>CM028133.1:855007500-865007500 GCA_016271365.2 Neoceratodus forsteri | reverse complement strand
GTCCAGGATGAAAAATGACAAATTGCCATATGTTTGTCTGGCTGCGAAAAAGGCTTGGACTAAACAGGGATGTAAAGAGGCTGATTGATATAGGATCTTTCTAAGTAATACAGAAAAAATAAGACTTAACATTCCTAAAGAGATACAATGAAAAAAAATATTACCTTAAGCCTTAAATATAAGCCATATGTTAAGAAGAAAATCTGTATTTATTGGGTCAACAATGATCTTACGCTCATCTCCAATTCACATTACTCAAAATGGTTTGCATCAATTAACACATATTTTGGTTTTAAATTCTATTTGAATGTGAGTACCAATCCAAAACTTAGGAGAATATATATTAGCTATAAATTCAAAATGTTTAAAAGTAACGTGTTATCTGCAAGGCACAACAAAACTGTAATGAAAAGGCCCAAATGCTTTTGCTCAATGGGAGAAAAGGAGGACCATATTCATATTTTGTGGGAATGCACATGGTACACTAGAGCAAGAGAATTTTTGCTATTGTCTTACTGTGAAATAGGATATGATATGGATAAACCTGAACTTATTTCAATTCTTAGGTACACAGAAGATGAAGTGACTTGGTAGATTAGCAAGATACTGCATGACAGTTAATAATGTAAGAAAAAAAAACAATAGAACAATTTTAAGGAAATGTTATTGACTCTTAAGGTTATTTTCTGCTAGGTATACTATCCTGTTAAATATCAGACACAATTACATCTGTGATTATTTGTATGATGCTGGATGATTGTTTCTGCTCTTACCTCCTTGGTTCTTTCATCTGTGGTTCTTCTTTTTCAGCAGGGAAGGGGCCCAACCACCCACCCCTATCCCCAACCACCCCATGCTATACTCCGTTTACAGAGTAGCACAGTTGTGACATTTTCTGTAGCAAAGCAGGAAGGGGAGGATCAGAGGGTTATCCACACAGTGACCTTATTTACAGAGACACAATTAATTTAACTTGTTACAAAAAGTTATACAAAAACAAACAGACAAAAAATTAAAAATTGCTTTCATTTTCCTTCTAATTACTCGGACCAGGTTATAAACTCAGCAACTCAACTGGAATGGATATTATTAACTGCAGGTGCTGTAGGACACTTTTTAATAGGGCAGTTATACAGGATTTAGGATGCTGACCTACATGCTAGACCATCAGAGATCTAAGGGCTCAGCTCTGGGCAGTATGGGCAGAGATTGTGCACCTCCAATTGCATATTCAGAAGGAAATATATTACAAGAACCACCTGCCATTTCCCCAACATCCAAACGAAGCACCTAAACCGCAGAGGGTTGTTGATCCAGGAGGTTGTCAGGTGGTTAGGAGGGGCAAATTGGGTGCCCCATCATTCAGTGCTCACCAACATATCACCTCCACAAACCATATAAAATCTACAAACAGGTATCTGCCTCTATCTCTGAAATCAAACAAAGGGGCAGATGACACTGCAGAGCAGGACACTGCTGCACAGAAGCTAGCACTTCAAAACTTGCCCAAAAAAGGGACCAAAACAAAAAAAGCAAATAGGAATCCAAAACACTTCTGATCATAGGAGACTCTGTCATTCGGGGAGTTGATACCTACCTCCAGCCAAGGATAATGGTCAGATGTCTCCCAGATACATCAGCATGGAGAGACACTGATTGCATTGCTAAAATTATGCACAAAGCAGGAGAAAACATCGATGTCCTGGTACACATAGGGACTAACAATCTCGTCAGCCGGTCAGTTGTGGAGACCGAGGAACACCTGACCAGGCTGGGAGACAAACTGTCATCCATTTCATGTGGCATCTCCTTCTGTGAGATCCTGCCAGTCTGGGAGAGGGGGGTAGATGTCCAGAAGATCAGAGAAGGGGAGATAGGGGAGCTAAACATGTGGCTCAAGGGCTGGTGCCAGGAAAAAGGACACAGATTTATAGGTAATTGGCAACAGTTTTTGGAGCAAATGTTCTTTAAATTCGATGGACTGCATCTGATGAAAGAGGGAATCAGTGCATTAAGGCAGAAGTTTGATATCTTTGCAGAATATTTAAACTAGCAAATGGGGAGAGTGATGCAGCACCCAATACATTGAATGGGAAAAACACCCCTCACCCCTCAGCTAGTGATCAAACAGGAGTTCAGCATGTTTGTAGTTCATTTGCATCACCAGGTAAGGAAAAATGTCTGGCTCCACATATGATGCTCAAGGGAAAAGCCAGACCTCACCCAACAACTAACTCAAAAAAATCTGGCCAATGGAAAATCATGTACACAAATGCTCGCAGTCTGGGAAACAAGATCCCAGACTTGAAGGCAACAATGACAGAGGCTAAACTGGACATAGTAGCCATTACCGAGACATGGTTCACCAGTAACCACAGTTGGGAGACTTCAGTACATGGCTATGTACTGTTCAGAAGAGACCAAGGTGCAAAAAGAGAGGGTGGAGTGGAACTTTATATCAATGAAAATATCAAAGCTACAGAAATTCAAAATACTCATAAGGAGCCAGAGGAATTTTGGGTCACCCTGGGAACAGGAAACGGGACAACCATACAAACTGGGGTTGTCTACAGGCCTCCAAACCAGGGGGAGGACACAGATACATTACTGTTAGAAGATATACAAAACATGACAGCTAAAGGGGAGGTTCTGCTAATGGGAGACTTCAACATGTCAGATACAGATTGGTCAACACCAGCAGGAACATCCGCCAGAACTAGACACATAGTAAATTCCCTGCAGGGGGAGGCCTCAAACAGTTTATGTAACAACACACAAGAGACAGGGCTATTCTGGATCTAGTACTGACTAACGGGGAAAGGATCACAGATCTCTAGGTAGAAGGTCACCTGGTGGCCAGTGATCATCACATGTATGGTTCAATTTGGCCACTAGAACCAAATTTCCCCTATTCACTAAAATTACCACCAATAGATTAATTTGGTTCACTGTCAGCTGGCATCCATTTGTATCCCCTTCCCCCAGGACAAGGCTGAAAATAGGCAGAATTGACTAGTCCTCCTTTCCCGGTCAACAAAAACTAAATAAATAAATAAATCATCTCATCCCAAGGCAAAAATATGGGACTTCAGAGGAGCTGACTTTGACAAGATGGCCAACAGAGTTAAGCTATCCCTGCCAAGATGAAATACAGGTAAGGGGGAACAGGCAAAGTGGGCAAGCATTAAGGATGCAATACTTGAAGCAACATCCCATTGCGTTAGGAAGAAAAGCAAGAGCAAAAGAAGGAGGAAACCACTTTGGTTCTCACAACCAGAAGCAGAAAAGATCAGAGCTAAAAGGTTGGCCTTCAGGAAATATAAGGGAATGCAGCGGGACGAAGATCGGGAGGCATACCAAACTTCCCTTAGGAAAGCAGAGAAGGTAGTAAGTCAGGCAGAGGCCAAAACCAAGGAAACACTAGCACGAACAGTAAAAGAAGGGGATAAGATTTTCTATTAATACATTAATGAAAGGAGAAAGTCCAGAAGGGTATTGCTAAGATCAAAAGTGATATGGGGAAGTGTGTGGAGGAGGACCAAGGAAAAGCATCTATCCTAAACAGATACTTATGCTCAGTATTTATTGAGGAGAAGGTAGGGCAGGGCTCACAGCTCAGCACCATTGACATGGGGGGAAGGAGGTGTGCACAAGTCTCTTCTAAAAAGAAAGGGTCCTACATGAGCTCGCTAAACTCAGGGTGGAAAAGGCAATGGGACCTGATGGCATACATCCTAGGGTACTAAAGGAGCTAAGGGTAGAACTAGCAGAGGCTTTAGCAGAACTGTTTAGTGAGTCTCTGGGCACAGGAGAGGTCCCAGAAGACTGTAGAAGGGCTCGTGTGAGCCCGCTCCCCAAGAGTGACAGCAGAGAGGAGGTAGGGAACTACAGACAAGTCAGGCTTGCATCAGTAGTGGGCAAGATTATGGAGGCACTCCTTAAGGAAAGGATAGTGCAACACATGGAATCCATAGGAGCACAGGATCCAAGACAGCATGGGTTTACAACAGGACGGTCCTGTCAAACTACCTGCCTACCCCCTTGCCCCTCTCCCTTTCCTCCCCCCCGGGCATTTCCTGACTTTTATCCCTCCCTTCCCTCCCCTTTAGAGCTCTTGCCCTCACCCTCTACCCTCCGACAATGGCCTTCCTAACTGCATACCCCCTTCCATCTCACCTGCAGTGCTTATTTCTAAGATTGCCCTTGGCTGGTATGTCATGCTACCTAACATTTGGCACATTTTGAATTACTGGAATTTCCTAAGCCTCAGTCTCTTACTTTTTTTTACTGTGTAACTATGTATTATTATGTTGACCTTTGTATGTATGTATACCCCCCCCATTCCTTTGACGTGGAACCTTTGTAAACAAGCAGTTCCCATTCAAAGGTATTTGTAATCCTAGATTTCAATAAAATAAAAAATAAATAAAAAAACTAATCTCATAGATTTCTTTGACTGGGTAACCAGAGTGGTGGACCAAGGGGGTGCAGTTGATGTCGCCTACCATGACTTCAGCAGAGCTTTCGATACTATTAGAAGATTGATTAATAAGCTGGGTAGGCTGGGGTGGGTCAGAGGTTGGTCAACTGGGTGGCAAACTGGATGGAGGGCAGAAAACAGAGAGTGGTGGTAAACAGTATAGTCAGAAAAGATGCAAGTCACAAGTGGGGTACCTCAGGGATCAGTCCTGGGGCCAGTCCCCTTTAATATCTTCCTCAGTGACATTGCAGATGGACTGGAGGGTAAGGTTTGCCTGTTTGCAGATGACACCAAGATATGTAACATAGTAGATTATCCAGATGGGGTGGGCAGAATAAGAAGAGATCTGGAGAAACTGGCAAAATGGTTGGAAGAGTGACAACTGGAGTTTAATGCAAACAAGTGCAAGATCGTGCACATAGAGAAGAGAAACCCTAAAGCTACCTACAGGTTGGGAGGAGAGTTGCTGGCAATCATAAGGGAAGAAAGAGACTTGGGCATCATCATCACAGATGACCTGAAATCATCCAAGCAGACCACTAAAGCAGCAAGTAAGGCTAGAGGGATGTTGGGGTGTATTAGTAGGGGCATCACAAGTCGTAAGACGGAGGTAATAATCCCTCTTTACAAGACACTGGTTAGGACCCATCTGGAGTACTGTGTGCAGTACTGAAGGCCACACCTGCACAAGGATATTAACAAAATGAAGGCAGTCCTGAGATGGGTAACCAAAATGGTGCAGGGACGGCATCATAAAACATATGAGGACAGATTAACGGAGCCCAATATGTATACCCTAGAGAAAAAGAGGGGAGAAAGGTGCTATGATCGAAACATTCAAACATACTAAGGATATTAAAAAGGTGAAAGACTCTAACATGTTTCAATATAAGAAAAATACCAGGACAAGAGGACACAGACTGAGATTAGAGGGAGGCTGATTAAGAGGTAATGTGAGGAAGTTCTTTTTCGCAGAAAGGGTGGTGGATGCATGGAATGGACTTCCTCAGGAAGTGGTGGATATGAATACAGTGCAGGGCTTCAAACGGGCATGGGATATGAATAAGGGAGCAATACAGATGAGTATGAATAGTTAGGCCATTGATAGAGTAAAGGGCTATGGCACATATATAAGGCAGAAAAAATGGGCAGACCAGATGGGCCTTACGGTCCTTATCTGCCATCAACTTCTATGTTTCTATGCCTCCTAGGTGTGACTAATATCCAAGACACATTTTTATAGATTGGATATTGTACTGGAAAAACTGCCCTTAGAAAGAATCTTGCGACACCTCAGTATTCCCCTCCAGTCTAACTTTTTTCTTACCATTTGGTCAAAGGACAAATATATTGTCCATTCATAACTGACTTTATGTCATGCAGGATTGGCAGTGTTAGTAATTATTAAGCAATGCTATTGATAGTCTAAATGGGATGCTTTTATAGCTGTCTAGTAATTTTATTTTTCTATATTTATTGTACATGTCCATAACTTATTAGTGCTACACAGAAACCAAGAATGGTCACTGAGCACAGTGATGAATCAATTTCTTATACCAGTGTTTTTTTATGTTGATTGCGCACATGCGCAAGAAACATATTGTGTCAGCTTTCTCCTCAAGCAGGTTGTGGAGGTGTGTCACTGTTGTGCCCAATGCCTCCACAGCCTGCGAGAACTTGTCCCCATCCCCAATGCGTGCAACGCTGCTGCTGTCACTAGTTCAGCCAGTGCACAACTTTTAAAATCAGCCGCTGCAATCAGGGGCCACCTCATCATTCGCGTCAACCATCCACTGCAATGAGGGAGGACCGTCTATTGCAGGGAGATGAAACCCCGATATTGTTTGAGAACACGGCGGCAGCTTGTCGCCGTGTTCACAAACAATATAACCCCCCACCATGTTTGTTGCCGACGGGCAGCCCACCCCCGGCCGCATTCTGTAACCCTCCCCATTTTGTTCCTGCTGACGGGTGCCCAATCCCCGTCAGCCCAATCCCCATCGGCATCATGATACTCTCCCTTCTGTTTCTATAGCCGAGGGGGTGCCCTTTCCCCCTCGGCTCCTGCAGCTCCCCTCCCCCTGTCCTTGTCTGCCAACGGGGGTGCCCAATCCCCCATCGGCTAATGCACCCACCCACCCACACAGGTGGCATGCTAGGAGCCCACTCCAGCATGCCAAAACACCTGTTAAACAAGAAAACGGTCCCTGATGTCTTATTTTTTTTTTTTAACCTGTAAAGAAGGAAACGGTCACTCGGAGCTCTCTCAGGCCCCCCTCCCACAACCCGCACCCACCCACTATGCACCCTGCCTCCCCACACACACACCCCTCACCCCATACTTACCTCCGGAGTCTAGCGCAATGATCTTTGGTGGACCGGGAACACGGCTGCACTCTTCAAAGTCGACTGCGAACTGAGGAAATGCCGGTAAGCTGTATAATGTAATAAATAGGGTTTTTTCAACTTTAGTGCATATCTCAGGCATTTTTGGGACTTTTTTCACCAAATTTTCAAAATGGAGTTTTTGGGACGCCTCCTCATGAATTCTTGAACTGTCATGGTGTTAATCGGCCCCGAAAGGTGGTTTTGAGGTCACTGTGCAGAATCACCCTTTGGGGCTGAGTAACAAAACAACAGTGCCAGTGTTCATGAGGTGGTCTCTCAAAAAGCCTATGTTGCAAATTTGGTGGAAAAAATCCAAAAAATGACTGTTTTACTAGCGTGTGTTGCGCAATTGCTATGTACGCTCGTAACTTCGCAAATTTACAATATTTTCACACCAGATTTTCAACATTGACATTTTGTCACACCTCCTTGTGAGCAGTACAGCTGTCATTGTTCACATCCTGTCCGAAATGTGTTTTTGCACTTCCGGCACAGAATAGCGCGGTCGCTGTGGGAAATCAGTGTTTAGGACAAATTAAGAAAATGACAGTGAACTGTTCATGAGTAGAGGTCCTAAAATGCCTACATTGAAAATTTGGTAATGATACTCCATAAACGACTGTGTTACGAGAGTGTGTTGCGCAGTGGGCACGCACGCTCGTAACTTCACGAATTTATATTTTCACTCCAGATTTTCAACATTGCCATTTTCTCAGACCTACTTATGAACAGTACAGCTTTCATTGTTCCCATCCTGGCCAAAATGTGTTTTCACACTTCTGGCGCAGAACAGAGCAGTCGCTGTGGGAAATCACTGTTCGGGACAGATTAAGAAAATGACAATGATACTGTTCATGGGCAAAGGTCCTAAAATGCCTATGTTGAAATTTTGGTGATGATAGCCCATCAATTGATTGCGTTACAAGTGTGCATTGCGCACTTTCCTTGCACCCTTGTAACTTGGCAGATTTGTAATATTGTCACACCAGATTTTCAACAGTGCCATTTTTTCACACCTCCTTATAAGCAGTAGAGCTGCCATTTTTCACATCCTGACTGAAATGTGTTTTCACAGTTCCGGTGCAGAATAACGTGGTCAATGTGTGAAGTCAGTGTTCGGGACAGATTAAGAAAATGACAGTGGCACTGTTCATGAGCAGAGGTCCTAAAATCCCTATGTTGAAAATTTGGTGACGAAAGTCCATAACATTACTGTGTTACAAGCGTGCATCGAACTGTTTCCACACACACCCTTGTAACTTCGCAAATTTGTAATACTGTCACGCCACATTTTCAACAGTGGCATTTTTTCACAACTCCTTATGAACACTACAGCTGTCATTTTTCACATCCTGGCTAAAATATGTTTTTGCACTTCTGACGGACAATAGCACGGTCACTCTGGGACATCAGTGTTTGGGACAGATTAAGATCGACCAAGTGAGTGGGGGGAGTGACCGAGCTCAACTGAGTTCTGTCGGGACTGCTGTGGATTTGTTTGTGTTCAGACAAAGGCCCGAACACAAGAGCCCAGTACAAAAGGGCAGCCTGCAGCACTGGGAGAAACCGAACGAGAGAGAGAGAGTGAGGGAGGGGGAGTGAGCAAACTCACCGAAGCACTGTCAGGACTGCTGCAGATTTCTTTGTGGGCAGAAAAAGGCGTCAATACAGGCAGGGGCCCAATACAAAAGGTCAGCCTGCAGCAGTGGGAGAAACAGTACGAGTGAGTGAGACAAGGGGACTTAGTGACCTCAACGGAGCTCTATCAGGACTGCTGGGATTTCTTTGTGGGCAGAAAAAGGCACCAATGCAGGCAGGAGCCCTGTACAAAAGGGCAGCTTGCAGCGCCAGGACAAACAGAATGAGCGATGAGAGAGGGAGACTGAGAGACCTCAACGAAGCTCTGTCGAGACAACTGCGGATTTCTTTGTGGACAGACAAAGGTGCCAATGCAGCCAGAAGCCCCATAGAAAAGCGCAGTCTGCGGTGCCAAGAGAAACAGAACGAGCGAGTGACAGAGCATTACTGAGCGAGCTCAACGGAGCTCTAGTGTGACTGCTGCAGATTTCTTTGTGGGCAGAAAATGCGCAGCATGAGTAGGAGCCCAGTACAAAGGCCAGCTTGCAGCACCACCAGAAATGGAATGCGAGAGTGACATATGGGTAGTGACCGAGCTCAGCGGAGCTGTGTTGGGACTGCTTCAGATTTCTTTCTGGCCAGAAAAAGCCACCAATGCAGGCAGAAGCCCAGTACAAAAGGGCAGCCTGCAGCACCAGGAGACACAGAATGAGCAAGTGAGGAAGGGGGAGTCAGTGAGCTCAACAGGGCTCTGTTGGGACTGCTGCAGATTTCTCTGTGGGTAGGAAAAGGCAGCAATTCATGTAGGGGCCCAGTACAAAAGGGCAGCCTGCAGTGGCAGGAAAACCAGAATGAGCGAGTGAGTGAGCTCAACACAGCTGTATTGTAACTGCTGCAAATTTCTTTTTTTTTTTTCCATTCAAAGTTTATTGAAGTTTTCAGCATACGACAAATAACACATCACAAAATACATAGAGTGAATTCAAAAATTACCGGGAAAACCATGTGCCTCCTCCCCATCCCCCTAACCCTCCTCCCCCCAACATAAAACAACATTTTAATTAACGAAAATGTATATACAAAATCCCTCTCCCCCCAGCTTCCCCCTCCCTATCCAGGTTTGCATGGTTAAAACTTGTTCAACCCGTAACAATACAACCGTAAGCCCATTCAACTACGCAGTTTGGAGAGAATAAATAGTTAGTAATGGGGCCCAGATTTGATTAAATCTATTCATTCTATTCCTAAGACTGGCAGTCATTTTCTCAACTCTAAGATTAGCCAGGAATTTCCTCAGCCATTCTGCATATGATATTTCCTCACTATCTTTCCAATGTCTAAGCGTTAATTTTTTCACAGACATGGATATTAGAGCCATATGGTATTTGCGAATATTTACTGGGATTTCAGAGTAGTCTCTTAAAAGGCAAATTCTTACTGAAAACAGATCATTAAGACCCAATAGGGGATCTACTCTCTGTTTAATTTGCGACCATAGAGGAGCTATCTTGGGGCAAATCCAAAAGATGTGTAATAGATTACCCTCCCCCCGGGTACACCTTGTACAACTAGAAGAGGAAACGAGACCAAATTTGGTGATTTTTTTGAGAGGTGTAGTATAAATTGTGCAAAATCTGAAATTGCATAAGCCGGAGCCTATCTTGTGTAATAAATTGGTGGCACCCTTGCCAGAGCATCGCCCAGTTAATAGATATCTCAGGGAGAAGCTGGGCCCAGTAACCAGAGGGTCCGAAGGGTTCGGGATAAATCCAATCATATAAGGCATTGAAAATTCCTGATACCGCATGTGGGAGGCCTGCCATTTGGACCAGTTCCGCCCGAGAGGCAGGGCACCTAGCCAGCTGGGGCGTCACCCCTATGGATTTCACAAGCAAGTGGCGTAACTGGAAAATTTTAAATACAGTATATTAGAGGCCTGGATTTCCAACTTAGCTAAAATCTCCAGGGATGTAAGCCATGTCCTTTTTATGTCATTCCAAAAACACGTAAGGTTAACCTCCCTGGCCTGTGGGAGCCACAGGGGAGAAAGAACCCTCCCAACTATTTTGAGATTAGGATTGCCTAGTAACGGTTGTTCCAAATCCAAGCAATGATTGTATTTTAGAAAACTGCAAAACTGGGAGTGCATTTTTACAGATGTTGTAATTGGTGTTGAACGAAGCTGTACAGGAAGACATTTAGGCTTCGTATATAGCAATGCAACCAGGGAGAGATTATAATGTTGGATTTGAGCTAATTCTATTTTGAGCCAGAGAGGCTCATACACAGAGGGATTTCCTGGATCACTTTGTTTAACCCACCTTAAATATTTACTCACGTGACTGGCCCAGAAATAAAGGCCAACATGTGGCAGGCAAAGGCCACCCCTAATTTTAGGAGCCGCTAATTTATGAAAAGCCAGATGGGGTCGCTTTCCAGCCCAGATAAAGTTAATGAAAATGTTGTGCACTTTCCTGAACCATGACTGAGGCAGCCATAGATTCACGAGGCCAAGTGGGTAATAGAGATGGGGGAAAATATTCATCTTGATAAGATTAATTTTACCCCATAGTGATAAAGGGAGGAGGGACCACCTATTAAGATCTTGTGTGATAATATGTAGTAAGGAATCCAAATTTTTCTTTTGACAAAGTGCCACGCTTCTTGTGAGATCAATACCTAAATATCTCAATGACTCTTTTCCCCAGACCAAACCTAGAGCTCTAATTTTGTGTTTTAACACTCTCTGGTTGAGGGGAAATACCGAAGTCTTCTCAACATTTAACTTATAATTGGAAAAGGAACTATACTCTTTTATAATTCCCAACATGCATGGTATAGATTCTCCAGGGTGAGAAATTTGAAGTAATAAGTCATCCTCATAAGCCGAGACTTTAACTTCAAAATCTTGTATAACTATGCCTTGGATCCTAGGGCAAGCAACCAGTCTCCGGATAAGGGGCTCCAGATATAAGTTAAAAAGTAAAGGCGATAAAGGGCACCCCTGTCTAGTGCCAGAACCCAGGGAAAATAAATCTGAGATGCTACCATTGCATGAAACCTGAGACGTAGGAGCCTTATAGATTGCCTGTATCCAATTTTGAAATTCCAAGGGAAAACCAAAAGCATGTAATGCCCGGAAAAGGAAGTTCCAGTCCACTCTGTCGAATGCCTTCTCGGCATCCAGGGACACCAAGACAGCCGGAAAATCAGCATCCCTGGACACCGAGAAGACATGAGCCAAAGTGTGCAAATGGTCGCTGGATGACCTCCCTTTCATGAAGCCAACCTGCTCTGCACCTATTAAATCAGGTAGAACAGTGTTAATACGATCTGCTAGCAATTTACTCAGAATTTTAATATCTTGGTTTAATAAGGATATAGGCCTATAACTTGCCATGAGTTCTGGAGCTTTACCAGGTTTAGGCAATAGGATTATCAATGCTTCAAATAATGTTTTGTCCGTGCTATTACCAGTGATGATTTGTTGGAACAAAGAAAGAAGCAAAGGGGCTAGTTGCTTTGCAAACACCTTATAGAAGTTGGGTAAAAAACCATCTGGTCCCGGGGATTTGTCCAAGGGAAGATCTTCAATGACTTTAAGAAACTCTGCTTCAGTTATAGGAGCACATAATGAGGTCTGCTGCATTTCTGAGAGAAAAGGCAGATGAGATTCAGTCAAGTAGTGATCTATATCTTTTAAGGAAGGAGAATTTGCCATTAGACTGAATAATGATTGAAAGAATTTGTAAAACTGTGCTGTAATGTCCACCTGATTGTTCAACAGCACCCCCTCAGCTGACCGAATGACAGCTATAAACCTAGCAGATTCTTGTTGTTTAACTCTAGAGGCCAGAAGGTGACCCGCTTTCTCACCTTGATCCACATAAGTAGCATTTGATTTCAAAATCAGGAACTCTGCCTTCTCCCTCAGAAGATCCAAATAAGAGTCCCTTAATTTTGTATGTTCCAAATGGACTTGTTCAGACGTATGTGGGGACATATTCATTTCAATAGTTCTAATCTTGGAAAGAAGCTGTGCCAAATGCTGTTATCTCACTTTTTTCCTATTGGATGCAGCACCAATGAACAGACCCCTCAAATACGCCTTTAGAGCCCCCCATTCCATATTGGGTTTCCCCGTAGTGTTGGAATTGGCTGATACAAATTGTGAAATATGATTAATAATATATTTCACTATGTTTGGGTCCTTTAAAAGTTGATTATTGATTTTCCAGTGTCCTTCCAGCTTTGGAAGGGTACAAAAGGAAAAATAACAAGTAACAAGGGAGTGATCCAAGGGTGGCCCTGGATGGATGGACTAATCTACTAACCCTGACAATAATCTTTGAGAAATCATGATGTAATCAATCCTAGAAGACATTTTATGAACTGGAGAGATAAAAGTGTAACATCTATCCGAGGGGTGCAGAATACGCCACACATCACATAGCCCCACCCTGTCCACATGTCTCTTAACGCCCTTTGGGTTGGAGAGAGACCTTTAAACTTATTGCCCGTACAATCCATATTTGGATCGAAAGCTAAATTTAGGCCCCCACCCAAAATCATTGGAACTGTTAGGAAAGGAGTTAAAATGTTAGCTAACTCCATAAAGAACCCCAGAGAATCACTATTTGGTCCGTATATGCTACCTAATAAAATCTCAGTAGTACGTATTCTCCCCTGGACTAATAAGTATCTACCATGGGCATCCCTAATTATCTTAGAAGGTGAGAAAGGGACATTATGCTTTAGTAAAATCATCACTCCACAACTTTGCGTAGTACCCTCAGCTGTAAATACCTGACCTATTTGCTGCCTTCTCATCTTAAGTTCTTCCGAAATCAATAAATGGGATTCTTGGATAAAAGTAATGTCGGACTTTAGCAACTGCAAATGTTTCAAAATTTGGTATTGTTTTAACTTCTGCCTGGCTCCCTTAACATTCCATGTAGCAAAAACTAGATTGCTACCCATAGGATTGGGGTAAATATTTATAGGAGTCCCTGGACATCTTGTCAAAAAAAGTCTGCCTTCGGCCGGGCACTATCGAGTGAATCCATGCAAACCCAACCCCTTACCCTACCCATCTCCCTCCCCTCTCCTAAAAACCTGCAGCCAGTACCTAGAATGATCAAATACCTTTGTAAAACACTCTCCCAACCTCCCACCCTCCCTACTACTACAAGCTACGGTCAGCAGAGCACCTTACTATGCTCACCCCCCGCCCCTTCCCGACTCAACTGCTACCCCATCCATACTTAATATCATTTAAACTGATAGTAGTAATTTAAGCAACAGGGAATGCGAAATAGAATATCCCTTCTAATCCACAATCATTTAACCGAATTGCTCATCTGCAATGGTTACAAAATATTATATTTAAACTCAAACTTAACCAAAGTCTAACTTCTAAATCTCTAAATTAAATAAGGAGAATCAACAGCTCCCTTCTCTTTCTATCGAACGCTAACAACTTGCTAGAATGCACAATATTATAGAAATTCAACCTGGCTTTATAGAGCCTAAAACGTGATTTCCCAAAATAAAAGATAGAGAGTTATTAGTAAAATTGCAGCTAAATATGTACCTGCACCTATCCTACGGGCACCTCATTCCATTTAATTCAACAGAATTTTAAATCGGAGTACTACACCTCAGGTTGTGCTAGTCCCCATACCATAGAACAGAATAGGTTCCATCCCTTAAAACAATATTAAAAAGGCTTTATCGGTGTTGCTGGAGACAGGTTAAAACTTAAGTTAGTACAAGCTACCGTGATTTAAAGGAACTGCCATTCCCATGCTGGAACCTTTTACATATAGCAACTCGGCTAACTCTATGAAACCCAGCGTCTCCTAATTAACATGGAACACGTAATAATAATGATCACTATTATCAAAAATCTAGTTACCCTCTTAATAGCATGTTTTGTATCTCCCTGAGCGATGCAAAAAGAAGAAGGTCAATAGAACAGAGAGACCGGTTTTCTTATAACACTGAGCATGCAACCATATAATGCGCCATCCTGACAATAGCCAGAACTAACCCCAAGCCCCATTTACATAGATTGTTACAAGGCTTGAAATATTAACAAAACACTGTTCCCAAAAGAGGGAAAAGAAAGCTGAAACCAAACACAGGAAGGGGAAATGTCCATGAATCAAACAGCAATTTGCCATGATGACGCTCAGCGACCAGATTCCCCGAGACCAATGTCCACAGCACAGCCATAACTACTTTCAAATTAAAGCTCCGAGCTCCCTCTAGTGGCGGCAGCTGTTAATAGCAGAGCTTGCAGCAAATCAGTGGCAAAGTGGGGTGGATTCGGCTCCCAGCCTTTTAGTCGCGATGACCTTGATTTCACTGAGCTGGAGCATGGCATCAGCATAACTTGGTACTAGCGGGGACTTAATTATGTTCAGCTTGCCCAGATACAGACACTGAAGTCAAAGCCCCACCAAACAACCGTGAAATCTCGCTGAGAGCCACAAATAAGGAGTCAGGTGTAAAAGCTTCCCTGAAGGACATCGCAATCCACAGATTCCTTTGACTTAATTGTCATTAGTGCCCTTTGACTTATCATCTTTCAGCGAGGGAGAAATTAAACTCTGATCATCTTCAAACTCGATTTCTCTTTACCCCACACAGTGGTCAGTGTCATACCTATATAGACACTTCATGGCTCTTTAAATAGGTCTGGAAAAGCATTTTTGAGACCCTTAGTAGTTGCTTCAGGGTCATCGAAGGATGTCCATGAACCGGAGATCATAACCCCCAGTTTAGCGGGGTACCCCATTAGGAATTTCACACCAGCAGCAATTAGTTTAGAGACCAGAGGGTGAAACAAAGCCCTTTTTTGTCTAACAGACACTGGCAAGTCCTGTGCCACCCTAATTTTGGAACCCTCCCATCTCACTTCATGCAACTCTTTAATCTTCGCAAAAAAATGTTGGCGTTCCAGAAAATTCAGGAATCTGAAGATTAGGGGGCAAGGAGGTGCTCCCGCTGGTGGCATCGGGCAAAGGGATCAGTGCGCCCGTTCGATAATGTACCGCAGCCCAAATGGCGATGGGCTAGCTCTTTGCACAAACAACACAGCATCCGATCCCTCTTCTTTCTCAGGAAGACCTATGAGGACCGTGTTATTGCTGCAGCTGCGGCCCTCTAGCTCTTCTATTTTAGCTTCCATTCTTGCCATTTTCTGGTGAGCAGCCACGATCTCTGGCTCAACTTTCCAGATCCACTTCTCCAATGAGCAGATACGGGTCTTGTTGTCCGCCGTCTGCTGGTGTAGATCCTCCAACGCCTGAGCAAGACTTTTAATTTCTGATGTAATCACACTTAAATCTTCTTTAAACGGAGTGAATTCTTGCAGAAATTGCTGCAAAGTGAGGGGCTGTTAGTCAGCCATGGTAACTTCTGATGAAGACCCTTCTGCACCACCCGAGGTCCTGATTTTTAGGACCTTCATGAGCCGAGGAGGCGTTTGGCAGATTTTTCCTCACTGTCATCTCCATATGCCCTGATTTAAACAGCGTGCTGATTAAAACCCTTTCTTAAAGATTTCAGAAAGTGTTTGATGTATTTATAGCAGATGTTCTCGATAAAATTTAAAGATTTGATGAGTCGGAAGGCTGGAGCAGTGCTGGAGAGTTGCTATCTGGTGAGCTGCATCACGTGATCCACTGCTGCAAATTTCTTTGTGGGCGTAAGAAGGCAGCAATGCAGGCAGGAGCCCAGTAGAAAAGGGCAGCCTGCAGCACTGGCAGAATAGAATGAGCGAGCGAGAGAAGGGGAATGAGCAAGCTCAATGGAGCTTTGTCGGGACTGCTGCAGATTTCTTTGTGGGCAGAAAAAGGCACCAACAGAGGCAGGAGCCCAGAACAAAAGGGCAGCCTGCAGTGCAAGGAGAGCCAGAATGACTGAGTGAGACGGGGGAGTGAGTGACCTCAACGGAGCTCTGTCAAGACAGCTGTGGATTTCTTTGTGGGTAGAAAAAGCCACCAACACAGGCAGGAGCCCAGTACAAAAGGGCAGCCTGCAGTGCCAGGAGAAACAGAATGAGTGAGTAACAGAGGGGGAGTGAGCCACCTCAATGGAGCTCTGTCGGGACAGCTGCGGATTTCTTCCTCAGCAGAACACGATGCCAATGTAGGCAGTAGCCCAGTACAAAAGAGCAGCCTGCAGCACCTGGACAAACACACTGAGCCAGTGACACAGGGCCGCTGAGCGAGCTCAACAGACCAACGCAATCAACATTCAGCATTGACAAATGCTTGTTTTATTTTGGTGTGTTGTTTTTAAACTTGTCTGTATATTTATGTATTATCAATATGTTTTTGTAAGGACCATTTTTCAAACAATAAATTTATTACTACTAGCAATTTATTACTACTAATCCCCCATCTCCTCTTCCCTTTGTCATTATCTTGCATGAATTTGCAACACAAAACCAGTGTGTAACTTCATAACGTTTGTATTATTTTAATGATTCAGTCCAAATGTAGCTAACTGCATTCTACCCATGTTTATTAAACATAATCACCATACAGCTACCACCATTTCTGTATTACTACTCATAATTTACATCTTGCATGCAAGAATATAGAATCTCCTATGAAAATAGTTTAACTAATAATACCATTGAATACCTCTCATAGGATACAGTATGATTATTTTAAAAATTATGACTGCATCAGTTGTCTGGCCTTTGAAGTGCATCATTTCAATTTTTAAGTGTCTTGTGCACCACCATATACATTCTCACTGAGCTCTGGATTGTACAAACACTACTGGCATTCTGACAAATCACATTTTTACTTTGCTTTTATTTCTTCATCATACATGTGCTCCAAAAATGTATATGGTACATATTCATGAGGATGATTCACATTATCCACTGTGCACCACTTGATCTCTATCCTTCCCCCTCACCAATGTGTGTGCCCCCCAAATCATTGCCATTCTCTATATACTTTTAACTGCTCTGTGGCACTGCCTCTCTCCCCTTCCTCAATTACCCCCTGTCTCTCAACCCCCCAATGTACTGTCATTCTCTATATACATCACATGATCTCCAGCAGTTGCTTTCTCCACCCCTCCCTGATTCCTCCCCATCTCTTGCCATTTCACATACTTTTCAGTATCTGCTGTATGCCACTTCTTCTCTCCCCCTACCATCTCTGCCCCGTCCAACTGCTTTCAGCACTTTACATTACCCTTTGTGTTCCACTTCTTCTCTCTGTCTCTTCCCTCTGCATCTCAACCTGCAGCCCCAAAATGCTGCTATTATTACTATACATGAGCCACTTTAAGCACTTGCTTCCCACCTATCTTCTACCTCATCTCTGACCTGCCCAACATCCTCCCATTCTTGATATATCTTTGCAGCTCCATGCCGCTTGTTTTCTCTCCTCCTTCCTGATCTCTGCTATTCCAAAACTCTGCCATTCATTGTCATTCACATTACCTGCACTGCCTTATTTGCTTTCTATCCCTGCCCTCCCAGTCTCTTCTCCCCCCACCCCAATATACTTGCATTGCCCCAACATTAACTTTCCCAAACATATGGAATGCACTCCACTACATCTAAATGCTAAAAAAAATACGTTCAGAAACAATTCACACTATACATTGTTATTCTGCAAAACAAAATATGACACTAGATCAATAGCAGTACTTCTAATTGATTGCACACAGTTTTCATTCATTACATGTTCATGTTATTTAAAATCTTCATGTTTTTAAACTTAGAAGGCTACTGTCATCTGTTTTTTTTTCTTACATATATGTATAAGCATCATTTCACTCCATCTATACTGATCTTCATGTTTAAAGTTTCAGCCCTGCCTGTTCCATTTGAGTCTGCAATTAACATCAAATAAGAAGGGATGGTCAGTGTGGCAGCATGTGTGAGATCAACTGTTCTTAACAAATTGCCTTGCTGACCAGTCTTTTATTTTTATTTATTGAAGTATCAGAATTACAACCCTATGAGTCAGAGACTCATTTACAAAAGCTCCATGTCAGAAGAATAGCAAAGTGATTATAGTGCAAGTTTACAAAAGTGGTTTACATGGTAAGAATAAAATACAAACAACAGCGCAAAATTACAATATAAGTATAAATACGGCAAAAATGTACATGGTTGTGCCAAGTAGCATGGTAGGAATATGGCAAATACCAAAACATAAATGATCTTCACCGCAAAATGTAGTGTTCTGATCATTGCAATGCTTTGTTGGGGTGTTCATATACAATATTATGATAAATTAAAACAACTGTTGTCTTAGATTGTTAGTGCTGCTTCTTGTTCAGAGCGTGACTGCAACTGTAAAGACCCTGCTCTTGAAAGCTCAGTGTCTCGTTAAGACCAGATATTTGTGTTAAAAAACTGACAAGAAGTGTTTTACTCTAGATCTACTAAATAAATATAGCACCTGGTCCATTTTATATTATATTGCTATTGTAAATGAACTCCTCCAGAAAGCATCACAGTGATCAGAACACTGAGGTTTGCCAGGAAAAAACTAGTTCAGTGCAAGCAGTCTGTTAAGAACAGTTGGTCTCACTTGCATTGCCACAGGGAATGCCACTCTTTGTTTTACTTTTTGAACCCACAGTATCAGTCTAGTAATTTTTTAACCCCATCTCATGAACATGGCACGTGTCATTTTCAAATCGCCCTTCAAAACCTGTTTAGCGGTAATTCCATGAAATCACATTTCCTGTGGCATTTGCTGTATGGCACCAGTCATGCTAATATGCTGAAGCAAAAAAATACAATCTTGACAATTCAGAATCACATTCTAAGAAAACAAGTATGTTTGTGTGAATCTCTTCACTTCTCAGTCATAACAATTTTACTATTATAACCCATGTTAATTTGTAAATTTTAACTGCTGTGCAATCTATGCCCAAGAACTATACAGCAAATACATGCAAGTGAACATTTGACATTGGCCAATGCTTGTTTTGCTAGATCTTCATCTAGGATCTCTTTTCTATTGGGCCACACTTTTGAAACTGTAAGCTGTTGGCATCATGATCAGCTAGAAAATTTTGCTAGCCAGGGACAGCCCACAATGACATGCAACATTAGCACCTATGTAATTGTGACAGCCCTCTTGCTCCTCACTTCTTTCCCCCACTATCAACTATTCATCAGAACTGCAGACAAGCAATGCCTTTTTTCTTTGAGTTTATGATTTTCTAACCCGTTACCTTTTATGCTGCTGCTGAAAAAAAAATTATTTAGGTTTGATATGTGTGGTTACAAGATCTACATGGACAATGCTCACATGGTTTGTGTTTCCTGTTTGGGCCTGTCCCACACTGTCAGGGCCTGCACAACCTGCACTGATTCAACCAAGCCAAAAGAAGATACCAAAAAAGGCTCTAGAAAACTTCATCATCATTAAGGCCATGGAAGTTCAAGCCAAAGCCACAATCTCCTGGCCAGCTTTTCCTTATTATTTGACCATCTCCGGGGAGGGTACTCTCTGGCATTCAGTCACATTGTCACCTCAGTCATCAACAAATAAGAACAAAGTCAGGATAAGAGGTTATCAAAGTCCTCTTCTTCTGGTCATCACCACAAACATAAAGGTAAAGCTGCTGTTTCACTGGTGAGGTTGAGGTCTTCACTAAAGGAGAGTAAGTCCTCATCATTGTCTGCCTATTGCAGATGACAACATCCCCCTTCCCATCATTGTTGAGACTCCAAGGTCAGATCTTGCTCTGGCAGTGCTGTGCTTACTATGGGCAGTATGCAGACCCCGTCGTTGGGTTCTCCTCCTTGAATGTTGGTTGTCTCGGGCCCTTTACAGGGTGCCATAATTTCCCAGGTTGTACTGGTGTCATTCTTTGAACTATTTAAATGCCTGCTAATGTCTCTCTGCAGACAATACCAGCAATCCCATGGACTGGGCCTCCCTTATCAGCAACATAGTTGTCACCTGGTTCCAGATGCACATCTTTCATTACTTCATCACAGCCGCCACCTTCATTGCAGGCTCCGTCAAGTGCTCCCATCATAATTCCAGATGACGAGATAGAATATAATCCTGATCTCCTTAATATGGAAAAGGATTTGAAGGATGATGAAAGGGATAATGATCCCTATGGGGAGGTTTGTCTTCCCTCTCTTCCTGCAAAAAGTTCTCTGTGCTGTATACCTCTAGATCTCCTCCTGATGATCCCTCTTTTCAGGCTTTACTCAGACAAACCCAAATTCTCATGGCATTTAAAGCTGAAGAGGAGAACTCCAGTAAGAAAAATGTGACAGAGTTTTTTGAGGATCCCAGTGCAATACCTTTCAAGCTCTGCCTGATGATCTTGCCAAGAGTGACTTGCTTAAAATCACCTCAGCTGGCAGGGGTACTGGAAGGCATCTTTTATGCCCTATATATGAAGCTTCTGCCTTGGCTGCTGCCTCCAGCATATGTCTTTGGAGATATTCCTGACTTACGCTGTACTGAATTATCCTTTTAGAGGTCCCAGACAGTTTGGGAGTGGTGCTGAAAATGCTCTATGTGAGCTTCAATCATCCAGTATGACATTAAAGTTCATTAAAATCTCTGACTCTTCAGTCTACCGGGGACATGATAGGGGCTCATTCCGTAGGCCTGTCTACCATGGTGACAGTGCCTCTTGTCAGCTGCCCCATGCACAAAACCAGAGTGGTGGTTCTCTCCCCATTCTCCTACCCCCTGGTATCCATGTGAAGGCTCCCAAAAGTACTGATCAAGGCGGCACCCCCACAGCCCCTTGTACATTCAGACTCCCCACTTCCTCCCCCTCCATTGTTGCTTACAGGGGTGAAAATGGGAGGACAGAACTCCTTTCATCTGTCAAACTGGAGGGATATCATGATGGACAAGTGGGTCCTGAAGATAGTGGAAGGAGGCAGTCTACACCTTCAGTTCATCCTCCATCTCCTTTTCATTATCCTCCAGACCACTTGTCCATTCTGTTAAAGAAGGTTCAGTCACTTATAACAAGCAGTCTATTAAACCTGTTCCTCCCCAAGAAAGAAACAAGGGGTGCATTTCCAGATACTTCTCAGATCCAGCCGGACAGAAGTTTGGCATCCTGTACTGGACATCAAAGACCTAAACCTGTCCACTGAATAAAAAACATTTTGATGGTGTTTCTTCAGGCCCTCATCATTTCTTATTACAAAAGGGGAGCTGGATTTGTGCCCTGGATATTAAGGTCTTATACCTCATATCAAGATTCACAAGTGCCACAGGCAGTATCATCTTTTTTTTTTATCTCTTTTTGCTCTGTCACCTGGTCCTGGCCCCCATCCCCCAAGGACCCCCATCTCCATCACCTAGGCATCCACTAGATTTTACCTCACTTGCGATCTTCTGATTCCATGGTGCTCAACAATGCTGGGGCTGTCTAGCTAGCTGGGAGCGAGGCTGCAGGGTCCCTGTGGTCATCCTGCTGGCTGGAGTTTTCCCATTTTAACACCCCCCCTTGTTCCCATCCCCAAGTGGGGAGGCACGATACACAATGGCACCAATCGTGGTGCCACGCATGCTTCTGTGTGTAGCATGCTGGCATTTGCCTGTGGTCCTCCTGCACCCTCCATGTGTGGTCCAGTGCTGATCCCCAGCCTCCGCTAGGGGTCAGACATGCACCAGATACTATAACTCCCCCCCCGGAGGTGGACAGCAGATCATCTGGTGCTCAAGATTCCTCCCCACGCTGACCCTCCAGTGACCCAGTCTCATTCCTGAACACAGCACTCCTGCTGTGCCAGTGGGACAGCTGGCTGAATCTTCCCTTCATGCTAGAGTGCAGCCATTATCAGTTCTGAGGTTTACCCTTTGGCTTATCCTCAGCACTGCAGGTACTTACCAAAGTCTTAGCTTTTGTGTCAGTGGCCTGCAGGGAAAGGCTTTTAGTCTTCCCATTATCTGGATGACTGACTCCTGAAAACCCTATCCAGGGAAGCGATTCTGTACACATTGTCAAGAATGAGACAATTGTTCAAGGAACTGGGTATTATGGCAAGTGTACCAAAATCTGTATTCGTTCCTTGTAGTCCCTCCAACATATTGGTGTGGTGCTGGATCCAGCAGTGGTCAGTGCCTTCCTTTCTGCAGACAGGGAAAAGACTCTTGTTGCTCAGACCCAGATGATACACAGAAGTCATTACATTCCATCTTGGATGATGTTGCATCTTGTGAGGCTGATGACAGCTGCTATCATTATGGATCCCTTTGCCCGTCTCCATTGCACATACTGTATTGGGCTTTTTGAGTACAACTGGATCAGCTAATGGATGAGCATGTTCCCTCTCTGCTGTGCTCTAGTTATGGTGGATGGACCACAAAAAACTTTCACGGTGTTCCATTCTTTTCACTGACTCCCATGCAGATCTTCACAATGGTTGCCTCATGGTCAGGTGCCCGTATTGGATCCCGTTAGACCCAAGGATCATGGACCACTCTGGCAATCGAACTCCATATCAATGTCCTGGAGATCCAGGCTGTTTTGCTTGTTCTCCAAGCTTTCCAAGACCTCCTCAGCCCTGGTCTTTTTCTGTGTAAGACAGACAATGTCAGTGTCATGCACTACATAAACAAGCAAGGGAGACACTCACTGTTATCCCCTGTGCAGGAAACCGATGAGTGTGTGGTACTAGGTGATGACTCATGGCCTGCAGCTATCAAATGTGTTTGTTCCAATGTACAAAATGTCTTTGATAGACCAACTAAGCAGGTCTCAGTTCCTAGTGCATGAACAATTGCTGTCCTGTATGATAAATGGTATCTGTGAAAGATGGGGTCATCCAGAGTTGGACATTTCTGCATCCCCACACTATGCAAAACTTCTACATTTCTGCTTACTTGCTCCAGGGCCAGGTGTTTTCTGATTAGGCACATTGTCACTCTCTTGGAAAGGGATAATCCTTTATGCCTTTCCTTCAATCCTCATACAGAGGATTCTTCTCAAGCTGCAGGTGGATCATTCCACCCTAATTCTAATAGGTCCCTTCTAGCCTTGCCAGATTTGGTTTCCAAGTCTGTAGCATCTGACAGTGGAGCCTCTTGTTCAGCTGCCCCTTTGTTGGGGTCTGCAGTCCCTGATTCAGTGGTCTTTGGTTCATCCGGACCTGTGGTCTCTGCATCTGCATGGTTGAATCCTGAAGATATAGCCATTGCCCATTCAGGGTTTCACCACAGGTGGCTGATCTCTTGCTTGCAGATAGAAAGCCTTCTATGAGACACACCTACTCTTTGAAATGGAAGACCTTTTCATATGGTGTGTGTCCCGCTCAGTGGATCCATTTATGTGTCCTGTGAATATGGTACTGGACTATCTTCTTTCCCTATCTAACTCTGGTCTCCAGTTCTCATCTATTGGAGTGCATCTGACTGCCACTTTGGCTTTCCATGCCCCTATTTATAGGTGCATGGTGACACAACTAGAAGAGTCCGGTACATTCTTTAAGGATATTCTCACATGCGTCCTCCAATTTATAAACTGGTTCCAACTTGAGACCTGAATTTCATTCTTGAGAAACTGATTTTGGCTCCATTTGAGCCTGTTGCGGCCTGTGAGATGTGTTTCCTTTCATGGAAAGCACTGTTTTTTGTCATCATGTCTTCTGCTTATAGACATTCTGAGCTTCAAGCTCTCATGCATGAGTCTCCTTATTTGATTTTACAAATAGACCAGTCCTCATTTTATACCAAAGGTGGTGTCTGATTTTACATTGAATCAGACCATACATCTTCTTGTGTATTATCCAGAGCATGCTGACAAAGGAGAGGCATTGCTCCATACACTTGATTTACATAGAAAACTATGTTTCTGTCTTTGATACACCAGGTTTGCTCCTGGGAAATGGGGTTCCCCATACCTAAACAGTGCCTTTCCAGATGACTGGCTAACTGTGTTATGTTCTGTTTATAAGAAGTACAATAAGGAACTCTTGGTGCTGTACATAGCCATTCTACATATGGTATGGCCACTTCTGTTGCTTACTTTCAGAATGTTTCTGCAACTAACAAATGGGCTGCTGCCACATGGAACACTGTGCATACTTTCACTAAGCAATATAGTCTAGACATTGTCTCATGTAGACATGCTTGGTTTGATCTTCCTGCAGTGCTGCAAGACTTCCTGTCTTGATTGCATATTAGACATTGTCATCCCCTCTAGGTACTCTGAACACTGATTGGGAACTGTTCCAAAGGTGAGCCCTAATGGAGGAGACATCCTGGATGAAGTTAGAAAACTTACTTACCATAACAGTAGATCTTTGAGAGAACCTCTTCCACTGGGCTACAGTGCACCCACCCTCCTATCCCCTTTCTAATGAATATTCTCTCTAAAGCTCTAGAACGTATTGTAGCTGACCAGTTAACAGAGTACCTGGACAAATATCATATCCAATGCCCACAGCAACATGGGTTCCATAAATCATGCAGCACCACCACAGCCCTCATGGAATACACTGGTTTCGTCCACTGTGCGCATGACCGAGGTGAGTTGGTGGGGGCTATCTATATCGACCTCACCAAAGCCTTGGATACCACGAACCATTCACTTCTATTACAGAAGTTTGCAGCAACTGTACTCTCTGATGAACCAGTGGCATGGTTTGCTAGTTATCTCAAAGACAGAACACAACAGGTTAAAATAAACAAAGCCCTATCTGACAGACGCGTGGTCCACTCAGATGTCACACAAGGGTGTATTCTAGGCCCGTTGCTTTTTAGCATCTTCCTTAATTGCCTCCCCCAGGACTGTACAGACAACATCCTTCTCAATATGGAACATGGCGGCCGGGCTGGGCGCGTTGTTTGGCTGCTCTGTAGTTTTTTTTGTTTTAGTCGTTTTTTTGTTTTAGCTGATTTAGTTGTTTTTTCACTAAGGTCTAAACTGACTTATTTGTGCAGTGGCGCTATGGACGTGCCTGATTTCCTGGTTGTTTGCTCCCAAAGTCTTTGAACGTCTATATCGTGGTCCTGTCTATCCTGCTGGAGCGAACTGTAGCAGTGGAGTGTGCATAGTGTGGGAGCGGTATCAGGTGATTTTGTTGCTTTTGCCCGTTGCCGCTTTGCTCACTATTACTGCTATTGCACACTACTGTTGCTGCACAGTTAAATGACTGTGCTGCTGCTCTATTCCTCCCACCTAGCTACCCTTGTGATTTTAGAGGGTTTGCTGCAGCTGACTGGTTTTGAGCTTGTGTGAACTTTCGGTGGTGGATTTACTGCTGTTGCCCTGTGCAGCTGAGATAGCTGACAAAGATTTTGGGAGGAGACCTCAGATTAATTGGCAACAGTCGAGTTGTTGGAAATCTGTGACAAGTGTATCAAGTCCAGAATTTTACCAGGATTATTGGATATATGAAGACCAGCTTGACTTAGAGTAGGAGTCGGTGCCCTGATCCCGTGGGTGGGCCGACTACGGTGCGCGGCTGAGCAGGGGGTCCTGGTTCTGTTTTGCCAGGTAGCTGGTGATTTAGGCCAGTGCTCTCTTAGGCTTCCCATGGGGTCTGCTAATAAGTGGACCTTGGCGGGGGCCTGTGACATTGGTCACGGGCTTGTGGTTTGCCCTCCCAGTGGGATTTGTCAAGGCCCGCGCCGACCCCAGAGCAATTAAGATCTGTGTCGGATTACCTAGAACTTGTCTTCTGCACATATGGTCTACTATTTATATTTTCATTTACAATCTGGTAGAAGGCAGTAAGAGCACTTTCCTTCTTTTTGTTTCTGGGACAGTGAGAGTGCACCGTATTAACAAAAGTACTTGGACATAATTTCAGTAATCCCTCCTCTGGTAGTGAGAGTGCTATGGGGGTTAGGAAAATTACTGTGATTTCATTTTCATTTTTACCAGCCTCCTTTGGTGGTGTGAGGACCATAGGGGGCTGGAAATGTTTGAGTTTATGTGCTGTCTGACTGGTTCCAGAGCACTGGGGAGGAGAGGTTTACCTGTTCCCCTTAAATCCACTGCTGTGCTGGAGATCTTCTGAACTATGTCCTGTAAGCTGCATGTCCATTATTTGGATTAAAGTTTGATATCTATTGGCAGCTGGGTATCATCCTTTTTTTAAATGGATATCTGTGGGATTTATTTGTTTATTTTGATATTTTGATTTTGGGTTTCTTTTATTATCTTTTGGGACTTTAAAATTATTAAGTGATTATTGCTATTTTATGTTTATGTGGTTTCAAGTCTTATAAGTTAAAGTTATTGTATTGTTAATTGGGGATTTTAGTTAAGTTGATCTTGGGTTATTTTTCCTTAGTTGCACCAGTATGTAGGTCAGTTTAAGAGCTGAGATGTGCTGGAGGCCTACCCCCATGGTCGTGCACTATTCATCCTCTGCCTTCATGCCCTCCACCCTTTTTTTTCCTCCCCCATTGCATTCTACAACTTACCAGCGCTGTCGGGTGCTAGTTATTGCTCGTAGGGGGGAAGGCGAAGGGTGGGGGGTGGTGAACAGTGCAGGGTGAATGAATGGGCCACCACATCAGGGTTGTGAGATCCAGAAGACACCCTGTGGCAAAATGGGACCCAGAACGTGGTTTGCCTTGTTTGGTTTCCATACCCAAGGGCACCACCAATATTGATTGGCAGGTTGCCCTGGACTGCCCTGGAAGTTTGTCCAACTCGAGCGGTGTTATGCAATGCCAGGTCCATCAGAAACAAGACTGCAATTATTGTAGATCTTGTAGAAAGGGTGGATCTGGCTTGCATTACCGAGACCTGGCTGGATGAAAATTCTGGCCCCGTTTTGGAAGCTTTAACTCCAGCTGGGTACTTGGTGTTTCACCGCCTGAGACTGGATCATGGGGGGGGGTGGGGGTGCAGTCTGTTTTAAGACAGAACTTAACCTCACAAGTGTACCAGTTGAGGAAGCGGAGTCATTCGAGTGTATTGTGGTAGCAGGTGTAGGCTGTAGGATTGCCCTCATCTAACATCCACCCAGGGGTGAGAAGAGATTCCTTCAGGAAGTAGTGGATTTCGTCATCAACATGGCATTTGAATCACCAAGACTGATGGTTCTCAGTGATTTTAATGCCTGGATCGATGACAAACTCTTGCAGTTTGGACAGCACTTCCTCCAGTTGATGTAATCTCTGGGTCTTACACAGATAGTTACCGCTGCTACCCATAAACACGGTCACTCTCTTGACTTAGTTTTTCTGCTGGGGATCGAGGCCTCTGATTTGGGGGTGGAACCAGTTGGATGATCCGACCACTACACTGTGGGGTTTAGTTTTAGTGCCCCCTTTGTAGACCTACCCTGTGGAGATGGTCAGGTATTGCCCTTTACAAGATGTTAGCTCTGAAGGCCTGGTGGCGGTACTTGACCTATCGTCCATTCCAGTGGCAAACAAAGACCCAGATGCCCTCATGGTGGCCTATAATAGGGCCATCTTGGCAGCTCTGGATTTCATTGCTCCTGTTTATGTTCGCCCTCTCTCTGCCTTCACCCTCAGTCCCCATGGTTTGTATGGGACCTTGAGGGAGATGCAGCGACTAGGTCAAGGGTTAGAGCATTGCTGGCAGAGATCTTCCCTTGATGCCGACCACCTTAGATTGATGGAGCATTATCAAGCCTATCAATCTGCAATCACCCGTAAGAAGGCAGAGTTCCTGTCCGGGGAGATTGCAGCTGCTCAGAATTGACCAGCTCAGCTTTTTTCGCATCATGGACAGGCTGTGCAACCCAGCTTGTCTATAGGTCCGAAGGGCTTTTACGCAAAGGGAGTACGATGAACTTGCTCGTTTCTTTGCTACTAAGGTGGCCGACATCAGGGAGGCCCTCCAACCGGCACACTCTAAGGGTGTTGTTGTGGATCAGTGTGAGACTGCCCCCCTCGGTTTTCCTGGAGTGCATGCAGATTGTCTGGGGTGCATGCCGTATGTGCTGTAGTTTAGATCCAGAACCAACTTCCCTGATTTTGGGTTGTATCGACTCTATTGGTCTGGTCCTAGCACGGATAGTCTGGTGCTCCCTGGAAACAGGTGAGTTTCCGAGCTCTCTTAAGGAGGCTGTGGTAACTCCACTCCTAAAGAAAGCTTCTTTGGACCTGGACTGCCATGCAAACTACAGACCAATCTCTAATCTTCCCTTTTTAGGGAAAGTGATTGAGAAGGTAGTGGCTGTACAACTGGAGAACCATTTGACCATCCATGATATCTATGAACCCCTCCAGTCATGTTTTCGAAAAAGGCATAGTACTGAGACAGTGCTGGTTCGGGTGCTCAATGATCTCCTGATGGCTAGGGATTGGCAGAACCATTCCATTCTGGTCCCCCTTGATCTCTCATCAGCTTTTGACCCTGTGGACCTTGGGGTTCTGCTTGAGTGTCTGAGGTTCATCTGTGGACTATCGGATGTAGTCCTCAGGTGGTTTACTTCTTACCTCACAGGAAGAACTCAGAGAGTAGTGTCCGGGGTTTATTCCTCGGACCCAGTTTCTCTGTCTTGTGGGGTTCCTCAGGGCTCAGTATTGTCACCCATGTTGTTCGCAGTGTATATGCTGCCCCTCGTTGACACTGTAAGAAGGTATGGGCTGAGGTTTCACTGCTATGCTGATGATACTCAGCTCTACCTTTCTTTTGCACCCAATCAGGATGGAGCTCTCTCAGTCATCAAGTTCAAGTTCAAGTTCAAGTTTTCAAGTTCAAGTTCAAGTTTATTGCAGAAAAGCTCCATTGAGCAAGTTCATTCACAAGGAGGTCCTGGGTGCATGGTTACAACAAATATACAATGCAGATAATAACAGAACAATATATAAATGGTGGACCAGGTCCTACAAGGTAAATGGGTAAACAGTCCTGGGTGAAAAAAAATATATATATTTAGTACAAGTTGTTTAAGGAAGGCGGTGTAGTGAAAACAAACTAAGGAAGTAAGGAGAAAGCTAGGGAGGGAGTTTAGAAACAGTTACAGTTGTCCTTTATTTTTGAAGCCACCAGTTTTTTGAAGAAATTTACTGAGACTACACTGAATAGTTTCAGAGTGGATTGCAGCTGGTTCCAAATAGTTGGTAGGGCACTTGAGGAGGTTTGTCTGCCAAAGGAGGTACGAGTCCTAGGTGTGTTGAGTAGGATAAAATCTGATTTCCTAAGGAAATAAGAGCTGTGGGCAGTATGGATAAGTGCTACTAAATATACTAAATAAGGGATGGTGTAACTGTTCATTGACCTATCTAAGGCCTTTGACACTGTGTGTCACCCACTAATGCTAGACTCCCTCCATCAGCTGGGATTCTTATCTGGCCCTCTGGCCTGGTTGTCCAGCTACCTCAGGGATAGATCCCAGTGGGTCAAATTAAATGGTATCCTATCAACTGCCCTACCTGTATGCTCTGGGGTCCTGCAAGGCTCCATCCTGGGCCCCACATTGTTCAGTCTCTTTTTAAACACCCTCCCCAGTGCCTGCAAAAGCATAATGCTTCTATACGCCGACGACACAGTCCTCATCGCCTCACACCCAGACCCACTCACTCTCCAGAACTCCCTGCAACTCACCTTCAGCCAAGCTGAAAAGTGGTTCCTCGACCATCGCCTGGTTCTGAACCTCAAGAAGACGAAATCTATCATTTTTGCACACCACCAAAGCAACACCAGAAATGCCCCCCTTCACATCATTCCCAGCACTCTCCACCGCCTTGAACAGGTATCAACATACAAATACCTAGGCATCACCTTCAATTTGGCATTCTCCTTCCATGCCCATCTTAACGCTTTGTCCTCTGCCATGAATGCCCAGATTAGACTCCTCTACCGCCACAAAGACTGCCTCCCTGAGTTTGCCCTATGGCTGGCTATCACTTCCTCCATTCTGTCTTTGGTTGATTATGGACTCCCTACCTATGCTGCTGCTGACCTCACTGCCCTCAACAAAGTCCAGACCTCTATCAACAAAGCCTGTAGACTCCTGACCGGTGCCCCCAGCAGAACCCACATGTGCCAGCTCTACTCCGCCACTAACATACTCACATTTGAAGAATGCTTGCAATACCACACCTGTATACTGGCAAAAAAGGCCCTACTTAGGCTTTGCCCTCCAGGTATCACTACACCCCTTCAACGGGCCTCCCATTCGGTTGTCACCTGCAATACTACCAAAGCCACCTTCCAGGTGCCTAGAGCTAGGACCTCACTCGCCCAAAGGTCTTTTTACCACAGAGCACCTTCCTGGTATAACTCCTTCCCCACGCACATTACAAACATCCCCAAAATCGACCCCTTCAAAATAGCCCTACGCAAACACCTCACTGATACCCGGAACTGTAAATGTCCACTATAGAGCTTCCAGAAACAACACTCTGAACTAACCTGTCTCTTTAAGTTACATATCTACTAGCTGACTTACAATTGCTTGTTGTAGTCTGTACACCACGCACTGTAACCTGTGTGCTCCACTGGGACACTAAACTGCTTAGTTTTATTTTGCGCTACTGTTTCTCCCCTATTTGGTCACTGAAATGCCCCGCTTTGTATACTCCTTTGTATCTTACCTGTATTGCTCTCCAATGTCTTACCTCACAAATATGTTAGTTTTATTTTGCACTACTGTTTCTCACCTATTTGGTCACTGAAATGCCTTGCTTTGTATACTTCTTTGTATCTCACCTGTATTGTTCTCCAATGTCTTGCCTCACAAATATGTTGTCCTCCCCTCCCTGTGACGAGGTACCTTTGTAAATGAGTCTCTGACTCAAAGGTTTGTAAATCAGACTTGTGAATTAGATAAATAAATATATAGCTTGATTATTTATTCAGAAGAAGTTTTAGGGTCCAAATGCCAGCATGGAGTGTGTGTCTAATGGTAAGTGAAGTCCAACCAACAGCTGCATATGTTCGCAATGGTGGGTTCAGTATGGGTAGTTTGTAATGATGGGTGCGGTGATAGAGAATGTTCAATTTGTTTAGGTTAGTAATTGCTGCAGAAGTGTATAATATGTCCCCATAGTCAAGTAAAGGGAGGAAGGTGGTCTGAACAAGCCTGAGTCTGGTTTCCAGGGGGAAGAGGGACCTATTTCGGAAGAAGAAGCCTAGTCTAGCTTTTAGTCTTCTGGACAGGTTGTCAATGTGCTCGTTGAAGGAGTGCTTGTTGTCTAACCAAAAGCCGAGGTATTTAAATTTATAGACAACTTCCAGTGGTTCACCTAGGCATGTAACAATGAAGTCTTCAGGTGGGACAGTGAGGGTGACGGAGGAAGTATTAGGGGGGAAAATCATGGCCTTAGTTTTTTTTTAGTGTTTAGGAGGAGTTTGGTATTGATGAGATTTGTTTCTAGCTGTGTGAAATCAACTTGAAGTATATCCCTGACTTCCGATATTGTATGGCTGAATGTATACAAAACTGTATCATCTGCAAAGAAATGCAAGGTTGACCTGGTTATTTGAGAATCGAGGTTGTTGATATATAGGGAGAAGAGTATAGGACCTAAGATGAAACCTTGCAGGACTCACCTAGTAACTGGTAAGGAGGCAGAGAACAGCCCACCAGCTTTGACTTTCTGCATCCTACCTGATAGGTAACTGGAGAACCATTTGGTAGTAGCTAGGGTAGCACCAATATTGGTGAGGCTGTTCACAATTAGAGTATGGGCAACAGTGTCGAATGCTTTACTCAAATCTAAGAATACTGCATCCGTAATTTTTTTAGCATCCTTGGCTGAGATCCAGTTATCGGTGACTTTAGCTAGTGCAGTAACGGTGCTATGATCAGAGTGAAAGCCTGATTGGGCTGGATTGAGGAGAGAGTAGGTTTCCAGATGATTCTTCAATTGTATATAAATCAATTTTTCGAGGACTTTTGAAAGGATAGGCAAGATTGAGATTGGTCTGTAATTATTTAAGTCACATAGGTCACCAGATTTAAATAACGGTATGATTTGAGTGGATTTCCAGCATAATAGAACTACGGCAGAAGAGATAGAGAGGTTGAATATATGGAGAATGGGAGCAGTAAGATAGCGGTAGCCGACTTTTAAGAAAAATGGTTCTAAGCCATCGTCTCCGGCACTTTTTGCGGTATCTAAATTGATAAGTGAATCCATGACTTCTTTGAAGCTGAGGGGGAGCAGCTGGAAAAGATGGGCTGTAGCTTTTGGGACAGTGATAGGGCTAGCATGGATACTAGTATGAGATACGTACAGTGATGCATCGAAAGCTAGACCAGCTGTGGCGAAGTGAGAATTCAGTTCTTCGAGGATTTGGTCATTGTTCTCAATAACTGTGCCATTTATGTTGATCTTAGCTGGGATGGAGGGAGCAGCCGGTCGACCTTCAATAGACTTAATGGTCCTCCAAATTTTCTGTGAGTTTCCATTGTTTTTTTCCAGCTTGGAAACATAGTAATTCGCTTTGGTAGAGCGAATATGTTTTACGCAGGCGTTCCTAGCTGCTCTAAATGTCTGCCGATCTGTTGGATTCTTAGTTCTTCTTGCTACAGCCCAGAGTTTATCACAGTTTATAAGTGTGGTTTTGAGCTCTGGTGTAAACCAGGGGTGGGAGAACTTGCATGTACGCACCTTAATAAATGGGGCATGCTTGTTAGCCAGGGTGGTGAGATTTTCATTTAGGTTAGAGACAGCCTCATCGACTATTTTAAAGAGGTACAGATCTTGCCATTTGTCCTTGCTAAGGTCGGTCAGATAGTTCAGGGTGTTGAATTTATGAAAGGAATGCTTCATTATGAACTTAGGCTGATTGTGGGCTTTGGTTTGATGTCTTGTACAGACCACAACTCTATGATCACTCATATCATTGAAAAAAACAGCTGATTGTAGTATTCTGTGGGGATGGGTGTTAAGTATGACATCAATGAGAGAACTATTGGCAATGTTGGTGGTGTTAATCCTAGTGAGCTCGCTAATTATCTGGGCAAGACCTAGTTCATCACAAAGGGATTTCAGGCTATGCGATCTGTGTATGAGCCAATCCATGTTGAGGTCCCCGAGTATCAGTGTTTCTGTGTTTGCTATTGTAACTAAGGATTTTAGGACGTTGATGATTTCAGTTCCACCAGTTGGAGGTCTGTAGCCACCCATTACTGTAATAATTTAATTGGAGGGAAGGTGGAGTCTTAGAGATGCGATTTCATATTCCTTAGATTTAGAATTGCAGAAGATGTCACTAATAGTGAATTTGGATTTGGCATAAATAACTACTCTACCCCACTGATATTCCTATCCACCCTATAGAGATTATAGTTTAGGAGAGTTATTTGCTGGTCCGTAATAGTATTTTTGAGCCAGGATTCGGAGAACTGCCTTAGTGAATAACTGCCTTAGTGAAATCCAGGAGTGGATGGATTTGAGTTGGTTGAAGTTGAACTTGGAAAAGACAGAGGTGTTGGTAGTGGACTCAGCAAACTGGATAGGGGGGTCGGGAGCTGGTTCACTCTCAGGACTTTATCTTGGGGGTGTTTCACTCCCAACCTCTGAATGGGTGCGTAACCTGGGGATAATACTTGATGAGAGTTTGACTATGCATTTGCAGGTGTTTGCTGTCATCAAGTCCACATTCTACCATCTCAGGAATCTCTCCAGGGTTAGACACCTTGTTCCACCTGGCAATCTCCCTACGCTGGTCCATGCCTTTGTGTCCTTGCATCTGGACTACTGCAACTGCCTTTACCTAGGGCTTCCTGGGATTGAAATCTGCCACCTGCAGCAAGTGCAGAATGCAGTGGCCTGGCTGTTGACTGGTACTTCTCGATCCAGCCATATTTTGCCGGTGTTGCACGGACTGCACTGGCTGCCAGTACAGTGGCGGATCACTTTTAAAGTCAGTCTTCTAACTTACAAAGCCCTACATGGACTTGGCCCTGACTACCTGAAAGAGCTTCTGGTCCCTTACTGCCCTGGGCGATCACTCCACTTAGCTGGCAAGGGGTTGCTAGAGATCCTGAGGGTGTCCTTGAAATCTTCTGGGGCTCGTACTTTTATGTATGCGGCCCTGACCCTGTAGAATTCTCTACCCCGCCAGATAAGGGAGTGCACAACCATGGAGGGGTTTGAAAAGGCCTTAAAAACGTATCTGTGGACCCAAGTATTTGCTGTCTGATTGTATTTATTTGATTAATTGTTTTTTTGTAATGATTAGAATTTTTATCTATGTATTTTGTACAGCGCCTTGATTTTTTGAAAGGCGCCATAAAAATAAAGTTGTATTATTATTATTAGTTTTATTCTTTATGTGGATGATGCGGTCCTTTTTGCCAGTAGTCCAGACCCACTAACCCTGGAGAAAAACTTCTGTAGCCCCCTTGTAAATGGGGGTTCCTAAAAGCTTTCACGGAGCTTCGTTTCCTGCTCCATGCCTGGTTGGTGATCGGCATAAAGCTGTTTGAATGGGAAGCAAGTAGCGCTTTTAAAGCCTCCGTGGGCTGTCTCTTTAATGGCTGCGTGTTGCAGTCGTAATTAACTGAAATGGGGAAGGGGAGGCTGCGTGGTAGTATGCCTGAGTCCTGCCCAGGATGCTGGAAAATAGCTCACGTCTGTCACCTCTAGTGGTGCAGAGGGAGCTTTACTGGGGGATGTGATTGTTTGCTGGAAACAACATAAAATAATGATAATGTAGTTGTTCTAACCTGCCTTCCTTTGCAGTGAGGACTGTTTCGGTTGTCTCCTCCATTTTGGTCCAGAACTGCTGAATTGGACCAATCAGTACCTCAGGACTCTGGAGAGCTGTCTGACCAATAGGGGAACTGCTTATAAGTTGGAGAAAGCATTATGGGCTATGGCGTTTTATCGCACCACTGAGGGACAGAAGATTGATTGACAGACAGGTACGCCAGCCAATAGACTCGGGTAGTGCCCGAATTGAAAAGAGAGCCCCATGCTGAGAAGGGGCAGATGCATAGTGTCTGAGGAGAAGGGAGGAGCTGTGTGCTTCTATGCTGGTGGAGTGTTCGTACGGGAAGCGCGTGAAGGCCTGAGGCTGCCGTTTGTGGCCGTTGAGTAAGTCAGATCGAATCCGCCGTGTGCAGTCAGAGGATGCTGGTGCCAGCCCAGCTACCCACCAGGCTCGACCTGTTTTGAGGATTGGAGAATCTGCTGAATCGCGCTCGGTCCTCGGGAAAGTTGAAGCTGCCCTTGCAGCACCTTAGCTGGCTGAGAGTCTGGTGAGCCTCGGAAGCTGCTGCCTGGTGTGGTGTGCGTACCCGGCCTGGAGTTGCCATAAATGTGTGAGGAGGCTGGTGAAATTCAGACTCAGCCCTGCCAGTGGTGCGGAAACCATTGTTTGCTGGAGTTGTGAGTACTGAATCAGGGTAGCTCCCTGCTAAGTTGCAACAGTGGTCTCAAGTTGTTTTGTTATACTGCTGACTGACTAGCTGAATTTTCCTTTCCATCCTGACTTTCTCAGTACTGAAAAGGCTACCGGTGTTAGGGCCCCAACCAGCTGCCACAGAGGACTAGCCATTAGGGCTTGGGTACCCAGGGACAGTAAATATTAGGGTCAGGCCTGTGCACAGAGCCCTAGGTAGATAGGAATAGTGATAAGTCAATTAACTTGATTTCCCCCTGTCCTGGTTACTTCCCCCTGGAATAAATCAGATTGTTTGTTCTGCAACTACACCCTGGCTACTGTGTGCATTACTGGTGAACTGCTGTATAGTTACTATGATAAAACTGTACCTTCCTTTACAGGGGGCCCTCGGAGCGAGTTGAGAGATACTAGCTGGGGGGTAAGTGAACTGGGGAAAAGCACTGTGGGTACCCCGAGCGAGCCACTAGTGGGATGAAAGGGGGGTTGCAGTAACCCAGAGGGCTGTGACCGAGGCAATCTCAACAGTACTAGCCCTGACCTCTGGGTGGAGGCACCCGTCAATGGATCTGGGCCCCTCACCCTGTCTCAGAGGAGGCAGGCAGGGGGTAGTGACCCTAAGGATAGCGCTCCTTGGGGGTTACATTTCAGATGGACTTCTCCGCAGTTGAATCTGGGTTCATGGAGCATAAACATCTTATGAATAAAAAAAAAAAAAAACAAAGACCATGTTGTTCACCAATCCCAATAACAACTTCATATCCCATCCCCTAACCATCCACAATAATATAGGCACTTCATTGGAAGTAGCTGACACTTTCAGATATCTAGGGCTCACGCTCGACTGTTCCCTCTCTTTCACCCACCATGTTGATTACGTCACAAAAGCAGTAAACACAAGGATTGACCTACTCCACCACCACAAACACTGCCTGACTCTAGAGGCACTCTGGATTGCGGTCAGCAGCAACATTCTCCTTATCATTGACTATGGACTTGTTATCTATGGTGCCGCATTGGACACTACACTTAACCGGGTAAAAATTGCCCTTAACGTAGCCTGCAGGTTAGTTACAGGTGCACATCGACTCACACATACCTGCGACCTGTACACCCAATCTAGCTGGTTACACCTCAGTGGTAGGATAAAATACCAGACCTGCCTAATGGACAAGAATATTGTCCTTGGTCTAAGCCCCCCAACCCTCTGAAACATACTCTGTCCAACATCGAACCCCCATAAGACATGGGGCAGGACCAGCCTGTCATATCTAGTACCTTTCCATCATACAGCAAAGGGTCAGATGTCCTTTGATTACCATGCCCCCTCCTGGTTCAGTGGACTGCCCAAAAATATCTCTGCTGTGCCCAAGATTGGGCCTTACAAATTGAATCTTTGGGCGCACAACACAGCCTCTTGTGGGTGTGACTGCAATCATTAGCCTGTCCCACACAACCTAAACCAGATCCTTGGCTCTATCCAGCTCTACTAACACTATTCTGCACTATCTCCCACCCCCCTCTCCCAATCTGCCTCCCAACCCTTTTACTTCCTATAATCCTTTCACTTTCTCCTCCCCTACCCCTATATTGCCTCTTCCCCCTTTCCTACCCCCACCCTGATACTGACAAGGTCTCTGGCTGCTCTAACCCCTACCTGCCTCATTCCCCACCCTCCTGCTCCACGTTCCCACAACTTGCCTCCTTTCCCACCCTTCCTCTCCCCTTCCCCTTTCTGTCACCGACAAGGCCTCAGCTGCCCAGCTGGTGCCCCCAACCCTCCCACATTCCTTCCCACTGCACCCCTTTTTACTGCTCACTGACAGGCCCTTGGCTGCCCTAGCTAATTTACTCCCCTACCCCAAACCCTTGATGCCTCTATGCAGTCAGGGACCTGACTACCTATCAAATGACAATTGTCGCAGCATAATTCTAACTTTCTTACTGCTATGCTTGTTTCATTGTTCAATATACTGTACCCTGTTCTTAAGATTTTTTATTGTATCTTATATCTTAGTATATTTTCATTATATGTGATTGTATGTTATGTATGTCATCTGATCGACATTGAACCTTTGTAAATGAGCTCTGAGCTCAAAGGTATTGTTAATCTGAGATTATATAAATAAAATAAATAAAAATAAATATGCTGGCTGATTTGTCGACTGCCTTGTTTGAAGGTATTCATAAGTGCCTTGCGTATACTACATTTCTGGTCCCATGCCTCTCCTTTCTTGCCTGGTACTGGTCTGGTCTAATGGTTTCTCGTGATAAGATGCCCTTCAAGCTTATCTCCAGCAGTGAACTGAGAAGCAATGGGACCACCTATGATCACATCACTGTGGGTGGTCCCTGGCTAGCAAAGGTTTCTGAGTAATCCTGACACTGATGGTTTATAGTTCCAAAGGTGTCATCCAATGGAGGAGATTTTCCCAGTGATCTTCTATTATGATGAGTAACTGTTCTTTATGCAGTTTGATGGCTTGGAGAGGCCAGTTAATTTTTTTAGGGGTGGGTGAACCGCTTTGTCAAAAATATGAACCAACCCGAATATGCCGAAGTGTTCATAAATGAATAACTTCTGAACACTTTTGGCTATTTGGATCAGTTCAGGTGGCTCCATCATGCAAATTCAGTGCAAGAAATGCGAGAGCACAGGAGGAACCAGAGACAAAACTCTGGTTCTTCACTGGACAGGCAAGCTGTTAGACTTCTAAAAGTGGCACCTGACTGGGTTTGTTCTGCAGCAGCCCCCGTGATCCACTTAGGAGATGGCAGAGAGGAACAGAATGAAGAAGGAGCAGCAACATTTACTGGCTGCTCCATGTGTGCTATTTTAAAACTTGCTGCTTAGTGTTATTTTTGCCCATTGGGCAACTCTAGCTAGTTGGACTCATCAGAGTCTTCAAAAAAAAATTATTTTTTATATTTTATTTTTGAAAAACAAGAACAAACAAGAAAATTTGGGGTAGGGATTGGGGAACTGGGTCTGGGAGTTGGGGAGTGGGGACTGGCGAGCAGGAGGAGACTCGGGAAGGGGGAAGACTGAGTCAAGTGAGTGAGTCAAGTGCCATTTTTTTTTTATTTTGGCAGCAGAGGGGAGTGATCTGTGCCACCCACTACCACTCCCAGCCAAGTTAGCCTTCTTGCTGTGTGCACCCCGAACAAACCAGTCAGCTCTCATCTGCTGCCTGTGCTCAGTGGGGTAAATTTATTAGTCTACAAGCTTTGGCTTAGTGGGTGTTCTGTCACATGAAATAATCCTTGAAGGAAAAGTAAATAAATACTGTGAGTAGCAGTGCCTGCAACATCAGCCCTTATACCCTAGGTGCATTGCGTGAACTGTGAACGTGTGTGTGTGTGAAATAAAATCTGACAGCCAGCCATCAGTGACACTTTTTGCATTCTGCCTGTGTGACACCCCCAAAAAAAAAGTAATTCAGCTCTCATCTCTTCCTCCCTGTGCTCTGTGGGGTAAATCTACAAGCTTTGGCTCAGTGGGCATTCTGTCACATGGAATAATCCTTGAAGGAAAATGTAATTACTGTGTCATAGAGGGTTAGGACAGGTCCCTGAATCTCTGTGTGTAGCAGCAGTGCCTGCACAATCATCCCTTAGCCTAGGTGCAGTGTGTGTGAACTGTGAACTTGTGTGTGTGTGTGTGTGTGTGTGTGTGTATGTGAAATAAAATCTGACAGCCAGCCACAAGTGCCACTTTGTGCATACTATCTGTGTGAACCCTCCCCCTCAACAAGTCAGTCAGCTCTTATCTCTTCCTTCCTGTGCACCGTGGGGTAAATCTGTAAGCTTTGGTTCAGTGGGCAGGGCATTCTGTAATGTGGAATAAATAATAAAAAAAAAAAAATAATAATCCTTGAAGGAAAAGTAAAGTCATACTGTGTCATAGAGGGTCAGGCTCGGTCCCTGAATCTCTGTGAGTGGCAGCTGCAGCACCAGCCCTCGTAGCCTAGGTCCAGTGTGTGTGTGTGAACTACTGTGTGTGTGACTGTGAAATAAAATCTGACAGCCAGCCATCAGTGCAACTTCTTGTACACTATCTGTGTGCGCCTGCACCCCCCCTCCCCGAACAAGTCAGTCAGCTTTCATCTCTTCCTCTCTGTGCTCTGCAGGGTAAATCTACAAGCTTTAGCTCAGTGGGCAGGGCATTCCGTCACATGGAATAAATAATAAAAATTAAAAAATAAATCCTTGAAGGCAAAATAAAGTAATTCTGTGTCACTGAGGGTCAGGCCAGGTCCCAGAAACTCTGTGGATAGCAGTACCTGCAGCATCAGCCCTTATAGCCTAGGTGCTGTGTGTGTGCGTGTGTGTGTGTAATAAAATCTGACAGCCAGCCACCAGTGCCAATTCTTGCATACTGTCTGTTTGACCCCCCCCACCACCACCCCCACCCTGAACAAGTCAGCCAGTTCTCATCTCTTCCTCCCTGTGTTCTGTGGGGTAAATCTACAGGCTTTGGTTCTGTGAGCAGGGCATTCTGTCATGTGGAATAAAGAACAATGAAACAAAAATAATCCTTGAAGGAAAAGTAAAGTAATACTGTGTCACAGAGGGTCAGTTCAGGTCTCTGAAACTCTCTGGGTGGCAGCTGCAGCACCAGCCCTTGTAGCCAAGGTCCAGTGTGTGTGTGTGTGTGTGTGTGTGTGTGTGTGTGTGTGTGTGTGTGTGTGAACTACTGTGTGTGTGAGTCTGACAGACCTGTGTGTGAATTAATCTGACAGCCACCACCATTTGCTTTTGACCCTGAACAAGCTACAGCAGACTGGCATTATGACTACTCCAAAACAAACATTTGTCAATGCCAAATGTTACTTGCTACTATGTGCTGTTTAGGTATTTGGAAGTCATTGGAGTGCAAATATTGAAAATTTGCGAACTTACGAGCGTGTGTAGGAACTGCGCAACGCACGCTGGTAAAACAGTCATTTTTAGGAATTTTGTCACCAAATTTTCAACATAGCCATTCTAAGACTTCTGCTCATGAACAGTATCACTGTGATTTTGTTAATGTGTCCCATACATTGAGTTTGCACACCGACTGCACCATTGTGCGCTACATTGGCGGAAACATGTTTTGGGCAGGATGTGAAAAATGACAGCTGTACTGCTCATGAGGAGGTGTGGTAAAATGGCAATGTTGAAAATCTGGAGTGAAAATATTGAAAATTTGCAAACTTACGAGCCTGCGTAGGAACTGCGCAACGCATGCTAAATAAAACAGTCATTTTTGAAATTTGTTCACAATTTTTAACATAGCCATTTTAAGACCTCTGCTCATGAACAGTGTCACTGTGATTTTCTTAATTTGTCCCGTTACATTGATTTTAGCACACCGACTGCGCCATTCTGCACTACATGGGCAGAAACACATTTTGGGTGAGATGTGAAAAATGACAGCTATACTGCTCACAAGAAGGTGTGGTAAAATGGCAATGTTGAAAATCTGGAGTGAAAATATTGAAATTTCGCGAACTTACGAGCCTGTGTAGGAACTGCATAGCTGCGCTAAAACAGTCATTTTGGAATTTTGCACCAAATTTTCAACATGGGGTTTTGGGACCCTTCTCATGAATGATGTCACTGTCATGGCGGTATTTGTGCGGAAGGTGATTTCATGATCACTGCACAGTCACTGCGCGAAATCATCCTTCGGCCCGAATACTGCCATGACAGTGACATCATTTATGAGAAGGGGTCCCAAAAACCCATGTTGAAAAGTTGGTGCAAAATTCCCAAAATGCCTGAGATATGCAACAAAGTTGAAACCCCCTATCTAGGCCATTATACAGCTTACCGGTATTTCCTCAGTTCGTGTCGGCTTTGAAGAGTGCAGGCGTGTTCCCGTCCACCGAAGATTGTCGCACTGGAGTCGGAGATAAGTATGGGTTGGGGGTGTGGAGAGCTGGGTTAGCAGTGGGTGGGTGCGGGTTGTGGGAGGGTTGGGAGGCCGCTCACGGGTTCGTTTCGTTTTCAGGTTTAAAATAAAAATGACTTTGTGGGACCGTTTTCCATGCTGGGGTGGGCTCCCAGCGTGGCACAAGGACATTGGGGCGTTCAGCCGACGGGGGATTGGGCACCCCCGTCGGCCTATGGACTGATTGCCACGCTAGGGGTGGGCTCCAGTGTGGCACCTACAACTGGGGGAGGAGGATGATGCAGCTCAGCCGAGGATTGAGCACTCGTTGGCTACACAGGACGGCGGGGAGCTGCGACGCCTCATAGGGAGCCACGCTTCAGTGGGCTTTATCTCTGCTCACTGAAGCGTAGCTCCCCTTTCAATCAGAGTGCCACTGCATTTTGGAGCATGTCACAGACAGCTCCAAAATGCATTGGCTTACAGGGGCCGTGCCTGCCAGCACACTGCCTGAATTGGAGGAGGAGGTGACACACCTCCGAAATCTCCGATGATGGCACTATGTTTCTTGCACATGCGTGCAAGCAACATAAATAGTAAAGCAAAAGCCTGGGACAAAGGAAGTAAATGTAAAAGTTTATTCAAGAGCCCAGAAAGTAAAGTAAAAGGACCACAGTCTGTTGAAGGGGCTGAGCTAAATGCTACTACTATTGAAGTGCAGGCTAACTCTCAAAATACTGAAAACTCAGCGGGGGTGGACTGTCTATGTCAGAAGGGCTCAGTAGTACAGCAACCAAAGTTTTGAAAGTTAGTAGGAAGTCATCTGAGAAAAGTGCAAAAACAAAAAGTATTGCAATTGTCCATAAAGTTAAACTACTTACAGGTACAACTCACAGTGGAGTTGCTTGATTTGTAACAAATGCATTTCGAATAACCTAATCTGTGACTGCAAGTGTTAGCTCTACTGCATCTGATGATGATGATGGTGACGACCATGGTCATGGTGAGACTGATGATGAGCTTATGTCTTTACCTTTAGCTGTGTCTCATTCTGGTTCTGTCAGTGACAATGCGGATAAAGATAAAGACAATAGTAGTGGTCTAAGGCTCTGAGCTGCAAATTTGGTGATATCCAGCAGACCAGACCTGGGTTTGAATCCCACAGCTTCCACTTGAATACTGTGTGACCCTGAGCAAGTCACTTAACCTCCTTGTGCTCCCAGGTCGCTCCTGTAAAAAAGCTTTCAGCTTAGTGTGCTATACCTGGTTAAACAACTAAATAAAAAAAATAAAAAAATAGTAGAGTGTGAAAAGGGGGAAAAAGTAAAAGACAAAGGCACAAGCCACACAAAGTGAAACAAAGTTTGACAGTAGTGATGATGGCAATGGTGCTACAGAAGGCTCTATGATTATATTACCTGATGAACCTGAATCCTCTGCTGAATGTCTTCCTCACCTAAACCCAGCCACTGGACTCCTACTGAGCTTATTACTAGACATAGACAGTCCACGTCTACTGTTTGGAATCATTTTTACGTAAACCCCAAGGATGCTTGGCAAGCTATATGTGTGCATTGCAATACTTGTGTTAGTAAGGGGAAAAATAAAGGGCATTTTGGAACCACAACAATGATACAACACCTTTTGCGACTTCACCCCATCGTTATATATGGTTCAAATAAACAGTCTAACATTGGTACCTAGAAATCTAGCAGGGATCTCGTTGAACAGCAACATTCTGCTGAAACAGTGGGTGATGATCACCAGGCAAGATCCAGAAGTCCACATTCACCTCAAGATAATTCTTTATGGTCTTCTGTTTTACCAGACATGGCATGTATTCATATAAAACCTGCAGCCAAATGTAACTTTACCCCTGATAAGAGGCAACTGAAGTTAAATGAAGTTTTTGAAAGAAAGTCTAAATATTCATGAAACAATCTCATAGCACTGGCAATAAATCGTAAAAAAGCAGAAATTATAGTACTTGATTTACAGCCATACTCTATTGTGGAAGACGTGGGTTTCAGAAGGCTTATAGAATACTTCAAGACACAATATTTAATGCCAAGTAGAAAATACTTCTCAGTAACTGCTGTGCCCTGGATATATGACAGCTTAATACTTCAAGTAAGGCATGCTGTCCGAGAAGCTGAGGACAAGGTAGTTCACTTTATTACTGATATGTGTGCCAGCAGTCAAACCATTGCCTATCTTTCTCTTACTGCACACTGGGTCACTTTTGTGGGCAACTCATCATCATCCTCACATACTAGTCTGTCTGCTACACCTACCACTTCAGCCAGTACTACTACTACTACCAATACTATCTCTCAGAGCTCAAAAAACCTATCACGTTTCCAAATATGGGAGTTCTCCATGTATCTCACTTTCAAGACACACACACACACAGCACAGCACATTCAGCAAGAACTGGAAAAACTAGTTACTTTTTTTTTGCCAACTTTATTTATGCTCCTGCACTGGCCCCTTAGACCTCTCTCCAGTGAAGTCTCGCAGTCCGACCTTGTCCCACCCGGCCTGAGGTCCTCTCTGGTCTGGTCTCCATGTCCCGGGATCACTCCTCTACATCCACCAACCCCCAGCTCTGAGCCCCCCAGTGTGGGAATGCCCTAACTCCTCCAGCACTCTATCTAGAATCTAGAAGGGCAGCTGGAGAGTGGAGGAGACATGGAGTCCAGCTGGGACGAATCTGACTGAGGGCGCCAGGGCTGTCCTTTGGACCCACCTTCACCTGTTCAGGTGCCAGGGTCCATTTTCCTTTGTTTATCCCTGGGGGGGGCACAGATGTGCAATGACATCCAGCATGTGATGGGCGCGCTCCCATACCTGTGCGCAGGATGTGTGAGATGCCCCCCTGCCCCATGTACATGCCCCCACTAGCCACAGTACCCCCAATCTCCACTGGGATCCACCATAGCCATGATTTACAGCACCCTCCCTCCCCAGGAGAGGAGAGCAGTTTTATGGATGCTCGATCATCTCCACCTCGGCTGACCCCCGGTGACCTGAGTCCATTTCTGAACCCGGATCACTGGCATGGAGTGAGGTGTGGCATCCAACGCTTCAACCCTTAGTGCCACTGAGCTGGCCAAGACTAGTTACTGCTTGGGTCACTTCACAGGTTATGAAAGTTGTTTTTTTTTTCTGCTGCCAACAGTGGATCAAATATTAAACAAGCATTTGTCAATGCCGAATGTTTGCTTGCTGATATTAGCATTGGACGTGCAGGAGTGAGACAGATGCAGAATAGGAATGACAGTGAAGTATTTAACTCGTGCCAACCCCACCTCCACCCTGCAGATATGAACAGGCATTGGGATGTGCCTTTGGGTCATCACCCATAACGCTCAAGGCATTTCACCTCACCGTATCCTGAAGACACCGACAAGTGTTGAGGTGTACCTTGGGGTGTTTGGCTTTAGAGTCACCCCATTTCATAAGGACATATGCTGAAATGGGTGAAGTATAGGAGAATGGGATGAACTCTGGGTCCGAAGAGTCCAAGGCACACCTCGATGCCTGTCACTGGCTTCAGGGTGGGGGATGGAATGGAGTGAGCATTACAGTCGGCAATCCAAAGGCACACCCCTGATGCCTGTCAGTCTGTACAGGGTGGGACGTTATGGTTAGAAACCATAATGGCCTGGGTGTTTGTTGGTATTTGCACTACAAATTTTCAACATGGATTTTTTGTGACCCCCATCTCATGAATGCATTTGACTCATGAACAGCAGCACTGTGATTTTGTTAATCTGTCCCGAACGTTGATTTCCCACAGCGGCCACACCACTCTGCGTCAGATGTGTGAAAACACAGATCGGGCAGAATGTGAAAAATGACAGCTGTACCATTCATAGGGAGGTGTGAAGAGATGGCAATGTTGAAAATCTGGAGTGAAAATATTAAAAATGCTTGAACTTATGAGCGAACGTAGAAACTGCACAATGCACGCTTATAACACAGTAATATTTTTATTTTAGTCTTTGCTAACTGGGTAAGGACCACTAGGCACAAGTGCCTGTTTTTAGGGGTGACCTGGGAGCACTGGGTGGTTAAGTGATTTGCTCAGAGTCACACAGTATTCAAGTGGAGGTTGTGAGAATCAAAATCAGGTCTGGTCTGCTGGATGTACCAAGCTCATTCACACCTCGTTCCTCTAACCTCTAGGCTATACTGCCAGCCCATTTAGTGGAATTCTTTCACCAGATTTTCAACATAGACATTTTGTGACCTCTGCTCATAATACTGTCACAATGATTTTCTTAGATTGCCCAAAACACTGATTTCCTACAGCGACTGTACCATTGTGCGCCAGATGTGTGAAAACACATTTTGGGCAGGATGGGAAAAATGACAGCTATACTGTTCATAAGGAGGTGTGCAAAATTGACAATATGCTACTACAATACACAGTGTACTATACCTACTGTCTGCACAACTGTTAATTTGTTATGCTTATTTACCTATTAGTTGTTTTTCTACTTACAGTACCTGATTATTTTGCCCAGTATTCTCGCATCCCCCAAGCATCTGGAAATAAGCTTCTTACCACCTCAGTATGTCTTTCCTGGTAAAACTTTAGAAATAAATATACTGCAATACACAGTACACTGTACCCCTTTCACTTGCTAAATAATGTACAACATACAGCACAGTATAGTTTAGTACAAAACACTGTATACAGTATACTATACTTATTTCACATGCTATGTAGTAAAGAGTACACTGTATCTATTTCACGTGGCATATTACAACATAACATACCTATTCCCCATGCGCTATGTACACTGTATCAATTTCACATGTTATATACCACAGCACTACCCTATATCAGTGTCCAGGGTAGTGTGTGGGGCAAGTTCATTTAGAAACATTTCCTTATGTGAAACAGCATGAATATTGGTTTTAAATCAGCCAGCACTGCATCCCCAGGTTAGAAATGAACCAGATCTAGTCTAAGGTTTTCACTGATCCCATGCTTACCAGTCCAAGGCTGGGGGGGGGGCTCAAATCCAGGAAACAGGGCTTAGAAAGCGGACACACTCCCTGCCGAACAGTCTGATCTGAACACTCCGTCTTCCCCTTTCAGATCCAGCATGCCAGGTAACTGCAGCTTGTACAGAGGCATTATGGGAATCAAGGCAAATGAACAGCTGAGATAGGAGGAGGACAGAACAACACAAGCTGGAGTGCAGAACATGACAGTGAACCACAAACCCTACAGCGTCACCTGTAGGTCTGGAGGCATAAACACGCACAACGAAGTAGCAGACAAATGCACTGTAAACTTATGGTTACTGATCTTGCTGAGGTAAACGTACCTGTAGTAAAAGTATTAATTTAAACTGCTGACAGAATTAGAACTTATTGGAGTTCTGGACTGATATATCAGTCCGTGACCCTGTAAGGGTTTAAAATGACTATTTTTTTCTGCTACTGATTTTTGCCGTTTTTCTATCCTCTTAGGTATGGTGTTTCTCCTGCACTCCCACAAACACCCTAAAGAAAAGGTGTCTATTATAAATAACTAATAAAAATAAAGTCTGGGTTTTGAATGATTGCGTGTTAGGAAACATCATAAACCACTGTTTGGAAAAAAAATCACTCAATGGGAATTGATAGTATAGTATTAGCATATGATGTTGCCAAAGAAATTTAAATATGAGTGTACATGTTCTTCGCTAATACCAATGTCAACTATGCTTTATATTTTATATTCAGCACAGCACACCATTAACCAATAAAGGATCTAAGGTGTTTAGTTGTAAGGAACTCTTTACACATCTGTGGTTGACTGTATGATGAAATGTTATTGTAACCATAATCAATAAATGAATTAATTAATAAACCCTTCCTTCTCTTTGTTTTGATTTTAACACTAACTTGCTTATTCTTCCCAGTTCGTCCTCCTGTTATTCACCTCTCTCTCTCTCTCTTGTCGCCTCCTGCTCCTTCCCTGTCACTGACTTTTACTGTTGTATATCAACAAGTAGAAATATTACCCCAGCTCCCACGTCCTTCACTAAAGTACCAAAATGTGTTCACAGTCAAGGCAGCCTTGTATCATACAAAGAAACAGGTGCCTGATATTACTCTACACTACTGCACTTCACCTGGGTTTGAACACCAGCACCAAAATTGGAAATTGGAAACAGCTGTTTTTTCTTACTGAGTTTTTATTCATCTATTGAATGAACATATTATTATTAAATCCTGTTATCCACTACTGGCATGTTAAAATATTGCATCACAAGCGTTTATGTTACCAGATTGCCAATGTTACTCTTTTAAAGAATACATCCTCCAATGGTGCATAGATCTTTTTCAAATTTGCTTGGCTCCAATGTACAAATACAGGAGAACTTAAATGAGTCATAAATAAAAAGCAATCCTGCTACTTTAGATAGATTTATTGTAACTTATGTCACCTAGTGAATAGAAGGATTTAATAATCAGTTCAATAGATGAATAAAAACTCTCTAAAGGGAAAGAGCTCAGCCTCAGCTCTGTGTATTTCCAATTTTGGTACCACTGTTAGTGGGTGTTAATCATGACAGCAACTGCAGAACAGGGCACAATTATGTATTGGTCTATTTTTTTTATTATTATTATTATTCTTTATGTTCCCTGGTTCCCACATGACTGTTGCTTTCCGGTAAACCATGTCACAGTCATTCTTAAGTTAATCTTAACATACATACTAGTACAGCTGATCAAATGTCTTTTTTTACCTGTATCATCATCCTCATTGCCGGGTTGTATTGTTGAGACCATTCAGGTCATTAAAAGTTTTACAGAATTTTTTTTAAAATTATTAATTCTTCAACCATATATCCAAATACAGTACAAAACATCAATAGACTATTAGGAGCGTTAAGTTAGCAATAGCAACAATTAAACACACACTGCCCTTAAGCACTTTTGCCACTTTAGAACTTACACACCAGTAGTGGGCATTACTATGCAATGCCTAGACAATTCCCAGGAGGGTCTAAGATATACTCTATCCCCAGGTTCAATCCTATCCCTCCCTAATTGTGCTTTCAGCTCTTAATTGATACTTGATCTCTTGAGGGGACTCTGGAGATTGCCACAATAAAATGGTTAAAATAATGTCAATTTTCCTTACCGCCCTATGATTATAGTTTTATAGGGTTTTACACCTTTTTTTACTTTCAGTAAAATCATTTAAATTCACAACTCGGCAAGTTCACGACTCTAGTTCAGAATACACAGTTCCCTTTGATAACTTGTTTTTTTATTCTCAGTAAATTCATAACTCAATAAATTCACAGCTCTTGTTAAAAAATACACAGCTTCATTGGAAATGCATTATCTTCAGTACAGCAATTTAAAATAAATGTTAATTGGTTATCTGCAGCCCCATACCCTAAATTAGTGAATAATATCTTCTAAGCCAAGGAAGGAGAGTTTTACTCACATAGCTTTAACCTTTTTTTTTTACCTATAAATAACAGTAGCAGTATAGTCAGCAGGACAGGTCCAGACCACTTAAAGCCTATTGGAATGTTCTTCCTGGTGGAGTCCTGGTTCTTCTTATGTCCAGCAGTGACCTGACCGTCCGAACGATACCCGTGATAAGGAGGCAGGAGGAGGACTGCATCGACCGATTTACTATTAACAAAGTCACAAAGGCACACCAGCTGGAGAAGGAGTGGACAGTGGCACACTGGCACCACACTGGACTTTTTTGAAAGGGGCTGGGCAATGCGGGGGGGTGCAAGGCAAGTTGCAAATGGGCTGGTGGCAAGCTACTGTTGGGGCAAGTTGGCAATGGCAAACAAGCAGGGGCTGCCGGCAGGTGGGCAGCTTACAGAATAAAGAACCGGATGGCCTTCCAACTATACCAGTACCGACAGAACTTAATTTAATTAATGGACACCAGACAGTGGACTGAATTACCACAGGTTCGGCACTTTGGAATTGGGCTGCCACCACTGGGAATGTTATTTTATTTCAAGCTAAGTTCTGAGTCAGAAGTCTTCAAATTAAATTTAACTTGCCTTAAAAAATAAATAAATAAAAGCAAATTAATGACAGTGTTTCAAACACAATCAGTCTCAACTGAAGAGAGTCAGAACACTAAGCGGCGCACTGCAAGCAACAGCAGCTTCAGCCAGCAATTCTCTGAGTCTGGTCTGGTCATCTTCACGCCATCTCCACCAAGGCAAATCTGAATGAAATCGGCAAACACCACTCCTCTCTCAACCCCAATGGCCACAACAACAAGGCAAAGACAGGTTATTGCAGGAAGCAGGAGTCAGGAGGAAACTAGATCGGTCATGTTGTGGTGGTTGCTACCTTTATACCCATTCCTCTCCTTGGCTTGCACTAGCCTGGCTTTGTTCTTGGGGCCCGGGGAGGGCTCAGAACTTCTTTGGGATTTTCAAATAAATAAATAATCCAATCATTGAACTGAAGTGCCAGTACAGTGGAGGCACAGCAGATCCATTTAATTTTAAGTGTTATCTTGGCCGATTATCTCATCTGCCTTACAGGGCTAACTAGCTAGGCTATGGGGATGCTTAAGTCTCCTGACGGCGAGACTCCCAAAACAAAGAGGAGACAAGAGGTGTGAACATCTGCTGGGTTGCTTTGAAGAAGTGTTAGAGACAGTTCCTAAGTTGTAAAGCAGAGTCATTATAATAATGACTGTACTTTACAGTTCTGTAAGGGGGAATTTACAAAGCAGCTGTTTCTTTTGTTCGTGACAGGGCAGGGAGGCGGCAAATTCAAGGCACTGCAAGCAGTCACACAATGAGGGAATTCATTCTGCAGGCTGCAGCCACTTGAATTAATGAAAGGGGCAATTCATTTTGGCCCCCCAGAACAAAAGTGGGGGGCTGCTGCCCCTCTCACCCCCTCTTTTCCAACATCTATGCTTTCTGAAATAGAGAATAGCCATTGTAAAAAAAAAACACAGAGATGGACTCCATGTACCTGTGGGATCTACCATTGTTGTACTGAATGTTACTCTGAGGTGTAATGCACTCACCCCCTAATAAAACGAGTCAAGCCGTAAATGGAGTACAGCATCATTGGAAAGGGACCCGTGACTCCAGCGATGAGGAGGGCAGCATGACAGAGGGTGACAGGAGTAGAGCATTGGCAGCCTCAGTGCAAGCGGGCACCAGGGACACAGTCGCAGTGTGCACAGCCCTCCATGTCAGCTTTATTCAGATGCAGGGCAATTGGTGAGTCAGGGTAGGAGCCTGGCAGGGGCCATGGGGGGGTAGCAGTCAAGGAAACCAGAGGCATTGGAGTTCATTCATTGGCAGTGCAGCTGTACATGCCTTCCACGGCAGATAAGGGCACAGCAGCAGAGTAAAGGGACTGTATGTCAGCGGGGTTATACAGCTGTGGAACTACTGTGAGCACTGCACCGTGGGTGATGTGAGACTTTATACGCAGGTGGCTAGGCTACTACATGGTTGCTGTGTGGTCTGCAGAGATGGAACCGGAGCCGAGATGCTCACTCTTTGAGGTAGAGAGTCAGGGTGGGAACCACTGTGGTGCTTTTTTGGGGGGAGCAATTTGGCCCGTCAGCAGCCACACGGTCACACAGCAGGGTGGGGGAAAGAAATTAGAAAAATAATCCAGTCATGGATCATAACCATTTGGCGCAACAAACAGGGACCGCCCCAGCAGCATCACAGTGTCAGTTTGCAGTCTGCACTATTCAGACCCAACACAGAGATGACTGGCTGACATTGCATTGACGAAGCATCCTCTGATTGCTGTGGCCAAATCGTTTCAAGTTAGTGGCACTTCTCGAGAACCAGTGTCATCAGAACAGTGGGTCTGCATTGGCTGAACACTGCCAAACCCACAAATGCAGTGCCGGCATTGGCCGCCACAGTGCCGCCCCTCCACAGCCCACTTCTCTCCTAAGCTGCCACATAAAGTTTCTTGTGCATGCGCGTAAGCAAACATAAAAAGCACTTCATCATGGCAACTATGTACATATATGCTGTTTTGCACATTGTCTTAACCTAATCATTCGATGCTTCATTGATAATGACTGGCAAGAATTAACCACTGTGGGAACAGTGCGCAAAGTGTGTGGCCACTCAAACATTCAGTAAAAGCCCTAGACATCCTTGCTGATATCCAGAAGGACAAAGGTCTTCCTCATCTCCAGCTTGTTTACCAACAAGGTGAAATTGAACTTACTTTATGATTGAACACATCCTTGAACAAAAGGAAGCTGTCATTGAGTATATCATGTACACTGATATTGGGGAGGGCATTGTACTCCATTCTACTCAATTGTCTCTGCTGGAACAGTTGTGTCACATTCTGAAACCATTCATGAGTGCTACAAAAGAGGTCAGTGCAGAAAAGGCATCCCTTAGCCAAGTTATTCCACTCATTCTACTTCTCAAAAAAAAAGGTTGGAGAAAATGAGGAACCGCTTAGATATGAACCAATCTCTATTCAATAACATGCTTCCCAGACTTAGCAATGATGAGAAATTATCAGCCATGGCATGGAGCAAGGAGTATCTCTTAGCAACATTACTAGATCCATGTTTCTGGAACAGACACCTTCCTGATGTGGTTTCTGAGGATATGGAGGAGTTGAACTACAGACAACTTTTGACTGATGCAGTAGATGAGGTTTCATTAGGAGGACTGGGAAGCAGTACTACAATAACAACACCTCAAATTCAAAAGACTGCTCCAAAAACCAGTACAGAAGCAGACAATGAGGAGGATGACATTTGGAGCCAGCTGCAGGACATTGAAATTCCACAAGTAGAAAACGCCTGCTCAGTAGTAAGCATGGTAGATGCATATCTGTCTGAGCACAGCACAAGCATTAAGGATGACCATTTAGCTTACTAGCAACAGAAAAAATCATGCTGGCCAAAGCTAGCTACTCTGGCTTGTAAGTATATTGGATGTCCACCCTCCAGTGTCCATTCTGAACGTTTATTTAACTCTGCTTGGAATGTTGTGACTGATAAATGAACAAGATTAACACTAGACAATGTGGAGAAACTATCGTTCTTGAAGGTTAACTTGCCAAACTTTGGCTTCATATGTGATGCTAATCTTGAAGAAGATGACACTGGCAGCAGTATCTGTGCTGCATCTGTGGATTAAGTGACACATCAGCTTTCAGTTTTCAGACTGGACTGTTAACTGTAGAGATCTGGGCCTTGCCTGCCTTTGGACTGCATCATCGTCATCCTGATGGTGGGTGGGAGATGTAGCCAGTTCATCAAATCACTGTACTGGTAGCAGGTTGCAACTGTGGCAGATAGGACCCTGATCTCACACACAGTCACTTACTCATTCTGAGATCATTTAGCTAAGTGCATCTAAGAATAATTATTACATAACCATATCAATACATGCTGCTGACTCTGTTTATTCCCCATGATAGTAGTGAAACATAGAAATATAGAAGTTGACGGCAGATAAGGACCACAAGACTCATCCAGTCTGCCCATTTCTTTTCTACCTTATGAATGTGCCATTGGCCTTTACTCTGTCAATGGCCTATCGATTTATACTCATCTGTTTTGCTCCCTTATGCCTATTCCATGCCTGTTTGAAGCCATGCACTGTATTCATATCCGTCACTTCCTGAGATAGGCCGTTCCATGCATCTACCACCCTTTTTGTTAAAAAGAACTTCCTCACATTACCCCTTAATTGGTCTCCCTCTAATCTCATGCTGTGTCCTCTTGTCCTGCTGTTTTTCTTATATTGAAACATGTTAGACTCTTTCACCTTTTTAATACCCTTAAGGTGCTTGAATGTTTCGATCCTATCACCTCTCTCCCTCCTTTGCTCTAGGGTATACATATTGAGCTCAATTAATCTGTCCTCATATATTTTCTGATGCAGTCCCTGCTCCATTTTGTTTGCCCTTCTCTGGACTGCCTCAATTTAGTTAATGTCCTTGTGAAGGTGTGGCCTCCAGTACTGCACGTAGTACTCCAGATGGGGCCTAACTAGTGTCTTGTAAAGAGGGATTATTACCTCCCTCTTTGACTTATGATACCCTACTAATACACCCCATCATCCCTCTAGCCTTACCTACTGCTTTAGCGGTCTGCTTGCATGATTTCAAGTCATCGGTGATAATGATGCCCAAGTCTCTTTCTTCCTTTGTGACTGCCAGCAACTCCCCTCCCAGCCTATAGGTGGGTTCAGGGTATCTCTTCCCTATGTGCATGATCTTGCACTTCTTTGCTTTAAACTCCAGTTGCCACTCTTCCGACCATTTTCTGCCCACCCCATCTGGATCATCTACTCTGTTGCAGATCTCGGTGTCATCTGCAAACAGACAAACCTTACCCTCCAGTCCATCTGCAATGTCACTGATGAAGATATTGAAGGGGACTGGCCCCTGGACTGATCCCTGAGGTGCCCCACTTGTGATTTGCATCTCTTCTGACTGTATACTGTTTACCAACACTCTCTGTTTTCTGCCCGTCAACCAGTTTGCCACCCAGTTGATCAATGTCTGACCAACCCCGAACCTACCCAGCTTATTAATCAATCTTCTCTGTGGAACAGTATTGAAACCTTTGCTGAAGTCAAGGTAGGCGATATCAACTGCTCCCCCTTGGTCCACCACTCTGGGTACCCAGTCAAAGAAATCTATGAGATTAGTTTGACAGGACCTTCCTTTTGTAAACCATTGGATCCTGTGCTCCTATAGATCCCAGGTGTTGCACACCTTGCACTGTTGCACTGTTGTGGTAGTATTAATTGTGAAGTGGTCACTTTGGGCTGCCTGGTGGTTTTCTTTCACAATGCTTTGCATTGCATTTCATACCGAGAGCTGTTGCAAAGCACAATTGGTGACATACAAACACACCGACCCCTTCTACAAAAAGTCAGACTCAGGAGATTAGTTTCAAAAAATTAGAGATGTGGGACTTGCCTGCCTTTGGACCACATCATCGTCATCCTGGGGAAGGGCGAGAGGTGCAGCCAGTGTATCACATCATGGTACTGGCAGAAAGCTGCAACTGAGGCAGACAAGTCCCTGATCTCACACACAGTCACTTTCTCATTCTAAGGAGATTATGTAGCTAAATATACCTAAGGATATCTGTTATATAATCGTATTGTTACATGCTGCTAGCTCCGTTTTTTTCCCCCTGATAGTAGTGGTAGTAGCAGTGATGAAGTGGTCACGTTGGACTGCTTGTTTCTCTTCTTTCACATTGTGTCAGGCTGCATTCCATACCAAGAGCCGTTGCTGTGAGAAACATAATTGTTGGCATACAAACACATTGACCCCTTCTTAAAAAGTCAGACTCAGGAGACTGGATTAAAAAAATAGAGATCTGGAACTTGCCTGCCTTTGGATCACATCATAAAGGGGGGGAGGAGTGGCCCTGTATGTTAATGAAAATATCAAAGCTACAGAAATTCAGAATACACATAAGGAGCCAGAAGAACTGTGGGTCACCCTGGAAACAGGAAATGGGACAGCCATAAGAACTGGGGTTGTCTACAGGCCCCCAGACCAGAGGGAGGACATAGACACATTACTGTTAGAAGATATACAAAACATGACAGCTAAAGGGGAGGTTCTGATAATGGAGACTTCAACATGCCGGATACAGATTGGTCAATACCAGCAAGAACATCTGCCAGAACTAGACTCATAGTGGATTCCCTGCAGGGGGAGGGCCTCAAACAACTGGTACAGCAACCCACAAGAGACAGGGCTATCCTAGATTTAGTACTGACTAACAAAGAAGGGATCACAGATCTCCAGGTAGAAGGTCACCTGGGGGCCAGTGACCATCACATGGTATTTTTCAATTTGGTTACTACATCTAAATCATCCCATTCCAAGGCAAAAATATGGGACTTCGGAGGAGCTGACTTTGATAAGATGGCCAACAGAGTTAAGCTAGCCCTGGCAAAAGAAACACAGGTGAGGGTACAGGCAAAGTGGGCAAGCATTAAGGATGCAATACTTGAAGCAACATCCCATTGTGTTAGACAGAAAAGGAAGTGCAAAGAAGAAGGAAACCACTTTGGTTCTCAAATACAGTAGCAGAAAAGGTCAGAGCCAAAAGGCTGGCCTTCAGGAAATATAAGGAACACAGTGGGATGAAGATAGGAGGAGGATACCAAACTGCCCTAAGGGAAGCAGGTAAGGCAGTAAGGCAGGCAAAGTCCCAAACTGAGGAAACACTAGCACCGAACAGTAAAGAAGGTGACAAGACTTTCTATAGATACATTAGTGAAAGGAGAAAGTCCAGAGGGTATTGCTAAGCTTAATGGAGAAAATGGAGCATGTGAGGAGGAGGACCCTGTAAAGGCATCTATCCTAAATAGATACTTTTGCTCAGTGTTTACTGAAGAGAAGGTAGGGCAGGGCCCACAGCTCAGCATCATGGACACAGGGGAGGGAGGTGAGCACTACCCTTCACAAAAGAAAGGGTCCTACAAGAGCTTGCTAAGCTCAGGGTGGATAAGGCAATGGGACCTGATGCATACATCCCAGGGTACTTAAGGAGCTAAAGGAGGAACTAGCAGAGCCATTAGCAGAATTGTTTAGTGAGTCTCTGAGCACAGGAGAGGTCCCAGAATACTGGAGAAGGGCTCATGTGATCCCCGCTCCACAAGAGTGGTAGCAGGGAGGAGGCGGGAACTACAGACCGGTCAGTCTTACCTCAGTAGTGGGCAAGATTATGGAGCACTCCTTAAGGAAAGGATAGTGCAACACCTGGAATCCATAGGGGCACAGGATCCAAGACAGCATGGGTTTACAAAGGAAGGTCCTGTCAAACTAATCTCATAGATTTCCTTGACTGGGTAACCAGAGTGGTGGACCAAGGGGGAGCAGTTGATGTTGCCTACCTTAACTTCAGCAAAGCTTTTGACACTGTTCCACATAGAAGATTGATAAATAAGCTGAGTAGGCTCGGGGTGGGTCAGAAGTTGGTCAACTGGGTGGCAAACTGGTTGACGGGCAGAAAACAGAGAGTGGTGGTAAATGGTATACAGTCAGAAGAGATGCAAGTCACAAGTGGGGTACCTCAGGGATCAGTCCTGGGACCAGTCCTCTTCAACATCTTCATTAGTGACCTTGCAGATGGACTAGAGGGTAAGGCTTGTCTGTTTGCAGATGACACCAAGATCTGCAACAGAGTAGATGATCCAGATGGGGTGGGCAGAATGAGAAGAGATCTGGATAAACTAGCAGAATGGTCAGAAGAGTGGCAACTGGGATTTAATGCAAAGAAGTGCAAAATCATGCACATAGGGAAGAGAAACCCTGAAGCCACCTATAGGCTGGGAGGAGTTGCTAGCAGTCACAAAGGAAGAAAGAGACTTGGGCATCATCATCACTGATGACCTAAAATCATCCAAGCAGACCTCTAAAGCAGTAGGTAAGGCTAGGGGGTGTTAGGGTGTATTAGTAGGGTATCACAAGTCGTAAGAGGGAGGTAATAATCCCTCTGTACAAGACATTGGTTAGGCCCCATCTGGAGTACTGCGTGCAGTATTGGAGGCCACACCTTCACAAGGACATTAACCAAATTGAGGCGGTCCAGAGAAGGGCAACCAAAATGGTGCAGGGACTGCATCAGAAGACATATGAGGACAGATTAACGGAGCTCAATATGTATACCCTTGAGCAAAGGAGGGAGAGAGGTGATATGATCGAGGCATTCAAACACCTATGGGCATAAACAAGGTGAAAGAGTCTAACATGTTTAAATATAAGAAAAATAGCAGGACAAGAGGACACAGCATGAGATTAGGAGGCCGATTAAGGGGAATGAGGAAATTCTTTTTCACAGAAAGGGTGGTGGATGCATGGAATGGCTTACCACAAGAAGTGGTGGCTATGAATACAGTGCAGGGCTTCAAACAGGCATGGGATAGGCATAAGGGAGCAATACAAATGACTATGAATAGATAGGCCACTGACAGAGCAAAGGCCGATGGCACATTTATAAGGTAGAAAAAGAAATGGGCAGACTGGATGGGCCTTGCAGTCCTTATCTGCCGTCAACTTCTATGTTTCTATGTTTCTATCATCGTCATCCTGGGGGTGGGAGGGAGGTGCAGCCAGTACATCACATAATTGTGCTTGTAAGAACTGTGGCAGACAAGTCCCTGTTCTCACACACATGGTTTCTTTCTCATTCTAAGATCATTTAGCTAAATGAAAATAATAATTACCCACATTGATAAATGCTGCTAGCTCTGTTTTTTTTCCCTCCGGTAGTAGTGGTAGAGCTAGTAAGAGTGATGATTTGGTTACTTTTGGACTGCCTGGTGCTCTTCTCAAACATTGCTTCATGTTGCATTCCATACCGAGAGAGAGAGAGAGAGAGAGAGAGAACCTTTGCTGCCAAACAAAAAAACACATGTGGTGCCTGTGACTGAGAAATAAAACTAGTAAACTACCTATACAAAGTACAATTAAACACACTATCCATAGAAACATAGAAATATAGAATTTGATGGCAGATAAGGATTGCTTGGCCCACCTAGTCTGCCCATTTCCCTGCCTAATGGATAAACTACAGATCCTAGTTAACCAACAGCCTACTTCCTCCTACCCCCCACTAGAATTGCTTTATGTCTGTCCCATACATTCTTGAATTCCCTCACTGTTTTTGGCTCTACGACCTCCTCAAGAAGGCTGTTCCATGTACCCACAACCCTCTCTGTGAAAAAATACATCCTCACATTACCTCTGAGCCACCCCCCCTCTGTCTTCAAATTGTGCCCACTTGTTCTTGCACACCTCTTTTTCTGAAAGATGCTACCCTCTTGGACTTTGTTGATTCCCTTGAGGTACTTGAAAGTTTCTATCATGTCCCCCCTCTCCCTCCTCTCCTCGAGGGTATACATCTTAAGCTCCTTTAATCTCTCTTCCTACATCTTCTGGTGCAGACCCTGCAACATTTATTTATTTATTTTATTTATTTATGACTTTTATAACTGGGTGAGTGCACTGATCCCAGGGACTGTTTTCAGGCACGACCCGGGCCATAACACATGGTGTAGGGTGACAGTGGAGTACAAGGTAACAGTAATACACATGAAACAGATTTGATACAAGCAACAATAGTAAGTACAATATACAGGTTTGATGCATAGGTCCATTTGAGAACAGGGAATACAAAATTTCAATATCGGACATGAGGAGATTTGGTACAAAACAAACAAATTGCAGGCACATTGTACAATGTGTGACTGCATCGTCCAGTGAGCAAGTAATACACAGAATACTCAGTGAAAAATATGTATACAATATGTACAGGCAAGGAAGTCAAATACTACTGTGAAAAATATGAAATAACAGTTGTAGGTAGGGGAGTTGACTAGTGTGGGTAGATGGGTAACCCCTGGGCTGGGGAGTTGACTAGTGTGGATTGGTGTCAGACTCCAGGGAGTAGTGGCAGGATGTTTGCCAGGAGCCAGACTTTAAGGTGGGACTTGAAACTGGAGTGTGTGTCAATGGAACGGAGTTCAGCCAGTAGTTTGTTTCACTGCAAAGAGGCAGCTGCAGACCAAGCTCTGCTACCCATGTTGGTGGATACCCTAGGAACAGCTAGAGGGGGAGTACCATTAGAGTGGAGGTTGCAGAGGAGCATTCTGTTTTTTGGAAGGCCAGTTAGGGGGGATTCTGGAGCTGTGCAGATGACATTGTCTACCATGCAGCAGAGGGCTAGGTCAAAGCGACCTTGTAATGGTAGCCATCCAAGGGTATTATAGAGGGCACAGTGGCAGGTGGAGAAATGGGGCCAATAAAGCAAAGTGACAGGCACTGTTGTAGGCAGCGGAGAGTTTAGCCATGGCAGAAGCTGAGGTCCTGGCATAAATATTTATTTTTTTTATTTATTTATTGAATTCTCAAATTACTACCTTTGAGCTACAAGCTCATTTACAAAGGTTCCACGCCAGTAAAAATGGCAGACATACAGTAGTTGACACAGATAAGCAAAGAATAATACTTTCAACAATGGCAAAACACAATAAAGATCATTGGGAAGGGGTAAAGACATTGTAGACAGACAAGGTTAGATCAGCAGGAGAGTGGCACGGGAGAGTGGAGGGAGGGAGGAGGGTGGTAAGGAATTAAAATGTGAGGAGGTGGTGGAGGTGGTAGGTGAGCAAGGAGTGTCCCCAAGATAGGGGAACACTGCATCTGGTAGAGGGGTAGGGGTAAGGGGGGCTATAAGCATGGAGAGGAGTGGAGCCAGGGAGACAGGAGGCAAGATCGGGGAAGGGCAGGGGTCTGATGGCCAGGTGGAGGGAGGGAGTGGGGGGAAGCAAAATAGGGGAGCAGTAGTCAAGAATAGGGAGACGATTACCCTGGACAATGGCTAGTCTGGCTTCAGGGGTAAGTTATTGCCTGAATCTATAGGCAGCACCTAACGTTTGATGGAACCTTCTGACAAGAGAATTTGCATGCTCAGTGAAGGTGAGGGAGGGGTCGAGCAGTACTCTTAAGTATTTGTAGGTGTTGATATCCTCCAGGGCTGGGCCATCTGGGGTGAGAATGCGTAAGGGGGCATGGTTTTTATTTTTGGCCAGAAAGGGCTTAGATCTGAACAGCATGGATTTAGTTTTTTTTGGCATTTACTAAGAGGAGGTTTTTTGAGAACCAGCTGTGGGCTGCAGCATAGTTATGTAAGAGAACTGAGGAGATTGCGGCCATGGATTTGTCACTGTGGAAGAGGACATGGTCATTGGCATACAGGAGAGAGTGACAGTTGAGGCAGTCAAAGGAAAGCACATTAACGAATAAAGAGAAAAGGAGGGGACCCAGGATTATGCCTTGAGGGACCCCCATAAAAATAGACAGGGTGGGGGAGCAAGTTTGACCAATACACACGAATTGTGAATGATCGGTAAGGTAGTTAGTAAACCAGCTTGTGACTTTCTGAGAACAACCAAGGAGGCTAAGCTTGAGATAAAGTGAGCATGGTTAATCATGTCAAAAGCCTTTGAGAGGTTGATGAAGACACCCCCGGTGGCTTTACCATTATCCATGTTAGAAAGGATGTGGTCAGTCAGAAGGGCTAGGGCAGTGGCAGTGGAATGATTCTTGTGAAAGCCATGCTTTTGGTTGCATAGGAGGGTGTATTTGCCTATGTACTCAGTGAGCTGATTGTCGACTGCTCTGTCGAGTAGTTTACTGAGATGAGGGAGGATGGATATCGGACGGTAATTGTCGAAGGATTTGGGGTCACCAGATTTAAGAATGGGGATAACCTTAGCTATCTTCCATGGGTCAGGCATGGAGGAGGTGGAAAGGGCAAGGTTAAAGATGAAGGTGAGTGGCCTGGCAATTGCTGGAGAGATCAGCTTAAGGAAGACTGGATAGAGCCCATCAGATCCAGAGGAGCCGTGGTTAGGTAGACTTTTGAGTAGCTTCACTGTGTCATGTATGGAGAGGGCTTTAAAATAGAATGGGGGTATTTGCAGGTGAGCAGCAGAGCTGGAGGAGGATGGCAGTGTATAAGGTATTAGGGCTGAGCTTTGAGGTTGGGCAGTTGGCAGCTTATTTAGGTACGTGGATAAGTTGGTGAACTTACAGTTGAGGACACTGGCCACATCATGAGGGTCAGTCAGCAGCCCATCCTGGGAGTTGAAATGTGGTGCAGCATAGCTGGGGGTTTAAGAGGAAGCTGATTGAGTCCCAGAATTTTCTAGGGTATCCAAGGTTGGCCTTTTGCAGATTGCGGAAGTGGGTCTGTTTCAAAAATGTGGCCTGTTGTTTACATTTGTTCCTCATGCACCTGTAAGCATCCCAGAGGGCAGGAGAGGGAGTTGGTTTGAAACTGGACCAGGTGCAGTCTCTGGCCTTCTTAAGGGTTAGGAGGTCTTTAGAGACCCCGCGTGAGCACCTGCCTCTGACCCGTCTGGTAGTGACAGGGAAAAAGCAGTCCTGGAGTGTTAGTAGAGTCTGGGTAAATGTGGAAACTGCCGTGGCTGCATTGGCAAGGGAAAAAAGCATTGATCAGTCCAAGGAATGGGCCTCCTCGAGGAGATTTGTGGAGACTAGGCAGCTGAAATTTCAGAGAGATAGGTATTTGGGTGGGGGGAGCTTTACTTTGGAAGACCAGAGGAGATAGGTCGGTGAGTAATCGCTTATAGAGTCAGCCATGGTGCCACATTTTAGTTGCCCTCCTCTGGACAGCGTCCATCCTGTCTATTTCCTTGCGGAGATGGGGTATCCCCTTCTAAACAAGAACTGGTCAGAACCAATACGGCTGTGGAGAGCTTTTAGGAGTGGCAAGAGTGTTGAAAAGAATACGCATTGCTCTCACTGCAACGGAGTCAGACATAACAGATACTGCAGCGATTTCATAACTGCGCATGTGTGATACTTGTGCATGCTCAGTTTGCCCCTGAGTCCGCAGTGCATAACATGGCAGTGCTGACATGACTATGTATGTGCGATACTCGCATATGCACAGTTTAAGTCAGTGCCACCATGTTGCACATAGTGGCCATCAGTATCTCAGCCCAGCTATCCTGTGTCAGTACATTACATGCAGACATAAGCATGGGTAAAAGTAAGACCCCACTGAAAATGAGATACTGCATCTCAGCCAGGCTAACCTGTATCATTGCATTGCAAATTGGGTAAAATTGGGACCCCCTTGAAAATGAGATACTGCATCTCAGCCAGGCCATCCTGTGTCAGTACATTGTAACAGGGCTATAACATTATGAAGATGTTCTGGGGACATGTGAACCTTGAAAGCAAAGCTTGAAAGATTCCAACATTTTTCCAGAGCCTCTGATATGTTGCAAATGAGTTTTACCAGTTAAAGTAAATAAGAACACGTAAAACAGCCTTAACATTCGTTATTGTGATTTTACTGACAGGCATAATGAAGTCAGTTGCGTACATGTATTGATTTGAGCATACAGGAAAATGTACAGGAGTTTTGTACCAATTTTACAAGGCAAATACAGGGAAAAGTAGGGTGCCCTACAGGGAAATGCTTTGTTCAATCTGACATATTTTTTGCACATTACATCTGTTGCTACAAGTCTGTCAACATGTTGTCAGTCATTTTTGTGTTTGCTTGCACACATGCGCAAGAAACACTTTAGCACAGTATGGCACTGGAGAGATGTGTCACTGCTCTGGCTCATAGACAATGCTTTCTTGGGCTCGTCCTTCAGGTATCAATCAGTTGGCACGCTATGTATGACACCAGTCCAAGAGAAATGGTGTCTACTTGAAAGAAATTTGCAGATGCAATCAGGGACAGTTTCATCTCTGCAGCTATTTACATGTGTAAAGCATCAGCGACCCTCCTTACTCGCCTATATTTCTTCACTGGCTAGACACAGCAACAGTGTGCGACAGCCATTGAATTTATCCGGTAACAGCAACTAGCAAGTACAATAGCAGCAGTAGCAGGTTTTCAACATCGACTGCCTCTATTGTTCAGCCAGTTCACACTGTACTTTCATAGCCTATATTATAAACTACCACCCACCCACCACCCCATGGGTCTTGTACTTTTCACGCTCAGCCGTTGATTAGCCCCAGTAACACTGAGTAGCAGCAGAGCAGGAGAATCCACTGACCCACCCAGCAGATGTTCAACTTTTCCCAGCACATCCAGTAATTTTTTTTAGATCCAGTAAATTCCCCTGCTTACATGGAGTAATGAAGGGAATTCAAGTTGCTATGCCCTCCCTTCCCCTCACTGATCTACAGTATTCCCTCCTGATGGTCTTACTCACAAAAGTCCATGGTGAGTAGTGCAAGCAGGAGACTGTGGGCCAGTGCTCACAAATTGGGATGGTCAGTCCCAAGAGAACAATCCAAAGCAAGAGAAATGTGGCACGTATATAAGGGTGATACCATCCTATATGCCACACTCCCTGAGGAAGATTCATTCCAAGAGTTGAAGTGCTGGGGTAGCAATGTCCATATTATTTGCTGTGTTTGGAGCTGTACTAATATTTGACTGCTTGTGTTGTAATAAATTGAACTTTTTTTGCATTCAGCTCCAGTGTGCCATATTTCTCTTGCTTTGGAAGGGTCTTGCTCACTCCTGTCTGCTTTATACTCGTTCGTGCCCCATGTTATAATTTACTGGAGGTTGGCTCACAGCGTGTTTTTCCTAAGTGATCCTCTTGCCATTATTCTGTTTTAGCCATCCCATCTGTTCCCAAAGACTTGTGCCGTGGGTCAGCTGGATAGCTCACTGAGACAGACAGACAGTGGCAGGGAGAGAGAAGGACATGCTATTGTGAACTGCTGCAATGTCCTGTCCCTCTATCTTCATGGTCCTCTATGTGCCAGCAGCTATGAGCTCCAAATGCAACCTCAGTGGCAAGTTATCCCAGACCCTCCCAATGCCCCACAGTGTGACTCGAGTAGCGAGACACACTGCTAACAGAGTGACAGGCTGCACATCTCCACTTCTCTTGCAGTGGTCACCAACAGTGCAATTGTTCCCCTCTATTCCTGGGCTCCTCTGCCACTGATGCCTGCCACAACAGGGAGAGAGACACAGCAACAGAGACCACAGGATATCTCATCTAGAAACACTGCAGTGTCCAGTCTTTGTTGGCAGGTGTCTCAGCGAACAGTTTGCTCCCCTTGGCAAACATCTGACACACAGAGAGAGACAGACAGCAAGCGAGGGACAGGCAGAGTGGGTGGCAGTGATCGGTACCAGAGCAGCTATCATATTTTGGCACAGCCAAATGCAGCTGAGTGTGTGCAAGACATAGAGAGAGACAGAGACACTGGGCAGACAGGTATTTCTCTCCAGAGTGGGATGGTTTTTTGTGCAGCAGAGGGAGAGAGGGCAGACAGAAAGTGGGAGAGTAGAAGGGTGCCTTCCCCCCACCCCCAGAGCCACAGTGCAATTGGGTCATTGTGCCACTTGTTCAACAGTAATGGGACATGCATGGCTGCAGTCCTGGATAGAGAGAGAGAGAGAGACAGAGATCCGCTCATCCAAAACACAATTCCATTTCTGTCTCTGTGTTCATGTGAGTGGAAGGTATACTCATTTGGGAGCTCCAGATGCAGTGTCACTCTCTGTCTGTCTGTCTGTCTGTCTCTCTTTCTCTCAGTGTTTCTGTGAGTGAGATTTCAGTGATAGTGGGTAACAGTAAAAGGCAAGTGATTGTTGATTGCAACTGCAGAAATCCTAGAGTGCCGTGTGTAGTTGTGTGCATGTCTGGTTTGTAGGGGGGTGTTAGGGACTATTTTGCAAGGTGGCAGGAAACAGTTCCTTATTTGCTGTTTAAACAGCAAACAAACACCTTATGGGATATTTCTTTTTGTTGTTTAAACATCACCCATGTTATAAGCACAATAACCCATTCCAGGGTGTGCTGTTATTGGGGATTAATGCACACCCAGGTGCTGTGAGGGCACTTGGCTTGTGGCCTTGTGCCTCAAAACGCACACGGGTGTGTGTTAATCTTCAATAACAGCACACCCTGTCATGGGTTATTGCTTACTTATTTCAATTGTTCATGCGCCATTCTTTTACTCCTCATTTTATATGGCAGATTTTTTTTTTCCACTGTCTACTGATGGTACTCTTGTGTATTTATTAAACCTTGCAAAAAATTCTGAGTTGCTAGTAACCCAATACTGCCTTCAAGGTGTCAACATTGTATGAAGGTGATAGGAGAGTGGGTACAGCGAGCAATTAAGCCCTTCCACTCCCTCTCACTGTGTGCTGGCTGCCCCGCACCTTTTATTCCCCCAACAGCACTTGGCATGAAATTAAACCCTCCCACTGTGTTCTGGAAGCCCCACACCCTCCATTCCCCAACCGGCACCCAGCATGAAATTAAACCCTCCCACTGCGTGATGCATGCCCTGGGTCCTCCATTCCCCCACCAGTGCCTGGCATCAAATTAAACCCTCCCACTCCCTCACACTGCATTCTGGCTGCCCTGCACCCTCCATTCCCCCACCAGCACCTGGCATCAAAATAAACCTTCATGCTCCCTCCCACTCCTGCTGGCTGCCCTGCACTCTCCATTCCCCCACTGGCACCCAACATCAAATTAAACCCTCCCGCTCTCTCCCACTGTGTGCTGGCTGCCCCACACTCTCTGTTTCCCCACCAGCACCTGGCATCAACAAGCAAGCAAACATTCGGCATTGACAAATGCTTGTTCTTTGCTTTAACACTTATCTTGATTCTAAGGCTCTGCCACAACTTTGTAAAGTCTCAAGCCAGACCATATTTATACTCAAATGAGACACTTGTAATACAACTCCTCCTATTCCCTGCTGTCACCAACCAGAGCAGCAACTCAGAAGAAAGCATATAGTTTTCAATGCTTAGTATCTGTATTTTATTTTAAGTTTGTGATGGCTTAAGACAGTCCTGTCATGCCACTCACACAGTGTGTAATAATACTAGTAGCCTATATTTGTGCATAGGACATAATACATATAACATTATTTCATTCGCAAGAAAAAAAAATATTTCTTTGTGCTGCTCTGCTCTCACTGTAAGACAGCTGTAACATGCTGTGGAGGAGAGGTAGATCAAAGGCTTCCCAAATGACACAGATCCTCATTTCAACAGCTAGAAAAATGGACATCTAGACGACTTAGTTTAAAAAATGTATTCTTTACTTTTCAAATGTTCCTAAAACAACAATAGCTGACTGTAAATACAAACAGAGGGAATTAATTTATCATAGTAGAAGTGAGGTAGCAAATACACAGCACTGCATACATGCGACTTCTCCTTTAAGCAGTATGGAATTTGGGAGTGCTTATCATAATGATCAGATGTTGTTTATGTTAGAAGCATTTAACACTTCTTGAGACAGCAACGTACCTCTTGTGTGTACATTAGAACTTAATTAACGTTGTCATGCTAGACAGCATTTATGTTTTTCAGGTTTGCTAGACACATGTAAGGGGCTGGAATACTTATCTTAGATGCTACAGTATATTGTTATTTATGTTAAAAGCACTAGATGGGTCTTGAGTTCCGGAAACCCAGCAGAGATAGAAGTATTTTATTCAACTGGGTAGTGATCTGCAGTTGTTGTGTGTGGAACGATACACTGAAAAGTACTAAAATGTGCTTTGGTATCCCATTTTTCCAGCTATAGACAGCAAGATGGCTGTAGGCTCCACCCACAGCCATGAACATCAGACTCAGGAGCAGACTATTGACAAACCAGAGATCTGGTCTGGGACATGCTCGTCATCACAGTCACTTTCTCATTCTTTTCTAAGCAGTTTTTTTTTGGTAAATTTGCCTTAACCGTATTGATCTCAGTGCAGATAAACTACTTCTGGTTTTCCCCTGACTGTAGTAGGCAGGGATAGTAGCAATCTTGAAGTGGTAGCTGGCTGACTGGTTCACTCTGACTGGTTGTCCTCTGCTCTGGCCTGGTGCTGTTTTTGTGTTCCTGGCTTCTTCATTCCTTAACTAAGAGACATTCACAGTGGTGCCTTTGCCTGTTGAGAACTAGAAATCACTACTGTTAATAACGTACCCACAGTATTAGTATTACTTTCTTAAATGTCAGAAATAGAAGAGTGATTAGAGAGTGTTCTGGGAGTTGCCTGCCTTTTGCCAAAAAAATCCTACAGACAGTATGTGGTGGGTGGCTGTTAGAGTTTCATGGTTCACGCTGGTGCTTTAACTACTAAGCTATAAGGGCTGGTCAGAGTTCTGGGACTTGCCTACCTTTGGACAGAATCATCTTTATCATCATCATCTTAGAGGGCAGTGCCAGTTGTGCATATTAAAGCACTGGCACTTCCAGTAAACTCATCCACAGTCACATTGTTCACTCCTTCTTATCTCATTTCTATAATCATGTGTTTATTACTACTAAACAGTGGTTTAATTGTTTTTTATTTCTACAGAAATGTTGATTAAAAGCAGTTTAAAATGATTTTTTAACATACAGTCGCCATAAAACAATAAAGGGTATAAAAGGTTTAGATAAGGATCCACACCTTTTTTTGCTTATCAGAACCTTTTAGAACCTCAGAACTTTTTCAGTTCTCCCATCCCTAGGTTTTTCTTTTCAGTACTGAGCTACAATCATGGTGCAAGGAGGGAACTTTCGTCTCCTGAGATGGTTGCTTAAGTGGGATGTTATCAGGATAGTCCATGTGTACTGCTCTGTGCAGGCATCTCCCAGTTTTGTACCCTTCCAATCCTTGTCTCCCACATGACAACTTTGAGTGCAGAACAGCCTATTATTTAACAAAATAACCAAAAGTAAAAGAAAAAACAGTTTAAAACTTTTCTCCCTGAGATCAGTTTTTACTCAGAATGAATTCACTTCTCTTTCTTTTGGGATGCTTTCTCCCAATCTTTGGTTGTTTCCATTTCCTCTTCCAGATTACAGTATGTAGTTTCTGATATATTGCAGTTTCAATCTGATCATTTTGAAAGTGCAGTACTTGTTGCTTCTTGTGGTTTCTTAATGTCCCATGTAGGCAAGTTTCATCAGATACAATATTTCAACTGCACATTACAGACTATAACTCAGCCTCCATTTCTATCATACCCATTTCAGAAAACAGAAACTATCTGACACTGCCCGGATCATTAGGTCTTATTTAATTTTCTTTCAATACCTCCAGTGCTTCGACTCCTCTGTTCCAAGGGATTACATTAAAAGAACACAATTAACTACCTTTTGACTAACATGTTTTAATGAAGTATCATTGCATAAAAATAAAAGAAAAGTAAACCCCCTTCCTTTAATGACTGTAGCATGGCTGTTACACACATGCATACACAGACACACACACACACACACACACACAAAGAGGATTTGCTAACAGAGAAGCTTCATTGGCTTGGTTTTACATTTCTCATTACTGTCCCCAGGGGCCTGATTTTGACAGGAAATTTCAAACTCGCACGCCTAATTGAGCCATCCGAGGTGAGTCATCTTAATATTCATAGCACTGGCATTTCTTTTGTTTTTTGGTTTTTTTCATAAAAAAAGAAACACCTCTCTGCAGCCCACAGGGATACCACCAGAATTCACAATAAATTTAGAATTCCTGAGGGTTGTTCTACAGATAACTTTGATGAGACACACGCATAAATACATAAATATATATATAAAAAATGTAATTTGAATACATAATTTGACAAAGAAGCAATATGTCTGGAGAATGCCTCCATTGTTCTGCTCATACTGTCATTCTTCTATGTGGGCATAAGGACATAGAAAATACTAGACAAAAAGACATGTATCAATTGTATCTGTCTCCTGCCAGCAAGTCAATAATATCATGTTAAATGCCTGTAGCAATTGTTAAATGGAAACTGCTATCAGTATATTGTATGGACGCTGACTCTACTAAAGTGAAATCTGCCATTGGAAAAAAACCTCTGGGAACCTAAGACCACATGATCCATGCTTTCCTCCCACAAGCATATTCATTGCCTGGTACCCTTCCCGTGTCTCCCTTTCCAAGGGAGAACACATACACAAAATCTTGAAGGAAATGGCCACAGCCATGTCTTTATTGGTATAGAACACATCATCCTGAGCATAGGCACTGCCAGGAGGATGTGACCCAGATCCTAGGGAAAAAAGGTCATATGGCCAAGGAACTGGCAGATGCCCCCCGTCCGGCACCACCTGTAATACTTGTGGAGACCCGATGAGGCTGGAACATGACCCCCAACTGGGTCATAATCTAGTGGTCCCCCGGCCTCATGCTGACCGGGGACAATGAGTCCATCATGAGAATTGGCCTCATCCCCCAAGTTCCCCTGATATCTTGGGCCTGCACTCCTCCAAAGCTGCCTCCCATGGTTGTGACAGTTCTATGCAGACACAATAACCTCTGCGGAACCACATTATCCTTGTCTCTGTCAGCTAACTAAAATAACATCCCTTTGGAAGCAGTGAAAAATCCAGAAAACCCTGATGCTAAATGGGAAAAAAATGGGAAAAGTCACTCCCCAACCTCTAATGCAGTCACCCATAGAGGGTCAAGGGTACCCTACCTCCCTGGCCCATAACTCTGCTTTTATGAAGGCAGGTGGGTGGCGATCCACTGGAAGGAGGAGAGAGAGGGAGCTGTGCTGAGAGGCACTTAAAAAGCTTCCTCTGTCTCCTCTCTCTAGCAATGCCACCCCTCCCTGAGGGTGGCCATTTGGGGACCTCCTCCTCCTGGTCATTACCAGGCTCAGTGTTCCCCAAGAGGAAGCCCCCTTCTTATCTCTACCAGGTCCAGGGAGGAGAGGGTCCAGGCAAATGGCCAGCTGCTGAGACTGGCTGGCAGCCTCTGTATTGCCTGGTACCCTCTCCATGTCTCCTTTTCCCAAGGAAAACACATACACCAAGTCTTGGAGTAAATGGCTGCAGCCATGGCTTTATTAGTATACAACACATCATCCCAAGCATAGGCGCTGCTGGGAGGACACACCCCGATCACTGGGGGAAAAAGGTCACTGGTGGCTGCCCCCAATCTGGCACCACCTGTAATCCTTGGGGAGACCCAAAGAGGCTGCACTGTGAACCCAACTGGGTCATAATCTAGTGGTCCCCCCTACCTCATGCTGACCGGGGACAATGAGTCCTTCGTGAGAATTGACCTCATCCCTCAAGTTCCTCTGATACCTCAGGCCTGCGCTCCTCCCAAGCTGCCACAGGCTGGACCCTGTCTGACCCCCCAAGCCTATCCCTCAAGATGATCCTCCAAGACTTGCTTCACAGCTACCAACATCCTATCCAAATATCCTGCCTGAACTTTCCCATTCTCCCCCACTGAAATTGGCCAGTGGGAGGCATAAATGTCCCTATATCTCAAAACTGCACTGCCCACAGAATCCATGACAGCTCTCATCCTCCTGTTTTTTTTTATAATTCAAAGTTTATTCATTTTTCACAAGTACAAGTGGGAGCAGCTCTTTACAATGCATATGACATTTCTCTTTCAAAACATCCGTACAATTATAAAAGAGACTGCTCCCCCCCCCAACCTCCCTCCTTCCCCTTCCCCAGCACAGCTCAACATCTAGGGGGTATCCTGAACAATCACCTGAAAATATATTTTAGATACTTAACCGCGTGTGTAAAGGTTCCCAGATACTATTGTATTTAGCCAACTTGTTATTTAGACTAGCCATCATCTTTTCCATCCTGAGGTTAAGCAAGATCTCCTTAAGGCACTCTGAGAAAGAAATGTCCACACTATCCTTCCAATGCCGAAGGATGATCTTTTTGATCGATAATGAGATTAAAGCCATATGGTACCTCCTAGATACCACTGATATGGAAGCATAGCCGCCCAGCAAGCACACCTCAGGACAGAAAAGATCGGAGAGGCCCAATAAAGGATCCAACCTATGCCGAACATCATTCCAGAGAGTGGTGGCCTTCGAGCATGACCAGAATATATGGTACAGTGTACCCTCCTCCTGCCCACATCTGGAGCAGAGGGCCATATCTTTGAGACCGAACTTATGAAGTCTCTGAGGAGTGCAATATATATTGTGTAAAATATGGAACTGCACCAATTTCAATCTATCCTGTTTAATATATTTGTGGGTATTTTTCCAAAGAACTGTTCCATCTATCTCTAACCCTGGAAAATAAATGGACCAGTATGTTTTGGGTATGAACTCTTCGGGATGTTTGCAATCATATAAACTTTTAGAGATCTCGGACACCAAATATCTATGTCCCATGAGTGTTTGCAGGATGTCCTGGAACCTATTCTTTTTGGAAAGGGGAGAGATCCGGCCAAAATCCTTCACTAACAGATGCATTAACTGGTAAACTTTGAAAATGGACTTGACAGGTATCACAAGCCTGCACAAGATAGTGGTAACCGGGAGCCATGAGCCGTCCTGAGCCACTAATTGAGCAAGAGTGACGTTGTCGAGCTGTGGGAGCCAAGTCCAACTAATCGGCTTGCCATCTAGTTTTATGTTAGGGTTATCGCAGACCGGTTGGGCCAAATCCATCTCTTGTCTATATTCCATGCTCGCACATATCTGTGTATGCACCTTGACTGAAATTGCCATCGGGCTGAGTCTCAACTTTGGAGGGAGGTCCCTCAGTTTAATATGCAGTAAGGATAATGGCGTCATACCCCCCTGCTTGATGTAGGACAGCTCTACTCACAGCCATAATGGTAGGCTCTCTGCAGAGGCAAGCTCCTCCTCACTCTCCAACCATCTTAAGTACTTAACCATATGGCTCACCCAGTAATAAAAAAACAGGGACGGGAGGCGGAGGCCCCCTCTGTCGTTTGGGGTGGCTAGTTTATGATATGCAATTCTAGGTTACTTTTCAGCCCAGATAAAATTAGTTATTATTGCTTTAACTTTGCGGAACCATGCATAAGGAATCCATATGTTGAGCAAATGTAAAGGATAAAAAAATCTTACGGAAGAAATTCATCTTGATGAGATTTACTCATCCCCAGAGTATAATAGAAAGCTTGGACCATCTTTTCAAGTCTACATCTAATGTTTTAATTAAATCGTCCAGATTTAGCTTAAAAAGTTGGGCTGGATCCCTCACCACCTGAATACCCAGACACTTCAAAGAGTTCGACGACCAGGACATTCCACTCTGATTAACTAGGGCTTTATTCACTCTATAATTGAGTGGAAATACCTGAGATTTATCTGTGTTCAATTTGTAATTGGAAAGCGTGGCGAAATCTTGGATCACCCCCAAGAGCGCCGGTATTGAGTTACTCGGATCTGTCAGTTGTAATAATAGATCATCCGCATATGCCGATATTTTGATCTCTACCCCTTGGATAACTATCCCACGTATTAGGGGACACTGCTTAACACGTCGGATCAGGAGCTCCAGATATAAAATAAAGAGCAACGGCAAAAGGGGGCAGCCCTGTCTGGCACCTGAGTATAGTGAAAACTTATCAGAGATCACCCCGTTTACCATCACCCTAGCTGATGGGACACTATAAAAAATTCTAATCCAATTTTGAAAAAGTTGGGGAAAGTTATATGCATTCAAAGTCCGGACAAGGAAATTCCAGTCTACCCTGTTGAATGCCTTCTCCGCGTCAAGGGAAACTAGAACTGCCGGATAAGGGGCATCTCTGGACGCAGAGAGAACATGTGACAGGGTCCTTAGGTGATCCGTTGATGACCGCCCTCATGCAAATCCAACTTGTTCTGGCCCGATCAGATCAGGGATTACTGACAAAAGGCGGTTTGCTAAAATCTTGGCTAGGATTTTAATGTCTTGATTCATTAAAGATATCGGGCGGTAACTAGCTGGTGACTCTGGATTTTTCCCGGGTTTCAGGATCAACACAATTAAGGCCTCCCACAAGGTCGGGTCGGTTTGAGCCCCCGATAGGATATGTTGGAAAAGGGACACTAACATGGGAAGAAGGAGATTTACAAATTTTTTATAAAAATTCGCCGAAAACCCATCAGGGCCAGGGGATCTATCAGAGGGCAAGGCCTTTATGACTTCGAAGACCTCCTCCCTAGTTATAGGGACAATTAGACGGTCCTGTTGGGGATTCTTCAGAGAGGATAAACCGGAAGTCCCCAAGTAATAGTCAATACTAGTATCCGGAGCCGACTCTCTGGGGCTATACAACTTGGCGTAATACCTTTGAAACTCCAAGACTATCCCCTCGGTTGATGTTAAGAGGGTGTTGGTTGCCAGGGAGCGAATCGCCAGAATGTGTCGGTTCGCTTCCATTTGTCTGATTCTCAGTGCAAGCAACTTTCTGACTTTCTCCCCAGTATCCGAATATGCTGCCTTGGCCCTGAGGATTGCATATTCGGCTTTATCCCTCAGTAACTCTAGATACTCCTCCTTGAGTTTAACTAACTCCTGTTTTTCAAGATCAGTTAAAGGTGAACTAACGCTGGCCCTTTTTGTTCTGTATTTCCCGTAATAACCCCTTCAATTGTCCCTCCTTTTCTTTTTTCCGGAAAGTAGCTAGGCTAATCAAGGCACCCCTCATAGATGCCTTAAAGACTCCCCACAGCATATCCTGTCTCTCCACAGAACCGGAATTAGTTTCTATAAACTATTGGATGTGTTCGCCGATTGCTTGGGCCATTTTGTCCTCTTTTAGCATATAATTATTTATCTTCCATCTGAACGATTTCTTGGGTGTATCTAAGGACACTAGGTGGCACACTACTAAAGTGTGGTCAGATGGGGGGCCGGGTTGCAGGAGGGCTTCGACCACCCTGGGAAGAAGACTATGCGAAAGGAAAATATAGTCAATATGGGATGAAGTGTTATGGACCGGGGATGTGAAAGTGAATTCTTTATCTTTAGGGTGGAGCACTCTCCAAATATCACAGAGAGCACACAATTCTAAAAACTCAGATAGGGCTCTTTGAGCTGGTGAGCACGCTCTGCTCATAAAGGCAGAACGGTCCATTGAGGAGTCCATAACCACATTCATATCCCCCCAACCACCAGTGGCAGCGAGGAGTATGGCTGTAAAGTGTCAATTAACTTCATAAAGAAGTCGGGGGAGTCGGAATTGGGTCCATAGACCGTCCCTAGCAAAAGCTCAGTAGCCCACCAAAAGCCATGGATAAAAAGAAAACGGCCCTGTGGATCTTTGATTACTTGTTTCTGTACAAAGGGAACCTTTCTGCTAATAACTATGAGAACTCCTGCACTATTAGTGGTTCCTTCCGCAGAAATAACGTGTCCAATCTGCATTTTCCTCATCCACCTTGCCTCCACATCTAACAAGTGGGACTCTTGGATGAAACCAATATCTACTGATAACAAGCTAAGATGCTTAAGAACTTGGTATAGTTTAACATGCTGTCTTAATCCCTTGACGTTCCAAGTGGCAAACCTCATGCCAGTGGCCCTATACAGCACTTAGAAAGAGAAAGGAAAACCGAACGCAGCCCAGGCCTCTGGCACAGCGGTCGTATCATTATACCCTTGAGCTGTGCTGAGGACCCCCCTCACACCCCCATCCCCCTCCTTGAACACCCCGAACACTGAAGACAGGTACTGGAATATTATCGTTCCCCAATCTAGTCCCCCAGTACTAAACATACCTCCCCCCACCCTTCGAGCTACTGAGAAACATATCACCGAGATCCATAATTGACCCTTTATATAGAATGTTCCCCAACCCTCCTCTTGCAGTTACGCGACGAAGCAAATCTCACTGCGGTCACCAGCCATGGCCCTCCCACCATCCCACTCCCTTTGTGTACTTAACCCTTTTGGGGGGCTGGTATCACGGGACGGATACCTATACTGACGCCCAGATTTCATGACCAGAGCATGTGTATCAGGCCTCTTTGAAGCCCCGGCTCTAGCCCCTTCTTGTATGACCTCATCTGGGGTGCCTCCCATAATCCAGCTTCACTCGGGGGAAATCCATCCATCCGTAGCACTGTCCATAACCCGGGTTCAATAGACAGGTACATATAGTGGCCCCCAGCTCACCTCAGGGACTCCATAACTGGCCTGTATTTGGGCAACGTTTGGGTTAAAAAAACAATATATCTCCAGCCCATGTGCCATCCCCCCCCCCAAATAAATAAGTCACATAAACCGTGATAGTCTAACATGTCCATCAGTCCTCTACAGCTGGGACTATAATATTTGTAATAGTAACCCTCAAAACAAAAGATCAAAAATGAAAACCAAAAGTTCTTTTCCTTCTTGGCTCAGCAACCAGAAGGAACCGTTAAAGTCTGTATTGCATCAAAAGGTTCGCCATCCACACTGACTCTTTCTCTGAAAATCTTCCCCCTCAGCTCAGTTCACTTGGGTCTGAACATATCCGGGAACTCCTTCTGCAAAGTCTTACTGGCCGAATCAGCATCTTCAAAGGATACCCAGGCCCCGGACACCATCACTTGTAAACGGGCCGGGTACCCCATCCAGAATTTAATGCCTGCTGCTATAAGCTTTGTGATGGTAGGGTGGAAAAGGGCCCTTCTTTGTCACACTGAGGCAGGCAGGTCATTTGTGACTCTTATGGGCTTGCCTTCCCAAAGGACCTTCTCTAACTCTTTCATCATGTCGAGTAAGTACTGTTTTTCTTGGTAATTCAGCAGTTTGGCGATCAGGGGTCTGGGCTGCTGGCCTGAGGCTGGCATCGGCCGCAGCGCTCGGTGAGCCCTCTCGAGGATATACGTCTGACCATAAGGTGAGGGACCGGCAAGCTTATCGAACAGCTTCTGTAGAAATAAAATGGTGTTTTGGCCTTCTTCTTTTCGGCACTCCCAAAATGACCAAATTATTCCTCCGGGATCGCTCCTCAAGATCCTCTACCTTATACTCTAGCTTTTTAAGGTGCTGGCGGTCGTTCACCGCAGTTTCCTCTGCTCGCTTCAATGCTTTCTCCGCAGACATTACCCTGACATCCAGGTCTGCGACCTTCACATTCAGATCCTCCAAAGCCCCTGCCAAATGCTTGATTTCGGAAGCTACTGCCTTCATATCCTCTCTCAGTGGCAGCAATTCTCGCCGGAGTAATTCTAACGTTAGTGGAGTTGCTTCTGGCTCCAGCACCCTCTGGGTTGTGGTAGTTACCACCTTGCCACCACTAGACATCTGGGCCTTAGGCCTCTTCCCTGATTTCTCGGGTGAAACGGGCGGGGTATGTTGGGGCAGCGCTGGCTTCATTTCAGCCTCCATCTTGCAAAGCCAACTCTCTCCCTCCTCTTACGACCGAGTACCACTTCTTTTACAGGGCTGTAGAGGTTAAAAGGAACGGTTTATATCTGGAAAAGGGCTTTAGATAGCAGGAGCTCTGACTTGGTCCAGCTACTCGGGCAGTCTCATCACGTGATCCCCTCTCATCCCCGTGTTAACAGTAATGTATGCCCGATTAAGAGTCCCCAACCACCTGGCATGCTTTCAACATGATCTTTGCAAAAGGTGGGATCAGAGGAGAGCCATATGAGGCCACCAGTCTCTAACGGAACGCAAACCTTCTCCAATTGCTATGAGGAGGTTCACTGTCTTGCAAAGGCAAAAGTCTTCTCCTCCCAAATGAATCAGCTGGATATCTGGGATGCCCTGCCAGCCAACCTCTTCTCACAATAATGGGAGTACCCCCCAACCCACAGCACAACCCTTCCTTGCCAAGCAAAACAATGTGCACTTTTTCCCTTGAAATGCCTAAGCTGCTCCCCTCAGGTTGGCCAGCTGCTCACTTCGCCACCCAATGGATGAAGGAATGCCCACACACCCATACAATCCTGGGACCTTCCATGGGAATTGCAAAAAAGAGAAAAGGGAGATTATTGCAAGTGCGGCCCAACATAGCGCAAGAATGCCTGGGATATCCAGCTCCCTAGCGCTTGGATCTCTTGATCCGACAACCCTTGCCCCAAGCATTCATTGCTGCTCCAATTGGAAAGGAATGAGTACTGAAGTTCGTGACTCCAAACCAATGTGCTGCACAGCTTGCCTCAGAGTGTTTCGCAATTGATAAGCTGATAAGTCCTGCTGTCCTTGTGATGGAAGAAAGCCTTCCCCCATGCTGGGTGAACTCAAATGTATGCCTGAATCATATCTTTCACTGGCCATGACACTCCAGGGGGAGACAAAAGCCTGAACCAGCAGCCAGGCCCAGTCTGCTCTGTCTTGGACCTCCGGAGATGGACAAACACTCCTTCTGACATCACTACCACATCGCCCACTAGCAAACCTGGTGACCCTCAAGCCTGCACCAGCTGCATCAATTCTGATACCCTGAAGGCCCCACAATAGGCCACCAAAAACATGGTTTCAAACACTGTAGCTTCATAGGCATTCCAACACACCAATGGCAACACCTTCCAAATCTGAACCAGGATCACTGGGGTGATAGGGCGCCAGTCGTCAGACCTGGTCCCCAGTGACCTTCTCCACCCTTCCAGTACTTTACGCACCTTAAAGACCCTTGTATTGTCAATCATGCCCATGACCCTGTCCAGCCTCGAGAGCCCTACCAGATGCTGACCCTCTGAATCCGGAGACAAACCCTGCTCCTTGGCCTTCACAATATAACCACAGAGCTGATCCACCAGAATAGGCCAGGCATCCGGCCAGCCAGCCACCTCTTGTACCTGCAGATAGTGCCGTACTCCTTTGCAGTAAGCTGCCTTTGTTCCAGGTGTGATGGAGTTACCTATGTATCACCAAGCTTCACAGTGACCACCTCCAAGGGGAAGGACAGAACCTCCCTTGGCTGAATCTCCACCAGCGGGGCCATCCCCCGAAACCTTTGCCACTGTGCATGATGCCATTATCCATCCTGGGTACATACATGGCCTGAAACTTAATGTTGAACAGTAAGCATTTTAACACAAAAACCTGCATGAGATCCCCCATAGGTCCTTTTGGACCCAGCTGTCTGTTAATGGTGTACACCATCCCTATGTTGCCTGACCAAAAATGGATTCTCTTGTCCCTTAACATAGGGCCCCAAATGCACAGAGCAACCACCACCTGAAAGAACTCCAAAAAGGGTGATCTGATGGCCCAGACCCACTTCAAGCCTCTCTGGCAGCCACTGACCAGTGTACCACTCACCCCGGAAGTACGCCCTGAAGCCCAATGCCCCAGCCGAGTCTGTGAACAGGTCCAGGGATGCTTCATCCACTGGCTCCTGCCACAGGGTTACACCATTGAAGTGGTCAAGGAAGGTTCTCTAAACTTGGAGGTCCTCTCAGAATTCCACCATCACCCAAATCCGATGATGCTGCTTTCTGCAACCTTGGCCCTGATTCACCAAGAGCCTGACGAAGGACCTCCCCATGGGAATAACCCTACATTCAAAATTAAGATGCCCCACCAGCTGCTGTAACTCCCACAGCTTAACATTCTTGGCCACCTCAACTGTCTGAAGCAACCCCTTGAGGGACTCCAGTTTGTCTGCGGGCAGCCGACACTGCTGAAGCTCTGTCTTGATCTCTATGCCAAGAAACGTGATGATTGTGGTTGGTCGTGTGACCTTCCCCGGTGCCAAGGGAACCCAAACTCCCAGCAGGTGCAGACAAAAGCCTCCAGGGTTGTCTCACACTGCCGCATCTCGGCCGGTCCTATGAACAAGAAATCATTGAAGTAGTGCACAACTGCCTCATTTCTGTCTCTCTGCGCTGTCACCCAATGCAAAAAGGTACTGAATTTCTCGAATACTGTGCAGCCACCATGCACCCCATTGGTATGCAGTTATCCACATAGTACTCCCTGTCAAATTTCATGCCTAACAGAACTCTGTCATCAGTGTAAACTGGCAGCAGCCGACAACCCGATTCAATATCCGCCTTATCCAAAAAGGCTTCCAGGCCTGCTGCCTTTACCACATCAATGTGGCCCCATCAAAAGAAGCATAATGCACTGATATGTAGGCCGGTTCAGTGTGGGAGTTAACGGACTCTCTGTCTGGAAAGGAGAGGTGATAGATCATGTGAAATTCACCCAGCACCTTCTTGGGTACCAGACCTATGGGTGAAACCTTCAAATTTGGCCAAGGAGGGGAATGGAACAGGCCACTGACCTGCCCCAGGCACCTTTCTTTTTCCTGTTTCTCCCAAACCACCTGCAGGTGATCACGTGTGGACTTCAGGTTTTCAGCCTCAAAGCCCCAATTGGGACAAGAGTAGCAGAGTCTGAGGCCCACAGTGAAACCCTCTTCAAGTAGGGTGGCAGCTGATCTGTCTGGATACTGGTCCATTCAATGCTTAAGCCTTCCCACCCATACAGGGCTGGGAAGACTTGTCCACTGGGGCTTGGGGGTCCTACCCCCCAGGTTGGAATCCTCCCTGGGAGGGTGGGGTGCCCGAACACTACACAAACAGGTGCAGGCAGTTGCATGCCATGCATGAATGGTGAAACTGGCATGGTGCCATAGTTCAACTCCCTTGGTTGAATGCATAACACAGCTTTCTGGGTCCACTCTTCACCCACCGGGGGAAGACACCCACAAGGCTAGGCCACTATCCTTACACAACACCCCACCTCCCTGCATGACAATCACCAGCAGGGGCATGTCGAGTTGACCCCAACCCCAGGAGGAATCCACCTGCCGCCAATGCTGAAATTCCTCATTGTACTCAAGCCATTCCAACCCCACTTTTCAACAGGTAATCATAGTGATCCAATGCATGTAACTGAACAATTCTAACCCTTGGGACAGATCTCCTTGAAGGACCGCTGGGACATAGACTGGGAACACAATCCAGTTGTTATATGGACAGGGGACCTTAACCTTATCTCCCTTGTCCTTCTTACTTTCCTCCTGCTCCAATTCCCGATTCAACAGGGAGAACATGTTGATGTACCCCCGGCTCTGAATCTGCTGGCAGACTTTATCTGACTGGTGTGTCCCAACTTGCATGTCTAGACCCACTAAGGAACTGGCTGGTGGTCTCGGGGGCCCAGCGGGAGGAGTTCACCATAGCCACCAGCGCCATTACCTAGTCCGCCAGCTTCATCAGGGTGTCATGCAAGTCCCCCCCGGCTCGATGACTCAACTGGTTCTACCAACATCTGAGGCCCTGCTGGGGTCTCACCCACCCAGAGAGGACTGTCCTCCCAGTTGACAGCCTTCCCTTCACTATCAGAGCTTTCCCTGCAAATGGCCTCCAACACCCCCTTACCATCTGGGCCTTTACCTACGAACATACGACATTTGCCAGCAGATAAAGGCCTAGAGGTCTATCAAGTCTGCTGGAATGTGCAGCTAGTTCCCCCTTATTCTGCAGCTGCCCCTCCCTTCCACCCTTCCCCTTCATTGACCCTCCCCCTTGTCCTGTCCCATCCCCTTTTGAGGAAGTCCACTGTTCTACTGGATACCACTTCTGCAGGTAATGCATTCCACACAGCCACCACCCTCTCTGTAAAAAAAGTGTCTCCTCATCTCCCTCCTGAACCTTCCTCCTTCCAGTCTCATATCATGGCCCCTGGTGTCCCTCCCATCCCTTACTTTGAACAGCCCCTCTGTACCTGTCTTGTTTATTCCTTTCATGTACTTAAAGGTTTCAATCATGTCCTCCCGTCTCTCCTTTTCTCCAGTGAGTACATGTTCAACTCCCTCAGCCTCCTCTCATATGATAAGTCCCCCAGGCCCTTGATCATCTTTGTCGCCCTGCACTGCACCCCCTCCAGTAACTTAATGTCCCTCTTCAGATACGGGTGCCAGTACTGCACGCAGTACTCCAGGTGCAGTCTAACTAATGACCTGTAAAGTGGCAGAATCACCTCCTCCCTCCTCGAGGGGGATATACTGCTTGCAATACAACCCAGCATTTTCTTGGCCTTTGCAGCTTCCTTCCTACATTGTGCCAAGTTGTACATTGACCCTGTAATGAGCAACCCCAGATCCTTCTCCTCCTCTGTCTGGGCTAGCTGCACTCCCCCCAGCTGGTAACTCCTCCTTGGGTTCTTTATCCCAAAATGCAGCACCTTGCACTTTTTGGCATTAAACCCCAGTTGCCAGGTGTCTGACCAGGTTTCAAGCTTTGCCAGATCATCCTGCAACCTCTGCCATCCCCCTAAGTCATCCACCACTGCTCCTACCTTGGTATCATCAGCAAACAGACTGATCTTGCTCTTGATGTCCAATGATGTGTCTGCAATGAATATCACAAACAACACTGGCCCCAACACCGAGCCCGGTGGAACACTGCTCGTCACTACCCTTGGGTGTGAGATCTCCCCACCCACCACCACCCTCTGTTGCCTTCCCTGCAGTCCCCCGTTCCTTCCTTACCTGCCGCTCTAGGAATCCTAAAAGGAGACATGTGATCCTTCTTCACTGCACCATCTCCTGTCACGGCCCTCTTCTGCGAAGCTGAGTCTCTCGATACTGGTGGGCTGTCCAACCCATCCAAGCATGCCTACAGCCAGGCCGCTCCTTTCTTCTTGTAGAGCTGCTGCACCTGTACCTCAATAGCCGCCTGCCTCTTGGCCATAGGTGTCTTTTAATGAGAAGCCATGGTCCTGAAACAACAACTTACCCCCCCATCCCCACTTCACATTAATAAATGGTCTGTAAATACCACACACAGCATTAAAATGATGCATTAAGTCCTTTTCTTTTTTTTTTGTTGGAGGGTGCACTGAGGGGCAGAACTGCCAAGAGCCCCAGTGTGGAAAATAACAGGCCAGGCCCAAAAATGCCAGAGCTACACCAGAAATGACAGGGGGGACTGAAATGGTGAGGAGGGAGACACTGGCTGCAGGCCTCCCCAGGCTGCTGGAACCTAGCCTGGGGGGGGAAGGTCATGACCCCAGGCTGGCCAAATGTGGAATACACATGGCTAGCTCCCCAGCAGTGAGTTTGCCTGGAGGGGAGGAAGTCTGGAGGGAACTGCACTGAATCAGCACCAATTCTCCAGGCTGCAGTACCGAAACTGTCCTGCCTCCAGATCACAACCATTCCATCCCCCAATGACCAGCTGAGGGACACCAAGATGAATGAAGAGAATAAGGGAAGGAAGGAACCCCCAAGTCAGATGTTGAAAAAGCTCAGACGAAGCTCATACTATAGCCTATAAGCTATGCTGCCACTTGAATAAATAATAAAGAAAACTTAACGTTTTATTTATTTTTTGGTGAGGGGTTCCAGAGACAGACAAGGGGGGTCAGACTCCCCAATCCAACCCCCTGAGGTGACAGGGCCAGGCAGGGAAAGGGGGAGTAACCCCACCGGTGCTAAAAGAGAAAGGGGGATGGGAGGGGGTGCCAGTCCCCACGAAGCCACCTGCGCAGTCTGCAGGCACCGAGTGGTGCACTGCCCCCCCATGGCAAACATGAAAACAATCAGAGTTGCCCAGCAGCACATGAGATGGGCTGGAAAAAGGCTGGCCCATGCTGTTGTGCCAGCAGTCCTGATGGCCATCCACTATTCCCAAGATGGCCAATGGGAATCCCATGCCTGGCTAGAGTGGGCACACAAACCACACAAGAGGACAGAGGAATGCTAGGGAAGCACTCTTGAAAAACTTGCTGTGCTCCCCCACATAGTGACTGAAAGAAACGGCCACAGAACTGCTGCACAGCCACTGCAGGCATACCAATTCCTGAGCCAGGGTCCAGCAATTCCCACCCGAGAAGACTCACCACAGACTCCCCAGCACCAGAACATGCAGAGGATCTCCTGCCCAGAATCTGGAGTGACCGGTCTCGCCCCCTGAACCAAAGATGCCTGCTCGCACAGACGACTGTCCACACTACCCAAGGGAGTGAGGTGAGTAGCCAGAAATACCTAGGGCCTTGCAGCTCATTGCACTATTTTCTAGGCTACGCTGCCAAGTCTGCCAGGACTAAAAGAGGGGCATGAGAGGGAGTGCAGAAGCTGACCACTAGCCTCGCAAGGGTCTGAATGCACATGGGAGACTGGGAGGGTTGGGGAAGCTAAACTGGGACATTCCAGAGATCTAGGGGATGCTCCCGGCAGGGAGCCAAATCAGCCCCACTCAAGTGCAGAGCTCCATCATTACTGAAGGAGAATAAAAGATGAACTGGGTAGCCTTTTTTTTTTTTTTTCTACGAATATACTACCAGTGCATAAATACTAGGAAGGCATGTTCTGCATGTGGAAGCACCGAGAGCTGCCACCTCTCCGAACCAAAAAGCTGGCTAGTCCCTTACCTGGATGATGAATTCTGTCCAACCCTGGATCCACTGGAAGGAGAGGGGAGAGAGAGGGAACTGTGCCAGGAGGCACCTAAAAAGTCTTCCCTGTATCCTCCCTCCAGCAATACCACCCCTCCCTGAGGGTGGCCATCTGGGACCTCCTCCTGGGCATTGCCAGGCCCAGTGTTACCCAAGATGAGGCCCCCTCTATCTCTACCAGGTCCAGGGAGGAGGGGCCCAGGCAAACAGCCGGCTGCTGTGACTGACTGGCAGCCTCTCTATTCTTGTAAAGGACATGTTCCTTGTGATCCTGCCTTCCTAAATGAATTTAAACCTTGTGTCTGGCAATATTGTTCTCCACAAGAAAGTAATACAACTTGAATTTAAAAATTATAGCATTCCCCTCTTTCACTGCTTCTTTGTGGAGCTTGTTCCATACATTTACTGTTTCCTGAGCAAAAAAAACATATATCCTCACCTTACCCCTAATTATATTCTTTCTTAAGGACAGGGTATGCCCCCTAGTTCTACTGTTATAAACAGTCTGAAAAAGTTTCCTCTGTAAAACATTTTTTTTATTTTATTTAGTTTTTGATGACCGGGTAGGTGCACTAGCCATAGCAATGACTATTTTCAGTCATGACCCAGTAGGGTACAAGACAGAAACAATCAGATAACAGGTTACAATATATGGATTCACAATATAGAGATATAGGAGTTAGAACAGGCTAGAGTTGAAAAACAAGTTAGTAATATGCTTAAACAAAGTCAATAAGAAACAAAAGTAAGGAGAGTAAAAATTACAATAAGGCAAATATCAATTTGATTAGGTCATAAGTGCCAGCAATACTATGGAATTCAAAGAGGATTATAACTAGGTGACGGAGGTATCATAGTAGACAATACAGGACAAATTGGTAGAGATTAAGGTTAAGATAGGGAAAATATTAGATAGGGAAGGGTAAGAGAAGATAGGAAGAAGGTAACCCAGTGAGAGCTAGAAGTCACAAGGTTATAAGAAGGCAGGAAGCAGGTGTAAAGAAGAAAGAGCTAATTGTAGCAAGGGTCAGTAAACTATGAAGTGGTGTAGGTTCAGTAGGCATAAGGAGAGGAGCCATAGGCTAGGGTGGATTGAAACAGGAGCAACTGCCGGAGTTTACAAGACAGAGTAGAAGTAATTTTTTAAAGGATGCATGGGATGATGCTGAGTGAATACTTAGGGGGAGGGAGTTCCAGAAATGGGGAGCGTGATAGGCAAAAGCACTAGCACCTTTGGATGTTCAGTGTCTAGGGATGAGGACAGGGGCACTGTCAGCAGAGCAAAGTTCATAGCTGGATAAGTGACTTAGAAACAGTTCTGCAAGAGGTTTTGGGATTTGGGATCTGATAACATTATCTATGATTGACCCATACGCATAAGATCTGGATGCATAAGATCTGGATCTGGGAGTAGTGTCAGTGGCTCAGTGGGTAGCACACTCACCTCTGAGGCCGGGAGATCAAAGGGCTGTGGGTTCAGTTCCCACATCTGGCACTTGGATTAATATCCCAGTACTGACACTGTAGTGCAGCACGAGAGGGTTGCTGCACTTTTGAGGTGCCATCTTTCGGATGAGATGTTAAACCAAGGTCCCGTCTGCCTGGATTAGTGGTAGTTTAGGTGGATGTTAAAGATCCCATGGCACTTCTTGAAAAGAGTAGGGGAATTGTTTATTGCAAAACCAAAAAAACATCAATACAGTATGCTCAAAAGAGTACAAATCAAAAACAGGAACATCACTGAAGAGCTATTGGAAAGAAAACAAACAAAATCAAACATATAGTCACACAAAAAAAAAGATACAGACCAAACTAAATCCAGTAAACATGCTTCCAGTATTCATGAAATAAGGAAACTGGGAAATGATGGGATTCAAACTCCTTTTGCATCCGTAAAGCTGATTCAATATGGCGTAAAACAACAGAAGGTAAGGTATTAGTATGCTGCAAAGAAAATGAGCATCTCTCCTGCCATAGATAAAACTTGATGCAAGCAAATATCACAGTAAGAGTACTTGGATGATAACGGGAAAAAAAACCTGAATAAGCCCCCAGAACCAAACATCCATAGGAAACATGACATGATATCCCCCACCCCCACTTGGCAAGTAAGGTAGACCAAAATTTAACAGTATAAGAACAAGTAAGAAAAAAATGAGGCAAAGTTTCTTCCATACCTACACATTCAATATGAATACAGTTCTGTTCTGCAAGAGCTTTATGCTTCAAATTTCCCTTATCCCCTAGCCTCCCATGACAACTCAGCCATGCACATCCCACATCCGACCAGGAATCCTCCCGTTGGTCAGAACCTTCAAAGCTAAATGTATTTTCATAGGAAAACATCTGGGAAAGTCAACCTGGACTAAAAAATTCATAGACATTATTCTATTATACAGGCCCTTCCGGGAAAGCCGGTGAACCTTGCTTTGAGCGACATGCCATTGACAAAGTTTGGCAACCACTAAAGGTAGAAATGAGGGCAGTTTAGAATTAGATTTAACAATAGGCGCTTCAGTAGACCAGTGCAACATAAAATCTTGAAGTGAGAAAAGAGTCCAAGTGTCCCAGGGATGAGATTGATGCAGTGCAACCTCTTTGAATGTAGATTTAATAAAGAAGGAAAAATAAAATACAACCTGATTAATCATACCAAGACCACCCGCTTTAATCGTAAGATATGTAAAATCATGCTTAACCGGGTTCAATCGGCTTCCCCACAACATCTGAAAAAATAATACTGTATAAACAGGTTTCATATTGCCTCGGTAAAGGAAAAACTGAACGAAAATAAAGAAACAGAATGAGTAAAAATTTTTGGATGATCAAAACAAGTTTTTGCTTAGAAAACATCCAGGATTTCCATAACTGTACCTTTTTTTCACCTAATGCAATACGCAGTTGTCAGTTAAGATCATTCAAATCACCCATACCAAAAAAACAACCTAAAATCTTAATAGGTCCCATACAGATAGCTATCCCCCCAATCATGGGTTCAAAAGAGCCTCCCCCCAAAAAAATACCAGCACTCTTTTCATAATTCACAGAAGTTCCTGAAATCAGACCAAACTGTGCCAAAACATGCAATGCAGAAAGGCCAGAAGCTGCATTTCGAAGCAGAAGACACATATCATCTACATAGACAACTAGAGTCTGTGATGGAACCTCAGGAGATGGTGACAATCCCATAATATAAGGATTATGAAGAAGCTCCCAAACTAAAGGGTCCAAAACAAAGGTATATAATAACTGGTTAAGCGGGCAGCCCTGACGTACCTCCCTACAAAAATCAATCCCTTCCCCCAACAACCTATTAACAAGGGGAACATTTTGGGCATCACTATACAAAAGTGCCACCCAAGCCCTAAGTTTATCTGAAAACCCATACCGCTGAAGAATGTCGAATAAAAATCTGTGTGCCACCTTATCAAAGGCTTGGGCCTGGTCCAAAGAAAGTAAATAGCCTGAAAGTTTCCCCAATCGGCCAAACTCACAAACATTCCTCAGCAGGGCCAAATTTTGGTGGCTATGTCTATCCGGAATCGAGCATGTTTGGGCTGGATATATTAAGGAAGAAGCAATATGTTGGAGCCGATAGCACAAAATAGCGGAAAAAATCTTATAATCCATATTTAATAAACAAATCAGCCTCCAATTTTCAATTAAGTGCTTATTCCCTTTTTTAAATAAAAAAAAATGGTTAAGGCGTCCGAAAATCCAGAAGGCAGTCTTGAAGATTCAAGAATTTCATTATAAACAGATGTCAAGATGATACTTATATCATATAAAAAAAATTTGTACAATTCATTGATTAAGCCATCAGGACCAGGTGATACACTAGACTTCAAATGGGTAATTTCTGACCTGATCTCATCCAGGGTTATGGGCATATCTAGAAAAAGGGAATCAGTGGACGAAATTGTGGGCAGTTGGAAGGAAAACAAAGCTTCCCAAGTAGTGGTGGGCTGAAAAGCCCGACCATGTTGAGTCTGTAAGAAGGACCGGACAATATGTAACATTTCAGTGTCTGTTGTGTACAGAACCCCCTTTTGATCATAAAGACGTCCATAAGTTTTTTGTCCAGGGCTTGCTTACAGGCTGCAAAAGGGTCCGAAATGGGTGAAGATTTAAGTCCATAAGACAAGTCATCCTGAATTTTACAAGCTTTCCCATAATGAAAATTTCTCATACTATGTCGAAGCACAGCAAGTTGTTCCTGTATCCGAACATCGGAACTAGGGGGAAGTGACATTAATTTATAAAACTGCTCTCTATTTCTCAAATAAGTAATATAATCGGCTGACTGAGTGCTATGATTGTAGGTCGTGGAAGTCAGTCTAAGCTCAAGTTTAGTATCCATCCACCATTCACCCCAGGAATCGTACATCCCAGCTACGGAGTGTCCTCTATCCAATGTCTGAGACAGACATGACTAAAACTGCTCATTTGTCAAAAAAAAATGGGTTCGTCTTCCATCTTGCAGGCAAAGCAGGAAAAAAAGGTGGAATATTAGACAGTGAAAAATGTACTGTCAATAATAGATGATCCGAAAATTCACAAGGGGTCAATAAAAAAGAAAAAGGCAATAAATATCGGGAGGCAAAAACAAAATCAATCCTGGTAGCAAAACTGCCATGTTTGTAAGTAGACCCTGGGCCTGTATGAAGCGCTCTATAAGCATCTGTCAAAGAGGCTGTCAGAATCAGTTTAAACAGAGCATGGGAATCACAATACACCTTACACTGTAATTGATCTTTAAATCTTTAATCCAGGCCACAGTTGAAATCACCCCCCCATATAATGTGTCGAGGGGTAAAAAGGTAATGCTGAATTTCACTAAACAGAGCAATCCTGGCTGATTTAACCTGGGGAGCATAAATGTTGATGAGAAGAAGGAAAAGGCCCTGGTAAATGCAATCCAGGAGCAAAACTCTCCCTGGGGCCCAATCAACCAAACCAGTTACCTGTACAATAGGATCACAAAATAATATCCCCACCTCATCTGCAGCATCAGGATCATAGGACCAGAAAGAAGGACCAGAATGCCACAATTTCATACTGAAATTAACGTCTGAGAGAGTAGAAAAATGCATCTCTTGCAGAAAGATATTATCCGTAGAAAGGGACTTAAAATAATGTAAAAGACCGAGACGCTTCTTAGAATTCTTAATACTACAAGAATTCAAAGAAACAACAGTTAAAAGTAGCAAGGGAGCTAGACTAAGATTTGTCCTTTTTATGCTTCCTTCTTGACTTCTTCTTGGACTCCAATAATTCAGGACCTCCTTCATCATCACACTCCATACCAGACAAGGCCCCAGATTTGACCGACAGGTCAGATTCAGAATCCCCATCTGGATCCTGCAGAACCTGAAATGTATTATGCGTAGGAGTAATAGTTGGCACAATTAACTTTTTAGCATGAGACCTAGTCACATGCCTCAGATGAGGTGCCTGAAACTCAGGAGCTGGGGGGGGGGGCTGAAGTGAGCGAGGTAGGAGCTCTGAGCCCCGAACTCTCAGGTGGTTGCAAAACATGCAAAATATCAGAGGGCTCATCAGTGGGGCAGCGTACTATTCCATCAGGAGGGGTCGAGGCAGAAGGGCTAGGACCAGATGGGTCGGGTCGGGGGAGACTGTCTCCTCAGTGGGAGGCCTAAAACGGTCCTGGGCGTCCAAAATCAAGGTCTCCTTATCAAGGCCCCCTGAGTTATTCTGGCCAGCATATGGACACTGGTGGTATGCATGCCCCTGGGTGTCACAGAGATTGCAATGAAAAACATTCTGGCAAGTGCTACTGTCATGATCCAGTTCACCACACAATGTGCATTTGATTTTATCACAGGCACTACTGAGATGACGAGGGCTACCACATTTATAACATGCCTTGGGTTGGCCTGGGTAAAAACAGATTCCCCGATCCCTAGCCAAGAAAAAAATATTCGGAACATGCTGGACTAAATCCCCTACAATGCGCAGTTTCACCTTAAATTTCCAGCTTCCTGTCCAAATACCCTCCCCATCAATAACTGGCTCAGGAGGTCCCAATACAGTGCATTTACTCTCCAACCAATACATAATATCCCCCACATTTACCCCTTCATTCTGAAACATGATATGCACAGTTTTAAACAGTGGCTTCGTAATGGGAGTATCTCAGAATGGAGTCCATAAGGGAGTAGGTTTCAATGAATCATATTTTGCCAAAATTTATCTAGGCCCACAAAGGATTTGAAACTGATATCAAAAGTTTCTTCCCTCCTAACATTGATAAGGGCATATGTTTCTGAGGCTTGAAAATTCATGGAGTTTTTAAGCAGCCGGCGGGCCACAAAGAAATGGTCAGGATGCTCCTGAAGACCCCGCTATACCGGAGGCAGACAGCATTCCATCTGGGAGCCTGGTCTAAGCGATTGTTCTTAAAGAGGTCTGAAAAGTGGGGGCCAGTAGAAAACCGTTCCCATCTAGGAGAGGAAGGAGGGGAAACATTCGGTATTTCAGAATTAGACTCCATACCTATACCAGGAGCAGAAGTTTGTAAAGGCTCACCAACAGAAGCACCAGGAGTCACAGTCTGTGGATCTGAGGGTTGCACCCCCACTGAAATCCTTGAAGCAGGCGTCTCCTGTGACGAGAAGGAAATCCAGTTGGAATCCGGAATCCACTGACCATCCTGACGCATCCATCCTGCATCCAGCAGGGCCGATTCTTTATTCCAGTCCCTTGATGGAAACGAGCCCGCTGACTGAGGTAACTTCCGCGTTGTAGCACATACATCCTCTGATGCGAAAGGCAGCACTTGGTCTTCAGAGGTAATCGAACCTGCCGCAACCTCGAGCGGCTGATCTGTATGCATCCCATCCGCCTGTGCCGGAGTGGAGTGAGCAGCAATACCAGGCAGAACGGCAAAGAAACCTCCTCAATCATGAACTCTGGTGAAACTGCAGCCACCGAATCTCCCGCTGCATGGAGCACACCGCGCATATCTCCGGGAAGCTCCACAGAAACCACTTCAGAACCATACTCCATACGAGTCTCAGCCACATCCGGCTGCACAGTAGAAATCACCCTGCCAACTGCAGGTAAAACATCCGTCTCCATCACAAGCTTAGCACAGACTGCCAGAACGTTGAACAGTCAGCAGGTCCCCTTACCCCCAGCAGTGCAGTAGGGGAATTTCCCTGGTGTCTTGGCCAAATTTCTCTCATTCACTAAAAATACCACCAACAACTTAATCTGGTTCAAAGTCAGTTGGTATTCATTTGTATCCCCTTCCCCCGGGTCGTGCCTGAAAATATAAAGGATTTGTCTAGTGCACTTGCCCAGTCAACAAAAACTAAATAAATAAATGCAGAAGGAGAGAGCCAACCAAGATCAGAGTAGAGGAGGCAGTGGTGTTTCAAGCGTGGTGAGGAGGATGCATAGCGACAGATGTTATTATAGGTAACATCCCATTTTAGAAGACTCGTTTTCCCAGCAGTGGCATAGGTTGCGATACCATAGTTGAGACATGGTAGTAGTATGCCACGAGCTATAGCAAGCCTAGTGGATGGTGTGAGCACATAGCTAGTCCAGTAGGCAATGCTAAGTTTCATGTTTACCAGTTTGCAAGTCTGCTGAATGTGGAGATCGAAGCTGAGAGTTGGGTCAAGGGTGCTACTTAAATATTTAAACAGTTCTACTACCCCAACAGATGAGCCATTTGCAGAGGAGACATGGAATTTAGATTGGGAGAGTCTGAGTTTAGAATTGGAACCAAATAGCATGGCTTGAGTCTTTCCTTAGTTCAGGAATAGTTTATTTGTCATCAGCCATTTTTGAATGATTTGGAGACCATGGGAGAGTCAAGTGTTGATGTCAGTTATATTCTTCGCACTGGTGTACAGGAGAATATCATCTGCATATAGCAGAGAGTGTGTGTGAGCAAGGTTGGAGGTGATATTGTTTATAAATATGGAAAAGAGCTGGAGACCTAAGATGGACCCTTGTGGCACTCCAATATTAATGGAAGCTTTGTCAGATAAAGTTCAGTTAAATTTAACTGTCTGAGTCCTGTCAGCTAAGTAGCTGCCAAACCACCTGACAACATTAGGTGAAAAGCCTAAAGATTTTAGAGTTGTTAGGAGTATAAGGTGGTCAACTAAATCAAACGCTTTAGTCATATCAATAAAAATGGCCCGAGTGAGAGATCCAGATTTCATGGCAAGTAGAGTATCAGATGTAAGTTTGAGAAGTGCAGTAGTGGTACTGTGACCTTTATAGAAACCATGTTGGGCAGTTGTAAGGAGGTCAAATTGCTGGAGAAAGTGCTTGGTTTGAGTGGCAACAAGTTTCTCAAGTAGTTTACTAAGAACTGGCAGGATGGCAATTGGCCTATAGTTGGAAGGATCTTTATGGTCACCTTTGTTGAAAACTGGGGTGATTCTAGCTGTCTTCCAAACATTTGGTATGTGGCTTTGGCAGAGAGAGTAAAAATCTTGGCAAGAGGAGCAGCTATATGGGGGGCAGCAGGTTTTAGTAGTTTAGGTTCAAGGTCATCAGCCCCAGTCGCCGCATACTACAAGATATTATTGAGCAGTCTTAAGACGTCGATGTAAGAGACTGCCTTGAAAAAGAATTTAGGTGCCTTGTCAACAGGAGGGGAGGTAGAGTTAGATAGGACAGGGAGGAAGACGTGTATTTAGTAAGATCAGTGTATTGCGTATTGAAGAAGTTAGCAATGGTATAGGGGTTGTTACAGTGTACTCCATTTAGCAGCATGTCATTAGGATTAGAGGTCTGGTTAGTACCCAGAAAGGACTTTATGTAGGACCAGAACTTTTTAGAGTCCCCATAGGAGTTTGTTAATAGCTTCTTACAGTATGCACTTTTAAACCTTTTAATATCTTTCTTACATGAATTTCACAGTGCTCTATAGGTATTTAGGTCAGCAAGTAACCCAGAGTTTCTATAATATATCCAGCTTTGGTCCCGCTGTCAGAGTTTGGAGAGTAGGTCAGATTTAAGCCAGTGGGTATGACAATTTTTAACCCTATGGGTAGCACAGGGACAGTGTTTATCCTGAAGCGCAAGAAAGTGAGACAGGAATAGATCTAGGGCTGTCTGGACATCATTAGATTTAAAGATAGGGGCCCAATCCAATGGCACTAATGACCACTATGAAAGCCAGTGGGTTTAGATGAGAATAGTTTCGGAAGGTAATAAAACGCAGATTGAAGGAAGGTGGCCTACTCTTACCCCATATGCAATAAGTGGGGGAGTGGTCCATAATGGCATCAGCTAGTACTCCAGTGGAGATTATATTCTTGGGATGGTTTGACATTATCTAGCCTAGCAGAGTACTGGAGTTGGTTGGCAGGGTAGTTCTGGTAGGATCACAGATCAGCTGGTGCAAGTTGTAACTTTGCAGCCTAGACATGGATACAGGTTGAGAGTTACCTAACCAATTTATATCGATGTCCTCAAGAATCAGGACCTCATTTCTCCCAAAAAGAAGAGAGGTTTGTTCCAATAGTTCATCAAGACCAGTTTGACCTCCTGATGGGGGATTGTAGGCACGGACAATATGCAATTTTTTGGAGCTCAGAAAAAAGGAGAACATGTAGTGCTTCACAGTGGATTAGAGGAGATGAGCAGATGGCTGAGAGATGGAAGTGTTCTTTGAAATAGATAGCCATGCCACCACCTCTTTTTGGGGGAGGGTTTGTCCAATTTCAGCAGGTTGTAAGATGAAAGGGAGCATAGAGAGTCAGGGATGGATGATTTGAGCCAGGTTTCAGTGAGACAAATGATGTCCAGATTGTGGAGAGTTGCCCAAGCCTCCAATTCAGCTAAATTATGCACAAGGCTTCTAATATTATGGTGTACCACAGCAAGACCTTTGACATTCGTAAAGGGAGTAGATGAGGTGCCAACAGGCCCTGGATTAGAGCAAACGTCATCTGAGAGCAATAAGGCCAGCAGTAGTAGATACCATAGTTTGCATTGCTGGAAGGGCCTTGGAATACAACTAGGGAGGTGGCAATGTTTTAGGGTATGGGCAACCAGTTTGATTCAGGTCTTGTTTAGTAGCATCAGAGTAGGGTCACAATTTTGAGGAGGCATCAGTAGGAGGTTAGAGAATAAGAAGTCATGGGGCTGGAATACTGGGATACTTGAGGGAGCTTGAGGTATAGTAGGCATACATAGGAGGATGAACACAATTGAGATCACAAGGAGGAACATCAGCGAATATGATTTCATATTGGACAGAACTGGGATTTAGATGACCAAACAGGTTAAAACCAGGCGGGCACAAGCAGAGGGAAAAATAGGACAATAAACCACAGCTCCGACTGATTTTAAGCTTACATACACCCAGGATTAGGTCAAATATAATATGTAGCAAGGACAGTGGTCAGTGGTGCAGGAGTGAACAGAAATGGTGAGGTTTAAATGCCCTGAAGAAGCTTAGGAAAGGTAGCAATGAGAAGTAATGCAAAATGGGGGTAGAGGGCAATTCAAGAATAGGTAGTCTGAGATCTTGAGAGAGACAGAATTAGCAGGATTTGGCTGAAAGTACATCAAGGTAAAAAAACAAGGGTATACAGCGATATAGATCAGGCATAGAGAGAGACAAAGACACAGTACAGCCAATACGATGTGAGATACAGCAGAGGAGGCGGGGTTACTGTGTATTTAAAGGAGGCCTAGGAGGGGTTGGGGGGTGGAAAAACCCTTTGGTAGAAAAGAAAAAGGAATCAGTCAAAACAGCAATGATGCAGCAATAGGGAAAGGTGCACCAATCACAGTAGCATCCAGAAAGAGGGCAGACCAATCAGGGTTTGCCTGAGACAAGCCACACCAATCAGGTGCAAAAAGGCAGGAGCGACCGTACCTTGCTTCAGCAAGCAAAGAGGAGATCCAGGAGGGCAGCTGCAGCTTGCAGCTTTTGTCAGACGAGTGGCGGCCATGAAGCTGGCCAAAAGAGCACTGCCGGAAGACCCCATAGTGCTCTCAGGTGCTTGATCCTAGACAGAGAGGGAGAGAGGAAATCCAGGATAAATATACCAGTTCCAGGAACAAAGAGGCAGACATCAGACGGCAGATTGCCAGCGGGGGTTAGGGGAGAGAGCCAGCAGGCAGTCAAAAGGGGGTAGGGGTGAAGGAGAATTAAACAAAAGCCACAGGTCAGGAGGGCAGGGAGGAGTTAGACAGAGACATTGGGCTGAAAGGAGGATGGATACCAGTCAAGGTGAGAGGAGGCTACTTGGGGTAGGGTTACAGGTCACAGAGCAGTCTGCGATTTAGAGTCAGAGAAGAGAAGAGAAGAGAAGAGAAGAGAAGAGAAGAGAAGAGAGCTGAGAGAGGGGGTTGGGAGAAAAACAGGGAGCAGAGGATTTGCATGCACTATACCATAATCAGTCTAACATTAGGCAAAGGCTGTAGTAACTAGCACATAACATTAGTGAGGAGCACAAATTCTTTTAAAACAGGCAATCTATCGCCATGAGTCCAGAGACACAGTTCCAAATTAGAATGCAGGCTAAATTAACAAGCTGACAGAAAAACAGTATGCAAATAGCAGAGATAAAATGCAGCAATTACAGCAGGTTTTACAGGCCAGTTTAGTCAGAGAAAAACCCTTTGGTAGACAAGAAAAAGGAATCAGTCGAAACAGCAATGATGCAGCAATAGGGAAAGGTGCAATACCTTTAAAATTTAAAAAACTGAAATCATATACCCTCTTTCTACAGTTGCGCTCTTTTTCAAGGGAACATATGCCTTCTCTTTCTAGATGGTTCTCATAGCTCAGCCTCCACCATCCACTTAAAAGGACACTGTCAACACTTTTTGCATCAAATTATTTCTAGTTGAAAACCAGCATATTATGATTGCTTACCTTCTCTAAAATTCACTGATATTTCTGGCTCTTTTATCTGTTATTCTTAGTAGAACTAAAATGCATGCTAATGGTGCATTTATACTAAATCTTGTTTTGTTTCAAATCCTTGATCTACTCTTCTTGCATACTTCCTAAACATAAGGAACATCCCCAACCAGTGCAGTCACTCATGATGAAATAGTTACCTCCCCTCCCACTACATAATGAGTGGTTAGATTGTATTGGTGGAGTTCCTAACTCCAGGAAAGACACAATGAGAGGTGATTAAGTATGATAAACAAACATCTTTCAGTGTGTTAACACCAGTGTTCGGTGTGTTAACACCAGTTTGGTGGGCAGTCTGTTTTGCACTTTTAAAAAGAAAAAAGGAACCAGCTCTATAAATGTCATAATAATATTTCTCATGGCATATTATGCTCCTTTTAATGCAACTCAAAATTTTATTTTCCTTACCTACTGCCAACATGCACTACTTAGATTTCAGCAAGGCTTTCAACACCATTCCAAATAGGAGACTAGTAAGAAAGCTGGGTAGCTTAGCAGTGTGTCCAAAGGTGATAAACTGGGTAAGCAATTGGTTAGGGGATAGGTGACAGAGGGTGATGATAAATGGAGTTCACTCTGTGGAAGGGAGAGTGACCAATGAGGTGCCTCATGGATCAATGCTGGGACCAGTTCTTTTTAATGTCTTATAAATGACATTTCAGAGGAGCTGGAAGGGAAGGTGTGCCTCTTTGTAGATGACACTAAAATTTGCAATAGGGTGGATGCTCCAGGGGGATGGAAAGGATCAGCAGGAGTGGTCAAGGGTATGGCAGCTGTGCTGCAATGTGAAAAAGTGCAAAATACTGCACATAATGTACTAAAACCGAGGGGCAGACTACAAAATGGGTGGAGTGGTATTGACAACCACCAAGAAGAAAAGAGTGCTGGGGGTCATCATATCCTATGACCTAAAGGTGGCCAGACAGTGCAACAAGGCAGTTAGGAGAGCTAGTGGGATGCTGGGGTGCATAGGGAGGGGTGTCAGCAACAGAAGGAGGGAGGCGGTGTTACCTCTGTATAGATTTCTGTGCTAAGACCCCACCTAGACCTGCACTATTTTAAAAGTACAACTGTGTGCTCATCTAACCTGAATGTACAGACCCATTGATCGAATTTTTTAATATTTATGTTTTTTTATTATATAATGTATCGTAAGTCTTTTTGTCATTACTTTGAGGACAGGTCATACCTGAAAAAGGAATGTATATTCCAGTGTACCTAACTACAATTTCAAATAAATTAAATCAAATGAAATAAAATAGAGTACTGTGCGCAGCTGTGGAGATCACGGGCCCGATTCACAAAATGTTTGGGTCGGCACAAGTCCCAGGTGTGCCGAACAAAGGGCACATGGGGCTTGTGGTGGTCCCCGGCTGCCAGTCAGGATTCATGAACTGGTGTGCCACTAGCCAAATGTTAGACCAGCTTTTTACTGGTCTACCACTGCTAACCCTTTTACAGGGCTTGCTCCACGTGTCTGGCACAAGCCGCTGTAAGCAGGGTGAAGTGTCACAAATGCAAGTAACCTTCGTGAATGGGGCACACATAGGCACAGCACCAGGGTGGATGTAGGCTGGATGCAAGCCATGCATCCCCCTTTGTGAATCAGGCCCTGCATCTCAGGAAGGACATAGACAGAGTGGACTATGCAGGGGAGGGGCATGTAATCTGGAGGGAAGGGGTTCAGCAATTTGGGCAATCCTTTTTTTTAGTTCAGAAAAAACAAGATGGTGCCCATCATGACCCCAAAACTGTTTGTTTTTTTGGGGGGAGGAGGGTGAGAAGCCAGTGGTGAGAAAGAAAAAAATTTGTATTGTATCAGAGGGTTATCCAAAACTCCTACTGAGTATTCTCAGAAAAAAATATATCTTTGTAACACTATAACTGGTTAATATTGTTTCATGAAACCTTGAATGGCGCTACCCTGTCATAGGCTGCTTCTAGGCTTGTAGATGAAAATAGCGCTCACAGTTAATCCTGGTGCTAATCAAAAAGGATGCTCTGACAAAACCAAAACTGTAGCACTCTCAGACCAGAGTGATGCTGAATATGGCTTTTATTACTACTCATAGTTGAATTTTTACATGACAGCATCACCATTAATTCTGTGATTTCAGGAACCATGAACAAAGAACCCCAGCACTTCGAGGCTCAACCAATCTCTTCATCGGGGGAAATACTGGGGCATGCCCTACATCAAATTGTATACCCTCCTGAGCACAATTAATTAATTAATCACAAGTTATCCAATCAGAAAAAGAAACAATTTCTATGTCTTTAAATTTCTTTAAGCTGTAGGTGGGAAACACTGTGGGGGAATGCCACAATCTAACCATCATTATCCAGTCAGCTTAGGGTATTGCTTTTATCCATTTTTAAAACGTGTTTTCCCAAAATAGGGCACCCGAGATGCAATATCTCATTATTAATGGGGTTCTGCTTGAACCCATTTTACACTGTATTTACAGAGTATAGCACAGAGGTGATGCAATACTGTATCACGTTATCAGTGGGGGCCCAACTTTCACCCATTTTTACATAGCATTTATTCAAGGAGTTCTTCTCCCATGAAAAGGAGGTAATATAGCAGAGCATTTCAAATTAGCTGTCTCAACCAAAGGTAATGGTGGCCCTGGCAGCCTGAGAAACAGCAAACTAATGGTGAGTGCAACAGCTCTGAAACAGCTCTTTAAAAAACTGAAGTACGATCAGGGATTTCCTGACAGCATTTTTAAAATTCATTTATAGGGAAAGAACACTGAAGTAGTTATCCCAACTTATTGATGGTTACTGAGAGTGGCACATTTAAGAGTAAGTGAGTGCCTGTTTAAACCATTGCATAGTAAACAAGTTTAAACACTGAGAAAGAATTCATTATTGAGGTACTCTTTTTTTGGCTTCTCTATTAGAGTTTTTAGAAAACTAAGTGAACAGACCAGCCAAGTAAATATAAAGAAGTATATATCACAGAGTGAAACATATTACAAAAAGTAAAAATGAAATATTGTTTTTATGTATTCTGCATTATAAAACAAGCATTTGTCAATGGTGGTTATTTGTTTGCTTGTATTTGCTGTTAGGAGTTTGCCATTAATAGTGCATGGGCTAAAACTAATAATATAATAACGAGTTATAACAGTGAAATTGTCATGATTGGGAAATGAAGATGTTCATACATAAGGATGTTGCTTTCCTAAACTGTGACCTTGAATTTTCAAAATACTCGTTTTTATTGCCCCTATACATGAACATGACAGGTGTCATTTGTGACATGTGATTTGAAACATTGTTTTGTGAAATGACTGTAAAAAAAACAGGTTTTGAAGAGGGATTCGATAATGGCACCTGCTGGGTTCATTCGATGGGAGTAAAAACATGAGTATGTTAAAAATGTGTGTCTAAAAAGTAACTATTGCAATGTTATGAGCAAATACTGGAAAATGTCAACATTTACTCATAACTTTTTCCCATTTTGACTCCAAATGTTCAACACAGTCTTTTTTTATTGCATGACCTTATGAACATGACAGGCCTCAGTAACAACATTCCATATAATGTTATACTGCATTTTTTTTTACTATTTATTTCATTCTAGTGGTACTGGTCAGTTTTAATGGCTCTGTGAGGGAAAAATGAGATTAAGATTATTGCTACAGGCATGCCACCTGCCTCTGGAGAGTGATTACAGTCTCATTGACCTGTAACTACAAAATCCATTGGCCAGTTAATGGAGGGAGTCAAAGCCAAAACAGCCCTTTCATGTTACAGAAAAAGGCTCTGGCAAATAACTGGAACAGTCTCTCCTGCTGTGCAAGATGGGAGGTAGGACAAAGGAGGTATCCTTTGGAATACACAAACTCCTGATATCCAGATACAATCAGTTTCCAAATGGGGACTTGCCCCTTGAGTCACAAACAACTGGCATGGAAGTGATGTCATAGACATGTGTGTCAAGGTTGGGTGAAGGCTACTTTTGGAAACTTTGTTAAACCTGAGTTTTGTGAGAGACTAGATAGTCAGATTGGGACTCTGAGCATTACTATCTAAGGATTGAGTCTGCCCTGATTCACCAAGTTGTCCTGTGTGGTAAGCTATTCAACTTTGCTTAATAGAGAGAGAAGAATGAGATTGTTTTTTTGTGTGTTCTCTACTTTACAAAACATTTTCTTTTTATCTCTGCATAATTACTGTCCCCATAGTTTTACTGTAGTATCCTGTATTATATGTGTAAATCTTGAAGTATAAATATTATTTTTATATACTTCATGCTTCTTTGTATGAGTCTTTAAGATACAGGTAACTGGGTTATATTGATAGAAACTGTGTCCATCTCTAAAGAGAAGGCTATAGTTACTGTATTTTGTTTCTAAAGTGGGGTGTTCACTGCTGTGATAGAGAGGGTGGGTCATTTGCCCTTTGGTAAGGAGCACTGTACTGTGAGGTACTAACTCTGGTGGGATTTAGACCTAAAGGTACTATGAGGGATTGGGTTCTATGTGATAACGACAATCGCAGAATAGCAATCACTGTTTGGGAGAGTGTACATCGCCAAAAATGAATTACAGTAATGTACACTCTTGGCAAACTAAAGGCAGTGATGGATTATATATTTATGCAGGGGGCTGTGCCCCCTGCACCCCCTCACACTTAAGGATTCTCACCACCCGGTGGGTGCATGTTGGGGGGTGAAAATCTTTAAAATAAAAAAAAGCCGCCTACTGGCACAAAAAAAAAATGTGATGGACCCAAACCTTGCACACCCCAACTGACCACCCTCCCCACCACGCTAGCAGACCAGTTCAGCAGCTGCTCACCACACTCCCTCCCACATACCTCCCCTCCCCTTCCTCTCCCCTGTGCACATGTGCTTGTGTACACATGCGTACACTTCCTGTTGCCCTTCCTCCCCCACCCAGGTATCTGGTCGCTACCCTGCCAGGTAGCCCTGAACACAGGTGCCATGATTGAGTCACCTTTTTTAAAAGTGCTCAATTATGGTCACCATGTTCACTGGATACTGAGGGTTTGTCAGTGCTGAATGGTGGCAGCTACTGAGGTACCCTTGTGCTGCGTGAAGGGATTGGGAAAGCTGTTAACTGTTATAGGCTGAATCTGGAAAGATGCTAAAATGGAGATTAATTCAAAAATAAAGTGCTTTAATGTGAGGATGTACATTAAAGCACTTAATTTTGAATTAGTCTCTGAGTGTTTTGCTGCTTTAAACTGTTCTTTTTGAAGTACCTTGCCAGTTTCAGTGGATGATCCTCAAAGCGGCCTGCAAGCTCCTGCGTTTGTGCTAACAGTGAGTCTGGAAGAGACCAGTTTACCACAAACTGGAGGGAATGGGTGGGATGTGAAACAGTCTGTCAAGATAAAGGTCATATCTTTAATCATAGAACATAATATACAACATGTGAAAAAAAACTAAATTGCCAGCACTAGCTACTCACTGAGATACCACATATACAGTTGCATATAATTTTGATGCTGCTGTAGAAAAAAGATTGCTAGGAGGTCTGTTTTCATGATAAGGTGCGTGTTTGATTCAAAGTACACTCACAGACAAGAATGCCAAAATCTCCTCCAGCATAACCCTGTCATCACTCTCGAACAATACTAATCTCCTAACATGTTTCACACCCTCTGGCGCTTCCTCATAGGATGACAGAGTGTTACAATTATGTCCTTAAATAAGGTGCCATTTAAAGTGACAGTATCTATAACACCTAAAATACCTAAAGTACTTAGTGCAAAGTTTAAAAACACCCAGTTACTCAAAAGAATGTCAATCATATCACCACTAGACACATAAACCAAACATTTAACAACCATTATAAAGTTTTGTAAAAAACTGGTTATGCATTGTTACACTTGTTCACTTAATTACATCTAAACTTTTGTTATTGAAATTGTTACCACGTTTTTGGAACCAGTAGTGTCCTTGGTATTCACAAGGTTTCCCTCAAGAATCCATTGCTATGTACCAGGTGCAAAAATGGACAAACCTTTAAGGCTGGAAAATAACATAAATAATAATCATTATTGAGGCTAGTAAAGCTATTTACAGTGTCATTACATTTTTAACATTGCCTGTGTTGTTATTTCTTCTATAGAAACCTGGTTCTAATTCAGAATATATACTAAATATGTTTCATGGTTAACACAATGCACAGGGTCCACTAGGCATTTTGTCTGGTGGAGGTTGGTGGTAGTGTGGGATTTGAGGGGGTGAGGGTGGGAAAGGAGGATGTTGCAGGTCTTCAATCTATTTTCTCAAAAATGGTTTCAGTTCGGTTCTTTCACTTAGACCAGGCTTTTTAGACTCCCCCATATTAAAAATCCAGAACTGTTTTCATTTAAGAAGGACATTATCATATCCCCCCTCCACCCCTGGGGCTTTTTACGGGGTTTTCAATGCCCAGAAAGGTAAAAGTATGCTCCCTTTTATTTTCTGCAGAGTTTATATGAACAGCAAGGGCATTTTTGAGGTTACCATTTTCAATGGCTCTCAGATGTTCCCCTATCCTTTGTTTACATTGCCTCTTAGTTTTTCCTATATAAAAGGAATTACAGGAACATTTTGCCAAATAAATTACCCCTTCAGTGGCACATGTGATGAATCCTCGTACCTTAACCTCTAGTTTAGTTTTTGGATTCTGAAAGGTTTTAGTGTTAGTCTCTTAGATTCTTTTCACCTCTTATGTACCTATATATATATATATATATATATATATATATATATATATATATATACATGCAACAGGAGTGGGCTCAAAACTCATTGAATAAATCCATGTATCTTCACAGCCATTGAATTAATAACATTTATCCACAGAGTAGCTATGTCACAATCACTCCAGAACTCATTTAGAATGTTCGGCCTCAGTAGCAGTACTAACCATATTCAAAGGCGAATAACTTTAAAATGAAAAAAAGATAACATGGTACTGTGAGCATAAAAGTTGTTCAGCACAAAATTATCTACTGTACAAAATGAGTGGTGTTTCATTTATAGATACCTTACAGATTTTTTATAATTAGCAAAAAAGAGCAGAAAATGTAATTTTGTGTTCACTTTTTTGACAAACAGATGAAAAAAAGATAAGCAATCAAAAGCAAATGCCCCTGCACTGACAGAAGCATCCCTGTTGCATAAATGAAATATACAATGGTGAGCTGTCAGGTACTGTAAATGATGTATGTACTGTACACTCGTGCTGTTTGACCTTGGACATCTCACTTGTGGCTTACACCACTCGTGAGGTTACCCGAGGTCAAACAGCACTTGCGTAGATAAATCATTTATCTGACAGCTCATTACTGTATATCCTATATATATATATGTATATATATATATATATATATATTATACATATATATATATATATATATATATATATATATACAACAATATATAACTATACAGTACGCAGTCCAAGGAAGTGAGTAAGATCATACAGAAACATTGGCACATGGTTAGTTTGGATCCAAGTTTAAAGAAACTGAGGGGCACCAACCCTAGGATGGTACATAAGAGGGGAAAAAGTCTAAGATATTTATTAGTACATTCTGTACAACCTAAAAAAGAAAATCCTAGAATGAGGCTCCCCAAAAAAACAGATGGTTGCCACAAATGTGGCAACTGTAAATTTTGTAACGATGCGATTAACACTAAAACCTTTCAGAATCCAAAAACTAAACTAGGAAAAACTAAAAGGCAATTTAAACAAAGGATAGGGAAACATCTGAGAGCCATTGAAAATGGTAACCTCAAAAATGCCCTTGCTGTTCATATAAACTCTGTAGAAAATAAAAGGGAGCACACTTTTACCTTTCTGGGCATTGAGAAACCCATAAAAAGCCCCGGAAGGGAATATTATAATGTCCATCTTAAACAAGAACAGTACTGTATTTTTAATCTGAGGGGATCTGAAAAGCCTGGTCTAAATGAAAGAACTGAACTGAAACCATTTTTGAGTACATAGATTAAAGACCAGCAACATCCTCCTTTCTACCACCCCAAATCCAACTACCACCAACCTCCACCAGACAAAATGCCTAGTGGACCCTGTGGACTGTGTTAACCATGAAACATATTTAGCATATATTCCAAATTAGAACCAGGTTTCTATAGAAGAAATAACAACACAGGCAATGTTAAACAAGCATTTGTCAATGCCAAATGTTGATTGCGTTAGTCTGTTGAGCTCGCTCACTGCTCCTCTGTCACTAGCTCAATCTGTTTCTCCCGGTGCTGCAGCCTGCTCTTTTGTACTGGGCTCCTGCCTGCATTGGCAGCTTTTTCTGTCCACTAAGAAATCCGCAGCTGTACCGACAGAGCTCCGTTGAGGTGGCTCACTGCCCCCCTCTCTCACTCACTTATTCTGTTTCTCCTGGTGCTGTAGGCTGCCCTTTTGTACTGGGCTCCTGCCTCTGTCGGTGGCTTTTTCTGCCCACAAAGAAATCTGCAGCAGTCCCAACACAGGTCTGTTGAGCCTGCTCACTCCCCCTCTCTCACTCACTTGTTCCATTTCTGCTGGCACTGCAGGTTGGCCTTTTGTACTGTGCTCTTGCCTGCGTTGCCGCCTTTTTCTGCCAACAAAGAAATCCGCAGCAGTCACAGTAGAGCTTCGTTGAGCTCACTCACTCCCCTGTCTCACTCACTCATTGTGTTTCTCTTGGTGCTGCAGGCTGCCCTTTTGTACTGGGCTCCTGCCTGCATTGGCACCTTTTTCTGCCCACAAAGAAATCCGTAGTTGTCCTGACAGAGCTCCGTTGAGGTCGCCTACTCACTCTGTCTCACTCACTCATTCTGTTTCTCCTGGCACTGCAAGCTGCCCTTTTGTATGGGGCTTCTGCCTCTGTTGGCACCTTTTTCTGCCCCCAAAGAAATCTGCAGCAGTCCCGACAAAGTTCTGTTGAGCTCGTTCACTCCACTTTTCTCACTCACTCATTCTGGTTTTCCCACCACTGCAGGCTGCCCTTTTGTACTGGGGCCCTGTGTGCATTGCTGGCATTTTCTGCCCACAAACAAACCTGCAGCAGTCTTAACAGAGCTCCATTGAGATCACTTACCCCCCCTCCCTCACTAGCTCATTCTGTGTCTCCCGCTGCTGCAGGCTGCCCTTTTGTACTGGCCTCCTGCCTGCTTTGGTGGCTTTTTCTGGCCATAAAGAAATCTGAAGCAGTCCCGACACAGCTCCATTGAGCTCATGCACTCCCTCTCTCTCACTCACTCATTCTGTTTCTGCTTGCGCTGCAAGCTGACCTTTTGTACTGGGCTCCTGCCTGCATTGCCACCTTTTTCTGCCCACAGAGAAATCTGCAGCAGTCACAATAGAGCTCCGCTGAGCTCGCTCACTACCGCTCTGTCACTCACTTATTCTGTTTCTCTTGGTGTTGCAGGCTGTGCTTTTGTACGGGGCTCCTGGCTGCATTGGCACCTTTGTCTGTCTACAAAGAAATCTGCAGCTGTCCTGACAGAGCTCTGTTGAGGTCATTCAGTCTTTGTCTCTCACAAGCTCATTCTGTTCATACTGGTGTTGCAAGCTGCCCTTTTGTACAGGGCTCCTGCCTGCATTGGTGCCTTTTTCTGCACACAAAGAAATCTGCAGCAGTCCTGATAGAGCTCCATTGAGCTCACTCAGTCCCCCTGTCTCACTCGCTCGTACTGTTTCTCCCACCACTGTAGGCTGACCTTTTGTACTGGGCCCCTGCCTGCATTGACACCTTTTTCTGCCCACAAAGAAATCCGCAGCAGTCCTGACAGCGATCCGGTGAATTTGCTCACTCCCCCTCCCTCACTCGCTCTCTCGTTCTGTTTCTCCCAGCACTGCAGGCTACCCTTTTGTACTGGGCTCTTGCGTTGGGGCCTTTTTCTTCCCACAAACAAATCCGCAGCAGTCCTGACAGAGCTCAGTTGAGCTCGGACAATCCCCCCTCTCTCACTCGCTTGATCTTAATCTGTCCCAAACACTGATTTCCCACAGTGACAGTGCTATTCTGTGGCAGGAGTGCAAAAATATATTTTAGCCAAGATGTGAATAATGACAGCTGTACTGTTCATAAGGAGGTGTGAAAAAATGCCACTGTTGAAAATGTGGCGTGAAAATATTACAAATTTGCGAAGTTACAAGGGTGCATGGAAACAGTTCAACACATGCTTGTAACACAGTCATGTTATGGAGTTTCATCACCAGATTTTTAACATAGGGATTTTAGGACCTCTGCTCATGAACAGTGCCACTGTCATTTTCTTAATGTGTCCCGAAAACTGATTTCCCATAGCAACCGCGTTATTCTGCACTGGAACTGTGAAAACACATTTCTGTCAGGATGTGAAAAATGACAGCTGTACTGTTCATAAGGAGTTGTGAAAAACTGACACTGTTGAAAATCTGGCATAACAATTTTACAAATCTGCACAGTTACAAGTGTGCATGAAAAGTGCACAATGCGTACTTGCAACACAGTCATTTGATGGGCTATCATCACCAAATTTTCAACATAGGCATTTTAGGACCTCTGCTCATGAACAGTATCACTGTCATTTTCTTAGTCTGTCCCGAACAGTGATTTCCAACAGCAATCGCCCTATTCTGCGCCAGAAGTGCGAAAACACATTTCAGCCAGGACGGGAAAAATGACAGCTGTACTGTTCATAAGTAGGTGTGGGAAAATGGCAATGTTCAAAATCTGGAGTGAAAATATTACAAATTCGCAAAGGGGATTCATGCGTCGTGCAACACTTGCAATGTACGCTCGTAACACAGTCATTTTATGGAGTATCGTCACCAAATTTTTAATATAGGCATTTTAGGACCTCCACTCATGAACAGTGTCACTGTCATTTTCTTAAACTGTCCCAAGCACTAATTTCCCACATCAACTGCGCTACAGATGAACAGTCACGAGGGCCTTAGTGACTGCCCTCCCCCACAGCAAACTGGAGCAGCTCAAGATCTCCCCCCCCCCCGGTGCACAGACAGATCCTGGTGCACAGGCGGACATCCACGAGGGCCTTAGTGACTGCCCTCCCCCGCAGCAAACCAGAGCAGCTCAAGATCTCCCCATGCCCTGTGGTGCAGAGGACGGATCCTGGTGCACAGATGGATGGTCATGAGGGCCTTAGTGACTGCCCTCTCGTAGCAAACTGGAGCAGCTCAGGCTCTCCCCACCCCAGTACATGGATGGATCCTGGTGCACAGATGGATGGTCGCGAGGGCCTTAGTGACTGCCCTCCCCTGCAGCAAACTGGAGCAGCTCGAGATCTCCACCCCACTCCCGGTGCACAGATGGATCCTGGTGTACAGGTACGCCACAGCTAGCTCAGCCACCATTGTCCTCTGGTATTTTTCTCCCTGTCTGTGATGCACAGCTGAAGGCGATGTAGACGCTGGCTGGCCTTATCCCAGAATCAGAGCACAGATGGACTTCTAAACTTGTCGCCATATTTGTGGGGATCACACCAGCTTTTTCTGTCAGCGTAGCAATGCAGATAGCCTGTGCAGTTGTTAAGTTCAGACAAATTACTGGAGTCACTGTACCACTGTGGGAGGGAACTTTAAGGTTTATAGAGTTTTAATTGTTTGGCTTGTTTTAGTATAATCACTGAGCCCTGCAGTTATAATGAAATGCTTGGGGGGAGCTTTAATTCTGTTTCTAATCAGGTCAGTTACAGATGTGTGCTGTTTTCTGTACAAAAACCCTAAACTCTGCAGTTGTACTGAAAGTTGAGGTTAATTAGCCTTAGAACTGTAGTGACTTTACTTTGCCTTTGAACTGTAACCTGACTCCTTCTGTAGCTTACCTGTCCTCTGTATATAATCTTTCTCACTCTTCTCCTCCTCAGATGGACGGTCACGAGGGCCTTAGTGACTGCCCTCCCCCGCAGCAAACCGGAGCAACTCGAGATCTCCCCCCTGCCCCCCGGTGCACGGATGGATCCTGGTGCTCAGGTACGTCACAGCTAGCTCAGCCACCGTTGTCCTCTGGTGTTTTTCTCCCTGTCTGCAGTGCACAGCCGAAGGTGATGTAGATGCTGGTTGGCTTTATCCCTCAATCGGAGCACTGTTGTAGGCCCCACCACCCCCGCCACCACCCTAGGTGAGCACACTGTTATATAGGCTGTGTCACGTATTGCGAAATATCCTATCAGCCCTTTTTCCCATAAGCAGGTGATCTGCAATCACCACCAGTGGCCGCCCTCCCTGCCCTGTTTCAGCAGCTGTCTACCACCTAGAAGGTCATGCTAGCACAGGACAGTTTTCACTCTGGGGTGCAGCTATAGCAATTCTCCTCAGATTGATCCCTTGATACTCTTGTGGTGTATCCACAGTCCTGTGATGTTGCCTCGGGGCAACATATATATATATATATATATATATATTTAAAACATATATACTAGGTTGTAGCCAGTACTTTGGTGCCTGTAGTGTGCCATCCCACAACCTGCCTGTTGCTATCTCCTGCTTTCCCTGGCTGTACTCTTTCGCATTGTAATTTCCCCTGTTCTGTACCTCGCTTATATCCTGCATTACTTGTGGTGATCACCACAGCCCTCCCTGGACCTGCCAGGGTCATGGCCAACTTCCTTGCACCTCAAGTCATCTGGCCCATTCTCGTGTCTCCCCCCCGCACCCCGGTATCCACCAAAGGATTAAAAATTGTCCACCTGAATGTTCGGAGTATCTTACACAACCCAGCAGAACTTACAGCTTGGGTTGCTCATTACAAACCGGATCTTGTGGGAATTTCAGAAACTTGGCTGAAGCCTCACATCCCTGACTACTGGTGTTCCCTTCCGGGCTACAGCCACATCAAACAGGACAAAGCAGGGAACAAGCATGGAGGCGGGGTGCTTCTCTATTACAAGGCACACCTGAATGTGTCCACTATTGATCATGAACCACAAACATCCCCAACATGTGAGTACCTACACGCCCTTCTCCTGCTAGGAAACACAAAAAAAGTACACCTGGTCTGTGCTTACAACCCTCCAAAGGGTGGTGTGCCAGGACTCTCCTCACTACTTGATGGCATTAGTGACAAGGTTGGTTCAAATGAGGTACTTGTCCTGGAGGACTTCAATCTAAATTGGCAAAACGCTAAACAATAACAGCCCCTACTCTCAGGCCTTGCCCTCAGCCAACTCCTGATGGAACCCACTAGGCGTTCATCTCTGGGGGACAAAGGCTCCCTTATTGACTGGGTTATGAGTAACAGACTTGACAGAATAGTATCCTCAGGCATTCTCCCTGGTGCCATCTCGGATCACTCTCCAACCTTCTGCATATGAGGCATCTCCCCACCCAAAATCCCCAGTAAAGTGATCCAGTTGAGAGACTATTCAAAATTTAATCTGAATGATTACCTTGCAGACCTACAACATACTGACTGGTCCCGGGTCACAGCTACAAAGGACCCCGCAGAAGCCTTTAACCTTTTTAGAGCGATGTTTGTCCTTTTGCAAAACAAACATGCCCCCCACTCATTAGAAGGAGGGTTAGGGGCACTGTCACTGAATGGCTCCATGGTGGCTTATTCGACCTCATGAAGCTCAGGGACAAATGCTGGGAGAGATACAAGGCCTCCAGTAACAAGGATGACCTCTCTGATTATCGGCAGCTCAGAAACACTTGTAAAAGAGCCATCCGGTCAGCAAAGGGTGAGTTCTGTCAATCTGCCCTTCTATCCTCTGCTAGTAACCCGGGGACCTTTTGGCAAAATATTAAAAACACGGTCGGGGGGTCCGCGAGAGTGCAGGTCACCGACATGCTCATTGGCGGTGTCAGCTGCAACAACCCCCTCATTATTGCTAACTTCTTTAACTCCCTCTTCTCTGACCTGCCTGCCCCCCTTCACAGTCCCCTGCCCCCAAGTCTCCTGGCCCCTCCCTGAATGGATCTACCCCCCAACCTCCCTTCTACCAAAAATGGGTCTCTGTTACGGAGACCCAGAAGCTCTTGGCTGGTCTCTCCCCTCATAGCAGTGTAGGGTACGACAGCCTTGAACCTAAACTGCTCATGCTGGGGGCAACCCTCCTTGCTAGGCCTGTCTTGCATATCCTCAACACTTCCCTAATCTCAGGGATCATCCCCGACATATGGAAAGTGGCCAATGTTGTCCCAGTCTTCAAACATGGCAACCCCAAAGATATCCAGAACTACCGACCTATTGCTATTCTGTTGGTGATCTACAAGCTGCTAGAAAAGGTAGTTGCCTCTCAGTTCTCTCACCACCTTCAGAGTTACAACCTTCTCTCCCCCGCTCAACACAGCTTCCGTAAAGGGCACAGCACATCTACAGCTCTTGCTGTGGTTACCTTCAAGATCAGAACTGCTACTGATCTAGGTAATCTCTCAGGAGCCATCTTCATGGACCTCTCAAAGGCTTTTGATTGGGTTTACCTCTCTCTCCTCAGATCCACACTACAGTCCCTTGGGTTCTCCTCCCCTGCCCTTGCCTGGTTCTTGAACTACCTCTCTAGCAGGCAGCAATACACTAACTTCAGCAGAGCCCTCTCTAACCTATCTCCAGTTAACTGTGGGGTCCCCCAGGGATCTGTCCTTGGACCCATTCTGTTCTCCCTGTTCATTAATGAACTGACCTCTGTCACTGCCCCAGGATGTACCACCCTTTATGCGGATGACCTTGTCATCCCAGCCAGCTCCCGTGATATCAAAACCATTAACTCCCGGTTAAACTCTGACTTTTTGCTTATTCAGACCTGGCTGGAGTAGCATAGGCTGTCCATCAACCTAAAAAGAAAAACAAGCCATGCTCTTTGGCATCTTGCTCAAGAGAAAAACCTGCCCTGCTCCACTAATGATCTATGGGGCTGATGGTTCCCTCCTGCAGACTGTGGATTCCATTAAGTATCTGGGTGTCACCCTCGACCAGCTACTGGATCTTTCCTTGCACATCCAGAATGTATGTATGTATGGCAACTAATGGCAGGCTCAGACTGGCCTATAGAGCAAAAAGCTGCCCCTCCCCGGCTGCACGACTGGCCCTAGCCAGGGGGCTCCTTCTACCTGCACTCTGCTATGGGCTTGTATCCTTTGCCCCGTACCTAAATCCAACCTCACCAAATGGGACACTGCTTACAACAATATTTGCCAGTTCGCGCTCTCGGTCCCTCCCCTCACGCACCGCTGCGATCTCTACACGCATCTGGAGTGGCTCCCCCAAAAAGCACTGCACATTTTTCCTCAGCAACTTCATCAACCACATCGTCAGAACTGCCACCCCCTCTGACCTCGCCCTACCCCTCAAACATGGATCCCCAACCTACCACTTAAGACCTAGTGACTCACAGGACTGCCTGGTGCAAAAAACCCACACCCTTGCAGGTGATCATGCTTTCACTGTATATGCGGCGAAAGTATGGAACTCTCTTCCTGCCTTAATTCACTCGTACTCCTCCTCCCATCGCTGTTTTAAAGCCTCCCTGTGGGGCTTCCTAAAATCCGCCTCTGTCTGTCTCTGTGTATCTTAGACCCCCTGCTGTGGCACACTTTTTCCCCTGTTTCAGACTGATGGGGGCGTGGGTCCAGCATTTCATGCACTTCTACTCCTGTATCTGGCTTGGTAATTACAAACCAGATGTCTGTTTTTGCACTGGGCCCACTCCCAGCCCACCTGTCCCAGAGGGTTAACTTGCCTAGCCCACCTCTATCTTTCCCCAGCTCTCTCTCCTGCACTTTTGTACTTCTTCTGTTACCCCCTCCAGGGTTAGGCTTACCCTATATTGTCTGCTGTGCTGTTAATGGCTGTACTATTTTGTTTTATTCTGTTATCTAACTAATTTATCTTTCGCGTATCTCAAAGTGGTATTCTAACATTTAACCAGTTTTGCCTGAAGTATTTCTCTAGTTAGCTGCTTATTAGTCTTTGTTCTGCCAAATGTTCTTGTATGACAACTTTGATTCTTCCTGATGTTCTTCTATGTATGTATGTATGTATGTATGTATGTACCTTGTAATCCTCCCGGGTCGCACCTGAAAATAGGCACTTGGCGGTCTAGTGTGCTTACCCGGTAAACAAAAGCAAATAAAAAAATAAATTCTGTGCCGCAACTGTGAAAACACATTTTGGCCAGGATGTGAACAATGACAGCTATATTGTTCACAAGGAGGTGTGACAAAATGCCAATGTTGAAAATCTGGCATGAAAATGTTGCAAATTCACGAAGTTATGAGCGTGCGTAGCAACTGCTCAATGCACGCTCATAAAACAATCATTTTTTGGATTTTTCCACCAAATTTGCAACACAGGCTTTTTGAGAGCCCACTTCATGAACACTGGCTCTGTCAGCTCATTAATTGGCCCCCAAAAATGATTCCGCGCAGTGACCGTAAAATCACCTTTCGGGGCCAATTAATGCCAAGACAGTTCCAGAATTCATGAGGAGGGGTCCCAAAAACCCCATATTAAAAATGTGGTGCCAAAATTCCAAAAAATGGCTGAGATATGCATTAAAGTTGGAAAAAAAACATTTATTCCACTATACATCTTACCAGCATTTCCTCAGTTCGCAGCTGGCTTTGAAGAGTGCAGACGTGTTCCCAGTCCACCGAAGATCATCACAGTAAGCCCCAGAGGTAAGTATGGGGTGAGGGGGTATGGGGAGACAGGGTGTGCAATGGGTGGGCTGCATTATGGTGGGGGGGCAGGAGACCACCAAGGACAGTTTCTTTACAGGTTAAAAAAAAAAAGACATTGGGGACTTTTTTTATTTTACAGGGGCATGTGGCATGCTGGGTTGGGCTCCCAGTGTGCCACCAGAGTCTTTCTTTTGGGGGCAAGCTGTAGCAAGAGGATTGGGCACCCCATTGGCACACAACAAAAAGGGGAGGGTGACATTATGCCGACGGGATTGGGCAACCTGTTGGAAGACAGTATAAGCAGGGGGGGGGTTACATAATGCTGACAGGGAGTGGGCTCCCCCATCAGCAATAGAAACATTGGGGCACTGAAGCCAACGGGGATTGGGGCTCCCGTCACCAAATAAACATGGTGGGGGGGTTAATATTGTTTGTGAACACGGCAGCAAACCACTGCCATGTTCATAAACAATATGAGCGTGTCAACACCCCACCCTGCAATGACGGGTTGCTCCCTCATTGCATTGAATGGCTTATGCTGCAGTGACGAAGTGGCCCCTGATTGCTGCAGCTGATGTTTTACAAGTTGGTGGCATGCTGGCTGAACTAGTGTCAGCAGCAGCATGCCACAGCATTGGGGGATGCTGGACAAGCCTTTAAAGGCTGTGGGGGCATTGGCCACATTCCGGGACAGTGCCGTGCCTCCACAACCTGCTTGTGGAGAAAGCTGCCGCAATATGTTTCTTGCGCATGTGTGCAATCAATATAAAAATGTAATAACACTGTAAATAGCTTTACTAGCCTCACTACTGTTCATTATTTATGTTTTTTCCAGCCTTAAAAGTTTGCCCATTTTTTCACCTGGTACAAAGTAGTGGATTCTTGAGGGAAATCTTGTGAATTCCCTTAGCATTTCCCAAAATTGATGATCAGCCAATGTTCCCTAATACACCTTCCATTTCTAATAAATCACAAGAGAAATATCCCCCCCACCAAAAGACATACAAGTTTTTGCCTTGGGTGACTCCATTATTAAATATACTGATAGAGCTATTTGCAACCCAGATAAAACCAATAGAACATGATCTAGTTACGGGGGGGTCAAAGTGTCTGATATAACATCTATGGTAAAATCTATTTTGTCCCAAGCAGGAAAAAATCCTTTGGTAGTTGTCCATCTTGGGACTAATGACATCAACAAAACACCAATTGAACAGCTGAAACAAGACTATGTTGCTCTTCACAATATTCGTGAAGAAAGAGGGTGTAGTATATGTTTTTCTGAGATTTTACCAGTTCCCAGAGCATCACCCCACACTTTAAGTAAAGTTACTTATAATTATCAACGAATGGTTACGTAAATGGTGTCTTAGGCAGGATCTTCCTTGCCTAACCCATTGGGAAGAATTTAATGGCTACCCATCCCTCTTTTGCTGGGATGGTTTGCATCTCAGCAGAAGAGGGAGTACACTGTTGGGATGTAAGATCAGCAATTTTATTCATAGCCATTTAAACTAACATCAGTAGGGGAGACTGGGTTTAAACCTAAATCTCTTAATACCTCTAGTCTTGTTCGTAAGAAACAACTACTTAACATTCTGTCCCTTAATGCCCGTTCCCTGAGTTCTCTTGAATTGGCTGAATTAGAAGCTAAAATTCAACTTCACAATCTCAGTTTAATATCCATTACTGAAACATGGGGTAACTCAGATAAATTATGGTCAGTAGAGATACCAGGATTTAAACTTTATACTAAAAATAGATTAGGAAACAGGAAGGGCAGTGGGGTATGTCTCTACATAAAGAATGATATTCCATCATTTGAGATTACTTCTAATACCCAAAATGAAAGTATATGGGTCACCCTTCAACTATATGGTCAACCAAAGATGGTAGTAGGCACTTGTTATAGACCTCCATCAATTGATTTGGACTACACTTTATCCTTAACAAAAGAAATATCTTCATTAGCTACAAATGGTACAGTCCTCATTTTAGGTGATTTTAACCTACCATCTATTGATTGAGAGACGTTAACTGGCAGTTTTCAACATGACAAACTTTTTTTATCAACAATCATAGATTTGGGTCTTGTTCAATTAGTTAGGGAACCAACCTGAGGGAATAATATTTTAGACCTTCTCATCACTAATGATGACAATAAAAAAACTAATCTTAACATTATAGACCCCTTGGGCAGTAGTGATCATACGGCTGTTCAGTTTTCCATCTCTTATGATTCATATACTCAAAACAGTAAACTTATGATAAAACAATATGAAAAGGCAGATTTTTCCAAGATTAATGAAACTTTAAACAACATCGACTGGGTAAAATAGCCTTTCATCTCTTAACGCTGAAGAAGCTTGGACATACTTTAAATCAAAAATCTATGAACTTGAACATCAGTATGTTCCCATAAAAAAAAAAAAAATAACAAAAAAGGAAAGATACCCTTGTGGTTTAATAATACCATTAAAAAACAGATCAAACTTAAACAGTCATCATTTAAAATCCTAAAAAATTGAGCCAACAATGCTAGAGAGGAAGCATTATATAAATATAGAAAATCAGTTAAGGACTTAAAAAACTCTATAACCACAGCAAAACGTAATCTCGAATTTAGAATAGTCCATACTAAGGATTCCCATAAATTACCGTATTCCTATCTTAATGAAAAAAAAAGGGAATAATAGATCAGTAGGCCCAATAGTCATCAATGGCTCTACAATTGTTTCTGATACGGAAACAGCAACAGTACTTAATGACTACTTTTGCTCTGTTTTCTCCCAACCTGATATTTGTAATCAAACTCTTAATTTTGTTACTTGCCCTAATGAATATAAAATTTCTTCATATGACATAAAGTCAGTACTTAAAAACATAAATAAAACTACTAGTCCCAGTCCTGACAACATTAACTCTAAATGTTTGTTAGGTACACTAGACACCATTACTCTACCACTCACTATAATATTTAATAAAACTCTACAAGAAACTAAAATTCCAACAGATTGGCTTACAGCTATTGTCACTACTATTTTTAAACAAGAGACGCGTTCCAAAATAGAAAATTATAGATCTATAAGCCTCACCTCAATTCCTTGTAAGGTGATGGAGAAAATTATTAAATCTATCATTGAATTTGAAATGGCCTCCTTAAATATTATAGATTTAACTCAACGTGGATTTAAACAAGGTTACTCTTGTACTACCAATTTACTCACTTTTTACAAATATGTAAGTAAGCACCTGGATCATAATATTCCTGTTGATGTTATCTTGTTAGATGTTAGTCAGGCATTTGACAAGGTATCTCATGCCATTTTAGTGGATAAACTCACTATTTTGGGTTTCCCTCCAGCAATCGTTAGGTGGGTACATTGCTGGCTGACTGGTAGAACAGAGAGAGTCGGATAAATGGAGTGCTCTCTGAGGGTGGAGGAGTGACTAGTGGGGTTCCCCAGGGCTCTGTCCTGGAGCCCACCTTGTTTAATTTATTTATCAGCGATATGATTATAAAATAAACAAATATCATTATCAAATTTGCTGATGATACTAAATTAGGAGGAAGGGTAGATAATCTAGCAAATCAAAAATACTTAAGCAAGACTTAACTACCATTGAGCAGTGGGCAATAGTTAATAAAATGTGCTTTAATGAAAACAAATGCTCGGTACTACACATGGGCAAAAACAACCCTAAACAGATACACACACTTAAAATAAATATTAAATCATCCCTCAGTGAAAAAGATTTGGGAATTCTGGTAAATTGTAAACTATCATCAACAGATCACTGTAATAAAGTAGCCAATACTGCTAATGCTTTAGTTAGACGAATTAATCACACTTTTATTTCTAAAACCGAGCAATGTATAATCTCTTTATATAGATCCCACATTCGGCCACACATGGACTATGGGTCCCCTTTTTAGAGCCCTTATTTATCTGCTGATATAAAAAGGATTGAACAAATACAACACAGGGCAACACAAATTATTCCTTATCTATCCCACCTAAATAAGAGAGAGAGAGAGAGCAAGAGGATTGAGAAAGGCAGCAGAATTTGATTCAGGAGGAACAGATTCTGCCAGGCCAGTTTTCTAGGATTAGAGGAGTGACAAGTCCTGTGGTGTCAGTGCCAATGGTCTGGACCTTTCTAAGCTGGAAAGGTGGCAGGGGCATACAGGAGGTGGGTGTTGCATCAGACCTCCCCATGGATATAATCATTGGTAATAGAAAGACCAGAGGACGGCTACCAAAATGCTTGAGGGGTTGCATGAGAAACCATATGAGGAAAGGCTGCAACAGTTCAACATGTACTCCCTGGAGTACAGCGATAGGGAACATGATTGAGACCAATACGTACCTCATGGGGGTGAACAAGGTGCAGGAGGGGAGTCTCTTTCAGCAGAAGAGGAGCACCAGAACACGGGGGCATGCTATGATGCTTGAAGGGGAGTTTAAGAGGGAAGTGAAGAAATACTTTAAGTACTTGACAGGGATAAATAAGGTTGATATGGAGAGCCTCTTTAAACTGAGTGGCAACCATAACATGTGGGGGCACAGTCTTAAGTTGGAGGGTGGGAGGTTTAGGAAGAAGGTCAGGAAGCACATCTTCACAGAGAGGGTGGTGGACAATTGGAATGCGCTGCCAGAAGAGATAATCTCATTGAAGACAGTGGGCAGCTTTAAGAGAGGCTGGAACAGGTAAAGGTGGAGGGTAAGGATCATGGGTAGGGAGGATGGGAGGAGTGGGGAGAGGGGGCAGGGACAGTAGCTCAAGCTGTGGACCCTGCAACACGAACAGACTTGATAGACCAAATGACCTTCTTCTCCTGGCTTCTTCATGTGTTTGTATGTATGTAGAAAGGGTAGTGGGTGCCTGGAGCAGCCTTCCAGAACAGGTAGTAGGGGTGAAAACAGTGGGGAGCTTCAAGCATGCATGGGATAGGGACATGAGCATAATAGGTAGAGGAAAGGGAAGGGGAGGTAGGGTCATCTGTGACTAAATAGGGTCCAGGTGTAGCAAAAGGCAGAGGAAAAAGGGCAGACTAGATGGGCCTACCAGTCCTTTTCTGCTGACAAATTCCATGTTTCTATGTAATTATTTAGATAGTAGGGCCAATATTGTGTGTGTCCCTACGCATAGCAGGGTGAGGGAATGGGATCCTGAGGATGCAACGGTAGCAGTGCAAAAGGAAGCCATGCCTTCCTTAATAGCAGGAGAGCTTGTAGCTCAAGAGTGAGCTGAGGGCAGAAGTTCTGAGCCACAGCTACAGACTGAGGAGAGCCCAACCATGGGCGCCTCTCCCACAGCAGAGCATGTTTTGGGGGAAAGTCAGGTGTGCAGAACTAGGAAGAACTCAGCAAGCTGACCCATCCCTGTAAAAATCAAGGAGGTTATCCATTAGGATGGAAGGTGACTCTCAGGGTCAGAGAAAAGGGAGGTGTACTGGGAGTATGGACTACTGTACCATGCATGGGTTCCCAAGGGAGGACCGAAAGGAGGGTACTCCAGCCGATAGTGGTTCCCAGGGAATATACAAAGCAGCTTCTGGCCTTAGCCCATGACATACCCTCTTCTGGACATCCCTTGATTTAATAAGGGATGAAAGGAAGGGTGAGCTTGCTCCCCAAGAGGAATCTGTTGTCGAGTATATCCTGAATTTCAGATGATAGCTCAAGGAGCTCATGGGGTTTGCTCAGGCACACCTCGCCACTGCACAGCAGAGGCAGAAGATGTAGTACAATCATAGGGCCAGAGCCTGGGAGTACTAAGCCAGGCAATGGGGAAGGGTACTCATCCCCATCCAACAGAGTAAATTTGGTGGCTTGGGAGGGGCCTTAGTGGAACGTAGGGTAAACGACGTAAATTACTTGGTGGACCTACCAGACAAGAGGTACAAACAGCGAGTCAACCATGTAAATGAAATAAGCCCTTCCATGACTGGGACAAGATGGCCTTGGCTGTGTGCAACTATCCAGATAAGGAGGTCAAAGTAAACCCGCTGGTGGATCTCCAGGGAGAGATTAATGGAGAATCCTCAGTGGATGCTGTCACCCTCCCAAAGTAGCTGACACTGGTCCAAGCTGCCGAAATGTATGAGGTGCTGCATAGGTTTGGTGAAATATTCATGGGGAAGCTGGGATATACCATGCTGGCAGAGCACCATGTAGGTATGGGGTTCCAGGCCCCATGGAGATAGCCACCCTGCAGAGTCCAGCAGGAGGAAGACAAGCCATATAGGGGAGATTAAGGAGATGCAGGCTCTCCAGGTGATCCAGGAGTCCAGTGGTGTATGGGCCTCCCTAGTGGTACTGACCCCCAAATGGGTGGAACCATGAGGTTCTGTGTTGGCTACCACAAGATGAACAGCTGCATAGAGTTGAATGCATACCCTATGTCCAGGAGGGATGGGCTTCTAGAGGGTTAGGATCAGCCCTTTATCTGTCCAGTGCAGACCTGAAAAAGAGCTACTGGAAGGTACTCTGACCCCCAATGGCAGAGAGAGATCGGCCTCCTTCAACCCATTTGGATTATTTATGTTCAAAGTAATGCCTTTTGGGATGAAGGATGTGCCAGCCACCATTCAACAGCTTGTGGACCACATTCTGAATGAGGCAGGAGACTTCACTCTGGTGTACATGGGTAACACAGCCATCTATAGCCAGACATGGGAGCATCATGTCAGGCACATGACTAAGGTGTTCCACTGACTGCAGGCCACTGGACTGACAGTCAAGGCAGAAAAGTGCCAAACAGGAATGGCAGAAGTGTCATGCCTTGGGCACAATGTTAGGAGTGGGTACATCTGGCCTGAGCAAGGGGAAATCGAGGTCATACAGGGATAGGTCATGTCCATGACCAAGAAAAATGTATGGGCCTTCCTAGGGATGGCAGGGTGCTACAGTGTGTTTGCAATGAATTTCAACAGCATGGTCATACCCCTGTCCATTCTCAGCAGGAAGAAAATGTTGGAAAAGGTTCAGTGGATGGAAACCTGCAATACTGCATTCCACTGCCATTCCTATTATGCATCTCTCTAACTCCTACACTACCAGTGCCAATGCCAGTAAGACAACATTCGGTATTGACAAATGCTTGTTTAATATAGAGAGAAGAGTGAGATTTCTTTTTCTGTGTGTTCTCTACTGTACATGTTTCACATAGTTTTAGTGTAGTATCCTGTATTACATGTGTTAGTATCTTGAAGTACTAAATATATTCTAATTTAGAAAACTGACTTTTTATTTCCTCGTCTCTGATTGGCTGGTACCCATGCAAGGAGGGTACATTAACTGTCAGTAGATGACAGTGAAATAAAAAGTGTCTGCCTAACATGCCTCAATGCCAAACTGGTATTCTTGTACCAGTTTGGAATTGAAAATTCATTAGCCACCATTTTGTTTCACTTGGTAAGTGGACGACGAGCTATCCAGCCACCCCACAAGTGAAGTATAGTGTAAACACACACTGCAGTATTCTGTGTTCAAGTGGCACACACTAGGCCTTTTCTATTTAAATTCTCCCTTCTCACTACCTTAAGAAAACTTTTTAGAAGTTGTGTGTGTCAGAGACACCACCACAAGTACACACTGAGGAAAGTCCCTTCTCTCCTTTGCTCACTCACACCCCACCTGAACCCCCCCCCACACACACACACACACTCGGTCAAAAACTAACATTTTTACTGTTAAACAAAACAAAATAATGGCATACTGAAATCATCTTTGTCAGCAGATCACTGGCGCTGCTTCCCATGTCCTGCTGGTTCTCAAGTTACACTCACATGTAGAGCAACTGCCTCTACCAACCGAATGCCCCCAAAAATCTAAAGAGGCTATGAAAAATCAAACAGAAGCCCCAAATGTGTATTAAAATAAAAAAAAAAAGAAGAAAGCTAGATTTCTGATGCCTCGTCCTTTCCCTGCATACTTCTGGATGCCACACCATCTAGTGAAGGGTGACATAAAGGCTGCATCTTCCCTCGGACCACAGTTTAACAATGGCTACAGTGCCCTCTACTGGCAGTACCAGCACTGTCCAGCGCAGGGACTACATTTCACAAACCTGCTTTTTTGTTTTGCATTAATTTTTGTACACTTTTTAATTTGATTTTTTAAACATTTTAATTAAATTATGCCAAGCCCATTTTCAAATGCTATAAGGCCCTCCGCCTGCAGTGTCGGGCCTCATTACACCTCTAAGTGGTCCAGTATTGCCCAATACCACCCACCCTGCAGGATATTATTGCTTGATTACTTCATGCTTCTGTAACCGAGTCTTTGAGGTACAGGTAAATGGCTATACTGACAAAAACTGTGTTCTGAAGAGAAGGCTACTGGTACCATAATTTGTTTCTGAAGTGAGGTGTTCTTAGCTGTGGCAGAGAGGGGTTGGTCAGTTGCCCTTTGGTAAGGAGCACTGTACTGTGTGGGCAGTGGCTCTGGTGGGATTCAGACATAGAGATACCCTGAGGAAGTGTCTTTTGCTGAGTGGTGGCAGCTACTGAGGTCATCGCCAGCAGAGTCCTTCCCCTGGTCAGCTGAGTCACCTTAAATCCTGCCTCAGTTAGCATGATTGGTCTCCCATTTACAAATCTACGGATGTTGACTCAGCTCTCAGCTACTTTGTCTCCTCCTTTAATGCGGCCTGTGACTCCTACACCCCACTCAAAAAATGAAAAGTCAATGCACTTTGCAACCCATGGCTTACTGGTGAGCTCCTAGCACAGCTAATATCAAGGGACCACCTTTGGGCACTGGCAAGGGCCTCTGGTGCCCAATCTAACATACAGAATTACAAATGTGCCCGCAACAATCGCACAAAATCCATTTGACTAAAGAAAAGCACATACTACAGAGAAGCTCTCTCTAACACCTGGGGAAATGGGAGAGAGTTTTGGAAGAACATCAAAGAAGTCAAGGGGAAGTAGCTCAAATCCTCCCCAACGATGCTAAATATTGATGGGTCTATCACTCTTGATCCTCTGGCCATTGCTAACACCTTCAATGATGCGTTCACTGATCTTGGATTTTTTCATGGATTCTGACTCCCCTACTCCCTTTAGCCCTCCCGCCCCTTCTAAACACCTGCCATTCTATTTCAAAACAGTCAGGATTCACAAAGCCTGCAAATACCTCACCAAAGCAATCTCCAAGACAGGAACAAGTGGGAACTCACTGGATCTCAAACTACTGTCTCTCACCCTTGATGAGGTTCTAGGCCCATTAACATGAATTTTCAACCTCCCCCTTAGCCTCAGCCAGTTCCCAGACCTATGGAAAGGTGCTACAGTTACCCCAGTCCACAAAAGCGGGGATAAGGCCATCCACAGGAACTATTGACTGATCTCTATACTCCCTCCTCTTTCCAAGGCCCTTGAAGGCATAGTGGCTGATCAACTTACAGACTACATGGATAAATACAATATTTTGTGTACACAACAACATGGGTTCAGAAAAGGCCATAACACTTCATCTGCCTTATTAGAATTCACTGGAGCACTACACAGCACCTTGGATAAAGGTTACCTAGCTGGGGCTGTCTTTGTTGATTTGACTAAGGCGTTTGCACTGTTCACCATCGTCTGCTGATTGAACAGCTCCAGTCTACTGTGCTCTCTTTCCTGACACTACAACTTGGTTCAACAGTTACTTGGGAAATCGGTCACAAAGAGTGTTCTCTCTGATGCTAAACCGGTCCGCTCTGGAGTCCCCCAGGGGTCTATTTATTTATTTATTTATTTATTTATTGAATTTTGATGACTGGGTAGGCCCACTGGGCCTCGGAGGTCCCTTTTTCAGGGGTGACCAGGGAGTTACAGGCAATACACGGTAAACAGTCATACAGATACAGATAATATGGCATGCAACAGTCTACATGGATATATAGCAGTAAAAACGTATTACATATCAGGTAGCAATTATATTTCTCGGGTGCACAGTGTAGGGGAGCCATGGATTTAGCTGGGGTCTCTAATTACCCTCCTTGGAAATTCAAAGGAGGGAGAGACCACTAAGGTGTTAGTGCTGCCAGTTCAGGTGCTTGTGATGTAAGTGATGTAAGTGCACAGGCCAGTGAGTAGTGAGGGAGTATCAGGTGCCATAGCATAGGCATTTACTTGTGGCAAGCATATGAGTCTTGAGTCTAGTGCGGAAACACATTAATGATGGAGCTTCCCGAACCTCTGAAGGAAGGTTGTTCCAGTGGGAAGGGGCAACATGAAAGGACAGGGACCCTGCCTTGGTCCTCACCTTAGGGACCTCTAGGAGAGTTTGGCCTGAGGTCCATAGGTTCCGCTGGTTTCGCTTAGCAGTTATGAGTCCAGCAAGATTTGGGAGAGGAGTGGAGCTCATTAGTTTATATGCCAGGCAGAGTGTTGGGTACCTAAGGTGAGCTTCGAGTGACGGCCAGCTGAGTCTTGATAATGACTCACAGTGGTGGCTCCTGGAGTGGGACAGAGTGGCAAAATGGTCCACCTTATTGTACAAGGTCTGTAGCTTGCAGAGCTCCAGCTTGGCCACTCCTTGAAGTACTGGGCCGCATAGATGAGTGTTGGGAGTAGGACACTCGAGGCAATGGCTGTCCTGGCTTCTGGGATCAACTGATCCTTTAGCCTATGGAGCGTTCCAAGTTTTCCATGGATGACCTTTGTGACTTGATCAACATGTTGCTTTAAGGTGAAACCTTGGTCCAGGGTAAGTCCAAGGTATTTTGTGAAGGCAACCACTTCAAGTTTATTACCTACCCTGGACTTCAGTTGAAGGAGTTGTGACCTGTCTAGGCCAAGGGATATGGGTCCAAACAGCATAGCCTTTGTTTTGCTGATATTTAGGACCATTTTTTTTTTAGTGAGCCAATCCTCCATAATGTGGATGTCCACTTGGAGGGCTGTCCCAAGGTCGTCCAAGTTATCAGATGCTCTGTATATCACAGCATCATCAGCATGTTGGATGCCATTACTGCTCCCACAATGGTTGTGCAGCTCATTTATAAACAGTGAGAACAGTAAGGGACCAAGTATAGACCCTTGTGGTACCCCTTCCTTAAGTGGCAGTGGATCTGAGATTTTGTCCTTCCACTTGACCCTCTGTGTGTGCCCTGTGAGGTAGCTTTCAAACCACCTGAGTGCACGAGTGTCTAGGCCTAACTGGCACAGTTTTTGGAGTAGGAGTTTGTGGTCAACCAAGTTAAACGCCTTGGAAAGGTAGATTAAAACCACACCTGTATTGGACCCTGAGTCAATTTCCCTAAGCACATCTGCAGAGAACTTAGTTAGGGTGGTGTCGGTACCACGTTTCACTTTGAAACCATATTGAGCCGGGGAAAGAAGCAGGTGTGCTTCTAAGTATTTCCTGAGCTGGGTGTACCCTTTTTTCTCCTGAATTGTTGCAATGGTACACAGCAAGGAGATTGGCCTGTAGTTCCCAATTGGTTTGGCAGGCCCGCCCTTATGAATAGGGACCACATGATCCTGCTTCCACAGCTCAGGGACAGACCCTTCTCGAAGGGACCTGTTTAAGAGCCAGGTAAGAGGCCTAGCTAGAGCTGGGGCACCGTCCTTAAGGATTCTAGCCTGGATGCCGTCTGGCCCCCTGATCTCTTGTTTTCAAGGATTTTAGAATGGACAAGACCTCATTCACCTTAGCCAGCCTCAAATGAAATGGTGGGTGGTCAAGGTTAGGAGGTTCCAGTCCAAGAGACTCATTGTTGGTCACTGGGAGCCCAACCTTATATTCATCAGGGTTCTTAAAATAGCTATTGAGGGCCTTTTAGATGAGTGTCTCATCATCCAGTAATTGCCTATTTGCCACAATAGGGCCAGGAGCTGCCCTTTTGTTTCCCCTTTATCAGCTCATTGATGTGGGACCAGAAAAATTTGGGTTGCTAGGTTAGTTTTCTGGAGATGAGTGATGTAAGCCTTTTTTGCTAGCTTAACAGCATGCTTACATTGGTTTCTAAGGGCTCTGTAGTTTACAAGGTCAGCTGGGAGCGTAGATCTCTTGAACTTTTTCTAGGCTTTGCCACTGATGATTATTAAGGCCTTTAAGGAGGATGAGATCCACTTATAGCAGCTTCCTTTTACTTGATGGGTTTTCAACGGAGCAAAGAGATCTGTGGCCCTCGAGAGGGCCTTCTACTTTTCAGCCTTTTCCTGAACATCCTCCCGCAATTTTGCCCTGAACAGCTCATCCTATATGCTGATGATGCAGTAATCTTCACCTCCCACAAGGACCCCTACAACACAACCTGCAGCAAGGCTTTGCCTCTGTGGAAAACTGGTTTAGTAAGCATAAGTTGGTCCTAAACCATAAAAAAACAAGGCAATACTCTTCAACAGCCCTCACAAGTATAGTCTACACCCCCTCTCCATTCCAACTAGCCTCGGAAACACCTTTGAGCAGGTGCAGTCATTTAAATACCTTGGGATATCTCTGGACCCAAATCTATCCTATGATGCCCACATTGACTGAGTTGCCAAAGCTGCATATATGCATTTAGGCCTACCCTACCGGCACAGACAACATCTTACATTGGAAGCCCCGAAGGTCATTGCCCAGAGCTCCATGGTCTCCATCACTGACTATGGCTTGATCATCTATGGCTCTGCTTCAGCTACTGCTCTCAAATGAATATTGACATCACTCAATAAGGCCTGTCAGCTCATCTCTGGTGCCCACCATCTCACACATACGTGTGACCTTTATGCACAAACTGGATGGCTTCAACTCTCCAACCGCATTAAGTATCTAACCTGCACTATGGTAAAGAAAGTAACCATGGACCTTGCACCCCCTGGAGTCCAGTCCTTACTGTGACCAATCCTGAATCCTCACAACACCAGGGGATCCGAAACTCAGCTCCTCCAGGTTCCCCGCTGTCGCACCACCCAGGGCCAAAGATGTTTTGCTCATGGGAGGCCTAGCTGGCTGAATGGTCTCAGCCCTGACATCTCCTCCACTCCCAAGCTTGGATCATTCAAATCCAGGCTCCTCCTTCATCTCACTGCCTCTAGCTCCTGTGACTGCTACATATAATCAGACCAGCCCACTATTCACCAAGCCTCTCCATGATCCTCCTTCCTAGCACTTATTATCCTATTCTTCCCCTTCTTCTCCCACTCCCCCCCTTGCCATATCTCCCTCTCCCCTTCCCAATGCTAGCACTTCCCCCTCTTATGTTGACAATGCCACTGGCTGCTCCTACCTCTGTGATGTTGACAATGCCTCTGGCTGCTTCTACCTCCTCTTGTGCCCCCCCTCCCCTTGAGTCTCCCTTTCCCACCTCTCCTCTTCAATCCTGTTTTCTACCCTGGTCTTCTTCTATGCTATCTCACTCAAGTACAGCTAATTCTGACTACAGCATTGTTTTACTTCCATTCTTAACATTATATTTCCTTATTCTCTGTATTGTACTGTAAATGACTTGGGACCTTTGTAAAAGAGCATTGGCTCAAAAAGTATTTGTAATCCTAGACCTAAATAAATAAATTAATAAATAAATAAATAACTTTACCTTGTTTTCAGTGAATTCTCAGTCAACTTTGGAAGAAGCAGGATGTGTCAGTGGAAGCAGCAGGATGTATGGTGGACTGGATAGGTAAGTGAGGGGCAAGGAGTGGTGGGTGCTGAGAGGGGGACTGGGGTGGAGGTACTGTAGAAGTCATTGCTGGACCATTTTCTTTTCTTACAGATACGGGGCACAAGGAAAGCGACTGGGAGGTAGGATGGCTAATTGACAATAGGAGAGAGTTTGTTTATAGAGTATAGCCTAGTGGTTAGAGTAACAAGCTGTGAATGAACTTGGTGCATTCATCTGATCTGGTTTGATTCCTACAACCTCCACTTGCATACTGTGTGAGTCTGAGCAAGTCATTTAACCACCCCAGTGCTCCCAGGTCACCCCTGAAAACAGGAATTTGTGCCTAGTGGGCCTTATCTGATTACTAAATGAAGAAAAAAAATTAATAAGGCACGGGAGAAGTGACTGGAAGCTGGCAGGATAATTGGCAGTGGGAGGAAGTTTGTCTTTACAGAAAGGGACAACATGGAAGTGATTGGGAGGTGGGCAGGATAATTGGCAGTGGGAGGCAGTTTGCTTTATAGATTGGGCATGGGGAAGCCATCAGGAGGTGGGCAGGATGATTGGTAGTTGGACAGAATTTGATTTAAGAACAGGGCAGTGGGGGAAGTGATCAGAAGGTGGGTGGGATAATTGGCAATGGGAGGAAGTTTGTTTTATGGACTGGAAACAGGGAAAGTGATTGGCAGGTTGGGAGGATAACTGGCAGTGGAAGGGAGTTAGTTTTTCTAGAAAGAGGTACTGCGGAAGTGATCAGGAGGTGGATAGGATAAAGTCAGGGGGGAACAAAATGGACAAAGAGCCCACACAAGTTTCATCCATTGGCAGTAGCCAAAGTTGACAACAGGAGTGACCTGCAGATTTGTTTTGTTTTTTTATAAAAGTCACGGTGTGCACAAATGGGCAAGGAACTTGAGCAAGTTCCCCTCTATAGCTGAAGCTGAGACCAGCAAGAAACATAGAAACATACAATTTGTAAGCAGATATGGACCGCTTCACCCACCAAGTCTTCCCATTTTGTCCCTGCCTATACTGTTGCTCAGACCCTACCTAATCTCTGGCTTCCACCCCCCCCACCCTCACTTTCCTACCAAGATTCCTTTGTTTCTATCTCATAAATGCTTAAAGACCACCACTGTTTTTGTCCCCACCTCCTCAATGAGAAGACTGTTCCCGGTGTCCACCACTCATTCAGTGAAGAAGTACTTCCTTACATACCCCTTTGGCTATCCTTCCCCTGTGCCTTTTTGTTCCCAACTGCCTTCCCTGCTTCTTCTGCTTTTCCTGGTACACCTATCCTCTTCCTTCAGTGTCTACTTGTACCTCCTGAAAGTCACCCTTTTAGCCTATACCTATGCAGCCACTTTCCTCATGAAACACAGTGGTCTCTTTTCTTCTTCTTTTTGCTCACATCTTTCACACAGCCATGTGGTGCCTTCACTATGCCATCCCTTAATTTGGCAAACTGTTCTTCCACCCCACCCTGGCAATCCCTCAATGCTAGTTCATCTCTGAGGCATTCACCCATTTTTTTGAAATCTGCCCTTCTGAAATCCAGGACCCTCATCCTTGTGTTGTTCATCTCTGCTGCTATCCTTAGGTTGAACCACATCGTACGGTGCTCACTAGCCGTCCAGTGGCATCTCACCTTGACATCTGCAATACTGTTCCTGTTTTGACCACCAGTTCCAGTACTGTCCCATCTTGGGAGGGCTGTCTGACTAGTTGCCTGAGAAATGCCCCCTGCAGGGAGTGTTGAATGGCTTCCTTCTAACCGAGGCTTCCCTTGGGATGCTCCAATCTACATCCAGCAGACTGATGTCCCCCATCAGCAGCAGCTCCTCTTTTTCTGCCATCATGCTACTGGCTTCCCCTAGTGCCTTACGCATTTATTCCCCCCTGTGTTGGAGGTCTGTATATCACCACAGTGCAAATAGTAGCTCCGGATCCAATCTCCAGCATGACCCACAGTACCTCAACCCATCCTTTATCTGTGGATTCCCTTGCATTTCTGTTGCTCTGATAACATCCCTCACATACAACACAACCCTACTTCTGTCCCTATACTTCCTAAATTGAGTTTAGCCTGGTATGGCCATGTCACAGTCATGGCTCCCTATACACAATGACTCAGTAATGACCACAGAATCTAAGTCTGCTTTCGTCATGATGGCCTCCAGGTCTGGAATTTTATTTCCAAGATTCCTTGTGTGAGCAAACATGGCTCTCCACATCTCGCTCCCATTCTGCCTGCAACTCCTCCTCCTCCTACTACTACCTTTTTTTGCCACTTTCTCTCTCTCCCCCCCCCCACCACCCTCCTCCCTCACTACCCTCTTTGGGCTTTTCCTTCTCAACACCTCCCTTTCCATCTCTTCATTTCTTGTCCCCCTTGCCCCTTGCTGTGCTTCTGTTTCTGGTGCCTTTAACTTGTACCTTGGGGAAGTTTTCTTCCCTTGGGCCCTTACTTCTCGTTGTTTCAATGTGTGGGAGGGGCAGTTTATACCTCCCTTTGTATTTCTGGCTCCACCCTCAGCTAGTTAAAATGTTCATCAAAGTAACATCTAAATCTTCCACTGAGGACTGTGGTCCCCTTCCCAGATGGATATAGGCCATCACCTCTGTCTAGTCCCAGGTCAGCCTCAAGTCCCTAGTGAAGCTGAACCTCTCCTCCCCATACCATTCCTTCAACCAAGTGTTGAATCTCATGGTGCAGGGTACCCTATTCTCCCCATGGCCATAGATTAGTAGCACCTCAGCAATAGCCACCATTCATGCTACTTGCCTTTGGCCCTTCCCCAGTTCCCTGAACTCTCCCTGCACTACCCCAGCCCAATCCCTCGCTAGGTAATTTGTCCCGAGGTGGACAACAAGATCCTGCTTCCCGCCCCATCCTGCCACCTTAGCAATCTTTAGGAGTGATCCAGAGAGATGAGGAGCAGGCTAATAGTGAGAGCACTCAGCTGGCTGCTGGGTATACAGTATCTTATAGATGAAAGGAGCCAGCTGTACTCTGGTAGGTGAGTCTGCCTGCTTTCAACTACATAAAGTTTGTGCCCATCCGACAGGCTGAACACCATCACTATCAGCATGATCCTCATTGAGTTGTCACTGGTGAGCCTCCTGCAGCCTGAGCCTCATTGGATGCTACGCTGACACACCTCTGCAGCCCCTATTCTTCTGAGTAGCCACAGGGTGTTTGCTTTCTACTGTGTGCACAAGCAAACATAATAATCAATCAAAATCTGATACAACAGTCTTTTTGAACTGAAGAGAGGTATATCCCACAATGAAAAAGGTGATGTTATAATCACTCACATTAAGTTACTAACAAGACTGATCTACTTTATTTATTTTATGTATGTATGTATTATTTGTAACCTTTTGACCAGGAAAGGCACACTAGGCTATGATGGCTTTTTTATAGGTGTGTCCTGGAGGATGAGTTGCATGGACTTGTTTTATTGACAGGGATAATGTTAACCATGACACTAGATAAACATCCATACTCACTGACAAGGGTCCTGTCTACTTTCCGTAGTGAGAATGGAGGGCTCTGGTGTAGTTGGATATGGAGAAGCTGCTGGAGTAGGGTCACCGACCTCCATCCCTGTCTCCATTGATTCTGCCATACCTGTACATGTTGAAGTACCTATGGAAATGGATGCTATGGAAAACTCTGGGGATATGGCAAATCAATATGAAGGAACAGTTAATGGAAAGAAAATAATACCTGCTAGCATTACTGGAGGAAGAGGAAGAATGATTCCTCACTGTACAACATGAACTGGACTCACAGAAAAATCAGTTTCATGGAGAACATGGGCCTTCACCCTCCTTGCCTCCCTTGACTCAACTGAATTTGGAATTTTCCAGCTGTAGACAGTGCACAGACAAGTAAATCAAATACCTGATGGAACAACCCTCCACCCTCCCCAGGTCCTTACCTCTCTGATGAGGCAAAAGTACTACAGCAAATACTAATCCATCTGGATTGTCACCTGTAGCAGCATTAATGGCAACAGGCTAGAGTCAGCTAGATCCCAGACACTGCACAAACCCCAGAATTTATAGTTGGCTAGCCTGGAAAATGAAAATTACACAGGACTCATCTAGAAGTGGAGGACAAAACCAATTCTGCAACCTCTAACCCAAGATTGACTAAACACTTGCAGGATACTATACAAAAATTATGAACAGCAGGTGGGCATTAGAAAGCAGCCACAGAAATGGCAGTTCAACACCCACAAGATGCCACAGGTACCCCACCACAGCCTGATAAACCAGCTACAGAGAAAGCAATACCTGACTCTAGGATGGTTTCCTCAGTACCACTAGGACCAAAGCATGACTCAGCCAGTTGCTCCACAACCCTAGTGTCTATGGTACAAGGCAGAAACACAAGGTCTCCCCTCCTATAAAAACAAAAATTAGCACCATTGAAAGAGTTTTGCCAACCACATCTGGGGCACTCTGATCTGAAGAATACAGACTGCTGACAGAGCTGGTTGATGATGTCAGTCCCAGCTGAGCTGGGAATACAGCTGAGCAAACACTGCTGAAACCAGACTGTGTAGGGAACACAGAATGCATAAACGCTACTACTACAGTACCACTTCTCTCCTCCCTGCCACATACAGATGATGGGGATATGGAACAGGGGCACAAGACAGGTGTGCCTTTCTGTCCTACTACTGCCTTACCTACTGATAGTTCAGTGACTGAGGGATTTGTAAGAAAAACAAGGACAGGCACAAGTAGCACTAGGAATACTAGAAACAAATCAAAAAAAGGAAAAAAAAACACTTTTTTTCAGCAACAGACAATGAGGATTCAGGGAAAGGACAAGTAGGGTCTTAATAAGCACTGAGGCAGATCCTCCAGTTCCCAAAGTGGACAATGCATGAGTGAATAGGAGACAAACACAACAGGATGATGGTCAAAGCAACAGTAATAATGGTGGCCAGTCTCCTAGAGAATTCCAAATGATAGACCTTTGTCCCACACCTAGTACTCCAGTGCAAAGAAGGAATGTGGATTGGCTATGGTACAGGAGAAGACTCAACACTTTCCCAGACAGAATATTTGTAGTCAGAAAATTACTAAAGGAATCAATGTACTTTTTTCTCCACCGGTAATTCATACTTCTGGGGACGTGGTTTTCAACATCAGTTTTAAAACCTCAGTTACTCTAGAGTGTTTGGGGTCAAAATATCAAAAAGTTTAATATTCTGAACTCTGGTTCCCTTTTCAGGCTATACTCCTTACAAAACCTGCACTGCAAGCCATCACAAATTTATTTAAAACTGAAGGTGTCAACATGCATGATATAATATCTGGCAGACACAAAAATGCAAGGTACTGGAACAACCAGACCCAACCATTGTTGAAAGACAGAACTGGTCGGGGATGGAAGTTGCCTGTAAAACTAAAGCAGACAGAATACAGAGTTCAACACGTCCCCAATTGTTTTTATGTAGGATGAGATAGAGGTCACTGCTTTTACCAGGGCTAGCCAAAAACGTGTTTCAAATGCAGATCAATGAACCACCTAAGTAATGCTTATGATAGATCAAGGTGCAATCTGCACCTTAAATATGGGCACATCAGCATATATTATGCAAAGGATTTAAAATGTAGTCTGTGTGATGAGACTGGGCAGTCCCTTCAGAACTACAGATGGGCCACACTTAGCAGAGAGTACAGGCCTACACAGGATGACATTCTTGAAACAGCTCAAAAATCAAGTGCAATTAGAAAACAACAACTGTGGGCCCATAAAGAAACTCAACTACGTACATGAGAACAACAGCCACATTTGCAACAAGTCAGTAATTCATGACCCCTTTAATATCCTCAGTCCCTGAAAATCCAATGGCAGAGTTGGAGGGGCATGCTCAGATACCAGACAAAGAAATGGTTACTGAACAGGAACAGCAAATCTAAGTTCCTACAGCTCAGTCACAGTCCCAAACTCCACAAGAGAACATGGAAGAGCAGGAAATTAAGGCCTCCTTCCCAAAATGGCTATCATAGTAAGAAGACAAGCTACCCAACATCAATTGCCAAAGCATACAATGCTGCAAACAGAATCTCTAGCTATAAAACTTCCTATGGAAAACAAATATGAAATTCTTGCTTCAAGTGGAAATTTATGTATTTGTTTTTGGTAACCTGGTAAGTACACTAGACAACTGAATGCCTATTTTCAAGTACAACTGCCAAGGGTACAAGACAGTTAATCAACAATTGACAGTATCGAGCAAAGAAAGGTATAGAGTTAGAGGAACAACAAAGGCAAAAATCATTAACATTACAGTGTGACAGCAAGTAACAAACAATGCATTAGGTTAGTCATAGGGTATGAAAAGTAGAGTAGTCAAATTTGCTATAAGCAAAATGTGGATAGACTGGGCAGTTTGACAGCACATTGTAAGAGTACTGAATAAACAATGGATGGTGGATGAGGTTAAGTGTAGCTACAGGCCATAGATAGAAAGAGATGAGCCTTTAGAGCTGCTTTGAAGGATGGTAGGGTCGGAGAGTTGCAATTGTTGGTGCGAAGGGAGTTCTACAGACTTGGGGTAGACAAGGAGAAGGTCTGATCACCCATTTTGGTTGAGAACATAGGAACAACCAGGGAGCTGGCATCTGTCGATCAAAGTGAGTAAGTGAGGTGAGCACTGTGTGATACTGAGATAGGGGTGTGCTGGGGAGGCAGACCTGAGAAGTTTGAACAGAAAGCATCCTAGAGAACAGAAGCATAATGAGGAGGGGGAGAGCCAGCCCAGAGTGTAGTATAATGAGCAATAATGGGCCAGGCAGGGTCAGGCAAGGGCAAAGTGGCAGATGTTATATAGAAAATAACATCCCATTTATGTAGCAAGGTTTGGGGGGCATTTCTGAGGATAAGTGAGCTATACTGGAAGCAAGGGTGGAGAATACCTTGGGATGTAGCTTTACATGCTTTCAGAGTAAGGAAGAGACAGAGATGATAAGCCATGCCTAGGCTGAAATTTGTGGACTTTGTAATTGCAGATATATATGAGGAGAACTCCAGGAGAGGGTCTAGGTTTATGCCAAGGTACCTATATTCTCTCTTTGTGGAGAGAGGGGTGCTGTCAGAGCAGTGAATTGACAACAAACAGGGGCAGTATGATCTGTGTGCTTTAGACCTGGGGAACATGGATCCAGGAACTGAATCGTATACATTCCTAACTTGATCATCTCAACACCTAGCCTCTTCAGAAACAGAGAAGGAGTTACAGAGGTTGCCAGAAGTCAAAACAGAAAAAAAAAAAGGATCTGGAGTCAAAACCAGAGGCGAGAGGAAAACATATGGCCTGAAGGAATCTCTCTAGATCAGTAGTTCTCAAACTTTGTTTTAGTGAGCCTCCCCAAAGCCATGGAAAAGATCTTGAGGCTCCCAAGATATTAAAATAATTGTGAGCCTTCATAGAAAGATAGCATACTTTGCACAGTACCTCAGGAATAAAGTAAAACTCTATTGAATGGTTGGCTCTCATTTTATTCAGCTTATTGTAACCCCCCCACCACCACCACCACCACCATGCGTAACCCCTTCCCCAGGCCAGCCTACTTGCTATGGTATTTTGACTTTCAAGCTATATTGCTTGCTACAATACCTTGATGGGTCAGACTGCTTTCTTGGTTCCCCCTCTAACAAGAATAACCTTCCTACCCAGCTCTGCCTCACCCCCTCTGTCTCTGCTCTTAAGCAACTTCTCAGGGATCCTCTTGCTCCCTCCTGCTCTTGCTCCTAGTACTTCTCTGCTTAACCCTTGTATTTCGGCTGTTCTGCTATCAGTCTAATTCATCAGCTGTTACCACTCATTATTTGTTCATTGTTCCTATTTATTTGCAGTATTGTTCATTTTGTATTGCTTGACTGTTTTGCAGTTACCTTTTGAATTGTATTCACTCCCTACATTTTCCTGGGTACACATGAAATGAGCCTTGGCTCAGTGTGCCTTTTGTAGTCACTAATTTGAAAATAAATACATTAATTCACCTGCTATTATCTTTTTTCAGTTTGCTGTATCCCTTCACATAAAATATCTAAAACTCAAAATATAATACAGTATTTTTTTCAGACTTGCTTGCGCCTCCCTTGGAACAGGTTGGGGTCTCCCAAGGGAGGCTGGCCTCACCATTTGAGAAACCCTGCCCTAGATAATTCCGTTTCCTGCAGCCCGCCATGATCCCCAACACTTCACTGTGCATAGCTATGATGAATGTTAACAGCATCCAGAACCCCAAAAGATGGCTGGTTTCTTCTACTATTCTGAATGACTTAAAATATGACATCTATTTTGTTCAAAATATGAGAATGGATTTGCTATCTACACTATGCAGTCAACAAGATTGTGTTGTTTTTCCTGGATGTATGACTTTTTTTTTCAGTTATTTATTTGTCTTCCTGTGGCCACCTCACTGCACCCCAGCTGGTCTCTCGTATCCTGTCAGCTGGGATCCAGCCGGTGTTCGTCTCGTCTGGGACTGCTGGCACTCTGTAGCCCCTACGGCTTACCCCCCCACACCAGGGTGGCAGGGAGTCCACTAATTCCCCACTCAGAATGGATTAAGCTCAGTTGCCAGCATCCCGATGAACACTCGCAGATGACCATCAAGCCGCAGTAGGTGCACCTTTTTCCCTGTTCTGAGATGCCCCTGAGTCAGTGGGCGTGCAATGACGCCGGTGGTTGTAAGTGCGCACACGTGCACACATGCCCCCATTCAGGCATCTGCCCCGACTCCTCCCCTGAGTACGGTGTGTGGCTCCACCCCCCCGCCTCCACCAGGGGGCAGTCGGGCACTGACTTTCAGACCCTCCCAGAGAGGGAGAGCAGTCCTTTGGATGCTCAATCCCTCTCCTCCACTGCCAGCCCCCAGCAACCCATGTTTGCTCCCGAACCCGGGTCGTAGGTGTGGTGCGAGGTGCTGCGACCAGCGCCTCTGCCCTCAGCGCCACCAGGCTAGCCTCTGGATGTATGACTTGATATTTGCAAATGTTTGTAAACCTTCAAACTTAATAAAACTTTCATGGAAAAAAGATTGTGCTGCTGGTGTCCCTCATATTGGTTATTTTGGCAGAATAAATGTGATGAGGTGATCATTTTACTAAAGGGTAATAATTTTCAAATCACTGGACTACTAGATATTGACCCTGACTGAGCTATGTAGCTGGATGTCTCGTGTAAGGATCTGAGTTATAGAGTCATTAATGTATATGCCCCACAACAAAAGAAAGCAAAAGCTGATCTTTTCCAACTAATACAGTCTTTTGTATTTACCACCAAGAATGTGGTGCTAGGGGAGTCTTTAATTGCAGCTTGCTTCAATCAGCTGCAAAGATGACAGGATCAGAAATTATTGTGACACCAACCTTTGGGGAAAAATGATATCAGATGCTCAACTGATAGACACATACAGGGCATTACACAAGACAGAAGCATATACCTACTACAGAACAAACTTAGCCACTAGAATGAACTTCATTTTTGTATCTTCAGATTTGCAGGTTTAGCAGGTTGAGCTGATCAACTTTGAGAACTCAGACCATTTATTATTAGGAGGAAAGATAGGAAATGGGGATCAGCAGAAGGTAGGGAAAGGCCCCTGGCGGTTGACTAACACTGTCCTGAACTCCACAGATGTCACCAGAGATATTAATAATCTGATAGAAACCAGGAAAACAGAATCAGGTGTGTACAAGAAGGTGAATGATTGGTGGATAGATACAAAATCGGATATCCAAGCCCACCTTCAAAAACCATGGTGGTGTGTCCGTACAGCACACAGCACACACACATCCAGTCCCCCCCATTGGGGTATACCAACACAATCCAGCACACACATGCAGCACTGGTGGTGTGGAGGGTCTTGAGGGGAGGGTGTACAGGTGGCCAAGCTGCAACACATACTGGGTGCTGCCACAAGGCTGGGACCATCCACGCAGTGCACATGGTACAGTGTAGGGAATACCCCAACACCAGTGTGCCTGTCTGATGGTATGTGCTCCCCAGGGCCACATACCATGCATCTGTACAGACACCACAGCACACACAGCCGGCCATGTCTATGTTACTGTGAGTATCCCATGCCAGTGGTGCAGCATCTGTGGGTCACACGACAGCATGACAATATTGTCCATTGTTTTTCACACCTGCCAGCTGGGCCTGTCACTATGTGGAGTGCGGAAGTCATTGATGCCTGACACATCATAGGCATTACTCTGTCCCTCACACTACCGGCCACCTTGTTACTGTAGCATCTGCTATGCACTATAGCAGAGACTACAAGGTGGGTCACCTTGGAGACTGGAAAGGGCACCACAATCCGCACAGGGGTTGTGTACAGACCCCCATGTCAGGGGGAGGGAATGGACAAGGATATGATAGAAGGCATTCTTAGAATGGCAGAGAAAGGGGAGATACTGTTGATGGGAGACCTGAATATGCCAGATGTTAACTGGGCACATTTGCTGCAGCCACATCCAAGAGCAGGGCCATTCTTGATGCCCTACAGGTGGCAGGCATTAGACAGCTAGTTTTGGAACCCACTCGTGAGGGAGCAATCTTAGACCTCAGACTTCAAACGGGGCAGTGAGAGGATCTCAGATCTAGAAGTGGGTTGCATCTGGGGACAAGTGACTATCAAACAGTGTGGTTCACGTTAAACTCAGCTACAGAGTCAAGCTTCATACAAAAGTGAGGGTACTGGACTTTAGGAGGGCTGACTTGGCAAGATGGGAGAGTGCCCTGAAAAGTACTAGCAAACAGGCTAGAAGGAGGTGTGGAGCAACAATGGGGAATCATCAAAACTGCCATCACAGAGGCAACAAGCCTTGCGTGAAGCAAATAAACAAATCAAATGAAAGAAAAAGCCACTATGGTTCTCAAAAGAGGTGGCTGTGAAAGTCAGGAAGAAAAGATAGCATTCCAGAAGTATAAGGAAACACAGAAGGAGCAGGACAGAGAGCTGTACCAGTTAAGGCAGAAGGAAGCAGGAGGGAAGTCAGAATAGCAAAGGCCCAAACTGAGGAAAGATAGCCAACCCAGTTAAGAAGAGGGATAAAACCTTTATAGGTACATCAGCGAGCGAAAGACAAAGGGAGGGATAGTGAGGCTAAATAGAATGAACGGTGGGTGGGCAGAGGGGACAGTGAAAAGCAGGATACTGAACGAATATTTCTGCTCAGTATTCACAAAAGAGGAGGGGGAAGTGCCTAATCCAATTAACAGAAGCACTCTTGATAGGGGGTCGATCCCAGTCCTTTCACAGAAGAAAGGGTTCTGCAAGAACTCCAAAACTGAAGGTGGACAAAGCAATGGGTCCTGATGGAATTCACCCCAGAATTCTAAAAGAATTAAGGAGGAACTAGTGAAACCACTGGCTACTCTTTTTAATAAATCATGGGAGGATGGTGTGGTACCCAAGGACTGGAGGAAGGGTGATGTGATTCCCCTTCACAAAAGTGGGACTAAGACAGAGGCAGGAAACTACAGACCTGTCAGTCTGACCTCTGTGGTAGGGAAAGTGATGGAGTCACTTCTGAAGGAAAGAATGGTTGAGTACCTAGAGGCCAGTGGAGCACAGGATCCAAGGCAGCATGGGTTCACAGCGGGAAGGTCATGTCAAACGAATCTAACAGATTTCTTTGACTGGGTGACCAAAGTAGTGGACCAGGGAGGGGCTGTGGACATGGCCTACCTAGACTTTAGCAAGGCATTTGACACAGTCCCACACAAAAGATTAATAGTCAAATTAACCAGCCTGGGAGTGGGTCCCAGGGTGATAGCCTGGGTAAAACATTGGCTACACAACAGGACACAGAAGGTAATTGTAAATGGAGTCCACTCTGAAGAATGAGGGGTTACTAGTGGGGTACTGCAGGGTTCAGTATTGGGTCCAGTCCTTTTTAATGTCTTCATCAGTGACATTGCAGAGGGACTGAAGGAAAAGTATGCCTTTTGCAGATGACACAAAGATCTGAAACAGGGTTGATACACAAGAAGGCGTGGAAAGGATGAAAAGGGACTTGGCAAGGTTGGAGGAATGGTCAGAAGTACGGCAGCTAGGATTCAATGCAAAGAAGTGCAAAATAATGCGCCTGGGAAACAAGAACCCAGGGGAAGATTACACAATGGGTGGGGAGGTAGTAACAACAATAAAAAAGGAAAGGGACCTGGGGGTAATCATATCAGATGACCTTAAGGTTAGCAGCAATGTGAGAAGGCAGTAGGGAGGGCTGGGGGTATACTGGGATGTATAGGAGAGGCATCAGCAGCAGAAAACAGGAAGTTGTTATCCTCTGTACAGACAGTTGGTGAGACCCCATCTGGAGTACTGTGTCCAGTTCTGGAGACCCCATCTCCGCAAGGACATAGACAGGATAGAGATAGTCTAGAGGAGGGCAACTAAAATGGTGCAGGGTCTGCAAGAGAAGTCGTATGAGGAGAGACTAAAGGAGCTTAATATGTATACCCTTGAGGAAAGAAGGGAGAGGGGACATGATAGAAACTTTTAAGTACCTCAGTGGAATCAACAAAGTCCAAGAGGGTAGCATCTTTCAGAAAAAGAGACTTGCAAGAACAAGGGGACACAATTTAAAGATAGAAGGAGGGCGGTTCAGGGGCAATGTGAGGAAGTATTATTTCTCAGAGAGGGTAGTGGATGCATGGAACAGCCTTCCTGAGGAGGTTGTGGAGTCTAAAACTGTGGGAGAATTCAAGCATGCATGGGACAGACATAAGGCAATTCTTGTGGGGGGTAGGAAGAAATAGGCTGTTGGTTAACTAGAATCTGCAGCCTATCCTGTAGGTAGGGAAATGGGCAGACTAGATGGGCCTAGCGGTCCTTATCTGCCGTCAAAGTCTATGTTTCTATGTTTCTATGACTACAGTTTGACTATTGAATGCCTCACCACCACCTGTGCCTGTGCTGCATAGTCCCTTGGAGCATGATAGTCTCTGCAGCTATGTACAAACGTACCCTGCAGCTACCACCATGCTCTTCCAGACTGACATATAGGTGGAGCTGAGGGACCCTGCAATAACGCTGGGCAATCTACATGCAAATCAGGCCACAATGAGATGCTAATATGAAGGCAGTATAGTGCAGTGGGTTAAGGCTCTAAGCTGCACATCTGGAGACCTGGGTTCGACTCCCACAGTCACCTAGGTGCATACTGTGTGAACCTGAGCAAGTCACTTAACTTTCTTGTGCTTCCAGATTGCATCTGGAAACAAGCTTTGGCTTAGTCTGCTACTCCTGGTTAAACAATGTTCCCTTTCCCTAATATGGATATTTGCCAATGTACTGCCTAAGTCAGCTAATTTGCATATCACATTTGCTTATAGCAAATTTTACCTTGGACAAACGTCTAAGTGCTGGGCAAATCTGTTAGCACTGCCCAAGTGCTGCGCAAATGTGTTTGCACAGTGCAAACCTGTCTGAACCATAGCACAGTTCTGCCGTATTTGGCCTGCACTGTTGTTTGCAGCTTTACTGAATCCACTTCTTTGCTAGCACACACATTTGCCACATAGTTCACCATTACCTTCCTCCATGTCTCTGTGCACTGGGCTGCTGTTGTGGTTTGCACTTCACGGATGCTGTATTCAGTGTTTTATTTGCCGGGCTAGTTTTGCACTGCACTCCCAGCCCTGTTTGCATGGCTTCACTTGCACACTATATTCAGCTGCTTTAGCCTTGGAGGTATTCCTTTGAAAATAGCAAGCAAATGGTTCCGGGCTAATTTAGCATGCCATGCAGTGCTAAATTTGTCCCAGGGCTAAGTTTTGAAAATCTGACCCCAGTGTTGCAACATTTAAAAAAAAAAAAAAGAATGTTCCCCTCTCAAGTTTTGCCCCATCCCCAAAGTCCACAACCCCCTGGTTTTGGTTACTTAAAGTCCGGAGGGGTGGGGGCCATGGGGGAAAACACCCCATAAAAAAGAAAAAGTCCCATTGTTGTCAATGGGCTGTGTGCATTCCTTATTTGGTCGGTGTTCTCACCGACCTTATTTCAGTTTACGCTATTTTGGTTGTGGGATTGTTTGCTGTGCTCTTTCGTTTGTGACATTATGACCCTGTGCTATGCATGCACATGGCATAAGCGCACCCCCCGGCATGCCCCTGTCCCAGCCTGGGTGTGGCATAGCTGGCCAGGGTATCTGGCACCCATGATGGATGCTGTGGGGGGTGCGCAGCTCACCCCTGTGTAGCATTTGGTCCTAGTAATGCTTACATGCTGCCCTTATGCAGCGCATAGGCACTGGTGCATAGACCCCACTGAGCTCAGTTAGCTAAACTGATATTATACTCACACACAGGATTTATGAGACTGTATGTCACAGATTAATATGATTGAAACAGAATTTAGACAAAAACATTATCAGTGAACCACCTCTTTGCTAATGTAACATAGGAGTGTGACATAGGGGAAGATGAATACCCATACTATTTGCAAGAGCTGTAAAGAGAAGACTGGAAAAAGACATATTACCAACTTAAAGGATAAAATAAGGGAATTTCCATCACTCAGAAAAGGGCTAATGGACACTGCTACTGCTTATTTGATGGCTATGTTCGGGTCAGACAATTTGACTGATAATCACACTACTTAATTTTTGGCACAGTACAGAAACCACAAATCCCAAAACATATATTGGATAGGTTAGAAGAATCCATTAAAAGAGAAGAAGTGCAGCTAGCAATAAAAGGCTGGAAGACTAACATAGCACCTGTCCTAGATGGCTTTTTTTCAGAACTGTACAAATTATATATAACTAGATTTACAGAAATTTCCCCTGTTGTATACAATAATATATTAGATGGTACTGCCTGGCCCCCACAAACACTAGGACAGAGAACACTACGATTTCTGTACAAAACAGGCTCCCCTCCCTCAAATTTAAAAAACTGGAGATCATTAAGTCTGATGAATACAGGTTTAAAACTACTTAGGACAATACAGAGTAAGAGACTGACAGCTGCTGCTAAGAGTTTAATTATGCCATACCAGACTTGTTCTGTGCCAGACAGGTTCATGCAATTTAATCCATTGCTGATGAGGGAATTGGTAACATTGGGTGAACAAGGGTGGATTACAGGATATGTGCTTTCAGTAGACCAAGGCAATGCATTTGATGAGGTTTCTCACCAGTTTCTTGTTAGTGTATTAAGATGGTAAGGGATAGCCCCCACATTTTGTCATTGGTTTTACACACTGTACCATACAGCCACAATTCTGCCAGCTGTCAATGACTGGATTGGTACAGAAATACAGACAAAATGAGGGTTAAGGCAGGGGTGTCCTCTGAGCCTCCTAATATATGTGTTTAGGCTAGACCCACTGCTTTGATGTTACATAACCACCCCCAGATTAAAGGTCTGCATAATACTACTGGTACAGCATCAGTGACTGGCATAAGCTGACAGCTTTTACTTATATGTCCAAGATGTTATGTCTGGAGAAACAGCAGTGCACGTTTTAAATGACCTTTTGGCAATATCAGGGACCACAATTAATGTTAGAAAGAGTAGAGGTTTCTGTTAGCATTCAGCCACTCCACCAATCCAGAAGATTCAGGCTATTCCAACATTATTGGGAGCAACACAAATTCTGGATGTACTTTTTAGTCATGGTGATATGGCTAAACTTAATTGGACTGAGATAATAGTAAAAGGAAAGGAAAAGGTAGAAAGATGAAACAAATGGCAACAAACAAAAAGGAAAAAAATTGCTATTGTTAAGACATTTTTGCTTCTTCTATTTACATTACTCAATACAATTTTCCCCACCAAAGCAACTGGAGACAGCGCTTTTAAGTTTGGTCTTTAAAACTATTTAGGTAAGCAGATTACACCTCATGAAAGTGGGTTGCCATTGTCAGGGGTTTTCTGACCACAAATCAAGGGAGGGTGCCAGGTGGAGACAATAGGGAAAGGAGGGAGAAGGGGAAGGAGAAGGAGAAGGAGCGTGAATGATTCTGGGAGTAAGGGCAAGGAAGAGTGAGGGATCCTAGGAATATGGGTGATACAAAAGGGGTTGGGGGCTAAAACTAGGACAGGGATTGGTGGATGAGATCAAATGGTATGCCCACAAAGGTGGGGGTATAAAAGGTAGAGGGAGAGTAGGATATTCCTTCTTTTGCTAGCTAAGCAATTTGAGATGCTTCTAGTACATCGGTTGGCATCACTTTGCTACAGGAGTTTTTTCTAATACTTGGTACTTGAGGAATCAAGGTAAATCCAATTTCAAGGCATGCATAAAAGTTGGCATAAGAAGAAATGATATGTACAAGGCAGTTTTCTTTGGGGCTGAGTAGTCGTTGTAAACTGAGTTGCAATGAACAAAACAAAAAAAAAAGGAAAATGAGATCTCATTCCAGAGCAAGACAAGGGAGCTGGTAGCTTAGGGAAGGAGCACTGGCATTGTATTTGTGGGTTGGGTTCATTTAACAGAAGGTCAGATTTTTTTAGAGTGTAGAGGCCAGGAGGATGCAGGCAGGGCTGTGCAATCGTGACCTGCAGTACTCATGGGAAGATTGTTAATGGAAGTGGCAAGTAAATCGTGCATGGAAGGAAGGAAGGGAAATGTAGCATAGTATGAGAACAGAAGAAGGCTGTGGGAGCATCATATAAAAAGGCCAGTTTACCGGGTAGTAGTCTCTAGTTCAGTCACATATGCGGGGCAGGAGCTGTACATAATGGGCAGAATGGGATCTCGGGGTTATGTTTGCTGCTGGGAGGATTTTTCAACCACTGGAGAGGGATGCTAAGTCAGGGCTGGGTGGCATGGCATGGGGCCTTGGTACGGGTCGCAAGGGAGAGCAGGGACGCCGGTCAATTAAACATGGCACATGGGACCATGAGGGCACATGTGCTTTTCTTGCTGGTAGCACAAGGATGACAATTTGTTCAAGAATTCACAGGCCGTGGTCATGAAGGGTTTATCATGCATGCACATGCACATCACCAGCGGCCACCATCTTGTGATGTGCATGTGCCAGTGCACATGCGCAAGGCTGAGCTTAGCCATCATTTTATAGAACAGCCATTTTGACACACTGGGCCACGTGGTGGCCAGGATGGTTCAGGTGAGGGCGGAACATGCAAGGAAAGCAACAGACCCGCCATACTTTGCAGCTGGGGGGGATAGGGCCCGCAAGGGATGACTGTAAAGCAATAAAAGGAAGTCTGACTGACATAAGACTTGCAGCTGAATTGCAATGGTACATTATTCTTTTTTCAATTATTTAACAACTGTGTAGTATAAAACTGCATCTCTAAAAATCATGAAACTACATCACAAATTCATTTTTCCCTCAAAGATAGTGCATATGAAACAGAATAACTTTAAGGTTTGCCGGTTTCGCGATAATAATGTTTAATAAACAGGGTGTTGCACAGAAACTCAAAATCATCCCTATTATTTAAGGGACTGTAATGAAATACCCAGATAATGAACATCAGTTTTCATAAGCCATGGGACTTATAATTATTTATATTATGGAAATCTTACACTTTTTTCTTTGAGAGGGCTTTGCCTGTGGTTTAATGTAGGGAATAGCTCCTCCCACAACCCCTACATAAGTCCTTCACTAAACGCACCTTCCTTCCATAGGAAGTGTTTTTCTCTGGGGTTCCTGAGTGGTTTGTGTGCTGTGCTCCTTGTGCTGCTGATTTAGTGTATGCTCCCCTGTGTGTTTCGTCCTCCCTTGCCTCTGTTTCTGTGTCTGTTCTCCCTACCTGCAATCCTTCCTTTGTCAGCGGCCACCCTGCCTCTTTTCCTCCTCCTCCTTCCTGGGGTATCCTGGGGTGTTTGTTGTGTGGTTTCTTTTTTGGGCTTTTCTTTCTGCATTGCAGTCACTTCCTTGCTCAGCCAACTCCGGAGCCTCTGAGCATCCTCGCTCCTCCCTGCAATCCACTCCTCCTCTCTCTCTCTCTCTCAGTGTGCTCCCCCTTCCTGACCTCCGCACTCGATCAGTCCCCTCTGCATTACCTCCCATGGCTCTGTCTCTTCAAGCAGCTTGTCCCTTCCAAGGATGACTGAATCCTACCAACAGCTTTCTGGTTCTCAGTAGTAAGTACTTACTCTTTATTCTATTTCCCCTGCCCTCTTTGTCTTTTTATGTACCTGCCCAACAACTACATTGGCAATGACTCTCCAGCAACTGCATTCTCACTACCAGCTAAATGCTGTCCTGGGGTAATGGCTCATTTAGCTCATCGCTTCGCTGACCTTGAACTACTGATCGGCTTTCATATCTGTTAGTGCATGGCACATGCTCAAGCGGCTCCAGCTGAACAGAAGCAATAAGAATACATTTCCAGTACCTAGGAAGACTTTTTAGAATGACTAATCTGACATGTATATGGTTATGTTCTCACTTGTATTTACGCTCAACCTTTGCTCTTGTTCACGTTGTGTGGAAACAGGATCTGTGCCTTGGGCTCCATCTTATCATCCTGCTACATCTCCTAGCTCACAGATACAATGCACGTAATGGTAACATACATACTGAGGCTTCCTTACACACCACAAAGCTCCCCAGTATATCTCCAGGAAGGGGCAATCAATGTTCAGTCTTTTCCACTATCTCTCAATGCTCCACCTATGCTCAGGACTTGCATTCATTTCTCCCTGCAATCTGCATTACCTGTTCTGCCTCAAGCATGGGGAGGGATATGTCGCTTGCCCATTTACTTTAGGAATTAGGCAGGGGGGCAGCACTTGAGGGGTATTCTAGGCCTCATTTGTATGTTGCTTCCAGCATGCTTCATCTTCCCCATGCCTTACTCGGACCCTCTCCACATTGTCTCTGTTGCCCACTACCATGGCCCATCGCTGCCTTCCCAGTAAATGAGGGAACAATATATTCCAGTCCTTCAGCTACAGTAGGGTCTGTTCATGAAAAGGGGTTACCAATGCCACCATACAGTGCATATCACATTTTAAAAAATCAAGAACTGTCAGGCACATATTTTTGACTAAATCTGAATGCTGGCTATATGGGCAGATAAATAACATAACAATAGAATTCTAGGGTATCCATATTTTGTTTTGATGGGGTATTCTGCTCCATTTCACTGCTTTTTTTTCCTGAAAAAGTGTGACATGCAAAAACATGTTTTACTAATTGTTTTTGCAAGCTTTATTTACTGTTTTCCATTATTAAAGTAAGTCCACTTACTAATATGGAGTTGTGTTTTTTATTATCTGTACTCCTTAGCCCATTGTAATACTCCATTTTTAATTTATGCAGCTTTGTATTTAGTGTGGTGAATGTAACAGTTGGTGTCACAGCACGTTACATTCACCCACATGGCCCCCAAATCTGTAGTTGTGCTATTAGCACTTTAAAAGATTTTCTGGCCTCTCTCCTAGATTGCCTCCTTGTGATAACTGACTGTGTTACTGCCTGATCTATCTTTCCCACAGAAGGGACAGCAACCTTTAACCCTCACTCTACTTGGGGTCACATCAGGCCCAATGTTTACCCATCAGTCTGTGACAGTTGCAAAGTCATAACCTGCCCATCAGAACCAAGGAGCAACCATAAAGAGAGGAGCTGAATTGCGGTTTAAAACCCATTGTTTTCACATGGCTCCTCCATTTGTAGGGCTACATTCCATGAAGATAAGCACTGCATGCAACAACGAGGGTTGCAGTTACATTCACCACAGGTAGATTTTGGTTACCATCATTCTCTGACTGTTGGGCAAATTTTCAGAGAGCATATTTCAGTGACAACTGCATGTCTAAGGAAAGTGCTGGGCATAAATTGTAATAGGGATTATTCAGTGTATATGAGGTGGAGAGTTAAAATGGATTTTCTTTGAGGTGTTACTCGTTACATTCACCACAATATGTGGTGTCAACCATCATACCTGTCAGTACTGTTATTATTGTCAAATTGCTCCAGGTTTTGTAACACTATGTCAGTTATTAGTAGTGGAGTGATAGCCATGAGGCATGTTCAGTAAATTTTTTGTAACTTGAAACAAATGTGTGGTGTCACTTGTTACATTCACCACGTTATATGGTGCTAAGCATCACACTTGCCAGTAATGTAATTATTGATTTTTTTCATGTTTTATAGCAGTATGTCAGTCAGTAATAGTAGTACGTTAGTTGTTAGGCAAGTTTAGTACAGTTTTAGTAAGTCAAACATAAGTGTGGTGTCACTTGTTACAGTCACCACAGTATATGGTATCAAACATCACACCTGTCACTACTGTTATTATTGTCAGATTTCTCCAGGTTTTGTAGCACTGTGTCAGTTATTATTAGTAGCATGTTAGCCATTAGTCATGTTCAATAAACTTTGTAAAACTGAAACAAATGTGTGGTGTTATTTGTTACATTCACCACGGTATGTGGTGTAAAGCATCACACTTGCCAGTAATGTAATTGTCAACTTTTTTCATGTTCTATAGTAGTATGTCATTCAGTAGCAGTAGTATGTTAGTTGTTAGGCATGTTTAGTATAGTTTCAGTAAGTGAAACATAAATGTGGTGTCACTTGTTACATTCACCACAGTATGCGTTGCAAAACATCACATTTGCAATTAATGTAATATAATTCTTATAAATGTTTGTTTCTCATGTTTTAATACAACTCATTACATGTTTATTAAAGTTTTTACTACTAAAACAAATGTTTTGTGTCAGGTGCTATATTCACCATGGTGTGTGGTGTCACTTGTTACACTCACCACAATATAGTTCTTTTATCGCAGGAACCTGTGGGGCTTTTATCTCCCAATATGTTTATTTTTTCATACTTGGGTCATAATATCTTGAAATGCATCACAAATGTAATCTATAAATAATTTGAAAATTTGACCCACATGTCACACTTTGGTAACCCCTTTTCATGAACAGACCCAGTACCTACTGCCCATCGCTTCTCTTGCTCGCACATCTCCATTCCATGACTACCCCCTTTTCATTTTACCATCGTTCATCTCTATCCTTCCTCCTCATTACTCTCGGGCACTTCCCTCATCGTCATCCCTACCTGGTATTACCATTCTTACCACCTTCTCATATCTCGAAGTCAACCACTACTTCATCATTCTATCCCTGTTATACTGTACATGCTACTTCTACACTCTCTCTACAGCAGCATTGTACTTTAGCCAGCTTATACCAGTAGTATTCCAGACTCCATCACTAACTCGCACCTTCTGAGGTGCTGAGCGAAGACAGACTTCCCCTTTTTACTGGGGATGGGATTCCGATACTTCCACTACCATGCTGCTTATCCACTTTACATCCTCCATCCCTAACTCTGCTTGGCGGCATCGAGTGAAGGTTAGCTTGCCCTGACTACCAGGGATGGGAACCATGTCTCCAAACTACAGACTGTACCGTACCTTCTCTATCTCACATACCAGTTGCCGCTTCCCTTTGGCAATGGAACTCCTATGCCCCATGGACCCTCATCATTCTACATATGCCTGGTTGCCTCATGTCATCATCATCAGTCTCTGCCATCTCTGACATGTACCTGGGTCTCCAGTCTACTGCTTTAACTTCTGCATTCTCAGCCTGCTGCCTGGATGCTGCTTTCCTTCAGGAACATGACTTTGCCCGACTTGCCTTCTCCATCTTACCTTGTCTGCAGCCTCGATCCATTGTCCTGTTCGCTGACTTCCATGGCTGGGAACCTGACTCTGAAATCGACTGTTTCCATTGTGTGCATCCTACACTCAATGCGGATTCTCAATTCCATTCGGGAATGGAACTTCTTCACCAAGTACTCTCATCGTGCTACCTGCAATAGCTATATCCTGTCAGGCTCATCTCAATTTGAATGTCCTGCCTGGTCGCATGTCCATCCATTCCACTGCTTCCCCCATGTTCATTCTCCACCTGCTATCCGATACCATGAACCATCTGGAATTGGACCTCCTACTCCTAGTGGTCTCCATTTCTACTTGCCCGCAGCCTTTCTTTCAGCCTCACTGTACTACCTTGCCTGGTCATTATCCTGAGTTTGCACCACTGTGTCCACTGTCTGATTCCTCTGCCCAATGCAGGTCACCACTTCCCTTCGGGAATGAAGCCTTTCCACTCCACCTGCCTTCCACCTCTCAGTTCTGCCTGATGTCATTGACCGTGGGTCTTCTACCACCATCTACCAGACATGGTAGCATGTTAATGGATCCACTCTTTACTGCATCTCCTGACTTATGCTTGGTTGCCACTTCCCTTCTGAACTAGGACCTCATCGACTCATTTGCCTCCATCTTGCCAGTTGCCACTTCTCTCCAATCTCTGAACCCCTTTACTATGACTGAATCGCAACCTTCTGCTCCACTTACCATCTGCTCTTCTATGGACCATCATACTCAACCCATTGGCTTCCCATACCTCATGATTTAGTTCTTGCCATCTCGTCCATATGTTTTTTGATCCAGTTTGCCTGCCTCTGGGACTTCCTTGCTGTAGGTCATCCTTTCAGTTGATGGCTGAATTTATTTTCTCTCTCAGACATGGGAAATTCATCCTTCTTCATTCCACCTCCATCCGTCCCTTCTCTAGTTGGTTGACACCATCATCAGATGTTGAACTGCTATACCTCAACCCAGCCAGTCTGAATACTGCACTTAATTTTTGGGCCTCCATGGATTGTCTTTGAGTGACTGCTACAGCCTTCCTGCATCCTGCTGCTCTTCACTGGGGGCCAACCCTGTTCTGTTCCTTCATGCACAGTTTGTCATCCAGCTCCAACTAGCTCTTCATTCTTCACTCTTCACGCTTCCTTAGATAGTTCTTCCAGTTCCTCAGGACTTGATCTGGACTTCTTTCCCAGTTGATTGGCTGCATCTCCACTCTGCCTTGTGGGCTCAGGGCTTTGTGCTGTTTGCTGTGGCTCTTTTGGGCCTAGTACCTTACCTCTGAACATACTCCTACCAGGTCAACTGCCCTTCCATATTATTCATTTCACACTCTTACTCTGGCCATTATAACAGCACCCTTCCACTATTTTTTCCAATTATTTAACCAGGTGAGACACACTCAGCTGAAAGCTTGTTTACATGTGCAACCTGGGAGCACAGGGAAATTAAGTGACTTACTCAGGGTCACACAGTATGCAAGTGGGGGCTGTGGGATTCAAACCCAGGTCTCCATATTTGCAGCTCAGAGCCTTAAACCACTGCGCTATACTGCCTTAGCATTGGATTACTCATTCATTACTCTGGAGGAATACTACTGTCAGCAAACATCCCTTGGCTATCATGCCTCATGGACTCCTTCATCATCATGGAGTTTTATACACTGCCCAATCAGTTCCTCAGGATCATTCATGAAATCTCATTCACCTGGACATAGGAAGATCTTCTCAGTCTCTAATGGATATACTCTCTGACTCCTGTCCATTCCATCACTGTGATTTCTCTATCTAGTTTGTCTCACTGGCTATCCTCCTACTCTGAAAGGACGTAATTCCCTCTGCTATGTCCTGACTTTGTAATTAGAATCCATTCTACAGATACTGGGAATCGCATGATAACCCATTCAACTACAAACATCATCTGTCTTACTTTCTGCAGCTTTTCCTACTACCACCGCATCTGTTGACCATGTTACTCGACTCCTACTCCTCAACTGTCATTGCTTGTTTTAAGAATTTCACAGATGTCTTTAAGAATATTCATTGTGGGATCTCCACCGCCTATCTGATTTCTATCTCCATGCCATCCAAATCACCATTTTCACTCCTGGACATCGCCATTCCTTATACAATCATTCACACCTTTTCACTGATTACCTTCAGCCAGGTTAACCACTCTTCCAGTAGATCCTTCAGCCTCTTCTTCTTGAATTTCCTTTGTTAATCTCTGCAGTAAAGGCCATCGCTGAGAACTGTTTCTTCTGAATTCTGTCCGGCAATCTGTAACAGTCAAGATGAATTCACCAACTCAGTCTTGCATCCCAAGCAGTCTTAATCAGCTGTAGTGCTAAGATCTTATGGCATCTTACTCTAATTGATCTCACCACCAATTCAACCTACAGACTCTTCCTTTTTATCCACCTCCAAGCTTCTTTCAAGTACTTTGGCATCAGGATTACCTACAAACTTAACCATATGCCACCACAGTGTATCTCCTAGATGATCACACCACAGAAATACTCGCACTTACTTCAGGCAGCGTACCAGCAGAGTATTTTCATACAAAGTCAGTGAACATCATGACCAAAGAAGCCATCCATCCCTTATACCAAATTTCCAATCATTCCCCATATACACTAGGCTACCAGCTGGACTGCTTCCACAAATCATCTTTCTATTCATTTACTAATCACTTATGGTATTACTCTCATCAGTCACTCAAACGCTTCTCTACTCATTTTACTCTGTGATGCATACTTAGTGATTTATCGTTCACAAATCAATTCTTTACCTACAGACTACTTGAATATCAAACCTTACATGAACTGGATCAGTCACCCATAACTTTACAAATCCTCGCAAATCCCACAGTGTACTATCTGGTTTTATATCAATCAAATTATGCTCTCTCAACTCATTATGCCCCTATAATTCCTTTGGACATGCATCTTTTGTCACCCTGGAAATATGGACTACATTAGCTCTTCTTCAACTGGATCTGCTCCACATATAGGATTCTACCATCCCTACAGAAAAGAAGTACCCTTTATCCTCAGGCTCATCATTCAGTCTGCATCGTCCTTGGATCAAGAATGAACCATAATTTCCAGTGAACTCAAAGACCCTCTTTTTCTCATTTCTACTTCTTGGAGTCTTCCTTAGTGACTCATCATTCATTATTGAATTCATGGCCTCCAGACCATACCTTGACATTCAAACCTGTCACTAGTTGGAACATTCAGCAATGACTTCTTATACCATAGCATTTCCACCATTCCTTGTCTAGTAACTTATCGATCAAGTTATGCTCCCTCTGCTCACTACACCCTTGCAATTCCTTGGGACAAGCATTATTCATCATCTTGGAAACTCAGACTTCCTTCACCCTCCTTCACCTGGATCTACTTCATGCTTCAGATCCCATTGCTTCTTCAGAAAAGACCTACTCTTCAACCTCAGGATCATCATTCAATCTGCATCATCCATGGATCGAGGGTGGATCATTGTCTCTCCAAGAAGCTCACCACCCTCAAATTATCCATGGTTAGTAGAACCTAGGTCATTCCCCTTTTAGTATGCCCAGAGGATGGGCAGACCTCTGGCCATGGGTCCTCAGAGGTTTCCTCCACCTGGGTTTTTTTCCTCTCCTGAGTGCCAGGGGGTCCTACTGTCCATGAGTTGGAGGAGGTATCTTTTGGGACCTTCTATTCCCTACAAATTACTACCAACATTCCTACTACTCAAGGGTGGGAATAGAGTTAAGCCACAAAAAGTACTATAAGCTACACAAGCACTATATATCCCATTGCTATTCCCCAAACATTGAATGGGAGGGTTTTGCCTGTGGTTCAATGTGTGGAATAGCTACTCCAACAACCCCTACATAAGTCCTTCAGTAAAAACACCTCCCTAGCTTAGGGAGTGTTTTTCGTCTACCTCCATCCCCTCCTCCTCCTTCTCTAGTGCTCTTCTCACCCTTGTTCCTGGGCCTTCTATTCCCTACAAATTACTACCTACATACTTACTACTCAAGGGTGGGAATAGAGTTAAGCCACAAAAAGTACTACAAGTTACACATACATTATATACCCCCTTACTATTCCCCAAACATTGAATTAATGCATTGATACATTTTTGTCTTAATTCAAAAAATATATCTAATCTCATTTAAACTGCATGTGCTCCTGCTCCAGTAATGGACATTAAAGCCTCATAGTTAAATGGCAGGGGCAGTTATTGGAGGTACAAAAAAAGGAGGATGTACAGGTCTGAAAGTCAAATTTTCACAGACAGTAAGCATGGGGGGGATTGGTGGGTTATACTAAAGTCTGTTTCTTTTGGAGTTGGCAGGCATGGCTCCAAAAAAGCAACAAAAGGGGAAGAGAATGGGAGCAGCAGGAGCAGGCCCCAAATAGGATCCAGTACAGCAGGTGGTGGCGATGATGGAGGAGGTCCAGGTGATGTTGGAGATGGCTAAAGGGAAGGAGGAGACAAGGAGGAAGCTGATTCCAAAAAGGAAGGTGCTAGTAGGGGACACTGGCAGTGGGGCTAAGTGACCGACTAGGCAAGGGGCCAAGTGAGCAGTCGAGGCTCAGAGTAAGGATGATATGGTTGATCTTACATTACAGAGGAGTTTGAAGGACCATGTAGAGGATATTATTGGGGCAGTGGGGGAGGATGTTTTGGGAGAGCTGGAGAAGGTACTACAGGAGCTTAAAGAAAAAGGAAAGCCGCAGAAGAAGGGGCAAGACAGAAGGACAGGAAGAGCTGGGAGGCCAGAGGAAAGGGGAGGTGGGTGCATGGGGGGATCACGGTAGCTGATCATGTGTCACTAGCATTAAAGGAAAATATATGGAAGAGGGAGAACACAGACATTTCTGCATTGGTGGGCAAGGAGGCAGGGAAGAAATACGAGGAGAAATACCAGATAGGGAAGAAAGAGATGGTGGCAGCTCTGGAAATATTAGGGAGGACAGAGGAGGACAAGTCTTTTAAGGCTAAGATCATGAAGATATGGCTGACAGGTTTCACATATTTTAATGCCATCATGCTGCAGAAGCAGCTGGAGCTGGCCATTCTGCTATTGGCTTATTCGCTGATAGTATGCAATGCATATAAGATGCAGGTGGTTACAGTATGATGAGAAGTTCAGGCAGAGGATGGCATCCCATGGTGGATGTGCAGTGGGATACTAGGCATCTGGACATCTGGTTTGAGACGATGATGGTGCAGACATCAGGGGGAGGGGTGAAAGTGGAAGCAGGGAACAAGAAGAAATTATGCTGGGGATATAATAGGGCCGTGTGCACCTGGGTGAACTGTAGATTAAAATGTGCATGTTCAAATCTGCAGGGCCACTCCTGGTCTCTCAGTGTAGGAAATGGGGGCATGTTTTGGGGGTAGGGGAGTGCAAGGGGGGGAAGGGATGGTTCAGACAGGGAGGGGAAAGGATTTAATGGGAGAGGGGGATTTGGAGCTAGTAATGGAGGAAGATGGAAGACAGAAAACAGAGGGAGGTGGTTGGGGTTTGGGATGGCAAAAACACCAGTTAATCAGGACTTGCTGAGGGTATGGGTAGAAGGGTACCCAGATAAGAGGGCAGCCAAGATCTTATGACAGGGGTTCACAAGGAGGTTTAGTCTGCAGTATGAGGGACATAGGAGAGTGATGTTGGCACTGAACCTGGGGTCCATAAGGGGAAAGAAAGAGGTGGTGGAGGAGAAGATTCAGAAAGAGATAGGGGCAGGCAGGGTAGAAGTTCCATTCAGGGAGCGTCCTTTAGAGATACTTAGGGTATCGCCTTTGGGGCTGGTGCCAAAGAAGCAGCCCAGGGAATACCCATTGATCCAACACTTGTTCTATCCAGAAGGGGAATCAGTCAATGATTTTATTGGGGAGGAACAGAGGACAGTGTCCTATGTGACACTATATCAAGCTGTGGAGAGGATTAAGGCATTGGAAGGGGTGTGGTTCGTGAAAACAGATATAGAATCAGTATTCAGGTTGCTCCCAATGCAGGCAGAAGATTGGGAGCCATTGGGATTTAAATTCAATGGGATTCACTATGCCTGCGGGATGTTCAGTGGCATGCACCTCCTTTGAAATGTTTAGCACATGGCTACAGTGGGCACTCTGGGAGCAGTACAGGCTTAGGGTGGTGGTGCACTATTTGGACAATTTTCTACATATAGGATGAGGGGAGGAAGGTACCGCCAACATGTTACAGAAAGTAAGGTACAGAAGTTACGGGAGTTAATAGCGATGGTAAAGGGAAAGTGAAGGGTGTTGCTCTTAGTGGTACAACAGCTATTGGGACATCTTAAGTTTGCATGTAGGGCAGTGGCCCTGGGCAGGGCCTTTACATGCAGGTTGGCCAGGGTGACAAAGGGAGAGCGGAGGCCACACCATTGGGTAGACATATCAAAGTGAGTGAGGCAGGACCAGGAAGTATGGGAGGAATTTTTGTGACAATATAATGGGGTCACTTTCTGGCAAGAAGATTGGATATTTAAAATGTTTTTAGCTTTATTCCAATGTGGCAGGTGCATTCAGGATGGGGGCATACTATGGGGGGGGGAGTAGATCTCAGAGAAATAGGAAAAATAATGGCTAGAGAGGGGACTGATGTGGGACATTATGCTCCTGGAGATCTTCATGATTTGGGTAGCAGTGAAAATTTGGGGAGAGTGCCTCATGAATCAGATGGTAATGTTTTAGTGTGATAATAAGGCAATGGTGGAGATACTGAACAGGCAGACAACCACAACAGAGACAGTAATGAGGGTGCTGAGGCAGCTGGTATGACAGGGGTTGAGGTTGAACATGTTGTTTCAAGCTAAACACATTGAGGGGGTTAAGAACACAGTGGCTGACCGCCTTTCCCGTCTTCAGTTGGACAGGTTCTGGGGCTTTGTGCCAGGGGCAGCAGCCAGGAGAATGGTGGTCCCAGCTCACTTATGAGAGATTGTTGGAAAGGGTCCAGCTACTGTTCAGGAGCTCTTGGTCTGGAGTGACATCTAGGGTGTACCAGGGTTCTTGGAGAGTATTCCAAGTATTCCAAGAGCGGGCCAGAATGGAGGTAAGTGGGCCATTGACAGAGGGGCAAATTATGAGGTCCCTCGTACAAAAGTGGGAAGAAAGTGTAGCGCACTCCACCATGGGGATCTGTTTAGTGGTGTTAGGTCTGATTTGCAGTCTCAAAGGATGGGAAGAGCTTTGCAAGGCTCAGGTAGTATGGAGGATGATGCAGGGTTGGCAGAGGCTAAAAGGTAGAAACTGGGTTGGAAGATTGTCAATATTAGAGAGATTGTTGGGCAGATTTGTGGGGACACTGGGTAGTATCTACCACTCTCATTATGAAGCATGTCTTTTTACAGCAGTCTTTTCAGTGATGTTTCACAGGGCATTTTGAATGAGTGAGGTGGTGGCCCAGAGTAAGAGAACTAGAGGAAGAGGGATATGGTGGGAAGATGCACAGTGGTTTGATGACAGGGTAGAATTATAACTGAGCAGGTCCAAGATGAATCAGGCAGGACAAGGGGTAAGGGTTGTGTTAAGGAGGTAAGTAGCAGGGCAAATATGTGCACTGTGAGCCATGGGAGAATTCAAAGCAGTCAGACCAGCAGTGGGGGGATGTTGTTTATACATGGCAATGTGGACCCAGTCACCAGCTACCAATTAGCAGTGGTGCTGAGGAGGGGGTTGGAATTTTTGGTAGAAGACGTGTCTTGGTTTTCATCCCATTCATTCAGGATAGGGGCAACCTCGGAGGAAGCTGAAAAGGAGGGGCACTACAGCAATAAAGAAGGTGGGCAGGTGGAAATCGGATAGCTATATAATGTACTTCAGAGAACTGGGAAAATAATGGATACATTTTGTGCTCCCAGATCCTGATTTTAGTAGGACTGTACGGATTTGTGGCCACTCTTTCGTTTATTGAGTAGAAAGAAGAATGGCGGTGAGGCCTGTGGGGATACAACTTTGAATGAATGTAGGGGCAAGCAAAGTGCATTGCAAAGGGATTCAGGGCATATGGTGGGCCCAGCTGTTGCTATTATTGGATCTGTTGATGTTACATTTGGGGGGAAATGATATGGTGAAATGGCCACGGATGGACACTATGTGGGAAGTAAAAGGGGATTTGGAGCGAATTAAGAGGTGGTGGCTGGAGGTAGTGATTGGATGGTTGGAGATGGTTCCAAGAAGCATATGGCAGCAGGGAAAAGATGTTAAAGCCATGAAGGTGGCTAGAAAAAGGCCAAAGAGAAAAGTGGCAGCCATGGTAAGGGAATAAGGTAACATAAATATTACACAGTGGAACATCTTGTGGGAGTGTGCGGGGCTATACTGGCAGGATGGGAAGCATCTGACAGACATGGGACTAGACCTTTTTAATTTGCATTTGGAGGGGGCTTTGGAAGAATGGGATAAGAGAGGGCAGATGGGGGGAAGCCCATCTCCCATTGCAATAACTGGAGATGGGCTGAGTGGAAGGAAAAGGGGGAGGGAGGGAGAGGGGAGAGGCACAATAAAATGATACAGCGGGCCCAAGGGGCACTGGGCTGGAAAACTAGGACACAGACTGAGTGTGAACCTAGCCATGTTGGCACCTTGGGGGTTTGCACCCAGAGGGCTAAGGTCAGGTATACATCCAAGTCCAGACTGGTAATAAGGAATGGAGGTGGTCATGCAAAACAGTCACATGATGTAAATGATGTATATGTATTACAAATGTATTGGTGGTGTAAATAAAGAATGCAATGGAATTGTTAATAAAAAAGTATGCAGACTGAGCACCCAAGTAAGGTTTGTGTGTGTATTATTATTTGAGGAGGGGATCCCATGACAAAGTGGGTTGCCAGCTTAAAAGGCAGCCTCTGTTGTCAGGGGTTTCCTGACCAAAAATGAAAGCAGGCTGCCAGGTGGAGACAATAAGGAACAGGGAGGAAGGAGGGAGGGAGGGAGGAGGGAAGGAGAGTGAAAGATTCTGGGAGTAAGGGCAATAAAGAGAATAACTGGACCTGGGAATAAGAATGGTACAAAAGAGGGAAGGGGCTAAATCTAGGATAGGGATTGGTGGATGAGATAGACGGGTAAGCTCACAAAGGTGGAGGTATAAAAGGGTGAGGGAGAGTAGGAGCTCCATTCTTTTGCTAGCTAAGCAATTTGCCCACTCTCCCACCCAGAGATCTTCTTTTGCTAGCTAAGCAATTTGCCCACTCTCCCACCCAGAAATCTTGTGGAGAATGGCAATCAAAAGGAGGTTACGGACTGGTCAACTGCTGAAGGGGGACAGCAGTTGGGAGCCAGGTAAAAAACCTGAAGTGGCTGGGGATCATGGCAGGCTGCAGAAAGTGGACAGCAGTAGGCAGCAAGGTATTATGGAGCTGTCTAGAATGATATGGACACTGTGTGGGTGGATGAAGGCAGGCAACAGGGGTGTCCAGGTAAGGACAGTGATGGCAAGGAGCATGGAAGGAAGAGGAAAAGGGGTGGGGAGGGGTAAATAGGTACAATAAAAGAATACAGGTAGCCCTGGGAATACTCTGATGGAAAACTAGGACACGGGCTAGGTGTGCACCTAGCCGTGTTGGCACCTTGGGGGTTTGCACCGAGAGAGCCGAGGTTGGTCTTTGGACATGCATCCAAGTTTAAAATGGTGATAAGGAATGGAGGTGATCATCCAAAACAGTAACATGATGCAAATGATGTATATATACAAAAGTATTAGTGGTATAAATAAAGGATGTAATGGAATTGTTAATAAAAAGCATGACGACTGAGCACCCAAGCAGGTTTGTGTGTGTATTATTATTTGGGAAGGGGATCCCATGACAAAGGAATGTTCTGTATCTTCCCCATAACATGAGGGTCTGAACCTATTGAACCCCATTAGCCTTTTTGTAGAAGGTAATTTTAAGCATAGCATGGTATCACATACAAATTTCTGTCAGGACTGGATTGTTTCCTGGCAAACACATGTTTCTGCTAAATGGACTCAATGACCATGTCTGGTTAAAAAAATCTGCAGATATACCAAGATTCATTTAACTCCTTTCAGTAAAAATATGGAAGTAGAAACTAATTACCCTATAGCTCCAACATAACACCAGATTTAAACTATGTACACAAATTCAAGAGAATGGCTTCTCAGAAACTGCAGAATGCAAAGACATTGGTCCAGCACATACAACCAAGATAACTACTTACTGTATCTGAAGGATGTTAATACCCCTCCCCCCCCCCAGCCAAATGTGGGACTTAACATGGCTGAGTTGCCATTATCCACTGAGGGTGAAAAATATTGCTAAGCATAAAAGCGCTACAGAGAGACTGTGTCCCTTTCAAGAGTGTATTACAATTCCTGAAACAATGTAGCATCTTTTTATCAGATGCCATTTTGCAAAATATTTTTTGGATGCAAGTGTCACAACACTGGCACTCAACAGCATGGCATATTCTGACATTTGAAAAGATGATTGCAGGACCTTGTCCCAAAGAACTGAGCTTACAACTCATCACTTTCAGGTTAATAATGACCTGCATTAAATTTGTCTTATGATAAGGGAGATGCCATCTAAATTTCCAACAACAAAACTTGAGTCCAGTACAAATGATCACACAAGTTGGACATGAACTTCAAGTAATATTTAACTGAGATAGGTTGCATCCCAATAACAGAGACTTGGAGCTCAAATGGAGAAATGTACTATGCATTAGAAGAGTAGTATATCGTCAGATGATTGTAGATTGTATTTTATTTATGTTACAACATAACCTACTGATATAGAAAATGTTTATTCAGAACTGTAATTTGAGATGAACTGTATGTAATATTATTTTTTCTAAATAAAAGATTCCTCTACTCTTCTTCAATAAGTGCCATGGGACCTTTTGCTTCCACCTCAATAGTTACCAGAGACTGGCAGAAGGGACCTCAGTGTAACCTCTCAACTGAAGGATGGCACCTCTCTAAAGCAGCCCCCACCCATTCTGCACTACAGTGCCAGTCATGGATATTTCCCCAAGTGTCTGCTGTGGGGCTAGAAACCACGATCATCTGATTTGCCGGCCCAAGAGGTTAGTGTGCTACCTACTGAGCCACTGACACTGCTACACTTGTAAATACTGTATTATTATGTTGTCTTGCACAGGCACAAGCAACATCTTGTGGTAGTAGCACATTTCAGAGGTGTGTCAGTGTTGGCCAATGCATGGAACGTTTTAGTGGGTGCATTCCTCAGCCCCCAATTAGCGAGCATGCTAGGGCTGATGTGAAACTTCAAAGAGTGCCAAAACCCTGAAAGAAATCTGCTGCTCTAATGAGGTGCAGTTATCTCATGGGAGCGTCAGATGATAAGGCTCCATTATGTGCCTTTCCTGGTGAAACATTTCAGTAAACATGGCCACTCCTGCCACCCACCACACTCAATCCCTACAAAGCCGACATAAGTAATGGCCAGTCCCCATGTCAGCATGTCCCCCCCACACATATACACACACACACACAGTTTCTTTGCTGATGGGGGCCCAATCCCTATCGGCATCATGTCCCCCCCCCACACACACATACTTTCTTTGCCGAGGGGGTCCTAATCCCCATCGGCATCAGTACCCCTAAAAAAACCTCATGGAGCACAACAGGAGCCCATCCCAGTGTGCCAAATGTTTTTTTTATTTTACCTGTAAATAAAGAAAACCATCCCCTGATATCTGCTGTGAGAGAGAGAGAGAGAGAGAGAGAAAGAGAAAGAGACAGAGAGAGAGAGACAATGTCTCTGTAAAAAGAAAAACGGTCTTTCGTCTTCCCTTGTGCCCTCTCCCCCAACCCGCACCCACCTTCTGAACACCCCCCTCACCCCATACTTACCTCCAGAGGTCTGGCACTGCAATCTTCTGTGGACCGGGAACATGTCTGAACTCTTCAAAGGCTGACCACAAAATGAAGAAAATCCTGGTAGCTTTATAATGGCATCAATGGGGGTTTCAACTTAGGTTGATATCTCAGCCATTTTTTGGAATTTTGATTCCATATTTTCAACATGTGGTTCTTGGGACCCCACCTCATGAACACATGCACTGTCATTTTGTTACTCGGTCCTGAAAGGTGACTTTGTGGACACTGCGCAGAATCACCTTTTGGGACTGACTAATGAAAAAACAATGCCAGTGTTCATGAAGTAGGGTCCCAAAAAAGTCCATGTTGCAAATTTGGTGAATAAATTCTAAAAAATGACTGCGTTATGAGCGTGCATTGTGCAGTTTCCACACACGCTCATAACTTTGACTATTTTTAATATTTTCACTCCAGATTTTCAACATTGCCATTTTTTTCACACCTCCTTATGAACAGTACAGCTGTCATTTTTCACATCCTGCCCAAAATGTGTTTTTTCACACATGTGATGCATAATGGTGCAGTCGATGTGGGAAATCAACTTTCTGGACAGAGTAACAAAATCACAATGCCACTGTTCATGAGCTGGGTTCCCAAAATGCCTATGCAGAAAATTTGGTTAAAAAATCCCCAAAATAATTGTGTTATGGGCATGCATTGTACAGTTTCTATGCACGATCATAACTTCACCAATTTTTCATATTTTTAGGCCAGATTTTCAACATTGCCATTTTGTTTATACCTCTTTATGAACAGTACAGCTGTCATTTTTCACATCCTGCCCAAAATGTGTTTTCGAACCTTTGGTGCCAAATGGTGTAGTCGCTGTGCAAAATTACCTTTTGGCTAATGAACTGATAATGCCACTGTTCATGAGGTGGGGTCACAAAAAGCCCATGCTGAAAATTTGGAGTGAAAATACCAATAAACACCTGGGGCATTAGGGTTTCCAACCGTAATGCCCCCACCATGTAGAGACTGACAGGCATCAGGGGTGTGACTTGGGATCACCGGCCATAATGCTCATGCCATTCCACCCACACCCTGCAGCCAGTGACAGGCAGCAAGGTGTGCCTTGGAGTCTTCGGCCCCAAAGTTCACCCCATTCTTCTATACTGCACCCATCTCAGCATATTTCCTTATGGAATGGGATGAGCGTAAGACACAAAGACCACAAGGCACAATGCGACACTTGTCGGTGCCTACAGGGTAGTGTGAGGTGAAATGACGTGAGCGTTATGGCCGATGACCCAAAGGCACCCCCCCCAACAGCTATCAGTCTCTGCAGGGTGTGGGTTGGGGGTGGCGTCAGTTCAATACTTCACTGCCATTCCTATTATGCATCTCTCTAACTCCTGCACTAACAGTGCCAATGCCAGCATTCAGCATTGACAAAAGCTTGTTTTATTATTTGGTTCATGAATATTTATAAAGATGAAAAAACATGGATATTAGCCATTTAATTTTTTGTTCTTAGAAAATCACTGCTGAAAGCCTATGCTTGAAGAAATAGCAGTTTATGTTATGAAACATTGAATATATAGCAGTAGAGTAGTAGTAGAATTTATTTGTATGGGGCGCCCTTCCCCTAATGCTCCAGGCTCCCTTACAACAAGAATGCAGACATACAAAACAGCACAAAACAATCAACATAAAATTCACAAAATTACCACGCCCACTAAAAATCTAAAAACAGACTAATTTCTGAACTGTTCACTAATCCATTAACTATAACAGTGGCTATATTAGATCACAAAGGCCTGCTCAAACAGAAAGGTTTTCAACAGTTTCTTAAAGATCTCTACTGAAGGTGCCTTCTGGAGGCACCCTGGCGATGAATTCTAGAGGACCGGGGCTGCTACTTCAAACACCCGGTCCCCGGACAATTTTAATCTTGCCCAGGGGACCTCCAGGAGGGTCTCTCCAGCCAATCTGAGAGAGTAAGATGGGATGTAGAGATGCAGGAGTTCCTTTAGATAGCCTGGACCCAAACCGTGTAGGTCCTTATAGATAAGAAGACCTACTTTAAAGGTGATGCACCAGTGCACCGGCAGCCAGTGCAGTTCACGCAGCACTGGTGTAATGTGACTGAACCTCGAGTTTCCAGTCAAAAACCAGGCTGCATCGCACCTCCTCTGACCCTGAGGTAGAGTGCGTTACAGTAGTCTAACCTTGAGGTAATGAAACAATGTACTAGTGTGGCCAGTTTGTCGGGAGGATAAGGAACTTAATTTGGGCAATGTTCCTGAGATGGTAGAATCTGGTTCAGACAATGGCTGGCACCTGAGCATCAAGTGTCAGCTCCTTATCCCAAACAACGCCCACATTTTTCACCTTTATAGAGGCCTCCAGTTCGGTGGAGCTGATAAACAGCCCCAACCTATCGCCAGAGGCCCCTACTCCTTCCCTTCAACCCGACTCAATCACCAGTATCTCAGTCTTCCCTGCATTAAATCCCAACCAGTTCAACAACATCCAAGCCCAGATTTTGGCCAAGAATTAATTTAGTACATTGACCATGTCTGATCTACCAGGTTCAAAGGATAGGTAGAGCTGAATGTCATCAGCATAGGATTGAATGCTCAGCTCATACTGCCTTATGATCTCACCCAAGGGCAGCATGTACACTGTGAACAACATGGGGGAGGGGACAGAACCTTGGGGAACTCCACAGGGCAGGTTCCTTGGGGCTGCAGAATAATTCCACAGTACCACTGAGGCCTGCTCTGGAGAATGGGCTCAGACCAGCTGATGACTTTGCTGGTGAGTCCTTCATACTCCCAACAGCACCCATGGTCCACAGTGTCAAACGCTGAAGAGAGATCAAGAAGAAACGAGAACCATTCGCTCCCCTCTATCCCTCACCCTGAGCAGGTCATTAAGCACCCTAACCAATGCAGTCTCTGTGCTATGCAAGGCCCTAAATCTGGTTTGGAAAAGTTTGTAGATATGGAAGTCCGTGAGGTGACCTTCGAGCTGTTCCGTGACCACCTTCTCAAGAACCTTCCCCAGAAAGGGGAGGTTGGAGATAGGCCAGTGATTTGCCAGAACGTTGGGGTTCAATAATGTTTTTTTCAGCAGGGGCTTAACCAGAGTGTGTAAAAGAGACTCTAGAAAATCTCAGGCTGACAAGGAACTCCCGACGATTTCGGCAAATACCTGACCTAGACATATATCTATATCTATATCTATATCTATATCTATATCTATATCTATATCTATATCTATATCTATATCTATATCTATCTATAGGAGGCAGTATAGCATAGCATAGTGGGTTAAGACTCTGAGCTGCAGATCTGGAGACCTGAGTTTGACTTCCACAGCCACCTAGGTGCATACTGTGTGATCTTGAGCAAGTCACTTAATTTCCTTGTGCTCCCAGGTCACATCGGGAAACAAACTTTGGCTTAGTGTGCTACTCCTGGTTAAACAATGTTCCCTTTCCCTTCCCCCTTATATATATGTATATACAGTGTAAACAGATTGAAAGAAATACAGCTTCATGAAGTTGTAATTTATATTAACAAAAATACTGCCGAGTGAGACAGTCTCCACTGTCTTTTACAATTTGCCCAGTACAGGCCAACTGAGAAGCAATCTCATTTTCTGTTGGCTCTGACATTTTGACCCTATATTTCCAACATAACTTTTTTATGGCCACACATTATGATTAAGACAGGTAGATTTTTTTTAAATCCCATCTGAAAGGTTATTTTCAGAGCAACTGAAAAAGCATGTTTTGGAGGGGATTTTAAGAATAACAGTGGTCATGTTCATGGGGGGAGGGGGCAGTTTGTTATGTTATGACCCCAAATTTTCCATATAGTCTTTGTATGACCCCACCTTATGATCAAGACAAGTGGAATTTTATAAATCCCATCCGAAAGGTGATTTTGCAGAGCAAATGTTAAAACATGTTGTGGAGGAGATTTATAAAAAGGCAACTGGTGTTCATTAGATGGAGTAACAAAAGGGCTACATTGTACATTTTGGGGCAAAATTTGTAAATATCACATAGTATGAGTAAATGTTGAAAAAAAAAATATTTCCTCAAAACTTCCTTCTTTTTTAACATTTTGATCCCAAATTTTCAACAATGTCTTTTTATGACCCACCTATGATCAAAATACAGTAGGTGGAATTTTTTTTTAAATCCCACCCTAAAGGTGATTTTGCAGAGTGACTGAGAAAACATGTTTCAGAGGGGATTTGAAAAGTGACACCTGTCATTTTTATGAGGCAGGGTGAAAAGGGGGCTATGTTGGGACCAAAATCTGCAACAGCTACAAAGTTATGAGTACACACTGAAAAACCCCAATGTCTCTTCAAAACATCATGTTTTTTTTGACATTTTGACTGCAAAATTTCAGGTCTTTTTATGCCCCACCTTGTGAACAAGACAAGAGGAATGTTTTTTTTTTATTCTGTCCAAAAGGTGATTTTGTGGAGTAACTGCAAAAACATGTTTCACGGGAGATATAAAAAACTTTCACTCACTTTGTTCATGAGATGTGTTTCCAGAAAGGCTATGTTGAGAATTCAGTGACAAAAAACTTAAAAAATGCCAAAGTCATGAGCAAAAGTTCAAAATGCATTAAAAAGCTATTATCTAGACTTATCTTGTTTTCTTGAGTTCTCCGTTGATGCTGGAAGCAGCAAGACATGGCAGTCATCATCAGAGGGCTTGATAAGTAAATGAGGTGTGGGGTGGTGGACTGGTGGATGGTGACAGGGAGGTTGGGGTGGGGTGGTGGAGGGTTGAGGGGCCCAGCAGAAAGATAGATGAGGGACCATAACAATGAGGAACTGTTTTCTTCCTTTAAGGTACATGGCTAGTGGCACCAGGGGTGGGTGACCTGGTGATGTATTGTGCTTGAGGTTTAGCTGGCACTGAGGGTGGGCACCCTTGTACCAGATTGTGTGGGGGAGACAAACATTGTGTTGGTCAGGAGGGGAATACCAGCAGTGAGGCTGGGTACACACACACTGTCATTTATATTCAAACAATTGTGGGGGGGGGCAAACCCTGGGTTAAGCAGGAGGCAAATACAGGTAGCAAGGCTGGGAACTGGCTGCCAGTGTTGTTCAATTAACTGCAGGTGGAACAAATGCTGGGTCAGGCAGGAGGAGGGTACAGGTAGTGAGGTTGGACACCCACTGCCAGTGATATTTAAATAATTGTGGAGGGGGAACAAATGCCAGGTTGAATGAGGAGGATACTGGAAACAGGGTTGGGCACAAAACCACTGCCAGTGATTATCAAACAATTGTGGAGGGGGGGCAAATGCCAGGTTGAGTGGGGAGGATACTGGCAACATGGTTGAGCACCCACTGCCAGTGATATTTAAGCAATTGTGGAGGGGGGACAAATGGCAGGTTGAGTGAGGAGGATACTGGCAACAGGGTTGGGCACCCACTGCTGTGATAGTCAAACAATTGTAGAGGGGGCACAAATGCCAGGTTGCATGGGGAGGATACTGGCAACAGGGTTGAACACCCACTGCCCGTGATAGTCAAACAATTGTGGAGGGGGACAAATGCCAGATTGAGTTGGGAGGATAATGGCAACAGGGTTGAGCACCCACTGCCAGTGATATTTAAGCAATTGTGGAGGGGGGACAAATGGCAGGTTGAGTGAGGAGGATACTGGCAACAGGGTTGGGCACTCACTGCCAGTGATAGTCAAATAACTGTGGAGGGGGGACAAATGCCAGGTTGAGTGAGGAGGATAAAGGCAACAGAGTTGGGCACCCACTGCCAGTGATATTCAAACAACTGTATTGAGGGGACAAATGCCATGTTGGGTGAGCAGGATATTGGTAGCAGGGTTGTGCACCCACTGCCAGTGATATTTAAATAATTGTGGAGGGGGAACAAATGCCAGGTTGAATGAGGAGGATATTGGAAACAGGGTTAGGCACCCACTGCCAGTGATTATCAAACAGTTGTGGAGGGGGGGCAAATGCCAGGTTGAGTGGGGAGGATATTGGCAACAGGGTTGGGCACCCACTGCCAGTGATAGTCAAACAATTGTGGAGGGGGGACAAATGGCAGGTTGAGTGAGGAGGATACTGGCAACAGGGTTGGGCACCCACTGCTGTGATAGTCAAACAATTGTGAAGGGGGAACAAATGCCAGGTTGCATGGGGAGGATACTGGCAACATGGTTGAGCACCCACTGCCAGTGATATTTAAGCAATTGTGGAGGGGGGACAAATGGCAGGTTGAGTGAGGAGGATACTGGCAACAGGGTTGGGCACTCACTGCCAGTGATAGTCAAATAACTGTGGAGGGGGGACAAATGCCAGGTTGAGTAAGGTGGATAATGGCAACAGAGTTGGGCACCCACTGCCAGTGATAGTCAAACAATTGTGGAGGGGGAACAAATGCCAGGTTGTGTGGGGAGGATACTGACAACAGGGTTGGGCACCCATTGCCAGTGATTTTCAAACAACTGTAGGGGGGATGGCAGGTTAGGTGGGGAGGATACTGGCAGCAGGGCTGCATACCCACTGCCAGTGATATTTAAACAATTGTGGAGTGGGGACAAATGCCAGGTTGCATGGGGAAGATACTGGCAGCAGGGTTGGGCACCTGTGCTAGTGATATTCAAAAACTTGTGGGGGGGGGACAAATGCCAGGTTGAGTGGGGAGGACACTGGCAGCAGGGTTGGGCACCTGCTGCTAGTGATATCAAAAAAAACTTGTGGGGCAAATGCCAGGTTGAGTGGGGAGGACACTGGCAGCAGGGTTGAACACCTGTTGCCATTGATATTCAAGCAATTGTGGAGGGGGGGTGGAATTCCAGGTTGAGGGAGGAGGATACTGGCAGCAGGGTCAGGCACCTGCTGCCAGTGATATTCAAACAATTGTGGGGGGGATCAAATGTCAGTTTGGATGGGAAGGATACAGGCAGCAGGACTGGGCACCGACTGCAAGTCATAGTCAAACAATTGTGGAGGGAGAACAAATGCCAGGTTGGGTAGGGAGGATGAGGATACTGGCAGCAGAGTTGGGCACCTGCTGCCAGTGATATTCAAACAATTTTTGGGGGGGCAAATACAAGGTTGAGTGGGGAGGATACTGGCATCAGGGTTGGGCACCTGCTGCCAGTGTTATTTAAACAGTATGTTGGGTGGAAGGAAAGATACTGGCAGTGGGTTTGAATGAACATCCATTACCAGTAAAGTTAAAAGTTGGATCAGGCAGGCAGAGTACCAGTGGTGGAATGAGCAGCAGGAGGCAGATGTGGGGCTGATCACACCCAGTTGGTATGCTAATGGGCAACATCTTCTTACTATAGCAGCAGCTTCCTCCCTTCATATGTAAAAGTTTCACCCATCAGTAAGCTGACTAATGTCATCAGCAGCCTATTTGTAATAAGCAGTCCAGCATCCACAATGCTCAACTGCACTGACCCTAACAAGGCCACACCTGCAAAAGCCCTACAGTGCTGGCACACTGCCACTATGATTGCTGCGCATGCACAAGCAAACATAAAAATCTGAGTTATGCCAGTGTGGAACTCATGATGTCTGCCATAAATGTTCCATCAAGAAATTATGAAATGGTGTATCCAGAAGACTTAAAGGCATCTACACCTCCCATTTAAAATAAAACCTTAATTCTCCCTTCATGATCCCTGGTTTCCTGGTCATTTTCTCTGGGAACCCCATGATTAACGAATTATCTCTTTGCAACCCATCCACGTAAGAGCAGCATGATGGAGATTCACTGCTGCTGTGCTGTCATCTCTCACTCCGCTGCACACAATAGAAGCAATTTAAATAATTACTAAGCAAAGTAATGTAGGCTGAGAGGGACAGAAAATCCCGTCAAGCTCAGTGCATACACCCACGCTTCACTGGCACACAATGGTTAATGAATCAGAAAAAAATAGGATTTATTCCCTGCTTTCATGGTGATTCTGCTGTCAGATTTCAGTCTTCTCTGTGTTGGCTGAAGCAGTGGAAAAATGCTTTACAAAATAAAAAAAAACAGACAATACATTTAAATTAACAAAAATGAAAATATCTATGTGTGCACTTCCTTTTTATGAGCCTACGAGGGTGGGGTGGCTCTACTTCTGGAACCAAACCCTGAGAATCAGGATTGGTCCCTGCACTGGGGAAGACAGCAAGTATGACACATTACAGTTGAGTGAAACCCCTGAGCCAGCAATATGAAGAAGAACCTCCCTGTTTCTAGGTATAGTGATGGTGACTGTGATAATCATGTCATCCTTCTAGAGGCATGAAGAACCACTGGACATTATTATTACAGTATACAGTCACTGTACTTGTATCCAATGTTTATATTGCAAATAGCAAGTGAATTGTGAATTGTCAATGACTACAACTGACCCTCCTTATTTTGTTCCTTTCCCTTGTGCCACTCAGAAACCTTTCTATCCTGCTTAGAGCACTTTGCCACACATTACAATGAGACTCTAACTTGCAATTTCCCTTTTGTTAGGTGGGATATCTCCTTTTACCTTCCAGGGTACCCTTTACCCCATAGGGAAAGGCAAAAAATAGGTGCATACTCCTCTGTCCCATGGGTGCTATACATAGCACAGTGGGGTGCATAGAGTATCTTTCAATGGCCCCTGCCAAAGTTGAACGTCACACTTTCTTCTCTCCCCAGAGTCCAATCTGTCCCTTACAGAGAGAGTTCATATTCCAAAGTGGTAGTGATTTACATGTGTAACAAAATGTAAGCCAAACTCCAGGTAAAGTCTTGTTTGGCCAGTATTATTAGCAGTAAGTGTCCAATTTGCTTGTCTGAAACTTAAGCAGTGACATTTTTATAATAATATACACATTTTTAAATAAAATGTAGATTTTGGCTACCTGTAATCTGGCTTTGACTAGTTAGATTTTGATTAGTGGTTAAAGTGGCTAAACTGTCACAGTGGCATTCATGTTTTAGTGTGTTCCTGCTTAGGTGGGATGCTTCTATTTTTACTGCAACAGTCTCTTCTGTCTCGCATGGGGAGAATATTATCCAACATAGCACAGTGGAATTTCTCTCTCTTTCTCTCTCTCTCTCTCTCTCGTTCCCTTTTAGGGAAATTTAGGGAGAGCCCTTCTGGAGAAAATCCAGAATGGATTCCACTCTGAACCTCAGGTTACCCAGAGGGCCTATGTTTGACCTCTATTCGGTAAATGATACAGAGTGATTCTCATTCTGAACTCAGAACTATATAAAGGGTTCATGTTTGAGATACCTTCAGGAGATGATCCAGAGTGAGCCTCACTTTGAGATCAGGACTATATTAAGTGTTTGTGTTTGTGATACCTTCATGACATGATCCAGAATAAGTCTCACTCTGAACTCAGGATTGTATAAATGGTCCATGTTTGGGATACTTTATGGAAAAAATTGAGAGTGACCCACACTCTGAACTTATGACCACATAAAGGGTCCTTGTTTGAGAAACTTTCAGGAAAAGATTCAGAGTAATTCTCACTCTGACATCAGGACTATATAAAGGGTGGAAACTATGTTTGCTGGCAAAGGCACCTGAACTCTTTTCTTCTAGGATTGCTTGTAAGGACAGAGCAAGGAACATTATAAGAGCAAGGAAAAAGATTATGGCTTCTTTTGGCTGGGCAGATTTACCGTGTCTTACTATTTTCTTTTGTACTCACAGGGTTTGATACTGTTTTTTGCTAACATTTTACTGCTTTATTGTTCTCTGATTCAAATTGCTGTTGCAGGATATACTTTCTGCTGCATTATTACAGGGCATGCTACAGGTTTGTTACTGTTTTCTATTTACAGATTACTGCTGTAATCTTCTTTGATTCAGATTGTTTTTTGCAAGGTATATCTTCTGTTATTGCTTTATTTTTCTCTGTAGCAAAGTGTTTTTTGCAGGGTATATCTTCTGTGAAATTATTACAAGTGGTGCTTCACAGGCTTTACAGTTTTACAGTATCTATCATTAGGCTAAGCTTTCAGGGCTACTGCATTTGTTGTTGGTTGATTGTTTCTGCTTTTACCTCCTTGTTGCTTTCATCTGTGGTTCTTCTTTTTCGGCAGGGGAAGGGCCCAGCCACCCACCCACCCCTATCCTCAACCACCCCATGCTACACTTCTTTTATAGGATAGCACAGTCATGACATTTCCTGTAGCAAAGTACAGTAGGAATGGGAGGATTAGAAGGGTATGCACACAGTGACCTCACTTACAGGGGCACAAGTAATTTAACTTGTTATAACAGGTTATACAAAAGCAAACAAAAAAACAAAAAATCAAACTTTTGCTTTCATTTTTCTCCAAATACTCGGACCAGATTATAAACCCAGCAACTCTTCTGGAATGGGTATTATTAACTGTAGGTATTGTGGAACACTTTTCAAAAGGGCAATTATACAGGATTTAGGATGTTGTCCTACATGCTGGACCATTGGAGATATAAGTGATCAGCTCCAGGCAGCATGGGCAAAGATTGTACCTCAAATCACATATTCAGGAGGAAATATATTATAAGAACCACCTGCCATTTCCCCAACATCCAACTGAAGCACCTCGACTGCAGAGAGTAGTTGGTCTGGGAGGTTTGCAGGTGGTTAGGAGGGGCAAATTGGGTGCCCCATCACTCAATGCCCTCCAACATATCACCTCCACAAACCATATAAAAACTGGAAACAGGTGTCTGCCTCTATCTCTGACATCAAACAAAAGGGCAGAGGACACTGCAACACAGGAGCTAGCGCAACAAAACCCACCCAAAACAGGGACCAAAACAAAAAAAGCAAAAAGGAAATCCAAAACACTTCTGATCATAGGAGACACCAGGATTCGGGGAGCTGATACCTACCTCCAGCCGGGGGTAATGGTCAGATGTCTTTCAGGTACATCAGTGTGGAGAGACACTGACTGCATTGCCAAAATTGTGCAGGAAGCAGGAGAAAAAATTGACATCCTGGTACACATAGGGACTAACAATCTCACCAGCTGATCTGTTATGGAGACCAAGGAACATCTGACCAGGCTGGAAGACAAATTGTCATCCATTTCATCCAGCATCTCCTTCTCTGAGATCCTGCCAGTCTGCGAGAGGGGGGGCAGATGGACGGAAGGTCAGAGAAGGGGAGATAGGGGAGCTAAACATGTGTCTCAAGGGCCGTTACCAGGAAAAAGGACACACATTTGTAGGTAACTGGCAACAGTTTTGGGAGTGAAAGTTCTTTAAATTTGATGAACTACATCTGACTAAGGAGGGAGTCAGTGCATTGGGGCAGACGTTTGATGTCTTTGCAGAATATTTAAACTAGCAAATGAGGAGAGGGGTGCAGCACTCGATACATCGAACAGGAAGATCACCCTTCCCCCTCAGCTAGTGATCCAACAGGAGTTCAGCATGTTTGTACTTCATTTGCATCACCAGGTAAGGAAAAAGGCCTGGCTCCCCATATGACACACGGGGAAATGCTGGACCTCGCCCAACAACTAACACACCAAAATCTGGCCAATGGAAAATCATGTACACAAATGTCTGCAGTCTAGGAAACAAGATCCCAGACCTGCAGGCAACTATGATAGAGGCTGAACTGGACATAGTGGCCATTGGCAAGACATGGTTCACCAGTAACCCCACTTGGGAGACATCGGTACCCAGTTATGTACTGTTCAGAAGAGACCAAGGTGCAAAGGGGGGGGAGTGGCCCTTTATGTCAATGAAAATAACAAAGCTACAGAAATTCAGAATACACATAAGGAGCCAGAAGAACTGTGGGTCACCCTGGAAACAGGAAATAGGACAGCCATACGAACTGGGGTTGTCTACAGGCCTCCAGACCAGGGGGAGGTCATAGACACATTACTGATAGAAGATATACAAAACATGACAGCTAAAGGGGAGGTTCTGATAATGAGAGACTTCAACATGTCAGATACAGATTGGTTAATACCGGCAGGAACAACCGCCTTATCTAGACATAGTGTATTCCATGCAGGTGGACAGCCTCAAACAACTGGTACAACAACCCACAACAGACAAGGTTATCCTAGATCTAGTCCTGACTAATGGGGAAAGGATTACAGATCTCCAGGTAGAAGGTCACCCAGGGGCAAGTGACCATCACATGGTATGGTTCAATTTGGCCACTAGAACTAAATCATCCCATTCAAAGGCAAAAATGTTGGACTTCAGAGGAGCTGACTTTGATAAGATGGCCAACAGAGTTAAGCTAGCCCTGGCAAGAAGAAATACAGGTGAGGGGGTACAGGCAAAGTGGGCTAGCATTAAGGATACAATACTTTAAGCAACATCTCATTGTGTTAGAGAGAAAAGCAAGAGCAAAAGGAGGAGGAAACCACTTTGGTTCTCAAAAACAGTAGCAGAAAAGGTCAGAGCCAAAAGGCTGACCTTCAGGAAATATAAGGGAATGCAGCGGGACAAAGATAGGGAGCCATACCAAACTTCTCTAAGGGAAGCAGGGAAGGCAGTAAGGCAAGCAAAGGCCCAAACTGAGGAAACACTAGCATGAACAGTAAAAAAAGGGGACAAGACATTCTATAGATACATTAGTAAAAGGAGAAAGTCCAGAGGGGGTATTGCTAAGATCAAAGGGGATAAGGGGAAGTGTGTGGAGGAAGACCAAGGAAAAGCATCTATCCTAAATAGATACTTCTGCTCAGTATTTACTGAGAAGAAATTAGGGCAGGACCCACAGCTCAGCACCATGAACACGGGGGGGGAGGGAGGTGTGGACAAGTCCCTTCACAAAAGAAAGGGTCCTACAAGAGCTGGCTAAGCTCAGGGTGGACAAGGGAATGGGACCTGATGGCACACATCCTAGGGTACTAAAGGAGCTAAGGGTGGAACTAGCAGAGCCATTATCAGAACTATTTAGTGAGTCTCTGAGCACAGGAGAGGTCCCAGAAGACTGAAGAATGGCTCATGTGATCCCACTCCACAAGACTGGTAGCAGAAAGGAGGCAGAGAACTACAGACCAGTCAGTCTTACCTCAGTAGTGGGCAAGCTTATGGAGGCACTCCTTAAAGAAAGGATAGTGCTACACCTGGAATCCATAGGAGCACAGATCCAAGACAGCCTGGGTTTATAACAGGAAGGTCCTGTCAAACTAATCTCATAGATTCTTGTACTGGATAACCACAGTGGTGGACCATGGGGGTGCAGCTGATGTTGCCTACCTTGACTACAGCAAAGCTTTTGATACTGTTCCACATAGAAGATTGAATAATAAGCTGGGTAGGCTCGGGTGGGTCAGAAGTTGGTCAACTGGGTGGCAAACTGGTTGGCAGGCAGGAAACAGAGAGTGGTGGTAAATGGTATACAGTCAGAAGAGATGCAAGTCATAAGTGGGGTACCTCAGGGATCAGTCCTGGGGCCAGTCCTCTTCAATATCTTCATCAGTGACATTGCAGATGGACTGAAGGATAAGGTACATCTGATGGCAGATGACATCAAGATCTGCAACAGAGTAGATGATCCAGATGGGGTGGGCAGAATGAGAAGAGATCTGTAAAAATTGTCAAAATGGTCAGAAGAGTGGCAACTGGGGTTTCATGCAAAGAAGTGCAAGATCATGCACATAGGGAAGAGAAACCCTGAAGCCACCTATAGGTTGGGAGGGGAGTTGCTGGTAATCACAAGGAAGAAAGAGACTTGGGAATCATCATCACAGATGACCTGAAATCATCCAAGCAGACCACTGAGGCAGTAGGTAAGGCTAGAGGGATGTTGGGGTATATTAGTAGGGGTATCGCAAGTCGTAAGAGAGAGGTAATAGTCCCTCTTTACAAGACACTGGCTAGGCCCCATCTGGAATAATGCATGCAGTACTGTAGGCCACACCTGCACAAGGACATTAACAAAATGGAGGCAGTCCAGAGAAGGGCAACCAAAATGGTGCAGGGACTGCATCAGAAAACATATGAGGACAGTTTTTTTTTTTTAATCATAAAAAATTTTTATGATTTTCAAGATATAACAAGTCTGTCATACCATTCATTCAAACATATAAGAGGAACAGTACACAATGCCACACTCGTAATGCTTGAACTATCATATCAACAAAGCTGAAACAATTACAAAACTATGGATAGGGTGTCTCTATAATAAAGTCCAGGAAGCAGCTAGACTTTAGGAGGAAGCAAAGATTAGGGTACATCAACAAATGTTATACCATCCTAGGTCAAGCCAAAGGAGTCGTCCTGAGACAGTTATATGGTGCGCCCCACAGAACCTCATTACCTTCTGGATAATTCTGAGAAGTTCAAAGGGTATGAGAGGAAAAAGGAGGGGGAAGGGAATAAGGACTATGGAAGGGAATGACAGGGGACTAGAAGGAGGGGGAGAACAGATGTCCCTTAAAATACAGAGGGAAGTCCATAAACACTGTAAACCCTATATTGGGGGTTTAGCTGGTGGTGTGGAAGGGACCAGACATAGATGAGAATGTAGATATGTATCCCATTTAGCTAAGAATTTGGGAAGCTGGCCTCGGCCCACGTACGTCAGCCACCCAAATATTGCCAATCTGGCAAGTGCAGCTCTCCAAGTAGCCACTAAGGGAGGCTGAGGTACTCTCCACTTCATCAAAAGGACCTGTTTTGCTTCAAGGAGCACACCGAGCACACATAGTTTAAGAGGTGCAGATAAAGGGTCCAAACCCAATGTATTCCCCAGCAAGAGGAGGAATGGGGAAGATGGGATCTGCTGTCCTACTACCCTGGAGCAGTCCTGTAAAACCTCCGTCCAGAAGGAGGTCAACTTTTGGCAGAGACAGAGCACATGTGAAAGATGGTCTGGGTCCTGCTGACACCTCCAGCACCTAGAATTAATAAGCACCCTTCGATCCTGCAGAGCAGCCAGTGTCCGGTACCACTGTAGTAGGGTCTTCATCTGAATAAGTTGGCTTCTAGCATCCTTGTATGCTGTATGGGCCATCCTAAGCCAATCCTGCCACTCTTGAGGGGTAATAGCAATCTGGAACTCTGTCTCCCATTGTTGCCTACAGGTCTGAGTATAGTCAGGGTAGAATCCCGTAGGAACCTATATATATTTCCAGCGGCCGCCTGGGTGATCATGTTGGTGCAACTTCTTCAGCCATTTCCATCTCTGGTCTAAGTGTTTCTCGACCAACAGAGGCTGGATTGCACTCCAGAGCTGCAGATACCTCCAAAAGTCTCTAGCGGAAAGGTCATATTTATCCCGAAGTTGCTCAAAGGACAGCATAATAACCGAATTAGGAAGCAATAGGTGTCTGATCATCTCGAGGCCCTTGGATACCCAGGTAGGCCAGAAAAGCGGTCTATTGTCTTCTAGAACCCATTGATTATTCCATATAGGAATAAACTGCACAGGCAGCTGGCTGTCAGCCTGGGAGGTGTGTGAGATAGCCATTACCTTCTGCCAGGCTTTCCATGACTCCACCATGATGGGGGTCATGTGCGTGGTGCAAACTTTCTTAATAGAGAGGAGTGAGGGGAGAACATCCCCTTTTAGCAGGGAGGCCTACAATTCCACCCACAAGGGAGTCCAGTAGGACCATAACAGAACATTTGAAAGTCTGAGCCATCCTAAATGCCAGCTGGTATTCCTTGAACCAAGGGGGGCCAATACCTCCTCTAGACCAGTGTGCTCTGAGCTTTTGCTTGCCCCATCTGGCTACCTTGCCTTCCCATAATAAGAAAGAGACCAGCCTGTCTAGGGACTGGAAGAACTTGGGCATAAGAGAATGAGGAGATTGGCCTGGAAATAAGCGACCTGGGGGAGGAAAAACGTTTGAACCGCCTCGACCTTGCCTTGAAGGACAGCTTCATCTTGCACCAGCACTGTATTTTGGCCTGGAGGAAGGATAGCAAACGGGAGAAATTGAGGCATTCTATATCTCTCCAATTTGCCAGAATGAAAATTCCCAGATATTGCATGCCTTGAGGAGTCCAAGAAATCTCAGTCCCCTGGAGGCAATCCTTTGTACAGGCCAGGTTCAGAGGGGAAAGGGTCGTCTTTCTTTAATTGATTGAAAGACCAGACAGCCTGGCAAAGTCTTGCAAGAGAGAGATAACTACTGGGAGGGATTGCGCTGGATTAGAGACAGTGAGCAGCAAATCATCAGCATATGCGCAGACCAGATATGGATGTCCACCAGCCATGATCCCAGAAACCTGAGGAGATGTAATCAGGCTTCTCACCAAAGGGTTCAATGCCAGGAGAAAAAGCTTTGGCAAGAGGGGGCAGCCCTGCTGGGTACCCCTTTAGAGAGTGATGGGAGAGGAAATATCTCCATTGGTCAGAATTCTAGCAGAGGGGCCCATGTACAGAGTCTTGATCCACCCCCGAAAGTACTCACCAAAGCCATACAGATGTAGACCTATACTGTAGTTCTATACTGCCCCTTGTACCTGTCCATCAAGTTGGTACTCTGTGAAAATTTATTAAGCCTCAACACATCCTGGACCGTCTCTAAAGATTGGAGCCCGAGCAGGAAGAGAAAACCCTCTTTTTGGTCCCTCATGCTATCACTTGAAGCCCTCATTAAACTATTACTCTTCTTGTTGATCTGCGCTGGCAATATTGAAATCAATCCAGGACCCCCAGAAGGCTTTACCTCCCCATCAGACCTAGCCTCCATTAAAGGTTTAAGCTTCCTTCACATCAACGCATGCAGCCTCCTTAAAAAGATCTCATTAATCCAGGCCTGGGTCGCCCACACCCTGCCAGACTTTCTGGTAATTTCTGAGACATGGCTTAAACCTGCTACACATGACAGGGAAATAAATCTACCCAACTACCAGCTATTCAGATCGGACCGCCTGACAAGAGGCGGTGGAGTGGCTATCTATGTTAAATCAAACATTTCTGCATCTTGCCTCAGTGTATCATCAGTGCCCAAAGAATTCGAATGTTTATCCCTAAAATAGCTCTCCCAATATGACAGCTTTTCAATTGGTTGGCTGCTACAGGCCCTCTGCCGGCCTTCAGCTCCTAAATCACTTGGGAAATATAATGAATCTGGGCCCGAGGACACCATCATTTTAGGTGATCTGAACCTTAACTGCCTCTCCAACGCATCTGCACCTCTAGTATCTTTTTGTGACACATATGGATTCACTCAATTAATAAATGAACCGACAAGAATTAACTCAAAAACAAAACTAACAGCACCCTACTTGACATTATGTTGGTAAACAAACCGCACTCTGTTTTCCCATGCTGGAGTGCTTTTCAGTGATATAAGCTACCACTGTCTTATTGCAGGGATAAAATCAGCAGTCAAGCCATCCAACCTCAAGTAAATTCTTATAAGAAGGTCTAAAAAACCTTAACATCAAGGATATCTCCGTGACCTATATCATTCCTTACACTGGCAAGAATTCTATCACACAGCTTCTGTGGAATCAGCACCAAGGTAGCAATGACATTATCATAGGCGCCTCAATACTCATGCACCTTTCACTAGCGTTAGAATAAAAGCAAATCCTGCCGCTGGTTTTCTGCCGATCTTAAATCTGCACTGCTTGCTAGAGATAAACTCTGAAAAGGGCTAGAAAGACCAAGGATCCGTCTGACTGGCTTCAGTTCAGAAAAGCCAGAAACAGCTGCACTAAAATAATAAGAGAAGCAAAGCTGCCTTCTATACAGCCGAGCTTGATGCCTCCTACCTTAACCCAGCCAGATTCTGGGGCACCATCAAGGGATCCTAGGGCAGGACTCAGTACTTCCTTGCCATCCAAGCACACCTTAACAATGCTGTTATCACTGATAAGCGTGAAATCTTAGATGCATTCAATAATCATTTCACTACGGGGCCTAGCTTTTGACTCCTCCCCAGCAAATCTATTACGGTCACAACTTAAATTCCAGTCTATTGATGGTCAGAAGGCTGCCTCTTCATTCTCCTTCAAGCCCATTTTATTAAAACAAGTGGAAGACCTATTGCTACATCTAGACACCAAGAAAAGTGCAGGTGCAGACTCTGGACCCCTATTTCTTAAAAATTGCTCTACATGCCATTGCAGTTCCCTAACTCATCTTTTAATCTGTCCTTATCCACTGGTTCTGTTCCTACATTGTGGAAAACAGCACAAGTGTTTCCTCCTCAAATCAGGGACCCCATGGATCTCAACAATTATAGACCTATATCCATCCTACCTGTGCTGTCTAAAATGTTAGAAAAGCTGGTGAGTATCCAACTAAGAGACTACCTCGATGCTAATAACCTACTTAACCCTGCTCAATCTGGGTTTAGGACCGGCCAGTACCATTTCTGCATTAGAAAAGTAACAAATGATTGGCAAACTGAGTTAGACAAAAAAAACAGCATCTGTGCTGTATTTCTAGACCTAAGTAAAGCCTTTGATACAGTGGATCATGAGCTGCTAATTTCCTCACTGCACTCCTTAGGCCTGGATTCAACCTCCTTGGGTGGTTCAGATGTTACCTCACTGATAGAATACAGCAGGTGAAAGATGAAGGTGCCCTATCCTCCTCAAACCACTTCTAAGGAGTACCCAAGATCCATCCTGGGGCCTATTCTCTTGCTGTCTATATCAATAACATTGATTCCAACCTCACTGTTGCCAATGTCCACCTTTTGCTGATGACACTGTCATGTTCAGTAACCCCTCACCATCAAAGGCCTGTGAGTTATTACAATCAGAATTCTCCTGCTGCAACATCAACTACTTGAAAAGAAACTACTATTAAATGCCAGAAGACAAAGGCTATGTTCTTTCCACCAATATATATTCTACCACTCTCTCATCAAACATTCTTCCCAACTATCCACCATCCTTGGAGAAAATCTGGATTATGTGGATAAATTCAAATATCTAGGGTATGGATTGATAATAGACTTGATTACACTCAACATGTTGAGGAACTCCTTAAAAACTCAGACAGATGCTCGCCTATTCTTCAGAATCAAACATTATCTAACCATAGAGTCCAAACAAAGACTAATACAGGCATCATTTCTATCTCTCATCGATTATGCAGATTTCTTTATGGCACTGTACTATGTCCTATTTAAGTAAATTGGATACCTTTGTATCACAGAGCTCTAAGATTCATCACGGATCTTCCTTCAACACTCATCACTGCTCTCTATAATGCTGTTGGCTGGACATCCTTACACCTTAGAAGGAATAAAAATGCTGCACTATGGATTTACAAAGCTCTGTCAAATAAACTTCCATCTTATATTTCTGATTGTTTACCTGGCTACACCTAGATCATATGCCCTAAGAAGCAACAACCTTAACACCTTGAAGATACCTAAAGCCTGTACCCGCATGGGAGATCTGCAATCAGCTACTTAGCATCTACCTGGAATTCTCTGCAGAAGACCCTAAAGTTGAACACCTTCATCCCTATAGCATCCTTTAAAAGCTCTTTATAAGTCTCTTTCCTGAGATGCAACTGCTTTCACTAAGCCTAATCCCTCTTACCCTTTACCCCTTTTTTCTTTTCTATCACAGTTTATATACTTTTTCTAAACTTAGCTACAATATACCCTAAAATCCATTGCCATTCCCTTTCTTTTTATCCCCATTTCTACTTGCTTAAGTATCTACCCAATTACAACACAACCTGACCAATTCCACAATCCCAATACCTTACAGTCATCTGGGTCAAACCTGTCTGAATTATTTTGTTTGTGGTCCAAAATCATTAGCTACCTTGCTTGTGTATACGTTTTTTTATTATTGTAGCTGTTTATTTATATTTAAGTCTTTGTCTCTTTCTCTGTATTTGTTTATGTATGCTACAGTACCTTATTTTGATCTTGACCTATCAGGTCCATCTTGTAAATGAGCTTCGCTCAATGATGTCTGCCTGAATAAATAAAGATTTTGATTGATTGATTGATTGATAGACCAGCATGTAGGTAGTTCCATTCTACCAAATCAAATGCCTAAGAAAAGTCAACTGGCAAGGCAGCCATGGGAGTGGGGGATTGTAGGGCTAGCCACTTGAGCACCGGACTTCCCTTTGGAAAAGCCAACTTGTGATTGGTGGATCAAACGAGGCAGGATGCTGTTAAGCCTGTTCGCTAGAACCTTGGCCACAATCTTAGTATCCATGGAGAGAAGGGAAATGGGACTGAAGTTGGCACAATCATGTGGATCACTAGATTTCTTAGGCAATAAAGTATCAAGGGCTTCTCTCATGGTAGGAGGAAGGGAACCAGAGCTGTGAGCCTCTTGTAAGGCATGCAGTAGTGGCTCGGATAACTCCTTCTTCAGGAGTTGATACACCTCTGCTGTCAGCCCATCCAACCCTGGAGCCTTTCCCTTCGACAACTAGGAAAGCACACAATGTAGTTCTTCCAAGGTTATATGAGAGTCCAGGCTCTACTGATTGGCAGACTTAAGTCTGAGGAAGGAGTCTGGGTCACAGAAATTAGTAAGGAGTTGGATAGACCCCTGGGTATTCAATGAACTCCTTGTCTGATAGAGGAATTCATAAAAAAGATGCATCACTCAATTGACACCTTTGGGATCTGAGACAACTTTACCAGCCAGGTCCCAGAGTGTATGAATTCTGGTGGCTGCCTACTGTCTATGCAGCTGGTATGCCAAGAGTCTGCCCCCCCCTTGTCTCCGCCTTCCCATGCTTTATGCTTAGAGTGGAGGAGTTGCCAATCCGCTTTCCTGTACAGGATGGTATTTATGCGGTATTTTAGTCCCATAATAGAAGACAGGAGGTCTGGATCAGAATTGGGTTGGGACATAGCCTTGAATCTGGCCTCCAACACCCTGAGCTCAGCCTGGAGGCTGTCCAACTCTGACTTACGGGCTTATGCTTTACCGGCAGAATAAGAGATGGTGCGCCCCTAAGGAAGGCCTTAAAGGCCTCCCAAACCTCTCCCCCTGCATTAAGGAGAAAGTATGATTTGGCTTCTTCATGTAGGAAGGCACAAAAGTCCTTATCCTGGAGGAGGAGCGGGTTACAACACCACCGGGTGGAGGCATTCCCCTGCCCCTGAGGAATGAACATGAGGATGCAGGGGCATGATCAGAGATTAAAATGTTCTCCAACCTAGTGTCCACCACATCAGAGGCAGCCTCCTGGTTCACTAACCAGAAGTCAATCCTGCTGTAGGTACTGTGGATCACTGAAAAAAAGGAATAATCTCTCCCAGTGGGGTGGTCCCTACGCCACACATCAGCTAACCCCCACTCTGCCATTAATTCTGAAAGAGCCACCACGGCCTTAGGATGCACCTGGGTTGTGGATTGGAACTTGTCCAAGAAAATATCAAGTACTAGATTAAAGTTCCTACCCATCAGAATAGGGACCCTCAAAGCCTTTGCCAGTTGGGCTACGGCCTGGCTAACCATGGGGAAAAAATAGTCAGAATCTTGGTTCAGGACATAGACATTGGCGAGCAGGGCCCTTCCCCCTGGGTAGAAAATACGGGTCACAATCCATCTCCCTTGTGAATCAGTTTGTGTAGCTTCCACGACCCATGAGGATGCTTTATGCAGAAGAATGGCTATGCCTTTGGACTTAGTGTGAGCCGAACTGGCAATCACAGTTCCCACCCATAATTTTTTCAGCCACTGTACAGTGCAAGCCATGAGGTGCATCGCCTGCAATAGTGCCACATCTGTCCTGAGGATCCCAAGGTGCTGAAGGACCTTGGTGCACTTGACCTGGTGGTTGCGACCCTTAACATACCATGAGACATACCTCACGCCCAAGGACGCCCCCCCCCCAGCCATTCTGGTGAACAACCAACAAGGAGAAGGGACTTACCTGTCCAAAGAGGAAAGGACTAACCTCAAGGACCCTCGTAGCTGAGAGTGCAGACCTGGGAGCAACAAGAACCACCAGAGGACATATTCGGGGGAGAGAGGGCAATGGGGTAAGTAACCACAAAAGGCAGGGAGTGTGAGGATCTGTGCACGGCACCAAAAAGAAAAAAGACAGACCTGTAAGGATAAACAGAGACAAAAAACAATATTATACAACCAGAGAAAAATAAACACCAGAAACAAGATAACAGCAAATATTAACAGTCTCTCAGAAGTCAAGTCAAGCCTCCCTGAGTTTGGCTACCAGCAACTTCCACCAACTGGGAAAGGGAGGCTAGAAACCATGGCCACCACCCAATCCCCAAAAACAGGGGGGACAGAACTATGGGTAGAGGGTGGAGCAGTGAGCTTCTGAGAGATCAACTAAACAAGAATTGTGATGACACATGAAGGGAGCCATGGAACTGTCCCTGGCCATGCTGACTCGATCGTCTCTTCTGGGGAAATCCAGGTGTTAGTTAGAGTCCAACCAGATCACATCACCCATCCCCACCCAGACTTAGAAGTTCCAGATTATACCTACGGAACTCTAGATGAGACAGGGAAATGCAGAACATTCCATCTGCCCCTCATACCCCAAAAAGGAGGTGGGGGAGTAAGGGAAAAACACGCCACCCACCTGGGGGAAAGGGGAGGTCAACCTCCACCGAGATAACGAGCTAACCACAGAACAAAATGGACTTATATATAACTACCCTTCACATTAATCAGCATCTCCATTTAAAAGGGATGCCATGTAAGTACATGCTTGCATATGAAATCTTACCCCCCCATGGACTAAGCCGGGTAAAGAAGGGGATTGGACTGCTGCAGGTTTGCTGAGAACAGGGAGACATGCTATCTGGCCACTCAGGACCACATAGGGCGAGGGAACAACCCTAACACCCCAGGAACTACCTCCCATACCCCCCCCCAGGAGAGAGGCCTGAGAGGGGAGAATAGATGGGAGAAGGGATATTGAATTACCTGGATCCCATCGAACTGATAGGCAGAATGCCACTAAGCAGGAGGGCATCCAAGTGATGACAGCATTGCCTACATAAAAAGGCAGGTTCTATAGCAGTAGGTCAGCCCATCACTGCAATGCTGCCCCCACCCACCCACCGTGCAGAAGGACTTAGGGTAGGGGAGAGAAGACCTGGGGCAGTAACGTGCACCCCCGCGACTGTGAAGCCTACCTGAAAGCCCTATCTTAGGGGAGATAGGACATAAGGCTCAAGGAAAAAGCTGCGCACAGTGCCCCGAATATATGGTCTAAGGAGAAATGGGCTAAACACCCAACAAATTATCACCCAACATGCAGTTAAAGGAGGAAAATGTAACAGGGAGAACACTCAGCTAGAGTCCTTTTTTGGAGCATGTATGGAGGAGCAGTCTTCTCCACCTGAGGCATCTGAACATCTCCCATGATTGTCCAAGTCTCTGCAGGGCTGGGGATGAGCACTCACTACTTCTGCGAAGGACTCGATGCTGGGCCTAAGGAGACCCCTAACCGTATCCAAGGTTTCTTCTTCCGGATCTGCTGTGTCCGCCCAGTCTGCTATAGCCTGCATGTCCATCTCCTCAGAAGAGTCTTGTGGGTCCTCTTCATGCATGTCAGACAATATGGATTCTGACCTGGGGAGCTTAGCTGGTGGAGAGTGAGTTGCAGGAGGAGTACCATAGACCTGGGGGCTACGTGATCTTGCTCGTGATCTGACCACTGTGAGAGAGATACGAGCTGCTTTGGTGTCTTAGGCAGAAGCAGAGTCAACCAGATGCAGCATTCCCAATGCTTGTTCAGATGGCTGATGACTAGGCTCCCTCAGGGCTGACAGGCTGAGGGAAGATAGTCTCTGGGGACTATTCTGTCTGGGATTGTGGTCCCTCAGGGGCATTTTCCTATTTCTTTCGTTCCACCAGCCTGATTTTCCATCAGGCTCCCAAAGGCACCTGGGGGAATGCAGTCCCCAGCAACAAGTTTGGCCAGTGCTTGTGCAGCCAGGCCTCATCTTCCTGTGGTGACTCAGCTACAAACTCTTTGCCTTCCTTGGAGATGTGGAGTCAGGTGAGTCTTATAAGCCTGTAGCGAAAATCATTAGCCAGAAGTGCTTTTTTGAGGGGAACAAAAGCTTTCTACTTGGCAGCAACCTCTTGCGAGAAGTCCTGGTAAAAGGAGATGCTGGCCCCCTTCCATTTAATCTTGCCCAGGTCCCTAGACACACGCAACACCTTCTCCTTAACGGAGCATCACAGCAGGTAGGCTATGATGGATTGGGGGGAATTTGAGGAGAGGCCTGCTTTCTCTGTAAGCCTGTACACCCTTTCAACACCTACCGGGTCTTACCAGTAATCCCCCAGTAACTTGGGGATCCATTCATTAATAAAATGCTCCATGTTTGGCCAGTCCACCCTCTCCAGCACCCCCAGGATGTGGGGATTGTTGTGCCGGCTTCTGTTCTCTTGGTCTTCGGTGTGGTGCCAGAGTTTGCATATTCTTTCTTCCTGAGCCTGCAGCCTTTGCAGTATCAGGTCCTGTTGCTTCTCCAACTCTTCGGTACACTGCTCAACTACATTCAGTCGTTCATCTACCCTGCACACATCCACCACATTTCCAGCCAGAGAAGAGCTGATCCCATCCACACGGACCAGTAGAATTTCTAGCATTTTAGTAATGTATGCTAGAGGGTCTCCCCCTTGAAGCTGTTGTTTTGATGATCCAGGCAGGTTGTCTGCACCTGTTGCTGCTGAGCTGCTTGTGGCAGCTGCCATCATAGCTATCTTTAGTGCCTTTCCAGCTGCCCGACTCGAAAGTGGAGAATTAGCAGGTGCTGCGGAAGAAAGTCTAACAATCAGAAGGCAGTTGAGAGAGGGTACGACCCCACAAGTAGAGCATCCAAAGCTTAGAAGGCAGAAATTCAAATAGCAGGGAGAAGGTGAGGGGCCTGCAAGGCCACGCTGTACTGTCTGACAGCTCAGAGCATCCTTAGGCACAATTCCACAAATCTGCTGGCTGTTCCCAGAAAAAATGCAATCAAGCTGGTTAGCAGGACCTGGACAGTGTGCTTCATGTCTCAGAAGTTACTAGTGCCCAAAATCATAGCGGATTACATCAGATTCAGTCCAGGCTGTGATGGAGCTAAAAGTTCACACAGCCATCTTGTCTGGGTCCAGGCCACGCCCCCACCCCCCCAATGAGGACAGATTAACAGAGCTCAATATGTATACCCTAGAGCAAAGGAGGGAGAGAGGTGATACTATCGAAACATTCAACGATCTTAAGGGCATTAACAAGGTGAAAGAGTCTAACGTTTCAATAAAGAAAAATAGCAGGACAAGAGGACACAGCATGAGATTAGAGGGAGGCCGATTAAGGGGTAACGTGAGGAAGTTCTTTTTTCACAGAAAGGGTGGTGGATGCATGAACAGCCTACCTCAGGAAGTGGTGGATATGAATACAGTGCAGGGCTTCAAACAGGCATGGTATAGGCATATGGGAGCAATACAGATGAGTATGAATTGATAAGCCATTGACAGAGTACAGGCCTATGGCACATTCATAAGGTACAAAATATGAGCAGACTGGATGGGCCTTGCGGTCCTTATCTGCCGTCAACTTCTATGTTTCTATGTCCATTTTTGAGATACTTTCAGGAGAAGATCCAGAGTGAGTAATGCACTGAAATCAGTACTATATAAAGGCCTCATGTTTCAGATATCTTCAGCAGAGGATCCAGAGCGAGTCTCACATTGAACTCAGGACTATATATAGAGGGCCATGTTTGAGATGCGTGCAGGAGGGGACCCAGCCAGAGTGAGTCATACTCTTAACAGAGGACTGCAAAAAGGGCCCATATTTGAAATATCTTCAGGATAGGATCCAGACTGAGTCATACTCTGAACACGGGACTGCATAAATGGCACTTGTTCAGGATAAATGCAGGAGAGGATCCAAAGTGAATCATACTCTGAACTAAGAACTGTATAAAGACTGATGTTTGAGATGCTTTCCAGAAAGGATACAGAGTGAGCCTTACTCTATGTGTAGACTCCTTTTTAAGGATACATCAATGAGAAAATACTGAGAGTGCCTCACGCTGAGCACAAGGCTAGACAAAGGGCCCTTGTTCAAGATTCTTTCAAGATAGGCTACATCATTTGTCCTCTCAGCACAGGTCTAGATGATAGGTCCTTCTTCAAAATACCCTCTGGAAATGATCTAGAGAGCTACAAACACAGAACCAAATGAAAGCTCTGGTTTGAGACTCCATTAAGATAAGATCCAGAGTGAGCCCTGCAATGAACAAAAAGCTATATAAAAGACCTTTATGTAGGTATCTTTAAAAGAGGACCCTGAGTGAGTCATTCTCTCAGTGTAGGGCTACAAAAACATCTTGTTATAAATATCTTCAGAATATTGATATCATTCCTTCTTTGTTTGCAAGCCTAGAAGAGGTTTTTTTTCAATATGTCAACAGTAAATGATACGGGTTGAATTTGACTTGGAGTACTGGGCTAAATATTGTTTTTGAATCCTTCTGAAAAAGAGTGTGACTCCTTCATGTGCAGAACTAGAAAAAGGACCCTTGTTCAAGATATCTTCAGGAGAGGATCATGAGTGTGTTTACCACTGAACATGGGTTTAGATAAGGGGCCCATTTTCAATATACCTTCAGGAGAGGATCCAGAGTGAATCACACTCCAAACCCAGGTATAGATAGGGTCTTTATTTGAGTTACCTTCAATAGAGGATCCAAAGTAAATCCTGCTCCTAGCTCAGTGCTAGACAGAAGGTCATAATTTGAGCTACCTTCAATAAAGAATCCAGGATGAATCTGTCTCTCCTAAAGCAGGGCTAGACTCAGTTCTTGCTTTTTGATACCTTCAAGTGAGGATCCCAGAGTGAATCACACTCCTAGCTCAGGGTAGACTAGGGTGCCATGTCCAATATATGCTAACAAGTAGGTTTGCAAGGCCTTGTTTTCAGTTGGAAAGGTAATATACTGTATTGTTGATGCCCTTTTGACAGGGTAACTGGTTCAAAGTACAGAAATATAATATTTGCTGTTCTGATTATTACAATAAATGTGTGTACTACGCCACCGCTGTAGTAGAAGAAGGTTGCTAAAAAATTCCTTCTAACCCGGGAACTCAGAATTAATAAACTTACCCAACTGGCTGTATTTATCATACCAAATGCAATTAACATGATAGCTGTGTGTGTCTTTCCTAGTCATAAAATTGCAAGTAGCTAAAACTAAATAAATTGTGCCATAAGAAAATATCTTGGAATGCAGAAGTTGTCTGAGGAGATATGCAGAGCTGGAGGAGATATTGGTATATAGTTATGACTTAGGGACCTGGGTGGATGAAATGACCATGGAAAGTAAAGAATATGTCTGATTTGTTTTCTAAAATGGGCATGTGGAAAATGAAAACCAACTGAGGGCTCTATTCACACTTTCCTTTGTGGGTGAGTAGAGTATTTATGTGCTGTGCATGCCCCCTTCACAAATATGGAGAACCCTATGATATTCACCAGTCCTGCCTCTTTGCTGCCTTAAGGGTCCCCCACCTACATCCTACACTGCAGAGGTACTGCATGGGTGCCAGGACAGCAAGCATGCTGAGGGAAGGGCCACTCTTGCAGCATTCCCAAAAGCTACTGAAGACTGGCTACAAGCAATGGATGAGTATAAAAGATCCATAGGATTAGTTCCTGCCATAAATCTTCAGACCCCTTTTTCCCACAACCTGGAATGATGTATAGGGCCCCAACTGGCCACACACACACACACACCACACTCACACACACACACACACACATATGCATGCACACATGCACACACACACACACACACACACACACATCTCCATCCCTCCTCTTTGACACAAAGGGATAGGAATGGGTGGCAGGCCATATGTGCATTCAATAATAAATTTACCGTCTATTCTGTAAATGGGTTATAGCATTGCTAGTTGGATTGCCATATCCCATGAACCCTTGCACTCATGTGCCAAGAATCCACTGGAGGGCCTACCTAGGCTTCCAACTGGTAGCCCAATGTCTGGCCAAGCTCTGCCCTTCCTCCCCAGTCAGTCTTCTCTCTCAGCTTGGAATGTCCCTGAACATGCACATAGGTGGCTTAACAAAATGAATGCCATCAGTGGGCAGGACTTGCAGAGCTGCACGTGGGCACATTGATTTTTGAGCTGGCCACATGGGATTCACTCATATGTTAGCCTTTTGTGTGATTCAGGCTCTGAAAACCACAATAAATGTAATTTGAATGAACTGTCAATATCATTGTACAGTAAATGCTTTATGTGATGAGCCCATGCAAAAAAAAAAATAGTGAAAAGGTTTTTTATTAATATTCTTCAGTGGACCTTTTGAATGGGGGTGTTTCATGATGTTATTCTCTGGTATCTTGGAAATGGGCACTCTGCATAAACCTGGCACAAGTACTGTTTTTATTATTATTGTTATTATTATTATTATTGCTAAGATGCAAATTAAACATTTATGAAAAAAAGATTTTAGCACTGGAATTAACCAAGAAAGCTGCTGTTCCAAACATTGCTAATAGATTTCAAGTGCCAAAACAATCCCCCAGATTGAGGTAACTTGAGCCAAGACACACATGCAATAGCACTCCTTGGCAAGGGAATCTGCAGCCCTCCCAAAGAGAATGGCAATTTTTTAAGCTTTGTTTATTGCTTTGACTCAATGCAATCGATATACCCCCTCTTCATTGCTCAGACCTCGCACCCACCATCCCCCCCCCCAGGGTGCCAGGCCTGGGAGGCTTACAATTTGCCCCCTGTGGCAGGGCTCCCTGAGGGGAGGGACTGAGATACACCAGAGGCCTCAGCCGAGGCTTACACCTGGGGCATCATTTGGGAAGAGGTCTGGGACTTCTCAGTGCAGTTGGCCCAGGGATTTTCTCGTGAGTTCCTCAGACGCACAGACATGCAATGACATCAGCATGGGCTGGGTGTGCTCCCACACCTTACCAACAGATGAAAGATGATGATGCAAAAAAGCACATAGAAAAAACAAGTAATTATGCCAAATAACCATACACGGTCATATGTAATGGACATCATGATAAGGAGAGTAATAATTACATGATTATATATAGACAGGATTCAATGTGTTTTAACTCTTTGAACTGTACTGTGTTGCCATAAAGTGGCCCAGGTCATGCCTGTAAAAGGTCTTACTGTCCAATGATCTCACCTGGTCACCAAGTAAAAATAAATAAATGTATAGAACTCTGCTTAAACTTTGTATTATAATCAGAGTCCAGAATTCATGCAGCCATAAGAAAGAAAAACACAGTCCAAAACATAAGTCCTTACTCAGATACCCTCTCAATGCTCCCAAAGAGAGACTTCACTTCGTAATTGGGGCTTCAGCCATATGGGCTAGCTTGGCGTCCTCCCCATCTTATGGACCTAGGAAATAGCATCTTAGTAGAAGGGATTTAAAACAGTCTAATAAAAACATGAATGCATATTTGCCAAGGGCTGGGAGATTTTCAGTAGAATATTTTTGCAGTGTTGAACTTATTATGGCTGATGTATTAAGACATTAAAAATGCAAAACTACTTAGCAACCAATAGAAATAAACACAGTATGTTCATTTTAATCTACAAGTAAATGTTATTTTGCAGTTATCCACAGCACCGGCTAGTAATGCAATTTAGAAATTCAAACAAAATGAGCTACTGAGTAATTCAATTAAGTAACAATGTATTAATATTTAGTAATTGCTATTATATTTTTTGCTAAGTAAAAGTAGAAGAAAATTCTTATGACAGTAAACAGTGGTAGTAATTAAAGATAATTTGAAGTAAGTACCATGTGAGTAAATGCTATGTTGTCACTTTACTTTGAATAGTTACAGTGCGATAAATAAAAGTAATATTTTTTTCGTTTGAGTACAGTAATGGAGTTCCTCCTTGACCGATAGCCTTATTCATTTTCTAAGGAATATGCTGTATGCTGTCTGAGAGATACAGTTCATCAGGAACAGCATACGTAGGCCATGTTGAGAACAACAAAAAAACACTTGATTTGTTGATTGCTTGACTGATTTATAACTGTTGAACAAGGATGGCACATGGAGTTATGATAGCTTGTTTCCAGATGAGTTCTGGGTGTGGATGGATGATACGGCCCTGTTTTATTGACAGGGGAGATGCTGGCTAGGACACTGGAGAAACTCCTTTTCTCCTGCTTTCATTCATTAGATGGCAGCTGGCTGAGGTGGCAGTAGAGCTGTTCTGGTTGCGTACTGCAGGACCTGATTTTTCACTTTTTCGGGTGGTGCTGAGTGCGCACAGTGTGGGGATGTGGGAGTGTAAGTATCTTTATTGGGTCAGGTGGGGGGAGTGCACCTAGTGTGGAAGATCATTGCCAACAGTGGCATTAAACTCCCAACTGTTGGCTGCAGCAACTGACTGCAGAGTGGCTTTTTAATGGGGGGGGGGGGCAGGTGATCAGTACTGGCAGCAAGGATGAACACACAAACTCTAGCCACATCTACAGCTGCAGATCATTTTTTTCTCCAAAGAGGAGCAGAAGGTTATTGCTGTCAGTAGTGGAGAGGGGCACCTGGATGCTGGTTATTGAAACAGCCATAGAACAGCTTTTCTTGGGGGGGTGGGGAGTCAAACAAACCATGGTAGCACCTGGAATGTGTTCTTAACTGCTGGCCATATGAAGAGACATGCAGCAATATTCATTTAAAGGAAGGGGGTAAATGATTTGTGTCAGTGGATTCAGCCTCCTAGAACCACTAAAACAATTATTACCAAATCTTTTAGAATCCAGAGATCCTGGACTTGGCAATGCATGTGCCAGATTTCATTTTAATCTGTCTAAGGATAGTAGTGGTACTAGACTGCAAAATCATGGTTCGGCTTAGAAGTACCTTCTCAACCCTAACTATACCAGTGCAGTACACAAAATAATGCATACTCCAGTAATGCAAGGCACCCTGAGTAACACATGCAAACACAATGAATACCTTTAAGCTGGCTGTGCTTTAAAGGAGATAGAAAATGATTCTCCACTGTTATTGACTGTTAAACAAGTGATACACTACACACAATGGCCTCTGTGTGAGCTTTTTTATTGTAAATGTTTAGAATGCACATTTATTTATATACTCATTGGGCACTATTCACAATGGCTATGCAGCTCTTCACACAGTGCATAAGACCTGTGTGTAGACCGGAACATGTGGAAGCAGCCCCTTTGCAGCATGCACGACCCATGTGCAGGGCCATGCACAGAGCCGCCACATGAACATGCGCACCTCTGTGGATATGCAGCATGCAGGGGTGTTTCCATGTATGCAGTATGTGTGGGATTCTAAACGTTCGTGCACTACATATGTTACGTCAGAAAGGTGCATCATGTCCCTGCATATGCAATATGTGTTCCGGAGGCAGCCGTATATAGCCTACACGTTGCACACATGGCTGGAGTGGCCAGCAAAGTGAGCCAGAGTGGGGCATGGCAATGCCCACAGAGGCACCACACTCCAACCATGCATGCAGCGACACAAGGTACGTTGGCAGCACCAGCACATGTGCCAGCCACCTGCCATGTGCGACCACTGCATGTGTGAGAACATGTGCCATACGGCCTGCCCCAACGTACTGCATATGCCACCCAGCAGGCACCATCGCAAGTGGACATACAGCATGCATACCATGGCAAACAGGCAGGCACACACACCAAGCATGCCATAAGGCCCAGTCATGGAAGCATATAGAACACACAGACAAACACACACACACACACACCTGCCCGTGTACACCATGCCAGGGTGATGAACGAGACACACAAACATAGCTGGATACGAATGCCTTTACTGGTACCAAATTTCTAAAACAAAGGTCAGAAACAGAAATAGGGCACAAGGGTAGGGGATCAGCATCATGGACAGGCCTCCACACCAATCAGAGTCTTCCTGTGAGGGAAACTCTGGGCTGGTGGATGGCGTCAGCTCCTGGAGGGGTGGTGGTGTCAGTGAACTCCCTCTCTTCAAGGATGAGCTGCCTGATAGGGCCATGGTAGTGCTGAAATGGCAAGAGCAGAAGGGACTGACATCAGTGGCCCAGTAACATGCAACAGACCCTGCCCCAGCAATGCCACACTTGCACACACATAGCCAAGGGCCACCTACCTTTGAGGGTGCTCTGATGGCCCACAGGTCCCCCTGGTCATCCTGGTACACATGGTCAACTGTGCTGCTCCACAGTTTAAAGTGCCATGGCAGGTCATGTGGCAATTGCTGCTGCGAGGTTACCACATGGGCAGGGCCTGGCCCACCCACCACCCTGTGCTTCAGGACCTGCACCACTTTCCAACACCGGGTCCGCTGCAATGACACACAGGGAACATGATTAGTCGACACATCCCAGGCACAGGCCCCAGCTCACTTGACAAACCCACAGACGTAACATGACCAGGTGAACCAGCTGCAGAACCTACCTGCTTCTTCTCTGTCACTTCCAATATCTCCCCTGCAGGCATTCTGTCTTGGTATGTGGCCTCCACCACCCTGTACAGATGCCATGGCAGGGTGAGCCTGCCATGGACCTCCGCTGCCACCATTGGTGGAGCTGCTGCTGCCGTCATATCCACAGCTATAAGAGCAGGCCATGGCAGGCCCGCGCACACCACGTGGGCATGCCATGCCCTTAAGGGCACGTGCGACATGCCACACAGCATGCATGGCACACACGTGTGGACATGCAACACCACCATGTGAATGCTAGGAGCAGTTCACGAATTAGCATTGCGATGTGCCCAGGGGCACTACTACATCTGGTCCTCCTCGAAGATGCCATTGCTGAGAGTCGTGGCAGACCAATGCACCATCCCTGGGTGTTCAGGCCATGTCTCGTTGCCCAAACGCTGCACCCTGCCAACATCCTACAGTGGTACTGAGTCAACCACGGCAATCTATGGTACATCTGTGGCCTGGTGGAGGATGCAATCCGACCAGCCACCGAGCGCTCCATGGCCATGACCATGGAGACAAAGGTGCTGTGCACTGTGCAGTACTATGCCATGAGCACATTCCAGAGGGTGATGGGCGACATAACAGGGGTGAGTCAGTCGTCCATGTCACAGGTGCTGCACCAGGAGACCGATGCCCTGGTGAGGCACCAGGAGAAGCACATCACGTTCCTCATGGATGAGACAGGGCCCAGGGCCATCAAGGGTGCATTCCTCAAATGTATGGCATGCTGAACATGGTAGGTGTGATCAACTGCATGCATGTGCCCATCCTCACCCTGCCCATCAATGAGGAGGCCTACAGGAACCATAAGGGGATCCACAGCATCAGCTGTCAGGTCATTTGTGATGCCACAGGCATTCTGACCAATGTCCTGGCATGATACCCATAGTCATGCCATGACTCATATGTCTATGAGAACAGCACCCTGAGGCACCATTTAAACTGACAACTGGAGGGCTATGGCTGGCTGTTGGGTGAGTCCCCATAACCTCGCATGGATACATTGACTGCACGCTTCCCCCAGTAACACTAACGAATCTGTTCTGCTCCACTTCCACAGCTGACAGTGTGTACCCCCTGAGGACAACACTCCTGACATCATACTTGGCTCCAATGCACCCGGGTGAAGAGGCATACAATGCAGTACACACCTGGGGTGTGGCATCAAAGAATGCACCATAGGGTTGCTGAAGATGTGTGTCCAATGCCTGGACCACACAGGTGGCACAATGATGCTTGCACCGCGTATGGTGTTCAGAGTGTTCACCGTCTGTGCCATGCTGCACAACATCTGCATGTGCCACATGGTGCCGGAGCCCCCTGATGTACACCCAGAGGAGGACAGTGAAGAACCACCACAGCAACCCCATGGACCAGCGCTGCCTGAGGAGGGTGCCAGGGTGCTTCCAAGGGACAACCTAGCAGTGGGATGCATGGTAACACAGGTCATGCACCGTCACGTGGCCCATGGCACATTCAGCAGGTAAGGAGGAGCACATGCTTGTGATGATGAGCATGCCAGAATGTGCCAGCATGTGTGTGGCATACACACCATGGTGTGGCCATGGACAAGATGTGCCACCAGCATGCACATTCCATTTGCCATGTGTGGCGTGTGTGGGTTGTGTGCCATGGTCCACACTGAGGGCACCTAGCTGTGGACAGTGTATTCCACCATGTGGTGCTGCATGATAGATGTGTGGGGGGGGGTGCCAGGATGGTGCATGGTGCAGGCCTGTGGCAGTGGCACCCGGTGCTCTCCCCAGGCAGCACTGATCTATGGGGTGTTATAACTAACCAAAGTGTGGGCTGTGGTGGAGGAGTTCTGCAGTGGTGGTGGTGGGATTGGTGGTTGGCTTGTGTCTGTGGCAGTCACATGAGTGTGTGTGTGTCATCCAAACTACCTCTGTGTCACTGGCTTCAGTTGCTGCCCACTGTGGCCATGCACTCTTCCATACACTGTCGTATGGCGCGCCATGCCCGCTGGCTGTGCGGCACCCTGTGACACCTGTACATGGCACAATCGACAACTCTCCATGCTCATACTGGGTTCCAGCCCAATGCCACCTGTTGTGGGTTGGGGGAGCTGTCTGGCACTGTCACACCTCGCCTGTGGTGGCACTGGGTAGGATGCACTGGCCAGTGCCATGGGCACAGCCATGGCAGGTGCGGTGGGGCATCCCTGCAAGGTGGGTGGCTATGGCCAGGAGGGTGCCCGCAGTCTGCTCCTGTGCCCGTGCCCCTGCAGCCACTTTGTCTGCCAGGCATTCCTGGGCATGTGCATCTGTGGCCACCACCTTCGCCATCTGCTTCTGCACCCTCACGCCTGTGGCCACGCCTTCTGTGAGCCTCTCCTGCACCTGCACAGACCCCACCATGACTTCTGTGAGGTGGTGCAAGGCCTCCATGCATTTCCTGGTCACCTGCAGATGGTCCTGCTCCAGCCCACAGAGGTCAGGGTAGTAGCTGGCTAGGAGGGAACCTCTGGCACCCTATCTGTGGTGCCTTGGGGGGGCCCTCTGAGGCACCTATATCCAGCTCCTGTATGTAGGGCAGTGTGGCAGGTGCTGCTATGCCCGTGGTTGTGGCGCAGCTGTCCTCGGGGGGGATGGAGATGTCCTTGCTGTGGTCCATTCCATACGATGGCTGCTCTGTACCAGCACTGCTCTCCTGTGTCTTCCCTTCATCGGTCTCCTGTTCGGTTGGCCTGTGCCAGAACCGTTCTCGTCCTCCTTCTGCTGCCATTCCAGTGTCTCTCCTCTATCCCTGCCAAGGTGGTCTTCAGCCGTGGTGGACTGCTGTTTATCTTCCTCCTGCATGTCCCCGGTTCCATGCTGCTGCATACATGTGTTGGGGATGGGAGGACATCGGTTTGTATCCGTTTGTGTCCATCATGGGCAGTGACATGCCCAGTGATGCTGACATTACCCAGCTTTGCCATCTGCCCTTGGTGGCCCTCCTCCTCCTCCGATTACGCCATATGGTCCTTCTCCTGCACTGTCATCATCCTGCACTGTGGGTTGGAGCATGACAGGTGATCAGTGACTGTTGCCATACAAACAGCACCATGGTTGTGCTCTGTGCACCCCCATGCAGTGCTTACCTGGCATGCTGTACAGCACGTCCAGCTCACCGTCCATGAGGATGTCACTTATTATGTCCGCCACCTGCTACTCAATGGGAGTCAGTGGTAGGGCAGAAGGTGGTGGTCCTCCTCCTGTGGTGCCCTGCAACTGCACTGCCCTGTTCAGCTGTCTCTTTCCTGGGACCAGAGAACATGCCACTTGTGCTTGATGGCCACCAGTGTGCATGCCTCCAGTTTGACAGCATTGATTGCCACCTGCAGGTCCAGCCATATACAGGCTTTGGTCTTGGCTGAGGTGCTCAGTTACATCCATTCAAACAACACGTCTTAGCGATACTGGATCTTGGTTATGAGGATGAACACCTGTGCCCCTGTGATGTTTGGGGAACACTGCCTCCTCCCGCTGCCACCCCCACCCGTGCTGCATCTACTAGTAATGCTGGTTGGGCATGTAGTGGTTATCCCTGCATGCTCCTTGGACACGTGGGTGCTGCTGCCATTTTCCAGGGACATCTCTCTTCTGCACTGTGCATATCACTGGTGTGTATCGGTTACGCATTGCCTTATATAGTGGGGTCAAGGGGCATTTCCCATCATCTTGCGCAAGCTCTGTCCCACCCCTGCGCTTAGCTGCACACCTCCTCTGTCACCACCCCGGACTCCTGGGGGCATGTTGGGCTGTGTTGTGCATTCCGCATATTTTGATTTCACTATGCGGTACGCAGCTGCGCGCCCTCTTTTATGATCGTTTCATGCGTAGTAACAGCCCTCTGTGAATAGGACCTATTATGTTGAAATAGCCATTGGCTTGACAGTCTGTGTTTTTATATAAGGAGTCAGAACCTGTCAAGCTTCGAAATACTCCTGTTACTGACACCCAATAGAACATACAGTCAGTTTTAGCATACTACATTGGACTTTTCAGCTGCTTCAGGATCTACATTAAAGGCTGATTACATACTGCACTCCTAACAAGCATTTGTCAATGCCGAACGTTCGCTTGCAGGTATTTGCAGTGGTATTTGACACTTGGACATGGCTTAAAAAAATCAGTGACAAAGAAGTACAAGCATTTGTCAATGCCGAATGTTGCTTGCTTCTATGTGCTGTTTAAGTATTTGGAAGTCATTGGAATGCAAATATTGAAAATTCGCAAACTTACGAGCGTGTGTAGGAACTGCGCAACGCACGCTCGTAAAACAGTCATTTTTAGGAATTTTTTCACCAAATTTTCAACATAGCCATTTTAAGACCTCTGCTCATGAACAGTGTCACTGTGATTGTCTTAATGTGTCCCATACATTGATTTCTCACACCGACTGCGCCATTGTGCGCTACATGGGCAGAAACATGTTTTGGGCAGGATGTGAAAAATGACAGCTATACTGCTCATGAGAAGGTGTGGTAAAATGGCAATATTGAAAATCTGGAGTGAAAATATTGAAAATTCGCGAACTTACGAGCCTGCGTAGGAACTGCGCAACGCACGCTCGTAAAATAGTCATTTTCAGGAATTCTTCCACCAAATTTTCAAAATAGGCTTTTTGAGAGCCCTTCTTATGAACGCTGGCACTGTCGTTTTGTTAATCAGGCCTGAAAGGTGATTTCACGCAGTGACTGCGAAATCACCCTTCGGGCCCGAATAACGCCATGACAGTGACAGAATTCATGAGAAGGGTCCCAGAAACCCCATGTTGAAAATTTGGTGCAAAAATTCCCAAAAATGCCTGAGATATGCAATAAAGTTGAAAAAACCCTATCTAGCCCATTATACAGCTTACCGGCATTTCTCAGTTCGCGGGTCGCCTTTGAAGAGAGCAGGCGTGTTCCGGTCCAGCGATGGATCGTCGTGCCGAGCTCGGAGGTAAGTATGGGGTGAGGGGGTATGGGAGGCAGGTACGCGGTGGGTGGGTGCGGGTTGTGGAGGGAGGCTAGGGAGAAGTGCCATGGGACCGCTTTTTAATTTACAGGGTTTTAATTTAAAAGACGACGTGGGATATTTGCCACGCTGGGTGGGCTCCCAGCGTGGCAGAAGAAGGCTGGGGGCGTGGAGCAGCGGGGATTGGGCACCCCGTCGGCGGACGACGCGGACGTTTGCCATGCTGGGGTGGCCCCAGTGTGGCAGCAAAGATTTGGGAGGGGGGCGTGACGCGATGGAGCACACAGCGGTGGTTTTCTTGAAGAGAAGACCACCGCTGGTCATACACAGCACCGCATCCGATTGGTGCAGGATCACCACACCTGCTCAATGGAGCAGGAGATTGCACAGGAGGGGCACACCTCCAAAGTGTCCCATTCTCCCAAGACGTCCCTTGCGCATGTGCGCAAGCGAACGTAAAAAGGACACCTCCTGACTCAGACATTACCTTATCCTTTTTTTTTCTTCCCAAGTAAACTGTTTAGATAATTGAGGATCTTTCCATGACCGATATGATGACTGGCCAAGGATGAAATGGGAGGGAGGGTCAGTGCTGATTGTCTTAGGATAAGGTGATGTTTGAGTTGGGGGTGGGGCTTCTCTCCTAGTACCTTACAAAATTACCTACTCTCTCAGATCCTCTGATCTTAACTTTCTAGCCATTCCCAAGACTAGGACCAAACATGTAGAGTTGTCCTTAGCTGTTGCTGCACCGAAACTATGGAACAGCATACCAGCTCACATTAGACACTGCTCGGTTGCCCGTGCCTTCTGGTATCAATACCAGACATATTTGCTTCAACATGCAGTATGCTGCTGTTCTAAACCATTGCCCTCAGTGTTCATCTAGCCACCCGTACTACCGCTCCTTGCACTGGATTATTTTGTTACCTATTATTATCGGCCCCTATGCACCAATGGGCGGGAAGTATGTGCCTGAGGTGCGTATCCCACTCGCATAGCTCTGCACCTGCAGAGAGGTGCGCACTGGCCATAGTCATCAATCGCCACCACTTGTCCATGGGCTGGCCCCACTGGCACACAAAACTGTGCAGGGCAGCCATGGATGGAGTCACAGACCCAGTTGGGCATCAAATGGGATGCCTGGCATGGGTCCCAGAGTAGATCCCTTGCACGGTAGGGCATGGGTCTGGGTGAGTGAAAAGTGCCAGTGGACACCTGGACCCACGCTGCTGCAACAGTCACATCAGCTGAGCTCCACAGGTACCGAGACCCCTCACTGGAGGTCCACTGTCCATTGCTCTGCAGCCCTAGCCCCAATTGTCCAGGAGTACCTCAGACCAACACAGTGCCACCTTATCCCCGAGCCTGTCAGTGACCTCTCCTGCACCAACACATGGTGTCCATTGCCCCAGTGCAGTACAAGACCCCATCACCACCACCACCACCACCACTGCAGGGTGGCCAAGCTTAGTGCTGCACAGAAATGCACACCCTATCCCCCCACTCTGGTCCCAATTTGCCCGCCCTAGCTTTGGTGGTCAGTGCCCCCCCATGGTACAGACACCCCCCCATACCTGCTGGATGGTGCCACAGCCCTGAACGGCCAGTGGCACAGCCCTCTGCGCACACCCTTGGCCTTCGACCATCCAAGTAATGCTGGGAGTGCACCAGCTATTTATAGGGCCCCGCTCCCTGCATTATTTGGATGGCCAGTGGCTGAGGAGGTGTGTCAAGGTCTATGCCACTGGCCATTCAACATAGTGGTACCAACCAGATGGTACATGGATAGGGGGTGGGGTGGGGGTGCCGGTGCCACTAGGGTGGGAGGGGGAACTATGGCTACCACCGTGGGTGCTGGGGTCCCAGGGTGGGGTTGGGTGGCCTGGACACTACTGGGTAATTGAGAGGGGTATGCTTGGCTCAATGGGGTCGGGCTGCCATGCCCTGGGGGGGATGTTCAGAGCCACCAGTACAGGACATGGTAGCACTACGGTGTATGGATACTCACCCCTCCAGCTGCCCCAGCCCTCGCCTTCATCCTAGTGGGCTGGGGTGGCATGGAGGATGCTTTCTTGGGCCTGCCACTACCGGCTGGGTAATTATAATGGGGCACATAGTGAGTTATGGCAGAGTCTCCCATGTCATGACCTGCGCCCTCTTCTGCACCCCTGCGGGCAGCACCACATGTCATAGTGCATAGTGCATAATGCTGGCATGCCCCCAGCCCACACCCCCGATGCATTGCTGCCTGTACAGCCAGGGGATTGGGTGCATACCGGTTGCACACCCCTTGTTGTGCATCCGGCATGGGGGGGCACAATGGGTGTAGTGTGGCTATGCGCCATGGCTACGTGGCATGTAACCACTTCGCACAATCGTGCATACGTCCCATTGTCAGTACCTTTGTATTTCTGCCAATTATCCTTCTCCTGTGCTCCCTTGCTATTAGACATGTTTCTTATTGATTTTCTCATCACTTTCTGCTCACACTGTTGCTAAATTCACTATCCTGTATATAATCTGTACCCCTTTGGATTTTATCACAAATTTTATCATTGTACACAGAAATGTACATAGAAACATAGAAATCTGTTAGCAGAAAAGGGCCCATCAGCCCATCTAGTCTGCCCCTTACCCCCCCATAGGCGCCTCAGTCCTTCCCCCTTATTCCCCTCTATTGCACCCCTTTCCCCAGTACAGCTTCCAGTCTCCCTCATACCAACTGAATGCTTACCCTTACAGTTATTGTTTAAGCCCATGTATTTATCCCATACCCTCTGGAATTTCCCCACTGATTTTACCCCCACCATCCATTCAGGCAGCCTATTCCAGGGACCCACCACCCTCTCAGTGAAGTTGTGCCCCCCTCACACTTCCTTTGAATTTACCCCCTCTAGTGTTAAGCTGTGTCCCCAAGTTTTTGTGTTTCCCTCATCTTGAAGATGCCCCCTTCCCTTACCTTGTTGATTCCCTTCAGATATTTAAAAGTTTTTACCCTGTCCCCCCTTTCTCTCCTTGTTTCCAGTGTATACAAGTCAAGCTCCTCCATCCTTTCATCATATGACTTCTTGTGCAAGCCTTGCACCATTTTGGTCGCCCTTCTCTGGACCATCTCCACCCTATCTATGTCTCCTTTAAAGTGTGGTCTCCAGAACTGTACCCCATACTCCAGGTGTGGTCTAACCATGGACCTATACAATGGCATGATCACCTCTTTTCTTCTACTTGTAATACCCCTCCCTATGTATGCCAGCATTTTATTTGCTTTTCCCACTGCCTTGTTGCACTGATTTGCCACCTTTGGGTTATCTGATATGATAATCCCCAGATCCCACTCTTGCTCTTTTGCCCAAATCTCCTGCCCTACCAGTGTGTACCTGGCCTTTGGATTTTTGTGCCCTATGTGTATTACTTTGCATTTCTTTGTATTATAGCAAATTGCCATCTCTCTGATCAACTGTCCAGCTTTATCAGATCTTCCTTCATTTTCTCCCCTCCCCACCCAGGGTATCCACCCTATTGCAGATCTTTGTGCCATTTGCAAATAGGCACACCTTCCCGTTTAGCCACTCTGTTATATCACCAATGTAATTATTAAACAATATCGGTCCCAATACTGACTCCCTGAGGTACCCCACTTGTCACCCTTTCCTCCCTGGTGTGAGCCCAATTGACATCTACCCCAAAGTGCCCAACTTGTTCACCAGCCTCCTGTGAGGAAAGGCCTTAATAAAGTCCAGATAACCCGCTTCCACTGCCCCTCCCTGATTGCACACATCTGTCACCCAGGCGAAGAATTCAGTCAGGTTCATTTGGCATTACTTTCTTTCTGTAAACCTGTGCTGGCTGTCATCCTGCAGTACGCCCCTCTGCCAGGTACTGTACTAATCTTTCTTTCAGGAGGAGTGCCTCCATCAGCTTACCCATCTCTGAGGTAAGACTGACTGGACGATAGTTACCTGGCTCCTCCTTTCCCCCGCTCTTGCTCAAAGGCACCACATCTGCCTTTTTCTAGTCCCCTGGAACTCTCCCAGTGTCTAAAGATAGATTAATCAGCCTCATGAGTGATACTTTTCTGGTTATTATGTTGCTTGTATGTTGTTAACATTGTCTGCACTGTAGTGGTCTAAAATGTTTGTACTCTCCTGGGTCATGCCTGAAAATAAGCAAATGTTTGCCTAGTGTACCTTACCCACTAAACAAAAACTAAATAAATAAATGAAGTCGCTTCTCAAACTATCTGCAAAGGCTGTGAACAGCAAACCCAAGATGTGTGCTACATTCCTGTTTGTTTATTTAAACGTTTCACCAGGAAGGCATACTGTGCAGTATTGCACGTTTCCAGATGTGTCTGGGGGGGAGGGGAGAAGGGAGATACAAGTCACACCAGAGATAGGAAAAAACATAAGCATAACACAGTTTCAAGATTCACAATTGCACAATAGATACAGCATTACCATGACAGTTTCAAGGTACAGCATTAGAAATTAAACCATGCAGTAAGATAGTTGAGTAGCATATTGCAGTATTAGGACTATGGCTGTTGCTTCAACCCACCAGGACACAGTGACAATGAGCCACATGATAGGAATGGTCTTGGTCGTGGTGCTCCCAAAACAAGAAAGAAATTTAAATGAACAAAGACCTGAATACAGAAGCTCAGAAGCAAGGATTACATTAAAGTGCACTGGCTGTGAAACCAAGCATTAAAGAAACACAAAATTATGCATGCCCCTGTAATGCAAGGCATCTTTAATGATGCATGCAAATGAGCAGGAAAGAATTAAGGCTGACTAAGCTGTGAACTAGGCTGCATGGTGCCAAATGTCCTCACAAACAATCTGCAAAAGCTAACTACAACAAACCAGGCATGCCTGTTTTGTCATCAGTATGCAATAGCTGTTAGCCTTAGCTTATGACACAGAGTCCACCAGCATACAATACCCCTCAGACTCTCAGCATTAAAATCCATAGCGCTGGCCTTACAAATTCAGAGCAAATGGTCAGAATGTGTAGCACTTTCTTATTTTAAAGAATAATATGTCTACAAATATTGGGCCCCATATTTAGTGTTAAGGAGTGTTTATATTACATTAGTTCAATAATTTAATAGTCTGTGCACCCAGAAATAGCTCTAACATTATTAAGAACATCAGTAAAACTTTGCTGAGCAATAGTACATTTCAGTGCAAAAATCATAGCACTATGCAAAATTAAATTTGTAGCAACTGAGAGGTATGTCCATGTGACAGGGAGTTCCTGCCACTCTTGAGACTGACGTTTTCTTAAATCTGTTGCAACAGTTCTTCTATTTCTTAGCCTACTCTATCCCTTACAATTTCTAGTCCATACGGTTGGTCATCTATGGGCACCCTCTTCCCTTTCTTGACTATGCTATAATGTCCTCTTTAATTTTTCCTTTTCCCTCTCAGGTCCTCGTACAGGGAGGTTATTGTGGTGACCTCCAAGCATACATAAAACAGGTTGTGTTTATCATTGTTGGACGTAATATGTAATAGCACTATGTCATAAAATACCTTGATGTATATACCTTATGTTTATGAAACTTATAAATGGTGAAAATGCCATGGCACTAGGTGTTTTTGATAATGGTACAAAGTACTAGGCGACTATTGTAAAAATTAAGTTAATTGTGGTATTTAAATTGCATGTAAATTGCTGTAAACTGAACAAGTCTGAAATGTCATGGTGATTTGCATATATCCCCTGATGCTTTGCATTATGGATGTGTGTGTGATGTTGTGTTTCTTTGAAACATGGCTTATTGTCAATGCCTTTTGGGGTAACTCATGTTTCAGTGCTTCTGCTTTGAGGTTCTTTGTCTTTAGGTTGCTTTTATTTATTTATTTATTTATTTGAGCCCCCACTTCCCAAGCAAACAAGGCCCACATAGGGGTGGTGGCTGAATTTCAACTGCTAAGGTAGATCAGAGATTAGTGTCAGTAGGTGCTGGCTAAGTTCAGATAAAGGACATATATAGTCTGTTGCTGCAAACTGACGTACAGAAGAAGGAATATGCCATTGCTTAAGGTTATCTGCTGTATTTTGAATAAACATCACACAAAGATTGTGTGTTGAACTTGGAGTTCGGTGTCTGGCCCACCTGTTATCCTACAACCTCTCCACAGTCCACCAGCTGCATGGTGACAATGACTGGGACATGGTGTCCCCAAAAGAGAAATTTTTTTAAAGGTTCAAGAGATTTAATGGTTCAGGAACTTTAACTCTTTGAGTACTGAGTATGTTTGAACATACATCGACTCAGGATGTATATACTGTATATGCCTGAAGTATTATAATGGTTAATGCAAAAGCACAGAAGCAAGGGATAAAGCTCAAAGTGAACTGACTGTTAAGCCCAAATGTTAAAGGGAACATAAAAACTGTTGTTTACATTTCTTTTTATTTTGTACCTCCCACGCCCCCGGCTAATCCCTCCTTCAGATCACCAATGGATCCCCATCCACCACATTTTCCCTCAGCATCATCTGCCATCCCCAATGTGTTGTGCCCTGGTCAAATAGGCATATCCCTTCACCACGGGGCCCCCCTCCCTGAGCCCACAGGAGGGGTGATACGGTCCAAATCTGTGCTGAGCATATGATGGGGGATTGGCTTCTGGAGGCAACTCCCAGGGCTTCATGGCATGAGGGGATCTGGATGACCATCATCCAGTTGGCTGAGCAGTGGGTTTCTATTATCTTCCCAGCACACCCACCTCCCACATACTGGTCAAGCCACAGTGGCGGCCTGAGCTGGGTGTGTTCAGTGGCATGGCATGGCTCACATAGCCAAGAATGCCTGCTGCACGTCACTGCCAGGAGCTGCCTAACAAGAGGTCCGGTGCTGTCCCCGAGGGAAGCATCCAAAGAACACATTTAACTCCTTCCCCGCCAGTCTCCGCTCACATTTCTTATATAATTATTTTTTGGGCATGTGTGAAGTCTGTTTTATAAGTCCCAGTGTCATGTATTATTTTATATGTTTGTTTTGAAATAGTTCTTTTTCTCCTTATTTTGGGTCCCTTAATAATATTGCCTTTTCCTGTGCCCTATACTTTTTGTTTAGTAGCTTATGAGTTCGGGAATCCAGTGACAACAGTTCATTCAGCTGAAGCCTCCAATGAAGCGTTCCATGCAGGGGTTCCACTCAGCTGATATCAGTAGGTGCTGGAACTGCTAAAGTCATTAAAAAAATGAATATTGGGTTGTAAAAGGCTGCCTTAAAAGGGGAACTTAAGTAAACAGGACTACTTCAAAACAAGTAAACAAACAAAATAATACACTGGGGTTATTAAACAGGCTTCAAGCATGATCAAACATACAGTTATCTTAAAAAATGTGAACAACATGGTGTATGTCACCTGTAAAGAAACAGATTTACACACACCCCAAAATTCAAGCAAGGCATCATGGGTAATACATGCAAATGACATAAAGGAATTTCAGTTGGCTAGCCTAGCCTAAGCACTTTACTTTCGTGCATAAAGCCCATCCAATCTACATTTCCTTATGGTGATTTCCACAACAAGTTCTTGTACAGTTATAATTTATGACTAGGAAAGGCACATGGGGCTGAGGGGCAGTTAGTTTCCAAGCTCATCCTGAGGAGTGGGTTAAAATAATCTGTTTTATTGTCAGTGAATGATAACCAGGATACTGGGGAAGACACCCTTCTTTTATAATAAGTCCCATGAAATCATTTACTCCCACCTCTACATCCACCAGAAATGGGCAGACTGGTTATGGATTAAGCATTTTATCCTAAGAATGGCACCTCAGTAATCTGACTGTCCCCTATCTGACCTCACAAGTGCTACATTTGTGACATTAAAGTCTGTAGTTATGGTAATCACAATGATGTCATAATTATTGTACTATGGCATTTAATAATCAAGATGGAAGCATTTTAAACATAATTCTTTGAAAAGTTGACAGCAAATGTATCACACTGCAAAACCTGAGAAAGACAGGTGAAATTGTGTTGTTTTTTGTAGTTAATAAATAGCTGAACAGACTATGCTGATCAAATTTCATTTCTAAATGGATACCAGACTGTTCTTGATACTAGATTTTCATAATACAGTGGGCATCTGACTATTAACTGCAAGGACCCACAGCTCCCTCTTGTGGAGGCAAGCTGAACTGTTCTTCAGGACATACAGATACCTGTAACATTATCAGCAGACTAACACATCAAAGATGTTCAGATGTGTAGTACAGTATGTGCACACAACATTTATAACCTTTTAAGATGCGTCTTCAGACTAAACATAGTTGTATATTTCCTGTACTGTACAGTACAAGTTCATGTAAATTAAGCAATTAATTACTAAGCATTTATATATTGTGAATATACAGTGATCTCACTGGCGTTCACTTTAATCTAAAATGTACCTCCACCAATGTGTAATGACTGTGTGTAATTATTCAACATTTGGACACATGGGACAGACAGAAAACTTAACACACTTACCCAAATTATTGTAGCAGCACAGAATCCAAACTGGCAGCTCAAGCCAGTAAACACAGCCACTACCATTGTGCCTGTAACCTCTTTATTTACATCACAAAATGAAATCCACTCAGGCAATTGCAAATCAAAATACAGCAGAATGGTAACACTTAAATGACCATTCTGGCCTACTCTAGCTAGCCAAGACTGAAAGTGCCATGTTTCAAAACTATAAGTTCTCTGCCTATTTTATGTTCTTACCTAATACAGGCATTAACTCATACTTGTTTGGAGCAGTGAGATTCATGACTGTGTTCAAGGTTCTTATTTGGACTCTCAGCTTTGAATGGTGTATGCAGTTTATACATTAAAATTCATCACTCTTTTTCAGTAAAAGCACCACACAGTGTCAGTTTATAGTGTAGCTGGTAGCACTCACTTTTCAGCCTGAAGGATTGGGGTTCAAGATCAAAGCAAATTCCAGTGTTAACAATGCAGTGCAGAACAAGCATTTGTCAATGCCGAATGTTGCCTCACTGGCATTGGCACTGGTAGTGCAGGAGTTAGAGATGCATAATAGGAATGGCAGTGAAGTACTGAACTGATGCCATCCCACCTCCACCCAGCAGAGACTGACAGGCATTGGGGTGTGCCTTTGGGTCATCAGCTATAACGCTCATGCCATTTCACCTCACCCTACCCTGTAGACACTAACAAGTGTTGTGGTGTGTTTTGGGGTCACTGGGCCTTATACTTACCCCATTCCATAATGAAGTAGGTTGAGATGGGTGCAGTATAGGAGAATGGGGTGAACTTTGTGGCTGAACATGCCAAGGCACGCCACGATGCCTGTCACTGGCTGCAGGGTGGGGGTGGGGGTGGAATGGTGTGAGCATTACAGCTGATGATACCAAGTCACACACCTGTCAGTCTCTACAGGGTGGGGTGTTACAGTTGGAAACCCTAATGCAGTAGGTGTTTGTTGGTATTTTCACTCCAAATTTTCAACATGGGCTTTTTGTGACCCCACCTCATGAAGAGTGGCACTATCAGTTTGTTAGCCAAAAGGTGATTTTGCACCGCAACTGCACCATTGGGTGCAACAGGTATGAAAACACATTTTGAGCAGGACTTGAAAAATGACAACTGTATTGTTCATAAGGAGGTGTAAAAAAATGGCAACTCTGAAAATCTGGAGTGAAAATGTGAAAAATTGAAGTCATGAGTATGCATAGAAATTACGCAATGCACGTCCGTAACCCAATTATTTTGGGAATTTTTTTAACCACATTTTCAACATAGGCATTTTGGGGCCTCCCCTCATGAAAAGTGGCACTGTGATCTTATTAATCTGTCCCAAAAGTTGATTTCCCACAGCAACCATGCCATTGTACACCACAGGTGTGAAAACACATTTTGAGCAGGATGGGAAAAATGACAGCTGTATTGTTCATAAGGAGGTGTGAAAAAATGCCAGTGTTGAAAATCTGGAGTCAAAATATTGCAAATTTGCGAAATTACAAGGGTGCATGGAAACTGCACAACACATGCATGTAACACAGTCATTTTAGAGTGATGTGATGCGGTGTGCTGGATATGACGCCTCTGTGCTTGCTCTGACCTACCGCCCGTTAATTATCTTTAAAACCCTGCTTTACAGTGTTTTCCACCGCAGATCGCCTGACTGTCATCTTCCTGAACATCTGTGCCCTCGATAAAGGAAGTCGATGGATGAAGAGATGTGGAAAACTGCTTCTAAACACACACCTCCCACTATGCCCGAGAAGGCCTCTAAGAAAGCCAGGGCCTCCTCCCTGCAATCCTCACTGCCTGCTACTACCGAAAGCCCTGATACGGATCCTCTTACCCTTTCGAGACTTTTAGAGGAGTTTCATCCTTTTAAGGCTGAAATGCAAAATATGGCAGGAGAAATAAAAGGCATCTCCAGCACCCTCAAGGAGCTCTCCAAGAAGATTACTGATAATGAAGCTTGCATATGCTCCATTGAAAGGAAACAGGATAAAGCAGAATTGGAGCTAGTGGCCTTGAGGCAAAGGTTAGTGAAGATGGAGAACAAGGTGGAAGATTTGAAGGGGCGCAGTTGCCACAACAATGCAGAAATTATTGGTTTGCCCTAAGGTGAAGAGGGCGCAGAACTTATTTAGTTTATCAGAAAGTTCATGGAGAAGGTGGCAGGCCCTTCCCCCTTTGCTGCAAGCTACATAACAAAAAGAGCTCATCGTGCACTACGCCCCCTTCCCCCGGTTGGAGCCCCCCCCAGGTCATTCATATTTTGCTTTCTAAACTTCCAGGAGTGACAGCATTTCCTATTTAAGGTTAAGGAAGTACAAGATTTGCGATGGGAAGGTAAAAAGCTGAGAGTGGAGCAAGATTTGCCTTTATCTGTACGCCAGAAACGAACCACATTTCACAAGCTTGTCCTCAAGCTGATTGCCACGGGAATCAAGTTTTGTATGGGTTTTCCTGCAAAATTCCAAGTTTGCCTGAATGGTTCCTGGGCGATCTACGAGGAAGTGGAGTCGGCAACCACAGGGCTCAAGGAAGCGCTTCCTGACCTTTTTAAGCCTGCATGAGAGTCGACCTGGTGTGGGGTGCCATGTTGAGCTTTTCAGTGGTGGTGTAATCTACCAGCTGCAAATTATATTTCTCTACTTTGTCTCCGGGGCTACGTTGGTCACAAACTGTATATCTGGCTATTTAATTCCAAGCTGCAGCTCTCAAGAAGGGTCTTCTTGCTGACAGAATAATGGACATCTTGCTCCCGATCTGGTTCTTTTCTTCAGGACTGTCTAATTTTTTGCTGACTCTCATGTTTTGACTCTGGCCTAGTCTAGTCTCATTTTGTATTCATGTGGGGTTACTATGCTCAAGTTAAATTCCACTCTGACAGATTTGGCAACTCACTTTCTCAAGGGCAATGTCCTGACTCCACGGATTGGGAGGGGGCAACGCTCAGTTTTCTCTGTGCTTACAATGCAATTCTGTCTATAGCTGCAGTCCCTTTCTGGTTCTGTTTTCATAGTCTGTTTTTTTCTAAGTTTCCCTCTCTTTTTCGTTCCCTGCTGCCAATAGGTGATAAATATGGCTAGCCTGTATACCAGGTGGAGATTCCGCAGCTATAGACAGATGGTGATATCAGGGTTACTGCACGTTTTAATTGGCGTTGGTCTGCCCCTTCTGAACAACCCTCCTTGAGTGCTGTTTTTTGAGGACTCCTTATCTTTTTTTTTTTTTGTTTCAAATTTCCACTAATGAAGCGAGATGGTCACTGCTTCTGGTCCTAGAAATATGGCTTGGACAGTGGCCCAGGATCCCTTAATTTTCCCCTATACCAAAGCAGGCAGTAATGGACCTCTCATTCTCGGCTGTTTACCCCCGTCATTTGAGGGTTGCACCACAAGAGGGCATCTGAGATCACTATTTTCATGTTAGATGCAAACGTTTTACGTACCTCATCCTTTGTGGATCATGTAGTAGCATGGTTCATGGGGACTCTGTAGGGAGGATTATTTTCTCTAAGGGTTTTGTGCAGACAAATTCCCTACACTAGCTAGCGATGATATCAATTTATAAGAATTGAGGATGTACTACTGTTTATGGAGTGTACTGGTTACAAAGGGGTAATGTTCTTGTTTTCTGGTTCTCGAAGTCGGGGAGGTTGGAGGAAGAGGATCTTTTCAGTTAGCCGATCATCATGTACCATGCAAAAGGTAGGTGGGTGCGGAGGAGGGGGTCAGGGTTTATGGGGTGCCTGGGTGGGGACTCACAGGGTGATTGTGACGATGGATTCAGTGATGGCAGGGGCAGGGGAGGTAGAACAACCCAGCGCATATTTTGCTGTGAGAAGTATTGAGGTGAAACATAAATACATGTGGTGGTTCCGGGGATTTCCGACTGGCATCATGAGTGATGGCTAGAAATATTCAATTTATCAGTTGGAATGTTAAAGGGGCAAGGCATAGGACTAAGCAATATAAAATCTTGAAACATATAAACCATCTGAAGGCAGAAATTATGTTTTTGCAGGAGATGCATTTGCTTAAGAGGGAGGCTGACAAAATGAGATGGCAGCAAATTGGGCAGCTGTTTGCGGCGGAGGGCACGACCCATAGTAGAGGGGTTATGATCCTTTTGCATAGGTTGGTTCCGTTCAAACCTCTCCAAGTTATACCTGATCCTTTGGGCAGATTCCTGTTTGTAAAAGGTAGATTGCATACCCTGTATATTGTCTTGGGTGTCATCTATGGCCCTAATGTAGACTCCCCCCAGCTTATTTGTTCAGATAATAGAAGCCCTAACTCCATTTGTGGATATCCCCATGGTTATAGGGGGTGATTTTAATCTCGTTTTTGATCAGGCTCTTGACAAGTCAGGTCAATCTCGTCAAGGTCTCTCCCCAGCACAAAGAGCTTTTAGGGACCTGATGAACTCTATAGGTCTTTGTGATATATGGCGTATATTACATCTCAATACAAGGGAATATACTTATGTTTCTCCAGTGCATGCAAACTCCTCAAGGATTGATTATATCCTCATCTCTCAATCTCTATTACCAGTGGTTATAAGCTCTAGTATTGTTTCAGGGCCCCTGTCGGATCACTCTGTGGTCACCTGCCAAATAACGCTAGCATCACTGCCCAATAAAGGGGGCAGGTGGAAGTTGAATAATCAAATTTTGAAGGAGCCAAAGACGGTTCAATATATAATATCCCAAATAGAGCGGTTTATTGCCTCCAATTCTAACTCCGTGGGGAAGCCCGATATGATATGGGGTGCCTGTAAAGCATATTTAAGGGGGATTATAATTGGCCTAACATCAAAAAGGAAAAGAGAGAGGGCATCTCGGATCTCTGACCTTCTCTCTCAGATTAAAGACATGGAGACTGTCTTCTCTCCATCTTCTTCTGAGACATTTAAACAAGATTTAACGAAACTGAGAGAAGCCTACCTAGCAATGTTATCAGAGCAAGCTGAATTTGCCATTTTGAAAACAAAAGCGGTATATACAGATCAGGGTGAGAAGGCCGGCAGAATGTTGGTGCTGCACATTAAGCAACAGGAATCCGCCAGATTTATTCCCACAGTCCATTCCTCCAAAGACAATTCCCTAAAGGTCTTACCCTCGGAGATAGCAGAGGAGTTCACAAATTATTTCCAGGGCTTATATGGCCCTATGGCCAACTCCCCATCTAAGGATAGACTTTATGAATATCTGAGTGATTTACAACTGCCAAATCTCTCACAATCTCAGCAGAAAATTTTGGAGTCTCCTGTCTCTGAGGGTGAGATTGAAAGGGTAATCAAATCTCTCCCATCCGACAAATCTCCGGGCCCTGATGGGTTTACTTCCAATTTTTACAAAGTTTTCTCTAAGCAATTGATCCCCATTTTGCTGCCACTCTTACAGGCCATTCCCTCCGGTCAAGCATCCGATCCTTCCCTTTTTGAGGCACTAATTGTTTTGTTGCCTAAGCCGGACAGACTGTCTGATCTGGTCTCAAGTTACAGGTCGATCTCCCTTCTTAACCATGATATTAAAATTTTGGCAAGACTATTAGCAGACCGTCTGGAGGCAGTACTTCCCTTTTTAATCGGGGGCAGATCAGGTTGGTTTTATGAAAGGGAGATCATCAGTTGATCATTTGAGGCCCTGTCTCACGTCTTCTCGGCATCCAAGGATGCTTCTCATCCAATGGTCCTGATCTCGTTGGATGCTGAGAAGGCATTCGACAGAGTCCACTGGGACTACTTGTTTGCTACGATGAAAGTTTTCGGTTTTCCAACGAAATTCCAGAATTGGGTTAGCTCTTTATATAAGTTCCCTTCTGCCAGAATCTCATGTAATGGGGCTATCTCCACCTGCTTTAAATTACATTTAGGGACCAGACAGGGTGTCCCTTATCCCTCCTTCTCTTCAATATTTACCTAGATCCTCTTATTAGGAGATTGTCAGGCGCCCAGTGCATCTTGGGTATCTCTCTCGGGGAGCAGGTGGTTAAAGTGGCAGCCTACGCAGATGATCTTCTGCAGCAGGTAACCCATCCACTCACATCTATTCCCATTATTCTGAAGTTAATAGACGACTTCAGCAAGGTCTCAAATTACAAACTCAAAGTAGGTAAGACTGTAGTTTTTCCTTTTAACCATAGGGTATATAAACAGGACATTATTGCGTTTGGGCTCACCTGGAAGTCCGATTATATTAAATATCTGGGGCTACTTCTCACTCGGGACACGGCACGGCTCAGACAACTTAATATTGATGCATTGGTACATAAAATAGATCTAGACCTCCGCCAGTGGACTTTACTTCCCCTTTCTCTTTGGGACAGAATCAATCTAATCAAAATGAACATATTTCCCGGCATATTCTACCCCCTTAACATGCTAAACATATATAGGCTCCCCATCCTGGGTTAAAAGTGCATAGCATGATCTCTACTTTTATATGGGGCGACAAGAAGGCTAGGATGGCTTTTCACAAGTTAGCAGCTCCGAAGGCTAAAGGAGGATTAAGACTCCGCCATATTGGGCTATACTACTGGGTCAGTCAGGCCAATAAGTATCTCAGATGGCTGACAATGCATCAACCATCTGTGGCTGCCACATATACCCTGACTTGGTTAGACGTCGAGTCTGCTACCATTAGAAAACATGGCCTTTCCCCGGCTACACTGCTATAGACCAAGGTCAGTTCCCTACCAGAATCTCTACGTAGTTCCTCTATAGCCGTTTCAATCAGGGTCCATACTCAATTGTGCGCTTTTCTGAGGTATAAAAATCTCAAGGATTTATCTCAACCCATAATAGGTAACCCTAATTTTTTGCTGGACGGCAAGCTTCTCTGACCTAGTTGGATCCCTCAGATAAGAAACTGCTGTCTAGATGAGTTTATGTTATCTGACAGTCAATGGTGCTCTTCTGCTGGCATTATGCACAAGTTTATGATACCTCACACAACAATCTTCAAGATTTTTCAACTTCACCACCTACTGGTTAAGGTAATGGGTCCGATCCCCCCCTCCAGCTCCCAATATCAGTTTCAGACTACCTCGACAGCTTGGGGCTCGCCTCATGCTGTATCTAAAATATATACTGCTCTATTCACTTTGGGCTTACCTGATAATTACGCTCCATCTCCTTTTTGGGCCTCTCTTCAGGGCAGAGATATGGACTGGTCGCTCCTGTGGCTGGTTGTCATAAGTTCCTTAAGCAGGACAGACTTAGATTAATGCAATTCACAATTTTGCATAACATTTATTACTCTCCGCAGAGGCTTGCCAGACTGGGTCTAGTGTCCTCTCCCCTTTGCACAAGATGCCGGTCTCAAGAAGGTGACCTCCTTCATATTTTCTGGAGCTGTTCGAAAGTTGCCCCACTTTGGACCACGATTAATCAGCGTGTTGATCCTCTTTTAGGGCTCTCTGAATTATTCACCCCCGAAATATGTCTTCTTGGGGATTTCTCCTCCATTTCGGTGGTGAACAGGAGGTACCACATAGCATTGATGTCTATGTCTGTTAAAAAAGTGGTCTTGAGGCACTGGAAGGATATGGAGTTACCATCTTATGTTGAATAGCTTCAGGAGTTGCTTGCGAACCTCAGAACAGAGAGGACTATTACCAGTCTACATAACAAACTGGAAAAGTTTGACAGGATCTGGGGCCCACTGCAGACTCTTTATGCACTACAGGCCTAAGTATTACCAGGTTATATTCTTTGGTGTTGTGCTAAAGGTGTACCGATGCACTGGGTTGTTCAGGGTAGGTGCTGTGGTTGGGTAGGCGGGGGTAGGGAAAATCTTCTTGTACTCTGCGTCTGTTGTGTGGGGTTCATGATTTACTCCACTGTGATTCGTTCTCTGTATTGGAAACTTTAATAAAATTTGAATTGAAAAAAACAGTCATTTTTTGAATTTTTTTCACCAAATTTGCAACATAGGCTTTTTGAGAGCGCACCTCATGAACAGAGACAGTGTCATTTCATTAATCAGTCCCAAAGGTGATTTTGTGTAGTGACCACAAAATCATCTTTCAGGACCGAATAACACCATGACAGTGACTGAATTTATGAGGAGGGGTACCAATAACCCCATGTTGAAAATTTGGTGAAACAATTCCCAAAAATGCCCAAGATATGCACCAAAGTTGAACAAGCATTTGTCAATGCTGACTGTTGTCTCACTGGCATTGGCATTGGTAGTGCCAGAGCTAGAGATGCATAATAGGAATGGCAGTGAAGTATTAAAGTGACGCCAACCCCACACCCACCCTGTGGAGAACGACAGGCATTGAGGTATGCCTTTGGGTCATCAGCTATAACGCTAAAGCCATTGTACCTCACCCTATCCTGTAGACACTGACAAGTGTTGTGATGTGCTTTGGGGTCTTTGGGCATTATACTTACCCCATTCCATAAGGAAATATGCTGACGTGGGTGCAGTATAGGAGAATGGGGTGAATTTTGTGGCCGAACAGTGCGGGGCACACTACGAGGCCTGTCAGTGGCTGTAGGGTGGGGGTGGAGGTGGAATGGCACGAGCATTACATCCGATGATCCCAGGTCACACCCCTGGTGCCTGTCAGTCTGTACTGGGTGGGGTGCTACACTTGGAAACCCTAATACCGTAGGCGTGCAGTGGCATTTTCTCTCCAAATTGTCAACATGTGCTGTTTGTGAGCCCAACTCTTGAAAAGCAGAACAATCAGTTTGTTAGCTGAAAGGTGGTTTTGCACAGTGGCTATGCCATTTGTCAACACAGGGATGAAAACACATTTTGGGCAGGATGTGGAGAATGGCAACTGTATTGTTCTTGAGGAGGCATAAAAAAATGGCAATGTTGAAAATCTGGAGTGAAAATATGAAAAATTGGTGAAGTCATGAGCATGCATAGAAAGTGCGCAACACATGTCCGTAACTTAATTATTTTTGGGAGTTTGTCACCCACATTTTTAACATAGGCATTTTAGGACCTCTCCTCATGAACAGTGGCGCTGTGATTTTGTTAATCTGTTCCAAAAGTTGATTTCCCACAGTGACTATGCCATTGTGTACCACAGGTGCAGAAACACATTTTGGGCAGGATGTGAATAATGACAGTTGTACTGTTCATAAGGAGGTGTGTGGAAAAATGGCAAGTTTGAAAATCTGGAATAAAAATATTACAAATTTGTGAACTTACAAGCGTACGTGTAAACTCTGCAACGCACACGCGTAACTCAGTCATTTTATGGAGTACCGTCACAATGTTTTCAACATAGGCATTTTAGGACATCTGCTCATGAACAGTGTCACTGTCATTTTCGTAATCTCCCACAGTGACCGCTCTATTCTGCACCAGAAGTGCGAAAACACATTTGGGCCAGGATGTGAAAAATGACAGCTGTACTGTTCACAAGGAGATGTGGAAAAATGCCAATGTTGAAAATCAGGCGTGAAAATATTGCAAATTTGTGAAGTTAATGGTGTGCATAGCAACTACGCAATGCAGTCTTGTAAAGCAGATATTTTTTGGATTTTTTCCACCAAATTTGCAACATAGGCTTTTTGAGAGCTCACCTCATGAACACTGGCACTGTTGTTTCATTAATTGGTTCCGTAAGGTGATTCCGCGCAGTGACAGCAAAATCACCATTTGGGGCCGAATAACGCCATAACAGTGGCAGAACTCATGAGGAGGGGTCCCAAAAAAACCATGTTGGAAATTTAGTGCACAAATTCCAAACAATGCCTGAGACATGCAGCAAAGTTGAAAAAAACCCATTTATGCCATTATACAGCTTACCGGCATTTCATCAGTTTGCGGTCAGCTTTGAAGAGTGCAGACGTGTTCCCGGTCCACCGAAGATCATCGTGCCAGACTCTGGAGTTAAGTATGGGGTGAGGGGGGGGTTGGGGAGGCAGGGTGCGCAGTGGGTGGGCATGGGTTGCAGGAGGTGGAGCAGGGAGACTGCGAGGGACCATTTTCTTTTTTCACAGCTTTAAAATAAATTAAAAAAAACACTGTGGGACTTTTTTTTTTGCAGGGCATTTTTCACGCTGGGGTGGGCTCCCAGCATGCCACTAAGTCTTTTTTTGGGGGGGAATTCTGTAGCCGATGGGGATTGGGCACCCCTCTCGGCACATACTGAGGGGGGACACATGAGCAGAGGGGGATTAGGCACCCCTTGGCAAGCAAACTAAAGGGCAGGGGACACATTATGTTAACGGGGGAGGGCTCCTCCATCGGCAAAATAAAAGGGGACAGGGGGATAAACGCTGATGGGGGTTGGGCCCCCGTTGGCAAAGGAAAACTGTTGGGGGGCACATGATGTCAAGGAGGATTGGCCACCCCCTCAGCATACACTGTACATGTGAGGGAGCACATTATGCCAACAGGGAGTGGGCACCCCCATTGGCATTGTGACAGGCAGCAGCGGCAGTCACTGCTGCCATGTTGTGGTCACACTGCATGACAGCTTTGCTCTCATTGCAGTGGACCTTTTCCTTGTTCTGGTGGCTACATTTGGTATGCATGAGGTCAGAGCTAGCTGCTGGCTGATTGGGGAATGAGGGATGTACCTTCTGATGAGTGCCCTGCATTTGCCCAACACTGGCTGCACCTCCAAATGTGCTACCACCGCAAGATATTGGCTTCTGTGCATGTGCACAAGCCAACATAAAAAAAAAAAACCCTATTCATGCCATTATACAGCTTACCAGCATTTCTTCCATTCGCAGTTGGCTTTGAAGAGTGCAGACATGTTCCCGGTCCACCGAAGATTGTCGTGCCGTACTCCGGTGGTAAATATGAGGTGAGGGGGGTGTGGGGAGGTAGGGTGCACAGAGGGTGGGTGCAGATTGGGGGAGAGGCCACCAGACTCAACGAGGGACCGTTTTCTGTTTTACAGGTTAAAAAAAAAAAAGAAAAACATCACAGGAAGTTTTTTTTTTTTTACAGGGACATTTGACATACTTAATATAGTGCTACTGGTACACCTCACCACCAAGAGTCCTACTTTTTAACAAACTGCACTCCTTTTTAACATACTTTCACCCTCTGAAAAACAATCAGTGATACTGTAAACATTGCAGTATACCCTCCTTAACATGCTCACCAACACAACACTCTAGTGCTGACGGTACCACTTTCCCTAGCTCACCCTCACCATCACAAGTCATTGAAGTTCTGTGTCCATATTTCATATGTATTTTGTCATTTGTCTTGCACAAATTGTCATGTACCTCCTGAATAAACTACTGTATGTGCAAAATTCTACGGCAAAAAAAATTCTACTGCTGTACCTTTGATGCCAAGTTTTGCTGCACTTCCCCTCCTTCCCATGAATGCTGAATGTTGAATGAACATTCCCATTATTGCTTTCAGTCTCTCGCATTCTTATAAGCATGAACATGAAGTGTGCAAACAAGACAGCAGGGCTCATTGCAAGAAATTAAAAGTGCACAAACTATTTAATTTTATAGTATAATAAAGGGCTCTCAGAAAGCAGTGAGTTTAGTGCCAGGACATCAGAAGAATAGCTAGAAAACAGACAATAATTAAATCTGTTGCAGTTATCAGGACAGTAAATGTATTGTAATAGTAATGGGCTCTCAAATAGTAGCAAAAGCTAATCTCCCGCATGAGTCGAATCCCCTTTCTTCAGCAGCTTATATGCAAGTACATATGGCAAATATAGGTATACAGGGAATACATACAAAGTTCTCGACAATAAGTCAGTTACCACAGTTATGCCCAGTTAAAAGCAGGTACAATTGTAAACATCTAGTAGATACTTACATTAACCATTATGAAAGTCTATGGCTATAGGTAAAAGGCAGATGAAACTCAGGACAGGATTCCATAGCCAAGGATCAAAGTTTGAAAAGGTAATATTACCCAGTTTTGTTTTTATTTTTGGGATTGGCAGGGGTACCTGGTCAGCAGACATTAGGAGGTAATCAGTAAAGGTAGGCAGAAACAAGGAAGTAAGTGACATTTGCTGCTGATATAAAATTACACTATGTATTACATCCACAATGGATAGGTTACATAGCGATTGAGGGGGAAGCCAACCAAGCCTAGAGTATAAGGTGAAGTGATGCTCCTGGTGATTAAAGGCAAGAGCAAACCAGGAAAGGTAGTTGTAAGTAGCATCCCATTTCCTAAGTGAGGCCTTGGTCATGGCTGAGTGCGCAGGGACCCCATACAGCCATTTAGGTAGGAGAATACCCCGGGCAATAGCAAGATAAGCCTTAGCCGTAAGATTACAGTATGTCTGACCCTGTATGAAAGCACATAAGCCTGGTATTTACTGACTTACTGGGGTAAGTGATATGTAGGGAGATGTCAACTGAGGGATCCAAAGTCGATTCAAGACACTTAAAAACCAATACCAAGGCTCAGACTATTCATAACAGAGAGGGGAGAGGGACAGCGCTGTAGTCTAGGTGCGGAGCCAAATAATGCTGCTTCAGTTTTTGAGGTATGAGAAGAAGCTTATTGTGTACAAGCCAGTTTTGAGCAGCCTGGAGCTCTACAGAGAAAAGGTTATTAATGTTCAGTATGCTGTTATAGTTCAGAAAGAGGACCAGACCGTCAGCATAGAGAATGGGTTTACAGGATAGAAAGTGCTGGATATAGTTGATGTGCAGTGAAATGAGCACTGGGCTTAAAACAGATCCCTGTAGAATACCTACAGTAATGGGGTCAGGGGTCAGGGTCAGAGAGGAACGTCCCAACTTTAACCCTCTGCCATCTGTTGCCTAAGTCATTTTCTAACCAAAGTGGGGCAGCTGGTGAGATATCAAAGGCACTGAGTTTCAAGCAAAGTGAGGAATGATCTGCAGTATCAAATGCTTTCATAAGATCGATAAATGTGGCACCTGTTAATTCACCCCTATCCATAACAGTGGTGATATTGTTTGTAAGAGTGAGCAGTTCCGTATTGATGCTATGGTCTCTCCAAAAACAATGCTAAGTGGTTGCTATAATGATATACACTGTAATTTGTGTGGGGATAGTTTTTCCAAAACCTGGTTTTGAGCAGGCAGGATGGATATGTCTACAGTCTGCTGTGATCTTAGGTTTTCCATTTTTAAAAACTGGAACAACGTGTGATGTTTTCCAGGAGTAAGGTACCTCCCCAGTCACCAGTGAGAAGTTAGTCTAGTAACAATAAGAGCAAGGTCCTTGATGAATATATAGAGAAGCTTTGGTTCAGTCCCACCAGAGCCTGCAGATCTACAGTATTTACAGGAATCTGCACAAGTAGCTTGAGAACTTCAGATACCTTGACCACTTTGAGGTAAAAAGGTGGAATGGCTAGATGCATAGTTGGGGTCAGAATGACTGGGTTGATGTATGTATATAGCAGCCCCCCATGACTCACTTTGGCTGTTCCAGGGCCCTCGAGTTCACACTGCATACACCTCTGAGGAGGGCTGGCCTGAGTTCACAAGAGGACAATGATATACAGTACAAGAGTAGACTGGTGATATGCATCCACCAGGGGTAGTGATATGGGATACCTGTGAGATGAATTCCAGGTTACCACCTCCCATGAAAATACAGTGACTGCCTCCACAATACCTTCCCCTCACAGTCAATGCATACACTTTCCATTAACCAGCATTACTAAATTGTACCGCAAACTAACTTTCAGTTTTATTATAGGGAGGGAGTGAACAGGGGAGAAAATAGCACACTACTACTACTGTAATTTCAACAATAAACTGAACACCATACTGTTTTCAACATCTCCTACCTGCGGGTGCACCCGGCTTCGCCCCACGGACATTTAGAAACAGCCTATAAGTTGCAGTGGGTACTTCACTGGAGTTGTTCCAAAAGGCAGGGATGCGGTAGGGATAAACAGTCTTGCATCTGGGAACAGAATACTTTTGTTGGGGTCCAATAACTTTTAAACAGCTGCAAACTTTAACTTTACAGCCTGGGTGCAGCATTAAATTTGGTACAGTCCTGCTCAGGACTTAACCCCCTTTTTATAGCTTCGGGCAGAGCCTATAGACATCCTGCTTTCCCTTGAAAAAAGGTATTTCCATGGAGCACATCTTTTAATAGTTTTCAGTGTGTCCTTCCATTCTGCAAATCTCCATGGCAGTTAAAGAAATACTCCTTTCTGTTTAATTAGAATGATGGACACAGAACTCCAAGCTGCTTTTCTCTGAGAGCAAATGCACACACCTTCCAAACAAATCTAAATATCTTTAAAACTATTCAAGGTGCACAAAAACAACCAGTGTGAATGTTGATCAGGGCAGAAAGACATTGCTCATGAGGGTAGTCACTAATCTGAATTTTTTGTATTTTGTAAAATATAGTATTCCAAACAACCTCATTTATTTTCTCTCTGAGCGAACACAGTAGAAGTCATGCTAAACAAAAGTAAATATCTCAGAAAGTATACAAGTTACCAATATACAATCAATGTGAAAGTTATTCAGGACAAAATGACCTTTCAGCTGAGGATAGTCACTAGTCTGAATTCATTAGATGTTTTTAAATATAGCCATCTGAAAGGTGAAAATTGTGATAAAAATGAAAATTCAAGTAATCAGATGGCCATAGTTTAAAAAATATAATTAGTGCAGTTTAATGAATAGGCTAATTTGAAATGTATACTTTGCACACTAATAATTAAGTGCCGTATATTGCAGAATTAAATATTAGTAAAAAACTATGGACTGCAATAGAAGCATGGACGGTGCAATTTGCAGGAATAGTGAGAGATGAATATGTGGAAACTCTTGGTTCCAAGAATAAATATTTAAGTGCATATAAGATAGTAATAAAACAAGAAAGATACATATGTTGTTCCTTTTTTAGATAAATAGCACTGAGAACTTTAAGTGGTAATTGTTTTTTTAAAAACAAGTCACATGATACATTATTTGAGTATAACATGAGCACCTGTGTGACGTAAGGATTTACTCTGAGGAAGTCTGGCAGTGTATCTGGTGAAAAGTTAGTCTTTTTTCACTTTTGTAGCCACCGCATTGTTCAATTTGCATGTCTGTTATAAAAGGATTTTCTATCAAAGACATTGGTGTCCTGGTCGTCCATGTTCAGTGTGGGTGCTTTTCTCATTTTTGTCCAGTATTGTTTCGGCTTGAACATAACACCACACACTTCCTGGTGTTCCACGTTTCTTGCTCTCTGTATCCTATAATTAATGGAGGAAAATTAAAAATTCCTATAGCTTGGAATAGATAAGTCCATTCCATCATATTAAAAGCTTTGGTAGCATCCAAAGCCAATAGCAATGCTTGAGTACCTGAATTCAAAAGATATTCTGTTATAAACTGTAGTTTGATAAGGCCAGATTGGATATACCTATCTGGAATAAATCCAGACTGATTTGTATAGATAATAGACCCAAAATATTTAAAAGCCTATTGTTTAGAATTTTTGTGTAAATCTTATAATCTGTATTTAATATCGCTATTGGTCTGTAGTTGTCTTTTTTTGATAGATATTTACCTTGTTTGGGTATTAAAGATATGTATGCCTGACTGAAGGACTCTGGAAGACTATTTTGTATTTGAATTTGATTAAAAAGAAGTTTTAACTAGAGAATTATTATTGGGGCAAAAGTAACATAAAATTCTAGAGTATAGCAATCATAACCATCTGGGCCTGGACATTTGCTCTTTTTCATAGTTCCAAGTACCTCCCTTATTTCTGTCTCTGATATTGGTGCTGACAAGCCTCCGCATTCTTCTTCCCTAATTTTGGTCTGACAATATTCTCCATAATATGCCATGTCTGCCACTTTGGGATGACACTCTGATCTGTACAAATTAGTGTAGTAATCAAAAAATTTGTTTTCTATCTCATCCTGGGACAGACACTTATTACCATCTGAATTTATGATTAAAGTAGTATCTGACTTGGTTTGTTTTTCTTGAATTCTTTTAGCTAGTGTCTGGCTGAATTGTTCACTGTACTGTTTCCAAATTTTATTCTTTTTAGCCCATAGAAATTTGGTTTGATATATTTCAGTTGAGTTAATAAACTTTCTCAACTCTTCCAATTCTTCTGTCTTGTCAAAATTTCAGTTCTTAACTGCTAGTTCTAAAGTTTTAAATTTATCTTGCACCTCTCTTTGATTTTGTATTCTGATTTTATTTTTCCATGAAGCTACTAAAATAAAACTACCCTGAACTGTAGCTTTCAATGCATCCCAGCTTTGAATAATGTTAAGACTGTTTATATTGTTATCTAAAAAGAAATCCATAATGGCCTTCCCTATCTGTTTTTGAATAGAAGGGTCCAATACGAGATAGGTATTTAATCTCCATATATTAGATTTCTGCGCATGACCATCCAGACTTATATCAACTGAGACCGTAATGTGGTCTGATAAAATCATAGGGTGTATATTTGCATCTGTAAATAACCAAGACACCAATAATTCTTTAGAGACATAAATAAAATGGGCAGACTGGGGTGGGCCAAGGGGTCCTTATCTGCCGTCAAATTCTATGTTTCTATGTTTCTATAATCAAGACGTGAATACATTTTATGTCTTGCTGAAAAAAAAGTATAATCCCTGGTACCTGGATTGAGTTCCCTCCATATGTCTACTAAATTAACTGAGTCTAAGAAAGCTGCCAGTTGTTCAGCTTTATATCTGTCCCAGGAGGAGAAAGGAGATGATTTGTCCTATAGATCTTTAACTGTTCAATTTAAATCACCTCCCCACTATAATACTGAAACAGTCTAATTCATGGATAACCTTACTGATTTCAGCCAACGAATTATTAAAACCTGAAAATGGTGCATAAACTGAACAAAGTATTAACATTTCACTTTCAAATTTTACCTTGACAGCCACTATCTGTCCCTGTAGATCTGATGTAGATTCTACCACTGTGCCTTTAAAATGCTTTGCTATCAAAATCAGTACACCAGTGGTATTTTCCCTTGGTGCTAAGGAATAATACATTTCTCCAAACCATTTTTTTAACCTGTCTAATTCTTTCTGATTGAGAAATACCTCCAGCGATAGTATTACGTCCAATTTTAACTTTTTGATTCTTGCCAATATACGGTATCTTTTTATAGAGGAATTAAAACCATTAATATTCCAGGTTCCTATTTTCAAATTTGAAATCATTTTGGCTGATCACTAACCCCCTCAGTCTCCCTATTCCAAAAAGTTTCTAGTATACCCAGTAAATCCAGTCATGGATCTGCTGAGGGTCCTACAGCAGAGGTCATGAGGGCCCGTGGAAGTGCCCTCACCCACCCCCCAAAAGCAAAGCAAGAGTCACAGATCCACCGAGGGTCCTACAGCAGAGGTCGTGAAGGCCGGTGGAAGTGCCATCCCCACCCCCGAAAGCAAAGCAAGGTAATTTCACAATGAGCAAACCAGCGCCAGAGAGAGGTGTTCAGCTCTCCTAATCCATTCACTTGCAAGCAACTCCGAATATAAATTTGGACTTGGCACCATTTTAACTCGAACTCTAACCACCGCTCTTTACTAAAAGTCGGCGTGGTAGCGGAGATAGTTTTTTTGTTTCTCCAGTTACTAGCTACCTTGTGACATTTCTACGCTGTGGTGGAGGCTCCTTAATTAATTTCTGGCAAAAATACCTTTTACTTAGTACAGCTTTTTTGCTTTAACTGTGTTCTGGAAGCCCACTATGACATGCATGTGAACCTAGATGCTGGAGGCTCCTTTATTAATTTCTGGCAAAAATACCTTTTACTTAGTACAGCGTTTTTGCTTTAACCATGTTCTGGAAGCCCACTATAATGTGCATGTGAACCTAGATGCTGGAGGCTCCTTAATTAATTTCTGGCAAAAATACCTTCTAGGTAGTTGCTTTAAGTAATCCTTAACTAGTGCTATTCAGAGTACAAGATTGGGTTTCAAGCTGGAAATGCCCTGTTGTTTTCTATGACTGCTACTGGATGTAATTGTACTGCAGTATTAGTGTTTCTCTGTTCCCCTCCAGGCATCTCTCTCTCCACATTTAAAACTTCTCCTTCCCCTCACCACAGGGTATAAAATCTCACCTGCCTTTCTGCTTCCCCACAGAGTCACGGATATGCTGAGGGTCCTACAGCAGAGGTCGTGAGGGCCGGTGGAAGTGCCCTCCCCAACCCCCCAAAAGCAAAGCAAGGTAATTTCACAATGAGCAAACCAGCACCAGAGGGAGGTGTTTCGCCCTCCTAATCCACTCGCCTGCAAGCAACTCTGAATTTAGTCCCCGCCAATGAGTTGCATCTGCACCGTCCCCACCAATATCCTTGCTCAACTCATCCTTATATAGGTGGGGGCTGAAGGTTTTTAGCTAATCAGATAATTTTTCCATTTGCAGACTATACCCTGTCTCCACTAGAGGCAGCTCGATCTCTGTCTCTCTCTCTCTTCTCTCCCTTCTACTGGTTATCATCCACCCTCCCAAACTTCCTCCTCCTCACCATGCTTCTTTTTATCCTCTCTCTCTCTTCTCTGCACTATCCCCTGTGCTCATTCTCCCCTCCTCAAACTCTGCTAGCAGTCAAGCTTTTGCAGCCACTGAATACCCCATGCCAGGCTGGTTACTACCCCTCACTGTCCCCACTGTCTGGTATCCAATGACTCCAGCACAGCACAACAGAGAAAACCCCTCCTGCACTGCACCCCCCTCCTCCCTGGGGAAAGGACCTGCCCCCTAACCACCTATAAAATATACAACTAGGACCTTTGACGTAGGCGGAATACCCGCACTAGTTCATTACTCCATCCGGTACCACACCCCATGAAACCTATGAATCCTTTACCAACTCTCTCTCTTCTCACCCACTCCTCCTGTCAGCCCCCTACATGCTGCCCCTCCCTCTCCTCTCCCTCTCCAAATTACCTGGGACCTCTGCCCGCATAGCTCATTGCACCAAAAAATTGGCCAGGAACACCATGCACAGGTCTCTCCTCTTACTGCTCCTCCTTTTATCCCACCATATCCACCCTAATACTGGACCACTTGCAACCTTGACACCAAACCATACCCCCTACAATGGGCTTCACATTGCCAGCCTCAATGTCTGTAGCCTGCTGAAAAAGTGGGGCTCGTATCAGGTTTGGGTCCTCCAGCTCCAGCCAGATGTTATTGCCTTGAATGAAACCTGGCTCTCCCCCCTTATCCCGGACTCATCGGTAGCCTTGCCTGGGTTCAAGCTCTATCATGCCGATCAGCAGGGAAAATGTGTGGGGGGGGTTGTGCCATCTACATTAAAGACTCATTACACTGTCAGCTACTCCCACCCCCTTCACTGATACTCGGACCACAGGCCATCACACTCAAGCTCACCCTGGGCTACTCCCAAATCCCCCTCCTTTTTTTTTTTCAATTTAAAGTTTATTCAAGTTTTTTCCTTTCCTCCCACACATAGGACAGAATTGCAAAGACAATTCACTTAATACCTGAGACAATCTAACAGCATGATTCTGTCCCCCCACCCCCTACCCCCTATACCCGTTTCAAACCTTTTCCACCCTACCACCCATCCCCCCAAGAAACCACAACTTGTACAGGAGTATTACATCTACCCATGTTCATGTTAATGTAATACTAACTAGTCATAAATTCCATACAGTCCATGTATGCTTTATAAAGAATATAAGGTGTATAGGGGGTCCCATATCTTTTTTAATTTTTTCACTCTATTATTCAGATTAGCAATAATTTTTTCAGTTCACAAATTTTCTAGCAGTTCCAACAACCATTCATTATAGGATATCTCTTCCTGATCAATCCAGTGTCTTAAAATTAGTTTTTTAACCGACATGCACATAATCGATATGTGGTGTTTTCGGCTGAGGATCCTGATACCTGAGAAATCACTCAGTAGGCAAACCTCCGGGGTAAACAGGTCTTCAAGCCCTAAAAGGGGGGTCAGATTATTGCTTAATCTTGGTCCAGAGAGGAACAACTTTAGAACAAGACCAAAATATATGATATAGTGTTCATACTCCCTGAAGGCATCTAACACACTGTGCCGATGGTTTTAAGCCCATTTTTGCCATTTTTTGGGGTGTGTAGTATGCATTATGCAGAATGTACATCTGCATGAGCCGTGATCTATCTTGTGTTACAAATTTATGGTAATTATGCCATAATACTTGCCGATCTACTATGTAACTTGGGAATAGCATCTCCCAATATTGAGTGGGCCCAAAACAGTCAGTAAATTTCCAAGTATGTAAAACACTGTAAATTTTTCAGACTGCTTTTGCACCACTGCATAATGAGGACAACTCCTGACTAAAGAGGAAACCTTTAGAAAAGGAAGGGATCTTACCAAATATTTGTATCAGTAAATGCCTCAACTGAATTATTCTGAAGGACAATTTGTGATTGGGCACAAGCTTTTCTTTAAATTCCACTAACAGAAGCCATAGCTCACTATCATTAATAAGATTTGTGATATGCCTATTTTGTAGTCCTGGTATCCAGTTTGGCACAATAGACCTTCCATCAATTTTTTATTGTAAATTTCCCACTATAGGCTGATTAGGATCCTTACCTTGATCATATTTGAAGAAACTGCATATCTTAACATGTATCTTCAGGGATATTCCTATTGTAGAGTTTCTGAGCTTAAGAGGAAGAAGGCCTTCTCTAATATATAGTAAACCCTCAGCAACTAGTCCAACTGATCATATTAAGTCCAATTCAATTCTGAGCCAAGCCAGGATTTGTTGTTGTCCCTCATTAGAAGTCCATTTTAAGTATTTATTAACATGAGCGGCCCAAAAATAAAGTTTAACATGAGGGAGATGTAATCCTCCTTTTAATTTCGGAGCAGTCAGTTTATTATATGCTATCCTAGGGGATTTATTGTGCCATATAAACTTAGAAAACAGGGAATGTAATCTTTTGAACCAACTGGCAGGAAGCCAAATATTAAGTATGGATAATGGGTAAAAAAGCCATGGAAAAACGTTCATTTTGAGCAAATTTATTCTGCCACATAATGAAATTGGTAGTAATGCCCATCTGTTTAAATTCTGGGTTATTGTACTAACTAAATTGTCGAGATTTAGCTTTATAATTTGTCCTGGTTGCCTAGCTAGTTCAATTCCCAGATATCTTAGAGAGTCTTTACTTTTATTTTATTTATCTTTTGATGACCAGGTAGGTGCACTAGACACAAAAGTGACTATTTTCAGGCACGACCTGGGAGGTCAACAAGACAGAGATAAACAGGTACATAGAATACAGTATCAAGAATTGTACAGTACATCACAATCAGATGCAAAAACAAAATTAAGACACTAATGGTAATTAAGGCACATAAGGAGTAAATTATACAACGAATGGTAAGTGCCCATATATAAACATTAGTTGCAAAATCACTTTGAAGGTGCAAAAGTGCCATAGGGTATCTTACGTGCAGCTGAAACTGAGAGAAACTGCTAGAGGGAGGAGGCAGGGAGAGAGGTAGAGCTGAGAGAAGACCTAACAAGAGAGAGGGGGATGAAGGGAAAGGACGGGGAGAGAGAGGTAGGGAGGAGAGAAAAATTGAGGGTAATGCTGTGAAGCAGGGTGCCCACTCATACTACAGAGGGTGGGGGGTAGCTTTTGCGGCTGAGGCTGAAGAAACCATGATCTACGGTGGGCTGAAACAAGTGCAACGAGCAAATGCCATGAGAAGTGAGCGGTGTCTCTTCTTAAAGGTAGCATGATTTGGGGCAAGGCGTACATCTAGAGGCAGAGAATTCTAGAATGAGGGACCACCATACGAGAAGCCAGATTTCCCTTTGGTAGTTCTGCATCTAGGAATAGTAAGCAAGGAAAGGTCCGAAGATTGGAGACTATAAGAGATGGGTTGAGGGGTCAGTGAGGAGACAAGATGGGAAGGCATCGTGGTCTGCAGTATACTGTAAAGAAGGTTGCCAAGAGAGAGAAGCCTGGAAGCAGTGGGGAAGGGCCAATTTAGATCTGAGTATAGTAGACAGTGATGTCTTAGTCTGGAGGATGTGGAGGCATATCGGCATATACTATTATATGTTGTATCCCACCTGTGGAGAACAGTCATAGATGTATTAGTATAGATTACTGATCTATACAAGAGTGACGGAAGCAAGATTCCGCTAGAAATGGCTGTCCTAGCAGAAGGGGTTAGAATATGGCTAGTTTTGTAGGCTAAGCCCAATTTGGCATTGACCACCTTACATGTAGAGGTTATGTGGGTGTTGTAAGTAAGGGATTCATCAATCAGGACACCCAGATATTTAAAGAAAGTTACCATCTTCAGTAAGGAGCTATCAGCCCAGGAGATCTGGAAAGATTCACGGCACTGCTTTAGTTTGATAGAGGATCCAAAGAGCATAGCCTGGGTCTTATCAACATTAAGGATGAGCTTATTATTAGAGATCCAGGACTGAATATTATGTAGGTCCATAAAGAGCTTGTGATTAATAGAGTGGACATTATTCGAGCTAATGTAAAGAACAAGGTCATCGGCATATAGCAGTGATGAACAAGAGGATATATTTTGAGCTATATTGTTAATAAAGATTGAGAAGAGGAGGTGTCCGAGGATAGACTCCTGTGGTACACCAACATTGATGACTGCTTTTTTCAGAAGTAGCTGAGTTGAATTTAACAACTTGGGTTCTGTTTGATAGGTAGCTGTGGAACCAGGTTACTACTCCAATCGAGAAACCCAGGGCTTTCAGATTTGTAAGCAGAAGAGGGTGGTTTATGAGACTGAAAGCCTTGATCAGATCAATAAACACTGCACCTGTTTGATGACCCTGAGCCATGGCGTGAAGAACATCATTTGTCAGCTGTAAAAACACAGTTTGAGTACTATGGCCTTTTCTGAAGACATGTTGGTTAGTGTGGAGAAGGTTATACTTAGTAAGGTGTTCTGAGATCTGTGCTGAGACGAGCTTCTCAAGCACTTTATTTAGTACTGATAGTAAGGCTATTGGTCTATAGTTGGTTATATTTTTCTTGTCGCCTTTTTGAACACTGGTGTGACTCTAGCCAGTTTCCATATATCAGGCACCATGCCCTCACTCAGGGACAAGTTGAGTATTCTGGTCAGTGGTCCTGCAATGAATGGTGTTGCAAGCTTTAAGAGTTTGGATTCAATGCAGTCAGATCCAACAGCGGTGCTGTCTGATATGGAATTTAGATGTTTAAGGACAGTAATCTTCGAGATAGCTTTGAAATAGAAAGGAGGCATCTTTGTGGCATCCTTCGGGGTGGGGGATACAGACAGTAGGTTAACGGAAGAGAAAGCAGTTGTGTAATTAGAGAGGTCAGAGAAATAAGAATTGAATGCATTGGCAATTGTGCCTGGGTCATTACAATGAACACCATTCAGTATCATATTATTTTTTAGGAGAGTTTGCTTAGATCCGAGGAAAGTTTTGATATGGGACCAACATTTTTTAGGGTCTCCAGCTGCATCCATCAGAAGGCCCTTACAGTAGTGGCTTTTGGCATGTCTTATTTGTGTTTTGCACTTTGATCGCTGTTCTCTGTATATGTTAAAGTCTGCTATGAGACTGGAGATTTTAAACTGTCTCCAGCATTTGTCTCTGTTTTTGAGGGCTGTAAGAAAGTCTTTATGCAGCCATCTGGTTTGTTTACCCTGAACGCTCCGAGTGATGACTGGAGTGTGTTTATCTTGTAGGTGCATGAACTTGCTCAGGAAAACATTGAGGGCAGCCTCCATGCTCATAGATTTGTAGGGGACCAATCTGTATGAAACAAGTCATATAGGAAATGAGCCTGGTTTAAGTTAGCATAGTTTCTGAAGGATATACATTGTTGGGGGTATGTGGAAGTTTTAGATGGGCTCCATATGCAGAAGACAGGGAAATGATCACTGATATCATCTGGTAGTGTTCCTGTTGTTGCAGTTCTGTCAACATGATTTGTTAGAACCCAATCAATAAGGGTGCTGGAGTCAGTAGTGACAGACACTCTTGTAGGCTCAGTGATAATTTGGTGTAAGTTGTAGCTCTGTACCAGGGATTGTAGGGTATCTCGAGATTTACTAAGCCAGTTTAAGTTTAAATCTCCAAGAATAATGAGTTCACTTTTCCCCGCATATGTGGCCGTATGCTCCAATGAGTCTACTAGGCCATTAATGCCACTATTTGGGGGATTATAGGCACAGACAATATAGTGTTTTTTTGCACCTAGTCTGAGTATGGCATGGATGTATTCACACAGGGAATTTTTCTTGTCAGTTAGCATGGTTAGGTTTAGATTGCTTTTGTAGTATATTGTGACACCCCCACCATGCTTTGGAGGTGGCCTATCACACCTAAGAAGGTTGTAGTTTGGTAGTGGACAATCAGTATCAGGATGGAGGGACTTAGCCAAGTCTAAGATAGACAGAGCACATTGGGACGGTGGTTTGCCACCCAGGCTTCAAGCTCTGTATGATTGTGAAGAAGACTCCTAACATTTAGATGGACCAGGTGAAGACCTTTCGTATCATAGCTAGTATAATGTAAAGGTAATTTACCTGGCTTTGGTCCAGGGTTTAACTCAATGTCCCCCAACAGCAAGAGAGCCAACAATGTAATGTACCCAAGCTTAAGCAGGACAAACTGAGGGCTGTCTCAGCAATAGGTCTGACACCATTTAGTGACAAATGCAGTAGCGTAATACATAAGTAGCTTAGGGAAGAGGGCAGGAGTTACATCGATGCCCCTTGCTGGTAGGGTTAGCAAGTTAGAGTAAGTGAAATCATTTAGATTCAGGTCACAGTCACTGTGGTGATTTTTGGAATCGGGCACTGTAAGAATACTAAGTGACACCAAAGAGAGAATAACAGAGGGCACAAGTAGAAACAACCAAGCCATTCTGTAGACTTTAATAGTAAGCATGTAGGGACAGCCTGGACAGAGGGTTGGGGATGCAGCAGAGGGCAAAATCTAACTGCTGCCTCTGGAGCTACTATAGTCCACCTAGTTTCGGGAGATCCTGTGATCTGCCTAGTTTATTTGGACCCCTAATAGTTGTAAGAAAGGACTGTTGATTTTCAGAAGAGAAATGTGAGTAACAATCTGAAAGAGGACGGCTGATTAGTACAGCATAAAAAAGGGGACTGCAAGAAGTGAAAATAAAAAGCTACGCAGAGGTGAAATTAGTTGAACCAGAAAAAGCAGATAGAAAAAAGGATAAAAATTTTTTTGTCTAGAGAAGGCTGAGGGAGAAAAGATCAGAGCAGTCTTGAGATAAAAGATTCCAACTTCGCATTAGGATAGTGAGTGAAAGAGGAGAAAAAGGGGAAATATTAGCTAGGGGTGCCTCCCAGTGGCTAGTTAGTATAACGAGCCAATGGAAAAATGAGGAGATAGTGTTTTATTCTCATTGGTCACAGCACACTATAAATTTAAAAGCCCAGATAGGGCGGGACGGTGGGGAGACGCCGAAGGCATCAGGGCTAGCAGCTGGCAGCAGATAAGGAAGCAGAGAGCACCTAATCTCACGGGTGATTGCCACGGAGGAGAGAGCCCCAGCTGACTAGAAGTGAACTGAAATCCTGAGGTAGGGAGTGACCTCCTGCTTTTCACCTAGCAATCCCTGCTTGTAGTAAGATCACTACAGTTTTGTGCTGCGCATTGACCTTCTCGAGTACAAGCGAAAAAACACTGGTGGATTGAGCAACAGCAGAAAATGAGAAAAAGGCACCAAGTTCAAAATGGAGAGAAATTCAAAGCTGGGCAGGGTACCACGGGTAGTCAATCGTACCTTGTCAGTGTTCAGGACAGTGTCTGGGGAGCAGCTCCTATCGGGCAGGAGCCCAGGGCAGCTGTTTCCAAGTGAGCACTAACTCTAAAATATCTGCCTTAAACAGTTTTTAATTAAGTAGAAAAACTATTATTTTATTGATATTCAGTTTATAATTCAAGATTCTACTAAATATCTCAATATTCTCTAACATAGGTGGTATAGACATGACAGGATTCGAGAGCTGGAGAAGCAGATCATCTGCATAGACTGATACTTTAATCTTGCATGGGTAAATAGGAATACCTTGGATATTCTGGCAGTTTTGCAATTTATGAATTAAAGATTCCAAGTAGATGTTAAAAAGCAGAGGTGATAATGGGCACCCTTGTCTGGTTCCAAAGTGGAGCATTATAGCCTCCGATATGACCCTATTACCTGAAATACGGGCTGTGGGAGACTTGTATAGAGATGTGATCCCTTTTAGGAAGTCCAAGGGGAAACCAAAAGCCTCTAAGGTTAAGAACAGGTACTTCCAATTAACCCTGTCAAATGCTTTCTCGGCATCCAGGGAGACCAAGGCAGCTGAAAAAGGTGCGTCCCTGGATGTTGAGAGCACATGAGACAGGGTGCGGAGATGATCAGAAAAAGATCTCCCTTTCATGAATCCGACCTACTCGGGTCCAATCAGAGTTGACAAAACTGGGCCAAGATGATTGACTAATAACTTAGCTAGTATTTTAACATCCTGGTTCATCAATGAGATGGGTCTATAATTTGTAACCAGATCAGGTGCCTTATCAGGTTTGGGTATAAGGACAATCAGTGCCTCGAACAGCGTGGGATCTACTTCTCTACCTGATAAGATTTTCTGATACAAGGGAAGGAGCAGAGGAATTAAGCAGTCCTTACATTTCTTAAAGAAACTGGCCGAATAGCCATCTATTCCTGGGGTTTTATTCACTGGTAGGCTTTGAATAACATCAGAGATTTCTGTGGCAGTTACAGGTGCTGAGAGTCTGGCATGTTGCTCATCCTTTAGTTGAGGAAGATTTGCCTCGGCCAGATAAGTTTTCACACATTGTTCCATTGGGGGAGATTTCATGGGACCATATAGTTCCTTATAGCATTCAGTGAATTTGTGTAAAATATGTTTGGTATATAAGGAACCATCTGTAACAGAGCATATTGAGGTTATACACTGAGAGGATTCCATTTGTTTAATCCTAAAGGCCAAAAGGCGGCCAGTCTTATCTCCCTGGTCAGTGTAAGAGGCACATGTCTTTAAAAGAGTGTAATCAGCTTTTTCTCTTAATAACTCTAAATATGCAGCTTTTACTTTAGTTAATTCCTGTCTCTTAATTTCCGGGGAATGCGGGGACAAGTTTTTTTCCATAGTGCTAATCTGGTAAAATAACTGGGACATTCAGGTGGCTGAATCTTTCTTTTCCCTAGTAGCTAAGCTAATAAGGATACCCCTGAGATACACCTTGAAAGCACACCAAGTAATGTCTGGTCTCTCAGACAGGTCTGTATTAAACTCCTTAAACAACTTGATGTGTTCTTGGATACTCTTAACTGAACCAGGATTTTTCAACAACTGATCATTTAGTTTCCATCTAGAGACCCGTTTATGAAGTGATAAGAAAGTAACTTGAGTTAAGATCAGGGAATGATCGGATGGTGGGACAGGTAAAATTGAGGCATCTAAGGTGCCTGCAATAAGAGAGTGAGACTGGAGAATATAATCTATTCTAGAGGTTGTTAAGTGAACAGGGGAAATATATTTATATTCTCTTTCCAGGTGGTGGAACACTCTCCATATATCACAGACCTAACTGGTCTATTAATTCCCTTAATGCACGTTGAGCAGGTGAAAGACCTATGTTTCTACAACCTGATCTGTTAATGTTCGGGTCATAAACCAGATTAAAGTCCCCCCCAGGATTGATGGACAGGAGATAAATGGGAGAACCACTTGTGAGAGTTGTATAAAAAATCCTGGTGTGTCCTGGTTAGGACCATAAATGCTACCCAACAACAACTCATTATTGTAAAGCATTCCTTGTACCAATATAAATCTTCCCCTTGGGTCCTTCACATTGGTCATGGTGAACGGGAGCCTTCTATGGATAAGAATCATCACCCCACTGCAACTGGTTGTACCCTCTGCTATGAAAAACTGGCCAAATTGTTGTCTCCTAAGTTGTGATGCTTCCAGATCTAATAAATGTGTTTCTTGAATGAAAATTATATCTATATTTAAGATCCTGAGGTGTTTTAGTATCTGATACTGCTTATGTCTTTTCCTCACCCCTTTTACATTTCAGGTTGCTATACATATGGGATTAGCCATTGTATATACTAAGAAGGGCACTTAAAACATAGACCCACCAGAAAAAAGCAAATAAGTACATGCCTACATTATAGTTGTCATGTTTAGTTGTGTTCCTTCCTATAATTATCCATCCCCCTCCCGAACCTCCTATCCCATTATATAGTTTTCTACTGTCCAAACCTAACATCAAGCAATATTCTGTTCCCCTACATAACCCCTTTACTGTAACCACCATGCTGCACAGCCTGTCCTATGTGCTTCCTCTACTCCGCTTCTCCATCACCCAGTCAAGTGACTTAACAAAATAACAGTGAGTTCAAAAACTAGCCCTGACCTTGGAGTTGAGTGTTACCTGAAACAATATCTGTTTGAATTCTTCATTTCTACTCAGCCCTTAACCCCCTTAGTGTGCAGGGCATTACAAATCAACTAATATGACAGCATTCAGTCCAAAATGTACCCACTCTCTGCAACAACGATGATACATGAGTGATTATATAAAACCCATCTACTGACTTTAACATAACACCCAATACATCTAAGTCATGGGCTACATAAAACAAACTTAAATCACTGGAAAATATTAATCAGGACCATTAATCACAGTCCCATAAACATAAAATGTCCCAGTCATTTTGGTAGAAACAGCCATTACTCTTCAGTCCAATCTTTTGTGCCAAGCTCCCTCTTGTGACGGCTACACATCTTTACCGCGAGTTAGAGAAACTTATTAAATAAACTTGAAAATGAGTCTGCATCTTATGAAATAAAGTAATTTCCCCCCTCAGAATAGGGACCGAGTATGAAAACTAAAGAAATTGGGCAATGCCCCAAAGTTCAACATAAACAACAGTTACTTCCGGATCTTCATAGGTCGTTTTCTTAGGTCCCATAAACTAGAACCGAGTAACATGAAAATACCCCTCATGCCTAAGGTAACCCAATTACCATGGATCTTAAACTCCCAGGATGCCCATTTCAAGCACATTTGTCCACATCTCACTGCAGTACTACTACTTTTAGACACTCAGCAATTCACCAGAAACACAAGAATACAGACTCCCTCAATGAGCTGGAAACAGATCAGGCAAGGCTTTATGTAGGGTGCTTTGTGCTGGCGGAAGCTCCTCAAATCCAACCCAAGACCTGGCTAGCATTACTTGCAAGTGAGCAGGGTATCCCATCTTAAATCTGATTCCTGCAGCAATAAGCTTTGTTACAATGAGGTGGAATAGAGCTTGTCATTGTCTCACCGAGGTGGGTAGATCCTGAGTAATCTGAAGCTTGTTTCCCTCCCAAAGTACTTCCTGCAGCTCTTTGATCTTCCCTAAGAACAATTGCTTCTCTTGATAGTTCAAGAATTGAATGATCAGAGGTTGGGGAGGGGAACACTGTGCTTTCATTGGCCTTAGGGCTATATGGGACCGCTCAATTGTATAGGAGGCAGCGAAGGGGGAAGGGCCTGCCATCTACTCGATCAGCTTCTGTATAAAATTGATCGTGTTGTTACCCACCTCTTTCTCTGGTTTCCAAGGATTACCACATTGTTTCTGTGACTCCTCCCCTCTAAATCTTCTATCTTACTTTCCAGTTTCTTTTTTCTGTGTCTAATTTCAGTAGTTTTGCCGTTCATCTTGTCTGCTCGTTTCTCAATGGAAATTAGAGGAGATTCGGAATCTGCCATCCATGTTGAGAGATCATTAAGTGCATTTGCCATCTGCTTGACTTCCGTAGCCAAAGATTTTAAATCATTGTGGAATGGATTGAATTCTTTTAAGAACTGTTCCATCATGAGGGGAGACGAGTCAGGAGCCTGAGTACTGGAGGCTGTAGCAGTAGATAATTTGCGCTGCCACTCTGTTGGGCCCTGGAACACTTGCTGATTTTCTCGGGGGAGACAGGAGGCGTGTGTCTCGTCATCACCAGGTGCATTTCTGCATCCATTCATTTCTTTAGGCTGCTCCCAGAAGGTTGAGGAAGAAATCGGTCACCAAGTAAGAGAATTGAAAGTCTCTGAAATACTTTATATTTAATGAAGTAACGCTGGGCGACGGGAGCTGGATGAAGAGGCTGTTACACCGTCTGCTGCAACATGTGATCCCATACTCTCCCTTCTTATCATGGCAGCCTACATTCCCCCTAGAAACCAGAGAGAAGCCTTCCACTCAATCCTGTCCTACCTTGCCTCCCTCCCACAACAAAACAAACAAATTACTCTTGGGGACTTCCAACACCAACTGGCTGGTCAAGTCTGTCACTCCGCTTGTGGACTCAGCTACAGCCCAAGACCTCTCACTAGTAATCCCCTCTCCCACTTGGCTTGATCCCTGCACCAGAGCCTCCTCCCTACTGGACCTGGTCTTCACCAATCATCCCCATAAAATCACTAGCACCACAGTACTACCAAAAACGCTTAGCGACCACTCCCCAGTTCTCTGCACATGGTCCTGCAAAATGCCCAAGATCCCCCAACGGTAATCGTCCATCGCAAACTAGGCCCAGGTAAATTTGCTCCCCTAAAATCTCATCTCAGGTCTCTGGACTGGTCCTTCTTAACAAATACCCTCATCCCTGACCTAGCCTTTGACCTTTTCACTCGCACCTTCATCACCGTCTTTGACCAATATGCCCCACTCTCCAAAAGGATGGCCAAAAGCAACCCTGTCCCCTGGATCTCTGACAGTCTCCTTACCCTGATGCGTACACATGACTCTCTTTGGCACCTCTCTAATGAGACTGGCCACCCAACTGATAGGCAGAGATACAGAGAGGCTCGGAACAAATGTACGTGGGCACTGCACAAAGCCAAGGCCGAGCACTACAAAACTGCCCTCACTGCTACCTGGAGCACAGGGCACAAATTCTGGAATAATACCAAGGAAATCGGGGGAATAAATCCTAACACCCCACCCAACCAGATAGTGGTGGATGGGCACCTGATTTCCGACCCCTCCAGCATAGCCTTGGCTTTCAACCAAGCTTTCACCAATCTAAGCCATGTTATCCCACCAAACTTCTTCGACCTGCCCCTGACCAACCCTCCCCCAGCCTAACCCTCCCTTCCACCTATGGTGCATCACCCCCAAGGCTGCACAGCCCTATCTTAAAAGTTCTCAAGGCCACGCTAACCATAGTAATGACTCCCTATATCCGAGGCTTCTACAGCTCACTCTTCAAGAAGTACTCTACCCTCTCACCCATATTATCAACTGCTCTCTCTGTCAAAGTAGATTCCCCTCCCTCTGGAAATCTGCCTCCATTATCCCCATATTTAAGAGTGGAGACCGTACTGACACCAATAACTATCAGCCCATCTCTATCGTCCCCCCTCTATCCAAAGCTCTCAAACGCATTGTCTATGACCAGCTTGCTGATCACCTTAACAAACATGATCTTCTCTGTAAACAACAACATGGCTTCCACAAAGGGCACAGTACTGCTACTGCCCTTCTAGAATTCACCACACACATCCACTCAGCATTAGACAAAGGCCACACCACTGGTGATGTCTTTGTTGCCCTTACTAAGGCATTCAACACTGTCAATCACTCCCTCTTGCTAGTCACTCTTTCCAACATTGGCTTCTCACAGGATACCCTACTCTGGTTCACTGACTACTTAACAAGCAGGTGCCAACAGGTCAGAACTGGCACTGTCTTATCCAATAGGCTCCCAGTTCTCTCAGGAGTCCCCCAAGGTTCCATTCTTGACCCCCTTCTCTTCAGTCTATACTTTGACTCACTCCCTAGCTCCTACTCTTCCAGCCTACTGCTGTACGCAGATGATGCTGTCCTTTATGCCTCCAGCCATGACCCTCTGCAACTCCACCAAACCCTCCAGTCCTCATTAATTGAAGCTGAACGGTGGTTCACTGCACAGTGCCTCATATTGAACTACAAGAAGACCAAGTTCATGATTTTCTCCCATCCCCAGAGCGCAAAGCAGAAACTCTGCCCGCAGATTATAATTGCTGATCTAACCCCTCTCGAGCAGGTGAACTCCTTCAACTATCTAGGCATCACCCTGGACCCAGCTCTTAACTTCCACCAGCACATACATCTCCTGTCCACTGCTCTTAATATCCACCTTGGCCTGCTCTACCACTTTAAACACTGCCCTACCCAAGATGCCCTACAACTTGCCAACTCATCCTCCATCCTCTCCCTCCTCGACTACGGTATACTCATTTATAGTGCTGCCTCCAACTCAGCACTAAGTAGACTCTGTCTCTCCCTCAACAAGACCTGTCGCCTAGTTCTGGACTGCGACCACCTCACCCATACCTGCACACTATATAACTCCACCAACTGGCTTAACCTGGACAATAGGATCAAATTCCACACCTACCTTTTGGCCAAAAAAATCACCTAAGGTCTCTCCCTTCCAGGTCTCACCCTCCTACTCTATCCGTCCACTGCCCCTAAAGTAACATGTAGCTCCAGTAAGGAACTTCTCACAATTTACCAATGTCAAATCTACCAATTTCAAAGGTCCTTCAGCTACAAGGCTCCCTTCTGGATGAATGGTCTACCTAGCTCCATCACAAATGAAAACTCTTTTGGCCTCTTCAAGACCTACCTCAAGGGTCATCTCCAGTCCTCAAACAGATGTGACTGCTACTGAACGGCCCTCCTCCCCCCACAATGACAATGGCCTCTGGCTGGCTTATCCCCCTTTTCATTTCCTCCTACTAAATGCCTACCTGTGTCTCCATATGACTGTTTTGTTACTGATTTTGAGCCTCATTGTTGTACCATTTCCATGCATCAAAGTGTTTGTTACCTTAATTTCTGTATTTTCCAATCTATGTGACATGGAACCTTTGTAAATGAGTCTCTGACTCAAAGGTACTTTCTGAATCATGAATAAATAAAAAAAAATAAAATAAGAATAAATCATACCTGAAATATAAACTTATGGTTCTCAACCAACCTGTATCCGAACTATATAGCCAAAAATTGTGCCTTATCCACCCTGTGTTGCCCCCTCCCCCTTTTTTCAAGCACCTATGTCTGGTGAATATACCTACCACTTAAAAAGAAAGTGCTAAAAACCCAAGCCCCCCTTCCCCCAATGCCCATGTCCACCCAAATTATCTATCACAGAAATGTTTACTTATTCCCATAATTATAATCTGAAAAATACTCAAGAAGTCTTATTTTAAGGTCTTGAACCACATCTGTAAGTGTCTTGTATATTAGAACTTGCTGGTTCAAAAGTATCTTAAGCTTTGCAGGATAGATAACATACGCTTTAACTCCTTTCTTCCACAAGAGTTCTGCAGCCCATTAAAAATGTTCCTGCAGTCCCATAGCTCTTTTGAGTAATCATTCCTAAAGGACATCTGTTGTTCTTTAAAGATGCATTTCCCTTTTTTGAAATAAACATTCATAATCAAATCTTTGTATTTTAAGGTCAAAAATGTTAGAATTATTGGTCATGGACCTGAGTTCCATCATGCTGGACCTAGCCAATGGATTCTGTCTATACTTGGGATTTCTGCCAAACCTCCCAATATACTGGTTAGTATATCAATAGCAGTAGTTCTCAGGGATGAGTCTTTTTTCCCATTCATGTTGAATACCAAGTATACAAACATCCTTACATTGTGCCCTGTTTTCTGAATCATTGATCTTATATTGGGCATCCTGCATTTTTTTCTGACAAATTTTGAGATCCTGAGATGTGGGTTGAAAAAGGTCGTCAAGTTGTGATTGCCGCCATTCAAGTTAATTCATTCTTTTAGTTCCTTGTTCTATTTTTTGTTCAGTGTTGATGAATGAGCCTTTTAATTGATCTATTGCCTCCACAACAGGTTGAAGCTTTTCCTCTGATGTTTGAATACTCTGCACGTTACACATTAGTTGTTTTGCCTACTCGGGGGGGGGGGGAGTCATCCTTTGAACAGTGACTATAACTCTTTCCTTTCCCCCCTCCTGAAAACCTCTGCAGGCTGCTGTGTCTGAATCATTTGGTTCTTCTTCTATTAAAACATCAGACTCCTCAGCTGTATCTGTATCAGGAGAAGTAGCTTGTTGAAGCTTGCTGGTGGAAGATGCAGTCCCAGCCTGTTTCTCTAATTTATCTTTCTTTTTCTCTTGATCTTTTTTTGGTGGCATTTTGATAAGGGGACTACATGTTCCACTGGAGCAGTTTTTAAAAAGTAGCTGGAGCTATTTGTATAGTTTTTTCTTGCTTTGTGGAGTCTTTTGTTTTTGATCTTTTATTTGCCCCCCACTGTCTTCTTCAGTTCTCCTTTCCCCAACTTGAAAAATTTTACTGAGCCTTTTTTGTTTGTTGCTATTTTCGAGCATTAGATATTTGCTATAACCCTATAGGTTTTCACAGTTACAGGGAAAAAAAACAGCACCACGAATATCAATCAGTTGATCCAGATGATATTTTGACATTAATACAGCTGGCCCATTTTAATCAAAGGCCATAAAAATGTAAATTGCACTGGCCAGGAATAAAATGTATTTTTTTTGTTAGTTGTTTAACCAGTACTAGTACACTAAGCTGAAAGCTTTTTTACAGGTGAGACCTGGGAGCACAGGGAAGCTAAGTGACTTGCTCAGGGTCACACAGTCTGCAAGTGGAAGCTGTAGGATTCAAACCCAGGTCTGGTCTGCTGGATGTCACCAGATTTGCAGCTCAAAGCCTTAAACCACTGCACTATACAGCCTCCCTAAAATCATAAGAATAACCTCTTTACCTCAGTTTTGCTGCTCAGAACTCCCAGATCAACACTTGTTTAATCTTCCCAGCCATTTTCATACCTTTTTGGTGGCTTTAGTGATCCTCTCAAAGCATCAAATAATGTGAAGGCCTGTTATTACAGTATTTCAAGTAAAAGAACTAATTTAATCATATCTCAGTTCCACTATTTGAATCTTCCTATTATTTCCTGCATTCACCTCTGTTAACAGTACTAATTAAGTAAAAGATTTTAACAGTAACTTTCTATTTCATGTGAATCGCTTTGCTTCTTGGTCCTTTAATTTGTTAATAACAAGCTGGCTGGCTTCTCTTGCTTCTCCTTGTGGGACACTCAAGTCTGTTGAGACACTACTGTTTTCATTGGACTTGTTTGCTTGGTTTACCGAGGCAAAGTCAGTTTGCCTATTAGTCCCAACTACAGACCAACGATAGACTGGCAAACTACACGAAAGAAAAATGTCATTACCAAGCAAGCTTCTGCTGTTCCCCTGCCATTTACCCAGTTGCTTCTTTCACCCTCACAAAAGCTGGAAAAAAAGTAATTACAACCTGGGTTCATCTGCTTTGTCCAAGAGAAGGTAAAGCATGTTCCTTTTAGATTGTCCCGCATTCCATTAATGCAGCCAAGTATTGAAAAAGAAAAGTTTCTTTATGAAGCAGAACACTGACAAAAGAATGCCATTAGGCATGAGCGCTGGAGCAGGGGTGAGGTAAGTAACCGCTTAGCTTGGCATGTGCACATGGACCCCCCCACTTCTTCCAGACCCGTGATGTCAAATTTCATTGACTTGAAAGTTCACTCCTTGATATAAGCTATAAACCAGCTGACGTTTCATTTTAAAACCTGCTGTGTGTCTGTGCTAGCATTAGTAAATGACAATGATTAAAAACACAACGAAAAATAAACTTAAAGTGCAGATGACACCTTCAAGAGAACTATAACAAAACATAATATTTAGATAAAATTCAGCTTGTATTTCACATTAGTTCTTTACTCTTCCTCCCCATTATTTATTGCTGAAGTAATTTGCATGAAAACAGGCTTTTTTGCTCCTGAAGAATTCGTCTACAGTATTTCTGTTTCTGTCTCCCAACGTGAGGTCATAATGCATTGCTTGTGACATCACAGTAGAGATGCAGTGAAATTAAATTCTGCTTGCAAAGTTAACACAAAGTGACCACTTCGCATTGTTCCAGCGCTTCACGGAGAGACCATTGCAAAGTGCTCACTTCGCTTTGTTATTATGACTTCATAGTGTCATTCCACCTTAACGTGAAGTAAGGCAGAGTAACAAAAATATAGGCAGCCCCCCCCCACACATCACATGGCTTGCAGTACTGTAAGTCACATGCTTTAGCCAGGCAGGAAGGAAGTGAGTCATACAAGCAGATACTTTCACTTTCCCCTTTGCAGAGGTAGAGAGAGAGGAGGTATTTTGTATAGGAGAGGAGAGGATTGTTCTTGTTCTGAAATGCTTGATGCTTAGGGTTTTTTGTACTGTTTTGTCAGTTCATTTTTTGTTGTGGTGACCGATTTCTTTGTTTTTTTAAGTTTTGTTGTGTGTGTGTGTGTGTGTGTGTGTGTGTGCCCCTGTGTTGAGTGAGTGTGTGTGAAGTCGTTGGAAAGGGAAGGATTGATTTTGTTGCAATGGAGCAGGGACAGAATGTGGCTCATGGCAGGAGGGGAGTTGTGTGCACATGTGGGAGGCATAGCAGGGTGGTGTTGGACCACTCAAGAGTCTTTGGTCCTCCCCCTCTCCAGAAGCAGCAACACCACCAGTGCCACATCCACCAAGTCTGCCACCACCAGTGGCAGCTGCAGGAGCTCCAGCAGCACCACCTTCATAGCAGCAGGTCCTGCCCCAAGTCCATGACCATGCTGCCAGCACTGTATCTGCTGCTCCCGTGCCTGGTGCCCCCTGCAGCTCCCCAGTTTTGCAGTTTTTCAACTGTCTCAGGGGGACAGCAGCCTTGTGGTATGTCTACTTTGTGGGGTGCAGGTGCACCATGGCCCCTGGTGGACACATCTGGGGACTGGGGGCCAGGTCACCCATATGTTGAACCACCACAAGCTGAAGTGGCAGGCTGCCACAGAACAGGCCAGTCCTCCACCTGCTGGCCATTCTGTGGCAGTGGCAGAGGGTGCTGCTGTTGAGCATCATCACAGCAGAAGGAGGAGGACCACAGTACCAGTTGCTCCACTACCACCACCAGCACCATCCTCACCACCACATCTACCTGGTGTACCACCAGTGGACCCCACAATACCTGCAACTCAGGCAGACATAGTGCTTTTGTGGGCTGCGAAGGAAGAAAACAACAAGAGGGTGGGTGTTGTCCAGCAACAGTTGGAGGAGATAGAGCAACACCAGTTACAGATTGTGTTGATGCTCCATCTGCTGCTGGACCATCAGGGGATCCCTCGTTAGCTTTTTTTTGCTACACTCCTCCCCCTCACTGCTGTAGTGTTTTGTCATTTGTTTAATAACAGACAAAGGGAAGGCCACGGTAGTAGTTTAAAGGGAAGCAGTCAGTAACAAGGGCTCCTGAACCCCTGCAAGGACTACCCTCTGGTTAAGCCTTTTAAGTATGTTGCAGTGTTTTTCTCGCACCGCAACATACTTTTTCTTAATAAAGAAAAATCTGAAACCTAGAAATATGGGGACTTTATGGGGACTCCATTATGTGTAAAGGTGTGGCGACGCACCATGCACTTTAGTGCTTTTGTATTTACGCACATGGTGAGTCGCCGCACCTTTACACATAATGGGGCCCCCATAGCATCTGCCATACTTCCAGGTCACAGACTTTTCTTTATTAAAATAAAGTATGTTGTGGCATGAGAAAAATGCTGCAACATACTTAAAACTTAATCAGAGGGTAAGCCTTGCAGGGGTTGGGAGCTCCGGTTACTGACTGCTTCCCTTTAAATATATACATACACATACATACATACATGCTCCTTATTGTCCTGTTATCATAATCTGGTGTCTCAGTAATGTTTGCTTTCTTTTTTGGAGTGGTTGTGGAAAAGCAGGACTGAGCAGTGCAAGTATAATGTTTTAAATTGCATGTGTGCAGTCAGTGTTGTTTCCTATGTGTGTGTGTGTGTGTGTGTGTGTGTGTGTGTGTGACATCAGTCATTGTCCAGCTTCTTCCAAACATATATATGCTGACTTTTTGACATGTTTATTGTATAAAGAACAGAGATAAGAATATATAATGTATATTTTATTGGCACCATCATCATCAGCGGACTAAGTGATATGATACTTTTTCAGAGGTGTCTGGCCAGAGTCCACCTTAGTCACATACTGCACACATGACTTTTAGGAGAGCATGTATTTTTTGTGCTATTATTTCCACAAAGTCATGTGTGCACTGTGAGTGACTGAGATGCACAGTCACCCGAGACCTCTGAAAAAATATCATATCACTTACTTCGCCGGTACTCTTGGTATAAATAAAATATTTGTCATATATTCTCTTATCTTTATTCTTTACATACTGCAACAAGTCACACCATATATATGTTTGTATGAAGCTGGACAATGTCTGCACACACAGGAAAGAATATTAAGAGCACACATGCAGTTTAGCACAGCCTACTTGCACTGCTCAGTCCTGCTTTTTGACAAACACTTCACAAGTCCCGACACAAAGCAAACATTACTGAGGCTCCAGAAATATTTATTTTTTTGAAAATTACATTAAAGCAGCAATGCAACAATCTGGTGAAAAATTTGATCTATACTTTTTTATGCTATTTTACATTGCCACTTTACTTAGCTCCTGACTTGCATGATGCCATTCTTTCCAGTATTTGAGTCTGCTTTAGTACTTTTTTTCATGTCTGAAATAATAAAAGGAGCACTCCTCTTAATACAGTGTGGACCAGGTCTTCATCAGTATTTTCTGCTGTTTTGTCCATCAGTTGTTTATATATCACTTCTGTTGTGAGTAAAATTAATAATTATGCATCAGGCAGTGTTTTCTGACCTCACAGAACAATATTTTTTCAAAAGCAGCTGCAAATACTGATAAAACCTGGTCTGAGCCATATTAAAAGGAGTGCTCCTTTTATTTTTTCAGACATGAGAAAAAGTACTAAAGCAGACACAAACTGTGAAAAGAAAGGTATCATACAAGTCAGGAGGTAAGTGGCTGGCAATATAAAATAGCAAAAAAAAGTATAGGCCAACATTTTCACCATATTGTTGCATTGCTGCATTAATTTATAATTTAATTATGACATTATGTGCTCACAACACACAAAATGCAACTCTCTTGTCTCCAGAAAATTCCCAAATACTGATGAAGTGAAATGGGAGTGGTACACCACATGCAAAGTCCCTCAGAATGTATTGTGCAGTCACTCATGCCTGCAGTGATCACACAGAGTCCCCAGAATTTTTCTGCATTCCCAAAATGCAACTGTCTTGTGTCCAGAAAGTATCCAAGTGCTGACAAAGTGAAATGAGAGTGGTGCACCACATGCAAAGTCCCCCAGAATTTATTGCACAGTCACTCATGTGTGCAGTGGTCACACAGAGTTCCCAGAATTTTTATGCATACCCAAAATGCAACTGTTTTGTGTCCATAAAATTCCCAAGTGCTGATAAAGTGAAATGGGATTGGTACACCACATGCAAAGTCCCCCAGAATTTATTGTGCAGTCACCCATGCGTGCAGTGGTCACACAGAGTCCCCAGAATTTGTCTGCATCCCCAAAATACAACTGTCTTGTGTCCAGAAAATTAACATACTGTGATGATGATGTTATGATGCACATTGTTTTGCCAAACCATGTGAAGAAGGGATGACATGACATGAATCCATCCAGTGTTCCATCAGAATTGATGACCATGAAGGGTCACGTGATGTGCTGAGGTGAGTCGGATGTCCTCCGTGCGCTCCTAGGCCCAGTCATAAATTAAGTGCTCTAATTGTCCAGGGGTCTGTTTATTTTGGTGCGCCTCCGGCTTAGAAGGGGTGTAATGGTGAGTCACAATTTTGGCGGCAGTTGGTTCCTGGAAAGCCGCGGGACACGCTACTTGATTCGGCTGGGGTGCTGTATCCAGAGCTGTGGGCCGTGGCTGGAAGCTGAGATGGAGCCAAGTTACCGAGCCCTTGCGCGAGATCCCCACGACCAAGAGACCTGACAAGAATCCCCACCCCTACGGAATCGGAGGAGGACATAAATAGGGGAGGAGAAGGGGGTCAATCCAAAGAGGACCTGCAGGAAATTAAGAAGTTATTGCAGGGACTGGTACACGACTTCGCTGCTGTAAAACCGGCACTGCAATCTCTTGCGCAATGGATGGGGGATGCTGAGGCCAGGATCGCGTCCCAAGAGAAGAAAGTGCTGACTATGGAGCAGGAGCTGATTTTGGCCAAAAAACAAATTAAAAAATTGGAAGATCGTATTGATGACCAGGAGTCAAGAAGCCAGAGGAATAATCTGGTGCTGGCTGGGCTGCCGGAAAGAGCTGAGGGGGCGGACTGTGTCTCATTCATCCAGGACATGCTATTAAAATTACTGGGCCAGACACCATATGGGAAGCATACAACTTGGAGAGGGCCCATAGGCGTTAAGAAGTACCCCCCCAGGAGCGAGGCCCAGGGTGATCATATGAGAATTTCTCAATTTTAAGGAGAAGATGCATGTACTGTGGAGGCCAGACAACTTAAATCCCTGCAATGGAACGGCGCAACCCTCTGGATGTTTCAAGATCAACCCTCTAATTAGAGAGAAGCAGAAGGAATATGTGGAAATTAAGAAAAGTTATATTTAGCCGAATTAAATTTCGGTGCAATATCCAACAACGCTCTTGGTGAGACTACAATCTGGAGAAAGCATTACTTGACCACTGAGGGATGCATTGGAAGGTTTACGTATTGAACTCCCAAACTTGTTCAAACCTCAGACCTGAGGTGGTGCCCAGATGATGTGGGGCTGTGTTGATTTCACTACAGTTGAACAAATACTATATGAAGCTTGCTCGAGTCGCTAGTTTAACTCAGCTATGGTTGTATTCCCCTTCCTTTTTTCTCCCACTGAGCAGTGTCTTGGGGGACTGTATCATGTTTGTTTGGTCAGTGTGGGTAGTTTTAGGAGTATAAGTTTGGGGGCTGGGGGTATTGGTTTTGGGGCAAAGCTGCAAGGGTCGGTGACCACCCTATTTAAAGGGATCATATAAGGATGGCACTGTCTGATCCCTTTTATATTTAATCGAGTCAGTTTCAGGCAGGGCCAGATTTCCCTGTAAATTTACTGGTTAGCGATAGCCAATATGGCTGTGTTCTGAAGCTTGATGTTTTTTCTTTGATCTGTTAGAGGAATATGTGGGAACTGGGATGACACTGCTGGAGGGGAGGGTGATCTATTAGGACCAAGTGATGGGCAGACTATTGATGTGTTAGGGCCAGGGAGGACAGGCGGGAGGAAACTACAGGGAGGCTCATCCATGACCGATGAATCGTTAGGAGGAGACGATCAGAGGATCAGGGCAGGGGAAGATGGGATTGGGGTTGGGAGAGAGAGAGAGAGAGGTTTTAGAATGTATAGTGAAGGAAGGCGGACTGGCATGGTTTGGTGAAATGGATCTCATGTTATGATCGATCTGATAGATAATGACTTGCATTAACATAATTTCTTGGAATGTCAAAGGGCTTAGGGTAGACGTAAGAGAATGGTCATTTTGAGGCATATTAATCATTTGGGGGCTCACATAGCCACTCTGCAAGAGACACATCTGTTAACGGAGGAATTAAGCTGTCTTAAAAATTATAGGTGGGCCAGGTGTAACGGGCAGGAGTAAGGAAAAACCTGGGGTGGTAATTTTAATAAGAAAAAGTTGCCCTTTAGGGTGGAGCAGGGGCTGTTAAGAGAGGATGGTAGAGGATATATCTGTCTGGGATCTTAGCGGGTAAAGCAATTTCTTTGGCCTCTATCTATGGTCCACCCCTCTTCTGCAGATTTTTGCTTCCATAGAAAGGGACATCACAGCTATATCTACAGACCTACTTATTTTAGCTGGGACTGGAATGTGTTGCTAATAATTTGGATGACAGGATACCTCCATCTGTAGTAGGCCTCTAACCAAAGCACAGGTTGCCTTGAATAGGATGGTGGAGGTGACTGCTTTGGTGGACCCGTGTAGGGACCCACTCTAAGAAGGGCAACATTATGACCTTCTTTCTGGGGCTCATGAATCCCAATCATGTATTGACTTCTTTCTAATTAATAGTGTGGCCTTAGGAAGTGAAGGGGTATGACTACTGAGGGCTAGGGTTCTCTCGGATCATTCCCTATCTCGCTTTGTGGGAACCAAGTCTTGTGCCTCCCAGGCCAGTTAGATGGAGATTGAATGATTTGTTGTTTGCAGAGCCTAAGGTACAGGAGGTTAGATGAGCATCTGAGAAGAGTTATTCAGTCTCAATTACCATCCCTAAAAACAAAAAGTTGGCTTGGCCATGTAAGGTTTGTATGCAGGAACAGTTCAGGCTTTAGCAGCTAGGAGGAATAGATTGAGAAAGGCAAAGGAGGAATTTATTCTGGGGTGGTTGCCTCCTTATCTCCTTTGGAGGGGTCTTCAGGGGAAATTGATAGGGAACTTAAATCCCTATGGGGGGAATGGGTGGATATTGGGTACTGCAAGGTGGAATATTGGTTGGATAGGATGCAGGCTAAATATCTTCTCCAGGGGGATGTCCCAGGTCATCTGCTAGCTGGCAGGATTAGGAATGGGAAGCTAGTAGAACCATTACCTCTATTTGGCATGGGGAGAAATTGATAGTAGACCCTCAAAAATAGCAGATGCATTCGCGTCCTATTTTACTGGCATATGGGTTGGGAAATGTAGTTGGAGAGGAGAAATAAATGTTTTCTAGGAATACCCTTCCAGTTTTGGATGAGATGCAGGCTAGTAAGTTAGCGGCCCTATTACAGAGATGGAGATATTGGGGTGGTGCAGTCTTTACCGTTGGTAGGACTCTGGGGCCGGATGGTCTTACAGCGAGTTTTACCAAGCCCATATTAGAGCAGTACTCCCATTTATTCTGGATTTTAATATTATTATGCAAGAGGGTTATCCCATCCACCGTTATATCAGGCATACATATCCTTGATTCCCAAGCCAGACAAACCCAGGGATAGGGTGGATAGCTATAGGCCTATAGCTTTAATAACCAGGATATTAAGATCTTAACGAAAATCTTGGCTAATAGAATATTGAGGTTTACACGCTATTAATTAGTGAAGAGCAAGTGGGATTTATGCCGGGAGGGGGCTCAGGATGCTCTCAAGCTCCATCATATAATCAGTTATGCATCAGATTCTCAATTACCTTTAGCTTTAATATCATTAGACGGCGAAAATTCGATAGGGTTTCCCATGGTTTTTGTTTGCCACAATCGGAAGATGGGTTTTCGGAGGGTCTGTAAAGGGTATTAAACACCTTTATGCCGCCCCAACCGCTAGGATCTTGTGCAATGGGTACAGTTCACGAGAAATTTTGTTGAAAAGCAGGACTAAACAGGATGCCCCTTATCGCCAATACTATTTAACATTTATTTGGAGCCTTTGTTAGGCGCTCAAGGAGGATAAACTGATAAAGGGGTAAGGGTAGGGGAGAACTTAAGTTCTCAGTTTTTGCTGATGATAGCAGTACTACATTTAGAGGACCCAGCTATGAGTTTTGAGAGAGCAAGGGTTTTAATTGGGCGTTTTTCGGTGGTGTCAAATTATAAGCTGAATCTAACCAAAACCCAGGTTCTCCCCTTGACCCCGCATGTATTTAGGGCAGATTTTACTCAACTTAGTCTTCAGTGGAGGGCGGATGAGATTAAGTATTTGGGCATTCGGGTTACAGCAAATAGCGAACGGGGAGCTGAGGCAAATATGGAGGGGGTGATATCGGCAATAAGAGGAGATATACTGAGATGGAATAAGCTCCCCTTGAACTTTAGACTGACTACTTGGCCTTATCAAAATGAATATAGTTGCCCAGGCTTTTATATCCACTATATATTGCCCATATGATATCCATATCACTTGGTTTAGGGTCATTAAGAAACTTCTTTCTGATTTTTTTGGAAATCTAAACCACCTAGGAAGAAGTATAAACGCTTTGTTTGCCCCAGGCAATGGGTGGGATTAAATTACCTGATCTCCTATTATTATGTGGCAGGGCAATTGGGTTTTATGCTTAGCTGGGTTAGGGAGACTGAGGAGGTATATATCAATATGGTTACAAATTGAGAGGCAGATGTTGAAGGCGAGGTTTTTCATCTGAGGCATTAATATATTCTAATCCTACAAAGGATCACTTTAAAGGGAGTGGGAACCCGATTGGGAAGTCATTGAGGGCCTAGGTGGGCCTTTCTCTCCCACACAGAGAAATCCAGTTGAAATCTTGGGATCAACCTGGTGGGTAACCCACATTTGTAATTGGGGGCAGGTGATAAGTGAGGTGGGCCCACCAATTAAGGGGTTTAAAGGTGAGGATCTTGTCCAAGCGAAAGGGTCACTATTCCAGCCCGGTGGAGGGATGCCCTTCTTTAAAAAATTGCAGCTAACCCAGTTGTTGAAGGCAGTGGTGAGAAAGACTGGGCGTTTTGGATGGGTCATTCACTTAGGAATTTTAAAGGCAGTGGATCTGAAGGCAAATATTCTTTCTCAGATTTACAGGATGCTGGTGGGTTTGTTAGTCCACCCTCGCCCATACAGGTGGTGTACTGGGATAAGGTTATGGCCCCCAAGAATCTTGCTTGGGATTCAATTTGGAAAGCTCATAGGTATATAACAATTCCTAAGTTTAGGACCATGCAGTATTTTATCGCATCTGATCTTTATTTTACCCCGGCAAAATTATATGATAGAAAGCTTAGGCAGACGGACCGTTGTTTCAGATGTGGGAATGGAATTGGAGATTTACTCCATGTGATGTGGAGTGCTGTAAAATCTCCCTTTGTGGCTGGAGATTAAGCAACCTATGGATCCACTGATGAATTATTCTGATTACATAACCCCAGAGGTGTGTGTTCTGGGCATTTTTAAAAGTTCCTGGTGTTTTATCCAAATTTCATTTGGCTTTGATGTCGTCATTAGTCCAAGTCCTTTTGAGCTCAACATTGGAAAGACGACCAGGAATACTCCTATGGCCAGTGGGTGCGGATTTGGTGATCACATTGGGTAGAATAAGGAGACAGCTTTGGGCGAGGGAATAAGGCTATATACTAAGAGATGGGCATCTTTAGAGACAATTTACTTATCTCAGAAATAGCTGAAGGTCCGTCTGTCTTGCTTTGACTAGCATGAAGCTTAGTTAACTTCTCTTTTCAGAATAGGAATTTGCTGATTAGTATTTTGCCTTCTTTTTTTCTTCTTTTCTTTTCGATGACTTGATCGAGTAAGGTGGTCAGTATATAAATAACTTGAGATTCTGGCAAGGGTTAAAGGGATGGGTGTAAGCCTTCCAGATGTCAGGTGGGATGAGGACTCTCTCTCTCTCTCTGGGGGATGCGGCAGGGCTCCACCTCTGGTTTATTTCAGAGGCTGTCTATGATCTTCACTACCGTAATAGTACTGTGGACAGGTATGTTTGTGGTATGGTGGAGTTGACTCCTGTTTGGCTCCTTTCTATCTTCTCTTTTTCTCTACAGGTTGATTGTGAGTTGTTCTTAGTTGTTTATATGACCTATATCTCTTGCTAATACTTTTTTTTTGGCAATGTGGGTTGTAAATTTTTTTTTGGGTCTTTATTGGACACATGTACTACTTTAAGATGATTCCTGCTGTCTGTGTATATATGGGATTGTATATAGTTCATACAGCCAGTTTGCAATACAGTATACCCGAGTTATGCCAGGTCTTTATCTTCTTTTTTTTTTTTTCTAGTTGTAATGAATGATGATTGTTAATCAGAATTCAATAAAGACATGTTGAACAAAAAAGGAAAAAAAAAAAAAAGAATTGATGACCATGAGAAAACTGTTGCTTGTCCAAAGTGTGCTGCGATTTCTGTGAATGCGATGTGATCACCAAAAATAGATGGAAGGGTGCCCTTTGTGTGTACACTAATAGTAGCTTTGGTGAGTTGATATATATGTTTTTCTTGGTAGGAGGGTTGACATATATATATATATATATATATATATATATATATATATATATATATATATATATATATATATATATATATATATATATATATATATATATATATACATATACTCATTGTATTGTTTTTGTATTACAGGTCACATGCAGTTAGTGTACACATTCCAGTGCTTGATGAGAAAGTTTAGTGTTGAAATGGAAATGGAATACTCTCAAGCCAATAAAGGTAAGTATTTTTTGTGTGGGGGTGCAAACATATTTGCAAGTAGGTCTCATTAGTGGTTTGTTATTTGGTTACTTCTTTACAGGTTTTATCTGCATCCTTCTCCAGTCCGGCAATGATGGTCATGGTTATCATCGATTCAAACTACTTCTGCTTGTTGCATGTCTGCCTCAGCCGGTGGGGCATGATGTTGAAGAAGTTCTTTGGATAAAGCAACTATGACACCACAAAGCATCAGGAAATTTCCTAAAAAAAATGAAGGACTTATTACAACAGTTGCAACTGTAAGACATTATGTTTAAGCGTGGCTGTTCCACACCAGTATCTGGATTAATACAGATAGCAGGCTGTCCCTTGCAATTATCAGCTCACAATTTAATTTAGTACCAGGCTGTGTAACAAATATGCTGTGTCCAGTGTCTCTGCATCTCAAGTTACATTTAAAACCACATCTTGTCAAGTAAAGTAACACAACCTAGCCAACTCTTTCAACACTGTCATGGCTGTACAGCTGCAAATATGGAATACAGTGCATGATATGTTGCAGAAATATTTTTGCGATGTACTTGTCACCTAGTTTATGAATAATCAGTAGAAATTGTTGCACTTTTATGAAAAAAAGAATAGATGAAATAAAATTGATATACTTATCAGTATGGATTGAAATGGATATCCCATAGGTTCCTGTAGACAGTAATGCTGTAGCTACATTGATACAGACCTTCAGCGAAGGACATTCCTTGTTATTAACCTGTAAAAAAACAAAATAAGTTGACTGTATGTGTTTGACCGTTGCAGCATAGAAAGGCAACAGAAAACAAAACATACAGCTAAAGTAAGTTGAATAGCATGAAAAACATTAGTACACATACTCACTTTATAGTTTTAATAGTAAAAGCCTTGTTCATGTGGCTCATATATGGTCTCCTGTTCAACTCCCTCTGCCTTGGCATGGTCAAGACATGTAATGGAAAACATTGTCACATTGGTGGTGGTGGTGGTCATAGCTGAGGCTCATGATGACATTCCCTCTCACATCTTCCTGCATCTGGTGGTGGTGGCAGTGGCTAACAGTGGCCTTAAGGTGGTGGTAGTCCAGGGGGACACATGGTCTCATTCTCTATGGTGGCGGTGATAAACAGCAGTCTTATGGCGGTGGTGGTGGTAGTCCAGGGGGACACATGGTCACATTCCCTATGGTGGCAGTGGTGAACAGTGGTCTTATGGTGGTAGTAGTCCAGGGGGACACATGGTCACATTCCCTGTGGTGGCAATGGCAAACAGTGGTCTTATGGTGGTGGTAGTCTGAGGGCCAGGATATACTGTGCTCTGTTGTTATAAATGTGACGTACATATGGAATTTTAGTCACTATGAGTGGGACACTGATTTAACTTTATGAAAAAAAAACATGCATCATACAATAAAACTGACAGCCTTTTAACCACTTAAGTTGAAAAAACCTGCCAATATTAACCTCATCATTATTCATCATCATCATCATCATCCTCATAAAAGCTGCTCTTGCAGTCTTCTATGTCTAATTCTGACCACTGGAAATTCTTTCTCCATTGTGTTATCATCTACATCAATGGTAGGCCGTTTCATGCTGCCACTGCCACCAGGATGGTCTCTTTCTACAGCATCAGCAAAACTATGGCTATGCCAGAGTACAAATACTGAGGTCGCAGTCTGAGCTGGTATGTGCCTCTCATTCATTCTTATGAATGTCAGCAAACTGACACTGGCAGGAGAGAGGTTTGTATAACGATCTCTAGCTAGTGTGCCTGCTGAACTGAATACCATCTCGACACTCACTCTGGAGGGTGGGCATGTCAGGTACTTCAGTGACACAGCGGTTAGCTCTGGCCATTCACTGACCTTTCCACTTCAGTATAAAAATGGCTCATCAGTGACTGACAGATGCCTGTTTTCAGACAAATATGACTCAACCATTCGCTGTGCTGCTCTACGTCCAGTGGTTGATGCATGATCCACTTCTCCGGAATCAGTTATATCACAAATCCCCACTTGGGACAAAGCCTCCCAAAGTAGGTTAACACCAACCGCTTTTGATGACAGACCACCTGGAACTGCAGTCCCTTCCTTCTTATAGGATATGTTTGATGCTACTCCTCCAGGTTCGACTTCAGCCTGATTATGCTGCTGAGGTTTGCTGACCTTGGCATGTGACTACTGTGCCCCATGAACCAAACACAATCCAGTTGCCCAATGACAGTTTTACCTGTTCAGGACCACCCTCCAGTACTGAGGCAATTCCATATTTGTATCGTGGGTGCAGCATTGTTGTTATTGCAAAGTTGTCACTATGCTGAATGCTCAAGGTGTGATGATTCTGATCAAATACTATCAGCATGTGTTTCAGCAACACACTGCTAGCATTGTCTCTGGCAACATTAAGGTTATGCTGTATATTCACCAATGTCTGCCTCAGCACCCGCAGCAGTGGAATTGATTGGCTAATGGAGGTAGACTTGCCACTCACTGCCTGTGTGGCATGTTCAAAAGGCCTCAAGATTGTTATTACAGAGTCCATGAGGTGCCACTGTTCAGTAGTCACAGACAAGGAAGTCCCGAACTGTCATGGCTGGTGTGCATGACAAGATATTCTGAGATAACTTTGTACTATTCAACCTCCTCTGCCATGTATAAAGTGTAGTTCCACGGTGGCAACTTCCAGCTTCAAGCAGTGCTGGGGAGGCTGTTTCAGATCTGCAACTGCGTGAAGTTGGTCACTGGCCTTTGTAGAGCATGAAAGTGAGAACAGATATGGTGTGCAACTGTCAGCATTTCTTTTATATCAGGGTACTGCAGCAACTCCTGCACCACAAGATTTAAACAGTGGGCCATGCATGGAACCCAAAGCCACCATTCATGATGCATTTCATCACGCTTTGACCCATTGTCACTTGCTATGAATCCAGCTCTCAGGATAGGGGTTCTACCACTTGTCAATTTCAGTCAATACTAGGTCCAACATGTTTTCACCAGTGTGTGAACAAGTCACACTTGGCATAGCAATTGTTTCATGCTGTCAAATTCCTGGAAGATTGCTGCCATAACATATCATCTTACTACACTGATTATTCACACTAGCAACAGCACAAATTCCCCGCACCTGTGCCCAGTGTGCAGTTATACACAAATATGAACTCCCTACAGTTGTGCCACTTGTCCACGTATCCATACTTAAATGGATGAATGAAAAGGAGGAATTTTGAAGGGCATGTCTTATTGAGTTGGACACAGTAGGATACAACTCGGGGACATACGGGTTGAAAAGTATGTCCTGGATGGGACTTTCCATTTGGACAGCACATGCAGCAAACCACTGGAACCCAGGTTTACCACAAAGAAAGGAAAAAGACCAATTTCCAGCATTTCAGCTACAGCAGCATTAAGTTCATGTGGCACTATGTGATTGGGTGGGTACATCAGCTTATGCCCAAAAGCACTCTGTAATGTGGGCTGACTTAAACGTTTTATGTGGGGTGTGATGACAAATGGTTCTGCTGTGCGAATCGCAGGGGTGGAGTGTGGACATGTGATGAAGATGGTTGCACAGGTGATGACAAACCCAGAAATGCAGCTATTTTCCTAGATTTACCAACAGGGGTTGATGTACCACTTGCACTAGACATACTGCATTGACCACCACCAAAACTGCTATTCTTCCCACCACTGGACAAGATTTCAAAATCATTCTGTTCCTCCACCTCATCATGCCTGTAGTAATCATCTGCTCTTATTTCATCACAACTGCACACATTTAATTTTCTACGTGATGTTACAGTCATGGAAGGAATAACATGCTTGTTATGGTTGATGACGAGGTGAAAGCCCCACTGTGGTACGCTTTTATTAGCTGCAATCTTGTGCTGGGTCCATAAGTGCCATGTGCCTGTTCTTAAGATGTGTATGCTGTCCCCTTGTGCCCAGATGGCTCCCTTTTATCTCGACTCACACACACTTGGCAGACCTGGCAGATTGCAACTGACTCCTCATTAGCATCTTGCACAAAAAATCCCAAACAAGGGATTATTGGACTTTTGTTTTTTTAAGCCATGAAATGGGGGGTGTGCTACATGATTTTTCAAGCAGGACATGCTTGGACTGCAACTGACCACCACGACTACCTAGCATTATTACTGGGTCATCATCATCAACTGAAACTGGTAAGTCACAACTTTTTATGGGGGGGGGTAATGCAAACAGACCCAGACACAGCCACCTTGAATTTATTTTTCTCCAGTTCCCAACAGGGGTCACTGACATCATCATAATATTCATCAACATCTTCTGCTTAGATGAATGTTTTCACCACACTGTGAATCACTGCATGGCAAATGCATGACCTAAATGACAGTGGAAGAAATGTCACATTGTGTGCTATCATTGACATGATGATCAGAATCCTCATGTTCTGCTACTGGGATGTTACTGGGGAGTATGACATCATCTACAGTGTCACTCACTGGCACTACTTCATGCTCCACTATATTTTTGGATATGGTAAACTGGTCAGAAGTGGAATTTGAGGCAGCAATACTCATAAAACCACCAGCAATTGCACTAACACCACCAGCTGGGACAACATCATCTCCTCCAACTATGAGTGAAGCTGCTGATTGCGATGTAAAAAACATTGAAGGATACTTTTCCTCCCATCAGCAGTGCAATTTCATGATCATGGTGACTACAATGCCCACAGGCAATCTTACCACTGGCAGCAGTGCCATGGTGAGAAACAGCTATTTGCACATCTCTTTGCGGCATTTTGGGGATCAACAAGAATATTCTAAACAAATTTAGATTTGGAACGTTCACTCTGGATGAGGGCTGGGGATGCTGGATGTGAAGCCAAAAAAAAACTGTGGCTCAACAAGACATACAGATGCAAAGTCACAACAAGTTCAACAACACCTTAACTAACCAGTGGTTCTTTCAAGTCAAAAACAATCCAATCTGGAAAAGAATACCTTTTGCCAGTGTGTGGGGGAGGGGGCACTGACTGCAGATTACAGCAGTGCAAAACCAAGGAAAGATACCGCAATGGTAGTACAAAATCACACAGCTGCAGTGGATAGCAGGTTCACACTGCTGCACCTGTGAATTACACTGTGGCACAATAAAAGATGTATTATTTGATGCCACATGCACGAGCCGCCACACACACACACACACACACACACACTTTGTCTACAAGTAATGCATAGCAAATTGAAAACTTCAGTAATATTCAATGTATTTTAAACAACCTGAAATTATGCACTGCTGCACCAGGTCCACAACACACACAATCAGCAAAAATATTTCAACAATTACTGAAAATATTACTGTGTGTACATTAACACAGTCAGTTATGCAAGAAAAATATAACCAAAAAACAAAGAACTCCCTATTTCTCCAACTTAAGTCTACGGACACCACAGATACGCCACTCCACAGCGACACTTCCACTGTCTCTCAGTATACAGACTGAATGTTGTACAACATTCAAAATCCACACACAAACAATAAACGCCAATGATATGAGCACAGGAGGGTTTCCTACAATCGATGAACTAAAGTTTCAACAAAAAATTACTCAAAAGGCTTTTTAACAGCTTTTAGAAGGTTTGAATCACAGAGAGCTGTCAGAACAGATTGTCTCCAACAGCTTCCTACACACTACAACCGAACTGAGGCTGTGCAGAACTATCTAGAGTCCATGTGACCTGAAATCCCATGAATCACTGTAAAATTTGCCTTTGGAGCTTAAAACAAGTGAACTGAGGCAAAGTATATTGTTTACAATGTACTTGGCCTTAATATTTTGGAGTAGTGGTTTGGGGAAGGAGGAATAATGCAAAGTCATTGTTTTCAATGGACTTCATGTTACCGAATATGATGCAAAGTACTCCGCTTTGCACTGTGGAGCACTTCGCAAATCTGCCTTCACTCCACGAATCGCTCCACGGAGCGAATTGAGGCCACTTCATCCACCACTACATCACAGTTACTCTCATGGTAACAGATTGTGATGTCACAACTGAGCATTATGACTTGAAGTAGGGAGTAAGCTATACAGGCAGATTAAAGTAACTGCAAGGGATAAAAATCGTATTCATGCACATTTTCTCAGTAGTAAAAATTGGGGAGGAAAAATCTAGACTACTGTGTATATGGAATACAAGCAGAATTTTACCTAATTATGTTTTTCAAAGTTTTCTTTGAGGTATCAATATCTCTTTAGGCAATACATAGTAAATAATGTTAAAAGTCTTATAAATTCCTTCCACTGCTACCCTACCCCTTCACCTTTCCTCCCTCTACCTAATGCACCCCACATCTGTCCTGACAAGGTCTGTTGACTGATTTCAACTTCCTTATGATTTTACCAGTAACTGACAAAGCTTGTTTTGACTGATTTTCAATTTACTGTATGCATTCCTGTGTATGAAACTGCTTAGCATTACTCGTTTCTATTCTTTAATTCACTGTGAATGTTAACTATTGCTTTCTTTTCTTATTTACAATTATTTTACCATACCCTGTTTAGTCTGTAAACCTGCTGATCTCCTTTCTCTATGTATACTGTTTTGCCATACTTTTCGTTCTGTTAACCTGTTGTATTATGCTGCTGACATGGAACCTTAGTAAAAGAGCTCTAAGCTCAAAGCTATTTGTAATCTGAGATCTAAATAACAAAAAATGAATATATATATGTGTTAAGTAAAAAATAGGTTAGAAGATAACCTGCCATACTTAAAGCTAAGCATTCACCAGCTGTTTCACACAGTGGTGTCAGTCAAATTTACACAGTGTACTGACCAGATACATTTTCCTAAACTCTGTGTACAATAAGTACATATTACTCAGAACAATCAAACTTATACTATCTTAAACATTATATATCTGCAATTCTGTAACAAGTGACTAGTGTATCGTACATTCAAAACCCAAACCTAACACAGACCCCCCTTGTAATAGAGATACTGTTATCCTAATATGTCAATGTATAAACATGTGTCCACATGTACCTAATCTGCTGTTGTATTAAATAGCAGTTCTATAAATCTAAAACCAAAACAAAGCACAACTGACAGCTTCAGCTTTTATTCAGGCATAGTTAAAATAGGGATCCTTTAGAGGTATTAATATAATTTATAAAAATAGAGACATTTCAAACAGCTGCACATAAGTAATCAATTCCTGTCCCCTTTAATTCAAGGGGTCTTTTCAAAAATGTGCAGATGAGCATGGGGACCACTTTTTTCAGAGCATACCACCACTGGCAACAACCACTTTAAGACTGCTACTACCTTCTCCTAATAAATCAGTTGAAAACCAGAAGTAGTCTACGAGCACTGAGATCAATATGGCTAAGGAACATTTACCAGAAATTACTGCTAAGGAAAGAAAGAGAAAGTGACTGTGATGACAAGCAAATCCAAGACCAGATATTTAGTTTGTTAATAGTCTCATCCCGAGTCTAATTTTTATGTTGTGTGGGCCAAGCTCCACAGATGTTATGCCGTCATCAGATTTGTAAAGAAGCACTGTGGAAGCACATAACGGACCACTGTCTGATATTCTGCCCCAGTGCTCCAGCATAGTTTACAGTGTTTCTGTTTATGCAGACCCTCCTCTGTAGCCCACATAAACATACCCACTTCCTGGTGCACAACTTTTCTTTTGGAGTCCCCAGAATTTTCTGCATTCCCAAAATGCAACTGTCTTGTGTCCGAAAGTATCCAAGTGCTGACAAAGTGAAATGAGAGTGGTGCACCACATGCAAAGTCCCCCATTTATTGCACAGTCACTCATGTGCAGTGGTCACACAGAGTTCTGAGAATTTTTATGCATACCAAAATGCAACTGTTTTGCGTCCATAAATTCCCAAGTGCTGATAAAGTGAAATGGGATTGGTACACCACATGCAAGTCCCCAAATTTATTGTGCAGTCACCCATGCGTGCAGTGGTCACACAGAGTCCCCAGAATTTGTCTGCATCCCCAAAATACAACTGTCTTGTGTCCAGAAAATTAACATACTGTGATGATGATGTTATGATGCACATTGTTTTGCCAAACCATGTGAAGAAGGGATGACATGACATGAATCCATCCAGTGTTCCATCAGAATTGATGACCATGAGGGGGGTCACGTGATGTGCTGAGGTGAGTCGGATGTCCTCCGTGCCGCTCCTAGGCCCGAGTCATAAATTAAGTGCTCTAATTGTCCAGGGGTCTGTTTATTTTGGTCGCCTCCCGCTTAGAAGGGGTGTTGTCGTGGCCGGTCCGCAATTTTGGCGGCAGTTGGTTCCTGAGAAGCACATGGGACGCGTAGCGAGATTACGTCAGAAGTGCGCTGTATCCAAGAGCTGTAGAGCCGTGGCTGGAAGCTGAGATGGAGCCAGTTGCCGGCCTTGCCTTGAGATCCCCACGACCAAGAGACCAAGCCGCAATCCCCCACCCCTACGGAATCAGGAGAGGACATAAATAGGGAGGAGAAGGGTCAATCAAAGAGGACCTGCAGGAAATTAAGAAGTTATTGCAGGGACTGGTGCACACTCTACTGCTGTAAAACCGGCACTGCAATCTTGCGCAATGGATGGGGGATGCTGAGGCCAGGATCGCGTCCCAAGAGAAGAAAGTGCTGACTATGGAGCAGGAGCTGATTTTGGCCAAAAACAAATTAAAAATTGGAAGATCGTATTGATGACCAGGAGTCAAAAGCCAGAGAATAATCTGGTGCTGGCTGGGCTGCCGGAAAAGAGCTGAGGGCGGACTGTGTCTCATTCATCCAGGACATGCTATTAAAATTACTGGGCCAGACACCATATGGGGAAGCATACAACTTGAGAGGCCCATAGGAGCGTTAAGGAAGTACCCCCCCAGGAGGCGAGGCCCAGGGTGATCATAATGAGATTTCTCAATTTTAAGGAGAAGATGCATGTACTGTGGAAGGCCAGACAACTTCAATCCCTGCAATGGACAGCGCAACCCTCTGGATGTTTCAAGATCAAACCCTCTAATTAGAGAGAAGCAGAAGGAATATGTGGAAATTAAGAAAAGTTATATTTAGCCAGAATTAAATTTGGTGCAATATCCAACAACGCTCTTGGTGAGACTACAATCTGGAGAAAAGCGTTACTTGACCACGAGGATGCATTGGGAAGGTTTACGTATTGAACTCCCTAAACTTGTTCAAACCTCAGACCTGGGGTGGACTGCCCAGATGATGTGGGGCTGTGTTGATTTCACTACAGTTGAACAAATACTATATGAAGCTTGCTCGAGTAAGCTAGTTTAACTCAGCTATGGTTGTATTCCCCTTCCTTTTTTTCTCCCACTGAGCAGTGTCTTGGGGACTGTATCATGTTTGTTTGGTCAGTGTGGGTAGTTTAGGAGTATAAGTTTGGGGCTGGGGGTATTGGTTTTGGGGGCTAGCTGCAAGGGTGGGTGATGACCACCCTATTTAAAGGGATCATATAAGGATGGCACTGTCTGATCCCTTTTATATTTAATCGAGTCAGTTTCAGGCAGGGCCAGATTTCCCTGTAAATTTACTGGTTGAAGGATAACCAATATGGCTGTGTTCTGAAGCTTGATGTTTTTCTTTGATCTGTTAGAGGAATATGTGGGAACTGGGATGACACTGCTGGAGGAGGGGATCTGTGGGACCAAGTGATGGGCAGACTATTGATGTGTTAGGGCCAGGGAGGACAGGCGGGAGGAAACTACAGGGAGGCTCATCCATGACCGATGAATCGTTAGGAGGACGATCGAAGGATCGGGGGCAGGGGGGGAAGATGGGATTGGGGGTTGAGAGAGAGAGAGAGAGAGTTTTAGAATGTATAGTGAAGGAAGGCGGACTGGTATGGTTTGGGTGAAATGGATCTCATGTTATGATCGATCTGATAGATAATGACTTGCATTAACATAATTTCTTGGAATGTCAAAGGGCTTAGGGGTAGACGTAAGAGAATGGTCATTTTGAGGCATATTAATCATTTGGGGGCTCACATAGCCACTCTGCAAGAGACACATCTGTTAACGGAGGAATTAAGCTGTCTTAAAAAATTATGGGTGGGCCAGGTGTACGGGCAGGGTAAGGAAAAAGCTTCGGGGGGGTGGTAATTTTAATAAGAAAAAGTTGCCCCTTTAGGGTGGAGCAGGGGCTGTTAAGAGGATGGTAGAGGGATATATCTGTCTGGGATCTTAGCGGGTAAAGCAATTTCTTTGGCCTCTATCTATGGTCCCACCCCCTCTTCTGCAGATTTTTTTGCTTCCATAGAAAGGGACATCACAGCTATATCTACAGACCTACTTATTTTAGCTGGGGACTGGAATGTGTGTGCTAATAATTTGGATGACAGGATACCTCCATCTGGTAGGCCTCTAACCAAAGCACAGGTTGCCTTGAATAGGATGGTGGAGGTGACTGCTTGGTGGACCGTGTAGGGACCCACTCTAAGAGGGCAACATTATGACCTTCTTTTCTGGGCTCATGAATCCCAATCATGTATTGACTTCTTTCTAATTAATAGTGTGGCCCTTAGGGAAGTGAAGGGTATGACTACTGAGGCTAGGGTTCTCTCGGATCATTCCCTATCTAGCTTTTGTGGGAACCAAGTCTTGTAGCCTCCCAGGCCAGTTAGATGGAGATTGAATGATTTGTTGTTTGCAGAGCCTAAGGTACAGGAGGAGTTAGATGAGCATCTGAGAAGAGTTATTCAGTCTCAATTACCATCCCTACAAAACCAAAAGTTGGCTTGGCCAACATGTAAGGTTTTGTATGCAGGGGCAGTTCAGGCTTTAGCAGCTAGGAGGAATAGATTGAGAAAGGCAAAGGAGGAATTTATTCTGGGGGTGATTGCCTCCTTATCTCCTTTGGAGGGGTCTTCAGGGGAAATTGATAGGGAACTTAAATCCCTACGGGGGGAATGGGCAGATATTGGGTACCGCAAGGTGGAATATTGGTTGGATAGGATGCAGGCTAAATATCTTCTCCAGGGGGATGTCCCAGGTCATCTGCTAGCGGCCAGGATTAGGGAATGGGAAGCTAGTATAAACATTACCTCTATTTGGCATGGGGAGAAATTGATAGTAGACCCTCAAAAAATAGCAGATGCATTCGCGTCCTATTTTACTGGCATATATGGGTTGGGAAATGTAGTTGGAGAGGAGAAATAAATGTTTTCTCGAGGAATACCCTTCCAGTTTTGGATGAGATGCAGGCTAGTGAGTTAGCGGCCCTATTACAGAGATGGAGATATTGGGGTGGTGCAGTCTTTACCGTTGGTAGGACTCTGGGGCGGATGGTCTTACAGCAAGTTTTACCAAGCCCATATTAAGGCGGTACTCCCATTTATTCTGGATTTTAATATTATTATGCAAGAGGGTTATCCCATCCACCGTTATATCAGGCATACATATCCTTGATTCCCAAGCCAGATAAACCCAGGGATAGGTGGATAGCTATAGGCCTATAGCTTTAATGAACCAGGATATTAAGATCTTAACGAAAATCTTGGCTAATAGAATATTGAGGGTTGCACCGCTGTTAATTAGTGAAGAGCAAGTGGGATTTATGCCGGGAGGGGGCTCAGGATGCTCTCAAGCTCCATCATATAATCAGTTATGCATCAGATTCTCAATTACCTTTAGCTTTAATATCATTAGACGCCGAAAAAGCGTTCGATAGGGTTTCCCATGGTTTTTTGTTTGCCACAATGCGGAAGATGGGTTTTCCGGAGGGTCTGCTTAAGGGTATTAAACACCTTTATGCCGCCCCAACCGCTAGGATCTTGTGCAATGGGTACAGTTCACGAGAAATTTTGTTGAAAAAGGACTGAGACAGGGATGCCCTTATCGCCAATACTATTTAACATTTATTTGGAGCCTTTGTTAAGAGCTCAAGGAGGATAAACTGATAAAAGGGGTAAGGGTAGGGGAGGGAACTTAAGTTCTCAGTTTTTGCTGATGATATCCGTACTACATTTAGAGGACCCAGCTATGAGTTTTGAGAGAGCAAGGGTTTAATTGGGCTTTGCGGTGGTGTCAAATTATAAGTTGAATCTAACAAAACCCAGGTTCTCCCCTTGACCCCGCATGTATTTAGGGCAGATTTTACTCAACTTAGTCTTCAGTGGAGGGCTGATGAGATTAAGTATTTGGGCATTCGGGTTACAGCAAATAGCGAACGGGGAGCTGAGGCAAATATGGAGGGGGTGATATCGGCAATAAGAGGAGATATACTGAGATGGAATAAGCTCCCCTTGAACTTTACGGCTAGACTTGGCCTTATCAAAATGAATATGTTGCCCAGGCTTTTATATCCACTATATATTGCCCCGTATGATATCCATATCACTTGGTTTAGGGTCATTAAGAAACTTCTTTCTGATTTTTTATGGAAATCTAAACCACCTAGGAAGAAGTATGAAACGCTTTGTTTGCCCCAGGCAATGGGTGGGATTAAATTACCTGATCTCCTATTATATTATGTGGCAGGGCAATTGGGTTTTATGCTTCGCTGGGTTAGGGAGACTGAGGGGGAGGTATATATCCAATATGGTTACAAATTGAGAGGCAGATGTTGAAGGAGCGGTTTTTCATCTGAGGCATTAATATATTCTAATCCTACAAAGGATCACTTTAAAGGGGTGGAACCCGATTGGGAAGTCATTGAGGGCCTGGTGGGCCTTCTCTCCCGACACAAGAAAATCCCAGTTGAAATCTTGGGATCAACCCTGGTGGTAATCATTACTTGTAATTGGGGGCAGGTGATAAGTGAGGGTGGGCCCACCAATTAAGGGTTTATAGGTGAGGATCTTGTCCAAGGCGAAAGGGTCACTATTCCAGCCCGGTGGAGGGATGCCCTTCTTTAAAAAATTGCAGCTAACCCAGTTGTTGAAGGCAGTGGTGAGAAAGACTGGAGCGTTTTCGGATGGGTCATTCACTAGGAATTTTTAAAGTTGTGGATCTGAAGGCAAATATTCTTTCTCAGATTTCAGGGATGCTGGTGGAGTTTGTTAGTCACCCTCGCCCATCAGGTGGCGTACTGGGATAGTTATGGCCCCAAGAATCTTGCTTGGGATTCAATTTGGAAAGCTCTTGGGTATATAACAATTCCTAAGTTTAGGACCATGCAGTATTTTATCGCATCTGATCTTTATTTTACCCCGCAAAATTATATGATAGAAAGCTTAGGCAGACGGACCGTTGTTTCAGATGTGGGAATGGAATTGGAGATTTACTCCATGTGATGTGGGAGTGCTGTAAAATCTCCCCTTTGTGGCTGGAGATTAAGCAACCTATGGATCCACTGATGAATTATTCTGATTACATAACCCCAGAGGTGTGTGTTCTGGGCGATTTTTTAAAAGTTCCTGGTGTTTTATCCAAATTTCATTTGGCTTTGATGTCGTCATTAGTCAAGTCCTTTTTAGCTCAACATTGGAAAGACGACCAGGAATACTCCTATGGCCAGTGGGTGCGGGATTTGGTGATCACATTGGGTAGAATAAGGAGACAGCTTTGGGGCGGGGAATAAAAGGCTATATACTAAGAGATGGGCATCTTTAGAAGCAATTTACTTATCTCAGAAATAGCTGAAGGTCCGTCTGTCTTGCTTTGACTAGCATGGGCTTAGTTAACTTCTCTTTTCAGAATGGGAATTTGCTGATTAGTATTTTGCCTTCTTTTTTTTCTTCTTTTCTTTTCGATGACTTGATCGAGTAAGGTAGTCAGTATATAAATAACTTGAGATTCTGGCAAGGGTTAAAGGGATCGGATGTAAGCCTTCAGATGTCAGGTGGGATAGGGACTCTCTCTCTCTCTCTAGGGGATGCGGCAGGCTCCACCTCTGGTTTATTTCAGAGGCTGTCTATGATCTTCACTACCGTAATAGTACTGTGGACAGGTATGTTTGACGGTATGGTGGAGTTGACTCCTGTTTTGGCTCCTTTTATCTTCTCTTTTTCTCTACAGGTTGATTGTGAGTTGTTCTTAGTTGTTTATATGACCTATATCTCTTGCTAATACTTTATTTTTTGGCAATGTGGGTTGTAAATTTTTTTTTTTTTTACAGGGGTCTTTATTGGACACATGTACTACTTTAAGATGGATTCCTGCTGTTCTGTATATATGGGATTGTATATAGTTCATACAGCCAGTTTGTGGGCCGTATACCCTGGTTATGCCAGGTCTTTATCTTCTTTTTTTTTTTTTCTAGTTGTAATGAATGATGATTGTTAATCAGAATTCAATAAAGACATGTTGAACAAAAAAGGAAAAAAAAAAAAAAGAATTGATGACCATGAGAAAACTGTTGCTTGTCCAAAGTGTGCTTCGATTTCTGTGAATGCTGATGATCACCAAAATAGATGGAAGGGTGCCCTTTGTGTGTACACTAATAGTAGCTTCGGTGAGTTGATATATATGTTTTCTTGGTAGGAGGGGTTGACATATATATATATATATATATATATATATATATATATATATATATATATATATATATATATATATATATATATATATATATATATATATATATATATATATATATATACTACACATATGTACTCATTGTATTGTTTTGTATTACAGGTCACATGCAGTTGTGCACATTCCAGTGCTTGATGAGAAAGTTTGGTGTTGAAATTGAAATGGAATACTCTCAAGCCAATAAAGGTAAGTATTTTTGTGTGGGGGTGCAAACATATTTGCAAGTAGGTCTCATTAGTGGTTTGTTATTTGGTTACTTCTTTACAGGTTTTATCTGCATCCTTCTCCAGTCCGGCAATGATGGTCATGGTTATCATCGATTCAAACTACTTCTGCTTGTTGCATGTCTGCCTCAGCCCGGTGGGGCATGATGTTGAAGAAGTTCTTTGGATAAGGCAACTATGACACCACAAAGCATCAGGAAATTTCCTAAAAAAGAAATGAAGGACTTATTACAACTTGATTGCAACTGTAAGACATTATGTTTAAGCCGTGGCTGTTCCACAACGGTATCTGGATTAATACAGATAGCAGGCTGTCCCACTGCAATTATCAGCTCACAATTTAATTTAGTACCAGGCTGTGTAACAAATATGCTGTGTCAGTGTCTCTGCATCTCAAGTTACATTTTAAAACCACATCTTGTCAAGTAAAAGTAACACAACCTGAGCCCAACTCTTTCAACACTGTCATGGCTGTACAGCTGCAAATATGGAATACAGTGCATGATATGTTGCAGAAATATTTTTTGCGATGTACTTGTCACCTAGTTTATGAATAATCAGTAGGAATTGTTGCACTTTTATGAAAAAAAGGAATAGATGAAATAAAATTGATATACTTATCAGTATGGATTGGAAATGGATATCCCATAGGTTCCTGTAGACAGTAATGCTGCTGTACCATTGATACAGACCTTCAGCGAAGGACATTCCTTTGTTATTAACCTGTAAAAAAACAAAATAAGTTGACTGTATGTGTTTGACCGTTGCAGCATAGAAAGGCAACAGAAAACAAAACATACAGCTAAAGTAAGTTGAATAGCATGAAAAACATTAGTACACATACTCACTTTATAGTTTTAATAGTAAGAAGCCTTGTTCATGTGGCTCATATATGTGGTCTCCTGTTCAACTCCCTCTGCCTTGGCATGGTCAAGACATGTAATGGAAAACATTGTCACATTGGTGGTGGTGGTGGTCATAGCTGAGGCTCATGATGACATTCCCTCTCACATCTTCCTGCATCTGGTGGTGGTGGCAGTGGCTAACAGTGGCCTTAAGGTGGTGGTTGTCCAGGGGGACACATGGTCTCATTCTCTATGGTGGCGGTGATAAACAGCAGTCTTATGGCGGTGGTGGTGGTAGTCCAGGGGGACACATGGTCACATTCCCTATGGTGGCAGTGGTGAACAGTGGTCTTATGGTGGTAGTAGTCCAGGGGGACACATGGTCACATTCCCTGTGGTGGCAATGGCAAACAGTGGTCTTATGGTGGTGGTAGTCTGAGGGCCAGGATATACTGTGCTCTGTTGTTATAAATGTGACGTACATATGGAATTTTAGTCACTATGAGTGGGACACTGATTTAACTTTATGAAAAAAAAACATGCATCATACAATAAAACTGACAGCCTTTTAACCACTTAAGTTGAAAAAACCTGCCAATATTAACCTCATCATTATTCATCATCATCATCATCATCCTCATAAAGAAAGCTGCTCTTGCAGTCTTCTATGTCTGAATTCTGACCACTGGGAAATTCTTTCTCCATTGTGTTATCATCTACATCAATGGTAGGCCGTTTCATGCTGCCACTGCCACCAGGATGGTCTCTTTCTACAGCATCAGCAAAACTATGGCTATGCCAGAGTACAAATACTGAGGTCGCAGTCTGAGCTGGTATGTGCCTCTCATTCATTCTTATGAATGTCAGCAAACTGACACTGGCAGGAGAGAGGTTTGTTATAGCGATCTCTAGCTAGTGTGCCTGCTGAACTGAATACCATCGACACACTCACTCTGGAGGGTGGGCATGTCAGGTACTTCAGTGACACAGCGGTTAGCTCTGGCCATTCACTGACCTTTCCACTTCAGTATAAAAATGGCTCATCAGTGACTGACAGATGCCTGTTTTCAGACAAATATGACTCAACCATTCGCTGTGCTGCTCTACGTCCAGTGGTTGATGCATGATCCACTTCTCCGGAATCAGTTATATCACAAATCCCCACTTGGGACAAAGCCTCCCAAAGTAGGTTAACACCAACCGCTTTTGATGACAGACCACCTGGAACTGCAGTCCCCTTCCTTCTTATAGGATATGTTTGATGCTACTCCTCCAGGTTCGACTTCAGCCTGATTATGCTGCTGAGGTTTGCTGACCTTGGCATGTGACTACTGTGCCCCATGAACCAAACACACCAGTTGCCCAATGACAGTTTTACCTGTTCAGGACCACCCTCCAGTACTGAGGCAATTCCATATTTGTATCGTGGGTGCAGCATTGTTGTTATTGCAAAGTTGTCACTATGCTGAATGCTCAAGGTGTGATGATTCTGATCAAATACTATCAGCATGTGTTTCAGCAACACACTGCTAGCATTGTCTCTGGCAACATTAAGGTTATGCTGTATATTCACCAATGTCTGCCTCAGCACCCGCAGCAGTGGAATTGATTGGCTAATGGAGGTAGACTTGCCACTCACTGCCTGTGTGGCATGTTCAAAAGGCCTCAAGATTGTTATTACAGAGTCCATGAGGTGCCACTGTTCAGTAGTCACAGACAAGGAAGTCCCAGAACTGTCATGGCTGGTGTGCATGACAAGATATTCTGAGATAACTTTGTACTATTCATGCAACCTCTCTGCCATGTATAAAGTGTAGTTCCACCGGGTGGCAACTTCCAGCTTCAAGCAGTGCTGGGGGAGGCTGTTTCAGATCTGCAACTGCCGAAGTTGGTCACTGGCCTTTGTAGAGCATGAAAAGTGAGAACAGATATGGTGTGCAACTGTCAGCATTTCTTTTATATCAGGGTACTGCAGCAACTCCTGCACCACAAGATTTAAACAGTGGGCCATGCATGGAACCCAAAAAAAGCCACCATTCATGATGCATTTCATCACGTTTGACCCATTGTCACTTGCTATGAATCCAGCTCTCAGGGATAGGGGGTTCTGCCACTTGTCAATTTCAGTCAATACTAGGTCCAACATGTTTTCACCAGTGTGTGAACAAGTCACATTGCGCATAGCAATTGTTTCATGCTGTCAAATTCCTGGAAGATTGCTGCCATAACATATCATCTTACTACACTGATTATTCACACTAGCAACAGCACAAACAATCCCCCGCACCTGTGCCCAGTGTGCAGTTATACACAAATATGAACTCCCTACAGTTGTGCCACTTGTCCACGTATCCATACTTAAATGGATGAATGAAAAGGAGGAATTTTGAAGGGCATGTCTTATTGAGTTGGACACAGTAGGATACAACTCGGGGACAGCACGGGTTGAAAAGTATGTCCTGGATGGGACTTTCCATTTTGGACAGGCACATGCAGCAAACCACTGGAACCCAGAATTTACCACAAAAGAGAAGGGAAAAAGACCAGTTTCCAGCATTTCAGCTACAGCAGCATTAAGTTCATGTGGCACTATGTGATTGGGTGGGTACATCAGCTTATGCCCAAAAGCACTCTGTAATGTGGGCTGACTTAAACGTTTTATGTGGGGTGTGATGACAAATGGTTCTGCTGTGCGAATCGCAGGGGTGGAGTGTGGACATGTGATGAAGATGGTTGCACAGGTGATGACAAACCCAGAAATGCAGCTTATTTCTAGATTTACCAACAGGGGTTGATGTACCACTTGCACTAGACATACTGCATTGACCACCACCAAAACTGCTATTCTTCCCACCACTGGACAAGATTTCAAAATCATTCTGTTCCTCCACCTCATCATGCCTGTAGTAATCATCTGCTCTTATTTCATCACAACTGCACACATTTAATTTTCTACGTGATGTTACAGTCATGGAAGGGATAACATGCTTGTTATGGTTGATGACGAGGGTGAAAGCCCCACTGTGGTACGCTTATTAGCTGCAATCTTGTGCTGGGTCCACAGTGCCATGTGCCTGTTCTTAAGATGTGTATGCTGTCCCCTTGTGCCCAGATGGCTCCCCTTTTTATCTCGACTCACACACACTTGGCAGACCTGGCAGATTGCAACTGACTCCTCATTAGCATCTTGCACAAAAAATCCCAAACAAGGGATTATTGGACTTTTGTTTTTTTAAGCCATGAAATGGGGGGTGTGCTACATGATTTTTCAAGCAGGACATGCTTGGACTGCAACTGACCACCACGACTACCTAGCATTATTACTGGGTCATCATCATCAACTGAAACTGGTAAGTCACAACTTTTTATGGGGGGGGGGTAATGCAAACAGACCCAGACACAGCCACCTTGAATTTATTTTTCTCCAGTTCCCAACAGGGGTCACTGACATCATCATAATATTCATCAACATCTTCTGCTTAGATGAATGTTTTCACCACACTGTGAATCACTGCATGGCAAATGCATGACCTAAATGACAGTGGAAGAAATGTCACATTGTGTGCTATCATTGACATGATGATCAGAATCCTCATGTTCTGCTACTGGGATGTTACTGGGGAGTATGACATCATCTACAGTGTCACTCACTGGCACTACTTCATGCTCCACTATATTTTTGGATATGGTAAACTGGTCAGAAGTGGAATTTGAGGCAGCAATACTCATAAAACCACCAGCAATTGCACTAACACCACCAGCTGGGACAACATCATCTCCTCCAACTATGAGTGAAGCTGCTGATTGCGATGTAAAAAACATTGAAGGATACTTTTCCTCCCATCAGCAGTGCACTTCTGCGACTGCGTACTACAATGCCCACAGGCAATCTTACCACTGGCAGCAGTGCCATGGTGAGAAACAGCTTTTCCTGCACATCTCTTTGCGGGCATTTTGGGGGATCAACAAGAATATTCTAAACAAATTTAGATTTTGGAACGTTCACTCTGGATGAGGGCTGGGGGGGATGCTGGATGTGAAGCCAAAAAAAAACTGTGGCTCAACAAGACATACAGATGCAAAGTCACAACAAGTTCAACAACACCTTAACTAACCAGTGGTTCTTTCAAGTCAAAAACAATCCAATCTGGAAAAGAATACCTTTTGCCAGTGTGTGGGGGAGGGGGCACTGACTGCAGATTACAGCAGTGCAAAACCAAGGAAAGATACCGCAATGGTAGTACAAAATCACACAGCTGCAGTGGATAGCAGGTTCACACTGCTGCACCTGCAATTACACTGTGGCACAATAAAAGATGTATTATTTGATGCCACATGCACGAGCGGCCACACACACACACACACACACACACACTTTGTCTACAAGTAATGCATAGCAAATTGAAAACTTCAGTAATATTCAATGTATTTTAAACAACCTGAAATTATGCACTGCTGCACCAGGTCCACAACACACACAATCAGCAAAAATATTTCAACAATTACTGAAAATATTACTGTGTGTACATTAACACAGTCAGTTATGCAAGAAAAATATAACCAAAAAACAAAGAACTCCCTATTTCTCCAACTTAAGTCTACGTACACCACAGATACGCCACTCCCGCAAAGGACACTTCCACTGTCTCTCAGTATACAGACTGAATGTTGTACATTAACATTCAAAATCCACACACAAACAATAAACGCTCAATGATATGAGCACAGGAGGGTTTCCTACAATCGATGAACTAAAGTTTCAACAAAAAAATTACTCAAAAAGGCTTTTTTAACAGCTTTTAGAAGGTTTGAATCACAGAGAGCTGTCAGAACAGATTGTCTCCAACAGCTTCCTACACACACTACACCGAACTGAGGCTGTGCAGAACTATCTAGAGTCCATGTGACCTGAAATCCCATGAATCACTGTAAAATTTGCCTTTGGAGCTTAAAACAAGGTGAACTGAGGCAAAGTATATTGTTTACAATGTACTTGGCCTTAATATTTGTGGAGTAGTGGTTTGGGGAAGGAGGAATAATGCAAAGTCATTGTTTTCAATGGACTTCATGTTACCGAATATGATGCAAAGTACTCCGCTTTGCACTGTGGAGCACTTCGCAAATCTGCCTTCACTCCACGAATCGCTCCACGGAGCGAATTGAGGCCACTTCATCCACCACTACATCACAGTTACTCTCATGGTAACAGATTGTGATGTCACAACTGAGCATTATGACTTGAAGTAGGAGTAAGCTATACAGGCAGATTAAAGTAACTGCAAGGGATAAAAATCGTATTCATGCACATTTTCTCAGTAGTAAAAAATGGGGAGGAAAAATCTAGACTACTGTGTATATGGAATACAAGCAGAATTTTACCTAATTATGTTTTTCAAAGTTTTCTTTGAGGTATCAATATCTCTTTAGGCAATACATAGTAAATAATGTTAAAAAGTCTTATAAATTCCCTTCCGCCTGCTACCCTACCCCCTTCACCTTTCCTCCCCTCTACCTAATGCACCCCCCACATCTGTCCTGACAAGGTCTGTTGACTGATTTCAACTTACCTTATGATTTTACCAGTAACTGACAAAGCTTGTTTTGACTGATTTTCAATTTACTGTATGCATTCCTGTGTATGAAACTGCTTAGCATTACTCGTTTCTATTCTTTAATTCACTGTGAATGTTAACTATTGCTTTCTTTTCTTATTTACAATTATTTTACCATACCCTGTTTAGTCTGTAAACCTGCTGATCTCCTTTCTCTATGTATACTGTTTTGCCATACTTTTCGTTCTGTTAACCTGTTGTATTATGCTGCTGACATGGAACCTTAGTAAAAGAGCTCTAAGCTCAAAGCTATTTGTAATCTGAGATCTAAATAACAAAAAATGAATATATATATGTGTTAAGTAAAAAATAGGTTAGAAGATAACCTGCCATACTTAAAGCTAAGCATTCACCAGCTGTTTCACACAGTGGTGTCAGTCAAATTTTACACAGTGTACTGACCAGATACATTTTTCCTAAACTCTGTGTACAATAAGTACATATTACTCATGAACAATCAAACTTATACTATCTTAAACATTATATATCTGCAATTCTGTAACAAGTGACTAGTGTATGCGTACATTCAAAACCCAAACCTAACACAGACCCCCCTTGTAATAGAGATACTGTTATCCTAATATGTCAATGTATAAACATGTGTCCACATGTACCTAATCTGCTGTTGTATTAAATAGCAGTTCTATAAATCTAAAACCAAAACAAAGCACAACTGACAGCTTCAGCTTTTATTCAGGCATAGTTAAAATAGGGATCCTTTAGAGGTATTAATATAATTTATAACATTGAGACATTTCAAACAGCTGCACATAAGTAATCAATTCCTGTCCCCTTTAATTCAAGGGGTCTTTTCAAAAATGTGCAGATGAGCATGGGACCACTTTTTTCAGAGCATACCACCACTGGCAACAACCACTTTAAGACTGCTACTACCTTCTCCTAATAAATCAGTTGAAAACCAGAAGTAGTCTACGAGCACTGAGATCAATATGGCTAAGGAACATTTACCAGAAATTACTGCTAAGGAAAGAAAGAGAAAGTGACTGTGATGACAAGCAAATCCAAGACCAGATATTTAGTTTGTTAATAGTCTCATCCTGAGTCTAATTTTTATGGTTGTGTGGGCCAAGCTCCACAGATGTTATGCCGTCATCAGATTTGTAAAAGAGCACTGTGGAAGCACATAACCGGACCACTGTCTGATATTCTGCCCCAGTGCTCCAGCATAGTTTACAGTGTTTCTGTTTATGCAGACCCTCCTCTCTGTAGCCCACATAAACATACCCACTTCCTGGTGCACAACTTTTCTTTTCTGCAAGTACGAACATGATGGCTGCTGTGTGCAACATGGTGGCACAGACTTAAACTGGGCATGCACGAGTATCGTGCATATATATGTAACCCCCACACCACCTTTGGCTAGCTGGTACCCCCCTTAAAAGAACTACTGACAACTACATGGCATACAATTTTCTTTTGGCAGAGCTGCATTCATGGTGCCACCCATAGTGCTGGAATGTATACCAGGCTCATTATCTAGAGGATGGGGTGGGGGTACATACTAAAATGGACCTTTTTATTTACAACCCGGTACATGGGACAGGATGCTAGGCATATGCTAGACCTAACTGCTGAGGAGCCCCAATAATGTTCACACTGAAAGCAATATGTGGAATGTCCAAAGCAGTAACTGGGATTTTGCAGTATGGCTTTATTTACAGATGTTACTTAAAGCAAGGGTGGTCCCCCAAATGTTTATCATTGCAGTTCAGGCGCAATCTCTTTTATAGGACAGTTTGCTAGCCAGTAGTATTTTCCAGAAACAAAACATCTCTATCTCTCTTCCAAAGTGTAAATCTCTGAGACATGCCACACACTTTAAACATTTTCCACACTTTTCCATTTCCAAAGTGTATATCTGTGGGATGTGCCACACACTTTAAAATCCTCCTGGTATATGGTCATTGCCCAGGGAACACTGGTGCCCATCCATGGACCACTTAGCTCTGCCTAAAAATCCAGATGGCATTCCTCACCCTTTGCCCCAAACAGCCTCTGCCATCCCTTCAGGGTTACACCAAATGAGTCTCCAATCCACAATGAACTGCTAAAGACTCCCAACTTTAACTTTAAATTCAGCACAGTTGTGTTGAAAGGGATCCAGACCAGTGTGATCTAGCCTTATCTAGGGCACACACCTCAGACAACTCCCTCAGAGAACAGCCTCAAATTCTGTACTCACAGATTAGTTGTTCCTTCCTCCCAGTCATGGAAAGAACAAAAGGTACCTTTCTTTCTCTGGTAGCCATCAGATTCTACTGACTGATCTTCCTTAAGGCAGTCTTGTGCTTCAGGAACTTCAGGGGCTTGCCTCTTGGATCCACAAGAACTGTATTCCCTCTCACTCTCCCTGGAGTCAAACTAAAGAGTCCTGCAGGCAAACTGAAGATTTTGCCAAACTAGGGTGAGAAATAGCAGGGCTTCCTTTGACAGAGCCTCAGTGGAAGACTTCCTGCCAGTCTAACTGCCACACTTAACTTACTGAACATTCTAAACTCCCCAAGAGCAGCTGACTCTAAAATGGTTATGCTGCTGTGAGAGTTCTAAATGACATAATCATCCTTCTCTCAGGCTAGCTGAGTAAACAATGATGTCATTATGTAGAAAATCCCTTATGACCTCCCCACCAGCTGCCTTTTCCTACCTGCCTAAGACTACTACTAATGGGATTCTAGTAACCTGAGGGGACTGGGTTGTTACACGTAGTTATGTCAGCACCACCATGTTGTGCAAGGCTGACTCCAGGGCAAGCTGCACATGTGCAGGTATCGCGCATGCTCAATACTGTAATCACTGCAGTATTATGTCTGACTCCTGTACCGCAAGAGCACAGCATATTCTGTTCACTGCTCTTACCACTCCTAAAAGCTCTCCATGGCCATATTGGCTCTGACCAGAGCTGGCCTGACTAGCTTTCTAGCTAAGAATGGAACTCCTCTGAACCACAGTCCAGAGGTACTTACAGTTTGTAGATTCAGTGGAGGTCTCAGCAGATAATTTTTTTCTTTTTTTTATGTATAATCTTTTTATTAATATTAAAAAGCATAATATAGACATAAAACTGACCAGTACTGTGCTATTATCAGGAGTTGGTGGTAGTGCAACATAACAGCAAGCTGCAGACAAACAGTAGCTGGTCTTCCCCATCAGGCCTTTCAAATCTTTGCCTCTGCGGCCTTTGTATGTGGGTCTACCTAGATTTTAGCAAGGCTTTTTACACTGTCCCACACAGGAGGCTAGTAAACAGGTTGTGCAGTCTGGAAGTGGCTACCAAGGTAGTAAACTGGGTCAGAAACTAGTTGAGAGATAGGACACAGAGGATGGTGGTAAATGGAGTTCAATCTGAAGAGAAGGAAGTAACCAGTGAGGTAACACAGGGAATGATACTGGAGATACTCCTCTTTAATATCTTCATAAGTGACATAGAGGAGGGGCTGGAAGGGAAGATGTGTTTCTTTGTGGATGACACTAAGATCTGCAATAGGGTTGACACTCTGGGGAGGGTGGAAAAATGAGACTTGACTTTGGCAAGCTTGAGGAGCGGCCAAGAGTGTGTCAGCTTAGATTCAATGCAAAGATGTGCAAAAATCATACACTAGGGGCATAGAAATCCAGGAGAGGAATATACAGTGGGGGGGTGCTAATGACCACCAAACTAGAATGGGACATGGGGGTAATCATAACAGATGACCTAAAGGTAACCAGGCAATGCAAGACATTTGTGGGGAGAGCCAGTGGGATGCTGGGGTGCATAGGGAGAGGTATCCCCAGTAGAAAACAGGAGGTGGTGATGCCACTGTACAGACAATGGGTAAGATCCCATCTGGAGTACTGTGTCCAGTTTTGGAGGCCACATCTCCATTCAGACGTAGACAGAGTAGATGCAGTTCAGAGAACGGCAACAAAAATGATGCAAGGACTGCACCAGAAACCATATGAGGAGAGACTGAAGAACCTCAATGTGTACTCCCTGGAGGAAAGACAGGATGGGGTGATATGATAGACATATTCAAATACCTAAAGGGAATAAAGTGCAAGAGGGCAGCATCTTTCATAAAAGAAGATGCGTAAGAACAAAGTGTCATAATATGAGGCTAAAGGGGAGACTTAGAGGCAATGTGATGTTAGAGTCAGGTGTGGAACAACTCATATGTGAACCAACCAGGGGAAACAATATTCTGGATATAATTCTCACCAATATCCTGACTGAGATATCCAGTATCTCATTCCTCCCTCCACTGGGGAATAGTGACCACAATTGCGTTGTGTTTAGTATTAATAAACAATATACTGTTTCTAATCTAGCTTGATTTCGACATTGCTATACTAGGAGGAATTATGGGTAATTCGTGACATACTTACATCAGTTGATTGGAGGGGTGCCCTAGCTTCCTGCTCGGTCAAGGAATGTTGTGCCATCATTAAATCTATTATCTACAGACTTGAAAATAGATTTATTCCCTAAAGAAAATTCACCAACTTATGAGGTAAAATTCCTCCATGGCTGACTAGAAAAGTCCATAAACATATAAATAAAAAGGAAAAAGCATACGCATTATATAAAAAGGAACCCAGTGACTCCAATAAAAACATGTATAAACAACAGTTAAAATGACCCAAACAAATTATTAGGCAAGAAAAAAGTAAAATTTAATTTCAATTAACTGTTCAAAAGGATCCTAAAGCCTTCTATGCTTATGTCAGTAACAGTTCCAAAAACAACTATAAACTAGGACCAGTTTCTGAGAACAACCAGGAATTGAGTGAACCAATGCGGTTATATGTGATAACGGTGATCACGGAATAGTGATCACCATTACGGCAAGTGTACATCACTGAAAATGAATTTTGGCAATGCACATTTGCAGCGACTGGGAGAAGGGTGCCCATGATCCACAGGTGTATCTTTAATGTGGGGGGCTTTACCCCCACACCCTCCTACTAAAGGATTCTCAACTCCAGGGGGCTGCATGTCAGGGGGGATGAAATACTTTAAAAAAGAAAAAGCCAGCTGCCAACAAAACAAAAAGAATGCGCTGTGCTGGACCTGAACCCTGCACCTCCCAACAGACGACCCTCCCCACCATGCTAGCAAACCAGCTCAGCAGCTGCTTGCCACACCCCCTCCCATATGTATTCCCTCCCCTTCCTCTCCCCCATGCATGTGTATACTCATGTAACTTCCTCTCCCTGTTCGCCTAATTCCTGGTATCCGACACTACTCCTACCAGGTAGCCCTGAACACAGGTGGTAATTGAGTTGCCATTTTTGTATGTTGCTCAATTGTGGAAGCCATGTTCACTGGAAACCAACTAATAGATATGGCAAATGCCTTTAATACATTTTTTGGCTCAGTCTTTTCAAAATCTGACCCAATTGCTGAACCAAAAATTAATTCTGAAACCGAATTTCAAACTGTTATTGAAAATGAGGTCAATACAGTACTTGGGGAAATTAAGAACAAATCTTCTCCAGGACCAGACTATATCAATGCCCATTTTATTAAAGAAGCAGCAGATGAGTTAACTACTCCTCTTACCATCCTCTTTAATAAGTCCTTGTACACTGGTGAAATTCCATCTGATGGGAGGAAGTCTACAGTGATCCCAATATATAAAAAGGGTAATAAAGGTTTGTCTAACAACTATAGACCAATTAGTCTAACCTGCATTATTTGTAGATATATATAGAGAAGCTGTTAAAGTCCAGACTTGAACAGAAGGTTCACGAAAAGAAACTTGGAGATCCTGACCAACATGGCTTTACCAAAGGAAAGTCATGTACTAGTAATTTAATCTCATTCTGTGAACCTGTTAGCAGAAGTCTGGGCAAAGCGATCCCAGTGGATGTTTTGCTACTAGATTTTAAAAAGGCTTTTGACAAAGTTCATCATGCACAATTTGTAATGAAAATGACTGCCTTAGATCTAAATCCATACCTTGTACGGTGGGCCTCTAAATGGTTAACGAATATGACCCAACAAGTGCAAGTATCAGAAACACTATCTGGGGACATCAAGGTTATAAGTGGTGTACCCCAGGGCTCAGTATTGGGACCCATATTGTTTGGGATTTTCGTTAGTGACATGAATTCCGGCATTCATTGCCGGTTGGCCAAATTTGCTGATAATATCAAACTTAGTTGTGAAGTGTACAATGTTACTAAGGCTGCCCTTTTATAACGTGATTTAAATAAAATTGAAAATTGAGCTAAACTTAATAAAAATGGAATTTAATGTGGAGAAATATTCAGTGATGCACCTAGGCAACAGAAATCCAAATACGATCTATTATCTAAATGGATGTCTGATTAAAGCTGTGGATTCTCATATGGATCTAGGCATTGTTGTCAACAAAAACTTGTCATCTACAGATCAGTGCAGGCATGTAGAACTCAAGGCCAATATATTTATTACATCTATTAAAAATGCTTTTGTTAACAGAAGTAGGTCCTGTCTGTTACTACTATATTCTACCTTATGTTATGCCACATGTCAATTATGCAGCCTCTTTCTGGGCTCCATAACTTAATAAAGATTCTGGGTTAATAGAATCAATCCAGAGGAGAGCCACAAAATTTATTATGCCTTTAACTAATTTGTCATACTCAGACTTAAGAATCTAAATCTATATGACCTGACAACCCATAGAATTAGAGGTGATTTACTCCTTTTTTTTTTTAGCATCTTGAGGGACCCCAATCTTATGAATGACCACGACCTCCATTGGGCTACTAAACCAGAAGGACTAACATGCCACAATAGACAGCTGTTGATTCCAAAATACAATACCATCAAAAGACATAAATTCTTCACTATTAGAGCTTGCAAATTTTGGAACTCCCTACATGGATATTTAGTGAACATAAATTCCCCAGAATTGCTTAAGGACTCTTTAGATAGGTAGTTACTTGATAATAGGCCATAAATACACCCTGCTAGTGCAGGAAAGGTGGTCTTGATGGGCCTCGGCCTTCTTCCACCTTTAATTACCAAGTAATACAGAGTAGGTACTTTTTAATGGAAAGGGTGGTATATACATGGAACAGCCTCTCTGTGGAGGTTGTGGGGGAAAAAACAATAGGTGAAGGTTGTAACAGGAGGTCCAGTTCGAAAGATAAAGCTGACACAGAGAAGATAGGTTGGTCAGTAGGGTTCTGACCAAGGTGAGAGAAGGATCTCAGCAAGGAGGTAATGTGCAGGCTTTCACATTAACTGAGGAAGGAGAGAACACAGGAATTTCTTTATAGCATCTGAAGCGAGAAATATTTCCTGATGTTTGAACTGATGTGAAGAAATATCATCTTATTTTTCCTTTCTGTAAATATTGGATTATTTATTTATTTTACTTTTTTGGTTTTGTGTTTTTCTAAATGTAAATGCAGAAGTATGCATTTTTTATGCATCATAATCTGGCTGTATGATATGTTTATTGAGACCCACACATTTACAACTGGTGTCAGAAGTGGTATTTCAACCTCTGGTGTGCCAGAAGGTACTCCAGAGGGGGTGTTGCACTGAAAATACCCTGACAGATGCAACAACCAGAAGCGAAGGATTTGGATGCATTACATTTGACCAGGTCTGTACTATTGAAGACTGGTGTTCAGTTGTTACCAGGAATTGAGCCTGCAACCAGACCAAGAAGGCTGGAAGAAGGAGCCACTGCTGCAGCTGGTGATTCTAAGAAGGAGGAAGGCCAGATGACCCCAGCACCAGAGGATACAAGTGAATTTCTGAAATGGCTCTGTTTACATCAGCTGGAGATGGAGCGCCAGAGAGAATAGGACCAGAGACAGAGGGATAAAGACCGGCGGATACAGGGAGAAGAAAGAAGAAGGCAAGATGAGAAATGGACAGCAACATTGAAAGCTATCCAGTACATGACCCAGGGGCAGATGGAAAGGTCAGTACCTAGAGACATTAAGTTAAATAAATTGACTGAAGTGGACGATATTGAGGCCTATTTGACTACTTTGGAGAGGGTGGCACTGTAACTGGCACAGGGATCTTTTGGTTCCCCACATCTCTGGCTGAGCCCAATTAGTTTGCAGCCAACTAAGTGGGGCTGATAGTTCTAATTATGACAGAGTGAAAGAGGAAATTCTGTGGAGGTATAATATCAATACAGAAACCTACAGGCAAAGATTCAGTTCCCAGAAGATGTCCAGCATAGATACACCAAGGGGAAACCTATGCCCATTTAAAGGACTACTGTGGAAAATGATTACAGCCCACCATCAAAACTGTAGACCAAATTATGGAACTCATAATAATTGAACAATTCATACAGATCTTACCTATGGATGTGCAATTGTGGGTGAAAGAACATAAACCCAAAACAGCAGAAGATACTATCAAGCTGGCAGAAGATTATTTGGCTGCATGGAGCACTGGAGCCAGAAGTAACCCAGGCAATCCAGGACCATCTAATACACTGGTAAGACCACCGTTTAATACTTCCTCTAATCAGAGACAGTTCTATCATAGGAAGAGAGGTGGGAGAGTCAGATACACAGACATAATATGCCACAGTTGTCTTGGGAAAGGGCATATTGTTAGAAACTGCCCCAATAAAAGGTTTGACCCAGCACATCTTGCCCTAGCCAATTTTGGTTATGTGACCTCTGTGGGGATTGGGGAACAACACACTTTGGGTATACTGGGCTCTGGCAGTATACAGACCTTAATCAGAGCTGATCTAGCCCCCAATGTACCCCACAGTGACTCATATACAACTGTTCAGTGTGTACATGGGGATATACACCGTTACTCTACCACATGTCTTAATATAACTGTAAATAATGAATGTCATGACATGCTGGTAGGCCTTGTTCCATGACTCCCTGTATCTGTCATTGTTGGGCAAGACTTTCCTCATTTTGATCTTTTACTGCAACATCAGAAACCCACTTCAGGAACTGTTAATGTGGTGACTAGGTCTCAGATGAAAATTCAGGAGTTACAAGACATTTTTCCTTTCAAGACTGATTATTTTGAGATTGTTAGTAAGATCAAAAAGGCTAAAGGAACTAGAAGAGAAGAAAAGAAGAACTGGAATAATAAGCATCAGGCTATGGGCCCACTTCATATTCCAGAGACTTCAGTAAAAGATATTGGACAAGAGCAAAAATGTGATGAGTCACTAACCCCTTTATACTTACAGGTCAAAATGGTTGGACCCCTGGGTCAACCACGATTCATTGAAAGAAATAATACTTTATATAGAGTTACTGTTGAACCTGGTACTAATGAAGAACTTGAACAGTTAGTTGTGCCTAAAATGTATTGAGAACAATTCATGCATTTGGCTCATGATATCCCCATGGCTGGTCATGAAGGGAGAGACCGGACAGTCTAATGAATTCTATCTCATTTTAGTTGGCCAGGGGTCCATCACAATGTGGCAGCCTATTGTAGGTCCTGCCCACAATCCCAGCTAGTTGCCAAGGGAGGGAAAAAAGATATTGTACACCTGCAACCTATACCGTATGTAACTACCCCATTTGATAGGGTTGCAATGGATGTGGTGGGACTCTTGTTAAACAGTTCTAAGGGGACTCGGTATATCCTAGTCATTTGTGATTATACCACCAGGTACCCAGAGGCAATACCAATGAGGACGGTTACTGCCACTCATATTGCAGAGGAACTGGCAAAGGTCTTTAGCAGGATGGGAATGCCTAAGGTTATCCTGACTGACCATGGGAGTAATTTTACATCCATCATGTTACGAGAACTGTACAAATTACTAGGAGTATCTGCTGTTAGAACATCACCATACCATCCCCAAACTGATGGGTTAGTAGAACATTTTAATAAGACCATGAAATGTATGCTGCAGAAGTATGTGCAGGAGGAAGGTTGGGATTGGGACAAGTACCTACCTTACCTTTTATTTGCGTATAGAGAGGTACCTCAAGCTACTACAGGGTTATCACCCTTTACCATGCTATATGGGCATAACCCTAGGGGTCCCTTAGATGTAGTGAATGAGCATTGGGAACAGGGGTCTAATGTAGCCTGCAAAAATATATTGGAATATATGACTGCTCTGAGAAAAAGGTTGGTAAAGTATGTGACTATCGCTCATCAAAATGTTGACCAGAAAAAAATTAAAAAGAACGCTACAACCTACAGTAGTTCTGAAACATAAAACATTTTCTCCAGGTGAAAAAGTGTTACTATTGTTACCTTCCAAGGAAAATAAATTGCTTATGTGGTGGCAAGGGCCATATGTAGTCTTACATCAGGTAGGCACAGTAAACTATGCCATTGAGATGCCAGGGCATAGACCAGTAAAGAAAGTATATCATGCCAACCTGCTGAGAAAGTGGATAGAAAAACCAGTGTCACCAATACTGTTTGTTCAAACAAATCCTGACACTGCAGAACTAGACATAGCTTATGACAGAATTGATAAAGCTATTAATGGCATGGAGGTACATATCAATCCTAAATTGACCCCTGAACAGAGATTAGAAATTGATCACCTTCTGAAATATTTCTCAGGCACATTCATGAAGAAACCTGGGTGGGCTAAGGGTGTGGTCCATGAAATTAGGGTTACACAAAATAAGCCCATTCACCAGAAACCATACAGACTACCTGAAAAGATCAGGCCAGAAGTAGTGGCTGAAATAAAATGCATGGAACAGGCTGGAGTAATAGTTCCTTCACACAGTCCTTGGTCCTCTCCATTGGTAGTTGTGCATAAGAGAGAAGGAGGCATCAGGTTATGCTTAGATTTTAGAAAAATAAACAAAGTGTCTGAGTTTGATGGGTATCCGATGCCACATGTACAGTAGATGATCTCCTGGACTGAACTGGGTCTGCCAAATACATTAGTACCCTGGATTTAATGAAAGGGTATTGGCAGATTCCCTTGGCCCCTAAAATTCAGTAATGAACTGCTTCTTGTACCCCACTTGGACTATACCAGTTCACCACAATGCCGTTTGGCCTGCATGGAGCTCCGGCTACATTCCAATGGTATATGGATTTTGTGTTAAGACCTCACAAAAGTTACAGTGCTGCTTATTTGGATGACGTTGTTATCTATAGCCCTGCTTGGGAGAGTCATTTAATTCAACTCAGTGCTGTAATACAGAGCATCCAGAATGCAGGCATGACCATAAACCCTTCAAAGTGTGCTATAGTTAAAACAGAAACACGCTTTTTGGGTTTTATTATTGGACAAGGGAGAATAAAGCCTGAAGCAGACAAAATTGAAGCAGTGGCTAATAGTCCCATACCAATGACAAAGCACCATGTCAGGTCTTTAATTGGTTTGGCAAGCTACTATAGACGCTTCATCCCGGAGTTTTCTGCCATAGCTACCCCCTTACAGATTTAACAAAAAAACAATTTCCAAATAAAGTAAAGTAGACTCCAGCCTGTCATGAAGCATTTCACAAAATCAAAGACATCTTGTGCTCATCCCCAGTTTTATGTAGCCCTGATTTTTCTAAGCCGTTTGAACCACAGACCAATGCCTCTGACACAGGCATTGGGGCAGTATTGACTCAACATAGCCAGGGAGAGGAACATCCTATTTTATACCTTAGCAGAAAATTACATGAAAGAGAGAGAAGGTATTCAATGGTTGAAAAAGAGTGTCTGGCCATCAAATGGGCAGTGGAGGCCCTAAAATATTATCTTTGGGGAAACCAATTTACAGTTGTGACAGATCATAACCCTTTATGTTGGCTGCATTTAATGAAGGACAAGAATGCTCACATATTACGATGGTATCTAGCCCTACAGCCATTTAAATATACTGTGCACCATAGAGCTGGTTCTCAGCATCAGAACATGGATTTTTTATCACGCTTTGGTGCTAATCCTGTCAGTGATTCTGCTGTAAAGTTGGATGATGGCATTATAAAGTGCCTTGATGGCACAACCCCAGGGAAATAGAATGACATATAAACAGTATTGTCTGTTTTTGAATGGATGTTTTGAATACTGTTTATCTTAAGGGTTCCTGGGGGGAACTTCTGGAGTGGGTGGGCGGAAGTTCCAGCCCTTCACAGGGTGAGGGGTCTCAGTCAACACAATAAATAGTATGTTGACTTCTTGTGGTGGGAGGAGTGTAACAGGAGGTCCAGTTTTAAAGGATAAAGCTGACACAGAGAAGATAGGTTGGTCAGTAGGGTTCCGACTAAGGTGAGAGAAGGATCTCAGCAAGGAGGTAATGTGCAGGCTTTCACATTAACTGAGGAAAGAGAGAACACAGGAATTTCTTTATAGCATCTGAATCAAGAAATATTTCCTGATGTTTGAACTGATGTGAAGAAATATCATCATATTTTTCCTTTCAGTAAATATTGGATTTTTTGGGGGGGTTGTGTTTTTCTAAAATAAAATGATAAATGCAGAAGTATGCATTTTTTATGCATCATAATCTGGTTGTACAATCTGTTTATTGAGACCCACACATTCACAAAGGCGAATTCAAAAATGCTTGGAATAGACAGAAGGTAACCCTAGTGATAGGAATGAGATTAGGATCTGGAGTATATGCAATAGGTAGGAAGTGGGCAGACTGGATGGGCCTAGTGGTCCTTATCAGATGACAAATTCTGTGTTTCTATGTTCACCTGAGAGACCTCTTGATGTCCTCCTCTCTGTTGATCTCTTCAGTGGTCTAGGGGACTGGGCAGGTTGGAAGTCCTCAAGACATTTGACTTGGCACACAGCTTCAGAACGTACATTGACAGCAGGGCTTTGGCTCACTCTCTGGCCCCAGCTCACACAATGTCTCTGGCTAGCACCGGTTAAGCAGTGTCAAAAACACCTGTACCTCCAAGGGGAAACACAGTTTACTCAGTTTCTTTATTATTTGCAACAAAATCATCTTTACCTTCTTCTGAAAATTCACAATCTCTAGCTTAGGCTGCAAATCACAAACACACTTAACAGGTTCAAATCTTGCAGCAGGGAACACAGTCCATAGCTTAGCTTTCTCTCACTGTTGACACAATGTCTGCCATGTTCTTTACCTCTCTGTATGCTTTGGGAACAGCAGGTCTGTTCGGCATATGAACAGGATCTTGGGCTAGGAAACCCACAGCAGTCTCTCTTGCCTGCTCCCTCTGGAGTCCCTCAGGAGTCTCCTCTTTTGGCAGTCTGACAGTCCCTTTTATCACTTTCCCCATACCCCCTTCTGATTGGCAGCATCTCTCCCAGGCTTACAAACTGCCCATGGAACATTCACCACTTACATACTCACCTCTGTACCACTGCTCTTCCTCTCTCTTCCTCACTCTGCAGAGAAGTCAGTCACCACTTACCTCACAGTTAAGAAGCTATCAGTTTGCACCAGCAGAACAGCAGCTAACATCAGGGGGAGGGGGCGCTCTGCACTCTACAGTGTCTCTCTCTCTCTTTCTCGGGAGGTTGTGGTGCCTGCTATCAAGGTGAGGGGACAGGTAAATCTACCTATGGGACACAAAGCTCTGCAGCTCAGTCTGCTTTTCTCCGTCATTGCTTCTTGCACTTGGCTACAGTGCTTTGTCAGTCAACCCAACTGCCGCCTAGGCAGAGAATGAGCAGAAGAAACGGGATACATTAATTTCTTACTCATGCGCAATAATGGACAAGGGGGGGAATGGGGCAGTGAGGAACTGCAATGGAGACACTAGGGGATTGGGCACCCCAGTGTCCCCATTATGCCGGGAGGGGTGTTGAGAGGGAGGGTTGGGTGGGGGTTATGTATTTCAGGGTCATGGACAATAGAAACTAAAAAAAAAATAGTACCTTGGACTGGTCCAGAGATGCAATTATGAAAGAGACTTTTGTCACTTCATTATGTTGTGTGTTTGCAAGGAATGTGGGAGTGGCCTAAGTGCTTTTCTGTAGCAATAGATCTGCAGGGCTCCACTACTGCAGCCCTAAAAATCACTACTTCAGACTATTTATCCATGAAAAAAAAACACTCCCAGTTCTCCCACTAGTACTAGGTACTAAAGACACATGGTAGAGAACAAAAAAAATAAGAATTTTCTGATGAAAATATTAGTTTTTTGCAACTCCTAATATGTGCTGACTCAGCACTCTCTCCACTCTCCACTACAATCACTCCACTATGCGGCAATGTCAATGTGCCACGTGATCTGGCTTTGGCAAATGCTCAGTGATTGGCCAGCATGTCCTGTGAGATCTTGAAATCCTGAAGGAACACCGAATACCGAATATCACCGAATAGCTGTGGTATTTAGTATTTGGTCCCCTAATACCGAATACTGTATTATTCGTGGCATTCAGGATTTAATATTTGATACTTGCAAACCCCTAACAAGTGGCAGTTTCTGAGTTAGTATTCTATTTCTTTAAAATCTGCTCTCCTAATGTCCAGTACCCTTGTCCTCATGTGTTTTGCCACTGCTCCCATCTTAATGAGGAAGCACCACTGTTTGTTGACAGCAAATCTGCTGAAATCCCATACAGCGATGGCAAAATGCTGACCCACAGTATTGTGCCATCAAGAAACAAAGTGTTTTTTGTGGAGCGCTGCGCCCCCTGTATTTATATATTATCATCTACAGGTTGGAGTTGTTTCATGGAAGGGGAAGAACACTGGGAGAAGCCATGTTGGTGAAACCTGGATCATTATAGTGACTTTAGCTGTAATTATCTATTTTCAGGCATTGCTATTGTAGTGTCACTATGCAGTGGGTCACCATCTTAATGTTACACCACACTATGCAGTGATCACTGGTCCCTAGAGGACTGCTCACTATAAGATCTGGAAAGACAAAGACCTAGAGATTGCAATTACCAGTTCCCTGAAGCTTTCTACACATTGTAGGAAAACAGCAGCAGGAGTAAGCAAGATGCTGGGTTGCACTGGCAGGGGGTTCAAAAGCAGAAACATAGAAACATAGAATTTGATGGCAGATAAGGACCGCTTGGCCCACCTAGTCTACCCATTTTCCTACCTAACAGATAAGCTGCAGATCCTTGTTAACCAACAGCTTACTTCCTCCTACCCCCCACTAGGACTGCCTTATGCCTGTCCCATGCATTCTTGAAGTCCCCCACTGTTCTTGACTCCATGACCTCCTCAGGGAGACTGTTCCATGCATCCACAACCCTCTCGGTGAAAAAATACTTCCTCACATTACCTCTGAACCATCCTGCCTCTATCTTCAAATTGTGCCCTTGTTCTTGCACATCTCTTTTCTGGAAGATGCTACCCTCTTGGACTTTGTTAATTCCTTGAGGTACTTGAAAGTTTCTATCATGTCCCTCTCTCCTTCTTTCCTCAAGGGTATACATATTAAGCTCCTTTAGTCTTTCTTTGATGTCTTCTGGTGCAGACCCTGCACCATTTTGGTTGCTCCCTCTGGACAGCCTCCACTCTGTCTATGTCTTTAGTGAGATGGTGTCTCCAGAACTGCACACAGTACTCCAGATGGGGTCTCACCAACTGTCTGTACAGAGGATAACAACTTCCTGTTTTCTACTATTGATGCCTCTTCATATGCATCCCAGTATCCCCCAGCCTTCCTTACTGCCTTCTCACATTGCTTGCCCACCTTTAGGTCATCAAATATAATTACCCCCAGGTCCCTTTCTATTTTTACTGTTGTCAGTATCTCACCCCCCCCATTGTGTACGCATCCCCTGGGTTTTTGTTTCCCATGTGCACTACCTTGCACTTCTTTGCATTGAATCTGAGCTGCCATACATTTGACCATTCCTCCAACCTTGCCAAGTCCCTTCTCATCCTTTCCACTCCATCTTCTGTAACAACCCTGTTGCAGATCTTTGTGTCATCTGCAAAGAGACATACTTTTCCTTCTGGTTCCTCTGCAATGTCACTTATAAAGACATTAAAAAGGACCGGTTCCAGTACTGAACCCTGCAGTACCCCGCTAGTAACCCTCCTTTCTTCACTGTGTACTCCATTTGCTACTACCCTTTGTGTCCTGTTGTCTAGCCAATTTTTTATCCAGGCTACCACTTTGGGACCCACTCCAAGCCTGGCTATCTTTTGTATTAATCTTTTGTGTGGGACTGTATCAAATGCCTTGTTAAAATCTAGGTAGACCATGTCCACAGCCCCTCCCTGGTCTACTACTTTGGTCACCCAGTCAAAGAAGTCTATTAGATTCATCTGATATGACCTTCCCATCATGAATCCATGCTGCCTTACGTCCTGTGCCCCACTGGCCTCTAGGTACTCAACAATTCTTTCCTTCAGAAGTGATTCCATCATTTTCCCTACCACTGAGGTCAAACTAACTGGTCTGTAGTTTCCTGCCTCTGTCCTGCTCCCACTTTTTTGAAGAGGAATCACATCTGCCCTCCTCCAGTCCTCGGGTACCACCCCATCCTCCCATGATTTGTTAAAGAGAGTAGTCAGCGGTGTCACTAGTTCTACCCTTAGTTCTTTTAGAATTTTTGGGTGAATCCCATCAGGCCCCATTGCTTTGTCCCACCTTCAATTTTATTAGTTCTTTCAGAACCCTTTCTTCTGTAAATGGACTGGTATCGACCCCCGTCTTCACAGTGTTTCTCTTGTTTGGTTTAGGTAACTCCAGCTCCTCTTCCTTTGTGAATACTGAGCATAAATATTCGTTCAGTATCCCTGCTTTTTCACTGTCACCCTCTACCCACATTCCCTCCCTTTTATTAAGCTTCAGTATCCCTCCTTTGGTCTCTCTTTGCTCCCTAATGTACCTATAAAAGGTCTTATCCCCCTTCTTAACAGAATTGGCTATCCTTTCCTCTGTTTGAGCCTTTGCTATTTGACTGCCTTCCCAGCCTCTTTCTGCTTTAACTGATAACGTTCTCTGTCCTGCACCTTCTGTGTTTCCTATATTTCCTGAATGCTGTCCTTTTCTCCTTAACCTTCCTCCACCTCTTTTGAGAACCATAGCGGTTTTTCCTTTGTTGTGTTTTATTGATTTGCTTTACACAAAGGCTTGTTGCCTCTGTGATGGCTGTTTTGATCAATCCTCATTGTTCCTCCACCCCTCCTTCTTGCCTGTTTGCTAGTGCTTTTTTGAGGCACTCTCTCATTTTCCCAAAGTCAGCCCTCCTAAAGTCCAGTACTCTTGCTTTTGTATGGCTTAATTGTATGGCTGTGTTTATCATGAACCACACTGTTTGGTGGTCGCTTGTTCCCAGATGGCTACCCACTTCTAAATCTGAGATTCTTTCTCCATTCCCATTTGAGAGTACCAGGTCTAAGATTGCTCCCTCCCGAGTGGGTTCCAATACTAGCTGTCTGAGGCATGCCCCCTGTAGGGCATCAATAATGACCCTGCTCTTGGATGTGCCTGCAGCAAAGGTGCTCCAGTTAACATCTGGCATATTCAGGTCCCCCATCAACAATATCTCCCCTTTTTCTGCCATTCTAAGAAAGCCTTATATCATTTCCTTGTCCATTCCTTCCCCCTGAGATGGGGGTCTGTAAACAACCCCCATGCGGATTGTGGTGTCATTTCCTGTCTCCAGGGTAACCCAAAGTGCCTCATCTGCTCCTTGTTTACTCTTTAGTTCTGTTGCTTTGATCCCTTCCTTTACATAGAGAGCTACTCCTCCTCCTCTTTTACCCTCCCTGTCCCTCCTGTAGATTGTGTATCCTGGTATGTTGACATCCCAGTCATGGTTCTCTGTGTACCATGTTTCTGTGACTGCCACAATATCCAGGCAACCCTCTTCCATCAAGGCCACTAGTTCAGGAGCTTGTTACACAGACTATGGGCATTGGTACTCATCACCCTCCACTTTTGATAGCCTTACCCTTTTAGCCCCATTTCTGTCCTTACTGCCTTTGCCTTTTTACATTTAAATCTGTTCTGCTCCCAATAACTTCTGTACCTTGGTGTTTACCTCACTAATCACCATGTTTTGTGGGGGCTCAAATTTCCTGCTCCTTTTCAGTGCCTCCCTTGGCTAGTTTAAATGCTTGCCAATGAAGCATTTAAACCTCTCCTCCTAGATTCTGGCTCTCTCGACAGATGCAGACCATCTAATCAGTATAGGTCTGCATCCTCCCAGGTGGCTCCCCAGTCCCCAATGAAGCCAAAACCCTGAGCTCCACACCAGTTTTTCAACCACTCATTGAATTCCCTGGTGAGAAGTGCCCTAGCATCTCCCTTGCCATAGACAGGCAGCACCTCCGAGAAGGTTACCTTATGCGCTACTTGTCTAAGGCCCCTTCCCAACTCTACAAAATCCTCTTGCACTGCTCTGATCCCATTCCTAGCCAGGTCATTTGTCCCTAGGTGGACAATGACATCCAGCTCCCTCCCTTGTGCAGCTCCTCCCACGATCCTGAGGATTCGCGTCCTGTCCGTCCAAGCCATGGAGCCAGGAAGGCACCTTACCTCCCTCTCCCCTTCCTCCCCCATTTATACCCCCTAATGATTGAGTCCCCCACCAGGAGTTGTTTCCTTCCCCTGTGAGGTCCCATGCCACCCTCCTGTGGGTCTCCTTTGTGAAGGTTCCAAGCATCCTCCTTGGTCTCCACTTCAGGTGCCTCCATAGAGGAATCACTATCCACCAGAAGAGCGAATGAATTGTGGAGAGGTACAGCTGGAGGGATGGAACTCCGTTCCACCACCATCTCCCTCCTTGAGCCCACCCTGGTCCAACCTCTCCTCTTTCTTGGCAACCTCTGAGCTAGTGGCATTGGCCCTGGTGGTCCCTGGGTGGGGGAGGAGGTTTCACGAATCCTAGCCAGGTCAGCCTGGAGATGGGCAACCTCCTCTCTCAGACCAGAGAGGTGCCTGCAAATAGGGCAGCATCGCAGCCTCCAGAATGTCTCCCAGAACACTGCCGCCCCACAGCCATTGCACTGCACCACTCCTATCATGTCTTATTTTGTGTCCTCTCTACTGTTTCTCTGCATGCTTATTCTCTCCTCTCCTTACAACTCTCACCCTTCCTGTTCTGGGACAGCAACTTCCTATCTTCTTCAGTAGCCTCCTTCTTCCTTGCCCTATATCAGACCACCAGCAGCTGGGGGGAGAGTGAGCTACTTTTTTCCTTTAGGTTTGACAAAACCAATGTTTCTCTATGATCCTTTACTTCCTACTGCCAAACAGGAAGTTCTTGTTGACAGTCAAATCCAGTGGCTATAAAAGTAGAACTGGCTTTGGGTGGGATGGAGGGCAATTAGTAAGAAAAAAGGCTAGCAACAGAAGTTGTAATTTGACTCACCTGCTTTTATAGTGTCTAAACCACACCCCCAGGTAAGCTCTCTTTCCTCCTACTGGTTTAGCAAAGTCAGCTGATACAGTACCCTTCCCTGCACTGAACACACACTGACTTTCTTTCTTTTCTTTCTTTTTTTTAACCCCAAATAAGATCCCTTCTACTTCCAATAAAATTATCTGTCTACTTAATCTTAACACACACTGCCTCCTGCTGAGATATAAGTTTAAAATTAATAAGAAAATGTAGCTTCTTTTAGTTAGCTGCTTTCTGTTGTACAAGCAAGGCTAGCAACAGAAGAAAAGAAGTCATAATGCGTGTACAGATTTATGGTGAGGCCGCATCTGGGGTATTGTGTGCGGTTCTGGAATCTATACCACAAAAAAGAGAACTGGAGGTAGTGCAAAGAAGAGCCACTAACATGATTGAAGGTCAGCAGGGGCACTCATATGAACAGAGGCTTTAGAACCTGAATAGGGACTCAATGGAGTAAAGAAAGGAGCAGAGAACATGGTAGAGACCTTTAAATACCTAAAGGACTTCAACAGCATAGACTACAGGGAATTATTCAAGATCTGTGATAACATAAATACAAGGGAAATGGCTGCAAGTGGCTGGGGGTAGGTTCCCAAGAGATATCAGAAGGTACTACTGTACTTTACAGAGAGAGTAGCAGAAGAGTGGAACGAAATACCGCCATTGAGCTTAGCTAGTTCTGAACTGATACAAATGTATGTTTTTAAGTATTTATTTCACATAAAACCATTTAGGCTGTGTCTATTTTCAAAGACTTTAGGGTCAGATACAACAACAGATAGCAATGTGCATATAAATAGTATACAAATATATACAGGACAGTGAGATACTAACATTACAATAGGTGCAATGAGATACTAAAGCAACAATGGAGATCTATCAAAGGAATAATATACAATATAATACAATGCAATATCATTGTTCATCTAATCTAGTTGATCTAATGTAACCAGTAATACAGTACCCCCAGCAAGAAACAGTGAGTTCCTAAGAGATAAGGTTTAACTGAGATTAGTAACGAAGATTTACTGTGGGACAACAAAGCAAGTGCTCATGGAGAGATGTCAGATGGGGGGCAGGTTACAGGTCAGTGACAACAGTTACAACAACTGGGGAATGATTGATGAAAGAAGCTGGGATTTAAACATATTGATAGATTCAGTTGATTTTATAATGGGGAGCAGATCATTCCAGAGTTTGGTGAATCAAAAGGAGAAGCAGGCTTTGCCTAAGATTGTTTTCTTATGGGGTAGCACCAGCGCATTTTATTCAACACCCCTCATGGCAAAGTTTTGTTCAACTGGGTGGAGCAAGGCCAGGACACCAGAGGACAGTAAGTCAAGGGAGGCTTTCTTGCCAGTAACTAAAGTGCAGCATTGTAATCTCAGGTCAAGGTTTAGCCAACCAAGGTCACTATAAAATGTACAGGGGTGGGATTCCTGCCTTAAATCAAATGCAAAGCAACATGCTTTGTTCAAAAGACTGTTGACCCTGGTGAGCACTTTGGCATTAGCGGCTCCATAGACCACCAGATCATAGTCGATTATGCTGACAATGTAGCATCTGACCAAGAGCTTTTTTTATGTCAGGCAGGAAGCTATTCCGGTGCCTGTGAAGTAAGCCAAGTCTTGAGCTGGCAGTTTGGCCTAAGGTGTCAATGGGTGATGCATAAGACAGTCGAGAGTCAATGGTGATCCCCAGGTATTTGAAGGTATTTACTTGTTCTGGGGGGTTCCAGAAGAGGAGGAAATTGTTAATGAGTGGGAGGATGGTGATTTACTGTGAGTGACAAACAGCATACATTTGGTTTTCTTAGTGTTCATGGTGAGTAGGTTGGAAGCGAACCAGTTCTGGACTGCTGAAAAGTCAGACTGTAGCCTCTGTTATATTATCCCCAGGCATTCTTCAGTAGAGGAGATTACAGCATTGTCGGCATATAGCAGGATATTAGTGGAGTTACAGGCTGTGTGGAGGTTATTTATAAAAAGGCAGAAAATAAGGGGCCCAGGATTGATTATAGGGGGGACATCAACAGCAACAGGTCTATATTCCAATAGAGCACTCCGGTATTTTACTGACTGAGTTATATCTGCCAGATACCTGGTAAACAACTAGGTGGCATCAGCAGAAAGTCCCAGTTTGATAAGTCCCTGGCAAAGTAATGTATGGTTAGCAACGCTGAAGGCCTTGGTAAGGTGTATGAATATGTAACCTGCCATGTTAGCACTGTCAAATGCACTGTGGAGCAAATCAGTGAAATGCAGTAAGGCTATTATTAGATAAAGAGGGCAGGATGAAGATAGGGATGTAATTCAAGGGCAGGCCATGGTCACCCCCTTTTAATACTGGGACTACGTGTGCTACCTTCCAGAGCCTTGGTACTGGCCCTGTGGAGAGGGATAAATTGAAGATGATTTTGTGGGGGCAAGTAACCTCCTTTAGGACTAGTTTATGAAGCTTCATGTCTATGTTGTCTGGACCTATCCTTGTCATAATTTTGGTTTGTGCAAGGTAAGTGTATATCTTGTCCCAAGTTAGCCTCTTTAGATAGAATTTGGGTCTGAGGGAGAAGTCAGGTGTGTCATCAGCTGTAATTGTGTGAGAGTTTGGGCCTGTAATTTAGGCAGATAAGTCACTGAAGGCAGTTTTAAAGGTATTAGCAATATGCATGTCTCCTTCAATAGTTGTGCCATTCATTATGATTGAGTGGAGAAGAAGTTTCCTTGTGTAGCCTAGAATTTCATTAATCCCACCCCATAGCTGTTTTGGATGGGTGAGGGGGAGCTTTTGTCTATTATTATGGTAGTTAGCTTTTGCTGTTTTAATTTGAATTTTTATAGTATTCTGGAGCTCTTTGTACTTTTGTAAGGAAGTATGGTGAACATATTTCTTAAACAGGGCCCAAGCTGTCTCTCGTTCTCTGTTTAAGGATTTGATCTTAAGGGTATACCAAGCTTGGGAGTTTCCTTTGCCAATGAGAGTCTTGTAAGGGGCAACAGTGTCACAAATTCTATTGAACTGGAGTATGAAGTATTCCAGTGCTGAACTGATATCTTGAGTACGTCAAATGCTTTACTCATCTGAGATAATGCTTCCCATTTAAGCCAGCTGCCACACTTAGTTGCATATTGCTCTAATACCTTGTGACTTTCCTAAGTTACTCTTATACAAAAAAATAGAAGACTAATACCAGCAATCACAAGGATTACATATAAATATGGATGACATTCAGTTAGAGGACCAATTTGGGTTTTAAGGGCCAAAGTTAAAAATCAGATGCTTTATCGGGCAGAAATGTGGGGTTTACACAATGTCAGAGGTTTGAAAACAGTAATGAATAAATTCTATAGACAAATGTTGGGACTCCCTAATGGAGCATCTAGTTGCATTACTAGATTGGAACTAGGGCAGTTACCAGTCAAAAGCAATATTGAGCAGAGATTATGTACTTACTGGATTAAGGTATATAATATGCAGCAAGAAAGGTTTCCTAGAATTTGTCTTGAGGATATGTTGGTAAATAGAATGAGAGGTTTTGTATACCTAAGCGCAAATACTCTGAAAAAAATTTATCAAACCATATGGTCTATTATACTGTCTTATTCTGAGTATTAATACTCTGTATCATGTAATTAAATGTATTGTTAAGGAAAAATTGAAGACTTATATTCAACAAGAAAGAGACCTTGCAAAAAATTATAAACATAGTAATTGATTATCCTCTAATATCAATAGAATATTTGGTATTCAAGAATATCTCTTAAAACTAAGAAATCCGAACTTAAGGAAAGCATACACAAAATTTTGGTTTGGCTATGTGGATAGTCAGAAACTGAAAAAAAAAGTATGGCTTGACTAACTATAGTACTTGCACTTGTGGATTGGATGAAGATTCCTCCATGCATTTATCATTCAAGTCACAAAATACTCCAGTTTTGACCCTGAGGCTTTCCTGGCCGATCTAGGATATACTGACATGACCAGGGTGCTTGAAGCCTCTGACCCCTCAGTGGCAGCCTCCTGCTTCATACATTCCTTTGGTGTTCTCCAAGATAGACACGCCCCCAGGGTCACCCAGAGGGTGAGGGGAATAGCCACCTTCTGGCTGAATGGTGACTTACTTGCCCAGATGCGGGAGAGAGACAAATGCTGGGCAAGTACTAAGGGTTCCAGAGATCCTGCTAATCTCCTGAGATATCGGCAACTCAGGAATTGGTGTAAAAAAGCCATTAGAGCTGCCAAAAGTAACTTCTGTAAATCGGCACTACTTAGCTCTGTCAGAGATCCTAGGAGGTTCTGGAGGAACATTAAATCCCTCGTAAGTGGGCCCTCTCACTCGGGTGTCGTGGACATGATTATTGATGGAGTCTCGTGCAGTAATCCCCACACTATAGCCAAACACCTCAATCTCCACTTCTCTGACCTTTCGGCCTTCACCTCTCGTTTCACGACCGATGGGGGTCGCTCGCTTAATATCCCTCCGATGCAGAGTGAACATCCTCCTCGGAGAGTATTTAATCTTAAGGCCGTATCTGTCCTTGATGTTCAGAATCGCTTGGCTTCCCTCTCCCAGCACTCCAGTGCAGGGCCTGACAACCTTGAGCCCAGGCTTCTCAAGCTGGGAGCAGCTTACATTGCCCCTTTGATTGCCCATATCTTTAACCTATCCCTTAGCTCAGGGATAATCCCTGACATCTGGAAGGAGGCAAGGATAGTCTCTGTTTTGAAGCAGGGAAATCCCAAACTCCCTGACAACTATCGCCCTATTGCTATTCTCCCATCCCTTGGTAAACTCCTGGAAAAGGTTGTGGCGGAGCAACTCTTGGAGTACGTGGATACCCATGAGCTGCTTTCTGGGGCCCAACATGGTTTCCGGAAGGGTCATAGTACCACTACTGCCCTGATTACTGTAACCTCTAGTATTAGATCCACCATGGATCAGGGCAAACTGTCAGGTGCTATATTTATTGACTTGTCAAAAGCTTTTGACCTTGCTGACCATGACCTACTGGGGGAGCAGCTCAGGGCTCTTGGGTTCTCTCCGCATGCCATGAGTTGGATGATGGGCTACCTAACGGGTAGAAAGCAGTGCACCTGCTTTAACAATGTCCTCTCGGAGCCTAGGGCTGTGACCATGGGAGTTCCCCAGGGATCGGTACTTGGACATCTCCTATTCTCACTTTTTATTAATCAACTCCTACGGATGACCTCTCGTTGCCAAGTCACGCTTTATGCAGATGACCTTGTGCTAGTGTCCCATGCTCGTAATGCTGCTGACCTTAACCAGTGCCTATCTGAAGACTTCAGCAGAGTCTTGGCCTGGATTACCAACCATAGACTGGTATTGAATCCTAACAAAACTCAGGCCATGCTCTTTGGTTCCACGGCCAAGTTAAAAGCCCCATAAGCTATGCTCAAAATAGCTTGTGATGGAGGCCCCCTGTTGCCAACAGCAAGCTCAATTAAATATCTTGGGGTCACCCTCGACCCACAACTTGACATGGGAAGCCATATCCAAAACATCTGCAGAACCACCAGGTGTAAGCTTGGCCTTGGCTACAGGGCCAAATACAACCTGACTCGGAGCGAGGTTGGCACTTGCGAGGAGTGCTTCTCCTCCCTTAGTTATGGATACCACCTATTTGCCAGGTCACCTCAAATCCATCTTAATCGGTGGAACACGGCATATAATGATATCTGTCGGTTTGCACTTGCTGCTCCCAAACTCACCCACCGATGTGAGCTCTATGACAAACGCAGCTGGCTCCCCCTGCGATTCCTGATCCTTGGTGTAGGAAACTTCACCAGGAAAGTGCTTGCCACGGGCATACCGTCGGACTGAGCATCTCCTCCCAAAACTGAACGCCATTCCTACCAGCTCAGGTCACAGACCGCCGAGTTGCTTAAAGTTCCCTACTGGACCCTTATGGGGATTGTGACTTTGCCACTTTTGTGCCTAGGCTCTGGAACTCCATTCCGACTCTGTTCGCTCTGCCCCTTCCCATGGGACCTTCGCTCCTCCTGTGGTCCCACCTAAAACAAACGACAAGATGTGACTGCTTCTAGTCTCTGTAATGTAATACTCTGCAGTCCACTATTGTCCACTCTGAGTCCATGATGGTCTATGAAATATGTATTCAGTGATTCTAATGTCTATCTATGTCCTGTAATAATTTGTACTATGTGTGGCAGTATCTCTGCCCTTATACAAGCGTTGTTATAGCTGTTTTTTACTGTATCATGCTGTTTCTCCAATGTTGCCATGTATGTATACTGTATGTTTATGCTCTCCCGGGTCATTCCTGAAAATAGGCATACTACTTGTCTAGTGTACTTACCCAGTAAACAAAAGCTAAATAAATAAATAAATAAATTTATTGTTGTTCTGTCCATTATATTTTAAAGAAAGAAAGACTCATAGGTAATATTCTCCAGAACTTAGATATGGAACTCAAATACCAATACAATCACCTGATGAAAACTAATAATGTCCTTCATTTAGAAAACATAACTAGACTATGCATGATAATTGAAAGCAGAAAAAAACATGTTATTTAAATGGAATGTGTATTTAATGGTTTACAATGGAGAATGAAAACTTTTGATTTAAAAAAAGTGCATATAGAGGTATGTTAAGCTATTTATTTTTCATAGCTGATGGGGCTTAAATTATTGTGTTATTTTGTGATCTGTAATCTTTGCATTTTAAACTAAGTTGTGATATGGGTGTATTTATGATGTATATTGCAACAGCAATATTATTTGTCAACAATAAACTAAACTGAACCGAACTAAGTTACTCCAATAGCAAGAGGCACTATTGTTTGTATAAAGGTTTGTATTTTTATCACATACTTCTAAGTAAATTATTCTTAGGCAAAGGCTTTTAACTAGCTGGAATGGAGCATTGGGTGAGTGGAGAGGTATTGAGATAGAGGGATTATGGGGTGCTCATCTCCAGGGCTATGCTTTGGAGAAGGTGATGCTGCCCAATTTGCAGGACCTTTCAGGAGCTCCATGCTCAGTTGGCAGAAGCTAGGGTGGAAATATCCCAGTTGCAACTCCAAATAAGCTGGTGCCCACCCCTGCATCCCCACTTCCTCAGAGGGCCACTGGCCCAAGGGGGGTGGACGGTGGTCGGCGTGGGATCGGGTAGGAGATTGGGTGGTAAGGGAAGTTACATAGTACATAGAAACACAGGAATGTGATGGCAGAAAAGGACTGCAAGGCCCACACAGTTTGCCTAAGTACCCCCTTAGGCCTTTACAAGAGTCATCCCCCCCTTCCCAGCATCCCGCCTGTGTTTATCCCATGTCTTCCTGAATCCACCTACTGTCTTCTCCCTCACCACCTCTCTTGGCAGTCCATTCCAATTTTCCACTACCCTTTCAGTGAAGAAGTACTTCCCAGAGTTACCCCTAAATTTCCCCCCCTTGATTTAGAAATCATGTCCTCTCACCCTCGACCTCTCCTTCAGCTGAAAGAGGCTCTCCACTGGCACCCTACTGAAACTCTTGAAGTACTTAAATGTCTCAATAATGTCACCCATCTCCCTCCTTTGTTCCAGTGAGTACATGCCCAGGTCATCCAATCTTCTCTCATACGGTAAGTGATCGAGCCCCCTTACCATCTTTGTCACACTCCTCTGGACTTATTCCAACCTTATCACATCCTTCCTGAGGTAAGGCCTCCAGAACTGGACCCCATACTCCAGGTGCGGCCTAACCAGCTGTGTGTACAGAAGAGCTATGACTTCTCTCCTTCTTCTGGAAATTCCCCTCTCTATGCGACCCAATATCCTGCCAGCTCTTGCTACTGCCCCTCCACACTGCTTTCCCCACCTTCATGTCTTGCGAGATGATGTTACTCAGGTCCTTTTCCTCTTCTGTAACCTGTAGGGTTCTACCTCCCCCCCCCACAGCCAGTATTCGGTTTTCCTGTTCTTTCTTCCCAAATGCATGATCTTACACTTTGCCATATTGAAAGACAATTGCCACTCCTTGGACCATTTCTCCAACCTCTTCAGATCTTTACACATCATCTTCACCCCTTCCTGTATGTCCACTCTGTAGCAGACCTTAGCGTCATCTGAAAACAGACTCATTCTCCCCTCCAACCCCTCTGCTATATCCCCTATAAAGATACTAAACAAAAGAGGCCCCGGCACCACCCTTGGGGGACTCCACTGATGACCGCATACTCCTCCGATGACACCCCATTAACCAATTCCCTTTGTGTCCTTCCCTTCAACCAGTTCCTGACCCACTGTATTATCCCCTCCCCCAACCCCAGGTGATCCATTTTGTGTAATAGCCTCATGTGCAGCACCAAGTTGAATGCCTTTCTGAAATCAAGGTAGGCCACATCCACCAAGTTCCCAGATCTACCACCTTGACGATCCAGTCAAAAAACTCTATTAAATTTGTCTGACAGGATCTACCCTTGGTGAATCCGTATTGCCTTGGGTCCCTAAGGCCGCTTGCCTCTAGGTATCTGTTTATTCTGTCTTTGAGCAGCTTTCCCATGAGCTTACCTACCATGGAAGTCTAGCTCACTGGCCTGTAGTTCCCCACCTCTTCCTTCACCCCTCTCTTGTGAAGGGGCACTACATCTGCCCATTTCCGGTCATTAGGTACCACACCGATCTTAAGAAGTTGTAGAATTGGGCAGTTAAGGGAGCAGCTAGTACTTCCCTCAGTTCCCTCAAAATGCTTGGATGTACCCCATCTGGCCCCATGGCCTTGTCTGCCTTCAAATCCCTAAGCTGCCTTAGGATCTACTCCTCCCAAAATGTACTCACGTCCTCCCCTTCCCCTGCAACTGATACTTTCCTGTGGCTACCCCCTTCCGTTCTTCTTCTTTCATGAATGCTGTTCAGTTTTCTCCTGATCCCCCACCACCTTTTCACCCAACCTGCTCCTTAGACTGTGAATCCCCTTCTCTGCTCTCTTCCTTTCAGCTATATACCTAAAGAAGGTCTTGTCCCCTTCTTGACCTCCATGGCAATGTTCTCCTCTGTCCTTGCCTTTGCTCGCCATACCTCCCTGCCCGCCTCCCTCTGCCTAACCTGATATTATTCCCAGTCTTCCATTCCCTGTATCATTTTAAACCTCTGGAATGCTATCTTTTTAGCTCTGATGCTATTTTCCACTTCCCTGCTGAACCATAGTGGCTTCCACTTTCTCCTATTTTTGTTTACCCTCCTCACACATAGGTTTGTAGCACCTATTATGGCCCCCTTTATTGTGTTCCACATGTCCTCTACCTCAATTGACCCCACTCCTTCCAGTGCCTGATGATCATATACCCCCATTCTACTAAAATCTGCTTGTCTAAAGTCGAGCACCTTTACCTTGGTCTGATTTATGGTGGCAGATGTGCGTACTGTGAACCACATAGTACCATTGTCACTTGTACCAAGGTTTTCCCCTACTGATACCTCCCCCATCCTATCCCCATTTGTTAGCACCACATCTAGCACCACACCACCCCTAGTTGGCCTCCTGACCAGCTGTATTTTAAGCGAAAAAGATGTTCCAGGACTAGAGGGCATGGGATGAAGTTGGAGGGAGGACGATTCAGAGGAAACGTGAGGAAGAATTTCTTCACAGAACGGGTGGTGAAAAAGTGGAACACCCTGCCAGAGGAAGGGGTGGGGGCTGAAACAATCACGGAATTTAAGAATGCATAGGATAGACATAAAGGAATACTGGAGGTCAGGGGTAAGGGGCAACAGACTTCTTAGAAAAAATAAACTGAACTTACAAGCTCAAATGGGCAGACTGGGTGGGCCATAAGCCCTTATCTGCCAACACTGTCTATGTATCTATGTATGTATCTATGTATGAGTAAGACCACCTGAAAGGAGTCCAGAATCGCCCTGCTCCTAGGTGATGTTGCTGCGGACAGCATGTCCCATACCACATCCAGTAGCTTGAGATTCCCCATCAGCTCTTCCTTGATTGCCACCTTTAGTATCTCTTCCATCATCTGGCCATCCATGATCTCTTGCTGCCCCAGTGGCCTGTAGACCACTGGCATGAACCACCTCCTCCCTTCCCGTAGTGAACAACATCCATACAGCTTCTGTGTTTCCCCATCTACCCTGTATTTCTGACACCTGAATCCCTTCCCGCACATAAAGCTCCACTCCCCCCCTTCCTTTTGACCCCGTCCCTTCTAAATAGCATATACTCTTGAATGTTCATGTCTCAGTTCTGCCCTCCATGGCACCAAGTTTCAGTAATTCCTTCCAAGTCTAAGTCTGCCTCGGCCATGACTGCTGCCAGGTCTGGGACCTTGTTCTCCAGGTTCCTGGAGTTCGTGCACATTGTCTTCTAAACTCCAGCTGCCCTTATGCCCTGATGCCCTCTCCCACCCTAGCACTTCTCACTGATCTGCCCCTCCCTCCCTCCCTCAGCTCCAACTACATGACTTGTGTTCTTCTGGGGAGGTCTAGTGCCCCCCCTTGTCAGCTCTGCAGTATTTTGCATTTGCCTGTAACAATCCCCCCATGTCAGTAAATTGTAGTATTTTACAACAAACTACTCTAATTCTTCCTTCAGCACTTCTTTACCCTCAATATTTAGGTGAAGTCTATCTGGGGCGAAGAAGCTTTCATCATGCCAAGTAGTCTTCCAGTCACCAACCATTCCAAAGCCTTTCAGAGCACACCATCCAGATAGCCAACTATTAAACTCTGTTATCCTGAGCTTCTTCTCTGAACTAGCTCTTGGAAAAGGCAGCGCTTCAGAAAACTATATATTAACTAAAACTCAGGCTGCTGCAGAACCTTGCTAGTGCTTCAGATCTTGCCTGCACCACCATCAAACTGTGTCCTGTTAGATCATATGTTCCCAAATGGAACACCTGATGGGTTCTCTCATCCTGCCTTTTCCCCCAGGAGGAGATATGGTGAATCACCTCGGCTGCTGTCATTCCTGGCAAGCAACTTAACTAGACCTTACTCCCCATCCAGCTGATGCTTCTGACAATGGAGTCCCTGACTATTAGGACCTTGTCCTGCACACGTCTTGAGTCCTCTTTCTGCTATCAGTCCAACTGCTATCCTCTCTTTATCCACCCTGCCTTCTGTACCCCCAAGCCTCCTACCCCTGGCATGACTATTGTCTTCCTTGCTCCTGTATCTTGCCCTCCACAGGAGCTAGCCCTTCGACTCAACCCTGAAGCCCCATTGCCCCAGTCCAGGTGCTCTCCTCCTTCCTCCCACTTACACATCCTGCAACCAACTCCCTAGGCTGCCCCATCCTCTGCTGACTTGTCACAAACTCCCTGTCCTGCCTTTGTCTTTCCCTTCCCTGTTTTGGATTTCCCATCCCTTCCTCCCCTCCCTTCCCATCCGAAGTCTATTTAGCACTGGTAAGGCTTGCCACTGGGGTCTCGACTTCCATACCCTCTTGCACTGGACCTGCTTCCTTATTACTGCTCAGAGTATCCCCTTTTTCTACTATATTATCCTGACCCCCCCCCGCTCTGCTTGGTTCTAGTCATGCCTGACCCATGGATACTCTTTACCTTGCCCTCCTGGTCATGTTCCCCTGAGCTGTCTCTGACTCCCAGAGCCACGTCCTCACTATTACTTCCCTTAGATGACTTCCTCCTTGTATAAATCTGTCCGTGATCCCTTTCACCCTATCCCCCTTTCTGATTTCCACTGCCTTGAGGTACCTTCCTCCTTATAAACTCCTTTATATGACTCCTGTTTGCCAGTCCCTCCTTTGCCCCCTCTGGGGGGAGAAACTCTATTTTTCCTTCTGTCTGGTACCTTAGTATGCTTTCACCATACCCCACTCCCTGAAATCCCTTCACACAATCCTCCTCACCCCCATCCACCTCCTGTATCTGTAATTCAGCAAACCTATTTTTGTGTGCGATACCTCCCAACTGCCCCTCCCCATTGAAGAATCTGCCTCATTCTTCCCTATGTGATGGTCCTGAGTCACCCTGACTCCCACTAGCTTCCATCTCTCCCATTCCTGCATCTTCCCTGGACTTGACCTAGGCTCTTCCACCCTCTGTGTTACTCCTCTTTTTCACAGGCCACCCCTCTTCTACACTGTCACCGGTTATCCCCGACCAGCCTCTCCACCTCCCTGTGCCACCTGCTAATCTCCTGCACCCCGGTGCCTCACATTGATGAATACCTTTGTCCTTATTTCTACCTCAACCCTCCTTAACTTCCTTCTAATCTCTCCTAGCACCCCCTCTCAATTCTATTGCATCAAGTGCCCAGCATAAGCTTCTTACCTCCTCACTGAGATGCGCCAACTGCTTGCACACCATACATCCCCCCAGTCTCCAAGTGATGTGCAGCACCATGTCCAACCCACACCCCGTACACCCTACAACCCTCCCCAATATGCCCCCTGATCTTGCTGTTTGAGGGCCCGGCTTCCAAACCCAGTCTCTTCTCTGCCAATGATACCCCTCCACCTGTTCAGATTACGGTTTTGCACTAGTGCCTGAGACAGTAGTTTACAATAGAAGAGTTCCTCCTTGGATGGAGGTGGGATCTCCCAGGAGTATGCCTGCAATTCCTGATAAAGAGGTCTCTTGGACCTTGGGGGTTAAGAGTTACGAAGCACTGGCTCAAGACAGGACTGCTGAGTTGGGGAAGTGGCTAGTGTTTCTGCCCCCAGTGCAAAAGGTCCCAGGTCTAACCCCAGTGTACCTTCGAATTGCTCAGAAACAAAAATTGGGTTTGGAACCCCAATTCTGTCCATGTTTGACCAATGTGAGTCAGGACGAAGTTTGCATATCAGGGGAATCCAGAGAAATTGTACTGCTCACCAGCATCTCCCAGTGGCTGTCTGGTATAACTTGCAAACAGGGAACTGGGAACTTAAATATTTGATTGACCAGTCACGTGACTACATCATGTGACTTGGATCACCAATAAATTACGGGACAATTCATGGTGGGTGGGGTAGTCAATGCAAAATGTCGACAGGCTAGCACAGTTAAAGTCTCTGTGAGACCATGTGCTTTCGTCCCTTGTTTCCTGAACCGCCAGCTTGCCAGGTGCTTCGCTGCATGCCTGCAGTTATCTCTGAATGGGGAGGGGGTCTCCTGCCTTGCTCTGTAGGCCCTGATCTGAGGAGAGAACAAAGAACAGCTCAGGTTACTTGTAGGAATGAACCACACATGAGCATAGTCCATTCCAACCCTCACCAAATGGATTTCCAGCACCCCTTGTACCACACCACTAAGGTAAGTAAGTAAATAAACTTCACCCTAAAAATTAGTCAAAGGATAACACATTGCTGTGCAATCTGTAAGTCACTCACTTAAACTAGTCAAAAGGTAGCACATTCACAATCCCTTAAATTCCCCCCCCACACCCCGTTCAGGTTACACAGCATGTAACTTAGTTGTTTCTGTGAATGTAGAAACAATCTCTACTGGTTAGCCAAGAGGAATTGCCAAACAGACGTCTTTTGCAGAACAGTTCAGGAAAGTTTCTGTGAGAGAATGCACTACCTTGTGCTGCCATCCCTTGTTCCCTGAACTGCCGGTTTGCCAGGTGCTCCACTCTATGCCTGCAGCTATCTCCAAATCAGTAGTAGTCAGCTCTTTCCACAAGGTACTAATGACAAACTGCTTTGTGCCTCTTCCAGAGGCACAGGTGTCTGATTCAGGCAGGAGTGACCGTGGGTCAGTTGGTGCTGATGGGAAGGGAGATGCAGTGACACCCAAGGGCAAGACAGGAAAGAAGTCAGCACAGAGGATTTTAGTGAAAGGAGGCTGTATGGTAAGAGTGGTAAAAAGGGTGGTCTGCAGGAGGGCTATTAAGAGGGTGGTGGTCAGATGCCTGTCTGGAGTATTAGCTATCTAAGATTGGGAGGACTGGGGAAGCAGGGAGTTCTGGTACACCTTAGTACAAATTATCTGGTGAACCAGCCTGTGGAGACAGTGAAGAGGGACTTCCAGAGATTGGAGGACAAATTAAAGAAGAACTTGGCTCTCTTAGCCTTTTCTGAGGACCTCCCTGTCTGGGATGGGGTGAATGGGAAGGACTGAGAAAAGGAAGTAGAGATTGAGAAGCTCAATTTGTGGTTGAATGGGTGCTTTCAGGAATGGGGATATAACTTTCTAGGGGATTGGGAGAGCTTCTGGAACAGAAGGCTCTTTAAAGGTAATAGCCTTAATCTGTCAAGACAGGGTACTAGTGTGTTATGGCAGAATTTTGATGTCTGCATTGGCAGACAGTGAAACTAACTGCAGACAACAGAGAACCAGTGCACACAACTGAAGATGAAAATAAAATGACTGACTGTCAATATGCATCAAAACATACTTTTTATTGTCAAAAATGACAGAACTGGACCAAATAGGTGCACAAACGGAAATTGGAGACCATTGGCATAGTGCTGTAGTGTTTCAAACTACCATTCTTCATCAGGGGGCAGAGCTATGATACTACTGACAACCCTTAAATCCACTGAGGACCATCAACATCACTGCCCACTGGGCATGACGTTTTACAGAAATTCGATTTTGATAGTCCATGGTCAGCTGATACATTTTGCATCAATAAGCAAGCAGTAACATCTCAGCTCAAAATTAAATGCATATGCACCAACAAACATAATCATTCATTTGTATGATAGAAAACAGTTAAAAGAAAAAAACAGAAGGCAGGGAAGACAGAGAGGTCTGGGAGGCAGCAGGATAGAAGGAAGAAAAACTAATTGTGGGGGAGGCTGATGCTGGGTATTCCACTGTTGAGGGAGTTGCAGTGGGAAACCTAGACAGCACTGCTATGGGGACAGTGGCAAAGCATTCAGGGAAAAATAGAAGGAAGGAACATGTCCAGGGTTTGGAGTAGGACAGACACAATATACATGAAAATAAGGGAAAACACAGGACACTAAGGATGTTAGAGAAGAGCAATGGTGAAGGGCATGTGAGATCCAACTTAGGTGTGGCTGCATGTTAGAGGGTGGTATGCCTCAATGCCAGAAGCCTGGGTATTAAGAATAGTGATCTGCAGGCTTTGATGGCAGACTCTGGGCTGGTTCTAGTGGCCATTACAGAAAAGTGGGCCAATGTGAACAACAACTGGGACATAGCAATCCCAGGCTAAACCATATATAGGTGTGATAGACAGATGGTTAGAGGTGGAGGGGTGGATCTCTACATCAGAGAAGGGATCAAGGCAGTAGAGGATGCTACAATTGAGAGGAGGTAGATTCACTCACTGTGGCAAAAGCTCATAGAGTCGTCAGGTAGGAAGACTCGCAAAGAGGTGATATACTGGTCATCAGGGCAGGGAGAAGAGTGAGCAAAGGAACTGGGTGCTGAAATAGGAAGGGGGCAGCAATGAGGCAGGTTGTAGTAGTGGGTGATATCACTCTGCCAGACATTGACTGGGACATCCCAGTAACCAGGAGTGCCAGAAGTCAGGCCTTGCTTGATATCTTGCAGGACTTCATATTGTTACAGCAGGGCGGGGATTCCACTAGACAATCAGTTATTCTAGGTGTGGTACTCATCAACTCAGGCAGACTAGGTGGTGTATGGATTTGGAAACCATCGATCATAATACTATATGGCACCAGTAAGCCCTCATCTAAGACTAATGAGCAAGAGTTTGGGAGGGAAGATTTCAATCATTCGGGGGGAGCAGGTTAACAGGACTAGACAGCATCAGGGAAGTGAAAGAAAGATGGATGGTTATGATGGGCAGAGGTGTGTAGAACTTGACTTTGCCAAACCAAGTCTCCCCAAACTTTGGTAGCTTGGTTATAGTGAAACCTGAGCTGAAATTTATATTTTTTTTGTAACCCATCTTTATTCATTTTCCATGAACAACTTTCACAAATAAACCAACACACACACACAGATACCTGGCAAAGCCAGGGTGCACAGCCTCTGACTGCGCAAACTATATACAACCCCTCTATTTACAATCACAGCAGGTAGCAACCCCCTAGATAGGCTAAAACTCTCACATATTTTGTACTTTATTGCAATGCGTGTATATATCTAGTTACCCCAACTGTGATACTTTTAAATCCCGATACATTAATAGTCTCCAAGCAACCTTGAAGCTCCTCCTAACATCTTCAGCCCTCTTCTTAAGGGTGGCACCCATCTGTGTCCCCCGGAAAGAGAGAGAGTCCCCCATCCCCCCTCTATAATTAGCAGACCTTTACCCAGTCTATGACTATCACTATACATAGATCGGAATTGTCTCTACATGTTTCCAGTTAAAACCAAAAACCAAAAAGGCATCTTCACAATCGAAGATAACTACCATCTGCTCTTCATCGTTTGACAGACAGCCTGTGCTTACCCATTTGTGATCTGCACAGAATAAACTGCATCTAACATCGCCCAACGTTTGAGGTATAGTTCACCTCTCCCCGCCATATACAAATATCTCTTTATTTTATTGAGCATCCCCAATAAATCTTTTACCCAGTGACCATAATGATAAACTTGATCATCTTTCCAATGTTTTAATAGGTAGCCTTTAACTACTGCCATCATCAAGGAGAGATGATACTTGGGCATAACACCCGAGATTTGGGAGTAGTCGCCCAGGACACATATCTCTGGTATTATAAATTCTGAGTAATCCAACATTGGGTCCATATGCCTTTTAATTTCCCCCCAAAATGGAGATATTTTACTACAGCCCCAGATCACATGTAATAAACCCCCTACTCCTGCCTCACACCTGAAACACAGGTCTGTCTGTCTCAGGTTTCTATTACATAGCTTCACGGGGTAAAGTACAAATTAGACACAATAAAAAAGTGCATACTCTTATACTTGGGTATAATATTGTACTTGCTGCTTTCCCCGATATTATCCCAATCTAGTTGCCGAGAAGCCATCAATTTTTCCCAATATATAACCCTTCTAACAAAACTTGGGCTGAGGAAATCCAGTACCACTTTATAAATTTGCGAAAGAGGGTGAACTCTTGGATCAACCTCTTTAAGCATTCCCCAGGAAAAAACAGTATCCGCAAAATAAAAAGTAAGTTAGAAATTCCCAATTCCACTCTTAGGAAATTAGCTGGTGTAGATCTTTGACAGCCAGTAACTTTCCTCAAGAGTTTATTGGCTGGTGTTTCTAAATGGTCTAACCCCCAAATTTCTACCCCGTATAGGGATCGTACATTGTACTTTGCATGTAAGGTGGATAAAAGAGGTCTAAGTGAATATCCACCTCAGGCATTGTTTAATTTAGTCAAGGCCCCTATTGTCTTATTAGTTTTAGAAAGTATATAATCATGATGTCTACACCAAGATCCATTATTGGAATATAATAAACTCAAGTATATATATGTTGAAACTGTTTCAAAAAATTTATCTACCAATTTCCACCTATATCTGTTGGTTCTGGCACCAAATGCCATTACTTTTGTTTTGCTAAGATTAATTTTCAATGATAGAGACTCAAAACACAGTTGACAAAAGTTTTAGCTTCTTCTGAAGGCCTGAAACAAAAAGAGAACACAAGACAATATTGTCAGCATAAGCAGGTGCTGAGCAGACATTTGTACCAATTTTAGGAGAATCTGATTGTAAAGAAAGTAATTGAATTAATAAACCATTCAAGTAAATTGAGAAAAGTATGGGTGCCAAAATGCATCCCTGTCTGACACCTTTATTTGTTTTTATTCTGTCCGAAAGTACACTCCCAGTGCGAATCTGAGCCCAGGTGTGAGAATAAAGATTTCTGATCCTATTAGCCAATACAGGGGAAATACCATGTGATAATATTATTTCCCATAATGTTGACCTGTTAATTGTATTGAACACTGAGCTGTAGTCCACTAAGACTACATACAGTTTTTGTTTCCTTATGTTTATATATTTTTCAATCAAATGTGAAAGTATAAAGCAATTGTCAAGTGTCAGATAGTCTTCCCGAAATCCCACTTGAGCTGGGGCAAGCCCCTAGTGATTCTATCTCATCCCTAAGTCTAACCAATAATAATTTGGCAAAAATGTTCCTCAATACGAGCAATAGGCTTATAGGACAGGACATCACAGGATCATCCTTTGGACCCTTTTAATAAATTTGAAAGATAATGGCTCCTACACATGACTCTGGGACAAATTGTTACAAACACATTGATTAAAAAAGAACCAAATAATTTGCTCAGACTTCAGGTAAGCACATAAAAACTTCCCCTGGAATCCTATCTGAGCCCAATGATTTATTAGATTTAGTATTCCAAATTGCCTCAATCACCTCTGTTTTTGAGAATGGAACAAATTGATCTTTAATGATGTTCATATCCATTGAATCCCAAACAGATACCATATTTGGATCTAACATTATGTTAGCATAAAACTCAAACCATCTACTTGGTTTAATATGTTGCTCTAACTCATTAGACCACCCCTTATAACCTTTGGCAACCAAAGACCAAAATGATTTAATATCATTGTCCATAACTGCTATATACATCCTGCTCCATTGTTGTTCACAAAATGTTTCCTTTTTTTGCTTTACTAAATTTCTATAATTTAGTTTTTTTGCTATTTTCAGAGCGATGGCACTAAGCTGATCTGGATTAGCCTTGTTTTTTCTAGATATTTTACGCAGCTGCTTTTTATGAGACTTACACTCAGAATCAAACCATCCTATGGTTGCTTATGAACTTGGCATAATTATGGGTTTATATAAATTAGGCTCAAGAATATTAAAGAGAGATTTAAGATTTTCATAAATCAATGACGGATCTATGATTGAATTATCCCATGTATTAAAAAATGAAGTTATTAAAGATGAAACACCAAATTGCAAATCCCAGGACCATTCAATTTTTTTAGAGTAGTGAATTATAATTTGTATAGACGATGATGGGCAAATATCATACTTTACATGAATTATTTTATGCAAAGTGATTGGAAAATGATCACTTTCCACTCTATTTACAACTGCCATGTCCTCCCAATAATTGGGGGGACCCTGCCAGAGGGCTAAATCAATTACTGAAAAAACAGTTTTTATGAAGTAAAAGGGTGAGCCCGGATGATCTCCCTGTGTTCTCCCATTAAGGGGATATACCAAATTATTGTTCATATATTTTATTAATTTGTGACCATTTTAATTGCATTTTGCATCAGATGAAATTCTCTTTACTCTAGGAATATCTGGAAACATGTAGCCTAGTGCTGAATTATCACTTAGTCCATCAAAATAACCAATTCTGCTGTTAAAGTCTCCAATCAAAAATAGAAAAGCATTAAGGTATTCCATTTGATATGTTCATACTGAGTCAGTTAATCTACCCCAGATCACATTTGAGTACTTTAGAAACACAGAAACATAGAAGTTGACGGCAGATAAGGACCACAAGATCTATCCAGTCGGCCCATTTATTTTTCTACCTTATGAATGTGCCATCGGCCTTTGCTCTGTCAACAGCGTATCTATTCATACACATCTGTTTTGCTCCCTTATGCCTATCCCATGCCTGTTTGAAGCCCTGCACTGTATTCATATCCACCACTTCCTGAGGTAGTCCATTCCATGCATCCACTACCCCTTCTGTGAAAAAGAACTTCCTCACATTACCCCTTAATCAGCGTCCCTCTAATCTCATGCTGTGTCCTCTTGTCCTGCTATTTGTCTTATATTGAAACATGTTGGACTCTTTCACCTTGTTAAAACCCTTAAGGTGTTTGAATGTTTTGATCATATCACCTCTCTCCCTCCTTTGCTCTAGGGTATACATATTGAGCTCTGTTACTCTGTCCACATACATTTTCCGATGCAGTACATGCACCATTTTCATTGCCCTTCTCTGGACTGCCTCAATTTGGTTAATGTCCTCGTGAAGGTGCACTCTCCAGTACTGCATGCAGTACTCCAGATGGGGCCTAACTAATGTCTTGTAAAGAGGGATTATTACCTCCTTCTTCTGACTTGTGATACCCCTACTAATACACCCCAACATTCCCCTAGCCTTACCTACTGCTTTAGTGGTCTGCTTGGATGATTTCTGGTCATTAGTGATGATGATGCCCAAGTATCTTTCTTCCCTTGTGACTGCCAACAACTCCCTTCCCCTCCCCTCCCGGCCTATAGGTGGCTTCAGGGTTTCTCTTCCCTATGTGCATGATCTTGCACTTCTTTGCATTAATCCCCAGTTGCCACTCTTTTGACCATTTAGCTAGTTCTATCCTTTACAGGAGAAATATAGCAGTTGAACAGAGGAAGCAGAGTTTTGTAAACAGAGAATGTAATCCCAATAAAGTTCTAATCCAATATCAGTTGTTTAACACCCTTAAAGATCCCTATTTTAATATATGTTAAGATACCACTAGATAGATGACCCATCTTTCCAGACTTAAAGCCTGGACAGTGAAACAATGTATAACCATTACTATTTAAGTCACCCACTTGTTGATGCCAAGATTCTTGCAAACAGATAATATAAAAGGAACAGATATAATCCAACCAGTTCCTGTCTTGAAGCTTTGACCTGAAACCAGCTATATTCCATGAAATTAAAAAAGATGCTTTCCCTTCCATGAGCATGGAGGACAAATTTCCTGGTTGGAACCCCAAACTAGGAAGACCCCTGGATTCATTCACCTGAACCCCAAAATCAAAAGGGGTGGGCCCCATTATGAAAGTCAATCCTCGTATCCTGCAATCTGCAATAGCCATAAATCTATTTGAGATTGAAACTGTATAGATGCTTCTTGTACCAGAATGAGGTACATTTCCTTTAGATACAATGCTGGGGCCAGAAGAAAAAGATGGAATTCCATATGCAGTATTAATATCAACCAAATGAAGGCCAAGTGCATCAAGCATTGCTGCTGCATTCCAACCCCAACTGACTATCACAGGATTTTTAAAGATTATATCAGTGTGTTCCCCATTTGACAGGGTTGGATGTCTGAATACTCCTAACACACCTTTATGGCCTAATCTAATATCTAAACAATTTGCAAACAAATTACATAAAACTCTTGCCAGTGTGTCATTGGTTTCCTTATATAATTTCCTGTGCCCAAAAAGGCTAAGGGTAACCAGTGCAAAATCATAATCAACAACAGTTACATTAATCATCCCATTATTACCTCCTGGTGGACCCTCCTTATTTTGATTGATAGAATCAATCACCTTAGAATCTTTATCCAATAACACTGCATTTAAGATCAAGTCTTTGAATGCCCAAGAAATTTCTCCAGACATAGTGTGTCAATCTTTCAGAAACCAGAACTACATATACACTATCCATGGAGAAGTTCTCATTGATATCCACATTTCTCCTGACTGTAGAAAAATCATTGACAGCAATATCCTATTTCAATTCATCATTAAATAGTTTATGGACCAAATCAGGTAAAGCATCTTCCTTCACCGTTCTAAATCCATAAATTCTAATCCAAGTTGTAATCAGAGGAGTAGATAATAAATGATGATTGTGGTCAATGTTACTCAAATTTTTCTCACTCCCTGTTTTTTTTTTTTCCCTGTCCACTACAGGACTCAAAGCCTTTTACTTTCCCATTTGCCACCTTCTTTTTACTGCCTGTGCAATTTTTGCTGTTATATTTACCCTTTTTTTCTCATTAGCCTTTCCAACCAAGGAATCAAGTTTGGAAACTGTCTCTAGGTCATTAATGGGGGCAGTTCCCTTATCTTGAACTGTCCTACCTATTGATTTCCTCTTATCTACTAATATGTCTTTAGGGAAACCAATTGATAAAAACTCTGTTCTAATGGGTAATGGACTATTTACCATAGAGGCATCAACATTGACACCCTCACATCCCATAGGTATTGCGGAGGACTCTTTTGGAAGATGTATTTCTTTTATGATCCTAATAACATCATCTATCCTTGTTCCAGTCACTGCTGTAAGTTCCTTGAGTGATTCGGTGTCAGTTCTATTTATGATCAACAGTTCACAAAGCATAAGATTAGCAGCATATTGGTTTTTAAGGACCTTAATTATGTCTTCACTCAAAACTGAGGGAGTGTAAACCATATTTGAGCCACTAACACTTCTATTTGGTAGTGACTGATTAGATATCTCCAAATCATGCAAATGTTCATTTATGCTGTTATCATCCAGGGAACTCAGGGTTCTTAAATTTTGAGTCCCATCTGCAAAAGAATGAATTGAATGAGTAAAAGAAAAATTATTCTTTTATATTACATCCAGTTGTTTGAGCCCCTGGATAGTGACTTCCAGTTTACTTAAAACTTCATTCAAAACTGATTTACAGACTTGAGATATTTCCTGATTGGGATTAACCACCCTACTAGCCTCTTCCTCAGTTCCAATCTAAGCTGCTGCTCAGTCCCTGCATTCTGCACATTCTGCATCTCATAATCATGAAAACTTCCTTTGCCAGGAACTTTCCCAGTTGCAGAAGTTACTAGAACTTGTCCCTTAGTTTGTTGTTCCTTGTATATACCATTACAGTTATCATATATGTAAATGGGATTTTTCAAAACTGGAGAGAGAGAACATCTGAGCTTACCTTGGGTGATAGCCATTTACCATGTCTCTGAATCTGTTATTGCCTGAGGTCTACTGTCTGTACCTGACTGTACCCTGTAAATTACTGATACCCTGTCTGTATAATGTTATTGCCTGTACCTTGCCTCTGTAATGTTATTGCCTGTACCTTTTGTAATTCTCCCAGATCACACCTGAAAATAGGCACCTGGCTGTCTAGCATGCTTACCCAGTAAACAAAAGCTGAATAAATAAATAAAAATATTCACATTATTAGAGACAACAAAAAATGATTTAGGGGGACTAGACATGCATGATTTTAAAGACTGAGTAGGGGTAGAAGTAAAATTCAGAGGAGGTGGAGGTGAAGATAGAAAATCATTGCCTTCTTTGTTTAATTTAGCCATGTCTTTTAAAAGTGCTTTACTAAGAGTCTGTTGTTTACATTTTGTTGGAGCATTTCTTCTTCCCTTCAATTTAACCTTTGAAGTTGATAAGGCAGAATTCGTAACAAGGTGATTAGCAGATTGTTTAGCTCTTCCTCTCTTATCCTTGAATTTAGCACCAGTTAAAGCACTATCTGTGAAATGAAAACTACCAATAGTGCTAGAATGTGGTTTGGTATGATCTGTATTACCCATGGTAATTAGATCAGAAGTACCATTAATTAAGGTGCACTGATTCCTAGTAAACACCATTGTCATCTCCTTAACAACTTAGCACTTTTACTTATGGCAAAAATGACAAAATGACAATTAGGATTAAAAATGACACAGTGAAAAAAAGAAAATTACATTTCTGAGAATAACAAAAAGAGACTTACAATGCACACTAATAGACACTAAAAAGTCACAGTTCTCTGTAGATTGCTTCATCCTTGGATATAGTAATATTCCTAATACAATGAACAGTACAATAATTCGGTATCCTGATGTTTTCAAAGTAAAATCAAAGGAAGCAAACGTCTGATATTCAAATGGATGAATGTTCATGAAGATCTTAAATGAGACCAACACTTTCTGATGGTAGACTGATTGGCTCCTGTATTGCAATGAACTCCTTCACAGCAATGTCAGTATGTATCAGTATACATTATCCAGTCCCCAGACAGAAAACCCATTGTTGAAGAAACTTAGAAGGTCCTTTTAAGAAACCACAAATGGAGCAACCAAAACAGCCCAATTTTATTTCCTCTTTAAGTTGATTGTGCACTACTGAAAAACAAAAGAGAGCCCAGTAAGTACGAAATACAAAAATAAAATATATATAATAATAATATCTAACCCGCTTTTTTTAATTTTAATAAAAAAAAATCTGATGAGACTTCTATAATCAAGAACAATGAGTACATTAATTACAGCCTGTTGTAATTCCAATTCCAATTCTGATTACTTACTGCATTTATAATGATTTACAGCAGTAATGCATATTGAGGGAGAGAGACAGTTTTAAAAGATTACAACTTGGTAAAGAAAATCATTCAACTGTACTCACTTTTTTATATATTTTCATAACAACCAGAGCTCTCTGCCCTTTAGAGAAGTCCAGAGGAAATTAGGCAGCAAAAACTTTGGTGTGTGCATATGGGTCAAATGTGAGGGCACAGTAATTACTGAAGCAAGGCAAGCAGGGAAACTGAATAGAATGAATGGTGGGTGGGCAGAGGGGGGCAGTGAAAAAGCAGGGATACTGAACAAATATTTCTGCTCAGTATTCACAAAAGAGGAGGGGGAAGTGCCTAATCCAATTAACAGAAGCACTCTTGATAGGGGGGTCGATCCCAGTCCTTTCACAGAAGAAAGGGTTCTGCAAGAACTCCTAAAACTGAAGGTGGACAAAGCAGTGGGTCCTGATGGAATTCACCCAGAATTCTAAAAGAATTAAGGGAGGAACTAGTGAAACCACTGGCTACTCTTTTTAATAAATCATGGGAGGATGGTGTGGTACCCCAGGACTGGAGGAAGGCGGATGTGATTCCTCTTCACAAAAGTGGGACCAAGACAGAGGCAGGAAACTACAGACCTGTCAGTCTGACCTCTGTGGTAGGGAAAGTGATGGAGTCACTTCTGAAGGAAAGAATAGTTGAGTACCTAGAGGCCAATGGATCACAGGACCCAAGGCAGCATGGGTTCACAGCAGGAAGGTCGTGTCAGACGAATCTAATAGATTTCTTTGACTGGGTGACCAAAGTAGTAGACCAGGGAGGGGCTGTGGACATGGCCTAACTAGACTTTAGCAAGGCATTTGACACAGTCCCACACAAAAGATTAATAGTCAAATTAACCAGCCTGGGAGTGGGTCCCAGGGTGGTAGCCTGGGTAAAACATTAACTGCACAACAGGACACAGAAGGTAATTGTAAATGGAGTCCACTCTGAAGAAAGAGGGATTACTAGTGGGGTACCGCAGTTTTCAGTATTGGGTCCATTCCTTTTTAATGTCTTCATCAGTGACATTGCAGAGGGACTGGAAGGAAAAGTATGCCTTTTTGCAGATGACACAAAGATCTGCAACAGGGTTGGTACACAAGGAGGCATGGAAAGGATGAAAAGGGACTTGGCAAGGTTGGAGGAATGGTCAGAAGTATGACAGCTAGGATTCAATGCAAAGAAATGCAAATAATGCACCTGGAAACAAGAACCCAGGAGAAGAATACACAATGGGAGGAGGTAGTAATAACAAAAAAGGAAAGGGACCTGGGGTAATCATATCAGATGACCTTAAGGTTAGCAAGCAATGTGAGAAGGCAGTAGGGAGGGCTGGGGTATACTGGGATGTATAAGGAGAGGCATCAGCAGCAGAAAACAGGAAGTGTTATCCCTCTGTACAGACAGTTGGTGAGACCCCATCTGGAGTACTGTGTCCAGTTCTTGAGACCCCATCTCCGCAAGGACATAGACAGGATAGAGGTAGTCCAGAGGAGGGCAAGTAAAATGGTGCAGGGTCTGCAAGAGAAGCTGTATGAGGAGAGACTAAAGGAGCTTAATATGTATACCCTTGAGGAAAGAAGGAGAGGGGACATGATAGAAACTTTAAGTACCTCAGTGGAATCAACAAAGTCCAAGAGGGTAGCATCTTTCAGAAAAAGACTTGCAAGAACAAGGGACACAATTTAAAGATAAAGGAGGGTGGTTCAGGGCAATGTGAGAAGTATTATTTCACAGAGAGGTAGGAATGCATGGAACAGCCTTCCTGAGGAGGTTGTGGGGTCTAAAACTGTGGGAGAATTCAAGAATGCATGGGATAGACATAAGGCAATTCTTGTGGGGGGTAGGAAGAAATAGGCTGTTGGTTAACTAGGATCTGTGGCCTATCCTGTAGGTAGGGAAATGGGCAGACTAGATGGGCCAAGCAGTCCTTATCTGCCATCAAAGTCTATGTTTCTATGTTTCTATGAAACCGATGTAGTGCCGTAATGCCAGAATAGTGCCATAGCCCACTTGCATCAAACAAAGAAATTAACATCTAGTTGAGCAAGGGGTATAAGAAGGAGAGCATAGCTTGTGATTTAAAATGTAGTGTCAACCAAAGGATTTAAAAATGACCTGTTAACTTGTTAAAATCACAATATTCAACTATATACACCGAGCAGCAAAATACCCGTGTCCGTGTCCGCCTCCTTTCTCCCTTCTCCAACTCACAGGTAGCGTCAGACCTTAATGGTCAGACATAAGGACTGCACCTCAAATTATCACAAGTAATGTGATAAGGAAATGTAGGTTTGGCGCAAAAATAAATTTGAAATAAAATAAAATAAAATAAAATAAAATGCAAATAAAATAATATCAGATCAAAACTAAACTAAACTGCAGATGATTATAGCGACTATAGCCTAGACATTCTTAGCCCCCTTAGTCAAACCAGAGAGTTGTAATTAAAAGTTAAAACAGCAGCAAATCTAAAAGATAAAAAAATGCAACAAGTTTCAAAAATCTGTAGCTCACGTAAACATCACAAAACAGAAGTTTAACTCAGTTCCAACTTTCCTTGAATACTTCTGTCATTCCCAAGTTATGAGAAGTTAGCTGAAAATCATTAGGACCCCTCCCCCCAGTGAACAGTCTTTGTTCCGCAGTGTTTTTCTCCTCTTTTCTCTGTGGCATTCTCAGTCAGCGTTCTCAATCAGCCACCCAACTGGCTTGTCTCATCCAACCCAGCTCCATCACTCACCTCATCTGTACAAAGATTTCTTCCTGGGGAGGTAAAATAGAAAACGCCAACAGGAGACCCAGACGGTTGTTCGATAAGATTGACTGGTAAGGCTACACTCTCAGGCAACAGATGGCTTACTGTTTGTAAAATAAAACTTGCTGTGTAACCCTGCTATCTGTGTCTACTCCTCAAACACAGACACATGTAGCACCAACCATCCACTTCACCCCAGTGAGTCCAGTAATAGTCAGATGGAGCACAAGTGAATAAGTCTACTCAGGGCATGAGTCTGTCCAGTCATAAGGCACCAGTAAATAATCCTTACTCAAGGCACAAGTTTGTCCAGTCAGGGGCACCAAATAATAATCCCTTAAAAGGACATATTGTTTTCCAGCCATGGGGCACAAATTGGGAAGAAGACTTCTAAAAATGTCTATTGTCCAAGGTAGTTTAGGAGGAGATCAGACTGGGTTGAATACAACACCAAAACCAGAACCAAAACCAGAATCAAACCAGGGGTGATTTGGCATAACAAGAACCAAAACCAGAACCTCCCCAGTTTTGTACACCTCTAATAACAGGGGTCATTCTTGAAGAAACAAGAAATGTACATAAACAATTGTCAAAAGAAACCAGTATAAGAGATCAGTTTGGTTGCCTAAAATAGTCAAAGAGACAGTGAGGGCCAAAAAGAGGGCCTTTATAAGGTACAGAACAAAGTAGGGGGTGAAGAACAGGACAAGTATCAAGTAAAAACTAGTAAGGCCAATAGGGTAGTCAAGATCGTAAAGGCAGACACAGAGCTGCTTACTGAGGAGGGGTCAAGGGAGGAGAAAACTGTTCTTTAGATATACAGTATGGAAAAAGAAGACGTAAGGGGGCATTGTCAGTCTAATGGGGTCTGGGTAATAGAGGAGGACAAACAGAAAGCAGCAGTGCTAAATTACTTCTGCTCTATATTCTAGGGAGAACAGTGGGCCCTTGCTGGGAACCAGCATAAAAGCAGCTGATACAGGGGTCCTGGAAATTATACTCCAGAAATTTACTAGGGTCAGAGTCCAAAAAGGGTTAACAGCTCTGAAGGTATAACTATATATAGTATAACTATATATGGTTTTAAGCAAAAGGATCCCAGTATCAATTACATTTCCACAAAATGATTCACATATATTTTTATACTGGCAGAAATGCAAGGGGGAAGAAAATACAGAACAGCAAGTGAGGGTAGAGAGATAGCAAGAGGTAGAGAACTGCAAGACTGTCGGGGTGATCAAGTCCTAGGTTTCACAAGAAAATTTGGTTGCACAACCAGACAGAGAAGAGACAGAAAAGGAAAGAATAGAACAGACCCTTGTGTTTAAACACTTTCTGTGTAACAACTGGGACAGGTCAGTATTCAACCCTGTCACAGCAGCCCACCTCCGACATCAGAGGCTGACGTCAGGCAATCCTATTTAAGGTGGGAGGCCCCAACCCTCTCCTCAGTACTCCCACTGGAGACCCCAAGCAGGATGCCGGAAGGGGGGAACTGAAGAGGAGTCCAAGGTAACCCAATAACAAAGAAAAGGTAAAAGCAAAAGGCTCACTCCAATGGAAGGGGAGAGAGACGCAGGAAAAGTGGAAGTAGGGAAGGAAAGCAGGGCCTGCTGCAAGAGATCCTCTTGAAGAGCTACTGTTAAGGTAAGTTCTTACGTAACTGTACTATCTTACTGTGAGGGTACCTTTTGCAACAGGCCTGCCAAGCAGTTCTGGCACTAAAGAGAGGCAGTCGGGGTTGTAGGCAAGATAAACAGCACTTTAAGAAAGAAGGCCTTGGAGGACAGCTAGTCCAAAGTTGACCATATGCCTAGAGGTGATGTCTAGGCTGTAATGCTTGGTAAAGGTGTGGACAGTACTATAGGTGACAGCAGCACAAATGTCAGCAGCTGATACATTATGGAAGCAGGCCACTGATGCTGCCATACCTCTTGTGGAATGGCCTTTAACACCTCCACAGAATTCCTTGCTGTACTTCTGGTAACAATAGACAATGCACTGCGTTAAACATTTAGACAGACACTGTTTGGGCACCAGGGCACCCTCGTACCTGGGGGCGAACAAAACAAGCAACTGACTGGACTTCAGGGAGTCCTTAGTCCAATGTGTATAGTACCTCAGGATTTTATGTACATCCAAAGTATGGGACAATGCTTCCCCTTGATTGGAATGCTCTGGAAAATAAACAGGCAGGTGGATGGGCTGATTCAAAGTAAACTCCAACACCACCTTAGGAAGAAATTTAGGATTTGTACGTGAAGACACCCTGTCTTTGTGGAAAACCAAATAAAGCTCCTTACCCATGAGGGCCTGAAGCTCAGAAATCCTTCAAGTAGAATTAATGGCAACTAAAAATAATGCTTTCCATGACAGAAAGTGTAGCTCACAAGATGTGGCCAGTTTAAAGGGAGGCAGTGTAAGCTTTTCCAACACAAAATTAAGTTCCCATGGTAGGACAGGGTCCCTAACTGGGGGCTTGTAATGCAAATGCCCCACAAGAATGTGTGAGATTCATTGAGCTGGACCACTGAATGCCCATCCACATGTACATGATAAGCAGAGATGGTGTAGAGATGTACCTTAATAGAGGAATACCACAAACCCGAGTCTGAGAGGGACAGAAGGTACTCCAAAACCTTATCCACTGACCAGGTGATGGGATCTAAATGGTGCGATGCAGCCTAAAGAGTGAAGTGCTTCCATTTCATAGAGTAAGTGGCCCTGGGCTTCCTGGGCACAACCAAAACATCTGCCACTCTGGGGGACACTCCATATCTGGCAATGACTATGTCCTTAGGATCCATGCATGGAGATGAAGAGACCTGAGAGCTGGACGGACCATGGTACCCTGCTCCTGAGAGAGCAAGCCCGTGCACAGGGGTTAGGACAGCTGATGTTCCACTGCCAGTTGTTTCAGCAAGGGGAACCAGATTTGACAAGGCCAGAAGGGGGCTATGATAATAATAGTAGCCCCCTCCATCTGGAGCTTGATTAGCACTCATTAAATCAGTGGGAAAGGATGGAAGGCGTATAGAAATGTCCCTCTCCAGGAGAGGGACAATGCATCTCACCAGAAAACTGCATGCCCTGGATCTAGTGAGCAGAAAAGCAGCAGTTTGGCATTGTGTGAGAATGCAAAAAGGTCCAACTCTGGCTGACCCCTTCTGTCGAGGATGGTTTCTACCTCTGAGGTCAGAATCTCCCACTCATGTGCTGTGGACTGTGAATGATTTAGGCTGTCCACCAGGACGTTTAGGGCACTGGGAACATGAACAATTGAGCTTTCCAAGCATTTCTTGATGGCCCAATACCAGACTCTCATAGCTTTTCTGCTTAGGAGATAGGAATGAGTCCCCCCTACTTGTTTATGTACTAAACTATGTACATGTTGTCTGTCTGAACCTAGAGTAGACCCAGAGATAGCTGAATATGGAAGACTTGCAGGGTGTACTGTACAGAACTGCTCACATTGCCAGGATATTTATGTGGCGATTCCAATGAATCTCAGACCATATCCCTTGAGTTTGGTGGGTCCCTATGTTGGCTCCCCAACCAAGACCAGAGGCGTCCATCATAAGGATCTGCTGAAGGGAAGTTATAGAAATTTGAACCCCCCCAAAACAGGTTTCTGAGCTCCAGCCACCTTAACAGTAGCTTCTTGACTGGATCTGACACCAAGACTGGTTGATCCAGAGCATCCATGCACTGGTCCCATTGGACCAGCAGTGTCCTTTGAGGGATTCGCATATGCAGCCTGGCCAGGGGAACTGTGGCAATGGCTGCTGGCATGAGACCTAGAAGCCTCAAGACTCTCACCAGAACTTCATAGCCTTAGTAAAGAAGGTGGGCCTGGTCCATTAGGCGCACTGCTTTGTCTGAGGGTAAGAAATTGTTCCCTTGGGTGGTGTCCAGCACTGCGCTTATGTACAGGAGGTGCAGGCAAGGGGTCAAGAAAGACTTTGGGAAGTTGATGGTAATGCTCAAAGCCTGAAACAGGTGGCAGGTATGAGAAAGAGTTTGCAGGAGACAGTCCCTGGACTGGGTCGCTAACAGGCAATTGTCCAGGTAGGTAAAAATGTAGAATTCCTGCTGTCTCAAGGCAGTGGCCAACATTTCTAGACATTTGTTGAAGATCCTGGGGGATGAGAACAAGCCAAAGGGCATAGCTCTGAACTGGTAGTGCGCTCCCTGGAAGTGGAAGCAGAGGAAGCGTCGATGGGAGGCAAAAACCTTGATAAGCAGGTAGGCATATTCTAGTGGGGGGGGGTAGGAAGAAGTAGGCCGTTGGTAAACTAGGATCTGCTGCTCATCCCTTAGGTAGGGAAATGGGCAGACTAGGTGGGCCAAGCAGTCCTTATTTGCCATCAGATTCTATGTTTTTATGTTTCTACATCCAGAGAACAAAGCCAGTCCCCCTGGTGAAGCATGAGTAGCAAACCCTGAAGGATAACCACCCTGAACTATTTGTACTCTATAAACAGGTTCAGCTGACTTAGGTCCAGGATGGGCCGAAGGTCCCCCATCTACCTGGGCACTAGGAAAAAGTGGGAGTAGAACCCACTTCCCTGCTGAAACCGTGGGGCTGGCTCTATGGCCTTTTTTCAAAGTAAGGCCTGAATATCCTCATGGATGAGAGCAGCGAGGCCAGGAGGACACAAAGAATTGCCTGGAGAGCTTTCTGGAGCCCACTCGATGAACTCAAGAATGTGGCCATGCATGCTTGATTATCTGCAGCACTCATTTGTCTGTGGTGACTTCCCTCCATCTGTCCAGGTGGAGGGAGAAATAGCCCCCTATGATAACCTCCTGAGGAATGATTGGAGGGGGGACTGGCAAGAAGTCAGGAGATGGGAGATCCACTGCTGGGGCTGCAGCCATGCCTTGGGCACTATGGGTGGCAACGGCAGAGAGAGTGGGGAGGGTAGCCCCCATTTTCCACTTTCCCTGGGTTTTGGGGAGGATCTGGCCTGATAGTAGGAGCAGCAACAAAAAGGAGCCAGCTGCCCTGACTTTGACTGGGTATGGCACATAGAATGAACGGATTTGAGAACCTGTCCTGAGGTCTGGAGTTAAGAGATTATATCCTTGAAAGGTGCATCCATAATGTTGGACTGGACATCCTGTACGAAGCCAGAGACCCTAAGCCAGGAGTGGCATCTCATACAGATGCCTACAGTTGCTGTTTGGCCTGAGGCATCTACTGCATCACAGGCAGCCCTGAGAATGTGAGTACTGATTTCTGAGCCCGTTTTAAGTGCTTAAAGGGTCTGCTGCTTGGAGGGGTTGTCTGGCATGGCTAGGACAGCCTCACTAGCCTGATCCCAGAACAGGTTCATGTACTGAACCATATGGGACAAATATCTGATGGCCCAGATGGCCAGAGTGGCAGAACAAATGGCCACTTTCCCATCTGGTCTAGCTGTCAGGATTCATGTCTGGAGGAAGGGAGCTAAGGTGTTTCAGTCTTTTGGTGCGGTTGTGGGCTGCATTGATACTGTAATAACCAAACTGGCCTTGGGTTGTTTGCCAAAGTATGGCTTACCAGATGGGGCATGGTAAAGCCGGACAGCCTGTCTGGAAACCATGGGTACCGTATGAAGGCAGTTCCAAGCAGCTCAGGTAACATCCTCATTGGAGTTGATCATGGAGGGGGGCCACCAGTGGAGGGGTGTCTGGCTGACATAAGTATATAGCAAGTTGACACCACTCAGGTTCCTGTTCCTCTGTTTCCCACCTCATGGTGGCCTGAGTGTGCCTCATGATGTCCATGAATGTGGGGTCCTCTGTGGGGGACTTAGGGACATTGCTGGGTGCTTCTTCCCCTTCTGAAGAATCTCACCCCATAAAGGATGACTTGCTGTTGAAGCCCTGGACAGTGTTGTCTGCATTATCATCCCCAATCTCTTCAGGCTGACTCTTTTCTGAGTACCCAGCTGAGCCGGCATTGGGCCTATCCTTCAGTGTGTGAGGAGCAATAATGCCTGGCCGAACCTGGGCCAGGGATGTGCATCTCAAGGGATGCCCTTGAGGGGCAGCCAGGGCTGGAATCCTCAGAACTTGGCCTAGCATCTGCATAAAGGGCCAAAAGACAGAAATCAGCCCTTAATAATCCAAGGGGGCTGGCTTTGGTCTCACAGGCTTCGGGTAATGGGGGACCAACGATGGTCCCACAGGAGCTGGGAATTGGTAGTCTGGCACAGGTCCCATTTGTGCTGGATAGGGGTACATGGGCACCAGACCAGCAGGAGCTGACAGTGGGTACCTAGGCATAGGTCCTGCGAGTGTTGCTTGCCACAGGCTGGGTAGCAGACTCACCAGAGTGAGTGGCGGGAGAATGGGTGACAGGTCCATAGGCTCTGGCAGAGGAAGAACAGGCACTGGGCCTGTGGGCTCCAGTCAAGGTAATGCTGTAGGGGTGTCCACAGGAACTGGTTGTGGGGAGACAGCTGTTGGGGTGGAAGTTGATTCCCAGGCGATGGCTGAGGAGAAACCAGGCTCTGAGAGGTGACGGTGTCCTGAAGCCTTTGCCCCTGCGAAGTCAGGGCTGAACCAGCAGTGGTACCTGCAGAGGAGACCAGCGTCAGTGGTGCTGTTGTTGGAGGCAGTAGCCAGGAGGCTGGTACTCTCAACATCTATGCCAGATGAAGAGATTCTGGCTGAGCCACCTGCCTGAGAAACCATGGAGAACAAAGGCTGGAAAAGTAGGGGCTGGAGGGGCAGGACACAGAGTACACTGACCCGATGAGTCATCAAATGTGAGGGAGCTCCAGGTGGGCAGCATGGCCACCAGAAGCCCTGTGGAGGTTACAGCACGTGACGCCATGGAGGTCGACCCCCTAAGGGAGGAGGACCGCTTCATAGCTGAAGAGTCCTTATGTGGAGACCATGAGTGGTAGGCAGACCAAGGTCAGCCCCAGTCCTTGTCCCTATGTTTATGCTTCCCAGAAGATTTGTCCCAGGACTTTGATGAAGAAGAACCCGAGGACTGATCGAGAGAAGCGGAGGAGCTCCTGGCCTGCAGCTCCCTTTCCACTGAGGTGACATTCTGCTTGAGGAGGTGGTTCTCCAGGATCTTCTGGTGACTTCTGCAGATGGCCAGGATGAACTTCTGGCAGGCCTCACAGGTCTGGAGGTTGTGGTCTGGGCCTGGACACAAGATGCAGGCAGAATGACCATCCTCATTTGGGATCTGTTTGCCACAGGCACACTTTGTGGAGTAGTCAGAAGAAGAGGATGATTGGGAAGGCATAATTCGTCCACTAAGAACACCAAAAACTCGTTAAACTAAAGAACTAAAAATAAGAAAGCACAGTTAACATGGAAAAATGGTGGTCGACTGTTGCTGCGGCAGCACCAGAGGTCCAATATGCACTGCTCAATGGCAGGAAAGAACTGGGGAGGGTGTGGGGGCTGTCTGCCTTATATACGATTGGCTGACATCAGCTGCTGACGTCAGAGGTGGGCAGCCCCCTCTGATAGACTGCTAGCTATAAAGATTTCCGTGTGGTCCCGGCGCCTGATGACTTAGTCCTACCAGTGATGGCCTGCTGCAAGAGATACCCTCAAAGTAAGATCTACAAGTACTCAGTGGGAAGTGGGAAGAGGGAAGAGGAAACACTGAAAATAAAAAGTGGAATAGTGTAAGTGGAGATCCCCCAGAGATGATAGGTCCCACAGTATGATAGGAAAATATGAGCAGACTAGATGGACCATCAGTCTTTTTCTGCCATCATGTTTTTGTGTTTTCACTGGGGAGACCAGTAGTGGCATCTACTTAACAGCTTCCTCACCAGATAATTCTAGTGTTACAAGAGGGATTATCTCTTCTCTATCCAGATCTCAGATTCCTTCAGCTAATGCTCCGGCTCCTATAAAGATAGAAATCTTGAGCTCCATCTTTGAAGTATTGTGCCTGAGGTGTTATATGGGTGGGGAACAATCCATGGGTAAGACATATTTTATTTATTTATTTATTGATTGATTGATTTTTTTACTTTTAGTCTTTGGTAACTGGTAAGGCCCACTAGGCAGAAATGCCTGTTTTCAGGGGTGACCTGGGAGCACTGGGCGGTTAAATGACTTGCTCAGAGTCACACAGTATGCAAATGAAGGTTGTGAGAATCAAACTCAGGTCTGGTCTGCTGGATGTACCAAGCTCATTCATAGCTCATTACTCTAACCTCTAGGCTATACTGCCAGCTATTCAAAAAGTTAGCATTGTGCTAATTGTGAATAGCATATCCGATGGCCTCTTAGTGTAGTTGCTGCTATAAGAAGAATAGGGATTAGCACAATACTAACCTGTTTGCACGTAAGTGCAAACTGGTGCTTAGTGCCAATGTTAATAAATGCCAAAGTACTCCATGGTGGCACACTGGCATACTGAAATGTTTTCAGCTGCCAGCGTTGTACTATTTAAAGCTACTGAAAACCTACTTCTAAAACCAGGCACAGTGATGCGCAGACATCCCCTTCCTAATCCAATTACTGAAGGCATCATAATGTACATTTTAACTCTGGCAGTCTAGTGGCCCACCTACCCAATCCCCATAGTCATCATAATGCACATTTTATCCCTGGTAGTTGAATGTACTCCTTCTAAGTCCTTGTAGTTACTGCCAATCCCCCCCCAACCCAGATATGGCCACCAGCACAGATCCCCCTTTCACTTCTATGGCCTGCTGCATCTGATTCACATAAGTCCTGTATCACTATACAAAGGGATAAATTCTAATGCCTGTGGGGATCGGGTGGGGGAGGATGGGCCACTAGTCAACTACTGATAAAATAAGTGTTCATTATGATGCCTACAGGGACCAGGAGGAGGTACCAAACAGTGATTTTGTTGTTAGACACACAGGATACCACTGATGTATTTTGAGGGTGGGTGGGTGGGTGGGTAGTCCTCAATGCAATCCATGGAGCAAAAGCTAGGGCCTTGCATGTAACTGAGGCCATAAATGCAAATTACCTCTTAGTGCCATACATGAGTAACAAGGGCAAGTAACAATGTCAAGTTCTGAAGGCCACATCTCTGGAAGGTCATAGACAAAATAGAGGCAGTCCAGAGAAGGACAACAAAAATGGTGCAAGGATTGCACCAAAAGTCATATGAGGAAAGACTTAATATGTATTCTCTGGGTGAGAGGAGAGAGAGGGGGATATGATAGACATTCAAGTGCATCAGGGGTATACACAAAGGTACAGGACGGTAGCATCTTTGAGAAAAGAAGGTGTACAAGAAAAAGGAGGCATGATATGAGGCTAGAGGTGGGTACACTCAGGGGCAACGTGAGGAAGTACTTTGTCACAGAAAGAGTCGTGGATGCTTGGAACAGCCTCCCTTCGGAGGTGGTGGGGACAAAAACACTAGGGGAATTCAAAAATGCATAGGATAGACATAAGAGTACTCTAACAATAAGGAAGAGACTGCAAGTCGTAGATCAACTAGGGTCTGCAGTAATGCATTAGGTAGGGAAAAGGGGCAGACTAGGTGGACCACATGGTGCTTATTTGCCATCACCTTTTGTGTATCTGTGCATCTGTGCATGGGGACTTTCGAATATAGCAAATTAGTGCAAGACCACAAGCAGGTTGGGAAAGGCACCCTAACTTCATTTGCTCCTTGTATACCCTGTTCTCAGTATAAACACCTACCTCTCTGTAGCCAGAAGGGATTGTGCTTTGTGCCAAGAACACCAGAGAGGACCTTCATCATGGCTGCTGTCAAGTGGGCTATATTCCAACATGTTTATTACACTCACACTGTGCTCCAGACTTGTTCAAATATAACAACTTTAAGGCACTGTAGTAATTTCACTCATGTTAGGGCCTTGGCAAGGAACAAACTCAAACTTTCAGACATGGGGCCTGTGGTCTTTATTGGAAAATGGTTTGCCTGCTGGTGTGCTAATGGTTCAATAGATTCTATCTCCCATTTTACACAATTAGTCTTAGAGTACCTACTGGAATTATCAGATTTGGGGTTTCTGGTCACTTTCCTTAGAGTTTACTTAGTAGGGTGGCTTGGGAAGGGGGTTCAAGGACAGAAGCAACCCTAACATTTGATAAATAAGCCTACTGTTTTTGACCAATAATGCTTTTTTATTAAGTAATTCCACCAACCCCACCCTAGCTCTGGTCTGGAGCCTGCTTTGCATCAGCTTACCATGTTAGATTATTAGAACAATCATTAGTTACAAACCCTGTGGTTAGTAAATGAATGATGACCTATTGCATTTGCACCCTCTGATAAGGGCGCCAGTTGCCCTTAGAGCATAATCTCAATTATGTAAACTCACATCAGCTCTTTTTGAACCTCAGGTGACTGTAGCCTAAAATGTAAATCTTGTGAACTATTTTCCTGTTAGCTTCAATACCTGTACTACCTCAGCTCAAGGGCAAGACATTTGTAAACAAGCTATTTGAGTGCAGTATGTTTTTTCCTTGTGAAACACTTTAATAAATAAAAAAATAAATAAGAAAATTGCAAGTTCTGTCAGTTAATGCTCTGTTGATTATTCCATGTAGATAAATTGTTTTCTTAGGAGGAATCCATTTTTTTTTTTTTTTACAAATTATTGTAATTTCACTTAAATTAATACATAGTGTTGTCTGTGCTGTAACCCAGGACACATGCTGAATCAGGGAGAGGTTATGGTATTGACTGGATGCTAAGGGGTCTCTTAATGTTCACACTGACAGAACAACAGTTATTAGAAAACCTTTACAAAGTCTGCATTCATTGAGGTTACAAGCAGGGGTGTCACATTATCTGTTTTTCATGATAACCACAATAATGTTCACTGCCAATATTGATATGACACCTGCTGTCATATGTATAACATGATAACTGTTGTTCACGAAATATCATGAAATATGATTGCATTCTTTTTTTTTTTTTAATTTATGCTTTTAGCGCCCCCCTCCTCTCTCTGTCAGTCGTCCGCCCGGTCACGGACCCCTCGGCTGCGGCATCCCCACATGAGCCGTACTCCCGGGACCCCCTGGATTACCCCAGGGCGGACGGGCACCCATCCCTTTGGGGTGCTACCAACAACGGATAGGATGGAGTCGGCCTGGGGAGCCGATAGCAGCTCGAGGGCGGCATCATTTGGGCGGGCCGAGGCGGGCTGAGATTTTCTCCCCTTAAGAGGCGGGAGGCATGTGCATAAACCAGCGTCCGTCCCGCCCTTGGAAACCTTTCTGTCCCATATGCTGAGGTACTCCTGGCCTCTACCAGGTGTCCCCATGCATCGGCAACATCCGCGCCCTCCCCGGAGAAGGAAGAGCAGTCGTGGACGCCGATCCTTCTCCCCGGTCGGCTCCGATGACCTGAGCTCGTTCCCGAACCCAGGTCGCCAGCATCGCAAGCGGAAATCCAACCGCTGCGCTGGTGGGCCGGCCTATGATAGCATTCTTAAAAAATATGTTTTTTCAGTCCACTGGAATGGGGTTGAAGCAGGTCCTTCTCACAAAGTCAAAACTAGACACCATTGTATCATGACAGCATGGTAACCATGGTCATTTTTATGTTGGCATACTTGTGCAGCCAGCATCTTGTGGCAGTGGAGATTTGGAGGCGTGGTCACTGTTGCGCGAATGCAGGGCACGCACCAGTAGGTGCATCCCTCATTCCCCAATCAGCCAGCATGCCAGCGCCACACCATGCATAGTTAATGTGGTGAACGCATCTAAGGAAAGGTCTGCTGCAATGTGAGCAAAGCTCGTCACACGCAGCAGACCTTCCTACGTGCTTCGCCGCTACAAACATGGCAGCATGGTGGCTGCTAAATTGCCGACTTTGGGGGTGCCCAATCCCCCAGTCGGCTTCCCCTGCACATCATCTATGTGCCAACGGGGAGCCCACTCCCCATCGGCATACTGTGTTCCCTCCTCCTTTCTTACTTGCTGAGGGGTGCCCAATCCCCTCGGCTCATGCACCCCCCGCTATTGTTGCCGACGGGTGCCCAATCCCGCCAGCATCCATCCCCACTTCCTATTTGCTGTCGGGGCCCAATCACCTGTCAGCTACTGTATCCCCCTCCAAAAAAGCCACCTGTAACAAAAGAAAACCATCCGTGATGTTTTTGTTTGTTTTTACACCTGCAAACAGAAAACGGTCCTCGTAGCCTCCCTACCCACCACCCCACCCACCCATTGCACCCTGCCTCCCACACCCCTCTCACCCCATACTTACCTCCGGAGCTTGGCACAACTATTTTCAGTGAACCGAGAACACGTTTGCACTCTTCAAAGCTGACCATGATCTGAGGAAATGCCGGTAAGCTGTATAATGTAATAAATAGGATTTTTTCAACTTTGATGCATATCTCAGGCATTTGTTGGAATTTTTGTACCAAATTTTCAACATGGGGTTTTTGGGACCCCTCCTCATGAATTTTGTCACTGTTATCACGTTAATCGGTCCTGAAAGGTGATTTTGCAGTCACTGCATGGAATCACCTTTCAGGATGATAACTCAAGGACGATGGCAGTGTTCATGGTGGGTTCTCAAAAAGCCTATGTTACAAATTCAGTAACTGCATCAAAACATGACTGTTTACAGTGTGCATTGTGCAGTTGCTATGCATGCTCATAACTTTGCAAATTCACAATATTTTCACACCAGATTTTCAACATTGTCATTTTTCTACACCTCCTTGTGAACAGTACAGCTGTCATTTTTCACATCCTGGCCGAAATGTGTTTCTACACTTCCGGCTCACAATAGCGTGGTCACTATGGAAAATCAGTGTTTGGGGCAGATTACGAAAATGACAGTGACACTGTTCATGAGCAGAGGTCCTGAAATGCCTATGTTGAAAATTTGGTGACAGTACTCCATAAAATGACTGTGTTATGAGCGTGCATTGTGCAGTAGGTACACACGCTCGTAACTTCACGAATTTGCAATATTTTCATGCCAGATTTTCAGCACTGTCATTTTTCTTCACCTCCTTGTGAGCAGTACAGCTGTCATTTTTCACATCCTGGCTGAAATGTGTTTCCACACTTCCGGCACACAATAGCATGGTTGTTATGGGAAATCAGTGTTCAGGGGAGATTATAAAAATGGCAGTAAACTGTTCATGAGCAGAGGTCCTGAAATGCCTATGTTGAAAATTTGGTGTCGATACTCTTTAAAATGACTGTGTTACGAGCGTGCATTGTGTAGCTTGCACGCACGCTCATAACGTTGTGCATTTGTAATATTTTCACTCTGGATTTTCACCATTGGCATTTTTCCACACCTCTTGATGAACAATACAGCTGTCATTTTACATATCCTGCCCGAAATGTGTTTTTGCACGTCCGGTGCAGAATAGCATGGTCGATGCACGAAATCACTTTTTGGGACAGTGTGAGGAAATGACAGTGACACTGTACATGAGCAGAGGTGTTAAAATGCCTATGTTGAAACTTTGGTGCCGAAAGTCCATAAAATGACTGTGTTACATGCCTGCGTTACGCATTTCCCATGCACCCTTGTAACTTCGCAAATTTGCAGTATTTACATGCCACATTTTCAACACTGCCATTTCTTTACACCGCCTTATGAACAGTACAGCTGTCATTTTTCACATCCTGCCCAAAATGTGTTTCTGCACGGCACTACCAAAGCCAATGCCAGCGCAACCACATTCGGCATTGACAAATGCTTGTTTCAAGGTTATCATACTGTGAAGATTTTCATATCATGACAGCCCAAAGTTATGCTTGACTGAGGTTTCAAATCCTTCTTTCATAGTCTTCCAAGTTATGTTTACACTGTGTTTAAAGATCCTGTGTTTCTTGGTATTAAAACTGCATGTCGTATTTGGGGAAACATTACCTTGCCTGATGAATTTGACAGTTAAGAGAGGGCACAAACAGGAGTGTTTTAATAAACAGACATCTTTATTCTCCAGCCTGCAGGTGCTCAGTTACACTAATAGTCAGTCATGCACTTCAGACAAGATACAACAGGGTAGCAGTATTGCTATAAACAAGCATTTGTTAATGCAGAGTGTTTCTTGCTGGTACTGCTGTTGTATCGGGTCTTGCTTGTACACATTTTTACTATATATTTACCCAGAACAGAGCAGACAAGATGCTATTTCTCATTTTCAGTAGTGCCCTGACTGTAATTACCCAGGATAGGGTTGCTGAGGGCAATATTCTACTTTTAGGTGGGCTCCCACGTTTTGACCCCAAATGTCCAACAGTCTTTTTATAACTTGATGCTATGATCAAGACAGATGGAATTTTTAAAATCCCATCTAAAAAGTGATTTTGCTATGTGACGGTGGAAACAAGTTTTGGAGGGGATTTGAAAAATGACACTTGCCATGTTCAGGAGGTGGGGATATTTGAATATTATGGGCCAAAATCTGCAAAAAAAAAGTTATAGGCAAATGTTGGAACAACTTGTATCCTCATAACTTATTTATTTTTTTTTTATATTTTTACTTCAAATTGTGAACATTATCCTTTTTTTGACCACTCCTTCTGATCATGACAGGTCATTTATAAAACAATGGCTGAAACTCAGTCTTGCACCACAAGTGTTAAAGCACATTTTGGGTAGGATTTCAGAAGTGACAGCTGTCACATTCATGAGGTAATGTCAGAAAATGGCTATTGTGAAAAATATGGGGTCAAAATATTGAAAATAACCACAGTTATGAGCGTGCATTGAAAAATTGCAATGAAGACTCTTAACTTTGTTTTCTCATATTTTTATATGGAATTTTCAACATAGCGTTCTTATGACTTCACATAGCCTTCTTATTGGCCCACCTCATGAACAAGGGTGGAGAAAATTTTCAAATCCTGACAAAAGGTGATTTCGTGCCACACGTATGAAAACACATTTTGGCCCGGATTTGAAAATGGCAGCTGTCACATTCATTAGGTGTTGTGAAGAAATGACTATATTGAAAATGTGGGGTAAAAATACTGAAAATGACCAAAGCTATAAGCCTGCATTTGTAAATTTCAGTGTAGGCTCATACCTTTGTTGCATTTTAATATTTTAGCCAACATTTTCAACATAGCCTTCTTATGACCCCAACTCATGAACAAGGGCAGAGAAAATGTTAAACTTCTACCTGAAAGGTGATTTCATGCAGCAATAACAAAATTACCTTTCAGAAAAGATTTACCTAATTTATCTGCCATTGCTGATGAGATGGGGTCCCAAAAAAGGCATGTTGAAAATTTGGGGCAAAAATATTCAAAGATGACCATGTTATGCCACTAAGTGGAGAGGTGGTTAGACACTTGGCAGCTGGGTTTCAATGCCAAGGAGTGCAGGGTTATGAACTTTGGGAACAAGAATCCTGGGTGTGGGTATCAACTTGGAGGACAGCAGCTATCGGTATCCATTGAGGAAAAAGATCTGGATGTGTTGGTCACAGGATATATCAATCACTATGCACAGTTCAGGAAAGCAGTGGTAAAAGCCAACAGGATGCTAGGGTGCATAAAAAGGGGAATCACCTCAAGGAGTGAGGAGGTGATCTTGCTGCTGCATAGGTTGTTGGTGCAGCCTCATTTGGAGTACTGTGTGCAGTACTGGCACTCCTTCTTAAAGAAGAACATCAGACTGTTGGAAGGGATGCAGAGGAGGGTGACCAAGATGTTAAGTGGGATGAGGGAAAGACCCTACGAGGCTTGGTTGATGGCGTTCAATATGTACTGCCTGGATGGCACAGGGGACAGGGGGGACATGATAGAGACATTGAAGTACTTGAAGGGTATAAATTGGGTTTGTCCTGAGGGCATGTTTAAGTTTAGGAAGGAAGGGATCACAAGAGGGCAAAGACTGAAATTGGAGAGAGGGAAAGCAGCTATCCTACAGCAAGGAAGTGATTTACTGAGCACATTGAATTGAATTCTTAATTTAGTGGCCTGTAATAGTAAGTAGAAGTCAGTGTTTTGGGTCTCTGTTTTTTAGGGTCATCTTTACTTAGTGTAACTTTAATTTGCCAGGGAGGTAATCTAACTGGGAGAATATTTGCATTCATTTGTGACTAGAGCTGTTACTGAAACTCTGTGAAAGAGGTGTCTGATAAGGGGAGGAGCTGAAGAAGGCTTGAGGGACTGTGGATTACAAACAGGAGATGACTGTGAACTCTGATTGCTGTAGAAGCTGAGAGAGAGAGAGAGCAGCTACCAGCTACCTTAAACTATAGCTGTTTGCCCAGTAGGTTACAGAAGAAAGCATTTTTTTACCAGATTTTTGATTGTTTTTTGTAGACATCGAGTATCAAAGGAACAACCCCCCACCCACCCCCATTTCCCCAACCATCCCCGGTTGCTCTACCTTTATAGTGGAAGGTCAGGCCACACCTACTTAAAGACACAGGAACAGTTAGGCAGCACAGCACAACCAATAGTCTAGCTGGTATATAGGCAGAATTATAAAGGGTCTACCTAGCAACTAGGTCCACAAAGGCACATACAAGAGGAGGAGAGCAAAGCTGTAAGTCAATACAGAAGGGGAGAAAGACAGGGAGAAAGAAGGAGAAGGAAAAAAAGGGTTAGCTGCTGGAGGTCTGTCTCTGAGCAAGTAAGAAGGAGACTACTGAGAAATACACAAAATTCCTGTACCATAACAGGAAGTGCAGGAGCTGTAAGGGCACAGAGGCAGTAGGAAAGTAGAGGAAAATAACAACAATAAAAAAATAAAACAATCATAGAGAGGAAAGAGTAAGTATACAAAACAACAGTCAAGAGCCCACAAATAAAACATGATGGGAGTGATGCACTGCAGTGGCTGTGGAGCGACAGTCTTCCAGGAGATATTCTGGAGGATGCAATGTTGTCGCATCTGCAGGCACCTCTATGGGATGAGGGAGGATGTTGCTTGTCTCCAGGCTGAGTTGGTCAGGATTCCAGGGACCTCTTCTCCCACCCAGGTACCACCAGGCCTGCCGCCACTGCCTCAGAGATTGCCAAGAAAGTGGAGTGGTTGGACCACGGTGGGCTCAAGGAGGGTGAGATTGGTGGAACAAAGGTACATCCCTCCAGTTGTACCTCTCCACAATTCATACACCATTTTGGCAGAACATGGTTCCTCTATGGAGGCACCCACAGTGGAGACCAAGGAGGATGCTGGGAACCTCCAAAAAGGATACCCACAGGAGAGTAGCACAGGACCCCATGGGGGAAGGAAACAACTCCTGGTAGGGGTCTCAATTGTTAGGGGGGTAGAACTGGGGGAGGGAGGGGAGAGGGAGGTAAGGTGCCTGCCCTGCACCATGGCTTGGAGGGACCGGCAGCAAATCCTCAAGATCACAGGAACAGCTGCATGAGAGAGGAAGCTGGACATCATTATCCACCTAGAGAAAAATTACCTGGCTGGGAATGGGATCAGTGCAGTCATGGTGGGGTTTGTGGACTTAGGGAGGGGCCTTAGACAAGTAGCATGCATAGTAACCTTCTCGGAGGTGCTGCCTGTCTATGGCGTGGGTGAGACTAGGGTGCTCCACACCATGGGATTCAATCAATGGTTGAAAAACTGGTGCAGTGCTCAGGATTTTGGCCTCATCAGGGACTGGGGGTTCACCTGGAGGGATACAGGCCTATACTGGTGCAATGGTCTGCATCTGTCCAGGAGGGGAATCAGGATCTTAGATGATAGGTTTATCATAGAAACATAGAAACATAGAATTTGATGGCAGATAAGGACTGCTTGGCCCACCCAGTCTGCCCATTTCCCTACCTACTGGATAAGCTGCAGATCCTAGTTAACCAGCAGCCTACTTCTTCCAACCCCCACCCCCTAGAATGGCCTTATGACTGTCCCATGCATGCTTGAATTCCACCACGGATTTCTGACTCCACAACCTCCTCCAGAAGGCCGTTCCATGCATCCACAACCTCTCTGTGAAAAATACTTCCTTAAATTACCTCTGAGCCGCCCCTCTATCTTCAAATTGTGCCCTCTTGTTCTTGCACACCTCTTTTTTGAAAGATGCTACCCTCTTGGACTTTGTTGATTCCCTTGAGGTACTTGAACATTTCTATCATGTCCCCCCTCTCCCTCCTTTCCTCGAGGCTATACATATTAAGCTCCTTTCGTCTCTTTTCATATGTCTTCCGGTGCAGACCCTGCACCATTTTAGTTGCCCTCCTCTGGACGGTTTCCATCCTGTCTATGTCTTTGCGGAGATTGGGTCTCCAGAACTGCACACAGTACTCCAGATGGGGACTAACCAGCTGTCTGTACAGAGGATTAATAACTTCCTGTTTTTAACTGGTGATGCCTCTCCCTATGCATCCCAGTATCCCCCCAGCCCTTCTTGCTGCCCTCTCACATTGCTTGCCCACCTTTAGGTCATCTGATATGACTACCCCCAGGTCCCTTTCCATTTTTGTTGTTGTTAGTATCTCACCCCCCCATTGTGTACTCTTTCCCTGGGTTTTTGTTTCCCAGGTGCATTACTTGCACTTCTTAGCATTGAATCTAAGCTGCCATACATTTGACCATTGCTCTAACCTTGCCAAGTCCCTTCTCATCCTTTCCACCCCACCCTGTGCATCAACTCTGTTGCAGATCTTTGTGTCATCTGCAAAGAGACATACTTTTCCTTCCAGTCCCTCTGCAATGTCACTTATAAAGACATTGAAGAGGGCCAGTCCTAATACTGAACCCTGCGGTACCCCACTAGTAACCCTCCTTTCTTCTGAGTGGACTCCATTTACTATTACTCTCTAGGTCCTATTCTCCAGCCAATTCTTTACCCAGGCTATCATCTTAGGACCCACTCCCAGGCTGGCTAACTTGTATATTAGTCTTTTGTGTGGGACTGTGTCAAATGCCTTGCTAAAGTCTAGGTAGGCCATGTCCACAGCCCCTCCCTGATCTACTACTTTGGTCACCCAGTCAAAGAAATCTATCAGATTCATCTGGCATGACCTTCCCACTGTGAATCCATGCTGCCTAGGGTCCTGTGCCCCTCTGGCTTCTAGATACTCAACAATTCTTTCCTTCAGAAGTGATTCCATCATTTTCCCTATCACTGAGGTTAAACTAACAGGTCTGTAGTTTCCTGCTTCTGCCTTGCTCCCACTTTTGTGAGAGGAATCACATCTGCCCTCCTCCAGTCTCGGCTACCACCCCATCCTCCCATGATTTGTTAAAAGGGTAGTCAGTGGTGTCACTAGTTCTATCCTTAGTTCTTTTATAATTCTGGGATGAATCCCATCAGGCCCCATTGCTTTTTCCACCTTCAGTTTTAAGAGTTCTTTCAGAACCCTTTCTTCTGTAAATGGGCTGGTATCAACTTCTGTATCCAGAGTGTTTCTACTGTTTGTTTTGTGTACCTCCCCCTCTTCATTTGTAAATACTGAGCAAAAATATTTGTTTAGTATCTCTGCCTTTTCACAGTCTCCCTCTGCCCACCCAATACAGGTTTAATGTTTCATTGGCAATCATTTAAACTAGCCAAGGGGGGAGTCACTGAAAAGGAGCAGGAAAATCCCATCCCCCCCCAACAAAACAGGGTAGTTAGTGAGGTAAACACTAAACTAGAGAAATCGAAAGGGAGAAGGGCAGGGATAAATGGAGAAAAAGGCAAAGGCAGTAAGGACAGGGATGGGGTTAAAAGGGGTAAGGCCATCAAAAATGGAGGGCAATAACTCGCGTACCAACACCCGTATTCTGGGTAACAAACACCCTGAACTAGAAGCCTTAATGGAAGAGGGAAGCCTGGATATTGTGGCAATCACAGAAACATGGTACGCAGAGAACCATGACTGGGATGTGGACACACCAGGGTACATAATCTACAGGAGGGACAGGGAGGGTAGAAGAGGAGGAGGAGAAGGAGTAGCTCTCTACATAATGGAAGGGATCAAAGCACAAAACTACAGGGTAAACAGGGAGGAGGGGAGGCATTGTGGATCAATCTGGAGACAGGAAATGGCACCACAATCTGCATAAGGGTTGTACACAGACCCCCATCTCGGGGGGAGGAAATGTAGAAGGAAATGATAGAAGGCATCTTTAGGATGGCAGAGAAAGTGGAGATATTGTTGATGGGGGATCTGAATATGCCAGATGTTGACAGGAGCACATTTGCTGCAGCAACATCCAAGAACTGAGTCATTCTTGATGCCCTACAGGGGGTATGCCTCAGACAGTTAGTGTTGGAACCCACTTGGGAGGGAGCAATCTTAGACCTAGTACTCTCAAGTGGGGATGGAGAGAGGATCTCAGATTTAGAAGTGGCTAGCCATCCGGGAACAAGTGACCACCAAACAGTGTGGTTCACAATAAACACAGCAGTAGAGTCAAGCCATACAAATGTAAGTGTACTGCACTTTAGGAGGGCTGACTTTGGCAAAATGGGAGTGTGCCTCAGAAAAGCACTAGCAAATGGGCAAGAAGGAGAGGTGGAGAAATAATGGGAAAACATCGAAACTGCCATCACAGAGGCAACACGCCTTTGTGTGAAGCAAATAAATCAAAACAAAGGAAAAAAAACACTATGGTTCTCAAAAGAGGAGGTGGGGAATGTTAGGGAGAAAAATATAGCATTCCAGAAGTATAAGGAAACACAGAAGGAACAGGACAGAGAACTATACCAGTTAAAGCAGAAGAAAGCAGGGAAGGCAGTCAGAATAGCAAAGGCTCAAACAGAGGAAAAGATAGCCAACTCGGTTAAGAAGGGGGATAAAAACTTTTATAGGTACATTAGGGAGCGAAGAAAGACCAAGGGAAGGAAAGAGGGATAATGAGGTTTAATAAAGGGGAGGGTCAGTGGGCAGAGGGTGATGGTGAAAAAGCAGAGATACTGAACGAATACTTCTGCTCAGTATTCACAAAAGAAGGGGGGAAGTACCTAACCCAATCAATAGAAGCACTCTGGATGGTGGTGGGGGATGATACCAGTCCTTTCACAGAAGAAAGGGGTCTCAAAGAACTCCTGAAAATGAAGTTGGACAAAGCAATGGGACCTGATGGAATTCACCCCAGAATTCTAAAAGAACTAAGGGGAGAACTAGTAACACCACTGACTACCATTTTTAACAAATCATAGGAGGATGGTGTAGCACCTGAGGACTGGAGGAGGGTGGATGTGATTCCCCTTTACAAAAGTTGGAGCAAAGCAGAGGCAGGAAACTACAGACCTGTTAGTTTGACCTCAGTGGCAGGGAAAATGATGGAATCACATCCAAAAGAAAGAATTATTAAATACCTAGAAGCCAGCGGGGCACAGGACCCAAGGCAGTATGGATTCACAGTGGGAAGGTCTAATAGATTTCTTTGATTTTGTGACCAAAGTAATAGATCAAGGAGGGGCTGTGGACAAGGCCTACCTAGTCTTTAGCAAGGCATTTAACACGGTCCCACACAAAAGATTAATAAACAAGTTAGCCAACCTGTGAGTGGGTCCCAGGGTGATAGCCTGGGTAAAAAACTGGATGGACAACAGGACACAGAGGGTAATAGTAAACAGAATCCACTCTGAAGAAAGTGAGGTTACTAGCAGGGTACCACAGGGTTCAGTACTGGGACCTGTCCTTTTTAATGTCCTTATAAGTGACATTGCAGAGGAACTGGAAGAAAAAGTATGCCTCTTTGCAGACAACAAAAAACCTGCTGCAGAGTTGGTACATGAGGGGGGGGAGGATGAGGTTGGAGGAATGGTCAAAGGTATGGCAGCCTAAATTCAATGCAAAGAAGTGCAAAGTAATACACCTGGGAAACAAAAACACAGGGGAAGAGTACACAAGGAGGGATACTAACAACAACAACAAGATCTGGTCAGAGCTGATATGCTGTGGAGATCTTTTGGGATGCTTTTACTCATTATTTCTTATGAATTTGTACAATGCAGATCTGCTGACAGGCAGTTTCAATGTGGTCTTCCTTTTACACATTTTTACAATGTGCTTTCCTAGAATATCCCTGCTGATTGCAATGTATTTAGCTTGGACACGTTCGCAGAAGACACGGCATCTTATTTTCAGTGGGGCTCTACAGCTACACAATATAATGCTGCATTGCATAAAATCAGAACACACTGATACAATATTTTACTTCTTGACTAGGCTACACTGAATAAATTATATATATATACATATATTACTACATTATAAAAATGGTAAAATCATGACCCCACTGAAAACAAGATACTGCATCTAATCTGGGACATCCTGAGTAAATTCAGTGCAAAATTGTGTAAAATTAAGATCCCTATGACAATGAAATGTATCATCTCCCCTGCACTATCCATGATACAAAATGTAGGATAAGAAATATTTAAAGGAAATCTAATGTAAACTGAACTTCACTGTGTTCACTGACATACACAAACAGTTTCTTTACTGTTTTATAACATATTAGATTGCAGTATTTATTTTGAATGTTGTGGCCATGAGGATGGTATGTACAGTGTGTGTGTGTGCCTGTGTGTGTGTTTGTGTTTGCTGTATCTCAGTAAATTTTTTCCCCAAAAAGCATAGTAAAAAATGCCTGCTGATTGCTATATATTTAGCTTGGATAATCCACAGAAGACAAGGCATATGTCTGAGACAATGCTTATCAGATAGTGTCTAAGAAGTTAAGAAAACAGTGTAAATCTTTTTAGATTGCTGGGAAAAGGTGGCATTTTATGAGGTATGAATCTTTCTTGAAAGACAATGCCTGCTCAACTGAAGCTAGTAACAAGAAAAGGTTTAAATGCTAAGTATTTAAATGTGCAAATTGTTGCATTTCGAAGGGGGTAAACAAATCTCCAGTTTAATTGGCAACCAATATTTAACAAGCTGTTTCAGTTTCCTAATGGCCATCAGATGAGCAGCTCATAGTCCTGTCTCCAACATTATAAATAGAAATAAGGGGGTATTTTATTTCAACTGGCATAGTGATTTATAGTTGTGGAATGATACATTGAAAACTCCAAAAATATGTTCCACGATCTTCCATTTTTCCAGCTATTGACAGCAAGATGGCTGTAGGCTCTGCCCACAGCCATAAAAATGGAAAAGGACGTGAGTGTAATCATATCAGAGGAACTAAAGGTAAGCAAGCAATATGAGTAGGCAGTAAGGAGGGCTGGGAGGATACTGGGATGTATAGGGAGAGGCATCACCAGTAGAAAACAGAAAGTTGTCATCCCTCTGTACAGACAGTTGGTGAGACCCCATCTGGAGTACTGCATGCAGTTCTGGAGACCCCACCTCCGCAATGACATAGACAGGATGGAGGCAGTCCAGAGGGGGGCAACTAAAATTGTGCAAGGTCTTCACCAGAAGCCATGTGAAGAGAATTCAAAGAAGTTTAATATGTATACCCTTGAGGAAAGGAGGGGCCAGGATAGAAACTTTCAAGTACCTCAAGGAAATCAACAAAGTCCAAGAGGGTAGCATCTTTCAGAAAAAAAGATGTGTAAGAACAAAGGCGCACAATTTGAAGATAGAGGGGGGATGGCTCAGGGGCAATGTGAGGAAGTATTTTTTCATGGAAAGGGTGGTGGACACATGGAACAGCCTTCCTGAGGAGGCTGTAGGGTAAAAAACAGTGGGGGAATTCAAGAATGCATGGGTCAGACATAAGGCAATTCGGGGGGAGGGTTAGGACGAAGTAGGCTGTTGGTTAACTAGGATCTGCAGCTTATACAATAAGTATGGAAATGGGCAGACTGGGTGGGCCAAGCAGTCCTTATCTGCCATCAAAGTCTATGTTTCTAGGAGTGGGGTAGGTTCAGAAGAGAGATGAGGTGGCACTTTTTCATCGAGAGAGTGGTGACGACGTGGAATGCATTGCCTGAGGAACCGATTTCACAAACAATAGTGGGGCGATTTAAGAGGGGATAGGAGAGGGTCAAGAGCATAATCAAACTAGGGAAGGGAGTCAAAATTGGTGGTAACCCATACTGTGTAATCAGTAGGGTAGGGGGAGAGGGGGTTGGGGGGCAGCATCAGTACTTAACACTGAGAGTTGCACACTATAGCAGACATGATAGACTTTAAGGCCTGTATCTGCTGGCATCGTTGTAAGTTTGTATGTTCATATGAAAGTTCAAAACCCCACTGAAATACAGTAAATCACATACCTGAGTTCCTCAGTTCATGGTCAAGTGTTGAAGACTGAACACATGTCTGTGGTCCAGAGAGGATTACAATGTTAGACCTCCAGTGGGTAAGTAAGGGCCTGGGTGGGTTGGGTGGGGGCCAAATGGTAGCAGTAGCAACAGACATCAATGGAGAGTTTTCTTTTTTACAGGTTTTCTTGTAAAAAAAAAAAACCTACAAGGGATGTTATTTTTTATTTCAGGTGGTGACAGTGAGTGATTGGGCACCCACAGTATCAGCGTTATGTTTATGGGGGGTGGATGCAGAGTGAGCGGGTTGAGACGGGGGCACTAGAGGTGGCAGCAGCAACAGATATCAAAGGACTGTTTTCTTTTTACTGGATATAAGAACTCCATTAATGCAATATTTAGGATTCATGCTGAAGCAACAAAAGCAGAGGAATGCAACTTTAGGGTTTCCAACCCTAAAACCCCACCCCTAAAACAAATCAGGGTGCAGTCTTCCTTGGGGTTGTGAACCCTAAAGCTCACCCCATTCTATACACTCCACAAACATACATACCTAATGAGCTGAGCTTCAGAGTTGACAACCCCAAGGAAGACTGTATCCCTGATTTGTTTTAGGGGTGGGACTGGGATTTTAGGTTTGAAACCCTAAAACCACAATTCCCTAATTTTGTTGCTGTAGCCTGAACCATAAATGTTGCATTAACTGAGTTTTTTGCAAAGAAGTTTCTTACCTTGTGAGATAAGATAATCATTTTGTATTTGCCTGTGGGAGCACAGGGCCCTCTGGGCCCTGCGCACCAAACCCTCCATTGATGCATATATGTATGCTGATGTGGAAACACAGGGCCCAGATGGTAACAGTAACCAAATTGTCAGTATAGCCTTGTTATTACCCCACCTCATGAACCCAGTAGTAAAAAAGTTAAAATCCCTGACGAAACATCATTCCATGCCACCACAACATCATTCCACACCAGATGCATGATTAGACATTTTGGCAAAGATTTGAAAAATGACAGGTGTCATGTTCATAAGGGTGTAAAGAAATGGCTACACTGAAAGACTGGGGCAAAAATATAAAAAATTATGAACATTACAAGGTAGCATAGGAAAATGTCAATCGGTGTGCATAACTTTGCCATCTTAACAAATTTTGACCCCAGATTTTCAACATACTCTTCTTATGACCCCACTTCATGAACAAGAGCTGTTAAAATTTTCAAATTGCACCCAAAAAGTGATTTCACCAAGCAACTGCGAAAATGCCTTATAGACCAGATTTGCTTAATTCCACTAACATTGTTCATGAGGTGGGGTTTCCAAAAGACCATGTTGAAAATATGACCTCAAAACATACAAAAATGTAAACGTTTTTTGCAAAAGTAGAAAACACCATTGAATTACACTGAACCACACTTACCTTAGTTTTCTCATATTGCAGTCGGCAGTTGCAGCAGCAAGACGTGTCTTCGATTGGAGAATAGTTCAGGTGAGTGAGGGTGTGTGGGAGGTGGGGAGGGTGGGTGTGGTGTGACAGGTGCACAGTGGGAGGTTGAGGGGTGAGATTGGCGAGGTATGACTTTTTTCTCTCCGGGGAAAATAAGTTATTGAGGGAAGATTTTCTTTATTTCAGGCACTACAATACAGGGATGGCATTGGAATGTGGGTGGTGCCACTAGGCATTAGGGAAAATGGGGAAAAAACACAGGGACAGTAATCGGAGGGTGGGGGTGCCACTGAACACCAGAGAAAAAAATATTAGATGGACAGCATTGCAGAGTGGGAGGTGCCTCAAGGCACCAGGGAAAAAAAAATATTATGTTGGCAGCAACCAGACAGTGGGGTTGCCACTAGAAACCAGGGTAAAATGACAGAAATCACAGCGACGCCAACTGGAGGGGTTCGCCACTAGACACTGGGTAAAATATAAACCTATGGGGATGGAAATCAGAGGGTGGGGGTGCCACTAGATACCAGGAAAAAAACAACAAAAAAAAAACAGGGATGACAGTCAGAAGGTGGGGCCACCACTAGACAGCAGGGGAAAAAAATTAAAACATTAGGGGTATGGAGATCAGATGGTAGAGTGTGCCACTAGACACCAGGGAAAAGTTTCAGAATTACAGAGAAGTGATACAAAGTCATGTTTTTGTTTGAAGGAATCCTATTCCACATCAAATGAAAAAAGGAAATGAAAACTGATTCTTTCAAACGACAAAGGATTAAAACTAGTCCAAAATCTTTTTCCATGTTAATGGATCCCTTTTTGTTTGAATGAAAAAATAAAATAAAAAAATGTTAGAGAAACATTGTTTAGAAAACTGAATGCCCTCTCTACCAGGGGTGAAAGAAACAAAAAGCTGCTTTGACTTTCTGCATTCTGCATCAACAAAAGTAGAGAAATGTGACTTTAGGGTTTCCAACATTAAAACCCCACCCCTAAAACAAATCAGGGGTGCAGTCTTCCTTGGGGTTGTCAACCCTAAAGCTCACCCCATTCTGTACAATCCACAAGCACACACACCTAATGAGCTGAGCTTTACGGTTGACAACCCCAAGGAAAACAGCACCCCTGATTTGTTTTAGGGGTGGGGCTGGGATTTTAGGTTTGGAACCCTAAAGCCACAATTCACGACTTTTGTCGCTGTAGCCTGAACCATAAATGTTGCATTAACGGAGTTGTTTGCAAAGAATTTCCTTACCTTCTGAGACAGTATAATCATTTCATATGTGACCGTGGGAGCGCAGGGCCCTCTTTTTGAGATGGCCTTCCCAGATGATTTTAATTAATTTACATATCTGTAATTTTATTAATTTATATGTTTTATGATTTTACCTTGGTTTCAAGAAAGGCGCTATATAAATAAAGTTTGCTTTGCTTTGCATTGCTTTGCTTTAGTTTGGAGAAGATAATACTTCAAAACTTTACGCACATCTAATGTATGGAGCAGTGCTTCCCCTGGATTGGCACACTCAGGAAAATAACAGGTAGGTGGATAGATTGGTTCAGGGTAAACTCAGACACCATCTTAGGAGGAAACGTAGGATTCATGCACAAAGACACCCTGTCTTTCTGAAAGAACAAATAAGACTCCTCACCCCAGAGAACCTGAAGCCCAGAAATCCTTCAAGCAGAAGTAATGGCAATCAAAAATAATGCTTTCCAGGAGACATAGCTCGCAAGTCACGACTGGCTCAAACGGAGACAGGGTCAACTTCTCCAAAACAAAATTCTAATCTCAAGCCAGGTGAGGGCAACAGACTGCATGTATCAGATGCAGGATACCCCTAAGAAAGGTATGGGACACATCTAATTGAGCCATGTTACGATCACCCCTGGGCTTGTGAAAGGAAGAAATAGCCAAAAGGTGCACCTTGAGGGAGAAGTACCGGAGACCTGAGTCCAACTGAGATAACAGGTACAGTAGTCCATAATCTGGCTCACCGGACAAGTGAAAGGGTTCAGATGATGTTTAGCAGCCCAGATGGCAAACCTCTTTCACTTCATGGCATATGTGGTTCTAAGGGAGGGTTTCCGAGCTGCCATGAGGACACCCACCACTCTCTGAGATACCCAAACTTTGTGATGGCTATGTCTTTAGCAGCCAGACATGCAGATGAAGGGACTTGATACAGGGATGGACCCAGATCCCCTGAGCCTGTGTCAGCAGATCCCTGCAGTGAGGCAGAAGGAACAGAGGTTCCTCCGCTAATTATTGTAGTAATTGAAACCATTGAAACCATATCTGCCGTGGCCAGAAGGATGCGATCAGGATCATGCTGTCCTCCATCTACAGTTTGATTAGCACTCTCCGAATCAGAGGGAAAGGAAGGAAGGCATACAGGAACTCCTGCTCCAGGAGAGGGACAATGCATCTCACCAGAAAACTCCAGGTTCTGGATCTAGCAAGCAGAAGCTGAGCAGTTTTGCATTGAGTGGGGATGCAAAAAGGTCCAACTCTGGAAAACCCCTGGCAAACAGATCTTCTGTGATGGATGACAGAAGTTCCCACTCGTGCATGCTGGACTGCATCCTGTTGAGGCTGTCCATCAGGGTGTTTAATACACCTGAGACATGGACTACTGAGAAAACCAGACTGTGGTCTAGTGCCCAGTACCATACTCTCATGGCCTCCCCACACAGGCGCTAAGAATGTGTCCCCCCCACTTGTTGATGTAGTAGACAGCATTAAAACTGTCGAACTGGATCAACAGCTGACCCAGGAGGAGATTGTTCTGAAAAACCTGCATGGCATACAGGACCACCCACATCTCCAGGATGTAGATATGCAGGGACATTTTGATCTGGGACCAGATCCCTTGAGTCTGAAAGGGGTCCAGGTGTGCTCCCCAACCCAAACCAGAGGCACCTGTGGTGAGGACTTGCTGGAGGGAGGAGATCTGGAAGGGGCCCCCCTTAACAGATTTTGTAAGTCCATCCACCACTGGATCACCTTGCAGACTGGGAAGGAGACCAGCATTAAATGATCTAATTTATCCATGTGTTGGTCCCATTGCACTTGGAGTGTCCACTGGAAGACGTGCATGTGCAGTCTGGCCAAGGGAAATGTGGCAATTGCCACGGCCATAAGACCCAATAACCTCAGGTACACCCTTGCAGGAATATAATGGTTTTGGGCTACCTCCTGAACCTGAGCAATAAGGCGCTCTGCATTGTTGAGAGGCTGCAAGGATTTGCCCTGTGCTGGGCCCAGAACCACACCTATATGCTGCAGCCTCTGGGACAGAATCAGGATGGACTTGAGCAGATTGACAGTGATGCTCAGGGAGAGAAACAGCTGAAGGGTTCTCTCTGGGGTCTGGAGAAGCTGTTCCCTGGATGGAGCCTTTAGGAACCAGTCATCCAGGTAGGGGAAAATGTACAGTCCCTCCAGAGAACTGCACCTACCACTTCTAAGCACTTTGTAAAGACCCACAGTGCAGGGGATAAGCCAAAGGGCAATACATTTAATTGATAGTGTTCACCCTGAAAAAGAAATCAGAGAAATCTCCTGTGTCGTGGATACACTGCAGTCCCAAGGTAGGTGAGGCATATACCTTCCTATTCCAAATGCAACCACCTAGATTTCCTGTCAGAGGCAGGGAGCTGAGGTGCTTGGTGACCTTGGACCTGTCATGAGCTGCTTTAATGACCACAGAATTGGTCTCAGGTTGGTCAGCATAGCAAGGTAGGTCCTGGGGGGGCATGATACAACTTATCCACCCTGTGGGGCATGGCAGGGATCATGTCAGACCTATGCCAGGCAGCAGGAGTGGCATTCCTCAAGGCTGGGAGGATAGGAGTATTGACTTTAGGAGCAGATTCTAGGATTTCCAGAAAATCCACCAGCTCCCAACTGGTGGCATCCTCTTTCTCAGTATGGAACCCTATGGCTGTGAACAGCTGCTTCATAACATTAAAGAAAGTACAGTCCTCTGGAAGTGACCTGGGAGTATGCTTGACAGAGTCTTCACTCACTGAGGAGGCAGTGGGCCACTCAGAGGAAAGAGGTCCCTCCTCTTTCTCGGGTAGGATGAGGTCAGGATGGTAATTTTCCTCAATGTTGATCTGCTCCAGCTCAAGGCCCAACACATGTGGGACCTACAACAGCACACAGGGAATCACCTGAAGAGGATGAAGTGGCATTAAAGGTGCAGGGGACCCAGGCCTATAAGAGCCCGGTTGGTGGACCAGGACTGCAGTGAACCTGGCTAGGATGTCACTGAGTTGACGGTAGAACACTGGTGTATTAATGGAGGAGGTGTCTTCGGCATGGGATATGATGACCCATCCCTCGGGGCCTGGGAGCCTAAAAAGCCCGATGGTCATGGGCCTGGAAGGGCATCAGGCTGCGATGGAGGGTCTGTCATCGATGAGCAAAGTGTTGAAGAACTGGGTGCCGATGACCCAAGGATTGACGACTGGCCACCTGAGAAGTGGGCAGCAGCTTTGTCGTTATGTGCCTGGTAGGAGCAGAGGCCTGGACAGCAGCAGGCATTGGTGCAGCTGCAACAGACAAAGTACCCCTGGAGAAAGAAGAAGAGGCTGTCTGGGATCAGGAATGCTGCCAGGGAGTGATCCTGTTCATAGTCTTTGTTTGATTTTCCCTGAGGGCTTGTCTTGGGCCTTTTCGGCATGGGAGCTCAACAAATCTTCCAGTGACTGGGAAGGAGGGACCCCCAAGGATCCCTGCCCAGAACTGACTACCTGTAGTTCCATCAGAAATTTTTTGAGAGCCTATTTGCATCACCTAAGGGTGGTTTAATTACATTTATGGTAGAGTTCACAGTCCGAGACATCATGGTCAGGCCCAAGGCAGCAGACACAGAGGATATGATCATCTGAAGAGGCAATCTTCATTCCACAGTAGCAGCAAAGGAAGAGAGAGGTGGAAGGATTAACTCTCAACATAAACAAGGTAAAGGAATCTCATATAAAAAAGAAATTCTAAAAATGAAAGAAATAAAAGTTGGAGGCGAAAATGGCGCTAAACTGAGTCAGATCTTCCATGGAGACCCATGCGAACAGATTAGACAGTGGGAAAGAACTGAGGAGGGAGCAGGAACACTCACACCTTTATAGGGTTGGTGACATTGGCAGATGGCATTGGTGTGGGTGGCCCCAATGGCACTGCTGAAAATCTTTCATGTGGATCCTGCTTCACCGATGATGAAGTTCCTATGGTGTGACCTGATGACTGAGATATCCCCAAAGAAGATCGATCACTTCCAGCACCCACTTGTCTGTGGTAACACTGGACCAGATGGAAAGAAAGTGCTAGAGGCCACCACCCCATGGGAGGATCCAGGGGAAACTGGAAGGGCAGGAAGGGGGCACCCCCAATCCATCACTGTGCAGACTTGGAGGCAGAGGCAGGGCCAGCAGAGGAGGCTGCTGGACCTTGACCACCAGGCTTCTGGGCCACAGAAGTGACTCATTAAGGCCTGGGATGCCAGGACTTCTGGTGCCTAGCTGGGGTCTAGGAAGGCTTGGCCTTGGTGGCCAGGCGGGGCCAAAAGGACTTCTTCTGGAGTTTGGAGCCTTTATCCTTTTGGGACAAGGTGACAGAGTCCAAGGTGGTGTTTGACTTCTCAATCCCAGTGAGATGACCATCCACCTCTGGTCCCAACAAATCAGTGCCCAGGAAGGGGACATCCACCAACTTGAGCTGGGTATTAGCCGTGAAGGTCAAGATCTGCAGCAAAGCCCAGCAGCGCATAGCCACAACCACGGCCATTGACCTGACACAGGAATTGCCTATGTCCCTGGTCATTTGAAGCTGCTGTTGGTCCTGGACTTGCTTAACTGTCAACTGAAGGTCAGCTAGGAGCCAAGGGAGTACCTTATCCAGGGTGTCCAACAAGGCACAAGTGAAGTGGGCCGTCATTAAGGCCAAACTGGCTTGTTGGAGGCCAAGAGATGAGGCCGCATACACCTTACTCAATTTCTTGGATTCCTTGACGTGGATTTTGTCAACTTCCCCGACATTGCCCATCTGAAAAAACACTGAGCTGGCAACAAGACTATCAGCCAAGGGGTGTTCAGTGAACCTGGAGAAGGAACCCATAGGGTCTGCATACTTGCAGGCCATATGGGCTGGTGGAGTAGGGCAGGAGGCTGGATGATACCAGAGCTCCAACACGGGCCCAAGAATGACCTCAGCCACTTGAAAAGCAATAAAGCATCCCAGTCGAGGATCTCTGTGAGGGGATACTTAGCCCTTTACTGGACGGGCTCCAACCGGATCCCTGTAGCCTCCCAGATAAGGTGGAGAATGGCCCCAAAGGAAGTAGGACCATAGTCCATGGACAAATCCTCACCCAATTCCTGGTCAACCAGCCTGGAATACATGGAGGAACCTTCTGATTCTGAGGATTTGTCAAAAACCAGCCAACCCCCAGAGTCCCTGCTAACCTTGGGGTCTTGTTGGCCCACATAACATGACCAATGGCCGATAAGGAAGCCCAGAGGTAGTATGGATGACCTTGGAAGGGGGGCCATCCTTCAGCTAAATTAGCGGGGGCTCCACCCTGATGGGAGGAGAGGTTGGAATCAGTCAAGCTGGAATCCAGATAGGGCCGAGGCGTCGGCAGCCAAGGAAGTGCCAGGGAAGGAGCCAGCACTGACTTAGGCCCGGCATCCCAAAAAGGAGCTGCTGCCACATAAGCTCCTCATAGTGCCATCACAACTTGCTGTGGAGCCAGTCCTCCTCTGAAGAGGAGGAATAGCAGTGATGCTGTGTGCCCTAGTGCCGAGAGTACGACCACTGACTGGAGCGAAGGCTACTTGAGTCGAGTCATGGGTCCTTGACCTTGACAGACAGTGGACCAGATGGTAGGGAGATGCAGGAACTGGCAAGGAACACCAGGAGCCCCCCCAATAGTCTTGGAATCCCAAGGGATAGGGATCAGATCAGGGAGCTGATCTGACCCACCCGGGACTGAAGACTCAGGACTGGGGTCCTGGGGAGAGAGAGGTAGCCTCCTCATCCTGTAACACTGGATTGACTGGGTAGAGAAAAATATTGACCTACTGGTTAGCCTGGTCTTGGCTGACAGGCCTGACAGAGACACCATGGGGTCAGCAGCCTGGACTGAAGCACTGGCCAAAGCCAATTTGTAGAGGAATGTCAATGAAGCAGGAGCATGGTAATCCGAGGCCTGAGAGTGCTCACTGTATAACCTGTAACGGGACATTTTAACTTTAACCTTGGAATCCTTCTTAGATTTTGACCCATGCAAAGGGCCCTTCACAAGGGTAGGAAGGGACTGGCATAGGTCCTGGAATCCTCCAGTGAAAGAGTCACCAAAGCCCAGATGGACCAGCGTGGACACCATGCAACTGCTCATGACTGCCTGGGTGGCAGCTACCTCCAAAGTTGCTAATTGTTCAGCGTATCCCCACAGTTTGGGAGACCACACAGTGGGCATTCTTGGACCAGAGCGGAGGATCCCATTCATTGGAAAGACCCAGCAAAAGTGATGCATACTGATCTTGCAGGGTGAAGAGATGCAGAGTGTGGCACAGGCTGCGGGCCTGGGAGTCGTGCTTCTTGAGCAGGCAGTACAATCCCATGGTGTGATGGTCATTGTGCAATATCTTCTGTCTGCACAGACAGAGCTTAAAACTGTGCACTGACTTTGAAGTAGTCAAGCCCATGATGCTCAACATGGCAAAACTGCAAAGTAGCCTGAAGACCGAAAGAGTTTTTAAGTTCAAAACGAAGATAGGGACTACACAAACACACAGCGCTTTGGAAGGAACCTGTCTCTTCCAGCAGAAAGGAATAGCTGGCATCTCAGGGTGGTGCCAAGGAAGATACCACCTGGGTGGGTGGGGGGAGCTAGCTTGAAGACCTTTCGGCCTGATTTAAAAGTGAAAGCAATTCTGCCAGAAGTGTGAATAGTACACCATATCCACACCCCTAGAAAATCTATTTCACTGTATTGTATGACTCTGTCTCCTATATGGCATACTGGCCAGACCATCATCCTGCTGTGTGCCCTTTTACTGTACTGTATCCTACCCAATGTATCGTGTGCAGGCCAGCAGCCAGTTGTGTGGTAGCCTTAAAAACAAGCCAGAAATATTTCCCTGTTGGGAGGAAAGACAGAAAAATCCCTCTCACTGTGCTGTGTGACTGCATCTCCTATGCGGTGTACTGACCAGCCCATCATTCTGCTGTGTGTGCCCTTTGATTTGATTGCACTGTACCCTACCTAGTGTGTGTGACCATGTACAGCCCAGCAACCAGTTGTGTGGTATCCTTAAATATATCAAAAGAAGAAAGGCACAACTGCTGTAGCTCAAAACAAGGCCATATTCAAAAGTTCCTTTTGAGAGTATTTATCAGTATTCTTTATTCAGATGTACAGTTTGTTTTAAATCAGCCCCAACATTTCACCACTAAGTGGCTTCTTCCGGGGAACTGTTAAACAATACATAAACAATGTTTTAATATTTCGTATCATTTTAGGAATTAGAATTTTATGATGCATTATATTTTAGTATATATAAGTATCTGCACTTCTTTAGGCTCAGAATCATGCTCAACCAAATGATAATTTAAATACTGTTTTCTCAAAAGAAACATTTAATCAGTGCCATCTGGCATAGTGCTAGCCATTACTAGAAGTCAAGTGTTCCAGAAATCGGCTACCTATTTTGTAACTGGCCTTTAGCCTTCTCTTGTCTGCCAAACATACATCTGAATAAATAATACAGAAAAATACTCTCAAAAGGAACTTTTGTGTGCGGCCTTGTTTTGAGCCAGAGCAGTTGTGACTTTCTTCTTTTGATGTACATTCATACTTTTGACAACCAGCTCCACACCGAACAAAGATTATCTTGAACACAGATAGATTACCCTTGGGGGACCCCCTCTTTGTATCATCCTTAAATATATGGCAGAAGTATTTCCCTGTTGGGTGGAGACAGAAAAATCCCTTTCACTGTGTTGTGTGACTGTCTCCTACGTGCCATACTGGCCAGCCCCTCATCCTGCTGTGTGACCTTTGATTGCACTGCACCCTACTCAGTGTGTGTGAGACCATGTGCAGCCCAGCAGCCAGTTGTGTGGTATCTTTAAATACATGCCAGAAATATTTCCCTGTTGGAAAATCCCTTGTGCAATAGAATTAAAAATAATAATAATAAAAAAAATATATATATATGTATATTATATGTATATATATCTGTGTGTCACTGTGATGTGTGACTCCATCTCCTATGTGGTGTTCTAGCCAATCCATCATCCTGCTGTGTGCCCTTTGACTGCATTGCACACTACCACAGTTTGTGACTGTGTGCAGCCCAGCAGCCAGTTGTGCGGTATCCTTAAATATATGTCAGAAATATTTCCCTGTTGGAAGGAGACACAAAAATTCCTTTCACTGTGTTGTGTGACTCTATCTCCTATGTGGCACACTGGCCAACCTCTCATCCTGTTGTGTGCTCTTTGACTGCATTGCACCCTACCCCAGTGCATGACTGTGTGCCACCCAGCACCCAATTATGTGGTATCTTTAAATACGTGCCAGAAATGTTTCCCTGTTAGAAGAAGAAATAAAAAAAATCCCTTTTTACTATATTGTGTGACTCTGTCTCCTATGTGAAATACTGGCCAGCCCATCATCCTGCTGTGTGCCCTTTGTCTGCACTACACTGCACCATACCCAGTGTGCAAGTGTGTCCAGCCCAGAACCCATTTCTGTGGCATTTGTTAATAGATGTCAAAAATATTTCCTTGGGGGACTTTGGGGGTGTGGGGGGGGATCTTTACTCAGTAAAAAAAAAATCTGTGTGTGTGTCTTGCATGACTTTGTCTCCTATGTAGCGTACTGACCATCATCCTGCTGTGTGCCCTTTGACTGCTGCACTGTACCCACTGTGTGTGTGACTCCTACATGATTTACTAGCTATCATCCTGCTGTGTGCTGTTTGACTGCTGCACTGTACCCAGTGTGTGTGTGTGTGTGTGTGTGTGACTCCTATGTGGCATACTGGCCATCATCATGCTGTGTGCCCTTTGGCTACTGCACTGTACCCAATGTGTGTGTGACTCCTATGTGGCATATTGGCCATCATTCTGCCTGTGTGCCCTTTGGCTGCTTCACTGTACCCAGTGTGTGTTTGTGTGTGACTCCTACGTGGTGTGCTGGCCATCATTCTGCTGTGTGCCCACTGACTGTTGCACTGTACCCAATATATCAAAGTCATACACAATCATTTCTCTTTCCCCTTATATTGAGCAGATTTTATTTCTTTCTGTCCTCAGTTTCATGTGTATTTCATTATTATCTTCATTATTGGCAGCAGAATTTAAAAAATAGGGTTTAAGTTCAAAACATTTTCAAAGATTAGAACCCTAAAGCTTTTTCAAAAGGTTCTGTCATCCCTAGGCTGGACCCAGGCACCTTAAACACAACTCATGGCAGTCTGCTTTTGTGATGATTTGATACAACCTTTACAATGTTTAAAGCCTGTATGTCCTGTCTTCTTTTTGGGTTTGTCAGTCATACCAAACAGTGATGATCCTGGGAGATGCTAGAGGTTTTCAATGAGAAAATATTAAACTATACAAACCCTGTAGTAGTTACAAAAGGCTTAACATTGCAGAAATGTGGTTTGGTTTCCTAAAAATTCAAACAACAAATGAAATAATACCTGAATGGTGCTTAAATAGGATTGAGAGCCAAATACTGTCTCGGTTCTCTAAAATAAGGAACTTTGAGTAATTTAGTGAAAAAAGACAAAGCTGTTTAATATAGGATAAGATAATAAAATACTTAACATTTTGAGAAATAAAATGGTTCTTTAATAGCAGGAACCATGCTGACAAATGGCCTTTTCTGGTTCCTGGGAACCAGAGAAAATTCACAATAACAAAAATACCTTAATTAATGCACAGTTATCAATAAACTAACCAAACACAATTAAATACAATAGAATTGAAAATAATAAACTGTAAGCTTGGCAGAAGTTGAACAGAAGACTTCGGGATGACTACTTTTCAAAGGTGGAGAAATAAATCTCTTGTAAGAGTGCAAGGGTGAGTGTGACCACACAGCAGTTTGAATTTCATTCAACAATCCATAATTTGTGTCAAATTCTATAGCTCTGGGGCTGCTCATTGCAGGGGAATGATTGCAGTTGTTAAGCATAAGTGAGGGATTCCTGGGGTTTGAAAGTCAGAGAAGTAAGCAGGTGGACTGATACCTCACTGAAAATAAGCTGTTGCAGCTATGTTGGATGTTTAAAGTATGCATCACAATAACAATATACTGCATATGCATCTTTTTACGGCTACAAGGGTAGCGTTCTGTAGCCATCTTCCCATCGGAGAGGAGAAAAGCAGCTCACATCACTCTGACCGAACAACAATGTTGGAGAAGCAGTGCTGCCAGTCTGCTAGTTGAATGAAGCACTGCACTGTCTCAGTTTAGTAGACCAGTTCCAGCACTATTTTTCTGCTTGTTTGCTTCTCATCTAGAGAAGCAGTGAAATTTAATTTTGCCAGTGAAATTCCAGTGAACTCGAGGATTTCACCCCACCAAATATTTCACTAATTTTGCTAAATACTTCACGGGTGTGAACTGTGGAATTTCGCTCATGAATGACATAATTTTGCCAGCAAGTAGCAAATTCTGCCCGCGAGTGATGAAATTCTGCCATTCATGGGCAAAATTCCACATTTTGCAGTCAGAATTTTGCATTTCATACACGCAAAATATTTCACGAAATGCATGGATTTTGCAAAATATTTCATGAAATGAAATTTGTATTCAGATTCTCACAAAGGCAAGTTACACTACTGCTTTGACACAGTTAAACTGTCGGCAAGCGTGCAATTAGAAACTTCCTAGACTAAAAAAAAAAAACAGCTTGAATCTCTTGATATGAGAGAGAGAGAGAGATCTCCAGTTTGTAGCCAGGTGTACCAGACATTTGTAAAAAGAAAACATTGGAAGTCGATTTGACCTGTTTCAGCACATGATTTAGTATGTTCACTTGCTGGATTGTTAATGTTATTTATTGAAATCTGATTTCCTAGTCTTTGGAGGGTAAATATTTACTGACATAACATTTCAACAGACAACCAGCAGGCTTTTAGAGGAAATAATGCCAGAGGAGTTTCAACTTACATTTATCTCACCCCCCCCCATGTGTATGTGTGTGTGTGGCAATGACTTACTGCTATCTGAAGAGCTGGTTTATGTTAATGCTTTTGGATCTAATTCTTAGTGGCAATGGAACTTTCAATGACTTTATATTTACAGAACGGATAAATGCTAGGCAACTAATGTTCTAGGAGTTTAATAAATAAAATGCCATATTGTAGTTAACTTAACATTGGTATACAGATGGGTACCATCACAGTACAGTAGCATCATGCAGTACAGTATGTACCTATCATGTTGTCACCACTCTATGACTAGTATATTGCTTCACACATATTCCCCTTGATTTTGTTCTCCTTTGCTCAATGCCTATAAATTTATTACCCATTTGATTATCATGTCTGTGTAGCATAGTACAACATGAATTATGTGTGCCACACAGTTTGCAATATCAATGTTGCCCATATTAATAATTTCACACTGTGTCTATCTGAATCACATAACCTGTCATACATAGAAATATAGAAACTGATGGCAGATAATGATGGCTGGGCCCATCTGGTCTGTCCATATTTAATTATGATGACTTTTGCTTCAGACCCAACTTGATCTACAGCACTGTCTCTTCCAGTCCCTTCCTTCCTCCAAACTAAAAGTTAATTGGCTGAAAAGAATTGCAATTGTGTCACAAGTGATTTCCCAGAAATGAAGTTGTGAAAAATTAAAAAATAAAGGTCACAAGCCATAAGGTGCATCTTTGGCTATGTGTCATTACTGTGTAGACAATGTCTGGATTATTAAAAATCAAACAAAAATAAATAAAATCCCATATTGTAGCTAACTCAACATTGTTATACAGATGGGCACCATCATAATACAGTAACATCATATAGTATGTACCTATCATGGTGTCACCACTCTATCAGTAGAGTATTGCTTCACCCGTGTCCCCCTTATTTTTCCCCCTTGTTAAATGCATGTATTATTACCCATTTGATTAGCATGTCTGTGTAGCATAGTACAAATATAGAATAATGCATGGGGAAGTGTGTTTAATGAGGATTTTATGCACACCCAAGGGGTGTGATGCCCCATATACCCTGAGGGCGAAGTCCACGGGGTTAATATGGGCATCACACAACAAGGTTGTGCATAAAATCCAAGTTTCACAGACTTCCTCATGTTTCATGTTTTATATTTACTGGTTAATGGAAAAAAATGATGGGGAGAGAAGAAATCTGTAGTAGTGACCAAGAAGAATGTTTATTTAAAGGGACGCTGTCAACCCCCTTTTAGGCCTCAAACTGACCCTAGTTTAAAAAACATATTTTTTAATTGTTTAGGAACACCACCAACACTGTATAGCCACTCCAGATGTACTGGGAGGAAAGGAGATCATTGTATCATAAGTGGCTGTTCAGTTTGGGGGTGTTCATGATGTTCATTAAACATACAATAGAAGTAGATCAAGAAGCTGAAACAAAACAATGTTGGGTATAAATATGCCATTAGTATGCAGTTCAGTTCTACTAAGAAAAGAGGCATATTAAGCAACCAGCAACACCAATGAATTTTAGAGAAGGTAAACAAACATAAAATATGGGTTTTCAACTAGATATAGTATGACACAAAAAGAGATGACAGTGTTCCTTTAAGCTGAACAGAACATAGTAAAATAGTTGCTCATAACAGCTTGAGCATTTAACAGGTTGAACTTTTTTTTTTTGTAAAGAAGTGCTTTAACTGGAGATTTTTTAAACAGTAAACTAGAATTCATTACATTACAATAATTTTTAGAAAACTTCCCAACCCCTTTATGTCAGCAACCTCCCAACTTGTTCTCGTCTTAACAACATAGTGATTTTGAATTATTTAGTTCTCAGTAAATCAAAAATGTGAAATTATCTGGAGGAAAGGTGGCGTCTTGATGGTAGTTCACTGAGAAGGCTGTTTTTCACACTGGTGGTTTTCTGTCAGTAATGCGAGCGGACCGCCAGAGCAAGGGCAGCTTCTGAGAGAGGTCAGGGACACTCGTGACTAATTCTGAGAGCCGTGGTTATGGAACTCCATAATTCACTAATGTGAATTTCAGAGTTTTTAAGGCTCTGCCAGCGATGGTTTACTGACCCTAACCCAGTAAATATCATAAATGATGTGCCCCACAGCTTACAGTCTCGACGCTGAGCATATTAATAATTTTACGCTGTATCTATTTGAATCACATAACCTGTCATGCATAGAGACATAGAAACTGACAGCAGATAATGACTACTGGGCCCATCCAGTCTGCCCATTTTTAATTATTACTTTTGCTACAGACCCAACTTGATCTTCAGCATTGTCTCTTCCACCCCCTTCCTTCCTCCAAGGATTCCTTTGTGCCTATCCGAGGCATTTCTGATACCCACCATCGGTTTCACTTCCACTGCCAGCAATCCACCACCCTTGCTGAGTAGAAGTACTTCCTCACATCTCTCCTGAATCTACCTCATTCCAGCTTCATATCATGACCCCTTGTTCTACATCACCTTTTTCTTTGAAACATATTTCTCTCCTGTACCTTATTAACCAACAAGGGGAATTTAAAGGGCTCCATCATATCCCAACTTTCCCTCCTCTCCTCAGGGTGTACAGATTGAACTCTTTCAATCTCATCTCATAGGGTTTCTGATGCAGACCTTGCACCATTTTGACATCCCTCAGCTCTCTTCTTGTCGCTTTCTCCTTTTTTCAATTGTTCCTCTTTCCTCACCTTTCTCCTCTGACTGCTCTTTTTCCCCCCTTTACTAACCCCCTGCTTCCTTGAATAACTTGCATCCTTTTGGAACTCTCTCCCCTCAGGATCTCCCTACTCTTTATCTCAGCCTGTGGTGGCCAACCTTCTGCCTCCATTATTTCTTCCATCACTACCCCTTGTCTACTTAAAATGTCTATTGAAGTAACATTTAAACCATCCACTGAGTACTATGATTCCCTCCTAAATGGAAGCAGATCATCACCTTGGTATAGGCTCTTATCATTCCAGGTTGGTCCACAGTCTTCGCTGTTGCCATTCCTCTCCTCTCTGCACCATTCCTTCTACTATTACTTGAAGGCCTTGGTGCGGAGCTCACTCTCCTTCCCCACACAGTACAAGACATGCTCACCACTTACATTTTAAACATATGTTTAACACAGGATCAACTTGATACATGATCTAATTTTACCAAAAATGAGATTTACACACATAGCTGACTACAGCATTTCATCTTTATGTTTAAGCCCATGAAACACCCTTATCAGGTTAAGGCATTAGCAGCACTAATGGCTCTGACCACAGTTTGTAGATGCTGTGCATGTGCACATTAGGGTACGTTGGCATATCCAGCATGTCAGTGTGCTCTGTATGTGTGCCAAGTGTGTATGCTGCGTGTAAACACAGTAGTGTGTGTACATATGTAATATGGGACAGCACTTGTTTTTTGCTGCTCAGGTGCACACAGTTTTGAGTTGACTGTAAAACATAGCTGGACAGTTATACAGGTAAACTGATTTTTTTTTGTATTATATTTTTATTAAGATTTTGCAATAATAGTCACATAAATTATACAAGTTATGCATCCATCTTCTTGACAATATTCCATATGCATTACATAGACTTCCAGGATGGGACATTCATATGTTAGAATTACACTATAGTTTGCCTGCTAACCATATGAGCCACCTTATCCAATATAAATCAAGTGTTTGCACTGTCCAACCCCTTCATTCCCCCATGTAATGCAAGCTCATCATTTTTTTATAAAAGCAGTCATAAAACAGAACAGCAAGACAGTAGAACAGAGTTAATCTAGAACCATCTATAGAACCTGAAAAACTTAAAAAAAAAAAAAGGTCAAAAAGTAGAAATAGCATTCTGTGGTCTGTATTGACTATTCTTGTCTCTTGCAATATTCCTGGCATATTGGAATTTTAGGCATTCATACCTATTTAGGTGTCAAACCTCTACAGCACTGTTTCCCCTCCATACAGTCCCTCACTAGGAGTATGTCCCTTCCCTGAGGATCTCAGTCTCAAGGATGGAAAGAGAGGCCAAAAAATGGTCCCACTGTCTGATAAACCTCTCCTCCCTACCTCCTCAAAGCAGAGGAGAACCTCTCCATGGCCATATTCGTAAACATAATGTTTCTCCACATAAGTGTAGTAGGTTTTTCACATGAAACCCATATATTCAAAATGATCTGTCTGGCCATTACCAGCATAACCCTTATCCACCTTGGATAAGGGCACCATTACCCTTCTTGACTACCCTTTATTGCCAACAAAAGAGATAAAGGTGTGACCTCTAATCCCTGCCCCATGTTGCTTTTATTTCTGGTGCCACTTCTCCCCAATATTTCTTAATAACCTCACACTCCCAAATATAATGGAAACATGTTCCCCTCTCTGTTAAGCATCTGACACAATTTGGGGGAATATCTGGGTGTAATTTATGTATGATACTTGGTGGATAAAATGACTGATGTATGAATTTATATTGGGCCTCCTTGAATCTGTTGCATAGCAGCAGACCCACATGTGACATTACAATCTCTTTCCAGTCTTCATCTGAGATTGGAATTCCCAAGTCCTCTTCCCATTTAGCCCTGGCCTTCTCCATCCCATCCCTGAATACATCTCTATCCAGCTTCACCGCCCAACCCCCATTAGTCCCTTTTCATGGTATTTAGCTCCTAATATCTCTCGTTCCACTCTAGCCCCCCCACTGGTTTTCTTTGCACGCTCTCCCCATAATGTATAGCTTGTAGAAATCTAAACAGGTGCACCCTTGAGAGTCTCAAACTCTATCGGATCATCCTGAAGAGGAGCATCTCCTCCTCCTTGTATAGATCCCCCAGGCATCAAACTCCTCTTGTCTCCCAAATTGCATACCCTGGGTCATCATATCCCAGTAAGAACTCCGGATTCCTTGCTATTGGGATGAGGATAGTATTTTCATTATCCACCCCACACCTCTTCTTAATCTTCATCCATGCCTCAAATACTGCTTCCACCATTGGATTCGGATATGGCAGCTGTTTGTAGGCTTTCTCTCCCCCCTTTGCAAGATACGAGGTTAGATGTCCGGGGCAGTCTCCCTGCTCCAACTCTACTCAGGTGGCCAGCTCCCCTCTATTTACCCAGCTGTGAATATAGCAATGTTGCACAGCTAGATAATACCCTTTTTATATCGGGGAAGTCCAATCCTCCTCTTTCTCTGGACACTTTAAACCTATTCAGTGAAATTCCAGGTTCCCTTCCCCCCATAAAAAATTGCCAAAATGCCTTTTGAGCTTTTTGATATCCTTGGCAGTGGGACCAGCTGGGACCATTTGCATTGCACACAATATGCTTGGGAGGACGTTCATTTTTAAAAGATTAATCCTACCAATCCAGGAAAAGGGAAGGGCCCTCCATTGACTCAGGTCCATCAGAATAAATTTAAACAATGGGGTATAATTTAGTGCATGTAGTTTCCTCAGATCACCACTAACCCTAATTCCCAGGTAAATAAAATGGTCATCAACCCACTTTATGCCCCAAGTATCCTCTGGTCTCTCTTGATCCCTGATGCCAAGGAACAAGATTTCTGATTTTTGTAAATTTAGTTTATAGCCTGAAAAGAATGCAAAATCCCTTTTTATTTCTAGCAGTGGTGAGACATATTCTCTGGGTCGTATTACATATAGGAGAAGGTCATCAGCATATAGAGTAATTTTGTGCTGTCGCCCCCCCAGCTCTGGCCCCCCCCACCAGCTAGCTCTCCTATATCTTAATAGCCAAAGGCTCAATGGCCATAGCAAATAACAGGGGTGAGAGAGGGCAGCCCTGCCTTGTACCCTGGTACAATCTTTGGTCCTCTGAAGGAACCCCATTCACCAGCACTCTTGCCCTGGGTTCCCTATATAGCATTTTTACAAGGTTTACAAACCCATCCTACACCCGAATTGGTGCAAGGTCTCAAACAAGTAGTGCCATTCTATTTTATCGAAGGCTGTTTCAGCGTCCATGGACAGCACACAAGCCATCTTGTGTTGTGATAGGAGAGTCTACCCTGCACAAAACCAATTTGATCTGGGTGTATAACCTGTGGCAGTACCTGTTCCAGACATGTGGCTAGGACCTTGGCCATGATTTTACAATCATAATTAAGGAGGGAGATGGGTCTGTATGAGGAGCATTCCAAGCAATATTTCCCTGGCTTCAAAAGCACACAGATATTAGCCTCAGTACACACTTTGGGCAGCCCCCTCTCCCCTTACCTCTTCCATAAGATCTCAGACAGGTCCTTCCACTTTATCCTTCAGCTTCTTATAATATTCAGCAACAAATCCATCCAGGCCTCCTGCCTTCCCAGATTTTAGGCTCGAAATGGCCTTCTGCACTTCCATTACTGTTATCGATGCCCCTAGCCGTTCGGTTTGCTCCTCATCTAGAGTGGGAAGGTGACTACCATCTAAAAAATACTTGGTAGCCTGCTCCATTCCGGAACATTCAGCCCTACATAGTGTCACATAATATTCCTTGAATATGTTTCTTATCTTCCTCTCATCATGGGTAAGCTGATCTGCCCTGTTCCTTACTGCAATTATTTTATTCACTATCCTACCCCCCTTCATTAATTTGATGAGGAGCGGCCCTGAGTTATTGCCCCATTTATATATCCTCTGCCTGGCAAAGAGCAATCTAGCCTTCACTTCTTCTGTGAGGCATTCATTTAGGGGTTCTCTAATAACCATCAGTTTTCTCCAATCCTCATCCCTGCCCTTTTCCAGGACCAGGCATTATTTTTCAGTATAACTACTACCTCTTTCATGAAGGCTTTTCCTGCCTCCCATAGAACGCCATGTGAGCCCACAGAACCCTTGTTGGTTTCCCAATAGATGTTCCACTAGTTTCTTAAATATGTCCTAAAATCCTCTTTGCATAGGAGGTAAGTAGGAAAGCATCAAGACCTGGGCCCCCTCACCTCTGGCCCAAGCCTCATGTTCAACTGCACCATGTAGTGGTCCAATATAATAATTAGACTATGGAAGACCACATCAACTTTATCATAAAGCCCCCTAGTAACATAAATATAGTCCAGTCTGGACCTTGATTTCTGTGGGTTCAAATAAAATGTATATTCTTTAGCCCCTGGATTTATTGTCCTCCAACTATCTACCAAGTTCAATTCAGGTAAACTAAATTTTAACTTGCGAGCAGGACAATGATGTATCTTCCTCCACAGTAGTAAGGCTTCCAGGAATAGTACTGTGTTTTAGTGTTTGGAAAGGACCTAGTGCAAATGCAAGAAGTTTTTCAAGCGCACATGGGCCTTGTAAGCCCTGGACCAGTGTGTTTTTGTTGTAAGGGCTATTAAAAGGCATCACTGAAACAGTCAATTTTATTAGAAGATGTGGTCACGGTCTCATATGTTTCTGTAACTTTTCATGCTCTCTCACAGTTCGATACAAACCATAGCATCTCAGTTTCTTTCTTACTGTTATTACATCTCCCCATATGTGTCCTGATCCTCCCCTTCTTCACCCTGGTATTCCTCTGTATCCCAATATGTTGCATCCTGCTCTCCCTCTGGTAACATTGTCTCCCAGTTGTCTGCCCCCTCTTCATAACCTTGCAGTCTGGCCTCCTCCTCTTTCTTCCTTCGGTTCTTCTCACGTTTCTTCTTTGAAAAGCCTTTAAACAGCCGTTTAAACATGCTCTTCTTTGGTTTTTCTTCTAAAACAAAAGAGAAAACAAGAATGTAAAAATTGCTGCATTGCTTGTTTAACTGTGTGGCATTTCATACTTGGCTTTTGTCTAAGTTCACAAAATGCAGAAAAATCTGCATGGCACAATTTTTTAGATGTGCACAGAAGGCACAGCAATAGGAACATATGCAAAATAGGCATATTTTTCCACATTTCCTGGACTTAGAGTAGCTAAAATAAACATGCACATGTGGATGAGGGGTTGGCTGAGTAAAAGGTAATACAAAAGTAAGATCGTGTGGGTGCACTTAAACACTAAATCCTGCTCTTTCCTGTCTGTCTTCTGTTAAGTCAGAGAATGATCAGCAGATACACAGGATCCCACCCCAGACCTCAGCTAAAAATATGTCTTAATAGATTAAAATTGTACACAAACAAAATCACAACAACAAATAGTACTTTTAGACTGTTTAAAACATTTTAGCCATCTTTTTTTTGTTAGTGGTCTTCCTTCCTAATTGAAAAAACTATTTTTTCTGCATGTGTTTCTAACTATGGTCTGGTTAAGGGGCTTGGTTTAATATCAGTCTTTTCAGAGTTAACTACTTGCAGGCTGGTTGTCAGGTTTTATCATTTTCATTCTACTTATTTAAGTTTTAAAAAAATCACAAATCTTGCTGTTTTATGTACTTTTTCTCTACAGCTGTTCTGCTGAAGCCCCTATTATTCAGGCTACCACCTTGCTCTCTCACCTACCTGAACCCTCGAGAGTCCCTATTCCTTGTCCTGTGTGGAATCCTCTTCTGGTAGGCCTTTGGAACAGGGGACAGCTCAATCCCTCTGGAACAGGGGACAGCTCTATCCCTCTGGAACAGGGGACAGCTCTATCCCTCCTCCAGAAACTATGATATCAGTGGCAGTGGGATACATCCTGCAGGGCGGGCAGGTGGCATGGCGCCGGGCATGCCAGTGTCACCCTGCTCAATCAGGATATTTGCTAATGTCTGCCCTCCCTCAACATGCCACATTGTGAATGTGTGGCCTACTACCCAACAGGTATGCACATTGCAAAGCCTTCTGCCTCTTCACCCCCATGACCATCCCCAACTGACTCACATCACTTGTGGGTCACCAAGTGAAACCCCTGCAGTGGTGAGTAGACAGCCTCCTATCCCAATGTGGTAGATATCCTATGGGATACTCATACTACACCTCTTCCCTCCTGCTGGCCCTCCATGACCCAGGATCATTCCCAAGACTAAGTCACCAGCATCATGAGTGGCACCCCTGCTGTTGTACTGATGAACAAGCCACAAATCACAAGTTACTCACCTGCAAATGTAGCTGCAGGAGTGGTATGTGGTGTACATCCACACTACTAACAAAATCCCTTTCCCTTTAAATGTTGCTGGAAGGTCTTCAAGCCAGCTCCTCCTACCCACCCAAATGGTCTCCTTTTTGGCACCAACCCATGTCTGCAGATATTACCTACTGGAAGCAATAGCAGTGTGCAACTTGCCAGGGGAGGTCAGGTGGGTCATCTGGATGTACATTATATACCACTCCTAGAAGGAAGAGTTACAAAAGATCTTACTGTAACAGTAGATCTTTGAGGAGTATCTCTTGCAGCAGGTAATACATTTGGGTCATTGCCAGAGGTCACTGTGGTGCATGGCAGCTCTTCTAGCAGACTTTTCCAGGGACCGCCCACACATGACATCAGTTTCCTGTTTCCTATACAAGTGTGGGCAGTCCCTGGTATCCTCAGTTTTCCCCCTCTGGATTCAGCTCACTAAGTGAGGACCGAGGGGAAGCTGAGGTACCATAGTGATCCCAACCCTTAAGTCACTGGACCAGAATTTTTTCTCCTAGAGAAGGAGGGGGACAGAGGGTGGGAACGCACCTGCAGCAAGAGACAATTCTCAAAGATTTACTGTTATGGTAAGGTCTTTCTTAACTGTACTATCTTCCAAGGAGTGGTCTCTTGCAGCAGGTCTGCATCCCAAGGAGCAAACCCAAAAAGGGTGGTCATTATGACAGGAATCCTTGTAGGACAGCTTGGCTAAAGGCCGTCCTATGGTGTGATGCAACATCTAATTTGTAATGCTTCATGAAAATATGAATCATAGACCAGGTAGCTGCATTGCAGATAACAGTAACAGAGGTCTCTGTAAAGCAGATCACTGTGATGGCCATACCTCTGGTAGAATGGGCTTGGACAGGTCCTGGTAATGGCTTGCTGTATTTTGAATAACAAAATGTTATACAGTGTGCTAGCCAACTGAAGAGGGTCCACTTAATGACTGGGAGACCTTACCAGCATGAAGCGAAGGTGACAAAAGTTGAGAAGTCTTCCTAATCAATTCAGTTCGATTAGTGTAGGATCGTAGTATACGATGGATATCTAGAGTATGTAAGAGGTATTCACCTTGATTGGAGTGTCCAGGATAATATACTGGTAACTCCAGGAACTTGTTTAGGGTGTGTTCAGACACTACCTTAAGTAGGAAGGAAAGGGTGGTACGAAGTGCCATCCTGTCTGTGAAAAATCAAGTAAGGTTCTCTACACATGAGGGCATGAAGGTAAGGAATACGCCGAGCCAAAGTGACAGCCATTGAAATAGTGTTTTTCAAGAAAGAAAACAGGTCACAAGTGGCCGCTGGTTCAAAGGGCTCAAGAGTTAATGTCTCTATTAGAAAATTTGAGATCCCATGGAGAAGAGGGTCTTCTAATGGGTGGCTTAATATGTAACATTCCTCTTAGAAACATTTTGGCTAGATGATGTTGATACAGAAATCTACCATCCAGAGGTTAATGGAAGGCTGAAATAGAGGCCAAATGGTCTTTGATCGAGGAATAGCTTAATCTTGTCTCTGCAATCGAGACTAGGTAATCCAAGACTTTAGTCAACGGACAAGAGTAGGGATCCAGTGATCAGGATACAGCCCAGATGGTAAAACATTTTCATTTGGCATTAAATGTTTCCCTGGTTTCTAGTTTATGTGATGCCAGCAATATATTGGCAACAGGAGAGGACACTTGTAAATGTGCTATGAAAGTGTCCTCAGGAGACAAGCGTGAAGGTGTAGTGCCTTCAGTTTGGGATGTAGAATGACCCCTTGATTCTGAGTCAAGAGATCTGGTCTGATTGGCAACGGAATGGCTTCCTCTACTGAGAACTGCTAAAGTAGAGAAAATCAGACCTCGCAAGGCCACAGAGGGGCTATGAGAATCATGGTGGCAGGTTCAAGTTGTAGTTTCGGTAGAGTCCATTGCAGGAGTGGGACTGGGGGGAAGTATATAAGAAGAGTCCTGTCATGCTTGGGACAGGGCTTCTATAGACCATCCCTTTTTGCTTGGGATAATGGAATAGTATCTAAGGGGGGTATTGGTGGTTGACTGGGGAAGCAAACAGATCCAGTTGTGGGGTCCCCCACAAATGAAAGATTTTCTGGAGCACTTCGTAAGGAAGTGTCCAATCGTATGCAGACGACTGGAGACTGGCGACTGAGAAAGTTGGCCAGGAGGTTTAACGTCCTGGTAGATGGACGGCTGTCAGTACGAGGTGTTGCCAAATGGTGTCCTGCCAGACTGCAGGCATCTCTTGCATAGAGTACAGGACTTTGTTCCTCCTTGTTTGTTTAGGTAGAATACTACTGCAGTGTTGTCTGACTGAATCAGCAATGGTCCCTGAGACAGGTGGGATTGAAAGACTGGAGAGCTAAGTGAACTGCCCTCAGATCCAGGAGAGATTGATGTGGGGATGAGGGATGGACTTTGATTTTGTCGTCAACATTTCCTGTTCTTTGAGACCACTGGTTTGGGAGAACCTACTGGACTGGTCTCATATGAGGTGGGCAAAAACTACCATACAGATGGTAGCAGCCATGTGTCCTAGGAAACATAACATGCATCTGGCTGTGACTACTTTCTGGGTTTGTGTCTGAAAAGCCAGAGATAGAAGTTTGTCTTGTCTGTCAACCGGGAGGTAGTACCTGGCAAGACAGTGTCTAGGATCACTCCTGTATATTGGAGCGAGTATGTAGGGGTCGGATTGGACTTCAGCCAATAGACTGTAATCCCAAGAGCTTGGAACAGAGTTAAGGTTGTTCCTAGGGAGAAAAGCAGAGAGGCTTTGGACTCTGCCTTGATGAGTCAGTCATCCAGATATGGGAATACAAAGTGCCTGTCCTATTGAAGGGCTGCTGCTGCTACCACTAGGCACTTGGTAAACACTCATAGGGCAGATGAGAGGCTGAACAGGAGTGCTCAAAATTGGTACTGTTGACCCAACAGGAGAAAATGAGGGAACCTGTAGTGAGCCTGATGGATGCCTGAGGTAGGCATCCTTCATATTTAGGGAACATAGCCAGTCCCCTTGTTTCAACATAGGCATAATGTAATTTAGGGTGACCATGCGGAACCTTTTGTAGTGGACATATAACTTCAATTGTTTGAAGTCCAGTATTGGACTGAGATCTCCAGTTTTGTTAGGTACCAAGAAGAAGTGGGAGTAAACTCCTTTTGGTGTTCTGCAGGGGGAACGAGATAAACAGCCTTCTTGGACAGAAGAGCCTGCAGTTCCTCCTGGAGAATCAGAATATGGCCATTTGGTGGGTAATGGACAGAGTGGGAGGGATGAGAGGAGGCCTGAAAAGTAATTCCAGAGTGTGACACTTCTGAATGATCGGAAGTACCCACTCGTTCGATGTGATCGTTCTTCAGGCCTCTGAGTGGAGGGCAAAATGACTGCCCACAGCTTCTGAGGCCTGATCAAGGAAGTGTGAACAGAGCCCCAGTTGATCACTGGGAGGCAGGCTGACCAGCCCGACCAGGAGGGTGGGAGTGGGAGCCCTTGGCAGCAGAGGTGTTGGTTCTAGTAGACTGGGAATGACCTCGAAAGCTGCCTCTATGTGAGACTCTATATATTCAACCTCTTTTGGAATAAAAGAGGATTGAGAATGATATGATGGCTGGGAGGTGTGGTACATGCCATATACCATGCGTAGAGTCCTTCCTGAAAACTGCAGATCATCTATCAGGGTTTGAGTACCTGGACTGAACAGCTTGGACCCATTAAAGGGGCATTGACCACTCTGTGTGCTGTACATCACGTGTAAGACCTGAGAAGCCAAACCAAGCATGATGACAAAAGGTAATGCAGGTTGCTGATATGCGTGCTGGAGTATCAACCGCATCACATCCCGGATGAAGTAGGTGTTGGGAGATGGAGTTGCCAGTAGATATTGTAGCCAGTAATTGTTTCCTTTCTTGTGAAGGAGGGAGTTTGTGGACTAATTCCCTGGCCAAGGACGACAGTGTACGCTGGTATTTGACCACATGTCCCATATCATTTAGGATTCTGAGATTTATAGTACCTGCTTGGAATACCTTTTTTCCTACAGGAATCTTTATCAGGAGGTAAAGAGCTCATGTGTTTTGGTCATTTAGTACGATCATGAGTGGCAGCAACATAGAAACATAGAAACATAGAATTTGATGGCAGATAAGTGCCACTTGGCCCACCTAGTCTGCCCATTTCCCTACCTGATGTATAAGCTGCAGATTCTAGTTAATCAACAGCTTACTTCCTCCTACTTCCCACTAGAATTGCCTTATGCGTGTCCCATGCATTCTTGAATTCTCCCACTGTTCCTGACTCCACAACCTCCTCAGGAAGGCTGTTCCATGCATCCACAACCCTCTCTGTGAAAAAATAATTTCTAACATTACCTCTGAGCCGCCCCCCCTCTATCTTTAAATTGTGCCCCCTTGTTCTTGCATATCTCTTCTTCTGAAAGATGTTACCCTCTTTCACTTTGTTAATTCCCTTGAGAGACTTGAAAGTTTTTATCATGTCCCCCCCTCTCCCTCCTTCCCTCAAGGTTATACATATTAAGCTTTTAGTCTTTCCTCGTATGTCTTCTGGTGCAGACCCTGCACCATTTTGGTTGCCCTCCTCTAAACAACCTCTACTCTTTCTATGTCTTCACGGAGATGGGCTCTCCAGAATTGCATGCAGTACTCCACATGGAGTCTCACTAACTGTCTGTATAGCGGGATAACAACTTCCTGTTTCCTACTGTTGATGCCTCTCCCTGATGCAATCACTACTGAATCCACTTCAGGAGCAGTGGATAGAAAAGGATGATCCAGAAGGAGCCTGGTAGAAGTGATCTGCCTTGTGAGGAATAGCCGTAACAGTGGAAGGCTAGTTCCAGGCTGTAAATATAGCATTTTGGTAGGTTTAGATTAGTGGGGGCACCACTAAGACTAGAATCTCTGGTAATTCTAGATAGTCTGCCATATCCTTATGTTGTTTGTCATGTTCGGTAGTGGAGACTCTCATGACTGTTTTAAATTTGGACCATCATCCCCTGGAAGGATGGGTCATCTGGAGGAGAAGCAGCCACCTGCTGGATAAGTCCTTATTTAGAGAGGAATGTTCCAATAGGGGAGACTGGGGCTGGAAATCCATGTCCTGGAATCCCTTCATCCTCCAGATTTCCAGTAAAATCTACTGGAAAGTCAGCCTCATCTAATAGGTTGTCATCTATGTATGAGGGAGGTGACCAGGGTGGTGAAGGGTCTCTGTCACCCTGGAAGTGTTTAGATGGAGGAGTAGGAGAACAGTATGGTTGACTCAGCTGTTCTGGATTGGAGGGCTGAGCATACCGCATGGCATGCAAGATGTGCTGTACTACTGAAGTAACGTCCAGTTGAGTAGGTAAGAGGGGTAGGGAGGGGGTTTCTAGGAAACCAAGGGGATGGTGGAGGGATAGGATACGTAGCCTATGCAGGTTTTGCACCTGGGTGGAAAAGTCCAGGGTCCTGATCCCTGTGTGTCTGCCCCTATGGGAACCCACCTGTGAGGGTGGAGGGTGGTAAGCATAGCAAATGCAGTAGGTTTCCCTAGTGGAATGCGGTTCCTCATTGACAGAACCACTGGGGAAACAGTATTATGCAATGTAAATGATGGCCTTGTTGATTGGAGAGGAGCCCCCATCGACGGTGCATCGATGGAACCAACAAGAGATTCATTATAAACTGCTGTCAATGCACTGGAAATGCGCCATCGATGAAAGGATGGAAACTCCTGTTGACAAGGAGGCAATATGTGAATGTGCCATCGATAGTGGGGCACCTGTCATGGTGGCCGTCGATGAGTGTTTTAGGCACAGAGGTTGAGGATGGCTTCACATTCTGTATGTTGCACCATCAAGGGAACCCACAAGGGGTTCATCATAGACTGCCATTGAAGCACTGGAAAGCACCATCGACAAGAGGGTGAAAACTACCATCGATTAGGAGGCAGAATGTGAATGCATCGTCAACGGTGGGACACCTGTAAAGGTGGCCATCGATGAGTGTGATAGGCACAGGGGTTTGAGGAGGGTGTCTCCTTCTCTTTGCTGGGTGTGAGAATCAGTGGATGGGGAGCTCTTGGGACAAGTCACCTGATTCTCCAGAAGAGATCATTTCTTGCTTGTAGATTCTTCAATGTTGTTTTGCTCAAATTCTTGTCAATGACTGCTGCTGAAGTTGCTCTAGCTGCTGCATGTGAGCTGAAGAAGGCAGGAAAATGAACTGAGGATACCAGGGACCACCCACACTTATATAGGAAACAGGAAGCTGATGTCATGTGTGGGCGGTCCCTGGAAAAGACTGCTAGAAGAGCTGCCATGCACCACAGTGACCTTCGACGATGACCCAAATGTATTACCTGCTGCAAGAGACCACTCCGTGGAAGATCTACAGTTACAAGTGAGTAACTTGTTATTCTAGGGGTGTGGATATGGTGTACTTATCTACAATACTGGCAGACTCTTAGAAGTTATCCAGGAGGAGGGGGCGAGGTGCACACCCCCTATTTAGGAAAGAGAGACTGGAGAACCCGAGGCCCCAAAACCAGCGTCCTGGCAAGATTCAAGATTGATGTGGTAATGGGAAATGAAGGTTTGTGCTGATGTCTGTGTAGCAGCCCTGTAGATCTACTGGTTAGGGGCATCCCTGGAAGCAGCCACAGAGGCAGCAGTATGTCTGATGAAATGAACCATAATCCCTACAGAAGGCTCCCTACCAGCCAGCCTATACAGGATATAATCCACCTGCCAATCTTCGCTTTGCTGCTGGTCTGTCAAGTACAGCTTCAGTGTAGGTGACAAACAGCTGATGAACCTCTCCCCAAACTCCAGCATGCACTCCTTATAGTAGGAAAGTGCTCACCTCAGGTCTAGAGTATGGTGCCTGTGCTTGGACTCTGAGGAGTGGTTGGTAAAGTACACTGGGAGATTGATCATCTGGTTAAAGTGAAACTCCGAGACAACCTTCAAAAGGAACTTCAGGTTGGGGCGAAGGACAACCTTGTCCCTGTGGAAGACCAGGTAAGGAGACTCCACCAATAGCACCTGGAGCTCACTGATTCTTCTGGTGGATGTGATGGCCACCAAGAAGGCAGTCTTCCATGACAGGTGTGACATCTCACACCTGTGCACTGGTTTGAATGGCTTGCCCATGAGCATCACCAACACCAGCAACAAGTCCCAAGGAGGTGGTGGTGGTTCATGCACTGGAGGGCAAATATGGTCAAGGCCCTTAAAGAAGCACCTGACCACCTTCTCCAGCACCACCATTGGCATACCAGCCCAGACCCGGTATGCTGAGATGGCTGCCAGGTGCACCCTGAGGGTCATCGACCGAAGGTCCAACTGAGAGAGGGACCACACGTAATCGAGGATGCTAGCCACAGGACCAGGACAGGGTTTTGTTAATATGGTATTTCTCTCCTGTTCTGGCCTAGTACCATCAGCTGAACCCCCGGCTCCATCCCCCAAGGATCAGGCCCCCTCCCTTATGCTCCCATGACTTACCCTTCATGGTAGGGTGGTGGGGAGCATCTCAACCTACCTGAAATGGGTCCAGCCAGGGAGGTGCTTTCTCAGGAGTGGTGCCTGTGGGAGACAGTGTCATGCTGCATGGCCAGGACCTTTTCTGATTTTCTTCCCCTGAGGTGAGGTGAGCAATGACACCCACGGAGAAAGTGTGCATACACCTGCATGTGCTTCTTCAAGTGTCCATGTGAACATGTGGGATAAATAACTGACACAACCAAGCAGGGATCAAGTGCATAAAAAAATGCACATATGCGTTTGTCAATTTATTTTGTAGAAAAATCAATAAATATATACAGAAATCATAGAAAATCATGGAAGAAAAGAAATTTGTTAGTCCTGCACAACAAAATAACTTTAGGACTCTGCTTTTCCCAGCAGATCCCGTGGCTTCATTTCAGCCTAGACAGCCCAGTGTAATACCTCCTACACTCCAATGGTTTGTGTGAAAATCAGCACACTCCAAAGAAGATCATTCTCCTCTCACTGCCAGTACCAGACTGACCTGACTATCTATGGTCACTTAGTGGTGAGCCCTATTTATACCCTAGGGATTACTGTATATTACACTCTGTGGGAAAGTTCCCATTGGCCGTGACATAACATAATGGGGAGTTTCCATAGGTCATGACATTACATAATGGGGAGTTTCCATATTATTCCATGCTTTAACATGCAGGGCTTTTTATTTGGCCCTTTTTGCCCAAATATGCTTTATTTCCACAGGCAGACCCTGTTACAACATCTTTGGGGCTGCAGAAACTCATTTTCATTTAATTATGGGACACTACGGGGCTTTTTATACATCTGCCCATAGTGTCTCGCTAAACAGCAAGTGGTATTTCTTTAACCACACTGACGGTTTTCTCCTGATGCTTCAGAGCATACCCTTGCTCCAAAGCACACATTTCTAATCGTGCTCCAATCAAGGAGCCATTCTTTAGCCGCATGGTGCGGCATAACTCACTCTGGAGCATCCTACTCTGAAACGAATTATGCTCCTGTGTCGCACTTCGCGACTGGGAGCACTGTTGGGCACCTGAGTCATTTTTTCTTCATGAAGCTGCAATATGCAACCATTGCTTTGGTGCTCAGCACCTCTAAATTAGGCACACAGCTAATATTTATTTCCTGGAGGCACCCGCTACTTTTAAACCTAAAGCGTGATGTGCACTATTCATTATCTCCAAATCAGGAGACAAAGGAAAAGTGCTTTTTAGCACTTAATGTGCACGCGGCGGGGGGGGGGTCAAGAAAACAGGGGACAAAAAAGCAAAGGGAATGTCAGGTTGGCCACCTTGACATGAAAAAAAAAAGAAAAGACAGGAAAAAGAAAAAGGAGATAGGTAAGAGCGAAAAGGAAAAATTGTTGAGGGAGGTGCACATCTGACTTTCTGTACATTGTTTTACTGGTAATAACAGGAGCTCCCTGTTACAGTCTGTCCCATCTCCACCCCCTTTTTGTAGCATCTGCACACCACCCCACATCTGCCACTACGGGCCAGTGGAATGTTGATCACTGGCAATACCCTTCCCCTGAGAAGGACAGCAGTCCATTGGATATTCGATCCTTCTCCTCCCTGTTGAACTCCGGCAGCCCATGCTCATTCCCGAACATGGGTGCTGGTGTAGCATGAGGTAAGACATCCAGCACCTCAGCCCTCAGCGCCACCAGGCCAGACTCATCCTGTTTGTTGAGGTAGTACATGCTCATCATAAAAAAGAAGGAAGGGGAGATCACGTGATGCAGAGTGCTGAGTAATTGCTCCTCCGTTAAGCTCCTGCCTCCCGAATACAAAATCATCATTTATTATCGTTAAATTTCTTCTAACTTCTCTGCCTAAGAGTTTTTCTTGTCTCTGAACAGTGTGTGCTCCTGTTTTGGGTTCCTGTGTGGTAAATGGAGGCTTACATGAAGAAAGCCCTGCAGATACATACCCCCCACCACCCCTGAGAAGGCCTCGAAGAAATCCCGAGCCTCGAGTGGCCCAGACAAACCAGAACCTGCGTGTCAAGCCGGGGACCAAGAACCCCTAACACTTCATCGATTCTTAGAGGAATTTAAACCATTCCGGGAAGAGATGAAAGATATGGCAATCGACCTGAAGTCCCTCTCCAGAAAGGTAGAGGAAGTCTCCACGACAGTATCGGACAACACTGCCCGAATATTTTCGATCAAAAGTTGGAAAGCCTGGATCCTGAGCTCCTACTAATTAAACAAAGGTTGTCTCGATTAGAAGCAAAACTCGAGGATCTGGAAGGCTGTAGTTGGAGAAATAATGTGGTAATCCTTGGGCTCCCAGAAGGAGAAGAAGGCCAGAACACTGTAATCTTTATCCAGAAGTTGGTAGAAAAAGTAGCTGGTCCCTCTCCCTTTGGCCCAAATTATATCATAGAACGGACCCACCGATCTTTGTGTAACCCCCTTGCAAATGGGGGTTCCCAAAAGACTTCCAGGAGCTTGCTTGAATGCTCCAAGCCTGAATGGTGTTTGGCATTTAAGCCATTTATCAGTGAGTGTTTTTAGAACCTCTGGTACTGTCTCTTTAAAAGCTGTCTGCTTGCAGACATAATTAGTTTGTATGGGGGGACTGTGTGCTTCTCTGTTTGAGTACCACTCGAGCTGCTGCCAATTCACTCTATTTTTGCAGTCACTAGGAGTGCAAAGGGAACCTATCTGAAAGATGTAACTGTTTGCCAGAAATCATGTAGAGTAATAATGAAAATACAGTTTGTCTAACCTGCTTTCTTTGCAGTCAGAACTGTGTCTGCCTAGTTCCCCATTCTGGTTTTGAACTGCTGAACTGGACCAATCAGTGTGGGGTAAGCTAGCTCTAAAATGGTGCCTTGGACGAATCAGAACTTGGACTCATAATCTGAGCCAGCCACAAGAGGATTGTATGGGCAGTGACTCTGGGAGATGTAGTTTAGACTTCAGTGCCTTTTTGGACCAACAGCAGCAGTCTATTGTGAGTGACAGCCAATCCAGTCAAGAACTGGGAGGAACTCAAAGGAAGTGCCCGGTTTTGTCTGTTGAAGTTTCAGTTTAGCTTTGGCAGTGAAGAAGGAAGGAGCCCTGTGCTTTTTCAGTGTGCAGTTTTAGTCAAAACACGTGTGTAAGGCCCAGAGTTCCGGTCTGCAGCTTGTGTAACTGCTTGTTAGGACTGAATCCGTCCTGTGAAAAGAATCAAGGATCTCTGAAGAGTAGAAACCAGGCTCAGCCTGTAGAAGACTGGAGAAATTATTGAATTGCACTCGGTCTGTCAGGAACTGAATCTGCTGTGTGTTTCCCGGGTATTGTGCAGTAATTGCGATCGGGATAGAGAAGCAGCCTGCCTGGTATAGTACTCTCTTTTTTACCATATAAATGTGTGAAGAGTCTCTTGGAGCTCAGGAGTAGCCCTGCTGATATTGAAGGACCCTATCTTATTTGGAGGTCGTGAGTACTAATTCAGGGTCGCTCCCTGTTGAATTGCCACATTAAATCCAAATGGAATTACTGTAATGCTGACTGTTTAATTTTCCTTTTCTCTGTGTGAAAGGGCCCCTACCAGCTGCCACGGTTTGGACTAGCCACTAGGGCTTGGATACCCAGGGACAGTAACTGATAGGATAGGCCTGTGCACAGAGCCATAGGTAGATTATTAGAGTGATAAGCTAATTAACCTGATTTCCCCTGTCCTTGTTATATCCCCTAAATAAATCAGAGCTGCTTGTTTCAGCAAAGTTATACTGCCTGAGGTATTTGTCTATGTTAAAGTACTGTACTGTGATTGTTGCACTGTATCTCATTTCACAGGAGGTCCCAGTGCCGGAACCAGTCCTGGGGTAAGTGTATACTGTGAAGGTAATTTGATATATTGTGGGGCCACTAGTGGGAAGAAAGGGGGTTGCAGTGTCCCAGAGGGCTGTGACCAAGTTAGTTTAACTATTGCAAACCCTGACCTCTGGGTGGAGGCACCCCATTGGATCCAGGCCCCTCAACCTGTTAGTGGCAAATCAGGCAGGGTAGTAGCCCTGGGATAGCGCCATCTAGGGGTTACATCTTGGAGGCTCACCGCTGGGATTGTGTGTCCTCTAGTGGCCATATTTACGAACCACTGTTAAGAAAAAATGGGTACCCGACAGAAGTGGCTGTGCACCGCTGGTGGAGTGGTGTACTGGGAGGAGATCGACCCCAAAATGCTATGCTTATCCTGGACATCCCCTGGGTATCAATACGGACACTGTGCAGGAGTACTTTCCAAGGTGGAAGGTTTACAAACCCTGTGGTGGTGGGTCGGCATGCTAATCTGCTCACCCACACTTTCCTGGCCCTAGTAGAGTTTAAGGATCCCATAGATAGCTCCAAAGTGCCACAGACCATTACCCCAGAGGGAGCCCTCACTGCTTGGAGTGATAACTAAGGACAGTAAAGACCGGGGGAATCAGCCCCACCACTATCTGAAACTTTGAGGAGAAATTTGCAAATGGTTGCTGGGAGAAGGAAAACTGTGGAGGACTTGAAGAAACTATTCTTGCCACCTGGGGTGTTCTCCCCCAACACCCTCTCCTGCTCCAGTGCCCGTAATGGTGGCTGAACCAATGCAGACTCCTATTTCTGCACCTGCCATTAGTCACGACTCTTACCAAGGTTGAGGATCTTCTCGGCACCTTCCCACCCCCAAGGGAGGATGACTGGGAGACCTGGATAGACTATGTTGCCCCCAAGTGCTAGAATGGCAATGCTCGAAGGCGAAAAGCGAAAGAGGGTTAGTGAGAGCTCCGAGGTCCTGCCCTGGCTACCATCCATGCTAAACGGGCCAGTAACCCTGAGCGACTGCACAGGCCTATCTTGAGGCCTTGGAGAATGTATGGGAGCCCAGATTCTGATAAGGACCTATGGTGGAGAGTAAGAAATGCACAACAGTACCAAGGGAGTTGTTGTCTGTGTATGTCTCGGCTGGAAAAATTGTTGCAAGAATGCCTCAGAAAGGGTAGTTTGCCAGCGATTGAACTGGACCGAACCAGACTGGACAGAATCCTTAAGTCTGCCCCTTCTCAGAACTGCTGTTGCTTCAGTTACGCCTGGCAAATCGACTGGAATCCCCACCCTCCTATGATGAGTTAATGAGAGAAATTCGAGGAGTTGAGAAAAGGCGACCTCGGGAGGGACCTGCACCAACAGCTGTGGCTACGACCCGAGTGACTGAGGGTGACCCATCAAGTGAAGTTCAGGGGCAGAGGTTGACAGTCAATGAGTGCTCTGACAAGGAAAAGATATGCCACAATGGGCGAACTGTTGAGAGATCCGGAATTCAAAACAGTCCCTTTATGAAGGCCACGCCTGCAAGTACACGGGCCCTGACCTATATCCGACTGCATCTGCTATGGGGTGGGGGTACTCACCCATGTATCTCCTGCTAATAACAGCTCCAAACTCAATTCCTTGACCATGGAAGTGGAGAAACTGACGAGATGTCTCCAAATGCTTATCACGCCGACAGAGATGGCACCCAGGTTTCAGTTAGTAATACCCCGCCCTGGCTCCCAGTGGCCACCGGCCAGCTCAAACTCCAGAAAGTATGTTTTGCTATAATTGTGGGAAAGATGGGCACATGAAAGGGAATGCCAGTCCCCAAAAGACACTGACAAAGTTGCATATAGGCTACAAAGAGCTTCGGAGAACAAATCAGTGGTTAAGAGGTGCAGACATGATCCCAGTGAGGGCACCAAAATGCTAATTCACGTCCTTTTGTGGCAAGGTCAGTTGCCCAGGCCCCACTACCGCCTCTCCAGACTGGTCCAGAATAGTGGGTCCCTCCATGGAGACCACTGTAAAGGTGAATGGAGTGTCTACAAGAGCTGTATTAGACAGTGACTCCCAAGTGACAATTATGTTCCAGGATTGGTATCAGAAGCATTTGTCAGACGTACCCTTACAACCATTAGAAGGACTGCATGTATGGGGGTTAAGTGAGAAGGCCTACCCCTATTCCGGGTATATCCGAATTTGGCTGTCTTTCCCCACCTCCGTGGCTGGAGTGGCGAACAAGTAGAGACCCTAGCCTTAGTGTGTCCCCCACTGGACTGTATGATGGTGTCCCTTTGTTGATTGGAACAAATGCTCATATGTTCAGAAGGCTGGCACAGTTGTGTTATGAAAAACAGGGGTCAAAGACTTGTGGTTTGAAGTAGAGCTTTAAGAGTTCCGGCTTTAATTAAGAAGGCCTATGAGGCACAGAGAGATGCTGAAAAACAGAACCAGAGGAACCGGTCGGAATTGTATGGAAGAAGGATCCTGAGTCTCTGATCCTGGCGCCAAATGCCCAGTGTACCTTACAGGAGAGGTCCGTATCAGAAAGGATGTTAAGAATAAAATATTAATGTTGGATGCACAATGAAGGAAAATTGCCAGAGGGACTGCTGGTCAAGCCTAGTATTTTGCCCGCTAGAGCCCATGCTTATGCCAGAAGGGTAATGGTCCAAGTTCATAATGTGTCTGAAAGAGACATTCGAGTAAACAGAGGTTGCATCCTGGCTAATGTGCATTGTGCAGACACTGCAGTGCTACCCAGCAGCAAGAGTTCAAGGAAGAATGACAGAGTAGCAGCCTGACTTGTTTGATTTCGGCAACTCCCGCTGCCAGCTGAATGGAAAGTGAGGATCAGTGAGAAGCTTGCCCAGAGAGACCAGGTGTTTTCTTTAAAGGAATGGGATGTAGGATGCGTGCAGAGGGCTGAGCACAATATCCGGCTGCATGACGAAGACCATTTCGTGAGAGGTCTCGGCGCCTGGCACCTGCTGACATAGATGATGTGAGACGGCATCTGCAAGAGATGTTAGCTGCTGGTGTAATACAAGAATCCAGAAGCCCTTATGCTTCCCCATTGTGGTAGTGAGAAAAGAATGGAACAGTAAGGATGTGTGTGGATTATCGCACTTAAACGTGGACTATCCTGATCAGTACACAATGCCCCGCATTCAGGATGCTTTGGACTGCCTAAGCAGGGGCAAGTGGTTCTCTGTGCTGGATCTCCGCAGTGGGTACTACCAGATCCCGATGGCCCCAGAGGACCGTGAGAAGACGGCCTTTATCTGTCCGCTTGGCTTCTATGAATTCATGAGGATGCCTCAAGGGATTTCAGGTGCCCCAGCCACTTTTCAACGATTGATGGAGCGTGCAGTGGGGGACATGAACTTACTAGAGTGTCTGGTATACCTAGGTGATGTTATTGTGTTTGGCAGCTCACTGGAGGAACATGAGAGCAGATTATTTAAGGTATTGGACCGACTGGAGGACTTTGGCCTTAAACTGTCCATTGATAAGTGTCAATTCTTTCAAACATCAGTAAAGTATGTGGGACACATAGTATCCACCGAGGGAATAGAGACCGACCCAAGTAAAGTTGAGGCCTTGACCACCTGGCCACAGCCAAAAATCTAAAAGAACTGCAAAGATTCCTGGGATTCTGTGGTTATTATCGGCGCTTCATCAAGGACTATTCAAGAGTGATCCGCCCTTTACTTAACCTTACTCAAGGGTATCCCCCAACCCACAAAAAATACCAAAAGTCAGCGTCCCTCAAGACTGAAAGAGTGTATTTTCATCCGAGTGAAGTATTTGGGGCCCGCTGGACTCCTGATTGTGAGACTGCTTTTCATGAGATCATATATCAACTTACCCATGCTCCAGTGCTGGCCTATGCCGATCCAAGAAAACCTTACGTCCTGCACACTGATGCTAGCTTGCAAGGGTTGGGGGCTGTGTTGTACCAAGAGCACGAGAATGGCCTGAGACCAGTGGCCTTTGCCAGTAGAAGCCTGACCCCATCCGAAAAGAACTATCCTGTACATAAGTTAGAGTTCCTAGCTTTGAAGTGGGCTATTGTTGACCAATTCCATGAGTACTTGTATGGGGCTAAAATACTAGTAAAACTGACAATAATCCTTTGACCTATGTGCAGACCTCAGCTAAGTTGGATGCCACTGGCCATAGGTGGCTTTCTGCATTATCTACATATGACTATGCTCTCGAATACCGGTAGGTCTGAACCACATAGATGCTGATGCTCTCTCCCGAGGCCTGTTCCCAGAATGATTGGGTCCGATTGGCAGAACCTGACATTCAGGCACTCTGCGGAAGTTTGACAGGGAGGAACAAATGTCCACGGACGCATGGACTGCATGGTGGATTGCTTGGGACCCTCTGAGAATGCATACCTGCCTTGTGCCACTATTCTGCAATAGACATTGGTGCACTGCCTCAGCTGGACAATGACAGTATTGGCGGGCTCAATCCGCGATCCCATGATCAAAGCAGCTTTAGAAGCCCTCTATGCAGGAAAAGATGTGTCCAAATTACGCTCCACTGATCTGAGAACTGCACTGTTATACAAAGAAGGTCCTAAGTTGAAACTGATCAATAAACTGTTATACAGAGAAACAGTAGACAGAGGGGGACAAGTAGACAAACAACAACTAGTGCTGCCCACTGCCTTTCGAGACTCAGTACTGAGGTCCTTGCACAACCACATGGGGCACCTTGGTATAGACAGAACACTTGACTTGGTGAGATCCAGATTCTATTGGCCTAAGATGGGGGCTGATGTGGAGCAACACATTCAACTTGTAGTCGCTGCTTACAGAGGAAAGCTTTGCCCCAGAGGGCTGCCCCCCTTGTTAACATCACCACCAGTGCACCCATGGAGCTGGTCTGTATTGATTTTCTGAGTTTGGAGTCAGGTCAAAGAAATATCAGTAATGTGCTGGTGGTCACTGACCATTTCACGAGATATGCCCAAGCTTTCCCACCAAAGACCAGAAAGCATCCACTGTGGCCAAAGTACTTGTAGAAAACTTTTTGTTCACTATGGGGCTCCACAAAGAATCCATTCTGATCAAGGGAGAGACTTTGAGAGTCGTCTGATCAAAGAGATGCTTTTCTGTGGGAGTGCGAAAGTCCAGAACCACTCTTACCACCCCAGGGGACCCACAGCCTGAACGTTTCAACCGCACTTTGCTAGATATGCTAGGCACCTGCACCCAAAGGACAAGCCTAGATGGAGCCAACAAATTAGCACCCTGGTACATGCTTATAACTGCACCAAAAGTGATGCCACTGGATTCTCCCCTACCGCCTGATGTTTGGAAGAGAAGCTCGACTACCAGTAGATGTGTGTTTTGGGGTCTCTCCTGATGGGGTTCAAGCTGACAACTATTTACAGTATGTGCAAAAGTTAAAGGCCCAGCTAACTCATGCGTACCAACTGGCTCAAACCATGGCTGCCAAAAGAAATCTGGCCAACAAAGAAAGGTATGATAAAAAGGTGACAGCACAGGAACTCCAGGAGGGAGATCGGGTATTGCTAAGAAATCTGGGACTGCATGGCAAGCACAAGATTGCTGACAGATGGCACCATCTCCCTCACATTGTAGTGGGCAAACTAGATGATCTGCCAGTGTACAAAGTAAGGCCTGAGAATAATTCAAAAGATGTAAAACAATGCATAGAAATCATTTACTGCCCATTGGACAAATCTTAATTGAGTCTGAGCCCTAGAAGATGCCCCTCTGGACCAGTGACTAGAGCTGCTGCTAAGAAAAGATCAAGAAAGTCTGCACCTACAGAAGCAAAGTTAAAGTGTTCCCTCCACAAGTCCCAGTTGAGCATGACTGTCAGTCCATATCGGAAGAAAGTGAGAGTGACTTTGAATACTATCCTTCTTACTGAACTGAGTCAATTTTGAGGCAATCCCTAGTCAATACTGGAGACAAAGCTGGGCCTTCTGGACTGTCTAAGCCCCCAGCTTCATCCCTGGAGCCAATGCTCCCAGAAGTGAAGTGCAAAGCATCAGATCAGATGAAATGGAATCATTGTGCATGGTTGAACTGTTTGAGCTTTCAGGGAGGAAAATGATGGATTGGGTCAGACTGGTGATACACCAGAACAAGAAGAGTATTTTGAGTGCCCTGACAGTCCACTGCCAGTGTCCGAAAGCCTCCTGCGAGCCAAATGTTGTGGACTCAGAAACTGTAACTCCTGGAGCTGAAAGTGCCCCAAGTTCTAGCCTCTCTACCCCATGGAGACTCCCTGACAAGTGAGGACAATGCTGAAAATGAGGCTCAGAGTGCAGAGACTATAACAGTTCCCCTAGAAAGACTGGTCGAGCTGCAAAGCCTGTGGTGCACCTCAGTTATGATTCCTTGGGAGGCCTGTGGATTTGCCTCTCAATGTTGTCCATAAAGAGTGTATGTGTCCCCGAGCTCATTGCCCAAACTGAGTGTCAGTGCTAACTCCAAGTTACTTGTGTTGCCCTCTAAGTATGGTGCCCTTGCCCGTCCAGCCCCAAGGTAACTGATAGGAAGGGCCCTCTCTTCAGGTTTCATGTACAAGAGGTAATAACTTGAGTTATGGTACAATGTGTATGTAATACTGTGTAAAGAGTGACGTACTGCAATATTTCAGAAATGTGTTCTTGGTAAAATGATATATTGACTGATTACACATGCGAGCCTAATGCAAATGTATATGGTTGCAGTTGAAACTTATGGGGGTACTTGCTTGACGCGGACGTCAAGCTTTCCCAGGCCAGGAAGGGTGTAACCCCCTTGCAAATGGGGGTTCCCAAAAGACTTCCAGGAGCTTGCTTGAATGCTCCAAGCCTGAATGGTGTTTGGCATTTAAGCCATTTATCAGTGAGTGTTTTTAGAGCCTCTGGTACTGTCTCTTTAAAAGCTGTCTGCTTGCAGACATAATTAGTTTGTATGGGGGGACTGTGTGCTTCTCTGTTTGAGTACCACTCGAGCTTCTGCCAATTCACTCTATTTTTGCAGTCACTAGGAGTGCAAAGGGAACCTATCTGAAAGATGTAACTGTTTGCCAGAAATCATGTAGAGTAATAATGAAAATACAGTTTGTCTGACCTGCTTTCTTTGCAGTCAGAACTGTGTCTGCCTAGTTCCCCATTCTGGTTTTGAACTGCTGAACTGGACCAATCAGTGTGGGGTAAGCTAGCTCTAAAATGGTGCCTTGGACGAATCAGAACTTGGACTCATAATCTGAGCCAGCCACAAGAGGATTGTATGGGCAGTGACTCTGGGAGATGTAGTTTAGACTTCAGTGCCTTTTTGGACCAACAGCAGCAGTCTATTGGTGACAGCCAATCCAGGCAAGAACTGGGAGGAACTCAAAGGAAGTGCCCGGTTTTGTCTGTTGAAGTTTCAGTTTAGCTTTGTCAGTGAAGAAGGAAGGAGCCCTGTGCTTTTTCAGTGTGCAGTTTTAGTCAAAAAAACGTGTGTAAGGCCCAGAGTTCCGGTCTGCAGCTTGTGTAACTGCTTGTTAGGACTGAATCCGTCCTGTGAAAAGAATCAAAGGATCTCTGAAGAGTAGAAACCAGGCTCACCCTGTAGAAGACTGGAGAAATTATTGAATTGCACTCGGTCTGTCAGGAACTGAATCTGCTGTGTGTTTTCCCGGGTATTGTGCAGTAATTGCGATCGGGATACAGATGCAGCCTGCCTGGTATAGTACTCTCTTTTTTACCATATAAATGTGGAAGATCTCTTGGAGCTCAGGAGTAGCCCTGCTGATATTGAAGGACCCTATCTTATTTGGAGGTCGTGAGTACTAATTCAGGTCGCCCTGTTGAATTGCCACATTAAATCCAAATGGAATTACTGTAATGCTGACTGTTTAATTTTCCTTTTCTCTGTGTGAAAGGGCCCTACCAGCTGCCACGGTTTGGACTAGCCACTAGGGCTTGGGTACCCAGGGACAGTAACTGATAGGGATAGGCCTGTGCACAGAGCCATAGATAGATTATTAGGTGATAAGCTAATTAACCTGATTTCCCCTGTCCTTGTTATATCCCCTAAATAAATCAGAGCTGCTTGTTTCAGCAAAGTTATACTGCCTGAGGTATTTGTCTATGTTAAAGTACTGTACTGTGATTGTTGCACTGTATCTCATTTCACAGGAGGTCCCAGTGCCGGAACCAGTCCTGGGGTAAGTGTATACTGTGAAGGTAATTCTGATATATTGTGTGGGCCACTAGTGGGAAGAAAGGGGGGTTGCAGTGTCCCAGAGGGCTGTGACCAAGTTAGTTTAACTATTGCAAACCCTGACCTCTGGGTGGAGGCACCCGCCATTGGATCCAGGCCCCTCAACCTGTTAGTGGAAAATCAGGCAGGGGTAGTAGCCCCTGGGATAGCGCCATCTAGGGGTTACATTTGCGACCAAAAGCCCCACCTGATGCACCTCCTCGCCCCATTATTTGCCGTTTTCTGAACTATCTGGAAAGGCAGCATTTCCTTCAGAAAGTCAAGGCTCTGCAAGAAGTCAGATGGGAAAAGGTGAAGCTAAGAGTTGCTCAGGATATCCCTGGTTCGGTTTGATTGAAACAGAAAGTCTTCCACTCGATTGTATCCAAAATCATAGCGGCGGGTTTAAAGTTCAGGATGGGGTACCCAGCGAAATTACAAGTCTCTGTAAATGGCTCATGGCTCAGTTTCGAGGATCCTGATGCTGCGTTACTAAGCCTTAAGTCGGCGTTGCCAGATCTATTTCGTATGACCTGAGAGGGCCTCCTGATCTTCGGGGCTCATTGGGAACTTCAGAACGAACCGTCGTTTGGATTTTGTGTGGGCAGTGCTCTTTCTAGAGATGGATTTCACTCGACTTAATGCTCTCTAATAGATCTGGACTCATACTATCAGGGATCCTGAGGGTAGGTTCATTTTAGTTATAGGTACTCTCTGGTCAATACCTCTGCTATTGGGCAGTATACTGTATATGGTCCCAATGCTGATGACCCCGCTTACTTCATAAGACTCATAAACTTAATCTTGCCTTTCCTTCCCATAAGGATTATCCTGAGGGCGACTTTAACCAAGTTGCAGATTCAAATCTTGACAGGTCGGGAGCCGCATCGGGGGGGGGGGGATCTCCCCAGGTCAGAGGGCTCTTAGAGAATTATTGGATCAATGCGGGCTCTGTGATGTCTGGCGTGTCTTAAATCCTGATTACAAGGAGTTCACATTTAGGTCTTCAGCACATGGTTCACAGTCCCATATTGACTACATATTAATTTCTCAGACTCTTCTGCCCGGGGTTAGGTCCTCGTCGATACAGCCTGGCCCTGTCTCTGATCACTCTCTAGTGCTGTGTGATCTCTCAATTGTAGATGTCTCAAAGAGAGAAACACGATGGAAGCTTAATGATCAACTGCTTAAAGATTCTAATTATTGCAATACCATAAGGGAGCACATTGAGGCCTTTTTTCTATCCAACCCTTTAAATAGCGCAAAACCAGATATTATATGTGGGGCCTTCAAGGCTTACATGAGAGGAGTTCTCATTGGCCTCTCGGTGGCTAGGAAAAGAGCTAGGGAGAGAGAATTACTGTCCTTGTTATCCCAAATTCGGGCTCTGGAATCCACTCTCAAGCTAACCTCGGAGGAGGATAAGGTGAGGCTCCTAGGTTGAGAGACAAATACTTAGTACTACTCCGAAGAAGGTGGAGTTAGCTATCATACACACAAAGCTAGTTATACTGACCAAGGTGAGAAAAGCAGGCCTTTTGGCACCGCATCAAACAACAAGAATCAGCGAGGATTTATCCCTTCAATCAAGGCTTCTGTAGATGGGTCCCTGAAAACATCTCCCACTGAGATAGTTCAAGAGTTTGCAGCATACTACAAATTGCTTTACGGGGACATGGAACACCCTCCCAGCCCAGTAAGCATGGAGAAGTAACTGACAGACTCACATCTACCCTCTCTCCCAGTACATTACATAGCCTCTCTGGTCTCTCCCATAACTCAGGGGGAAATCTCCGAGGTTATTAGCGGTTTACCCTCGGATAAAACTCCTGGACCTGATGGATTTTCCTCCCTTTGCTATAAAACATTTCGGGAACTTCTATTGCCAATACTTAATAGTTTATTTCAGCACATCTTATCCGGGACAGAGGTTGATTGCCACCTCTTTGAAGCCTTGATAGTGCTCCTTCCTAAGCCAGATAAAGACTCTGAGCTCATCCAGAGCTACAGGCCTATATCACTCCTAAATCAGGATATCAAGATCCTTTCAAATATTTTATCTAGCAGGTTATCCGTGGTGCTCCCCGAGTTAATAGGTATTAATCAGGTAGGCTTCATGAAGGGACGCTCTTCAGCGGATCATCTGCGTACATTATCCCATGTCTTCTCGGCTTCCAGAGATGCTGACTTCCCTGCAGGTTTGGTCTCCTTGGACGCCGAGAAGGCGTTTGACTGGGTGAATTGGAGTTCTCTCTTTAAGGTATTGAGTGCCTTTAACTTTTCTCCGGTATTCAACTCTTAAGTTGCTGCATTATATAAATCCCCTATAGCAAGAATCTCGGCTAACGGGGCCTTCTCAAACTACTTTTCACTCCATTCAGGTACTAGGCAGGGTTGCCCCCTATCACCTCTCTTGTTTAACCAATATCTGGAACCCCTCATCCAAAACATTCTCCAAAATATCTCTATACAAGGTATCAGAGTTGGGCGACATGAGATTAAACTCACTGCATATGCAGATGATCTGCTGATATATCTCTCCCATCCGGTTTCTTCAATACCACCCTTACTGAATAAAATAGCTAGGCTCAGTGTGCTATCCAACTACAAGTTGAATGCTAGCAAAACCTTATTTTTTCCATTAAACCACAAGGTATTTAAGGATGACATCTGCCCCCTAGGTATAGGTTGGACTCCTAGAGTAATTAAATATCTGGGCATAAAGCTATCCCTCAACCTCTTAAGATGGGTCAAAGATAATCTGGATTCTCTCTCACAGGTTATCATGCATGACCTTGACAGATGGTCCAAACTTCCCATATCATTATGGGGCAGGATTAACATTATTAAGATGAATGTATTTCCTAGAATTTATTACCCCTCATCCCTTCTCAACTCCTTTATCCCCATAAGCTGGATTAAGAAACTACACAGTATATTTACCAGATTTATCTGGGCAGATAAACATCTTCAGCTGGCCTATCATAAACTAGCTGCCCCAAAATCTGAGGGGGGAGGGGGCTGAGGCTTCCCCATATGGCACTATACTACTTGGCCAGTCATCTAGCATATTGTCTGAGATGGATCTCTCCAGGCCCTGAAACGGTACAACCAGTGTGGCTTAAGACTGAGTTAGATGCAATTAAATCTAAATGCCTGGATCCCTCAAACTTATTTTACCTCAAGCTGTCTCAGGTAAAGATGACCAACTGCGCCACAATAAGTACCTCTTTAAAAGTTTATACACAGTTATGTTTATTTCTTCATTATTCCCCTCAGACCGACTTAGCTCAGTCTATCTGGAATTCCCCATCTTTCACTCTTAGTGGAAGGTCGATTCCTTCTCACTGGTTTCCCCAAATAAGCGATTGAAAACTGCTTTCCCTGGTAGATGGGGAAGAGCACTGGTTGTCCTCACGTGGAATTATTAACAAGTTTTGTATTCCAGGCTCATCTCATTTTAAAGTTATGCAGTTAAGACACCTTCTCACCGTAGCCTTGGGGAGTCCTCCCCCCTCTCAGAAGGTATCAGCATTGATTTCTGAAATCTCCCTATTGTCCAGATCTTCAGGCATAGTATCCAAGCTATACAGGGTGCTGTACTATAAAAATAGGGGGACACCTTTGGACCTACTAGTCTCTGGAATTCTCTCCTCCCTCAATATCAGTTGGACTGGCAATCCCTATGGAGATCCTGTCATCAGTATGTTTCCCAAGATAGGCTGCATCTTATGCAATACCACATTCTACATAACATGTATTGTACCCATATCAAATTAAAAAAATGGGGCTTATCGAACTCTAGAACATGTACTAAGTGCCTGCAAGAAGAGGGTACTCTCTTCCACATGTTCTGGTCCTGTCCCAAAGTTTCTTCCTTATGGAATTCAATTAAGATGTCCCTTGATTCCCCTACTGGGCCTACAGGAGTATTTCACTCCAGAGGTGTGTCTTCTAGAGGACATGTCCCTGGTCAGTGCTTGAACTAGGAAATACCATATTTCTATGGTTGCGCTCTCAGTGAAGAAACTTATACTACGTCATTGGAAGGAACAATCGGCTCTTTCCTTCCAGGAATGGCTACATGAAATCACTGCTAACCTTCGAACAGAGAAGGCAATTGCAAGTCTTCATAACAGACTAGAAGCATACAGTATGATATGGGATCCCCTTCACACTTTACTCTTGTTAACTCACTGAACTTATATCACACTCTGGTTTACCCATATGTACCATTATTTTATGCACTGCACGTTAGAGGCGATCAAATTTTGTTGCTGCTGTAAGGGGGACAGGGTGGGAGGGTGGGTTGGGCAGTTCTCACTGTTCTAAAGCTATGTCACAATTCGAATTGCTGTAACTGCCCTTTATAATGGAAATGTATTAATAAAGCTTAAACTGTAAAAAAGAAGGAAGATAGAGGAGCACCAGGACTCGTATGGTGCTATAGTAATACGTGAATGACAGCAGTGAATATAAGCACCCATACAGCAATAAAATGGACAACAGATGGAATATAACCCCAAAATTTATAAACATGCAGACATGCACAAGTACAAAAAAGTGGCTTAGAAAAGTACTAACGTTTCACCTGGTACACTGCCAGGCTTCATCAGAGTGAAAAATCAGTTTACAAATGCCTCAATAAATACACAATGCAATTAAACATGTGACACAAACTCACCAAGACATGTTATACACCCATTAAGTGGGTAATTGTTAATTAATAGAACCAAAGGGTCCTTAATTAGAACCCCAAGTCAATATGTTAACTCTTTAATTCCATGTTTCAATACAATAGCACAGGTAAAATAACTTGGTGACCTCAAATAATATATGTCCTCTATTTTTACAATATTATATTATGCTTTACTACTTAGGGAAAAATAAGTTCCAATTTATAAGTGTTCTACACATCAGTCCCAACATAAATCCTAGTCCATAGTTTACTTACTTAGGACATAGATTTAAAATAATAAAGATAGAGATAACATGTTACATGAGGTGATCAGGCATTATCTTAAATCATAGCAACAGGGGGAGAAATAGAACAATGTACAAGCAGTATATTATCACTTGTACTTTTCAAAAAAAGCTGAGAGTTCGATATTTTCATTAAGACCCATGTGTGAACAAGCCCCTAGGATATAAATCCAGTAACTTTCTCTCTGTCCAATCTGTTTATTTAAATCACCACCTCTGGGGCCCATGGTGACCAATTCCAGACCCAAAAATTTAAAGGTATGTTTTTGGGAACAATTTTTCAAAATATGTTTGGCAATAGGATAGATAGTATCTCCTCTTTCTGCTACCCTCACATGTTCTCCTATCCTTACTTTAAATTTTTGTGTGGTGCATCCAATATAGTATGCCCCACAATCACATGTCAACAAATATACTACACCAGAACTGTTACATGTAATGAAATCATTCAGTTCTATAATATAGAGAATACTATAGAAGACTGAATGATTTCATTGCATGTAGCTTAATTCTGGGCAAATCTCTATTTAGACACTTAACTCACATGCATAGTTTAAAGTATTTAAAGTATTTGCAACAATACACATATTTACATATGTGCAGTTGCCATACCTATGAGTACCTTTGGGCTTAGGTGTTAACAGCATTTGTTTGTCCTTTCTGTTAATGGCTACTGTGTTGGACACTACATAGTCTTTTACACTTTTGCATTTTCTGAAAATAACTTTGGGTCCATTTTTGGCCACCTCTTTTAATTCAGGTTCAAGTCCTAAAATGGGCCAATTATGTGTAATAATCTATTCAACTTTATAAGCCTGACTAGAAAAACTGGTGACAAAGGGGCACTCTAATTCTTGTTTTTTTATTTTGTAGTTTATACAACAGTGTTTCACTTCTATCTAATTCATTAACTTTTTTAATAGCTGATGCAATGCTTTTATTACTGTAACCTCTTTTCAGGAATTGTTGCACCTGTTCTCATCATTTTATGTCATATTCTGCACGTTCAGTGCAATTCCTTAGAGTTCATATTAACTGTCCCTTAGGGATATTAAACTTTGTATGGAAGGGATGACAACTGTCAAATCTTAACAAGGTGTTCCTATCAGTATTCTTTTGAAATAAAGTAGTACAAACTCCCAAGGGAGGGGGTTGGGCAAGCAGTCAAGAGAGGGGGGTGGAGGCAGAGGAAAATGCTGGTCCCCAACTGGGGATCATCCTAGTGGAAGCATCTGTGGTGGGCAGGGCAGATGTTGTGGTTTTGCATTTACCCTGAGTTGTAGCTGGCTGCCAGGCTTGACAGGGAAGCTGGGGATGAAGGGGTTGCTTCTTGGCAGGCCTGGACTGGGTATGGTAGAGGGAGTGGACTGATCATATTGCCCTCTTTGAAGCCTGAAGCTTGGCAAGGATATCCTCCACATCACCCCTGAACAGTAGGGAGCCTCTGAAGGGGCATTCAGTATAGACTTCTGCACATTCTGGGTGAATCCAGAGACTCTGAGCCAGGAGTATGGGTGAAGGCAGATGCCAGTGATACAGCCCTGGCAGAAGCATCCACTGCCTTGTAAGTAGTCCTGAGAAGATTACACTCCTTAGTCTGGACCAGTTTTTGTCCTGTTTCTAATTACTACCTGTTCTCTGTTTTGTTCTGTAATACCACCTATGTATGTACCTATGCAATTAATTGCACTACTTTTGTCTATTGTATGCTTTTGTGTCTGTAATCTGTAATTAATTCTGGGTCACCCCTGAAAAAGGGACTTTGTTGTCTCAGTGGGCCTACCCAGCCAACAAATTTCAATAAATAAATAAAGATGGTCACCTACATCGGAGATCGGTTTCAGGTGGTTCTGCAACTCTGACTTAGGAGCTTCTTCAGGGAAGGAGGAGATGACCTGTTGGATTTATCCCAGAGGGGGTTCTGATGTTGCAGCATGTAGCCCAGATAGATAATGACCACCAAGTCTGCCTGTGCTTGTTCCGCCCAAAAAGGGTCTGCCCTCTGGGGCATGATAATGCCTGTCTGCCTTGTGAGACATGGGAGGGAGGAGATGGGGTCAATGCCAGGCTGCCATAGTTACCTCATCATCGTCAATCAGCAGGGAAACCACTAACAGTGAGGCATCAGGCTTACAAAGGTATATGACCAGGTGCCTATGTTTGGGGTCCTGCTCTTCTGAGCTGAAGACCATTGAGGCTTGGATGTGGCACATGACCGTGGAAAAGGAAGGATGATTTGGTTGGGACAGTGGAATGTCCTTTGGAGTGAAGACCCCTTCAGTAGACCCAGAGGAGAGAGGGGGGGGGACCATCACCATACCTTTCATCCAGAGCATCCTCATCCTCTGAATCAGGGAGGATCAGGTCAGGGTGGTCCTCATCCCCTTCATCAGCTGGGAAGAAAGGGAAAAAGCCCACCACTGCATCTGTGGAGAGCGCTGGGGGTGGGCAACATAGGCCCCTGTGACGGTTCCTTCGGAGGAGGTGGTGGGGCCAGCATCATACCTGAGAACATTGGCCCCCCCAATGGGAGAACACCAATCCTTGAATATCCACCATGACTGATGTAGAACCTGACAGAGGTGGATAAGGATAACCCGGGGAGCCCCTGGCATAGGTAGAGGGAAGCCAGGATAAGGCATTGGGTAAGGGTAGTATAATCCTAGGGTGTAGGGCATTGAGGGTCTTGTGGTGGGGCAGGCAAAGTAGGGTCTGGCAAAGGGTGAGCCCTGCATGAGGTAGAACAAGGGCTAGGAGCCAGCAAAAATCCTATCTCCACCATGGGTGTGGACCTACAAGGGGTGTCCGGCGCAGGGGAGGTGGGCATTGGGAGGGGTGATCAATGTTCCCCTGCACCCGAGGCACCCATGTCGGTGGTAGGACCACTGACAGGGCTGCCCAGCTCTGTACCCAATGAGGAGATGGGCCTAAGCAGCAGGGGCCTGGAAGGCTGGGAGGATTCCTGGCCCAAAGTTCTTCCATCACAGACTGCAATACTGGTGGGAGGAAGAACAGCCATTTTACCTGTAGAAGGGTGGGTGTTTGTGGGAAGCCAGGTTGACCCCCCCCCCAGATGAGGGGGGACATGGATGCAGTCATGTGAAAGTGAGGCAACTGTGAGTAGGAAGCCAAAGACCATGACATACGCTTTTTTTTATCGCTGTGTTTGTGCATCCCTGAAGGTTTGTCCTGGGGCTGTGCCAAAGCTAAATCTGAGTACTGGGCCTGGGTAGCTGAAGGTTAAGTCTAGGAGGCCTCAGAAGAACCTGCCTGCAGCTCCTGCTCGACTGAGGTGACCTTTCGCTTGAGCAAGTGCCCCTTGAGGGTCCGCTTGTGGTGGCAACAGGTGGTGGTGTTGAACCTCTGACAGAACTCATAAGAAGAGACATTGTGGTCCAGGCCTAGATAGAAAAGGCAAGCTGAGTGGCTGTCCTTTTGAGGAATTTGCTGGCTGCAGGCACACTTTTTCCAGTGCTCCGATGTCAACAGGGAAGAAGAAGAAGACATAAATGACAAGAAAAAACATCGAAAGATGGGGAAAAACTAAGGTGACAAACAAATACAAAATGGCATGAAAATGGTGACTGTAGCAGCAGCGGTTTCCTTGCAGATCTAACGTTACTAGGTCAATGGGGGAAAGAACTGGGGAAGACGTGGAGTGCCACCCACCTACATAGGGTAGCTGACATCAAAGAGTGCGTCAGCGGTGGGCAGCCCCCTCTGGTAGACTACTAGCTAGAAAGTTTCCATGTGGTTCTAATGCCTAATGGCAGTGTCCCATCCATGATGGCCTGCTGCAAGAGATTTCCCTGACAAAAGATCCACATGTTCTGCTCCAGGCATGGAATAATATGGCTCAGAGTGACCATTCTGAGGGTGCATGACTGCAGAAACTTGTTCAGGCTGTATAGATTTAAGATGTGGTGCCAGTGCCCACACCCGTTCAGGACCAAGAAAATATCTGAAGAAAAACCCTGACTTGCTTGGTGGGTCTGGAACATGAACCACCATCTCCTTCTGGAGGAGCTGAGAGATGTTCTCCTGAAGGGCGGAGAACATGTCTTCTAACACTACATCCTCCCAGGGGGCATGGGCTCAGCTGGGTGGGAGAGCTTCAGACTCCAGAGACAAGCCCTGACCAACCACTTCTAGCACCCAGGGTAACATTGGACTAGGAAGAAAGAAAGTAGCAGAGCCAGCCCCCACTGGAGGATACAGAGGAGACAGGATGGGCAGGTAGGGGGCACCCCCAACCCATCACTTGGCAGATTTGGAGGCAGAGGCAATGCCTGCGGAGAACGATGCTGGACCTTGCCAGCCAGACTTCCAGACCACAGAAGCAACCAACTTAGGTAGGGGATGCCAGGACTACTGGTGCCCAGCAAGGGTCTGGGATGGCTTGGCTGCAGGTGCTTGATAGGGCTGAAAAGTCTTCTGGGATTTACCCTTAGCATCCTTTGGGCCGAGGTAACATAGTCCAAAGTAGCACTGGATTTTTCAATCTGAATGAGATGACCATCCACCCCTGTCATGAACAAGTCACTGCCCAGGAAGAGGACATCTGCCAATGTGTGCTGGGCATCTGCCATGAAGGTTGAGATCCTCAGCCAGGTCTGTTGGTTCATAGGCACGGTGGCATTCACGGACCTGGATCAGGAATCGCCAATGTCCATGGTCTTCTGGAGCTGCCGCTTAGCCACAGCACAGCCTTGATCCCAGACTTGCTTGACCATTATCTGAAGGACAGCTGGGAGCTGAGAGATAACCTCATTCATGGTGCCCAACGAGGCATGGGTGAAGTGGCCTATCATTAAGGTTGAACTAGCCTGCCTGAGGCTGTAAGATGAGACTGCATGCACCTTCTTGGCTGCATGATCCAGTTTCTTGGATTCCTTGTCGGGGGACTTGCCAACATCCCTGACATTGTCTGTCTGATGAAACACCAAGTCAGCAACCAACCCCTCAGCCAAGGGGTGTTAGGTGAATGGACGCAAAGAAGGGGAAGGACGTGAGAGAGAGACAGAGAGCGAGGCAATGATGTGGGGCTGAAAGGGTTAGTAGATAAGACAGAGGGAGGAAGCACAGGTCATGATGAAGTGGTTAAACCACCAGTGCTATGATATTGGGCAATAAATGTAACCAGCTGGTCAAGTAGAGCTAGGCCCAGGCAGCAAAGTCAGAGGTCTCGCAAACAGTCAGAGGAGCAGCTCTACAGACTACAGCAAAGCACACCGCCTGCTCCAGTGACAGTCCACAGAACTGAAGAGGACAGCAAAACTGTAAAGTAAGCAGATCAAGAAAACTTCTTTTTCTTTCAGTTTAGATTTCACCACAGGTCCACAAAGAGTTTTAGGGCAGTTGTTTGGGCAAAAATGAATATTTGAATGAAAGAAATAAAAAAACACACATTACAAATCTATATTCCACCAAATGACCTGGGATTATAATGGCTGGGTCACAGCTGATATGCTATATGCAGTGACAGTGCTACCCTACCCACAGCCCCACCCACCCCCACCCCACACACATACATAGACACACATTGCAACCTACAGGACCCAAGTCACTCAAGTGGCTACATGGAAGCCTCACAAAGAAAAACAGATTTTGGTATTAAGTCTTTATTCTTCAGACTAAAAACATCACAGCAAACAAATAAAAAAACGTGTAACTGGTTTGTCCACTAGTAATTTCATGCATGTATACTGTATGTGCTGTCTTTCTTCTATCTGTTGTATTGTGTTTATGTAAACCAATATTGGCTGAGAAACAAGACATAGAGGGTGGTGGTAAACCGAGTTCAATTGAAGGGAAGAAGGTAACCAGAAGGGTGCCACAGGGTTCAGTGCTAGGGCCTGTCTCCTTCAGTGTCTTCATAAGCGACATTGCGGAGGGGCTAGAAGAGAAGGTATGCCTCATTGCAGATGACACTAAGATCCGCAATAGGGTTAAACTCCAGGGAGGGTGGAGAAAATGAGACTGGACCAAGGCAAGTTAGAAGAGTGGTCAAGAGTGTAGCACCTTAGAATCAATGCAAAGAAGTGCAAAATCAGGCACTTGGTGAACAAAAATACAGGACAGGAATACACGAGGGGTGGGGAGTACTGATCACAACCAAACTGGAAAGGAACCTGGGGTAGTCATGACAGATGGACTAAAGGTAAACAAGCAATGTGAGATGACAGTGGGGAAAACCAGAAGGATGCTTGGGTGCATAATGAGAGGTATCACCAGTAGAAAACAGGAGGTGGTGATACTACTGTACAAGCAATTGGTGAGACCTCATCTAGAGTACTGTGTCCAGTTCTGGAAACTACATCTCCATAAGGACATACACAGGGTGGATGCAGTCCAGAAGAGGGCAACAAAAATGGTGCAATACTACACCAGAAACCTTATGAGGAGAGACTGATTTCTGTTTACTGTACATCCTGTTATCTCACAAAAACTGTTCAGACAAGGAAAGCATAGGGTCTCAACCTCTGGAGATGCCTTGCTGGGGTGTTGAGCTGAATCATTGATTTGGTAGCAAAGGGGAACTCAATGCTCCCCTGCAGCAATGCAGTGGGAAAGTGAGGTTCTTATTTAGCAAAACACAATGTAATATGGTGGTGGTGGTGTTGGGGGGAGCTGCAGGGAATAGCTGGATCCCTAAGTGAATTAAACAAATTATTACATTTTGCTAAATCCAGACCATACTTTCCCACAGTATTGCTGTAGGGGTGGGGAGCTAAGTTCTACATATTCTGGCTCATACTTCTCAACCAACCCTGATTTTGCCTCAGAATTTTTCTCTGTACCTCATAAAACTGATTTTGTATCTTGGAGGCATGTACAATTGCAATACCAATGGCGAACTTCCAGCATTGACAAATGCTTGTTAATCATCTGCAGTCCTTTCCAGATAACCTATGCATATTGGTACTCCAGGCACACTTTTTTAGTGCTGTCACTGAGAGAGAGTGACCACGGACTGGGGACATTATATACAACTAGGATGATCGGGGGTGGGGGGTCCACTAAACTACCAGGGATATGGGTACCTATAGAAACATTAGCAATCGGGGTAAAGGGGTCCACTAGACACCAGGGAAAGGGTAATTATAGAAACAGGAGTGATAGGGGCACAGCCATAGTCCCCATTAAAGACAGGGTTCTGGCAACTGTAAACAGTGATGTGCTGGCAGCTGTTTCCCACCTCCAGACCCTATGATTATACTGCTGCATCCTTTATGCATGACAAATAACTTATTTGGACAGGTGCAGAGATATGCTATGTGCTGTCGTGCTGCCGGGTTAACGCGGTCTTCCAGAGGCTTCTGAATATGGCCTAAGCCATGTGCTTTGCTATTCAGGGTTAGCATAGCACTAAGGTGGTTAGCACCACACTAACCTCTTGAATGTAGGCACCTATGACTACGTGTCTCAAACTACAACATCAGACTTAACTGATAAAGAAAGAAAGTTATACACCATAGTAACAGTTTTTCATCTAGATGATTCTAATGTGCATCATCCGTATATGAGGAATGATGCCCTGGAACTTAGAATCTTTTAAAAAAAAAAAACTCTCTCCTCTGTCAAGGCCCAAGCTCCCAGCATTTTCCTAACAGATCATTAAGCTTAAAAGTTCAATATCTCAAGACTTAATTAAAAAAAGATTTATATATATATTAGAGGCAAAAAACTCTGTTGAATGCATTAGTTAGGGTTGTTCCACAGCGACAAAAGTGAGAATTCGCTGTTAGGGTTGAAAACCCCCTTGGACCCCCGCCCACCCCCAACGGCATTAGGAGTGCGCATTGGGATCGTCAGCTAACTCTCACCCCATGACATGTGTAAAGCAGCAGAAGTATAGGAGAATGGGGTGAGAGTTGGGACCCGTCTGTCGCGCAGCTGCGACGAGGAAAGTGGAGGATCAGAGATTTTCAACTGTAATTCTCACTATCGCTGGCTAATAACTGCATTAAACAAGTTTTTTGCCTCTATTCCTTTCTTTTGAGAATGATAACGAGAAATAGTGAATGTACTGCAGCGGCGAGAAGGGCCCCCGCTGGGCTGCTGCATAATGCGCTGGCGGGCGCGGCCCTTTCCCTACCACATGATGTGTTGTGGCATACCAACAGGGACAACAACGCAAACAGAAATGCTAACAGTGGCGCACATGGTAACACAAGCACGAATGAGAACAGAAAGACAACGCACATAATGGCGTAGACGGGAATGGTCTGCCACGTGATGTGTTGTCACATAGTAACATGGTGCCTGCAAACAGAAATGTCAATGGGCATGGTGATGTAAAGTGAAACAGTAAGATAAACAGTACCGTAGACAGAAATGGCAAAAAATAACAGAAACGCAAGCGCAAATGAAAACGCAAAGGATAACGCACATGGTGGCACAGACGTCAATGGTAAGTGAAACGGGTACGGATCCGCAAGCGGAAAGGGCAACAGTAACAGTAATGTAAGCGCACAGGCTGGTTTTCCCCAAAACCTGCATTGAGAAAGACAGTGAGTACAAATAATGTATGCAAAATAATGAGTATCGGTGCAGAAAATGAGATCTTGGAATACTAAATACATTATATCTCAGGAACCGTACGATGTAGAAAAAAATTTAAAAGTCATATTATTTACAACTGTCCTGGCTAATTTGTACCTTAGCCCCAATAGGGGGCTAAGAAATTTTCCGACAAAAGTCCGTATCTCGCACCGTTTCCGAGATACAGGCCCTGAAAGGCGCGGCGAACGCCGTAATGTTATCCTATGGGAAAAAAAGAAAAGTTCGGAGCACCATAACTTTGCCTCCCTGTAATGTTTTTTCACCAAACTACTGAAAGGCACATCTGTGGGCTGTTGGCTGTCTTCCCTCCAAATTTCAGGAAAAAAGACCAAACCGTTATTTTGCAGCAAGGTGCCAAAGGATTCCTGTAATGCTTCGGGCGCCGTAATGTTATCCTATGGGAAAAACTGTCAACTTTGGAGTGCCATAACTTTGCTGCTGTGTAATATTTTTTCAATACAACACTGAAAGGCAGATCTGTGAGATGTCAGCTGCGTTCCCTCCAGATTTCAGCCCAAAACTCCCAACGGTTATTTTGCAGTGCAGTGCCAAATAATTGCTGTCATTTTCCCACAGACTAGAAAATTACTGTTGCAATTTGCGAAAGCTTTCACAAAAATTTGCGACACTTTCGTGAGCACGAAAGTAATTTGCGAAAGTACTTTTTCCAGAAATTTGAAAAACATATTTCTGGGGTGTTTTACCACAAAATAAAGACATGGCAAGCATTCCCAGGGCCCGACTAGGTGAATACAAAAAAAATTAGGTTGCTAGAGGGTCCCAAATTTAAATGCCAACCATTTTCTGATCACCAACTGAAAACAAAATGGCCGATTTGCAAAAAGTAACAGAGCCCATTTGCGAAAGTAAAATGCATTCATGAAAGTGTTGAACTTTGTTAACTTTTCCCATTGACTTATAATGGGAAACTGCTTTTGAATAACTTTTGAACCGTTTAATATTTTTTCACGAAATCTTCAAAAGACACATCGGGGACCCTGGCTGCACATTCCCTGAAGGTTTTGGGCGGTCCAGCAAACCGTACGACCTGTAGGCGCGACCACAGAATTCCAGAAAAGCGTGCACGCACAGATCACACTTAATAACTCTGCAGCTGTATATCCAACCAGTACAAAACTTGGCAGATCCCAAGGCCTATGGTTCTTGATCATAAATTCCAAATTTCAGGCAAATCCATCAAACGTTTGCAAAGTTATTAAGGTGCAAAGTTTTGGGGTTTAACATAGAAATGGCCCTCAACCTAACTATGGTAGCACTACTGTCTACCATAATATATCACTATCATATATATATATATATATATATATATATATATATATATATATATATATATATATATATATATATATATATATATACATATATATATATATATATATATATATATATAAGAGAATAAAAATTAGTTATGTTACCTATCGTATTTTTAGAATAACATATAATAATACAGCCAATAATTTTACAAGCTAAGTCCAAAAGGCAAATGAAGAACCAGTTTCTAATTCCTAAAAAGAGGAGGCAGGGTAGGACGAGTAGTACTGACTATTATATTCATCTAGAAAAAAAGATGCTATTACTATGAATAACTTCCTTTTTACAACAATAATAAGATTAACTAGTCAAGACTCCAAGCAGTATCCTGGGTTGGAGGGCTTTAGGATTATTTAGGGAAAAGGTTCAAATGTACAGAAATCTTAAATGTTGCACCCTCCTTTGCTTGGGTGTCCAGGCAGTAGTGCGGTGTGAATGTGTGAACTGTTGACCATTTAGTGGCCTTGCATTTTTCTGCCAGATGTGCATTACTCCTGGGTGCCACTGATGCTGTTGTACTCCTGGTGGAATGTGCCTTCACACCTCATGGGGTGCTGTACCTGTCTTTGTGTAGCAATATCTTATCATGGCCACCCACCATGAGTTAGTCTGCCTACTTGATGGGTGCCCCTTTGACACATCTCCATAAGTGACAAACAGTTGTATTGCTCCCCTGATGCCCTAAACTTACAGAAACTGAGGGCTCGCCTAACATCAAGGGTGTGCAGAACTTCTCCTTTATTTGTATGTAGTCTTGTAAAATACACTGACAGTGGAATGATTCAGATAGAATTCGGAGACCATTTTAGGGAGGAATTACATACTTGCCCTTAATGATGCTTTTCCTGTATAGGTAACATAGGAACATAGATAATGTGGATGAATACGGGGCACAATGATGCATCTAGTCTGTCTGTCACTAACCATGGTGATATACCCTAATGCCTCTTTATATCAGATGAATGTCCAGTTCTTTTTAAAATATTTAGAGAGATCCTGCCTTAACTACTGACTTTGGGAGACTATTCCATAGTGATGCAACCCTTTGCATGGAATAACACTGTCTTGCTTTTGATCTTGTTGTGTTCCCCTTTTGTTGTTTACCAAGACTTATTGGGCTGGTCACCTTTTCCCTCATGGTTAAATTAAGACACTTCATCACATGTCCACTAGTTATGGCTTGGAAAAGTTATTACTGTCTCCCCTTAGTCTCCTATACTATAATGAGTAAAGGTTTAGGTTCTCTAATCTTTCTTCAGTCAGGGTGTTGAAAACCCCCTGATGAACTTACTTTGTGGACCTCCCTTGTACTATTGTTATTTTCTTTATGTCATTCTTTAGATGTGGTGACCAGAACTGCGCACAGTATTCTTAGTGCGGTCTCACCAGGGCTCCATACATTGGCACTACCAGATTCAGGTTCCGATTCCAGGCTGGGACTATAGTCCACACTGGAAGATTCATGTGTGACAGACCCTTGAAAAAAAATCTCTTAAGAACTGGAAGTTCAAGCAATCTGTCCACATATTTATACCTGTAACCAGATACAGCTGACAAGTGCAACTCAAGAGATGATAGTCTGAGACCAGGGACTTAAGGTGCATCATACAGTCAAGTACTCCAGAAATGTCTGCATTATTTACAAATCATAACCTGTTGTCACATTAGACTGAATCTGTTCCACTTAGGAATGTAAGTCTTTCACATAAAAGGTTGTCTGGCTACCTTAAGAACCTCTAAAACCTGTTCTGAAAGGTTAAACTCTGAGAACTGTAAGCCTTCAGGTGTGCCATGCTTACAGATGGAAGGAGGAAAGATTTAGATGAGCTACCTGGCCCTTGGATATTGTCAGCAGGTCCCTGCACATTGGGAGGGTGTAGGCCTGCCTGGACATCTGAAGTAGCAGAGAATACCATGGTTATCTTAACCAGTCTGCAACAATTATAATTATGGTTACTCTCTCTGCTCCTGCATAGAGGACAAAGATTGTAAGCAAAGTCCCTAGGGTTTTAGTGCCTCCCTGCACAATTTGTAATCTGACACCTCCATATTTGTTTATATAACACATTCCACTGTGTTGTCTGTCCTTATGTGCAGGCTTTGACACTTGGCATTATCAAGGCAAAAGAGTCTAACATGTTTCAATATGAGAAAAACAGCAGGACAAGAGGACACAGCATGAGATTAGAGAGAGGCCAATTAAGGGGTAATGTGAGGAAGTTCTTTTTCACAGAAAGGGTGGTGGATGCATAGAATGGCCTTCCTCAGGAAGTGGTGGATATGAATACAGTGCAGGGCTTCAAACAGGCATGGGATAGGCATAAGGGAGCAATATAGATCAGTATGAATAGATAGGCTATTGACAGATTACCGGCCTATGGCACATTCATAAGGTGGAAAAAATGGGCAGACTGGATGGGCCTTGGGGTCCTTATCTGCCGTCAACTTCTATGTTTCTATGTTTCTGTGTTGGCCACTTCTGAGAAATGTTTTATGGACAGAAACACTGTCCTAAATTCCAGTTTGTGTTACGGGAAGATGGAAAACTTCACTTTGCAAAATTTTTTGTGAAGTTTTCTGACTTTGCAAAATGCAACTTTGGGCAGTTTTTCACCTGGTGAAGTGCAAACTTCACACAGTGGGGACTATGTGATAGCACTTCACTGGCAAAGTGGGTATCCAGTGAACACAGCGACCACAATTGAGTGCTTTCAAAAAGGGCAACTCAATCATGGTGACTGTGTTCAGGGCTACCTGGCAGGGTAGCAACTGGATACCTGGGTGGGCGAGGTAGGGCGATGGGATGTACGTGCATATATGCACGTAGGGTGGCGAGATGGGGGGGAGGTATGTGGAAGAGGGTGTGGCAGCCAACTTCCGAGCTGATCCACTAGTATGGTGGGGCGGGTGATCGGTTGGGAGGCACAGGGTACAGGGTTTGGGTCTGGCATGGCGTGGTACGTTTTTTGCCGGCAGGTGGCTTTTTATTTTTTTAAGTATTTTGCCCTCCCCCAACATGCACCCCCCCTGGAGTGGAGAATCTTTAAAGAAACTACCACAGATCTTGGGCACTCTCTTCCCATTCACTGCGAGTGTGCATTGCCAAAATTTATTTTCGGCGATGTACACCCATCCTAATAGAGATCGCTATTCTGTGATCGCTGTTATCACACAGAATCAGCAAAGTGCCAGTGAAATGCTACTCCATGTAGTGTTTTTTCCTGGGCAATGTAATACTGCACGGATGAAGAACTACTCAAAGTGTAGTTTGTTAAAATTCCCACCCACCCCTTCAGTTATTACAAACCCATTCTCTCCTCCAAACAGCCATTTAAAAAAAAACTTGGCCTTCTCCACCGTGTGGCAGCAGTACCCCCACCCCAGACTCAGTGAAGTTAGTGACAAATATATGTCAAATGTTATCCTATTTATAACTCTAATGTAGCCCAGCTAACAGCCTGGTGTACAAACTAGCACTCCCCTCAGAATTCATACTTCAAAATACATTTTAATATTCATGCAGTCTTTTTAACGTTCCATGGTCTTCTGAAGGTCACATGATTGAAACATCAGTCACATGACGTCTGTGCATGAGAGATGCTTTGATGTCTTGATCTTACCATGAAATATCTCATTGCAATGAGAAATTACTGAGGTATTTAAAACAGTTAAAATCACTTTTGTAATTACTGTGAAAGAACCGGATGGAACAATAAAAAGACTGCATGAACATAAAAGTTTTTTTTTTTATCTATGAATTACTAGAGAGTGCTAGTGTATATATCCAGCTGTTATCTGGACTAAGCTGGAGTTAAGAAGTTTCTTTTTCCAAAAACCCAGTGGCTGAGTTGTTCAAAAAAGATGATTGCTGGAAAGTTTTGTGTTTCTGGGTAATCTTATTCATTTCCTGTGTGCCACATCCCTTTCCACTCACTCATGCAGCAAACCACTCACGTCCCACCACCTCACCTGACAGTACCCTGTATTATGTGACAATCCCCCATCTACAGCCAGTCAGTTGTTACTATTATCAAAGATGTCTCAGTTAGTCATTCAGATACTTACCTCTGAACAGAGAAAACATCTCCATGCAGGTACAACTTAATTGTTGGTAGTGCATGGAGGGGAGAGAGAGAGGTTAGGATTAGAGGGGGATTGGGTGGAAAATTGCCACCTATTATAGGGTACTCCCATGTAGAGGAGGTGGGAGCTGAGTAGTTTAGTGTGCAGGTGAGGGGAAGGGAATTCGGCATATATGAGATGAATGGAATTGCATATATTTGCCAATAACTTTACCATCTACTGAGGTGGGGCTGCTGGGGGGAACATTCGTGCAACAGAGTGGAGGGGTGGGGGATATATTTTATATGAATAGGTGGGGAGAGGAGTAGGTATGTAATAACTAAGGAGGCTGGGAATTGCTTGAAAAAAAAAAAACGTCAAGTGAAACTGGGGTTGAAGTCAGGAAATTCACCTTGCTTCACAAAGCATGAAGGGGCCTATGCACTACAGGGTGGGAATTATGCACCAAAGGCATGTATCCCACCCATGTAGCTCTGCATCTGAGGACAGGTGTGCACCAGCTGTATTCATCATCAGCTGCCACTCATTCATGGCTCCACACCCATCACGCTGGACTCCGCAGGGTGGCCAGGGGCACAGTCGTGGACCTGGACGGGCATCCAATTGGATGCCCATGCTGGGTCCCACAGTGGATTACATGCATGCCGAGGCATGCGTCTGGGTGCATGCATAGACGCTGCAGGTACCCAGACCCGCATGGCTATGCCCCATCCACCAGACGACCCTCTGGCCATGCCCCTGGTGCACCATGGCCACCAACCATACCGGAATACATCTTCCCAACACAGGGCTGCCCAAACACCTATCCAGCACAGCACCCCCCTCCCCACACATACCCACTCCCGGCTGGCAGAATCTGGCACCACACACACACACACACACACACACACACACACACACACACAAAATGGCCCCATCCCCAGTAGTCACAGGCATGCCCCCCTTCACCCACTTGGGAGCATAGGCAGCACCTTCCCCTGACTCCTTACCTGGCACTCTGTTACTCTCCATGGTGGCAACTGGTCCCCGACCCACCTGCAGCACCCCTCCCACCTGCAGCTCTCCTCACATCTCCCCGGCTACTGGCTGTCCAAGTGATGCTAGAAGTGCAATGCCTATATATAGGCATTGCACTCCCAGCATCATCTGGATGGCTGGTGACTGAGGAGGTGTGAGCAGGGCTGTGCCGCTGGCCATCCCAGGCCATGGCGCCAGCAGCACGGTATGCAGATGGAGGGGCTGACAGTGCCACAGGGTTGGGGGGGCACTGCACACCATTGGGGGGGTGCCAGGATCAGAAGCCAGGATGCTCTGCTCAGTGCAGAGCCATGCATGGCAAGGCACCTGTTGGGGGTGGTCCCTGCCTCGGTGATGGGGCACCAATGTGTGTGTGTTGAGGAGACTACAATAGGATGGCGGATGTGCTGTGTGGTGATGGGAGGGATGCACACCAGCAGGGATGGTGCATTAGTGTGTGTCTGGGGGGGTGGCCACCATGTGTGTAGGGTGGCTGCCATGCAGGACTGTGGCGAGCTGCCTGTCCTGTGGAGGCCATTACGGTGCTGCTAAGATGGGGAGGTTGTGTGTGTGTGTGTGTAGTCATCTATAGTGCCACTGGTGCTGGTCAGCAACCCGTTCGCATGGGGCTGGATGTGCAGGCACTTTTGGCACAGCCCCCTGGTGTTAACGAGAGCCCTCCAATGCACCCCAGTGCGCAGCACTACACGCCATGGTGCATGGCATGTAGTGCTGGCATGCCCCCTAACCAGCCCTGGTGCATTGCTGTCCATGTGGCTGGGGGATCGAGTGCGTAGGGGCTGCAAGGCCCAGATAGTGCATCCCACATGGGCGTGCAATGGGTGCGGAGTGACTACGCCCATTTGTACATGGGCCCCAAAGTTCTTGACTTCCCATCAACTTTGCATATGATGTAAAACATTAAAACATCTCTAGTCCTAACAGATTTATGTGCCCCTCCTGTTACTTTGCTGGGTTTCACACCCACTCTGCAGTGTTCTGCAAGTTGTGCCCCTGCCCCCCATATCACAAGAGAGGTGAATCTGTAGTCAGTACCATCATGTGCTGTTCTTTTTGAAAAGGAATTCTTTTTCTCAAGTATTGCACATGTTGCCACCAACTGGAGGGAATCTAGTAGCATTTCTTTTACTGGGACCAGGGTAGCTATAAGCTGAGCTGTGACCCAAACTCTTACAGGTACAACTGAACTGCCCATCTATGTTTTCTCACAGCGGGAACCAATAAGAGGCTGAAAGAAAACCCCCCAGCCTGAGGGAATCCCGAGTAGTCCTCTTTGTTCTTCTTTAGAATGTGGCTATGAAGAGAGTTAGAGTTAGGGCTGGGCAAAATTTATCTTCCGCAAGTGAAATTCTGGCAAAATGCTGATTTTGCTTCTATGAAATGTTGCAAAATTTCTGTGAAAACTTTGTGAAATGTCCCCCAAATTGTGTTTTTTGTTATGTCCATCTAATTTTAATTGGGGTTTGTCAAAACTGTTCCATATTTGGTATGATAACTTTACCAATGTCTATATAGAGGTGTGCCAAGTTTCAGATCTCCATCTTACTGAGTTATAAGCCTTTAGATTTTCAGAAGTTTTAAGATCACAGTAAACAACTACGTGAACTAAATGTGCTTGTCCAGATTTCACCAAATTTAGAACAGTGACATTATCAGGGCCTATAAATATGTGTCCCACTTTTCAGATCTTTAGTTTTGAACGTGAACGAGTTATTAGCCTCCAAACTTTCAAAAATTGTTAACATTTGCAATTACTGTATGTAAACTGCAGAAGTTTAAGCCCTTAACAGTTTAAACCTAGAGAACTGAATATCAACAATGTTGTTGAGTTCATTGACCCTAAATACTAGGCTTTAAGGAAACTCCCATGGCCCAGCATCACAGCGTCAAGCTGCTATACTGACAACAAAGGTTTGGAAGCAAGCTCGGGAAGTCGTGTTGGGAGGCATGCCACGGGTAAAGCTTACAGTTTACATAACCATTGCTTCTCTATTTAGCAGTTTCTATGACTCTTCTAAGAAAGTATGCTATACATTTTCGGTTATCTAGCTCCAAAGGTGGCTAAGTTGTAAGCACATAAATAGTTTCAGAAATTTTCACATGAATATTAAATTGCCAGTCTTTGAGCCCCTATAACTTCTCTGCCCTTCATCTAAATGGTATGAAACTTGGCACACTTTTGGATCCCATACCAGAAAATATGTGTGCTAAATGCTGACCTCTACCTCTGATATGGACTGAGTTCTGGCCAATTAAGGAATGTCAGAAAATTCCACCATAATTCACAACATTTTATGACATTTTTCAGAATTTCATGAAAATTCCATGAATTTGGAATTTGCAAATGTCACCCAGCTCTAATTAGAGTGTATACTGACTGCCTTGGGAGGAAGGCCCTGGCCTGAACTGTGCCTAATTCTACCCCTATAAAATGCAGGTTCTTTGTTGATTCTAAGCAATATTGCCTGACAGGTCATGTGTTGTGAGGTTTTTCTTAAAGGGGGGTATGGTGGCAAAGCCCCCCAACTCAAATAAACTAATAAACAGTAACAGAAAGGAGGCATGTGACGGGCTGTATTCAAGAAGCTTTTTATACAAGCTTCCTATGCATATCCCATAATCTACACAATCATGCCCATCCCTCCCTTCTCCCTGAGCCACAATAGATATAAATGCCCCATTCTGCAGCCAATGTAGCACCCATCCCAACCTTTTCCCTGAGCCACAATAGATATAAATATTACATCCCAAGCCCACTTAGCACCCTATCCCACCTTCTCCATCCCTTCCCCACTGAGTACACTGACAGTGATTATATCCTCTGTGGATGTTCAGGATTGCGATTACAGCCCCTTATATACAGTTTCCTCATTTGATTGCTGCTGTCAGCATGCAATTTCTTTACGTGTATAGCACTCCTACAAGCTCCATATATAGCACCACACACCAGAATGAAACTTTCTGTGATAAAGCTGCATGACAAACTGGAGTAATAGCAATTGGATTACAATGAGTTGGTGCAGTATCCTGCAAGGTATTACTGGTAGACACTGCAGTAAGAGAGTTTCATCCTGGTAGGTGGCACTGTACATATCACTATGAATGGCAGTCCAGTGGAAGGTGGGGGTTGAAAAGAAACAATTATTCACAGCAGAAATGTTGTTTCTTCTAAAGGGATCCATAAGTGAGCTTTACAATAGCAATCAGTTCACTGAACTGAGTTGCACCAGAGACAGAACTTGGAATCACAGAATTTGAACTAAGTTCACACTGCACTGTGGTGACACACCCACCAACAGTCAGATTTGGTTTTAAATTAAGGCGGAACTGTGGCCACTAAAACTAGCTATATGACTGCCAAACATTTATAGAAAAAAAAATGTAATTAAATTTTGGAAAACATTTGCCAATTTAAAACAGACAACAAAGGTCTTTGTAGGAAACATTTTGTAACTAACCACCTATCAAAAACTGTGAAGCGCTGCAGCGAATAATGCAAATGGAAAAAATAACTGATTCTTGTATGAACCTATTTCCAGGTTCTGAAAGGGAAGGTAAGGCAAGGGATTGAAAAGCTTACTGATGAATCCCTGAAGAAGAAACATTTCTATAGTGATTTTTTTTCTTTAACCCCAGAAATCTATCAGTATACAGTAGTTTTACAATAGCCGACTCCATAGCAGTACCTTGGGAGGCTAGGTCCAGTAGTATTTAGCAAAAAGGTTCTGCATGACAGCATTGCTAAAACTGGCATTCCTTGAGGACTGTAGCCCTGTACACACTAGGGAACTTGAAATGGTTTAAGTGCCTTCAACCATTTTAAGCTCCTGGAACATGGTTTGCGTCCACACCATAGCATGTTTAAAACTGTGTTACAACTATGTTCTAAAACTGCTAAAACACTGCTAGAGAGGTGGACTTTAGCATGGTTTTAGCTAAACACTGTTACCTTAATCCGTGTAATAATAGTGTGTATGCAAACAATGCTGTAACATGGGTTAAGACAACCTGTCGTACAAGAAAATCCATTTTATGAGCTGCAGAATTAAAAGAAAAAATAGTTACTGGCACCACCAAGCAGAGGAAGACAACTTGGTTCTGGCAATGTATTTTGTCTCCTAATTGGTTTTAGTGCCCATTCACGGGTATCCCATCATGCACTGCAGCACCAAACGTCACCCATAATACCATGAGTTGGTGCTGCAGTCATAGTTGGGAACCCATTCCAGCTAGCACAATTGTCAGAAGACAATGTGGACGCTCTGACAACTATGCTAGGGATCGGTTTATAAAACATTTTTAATAACTTTTTATAATCAATCCCAGTGTGTACAGGGCCTGTATGTCCAGACAACAGTGTTTTGTGAAGGTGCGTACTCTGTCTTCCAGGTAACTGCTTTACAGATTTTTGAAGAGGGATGACACTTGCGCTGCCACAGGGGCAGAGATGCCCTGTGAGGAGTGTGCCTGTAGATCTCTGGGGGCTATTCTGCCACCATTTTGTAATAGTATTATACGCAGTAGACTATCCAGTGTGAGATAGTTCTTCTGGTTGCTGTTTTACCCTTTCGCACTTCCCCAATCGGTTATAAAAAGCTAAGTGCTGTTGGACCTGACATCTTTTGTGTGGTCCCGGTAGTAACCTAGTGCACTTGTTACATCCAGGCAGTGAAGTTTTTGTTCCCTTGCACTAGAATGCTCAGTGAAAACCATGGTGGAAGGGCAACTGACTAGTTCAGGTGGAATTCTGACATTACCTTAGGGAGTTAGAAGTCTATAAAGCCTTGAATTCCTTAAATCCGACCACGGGCAAATACCCCTCCAGGCTGGACTCCAAGCTGATCTACATGGCTGCTCCTGCCATCGCCACCCCCACTCCCCCGCTGCTCTTTTCAATCTCTCTTTCTCCCAAGGTTCAATCCCTTTGGAATGGAAGCACGCAACTGTTATCCCTCCTCCAAAGGGCAGTGACCCCTCCAGCCCTGGTAACTACCATCCAATTTCCCTACTCCCAATACTGGCTAAACTCCAGAAGCACCTTGTGCTCTCCCAACTCTCTCCCTTTCTCAACTCCTCCTCTTTCTTCTCTCCCTAACAGTATGGCTTCAGGAAGTCCCACTCCACAGCCACTTCTCTTCTACGGTTCACAGACTCTATTCTTGATGGTATGGACAAAGCTCACATCATCTCAGCAATTTCTGTCAATCTGGCAAAGACATTCAACACTGTCTCCCATGCTTTCCTTCTGGACAAGCTTGCCCTTGCAGGGCTCTCTACCATAGCCACCAACTGGTTCCACTCCTACCTGGTAGGCAGCTCGCAATCTGTTAGAATTGGACTCGCCAACTCCTCCTCCCTTCCAGTCACTACAGGAGTACCCCAAGGCTCAGTCCTTGGACTGCTCCTATTTTCTATCTTCCTTTATGACCTGCCCACTGCCTGTCCACACGCATCCATACACATATATGCAGATGACTCAGTACTGTATATATCAGGCCCCTCAACCGCTGATTTGGCAACCAGGTTTCAACAGAACTTCAATGATGTTCAGCTCTAGTTTTGTGCAAACCAGCTTTTTCTTAATGCCAAGAAAAGTCTCTATGATCTTCGGCATGAGGCAAAGACTCTCTCGACTCCCTACCACCTCCTCCTTCCACACCCTGGATGGGACCACTCTGGAGGCTTGCACCTCCTTTAGACACCTTGGGGTCTGGTTCAACCAGCACCTCGACTTTTCTGTACATGTTGATGCCATCCACAAAAAGCTCCACCCCAAGCTGGGTGCCCTATATCGCAACTGTGGTTGCATTCCACTGCCAGCCTGCCATGAAATAGTACAGAAAATGATCCTCCCTATTTTTAAATATGGGGACATAGTCTACAGTGTAGCTCCAAAGTCCATCCTAGCCAGACTGGACCTCCTTTTCCACTCATTCTTCCGCTTCACCCTTGGTTGCCCACCCTCCACTCATCACTGTGCTCTCTACCAGTCTGTCAACCTCCCCTCACTCTAGGATCATAGACAGTCTCACTGTGCCAGGCTCGCGGTCAGGTTCTGGTCCCAGTCCTTGCCAATGCATCTCGCCTCTGTCCTAACAGCGCATGCCCCTCCTGTGTACTCACTCAGGAATTTCAACACCTGTCTCCTGGAAGTACCTCACAAAGCTTCCTCAGCTGGCCAGTCAGCTTTCATACATCGCTTGCCCAAATTGTGGAACTCCATCCCCATGGATATCAGGCACATGTCTTCTACTCAGCACCTCAACTCCCTCATCAATGAAGCATTTCTCCACCTCCTGCGCCTGTGGCTAAGTAAGCCTCTCCGTGCACTTTGGCATAGGTCACTATCCTTGTCCTGTATTAGTGACCCTGGCAGAACATGCTTCATTACCAACGCTTACCTTATTACTGTACTAATGTACTAGATGTGTTGTTACGTACTTCTCATTTATACCCACCATTCTTAATTGCTAACTGCTGTTATACTCATTGCTAGGACTTATTGTAGTCTGCTTAAATGTTTCATCCTTAGTTGCACTAATTTTATCCTGTATACATGCCATGTCTATTATCCTCAGTCCCCCAGGATGCACCTGGAATTTGAGCAGTACTCTGTTCAGCATGCCTTCCTGTTCAAACTTTTAAATAAATAAATAAATTAGTCCTGAGGACTACTTTATTCCTATTGAGGATTATGTAGTTTGGATCTCTGCAGAGGGCTTACAGCTCGCTTACCCTCCTAGCAGATGTAATAGCAAATAGGAATAGTGCTTTCATTGTAACACATTTTAGGTCAGCACTAGCCATATGCTCAAAAGGTGCTTCCATCAGCTGAGCAATGCACACATTTAGATCCATTGGATGAACAGGGTCCATCAAAACAGGGTATAAAAGATTGAAACCTTTAAAAATACCTTTCAAAAACAGCTTGAGAGGCCAGAGAATTACTCTTGCTAGATGATGTGTAAGCTGAAACTGCTGCCAAATGCACCTTTGGGGTTGAAAGCCTCAGGCCTTGGGACCGTAGGTCCAGAAGGTAATCCAAGACTGTAAGCAGGCCTGCTTGCACAGACATTATCTTTAAGGTAACACACCAGAATGAAAATCTCTTCCCTTTTGATGCATATGCATTCCTTGTTGCTGGTTTTCCAGAAAATTTCAACATGATCATCACCTCCTCTGATAAATTTAAGCTACAGAATTCTAGCTCCGCAAGAAAAATGACCTCAGTTGTAGGGTTTTGAGGTCTGAAAATGATATCCTGCCATGGGACTGGGTCAGCAAGTTATGCCTCAATGGCAGGTTGATTAGAGCCCTGCTGGACAGACTCAGAAGCATGGAGTACCAGACCTGCCTGGCCCAGTCTGGTGCTATCATGATTATTGTTGCTGGCTCCTTCCTGAGCCTTATGAGTACCCTCTGCAAGAGAAGGAATGGAAGGAAGGCATACAGGAACCTCCCTGTCCAGATCAGAATCATAACATCCTCTGGGACTGTTCTATTGCTGGGGACCTGCAACAGAATTTTGGGAGTTGCTTATTCTCCCAGAAAGCAAACAGGCCTATTTCTGATGTACCCCACTTTCTAAACTCTGGTGCCAGCACCTGCTGGTTAAGCGTCCACTTGTGGTTTACTTGGCTGATTTCTGCTTACTGGGTCTGACAAAACACTGGGCTTGATTCTCAAAGCCCCTCATGGTGCAAGGGGCATGCGCCACAATGAACGGAGCAAAATTACCCTTGCACAGGGAACAATTCTCAGTGGCAGCCTGCGTCAACCACAGGCTGCCTGCCCCAAATGGGGCTTGTGCCACCCATATGTCCAAACACGGGCTGCAACCTGGTGCTAGGGGGCATGTGGCAGATGCAAGCTGCCACATCCCCTAATGTTGGATTCTCAGAACTCTCCCAGAGGGAGAAATGCTAAGTTCTCTTAGACCAGCCAGGGCCTATCTAATAGTACTTAGAAAAATCTCCTCTGGGAGAGTTGCCTGTATGTGGCAATGTGCCGCGTTCCCCCTCCCCAATCCTGAAGTCTCTGTTATGTGAAATAAAATAAATGTCAGCTTCCCTGTTGGTCGAGTGTCCCCCTCCCCTCCCCAATCCCTAATGTCTCCATTATGTGAAAAAACATAATTGTCCCCTTCCCTTCTGGTCGAGTGCTCCCCTTCCTGATCCCCGATGTCTCCATTGTGTGAAATAACATAACTGTCCCCTTCCCTGGTGGTCTAGTGCCCCCCCAAATCCCTGATGTTTCCATTAAGATAATACAAATATTATCCCCTTCCCTGAGTGGTCTAGTATTTACCTCAGGAGGTAGTGCCCACTATCCTGCTCCCCCCATCCAGAAACAGAGCCAGCGACTGGCACAGCCTTCCTCTCACCTCCATGGCTGGACGCTGACTGAACTGTCACTGAGCATGTACTGTAAATTGTATGAGATCACTGATTAATCAATGAGTGCGTACAACTTACAGTGTGCATTCAGTGACAGTTCAGTCAGCAGCCGGCTGCGGAAGCGAGAGGAGGGCTGTGCCGGTTACTGTCCCTCTTTGGGATGGGGAGCAGGGTGGTGGGCACTACCTACTGGGGTGGGGGTGGTGGGGCCACTTGATCACCAGGGAAGGGGACAATATTTGTATTATCTTAAGGGAGACTAATAATTGGGAAGGGCGGGGCACTTGGACCACTGGGGAAGGGTTTTTCTTTCTTTGATCTAGGAATTTGGGATGAGGAACTCCTTGCCTTTGCCACAAGAGCCTGTGGCAGATCCCTCCATGTGATATGTGTCTGGCACATGGGAGAGGTTGTCGCAAGTGTGGGGACTTAAGGCGCCAGGACCTCTTTTGTACCAGAATCAGGTGCAGAGTCCATGGTGCTCCAAGCTTCGGTGCAAGCTGCTGTTTGCCATAGCTTGTGCCAATCAAAGTCCTCTAGAAACATACACTTTGATAGCAGATAAGGACCGCTTGGCCCACACAGTCTGTCCATTTCCCTACCTATTGGATAAGCTGCAGATCCTAGTTTTACCAACAGCCTACTTCCTCCAACCTCTCTCTAGAACTGCCTTATGTCTGTCCCATGCAATCTTAAATTCCCCCACTGTTTTTGACCCCACATCCTCCTCAGTATGACCATTCCATGCATCCACTACCCTCTCCATAAAAAAATACTTCCTCACGTTGCCCCTGAGTCGTCCCCCCTCTGAGAAACGAGCTCACTGTCTTTTTCTGGTAGGTGTACTGCAGATAGCTCTACATCCAGGGAATAGGCTAGGTTCTTGATCTTCATGGTTTCTGTAGATAGCCTTGAAGATCTTGTTCCTCAATACTAGTTTATGTAATACATTGTAGTGGTGTTGTCTGTTAGGCTCTGAACAGATTGACCCTGTGTTTGGGAGTAAAAAGCTTGCATTGTTAGGAACACTGCCCTGATCTAAAGGAGGTTGATATGTTCCTGAGTCTCCTGTGTGTTCCAGGTGCCACTCACAGTGATATCTTCCAAGTGGGCGCCCCACCCTAGAAGTAAGGCATCAGTTGTGAGTATACTTGTTGGGGACTGCAGAAGAAGGGAATGCCCCCTCTGAGGTTATCCTCTTTCTTCTACCACTCTACTGACTTTATCAAAGTTGTTGTGACTTGCACTAGTTTTGACAGATGGTCCCTTGTTTGGGACCAGTGGTCCCTTGAGTGATATGGAATGTCCCTCTTCTGGAACCTGGCCCCGGTATCACTGCAGTGGAAGAGGCCATGTGTCCCAAGAGTTGCAGAAAATCCTTTGTAGACCTTGACTGGCATAGTGTAAAGAATACTGCAGTGGTAAGCAGATGTGATACCCTTGAATGAGAATGAAAAGCTTTCCCCTGCAGGGTATCCAGCTTTGCAACTATGAAGTCCAATACTTGAGCTGTTTCTTTTGTGACTTCTGTAGGTTTGTCAAGAGTCTAGGCCCTCTAAGATACTTTTACCAGCTGTATAGAGCACCTTGCCTCCTGCTGTGTTTTTACCTTAGACTAGGCAGTTGTCCAGGTAGGGGAAAATACCACACCTTGCCTTCTTAGATGTGCTGATAGCACAGCTAGGCACTTTGGGAAAACCCATTGTGCTAAGGTAAAGCCAAAGGGAAGGGCTGAGAAATAGTATTGGAAGTGCCCTAGTCTGAAACCAAGGTATTTTTGTAGGTATATCTGACTTGAATATGAAAGCAGGCATCTTTCAGATCCAGAGACCCCAACAATCTCTTGCTTGCAGGGATGGTATCACTGAGCCCAGTGTGACCATCTTGAATCTTTCCTTTTTATCTGTTTGTTCAGATATCTCATGTCTAAAATGGGTCATCGTTCCCTGTTTTTCTTTTTTTTTTGTTATATTCAAATGTTATTGTCACAACAGAGAGCATTGTTATACATACAGTAATTAACAGGTCCATAGTACAACTGGAGAAACAAAGGACGAGTAGGGTTTATCACTCCTGACACATTGCAAATGTTGAACATAAATACATGAATTCCCCATTTTTCTTGTGGGTTAGGAAGTATCTAGAAAACAGTCCCTTGCCCCATTGTGAGACAGGGACCTTCTCTTCTGCTTTTGCTAGCAGCAATTTACCTCTAACCTCAGCAGGATTTGTTCTTTTGGAGAGTTTTGGGAATTTTTTGAACTAAAGACAAAACTTGACTCACTGATTCCAGGACAAACTTGTCTTTGGTGATTTTTGTCTATTCCTGGAAGTAGTGTGCCAATCCCCCCCACCACCACCACCACCACCACCCCGGCAATGGTTGGACGACCTGGGAAGAACTGTCAGGTGTTTTGTTTTGGCTATGCCTTAGGTGCTGGTGCTGCGGCTGCATGCCTAGTGTCCCTTCTGCTCTTCCTCTACTGTATGCACTCAGGGGTTGATACTCATTGGGACATAAGGCTTTGGGTAGTAACCCCTACCCCTGCCTCCACTTCTGTATGGCCGGTAGGAATAGGAGGCCTTTTCATTTTCTGTGCTGTTTCTATAACTGGGTTTGCATTCTTCCACTTTTTTCATATATGCCTCTGTCTTGTCACGAAACAAGAAGTTCCCCTCAAAAGAGAAATCCATGGTCTTAGTCTGTGTGTCCTAGGATAGGATGGTAGCCCTAAGCTAGGCAAATCTCCTTAGAGATACTGCATTAGCAAGGACCATTGAGGCAGAGTTGTTGGTGTCCACAGCCATGTTGAATTAGTACATGGGGCAGCCAGTGCTGACCTGGCCATCTGCCAAATCATGTGCCACTTCACTGTTTTCTTTCTCATTCTGTACCAGGACTGAATTCCATAGTGCCATCTATTACTGAGCTGTGTATGCCATGTAGGCTTTCTGACTGAGCAGCAAAGAAGCTGAGGTGCACCCTTTTTGGTGATGGTATCAAGTTTTTTGGAATCCTTCTCTGGAGGCTGTGCAGAAAAGGCACCTTCGATTTCTCACATGCAGCAGCCTGGACCACTCCCTCATGATCAGGGTGGACATAAAGGTACTCAGACCCCTGTTCATCCACCTGATATTCTTTTCAATCTTCTTATCAATGCCAGCAGCTGAAGTGGGTGCTGACATGGTTTTGGTAATGGCTTTTTTGGAGAGATTTGTGGATTGGAAGTAGCAGCTTTTTTTTGTAAGCCAGACCATCATGTCCATAAATTCAACCTCCTATATACCCTTCTCAGTTTCATGGGAGGGGATATTGAGGGCATTTGACATTTGTCTGAGAAGAATAATGGGATGCGTAATGTGTTTTCGTTGCAGTCACCATTTCCAGTGCCTGCTCTGAGGCTCTTACTTTTACCATCACTGGACTCAGGGTTTCCCCTTTATTTATTTATTTGACAGACTTTAGGATTACAACCTTTGAGCCAGGGACTCATTTACGAAGGCTCCGCGTCAGAAAAACAAGCATAAACACTTAATATACAGTATATAGACATAGAATGGCAGCTAAAGGTTTCAGTACTTTTAGTTATACAATATTGCAGAATCAAGATCAGCTATACATTGCATTGAATGTGTTACCGAGAGCTGTATTTTACAGTTTTCAAGAGAACAATAAGTTTGCTGATAGAGGGAGGGAGTAAACAGGTTTGATATTTACAGCAAAGTAGAGAATTAGACAGGTACCTCGAGTGCAGGTAAATGAGGCATTGTTAATAGGTAAGGTTTGGCAGCCCTATCAGTAGGAGCTCAGTGGCGGGGTGGTCCCGTAAGATGATAGATAGATGACCCAGCACTAGCTGGTACATTGGCAGCGCTGTGAGCTGTGCCTTTCAGACACTCTGTGTTCTGAACCATCTTTCCAATACTTTGCTGATGGTTGTGTACCTTTATCTCATCTATCTGTCCCCTTTGATGGGGACTGCTGCTGATTTTGAGGAGAAGGACTCTTGTCTGAGCCTGTACTGGTGGCGTGGAGACAGACTTGAAAAGTCATGAAGTCTTCTTTTTTTGGCCCTTTTCTTTGGTGTTTTAGGGCAAAATGTTTTACAGAGCTAATGATTTATAAAATTGTTTTCTGGACCAAGGCACCTTAAACAAAGCTTGTAGCAATCTGCCCTTGCCAGGAGCTGGAAACAACAGGTGCAATGTTTGAAGCATGAGGGGCTTGTTCTCTTCTTCTTTTGTCTGCCAGTCATGCCAAACTCTGATGGACCACACATTCTTTTTACTGGTTCCCAGAACAGTCACATAAATTGCAATAGAGCCCTAAATGTTATAAAAAGGGTCTGAAAAATAAATTTTCTGTCTTGTTCCCTGAAAAAGGGGACCATGATAATTTTTTACCTCACTCTTAATAGTCGTTAGAGTAGGGACTGAGGTTTTGTTATCAATTTCAAAGATTTATCAGTACCAGTGGCTCAGTTCCCTCTATATTGGAACTGCAACTCTGGTGCTATAAAACCGTTATAGAAAAGTAAAATATGTGGTTATTTAAGAATGCAATATATATTTTTCACATAAATAAGTGGTTCCTAAAGGTGGGAATGGTGTCAGCTTGTGTCCTTCTCCACTTCCTGGGAACCAATCAGTAACCAGAGAAACGACGTTACAAATAAAATAAACAAAAACAACCAAACGCAGAATATTGAGAAATAACTAAATACAGAAATTAAATCACAAAACCATTCTGGAGACTAGAAGAGTGGAGCTTTATTTCTAGGTAACTGCTCTCTTCAAGCAGAGAAACAAATCTGACTGTTGGTGGGAGTATGACTACTGTGCAGAGTTTGAACTTTGTTCTAATTCTAAGATTCCAAAATTAGCATACTGTAGGTTCTATCTCCGGGCAACTCAAGCCAGTGAACTGATAGCTATTGTAAAGTTATACTGATGGATTCTTGGGGTTAGAACCTCTGGTTGGACCACATTCATGACAGTGGCTTAGGGACATGGATGTCCCAAAATGATGTGGGTTGTCTCCCTTCTCCCACCCATTACTCTCTCCCACATGCAGTTTCTTCAGATTTTTTTTTATCAACCCTCCCTCAAAATCTTGTGACTTGTTCTGCTGTGCCATTTTTTCAGGGTACGAGAAATGCCAGTGTCACTGCTACTCCACTGACCAGCCAGCAGTGGTGTGGATAGTCACTGCATCCCCTACAGATCATGCCCACATCATGCTTTTCATAACCTAACATCTGCCAACCTGAAGCTGGTATTCGGGAGTCTGTTCATGCACATGAATCTCCTCTGTGGCAGTGCAATACTCTCTAGCTACATCAGGTTAGCAAGATAGTGATCAATGAACCAGAAACTGGAAGTAGTTGCAGGGGAGGTTGTGGCTATTTTATTTCCCTCCACTCTTAGCCAAAATTACTGCAAACACTACTTTAAGAAGACATAACGGGGTGGGGGGGGGGCTGGTGGTGGCTGCCAGTTAAAACAGGGAAAGCTGTACTATAAAGAAATGAAAATGCACTGTACCTGGTATGTATTCATCTTCATATTCTTCATCAAACATCTCTTGAGATGGCCTAAAGACAAAGATAGCTGATTAGGAGTTCAAAATTATAAAACTTTCGTATTGTGTTAGAAAACAAGCATTTGTCAATGCCGAATGTTTGCTTGCTGGTATTAGCATTGGAAATGCAGGAGTTAGACAGATTCAGAATAGGAATGGCAGTGAAGTATTGAACTTCACACCAACCCCACCTCCATCCTGTAGAGATGGACCTCTGCTCATGAACAGTGTCACTGTGATTTCCGTAATGTGTCCTGAACACTGATTTCCCACAGCAGCCACACTATTGTGCACAAGAAGTACAAAAACACATTTCAGCCAGGATGTAAAAAATGACAGCTGTACTGTTCATTAAAAAGTGTGGAAAAATGCCAATGTTGAAAATCTGAAGTGAAAAAATTACAAATTTGCGAAGTTATGAGCGTGCATGGAAACTGCGCAATGCACACTCGTAACACTCTTTTTATGGACTTTCATCACATTTTCAACATAGGCATTTTAGGACCTCTGCTCATGAACAGTGTCACTGTGATTTTCTTAATTGTCCCAAACACTGATTTCCCACAGCGACCATGCTATTCTGCACCGGAAGTGCAAAAACACATACTAGCCAGGATGTGAAAAATGACAGCTGTACTGTTCATAAGGAGGTGCAGAAAAATGGCAATGCTGAAAATCTGGGGTGAAAATATTGCAAATTTGCGAAGTTATGAGAGTGCGTAGCAACTGCGCAACGCATGCTCATAAAACAGTCATTTGTTGGATTTTTTCCACCAAATCTGCAACATAGACTTTTTGAGAGCCCACCTCATGAACACTGGCACTGTCATTTCATTAATTGGTCCCGAAAGGTGATTCTGCATGGTGACCATGACATCACCTTTTGGGACCGAATAACACAATGACAGTGGCTGAATTCATGAGGAGAGGTCCCAATAACCCCATGTTGAAAATTTGGTGCCAAAATTCCCAAAAATGCCTGAGATATGCACCAATGTTGAAAAACCCTATTTATGCCATTATACAGCTTACCAGCATTTCTTCAGTTTGCGGTCAGCTTTGAAGAGTGAAGACGTGTTCCAGGTCCACCAAAGATCATCGTGCTGGGCTGCAGAGGTAAGTATAGGGTGGGGAGGCAGGGTGTACAGTGGTTGGGTGCGGGTTGGGGGAGGGGCTGCCGGACTCGACGTGGGACCGTTTTCTTGTTTACAGGTACCAAAAAAAAAAACATTGCGGGACATTTTTCTTTTCCAACAGGGGCATTTGGCACCCCGTGTACATGGGGGGCAAGTTGGGCACCCCCTTGGCAGAAAGCAAAGGTTTGTTTTGGGGGGGACATTATGCTGATGGGGAGCGGGCTCCCCCATCAGCAAATGAAACTGGGAAGGAGGGGACTGAAGCCAACAGGGATTGGGCCTACTGTCGGCAAACAAACACTGTTTTTTTGGGGGGGCGCATACTGCTGAGGGGGAATTCGACACTACCTCTGCAGTAAAGGCTGGTAATATTGTTTGTGAACATGGCAGCGGCTCACCGCCGCATTCACAAACAATTTTACACTAGGTAACATTCCACTGTGCACTGACAGGTCGCTCCCTTATTGCAGCGGAATGGCTGATGCTGCAATGACGAAGAGGCCCCTCATTGCTGTGGCAAAAACGTTATAAGTTGGTGGCACTTTTGGAAGTCAGTGTCATCAGCACACTGTGCCTCCATTGGTCCACCTGTGCCAAGCCTCCAAATGTTATGCCTCCTTTGGCTGCTGCAGTGCCGCACCTCCACAACCCGCTTCTCTCCTAAGCTGCCACATAATGTTTCTTGCGCATGTGCACAAGCAAACATAAAAAGGACAAGTGCAGCATGCTCTCTCTGAAACACAGTGGTGTTCAAGCACCATTTTCTCAGTCATACTGCTTCAATAGCTCATCCTTTTCCTCCCTTGAGAACTGTCATCGCTCAAGGGAACAAATATTGAATGAGCTGCATTACCTGATATAGTGGTACATTACTAAAGGGCTCTACTTTCATCTGTATGTCTGTCTGTCTACTCTATCTATCTATCTGTATTGGCCCTTGGTAGTCAAGCAATGACCTTCATTAGTCTCCCACTGACCAATGTATAAAATAGCATTTAAAATAGACTCCTATTCACTTGCACGGGGCACACCCCCACACACTCCCTTGCTGCATGTCATAGTGTGCCTGAGTTCAGGGGCATGTACATCAACAGGGAAGTAGAAGGGATGGGCTACTCACCTTGTCAGGGTCAAACATGATCCCTTCCAACTCAGTAAAGGCTAACAATAAAGTTTTAAAAATTGCAGCAGCTGGTTTTCGCTGATCTAAGCTACCAAATACGATAAGCAATACATCATGTTAAAAAAGACAGAAAAATTGCTTTAAACTCTGCAACACAATTCATTCCCCCACTTACCCAGTCCATTCCTCAAAACCATGAATTCAACCCCTTCCTCCCTTCACTTAACACTTGCCAAGGATCCCTCTTTTCCCTACATAGCCCCCAAACCCCAGTATAATCATAAACCAGTAAAAAGGAAAAACATCATCCCCCTCAGAGAGATTGTCTCTTCTGCTATAAAATCCATTCCCCACCTGTAAAATCAAGTTTCCTCCATCTCCTGCCCCTCAAAACCATCACCTAAACCCCTCATCCTTCACCACCCTCTAGTGAATACCCCACTCTTCTCCCCAAAGACCAGAAACCCCAATATAATCAGTCGAATGTAATTAAATGTTTGGTGATTAGTGTATAATGCTTGTATATACTTCATTTTGGCCTTTCTCTATTCCCACCCTCAGTAGAGGAGCCCTATGGTGATAGGGAATAGAAGGCCTAGTACTAAGGGTTAGAAGAGTACTGGAAGAGAAGGAAGAGGTGAAGAGGATGGTGGGTATTTGAAAACATTCAGTGTGAGAAGCTGGGAGATGCTGGCATATATCTGGACTGTGGGAGGATTTTTTTCCCCCACACTGAATTTCGGGCAAAGCCCTCCCATTCAGTGTTTGGTGAATAGTGTGAAGTGCTTGTGTACACTTAACTTTGAACTTTCTCTGTTCCTACCCTCAGCAGAGGAGCAATGAGGTGATCGGGAATAGAAGGCCCAAAAAATGATCACCTCCTCCAACTCACAGATAGTGTAAACAGTAGCACGAAGGAGAGGAAACCTCCCCTGTAGAGGAAACCTCTGAGGACTCATTGCTATTGAACTGCCCGTCCTCTGGGCATACTAAGATGAGATGATCCTAAATGACGGACTTGTTCTTAATTGGAGGAATATGTTTCTAGCCATGAAGCAGTCCATCTTCCAGGTTTTTTGATGACAGAAAGGAATGATGTTTGGATGTTGATTATGCTGTTTCAATCCACAGAAATGTCCTGAGAAGCAGAAGAATTCAGTACAAGCCATAGACAGAGTGTTCTCAGATGATCCATGAATCATATGGTAAACTCTGCTGATGAATGATGGCAGTTAGAAGAGGATAAAAGGCTTGAAGCACATGTGATATAGTGCAAGCTGATTTTAGAGCTACTGGCACCACTTATTATTAAAAGGGTAGAATCTAAACAGAATTCTTGTGTGAAATTGAATGGTCTTTGGAGCTGGAAACAATGGGATGTAATGACGTTAGTGAAAGGCTGATGAAATAGTCAACTTCCTAGGGTGAAACTAGACAATTGCGGATGAGATCAGAATTTTCGATGTAGGCTGAAATGGAATGGCATGCAGCATGTCCAGCAAGTAACAGAATGAAGATCTAGCAACAGGAAGTCATTTCTGAATTTTGCGGATGATGTTCTATAGAATTTTAAGCAAGCATCCAATAAATAGGATGAAATGTTGGATTCTTGATAATATTGCTTTACAATCCGATTAGATGGTTTGCGAGGTTTGATGACAGAGATTATGAATGTGAAGACGTGATCGATAGATGGTGAATTCTTCTTCCAGTGGTGATGTGCTTGGGTAGCAGGTACTAAGGAAGAACAAGGAGTGAATAAGCTGCTGATGATTGGAAGGACATCCTTAAGTTGAGGAGAAGAAGTCATGATTTGAGTCTGATGTGATACAGATGCAATGAAAGTCCGAGTATCGACATGAGAGCAGTATCAGTTGCTTCATGTTGTTACCAGGAATATGCCTGCAAGCTAAGTATGGTATGGAGAACCAAATCAGCCTCTGTATGAACATGTGATGAAAAGGACTAAGCTCTACTACGGCTGGTTGGAAAGACTGAGATAGTCCCATACAATGCAGCATGTTCTAATGGCAGATTTTGAGGAAAAGAGATGTTGAAAAGTCTCTAAGTGTTGAACTGTAGGAAGCCAGGCAGCAGTGATTCAGGTGTGCTGTTAGAATATTTTCCAGGAGGCAAGATCTGAGAAATCTTACAAACATAATACATTTATTCAGAGCAGGATGATGAAATAGAGTGATTGGTACTGTCAGGACAAAATATTTTCAGATACGTGACTTGATCGTGAGCACCCCCATGAATGCAAATATGCAGAAATGGAGCAGACTGGCAGCCTTCGTTTGTAAAGCTATTGCAAACTATTTGCTTTCTGGAACTTAAACTGTCTGCCTCATTTATTCGAGTTGAGCAGAAGGAGGTATCAAGAGGAACAAGATGCAGTCAGCTTTGAAAAGAAAAGGACACAAAGCAGTCTGCCTCCTAGTATGGACATGGCAAACTGCTCATTATTGAAGGTCCATTTCAGAAAGAATTAAAGAAGCTCATGCAGCTATCACTGAAGAGAAGGATGATAATAATCAGAGAATAGCAGCTTTCTGTATTGATGCCTATATCAATGAGAGGTGTGAATATTAGTCTACTTTCTTTAGTATAGACTACGATGCAAAGTGAACACACATTGGGATAGGAACTGAAAGCGAAACAAATCAGAATAGATGCTGTCATCATTGATTTGGGAATTTTAGCACAGAAAGGATGGCAGTATCTCAGCAGGAAACTTCTGATTTTGAAGGTATCGTGGTACGAGATGAAGGGATACCAGTTACTACTTTTCTTCTAACGTAGTCCAGCGGAGGGGATCTGGGGTAGGTTGAAGTAACATCTAAACGAGAAAGAGTGGCTAAAAAGGAAGGAGTAACTTAATCTTTCTAATTGACAGCTCTGAACTGAATTATAGTTGGCAAAGTCTTAGCAGAGCATAAAATAGTTGGTGGATAAGAGACATTAGTAAGTTACGAGGAAGGCAAGTTTTAAGAGAAGCCATACAAGATTGTAGTTCAGATGTGGCTGTGACAAGCAGAGCCATAAAGTTATATGAGGCAAAAGAGGATGGTTTGAATGATCAGAATAGATGCATAATGCCTAGCAGGCTGAAAGTTAGCATTAGTTTATTTATTTATTTAGTTTTTATTACTGGGTACATTCTCTATGCAAAGAAACTGCCTATTTTCAGACACGGCCTGAGAGAGTTACAGGCATAGGTAAAAGCACATCACATCACAGTGGTTACTATTACATAATACAGACTTGGGTCAAACACATTATAGTATAGACAGGCATGGTGCAAGGCATAAAATAAGCGGGTTTGCATCGCAATGTGTGACTCAAGATTGGAGAGCAGTGAGTCAACTTTTGGAATGATTAACAGTCATTGCTAATGTTTCTGAAATGGCTCTGGGTCCTTTAAAAATTACCTTTTTGGCATTTTGGGAGAGATTTCTTTACATTTTTTTCCCCATTTTTTCTGTCCTCCTCCACTGCACCCCTCCTGATTGGCCAGCAATCCCCCCCACCCAGTCTCTGCATAGGAAAAAGGTTACAGCGTCCTCTTGCAGCATGACCCCAGGAGAAGAGCAAGCAGGACCAGAAGCTCCAGCTGGAGCAAAATTTAAGCAAGATAAGTTCCAGTTTCCTTTTTTTTTTTATTGTATTTTTTTAGCTCTTTGGTGTCCGTTAATGAATTTCTTTCCGTGTTTGCAGAGAGGAGCTGCCCTGAGGAGCCAAGGAGGCCTCAATGGTGCAAGAGAGGACCCGGACCAGAGGAGAGCCATGTGAAGCATTGTAGTAGGGCGAGCTGGCAGTGTGACGCAGATTCACCAAGCAACTCACGGAGGAGCAGTGCACAGCTGAGCAGACAATCGGGGGAGTCTCTACAAAAAAAACAAGTACACACTTTTCAATTTATTGTCTGGGGAGCCTGGAGAAGTAAACTCAATGGGAGGGCACACGGCAGGGCAGTGGCATGACTGGGGGGCAGTCAGGGCAAGGTGGGCACTTCGTGAGATGGGTCTGAACTGTGGGCAAAATGAAGAGAAATTGGGGAGAGGAAACAACAAGAAAGTAAATGTGAACTATTACACTGCTTGGCAGAGATGAACAGAGTGGTGCAAACAGTCTTTATTTTGTGCCCAGCCCAATTAAATGCCAGTGACTGATCTGATGGGGGGAAAAATATCAGACTTATACTGTGCTCTTACAAACTGTTTGGGAACAGAAAACAAATAAGAATTGTGCCCTATTTTTTTCACAGAGTTCTAAAGGGAGATGAAACAAAAAGGGAAAAGTAACTTGTGTGACTAAATGTGCTCTGCTTTTGGCAGAGATGAAGGGACAACAATGGTTAAACAGTCATGCCCAGCTTTAAAATGCACCCAGCCCTTATTGCAGCAATGATGATGGGGGATTAAGCAAACAAACTGTGTTGACTTGCAAGTAGCCGAATATTTTTGGGAACAGAACAGACTAAGAATTGTACCCTGGTTTACTCCAGAGAGTTCTATGAAAGGGAGGAAACAAAAGAAAAACTTCTGTGACATTTAAGTAAATGTACCCTGCTTTTGGCAAAGATGAAGGGGGGGTCTATGTGATAACGACGAACGCCTAAATGCAATCACCGTTATCACTCAGTCAGAGTGCCGAACACATTTTCGGCACTCTGACAATCATGGCGCACCAGCACAATGGCACCAGGACATATTTTTACTACTTTCTGTGGGGAGGGCTGTGCCCCCCCACACCCCCCCTCGTAGGGTGCTTCACCCCCAGCACCCTCCTACTTAAGGATAATAAACTCCAGGGGGGTGCATGTCGGGGGGAGTGAAAGTAGTAAAAAAAAATGTTCTGGCCGGGCTCAATAAAAATCTCACCAGCACTCGGACCCAAACCTGGTACCTCAGCCACACCAGTCATTAACCAATCCCTGACACCATGATGCAGCTCAACCAGCAACTGCAGCACCAGTTTCTAAGGCCTCTCCACCCCCTCCCAGCCCGCGCTCACCATGCTCACTCCCACCCCCTCGCATGCGTATGTATAGCGACATCCTGTCGCCTAGTTTGCCCATCCCCTCATCAGTCACCCTATCTGTCAGTCGCTGTGAGTGGATTGTGTGGGAAAGATGTAAGCCGTGGTACCCTTCCTCATGCGCCCACTTCATGGGTTACCGATGAAGGGGAAAATGAGTGATCATGCCCGCCCTGCCTGCTTTATTTTGTGCCCAGCCAGCCCTTTCTTGCAGCAATGATGACAAGAATTGTGCCCTGTTTTTTCCAAAGTTCTCAGGGGAGAAGAAACAAAGCAGTAAAAAAATTGTATCAGTGCCCTGCTTTGGCAGAGATGAAGGGGACAAAAACAAATACACCTGCTTGCTCTGTTGCACTGGGGAGGTTATAATTCTTGTGTGACCTGCCCATCGAACCTGAGGGGACATTACAAATTAAGCCATTAGCCCTGCTGCCAGCTAGAGCTTTGCTGTCGCAGTGAACTTTGGGGAAGTGTTCTGTTCACAACTCTGAAGCTTTAAGTGTGTGCCCTGCCTATGGCAGAGATCGGGGACAAGTTAACATAAGACTAATGTCCTGCTGCCAGCTTTCTGCAGCAGTGATCATTGGGGAAGTGTTCTGTTCACAGCTCTGAAAATGTAAGTGTGTGCCCTACCTACCTATGGCAGAGATCAGGGACAGGTAAGACTATGTTCTGCTGCTAGCTTTCCTGCAGCAGTGAACTTTGGGGAAGTGTTCTGTTCACAGCTCTGAAGCTTTAAGTGTGTGCCCTGCCTATGGCAGAAATTGAGGACAAGTAAGACTATGCCCTACTGCCAGCTGTCCTGCAGCAGTGAACATTGGGGAAGTGTTCTGTTCACAGCTCTGAAACTTTAAGTGTGCGCCGTGCCTATGGCAGAGATCAAGGACAAGTTAAGACTATACCCTGCTGCCAGCTTTCCTGCAGCAGTGAACGTTGGGGAAGTGTTCTGTTCATAGTTCTGAAACTTTAAGTGTGTGCCCTGCCTATGGCAGAGATAGGGACAAGTTACAATTTGACTGGGGGGAGGGCTCAGGGGGTCACAAGCAAATCTGCAGCTGCCATTATTTTTTTTTTAGTACAAAGAGTTAGCCAGATTACAGAAATTTGATGTGTTAATTTTTAAGTGCACAGTTTGACAGAGTCTTGTTTTGCTAACTTCAGACTTTTTAATAATTACAGTCCAACATGACTGGTGGGGTAAAATTAGCAGCTGCAGAAGGATAGTGCAAAAACTATGATCCAGACAAAAATTGGCTACAGATAAGTGATGAGGGAGACTGTGCAGTGTGTGCTAGTTGCAAATTGTGCTGCCAGTATAAAGATGAGCTACATGGGTTGAGGAACTTCAGTGACATTAATTGCAGGGATACCAGGCCCCCAGCTAAAAGTTGACACCATCCGGAAATATCTTCAGACAGAGCTGCACAAGAAAGCTCTTAACATTTTGAAATTTGGTAAAACATGGTCACCACTTGAAATATATTGCCATACCGGAGGTGGGTAGGAGGATTGGACCCAGAGCTAAATAATTTAAATTTATTTGCAGGGAGAGCTTTCAGTAATGCAGAGGAACAGCATAAAACAGTTCTAGGCAGGCTGATGGAGATCCTGTATATGATGGTGAAAGAGGACATCCTTATTAAAAAGTTTGAAGTGATAGTAGAACAAGAGAAGTGCCATGGAGTTCATTTGGGCAATAAATACATTAACGCTGTTAGTGGGAAAGAACTGACAATGTGTATTAGCAAGAACCTAGAGGAAAACCTGCTGGCAATTGGAAAAAATGATAATTATTTTTCAATTCTTATGGATGGTAGTATTGATAGTGGTGTAATTGAAAAGGAACTGGTTTATGTAATTTATGTTAATCCCAGCTATGGTCACATGGAGACTAAATTTTTATGAAGGAAAGCACTATCCGATGGCACAAGTGAGGGACTCAAAAATCTCATCTTAGACATTCTTGCAGAGAGTGGCCTTAATGTAAAAAAAGATGGTTGGGTTTGGGACTGAAGGGGCAGCTGTCAACATAGGTGTAAGACTGGGTCTTGCTGCACTTTTAAAGGAAGACCTACAGTGGTTGGTTGCTGTTCATTGTTTCTCACATAGATTAGAACTGGCCATGAAAGATGCTTTGGATAATACCTATTTCAATGAAGTTTCAAAGTTTGTGACCCAGCTGTTTTATCTCTATCAGGAAAGTCCTAAGCAACTTAGAGAGTTGCGATCCCTTGCCCAGCCCATGGAGATGTCAGCTGAAAAGCCCAAAATGTCCCATGGCATTTGTTGAGTGCAGCATAAACTTCTTGTCACCCGGGCTGTTACCCAATCATTCCCCATAATCACTGCCCATTTAGAATCTGTGGCCGCAGACCCAACACATGATTAGGCTAAAGACAAGTGAGTGTTGCAAATTTTGACTAAATTCCAAATGGTTGCACACCTTTTGTATGTTGAACAGTTGCTTCTGCCACTTGCCAGGTTCTCACTAGCACTTCAAAAATAAGTAGTTGAAATGCCAGAGCTACTTAGCTCTGTTGAAACTTTAAGAAACACTCTTGATCATGCTAAGCAGAGTGGCCCCATAGGTGACAGTGAACTTGACATTTTCTAAAAAAATACGTCTGACATTCTTTCAGAAACATGTCCTGAAATCACTTACAAGGATGTAAAATTAACACATCTAAGTGCTCAGTCTATTAAAACTTTTAAACAGCAATGTAAGAAATACATTACAAATATTGAGAACTGTTGTGAACAAAGGTTCGGTTTGAATGATGAAAGTAGTATCTATAACTGTGCAAAAATGTTTGATACCAGACTTTGGCCAACAGACCAAAAGGAACTAGAGCTGTATGGTAAAAGTGACATCACTGAAGTAGCTGACCATTTTTCAGCTATTTTGCAGCCTGATTGTCACACCCATCAAGTGCTTGCAGAATTGCAACAGTTTAAGATTTTTGTTCAAACCAATTTCATCAAAAATATGCCAGCCTCTGCTATCTGGTCAAAGGTGGCATGTGATTTCCAAAATTCTTATCCAAATCTGTTGAAGCTTGTCAATGTGTTGAGAGTGTTTTCTGTGTCTAATGCAATAGTAGAAAGGTGTTTTTCAACTATGAACAAGGTAAAAACTGACTGTACAGCAAGTCTGGCAGAGGATACTGTAGAAACATTGATTCACATTAAAAAGCAGGGCCCCCCTCCATATGAATTCAATACAGATAGGGCTGTAGACATATTTTTTAATGTTAAACCAAGATGTCCTGATGATTTCACAGCTGCAGATGGTGGACCACCCCAGGTCCCTCCCTCCCAAAAACAGGCCAGAATTACTGGCTACATGCCTGGTGGAGAAGAGTAACAAACAGATCGCACCCAATCCTTGTTGGCAACTGTGTGGTCAATCACAGTCCCAGGTGGAGTTTTTATGCTGGGGCAGGGGTTCATTATGTTTAATTTGTCACGACTCATGATCACAATCATGAATTCACAGTCTGCTTTGTCAGACATCCTATCTCAGTTTTTAAAATGTATGTGTGCTGCTGCACAATTGCTGTATTTATCTGGAAATGTCTAAATAAAACAGATATCAGTCTCAGAAACTTGTGTAAATGTGTATTTTGTCAACACAGAGCAAATAAGTACATTGTATGGGGTTTTGAGCAAAAATATCAATTTTTGGTAATTGCTAATCAACTTCAGCCAATTGCTAATCATTTTATACTTTCATTAGTGAAGGCCGCTAATCAAGTCTCCAACACTAATTTATGCCTTGCATTGATATCTACTGTAAAGGAAAAATTAGTCCTTACACTAGGCTATCCATAGATACAAGAGAATACACAATACAGTTTCAAGGATATAGACCATATGGTGTAAGTAAATGGAGAAACTATTCCAGACAGTCAGTGGTGGAAGACCTCACAGCCTGTCCTTACCTGCTATTTAAAAGCAGGTGAGAGTTATAAGTGCCTTAATACGTGCTGAAGGGACATGCAAAGGAAGCCAAACAAGGTGTCCTCCCAAGGGGTTAGGTCTCAAGTGCATCTGTCAGAGGCCAGGAGGTAGGCACTAAGCTCATTTGTAAAGATCAGGTGTGTAGTGGAGTGCCTCACAGTTGAAGGCAGGGAATTCCATAGCTCTGGGGTGGACACCACAAATGCCTGCTCACCCATCCTAGTGACGCATCTGGGTGTATTAAAGAATGATTTTTTGTTAGATTTCAGTGGGTAAGCCTGATGGGCTGGGTTCATCAGGCATGCAAGGGACACTGTCACATTGGTATTCCAGTTCTGATGACACTGTCAATTGTGTATCCTGTGGTACAGACTGTGGTAAGAAGCAGGAGAGAGCCAGCCTAGACTGGAATAAAGTATTCAACGGTGGGTATGCCTAGGGTACTGACAGTGTAAAGTGACAGATACTATTATAACAGGTGTCCCACTTCTGCAATAGTCCTTGTTTGTGTCTTTATAGGAAATGATTCCAAAAGTCAGGCTGGGTCGCAGTACCCTCTGCACAAATGCTAATTTTGCCTTAGAGTTTAAGGAAGCTCTGACTTTGTAGGCCAGCCCCAGCTTGATATTGACTGCCTTACAAGTGTTAGTGTTCAACTCAAATGTATACAGTACATAAGTTCACCATTCCTGTTTCCAGGCTGGAGCTGAAGGTGAAGTGCTAGAGGTGGTTAAAGCAGAAACAGCAAGGGACCATCCAGATCTATGAGTATGGATCAAAAGGTCTGAACAAGATGAATTATTGACAGGAGACGTCTGATGGGAACCCAGAGGGCCATCGTCTGACTCCGGAGATGTAGAACTAAGGGAAGAGAGGCTTTGTGATGGATTAATTTCCAGGATGAATACTTGACTGAAGATGTTCAAGGGAAACCCTGAGGTCCTTCTTCTGAATATTCCAGATATGGAGGGAATATGGAATCCCAGGCACCTGCCTGCTCAGCAATCCGCTTCCTATTACTACAAAAGAAAGAGGTCAGCAAGTGGCCCACCGCTCTATGGACAAATGTGACAAGGAGAGGAGTCTGTCTACCAGAGTCAGCCCAACAAGGCAGGTAGCAGCTGGACACTCTGCACCTCAGCAATGTGGCAGCAGAACAGTGAAGGAGTGAAAACAGGTGACTGGAGTCAGCAGGCATCCACAGGAGGAAGTGGAGACCTAGGAGTTTCTGCCTGACAACTGTGGTGAGATTCCTGTTAAACTCTTGTTGTAGCACACACACTGCAAGGGAGCGAGAACAGTTATAGTTAGGCAAAAACTAGGGTATAGACGAAACACCCTATCTAGGGTAGAGATAAAAAAGGGTTTAAAGAAACTAAACAAAAACTGGCAGAGTAGAAATTAGATATGCTGAGAGTGGTGCAGCAATTTTCAGGAAGACTTCTGGAGACTGCAGTGCTGCCCATCTGCGTGCATCTCTCTAGGCTGAGGGAGGAGGTTGGTAGACTTCAGGCCAAGTTGGCTAGGATTCTGGGGGCCTCCTCCCACACCTAGGGTCCACCAAGTCTGTCACTGCTACCTCAAAGGATGGCAAGCAGAAGGAGTGGATGGACTACGGTGGGCTCGGGAAAGGTGAGGATGGTGGGTCAGAGTCACATTCCCTATATTGTACCACTTCGCAATTCCTACACCACATTGACAGTGCTGGACTGTCCCATGGAGGCACCCACAGCAGTGACAAGGGAGGATATGGGGGTCCTCTGTAGTGGAGAAACCAAAGAGGGTGGAAGAGTACCCCAGAGGAGGAGGAAGTAACTCCTGGTGGGGAGTCCACTGTGAGGTGGATAGATTTACCAACAGGAAGAGAGTGGGAGCGGGATGTTTGGTGCCTACCTGGCACCACGGCTTGGAGGCCTGGGAAGCGGATCCTGAGGATCACTAGGGGAGCAAGATGGGAGGAAGAACTGGAAGTCATTGTCCACCTAGGGACTAATGACCTGGCCATGACAGAGGCTAGGATAGTGCAGGAGGAGTTCAAGGAGTTTGAGAGGGGTCTTAGGCAGGTAGCAAGCTCAGTGGCCTTTTCTGAGGTGCTGCCTGTCTATGACGGGTGGAGGATAGGGTACTCCATACAAGGAGCTTCAACTCATGGTTGAAGGAGTGGTGCAGGAAGGAAGGGTTTGGCTACGTTAGGAACAGGGGAACAGGGGTCCCACCAGCACAGAAAAGGACCTATACAGGGGAGATGGCCTGCATCCATCCAGGAGGGGAACCACAGCCCTCAGGTTAACAGTTTAAATGTTACATTGGTGAGCATTTAAACTAGCTGAGGTGGAAGTCGGAAGGAAGCAGGGAGACATAAACTGTTCCCCCACAAGTTGAAGTAGTCAGTAGGGAGAACCCTAAGGGAGAGAAATCCCCAAGGGTACCTAACAACAAGAAAAACAAAATGGTAGAAATGAAGACAGATGGGAATGAGAGCAAAGGGGCTAAGGAGAGAAGGCAAAAAGGGTGTTGACAAGCAGGCTGGTAGCAGAACCTGGAAGGCTATGTGCGCAAATGCTTAAAATCTGTAAAATGAAATTGCAGCCCTAGAGGCCATTATGGCAGAAGCTGACCTGGACACTGTTGCCATTACCGAGTCATGGTGCAATCAGAACCATGACTGGGATATAGACATGCCAGATTGTACTCTGTTCAAGGAGGACAGGGTTGGAAAGAAAGGGGGAGGAGTGGCAATTTATGTTAGGGATAGCATAAAAACAACTCAGATACAGGGAATACAGGGAGGGGCGGTGGTACTGTAGGTCACCCTAGAAATGGGGAACAGAGCCAGAATTTGCACTGGTGTGACCTACAGACCTCCAGCATGGCGGTGGGGGGGGGAGCTGGATAAGGCTGTGGTGGAAACCATCCAAAAGATTGCAAATAAGGGGGAAGAGCTGCTGGTAGGGGACTTCAATCTGCTGAATATAAATTGCAGCATCTAAGCTGCAGCTTCAACTAGCAGCAGGGCCATCCTGGACTCCCTGCAGAGGGTGTTCCTTAGGCAACTAGTAAAAGAGCCCACTTGTGAGAGGGCAATACTGGATGTTATACTCACCAATGTGGACAGCATTGCAGATATCACAGTGGGTGACCACTTGGGGACCAGTGATCACTGTACGGTGTGGTTCAATATATGTACTGTAGCAGAACTGAACCACATGAAGACAAGGGTCCTGGACTTCAGGAGGGATGATTTTAAAAAGATGGAGGAAAGGCCGTCCCGGTGGCACAGAGGGTTGAGGCGCTGGATGCCTTACCTCATGCTACGTCTGCAACCCAGGTTTGGGAATGACCTTGGGTCATCGGGGTGGAGGCATGGGGGAATGGTGGAGCAGGATTGAGCATGCCAGTGCGCAGCTTTCCTCTCCTCAGAGTGGTGAAGTTGGGTTGGCACCCCCTTGTAGTTCCGCTCCCACCGGGTGGAGGTCCAGTGGGCAGCATAAGTGGAGAGTGGGTGGCAAAGTATCGGGAGGTGGAAGTGGCCGAGCTGGTGCCATGGAATGTGAAGCGTGCCTCCACACACTCATACGGCCATGTGCCAGGGCCATGGGGGGTTAGGGGAGAAAATCCATAAAATGCATACGTGTCCCTGTCACCAGTTGGTGGGAGGAGGCGACGGGGAGGAGGACTTGGGTGGAATGGAGAAACAGTGGGCAAAACTAAAAGGTGAGATAGTGAAGGTAACAAACCTCTGTATCAGGTAAGTAAGCAAAAGCAGGAGAAAAAAAGAGACCCCTACAGTTTTTATAAGGGGTGGCCAGGAAGGTAAGGGCTAAAAAAGAACAATTACATGAAAACTTACTGTAACAGTAGATGTTTGAGGGAATCGCGTTCATCCTGATACAACTACAGAGCTTAGCCATCAGGCACAAGGATCCCACAGAAGCTTTTCTGTAGCAGTCAAGTAGGGGCTACCCACAACAATGTCACATGCTAACATCTCTTATCCTGCATAAGCATGGCTGGTCTGCTCCCTGTTCAGTTCTTTCCCCTGCTGGAGACCATACCAGCTAGGTCTCCCACTAGGAAACAGGAGAGAGAAATGAGCCCCACTATAAGAAGGGGCTTGAGCAAACAGAAAACACGGCTGGAGACAGAGAGCCAAGGGGATGGAGGGTGGGACAGTATGGTCTGATGAAAAAGATTCCCTTGAAGATGTACTGGTATGGTAAGATCTTACATAACTATTCAATCCTCTTTAGGGATATCTCTTTCATCAGGTAACACCTACTGAACGAGTCCCAAACAGTTCTGACATCAAAACAGTCTGCGTGGTAGGAGGTCAAAAGCCTAAGAAAGAAGGCCTTGAAGCAAGGCTAGGCCAAAGCCTGCCCTCCTTCTAGTGGCAATGTCCAGACTGTAGTGCTTTGAGAAAGTGTGGACAGTATTCCAAGTTGCAGCAGCACAGATGTCTGAAGTTGATACATTCCTGAAACAGTCAATCAAAGGGGCCATGCCTCTGGCTGAGTGGCCATGAACAACCCTAGGAAGTTGCTTACTGTACTTTCTGTAACAAAAAGTAATTCAGTTGGCCAATCATTTTGGCAAACACTGTTTAGAAACTAGAACTTCCTCTTTCTCAGGGGCAAAAGAAACTAACAACTGAGAGGACTTTATGCAGTCCTTTGTATGGTGTGAATAGTACCTGAGAATTCTGTGTACATCTAATGTATGGAGCAATGCTTCCCATGGATTTGCACACTCTGGGTAATAAACCAACAGATGGATAGGTTGATTAAAAGTAAACTCAGAGACCACCTTAGAAAGAAACTTAGGGTTGGTATGCAAAGACACCCTGTCTTTATGTAAAATCAGATAAGGCTGATACAGCAGACAAAAGCACTTTAATTGAGGAGTATTGGAGTCCTGCATCAGACAAGGACAGGAGATACTGTTGAACCCGGTTCACTGGACAGGTGAAAGGGTCCAGTTGATGGAAAGCAGCCCATATAGCAAAGCACTTCCACTTCATCGAATAAGTGGCCCTGATGGAGGGCTTCCTGGATGTCACCAGGACATCATCCACTTTCTTAGACACCCCGAAACTTGCAATGGCTATGTGTTCAAGAGCCAGACATGTGAATGGAGGGACATGAGATTTGGATGAACCCGAGTTCCATGTTCCTGGGTCAACAGGTCCCAGCAGAGGGACAGAAGAACTGGATGTTCCACAGCCAGCTGCTGCAGTAATGGAAACCAGATCTGATGAGGCCTGAATGAGACCAACAGAATAAGGGTGGCTCCCCCATTTGGAGCTTGATCAGCACCCTCTAAACTAGAGGGAAGGGAGGGAAAACATAAAGGAACCTCCCTTTTTCCAAAAGAGGGATAACTTATCTCATCATAAAACTCCAGGCCCTGGACCTAGTGAGCAAAATCAAGGTGGTTTTGCATTGAGTAGGGACCCAAAAAGGTCCAACTGTAGATGACCCCACCTGTCACAACAGATCCTATATGACTGAAGTCAGTAGTTCCCACTCATGCAGCCTGAACTGCGACTGGCTTAGGCTCTGCCAGAGCATTTTGGTTACTTGGAACTTGGATGGCCGAGTGTTCTAGATCATTTTCTAGAGCCCAGTACCATCCTGTCATCATCTCTCGATATAGAGGGTAGGAGTGAGTCCCCCTTGCTTGTTGATTTAATAAATGACACAGAGGTTGTCCTACTGCACTGGGAGGGGACCCAGAGAAAGGTGGCTCTGGAAAACTTGTAAGGCATGTACAACTGCTCTCATTTCTTGCACGTTAATGTGGAGGTGGGCCTCAAGCATTGACAAGGACTTCTGGGTCCCAAAAGAACCCAGGTGCACCCCCCAGCTCAGACCCAAGGCATCTGAGGTGAGAATCTGTTATGGAAAGGGAATGAGGAAGGGCACCCCTCTCAGAAGATTGAGAGTATCCATCTGCCATTGAAGAACCTTGAGCACAGGGGAGGAATCAAGAACCCATTGATCTTGATCATCGGTGCATTGATCCCACTGGACCCTGAAGGTCCACTGGGGAATCTTCATTTGCACCCTGACCAAGCAGACGGTGGCTATGGCTGTGGCCATCAGGCCCAAAAACTGGAGGAAGGTCTTCATGGTCACTAACCGACTTTGTGCAACCAACTATCAGACATTCTGTCCTGTCCAGAGGAAGAAGGTCTTGCCTTGGGTAGTGTCCAGGACTGCCCAATGTGCTGTAGCCATTGGCATGGGGAAAGGACAGATTTGGGTAGACTGACGATAATCCCCAATGCCTGGAATAAATGCCTGGTGCACTCTAGAGTCTGCAGCAGGAGATCCCTGGACTGGGCCTTCAGCAACCAGTAGTCCAGATAAGGGAAAACATACAGTTCTTTTCACCCGAGGGCTGCTGCCACTGCTGCTAAGCACTTGGTAAAGAACCATGGCACAGATGACAAGCCAAAGGGCAAGACTCTGAATTGATAATGTCCTCCCAGAACAGGAACCTGAGATACTGCCTATGGGGGGAGCGCACCTTGATATATAGGCATGCATCCTGCATATCCAGGGAGCATAACCAGTTTCCCTGCTTGAGCAGAGGCAGCAGGCCAGGTAGGATGACCATCTGGAACTTCTTGTACTTAATATAATTATTTAGTTCCTTGAGGTCTAGAATAGGCCTCAGATCCCCGGAGCACTTGGGAACAAGGAAGAACCAGGAATAGAAACCCTTGTTTCTTTGCTGACTGGGCACTGGCTCTATAGCCCTTTTATGCAGCAGAGTGAACACCTCCTCCCACAGCACTGGAATGTAATCTGCAGGGTAATGGGAAGGAACAGGTGGACAATCTGAAGTCTGCTCCAGAAGTTCTTGAGCGTGGCCCTGTACAATGAGCTGCAGGATCTAAGCATTTGTAGTAAGAGCCATTCACAGGCTAGATAGAGGGAGAAATAACCCCCTGCCACTGCCTCCTGGCTTCAAGCAAGGAGTCATGCTGAGGTCAAGCCGGTGGCCACATCACCTCTGGCGCTTTTGGCAAGGGTGCCAGAGGTGGAGGAAGTGGCAGGCAAGGAAGCACTGTCTCTGTGCTTGCCCTGAGATCTGATTTCTGACCCTGATTTATGAAAGACCTTACGAAAAGAGGGTCTCAGCGTGCTGCTGGTCTGGGTATGATAAAGAGAATGTACAGACTGAATACTCTACCAGAGGCCTGCAGGTCATTAATAATATCCTGAACATCAGGGCCAAAAAGCTTGAAGCCCACAAAGGGAGCATCTAAAACAATCTGGTGGACATCAACAGCAATACCTGAGACTCTCAGTCATGAATGCCTTCAAAGACAACTGCTAGTGGCAGCTGCTCTTGCAGTGGAATCAGACATGTCATTAATGACTCTCAGGAGGTGCTTACTGACATACTCTGCAGCCCGAACACTCTTAAGGAGATGTTGCCTCTGAGGACCCTCAGGAGGGCCTGTGCTGCATCTCTGCCCTTCTTCAAGAGGGTATTCTTATACTTGACCACATGGGATAGGTAACTGGCAATTCTAAGGCCTAGAGTGGCAGAGGCAAAGGCCCTCTTGCCCCAAAGGTCAGGCCTCCTGGATTCCCTTTTTGGGGGTAGAGAACTAACGTGCTTGGGTACCTTGGACCTGTCACTGGCCTCCTTGATGACCACTGAGTCGGCATCTGGCTGAGCAGCATAGAAAGGCTTCCCTAAAGGGGCTTAGTAAAGCTTATCAGCCTTTCTGTGCATGGAAGGCATGGAATTGACCTGTGCCATACAGCACTAGCAGCATCCTCCAGGGCAACAAGCAAAGGAGGGATGATCTTGAGTGGAGACTCATGAATCTCCAGAAAACTCACTAGATTCCTCCTGGTGATATCCTCTTCCTCAGTCTGGAACCACATAGTGACATGAAGCTGCTTCATGATATTGAAGACAGTGGGGTCCTCAGGAGGGGACCTCGGAGTATGCTTAGCTAAGTCCTCACTCCCAGAAGAGACAGCAGATCTGTCTGAGGAAGCTGCCCACTCATCTTCCTCCTCAACCTCGTCTCCAGGGAGAATGAGATCAGGGTGGTACTCCACCTCTACATTGATCTAAGCAGAGGCAGGCATTAATGATAACAATACCAACAACACCCGGGGAGAGGCCAGATGGGAAGGGCAAACCAGCGTTGACACTGAAGTGGCATCCAACAGCAGAGACTACAAAGGTTCCAGCCACGGAAACAGCTGCTGGACCAGGGCTATGGTGACAGAAGTGAGCATGGTACAGAGGTCAATGGTGGGGAAAGAAAACACCATCAAAGCTGGCTGCTGCAGAAAGAACAGTTCTTAGTGCATGAAAAGTTGCTAAGAGTGGCAAAGCCAATTGAGCCTGAAGCCTGAGGACCTTGTAGCTCTGAAGGTCGCAGTTGTGAGGCAGGAGTTAATAGCACGGGGACAATGGCTTCCCACCAGCCATAGGAAGGCTGGTGGAGCTGACTGCCATGGAAGGCCTGGAGGGAAGCAGAGGCCTGAGTGACAGGAGGTCTCGACTGTGAAATCGTTGACGGCACACTTGCTGAATGAAAGGAAGAAGTCAACAGTGAACGGGAGTGGCTCCAGGCAGAACGGTCCTTAGAGTGCTCTTTGTACTGGTAAGATTGCTTCCCTGAATTCCTGTCCCAGGCCTTGTTGGCCTGAGAGCTCAAAGAAGAAGCTGGTGACTAGGCAGTGGTAGCTCCAGAGGGCCCTTGTTCCATCCGGGCTGCTGATTGCTCCATCAGGAATTTCTGCAGGGCTTTCTTGTGGCATTGTTAGGTGGTAAGGTTGAGCTTCAGACAGAGCCTGCGGGTGAGGGTGTTGTGGCTAGTCCTGAGACAATAAACACAGAGGTCATGCTCATTGGTAGAAGAAATCTTCTTTCTCTACTGACAGCAACGTAGAGGAGCAGAAGAGACTGTGGTTCTTGATATACAAGAGAAAAAGGAATGACTTCAAAAGAAAGTGATTCCACAACTTGAAGAAACTGAAAAACATGTTTTGGTGATCAACTGAATGGAGAAGTTTCCGCCAAGTCAGGGTGAGTAGGCCAATGGTGGGAATGAACTGAGGAGGGAGTGAGACCACCCACACCAATGTAGGATAAGGGAGATCAGCATGTGAGATCAGAGTAGGTGGCCCATACTAGACTGCTATAGAAAAGCTTCTGTGGGATCCTAGTGCCCGATGGCTAAGTTCTACAGGTATGACCTGATGAAAGATCTCCCCGAAGAAGGTGTTAGCATTCAGGATGTACAAGGAGCCATAGCAGGGGGATAGGAAGATGTGTCAGAAGAAATCAGGGGAGGCAGGGAAGGCAATTAGGAGCACAAAGGCACAAACAGAGGACAGAATAGCCCAGGCAGTAAGGAAAGTGGACAAGACATTTTTGAAGTATGTAAGCAAAAAGGGGAAGACCAGGGGAGGGACAATAAGGCTTAGGAGGGAAGTCGGGGGGGGGAGTGCATTGAGGGGGACCAGAAAAAAGAGGACATCCTGAACAAATCCTTTTTTATTCAGTGTTCACAAAGGAATGGGGAGACAAGGGACCACAGACAAGTGCCAAGTGCATTGAAGGAAGGGAGGTAGACACTAATCCATTTACACAGAGGAGATTCCTGTAGGAACTCACAAATCTGAAAGTGGACAAGGCAATGGGGCCAGATGGGGTGTATTCCAGGATACTGAGGAAGCTCAGAGAGGTACTGGATGCACCTATCACAGTCCCGTTCAACCACTCACTAGAGACGGAAGTAGTTCCAGAGAACTAGAGGGGGGGCAGATGTAGTCACACTTCACAAAAGTGGTAGCAGGGAGGAGGCTTGCAATTACAGGCCTGTCAGCTTGACTTTGGTGGTGAGGAAAGTTAATGGAGTCACTACTGAAGGAAAGGACTGTGGAATATCTTAAATCCCATGACTTACAAAACCCAAGGCAGCATGGATACACTGGGGAGAGATCATGTCAAACAAATCTGATAGATTTCTTTGACTGGGTGACCAGGGAATTAGATCAGGGTGGAGTGATGTATGTGGCCTACCTAGAGTTCAGGAAGGCCTTCAACACCATTATACATATGAAATTCATAAACAAGCAGGGAAGCCTAGGAGTGGGTCCAAAGGTGATAAACTGGTAAGGAATTGATTAGGGGACAGGAGACAGGAGACAGAGTGTGGTGGTAAATGTAGTTCAGTCAGAGGAAGGGAGGGTGACAAGCGGAGTGCCACAGGCATCAGTGCTGGGACCGGTCCCTTTAATGTCTTTATTGGCAAAATTGCAGAGGGCTAGAAAGGAAGGTAGGCCTTTTTGCAGATGACAAACTACAATAGAGTACTCACTCTGGGGGTGTGGAAAAAAATTAATAGAGATCTAAGAAAGTTAGAGGAGTGATCAAGGGTGTGGCACCTAAATTTACTGGGAAGAATTAGACAAAGTAGGCTAGTGGTCCATTTAATTGTCTCCCTCTCTTAGTCGGGTTTTATTTTAATGACTATTGAGTAAGAGATATTCAAAGTGAAGAAGTGCAAAATCATATACCTGAAGCAAAGAAACACAGGGGTGGAGAACTAAATGGGGGAAGTAGTATTAACAGCCACCAAACAGGAAAGAGACCTGGGGTAATCTTATCTGATGACCGAAAGGTGGCTAAACAGTGTGAAAAGGCAGTGGGGAGAGTTAGTAGATGCATAGGGAGGGGTATCACCAGCAGAAAAAAGTGGTATTACTGCTGTATAGATCACTGGTAAGACCTCACCTAGAGTACTGTGTCCAGTTCTAGAGACCACATCTCTGGAAGGACATAGAGCAGAGGCAGTCCAGAGGAGGGCAACTAAAATGGTGCAGAGTGTGCATCAAAAGCCCTATGAGGAGAGACTAAAGGATCACAATATGTACATCCTGGAGGAATGGAGGGAGAGGGGAGATATGTAAGAGATTTTCAAATGCCTCACGGGTATAAATAAGGTTCAAGAGGGAAGTGTTTTTCAGAAAAAAAGATTCTCAAGAACAAGGGGTCTTGCTATGAAACTGGAGGGAGGTAGACTCAGGGGAGATGTGAGGCAGTACTTTGTGAAGATTAGTGGGTAGACAGATGCAACAAACAAAGGTCAAAGGTGTAGAATGTACTTTGCGGTATTTTTCAAAAATAAAAATAAAATTAACATACAGAAAGGAAATAGTTCATTAGTCTTTCAGTTTAAAACAGTGCAAAATTCTCTCAGTGCACAACTTCCAGGCTTAGTTCCAGACAAATAGATTCATAGCACATGAAAACGTATGTGTACTATGAGGTGCTTCCTCCATGACAGTCAGGTCTCCACTGACTGACTCACTCATCTGTTTTGCATCTCTGGAGGTAGGCTTTTATAAAAGCCTAATGATGTTAGCACAATGTGCCTGTCAGACTCACAATTTTCTAAATAACACAGACAGGCTGACTCATCTGACATGAGATCATGATATTTCTTTAGAAAACAGGTGTAGTGTGTTTACACACCTAGATTATCACAGCACCTCTCTATTTTCCTTAAAATCAATGTTACCCTCTAAATTAGCATGAGTCCCCCCTATTCAAATGACATTACATTTTATGGTAACTGTATAAAAGAAATGGCTTTTCATCCAACCAAGCAGTTGGCTGTTCAGCTTCGGGGCAGCTACAGTATCTCTGTAGCTAACTGCCCCTTTTATCTCCATTTCCCACCAACTCAGAAGAAGGAATAAAACAATAAAAACATGTTGTTGGTCCTTCATTCATCAGATAGGGCCTCCCTATTACACATCCTACCCACTTAAGAGAAAAACAGGGTAAACAGTTCTTCACTTGCAACACCCTGTAAGGGTTGGAGTTTCCACCCCTTACCTACCAGCATAACTGTTGTGCATGAGTCCTTTCCTAGAAGCAGGGAACATCTCTGACTGGCAGACCAAACAGGATTTTTAAGTAAGCCGACACCTGTCATGTACATTCCTGGCCAGTAGAAATGTGATACCAGATTATTCAGCTTACTTTCATGAATGAAGTGCCCACAAGTACTGGAATGAGCAGCCTCTAGTACCCTCTGCTGGTGTCTCTTTCACACCACCACTTGTATATCTATCTTGTTAGATCTGGGATGGGGTCTTATATGGTATAAAATCTCAATGATACTTTTATACCATGAATACATTCAATTACCTACCCCACCGTTTACAGGTACACCATCTTTCATTTTTATACACTGTTTTAGTTTTTCTATAGTATGATCCCCAGACTGCAATTTACCCCAATCCACTGTTTTCCCATTTTTGCCTAGTGCATCTACAAATGAAGTCCTTTCAGTCAACTTACAGGCCTCCTCTTGCTTGACTGTAGTTTCACTACCCAACACAATATTTAAAGGACCAGTCTCACCTGGGGTTTCAATGGTATTCAGGCAGCTGCCCATGCTTTTCTGACACAAACTCCCCGCACTACCAGAGTCCATATCATATGGAAAACACCCCGGGAATATGGGGAGCTCTGGACAGTCATTACACAATTCATACCTTTCCACTGGCTCCTGCAGTTGTGTACAGGACTCTGTCTCCTCTGGTTCCTCCTCCTCAAAGTGTGCAACACTTGTACTCGAACTCTTGTCAACCTCCAACTTTGTTCTTTGCCTTTAAGCAAAGCTGCTATGGCTCTAGCCACTTTCAGATCATCAAAGTCATCAAGTCCTCTATCATCTGGAACACTACAGTCAGACCACCTTTCTGTTTTGCTGGATGCTTATCACTGGTACTGGCAGATTGCAGCAGGCTTGTCAACATAGCCTGCAACTGCTCCACTGAGGCCCTCTCAGGCTTTAACTTGGACAGAATTACCAGCTGTAGTCCAGGAAATAATGGCTCACACCATTTTTCTTACATGGTTCTTGTAAGACTCCACTGTCAGCAAATGGTGACCTTCATCTTACACCAGCACCTCTGCCTTGCTTCTGTTGTACTTCCTGTGTAATCTGCCAGGATATCAGGGTGATATCCCCTGGTAACGTCTCTCTCCCAACCTAGAAGCACCAGTATCCCACTTTTGACACCAGATGTGAAGGTTAGTAGGTAGTCAGATGCAACAAACAGAGGTAAAAGGTGTAGGACACACTTTGCAGTATTTATTTTCCAAAAATAATACAAAAAATAAACAAAATAATAAACGTACAGAAAGGCAATAGTTGATTAATCTTTCAGTTTAAAACAGTGCACAATTCCTTCATTGCACAACTTCCAGGCTTAGTTCCTGCCAGATAGATTCCCAGCACATGACAACTTGCATGCACTATGAGATGCTTCCTCCACAACAGTCAGGTCTCCACTGACTGACTCATCTGTTTTGCAGCTCAGGAGGTAGACTTTTATACCTGCCTACCGATGATGTTGGCACCATGTGACCTGTCTGACTCACAATTCTCTAAATAAACACAGACATGCTGACTCATCTAACATGAGATCATGAGCTTTCTTTAGAAAATAGGGTGTAGCATGTTTACACACCTAGATTTTACAACATATCTCTTTGTTTTCCTTAAAGCAGCAGTGCAACGAAAATGGGTTAAAATTTGACCCCACCTTTTTTTCTTCTTAATCGATGCCAGATGTCTTCCAGTTTATTTTGGTGGCAACATTTTTCATTTTCATTATCATTTAAGAATTTTATAAAAGTTTTAAATAATTATTTCTCAAGAAAAAAAGATGGCCACCTGATTTTTTATAGAAATAATATTGAGAACCAGAAGATCATAAGAGACCAGACAAAAATTCAAATGTACAGTACACAGCACAGGAAGCATCAAGAAAACCCAAATCAACAGTTCTGTTAATATCTTTCATATCCATAGCAGAAAATTAGCTTTTTGGAATAACTTTTTTCATTGCACCGCTGCTTTAAAATCATTGTTACCCTCTACATTGGCACAAGCCCCCATTCAAATAGCATCACATTTTACGGTAACAGTATAAAAAAATGGCTTTTCATCTAACCGAGCAGTTGGCTATTCAGCTTGGGAAGAGCACAGTATCTCTGTAGCTAGCTGCCCCTTTTATCTTCATTCCCCACCAACTCAGAAGAGGAAATATAACAATAAAAGAACAATGTTGTTGGTCCTTCATTCATCAACTAGAGCCTCCCTATCACATACTTCTTCACAGATGGAATGGTGGATGCTAGAACAGCCTCCCAGCTGAGGCTGTGGGGGCAAAAACAGTAACGTGATTCAAGAAAGTATGAGATAGGCATAAGGGAACATTAGAGGTAAGGAAAGGGGTAGGAGGTAAAGCCAGAGATCAAGTAGACTCTGCAGTGTTAGAGTAGGTAGGGAAAACAGTCAGACTAGGTCAGCCAAGCAGTTCTTATCTGCCATCAAATTCTATGTTTCTATGAGATGACAAATGAACAGGAGTAGTACAGACTTCATGGAGTGTAGATGTGAGGATCCTATGAACAAAGTGTGGTTGAAGAAGTCTAAGGGGAACCCTGAAGACCTTCTTCGGATTTAAAGATACAGAACCAGTAGGAGTGGTAGAGGCTTCATGGAGATAGATGACCAGTCTTTACATGACTGAGAGAAATCCTTCTTCGGAATCTGACAATGAGTAAGCAGAGAGGCCATAGTGCTAATATACCATGTCATACTGCACTTTGTAATCTGCGTGAATCCCAAGCAGAGAAACTCTAGTCTTTACAAACTTTTGGAAGAATGGGGGACAGCATTCTACCTCACAGTTGAAGAGAAAGTGTTACCGCTGTTAGCATGGAGAAGAAGAAGAATAAATCCCAGTCGGCTAGTGCTGGTTAATGGACACTGATGTGGATTGTGTATTCCAGTGGCTGTATTCATTTCAGCTTTGGAAGTTGCTGAATTTCATCTCTGGTAGATGACATTGAGATCTGAATCTCATGTCAGTTGAAGAACTGGATGCGAAATGCTGTTGATGAACTGGAGTTGCAATATTGCACGTCTAGCAGATGAAGTTGAGCCTGGTTGTGCATCGGATATGTTGGGTGGAGGAAGGTTGCAAGATCATATAATACAGACAAAGCTGAGCCCTGAGATGTGATAAATTGAAAATTGCTCAGATTCCAAATGAGAAGTGAGTTCAGTATGATGCTGAATGAGTGAAAGTTGCAGACTCCCACCTCTGGTGCACGAAGCTGAACCCTACCTACACATGTAGAACTGAAGGTACAAGTTAGAGTCTGGTAGGGCTGCTGGTGAAGGCTAAGAAAGGACTAGAAGAGCAGACTGGCAGAGTAAAAAAGATAAATGGAAACAGAAGGAATAGGAAGGCTAGATAACCAGGCTAGGAAATAGAAATGGTAAACTGAAAACAAGAAGGTAGAGGAGAAGAACAGCGTGAAAATAGTAAGGGGGAGCAGAATGCTTGAGGGAGCTGGAGCAGTACTGGGGATGGAGTGAAGTCATTTCCACCCCTTTAGTAGGATGGTATAGCAGGTTAAATGACCTCAGCTGTTTATGGTTGACAAGTCGATTGAAATGAGGGGAAATGAGGACAATTACTTACAATATTTCTCAGTATGTTTAATATAGCTACAGTGCTAGATGAAAGGAACCAACAGCTTCTGCACACTTAGGGTTCCTAGGCTGCTGTACTGAAGCAATGGAACTCAGGAGTGGTTCCTCTGCTACTAAATAGCAATTTTAATTAAATTCAGAAGGTAAACCACCATGACAGAAAGCCTGCTGATTCCCTTATAAACAACTTTGCTGTAATAGGACCTCTACATGTTCCCATACACCTTTTGACCACAGGCAATATCCAAAGCATATGGAGTGCTCACTGATGATAGTAAACTATTATGGAATCAATATAAAGTGAGAGTGCATTGCTTGCAATGGTTGAAAGGAGCTGCTCAAACTGCTAATTAGGGGTGGCTACAGAAGATGATTTAATCAGGAAGGAAATCAAAGGTTTGGTGGAGTTGATGTAGACAGCAAAAGCAACCCTGGTCAACGACAGAAGCAGGAAGTGAGACCTTATGTGGGATCTCTCCCCACAGACTACAACCTCTGTTGAGAGAGATGACAAAGGTCTACTGACCCCTGATACCCGGGAACCCACTGGCTGTAGCTGGAGAAAGGTGATGACTGGCAAATGATCAGGCTGTGACATCAATTGTGTCATGCTCCAGAAGAATGGCTGTGGACAGATGCAATAGAAAACCCCAGAAAGAAAACAGGAGCCAATGTGAAGGAGCCAAAATGATGGGGAAAGACAGGGCAGCCAGAGGAGAGAAAGGTACGGTAGGAACTGCTGACTTAAAGTTTGCAGGGGCAGGGAGGAAACAGGAGGAAGCATGGGAGAGAGACAGAGAGAGAGAGAGAGAGAGAGAGAAGGACAGGCAACAGAATGGGAAAACACTGGAGAGGAGAAGGCAGAAAGGCAGCACAGGAAAAAAACATGGGGGGGCAGTGAACTGCCAAGAAGGAGCCACACTAAAAGTAGTCAGAGGCAAGAGGGAGGCAGAACAAGGACGAGACAAAAACAAAGTGGGAAAGCAGAACACAGTCACACAGACCACACAGTGGCACAGGTGTTCAAAAACACTCTGAGTGTGAGAAGCTGGGAGAGACTGATTTGTATTGGTATTGTGGGAGGAATTAATTCCTCACACTGAATCGCAGGCAAAGCCCTCCCAAAAAAGAAACCATCCCCATCACAGAGGTTCCCCTTCTGTACTGAGTCTAAGTCTGAATGAATGGTAAGTGACCTATATTCTACTCATAATACCTGATTCACTGGTTATCAGCCAATCAGGTATTACTTTTAGAACATACGCCACTCACCATTCATTAAGGCTTAGAGTCATAGCACAGAAGATGTGCTTGTTTTGACAGAGGGTAGTTTCCTTTTTTGAAAGTGACACTGACTGTTTATACTGGGATCTGGGGACTCTGGCGGAAGAGTGGGTATTTATTACAGGGTGGTGAAAGATGGGATTATAAATGATGTTTTTTATGGGATGTGGTGGAGGAGGTGGTGGGAACACGGAAGGGATTTTAATACAGAACAGACATTACCTGCTATTGGGGATGCTCTCTTGGATTGTTTTTTTCTGTTTTACATGTTTATGATTATATCAGGGTTCGGGGTAGTGTTGCTCAGATAGTATCCTAGAAATCAGGATACCGACAGATACCTCCAATTTGGCCAAGTAGTTGCTGTGGTAGGTAGTGCTATCTGACCATGGATCATACCAACTAGGATCCCTGGATCCTAACCAGGATCCATCCCTATCTGATCCCGGATCCTAACTACCTGCCCTAGGATCTTTGGATCCTAACCAGGATACCTAGATCCTAACTAGGATCCATCACTATCTGACCCTGGATCCTGCATCTGTCTTTGGCAAGATATCTGGTGGGATCCAAGTCAGGATACCAGCACTATCTGACAGATAGTGATAGGATTCACAAAAGCACTATCTGAGCAACACTAGTTTGGGGGCTTTAAGAGTGAAAGGGGTTTTTTGGCAAGAGGTTGGTGGGTTTGGGGGAATTGAATCATATTTAAGAGGGATGGGGTGGAGGAGGTGGGGGACCTTGCTTTTACAGATGGGGCAAGGGGCTTTGTTACAGAGTTTAAGAACAACTTTGTCAGGTGAACAGGGGAGGAAGGCATGGGTACAGAAAAGAGTTGTCTACGCAGGCAGTGGTTAAAAAACACCAAGTACAACACAAAATCATGCGCCACACAGAAAGGGGTCAGGCAGCAACATGCAAATAAAAGGGTCTGTTTATTAGAACCTACAATACAAAGGACTCATGAGACAAACAGACAAACACCACAGCACTTTGAACCTCACAGTTACTCCCCTGAGGAAGAAGAGGAAGGCGTGGTGGTTGAGCAGGGGGACAGGTGGGGAGATGTCATTTTAAACTATGTAGCGTGGTGTGAGGGGTATGATAGAAAGATTGGAGGATTCTTTTTTGCTTTTTTTAAAAGCTGTGTATCTGTGTGGAACTGACTTTGTATAGTCCTTTGCAGGTGAAGGTGATACATTGTGGGCAAAGTGCTACTTTGCCAGCAAAAACTATGAATAGTGGCACTTTGCCAGCAACGTTGCTTGTGAAGTGCCACTACAGGTAGTTTTTGCAAGATGAAGTAGCACTTCACCTTGAGGATAATAAGGAGAATTTGCCATTCATATTTTGTGAACACAGGAAATCTTGCAAAGAATTTCATAAAGTTTCCTGATGTCTCACACCTCTGTTACTGTGCATCCATACTCAATTTTTGTTTTATTTATTTGCAACCTAGTAACTGGGGAAAGACGAACTTATGATAAAGATCATCTTAATGTGCAACCTGGGGGATGATAATACAGCTGGGGGTAAAGATAGGTACAAGTCAGTTCAAAATAGTGCAGTAGAACATTAACAGATTTGAAAGGCAATGCCTGTAGTTCTATGGGGGGAATAGCTCCTCCCCCATTTCTAGGATGACCCCCCTGCAAATGGGGTTCCCAAAAGTCTTCCAGGAGCTTGCATGAGTGCTCCAAGTCTGGGTGGTGTTCGGCGTTTAAGCTGTTTAAATGTGGTTCCAAGTAAGTGCTATTTGAGCCTCCACATATTGTCTCTTTAAGAGCTGTCTGCTTTGCAGGCATAATTAATTTAGATGGGGGATTGTGTGTTTCAATGCCCGAGTCCCTCCTGGGCTGCTGTGAATTCGCTCCGTTTCTGCTGTCGCTAAATGCGTAGAGGGAGCTCTTTCAAAGGGTGTAACAATCTGCCAGGAACTGTTTAGAGTAATAATGAAAATACAGTTTGTCTAACCTGCTTTCCTTTGCAGTCTGAACTGTTTTTGCCTAGCCCTCCATTCTGGTTTTGAACTGCTGAACTGGACCAATCAGTGTGGGGGGACCTTTAAAATAGAGCCTGCTGCTGGCAAATCAGAACTTGGACTTTCATTGTGGAGCCAGCCACCTATGTACTGTATGGCCAGTGACTCTGGGAAATGTAGTTTAGACCATGGCGCATTTTTTTTACCAACAGAGGGAGTCTTATTGTGAGTGACAGCTGACAGCTGAATCAGCCAACAGAATAGTGTGGAACTAAAGGAAATGCCCTGCTCTGCGACTGGAAAGATCAGATCAGTTGTGGCAGTGAAGAGATAAGGAGCTGTGTGCTTCTGCAGTGTATAGTTTTGTGCGGGAAGCGCATGTGAGGCCCTGACTTTCGGTCAGCAGCCTTTGTGAGTGCCAGTTTGGACTGAATCCGAGTTGTGAGGAGAAAGAGGCACTGAAAGTGTGTAAGCTAGGCTCACCCTGTAGAGGACTGGTGAAATTGCTGAGTCGTACTCGGTCTGTTGGGAACTGAAGCTGCTGTGTGTGCTCCCGGGTATTTTGCAGTAATTGCGATCGGGATCTAGGAGTAGCCTGCCTGGTATAGTACTTTCCTTTTACATATGAATGTGCATAGTGCTCGTGGGGAATCACTATTTCCAATCCCCCGTGCTGTGTGCTGAAGCTGGAAGCAAACTCCAGCTTAGCTTGGACTAAATATGTTTGCTATCAACTGCAGTGGGGTCCAGTCACAAGGACCTTGTCTCCATGCCCTGTTGTTCTGGCAGTCTAGAAGAACATCTAACATCTGGTCCTCAGCTTGGGCATTGTGAGTACAAATCAGGGTATTCCCCTGCAATCTGTTTTCAATCACAAGTGTGTCGTCTAATTCTTGTTGTTTCCCTACTTCATGGACTGAGCCATCTGGCTCCAGATTACAATTGGGTATTGTGCATATATTTTCTTCTACAGGGTCCCATCCATCTGCACCTGCCAGACAACCCCAGGCAATGGACCTGGCTATCCTCCCCCCAACCTGGGTACCCAGAGTGTTACTTTTCAGACTCTGTATGTGTGCACAGTACTGTGATTTAATGCCACCAATTAACCTGATTTCCCCCTCCTGTGTTACTGCCCCCAAATAAATCAGATTTGTTGTTCTTATACTATATACTGTCTGTGGTGTTGGTACTTATGGAAACAGTATTGTGTTTTGCTGTGTATGTTGTTTAATATTATTTTACAAGGGGGGTCCTCAGAGACGTGCTGCAGAATAAGTCTTGAGAGTAAGTGGTATCTATATGAATGAACAGTGTATATACGTGGGGTATTGGGGCTGTAACTCCGAGGTACTGAGTGAGCCACTAGAGGGAATAAAAGGGGGTCTTAGTGTCTCAGAGGGCTATGACCAAGCTAGTCTAACCATTACAAACCCTGACCTCCGGGTGGAGGCACCCGCCATAGGACCTAGGCCCCTCAACCTATCTGTAGTCAAACAGGCAGGGGTAGTAGCCCTTGGGATAGCGCCACCTAGGGGTTACACCTATATAATACCTCAGGCGCCACCTGCTACACTTTAAGTGAGTCGCACTCACTGCCGTGTGACGGCTGGTCCGTGGCTGCTCTTCATCGGGTCTCTGTGCCTTCCCCTCCATCCTGTTTCTCCATCCTGCCCTGCTCTCTTGTTTTCATTTGTTTTGTTGCGTTTCCCCTCCCCTTCTCCTGTTCCTATTTCCTGTTTTTCATACTCTACCTGCTCTCTTGGAGGGGTTTTGCCGTGCTCATGCCCCCACAGCCTCCTTTCTCTTCCATCTGTGCTTGTTCCCCACAGCCGCTCCTTCAGCTGCTGCTATTCTTTGCTCCCTGCTGCTTCCTGCTCATTGTTTTCTCCCTCCTGCAGCCACTGTTCCATGCCACTGCATAGCTCGCTGATTTCTGGGAGCTTGTTCACTCACTGCAGCTTACTGGTCTCCATTTCCGAGGCCTCCCGTGCAGCTTCCTTCCTGCTGCCTGCCATTGCTTGGCCTGTATTCTTGGTGCTCTTCACTCCACCTAGAATTCGCTGTTTCCTGCTGGTCAGCTGTATCCTCTTTGCCTGCTGCTCCTGGATTGCCTGTCCTGTTTCCTGCTGGGCTCAATGGCCATATGACTACCACCTGTGCATGCCTATGCTTCCATGCCACAATCATGCAGAGGGACAGTCTCACAGCCTGCATACCTCCCTGTCCCTGATTGTGGGATGGCCCTGATTTACTTCACAATTTACTCAGTCGTTTTTTATGTTGGCGCGCTTGCGCAGCCAACATCTTGGGACAGTGCAGCTTTGGAGGTGAGGTCGCTGTTCGGCGAATGCAGGGCACACACCAGTAGGTGCGCCCCGAATTCCCCAATCAACTTGCATGCCGGCGCCACACCATGCATAGATAATGTAGTAAGCACATTTAAGAAAAGGTCCGCTGCAATCCGAGCAAAGCTCGCCACATGCAGCACCCCTTTTCTTACCGTGCTCATATGCCAGTATGTACATGGCAGCACACTGGCTCGTGAATTGCTGACTTTAGGGGTGCCCAATCCCCTGTCGCTTCCCCCTGCCCCTGTAATGTGCCGATGGGGAGCCCACTTCGTCGGCATAAAGCATCCCCATTTAGATATGCTGAAGGGGTGCCCAATCCCCTTGGCTCTTACTCTGCCCCCTTTCCTTGTGTGCCGACAGGGAAGCCCACTCCCCATCAGCAAAATAACCAATAAACCTCCCTGGTGTTGTTTGTCGATGAAGGTGCCCAATCCCCATCGGCTACAGACCCCAAAACAGTTAGTGGCACGCCGAGCCTACCCAATGTGCCAAATCCCTGCAAAAAACCTGTCCCGCAATGTTTTTGTTTTTTTTTTTCCCGCTTTGAACCTGCAAAAGGATAACGGTCCCTCGTAGTCTCCATGCCCCTCCCCACTCCGCACCCACCCACTGCACACCCTGTCTTCCACCCCCTCACCCCATCCTTACCTCCAGAGTCCAGCGCGACGATCTTCAGTGGACCAGGAACACGTCTGCAGTCTTCAAAGCTGACCGCGAACTGAGGAAATGCCGGTAAGCTGTATAATGGAATAGATAGGTTTTTTTTTTCAACTTTGCTGAATATCTCAGGCATTTTTGCGAATTTTGGCCCCAAATTTTCAACATGGGGTTTTTGGGACCCCTTCTCATTAATTCTTGCACTGTCATGGCGTTATTCAGTCCCGAAAGGTGATTTTGCAGTCACTGCATGGAATCACCTTTTGGGACCGCATAATGAAATGACAGTGCCACTGTTCATGAGGGGAGCTCTCAAAAACCCTAAATTGCAAATTTGGTGGGAAAAATCCAAAACAACACTGTTTTACAAGTGTGCGAAGCAACTGTGCAATGCACACTCGTAAGTTAGCGAATTCGCAATATTTCATGCCAGGTTCTCAATACTGGCATTTTACCACACCTTCTTGTGAACCATACAGCTGTCATTTTTCACATCCTGGCCGAAATGTGTTTTCGCACTTCCTGCACAGAATAACGCGGTTGTGGTGTGAAATCAGTATTCAGGACAAATTACGAAAATAACAGTGACACTGTTCATGAGCAGAGGTCATGCAATGCCTGTGTTGAAAATTTGGTGATAATACTCCATAAAATGAGTGTTTTATGAAGCGTGCATAGCAACTGCGCAACACACGCTTGTAAGTTAACGCATTCGCACTATTTTCATGCCAGATTCTCAACATTGGCATTTTACCACACCTTCTTGTGAACTATATAGCTGTCATTTTTCACATCCTGGCCAAAATGTGTTTTTGCACGTTCACTGTGCGAAATCAGTGTTCGGGACACATTACAAAAATGACAGTGACACTGTTCATGAGCAGAGGTCCTAAAATGCCTGTGTTGCATATTTGGTGACAATTATCCATAAAGTGACTGTGTTACGAGCATGCATTGCGCAGTTTGGATGCACACGCTCATTCGCAAACTTCTAATATTTTCACTCCAGATTTTCAACACTGCCATTGTTCTGCACATCCTAATGAACAGTACAGCTGTCATTTTCCACATTCTGACCAAAATCTGTTTTGGCAGTTCCAGCGCAGAATAGCGTGGTCACTGTGGAAAGCCCATGTTCGAGACACATGATGAAAATGACAGTGACACTGTTCATTAGCAGATGCCCTAAAATGTCTATGTTGAAAATTTGGGAACGAAAGTCAATAAAATGAATGTTTGATGAGCGTGCATTGCACAGTTTGCATGCACGCTCATGACTTCGTGAATTTGTAATACTTTCCACTCCAGCTGTTCATCATTTGGCATTTTCCATACCTCCTTATGAACACTACAGCTGCTTGAAATGTGTTTTCGGACATCCAGCACAGAATTGCACTGCTGTATGAAATCAGTTTTAGGACAGTTTTTGGAAATAGCGGTGACACTATTCATGAGCAGAGGTCCTAAAATGCCTATGTTGAAAATTTGGTGCGAAACTCCATACAATGCCTGTGTTGCAAGCGTGCATTGTGCAGTTTCCATGTACCCTTGTAACTTCGTCAATCTGCAATATTTTCATGCCACATTTTCACCACTGGCATTTGTGCACATCTCCTTATCAATAGTCCAGCTGCCATTTTTCACAGCCTGCCCAAAATGTGTTTCCACAGCTGTGGCACACAATGGCGTGCTCGCTGTGCAAAATCACTTTTCAGACACATTCACAAAATCACAGCACTATGTGTTTCTAGCTCCACCACTCCCACTGCCAATGCCAGCGTGACAACATTCGGCATTGACAAATGCTTGTTACATTCTGTGTTTCCATGACTCAATCGAGGGGATTTTCAGCGCACCTACTGTCAAGTTCTACAGTTACGTATTAGTTCTTTTTAGTACTGGTGTTCTACACTTCACCCTTTATTCTACCTGCCTTCTGGATGTCTAGTATAATTTTGGTGTTGTATGCCTGATTTCGTCCTTGCTATGCCTCTGCAGCATGTATCAATGCCTCTCAACTTTCTTCCTTAACATGTATGTTAAGCTGTGTGACAACTTTGCTAACTGAGTGCCATATCATCCACCTGGATGCTGCAAGCTCAGTACTCTGTTGCTGGCTGTACACTTCTGTTACTGCTCTTTGTTGCTGCCTGTCCATTTTAGTCATTTATGGAATCCTGCTTTCCTGTCGTGGGATGTGCGATGTCCCTTCCTCCTGTCAGGCTGAGGATTCGGAAGGGTAGACTGGATGCCATACCTAGTAATTGTTTGGTTGCAAGCTGCCATTCTGGATGTCCTGCCTGGAGGCCCTGCAAGTCCTGCTGGCCCTATGTGGATGGTCTGCCTACACCCTCCAACCACTCTCTCTATAGTACTGCCTCTGTGGAGTCGGCTGGTTCGCTGGCCCATTTGCAGCTTGCTTCTTTTCTTTGCAGCTTTTGCAGGCTGACCTGCATGGTGGCCCTGCTGCCCCTGCTAGCCTCCATGGTGGCTTAGCACCATTTCTTACCTATCCCCCCTTTCATCGGCTGACCTTCGTTGGGCTCAGCCACCTCCTGCTTGCCTGCCTGGGAGCCTAGCCTTCCTCAGCCACCCTCCTCTTGGACTGCTGATGTGCACTGCAGCCATGCACTCTATCTTGGCATTCTGCACCTGCTCTGGATCCTGTTCCCGCTGACCAGCATCTGAGCCTCACTTCTGCATCATTCATTCCTGCTTTCCAGTGTCTCTCCGTCTGTTGTCTCCTTCAGCTTGGTATTTGCTGGGACATTCGTGCATAGCCCTCCATTGTTGGCTCTGGACATTGTTTCTACAGCCTCGTGCCTCCCCTGCAACATTGGATTTGACTCCATGCCAGCTTCCCTCTTCATGCTGTTTTAGCTCCTGCCTGGATTGGATGGCTCATTTCTCTCCTCCTTCACAGCATGTTGGATCACCTTCTGCTGGACCGTCCTCTTCAGTCTTGTCTACCTGCTGTTTGCCTTGCTCCTCTGGATCTGGACTGCTTCAGGATCTTCATTTCGTCCCTGTGCCTCTGAGGTGTCTCTTCTCCCTGGACTGGACCTGGTTCTGCTCCTGCTGCTTCCTCTGCCTGCCTGTTACGGATTGTTCTCCTCCTTCTTTGGGCATTTTCGTCAGATCTTTGTCTGCCAGAAGCCTTCATTTCCATGTCACTTGCTCATCTCTGACTTTTCCATCAGGATTGGATGCACTGCCAGGATGTTTCACCTTCAGTCATACTTGTCAAGTTCTGGACGTTGCAGCCACTTATCTTCACCTGCATGCACCTATTTGGCACAAAGCTAAGGACTCAGGAAAGCTGCGCGATGTATTCACATACAAAGCTGCAAGGAACTCCTATACTCCATGGGACATGGAAATGAAGGCTTCTGGCAGAAAAAGATCTGACAAAAATGCCCAAAGAAGGAGGAGAACAATCCAGAACAGGTAGGCAGAGGAAGCAGCAGGAGCAGAACCAGGTCCAGTCAAGGGAGAAGAGAGACACCTCAGAGGCACAGGGACGAAATGAAGATCCTGAAGCAGTCAACAGCAACCGCCTCAGAATACTCATCCTTTTCAATTCAATTCAATTCAATTTTATTTATAAAGCACCTTTCAAGGCCAAGGCGCTGTACAGAGTATTAAAATTAATAAAATCCAAACATTTAAAAGTTGGCCATGACTAACAGAGATATGCTAATCCAAAAAGATAAGTTTTTAAAGCAACTTTAAAATTATCGATGGTTGGACATTCTCTCAACCAACGAGGTAGAGAATTCCACAGGGTTGGTGCTGAAAAAGCAAAGGCACGAGATCCTGATGACTTTAGTCGAACCCTGGGAATCTCCAGCAATCCCTCATTGGCAGAACAGAGAGGATGGAGGGGGCAGTAGGGAATCAGAAGATCTTTCAGGTAACTGGGTCCCTGATCATGTAGAGCTTTAAAGGTTAGTAAACCAACCTTAAAGGTGATCCGCCACCAAACCGGCAGCCAGTGCAGTTCGCGGAGCACAGGCGTAATATGACTGGATCTAAAAGTCCCAGTCAATAGCCTGGCTGCCGCGTACTGCACCAGCTGGAAGTGGCGGATATCAACCCCTGGTAGCCCTACGTAGAGGGAATTGCAGTAGTCCAGACGGGTAGTGACAAAGGTGTGGACCAATGTTGGAAGGCCCTCTGGGGGAATCAGATGTTTCACCCGGGCGATATTCCTCAGATGGTAAAAAGATGACTTGACGACAGCCGACACCTGAGATTTCATGGTCAGACCATCATCAAAAATAACGTCCAGATTTCACACCTGTTTAGAGGTAGAGAGTGGTACACTACCAAGTAATAAACCTGATGGTTGTCCAACTCCCACACCCATCCCTGGATGACCTGGATCCACAACCAACACCTCAGTCTTATCCGGATTGAGTCTCAACCAGCTCAAACCCATCCAAAGTCTGATCTCATCAAGGCAGCTATTAAGTACAGAGAGTGCATCACCCTGACTGGGGAGAAAGGACAAATATAGCTGAATATCATCTGCATAGCAGTGAAAACCCAGACTGTATCGCCTGATGATTTCTCCCAATGGCAGCATATACACTGCAAACAACATGGGAGCTAAAATGGAGCCCTGTGGTACCCCACAAGGCAGGGAGTGAGCGCCAGAGGAATAAATTCCAGTGACAACTCTCTGTAACCTGTCCGTGAGGTAAGAATGAAACCATTTGAGGACTATACCAGACAGCCCACAAAAGACCCGCAGGCACTCCAATAGCACTCCATGGTCTACAGTGTCAAATGCAGCAGACAGATCGAGAAGGACCAGAATGGTACACGCCTTTCGATCTCTGGCCATTAGGAGGTCTCTCAATACCCGAACAAGGGCAGTCTCTGTGCTATGCCTTTTCCTGAAACCAGACTGGAGAGTATCATAGACATTGTGAGATATAAGGTGATCATCCAATTGCAACGCAACTGCCTTTTCAATAACCTTACCAACAAATGGCAGGTTAGAGATAGGCTGGTAGTTAGCTAGACAATCTGGGTCCAAGGAGGATTTTTTAAGGAGTGGTCTAACTACTGCCTCCTTAAGGGGGTCAGGAAAAACAACCCTCTCCAAAGACTTCCAGACAATGTCTGCAAGGATTGGGTAGATAACTTCTACACAACCTACTAAAAGCTGTGTAGGACCCGGATCCAAACTACAACCAGTTGGTCGCATTTTTTGGATGATCTTCACAATGTCCCCGAATTCCAGCCGGTGAAAATCTAACCAGACAGACTGAGGGCGAGCCACTTCCAATCGACCACCGCAGTCCCCCATAGGAGGGGTCAGACCGATGCCGGACCTGATGCCGACAACCTTATCTGAAAAAAAAAATGAGCAAACTCCTCGCATCTTAGCTGAGAAAAAGCTTCTCTAGGCTGAAGACAGACTGGATTGCACAGTCTGTCCACAGTCCGGAAAAGCTGAGCCGGTCGATTTTGTGCAGCAGAAATCTCTCTGGGCAGGAATTCTGCCTTCTTACGAGTGATTTCTGATTGATAGCTATGATAATGTGCCATCAATCTAAGCCTGTCGGTATCAGGGCCTGACTTCCGCCAGGCTCTCTCCAGCCTTCAGCCTACTCACCTTAACTCCTTCAAGAAGCCATCGAATCACGGGCTCCTTGGATGGAGTGTGAGAGGCCGAACACGAACAGGAGCAATTTTGTCCAGAGCATCTCCCACAGCCTTATTATAGGCTAATACAAGATCATCTGGACTCATGCATTCACCCAACAAGCTCGATAGATCCAGCACTGCCATCAGATCATTGGGGTTAACACCCATTAAAGGCCGGTACTGAACCATCTCCGTAGGGGCAGACCTATTAGAGGGGGCCCAGAAGCTGAACCTTATGGTGTAATGGTCAGACCAACTGACTGGTTCCACCCCCAAATCAGTGATCTCCATACCCAAGAGAAAGACCAGATCCAATGAATGACCACCTATATGGGTAGAGGAGGTAACAACCTGTGTCAGGCCCAGCATATTCATCAGTTGGAGGAGATTTTGACCAAAATGAGAGAGTTCATCGTCGACCCAGGCATTAAAGTCACCTAGAAGTATCATTCTGGGAAACCTCAGCACCAGGTCGATGATGAAGTCTGCAATCTCCTGCAGGAATTCTCCACCATCACCTGGTGGACGGTAGACGAGGATATTCCCACAGCCTGCACCCTCACCCAGGATATATTCAAAAGAGCTGGTGTTTCCCAATGGCACATCCACAAGGCCCAGCTCAGATTTAAACATAATGGCCACACCCGCTTCTCATCCAGCCTTGGACGGGTATCACGAGAACCCGGCTGGAGTTACCGAGGCCAACATAGGACCCAGATTTTCATCAAGCCTGGTCTCGGTGATGCAAGTCAGATCAGATGAACTAACAAGATCAGCAATAATAGCTCTCTTGTTCTTAATTGATCTGGCATTGCATAACACCGCCAAGGCAGGATGAGCTGTTGGGGAAGACCTCGGCACCTGTCCGATTTCTACGGAGCCCTTGGGTATGGGGACAAGACAAGAGTAACCTCTATCCTGACCCCATTTCACCCCAGGGTGTCTTCTGGACCCTAAAACCCCAATCCGCCCTCCCCCTTCCTGTCCCCCACCTGGCCCAACTCTCCGCCTTCGTCCACGTCTCCTCAAAATGCTCAATGCACGACACCTAAAATAGGTGTCGGATGACAATGGTGGGCACTCAAAGGGACGTAATTCCCTGAGCCTAGTGGGGGAATAATGCCCAACCGTCATTAATCAAATCAAATATCAAGAAAACAAAAACAAAACAAAAACCTATAAATATCAAAACTATAAATAAAACACTCTCCACTCTCTCTCACAGAGGGAGAGCAAAATAAAACAAACAATCTAATATAAAATAAAAATAAAACCCCTCCCAATCACAAATTAAATCCCAACCCAAAAATAACCCAAATAACAAAAATATATTAATAAAGTAACATCAAATAATCCAAAAACACAATGTCAATATTAACATATGCCACTGGGTACTCAAAGTTTGTGTTTTAAAGTTCAATGAAGCACCTGTCACGTGCAACAATCCAGCATATTGTCAGAATATTCAAATGGTATGTACTCCCCCAATACCACCTCTCACATGGTTGGGGATCGTTCATGGAATAAGATCAAACAGTAACTACAAAATAAATATACACCACACTCTCACCACCCCTGAATCCAGGAACAGGACAGGGGCAAGGAAGCCAGTTCTCCAGCAACTCCAAATAAAGATGAAAACAGGGTCAAATCCAAACAAGGAAAAGGCAGGATAACTTCTCCAGCAAAACAATCACATAGCAGAGATCCGAGTAAATCCAGGCAGGAAAGACCAAAACAGCTCCCAACACAGTCCACCGGCAGCTGATCCTCACAACTAGGGTTGTCAGAACAGGTTCGGTAAAGATTCGAACCCTCCTCGAACCCTGGTGTTCGAGTTCTAACTTAGAACTCGAACACTAAATGGTCATAAAGGTTGAATCACCATGAGCAGCGAGGCGGCGTGAAGTTGAAAGTAAGCTTACATAAACGCAGGATCTGTGGGAGTATTTAAGGAGATCGCCATGAGGAGGGCGCCATTTGCTGAGGATCATCGGGCAGAGGCAGCAGCAGCAGGCAGCAGCCCACTAAACTGTAGCAATTAGCGGTTAGCTGCCAGATACTGCTACTCTTGTCCAGTGGCCACTTCTTCTTCTCCTGTGAGACCGAGAACAAGAGAAAGGCTCAAAAAAAAGCTGAAAATCGGGGGACTGGGAGTGGGACTAGGGAGGTTCAGGACAGAAGGAGGGATTAATCAAGATTGGGAAGGACCGGGAATAGGGAGGATTGAGACCAATATCAGGACTGGAGGAGGACTCGGAGAGAGAATAAAAAAAATAACAAGAAGACTGAAGATTAAGAACCTTTGTGAAATGTGATTATTTGAAACTGCAGCACTGCACACTCAGCAGCTGCCAGCAACAAGCATACAAGGGGCAAAAAAGGCAAATAAATCTTTCTGAACCCTAGTGTGTGTGTCACAGAGAAAGCCCAGTGTGTGCCCATCACCCTGCTGCTGTGTGCCTTTGACTGCACTGTACCCAGTGTGTGTGTTACAGAGAGAAGCCCAGTGGCCAGTTGTGTGGTGGCATTAACCTTACATGACAGAAATGTAGAAATACAATTCTCATTCCCTGGGTTGCGTATTGTGACTCCAGTCTCATGGTCAGCCCATCACTCTGCTGCTGTGTGCACTTTGACTGCACTGTACCCTACCCAGTGTGTGTTACAGAGAAGCCCAGTGGCCAGTTGTGTGGTGGCATTAACCTTACACATGACAGAACAGTAGAAATATAATTCTCATTCCTAGGTTGTGTATGTGACTCCGTCTCCTGTGGTCAGCCCATCACCCTGCTGCTGTGCACCTTTTGATTGCTTATGTATGCCTATGCCCAGCAGCCCAATCATTCTGTAAGCCTTGAGCCTGGGATCCTTTAGTTGCAAACTGTCATATTCTTCAATTACTTTCCAGTCCACGTGTCACAGTGTCACACAACCAAAATAAAATTTTGGAGTTGGCAGCCAGCGATTACAGATCACATTGCTTTGTTACACAGGAATTGTTTGGGTGTTGGTGTTTTCACTGCAGTATACTGGACTGGTAGTACTGGTACTTACTGTCTGTTATAGCTGACACCAACATAGATGAAGCATTTAGTGCTGGTGTTGGAGCAGGTGTTGGTGGTAGTAGTAATCCTGGTGCTAACAGAAATAACCAAAATGTTTCATGTGATAAAAATTCAACAAACAGCAAAAGAGCAACAGTGAAGTGTGGTAAGGGGACCTTTAAGAAAACCTGTACAGCTGCTGGGGTCACACGGAGGCACCATAAGGTATGCCATTCATGCCGCTTAAGATCCCTGTGACTAGCAGCAATAATGCAAGTGACAGTGAGTCCCTCTCTGACTCAGACAGTAGCTCTTTGTCTCAGTCCCACTCGTTGTGTCTCGCGACAAATCATTACTTCCTCAACAAAGTGAAATGAGCAAGTCTGCTGACAATGAATCAGGTAGTGCACTTGCAAATACATCCAGCACTGTTGGCAATGAAAAGGACATATCCATTGAATCCACCACTTCTGTGTTGGCCAGCAATGAAAATCCATCAGAGTCTTCTGCCCACTCTTCTAGCACCAAGGAGCATGTCCAGGTTCTGTTAGGACAGGTGAAAAGACACAAACAGTCTTTAGCTATCTTCCTAGCACTCGAACAAAATCTGTCACATCTGAGGTGTGGAATTATTTCTCTGTCAGTAAAACTGATCCATGCAGAGCAATTTGTTCCCTGTGTAAACAGAGTGTAAGCCGTGGTAAAGTTGTGTCATGCCTTGGCACTACAGCTCTTAAGCCCATCTGAAAAAGCATTCGGTTTTCTTGATCATCAAAACCCATGTCCTCCATCTTCCAGACCGTGCGTGAGAAGGGTCAGGAATCTGAAATGGATACTGAATTGTCTGAACTTGATGCGGGCAGAACCACTGCCAGCCCTAGGATCACTATTACCACCAATGCCAGCACCATTAGTACCAGTTGCACATCCAGTGATGGCACTGAATGTATAAGTCCTAGTCCACCATCTCGTCCATCTGCCCTCGAAGCACGGTGTATAATAAACCAGCAGGGACATGTTGCAAACAGCTAACTCTGTCTCAGGCATTTGAAAGGAAGAATACCTTTACTAGAAATCATCCAAAGACCCTTCATCTTAATCACGAATTGGTGAACTGTTAGCTGGAGCCCTTCTCCCATACTCTTTGGTAGATCATGAGGATTTTAGGAGCTCATGACTATTGCAGAGCCTCGTTACAATGTTCCTCATTGAAGTACTTTCCTATGTTGAAATACCAAACATTTATCAGGCTTTAAAAGCGACAATGATGCTTGCACTTAAAACTGCAGAGGGTGGGGTTATTCATGTCACAACAGATATGTGGACCAGCACTCAAAACATAGATTACATGTCCCTTACGCTCATTGGGTCACGTTTCTGTGCTTCTTCAAAAACAAAGACACCCCAAAGATGGGCGCTGCTGCATATAAAGAAGTTTGGGCAAAGTCATACTGCTGCAAACATCTTGCAGGAACTAAATGACCTCCTTGCCGAATGGGTTTATTCTCACGGTCTAAAATGTGGCTTCATAAGTAGTGACAATGGAGCCAACATCTTAAAAGCAGTACAGGATGGAGGATTTCTGCATGCTTCTTGCTTTGCACATTGCTTACACTTAATTGTCACGGATTTCTCAGCAACGAAACACAAGTGGATGGTATGATTGCTGTTTGCAAAAAATTGTGACTCACTTTTCACATTCAACCAAGGCTATCACGGACATTGTCGAACTGCAAAAAAACACAAGCTGCCCCAGCAAAAGCTGATTCAAAATGTTTCCACTCATTGGAACTCAACGCTTTATATGCTGCAGCGCCTCTTGGAGCAAAAAGCAAGCTGTACATGAGTACTGCTCCAGTTACATTATTGGAGATGGCATTATGCTGTCTGTGCTGCAGTGGAAATTAATGGAGACAGTGTGCTGTATCCTAGCTCCTTTAGAGACAGCTACAAGGGACATGTCTTCTGAAGGTGCATCTGTGAGTCAGGTTATCCACTCCATAATGCTCATTTCACATCATCTTAGTGTTCTAAATCTACAAATAGAAAAAGACAGATCTGAGCGCAGACAACATGTCGCCTGTATCATGGGAATCTCGTAAAGAGAATGAGTGGCGCTTCAAAACCAATGACAAATTAGTTGCAATGACGAAATCAAGACACTACATCCTTGCAACTCTCTTAGATCCCAGGTTCAAGGCTATACATCTTCAAAAACAGATGATATAGAGCAGTACAAATGTATGTTGCTAGATGAGCTGCAGCACTCACAGGAGTCAAACACAGACACGCACAGTACCCTCAGGTTGTCATCACCACAACATGCAGGTTCATCTTCACAAGGGATACAGAACTGGAAAAGTCACCAAACATTAACAGTAGTTGTTCCACAACTGCCACTTCTTCAGCCCTTAGTAGCAAGCTAAATCTGTGGCAAAACCTTTCCCCAAATTGCTGCCATACCAGCTGCTTCTGCTGATTCCTCTTCTGAGCGGTCTCTGTCCAACATGGTAGACAGTTACCTGCAAGAACTGCCTATTCCTATTGATGCATGCCCTTTTGAATACTGGAGATCAAAAAAGTCAATTTGGACAGAGCTGTATGATGAAGCCTGTAAATATCTTGGTTGTCCTGCAACAAGTGTCTCTTCAGAACACATGTTTAGTACAGCTGGCAATATTGTGACAGACACCAGAAATAGGTTGCTGCCAGAAAATGTACACACGTTAACTTTTATTAAAGTTAATAAGTCAAGATTTTCGTATCCCTACAGAGTATACAAACTGATCCTGAAGTGATTGATGTTGTGGATGTTGATGGTGATGACAACTCAGATGGTGGTGGCTGGTAAATACTGTGTGGGACAGAGTCTCTCTGCACCAAAAGGAAACTTTTACAGACTGTGATGACTTTGGTTGTCATCTCTCCTTCTCGATCTACTACCTTGGACTATATACCCCCAAAACTTTCACCATTTCATGTGCAAACTGCTTTGTAGCTAGGGTCTAAACTAAAGTCAACAAGTTTTATATACAGGGCAATTTTAACATCAGTAGAACAGGCCCAAATTTGGCATAAAAGGGACACTGTCACGTCAATCCTTTCTGTATCATATTATTTATAGTTAAAGTGCAAACATATATTTTTGGATTTACCTTCTGTGACTTTGTGGTGCATCAGTATGGGCTGGGACAGGAGACGGTCTATTTTCAATTTAAAGAGGACAAAACAATGAGTTCTAATTGGTAGCTGTTTATTATTTTTCAATTACAGAAATGTTAGCCATAAACGAAAAATGGATGCTAGTACATGGGTGAGGGTTGTGGGTTGGTTTTAACATGGGTGTAAGGGTGGCATGGTGCTACTGCACAGATGAGGGTGGTGGAAGAAAAGTGGAATGGGTGATGGGGTGAAAGGTGGGTGTTGTTTTGGTTCTTTCATTTACAGATTTGTGATCAGCTGGGGATGGTGAGGAAAAAAATGATGACAGACCGAACCTACTGTACACATAATATATATTCTTATTAAATACATTGCAAACTGCTGCCACCTAGCACAATTGTCCTGTCCCTTTAAAAAAGAATAAAGGAATCAGAAATAAAAGAAAATCTGCATCAGCAGTTTTCACAGAATGTGACGTATCATAGTGTTTTTGCTTTATAAGTAGTGATAATTTGATACATAATGGGGTTGACAGACGCTGTCCCTTAAACATCACATCCAACTGCTGCAGCTACATTAAATGTTCCTTAGTATGTGGTGAGGAAACCACTTTTTTATTTATGTGACTGAAATACAGATTTTATTGAAGTATCAGCTGCAAAATGCATCATCTTAGAATTTTTGTATATATTACTTCAATTTGCCAACAAAAATGTTGGTATATGTATGCATTACCTTAGAAACTTGCATGCATTTTGCCAGCAACAATGACTGGCATATTTTTTATTCAATGTCTTGACTGAATATGTTATGACATAATATGTTTTGTAACAGTTCCACATGTTGCTGCTGTAGTACTGGCTTGACTTTGTTATAAAAGCTTTCTTTTAAACATAGCAACTTTTGATTCACTCATTTAAAACAGAAAGCAGCAAATAGCTGAAATTAGGTAATATCAGTTATTTTTCTCCTAATTCATGACGATGAGTATATATAACTGAGTACATAAATGGCTAATGTGCCTCTTTCTTTCACTAAGGAACTATGATGCAGCTGCAGCAGGAAAACTTTAACATATGGGTGGGTGGGTGGGCCTGTTACGTATTAAGTTGCTGACTTTGTAAACAGAAGAAACCATAGATAAACCTAGTTGTATTCCTATCAATGTCACACAAGATAATTTCTCTCCCCTTATATTGAACAGTTTTCCTTTACATGTATTTTATTACTATCTTCATTACTGGCAGCACAATAAAAAAATAGGGTTCAAGTTCTAAAAAGTTCTAAAAAAGATTAGAACCCTAGAACTTTTCCAAAAGTTCTAGACTAGAACTAGAACCCAGAACTTCAGAGGGTTCTGACAACCCTACTCACAACATGATCAAGATAGAAAACCCCAAGTAGGCAAACATTTAGGGGAACAGTCACAGGCAGACACATAAGCCCATTCACTTAAGGAAGCAGAGACACCCCCAACCGGCCGACGACCAGCGACTACAGACGCCTCAATAGTCAGCCCAACGGCTGAACCCCAAGGTGGCTTAGGAGAAGCCCCAGTCTCCCTCAGCTCCCTAGGTATCACACGAGGTGACTAATGCCCGGTCGAAGACCAAAACGGAGGCCGTCGCCTTCACAAGACTCAAACAGATCTCCGCTCGGTCCGTATTCGCTGAAGCAGCCCTAATCAAGCCCGCTAATCAACGAGCATTTCCCTGTTACAAACACCTCAAGGCAAATCCACAGATCCAACAGCGAACTCCTTCCCTGCTCAGAAGTTCTTCAAAAAAGTCTTCAAACGAAGCAATAAGCTCCACGTATCCTGACGAAATAGAGAGATGGTGAGAGACAAAAGTCAAACAGACCAAAGGTTAATCCACGCAATTTGTCCTTGGTCCCGACAGAACGAACAGTAAAATTGAGTATCCAGATGGCGTATAGATACGATTGACAATGTGATTAGTGAAAAACAAATTAAAACTAAATAAACTAACTTTAAGCTATAAATTAATTAAAACAAAAACTTAAAACAAGTCACTCTTAGTAACTCTTGGTAGATCTCAGTGGCTGACCCAGCGTGGCCGCCATCTTGCAAGGCCAATCCTTCTCCTTCTTCTGACTGGCAACGTCCACGCCAACCCAGGCCCACTAAAAAAAACACACCATCCTGCCCATCTCTAGGTAAAGGCCTGCGCATCTCCTCTCTAAACATTTGCAGCATTCAAAAAAAATGGGACTCCTTTCAATGTTGGGTATTCCAGAATCACCCCGACATCATTTCCTTGAGTGAAACCTGGATCTCCCCCTCTGTCCCCGACTCGGCATTATACCTCTCTGGATACCACCTCTACCGCTCCGACCGACTGGGAAAACTAGGGGGTGGCTGTGCTGTCTACCTCAAGGACTCACTCTCAGGCCACCTCCTCCCTCTGCCCACACTAGCATCCAGGGTTCAAGCCCTCACCCTCAAAATTACTCTAGGTAGGTCTACATCCCCCTCTCCTCCTCACTACGGCTTATGTCCCCCCCAGGGACCAGAAGATAGCCTTCCAATCCATCATGTCCTACCTCGCAACCCTATCCCCAAAGCATGAAAAAATGTTACTGGGGGATTTCAACATAAGCTGGCTGGCCAAAACAGCCATCCCTTACATCAATGAGGCTGCAGCCCTCAATCTCACACAGGTCATCAGAGCCCCCACCCAACTACACGCCCACACGGGGTCATCCTCCCTCCTAGACCTAGTCTTCACAAACCGCCCACACAAAATAACCGGCACCCTAGTCCTTCTCGACACCCTAAGTGACCACTCTCCAGTACTCTGCAACTGGTCTGGTACCCCTCTCAAATCCGCTCCCAAAATTACTGCTCAACGTAAACTAGGGCCTGGTAAACTAGCCCTACTTAAGGACCACCTTAGAGATTGGGACTGGGCACCCCTAACAAACACCCTCGACCCAGACCACGCCCTTGAACTATTCATCAGCACCTTTAACGCTGCCTGCGACAAATACGCCCCCCTCACCAAAACCATGGCCAAAGGGAATCAAGCCCCTTGGTTCTCGGACCACCTCCAAGGCCCACTACATCATCGTGACGCCCTGTGGCACCTTGCTAATGAGACCCAAAAGCCTCTGGACAGGCAACGGTATCGGGAGTCCCATAACAAGTGCACCTGGGCCATACGCACCGCCAAAGCAAACTATTATAAAGCCTCCTTAACCTCCACCTGGAGCTCTGGACACAAGTTCTGGGAGGACGTTAAGGAACTCTGTGGCAAGCCTCAAATCGCCACCAGACCAAATTCTAATAAATGGTAAACTCTCCAACACCTCTCAGTATAGCTGTGACCTAAACACCGCTTTCTAATGATCTCTCCCATGTGCTGCCCCCTCAATTTCTTCGATCCCCGCCGTCTGCACTCACCCCACACCCTCCCTTGCTCCGCCTTTCCACCTGCTAGTCCTACCCCGAGTCTGCCAAACCCTACCTAACCAAAGCTATTGGCCAAAATCACTATAGTCATGACTGCCTGGACCTCAGACTTCACCGCCTCACCCTCCAGGAAGTCCTAGCATCACTCACCTGCATTCTAAACCACTCCCTCTGCCAAGGGAAGTTCCCCACCCTCTGGAAATCAGCATACATCACTCCCATACATAAAAGTGGTGACCGCTCTTCCACAAACAACTACCGCCTCATCTCTATATTACCGGCCCCCCGTCTAAGGCCCTAGAATGCATTGTCGCTGACCAACACACTGACCACCTTAATAAATACCACCTTCTATTCAGACAGCAACATGGTTTCCATAAGGGCCACAGCACTACCACTGCCCTCCTCGAATTTACCTCCATGTCCACACAGCCCTGGACCATGGCCACCTCACTAGTGCCATTTTCATGGACCTATCTAAGGCCTGCAATACCATAAACCATGCCCTCCTACTGAACACCCTAGCCTACACGGGGCTCTCCAATGACGCCCTAAACTGGTTCACCAGCTATCTCTCTGACAGAACGCAGTTAGTCAAGGTAGGCCCTGTCCTGTCCCCCCACCTCCCTATCCATTCCTGTGTCCCTCAGGGTTCCATACTCGGCCCCCTCCTCTTCAGCCTATACCTCAACTCCCTCCCATCATCATGCACCGGAAATATGCTCCTATATGCGGATGATGCGGTCCTGCTCGCTTCTGACCCGACCCCCCTCAAAATTCACCAAACCCTCCAACACTCTTTCTGTGAAATCGAAGACTGGCTCACCGCCCAGCATCTTATTATTAACTACAATAAGACAAAAGTCATGATATTTGCCCACCCCCAGAACCCGCTCAAGAACCTCTGCCCCAACTTCTCACTGCTAACCAGACCCCGCTAGAACAAGTTAGCCATTTTAAATACCTAGAGATCACATTAGACCCCGCCCTAAGCTTTCATCAACATCAGGGAGTGACCACCGCTCAGTATGGCTCACATTGGATAAGGGCAAGGAAGGAGTGGAATCTGGAACAATAGTGCTGGACTTCAGGAAGGCTGACTTTGGGAGTATGGGGCAAGTGGTAAAAGGGTACCTGGCCAGAATTCAATCTAGTATGGACACTAACCAGAGGTGGTAGCTCATAAAGCTGGGGATAGTGGAGGCAACCAAAACCTGCTGCAAAGCCCAGTGCAAGAAGGCTAGGGCTAAGAAACCGATCTGGTTGAGCAAGAAGATCATGGAAAAGGTAAGGAGGAAAAGAGCTGCCTTTAGGAAGTACAAGAAAACAGGGAGGGGGAGGACAGGGAGGAGTACTTGACAGAATCGATGGAGGTGACAAGGGCAGTAAGGGGAGCCAAAGCATCTACGGAACTCAGGCTGGCACAAGGCATTAAGAAGGGGGAGAAGGACTTCTTTAAGTACATCAGGGAGAAAAGGAGCTGTAAGGACCACATAGTAAGGATTAGGAAGGAGGGGGGTTGGGTGGAAGCAGGGTGCGATGAGGCGGAAGCACTAAATGAGTACTTCTGCTCAGTATTTACTAAAGAGAGGGGGTGACACCCAAGGTGGGAGAAATGGCAGAAGCAGGGGGAAGTGGTGACAGATGGAAATCATGGAGAGCAGAGTTCGAGAGGGTTTGAAGGCACTGAGGGTGGACAAGCGCCAGGTCAGATGGCATCCACCCAGGGTACTGAAGGAGCTGGCAGAGGTCTTTGCAGGACCTTTGGCAGACCTATTTAATGCCTCACTACATTTGGGGTGTGTACCTCAGGACTGGAGGATGGCTCATGTGGTGCCCTCCACAAGAGTGGCCCCAAGGATGAACCGGGAAACTACGGACCAGTGAGCCTCACATCCATCGTGGGTAAGCTAATGGAGACTATCCTGAAGGAGAGGCTGGTGGCCCTCCTAGAGGACAAAGGACTACAGGACAGCAGACAGCATGGCTTCATACATGGCAGATCCTGCCAAACCAACCTGGTCGAGTTCTATGACTGGGTAACTAGGAAACTGGACAGGGGCCATGCAGTGGATGTCCTGTATCTGGACTTCAGTAAGGCATTTGACTCGGTGCCACATGGAAGGCTGGGAAGGAAGTTAGTAGGCACAGGGGCGGGTGCAAAGCTGGTGAGATGGGTAGGAAACTGGCTGCAGGGAAGGCAACAGAGGGTGGTGGTGGGTGGGGAGCTCTCATACCAAGGGCAGTGATGGCGGTGTTCCACAGGGCTCAGTGTTGGGACCAGTGTTGTTTGGGATATTCATTGCAGACATATCATGGGACATCAAGAGCAAGATCAGTCTGTTTGCTGATGATACCAAGGTAGAGCGGTGGTGGATGACCTAGGGGGATGGCAGGGGTTGCAGGATGATCTGGCAAAGCTTGAAACCTGGTCAGACACCTGGCAACTGGGCTTTAATGCCCAAAAGTGCAAGGTGCTGCATTTTGGGATGAAGAACCCAAGGAGGAGTTACCAGCTAGAGTGCAGCTAGCCCAGACAGAGGAGAAGGATCTGGGTGTGCTCATTACAGGGTCAATGAACAACTCGGCACAATGTAGGAAGGCAGCTGCAAAGGCCAACAAAATGCTGGGGTGTATTGCAAGGGGTATATCCTCAAGGAGGGAGGAGGTGATTCTGCCACTGTATAGGTCATTAGTTAGACCACACCTGGAGTATTGCGTGCAGTACTGGTGTCTGTATCTGAAGAGGGACATTAAGTTACTGGAGGGGGTGCAGCGCAGAGCGCAAAGATGATCAAGGGGCTGGGGGACTTATATGAGAGGAGGTTGAAGAAGTTGAACATGTACTTACTGGAGGAGAGGAGAGACAGGGGTGACATGACTGAAACCTTTAAATACATGAAAGGAATAAACAAGACGGATACAGAGGGGCTGTTCAAAGTAAGGGAGGGGAGGGCCACCAGGGGCCATGATATGAGACTGGAGCGAGGAAGGTTCAGGAGGGAGACGAGGAGACACTTTTTTACAGAGAGGGTGGTGGCTGGGTGGAATGCGTTACCTGCTGAAGTGGTATGCAGTAGAACAGTGGATTGCTTCAAACGAAGATGGGACAGGACAAGGGGAAGGGTTAATGAAGGGGAAGAGTGGAAGGGAGGGGCAGCTGCAGAATAAGGGGTACTAGCTGCACATTTGAGCAGACTTGATAGACCTCTAGGCCTTTATCTGCTGGCAAATTTCGTATGTTCGTATGTTCATAACATATCCTACACCTCTCAACAGCCCTTAGCTCCAGGCTGGGTGTACTATAGCATTTCAAACACTGTCTCACCCCTGAATCCTTAAAACTTACCATAAACTCCTCAGTCCTCTCCCTACTAGACTATGGCATCCTAATCTATAGTGCTACACCATCCACAACCCTAAACAGACTTCGTCTCATGCTTAACAAAGCCTGTCGCCTCATCCTTGGATGTGCTCGTCTTACTCACTCCTGCTCCCTATACAGCAGCACAAACTGGCTAAACCTTGATAACCAAATTAGGTACCACTCCTGCCTTATGACCAATAAGGCCTTACTTGGCCTCACTCCTCCTACACTTGACCAAATTATCCACCCAACACCTCCAGGCATAACAACTCATAGCTCGAACAAACGGCTGCTATGGATCCCCCCGGCTGGACCTCCCAATTCCAGCGTACTTTCAACTACAGAGCCCCCACCTGGACTAACGCCCTCCTAAGTCATATAACGAATGAATTAAGGCTCGGACCCTATAAATCCAAGTAAGGACACACCTTCAGGCCTCTAACCAGCGTGACTGCCCTTGACACCAGAATGTCCTATACCTCCTTCTCTTAAACAACTCTCATATTTCCCCCCTTACCAACTGACCCTCATGAATCTATATGACTATCAGCCTCTACAGAGCCCTCTGTAGCCTTCTGGCTGTGCCATAGGAATGCAAAGTGAAACTATTGTTAGCCAATCTGTTGAACTACTATGTAACTGTTTAATTTGTATTAATGTTTCAGTTACCTGTATCGTCAAGTTCTCTCCATGTACCTTTATGTATGACGTGGAACCTTTGTAAATGAGTCCCTGACTCAAAGGTCTTTCTGAATATTACAATAAATAAAATACTAGGCTCATTTGCTCAGTGAAAGCAATCTGTTTCAAGGACCTCCTTAACAAAAACTGGGGGTCCTCTAAAGGGTTTTGGAACTCACTAAAATTCCTTAATGGAAGGACCTTCAGGGCATCACCTGGTCTGATCACCACTGGCGATGGGTCTATCCAGGAACCCTACTGATTGCCAAGGAGTTCAATACCACATTCACTGACCTATCAGGGGTGCTTCCGAGAGGGTTCCTAAACCCACTGAATAACCAGCCACACTGCAACACCATTTCCTCATCAGCGAGGGATTGGCTGCCTCTTTTCTATTTTATGCAAGTTTCAATCTCTGAGACCATCAAGCATGTAAAGAGGGTCCTCGGAAAGACCAGAATGGGGAGCAATCAAATAGATATGAAGTTGGTTGCCCTAACACTTGGTGAACTAGCAGCCCCAATCTCCAAGGTTTTTAATGCCTCCCTAAGATCGGGTGTGTTCCCAGACACCTGTTAATCTACCCTGGTTATACCAGTTTCCAGATCTGGGGATTAAACACTCACCAGCAACTATAGGCCAATATCCATCCTCCCACCTCTCTCCAAAGCTCTACAGAGAATAGTCTTTGAACAACTCACTGACTTCCTCAACAGTCACAAATTACTCTGCAGCAATAAGCATAGCTTCCACAAAAAACAATCTACCATCACCGCACTGGTGGATTACACCACTCAACTCTACAATGCCCTTGACCAAGGGATGGTGGTGGGGTCAGTTTTCATTGACCTCACAAAAGCATTTGACTCAGTTAATCACCAGCTATTACTAAACACACTGCTCTCTATGGGATTGGCCCATGATACAGTCACCTGGTTTCGTAACTATCTGTCGCAAAGAACTCAACGAGTTAGAATTGGCGACTCACTCTCTGACCCAAAGGTGGTGACCCTTGGAGTACCACAAGGGTCTATACTTGGACCGCTCCTTTTCAGCCTGTTCATTAACCACCCCCCTGAAGTCTGCTCAGCAAGCATTGTATTGTATGCAGATGATGCCATTATATCGGTCCCAGGCAGGGACCACTTGACCATCGAGGAAGGCCTACTCGATAGTTTCCACAAACTTGAAACCTGGTTCTGTCAACACAAACTGCTACTAAACCATAAAAAAAAAAAAAAAAGCATGCTGTTCTCGGTCCCTTAGAACAAAAGGAATTTCTGCCCCCATGGAATTCTGAACCTAAACGGTGACGCACCTGAACAAGTCTCCTCGTTTAAATATCTGGGTGTCTACCTTGATGAAACTCTGAATTTCTCTGACCACGTTGATCAAATTGTCAAAACCACCAACATGAAACTGGACATCCTCCATAGAAACAAGCACTTGATGACACCTGCTGCCACAGGCAGCACAGTATTATCATCCGTTGATTATGGGTTACCAATATGCATCCCAGGATCAGACACTGCCCTAAGCAGGATACAAACACTCATTAACAGGGCTTGTCATCTGGCCCTTGGGGCAGATCGATGGACTCACACCTGTGTACTCTACTCTGAGACTGGCTGGCTCCCTCTGTACCTAAGAGCTCAATATCAAATATGCCTGATCATAAAAAAAGCACAACTATGCCTCATGTCAGAATCCATAAGCAGTCTGTTCAAGAAGGCAGTGCATACTAAACAAATAAGAAATGCGACCAAAGGAGGACTTCAAGTCCCTTCAGGCGCACATCCTTGGCCCAAAAATCCATTACTTTTAAGGACCCTGAATGGTTTAATGAGCTACCTGACACGCTGACAACAGGCACAAAGCTGAGTCTGTTCAAAAGGGGGCTATGGTCCCATCTTAAGAATGTAACTACCTGTTACTGTGCAAGTATATAATTAACTGATCCTCCAGCCTTTTCCCCTGCCTTTCTTCCCTCCCCCTCCCCAATCCCCCCTTTTTTTTGACTTACCACCCTCCCACACCACCTTACCCCTCCTCTTTTCTCCCAGCCCACACTGCCTCTAGTTTCTTTGACAATGCCAATCCGGTTGCTTACCCCCTCCCCTATCATCCCCCTAACATAACACGGCCATATTACTGACATGTTCATTATTTCCAGGCTATCCCTACCCTGCAACAATTGATGTAATGTACTTTATCTATTGATAAGATGTACCTGAAACTAGCAAGTCTTGAACCTCATGTGACATTGTAATGATTTCATGATGCCTACCATGTGATCTCTGCTATCTATATTGTATTGTATAGTATTGTATTTGTATTGCTCTGTTTGGCCATGATTTGGAACCTTTGAAAATGAGTCTCTGACTCAAAGGTATTAATCCTAATCGAAATTAATAAAAAAATAAAATAAAATAAAAATAAATCTGCACTCGTCAGCGATATCTTTCTTTGCTCTGCTGTGGACCTACATCTTGACAACATCTCAGGATATTTGCAATCAGTTTCCTTGGATGTTTCTTGCCATCCTGCTTTAGTTCATTTGGGATTTACTACTGCTGCCATCTGCTGCCAAGACTCTCAGCCATGTTCTATCTCTTAATGCCATTCCTATCTCATGACTTAGGCCTCGGACATTAACCTACTCCATTGCTATGAGACTTACTGAATCTGGTCCAGTTGCCAACTCATCCAATTCAGTCCTCTTCACCACATTATTCTGCCATCCTTTGACCATCAGAAGCACAACATTTGTTCAGGACTTGTCATACCCGATCTCATAAGTTCACCTTTCCAACTTGCCGCCTCGTCCTGGCTCCCACCCAACCATACGTATATACCACCCTCTACAGGGCTAATTTGCTCAGCAAACAGGAGGGTCTTTTATTTACTTGCTTATTTACATGCCCTAAGTGGTGTTCACTGAGTACCATACACAGTCTATTCAGTACTACTCTTTTGCTACTACGTCTGCATTTCCATGCAGGTCCGATTTTACTACTACTACTAACCTACGTGCAGGTCCACTCTTGCTTAAGCAATCATTGCTTCATACCTACCACTATCTCTTCTGCTTCAGCCTCTGGGATGTCTGCAGTGCTCTCTACTGTACTCTACATCCTGCCTCACCCTGCTGGGGGCACGGAGATTTCTCTTTGTCGCACCTGGAATGACCTGTGCCTCCCAGGGCCCAGAGGTCCATCGAGCATCTATCTATTACTGATGCATATCTGCTTCACCCTTTCAGGGCCTGGAGGTTCATCGAGATTATATCGCCTACTTACAATGACCTGCTTTGCCCCTCCGGAGCCTGGAGGTCCATCATGCTTCTATGGTCTACCTACTTGTACCTGCTTCACCCCTTTGAGGCCTGTAAGTCCAAAAGGCCTTATTGCCTATTCAACATCAACCTGCTTCACCCCAGACAGTGCCTGGGAGTTTCTTGAGTTTTATTGCCTAATGTACTATTACCTGCTTTGCCCCCGCTCAGGACCCAGAGGTTCCAACTGCTCCGCTCTCTTCCAGCCTCATATCCTGCATCCAGATTCCTTGCTTTATCACCAAGGGCCTTATCCTTTGCATAGCTTGTCAATCGGAACATGGACCACCATTCTTCCTATTCTGGTTCATAGAGAAATAGTCGTTCGGTCACAGGTCTTCCTCGGAAAATAATTCCTTGCCTTCTAGATTGCTTCAACCGGTTCAACACTCAACCCTTCGAGAATGATTATGCTCTCAGCTGTGAATTCAAATTTACTTGTATCAGATTCTTGCCCTGGACATAAATGTTTATTGGACTGGGAATTCGCTAGAAGGATGTCCTGCTATCTTCGATTCCAGCTTCCCCTGCTTCTCATCAGATTCAGGATCTTCAATCAACTAGGTTTTGGATTAGCCAACAACGTAATATTGTTAATTTAGGATTACTCTCATTTAGTATGCCCAGAAGGCTGGGCAGGTCAGAAGCCATGGGTCCTCAGAGGTTTCCCCCTAAGGGTTTTTTTCCTCTCCTTCATGCTACTGGTGACACTCTCCGGAGCTGGAGGAGGTAATCGTATCTATATATATAATTCTTCTTTGGGGTCTCAATCCTACTCAACTAAGCATCCTTACAAAGGTGGGATAAAGAGAAAGGCCAAAACATCAAAAAGTTGCTATAGCATCTGTTCAAGTATCTAAGCACTATTCTTATCCAATCCAGTTCATATGTACTACAATCATTGACCTATGTCCATATCCATGCTGATGTATCTAAGAATTAACCATTTTATACAACTCATACATCTTGCAGATATTGCCCTACTCGCTGGTCTGGCTCCTATGTATCCAAGCACAACCTATATCATTCAGCTCTACAGTACGTAGCACAAGCACTGAGCTATGAACCACACATAGAATTGAAAGTCTATGCCTGTAGTTCTATGGGGGGGTAGGTCCTCCTCCACTTCCTATATAATAGCTCAGGTGCTGCCGGCTCACTTAGAGTAAGTTGCACTCACCTCTATCCTCCCCTGACTCCTTCTCCTTCTCCGGCACTCTCACCTCACCTGAGGGGGGGTCTCAATCCTACTCAGCTAAGCATCCTTACAAAGGTGGGATACAGAGAAAGGCCAAAACATCAACAAGTTGTTAAATCATCTGTTCAGGTATCTAAGCACTATTCATATCCAGTCCAGTTCATACGTACTACAATCATTGACCCATGTCCATATCCATGCAGACGTATCTAAGCACTAACCATTTCATATGACTCATACATCTTGCAGGCATTGCCCTACTCACTGGTCTGGCTCATATGTGTCCAAGCACAACCTATATTGTTCAGCTGTACTGTATGTAGCACAAGCACTGAGCTATGAACCACACATAGAATGTACATAGTGAAAAATGGTTTATAAAAATGTTAAAAACCTAGATACTGACAGAGGAAAAAGGCACAGTGGCCCATCCAGTCTGCCCAATATCTGCCTGTATCCATATTCAACCTAAAGCTGGATTGGAGCAAGACTACCAATGGCCCTGACTGTATTTTGGAACCCGCTCCCTAGTCCGCTTATCCCATTCCCTTGACTGATCTCCCTCCCTCCCTCCCTCTTCTGGTTTGGACCATTTTCCTATGCCTATTCCTCCTTTGTTTGAAGTAGGTGGTGGACTGCATACTAGCCACTCCTTCTGACAATGTTAGGGTTCCCACCTTTGGATGATGTGAAAACTTGATACTAGTGAAAACCCTAACTCTGCCCTTAGCCCCTCCACTTTTTATGACTGATGGTTATATTGCTTGGGTAGATTCTAGACCCTCATTCACTTGATTTAATCAAAATTGCCACCAAGAATTCATCATGTGAGATTTTGTAAAATTACATTATGATTACTTTTGGTGGAGTTGATTTAGATTTAAATATTTTTAGTTTTATTTTCAGTGCGGGTTGAGCTTGGGTGAGGGGGTGGAGAGGGATGTTCCTATACAAATTATAAATCACTTGTCTACTGACTACAACAGCAATGAAGGACAAGATTTATTCACAAATCTCATCCATCATTTTAAGATGAATCGCCATCTGTAGTTGCTCCCATCGTTTCTTCTCTGAAGTCATTCAAAATGTTAGAAAAGTCTAACAGTGATAAGAAATCATTTTAAAACTGTTAAATACCTTCACTTTGTTTCATGTCAGTCATGTATGTTATATGCTTTGATCCATTTTCAGATTAATTAACTAGGAGTGTAGTGCCCTCAAATTTATATTGTTTCCCTTTCACCTCATCAGCTACTGCTCTCCTCCTCTTTTCTTATTTCTCAGACATTCTGTGACATTAGTCATACTATTGCATGCTGTTCGACAGAATGGCCCAGAATGGTGTGACGGGAATGTTCACCTATTATTTATTTGTTTGTTTATTTATTTATTGTTTATTTTAAAAAGCTTACTAGGAAAGATATACTGAGCTGGTAGAGGCCTGTCTCCAGAAGTGTCCCGGGGGAGGAGGAAGTGGAGAGTACAGTGAAATTACAAAGTGCAATATTAAGAAAATGAATACAAAATATAAATAAGTATAACAAAATGAGCAATGCACGGGCAATGCTTCTGAGCAGGAAATATGCCATATAATAAAACAGCAGAAGAAGAATATTATGAACAATGTGTAGTGTGCAACAATGCAATACTAAGTAGAGGTGGGGCTAGTAGAAGGTAAACTGGGGGAAGGAGGGCTATACTAATGTCAGTGCCGGGTGAAGGACAGCAAGCAGCAGTCCAGGACCCATTGTCAGGAATGACTGCAGGAATGAAGAGAGAGACCATGGAAGAGAGAGATTTTAGAGCTTCAAGGGAAGAAGCCGTGTGGAGAAAGTCTCCCAGCATTTGGGGAAGTGGAAAGAAAATACAGTTTGACCAGCAGAGGATTTCATTGGGGTGGGTGGGGAGTGATAGAGGGAGAGCACGAGTTGTGAATGCAGTAAGAGGTAGTAGTAGGGAAAAAGAGGATCCAGTTCTCCTGCCATATGTTTGTCCAGGAGAGTAGGGCAGGCAACAGTGTCAAAGACTTTGGCAAAGTTTGCAAAGATGGTGGAGGTGACCACACCCTAAACCATACCAGAGAGGATAGTGACAGGAGCAACAGGACAGTGGTGGAGTGGAACTTCCTGAAACCAGCCTGGAAAACAGTGAAGAAGGAGGATGAGTCACGGAAAGGGGGAGAATTGAAAGAGACCAAGGTGTTCCTGGAGTTTAGCCAAGGTGGGGATAAGTGAGATAGAGTGGCATTTTCCAAGGGAAGAAGGGTCATCCACTTTAAGATGTGATTAGCTTCCATGCATTCCAGAATGAGGAAAAAGATCAGGAGAGATTAAGGAGGTTGGTGATAGGGAGGGCAATGGTATGAGTGGAGAGATAAAAGAACTTGGTCCCAAAACCATGAAGGCCCCAAACTTTGTGGGGGTCAAGAGGACATAAAGAAAAGCAGCAAAAGTGGTGGAATAGAAGAAACAAAGGAGGGGGTGGGGAAGGGTAGAGGGACATAGTGAAAGGGAGGGGAGAAGAAGGAAGAGAAGACGGAAGCAAGCACAGAAGGTGAAAAAGGCATTAAATGAGGAGGATAGGGAAAAAGGTTGTACGTAGTATAATCGGGGGGGTAGGGGACCACTAGATGCCAGGGATGTTAAATAACATACAACAGTGCCAAGCAGAATGCAATGCAGTAATGCTGCAGTGTATCACAAACTGCTGCCGATTACTGTAGGGAACAGCAGTGGCATCATGCCCATAGGGTCCGAGGGGGCAAGTGCCACCCCAATATTTTGGTGCAATCTAGAAAAAAATCATTAATTTTGTATTTTATTTTAATATGTGTAAGGGATGAAAAACAATCAATGTTTTTTTAAAGTCTGGTGTGGGGGTGGGGGAGTGAGCTGGGGTCAGGTGAGGGTTCTGATGGTCTGGGGCAACTTTGAAAAAATGCATGCTTGCGTTGCTGGTGCCTGGCTGTGTTCTGCAAGAAGAAAAGACACAAACACCAGGCAAACAGTGATTGGTAGTCCATGCTGACAATCTACATAAACTTACCAATCACTTCTCCTTTTTCCCCCGTAAGTTTCTGTTGTGTTTTTTTTGTGCAGCCAATCACCACGCAAAGAAATATCAATTCACCTCCAACTGGAAAGTGACAACATCGACAAGTGTACCGCATGACAAACTGGTACATTTTCCAGCGCCTGGCTAGCAGCCAGCCACCCAGGCTGGTGACAGACCCAGCCAGGAAAGAAAGGAATCTGGACTGCCTCACGGTTTTTACCTGAGGGTGTGCTTGCTGGGCTGGCTCTCTGGCTGTTTGCCTGGGTGGAGGGTCATGAGTCGTCTGACTTGGGACATAAAAGCACCGCACAAATCATGAAAAACCACTGTGGTGGCCCAGCAGGCATCTGGTACGGATAGACTCAGAGTCAGACATCTCTCTGATAGTTGGGAGCCAGCCACAGCACAGAACCAGATCACCATCACATCAGGCCTAGCGAGGACCAGGGCCAGGAAGCAGCTGCAGCAGAGTAGACTATTGTTAAGTCTTCAAACAAGTCTGATAAGAATCTCGACTGTTTGGAGGAGGAGGATAGAACGCAATGAACGTTTAAGTTGAGATTTGATGTTTCTGACTCACTAAGGTAGAAGATAATAGATTCATTATTCTCTAGTGACCTCCATTGCTCCATGCCACATGCAGCAGCGCCTCAGTGAGTGAGCTGCTGTGTCCTGCGGCAGTGGCTGTTCAGTTATTTAACAGTTCAGGTCTCAGGATACCATATCACAGGCTTTCTGTCTGTCCCATGTTGTTCTGCCACCATCCTTCTTACTGCTAGCTCATTTTCCTGTGACTCATGTTTGTTTTTTTACATAAGTTTAACTTTTATTGTTTTTGTATATCCTGACTGGCTGAGCTTTGTGCAAAAATACTGCCAATGTGCTTCCTGTAGAGCTTGGTATAAGTAACCTTTATTGGAAAATAGTTTCTCTTTTTGATGTGATCTAGACATGATTCTGAATAAGTCTTCCTTACCAAAAACAAAGAAATTACTAATGTTTGTAGATTATTTCAAGACCCACTCATCTTTTTTCATTTTCTTGCATCCTGTAATAGAGTTCATAGCTTGCATCTGTTTAAGATACCTCCTGGGAGCAGTTCTTGAAAAGGGAGTAGATTGGAGGATGGCTTGAACAAATTCCGTTTCTAGCACCTGGTTACTAAAATCCCAGTACTGTATGTACAAAAGCAAAAATAAGCTACTGAGTGACACTTAAGAAGTTGATAGCAAGGCCCTGTTCACATTTTTACTTTTAAAATGTTACAAGATGTGTAATATTTTAAAAGTGCCTAACATGGCCCGCGTTCACATATGACGTGATTTTGTAACTGTGTTCAAAAATGTTTTTGAGCCTTGCTTGGGACCTAGTCTCCACAACTGTTTTAAAAATGTTATAAGCTGTAAAACATTTTTACTGACTGTGTGAATGGGCTACGTGCAGTGTCCCATCTTCTCAAAACCAAAACAGTGTTGCTTTGCCAATTGATGGTAACGTTACAGCTTAAAAGTGTGAATGCGATGCAAGCAACAAACACAATATCAGGACAAAAGTCTGAATGGGAGTATCAAGGTGGGTTTGAAAACGTTATTAAAAACATTATAAAACACAATTGAAGATGTGAACAGGGCCTTAGTTAAACATCCCTGAGGCTTGACTAAGTGATGAGTCATCCTGTTAACTGAACCCTAAGGCAGACCTACATATGGGAGCTCATAGGTAACAACGTAATGACAAGTCCCTCTGGATACATATCATAATCTGTGTCCTTACAAACATAAGCATTTAATAAATGTGTATTTACTGTTACCTAGATGACTGAGATACAAACTATGTACATTATAGGGCCATTTCAGCATCTACCTCCCAGACACTATCTGCAATTCAGACTTCAGCACTTAGAGTCATCAGATGTCCCTGTTAAACCCAAATTGCAACTGACAACCAAGACAGAGAATATTTGATTTCCCTAATATTCAGAACATGTAAATAAGTGTTTTGGTATGCTTGCTAAGGCACAGAAGCCTGTGTGGAGTCTCCGAAAGTCATCCATTATCATTCTTCTTGGTAGGAATCCAAAACTAGTATAATGTTAGGTCATGATGGTCATCCAGCCTCATAATCTAAAATGTACTTATGAGCAGCTATCCCCATGTGAGTGACTGTTCTTTGATTTTTTTTTTTTAACCTGGCAAGACACACTCATTTGAAAGCTTGTTTACAGGTGTGACCTGGGAACACAAGGAAGTTAAGTAACTCACTCAGGGTCACACAGTATGTAAGTAGGGACTGTGGGATTCAAACCCAGGTCTCCAGCTTTGCAGCTCAGAGACTTAAACCACTGCGCTATACTGCAGGGGTCTCATTGGCACTTCAGTACCCCCCCCTTAAAGTGAAGTGAACAACAAACAAAGTGAAAAATACATGGATGGTATGCCTGCCTGCTGATGACAGTGCCGCATGGGCAAGGGAAAGTGTTCACCAGAGAATATCTAATGCACTGATTGTGTATCTATTAGCCTGTTGCCTCTCAATGCAGTGGAAATATTAGTGTCCCTCACTCCCTTACCACAAAAGGCTTTGTGTTTTACTATATGTAATCCATGCATTAGCTATTCTATGGTAAACCCTTACCCTTGCCAGTGCGGCACTGTCATTGGCAGGCAGGCATGCCATCCATGTGGTTTTTACTTTGTTTGTTGCTCAGTTCACTTGGGGGGGCTACAGAAGTGTGGAAGAGACATCCGCCTCAGCCATTAGTTTCAGATCCCTGCCTCAGGGATCAGAAACTAATGGCTAATGCAAAGGTCTCATCAACACTTCATTAGCCCTGTCTGCTTCTGGTCTGCAGATCCAGTGTGTGTGTGTGTGGGGGGGGGGGGGTGTCTTCTGAAGTGACCTCAGCTCACCTATTAGTTTTTCAGATCCCTGCCTCCGCTCTGATGATCAGGTGTTGCACCACATTTTTCTCTGCAATCAGCCCCTGATGATCTCCAGATCCCTCCCCCTCCTAATGTGCCACTTTACCTAAATTGATAAATTACATTTTGACACCAGCTGCTGCCATCCTAACTTACAATAATATGAATACATGCTTGTGGCACTACTCATAGTAGTACAGACCCTGTTTGTCAGCTTTAGCATTCTATCCAAAGTGAAATGGCGCCTGTGTCATATATCTTTAACATACATAAGGTAACACTGTATGTAGACTGAATAAAGAACAAGAACAATTTAACATTGCTGTAACCTATATCAGTATTATGGCATTTAGCTTGGTGGGGAACAGCTTTCTATACTGCTAAAAGTCACCAAAATGCACCATTTGACTTCAATTTTTCAAAATTTTCTCAGGGGGGCATGCCCCCAGACTCCCCTAGACAGGTTGGGATTTTGTGCCTCTCCAGATTTTCTGACTGCATGACGCCCTTGGGGAACAGTGTCATTCAATGGCAATTAAGACCTTATGTCATGGAGGGTGTGGCCTAGCCGAGGTAGAGAATTACTACTTGAGCCAAGCACTCCATGAATATCAGCCAAAACTCAAAGCCATCCTCATCTAAACCAACTGCAAAATCCAAAGAAACAACACAGCCTACTTGTCTGATGGCGTAACTGACTCAGTTTAAGATGATGAAAGAAACAGGGATGGGAGACAGGCCTACAGAGTCACCCAGATGCACCATTCCTCAAGTCGTATCACAGGAGCCACCTGACTCTCCTGCAGCCACAGTAGTATCGACTGCTGCACTACAAACTCAGCCACTTCCAAAACATTCAACAGAAGCCTTACAATTTGAATTAAAGAGTGAAATGACAGTGGGGTTCGAGAACATGAATGCCCAGGTCTCATACATGCAGGCTACCCTGAATGGGCTGGGAGAAATAATTGAGACATATGGCAGGTGACTAGATGGGCTACAGCACAAGGTTCACAAGCAAGTTGAAAGAAGCATTAATTTGGCCAACAAACTTAAGGCAGCCCAAGAACTGATATCGGACTTTACAGACGAGCGGGACAACTATGAGAACAGGGAGTGCCGCACCAGCATTCTGGTGATCGGCCTCCCTGAAGGCATAGCGGGTAGAGATCCACTAGTCTTACTGGCTACATAACTTCCTCAGGTCCTGGGCTTGGCAGAAAACACCATTAGGGAAGTTTAAAGAGCTCACAGCTCTCCTGTGAAGAAGTCAGGGCAGAGGAAGAACCCAGTCACTTCGATACAATTTCTCCGTTATCCTAAGAGTGCAGAAACTGAAATCAGCTCAAAGATCCAAAATCAAGCTATTAGTTTTTACCAAGACTACAGACACAAATTACAATCCCAAAGACAAGAGATTAATTTTGTGAAGAAGTGCCTGCATGAAAATCAGTGGTAATTTATACACTTCTACCCTTCTTGGCGTGTTATCAGGAGACTTGGCCTCCTGCCAAAGACTTTCATGCACCTGGAGGCAGCTGCAACATACCTGGATATAGAACTGACAGCAAGGGAGGGAAGACTGGGACCTAGAAGAATGGTTTCAACATCCTGAGAATCTTTCTTCTGTACAGACTCAGTTTACAAACTGAATAGTAAGTGTGGGACAAGAGAGGGGAGTTTTGGGACTGGACTCCATATGCCGGAGAGACTTTAGTACCAAATACTGTTTTTAACTGCTATCGTCATGATGGCCTCTCAGGAATAAACTTTTCCAATGAAGTGCAGGGTATAACCTGCCTCCCCACAGGGTACAGCTTACCTCTGTGGCTAGATGGTGGCAGCAGCCTTGGAATTCCACCATGGTGGAAAGAGGGGTAGACTGAACAACAGGGCCACATCAGCACCTTCAGAGCATGGTAACTGCTGTTACTGTCCTCAGACACAGTTATGGCCCTCTTCCCTTAAGCAGTGTGCCACGCTCAAACTTCAAAGACTTTGGATATATTTTCTTTACCATATGCAATTAGCTGCTTCATTTACTTCATCTGAACAATCTATATGTCCTAACCTTTACAATTTAAACTGGAAGTTTTCTACCAGTGGAACTTTATAATGGCTGTGCATTTTGTTTCTTGGATTCGAGTGGTTAAACATGCAATTGTACCTGTTTTCTACAAGTTGTATATATTTGGAGGGTACTCAAAGCCCATTTTATGCAAAAAAACACAGAATTTGATAACATATATGGACCACTTGGCACACCCAGTCTGCACATTTTCTTATACCATAGGAACAGCGAAATGTTCGACATAGAAGACCATAACAGCGACAACTTAAAACAAATTCGAGATTGTTGCAGTAATTAAACCAATGTTGACATTTTGCTTCTTTCACCTGTGTTTCGCCCCCTTCTGAATAAACTCAGACTCAAAGTTTGTTAGCCCCCCCACCACAAAAAAAACAATGAATGTCTGACAGCCGAAGTTTCACTTGTTGGCATTCTGGATTTCACTGTGCCACATTTTTACAACTTCGTTGTCGATGCGGCTTGGTGGAAGTGTACATTTTCCCTACCTACAGTATCACTATAGACCATACTTGATCTCTAGCTCTGTGTACTCCCCCCCTTCCCACTAAGATTCCCTTATGTCAGTTTCATGCATTCATGAACCCCATCACTGTATTCACACCCACCACCTCAGCTGGAAGACTGTTTCAGGAATCTATCTTTCTGTAAAGAAGTGCTTCCTCACATCTCTCCAGAATCCATCCCCACAGCTTCATATCATGTCCCTTTGTTTTAGAGCACTTTTTTCCTGAAAAATATTACTCTCCTGCACCTTGTTTACCCCTGTGAGATATTTAAATGTCTATATCATATCCCCCCTCACCCTCTTCTCTTCCAGGGCATGCATATTCAGGTCCTTCAGTCTCTCCTCATAGAGCATTCGATGCAGACCCTGCACCATTTTAGTTGCCCTCTTGTGGATTACCTACATGTATGGTTTTCCAGAGATATGGTTTTCAGAACTGGTAGGGTCATACCAGCTATCTATACAGAGGCAACACCACCTCCCTCTTTCTGCTGGTGATGCCCCTCTCTATGCACCTCAGCATCCCACTCACTCTCCCAACTGCCTTGTCGCACTACCTGGCCACCTTCAGGTCATCAGATATGATTACCCCATATCTCTTTCCTGCTTGTTGGTCACCAGTATCATTACACCCATTTTGTACTCTGCGTCTGGGTTTCTGTGCCCCAACTATGAACCTTGATGTCTTTACTGTCCTCAGCTGTCTTATGGTTACCCTAATTGCTTTATTTTACATCCTTATGATCTATGCCTAAAATGTACCCTTATGTAACTATTACTGTGCTACCCAATGTATATCTTGTTTTGCTCCTGTACACCTATATTATGTCTGTGCATTTCTGCATATTGTAACCAATGTCCTGTGCTCTCCCAGGTTGTGCCTGAAAATAGGCAGGTCTGTTGCCTAGCGCACTTACCCGGTTACCAAAAGCTAATAAATAAATAAATAAATAAGTGCATTATTTTGCACTTTTTATCATTGATACCCAGCTGCATGTTCATTAACGACATTGGAGAAGGTATCCAGGACAGGTTTCTGTGTCTCTGCAGATGACACTAAGCTCTGTGGGAGGGTGGAGAGCAATGAGAGAATCAGGCAAATGCAGAGTGACTTACAAAAGCTAGGTGGCTGGTCTAAGGTCTGGCAGTTGAAATTCAGTGCCACAAAATGCAAAGTAATGCACCTGCGTAAAAAGAATGCCAGGAAAGAGCAGTGGATGGGGGGGGGGACTCAGCACTATGACTGAGGAACATGACTAGGAGTTATCATCCGTGACATGCTCAAGCAATCTAGCCAATGCAACAAGGCCTATGATAAGGCAAATCCTATGCTGGGGTGTATAGCGAAAGGTATTGAAAGGAGGAGGAAGGTGGTATTTCTACCCCTTTATAGAGGCCATACCTGGAATACTGCATCCAGTTCTACAGCCCTCCCACAGGAAAGATAGGAACAGACTGGAGATGGTGTAGTGCAGGGTAAGAAAAAATGATTCAGGGCCAACAGGGCATGTCCAATGAGGAGCGCCTCAAGGCCCTAAACATGTACTTGCTGGAGACCAGAAGGGAGAAGGGAGATATGATAAATACCTGCAAGTTCCTAAAAAGAATAAACAAGGTGAACTGTGGGGAACTATTTAGCTTGAATTCTAGATCAAGGCCACAAGTGCATGAATGGAAACTGACAAGAGGGAGGTTCAGGAGGTACATGAGGAAGTATTACTTTACAGAAAGAGTGGTGGGGCTGTGGAACAGTCTGCCGGCAGAGGTGGTGGGTGCTAAAACAGTCCATGGCTTCAAGCATGGTTGGGACAGAGTGAAGGGTATAGTGGTAACTCAGGGTGACAGAATCAGGAAGGAGAATGGGGAAAGGAAACGAGAGGGATGGCTATGACTCTGGTTGGACAGTAGGTCCATGGGTTAGAGAGGGAACTTAGGCAGACTGGATGGACCATTGGTCTTTTTCTGCCATCATTGTCTGTGTTTCTGTGTTTAATGTATTTGGCAATGACTACTGTACCTCTGGGAAGATAGAATCAGCTCAGACCCCCTGAGTGGGCAATTGTGGGTGGCATTCCATTCAACTGGTAAAGTGACCAGGTCATGACTTAGCAAGGGCTTTGTAGGAACCACCCCTTAGCTAGTGCTCAAACCCTCTGTTAGTTGAATTAGCTGGGATAAGTTGTCCGCTATGTACTTATAAGCCTTACCCTGCACTACCTTGTGAGAGTTGTATGTGTTACTTTATAAATAGATCTAAAATTTAAAAAGTGGCAACATAAACCATTTGTTCTGAAAGTTAATCTTCCTAGGCAGAATGTTTCACACCAGCTCCTTCCACGAGGAGACTCTGGGGACAAGATCCACAATGTGATTTGAAGACGGAAGGGGGTGGGGGAATTAATCTATCTGTGGGTGGGGGGATGTTGCTCCCCTGTGCCCCCTAGGGCCATCAGTCTGCGGGAGAGGTTGCACAATGGAGCAGAGAAAGGGGAAAGAATGTTTCTGGGGGATTGTTGTTAAGGTTTTGGGTGAGACATTTGTTCAGTGGGGAGGGGGAACCTAGTTTCAGAGAAGGATGTTGTGAATTGTATTGTATTGTTGCACTGATGTTCACAGAAAGAACAAATAGGCAGGTAGGCAGGATCCTTGATGGGGATGATGGAGGTGAGACCACCATGGGAAGGGGCTGGAGTACTTCTCTAATTATCTATGGTAACACTACGGATCTTGACAAGGAATGTTAACGGGCTAAAGAAGACAGTTGCTAAGTGGACGGTATGGTCTTATATTTAGAAAGTCAAAGGGGACATTACTATATTGCAAGAAACCCACATGATAAAGAGGAGGTGACTAAGCTGAAGAGATCAGTAGGGGGCAGGGGCACTATGCTGTTTGCTTCTTTCACTTCCAAAGCCCAGGAATAGCCATTTGGATATGGCCAGGGCTACCTGTGATGTTGATTAGGCAGGAGCAGACCCCCAGGGAAGATACTTGGTCGCTGAAGTAGAAGTGGGAGAAGAGCGGCCCACCATGGCAATGGTTTATGGTCTCAGTTTTGACCAACCTGATTTTTTTCACCGCATGGCCCTCACGTTAGCCACTTTCCCATGTAGGGTCATCTTAAGGGGTGACTTAAACACCCATTAGGAAACAGTATTAGACAGGTTGCCCCCATTGGTTTGGCAGCTCCCTAAAATCTTGGCAGACCTACATCAGATGGCAAGGGAAAGAGGCATAAAAGACGCCTGGCGCTATCCACATCTCACTGATAGAGGATTTTCCTCTTTTCTCATACGCACACCAGCTATACACGTATATAGATGCTGCCCTTCTGGCTAGAAACTCTCGTACATGCTGATGTCTGCTTCATACGGTTCACTGCTTAGTTTGGACCATCCCATGTTTTTCAATGAATTGGGGGAGAGCTCACCCCACCAGTGGAGATTTGATCCAAGGCTACTGTTGGAGGAAGAGTTTATCGGCAAGATGTCCATGGCCCTTTCAGAATTCTTTCTCCTAACAGGAGGGGGATACATCAGGTATAGCCCACTGGGAAGCCATGAAGGCATTTGCAGAAGGGTGGACATTTCAGGGGCCTCTTACAAGGCTAGAGGGGAGATTCAGAAAAGAAAAATATCTGGAACAAAAGGTGCAGGCCCTGAGGAAGGAGATGATGGCCCTCACGGATTCCCTAAGACTAGGGGAACTTAGACTCTTTAAAGGACAGTTCATTCAGCTGGTTTTAGCCCATATAGAGTGAAACTTCCTTCTCAACAGAGTTGTGCCATGCTTTGAAGGAGACAAGGTGGGGCGCTGGCTGGCGAGGCAGACGAAACAGAGGGAGGCCACCTGTTCCATCCCCAGCATAACAATGCCAGATGGCTCTTTGTTTCAAAAGCAACAGGATACTAGGAGTGCATTTCAGAAATTTTACTCTAAGCTTTACACATCTGTGGCTATGGGGGACACAGCATCATTCACTTTCCTGAACTCCCTTCATATGCCCACCCTTTCTGGGTCCTGTTAAAATTTATTAGACCAGGACACCTCCAGAGAGGAACTCTACCATGCAGTCCAAACTTCCTCATCAGGTAAGGCCCTGGGGCCAGATGGGCTGCTATGTACATTCTGCAAAGAATTCTGGGAGGTTCTCCAACAGCCTATGGAAGACATGGTACTGGAATCCTTGGAAGGGGACCATTCTCCCATCCCAGTGCCTGGCCATGATAATTGTCCTCCACCATTTGGGAAAGAACCCTTCTCAGTGCAACTCCCACAGGCCAGCCTTTCTGCTTGATGCAGACTAGCTTTATTCACCCAGATCAAGGAGACTTCATCAAGGGCCATTAGGCTAAGCATAATATTAGATGCACCCTTAACATCACATGGTGCTGGCCAAAATGTGTGCAGCTAAGCCTGGTTTCCTGGCACTCAATGCTGAAAAGGCCTTTGACCAGGTCGAGTGGCCCTGCATGTTCGCTACTCTCAAACATTGTGGATTTGGCCCCAGGATCCATTCTTGAATGGCAGCCGTGTATAGCTCACCATGTGCCCAGCTCTTCACTAATGGTTACCTGTCTGATTCCTCCCCCCCCCCCACTAGAAGCACCAGATTAGGCTGTCCCCATGCCCCACTTCTTGATGACCTCACCATTGAGCCCTTGGCAATACCTATAAGGGCCCATCCAATGATACAGAGGTTTGCACATCAGGAGTTGAACCACAAAATCTACCTCTTTGCAAATGATGTCCTGCTTTTCTTTGGACAACCCTCAGACAGTGGTGCAAGCCCTGATAGACATATACCAAACATATGGCCCTATTTCAGGCCATAAAGTTGACTGGAACAAGTGTGAGTGGCTGCTAATGGGGTGCAGTGTGGGAATGCCACTATGGGTGTCAGAGGTGAGGCTGCCTCCTGCCACCAGTCTAAAGTATCTTGAGTATCTTGGGGTTAATCTTGCAAGGAAGCTCTCCTTTCTGGGAGCAGTACATTTTCATCCACTTCTCCAGAAAATCAAATCAGTCTGAGGCAGTTTGAAATAGGGGTGTGTAAGTAATGAACAGTATTTCCTGAATACCACAAATAATGCACTATTTGTTATTCTGATCCAAATAATGTATAGTGGCAGTACTCATGCCTAACGTATTTGGGAAATACAATATTTTAAAGAAAAATAAAAGAAACTGCCCCCACTCTATATTTTGTAAGATATACAACCCCCGTTCTACCACCCTCTGTTAGAAACTATCTCACTTTCCTCCCCCCTGCCCCACCACCACCACCAATATTCAATTTATTAGCTATATTTAAAAAATTATCCACGATGGGCAGCTGGCACAACCTGCCCACCTCCACATCTGGCCATCATCTTTCAGCAATTATTTGTGCAAAATTATAATATGTCTCCCAACCCGAACCCCACCCTGGCAGCACCCTTCTCCCCCTTCCCCACACCCAAAAGCCATCAAGTGGAGACTACAAAGAGGAAGAAGGCAACCGTCGCAATCTACCTTCCTCCACCCACTGCCTTCTTCTGAATGAAAGTGCTCACATTCTTGATCATAGTGAAACCAGCTAATCATCTGATAAGTAGATCTAAGTACAGCACTGTACACTGCATCCATGTAGTCAAATTAAACAATAAGACCTGACAGCATGTGGGATACTGGAGGATACCTATTACTCCAGGGGTGTAGTGAGGTCCATTGCCTTAGGAAGAGGGCCTTACAATCCCAGGATGTACAGGTATCCTCCAACAACCTACACTCTTTAAGGGTGTTACTGTTCATTGAAATTTAAGACATTTTTAAATAGCAACAGCTGTAATGGAATGTTATAATAAAAAGGAAAACAAAAGTTTGTACATGGGTAGGCTGATACTGTACTAGATTGCACAGAAGAAGACCTTTTCCGTCGAAGCACTGGGGCTGTTTTTAAGCATCCTCCACACACTGGAATAAAGTTTTGGGATAGAAATTTTGAGTGGTATCTTTCCGGCGAGTGCATTCCCTTTATCTAGAGGTTTGCCTATAACTTGTCTGCCTGGTGCTCACCCCCCCCGTACAGAAAATGATCATGTACTGACATTTTCGAAAAACAGAATTTGTGTCTGGTTGTTTCTTGTAGTGGTGTTAGGGATCACAAGCAGAGACATAGAAATTATGAGATGCAGATGGGCTGGGAGTGAAAGTATTAGCAAACATAGATGGAACCGAGAGAGAAAGCAGGAGATACAATGGGAGTAACAGCAGACCAAGAGGTATAGAACTGGAGCATTGGGAGGTTTATTTGTTTTGCCACCTGGAACATGCTTCACTGTTGTTTTGGTAATATCAACTATGTTTAAAATAAGAGAGAGATGGAGTAATTAGAAACATAGAAATTATTTGTAGAAAAGGACCGCATGGCCCATCCAGTTTACCAAGACATTCCCTGCCTCTTCTGCCTCCCCAGCCCCTATCTGGTCTCTAGCGACCCTCTCACCTCCCTGCCTCTTTTCTAATATACCCCTCTGTTTATCCCTTGCATCTCTGAAGCCCCCCCCACTGTTCTAGCCTCCACCACTTCTGCTGGTAGTCTGTTTCAGGGGTCTACTACCTTTTCAGTGAAGAAATATTTCCTCACATCTCTCCTGAACTCCCACCCAACAGCTTCATCAAATGACCCCTGGTCCAGATGCTCATTCTCAATTGAAAGAGACTCTCCACCTGCATGCTGTTCACCCATATGAGGTACTTGTATGTCTTGATCATGTAAACTGCCCCTCCTCTCTCATCCAGGGTGCACATGTTGAGATTTTTCAGTCTCTCCATGTAGGCCTTTTCGTACAAAACCCTGAACCATTTTAGTTGCCCTCCTTTGGACCACCTCAACCCAGTCTATGTTCTTTTTTGAGGTGCAGTCTCCAAAACTGGACACAGTACTCCAGCTGGTGTTGCACTAGAAAGTGATACAGTGATAACACCACCCCCATCCTCCTGCTGGGGATCCCCTTCTCTATGCACTCAAACATCCAACTAGCAGTACCTACTGCCTTGTCACACTGCCCCACCATCTTGAGGTCCTCAGATATGATAAGTTATCCTAAGGTCCCTTTCTTGTATGGTGACTGTCAGTTCCCCTTACCTAATCCTATACTTAGTGCTTTGGTTCCTAGCCCGAGATGCAATTTTGCACTTTTTGACAACCCCTCAAGTCTCCCAAGAGCCCAGTACATTTTCTCCACCCTATTGCAGATTTTATGTCATTATCAAAAAAAAACGTCCCTTCCAGTTCTTTTGCAAAGTTCCCTATGAAAGCAGCAGTGCAATGAAAATGGTCTAAAATTTGACCCCGCCTTTTCATTTCCCTAATCAATGCCAGATGCCTTCCAGTTTATTTTGGTGATGACATTTTCAGTTTCCATTATCATTTAAGAATTCTATGAAAGTTTTCAAATAACTATTTCTCAAGAAAAAAATGTCTGTCTATTTTTGCATAAAAATAACACTGAAGACCCAAGGAGGGTAAGAATCCAGACAAAAATGCAAGTGTACAGTACACAGACTAGGAAGCATCAAAAAAACCCAAATCAACAGTTCTGCTAATATTTTTCATGACCACAGCAGAAAATTAGCTTTTAGGAATTACCTTTTTTGTTGTATTGCTGCTTTAAGACATTGAAGAGGACTGGTCCCAGTACCAAACCCTGTGGTACCCCGCTTATCACTATTTCATCCTTAGAATGAGCACCATTACCCACCGCCCTCTGTCTCCTATTCATTAACCAGTTTCTAAACAAATTTACCACTTTGGATACCTCCCCTAGGCTGATTAACTTCTTAATCAGCCTCCTGTGTAGCATAGTGTTGAAGGCCTTGCAAAAGACCAGATAGGCCATGTCGACTGCCCTCCCCCAATCTACTTCCCTGGTCACCCAGTAAAAGAAATGTGTAAGATTAATTTGGCATAACCTTCCCCAATGAATTTGTGCTGCCTGTGGTCTTGTTACCCATTGTATTCAAGATACTCTATCAGTCTTTCTTTCTTTCAGTAGTGTTTCCATTAATTTCCCCACTGCTGAACTCTAACCAGCTTATAGTTGCTAGTCTCCTCACTGCTACCGTATAGGGACGATGTTGACACTGGGTCCAAAGAGTGCCAACAACAATAGTATGGGTAAGGAGTGCGCAGGAATAAGGGGGCCGATTTTTCTTTTACATGGGGCGGATCACAGGAAAAAGTTAAAAATCATGGGGCCGTGGAATACTGTTTCCATGGCTCCACACAACAGGGTCTAAGTCCCGATTGCAGTAAAGTTGTTGGAGACCAGGATTAGAGCCCTGGTTTCCAATGACACTGGCCAAGCTGCTCAATGCCCCAGCCCTCCACGTCACAGGAGCAGCGTGGCCAGCTTCTTGGATCCCGGTGCTCTTGTCTGTCCTCAGTACCATGGACAGTGACCAGGGGAGCACTCATAGCAAGTGCTGTAAATCCCGCCCCCCCCCCACTGTCCATGGTAGCACTTCCCAGACTAGCACTGTGCATTGAGGTGCTATTTTGGTAGTGCTCTTCTGACCAGGAACCACCATGTCAGCCTTTCTCCAGTCTTCTGGAACCCTGACTGTTCCCAGTAAGCTGGTCAACAAGAATATTAGAGGGGTAACTAGCACCTCCCTGGTTCTTTTACTACCCTGGCGTATATCCTGTCTGTTCCCATAACCTTGTCCAACTTCAGGACTGTAAGTCCTTTCAGAACTTTTTGTCTATACCCGCTATTCCTGCTTCTCATTGGTGGTCCATCCCCTCTTCCCTCCACTGTGAAGGCTAAACAGGAATATCTCTATAAGTTTTAAGCTTTCTCTTAGTTCCCTTTTGCACAGTCTCCCTATTCTACCCTTCTAATCCTTACAATCCTTCCCTGCTTTTCTTTTCTCACCTATGTACGTGAAGAAGGTCTTATCCCCTTCAGCAGTCCTTTTGGCATGCCTTTCTTCATTCTGCATATTTGCTCCTTTAACTACCTCACCTGCTTCCTTCTGCTTTGCTAGGTATACCTCCTTGTCCTCCTCCCTCAATGTTTTGTTTTACTATACCACTTGAATGCCACATTATTTTCTTGCACTGCCCTTGCCACTTCCTTGGAAAACCACAATGCTACCTTTTTTCTTCTGCTTTTGCTCATGTCCTTCATGCAGAGTTTGACTGCTTTAATCATGCCCTAAATACAGCAAAAAAATTCCAGTACTACCCACCGCACAAAACACTCAGACCTAAAGTAAAGTGCAAAGTTGCAATTACTTTATTACCAATAGTGTGCCTACAAAAACCTTTCACCAAGGAAAACAGTCCACAACTCCTACCAGTTTTGCCAGAAAGGCATCTTCAGGGAGTGGTAACTACACACAGTAGGTGTAATGGAGTAGAAGTCTGGTGTTTAAAAGAACGTACACATCTTTACAAGTGCTTATCAGAACCTTGGGTATATTCACAATATTAATTATTATACTTATTCAATAGATTACTCTATATAAGTATACATACAAATCAAAATATTGAAAAATAGCCTACAATAAGAAGAATGTTCTTTTTATATATTATGCTATGCAGTACTAAGTGTAGTCCCCACCCATCTAAAGGAAAAAAAAAACATAATTTGAGACAGCAACACTGAACCCATACATAAGAAATAGGTTATATCAAAAAGTGCAAAATAGAATTACAAACAGATTTTACTAGGTGAAACTACTGAATCATAATAATTTGGAAGACTATTAGTAACAAAGGCAGCATGATATTTCATATCAGTATTAGTAAGATACAATAGTAAAGATGAATATTGATAATCCAAACTAAAGTCTGGTCCTATAAAAGCTAAATGTCTGAGTGATGAAAATGGTGGCATTAGGGTTTTTTGTTTGTTTCTCTACATAATAAAAAGTGAAATACTATGTATTTAATTAATTCTGCACATGTACCAAATGCTAACTTGAACATACAAATGCAATTTTATTTCATATTTTCTAGAAACTGGAAAGCACATGTATCCTCTACAACCATAAACAGAACATAATATCAATTAAATCCAGCTCCATTTTATGGAGCCAAAATACAAACATGAGTATGAGTATACAGTATGACCTCAATTATCTGAATGCCCTGGGAGACATCAGATTTCTTCAGATAATAGAGAATTCGGATAACTGGGGGTCCATAACATTAGGCAAATGAGAGTTAGGGACAATGTTAGAGCTCAGATAACGGAGATCTGGATAATCAAGGTTTGGATAATCGAGGTTGTACTGTACATATTGAATTATAGAAAAGGATACAAATATCAAGGTAAATAAAAATAGCATGTGAAATGCTCAAAAAAATAACAGCGATGCTTGATTACAGTGAGCAAACTTGGGCAACTGCAGATACGGCAACTCTCATATCTCTCCAAACTTAATTAGTATTCAACTCCGGGGGCAATCACTATTTCTGTAGTCACCCATTACCATCGCCCTTATTGTCGTCGCTGTTTCTGTCGTCGCTGTTATCACGGGTCACCACAAATAATTACGTTTCTTAAACCCTTTGAAATAAAAAAACAACTAAAGGGCTAAAATTTAATTTTGAAAAAGGTGCAAGAATATTATTTTTGCTGTTTGTAAAACACCTCCCACCAATACATACATCACTTTTTACTTGTTTTTCTTAAGGAAAACAGACAAATCGATCCCATCATTCAGGCTGGGGGACCTGATCCTACCCAAAGTGTATATCCAGAAAGCCTCTCTCTGTCTCTCTCTTTTATTTTCACATATTGGTCTCCTCCCTTAGGACCAATGGTTATTTTTTCAATGCCTCAGAACTCACGAAGCATTTGTCAATGCTGAATGTTGATTGCGTTGGTCTCTTGAGATCGCTCAGAGGCCCCCTGTCACTGGCTCAGTCTGTTTGTCCCGGTGCTGCAGGCTGCTCTTTTGTACTGGGTTGCTGCCTGCATTGGCACCTTGTTCTGCTGAGGAAGAAATCCGCAGCTGTCCCGACAGAGCTCCGTTGAGGTTGCTCACTCCCTCGTCTCACTCACTCATTCTGGTTCTCCTGGCACTGCAGGCTGCCCTTTTGTACTGGGCTCCTGCCTCTGTCGGCACCTTTTTCTGCCCACAAAGTAATCTACAGCAGTCCCGACAAAGCTCCATTGAGCTCGCTCACTCCCCTTCTCTCACTCACTCATTCTGTTCTGCCGACGCTGCAGGCTGCCCTTTTCTACTAGGCTCCTGCCTGCGTTGCTGCCTTCTTATGCCCACAAAGAAATCTGCAGCAGTTACAATACAGCTCTGTTGAGCTCACTCACTCAATCATTCTGGTTTTCCTGCCACTGCAGGCTGCCCTTTTGTACTGGGCTCCTGCATGCATTGCTGCCTTTTTCTGCCCACAAACAAATCTACAGCAGTCCCAACAGAGCCCCGTTGAGCTCACTGACTCCCCTTCCCTCGCTAGCTCATTCTGTGTCTTCTGGTGCTGCAGGCTGCACTTTTGTGCTGGGCTCCTGTCTGCATTGGCAGCTTTTTCTGGCCAGAAAGAAATCTGAAGCAGTCCTGACACAGCTCCACTGAGCTCGCTCACTCCCCCTCTGTCACTGTCACATTCCGTTTGTGCCAGCACTGCAAGCTGGCCTTTTGTACTGGGCTCCTGCCTGCATTGCTACATTTTCTGCCCACAAAGAAATCTGCAGCAGTCACACTAGAGCTCCGTTGAGCTCGCTCAGTACTGCTCTGTCACTCACTCGTTCTGTTTCTCTTGGCGCTGCAGACCTCGCTTTTGTACGGGGCTCCTGGATGCATTGGCACCTTTGTCTGTCCACAAAGACATCTGCAGCTGTCCCGACAGAGCTCTGTTGAAGTTGTTCAGTCTCCCTCTCTCATTGCTCATTCTGTTTGTCCTGGAGCTGCAAGCTGCCCTTTTATACGGGGCTTCTGCCTGCATTGGCGCCTTTTTCTGCCCACAAAGAAATCCCAGCAGTCCTGATAGAGCTCCGTTGAGCTCACTAAGTCCCCTTGTGTTACTCGCTCATACTGTTTGTCCCACCGCTGCAGGCTGGCCTTTTGTACTGGGCCCCTGCCTGTATTGACACCTTTTTCTGCCCACAAAAAAATCCACAGCAGTCCTGACAGTGCTTCGGTGAGTTTGCTCACTAACCCTCCCTCACTTGCTCTTTCGTTCTGTTTCTCCCAGTGCTGCAGGCTGCCCTTTTGTACTGGGCTCTTGTGTTGGGGCCTTCATCTGAACACACAGAAATCCACACCAGTCCCGACAGAGCTCAGTTGAGCTTGGTCATTCCCCCCTCTCACTCGGTCGATCTTAATCTGTCCCAAACACTGATTTCCTAGAGTGATGGTGCTACTGTCTGGCAGGAGTGCAAAAGCATATTTTAGCAAGGATGTTAAAAATGACAGCTGTAGTGTTCATAAGGAGTTATGAAAAAATGCTACAGTTGGAAATGTGGCGTGACAGTATTACAAATTTGCCAAGTTACAAGGGTGCGTGGAAACAGTTCAACGCACGCTTGTAACACAGTCAACTTATGGAGTTTCATCATCAAATTTTCAGCATAGGGATGTTAGGACCTCTGCTCATGAACAGTGCCACTGTCATTTTCTTAATCTGTCCCGAACACTGATTCCCTACAGTGACCACGTTATTCTGTGCCAGAACTGTGAAAACATATTTCAGTCAGGATGTGAAAAATGACAGCTATACTGCTTATAAGGAGGTGTGAAAAAATGGCACTGTTGAAAATCTGGTGTGACAATATTACAAATCTGTGAAGTTACAAGGTTGCATGGAAAGTGCGCAATTCACACTTGTAACACAGTCAACTGATGGGCTATCATCACCAAATTTTCAACAAAGGCATTTTAGGACCTCTGCTCATGAACAGTATCATTGTCATTTTCTTAATCTGTCCCAAACAGTGATTTCCCACAGTAACCGCTCTATTCTGCGCCAGAAGTGCGAAAACAGATTTCGGCCAGGATGGGAAAAATTACAGCTGTACTGTTCATAAGCAGGTCTTGGAAAATGGCAATGTTGAAAATCTGGAGTGAAAATATAAATTTGCGAACTTACGAGTGTGCATGCCAACTGCGCTACGGACGCTCGTAACACAGTCATTTTATGGAGTATCATTACCAAATTTTCAAAATAGGCATTTTAGGACCTCTACTCATGAACAGTGTCACTGTCATTTTTTAATCTGTCCTGAACACTGATTTCCCACAGCGACCGCACTATTCTGTGCCGGAAGTGCGAAAACACATTTCGGCCAGGATGTGAACAATGACAGCTATACTGCTCACAAGGAGGTCTGGCAAAATGTCAATGTTGAAAATCTGGCATGAAAATATTGTAAATTCACAAAGTTATGAGCGTATGTAGCAACTGCACAACGCATGCTCAAAAAAAAAAGATATTTTTTGGATTTTTTCCTCCAAATGTGCAACACAGGCTTTTTGAGAGCCCACCTCATGAACACTGGCACTGTCATTTCAATAATCGGCCCCAAAGGGTGATTCCACACAGTGACTGCAAAACCACCTTTAGGGGCCGATTAATGTTATGACAGTTCAAGAATTCATAAGGAGAGGTCCCAAAAACCCCATGTTGAAAATTTGGTGAAAAAATTCCCAAAAATGCCTGAGATATGCACTAAAGTTGAAAAAAACCTATTTATTACATTATACAGCTTACCAGCATTTGCTCAGTTCGCATCGGCTTTGAAGGTGCAGGCGTGTTACCAGTCCGCCGAAGATCGTCACGCTGAGCTCTGGGTAAGTATGGGTGGGGGTTGTGGGAGGCAGGGTGCACAGTGGGTGGGTGTGGGTTGTGGGTGGGGGCAGGGCGAGTGCCAAGGGACAGTTTCCTTTTTCAGGGACCAACAAAACAAAAGACATTGTTGAACAGTTTTTCCCTTCACAGGGGCATCTGGCATGCTGGGGTGGGCTCCCAGCATGCCAGCAAGCTATGGTTTGGAGGCCAGCAGTAGCCGATGGGGATTAGGCACCCCCCATGGCAGGAACAAAGGGGTTCATTATGTCGATGGGATTGGGCACCCCGTCGGCAGGAACAAAACCGGGGGTCATTATGCCAATGAGGATTGGGCACCTGCCGACCGGGAGTTGGCAAGTAAACACGGTGGGGGGGGAGGGGGTTATATTGTTTGTGAACATGGCGGCAAGCCACCGCCATGTTCAAACAATATCAGGGGTGTCACATCCCGCCCTGCAATGACGGGTCGCTCCTTCATTGCAGCGGATGGCAGACGCTGAAATGACGAGGCAGCCCCTGATTGCAGCGGCTACTTTTTTAGAAGGTTGTGGCACGCTGGCTGAACTAGTGTCAGCAGCAGCATGCCATGGCATTGGGGAACGGGGGAAAAGCCTTTGTAGGCTGTGGGGGCATTGGGCACAACAGTGCCACGCCTCCTCAACCTGCTTATGAGAAAGCTGACGCAATATGTTTCTTGCGCATTCACGCAATCACCATAAAAATGTGTTGTTCTCTGCCCCTTGTTTTCTGTAAAAGTGCTGACAATGCATTTGTTAGGTCACCACTGTGAACAGAGTTTATGTGCTCCCCCAATCTGTTCTTGAAGAGCCACCAACACCTTGAGAACAGCTTTGAAAAGCATAATATTTGGACACAAAAGCAACTTGTGTTTCTCATTAGCTCTGTATTTCTTATTCCCATGATTTATTACTGAGGTCATAGGAGAGTTGATCCACTGAGGATTCATCAGCTCTTATTGCTTCTTCCCAACCTGATGTCATAGAACTCTGCTTGTGACATCAGTTATTCCCATAGCAACAACCTGTGGTGTCACAACATAGCATTATGATTTCAAGTAGGGAATAAGCTGTAGAGACAAATGAACTCTAAGGAATACAGATTTTGGGTTTGTGGCAATTACTTCAGTAATAAATAGAGAGGAGGAAATCTAGATAAGAAGCATGAAATACAAGCTGAATTGTGTCTTATTATTATGTTTTCCAAAGTTTTTCCGAAGGTGACAGCTGCTCTTTAAACATATGTTTAATTTTGCCCACATAAAATGTGGAGCAACTGCAGGTGGCCAGATATACTATATCCATAGTGCTACAATTAATGAACTCTTCAATATTGAACACCTTTTTGATGTTAACTAACTCAAAGGTTTTACATTTAGTAACATGGGAGGTAATAGACATATCTGCCACATGTGAAAGTGCCTTTGGGTTGACCTGGTAGCCATTGTTGTTTTCATGTTTCTCTCATAGGCAAAAAACTGTGAACTAATATGTTTAGCAAATCTGGACATCTTCTATAAGTGACTTTCATGGTGGGCACCCACAGCCTCTGCAAGAGATGGTTCGGTCTCCATGATATGCCAAGATATGCCAAGATTACCTATCAACCTGACTATTTGCACCGAAGTTCATGATGAAATTGGTCTGATTCTGCTGGCCAGGTTGTCTTGATGTATACATCAAAAGTTCCTCATGGGGTGTGTTGTTTACCTTTCTTCTCTTTTCAGAGACCACCCTGTCATTATAACCCCTGCCCCTGAAATACTGTTGTTACTCATCTGCTCTTTGCTGATAAGTCGGTTGTGTTGAACAATTGTGCTTTATTCTCATGACTTGGGACAGGGGTATATTGTCCACAGTGTGCCATAGATGGCAGCTGCTAGCAAATAGTAAGCTGTTGGTGTATGTTTGTTTTCAAAGTAGATCTGTTTGTACTGTCCCATCCCCTTTCATAGAGGTGTTCTGATCTAAAAAATGTACACTTTCTTTACTGTAATAGCCAGACTTCGGTAGCGGGGAAGGTTATGGAAGCATGGAAGCACTACTGAAGGAGAGATTGGTGGAACATATGGTTGCCAACGGACTACAGGACCCCAGGCAGCATGGTTTCACTGGGGGGGAGGTCATGCCAGACCAATCTCACTGGATTTTTTGACTGGGTGACAAGGGAGGTGGATCAGGGAGAACAGTGGATGTGGCCTATCTGGACTTCAGCAAGGCCTTTGACACTGTGCCACATAGAAGGCTATTAAACAAACTGGGGAAAATGGAAGTGGCAGGACAGTAGTATGGCAGGTGGGTAATTGACTGGGTGGCAGGATACAGAGGGTGGTGGTAAATGGCTGTCACTACACAGAAAGAAAAGTGATCAGTGGGGTATGACAGGGATCAGTGCTGGGACTGGTCCCATTCAATGTCTTCATCAGTGACATTGTGCAGCACCTATAAGGCAGAAGTTCCCTGTTCACGGATGACACAAAGCTCTGTAACAGAGTGGACATCCTGGAAGGTGTAGACAAAATAAGGAGGAACCTGCAGAAGCTTGATGAATGGTCAAGGGTTTGGCAGTTGAAATTCAGTGCAAAGAAGTACAAGATAATGCATATGGGGCACAAAAACCCTGAAAGAACATTTCAGTTGGGGGGTGTGAGGATATAGTATGCACCAAGCAGGAAAGGGACCTTGGGGTTATCATCTCTGATGACCTCAAGGTAGAGAAACAGTGTGACAAGGCAGCAGATAAAGCATATAGGATGCTGGGATGCATAGGCAAGGGCATCACCAGCAGGAAAAAGGGGTCATAATTCCACTATACAAGACACTAGTGAGGCCCCACCTGGAGTACAGTGTACAGTTCTGGAGACCTTACCTATGTAAGGACATAGACAGGGTAGAGAAGGTTCAGAGGAGGGAAACAAATATGGTACAGGAATTGCATCACAAGTCCTATGAGAACAGACTGTAGGACTTGAATATGTACTCCCTGGAGGAGAGGAGGGAGAGAGGGGATATGATAGAGACATACAAGTACCTTACAGGAATGAACAGGGTGCAAGGATACACTATTTTCCAGTGAAAAATTTGTTCCAGGACTAGAGGGCATGGGATGAAGTTGGAGGGAAGGCAATTCAGAAGAAACATGAGGAACAATTCCTTCACAGAAAGGGTGGTGGACAAGTGGAACACCCTTCCAGAGGAAGTGGTGGAGGCTGAAACAATTTCAGGATTTAAGAATGCATGGGATAGACATAAGGGAATTCTGGAGGTTAGGGGTAAGGGGCAATAGACTTCTAGAAAAACTTAAAGGGAACTTGCATGCTCAAATGGGAAGACTGGGTCGGCCATATGCCCTTATCTGCTGACAGTGTCTATGTATCTATGTAATAGCACATTTAAGATTTGAATTAGAATTTTCCAAATAGTGTACAAAATGTAGTAGTTCACAATGCCCCACCAGATCATAAATATGTCATCAATGTACCTCTTCCAGAGGTCAATATTTTCCACAAAAACAAGGACACAGTCAAACAAGCATTAACACCCAATAAACAACTCCTAAATCTATTTTGAAAACAATTAATACCTCTGTGGATCATTTTATCTCCGCCATGTTTATTCCCACCATCTCATCATTTGTTACAATCAATGAAGATTCATCAACAGTACCACCCATAGCTCTATCAAAATCATGTTTAGTGAAAAATGCTTTCAAATTCAATTTGTGGCAACACTTTTTTAAGTCAATAAATAAATCTATTAACTGTGCAAGTAGGTGAAAAACTCAAACCTCTAGATAGTGTCTTATGTTGCAAGTCTGTTAAAGGAAAGGGGGAAAGATTAAACATCTTTACCTCTGATATGTCTGCTTCTGATAGGAGCCTCTCATTGCAGGACGAGGCTGTGCTGTCCTCTGTGAATTGTGTACATTCTGGGAGGGTCGTTCTGTCCTATCTCCTATATTTGTGCTTTTTACCTATCCTCTGTGTTGGTCTGTAGATGGATCAACCTCCTGAATGTGTACAGACTTCTGGGGCTGTTTTGTTTTATGCTGCTGTTACTGCTGTTGGTTCTCCCCTTCCTCTGAATCATCTTCTTCCATGAAGTCTTCCGATGAATCAGTGGTTGACTCGCTGGCAGAGGTAAAATGGTCCACAGAGGTGCTAATTCTCTTCAATATATTGTTGATTTAGGAGTTGTCAACTGGGTGTTAATGCTTGTAGGACTGTGCCTTTGTTTTTGTGGAAAATATTGACCTCTGGAAGAGGTACATTGACGACATATTTATGATCTGGCGGGGCAGTGTGTCTGAACTATTATCACATTTTCTATACTTTTTGGAAAACTTGAATTGAAATCTTAAATTTGCTATTTACAGTAAAGAAAGTATACATTTTTTAGATTTGAACAGCTCTAAGAAAGGGGATGGAATAGTGCAAACAGATCTATTTTGAAAAGAAACAGACACCAACAGCTTATTATTTGCTAGCAGCTGCCATTCCCAGCATACTGTGGACAATATACCCCTGTCCCAATTCATGAAAATAAAGCGCAATTGTTCAACACAACCGACTTATCAGCAAAGAGCAGATGAGTTGCAACAGCACTTCAGGGACAGGGGTTATAATGACAGGTATGATCTCTGAAAAGAAAAGAAAGGTAGACAACATATCCAATGATGAACTTCTGAGGTATAAATCAAGACAGCTTGGCCAGCAGAATCAGACCAATTTCATCATGAACTCCAGTGCAAATAGTCAGGTTGTTACAGAATGCCTCCAAAAATCTTGGCATATTTTAGAGACCGAAACATCTCTTGCAGAGGTTGTGCCCCCCCCCCCCCACGAGTCACTAATAGAAGATGTCCAAATTTGCAAGACATGTTAGTTCACAGTTTTTTTCATCTATGAGAGAAACATGAAAACAACAATGGCTACCAGGTCAACCCAAAGGCACTTTCACATGTGGCAGATATGTCTATTGCTCCCATATTACTAAATGTAAAACCTTTGAGTCAGTTAACCAGATGGTATTCAATGTTGAACAGTTCATTAAATGTAGCATTATGGGCATAGTATATCTGGCCACCTGCAGTTGCTCCATGTTTTTTGTGGGCAAAATTAAACATATGTTTAAGAACAGATTGGGAGAGCACTTAAGCTCTATTCGCAATGGGGATTTAACAAATGCATTGCTAGCACATTTACAGAAAACGAGGGGCAAAGGACAACACATTGTTAAGTTCTGAGGCAGTGAAAAAATAACCATTGGTCCTAGGGGAGGAGACCAAGATGCGAAAATAAAAGCAAGAGAGAGGCTTTCAGGATATACACCTTGGGTGGGATCGGGTCTCCTGGCATGAATGATGGGATTGATTAATCTGTTTTCCTTAAGAAAAACAAGTAAAAAGAGACTTATGTATTGATGAGAGGTTTTTTTACAAACAGCAAAAATAATATTCTTGCACTTTTTTCAAAATTAAATTTTAGCTCTTGTTGTTTTTTATTTCAAATAATTTAAGAAACATACAGTATCTATTTGTTACCCTAATATTTGTATTCTTTTCTAGAATTCAACATGCTTACTTATGCTCATATTTGTATTCCGGCTACATAAAATGGAGCTGGGTTTAGTTGTGAACTGTATTGAATGTATTGTATGTAACCTAATGAATGAACTTACCCTGTCTAATACTCTGTTGTGAAATACCTTGAATGTAACCAAATGTTGTCTGCTCACACATGTACTGTATATGCAAGAATATCCTACTTTATGTAACTAATTCCAGGTCGCCACTGAAAAAGGGACCCTCAGGGCCCAGTGGGTATACCCAGTTACCAAAATTGAATAAATAAATAAATAAAATTCATATTTATGGTTGTGGAGGATACATGAGCTTTCTGGTTTCTGGAGAAATAAAATAAAATAGCATTTGTATGTTCAGGTTAGCATTTGGTAAATTTGCAGAATTAATTATATACATAGTATTTCATTTTTTTTATGTAGCAATACAAGCAACAAAAACCTGATGCCACCATTTTCGTCACACAGACGTTTAGCTTTTATAGGAGCAGACTTTAGTATGGATTATCAGTGTTCATATTTTTGATTGTATCTTATTAATATTGATATGAAATATCATGCTGCCTTTGTAACTAATAATTTTCAATTTATTTTGACTCAGCAGTTTCACCCAGTGAAATCTTTTTGTAATTCTATTTTGCACTTTTTGGTATAACTTATTATCTGTTTCTCATGTATGAATTTGGTGTTGCTGTTTCTAATTATGTGGTGTTTTTTTCATTTTAGATGGGGGGGCACTGCACTTAGTGCTGTGTAGTATAATATATAAAAAGAACATTCTTTTTTGTAGGCTGTTATTTTTCAATATTTAGAGTTGTATGTTTACTTATATAGAGCAATCTATTGAAAAGGAATCAATACTGTGTATATACATGAGTTTCTGATAAGCACTTTTAAAGATGTATATGTCCCTTTAAACGCTAGACTTGCATTACACCTATGTGGTTACTACTCCCTGAAAATGCCTCTCCAGCAAAACTGGTAGGAGGTGTGGACTGTTTTCCTGGCTTCTGGTGAGAGGTTCTTGTATGCACGCTATTGGTAATAAAGTAATTGAAACTTTGCACTTTTCTTTGAGTCAGACTGCTATTTTATGCGGTGGGTAGTACTGCATTTTTTTGCTATATTTGTGGTGTGGTTGCTCCTAGCATACCCGTAGCACTGGAGTGGATCAGCTGTGCTTTCCTTAATTATGCCTCCTTACTTTTCCCCAGTGTGCCTCTACCCTTCCCTAACAACACCCCCCGCATTTCTGAGGCAGTCTCCCATTTCTTTAAAAGCCCACTTGCAGGCCTCTCTTTCTCATGTGGTTTTCCTCTGCTCCTGTCCATATGATGAACCACACCATTTGGTGTCCACTAGTACATAGGGGACTGCCCACTGTGACATCTGTAGTGATAAGAAATGGCAGGAGCACAATGGCGGGCATAATAATTAGTTAAAGCATGAGGGACACTATGTTTTTTCCTATGGAATTTGAAATGTGCTTATGAAGTGCTAAGTACTGTATGTAAAGAAGCTGGCACTGGGACCTTTTGTTTGAAGGTAGGTACTGGCACATCAAAGTATGACTCAGAATGCCATCAGTCAATCAAGATCAATTATTTTCTCACCCTGTTTTCTAAAACTAGAAAGATCACCTTGCTGACCACTGTTATAGCATTGTACACCCTTCCTTTGTGTAGGAATTAAGTAAAACTAATTTGATTGGGTAATGTAGCCTGGTCTTATGTCTGTCTAATCCTGTACTAGTTATCATCTTATCACTGTATCTGTTGTTATCTGTAATTAATTCCGGGTCACACCTGAAAAAGAGATCAAGGTCTTAGTGTGCCCACCAGGATACAAAAATTCTATAAATAAATAATAAAAATCTTGAGGACAATCTCCGGTGGACAGAAGGGGGCAAAATGTGTTGTGGTACATTACACTGAATTTGGTGATAGGTTTATATTGATAGCATCAATTCAGAAGGAAAAGTCAAAGCTTTGATTCAGCCACTCCCCAACGTACTAGAAATAAGGGGCTTCTTAATGATAGAAGACATTAAGAGTTCAAAAGATGGGGGGGCTAGAAGGATGTTTTTGCATTTTGGTACTGTCAAAGAGCATGTTATTACCATTAAGCAACAGCAGTTGACCTGAGAAGAACAACATTAAATGCTGTTAAACTATTGCTGAAGGGTGCTGTCCAGTTCAGGAATCAAGACTTCAGGGTTGAAATGTATAGTCATGTGGGTGTACAAGGTGACATTTACTGAGTGGATGTAATTAAGGAAGATTGAAGAAAGGAGAGGGCCCCAGGATATAGGTCTTTGGACACCAGGGGCTAGACATTCAAAACTTTGCCCCGTGGATAAATTAACACTGCACGGCAGGCAAACTTAGCCCGAAGCACAAAGCATGCTATATTCAATAGGAATAGCCCGGGGCAAACAGCTTCTAAATATAGCATGGGAATGAGGCCGGGCAAACTGGGCTGGGAGTGCAGGGAAAATTTAGCCCAGGAATAAGACAGCTCTGAATATAGCAACCAGGAAGTGCAAACCACAACAGCAACACTATGCACAGCGACGTGAAGGTAGGTAGAGGTGAACTATGTGGTAATGTGTGTGCCAGCAAATGTGTGGACCCAGTACAACTGCAGGCAGCAGCGCATGTGAAAGTAAAGTGTTCAAAACTGTATAATATTCCCCAAACTGTTTGCGCAGTGCTAACACGTTTGCACGGGTTTAGTGCAGGGCTAAACCATTAGCCCAGTGCAAACACATTTGCCCAGCGCTAAACTTTGCTATATACAAAAGTGCCACGCAAATGAGCCTACTTAGGTAGTCTCTGGGCAAACATCCAGATTAGCATCTCATTATGCCCTGATTTGCAAGCAGTTTGCCCAGCATTACTGCAGGGTTCCACAGCTCCATCTGTAGGTCAGTCAGGAAGTGCAGGGACTGACAAGGTCTGACCGCTGCTCCACCTGTCAGTCAGTCTGGCAGTGCATGATGATAGCTATAGGCTACATGTAAACAGTACAGCTTAGCATAGAATAATGTACCCCAGGGGACAACACAGCATAGCACAGATGGTGGTGGTGCTGCATGGAACTGTCACACTGTAGGTCATGCTATAGTACTCAGCAGACACTACAGTAGCAAGAGGTCCAGTAGTGTGTGGACACAGCACTGCCTATGGTGTGTAGGGCAGTGCTGATGACTGCACTATACATAATGACAGGACCAACATGCAGGTGTTAACTGACTGTGGACATTACTGTTACGCTGTTGTGTGACCCGCAGATGCTGCACCTCTGGCATGGGATGCTCACAGTCACATATACAGGTCCGGCTTTGTGTGCCGTGGCAGTTGTACAACTGTGCGGTATGTGGCTGGGGGGGTATATATTATCAGAAAGGCACACTGGTGTTGGGGTATTCCCAATATTGGGCCATGTGCACTGCGTGATGTGTCCCAGCCTTGTGGCCACACCTGGTCTGTAGCACAGCCTGGCCACCCATACACTCTCCCCTCAACATCCTCCATGCCCACAGTGCTACATGTATGTGCTGGCATCTGTTGGTGTCCACAGAAGAGTGGTCCACAGGTGTGTGCTGTATGGCCAGACTGCTATGCTGTCCACTGGCGGCAGGGTCACCACTTACTGCCTGGCATGGCTGGGACTGGTGGCAGATGACAGCATCATTGTGATGCCAACAGTGAGCAGCATGTTTCCTCTATGTCTGGCTTTGTCTATCTGTCATATTTATTTGTTAGGGTTGCACAAAGCTGTGCAAAAGCCGCGCAAACACTGGGCAAAGCCAAAATGTCATACAAAGCTGATTGCCCAGGGTTAAGACTACCTTTTCCTGGGCGGTAATGTGCACTGCGCTAAATGTCACACTAAGTCACACAAACCTCTTTGTGTGGCGCTAGTCACTGAATACAGCATTGCGCCTGTATTCATGTATACACACCCCCTCAGTTTGCCCCTTGCATACATAGAGAATAGTGCATGGGCAACCATGCGCAACCAGCCTATTGTGCCACAGAGGGGTTCTGATTATCTCAGACCTCAAAAGCGAAGCTCGAGAGGTCCTAAGTAATCTGAACCCCGAGGTGGCACAATAGGCTGTTTGGGCATGTGGTTGCCTATGTACTATTTTTTATACAGTATAGTTTCCGATTAGGTATTTACATTTTTTTAATTTTTAAAATACAAAAAAAACAAAAGGTTTGCTGCTCCGTTGTGCTCATCGAGTTAGGGCTGCTTGTTGGGTATTGTGTGTGGTTGCTAGGGAGCAGAGATGTCGTGTTGGATGCATAGCCTTCTATTGGCTATAAAGTCCATGTGGAAGTAAAGTTCAACAAAAATAAAATGGCGGCCATAGTTCTCGCTAAGCGAGAGGGGGAGAGAGAGAGAGAGAGAGAGGGTTTGGGGATCGCTCGGTTTCTTTTCTTTTTTTTTTAAACTAAATCTGTCTGGTTGGTCCTGCATTTTAAAAATATCTGGTTGATCCTGCATCTTGAGAGACTCCAGTGACGCTGCTTGTACTGCCGCCGCCGAAGTGTGGAGCCTGCCGTTTTCAGCTGAGTACAGGTAAGCGTCTGAGAGCGTGGAACATCTAGAGGTTTTCAAAATGTTGTTCTGCTGCAGTAGGGTACAATCATGTTCCATGACCTTTTCAACTGTAGCAGAACAACATTTGGAGAACCGCCGGTTTCCATGCACAATAAGAGTCCACTATACACTATATTATGATTTGCCTGGCGCTAATGCAGTTTGCGCGTGCTATTTGGCCTTTTGAATACAGCAAACCCACACTAATTCCACGCTAAACCTGTGTAAATGGTTTTTGCCCAGTGCAAAGTTCTGAATATCTGGCCCCAGATGTGATAGGAAGGGAAATGGTTGAGGGCATCACCTTCTCATACTGAAATGGTTAAGCCCAGTTCAACTAGGTGACTGGAAGGATCCTTGTAGCCCATTTGCCCACTCCCAGTTCTCTGTCATGGTACTTTTTGTATGACCTTGTATATTTGACCTATTATAAAGGGTTTATTTTATTTTTAATTTGACCTGAAAAGTTTTTCACTGTAGTAACATATTTTCTTTTAGATGATCAGTACTACTCAGTGCATCATCTCCCCATGGTATCCCATCAATAGGACACAGGAATAATAATAATAATAATAATAATTTTATTTATATAGCGCCTTTCAATATATCAAGGCACTAAACAAGTTAATATCATATATTCAAATTTCAATACAAAACATGAAAACATATAAAAATACATCATAAAATGATAATAAATTACAGTAAGATTCCAATCATATTACAGCTAACTTAACTCTCCAAAAAGCCCATTTTCCATAAATAAGATTTTAATTCTTTCTTAAATATCTCCACGGAGGTGCACTAACGTAACCGGCATGGTAGAGAATTCCAAAGAGTGGGTGCAGCATGAGAAAATGCTCTGCTGCTTGAAGATTTTTAACTCACTCTTGGAATCTCCAGCAACCCCATGTTGGCCAAGCGGAGTGATCGACCAGGGCAGTAAGGAACCAGTAGATCTTTTAGATAGGATGGACCCTGATTGCGAAGGGCTTTAAAAGTCAATAAAATGACTTCAAAGGTGATCCGCCACCATATAGGAAACCAGTGCAGTTTGCGCAGCACCGGGGTAATATGACAGGTCCTACTTGTCCCAGTCAATACCCAGGCTGCAGCGTTCTGCACCAGCTGTAGGCGGCAGATTTCAACCCCAGAAATCCCAAAGTAAAGGGCGTTGCAGTAGTCTAGGTGCGAGGACACAAAGGTGTGGACCAACGTTGGCAAGGAGTCAGACGGAACAAGGTGCTTAACCCTGGCAATATTCCTAAGATGGTAAAAGGAAGTCCTGACAACGGCTGACACCTGAGATTGAAAAGTCAGCCTATCGTCAAGGATCACCCCAAGGTTATGCACCCGTTCAGAGGTCGGTAGTGACACGCCGCCAAGAAAAATTCCAGAAGGCGTGCCAGTATACGACCTCTCAATCTGACCACCCGGGTCTACCACCAAAACCTCAGTCTCCTCCGAGTTCAACTTTAACCAACTAGAATCCATCCAGTCTTGGATTTCCCCCAGACAGTTGTTAAACACCGAGAGAGCTCCATCCTGGTCGGGTGCAAAAGACAGGTAAAGCTGGGTATCATCTGCATAGCAGTGAACCTCAGCCCATACCATCTTATAATGTTTCGAGGGCAGCATATACACTGCAAATAACATGGGTGACAGCACAGAACCCTGAGGCACTCCACAAAACAAAGAGACTGGGCCGGAGGAAAATATCCCCGCCACAACTCTTTGTGATCTCCCAGTAAGGAATGAAGTGAACCATTGCAAAACGGTTCCCGACATTCCACAGATTTGCCTCAGGTGTGCTAACAACACCACGTGATCCACAGTGTCGAAAGCTGAAGAGAGATCAAGGAGAACCAAGATGGAACGTCTCTTTTGATCCCTCGCCCTCAGAAGATCATTAAGCACCCGAACCAGCGCAGTCTCGGTGCTGTCTTTTATGGAAACCAGACTGGAAGGTTTATTGGAAATACTATGGATGGTTAAATGGTCATCCAATTGAGGCAGCACAACCTTTTCAATAACCTTCCCAATAAAGGGAAGGTTAGAGATAGTCTGTAACGAAAAAAATGATCTGGGTCTAGGAAGCTTTCTTCAAGAGGTGTCACACCGCCTCTTTCAGGAAGCTAGGAAACTCACCTGACTCCAGGAGCACCAGACTATTTGGCAAAACTGGTCAATGATATCAACACAACCCAAAATTAGGGTAGTCAGTCCTGGGTCCAAGCTACAGCTTGTTGGGTGCACTATGGATGAACCTCATAATATCCACAAACTCAGGTCGACAAAAGGAACTCCAAGAGAATCGAGGCACTGTGTTCATGCGCTCCTACAACATCACCCTTAGAGGTTGGCCGGACACAAATCCATCCTTATATCAACCACCTTGAGTTGCAAAGTATTGAGCGAGCTCATCGCACTCTATTTACGAAAAGGCTTTCCGAACTTGCAGACAGGCTGGGTAGCACAGTCTATCTACAGTTCGAAACAGCTGAGCCGGTCGATTCTGAGCAACTGCAATCTCCCTGAACAGGAATTCTGCCTTCTTATGGGTGATTGCAGATTGATAGCTAGCATAATGTTCTATCAATCTAAGGCGGTCGGCTTCAAGTGCGGACTTACGCCAACAACGCTCTAACCTTCGCCCTTGTCTCCGCATCTCCCTCAGAGTCCCATCAAACCAAGGGGCCCTGGGGTGAAGGGATAGGGGGTGCTCATGAACAGGAGCAACAGAATCCAGGGCAACCGTGATAGCCTCATTATAGGCCAACACCAGTGCCTCTGGGTTACTGCTCACCAACACGGGGGATGATAGGTCAAGGACCACCGCTAGGCCTTGTGAAGTAACATTCCGTAATGGGCGGTACCTGACCATCTCCCAAGGGGATGGCCTTCTAAGGGGGGTGCAAAGATTGAACCTCACTGTGTAGTGGTTAGACCAAGTGACTGGTTCCCCCCCCCCACGTCAGATGCATCAATCCCTAGAAGGAAGACTAAGTCCAGAGAGTGTCCAGATTTGTGCGTAGCAGTGGAAACTACCTGTGTAAGGCCCAAAGAAGAAGACATTAATTAGAGGAAGTAGTTACCAAATTTTGTGAGAGTTCGTCATCGACCCAGGCATTGAAGTCACCTAGCACCATCAATCTGGGCGACTCAAATGACATGTCGATGAGGAAGTCTGCAACTTCCTGTAAGAAGCATTTCCCATTTCCAGGTGGACGGTAGATAAGAATGATTTGAACGCCTACACCTGCTACAACTGTACACTCAAAGGACTCAGCCTCACCTACTACTACATTCGTGAGGCCCAATTCAGTCTTAAAACAGACTGCAACCTCCCCCTCCCCTGCGGTCCAGTCTTGGGCAGTGTATCACAGAGTACCCGGCCAGAATCATGGCCTCCACTATAGGGCCAGAATTTTCACCCAGCCAGGTCTCGGTGATGCAAGCCAGGTCAGCCGAGCCAACAAGATTGGCAATAATGGCGGTCTTGTTCCTAACAGACCTGGCATTGCATAATATCACCCGAGTTGAACAAACCTTGGAGGTTGTCGGTCCTATCTGCCTAATGAAACCAGTAGTGCCCTTGGGTATGGATACCAGATAAGGCGAACCCCGATCTGGATTCCATTTCGCCCCAGGGCGCCTTCTGGACTTAATAACCCTAATACGATGGCCCCGCTCATTCATCCTCCCTTGTTCGCAAACCCCCACACCCCTCACTCTCCCTCAAGCAATCCCTAATGCTCTACACCGCTGATAGATGTCAAATTGTAAGGGAGCAGTATAAAAGGGGCGGAAAGTGTGAAGAAAGGAGGATGAATAGTGCACCACCATGGGGGATAAAGGTCAGCACATGTTGCTACTTAACTAAAATAATAAACACTAAAACACAAAAACACAATCTTGTAACAATAAAAATGATCAAATAATCCCTAAACTTATCCAAAATTAAACAAAAGCAAAAGCTAAACCCAGCCCAAAATATTCAAACTAACCTAAACTAACAGTCCTACTAAAATAAACAAAAATTAAATATACAATTTCAATAACATACAAATTTAAACAAAAATAAATAATAAGTTCCTGTATAATCCCCTCCCCCCAGTCCTCTCACCACCGGGGAAAGAGGGTACAATGGCACTCTCACTGCCAGACCAACATGAAAACATACAATTTTAAACTAAAAAGGAATATGAACTCCCCCCAAATTCTCTCACAACTGGGGAGGAATAATATTAGTCTTTCTCACTGCTAGGAGAAGGACACAAACTGTAAAGTCAAATAAACAAAAGGAAATTAAAAACAAACAAAAGTTTATGGACCCAGGGTCCTCTCACCACCCGAGTGTCCAAATCAAAGTCCAAGAAGAAGACAGCAGTCAGCAACCTCTTGAAACAAATCCAAAAATCCACGTAGGTTCCGAAAGTCCAAGTCCAAGGAGGGCAGTGAAGTAAACCCAAAAGGGAAAACAGTCCAAGGAGGAGATCCACAAAAACTCTATACAGCAGGATCAAAAATCCATGAAAAGGTTTTGTCCAAAACACATTCCAACCCCTTTACTCCCTGCCAAGTGCACACCAGGGCAGTTAATGCCACTCACACCAAAGGACCATGAGAAAAGCCACTATTGCAGCAATTTCCATGGTCCAAGGGAGCAAGGTACTCCACTCAGTTCCCCGACTGGAAAATACCCCAACCCCCTGTGGAGTGGCAAACCCTAGAGAGCACCAGCCAGAGTAGGTAAGTTGCTGAAATGTCCACCTGAAGTTTCAGGATAGTCAAAGGGGACACCTACAATGTCCAACAGAGCCCCGATCAAAAAAGATCCTCCGTCAACTCTTGCCAGCATTCACAGTATCCAGAGCTCCTCCAAATACGCTACAAAGCTGATCAATAACTCCTCACCCTCCACACGATCAAAAATGCTTCCACTGTAGGGAACAGAGTGCAAAACACAAAGTCCCCACCTCAGTCCGTGGAGGAGACAAAAAACCCAACTGGCGTCTCCTCTCCAAGAACTCATGCCAATCCACAGCAGAACATCAAAAGAGAAGCCCGACCAGCATCTCTCTCCAGATCCAAAACCAGGAAGCAAAGCCCACCCGATGTCAAACCACCGCCGAGTGGCAAAACGGTGAAACCCAAAACAGGACCTAAAAGTCTAAAAGGGAGGACCGACCGGCATCTCTCTTGATCCGGAAAGCAGACCCGCTGTACGTCTAGCAATGGCCAAACGAAAACATTTAAAGCCAAAACCAGAACCGGATTTAGAAAACAAAAAACAAATGCACAAAAAAACTCGAACTTAAACAACTAAAACTAAATATGTAAAAGACAAAAATCAAAAGCTTCATCAAGAAACCTACAGCAACGCGCCCAGCCTAGCGGCCATCTTATATTTCTTTCTTAGGAAAGAGAATGTCGTAAAGTGGGCACCGGCAACATTGGGCAACTGATCAGACAATCTGGGACTTGTAATAGTGGTGTGCTGAGCATGTCACTTTGCCTCCTGCTCCTCGATATGCCAGGGGTGGAGGTGATTATATTTATTTCAGGTGGAGTGCAGGGGTTGGAGCCCCAGCAGAAACCCACCATAAATCAGTTGCATGCTGTGAGTCTGTGGCATGGTTGCCTGGCACTGTCATTACTTGCAGTCCTTTGACTGCACCCGGCTTTCCTGCACTGCATTTGTTTTTATCCAAAAGTGGGTGAACCTCTCTCCACACAACTAACAGTGTTCCAGAACCTGGAATACTTTTTTAATCAAAACTATCCTGAGTTGTCATCTCAAGCTCCCAGAGTTCCCCTAATGCATTTTATCCCTAAGGAGGCTACTAGGCTTGTGACCTAATTTAAAAAAGTATGCCAATAGACTTTAAAAACTAGAATTTGCTTTAAGACTTACTAAACACCAAAGTCTACAAGATAAAGCAACCATGAAAGCTCAAGTTGTTCTGGCAAAGCAATTATAAAATTATTACTGAAGAACCAAATTCTAAACAAGGGAGGTAGGAAAGAGTGAGTTGTACTGGCTGTTCTAATCATCTAGGAAAAAATCTGTTTCTATGGTGAGTAACATTTCCTTCTTGCAACAATAACTAAAACTTGTAACATGGCTCTAAAGCTAGGAGGCAAATGGAGAGTAGAGTTTGGTGCAAACGCATCATGTGACAAAAACGAGCGGTGATTAACCCACCAGTAGAGCCCGCTTGTGTAGTACTAAAGTGTCCAGAGTGCTAATCTACCCGTAGAGCCCGCTAGCACCCTACCACAAGTAGCCACATGGTGCAGCACTGAGATGGCAATCAGCAGGTGGCAGATCCAACACAGGGTCACCAGTAACCAGAAGCGCTTTGTAGGGGTTCCAGAGGCGAAGATATGTCGGTCACCGAGCGCAGCCTCATAGTGTCGATTGTGGCGAACTGTCCACTAGTTGCAGACGAGCAGAAGTGGATCGCTAGTGTCACACTCTGTAGAGTGAAACGAATACTGCGATCAGTCCAGGATGACTACGCGGGGCGATGGAGACAAAAGTCATAGTGATAAAAGTAAGTGACATAGGGAAACAAATGCAAATCATGGAGAGTGGCACCAAAAGAGAGAACAGCTGTCGGCTAGCATACAGTGTTGCAAGAGAACTGTGAGGAACTGCACGCTTTGATGTGTTCTGCTCTCCTAGTGGTACAGTAGTCGTCCTCGCAACTGTCAGACTGGGAAAGTTGTATGTGTAGTACAGAACAAATTATTAGATAAAAAAATGTTGTTGAAGCAACCAGAGTGCGTGCCGTGCAGTACTAAATGTGAGCAAGCATCTTTACCACTCTCAGCAAGCCACACAACACAGACAATCGCAAACCTCGTATGTTGTGCCCCTGTGAAGTGAAATACTGGCCGCACAATATTGTAGTTGCACTCACCATGTTACAAGTGCATTAATCACCTCCAGCATCGGGCTCTACCGGGTGATTAATGCCCGCTGGGTGGTTAGAAGCACTCGGCCTGCGGCCTCATGCACCAACCCCCCCCCCCCCCAGCCGGGCATTAATCCACCGGTAGAGCCCTCCTCTGTCAGTGATTAATGCTTACATCTAATCCCACACTGCAGACTATAAGGAGTTCTCTTGGCTGGAGTGTTTAGGCCTACTCTGGGAAATTGTAATGAAGTACAGAAATCCCAAATCTTGCATTCTCTCTCTTGCTTACATATATATATATATATATATATATATATATATAGGCAGTAGTGGGATGTGAATATATGAATGGCTGACCAGATACAGTAGCAGCTTTACATATTTCTGCCAGAGGTATATTCCTTCTGGTTGCAACTGAAACATCTGTTCTTCTGGTGGACTCTGACCTGATGCCCTCTGGGGTACACTGCTTGCCTTAGTAAAGCAATAACTTATTGCAGATACTATCCATCATATGATAGTCTGATTCCTTGATGGATAACCTTTTGATACCTCTTCATAAGTGACAAACAATTATTTTTTACTGCCTCCAATGCCCCATCTGTTGTAAAAGTTGAGGGCCTTTTTATTGTCCAGTTTATGCAAAGTGTCCTCTCCTTTACTTGTATGTGACCTTGGAGAGAACACTTGCAATTTAATAGAGCAAGTGAAATCCTGAAACTACAGTACGTTGGGAAAAAAATGTAATATGTGTTCTTAGTATTACTTTTTCCTAGTGAAAAATTAAATGAGAGGGTTCAATACAGAGTGCATGTACAATAACTCAGTGACCCTCCCTGCTGAAGTTAAGGTCACCAAAAACAAAGCTTTCCAAGTGATATACTTGAGATTACTGGGGGCCATTGACTCAGGTGAAGGGGAAATTAGATGAGCTAATGCTAAATTGAAATCCTATTGTGGGGCTCGCACTCTGACTGGAGAGTCTCTATGTGTCAGATCTATGAACACATTCTTTAAAACTGACTGTGACTGCAAGGACTTGCCCACAGCAATGGATCTGCAAGCAGCAATGTCTGATAAATGTACCCTGAGAGATGCTAGTCGTAGGCCCAAAGACTTGAGATGTACATGTAATCAAAGATCTTGGCTATGCCTGCTTTGTCTCTAGACTTGGACTTACATTTACACCAGATACTGAATCCTTTCCACTTGGAGGCATATTGTATGTCTCGCGGAGGGCTTTCTTTTTCTGGCCTTCTTCAGGACCTTTAATACCTGCTTTGACAGGTTCAGTTATGCAACTTCTATGCCTTCAGAAACCATGCTTTAAGGCAAAGAGACAAGAGACTTGAGTAAACTACAGTACCCGACCTTTGGAGACTGACAGACGATCCCTGCACATTGGCAGTGTGTAGATCCTCTTGGACATCTGTAGTAGAAGATAATACCATGGTTGTCTTGGATAGTCTGGAGCCATCAGAATTGTGGTTAGTCTCTCTCTGTTCTTGCTTTTAGGTGCACTCTTCCTATTTGGGGAAAGTAGAAAGGAACCTGTCCCCCCAGTACAGGTACAGGGCATCCTGTGGTAGTGTGCCCTGCGTGAGGCTGTGCATCCGAATAGTAGTAGTTTACCATTCTGACATGAAATGAGAAGATCCACCTCTGGTTTACTCAAGTCCCTGAAAATATTACATTGCACCACTCTTTTCAGGGACTATTCATGGTTACAAAGTAAAACAAAAGGCATCGCCCTCCGGCTGTGTTGGGTCAAAAGCAATTACTATGTGGAAAGAAAACCTTGCAGCCCTTCCAAAGAAGCTAATTTATTCAGAGACCAAACAATAGTGTATCTTGACTTAAAAAACTTTTTATTCCATAATAAGCACATGCTACAAAATGTACACTAAATAAGGTGCCACCCCAGCAAACAAAGCCAGACAGGGACATACTATTGTTTGGTCTCTGAATAGATTAACTACTTTGGGACGGCTGTAAGGTTTTTTTTCTACATACCATTCATGGTTACAATAGCCCATTCTGCTCAATGAATCTGCCAAGACATTGTAGTTGCCCACAATATGGACTGCAGTTATCTGAACCTGTAAACTGTGTGGAAGATGCGAAATTCTCAGTGCATCGTTGCACATTATGGATGATTTAGTTATCCCTGCTTGTTTATATAGTGCATTGCTCTTTTGCTGGTCTCAATTTGTAGGACCTGACATCTGACTCATACTGAAGAATGTTGTGAAAATGTTCAAAAGTGACAGGAACAAACCTCAAACAAGTTTATGTGTTATGTCACTCTCCTAGGGTCCAAACACCATTCACTATATTCCAAGAGATGTGTCCTCCCTAATCCAAGATGATGCATCTGTGGTCGGAACCACTGTGTGCTGCTCCTTGTGAAAAGGTACTCTTTTCTTATTTGCTGCACCTGTCGCAATTGCTATAGGGTGACTATTTTTTTAGGTACCACTATACTGGCCTCATGTGTTTTCTTGCCCATGGAACTACTGAGGTAGTGGCTGACATACAGCCTTGCAACTTGAGAAAGTCCTGAGCAGTCCTATAGTGCATGGTGGAACGCTGTTATGTATGGAGATCCATACACTTGAAAAAGTTGTGCTGCTGCAGTTGTGACATCGCTACTAAAGCAGAACAACTTTTCACTGTGCTTTAGTAGAGATGTCACATTGCAAGTGACCCCATCAGAGCTGTTCGTTAGACAGCGGGCAGTTGAAGTGCCGCACACCTGATCTGTCTGGCTGTGAAGTGTGGGTGGCAGAGTGTAAACACTGATTGTCAAAAACAGAAAAAGTAAGTGATTTGTGCTTCTTTCTACCATACATTATACAAAAGAATGTATGGTAGCCCAAATGGACAACAACACTCTTCTTTACCGCATGGTTACCATGACGACAAACAGACCTCTCGAGCATTGCCGTTGAGGTGTTTGTCATCATGGTAACCACTTGGTGTAAGCATAGCATTGTTGTGTGTGGGCTACCATACATTATTCTATATGTTTTCCCTATTGGAATGTGACTGTGAAACCTATAAGTGTGGACACCCTCTCTCATTGGAGGTAAGCCTTGGCCTTGACTGTGTCCAATTCTGTCCCTATGGACTGTAGGTTTTGTGTTAGTTCAGAGTGCTTTTTAGCACATTCAACATGAACTCAGCTTTTGCATTATATGTATTACTTTTTACAGTGACTTTATTTGCTGATCTTTTGCTTTCCTACTTATTAAATAGTTAACTATACACTGTATGTATAAATTGTGACTGCAATCTTTTGAAGTGCTGCCATTACCAGCACTATGTACAGTACTTTGTGGTGCTGAGGTCAATTCAAAAGACGTTGCTCTGAACTGATACTAATCTGTACCTGCTGTGATGCTCAGATATTACTGTGACTTTGTCTAACTGGGACATGTAAATTTACATTCTTCAGATCTAGTGCATAAAGCCAATATCCTCTCAACAGAGACAGAATTATTATTTGTAAGATGACCACTTTGAAGTTTTCTTTCATTATGTGCCTGTTCAGACACCTTAAGATGCGACTAGCACACCACTCTCCTGGTTTTGTCTTGTTAAGAAAGCACCTTGAAAAAAAATGCTTTTACCAGTTCTTTCTTTGGCACTTTCCCTATTGCATGCTAGGATGGCAGCTTTTGAACTTCAAATTTAAATTGCTATGCAGCTCTTCCTGTGATTTTTGAGAAGATACGTGTGAAATCCGTGAATTTTGTTATGCAAAATACTTTGCAAAATTTGTGCATTTTGTGAAATATTTGTGGGTGAGAAATGCAAAATTCTGCTGGCTAAATCATAAATTTCACCCATGAAATCGCAAATTTATTCCACGAAATGTGGAATTTTGTCCACAGCCGGCAGAATTTCAGCACTCTGGGATGAAACTCCTCCACTCACGGGCGAAATTTGTGATTTTGCTGATGGAATTTCGCATTTTGCACCTGCAGAATTTGTCAACGAAATCTGCAAATTTCATAAAAAGTTTTGTGCAGCAAAATTCACAATTTCGCCGGAATTTTGCTGGCGAAATTTAATTTCGCTACATGTCTAATTTCATGTGTCTGTTCTAACTTGTTTTGCCAGGGAATTGTTGTAAATCACAAACTGAGACCCTGTCCTGTCACCTTCAGAAACCAGTTAGCTATGCTAAAAGCCTGTGGAAGAGCCGATGTGACAGGCAGAGTAGTGCAACCTGTGATATAAGTGTGGTTACATATGAACATATGAAATTGCCAGCAGATAAAGGCCTTATGGTCTATTGAGTCTGCTCAATTGTGCAGCTAGTAGCCGTTATTCTGCAGCTGCCCCTTCCTCCCCCCCTCTCGTGATCCTCCCTCTTGTCCTGTCTCAACTACTTTTGAAGCAGCCCACTGTTTTACAGGATACCACTTCCACCGGGAATACATTCCACCCAGCCACCACCCTCTCCATAAAAAAGTGTCTTCTTATTTCCCTCATGAACCTATCCCTTCCAGTCTCAGATCATGGCCTCGAGTGTCCCTCCCTTCCCTTAATTTGAAAAGCCCCTCTGTGCCAGTCTTGTTAATTACTTTCATGTACTTGAAAGTTTCAACCACATCTCAACTGTCCCTTCTCTCTTCCAGCAAGCACATGTTTAATTCTCTCAGCCTGCTCTCATAGGGTAATTCCCCCAGCCCATGGATCATCATTGTTGCCCTGCACTGCACCCCCTCCAGTAACTTAATGACCCTCTTCAGATACTGCTGCCAGTACTGCACGCAGTACTCCAGGTATGGCCTAACCAGTGATCTATACAATGGCAGAATCACTTCCCCTCTCCTTGAGGATCTACCCCTGGCAATACAACTCAGCATTTTGTGGCCTTTGCAGCTGCCTTCCTACATTGTACTGAGTTGTTCATTGATCCCATAATGAGCACTGCCAGATCCTTCTCTTCCTCTGTCTCGGTTAGCTGCACATCCCCCCTGTTGATAGCTCCTCCTTAGGTTTTTGCACCGAAATGTAGTACCTTGCACTTTTTGGTGTTGAACCCCAGCTGCCAGGCATCCAACCAGGTCTCCAACTTTGACAGATCATCCTGCAACCCCTGCCATCCTCCTATGGTTGGTATTACGCTGTGGAGGATTAGCTGGGACTGCTTGCTTTTGGCCCCTGTAATCCTTACCTCTTGTAGAACCACTTGGAACATTATACTGCTGTTGGGGATGCTATCTGTTTTAGTACCCTCTTCCATAGGGTCTAAAGTACCCTACAGCTTTATTTTCCCTCTCAACTACATTTTTACAGGAAAAGAAACGCTCAGCACTCATGGAGAGAAATTCAGTAGTCAGTGCAAAGTTTATTTGGCAAGTGCCTGGAAAGCACCCACTAACCCCAGCACTTCAACCTTTCACTGGGTATTCCTCAGGGGGTAGGTCTGAGGAATGAACGAATGTGCCACTTATTTATACATCATTATTAAAGTGCCATAAACCCAAGTGTTACAAATTCTACAAAAAAAAAAACATGAACAGAACAAAAGCATCATAACATTCCTTGATTTAGAACAGATAGGGATTCCAAATGAACCCATTAAGACAAGGGGGTTTAGAAAAGAAATAGAAGCCAACAGTATCTTACAATCCAATAGTGCCCATTCAGGGAAGCTTATATCTTCAATACCATATGGAGAAGTAATAAGAATGAAAAGGAACTGTTCTGAAGAGAGTGCTTTTTTTCTTGAGCAAGCTGACATGTTAAACTCTAGATTGAGGGCAAGCGGTTATTCTGATAATAATTCTTAGAGAAAGTCATAGAAAAAGTACATACATTGAATGGGGTGAGCCTCTTGACCCCCAAAAATGAAAGAACAGCACACAATGCTGGATCCATTAGACCAGATCTACAAATGGGTGAATTAGAGAGAGGAGAAAAGAATACAGTTACATTTGTGACTGAATTCAACCCATAATAATCTTTTGGCACATGAAAGACAAACCAAATCCACTGCTGACTGGCAGGTGTTCCAGAACTTCAAGAAATGCATGCATTAAGCTTATTTGAACAGCCAAAGCTAAGAATTATGTAGAAACCCTGGAGGATGCCAAAGGTAATCCATCTAAAATCTGGCAAACGATCAAATCGGTTAAAGGTCACAAACCCCCCCCCCCCTTGCCATACCTGTAAAAATTACTACGGATGGTATAGTGATCTCTGACCAAGGCACTACCATGGAGAAATTAAATGCCCACTTTGCCACAGCAGGCCTTGTGTTTGACTCCTCATTGGCCTCCTGAGTTGGTTTGTTGCTCTGCATCTAAGGACGCCCCCCAGGACCTAAGGTCCCAAGACTCCTTCTGGCTCTCTCCATCAACCTATAAGCAAGTTGCAGACCATTTGAATAAGCTAGACCCAAAAAAGAGTGCTGGTGTTGACGGGGATTGATTCCATATTTTTACAGTTATGGAGTTACCTGTAACCACACCAATTTTGCATATTTTTATTCTGTCCATCTCTACTGCCATGGTTCCCTCATATTGGAAAACAGCCTTCATACTGCCCCTATTTAAGTCGGGTTATCCAAGTGATCTTAATAACTACAGACCCATCCTACCAGTTCTGTCTAAACTCCTTGAAACAATAGTAAACAATCAATTAAAGGACTATCTAGAAAACTCTAATTTAATTAACCCTCTGCAGTCTGGTTTCAGACAGAATCATAGCAATCCGTCAATTCTGACCAAATTTATCAATGGCTGTTTTATTGTCCTAGATTTATTTATTTTTATTTATTTAGTTTTTGTTGACCGGGTAAGTGCACTAGACAAATCCTGCCTACTTTCAGGCATGACCCGGGGGAGGGGGATACAGATGAATGCCAACTGACCTTGAACCAGTTAAGCTGTTGGTGGTATTTTTAGTGAATGAGGGAAATTTGGCCAGGACACCGGGGAAATTTCCCTACTCTTTTCGATAAGTGCCATGGGATCTTTAACATCCACCTGAACTACCATCAATCCAGGCAGATGGGACCTCAGTTTAACATCTCATCCGAAAGACAGATGCCAAAGATGCCAAGCAACCAACAGGTGCTGTCTTTCTAGATCTGAGTAAGGCATTCAATACTGCTGACCACAATCTCCTTCTTCTCAGTCTTAGGAACCTAGGTATGAATGGCACCTCTGTAAACTGGTTCTCCAGTTATCTTACAGGTAGACTGCAATGAGTTAAAGCTGACAGGCTCCTTTCGGACCCCTTGCCGATTACAAGATGAGTATCCCAAGGGTCTATATTAGGACCTCTACTGTTCTAGATCTATATCAATTTCCTGGGCAATAACATCGACAAATCAATGCTACACTTTTTTTGCATATGATACCATGCTGTACACCTTCAAAACCTCTCTGACTGAAGCATGCACTAAGCTCTAGTCAGATTTTGATAAACTTCAACACATATAGATAGTGGCTGGGAAATTATGCAGAACCAGTGTGTTGTGCCACCGAGGGGTTCTGCTTCACTGTGGCCTTGAAAGCGACGCTCAAGAGGTCCATTGGAATCAGATCCACAAGGTGGCACAACACACTGGTTGTGCATAGAGTTGCCCATCTGCTATTCTATATAGTGTATGAGCATCCATGCCTAAGTTGGACATTCCACTTTGTTTCAGTGAACTGGTGGTTGAGGGGGGACCTTGAGGGTTGGTGGTAGGTTCAAATTACTGACACAGTGTGCTGCAGATGCTTCTGCAAGTTCAAGTTTAAAAACAACAACTTCCAGCTTAATTGGATGGGGGACATCAAGTATACGGCAGCATTCCAAGTTGTTCTGCTGCAGTAGTGACATCACTACTGCAGCAGAACAACATAATGATGTCACTACTGCAGCAGAACAAGCATATTCCAGGCATAGAATTCCATGCATAACAGCATTCCACCATACACTATACAGAGAATAATGGATAGTTACCTCTTGGTAACAAGCTGGTCAGTGCATTGAAAGGTTGCCATGGCAACCGCATAAACCTCAAGAGCGAAGCTCGAGAGGTTTGGACACCAGTGGCAACCTTGAGATGCATTAACACAGCTTGTTACTGAGAGTTAACTATCTATTGTTTTTTTATGTTGGCTTGCATGCATGTGCAAGCAACATCTTGCCATAGTAGCACAGTTCAGAGGTGTGTCAGTGTTTTGGTCAATGCAGGGGACACTTTAGTGGGTGAGTCCCTCAGCTGGCAATCAGTGAGCATGCTGGTGATGACAGAAAACATCAAAGAGAGCCAAAAATGTAAGAGAGATGTGCTTCTGCAATCATGAACAGTTCCGTCACTGTAGTAGCACCTCTCCCCCCTGCAACCTTGTCGGCTCCTGCAGCCGAGCACTCTGTCCCCAGGTCTTGCTCCAGTAGCAAGTGGTCAGCTCCTGCCGCCCAGCACTTGGTGCCGAGCTTTGCTTCAGGATTAAGGCATTTGGTGTGCCTTTTCTGGTGAAACATTTCAATAAATATAGTGGCTCCTGCTGCCCACCACACACTCCCCAAAAAGCCGACATTGGAGTGCCCAGCCCCTATGTCAGCATATATCCCCTCTCCCCAATAATGTGGCATACTGGGAGCCCACCCCAGTGTGCCAAAATCATGGTTTAATGTTTCTGATACTGTGATGCCCACTCCTGGTGTCAGATGTGTCCCCCTAGCCCAAACCCATCTGTGTTATTTGCCGACATCAAGGTGGCATGCATTCTCCCCCCCCCCACACTGTTGCGGTACACTGGGAGCCCACCCCAGTGTGCCTAAATGCTGTGCCCCCCAAGCCCAAACCTGTCTGTGTTATTTGTAGACATCAGGGTCCACAATCTTCGTATTGGCATGCATCCCCCTTCACACACTGTTGTGGCACACTGGGAGCCCACCCCAATGTGCCTAAATGCCTTTAATTTTTTCCCCCTGTAAAATAAAGAAAACAGTCCCCCCAAAGTTTGTTTGTTTTTACCTGCAAACAGAAAACAGTCCATCATTGTGCTCCCATCCCTCCCCATCCCAACCTCCCTCTGACCCACCTACCTACACCCCCCTCACCCCATGCCTCTGGAGGTTGGGAGCAGTGATCTTCTCTGGACTGGGACATGTCTGCACTCTTCAAAGCCGAACTGCAAAGTGAGGAATCCGGCAAGCACTGTACAATGGGAGTCAAAGGGAGGTTTCAACTTAGGTTGATATCTCAGCCATTTTTAGGAATTTTGGCCCAAAATGTTCTACATGGGTTTCTTGGGACCTCACCTTGTGAGCATGTCACTGTCATTTTGTTTCTTGGTCCCAAAAGGTATTTTCACCGTCACTGTACAGAATGACCATTCAGAACCAGTTAACAAAATGACAATACCACTGTTCATGAGGTGGGGTCCCAAAAAGCCCATGTTGAAACATTCGGTGAAAAAATTCCAAAAAATGACTGCATTACGAGCATGCGTTGTGCATTATGTATGCATGCTTGTAACATCACCAGTTTTTAATATTTTCACTCCAGGTTTTCAACATTGCCAGTTTTTCACACCTTCTTATGAACAGTACAGCTGTCATTTTTCACATCCTGCCCCAAACGTGTTTTCGCACCTGTGGCATGAATGGTGCGGGCGCTGTTGGAAATCAACTTTTGTGACAGAGTAACACAATCACAGTGTCACTGTTCATGAGTGGAGATCCCAAAAAGACCATGTTGAAAATTTTATGGAAAAATTCCAAAACATGATTGTGTTACTGTCGTGCATTGCGCAGTTTCTATGTGCGCTCTTCACTTTGCCAATTTTCCATATTTTCACTCCAGATTTTCAACATTGCCATTTTTTCACACTACCTCATGAACAGTACAGCTGTAACTTTTCACATCCTGCCAGAAATGTGTTTCCGCACCTGTGGCACAGAATGGCGCTGTCAATATGCAAAATCACCTTTCAGGATTGAGTAGCAAAATGATAGTACAACTGTTCATAAGGTGGGGGCCCAAAAAGCCCATACTGAAAATTGGGAGTGAAAATACTAACAAACATGTGGAGTGTTATGGTTTCCAACCATAATGCCCCACCTTGTAGAGATTGACAGGTGTCGGGGGTGACTTGGGTTCTTTGGCCACAATGCTCACGGCATTCCACCCCCACCCTCAAGCCATTGACAGGCATTGAGGTGTGCCTTGGGGTCTTCAGCCCTAATGTTCACCCCATTCTCCTATACTGCACCCTTCTCAGCTTATTTCCTTATGGAATGGGGTGAGCATAAGAGCCGAAGATCCCAAAGCACACCGCGACACCTGTCGGTGTCTGCAGGGTGTGGTGAGGTGGAATGGCAAAACCGTTATGGCCAATGGCTCAAAGGCACACCCCCAATGTTTTACAGTCTCTGCAGGGTAGGGGTGGGGGTTGGTGTTACTTCAATACTTCACTGCCATTCCTGTTACGCATCTCTCTAACTCCTGCACTACCAATGCCAATGCCAGCAAGCCAACATTCAGCACTGACAAAAACTTGCATCGTGTATGATGCCCCAACCCTCCAAAAGCAGTAAAAATGACTTTAGTAATCAGTCCGACTGTTTTTGTTCTCCATCTGTGCCACTTTCCTTCACTCTCTTTTTTGCCGCGGCTGCTTCCTGGATGTGTAACGTGCATGCGCTAGCACATTCGATGTTGTTATGCTGTAGTAGCTATGTAGCTTTTGCAGGATAACATCTACGATGAAGTAGCTATTGCAGCATAACAACATTTGGAAAGGTCTACATTTTTATCGGAAACAATGTTCCATCATATACTATAACCTAATCAGCTCCAAACTGTTACTGAATGCAGTGAAAATTAAGGTGATGTATTTTACCTTCACACATCCTTCGAGAACCCTTTTATAACAAGATTGTGCCACTACTCATTACAACCATTACTGGGGACTCTTTGGAGGTTGTGGACAAATTTAAGTTCTTGGGAATCTGGCTCAACAGTAAACTGTCATTTGGAGCTCACATTGACTGTCTTTCCAATAAATTAAAAACAAGATTAGAATTCTTTTATAGGAGCAAATCACTCTTCCCTGCAGAAATAATACATAGACTGGTGCAAGCCACCTTCCTCCCACTGTTAGACTATGGAGACATCACATACAGCTGTAGCACAGCAATTAACTAGCACAATCTTGATATACGTTTTCACCACGCCTTATGCTTTATAACAAATGTACCTTATAGGATGCATCATTGTGACCACTATCAGGCAGTAGGCTGGACATCTCTCACCACAAGACAGATGCTCCACATTGGCACTTGGATGTTGAAAATTTTGTAGAATAAACTACCACCGTATATCTCTTCACTCATTCATAGGTCACACAGTATATATTCACTAAGGAAATCCACCTCCGTCCTGCTGGATGTGCCCAGAGTACACACTTCTCACAGTAGAGGTGCTATTAGTTTTACTATTCCAACAGTTTGGAATAAAATCCAGTCTATACTCAGACTTCCTGAATTGGTTTCCTTAAACTTCTTTTAGGCTCTGGCCAACAAATCTTTCAAGGAAATTTGATGTTGCCACAATGGCTAGCATTCTCCCTGTAAAGTACTTAAGCACTTAGTTCCCCAATTACCCCCGATCCCACTCCCTTCCTCTACTTTTATTCTAGCTAAGGATGTGTAGAATGGTTAGGTATCAAATGGAATATGCATCTAATGTTATGCCTGCTTACTGTATTGTACCTAATGTTACTATATGTTCCTGACTGTGTTAACTGTTATATGTATGAAGGTTGTTTATAATGGTTACATATCTAATGTCATGTCCACTGAATGTAGTGTGCCTATTGAAATATTCCTGATTGTATGAACTATTACACTATGATCTACTCTCTTTCCCTGCAACATTGTATGTATATTACTCTAGTAGTACTGCTTATTGTGTCAATGCCTACCAGGACCTCCTTGTGAATGAGCTTGCTCAATGGAGTCTTTCCTGCAATAAACTTGAACTTTGATCTTTGAACAACTAGTAAATAACAAAATGGACGAAACTGGATGAACATGAGACCTAAAGGCCTCCACAAGTGTGGGAGGTTGCAACATCTGACAATACGTGCAACCAGGTAAAACTTTTACAAAAGATGGAAAAGCTTTTGAAATCAATAATTTTATAACTTGCACAATCCCTTTTGTGATCTATATATGTTGGTGCACATGCCCCTGTTACTATATAGGAAGAACTACAAGACATACCAAACAGAGGATCCAGGAACATGTAAGGGCAATTGTAAATGGAAACAACTGCAATGCCATTGGGGCCCATTTTCTGGAAAGACATAATGGAAAACCAGATTTGTTTAGGTTCATCACGCTAGAACATGTAAAAAAACACCACAGAGGGGGCAATGGAGTAAATACTGTCCTTCATTAAGAAATCAAAGGGATCCTTACCCTAGATACAGTGACTCCGACTGGGTTGAATGAAGAAGTGGATTTTTTGCCTTACAGTATTGACTAATGTATTCATGACCTGTCTGGTTTTCTTTCTTTCCACACAGGAGAACAACCTAAACCCTATTCTGAAATTGCAAAGTGTGAGCTACAGCTAATTAGTATGCGCACATAGACATAGAAACATAGAGGGTGACGGCAGATAAGGACCGCAAGGCCCATTCAGTCTGCCCATTTTTTCTACCTTATGAATGTGCCACACACCTTTACACTGTCAATGACCTATCTATCCATATTCGTCTGTATTGCTCTGTTACACGAGGTCCCTGCACCTTAATTGGTACCCTCAGAGGTACACTGTAGACAGCTAACACTTACAGATAGGTTATACTAATATTTAGGGCTAAGGGCATCTACCGTATAAGAGTAGATGTCAGGGTATGAATGCATATTGTTGTAATACACTTTGCTTGCTAATACACATATATTCTGCTATGTATTTTCTGTGTATTTCTAACTTGTCAGATGCCAAGACACCTGTGTCCTTGAAGTAATTGTAATATGTAAGACGGCATTGCCACCTTTTGGTGATTTGTACCACTACACTGAGTTATGTAAGACTCTGTATAAGAACTCTTTTGTTCTCAAACTGATGACTTTACAGAATTGTATAATGTTATCATGGACTATGGAGCCACCTCTAATTTAGCCAATAGGGCTCATCTCTGTAACTAGAAATGTTTCTATCTTTTGGTAACCATAGTAATTATCATAAGTATATAATGTAATACACAAGCTTTACACCTCGGAGACCCGAGAGACCCCAAGAGACAACAGAGAAACCTCGAGGTGTAGGGAACGCTTAGCACTGGCTCCCGGTTCGTATTGGTAAGAACTGCTTAGGGCAACAGTGATTTATCCCTTGGTAGTAATAAACTTGTTTGTTACTCTAATGCAATGTGTCTGTGATTACTTGCATTCTCAACATTGTCAAGAATCTGAAAGCGAGGTTTAGACCTCTCTACAAATTGGCGACCGTGTGCAGGCAATATTTGGTGTTTGTAAGTTTTCACTTGCTGCTTAAACTTTTTCCCTTTCCCACAGGGACAGTTGGTCTACATTCCCGTACCACCTCTCCCATTTTACACTCAGTTTGTAGTCACTTGCAAAGTCTGGCTGACTTTTCGGGTGTGGTCGATGCCGTCTCGTCCCACTCCATAACAGTTTTGAATTGCAAGCCTGCAACTAATACAGTAGCCCGGCTGTGTTTCAAGTACTCGTGCTGTGGATCGATATGCAGCACACTGTCTTTTTCACAGTTTGAATTTTCGTTCCCTCCCACACAATGGCCACAGTATCAGATATCTGCGCAGAACTGAGACTCGATGTCTCGAACTTCCTTGCCTCCCACGGAAGATGGGCTGACTTCGCGCGGGACGCAAGTCAATCCAACAACCCTATACTGGGGATTTCAACCCAGTATGCAGAGACGAGACAATCAACCAATAAGCGTCACGCTAAAGGGTTGATGGTCGCGGCTCTCTACGCTGCTTCGGAAGCCTCGGAAGCGAGGTTTCAAACCCTTGATCTGCAGATTTCATCTCTTAAGCAACAGATGGGTTTGCAGGAAACAGAATGTATTAGACTGCAGCAGAACTTGGAGTCTGAACTCCAAACTCTGCGGAATGAAAAGGATTCACTATTGCATCATTCAGCCCAGGCTGGTGAACAGGAAATATGTATGTTGAAGCAGGAGTGTGGAAGTTTGAGACAGGATAAGAGTCAGGCAGTGCAAATGAATGATTTTCTGAGCACTGCGAATGCTCAGTTGAGTGACAAAATGGGTGAGCTGCAGGACGAGATTAACCAGGTACATAATGATTTAGAAGTAGCTTACAGGGATAATCACGAATTGAGCGCCGCGTACAGAGTTTTGCAAAAGCAAAAGCAAGATCAGGTTGATATGGATGTTGCAAGTGTGAATCACGATGAATGTAGAACTAAGATGGTGACACTGCGCCATCAGCGAGAGGTTCTGGCTGGACATGTTAAGGCAATGGGAGGCGTAGCACCTGCCTTTCATTTGTCATCAGAAGGAGAGTTATCTGATGATGACATTTCACAGTACAACACCCAGTCACGCCCCTACTATGGCCCAGACTCCCCACCCAGCCATCTACAGCATGGTGGGTCCCCGCCCCCAACTCCCCATGTCACACGTCGGCGATGTCATGACGCTCATCATGGGAGACGCCAACATGGCGGCCTCCATGATGGGGGGGGAGCAGGCCCAAGTCTGGTCCCGACGGCACCTCCGGTAGCCGTTATTAATGTGGAAGACAGGCAAGAGATAGAAACCATGATTGAAACTGCGATAGGCAATATTCCCCTTCCTGAGTGGAGTAAAAGGGCTATTAAAACCCCGATTAGGCAGCTCTTCCAAGAAGCTGGCACTCAGGAAGGTATTGTCTGCACTGCGGCTGAAGCTGCAGCACATGCTGCCTTGGATGGTGCTCGAGACAATCTACCTTTGCCTGATTGACCCACTAATCTCCTACAAATGGCCTACTCTGTTCAGCAGATTGCTGACAGCATTGGTCGGATGAATCCGTCCGACAACCTCAGCTGTCACTTGAAAAAGGTACGTTCTAAGTGCGAGATGCATAGCCTCGCTGCAGAATATCAGGTCCAAATACTACGCCAGACCATCGATCCTGATTTATGGGCCAAACTCCCCGAAGCTGTCCGCCAGGATGGGAATGCTACCTTTGATGAGGTTGCAGCCGAGCTCATTTCTGCTCACAGCCCAGGTGTAGTAGGAGTGATGATTGCATACCCTGTGAAGCAGAATGCAAAAGAAAGTCCAGCGACTTACCATTAGAGACTTTGGATGGCCTACCGAGCAGGAAAGCACCTAGCACAAGAAGTTGCAGATGTAGATCTTATTCAATATAAGACCCTGTTCCTTAGGAACAGGATTCCAGCAGTAAGAGAAAAGGTAGAGCCAACCACTTACCCAAATATGGATAGTTTTGCCGATCTTCTTCGGAAAACTGAGAGGGTGTATCAACTGTATATCCATGATTTGGGCTCCGGTTCCAAGAAGGTAGCTGCCGTGGAACCTGTCTCGGAGGCCACAACACACTACACAGTGGAAGGGCAGGCCCAACGCCAGCAGGACCAACATCAACTTGCCCCTCCAGCTGATAATCAACACCCCCAACAGGCCCATCAATAACAACCGCACCAACAACAGCAATAGGGTGGGAACCGGAATTGGCATAAGAACAGGAAGCATAAGGGTAGAGGTAAACCTCAACAGAGAACGGGTCCCTCATATAGGGAGATAGCTGAAGAGAATTGGAAATTTTGAGAGCTCCTGGGACAAGTGCGCTCTGTGGTGGATGCTGTTCCTGCACAGGCCCTTGCAGCGGTACAACCAGCAGCTCAGGCCTCAACCGGCCATGGAGACACTGGAGGTACAGGCCCTCAGGCCCATACAGGTCTGAACCCAGAAGCTCCTCCCTATATAACATCAGTACAGCATGGTGAAGTCATCCACATGAGCCAGGCCCAACCTCTGCATGCTTCTGGCAGTACGGATTGACAATTACAGGCCCCTGTCTGTATTGTAAACAAGCTAGTCTTGGATACAAATGGAAGGCCCTGCACTGAGGCCGAGGTCTGGGGCCACCTACTAGTAGTTCTGCTAGATACAGGTGCAGCTGTATCTGTGCTACATGATGAACACCCGGACACATCCCCTTGGTCCACCAGACGGAGGGCCAACATGTCAGGAGTCGACGGTACTAGGCTACCTGCATACCGTTCTCTACCCTTACCTGTAGAGCTAGGCCACTTAAAGGCCTCACATACTTTCCAACTAATGGTACTGCATGATCATCCTAGTATTATAGGGATCGACTTCCTTGCACCACACAGCTGTGTGGTGGATCTAGCTAACATGCTACTGATACAGATTCAGGGTCACTATCATACCATTTTGATTCCTGATTCACATGTTGTGGCAACGACATCTGCCAATGACAAAGAGTATGACATCATAGATTTGTTCAAGAATCATGGACTTTTTCCAAAACTCCTACCTACTCTGCAACGACATTTGGAAGCATTTGCAGTTAATAATCATGACTGTGGTAGAATTCACACCATCATTGAAGTGCCAGGCCCAGCACATGAGAGGCAAAGGCAATATCCTTTCCCAAATGAGGCCTTGCCTTCCCTTAGACAAACGGTCAAGTCACTCCTCAAGCAAGGAGTAATCAGAACTTGTGTTTCCACTGCCAACTCCCCAGTATGGCCCGTGAAGAAACCCACTGGTGCCTGGAAACTTACTATTGACTACAGGAAACTGAATCAGGTCACCCCCAGTTGTTCCCCAACTGTGGCATCAGCACCAGATGTGCTATGACTTTTGACCCCTGATTTGAAATGGTTCAGTGCCCTGGATATTTCCAATGGTTTTTGGTCATTGCCATTGGCCCTTAAGAGTCAATATAAGTTTGCCTTCACCTTGAAGGAAGACAGTACAGGGACTTGCTTGCCACAAGGATTCCATAACAGTCCATCCCTCTTCCATCTCCACATGATGGACGCCCTCAAGAGTTTCTCTACCCCCCAATGTCTCTTACAGTAAGTGGATGACCTGTTGCTGGCAACAGCCACACAGGAACAACATTTGGATCTCTTGGACGAACTACTGACTCTCATTCAGAAAGCAGGCTTGAAATGTATCCCAGCAAAAGCACAGTTATGTCAGAAAGAAGTACTCTTTCTGGGTCTAAAAATAACTGACCAAGGTCGAAGCCCCACCTTGAAGAAGGTACAGGGATTGCAAGACTTGCCATTACCTACCAGTGTGGCAACTCTTCGAAGGTTTCTAGGTATGGTGAACTATTCGAGAGATTTAATTTGTGATTTTGCTCAGAAAGCTTCTCTTCTGTATGAATTACTCAAAAAGGATGTACCATGGACTTGGGGCCCTATTCACACCCAGGCTGTGATGTCACTGAAGCAGGCCTTGGCCTCTGCCCCAGCACTGGTGAACCCCAATCCAGCACTGCCATTTCATCTGGAGTGTGCCACCTCTGACGTTGCTATGTCAGCAGTTCTGGCCCAGTAGGTGCATGGCACCTTGAGACCCATTGAATATGCCTCACAGCTCTTGACCCCAGTGGAACAGAAGTACAGCCTTTGTGAAAGGAACCTTCTGGCCACCTACTGGGCTGTCAAGCACTTCCTGTATATCATTGGGTACTCACCACTGATCATTAATACCAACCACACCCCAACCACCTTCCTGCTCTGAGACAGAGTGAAGGATGGGTCAGTCTCTAACACCAGACTGACACACTGGTCACTTCTTCTCCAGGACAGAGATATACAGGTACAACTGACTCAAGTTCCATCTATGTTAGCTCATGGCCTCCTTTTCCAGGGAGAACCCCATGACTGTACACTACAGTCACCTGATCTTCCTGATCCAGGTCCTTTCCTCCCTGCCATGCCACAAATACTCGAGAGCACCTCTTTGTGCCGTATCTTTACTGATGGTTCAGCATCCTACTATCAGGGAGAACAAATTGCAGGGATGGGTATTTTGGTGATTTACCCTTATGGGTACACTGTCAAGATATCTAAGCACTGTAGTGTAGCTTCATCACAGTATGCCGAGATGGCAGCGGTGGCCTGTGCCCTCGAGTTTATCCAACATGGAACCGAGGATACCATCATCTTTACAGACTCTAACTGGATTTGTTGTTCCCTTACAGAATTTCTTCCCTTCTGGCAGAAGAACTCCTTCCTCTCTTCTAATGGCAGTCTGGTGAAGTACAAAGAATTAGTAATATACATACATGCACTGGCACAGAAATTTGCACACAAACTCTATGTACACAATGTTAAAGCCCACTCTCTCCATGACCCCTATCATGCCTTCAATGACAGAGCAGACACCCTTGCTAAGGAAGGGGCCTGAGGAGGGGACGTCTGGATGATGCAGCTGTACACATTGCAGCACTCAAGAAGAAACCTGAACCCTTCTCACCCCTGGACCTCTCCGCAGCTCAACAGCTTGATACTGAACTCAAAGAGGTGTTCAGATTCCTTGATAACGGTACTGAAGAGAAACTTCCCACAAATAACCCCTATCAAAGGCATGAAGGTAAGTTGCACTTGTCACCAGATGACAAGCTCATTTGGTTCCAACCAGTTGACTCTACCACCAAGTTGTGGGTAGTCCCCAGACATCTAAGATCTGAATTCTTGCACCAAGTGCATGACATTCCTACTGGTGGACACCAGGGAGCAAAGAATACCCTCCAATGACTCAAGACCACCACCTGGTGGCCTGGTATCACCAAAGATGCTAAACAACACATAGACAACTGTCTCGTTTGTGCAAAACAATCCCATCCCTACCAAACGAAATGCCAAACTTTTACCACAAAGACATCCTGGCCCTTGGCATGCCATTCAAATTGATTTCATTGGCTGTCTGACCAACACCAGCAGAAATAATAAGTATGCTCTTGTGGTAACCGACCTCTTCTCAAAGTGGGTAGAAGCTTTCCCCACTAAGACATGTACAGCGAAAACTACTGTCAAAATCCTGGTGGAACAGATTTTCTCCAGGTGGGGTCTGTCTCTTAAGGTAGACTCTGACAAAGGAACCAGTTTTACACGTGAGTTGATGAAAGAATTCCTTGAACTCCTCGGAGTTCAGCAGAAGTTCCACATACCTTACCACCCTCAATCCTCAGGTCAAGTAGAAAGAGCCAACAGATGGATCAAGCAAATGCTTTCCAAATTCATTGAGGACAATCCCAAAACATGAGATTCCCTATTGCCTTTACTCCTTATGGCAATTAAGGGGCACACCCTCAGTCACCACCCAGCTCACACCCTTTGAGGTGGTGACTGGTAGACAGATGAGATTACCTGAACACCTGTTGTTTGACCTGCGCACCCCCACTGCAGACCGTGTGTCTGTAGACCAGTATGTGGAAAAACTCAGAAAAGACCTCATATACACACACTTGTATGCTGCCAACTGCATGGGCAAGGCCCAGCGACAATCCAAAATACAATTTGACAAACATGCACAAGAAGTGGATTGGCAAGTTGGACATCAGGTAATGGTACTTTGATTTGCACATCCCACCCACTCATTCTCCAACAAGTTGGAAGGCCCATACCCTATTGCCAACAAGCTCAGTCTGGCAGTCTATCAAGTTAGACTCCTCCACAATAACAAATTGACTGACAAATGGTTACATGCAAACCAGTTGAAATTGTATAAAGGAGCTTAAATTACTTTTCCTCACCCCATTGGGCGGAATTGTACTAACATACTAATCTTTGGTCTTCCTTTTCAGATACACTGACAAGATGGCTATCTTGTTCCATTATCTCCTCATCTCAAGAGTTATCCCCTGCATCCAAGGCACAGTACCGGACCTCCTACGACACCGTGATCCTCCAGCACCTCCTCCAGAGGGAGTATCCATCAATATAGCAGATAGTATGATCATTGTCCAGGAAGGTTCCGATGCTTACCTCACTGCCTCGGTTGTTGCTCCTGACAAATCTACCCTTCAAATTGAGTGGCAAACCACATCACAAGGACAAATTCTCCCTGTGGCCAAACTCTCCAAAGGAACTTCCCAGGGTTGGCCCAATGCTAAATTATCCCCAAATGGTTCACTGTCCTTGTTACAAACTGTATTAAGACATTCTGGTTTGTGCAACATAACTGCCTTAATAGATCCTTCTTACTGTAATTCTTTGTCCAAAGATTCTGCTCGTAGATTTTGTGCTATACACCACATGGCTTCTGCAGCCATGTACCTTTCTGTCTTACCACCCACTGACAAGCAGCTTTTGGAATGTCCAAAGCATACCCCTGGTCCCTGTAGTGGTCTCACAGCCACTGCCCTCCCAGGTTCTTTGATTAATAACTTACAGTTTATGCATATACCTGTTTTGTTTAATCTTACTTACTGGAATATGAAAGAGTTTGGTATGTGTCACAATACTAATACATCAGCATTTTACAGTACATTATTGCTTGGTAGCTTAGCTGCATTTCAGATTCGTATGCAAGACTCTATTGCCGGGGTCCATTCTACTGAACATAGAGGCAACTTCAGGAGGAAGCCCTCTCCTGATAATCTAGCTCATAAACGTAACAGACGTGAAGTTGACAGTTCTGATGTCACCGGTGCAACAGGTACTGTCACAGGTCTTTTAGGTACGGCTATGTCTATCTGGAATAAAACAGACATTGCTGCTATCAAAAGTCATTCTGCCAAGTTCTCCACTGGCTTGGTCAATAACATCTTACCTCCATTATTGCATGGTGTGGATGGCCTTACTCAAGAAGAAAGATACATTGTATACAACATGCACGACATTGCTAAGGCATTCACTGATTCTAAAGATAAGATCAACGCACTCATACAACAGAACAAGGAAGCAGATAAACAATACATAACTAGAGAGATACTCTGTTCTGCTTATGGCTCTTACATTATCACTACCATCAACAACCTCTTCCTTGAGCTCGAATCTGGAAGGATTACTGACATTATACATGATAGACACATTTCCAAATGGTATTGTCCAAGATGTAAAACCACTAGCTGTGTTTCTATGTGTATGCAACAAACTTTGACTATTCCTCTCTCCACAGCTCGGAATTTGGGATTTGTGACCAGACACCCTAATACTGGTCCTTGTTTCACTGCTAAGAAATGTTCCATAACAGATACCATGTTTGTTTCTTTCATTAGTTCATTGTCTCCTTACCACGCTTTGATCCTACTACAGCTTTGTTCGACAAGCTATCACTGGTTCATTCAATTGGGCATTTGGATGAAGACATCTACAGAGAATGCCTGGATCTACCACCTCTACTGGTCTACCATTCTTTCCTGGATGCCTGGGTGGCTCCGCACATGGACTGCTGTGCGAAAAAGCAATATATTTACTTGTGCCGATGTGATGTGTTTGATGTTATCCAACCTGTTTGTGGCTACTCTCCGGACAGCATTGTTTGGACTTTCACAATGGATGATGATATCACTGTGAATGGCACCAACTCTTTCGACTCAACCTTGGCTCCAGATAAGCTCTACCAATCCTATCGTGAGTAGGTTCATCGCCTGTCAACACAGATTTCAAAGACGACCTACACCTGCCCTGTTCAGTTGCAAAAGTGGAGACTGCCTACTGTGCGCTCACTGTACAATTCCGATAACGAGTATTGTGTAGTTACGAACTATAAATCCTACACATATGGTTCTGTTACCTGTGCTATTGATACCCCAATTTCTGTTTTGTCCCCCCCAGAAGACTGTTATTGGACATACTGTTATAACCCCCGTCCCCCTTCTAGATGCAGACATTATTGATGGTAACCCAGATTATCTACTCACACTATCAGAATACTTGCCATACTTTAGTGTACACATAGACCCACTCACACTTACACTGAAATCACTTTTAGACAGGAAAGACACACACCTCACCCACATCAAAAATAATATGACCAAAGCCAATGAAGCTGTTCTTGCCTTGATTAAAGATGGAGATATGAATAACGCATTCACTAACACCTGGTTAGAGATTACTTTTAAAGGTTTTGTTATTATACAAGCATTTTTAATTTTCATTTTGATTATTATGCTTTGCTGCCTACGGCACACACTACGCCAACACCGTGAGCAGCTCGAGTCCCTTTACAAGGCTCGTGCATCGGTATTGTAAATGACCACTGCTCCTGTCCTTTCCCTAGACAATTGCCTGTGTTGCCTTGGAGGCAACATGGGGGGGAATGTTACACGAGGTCCCTGCACCCTAATTGGTACACTCAGAGGTACACCTTAGACAGCTAACACTTAGAGATAGGTTATACTAATATTTAGGGCTAAGGGCATCTACCGTATAAGAGTAGAAGTCAGGATATGAATGCATATTGTTGTAATACACTTTGCTTGCTAATACACATATATTCTGCTATGTATTTTCTGTGTATTTCTAACTTGTCAGATGCCAAGACACCTGTGTCCTTGAAGTAATTGTAATATGTAAGACGGCATTGCCACCTTTTGGTGATTTGTACCACTACACTGAGTTATGTAAGACTCTGTATAAGAACTCTTTTGTTCTCAAACTGATGACTTTACAGAATTGTATAATGTTATCTTGGACCATGGAGCCACCTCTAATTTAGCCAATAGGGCTCATCTCTGTAACTAGAAATGTTTCTATCTTTTGGTAACCATAGTAATTATCATAGGTATATAATGTAATGCACAAGCTTTACACCTCGGAGACCTGAGAGACCCCCAAGAGACAACAGATAAATCTCGAGGTGTAGGGAACGCTTAGCACTGGCTCCCGGTTCGTATTGATAAGAACTGCTTAGGGCAACAGTGATTTATTCCTTGGTAGTAATAAACTTGTTTATTACTCTAATGTAACGTGTCTGTGATTACTTGCATTCCCAATATCATCAAGAATCTGAAGCGAGGTTTAGACCTCTCAACAGCTCCCTTATGCCTATCCCATGCCTGTATGACGCCCTGCAGATCTCAGACGAAGTTCATTAAACTAATTGGACTTGGGGCAGTTTCTACTCTGAAGTAACAATTTCTTTCTTTTCTCTTCATATCTAAAATGTGATTGTATCAGGATGAGTTATGCTTTGATATTACTGTTTGAATCAAATCTGTGAATGTGAAAGAATACCTGAACCTTGGAAAGGCCCTACTAACACTGATACTTTGATCTATATACAAGTTTTACGGTATGTGTGCCTGCAGATTCTCACCTTGTATACATAATTCCTAGAATGAATGTAAAATTTACTTGGAATTGTATAATAATGCTGTACCATTTTGCTGTTCTATGGGGGCCCTACTTAATGGTAGATGTTTCACCTTCTGACCTCCCAGTGAAGATACTTAATAATGATTTTTTAGAGATCTGAATATTAACTAGTTAAATAATACTGAGTCCTTTGTGATAAAATGTATTATTCATGATAGTACCACTTATGGAAATACCCCCACAAATTGTATATGTCTGTCACAATGAAACCCAGAAAGTGACTTTGTTTTCCTTTCTCCTCCCTCCCCCCTCACCATTACATTATAACTTAAGGGTAAATTCATTTTAAATGGTGAGATATTCCCCATCCCCAATCACCAGACCAGGGACTTTAAGCATCAGTACAAGTAACATTTTTACTTAGGATAACATTAAAGTTAAAATGATTTTTTGAATGCTGGAATTAAGTCTAAGTCCCTAGTATTGGTTTGGTACTAAAAGGTTTTGTATGCTAGTCCTGCTGTTTTTGTAGAATTTGTAACACTTGGGTGTGTGGCACTTTAATGATGATGTATAAATAAGTGGCACATTTGTTCATTCCTCTGACCAGCCCCATGAGGAAGACCCAGTGAAGGGTTGCAGCACTGGGGCTAGTGACTGCATTGACTACTGAACTTCCATGAGTGCTGAGTGTTTCTTTTCTTGTTGACCATTGGCTGGCAGCCCAGCTCATGCATCGCCAGTTCCTGTGTGCACTGCTGTTTCTAAAATTTGCAACTACATTTTTAAAAGTTGTTTTATTTTTGTCAACTGTATCCTTTTTAGCTCACTGTCTGATCTCCCAAAAATTACTTGTCTTCAAAGGGGAAATGTGCAGCTTTCTTTTGCGTATACACAGATAACTCTGTGGTTATCAACCATGCATACCTCCCAATGGACGTAGGATCTGCCAGGGCCCTGATAGCTGTATTTTTGCCAACTGCCATTTGGATTTGATTCTTAGCTGTCTCCAGTATGACCACTAATCTGTGGGCATATTATCACAACATGGTAGCATTGCTTTCCACAGTGCCACCTGATAATGAGTGATGTAGTATAACTCAAGAAAGCAGCCTCCCCCATGAACAATGACACAGAAGAGTAGGATTTGCCAAGGGTGTCAGTTTTTCAAGCATCCTTATGGGAAGGGGACAGTAAAAAGAGCCACCCTGTATATGTGTTTAAATCATATTTTTAAAGTTTGTTTATAGTACCTGAGTATGAAAAATGTAGATATGTGCAATAGTTGCACTGTATCTTTAAACTTATATTTTGTATTTTGTTTTATGCGATTATATTATATTATATTATATTTGGCATCAATCTGCCCTGGGATACTGCTAAAAATGAACCTTTGTCTCAAGAGCCTTTTCCATTTATCAGTAAAAACAAACACACAAAATGTGTTTTTTGTACTGTCATAAGCTGTTGCTTGTATGAGGACAACTGGGTTTGGATAATGGTTAAGATACTCTGAACCTGCTCTAGTTACCTGATATCCTGCTTCCACCTACAGTACTTATCAATTACTGCAGCAGAAGCAGGAAGTTGTAATATTTTTTTACTACTCCCTGTTAAAGTGTCGTGAATAGGGGTGCTGACCCTTGGTGGAAGTCATATGCAGCAAACTCAGGAAATCGGATTCAAACACCATGAAGTCTTGCTATATTAGGACTTATTGCAGTTAGCCACTGCACTTGAACTGCCCCGGAGAGGAAAGAGTTAACTCCAGAGAATCTGGAGTTCTAAAGCGCGAGGGCGCTATACCAAAGCTCTATCTGGGCAGTTTCAAATGAAACTGTCAGATTCTTTACTCCGCTTCACTGAACAGTCGCTCCGGAGATCAGCTCCTTCAGCTCGGTTCATTTCTCGGTTCAAGCGAGTATTTTCGGTTCATTTGAACCGGCAAAAAGTAATTATTTTACCGCATTTCGGTTAAAGCTCTATCTGGTAAACCATAAGTACAAAATGTAAAGTCTGTGTGGAAATTTAGTTATCGGTTCGGTTTTGAACCGATCGGTTTGCTTATTTTAACGATTTAAAGTTTTTGGGCTTTTAGAGTGCGGTACCCGGTTCTTATCGGTTCTAAAAAAACCTTGATTTTAAATAGGGTTTTTTCAAATACCCGATGAAGCGGTTAGGAACCGATAAGTTGTCTTGCCTGCAGGGCCATAAAAAGGGCAAGTTTTGGTTAGGCTGGCATTATGTCTGAGAAACCCAAAAGAAAACCGGGCCCACTGGGTTTCAACACTGTGATGCTGTGGGGAAGCCTTTGCCAAGGCTGTCCCACACACCACTTGTGTTTATTGTCTGGGGGCTGACCACCTCCTGTCAGACTGCCAGGTGTTTAAAATTTCTCTGCAGCCACCCTGAAAGAGATAGGGCGGCTCAGGGAACTATTGGCCAAAAGTCCGCTGACCGGATGGCCAGCCCGGTCCAGTACCCACTGGACCGAGAGAGTGCCCTCTGACCAGGGCTAGACTTCCTTGAGCAAAGGATGGTTCAGAAGAACCAGTTTCAAAAAAAAAAAAATATGACAGAGAAATCAGTAGGTTTGGAGTCCAAGATTGTCTCTCCAACTGCGCAAAGTAGTTAAGCCATACAGATTGTCCAGTCACTGTTTCTAGGTCCTGTTGAACCATCTACAGTTGGTGGTAAAAGGTGGCTCGTTCAGTTCCAGTGGTTCAGGTTTATGATGTGAGGAATTATGAACCACAGGAGTGGGAGGAGGAAATTTGATCAATACATGTGTGGCTGGTAGGGTCTGGACGTGCCCACTTAAGCGGACATTTCTCCAGACAGACTTTTAGAATCTCCTCCTATTCTGTCTGAGTCCTTTTCTCAGTTTATGTGGAGCCTGATTATGTAGGAATGATGGGCTAGGAGGTTGTCTTTCCTTTGCATAAGTCATTTAGGAAGTAAACAACAAAGATTTTATAAGATTCCTCTTTCTGTCCCTCCTGTAAGACAAAAAAATGGACAGAAGGTGTATTTCGTCAGGCTCTGTTACAGACTTCCTCACTGAGCAGTGTAGTCATGTAGGTGTGGTACAAGCTGCAGCCTGTGTCAAGTCTAGTTCCCTGGCCTCACATCCTCCTGAATAGGATTCCAGGAGGATTGATGCCATGGCAAAAAAACAGTATATGGCAGCTTCTGTGAAACTCAGACAGGCAAGTTGTATGGCTTATGTGGCTAGATTTGAAATCTAGGTGGGGCACGCAGTATTGCAGTTAGCCAAGCAGGCCCATGGCCAGCTGGCTAGCGGGTTGGAACAGGTGGCTGCTAATGGCACTGAAGCCTCTAAGTTCAAGTTCATACTGCTGTTGGTGTTAATCTTGTTTTCTCTAGGGTCATGACCACTTCTGTAGCTTTCCGTGAGTTGGCATGGCTCAGATGCACTAATCTGTCCCAAGATACTCTGTCAAAGTCTATGGATTTGTTTCTTGTTGTGGGTAATTCTCTGTTTGAGGAACAAACAGAAAGCTATATGAAAACATGGATGATTACCTACAAAAGTGCCCAGGTAGAGGCTCAGGCCTCCTCTGCTTCGCCAGAGGGGTCTCTTCAGAGGCAGAGATAGGCAGGGCACAAGTAAACCGTCCCCTCCTTAGCCTAAGACTATTGCCAAGCAGGCACCCTGATGGGGTGCCCAGGGCCGAGTCTCCTATACCAGTGGGCAGGTTGGTTTTATTTCAGCCAGAACTGGGTGTCCCTAACTCGGACAAGTGGGTTCTGGAAGTAATAGGTCTGGTTCTCAGCTTCAAACAGTTTCAAAGATGAGAGCCAGACAGGTCCTACCAAATCCTTCGAATCCCTTGCTTTGGAGCAGAGGTTTCTTCTCCTCTGAACTGCAAAGCAGTAGAAAGAGTCCTTCCTTGCCACCGGGGCAAGGGCTGTACTCATGATACTTTCTTACCCTATAGAAGGCAGGAGATTGGCGGCCCATCTCAGATTTAAGGTACCTGAACAAGCATCTTTTGAAAACAAAGTTAAAATGTTAACTCTGGCTGAGGCCAGGGGACTGGCTAGCTTTCCTGGACCTCAAGGATGCCTGTTTTTCATGTCTTGATCAGGCCTTCTCACCAAAGTACCTCAGGTTACCCTCAGGCCACTACCAGTTCAGGGCTGCCCTTTGGCCTTACCTCTGCTCCAAGGGTATTCAAGAAATTCTAGCTGTGCTAGTGGCTCTTTAAGAAGGCAAGGGATTGCTTTGTTTCCTTTCCTGGATGACTGGCTCTTAGTGGGTCAGTCTCCAGATCAAGTAAAATCCCACTTGCAGAAGTCACCCAGCAGCTTCTCACCTTTCTGGGATTCCTGCTGAATTTACCAAAGTCAGTTCTCGAACCAGTTCAGGTACTAACTTTCATAGGTGCAGAGTTGAACACAAAGTTAGCCAGGGCATTTCTCCCTCTGAAAGGGTAGGCAGTCTCTTTGCCCTGGCATCTTCCATTACTCTGCAGTCTCTTGGACCAGCAAAGCATTTGCTACAACTACTAGGGCTACATGGCTGCTTCCACAGCTGTAGTGCAGGGAGCAAGATTCCAGATGAGGGACATTCAGTTCCATCTGAGGGCCTATTGGTCCCAAAGGAGGGATTCCCTTTCCAAATTGGTTCTAGTGACCCAATCCCTGATCCTGGCCTTACACTGGTGGCAGGATCAAAGCAATCTAAAACTAGGGGTCCTCTTCATTCCCTCACCACGGATGCTCCTGTGTTAGGGTGAGGAGCTCGCTTAGGCAACCTGTCCACTAGGGGAGTGTGGTCTCCCTAGGAATCTCTGCTCCACATCAATTTTTGGAACTCAGAGCTGTCTTCTAGTTCTTAGGAGTTTTCAGCTTCTGTCCAGAACAAGGTAGTTCAAGTCAGGACAGACAACACCACAATAATGTGGTACATCAACAGGCAGGGGGGCACTCGGTCATCAGCCTTGTGCACCGAAGCAATGAAGTGGTGGTCTCTGGCTTACTCCCTGAACACCTCCCTGATAGCAGTTCACCTCCCAGGGAAGGACAATGCCCTGGCAGATGCCCTCAACAGGATTCTCAGGGCCATCACGATTGGGCTCTGAATTCTCAGGTGCTGGGTTCAGTCCTTGCCAGATGGGGCTCATTTTCAGATAGATCTTTTCGCAGCCCCAGATAACCACTAACTTTCTCTGTTTGTTGAGGTCTCCAGTGCTGGGATCAGCCCCGGACGCTTTTCACTTGGATTGGAAAGGAAGTTTCTGTTCACCTTTCCTCCTTTTCCCTTTCTTTCAGGGTACTAGTAAAATCAGATCTCAGCCCTGCAAAGCAATTCTGATTGTTCCAAACTGGGCCAGACAGCCCTGGTACCCATTGTCTCTGTCTTGACAGTCCACCCTACCCTGAGCTTGCCCAGAGTCCACGACTTACTGGCCTTGCACAAGGGAGAGTGTGGTATCCAACCTCAAATTCCTCCTTCAAGGCAGCTCTTGAGGAGTTAGAATTTGCAGTTTACCACCTTTTTCAAGGTGTCGCAGATATTTTAAAGGCTTCAAGAAGCTTTTCACTGGCGCCACTTACAATTCTAAGTGGAACAGGTTTTCAGTCTGGTGCCTGAGAGGCAGATTATACCACAGTCTGCTTATCTGCCCATTTTCTGGACTTTTGGTCCATTTTAAATTCCTTAGGTCTTGGGCCAGCTACCTTAAGGGTTCCTCTGGCAGCTGTCTCTGTTTTTCTGCAAGCAGGGAAGCCTGCTTCCTTTTCTTCTCAACCTGTGTTTTCCAAGTTTTTAAGGGGTTGCTTCACACCAACCCTCCTTTTTCGAAACCAGCTCCTGCAAGTGAGCCTGAATGTTTGCATTGCTCAGTTAATGCAAACCCTTGGACCTCTGCCCAGCAGAGCTCAAGCTTCTCACTTGGAAAATGTTTTTCTGGTGGTTTCACTTCTGCCAGGCATAAGTGAACTACAGGCCCTGGCAGTGGAAGAAGATTTTTCTCCCCACAGGGATAAGACAGTCTCTAGGACTCATACAGGGTTTGTCCCTAAGTGGTTTCAGGTTTCCACCTGAACCAATCCATCTCTCTCCAGGATTTTTCACTGAGCATTCTTCCTCAGGTGAGAGGAGACTGCACAGCTTGGACGTCAAAAGAGCCTTATGCTACTATTTGTAACGCATCAAGGGTCACAGGTTTGAATCCTCCAACTCTTCTTCCTTACCTAGGGCAGAGGTTGGCAAGGGAACCTGCCACTAAAGAGGACAATTGCAAGGTGGATTGTCTCTTGTATCCATTTTTGTTATCAAAGACTAGGTAGGAGCCCCCTCAGGACTGAGGCTCACTCCACCAGGTGTACAGCTGCATCTCTAGCGGCTGCTGAGATATTCCCATTCTGGAAATCTGTCGAGCTGTTACTTGGAAGACAGGTCACACTTTTACAAGCATTATTCCCTGGATTTCAGTCCAGGAGAGATGCTTCGTTTTTAGCACAGCTGGCTCAGGGCCTATTTCCTAAGTAGGTTCTGACCCTCCTCCGTGGAGGTACTGCTGTGTAATCTGCAATAAGTCCTAATATAGCAAGACTTCATGGTGTTTGAAGGAAAAATTACTCACCTTAGTAATTGCTTTTCTTCTCATGGAGCCTTGCTATATTAGACCACCCTAACCTGCCCCTCTCAGAACTTCTACTGGGGTGTGGTGGCAAATGAGTGCAAGCACTGTGTCATGCTATTGTAGTTCTTCCTTCACCTCTTTTATTTAGGGTTAGGGAACTAGGGTTTTCTGTGTTGAGTGATTTGTTGGCCCCCTTCCTGGACTTGAGTCTTTGGGGAAGGGGGGTCCTAATAGTGCTTGTCAGGGAGGAAAACTAATAATACCATTATTCATTCTTATTATTGTTATTGTTGTTTCTATTGTTGTTTATATTGTTGTTATTACTACTAGTAGGTAGCCATTTGGCTAGTGTAGAGCTTTCCACACAGACTTGTTGCTTAGTGTTAGCTTCGTAAAGATCTGACAGTTTCATTTGAAACTGCCCAGATAGAGCTTTGGTATAACGCCCTCGCGCTTTAGAACTCCAGATTCTCTGGAGTTAACTCTTTCCTCTCCGGGGCAGTTCAAGTGCAGTGGCTAACTGCAATAAGTCCTAATATAGCAAGACTCCATGAGAAGAAAAGCAATTACTAAGGTGAGTAATTTTTTCTTCTCTGATATCAGATTCTGTTTCCACTCTAGGAATATTGATAATTTCTGTCATCCTACTCAAGAAGGCAGCCTATGTAGTAAAATCTTTCAGGGGCTGAGTCAGAAAACCTCTCTCCTCATCCCCAGTTACATCAGGGGTTATAGTTTATTCACCCACCTATTCTTAATAATATTCCTCCTCTGTGACACTAGGTGGCACTGAGGGAGGGATTATTAGCTGGTTGTTGCCTATCTGTCTGGAAGTACTCCCACATCTGTTTAAATTCCTTCATAGAATGCACTCTATGGGAGACCATGGACAGTTGGCTTTGGGTTCTTGTCCTTCTTTAACTCAAAGTGTTTTTTTTTTTATTTTTTTTTTTTAGGCTAGAGGGAGATTCCTCTGCATGCCTCTTTTTACCATCTCTTCTTCCTTGCCTGAGCATTCATCAGATGATGTTTTATATGAACATGTGAAGAAGTCAGAAGAAGAAGGCCATTTGGTCTATCTAGACTGCTCATATTGTAGGGTCCACAGCTTGAGCTATTGACCCTGCCCCTCTCCCCACTCCTCCCATCCTCTCTGCCCATGATCCATACCTTCTTTCTATGCCTATCCCAGCCTCTCTTGAAGCTGCCCACTGTCATCAACAAGACCACCTGTTCTGATAATGCATTACAAGTGTCTACCACCCTGTTGTGAAGAAGTGCTTTCTGACCTTTCTCCTAAACATCCCCCCTCCAGCTTAACACTGTGCCTGCTCATGTTATGGTTGACTCTTAGCTTAAAAAGACCCTCCTTATCCACTTTATTTATTGCTTTCATGTACTTGAACATCTCAATCATGTACCTCTTCTCTGTCCTGTCCTCCAGGGAGTACATGTTCAGTGCCCCAACCCCTCTCCTCATATGCTTTACCCTGCTGACCCACTATCATCTTTGTAGCACTCTTCTGGACATTCTCCATCAGGTTAATGCATTTTTTGAGGTGTGTGCACCAGTACTGAACTCCATACTCTAGATGTAGCCTCATCAGTGACCTGCACAAGGGTAGCATAATCTCCTCTCTCCTACTACTGATCCCCCTAGCTATGCATCCCAGCATCTTGTTTGCCCTTACTGATGATTTCTTGCACTGCATGGAGTGCTTCAGTTCACTAGTGATCATCACTCCTAGGTCCTTCTCCTCCTCTGTCCTGGGATCAGTGGCTCCAGTGTGCATAACTTTGAATTTCTTGGCATTGAAGCCAAGCTGCTAGATCCCAGACCACCTCCCCAGCTTTTCAAGATCATCGGGCTGGCAGTATAGCCTAGAGGTTAGAGGAATGAGGTGTGAACAAGCTTGATACATCCAGCAGACCAGACCTGAGTTTGATTCTCACAACCTCCACTTACATACCGTGTGACTCTGAGCAAGTCAGTTAACTGCCCAGCGTTCCCAGGTTGCCCCTAAAAACAGGCACTTGTGCCTAGTGGGCCTTACCTGGTTACCAAAGACTGAAAAAAAAAACCTGTAGGTCCTGTGTTCCTTCAGCTGTGTCCGCTCTCGTGCAGAGCTTGGTGTCATCTGCAAATAGGCATATTTTGCCCTTAATGCCATCCCCAATGTCATTGATGAAAACATTGAACAATGGCCCCATCACTGAGCCCTGTGGAACCCCACTGGTGACCTCTTTGGTGCCAGACAACTCTCCCCCCACAACCACCCTCTGGGTTCTTTTCCTCAGCCAGTTTTCCACTCATCTGGTCATCTTCTCCCCAACCCCAAGATCCACCATCTTCCTGCTCAACTTTTTGTGGTGCACAGAGTCAAAGGTCTTGCTGAAATCCAGATAGAGGATGTCTACTGCTTGGCCCCTGTCTACTGTCTTAGTGACTCAGTCAAAAAAGTCAATCAGGTTCATTTGACATGCTCTCCTTATCATGAACCTGTGCTACCTCGCATCCTGGAAACCATGCTTCTCTAGATGTTCTACTAACCTTTCTTTAAGTATGGTCTCCATGAGCTTGCACACAATTAAGGTCAGACTGACTGGTCTGTAATTTCCTGGATCTTCCTTTGGCCTGCTTTTGTGGAGGGGCATCATATGTGCTGTTCTCCAGTCCTCCGGTACCACACCTGACTACAGTGAACTATTAAATAGGCCTGCCAGTGGCCCTGACAGCTCCTCAGCCAGTTCCCTTAGTACCCTTGGATGTACTCTATCTGGACCTGGTGATTTATCCACCTTCAATACCCGTGAGGTATTTAAAGGTCTATATCACATTCCCATTCTCCCTCTTCTCTTCCAGGGTGTACATATTTAGGTCCTTAAATCTGTCCTTGTAGGATTTCTGATGCAGACCTTGCACCATCTTAATTGCCCTCCTCTGGACTGCCTCTACTCTGTCTATATCCTTCCAGTGATGTGGTCTCCAGAACTAGACACAGTACTCACTTAATCCTCCTCTATCACTACATCTGTGTTCTCCTCCGCCCCACTCTTCTCCCTTCTGAAGGCACTGTTCTATCCTTCTCACTAAATTCTCCTTAAAAAGCTTCCTGACAGGCAATACTTTATTAAACAGGTCATACGGTGTAGCTGTTTCTGCAGACATTAGTTTTAAAGTGTTCACAGTTTTTTCAATAGGGGAACACTCTTTGGAATTAGACAAAGAGGTTGGGGCTGAAGGAGATTAGCTTTTAGTCTTTTCTTTTCTGTGTTTGAGAACAAAAACCCTTATACAAATCACTATTGTACCAAATGCAATTAGTGACTAAACATTTATAGCACAGCAAATGCCTTACTACCCTAGGCAAGCTGGTACTACAGTTTTGACACCTTTTGAAACCTGTAAGCTTTGTGCATTGTTTAGGTTATTGCAACAAATCTGACTTAGTCATGATACCAGATAAAGCACCACTATAAAAGTTCTGACCTTAGTCCTGACAGTCGGTATTTAACTGGGTCACAGTCGTCATGACTATGATTTGAGTTTTTTTTATCTGCCTCAGTCCTTATGAGTTCAGAGTGTTAGAATTTTTGGCAGAAGCGCTCAAGGTATAGCTGGCCATAGTCATTGACAGCTGACAGAATCACTCAACTGCACTCACAGTGAGTCAAAATAAACAGCCTCTGATGATAGAAAATGTTATAAAACACTCCAGTTCAGCAGGTCCATTGGGGAATAGCCCCTACAGAGTAATACTGCCACTCATTTTCATATTATGTGGGCTTGTCCTAAACTTACCCCCTTTTTCAGGAGCTCAAAGGGGCACTACAGGAAATTTTCACTCCCCAAATAATACTTTCTAAAGAACTACTTCTTTTTACACTACTCGCACAGGGTACGAGGGACACCACGAGTAAATATCTATTGGGTATATTGTTGTGCACCATAGAGAAGTGTCTAACAAAGCACCGGCTCAATGCACAGACACCCACTCTAAATGATTGGATGAATGACACTAGTCAGTTCTATTTATAATTTAGAAACCCTGACTTATAATATCAGGAATCATGCAGACAGGGGTCAGAATAGATGGAAATATTGGATCCTACATGTTATGGCTAGAGACCCCTCTTTTGCCCCTTAACTTTAGGGAAGTAGCTCCACCCACATTATGGAGAACAGAAAGACAGAAGGGAGTGATAGATGTACCATTTTGCCTACCCGGTGCTCTTTACCTCCCAGGCACTCATGAGGGGTTGTTGGTTGCCGACTGGGGGGGTAGGTGCCGGAACTTACAGAATCATATTTTAAATTTGCAGCAGAATGCAATGTGAAGTGTACTTGATCAAAGTGACAGTTGTACTTGTTACTGCTACTCCTTGCTGTTTGTGTTGTCAATAATTATGAAAATAAACTTCAATAAACTATGATTATAAAAAAATACTGAAAATTTTATAAAAAAAACTAAACGTATATTTAGCTCAAACTGGAAGTGTTACAATGGAATCACGAGGCTACACCATAGACTGTAAGCTCCACTGCTATCATTACGAGTAAAGCACAATATGCAGTCTAGTCCTGAGTTCTCTGGAATGGACAGAAACTGAGAAAATATAACAAAATCACTAAATTTGTGCTAAAACACAGATCAGAAAGAGATCTTAGACACATGTTACTGATAACACTAATTATTAAATAAAATAATAAATACAAAATGTTGGCATTAAACTGGCAGGAGTACCATCCAGGGTGACTGTTTTCCTCAATGGAAACTAAAGCTCTCTTAGAAGACTGCTAGGAGTACAAGAACAGCACTCAAAATGGTGTTTTCATAGAACATAGAATATGCTGGCAGATAAGGACAGCTTGGCCCACTCAATCTGCCTATTTCTCCCTGCCTATAAGATCACCACAGATCCTACTTGATCTCCAGCCCATTCTCCCCCACCTTCCTTTTCCCTGAGACTCTCTTATGTCTATCCCATTCATTCTTGAACCCAGACAGTTCCGGGAATCCACCACTCTTTCAGTGAAGTACTTCCTCATATCTCTTCTGAATCCCCCCCCCCCCCGCATTTCATTTCATGTCCTTTTATTCTTCAGCTGCACCTTCAAAGACCGTGCTAAGGCAATCACAGGAAAAGAGAGCCAATCTTGGTTATCCGAGTCATATATAATTTATTAAAACATTAAATAGAAGCACTCCACATACTGTGCCAACACGTTTTTGAGCTACACTAACCCTTTGTCAAGATGGTCATGCCTCTGTAGTATATGGAGTGCTACTATCTTTTATGTGTGTTTTAATAAATTATATATGAATCAGACAACCAAGATGAATTATCGTTTACTGTAATTGCCTTATTATGGTCTCTGAAGGTGCAACTTGATGCCTGGGGCTTGGCATTTTCTATCTGGTGGCCACCTCTGCCTTTCTAGTTTCTATCACTGGTTAAGTTGTTCTTCCCATTGTAATCAATGTGATGCTTGTTAATTCATGACTGTTTGTGTCCCCAGAAATCCTGTTTGTGTTATTTATAATGCTTGATTTATGAACCTTTATATGGTCACTTATGTCTGTCTTGTTCTTGAATGTTCTTCCCTAATTCTGATGAATAAAAAATATTTACTACTTCTACTTCTACTACTGCCACTACTTACTACAACCTTATTCTTTGGCATCTTTTTTTCTGAAAAATACTTCTCTCTTGCACCTTGTTTACCCCGTGAGGTATTTAAAGGTGTATATCACATTCCCCTTCTCCCTCTTCTCTTCCAGGGTGTACATATTCAGGTCCTTAAATCTGTCCTTGTAGGATTTCTGATGCAGACCCTGCACCATCTTAACTGCCCTCCTCTGGACTCTCTCTACTCTGTCTATATCCTTCCAAAGATGTGGTCTCCAGAACTAGACACAGTACTCTAGGTGGAGTTTACCAGTGATCTATACAGAGGTAACACCACCTCCTTCTTTCTGCCGGTGATACCCCTCCTATGCAGCCCAGAATCACTCAAGCCCTTCCAACTGCCTTGTCACACTGCCTAGCCAGCTTTAAGTCATCATATATGAGTACCTGAGGTCTCATTCCTGCTTGATTGTAAGTACCACCCTTCCCCCATTTTGTACTTTGCCCCAGGATGTCTGTGCCCGAAGTGCATTATTTTGCACTTTTTAGCATTGAAACCCAGCTGCCATACCCTTGATTACACTGAGTTTTCTCAGGTCACTGCTGATTCCCGAGTGTCCACCTTATTGCAGACTGTGGTGTCATCCACAAAGAGGAACAACTTTCCTGCTAGCTCCTCTGCAATGTCACTTATAAAGACTGGTCCCAGCACTGATCTCTGAGACACCCCACTAGTCACCTGCCTTCCTCAGAGTGAACTCTGCTTACCTCCACCCTGTCACTTATCCCATAACTAATTCTTACCCAGTTTACCACTTGTGGGTCCACTCCTAGGCTATCCAGCTTACCTACTAGTCTTCTATGTGGAACAGTGTCAAAAGCCTTACTGAAATCTAGGTAGGCTACATCCACCACTCCATCCTGATCTAGCTCGTTGGTCACCCAGTCAAAGAAATCTATCAGATTTGTTTGACATGCATCCCCCCACCATGAAATGATGCTATCTCAGGTCTTGTAACCCATCAGATTCCAGATATTGCACAATCCTTTCCTTCAGCAGTGATTCCATTATATCAGGCTGTCTGGCCTCTAGCTGTTAGCCACTTTCCTAATACCACTTTTGTGAAGTGGGACTACTTCTGCCCTCCTCCAGTCCTCTGCAACCACTCCTGTTTCCAATCATCTGCTAAACAGTACTGTCAGAGGTGCAGCAAGACCTCACTGAACTCACTCTTTAGCCTTGGATGTACCACACTTGGCCCCCATTGCTCTATCCACTTTCAGGTTAGCAAGTTCCTTCAGGACTCTATTCTCTGAAAAAGGACTGGTGTTCAACCCCCTCTAATGCTCCCGTTACTTTCTTGTGACCCCTCCTCTACTCCTTCCTCTTTGAACACTGAACAAAAGTATTTGTTCAGGATGTTTACTTTTTCCTGGTCCCCCTTTTCAGTTAAAAAATATTCTGAGTACTTGGGCACCATTCCTTATGCAGGGATGATGCACAAAGCTGGACTGGCTTTTCTTTGTTGTAAGACTATGTATTATTTATAATTATAGTTTAGCTGCACATAAAACATAGACAATGATACAGAAAAAAGTCATATGACCCACCAGTCTGCCTAATACTATGTTTTATATGTTGTGTGTACTCTAATGGTCAGTTACATTTGTACTAGGGGTGTGCGAATACCTTAAATCAAATATTCTGATGCATATTCGTATTTGGAGCTCCAGATATTTATTATTCAACCACAAATGTGTTTTTTTTTATAAATTAAACATTGTAACGCTGTTAAAAGTCCACCACTTCCTTCTCTTTTGAAGCACAACATGAACACTTCCTAACAGACTTTCAGCAGCCAAAAAGGCAATACACTACTGCACTGGTCAGTGGTCAGGTGATAGATGGCCCTCATAGATTGACCAAAGGCTGTAGATAAGGTGATGTAAGGCTGTAGATGAGGTGATGTCTTTTTATCTTGTCCAGGGGAACTACAATGGACTGTCATAAGTGCATTGTTCAGTATTAGATAATGGGTAAATTCAAACTTGCTTCCTGATTGGCTGAAAGAGCCTGGCACCTGGGCTGTTATTTCTTAATAACGGCCCGCTCAGAAAAAGTGCCAGCTCGATCATTTGAAACAGAAACTTGCCAGCCGCCATTGTATTCTCCAGTGACTGAGACGGCAGTCGCAACCCGAACCGCATTCATTCCACTCGCTCGCCTTCAACACAAACCGCTCCACAGCACCAAAAACTAAATAATTAAATATTTAACAAAAGCGTTTCCTGCCTCACAGCTGCTCTGTTTTCCTGCCAACAGCATTTCGGGTAGTCCACCGACTCCACTTTTACTTACTGTATGTACATTACGTCCTTTCACCACCCACTCACTTCCCAGCTCGCCTTCATTATTACAACGTTCATCCGCAAACACCTAACTCCCTTTCTTTTTTCTCTGTTAAATAAAAAACAAAACTTTACTGCCGCTCCTAATACCTCGTAGTTGCGCTCCTCTTCTGATTACTAAGTGCCATGTTAGTCACTCGGTCGACCACACTCAGTCGCGTCCCTTCCTACATATAAAAAAAACAACAGCACCCTCTGGTGGCAAGGGACTATTTTACAAGCCCACATTTCTCTTTCCTTTTAATAACATTTGAATTTTTTTTTTAAATAAAAACATTATTAAAAAACACTAATGTAACCCCATTATCTAAGTGTAATAATACCCTCCAGGGTGGGCATTATGGGATATAACGGACCTTCCAGGGGCTATAAGGCCCTCCGCCTATGGCGTCGGGCCTCATTATGCCCCTGGGCAGTCTGTTATATCCCAATAACGCCCACCCTGTTGGGTATTATTACTTACTGTGCACTCTGGAAGAGAGAAGAGTGGGATGTGCCATGATAGAGACCTATACAAGTACCTCACAGGGGTGAAGATGGCACATAAGGGGAGACTCTTTCAAATGAGAAAGAGAACAAGTACCGGGGCAATGGGGGTATGTGATGAAGCTGAAGGGGGAGTTGAAGACAGATGTGAAGAAATATTTATTCACAGAAGAAATGGTAGATGACTAATACAGACTGCCAGCATAAGTGATGCAGGTGAAAACAGTGTGGGGCTTCGAGCATGCATGAGACAGGCATAGGAGTGTATTTCAAAACAGGCAGGCAGGCAGCAGGGTTGCTTTGAGGTCTGCAGAATAGATCAGTAAGGCAGGTATGGACAATCTGGGCAGGCCAAGTGGTCCTTTTCTCCCAATAGATAATTAGTAATCTGAAGTACATAATAATAAGTGCACTAAAACATAAAACAGTATTTAAATGTTTCTAGATTAAGAGGGGCCTCATCGTGGCCATGCAGTATATATGCCAGGGAGTGCAGCATTACCCTTTAAAATAAATATTTAACATGATAGAAAAAAGAAAGGGTTAGCCCCTCAAAAAAGTAACATTACACTGTTGTCAACATTAGGAAGATCAAGGACAGTACTGTACTATCAGTTTTATGTGGGCAGATCATATTTGTAGCCAACTACTGGAAAGATTAGCTTAATGAACACTAGATTTTCAACATGTTGAGGGTCCAGTTTGGAACGGTGTGGGTGAAATCGTCACTAACAGTGCTAAACATCCGCTTGGATGGCACACTTGTAGGAGGGTAGCTTAGGTATTTTAAAGCAAGTTGTGCCTGGTGAGGAAAGGAGTTCATTTTCTGAATTCAGTAGCCCTGGGCATCAACTTCAAATGTCTCAATTGCAGAGAGAGAGGCTGAGACTGTGAGCATTTGCGTTGCTGTTGATGCAATGATGTGCTGAGTAATACCTAGTCACTCTCCTCTGCACTGCCATTGTACCATCTTTTCCCCATCTTCACCAGTACCATCTGATTCCAAACCACCATATGCCTGTTTCTCTCCCTCAGGAACCTGAACTGGAGCATCTTCTTTCCTTTCCAAGTGTCTCACTGCCTGAGCAGCAAATTTAACTCTTCACTCAGCTGTTGCCTAAAATGAGTCACCCTGTGGCTGTCCATGGCTATATGAAGGATCTTGCATTTGAACCTGGGGTCCAACATGGTAGCAAATACGTGATGGCAGTTATCCATGGCCATGGCGAACCTTACATCATGTTCTGCATCAAGATGAATAAAATTCTCAGTGACCTCATGTGTACTCATTGTATCATCAGCCAAGAACCATTGTAATACTCTTTTGAGAATATGCACAGCTGGGATAGCCATAGCACTTAGGTCACATGTACTCATCTCAAATGGCACAAGAACCTTCACAATTCCCTCAAGAACTAACCAATCATGATATCCTAGGACCCCTCCAACATCTGCCTCCATAGACATTTTGTGTAGTGCCCGCTTTACTCCAGCAGTCTTGAAAGCATCAGGTATGAACTGAAGAATTCCACCGAGTGCTAACATCTTGTATTACACAGTGTTGGGGCTGACCAAGGTGTTCTTGAACTTCTCATAATATGTTAGTGGCTTTTACAGAGTGATGGAAATGGCTGCAGATGGAATAGACTGTGGATAATATGTTGCTGGTCCTAGTACTGTTATGCAGTGCATGAATTATCACTAAATTTAGTGAGTGTGCAAAGCAACAAATACTCATAAAATGTCCATCATTGATGGCTTTCACCATGTTTGTGCCATTGTTGGTAAAAAAACACAACTTTTAAACTGATGTAAAAAACAGGCCAAGACAGCAACATGTCTTGCAGGAATGTGAGAATATAATGTGCTCTGTGTTCTTCCTCCATCAGCCTGACATTCAGCAAAGCTGATCTAATGTGATTACCAGATCTTCGGGGGGCCAAGGGTGGGCCACAAGGTGGAGCATCAGCAACAGCAGGCTGTTGCACACACCACTCTGCAGTTAAGGAGAGATAGGCAAGCAGGAAGTTATTGCTAGCCAAGATATCTGATGTGCAATGAAAAACACCAACAACAGCCTCTGTAAGTAGAATAGCAACAGCAAATCAAGCAACATCATACAGTTGTGGCAATATACTCTGTGAAAATGTAGTATGAAATGATATCTCATAGCACTGGTGCAAATAGTTGAGAAGCTGTCGGAAGAGAGTATCTTCCACAACTGAGATAGGCTGGAGATCCAATGCCATCATCTTGGCAATCAGCTGTGTGATTTGCTGTGCTGTTGGATGTGAGGCATGATACTTTGTTTGTGTATGCAGAGCATCCCTTATTGGAACTGACATGGGAGACATCGATGTGGATGGCTTCATCAGTTGAGTATGAAGTGCTGATGACTGTGTCTGCCTTGTAGTATCACTGGAGTCAGAAGTGACCAAAGAAGAGGGACTCTGTGTTGGTGTTGGTCAGGGGAAGGAGTACCATGATCACTGGGTTGCTCGAAATCAGATCTGTCATTACCACCACCACTGCCAAAAGTACATGCCAGTCCATGGGAGGGGCTTGGTCTAGGTGGAACCAAGGGTCCAGATCCAGATCCAGATGAGGTTCGATACAGTTGAGGGTGCTTAAGCTTCAAGTGGTTCTGTAATGATGTTGCTGCTAAGTTACAGTGATTTCCCTTGGCTTATAGTGCTGTTGCAAAAATAACAGATTGCCTTCCTCGTGTCCTCCTCTAACACAGTGAAATGCAGCCACACAGCACTCTTAACACTGTGGTTATCAATGATTCTGGTAGCACCACATCCTCCAGTTCTTTTTTCAACAGATGTGCCTTTCTTGTCCTCATGTTCGTGCCCTGTGACTACTGGCCCTGATGGTGCCATGCCAGGGCTGCCATAAATTGGCTGTCCGTCATGCTGTGACAAAACCTGCTGAAGAAACAGCAGTGTTGCTTATTTGGTTTTCTTAGAGAAAGGGGGACCATTACACTTACTGCTACTTCTACTACCCTGGGTACTAGTGATACTCCTAGAGGCTCTTTTGCCAGCCACCTTTTTTTTTCTGCTCTCAAGGTACATAGCATACTCTGCCTTATCCTCAAAGTCACTCATTACATTTGCTTCTGATAAAGAAGATGACATGTTACTGGGCAATTCATGTGGAGGGAAATACTCAGAGCCAGATGACTGATCCCCCCTTCAACTTTTTCAGCAGTAGTGAGCAGCTGAGAAGCAGGAGTTATAACTTAATCAGCTGTAGTGGTCATACTGGCAATATTCACCATGGCAGGGATAACAGACTGTGGTGATAGTTTAACAGTAGTGGCAGGGTTCATAGTATCAGTAATGGCTGGTGAATGGTCACAGTTGCAGGGCTGGTTGTAGTAGTTATGCTGCCAGTTGTGGAAGACAGGGTTTCTATGGTGGTGGTGGTGGGGACAACAAATTTGATGACACTGGAGAGAGGACACACTGGTGGTTGTGGGAATTGAGAACAGTGTCCTTCTGCTTGTGCTTCTTGTATCACTTTCTCCTGTGCCAGCCACAGTACTACTGTTGCTGGAAGAAATAGGATTGGAAAGGGTAAAGAATAATTTTGGGCATCGAATATGGTCTGTCACTGACATTCAGGTTCACCATCACCAGGCTGTTCATCTATTGTATATTTGTATGGGCTGGACCAAGTATGTTTTTACCACCTCTACCTGCCATTGTCTATACCAACAATTTCTAAACACTCTAAACGACTGTAATATGTTTTAAATGTACAGAAGTACAGATTTATTTTAGCATAAAAAAATTCCTGCAAGAAGCATGCAAGGCAGGCAACGGTGTGTGTGCAGTGCAACTGCATGGCATCACTATCTGGCCTTAAACTGTGGGCAGTGGGAATGCAGTCAGCTGACTGCCCTCCAAGACTGCTGGCTGCTACTGACTTTTGTGAAACCTGAGCCCAACCCAGATTATACCAATAATATTTTTAAAGACAGATTTCTACAGCAGAATTACTGTAGTGATCCTGAACTGTGGGAGGTGAGAGTGCAGTCAGCCGACTGCCCTCCGAGACTGCTGGCTGCTATTGACTTTTGTGAAACCTGAGCCCAACCCAGATTACACCAATAATATTTTTAAAGGCAGATTTCTACAGCAGAACTACTGTAATACTTTTTTAAATGTACAGCAGTACTGATTTATTGTAGGACAAAATAATTCTTGCAAGCAGCACACAAGGCAGGCAAAAGTATGCGTTCAGTGCAACTGTGGGGCATCACTGCCTGGCCCTAAACTGTGGGTGGTGTGAGTGCAGTCAGCTGCTTGCCCTCTGAGACTGCTGGCTACTGTTGACTTTTGTGAAACCTGAGCCCAGAATACACCATATTAGTCAAACCTAACATTATCCAAATTAATTTCATGTCTCCCAAGCAGTCTGGATAATCGAGAATGTACTGTACATTCAAATGTATGGAACTACTGATGTATTTTAGCACCCAAACAATTATTGCAAGTGGCATGCAGGCAAGGGTGTGTCACTACCTGGCTTTATTTATTTATTTTTATTTATTTAGTTTTTGTTGACCGGGTAAGTGCACTAGACAAGCCCTGCCTATTTTCAGGCACAACCCGGGGGAGGGGGATACAGATGAATGCCAACTGACCTTGAACCAGATTAAGTTGTTGGTGGTATTTTTAGTGAATGAGGGAAATTTGGCCAGGACACCGGGGATATTCCCCAACTCTTGTCAGTAGGGGGAATTCTGGTCACAGCTATGGAGAGCTCAGTTGGTAATCAGCTCTGCACCAGTGAGGTTCTATCCTCTACCACTGCGCTACCGACTGAGGCAGCCCCTGCTCTGTTACTACCCCGAGAGACGTCTTACCTTTCCAGCGATACATAGGGCACATCTTTCCCTGTGGAGAAGCCTTCTGTCAATACTGCGCCTTCTGAAACTATGTCTGCAGAGCCCTTGACTGTTTCCTAGCCTCTGTTACAGGTTTCTGCTTCGGAACTCAGTGTGCCAGCTTTCTGGAGTGCAACACATGATGATCCCCCTGCTACATCCGGTATCGGTCTCAGGAGAGTCAGCATGGCTACAGAGTCGCATTTGGGGGAAACGGACTTGTTATTTTTGGATCCACTACACCTGCTGAGACCTTCCACTGCTATGCCTGCTCTTTCTACCACTGCTTTCTTAATTCACTCCCGATTTGGTCTACAGACTGCCCCGGACATTTCAGACCCCGCCTGAACTGCCACGGATGCTTTACAATGCGCGGGATGGACAAAAACAGTTTCAGGATCCTGGACTCCGGATCCATCGTGGGATGCAGACAAGCACGGAGTCTTATTTTACCCTACCAGGCCTGCACCTCTCGACAAGAGCTCCACCGAGGTACCTGTTACAAAAGACGCTAGCATTAATAAGGACACTTCTGTTTCTATTAAGCCTGTTATTTCTGGGGCTGCTTGGTGGGATATTATTGATACTCATGATAATGATTCTGCAGTTATTGTTACTCAAAGCTCCAACATGGAGCCATTAGTTGGAGAAGCATCTGTTGCTGCCCTATCCCAGGAACCAGTGGTTTCCACTCCTCTCCAGCCTCATATCTCCTCTCTCCCTTCTTCCCTGTTCCATACCTCCTGCCCTACCAGGCATTCCTCTGCACAACCTATTGTGCACACCTCAGTTTATGGGCAGACCTCTGATACTGTTCCCAGTACACCCTCACCCCTTTTAGGATCAGTTCAACCAGTCTCACCTCTTCTGGATGACCCTGGGGAAGGCCCCTCGACTGTGACCCCAACTTTGACCCTCCACTTAGACCCCCCCAGCTCCTGGCAGGGGGCCTATCCTATCAGATTTGTTTAAAAACAAACTAGAACAGGCCCCTAGATGTAACGCAGTTCATCTGCGCTATAAGGGAGGCCTTTCTGAATTCCCTGATCATTATTATGTGGGTTGGACCCTATTGAAAGGTGCCATGCATTTCCAGGCCTTGGACATTTATGCCTTAATTCATATCTCAGGGGAGGAAACCTTTGATATCAGTTTCAAGAACAATAGTGGTTTAGATAGATTTTGGCATAAATATGCCACATTGAAGAATACCCCTCTATGGACTCCTTTCTATGTTATTCCTCTAACTAAGCCAGCAGTTCGCACTGTCACTATTATGTTCAGAAATGAGGGTGTCAGCATCAGTGACACATACCATTGGTTACAAAACAGGTGTACAGTCTTGTCCCCGAAGCCATTGTAGATGAGGAGGGGCTCTGGACGGGAGGTTGGAAGTTTCGTGTGAAACTCTTTCAGGTTAATTCAGAAGTGATACACCTACCTAACAGTTTTTTCTTGGGTAAAGATAGGGGTGTCTGCTTTTATGGGGGACAGCCTAGAGCCTGCTACAAATGTAGTGCTCACACACATTTAAGTAGCACTTGTGATTTGCTAAAATGTAGTTTATGAGGGGGGTATGGGCACCCTAGCATTTCCTGTGATCATGTTTTTCAGTGCAATTTATGTGATGAAAAAGGACATGCATACCATCAATGTCCCTGGGCTAGCAAGAACTGTACTGAGGGATGGAATCCTGATGTCCTAGTTCAGAAAGCACAGAATAAAGCCCAAGAACAGTCTACTGCTCAGGTCACTGTGTCCAATGCCACAGAAGTCTCCTCGCCCCCCTCCCTCCAAACTCCCCCAGTGGTGACGATAGAGCCACAGACACTATTAGACCCACCTACTGCTATGGAGACTGCTCCCCTTGCTGCGGATGTTGTAGATTTTACCCTGCACCCTACTCCCCTTCCAGCTACTGACACCTCCCTTGTGGATCCAGAAGGTTTTCAACTGAGCAGACGAGTCACCAGAGCAACTGCTCACAAAACCTTAGGAGCTCCTGAAGTTCCTCTCTCCAATCCTTTTGAATGTTTAAAGGGTGGGAGAGATGAATCTGATGGTGATTCGGATGCCTCTGTCTTACCATCAGACATGTACCTCACTGTTTCTAGGCCTCCTGATGTTTCCTGTAAAAAACTCACTAGAACAAAAAAGGGGAGTAAGAAATGTAAAAATGTGACTATTACAGATAGGAGTGTCTGAGTGATCCATTGTTCTGGCCACTATCAGAATAGCCTCATTCAATGTTTGTAGCTTGAAAAGCTACAAGAAATGGATGTTTTTTTTTTCACCTTGCTGCCTCTCTCCCCATAGATGTTATCCTATTACAAGAAACTTGCCTAACATCTCTTTTTGAGGTTCAGCAGCTTAAACAGGGTTGGATTAAGGGCCCCTCATATTGGACTTTTGGGGAAGATTTAGCTGATGGTGTGGCTATCCTGTTTTTTTTCCCCAACCTTTTCCATTTCACGCATTATAGATGTCTGTCCTGGCAGGGCACTGATTCTTGACTGTACTTTTCAAAGCCATTCCTTCCGTCTTATCAATCTTTATGGCCCACAAACCAAAGCTGCTCGTATTCATTTACTGGACCTCATTAAATCCTATTTATGTACCAGGAATCATGTTATTTGGGGTGGGGACTTTAACTGTTCTATTAATGTCTCCTGCAGGACTACAGCAGAAAAAAAATTTATTGTGATTCCCTTGCTTTGTCAACTTTGATAACGGATGCCGGTTTAACTGATGCATATCGCTCCCTGAAAACTGATGCTGGATACACATACTACAGATCGATTTATCACACCTGTATTGATTCTTTTTTTTCTTCTCGATATTGTGTCCCACGTCAGGTTTCACTTCGCCCCACAGAGCTTTCAGATCACCATTTGCTGACTAGTATATTTTCATTAGATACAGACCCAAGGCCTCTTTCATCAACATCAACTCAGTGGAAGTTGAACAATTCTCTGTTCTCCCATCATTCTGTCCAAGCACAAGTTCGCACCCTCTTTCAAGTACGGATTTCAGTTCTTTGCTATTATGATTCTATCTGGGCATGGTGGAAAGATACTAAACTGGATTTACGTCGTTTTTTCCTGATTGTGGGGAAACGGGTGGTTTGAGATAATTACATTACATACTTAACTTATAGGAATGAACTATATAAATTGATGTCTCTTTCTGTTTTCTACCCTATTGATTATTCCTCCCAAATTACCACTATCAAATGTTGCATGTTTGCACATCAGTATGATAGTGCCTGTACCTTAGATTTTTTTATGAGGGTGGGTACTTCGGTTTCCTCCTCTGTGAACCCATTTTCTGCTTACAAGGACAGAATTCAGGCTACGGTTATGCACGGACTTTCTGATCAAAAGGGTAATATTGTTTATAATATTTCTGGTATGCTCTCCATTGTTAACTCTCATTTACAATGACAATTTTACACCTTGCCGTCCAAACCACCTGACCTGTCCACAGTTTTTTCGGCTCTGGTCCCACAGTTTTCTGCACACCATATTGCGGATCTCGTCACCCTCATTACTCAGGAGGAAGTGGCTTGTGCCATTTCCCATCTTATGTTGAAGGTAGCCCCTGGTCCTTATGGCCTTACACATGAGTTTTACAAAACATTCCGGGATGATTTACTGGAAGTACTGACCCAAGTTTACAATTAAATTCTACAAAACACTGACAAGATTCCTGATTTTGGCATGTCCTTTCTAAAATTTATCTATAAAAAAGGAGATACCTACTCTTTACAAAATTAGAGACCTCTCCATCTTCTTAGCACAGACTTTAAAATCCTGACTAGAATACTTAGCACACGCTTGCAACGTGTTGCTCCTGATCTTATTGACCCTGCCCAATCTTGTGTTATTCCGGGACGATCGATACATACTAATTTATTTCTCCTGAGAGAGATTTTTGAGGATAAACAAAATAATATTATTTCGGGTTTTGTTCTCTCGCTAGACCAGGCGAAAGCATTTGATTCGGTACAATACTCCTATTTGTTTCAGGTCATGGAGATGTATGATATCCCAAAAATCTTTCCCTGATGGCTTACCTGTATATTTTCCCTAGCCTACTTTACTCCTGTGATTAATGGTTTTGTGGGTAATACTCTTCTCCAGATGGTTGGGATCCATCAAGGCTGTCTGTTCAGTCCGTTGTTATATACTTTTGCTTTAGATCCAATTATTCAACAAATTAGATGGGACTCTCAAATTATAGGTTTAGTGCTCAACCCTAATTTACCCCCAGTGAAGATAACTGCATATGCAGATGACGTTGTTTTATTTGCCCATAATAAAGATTCTGGAGACCGGGCAGTCCAAATATTTCAGACATTTTCTCTGATTTCAGGGGATACCCTCAATCTTCAGAAGATTGTCTCCCTCCCTTTAGATCCTGAGTCTACAGTTGTTTCTGAAGTTGGTGGTATTCGAATTTGTACTTCTCCCCAACAAATTTTAGGGGTATGGTTTAATGTCACAGATGTAGCAACATATAAACTGGGAAAAATGCCTTTGTATTGGGGAATATAAGGTAAGACCATGGAAATCATGGAAATTGGGAAAGAGAAAGAGAGTATTAGTTATCAAAAAATTTATACTTCCTTTTTTTTAATTCTTAGTTATGTATATGCCCCTCCCAGACACTTAGAAACAAGAATCTTTAGTGTGTTCTTCCAGATGATCTGGGGCAGTCGCCTCAATCCAGTTAAATGAGACATAACCTACTTGCCAGTACATCAGGGAGGGCTTGGTATGATTCACCCGATAGCCTTTTTTCTTTCCTTTTTTTCTTTTTCACCTTTTCCATAGCATACGGTACACATCCCATATTTGTGATACCTGGATCAGCTATGCCCTGCGTTCTATAATGGATAACTGGGACGCACCCCCACCTACACATTCAAGTGTTTATTGTTTCCCATCTTATGCCATGGATAGTTTCCGTAAACTACGGTTTTGGAAACTCAGTAAAGCATCCATTATAACGCTTTCCAGAAAATGACTGTAAACTACTTTTGTGAATATTACAAAACCGGTGTTACAGTTTTCAGTTTGTCCTTCTGCTTTGTTAATTCTTCGAGATAAACGAATCCCACTGCACATGTGGGATGTTACCTGGCTTTGTTGCCATGGAAGATTACAGGTCCAGGGAAATTTAAAACACAAAGCCTCTCAGGCATGATACTGCCCTAAACCTACTTGCATCCAAATAGAGGAAACTATGTCACATTTCTTTTTTGATTGCAAGGATGCTGTTTTATTTTGGAAAACATTAGCCAATAAGTGGAAGTGGCTGTTTCTTAGTAGAATCACATATTAGATCTTGATATTGGGTGACTTCTCTGGTGCTTGGACTAGATTTCATCCTAGTACTGTCAGAGTGATTTTTGCTATGTGTAAATACTATATGTGGCAGGTCCGCTGTCAATATGTCTTACAGCAACTTCCAACCTTTCCACTTACTATTATACAACACATAGAAACTGCTTTATTGATTATTATGGAGTTGGAGCATAAACAGCTTACGTTACAACACTTTAATGCTTTGTGGAAACGTCGATTTTTCACACTAGTTGCCAGTGTTAGCTGTTGGGATGTACTATAAGTATTTCCATTTTCTGTATATTTTTTTAATTTGTGATTAATGTATGCTGTATATATGCCTATTGTATGTTGTATGGATTTTGTTATGCTTTGTTTATTGCTTCTTTATGCCTGATGTTATGTTTATTTTGTTTAATAAAATTCCCCTACTCTTTTCGATAAGTGCCATGGGATCTTTAACATCCACCTGAACTACCACCAATCCAGGCAGATGGGACCTCGGTTTAATGTCTCATCCGAAAGACGGAAAGCTTTAAGCTGTGGGCAGTGGCCTTCGAGTGCAGTCACCCAACAGCCCTCTGAAATTTCTGGCTGCTACTGGCATTCATGAAACCTGAGCAGCACCTCCCCCGAGTACTTATTTACACCACCAAATAAAAGACAGTTTTATTTTTAAATAAGTACAGCAGTCAATCTAGAAGTTAGAACTACTGTAATTAATATATATACGAAAATGTTTCAGTAACACTGTCTTCTTCTGCTTCACCTCCACAGAGCACAGAGGCCTATGAAATTCAGGTAGTGAAACTGAAAGTCTCTCTGCACAGTTCCTACCAAATAAATCACTATATCAGATGATTTCTCTAAGGGAATAAACTCCTATTTGTACCAGGCACTAAAAGAAACACAAAAGCAAAGGTTTTGTGATGTAATATAATTTGCTTGTGCTTAATCTCTCCCACTCTCAGAGCTCTCTTTCTACCACATCTTCCTCTGCTGCAATGTGGTAGTCACATGATCTGGCTTTGGCAAACACTCACCGATTTACCAACAAGTCCTGTGAGGTCTTAAAATCCCATGGAAAAGCCGACCCTAATATCGGCTGAATGGTGGCACTATTCAGTATTTGGGCTCTGAATACTGAATAGCATACTATTCATGGTATATGGAATTTAATAGTCACTACTCACACACCACTAATTTCTACCCTATGTGCCTCCCCACATCCACTGTAACATTTCCCATTTGTCTATCACACCCAATCATAAATACCATTACTGTTGTGGCACAGTTCAGTTCCCTTGGCAGCCTGTTCCACTTGTCTGCTACCCTTTCAGTGAAGAAATATTTACAGACATCCTTTGGGGATGCTCCTCCCAAATATTTCATAGAGTTACCGCTTGTATCCATGTCTGCACTCAAGAGAATAAATTCATATTATCTAATATACTGATCTCATGTAGAAACATATAGACTCTCCCTTCTACTTCATTGTACACCCCCCTTACTAGGTTACATTTGGAAACATCCCTTACCTTAATGTGCCTCTCCTAAACAACATTTCTAAACTAATTAATTGATTTGAAACAACATAACTGTCTTTTTATTTTATTTGTGGATACAGACCTTAGGTCACAGCTGCTGGACTGACCTTGATGTAGCACTGGGATGAATCATTTGATTTAGTTTAAGTACAAGGGACCAATAACTCCTGATATTACTTTTAGATTTGCATCTCTGGGTAACCCTTCTACAGTATTTCTCTTGAGTTCGAGTTATCTCTGTACTGATGAATATGCCTGTGCACATGCAATATTCTTTCTCCTCCTGCTTTTGGGTTGTAAAGTGCTATGGGATACAGTTTGTACAAAACGTGCTATATAGACTTTCTTTTTAGGAAGATCTGCTGCCAGTTTCTTTCTCCCCTTTATACAGCATGGGGCACTGAAACCATGGCATAAAATGTATTAGATACATGGAAAATATTAAGTGTAAAACAAAGACAAAACTGGACATTTCATAAACATAATATAAAACCAAGAGCATACTGGGATGCTTCCGAAACTAGAAAGATACTTTACTTAAACAGAGAATCAGCCTGGTCACATCTATCCCTTGATGCCACTTCTTGTGACTGAGAATGAGTCCACCTTGGTTAGTGTCTCTGGGAGAAGTTCAAAATGAAAAGTTAAAAAGGAATGGAACAGTTATGTAAGAACTTACCATAACAATAGATCTTCGAAGGAATCTCTGTCATCAGGTCACACCTAAGGAACTTCACCGGCAGGCATGAGGATCCCAGTAAGGCTTTTTCTGCAGCAGTCTATTAAGGACCACCCACACCAACATCAGGTTCCAATGTCACACAACCTATATAAGAATGGGTGGCTTCATTCCCTTCTCAGTTCTTTCCCTAGCCAGAGGCCATGGGAGACAGGAGTTCCACCAGATAACCAAGGAGAGAGAAAGAGAGGGACAGAGACAGAAGAAGAGAGAGAGAGAGAGAGAGAGAAAGGGAGATAGAGGGAGAGATGGCATGACTTGATGACAGAGATTCCCTCAAAGATATACTATTACGGTAAGTTCTTACATACTGTTCTATCTTCTTCGGGGATATCTCTGTCATCAGGTCACTCATAAGGAACGAGTCCCAGGCAGTGCTGAGGACAAGGACATGCTGGGAGGCTGGAGGCTAGAGGCCTAAGACAGAAGGCCCTGAAGCACAGGAAGACCGAAACCTGCCCTTCTTTGGGATGCTACATCCAGACTGTAGTGCTTGGTGAAAAAATGGACAGTACTCCAAGTGCCAGCAGCACAAATCTCAGTTGCAGACACGTCCCTGAAACAGGCAACCAAAGTGGCTACCCCCAGTTGAATGGCAATTAACAACCCCAGGAAGTTCCTTACCGTACTTCCTGTAACAAAAGATTATACAATTGGCCAACCATTTGGACAAACACTGTTTTGAAACTGGATTTCTCTCTCTGTCAGGGGCAAAAGAAACAAACAACTGAAAGGACTTCTTGCAGTCCCTCATACGGTGTGTGTATATTAACCTCAAATTCTATGTACATCCAAAGCATGAAGCATTGCTTCCCCTGGATTGGCATGTTCTGGATAATAAACAGGCAGGTGAATGGACTGATTTAAATTAAACTCTGACACCACCTTAGGAAGAAACTTAGGGTTAGTACACAAAGAGACTCTGTCTTTGTGGAAAATCAAATAAGGCTGCTCACACATAAGAGCCTGTAGCTCTGCAATTCTTTGAGCACAAGTAATAGCAACTAAAAATAACACTTTCCATGACAGAAAGTGTAGCTTGCAAGACACGTTTGACTCAAAGGGAGGCAGGGTCAGCTTCTCCAAAACAAAATTCAAGTTTCAAGCTGGAACTGGGATATGGATAGGAGGCTTCAAGTGGAGAATGCCTCTCAGAAAAGTATGGGCCACATCCAAGAATGCCACTGTATGGCCATCAATGGGCACCTGAAAGACTGATATGGCTGACAGGTGCACTTTAAGTGAGGAGTATTTGAGTCCTGCATGAGACAAAGTCAGGAGATACTCCAAAGTCTGGTTCACTGGGCAGGTGAAAGGGTCCAGGCTATGAGAAGCAGCCCAAATAGCAAACCACTTCCATTTCATACAGTGAGTAGTCCTGGTGGATGGTTTTCTGGCAGTCACCAGGACATTCACCACCTTCTGAGATAACCCAAACAGAGCAATGGCTATGTCCTCAGGAGTCATGAATGCAGGTGGAACAACTTGAGGTCTGGATGGGCCAGGATTCCCAGGGCCTGAGTAAGCAGGTCCTTGCAGAGGGACAGGAGGACTGGAGGTTTCATTGTCAATTGTTGCAGTAATGGAAAACAAATTTGCCGAGGCCAATATGGAACCACCAGAATGAGGGTGGCACCCTCCATCTGTAGCTTGATGAAAACCTTCTGAATCAGGGGGAAGTGGGGAATGCATAAAGAAACCTCCCCTTCCAGGAGAGGGACAACATGTCTTGCCAGAAAACTCCAGGCCATGGATCTAGTAAGCAGAAATGTGGCAGTTTTGCCTTGAGTGGGGTTGCAAAAAGATCCAACTCTGGATGACCCCACCAGTCAAATAGGTCTTCTGCAGCCGAGGTCAGCAGTTCCCACTCATGCAGTCTGGACTGTGACCTGCTAATGTTGTCCACCGAGGTGTTTTGGGCACCAGAGACATGGACGACTGACAGTTCTAGACTGTGATCGAGAGCTCAGTATTAGACCAGCATTGCTTCCTGGCACAGAGGGTAAAATGGGTCACCACCACCCCCCCCCGCTTATTAATGTGAGATTATCTGACTGCACCAACAGAGGACCAGAAGAGAGATAGTTCTGGAAGGCCTGGAGGGCATACAGAACCTTCCTAATTTCTTAGACATTTATGTGGAGGTGAGTTTCCCAGTGGGACAAAAGACCCTGGGTCTGATAAAGATCTAGACAGGCTTCCCAATACAGACTTGAAGCATCCGTGGTTAGGATTTTGTGAGGGTTGGAAAAAAGAAAGCAGACCCCCTTTAAGATATTGGCTGGGTCCATCCACCAGTGAAACAGTTTGCATACTGGTAAGAAGGCAACACCTAGCTGATCTAGATCATCTGAACGCTAATCCTACTGAACCCTGAGGGCCCATTATGGAATCCTCATGTGTACCCTGGCCAGTGGGACCATAGCAATGGCTACGGCAGCTGGAGAAATGTCCTGGCTGGGACATGCTGGCTCTGAGCTACCTGGGCCTGAGCAATAAAGCGATTCGCCATATCTTGAGGAAGGAAGACCTTGCCCTGAGAAGGGTCCTGAACTGCCCCTATGTACTGCAATCCCTGAGAAGGGGTCAGCACAGACCTGGGGTGATTGACAGTGATGTGACTGAGGCATGAAATAACTGCAGGGTGCATTCTAGGGTCAATAAAAAGCTCCTTAGACTAAGCTTTCAGTAATCAGTCATCCAGATATGGGAACACATAGAAGCTTTCATGCTGAAGGGCTCCTGCTACAGCTGCTAAACACTTGGTAAATATCTATGGCACAGATGATAAGCCAAAGGGCACTAATTGGTAATGCTCCCCTGGAACAGGAACCACAGACACCTCCTGTGAGGGGACAAATCAAGATATGCAGGTACACATCTTGCATATCGAGGGAGCACAGCCCATCGCTCTTCCTGAGCAGAGGAAGAAGGCACTGCAAAGAGACCATCCAGAACTTTTTGCACTGGTTAAAAAGGTTCAGCTCTTTGAGGTCTAGAATCAGTCTTAAGTCCCATGTTCACATTAGGGAACCAGGAAGAATCTGAAATAGAACTTTTGTTCCTCTGGCACCTGGGCACTGTTTCTACAGCCTGCTTGTGCAGCAAGGAGAGGACCTCTTCAATGAGCACCTCTGTGTGATCTGGAGAGTAAAACATGGGAACTGGGGGAACATCCGGAGGTGACTCAAGAAGCTCTAGAGCACGACGCTGTTTGATTATCTGCAGGGTCCAAGCTTCTGTCATGATGGTTCTCCATTGAAACATATGGAGGGAGAACCAACCTCTGACCACCACCTGGCTTGGGGGGGGGGTCTGACAAAGATTCAGACCAAGGCTGAACCAGCAGTCAGAACCTCACCTTCACCCCTGGAAAGCTTGGCAGAAGGGCCAGAGAGAGAAGAGGGGGCAGGTAAGGTGGAGCTGACTCTGTGCTTACCCTGAAGCTTGGCTCTGGGACCCAACTTGTGAAAGACCTTATGAAAGGAGGACCTCTGCTTACTGTTGGGCTGGGTATGGTACAAGGAGTGGACAGACTGAATAACCTTGTGAGAAACCTGCAGTTCATTGATAATATCCTGCATGTCTGGACCAAAATGTTTGTGGCCCACAAAAGGGGCATTCAACTCCTTCTGCTGGACATCATTCATAAACCCAGAGACCCTCAGCCAGGAGTGCCTTCTGATGCAAATGCCAGAGGCAGCCGCCCTGGCTGTAGTATCAGCCATATCAGAGGTGGCTCTGAGGAGATGCTTACTGACCTCTTCAACTTTCCCTACTAATATGGGAGTAAGACAAGGTTGCGTAATTGCTCCTCTTCTTTTTTCTATATATATTGACAAATTGTTACATGATTTAAATCTTAGTAATTCTGATTCTCCTAAGATTAGGGATAAATGTTGTGGTGTACTGGCCTACGCTGATGACTTAGTCTTATTCTCTCTTACTGAATCCGGACTTCAAGCTAAATTAAATATACTTGCAATAACTGCAAATGAGCTTAACTTGATAGTAAATATTCAAAAGCCAGATTCTTCCGTTTACAACAAAGCTAAAAAATAGTAAAAGAAATTTTGGATGCTAGGTTCTGATAAATTAGAGACTGTAGATAGCTATACATATTTGGGCCTTCAATTGACTAGGGATGGAAAATGGAATGTACAACTGGATACAATTTAGTAAAATCAAAAGAAAGGCAAATTCCTTACTCATATTTAATAAAAATTTGGTGGAAACACAATTAGGCCTATTTTAAAGGCAGTTCAAGCCAAATATTATGCTCAAGCTTTATTTAATGCTGAAATTTGGCATCATAATAAAATGTATATATTAGATATTCCCGTTAATAAACTGTTTAGAGAAACTTTAGGTTTACCAAATGTTGTTCCTGCTGCGATATTGAGGGCTGAGACAGGTTATTACTCTTTGCAGGCAGCGGCTGATGCTAGAAAGATTAATTATTGGGTTAGAATACTTCACCATAACCAAAATAGGTTAACGGCTTAATGCTTACATGAAAAATATTGGTGGTCCTCTTTAGGGAAACTAAAATCAGAATGGTTATCCCTAATATTTAATTTATTAGAAAAAGTGAGGTTAACCTACTTATATCAGTATAGGGCAAGAGGAATCACTATTAGTTTAAAATATCGACCCTTTATCACAAAAGCATTCAGAAAATATTATAGGATTCTAGATTTAAATATGATTAAAAAGTTTAAATTGTTCCCATTTTTGAGGATAAATGATTCCTGTCATTATTATAGATATTACTTAGATATACTTACAGAAGCAGAAGATAGAAAACAATACACCAGATATAGGCTAGAAGTATTTCCAAATAACATTCTGGAAGCAGTTTATATGAAAGATTTTACTTAATGCTGGTTTTTGCTCTTGTACCTGCTCCACATTGGAAAACTTGGAACATGTTATGTTTGTATGTAAATGGTATACTATACCAAGAAAAAATGGATATGGCCTTTATGCCAAACCATACAAACAATAGATCAGAGCACCTTTACTTGTTATCTTCTTTACTACTAATGATGAAATTATAATTAAGGCTGTAGCTAAATATTTAATAAACATCTCTAGAATACGCCTTGGCATAAAAATGAAAAAAAAACGGATCTAACATTTATATTATATACTGTCAAATAGTAAAATATTTGTACTCTTTTCAAGCTAAAGCACTTTCTTTATAGGTAATTGCACATAGTTGATTGTTACCCATGTTTTTGCATTAAGTACTTTGAAGGGCTGGAAGAGATGCTTTCCCTGTTTATTTATTTATTTATTATAAAGAGTATATGTTGTAATTTTTTGTATATTGTAAATTATATTTTTTGTAATAATTTGTCTTTTTGTCATGGTCTATGACCGCTCAATAAACTTTTAACTGACTACTGACCTCTTCCGAGGCCTGAAGTACCTTAAGAAGCTCCCATTTGTGGGAACTCTCAGGGAGGGCCTGGGCAGCTGCCTTTCCCTTCCTCCAAAGGGTGTTCTGGTAATTTTTTTTCCCAATTGTTTAACCAGGAGTGGCACACTAAGCTGAAAGTTTGTTTGTAGGTACGACCTGGGAGCACAGGGAAGTTAAATGACTTGCTCAGGGTCACACAGTATGCAAATGGGGCTGTGGGATTCAAACGCAGTTCTCCAGATTTTCAGCTCAGAGCCTTAAACTACTGTGCTATACTGCCTCCCTTGATAAGATAATAAGATAAGCAAAATAATTGGGAATCCAAAGGTCTAGTGTGGTCAAGGCAAAAATTCTCTTGCCCCAGAGGTCCAATCTTCTGAACTTATGGCCAGGGGGCAGGGAATTAAGGTGCTTAAGGGCCTAAGTTCTGTCATGAGTGGCTTTGATAACCACAGAGTCAGTCTCAGGCTGGGCCACATAGGGTCCACCCATGAGGTGCCTGATAGAGCTTGATGGCCTTCCTGGGCATGGCTGGTACCATGTTTGACTTGAGCCAGGCTGCTGTGCCAGCATCATTTAGGGCTGGTAGAAGAGGAGGAATAATATTTGGTTGAGACTTAGGGATCTCCAGGAAATTCACTAGGTTCCTCCTAGTTTCATCCTCCTACTCAGTTTGGAATCCCATGGTAGAGGACAGCTGTTTCATAATGTGAAAAAGGAGGGATCCTCTGGAGGGGACCTAGTAATGTGCTTGATAGACTCCTCACTCCTGAAGGATTCAGTGAACCTGTCAGAGGATTCCACATTAATGTCTTCCTCCTCCTTCTCTTCCTCTCAGAGGATGAGATCAGGATGGTACGCCTCTTCGAATTTGGTTTGCTTTGAAGCAGAGACTGGCAAATGCAGTACTGATGTCTCTCAGGAGAGGCACAGGGTGCATGGGGCAAAAAGATGTCAATGCTAAAACAGCCAGCGATGGCGCAACTGTTGATGGCCCAGGCTGTGGAACAAGCTGTTGAAAGAGAGACACAGTAATAGAGGTACATATAGTATTAAGGTTGACGGCAGGAAAGGGAATTGTCATCAACACAGGCCTCGACAGAGGGGGTCCATAGCTCTGGTCTGAAGACAAACCACTAACAGAAGTGGTAGCAGGGGGGCCCTGTGCCAGTGGACCTCGAGGCTCAAGAGGTCCCAATGGTGGTGCCAGCCTACAGCCCTGTGACAGCTGAAAGATAAATCCACCATACGGGGCCTCATGGTAATAGTGGAGGACTGCACAGGGTGAGATGCTGATGCTGAAGCAGTTGACAGAGTACTCCAAGGAGAGAAAGAAGAGGAATCCATCAGGGATTGGGATTGCCAATGGGGGGAGCTATCTTTTGTGTTGTTCCTTGACCCACTGAGAATGTTTCCCTGAGGATTTGTCCTGGGACTTAGTGGCTTGTAAGTCTGGAGGAGATGCTGGTGATTGGATGGTAGGGGGTCTCCAGAGGGCCCCTGCTCTCCACTGGCTGCCTGTTGCTCCAAGAGGAACTTCTGCAGGGCTTTCTAGTACTGCGGTCAGGAGTTGAGGTTGAACTACTGGCAGGACTCATAGGTGAAGACATTGTGGTTGGGCCCAAGATAGCAGACACAGCGCTCATATTCATTGGTGGCAGAGATCTTCTTTCTGTGGTGACAGAGACAGAAAAGAGCCAATGAAGGAGTAGTTCTTGACATACAAATGTTAAAGGAATAACTTTAAGCTAAAGTGATAAGTGGAAATCCGTTGCCTGCAGCTAGTGCAGAATGCGGTGGCCCAGCTCTTGATGGGATCATCTCAGTCCTGTCATATTTTGCCAGTGCTGTGCAGACTGCACTGGCTGCCAGTACAGTGGCAGATCACCTCTAAAGTCAGTCTTCTGACTTTTAAAGCCCTACACAGACTGGGCCCGGACTACCTGAAAGAGCTTCTGATTCCTTACTGCCCTGGGCAATTGCTCCACTCAGCCAATGAGGGGTTGTTAGAGATTCCTAGAATGTGTTTGAAATCTTCTGGGGCCAGAGCATTTATGCACACGGTCCCAACCCTTTGGAATTCTCTACCCTGTCGGTTACGGGAATGCACGACCCATGGAGGGATTTAAGCAAGCTTTGAAAGCATACCTATGGCACCAAGCATTTGGTGAATGATTGTATAATGATATTAGTGATTTTATATAATTTATGCTTCTGTCTGACTGCTCTTCCTGCAGCCCCTCCATCCAAGCACTCTGCCTTGGTGCCGATAAGTCTAACTACCTTTTTTTTTTTTTTTTTTTTTTTTTTAAGTGGCTAGTTTTCCATTAGCAGGTTATACCACAATAGAGGATTCTTGGTCTTCTATATAAATCACTTATTCATTCGTGGGCAATATGGCCTGCATTATCATTCTACTTCTTTCGGTTCTGCTACAAGGGACTTGAGTCTGAAGGGTGGATGGCCACTAACTAAGCTGCTCCTGCTCTCCTTGTTCCCCTTCTGCTGTATTTTCTCATCTAGGTTTTAAGTGAGTACCTAGGTGGGCAAATTTCTTGCCTAGAAAATATTGCACTAATGCAAATCACGAGACCACTCAATCTGGGACCATGGCTCTCCTTATTGTGTTTTTATTGCTCCTTGGTTAGCTTTAAACTTGCTGAAACAATTCTAATCTTCTGCCTACTGTCTACCACTGCCACTGTAGCCTTCGTGCTTCTCATAACGTAGCCTCAGGACTTATAACTGAAGCCTGTGGTAAATATTACATAATAATTTAGCTCTGTATTAGCTGCCTAAATGTTAGTCATTGATATTGCTGACCCTACACATTCTAGGTGGTACTGTGTTGTAAATTCTAATCCTGCTTTCTTCTGTGACAAGACAAAGTGCTGCCATAGGTTCGCAAGCAACCCAGCCGCCAAGTGTCTCCTGCCAGTTTTGCTCTTCCCCCCCGAGGCAGGAATTGCTTGTTGTACCCCTGGTGGTGACCTGACTTAGTTGTTTCTTCACCTAATGACCTACGGCTAGTACTTCTTTCTGGGATCCTGTTAATTAGGGCACGAACTGCTCTTGCTTTAGTTGCTCTATGAATCAGACTGCCGAACTTGCTTCTGCGCACTAACAGTGGAAGTGCGGTACTTGGGAATTTGACATAGGCTCTATCGCCTGTAACTAACCCTTGGCCTCCAGGCCCTGCTCTTGTTATCAAGGTGAGAAGCACAGATAAGCCACATCATGCCTCCTCCCTACTGGAACAGGGGCATTATCCTGGCAACAATTTACATACTGGGGCAACTTGGGACTGACTCCCTCGCTAAAACTGCCTTCTGCCCCCACGACACCCATGGGGGGTCGAGAGAGGGGAGGATCGGACACTTTGCGTGTCCCTCCCCAAGGTGCAATTTCCTTCTCCTGGCAGCACATGAATTCTCTAAGAAAGGGGTCCTCTACAGGGTCCTTCTCTTCAGTAGGAGCCCAACCCCTAGTCAGGTCATCCTGTCCATACCCCTTCCAACCCTCACTCTCCTGAGCTCACTAGCTGCCCTTCTACTAATGGCAGGAGATATCCAACCAAACCCTGGCCCAGAGACAGCAAATGTCTCTATCTCTTCCCCCCTTGATAAGGCTTGGGACGGAGCCAAGGGTCTGAGGTTGGTGCATATGAATATCTGCAGCCTGAGACCGAAGATCTCAGAGGTACAGGCATGGCTGGCAGTCTATAATCCGGATCTATTAGCGGTCTCGGAGACTTGGCTAAAACCCCACATTCTGGATCATGAAGTAGCAATCTCCGGATATGTTCTTTTCAGAAAGGATAGACCCTCCAAAAGAGGGGGCAGTGTGCTAATTTATGTTAAGGACAATATCTCTTCCTCCCTCGTCAGGCAGCCCCTTGACCTGTCCCTGAATGCTGAAGCTATATTCGTTCGGCTCAAAATAGGTGGGGCTAAACACCTCACTATTGGCTGCGTATACAGCCCACCATCCAATGCTCTCGGCTCTCTGGATGAGCTCCTGAAGGGCCCAGTGGTTGACACTGCATCCAAGACTATCCTTCTAGGTGACTTCAATTTAAACTGGGGACAGGAAGGGAGGTCTGCCATCAACGAAACCCTACATGACTCCCACCTCGCTCAAATTATTACCCTACCGACCAGAATGAACCATAAATCAGGTAGGCACTCTATAATAGACTGGGTCCTGACCTCATCCCCTAGTAATGCAAAGCTGGCCGGGATCCTGGGAGATGCCTTGAGCGACCATTCGCCTATATTTGTCATTTGGAAGAATAATGCTATTAAAGTCCCTCCTAGATCTTTTACTACCAGAGACTACTCCAAATTCCACCTGACCAGTTCATAGGCTACCTAAATAGCACTGACTGGAACCCCATTAGACACCTACCTAACCTGGAGGAAGCTGTAAAATTTTTCCAAACCACCCTCACTAAAGTCACTGACCTCATTGCCCTATGAAAACCTATAGGGTCAAAGGTAGCTGTTATAAGTGGATCTCACCCCAAAAGCCCTGATGTCTACTGGACAAAGCATGGAAAAGTTCAGGAAATCTAAGTTTCGGTGGACTTTGCTAGCTACAGGGCCTCAGAAACCAATGCAAACTGGCCATAAAGAAAGCCAAGAAGGAATATATCACCAATCTCCAAAAGCTAACCTGGGAAACCCTAGATACTTGGTCACACATTAACGAACTCCTAAAGGAGGTACGAATCAACAACCGGCCCTATCCTGGTGAACGGGCAAGTCATCAAGAGGCGCTCATCGCGAGAGGCCCTAAACGGTTTCTTCACAAACCTGGATGCGCATAAGGTGGGTCCCTTAGATAACAAGAACGAACTTAATAGGCACCTGCCCCTTGAACTAGACCGCCTCTGTTTCATCTGTGGCTGGTTAGAGGAAAGGGAGGTTCTGCTCATCCTTAAATCCCTGGGCGAGAGGCACCGGGGGCCCTGATGGGATCCAGACTCGAATCCTCAAGGAGGGCGCCCCATCTTTAGCCAAGCCCCTAACCTGGCTGATAAACCGGTCCTTTACGGAGGGGTCTGTCCCTGAGCCATGGAAGCAGGCCCTAGTGATCCCCATTCACAAGGGAGGGTCCACTGAGCCTATTGGGAACTACAGGCCTATCTCCCTTTTGTCCGCAATAGCGAAATTACAAGAGAAGCTGGTATACTCTCAACTACGCAAATATCTGGAAACACACCAGATAATCTCTTCATTGCAGCACGGCTTCAGAGCCAAGCATGGGACGGACACTGCACTAACCAAATTTTCGGCTGATATCCTGGGCAATACTGACTCAGGGGTCAGCACAGGCGCGGTCTTCATGGACCTGTCTAAAGCGTTTGACCTGGTAAACCACAACCTCCTTTTACAAAAAATGTGCTTTGGCATGGACGCACATGCCCTAGGGATGGTTTGCAATTACCTTACGGGCCGGACCCAGAGGGTCAAGTGGAAGGACTATGTCTCCCAGTCTGCACCGGCCAAAGTAGGAGTACCTCAGGGGTCAATACTTGGTCCCCTCTCTTCACTTTGTTTATAAACGATCTGCACTTACATTGTGGGAGCAGCAGCGTCATCCAATATGGGATGATGCTGTCATTTTCCGAGCCTCCCCTAACTTAGGAGAACTGGGGAATGCCCTCCAAGAGGACATTCTTCAGATGGAGGACTGGCTCACTCGGAATAAAATGGTATTAAATACCAGTAAAACTAAAGCGATTTTGTTCGGGCCCAGATCCTTGGGAACCAAGAGGTCGCTGCTCCTTCAGCTGCAGTCCAGAGGGGGTGATAAACTTGAGGTGGTTACCTCCACTAAATACCTAGGGCTAACCTTGGACCAAGGCTTCACCCTAAAAAATCATGTTGACCAACTCACCAAAGCCATACATGGAAAACTCTGTATCCTCTACAGAATAAAGGACCAGATTATCCCTGAAGCCAGAGTTGCCATTGCAACTAGCGTCTTTCTCCCCAAGCTCACTTATGCGGCACCTGTTCTTCAAGGCGTGGCCTCTACTTAACTTGGCAGGCTCCAGACCTTATACAATAAGATTGTCCGATTTGCAACATTATCACACCTAGGACACACCACTGAGGCTCAATCCAAGCTCAGCTGGCCGTCATTGAAGCCGCCTCATCTACCCCACACTATGTCTCGCTTTTAAGCTTCTGGGGCCCTTACCTCCCCCTAGTCTCAAAGGACTAGTTAGTGTCAAAACCAACCTGAGGAGTCTCCGTTCCTCAGGACAAAACCTCCTTGTGGTCCCCAAAACAAAGACTAAAGCTGGGTCCAGGTCCTTTGCTTTTACTGCACCTTCCCACTGGAACAAACTCCCACTGGAGGTACGGGAGGCAGGGTCGAGCCCCTGCTTCCGGTCTAAGCTCAAAGCACACCTGCTCGCCAGGAGCACTTGCCAATGCATAAGGAACTGACCTTATGCCACGGCCCTCCTCCTCTCCACCTTCCGTATTGTAAATGCCATTAAGTCTTTCACAGTTATACAGTATGGAATTTGCCTTATGTGTGTTATCACTGTTAAACCATTTGGTATTTACGCACGTTTACAGCTCTGCTTACCTACTTGTACTGTCTGTTTACCTGTATGTTATTTTTACAGCTCTGCTTACCTGCTTTTACTGTTTTGTTTACCTGTATGTCATTTTTTACCCCCGGGTCACCCCTGAAAAAGGGACCTCCGGGGCCCAGTGGGCCTACCCGGTCAACAAAATTCAATAAATAAATAAATAAATAATATGCTGCTGGGATGTTTGATTTGTGATTTTAAATTTGTTAGGCACCTAGGCATTTGAAAGGGGCCATAAAAATAAAGATATTATTATTATACAACAGTAAGAAAAAGAAAAAAGGTAAGTAAAAATGGTGGTCAGCTGAGCGACTGAGATTCCAAGAAGTCCATGTGCAAATAGTCAATGAAGGGAAAGAACTGAGAAGGAAGCTGGACTATCTGTGCGTATACTGTATAGGGTGTGTGACATTGTATCCTAACGTCAGCGTGGGTGGCCCATAATAGACTGCCGCAGAAAATGCTTCCATGGGATCCTGACACCTGATGGCAAAGTTCCTTAGGTGTGACCTGATGACAGCAATATCCCTTAAAATCTATGGATACTGGGGATTCTCTAGTGGAAATTTCCATTGCTGCTTGTTACCAACAGGAAAAAATGACTAGACAGGACTACAAAAAGCGAGGATAGCTTAAAGTTCACCACAATTTCTCCAGCATACTGATCTGCTAGTGAATAATTTCTTAGATTGGGGAGCTAAGGTTCACAAAAAGCAAGAAATACATTTTAAAAGAAACTCTTGCCAAATATAGGACTATGTTATATTAAGTTGTACTATATACATATATATATATAGATATATATACAGTATATATACAGTAGATAACCGTCACTTCTCCGAGATATTATATAAGCAACTGGACAAAACAGAGCATTGGCTGTCTGGTTGTCTTGGATTAGCACACACCCAGTTGTGTTGAAAGGGACAAGGCAATTGTGCTGAGTATCTTCAGTATCTGTGAGTGCATTAACCTCAGGCAACCAAAGACCAGCAGTGCCTTATTATACTTAAAGAATTGGTAAACTGTGAAACAATTAAACAAACACTTTTTTTTTAATTTAAAACAGGCTTTTACTTTTGCTAAAAGTACCTAGTAAAGTAGTCCTTCCCCACCTGTTAATCATCTTTTTACACATTCAATAGATGCAATGCTTGTTCATCATGGAATACAGGAATTCAAACTTCTTCAGAATTTCTTTGGCAGAATGCTCACCCCTCCCACACAACAGAAGGTCTTTCGTGGAGTCAAGGTATTAGACCATATGATTAAAGGGGCTTCAAAGGACTTGTTGGGGAGGAGGAGAGGCTGAAATGGGGTGGGTTTGATTACATTTTATGGTGGGCACTAAGCGTGATTGAGTTAAAAAAAAGTGAATTTGGGAATCAGAAAATGATGAATCCCAAGGATCAATGTCCTGAGGTGCACATGGGACTCAAACAGTCTAGAGACAGACATTCATCACAGAGAACTTGACTTGTTAAGAGTAACACAGTGAGTGAGCAACAGCAGTGACAGCTGCAGGTTTCAAAACTGTGACTCCAGGTTCACAGGGTTGCACATTAACCACTTAGTCAAACTGCCTCCCGTTTTGGTGCCAGCAATGGAGGGCTGTGAAACCCACTTCTGCTAGGGATTTTAGGTTCTGTTGGTGGACCCCACTGACAAGCCAGATTTACCTTTTTTAATGGCATGTCAGGTTGCATTTCATCAGGACTCACTCACCTACTGTCAAATTGCCCTTCCTCATCATACATAATCTCATCTGATTCCTCAGGATAGTATTCATCTGTCCTTCCTTCTTCTAACTGGCTTGGGCTTTCCACAGTTTCCTCAGGAATAGTGTCCAGAATAGCTCCGGGGCTCCCAGCACTTGTAATTTCATTTCTTTTGAAAATAGTCTGGCTCTGGTTTAAAAACAGAAACACATATACTATGTGGCAGAGGTTCCAGTCAATATCAATTTAAATACATCTGTTGAATACAGGGGGAGAGGGCTGCACTACAGTAGATTGTATTCTTCTCTATCACTAACAAAGATGCTAAGGTATGTAAGCTACAGGAGATAGGGGTCATGCATCATACAGTCCTACTATGAACAGCTGGCAGATGATAACTGTCAATGAGAGAGTTTACACTGTAAGGGACACTATGCGTATGCTCCACTTTAGAGCTTATGTGTAACTGATATCTGAAAACAACTGCAACTATGTAAAAAACTTTTAATTTCTCACTGTTCTTTCTTCAGAAATATTACTGGCAGAATCACAAATTGTGATTTGTTCAGTACTGTTTATTTAAGCAGTAATTCATGATGGGGATGGTGGTGTGGTGGAATTACTGTCAAGTAACCCCAACCCTTGTGTGACTAACAGCGTAAGTCAAAGGTGACTGTGGTTTGCCCTGGTGATGGGATTACCAATAGATTACAATCCCCTTCCCCCAACTGCTTCCCACACAGTAGTCTTAAACAAAGCAAGGTGACTGTACTTCTTTAAAACCATAAAGAGTCACTTAGATCCTCCTTTTTCACATGCTGTGCTTCACACAATGGGAGGGTGCAGATGTGACCAATGTGTATACCGTACATGTGACCTTCACAAAGGGCTCAGCCAATCAGGAGACTGGATTTCCAGATGGTCTTGAAAAAATAGTTATCCCAATTGCCACTGAATATCTGCATACAAAAACTTTCCATGTGCAGATTTTCAGACAGAATAACATTTATTAGTTTATGAATGTTTTCTTTATTTTTTGTTTTTAGAAAAAAATATTTAAGGTAGTAAGTGAATGTCAACAAAGAACAATTACATAAGAACTTACCGTAACAGTAGGTCTTTAAGGGGATCTCAGTTATCAGGTCACACCATAAGAACTTCACTGTCAGTCAAGCAGGATCTACATGAAAGAGTTTTTGAGCAATACAGCTGAGGCCGCTCATGCTGATGTCATCTGCCCATGACATCTACCCTATAAAGGCAAGAGCAGTCCCGCTCCCTCCTCAGTTCTTTCACCCAAAAATCTAAACAAGCAAAAACTCTTGCCATGGGGGACCAAGGAGAGAGGGAGGTGCCCAGGCCTAAATAAAAGGCTGGATACACCATATAGCCAGTCTGAGCAGAGACCCCGAAGAAGGAGGATGGTGGGAGGGAAGGCAAACCTGATGGCTGAGATTGCCTTGAAGATCTACTGTTATGGTAAGTTCTTATATAACTGTTCTATCTTCTTTGGGGGCATCTCAGTAATCAGATTACACCATAGGAATGAGTCCTAAGCAGTTACAGGTGCAGCAGAAACAGTCTGGGAGGAAGGCAAACTGAGGCCAAAGACAGGAGGCCCTGCAGAAAAATCTGGCCGATGCCTGCTTGGGCTCTAGAAGCAATGACCAGACTGTAGCACATGGTGAAAGTAAGGATGGTACTCCAGGTGGCAGCAGCACAAATGTCAGTGGCTGAGACTCTCTAGAAACAGGTCACAGAGGTAGCCATGCCTCCTGTGGAGTGGGCTTTCACCACCCCTGGCAACTCCTTGACATGCTTGGGTTCTATGTCATAATGGCAATCGTGGAATAACGATTGCAATTAGGGTGAGTTAACATTGCTGAAAATGATTTTTTGGCAATACACACTCGAGGTGAAAAGCAACAGGGCACCCGAGACCTAGGGGATTGCTTTTTAATGGGGGAAGCTGTGTCCCTCCACACCCCCACTCCACTAATGGATTCTCAACTCCAGGGGGATGCATGTCAGAGATGAAATACTTAGGAAATGAAAAGCTGCCTGCCTGTAAAAAAAAAAAAAATGCTCCATGCCAGACCCAACCCCTGCACCTCCCGTCCCAACCGACCACCCTCCCCAATATGCTAGCGGAACAGCTCAGCAGCAGACTGCCATACACAGTCCTTAACTCACAGCAAATAATATTTCAGAATTCTAAGCACATCTAAAGAGTGGAGCAGTGCTTCCCCTGGATTGGCACTCTCCAGGAAATAAACTGGTAGGTGAATAGACTGGTCTATAGAAAACTCAGACACCTCCTTGGGGAAAAACTTAGGAGCTTGAACTTGAGGAGAAGTACTGGCGACCAAAAATAATGCTTTCCATGAGAAAAGCATAGCTTGAAAGTCACGGCTGGCTCTAAAGGTGACAGGATCACTTTTTCCAAAACAAAATTTAAATCACAAGCTGGGACCAGGGAAAGGATTGGAAGTTTCAGGTGCAGAATTCCCCTAAGAAAGATATGGGAGACATCCAGCTGAGTCACAGTGCAACCGTCCACTGGCTCATGAAAGGCAGAAATAGCCAAAAGATGCACCTTGAGGGTGGAGTACTGGAGACCTGGGTCTGACAGTGATGCAGGTAATCCAGAATCTGGCTCACCGGACAGGCGAAAGGATCCAGATGGTGACTGGCAGCCCAGATGGAAAACCTCCTCCTCTTTACAGCATATGTGGCCCTAGTAGAGGGCTTCCAAGCTGCCATGAGGATGCCTGCTACCTTCTGAGACACACCGAGCCACGTGATGGCTATGCACTCAGGAGCCATGCATGCAGCCAAAGAGACTTGAGGTTTGGATGGACCAGGGTCCACTGAGCCTGCATGAGTTCCTCCACTAACTGCTTATATTTATTTATTTATTTTATTTTATTTGTTTATTTATTTATTTATTTATCAAGTCTAGGATTACAATTACCTTTGAGCCAAGGCTCTTTTACAAAGGTTCCATGTTAGAGAAAAACACATTGGGAAAACATCAAATAACAACTAACAACAATGGGGACATTGCAAACAGTTTGCAGATTAACACAATTTGAGGGTAACAAAGTAAGCAAAGCAGCCAGAGGCTTTTGTCAGAGGAAACAGACAGAAGTTGAGAAGTGCTGGAATCACAGGGAGAGGGAAGAGGAGGCTAAAGGATGGGGCAGAAGGGGGAAGAGAGGTTAGGAAGGTAGGGCATGCAGTGGGTGGAAAAGTGCAGCATGGGGTAGACCAAGGTGTGAGGGGTGTGTCGGGTGAGAGGGGGTGGACTGCTAAAGCAGGCTGGAAAAATAGAGAAATGGGGTTAATTGGCACAGTCACAGGAGCTGCTGGCAGTGAGATAGTCCTGGAGCCTAGTTTTAAACATCCCAAGTATCGGGGCAGAAGGAATAGTGGGGCTGCGGCCATTGAACCAGAATGGTGCTCTGTAAGCAGAGGAGTGTGGACCCTGGGAAATGTGACAGTTGGCGACTTTCAGTAGCTGCAGATTCAATCTCCATAGGCAACGTTTGTTGGTTTGATGTTGTAACAGAGATGAGATCCCAGGAGGTGCGAGGCCAAGGTAGATTTTTTTCGCCATAGAGCAGGTGAGATACTTGATGCAGTTGGATAATTGGAGCCAGACGGTCAGGGTGTACAGGTCACATGTATGGGTGAGACGGTGGGCACCAGAGATAAGCCGACATGCCTTATTTAAGGCAGTAGATAAGTGTCTGATGGGTTGTGGTTGTAGCAGAGCCATAAATGATGAGACCATAGTCTATTACAGAGATCACAGAGCTCTGAACAGCACTCATCAGTGCTTCTGACATGAGGTGTTGTCTGTGTTTGTAAAGAAGACCAAGCTGTGTATTAGCAGTTCTAGCAACATAGTCAGCATGGGTTCCATAGGAGAGATTAGGGTCAAGCTGTATCCATAAGTATTTGAAGGACACCACCTGTTCTAGGGTGTTCCCCTTGGAGGTGGAGATAGCCAAGTGGTGTAACTTGTGTGGGTTATGAGAGCTGCAGAAGAGTATAGATTTGGTTTTCTTGTGATTGAGGACCAGCTTATGGTTACGAAACCATGACTCTACAGTACTGAAACCAAGCTGAACGTTGTGTTGTAGTGTTGCAGGAGCTTTGTGAGTGGAGAATACAACAGCATTGTCGGCATATAGCATGATTTTTTCAGAGCAATGTTGTGGGAGGGAGTTTAAGAAAAGGCTGAAAAGGAGGGGACCCAGTATAGACCCCTGAGGGACAACTGCTGCAGTAATGGAAGCCATATTTGCCATGACCAGTATGGTGGAACCAGGATCATGCTGGCCCCCTCCATCTGCAGCTTGATTAGTACCCTCTAAATCAGAGGAAAAGGAGGAAAGGCAGAAAGGATCCTCCCTCTCCCAAAGAGGGACAATGTGTGTTGTCAGAAAACTCTAGGCCCTGTATCTAGTGAGCAGAAATTGGGCAGTTTTGCTTTGAGTGAGGATGCAAAAAGGTCCAACTCTGAACAGATCCACCTGTCTAACAGATCTGCGATGGATGGCAGCACCTTCCATTCCTGATCTTGGACTGAGTCCAGCTGAGGTTGCCCACCAGAGTGTTCAGCATGCCTGGGGCATGGACTGCTGCGAGTTCAAAGCTGTGATCCAGTGCCCAGTACCAGACCCTCATTGTTTCGTTGCAAAGGGAAATAAATGTGCACCTCCATTTGTTTATATAGTAGACCACACTGAGATTGTCTGACCGAATCAACAATTGGAGAGAGGTGGCTCTGAAAGGACTGCGTAGCATACAGAACCACACTCATCTGTTGACAGAACTCATCAGACAGAACTCCAGGAGGAAGGAGCTACTGGTATAACTAACACTTCTCTACTGGGACTAAGAACTAGATCTCTTGTACTGGGACCTTCAATTAAGGGTAAAAAACAAGGAGTTGGTGTGTTTGTCAGAGGTAGTTGAAGTAAATTGTTATCTGTTATCTGTGTTATCTGTGTACTTATCTAGATGCTTGTCGCAGGTGTCAGAAGGGAATTGTTAGCTGTGAAATTAACTAAGTGTAGAAAGATTTGCAAAGTAGGGGGAGTGGCTTAGCTAGAAGGAGCCAGGTTAAGACCAGATATAAATACCGCCCTAGATAGCTTCTGCCAGAGGACAGACAGAACTCCAGGAGGAAGGAGCTACTGGTATAACTAAAACTTCTCTTCTGGGACTATATTGCCCTCCTTCCCTCCACCCCCTCAACCTAAACCAGTTCTACTTTTATAAGCACAGGATTTAACTGACAACAGAAACTTCCTGTTTGGGAGCAGGAAGTGAGTGATCACAGAGCCACCAAACACTCACCATCCTAGAAGGGCAAGTGTAGCTCTCCATCCCCCCCCCCCAGCTATTGGAGGTCTGACTCTGAGCAAGTAAGGAGACTACTGAGAAATATAGGAACTTCTTGTCTCAGAACAGGAAGATCAGGAGATAAAAGGGTGCAGAGGCAGTAAGTAAGTAGAGAGAGAAAAAAAAGAAATAAATAAACAAACAGAGGAAAGAGTAAGTATTCCAAATAACTAACAGTTAGGGGGCCAGAAAAAGACATGATGGGAGTGGTGCAGTGCAGTGGCAGTGGAGCAGCAGTCTTCCGGGAGATGTTTTGGAGGATGTAGTGTTGTCCCATCTGCAGACACCTCTCTGGGATGAAGGTGGAGGTTGCTCATCTCCAGGCTAAGTTGGCCAGGATTTGTGGGACCTCCTCTCTCACCCAGGGACCACCAGGGTCACTGCCGTTGCCTCAGAGGTTGCCAAGAAAGAGGAGTGGTTGGACCACAGTGGGCTCAGGGAGGGTGAGGGTGGTGGAACAGAGGCTAATCCCTCCAGTTGTACCTCGCCACAATTTCTATGCCGTTCTGGAAAGGTGTGGTTCCTCTATGGAGGCACCCATAGTAGAGACCAAGGAGGATGCTGCGAACCTCCACAAAGGAGACCCAAAGGAGGGTGGCATGGGACCCCACAGGGGAAGGAAACAACTCCTTGTGGGGGACTCCATTGTTAGGAAGGTAGAACTGGTGGAGGAAGGGGAGAGGGAGGTAACGTGCCTGCCTGCCTGGTGCCATGGCTTGGAGAGACAGGGAGCGAATCCTCAGGATTGCTGGAGCAGCTGTACAGGGTTAGGAGCTGGATGTCATTGTCCACCTAGGGACAAATGACCTGGCTAAAAAAGGGATCAGAGCAGTGCAAGAAGCCTTTGTGGAGATGGTGAGGGGCCATAGACAAATAGCACACACAGTAACCTTCTCGGAGGTGCTGCCTGTCTATGGCATGGGTGAGGCTAGGGTGCTACGCACCATGGGATTCAATCAGTGGTTGAAAAACTGGTGCAGAGCTCAGGGATTTGGCTTCATTGGAGACTGAGGGTCCACCTGGAGGGATGCAGGCCTATACTGGCATGATGGTCTGCATCTGTCCAGGAGGGGAACCAGGATCCTAGGTGATAGGTTTAAATACTTCATTGACAAGTATTTAAATTAGCCAAGGAAGGGGGGGCACTGGAAAGGAGCAGGGAAATCCTAGCCTTCCAAAATATCAGGGTACTAAGTGAGGTAGACACCAACATAGAGATGTCAATAGGGAGAAAAGCAGGGGTGAATGGAGAAAGTGACAAATGCAATAAGGACTAGGATGGGGCAAAAAGGGGTAAGGCCATCAAGAAATGGAGGGTAATGAGTACCAATGCTCGCAGTCTGGGCAACAAGCTCCCTGAACTGGTGGCCTTGATGGAAGAGGGATGCCTGGATATTGTAGCAGTCACAGAAACACGATACTCAGAGAACCATGACTGGGATGTTAACATACCAGGGTACACAACCTACAGGAGAGACATTGAGGGCAGAAGGGGGGGAGTAGCTCTCTATGTAAGGGAAGGAATAAAAGCAACTGAACAAAAGAGTAAACAGGGAGGAGAGGAGGCACTGTGGGTCACCTTAGAGACTGGAAATGGCACCACAATCCGCACAGGGGTTGTATATAGACCCCCATGTCAGGGGGAGGGAATGGACAAGGATATGATAGAAGGCATACTTAGGATGGCAGAGAAAGGGGAGATACTGTTGATGGGGAACCTTAACATGCCAGATGTTAACTGGAGCATCTTTGTGGCAGCCACTTCCAAAAGCAGGGCCATTCTTGATGCCCTTCAGGTGGCATGCCTCCAACAGCTAGTTTCGGAATCCACTCATGAGGGAGCAATCTTAGACCTTGAACTCTCAAATGGGGACAGTGAGAGGATCTCAGATCTAGAAATGGGTAGCCGTTTGGGAACAAGTGACCATCAAACAGTGTGGTTCACGATAAACTCTGCTACAGAGTCAAGCCATACAAAAGTAAGGGTTCTGGACTTCAGAAGGGCTGACTTTGGCAAGATGGGAGAGTGCTTTAGAAAAGCACTAACAAACAGGCTAGAAGGAGGGGTGGAGCAACAATGGGCAAATATCAAAACTGCCATCACAGTGGCAACACGCCTTTGTGTGAAGCAAATAAACAAAACAAAAGAAAAAGCCACTATGGTTCTCAAAAGAGGTGGCAGTGAAGGTTAGGGAGAAAAAAATAGCATTTAGGAAGTATAAGGAAACACAGAAGGAGCAGGACAGAGAACTGTACCAGTTAAGGCAGAAGGAAGCAGGAGGGTAGTCAGAATAGCAAAGGCACAAACTGAGGAAAGATAGCTAACTCGGTTAAGAAGGGGATAAAACCTTTATAGGTATATCAGGGAGCTGAGAAAGACAAAGGAGGATAGTGAGGCTGAATAGAATGGATGGTGGGTGGGCAGAGTGACAGTGATAAAGCAGGATACTGAACGAATACTTCTGTTCAGTATTCACAAAAGAGGAAGTGGGGGAGGTGCCTAATCCAATTAACAGATGCACTCTGGAGAGGGGGGTTGATCCCAGTCCTTTCACAGAAGAAAGGGTTCTGAAAGAACTCCTAAAACTGAAGGTGGACAAAGCAATGGGGCCAGATGGAATTCACCCCAGAATTCTAAAAGAATTAAGCAGAGAACTAATGACACCACTGACTATGCTTTTTAACAAATCAGGAGGATGGTGTGGTACCTGAGGACTGGAAGAAGGCAGATGTGATTCCCCTTCACAAAAGTGGGACTAAGATGGAAGCAGGAAACTACAGACCTGTCAGTTTGACCTCTGTGGTAGGGAAAGTGATGGACTCACTTCTGAAGTAAAGAACTGTTGAGTACCTAGAGGCCAGTGGGACACAGGACCCAAGGCAGCATGGGTTCACAGCAGGAAGGTCATGTCAGATGAATCTAATCAATTTCTTTCACTGGGTGACCAAAGTAGTAGACCAGGGAGGGGCTGTGGACATGGCCTACCTAGACTTTAGCAAGGCATTTGACACAGTCCCACACAAAAGATTAGTAGTCAAATTATCCAGCATGGGAGTGGGTCCCAAGGTGGTAGCCTGGGTAAAACATTGGCTGAACAACAGGACACAGAAGGTAATTGTAAATGGAGTCCACTCTGAAGAAAGAGGGGTTACTAGTGGAGTACCGCAGTGTTCAGTACTGGGTCCAGTCATTTTTAATGTCTTTATAAGAGACATTGCAGAGGGACTGGAAAGAAAAGTATGCCTGTTTGCAGATGACACAAAGATCTGCAACAGGGTTGATATGCACAAGGAGGTGTGGAAAGGATGAGAAGGGACTTGGCAAGGTTGGAAGAATGGTCAGAAGTATGGCAGCTTGGATTCAATGCAAAGAAGTGCAAAGTAATGCACCTGGGAAACAAAAACCCAGGGGAAGATTACACAATGGGGGGGTTAGTAACAACAACAAAAATGGAAAGAGACCTGGGGTAATCATATCAGATGACCTTAAGGTTGGCAAGCAATGCGAGAAGGTGGCAGGGAGGGCTGGGGGGATACTGGGATGTATAGGTAGAGGTATCACCAGCAGAAAACAGAAAGTTGTTATCCCCCTGTACAGACAGTTGGTGAGACATCTGGAGTACTGTGTCCAGTTCTGGAGACCCCATCTCCGCAAGGACATAGACAGGATGGAGGCAGTTCAGAGGAGGGCAACTAAAATGGTGCAGGGTCTGCAAGAGAAGCCATACGAGGAGAGACTAAAGGAGCTTAATATGTATACCCTTGAGGAAAGGAGGGAGAGGGGGGACATAATAGAAATGTTAAAGTACCTTAGTGGAATCAACAAATTCCAAGAGGGTAGCATCTTTCAGAAAAAGAGATGTGCAAGAACAAAGGGACACAATTTGAAGATAGAAGGGGGAACGGCTCAGGGGCAATGTGAGGAAGTATTTTTTCACGGAGATGGTGGTGGACGCATGTAACAGCCTTCCTGAGGAGGTTGTGGAGTCTAAAGCTGTGGGAGAATTCAAGAATGCATGGGACAGACATAAGGCAATTTTTGTGGGGGGTAGGAAGAAATAGGCTGTTGGTTAAATAGGATCTGCAGCTTATCCTCTAGGTAGGAAAATGGGCAGACTAGGTGGGCCAAGTGGTCCTTATCTGCCATCAAAGTCTATGTTTCTATCTGTTTATATGGAGGGAAGTCTCAATCTGGCACCAGGTACCCTGGGTCTGAAAGGGACACAGGTGCACCCCCAGCCCAAGCCGTAAGCATCCATAATGAGAATCTGTTGGGGAGATGAGATCAGCAATGGGACCCCTCTTTAGAAATTTAGGGGATCCATCCACCATTTGAGCACCTTTTTAATTGTAGAGGAGACCATCATGGACTGTTCCAGGTTGTCCTTGTGCTGGTTCCACTGCTTCCAGAGGGTTCAATGAATCATCCACATGTGCAGTATGGACAGCAGAACCATGGCAATGGCCACAGTCTTGAGGCCTAAAGCCTCAAGTAAACCCTCATGGAAACACAACTGCTCTGTGCAAACATCTGAGCCTGCAAGATGAGGCACTCTGCTCTGTGTTGAGGCAGGAAAACTGTGCCTTGCCCTGAGTACAGAACCACCCCTATATACTGAAGCCTTTGGGGCAGGGTCAAAACAGATTTGGGCAGAGTGACAGTGATGCCCAGGGAGTGTTACAATTGGACAGTCCTTATCAGGGTACAGAGAAGCTGGTCCCTGGATGGGGCTTTTAGGAGCCAGTCATCCACATAAGGGAAGATGTACATGCCCTCTTGATGCACAGCAGCAGCCACGGGTGCTATGCATTTTGTAAAGAAATGTGGCACAGAGAATAAGTCAAAGGGCAAGACTCTGAATTGGTAATACTCACCCTGAAAGAGGAACAGGAGAAACCGCCTGTATGGAGGACATACCAAAATAGACAGGTAGGCATCCTGCATGTTGAGGGAGCACAGACAATCACCCTGTTTGAGCAGGGGTAGCAGCCCTGGGAGGGTGACTATGCAAAACCATTTGTATTGGATGCAGATATTGAGGTCTTTAAGATCCAGAATAGGCCTCAAGTCTCCGGTTCTCTTGGGGACCAGGAAAAACCTGGAATAGAACCCTTTGTTCTCCTGCCACCAGGACACTGGTTTGATCACCCTTTTTCACAGAAGAGAGTGTACCTCCTCCTGAAGAATCACTGCGTGGTCTGCAGAATAGGTTTAGGGTACTGCGGGAGTCTATAGGGGTTGTTCCAAAAGCTCCAGAGTGTGACCCCTTTCTATAATCTGAAGGATCCAGGCATCTGAAGTGATGGTTCTCCATTGACTGAGATGGAGGGAGAACTGACCTCCAACCACCACCTCTTGGTCAGGAACTGGAAGAAGGGACTCTGGCCAGGAGTCTGGAAGAGGCAGATCCAGCCACTGTTGCCTCTAGGTTGCTACACAGCAGGGCCCAAAGAGGAGGAGGAGGAGGAGGGAGTAGGCAAGGCAGAAGTGGCCTTCCATCTTCCCTAAAGATGGGAGCCTGCACTAGATTGGTGGGACACCTTTTAAAAGGATGAGCTCTATCTGCTCTTGGGCTGAGTATGGGAGAGTGAATGGACAGACTTCAGCTCTAGCAGAGGCCTACAACTCATTAATGATGTCATGGTCATCAGGCAAAAACAGCTTGGAGCGACTGAATGGGGAATTAAACACCTTTTGCTGAACATCAGCCATGAAACCTGATTGCCAGAGCCAAGCGTGCCTACAAAGGCAAATGCTTATGGCAGCAGCCCTGGCAACCATGTCAGACATGTCATATAAGGCCCAGAGGAGGTGTTTACTAATATCCTTGGTGGCCTGGAGGGACTTAAAGACCTCCTGTTTCTTAGAACATTCTGGGAGAGCCTGATCAGCTGCCCTGACCTGCTTCCATATGGTATTCTAGTATTTGACCATATGAGATAATTAGCAATCCAAAGCCCCAGAGTGGAGGTTGCGTAGGTCCTCTTACCCCAAACATCGATTCTTCAGGATTCTCTGTCAGGGGAAAGGGAACCATGGAGTTTGGACCTTTCATGATCTGCTTTGATGATCACAGAGTCAGTCTCAGACTGGGCAGCATTATAGGGCAGGCTCTGGGGGGCATGATAGAGCTTGTCAGCCCTCCAGAGTATGGTGGGAGCCATATCTGGGTGGTGCTATGCCGCAATGGTGGCATTCCTCAAAGCTGGCAGAATGGAAGGAATGACTTTGGGGAGAGGTTCTGGAATCTCTATAAAGTCCACCAGCTCTCTCCTACTGGCATATTCTTCCTCAGTGTGGAAGCCCATGACTATGAACAGCTACTTCATAACATTGAAGAAGATAGGGTCTTCAGGAGGGGATCTGTGAGTATGTTTAGCCAAGTCCTCTCTCACTGAAGAAGCAGTGGACCAATCTAAAGAAAAAGGCTCCTCCTCCTCCTCTTCATCAGGGAGAATCAGGTAAGGGTTGTACTCCTCTTCAAGGTGACCCTTTCCAATTCAGGGTCCAATGAAAGAGGGACCAATAGTCTCCTGAGGGGTACAGGCCGATAAGGTCAAACTGGCATTGATGTCGATAGAGCAGTTGACATCACTGGGGACACAGGTCTGTGTGTCACTAATTGGTGCACCAAAGCTGTGGTCAGCTGGGTTAAAATAGTGTTCAGGTCAATGGCAGGTAAGGGCTGCATCAATGGCTGCAGGGTCATAGGGACAGGGCATGATAAACCATCAGACAGGTCTTGAGAATCTGAAGGTCCCGGTGTCTGAGGGCCTAGAGAAGCATCAGTCCTTGATGGAGGGGCCAGAGGCAATGACCTGAGGGTCAAAGATTGGGGGGGAAGATGACCCGAGGTTCAACAGTCAGCCTCCTTAAGAAGCAGGAAGAGGTGTTGTGGGTAGGGGCCTAACAGAAACAGAGACCTGGACAGCGGGAGGTGTCAGGGCAGTCACCGCTGGAGTACACCTAGAGGATGAAGAAGAAGCCATCAGGGAACAGAAGAACTGTTGGAGGGGTGCAGGCCTGATCTCTGTCTTTTTTGTGGCTTTTTCCAGAGGACTTGTCTCAGGCCTTAGAGGCCTGGGAGCTCGATGAACCCACTGGCAACTGGGAAAGAGGGACCCTAGAGGACCCCTGCAAGAACTGGCTACCATCTGTTCCATGAGAAATTTCTTCAGAGCCTTTTTACATTGCCTAAGGGTAGTAAAATTAAACTTCTGGCAGAGCTCACAGTCAGAGACATCTTGGTCAGGCCCAAGACAGCAGACACAGAGGTTGTGTTCATCAGAGGAAGCAATCTTCTTTCTGCTGCAGCAGTGACAGAAGAGAGATGTGGAAGTGTTGACTCTCAACATAAACAAGGTAAAAGAACCTCTTGTAAAAAAAGTGATTCTAAAAGGCTAAAGAAAAGCATAGACAAAAATGGCACAAACTGCGACAAGCTTCTACGGAGACCCATGCAAGTACAGTCAACAGTGGGAAAGAACTGAGGGAGCAGGCCACTCATGCCTTTATAGGGTAGATGATGCTGATGTGAGTGGCCCCTGTTGTACTGCTGAAAAAATCTTCCATGTGGATCCTCCTTCACCAATATTGAAGTTCCTGTGGTGTGACCTAATCAATAAGATACTCCCAAAGAAGATTACATGATTATATAAGGGTGAAATTATGCCCAAGTATGCACAATAAGGCTGTGAAACTATTGAAGGGTTCAGGTCACATTCACACACTATGGACCCAATTTTCCAATGATCAGGAATGGTGCATGGTGCCTGTGCAAACAAGGAATAGGGCAAGGGGTGGCTTGCACCACCACACTGTGTGCCATTCCTGATTTTATGATGCTGCCTGCACCAAATGTGAGGCCTCCTGTGCCAGCCAGGCTTGTGCCACTGCTATGGAAGATACACAGCTGCACCCTGGCAAACACTGGATTGCACTATAATGTTGCTACCATAACTCCTTTTCCGGGATTCTATGAGAGCAGCAATGGGTGCAGGGCTAGCCAGGGCTTAGAGCAGCCCAGAGGAGGTCTAACAGCCTGTGCACCATTCATGGAGCCATGGCTTGGTAGGAGGTGGACTGCACACATTCTGCACCAGAACACCTGTTCTGGCTCCAGTGGAGCTGTAGTTAATGCCCTCTGAGGCTATCCCCCCTGTCACCAGTCAGACATCCACCCCTTACACTGCCCAGTCCCTGGCACTGAGGCAGCCATGCAATGCTCCTGTCCAGGGCCCTTCACCACCCCCCAACCAGCCCCATCCTACCCTCTATGACCCCTGCCAGCTTTCTAGATGCATGGTGAGTGGGTCTCAGCCACCGCCACTGCTGCTGCATGACAGTCCAGCAGCTTATGGCATTCTCCTCCTGTGCACCATTTGTTCACTGGACAGGATTGACTGTGGCAAATTTGGGGACTTTGGTGCTGGAAACTCAGTTATTTTGAAATCCTACACAGGGTTGCTGATTCACCCAGGTTTGCTGAAGGTGGAAGTTTGATACAGTGTGCGCTGATCTAAGGAGGCGGGCTTTGAAAATTGGCCCCTGTGTGACCAAAGCCAACAAGCAGCAACACACCTTTTTTAGGGCTGTGGGTTGAGCCTACAGCCCTTCTGTCATGTTGCTAGCCTTACTTGTAGAGCAGAAAGCAGCTAACTAAAAGAAGCTACATTTTCTTATTAATGTAACACTTATATCTTAGCATGAGTCAGTGTCTGTTGAGATTAAGCAAACAGATACTTTATTAGAAGTAGAAGGGGACTTATTTAGGGTTTAAAAAAAGAAAAGAAAGAAAGGGGAAAGAAAGTCAGTGTGTGTTCTGTGCTGGGAAGGGTTCTGTATCAGTTTACTTTGCTAAACCAGTAGGAGGAGAGAGAGCTTAATTGGGGGTGTGGCTTAGACACTATAAAAAGCAGGTGACTCAAATTACAACTTCCTGTTGCTAGCCTTTTTTCTTACTAATTGCCCTCCATCCCACCCTAAGTCAGTTCTACTTTTATAGCCACTGGATTTGACTGTCAACAGGAACTTCCTGTTTGGCAGTAGGAAGGGAAGGATAATAGAGAAACATTGGTTGTGTCAACCCTAAAGGAAAAAAGTAGCTCACTCTCCCCCCCTAGATGCTGGTGGTCTGACACTGAGCAAGGAAGAAGGAGGCTACTGAAGAAAATAGGAAGTTACTGTCCCAGAACAGGAAGGGTGAGAGTTGTAAGGAGAGGAGAGGAGAGAGTAAGGATACAGAGAAACAGGAGAGGGGACACAAAATAAGACATGATAGGAGTGGTGCAGTGCATTGGCGGTGGGGCGGCAGTATTCCTGGAGACATTCTGGAGGCTGCGATGCTGCCCTATTTGCAGGCACCTGTCTGGTCTGAAGGAGGAGGTTGCCCATCTCCAGGCTGACCTGGCTAGGATTTGTGAAACCTCCTCCCCCACCCAGGGACCACCAGGGCCAATGCCACTTCCTCAGAGGTTGCCAAGAAAGAGGAGAGGCTGGACCAGGGTGGGCTCAGGGAGGGAGAGGGTGGTGGAACAGAGTTGCATCCCTCCAGCTGTAAATCTCCACAATTCATTCGCTCTTCTGGTGGATAGTGGTTCCTCTACGAAGGCACGTGCAGTGGAGACCAAGGAGGATGCTGGGAATCTTCACAAAGGAGACCCACAGGAGGGTAGCATGAGACCCCACAGGGGAAGGAAACAACTCCTGGTGGGGGACTCAATTATTAGGGGAGTAGATATCGGGGAGGAAGGGGAGAGGGAGGTAAGGTGCCTACCTGGTGCCATGGCTTGGAGGGACAGGAAGCGAATCCTCAGGATCGTGGGAGCAGCTGCACGAGGGAGGGAGCTGGATGTCATTGTCCACCTAGGGACAAATGACCTGGCTAGGAATGGGATCAGAGCAGTGCAAGAGGAGTTTGTAGAGTTGTGGAGGGGCCTTAGACAAGTAGCGCATACAGTAACCTTTTCGGAGGTGCTACCTGTCTATGGCAAGGGTGATGCTAGGGTACTCCTCAACGGGGAATTCAATGAATGGTTGAAAAACTGGTGTGGAGCTCAGGGTTTTGGCTTCATTGGAGGACTGGGGAGCCACTGAAGGGATGCAGACCTATACTGGTGTGATGGTCTGCATCTGTCTGGGGGGGAACCAGGATCCTAGGTGAGAGGTTTAAATGCTTCATTGGCAAGCATTTTAACTAGCCAAGGGGGGAGGCACTGAAAAGGAGCAGGGAAATCCCAGCCTCCCCCCACAAACAACAGTAATTAGTAAGGTAAACACCAAGGTAGAGAAGTCATTAGGGAGCAGAACAGAAGTAAATGTAAAAAAAGGCAAAGGCAGTAAGGACAGGAATGGGGCTAAAAGGGGTAAGGCCATAAAAAAGTGGAGGGTGATGAGTACCAATGCCCATAGTCTGTGTTACAAGCTCCCTGAACTAGTGGCCTTGATGGAAGAGGGTTGCCTGGATATTGTGGCAGTCACAGAAACATGGTACACATAGAACCTTGACTGGGATGTCAACATACCAGGATACACAATCTACAGGAGGGACAGGGAGAGTAAAAGAGGAGGAGTAGCTCTTTATGTAAAGGAAGGGATCAAAGCAACAGAACTAAAGAGTAAACTGGGAGCAGATGAGACACTCTGGGTCACCCTGGAGACAGGAAATGGCACCACAATCTGCATGGGGTTGTATACAGACCCCCATCTCGGGGGAGGGAATGGAAAAGGAAATGATAGAAGGCTTCCTTAGAATGGCAGAAAAAGGGGAGATATTGTTGATGGGAGACCTGAATATGCCAGATGTTAACTGGAGCACCTTTGCTGCAGGCACATCCAAGAGCAGGGTCATTCTTGATGCCCCACAGGGGGCATGCCTCAGACAGCTAGTATTGGAACCCACTCGGGAGGGAGCAATCTTAGACCTGGTACTCTCAAATGGGGACGAAGAAAGAATCTCAGATTCAGAAGTGGGTAGCCATCTGGGAACAAGCGACCACCAAACAGTGTGGTTCATGATAAACACAGCCATACAATCAAGCCATACAAAAGCAAGAGTATTGGACTTTAGGAGGGCTGACTTTGGGAAAATGAGAGAGTGTCTCAGAAAAGCACTAGCAAACAGGCAAGAAGGAGGGGGTGGAGGAACAATGGAGAGTAATCAAAACAGCCATCACAGAGGCAACAAGCCTTTGTGTAAAGCAAATCAATAAAACACAACGAAGGAAAAAAACGCTATGGTTCTCAAAACAGGTGGCAGGGAAGGTTAAGGAGAAAAGGATAGCATTCAGGAAATATAAGGAAACAAAGAAGGAGTAGGACAGAGAACTTTATCAGTTAAAGCAGAAAGAGGCTGGGTAGGCAGTCAGAATAGCAAAGGCCCAAACTGAGGAAAGGATAGCCAACTCTGTTAAGAAGGGGATAAGACCTTTTATAGGTACATTAGGGAGTGAAGAAAGACCAAAGGAGGGATACTGAGGCTAAATAAAGGGGAGGGAATGTGGGTAGAGGGTGACAATGAAAAAGCAGGGATACTGAACGAATATTTCTGCTCAGTATTCACAAAGGAAGAGGAGGGGGGAGGTACCTAAACCAAACAAGAGAAACACTCTGAAGATGGGGGTCGATACCAGTCCATTTACAGAAGAAAGGGTTCTGAAAGAACGAATAAAATTGAAGGTGGAGAAAGCAATGGGGCCTGATGGGATTCATGCAAGAATTCTAAAAGAACTAAGGGTAGAACTAATGACACCGCTGACTACTCTCTTTAACAAATCGTGAGAGGATGGGGTGGTACCTGAGGACTGGAGGAGGGCAGATGTGATTCCTCTTCACAAAAGTGGGAGCAGGACAGAGGCAGGAAACTACAGACCAGTTAGTTTGACCTCATTGGTAGGTAAAATGATGGAATCACTTCTGAAGGAAAGAATTGTTGAGTACCTAGAGGCCAGTGGGGCACAGGACCCAAGACAGCATGGATTCACGATGGGAAGGTCATGTCAGATGAATCTAATAGATTTCTTTGACTGGGTGACCAAAGTAGTAGACCAGGGAGGGGCTGTGGACGTGGCTTACCTAGATTTTAGCAAGGCATTTGATACAGTCCCACACAAAAGATTAACACACAAGTTAGCCAGTCTTGGAGTGGGTCCCAAGGTGGTAGTCTGGATAAAAAATTGGCTAGACAACAGGATGCAAAGGGTAGTAGTAGTAAATGGAGTCCACAGTGAAGAAAGGAGGGTTACTAGCAGGGTATTGCAGGGTTCAGTACTGGGACCAGTCCTTTTTAATGTCCTTATAAGTGACATTGCAGAGGAACTGGAAGGAAAGGTATGTCTCTTTGCAGATGACACAAAGATCTGCAACAGGGTTGATACAGCAGATGGAGTGGAAAGGATGAGAAAGGACTTGGCAAGGTTGGAGGAATGGTCAAATGTATGGCAGCACAGATTCAATACAAAGAAGTGCAAGGTAATGCACCTGGGAAACAAAAACCCAGGGCAAGAGTGCACAATGGGGGGTGAGATACTGACAACAGTAAAAATGGAAAGGGGCCTTGGGGTAATTATATCAGATGACCTAAAAGTGGGCAAGCAATGTGAAAAGGCAGTAAGGAAGGCTGGAGGGATACTGGGATGCATAGGAAGAGGCATCAATAGTAGAAAACAGGAAGTTGTTATCCCTCTGTACAGACAGTTGGTGAGACCCCATCTAGAGTACTGTGTGCAGTTCTGGAGACCCCATCTCCACAAAGACATAGACAGAGTGGAGGCTGTCCAGAGGAGGGCAACCAAAATGGTACAGGGTCTGCACCAGAAGACATACAAAGAAAGACTAAAGGAGCTTAATATGTATACCCTTGAGGAAAGGAGGGAGAGAGGGGACATGATAGAAACTTTCAAGTACCTCAAGGGAATCAACAAAGTCCAAGAGGGTGGCATCTTTCAGAAAAAGAGATGTGCAAGAACAAGGGGGCTCAATTTGAAGATAGAGGGGGGACGGCTCAGAGGTAATGTGAGGAAGTATTTTTTCACAGACAGGGTTGTGGATGCATGGAACAGCCTCCCTGAGGAGATCGTGGAGTCAAGAACAGTGGGGGAATTTAAGAATGCATGGGACAGACATAAGGCAGTCCTAGTTGGGGTAGGAGGAAGTAAGCTGTTGGTTAATTAGGATCTGCAGCTTATCTGTTAGGCAGGAAAACAGGCAGACTAGGTGGGCCAAGCGGTCCGTATCTGCCATCAAATTCTATGTTTCTATGATCAGAATCTAGCTCTAAAACTGCTTTTCTTGGCATTCCTTTGTTAGACATTTGGAAGTATTCCTCACAGCTGCAAAGTAGTGCACTCCCCCTCTGATTTTTGATATTTGCTGCTCTATGTTAAAGGCATCTGAAGGAAGGGGGGATACTACTGTATTGCGCCTCAGAACTTCTCAGGATATTAACAAAAAATGAAAAAATTAAACTACTGTTTCTAGCATCTGTCCAGCTCAGTCTAATAGATGTATTCTATTTCTTTCAGCAACCTAGGGGTTAACTCATTATTTGATGTCTGCAAAACACTGAACCTCTACAGTGTCAGATTACAGACAGTGGACCTGCAGTCTATGAGCTATTTCATTCCTATGGGCACACATATGAACTGCAGGATGGAGGGGGGGGGGGTCTGTAGCCTCATCACTTTGTTTGGCCTGAAGGATCTTGCCTTTTAAACAAACAAAAAAGTAAGCATAAACTAGTGTGACAGAGTAAATTAAGTCCAGCTGCCCAGGCACACATAGAACAAAAGAGGTGCTTCATGCTTCATGCTTGTTTGCTGTTTCTGGAGTTGGAAGTGTCAAGTGGAAAGTGCTTTTAAATATGTGTGTGTGTGTGTGTGTGTGTGTGTGTGTGTGTCTGTGTGTGTGTACATTCCTGCTTTAGGATGTGCCATGTGATGCAGACTGCTCATCTCTTATCTAAGATTTACGGTCTTCAGCTCAGCTATACTGTCTGAGTGAGCTTCCTCTCTCTTGCAGCAGAAGGTTGGTGTAAAAGTGTTATGTTTCCATTCTCCAGTCAGACAATTTGAATACTAAACTAAAAGGAAAAAAAAAATAACAGATTTACAGAGAGGGACAGAGCAGTTAGATGGACTCCATTAGGAATAGGGAGGTTGGTTATTGCATGGATCTGGAACCTTTGTACTAGAGTTTAATGTTTGTTTAAAGTTTATAAATATCATTTTATATATATATATATATATATATTTTAGAGCCAAAAAACTCTGTTTAATGCATCAGTTAGGATTGTTCCACAGTGACAAAAGTGAGGAAATTCGATGTTAGGGTTGAAACCCCCTTTGCACCCCTCCAGCCCACCCCCCCAAATGAAATCGGGTGTGCACTGGGGTCATCGGCCTAGTGTCACCCCATCACATGTGGAAAGAAGCTGAGGAATAGGAGAATGGGGTGACAGTTAGGACCGATGACCCAATGCACACCCCAATTCCATTTGGGGGTGGGCTGAGGGTGCAAAGGGGTTTCAACCCTAACCTCGAATTTCCTCGATTTTGTCGCTATGGAACAACCCTAACTGATGCAGTAAACAGAGTTTTTTGCCTCTAATTTCCCTTCTTTTTGAGAATGATAATGAGAAATAGTGAATGTAATGCTGCGGGCCCCGCGCTCCCGCCACGTGATGTCTTGTCACATAGTAATATTGTGCCCGCAAACGCAAATCGTAATGCGCATGGTGACGCAATGCGAAACAGAAAGAGAAACAGTACTGTAGACAGAAATGTTAAAAACAACGCAAACGCAACCGCAAAGAAAACGCAAAGGGTAACGCACATGGTGGCGAAAACGTGAATGGTAAGTGAAACAGGTACAGAACCGCAAGCAGAAACGGTAATGGTAACAGTAATGTAAGCGCACAGGCTGGTTTTACCCAAAAGCTGTATAGAGAAAGACAGTGAGTACAAAAAATGTATGCAAAATAATGAGTCTTGGAACACAAAAATGAGGACTTGGAATAGCAAAATGCTTATATCTCAGTAACCGTATGACACAGAAAAAAAATTTAAAAGTCATATGAATTATCACTTTCCTGGCTAGTGTTGTACCTAGCTCAGGGGCTAAGAAATTTTTCAACGAAAAGTCTGTATCTCGCACCGTTTTCGAGATACGGGCCCTGAAAAGCACGGCGAAAGTCATAATGTTATCCTATGGGAAAAAAACAGAAGTTGGGACTGCCATAACTTTGCCTCCCTGTAATATTTTTTCAGCAAACCACTGAAAGTCACATCTGTGGGATGTTGCCTGTGTTCCCTGCAAATTTCAGCCTAAAAGACCAAACCGTTATTTTGCAGCAGGGCGCCAAACGATTGCTGCAATGCATCGTACGCCGTAATGTTATCCTATGGGGAAAAGCATCAATTTTGGAGTATCGTAACTTTGCCGCTGTGTAATATTTTTCAAAGAAACACTGAAAGGCACATCTTTGAGACGTCGGCTGCGTTCCCTCCAAATTTCAGCCCAAAACTCCAAACCGTTCTTTTGCAGCAGTGTGCCAAAGAATTGCAGTTATTTTCCCACAGACTAGAAAAGTACTGTCACAATTTGCGAAAGCTTTCACAAAAATTTGCGACACTTTCGTGAGCATGAAAGTACTTTTTCCAGAAATTTGAAAAACATATTTCTGGGGTGTTTTACACCAAAATAAAGACATGGCTAGCATCCTCAGGGTCCGACTAGGAGAATACAAAAATAATTAATTGCTAGAGGGTCCCAAATTTAAATGCCAAGCATTTTTATGATCACTAACTGAAAACAAGATGGCGGATTTGCGAAAGTAAGAGGGCCATTTGCGAAAGTAAAAATGCATATGTGACAATGCGGGAACAGGATTTTTAGGACAGTAAATTAATAAAAAGGGAACTAGGAGAGCTTCAGTAGCAGACAAGTAGTGGAATAGCAGTATAATTGCAGTATAATGTGGGGAGTGGTGCAATGCAGTGGCTATGGGGCAGCCATATTCAGGCAGACCTTCTGGACACTGACGTGCTGCCCTATCTGCATGCATCTCTCTGGACTGTGGGATGAGGTAGCCAGACTCAGAGCGGAAGTAAACTGGGTCAGGAGTACCATCACCCCTATCCAGAGACCACCCAGTCCAATGCAACTGCCTCAAAGGATGCCAAGAACGAGGAGCACTTGGATGACAGTGGGCTCAGGGAGGGCTAGAGCGGTCAGGCAGAGGCACATACCATATCCTATTCCACTCAAGAACTCATATGCCACACTGGCAAACGAGGACAACCAAATAGAGGTACCCAGAGAAGTGGAAGGAAAGGATGTGGAGGTTAGCCAAGGAGGTGACCTCAGCGGTGAAAGCAGTGGACCCCAGAGGAGGAGGAAGTGAATCCTGGTGGGGGACTCCATCATAAGAGGGATCCAGCTAGGAACACAGGAGGGGGAGGAGATGGAGATGAGGCGCCTACCAGGTGCCACGGCATGGAGGGATGGAAGGAAGATCCTGGGGATCACTGGGAAGGCAAGACGGAAGGGTGAGCTGGATGTCATTATCCACCTAGGTACTAATGACCTGGCAAATGGGGAGCCAAAGGAAGTTCAGGAAGAGTTTAGGAAATTAGGGAGGGGTCTCAAGCAAGTAGCTAATTCTGTCACTTTCTCAGAGGTACTACCTGCGAGAGGCAAGGGAGAGCATAGGAGTGCATGCACCAGGAACTTTAACTCATGGTTGAAGAACTGGTGCTGTGAGGAAGGGTTTGGATTCATTGGTGACTGGGGACCCACCTGGAGGGATGGAGGTTTGTTCAAGCCTGACGGCCTGCATCCATCCTGGAGGGGAATCCAAGCACTCAATGATAAGTTTAAATGCTACATTGACAAGCATTTAAACTAGCAAATGGGGATGGCAGGCCAGCAAAGAGGGTAACTACTTGCTCACCCCCCACAACTAGCAGTGGAACCAGTGAACCAGAGGAGTGGCTATCTCTTCAAAGCAGTGTGCAAAAGATGGAGATTAGTGCTCAAGAGGTGGATAGGCAGAAAAGGGGCAAAATTCAGCAGAAGGGCAGACAGCAAGGAGAACCAGGGATAAAGAACAACCAAGGAAGGGGCTGGAGTAGAACAGCAAAACAGTCTAGGGAGGTCAAATCATGGAAAGCCATGTGTGCAAATGCCAGGAGCCTTAGCAACAAGATGGAAGATCTGGAGGCTGTCATGGTGCAGTCAGACCTGGACATTGTGGCCATTACTGAAACCTGGTGTAATGATAACCACGACTGGGAGATGGCCATACCTGGCTACAACACATTCAGAAGGGACAGAGCAGGCAGGAAGGGAGGAGGAGTGGCACTGTATGTGAAAAATGACATAAGGGCCACAGAGATCCAGGAGGAACAAATTGGGGGAGAGATACTGTGGGTTAAGCTGGAAAGGAAAATGGGGACAGCCATCCGCAGAGGTGTGGTCTATAGACCACCGGCCCAGGAGGAAGAAACAGATAGGGAGCTGATGCTAGCGATCCAAAGGATGGCAGACAAGGGTGAGGTAGTACTGGTTGGAGACTTCAATATTCCAGACATGGACTGGAGCATCCCAGCAGCAGCATCAACTAGGAGCAGATTTATCCTGGACTCCCTTCAGGGTGCCTTCCTCAAGCAACTGCTCATGGAACCAACTCGCAGAAGGCAATACTGGACCTTGTGCTCACAAACAGGGACAGTGTGATGGGGGTAACAGTGGGGGAGCACCTGGGGAACAGTGACCACCAGTCATTGTGGTTTGAAATCACAGAAAGAGCAGAACCAAACCACACGAAAACACGTATCCTGGATTTTAGGGGGGCAGACTTTGGGAAAATGGGGAGATACTTGAAGGAGGCATTCAGGGGAATGGGACAGGAATCAGGGGTTGAGGAACAGTGGGCAGTATGTAAAATGGGGATTACAAGAACAACAGAATTATGCATTAAGCAGGTTAGCAAGAGGAAAAGGAAGAGGAGACCATTATGGTTTTCCAAAGAGGTAGCAAAGAAAGTGAAAGCCAAAACGATTGCATTCAGGCAATACAAAAAGACACAGACAGAAGGGGATAGGGAGAAGTACCAGGAGAAGCAAAGAGAGGCAGGGAGGTCAGTAAGGGAAGCCAAAGCTCAAACAGAAGAACACATTGCAAAATCAGTGGGTAGAGGGGACAAAACCTTTTACAGGTACGTAAGTGAAAAAAGAAAGACAAAGGGAGGGATAGTGAGACTGAAGGGAGAGGATGGGGGCTGCGTGGAGGATGACAACAGTAAAGCTGACATATTGAACAGGTATTTCTGCTCAGTCTTTATGGAGGAAGAGGAGGATAATGGGTCTGAAGGGAGTACAAGGGGTGAGAATGGTGCAGAAATGGACACAAGTCCCTTTACAAGAGAAAGGGTCCTGAAGGAAGTGGAAGTAATAAGAGTTGATAAAGCAATGGGGCCAGATGGGGTGCACCCCAGGGTCCTTAAAGAACTAAGAGAGGTGGTGGCTGAACCTCTGGCTATCCTGTTTAGCCGATCACTGGAAACAGGGAGGTACCCAAAGACTGGAGGACAGCAGATGTAGTCCCCTTATACAAAGCGGGAACAAAGAGAAGCAGGAACTACAGACCAGTCAGCCTCACCTCCGTAGTGGGGAAGATCATGGAAGCACTACTGAAGGAGAGATTGGTAGAACATCTGGTTGTCAATGGACTACAGGACCCAAGGCAGCATGGTTTCACCAGGGGGAGGTCATGTCAGACCAACCTCGTTGAATTTTTTGACCGGGTGACTAGGGAGGTGGATCAGGGGAGGGCAGTGGACATGGCCTATCTGGACTTCAGCAAGGCCTTTGACACTGTGCCACATAGAAGACTACTACACAAACTGGGGAATATGGGTGTGGGCAGGACTGTAGTGTGGTGGGTAGGTAACTGTCTGGGTGACAGGACACAGAGGGTGGTGGTAAATGGCTGTCACTCCACAGAGGAAAGAGTGACCAGTGGGGTACCACAGGGATCAGTTCTGGGACCGGTCCTATTCAACATCTTCATCAGTGACATTGCGCAGGACCTAGAAGGCAGAATTTCACTGTTCGCTGATGACACAAAGCTCTGTAACAGAGTAGACACACCAGAGGGTGTAGACAGAATGAGAAGGGACCTGCAGACACTTGAAGAATGGTCAGGGGTTTGGCAGTTGAAATTCAATGCAAAGAAGTGCAAGATAATGCATATGGGGCACAAAAACCTGGCACAATATATCAGTTGGGGGGGTGAGGATATAGCATGCTCCAAACAGGAAAGGGATCTTGGGGTTATCATCTCTGATGACCTCAAGGTAGGGAAACAGTGTGACAAGGCAGCAGGTAAAGCAAATAGGATGCTGGGATGTATAGGCAGGGGCACCACCTGCAGGAAAAGGGAAGTCATAATTCCGCTATACAAGACACTAGTGAGGCCCCACCTGGAGTACAGTGTACAGTTCTGGAGACCATACCTACGTAAGGACATAGACAGGGTAGAGAAGGTTCAGAAGAGGGCAACAAAGATGGTGCATGGATTGCATCACAAGTCCTATGAAGACAGGTTGAAGGAACTGAACGTGTATCCTGGAAGAGAGGAGGAGAGAGGGATATGATAGAGACATACAAGTATCTCCAGGGAGGAACAGGTGCAGGAATACACTATTTTAAGCGAAAAAGATGTACCAGGACTAGAGGGCATGGGATGAAGTTGGAGGGAGGATGATTCAGAGGAAACATGAGGAAGAATTTCTTCACAGAACGGGTGGTGGACAAGTGGAACACCCTGCCAGAGGTAGTGGTGGGGGCTGAAACAATCACAGGATTTAAGAATGCATGGGATAGACATAAAGGAATTCTGGAGGTCAGGGGTAAGGGGCAACAGACTTCTAGGAAAACATAAACTGAACTTACAAGTTCAAATGGGCAGACTGGGTGGGCCATAGGCCCTTATCTGCTGACACTGTCTATGTATCTATGTACTGTCAAACTTTTTGTTAATTTTTCCCATTGACTTATAATGGGAAATTGTTTTTTGAATAACTTTTGAACCGTTTAATATTTTTTCACAAAATCTTCGAAAGACAGATCAGGGATCCCGGCCACACGTTCCCTGAAGATTTCGGGCTGATCGCGCAAACCGTGCAACCTGTAGGCACGACCGTAGAATTCCAGAAAAAGCATAAACGCATGCACAGATCACGCTTAATAACTCCGCAGCCATACATGCGACTGGTACAAAACTTGGCAGGTCCCAAGGTGTATGGGTTTTGATTTTGTATTCCAAATTTCAGGCAAATCCGTCAAACGGTTGCAAAGTTATTAAGGTGCAAAGTTTTGGGTTTAACATGTAAATGGCTCCTCAACCCTAATTATGGTAGCACTACCGTGCTACCTATAATATATATATATATATATATATATATATATATATATATATATATATATATATATATATTCCTTTGGTAACCAGGTAGGCCAACTAGGCATAGGTGCTTGTTTCTAGGGACAACCCAGGAACACTGGGGAGATTAAGTAACTTAATCAGAGCCACGCAGTATGGAAATGGAGAGTGGGGGAATTAAACCCATGTCTGAATGCTGGATGTACAAAGCTCATTTATAGCTCATTACTCTAACCTCTAGGCTATACTGCCAGCCCCATAAATAGTGAACAATTTAGACTGGGCTTTTAATAACTCAAAAGAGAACTGCCTTGATTCAGCAAATGTGCATTTTTGTAGAAGTAGATGTTATTTTTTAAAATATCACTTCTCATTTTGCTACTGCTTAATCTTAACTGGCTTTTTGGTAAATTCAGTGAGTGTTTCTGATTCACACACTGCTGGCATTGACCATTTTAGAACAGTATGATCTTGTCAAGCTTGTACAATGCATTTGTGTTCCAGTTTAGAATTCTTAGATTCATGGGGACATAAACAACATCATAAAATTCTTAGAAGGCAATTTTCAGCAGTGTGTAACTCATAAATATCCAATGGGTTAACTAAAAGGCCAGCAAAAATGGGGCAGAAACAGAAGGGGACCCACTATATGAAAAAAAGCTTCTACAGGAAACATTACTCACAGATTCAGTGCAGTTCTTCTTTAACTAAGCTTGTAGGGAATGCCAGGTATTTTATCTAAATGGTAACAAACTCTGTTTACAAGGATTTGGAGCCATCTACAGGGAAATTCTTCCCATAGACTTGCATTAGTTATACATGGAAACAGAGGAATTTGGTTTCCACTGGAAATAATGTAATTTGCAGGAAAACAGGAAAATTACCCTGCCGTTACAGGAAAAAGGCAAACTTAATCTGGGAGCACGCACACACACACACACACACACACACACACACACACACACACACTAGCAGCATCCACTCTCACTAAATAAATATAAGAGGACTGATTTAGTAGCATGGTAGTTTTTGATGATTGTGACTAAACAGCACTATATGGCTCGAACAAGAACATAGCTTTGGTCATTTGATAGCTCTTCACAGCCCTACCAGCTCAGGCTAGAGTTTGTTTATGTTTGCAGCTACAATAATTGAAATGGTCAGATACTTCCAGATATTTCACAGTATTTCCAAAGAGATTCTCTCTCATGGCCCTACAATGGTGTTGAAGTCAGGCATGGCATTTCTCTAAAGATATCACAGATGTTTCAGAAAATATGTGACCATGTCAACTGCTGAAGCTGTACTTTAGTGTAGTTTATTTTTTATAATACAATGTTATAAATAAGCATTGAAGTTCACTGTGAAATTTAAAGTATTTTATTCAGGGTGACATACAAACTGAACATTTACAGATGTTATTAACATTCAGGACTGAACAATAACAAGCCTGCAAAATACAGAACTTTATACTGTAATTACAGTTCACCATTTATTGCAGATTTTTAAGATGTTGTTGACATGCAGTGGTAACTGAGCTTGATATTTTAACGACAAAGAATACTGCAAAAAATAAACAAATCTACAGTAGTTCTGCTTGCAGTCCAGTATTACAAAAGTGAGAAATGATGTTAGTTTAAAAAGCTTTCTTCAATATCAGGTTACACTTTTTTGTAACAAATAACAGTTCTACATAAACCCTAGTCTACCATGATTAAGCAGTTAGGTATGACAGTTATTGTGAGATGACAGCATGCCTCAGTCCGGAAATAATATGCACCCATGAAGTGCAGTAATCCCACAGTTCCACACACCCGAAAAATCTTATTGCAATTGCAAAATGATTCCTTTGGTTTTTATTTTAAAATCTGAGTAATGTTCAGAAAATTAAGTGTTTCTAACCTCTGCCATTGTGCCATAATAACAGAAGGTTGCCCTGTGCTGTTGTGCAATAATAGCAGAAGGCTGTGTGATTACAGCAGTCAGTCCTTCATTGGTCTTGTTTTTTCATACACATTTTATAACATAGCTTAGTGTAGCGTCAACTCCATGTAATCAAACACAGTAACAGAGGTCCCAGTATTGTGAATTTACAACTTTCAAATCTGAATTTTTGAGAATCATTTGTTGTATATTTTCTACCTCATGTCTTCTGTAATGGATTCTCTCCAGACTCTGAAACTCACGTAGAGGCCATATGCCACAAGTCCCAAATGTGCCAAACGTTTGATGCACAGGGTTTGCAGCATTCTCCCAGCCAGCGAATGGGATTTTCCCTCCCATGCACCAACTGTCACAGGTTAGAGTGACTTATTCTGGTCTAGCATGCAGCAGTCCCTGGTACCCTTTGTATGGGGTTTGTGCCAAATATTTGGTGCAAGTTGCCATAAATCAGATAAAGTGTTGCAGTTGTGCCCAATGTACCAAAATCGGGCACAGTTGTTGCAAACATGGGTTTGGCACAGGGTATGATGCCAGCCCTGCATCACTCTTTGAAAATTGGGCTCCATGGGTTTTAGCAAAAGCAGAACAGAAAAACAAAACTGGTTATTTTGGTGAGAAAAATGGAATAGGGCATGTTTCAGCATGTGTGCTAAATGTTGCATTTGCATCAATTTCTAACTATAAAAATTGTACATAGCAACAAACTGGTAGCATCCCCTTCCCCCCATCAAATTAATGTTGTCATGCAAAAAACCCTTTGTACCAAAATGGTGTGCTAAAAGCAACTTTGAGCCCACGTGCTTTTGCACCCCAGAAAAGCTGCACTACATTTTAGTGCTAAATATAATGTTTTGAACTCAAATGGGGGATCTACTTGGCTGTACAATTTAGGGCCACCTCAGTCATTCTCATACCGGGGGTCTTCTGGCTGCGGTTTTCCATCCAATCTGGTTCATCATACAAAGAATGATGTCCCCATGTTCTCTCTCTCTCTCTCTCTCTCTCTCTCTCTCATTGGGGCACTGTTGGCTGTCATTAGAACTGAAACATGTAGTCTCCCTCAGACCCAGGGCCACATGACACAGCACTCCTTCCCTTAAGTATCTCTACCCATTTAATAACTAGATGCCACCTGCTATAATAATGTTAACATCCACTGTATCTACAAGTTCTCTCCTGAGACATTGAAATTGTTTTAGTGACTTAAAATACAAATTAAGCAAAAACAAGCAACATCAAGAATGACACAATTTTTCAACACTTAAAAATACCCCAGACAAATCACAGCTGCATCTTAAATAAGTACAGAGATGCTGAATCAAGCCAGAGATGGATGCCCATGGATCAGGGTGCAGAGCTAAGCCTCATACATGGTAGTCTCTTGTACTTCCATTAAGTGTCTTTAAATACACTGTAGTTACAGTATAACTACACCTTAACTGCAGAATGATTATTATATACAGTACTGAGCACTGATCAAATGTGTAACTGCTGTGTTATTGAACTCACACTTTTACAGTGTAAATACACTTTAGTTATTGTGATGACAGCAGTTAATGTACAGTGCCACTGAAATGTCCCTAAAATAGTGGAAGGATGGTTTTGTGAGATACAATGTCTCATTTTTGCAGAGGTCCCTTGAGAGTGGATCAGCATCACTAATCACTTTTCATTTGTAATAACCTGAACTACAAGGTTTTTTTTAAAGGTTCTTCACTGCAGGTCATTGTTAATATATAAGTTCAGGCTAAAGTTTTCTGTGAAAGATTCTGCATCTCGGATCATTGCTAACATTGTGACCCCCAACTCAACATGTGCATCACAGCTTTTTTTTTTGAATAATGTAAACTCTAATGACATACTTCTGTGAAAAGGTCTGTGCTTAGGTCCAGCTTCAAGTTTCTGACAGAGGTTTCCCATCCTAAATCATTATTTGTAAACAGTAACTAAATATGCAGTAAATGTCTATGACAGATCCTGTACCAAACCTGTATACTGGTGTAAGCCCCCCACTGGCCCTTTATTTAACCAGCAGACACACCCCCATAATCTAAGGGAAAAGAGAGGGGTGGGGATTACATTCTGCCACCATAGACAAGGTGGCATATGCAGATGGAGTAGACATTATAAAACACAAACCAAGTGTGGCTACTACTGTACCTGGCACACACCTGGTTAAACCAATACCATGGCCACAACCCAGGTCCCGGGGAGAAAACATTTGCTAAGGACTATGCTAAGTTTGTACTTCTGGACAGGAGTACCCAAGTAACTCCACACACAGGAAACAATAACATAAATGTCCAAACCAGGCTGGGATGAGTGTAGCTTTATTCCATAACAAAGTAGGAACACACAAAGCGAAGATGGACCCCCCAAGGGTTTCACACATGATAAATGCAGATATCTGAGATACAGAACTCCAAAACTTCCCATATAGCATAGGATGACTGTAAAAATTGTGGACTAGCCACCAGAAGAACACACATATGCAATTTCCCTTGACTAGCCACACACAGCCAGTACTTGGGCACTTCCCATATTGCATAGGATAAGTTGAGGCACACAGACCATGATGGAGCACAAGAGGCTCAACACTTGCAGAACCCACATACAAGGGGTAAACTGGAGAAAACCCACTCACTGTGGCAAAACTGGAGAAGACCAACTCCACTGGGGTAAAACTGGAGAAAAAACCCATGCACTGGGGTAGAACTTTCTTCAGGCATCGGCCACATGCACTGACAGAAAAGACAGGTGCCTTTCAGAACCCAGAGTTCTAAACTGGTCACTCCAGATGGAGGGTCTTGCACCTTTTGTTTCCAAGTTCATTCACAGCCATCCCTCTGGTGAATATACCTCACATTATTCAAAATGTACAGAAGATGCTTTCTAGAAATATATTTTACACTTAACATCCGCACAGGACACCACAGGAGTGTCAAAGGTAAAAGTTCTGTTCACATGGATGGTCACATACTGGACTCCACAGAGGACAGCCAACTTTTAAACTGTTTTAGGTGATAGAACCCCTTTGTCGGAGAATTCACCCAAAATATGCAGGTACACCTGGGCAGTTTCACAAAAACAAAAGTACTCACATAAGTTGTCAAACAAGACAGCTTCACCAAAGTCCTGGTAGGATCAGGAGATCACTCCTAACATCCTGGCAGCCTGCTTTATCCCTCCGGGGATCAAACACTGGAAAATCCCTGGAGACGGTTTGCACCACTTAAACAAAGCTGGAAGATTGCTGTACTCCACTAGGGTGAGAAAGAAAACAAACAGGAACACTGCAGCTCTATATCAGAGCTGCTGCTGGAATTGCAACTACACTCTGCAGACTCCAGCCACTAGCAGACTACAGAATTCTAAATTCCCCACTCACAGCAACTGGCTGTGTGGCTTATGCAGCTGCAAGAGTTCTAAAATGACATCATCTCTCCAGCTCTCAGCTGAGACTGACAACAGAGAGAGAGAAAGAGAGAGAGAGAGAGAGAGATAGAGATCCATTTACTAGCAAATCACTAGCTGCCTTCCCTGCCTACCACTAACTCTAATGGGATTCTTGTAACCCTTGGGAACAAGGGGGTTACACTGGCAAGTAAGTACATTATATGTATATATATTTACACAGCTCTACTAAATATGTACTCAATACATTGTTTGGTATACACGGTACATGATGGTGCAAGTCACATGCAATGTTGTTATCATGTGGAAGTGCTAAAGGTTGCAGCATAAATACTGTATCAATGTACCATACCTGTATTGTTTCCCAATATGGACCCTGTTGTCCTTTCATGATATATTACTTTCTTATTCTTTCTTACTTATGGTATGAGTTTTTAATGCTGATTGTTAAAATCTAAATATGTATGGTCAGTGGCACTGGGCCTTGGATTAGAACAACTACTAATGGATTCCAGTCATAAAAATCCTAAAAAATCTTGTGGATTCCTCACTAACTGATCTGGTTTTGACACATTTTCCACATAATTTTATTGAGTCAGGAGTCTTAGCTGACCTTTTTCATGACCACAATGTGGTATACTGTAGTAGATGTAAAAATAAGACTAAAGGGCCACCTAAATTCATCAGTTTCACATCATTTAAAGATCCTGATTTTTTGGCTTTCATCTCCAACCTAGAAAACTTAAATTCGGTGTTTTTTCACATCACCAAGGAGTTCTCATGCACCTCCACTAATGTGGTATATTGTATTCTTTGCAGGAAGTGTTCAGCTATTTACATCGGAGAAACTGGTAGGCGTCTTGCTGACCGTTTCAGGGAACATTACAGAGCAGTCAGAAATGGTGAAACTGCTAAACCCATTGTATCCCACTTTATCTCCAGGGACCACAATGTCAATGACCTTTCTGTTTGTGTCCTTCAGCAGGGCTTCCAGGATCCTGACCATAGAAAAAACATGGAAGCCAAGCTGATCATCAGCCTTGGCTCCCAGCAGCCCTCTGGTTTAAATGATAGACTTATTTTCCACTAACATCTTTCAGCCATCCCCTTTTTTTTTCCCCTAAAGTCAATTTGTTTTTGTACTCATTTATTTTTCATTTTCACCATATGTCTCCATTTCTGTCTCCTTCCCACACATTTGCCACCTTTCAGCCTTCTCACAAGGCCCTGTTAATTAGTCTCCACCTGGGAACTTCCCCAGCTCTTTCTCTCCCATTATGCTTTATCTTTCCCATCATCACCTTTTTGTTTCACAGATTCTCTCTTAATCTTACCATTTATCACTTCTTCTCCCTTAGCCTCCCCCTTCTTCTTTCTCCACATATATATCTCTCTCTCATTTTACCTCTCCTCTACACTAACTTGTTTTTTTTTCTCTTTTAGATATTTCCTGAAGAAGACCTAAGGTCGAAACGTAGAGTTTTAACTCTATTTTCTATTTTCAGCGTGCATTTAATATAACCATTTTGTTTTGCTTTTAGACCACATGCTGACGCAGCGCCTTGTTTTTGTTTTTAAATTGGGAGAGACTTAAATTGATACCAGAAATGGATGAGGGATGGGAGTATTTTATCAGTGAATTAATTACTAGGATTACCAGGAAATAACAGACATAAGGGGGCACCAAGGCCTTTCATGAATGTCTCCCATGAGTGGGTCATTTATATCAACAAATATTTCGAATAATAGAGCCTATCCAGAGTTATTTTAAAATTTTCAAAGCCAGTAATATCTACGACTGCCTATAAAGACCAGGAAATTTAAACTTAGATCAGCTCCCTGGTTTCATCTTACTTAATGAAGTTGAAATGAGATAAAAAATAGGGCTGGGAGACGGCACAGCTTTCTGGAGCTCCAGAGGACTAAATATTATAGGAAGCTTAGAAATAAGTATGTGGCCAGGGTAAGAGAAGCAAAAACAGACTTTTATAGGGTAAGAACATCTGAGTCTGCAGGAGACCTTTAAACATTTTGTTCCATTATTAGGGACCTAAATGGTTAGACTAAGCCTAACACAGTTATTCAGATTTCGTGAAAAGAAGAATTAAGAATAGGAATCCTGCCCAGACAGGTTTAATAATATGTTTGTGGAAACTTTAAAATTTTTTTGGGGGGGGGCGATTTAGAGTACTCACTCAGGAATCCATGGGATAAGGAAAGTGGAGGTTCTTCCTCCTTCTCCTTTAGTACAATTGAACAGTATGACATGCAAGAACTCTTGCTGGAAATAAAAGCCAGGCAGCAAGAGTTGCATTCCTTATATATTGACCTATTGATGCTAACATATTCGGCCTTTCAAATAACTGAACTTCTTACATACTTGTTTAGTTGGTCAGTTTCATCTAACACTATTCCTCAGCGTTGCCCCAATCTTCAGAGGGGACAGCCCTTTTCACTTATCCAATTGCAGGCCAATTTCCCTGTTTCCCCTTATTTCTGAGGAACTGGAAAGACTATTGGCTAAATAGTTATCAGATTATTTACAAAAACATTGTCTGTTCAGTCAATCCAGATTCGGGCGGCAATATAGCACATTGGTTTAAGGATCTGAGCTGCAAATCTGGAGACCTGGGTTTGAATCCCACAGCTCCCACTTGCATACTGTGTGACCCTGAGCAAGTCATGTAACTTTCTTGTGCTCCCTGGTTGCACCTGGAAACAAGTTTTCAGTTGAGTGTGCTACTTCTGGTTAAACAATTGGTTAAACAATTGGATTCTGCTGGCATCAGGGAATGGTGGTCTCCTTGTCCGGGGTCTTGGATGATGTTGGTAAAGCAATAGACTCTAGGCAATTTACCGGGGTCCTCTTTGTCAATCTCTTCAAGGCCTTTGACATGTTTGATGACCAAGTTCTACTGCACAGGCTCTGTGAGGCAAGAATGAGCCAGGAGGCGATGAATTGATTTTGTTCATATTTGGGCCCTAGATGTCAAATAGCAGCTGTGAATGGGCATGAGTCCTCCCCAATTCCAGTAGTTAGAGGTGTGGCCCAGGGCTTGTCCTGAGACCACTCCTGTTTTCAATCTATCCGAAGGAGTTGGGCATTAGTGTGGGGGACTCATTGTACCATTTATATGCTAATGACACAAAGTGTATACTTCTGGTTTTTCAGTACAAGAGATTCAAGTAACTTTGCAAAGCAGTTTTGACGGGCTCCTGGCCTTTTTTACTAATTCTGAATTAAAACTTAATTAATCTAAGACTAAGTCTATGTTATTTAGTCCTGCTTCTAAACTGAAAAAATGTAAAGAAATATTGATAATGGACCATCATAGAACTGCTTTGGAATGCGTGGATTCATATAAATATTTAGGTTTCTAGATAGAACCATTTGGATCAAGTAACATGCACATGGATAGATTGATCACCCAAGTGGGCAAAAGAGTAGTCCTATTATATAAAAACCAACATTGCTTTGAATCGTTAACACTACAAACTTGAATTAATGTACACATTTTTCCATTATTTGACTGTGTCAATGTTCTTTATGACTATGCCTCTAGTGAGAGGTTACATTAGTTAGAGGTATTATATAATTGTCTTGCTAGATTATTTCTTAGATGTCCAAGAGAGGTCCATCAATGTGAACTTTACACCAAACTGGGTTTTATCTCCTTGCCTAATAGAAAGGAATTACACAAAACATGTTTTAGCCTACAAAAGTGTATTGGGCCTTGCCCCAAATTATTTAAGTGAAAGGTTGTCTCATAGGAAAATTGACTCCTCATTGAAGAATTTATGTTTATAGGAAATGGAGGTACCAAGCACTAAAACTAAAAGATCCATGCACTTTTTTAGTCAACTTGTGCCTACTTACTGGAATAAACTCCCACCAGAATTTAAAGAGTTAAACTTGAAATTCACATTAGTTTCGGTTTTGAAACACTGGTTCTTGTATATATATATATATATATATATATATATATATACTAAGAAGATTTGTTCATGCTCTGTATAAATTGTTCACTACTTTTTATTAACTGTACAATTTTGCCCAAAGTTGTATAATTGTTATATTGTCTTGCTCCTGCACAAGAAACAAGTTGCAGTAACTTCAGGATAGCAGGTTTTGGAGGCGCGGTCCTGTTGTGGCCTGTGGTGCCACTACTTTTTAGGGCTGGGCTTTGTGGCATGAATTAAATTGCATGCTGTCTATGACAGCAGTGCAAAAGCATGTCCACCACCTTGAAAGGTTTTAGCTGCTGCAATGAGGGAGCGCCACCTCATTGCAGGGCGTGCCTTTCACGGTGTAAGTTTAAGTATGACACGGCGGCGGCTGTGCCATCCACCTTGTACAGTCTCCAGAAAAGCCAACTTAGGGGGGTGCACAATCCCCCTGTCAGCATCATTATGCCCCCCTCCCCAGTTCATCTCCTGATGGGAGAGCCCAATCCCCGTCGGCTACAGTCCCTCCCAGAAAAAAATCCACAGGTGACAACCCCCTCCCCAGTTCATTTGCCGACGAGGGAGCCCAATCCCCATTGGCATCATCCTCCCTACCACTCTTTTATTTTCAAATGGGGTGCCCTGTTCCCATTGGCTCTAGTCCCCCAAAAAAATACATGCCGGTGACATGCTGGGAGCCCACCTGAGCCTGTCAAATGTACCTGTAAAACCAAAAACCTTTCTGCAATGTTTTTTTTTTTGTCCCTGTAAAGTAGAAAATGGTCCCTCGTAATCTGCAGCCCCTTCCCCCAACTTATGCCCACCCACTGCATGCCCCACCTCCCCACACACACCCCCCTCACTGCATACTTACCTCTGGAGTCTGGTGCAACGATCTTCTGTGGACTGGGAACATGTCTGCACTCTTCAAAGCTGACCGCGAACTGAAGAAATGCCAGTAAGCTGTATAATGGCATAAATAGGTTATTTTAAACTTTGATGCATATCTCTGGCATTTTGGGGAATTTTGCCACCAAATTTTCAACATGGGGTTACTGGGACCCCTCCTCATGAATTCAGTTACTGTCATGGTGTTATTCCGTTCTGAAAGATGATTTTGCAGTCACTGTGTGGAATAACCCTTCGGGACTAATTAACAAGATGACAGTGCCAGTGTTCAAGAGGTGGCCTCTCAAAAAGCCTATGTTGCAAATTTGGTGAACAAATCAAAAAAATGATTGTTTTACGAGCGTGCATTGCATAGTAACCATGCACGCTTGTAACCTCACAAATCTGTAATATTTTCACTCCAGATTTTCAGCATTGGCATTTTTCCACACCTCCTTATGAGCAGTACAGCTGTCATTTCTCACAACCTGGCCAAAATGTGTTTTTGCACTTCTGGCGCAGAATAGCATGGTCACTGTGGGAAATCAGTGTTCAGGACAGAGTACAAAAATCACAGCGACACTGTTACTGAGCAGAGGTCCTAAAATGCCTATGTTGAAAATTTGGTGATGAAAGTCCATTAAATGACAATGCTATGAACATGTGTTGCGCCGTGTTCACGCACCCTCATCATTTTTCACATCCTGGCCGAAATGTGTTTTTACACTCCCGGTGCAGAATAGCATGGTCACTGTGAGAAATCAGTGTTAGGGACAGATTAAGAAAATTACAGTGACTCTGTTCATGAGCAGAGGTCCTAAAATGCCTATGTTGAAAATTAGGTGACAAACGTCCATAAAATGATTGTTCTACAAATGTGCGTTGTGCAGTTTCCATGCACGCTCGTAACTTTGATAATTTGTTATATTTGTACTCCAGATTTTCACCATTGCCATTTTTTCACATCTCCTCATGAACAGTACAGCTTCCATTTCCCACATCCTGCATGAACTTTGTTTTCACACGTCTGGCATGCAGTGGCGCAGTCACTGTAGAAAAATCAATGTTCAGAACAGAGTAAGAAAATCACAGTAACACTGTTCATGAGCAGAGGTCCCAAAATGCTTATTTTGAAAATATGGTGAAAAAATTCCAAATTCCATAAAATGACTGTGTTACAAGCATGTGTTGCGCAGTGTCCATGCACAGTGGTAAGTTCGAGAATTTGTAATATTTTCACTCCAGATTTTCAACATTGTCATTTTTTGCACACCTTCTAATGAACAGTTCATTTGTCATTTGTCACATCCTGTCCAAAATGTAGTTTAGCACATCTGGCGCACAATCAAATGGTCGCTGTGGGAAATCAATGTTTGAGTAGATTAAGATAATCATAGTGCCACTGTTCATGAGCAGAGATCCCAAAATGGCTACGTTAAAAATTTTTGTGAAATATATCCACTAAATGACTCTATTACAAGTGTGTGATGTGCAGTTTTCACACACCCTTGTAACTTCGAGAATGTTTAATATTTTCACTCCAGATTTCCCACATTGCCATCTCTTCACACCTCCTTATCAATGGTGCAGCTGACATTTTCATGTGGTACAGAATGGCGTAGTCACTATGGGAAATTAACGTTCGAGACAGATTAACAAAATCACAGGGGCACTGTTCATGAACAGAGGTCCCAAATGCTTTCATGAGGTGAGGTCACAAAAAGGCCATGTTTTAAAATTTGGAGTGCAAATATTAACACACGCCCATAGCGTTAGGGTTTATAACTATTATATCTCACCCTGTACAGACTAACAGGCATCAGGGGTGTGTCTTTGGATTGTCTGCTGTACTGCTCACACCACTGGTCCTCCACCTCCACCCTTCAGCCACTGTTAGGCATCAAGGTGTGCCTTGGAGTCTTCAGTCCCAAAGTTCAACCCATTCACCTGTGCTGTACCCATCTCAATGTACTTCCTTATGAAATGGGGTGAGCATAAGGCCAGATGACCCCAAGGCACAACGCGACCCTTGTCAGACTCTGCAGGGTAGGGTGAGGGAAATAGCATGAGTATGGTAGTGACCCAAACGCACACCCCAATGCCTGTCACTCTCTACAGGGTGGGGTGGGGTTGATGTTGGTTCAATACTTCACTGCTACTTCTATTACATGTGTCTAACTCCTGCACTACCAATACCAAAACCAGCAAGACAACATTTGGCATTGACAAATGCTTGTTGTAATTGGTTTTATAGTCTGGTATTATTTTATTTTTTTATGTATTACATATTTTGCTTGCATAGGTCACCATTGTAAACAAGCTTTGCTCAGTGGTCATAACCTTAAAATAAAATAAAAACTGCCTACAATGACTGTGTTGTGTACTTACTGCATTGTATCTAAATGATGGAGCAAGGTACAGTACTTACAAAAGTTGTTAACATGTATAGATACTAAAGGTTGAAGTGTAAATACCTACATACCTACAATGCTTGTGTTGCATATTTACCACATTGTAGTTACATGCTGGTGTAAGGTACATACAATGTTGTCACCATGTACTAAAACATGCACTATAAATACCTATGCACCTATGGTGCATACGTTGCATACTTACTACATTATATTAGAAACACAGAAACATAGAAGATGATGGCAGAAAAAGACCAATGGTCCATCCAGTCTGCCCATGGTACCCTATCTAACCCAGAACCTACTTTCCATTCAGGGTCCTAGCCCTCACCATTCACCACTTATTCCCCTCCCAGTTTCTGTCATTCCAAGCAATTTTTATATCCTTCACTCTGTCCCAGCCATCCTTGAAACCATTAATGGTTTTAGCACCTATCACTTTTACTGGTAAACTATTGCATGTCCCCACCACCCTTTCTGCAAAATAATACTTCCTCATGTTCCTACTGAACCTCCCTCCTGTCAGTTTCCACTAATGCCCTTGTGACCTCAAACTATTACCTCATGCTAAATAATTCCCTGCAGACCACCTTGCTTATTTCTTCCAGGAACTTGAAGGTCTATATCAAATCCCCAATCTTCTTTCTGGTCTCCAGTGAATACATGTTCAGTGCCTTAAGGCACTACTCATAAGACCTGCCCTGTTGTCCCTGAATCATCTGACACCCTTCACAACACTTTCTCCAGCTTGTCCTTATCTTTCCTGAGGTGAGGACTCCTTGGCAAAGTACTCCAGGTGAGGCCTCACCAAAGATCTAGAAAGGGGTACAATTACCTCTTTCCTTCTTCTGTCAATACCTCTCCAGATACACCCCAGAATCCTATCAGCTTTACTACAGGCCATGTTGCACTGGCTTGATTATTTGAGGGTATCACTGCTGATAACTCTTAGGTGCTGTTCTTCAGCCATAGTGCTTGAGTCTTCTCCAGCCCTACCGTACTCAGTCCTGGGGTTCTTGTTTCTTAGGTGCATCACTTTTCATTTTTTGGTGTTAAATTTCAGCTGTCAAATCTTAGACCACGTCTCTAGTCTTTGCAGGTCACTCTGCATTTCCCTGATTCCTTCAGTGCTAGCCACCCTCCCACAGAGTTTAGTGTCATCTGCAAAAAGACACAACCTGCACTGGATTCCCTCTCCAATGTCACTGATGAACATACTGTACTGCAGAGGACCAGACCCAGGACAGAACCCCACTCATGACCTCCCCTCTCTACTGACCTGACCTCATTTATATTTACCACAACCCATAGCCAGTTAGCTACCCGTCTTACTATGTCCCTAGCCAGCCCAGATCCTTCACCTTCTTCAGCAACCATCTGTGAGGCACCAAGTCAGAAGCCTTGCTGAAATCAAAGTAAATCCACAGTGTGACCCCTATCCAATGCTGTTGTAACCCCCCTGCAAATGGGGGTTCCCAAAAGTCTTCCAGGAGCTTGCTTAAATGCTCCAAGTCTGGATGGTGTTCGGCGTCTAAGCCGTTTATCTGTGAGTGCATTTAGAGCCTCTGTTACTGTCTCTTTAAGAGCTGTCTGCCTGCAGACATAATTAATTTTGATGGGGGTCTGTGTGTTTCCCTGCTTGAGTCCCACTCAAGCTGCTGCCAAATTGCTCCGTTTCTGCCGTTGCTTTATGCGCTGAGGTAGCTCTTTCAGAAGATGTAAATGTTTGCTGGTAACCTGTTAGGGTAATAATGAAAATGCAGTTTGTTTTAACCTGCTTTCTTATAGCAAGGACTGTGCAGAGTGAGCTCCCTCATGTTGGTTCTGAACTGCCGAATTGGACCAATCATTGTGGGGATCCTTTAAAATGGAGCCTGCTCTGGGCGAATCAGAACTTGGACTCTCCTTTGGAGCCTGCTGTAAGGGGATTGTATGAGCAGTGACTCTGGGAAATGTAGTTTGGACTTCGGCGCCTTTTTTGCACCAACAGGGGGAGTCTGATTGTGAGCGACAGCCAAACCAGCCATCTGAACTGGGAGGAACTCAAAGGAAATGCCCGGCTCTGTCTACTGGAAAGTTCAGTTGAGTTGTGACTGTGAAGAGGGAAGGAGCTCCGTGCTCCTGCACCATTGAGTTTTCGCGTGGGAAGCTCGGGTAGGGCCCCAAAGTTCGGCCTGCAGCTGTTTGTGAGTGCCAGTGTGGACTGAATCAGAGTTGTAAGGAGAAAGAAGCACCTGAAGTGAGGAAACCAGGCTCACCCTGTAGAAGACTGGAGAAACTGCTGAATCACGCTCGGTCTGTCGGGAACTGAATCTGCTGTGTGTTCTCCCGGGTATAGTGCAGTTATTGCGATCGGGAAACAGAAGCAGCCTGCCTGGTATAGTACTTCCCTTTTTACATATAAATGTGTGTAGTGCTTGTGGAGGATCATGTTTCAAATCCCCTGTACAGTGAACAGAGTGCATGAAGCTGGAAGTAAAGGCCAGCTTAAGCCAGACTACATCCATTTGCTTTAAACTGCAGTGGAGTCCAGTCACAAGGACCTTGTCCACATGGTCTGCTCTTTTTGGCAATCCAGGACAATCTGCCTTCCATCCAGTTCCCAGCACTGAGTTGTGAGTACAAAACAAGGTCGGCTCTGTCTACTGGAAAGTTCAGTTGAGTTGTGACTGTGAAGAGGGAAGGAGCTCCGTGCTCCTGCGACCCTGCCGTCTGTTTGTTGCATTGCAAGTGTGTCATCTAATGGTTGCTTTTTTCATTTCTTCACGAACTGAGCCATTCGGCTCTGGATTACATTTGGGTATTGTGCAAGTGTTTTTTCCATCACAGGGCCCCACCCAGCCGAAACTGATCCTGACTAGCCCCTCCCCATCCTGGGTACCCAGTGACAGTGACAATTTGGGACTCTGAATATGTGCACAGTACTGTGATTATTAATGTGTTTAACCTAATTAACCTGATTTTCCCCTGTCCTTGTTATCTCCCCCTAAATAAATCAGATTTGTTTGTTTCAGCAAAGTCACACTGTCTGAGGTATTCGTTTATGCTAAAGTATTGTTCTGTGGCTTTTGCACTGTATCATCTTGTTCTACAGGGTGTCCCCAGGGTCCAGTTGATGGAGCCAGTCCTGGGGGTAAGTGTACACTGTGAAAATGTTCCTAATGCATTGTGCAGGCCACTAATGGGAAGAAAGGGGGGTTACAGTGTCCCAGAGGGCTGTGACCAAGTTAGTTTAACTACTGCAAACCCTGACCTCTGGGTGGAGGCACCTGCCATTGGACCTAGACCCCTCAACCTGTTAGTAATTAAGCAGGAAGGGGTAATAGCCCTTGGGATAGCACCACCTAGGGGTTACACTGTCATTACCCAATCAAAGAAGACTGTCAGGTCAATTTGACAAGATCTCCCTGGCATAAGCCCATGCTGTTTACTATCCTGGAGACCACTGCTCTGCAGGTGTTCGACAAGGTCCTCTCTCTCTAGTAACTTTATCAGCGTCCTTACAACTGAGGTAAGACTGGAGGGTCCATAGTTCCCTGTCTGTTCCTTTCTCCCCTTCCTTATGGAGTAGAACTATATCCAGCACCCTCCAGTCTTTCAGTACTAGCACCATATGTAATAGACTATTGAACAGCCATATTCACTAAAAATACTACCAACAGCTTAATCTGGTTCAAGGTCAGTTAGCATTCATCTGTATCCCCATCCCCCAGGTCGTGCCTGAAAATAGGCAGAATTTGCCTAGTGCACTTACCCAGTCATCAAAAAAACTAAATGAATTAAAAAAAATATGTATATCAGGGATTCAGCCAGTTCCATTGCCAGTTCCCTGAGCACCCTCAGCTGCATTCTATCCGGTTCTGGGACCTTATTATCTGTAGGGCATCTACCCCTCTTTCTGGACCCTTTTGCTTGTAAATAATGGCTGCCTCATCTCCAGGATCCCCTTCATGGCTGCTTTGATGCCACTCTCTGGCAGGGGGGCGCCTTCCTCCCTAGTGATGACAAAGGAGAAGTAATCATTTAGGATGGCAGCTTTTTGCCCATCCTCCTCTATCACCCGACCTACATCTCATAGCCTAACAATTCCCCCTCCTTTCCCTAATATGGCAGAAGAGATATTTTTCCCCACCCATGACCACCTCCTCAATATGCAGTTCCATGTCTGCTTTTGCCTCCTTATTTCTTAGTAAATATTCTCCCTATTCTTCCTTCCCTTCCCTTTCTTTCTACCTGTAGAAGGCCTTTTTTCTTGTCTCTCTTTGCATCCATGACCTTTGCCAAGAACCAAAATGGTCTCTTGAACTTGTTATTTTGGGTTACCATTCTCATGCATAACTTAGATGCCTCAAGAATGGTCCGCTACATTGCCTCCCATCTCTCTTCCACTCCTCCTATGCTGTTAACCACAACTAATTTGACCTGGACCAACTCCCTCAACCTGTTGAAGTCCCCTCTTCTGAACTCAAGGACCTCAGCTCTTGATTGGGGTCTTTCACAGTGCTTCCTAGGGCCAGCTCCAACCAAATGGAGTTGTGGTAGCTGTTCCCTAGTGGCTCCCCAACTCTCACAGCTCCTACCTCCTCGGAATTGGTAAGTACTCCATCCAGAATGACCTCCTGCCTGGTGGTTTCCTTGACTAGCTGTTCCAGTAGACAGTCCTGAAATATGTCCAGCAAGTCCTGACTTCTGGCACTCCTGGACATTGGAACATCCTAATCGATATCCAGCAGGTTCAGATCCCCTACAACTACTACTTGTCCTGTTGCTCCTCCCCTTTCTAATTCTTCCTCGAGCTCTCTGTTCCTATCTTCCACTTGCACCGGTAGTCTGTAGATAACCCCAAGTGTAGCTTCTTGCCCAAGTCTGCCGTGAGTTGTGCCCACAGTGACTCTGTCTCCCACTTACTACCCCTGATGCATCCTTGTTCCACAGCCTCAGTGCTGTCCTTGACATAAAGGGCTATGACATCCCCATCTACCTTTTCCTCTGTACTGAATAAAAATTGAGTACTCAGAGACAATCAGGTCCCTGTCATTAGTTTCTTGGGCCAACATTTCTGGGATAACCAAAACATCCATCTCAGTGTGTCTGCCATCTTTGCCTGAAGCCCACTGATTTTGTTACCAGGCTCCTGGCCATAAGGCTAGACCCCCTTCGATCTAACACCTGAACCCTTTTTTACTATCTATCTCACTTTCTTGATTTTTCTTCCCTGGTCCTCTTAGCTTCTTGTTTTTGGTGGTGGTTTCACACTTTCTGCCCCCCTTCTTTTACCCTAGTTGAGTTTGGTCACTATTTTCACCTGCTGTGTTGCCACAAGCCCCAAAATATGGGGGAGTACTAGCTAGGTTCCCCTCCTACCACCTATTACCATGGTTCCATTAGTCCCAGTCTGCCCTGCAGTTAGTTTAACTGTGTGATATAGACATCAAACTTCTGCCCCAGTGCACTGGCCCCTTCTCTTGTCAGGTGGTTTCCGTTGCCCTTGAAGAGCCTCCTGTACCAGAAGTCCCCCTAGTCCCTCAGAAAATGGAACCACATCTCCTGACACCACTCCTAAGCTACCTATTAAACTGCTATTACATGGCTAAGACAAATAAACAGCAACTAACAAACACTTTCAAATTTCATAATTCACAGTATGTCTCATAATTAATGGCTAGATTTTAATTATTCTACTTTTCAGTGGCACCAGCAACATTGTGTGGCACAGTGTAAACTTAGTTTGTTTCCAGTATGTACTGGACTAGGCATGGTGTGCTCCAAATTTGACCAAGATGTCTAACAGAGGGGGGTGTGGCTTGGACACTGAGGAAGATGGCCAGTTGAGCTATCAGTGTGACCCACAGCTATCGGTATCCGTTTAACAGTGTTGACATCCAGAGACCCCGACCCCTCTGAAGCGAGTTTAAGCTGATATTTAGCCTCACCATATGAGCAAGTGCATCAGATCATAGCAGACTTCCCGGCTACTGCTATATAGCGCCGGTTACTGGGGGTCCCAGATAGGCTCTGAGGCACCGAGCTAGGGTGATCACCAAGTAGTCTAATAATAGGAGCGAGACCAGAATCAATGCTTGGTGGTGCACTCGTGGTGGAATAACTGGAAAATATGGGGCAAGTGGCTACGTTTGAACAAATAACGGCTCTAAGATGGCATTATCCAAAAACCATCCTTTAAGCATTGAAAACCCTCCCGCAGTAAACCCAACCTCACCTGTGGATGTTGGCGCCTCATTGCAACACATAACTACAATGTTAGAGACCCTCCTAAATCGAGTGGAGAACATATTGGACACCCTGTCTGGCACAGTCACAGAGGTACGGGTGCTGAACGATAGGCTCAATGTACATGAGCAGCGTGCAGATGGGATAGATGCTGGACAAAATAAAATATTACAAAAAATACGGGACCATGAAGAAAGACTGGATGTACTGTGGAGGCATGCGGAAGACCAAGAAAACCAGGGGAGATGCAATAATAACATTAAAATTTTGGGAATCCCCGAGGGCTCAGAGGGTCAGAATATGGAAATATTTTTGAACATAGAACTACCTAAAATGCTTGGGGAAAGGTGGCAAGGCCAAATTGAGATCAAGAGAGCACACCGCATACCCAGTGTCCTACTCTCCCAAGACACACCGCCTCGACCTATCATTGCCTACATATTGCTTTACTCCACTAAAGAGAGAATACTGCAGGTAGCTCATGACAGAGGTGAGCTAACATGGCAAGGTGCTAAAATATCCATCTTTAAAGACTTCTCAGCAGAAGTTGCTGGTCGTCAGAAGGCATTTATCCCAGTAAAGAAATTGCTGGCAGTACACGGTTTCAAATATGGCTTTAGAAACCTAGCCTACCTCTATGTTTCCAGGGATGGCAGAGATATTATTGCCAAAACACCATGGGAGCGCGAAGCGTGGGCCCTTAAGCATTGGCCTCAGATTCCACTGAGTGATGCAGCTCCAAAGAGGTTATGGACACCAGGACCCAAAAATGAAGGGAAGATGGAACCAAAGTGCTGGAGGTGGTTTCAAGGAAGATTACACTGCCAACCGGACTGTGCAATGTTTATATGAACCCCCCACTAAGTCTCCTGTGTGCCAGAATCCAAAGGGGCAGCATAATAATGCCACAAATACAATTTTGAAGGGGTCAACTGTCTCATCTACACCCTCTCTATTGCAGCGAGGTCCCCATCAGATGAATCACATATGGCAATGATCAGTCAGTGAGCACAGATCCCCAACCAAAGACCCAGGCATGGCATCACCTGCAAAACTAACTAAAGAGGATCCTCTTAGCTTGGCTCAACCCGAGCAGAAAGAAATACCAGATGAACTCTTTATGGAAATGGCAGATTCAATATCGTGGGCAGACATATCCCTGGAATCGACTGATGGTCAGGACTTAACCAATATCCCTATAAAGCCGGGACTGCTCACATTTACAGAAGCGCTGTCTCAGAACCATGCCACCTTTGCAGCTCCAAATGACTGAAGCGTTATGTCTGTATAACTTTATATAACATTTTCTTTCCTCTCTGGGGACACCCCCTAATTTTTTCTTCTGCCAATGAATGGGTGCAGGTAGCATAATGGGAGGTTCTCCCCCCCATCTCTTATTCACCCACTGAGAGGCTTTAGCCTAGGGTGATCTGGGAGATATATAATCCTGGCACTCTAACACACTGCTTAACATATATATGCTGTATGTGGGGCCCATTTTTCTAAACTCTTCCCCAGACCCCGATTGGAAGAGAGTGGTTTCCCTCCCATTGGAGAGAACCTTAAGGGCCCAATACATGGCCTAAAGCATTTAAGAGTGCAGGATACCAGAACTTATCTTATTGGGTACTTCCTGGAGATTATGACAGCAAACTCATTTCCATCCTGCAACAATACATATGTTCAGGCTTGGTAATCTCCCCAATCTCTGGATGATACCAAACTTTTGGTTTTGATTACTAGCTAGTGATGTTATGATAGCCAGGGTGAGCGCTGTAGGTAAATTTACAAGTTCAGACCTCACTACCTCATCACTCCCCATAAGGTGAACGGTCAGCATGACTGTGTTCTCCTCCTCGATAGAGCTGAGGGATGGAATCTCATTCACACACCAATTCACCGTTAGCTGTGCGCTTACCTGAATTGTTAATCAGTAGTTGTTTAGCAGTTTACACGTTCCTTTGCTCTTGTTCTTTTTTCTTCTGTTTTCTTATTTGCTGTTCCCCCTTAGTGGGGTCAAGTTTAAAAAAAATTGTATAATAGCTGTTGTAATGGTACGTTAGTTACATAAGTAGAGCTTTAATACTGTTACTGTTATGTTTATTACAGGGTTATTTTCTCCTTGGCACAATATCTAGTGAACAGAGTGCTCTCTCTCTACCTACGAATTTCATCTCTTCCTTTGCTTCGCGGAATCTATCTGCTCCAGTCTTTCTATCCTTACTGGACCCAAGTGGTGAGTACCTAGCTATGCTGTAAACATGGGATCCAGAACGCAGAATGTAGGAATCAAGTTTACATCCTGGAACGTAAAGGGGTTAAATCACCCAGTCAAGCGATCCATGGTCCTCAGGCACCTACACTCCTTGCAGGCAGATATTGCATTTATCCAGGAGACATATCTCACTGCAAGAACTGTATCATGGCTGAAAAAGGCTTGGGTAGGCAGTGTGATAGCGGGCTCAGCAACAACCAAATCCAATGATGTGGCCATCTTAATTAGGAAATCATATACATGGACACAAGAACAGGTTGTAGTAGATAGACAAGGGAGATGGGTGGCGGTCCAGTTTTTGCATCCAGGGGGTTGTGCAGTAGTAGCTAATATATATGGCCCCAATACGGACAATCCAGAAACAATACTGGATCTCAACCAAGCTGTAGAATCCCTGGTAGGGGAGTACCCGCAGATTCCAATCTTAATTGGAGGGGACTTCAATCTTGTAGTAGCTTGGCAGAAGACACCAGGAGAAAGGACTGCAGTGTGACTGGACTTCTCTACTGGGACTAAAGAAGTAGAACTCTTGTGCTTAGAACTTTCATTTAGGGTAAAAAAAACTAACAAACAAAACAAAAAAAATGTGTGTGTTTGTCTGAGTTAACTGAACTGAATGGTTATCTGAACAGTTATCTAGGTGTAAATCTCAGGTGATTGAAAGGACTTGATAGCTGTGAGGTTTAAATTACTAGAAAGATCTAGTAAGTAGGGGGAGTGGCTTAGCTAGAAGGAAGCTACATTTAAAGACTGCCTTAGAAAGATTTTGCTAGTAGCTTGGCAGAAGACACCAGGAGAAAGGACTGCTGTGTGACTGGACTTCTCTACTGGCACTATATTGCCCTCCTTCCCTCCCCTCCACCCTCCCACCCAAAGCTAGTTCTACTTTTATAGGCACAGAATTTGACTGACAACAGGAACTTCCTATTTGGGAGCAGGAAGTGAGTGACCACAGAGCCACCAAAGACCCACCATCCTAGAAGGGCAAGAGTAGCTTTCTGGACCCCTCTAGCTGCTGGAGGCCTGCCTCTGAGCAAGAAAGGGATCTACTGAAAAATATAGGATATTCTTGTCTCAGAACAGGACAATCAGGAGCTTAAAGGGCACACAGGCAGAAAGTAAGGAGAGAGAGAAATAAAAACAGAGGAAAGATTAAGGATTGCAAACAGTTAAGGGGCCAGAAATAAGACATGATGGGAGTGGTGCAGTGCAGTGGCTGTGGAGCAGCAGTCTTCCGGGAGACGTTCTGGAGGATGCAGTGTTGTCCCATCTGCAGACACCTCTCTGGACTGAGGGAGGAGGTTGCTCATCTCCAGGCTGAGTTAGCCAGGATTTGTGGGACCTCCTCTTCCATCCAGGGACCACCAATGATACTGCCGTTGCCTCAGAGGTTGCCAACAAAGAAGAGCGGTTGGACAACAGTGGGCTCAGGGAGGGTGAGGGTGGTGGAACAGAGGTGCACCACTCCAGCTGTACCTCTCCACAATTCCTATGCCATTCTGGCAATGTGTGGTTCCTCTATGGAGGCACCCGCAGTGGAGACCAAGGAGGATGCTGGGAACCTCCACAAAGGAGACCCACAGGAGGGTGGCAGGGGACTCCACAGGGGAAGAAAACAACTCCTGGTGGGGGACTCCATTATTAGGAAGGTAGAACTGGGGGAGGAAGGGGAGAGGGAGGTAAGGTGCCCGACTGGTGCCATGGCTTGGAGGGACAGGGAGCGAATCCTCAGGATTGCCGGAGCAGCTGCACAGGGAAGGGAGCTGGATGTCATTGTCCACCTCGGGACAAATTACCTGGCTAAGAAAGGGATTAGAGAAGTGCAGGAAGAGTTTGTGGAATTGGGGAGGGGCCTTAGACAAGTAGCACGCATGGTAAACTTCTCGGAGGTGATACCCATCTATGGCGTAGGAGAGACTAGGGTGTTTCACACTATGGGATTCAATCAGTGGTTGAAAAACTGGTGTGGAGCTCAGGTCAGGGGTCTGGCTTCATTGGGGACTGGGGGTCCACCTGGAGTGATGCAAGCCTATACTGGCATGATGGGTTGCATCTGTCCAGGATCCTAGGTGATAGGTTCAAATGCTTCATTGGCAAGCATTTAAACTAGCCAAGGGGGAGGCACTAGAAAGGGCAAGGAAATCCTAGCCCCCCCCAAAAAAAAATCACTGTAGTAAGTGCGGTAAACACCAACATAGAGGTGTCGATAGGGAGAAGGGCAGGGGTAAATGGAGAAAGTGACAAAGGCAAGAAGGACAGGGATGGGGCAAAAAGGAGTAAGGCCATCAGGAAATGGAAGGTAATGAGTACCAATGCCCATAATCTAGGCAGCAAGCCCCCTGAGCTGGTGGCCTTTATGGAAGAGGGATGCCAGGATATCGTAACAGTCACAGAAACATGGTACACAGAGAACCATGACTGGGATGTTAACATACCAGGGTACATAACCTACAGGAGAGACAGGCAGGGGAGAAGAGGGGGAGGAGTAGCTCTCTATGTAAAGGAAGGGATAACAGCAACTGAACAAAAGAGTAAACAGGGAGGAGAGAAGACACCGTGGGTCACCTTGGAGACTGGAAAGGGCACCACAATCCACACAGGGGTTGTGTACAGACCCCCATGTCAGGGGGAGGGAATGGACAAGGATATGATAGAAGGCATTCTTGGAATGGCAGAGAAAGGGGAGATACTGTTGATGGGAGACCTGAATATGCCAGATGTTAACTGGAGCACATTTGCTGCAGCCACATCCAAAAGCAGGGCCATTCTTGATGCCCTACAGGTGGCAGGCCTCAGACAGCTAGTTTCGGAACCCACTCGTGAGGGAGCAATCTTAGACCTCATACTCTCAAACAGGGGCAGTGAGAGGATCTCAGATCTAGAAGTGGGTTGACATCTGGGAACAAGTGACCATCAAACAGTGTGGGTCACGTTAAACTCAGATATAGAGTCAAGCCACACAAAAGTGAGGGTACTGGACTTCAGGAGGGCTGACTTTGGCAAGATGGGAGAGTGCCTCAGAAAAACACTAGCAAACAGGCTAGAAGGAGGTGTGGAGCAACAATGGGGAATCATCAAAACTGCCATCACAGAGGCAACAAGCCTTTGTGTGAAGCAAATAAACAAATCAAAATGAAAGAAAAAGCCACTAAGGTTCTCAAAAGAGGTGGCTGTGAAAGTCAGGAAGAAAAAGATAGAATTCCGGAAGTACAAGGAAACACAGAAAGAGCAGGACAGAGAGCTGTACCAGGTAATGCAGAAGGAAGCAGGGAGAGAAGTCAGAATAGTAAAGGCCCAAACTGAGGAAAAGATAGGCAACTCAGTTAAGAAGGGGGATGAAACCTTTTATAGGTACATCAGCGAGCACAGAAAGACAAAGGGAGGGATAGTGAGGCTGAATAGAATGAACGGTGGGTGGGCAGAGGGGGACAGGGAAAAAGCAGGGATACTGAATGAGTATTTCTGCTCAGTATTCCTAAAGAGGAGGGACGTGGCTAATCCAATTAACAGAAGCACTCTTGATAGGGGTTGATCCTAGTCCTTTCACAGAAGAAAGGGTTCTGCAAGAACTCCTAAAACTGAAGGTGGACAAAGCAATGGGGCCTGATGGAATTCACCACGAATTCTAAAAAATTAAGGGAGAACTAGCAAACCACTGGCAACTCTTTTTAATAAATCATGGGAGGATGGTGTGGTACCCAAGGACTGGAGGAAGGTGGATGTGATTCCCCTTCACAAAGTGGGACCAAGACAGAGGCAGGAAACTACAGACCTGTCAGTCTGACCTCTGTGGTGAGAAAGTGATGGAGTCACTCTGAAGGAAAGAATAGTTGAGCACCTAGAGGCCAGTGGGGCACAGGACCCAAGGCAGCATGGGTTCATAGCCGGAAGGTCACGTCAGCGAATCTAATAGATTTCTTTGACTGGGTGACCAAAGTATAGACCAGGGAGGGGCTGTGGACATGGCCTACCTAGACTTTAGCAAGGCATTTGACACAGTCCCACACAAAGTTAATAGTCAAATTAACCAGCCTGGGAGTGGGTCCCAGGGTGGTAGCCTGATAAAACATTGGCTGGACAACAGGACACAGAAGGTAATTGTAAATGGAGTCACTCCGAAGAAAGAGGGTTACTAGTGGGTACTGCAGGGTTCAGTATTGGGTCCTGTCCTTTTAATGTCTTCATAAGTGACATTCCAGAGGGACTGGAAGGAAAAGTATGCCTCTTGCAGATGATACAAGATCTACAACAGGGTTGATACACAAGGAGGCGTGGAAAGGATGAGAAGGACTTGGCAAGGTTGGAGGAATGGTCAGAAGTATGGCAGCTAGGATTCAATGCAAAGAAGTGCAAATAATGCACCTGGGAAACAAGAACCCAGGGGAAGAATACACAATGGGGGGGGGTAGTAATAACAAAAAAGGAAAGGGACCTGGGGGTAATCGTATCAGATGACCTTAAGGTTAGCAAGCAATGTGAGATGGCAGTAGGGAGGGCTGGGGATATACTGGGATGCATAGGAAGAGGCATCAGCAGCAGAAAACAGGAAGTTGTTATCCCTCTGTACAGACAGTTGGTGAGACCCGATCTGGAGTACTGTGTCCAGTTCTGGAGACCCCTTCTCTGCAAGGACATAGACAGGATAAAGGCAGTCCAGAGGAGGGCAACTAAAATGGTGCAGGGTTGGGGAGATCACGAGATGCAGAGTGCTGAGTAGATGCTCCTCCACTGAGCTCCTGCCTCCCGAATATAAACTCGTCATTTAATATTGTTAAATTTTAACTAACTCCTCTGCCTACGAGTTTTCCTCGTCTCTAAACAGCGCGTGCTCCTGTTTTGGGTTCCTGTGTGTAAATGGAGCCATGAAGAAAGACCCATAGAAACATACCCCACGCCTGAGAATGCCTTGAAGAAATCCCAAGCCCCGAGTGGCCTAGAAAGCTAGAACTTCTTCATGTCAAGTGGGGTCCAGAGCCCTAATACTTAATGATTTTGGAGGAATTTCTTCATTCCGGAAGAGATGAAAGATATGGCAATCGACCTGAAACCCTTTCCAGAAAGTTAGAGGAACTTTAAGTCTCCATGACAGTATCGGACAACACTGCTCCCAAATTCTTGAAGAGAAATTAAGGTCTGGATCTGAGCTCCTATTACTGATACAAAAGCTGTCTCGTCTAGAAGCAAACTTCAAGATCTGGAAGGCCATGTCAGGAAATAATTGGTAATTCGGCCCCCTAAACGAAGAAGGCCAGAATACTGTAGTCTTATCCAGAAGTTGGTAGAAAGGGTCGTGGTTCCCTCCTTTGGCCCAACATATATAAGAACAAGCCCTGTCTCTCTGCGACTCCACCTCCCCACCTGATGCACTTTCTCACCCTATCATATTTCCTCTGAACTACTCATCAGATGGGAGAAGGTGAAGCTGAGAATTGCTCAGGATATCCTGGTTCTGTCCGATTGAAACGGAAAGCTTCCACCGATTATTATATCTAAGATTATAGCTATGGATTAGAGTTCAGGATGGGGTACCCAGAGAAGTTATAAGTCTCAGTGAAATGGCTCATGGCTTAATTTCGAGGATCCCAGTTACAAGCATTAAGCCTTGTCATGTTGCCAGACTTGTTCCGGATAACCTGAGTGGGCCTCCTGATCTCCGGGATTCACCGGAAACTTCAGAACGAACTGTTGCTTGTTTTTTTGTGTGGGCAGTGCTCTTTCTAAAGATGGATTTCAACTGAGTTTATACTCTCTAACAGAACTGGGCTACTAGTAGAGGCTTGACTTCACTTTTAACAGGCCCTGGCCTGTTGGTGGGAATAGTGTTCGGAGAGTCCTGGGGAGGGGGTTCATTGAGGGTCAGTTTTGACTGCATCCTATATATTGCTTGTTTAGTTTGTGGTGAGACCAGGGCAAGGTTTTTTGGGTTTATGCCTCCTGTTTAGACTTTATATGATGGGATTTCAGATTTCTGAGTGATTCTGGGCTTTCAGGGCACCTCTGACTGGCGGGCTGGATCAGTTTATGACCATAGGGTGGCTGCTTGCCCATTTAATTCGAGGTCTGGTCATTCTGCCTTGAGAGGACTGCTTTTTATTTATTATGTGTCAAGGGTTTTGAAGGGGCTTCTCGGAATTAGGGGTCTGCAACCCCTAGGTCGTCACTCCCATGGTTTTCCCATCTCTGGATCTTGTTTCACTTCTCACCCGGTTTTGTTCTCTCATGTTCTCATCTCGACGATGGGCTCACCCCTCCACGTTAATTTTCTCTCTGGCTCTGGTTCACGAGGTAGTTCCCTATGGGGAACAAACATTTTTCAACTCCATCTCAAGACTCTTGTGACGATTTGTCATATTCACATTTATGATATCCAGTGCTATTTCTCTCTCTCATTCACTAGTGGATTCATTAACAGATGTTCGCAGGCCCTGGAAGCCCGAGACCGCTCTTTAGACATTAAGTCCTCATTAATGCAGCTTATTGTTTGGTTTTCTATTTTGAGCTATGAGGTGATCATTAGCAGGGGATATGTTTGGGGGCGGGGATAGGGACCCAGTGCGTGTAGCGTTGTTTGCGACAGTGTGGGGGCTGGGGTCGGGTTATGTGTTCTTATTGGGGAGTAGGGATGTGTTGGAGGGTTTAAACTTGGGCTTCTCGGGGTTGGGTGGTGGAGGGCCTACAGCAGCAACGGGGTTAGTTTATTTGTGTTATACACCGTGCAGGCTAATCTACATCCTTAGAAGTCTTTAGTAGATGGCCAAGAAGGTGACTTTTGCAGCGTGGAACATCAAGGGGATCAGGAAAAATCCAAACAATACCAGGTCTCTCGCAATCATTCTAAGTCTTTACGTACTCAGGTTACTTTTCACAGGAATCGCACCTATTTGAAACAACAGAAGCCTCGCATGGGGAGGCAACAAGTGGGGATGGTATATGATGCTGACAAGGCTCTCAAACAGCTGTGGGGTTATGATCATTATTAACAGGGGCATTCCTTTGTCTCAACTCATGCTATCAGGGATCCTGAGGGTAGGTTCGTTTTAGTTATAGGTACTCTCTGGTCAATACCTCTGCTATTGGGCAGCATATATGGTCCCAATGCTGATGCCCCGCTTATTTCATGAGACTCATAAATTTAATCCTGCCTTTCCTTCCCATAAGAATTATCCTGGGGGGCGATTTCAATCAAGTTGCAGACTCAAACCTTGACAGGTCAGGTGGCATTGGGGGTCCGGGGTCAGAGGGCTTTTAGAGAACTATTGATCAATGCGGCTCTGTGATGTCTGGCGTGGTCTCAAATCCTGATTCCAAGGAGTTCACATTCAGGTCTTTGGCACAGGCTCACAGTCCCGTATTGACTACATATTCATTTCTCAGACTCTTCTGCCTGGGGTTAGGTCCTCTTCGATACAGCCTGGCCCTGTCTCCAACCACTCTTTGGTGCTGTGTGATCTGACAATTCAGGATGTGTCAAAGAGAGAAACACGATGGAAGCTTAATGATCAACTACTTAAAGATTCTAATTATTGCAATACCATAAGGGAGCACATTGTGGCCTTTTTTCTGTCCAACCCTTTAAACAGTGCAAAACCAGATATTATATGGGAGGCTTTCAAGGCTTACATGACAGGCATTCTTATTAGCCTCTCGATGGCTAGGAAAAGAGTTAGGGAGAGAGAATTACTGTCCTTCTTATCCCAAATTCGGGTTCTCGAATCCAATGTCTCAGTTAACTCTTCAGAGGAGGACAAGGTGAGGCTCCTAGGGTTGAGAGACAAATATTTATAACTACTCCTGGAAAAGGCAGAGTTAGCTATCATATACACTAAAGCTAGTTATACTGACCAAGGTGAGAAGGCAGGGTGAGATTTATCCCTTCTATCAAGGCTTCTGTAGATGGGTCTCTGAAAACATCTCCCACTGAGATAGTTCAAGAGTTCACAGCATACTACAAATCGCTTTACGGGGACATGGAGCACCCCCCAGTCCAGTAAGCGTGGAGAAGTATCTGATGGATTCACATTTACCTTCCCTCCCAGTTCATTACATAGACTCTCTGGTCTCTCCTATAACTCAGGAGGAAATCGCCGAGGTTATCAGTGGTTTACCCTCGGATAAAACTCCTGGGCCTGATGGATTTTCTTCCCTTTTCTATAAAACATTTCTAGAACTTCTATTGCCAATACTTAATAGTTTATTTCAGCATATCCTATCCGGGACAGAGGTTTATTGCCATCTCTTTGAAGCCTTGATAGTTCTTCTCCCCAAGCCAGACAAGGACCCTGAGCTTGTTCAGAGCTATAGGCCTATATCCCTCTTAAACCAGGATATCAAGATCCTCTCAAAGATTTTAGCTAACAGGTTATCAGTGGTGCTCCCCGAGTTAATAGGTATGAATCAGGTAGGCTTCATGAAGGGACACTCTTCGGCAGATCATTTGCGTACGTTATCCCACGTCTTCTCGGCCTCCAGAGATGCTGACTTCCCTGCAGGCTTGGTCTCTTTGGACGCCGAAAAAGTGTTTGACTGGGTGAATTGGAGTTTTCTCTTCAAGGTATTGAGTGCCTTTAAATTTCCTCCGGTATTCATTTCCTGGGTTGCCGCATTATATAAATCCCCAACAGCAAGAATTTCAGCTAATGAGGCCTTCTCAAATTACTTCTCACTTCATTCAGGTACTAGGCAGGGTTGCCCCCTATCGCCTCTCTTGTTTAACTTATATTTTGAACCCCTCATCCAAAACATTCTCCAAAATATTTCTATACAAGGTATCAGAGTTGGACTTCATGAGATTAAACTCACTGCGTACGCAGATTTGCTGATACATCTCTCCCATCCGGTTTCTTCAATACCACCCTTACTGAACAAAATAGCCAGGTTCAGTGTGCTATCCAACTACAAGTTGAATGCTAGTAAATCCTTATTTTTCCCATTAAACCACAAGGTATTTAAGGATGATATTTGCCCCCTAGGTTTAGGTTGGACTCCTAGAGCAATCAAATATCCGGGCATAAAGCTATCCTGTAACCCCTTAGTGTGGGTCAAAGATAATCTGGATTCTCTTTTACAGGTTATTATTCATGACCTTGGCAGATGGGCTAAACTTCCAATATCATTATGGGGCAGGATCAACATTATTAAGATGAATGTATTTCCTAGAATTTATTACCCTTTATCCCTTCTCAACTCTTTTATTCCCATATGCTGGTTTAAGAAACTGCACAGTATATTTACCAGATTTATCTAGGCAGATAAATATCCCCAGTTGGCCTATCATAAACTAGCTGCCCCAAAACCTGAAGGGGGGGCTGAGGATTCTCCATATGGCATTATACTACTGGGCAAGTCATCTAGCAAAATGTTTGAGATGGATATCCCCAGGCCCTGAAATGGCACAACCAGTATGGCTTAAGATTGAGTTAGACGCAATTAAAACTAAACACCTGGATCCCTTAAACTTATTTTACCTCAAGCTGTCCCATGTAAAGATGGCCGACTGCACCACAATAAGCATCTCTTTAAGAGTTTTTACACAGTTATGCTTATTTCTTCACTATTCCCCTCAGACTAATTTAGCTCAGTCTATTTGGAATTCCCCATCTTTTACTCTTAATGGAAAGTGGATTCCTTGTAACTGGTTGCCTCAATTAGGCGATGGAAAACTGCTTTCCCTGGTGGATGGGGAAGGGCACTGGTTGTCCCCACGTGGAATCATTGACAAGTTCCTTATTCCGGTCTCATCTCACTTTAAAGTCATGCAGTTAAGACACCTTCTCACTGTAGCTCTGGGGAATTCTCCCCCCTCCCAGAAGGTATCAGCTCTGATTCCTGAAATCTCCCTATTGTCCAGATCTTCAGGCATAGTATCTAAGCTATACAGGGTGTTGTACTATAAAAAATATGGGGACACTTTTGGACCTACTAGTTTCTGGAACTCACTCCTCCCTCAATACCAGTTGGACTGGCAATCCCTATGGAGATCCTGTCATAAGTATGTTTCCCAAGATAGATTGCATCTCATGCAATACCACATTTTACATAACATGTATTGTACCCCTATTAAATTTAAAAAATGGGGCTTCTCGAACTCTAGTACATGTACTAAGTGCTTGAAAGCAGAGGGAACTCTCCTGCATATGTTCTGGTCCTGTGCCAAAGTTTCCTCCTTATGGAATTCAGTTATGATGTTTCTTGATCCCCTACTGGGCCTACAGGAGTATTTTATTCCGGAGGTGTGTCTTCTAGGGCATATGTCCCTGGTCAGTGTTAGAATTAGGAAATACCATATTTCTATGGTTGCGCTCTCAGTTAAGAAACTCATACTACGTCATTGAAAGGAACAATCGGCTTCTTCCTTCCAGGAATGGTTACATGAAATCATTGCTAATCTTCGAACAGAGAAGGCAATTGCAAGTCTTCATAATAGACTAGCAGCATATAGTAAGATTTGGGATCACCTTCATTCCTTAGTCTTGTTACCTCACTGAGGTTTTATCACATTCTAGTTCTACCCATACATTCAACAGAATCATGCACTGCACGTTAGGGCGATTATTGTTTTGTTGCTGCTATAAGGGGTGGTGGGTGGGAGGGGGCTGGGCAGTTCTCACTGTTCAAATGCTATGTTACACCCTGACTTGCTATAACTGCCCTTTATAATGGAAGTGTATTAATAAAATTTAAAATGTAAAAAAAAAAAAAAAATTGGTGCAGGGTCTGCAAGAGAAGCCGTATGAGGAGAGACTAAAGGAGCTTAATATGTGTACCTTTGAGGAAAGAAGGGAGAGGGGGGACATGATAGAAACTTTTAAGTACCTCAGTGGAATCAACAAAGTCCAAAAGGGTAGCATCTTTCAGAAAAAAAGCCGTGCAAGAACAAGGGGACACAATTTAAAGATGGGGGAGCGGTTCAGGGGCAACGTGAGGAAGTATTATTTCACAGAGAGGGTAGTGGATGCAAGGAACAGCCTTCCTGAGGAGGTTGTGGGGTCTAAAACTGTGGGAGAATTCAAGAATGCATGGGACAGACATAAGGCAATTCTTTTGTGGGGGGTAGGAAGAAATAGGCTGTTGGTTAATTAGGATCTGTGGCCTATCCTGTAGGTAGGGAAATGGGCAGACTAGATGGGCCAAGTGGTCCTTGTCTGCCGTCAAAGTCTATGTTTCTATGTTATTGTACCAGACATATTTCTGGACAAGTCCAAACCGACCCCACAAGTGCATCCCAAAATGCAGGCAGCCCTGGAATGAATCATTACGGAATGGGGAACGTCTGATGTATGGTGCAGACACCACCCATCTGGGAGGGGCTACTCCTTCTTTTCGCCGGTCCACTCCACATATAGTCGGATCTATTTTTGGCTTGCCAACTCAGTTGCAGCTAGAGATATAACATCTACCAAAATATATGACATTCTGGTATCTGATCATGCCCCGGTCTCGTGTGTATACACCCCCACGGGACAAAGTGGGTCAGGCACGAGGTGGCGCTGCAATCTGCTACTTCTTAAAGACCACAGTTTTAAATCTACGATATGAGAAGCTGCCAAAGAGTACTTCTCTTTGAATCACACCACCGACACCTCTGCTGCTACAGTATGGGAAGCCTTTAAAGCGGTCCTAAGAGGGCATATTATCACATACACCGCCCCACAGAATAAACTAAGGAGGCAATCCTTAAACTCCTTGCAAATGCAGCTCACCCCCCTCAAAACTAGATTCAAAGCATCCACTGCAAGCATACCCAACCCAGCACTCCTCCGACAGATTGTTGGAATTAAGTACCATATAAATACTATATTGCAGCAAAAAGCAGAATGGATGCTGCTTCGATCCAAGCATACATACATACTGGGAGGGAGGAGATAAAGGAGGTAAATTGCTATCTTTCCAATTGAGGAAGCAAGAGGCTGCCTCATGTATCCACACCCTTAAAAATGAGAGAGGTCAAGTAATCACGGGCTCTAAACAGATTAATGACCCGTATGCAGCAGTTTTATCAGGCTTTATATCAGTCACATAACACCCTGACTTCCAAGCAACTGCAAGAACAGATGACGGCCTTTCGTAACGCTGCCAACACCCCTAAACTGCCCTCGCACCTGGAAAGTGCCTTAGATGAACCCTTTTCAGAAGTAGAATTGCAGAAGGCCATCCACCAACTGGCCCAAGGCAAATTACCCAGGCTCGATGGGATGACTGCCGAGGTTTATCAAACCATCAGCACTGAAATTAGTGGCCCTCTCCTGGCAGTAATCCAAGAGGCTTATGGGTCAGGCACCCCCCCCAACAATGCGAGAGGCTCTGATCACTCTCCTTCCCAAAAAGTCGGATGATCCTCTAAGCTGTGCCAACTACAGCCCTATTTCCTTCAACTCAGTGGACAACAAAATTGTTGCTAAGATGCTGGCCACTCGGTTGATTAATGCGTTACCCTCTGTAATACATTCATCATAAGTAGGTTTTACTAAAGGGCGGGCGGCAGTAGATAATATACAAACAGTCCTGAATCTTAAATGGCTGGCTATGCACTCTACTATACCAATGGCGGTGATGGCGATAGAGTTCTCCAAAGCCTTTGATTCTGTAGAATGGCCCTAACTGCATGAAACAATCCAGATATATGGGTTTGGGTCCTTCTTTAGGCGATGGGTACAAATATTGTACAATACCCCCTGCGCACGTATCTTAATGAATAAGGACATCTCATCTCCATTCTCACTACAACAGGGCACAAGGCAGGGTTGCCCCCTATCCCCTTTTCTCTTCTTGGTGGCACTAGATCCACTGATATGGAATCTACCAGCTAATGGGAAGATTCAGGGAATACAGGTTGGGCAGCAGGACTATCTCACGTCAGCATATGCAGATGATCTGCTGTTGATACTTACCCATCCCCAAGAGGCACTTCCCATGGTATTACAAACCCTTAAAAGATTTGCACTGATGTCTGGACTGCAGATCAACCAGAAAAAAAAACAGTGTCACCCCTCTCATCTCAGCTTGCACGCACACATACATGCAAGGTTTGGATCTTATATGGTCGCCACATGTTTTCTCCTACCTGGGCATTAATATATTCTACAATTGGAGCCAATCAGAACATGAGAACTTCAGCCCCCTCTTAAAATCACTTACTATGGAGGTGGACCGATGATGCCGTCTTACTCTCTCTCTCTCCCATGGAAAGTAGTGGCGATCCATGTGCTCTTCCTACCCAGAGTGGCATACCTCCTTAATAATCTCCCCATTCCTTTAACTAATAAGCTATTCCATTGACTGCACAATTTAATATCCTTTTAGAAACACAGAAACATAGAATTGGATGGCAGATAAGGACCGCTTGGCCCACCTAGTCTGCCCATTTTCCTACCTAACAGATAAGCTGCAGATCCTAGTTAACCAACAGCTTACTTCCTCCTACCCCCCACTAGGGCTGCCTTATGTCTGTCCCATGCTTTCTAGAATTACCCCACTGTTCTTGACTCCACGGCTCCTCAGGAGACTGTTCCATGCATCCACAACCCTCTCTGTGAAAAATGCTTCCTCACATTACCTCCTGAACCATCCCCCTCTATCTTCAAATTGGGCCCCTTGTTCTTGTACATCTCTTTTCTGAAAGATGTCACCCTCTTGGACTTTGTTGATTCCCTTGAGGTACTTAAAAGTTTCTATCATGTCCCCTCTCTCCCTCCTTTCCTCAATGGTATACATATTAAGCTCCTTTATTCATTCTTCGTATGTCTTCTGGTGCAGACCCTGCACCATTTTGGTTGCCCTCCTCTGGACAGCCTCCACTCTGTCTATGTCTTTTCGGAGATAGGGTCTCCAGAACTGCACACAATACTCCAGATGGGTCTCACCAACTGTCTGTACAGAGGGATAACAACTTCCTGTTTTCTACTATTGTTGCCTCTTCCTATGCATCCCAATATCCCCAGCCTTCCTTACTGCCTTCTCATTGCTTGCCCACCTTAAGGTCATCTGATATAATTATCCCCAGGTCCCTTTCCATTTTTACTGTTGTCAGTATCTCACCCCCATTGTGTACTATTCGCTGGGTTTTTGTTTCCCAGGTTCATTACCTTGCACTTCTTTGCATTGAATCTGAGCTGCCATACATTTGACCATTCCTCCAACCTTGCCAAGTCCCTTCTCATCCTTTCCACTCCATCTTGTGTATCAACTCTCTTGCAGATCTTTGTGTTGTCTGCAAAGAGACATACTTTTCCTTCCAGTTCCTCTGCAATGTCACTTATAAAGACATTAAAAAGGACCGGTCCCAGTATTGAACCCTGCGGTACCCTACTAGCAACTCCCCGTTCTTCACTGTGGACTCCATTTACTATTACCCTTTGCGTCCTGTTGTCTAGCCAATTTTTTATCCAGGCTACCACCTTGGGACCCACTCCAAAGCTAGCTAACTGTGTATTAATCTTTTATGGGACTGTATCAAATGTCTTGCTAAAATCTAGGTAGGCCATGTCCACAGCCCTTCCCTGGTCTACTACTTTGGTCACCCAGTCAAAGAAATCTATTGGATTTGTCTGACATGACCTTCCCATCATGAATCCATGCTGCCTTGAGTCCTGTGCCCCACTGGCCTTTAGGTACTCAACAATTCTTTCCTTCAGAAGTGATTCCATCATTTTCCCTACCACTGAGGTCAAACTAACTGGTCTGTAGTTTTCTGCCTCTGTCCTGCTCCCACTTTTGTGAAGAGGAATCACATCCACCCTTCTCCAGTCCTCAGGTACCACCCCATCCTCCCATGATTTGTTAAAGAGAGTAGTCATCGGTGTCACTAGTTCTGCCCTTAGTTCTTTTAGTATTCTTGAGTGAATCCCATCAGGCACCACTGCTTTGTCCACCTTCAATTTTATTAGTTCTTTCAGAACCCTTTCTTCTGTAAATGGACTGGTATCGACCCCTGTCTTCAGAGTGTTTCTCTTGTTTGGTTTAGGTACCTCCCCATCCTCTTCCTTTGTGAATACTGAGCAGAAATATCCGTTCAGTATCTCTGCTTTTTCACTGTCACCCTCCACCCACATTCCTTCCCCATTTTAAGCCTCATTATCCCTCCTTTGGTCTTTCTTCACTCTCTAATGTACCTATAAAAGGTATTATCCCCCTTCTTAACAGAGTTGGCTATCCTTTCCTTGTTTGGGCCTTTGCTATTCTGACTGCCTTCCCAGCCTCTTTCTGCTTTAACTGATAAAGTTCTCTGTCCTTCTCCTTCTGTGTTTCCTTATATTTCCTGAATGCTATCCTTTTCTCCTTAACTTTCCCTGCTACCTCTTTTGAGAACCATAGCGTTTTTTTCCTTCGTTGTGTTTTGTTGATTTGCTTTACACAAAGGCTTGTTGCCTCTGTGATGGCTATTTTGTTTACTCCCCATTGTTCCTCCACCCTTCCTTCTTGCCTGTTTGTTAGTGCTTTTCTGAGACACTCTCTCATTTTCCCAAAGTCAGCCCTCCTAAAGTCCAATACTCTTGCTTTTGTATGGCTTGATTGTATGGCTGTGTTTAACGTGAACCACACTGTTTGGTGTTCGCTTGTTCCCAGATGGCTACCCACTTCTAAATCTGAGATTCCTTCTCCATCCCCATTTGAGAGTACCAGGTCTAAGACTGGTCCCTGCCGAGTGGGTTCCAATACTAGCTGTCTGAGGCATGCCCCCTGTAGGGCATCAAGAATGACCCTGCTCTTGGATGTGCCTGCAGCAAAGGTGCTCCAGTTAATATCTGGCATATTTAGGTCCCCCATTAACAATATCTCTCCTTTTTCTGCTATTCTAAGGAAGCATTTGATCATTTTCTTGTCTAGTCCCTCCCCCTGAGATGGGGGTCTGTATACAACCCCCATGCAGATTGTGGTGCCTTTTCCTTTCTCCAGGGTGACCCAGAGTGTCTCATCTGCTCCCTGTTTACTCTTTAGTTATGTTGCTTTGATCCCTTCTTTTACATAGAGAGCTACTCCTCCTCGTCTTTTACCCTCCCTGTCTCTCCTGTAGATTGTGCATCCTGGTATGTTGACATCCCAGTCATGGTTCTCTGTGTACCATGTTTCTGTGACTGACACAATATCCATATCCAATATCCTTTTTTCTATGGGAAGGAAAGAAACCTAGGTGGGGCCGGGGGAAAATGGGGGCCCATTGGTCTAGAGGAGGCATGGGACTTCCCTGGATGCAAGGGTACCACTGTGCCACACCTCTCTGCCCAGGCTACAAAATGGTTCATACCATCTCAGTCCGCACCTCCGCAATGGGTGCAATTAGAGTCACAGTTATTGCAAAATGCTCCTCTCAGCCTACTGCTGACCACCACCCTAGCGGGAAATAAGGGGCTTACCCCGGTTATGCTTAAAACCAGGAAAGCATGGTTTAAGCTTATGTCAACCTCTAACACAGCTAAAGGGGCTAAGGTCCTACCTTTTCGGTACGTAGCTCTTTGGCGCAACTCAATCATTATGGTGAATAACAAACCAATACACTGGTTGGCATGGGAAGAAAAAGGTATTAGGGTTGTTCAGGATCTCTTCATGCCCAACTCACCTACTTTAATGTCCTTTGCCCAACTCCAGACCCATTATTCCATCTCAACCTCTGATTTTTGGAAATATCTGCAGATGCGTAGTGCGGTACAATCTAGGGATTGGACACATCTAGCAGACCCTAAGTGGCAATGGCTGAATTCCTTGCACCTTAAACCATCTTCACAAGGCCTAGTGGGCTGACTATATAGCACATGGCAGGAAGCACAACCAGACCATACTGAGGTATGCAGGGACACTTGGAGTACAGACCTTAACATAGCCATTACACCTGAAACATGGTCCCATTGCCTACACCTTGCTCGCTCCATGTACAAGGATGTTAAGAGTCAGTTTCTACAGCTTAAAATCCTTCTTAGATGGTACCGCACCCCGGCAGTTCTCCAATCATGGGGTTTTCTTCCACATGCCAAGTGTTGGAAATGTATGCAGGAACCGGCAAACATCCCTCATCTGTTGCTGGAGTGTCATCCCTAACCTCTTTCTGGGCCCTTGTAGCTAGTGACTGTGCGGGAATACTGGGACACTTCATGGATGTCCTTAACCCAATGTTACTCTTGGGTGATTCTGCACCAGTATCTCAGCTACCCAAGCCACATGTACAATGGTTGTTGGTCGCACTACTAGAAGCTAAGAGGTTTCTACTCATGTATTTGAGGCAAGCAGCACCCCCACCAATTTCCCGCTGGCGGTCCACTCTTGCCAAAGCTGCTACCTTCAAAAGACTTACGTAACAGAGGGCAACTTCCTATTTATTATGATAAAAGGGGCATATATCTACAATCTCCCTTGTGTACAGCCCCTTTGCCCACTCCTGCTAACCCCCCTGCCAATTGAGTACTGGGTTTGCCTGAACCTAACAGAGGATCATGCCCATACAGGACTGGGTTTGATTGTGTTCCATAAGTAAGATAATATTAGATTATAACACTTCTTTTCTCTCTTCCTCCTTCCTTTCACTGCTTATTAACTACCAGACTATACTCTAATAACCACCATGTTATATATGTGGGGAGTTTATAGTTAATAAACAAGAGCAGTAATAGGTAGGATTCTGCTACCGGACTTGGTTTTGTTTGATTACTGTTGTAGTTTTTCTTTGTTACTCCTTGTGTAAAGCCACAGGTGTGGTCATCTGTATTGTAACTGATATATAACTGGTCATATATAGGGAGCACCTGTATCTCTTACTGTTGAATATGCTGTTCCCAAGGACTTCATTATGTACAATGAACATATGAGCCTAATTATTATGTATGTGACTATCCAAAGATTTAATAAAATCTTCTATGTTAAAAAAAAATGTCTAACAGAGAAACACAGGATTAAAAACAAAACTGGCTTTTTTTTTTTTTTATTCTAAAAGTGTTTGTTGACAAGAACTATTCAAATGTGAACAGGCAGGAGAGAAAACTGAGCGTGTGATGTCAATCTTAGAAGACAGAGTCTGCTTAAAAGATCCACCAAAAGGCATTGTTACACTTGCCTATGTGTATTATCAGGGTAGACCTTGCCTTTTGTCTGATACATTTTTTACTTTTTTGAAAAGTTTCCTTCATTAACCATATAGTATATAAAACTTAAAAACATAGTTAAACAATGACTTCCAAGGGAATTATTCAATATTTATTTATTTATTTGCTTTTGTTAACCAGGAAAGCATACTAGATAACAAGTGCCTATTTTCAGGCGTGACCCGGGAGGTTACAGAGTGCATAAGAAACAAAATACAGAGTCAAGGTAACATACAGGCCCACGAACAAGTGGGTGGAACAGCAAACGGTACAAATGGCTATAAAAGGTAAAGTTGACAGTATGTCAACAGGATACATAACAACATTGAGATGTAGAATAACAACAGGTAACACCATGGCAGAGAGTTGGCAGTATGTCAACAAAGATCCATAACAGTATTGAGAGGTAGAATAACAACAGGTAACAGCATGGCACAGAATACATAAAAAAATAAATGAAAGTACGGGCATGTATTTGCATGACATGAGGGCCTATCATGAGAGAGTGAGTATCAAATTAGTACAGCTAGAAGCTGGGGTTTAATGGAAAAAGTAAACAACTTGAACATGCTCTCTTATTTTGTGGTATCTTGTAAGGTTGTTCAGAATCTGTACAGATATATTGTGATTCTTTGGAGTTTTGCCCCTTTTTTTTCAAATTCAGACTTTAGGCTTTGAAGTCCAAAAATCTGAATTCTGGAAAAAAGAACACTCAGATGCAGCTTCAGAACTGGAGTCTGATTCTGCATCTGAATCAAGCATAAAGATAAAATCTTGGGCTGGTCAGCAGATGCAGTGGTGTGTTTAGTAGTGAGCATGGTGCATCAGAGGGTCAGCAGGGGATGCTGGATGAGCATCCCAGGGTCAGCTCTGCACCTTCGGGGGGAGGTTGTGGTTTCCTGGCATACTAGTGGCACCCAGTGAGGGCTGGGTGTGCACTGGCCAGGACCACCTGGCACTACAGAGTATCAGCGGACATCTGTTGGATGGGTGCATAGTGCACCCACCCTGCACTGCCGTCATTGCATGTCCGTGCTCCATGGGGTAACCAAGGACACCCCCTGGTCATGGAGCTTTGTGATGCCCCTGGATCACTACCCGAATGATGCCCCAGATCTATGCCTGGGCTGGGGCCTGTGGAGGATCTCTGTCTCACCCCCTAGCCCTCTGAAGGGGGGAGCCCCACCAATGTGGAAAGCTGTGGGCCACCCAGCCTGGTGGGGGATACTGGGAGAGCAGTCTGGGCACTGAACTGGGGTACATCCCCCACCCATGATTGGGAGTAACAAAAAGAAGTGAAAAAATCATAAAATTTTTGTTGCTCTCACTCCCACACATACCCTGACTGCTCTCAGTTCTGCCATGCTGCCACAGCTCTGCTAGACTGTAAGGATCCAGTTCCTTCCAACACCAGTGCCATTCCTTATTCATGTGTCACAGGTCGACTGCTTAGTGATCCACTGCTGTCCAAGTTGCTGCCACACACAGACCGAGTCACACTCACTGCCACCAGATGGAGTCAGATGGTCGATGCCCCCCCCAGCATCACAGACCCACCCCGTCACCACAAGTCACCACCAGTCTCCCCCTGCAGGTGCTTGTCTTGCACTCCATCATCATTGCTTGGCTAACACTAGTCCGTGGGCTGCCGCCACATCACCATCTAATCCATCCCTGATCCCTAACTGAATTCCTCAAGTGTCTCACTGTCTCTCCATTTTTTCATGGACTGTTCGGTCTGACTTTTGTGAGAGTGACAGAGTTTCTGACCTCAATGATTAGACCAATCCATTTTGCTGCAGTGATTATGTAATCAGTTCCAGCCCGGTCCTGACCCAAGTCCAAAGGCCACTCACTGTACTCCCTTGCCCCTAAACTACAGTAACCAATGGTCTATCTGCAGTTGTGAATGAGATGTGGCTCTGGTCTACTTGCACCAGTTTCTGGGCTAACTGTCCTCCCAGGGATCCTGGACTGGGAGAGGACTTGCTTGGTTACCCAGGGTTTGGTGCTTGTGTGCCTTCCAACCTGTCATGATGACTCTGGTATCCTCTAACTGTGAAGACAGGGAGGATCATACTGCTGCAGCATTTGGGATTGGGGGGGATAGCCTCAGGTGGCCCAGGTAGCTACCTATCATACCAGCCATGGGCAAGTTGAGTAGCCCTCAAGTGTGGGGGGCAACTCAGCCTGTGTATTGCAATAGAAAGCACCACAAAGTAAACCACAACTGCCGTTAACCACCAGTCCAGCACTGTGTATTAGGCTAGCAGCTTTACTAACCACCATCCCAGCACCACCACCACCACCAGTGCTAGCCATGCTACAGTCATTAGAGGAGGATGGTCAGGAGAAAGACAGGTTAACTTGTGAATGAGGATGACAGGTGGGGAGGGAGGTGACAAATTTGCTCAGAGGGAGTTGATGACTTGTCAGATAGCAGAGAGAACACATGCCAGAGCCACTAAACCCACTAGACCACTAGCGAGGAGCCAGAACAGGAAGGTGCAGAGGACCACGGCTGATGACTTAAGGTAAAGGGAGAGAAGGGTGTGGAAAATGGTAGGGAGATAAAAACAAATAGGCTAAAGCAAGGAACATTTTCTTTACTGTTTGTAGAGCTTTTGTGCAAAGGTGTGGGAAGTTTCAATTTTTAGGTCTTTTAGGATGTGGAATCGGAAATTCTGATTCTGTTGCTAATTCCATTCCAATGGCACAATTGGAGTTGGATCTGAATCGGGCTCTGATTCAGAATTTCAGAAATGTTACTTGATCCGAACAGAATGGATTCCAGATTATCTGAGCACCCCTAATATTATGTTTCAAAAATCCCTTAATTGAATTATTCTCGTGCAACTCACAGTTACCTACGTGTTATTGTATTTATTACTACATATTGGTGTAAGGTAGATACAATGTTGTTAACATGCAGCAGCACAGAAAAAACACACTCACCCCTGTGTATAAAGGAGACACATAAATCAATTTCTTTAGAAAAAAAACTAATTTATTGCCACCGTCTAAAAGTGTAGCAAACACAGAGACCAAACATATGGGCTGAGGCCCAGCTCTTACGTTTCACCTCCCCGTGGAGGCTTCCTCAGAGAGTTGTTGACATGTTATAATAACTGGGGTTAGTTTTTTCCTATACAAAACCCGTGGCATAATTTTCCGTTATGAAAGAGTGGCAAACACACGCTGGGTTTTGTTTCTCCTGAGCATGCCCCATGCTAGTGCCAGATACCACTCTTCCACATTCCCCCAGCCAACATAACCAAAGCCACTAGAAACTGCCACTCCAGCTCGGTGGTAAGTACATTTAAAAAAAATAGAAAAGAAATGGCTGCACAAAAAAAATTGAAAGTACCCCCTAGCAAGAGTGGGGAAATAAAGTAAAAAAAATACTTCCAACAACCACGTCTCGACCGTTGACAGTGCCAGAACTCGGTTGGACCACTGCGTCACCAGAGGTCTTTTCATTATTTTATATAATTGCTATGGAGAAAAAAAAAAGAAACCCAGCAATTATATAAAATAAAATATGGGTCTGTGTGTGTAAATTTCACGTTACAAACCCTGACCCATACTTTATTCTCTATGTATTGGCTGCCACGTAACTATCTATGCACCCACAGTGCATGTGCTGTATACTTATAACACTATGGTTACATGTTAGTGCAAGGTAAAGATGAGCAAATGTGAAAATTGGAAACTTTGACACAGTTTCAATTTGCACCCCCTGTTTTCAGTTTGGCTTCAACTATTTGGCCAAATACACTTCAGGTCCTTGGTATGGGGTCTAGCAGGTTACTAATGTAAGTAAGAGATACCTCTTCACCATCCTTCACCAACGACAGTCAATCCCAACCTCTTCCACTCTTCCCTCTTCCTCCAGTCAATTTATTTTTAAACTCAGTCGGTACCTAGCACAGTGGCAGGAACCAGAATTTTGTTCAATAAAAAAATGCTTGAGGTGGGATCAGAGGGTAAAATGTGACTGAGGTAAAGAAAGGGGTTGCTGTAAGATTACAACCAGCCACCTGGGAAGGGCTAGATTGCTATTTTTTTAAGCATCTGTCAAAGGTCAACGTGATCCCAAAATGCACAAAAGTTCAGCTGGGCTGAATCAAAGGAACAGTGAAGGCTAGATGCATATTGTTTTCTGCCGTTGCATTGATCAGTGGATCACATCAAGGAGACAACATGCCAATCAAGAGAACATAAAGAAAGCAAAAGATCTGCTTGTTCTGTTATTTGTGTATTGCCACAGAGTGCCATGATCTGCCAGGTCAAAGCACTCAGTAGAACACAATATGCCACTGTCCCTAAAGGAGAACTGTTCTTACCCTGTAAGCCATTTTTCCAGTAGAAGTTGCTTTTGAATACTGGTTCCAGTTCTATTATTGTTTCATGTATTAATAACTTGACTGGGTGTTTCTGATTTTAACTCTGGTGTTAAGTACCATTTTAGAACTGTATGATGTAGTTTATGTCCCCATCAACCACAGAGTTCTATAGTAGAACAGAAATGCATTGTGCCATCAATGAAAGAGTAGAGCAATGGACATAAACTGCAGCATACAGTTCTAAAATGGTACTTACTACGTGTGTATAAATCAGAAACACCCCCTAGTATAACCAAAAAAGTCAGCAGAGGTAGAAAAGTAACAGAATTGGAACCAGTATTTAAAAACATATTCTACAGCGGAAAATGACTCACAGGTTCTGCATAGATCTCCTTTAACTGTAAAAGTGCCACATTTTATCTCACTGAATCACTGCAGATTTGCATTGACTATTCTTCAGTACAAGGTCATAAGCACACATTAAGTACAATGTAGGTATGAAGGTATTTACAATGCAAACCCCAGTACATGCTAAAGAGAAGCCAACGCCTCCAGAGAACTATAAAAAATGTAGTACATACACACTGTTCCACTTGTATTTCACATTTATTTATTTATTTCATTTTTGTTGACCAGGTAAGTGCACTAAACAACAACATTGACTATTTTCAGGCATGACCTAGGAGACTTACAGGCAAACCAACATACTATAACAGGGGAGTTCCAGGCAGCATATAACACAGAAAACTGTGGGGTAAACGTAAACATATGGGCCCAGATATTCAAAAGGGTTGCACATGGCGTAACAGTGTTGTGCCATGTACAACCCACTGATGCGCCCTGGCGCGATATTCAAAAGGGAAAAGTGTGTCGCACAAATCCCGATGCGCCGGAGCGCATCAGTAATGTATGCAGGCACAGGTGGGGGGGAACGTGCCCATGCATAACCTGCACAGGCTGATATTCAGCCCGGGATGTGCAGAGTCATGCATGCGCAACCCCTACCTGCGCCTACACAAAGTTACGCCACCAAAAAAAGGAATAAGAGATGGCCATCCACAGGTGAGCTGCCACATTGCAGGGCGCAACACAGCAGCTGCCACCTGTGGGTGGCCACCCCAGTTCCTGCTGCACCTGGTGGCACCCCCCATGCCCCATCGCGGGCATCCATGTAGAAATCCCCCCAAGTCCAATATCCCTGGTGGACCAGTGGACCGCACTAAGACCGATCGCGGACATCAGTAATAGCAACCCCCCAGTCCAATATCCCTGGTGGTCCAGTGGACCGATTGCTGCCCCATCGTGGGCATCTGTACCTCAGCAAATACCCCTAAGACCCTGGTGGTCTAGTGTACCCCACCCACCTGCCCACTGTGCCCCACCGCATCAGCCCCCGGCCAGCTGGCAGCACTTACCCGGCCCAGCCTCCGCCCGCCGACTGACAGTTATAGGATGCACGCCTACTGGTTCAGCATGAGCCAATGGTGTGCAGCTTCAGATCAGACTTAGTCTCAGATATGGAATGAATCTATTCACATATCTGGACTGAGTAGTATAGATGGAGTTGCACGCCCATTGGCTCACGCCAGAACCAATGGGCGGCAGACCAACCAAGCTGTCAGTCGGCAGGCAGCGGGGCGTGCAGGCAGGTGGGATGCTGCCACCCGGCTGACAGGAGGGAGCGGAGCAGTGGGGCTGAGTGGGCGGGCAGGGTGGGGGCACACTAGATCACCAGGGTCTTAGGGTATTTGCTTGAGGTACAGATGCCTGCGATGAAGCAGCAATAGTCCACTGGACCACCCAGGAATATTGACTGGGGGTTTCTATTACTGATGCCCGCGATCAGGCTCAGTGTGCGTCCACTGACCACCAGGGTTATTGGACTTGGGGCGAATCCCAGGACAGATGCTGGTGATTGGGCACATAGAGATCCACTGGACCACCAGGGATATAGGAGGGGTTTTCTTTTTTACATGAATGCCGGCGATCGGGCTTGAGGGGGCGTCGGTCCCTGACGGCTGCTGCCTGGCAGGTCACCAAGCACAAGTCCTAGGTGATCGGCGCACCTGCATGCTAATGGCATGCAAATGGGACCATGATGAGATGCAAATGGCCCTCTGTGCACCTTGAATAAATTATGGCCCCATTTGCATGTCCCCTTTTGAATATTGCAGGTGCTGAGCATGGTGCAATGGCACTTGAGCTAGCGCATCTCCATGCTCCACTCTGGCCACTTGCACTGGCGCAGTGCCACTGCGCCATGCACAGTGGCGGTGGCCAGGGTGCGATATTCAAAGCTGCTGTGCCATAGCGCAGCTCCGTTGAATATCACCCAGGCCACTCCCCTGCGCAACAAAGTTGAACTGCGCCCAGGCTTGCGCCACAGCCTGGCGCAGTTTGAATATCTGGGCCATGGTGAGCAACGGATATACACAGAGCATACAAGGAATTCAACAGGCAATAATCACTGTAAGGAAAAACAAATAACACATATAAGTACAGAGCACACCATGAAACAGAGGAAGGAAAGAATTATCCAGAGAACTAATAGGTAGTCAAGGGTAAATGGAAAGCAGCTTGGTTCTAAGAGCAGTGAGCTGGGATAGGGGAGTCACAGAAGTGTTAGTGGGGCCTTGGGGACAGACAAGAACCAGGTGAATCTATGGTGGGACTGCACATGTTTTAGTTCCTTAGGGAGAGAGTTCCAGAGTTTTTGTCCAGACACTGCAAAGGCATACTCACTCATCCTAGTGTTGCATTTGGGGATATCCCGTAGAGAGTTGTCAATTGAGTGCAGGAAGTAGGTCAGTAAGGAAGGTTGAATCAGCAAGCGATAGACTCAAGAAGGCCTTCTCTGATTATTTTGTCTGTGGTGCAACCACTGGTCTATGTCTGGTACAAGGAAGGGGCGAGCCAGCCTAGGTCAGCATAGAGCACACAGTGGTGAGTGTGCCTTGACACAGATAGAGCAAAATGACAGATGTTGTTATAACACGTCTCCATTTGCTTAGAACAGCTTTATTTGCATCCATGTATGATAAGAGGCCATATCTGAGGCCAGGCCATAGCATATCCTGAGCGATGGTGGGTCTCGCAGTGGAGGTAAGATTGTAGCGAGTCTTAAACGTGATGCCAAACTTAATGTGGACAGATTTGCATACAGTTGAAATATGAAGCTTGAAGTCAAGAGATGGATTGAGAGTGATGCCCAGATACTTGAAAGAGTCCACCATATCAAGAGAGGAGCCTTCAGGCTCCCTTATAGTAAGTGCAGAATGGCAGGCTCTGAGTCTGGGCACTGAGCCAAAGAGCATGGTGATTTCTTTGCATTGAGGAGCTTGTTGCGTGATAACCATGATTGGACGGTGGCAAAATCCAGGTTGAATTTGTTGCTGATGTTAGTGATGTCAGCATCACTAGTGTAGAGAACCATGTCATCCGCATACAGAAGGGCTTTGCAGAAGCTAAGAGATTTGGGCAGGTTGTTGACAAATAGAGAGAATAATGGCGGTCCAAGGATGGACTACTGGGGAACTCCGACCTCGATGGAGGCAAGATCTGATTCAGCACCTCTTATCTGGACAAATTGTCATCTACCAGACAGGTAGATTTTGAACCAAGACAGCGTGGGAAACAAGAAGCCTAAAGCAAGCAGTTTCTCTTGCAACAGGATGTGATCTTCCAGGTTGAATGCCTTGGTTAAGTATATGAATATTGCTCCCATGAGCATCCCCTAGTCCATAGCTGTTCTGATGTCATTACTCAGGTTTAAGAGAGCTATAGGGATTCTGTGGCCACTCCTGAAACCATGGTGGCACAGAGTAATCTGTTGGATTTGTTGCAGGAAGCCTGTAACATGAGAGGTGACAATTTTCTCTCCATACATCTGGTGTCATCTTTTTTGTGTATGGGAATGACCCGAGCTGTCTTCCAGAGCGCAGGCACAGACCCTGAGGCAAGGGACAGATTGAACCGTCTTGTGATGGGGGCTGCTATGAGAGGGGCCTCCAGCTTAAGAAACCTTGGTAGGAGCCCATCCAAGCCAGCAGAGCCACAGTCGGGGATGGATTTGAAAAGTCAAAAAACGTCCTTCTTGGTGACCAGCTTGAGGTCGAGGTGTGGGGAGCTTGGAGACAGGGGTTACATGAGAGAGGCTGAATCATGATCAAACTGGCAGGAGAAATGGGATAGTTCTGAGAAGTGAGCATTTAGGGCATTAGCAATGGTAACTAAGTTATTGCAGTTGGTGCCATCCAGGGTCATGCCAGTTATAGATGAATTAGTACCATGTCCCATACAGGATTTCACGTGGTTCCCCCTAAAACTTCGGGAGGTGATGAGTAAATGAACAAAGGAGCTCTAGGTGATAGGCACTTTTAGCATTGCGGATAGCTTTTTTGCATTCCTTCCTGAGCATTCTGTATGCGGTCCAGTCCAAGTGATCCTGGGTGCATTCAGCATTGGACCCTGCTTTATCCCTCCTTTTCATTAGTGTAAGTAGTTGGCTGTTTATCCATCTTGTCAGGGAGCCTCTGATACGCCATTTCTTGAGGGGAACAAATGCATCTTGGAGGTTAAGAAGGGTGGTATGTAGGAAGTTGAATGCTTCATCTACGTCAGTCGTATGATAGAGTGGGAACCAGTCAATGAGTTGGGCAGTCTGAGTCAGGGATCCATAGTCTAGGCAACATTAGTTCTGTATTTCCCTCCATACTGTTTATTACTGAGGTAATTTACATGAAAACAGGAACTTAAAAGTGCATCTATTACAGTTGCTTATTACCAACCTGAGGTCATAGGAAAACAAAACATACTCACCACAGTTATGGTGTTTCTTTTAATGGGTTAAGTAGTGAGCCAGTACAAAACAAGCATTTGTCAAGGCCAAATGTTTGCTTGCAGGTATTTGCATTGGTGTTTGGCACTTATGTAGGTCCCCTATATATGTCCCTTCTGCATCCATATCCCAAGAGAATATGTCTCTTCAACTCCTCTTACATCTGGTCAACATTTCACCCTCATACTTCTTAAGTGTCTGTCTAAGGAACCCTAACGCCCTGGTCATGCTCAAGGGTACGGGTTTGTGTGGAAACTGCACAACGCACAACGCACACTTGTAACAAAGTCATTCAGTGGAATTATTTCACCAAATTTTCAACATAGGCATTTTGTCATGTCTGGTCATGAACACTGTCACTATGATTTTCTTACTGTGTACCAAACACTGATTTCCCACAGCGACCACGCTATTCTGCGCCGGAAGTGTAAAAACACATTTTGGACAGGATGTGAAAAATGACAGCTGTACTGTTCATGAGGAGGTGTGGGAAAATGCCAGTGTTGAAAATCTGGAGAGGAAATATTACAAATTCATGAACTTATGAATGTGCATAGAAACTGTGCACCGCACCGCACACTCGTAACACAGCCATTTTTTGGACTTTTGTCACCAAATTTTCAACATAGGCATTTTAGGACCTCTGCTCATGAACAGTGTCAATGCGATTGCTTACTCTGTAGTGAACACTGATTTCCGACAGCGATCATGCTATTTTGTGCCGGAAGCGTGAACAGACATTTCAAACAGGATATGAAAAATGACAGCTGCACTGTTCATAAGGAGGTGTGAAAATATGCCTGTGTTGAAATCTGGAGTGAAAATATTACAAATTAGCAAACTTTTGAGTGTGCGTGGAAACTGCGCAATGCTCACTCGTAAAACAGTCATTTTTTGGAGTTTTTTTCACCGAATTTGCAACATGGGCTTTTTGAGAGCCCACCTCATGAACACTGACACTGTTGTTTCGTTAATCGGTCCTAAAAGGTGATTCCATGCAGTGACTGCAAAATCACCTTCCGGGACTGAATAATGCCATGACAGTGACTGAATTCATGAGAAGGGGTGTCAAGAACCCCATGTTAAAAATTGTGTACCAAAAGTCGAAGAAAATGGCCAAGATATCCACCTAAGTTGGAAAAACCCTATTTATGCCATTATACAGCTTACCAACATTTCTTCAGTTCACGGTCGGCTTTGAAGAGTGCAGATGTGTTCCTGGTCCACTGAAGATCATCCCGCTGGGCTCCGGAGGTAGGCATGGGGGGTGGTGGGGGTGGGAGGTGGGTGCGCAGAGGGTGAGAGCGGGTTGTCGGAGGGGCGAGGGACTCACCAAGGGACTGTTTTCTTGTTTCACAGGAATTTAAACAAAAACGGATGCTTTTGGTATGCTGGGGTGAGCTCCCAGCATGCCACCTACATGTTTATTGGGGAAGGGGGGATTGGGCACCCCCACCAGCCATACAGTGTGTGTGTGGGGGGGCATGAGCACGCTGGGGTGGGCTCCCAGCATGCTAACTGGTTGTTTGTTGGGGGGGCTGCAGCCAATGGGAGATTGGGCAGCCCCGTCGGCCACACAGTGTGCTGGGGGGTGCATGAGCTGAGGGTAATTGGGTACTCCCTCAGCACACAACGTAGGGGCTGGGGAGAACAGTAATGAGGGAGGAGGAGGAGGACAGTAGCAGAGGGAGGGATTTCATTCTAAGCTGTGCATGACAGCAGTTCGGCTAATTTCTGTATACTAATTGCATACACACTACCACCATTGATTGCAGCGGATCTTTTCTTAGAAGTGAAGACCAACACAGCTGAACTGCTGCCATACACAGCTCAGCATGTATTGGTCTAGTAGGGTGTGCCTGCTACATTGAGTACTGCATTGGTGAGGAGGGTCACACACCTCCAAAAGTTGTACTGTTGCAGGACGTTCCTTATGCATGTGCGCAAGCGAATTTAAAAAAGGCATCATCTCCACTCTGAGATGTTGCCTTAGAGATTAGAATGGTGCTGTGGAATCAGAACTCCATGCAAAAGTTGTTGTGTGCTGGTGCTCCCTCTAGGGTTTTAACATCAGATTTGTGCTGCAGAGCAGAAAGGGGCAGTATTAACTAGCTATGCTGCAATTCTGATATTAAGCTAAATAGCAAAAAATAAGCAGACTTAAAATGTAGAAATGTTTAAGTGAATATACCATAAATACTTTGAAAGATATATTTAAAAAATAACGTGTTTAAGCATATTCAAAATAAATGCTCAGGCAGAATAGAGTTTTTAAACCAGTATTACATTCAGGAACCTTTTTCAGATTAAGTTCTAGAAGGTGAGGTAGGGATGGGATGATATTGGTTCATTATTAGACCCATTAGAAGAAAAATCATTACTAAGGTGAGTAACTTTTTCTTCTAACAAACTGAGTCCGATGGTGATGCCATACAAAAAAATGCAGACTACATATCAGCACCTTAGGCTGGGAAGATGGGAAGCTATTTAGAAGAAAGGTTCTGTAAGACTGCTATCCCAAATCTAACATCTGTTCTGGAGAGAATGTCCAGAGTGCACCATTTAGTAAAGTGTGTACAATTTTTCAGGTAGTTGCTTTGCAGATAATTGCAACAGGAATGCCTCTTGAGGCTGCAATTCCCATTGTGGAATGTGCTCTAATCCCTAAATGGGACTACTTACCTTATTTTTCATAGCATAACTGTATGCAGGCAACCAACAACCTTGAAACTGTCTTTCGTATGGAGGGTTTGCCTTTGCCAACCTCCCCTTCAGTAACAAACAGCTGACTATCGTCAGACAAGATACTTTATTCTGTCAAGATAGTAGCTGGGCTCTCTCTTGACATCCAAACAGTGCAATGTTTGATCACTGGACTTGAATGGGATGGAAAAAGCACAGGTAGAGTAACTGTTTGATTAAGGTGAAATTCTGACACCACTTTAGGGAGCAATGTCCTGTTTGTCCTCAGGACAACTTTATCCCTATGCATGGGGATGAAGTAATTGAGCTTCGTGCACAGGACTTGGAGCTCACTGACTCTTCTGGCAGAGGTCATATTTATGAGAAAGAGTGTCTTCCGTGTCACAAAGCTGAGATCCACAGAGGTCATGGGCTTGAAGGAGTAATGCACTGGTTGTGTCAAACATATATTTAGAAACCAGTGAGAAACAGGTTCTCAAACTTAAGGTTGCAGGTGAAGGAGGTCTTTAAAGAACCTCTTGAATGCAGGCTGTGAGGCTAGAGATTTGGGCTTTCCTACAAACAGGACGGTTGTTACTGCCTCCAAGTGGTCTTTGACTGATGAAATCCTCAAACCGCTTGTGTCAGATCTTGTAAGTAAACCAGAACATCTGTTAAAACCACTTCCAGGGATGAAAATCCCTTATATCACTACCAAACTGAAAATCATTTCCACTTTGAGGAATTGGATTTTCTTGTGGACTGTTTCCTTGAAACTTTCAAAATATTCAGTACTCTTCTTGACAGGTTCTTGTTAGAGTATTCCAGGTCTTCAGGAATCAAGCTTTCAGCCTCAGAGTTCAGGCGTTTGGAAATTGTACCCTGTCCTGTGACTGTGAGTCAGAAGGTTGTGTATATGGAGAGAGACATGGGATTCCTATCTGACAGGGGCTGTAGTAGAGAACCATTGCTGTTTCAGCCAATATAGTGCTTCTGCCTTTCTACATTGCATGGAATTTTTCATTGCTCCCGTGATGAGCACCCCCAGATCCTTCTCTTTATTATTTAATTACTAACTAATTAATTAATGACTAATTGGAAGAGTTCATAGAAGAAACCTAAAATTAAAACCAGATCAGGGGGAGGATGAGAAAATTTTGCACCACAAGGCAGGAGAAATGGGGAGCTACCAGCCTCCCCCCAGAATAGTGTTAAAATACTGGGCATGAGGGAGAATAGAGAAGGGAGGGATGGTGAGGAAACCTGGTGGAAGGGCTTAGCAGCCAATGCCAGTAGCTTAGCAAATAAGATAGTGGACTTGGAGGCCATTATGGGGGACGAAGGACTAGATATAGTAGCTACAGTATAAGTGAGACCTGGTGGACAGAGCTGCACACCTGGGAAATGAATATCCCAGATTTCAGACTGTTCAGAAGGGATAGGGAAGGTAAGAAGCAGGGAGGAGCTGCTTTATACATCAGGAAAGGCATAAGTGTAACTGAAGGACAAGAGGAGGATGGGGAGACTGAGCTACTGTGGGTAACGCTAGGCAGGAGGACCAGAGAATCCTTGTGACTGGGGGTGATATATAAGCCACCTACACAAGGGGAGGAGGATGATCAACAGTTCATTCAGGCAATCACAAGGCTGGCCCTAAAAGGAGAGCTACTGCTGGTAGGGGACCTAAACCTCCCAGATGTAGACTGGGAAATCCGAGATGCAGCATGATTAAGGAGCAGGGAGATACTAGTTGTGCTTCAGGAGATATTCCTTCAACTGCTAGTCAGGGAGCCAACAAGGGGCAACAACCTGCTGGATGTGGTCCTGACAAATGGGGAGAGCGTGGAGGAGGTGTAGGGGAGAAAAGCCTTGGGCAACAGCGACTACAGCACAGTAATGTTCAGGGTCAAGGCAGGAAGGAAGACAAATAAAACCAGTACTACAGTCATGGACTTTAGACACACAGACTTTGACAAGATGAGAAGGATAGTAAGGGAGACAATGGAGGGTACAGACAATATAGGGGCAGTGGAGGAGTTATGGCAAGCTATCAAAGGAGGGGTACTGAAAGCTGTGGAAATGTGCATAAAAAAGGTTAAGAAGAGCAAAAGGGGGGAGGACACCGCTTTGGTTTACAAAAGTGATTGCAGGGGCAGTCAGGGAAAGGAGGAGGGCTTTCAGAATATTTAAGAGGACACTCAGACAGGAAGATAAGGAAGAGTATAGAGAAAAGAGGGGGAAGAAGATCAGAGGGGCAAACGTAGATACTGAGGAGAAAATAGCAAAAAAGGCCAAAAGGGGGGATAAAACCTTTTTCAGATATGTGAGGGAGAAGAGAAGGGCAAGGCGAGGGATTACTAGGCTGAGGGGGGACAGAGAAATAAAACTGGAAAGGGACTATGAAAAAGCAGAGTTATTAAATAAGTACTTTAGCTCAGTATTCAAGGAGGAGGATGGTAGGGGACCTGAGCAAAAGTCGAATGGGAAGGAGGGCAAATGGGTGGATCTGAGATCATTCAGTGTGTGTAGGGTTAGGGCAGAGGTAGATATATAGATTGATGGTGGGCAAGGCAATGGGGCCTGATGATTTACACCCCAGGGTGATCAGAGAATTAAAGGAGGAGTTGGCCACACCCTTGACAAGGCTCTTCAGCTTGCCCCTGGATACGTAGAGAGTGCCGGAGGACTGGAACAGGGCAGACATAGTGCCTTTACACAAGGGAGGTAGTAAGGAGGTGAAGGGGAACTACTGACCTGTCAGCCTCACGTTAGTGGTGGGGAAGGTAATGGAGGCATTAATCAAGGATAGGGTGGTGGATTATCTGGAGGAGAGTGGCTTGCAGGACAGCAGACAGCATGGCTTCACGAAGGGGAAGTCTTGCCAGACAAATCTATTTCAGTTCTTTGATTGAGTGACTCAGGTGATTGACGGGGGGAGTGGCGGACGTGGCCTATCTGGACTTCAGAAAGGCTTTTGACACCATCCCCCATAGGAAGCTGGTGAGCAAGATGGAAAGCCTGGGCTTGGGTGGGAAATAACAAGTTGGGTGGAGGCCTGGCTGTCAGGAAGAACTCAGAGGGTGGTGCTAAATGGGGTGCACTCTGGCACAGTGAGAGTAAAGAGTGGAGTGCTACAGGGGTCAGTTTTATTTCCACTTTTCTTCGATATCTATATCAGTGATATTGCTGAGGGTTTGAAGGGAAGGGTGTGCCTCTTTGCTGATGATACAAAAATATGCAATAGGGTGAACACCCCGGTGGGGGGTGGAGGACATGAGGGAGGACTTAAAGACACTTGAAAAATGGTCTGGGACGTGACAGCTGAAATTTAATGCCAAGAAGAGCGCTGTGATGCTCTTGGGGAGTAGGAACAGAAGAGAAGAGTACACCCTAGGTGAGGAGGAAATTAAAGTAACAGAACAGTAGAGGGATCTGGAGATCATAGTGTCCTCGAACCTTAAGGTAGGAATCCAATGTAGCAGGGCAGCAGGAAAGGCCAATGGAATGTTGGCATGCATAAGCAGGAACATTACTAGCAGAAAGAGGGAAGTTACAATGCTCCTTTAAAAAGCCATGGTGAGGCCATTCCTGGAGTATGGGATTCTGTTCTGGAGGCCACATCTCCACTTTGGAGAGGGTTCAGAGAGGGGCAACCAAGATGGTGCAGGGTATGCAGGGAAAGTTATATGAGCAGAGGTGTAAGGAGCTGGATCTGTACACGCTGGAGACGAGGAGGGAAAGAGGAGACATGATTGAAACTTTTAAATATGTAAAGGGGCTCAATAAAGTGGGAGAAGAGGGTTTACTTAAAATTAAGGAGGGGGGGTCAAAACTAGAGGGCACAGCCTCAGACTGCAAGGAAAAAGATACAGGGGCAATGTGAGAGGGCATTTCTTCACGGGGAGGGTGGAGGAGCCCTGGAACAGACTACCAGATAGAGTGGTGGGGGCCAAATCAGTGAAAGAATTCAAGAGGGCATGGGACAAGCATATGGGTCTTAGTATCAGGGGAGGGCTGGAAGGGAGGGGAAGGTGTAGGGGAAAAAAAGGACAGACTAGATAGGCTGGTATGGTCCTTTTCTGTCATCAAGCTTCTATGATTCTATGATTCTTCTGTTACCTCCAGCCACAACCCCTCCAGATGGTAGCTTCTCCTCAGATTTTTTGTTCCAAAGTGCAGTACCTTGCATTTTTTTTGCATTGAACACCAGCTGCCATCAGTCAGACCATGCCTCTAGCCTTGCTAGATCCTCCTGTAGCCCCCACCACCCAACCTAGTCATCCCACTACTGCTTCCATCTTGGTGTCATCTGCAAATAGACTTATTTTGCTGCTGATGCCCTCTGAGATGTCTGCAATAAATATGCCAAACAGCACTGGGCCCAACACCGAACCCTGTGGAACACCACTTGTTGCAGGCTTAGGGGATGAGTATTTCCCACCTACCACTACCCTCTGCTGCCTATCTTTTATCCAGTTCTCCACCCACCCACCCCATCAGTTTTGCTCCTACCCCTGTACCCCATAGCTTGCTTCCAAGTCTCCCACATGGTACTGAATCAAAGGCCTTACTGAAGTCTAGATATAGGACATCAGCAGCATGGCCCCCGTCAATTTGCCTAGTCACCCAGTCACAGTATTCTACCAGGTTGGTGTGGCGTGACCTACCTTTGGTGAATCCATGCTGCCTCCCATCCTGCACCCTGTTTACCTCCAGTAGTGCCACTAGCCTCTCCTTTAGAATGATCTCCATTAGCTTCCCCACTATGGACGTTGGACTTACTGGCATATAGTTCCCCGGTTTGTCCTTGGGTCCGCACTTCTAGAGGGGAACCATGTGAGCTAGTCTCCAATCATGGGGTACGCATCCTGTGTCTGTAAATGAATTAAATAATTCTGCCAAGGGTCCTGCCAGGACCTCTGCCAGCTCCTTCAGCACTATTTGGATGCACTCCATCCGGTCCTGGTGCCTTGTCCACCCTCAATGCCCTTAACCCCTCCAGTACCCTCCGCACCTTCCCCACTGTGATTTCTCTGTCCGATATCCCCCACCCTATCTGTTTCTATCCTCCCTCCTACTATAGGTAGTGCCCCCTACCTTTCTTTCATAAAGACTGAACAGAAGTAGTCACAGAGCACTTCTACCTTTTCATCCCCTTCTTCCACCCATCCTCCCCCCTTCTTAATTCTTACAGTTTGGTCCTTACAGCTTCTTTTCTCCCTGATGTACCTAAAATTGTTTTCCTCTTTATTTATGTCATGCAGCAGCCTGAGTTCTCTGGCCGCCTTGGATGCCTACCCCCCTGGTCACTTCTTTTGCTTCTTGCAGATATTCCTTCTAATCCTCCTCCCTCCCCAAATTCTCTGTATGTCCTGTAAGCTTCCCTTTTCCTCTTCACCTTGTCTAACACCCCTTTGCTTATCTAGTTGGGTTTCTTTCCCCTAGCCTTCTTAGTCTGGACAATACAGCAAGTTTCTGTTGCCTCCACTATCCCGTCTTATCACTTCCCACCTTTGGTGTGTGTCCATACTTTGTTGAATTTTGCGCAGGAACTGCTGTGCAACTTCCCTCATCATCTTAAAGTTGGTATTCCTGAAATCTAGCACCCTTGTGCCAGATGACCCCCTCTCTTTAGCTATCTGTAACTGGAACCATACTATCTGGTGGTCACTCCTCCCCAGTGGTTCCTCCACCCTCACATCCCTCATCCACTCCCCGTTCGTAAGTACGAGGTCAAGGGGTTTCCCTGGTTGGTTCCTTGACCAACTGTACTAGACAGCTTTCCTGGAAGGCATCTAGTATTACCTGCTCTCTTCTATTCTTTGTGGTAGGCATGTCCTACTCTGGCCCCAGCAAGTTGAAGTCCCCTACTATTACCTTCTCCCCTTCCTGCAGTTCCTCCTGATCTGTTCTGCCAGTACCCTGTCCATCCCTTCAGATTAAGAGGATGGCCTGTATACCAGCCCCAGTCTTAGTGATCTACTTTTGGGATCCTGTAGTTGCCCCACAGTACTTCTGTATCTCCCTCATCTCCCTCCTCCCTTATACATTTTAATCCCTCCTTTACATACAGCACCACCCCCACTCCCCCTTTCCCCTATCTTTCTGGTGTAATCTGTACCCCAGAACCATCATGTCCCAGTTGTGGTTTTGTAGCCAAACCCCTTCTCTCTGCACCATTCCTTCAGCTATGAGTTGAAGTTCCTGGTGCAGAGATCCCTCTCCTCCCCCCTGTTGAAGGCAGGCAGCACCTCAGTGAAAGCCGCTGAGATAACTACGGTACCTGTCTAAGACCATCTCCTCAGCTCCCTCAACTCTTTCCACACTATTCAGCCCTGTCCCAAACCAGGTCATTAACCCCCATGTGATCAATGACATCCAGCTCTCCCTTCTATCCTGCTGCTCTAGAGATCCTCAGTATCCACCTCCCATCCCTCCAAGCCATGGCACCTAGTAGGCATCTAACCTGCCACCCCCTCCCTTTTCCTGTTACCAAGACTATCCTCCTTATTACTGAGTCGCCCACCAGAAGTTGCTTCCTCCACATTTGGGGCCCCCACTTCCTCCCTGGTCACTACTGCGGGTGGCTCTTTCAACAGTTCTGCCCTGCTGGAATGGAGTAAGAATTACACAGTGGTACCTCTGTCCCACCACCCTCACCCTTCCAGAGCCCACCACAGTCCAGTCACTATTCTGCCTGCCATCCTCTAAGGTAACAGTGGTGGACATTATTGCCCCTGATTGGTGGAGGAGGTCCCCTGAATCCTAGCCAACTCGACTTGGAGTCTAGCAGCTTCCTCTCTCAACCCAGAGGGATGTGTGCAGATGGGGCAGCACTACAGTCTCCAGAAGGTCTATCTGAAAACTGCGACCCCACAGCTGCTGCACAGCATCACTACCAATATTCTCAGCTTCTGTTTTCCTTGTATTACTTGGGAATAATGTTGTACCCTTACCCTCGATAACATGTTTCTAGTGTCCCCCTTTGTTTGTTTCTATTTGGGTTTCCCTGTGCCATGTTTAAATCTCTTTATACTCCTATCCTAAACAGGGTGCTGCATGTATTCCCAATTTTGGCCTACCCTTGATCTTCCACTCTTCCCAGTAGTGACTGCTGCACAATAGTGAGCAGGTTTCTTGACTTAGTCAACCGACAGAGTCCTCTGCTTCTCCATTCCTTTCAGCTGACACCTGCCGATGCCTACAACACCAGTCACCTGTTCCACTCCTTCGCTGTTCCACTCATTCACTGGACATGAATATGCTGGACACTTTAGAATGTAAGTATTTTTACAGTGCTATTATAAGAAAGCACTAAGCCTCTGTCAGCTCCACCTCCCCAATTGCACACCTGATTCACAGGGCTTCCTGAATCTACTCGCCCCAAGATTAAGCTCCTGAGCTAGTTTCTCCCACATCACCTGTAACAATTTAAAACGTAAGTTTCAAGGTACCCCAAACACTGCCCAAAGATCTCTTTTTCCCCCCCACTTACGCTGCTACTTTCAAAAGGAAGAGACATATAAATAAATATTAATATAACTTTAAGGTAAAACTAGGTGCATTCACTCCACTCTGTCAGCAAAGTCTGGTCCTCCACCTCAGGATCCCAACTAGCCTGACCTTTAACATCTTCCTTTTGTTAGAAGGCAAAAAGCTTCTGTCAGCTCCACCCCCAATTGCACACCTGATTCACAGGGCTTCCTGAATCTACTCACCCCAAGATTAAGTTCCTGAGCTAGTTTCCCCCATACCACCTGCTACAATTTAAAACCCAGGTTTCAGGGTACCACAAACACTGCCTACTAAGTTTCAAAGTGCCACAGACACTGCTTACAGATCTCTTCTTTTCTCCCCACATACCCTGCTGCTTTCAAAAGGAAGAGACATATGCATACATATTAATATACCTTTAAGGTAAAGCTAAGTGCTTTCACTCCACTATGTCAGCAAAGTCTGGTTTTCCACTTACTGTGTGACTGTCCAGATGCCATCACCATCCTAGTAAGGAGGTATCTGTTGTCAGAGTGAGTGCTATGGATGGTTTTTAAATGGGATTCCTTCCTTGAGATTATTCACTTCCTGCCACCACTTTAGAACCCTGATAAGGCCTGCTGTGACTGGTTCTAGCTAGCTCAGTGGGGTTTACCTTGGATGCTAGTGCCTTCATAAGTGGTATTGAACATTTCTCATCTGTAAGTGTGCCCAGGGCACCAGAGCTGTTACTGTTGACATGTGCCCTAACAACTGCAAGACATATTTTGCTTATTGTCTCGCTTGGCTTTTAAGATCTCGCACAGGACAGTGGGACCTGCACCCTTGCCTGTAGCAAGAAAGTTTTCCAATGAGTAGTGTCAGACTCTGCTCTTATGAAGACCAGCCTTTGATCAAGTTCTAGAAGGGACTTTCCTATATTTAATAGAAAGACCAGACTTTGCAGGGTATTTATTGCAATGGCACATTGGACCTCCTGTTCTGTCCTTCCTGTGACTAGTCAGTCATCAAGGGAAGGATACACTGTTATTCCATATCTCCTTAAGAATGCAGCCAATGCTGCTAGGCACTTTGTGAATACCCTTGGAACGGAGGTTAGGCCAAAAAACAGTATGGCAAATTTATACTGCCAATTTCCTAATCTGAGTCTTAGGTATTTTCTGTGGGAGTGTCTGATGGAGATATTGAAGTAAGCATCTTTCAGATCTAGTGATCCCAACTACTCTCCTTTCTGCAGGCATGATTACTGTTCCCAGTGTTACCATTTTAAAGTTTTCCTTTTTTATGTGCGTGTTCAGGAATCTTAAACCCAGAATGGATTTCCAGTTCCCCACTTTTCTTTCTTGTGAGAAAGTACCTTCAGAAGAGACCTATTCCCCACTTTGAGGAAGTGATCTGTCTGGTCTTTCGCCTTGGCAATTTCTTTACATCCAGCCCTAACAGGATTTTGTCCTGAGGTTGGAGTGGAGGGACAACCTTTAGGCTCTTTAGTTTTGTGAGGCCTGTGAACTGAAGGGCTAAACCCTGACTCACCACTTCCAGCATCTACTTGTTTGTGATGATGGTTTTCCACTCCTCGAAGTAATGAGGCAGGTGCCCTCCAACTGGTAGAGGTTACATGGCAGCCTTCAGAGTAAGGAATTTTTTTTTCCTTGTAGCTTGGGAGCTGATGATTGCCTCTGTCTTGCACCTCTCCTGCTCCTGCCTGTTGTGGTACCCCTCTGAGGAGGGTAGTCATAGCTGGAGTAAGGCCTTTGTTAGTAACCTCATTCCCAAGCCTCTCACAATTGCCTTGGTGTTTTTCAATTCTCTCTGGAATTTTCATCGGGGGCAAAGAGAATCAAGGCACTGGTATAATTATGAGTGGCTTGGCAATGAGGTAGCCGCTGTTCATTTTGATTTGGCACTTGTACTTTTTTTGTACTCAGCATAGCTATTTGCACTGCAATATTTGAAATACGGGTCAGATTTCATGCTCATCAGTGTGGTTTAAAATTTAAAGAAACAGTACTGACCCTGAAATACTACTGGCAGTGGCTCATTGTTTCAAGAGCTGTGAAAGTGAGCTCCGGAGGTTATTCAGTGTTCAGAAAGGAGCAGGGCTAGATGCCCTGATGTTTGAGCAGGGCGTAGCTACCAGGGTGCAAGGGGTGCAGTCGAACCTGGGCCCATGAGGTTTCAGGGGCCCACATCCAAATGGTCAATTAAGTTAATATTTTATTGGTGGAAACAAACAGCCCTCCAGCACTGCGGCATTGCTAGCTTTTTTTGTCATTAAACTGTTTGAGCACTCAACAGCTGACTGTCATGCAGCTGCTGATTGGATTTCATGGGGGGGGTCGGGTATGAGCTGTGGCTTTCACTCGCAGTATGCGTTGTACCACATGAACCTTGCAGGACTAAAACAGAGTACTGTGGTGTAAGGCACTGTACTGCACATGTCAGGCTGAAAAACTGCACCTTTCTCCAGTTCTCTCCCCTGACATGTTGGTAGCAGTAGTCACGGTCGATCGTGATCGTGATCGTGGAAAAAGAAAGAAGGGGTGAGAAGACTCAGTGACTGCCTGCCATTGCCATCATGCAAACTAGTATCAACTCATTCTTAACTTTTTCTTCTGATAGAGTTTGACAGCACAGTGATTAATATTTGCTGCTGCTTAATTTGTTTCTATAATCTATCTTTTCTGTGTTGCCCAGGTCCCTTCGTAAGGTTCACTGTCCCCTGTCACTGACCCCGGTCCCCCTCTCCCCACCATCAACCAACCCATGCCATCAGAGTTCTGACCCCACCACCACCACTTCAAAATTAAATATAAATAAATAAAGGGTTTGTTTAACACATCATCGGGATGTCATCTGTCATCCAACAGGACATCCCTTGACTGGACCCCATAGCTTTGGCTTGCTTGATGACGGTGAGCAGTCAGATTCAGTAGCCACTGTCACGGTACTTAAATGGGAGGGCTTTTAGCCCGTGGTTCAATGAGTGGAGCAACAACGTCACTCCCCCACCGAGTTTAAAGGTCACAACATCCTGGGCCTCACCAGGATTCTTTTTTGTTGCGGTCAGATGTATGGCTTTTCCTTGCTTTCCTCTCATGGCTCCTGTGTTTTCCTATCAGCTTTTTGAAGCGTTTTGGTTTTTTTTGTTTACATGTCCTTCCCCAGAGCTTCACTACATTCCCTCCTCTCTGGTACTCCTTGCTCCGTCCCGCCCCGATCACGACGCTGCATCCTTCTTGTCTTCCTTCCCCCTTTGTACTTTCTCTGGCCCCTCTCTCAAACTTTGCCATCTCATTTCTCCCTTAGCGCTACCTCCCTTACTCACTTTTCATTTCCTAATTGCTGGTAGGTTTGAAGCTCCTGAATCTGCTCACCTAAGATATGGTGTCTGGCTGCAGTGTTCGGCTATCTGCATGAATCAGTTTACTCTTCCCCACAGCTTCCTAGAGTTATGAGGAACATGGCATAACCTCAATTCTTCTTTATTTTTTGGGGGGGGGGGTTCGGGTCTTGTTTCGGGGTTGGGACGCCAAATGGGGATGACTGCATGGCTTTCCTTTCCGAACCTCTCTGAGGCCGCATGTGGCTTTCCTTTGGATCTTTTGGGTTTGCTGTACTCTTTTGCTGTTCTTTGCTTATTCTTCCTAGTTCCTCAACTCAATCATTCGGGCCATCTGCTGTCCCGCTGCCAGTCTACACCTTTCCCCCTTCCCTCCTTTGCTTCCCTTCTCTTTTGCTCTGAGCTACCCCGTACCTCGCTCTGTTCACTCGCCTTCTGGTGCGCTTCACTCCCAGTTTCTGGCTTATTCCCTCATTCCAGCTGCCGCCTCTGCTCCGGTCATTCTAACAGACCTGTCCCATCTCGATTGAGGAGCTTTGCAGTATTTCATTCGATTTTCCTTCTCCGTACTGTTAACACCGACTGTTGATTTCTGCAGTGTGCAGTCCGGACATGTTGGTGGCCCATGCAATTTCCAGCACATTTAGCTGTTTGTCTGGCAATCTGGGGTTGGTGCCTTTTGAATTTTAAACTATTCTTATCTGGCTTTATGGCCTCTGGTTCAGACTCCTTTATTTGATCATAATCATGCGGCAAACACCGGAAAAAAAAAAGAAGAAGAAAATACAAATTATAAAACCAGACTGCTTCACCTCTCATTGGTCTATCTTTGTATGTAGTCCTGCCTGCTTTTTCTTCAAACTTGGAATCTGTGTCTTGATCTCCAGTGAATGTCATGTGGCTGCATTGTGTCTTAAAACCTTAGTAATCTAGAATTTGTTGGCAGTTGCCTGCTTGGGAGGTTGTGGGAATCAATCCTGGATCCGTTGCTTGTACCAGGTTCATTCCCAATTGGTCGCTTTGGCCTATAGGTTATGCTGCCCGTGATTCTCGTCCACTTTGTGCTGGATTGGTTTGGCCCTTTTCTTGGTCTGTTTACTGTTTGGTCCGATCGTCATCCGCTGCTATCCACGTCATTTAGCCTTCTTGGCTGACTCTGTCTGGCCTTCATTTGGGCCTGGCCTGTTACCGATATGTTTGAGGGGCATGCCTCTTGGCTCATATGCTGCCTCATTGACCTGCAGCCCCCATGCCACATGTATCAGGTTCCTGACTCTGGTCATCATTCCCTCATCCTTACCTCATAGTTCATCTATTCCATCACTTACTTCAGACCTGTCTTCCATTGTCTCCACCTAGCCTGCTATCAAGAATTATTTTGAGCATATATCTATCATAGCCCTCTCAGATCCATGATGCCTCGCCTCGCCCTGCTCGTCTATTTCAATTGCTCAATCACTATGACTCGGCTGACTCATGTGCCTTGGCTGCCTCCATCTAGCCTGCAAGTTGACCTCCTTTCGAGGAGCCTACTTCCTCACATCGCTCTATCGAGTATTCTATTCCCATCCCGGCCATTGCAGTCACTTCATTCACAGCATCCTGGCTATCAAGGAGTCCCTCCAATTCGGGCCAATCTGTATGACCCTCTCCTGTCCACGGAGCCTCATCTCCACCTGCTCCTCTATTCCACTCACCTATTCTGTATGCCCTGGCTGCCTCCATCTGACCTGCTAGCAACATTTCTTTGGGCGTCCCTATAATGCATCATATGCCTCCTCATCGACCCGCAGCCCTCCTGCCGCGTGTATCAAGTTCCTGACTCCAGTCATCATTCATTTCTCCTTTCCTCATTGTTCATCTCTTTCCTTCGATTACTTGAGCATTTCCATCCTTGAATCCTATGCTGCCCCATTGAACTGCTGTTTGGTTGGCTGCTCTCCACTAATGTTCAAGTTCTTACAAGTTCATTTTTGTCTCCTCCTCTTCCAATTTTGTACCGACCATCCAGGATTCCCTCCCCTCTAGGCCTGTAATCGTTGTTTCTTTTTAGGCATGCCTATCATTGCTCCCATTCCCCCTCTTCTCCATGCTTCCTCGGATCTATCCAATATCCTGTTACGGACGTGCTGATCCCCGATACCTTACCTTGTTCTGCTCGTCTTTTCCACTGCACAATCCGTATGCCTCGGATGTCTCAAAATCTGGCCTGCATTCGTTATTTCTTTGAGCCACCTCCTATTAGATCCTATGTTCCCTAATCAACCTACCATGTTCCTGCACTGCTCCTCATTGTACGTCATTGTCTTCCTTCGTCACCTCGATTCAGCTCTATCTCTGCTTTGGGCCTTGCCTTCTCATCTGTGGCCCTTTGCATGAGCCAGCTGACTGCTCTCCCCCATCGTTCATGTTCATTTGCAGTCTCTTTTTTCCCAATCAGCTCATTTACACCACTGCATTCCTGCACCAATAATCGCTTTCGTTGACTCATTCCTGTCTACCTCCCATTGTTCACTCATTCTTACTTCGAAGTTTATCTATTTAATGCTACCAGCTGTATCATTCTGTGTTATCTTCAGTGCTAGTCTCCCTTGGGAATCTGTCTAATTCTGCACTGACAGTCTCACCCTTTCTAGTTTCCAGTCTCTCACCTAGTGGACTACTCCACATGCTGTTCATTGCCCTCTGCGTCTATTGGTGCTTCCGATGTTTCACCTTCTCTCTCCACCCCCTCCCCCATCTTTGAGGATCCACCCTGTAGTTTTGCTTGTATTCGCCAGCTTTGTCAGGTACATATGCTTCACCCTGCCTATTTCTTGTTGTTTTCAGACCTTTTTGATCATGTTTCCCTCATCTTTCTCTTTACTAGGCTTACTAATTTGTATATATCCAGTATTTTCTATGGCTCTTGTTCCCTAAGCAGCCATTCGGTGTGGTCGTCCCATGCTAATCTACTTCACTTGCCTCTGAACTTTGTTCTTTCCTACCTCACTTTCCCCATTTACCTCTCCTGCTTCAGTGTGCCCTCATGCTGCTCCCTCTCATCGCCTCTATCGACAAACTCTGCCACTCAGGTTTCATTCCAGCCATGGATTCTATCTCCTCGTACCACGATTTCTCTATTTGTTTGCACTGCCATTCATGTCCTTGGGCAATCTATGGCTGACTCCATCCGACCTTCGATCAAACTGGCCCTCTGTGCAACCTCATCCAGCTCGCCCTCCTGCCCCTTGTGAAGCCTTCCTCCTTCACAGAGTTTACTTGCTCCATGTCATCTGCCATCGATTCCTACATCTGAGGTCCTTCAACTTATTTGCCCCCTCGGCTCCGTGATATCTGGCTTCGACCTGCTTATCTACTTCAATCCCTCTCTCAGTATGCCTTGACACAGTTCACTGCCATGTCTGCACTATTCCCTTGCTCCATCTGGCCCTCTCTATCATGGATTATACACCGCCTAATCCGACTCACAATGTGAAGTTCTCTTCCCTTGCCGGCTAGGTCCTATGCTACTCTATTGACCTCCCTATTGTTATTCGTCCTCTCACACCTCGCTTCCAGTAACTGCTTTCTTGACATCCCTCCCTTAGTGTTGCTTATCTGTTCCTGTTACCTTTCTCAGCCTATCGCCTATTCTAGTTTTGCCCTTCGTGGATTCTTTTCCCTCTTGGCTTCCCTCCTCATCATTCTTCTTCAGATTCGTCTTCCCGTGAGCTCCGTCCTGTGCTTACCTTCTGATTCGCTTCCCCTTTGGTTCCTGTCATGTCTTTTTGGCCTCAGAGTCTACCTTCTTTCGAGAAGCAGCATGGTTTGGGTCACTCCATGGTGCCCGATACCTTTGTTCGGGTTGTTTTTCTGTTACTTCCCCTCTCCTCTTATTCCGCTTCCATGCTGGCTCTTAAGATTCAATCCCTCTGTGGCCTACTTTCAATATTTCTTTCTGGGCATACCTAACATACCTCCTTTGACGCCTATCAACCACAGCCATCCTGCCATTTGTGTAGAGTTCATAACTCCAGTCATATCGAGTTCATAAATACAGTCATCATTCACTCAGCTTTACCTCAAAGCTTATTTACATCGCTTTCTCTAACATTCCTATTATTCAATTCTGTACTACCGCATAGACTACAACTTCAGAGTTTAATCATTTACATCACATAATCAAGCATGCCTCTTCAACCTCAGTGTCTGCTCACTTACATCGCTCAATCAAGCGCATCGCTCCATCAAGTCAGTCTGCAGTATTTGTCTCCTCATCGGCACATCTGGAATATCCTCATGAGCACATCTAGATACCCCTTGCTGTTCTGATTCATACATGGATTTACTTCCTTACATCCTTGCTCCCCGATTTACTATCTCTTATTGACTACTCGAGCATACTCTCCACGGGTCCAGCAAAGTTTATCTAGTTTCATCATTCCCTCGAGCATTCCATCATTGACTTTGATGCTAATCATTGACCACAACAACAGGATCTAATTGTTCACATCACATAATCATTTCTTATTGACCTCAGTGTCGACTTCCTCGCCTCACTCAATCGATCATACCTATTATTGGATCTTATGTTACCTCATTGACCTGCCAACCTCCTGCGGTGATCAGCACCATCAGTATTCATTTTGCCTCATGTTCGTATTCAATCTGCGTGCAGCCTCATGTTCCATCTTCGATCTGTGCTTTCTTTTAGGGATCTTCCCAATTCCATCATCATCCTCCCTACTCATATCCCTCTAATTACTGAACCCTTTCTTTTAAAGATATACCTCCTCAAATCAAACACTGTCAGCCTGGAGGGAAGGTGACCTAGGCCTTGGATCCCCAGAGGTTTCCTCCTCAAAGGGGGTTTTTCCTCTCCTTCTTGCCAATGGTCATAATATTAGTTAGAGTTAGTGATTACTTCTCGTTAGGTTCCACTGTTGGATGGAGGTGGATGGTGGTCCGGCTTTCCTCTCTCTCCTCAGGAAGTTACCCTTCTTCTCACAAAATTCATTCATCATCCTCGCCTCTTCAAAGCTTGACATCTTTGGGTATTCTTTTTTGGGCTTCTTCCTAACCTACCTTTAGCCAACGCATTCATTCCCGGCACCTGTATGAGGGGGACCTCCTCTAGGATTCCTTGTGTCATACTCCTACAGGGTGGTATATCCCACGGATAGAGAGGCAGAAAGCCACAAAGGAAACTCAAGTTACACAAGCTTTATCACATATTATCATATTCAGTTGTGCCAGCACATTGAATGGGAGGGCTTTTAGCCCGTGGTTTGATGGGCGGAGCAACAACGTCACTCCCCCATCGAGTTTAAAGGTCACAACATCCTGGGCCTCTCCAGGATTCTTTTTTGTTGCGCACCATCCTCCCCTCCTCCTCCAGTGGCATGTCTCTCATACTCGCGAGCTTCTTCCTAGCCTACCTTTAGCCGATGCATTCATTCCCAGCACCTGTAGGGTGGGCCCTCCTCTAGGGTTCCTTGCATCGTACTCCTACAGGGTGGTATAGCCCATGGATAGAGAGGTGGAAAGTCACAAAGAAAACTCAAGTTACACAAGCATAATCTCATATTATCACATTCAGTTGCACCAGCACATCAAACAAATTTTAATTTAAAATGTTTTACTTTACTTTGTTCACTACACCATTATGGCCTCACCTGTAGTGCAGGTTGGGTCGCTAGACTTTGAAGGGTTGGAGGAGCGGATCTGCGGTTGGAGCAGAAGCTGCCAGCAGGTGAACTGAAGAAACTGAATATTATTATTAATTCTCCTTCTCCTCTCCTAGACCAACACTGAGTCCAGATTGACTTGTGCAGAAAATGAATTTTATTTTTTTTATTCTCCTAGTCTGAGTGGATTACTGGGATTGGGACAGGGTGCCACATCCCAGAAAGTCAAACAGTGAAAGCTGTTGTAAGAGCTGTGCCCAGTACCCTCTTCTTAGTATGCTGTATGTTGGATAAATAAATTAGCATGCACTGTGACTGATTCATTAGCACTATCCCACCCCCCCAAAAAAAGTTTCTCATATTTTGAACTTATGCCATAAACTAATAATGTGGCCATAAATCTTATGGCCACATAATAATCAGGTGAGACTAGGGTCCTATGAATACTGACTGACTTCAAGTTATTTATTGGCAATTTTTTCAATAAGGAGGCAGAAGCAGATTCCGTGCTGCCTATTTCAGCATATACATTTGTAAACAGAACTGCAGTAAGTACTGCACTGTAACACAGAATATATATGTATATTTTCTATTAGTGGCTTTGGATGGGGTTGCAACACAGTTGCCAGCCTACCACAGTATGTACAAAGGATGGCATTTGATGTGATGCATGTTTTCAGGGGGCATCTGTAGGATTTACTGGCCAAAGAGCTCTTGTTGCAAATCAGTTAAATGTACAAGTCAATATTTTAAAACATTCTGAAGTTGACTTTATATCCTGGTGTTAACGTAGTTGAATGAGGTGGTCTTGACTTGTATTAGAAAGGCTTACAAAAAAAATTATCTTCATACTACAATGAGGCAGGATCGACTATCTGGCTTGGTGATTCTTTCAGTAGAGAATATAAGAGCCTATTTCAAAACCAGGGGGTGGGCTATTTCCAAACTGGGGGGGTCTTTAACATTCTCTTGCATCAAGGTCCTCACTCCCCCACATGCAAATCTGGAGAAGTGGTCAGCAATGATGGGTCTCCCCTTCCATTTGGCCTGAAGGAAGTAGAAATTGTCTCATTTTAGATCAAATTCTTCTAGGTTTGTTTATTTGTTTATTCAGGAATAGCAACTGAGCAAAGTGCATGCACAAAGGTGACCCTAATTAGCAAAAAGACAAAAAAGACATCTCAAATGTTGTTTTTTGTTCACCAACATTTTTCATGTAGGCTTCTGTTCCATCCCAAAGAGGGAGGTCCCATTGAATGGGAAATTCATGGCCTTTATCTTTGTGTCCTTGGAAAGAAAAATCACTCACCATAGTAATGCTGTTTCTTCCAAAGGGATCCTGCACTATACTTAACAACTGCAATCATTCACCTGTAATGAGTTGCCCCGGAGCCTAGAATTTTATGCTAATTAGGGAATGTTAGAATGAAATTTAAAACTCTGTGTGTGGTCACGCTCACCCCTGTGTTCTAATGACACATTTATTTCTAAAGTTAGGATGAGCAGTAACCACTAAACTAGCTAAATGGCTATAAAAAATATCAAAAGCAATTTAAAAAGTTTTCAAATCTTTTTAAACATGGCAGAACAATTTATTTCAAAATGTAATGAAATATTTTAAAAATATTAGATCACTGAGTACCAGTTGTTAGGCACTGTAACAAGTAATGCTCAAGCAAACAGAAATTCTTGTGTGACCCTTTTCCAGGTTCTAGAAGGGGAGGTAGGGACTGGGATTTAAGCATAGTGAGGGATCCCATTAGAAAAAACAACATTACTATGGTGAGAAATGTTTTCTTCAAACCCCAGGAGTCCCTCTCCAATGCTTAAGAACTGTTAACTGCATAGCAGTACCCTGGGAGGCTGGGTACAGAACCCATTTATGGAAAAGGTTCTGCAAAATAGCAGTACCAAAACTGGCATCCCTTCTAGACTGTATGTCCAGGAAGTGCTTTTTGAAAATATGTACTGTTTTTCAGGTAGCTGCTTTACAGATTTCCTGCAGTGAAACACCTTTTGAAGCTGCCGCAGAGGCAGAGATGCCTTTGAGCCCAAAGACCTTCAGGTGGCAGTTTGCCAGCTCTGCCATAACAAAACTGTACAAAGGAAACTATTCAACGAGAAATGGTTATCTCAGATGTTGGTTTTTCCTTCCACACCTCAGTGTGGGTGACAAACAGACCTTACATCCTTTGCATTATCCAAGTAGAAATGCAGACTATGGAGCTTCTATTCTCGAAAGCTGGATTTTGTCACAAAGAGTACTGGAAGTGTAACTGACTGATTCAGATGAAATTCAGACACACATTTGGGAAGAATTTTGTATTAGTTCTCAACACTACCTCATCCCTGTGGAATATGATATATTTAGGATCTGTGCAGAGAGCTTGAAGCTAACTCAACCACCTGCCCGATGTCAGTGTCACCAGGAAAACTGCTTTCCAGGTGACATACTTCAGAGCAACACTTGCCATAGGCTCAAAATGAGCCTCCGTCAGCTGGGCAATACACAGATTCAGGTCCTATGAAGGGACAGGGTCCCTTACTGGAGGGCACAGGTGATTAAGACCATTAAGAACCTTTTGAAAATGGATTGTGAGGCCACAGAACTAACTAAGTAGTCCAGGATTGAAGCCAGACTCACTCACAAAGGACTGAGCCGGCTACAGGAACACCAAACAGAAAATCTTTTCCACTTATATTCTTTGCCCCCCCTTGGCCACTCGCACTTCAGCCACACTGCTTGCTGCACCTGCCTTGCTCCCCAATGGCCACCAACTGCCAGCAGTACTCCCTGGCCTGTGCCCCAGGGTGGGACCACCTATTCCACAACCCCCCTTCTACAATGGGTAAGGTGTTGGTTCCCCGACATTGCCTCCCTGGCTTCCCCCCCAAGGGCAGGGTTCAAGGATGGTAGTGGAGCCTGGTGGAACTGGGATTAAGTCGATGGCAGCATGGCAAGAAGCGATGGAGGCTAGGCACAAGGGTGGTGTCATCCAGAGCACCCCAGAGAGAGTTTTTCTCCATTTTTCTGGGAGGGGGGATGTGTAATGATGTCCTGCATCCGCCCCGCCTCCTGAATCTGACTAATGTCTGTTATGTGGTGACTATTAGCCTCCACTAGGAGTCCCTCGCATGCTGAGCGTTCCCCTCACCCTCCCCCTGGAGAAGGAGAGCTGTCCACAGGATGGTCTGCCCTTCTCCTCCCAGCTGGCCCTTCGATGACCCGGGTCAGTTCCTGAACCGGGTCGCTGGCATCACAAGCAGAAATCCAACCGCTGTGCCAATGGGCTGGACTATCTTTTCCACTTTGAGGTGTAGGTTTTCTTTGTTGCTGATTTCCTAGAAGCCTTAGGCACTTTCATAACCTTTTCAGAAAGATTTAATCCAGAGAACTTTACCTCTTCAAGCACCATGCTCTGAGACACAGAGTTCTCAGATCTGGGAATATTATCCTGTCCTGAGACAATGTCAGCAGATTGTATCTCTGGAGATAATTAATTGGATGTCTGGTGAAAAGGGATAGGAGCAATGAGTGTACCAAATCTGACTGTCCCAAACTGGAGCTATGTGAATGATTGCTGCTGACTCCCTTCTCAGTTTTAGCAGTACTCTCAGCAAAAGTGGGAAAGGAAGACGGGCATAAAGGAACTTCCCTGACCAGTTGATGATAACAGCATCCTCTGGGACTGTACCCACCGAGGGGGATCTGCAACAGAACAGTGGGAGCTGCCTGTTTTCCCAGGATGCAAACAGGTCTATCGGTAGTGTACTCCACCTTCTAATCACTGTCGTCAGCACTTGATGGTTCAGGGTCCATTAGTGACTTCCCTGGCTGATTCTGCTCAGAGAATCTGCTAGCACATTGTCCTTCCCTGGCAGATGTACTGTCAAGAGCTGGACCTCCAAGGAGTATGCTAGGTTTCATAACTTCATTGATTTTGTGCACAGATTTAAAGATCTTCTTCCTCCCTGTTTGTTTATGTAATAGAGTGCTGTGGTGTTTTTTGTCCTGAATTGGGTGGACTGACCTCTGATGTGGCAGGAAAAGGCCTGCACCAAGTACACTGCCCTGAACTCTAGGAGATTTATGTGTTCCTGAGTCTCCTGTGTGCTCTACATACCATTTACAATGAAGTCCTTCAGGTGGGCACCCCAGCCCAGGAGGGAGGCATCTGTTGTGAGCATGGCTGTATGTAGATGACTGCTGAAAAAAGAGAACCCCCTCTCTGAAGTTGCACTCTTTTTTTTTTTTAGTTGTTTAACCAGGAGTAGCACACTAAGCTGAAAGCTTTTTTACAGTAGCGACCTGGGAGCACAGGGAAGTTAAGTGACTTGCTCAGAGTCACACAGTATGCCAGTGGAAGCCGTGGGATTCAAACCCAGGTCTGGTTTGCTGGATGTCACCAGATTTGCAGCTCAGAGCCTTAAACCACTGCGCTATACTGCCTCCCAATTTCTTCCTACCACACCAGTGCCTCTAGCAGACACCTTCTGATAGGCACTAGTTTTAAAAGTGGATCCCACATCTTGGGCCATGGTTTCTTCTTTGGTACTGCCCTATTTGCAGGCACCTCTCTGGTTGCCCATCTCCAGGCTGACCTGGCTAGGATTCATGAAACCTCCTCCTTACCCCAGGGACCACCAGGGTCACCGCTGCTGCCTCAGAGGTTGCTAAGAAAGAGGAGCAGTTGAACCAAGGTGGGCTCAGGGAGTGTGAGGGTGGTGGAACAGAGATGCATCCCTCCAGTTGTACCTCTCCACAATTCATACACCATTCTGGTGGAGAGTGGTTCCTCTATGGAGGAACCTGCAGTGGAGACCCAGGAGGATGCTAGGAACATCCACAAAGGAGACCCAGATGAGAGTGGCACAGGATCCCACATGGGAAAGAAAACTCCTGTTGGGGGACTCAATCATTAGGGGGGTAGAACTGGGGGAGGATGGGGAGAGGGAGGGAGGTAAGGTGCCTGCCTGGTGTCATGGCTAGGAGGGACAGGGAGTGAATCCTCAGGATTCCAGGAGCGGCTGCATGGGAGAGGGAGCTGGATGTCATTCTCCACCTAGGGACAAATGAACTGGCTGGGAATGGGATCAGAACAGTGCAAGAGGAGTTTGTGGAGTTGGGGAGGGGCTTTAGGTAAGTAGCATATATGGTAACCTTCTCGGAGATGGTGTCTGTCTATGACAAGGGTGCAGCTAGGGTACTTCACGCCATGGGATTCAATGAATGGTTGGAAAACTCATGCGGAGCACTGGGTTTTAGCTTCATTGGGGACTGGGGATTCACCTGGTGGGATACAGAAGTATGCTGGTGTGATGGTCTGCATCTGTCTGTGAGGGGAACCAGGATCCTAAGTTATAGGTTTAAATGCTTCATTGGCAAGCATTTAAGCTAGCCAAGGGGGGAGGCACTGAAAAGAAGCAGGGAAATCCCTGCCTCCTCCCACAAAACAGGGTAGTTAGCGAGGTAGACACCAAGGTATAGAAGTCAATGGGGAGCAGGACAGGGGTAAATGGAGAAAAAGGCAAAGGCGGTAAGTACAGAAATGGGGCTTAAAGGGGGCAAGTCCATCAAAAAATGGAGGGTGATGATTACCAATGCTTATAGTCTGGGTAACAAGCTTTCTGAACTAGTGGCCTTGACTGAAGAGGGATGCCTGGGTATTGTGGCAGTCACAGAAACATGGTATACAGATAACCATGACTGGGATGTCAACATACCTGGGTGCATAATCTATAGTAGGGACAGGGAGGATAAAAGAGGAGGAGGAGTAGCTCTCTGTGTAAGGGAATGGATCAAACCAAAGGAACTAAAGGGTAAATCAGGAGGAGAGGAAGCACAGTGGGTCACCCTAGAGACAGGAAATGGCACCACAATCTGCACGGGGTCTGTATACTAATCCCCGTCTCAGGGGGAGGCAATGGACAAGGAAATGACAGAAGGCATCCTAGAATGGCAGAAAAAGGAGCGATATTGCTGATGGGGGACCTGAATATGCCAAATGTTAACTGGAGCACCTTTGCTACAGCCACATCCAAGAGCAGGGTCATTCTCAATGCTCTATAGAAGGCATGCCTCAGACAGCTAGTGTTGGAACCCACTCAAGACTGAGTAATCTTAGACCTGGTACTCTCAAAAGGGGACAGAGAGAGGATCTCAGACTTAGAAGTGGCTAGCCATCTGGGAACAAGCGACCACCAAACAGTGTGGATCATGATAAACACAGCCATAGAGTCAAGCCATACAAAAGCAAGAGTACTGAAGGGCTGACTTTGGGATAATGGGAGAGTGTCTCTGAAAAGCACTAGCAAATGGGCAAGAAGGAGGGGTGGAGGAACAATGGGGAAAAATCAAAACAGTCATCACAGAGGCAACAAGCCTTTGTGTGAAGCAAATCAACAAAACAAAACTAAGGAAAAAAACACTATGGTTCTCAAAAGAGGTGGCGTGGAAGGTTAGGGAGAAAAAGGTATCATTCAGGAAGTATAAGAAAACACAGAAGGAGCAGAACAATGAACTGTACCAGTTAAAGCAGAAGGAAGCAAGGAAGGCAGTCAGAATAGCAAAGGCCCAAATGAGGAAAAGATAGCCAACTCAGTTAATAAGGGGGATAAAACCTTTTATAGGTACATTAGGAAGCAACAAAAGACCAAGGGCGGGATAGTGAGGCTTAATAAAGGGAAGGGGTGGGCAGAGGGTGACAGTGAAAAAGCAGGGATACTGAATGAATACATCTGCCCAGCATTCACAAACGAAGAGGAAGGGTGGTACTAAACCAAAGAATAGAAGCACTCTGAAAAGGGGGATGATACCAGTCCATTCACAGAAGAAAGGGTCCTAAAAGAACTCCTAAAACTGAAGGTAGACAAAGCAATGGGGCCTGACGGGGTTCATCTCAGAATTCTAAAAGAACAAAGGGGAGAACTAGTGACACCACTGACTTCCCTTTTTAACAAATCATGAGAGGATCGTATGGTATCTGAAGACTGGAGGAGAGCAGATTTGATTCCACTTCACAAAAGTGGGAGCAAGACAGAGGCAGGAAACTATAGACCTGTCAGTTTGACCTCAGTGGTAAGGAAAATTATTTCTGAAAGAAAGAATTGTTGAGTACCTAGAGGCCAGTGGGGCACAGGACCCAAGGTAGCAGGGATTCACAGCAGGAAGGTCATGTCAGATGAATCTAATCAATTTCTTTGACTGGGTGACCAAAGTAGGAGACCAGGGAGGGGCTGTGGACATGGCCTAAGTAGACTTTAGCAAGGCATTTGACACAGTCCCACACAAAAGATTAATAAATTAGCCAGCGTGGGAATAGGTTCCAGGGTTGTAGCCTGGGTAAAACATTGGCTAGACAACAGAACACAGAGGGTAATAGTAAATGGAGTCCACTCCGAAGAAAGTGGGGTTACTAGTGGGATACCACAGGGTTCAGTACTAGGACCGTTCCTCTTTAATGGCCTTATAGGTCCCATTGCAGAGGGACTGGAATGGAAAATATGCCTCTTTGCAGACAACACAAAGATCTGCAACAGGGTTTATACATGGGGGGTGAAAAGGATAAGAAGGGAATTGGCAAGTTTGGAGGAATGGTCAAAAGTATGGCAGCTTTGATTCATTGCAAAGAAGAGCAAAGTAATGCACCTGAGAAACAAAAATCCAGAGGAAGAGTACACATTGGTGGGGAGGTACTAACAACAACAAAAATAGAAAGAGACCAGGAGGTAGTGATATCAGATGACTTAAAGGTAGCCAAGCAATGTGAGAAGGCAGTAAGGAGGGCTGGAGGGATACTGGGATGCATAGGGAGAGACATCACCAGTAGAAAACAGGAAGTTGTCATCCCTTTGTACAGACGGTTGGTGAGACTCATCTGGAATAATGTATACAGTTCTGGAGACCCCATCTCCGCAAGAACATAGTCAGGATGGGGGCAGTCCAGAGGAGGGCAACTAAAATGATGCAGGATCTGCACTAGAAGCCATATGAAGAGAGACTAAAAGAGCTTACTAGGTATACCCTCGAGGAAAGGAGGGAGGGGGGACATGATAGAAACATTTAAGTACCTCAAGGGAATCAACAAAGTCCAAGAGGGTAGCATTTTTCAGAAAAAGAGACGTGCGAGAACAAGGGGACACAATTTGAAGATGGGGGGTGGCTCAGAGGCAATATGAAGTAGTATTTTTTATGGAGAGGGTAGTGGATGCATGGAACAGCCTTCCTGCGGAGGTTGTGGGGTCAAAAACTGGGGGAATTCAACAATTCATGGAACAGACATAAAGCAATTCTAGTGGGGGGTAGGAGGAAGTAGGCTGTTGGTTAACTAGGATCTGCAGCTTATCCAATAGGTAGGGAAATGGGCAGACTGGGTGGGCCAAGCAGTCCTTATCTGCCGTCAAAGTCTATGTTTCTATGTTTCTGTGATACTGGATATCTCTCATTTGGAACCTGGCACATGGCACCACTGTGGTAGAGTGCGTAGAAAATCCCTTACTGGTCTGGATTGACCTGCCTTGAAGGATTTTGTATTTGTGATTTCAATTTGCTACCATTTCCTGGGGAAGGAATGCCTTCCCTTGTAGGGTATATCTAGCTCTGCACTTATTAAGTCCAGAACTTGAGCTGTTTCTGTTTGTGACTTCTGAAACATTAATAAAGAAACCAAGGTCCTCTGAGGTACCTTGTATCAGAAAGAGAAAGGACTTGGCCTTGTGGTGTGATTTTCCTGTGACTAACCAGTCATCTGAATCAGTGAAAAACACCATCCCTTGCCTACTCAAATTTGTTGCCACTAAGGCTAGGCACTTTGTGAACACTATTGGTGCTGAGGACAGACCAAAGGGAAGGACTGTGAATTGGTAGCTGCAATTCCTTACAATGACTCTGAGGTACCTTTTGTGGCTGGGTATGACTGGTATGTGAAAGTAGACATCGTTCAGATCTAATGACCCCTGCAAGTCTCCTTTTTGCAATGATGAAGGCACTGATCCCAGTGTTGCCATCTTGAATTTTCCCTTCTTTATGTGTTTGTTCAAGTATCTCAGGTCTAAAATGGGCTACCACTCCCTATTTTTCTTTTGCGTCAGGAAGTATCTTGAGCAAAGTCCCTTTCCCCAGTGTGAGGGAGGAATATTTACCACTGCATTTGCTTGCAGTAATTTTCTTACCACTATCTTCAGCAGGAGCCTTTCTGTTGAAGTTTGAGGACAGAAGGTATTGTGACTGCAGTTTTGGGAATTTTTTGAACTGCAGGGGCCAACCCTTACTCACCATTTCCAGGACCCACTTGTCTGTGGTTAATTTTACCCATTCCTGAAAAAGGTGAGTCAGTCCTTCCTCCACTGACAATGGATGGGTGACCTGTACAGGTCTGTCAGGGGTTTTGCTTTGCTTGCGATTTGGGAGCTGGCAATGCACGTGCATACTGGGGGCCCTTTCAACCTCCTACCCCTGAAGAAACCACCTCTGTTGGGAGTAGTCTTAAGTAATGTGAGCTCAGGGGAATTATTCCTACCTTTGCCTCCCCTTCCAGAAGGCCTGTAGGAAGTTGAGGCATTTTCTTCTTAGTGTTGCTGTTGTAGGTGTCTTGTATCCATCCACCTTTTTCATATAAGCCTCTGTCTTGTCATCAAACAACAAATTTCCCTCACAAGGAAAATCCCTTGCTTTTGTTTGAGTGTTCTGGGAAAGGTATGTGGTTGTAAGCCATGCAAACATTCTTAGTGATACTGAACATGCCATAACTCTGGATGCGGTGTCATTGGTGTCCACAGCCATATGGAAATGGTACTTATTGGCATCAATGACGCCCTTTGCTGTGTCAGGCAAGTACAGTGCCAACAGAAGCTTTCTCACACATTGCCAAAATGGAGCTCTGGGGGCTTTTTGGTACTGATCTGTGTAGGCCAATTATGCTACCTGCCTTAATAGCATGGAGCTGAGGTATAAACATTTTTGCCTCTGCTGTCCAGTTTCCTGGAGTCTTTCTTAGGGGTCTGGGAAGAAATAGGCACCTTGGCCTTGTCACAGGTGGCAATCTGAACCATTCTCTCATGATCAAGGTGGAAATACAGGTATTCAGAGCCCTGTTTGCATACCTGATGCCATTTCTCAGTTTTCTTATCTATGCCAGTAGCTTAAGTGGGTGCTGACATGATTTTACAGATCACCTTCTTGAGGGATTTGTAAATGGGTAGTAGCAACCTTTTTGTGGGAGTTAAGCCCATCATATCCATAAATTCCACCTTATCCTCATCTTCAACAGTCCAGTGATGAGTGTTGAGGGTGTTCACCATTTGCCTCACAAAAGTATAGTGTGATGTATAGTCATCTGGGGGAGGAGAAGGGCAACCAAAGTCTTGTTTAGGAGAATGGTCAGGCTCTATGGGATCTCTTTCATGCTCCTCCTCATAGTAAAATTCTGCCTCCTCGCCCACAGGCACTGGGAATGGAACTGGAGCCTGAACAGGGAGGGCATACATAGTCATGAAATTCCCAATAACCTGGAAAGCCTGGAAGCATTGTCATGCCTTTGTCATGAGGGCATTCTATGTCTACTGGTGGCTCCTTTCCATCTTCAGGAGAAGGGACAGCAACATGTTTTTCTTTGTATTTTTTCTTAGCAGGCATGGTCTCCTGTGTCTGCTCAGCTGTTCTTTTATTTTTACTGGATTCAGGGTTCCCCTGTTCATACACCCTGATTTGTGAGCCATCTGATGCAGCCTTTTCTTTGTTATGCTGCTTACTTAGAGTGGATGGACCTTCATCAGAACCTTTAGATGACGTGGAGGCAGGCTGAGAAGCCATGATGTATTCTAATTTTTTTAGGCCTTTTCTTTTGCATTTTAGGGCAGAACTTAATGCAGAGTTTGCAACTGACAAAACTGAGATATGGATCCAGACACCTCAAACACAACTTGTGGCAGTTGGCCTTAACCAGGAGGTGGAAACAGATTTTACAATTTTTAAAGCCTGAGGGTCTCGTCTTCTTTTTAGGGCTGTCAGTCATGCCAAAACACTGACGATCCAAAGAAGATGTTCCAGTTCCCAAAAATTACAGTAGTACATTAGAAAAAAAGAAATGCAGTTCGGTACCTTTTTAGATCAGGACCACAAAAAAAAAAAAGTAGAAAAAGCCCAATTATCATCTTGGTTCAGAAGAGAAGGAACCGGGGAAAGAAAATCAAAATACTGTAAAGCGATATCCTTTTTAGTACTTTAAACTCTTTTTATAAATACAATTAAGTGGCTCCCTGAAGGCGGGAACTGCACTGCAAAACAGCCATATCTGGTTCTTGGGAACTGAAGAAGTTACAGATATACTGTATCCCGTCAAGATAGCAATTTTATTACGGTGATGTCTGAAAAGGAAAACTGTGAGTGTAATGTCAGTGACTGGAGGTTCCCCCAACCCTGAGTTGCACCCCCCCTGGAGCTGGTATATTTAGTAAGGGGGGTGCAGAGTGCAAAGCCCCCCCCCCCGCAAATAGAGTGAACGCTGTATGAGGTTGTGCTGTACTGTGTGAGCCATTTTCAGTGATCACTGTTACAAAGTCGATATCTTGATGTGGAACCCAGATAAACACAGCAACACAAGTAAAAACACCCTTAAGCAGAGTTATTGAAATATAACTAAATGTTAAGCTCTGGGGCAGCTCATTCCAGGTGAATGCTTGCAGTTGTTAAGCACAAGTGAGGGATTTCTGGGGTCTGAAGGATGGTTGCCCTGAGCCAGGCAAACCTCCTCAGAACTACTGCACATGCTAGCAACCTTGAAGCTGTGTCATTTGCATCTGCAGCCATGCAGAACAGATATTTGATGGCTTCCAGTGCATCATTAGCAGTTATTGCAAGGTCACTGCAAAGTTCACCTTGCCCCTTCTCACTCAGGGCTGCACTGTACCACAAAGGGCTTTTTCGTTCTGTGCAGTGTATGCTAAGTAAGCAGCCTGCCTTAACTGCAGGGTGACTGAAATGTACACTTTCCTTGCCATATAATCCAGCATTTTAGACTCCTTTTCTGGAGGCATGGAATGTAGACACTTTACACTTTAGATTTTTCACACGCAACTGCCTACTCAACTCCATCAGTGATCAGGGTGGGAATATAAAAAGTCTCCCCACGCTTCTCTACTTGATATTTCTTCTCCACTATTTTTGTCAGTGACAGGAGCTGAATTTGGATGCTCCAAAATCATGCTGGTGGCTTTTTTGAGAATTTGTGAATGGGCTAGTGTGAGCCTGTTTGATGACGTCAGTTCTAGCATACTCCCAAATTCTGCCTCCTTTATATCCTCCTCCTCAGTTTCAGCTGTGGGGATAGCTAGAGTTTCAACCATATGCATTAGAAAATAGGAACATGAGGAAATACCTTGACTCTGGATGGTGGACCAAAGTCATGTTCAGGGGATGTCTCTGGTTCTGTTGGTTCCCCCTTCATCCTCTTCCTCCTCCTCCTCCAGCACAGGTTCAAAAGATTTCTGGGGATATATTGTGACAAGAGTCACAATTTTTAAAACCCTGTCCTTTTGTTAGACCTTTCAGTTGAACAAATCAACTGAAATTATCTAAAACATTTTGCTGGTTCTTGAAGGCCTGCTGGCACAGGGGCAGGGTTCCAACCTGCAACGCCAGTGATCCGGGTTTGGGAATGGGCCTGGGACATCAGAGGGCAAGCTAGGTGGAGAAGGATTGAGTGTCCAATGACTGCCCTCCTTCTCCAGCGGGGAGGGTGTCAGAGTGTTCAGAGCTACATGGACACCTAGCACAGGCTGGGTGTGCCACACAAACTGACATGTTCGGGGGCAGGGCGGACACTGGCCATCACTGCACGTCCCTGCCTCCATGCACCAGTGAAAAAGTGCAGCTGACTCTGCATAGATGACGCCCGCCTCGCCACTCTGATTACCTCCCAGGCCAGCTCCCCAACTTATTCTGTGATTTGCAGTGTTTAGGGGCTGGTGCTGCAACCCCACCCTGGGAGGCAAGCCAGGCAATATCGGGGAGTCACGGCCCATGTGGGAGTGGGAGTGGCGAAGTCCGTGACCAGGCAGAGGTACCGGCGCTGGCAGCACACCAAAAATACAGTAAATAAAAAAAAAAAGATTTTGCTGGTTCCTTGGTTCCATAGGCAATAAAATTCATAAACTGCTAGATTAAAACTTTAAGTGGTTGTGTTATTATTATTTTCTAGCCAAAAAGCAGTTTACCCGTTTAAGCGGGAACCACAAAATTTACTATTCTCTGGTTCCAGTGAATCAACCGAGAACCAGAGAATGCCACTAAAATAACAAAACCAGATAAAATAACTTATGTAACCTAACATAAATATCAAAAACTAAATAGAACAATTATAGGAGATTTTACAAATAAAAACAAATAAAGGACTTAGCCAATGCACTTGGGGAGGTCTCCGAGGTGAATGTTCTCTTCAGCCGAGAAAACAAAGCTGATGTTAGAACACTAGAAGTAGCACCAGCACACAGCAACATTTGAATGGAATTTTGATTCCACAGCACCATTCTAAAATCTGAGGCAACATCCGATCTCATTGGAGTTGACATTTTTTTTCATATGACATCACTACTGAACTCATGTTGTTAGAATACTCTGCTTATAACATCACACAGTCAACTTTCCCATGACAACCCATTGTGATGTTACAAGCAGAAGATTTGACTTCAGTCAGAGAATGAGCTGCTGGGACAGATGGGCACAAAGGGATACTGATCCTGGGGTCAATTCACAAAGGTGCTGAGAATGCCAGAAGCCCCGGGTGCACCGAACATATGGCACATGGAGCTTGCAGCATTCTCTGGCCAGCGATCTGGAATCTCCATCCTGTTCGCCGACTGCCACAAGTTAGATCAGCTTTTTCTGGTCTAGCTTGCAGTAATCTCAAGTACCTGTTTTTATAGGGCTTGTGCCAAGTATTTGGCCCAAGGTGCTTTAAAGCAGGAAAATGATCATAAATGCTCCCGATATTCTTTAATCGGGTACATTCTGTGGCAAACTTTCTGGCACAGCTTCTCCAACCACCGGGTTTGATGCAGGGCTTGATTCAAGTTCTGCATCAACCTTCATGAATCTGCCCTCCTGTGTTCATGCAACATTCATCAATAATTAATGACGGGGAGAAAAATCTATATAAGATTTGCAAGATGCATGCTGAACTGTATCAAAATATGTCTCTCAGAGTTCTTCCTGAAGCATCAATAACTCTTTAACTACATTTTTTTTTAACTCTTTTTTTCTGGCTCCACTTGGACCCCAGAGAACTCTCAGGCATTTGCACACCCTCGGCTCTACCTCCGAGCTTGAAACCCTCAAGCTCCTGGCACCAGTCCGGCTATCTCCTCAGCTCTGAGCCCTCCTGAGGTGGGGCCACCCTGTCCGCCAAGGGCACTCTTTCTTGTAATTCAGGCTGGGCTGGGCTCAGCCCATGAGCTGGGTGGGTCCGGCTAGTGGAATATGGTCAAGGGGCAGTGCCATCACCTATCTCCGGGAGGGGGGATTTTCTTGGCTGTGCTGCTTCCTTCCCCTCTCCCCAGTGGAGCTCAGATGTGTAATGGCACCAGGCACGCCTGCCACCGCTCTGCCTCCCCTCTAGCAAGCCCCTACACATTGCAGTGCCTCTGGTTGCCACTGGGGGCTGCTGCAGTGCCAGGCATGAGCCTGGACCCCCCCCCAAGAGAGGAGAGGAGAGGAGAGCAGTCCTCTGGACACTCGATCCCCTCTCTCCCCTGCTGACCCCCAGTGGCCCGGGCTCATTCCCGAACCCAGATTGCTGGCGTGGCGCAAGGTGTGGTGACCAGTGCCTCAACCCTCAGCGTCACCAGGCTGGCCAACTCTTTAACTACATGGCAATTTATGCACCCTGGACTACACTACTGTAGCCTGTAGGTATATAGTAGTTTGGCCAGTACACAACAGGTATGCTCTAGGTACACTGATACTTAAACTGCCACCTCCTTAGTACATGTTATTGACATTCGGTGTACCTTACATTAATTTATAGTTAGTGTGGTAAATTTAGAACTAAAAAGGTGTGTTTCTCCTTGATGGGATCCCACCAGTATCATTGGCATACTTACATAGCAACTGAGGGCAACATCACTTTACCAAATTTTTTGACAATGTATCATGAAAAGTTAGAGGTTGCAAAGGTACTGAGTCAACTTAATCAGCCTAAGCCTTGTCAATACAGTTTGTTGCATCAGTATACTTCAACACACTTGTAAGCATATAGGGCACTATGCACTAATGAGTGGGAATAATGTGCCAAAGGTGCATATTCCACCCGCTTGCACTCCCCCCGCCACGCCCAGCACTCCACACATTTGTGAATGGTGCAGAGTGTGGGCACTCCCCTGGTCTGGCCCCACATGGAGTTCCATGGCCAGTTAGAGGATCAGGTGCATATGGGTCGCATATCCCATTTGTGCATTCTGTGCGGGGGGGGGGCACAATTGGTGTGGGGTGCCTATATGCTGGACATACATGGTACACAGGCTTTTTTTTGTTTATGCATAGTCCCCAATCTTCTTAAAAGTATGTTAATGCATATTCATAGTTTCATAGTGAGTTAATGAGTTCAGTTTTATGAACTCTCCACAATTTAGTGGTGGTGGTAGTCAAATTATTTTGAAATGTACTGAAGTATATCAGTGCATGGAAGCTACATCTAAACCATGTCGACGTGATTCTAAGTTTTGGTTTAAAACAAACTCAAGTTCTCAGCCTTAATGGCTCCAAAGTTAGCTTTTCTGTGTAATTTCTTCATTTCACTTGCCAAGAATGTGACACTCCTTCAGGCTTTTCAGTGGGTTGGATCCTACTGTCTAACTGACACACCCATCACTTCTAGACTCTTTTTCCGGACTCCTGCTGTCATACACTACTTTCACAATGACAGGCATGATCCCAATCGACTGCTTTCCACACTTTTACTCCCAGCCCACAGCCTTAGTGCATGCATACTTTGCTGTGATGTCCTAAGGGGACGATCAGCAATGCATGGTCACATGTTACCTAGGAAACCACTGTGAAGCCTGTCACCAGGATTTGCTGCATATGGTAGTAATTCATATCCCAAGGATATGAATTATTTCTGATACCTTCTGGTCATGATGTTCTGTACTCAGGGTGTGAACACAGGTTACCACCCCACCAGAGAAGTCCCATATTGCTCAATGCCATAAAACTGGCTAGTTAGCTTTCTAAAGAAAATGTCTTTGAAAAGGGCTTACTATGAAACCATTAGGACTGGAAACAGCTTTTGTAATAGTAACTGTTAACTTGTCTTTATTTATTTGTCATTTTTCACCAGGAAAGGACCACTAAGCTATTATAGCTTGTTTCCAGGTGTGTCCTGGGAGATGGACTGCAAGGACCTGTTTTATTGACAAGGTAATTGTTGGCCATGACATGGGGGGAAGCTCCCATGCTCTTCATCAACAGCTGCCATGGTATCTTTTATTTCTACCTGGACAGTAAGCAGAACTGGGCAGAAGGGACGGTCAGGGACCCCAGTTTAATGTCTCATTTGAAGGACAGCACTTCATCAGTGCAGCACACCACATGTACTGCACTACAGTGTCAGTTGTAGTTACTACCCTAAGTACCTTGTGTGGGGCTAGAACCTACAACCTTCCGCTCTTGTGGCCCCTGAGGTGAGCTTGCTACCTACCGAGCCACTGACACTGATCAGCATAATTATACTGTTTCAGTATAATTATTCCTTTTTGCCCTGACTTCAAATTTTCCTTTAAAAAATACATTTCTTGTCATAATGGTTCCAAAGGTAGCCTTCTTCTAAGAAATCATTGTTACAAAAAAGCTAACTTTGGAACCTCTAGGACTAGAAACTTCTTTCTTAACTTTCTGTTTCTGCTCTTTATGTCACTTCAACAGCTCCCTTCAGCTTGGTGACCTCTCAGTCCTATCCTACCCTGTCTTCACCACTTACCTGCCTCCACTAACAGTGGACTTACATCTGAGGGGTGGTGTCAATAGGGAGCAGGGCACAGAGCTCCCCACCAAGCAGAAGAATTCCAGGAGGCAGTGGATGGTCAGCTCACTGGAGGTTTGAGAGTGCCTACTTCAGCTCATATGCCTTGCAAAGTTTTTCTGTGTTTTCCCCCGACCACAGAATGCCAACAATGAGTGCTCAATGGTACAAGCTGGAGCCAATTGGCACCCACCCTCCTACTATCAGCTCCAGCTACAACACCATCCATAGTTACCCAAGTGGGGTAGCACAGCAGAGTCTGTAACACTCCCTCTCTCAAGGAAGAGAGCATTCTCTGGGATGCTCAGTTCTCCTTCCCAGCTAGCTTTCCCACACCATGAGCTGGTTCCTGGACCTCAGTCAGGACAACACAGAATACCTATATCGATATAGTCTGCAATTATCAATATCATTATCAATTATTCTTAAGTGTACTATATATATATAAATAAATATATATGTATGCAGTTTAAGAAATAAAATAAAATAATTAAAACTTATCAACACAAACAACATTTCAATCTGTGGAGTCACAGAAACATGGTTTACAAACAAGGACTTGAATACAGAAATACCAGGTTTCATCCTTATAAATAAAAATCGTATTGAAAAAAAGGAGGCGGCATTCCCTTATTTATAAAGGATAGGTAGAAAGCCTTTGAAATTCCCAATACTAATCATTATGTGTGCAATTAAGTAATTTGGGTCAAAATCTAACTCCTGTTAAACCATTCACCATAGGACTAAGTTATCGATCCCCAAGCTTATCACCTGAAGAAAACAATGAATTTCTTTCAGAACTTGAAAACAAATCTATCTCTGGGGAATACATCCTAATGGGAGATTCCAACTACCCAACTATAAATTGGACCACCTTAGAAGGCAAAAATACCAATGAAACTAGATTTATTAATTTTACAACTCAGAACAATCTAGATCAGTTAGTAAAAGAGACCACAAGAGACAGGAACATACTAGACCTCTTCCTCTCCAACACAGAAGATGGAATACTTGGTCCAAAAGTCATGGGATCCCTAAGTGATAGTGACCTCAGAATGGTTGAAGTAGAACTGGAAATCAACTACAAGTACACAAAAGTAAGTGATTATACCAAAGCTGACTATTCTAAAATAAAAGGCTTTCTGACCTCATGGATCTGGGAGCAAGATCTAAAAAACTAAATCCTAGAAATAGTGTGGGATAAACTAAAATCTAAAATTGCACACTGTATACAGCACTGGGTACCTGAAAGAAGGAAATGTATAAAATAAAACCAGATGGGTTCCCCAATGGTGTAACAGTAAGATAAAAAGAAAATTGGTAAGAAAAAGAAATTACATCAAAAATACAAGAAAACCCCGTCAATCTGTAATTGGCTAACATTTAAAAAATCTGCTAATACTTCTAAAAGTATGATCAGAAAAGCAAAAGAACATTTAGAATCCAAACTTGTGACTCTAGTAAAAGACAATAAAAAACAATGTTATAATTATATAGGCGCCATGACGGGAAATCAGAAGGGGGTAGGACCAGTTCAAACACCACATGGGATGGTATCAGATGAAACTGAAATTGCCACTGAATTAAATAAATACTTTTTGAGTATCTATGAGCCAAAAGAAAACATTGATAGCAATATAACCATGAGCAACATTGAACCATTCGCTATGGAGGAGGAGGAGGTACTTCAGATAATAAAAACCCGTAAAAAAATAGTTCAGCAGGACCAGACAGCATCACCCCTGGATTTCTTAAAGAGCTTGCTAATGAACTTAAAGGACCTATGGCATGCTTATTCAATGCCTCACTCAGGGAAGACATAACCATACCAGAATGGACGGAAGCAGTGGTTACCCTTATATATAAAAGCAGACCGAGAACAGACATCACCAATTATAGACCTATAAATTTAACCTCGGTCATTAGTAAACTCATGAAGAAACTGTTGCAATACTGCATTACACAACATATTAAGCAGAAAAGGCTAGCTGACTTAACCCAGCACAGATTTCCACCTGGCAGATCCTGCATGACCAATCAACTACACTTCTATGAACCAGTGAGTGTGGTATTGGATAAGGGGGTAGCTGTCAAAGTTGTCTTTTTGGACTATTCAAAGACATTTGACACAGTCTCCCATAAGGTACTAATAGAACAACTTATTAAAATCAAAATACTCCCCAATATAATAGAAGGGATTATTCCCTGGCTAGACCAATGCAAACAGAGGTTGTTTAACATTATGGAAAGTTCAATGCAAACATCAAGCTCTGGATGGCTTGCAAATACACTTATGACTGTAAAACTGGAGGCTTAGTTAAAGATCAGGTGGATGGTGTGCAATTCCAGGAAAAAAATAATCATTTGGCACATTGGGCAAAGATAAACAAAATGAAATTGAATGAACAAAAGTGCAAGGTGATGCATATTGGGCACAAAAATCCCAAGTTTCAATACACAATAAATAATGTTGTACTTCAAACTACCACTGAAGGAAAGGATTTGTGAGTACTTATAACAGACAATTTCTCATTTGATAGATATACCAGGGATACTGCAAAAAAATGTCACAAAACAATAGGTTGTATTCTTAGAAATATAAAAAATAAGAAATATGATGCTATACTTCCTTTATACTCCACCCTTAGACCACACTTAGAGTACAGTATACAATTCTGTGCACCCTCAACTGTTCACAGCAAAAAGTTGATCGAAGGGGTTCAAAGAAAGATTGCTAAAAAAGTAAGAGGCACAGATAATCTTAGCTACAAAAATAGATTACATAAACTCGGTCTATAGTCTATGAAATATAGACAAATTAGAGGGGACTTGTGCTTGACTTACAAAGCTATCCATGACCCATTACTTATGGAAACAATTGGCCTTGTAGGTCAGGAAAAAATAATAAAACCAGGGCACATGAACAGAAATTAATAGGGAAAAGAAAGAAAATCATCAAAAGAAGTAAATATTATATGCAGAGAATAATAACAATCACATTGCCAAAATATATAGTTGAGAGTAAGAATATGTCTACATTCAAAGCTAGATTAGGCAAGTATATGGGAGAAAAGAATCTGGAATTCCAACTATAATGCTAGGTGGTGAGTTCCCTAAAAGGCTTCAGTCTACTGAACTCATACCAAACTATGAAACTGTACCTACACACACACACACACACACACACACACATCTGAAGTACAGTACTACAATTGTGTTAGAAAATCTGCAACATTCTTCACATTATATTGCGTGATTCCAATATTTTTCTCAGATTTAACAGACTTTATCTGCAAAAGCTGCAGAAATAGTAATGTACGAGGGCTGTATATAGTGAGGTATAGTAATATTAATGGGTTAGATGTGATTATAACCCATTTTCAGGAGCTGTAGATTGCTGATATACACAGGTAGGATACACAAATCCTGTTATATATGGTTGTAATGTCATACCCATGTGTAATGGAATTTCAGAAATTATGAGAAAAGTGTCTGCTGGCATTTTCATTTCTTTCTTCCCCACTCTTACACCTTTCCCTGCATACAGTATTTAATGCATCCCAACCAAACCCCACCACCACACCACACAAACAGTTCTGGTTCCAGACCCATTGTGGTCTATAAACTTTATTTTGTGACACAAGGAGAGACTTGTAAAATAAGTTTTACATGCCCTTGGTTAATTATGATCTTACTGACTGCACAAGCTATTTTTTGAGATTTGTGAGGACAGGGTATATAAAGAAAACTCATTTTACACTGCTTTCCATTCATAATATATTTTGTTATACACTCAAGGTTTGTGAGGCTCTCATAAACACAAAAGCAAGGCATAGTCATACATGGGGGTAGATTATAACATTGAGTTTGACTATCTTGCATATTTTACATTATTTTATAACTGGTTTGAAAACATGTTTTATTAAAAGAGTGTGTTAAAATATCAAGAATGCTCTCAGCAGTAGAGCAGCTGTGTCTGTGTGGAGCTCCCATAGCTAAGTGAACATCTGACATATTTTTTCTGATTTTTAAAAATGTTTCTTGTCTACCATTAGTTACAGTAGTTTGAGAAGCAGGACATGCTGCCTACAGGAAGGTGTGGGATTTGTGTGTTTTGATGTAGTTTGGGAGCAAGTAGTCACCACATTTATTCTGCGGTGAATCACTTCTAGTGCAAATTTCATTTTTATGGCTGCATGGGCAGAGCCCTGCAGATATTTTGATAGGAGAGTGAAATGGGATTCTGGAAGCACATGACTGGATACCTCAGCTCTGTGCTTCCACAGTGCTGCTGTCAGCTAGTGGGTTAGTACTCTGCTACCCCTCCTCTCCCCTCTGCAGTCTGCACAACCCCCACTCCACCGGGGGGGTACTAGTTTGTTTCCTCCTGTCACTGCCACAGTTTATGGTAAAACCAAAGAGCCTACTGTGCCCAAGATGGCCACAGTTAGTTCATTATGCATGCATGACCATCATGCATGTGCACATCTGTCATGGTGGCCATCTTGTGCACTGTGGGCTCTTTCTTGTACATGTACAGTGACCGAGTACTGTGCAAGTACAGCATCAGTCACAGCAAGAGCTCTGAGTACTTTTCACTTCAGACATGCCGTTCTGAAGCAGCTGTGCTGGATCTGACCAGAGTTTGTTTATATACCTGCAAGTTGGCAGTTTGTGTCTGCCTTTTGTGCAGTTGTTCTTGTCACTAGGGAGTTGCTGGCTTGATGCCGTGAGGGTCTGTTAATTATGTGGTACTATGGTTTTGTTTGTCACTGCTTTCTGGGCTTTTTGAACTGCTGATTTCTTGTTGTTTAAAAAAAAAATTTAGGAAGGCATTTTTTTCTGCCATAATCCGGCTGTAATAACTGGGTCTCCCCTTTTTCCCCTTGGGAAACTGTGTCATAATTTGAAGTAATGAAGGAGTGTTTATTATAGTAAACAAGCTCATGGTTTTCCTCACTCTGCACATGTGCCCACCTCAGCTCTTCCTTTGGACTGCTGACTGCCTTGTCTTTTCCCCCGGATACTGATCCACCACTGGAACTCGGTGGTAAGTGAGATTAATTTTAAAGCTACAAAACTCACTACCATGGGGTTGGGGGACTTTACTTTAGGCTGCTGACCCACACAAAAGAAAAACAAATATTTCAAAAACTAGGGCATGAGTGGACTGCGCTCTGAAACCAGACTGCGATCACACAGCAAAGACTTTTTATTGTATATAATTGCTGAGGTAAAAAAGGGGACACCTAGCAATTATGTAAAATAAAATATGAGGTGGTGTGTGTAAACTTGAAGTTTGCACACACCACCCCACACTTTATTCTATATGTTGCTAACAACTTTCCTGGCATAGTGTTCTAGTTCTGATAGAACATCTGATATAGCAGCACAATGAGTTTTATAATATTGAGAATATATGACTATTTTTGCATCTGGATTAACCAAAGTTAAAGGATGTCAAAAGGAAGGAGTAGGAGGAGGAGACTGGAAAACTCTGTCTCTAGGCTAGAGTGTTAAAGGAAATAGCGGAAAGGGATTAAGGAAGGTAGAGATTAGTGCAGGACAGGGTGTATTACATTGTAGGATGGCAGTATTAAAGATTACAAGAGGGGTAGCAACAGGCAGTATGAAGTAGAGGAGCAGAGGGGGGATATTTCATCTGTAGGGACTGTGGGGCTCTAATAGGTTGATCCACTCTGGAAGGTGGGGCACTATTCCAAATGAAGGACATTCATGGTGCTCCAGATACAGCTGGTAGCAAAATGGGAAGAGATATCTATGTTGCATCACCAGCTGGGCTGGTATCCACAGGTACACCCCACTCCCCAAGTCTGAAAAAGTCTCACTGACTGAGGGGCTGGAGTGTGGTGAGAAGGGGAAGGGGGTTCAGAGGCAGTCATAAGAAAGTCATCAAAACTCACCAAATCTTAACTGCGATCATTTTTCACCACTGGAGGAGGCACAGGTCCCTGATCCCTATGGGGAAGGGGATCTAAGTCGGTTGGGAAGGGCAAACAGGATGATTGGCTGGCATGCAGGAGGGATGGCAGAAAAATGGCAGCAAGGAGTATCCTAGTTGTAGAAGACTAGGATTAGAGGGGAGGAGAACAGGATGCGGGAGGTGGTCAGATGCCTTTCAGGAGCATCAGTCATTGGGGTTATAGATAGGATAGGATAGGATAGGATAGGATAGGAAGAATGCTGGGGGGGAGGAGCTTAGGGTGCTGGTATACTTAGGTACCAGTGATCTAGCTGCTATTAGCAAGTCAGCTGACTTAGACAGTGAAGCATAACTTTCAAGGCTGAGGGGACAAATTAGAGGCACACACAGTTTTCCTGGTCTTTTCCTAAGTTGTCCCTGTAAGGGGTAGGGGGCATTGGAAGAATAGGGTATGAAGGGAGGAGACTGAGGAATTTAATGGGTGGTTGACTGGATGGTGTCACGTGGAAGGGTACTATTTTGTGGGAGACTAGGGGGCTTCTGGGAAAGGAGGCTCTTCAAGAGTGTCAGCCTTCACATAACAGGAGAGGGGATCAGTGTGCATGTGCAGAATTTTTTTTTTTAATTTAATAAACTTTATTGCATTTTCATTTATACATGTTTATAAACAAACAACATTATACAAAGAGCTAAGGAGCAATAAGACAAAAGAACAAATCCTATGTTTTTTAAGCTCCTTTAAGAACCATAGTTGGATTTAACTTCAAACATAGCCCTATAATTGTTTTAGGTCACATTTAATACCCTATAGTAATTATTAGGAGTTAGTTGAGAACTATTAACAGTAATATCCAAGGAACAAATAACATGTCTTCCTATTTACCACTCCCTCCCCCCTCCCTTTTTCCACCACTAGGTAATTAATAAAAAAAACAGTGAGCACATCTTGCGTTACATAGAACTGGGGATAATGCAAAATGAAAACTAGGAGATAAATGATTGTCATTAACTTCTACAGAGCTCAATTTGATTCAGTGGAACAAGCAGTAACATGGGCTTAAATAACATTAAATGGACAGTAACATATGCAAAGGAGCCCAGGTTGTCTGGTATTTATTACTACATTTAGAGATGCTCGCCAGGAGGAGTTCAGCTTGTGAGGCGAAGAGAATTTCTTGATGCCATTCTGTATATGTAGGGATCTGCTGGTCCAGCCAATGATGTAATATGACTTTCTTAGCACAAAGGGAGCTCAGGGTCATGCGTTTCTGCTGGTTCCCTATTAGAATATCCCCCAAATCCCCAAGGATACAAATTCCTGGCTGAAAGGCATTTTGTAACCCAAGTAGGGGATCAAGTCTTGAGCAGATATTTTCCCAGAAAGGGGACACCTTAGCACATTCCCAAAGAATGTGGAATAGTGTACCCCATTGAAGCCCGCATCTAGTACACATATCAGACTGTAGCTTTCCCATTTTACAAAGTTTTGCTGGGGTATAATATAAATCTTGTAAAATCTGGAACTGGAGTAACCTATAGTGGTCCCACCTGCCATTCTTGTACAATCTGCTCAAAATTTGTGGCCAATAATGGGGGGCCATAGGGTTGGGGGGGAAGGACACTGTCCAATACATAGCAAGGGGTACCATCTAGTTCCCTTATCCGATTATGAACCTCTTTATAATAAAAGGAGACATGATGCGAAGTGAGCCTTATTGAGAGTGTACTAAGGACAGGGCCAACCATATATTGGTCCCAAGGGCCATTACCAAAGTGTTGCATTAAGGTTTGAGAGATTTGGAGGTATTTGAAACAAAAACAGGTAGGTAAACTGTATTTTGCTCTTATGTCAGAGAATGCTAGCAACTTACAGTTTTCCATTAGATTTGTCACCTTTTTACCCACTCCACCCAGCCAGAAGGAAGAAGTGATGACTCAACCTCCAATTTTAAAATTGGGATTACCCAGAATGGGTCGGGAGGAGTCCATTTCCAAAGAATAACCTAAAGTCTTATTGAGTTGCATATATGTTCGAAGGGATGCCACGATGGATGTAGATTTAAGCTGACAAGGAACTTTGTTAAGGGAGTGATAAGGTAACGCCATAATGTCTATGCCCAATAAAGTACAGAGTGACTTTTCTATTTGTAACCACAGTGGGGAATAATGGTTTGAACTAGGGGTGGGGGCAGGTCTCATCCATTGTGAAATGACTGAGCAGTTAATCGACAGATAATAAAGATAGATATTGGGAACCTGTAGCCCTCCCAATTCTTTTGATCTCTGTAGTTTGGAAAACGCCCTTTGAAGGGGTCTATTTTTCCAGATACATTTAGAAATAATGCCGTGGACTTGTCTAAACCAGGACTTGGGGAGGACTTGATTAAGCATTTGAAGGGGATATAACAAAAGTGGCAGTACATTCATTTTAACTACATTGATCCATCCCCAAAGGGAGATAAGGAGTAAGGCCCAGCGGTTCAAATCTGTCCTAATATGTGTTATAAACTGATCTTAATTATATTGCTTCATTTTGGAGTTAGATTGAGATAAGTATATACCAAGATATCTTATCTTATCTCTTACCCAAGAAACCCAAGGTGTTGAATGTCTGTTTTTAGAGTCTGATTATTTAAGGGCATTACCTCTGTCTTGGACAGGTTCAGTTTATAATTGGATAATTGCCCAAAATCCTGAATAATACTTAAGGTAGCTGGTATAGATTTAGATGGGTGGGTAATATGAAGCATAATATCATCAGCATACACCAACAATTTATATTGGAGATGGCTGATTGGGATACATGTGCAGAATTTTGATGTCTATGCAGGTGGACATTTAAGCTGAGAGGGGAGAGACTGAGGCTAGGTGAACCACAGAATGTGGAGAACAAAAGGTGAACCTAGCTAGGGCTCCCCTAGAAATGGTCTGTAGGAGCAGTGGGGATAAAAACAGCAAATCAGGGGTCCATAATTAGGTAAGTAAGGGTGCCAGGGAAGGGGGTCTCATAAAGCCAGCAGCAAGCAGAAAGACCAGGATGTTAAGGAGGAAGGAGTAGGACAAAGGGAGAGGAGCTCACAAGAGGAGGAATGATATTGGTGCAAGCTGGTAGTCAGCCTGTTTAAATGCTAGGAGCCTGGGAAACAAAATTAGTGAGCTCAAGGTGATGGTAATGGATGCAGGATAAGACCTCAAAGCCATTACAGAAACATTATACAATGTATAGGAAAGACAGAGGTAAGGGAAAACAAGGTGGGGCAGCCTTCTATGTCAAGAAGGCATAGAGGTAGTAGAGGAAAGGTCCATCAGGAGAGGAAATGGGAAGGCAGAATCACTGTGGGTACAGCTCACACAACATAAGGAAATACATTGGGTATGGGGTGGGTTATAGATCACCAGGATAGGGACAAGAGGGAACAAGGGGCAGAAATTAAGAAGGGGGCCATACATGGCAAGGTAGTGTTTTGGGAAGATTTCAGACTACTAGACAGAGATTGAAATATTCTAGCAACTAAAAGCATCAGATATCAGGCAGTGCTAGATATATTGCAGGACTGCCTGCCAGTGCAGCTTGTTATGGAACCTACAAGACAGACTACCATTCTTGATGTGGTACTCACCAACTCAGAAATGGGAGGTGGAGTGTGGGTTGGGGAATCAGTGGGGTCCAATGACCATAATACCATATGGTTTGACCTGGTCATGGGTATCAGTATACCTTCACCAAAAGCTGTGGTTCAGATTTTCAAATGAGTAGACTTTGAACAGATGGGGGGGGAGGGCATATGGGAGGGGCAGCTGCAGTCAAATGGACTGAAGTGCTGCACACTCGAGCAGACTAGATAGACCGAATGGCCTGTATCTGCTGGTAATTTCATATGTTCGTATGTTCACAGGTGAGGGAATTAAACAAGGGCAAGTTATCTGAAGTGGATAAAATCAGGAGGGGTGGATGAGAGGTGGTGAGAAATTAAAGGGATCATTCTTGAAGCAACCAAACAATATTTGAGAACAGTTACCAAGAGGAATAGGCACAAGAGGCCAATCTGATTCTCTAAGAAGGCCAGGGTCGTAGTGATGGCCAAAAAAAGGCCTTCACTGGCTGTAAGGAAAAACAAGGGGATGAGGAATGTAGCAAATACCAGGAAAAGATGAAGAAGACCAAAAGGCAATCAGGAACGCAAAAGCAGACTCAGAGCTACATTTTACAGAGGAGGTCAAGGGAAGGGAAGAATAGTTCTACAGGTACATAAGGGGAAAAAGGAAGGCAAGCTGGGAAAGTGTTTGGTTGATGGAGGGGAGCATGGTAGTAGAGGAGGAGGAGGAGGAGGAGCAGAAGGCAACTATTTAAAATGACTACTTCTGCTCAGTATTTACAGTGGACAATAGCTGGCCTCTGCCAAAATGTGGCACAAAAGTTGCTGTAAGGGAGATCTGGGTCCAGATGGGATACACCTGAGGGTGCTCAGGGAATTGGCATTAGAGCTGGCTAAACCTTTGGCAGGGCTGTTTAAAAGCTCATTGCAGTCTGGGGTGGTTCCAAAAGGTTGGAAGATAGTGGTCGGGGTGCCACTCCATAAGGGAGGGGACAGGGAGGAACCTGGAAGTTACAGGCCAATCAGCAGATTTACCCTATTTTGACCTCAGCAAGGCATTTGATTCAGTGCCACAACAAGGTGGTTGAAGAAATCAGAGAATGTGGGATCAGCAAAGGACATAGTTAAATGGGTGGAAAGTTAGTTGGGAGGGAGAGACAGCAAAGAGTGGTTGTAAATGAAGTCAAACTGGTGGACAGGAGGTCACGAATTTGTACTGCAGGGGTTAGTCCTGGGACCAGCCCTTTTCAATATATTTGTCAGCGACATAAGAGAAGGAATACAAGGCAAAATATGTCTCTTCACAGATCACACTAAGCTCTGTGGCAAGGTAGTTGGAGAAAAGTGGGGGTAAAGGAGTTGCTGAGAGACCTGCAAAGGTTAGAGAGGTGGTCCAAGGTCTGATTGTTGAATTCAATGCCTAAAAAGTGCAAGGTGATGCACATAGGGAACAAGGGCCCCAGGAAGGAATACTGGATGGGAGGGGTTAAGCTGGCCTCTACTTCAGAGGAAAGGGAGTTGGAGATCATCGTAAGCAAGTCCCAAAAACAGACTAGCAAATGTAACAAGGTTTGCAGCAAGGCAACCAGAATATTGGGGTGTATTGGAAGGGGCTTCAACAGCAGGAAGAAAGAGGCAATACTATCTCTTAGTAGATCACTGAAGAGACCCCATTTGGAGTACTTAGTCCTGTTATGGAGTCATCACCTGAGGGAAGACAGACAAGTTGGAGACAGTGCAATGAAGGGTAACCAAAATGATTCAAGGCCAACAGGGCAGATCCTATGAGGATCAGCTTAGGGCACTAAACATGCACTCATCGGATGCTGAAAGGGAGAGTAGTGACGTGACAAAGACCTTCAGGTTCCTGAAATGAACAAACAAGGTAAAATGTAAGGAACTGTTTAGCAAGAATTGCAGGTCAACAACAAGGTGACATGAATGTATGCTGGTGGGGGATTCAAGAGAGAAGCTGGAAAGTATTACTTTACCAAGAGGGGTTGAGCCATGGAGTAGCCTACTTGCAGAGGTGGTGGGCACAAAAAACATGAATGGATTCAAGCAGTGCTGGGACAAAGGTTTCTCAGTGGGTAGCAGTAAGGCAAGGACTGAGAGGTGGTAGCGGAGAGCAAAAATGCTGTCTGAACAAATAGGTCAGGGGGTAGAGTAGGGTAAACCTGGGCAGATTGGATCAGTCAATGATCTTTTTCTGCTGACACTGTCTACTGTATGGTTCAATGGTTTTTATCCTTTTTATAGACCACAATGGGTGTTAGAGTCACTGCAGTGTGGGAAGATTTTGTTAGGGTGCATGTAATATTAAAATTGGTGCGGGAGCAGAAGAGGAAAGAATGGGAAAAAATTCCCAGCAGACAAGTTTGTACTATTCCAAAATTGCTGCTATGCACAATATAACCAATTCTAACAGGATTTGTGATATCACAATATAACAGGCGTAGGAACACCTATTATAGTGAGATAGTAATTGTGCGAAAAAAACAGTGCAATTGTGTACTTCCCAACACACAAAGACTACAGGGAACAAGTGAGGATCACAGGGGAATACTAAGATCCTTAGGACCTGAGAAGGAACATAGAGAAAATGCATATTTGTGCCCTCAACAGTTATAATACATGACATATAAAAAGGAGGGGGGAATGACTCAGATTTAAATGCACTCCCAAATCAGCATTAAGTATAATTATGTTTTCATAATACAGATACGTACAGAAAGAAAGAGGAGCAGTTAGACCACAGTGGGCTCAGGGAGGGTGAGGGTGGTGGAACAGAGGCACATCCCTCCAGTTGTACCTCTCCACAATTCCTATGCCATTCTGGCAAAGTGTGGTTCCTCTATGGAGGCACCTACAGTGGAGACCAAGGAGGATGCTGGGAACCTCCACAAAGGAGACCCACAGGAGGGTGGCAGGGGACCCTGCAGGGGAAGGAAACAACTCCTGGTGGGGGACTCCATTGTTAGGAAGGTAGAACTGGGCAAGGAAGGGGAGAGGGAGGTAAGGTGCCTGCCTGGCGCCATGGCTTGTAGGGACAGGGAGCAAATCCTCAGGATTGCCAGAGCAGCTGCACAGGGGAGGGAGCTGGATGTCATTGTCCACCTAGGGACAAATGACCTGGCTAAGAAAGGGATTAGAGAAGTGCAGGAAGAGTTTGTGGAATTGGGGAGGGGCCTTAGTCAAGTAGCACGCACGGTAGCTTCTCAGAGGTGCTACCCATCTATGGCATAGGAGAGGCAAGGTGTTCCATACCATGGGATTCAATCAGTGGTAGAAAACTGTGTGGAGCTCAGGGATTTGCTGCTCATTGGGGACTGGGGTCCACCTGGAGTGATGCAAGCCTATACTGGCATGATGGGCTGCATCTGTCCGGGAGGGGGAACCAGATCCAGGTGATAGGTTTAAATGCTTCATTGGCAAGCTTTTAACCAGCCATGTGGGAGGCACTGGGAAGGAGCAGGAAAATCCTAGCCCCAAACAATCACGGTAGTAAGTGTGGCAAACACCAACATGGAGGTGTCGATAGGGAGAAGGGCAGGGTAAATGGAGAAAGTGACAAAGGCAAGAAGGACAGGGATGGGGCAAAAGGGGTAAGGCCATCAGGAAATGGAGGGTAATGAGTACCAATGCTAGTAGTCTGGGCAACAAGCTCCTGAGCTGGTGGCCTTAATGGAAGAGGATGCCTGGATATTGTAGCAGTCACAGAAACATGGTACACAGAGAACCATGACTGGGATGTTAACATACCAGGGTACATAACCTACAGGAGAGACAGGCAGGGGAGAAGAGGGGGAGGAGTAGCTCTCTATGTAATGGAAGGGATAAAAGCAACTGAACAAAACAGTAAACAGGGAGGAGAGGAGGCACTGTGGGTCACCTTGGAGACTGAAAAGGGCACCACAATCCGCACAGGGGTTGTGTACAGACCCCCATGTCAGGGGGAAGGAATGGACAAGGATATGATGGAAGGCATTCTTAGAATGGCAGAGAAAGGGGAGATACTGTTGATGGGAGACCTGAATATGCCAGATGTTAACTGGAGCACATTTGCTGCAGCCAGATCCGAGAGCAGGGCCATTCTTGATGCCCTACAGGTGGCAGGCATTAGACAGCTAGTTTCAGAACCCACTCATGAGGGAGCAATCTTAGACCTTGTACTCTCAAACGGGGGCAGTGAGAGGATCTCAGATCTAGAAGTGGGATGCCATCTGGAGACAAGTGACCATCAAACAGTGTGGTTCACGTTAAACTCAGCTACAGAGTCAAGCCATACAAAAGTGAGGGTACTGGACTTTAGGAGGGCTGACTTTGCAAGATGGGAGAGTGCCTCAGAAAAGTACTAGCAAACAGGCTAGAAGGAGGTGTGGAGCAACAATGGGGAATTATTAAAACTGCCATCACAGAGGCAACAAGCCTTTGTGTGAAGAAAATAAACAAATCAAAATGAAAGAAAAAGCCACTATGGTTCTCAAGAGAGGTGGCTGTGAAAGTCAGGAAGAAAAAGATAGCATTCCGGAAGTATAAGGAAACACAGAAGGAGTAGGACAGAGATCAGTACCAGTTAAGGCAGAAAGAAGCAGGAAGGGAAGTCAGAATAGCAAAGGCCCAAACTGAGGAAAAGATAGCCAACTCAGTTAAGAAGGGGGATAAAACCTTTTATAGGTACATCAGCGAGCGTAGAAAGACAAAGGGAGGGATAGTGAGGCTGAATAGAATGAACAGTGGGTGGGCAGAGGGGGACAGTAAAAGCAGGAATACTGAATGAATATTTCTGCTCAGTATTCACAAAAGAGGAGGGGGAAGTGCCTAGTCCAATTAACAGAAGCACTCTTGATAGGGGGGTCGATCCCAGTCCTTTCACAGAAGAAAGGGTTCTGCAAGAACTCCAAAACTGAAGGTGGACAAAGCAATGGGTCCTGATGGAATTCACCCCAGAATTCTAAAAGAATTAAGGAAGGAACTAGTGAAACCACTGGCTACTCTTTTAATAAATCATGGGAGGATGGTGTGGTACCCGAGGACTGGAGGAAGGCGGATGTGATTCCCTTCACAAAAGTGGGACCAAGACAGAGGCAGGAAACTACAGACCTGTCAGTCTGACCTCTGTGGTAGGGAAAGTGATGGAGTCACTCTGAAGGAAAGAATAGTTGAGTACCTAGAGGTCAGTGGAGCACAGGATCCAAGGCAGCATGGGTTCACAGCGGGAAGGTCATGTCAGACGAATCTAATAGATTTCTTTAACTGGGTGACCAAAGCAGTAGACCAGGGAGGGGCTGTGGACATGGCCTACCTAGACTTTAGCAAGGCATTTGACACAGTCCCACACAAAAGATTATTAGTCAAATTAACCAGCCTGGGAGTGGGTCCCAGGGTGGTAGCCTGGGTAAAACATTGGCTGGACAACAGGACACAGAAGGTAATTGTAAATGGAGTCCACTCTGAAGAAAGGACGGTTACCAGTGGGGTACCACAGGGTTCAGTATTGGGTCCAGTCCTTTTAGTGTCTTCATCAGTGACATTGCAGAGGGACTGGAAGGAAAAGTATGCCTTTTTGCAGATGACACAAAGATCTGCAACAGGGTTGATACACAAGGAGGCGTGGAAAGGATGAAAAGGACTTGGCAAGGTTGGAGGAATGGTCAGACGATGGCAGCTAGATTCAATGCAAAAGTGTGAAGTAATGCACCTGGGAAACAAGAACCCAGGGAAGAATACACAATGGGTGGGGAGGTAGTAACAACAACAAAACAGGAAAGGGACCTGGGGTAATCATATCAGATGACCTTAAGGTTAGCAAGCAATGAGAAGGCAGTAGGGAGGGCGGGGTATACTGGGATGTATAGGAGAGGCATCAGCAGCAGAAAACAGGAAGTTGTTATCCCTCTGTACAGACAGTTGGTGAGACCCCATCTGGAATACTGTGTCCAGTTCTGGAGACCCCATCTCCGCAAGGACATAGACAGGATAGAGGCAGTCCAGAGGAGGGCAACTAAATGGTGCAGGGTCTGCAAGAGAAGCCATATGAGGAGAGACTAAAGGAGCTTAATATGTATACCCTTGAGGAAAGAAGGGAGAGGGGGACATGATAGAAACTTTCAAGTACCTCAAGGAATCAACAAAGTCCAAGAGGGTAACATCTTTCAGAAAAGAGACTTGCAAGAACAAGGGGACACAATTTAAAGATAGAAGGAGGGCGGTTCAGGGCAATGTGAGAAGTATTATTTCACAGAGAGGGTAGTGGATGCATGGAACAGCCTTCCTGAGGAAGTTGTGGGGTCTAAAACTGTGGGAGAATTCAAGAATGCATGGGACAGACATAAGGCAATTCTTGTGGGGGGCAGGAGGATATAGGCTGTTGGTTAACTAGGATCTGCGGCCTATCCAGTAGGTAGGGAAATGGGCAGACTAGATGGGCCTAGCGGTCCTTATCTGCTGTCAAAGTCTATGTATGTTTCTACAGTATCTTGCAGGTATGCCCCTGAGATTGATTAGTGCCCGCAGTAATATTTAAGATTTGTCTTAGTGGTCTAGTGGTTTGGGTAGCAAGCCAATTCTGCATAGGCAGCAAATAATGTATGCAGAGTGCCAGGGGCTAGATTAATTAATTAAATCCACGCTTTAGTTTAGGTTAATATATTTGCAGAATGTCAGCTGTTCAAGTGCTTGCTAACACTATGTAATTAATGTATTCAGGGATCTCTAATCTTTTAAAAAGTCCAAGATCATTCTGCTACAGAGTACAGCAGGTGCAAGTGTACTAATGTTGGGAACTGGCAGGCAGCCAGACTCACTCACTAGTACAGTTAGAACAGGCTTCTGCTCGCGTAGGAGAGCAGGCAACTTGATACTTCTCTTGCGAGGAAGCTGAGAGGGGGATTGCAGTAAAAATGGTCTGGAAAGCCCAAGCAGAAAAAAAAATTATTATAAGCAAGTGAGCTGGCTACCAAAGGAAAATAATTAAAATAAACTTGACAATTATACTAGAAAAAAGGGTCTGGTTCTCCTTTACTGGAAACCACTACACTCTTTCAAAGCCATAGTCTTTCACCACATGCCAAACATACAAATGTGACATTGTTTAAACTTGTTCATAAGTCACATTTATTAAACTTCGCTATGAAAATCTTACATTTTAATTCTATGTTCAAATACAATTTTGCATATTGTTAGAGAGGAGTGTGAAACGAAGTTCACAAGCTCGGAAACAAACATTCTTAACAATGTTATTTAAGCAATTAGATATGACAGGGTGTGCATTGTGGTAGGATAATGGCATACCTCAGGTGTGCTATGAGGCACGAGGCATCGCTCAGTAGGGTTGTCAGAACCCTCTGAAGTTCTGGGTTCTAGTTCTAGTCTAGAACTTTTGAAAAAGTTCTAGGGTTCTAATCTTTTTTAGAACTTTTTAGAACTCGAACCCTATTTTTTTATTGTGCTGCCAGTAACGAAGATAGTAATAAAATACATGTAAAGGAAAAACTGTTCAAAATAAGGGGGAGAGAAATTATCTTGTGTGACATTGATAGGAATACAACTAGGTTTATCTATAGTTTCTTCTGTTTGCTAAAGTCAGCAACTTAATACGTAACAGGCCCACCCACCCACCCATATGTTAAAAGTTTTCCTGCTGCAGCTGCATCATAGTTCCTTAGTGAAAGAAAGAGGCACATTAGCCATTTATGTACTCAGCTATATATACTCATCGTCATGAATTAGGAGAAAAATAACTGATATTACCTAATTTCAGCTATTTGCTGCTTTCTGTTTTAAATGAGTGAATCAAAAGTTGCTATGTTTAAAAGAAAGCTTTTATAACAAAGTCAAGCTAAGTACTAGCAGCAACATGTGGAACTGCTACAAAACATATTATGTCATAACATATTCAGTCAAGACATTGGAATAAAAAATATTTGCAGAAACCACAAGAAGGCTGCTCAATCCTAAGTTGTGCCTGTGTGAAAAGCTGAGCACCAAGAACAAAAGACACAGCACCAACACTTCAAAAATATACTGTATTGTGCGTTTTAACTGATAGCATCACGTTACAGAACGCCATGCAGGACAAAACAGTTTAAAACACAAAAAGGTCCTTTGTCTGTTTAAACTGTTTTGTCCTGCATGATGCTTCTAATGGATGCTATCAGTTAAAACGCACATACAGTATGTATTTTGAAGTGTTGGTGCTGTGTCTGTTCTAATAAAAAATATGCCAGTCATTGTTGCTGGCAAATGCATGCAATTTTCTAAGGTAATGCATACATATACCAACATTTTTGTTGGCAAATTGAAGTAATACATACAAAAAATTCTAAGATGATGTATTTTTGCAGCTGATACTTCAATAAAATCTGTATTTCAGTCACATAAATAAAAACAGTGGTTTCCTCATCACATACTAAGGAACATTTAATGTAGCTAGCAGCAGTTGGCATGTGATGTTTAAGGGACAGCGCCTGTCAACCCCATTATGTATCAAATTATCACTACTTATAAAGCAAAAACACTATGATACGTCACATTCTGTGAAAACTGCTGATGCAGATTTTTTTTTTTCTGATTCCTTTATTCTTTTTTAAAGGGGACAGGACAATTGTGCTAGGTGGCAGCAGTTTGCAAAGTATTTAATAAGAATATATATTATGTGTACAGTAGGTTCGTCTGTCATCATTTTTTTCCTCACCATCCCCAGCTGATCACGAATCTGTAAATGAAAGAACTAAAACAACACCCACCTTTCACCCCATCACCCATTCCACTTTTCTTCCACCACCCTCATCTGTGCAGTAGCACCCATGCCACCCTTACACCCATGTTAAAACCAACCCACAACCCTCACCCATGTACTAGCATCCATTTTTCGTTTATGGCTAACATTTCTGTAATTGAAAAAATAATAAACAGCTACCAATTAGAACTCATTGTTTTGTCCTCTTTAAAATTGAAAAATAGACCGTCTCCTGTCCCAGCCCATACTGATGCACCACAAAGTCACAGAAGGTAAATCCAAAATATATGTTTGCACTTTAACTATAAATAATATGATACAGAAAGGATTGACTGACAGTGTCCCTTTTATGCCAAATTTGGGCCTGTTCCACTGATGTTAAAATTGCCCTGTATATAAAACTTGTTGACTTTAGTTTAGACCCTAGCTACAAAGCAGTTTGCCATGAAATGGTGAAAGTTTTGGGGGTATATAGTCCAAGGTAGTAGATCGAGAAAGGAGAGAGACGACAACCAAAGTCATCACAGTCTGTAAAGTTTCCTTTTGGTGCAGAGACTCGTCCCACACAGTATTTACCAGCCACCACCATCTGAGTTGTCATCACCATCAACATCCACAACATCAATCACTTCAGGATCAGTTTGTATACTCTTGTAGGGATACGAAAATCTTGACTTATTAACTTTAATAAAAGTTAACGTGTGTACATTTTCTGGCAGCAACCTATTTCTGGTGTCTGTCACAATATTGCCAGCTGTACTAAACATGCGTTCTGAAGAGACACTTGTTGCAGGACAACCAAGATATTTACAGGCTTCATCATACAGCTCTGTCCAAATTGACTTTTTTGATCTCCAGTATTCAAAAGGACATGCATCAATAGGAATAGGCAGTTCTTGCAGGTAACTGTCTACCATGTTGGACAGAGACCGCTCAGAAAAGGAATCAGCAGAAGCAGCTGGTATGGCAGCAATTTGGGAAAGGTTTTGCCACAGATTTAGCTTGCTACTAAGGGCTGAAGAAGTGGCAGTTGTGGAACAACTACTGTTAATGTTTGGTGACTTTTCCAGTTCTGTATCCCTTTGTGAAGATGAACCTGCATGTTGTGGTGATGACAACCTGATGGTACTGTGCGTGTCTGTGTTTGACTCCTGTGAGTGTGGCAGCTCATCTAGCAACATACATTTGTACTGCTCTATATCATCTGTTTTTGGAAGATGTATAGCCTTGAACCTGGGATCTAAGAGAGTTGCAAGGATGTAGTGTCTTGATTTCGTCATTGCAATTAATTTGTCATTGGTTTTGAAGCGCCCGCTCATTCTCTTTACGAGATTCCCATGATATAGGCGACATGTTGTCTGCGCTTCAGATCTGTCTTTTTCTATTTGTAGATTTAGAACACTAAGATGATGTGAAATGAGCATTATGAGTGGGATAACCTGACTCACAGATGCACCTTCAGAAGACATGTCCCTTGTAGCTGTCTCAAAAGGAGCTAGGATACAGCACACTGTCTCCATTAATTTCCACTGCAGCACAGACAGCATAATGCCATCTCCAATAATGTAACTGGAGCAGTACTCATGTACAGCTTGCTTTTGCTCCAAGAGGCGCTGCAGCATATAAAGCGTTGAGTTCCAACGAGTGGAAACACTTTGAATCAGCTTTTGCTGGGGCAGCTTGTGTTTTTTTTGCAGTTCGGACAATGTCCGTATAGCCTTGGTTGAATGTGAAAAGTGAGTCAATTTTTTTGCAAACAGCAATCATACCATCCACTTGTGTTTCGTTGCTGAGAAATCCCGTGACAATTAAGTGTAAGCAATGTGCAAAGCAAGAAGCATGCAGAAATCCTCCATCCTGTACTGCTTTTAAGATGTTGGCTCCATTGTCACTTACTATGAAGCCACATTTTAGACCGTGAGAATAAACCCATTCGTCAAGGAGGTCATTTAGTTCCTGCAAGATGTTTGCAGCAGTATGACTTGCCCAAACTTCTTTATATGCAGCAGTGCCATCTTTTGGAGTGTCTTTGTTTTTGAAGAAGCACAAGAAAACGTGACCCAATGAGCGGTAAGGGACATGTAATCTATGTTTTGAGTGCTGGTCCACGTATCTGTTGTGACATGAATAAGCCCACCCTCTGCAGTTTTAAGTGCAAGCATCACTGTCGCTTTTAAAGCCTGATAAATGTTTGGTATTTCAACACAGGAAAAGTACCTTCGATGAGGAACATTGTAACGAGGCTCTGCTAATGTCATGAGCTCCCTAAAATCCTCATGATCTACCAAAGAGTATGGGAGAAGGGCTCCGCTAACAGTTCACCAATTCGGTGATTAAGATGAAGGGTCTTGGATGATTTCTAGTAAAGGTATTCTTCCTTTCAAATGCCTGAGACAGTGTTAGCTGTTTGCAACATGTCCCTGCTGGTTTATTATACACTGTGCTTCGATGGGCAGATGGACGAGAGATGGTGGACTAGGACTTATACATTCAGTGCCATCACTGGATGTGCAACTGGTACTAATGGTGCTGGCATTGGTGGTAACAGTGATCCTAGGGCTGGCAGTGGTTCTGCCGCATCAAGTTCAGACAATTCAGTATCCATTTCAGATTCCTGATCCTGACCCTTCTCACATGCGGTCTGGAAGATGGAGGACATGGGTTTGGTTTTGGATGATCAAGCAAAACCGAATGCTTTTTCAGATGGCGTTTAAGAGCTGTAGTGCCAAGGCATGACAACTTTACCACGGCTTACACTCTGTTTACACAGGGAACAAATTGCTCTGCATGGATCAGTTTTACTGACTGAGAAATAATTCCACACCTCAGATGTGACAGATTTTGTTCAGTGCTAGGAAGATAGCTAAATACTGTTTGTGTCTTTTCACCTGTCCTAACAGAACCTGGGACATGCTCCTTGGTGCTAGAAGAGTGGAGAAGACTCTGATGGATTTTCATTGCTGGCCAACACAGAAGTGGTGGATTCAATGGATATGTCCTTTTTATTGCCAACAGTGCTGGATGTATTTGCAAGTGCACTACCTGATTCATTGTCAGCAGACTTGCTCATTTCACTTTGTTGAGGAAGTAATGATTTGTCACGAGACACAACAGTGTGGGACTGAGACAAAGAGCTACTGTCTGAGTCAGAGAGGGACTCACTGTCACTTGCATTATGGCTGCTAGTCACAGGGATCTTAACGGCATGAATGGCATACCTTATGGTGCCTCTCCGTGTGACCCCAGCAGCTGTACAGGTTTTCTTAAAAGGTCCCCCTTTACCACACTTTACTGTTGCTCTTTTGCTGTTTGTTGAATTTTTATCATGTGAAACATTTTGGTTATTTCTGTTAGCACCAGGATTACCACTACCACCAACACCTGCTCCAACACCAGCACTAAATGCTTCATCTATGTTGGTGTCAGCCATAACAGACAGTAAGTACCCGTACTACCAGTCCAGTATACTGCAGTGAACACACCAACACCCAAACAATTCCTGTGTAACAAAGCAATGTGATCTGTAATCGCTGGCTACAACTCCAAAATTTTATTTTGGTTGTGTGACACTGTGATACGTGGACTGAAAGTAATTGAAGAATATGACAGTTTGCAACTAAAGGATCCCAGGTTCAAGGCTTACAGAATGATTGGGCTGCTGGGCATAGGCATACACATAGCAATCAAAAGGTGCACAGCAGCAGGGTGATGGGCTGACCACCACAGGAGACGGAGTCACATACGCAACCCAGGGAATGAGAATTATATTTCTACGTTTCTGTCATGTAAGGTTAATGCCACCACACAACTGGCCACTGGGCTTCTCTCTGTAACACACACACTGGGTAGGGTACAGTGCAGTCAAAGGGCACACAGCAGCAGGGTGATGGGCTGACCACAGGAGACGGAGTCACATACGCAACCCAGGGAATGAGAATTATATTTCTACGTTTCTGTCATGTAAGGTTAATGCCACCACACAACTGGCCACTGGGCTTCTCTCTGTAACACACACACTGGGTAGGGTACAGTGCAGTCAAAGGGCACACAGCAGCAGGGTGATGGGCTGACTACAGGAGACGGAGTCACATACGCAACCCAGGGAATGAGAATTATATTTCTATGTTTCTGTCATGTAAGGTTAATGCCACCACACAACTGGCCACTGGGCTTCTCTCTGTAACACACACACACTGGGTAGGGTACAGTGCAGTCAAGGGGCACACAGCAGCAGGGTGATGGGCTGACCACAGGAGACGGAGTCACATACGCAACCCAGGGAATGAGAATTATATTTCTACGTTTCTGTCATGTAAGGTTAATACCACCACACAACTGGCCACTGGGCTTCTCTCTGTAACACACACTGGGTAGGGTACAGTGCAGTCAAAGGGCACACAGCAGCAGGGTGATGGGCTGACCACAGGAGACGGAGTCACATATAAACCAGGAATGAGAATTATATTTCTATGTTTCTGTCATGTAAGGTTAATGCCACCACACAACTGGCCACTGGGCTTCTCTCTGTAACACACACTGGGTAGGGTACAGTACAGTGCAGTCAAGGGGCACACACTGGGCTTCTCTCTGTGACACGCACACTAGGGTTCAGAAAGATTTATTTGCCTTTTTGTGCCCCCCTACGTTTCTGTCATGTAAGGTTAATGCCACCACACAACTGGCCACTGGGCTTCTCTCTGTAACACACACTGGGTAGGGTACAGTACAGTGCAGTCAAGGGGCATACACTGGGCTTCTCTGTGACACACACACTAGGGTTCAGAAAGATTTATTTGCCTTTTTTGGCCCCCCTTGTATGCTTGTTGCTGGCAGCTGCTGAGTGTGCAGTGTGCTGCAGTTTCAAATAATCACATTTCACAAAGGTTCTTATAATCTTCAGTCTTCTTATTATTTTTTTTAGTCTCTCTCCGAGTCCTCCTCCAGTCCTCCTGATATTGGTCTCAAATCAATCCCTCCCTATTCCCCAGTCCCTTCCCCCAATCTTGATTAATCCCTCCTTCTGTCCTGAACCGGCCCCTAGTCCCACTCCCAGTCTCTCCCCCGATTTTTAGCTTTTTTTTCCAGCCTTTCTCTTGTTCTCGGTCTCACAGGAGAAAGAAGTGGCCACGACTGGACAAGAGTAGCGGATGCGCTAACTGCTTTTGCTACAGTTTAGTGGGCTGCTGGTGCTGCCTGCTGCTGCTGCCTCTGTCTGCTCCAATGATCCTCACTCAAATGGCGCTCCTCCTCATGGCACATCTCTTTAAATACCCCCACAGATCCCGCTGCTCGCGTAGCTTACTCGACCCCCACATCGTCTCGTGTCTTGCGGTGATTCGAACCCTTTTGCGAACCGTTTAGTGTTCAAGTTTTAAGTTAGAACTCGAACACCAGGGTTCGAGGAGGGTTCGAATCTTTGCCGAACCTGTTCTGACAACCCTATCGCACAGTGCCTTTAACCACCCGAGAAGTACCATTATCCCACTACAATCCACACCCTGGAGTGTCTTTTTACGATTTTAAAATGGGTCAAGATTTTTTGGAGAGTGGCAAATGCACACACAAACAAAAAGAAAATTTTTATGACTTTTCTTAAAACACGTTCATCCATCCCTGTAAAATAGTCCCAGCATATCCCAGCACTGACATGTCATCTCAGGTTCAAATATGCACAACAGAATACAATTATTTTTTTAGCCCTTAAACCCTCTATTTTCCCCAGCTGACCCCCATTTACCTGTAGCTGACACCCATGTACCTGTTTCCTCACCTTTCTTTCTTCTTCTTTATAATATTCCATCCCTTTTACCCACCTTGTTTATTTTCTGTCTTTCCAACATTCAAAAGATGGACTGTTTAGTATGGATGGAATACAAGAATTCAAGTCTCTGCTCAGTTCTACTAGCAAAATGTTCACAGTCACACAGCAGAAGGCCTCAGATGGAACCAGGGCTTTTGTGTTACCTGTAGCACATTAAAGAGCAGCTGACGCCTACAAGAGAACTTCGACAAAACATAATATTCAGACACAGTTCAGCTTGTATTTCACATTTGTTCTGCATTCCTCCACCCCATTATTTATTACTGATCTAATTTGCATGAAAACAGGATCTTTGCTCCTGAAAAGTTTATCTATTCCTGTTGCTTTCTCCCTACCTGAAGTCATAAAGCAGTTCTTGTGACATCACAGTTACTCCCATGGCAACAGATTGTGATGTCACAACAGAGGATTATGACTTGAAGTAAGGAGTAAGCTATAAAGGCAGATGAACTCTGAGGTATAAAGATCATGTATTCATGCAAATTGCATCAGTAATAATGTGGAGGAGAAATATCAGCAGCACTTTAAACTAAAGGAGAGGATGGGGGGAAGGGGGAGTTATCATGGTCGGCAAAGAAATACCAGAAATGAAAATTGTAACTGCCCTGAAACACAGCTAGGCTAAAGCCTGCCCTTCTTCTGGAATCAATGTTCAGACTGTAGTGCTTGTTGAAAGTGAGGACAGTACTCCAAGTGACAGCAGCGTAGATCTTGGCTGCAGACATGTCCCTGAAACAGGCAACAGAAGTGACCATACCCCTGGTTAAATGGCCCTTGACAGTCCCAGGAAGTTCCTTACTGTACTTCCTATAACAAAAAGTAGTACAGTTGGTCAACCATTTGGACCAACACTGTTTTGAAACTGGAGCACCTCCTTCTCGGGGGCAAAAGAAACAAACAATTGTTTGGACTTTCCATAGTCCTTCATACGATGTGTATAGTAATGCAGAATTATATGCACACCCAAAGTATGGAGCAATGCTTCCCCTGGATTGGTATGCTCTGAATAATAAGCAGGCAGGTGGATAGATTGATTAAAGGTAAACTCAGACACCACTTTAGGAAGAAACTTAAGGTTAGTAAGCAAAGAGACCCTGCCTTTGTGGAAATACAAATAAGACTGCTCACACACGAGAGCTTGTAGCTCTGAAATTCCTCAAGCAGAAGTAATGGCAACTAAAAATAACACTTTCCACTATATAGCATAGCTGACAGGATGTGGCCACTTCAAAAGTAGACAGGTCAGTTTCTCCAACACAAAATTCAAGTCCCAAGCTGGGACAGGACTACAAATTGGGGGCTTCAGGTGAAGGATGCCCTTCAAAAACGTACGGGCCACCTCTAATTGGGCGACCAGATGGCTGCCCATGAGCACCTGGAAGGCAGAGATGGCAGACATGTGCACCTTAACGGATGAGTAATATAAGCCAAGAGTCTGACAGGGGCAACAGGTACTCCAAAATCTGGTTCACTGGACTGGTAAAAGGGTCTAAGCGGCGAGAGGAGGCCCAAATGGCTAAATGCTTCCAATTCATGGAATACGTGGCTCTAGTGGAGGATTTCTTGGCAGCCAACAGTATATCACCCATCCTCCAAGAAACCCCAAAGTGGGCTATGGCTATGTCCTCAGGAGCAAAGCTTGCAGCCGAAGGGACTTGAGATCCGGATGGAACAGGGTCCCCTGCACCTGCATCAGCAGGTCCTGGTAGAGCAGAAGAGAAACTGGAGGTTCCACCGCCAGCTGTTGCAATAACAGAAGCAAAACTGCGCCTGGCCACCCTGAAACTCCTTCTCCTACTCCTGCTATTATCTGGAAACATTCACCCCAACCCTGGCCCTCGGGCTGCCATGAACTCCACCCAAACCAAGCACCTTGGCACTCTCTCCATTATCTGCCTGAACATCTGCAGCTTATTGTCTAAATTTGATCAGCTACAAGCCTTCGCAAATGCCCACCAGCCTGATATCCTGGCAGTAGTAGAAACCTGGCTCACCCCCTTGGTTCCTGATCATACAATCTCCATCCCTGGCTACACTATCTTTAGGCTTGACCGAGAATCAAAACGAGGAGGGGGGCTGCGCCCTTTACCTAAAAGACAACCTGATGGGGCACACTGCCCACACTGACCTACCAACACCAAATGCCCAGCTATTGCATATAAAAATCCTGCTTGGAGCTCAGCACAAAGCCCTCTCAGTCATTGTCATTTATATCCCCCCGAAAGAACAGGGACCAGGCCTCCATGCAGTACTGGAGTACATCAAATCACTCCCACCCGACTCCGAAGTCATCACATTGGGTGATTTCAACACAAACTGGTTTGGACCTGATGCTGGCGACACCAGGGACATGGTCACATCAGCAAACCTCACACAGATATTGGACTCCACAACTAGAATGAACTACAAAACTGGCACCAGCACTTTACTTGACTGGATCCTGACTACTCACCCCTCCCGGATCACTAGCTTCGCCGTACTGCCTGACTCTCTCAGCGACCATTCCCCCGACAGCTGCACCTGGTCAAACAAATTCTGGAAATCTCCACCAAAGGTCATCCTGAGCAGAGTCCTACCCCATGGGAAGCTAACCCACCTAAAATCACACCTACTAAATCAAGACTGGTCCCCCATCAACCTGACGCGCGATGCAAATACAGCCCTTGATCAATTCATACACATTTTCAATGAAGCTTGTAACATCTTTGCCCCACCAAAAAAGTGAAAAATTAAACCCCACTGCAATCCTTGGCTCACGGGTTCCCTCTTAAAGAAGCTGAAACACAGGGACCACCTTTGGGAACTAGCCAGAGAAACAGGAAAACAGGCGGACATCCAAAACTTCAAAAGAGCTACAAATGATTGCACCAAATCCATATGCCAACAGAAATCTGAATACTTTAAGACTGCACTAGCTGACACCTGGGGAAATGCAAGAGCATTCTGGAATAACATTAAAGACGTTACTGGGAAGGAGTCCAAATCACCACCTACTGCTATCACAATAAATGGGAATACTATCCTGGACCTAAAAGTCGTAGCCAACACCTTTAATGATGCCTTCACTGACCTCAGCAGCATCCTCCCTCCTGACTTTTTCAACAACAGTGACCCCCCCCCCCCTTTTCCCACCCATCAGTCATCACCAAAAATTGTCCCCCTTTCTACTTCAGAGCAGTAAGCAAAAATACTGTCAGGAAATACGTTTCCAAAGCCATCAAAAACACTAGAGCAAGTGCTGACACACTGGACCTCAAACTTCTGTCCCTCATTCTAGATGAGGTTCTGAGGACTCTCACCAGGATCTTTAATCTCTTCCTATCTCTCAGCCAATTCCCTGACAAATGGAAGGCAGCGACTGTCACACCTATCCATAAGGGTGGTGACCGGACCTCCCATGTGAACTACCGACCAATCTCTATCCTGCCACCCCTCTCTAAGGCCCTGGAATGGATAGTAGCAGACCAGCTCATTGATCATCTGGACAAGTACAACATCCTTTGCCAGCAGAAACACAGATTTAGAAAAGGGCACAGCACTGCCACGGCACTTCTTGAGTTTATGGGCGCAATACACAACTCCCTTGATCAGGGTCACCTAACCAGAGCTACATTCATCGACCTGTCAAAGGCTTTTGACACTGTCCACCACCGCCTCCTGCTTCATCAGCTACTGAACATTGGCCTCTCCACGGAATCTGTGAATTGGTTCAATAGCTATCTTGACAACAGGTCCCAATGTGTAAAAATATCAGGCGTGGTCTCTGACACTAAACAGGTTTGCTCCGGTGTCCCCCAAGGCTCCATCCTGGGCCCACTGCTGTTCAGCCTGTTCCTCAACTCCCTCCCCGACTCCACCTCTCAGCAAGTCATACTCTATGCAGATGATGCAGTGATTCTTGCCTCTCATCATGACCCAAGCCACCTGCAACAAACCCTTAAACACAGCTTCACCTCTGTTGAAAGCTGGTTCAAAGAACATAAGCTAATCCTTAACCAGAAAAAAACGAAGACCATGATTTTCACCAGCCACCAAAACAAGCACAAACACCATGAACTCTCCTTAAACACCTGCCTTGGGGACTCCCTGGAGCAGGTTGACTCCTTCAGATACCTAGGAATCACCCTAGACCCACACCTGTCCTTTGAAACCCATATAACCAATGTCACTAAAACTGTGAATACTAGATTGGGCTTACTCTACCGGCTTCGTTGGCACCCGACTAAAGAGGCCCTCTTTGCTGCAGTTCAAAGCTCCATCATCTCCCAGATTGAGCATGGTCTTGTCATCTATGGCACTGCCACTACCACTGCACTCAGAAGGATTACTACCACCCTAAACAAGGCCTGTCGACTCATCATTGGGGCCGAACGGCTCACACACACCTGTGACCTCTACTCACAAGCTAACTGGCTTCAACTTGATAAAAGAATTCAGTACCAAACCTGTGTGGTTGCTAAGAAAATACAGTTGGGAACTGCCCCTCCCGGGGTCTGTTCACTCCTTCGAAAGAAAACCAGTTCCAGAATTACCAGGGGATCAAAGCCACAACTTTTCCATATCCCTCGCTGTTGCACAGCCATTGGCCAGCGTTCATTCACCTACAGGGCACCCACTTGGTTTAACGGTCTTGCCAATTATACTATCAATACCACTGGGCTAGGGGCCTTCAAATCCAGGCTCCATAACACCCCTGGTCTCTTCCAGCATCTGTGACTGTCATGGATAATGTCTATGCAACTCTGCTCCGCTACCGCTCTTTCCTATATCTAGCTCCTTACATAACGCACTTGCCCTAGTTTGGCCTCTGCCCCACACGCTCTATAGCACCTGACAATGCCACCTTCCTGGCAGCTCCACTCAACCCCCCCCCTTATCCTTACCTACCCTCCACCTCTCCTCTCCTCTCTTCTCATTTTCTTACCTCCCCCTTGCCCCTCCCATTTCTTTCTACCACCACCCTATTGTCCTCTTCCTCTCCACTTTACCCTCTCCCTGTCTATTCGAAATTAATTTGATTTCCTTTACCCTTATTTGTGTAACAATTTTGTCTATTGTCATGTGATACCTATGTCTTGACGTGGAACCTTTGTAAAAGAGCCCTGGGCTCAAAGGTAATTTGTAATCCTAGAATTGAAATAAATAAATAAATAAATAAATAAATAAATACATAAATAAATAAATAAAATAACATTTGTTGAGGCCAGAATGGCACCACCAGAATGGGGGGGGGGGTCTGCTCCATCTGCAGTCTGAGGAGCACCTTCTGGATCACCATAAAAGGGGAAAGGCATTGAGGAACCTCCGTTTCCAGGAGAGGGACAGAGCGTCTCACCAGAAAACTCAAGACCCTGGATCTAGCGAGTAAAAAAGTGGCAGTTTTGCATTCGGTAGGGATGCAAAAAGGTCCATCTCTGGGTGTCACAACCATTAGAAAAGGCCTTTGGCTACTGAAGACAGCAGTTCCCATTCATATTTCTGGGACTGCCACCAGCTGAGGCTGTCTGCTAAAATGTTTTGGTCCCCTGGAACATGGACGACTGACAACTCGAGGCCATGGTCCACAGCCCAGTACCAGACTCTTGTCACCTACCGACACAGGTGGTAAGGATGTGTTCCCCCCACTTGTTGAGATAGTACACCACACTGAGGTTGTCCGACTGCACCAGCAGGTGCCCAGGGACAAGTGGCTCTGAAAGGACTGGAGGGCATACCAGACTGCTCTCATTTTGAGCACGTTTATGTAGAGGGTTGTCTCCACTGAGAATCAGGACCCCAGTGTCTGAAGAGGACCCAGGTGGGCACCCTATCCAGTGCCTAAGGCGTCTGTAGCCAGGATTTGCTTGGGACAGGGGTTGAGGAAGGTGACTCCCTGCAACAGATTGGAAGGGTTCTGCCACCACTGCAGTACCTTGCAAACTGGAGAGGAGACTAGGATCAACTGATCCAAGTCATCGGAGTCCTGGTTCTATTGAACACGCAGGTTCCATTGGCACACTGGCATGTGAAGTCTAGCCAATGGAACCATGGCTGTAGCTGCTGCCATGAGGCCCAGGAGCCTAAGGTAGGACCTGGCCGTAACATAACGGTCCTGAGTCAAAAGGGAGGCCATTGCCATCAGGCAGTCTGCCCTGTCCTGGGGTAGAATGGCCTTGTCTTGGGAGGAGCCCAGAATTGCACCTACATACTGATGGTATTGAGATGGGGAGAGGGCGGATTTCGGTAAGTTCACCATGATACCCAAGGAATGAAACAGCTGCAGGGTCCTGTGCAGGATGGCTAGCAAGAGCTCCCTGGACAGGGTTTTTTATAGCCAATCATCCAGATACAGGAACACATACAGACCCTCATGGTGGAGGGCTGCTGCCACCGCCACTAAGCACTTGATAAAGACCTGCGGTGCAGAAGACAAGCCAAAGAGCAAGACTCTGAACTGAAAATGTTGTTTATTTATTTAGTTTTATTTAGTTTTTGTTAACCGGGTAAGTGCACTAGACAAAATCTGCCAATTTTCAGGCACAACCCAGGGAAGGGGGATACAGATGAATGCCAACTGTTTTTGAACCTGATGAAACCTGAGAAAATGTTCTCTTTGGAACGAAAACCCGAGGTACCTCTGTGAGGGAAATAAACCAGGATATACAGGTACGCATCCTGCATGTCCAGAGAATAAAGCCAGTCATCTTGCCTGATCAGAGGCAGCAGGCTCTGCAGAGTGACCATGCAAAACCACTTGTACTGAATGTACTGATTTAACCTCTTGAGGTCCAGGAAGTGACAAAGATCTCCCATCTGCTTGGGCACCAAGAAGAATCTGGAATAGAAGCCCTTGTTTCTTTGTCCCTGCGGAACTGGCTTTATGGTCTGCTTGGCAGGAGAGAGTGAGTTTCCTCCCTGAAGACCTGAATATGGTCTGCAGGAAAGCCAGTGGGCCCAGGGTAAAAGTTGGAGTCCATTCCAGAATCCCCAGAGTGTGGCACTTTTGCACGAGTTGCAAAATCCAACCATCCAAAGTGATCTCCCACCACTGGTCTAAATGGAGGGAAAAATTACCTCCTATCACCTCCTCCTGGCTTGGAACAAAAGAATGGGTGTTGAGCAAGGAGTCAGGCTAAAGTAGGGCCAGGGGCATGGACAGTGCCTCCAAGCCAGGAGACTTTGGCAGAGGCTCTGTAGGTGGAGGAAGAGGTGGACTGAGAAGAACTGGCTTTGTGCTTGCCCTTTGGGTGGACAGGGGCCAGAGCCAGACTTCTGAGTGACTTTCTAATAGGAAGGCTTTGGGCGGCTTCTGGACTGGGTATGGTACAGGGAGTGCACAGATCTTTGTTTGAACCATAGGCTGACACAATGGATGATGACAACACCCAGGAGGGCACCTGGCAAAGGGACCAAACCAGTGATGAAGCCAGAGGGCAGCGGAAAGGAGGTTGGGCAAGCACTGGAGTAAACTGCTTGACCAATGCCCTGGTAAGGGAAGCCAAAATAATATTGAGGTTGACGACGGGTTGAGGAATGATTGTTGTTGAGAGTGATGGCAAGGGTGAGAAGTCTGCTGATGACAGACTGGGGGGCCAGAGGGCAACAGAGCTGGAGAAAATCCAGCTGCCAAGAGCCCTGCAGGAGCTGCGAAAGGGCTGAGAAAAGGCAAACCATCGACGGTCTGATGTCCTGAGCGGGAACAGTGGGGCCCAGCACCTGAGGAGCCTGCAGGAAGGCTGACAAAGTCAGTGGGGCAGAGGTCAACAACCTGGATGTTGCTGGCCGAGCTTCCAGCAAAGTCAAAGAAGAGTTCCCGGCCCTGACTAGCCTGGAAGAGACCGAGGCTGATGTGGCCATTGGGGGTCGGTCCCAGAGGAGCCAACGAGTTAGTCACGGAGGACTAGGGGAGCACCCGGGTACCTGGACCAGTGGCCTAAGGAATAGACCTTTTGATGGTCCTTGTCCTTGTGATTCCCCGAGAATTGTATCAGGACTTATCGGTCTGCGACCCTGATGAGCATGCTGGAGATGGAGAGGAAGAAGCCTCTGAGTCCCCATTCCAAACTGGCTAGTTGCTGCTCCATGAGGAGAACTTTGAGGGCTTTCTTAAGGTGCTGAAGAGTTGTTAGGTTAAACTTCTCACAGGGGGTTCAGTCCTTTGGGTTATGATAAGGCCCCAGACAGCAGACACAAAGATCGTGGTTGTCCTCCCAAAATATCTTTCCACAATGACAGAAAAGAAAGGATGGGTAGACTATTCTAGACATACAAAATGAGAGAAAATATAGAAAATATATATTTTGGCAGTGGACTTAATGATGAGGCTTCTGACGGAGATCATGTGAGGAAGCCGATGGCGGTAAAGAACTGAAGACGGAGCAGGGCTGTCCGCACTTGTATAGGAAAGATGACTTTGGCTTGTGCAGCCCTAATAGACTGCTACAGAAAAAGGCTTCAGTGGGATCCTAGTGCCTGATGGCTAAGTTCTATAGGTGTGACCTGATGAAGGAGATATCCCTGAAGAAGATGTTTAAATACTACACGAGGGTAAATAAGGTACAAGAGGTAAGTAATTTTCAGGAGGAAAGGTACTGAAGAACAAAGGGACATGCAATGAAACCGGAAGAGGAGGACAGATTCTAGAGAGATGTGAGGAAGTACTTCTTCACAGAAAGAGTGGTGGTTTCCTGGAACAACCTTCCAGTAGAGGTGGCAGGGGTAAAAGCAGTGGTGGGGTTCAAGAATATATGGGATAAGCACAAGGGAATCATAGTGAAAAGAAAGGGTGGGGAAGGAGAAAGATCTTTAAATCAGGCATTGTCTGTGGTAATAGGTAGGTAGGGAGAAATGGGTAGACTGGATGGGCTAAGCAGTCCTTATCTGCCATCAAATTATATCTTTCTATGTTCCTATGTTACTTTATATCATCTACCCACCCACTGCAGCCATCAGTCAGTCCAGTATTGGGTAATTTGAGTTGGGGATGATAATAATTTCTTTTAGATTTTTACAGAACTTAACTGATTGATGGTTAGTGTATTAATATATTGTGTATCTTAGTATCAAGCAACCTTAAGGCAGGTCATCAAAGCAGCAAAGCGGTGGGAAAGGCAAATAGAATATTGGCGTGCATTGGGAGGGGCATAAAAAGCAGAAGGCGGGAGGTACTGATGCCTCTTTACAAAGCCATGGTGAGGCTGCACCTGGGGTACGGGGTCCAGTTCTGGAGACCACACATATGCAAGGACATAGATGGGATTGAGAGGGTGCAGAGAAGGGCAACTGAGATGGTGCATGGTATGCAGGGGAAGTCATATGAGGAGAGGTGGAGGGAATTGGGTCTGTTCCCACTGGAGACTAGAAGGGAGAGGGGGGGACATGATAGAGACATTTAGGTACGTAAAGGGGATCAATAAGGTAAGAAAGGGGAGCATATTTAAGAGGAACGTATGGGTTAAAACTAGAGGGCATAGTCTAAGATTGGAGGGAGGAAGATTTAGGGGCAATGTGAGGGGGCTTACTTCACAGAGAGAATGGTGGAGGCCTGGATTAAACTACTAGAGGAAGTGGTGGGGCAGAAACGGTGGAGAGATTCAAGAGGGCATGGGACTGACATAAGGGGTTGGCAAGTGGGGGGAAGGGGAGGTCCCATGACATAGGTAATGAGCAAGGGGGGGAAGGGGCAGACTCAATGAGCCAGAGGGACCTTTTCTGCCACCAGATTTCTACGATTCTATGATTCTAGTGTAGGCAAGCAGGAGGGAGATAGGGTGGGTGCTAAAATGACGGGGGAATCAAAAGGAAAGGTTTGCTCCTTGTAGTTGCTGTGTTTCTTTAAATGGATAAAATGTATGATCCAGCCAAGCTGCAGCATCTCTATAGTGAGTGTTGCCCAAAGATAAAATTTAGCACCCTCCAGGTGTAAACTTAGTACTTTATCCCTGAAGAAGGCTCGTTTCTATGTGAACACGTAGGGAAGTGTTCCAGTCCATGGCTAGCTCAAGCCCACACAGGAATCTTTCTGCAGTTTGTATTTTTAAGCAGTGCTGCACTTCAAAGCCATGTCTGTGCAATAAATGACTTAAATGCAGACTAAATCATTATGCCTGATGTGCTTGCGTTTCTTTTAGTAACTAGTTTCTTTGTTAAGTAGAGTACCCAGCTGTAGTGAGTGCTGCAAGCTTCCATGAACTGTGCGTTGTTTGCCTCCTAGAACAGATATCCAGACTGTAGTGGCATGTGAATTTTTGAGTAATGACCAATGTGCTTTTTGCAGGCCTCCAATAGGGGAACTTCTTTAGCTACTGCTGCAGTGGCTGCTGCTCCCTTTATGGAATAAGTATTTATTCCAGTTTGTGTCTCTCCGCCAGCTTTGGAATTAGAGACAAAAATACTAGAGATTATTTATCATGCGCGTGAGAATAGACGATGATCTTTAGCAACCTCACTGTATGTTATAAACAGCTGTTGGACATTACCTCTGAACAACTCTGTTTTGAAATTGTGAAAAATTGAGATCCCTCTTAACAAGCAGTATGTGAAGCCCATCTTCACCTGGGTTTGTGAGGGGCCTAGGAAAAAATACTGGTAGTGTTACTGTTTCATTCAAATGAAAGGGTGTGTACTCCCTTTAGAAGTGCTACGAGGCTTAAAAGGTACCCAAGTACTGTAAGTACTCAACCCTTACTTAAAACATATGTATTGTATTTGGAATTGAGTGATGATTGTCTGACCAAGGGGTAATGGGGCCACTAGGACCTATTAGCATGACGCCAAGGCAGGCATATACAGCTGGACCAACTAAGCACGAAAATATTAAGTAGCCCTTAAGCTGTTTTTTGTAATAACTGTGATGCCACTCTCTGGCACAAATATCAGCATATGCATATGTAGTCCACCAGGATAGAGTCTCACCCTGCCTGGGGAGACTGCCACTGCCTCCCGTTTTGTGGGACACAGCACCCAGGGGCCTCCGAATTGGAAGATACTGCGGGTATAATAAACTGTGACTATCTGAGAAGCAGTGCCCTTCCCATGCAGTAAGGGTGTAAGGAGTCTTTCCTGACCAAGGTAGAAGGGAGAAAGTGATAAAGAACAGGAAATGTCCTTCAGTGCTTGTGTAAAATCTATAGTGAATAAATACAAACCTTGTTACAGCAGCCTGAAGCAGAACACAAACTCAGCAGCATACTGTGTCTGGGCAGGAATGCAGGACAAGAGCAAGTGAGCATCTCAATAAGGGATGACCAGGAAGCCCAGGGTGAGTATAAAAAGAACCACGCTTAGTATTTCCCATTATGCTCATGTTCCAGAGCGCTAGTGGAACACAGTGAAAGTGGAACAGGTTGCTACTGGCATCTTAGACAATGACAGGTGTCTGCAGGCAACAACAGGCATGCAAGGGGCTCTGTCATTCTGATAAGATAAGGTCCAGCATCTGTCAGCTAACTGTTTCCAGCTTAGAAAGCTACAGGGGTGCTATTTAATGCCTTTTCAAACCTAATCTTAAATGAGTGCAAAGCCATGTAAGAGGGGCAATCCCCACCTTCTGATCCCATGTCCCAGTACTGTTAGTGTCCTAGCTGTTGTCTAATGCAGCCCATGCCCTGGTGTCTAGAGGCACCCCTCACCCTCTGATCCCTCATCTCAGTACTGTCCACATCCTCCCTGGTGTCTAGAGGCAACCCCCACTCTCAAATCCACCATCTCTTTACTGTTCTTGTCCTCCCTAGTATCAAAAAGGCATCCCCCACCTGCCGAGCCCTCACCCCACTGATAACAGCTATCACTGATGGCTAACAGCACCCCACCCCTTGGCAACCATCCCAATACTGTGAATATAAGCACTGTTGACAAGTTCCCCCCACATACACCCATCCCCATGATGGTAGGATATAACTCGGGACTATGGGTAGCCCCCCCCCAAACATCTGTCCTGTAGATTGCGATATGGTCCCTGGTGTCCCGTATGGTATGCATACTCACTGTGGCTCATATGGTTATTGGCCAAGGAGGTGATTGGAGGGCTGTGATAGTCACTACAGAGTGATGCACTGCACATTCCTGTCCTGCCCAGTAAGGGGGGGTAGGTTCGGGTGGGTGATGTGCTGGGTGCAGGAGGGGCAAGTGGTGGGGCATGGAGCCACTACTGTGCACCGGTGCATCTGTTGCCCAGCATTCAGGGCTGGGGATGGGGTACCACTGGACACCAGGTCTTGTATAGGGGAAGTGGGCTGTGAGCTCAAGCAGGGGGTGCCACCAGACACCAGGGCTATGGGGCTACTCACCTGGATGGGTGAGCAGGGGTGTGGGGTGCCACAGGACACCAGGTACCATATCACAATCTACTGGACAATTGTTTGGGGGAGTGCCTGTAATCACTGGGTACATCCTTCTGTCATGGGGTGTGTGTGTATGTGGGGGGGGGCACTTTCAACAGTGCCTGCATTCTCAGGATCAGGACAGTTGTGTGAAAGGCAGAGGTTGCAGCTAGGTACCAATGAGGGCTGTATTTTATGGGATGGGGGCTTGGTGGATGTGGGTGCACTAGACACCAGGCAATTTATCACACTATCCTGGGTGGGGGATTGGTGGGAAGAGGGGTGCCACTAGACACCAGAGAGGATGTGAACTGTAGGGAAATGGGAGATCAGAAGGTGTTGGGTGCCACTAGACACTAAGGAGGACGTTAGCAGTACAGGGATGGGGGAACAGAGGTTGGAGCGTGCTACCTGACACCAAAGAGGACATGAACAGTATGGGGATGGTGGATGGGGGGGGGGGCACTAGATGCCAGGATGGACGTGAACATTATGGTGGTGCCACTAGACACCAGGGAAGACATGAACAGTACCAGGATGGGGAATCAGAGGATGGGGGGTGCTCTAGACACCAGGGCATGAGCTGCACATTGCTGGGATGAATGTTAAGGGGGGCCAGGGTGCGACTAGCCACGAGGGATGATGTCAGGTCAGGAGGAAGCAGGCTGTAGCTTCTACTGCAAATGAGCCCTTTAGTGCTTTGCATGCATTTTGCTGAATATCGCATCTTGGCTGCTGATGCTATCTGGTCTGGGGGTGAAGTTCTCTATGCTCTAGTTACAGCCCAGGTCCATGGGGGTCAGTGCAACTTGACTTAGCACTGCACCAACATGGGCCGATATTCAATTGGATAGCATCAGTGTGGTATCCGATTGAATACAGCAACCTCGGTCAGGGACAAGTGTAGCATTTATTTATTTTATTTATTTAGTTTTTGTTTACCGGGTAAGTGCACTAGCCATAGCAATGACTATTTTCAGGCACGACCCAGGAGGGTACAGTACAATAATACAGACAAACATTCCAGTACAGGTTCAAACAGAGCTGACAATACTCAATACAGGCAAACATTCCAGTACAGGTTCAAACAGGGCAAACAATGCTCAATACAGGCAAACATTCTGCTCTGCATTTGCGCCTTTTTGAATATCTTGCCCCCGAGGTCCAATATAGGCAATGATTTCCCATTTTCCTTTAGAGTTAGTAAGTATTATGGAAAGTACCCTGCCACCAGTTGAGAACAAGGTGCTTTCTCTACTGCCCCTAGCTCCACAAGTTTTTAATTTAACTCTGCAGTAGAACCTTTTGTTCTGCCTACTGTGATTTAAAAATTCTGAGATTTCTAAATTTTGAAACATTTTGAAACTAAAAGCTCAGGTCCTGTCTTATCATCTCCAACACTCACTGCTCTCTGGTTATCTTGTCTCAGCTTTTGTGGTAAGAAGGAAGTTGCCCTTTTCTAGCAGTTGGTCTATAATGGCGGCATGGACAAAGTTTTTAGGGACTGGATTTTACCTAGGTTGGAGAATCCCATGCAGACTAAGGTTTTGCTCCTCTTTAAGCTCTTCCCCGCCTCCCCGTACCAGTCACTGGATACAGTGTACTGCTGCTGAGGATACTGCCTGCCATACTGACCCCTTCCCTTACCTCCCCGTCTGTAGGGCTGATAATTTAGCAATATTCTCACTCTCTTTCTCACTCTCTGATGAATTTTAAAAATTTTCATCGATTTTGCTTATGCAGTCTTCTGTTTTGCCACTAATGAGGGAGGTAACTTTGAAAAGGAAATGATTTGTCTTCTGTTGCATATCTGAGGACAGGTCAGAAGTCTAAACAAGCATATCTCCGGTGGCTATTTAGTCTGCCACCACTCTGGAAGCTGTCTCATTAACATTCATTGCCACTTGGAACTGGTATTTGGAAATCTTACACATTTAGCTGTCTTGGCGGGTATTCACACAGTGGCATAAAGGTACTTTGTTTTGAGTCTTTGTCTGGTGGTACTGTGAAAAAATGTACTTTTGCTTTTTGACTTACAGCTTCCTGTATTAATTCTTACGGGCTGTAGTGAGTGTACACAAATGCATATACCTCTCATTGAACAGCATGTATCTTTCTTATCACTTTTTTTATCAACTGCTAAAGCAGATGATGGGTTTGGAAATATTTTTTTTTTTTTAATGCTTTATAAATGGGGAACTAAATCCTTGTTTGAAGCAAAGCCTGGTGTACTCATGAATTCAGCGTCCTGAACACTAGCCCCTGTTTCAGATATACTGTAAATATGTTAAGCAGTCAGCCATCTGATGGGGAAATGCAGCCTAACAAGTAAAGTTTTCTAATACTCTTGGAGAGGAACCTGTTTCCTTATCATGCGAACATGTGAATTAGCCAACAGAATTAGGCCTTTTGGTATATCATGTCTGCTCGTTGTGCAGGGTTTTCAGCTTTGCTCAGGCTGATGACCCTGTTCCCCATTCCAACTATTTCATCCCTTTCCTCCCCCACTCCCATGATCCTAGTCCCCCAATATCTATCCCAGACCCTCTTGAAACTACAGTATCCACTGTCCCTGCTGAGATCACCACCTCCCCGCACTGCATTCCATTGGTAACCACCTTTTCTGTGAAAAAGTGTCTCCTAACCTCCCTCCTTAACACCCTTCTCTCCTGCTTAAATCTGTGCCCCTCATAATTTTGTTGCAACTTTCCCTGAATAGACCCCTGTTGTCTACCCTATTGAACCCCTTCAAATACTTGAAGGTCTCAATCATATCTCCCCTCTCCCTTCTTTCATCCATGGAGCACATGTTCAGGGCCCCTAGCCTCTCCTCATATGATCTACCGTACTGTCCCACAATCATCTTTGTAGCCCTCCGCTGGATCGGCTCCATCAGGTTGATATCTTTTTTTAAGGTGAGGGCTCCAGAAGTGCACTGCATACTCCAGATGCAGCCTTGCCAGTGACCTGTACATGGGCAGGACCACCTCTTGTCACCTACTACTAATCCCCCTGGCTATGCAGCCCAATATCCTGTTTGCACATCCACTGCCTTCCTGCACTGTGCAGAGTGCTTTAAGTAGCAAGATATCATCACTCCCAGATCTTTTTCCTCCACTGCAGGAGTCACCCGGACCCTCCCAGGTAGTGCTCTGTCCCCCCCACCTTTCTTGGCATACCCAAAGGTTCAATTCTAGGACCTTACTGTTCTCAATACATATCAATACAATCAACCACTGCTTCAAGTACTCCTCCCCACTACTATATGTGGATGATCTAATGTTCCTCTGATATTACTGATATCAACAGGGACCTATCAATAAACCTTTTTTTATTTTTTTATTTATTTTAGTCTTTGGTAACCAGGTAAGGCCCACTAGGCACAAGTGCCTGTTTTCAGGGGCAACCTGGGAGCACTGGGCGGTTAAGTGACTTGCTCAGAGTCACACAGTATGCAAGTGGAGGTTGTGAGAATCAAATTCAGGTCTGGGTTGCTGGATGTACCAAGCTCGTTCACACCTCGTTCCTCTAACCTCTAGGCTAAACTGCCAGCCCTTAAAGTTGTGCAGTCCTGATTCAATGAAAATAAACTCCTCTTGAACCATATCAAATCCCAGGCAATGCTATTCATAACCCCACATTGTCTAAAAACACAAATACTCATTGGATTTGGACTGGTGGTGGGGTGGGAAGCAACATGGGAAAACAAAGATCTGTACACTGACTTCCAGTGGTGCCGGCGATCAGGATGGTGGGCTGAAACTCACGCTCACAGTCATATCCAGTTTCTTCCGCTCCGATTTTTGTCAGACTGCTCCCTTTCTACATTATTAATACTCTAGGAACTTACCGGTGTACATGTGTAAAGTGCAGAAGTCAAAGGATGGTGAGTCTGATACAACCACGACTGAAGTCACTACTGCTCCACAATTAGTGAATATGGCGTCTTTTTCAGCAGCCACTCCAGTGGGGAGTTCCACAGCGACAGACCCAACTCCTTCCAACGCCACTTTACTTGATAAGCTACGGGCTTTTCAGGTGGAGAGTCGGGGATGTATGAGGAGTTAAAGGCCTCCATTACTTTAATGGAATCCAAAGTTCAAGATTTGGAGCTTCAGCATGCAAATGTGGACTCTAGGGTGGACAGGTTGGAACATATGGTGGCCCGATTACTACAGGAATCACAGAGGCTGGGGGAAAAGTGTGAGGACTTAAAGGAATTGTTCTCACCGCAACAACATAATGCATTATAGAGTTCTGGAGGAGGAGGAGGAGGAGGATGGCTCAGGTGACTTTCTTCAATATTTACAGGGTCTGCTTTCTTCCATATTGGATATTAAGGATTTAGGTCCTCTCCTGATAGAAAGAGCCCTTAGAGCACTCTCTCATAAGCTCACATCCACAACACAAAAATCCAGATTGACTATATTTCAACTCTTTAACTTTGCCATAAAGCAAGAATTGTTCAAAATAGACTGGAGCAAGGAGACACTGCAGTAAAAAGGTCATAGGCTTTGCTTAGATAATGATTAGTCCCCGGATATGGTGGCACGTCACAAAGCCTTTGTCCCCTTTTTTCAGCTGCTGAAGTTTCACAAGATCAAATTCTCTATGCCTTACCCTGCCAAGATAAGGATCCACTTCTCTGACAGAGTCAAGACATTTGAGGACCCAGAGGCTGTCATGCAGGAGTTAAAATCTCGCAACTTGTCCACCTCGGAGCAGCTGAAAGACTATTCAGAGTCCCGGGAAAAAAAGAGAATTGCAGAGAGATAACTGGTCAAAGGTATCTCCAGTAAGGAAAACGAGATGACTGGAGCAAGCACTAACAGAAATTAAGGAGATGCTGCAAGTCTTCGGACATGAAGAAGCTTCATGAGGAGTGTTATGTGTTCTAAAAAGAGCAATGATCACTTTGCTATCTTTAGATGTCGACGGGGGGGGGGTTCTCTCCCCCCCTTTTTTTCTTCATCTCTCTCTCCCCTTTATGTTTCCTTTTCTGCAGGTCGATGGATTTCAGAGGCCCAGAAGTGGATTTCAGGAGTCTCAGAGTTCTTCAAAGTGGACTGGAGTGGGGTCCCCTTATTCAACAGATTTCTGAATGGTTTTCAAGGAAGAAATGGACTTATCGAGAATATGGTAATGTCAGTGAAGTTTTGGCCCAGTTGTGGAGCTATTAGCTCCTTAAACTATGATTTGGATTTTGTCGACTATATGTTGGGCAACTGGGCCCACGAGACTGATCAATGTGGGAGCCCTTTTTTATTTGGACAGGGTCTGAGCTCCTGGAAGGAGTGTGGACTCTGGACACTTGGTCTTCTTCCAGGATGGGCTAGTTAGCCTTCAGTTGTGGATAGGTAGTTATTTTAAGCTACTCTGCTTCTTACACTGGGGGTTATTCTACTCCCTCCCAGGAGTACTAATTATGGAAGAATAACTGTATAATATAAGGTGATTTTTTTTTCTTTTGGAGGGGTCGAGTTCAGATACTAACTTTGCAAAAGGGCCGGGGACATGGGGCTTTTGCTAGTTACCACATTAAAGGGAGAGAGGTTGGTTTAGTGCTATTATTTTGCATTTTTGCTTTTGAACCCCTATAAGGGTCCTTGCCAGTTTTCATGGGGGGTGGGTAGACTCTGCTATGTTTTGGGGGCTTTTTAAGACTCCTCCTGGAGATTGGTGGTGGTGGAATGTATTTTTGGGGAGCGGTTCGTGTGTACCAGATTATTCCACTAATCAACTTTTAATGTTTAACTACTGGGCCTGATGAAAGTTACTGGGTATGCCGGACACTGTACCACAGAGACGAGCAGTAGCACCAGGAAACCTTTATGGTGGAGGGCAGGACAGGTGTGATTCCCCTACTGGAGGGTGGGGGAACGCACCGGCTTTGGTTACCTCCAGTAGAAGGTTACAACCCTCTCTGAGGAACGGAGGCAGTTCCTATTGATAATTTTTCCTGATCAAGTTTAGGGAATTTTTTTTGTGGATTTAGGGATTTGGGTGGTGGTATTTACATTTTCAGCTTATATAATGGACATTTTGGGATGGGAAGGGGTGATGGGGGTTGTTGGGGGTGACTTTTAGAGGCCTTAGGGGGTTTTGTTTGTACATTTACTACTTTGCCAAGGGAAGAGCTGTTTATTGCTTGGAATACTGTTTTCAGTACTCTATTATGAGTTCACTAGTTGTAGGATCCTTGAATGTTAAAGGCCAGAACAGTGTTGTGAAGAGAGCCAGGATTTTCCAGGAGTTTCATAGACTGAATTGTGGGGTAGGTTTTTCACAGGAAACATCTAATGTAGAACATGCTAAGCTTCGTTGTTTGTGGGTGGGGAACATTTATTCATCAGCCCATCCCTCGACTAAAAAGGAGGGTGTTGCCATTTTAATTCACCATATCCTACCTTTTTACATGAGGTAAAGTTTACACAGATCCTGAGGGTGGGTATGAGGGGGTTACAGGAACCTATTTGGGACAGTCAATTCATCAATTTTCAGTTTATGCCCCAATGCCCCCTTCTGGTGCATTTTTTTTTTATGCCCCAGCTATCCTCTCTATCCACTCCTTCAGACCTCTGATCAATTCCCCTGACAGCACCCCCCACAAACTGTGTCCCTAGAGTGTCAGGCTGTCTCCAGTACTCCCTTTTCCTGACTCCTCTCCTAGGAGTGCCTGCACACAGCAGGGTCTGCCTGAGGGAGGGTGATTGGAGGTGCGGATCGGTCCTCATCTAAGACTGAGAGGGTTTTTTTTCCATTTTCTCCCTGTCCCTCCCATAACCCTTCCTCCCCTAAGGACGTCAGCGCGCAGCACTGATGTCCAGACAGATGATGTGCAGCCGCATGCCGTTGTCAAAGGCCCACAACGTCCTCCCCTCCCTGACTCCGCAGAGTCGCCTGGTGCCTCAATGCCTGTGCTTCCACTGGCACAGTAGCATTGGGTGCCCAAAAGCACCATAGGATCCCATCCCAGGAGGGATAGAGCATCTGTTGGGATGCTCGATCCTCCTCCTTCCATCCGACCCCCGGTGGCCCGAGTCCATTCCCAAACCCTGGTCACCGGCGTGGTGCGAGGCATGGCATCCAGCGACTCAATCCTCAGCGCCACCGGGCAGGCTTCTGGTGCCTTTTTAGACACTTTTTCTCCCTTTTAGCATAATTTTTTATTTACTTATTTATTGAAAAGCTATTTCACTATCCAATAGCTATTGTAGCGTCTACTACTTGCGGAGAATAAAAAGCTTGAATTTTCAATTTGAAAAAGGCTTCATGAACTTTTTTGTACCTGTGAGTGCACACACCCTATCTTCTTTGTGATTGTTTTTGGGCTTGCTACTCTTGTGTGCACTGACTGTCCTCGTCCAGAGCGCACAGCCTTACCTCTGTACCTGGATTTTGGGGCTGTCTCCACCAGAGATTCATCCATCTAAATATTTATTTTTTATATTGTCAGCATCTTCAGAAGGGCTGAAATAACTGCATATCTGATTTTCCTTTGTGGCTAACAAACCACCAGGCTGTTTTGGGGGCTGGAGAGGTTTACCTGTGTCTGACTTGGATGTCTGGATTTTTCTCTGTTTGATTAGCAGGGTACTTTCTCTGTCAAATTGTTGTGTAGGGTATCTTGCTGACAGGAAGGCACTCATCGCAGTGGTGGGTGAGAGCTTTCGGCTGATTGTTTTGTGAGGGCACAGTTTAGCCCAACCCTTCCCACCCCTTACCCCACCCACCCCTGGAAATAGTTCCTTTATACCTGAGGTTCTGACATCATTTCCTCAAGAGTGCAAGGTGCATATCACTGTCATATCCTCTCTAGCACACTGCACTGACAATATAAGCATACACATTGTATAATATATATATTTCTATATAACCAATCACACACGCGCACACACACACACACACACACACACAAATACAAACAAACAAAAAAAGTAGATAAACATGTGGGGAGTAGTGCAATGTAATGGCTGTGGGGCAGCAGTCTTCTGGGAGTCTTTCTGGAGGCTGAGATGCTGCCCTATTTGCAGACAACTATCTGCCCTGAGGGAGGAAGTTGCCCGTCTTCAGGCCGCACTGGACAGTAGTAAGGAAACCTTCCCCAGGCCACACTGGACAGTAGGAAGGGAACCTCCCCATCCAGGGAGCACTAGCACCACCACCACTACCTCAGAGGTTGCAAGAAAGCACAGCAGTTGGACCACAGGGGCTCAGGGAGGGTGAGGATGGTGGAACAGAGGCACACCCAGTCAATTGTTCCACCCACAATCCACACACCATTCTGGGGAGGCAGCTCCTCTATGGATGCACCCGCAGAGAAGACTGATGGCAACTGTCACAAGGGAGGCCCACAGGAAGGAGGCAGAGGACACCACAGGGAAAGGAAGCAGCTACTGGTAGGGGACTCAATTATTAGGCATACAGAACTGGGGGGAGCTGGGAAAACTGAAGTAAGGTGCCTGCCTGGTGCCATGGCTCGGAGGGACAGGAAGCGCATCCTCAGGATCACGAGAACAGCTGCAAGGGAGTCTGAGCTGGACGTAATTGTCCACCTAGGGACAAATGACTTGGCTCATCATGAGATTAGAGCAGTGCAGGAGGACATTGCAGAGTTGGGGAGGGGCCTAAGACAAGTAGCACACACAGTATCCTTCTCAGAGGTGCTGCCTGTCAAAGGCATGGGGGAGGCGAGGGTAATTAGCACCATGCAGTTTAATGAATGGTTGAAAAAATGGTGCAGAGCACAGGGGTTTGGCTTCATTGGGGACTGGGGTTCCACCTGAAGGGACACCAGCCTATACTGGCAGGATGGTCTGCATCTGTCCAGGAAGGTGACAAGTCTTTTGAGCAATCGGTTTAAATGCCTCATTGGCAAGCTTTTAAACTAGTCAAAGGGAGAGGCACTGACAAGCAGCAGAAAATTCCCAGCCTCTCCCTACAAAACAGGGTACTAAATGAGAAAAAGACCGAGGTAGAACGGTCAGTGGGGGATGCTGCAACAGAAGGTAAAGCCATCAAAAAATGGAGAGCAATGAGTACCAATGCCCATAGTCTGGGTAACAAGCTTCCTGAATTAGTGGCCTTGATGGAGGAGGAACATCTGATATCGTGAGTCACAGAAACATGGTACACACAAAACCATGACTGGGACGTAAACATACCAGGATACACTATCTACAGGAGGGACAGGGAGGTAAAAGAGGAGGAGGAGTAGCTCTTACATAAGGGAAGGAATAAAAGCAACAGAACAAAAGGGTAAACAGGGAGGAGAAGAAGCACTGTGGTAAATTTGGAGACAGGCAATGGCACCACAATCCGCACAGGGGTTGTATACAGACCCCCTTCTCAGGGGAAGGAAATGGACAAGGAAATGATAGAAAGTATACTTAGAATGGCAGAAAAAGGGGAGATATTGCTGATGGGTGATCTGAATATGCCAGATGTTAACTGGAGTGCAGTTGCAGCTGCCACTTCGAAGAGTGGAGTTATTCTAGATGCCCTACAGGGGGCATGCCTTAGACAACTAGTACTGGAGTCCACTCGAGAGGGAGCAATATTAGACTTGATTCTCTCAAATGTAGATGGAGAGGATCACAGATGTAGAAGTGGGTAGCCATCTTGGGAACTAGCGACCTTAGAACAGTATGGTTCACAATAAACACAGCAATAGAGTCAAGCCATACAAAGACAAAAAGTACTGGACTTTAGGAGGGCTAACTTTGCCAAAATGGGTGAGTGCCTAAGGAATGCACTAGCAAATGGGCAGGAAGGAGGGTGGAAGAACAATGGGGAATAATAAAAACTGCCATCACAGAAGTAACAAGCCTTTGTGTGAAGCAAATAAACAAAACAAAACGATGTAAGAAACCACTATGGTTCTCAAAGGAAGTGGCAGTGAAGGTTCAAGAGAAAAAGAAAGCATTCAGGAAGTACAAGGAATTGCAGAAGGAGCAGAGCAGAGAACTGTATCAGTTAAAGCAAAAGGAGGCTGGAAGGCAGTCAGAACAGCAAAGCCAAACCGAGGGAAAAGATAGCCAACTCAGTTAAGAAGGGGGATAAAACCTTTATAGGTACATCAGGGAGCGAAGGAAGACCAAGGGAGGGAGCAGTGAGGCTTAATAAAGGGAGGAGGGAGGTGGGCAGAGGGAGACTGTGAAAGGCAGAGATACTGAACAAATATTTTGCTCAGTATTTACAAATGAAGAGGGGAGGTACATAAAACAAACAGTAGAAAGACTCTGATACAGAAGTTGATACCAGCCCATTTACAGAAGAAAGGGTTCTGAAAGAACTCTTAAAACTGAAGGTGGACAAAGCAATGGGGCCTGATGGGATTCATCCCAGAATTCTAAAAGAACTAAGGGTAGAACTAGTGACACCACTGACTACCCTTTTTAACAAATCATGGGAGGATGGGGTGGTACCCGAGGACTGGAGGAGGGCAGATGTGATTCCCCTTCACAAAAGTGGGAGCAAGGCAGAAGCAGGAAACTACAGACCTGTTAGTTTAACCTCAGTGATAGGGAAAATGATGGAATCACTTCTGAAGGAAAGAATTGTCACGTATCTAGAGGTCAGAGGGGCACAGGACCCTAGGCAGCATGGATTCACAGCGGGAAGGTCATGCCAGACGAATCTGATAGATTTCTTTGACTGGGTGACCAAAGTAGTAGATCAGGAGGGCTGTGGACATGGCCTACCTAGACTTTAGCAAGGCATTTGACACAGTCCCACACAAAGATTAATGTACAAGTTAGCCAGCCTGGGAGTGGGTCCCAAGATGACAGCCTGGGTAAAGAATTGGCTGGAGAATAGGACACAGAGTAATAGTAAATGGAGTCCACCAGAAGAAAGGAGGGTTACTAGTGGGTACCATAGAGGGTTCAGTATTAGGACCAGTCCTCTTCAATGTCTTTATGCGTACATTGCAGAAGGACTGGAAGGAAAAGTATGTCTCTTTGCAGATGACACAAAGATCTGCAACAGAGTTGATGCACAGGGTGGGGTGGAAAGGATGAGAAGGGACTTGGCAAGGTTAGAGGAATGGTCAAATGTATGGCAGCTTAGATTCAATGATAAGAAGTGCAAAGTAATACACCTGGGAAACAAAAACCCAGGGGAAGAGTACACAATGGGGGGTGAGATACTAACAACAACAAAAATAGAAAGGGACCTGGGGGTAGTCATATCAGATGACCTAAAGGTGGGCAAGCAATGTGAGAGGGCAGCAAGGAGGGCTGGGGATAATGGGATGCATAGGGAGAGGCATCACCAGTAGAAAACAGGAAGTTATTATTCCTCTGTACAGACAGCTGGTGAGACCCCATCTGGAGTACTGTGTGCAGTTCTTGGAGACCCATCTCCGCAAAGACATAGACAGGATGGAAGCTGCCCAGAGAGGGCACTAAAATGGTGCAGGGTCTGCACCGGAAGACATATGAAGAGAGAGAGCAAAGGAGCTTAATATGTATAGCCTCGAGGAAAGGAGGGAGAGGGGACATAATAGAAACGCTCAGTACCTCAAGGAATCAACAAAGTCCAAGAGGGTAGCATCTTTCAAAAAAGAGGTGCAAGAACAAGAGGGCACAATTTGAAGATAGAGGGGGGGCGGCTCAGAGGTAATTTAAGGAAGTATTTTTTCACAGAGAGGGTTATGGATGCATGGAACGGCCTTCTGGAGGAGGTTGCGGAGTCAAAATCAGTGGTGGAATTCAAGCATGCATGGGACAGTCATAAGGCAATTTTAGTGGGTGGGGGTAGGAAGAAGTAGGCTGCTGGTTAACTAGGATCTGCAGCTTATCCAGTAGGTAGGTAAGGAAATGGGCAGACTGGGTGGGCCAAGCGGTCCTTATCTGCCATCAAATTCTATGTTTCTATGTTTCTATATTGATTGGGCAGGTCTTAAAGTAATAACGCAAATATGGTTGACTAAAACAGCTCCTTCTTTAGATCTGTGGTGGAAGAACTGTACGAAAATTATGTTGGAGTGGATTACAGCTTCCATTCAGCATCAAAAATATTAGTTTAGGGGACGCTGGCTTCCTTTTTTCATATCTTGATTGAAAAAGAAGGGGTTGAAGTACTAGAAATTCTGGCTTGATACAGTTAACTTTGGTTTATTTGTATTTTGGGCCACACTTTTTGTGGTGGTGTAGCTGAATAGCTTAGCTCTCCTTTTTATGGCACAGGGTGGATGGTTTCTTTTTTTTGTAATTACATGGATATGCTACATTTTACTGTTTCTGTTATTGTGAGTTTGGTTACTGACTTTATAACCTGGAAATTTATGATATGGAATGATGGAAATTTTAATAAAATATTATTTTAACAAAAAAAAAAGATCTGTATGCCAAGGATAGACTTCATTTGAGCAAGAAGGGTTCGGGAGTCTTATAGAGGAAACTAGGAGAGTTTATTGCTAGCACGTATGTTTTAAACTAGGAGAGGGCAGCTTAGAGTTTTAGAGCAAGCAGGGACACAAAGTTTGAGAGGCCTTGTGACTCTCCCACAACTGGAAATTTGGAGGGATAAAAGGGGGGGCAAGGAATTGATAGGAGCGATAGGGTGGCTGATTGGAAGAAGGTCTCCACAAATGTGAGGAGCCTAGGTAACAAGTTACCCGAGCTTCAGGCATTGATGGTGGAAGGGGGGGTGGACGTAGCTGCCATCACGGAAACATGGGCCACCCAATATCATGACTGGGACTTAATAATCCCAGGGTACAGACTATATAGGAGGGATAAAAAACTGGAAATGGAGGAGGGGTGGCTTTATTCATTAGGGAGGGAATAGAGTGTAGTGGGGAGGACGGAGAGAAGGGAAATGTGGAGACATTGTGGGTTACTATAGAGGATGCAAAGAGCAGGAGGGTTAGTCTGGGAAAGCTTTATAGACCACTGTCTCAGCCTGAGGAACATGACAGGTAACTAGTGATTAATCTAATGAATCACTGTGGCAGGGACAGGACGGTGGTGGTAGGTGACTTCAACTTGCCAGTGACTGGCTGGAGAACAATGACTTCTGCTAGTGCTAGGGAAAAATGGATACTGGACACATTCCAGGATGTATTCCTGACACAACAGGTGGTAGAGCCAACAAGAGAGAGGAACATTTTGGACCTGATATTGACAGAAGGCAACCAGGTAAGGGATGTGGTGGTAGAGGACCTGCTGGTGGGGAGTGACCCCTGTATCGTGTGGTTCTCCCTTGATCTGGGGAAGGAGGGAAATCTTTCCGAAACAAGGGAAGTTGACTCTAGATGTGTGGACATCAGAAGGATGGCAACCATACCTGAGGGACACACAGCGACAATCAGCTGGGACATGGATATGGAAAGCAAATGGGCCATCTTGAAGCTGGGCCTGAGAGAGGCCACAAAAGCTGGCACAAAAACCTGCAGTAAGAAAGCAAGGCCCAGAAAACCCAGCTGGTGGACCAGGGAGGTGCAGGAGAGGATAAGGGAGGAAAGGTTAGCCTTCAGAAAATACAACACAACCTGCAGGGGGTAGACACTGTGGAGTGCATTAAGAGATCAAGGGAGGTGAGCAGGGTGTTAAGGGCAGCCAAGTCCTCAAAGGAGCTAAGGTAGGTGTAGGGGATCAGGGGCGGAGAGAAGGAATTTTTAAGTACATCACAGAGTGGAGAAATTGTATGGGCCAGATCACCAGGATAAAGAGAGATGGTGGTTGGGCAGAGGAGGGAGCTGAGCAGGCAGAAGTACAAAATGAGCACTTCTGTTTAGTTTTCACAAGGGAAAAGGAAGGGTCAGTTCCACATGGGAACTGTAGGGGGAGGTTGATGGGGGAGGAAATAATGTATTGAGATCCCGGTGAAGAGAGTGTGGGAAGGCCTTATGTCCTTGCGGACAGACAAGGCACTGGGGTCAGATAAAATCCACCCCAGATTCCTGAAAGAATTGGCAGAGGTCCTGGCAGCACCTCTGTTGGAGTTGTTCAACACCTCCCTTAAGTCAGGATATGTACCACTGGACTGGAGGACGGCGTATGTGGTGCCCCTTCATAAGAGCGGACCCAGGGATGAGCTAGGAAATTACAGACTGGTCAGCCTTAGATCTATAGTGGGGAAATTAATGGAGACCATCTTAAAGGAGAGGTTGGTAGCATTCCTGGAATTAAACAGCCTTCAGGACGTCTGGCAACATCGGTTTGTCCAGGGGAGATCTTGCCAAATTAACCTGGCTAATTTTTTTAACTAGGTGACATAAGCTCTAGAAGGAGGTTGGATGGTTGATATCCTGTATCTGGACTTCAACAAGGCACTTGACTCTGTGCCGCACGGGAGACTGCTGGACAAACTGAGGAAACTGGGAGTAGGGGTGAAGCTGGTACAGTGGATAGGAAACTAACTGAGTAATAAACAGCAGAGGGTGGTGGTAGGGGGGAATTCTAGTCACCCAGGAAGGTCATTAGTGGGGTCTCCCCAAGGATTGGTTTTGGGTCCACTGCTATTTAATGCTTTTATAGCAGACATAGCAGAGGGGGTTAAGAGCAAGATGAGTTTGTTCACTGATGACTCCAAATTAGGTGCGGTGGTGGACAGTGAGGAAGGGAGAAGGGTACTCCAGGAAGATCTGGAAAGACTTGGACAGTGGCCAAACACTTGGCAGCTGGGGTTCGATTCTAAGAAGTGCAGTGGACTGCATTTCAGGGCCAGTAACTCAGGATACAGTTACCACTTTGGGGGGAAAGGGGAGCAGATATCTGTATCTGAGAAGGAAAAGGATCTGGAGATGGTGATCACAGGGAATATGAATCATTCAGTACAGTGTAGAAAAGCAGCAGCAAATGCAAACAGAATGCTGGGGTGCATTGCTAGGGGGGATCACTTCAAGGAGGGAAGATGTTATTCTGCCCCTGTACAGATCATTGAAGTACTGTGTGTACTTTTAGTCCCTATACTTAAAGAGGGTCCTGGAGGAAGTCCTGAAGAGAGTGTCCAAGATGATCCAGGGAATGGGAGAGAAATCCTATGGGGGAGACTAAGAGAGCTCAACATGGACTTCATGGAAAATAGAAGGGATAGAGGAGATATGATCGAGACCTTTAAGTCTTGAAGGGCATAAACAAGGTTAGTACTGAGGGTATGTTTAGATTGAATGGGGATGGGACCACATGGGGACGTGGACTGAAACTGGTGGTGGTGGGGAGGTTCAGGATGGAGGGAGCAAGGAAGCATTACTTCACAGAAAGGTTAGTGGCAACTTGGAACACGCTGCCTGAGGAGGTGATCTCACTGGATTCAGAGGAGAGTTTTAAGAAGGGATTGGATAGGTTCATGGGCAAAGGACAAGTATGGAGAAAATTGATCAGGGTGGTGAACTCAGGGAGGGGAAAGGGGAGGGGGGCAGCAGCAGCAGTTGTCTGAATTGTGAGCTGTGTTTTCAAGCAGATGAAATAGACCTTGAGGCCTAATTCTGCTGGCATTGCCATATGTTCGTAGGTGTAACCATATCACCCATCACTGCCTCTTATACTATGAGTTGGGTGGGCCTTCTCCGAAAGCCCTGTTTGACTTTTCGCTTGGGAGAATTGTTAACAGTGTATTAATTAGAGGACCCACTCATTAGTGTCTCACCTAGTACCCTGCACAAATCATTACTCCCTCAGGTCTTCAGTCTCCAAGTAGCTAACTGTCCCAAGGTCTCCTAATAAATATGGTGAGTTTGTCTTTTCCTCTATAGCCCCTAAATAATGGAATAATATCCCACCCCCTACTCGACACTGTCAATTGACTGATACCTTTAAGAGTGCCTTCCACCCCTTCCTGACTAAATATTCCAAATGCACTTGCTTCTAAATACCTACCTGCCCAGACCAACTCCCCCTCCTCTCCACTTTGCACTTAAGACTACCTGTCTACTCCCCCTGTAAATCACCCCTGACCCCCACTGATCTAAAGTTCCTGCCTCTCTAGGCTATTGCCTCCAAGAATGCTCTTTGTTAATGATGCAGTGCACAATTACTGACTCTTTGCAATGATTGTTACTTATTTGTTAGCTTTATACAATCCTTGTGTATCGTGTGCTAGCACTGCTCCAGTTTTCTTGAACTGCAATCTCTTCTGCTTTGTAACCTTCCAGGCTGTGCCTGAAAATAGGCAACTGTCTGCCTAGTGCACCCTACCTGGTCAACAAAAACAAAATAACAATAAATAAATAACATATTTCCACAGATGTAATATATTGTTACAAAGGGCAACTAACTAGCTTTTAAAAAAATGTCATTATTGAGAGATTCATCATTGAGCGTCTGGGCAATAAAGGGGCCAAAAGGAGCACGGACAGAGTCTAGAATAAAAATAATGGGATGTAGTGATGAAATAGTGGCATTAACAGTATTTAACTCTACCTCGGTTCCACCAGTGTTATTCATTCTGTACTAAATATTTGTTGGCCTATCAGTGAAGTAGTAACACTGCTGCTTGAGACGCTGATGACCTAACAAGCCTGAGTCATTAGAGGGCCAGCCGAGGGTAGGAGGATTGAATGTCTCAAGAACAGCTCTACTCCTCTGGGGGAGGAGGGAGGGGCACAGATCCTGGCATATTACTGATATCCAATGAACGCTCATACTAAGGAGCTTCAGGGTGCCTAAGGCAATCATGCCCATAAATAGAGTCCATCTCATAACCGTAGTACCACTTCATCCCATTTCCTATGATCCACACATCTCATTAATGCTAAAAGATGGATTTGTTTTTACTGAGTATTGTATCTTGTGGGATAGCATTGCAGGGGTTCACCGCCCTTTGTGAAAAATAAAACTTCCTCCTAACACTGTTGTATTTAATGCACCATAATTGTAATGGATGACCTCTAGTTTCTGCTAAAATTCAAAGCCTGTTTCATTAAATAAATATGTATCATTAATGATGTCCCACATAAGAAGCAAGCTGTCATGTAACCTACTTTTTTCAGGTGACATGAGGTTTAACCTACTCAATCTGTCATTATAATAAAATTTCTTCAGCACATTTACTTGTTTAGTTACTCGTCTTTGAACTCTTTCTATATGATTTATGTCATTTTTCTTATATGGACACCATGAATTCTGGGATTGAGTACGTCTGGGGAGCCAACAATAGTGGGAGAAGGAGTGGCTCATGCCAGCATGCCTATGCGTTTCATTACACAGTGGCTCCTTCAGGGCACAGGAGGGAAAAGGGGCAGTACTAGGCAAATCACTCCCTGTCTGCCTCCCACAGCCATAACAGGCCAACTTCAGGCTGACCCCTGGTCTGCAACAGAAATAATCTCTGCCAGGGTAACCAGATAGCAGGGGTGCATAATAACATGGTGCAGTAGGTGGACTCGGCCCTGGAAAGGCCCATCCCTGTCAGACTCAGGTCTCCCAGAGTTCCATGTAATATCAGTTGAGAAGCTCTGGGGGCTGGGAGTAGGGGTTGAAAGAGGCCCAAAGATGGATCATTTAAGTTGCCAGAAAAACATCCAGGTATGAAAAAAGAGCTAAAAAAAAGCTGTTTATAGGCACTATTTTTAATGGAAGTCTCTTTGGTAGAAGGTGGAAAAAGCTAGTGGCCGGGGTGTCCAAAATGGATTCCTCAAATGTGTCCTTAGTCACTGCCTAATTGTCATGTCCATTTCATGGCATTCTAAAATGCTTAATTTGCATTTATTTGGGCAATGAGTACCACAAATTGAAAGTCCAATCTCTAGTGATTGTAATTCTATACAGTGGAGTCAGCCAGGATACAATGCTCTTATCACACTTTCTGCTATAGACATGCTGCAAAGTCCTGCAAGAACACAGTATAATGCAATGGCAATTAGTCCAATTTGTCATGTCAAGAAGTGTGATATGCTTAACACAGAGCACTGTACCCTAGCTGACTCTGCTGTGTGATGAGTGTTCCATCTCTTGATGACTTGGTATGGTGGATAATGGAATGCGGAGTGTGCAGGGGTCACAATGCAGTTTTCAGAAGTGCTTGGCAGACAGGCACATTCTTTTTTTCTATACAGCTGTTTATTCCCCCTTCATCCAGGGGTGGCTAGTCAGCCATGTTCCTGCTTCCCTGAGTCAGCCCTCTGCCTCACCTGGGACTCACTTCAGTCTCAGCTTTCCCACAAATTCCCCCCTAGTGGTGGGGCCAGAGTGTGGAGGGCCATCCTCCTCCCTGTCCCCCAGTACAATAATCCAGGATGGACTGAAGCGAGCTCCTGGGTGGTGGTGGTGGGGACTCAGGGATTTGTTAAGCGCCCAATATCCCTTTTTCCAGTTTTCTCCCTGCCCCTCACTAGAGGGCGACAGGTTTGTGCTGGAGGTGTCCACACCTGATATTCTCAACGACACCCTCCGGTCTTCGCTGCCCATGTTGCACTGCCACCAAGCCTCCACACAGTTGCATTTTATGGCCGGGCCAATATCTCTTCCCACCCAAAGAGAGGAAAGCTATCCCTCAGAAGGATTGATCCTCTCTTGCCCCAGCTGACCTCCAATGACCCGAGTCCATTTCCAAAGGTGAGTTGCCAGCGTGGCAGGAGATAAGGCACCAGTTCCTCAGCCATCCATGTCACTGGGCCTGCTAGACAGGCACATTCTAAAGTATTGACGAATACTTCCATTTACACAACAGATTTTAAAAAGTTTCTTTTTTAAAATAATTTTTAATTTTTTGTTTCTTTTTCACATACTTCAACAAATATCTAACACATTTTCATTCACACATGCTTTCATCTTATACCGGCTGCAGTCAAGTTATAAATCTTTAATTCAACATGGAAATACATGAGGGTTTCAACAGGACTACACTACCCAGATTTAAAGTGATTTATTCAGCAGGAAAAAGGACCAGACCAGAGGGACCAGACTAAACCAGTGTGGCCTGGAAATAAGTTATGGCTTAGGACCAGTCCCTTTTTTACAGTTAGTGCCGGCAGTGGGATTTCCAGCATCCCACTTTAGCGACTATAGGGCAGTGAGTCAAACTGGTTAGCACGCACTTAACTGGTGCATGAAGATTCAAGCTGTTTCCTGTTCAAAAGGTTCCAGTTGTCCCAGTCCAATTAATCATCAATTATAGTTCCATGTAGTATTTTCAGCTGATTGGAAGTGCCCTTTTGTTACCACAAGATACACTCTTATTTTGTGAAGTATCTCTTGCACTTACTGAACGATTGCCACATTGCCCAGCGTGCCTCAGCAGACAGCACTGTGGTTTAAAATGGATAAACAAAAACACTTCATGCATCTATAATTCAGTACCACTGAGTGTTTTAGTGGTATTGTAGGTATTAACACATGGAAGAAGCCATCCACCTCCAGAAGTCTAGCCTGCATCTATTTCCTTATTCCCCTGCTGTTTCCAGCTATGACAGCTGCTGCTGTTCTTCAAACTGACTGTGGTAACCATAATATTAAGGCAAGGGACATTGCTGTCAATTGGTTGACACAGGGGCATTACTGTATGTTTATGGGGAATTCCTATATGTTTACATGACAGTTCCAGCATCTCTTATGGTTGGTTATAAGAGTGCCTTTTTGAGTTTTTAGGGTGAGAGAACTACAATGGGAAACTGAGCAGTTCTAACACAAAAAGGACTTGAGAAGGCACTCTTAATAACCATAATAAGAGATGCTGAAACTGTACATACAAATGTATTAATCATATAAAGAAACTTTTTTAATGGATTTTGAATCTAAAGTCAAAAATGTTTTACTTTGTAGAAAATAAGAGAAACTCCAGTGAGAGAAATGTACTACGCCAAAGCCAACTTAATTTAGAACCTCAGAATTCTAGAACTGTTTGCATGAGAGATCCACTTAATGATTATAAGACTGTCTGGAATATTTAGACATAAAAAAAATCATGATTGGCTAAACATGATGTCATGATTTGTAATACTGAGTTAATGACTAGGGTATGTGATATGTTAAAACTAATGTGAATGCATCCACACTGTACAGAGTATGCATATATAGTGTACGTACTGTATGCGTGTTAGATACTGTAGCTAGAGATACTATCTGAGTCTAATAGGGGTGCTGCAAGTTGTAGGTTGGGGGAGGTCTAGCAGTTACAGTACACCATTAAGATATTTTATCTGCACTGACTTGAGGTCAAGGATAATCTAGTAGATAGGGTAGGATGCAAGGGGAGGCAATAGGGCCTACAGTTGCTCAGCGAAGTATAATACTGCAGTTCAGGATGAGCCAATAGAAAGAGCAATATTTTAGAGTGCTAAGAATTTATATAGCATTTTGTGCCTAGCACAAAATGATTGATTCTCAGTAACAATTTAATGGATTGATAAGATTCAGTTGCTTGTGCTATTCATTGCCTTGCCCACCATAGTGTAAGGAAAGCTAGCAAAGATGCCAATGTTTTACCTGCATCTCTTTTTCAACATCATCACTCTCCAGTTGCCCTTGTCTTCCATTCCTCCTGTCTTCTATTGTCAATCAAAATTCAGCACCTTTCTTCACACACAGATTTTCATAGGTTGACTGGCTGAGGCAGCCGTCAAGCATACAATCTCAGAAATTCACAGCATACCAGTTGAGAAAAAAGAGGGAAGTTAGAATCCAGTAATATTGTGAATGGCAGGGGGTTGTGCATATTTGGTGGTTGGTGGCATTAGAACATTTGTATAGCAGCAAATCTACAGCTTCTGAAAATGGTCAGCATTACATCTAACTAGTTATAATGTATAATTTATGTATAATGTAAGCACATATTTACTTACACTGCAGCAATTATCTGCAAAATGTTGCTTTACACCTTGTACTAATGTGTAGGTTAAGTAAAATAAGTATACACCATGTACACTGCATGTACAGTACATAGGCACTTACGCTGTGTCCAGTGGTATTAGGGTGTGTGCAAATAATGACTTTTATTACTAGTATAACATAAATAATAAGATAGTCACTACTTAAAGGGACACTGTCAACCCTTTTTGCATCATACTATTTTGAGTTAAAATCCACATTTTATGAATGCTTTCCATCTCTAAAATTCATTGATGTTGCTGGTTGTTTTATATAATTTATTTCCTAGTAGAAGTTTTCTCTTTTTTGGGGGGGGAGGGCTGAGTGCCCAAGGCATCCACCCCTCCTTCACCATATCTCACACTTGCCACCATAATCTCCTGGCCTCTGACCACCCTGGCTTGCCCCCCTGAGGCAGGACCACAAAGCATACACCCCCCATGGACACTAATCCAGATTACTGGAGGCATCACCTGCCACCAGCAGGGCTCCCTCAGCTTGCCCCACCTGGGTGGGGCCGCAGGTGAGCCTGATCATAGAACACACATATCTTGCTGGAACTGGGAGGCGGGAGCATGATGGGACATGGGGCAGGCTTCATAGAGGGTCAAGCCATTTTTTCCAATGCTGCAGGAGATCCCAAAGAGCAGGAATGTGTAATGATGCCAGTGTCCACCCCACTCCACCTAGCGTGTGGTGCCAGCAGCAGCAGTACCCCAGCCTCCTCTAGAGGTCCACACTACACAGGACAATCTCCCCTTCCCCCCACTCCAGAGAAGGAGAGCAGTCCCTAGGATGATAAATCCTTCTCCCCACAGCTGGCCCTCCTACTCCCAGGTCAGTCTCTGAACCCAGGATGTTGGCACCACAAGCAGATGCTGTGCCACTGCACCAGTGGGATGGCTCTTAGTAAACTATAAATGTGTGCTGATGGTGTAATTATGCCCAACCTTGTTTTGCTTCAAATCCTTGATCAACATGTATTGCATACTTCCTAAACATTAGGAACAGCCCCAAACAGTGCATTGACTCATGATGCAATAGTCTCCTTCTCTTCTCCTGTCACTGTATCATGAGGGGTAGACTATGCTGGGAGTGTTCCCAAGTCTAGGAACGATTCAGTTGGAGTTGAAAAGAAATGTAAGCAAATACATTTTTGTGTGGTAACACCAGTATGGGGCAGTCTGTTTTTCACTTGTAAATGGAAAAAAGAGTCAAACTAACAGCTACATCAGCGATCTCTTTAAAAGAAGGCAAATCATTTCATGTGTATTTTAGGGCTGTGGGTGGAGCCTACATCCCTTTTGGGATCAGCTTGTAGCTTACAAAAATGGCTGATTGTGGAACCTTCCATTGGACTTTTGGAAGTATCCTTCTGAAAGTCCAACGGAGCTTGAAACCCTCCGCAACAATCAGCCACTATGGAATAACAAGCCACACTATTTCAGCTGTTACTTCTGCATTCCAGGGCATGAACTGTGCATGCGTGACTCATGCAGTTCCACTGGCACTGTCATGCTGCGAATGGCAAAATGCCATTCACCACAACTATGCAGGCGTGAGTGTCACACATGCGGAGTTGTGTTGCCGCCACCAGCAGAAAAACCTTCCCACTGCTAGTGTCCTTCCACTCTGACATCAGGGTCCCCAATCCCCGTGTTGGCATTATGTTGCCCCCTCAACTCATGTGACACACTGAGAGCCCACCCTAGTGTGCACTAATGTACTTCTTTGCTCTGCGCTGACAGCAAGGTGTCCAATCCCTGTGTCAGCAGTTTGTGCCCCCTCCCTACTGATGTGGCACACTGGGAGCCACCCCAGTGTGCCCAGATTTTTGTTTTTTCTTCCCTCCACCCCCCACCAACATCAGGGTGCCCAGTCTCTGTGTCAGCATCAAGTACCCACCCCCCAACTCATGTGGCACACTGGGAGCCCTCCCCAGTGTGCCCAAATCTATATTTTTTTTTTCTGTAAAGAAAACCTTCTCCCAATGTGTTTTTTATTTAACCTGTAAAATAGAAAATGTTTCTCATCATCACCCCAGTCTCCCGCCCGATCCCCACCTCCCACTAAGCATCCACCTCCACACACCCCCTTATCCCCATACGCACCTCTGGAGGTCAGCACTGTCATCTTTTCTGGACCGGGACACGTCTGCACTCTTCAAAACCAAACCGCACACTGAAGAATCAAAGGTAAGTGTGCTATAATGACATTCAATGGAGTTTTCAACTTACATATGATCATATGAATGTGCCAGCAGAAGCAGACCACCCAGTCTATCTAAGTCTGCTTGAGTGTGCAGCTAGCACCGCTAGTTTGCAGCTGCTCCACCCCCTCCGTCATCCCACTGCCACCCCACCTCCCCCACCTCACTCTCCCTGTTCCCTGTCCCATGCCCTTTCAAGCTGCTCACAGATTTACATGATACCACCAACTCAGCCATTTTTTTGAATTTTGGCTCCACATTTTCAACATAGGGTTCTTGGGAACCCACCTCATGACCAGTGTCACTGTCATTTCATTACTCTGCCCCAAACGATGATTTTGCGGTCACTGTGAGGAATCACCTTTCAAGATGGAGTAACAAACTGACAGTGCCACTGTTCATGAGGTGTGGTCCCAAAAAGCCCATGTTGTAAATTTGGCGAAAAACCTCCAAAACATGACTACGTTATGAGCATGCGTTGCGCAGTTTCTATACATGCTCCTAACTTTGCCAATTTTTAATATTTTCACTCTAGATTTTCAACACTGACATTTTTTCACACCTCCTTTTTAACAGTATAGCTGTCATTTTTCACATCCTATCTGAAATGTGTTTTCACACCTGTAGCACATAATGGTGCATTCACGCTGCAAAATCACCTTTCTGGACAAGTGAACAAAGTGATACTGGCACTCTTCATGAGGAGGGGTCCCAAAAAGGCAATGTTGAAATTTTGGTGCAACACTTCCAAAAAATGTCCAAGTTACACCCAGGCATTCTATAATGTCTATGCACACATGTAACTTTGGTCACTTAGCAGCTCGTCACAGCCCTATCGGCTCTTCCCAGAACTTGTTTAATCTAGAGACAGTTTGTGGCCCAAGGAGGTTGACAGTGTCCTTTTAAATTCAAATAATGAATTTCAGTCCTATTATTTTTACTATAAGTATACCCCTAAAAGATAATTTAAACATTGAAAAGACAGTGAAGCTGGCCACTGCTAGGTGGTTAAGGCTAACCCTATGGTCCACATCATTTATCTTCTGCTCTCACCGCACCCCAAGGTCCTCTTCTAAAATATTTTTATCTGGCCTCCTACCAGACCCCATCACTTGACAATGTATTAAATAAAGATGCACCCTCCATATCCTCCCCCAAGTCCTGCACATTTTAGATGGAATGTCCCCTATTATGTTATTCATCACCCATTCCATAATGAGGAGGGAGTACAACAGTTCCAATAACCCTGGCTACTCAGTGAGAAACTATCCTTACCCATGATGCCACTCCAGCAGCCTCTGACATGCAGTTGGGGGGGGCACTATAATCAGGGCTCCTAATGTTTTGCGGCACTTTGTCCTGATTTCTGCAGCAGGGATCCTAGGCTTTGGGGGCAGCTTTTTCTGATTGCTGTGGCATGGTTTATTTTTTTTTTTTTCCCCAGTTGTTTAACCAGGTGAGACACACTAAGCTGAAAGCTTGTTTACAGGTGCAACCTGGGAGCACAGGGAAGTTAAGTGACTTGCTCAGGGTCACACAGTATATGCAAGGGGGCTCTGGGATTCAAACTCAGAATTTCAGATTTGCAGCTCAGACCTTAAACCACTGCGCTACACTGCCTCATTATTCTTTTTCTGTGACAGAATGTTTTTCTGCTATTGGCAAAAATATGATGTGATGTCACTGATGACATTACATGCTGAGCATAGAAGAAGGGCTTCAGGATAAACAAGATAGGGAAGGGAGGAAAGAACTGTGAAAAACAAAACATATATTTGAAAGAAGATTCACCATGGACAATAAATTCTGCCACACTATTTATACTCTGCGATATGATGCAAATTCTGCTGGAAATTCAGAGGCTGTGAAATCACAGAATTCTAGGGGCCTTGGATATAACAGATACATGAGTTCAGCCAGCCTAGTATTACTCATTGATACAAAGACTCTTACAGTGCTGTTGCAGAGTGGGTTTCTATCTAAACAGCCAGGGCTGGACCTCTTCATTTCTCCACCAATTATGAATAGAGGATCCCAGATGTGTTAACACCTCATGGATTTCTTTCTTTCTTTCTTTCTTTCTTTCTTTCTTTCTTTCTTTCTTTCTTTCTTTCTTTCTTTCTTTCTCTTTCTCTCATAGAAGGTGACAGCAGATAAGGACCATGTCACCCACCTAGTCTGCACCTTTTCCTACCTAATGCAATACTGCAGACCCTAGTTAATCTGTGGCATATCCTCTCTTCCCTATTGAGAGAGTACTGTTATGGCTATCCCATGCATTCCTGAATTCTCCAACCATTTTGCCCCCATCACCTCCAGGCATCCACTACACTTTCTGTGAAAAAGTTTCTTCCTCATGTTGCCTCAAGCCAACCCCCCTCTAGCCTCATGTCATGCCCCCTTGTTCTTGTATATCTTCTTTTCTGAAAAAAGCTACCCTCCTGTACCTTTTTTGTACCCCTGAGGTACTTTAATGTATCTGTCATATCCCCCTTCTCTCTCTCACCTCTCATCCAGGGAATGCATATTAAGGTCCTCTAGTCTTTTCTCATATGACTTTTGGTGCAGTCCTTGTACCATTTTTGTTGCCCTTCTCTGGACTGCCTCTATTTTTTCTATGTCCTTCCAGAGATGTGGTCTCCAGAACTGGACATTTTTCCAGATGAGGACTCACTAGTGATCTGTACAGTGGCATAACTTCCTCCTTTTTTCTGCTGGTGATACCTCTCTCTATGTACCCTGGCATCCCACTGGCTCTCCCCACAACCTTGTCACATTGTTTGGTCACCTTTAGGTCATCAGATATGATTACCCTGGTCCCTTTCTTGATTGGGGGCCATCAGTCCATCTTCCCCCAACTTGTACTCCTCCCTTGGATTTCCGTGCCTCAAATGCATGATTTTGCACTTCTTTGCATTGGATCTTAGTTGTCACACTGTCAACCACTCCTAAAGCATATTTAGGTCCTTTCTCATTTTTTTCACCCCACCGAGTGTAGATCCTGTTGCAGATCTTAGCATCACCTGTAAAGAGGCATACCTTCCTCTCCAGCCCCTCTGCAAAGTCACTTATGAAGGCATTAAAGAGAACTGCCCCCAGCAAATCCCTGTGGCACCCCACTGGTCACCCCCCCCCCCGAATTGAACACCATTTAGCACCACCTTCTGTGTCCTGTCACTCAACCAGCTTCTGACTCAGTTTACCACCTTGGAGCCCACTCCCAGGCTTCCCAACTTATTTACCAACCTTCTATGTGGGACAGTGTCGAAGGCCTTGCTGAAATATAGGCAGGCCACATCCACCGATCCTCCTTGATCTACCTCTCTGGTCACCCAGTCATAGAAATCTATCATATTTGTTTGACAAGACCTTCCCACTGTGAATCCATGCTGCCTCAGATCCTGAGCTCCGCTGGATTCAAGAAATATCGGTATCCTGTGATAATAGCGAGTAAAAAATAGAGACTAAATAATAGTGAATAAAGAATAGCGCAAACAATAATAGAGAGTATCATTTAATAGCTCGCACCATTAACGGTGACTTTTCCAGCATCATAATCACGATCATTAAGCTAGAATGCATCGGGAAAGATGACAGGTTTGAGTATGCTCAGTCTAATGAAAGATGTGCAAAGTGTGTTGTTCTTTGCAGCACATGGATCACATTCAGACTGCATCGGGAAAGATGACAGGTTTGAGCATGCTTGGAGCAATTTCTATAATTTCTATAATAAAGACTTCTTAGAAAAGCATGCTGCAAATACCTGCGTCAAAATCGCGAAAAATTGGTTTAAAAACACGTTGGCTAATGGTATAGTCCCACGATAACCTAGTGACGGTGCTGCATGCTACTGTATAGGCGACTCAGGTTTGGGAAAGGACTTCCAGAGCAACTGTGGGCTGGGGCAGCTGCTGCATGGCAGTGTGCTTCACCTGGGGAGAATTGGTGGTGGTTTCGAGTGACACCTACAGGAGGGGCCAGGGAGCTTGCTAACTGTTGGAATGACAGCCTCAGCCTGATACATGGTTTATCCCTGATACAGGGTACATCCCTACAAGATGGTTCACTGAGCAGGGAAAAACACAGCAGTAGTAGTAAAGTAGTAGTAGTAAAATAAATTTAATCACAAAAACTCTAAAAGGGGATATCGGTGATTGAGCCGAGGCTCATTTCCAGCTGGGTCCCACATGCTCTCACAGTTACAGTACAGTATCTATTCATAGATCATACAGTCAAAGTACATAAGTTACAATAATGCACGTGAAAATGTGTACAAAATACAACAGATCTATTCAAACTATAGCAATACCTTTTTAAAAGGAATTTATGTTAGCCCAACTGTAATTAATTTTCAGTTACATAACTGCCAGCTACATACCATTAACAGTGTGCAATGCTCTCTAAGAGCAGTTAGCTGTTAGTGCCAGAGAAATCCGAAGGATACAGCAGCAGAACATAGTTCTCTATAATTGATGTTGAGGTATTTTTACACTCACTATACTTTCAGTCGCTATATTGAGTTTCGCTTTTGTGCACTCGCTATTTTTGAAATCGCTATTTTTTTTTTTTTTTTTTGCGATTTTGACATAGAACCGAATTATCACAGTCCTTTCCTTTAGCAGTGATTATATTCATTTCCCCACCACTGAGGTCAGGCTTACTGGCATGTAACTGCCAGCCTCCTCCCTGATCCCACTTTTGTGGAGAGGGACTACATTTGCTGTCCACCAGTCCCCTGGAACTACCCCTGTCTCTATCGATTTCTTGAATAGGACTGTCAGCGGTGCTGCCAGCACCTAAGTTCATTTAATATTCTGGGATGTTTTCCATCCGGCCCAGTAGCCTTGTCCCTTTTCAGGTTCTTGGGTTCCTTTAGGACTCTTTCCTCTGTACATGGGCTGGTGTCTACCTCTCTCACATTGGTGCTCTCATTGCCCAATAGTGGTTCTTCTCCTTCCCCTTCTGTGAATATTGAACAAAAATATTTGTTCAGGATTATTGCTTTTTCCAGGACCCCTACATACACACCCTTCCCTTCCTTTTTAACCTCACAATCCCACCCCTGGTCTTCCTTCTTTCACTTATGTATCTGAAAAAGGTCTTGTCTCCTTTTCTAGTTACCTAGGCTAGTTTGTGCCTTTGCTCTCCTGACTGCTTTCCCCGCCTCCCTCTGCTTTTCCAGATATAGTTCCGTATCTTCCCCCACTGTGTTTCCTTGTACCTCCTGAAAGCTAGCCTTTTCTCTCTTACCTTCCAGGCCACTTCCTTTGAGAACCATAGTGGTTCTTTCTGTCATAAGATTTGTTGTCCAGGAAAGGCACACTGAGCCAAAGTTTGTTTTCAGCTGTGACTCATGTACGGCACATGAGTGGGGATAGTAAAGCAGCAGTGCAAAATAGCAGTGAAAATTTTGACCAATACTTTCTTTTTGTATTTTAGATTGCCCCTTCTCCTGACTTGTATGATACCCTTCTTTCCACAATCTGAGTCTGCTTCAGTATTTTTTTTCACATTTGAAATAATAAAAGGAACACTCATTTTAATACAGCTCGGACCAGGTTTTCATCAGTATCCTCAGGTGTTTTTGTACATAAGTTGTTTAAAATTACTTCTGCTGTGACTAAAATAATCTATTTATAAAGCAAGCAGTGTTCCATGACCTTATGGAACAACAGTTGTTCAAAAACAGCTACAAATACTGATGAAAACCTGATCCAGGCCAAATTAAAAGGTGCACTCCTACTATTATTTAAAATGCGAAAAAAGTACTAAGGCAAAGTCAAATTGTGGAAAGGGTTTCATACATGTCAAGAGATATGGTACAATCTAAAATAGAATATAAAAATATAGGTCAAAAGCAGCAATGCATGATAGTGGTGAAAAACTTGACCTATACTTTTTATTCTATTTTAGATTGCACCTAATTTCCTGACATGCATGATACCCTTCTTTCCACAGTTTGAGTTTGCTTTAGTCCTTGTTTTCACTTTTGAAATAATGAAAGGAGTGTACCTTTTAATTTGGCTTGGATCAGGTTTTCATCAGTATTTACAGCTGTTTTTGAACAACTATTGTTCCATTTTAGAAAATAGGCAAGAGAATCCTAGCCTTTCTATTGGCTAGGACACTCATCTAAGCAGTTGGGTATTTTCCAACAGAGCCAACTTAAAAAAAGTGCAAATTCAGGGTGCCTCATTACTTAATATATCCTTGGGCGCCCCAAATTTTCAAACGGAGTAGCCACCATTTTTTTACCTGCTCGGTAAGTGAGAGGAAAGCTGAGAGAGCCCCACAACACACATTCATACAAACAAACAGAACCCTGCCAACAACACCACTGCCATTTTTCCTTTTTTTTTTAAATAAACATTAAATACTTCAAAAAGGTCACCAAAAACCTGCTCATTCTAGAACATTTCTGCCTCCATCCCCATCCCGCCCCATCCCATCAATGTTCCTTGGCATCTCCTCCTGATATTGTCACTTCACAAGCACACACACACACACACACACACACACACACACACACTACACCCACTACACCCATCCTCTCTAGAATCTGACCAGCATTCTCTATCTAATAAAAATATAAACAACTTATGTGTTTTTCTGGTTGCCGTATCTTTCTGGCAACTGCATCACCACTACCAGCCCATTCTTTTCCTGCTACCAGCAAGATTTCAACTTTCTTTTTCAAATTTTCCCTGACAGCAGTACCTTCTTGATGATAGCTCCACCTCCAGAACAGAGATCTCTCCCATAATGTCAGCCTCACTTCACCCACACTCTGTGGCTGCCCGACCGCAAGTTAACACGGGGGTTGGGGGGGTTGGCAGAACAATGGCAGCATAAAAAAAGGAACACAGCCTGTATGCTGTGTATGTCCAGTGGGGAAACATGCAGTTTCTCAAACACAGCAACTGGGCAAACTCACGCTCTCTCCATGTGTATGTGGGGTTACTGTAACAACCACTCCTAGTCACAACTACAGAGGCTCCTCTATGGCAAAAGTCTTTAGCTTAAAAAAGATGGAAGAACTAATTTATTTCAAACAAATTTTTTATTACCTTTTTTTAATAAACAAATTATTTTTACAGTGCCCATTTTCTAAGCACAATAATACCCTCCAGGGTGGATGGCATTGGGAAATACTGGACCTTCCATGGGCTAGAAGGCCCATCCACCTGCAGCACTGGGTCTCATTATGCCTCTGGGTGGACTGGTGTTTCCCAATACTGCCCGCCCTGTCGGGTATTATTGCTTACATAACAAAGTAGAGATCCAAATTTTCACCACTATCATGCACTGCTGCTTTAAGTCATGGATGGATCAGCTGTTAAAAGGCAGTCTCTCCGGCCCGCCTGCGCAGAAGTTGGATTCCCACTTGCGACGCCAGCAACCCAGGTGTCTGAACGGACCCGGGTCGCTGAGGGCCGGCCGGGGGAGGGAAGGATCGAGTGTCCCGTGACAGCTCTCCTTCTCTGGGGGGAGGGCAGGGGACAGGTCCAGTACCTGCTGGCTCCTAGCGGAAGCTGGGAGCATGGCAGGCTGTACAGCCCAGTTACCCGGGGGAGGAGCGGTCGTTGGCGTATGCCTTGACATCACCATGCTGCCCCCACACAGAAAACCAGAAAATCGCTCACTGGCCACCTAGATGATGGCTCCCCACTCTCTTGAGCACCTCCAGTGCCTATCCAGGGCCTCCTGCTCCTCAGCGGCATCCCCCGGGCCCTAATGTAGTGTGTGCCGGGGGTCTTCCCTTCCGTCCATGGTGCCCTTCCCCCTCAGAGGAGGGGGACCCGCCTGGTGATAGAGATACACCGGGATATCCTGGGGGATCGGCCGTGATATGAGGGCCTGAGGGGGGGCTGGATAAAGGCCAGTGGGGTTGAGGAGCTTGTGGAGCCCAAAGGAGTGGGGGCCAGTGTGGCATGGAAGAAGGCGGTAAACATAGCAAGAAAAAAAATAGGCAGTCTCAGAGGAGGATGTCTGGCAGTATGCCATTTACATTCTGGGCAGCATAATAAAGGCACTCACAATAAAATGCAAGCTGAAGATAGTACTCATGGAATAGTGGTTAGCAGGGGCAGAAAGTATATTTGATTAGCCAGAAAGATATCATTGTGTGTGCCAAACAATTCAAAAATACCACCAGCATAAGAGAAAGTTCAGAACAAACCATGGTTTCACTCAAAGCAACCATGTGACCAAATATACAGATGGCCTGACAACAGCCCCTCACAATGAGCAACAACAGACAGATGATACAAAAACACCCTCTTAATACTACCAAAGCAGCCCAACCCCAAATGCAAGCATGCCTGCAAAGGTACAGTAAATGCCCCTCCTAAACAAACTCTGGTCAGAGCTAACATGGCTGCTATGCTGCTTCAAAGGGACATTGTCCACTTAGAAGTATCGGAGTTATGCGTGTGCATTGGAAAATTTCAATGTCGCTCATAACTTTGTTGTTGTATAATTTACAGTATTTACCCCAAATTTTCAAAATAACCTTCTTATGTCCCCACCTCATGAACAAGGGTGGAGAAAAATCCCCAAACCCGGCCAAAAGGTGATTTTATGCAGTGACAATGTCATTCCGTGCCACAGGTGTGAAAACACATTTTGGTTAGGATGTGAAAAATGACAGTTTTCATGTTTATGAGATGATGTGAAAACATGGTTATGTGGAAAATATTCGGTCAAAATAATGAAAATTACCAAAGTTATTAGCGTGTGTTGCAAAATTTCAACGTGTGCTCATAACTTTAACATTTTGAAATATTTGACCCTAAATTTTCAACATAGCCTTGCTATGACCACACTTCATGAATGAGGGTGGCAAACATTTTCAAAACCTGCCTAAAAGGTGATGTTGTGCAGTGACAATGTCAATCCGCACCACAGGTGGAAAAACGCATTTTGGCCCGGATTTGAAAAGTGATAGTTGTCACATTCATGAGATGATGTGAAAAAATGGCTATGCTGAAAATTTGGTGTCAAAATAGTGAAAATTACCAAAGTTATGACTCTGAGCGTGCATTGCAAAATGTCAATGTGCACTCATAACTTTGCCATTTGTACATATTGTGACTCCAAGTTTTCAACATAGCCATCTTATGACCCCATCTGATGAACCAGGTCAGTGAAAATGTTCAAATCTGTCCCAAAAGGTAATTTTGCCAAGTGACCACAAAAACACCTTTCAGGCCTGATTTGCATACTTCCCCCAATAATGGTCATAACATGGGATTCCTCAAAGGCTATGTTGAAAATTTGGGGTGAAAATATGCACAACTGCCAAAGTTATGCATCAATGTTCAACCCCCCCCCCCATTGAAATACACTGAACTGCACTTACCTCCATTTCTCAGACTGCAGTTGCCAGTCTGTGGAGCAAGACGTGTCTTCAATTGCAGAGTGGATCTTCCTCTTGGGACCTGTTCATGTGAGTAAGGGTGTGTGGGTGTGGGGGGTGTATTGGGGGTGTGGGGTTGTGAGTGCTGAGTGGGAGGTTGGGGTGGCAGGGGTCAGATCAGCGAAGGACTGTTTTCTTTTTTACAAGTTTATGAAAAAAAAACATCAAGGGACGGTTTTCTGTTTTGTAGCTTTGGGGCAGTTTTTTTTTAAGGGGGGCACTATAAACCACCAAAGACAGAACTTGGCAATAAGGAGAGGGGGATCAGAGGGTGGAGGATGCCACTAGACACTAGGGAAGACATTACAAGAAGGGGATGGGGACTGGGGGATGGGGGGCCACTAGACACCAGGGAAATAGACTGGGGCACTGGGCACCAGGGAGATATTATGATAAAGAAATGGGGATCAAAGGGTGGGGGGTTGCCCCAAAACACCAGGAAAACATTATATACTGTAAGCCAGGGGTGGGGCAATCTGACATGGGCAGACACGAAGGAGATGGAGTGTCAGAGGGTGGAGGAGGGCCACTGGACATAAGGGACATTTTATGATGAAGGGATACATTTTACTTGCATGTATACACTATTTTAGGTTCATTGGTGGCATACTCCATATGGGCAACATTTCAGAACTCTGCCAGTACAATATTTCCAAACTTTTAACAGAAGAAATGCAAATGCATGAATTTACTTTGAACCATACTCTAATAGGCTGTATAAAAGAGATCAGTAATTCAGTTGTTTAAACAAGCAATGTATCGGAGATAATGTTTAACCAGACATCTGAACGGCAGAAATTTTGCTAATTGAAATCATTATATGTAAAAGGGACAGTGCTCCTGTCTGACACTGCTTCGTTACCGCAGGCTTGAGAGGCACGGTGAATTTTTTTTACCAATTAGATAAAAAACTGCAGAATGTCAATCTTCTTACATAGGGCAACAGTATATAACAAGCTCAAAAGCAGTAGCATCTTGACTGTAGATAGATAGTCCACAGCACTCAGAACCCAGAAGTGAACTAGAAGTGAATGTGGAGCTACAAAACAGTGCTTGTGGGAGAAGCGGGGTGAATAGCACTGTGGTCAATGGGCAGGACAGTACGTGCTTCAATTCCACTGTGGAAGGACACAGTCTAGGTATCCAGTCATGTGCTTCCAGCACCTCTTCTTCTGTTATGGAATAGCAATGCGTCAGCATAGCTCCATCAGTGCAGATCTAAAAATGTGACTGAAGTGATCCAAGAATGAGTGAAAAGCACAATCTCTTGACAAAGTGACACTCATTCACAACCAATAAACATTGGTGCAAGGCATAAGGCATGTAAATGACTAATTTTGTTCAGTATTCACAGTGGATTATTCATTTATTTATTTTGTTTTTGTTGACAAGGAAGGAGGACTAGACAATTTTTTTCATATTTTCAGCCTTGTTCCAGGGGGGAGGGGGATACAGATGGATGCCAACTGAAACTGAGCCAGATTTTTTAAGCTGTTGGTGGTATTTTTAGTGAATGGGGGTAATTTGGCCAGGACACTGGTGAAATTCCCCTACTCTGCCAGCGGGGGCTTGACTTCCTGTGGAGTGGAGGAGCTCAGTTTGGAGTCAGACAGCAGTGGAGGAGGAAGTGCTGATGTGGCAGAGTGAGTGAGATGCTGGAGGAGATGGAAGTCCCAGATGATGGAGGCTGGTCTCCACATCTACATTAAAACTGCCTTTGGATGCTGAATCTGGAATTGAGGAACTCATGCTAACATCAAGAACTGAGAAAAATAAGACGGATATTTTTGTATCTACCGAGGATCTCAGTACAGTGGAAAAAACTAACGAAACAGTGAGTCCTGACCTTTCTGAGATGGCACCCATCGAGAAAGTGATCTGGCTAAAAATTCAAGCAGAAAATTGCAGGCATTTGCAAGAGAAGGACCATTTAGCTGCTCAGCTTGCTTCTCTGCAGGCTGGAAATCCACCCATCAATGTTCTTGGACTACCTGTCAAGCCAAAACCCTTTTCAAGTGACGTAGTAGCATCAAAGAGCACCAAGAGGGCAGGTGAGTCAGCAAATATTGTACTTTTGCATTCTGTGGGAAATCCTTCTGTTACTGAAATGCAACAGGCTGGCAGTAAAAGCGCCGAGAGAGACACGTGCCTAAAGCCTCAGATAGACTCCACTACTGGGAAAAAACAAACTTCTATATCCACCGATGTGGGGGAGTTGTCAAATAATAATATGACCACTGATAATGGGGAGGTCAGGGCTGAAGAGACAGGAAATGTTTCTGGAGAGAAATGCCAGTCTTCCACCACTCTCTAAAACTGCAGGGTTTGTTCTCCAGAAAACAGCAGTGAATGATCCTATTAAAACTGATAATGGCATAGTTTATCAAACTTCTAACAAACTGCAGGAAGATGCAACCACCTTTTCTTTCTCGGCACGACAGTCTTCTGCTAAAATGGGGACTAGGAAAGAAAATAAGACCAAACGCATAGCGGTAACCCTAACAAATAAAAATGTTACTGAATCCCCAAAAATGCTATCAGCACCCACCAATACCAGCCCCCTTTCTGAGACAATGGGGCCTCAGACTTTAACTACCACAGCAGCTATTTCTAAAGCCTTTGCTCTACCTATTGATTCAGACTTCTCATGTGTACACTGGTCTCCCCAGACAGCACTGAGTGCAGCAGGGTGGAAGCAGCTCTCTGATAGATCATGGCATCCGGACCCAAATTGGGACCCTAAGCTTAACTTTGCACAGGACTCTCCTGAGTGGCGCCCCTCCACCAATTGGCAAACCCCAATGCTGCAACCCAATGACAACTCTAAAACAGATGTTCCACAACCCTGTCAAACCACAAAGGAACAAAAAGCTCTCAAGCTCCCTTCTTTGCCTGGGGGGCTGAGCAGGAGCATAAGAACCAGCACAAGGACTCAGAAACACCGCAACATACGGAAGAGAATCAAGGACCAAGTGCTCAGCAGAGACCACTCTTATCAGAACTCTTTTCAAAAATTAAAAAAGAAGCTGCACCACAAAGAAATGCAGTAAGAATCCATATAAAGGTGGACTGGAGAATCGACCGGATAGGCATTATGTTGGGAAATTACTGTTGAAAGACTCTCTACACTTCTCCCCCAGAGAAGTGTTTGCTTTCATTAACATTTCAGAGGAGGATAATTTCGATGTCAGCTTTCGATCTGCACATGCTCTTGATTTATATTGGGAGCGTTAAAGTGAAGTTAGATTCTCCCCTTTATGGTCTCCCTTCCTGGTAATTCCCCTGTCAAAACCCCTCATTAAATTTGTCACCGTCATGTTCAGAAACAAGGGGGTCCATGTTGACGACATTACATACTGGTTTTCACAGAAATGTGAGGTCCTCAGTAGCCCAGAGGCCATTTTAGATACTGAGATGTTTTGGGCTGGGGGGGTGGAGGTATAAAGTAAAGCTATGGCAATCAGACTCAGGAATAAATCACGTTCCAAATTCTTTTATATTAGGAAGGGACAGGGGCGTATGTTTTTATGCAGGTCAGCCCTGAGCTTGCTACAAGTGTGGGTCACAAACCCATCTGTCCAGTTCCTGCAATAAACCCAGGTGTGAAAACTGTGGGGAGATAGGTCATTCCACCTTTCAGTGTGCAAACCACACTAGGTGAGACCTCTGTGAGGATACTGGGCATACCTTTTCTGAATGTTCTTGGACTGCCAAGAACAAAGCTAGCTACAATAGTCCAGACTTTCTAATCCAGCAAGCTCAAGATTCCCATAACCCTCCTCATGAACATGCAAATACAACATAGGAGCAAGCTCCTGCCCCCCCAACCTGTTCCTGTTATTAAATCTGGACCCAGGACTGCCCTTCCCCCATACCCCAACCCCTGTTTGCTATTCAGATCCACAGAGGCAGGCCTGACACGCTTCCTCCAGAACTCCCACAGACCTCCTTGCCAGTGCATAGATTTCTAGGAACATGAACCCCCAACCCCCTGACAATATTGAGACTGAGAACTCTTTTGCAGCCCTTGCCACACAGTGGGGAGACTTGGAAATGGAAGCAGGTGACTGTGATGATCAGTCTACTGTATCTGACCATATCCCAGCTACCCAGAATATAGCCAGCTATAAAGGGAAAAAGAAAAAGAGATGGAAAGAAAATCAGTAGGACTGTAGTTTAAAATGTTGAACCCTGGCTTTCTTATGTATAGGATCTTTAAACATGCATAGTATGCTGAATTCAGATAAATGTTTCTCTATTTATAATTATGTAAGACTTGCTGCCTTTGATTTTTTCTTCCTGCAGGAAACATGGATGTTCACGGGGGACCAGGCTAGGTTTTTTCAGAGGAAATGGCAATGGGGACCATCTTATTGGTCCTTTGGCACAGACAGTGCAGATGGGGTGGGTTTATTATTTGGCTCATATGATTTTTCCCTCTTAAAATTGATTAACTTAATTCCTGGTAGGGTGTTGATTTTGGAAGGTGTGTGGAAACAGATGACTTGTCGTCTCATAAATGTATATGGTCCACAAACCATAGCAGACAGGGTTTCCCTACTATCTGCTCTGCAACCTTTTTTAATTACCACTAATACTATTTTTCTGTGTGGAGATTTTAATTGTGACATCTACCACAAAAAAGGAAAGCCGTACAAGATTCTGGAAAAAAACAGTATTGTGACTCAAATGCACTATGACTTTTAGTTGAGACTGCTGATCTATATAATTGTAGTTTAAATTAAATAGCAGGGCCAACATTTACATACCAAAAAACAAAGATAAATCCACCGTAGATTATATATTCACATCACAAAATGTACAAAATAATTCCTTTGAAACAGATACCATAGAATTCTCAGAGCACCTTCTACTTAAATGTACGCTTCAGGAGGCACCTAGTCTGCCAAAGACAAGGCCTCGGTGGAAGTTGAACTCCTCTGTCTTGACCGACAGACAAGTAAGGGCCAAACTATTGGGGATAATAAATGCAAGACTATCAGTTAGGTTTCTGTACACTGATGTATGTGAATAGTGGGCAGATTCCAAAGCAGACTTCAAATCCTGGTTTTTGAAATATGGAAAGAATAAAGAAAACCAGAAATTTCTTAAATATCTACAACTCCAGCAACAGCTCCAATAGTTATATTCCATTTCAAATACTTCCAGACAAGATTACACAGCCCAAATCCATAAATTAAAAGAGGACATGAAAATGCACCAGTATGACAGGGCTCACACCATCAAAGCAATACTGCAAAATGGAACCCAGAAATCCCCATATGGAGATCCCTTCAAAGCCTGTAGAAGGTTTAAAAATTCAGTCTCCATGGTAACTCTAAAAGATGCTGTCGGGGATATTAAAACCTCCACAGCAGACATCCATAACATTATTAGAGATTTCTTACACTCCCATGCTTCATCAGATCCCCCCTCTGAAATATCAATAAACCAATTTTTAAGTCCATACATCCCTTCCCTCCCTACCCAAGATTCAGGAAATATTATGATCCAGCCCATTACAGCTCTTGAAATTGAGCAAGCAATAAAAACCTTAAAATAATGGAACATCCCCAGGATTAGATGGGTTTCCAAATGAGTTCTATAAGACCTTTGCTAAAGATCTAGCTGTATGTTTAGAACCTGTTTTTCCTATTTATTGTCCTTACGTAGCATTCCAGAATGGTTCACTGAAGGATTGCTGATTTTCTTATTTAAAAAAGGCGATAAGACATCCATAAATAATTGGAGACTGATTACCATACTAAATACTGATTAAAAAATCCTGACCTACATTTTAAATACCAGACTAAGAAGCTATGCAGCCATAGTACTGTCCCCATTTCAATTTAGTGGTATCCCTGATAAGAATATACAGCATGCACTAATGATCATAAGAGATATTATAGATTATTTATCCCTACATGGCAGGAAAGGCTGTATTATCTTTCTTGATCAGTATAACGCATTCGATTGGGTTTATCATCCATTTTTATTTTGTACATTGGAAGCATATGGTGTGCCCTCGAAGGTCATCAGTTGGGTTAAACTGTTGTACACCTCAGCAGTAGTGCACCCAATTATAAATCATCAAGTAACAAAGGGTTTTAAAATAAAGGTGGCGGTTAGACAAGGCTGCCCACTCAGCTCTTTATTATATATTTTCACTTTAGACCCACTACTCAGACTCTTGACTGACCAACTCCTATGAGAAGGCATTTCTGGGACCAAGAGGGATAGCGCAATGCACCTCCAGGCATACGCAGATGACATATGCCTATTTTTTTCTGATCCTTTTCAATTGACTAATTTTTTAGCTTTTATGGATCTTTATTCTTGGGTTTCAAATGCGAGGCTCAATATGCAAAAAAGTAGAGGTCTTTTTATATGCTCTGGCCAATTTGAGTCTGTACAAATAGAAGGGATAAATATCTCCTCTATACCCCTAAAAATATTGGGCATCACTTCTGGACCCCAAAATATGCCAATGGAAAATTGGGATACTGTTCTCCAAAATGTGGACCTTAAAGTACAATGATGGAAGCAGTGGAAAATGTCAAAACTCAAAATAATCCAAATAATAAAGCAGTTTATTGTTCCTATCATCTTGTAAGTAGCTATGATTTTTCCCCCTCTAACAGTGGAAACTAAACTATATAGTCTTTTTTCCCAAATGCTGTGGGGCAATAGGCTCAACCCTATAAAGAGACAATATACTTATTTACATAAAGAAAAAGGAGGTCTGGGGATGATTGACCCCATGTTTTTTTTTCATACTCTCTTGTTCTCCCAAACCATAAAATGTGGTCTAAGTGCCTCTAATTCTTTGCAACACAAATGGGCAACTTTGAATCTGAGCAGATAGTTTAGGGCATGGACAAATATTCCACCAAAGGTATCTCCCCATTTCTACATACCTGAGTATTTCCAATCAGCAGCCCAAAAACTCTATAAATGGGGTTTAACAAAACAACAAATAGTGCAAGAAACAAGGTTTCAGTTATATCACAATGTAATGACTAGCATTTACCAGAGGTCCCTAGCTTCAAAAACTGCCCCACCACTCTCATTCCTCAGTTCTTAAACAATTGAACAGTAAAAGGATTCCCATTCATATGTGGGAATTTTTATGATTATCTTTTTATGATTATCTATGTACTGAAGGCTTAATGTCTGGGGAACCTTAAGCACAAAGCAAAGGAAAAGCAAAATTGTCCATATCTAGCTTGTATAAATATGGAAGAAACAATGGAGCATTTTTTCTTCCATTGTACCTATGCTAAATCCCTCTGGAAATACCTAGCAGACAAATGGAAGATGGGATGGCTGAATACATTGTCATATGATACCCTAATTTTGGGACAGTTTTCTCAACAGGGCATGCAATACCATCCGGACACTTTGATTATTTTTTGCTGTATTCTAAAATACTATCTGTGGCATGCTAGATGCCAGTGGACCTTATATCAGCGAATGATGCCCTATGAAACTAGTAGTATTCTGATTCAGCAAGCAATGCAACAAGTCTATGCTTCAGATATAGCGGTACACACCTCAAGGAAGGTATATAAATGGTGGAAAGGGTTTTCCATGTTTATTAAATTCAAGTAAAACACAAAAAATGAAGGGCAAGTATATCTTCAATAATAATAGGAATATTAAGGGGAACCTGTCTAAAACACTCCTAAGGAAATGATGTTCTTTTCAGTTTATTTATTATTTACAAAAATATGTGGCAATATTTTTTGTGTGTGTTCTCTTGGAGTATTATTTATTGTACAGAGTTCTATCTTATTGCTGCTCTTGATTTCTTTTGACCTTTTCAATTAATTATTTACAAAAAATATGATGTAATATGTTTTGTGTTTCTTTTGAATTTCATTAATTGTACAAAGTTTTTTCTTATGTTATTGATTTCTTTTTGATGTTATTGTAATAAAAAATTCCCCTACACTCTCCAGTAGGGGTCCCTGCAGCTGTGTGGAGAGTCACTTGATGGCTGATGTTGGTGGTGAATGGTTGGAAGAACATTCAGTTCTAGCTAAGGATGTGGAATTGAAGGTGTCGGGGAATTCTGGAACTTCTGAAGCAGCAGCTGGGATGCACCTTCCGGGTAGCCAGCACTATGCCTGACAAGGTGGTTCCACGCCTCCTGTCATGGATACCCTGAGTTTGGAACAGAAGAAGTTGTGTCTCGAATCTGAGTTATGAAAAATTGGGGATCAACTTCATTGTGAACAACTAAAGCAGGAGGAGGAAAGAAAGTGCAAGTGGTCACTCACCTCACCTTTAAGTGAGGGTTCACCTGGACCCACAGAACTTCTGACAGCTGCAGACAGACCAGATCCTCCTCTAGGGCTCACAGATAAGATCCCACATCTGGACTGGAGTGCTAGTGATGACGTCGCCTGGTCTCCTGAGCACGCTTTGTCGTCGGCTGGCTGGAGTCCCTCACCATGCGGGGATGGGGATTGGCAACCAGATCCTTGGATTCCTCTCTGGCATGGGTACAAATTCACCTTCTGGGGTGGTGTTGGATTCTACCCATGATGTGTCTACTGCTGGCGATGACCCTGGAAAGTCAGATAATGGAGTTCCTCCTGGGGTTCCTTCTAGTTCTGCCAATGTTGACTGTCTAGGTGGGGATGGGCCTCGGCCCACGGATCTTCTGGCACAGTACCAGGCTCACGGCAGTGAGGCACCTGGTCCTGAGCCTCCGATGTATGCCAGTCATTTCCACAAACTGGTGGAACTAGCTAAATGGCATAATGCTATTAGGCTCCATTATATTGGGCCTTGGGACGCTATCCCTGATCACTTTTATGTTGGGAAAATTTTTTTGAAGCAATCCCTGGGTTTCTCCCCATCTGAAGTGTATGCCCTGATCCATGCCCAAGGGGACAGTACTTTTGATATCAGTGTTAGGACCCCCGCCTTGCTGGAGCAGTTTTGGTGCAGATATACCAACCTTAAGACCAACCCTTGATGGGTAGACCTTCTTGTCATTCCTTTAACGAAGCAGCCCTTTTGTATTATTACTATACTTTTTCGGAATGAAGGGGTGAACATTACTGACATTGTTTACTGGTTGGAGAAGAGGTGTTCTATCCAGGGTAACCGGCCCCCCATATTGAATGATGAGGGATTCTGTAATGGGGGCTGGAATTTCCAGATCAAGTTACAACATACTGATCAGGATATTGTTCACCTTCCCAGTTGTTTCTTTATTGGCCGTGACAAGGGGTTTCTGTTTTATCCAGGTCAGCCACGGATGTGTTTCAAGTGTGGGTCACACAGGCATATCAGTACAGCTTGTGAGGTTCTCAAATGTACTCACTGTGGGGAATTGGGGCATTCTAGTGTACATTGCTTCCAAGATCCGGAATGCAATCTCTGCGATGATCTTGGCCATACCTTTACTGATTGCCCTTGGGTGGTGAAAAATACTGAGAATGCTGATTTTGGGGTGCAGGATTATAACCTTAGGGAGGCAATGGCCCCATCCCATGCATCTGGCTCTGGCCTCTTGAAAAATAGAAAAGGCCCAGGAATCTCGGAGCCCACCAACCCCCGTTCCTCCTGCACCTCCTGTACTGGTAGACACAGACCTGGTTGCAGAGCAGATCCCGGGTGTCTCTCAGATGGATATGGGTCCTCCCAACCCTCCACCAGCGCAGTTGCCTCTAGATCAAGAGTTTACTGTGGTCCATAGTAAACGAGGGAATGGTTCCAAACAAAAGTCACAGAAGCCTCTGGTAGCACCCTTGATGGATCCCAATAAGTTTGCAGTCCTTCAAGATTTGCCCTCAGACAAAGATAGTGACTCTGAGGACCCTTCCTCCCACTCTTCTCAGGCAGGTTGGGCTTCTGACTCTGAGGGATTGGAAGACTGTAGAACTGCCCCTGTACCCAGTGGCAGAGTCACAAAAGCTTCTAGTAAAGTCAAATGATGATTTGGCCTCTTTATGGTTCTCTCTGTGTATAGTTTTAAGCTAGCATCCATGAATGTGAATAGTATTCAGCCTGAATTTAAGTGGTTGGCTATGTATGCTTATTTCATGCATGCTGATCTGGACTGTTTATTTTTGCAGGATGTCTGCCTCCATTCTCCAGGAACTTTGTAGGCGGCCTCTACCAGTTGGAAATGGGATGCTAGTTTCTGGTCCCAGGGTGCAGATGTTTGCTCTGGTGTAGGGATTTGTTTTTTCCCCGAGTTATAGCACTTAGGTAGTTAGAACTTTTGGAGGGGAGGGCTTTGTTGTTAGATATTCAGTGAAAAGGTTTGCCTTTTTGTCTCCTGAATGTGTACGCTCCCCCCCAGCTGAAACACGATAGGGTGAAACTTTTCCGAGCCTTGCAGCCCTTTTTGTTTACCAACCTACATGTGGTTTTAGGAGGAGATTTTAATTGTGCACTCTCTTTGCCAAGTCTCGGCCTCCCATCCAAAAAGCAATATTGTGACACCACTTGTTTGTGGGAGATTACTGAGGATGTGGGACTGATTGATGTATTTGGTTCCCATTTCCAGGTGGCCCCATATACTTATTTTTGTGGGCCCCATTTCTCTAGAATAGATTATTGTTTTGTTTCTGCCTCCCTTCACTTGCAGAATGCTCAGGTTGTGGTTGTGGCAACATCTGATCAAAGAATGTTGTCAATTTTAGTGGGCAGTCACCCAGAGCAGCGCTATGGCCCGGGGGTCTGGAAATTGAACTTGTCCTTGTTGGATGTTCCTCAGATTCAGGTAGGTTTTGGTCATATCTTGGCAGCTAGAAAGTCTTTTTTTTTTTTGTATGAGGATTCTAATGCCTGGTGGGAAGACACTAAGTGGGAGATTTGTTGCTACCTTAAACAAATGGGGAAGTTGCACGGGAAGTTTAAACACATTACATTGCAGTGTTTATGGTCACAATTGCATTCTTTATCTGCCTTACATTCTGAGAAGGGTGGAGATTATCCCCAACCCTTCGGGCATTTAAGGATGAACTGACCAGACGGCAAAAGGATATGTTGAAAGGTTTGGAAAGACAGCAGAGGTATAAGGTTCTTGGTAAAAAACATGATACTGACCCCTTTGATTCTTATGCTCAGGCTCTGGAAAGAAGAAGTATGCTTTATTTTACTACTGCTTGTGGTGATACTGTTACTGAACAATCTGCCATTTTATCTGAGATACAGTATTTTTTTGTGGCTGCATTTGCAAGTAAGTCTTTGTCATGTGAAGTTATGAAACAGTGGTTACATTCATGCGACCTTCCTACCCTTCCTGTGGACGTTCGGGATATGTTAACTTGCCAGATTTCTTTAGCTGAAGTAAAGCAGGTCATTTGGTCCCTGTCATCTGGTATGACACCGGACTCTGATGGCCTGCCTCACTCTGTTTATAAACCTATTTGGGAAACACTGGGGGAGGAATTGGTGGCCGTCTTCAATGGGGTATTGAATAGGTGTACTCTGCCTGATAGTATCTATGAAGATGTTCTTGTCCTTTTATTTAAAGATGGGGACGGGGGTATCTCAAGAATTGGTGACCTATCACCCTTCTTAATACCGATTGTAAAATCTTAATGAAAGTCCTAGGGAATAGGATGGTAAACGTATTGCATTCTATTGTTCACCCCACACAATTTTGTGGGGTTCCCCATTGAAAACTGCAGGATGCCTTGATTCTTATTAGAGAGCTCCTTCATAAGAGTAGTACTCAGGAATTAATGGGATATTTTGTGAGCTTGGACTAATCTAAAGCATTTGACAGGGTGGAATATGACTGTCTGTGGGAAGTTCTTAGATATTATGGGTTTCCCAACACTTTGATTTCATGGTTGCAGATTTGTTACTGTAATATTAGTGTTATACTGACCATGAATGGTTGGGTGGGTGCTAACATTCCTGTTAGTAAGGGAGTATGGCAGGGTTGCCCATTGAGCCCTTTTTTATGTTTATTGGCCCGGATATTCAAACTGCGCCAGGCTGTGGAGCAAGCCTGGGCGCAACTCAACTTTGTTGCACAGGGGTGTGGCCTGGGCGATATTCAACGGAGCTGCACTATGGCGCAGCAGCTTTGAATATCGCACCCTGGCCACCCCCACTGTGCATGGCACAGTGGCACTGCACCAGCGCAAGTGGCCAGAGTGGAGCATGGAGATGCGCTAGCGCAAGTGCCATTGCGCCATGCACAGCACCTGCGATATTCAAAAGGGGACATGCAAATGGGGCCATAATTTATGCAAGGCGCACAGGGGGCCATTTGCATCTCATCATGGCCCCATTTGCATGCCATTAGAATGCAGGTGTGCCAATCCCCAAGGACTTGCACATGGCGCCCGGCCAGGCAGCAGCTGTCGGGGACCGATGCCGCCTGCAGCCCGATCATGGGCATTCGTGTAAAAAAAAAAAAAACCCTGTCCTATATCCCTGGTGGTCCAGTGGACCGCACTGAGCCCGATCATGGGCATCAGTAATAGAACCCCCCCCAAGTCCAATATCCCTGGTGGTCCAGTGGACGATCGCTGTCCGATCGTGGGCATCAGTACCTCATTAAATACCCCTACTACCCTGGTGGTCTAGTGTACCCCACCCCACCTGCCCACTGAGCCCCACTGCCCAGCTCCCCCCCCTCGTCAGCCGGCGGGCGGCAGCACCCCACCTGCCTGCTGCCCCACCGCCCGCCGACTGACAGTTCAGTAGGGCTGCACGCCCACTGGTTCACAGTGGAGCCAATAGGTGTGCAGCCCATACCGTACTACTCAGTCCAGATATATGAATGAATTCATTCACATATCTGGACTAAATAATCTGACTATAAACTCCGCCATTAAGCTCATGCTGTGAACAATGGGCATGCAGCCCTACCAGCTGTTAGCGGGCGGGCGGGGCAGCAGGCGGGTGGTGCTGCCGCCCGCCGGCTGATGGGGGGGAGCGGGGCGGTGGGGCTCAGTGGGCGGATGGGGTGGGGGGTACAATAGACCACCAGGGTAGTAGAGGTATTTGATGAGGTACTGATGCCCGTGATCGGGCAACGATCGGTCCACTGGACCACCAGGGATATTGGACTTGGGGGGCATTCTATTACTGATGCCCGTGATCAGGCTCAGTGCAGTCCACTGGACCACCAGGGATATTGGACTTGGGGGGCATAATCTTCAGGACGAATGCCTGCGATCTGGCACATAGAGGTCCACTGGACCACCAAGGATATTGGAAGGGGGGATTTCGCTCCAGGGATGCCTGTGATGGGGCAAGGGGGGGTGCCACCAGGTGCGGCAGGAACTCAGGTGGCCACCCACAGGTGGCAGCTGCCGTGTTGCGCCCTGCAATGCGGCAGCTCACCTGTGGGTGGCCATCACTTGTTCTTTTTTCTTGGCTTAACTTTGTGCAGGCGCAGGTAGAGGTTGCGCATGCATGACTCTGCACATCCTGGGCTGAATATCAGGCTGTGCAGGTTATGCATGGGCATGCCCCTCCACCTGTGCCTGCATACATTACTGACGCCATTCTCGCAAGATTGGGATTTGCGGCGCGACTTTCCCTTTTGAATATCACACCGGGGCGCATCAGTGGGTTGTGCATAGTGTAACACTGTTGCGCCATGTGCAACCCTTTTGAATATCTGGGCCACTATCTTTAGATCCTCTGTTACATAGACTGCATCACAATGATGATATTATTGGTCTTTCGGTTGGTAGTTCTGATCCTCAAATCAAATCTATTGCTTATGCGGCTGATTTAGTTTTGATTTTGGCTGATTGAGCCTCGGCCGAATCTGCACAGGTGAGTTACAAGCTTTTTCGGATACTACTGGCTCTGAACTAAATTGAGGTAAGTGCTGTATCTTTCCAATTGGTTGTCCAGATCCAGAGTGGTTCACTGTTTGGCAATTTCCTATGGTGCAGGGTTATATTAAACTCTTGGGTTATTTTCTTTGGTGGAACGGACTCACAATTTTATAATTGGGATCTCAAACTTCGGGCTGCAAAGTTTATGGTGGATAGATGGAATAAATGCTGTATGTCAAAGCGAAAATTGATTTTTATGATTAAATCCTATTTATAACCTGTCTTTTTATTTTTATCAGCCGTTTACCCCCCCCCCCCCAAAGGCCTTGGAGACTTCTGTTTATAGTATTTTTTCATGGCTTGTGGGGATAAGATTGAACCCTATTAAACGTGGTGTCACCTACTTACCCTTCGACCACGGTGGATTGGGAATGATTAATAATGTGGTGTTTTTTGTGTTACTTTTTTTCCCATAATATTAACCCAATTCTTGTTAATCTTCCAGAATTGTGGAGTCTTGGGTCCTGGATGAAACTGGTCCCATCCTTTCAGTTTGGAATTATTCTGGCCCCATTTCTAGACAAGTACGGGTTTCCTTGTTGGCTGCGTATTGGAGGGATGTGGGTGGGAAGCTTAAGGTTTGGCAGGTGCCCTGTCAGCAGCTCACTGCTGGATCTGGGAAAGAGGTGTATAACTGGATTTTAGATGCCCATTTTTTGGAGGATCCTTGATTTGTGGAGCTCCCACCCTCGGTGTGGGATCCAATCACACGATTTCTCCTCAGTCCACGAATCCTAGCCTATTTTTGAGATTTTCTATGGCTCTGCACTCATAGAAAATTGGGGGTTAAAGGGAACATGAAGCACAAGGAAGTTTCTGAGTGTACCTGCCCCAGAGAAGCTACTTGCTCTGGAGTGATTGAAACTATGCAACATTTATTTCTGGACTGTCCCTTTGTGGTTGCTTTTTGGGAATTTTTCCATGCTTTCTGGCCTTTGAGACCTTTTTGGGCCTTGGCCATGGATGTCTGGGTTAGTGGCATCCTCCCAAGCTCTTGGGTGAGATATGACCCTTGTACTATGCAGTTGTTTCTTGGCTTTGTTAAGTTTCAAATTTGGCAGACTCATTGTGAATTGACCCTGAGGAAGAGGTTGATGACCAGTGAACAAGTGTTTTATGCTATTCAATGGGATGTCCTTAAATTGCTTGCCTTTGAACATGATTCGGCCTCCTCAGACCTCTATAAATTGTGGTGGAGACATATGTCCTGGTTGGATGCGGGATGAGGTGGGTTTCATTTTCTCCTTTCCCTACAGTTTTTTCCCTTGTTCCTGTTTGTGATCCCTTCCTCAGGATTGTTTCTTCTTTTGTTTCTTTAAAGAAATGTACTGTTGTCTGGATTCGGTTAGGGGTCTTTGGCATGTTTTCCTGCTCGTACTTGTTTTTCTTTTCCTTTTTATCAGTTTGTATGTTTTTCATTTTTCCTTTTATGAGTTTGCATATTGTAATACTGATTTATCTTTTTTTTTGCTTTTTATGGTACAAAGTAAATAAAAGTGTCCCCTACTCTTTGAGTAGGGATGGGACGGGGGTTCGGTACACGTACAAATTATTTTTTTTGATGTTTCTATATACTGTAATGTCCTTTTCTATTTCGTTTGCTTTCTTTTCTTCTGATTTTGTATGACATAATACAATTTTGTATATTTTGTTTCCAGTTTTGTATAAATAATTCCCTACTCTTTTTATGGGGAGGGAAGGGTTTTTTTTGTATACATTTAGATTACTTTTGTTTGTAGTTTATGTATGACGTAATACTTCTTTATGTTTTTGATTTTATTTTATGATTTGGTATGAAGTTGTACAATTTTGCATATTAAGTTTTTAAGTTTTGAATAAAAAATTCCACTACTCTAATGTAAGGGGTGCTGTGAACATCCGGTCCTGTGAGTTGGTGCAGCAATGGTATCCTGGGTGGAGCAGCCTACTTCCTTCCCCACCCAGTCTGTTGAGGAAGCTCAATCCATGATTTTGGAAAATATTACAGGAAACATTGAGATTGTAGCTGCAGCCGCTAGCGCATCGGTCTCATGTTCCATCGTAGTGCCGAAGATGAAAACTTGTGAGTCAAAAAGGAATACAGTGAAAGGAGGGCCTACCTGTTGGCACTTCTTGAGATAGAAGCGAATTTTGAGAGATGTAGGTGGCTGGCGTACAAGCCAGAGATGCACCTGGAACATCAAGAGAGGTTACCAGCTAAACCAGAGATGGAAGATAAGTTTGCTTGTATGAACAACAGCACGGAATCTGAATAAGTGAATACTGTAAATGTTGAACATGTGTATGCCGAAGAGACTGAAGAAATGGAGGTTGCGGGGGGTAATGTGACAGAAGGAAATGTTCCGGAACAAGTTAGGACAGTACAAATTCATATGGAGAATGAGCAAAGGGCACATAGTGCTCCTCCAGTTTTCACACATGTTCATCAATATTCAGCAGAGACTGGGGCTGAAGTTAGGATATCTCAGCCACTGCAGGAGTTGGACTTTCCTGATTATGATGAAAATTGGTCTATCAGTGGGCTTACGGTGGGAGAATCACTCAGGCAAGCAGGTTGAGTGAGAAACTCTAAAGACCAGCCATGGGTTTCCCCAGAAAGACGAGGAGCAGAGCAACATGACCCATTAGAAATTCCCTCCTCCCTTGAATTAACAAACTCCCCACATCTGCAAATACCATCTATAAGAGATATCACCAAAGAGAATGAGTAGTTAACACAAAGAAGGGCTAAGCATGCAAATGAGGACCCAGCCACGTTCAGCGATCATAAGGCAACATGAATCTCAGACCCCCCCTCATAACTCAATCTCAGAACAGATCTGAACAGCAACCAGGGCCAGCAAATACAGGTTCTGGGAGGCCTGAAACTCAGGCTAGAGGCCCCACTCCCAGGATCTTTGCTGGGCTATTTCACATACCACCTGAGACAACAATAAGACAGTATGCCATCAGAATCAAGTATAAAGGGAGACTGGATACACACCGAGACAGAATACATGTAGGAAGAATTCTACTCAAGGAACGCATGGGGTTTTCAGTGCACAAAATATATGCATTAATCTACACCTCAGGAGACCCAAATTTTGATGCAAGCTTCAAAACAGCATCAGGTTTGTCGCTGTTTTGGTAGAGATACCAAAGGGTCAGACATACACCAGAATGGGGCACATTTTGCAGTAATTCCTCTCTTAAAACTCACATATCGCACTATTACAGTACTGTTTAGGAACAAGTGGGTGGTAATAGCTGACATATTATATTGGTTGTGGTCAAAAGGTACTGTGCTAGGGTTACTGGATTCAATCATGGATTCAAAGGACATATGGACCTGAGGCTGGTGCATCAGGGTTCAATTGCCACAAGCAACTGGTGCAATCCAACATCTCTCAAGCTGTTTTTACCTCAGAAGAGACAGAGGTTTAATTTTTTATGCTGGACAGCCTAAATCATGCTTCAGGTGTGGTGCGTATACACACCTTAACAATGCTTGTGATCAACTCAAGTGCTCCCTGTGTGGGAGTATTGGGCACTCAACCATAAATTGCTACACACCTGTTTGTTGTAACCTATGTGATGAAACAACATACGTACTTAAAAAACTGTTCATGGGCTTTGTATAATAACAGGGCAAACAATGAGGAAGAGGAACAGGTTGCAGCCTCTACTACAAAACGGACAAACTCAGGCTGCCCAGGAATGTAGGCCACAACATGCTAATACCTCTGCTCAGCCTTCTGCCAGGGCTCAAGATCTCGCCAATACGTCAGAAGGGATACCTTAATAGAGACAAAGAACCTTAGTGTGCAAGCACTGATGCAAGGGTTACCCCAAAGGGCATTGGCCGGGAAGCCAAGTTTCAAACAAATACAAAATCACACATACTCCCATAATACAAAGCATCACGGGCTGTATATGCAAATCACCACAAAATATTATGCTGATTCAAGTTTAAGCAGAAATGCATGGTGCCAAAAGGCCTCTTACGCAGTCTGCAAAGGGTGCCAACAGGGTCATTCTGTTGGCACCCTTTGCAGACTGTGTGAGAGGCCTTTTGGCACCATGCATTTCTGCTTAAAGTTGAACCAGCATATTGTTTTGTGGTGATTTGCACATATAGCCCATGATGCTTTGTATTATTGGGGTATGTGTGATTTTGTATTACCATAATAGAGACTGATGACAATCACTCTAGCACTGCCAGGCAGCAAGATTCTAGCAATATGGAGAATGATGCCACTTTAACCTCAGTAATACCCTTGACTTCTCACACAGAGATCTTGAATATGCCACTCCCCTATACGGAAAAATGGGAAAACCAAAAAACCCAAAGAGTGATGTGCAGTCATGCCCAAGAGAAAGGGGTGATACCCAAACCCCAAAGAATTGCAGTCCTGACCAGAAACAGATTCTCTACTCTAACAAAATGAAAACAATAGATTGAAGAGGAAAATGACTCCGATACCTCATCAGTCACTTCCTCACAGCCTGATCCCATTACAGACACTGAGCTAACGTCTGGCAATTCCAGGGCATCAAAAAGGAAGAAAAAACAAAAAAAATCTAACACAAAGTCTTCAGTAGAGGAAGATATGGAGGAGCTGGTTCCAAACACTTCCTAATGATCTGGGAACTCACTTTTGGGTCATTAAATGTTAACAGCATTAAGAACCCAATCAGAAGACATACCACCTTCTCTGTTTTAAAGGAACAACGTCTGGACATACTCTTTTTACAGGACACCAGATTACACACCTTGAGGGAACAACACATTGCAACAAAAGAATGGTTTACTGGCCCATCATTCTGGTCACTGGGCAATGAAACCTGCACAGGACTTGATATATTATTTAATTCCCCTGGATCTGCTGTATCTCAGCTAATAAATTTGATCCCAGGCCGAGTCCTTATTTTAGATGTTAGACATAAAGCACATGATTTCAGATTTATCAATGTTTATAATCCCCAAACAAAATATCAAAGAACTGAAGTATTAAAAAGTATACAGCCATATCTATATACATCCAAATCCATAGTGTTAGGAGGTGATTTTAATTGTATATTATCACTAGCTGATAAAACTGATAATACACATAAATTGTATGATATGAGCCTTTTAAACAGAATGTATAAAAACGTAAAATTGAAAGATTGTGCTTCAGAAATGAGGAACACCTTAGACCACCATTTTACAAAGGAAGTCTATCCACTAGGATAGACTGTTTTTGAAATGCAATGGATGCCTGCCAATCAATATAGGGTGATTCCTGTGGAAATAACTGGCCATAGACTGGTCATAGTGGGGTTCAGCAATCCACATAACAAACCTCAGTCCAACACAGTTTGGCAGTTAAATATTTCTTCCCTGGAAGACCAAGAGTTCCGGAAGGGAGTGCAGAAGGAATTAAGGGTACATATTTCTGTTTTTGAGCTGTATGATAATTCATTACTTTGGTGGCAAGATACGAAAAATGATATCCACACCTGCTGTGGCCAGACGGCTAAAATGCTTCCACAAAGAAATTTCTGAATTATCTGAAGCACAGAAAATGATTACAAGTATTGATGTCTCAAGCTATAGAATCAGGAAGAGTTCTCTCCACCCAGATACAGGCAGTTAAGTCAGAAATGTGTTTATTCCAGTATGATAGGGCCCAGACACTATTTGTGGAACAAAAGTTTGCGACACAAGGGAAAACACAGCAGGTAAACCATTATGATAGTCTTAGTCAGAGAGTAGATTCCAGATATATTGGATGGAATCTGGAAGTACTACAAATAAAGACCATGACATTGCATAAGCAGTGGATAGTCATGTAGAGGCACTATTTGAGCAATCAGTCCATAACACAGACTCTCTAGAGGCATTTTTGAAGGACTTACAGATTTCTGGGATACCAAAAGGGGAGGAAAAATTCTTGGTGACACTAATAACTAAGGCAGAATTACAGGCAGCCATTTCTGCAACAAAAACTGGAGTAGCACCAGACCCAGAGGGATTATCCGGAGAATTTTATCAAAAAAATGATGGATCTCCTAGTAGATTACATGGATCTCCTAGTAGATTACCTATTGTTAATTTTAATGATATTTTGGCAGGTGAGGTCCCTTTTCTGGCCTCTTTGGCCAATAGTTTCTTGATTTTTCTCCATAAAAAGGAGATAAGTCCATATTAAGTAATTAGAGGCCCATAAGCCTAATCAAGGTGGACTTGAAATTATTATGTAAGATTCTGTGTGCCAGATTGGCCAAAGTGGCACAGTTTGTCATTTCACCAGCCCAGGTGTGTGACATACCACAATGCACTATGTTGGGTAAACTTAAACTTATACATGAGGTATTTGATTACCAGGACATGTCAGGCCTCCTCCTCCTTACAATTGATCAGTCTAAAGCATTTGATGTTGCCGGCCCAGGTGGCACTGAGGGTTGAGGCACTGAACGCCACACCTCACACCACGCACCACGCCGGTGACCCTGGTTTGGGAACAGACTTGGGCTACCGGGGGCTGGCAGGGGAGAGGTTGGATTGAGCATCCCAGGATTGCTCTCCTTCCTCTGGGGTGGGCTCATGGGGTTGCGTCCCACTTGGGCAGCCCCTGGTGAAGACCGAGGGAAGCACAAGGTGCGGCGCCAGCATGGGGGAGGTGTTTGGCAAGATGATAGCATAAAGCGCTGCGCATCATTGCACTGCCAGCTCTGGGGGACAAAACCAAGGTGGAAAAAGGGCTAGGCATGACCGAGCAGCTTGATGGCCGTGCACCTGCTGACCTAGGGGCCTGTCATAGAATTGCGTTGGGGGTTCCGGTGATAGCCGCGCTTGGACCCTCACGTATCGAGTGAGCCTGCTGTCCTCCAGGTCGGTGGGGGCCGGTGGCTGGATGCCCCCACCGGAGCACTGCAGAGGCACAAAAATCAAAGTACGATAAAAAAATAAACCATTTGATGTTGTACCCCACGAATACCTTTTCACCGTATTAAAACATTATGGAATACCAGAAACATTTCATATTTTGGTTCAAATTCTATATAAATATGCTTCCATGAGTCCAGTGGTAAATGGTAGGATAGGAAGACACATGAGAATTCTATGAGGCATAAGACAGGGGTGCCCATTGAGCCCCCTGCTTTACATTTTTGCTGTTGATCCACTACTCCAAAAACTGGAAATGGAAAAAGAGATTAAACATACTGTAGGTTCAAATCACTAGGATTTTCCAGTGGCTGTAGCCTATGCAGATGATGTCACCATTTTGGTAGCCAACAAAGAATCAGAGGAAAAATCTCTAGAGGTAGTTTCTGGATTTTCAGAACTTTCAGGATCAAAAATTGGTAAAGAAAAGTGTGGAGGAATTGTAATACATGGCTCATGGGTGGGTATGGCTGAACCCATCTCAGGAATACAGGTATCGGCTTCTTCCATCAAGATATTATGTATAACTTTTGGGGCACCAGACCCTGCAACTGCAAATGGGGAAGAATGTATTCTCAAGGCTGAGGGTAAGATAAATAAATGGAAGACTTTCCCCATGACCGAATAAAAAGAGGATTTTTATGTTTAAAATCTTTATTATTCCCTTGTTCTTATTAGTGAGTAATATTTTTCCACTATCAGCTAAGCTAGAAACAAAAATGTACAATATCACAGTAGATTAAATCCAGTAAAAAGACTAATCACATATAGACCAATCAAGAAAGGGGCACTGGACATGCTACATTCAGTGGCCTTTTTCTTCTCTATTTTTATATACTCTAGTTTGCTACCGTTACTTGTGGGTAAACAATTGGTATGGGTAGTTTGTTTTAGGGCCAGGTGTGCTTTCTTTTTGCAAAAATGGGAGACACAAAATTGGGGTTCCTTTAGGGCACTCCCCCTTGGGTCTGCTTCTTATTTATTGGAGTTATTTACGAAATTGAAAACATGGAAAGTTATCCCACAGGATATGAGGCATACGGTATGGAAAGAAGTCTATAAAAACATTTTATCAGTAGAGGTAGCTAAAACCCTGCATTTCACACTCCTAAGTAATATAAGACTCACAGAGGTCACAGCTCAACTAATAGAAACTAGCGTGCCACCAAAAGTGTGGGAATCTGGGATACTTTGTGTCTATGTTGTCATGATCACCTGAACGTAAGTGGCAATCAATATCATAAGGGGCTAAAAGAAAGAATTTGTATAAGGGAAGAATGTTTGGATAAGGTTGTGACAATGATCCATCTTTATTTCAAATGCACATGCATGGTTAAGTTTTGGACTCCAATAGCCATTGAATGGGAACTACTCCAGTTTAGAAACGTAACATACAAAGTATTAATGTATGGCCAATTTAGGAAGGACTGGAATAATTTTCATAAAGTTACCCTTAGGGTAGTGTTTTCAGTTATAAAGTGGGCTGTCTGGCAAGTTAGATGTCAGTTTGTGCTACAGCAGAAACATATAAACTTGGCAGGCTTAATTGGAAGAGTTACCAAGGAGATACAGAACATTTACTCAAAGGACAAATCTTCACTTCCATAGCAAATAATTACTAGCTGATGGAAACATTGGCCTAAGGCTATTACAGGCTAGCCTTCTGGACACAAAAGCTTAACATAAACTCTGTACTTAAGAGGTTTAAGAATAGAAGATAAACTCTGACACTGTATAAGACAGTGGAAAATTATATTATATTATATTACATTAGCAGAGTAGCACGATTGCATGATTCCCAATATGAGATTTTATAAGATCTCTTCTGCTAGAGTAACTGTAAATATGATGCAACTATTGGTGTATGCAGGATTTAGTATATCTAGTTATTAATCATGAAGTGAAGTCCATAACACTTTTTTTTTTTGCAAGATGGGGACAGTTGATGTGATTACTGTACTTGGAATATAAATTTCTCTACTCCTCAGGTCAAATAAATTAAGGTAATATGGGTGGGATAATGGATCTAATTTTGGGTCTGGATTTAATGTTTAAGTCAGTGAAAGGTAGATACATAGCAGTCTTGTTACTGCCAGGTTGCTTAGTTTAAAAGGTATTGTTTATTCATTATGAATTAAGCTGGAATCAATTTTTGCTACTCTGTTTTTACCATAAAGGGTGGAAAAATGTATGAATTTTTTCTAGACTTATCACAAAATTTGTAGAGACACTGCATTGTTTAAATGTATAAACCATATAAGGGGTGTCCAATTTGTATGCTCTTTTGATAGTTATAGCATAAAGATATTTTTTCTAATTTTTGAATGTATTAATAATCTCCTTCTTAAAGGTATCTCTGTACATAACGGATGTGCAAATATTACTTGGAGATTTTCTGAAGGGGGCAAAATGGATAGGATCTGGTAGTATCAACACATGGATTTCTATAACAAGTGCCATATTCTAACATGAATTTGGAAAATATATAGCATGGCAGTATTTCAAAATGTGGTTTCAACTGTCTTTCTCTGATGTTGGATAAGAAAGTAAGTATTCTGCATGATTTGTTCATGTATTTCATTATAGTTTTGACAATAAAAAATTACCCTACTCTTTTTGAGAAGTGACATGGGATCTTTAACATCCACCTGAACTATCACCAGAACAGGCAGAAGGGACCTCGGTTTAACATCTTATCTGAAAGACAGCACCTTAGGGGTGTAGCACCCCCTTCATGCTGCACAAAAGTGTCGGTATTAGGAATTAACCCAAGTGCCTGGAGTGGGGACAGTGGGTCTTTGCCAGAAAGTAGAATTCCAAGCAAGGGGGAATTCCACAAATGGGTCAAGTGTATTTACAGAACAAATGGGCAGCAATGGGCCTTCAGCCACAATAGACAAGACTATAGGACCAGATGGGATGTACCCAAGTATGCACAGGGAAATGGCACTCATACTGGATGAGCTCATGGCTGCATTATTCAAAAGCTCAATACAGGTAGGAGTGGTTCTGAAAGACTAGAGGGTAGCAGACCAGGGAGGGGACAAGGAGTAACCTGATAACTATAGTCTCATCAGCCTTACCTCCACTGTGGGTAAATTGATAGACACTAGTCAAGAAGAAGCTACTGGACTACCTAGAGAGAAACTGGCTCCAGGATAGTAAACAGCATGGGTCTATGTGAGGGAGGTCTTGTCAGACTGACCTATCAGTATTCTTTGACTAGGTTACTAAGGCAGTGGATAAGGGGCAAGGAAAAGATGCTCACCATAGTATCTGCTTTTCTTCTACTTAAAGAAAAAATTATTTTTAAATAAGATTTACAACATAGGTAACAAACACGTACATGCAAAAATCAATATATAAATACACAGATAATTAATACATGCAGTTCAAATTAGTTAAAAGGGTCAATAAAATACATTTCCTTGTCTTTTTAAAAGTAAAAAAATAATAAGTTTAACATACTATATTTCATAACATGCCTTTCATCTAAATAATTAGCTAACCTAGTACAGCTCTTACATCACCTCCTCCTGTGGAATCATGCCCTGGAACTCAGAATGTTTTGTAAATGAAAACTCTCTTTGTTGCTCTTGCATTAACAGCCTTCCTTAACTGATCTTTTACTGAGAAGTCCAGCTGTAGCTGAAACCTAAATTTAAAAACAATGGCTATATCAAAAAATTGCCAATCTTAGAATTGAGTAAAATTAGTAAAATGATAAAAACTATGTAAACAAATTTTAAGTACAATTAGAAAGCATAAATGCTGTAGATACAGGCAAAGATTCACTGTAACGTGCAAGCTGGAGTGGCCCTAAAACACTTACCCTGACCTACTGTATCATATAATAATCCTAAAAAAAGGGGTGGTAAGAAAGGGTGAGTTGTGTTAGATGTTCTAATTATTTTGAAGAAAGGCAGATACTTTTGACCATTATATGAATAACCATGATAATCCACTCCAGGTGTGCCAGTGCTGTAGTAACCTTACTTCCTGGGTGGCTGAAGGCCCTGAAGGCTCCTCAGGCTTCACAACCTACCTAGGTCATTTGGTTACTACAAATATTGCTGCATACTCGACTGTGGATTATTCCTTACTTTCAATGCAATCCCTGTCATGTGTTATTGCTTTCTTTTATACATTTGAAAAATACCAATATATAATAAAACTCAGTTAATTTAAGCAAGTTGTATACCTGCACAAATGTTATATTCCCTAATCCAAACATTATAATAAGGATATCGCTATCAGAAACTTGCAGCTGCTATTTTTTTTAAGAATATCATTTTTCTGACAGTAGCAGACCAAGACCCCTGGATCAGTAATCCAGATGGGGGGCCCCTCTTAACATCACAGGTGCCCAACATGTATTTCTCATGAAAAACTCAACAATTCTATTGTACTTCTACAGGAAACCAAGTTTAAAAAGCAGGCATGAGGGATAGGCATAGTGCATGCCTATGCTCTACCAATCAGAAACATGAATGAAAGCAAACCCAGCCCAGGTCATGAAGACCACTGACCAACTAATGGGTTCCGGAGTAACCCTGCTGCTGAAGACTATAGTATATGAACTGAGGTTTGGCAGTCTCTGCTCAGGTCCCAATTCAGAAGGACATCAGTTCAGAACCCAAACTGTAATGACAACAGAAAGTGCTGTGCTAATCACAGTCAGTTTAGTTTTTACCTTAAAAGGTTGCAGCTGTGTCACTAAAGAGCTTCTCTCCTTTGAAGCACCATCACCTGATCCATCCAATGAATGTCCCCTCTCTGTTGTAACAGCATCACCTGATCCAGTGAGACTTGGGATGACTACAGATGAGGTAGACTTCTCAGACGCTGGACCACCAGTACGTAACATTGAGATTAGCTTCAGCCACTGGTCAAAAATCTGTTCTTCATTCTCAGGTTCAGTAAAGAGTTTCAGGTAGAAGGAACGTCCACTGGCAAGTTTCATCTTCAGGCAATATTTCAGTCTGCGGTGGATAGACAGCTTTACATACTTCAGTGGAAGAAGCCTAAAATAAACAGAATAAGTGACTTAGGTAATTGCTTAGTGGATGTCAGTCCTAGCATGCTAAGAAAATCTAATTTTCCTACTTCATTTTTTTGTTTTTATAAAATGGATGTTTATCGTTTTCATACTGGATGTCATACTGGATTTTTTTAAGGAAGTCAAAAAGGCAGAGCCCATATAGACTTCCCCCACAATTCAGTGGTGGTAACATACGTCACCAACTTCAACAAAAAACCTATCCAGTCTATTTTTAAATATTTCAAGGCTATCTGCATCCACCACCTCCTGTGGCAGCTTATTCCAAAACCTAATTACCCTACACTTAAAACTATTCCTTCTCAATTCAGTCCTACTCATTTCTTACCTCAATTGCTTATTATGTCCCCTCAATTTATATGATTTTCCTCTCATTTTCAATCCCAATTCTGCCTTAAGATCATTATCTCCCAACACCTTACATAATAGCAATAAATCCCCCCCTTGCCCTTCTATTACCCAATGACCACAATCACAACTTATCCAATCTTTCCTCATACGAAATTCCCTAACAACCTGAAACAAGTCTAGTAAAAGCTCTCTGGGGCTTCTCTATTAATTTTACATCTTTGATAAGGAACGGGTAGGAGACAGTGGAGCAATAATCCAAAATCGACCCAACCATATTCCTATACAGTTGCAACAAAACCTCACTACTTCTTGATTGAAAACCCCTTCTTATACAATGCATCAACTGTGTAGCTTTATTTGATGTTATTCTACTATGGACTCCCTTTTTTAGGTCATTTTGAATATAAATTCCTAAGTCTTTTTCACACTCTGAAACCTCCAATTTAAGATCCTGCATATAATATGTATGTTTGCTGGACATTTTGTCTACCAAAATGCATAATGATGCATTTTTCCTTATTTAAACTCATTCCATTTTTATTTACCCATTCCATAATATAATTTAAATCCTGTCCAAAGACTAATCTATCACTAAATATATCAACTATTCCCCCAATTTTGACATCATCTGCAAATGTTATTAACTTGTTTGCACTACCAACTACCAAATCACTCATAAAAGCACCAAACAACGATGGTCCCAGCACAGAACCCTGGGGAACCCCAATCCCCACCCTTTATGGGTTTGACAAATGTACCTGTAACCGTACCTGCTGCTATTTGTTAACCATTGTTTAACCCATCTTACTATAATTAAATCAACCCCCTACCAATAAGCTTCTCCCCTGAGGAATGCAGATTATAAAGTGTAATTGTCTAATGGTCAAGGCAGATAGCCTATTTCTTCATCTCTTGTAATGTTTAGGGTAATAGGCTCCATTTCCTCCTCACCATTATAGTCCTCATCTAGGGTCCTAGAGGGTACAAACTGGGAGATCACAGCTTATTGTTTCATTATCTGGTGGACCTACCCCTTCTATTTAAATTCTTCCATATAAGGCATAGATGTCTATGCTGGAGGACTCACAGTTGGTTCCAGGACCTTGTCTCTGCCTGATAAACATGCTTCTCATGCTGGAGCTTTTTTAAGCCAAAATAGGAAGTCTCCTCTGCATGCCTGTTCTTGTCTTTCTTGATATTTGTCAGAACATTTCTCAGTAGAGGACTTAAGCTCCTTAGATGATTTTTAGAGGACTCTTCTTTGTTAGTTATGTCCATTGGAGAAGCTGACTCTGTGGACATTTTAGGTTATTTATTTATTTATGTATTTATTTATTTACTTACTTATATGAAAAGTTTCATCAGGAAAGGCATACTGGAGCTAAAACAGCTAATTTCCAGATGCATCCTGGGGGAAGGGGACAAGAGGTAAGTACAATTGATTTTTACAACAGAGTAAGGCTTCACAAAAATAAAACTTCATAAAGTGATTAAATAACATTGAAACAGCTATGTACAACATGTAGGTATGTGGACTAGACACACATAAATGAAATAAATATTGAATCACAAGTAACAGCATGGGGAGAGGGAGCAATAGTGTGGAATGTAGTAGAAAAAAGGAGGAGGGAAGAAAAAGGAGGAGGGAGAGTATAGTACAGATGGAGAGGCAAACCTTCATCCCTCTGGGATGCAGATCCCCACTAGGGCCTAACATGGCTGGATACACACCCAGCGCACATCTGGTTCCCTGGCCAGCATTGAAGAAGGGTAGAAATGGGGAAAGGAAGTAAAAGAGGGGGAGTAGAGAAATAATGCGGAATGTAATAGGTAAGGAGGAGTAGGAGGAGGAGTATGGTGGAGATGGAGAGGCAAACCATTGTCCCTCTGGGATGCAAACCCCAAAAGGGCCAGACATGACTGGGTGCACACCCAGTTTGAGACTGTTTTCCTAGCCGACATTGGAGAAGGATAGAGATGGGGAAAGGCAAGGAGAAGGAAAGCAGATAGGAGGGGGAACAGGAGCAGTGTAAGAAAGGGAGGAAGTGGAGTGAGGTAGAAGGGAGAGTGAATGGTTAGGGGGAGAGAGTTTCTAAGTTTAAGTGTAGGTGATGAGGGGAGTGGGGGATGGGAAGGTAATGGAACACAAATAGTGGAGGTCAGCTGCAGTTGCAGGTGAGGGAGTTGAAGCTAAGCAGTAGGGAGGATAAAAAGTGAGGGGAGGAGGCAGAGCAGATGGGAAGGGGAAGGGAGTTCCAGAACTTAGGGAGTCAGTAAGAGAAAGCAGCCTAGCTGGCTGAGGAGGTCCTGGGGGAGAGCAAGGCAGCAGAAGTGGAAGCTGCAAAGGGCACAGGAGTTGTGGGGCTGTGACAGGATAGAGGTGAGGCAGGATGGGACGAAGTCAAGTCAGTAACTGGCAATAAAAGAGGAGCAGTGGACCAGGCATCTGGCTTCAAGGGAGGGAAAAGAGAGGGAAGTGCATAGAGTGCAGTGGTAAGTGCCGGGTGGGCAGGCCAGAGCAAAATGACAGAAGGAGTGAAAGAAAGAGTCCAGTCTGGAAAGGGTGGATTTAGGAGCAGCGCTGTAGACTACATCACTGTAGTCAAATATGAGGAGGATCATCTTCTGAACAACGGCTCTACAGGACAGCAGGGGAATGCAGCCATGGTGGCTGTACAACACTCTTAATTTAAGGTGTAATTTTTTTGCAAATGGCATCCATGTGTTCAGTAACGTTGAGGTGGCTGACAAGCCATACCCCAAGGTACTTGAAGAATAGTACATCCTCAATAGTGGCCCCATCCAGGATGCAGTAGGAGGGGGGACTAGCAATCCTAGAGAGCTTTTGCCTTGTGCCAAAGGTCATAGAGATCACTGTTTTGGTGTTAAAGGTGATAGGAAACCATTTTTGTTATACCACTAGATGCCATCCAGCTGTTCTTTTATTGGATACCCAATATTCTGAAATGTTTGACTTTTTTGTTAAATTAATAATATAATGTTGTTGCCTTTTTAACTACTCTGAATCCGTCTCTCTTCAGCAGTTGCTGCTCTCTTTTTTCATAATGCTTGGACATTCTATGACATCACAAACCCCTATTCCAGGCCATTCAGATGAATAGCATGGCATGGGAGTTACTGATGTCACAGAATATCTTAGAAATATAAAAGCAACATCAGTAGCTGGTAAGGAGAGTGGAACTCAATGTAGATCAAAAGGCATCCCAAAGCTAGGTTATTTATCAAAAAAATAAAGCATATCAGAATACATAACTAGTATGGAAAGAAAGATGGAAGGGCAGTTAACTATGTAAAAATCATTTCCTATATCCTTTAAGAGCCAGCCTATTTGAATGGAACCAGAGCTAAACATTGCCAAAGTCCTGCTGAGGTCTGGTAATCAGATCAGTAGCGGAGTGGCCAGAAGCTTATAGGACTGTGTCATCAGCATACATGTGAATGAACTCCAAGGTGCAGGGTGCAGGGTGCAGGCAGCAGGTACTGTAGGTCATTTAAGAAGACCAAAAATACATGTGGCAAAGGACAGAGCCTTGGAGGACACTGGTGCAGATTGGGAGTGGAGGGGAAAGGGAGTCACCAACTCTAACTGATTGGGACCTACCTTCAAGGTAGGAATGGAAATAATTAATGGCTGAGGTGGAGAGACCTGCTGCTGTGAGCTTAGTAAGGATAAGGTGGTGGGAAGCAATGCAAAAGCCTTTGACCAGGTCGACAAAGGTGGCTGAGGTGATCTGGTCCTGATTCATACCTGTGAGAATGGAATCAGTTAGCCAGAGAAGGGAGAAAGAGGTGAAGTGGGTTTTACAGAATCCAGACTGGTAAGGTGGAGAAATTTTGGGTCAAGCTTATTGGGTCTGTTACTTTTGTGAGGGTTGAGGGCTAGTGAGGCCTTAATGATGACAGCAGGTGAGACAGGAGTGAAGGAGAAAGGGGGGTTAGGGAGGAAGGTTATGGGGTGGAGGGAGGCATAGACACCAGAGGGAAGGAGGAGAGAAAGAGGAAGGCATAAGAGGTAAAAAAGTATTGAATTCATTGGCCACTGAGAGGGGGTCCATAATGGTGGTATAAATCGCCTTGAGGACTGGGACAGTAGGCTGTGCCTTGGAAGAGAATAGGGCATGAACAATCTTCTAGAACATTGATGGGTGGTTGATGTTACTCTGAAAGGTAGATGAAAAGTACTCTGCTTTGGCTAGCCTGGTGGCTCTAGTGCAGGCATTATAAAGAGCACAATATTTGTGCAAGTTCAGGGAGGATCCTAATAACTTGTATGCCTTCCATGCTAGGTCCCTTACATGCAGGCAGGCTAGATGTTCAGCAGAGATCCAAGGGAGCTGGGTGCCTCTGACCCTGGTTTTACTTGGGGGGGGGTGTCAATCTCAAATGGAAAGGAGTTTGGATTTGAAGTAGTCTAGGGTAGAACTGACAGTGCTGGAGGTTGAGATGGACAACCAATCGGTGGCAACCATTTCCTCATTTAGAGCAGACAGATCCAAGGACCTAAAGGACTGGATCAGAAGGAGTTTGGGCAGGGTTTTGGGTTGATGGATTTTGCAAACACATTAGACCATGTGGCAGATAAAAAGTCTGCAGCCATTTCAGGGGAACGCTCTTTAAAACTAAACAGAGATGCTGCTGCTGACAATGACTTCCTTTTAGACTGTTACCTTTTCTGTGTTATAGGACAAAAACATTGCACAGTTCACAGTTAACCCAATCATGATTTGTGTCTAGACACTTGTATTAACCTGAATACCTATCTGTCCCAGGAACACTGGTGCCACACTTTATGGCTCTTTTTATAAAAGCCATGGGCAAAGTTTTCTTTTTAGGCTTTTTTTAATTCACATGAGACTGAAGGGCACCACAGGTGACAACATCCAACCTTAGTCTTAGACAGATGGTATTAAAGTTGACCACTGTTATTGTGAGTCTAATTTGTCTTATCTGTAAAGTTTTTGACAGAAGCATTTGGATGTGACCACATTCTTTGTGAGCAGACGTAAAATTTTATTACAAACTATAAAAGTGCCTCAAAAACCCTCTATCCAGGGTTAACTTGTAGATTTACAACTTTTTTCTAGAGTTCTTCGGAATGAAAAAAATCTGAATTTATGGAATTTCAACAATATTTTGCAAAATTCAGTGAAATTTCACAGTCTTTCATGGCATTTTTGAAATTTATTTAGTTGATCATAACTCAGCTGTCTATTGAGCTAGAGATCTGAAATTAGGCAGTATCACTTGATGGTAGGTGCTCTAATTGTGTACCAAATATCTTGAATTAGGATGCATTCTCTCTAAAGTATAGGTGCTGAAACTCTGTCATTTGATTTTTTGTGGGAAATTTCTTGACAATTTTTTATCTGCATGTAACTCAAGTACCTGTAGAACTAGAAATCTGAAACTAGGTACATATATAAATGTAGTAATAACCCTTATAATAGCAACATTTTATTACATTGTGATGAATGTTTTTAAAATTATACTAAAATAATTACAATTGAAATGTTGGCAAAAAATGTTTGACTACCTATAGCACAGTCCCCTTTAAAGCATGATATTTAAAACTTTGTGCACATACCCATGTTGCACATTTCTCTAAATCCTGAGACTGTGGAGAAATTTGGATAAGAATTTCTAAATTAGATGGAAAAACTGAAAATTAAATTTTGATTAAATGTTTGGCCCGCAGAACAGGACTCTGAAATTTTGTGCACTTATGCAAACCATTAGTACCTGTATATCTGCCAGACATGGGATCATTTGGATGTGTACTTTGACAACTATACCAAAATAACTGAAATGTACAATTTGACAAAATTCAGTGGACTGTTTAAAATGTGTTAATTTGGTCTATTGAGCTACAGATCTGCAATTTGGCATGACTGCTTATTGATAGGAGTTCTAATGGTGTACCAAACATAAAGACATTAGCTTCAGTTTCCATTTTATTTTTTATGCTGGAATGTGTGCGGGCAAGTCTGCCCATTTTCACAAGCACCCAGTCAAATGACAAACAGGCATGCAAAGGTATATACAATAAACAACAGGCAACAGTATATACAAGATGTCACAGAGAGCCTAATATAAAATATACAAACTGGATGGATTTTGTCCTAACTATACACTTGGATTCTAAAGAACTGCAGAGCACACAATATATACATTAAACATCTGGATGCATCGTCTCAAAATGATAGTTGCTCAAATTCTGCCATTTTATTTCTTTTGTGGCACGTTCATGAAAATTATTATCTGCATATAACTCAGGAAATGTTAGAGCTCAAAATCTGAAACTGGGAACATATGAAAATGTAATAGTAGCCCATGCATCCACAAACATTTTGGAACATTTCAATGAATGCTGTAATGTTGGCACATTTGTTTGACTACTTTTAGCACAGCCACTTTAAAGTTTATGGTGTATGTTTCTCTAAATCCTGAAGCTGCAGGGAAATTTGGATAAGAAATGTTAAAATTAGATGGAAAAACTGAATATTAAATTTTGCTGAAATCTTTGGCCACCCATAACTTATCTTCCTCTCACTCTAGGACTATGAAATATGGTACATTTATGCAAGCCATCAGTTCCTGTATACCTGCCAGATTTGGTGAGATGGGCATATAAACTTTGAAAACTAGGCTAAAATAACTAAAATGTAAAATTTGGCAAAGTTTTGCCGACTTTTTACACAAATTCTGATATATTCCTCAGAATGGTAATTCCAAGAGCATTTTGCCAGTGGAATTGTGTATTCTGCACAGCTTTGCTTTTTTTTTTTTTTTTTTTTACAGAGCAGGACCATTTAAAAGGAACAGCAAAGTGGTGAATTATACCGCTACTCCACCAAGGTCATTAAGACGAGAGTCTAACTTGAGGTTTTCTGAAACCAGAGGGATCTGAGAAAAAGACAAAAAAAAATAGATTACACTGCACCTAAACACAAATCGAACAAAAAGTGAAGTACCATATCAACAAAGTAAATAAAATAGTTTTATTACAAACTGTAATGTGAAATAAATAATGTGACCTACTGGAAATTGAACCTAGGCCCCTGGAGTACCATCCCTCTGCTCTAACCATGGAGTTGCAGGCTCACATGGTTGGACCTGAGGTTCCAGGACATACTTCCTTTCTCTGGTACTGCATATCCTGCAACTAGGAACAGACAAGATTACAGATGTTTTAGGTTCTGTATTAGACATTGCTGAGCAATTTAGATCACAAATTGTAATGAGAAAGAAATAATGTGACCTACTGAGAATTAAACCCAGGTCCATGGAATACCAATCAGGTCCAACCATGTTAGCCCATAGCTCATTGGTTAGAGCACTGGGATGGCATTCTGAGGGCCTGGGTTCAATTCCCGGTAGGTCACATTATTTCTTTTTCACTACAATTTGTGATCTAAATTGTTGACCAGTGGCTAATGCTGCACCAAAAACATTGTATTGTCAAAATATTTTTAATATAAACAGAAAGGTTGAACATAGCCATCAAAATGGCTGGAGAACCATCTGGGTAACCACTCTCTTCAGTGGAAACTAAAGATCTTTTAGGGGAATGCTGGGAGTGCAAGATCAGCAAAGAGGAGATAGTTTTCATTTAAACAAGATTCCAGGATCCAGGACATCAAGGAGCCTTGCATGGGAATGATGCATAGAGCAAGATTGGCTGTTCCAGTTACTGTTGTAAGTATGGTTGGTTTGGATCCAGGTCATTTCATTCATAAAACAAATCCCCTCCAATGAATTTTGGGTTGCATAATAAAGGGCATCATTCCATAGCTACCAAGCTAGGAAAATTCTATTTTGCATGTAATATTTTTATCTCAAAACATTAGAACTTTGAGACTGTAACAAAGACACTCGTTTAAAGTTTGAAATGTATTTTCCTTCAGCTGCAAGAGGAGTCAAAGCAGTAGTTGTAGTTGTGGGATTTATGTGATCGAGTGTAAGTGGAGTGGCAGATATTCATGGAATTTGAAAAAAGAAAACTGTCATTAAGCAATAAGGTACAACTATGAGTTACATTAATCATCTGTTAATCACCCTTGGGGGGCATAATGCAATGTGAGGTGAAACCAAGTGCCACATGCCCCCAGGGGCTGATTAACAGATGATTAATGTGATCCCTGGGGAACCTTATTGCTTTTATAGCATTGTAGAAAGCAACATTTTATCTTTGGTGAACAGTCTTATTTTTTAATTTGAATTACCTTATTTCTTTTTTTAAATAACAGCTTTATTGAAAGATTTTTTTTTTTAAGTATAGAAACCTATGATAAAAACACATATCAAAAATTAACCATATAGAAATAACAAGTACAAATGCACGTGTATAAAGGACAACTCATCTCCCAAAGCATAACTAAGTTTACTTCAATAGCATCCACAGATAAGAATTATACATACAGAACTAAATTTATTAGAAAAGCAGAAGGGCTATGTTAGATTTAAAAATGGAAAAACATATATGTTAAATTTGAAAATGGAAACATATATCAGTGCGAACAAGGTGTAGGGGATCAAAAAAACTCCTACACATCTTCAGAGGGCCCCTTATTTAGTAGTAATGCCAAATCTGATGTTCACACCTGAAGCAAAAAGTAATTTATGTGATGAACTAAGAGTCAGTTTGTAATTTATAAAGCACCCAGTGTCTCCAGGTCTCCTTGAATGTTAGCAATGCATTTAAAAAGTAGTAGGTTTGTTTTTCTAATTGATATATTGCATCTATTAGGGAAATCAAATGTTTCAATGAAGGGCTCTTAGGTTGAAGCCATAATTTAGTAATCAGTTTCTTGGCCCACACAAGAAGAGTCAGTAGAAGCTTAAATTGTTGGCCTTGGTCCATTAAGGAATCAGATGGGATATGTAAAAGAACTGAGGTGTGGGAGAGAGACTGAGAGAGATCAAACATGGGTTCTAAGACATTATAAATAGCCATCCAGTAAGGGTAGAGAAGTGAGCACAACCAGAAAATGTGGACATGGGTCACCCTTTATATCAGTCAAACAATCATGTCACTCACCAGGCATACAATTAAATGACAGAGTCCACCACAGTTTCTTTCAAAAAGACTCTTGCTCTTTTACTTAAAATTGCAAAAACCACCCTTGTATGTGCAGAAACAGTACAAAAAACTTCCTACGTTTCACCCAATCATGGGCTTTTTCAAGGATAATGCCCCCTAGTGTGGACACCCTTTATATAGCAGAGCCACTCAATTATATATATGTGCAGTTAAAGGCTTAATGTACTAATGCTTAATTACATTCAGTACATACTATGCAAACACACATGTTAAAATAAGGTAAAGAAAAATCCACAAACAGAAAAACACTAAAACATTCCCTCTATCTATAGCTCAGCATGCCGCTAAGACCTTAAATGTTTATAACTATATAACTGTTCTAGGAACACTGTTCCTTTACATTCCAGTTCATTTCATTTGTAATGGGCAGACATAAATGTAAATATGAATTGTTATAGGCAGCTTTGTGTGCAAATTTCATTTTCAGTAAAGTTGGATCATTTATCTGGTTGATCCTGTGTTTCCCCATGTGTTTAAACTGCAAGTAGCAAGTGCATCTTGGACTATGTGGGGAAGAAGAGGGAGCTCCTCACCAAGCCCATCAAGCTATGGTATTTTTTTTTCCAGGAGAGACAGACTAAGCTGAAAGCTTGTTTACAGGTGTGACCTGGGAGCACACGGAAGTTAAGTGACTTGCTCAGGGTCACATAGTATGCCAACGGGGAGCTGTGGGATTCAAACCCAGGTCTCCAGGTTTGCAGTTCAGAGACTTAAACCACTGCACTATACTGCCTCCTGAAACATAGAAACAGAATTTGACAGCAGATAAGGACAGTTTGGTGCACCTAGTCTGCCAATTTCCCTACCTGATGGATAACCTGCAGATTCTAGTTAATCAACAGCTTGCTTCCTCCTACCCCCCACTAGAATTGCATTATGCCTGTCCCATGCATGTTTGATTTCTCCCATTGTTCCTGACTCCACAACCTCCTCAGGAAGGCTGTTCCATGTATCCACAACCCTCTCTGTGAAAAAATACTTTCTAACATTACCTCTGAGCCGTCCCCCTCTATCTTCAAATTGTGCCCCCCTTGTTCTTGCACATCTCTTCTTCTGAAAGATGCTACCCTCTTGTACTTTGTTAATTCCCTTGAGATACTTGAAAGTTTCTATCATGTCCCCCCTCTCCCACCTTTCCTCAAGGGTATACATATTAAGCTGCTTTAGTCTTTCTCGTCGTCTTCTGGTGCAGACCCCTGCACCATTTTGTTGCCTCTTCTGAAAGTCTCCACTCTGTCTATGTCTTTGCGGAGATGGGGTCTCCAGAATTGCATGCAGTACACTCAGATAGGGTCTCACCAACTGTCTGTACAGAGGATAACAACTTCCTGTTTTCTACTGTTGATGCCTCTCCTTATGCATCCCAATATACCCCCAGCCCTCCTTACTGCCTTCTCACATTGCTTGCCCATCTTTAGGTCATCTGATATAATAACTCCTAGGTCTCTTTCGATTTTTGTTGTTGTTATTAACTCACCCGCCCCCCACTCCTGACTCTTCCCCTGGGTTTTTGTCTCCCAGATGCATTACCTTGCACTTCTTTGCATTGAATCTGAGCTGCCACATATTTGACCATTCCTCCAACCTTGCCAAGTCCTTTTTCATCTTTTCCACTCCACCTTGTGTATCAACCCTGTTGCAGATCTTTGTGTCATCTGCAAAGAGACATACCTTTCCTTCCAGGTGCTCTCCAAAGTAACTTATAAAGACATTAAAGAGGACTTGTCCCAGTGCCAAACTCTGCAGTACCCCGCTAGTTACCCTCCTTTCTTCACTGTGGACTCTGTTTACTATTGCTCTTTGTGTCCTGTTGTCCAGCCAGTTTTTTATCCAGGCTACCACCTTGGGACCCATTCCAATGCTGGCTAACTTGTATATTAATCTTTTGTGTGAGACTGTGTCAAATGCCTTGCTAAAATCTAGGTAGACCATATCCACAGCCCCTCCCTGGTCTACTACTTTGGTCACCCAGTCAAAGAAATCTATTAGAGTCACCTGACATGACCTTCCTGCTGTGAAAAAAATGCTGCCTTGGGTCCTGTGCCCCACTGGCCTCTAGGTACTCAACAATTATTTCCTTCAGAAGTAATTCCATCATTTTCCCTACCACTGAAGTCAAACTAACTGCTCTGTAGTTTCCTGCCTCTACCCTGCTCCCACATTTGTGAAGTGGAATCACATTTGCCCTCCTCCAGTCCTCAGGTACCACCCCATCCTCCCATGATTTGTTAAAGAGAGTAGCCAGAGGTGTTATTAGTTCTACCCTTAGTTCTTTTAGAATTCTTGGGTGAATCCCATCAGACCCATTGCTTTGTCCACCCTCAGTTTCAAGAGTTCTTTCAAAACCCTTTCTTCTGTGACTGGACTGGTATTGACCCCCCTATTCAGAGTTCCTCTCTTGTTTTGTTTAGGTACCTCCCCCTCTTCTTCCATTGTGAATACTGAGCAGAAATAATCATTCAGTAACCCTGCATTTTCACTGTCACCCTCTGCCCACATTCCCTCCCCGTTATTAAATCTCTGTATTCCTCCCTTGGTCTTTCTTTCTTCACTCCCTAATGTACCTATAAAAGGTTTTATCCCTCTTCTTAACAGAGTTGGCTCTCTTTTCCTCAGTTTGTGCCTTTGCTATTCTGACTGCCTTCCCTGCCTCCTTCTGCTTTAACTGATAAAGTTCTCTGTCCTGCTCCTTCTGTGTTTCCTTATATTTCCTGAATGCTATCCTTTTCTCCTTAATCATCCCTGCCACCTCTTTTGAGAACCATAGTGTTTTTTCCTTGATTTTGTTTTGTTGATTTGCTTCACACAAAGACTTGTTGCCTCTGCGATGGCTGTTTTGATTATTCCCCATTGTTCCTCCGCCCCTCCTTCTTGCCCATTTGCTAGTGCTTTTCTGAGGCACTGCCTCATTTTCCCAAAGTCATCCTTCCTAAAGTCCAATGCTCTTGTTTTTGTATGGCTTGACTCTAAGGCTGTGTTTATTTTGAACCACACTGTTTGCTGGTCACTTGTTCCCAGATGGTTACCCACTTCTACATCTGAGATCCTTTCTCCTTCCCCATTTGAGAGTACCAGGTCTAAGATTGCTCCCTTCCAAGTGGGTTCCAACATTAGCTGTCTGACGTATGTCCCCTGTAAGGCTTCAAGAATGACCCTCCTCTTGTATGCGCCTGCAGCAAAGGTACTTCAGTTAACATCTGGCATATTCAGGTCCCCATCAACAATATCTCCCCTTTTTCTGCCATTTTAAGGATGCCTTCTATGATTTCCTTGTCCATTTCCTCCTCCTGAGATGGGGGTCTGTACACAACCCCCATTCAGATTGTGGTGCCATTTCCTGTCTCCAGGTTGACCCAGAGTGCCTCATCTGCTCCCTGTTTATTCTTTAGTTTTGTTGCTTTAATCCCTTCCCTTATACAGACAGCTACTCCTCCTCCTCCTCTTTTACCCACCCTGTCCCTTCTGTAGCATGTGTATCCTGGTATGTTGACATCCCAGTCATGGTTATCTGTGAACCATGTTTCGGTGACTGCCACAATATCCAGGCATCCCTCTTCCAACAACGCCACTAGTTCAGGGAGCTTGTTGCACAGACTGTGGGCATTGGTACACATCACCTTCCATTTATTTTTTATGGCTTTACCCCTTTTAGCCCCATCCCTGTCCTTACTGCCTTTTTCTGCATTTACCCCTGTCCTGCTCCCTACTGACTTCCCTACCTTGGTGTTTACCTCTCTAACTACTCTGTTTTGTTGGGGGATGCTGGGATTTCCCTGCTCCTTTTCAGTGCTCCCCCCTTGGCTAGTCTAAATGCTTGCCAATTAAGCATTTAAACCTGTCATCTAGGATCCTGGTTCCCACCCTGGACAGATGCAGACCATCGCACCAGTATAAGCCTACATCCCTCCAGGTGACTCCCCCGTCCCCAATGAAGCCAAAATGCTGAGCTCCACACCAGTTTTTCAACCATTCATTGAATCCCATGGTGCGGAATACCCTAGCATCATCCTTGCCATAGACAGGCAGCACCTCCGAGAAGGTTACTGTACATGCTACATGTCTAAGGCCCCTCCCCAACTACACCAACTCCTCTTGCACTGCTCTGATCCCATTCATAGCCAGGTCATCTGTCCCTAGGTGGATAATGACATTCAGTTCCCTCTTTTGTGCTGCTGCTTCCGCGATCCTGAGAATTCACTTCCTGTCTCTCCGAGCCGTGGTGCCAGGCAGGCACCTTACCTCCCTATCCCTTTCCTCCCCACTTATACCCCCCAATGATCATGTCCCCCACCAGGAGTTGTTTCCTTCCCCTGTAGGGGTCTTGTGCCACCTTCCTGTGGGTCTCCTTTGTGGAGGTTCCCAGCATCCTCCTTGGTCCCCACTGCAGGTGCCAGAACAGCATATGAATTGTGAAGAGGTACAACTGGAGGGCTGCACCTCTGTTCCACCACCCTCTCCCTCCCTGAGCCCACCTTGGTAAAACTGCTCCTCTTTCTTGGCAACCTCTGAGGTACAGGTGGTGGCCCTGGTGGTCCCTGGGTGGGGGAAGAGGTTTGACAAATCCTAGCCAGATCAGCCTGGAGACAGACAACCTCCTCCCTCAGACCAGAGAGTTTCCTGCAAACAGGGCAGCATCACAGCCTCCAGAATGTCTCCTGGAACATTGCTGACCCACAGCCATTGCACTGCACCACTCCCATCTTGACTTATTTTGTGTCCCCTCTCCTGTTGATTTGTATGCTTACTGTCTCCTCCTGCTATGTATTTTTACACGTACTTTCCTACTGCCTATGTGCCCTTACAACTCTCACCCTTCCTGTTCTGGGATGGGAACTTCCTGTAATCCTCAGTAGTCTCCTTATTCCATACTTGGATTCAGACCAGCAGAAGCCGGGGGGAGGGGGGAAGAGTTATTTTTTAGGTTCCTTCAAGGTTGATGAAACTAATGTGTCTCAGTGATCATTCCCTTTCTACTGCCAAACAGGAAGTTCCTGTTGTCAGTCAAATCCAGTGGCTATAAAAGCTTAGGGTGGGAGGGTGGAGGGGTGAGAAGGAGGAGGAGGGCAAATAGTAACAAATCTGTAGTTCTAGACTGCTGTTTCTTGCTCTGAAAGCAAAGTTCTCCTCTGTCAAAAACAGCAGGAAGCTGTAATTGGAGACACCTGCTTTTGTACTCCTAAGCTCCTAAGTCACACCCCCAATTAGATTCACCCTCTGCTCCTGACTCAGTAAATTAAGCTGATACAGCCCTCTTCCTCAGAGAAACACACAGCAACTTTCTTCTTTTTTTACTTAAATGAGACCCCCTTCTTCTAATAAAGTATCCGTTTGCTTTATCCAAACAGACACTGACTCCTGCTGAGATAGAAGTGATTTATCAGTAAACAATCTGTTGTTCTAGAATGCCGTTTCTTGCTCCATAGTTCTAGACTGCTGTTTCTTGCTCTGAAAGCAAAGTTCTCCTCTGTCAAAAACAGTAGAAAGCTGTAATTGGAGATACCTGCTTTTGTACTCCTAAGCTCCTAAGCCACACCCCCAATTAGATTTACCCTCTGCCCCTGACTCAGTAAATTAAGATGATACAGCCCCCTTCCTCATAGAAACACAAAGTGACTTTCTTCTTTTTTTATTATTTAAATGAGACCCCCTTCTTCTAATAAAGTATCTGTTTGCTTTATCCAAATAGGCACTGACTTCTGCTGAGATAGAAGTGATTTGTCAGTAAAATATCTGTAGTTCTAGACTGCTGTTTCTTGCTCTGTAGTTTTAGACTGCTGTTTCTTGGTCTGAAAGCAAAGTTCACACCTGTCAAAAACAGCAGGATGCTGTAATTGGAGACGCCTGCTTTTGTACTCCTATGCTCCTAAGCCACACCACCAATTAGAGTCACCCTCTGCTCCTGACTCAGTAAATTAAGCTGATACAGCCCCCTTCATCATAGAAACACAGTGACTTCCTTCTTTTTGGTTTTTTACTTAAATGAGACCCCCTTCTTCTAATAAATAATCGGTTTGCTTACTCCAAACAGGCACTGACTCCTGTTGAGATAGAAGTGATTTATCAGTAAGAAATCTGTAGTTCTAGACTGCTGTTTCTTGCACTGAAAGTAAAGTTCTCCTCTGTCAAAAACAGCAGAAAGCTATAACTGGAGACACCTGCTTTTGCACTCCTAAGCCACCCCCCCAATTAAATTCACCCTCTGCTCCTGACTCAGTAAATTAAGCTGATACAGCCCCCTTCCTCATAGAAACACACAGTGACTTTCTTCTTTTTTACATAAATGAGACCCCCTTCTTCCAATAAAGTATCTGTTTGCTTAATCCAAACAGGCACTGACTCCTGTTGAGATAGAAGTGATTTATCAGTAAGAAATCTGTAGTTCTAGACTGCTGTTTCTTGCTCTGAAAGCAAAGTTCTCCTCTGTCAAAAACAGCAGGAAGCTGTAATTGGAGACACCTGCTTTTATACTCCTAAGATCCTAAGCCACACCCCCAATTAGATTCACCCTCTGCTCCTGACTCAGTAAATTAAGCTGATACAGCCCCCTTCCTCATAGAAACACACAGTGACTTTCTTCTTTTTTTTTAACTTAAATGAGACCCCCTTCTTCTAATAAAGTGTCTGTTTGCTTAATCCAAACAGGCACTGACTCCTGCTGAGATAGAAGTGATTTATCAGTAAAATATCTGTAGTTCTAGACTGGTGTTTCTTGTTCTGAAAGCAAAGTTCTCCTCTGTCAAAGACAGCAGGAAGCTGTAATTGGAGACACCTGCTTTTGTACTCCTAAGCCACACCCCAATTAGATTCACCCTCTGCTCCTAACTCAGTAAATTAATCTGATATAGCCCCCTTCCTCATAGAAACCCATAGTGACATTCTTCTTTTTTTTACTTAAATGAGATCCCCTTCTTCTAATAAAGTATCTGTTTGCTTTATCCAAACAGGCACTGACTCCTGCTGAGATAGAAGTGATTTGTCAGTAAAAAATCTGTAGTTCTAGACTGCTGTTTCTTGCTCTGTAGTTCTAGACTGCTGTTTCTTGGTCTGAAAGCAAAGTTCTCCTCTGTCAAAAACAGCAGGATGCTGTAATTGGAGATGCATGCTTTTGTACTCCTATGCTCCTAAGCCACACCACCAATTGGAGTCACCCTCTGCTCCTGACTCAGTAAATTAAGTTGATACAGCCCCCTTCCTCATAGAAACACACAGTGACTTTCTTCTTTTTGGTTTTTTACTTAAATGAGACCCCCTTCTTCTAATAAATAATCTGTTTGCTTAATCCAAATAGGCACTGACTCCTGTTGAGATAGAAGTGATTTATCAGTAAGAAATCTGTAGTTCTAGACTGCTGTTTCTTGCACTGAAAGTAAAGTTCTCCTCTGTCAAAAACAGCAGAAAGCTATAACTGGAGATACCTGCTTTTGCACTCCTAAGCCACCCCCCCAATTAAATTCACCCTCTGCTCCTGACTCAGTAAATTAAGCTGATACAGCCCCCTTCCTCATAGAAACACACATTGAATTTCTTCTTTTTTTACTTAAATGAGACCCCCTTCTTCCAATAAAGTATCTGTTTGCTTAATCCAAATAGGCACTGACTCCTGTTGAGATAGAAGTGATTTATCAGTGAGAAATCTGTAGTTCTAGACTGCTGTTTCTTGCTCTGAAAGCAAAGTTCTCCTCTGTCAAAAACAGCAGGAAGCTGTAATTGGAGACACCTGCTTTTATACTCCTAAGATCCTAAGCCGCACCCTCAATTAGATTCACCCTCTGCTCCTGACTCAGTAAATTAAGCCGATACAGCCCCCTTCCTTATAGAAACACAGTGACTTTCTTCTTTTTTTTAACTTAAATGAGACCCCCTTCTTCTAATAAAGTGTCTGTTTGCTTAATCCAAACAGGCACTGACTCCTGATGAGATAGAAGTGATTTATCAGTAAAATATCTGTAGTTCTAGACTGCTGTTTCTTGTTCTGAAAGCAAAGTTCTCCTCTGTCAAAGACAGCAGGAAGCTATAATTGGAGACACCTGCTTTTGCACTCCTAAGCCACACCCCAATTAGATTCACCCTCTGCTCCTAACTCAGTAAATTAAGCTGATATAGCCCCCTTCCTCATCAAAACACACAGTGACATTCTTCTTTTTTTACTTAAATGAGACCCCCTTCTTCTAATAAAGTATCTGTTTGCTTAATCCAAACAGGCACTGACTCCTGCTTAGATAGAAGTGATGTATCAGTAAAAAGATCTGTAGTTCTAGACTGCTGTTTCTTGATCTGAAAGCAAAGTTCTCCTCTGTCAAAAACAGAGTAGAAGAAATGGTGCAGAGAGGATCGGAATGACTGCAATGGGGACTAAGGGCCAATCTGGAAAGATGAAAACCTATACTGAGGTGAATGCCAGCTTTCATTAAGGAGGGAACCATATTCCTCATTGCACATTTTAAATGTTACTATGATGGAGATTTAAATATGCAAGGGAGGTGATGGAACAAATGGGGGAGGCAGAAAGTGGGCCACCGCATGCTGAGATAGAGAGTAGGGAGATCCCAAGCAGGGGATTAGCAAAGGAGGAGATGGGGAGTAGTCAAAGAAGAAAGGCGAGGAAGGAGGAACCATTGGAAAAAGGGAAAAGTGACATAAAGTAAACTGAGGGATGTCAAAATGGTGCAAGGTCTGCATCAGAAGCCATATGAGAGGAAATTGAAAGATTTCAATATGTACACCTTGGAGGAGGGAAGGGAGAGTTGGGATATGATGGAGCCTTTCAAATACCTCATGAGAGTTAAGAAGGTACAATAGGGGGATATGTTTCAGAAAAAAATGTGCTGTAGAACAAGGGATCATGATATGAAGCTGGAAGGAGGTAGATTCAGGAGAGATGTAAGGAAGTACTTCTTCACAGAAAGGTTGGTGGATTCCTAGAACAGCCTTTCATGGGAGGGAGTGAGGGTGAAACCAGTGGTGGATTTCAAAAATGTCTCAGGCACAAAGGAACCCTTGGAGGAAGGAAACATAGAAACATAGAAGTTGACAACACAAGGAGACCACTAGGTCCATCTAGTCTGCCAATTTGTTTTAGACCTATTTTGACACTCTAGTTGCCCTTTGTAGTCAGGGCTCCCTTGTGTCTATCCAATGCATTCTTGAATCATCCCACAGTGTTAACCCCTACAACCTCTTGGGGCAGGCTGTTCCAGGTGTCCACCACTCTTTCTGTGAAGAAAAACTTCCTGGTGTTGGTAGAGAACCTCCATCCTTGCAGCCTGAGGTCATGTCCTCTGGTCCTGGAGCCCTTCTTGAAGTGAAAATGTTCCTGTGCCTGTACCTTGCCTTTTATGCACTTGAATGTTTCAACCATGTCCCCCCCCCCTCTTCTCTGCTCCAGGGAGTACATATTCTGTTTTCTAAGCCTTTCCTTGTAGGACAATTTACTGCAGACCCTGAACAATTTTTATCACCTTTCTCTGCACTGTTTCCACCCGGTCAATGTCCTTCCTGAGGTGAGGCCTCCAGAATTGGACTCCGTATTCCAGGTGAGGTCTGACCAGCAATCTATACTGTGGTAGTACCATCTCCCTCCTCCTGCTTGTGATTCCCCTCCCTATGCAGCCCAGCATTGTGTTGGCCTTCAATGTTGCCTTCTCACACTGCTTACTATCCTTCAAGTCATCTGAGGAAGGGGATGGAAGAGAAAGTGCTGGAGATCAAGCTGAGTTTCTAACAAAACTGATTATAATTAAAAATGGGCAGACTAGATGGGTCCAGCAGTCATTATCAGCCATCCGTTTCTATATTTCTATGTATGACAAGTTAGGCAATTCAAATGGATAAAGTGTAAAATTATTAATATACACATTGTCGATACTGTAAACTATGTGATACAAATAATTAATGTTGTACTATGCTACACAGACATGATAATCAAATCAGTAATAATATATGCATTGAACAAGGCTAAAAAAATCAAGGGGAAAATGTGTGAAGGAATATACAGTACTGCTCATAGAGTCGTGATACCATGATAGGTACATACTGTATGAATTTACTGTATTATAATGGTACCCAGCTGAATACCAATGTTGAGTACGTTACAAGGCAAGGCAAGAGGATTTGGAAGGAGGAGCCTTCAGCCAAGATGGTGACTGACATACGCTACATAGAGTAGCACAAAATTCTACTCATGGCATGTTAACAAGCTCCCACCCTGAACCTCGACATTACAGTTTCTTTTTTGTTAAATGTGCACATTGGATGGTTCACGTTACTGGGATGAAGAGGCAGGTAATTCATAGAAAAAGTACACTAAGCTCCTTCAAAGCTTTGGCATTATGATGATGCCTGAAAAAACAGCATCTGAAGCAAAACGGGTGATGACCAAAGTTTTTACAAAATCAATCAAATTGTTAGAGATGCAAACTCAAACTAACACCCTGAAGGCAAAAATGGGAGATAAGACTGCTTCAGATATTACTATTCTCCCTCTGAAATTGCCAGCACTGGTTTTTAAAGTAGCAGTGCAAGAAAAAAAGTTATTCCAAAAAGCTAATTTTCTGCTACGGTTACAAAAAATATTGACAGAACTGTTGCTTTGGGTTTTCTGGATGCTTCCTATGCTGTGTACTGTACATTTGCATTTTTATCCGGACCCTTTCCTTCCTCGGGTCCGCAGTACTATTATTTCTATGCAAAAATGAGGCAGCCTTTTTTCTTGAGAAATAATTACTTTAAAATGTTCATAGAATTCTTAAATGATAATGAAAACTGAAACTTTCACCACCAAAATAAGCTGGAAGACATCTGGCATCAATTAGGAAGAAAAAAAGGTGGAATCAGATTATTACCCATTTCCGTTGCACTGCAGCTTTAAAGAAAGCCTGAACACGGCTATTTTCAATATGGCTCCCATTTTTGCAAAAAAAAAAAAAAACTACAATGCCAAACATGGATCTTTCCCTTGCAAGTAGTACTAAAGAAGAAGAGAAAGGATCAGACTCTCAGCTTGGAAGCTGCTGGGATGACCCGAATCTCACAGACAACTGGAGAAATTAGGAGGATCCCACAAATCTTGTAAAGCTGTTACCCAATACAGAGTCACAAAATAAGATGATTTCTTTACCTGCTGATGTTCAGAGAAAAGAAAATATTGACGATAGAGAAGAAAAGACTACCAAAAGCAGGATGACGACAATGCCATTACCAGGAATGGAGGTGGTGGAAGGCACAGAGTGTCTAATTAACCAGCTCAACCTAGAAGGCCTTGTAAGCTTGAGACCGAGGGGCAACTCAACACAAAAAAAAGGTCAACCCAGAGACTGACTTATCTCAGCAGCAGAACGAGTGGGAGTTATAGTCACTTCTAGTGGGGAAAAATTAACTCCAAACAAAGAAGGTCCCTTATCTGATAGTCAGCAAGATGCTAATCGATCAGAGCTGTGTTAATGATACTAATAATAATTCTATTTATAAAGTGCAATTCAAATGTCAAAACACAGTACAAATATAAAATCAAAATTAAAACAAGGTATAAAATCCAGTATATTCTGCTAAATTACTTAGCTATTCATAAATACAAGATTAAATAAATGTGTTTTTAATGCAGTTTTAAAACTCTCCATGGTCTGGCACCCCCGAACCCAACAAGGTAGAGAATTCCACAGGGTAGGTGGAGCATAAGCAAAAGAACGAGCACCAGATGTTTTCAACTGTATTCAGAGAACCTCTAGCAATCCCTTGTCGGTGGGGTGGAAGAGGCAGTAGAGATGAAGAAGCTCTTGCAGGAAACTCGTACCCTGTCTGTGTAGGGCTCTATAAGTCAAAAAGCTGATCTTAAAAGTGATCCACCATTGCACTGTCAGCCAGTGCAGTGCCTGCAGCACAGGAGTACTATGGCAAGATCGAGGTAGCCCAGTTAGTAACCTGGCTGCTGCATTCTGCACTAGCTGTAAATGGCAGATATCAACCCCTGGAAGCCCCAGGTAGAGGGCATTACCATAATCCAGGAGAGAGGTCACAAAAAGATGGACTAGTGTTGGTAAGTCATGGAGCAGAACAAGGTGCATAATCCGAGTGATATTCCTCAGATGATAAAATGAGATCTTGACCACAGATGATACCTGAGCTTTCAAGGTCAGTCCCTCATAGAGGGTAATGCCCAGACTACGCACCCGCTCAGCGGTCCTCAACTGGCAGTCACCTAGTACCAGACCGGATGATTGCCCCACCAAAAACCCCTCTCCCCGGTGTCCCACATTCACAACCAAAACCTCAGTCTTGTTGGGATTCAGCTTCAGCTAGCTGGCTCTCACAGAAAAGATTTCAGGTATGTCAGCCTCTGTTCTTTATCAGCAGCAAAATACAATGTCTGAAACTGTTAAAAATTATAGGAGATGACTATCAATAAGAGGAAATGCAGCTGGGGAGAAGAAAGATGGTTACAGGAATCTGGAAGTGAAATAGATGAGGAAATGGCACAACTAGCAAGACAGCACAATACACCAATACAAGTAAAACACAATTGAAAATCTCTTCATGAGGGAAGTACAGAGCAAGACAAAGATGAGATTCTAGTATGTGCTAAAACTATTTTAAATAGACTCAAGCAAATAGAAGATAAGTTGAAAAAAGTTCAGCATGTAGAGAACAAAATTGACTTTTTTCAACAGTCCTTACAGTATGTATTAGAAGACAATAAAAAATAAAAACATTAATTAATAGTGGCACAGCAAAGATTATCAGATCGTGAAGATAAAATTGCCCCTATTACCAGACAATTTAATAATTTTGAATCCAAAAATAAATACTTCAAAGAAAAAGGAATGGACTTTGAGGCCCAATCTCGCTGCAGAAACATTACAATTCTAGGTGTGCCTGAAATTTGGGATGTTCAAAGGACATTGAAGGAATCTTTAAATATGATCATGGCAAGCTTTCTTGAAAAAGATCCCAAAAACTTTCATCTGAAGGTAAATAGATCAGACTCAATCAAATTCATATTCCACCTTGTTCAATAATTGTAGAATTCTTCAGGTCAGAAGACAAAGAAGAGATAATGTCTGCTGTATACAAGAAAAAAAGAACTGAGATTATGGGTGCTAATATAACTATCTTTAATGAACTACCAGCTGAACTGGTTCAGTAAAAAAAAGAGATACAACATGTTAAAAAAGAACTATGGGAGAATAATATTAAGACATCATTAATTTATGCAGCCAAACTGAAGGTCATAAAAGGTTGAATAGCCTTATATTTTTTCCTCACCTGAAGAAGCATAAAAAACTCGGAGACTTAGGACCCAAATGCTTTGAATAAATTTCAGTTTACTCATAGGGTGTGCACTTCTATGAGATATTTGGGTTTGGGGAGGCACATCAAATATCCTTTGAGATTCAAGATTAGTTTACTAACGGTACTTGGGAAGCAACAATGGTGGAGTCATGGTAACTTTAAAAAAGGGTTTGGAAAGGAATATATGAAGTATGTGTCTGTGTGTGTGTTGGGGGGGGCGGAATTTTTTCCTTCCAACAAGGGTTTCTGAAAAAAAAAAAAAAATTGAAGTGTGTGTGGGCAAGGGGGTATTTTTTTCCCTTTTAGAGGCATTTGAGAGGTTTTTATTGTGTCTAAGAGAACTAACATTGATTTTTTTGGGAAGGAACAAGAATAAAATATTCACTGTCCTTTTTTGGATGTTTAAGGGAATAATGAGAAACTTTTATTATTTATAAGGCTTAGATGGCAACTGTAAGAGACATCAAGGGCAGGATTCTTAAAAGGGATGTGCCAACACATCGCAGATGTGCTGAATACCACCCATAATGGTATGCGGCACATCTGAAGGGGCTGTGAATGGGGTATGCCCATACATATGGTGCACAGCCCCAGTCACAGACCAGGACCAGGAGATGCACCTCTGTGGAAAGTCTGGAGATGTGTCTCCTAGAGATACATTTACGACAAGTAGATTTAAGTGTCTTGCCACCCACAGACAGGCTGCCTTACTGCAGGCAGCAACAGCACAGCAGCCTGCCCACCCTGCCAGTCCAGAGTGCCCCCTGACACCCAATCCTTCAGTACATATGCTGCACCCTGCAGCAGTAGAACTCAGTACAGTGACACCCGCTCCCCACCTAAATCCCCATCATAATGCCACTCCCTGTAGCAGTTGTTGCAGAGACACAGAATCCCCACCACCCCGCCCACAATCCCGATTCAAAGCCGCACACTGCAGTGGATGATCCTAGTACAAAGAACCACCACCTCGATGCACTTATACACATTGTGGATCAATCAACCCCCCTATCAGTCCAGCAGCCCCCCACTGACTCAGGCACTTTCTCCCCACCCCACTCCCCTGTCCCAGTAGGTCCTGATTGTCAACGGGTGGCACAACCCACCCGCATACCACAACAGCTACCCACCAACAGAGCTGTCAGAGAATGACAACCACTGTACTACTGAAAGCCCACTGCTGGACCCTGTTGACCAATGGGTTTGCAGTGAGTACTGTACCCTGTCATTCACAAAGATGTGAATGACAGGGTACAGTACTCTCTGCATGCCCATTGGGCGACAGGGTCCGCCAATGGGCTTCCAGTAGTACTGTAGCTGTCAGCCTCAGACAGCTGTCGGCAGCCAGCCATGGCAGAATGTGGATGGGCCGTGCTGCCACCAATCATAATGGCTTGCTGGGATGGGGGGAGCAGTGTAGGTTGGGGTGCCTGAGTGAGTGGGGGGACACCACTGACTCCCAAGGTATACTGTTGGTTGGCCATAGTCCTGACAGGGTTTGGGGTTGGGGGCCACCAGATCACAAGGGCAGTGTCGGTGGTTCAGTGCCCTCTATGATCAGGTCTGGTTGGCGGGGGGTTCTGTTACCTCACCTCTACTGCTGCTGTGTGTGGCAAGTATCAGGGGATACAGGCAGGGAGGGGGTCTGTACTCTGTACAGTACCACCACCCTGAACATCTTGACAATGGGGATGCGGGCAAGGTGGGGGGTTCAGTGTACAGAGCTCTTCTGCTACAGTGTGCAGCTTCAAACAGGGGACCTGGGCAGGAAGTGGGTGGCAAGCACCGTACAGGAGTGCTGGGTGTGTGCCAGTACTGCTGCACATGCAGGGTGCCCACCACATTCCGCTGGGCTCATCCCTGTACGGCACATTCAAATGGGGTCATAATGACATGCAAATGGCCCCATTGTGTCATGTATGCCTAATGGCCCATTTGCATGTTGTTGGCCCCAAATGGCAACTTTGAGTGCAGTACATCATGATATGCGCTGCCCCGTTGTGTACCCAACCCAACCAGGGGGTGCGTTGGCACATCCCGGGCTGGGCGCAACTGTGGTATTCACAGAGGGGATGTCCCAGGAGCATTCCTTGGTGCATCTTCTGTGAATACCACAGTTTTCCCTCTGCTGGGGCATCCAAGATGCACTGAGCTCAAGATCTTTGTGAATCCTGCCCCAAGTTGGTGTCCTTTAATGTGAATGGGCTAAATACACCAATAAAAAGACCTAGAATTTTAAGTTATTGTAATAAGTTGAAGGCCAATATAATAGCTCTGCAAGAGACCTATTTGGAATATTTAGTATCCAGGAAGTTAACATAGAATTGGGTTGGTCATACCTTTTTTTTCTTTTGGATACAAGCAGGCAAGAGGAACCGCTATCCTGATCAAGAAAAACCTACCCTTTACGTTTATTAAAGAATGGCATGATCAGGACATGAGGATTATACTTATAAAAGCAGAAATTAATAATAAACTTACTCTTACAATTGGTTCAATATATGGCCCCTTTATGGAATATTAAAAATGTTAACATTAATTACACAAGATTTAAATGAGATAGGAGCAGATCATGTGATGTTAATTGGAGATTTGAATGGCCTCTTGGACCCAGGAGAAGACAAGAAATATAATGTAACCAAAGAGAATATTATTGTTAAGACATCTATGTTACTAAAAAAACATTCTCAAATACCACTATTTGGTTGATCCCTGGAGATTATTAAACCCCAGAGTGAAAGAATATACACACATAGACCACATAAATCATAATTTTTCCCTAATTGATTTTATTTTTTGTCAAAAAAAAACTAATTCCACATATTTTTACTTCCACAATTTGATTGATTATTCATTAGGATCATGCAGCAGTCGAATTAATTATGAATATCGAAATTTCAACCAAAAAGCCTAGTCGAAGATGTTTTATTAGTAATGAGATATTAAAAAGTTCCCGGTTTCAAGAAAGAATCAGAAACAAAATAAAATAATATTGGGATCTGAACTGGACACATAACCAACCTGTTACAAAATTATGGAATGCCTTTAAATGTGTAATAAGCAGGGAAATTAATTTCAATCTTGGTATTTCAAAAATAAAAATAAGCTTCAAACTTTGGAAAAAAGAAAAAGACACCTCGACAAATTAATACTAGTAGATTATGAAAATAATATACAAGAGTGGTACGACTGTAGAAACATACATAGAATTTGATGGCAGATAAGGACTTCCTGGCCCACCTAGTCTGCCCATTTCCCTACCTAATGGATAAGCTGCAGATCCTAGTTAACCAACAGCCTACTTCCTTTTACCCCCACTAGAATTGCCTTATGTCTGTCCGATGCATTCTTGAATTCCCCCACTGTTTTTGACTCCACGACTTCCTCAGGAAGGCTGTTCCCCACATCCATAATCCTTTCCATGAAAAAATACTTCCTCACATTACCTCTGAGCTGTCCCCCTGCTATCTTCAAATTGTGCCCCCTTGTTCTTGCACATCTCTTTTTCTGAAAGATGCTAACCTCTTGGACTTTGTTGATTCCCTTGAGGTACTTGAAAGTTTCTATCATGTCCCCCCTCTCCCACCTTTCCTTGAGGGTATACATATTAAGCTCCTTTAGTCTCTCTTTGTATGTCTTCTGGTGCAGACCCTGTGCCATTTTGGTTGCTCTCCTCTGGACAGCCTCCACCCTGTTTATGTCTTTGCAGAGATGGGGTCTCCAGAACTGCATGCAGTACTCCAGATGGGGTCTCACCAACTGTCTGTACAGAGAGATAACTCCCTGTTTTCTACTGGTGATGCCTCTCCCTATGCATCCCAGTATACCCCAGTCCTCCTTACAGTCTTCTCACATTGCTTGCCCACCTTTAGGTCATCTGCTATAAGTACCCCCAGGTCCCTGTCCATTTTTGTTGTTGTCAGTATCTCACCCCCCCCCTGTGTATTCTTCCTCTGGGTTTTTGTTTCCCAGGTGCATTACTTTGCACTTCTTTGCATTGAATCTAAGCTGCCATACATTTGACCATTCCTCCAACTTTGCCAAGTCTCTTCTCATCCTTTCCACTCCACCTTGTGCATCAACCCTCTTGCAGATCTTTGTGTTGTCTGCAAAGAGACATACTTTTCATTCCAGTCCCTCTGCAATGCTAGTTATAAAGACATTACAAAGGACCAGACCCAGTACTGAACCCTGTGGTACAACACTAGAAACCCGCCTTTCTTCTTTGTGGACTCAGTTTACTATTACCCTCTGCGTCCTGTTGTCTAGCCAATGTTTTACCCAGGCTATCACCCTGGAATCCACTCCCAGGCTGGATAATTTATTAATCTTTTGTGTGGGACAATGTCAAATGCGTTGCTAAAGTCTAGGTAGGCCATGCCCACAGCCCCCTCTCTGGCCTACTACTTTGGTCACCCAGTCAAAGAAATTGATTAGATTCATCTGACATGACCTTCCCGCTGTGAATTCATGCTGCCTTGGGTCCTGTGACCCACTGGCCTCTAGGTACTCAACAATTCTTTCCTTCAGAAGTGATTCCATCATTTTTCCTACCACTGAGGTCAAACTGACAGGTCTGTAGTTTCCTGCCTCTGTCTTGCTCCCACTTTTGTGGAGGGGAATCACATCCACCCTCCTCCAGTACTGAGGAATCACACCATCCTCCCATGATTTGCTGAAAAGGGTACTCAATGGTGTTACTAGTTCTGCCCTTAGTTTTTTTAGAATTCTGGGGTGAATCCCATCAGGCCCCATTGCTTTGTCCACCTTCAGTTTTAGGAGTTCTTTCAGAACCCTTTTTTCTGTGGAAGGACTGATATCGACCCCCTATCCAGAGTGCTTCTATTGACTGGATTAGGTATCTCCCCTCCTCTTCCTTTGTGAATACTGAGCAGAACCATTCATTCAGTATTAGTGCTTTTTCATTGTCCCTCTCTGCCCACCCACCCCCCTCTTTATTCAGCCTCAGTATCCCTCCCTTAGTCTTTCTTCACTCCCTAATGTACCTATAAAAGGTTTTATCCCCCCTTCTTTACTGAGCTGGCTATCTTTTCCTCAGTTTGGGCCTTTGCTATTCTGATTGCCTTCCCTGCTGCCTTCTGCTTCAACTGGTACAGTTCTCTGTCCTGCTCCTTCTGTGTTTCCTTATACTTCCTGAATGCTATCTTTTTCTCCCTAACCTTCCCCGCCACCTCTTTTGAGAACCATAGTGTTTTTTTCTTTCATTTTGATTTGTTTATTTGCTTCACACAAAGGCTTGTTGCTTCTGTGATGGCAGTTTTGATGTTTCCCCATTGTTGCTCCTCCCCTCCTTCATGCCTGTTTGCTAGTGCTTTTCAGAGGCACTCTCCCACTTTGACAAAATCAGTCCTCCTGAAGTCCAGTACCTTCACTTTTGTGTGGCTTGACTCTATAGCTGAATTTATCATGAACCACACTGTTTGGTGGTCACTTGTTCCCAGGTGGCTACCCAGTTCTAGACCTGAGATCCTCTCTCCATCCCCATTTGAGAGTACCAGGTCTAAGATTGCTCGCTCTTGAGTGGGTTCCAACAGTACCTGTCTGAGGCATGTCCCCTGTAGGGCATCAAGAATTGCCCTGCTCTTGGATGTGGCTGCAGAAAAGGTGCTCCAGTTAACATGTGGCATATTAAGGTCCCCCATCAGCAATATCTTCCCTTTCTCTGTCATCCTAAGGATGCCTTCTATCATTTCCTTGTCCCTTTCCTCCCACTGAGACGGGGGTCTGTATACAACCCTTGTGCAGATTATGGTGCCATTTCCAGTCTCCAGGGTGACCTACAGTGCCTCCTCTCCTCCCTGTCTACCCTTTAGTTCCGTTGCTTTGATCCCTTCCCTTACATAGAGAGCAACTCCTCCTCCTCTTCTGCTCTCCCTGTCCCTCCTGTAGATTGTGTACCCTGGTATGTTGACATCCAATCATGGTTCTCTGTGTACCATGTTTCTGTGATTGCCTCAATATCTAGGCATCCCTCTTCCATCAAGGCCACCAGTTCAGGGAACTTGTTACCTAGACTGCAGGCATTGGTACTCATTACCCTCCATTTTTAAATGGCCTTACTCCTTTTTGCCCCATCCCTGTCCTCACTGCCTTTGTCTTTTTCTTCATTTACCCCTGCCCTTCTCCCCATTGACTTCTCAACCTTGGTGTTTACCTCACTAACTATTCTGTTTTTTTGGGGTGGGCTAGGATTTCCCAACTCCTTTTCAGTGCCTCCCCCCTTGGCTAGTTTAAATGCTTGTCAATGAAGCATTTAAACCTATCACCTAGCATTCTGGTTCCCCTCCTGTACAGATGCAGTCCATCACACCAATATAGGACTGCATCCCTCCAGGTGGACCCCCAGTCTCCAGTGAAGCCAAAACACTGAGCTCTGCACCAGTTTTTCAACCACTGATTGAATCCCATCTGCGGAGCACCCTAGCCTCAGCCATACGATTAACAGGCAGCACCTCCAAGAAGATCTCTGTGCATGCTGCTTGTCTAAGGCCCCTCTCCAACTCCGCAAACTCCTTGTGCACTGCTCTGATCCTTTTCCCATTCAGGTCATTTGCCCCTAGGTGGACAGTGACATCCAGCTCCCTCCCCCATGTAGCTGCTCCTGCGATCCTGAGGTTTCACTCCCAATCCCTCCAAGCCATGGCACCAAGCAGGCATCTTACCTCCCTCTCCCCTCCCTCCTCCAGTTCTACCCTCCTAACAATGGAGTCCCTCACCAGGAGTTGTTTCCTTCCCCTGTATGGCCCCATGCCACCTTCCTGTGGGTCTCATTTGTGGAGGTTCCCAGCATCCTCCTTGGTTTCCACTGCAGGTGCCTCCATAGAGGAACCACACTCTGCCAGAATGGCATATGAATTGTGGAGAGGTACAACTGGAGGGATGTGGCTCTGTTCCACCACCCTCACCCTCCCTGAGCCCACTGTGGTCCAACCACTCCTCATTCTTGGCAACTTCTGAGGCAGCGGCGGTGACCCTGGTGGTCACTGGGTGGGAAAGGAGGTCTTCCAAATCCTGGCCAACTCAGCCTGGAGATGAGCAACCTTCTCCCTCAGCCCAGAGAGGTGCCAGCAGATGGGACAACACTGCATCCTCCAGAACGTCTTCCAGAAGACTCCTGCTCCACAGCCACTAAACTGCACCACTCCTATCATGTCTTATTTGTGACCCCTTAACTGTTTTGTATACGTACTCTTTCCTCTCTCTATTTTATTTTTTGTTTTAATATAATTTTTTTTTATTTTCTCCATACTTTCCTAATGCCTCTGTGACCTTAAATCTCCTGATCTTCCTGTTCTGGGACAGTAAGTTCCTATATTCCTCAGTAGTCTCCTTCTTACAGCAGCTTGGGGGGGAGCTACTCTTTTACTTCTAGGATGGTGAGTCTTTTGTGCCTCTGTGATCACTCCCTTCCTGCTTCCAAACAGGAAGTTCCTGTTGTCAGTCAAATCCTGCGCCTATAAAAGTAGAACAGGCTAAGGGTGGAAGGGTGGAGGGGAGGGATGAAGTGCAATAAAGTCCCAGTAAAGTTCTAACAGCAGCTCCTTCCTCTTGCTGTTCTCTGCCACAAGCTATTAAGGTCTGTTTTCAAATGCAGACACCTGGCTTCCTTCTCTCTAAGTCACTCCCCCTAATTCACAGTTTCTTTTTCACCTAGCTAACTGCACAGATAACAATTCCTTCACCCAACTCAAACACACTTTTTTTACCCTCATTTTTATTTATTTATTTATTTTATTTTATTGAAATCTAGGATGACAAATACCTTTGAGCAGGAACTTTTCATTTACAAAGGTTCCACGACAAAGGAAAGGGGGGTATACATACATACAATGGTCGACATAATAATACATAGATTCACAATAAAAAGAAGCAAGAGACTGAGGCTTAGGAAATTCCAGTAATTCAAAATATGCTAAATGTTAGGTAGCATGACATACCAGCCAAGGGCAATCTTAGAAATAAGTGCTGCAGGTGAGGGGGTGTATGCAGGCAGAAAGGCCATTGTTAGAGGGTAGAGGGTGAGGGTAAGAGCTCTAAAGGGAAGGGGAGGGATAAAAGTCAGAAAATGCCTGTGGGGAGGAAAGGGAGAGGGGGCAAGGGGGTGGGCAGGTGAGCCAGGTAGAAGGGGGCAAGGCTGGGAGAGGTAGCTGTCAAGACTGAAGTGGAGAGCAGTGAGCGGTGGGCCCCTGACTGGGTGAGGCAGTCACAACGACTAGTTGAAATGAGATGAAGTCAGAGTTGTCTCTTAAAAGGGCCAAGAGCAGCAGCAGTAAAAGTTTCTTTGTTGAGAGTATTGTACCACTGTGGTGCTCTGTGGGCAAAGGCCCTATGGCCCATGGTAGTCCAGCATCTGGGGACAAGGAAGGCTAGTTATTGTGAACTTCTAGTTCACTGGGTGCTGTGGTGATCAATGAGGAGCGTTTCAATGCCCGGGGGTATGACCCTGAGGAGGACTTTTTTGGCTAAGAGGCAGGTTTGATACTGTATCCAGCTGATGAGAGGAAACCATCCTGCCTGAGTGTGCAGGTCACAAGTGTGTGTAAGTTGGTCAGCCCAGTTAGCAGCCTGCATGCTTTGTTGAGTGCAACTGTAATTCTGTGGAGGGCAGAGGCGGAGGTAGAGCCATAGATTGCTAGCCCGTAATTGATGAGGGAGGTGACAGAGTTGTTGATAACCAACCGGAGAGTGTCAGGAGTCATGCAGTGTTTGTGTCTGTACAGCAGGCCTATACAGATATCGGTGGCTTTGGCGAGAGATTCTATGTGCCGATGGAACGAGAGTGCGCTGCCCAATGTGACACCTAGGTATTTAAAATCAGGAATGTGTTCATGTAAGGTCCCTGTTTGGTTTAGGATGGTGAGGTCATGGGATTTGTACTTACTCCTGGCATTGTAGAAGGTCATAACCTTTGTTTTGCTGTAGTTCATGACCAGTTTGTGTGACTTGAACCATTTTTCGATGCGCATGAATTCAAGCTGTAATCTGCATTTTGGTGGTTGGTGAACATGACTGCATCATCAGCGTAGAGCAGTAATTTCTGGTGGCAGACATTGGAAAGGTCATTGAGGAAGAGGCTGAAGAGTAGTGGCCCCAGGAATGGACCCCTGTGGGACCCCTGAAAGGACAGACTTTTCCTCCGAGGTGACACTGGCAATCCTAACCCACTGGACCCTCTCCCCAAGGTAGCTTGAAAACCAGAGCAGCACTGCATTGGAGAGCCCAATATTTGATAATTGCTTGAGTAGGAGTGGGTGGTTCACAGTATCAAAGGCTTTCATAAGGTCGAGGAATACTGCCCCTATACAGTTTCCTTGATCGAGCGTGGTATGGATGAAGTCCTTGAATTCTAATAGTGCAGTAGTCATACTATGCCCTTTTCAGAAGCCGTGTTGCTCAGGACACTGGATGTTGTATTTTTCCAGGTACTCTACTAGTTTTTCTGAGGCGATGCACTCCAGGGCCTTAGACAATAGAGGGAGGATGGAGATAGGTCTGTAGTTGGAGTGCAGTTATTTGTCTCCACTTTTATGTACTGGTATGAAAATCAAAGTTCCCAGTAGGAGAGTTTTCGTTCTTTAGTCCAGTAGAGTAGTAAAGTTCTAACAGCAGCTCCTTCCTCTTGCTGTTCTCTGACACAAGCTATCTAGGTCAGTTTTTAAATGCAAACACCTGGCTTCCTTCTCGCTAAGCCACTCACCTAGCTAACTGCACAGATAACAATTCCTTCACCCAACTCAGACAAACACACTCTTTTTTGTTTGTTGTTTTGTTTGTTTTGACTCTAAATTGAAGTTCCCAGTTGTAGAGTTCTAGTTCTTTAGTCCAATAGAGTAGTACAGTTCTAACAGCAGCTCCTTCATCTTACTATTCTCCAAATACAAAATTTTATAACAAAAGAAAATACTAATAATCTAAGGAAGATTAGCGAATTCAGGTATCTCCATGGAGATAAATCGGGCAAATTTCTTGCTAACTCATTAAAAAGTAAGAGGCAAAGGAACATAATAACAGCATTACTAGATCAGAAAGGGATCACTAAAACAAATAACTCAATACAGTGGATAGCTGCTGGTTACTACAAAGAGTTGTACCAAAAAAAATTCATATTTAATAAGGATAAATTCCATGAATTTTGGAAAGGGATTACCTTACCACAAATTCAGATAAATAATAACCCTGTTTCAGAAAAGGAGATACATGACACCATTATTTCCCTTCTGAAGAACAAAAGCCCAGGTAGTGATGGATTTACTAATGAATTTTCCAGATATTCTCACAAGAATTGGCACCATGGTTATAAAATAAGCCAAGAACTTATGGATGGCAGTGGGTGCCTCCTCGAGACTATCAGCAAAGCTTTAATAATTCTTATTCATAAAGGAAATAAACCTCAAAAACACATTTTTCATACTATAGACCTATTTCATGCCTTGATAAAGATATTAAAATAATATCTAAAATGGTAACTTTGAGAATCTTGGGGGGGGGGCGCTCCCACTTGCGATTCATGAAGATCAGGATGGTTTTGTACCACAGAGAATGACAGGTTCAGCAATAAGAAGAGTTCAAATGTTAATTGAATACTCAACATCTAAAAGATCATTTTTATGCTCTGGCTATTGACGCTACCAAAGCGTTTGATTTGTTATAGAGATCATATATGTTGGAAGTGTTAAATTCATGCAAATACCAATACAATATATAAACTTTATTAAACAACTATACAGTAAACCTAGACCAGCACTCTTAGTAAATGGATCTTTCTCAGATCATTTTGAAATTAAAAAAAGAGTGAGAAAGGGGTGTCACCTATCACCATTATTATTCATTGAACCTTTACCTATAAAAATTAGGATGAATGAGGGATTACAGGGTATAAAGGCGTACAATAATATATGTCACTTTGCTCTCTCTGCCCCCCGCCTCACTCACCGCTGCCAGCTCTATTCTCAGCTGGAATGGCTTCCTCTGGAAAAATACCAGTCCTTCGTACTAGGCAACTTCATTGATAAGGTCATCAGAACTGCCACCCCTCCTGGCCTAGCAGCTACCCTCATTCCTCCTTCCTCCTCCTACCACCTAAGGTCCAATGACTACCATGTCCTTCTGGTGCCTAAAACACACACCCAGATGGGTGACCAGGCCTTCACTACCCTTGCTCCAAGGCAATGGAGCTCCCTGCCAGTGAGCACTCACTCCTCCACCTCCCATTCCTGTTTTAAGGCTTCCCTCTAGGGCTTCCTCAAATCTGCCCTTCCCTGCCTCTGCACTTAAGTTACTCCTGCCGCCTGTCCCACTGTTCCTTTGGCTCTATGGTGTAGGGTATCCTGACCTTCCCCTCCAGTGAAACATATAGGGGTTCAGAGTATCAGATAATAAGGAGCCTTCCTTGCTCTTCTGTATCAAGCTGTGCTGGCCATCTAAGTGTTCCTTTTGCCTCTCCTATCCCCCTCTTGTAATCTCCTTGATGTAAACCTCAACCCTAGCCTCCAGATGTCGTGTTGGCTGATATTCCCAGCCGATGGCTGGCCTCCTGTGTATGAAGCTATTACCTTCCTACCACTGGGTAGATAAGGTCCCTTGGTATTGCTTCATTTACCTCGTTTATATCTGATGCTCTTACTTGTACCTGCTCTTATTGTTTTCCTGCTGTACCTGATTGTATCCTTGTAATCATGTATCTCTGTAACAATCATGTATGTATCTCTGTAATAATCATGTATGTATCTCTGTAATCTCCCGGGTCACACCTGAAAATAGGCATCTGGTTGTCTAGTGTGCTTACCTGGTAAACAAAAACAAATAATAAAGACAGCTAACGGAGAACAAAAGATAAGTGCATTCACAGATAACATCTTACTGATTATAAAAAACCTACAAAAATCTATTCCAACCCTATTGTATATCATTGATCATTTCTCTCAGATATCAAGATATCAATTAAATTAACAAAAAAACCAATGATTATGCCAATCAAAAATCCCTATTTGGATCCCAACCATATTAACCTAGTTTTTTTTTTCTAAAGTTCAACAAATCCAATATTTGGGAATATTTTTAAACCCAGATATGTAAAGAACTATCAAATATAATTACAATATAGTCAAACAAAAAATTAAGGATAAATTGGACTTATGGCAAAACATGTCACTTTCACTCTGGGGGAGAACACAAACTATAAAAATGATGGTTTTAACTCATCTAATATATGTGACACAAGTCATTTTGGGAGTACCAATAATTAAATGGTTTCAAGATTTGAAGAGGATTTTTCAGAAGTTCTTATGGAGGGGTGGAAAACCCTGTATCACACGGTCACTTGTCTCTAAGCCAACTAACTAGGGAGGATTGGGTGTCCAGACCCCTATATTTATACATTGGCCCAGACAGTTGTCAACATGTGGAGCTGGACTTATGGAAAATATGCAACAGAGCTATTCACCACCAAATTATACTTAAGCAGGGCCTTAAACTAGATCCAGCTACATTATTAGTTGATAAAAAATTAAAATCTGTCAAAAAATCCAAAGCATTATCACAAATATTAAAGTATGCTTGAATAGCCAGAGATAGATTTGGCTATGATAATTTCCCAAAGTTAATTTTTTTAGATTCTGGTTACAGCAGGAGGATAAATCGATAAATCGAATATATTATAAGCATATGACTTAAAACATGAGACCTTCTACTGATATAAAATATATTTCCCACATATATACAGTTTTGAAATAAATTTCAGGACATTAAAATGAGTAAGTATATTGCTTATTGTGCAATTTATAAAAAAAAATGTAACAATCTCTGTAATCAAAACTTGCTTAAAGGACCTGACTTTTCATCATATTTTCACACTGGGCATTTATGGATCAATCAAATGAGTAAAAAAAAACACTATCAAAATTATATAAATTAATAATTAATACAAACAAAACAACAATAACATCACAACAAACATTGTGGCAAAAAGCACTAGGTTGTAATTATAACAAAACAGATTGTGGGGTTTACGTGATAATGGTGAAAAGCCTTGTCGCAAAGTCAGAGTGCCAAAAATTAATTTCGGCATTCTGATTCCCTGGCATGCAGAAAAACAGTGCCGGGGACTTGCTTCTTCAATGGTTTATGTGGGGGGGGGCTGCACCCCCTGAACCCCCCATGGGTGTCTTCACCACCTGCATCCCCCTACTTAAGGATTCTCAACTCCAGGGGGGTGGATGTCTGGGGGGGTGCAAAACCATTAAAAAATACGTGGGCCAGGCATAGCAAAAACACACCAGTGCCCAGACCCAAACCCAGCACCCTGCCCACTGACACCACCTACCCACCCACCATGCCACTGTGCCAGCTCACCAACCCCCTGTGGCACCACCCCTCACAATCCCTCCTGCCCCTCACTGTTTGTGCTCGCTTCCCCCGTAATGCATATAGCGACATCCCATCGCTATATTCCCCGACCCCCAATCCAGCCACCCTACCCAACCCTAGCCCCAATGACATGCGTCAGGGATTGGGTCGCTGTTATTGTAGGTGCCCAATCACCAACACCCATGACACGGGCTACCAATTGGTGGAGACAATTGAGAATGGCAAGTAAATACTTAATTTCTGCTAAAAATAAATCAATACAATTTAAAATAATTAATAGAGCCTACTTTTTTTTTTAGTTGTTTAACAAGGAGTAGAACACTAAGCTGAAAGCTTTTTTACAGGAGCATCCTGGGAGCACAGGGAAGTTAAGTGACTTGCTCAGGGTCACACAGTATGTAAGTGGAAGCTGTGGGATTCAAACCCAGGTCTGGTCTGCTGGATGTCACCAGATTTGCAGCTCAGAGCCTTAAGCCACTGTGCTATACTTGACTCCAGTAAAATTACAGAAACATAATTATACTTTGTTTGACCTCTGTTGGCACGGAAGTGGACAGAGGGCTGATTTGTTGCAATGTTTCTGGAGCTGTCCTTATGTTATGAAATGGTGAGCTGAAATAATACCTCTTTTAGCTCATAAAATAGGTATCAGTTTAGTAAATACTCCTCAATACTTAATGATGTTGACTATCTTAAGCTCACTAAACAGCAAGGAAAGTGGTTATACTTCATCAGACCTCTGCTGATACGGATGTGGACAGAGAGCTGATTTGTTGCAATGTTTCTGGAGCTGTCCTTATGTTGTGAAATGGTGAGTTGAAATTATACCTCTTTTAGCTCATAAAATAGATACCAAAATAGGTAATCAATTTAGTAAATACTCCTCAGTATTTAATGATGTTGACCATCTTAAGCTCACTAAACAACAATAAATTATGGCTATTTTGGGGACCTTTGCATTAAGTCAATTAATTTAAAAAAACTGGAACAACCCAACACTCCCTGACCAAACTGAGAAAGAATGGGGTTAATCTTAATAGGAAATGCTACTAAAGGAAGAGACAGCATATGTTATTGAAGAAAAAGATAATGATAACATTTCATGGACAACTTTAATGGATTTATTTCCCAAATTACTAATATTTGATTGATTCAAGAACTCTACTTATTAATATTCTAGACATTAGGGGAGGATGGGGAAGGAGGGAGTGGGGGGATAAGTCATTTGCCTAACTTGATGAACTGGATTACATTTATGTACTTCCTGAAATTTCTTGACTGTTTATTCCACTTATAAAATAATGTTTGTATGAGGTTGAAATATTTGAAAATCAATAACATTTTCTATAAAAAAAAAAATGTTGAGTAAGTTACAATATGGGATTTTATTTATTTTTGTTTTTGTTTTATTTTTAATAATCCAGACATTGTCTACACAGTAATGACAGAGCCAAGGATGCTTTTTACAATTTGTGACCTTTTTTTTTTAAATACATTTTTGGAAAATCAATTGTAATGGGACTGCAATTCTGTTTAACCAATTAACTTTTGGTTTGGAAGACGGAAGGAGGTGAAAGAGACAGTGTTGTAGGTCAAATTGGGTCTGCAGCAAAAGTGAATGCACAGTAATTAAATAGAGGGCAGACTAGATGGGCCCAGCAGTCATTATCTGCCATCAATTTCTATGTTTCTAATGTATGACAGGCCATGTGATTCAAATAGCTACAATATAAAATTAATATGTGCAACATTGATACTGTAAACTGTGTGGCACACGTAATTTATGCTGTACTATGCTAAACAGACACGGTAATCGAATGAGTAATAGAGGACAGAGGAGTAGAGACAGCCGGGTGTTGCAAGCTCAGTTACAGCTGGTCACATGTATTTTCCTGTTGACAGAGTGCAGAGGGATGCCCGGATACCTGCCAGCCATGTATAGTCTGATGTCATGACTCTACACAACACTGTAGGTATAAAAACTGATAAGAACATATTGTTTTCCTGTTTCCAAAGCTGTTTTCTCTAATACTTTGAGTTATTACTAGGAATTCTGAGACAACAGGAGACATTGTACATACATATATAGTTGTCTCATAATTAAGGCTGTAATATTTTCACAGCAAAAATGCAGTTTTTCATGGCTCATGCACGGGTGGAATAACAACATTTTTCATGGAAATAGTAAGGGCAAGATTCAAAGCTAAACTTTATGGTTTTTAATCAAGTAAAATGAGTTAAAAACGATATATCAGTTTATACCAATCAATAGCATTCAATAACCTTAAAAAAAGCATTTATAAATTTAAATACAATTCTGCAGATAAACTGTGCAACTCACGTGAAACTAATTTTGCTGCAGCATGAAATAAACCTTTAAACTGCCCCATTTAATACTCCTGCTGGTGTCTGTGAGCATAGCATCGTATATTGAAAAAGATCTCTCTACACTGATGTAGCGTCTTGTTTGCAGTTTTGCCAGTCTTGGATGCAGATATTGGCTTTACTTGTGACGACAAAGGCGTGGTGTGGTGTGTTTTCCTGCCCACAGGAAAAATGGTGTCTGCCTGCCTGTGATAAGTGGGATGACTGTGGTGGTCATTAAACAAAAGTTAATGAAAGCAATTAGGCTAACAGGTCAGATTAACAGGTCTGCTCAGGTGTTTCAGTGTTATATGGTTTTAGCTAGTGAAAAACATCATTGGCATAACTGTTAACTTAATCAGGAGTAAATGTGTTTATTCAAAGTGTGTTCAGAAAAGAAGTGTGTTTATTCAGAGCACCTTCATAAAAAAATTAGCTAAAAGGGGAAAATTCACTGACATTTCTGCATTAATGTAAAATTCACGGTACCATAGCAGTTTCACGGGAATCGTGAATTCCGTATGTGCTGTGAATAAATTACTGACTTACTCATAATCATATAAAATGGTAATTTAGTTACCCACCATGCATATATGTGTGAAGTTTTCTCTAGGTTACTTATTTATTTATTGGATTCTCAGAGTAAGACCTTTGAGCTAACAAGCTTATTTACAAAGGTTCCACGTCAAAATGGTACAGACAAGCATAATAGACAGTTGACACTTAAATACAGGTAGTATACAGTTACAAATTCAGGCAATGAAGTTGTAAAATCATCACATATGTACAAACAATTAGTTGGAGAGACAGAGTATAACAACTGCGAACAATCTTCAAATTATACCAATGGAGGGACTGATAGCAGAAGTTAGTTGGAGTTGAGCCTAAGGTTGCTAAGAGCAGATGTGCATGGTTCAAGTAGAGTTCAAGAGTGGGAATAGTTTAGAAGTTAGAGAGAGAGAGAGAGAGAGAGAGAGAGAGAGAGGATAGTAGGAGGTGGTAACATGGGTGGGGAGTAGGAGCAGGAGAGAAATCCAACCAAAGGGTTTCATAGATGAGGGCATAGTTGAGGATTGGAGAGAGTCATAGGGTGAGAGGGGAAGGGGTGAGAGAAATATGTGAGGGGGCACCCCAGAGGGATATAGTTGTAAGGTATTCCCACAAAGGGCTGTGATAAGGAATACGAACTAATCATTTTTTTTTACTTTCTTTATGCTACCTTCTATGGCCCCTTAGGACTCTCTGGTGTGGTCTCTCAGATTGGCCATCTCCCACACTGCCTGACATCTGCCCAGACCTAGCTTGCATCCCAGGATCTCTCCTCACCCTACTACCGACCCCCAAACCCCTGGCTCTGACCCCCCCGAGGTGGGAGCTGCCTATTCCTCTGGTGCTCTATCTAGAATCTAGTAGGGCAGCCAGAGCTGGGAGGAGATTTGGAGGCCGACAGGGGTAGACCCGCCAATGAGCATGGGCGTTGTCCACTGGACCCACCTTTACCTTCCTGGGTGCCAGGGCCTTTTTCCTTGTTTTGAGTTCCCATGCCCATCTGCAGGATGTTCACCACCACCTCCATACCCACTAGCGGCAATGCTCCCAGTCTCCATTGGGAGCTGCCAGAACTGCTGGACGTACAAACCACCCTTCCAGAAGAGGACCACAGTCCATCAGATGCTCAAGCCTCTCCTCCCCATCTGACCCCCAGTGATCCGAGTCCTCCTGAACATGGGTCACCAGCATGGCATGAGGTACAGGTAAGGCTAGCGCCTCAACCCTCAGCACCTCCGGGCCAGATAAGAATGAATAGATATTACTATTGCCCAACTCCAAAGTGTAAAAGAATGTAATGAGGGGAGGGGTACAAAATATTTCCCTTACACATCCAGCAAATGGTCCAGTGCTGTTTCATGCCAGCTGAGTAAATGCCAGGGTCTAAAAATTAGCCACTGGCTAAAATGCACCCAGTGTTTTAGCCACTTATGAACTGAATTAGCCACTCTACAAACATGGTCTGATGCTGCTTTCCTGTCTCTGTGATCCAAATATCCTGGGGTTCTCCACTGTTTGGTACCAGAATTGGACTGACAGATATCATGTTCACAAGGGGCTGGCAGTATAGCGTAGAGGTAAGATTAATGAGCTGTGAATGAGCTTGGTACATCTAGCAGACCTGGGTTTGATTTCCACAACCTCAACTTGCATACTTTGTGACTCTGAGCAAGTCACTTAACCATGCCCAGTGCTCCCAGGTAACCCCTGAAAACAGGCACTTATGTCCAGTGGGCCTTACACGGTTACCAAAAAAGAACAGAATAAAGGGGCAGTGAGTGAACTTGCACTCTCTAGTAGGCTTTGTTCATGATTTTTGTAAAGACAAAAAAAAAGATCATGAAATGTGGGTTCAGAGGTTTGTTTCTAACTGGTTGGTGGTGATTCCCTGGGCTTTTGTTTCACATATGCAGAACTGCTATTTAGTAGTAAAAGACTTGAGTTTCATACAAGCATGTTGAGTGCACTGACATCATTAGGGCAACACAGCCCTGTGTACAAGGTGGTCCTGTTTCAGGTTACAGTTTGACTAATGAACACTAATTGCAGACTGTACATGTTTAAACAGCATGAGTCTAAATATTCACAATACTGACAAATGAACACACAGAGTTATCTGTTTTACATATTTCTAATTAATATGCCTTCGCTTGCGCGCGTACACGCACACACACGCGCACACTTTCTTTGGCTTCAGTGAGATTTAGAACATCTGAGGAGTCAGTTCATAGCATTCCATTCAGTGACCTTGGACTCACTAGTCTCAGGGATGTTTGCTTATCTCTGGTTGTATTTCTTGACTAATGACTAATCTGTCACACTCATGTTTTAAATGTTTTTTTCCCCCTGGGTTATTTAAAAATGATGCACAAATTAAGATTGAAATACATGTATTGTTATTGTGACCATTATTTCCCATCAAAACTTAGAAACACTGTGAGAGTGAAAGAAAAAATACCAATCACTACAGAATAGCATAGTTACAGATGACAGCCTTGATCTCCTGCAGTACAAACAACACTTTATTCTGTGTTGCTCTGAGAAATCCGAGCCTCATTCCTCACTGGAAAACACTAACAGAGAAAAAGTAGTGCAGTAAACAGACTGCTGAGCCTAGGGATTGCTATAAAACTCCAATAAAAAAGAATCCCATTAGACATTTGGTGCGCTCCTTATTTCTACTGTCCTAGCAAAACGTCTGCATAGCTCTGCCCTGGGTTTTATGTGATATAGGCATGTCTACAATCGTGCCACCCAAAACAGCGAGGGAGAAAGAGCGAACGCCACAAGAGTAACTGCACAATAGCGCCGACCACCCGAGAGGGCGACTGCAGCAGGGGGAAAATGGATAGGTGCCAAGTACACAGCGAGCCCTGCAAGGCAGAGGGGAAAAAGCACACTGTGGCATGGCCCGGCCAGGAAGGATGCCCCACAGAGAGAGAGGTCAGGTGCACAAACAACTAGTACAGCCAGGGATGACCAAGGGCTGGGCATGACCACATGGCAGGCATGGCAGTGGCAGTGGGCTGGCACACAGGGACAGGGTGAGCCCAGTATAGGGGCACACACAGTGGGACGGGGGATGGCCAGAATGCCAGAGGGTGCAGCCGAAGGGTACTGCAGTAGCCCATCATGCAGATGCCAGCAGCAAGCAGGGGGCTGCAGGGGCCACCAGCATGTGCCAGATGCAAGAGGACCCTGGCAAGCATGTTGCGACAAAAGGGTGACTAGATGGGAGGAGGTAGTGGATGCGTGGGCAACCCTGGAAGGGCATGCCCACACAGGGTAGTGTTGGAGGGCACACACTGTGCGCCGTGTGGCACAGCACAGGGCCACACAGCCCAGAGATGGATATTGGCTGCAGGGGCTGGTGCATGCCACAGGCCACTCTGCAGCAGGTCACACGTGAAAGATGAACTTATGCAACAGACCACGAAGGTAGTCATAGTGGCTTCTGGTCGCATAGTTGTTCACAGTGGCACAGATCCTGGCATCAAGGTCATGATACCATCTCCGGGGTTGTGGTGCCTCCACCTCAGACACCAGCATCTCAGATCACACAGCAGTCAAACGTTCCCCCTCCCTCGGGCACACGAGGAGGCACAGGAAGCTGGGGTTGCAGGCACTGACCCAGGTGTTAAAGGACCTGTGCCACCCTTCCACCACATTGTTTGTTCTCACCAAGCCCTGGAGGGTGGACTCATAGCAGTTCCACTGCTCGACTGGGAATGGGGCACGATGTTGCCCCAAATGCCTGGTGGGCCAGACGATCCACGTGTCCTCCACATAGTCCAGCAGTGGCTGGAGGATGTCCTCATTGGTGGATATGTACTCCCATTCCCGAAGTTCCTCAAAGACTGCTGGCACATTGGCAGGTGGCAGAAATGCCAGTGCCAGCAGCATCTGTACATGCAGTGCAAAGTCAGGGTCATTGGTGTATCATGTCAGGACGTCTGGCAGCTGCGGCACCTTGCACCACAGGGCCTGGGTGAAGTGGAAGAAGCACCCCCGACCGTGCCTCAGGGAATACAGTGGTGACCCCATGCCAACTGGCATGTTCAAAATCCATCAAGACCATGGCAGGAGTTATGGCATTTTGTTGTGCAGTTTGAGTTGGCCTAGCAGTCGGATGTAGGTCAGTGTCCGCCTGGTGCATGTCAGGGCATAGATGGTGGGCAGGACTGTGCCAGACTGGATGGCATGTATCATATAGAGCCAATCAAACAGGGCTGGGCATGCCCTGAAAGTGCCATCCATGAACCAGTCCATGCTGTTGGCCAGCTGCTGCAGACCACAGTCCGTGGCGTATATGATGATGCAGTCTCGCCCCCCCCCCCACTGTCATACAGGAGGAAGCATGTGCCATCTGCTGCAAGGGTATACTCCTCTCACATGATAAGGCTCTCCATGGATTGTGGGGTGGTCAGCCAGCTATGGGCCACGTGTCGCATGCACTGTACTCTCCAACGAAGCAGACACACTCCCAGTAGGTGAACGGCCACGGCTGCAGGGATGCCCAACGTGCTTGCCACTACTACTTGTGAGGTGGTATCCATGGTATGCTGTTCCCTGTCCCACAGTGTTCCCATGACACGCCACACACCCACGTCCACAGCATCGGGGGTGTGATTATGCTCCCTGATGGTGGCTACCACCATGTCATCAGCCGTGTGCAGGGGGAACATGCAGTGGTACCTCCTCACCTTGGCACACCTCCAATAAACCTTGTCAGGTCCCTCCTTATCTTTGCGGTATACAAACCCATTGTGAACAGCCATGGGCTTGCCCTTTTGGCTCTGCATGTAATGCACCTCCATGGTGTAGATGCTGACACATCTGATGGGCATGCTGTGGCTGCCAGTGTTATAGGCGCTGAGTGCCCCGCCCATTCTCCATTGGGCCATGCCCCTTCCTGCCTGTACTGCATATCATGTGGTGTTGCACCGTGCCCCTTCCCCATCACCACCATGCCTTTGGGCCATGCTCACCATGGTTCACCACTGTCATCTGTGTTGCCCCTGTGCCTATGCAGTTCCCTATGGCTCCTTCCTTCCATGTACTGCCATGTGTGATAAGTGACAGTGTGTGCTGTGGGGTACATGGGGTTGGGGGGTGTTGCACTGTGCCCTGTCTGTGTGTTTAGCCCTGTTGCTGATGGGTGATGCGGCCTTGTACTGCTGCCCCTCTGCCCTGTGCACCACCTGTGTCATCTATCTCTGTGTGCCTCAGCAGCAGTGCTTTCCCCTGTGCTGTCTCCCGACCACTCACCCAGTGCCTCCTGCTGCCACCGTTGGCCACAGCCTGCTGTGCGAGCTATCCTGTGCTCGCTGTCCAGTTGTGTCTGTCTGTTGGTGGCACCTCCTCTGCCTGTGTGCCTGCTGAGGCTCACAGTTCTGCTGCTTGCTGTACGTGGGGGTGCCCTTGGGTTGCAGAGCTTTTCGCTCTTGAGCTGTGGTTCTCTGTTTCTGTGTGCTCACACTTCTTGTGTCGGTGCTTTCTGCCTTGCCCCCTGATATCATGTTGTTCATTTAGTGCTCAATATGGCTGTTACCCTGCCTGCAGCCATAAAAAAGGGTGTTCTCTACCTTTTGATGGAGTAGTTTTTGAAGTTCAATCTTAGTGTCTAAAATTTGTGCTCATACTATACTATGCCCTTGCATAAGGAACATTTGTAATGTATGTATAGCATGTTATAAGTCCTGTTTCTTATATTCTTACTCCTTAGGGAGGGCTGCAGAATGGACAATAATGGTACCCTGAGGAACAGATTTAAGTGTGTCCCAGAGAATACTGAAAGTGGTATTCCTAGTATAATTTTCCATAAGGCACTGTGACACTTGATTTGCCAATTTCTCAAGGAGCTGCTGGTCTCACAGGAGGCCAGTGTATAATTGTCAAGTAGTTTGGTGTCTAGGTTTCCCTGAGAAAAAAGAACACAAAGTGGAGTATGTTCAGAGAGATGTAGAAAACCTTGGAAAGTATCAGTGTGCTCTATTGTTGTAATAAGATAGTCTAGTCTGGCATAACTACCATAAAATGGAAAGGATAATGCATGTAATCCCTTTGAGAAGAGTGGAGATGGTGGCAAGTATTGAGGAAACCCAGCTGATGCAGGCTGTTTTACAGATAATTTTGTGCAGCAGAGGATCTATAGGACTTCGGGTTAAAAACATCCAGATCCGGGTTGAGTGTGAAGTTTGAATCACCTCACAGATAAGTTGTCCTTGAAGCCATTTAAAGTAATGCAGAAAAAAAGGAAGACAGAACTTTACGGTCTGTTCCTGGAGGAAAATAGGTATCTACTAATGTAAGGAGGTGTCCATATAAGTTATCCATAACAATAATGTACCTTCTCTCTGCATCCCCCTCATAATGTTGAATTTCAAATGGAAGGCCTTGTCAGAGGACTATCAAACCTCCTCCCTCTATCGACCAGATCTGTGGGAAGAATAAAAGACCTAGCTAAGGCTGGCACAGTGGCAGAGCTTCTGATCGCAATGCGGGATACCCAGGTTCGAGAACGAGCCTAGGTCATTGGAAGGCCAGCCGGGGGAGGAGGATCATGCATCCTAGGGATGCTCTCCTCCTCCTCTGGGGAGGGAGGGTTACTACTCCTGCTGCAATACCACCACCTGGGTGCACAGGGGTGGAGGTGCAGCTGGGAGTACCATGAGGGAGGGGAGTATGTTGGCTGAGGTCTGAAATGGCAGCACGTCTCAGTGTGCACATGTCTCCTTGGACCTCCTTAAATGCCCTCATCCTCAGGAAACCAGGAAGAAAAAATGGAAAATGGACTCACACCAGGTGATGGGCCCTGGAGCCGAGCCAATGGACCTACCCTGATGTACCAGAAGAGATGGCTCAACATGATTTGTGTAGGTAGGGAGGAAACGGGGACTCTCTCCTTCCTTACCTGAGTGGCAAACCATGGTAGGGTGGGAGCTGGAGTCTCTGGGACACTCTGCAGTTTGGTTGGACCTGTGGATGCCTTGGGACTCCCTGAGGAAAGGTGTGGTTGCAGTGAGAAGGGGCTTAAACAGCAAAAATAAAATAAATAAAAGATCTGGTTAAAACCAAACTAAATATTTTCTGTGTTCTTCCAAGGACAGATACGTCTCTTGAAGAAATATATATGCATGCTGTTGTCTGAAGAAATGAAAAAGGCGAGAATGCTTAACAAGATTATGTACCCCATTTACATTATAAGATAATATTTTAGTAAAAGATGCCATAGAAAAAAGTGAATAGGTATCAATCAACACTTGTTCCAAGTGTGAAGTAAGGGCCCTCTTGACTTAAACAGTAGGTAGCACACTCGCCTCTGAGGCCGGGAGATCAGAGGGCTGTGGGTTCAGTTCCCACATCTGGCATTTGGGTTAATATCCCAGTACTGACACTGTAGTGCAGCATGAGAGGGGTGCTGCACTTCTGAGGTGCCGTCTTTCGGATGAGATGTTAAACCAAGGTCCCATCTGCCTGGACTGGTGGTAGTTCAGGTGGATGTTAAAGATCCCATGGCACTTATCGAAAAGAGTAGGGGAATTTTTTATTTAAATAACAAAACAAATCAATAAAAAACAGTGTTGCCTCACACAAAAGAAAAGTACAAATCATAACAAAAGCAAATAAGTATTACAATCATTCATATCGAAAGGGTTTGTCTAATACAGAAGTGAAACTCAAATCTAATCCCATGACAAAAGGGACCCCCCCAAAAAAAGTAGGGGAAATTTTTATCCATAAAATAAAGGAAATAAAATACATACTTAATAGTGTTACTGCACACAAAATCATAAGACAAACTTAAAATAAACAAAAAATAAGCATGTCATCAAGCATACAATACAAACTTTCATTTATAAAATCCCAAAATGGAAAAGTTGAACCCCCACTAAAAAGAGTAGGGGAAAAATTGTTTTCAAGGAACAAAAGCAAAGTAATACAAAAACAGTAGTACCTGAAAAAGGAAGAAAAAATTACAAATCATAACAAAATAAATAAGTAGTACAGTCATACATCAGAAATGGCTATCTAATACAGAAATACTAACTGGAAACAAATGCACACCATAAAACTACAGAATGGAGATCGGACAAAATTATATAAACTGTTATGAAACAGAAATGAAAACAGTATTATATACAAAAAAAGACCAATATCCTATTCTTATTTAAAAAAATTACAGAAAGAAAATAATTAACTATCAGGTACAAAGAAAGTATCATGTTCACCCAGTATCCAGCCAAGACATATGTCTCCACCATAATTTATAAAGATCAGGGGAGGCTGTATTGTGCTCATAGTCTCTCCATCTAAAAATCTCTTTCTGAACCATCAAAAACACATAAGCACTAGACAATACCTGCTGTCTTAAAGTTAATGCGCAGCGGGCTTGCCATAATTGAAACTTGGCATGTCCCATAAATAACAATAACGTCCCAGAGTCGAACTGGACCCATGCAGCTGGTAAAATGTTCCTAACCCATGCATCCGGATCCTCCCTCTGAAAAGGCCCAGAGACCCAATATTTATGAAAAGAAGTCCAAAATCCAACCACATAGGGACAATCTATGAACAAATGCTGCATAGTCTCAACCACCCCACTACACGTATCAATTCTAGGACACATTCGTTCCACTACACCCTTATGCTTCATGTTCCCTTTTACCCCCAATTTTTGGTGGGTGCAAATCCATATAAAATCCCACATAAATGTTGGAATTTGGGGACAACGAAGAAAACTTATCATAATCTGTATATTAGCTGAGGGAAGTATCATAAACCAGGGTTCCTCATGGAACCAGGTTAGCAACAGCCAGTCATATACCATTTTCCGAGTGCCAGTAGTCAGATAGCGATAAGGCAATTCCCAGAGTTTGAGTTTACCCACCACATCCTTCCAACAATTAGCTAAAAAGAAAATTTTCTCCTGTTTAGAAAGGAGCCTGAAGAGGCCCACTGTGTTAATAGGATCCAAACTCATCCATAACCCAGGGGCACCATAATCTAACCTCATTATGAGCCAATGGGACAATATTGTGAAAAGAAAGGTAACATGAAAAAATTATTGGATTAATCATTCCAAGCCTCCCTGGGTGATAGGTAAACAGGTAATCCCTCTTTAATAGGTTTAGCTGACTGCCCAAAGACACTGGAAAAACACACTGTACACTGAAGTTTCCAGTATTTTTGGGATAGGAAATACTGCCAACAAAAATTGAAACAATGGTAACAGATGTGATTTTATCATATATATCCTTTTACGCTTAGACATACTAAGAATTCCATTTTGTTACCAAACCTTGTGCAGTACGAATTTTTCCTTCCCAATTATAAAACTGAGATCGGGACTACCAAAAAAATACCCAAAATTGAATATAGGAGGTCACTACTGAAAATGCCATATTGAACTCCATACTGTACCCTCACAACCAATGGATAAAATACATTTCTGGTAGTTGATTACAGAACCAGTTACTTCTGAAAACACTCTCAACTCACCTTGAGCTGAAAAGGCTGATGATTTGTCTGCCAATATTAAACACAAATCATCTGCATAAGTAATAGTTTTAATCTGTAAATCTATACTACTCACGGAGAGACCCATTATATCGTCCTGTTTATTCAATCTGTATAATAATGGGTCCAGAGACAACAAATAAAGGAGAGGACTTAGAGGACAACCCTGCCTCACCCCTCTATTGACTAAAATCTTACCTCCTATCCATCCATTCATACTAGGAAATAAACAAATGTGTTTATAGCATATTTGCAACCATAAAATAAACTTATCTGGGAACCCATATTTAGAAAAAAACTGCCCACATATAGGTATATTCAACCCTATCAAAAGCTTTAGATTGATCTATACTAACTAAATGTCCTAATAATTCCTGAGTAGTGCCTTTATACAGAATTTCTCTAATAAGAATCAGGGCATCCTGTATCTTACGTGAGGGTACCCCACTAAACTGTGTGGGGTGAATTATATCATTTAACGTATTCACCAATCTATTCCCTAATACCTTCATCAAGATTTTACTATCGGTATTTAACAAAGTGATTGGTCTCCAATTTTTAAATCTTCTTTATTTCCATCCTTGAATAAGAGAACTTAAACTCCTTCATACATACTGGGTGGTAAAACTCTCCTGCTAAGAGCATCATTTAACACTACCACAAGTTCATCCCCTAGTACTTCCCATATTACTTTATAAATGGCATGTGATAGGCCATCAGACCCTGGGGACGTTCCTTTAGAAAGGGTCCAAATAACTTGCTTAAGTTCTGCAGCAGTGATAGGAGAAACTAAATTTTGACCACATGCTTCAGAAATATGAGGGAGGTCACATCCCTTCAACCAGTCTAATATTGCAGCCTTTGACAAATCAGTACTTGTAAAAATTTTGGAAAAATACCTCCCAATTTCATTCGATATAGCTGGGTTGTCTGTGACCTTCGTACCATTAGGGAGATGCAAGGCCTCCATAATTCTCTGTTCCCGAACCTGAGCCAGGGTGTCAAAAGGAACGGTATCAGACTTTTTTCCAAAACACGGCACTGCTGTTTGATCACCCCTGCATCAGTTCTTTTGGAAAACTGATAATTCATTTTTAAGAATCTTAATAGCACCCAAATCACCTTTACCCTCTTCATAGTATTGGGCCACCAAAATCCGAAGCTGTGCTCTAAGTTGCCACAAAGTGTGTTTTTTAAAAGAACAATTAAGCCTCCCCACTGAGTGGAAATAAGAATGAAAATCATGTTTCGAATCTTCCCACCACTGATTTTTGTCCTCATAAATGAAAAACACAGATTTCCTAGCTTTCATGATATACTGAAACCCTACCTGTACCATGGGTAAATCTAACAAGGAAATATTTAATTTCCAGAACCCTGGACCCCGCCTTTGTTCAGGTAGATTTCCTACTATCAAATCTAACATACGATGATCCGAAGTTGTCACATCACTAACTACGGCTTTACGAATGCTAAAACCAGCTGAAATAAAGAAATAATCAATCCGTGATGTGCGAGGGCCACAAGCATATGTGTGGGAAGCTCCCATATTACCAGACCCAAACACATCAATGAGACCTACTTCAGAAATGAGTTTCAACAAACAAGAGACATCACAATATTGTTTTTTCCCAAATATATTACTTCCACTCTGAGGGAAAGAGCAATTAAAATCCCCTCCAAAAACAACCGGCATACTAGTAAACAAAAAGGTTGTATGGTAAAAGCCTTACCTTTCATATTTTAATTGGGTGTATATATGTTTATTAACCTCATAGGTAAATTTTTCCAAACAATATCTAACATGAGAACCCTCCTTCCAAAATTTCTAAATGCCTAATTATTTTACGAGGAAAAAACAAATCCTACCCTGAACACTGTTCAGACCCCTGTGACCAGTAGCTATCCCCCACAACCAACCCACAGAGGCCGTCTCAAAGACCTGGAGAATGCAGACGGACGTCTTGAAAAATATACAATCTAAATCAGATGTAAAAAGCCCATATGTAGCCAGTCTTTTAAATTGACTGGATACTATTTACATTTAAAGATGCGATGTGAAACTGATAACGAAGATCAATCATAAGTCAAAAAAGTGAAAAAGAAGACACCTCACTTTATTTTGCTAGAGGTCCAGGTAATCCTACCACTAGTTTTAGGCCCAGAGGTACCAACCCGCAGTCCACCTGGATCCAATAAATCCCCTCCCAAGAGCAGACTTCCTGCCACTTCAGTATGTTCTGTCTCCTGATCTGAAGAAACATCTCGCAATACCTCATAAGTATTCGTCTCTTCCAAAGGTTCAGATGTTTTTTTCAAACCCTTTGGCCTAACACCCTTCCCCCTTTTTGGACGAACCACAACAAAATCTTGAGAACTAGGTAAAGGATCTGACGAAATAATGGTCCCCCCCAACTTTTCTTGTGCAGCGGACTGTGCTAAAACACCCTGTTTCAACAACCAAAATGGGGGGGGGGGTACACATTCAGGTATCTGTGGCATATGTCTTTTACCAGGAGGTTGAGGCCCAGAAAACACAGTGGGGGAAATAGCCTCTTTAATATAATAATCCTGAACTCCAAAATCAGCATTTTCTGTGTTCCAGGCTGCCCAAGGACAGTCAGTAAACACATGACCCACCTCCTCACAAAGGTTACATTTGGGGTCTTGAAAACAATGTGCACTAACATGGCCTAATTCCCACAATACGTACATTTCAATACCTCACATGTAGTACTAATGTGTCTTGTGGATCCACATTTAAAAGCACATCCTAGGCTGCCCAGGATAAAACAGAAACCCTTATCCCGACCTATGAAAAAACAATTAGGCAAATGAATAATACTCTGCTCCGTTTGGTGTAATTTAATCCTAAACTTCCAACCCCCAGTCCAAAAACCTTCATCATCCAAAATTGGAGAAGGATTTCCTTGAATAGTACATCGTTTTTCTAACCAGTATACCACATCAGTTATATTAACCCCCTCATTGCGAAAAAGAATAGTAATTACCCTAAAAGGTTGTTTAGTCAAGGGTATCACAGAAAATCTACCCATAAAGGGTTGGTTTTTAAATTTGAAAATCTACACCAGAATTTCTCCAGCAAAGCTGGAGTACGAAACCAATATCAAAAGTACTTTCTCCTGGTGCATGGATTAAGGCATAAACCTCTGAAGGGGAAAACCCCATGGACTGTTTAAGCAAGATTTTCCCACATGAAAACGATCAGGTGTCTACTCCTTTGTCCCACATATCGCAACCTTTACTGCATTTCTCACGCTTCGCCAAATCGATAGTTTTATGGAAGTGGCTTGTAAGTTGGGGGCCCGCACAGACACCTCCGTTCCCTGGTGAAACAGTCCTCTGATCAGATTGTGAAGAATCCAAAGTTACCCCACCCCTGTTGTTTTTCTGAAACCCAGAGGCAACAGTACCTGAAACAGCAAATGTCCTCCTGAATCCATCATAGGAGAGGAAAGCAACGGATTTGTTGATCCTACTGTAAACAACCCGGTCTGGCTGCCAGACTCCTTGTGCAGGGGACATCCATCCGCTGAGAGGAGCGCTTTTCCGCGCACCAGCCGCGCTATCACCCTCGCTCCAGTCACATTGTGGGGGCCTTCTTCCTGGTCTGAAGTGGATTACCATGCTCTACAGTTGCCAACACCTTCAAAGGACCCAAAGAGTTCTCTGATAGCGGAGAAACCGCTGAACATTTTCTTTTATGGTCATCATCTCGCTGTGCTAGCGAATCATCCAGCTGCTGTTTAATTCGAACCAATTCCTCTTCTAAACACTGTTTTTTTTGGTGTAAATCAAGTATGTCTCCCGACTCTATATTAGAAATGGTATCTCAGGCGATAAACTGGCCACCCCTCGGATGCTCCCCAGCCGCCACATCTACAGAGACAGATACTTCAGTTGCAATATCCATTCCAAACAGCTCCACTGATTCTTCATCCACCAACCTCACTCTTCCAGTCTCCTCCTCCGCCATCTTGGTCCCACCAGAAAATGGGTCCCCCCTGCTCACAGGAAGCAGGAAGTAGGGGAATTTTATTGGTAAGAAGTTGGGCTTCATTACAGAAGAATAACAATATACACAATTAAACAACTAGAACAAAAACATGTCCAGTTCAAAAATCATTAAACAAGGCTTCACAATTACTCCACAGAAGTTCAACTTGATGTCTAGGATAAACAAGATAATCTTTTGTTTGATAGAACATAGAGCATTCCAATGTTACAGATAACTTCATGCTTGTGAATGATTTTTGATGTAAAACCAATATGCATCTCGCCACATATACAGTATCTAATGAGTGCAAAATCACATACAATGTTTCAACATGGTATTTAACATTAAGTTTTACATTTGTACAGAACATAATTTGTTCATAAGATGTTTAAAAATAAGGGTTCGGACCACTCTGTAGCTAGTCTGGACCAAATATCCAATGAAAACGGGCATTCAAGAAATAAATGTTGCTGAGTTTCTAAAACTTCTAAACAAGTATCCCTAGGGCAATAGCGCAAGTTCAAAGCTTTATGCTTATGGTTGCTTTTTACCCCTAATCTATCATAGTTGCTTAACCAAACCATGTCCCATATGTAAGACGGTAACCGAGGGTTACGAAGTTGCAGGAGAACCCAGGAGAGATGATGTGGGGGTCAAAAAGGAAAAACTACTTCTTCCTGAGCCTCCACTCTCCAAATCCTATTATATAGCAGCAGCCTTGACAAAACACAAAAATCCTGAGGGATGAGGTTCCAAGTTAAGGCCATTTTAAAACCTTCTTTCCCATAAGAAGGTATATCTTGTGACCGAGAAATAATACCTTTATAATTGACATCCCAATTATCTAAACAGAAAGAAAACCAGACCATGAAATACGGTTTCCAAAATGTATTCCCAGGCTTTAAGGCCTTACCAAAATTATAATTAAAGAAAAGACTATAAAAGAAACCAACAGGGTGAATCATATTAACCCCACCTTCCTTTATAGGCCTGTATGTAAACTTCTCTAATAGGTTTAATCTAGACCCCAAAAACCTTTGAAAATGTCCCATTTAATTTGGTGAACAAGGCTATAGGTGATGAAATACATAACTTAAGTATAAAAAATGGAATAACTAAAATTTTAAGTAAAACGATTCTCTTTTTTTTCCCCATTAAAATATGCTTCCAACTAGCAATTAAACCATCCGCCTTCTTTAAAGCAATATCCCAATTGTGGACTTGCATATTCCCTTGTCCAAAATAAATCCGTAAATATTTAAATTCTTCAATTTTGACAGGAATTCCAGCATAAATACCATTATTGGGGAGAGAGTCATGCCCTATTGGCACACATATACTTTTATTAAGGTTAATTTTGGAGCCTGATACAGAAGAAAAGGTATGTAAGACCTGAACAATTGCCTCTTGCTTTGTTTTCAAATCTATTGCCAAGACCAAATCATCAGCGTAAGCCAATGATTTAATTGGTGGTGAGGAAGGAATACAAAGCAAACCTACAATTTGAGGGCAAAGTAATATTGCTCTCAAAAGAGTATCAATATAAAAGTTATAAAGTAGCGGACTTAAAGGACATCCCTGCCGTACACCACAAGCAAGGGAAATGGGGTTTCCTAACCAACCATTGACGTTGGATATAACCACAGCATCCTTATATAAAAGGTGAATCCAAGAAAGGAATCATATAGGAAAACCAAAGGCTACCAAAACTTGGAACAGGTAGTTATGAGAAACTTTATCGAAGGCTTTTTCTTGATCTAAGCCTAATATCCACCCCGAAATGGCTTTCTTTTCGCCTAAAGCAAACAATTCACGTAATAAAATAAGGTTGTCATATTGATATCTTCCAGGAATACCGCAAGTTTGAGTGGAACTTATCATTTGGGATGCAATTTGAGCATTCTGGACAGCAAGATTTTTGCAAGAATCTTATAATCAACATTTAATAAGCTAATAGGCCTCAATTATTAATATCAGAAACATCTCCTTTTAAAAAAATTAAGATTAGTAAGGCCTCTTCATAGTATTAGCCAAAGTGTCTAAACGTAGCATTTCATTATATAATAAAGTCAGAACTGGAACAAGATCAGAGGAAAAGGTTTTATAAAATTTTGCTGTAAGCCCATCTGACCCCGGGGCAGAATGGGAACATAGGTTATGTATAGCTAGTTTCACTTCATGTTCTCCAATATCAACAGATAGCATATCTTGTTCAGATTTAGAAAGCTGAGGCAATTGCAATGAATTTAAAAAACTTTCAGCATTCTCATGAACAGCTTTGGTACCAAACATATGGGAAATATGGTGCTCTACAAGAGTAACTAAAGCTTCAGGCACGAATACTAAATCACCAGTCTGAGATCTAAAGGATGAAATTAATTTAGAATCTATTCTACCTTTACAGGCTCGAAAGGGATCAAGACAGCCTTTATTAATATGGGTACCAAACGAGCTTCTTGACCCAAAGAAGTAGCTCGATCATACTGAAGAAGTCTCATTTGAGTACTAATTTCTCAATTTGAGAGCTATAGTCGTTACAGTAGAATTAGCCAAGGAAATTAAGTGTTGTAATTGATGCCTTAAAGTTAAATAATTCAGGTATTTAATATTCTGTTTATCTGCAGCCTTTTTTGAAAGACTTGTTTCCAGCCGCGTTTAGAATCCTCCCACCAATCTATCCCAGTGTCATAAAACTCTACAACTGACAAACGTGCTACAAATTCCTTATGCCAGACTTTTGGAAAAAAAGGATCATCCAGTAATGAATCATTAAGGTCCAACCATTTTTCTTACAACGTGGGGCAGAGTTCCAGGAAAACAACGCACAAAGGGCAACGTGATCCGAGAACTCTATCCCCACAGTTTTACAAGAAAGAAGTAGCAAAACTTTAGACAAAAAAATAAAATCAATCCTAGATCGCAAATTCCCTTTGAAAAAGGTAAATCCTCCAGATTTGTGAAAATGCCTATATGCATCCACAAGATGAGCAGTGGAAACAATTTCATTTAATGCTAAAGAATCACAGAAAAGCTTAGGGGTTTTAAGGCCTCGATCCGATTGATGTAGGCCACAGTTAAAATCTCCTACCCATAAAAGTAATCTGGAGGTATGTAAATAGGGTCTTACTAAATGAAAGAGAGACCCATTGTGCTTTGGTTTGTGGGGCATAAATCCCTATTAAACGAAACCTTTCATTTTTGTAAGAAAAGTCTAATAATAAGGCTCTACCTGGAGAAATGTCAACTAGTCTAGATACATGAAATTCGGTATTGGAGAATAAAATACCAATATCATCACAAGTATCTGACCCCATGGACCAAAAAGAAGGGCCCATAGTCCATGCCTTAGAGGCTTGGCAGAGCTCTCCATGAGATTTTAATCTCGTATCCACTAAACAGATAATGTCACATTTAAGATCTGTAAGTGTTAAAAAAACACCTCCCAGCTTTTTTTTCCCTTTAATGCTATTTACGTTTAAGGAACAAATGGATAAAGAAGACATTTAAGAGCTGGATGGAGATTTACCTCTTCGGCTTTGTTGTGTACGTTTGGCTATAGGGTCAGTATTCGTACCATCTTCCACATCAGGGAAGGAGCGAATTGAAGAGGTGTCGGTGTCATCCCCACCGGAGTCCTTGTCAGAAAAGTCAGTGGCTAAAACTGCAAATTTATTAGTGGACTGCCAATTACGAGTAGTACTATCTTTACTTCGGCTAACAACAGCAAGACCCTTTCTAGTTCGTTTATGAGTGACAGCAATAAAACTAGAAGTGTCTGCTTCCAAGCCTGTATGCGGGGGGGGGGGAGGCATTACTTTATCTGATAATTTAGAACTAGTGGCCTCGGAGGAAAAATTAGAATCAGCAGAAGAAACTGCTTCTGAAGAAGTTTGAGGGTCTGGAATAGTGACCATAGAAAGTTCTGTAGGATTAGCTGTAGGTAAGGGGGGAGGACCAGTATCCAAGGTCTGGGAAGCAACCTTCTGAGCCTGTAATTGTTGGGCAATGGTAATTAAACCATCGTGAGAAGGACAATCGTCCCTATTACGAGATGCCCAAGGGCATCGGCCGTAAGCATGGCCAGTCCCTTCACATAGGTTACATTTGAAGGAGTTTGAACAGGTCGTGGAATTATGCCCATATTCAAAACAGTGACTGCATCTTAAAGTATCACAAGCCGAGCTTAGATGGGTACGAGAACCACACTTAAAGCATGATTTAGGCTGACCTGCATAAAAAATAAAGCCCTTATCTTTACCCAAATAAAAGAAATTAGGTAAATGTTTAGGACCAGTGTTGGTAGGATATAGTTTAACTCAGACCCTCCAACTCCCATCCCATATTTGTTCACTATCAAGATTAGGAATAGGCCGGTTTAAAACTTTGCACCGTTTATTCAACCAAACAGGAATGTCTTCAATATTAACCCCTTCATTTTTGAAAACAATAGTAATATTACGTACCGCTGGTTTGGTAAGAGGAATGGCTTGAAAGGGGGACCAAATAGGTGAGGTCTGAAGCTTTTCATATTGAGCCCAAAATCTATCAAGCCCAGAAATTTGCTTGAAACTAATATCAAAATTAGAATTCCCTATATTAATTAAGGCAAAAATCTCCGAAGAGAAAAATTTCATTGACCCTTTAAGTAATGTTTTAGCCACGTATAAACGGTCAGGAGGGACTTCTAAACCTCCTTTATAAAGTAATCTAACAGCATTTCTTCTAGGTGCAGGTTCACCTTTAGTTTGGAATAAATCAGCAAGTTTAAAACTTATTTATTTATTTATTTAATTAAGAATCAGTTTACAACCTTTGAGCCAGAGGCTCGTTTCCAAAGGTACTTCGTCACATAAAGACATACATTGCGTTTTGGTTACATAGCAAAGATTTGCAAAAAATCAATAGGCGTTCACCAGAGGTGCCACGTCACATTGTGGTCAGACAAATACAATTGGGTACAGGGTACATGTAATTGATAACAGGTATTACACAAGTCGGTATCAAGTGAGCATTCTGGTAGATAAACATTGAAACAGCTGGCACTGGCCAGGTTAAACCTAGGCATGGTGTACAGGGAAGCGGTGGAGGGGATGGTTGGTTGGAGAGCTGCCCTGGGGCCATTGTCAAGAGAAAAAAGAATTGGAGGCTATGTTCAGAGACAGAAGCAGTTACGAGTGCTGAAGATGTGGTTCCGAAGTGCGGTTTTGAATGTGGAGATGGTGATGGCATTGGTGATGGTGGCAGGGAGAGAGTTAAACCAGGTTGGGGTTCTATAGCTGAAGGACCTCTGGCCACGGCTGGTTCTTGTTCTGGGGACCTTTAGAGTGGTCTTGTAGGAAGACCGTGTTGCAATGGTGGGAGGGCTCTGGTGGATGGATGCCGTTACCCCAGGGGGGGAGAGCCCGAGTAGGGTTTTTTTGGTGAGGAGACAGGTCTGGTATCGGAACCGTTCATCCAGGGTAAGCAGGTTAGCATCGACATATAGCTGACAGGTGTGTGTGAGCCTGGGGACACCAGTAATCAATCTGCACGCTTTATTCAGGGTTAGGTGAATTTTGTTGAGTGCAGTGGTGTCGGCAACACGTATACTGTAGACCATAGTCTACAAGGGACAGAACGGACGATGTAACAGCTAGCCGGAGAGCATTTGGGGGAAGGCAGGCTTTATGGCAGAATAGGATGCCAAGCCGTGTGTTGGTGGCGGATGTTAGGGCATCGATGTGGTTGTGAAGTGAGAGGGCTGAATCGAAGGTAACCCCAAGGTATTTGTAGGAGCAGACTTGTTCCATTGGTTGGTTGGTGTTTGGAAGGATATAGAGTGGGTGGTTGCTAGCTTTGTTTTGGGGGTGTGAAAAGAGCATAGTTTTGGTTTTCTTAAGATTGATGGCAGTCTGCGCCCTAAACCAAGCTCTGCACTGTTGAAAGACTGCTGTAGGGAGTCCTGTAGGAGATGGGATTACGGTGGGTGGCAAAAGGACAGCGTCGTCTGCATACAGCAGAATTTTGCCAGGGCATGCACTGGGCAGGGTGTTCCAGATACAGCGAGAAGAGAGGGGCCCAGGATGGAGCCTTGGGGACCCCAGAGAGAATGGGATGGGTGTCGGAGAGTGTAAGCATTAATCTTGACACACTGGGATCGAGTGTCAAGATAGCTAGCACACCATGCCAGGGGCCAGCCGAGAGACCAGTGAGGCAGAGTGCATTCAGCAGCAGTGGATGGGAGACAGTGTCAAAGCCTTTGAGAGGTCAATGAACACTGCACCAGCTAGGAGCTGGTATCCAAGGAGGAGTGTAGGAAGTTGGAGAATTCAATAAGGGCAGTGCTGGTACTGTGACCCTGCAGGAAGCCATGTTGCTCTGGGTATAAGATGTTATGCTTAGCCAGATAATCAGTGATTTGAATGGCCACCACTTTCTCAGGGCTTTAGAGAGGGGAGGGAGGATGGAGATTGGCCGGTAGTTGTTGGCCGATGACCTGTCGCCTCCTTTATGAATAGGTGTGATAATGGCTGTTTTCCAAGCTGTGGGGAATTGTCCCAGGCAGAGTGACTGGTTAATTAGGCTTGTGAGAGGTCCAAGGACTTCATCTAGCACCAGCCTGAGGATGCTGGGGTCCAGTGAGTCACTGCCGGGATTGTTGCCATTGAGACTTGAACCAGAAGACTCTTTAGCAGAAGTTTGCAGAGTAGGAGTAGATTTAGAAGAAGCATTTAAATTACCAACAGAACCATTACATGCAGTAAAAACATTGGGCTTAGAAATATTACTGAAGGAATCAAGTCCTGAAACAACCTTAGAATGTTCCACACCCCGGGGTTCGTTGGAGCTCATGGTATCCTTAAAGGAAGATCTTTTAAGCATGTTCATGTAGACTGGGTCTTGTGAGTCTGGGGTCTAAACCCCCATCCCCTTCTCCCAACCAGCATTTTTAAGAGCTTTATCTGGTGACCACTGCTTGAAAGGTCTCTACTCAAGGAGTGGAGTTTAATTTAGTTTTCTTATAAACAGAAGAACCTCCACGCTTTGTCCAACCTGGGTCCTTGTCAGCAGAAAAGAAAAAAACTTCAGATTCAGAGGGCTTCTGTGAAACGAACTGAGGCTTAATATGCAGAGTTGGAGCACTTACTGTGACTGTACCGCCTGTAGCTTCTGTTTTTTCCGAGTGTCCGGTGTCCTGGCATCTTAATTCAGGCTCTGAGCACCCCAAGGTGGATTTCGAAATACCACCAACTGTATTCGGCGTCGCCGCTAATGCGGAAGGAACTGTAGTCGTCGTAGCGTCTTGCACTCCAGCTGAGGGCTTCCCACTCTCCGTGTCACTGTGAGAAGGGCTTCGGGAAGGTGTCTGTTTAGATGCCTGCGCAGATTACGCAATCTCAGAGTCGAGAACTGCAATTGCAGGACCAGGGCTGAACGCTTCTCCGCAAGACTCGAACAAAACGAGCTAGCAACAGTACGGTTAGGTAAATCAATTTTACTTTCAGCCAGCACAATCGTTTTAGCAGAATCAGCTTCAATTATAGTATCACTGCTGGCGGTAGCCACATCTAAACGTTTCTCTATGGCCTCTAGAATAGGTAGCACTGGGGAGGAGGCCCACTCCCCAGAGCTCACGACGTCCATCTCTTCCTGGGGATCATGCAGACTGGCCATCATGCAACCAGCGCAAAGGCTCCACCTCCACAGAGTAGGGGAATTTCCCCGGTGTCCTGGCCAAATTTCCCTCATTCACTAAAAATACCACCAACAGTTTAATCTGGTTCAAGGTCAGATGGCATTCATCTGTATCCCCCTCCCCCGAGTCGTGCCTGAAAATAGGCAGGATTTGTCTAGTGCACTTACCCAGTCAACAAAAACTAAATAAATAAATAATTAAAAACAGCCCACATTCCTTGTGAGCAAATACAATGTAGTAATAATCCCTGAAAACCAGTAAAAGTCATCCCGTACTATCAAGTTTTAAACACAATATGGAAAAACCACAAAAGAGCATGCCAACAGGCAGTCTTAGAGAAAGAACTATTTACACCAATATAAAACCCAACACAGTTCTTCGATAACTTCCAAGGTAGTGAGCAGGGTAAAGTGCACTGCTCTTTGGTAATGTCTGATGGAAAGACATTTACAGGGGCTATATGCAACTCCGACACGAGACCCCAAGGTTCAGGCCAAACCTGATGCATGTTTAAACAACTCACCGTGAAGGCAACAAGCAGAGCTAACAGGCTTAAGACCCAACAATTAAGTCAATACCAAACTGAAGGGACTAGGGAACAAATTCTAGTCAGAGCCAATATGACTGCAAAATGATTTTAGTGACTGTTCATGATAGCAGGAATTAGTATGGTGTTTTATTGTTAAATGTTCTATTTAAAATCTGCCATATAAATGTAATATGGCATACAGTGTTGTATATGAAAGAGATATTAGCAATTTGTTACTAGTGTGACATATCCTCAGGATACGAGGAGGCTCATAAAATTACAACTGGCAATAAAGTTAATGACATGTATGGCATCAAACCTGGTATTAACTACCCACAAGGAATATTTTAAACAGTTGGTTAGTACATGCAATTATTTAAAAAAAGCTTTCCATATAAACCACATTATCAGAAAATATAAATTTATATAGAAGTCCATTTTGCACATGTTGTGGTGAAGCACTGAGGATATAAATTGTTCAGGTGTTCATTCATATATATTCCTTCACTTAAGAGACATTTTCTTTAGCACTGTGGATCCAATGAACTGGGCGATACAAACATTTACTCCTAATACAATAAAGAAACCCTTCTATTGCAAAGTATACCATCTTCATATACTGCAAATAAAGATTGCCTATAGAAATCTTACAGAAAGTGCACAAGTTCAAAGCATTCATTCACACCTGGGCTATAGTGACCCCCTCCCCAGGTATAGATCCATAATGCCTGAGCATCTGATATAATAATGTCCTGCTTTTTAAATTTTTTTTAGAATAGATTCCCAACATTTGTAATCATTGCACTACAGAGTTCATTGGTTCCACAGTCTCAAAGAAAATGTCTCTCAAGAGAAGGGATAAATAAATGAATACCTGTACATTTTACATCCTCAGTGTTTCAGCCCAACATCCACAAAACAGACTTCTATATACATTTATATTTCCTGATAGTGTAGTTTATATGTAAAGTTTTTTTTTCTACTTAGATACACTAACCCACTATGAAAATATGCCTTGTGGGTAGTTTATACCAAGTTTGATATAATAGATTTCATTACCTTAATTGCCAGCTGCAATTTTATAAATGCCTCCTTGTATAATGAGGATGCATCACATCCATTGTTTTAAATTTGAAATGTGTACACATCACTGGTGGTGGAAAATAAGGGCATTTCTGCATTAAGTTACTAACTCTGATGAAGTCCTGCTTCTGGAGTGAAACCTTACTTGATTTTGCCCCAATTTGGCATAACATTGCTCCCTGCTATTCATGGCACTACTGAACTTTTGTTGTTTTGAGTATTCATCCTATGGATTGGCATATGCTTTTTTTATTAAGCTGGTTAAAGTTGTACTGCTGATTATGGAATACAGCTGCTTTTTATTGGATGTACGAGTGACAAGTACACAGAAGTGCCATAGTACAAGGAATAGCATGGAGCAATGCTACAATAGATTAGTGCAAAAAACAACTAACGCTTCTTTCTAAATCATCACTGGAGTTGGGCTCCCAGTGTCTGCTTATTTTTTCATTGACTTTTGGACATGGGGGCTGGGAACCTGGTGTGAGAATGGGTGGCTGGTAGCACTGGGGTTTGGCTGTTATTGTCCACCTACTTTTGTTTATTTATTGTCTGACTTCAGAGTTGGGCACTTGGTGTCAGAATGGGGGGGGGGGGTGGCACCAGAGTTGGGCAGCAAGTGGCTACTTTTTTTTTTTTCATTTTAGTTTACCATCCAACCCCTGAACTGGTGCCCAGTGTTGGAGGAGGAGGGAAAGTGGCACTGGGGTTTGGCTCCTGGTGATTGCCTAGCTATATTAATAGTGTCAGCTTCAGGTTTTCAAATAGAAGCAATATTCATATGCCTCTGACTATTCTGTATTTGTGTCACAAATTCCCCACCCATGCCTTAACCAACATGCCTCTCACACCTGGCTGCCACAGATCCTTCTCTGTTTTGGCCCCTCACCCCTTCCCATGCCCACACTCAGCCCTCTCAGAAAAAAAGAGGCATGCCCTGGACTCCTGGAAAGTTGAAACCCACTCATCAGTCATTTGCATCAAGCCGAGGCTGACTGCTCAAACCCCAGATGTAATGTGGGTCTGGTTTCCAAAACAATTTAATCCAGTCACTTCCTGTATCAGGAGGGATTAACCTTTCTTCAGTTAATTAAAATAAAGTAACATGTCTCTTTTGGAACACAGATAATTGGTAAGACTTACAATAACTCTTGTTAAACAGTGAGAGGTTTAGTATGATGGACCTAGAGTCCATTACAACGTTACATTACTATATTACTGTGAGGGAATGGACATGTAGAGTTCCTTACAACATTAAATTACTATGTTACTGTGAGGGGTTGGACATGATTGACCCAGTGTCCCTTACAACATAAAATTATTATGTTAAAGTGAGGGGTTAGACATGATGGACCTCGGGTCCCTAACAACATTAAATTACTATGTTGCAGTGAGAGGTTGGACATGGTGGACCCAGAGTCCCTGACAACATTAACTTACTATATTACAGTGAAGGGCTGGGTATGATGGACCTAGAGTCCCTTACAACATTAAATTACTGTGCTATAGTGAGGGATTGGGCAAGATGGGCCTACTGTCCCTTACAGCATTAAATTGCTATGTTAAAGTGAGGAGTTGGATGTGATGGAACTAGTGTCACTTACAACATTAAATTACTATGTTACAGTGAGGGGTTGGACATGATGGACCTTGAGTCCCTTACAACATAAAATTACTATGTTACATGAGAGGTTGGACATGATGGACCTAGTGTCCTTTACAACATTAAATTATTATTTTACAGAGAGAGGCTGAACATGATGGACCTAGAGTCCCGTACAACATTAAATTGCTATGATACAGTGAGGGGCTGGTCATGATGGACCTTGAGTCCCTTGCAACATTAAATCACTATGTTACAGTGAGGGGATGGACATGATGGAGCCAGAGTCCCTTACAACATTAAATTATTATGTTATAGTGAGGGCTTGGAGATGATGGACCAAGACTCCCTAACAACCTTAAATTACTATGTTACAGTGAAGGGTGTGGACATGATGAACCCAGAGTCCCTTACAACACTGAATTACTATGTTACAGTGAGGGGTTAGACATGATGAACCCAGAGTCCTTTAAAACAGTGAATTACTATGTTACAGTGAAGGGTTGGGCATGATGGACTCAGAGTCCCTTACAACAATAAATTACTATGTTGCAGAGGGACTGGAAGGAAAAGTTTGTCTCTTTGCAGATGACAAAAATATCTGCAACAGAGTTGATACACAAGGTGGGGTGGAAAGGATGAGAAGGGACTTGGCAAGGTTGGATGAATGGTCAAATGTATGGCAGCTTAGATTCAATGCTAAGAAGTGCAAGGTAATGCACCTGGGAAACAAAAACCCAGGGGAAGAGTACACAATGGTGGGTGAGATACTGACAACAACAAAAATGGAAAGGGACCTGGGGGTAGTCATATCAGATGACCTAAAGGTGGGCAAGCAATGTGAGAGAGCAGTAAAGAGGGCTGGGGGGATACTGGTATGCATAGGGAGAGGCATCACCAGTAGAAAACAGGAAGTTGTTATCCCTCTGTACAGACAGCTGGTGAGACCACATCTGGAGTACTGCATGCAGTTCTGGAGATCCAGTCTCTGCAAAGACATAAACAGGATGGAGGCAGTCCAGAGGAGGACCTGCACCAGAAGACATATGAAGAGAGACTTAAGGAGCTTAATATGTATAGCTTCAAGGAAAGGAAGGAGAGGTGGGACATGACAGACACTTTCAAGTACCTCAAGGGAATCAACAAAGTCCAAGAGGGTAGCATCTTTCAGAAAAAGAGACATGCAATAACAAGGGGACACAATTTAAAGATTGTGGGGGGGCTCAGAGGTAATGTAAGGAAGTACTTTTTCACAGAGAGGGTTGTGAACGCATGAAATGGCCTTGTGGAGTCACAAACAGTGGTGGAATTCAAGAATGCATGGGACTGTCATAAGGCAATTCTAGGAGGTGGGGGTAGGAAGAAGTAGGCTGTTGGTTAACTAGGATCTGCAGCTTACCCATTAGGTAGAGAAATGGGCAGATTGGGTGGGCCAAGCGGTCCTTATCTGCCATCAAATTCTATGTTTCTATGTTACATTGCATGGTTGGATATTATAAACCTAGTGTCCCTTATAGCATTGTTACTATTAACAGTGAGCAGCTGGATATGATGGACCCAGAGTCCTTTACATGCTTCTCCAGGATCTCGGCATGTACGGGAGGGCAGAAAACTGTTTGAGGATTGCTGAGCCCTCAATATACAGACTGCTATAGCTACAGCTGTGAACTTTCCTCCTTGCTAGCCTCACATGCAATGCCCCCATTTTTTCCTTTTTTCATTGAAAAATTATTTTTCGCTGTTCTTGACCCCCTCCGCGATAAGCAGCTCCATGTCTGTATTTCCAAAGTTCTATTTTTTGGGGTCATTTGAAACATGTCACGCATTGTCTACCTGTAAATGACAGAAAGCAAATAACGGTACAAGAAATCCTTGCAATTCTGGACTATGGGGACACCATCTATCACAATGCTACAGAGTTTTCTTTAGCTTTACTAAATGTTTACTATCAATTGCTACAGTTCATCTTAAAAGAGAAATGGGATGCACATCATTTGCTTACTACTTGAGAAATTAAACAGGTTATCCCCTTTCTGCAGAACAAAGCTAAACTGCTGTCTTTGGATTACACCACCATGAATAACAAACTTCTCAATATCCATCTGATTGTTTGGTGATACCCAGGCATAGGTATGTTCTATGAGATGTTCAGTATTGATGCTGTCATTTAACCAAATGTACTTATGGCAGAGCATTTTTTTTTTCAGGAGCCCCTTTTGCCTGGCATAGCTTCCCCCCCCCGACATTTTAGAATTTGCACTAGTATTAAAACTTTTAAAAATGCAGTAAAACTTCACATGTTAAGTACTCAACTGTGTAATTGTTTTTCTACTTGACTCGTGTATTGGTACTAATTCCTGCTGTGTAGTGTGTTCTTTGTACGATACACTGACTTAGGATGTTATGTAAATGAGTCTTTATCTCATAACTCATCCTGTAGTTATAAATCTTAAAAAAAAATATCTTCCCTGTCAGGCTATTCCCTCAAGATCTATATCCACCATATAGACAACCTCTTTGATCAGTTCCCTAATAGGCTAGGATGTACAGTAGGATAAATTTGGTGTTACTTGAACACGATTTCCACATTAGCGAAACAGAAGGCAGGCGGGGAAAGGGAATTAGATGTAAATCAAACCACAGGAGAATGAGACAGATGTCTGAAATCAATCCATACTGCTTTCTGAGATGTAAAATATCAATTGATCCTGAAGTAATTGTTGCATAGGTGATACTGTACACTGGAAGTACTCAAAAAGATGGGGCTCATGCACCCATACACATTTTGGAGATATAATACTTCTCAAGGCACATTGGCTGCGTGGAATGAGCACATTTTGAATTCACAGAATTTTGATGAAATTTCATGACAATTTGTGAAATTTCACAGAATTTCATCAGAATTTCAAATAATTTTAAAATGTATGTTATTTGGTCACAACTTGATTGACAAATTGAGCTAGAGCTCTGATATTTGGAATATTTACTTTGAAGGAGAAGGTCTAATGACATTCCAAACATCTTTCAATTAGGATGGATTGTCTCAAAATTATAGGTGCTCAAAATCTGTCATTTTATTTTTTGTGGGAATTTCATGAACATTTTTATCTGCATATAACTCCGCCATCTATTGGGCCATAGATCTCATATTTTGCATGTTTACTTGATGATAAGCATTTTAACTATTTGCCAAATTTCAGGACTTTAGAGTGTATTGTCTCAAAACTATAGGTGTTCAAAATCTGTCCTTTTTTGTGAGAAATGTCATGAACATTTTTGTCTACATATATCTCTGCTGTCTATTGGGCCAGATACTGTATCTTAAATCTAGCAGGATTTTATGATGATAGATGTTCTAAAAATGTACCAGGTTTCATGACATTATGATGCATCATCTCAAAACTACATGTGCAAATAAAACTGTCATTTTATTTTTTGTGGGAAATTCAATGAAAAATGTTATCTGTGTATAACTCAGGCACCATTGGAGCTAGACGTGTATAAATCAGCACAAACATAATCATCTAAATATGGAAAGAACTGGATTAGAGATTTTTAAGTTACATTTGGTATGTAAATACTTGCCAAATTTGATGAAAACTCTCAAACATGTGGACATTTGTAACGTCTCCACTCTTGCAGACAAAGACTTAATATTTTACATGCATAAATCCAGCATAAGTATATCCTGGTGTCTAACCAACTGTGTAAATGGGTTTAGCAGTTTTAAATTTACAGTGGGGAAAAAATAACAAATGAAATTATCGGTAACATTTTCTCAAATACTTATAGTAGCATATAGATAAAGAATACAGAATTCATGTTGTGGAATTTAACATTCACATTTCACATATCAGTGCTTCATTTGATAAGCTTGGGTGAGTTTTTTGCAGTGTTCCACTCTGGGTGACTATTTTGCCCCCCCCCCCACCTCTCTTAGCATAGCCAGATAGATGCAGTAGAACTACTGATTCCACTGCTATCCCCTTTGTTCTTTACAGTGACAAAATCCCTTAGAATGAGACACTGACTCCTTTTCCTGCCAATCTATCCTGTTGGAAAAGTCAGAATTGTTCCTTCATGGTGCCCCAGACATTGTCTTCCATCACTACATCTTATTGAGTACCTCTAAGTCCCAGACTTGCATGTACATTAGGCCCCCTGGATCATCAATTTACTGGGTGTGATCCTTAGATATCTTGCATTCAGGTTGGAATTGTTAACACTCTGTGCTTACTTGCTCCAACTGGGGGGTCTACCACTGGTGGGCTACCCAGCTCAGCTGTCAATTTCTTGGTGAAACTATGCCTCTGACTCCTGAAACTGGTGACCCCCTTCACTACCTGCTTCTTATACCATTATCCTTTAATTTGAATCCCCCACATATGGCTGAGAGAAATTAGCACATTCCAATTTTATGTAATTATAATGAAATTCTACAATTTTTACAAAGACTCATGGCATTTGACTTTAAGTACAGATGTTATTTTGCAATTCTGGGCAGCAAGCAATTAATACAACTCACACACACACACTCACACAGTCACCTTGTAAGATCTATAATCCTGCCAAATGTAATGGTATTGCATACTCTAGTTTTAAAGTTTCAGGGGGTTATAGGTGAGCTATTTACGTTCTTGCAAAATTCAATTTAGAATGTTGTGAAAGTTTGTCTACTTTCAATTGTGTCCTGTTTAATGCTGTAAATATGAACTTTGTCAGAAATGAACATGTGTTATAGTAGTTTAAATGTTTCAAATCTGATTACATTTGGATATGCTGTTTTAAAATGAAAGGGAAATAACTGAAATTTAAATTTTGGAAACATTTTTGGCAGATTATAACTTAGTCCCATTTGAAGCTAAAAGTCTGAAACTATATATATATATATATATATATATATATAAATGTAGTGATAGCCTGTATACTTGTATGATTTTATAACATATGAATGAAGATTATCAAAATTATATTAAAATAGCAGAAATCAAAATGTTGGCAGAATGGCTACCTATAACTCAGCTCCCTTTGAAGCTTGAGACTTAAAACATGGTGCATGTACTATACCCTTACTATTCATTTTTCTAAATCCTAAAACTGTTGAGAAATTTTGATATGTTTTTTTTAAATGAGATCGAAATAACTGAAACTAAATTTTGATTAAGGGGGGTGTGGCTAGGTTTCAAGCAAGATGGTGCTATAAGCCTTTAGTTCCACAGAGGCAAGAATTCATCCTAATGTCATCCGAGCTTTCCAGACTACAGGCTTCATCATTTTTACAAGAATCCTAAACAAGAAGCATCAGTGAACAACTTCTCCAACTTTCACTCTGAGCAGTTGAAGAAACAAGATGCACTGCACAGGAACAAATGATGGGGTTATCATCTCTGATGACCTCAAGGTAGGGAAACAGTGTGACAAGGCAGCAGGTAAAGCAAATAGGATGCTGGGATACATAGGCAGGGGCATCACCAGCAGGAAAAGGGAGGTCATGATTCCACTATACTAGACACTAGGGAGCCCCACCTGGAATACAGTGTACAGTTCTGGAGACCTTACCTACGTAAGGACATAGACAGGGTAGAGAAGGTTCAGAGGAGGGCAACAAAGATGGTACATGGATTGCATCACAAGTCCTATGAGGACAGGTTGAAGGAATTTAATATGTACCTGGAGGAGAGGAGGGAGGGAGAGAGGGACATGATAGAGACATACAAGTATCTTACAGGGAGGAACAGGGTGCAAGAATACACTATTTTTAAGCGAAAAAGATGTTTCAGGACTAGAGGGCATGGGTGATGTTGGAAGGAGGGCGATTCAGAGGAAACACGAGGAAGAATTTCTTCACAGAATGGGTGGTGGACAAGTGGAACACCCTGCCTGAGGAAGTGGTGGGGGCTGAAACAATCACGGGACTTAAGAATGCATGGGATAGACATAAAGGAATTCTGGAGGTCAGGGGTAAGGTGCAACAGAGTTCTAGGAAAACAAACTGAAGTTACAAACTCAAATGGGCAGACTAGGTGGGCCATAGGTCCTTATCTGCCAACACTGTCTATGTATCTATGTATCTCTCTCTTTGAACTGCCAAGAAATTGTTCTCAAAATGATCATCCTGACATTTGACTATGGAGACATGGTCAATAGTGGAGCCTCAAAGTCTATTGTGGTCTGATTGGACACCATCTACCATTTATTCCATTGCTGCATCCTTCACTGCCCTCCCCACACCACAGCTGCATGCCATACTTTGATGTAGACCTACCTTCCTTCAAGGGTCAATGCTTTCATCATTCTTTCTTCTAAGAATCTCAATTTTGTCTTGTTGCCCTCCACTGTTACCTCTCCTCTCTCCTCTTTTCCTCCGCTTTCATCTGTTTGCTGAGGAATTCTGATTCCCACCTTTTCAATCCCCCATTTTCAAAACTACCTGGCAGACTTCTCTTTCATACAGACTCCCCTGTCTCTGGAATAACCTTCCTCCTCCCTCCCTCCCTCTATTCACTCTTCCTTTCTCTCCACACATGACAGCCATAGTCCATGTGTTTATGGCTGACTTCTGTTAGTGTATCTAACTCATACTTCCAAACAATCTTTGTTTCTTCCCTGTTTGTCTCCATGGTACTTTCCACTGTACCTTCATCTTCTGCTCAAACCCCAGCACCTCATATGGGGCTATGGAGTGTAGTGGGTCTAATCAGCATTGATACTGTACACTGCCTACACCTTCTGATACTAAATTGTTTTCTTTTTGTACCTGTAGCACTTAGCACCATATTGTTCTGCATACTTTACACTGTATTACTGTATATTTCCCTTAATTTTTCTGTTTGTTGCCAAATTTGTATCCATATTGTGCATATATTTTATACTTGTATCATATGCGTTCCTGTACTTATATCCTACCCTCCCACCTTCCTCCCAGGTCACACCTTCAAATGAGCCTCAGCTCAGTGTGCTTTTTTTGGCCAAATTGTTTAAATAAATATCCTCATCAATCATAATCTCTACGCCCAGTAGTTCATTACCTTCTTCCACATTTTGGCACAAACTGGATGATGGGATTCTCTAATCCTGTGTACTTCCTTATAATCACATAGATTTAATGTTCTGGTATGACAAGTACTCCATACCCATGTGGCCTATATTATTGAGGGTGATTGCCTGTACCTGTAGGTGACACTGCACTACAGTAAACTACATTAAGCTATACACTAGGGTGTACAAACCTACAAGCAAAATGTATACAAAACTTCAAAAGCTAGCTTTTCTTCTCACTTTTTTATGTTCATACCCATTCGACCCCTGATGGGTAAGTAAGGGCTTGGGGGAATTGCTGAGTGGCAGAGTTGGGTGTGGGGAGAGGAACAGCAACAAAAGACATTGATGAACAGTTTTCTTTTTACAGGGTTAAAAAAACCGATGATTCTGGATTGTGATACTGGGGGATTAGGCACCGCCAGTGTTACTCTTATGTTTCTGGGGTGGGGAAGTGGGTGCTGAGAAGGAGGGTCAGGTGGGGGTGAATATTGCAAAACAAAAACCACTGTGGAGTCCTGGGGCCTGGTTCCAAGTCTGGCTATGCCAGTGTAAGGCGGGATATGCCACTCTCCATGGCGTATCCTGTGACTTAAGCCAGGCAATACACCCTGTGCCATTCCAAGAGGTGCCATACCCAAGTGTGTCTGTGGGCTGTGACAATCACAATTTAAGACACCACTTACAAAACCATGACTGGGACGTAAACATATCAGGATACACTATCTACAGGAGGGACAGGGAGGGTAAAAGAGGAGCAGGAGTAGCTCTTTACATAAGGGAAGGAATAAAAGCAACAGAGCAAAAGGGTAAACAGGGAGGAGAAGAAGCACTGTGGGTAAATTTGGAGACAGGCAATGGCACCACAATCCGCATAGGGGTTGTATACAGACCCCCTTCTCAGGGGGAGGAAACGGACAAGGAAGTGATAGAAAGTATACTTAGAATGGCAGAAAAGGGGAGATATTGCTGATGGGTGATCTGAATATGCCAGATGTTAACTGGAGTGCAGTTGCAGCTGCCACTCCGAAGAGTGGTGTTATTCTAGATGCCCTACAGGGGGCATGCCTTAGACAACTATCATTTGAGCCCACTCGAGAGGGAGCAATATTAGACTTGATTCTCTCAAATGGAGATGGAGAGAGGATCACAGATGTAGAAGTGGGTAGCCATCTGGGAACTAGCGACCATCGAACAGTATGGTTCACAATAAACAGCAATAGAGTCAAGCCATACAAAGATAAAAGTACTGGACTTTAGGAGGGCTGACTTTGCCAAAATGGGTGAGTGCCTAAGGAATGCACTAGCAAATTGGCAGGAAGGAGGGGTGGAAGAACAATGGGGAATAATAAAAACTGCCATCACAGAAATAACAAGCCTTTGTGTGAAGCAAATAAACAAAACAAAATGATGTAAGAAACCACTATGGTTCTCAAAGGAAGTGGCAGTGAAGGTTCAAGAGAAAAGAAGCATTCAGGAAGTACAAGGAATGCATGAAGGAGCAGGACAGAGAACTGTATCAGTTAAAGAAAAGGAGGCTGGGAAGGCAGTCAGAACAGCAAAGGCCCAAACCGAGGAAAAGATATCCAACTCAGTTAAGAAGGGGATAAAACCTTTATAGGTACATCAGGGAGTGAAGGAAGACCAAGGAAGGGATAGTGAGGCTTAATAAAGGGAGGAGGGTGGGCAGAGGGAGACTGTGAAAAGGCAGAGATACTAAACAAATATTTTTGCTCAGTATTTACAAATGAAGAGGGGGAGGTACATAAAACAAACAGTAGAAAGACTCTGGATACAGAAGTTGATACCAGCCCATTTACAGAAGAAAGGGTTCTGAAAGAACTCTTAAAACTGAAGGTGGACAAAGCAATGGGGCCTGATGGGATTCATCCCAGAATTCTAAAAGAACTAAGGGTAGAACTAGTGACACCACTGACTACCCTTTTTAACAAATCATGGGAGGATGGGGTGGTACCCGAGGACTGGAGGAGGGCAGATGTGATTCCCCTTCACAAAAGTGGGAGCAAGGCAGAAGCAGGAAACTACAGACCTGTTAGTTTAACCTCAGTGATAGGGAAAATGATGGAATCACTTCTGAAGGAAAGAATTGTCACGTATCTAGAGGCCAGAGGGGCACAGGACCCTAGGCAGCATGGATTCACAGTGGGAAGGTCATGCCAGACGAATCTGATAGATTTCTTTGACTGGGTGACCAAAGTAGTAGATCAGGGAGGGGCTGTGGATATGGCCTACCTAGACTTTAGCAAGGCATTTGACACAGTCCCACACAAAAGATTAATGTACAAGTTAGCCAGTCTGGGAGTGGGTCCCAAGATGACAGCCTGGGTAAAGAATTGGCTGGAGAATAGGACACAGAGAGTAATAGTAAATGGAGTCCACTCAAAAGAAAGGAGGGTTACTAGTGGGGTACCGCAGGGTTCAGTATTAGGACCGGTCCTCCTCAATGTCTTTATAAGCGACATTGCAGAAGGACTGGAAGGAAAAGTATGTCTCTTTGCAGATGACACAAAGATCTGCAACAGAGTTGATGCACAGGGTGGGGTGGAAAGGATGAGAAGGGACTTGGCAAGGTTAGAGGAATGGTCAAATGTATGGCAGCTTAGATTCAATGCTAAGAAGTGCAAGGTAATGCACCTGGGAAACAAAAACCCAGGGGAAGAGTAACAATGGGGGTGAGATACTAACAACAAAAATGGAAAGGACCTGGGGTAGTCATATCAGATGACCTAAAGGTGGGCAAGCAATGTGAGAAGGCAGCAAGGAGGGCTGGGGGGATACTGGGATGCATAGGGAGAGGCATCACCAGTAGAAAACAGGAAGTTATTATTCCTCTGTACAGACAGCTGGTGAGACCCCATCTTGAGTACTGTGTGCAGTTCTGGAGACCCAGTCTCCGCAAAGACATAGACAGAATGGAAGCTGTCCAGAGGAGGGCAACTAAAATGGTGCAGGGTCTGCACCGGAAGACATATGAAGAGATACGAAAGGAGCTTAATATGTATAGCCTCGAGGAAAGGAGGGAGAGGGGGGACATGATAGAAACGTTCAAGTACCTCAAGGGAATCAACAAAGTCCAAGAGGGTAGCATCTTTCAAAAAAAGAGGTGTGCAAGAACAAGAGGGCACAATTTGAAGATAGAGGGGCGGCTCAGAGGTAATTTAAGGAAGTATTTTTTCACAGAGAGGGTTGTGGATGCATGGAACGGCCTTCCGGAGGAGGTTGTGGAGTCAAAATCAGTGGTGGAATTCAAGCATGCATGAGACAGTCATAAGGCAATTTAGGGGTGGGGTAGAGAAGAAGTAGGCTGCTGGTTAACTAGGATCTGCAGCTTATCCAGTAGGTAGGAAATGGGCAGACTGGGTGGGCCAAGTGGTCCTTATCTGCTGTCAAATTCTATGTTTCTATGTTTCCTATATTTCCATGACCTGCACCACCAAATTACAACTCTAATTGTTTATCACACATAGCCCAATTCCAGGTGGGTGGCTGTCATAACCCGCAGTTGCAATTCTAAAAGCTGCAGTGGTGTAGGGAATCTACAACAGCTTGGAGCTGTCATAAGTGGCATCCAACAGCTGGATTCATCGGATGTAGCCATGTAGCACCACGGCAACAGCACCATGCTGTTTCCTTGGCCCCCACATGTACACCCCAAACCCCCGATCGTGAGGGACCCTGGTGATCTGTTCCAGCAGTGCCCCCCGGATGCCTGTGCTATCTGTTCTGGCCCCCAAGCCTCCTGATGCATGCTGCAGTCATCCAGGGCAGAGGGGCTCTGGGGGGGCCACCTGTCACTTGCTGTGAGTTGCGACATGCAGCTGCAATATGCCATGCATGGGCTACCAACACACACATGGCATATCTCGCAAGTTGCAATTGCTGGGACCCTGCTGCTTCTGGAATGCGGCATAGGGTTCCTGCCATAGAGGCGACCAGCGTAACTTGCAACTGCATGCAAGTTAGGCCAGCCATCTTGGAATCAGCCCTCTGATCACTACATTGGGGGACTGGGCACCCCAGAGTCACTGTTATGTTGCTGGGGTGGGTGCTGAGAGGGAGGGTTGGGTTAGGAGGATATCTTTAACTGAAAAAAAATCAGTGGCTTCTGTGGAACATGGCACACTATGCCATGTCTAAGTTGGCTGCCACTCTGTACAGCCCATGCAATAGTAGCTCCTCATGCTCAATACAGTTTGGTAGCCATCTTGGGCATGGTGGAGTGTGCCATGTTCCACTGTGACCACCAACACAGTAAAAACAGTGCAGTGCTACTTCCAATGGAGACAATGAGTGGAGTGCTTCATGAATGTGGAGCTGACTGTGGTGCAACTCCAGCATGTTGTTTAGCTGGAAGGAATGAACTGAGTCCTTTTCTTATAGCAAGAGGTCTGCATGGCTATGCCCACTGCTGCCCTAAATATTACACTACTAAGATTCAATGTAAAGAAGTGTTAAAAGGTTTTATTTGCATATACTGTTACCTGAAACCCAAATCACAGTCCACCAACATTTCATGCCATGAACTTCTGCACTTTGCCAAGGTGTAACAGCCACCAAAATAGACATTTCTTTTATAGCAGCCAACTCTTAAAGTAGCAGTGCTAATATCTATTGTAATGCCTTAGTACTTACAAACCTGCTGTAAGTGATGGTGCAAAAATGGTACATAAAGCGCTACTGGTGCCAGAAGGTGTGATACATGTGCAAAATGTTACTGTCACACATTATGAAAAGGCAGTTGTCTGCTGTTTCACCTCAAAAATATCAGTGGATGCTGGCCCCACACAACACCATAGTTCACATTTTTACAAATGTAAAGATGAGTGAGCTAGTGTCAGCCACAAAATAAAAAAATATTATGTTTGTCACTTGGCAAGCAAACTCCTATACTACACACACCACTGATATAAATAGCATGGCACCTCACTGCCCTTCAAGCATTAGGCCACAACAGAGTGGGGCTCACTGACTATAGCACAAATGCCATACTGCCCCAAGGAAGAGGGGAGAAATGGTAAGCCTTAGATAACCATTTCCTTGGACATCTACAACAGTAATTTATGTCATGCTTGCTCAGTGTGTAATTTAACTGAACCAATCAGAGAAGTGCATACCTAGTGCTCATCACTTGTGTCATCACCATTCCCCTTCCTGCCATCTCATGCACTGCAGTGGTGGACTACTCTCTTTCTGGTAAAAAAAAAATGCCTGTTTTATAAATTGCACATGCCACTGGCTGCCTGAAAAAAAAATTTTTTTTACCAAATGTTTGACCTCTGAAGAACTTGCTTCTGGTTCTGCTGCTCATGTGGTCAACAGAGGTCAAACACTACAGATAAAAATAAACGGTTTACTTTGTTTATTTGTTTGTTTATTCATTTAACGGATAGGCACACTGGAAAACTAGTTCCTTTTGCAGGTGCGACCCACATAGAAAACATACATACAAAAATGTACAATAATAAGTATCAGACTAAAAAGTCTTCGTTTCAAAAAATGAAACATCTTATAAAACAATTACAATTAAATTGTAATTCAAAGAACTTTCTTAGTTCATTTACAAATAATTTACCAGAATGCATTTGTCGTATGACACAAGGTAATTCATTCCAAATTGATGGAGCAGTGTAAGCAAATGCCCTCTGTTCACATTTCATTCTCTTAAAAGGTATGTTAAAGACTAAACCGTCTGTCCTATGCCGAGAAAAGTGACTTTCATCATGAGGTCTCAGTAAATTACTAAGTTTTTGTGGGACCTCAGAATTAACAATTCTGTGTGTAAATTTAGCCACACAAAAATGAAAGTTTAGCAAAACCGGTAACCAACCTATTTCTTTCAAGATTTTACAATGATGAGACAAATAACACCACACTCCAGAAAATCCAGGCCACACTAAACAAGGCCTGCAGGCTCCTTACAGGCGCACCTAGGCTCACTCACACCTGCTCGCTCTATACTTCTGCCAATATTCTCAACCTTGATGAAAGGCTCTGCTACCAGACCTGCTTACTCTCCAAGAAAATACTGCTTGGACTCCCCCCCTCCCCGGGGTCACCGCCTCTCTTCAGCCTGCAACCCCCACTATCTTCCCCCACAATTCAGAGAAAGCTTCTCTGGTTGTGCCCAGGGTAAAAACCTCCCTTGCCCAGAGATCTTTCCACCATAGGGCACCCACATGGTTTAATGCACTCCCAAGCACCATCACTAGTGCACCCAAGATCGCCCATTTCAAAACCACTCTTCGCAACCACCTCTTCAATATCCGCTCCTGTAACTGCTTCTAATTCTTTCACTCTCTTACCCACTCTGATCCAATATTCTCTGACAAAGTCCATTGGATTGCAACCTCCATCTTTAACACCAAACCCATGATTAGGTCTGACTACTATGTTTAGATGCCTTCTCAAGCTTATAATGCCTCGCTGCTGTTATGTTGTAAATATCATCATCCAAAGGTTATAAATAATGTCAGAAAATACCTACTGCCAAATCTTGTAAGTATTGCCTGTGACAAATGTCTGTAACACATGCTTAATGCAACCACTGTTATACCATGTATCTCATGTTTAATGTAATTGTTGTTATACCTACTCTGTGTTTCCATCTGTCTTACATGTGATGAGGTACCTTTGCAAATGAGCCTCTGGCTCAAAGGTTGTAAACCAATATATCAAATAAATAAATAAATAAATTTTGGGTAATTTAAAGCAAATTTAGCAATCAGTTGTAATAAAGTAGATTTGTTTTTTATATTACTGTAGAAGAAGCATTATCAGTTATGATAGTGGCATAGTTTACAATTGGGGCCAAACAATAATTTGAAATAGCTAACCTGGATTTCCTAATAAGAAATGAATGTATTCTATATAAAAATGCCATTCTACAATGTATTCTAGTAGTAACCTTTGCAAAGTGAGGTTCATAACTTAAACTAGAGTCTAATATGACCCTAAGATAATGAAATGTATCCATTTGCTCAAACCTAGGCCCATCTAAAGATTTAACCTGCAGGCAATGGTCCATAGTTCTTAATCTTGCCACAGTACCAAAAAGCATCACTTTTGTCTTTGCTTTATTTAGTACCATACCACTAGATATAAGGGATGATTGAAAATTAATCATTTCTTTTGTTAAGGAGTCACTTAAGTCACTAACAGAAAGGCCTTGCATATATACTACTGCATCATCTGCATAAAGAGTTAAGAACGCATTATTAATTGCTGAAACATGCTGATCAAAAAATAAGGAAAATAAAAGTGGTCCTAGTATGGAGCCCTGAGGGACCCCACGCTTAACCCCTGCAGATTCAGAAGTAGCACCACCAAATTTAACCCTTTTTGACCGATCCTTTAAATAGTCCCCAATCCAAACCAAAAAAGATCTTCCTGCTCCCAAGAACCTCAGCCTAGCAATCAACAACTGGTGATTCAACAAGTCAAATGCCTTGGTTAAGTCTGCGAACACAACCCCAGTCAAACAACCTTTATCCATACCACCTAGGACCATGTTCTTGAACTCAACCAAGGCAGTCTCAGTACTTCTTCCTTTATGAAAATCATGTTGATTTTGAGACAATAGAGCTAATATATTTATATACTCAGCTGTTTATAGACCATCTTTTCCTGTACTTTAGCTAAAACAGACACAATTGAGATAGACCTGTAATTTCCAAAATCCTGGTGTGAGCCAGACTTATGAATGGGAGTCACCAAAGAATGTTTCCAAATTTCAGGCACAACGCCTGTAGAACAAGACAAATTGAAAATAATACTAATTGGGTATGCTAACACTGAAGCGGCATCTTTCAAAAGGCCAGGACATAAACCATCCAAACCAGCTGAGCTATCTCATTTGATTTGTCTTAGTAATTTCTCAACTTCTTTAGGAGTAGTAATCTTTAAGTAAAATTTACGGATGTTGGCAAGTTCAGCACAAGAATCTTGATGGTCCACAACTTGATGCTCAGTACAGAAGTTGCCAAGATCAGTAAATCTTTTATTAAACTCATTAGCTATTTCAATGGGACAGGTCAACAAATCATTGTTCAATTTCATAGAACTATGTTGAGCAACATTAGGTTTAATAAGTGTACTGATTGTTTCCCAAAAAGTTTCAGTATTAGACAAACCTGCACATTGTTTCTGTTGAATAAATTCCATTTTAACTTTTTTTATCTGAACTTTGCATTGATTCCATAGAGTTCTATAAATCTGATAATCAGACAAAGAATTCCTACTTTTATATGTTTTCCATGCCTTATCCTGATGTCTCATGAGTTTAATTAAAGCAGGCGTTAACCACCCAAAATACTTTCCACGTACCCTTCTGTTAACATATGGAGCATATTGATCCAAAACATGTGTGTATTCAGAAATAAAAAAATCCAAGGCAAAATTCACATCCAGAATGGAATATAAATAAGACCAGTCTATATTACCCAAAAGTGAACAAAAAGTTTGTAAATTAAACTTAGTAAAAGATCTTGAAACTCTTATAATTGGCTTAGATTTCTTTAATCCACCATGATTCCATATGCAAAACATATGGTGGTAGTCACTTAAGGCATCGGAAATTAAGCCACACTTCATCACATTTATAGGTTTATTGGATAAAATCCAATCCAATAATGTATGATTGTTAGATTTATTATTATGTCGAGTAGGTAAAGTAACCAGTTGTTGAAAGTCGGACTGAAGCAGGACCGAATTTAGTTTAGAACCCTCAGGACCAATCCAATTTAAAGTCCCCTAAAATTATAAGTTCTCCAAAGGACTTATTGTCTAACTTATCTATTAATTCTTGAAAACCAGTTTTACTACCATTAGGCGGAAGGTATACACAGCATATTGTTAATTTCATAGTAGAACCCAGTATCAGCTGAATGATGATATGTTCACAGTGATTCATAGTGTCCCTAAAGATAGTATATTGTTCCATCACTAAATTATCCTTAATGTAAAACATAATTCCCCGCCCCCCCACCACTAATGCAATCATTTCTAAACAATTTATATGCAGGAATACATATTTGCGAGTTTAAAACAGTGTGTTTCAACCAAGTCTCACTCAGTGCCAAAACATCAGTGCTATACAACCCAATCCACGACTCCACCTCATGAAATTTAGGCAATAAACTTTGAGCATTAAAATAAATAATGTTAAGACCTCGTGAAACTTGTGTGAAATAATCACTATAAGCCAGTTCATTTACATTAGGGCCAGGATTAGTTTCAACATTACCAGACTGAAGTAACAATAGCAAACAGTAAAACCAAGTTTTCACATGTGTATAAACAACATATGTTCTTAACTTTTGTTTTCTGATAGTACACCCCACATTATAGCTCATGTATTTGCCACTAATCCCATACATCATAGTGCAATTAAACACAAATTCATATGGTTGATTTCTAAATACACTAGCATGTTTATCTTCCTGAACTTTAAAATCATTATTCAAAGTGTGGTAAACCATACCATTAATACATATCACACACAGTATATACAATGCACCTAATAAAATTCCTCTGTTAGCCATATTAAATAAGGACACAAAGCGATATGTACAAATATTAGCACCCTAAAATCAAGTATACAATACTTCTATGGACCGATCTGCCCCCGGTCTGACTCCGGTCAGACTCCTCACTCCACTTTGCCGACCCACTTAGCCGCTGCCACTTAGACGCTGCCTCTAGATCACAGTACACACTTACATGTGTTGGAGTAACTCCTCCTCCACCTCCTGAACCTGCCACCAACAGGAATAACGTGGGGTCGAGGTACAAACAACAAACAGGTGCTCCAAATAATGCAGCATGCAGCGTGTAGCTATGCACTGTTGCCTAGCAACCAAGTTCACAGAAATCACCACCTCGCTTCAACAGTCTGTAAGCAATGTAAAGCAGTATATAATTAAATGCAGATACTTAATAAAGTCCACAACAGATGTTTTGACTCACGATACAGTCCAGAGACAAGTTCAGCATGCAGACAGATGTACTCAAGAACGAAAACTCACAAAGCTCAGTCTCCACACTGTAGAAAAGGAGTGGGGGGGTACACTCAAGTAAATAGACCTGGAAACTCAAGATGTCTTGCTCAGTAGCAGTAGCAGTATCTTCCCCAGGTGGCAAAAAATCATTAATGAAGGAAGAGCAGTCTGATTTTAGAGCCTGCCACACTCTGGTCAGACTCCTTGCTCCACTTTGCTGACCCACTTAGCCGCTGCCGCTAGATCACAGTACACACTTATATGTGTTGGAGTAACCTCTCCTTCATCTCCCAAAGCTGCCACCAATGGGAATAATGTGGGGTCAAGGTACAAACAACAAACAGGTGCTCCAAATAATGCAGCATTCAGTGAGTAGCTATGCATTGTTGCTTAGCAACCAAGTTCACAGAAATCACCACCTCGCTCCAACAGTACAAAGCTGCCACCAACGGGAATAATGTGGGGTCAAGGTACAAACAACAAAGAGGTGCTCCAAATAATGCAGCATGCAGTGTGTAGCTATGCATTGTTGCTTAGCAACCAAGTTCACAGAAATCACCACCTCGCTCCAACAGTCGGTAAGCAATGTAAAGCTGTATATAATTAAATGCAGATACTTAATAAAGTCCACAACAGATGTTTTGACTCACAATACAGTCCAGAGACAAGTTCAGTGTGCAGGCAGATGTACTCAGGAATGAAAACTCACAAAGCTCAGTCTCCACACTGTAGAAAAGAAGGGGGTACACTCATGTAAATAGACCTGGAAACTCAAAATGTCTTGCTCAGTAGCAGTATCTTCCCCAGGTGGCAAAAATCATTAATGAAGAAGGAGAAGTCCAATTTTCAAGCCTGCCACACTCCAGTCAGACTCCTCGCTCCACTTTGCCAACCTTAGCTGCTGCGCTTAGACTTTAAGGCAGCCCATAGGATATCCCTTATATATGCAGTAAACATAATTAAGTAGACTTTATCAACTTCTCCAGATACTGGTATTGCCTGTCTTTAGAAAGACTTCACAAACATAAGAAATGTTTTGTGCAATTGAAGACAACTGTTAGAACTTAAAAAATACAATGGATTTTATGTTCAAATAAGAAATATGTTCTTATCCCCTGAATAATTTAATCTGATTATTACTGCTATTATTAAGTATGGACACTTGAACTCATAGCACACTTGAACAAATATACATACTTAGAAAAACATCTAGATTGTGGGTTAATATTTCATATTCATGTGCCTCTCCTTCTATCTAAACATAAACAGTTATTACAGTTCTGTTATAGGAAAATATTTTTTTTTCAGGTTTCAAGCATAAAAAAAAAAACCTTGATGTATCTTCCATATTCTTAGCAACCTTGGGTTATGGAGATGCACTTTATTAAACCTTGATCCTTTGTATGAATGTTCTCTTTGATTTATACTGCAAGTAATCCACCATATAAAATACATCAGTGTCTGCTGTATGCTTCTGTTAACTGGATGTCTCTTAGAGCAAGGAGAACATTGGACTTATGTTTTCTGCTACAAAGCACTATGTGTTAAGGCCCTGGATGATTTAACAATTTTTGTTCCTCAATGGGGTGTTCATAAGACCAAATTCTTGTGCCCATCCCCTAAATAAAATAAAATCTGGGTTTTCCTCATTTAAACATGATATTGCTTACTATTGGCATCAGTTCCAGCGTATTGTACTTTGTTTCTCAAGCCTTTTATTATAGTGATTAAGTTGAAATCCAATATATTTCATACACAGTGCACTCTCTACAACTGTTATAAATAGCTATGTTATCCTTTTATTCAAGAAACACTCACCTGTTGATTTTAATAACTGTTCGATACATGTTTCAGTAAAGTATAATTGATATTCAATGTAGAACGTATAATGTATCATATGTAATATTGTTTAATTATTAAATTTAATATTGTGCAGTACTGTATCTGTAATATTTTACAGTCAAAGTTTATTTCTTGATAATGCCCTGGGTCCCCAGTTTTCCTCCACTGAGTGGTTTTTCTTTCCTGTGGTCCCTCACATGAGGATGGACTGCCTCAATCATGAGGCATGGAGAGATAACAGACAAAGTGTTCAAGTCACATAAGCACTTAAACTTACAGTATGCATTATGCTCACTGGTCCTTTGAACTTAAAGGCATTGGCATGCGTATTTGGGGAGTGCACCAAAAGCCCTGCTCTCCTTCTAGGCATTATAACATATGTACAAAAGAGAAAAGGTGGTTACTAGAATACTTGGTGCTCAGACAAATATACAGCATGTGAAAAAGAAAAAAGGAGTCTGGGAACTCAGAAGGACCACATCCACTCTAAATTAAAGTGAAAAAATGTTTTTAATTTATTATAAATGCACTATATAGTAGTAGCAGCAAAAATATTACCACTGTGCAAACATACACCTTAAAAAACACACACACCAACATTTCATATTATGTCAAGGTATAATACAAGCCACATCACTAACATTTTTATATGTAAGGGAGGTCATATGTCTCAGTTACAGTTAGTGATAAGGAATGTTTATGTCAACCTAGTTCAATGATTTAATAGTGTGTGTGCCCAGAAATAGCTCTAACATTATTAAGAACATCAGTTAACCTACGTAGAGCAAGGATAAATTTTAGTCTAAAAATTCATAGCGCTATGCAAAATTCATAACACTTGAGAGGTATGTTTCTGGCACTGCTTGCATGTTCTGACAGATATTAGTCAGCACGATCCCCTGCACCATCTTTCTTTAATTTTAGCAGATCACAGTTTACTTTTCCTGAAGAGGTGTTAGCAACTGATAAATGTGGATACATTCCTCGACTGGCCATCACTTTGATTTATTTATTTATTTTTTTCTTGTATTTGTATGGGGTTGAGAAGAGGTGGGGGTTGAATTACTAATTCCAGCTGCCACATTTTCTTAGGTTTCTGTCATGCTTGTGTCACACTTCATGAAGCTCTGGAGGCAGTGATTAAATCTCAGACTTATCAATTAGGGGAGGCTCAGGATCATAGCTGAGCTGAAGATCTTAAAGTGCCTGCTACCTTTTGGTCAGTTGGTCATAATAAGAAATGTTATCTCATTTTAGCATGGCAGCATAAAACAATTAGGTTTGGTCCTGGATTAGCTGAAACTAGTCTACCTCCATCCTGTGACATCTTTCAGCAGCTTTTTTTCCTTCAGTTTTGTTTTGCAAATTGAGTTACCAACCAGGGAATATAGCTAAAAACAGCCTACCTCCAGCCTGTACTATTGACATGAATCTGAGCTGAAGATCTTAATATACCTGTTACCTATTGGTCAGTTGGACAGAAAGTCATCTTATTTTGGGTCAGCACTGGCCAAGTCATGATGCTAACAATTTTCTTCACAGAAAAAGTCACATTAGTGGTAGAGTTAGTAAATGGATATTGTAAATTTTGACCTGTAGTATGAAATACTATTTCATTTCAGCAGGGCAGCATACAACAATCATGTTTGATCCTGAATTAGCTGAAACTAGCCTATCTCTGACAAGTGGCATCAACTTTTAGCAGTTTTTTTTTTTTTTCTTGGGCTCTTTTGTTTTGCAAATTTAGTTGTAAACCAGGGAATACAGCTAAAATGAGCTTGTCTCCATTGTGTACTACTGAATTATTCTTTCGACCATGTGGTTAGGAGAGTTGGTGTGTGTGTGGGGGGGGGGGTTCTTACAATGTCAGTTTGCAGCAGAGACACTGCCATCTGTTGGGTTATTGCTCTTGCTGGGATGAGAATGAGAATCAGGTGATAATGCATTACGATTAAAATGTGAAGAAATACTTTTATTATCTCTGTTGCTACAGTATGTTTTTCTAGTACACCACTCTGGAGAGTGAGATTTAATCAATGGGACAGTGACAGGAGTCAGCATTTGAAAACACTGGCTCTATTCAGAGACAGGTCACAATGACAAAATAAAGAAGTAAAAAGTGAACAGTTTCCCAGTGGTGAATGAAAACATTAGAAGTTCTATTCACAATTTGCAATTAAGTGGAAGTTTTCTGCTGTTTAAGCTGTCATTTCTCTTCAAAGTGCCTGGACTTCTAGGAGCAGGTCAGCTGTGGGTTTGTGTACAGTGTTGCATGTCAGAAGCCTATCTCGCATTCACTTTGTAAGAAACAAACCTTTTTAATGCCTGTAGGGTTGAATCCCAACAATGATGACCTGTTGAATAAATTTAAAGCTGGTACTACAGCGCATTAGAGAAGTGCACAATGCAATACATTTATTAAATAACAATATACACTTGTTACTATTAATTTTAAACATTAAGGACACATTACATAGAGAATGAGTTGGTATGAAAGTAGGCAGTGGTTTTGTGAAATATAGAACTGCTACATTGCATTTGTCATACATAGCAAATTTGTAAATGCAAACTTGTTTGAATGTGGGAAGAACACCCAGGAAATTAAAAAATCCTTGCATGTGAGCATTTAAGCTCAATCACCTGTAAACATGGTGACAGTGGTCTGTCAGCACATATCCAGCAATGTAGTATTGGTCATACCTTTGAGTTCATGGGCTTGGAAAAAAAATTGGAGCTGGCAGATGAGGGGGCGATCATTACAATATCCTACTTAAAAGAGAATGTTTCAGAATAAATTAACTTGGGGTTATGGCTAGGAAAGGGATGAACAATTGATTAAACTTAACTCCATTTCTGAAATAATTTAACTAAGGTTTCTTTATCTGACAGTGTTTTGCTGCCATCTTTACTTTGCTGCTAGTAATACGTTGTGGTGGCTGTCATCTTCAGAAAGCATGTGATTTTTGCAAAACGTTGAGTCCTGACCTCATGTTTTTGCTGCTATATTTTAGCTATGTATTTATCTAAATAAGAAACACTGGGGGGCATGGCTTGCATGGAGACATGGCAGCAGCATAATTACACAGCTCCATCCCTTTCCAGGCATTTTTGGTGAACTTATAATGTGATCGGCCCCAAGGATGGGTCTTTAATCACTTATTTCCCCCTACTATTCAATTGCCATTTTTGCTTCCGACTCTGCTTTTTAATTTAAACTGTGGCCCCTGTTGGCCTGTTAGCTAGCAAGTGCCTGATGAGTCTCTAGGCCCTGATGTGATTGCACACATCTCCCGCTCGGTAACAGTGGCATTGGCTTATTTTTAGCCTCCTGCAAAAGTGCTCCAGTTAGTCATCTGAGGCTTTTCAGCTACCAGCTCTGCCTGTGTCTGACTCCTAGTCTAGGGATATGGCCAATTCAGCACCTCCACCAACTCTCTCTCTCTCCTCCAGCGGGCATCAGACTCCCCACCACAACCTCAAGCTGAGGATCCATTGGCCTATATTACCCCACTGCTAGAAACATTACTCAGCAGACCTGATGGTATTTCTAATACTCTTACAGGAACTGTGGCTGATGCTCATAAACTAGAGGATCAGGCAAATGTGTTGGAACAATGTGCAGACAGATTAGACCAACATGAGCAAGTCTGGAGGTGGTTACAGGACCATGAATCCAAACTGGCCAAACTGTGGGAAAGGGCTGAGGATCAGGAGAACCAGGGACACTGTAATAACATTCAGATAATTGGCATCCCCGAGGGTGTAGAGGGTCCAAATATGGAGATATTCCTTAATGAATGGCTACCTAAAGTGCTGGGGGACAGACGGAAAGATACAGTAGAAGTAGAGAGATCACACCACTTATCTATAAAAATGGACCCCCTCACCTCCCCTCCTAACCCCATAATTGCATATCAATTATGCTATTCCACTAAACCTAAATTAACTCAGAGTATTGTGGCAAGCTTTTCTACAGTACAACTGCCGGCATTCAAGAAGCAGACTTTATGTTCTGTTTTTTCGAGTCCAAAGCTGTTTCTCAAAGCTTTTAACTGGGGGAGCCGAGGAGCAGACCCAGTGGAAAATAAGCCACATTTGTACAAAACCTAAATGATCCATGAGTTTTCTGGCAAGATCTTCTACAGTGCAACTGACAGCATTCAAGAAGAAAGACATGGTACATGGTGTTTTTTACTTATTTATTTAATATTTTATTTGATATTTTTCTACATTTTGTTTTATTTATCTCACTCTCTCGGAAGCCTTTTTCCAGTTACTTAGCAAGTTAATTACTTATGTACATTACTACAGAAAGTCTCACTGATTCTGTGTCAGGTAATAGACTGCTTTGTTAAAATCCTTTTTTAAAGCATGCCATTCAGTCATACAAAGCAGTCACCAGACATTGTGGCAGAAATCTGGATCTTTAGGAGCTGCTCGGGTGGAGTTGGGAGTTGATCTTTGTCAGTCCCTCCCACGTGAACAAAAAAAAATTAAGGATGGATCTTTAGGGGCTGCTCGGGTGGAGCTGGGGTAGATCTGAACTGTTCACGTGGAGATGGGGTAGATCTTATGAACTGCTCCATGAAGGTGGGGGTGGATCTTAGAAAAAAAATGCTCCCTCCAAATTAAGACAGAAAATAGCGCCCTACAACCATTTACTAAGATGAAAGTGCATGTATTTGAAGGTGGAGAGCATTTCTTGGAGAATGGTAAGGCAGAGGAGACTATTAACACCTTCAGCCAGTTCCACAGATGGAAAAGCTGACGTCAGCCCTTTTGTACATGCAAAACGTCTGTAGGGCTCCACCCACCACAGCTGTAAAAATATAAGGCTGCATAGTGCTTAGTACTCATCAGTTCCATTACAGTTTCCATAGGTGAAAAAAAAAAGAAAGGGCGAAAGAGAAGAGGTAGAAGACGAAGAAGAAAACAAATTGTTAACCCTTGTGTCAAACTTAACTAAAAATCATGCACTGCTCTTCGTAATTAATAGAAAAAGGAAGCTTATGTTTTTGCATCAGACATTAGATGCAGGGGTCCCTGCAAATTCTACAAGTAAAACATTAAATAAAAGATATCCCTTGAATAAAGAAAAATCCTCTCCTCCATTTACAATCCAAAACCATCTCAAAGATACATATTTAACAGAGAATAAAAAGAGTCAGCATACTCCTATAAAATGGAACCACAATAGCAATATGGAGCTTAGTAGGGGAGAGGTAATCAAAAGAATAAGAGAACAGGCAACACTGAAGCTATCACTTTCACCCATTAAAAAAGGTGAGGAACAAAAAAAAAACTACTATGCCCACCTGTCATAATGAGAGAGGTTCAAAATCAACTAGGATATCTCAATGAAAGAACAGTTATGTAAGAACTTACCGTAACAATAGATCTTCGATGGAATCTCTGCCATTAGGTCACACCTATGGAACTTAGCCATCAGGAGCCAGAAACTCACATAAGGTTTTTCTGCAGCATTCTGTTAAGGGCCACCCATACTGATGTCAGGCTTTGACGACCCATGCCCTATATGTGGAGCTATCTGAAGGCTGTTTTACTGGCTTACTTGTTCTGAATAGTGCACTTGATTCAGGAGTGCCAGATCTTGTGTGGGTGGGGAAAGTTACTAGAGGGTTGTAAATTGTGAACTTATCAAATTTGTTTTTTATTAGTTCTTGACTGACTTGTGGTATCTTGGGAGTTCACTGAGTTAGATATCTTAGAGAGGTACTGTAGTCTACATACAAAACTGTGCTGCAGTTAGAGGGGGTAGGCAGACAAATAAACAGCATATTTCAAAAGGGTGCCTCACTAGACAGTAAGGCTATACAGTGGGCTGATTCTTTTTCTCCACAGTATTCAGAGACCATACCACCCACCCACCCGGGCCCATCCCTTTTATAGGCTTCTAAGAGAGTGGGACTTCCTGCCACTACACAGGAAGAGACTCATCACAGTTGGTTAAAACAGCATGTCTGATACTGTTACTCTATCAGAACAATTGAGGGGTAATCAGTTCAAAAGGCAGTCCTTACAAATGGGGCAGCAAAAAGAGGGGGACAGACAGAGTAAGGGGACAAATAGATAAGGATCAGGGAGAGAGGAGAAGACAGTGAAAGAGAGGAAGAAAAACATTTTGGGAAGCATGTGTTGGATAGAAGTTTAATCAGAGGAATCAGGGAAATATAGTTCTCAGCTGGAGAGTTAGCTAGCACAAAGAGGGGATATATACCAGCAGAGGAAGATGCAGGGAGTGGTGCAGTGTAGTGGGTGTGGCACAGCAGTCTTCAGGAGAAAGTTCTGGGTACTGCGGTGCTTCCCCATATGCAATCACCTCTCTGAACTGAGGGCAGAGGTAGCCAGTCTCTGGACCAAGCTGGCAGGAGTACTGGCAACTGCTGCTCCCACCCAGAGACCACCATGTCCCCAGCCACTGTCACAAAGGTTTCTCCAGCAGGGGGCTGGATAGACTACAGTTGGCTCAGGGAGATGGAGGAAGGTAAGTCGAAAGCACATCCCCATCTGGTCCAACTCAGAAACTCATTTGCTGTTTTCGATGAATGGGTTAGCCCCACAGTGGAACCCAAGGTTGTGACAAGAAAGGATGAGAGGGTCCACCAGGAGGGAGACTCAAAGCTGGGAGGTCGAGGACCCTAGAGTGGGAGGAAGCTACTCCTGGTGGGGGAGTCAGCTGCTAGAGAAATGGACTTAGGCACAGGTGGCAAGGTGGAGAGGGAGGTAACATACCTTCCAGGAGGGAGGGGAGTGGATCCTAAGAATTGCAAAAGCAGTTGGAAGGAGAGGGGGGCTGGATGTCATTGGCCATCTGGGAACAAATGACCTACAGTAGCTGGGGACAAGGTGGATATAGAGCAGGTACAGAAGATTTTAGGGTGCTAGGAGGATACCTTGGTGAGGTAGCCAGCTTGGTAACTTGCTCAGAGGTGCTGCCACTCCATGGCAGGGGGGAAGCTAGAGATCTGCACATCAGGAGCTTCAACACCTGGTCAAAGGGCTGGTGCAGGGAAAAGGGTTTCAGCTTCCTTGGAGACTGGGGACCCACCTGGAAAAATATGAATCTGTACATGGATGATGGCCTGCATCTGTCCATAAAGGGGACCATGGTACTCAATGAAAAGTTTGGATGCTTCCTTACCAAGCATTTAAACTAGCTAAGGGGAGGACATATGGGACAAGGGAGTCTCAAGTAGCCCACCCCCACAAGTTAGAGAAGTCAGAAAGGGAAATCAGGTAGGTAAGATGGTAGTAGACACCTCTAAACAAGGTATAAAGGGTATGGCAGACAAAGGGAGGCAGCCAAAGAAGGAAACCAATGTTGGAGGGATGAAACTAGGGGGCAGTCGTGGAAATAAAAGGTGGTCAGGCAGCAACAAGGGGAAGGCCATGTACACAAATGCCCACAACAAGGGAAATAAAATCCCAGACCTGGTGACCTTCATAGCAATGTCTGACCTGGACATAGTGGCCGTAACAGAGACATGCTACCCTGAGAAACATAACTTGGAGGTAAGTGTACCAGGTTATACACTGTTCAGAAGGGACTGGGAGGGTAAAAAGGGGATAGGGGTGGCCCCGTATGTCAGAGATGACATAAAAGCAACTGTAGCACAGGGTAGACAGGGGGAGGCCTGAGGAACTGTGCGTCACCCTTGAGCCAGGCAATGGCACAGCCATTCAAATGGGGGTGATATACAGACCTCCAGCTCAGGGAGATGAAGTGGATTTGGTGATAGTGAAGGAAATACATGCGATGGCAACAAAAGGGGAGGTCCTGCAACTGAGCGATTTCAACTTGCCTGATGTGGATTGGTCCATCCCAGCAACAGCCACAGCCAGGAGTCAAGACATCCTGGACTCACTGCAGGGTGCAAACCTCAGGCAGTTAGTGAAAGAACCCACCAGAGAAAGAGCAATTCTGGATTTAGTCCTGACCAATGGGGACAGAATCACAGGATTCCAGGTGGGAGGTCACCTCGGGGTCAGTGATCACCATACAGTGTGGTTTAACATTGGGACAGGATTGCAGTCCAGTCACACTAAGGCGAGGGTACTGGATTTCAGGAGGGCAGACTTTGTGAGGATGGAAATGGCCATCAAAGAAGCCCTGAAAAGGAGGGAGGCAGGTGGGGGGGGGGTTGAGGAGCAGTGGGCTAACCTAAAGGAAGCCACAGTGGAGGTGACAAACCAGTGCACTATGCACAGAAACAAAGGGAAAAAAAGGAAGAAACCACTATGGTTCTCAAGAGAGTTGCAGAGAAGGTTAGGTCCAAGAGGGTGGTATTCAGAAAGTATAATGAACAGATGGGCAGAAGTTTAATTTCACAGGTGATGTTTCTGTGAAATTGGTGATTTCACCACATGAAATATTTTGCGTAAGTCGAGCAATCCATTAAATTTTTCACTGGTGTGAAATTGAAAAATTCTGCCCCCAAAGTGTGGAATTTCACCCAAAAATGGTGGAATTTCACCTGCGAGTGATGAAATTCTGCCACTTGCGGGTGAAATTCCACCTTTTTCAGGGTGAAATTTCTCACTTCATGGGTGAAATTCCGCATTTGGTGGCCAAAAGTTAGCATTTTGCATCTGTGAAAAATTACATGGAATGGGTGAAATTTGTGAAATTATCCATGAGCGGAGTTTGCCAACTTTGCCCATCACTAGTATAAGGGGACTCAGAAGGAAGAGGTAAAGGCGATGTACCTTAATAGTCTGAAAGAAGCAGGGAAAGCTGTTAGGAGTGCAAAGGTGCAAACAGAGGAAAGACTGGCACAGCCAGTGAAGAGTGAGGACAAGACATTCTATAGGTACGACAGTGAAAGAAGTAAGATGTGGGTGCATTGTTAGGCTTAGATGGGAAGAGGGGGAGTGTGAGGAGAGAGATCAGGAAAAGGCATCACAACTTAACAAATACTTCTGTTTGGTATTCACTGAGAAAGTGGAGGGACAGGGGCCAAAGTTAGGCATCAAAAACAAAGCAGAGAGGGAGGTGGACACCTTTCTATTTATGGTAGGTAGAGTCCTAGAAGAGCACAGTAAACTAAAGGTAGACAAAGCAATGGGTCCAGATTGCATACTTCCCAGGATATTGAGGGAAGTAAGGATGGCCCTAGCAGCACCACTGGCAATCATGTTCAGTGAGTCACTCAGCACAGGGGTGGTCCCAAAGGACTGTAGAAGCACAAGCATGGTTCCCTACACAAAAGTGGTAGCATGGAAGAAGCAGCAAACTATAGTCGAATCGGCCTCACCTCAATAGTGGGGCAAGAAATGAAGGCACTGCTTAAGGAGAAGATTGTGGAACACTTGGAATCCATCAGTGCCCAGGATCTGAGACAGCATGGATTCACTGCAGGATGATCATGTCAAACAAATCTGATAGATTTCTTTGACTGGGTGATGATAGGAGGTGGACCAGGGAGGAGCGATTGATGTCACATACTTTGACTTTAGCATGGCCTTCAACACTATTCCACACAGGAGACTGTTAAATAAATTGGAAAGCCTAGGCATGGGACACAAGGTGGTAAACTGGCTTAGAAGCTAGATAAAGGACAGAAAGCATAGGGTAGTGGTAAATGGGATCCAGTCTTAGGAAATGGGAGTGACTAGTGGGGTGCCTCAGGGATCAGTCCTGGGGCCAGTCCATTTTAATGTCTTCATCAGCGACATAGCGGAGGGACTGGAAGGGAACATTTGCCTGTTTGCAGATTACACCAAGATCTGCAGTAGAGTAGACACTTCTGAAGGGGTGGCGAGAATGAGGGGTAACCCAAAAAGACTATAAAAATGGTCCGAAGAGTGTCAGCTGGGGTTCAATTCAAAGAAATTCAAGATCATGCACTTGGGCCACAGAAACACTGGGGAGAGCTACAAGATTGGGGGAGCTGCTGACGGTCAGCAGGGAAGAAAGAGATTTGGGGATTATTATCTCAGATGACCTAAAGGTAACCAAGCAGAGTACAAAGGCTGTAGGGAAGGCCAGTGGCATGTTGGGGTGCATAGGAAGGGGTATCACTAGCCGAAGATGGGAGGTGGCAATACCACAGTACAAAACACTGGTGAGGCCTCATCAGGAATACTGTATACAGTTCTGGAGACCCCATCTTCAAAAGGGTATAGACAGGGTGGAGGGGGTTCAGAGATGGGCAATGAAGCGGGTGTAGGGCTTACACCAGAAGATGTATGGGAAGAGACTAAAATATCTCAATATGTGAACAATGGAGGAAAGGAGGGAATGGGGGGATATGATAGAAACTTTCAAGTATCTTAATGGCATAAACAAGGTGCAAGGGAGAGTCACCTTTCAATATAGGAGGGATACAAGAACAAGAGGGCACGATATGATATTGGAAGGAGCAGGAAAAGGGGAAATGTGAGGAAGTTCTTTTTCACAGAAATGGTGGTGGATGCATGGAATAACCTACCCCAGGAGGTTGTGGGAGCATCCACAGTGGGGAGATTTAAACATGTATGGGATAGGCATAAGGGAACCTGTGCAGTGGGAAGGAGTGGCTTCAAGGTGATGACAACATAGGGACATCGTCTGCCAATTAAGTTAGGAAAATTGGGCAGACTCGGGCCTGGCAGTCCTTATCTACTGACAATCTCTACGTTTCTACAGTTCTATGTTTCCATAAGTGCAGGCGGCCCGCTCCCTCCTCAGTTCTTTCCCTAGCCACAGACCATAGAAGATAGGAGTCCCACCAGGGAACTGAGAAGAGTGAGAAGGTGCCCAGCTAGCAGAAAAGCTGGAGCAACAGGACAGCTGAGCTGTACAGAGAGAGAAAGAGGGATAGAAGGAGGGATGGCATGACCTGATAACAGATTCCCTCAAAGATTTTTTTCACTTTGTTTTATATTTTTTATACTTGTAAGCCAATGAGCATAAATGCCCATTTTCATTAGTAACAAGTTTAACATAAACAATAAAACACAATTAATTACACATACAGATACAAACAAAATGAATACATTCAATCAGCATCAAAACATTGGCACATAGTTTTTAGACATAAATAGTCATTTACTAAACCTTTAAAAACTGGAATAGAGTTAATATCCCTAATATCTACTGGGAGGGAGTTATAGTACAATGGAGCTTTATATAAAAAAAGACCTCTGATTACAAGATTTTTTGAAGCACGAGACACTGTATTGTCTAAAGGGGGTTGATCTTGCATCACAAGAGTATGAATTAGTCTTAAATAAGGCTGAAATCATTTTTGGTAATAAACCCAGGGAATTTTTATGCATTAATATGATTGCATTTGAATTAAACCTGTCATCTAATGGAAAACAGCTGGCAGCATAATATAGATTACAATGATGGGTACGTCCTGGTAAATTGGTAGTGAATCTGCATGTACTGTTATAGGCCACTCTCAACTTTGAAATAGCAGTATCATTGGCTACATAATAAACAATAAGTCCACAGACTATAATAGAGAACAGGAAACTATTTGCTAGAAGTTTCTTGGACTCTGGGTTCAGACAATTCCTAATCCTAAAAAGGGCACCCAACATCTGGTGAATCCTCTTAATTACTGTTTCAATGTAATATTCAAAGGTCAAGGCATCATCATTGATGCTTATACCGAAGTACTTAAAACTATTCACTTATTTGAGTAGGTTACCATTGAGGTCACATATCACTTTTTCTATAGGCCAGGTCATCCTTGACCTGCAAATATCATATATTTCATTTTTTGGCATTGAGAACCATCTTTTTATTTATTAACCATGCATGGAGTAAATTAAAGTCAGTCTGTGCTTGATCAATGGGTTTGTTTACATCCAAGTTGATGTTTATAATTGCCATGTCATTCACATAAAATATTACTTCTGGCAAAAAATTTAGAAAAAAGTGTAAATAAAAGGGGACCCAAAATGGATCCTTGTGGTACTCCCTAATATATTGGTAAAGGATCAGAGGAACATCCAGATACATAAGTCATTTGGTTCTTTCAGTTAGATAACTTGAAAACCAATTGATGGTATTGACCGAAAACTGACTTTCAGTCAATGTTTCTAACAATAAGGAGTGATCTACCAAATTGAAAACCTTGGTGAGGTCAACAAAAATTCCAGCAGCAAAATGGTCTTTATCAATGTCACTCTTTATGTTGCCTGTTAACCTCACCAAGGCTGTTGTGGTGTTGTGCTGTGTCCTGAAGCCATGTTGTGTCTCTGAAATTATTTTATAGTCCTCCAAGAAGACTGCACCTGGTAAAAATTATTTGGTCAAATATTTTGGAGAGGGGAAACAATAGGGAGATTTGTCTATAATTAGCAACTTCATCCCTATTTCCACTTTTAAAAATTGGTCTAATTGTAGCCAATCTCCATTTTTCAGGGAAAATACTGAACCTAAGGGAGTGGTTAAATAGTAAAGAAACTGGTTTAGCTAGTTCAGAAATAATCAATTTAAATAGTTTAAAATCAAGCCCATCTGAACCAACATTGGGTCTAGGAATATACTTATTAACATATTTCTGGGCAATGCTGTGGAGGTTATCTGAAAGTAAAATGTGGGGTTATTAGTCTCCATTAAACTCTCACTTTCAGAACAAGGCATATTTAGAGATGGCTCAGGCCTAAACTTATCGAAATTTCCTGATATTCATTAAACATCTCAGAGATTTGCTTGGGATCCTTTATAACTTATTTTTCTTTCCTTAACACAGACATTTCTGTTTTACTCTCTTTCCCAAGGAGTGAGTTAAGGGTAGCCCATATATTTTTTGAATTGCCCAAGTCCTTTTGTTGCTTATCTCTGAAGTGATTAACTTTTGTCTTTGTAATTTCTAAATTTACACTTTTTACTTCAATATTTAAAATTCATTGGCAACTGGGGCTCTCTATGGTCCCTATACATTTTCTAGGCCCTATCTCTCTTTTTCATTAGTTTGAGAAAATCAGAGGTAACCCACTCCTTTTTTGAGATAATATTCTATTTTTTTTTTGGGGGGGGATATATTTATTACAGATAGTACTGAATAATGTACAAAACCTTTCTAAGAATATCTAAATCTGTAATTGATTCAAGAAAGGCCTTGCAGGAGCAGTGTTCATTGATCTCTCCAAGGCCTTTGACAATGTCTGCCATCCCCTCCTGCTTGACTCTCTCCACCAACTCAGCTTCTCTGATGGTCCCATTACCTGGTTCTCTAGCTACCTCTCTGCTAGATCCCAGCCCCTTAAGATCAATGGCTCCCTCTCCACTACTCTTCTCATTTGCTCTGGAGTCCCTTAAGGCTCCATCCTTGGTCCAGTACTTTTCAGTCTATACCTCAACACCCAACCCAGCTCCTGTGCTGGTAAAATGCTCCTTTACACTGATGATGTGGTTCTCTTTGCCTCACATCCTGATCCCTCCTCTCTCTAATTATCCCTCCAGCAAGCTTACAACCAAGCTGAAAGTTGGTTCGTCGACCGCCGACTGGTCATTAACCTAAAAAAGACCAAGTCAATGCTTTTATCTCACTACCAAAACAAAGCTAAAAATAACCCCCTCTTGATTATTCCCAGCACTCTGCACTCTCCTGAGCAAGTGACCACATACAAATACCTAGGCATCACATTCAATACTGCCCTATCCTTCCACACCCACATTAATGCCCTGTCTGTCACCATTAACTCTTGGATTGCCCTGCTATACCATCACAGGGACTGCCTGCCCCAGGTTGCCCTCAGACTGGCCATCACCTCCTCTGTCTTGTCCCTCATGGACTATGGCTTGCCCATTTATGCTGCAGCTGATAACACTGCCCTCTCCAAAATCCAACTCTCCATCAATAAGGCCTGTAGGTTTCTGACTGGTGGTCCCAGCCACATTCACACCTGCCTGCTCTATTTTACCACCAACCTGCTCAACTTTGAGGAGCGACTGCACTACCAGACCTGCCTACTCACCATAAAATCCCTGCTTGGACTCTCCACTGGGGGTCTCCACCTGTCTACAGCAGTCAGCACCATCTGTTACTACCCATAGCTTTATTAAGGCCACCTTCCAGGTACCCAGAACCAAGACCTCTCTTGTTCAGAGATCTTTCTTCTACCGAGCCCCTGCCTAGTACAACTCCCTCCCTTGTTGCACCTCCAACTTGCCCCAGATTGGCTCCTTCCAAACTGTCCTTTGGAACCATCTCCTTAATACCCGCTGTTGTAGGTGCAACTAACCCCTGGCAACTCCCCTGTTGTATACTGCAGGACCCACCCACCTTGCACCTCTGATTTGACAACGTCCATTGGACAGCCATTCCCCCTCCCTGACCCATCCCTATTAAGTCTTTATAGGGATATAACCTGCTGTCCCTTCAGTGGACCTATCATATCCATGTTTGTAATATACAATTTGCAACATTATGTAACCTAAGTGTATCTATGTTAAATGTTTCTTTTTTACTGCTCCTGTAATGTTGTCCATTGTTATAACCTGTACTATGTCCTATTGTCTGCCCTCCCTGCGACGAGGTGCCTTTGTAAATGAGTCTCTGACTCAAAGGTTGTAAATCCAAATTGTAATAAATAAACAAATAAAAAATAAATAAATAAATAAAGGACCAATCCCCCCTGAAGTAACCCTGCAGGATTTGTTGAAGTTGCTAAGAGTGCCAAGATTGTACATAGTTTGTATATTATGGCCTGTACTGCAGGTAGCCCATGCAGAACCGAATTACAGCACTAATTAAGAGAGTAAACATGTTCAGCCCTCCATGACCTCTCTGAGTAAAATCCTTCATCCCTATAATCCTGAGTATTAGAGGAACCCTCCTACATGGTACTGACTTGTATAATCCTGTAAGTAAACAGCCTATAGATATGAATGCAGTTACAGCTGATTAATAAATTTAGGTATTACTATATTCGCTATGTTAACAATAACCCATGGTGTAGCTGTCTCAATAAACAGGGAATGTTCATTGGCACTCTATAATGCTTGTACTCTACAAAACTGTTGAGATATGTCACGCTTGTATGGGCTGTAACCTTGTATCTTTTTTTTTATTGTTATTTTCTTTCAATAAAATCTTTAACCACTAAGAAAGGACCAATCAGTTTCTCTGAGAGCTTGTTTTAATCGATCATTGTTAGGATTATCTATCTTTCTAACAAAAATATAGACCAGGGGGCCTAACTTACCTTTTTACTGTCCAATTACAAAAAACAGGAAAATGGTCACTCAGTGCATTTGAGAGCACCCTGGAACTAGTAAGCCTGGATGGATGTGTAACAACAACCCAATCCAGCATAGTACTGTGTCCTGTCTTATAATCAGGTCTCATAGTTTCACCTATAAGCTGCTGAACTCCTATGTCTTAAAATAAATCCCTTGCAATAATCTGTTTGTTATCTCCCCAATAATATTAAAGTCCCCAGTCAACATCCATTCACGGTTGGCTGGAAGAGATTTCTTACAAGTGGAGACAATTTCTAAAATGGTTCCACGCATCCCTGGGGGTATATAAACTGTACTAATTGTAAGACATATCTCTTTTCCCAAAGTATGACTATGGAGAGAACATTTTACCCACTAGAAATTAACTGTTAAGGATGTTCCTTAACCTGTAGTGTGGAAGCAGCATAAATAATGCTCCTACCTCCTATAAGGCCCTATATGGGCTGTATCCTGGCTACCTGTCAGAGCTCCTGACACCTGTGACCTTTGCTCGCTTATTCTGCTCTTCCTTGAGGGTCCTCCTGGACATTCCCAGGGTTCATCTCAGGACATCTGGTGATTGAGTCTTTATTGTCTTGCTGACCCTGTGGAACGTGCTTCCATCTGGAGTCTGGGAGGCCCGCTTGATCAGTGTTTTCAGGCAGAGGCTAAAGGCCCACCTCTTCAGTCTGACCTTCACAGAGTAACCAGCATTATTACTGTGAATTTAAATTAACTGAATTCTGATTTTATTCATTTGTTAATTTTGGATTTTAAATAATTGTTTTATTCTGTAATACTTTGTTAGGTGCCCACAGCCTCCGGGATTGGGTGCCATAAAAATAAAATCTGCCTTGCCTTGCATCCTCTTTTCCCAACCATGTCCTGGCTAAAGGTTGAATAACCACTAAGATTTACTTCATCAGAGCAAATCCTGCCACTCGACCAGGTCTCTGATAATGCTAAAACATCAAAATTGTTAACCACAAACCAGGCCTCAAACTGATCCCACTTGGCAAAGAGGCTTTAAATAGATACATGGATTTTTTTAATAGTTGGTGTGGCTCTCCTGCCAAACTTGTTCCATTGATGGGGCCTGGGTGAGGATGCACAGAGCCAAAAAAGAAAAGCACCATAAGAACCAATCATTTTGAATTCAACCTACTGTACAATCCTTTAAAGTTGCCATTTTTTATAATCATGTAAGACCCCTAATTAATTGTTGAGAAGTAACATATTATGTGATTTGTTGAGAGGTCTGTTAAATTATTTTCTAAGAAATGTATGTTTTTGTAGTAGGCATGATTTGTCTGAGCAGTAGTAGTATCCCCTTTTGAGAAGTTTACCTGAAGCTAATTGATATCCTCAGCTTGAATAAGTTGTAAATCTCTGTAAATGGGATTAAGGGCTAACACCATAAACAAGACCATCGTTAAGTGGTCAAACTTTAATTGTCTGTCTCTGATTAACTCAACCATGTTTATTAACTGTGATTCACTAGTAATGCTAATTGTTGGAAAAAAATAACAATTTTCAAATTAAATATACTAAAAACAAATATATAATTCAAGCTTGGAATATTAAACAATGATTAGCATTACATTTTTAACCACAAATGCAATATGATAAATCCCAGGCTGCCAACACTGCAATTATCGTAGCACGGCTCTAACGGAAAGTATTGGCATGTTATCCTAACTTAGCAAGCTAGGCTAGCACCAACTAGCTGACAGTCCAGAAATACATGCAGAATACTGAATTAAAATATATAAAGAAGCTTAATATGTATACCCTCAAGAAAAGGAGTGAGAGGGGGGACATGATAGAAATTTTCAAGTACCTCAAGGGAATCAACAAAGTCCAAGACGGTAGCATCTCTCAGAAAAAAGATGTGCAAGAAAAAGGGGGAACAGTTTGAAGACAGAAGGGGGACAGCTCAGGGGCAATGCAAGGAAGTATTTTTTTCACAGAGAGGGTGGTGGACACTTTGAACAGCCTTCCTGAGGAGGTTATGGGGTCAAAAACAGTGGGGGAATTTAAGAATGCAAGGGACAGACATAAGGCAATTATAATGGGGGTATGAGGAAGTAGGCTGTTGGTTAACTAGGATCTGCAGCTTATTCACTAGGTAGGGAAATGGGCAGACTGGGTGGGCCAAGTGGTTCTTATCTGCCATCAAAGTCTTATGTTTCTATGTTTATCTATATATATATACATATCATGGCAAAAAACTCCATTTAATGCATCAGTTAAGGTTGCTCCACAATGACAAAAGTGAGGAAATTCAGTGTTGGGGTTGCCACCCCTTGCACCCCATGCCCACCCTGCATCCAACAGGCATTGTGGTGTGTATTGGGGTCATCAGCCCTAACTCTCACCATATTCCATGTGTAAATAAGCTGAGGTGGAGCAGTATAGGAGACTGGGATGAGAGTTAGGCCCAATGACTCTAATGCACACCCCAAATGCCTGGGGTGGGGTGCAAGGGGTGGCAACCCTAACACCAAATTTCCTCGCTTTTGCCACTGTGGAACAACCCTAATTGATGCATTAAATGGATTTTTTTGCCATGAATTTCCCTTCTTTTGAGAATGTGCACTATAAATAGTGAATGGTATGTGGTGGTGGGAGTATGGGGCCTCACCATGCTGCCCATGTCTGCGTAATAACCATGACAGTAACGTTAAAGCTAACAGTAACTGTAACAGTGTGTGAAATGCAAATGGTAATGGTAAGTATAACACCAACAAAAACATGAATGCAAACACAAGCTCTAACTGTTATGGTAATGCAAACGGAAATCGAAATGCAAGTGGTAACGCAAACGCAAATGGTAACGGTAATGCAAATGAATACCCGTAAGGCGCACAGTAATGGTAACAGCAAATGTAACTGCAAACACTAACAGTCATAGTAAAAGTGATGCAAATGTAAATAGAAACAGAAATGGTGACGGAAATGGAAGCGCAAACACAAACTATAACGCGAAAGTGTTGCATATTGGAAAGTACTTTGAGACACTACTGTTTAGAAACATTTTAAAAACATATTTCTGGGATGTTTTACCCTCAAACAAAAACATGGCTAACATCTTCAGGACTCAAGTAGGTGAACACAACAAGGAATTGTGTCCCTAGAGAGTCCCAAATATAAATGCCAAACATTTCTCTAACCACCAACTGAAAACAAGATGACCAATTTAAAAAAGTAAAAGGGTAATTTGTGACAGTAAAAACTGCATTTGTGATACTTTTGAATATTTTAACTTTTCCCATAGACTATAATGGGGAAGTTTTTTTTTTAATAACATTTGAACAATTTAATATTTTTTTTACAAAATCTTTGAAAGGCAAATCGGGGACTGTATGTTCTCTGAAGGTTTTGGATCAATCGTGCAAACCGTGCAACCTGTAGGCTCAAACAAAGAAATGCACAAACACCTGTAATTTATGCATTTATTTGGTGCTCTGTAGCTCCACAACCATACATCCGACCATAATGAAACTTGCCAGATCCAGAGATCTATGGTACCAGACCAGGCTTTCCAACTTTCAGACAAATCCGTCATACAGTAACAAAATTATTAAGCTGCCAATTTTCAGATTTAACCTTAAATGGAGTACTCACCTCTAACTATAGTGGCACTGCCGTGCCACTATAATATATATGCAATAGGTGTGCTGCCAAAATCCATGACATAAATATCTCCACATATGAGGGATAAATCTAAGCACCCAAAATTGATCCCACATATGTAGGAAAAACACAAACTGCCAATCAAAATCCCCCCTGCCGAAACTACTTCTCTTTGACTAGATTCACTATTACAGTAACCACAGCCCATACAAAACTACCCCTGAGCTCCACCTTCCTTCTTCACAACATGCTACTGACCATACAAATACACACAAAAAAGGAAACGTTTTTTCCTTAAGCAAGAAATCCAGCCAAAGGAACTCCCCCCCAAAAAAACTTCAAGCAGATCCCACTCCTCTGCCTCAAAAACTGCCTTCAGCAATTCTAACTCTCACTCCACACAAACTCCATGAAAACAATAGTGTACCTTTATTCTCTTTACTACTTCTGGTAGTTTAAATAAGTAAGCAAAATCACCACAGAGACATGACTCTCTCATACCGCAACTCTAAATTCTTTTCCTGCTCAACTCTCACAACGGTCCCCCGACCACCCGCTCTCTCTCACACTACTGCACCAAATTTTTTCAGCCAGTTAAGCAATATGCATAATGCTGATCACCACCACAAGCACTGACTTGCTCTTATCAAACCTCTGTCAACTTTGTTTTTCCAACAGACCACAAAACAGAAATAGGGAAAGAAATATTCTTTCTTAAACTACTAACCTGCACACCATGACCAGCTTTGATTCCTCAGTCCCCAAATGACACTCGCCGATGCTCACTCGCACAACTACTCATAGAAAAAAAAATACAAAAATGCAGGCACTATCAACCAAATACATAAATTAAATCAATAAAAAAGGACATGCCAAAACTAAATGGATGACTGAACTGACAACCTGTAGCTCTCGCTAAGCGAGACACAGATACCATATTTCTTAAACTCTCTCACCCACCCAGACACACTTCGCACCAAATGACAACTCATGCTGTAAACTTACGAATGTGCCATTCCTACCAGCCCCACACTGCAGTCCCTAGCAACCTACTCTATCACAGCCTACTAACATACAGCAACTACAAAATAATCCTGAATATTTTATTTAAAAAAAAAGCCAAACTAAAGGAAAAACAAACAACAACCACACAAAAAACTATATCACTATTGCATAAATTGAGTATGTGACTGGGGGAGGGGGGCTGTCAACTAAATGAAATATTTCCACTTGTTTCCCAGTGACCATGGGTAAATCACTCATGGCTCTGCCACTTGTGAGGTTACCCAAGGTCACCAGGAACTTGTGAAAATAGTTTGTTTATCCGATGGCCCCCCCATCACATATCATATATAGATATAGATATAGATATAGATATAGATATAGATATAGATATAGATATATCTATATAGATATACATATATACACACACACACACACACACACACAGATATATCTGAGTCACCAACAGTTGGCGAGGCTGCCACCCCCGGCTAGACATTTGAGGGCACAGGATGAAAATGAAATAAAATAAATTTACTAAACCAGAGATCATTAAACATCTACTGTACCAAACTACCATTTCCCACAATATGAATTATTAAGTATAAATAGTATAATTAAATCAATGGGATGGTATTACACCTGTTTTCGATACAATTTATTTGATATCATAACCCAAATATCCAGTTGGGCTACCACTACTAACAGGGTATATCCATGTCACAACGCATTGTAATTTAAAGCACAGACATACCATAAAGAACAAATTAAACAGTTAATTAGATCAACAAAATAGAGTTACACCTGTTTTAGATACAATTCATTCAATGGTGTGACGCGAATATCCAGTTGGCCTGGCACCACCACCAATGGTACCCTTACGTTCTCCCGAGGCTCACTTTTCTGACACTGACCTGCCCGGGCAGTATCACCTGACAGGTTCAGTATCCAAGCAGTGAGCAGCCCGACAGTGAGGAAACCCAACAGACATTACAGGGGTAAGGTAGCGGATGCAATGGCTTGCTACCTTACCCCTGTACATGGCAGTGAAATGGTGGAGGAATCAGAAGGCTGGTTGAGCTGTCCCAGTGGTGTTGAAGGGTAAGGCACTAGCAACTCATCCAGCATGCTTGGGGAGTTGTGGGTTCTATCCCGACTTGTGTCCTGCAACTTTTTGCACTGTTGCACCCCTGTAACAGTTTTTCTTCTAACTCTCATGTCCACTCCCCCTCAGAGTTTGATATTTTATTTATGGGGGGGGGGGGCAGAGTGTAATTTACAATCAGATGCCCAACATAGTATTTTCGGGTGTCTGATTGTTTCAGTGTGATGCATTTCGGGCCAGTAGGGTCAGTATGCCGAGACTCAGGAAACTGAGTTTAGGGATATCATAGTACAGTATATCTCCACCAACAGTGGATCCAGATCACAACGTATTGTAATTAAAAACTTAAGAATACAATAGAATACAAATTAAATAGTTAACAATATTTCTGGGTATCTAGCTGAGCTCCCACCACCTGCAAAAAATCAGGAAATATGTCTTAACAGAATGGGATATAAAATATTTCAGTAATGTGTATGAAATAATTTAACAACCAATGGAAGACCCTAAATTAATCTAGCCAATGCGGTATTTATAATTTCTATAGTTTTATCACTAATTCCACCCTGTCAAACTAGATCTATTTCACGATAGCCTCAGGAATCAATGCTTTGATTGTTTAGTAAGGAGAAAATACACCCACCCCCTAAAATAATTACTTAACCTTTCAAACCTTATAATATTATACTAACTGTCCAAAAACCTTGCAGATAAATGTTACATGCAAAACATTTTCTATAAACCTGGAAAAAAACAAAACTATATTTTAATAAGTTGAACTCTGTTATGAAAGGGAAAAATAGACATGAAACTAGTAAAAATAAAATGGCAGTACAAAACAACTAATTAAAGCTGGAAACATGGTAATTAAAATTATATATCGTTCATGAATTAACTAATGATATACCTGGATTATGGTAAGCTTTACATAACTATTCTATCTTCTTTAGGAATATCTCTGTCACCTGGTCACATCTATGGAACGAGTACCAAGTAATGCTGAGAGCATGGACAGTCTGGGTGGCAGGAGGCCAGCGGTCTAAGAGAGAAAGCCCCGAAGCATAGCTAGGCCAAAGTCTGCCCATCTTCTGGAGGCAATGTCCAGACTGTAGTGCTTGGTGAAAGTATGGACAGTACTCCAAGTGGCAGCAGTGCAGATTTCAGTTACAGGCACACACCTGAAACAGGCAACTGAAGTGGTCATACCCCAAGGCATAAAATAAGTGGGTTTGCATTGCAATTTGTGACCAAGAATTGGGAAATGTGAGTCAAATGTGGCAATAATTAGCAGCCATTGCTAATCATTGCCAACTGGCCTGGGGTCCTTTAAAAATGCCCTCTTGGGCCTTTTTGGGTGCAAGTAGCTTTAAAGGTTTTTTGTCTGTTTGTTTTTGCCCTCCTCCTTCCTTGCGCCATGCCCAGTCTCTCCTGATTGGCCAGCTTTTCCTGCTCCCTCACTCCACCCAGCCTGTCACCCCAGCAAGCAGGTACAGGACTTCCAACCAGAGCAGAAAAGGTAAGTTCCAGTTACTTTTTTCCATTTACTAGACTTTTTTTTCAGGTGGCAACCGGTATTTAATGTTCTGTTGTTTTGTTTTGCAGGGAGGAGCATCGCTGGGTCATGGGCCACAAGAGGAGTCACAAGGCAGAGAGGAGCAGAGGAGGCCAAGCAGAAGGGGACCCGACCAGGACCAGACAACGCAGGCATCACGGCATGACGCAGGTTTGGCACCGGATCAAGTGTCTCAGCAGCAGAGCAGACCTGATGATTAGGAATCTCCAAAAAAGTAAAAACATTTTATTTTATATTGTCAGGAAGCCTGGAGGAGGAGAAGTGAACTACGGGAGGGCATGGACTGGGCAGTGGCACGACTCTGGGGAAATGGCTGGGCACTGGCTGGCACATCATGGATTCTGACCTGCAACTGGGGAGGGGGAGCTGCTGCAGATGATCGGGAGATGCTGAAAAGCAGACTGAGACATTAAGTGCTGTGCCCTGCAAGTTGCAGTGATGGGAAAGTCATTTAAAAGTAAATGTGCCAAGCTTTTGCAGAGGCCATAAAGACATAAGTAACATTGTGCCCTGCATAGTCAGTGATGGGAAAGACATTTAAAAGTAATCTGTGCCCTGCCTTGCAAAGAAAACAATAACCGAGCGTTGTGCCCTGTAGTTCTGCAGTGAATTGGGAAAGACATTTAAAAGTAACTTGTACCCTGGGTTTGCAGAGATGGGAAAGACATTTTAAAAAGTAATCTGTTCCCTGCCTTACAGATCTGAAACGAAACTAAGTGCTGTGCACTGTAGATTTTGCATTGATTGGAAGACATTTAAATGTAACTGCCCTGCATTTACAGAGATGGGAAAGACATTAAAAAGTAATCTGTGCTCTGCCTAAAAGAGACGTCTGATGCCTAAGTGTTGTGCACTGTACTTTTTGCAGTGATTGGAAAAGACATTTAAAAGTAACTTGTGCCCTGCATTTGCAGAGATGGGAAAGACATTTAAAAGTAATCTGTGCCCTGCCTTGCAGAGAGCTGAAATGATGTACAGGGTCATAATGGTGTACGCTTAATAGCGTACAGCATTATGGCGAAACCTGGACCTGTGCGCTGTCCGAGTTGGACCCCCAGAGTTAGAATCTTTAGTGGGGAGGTCCGGGGGTGCAGCCCCCCATAATGGGGGATGTGGGTGGCAGAGCCCCCCACAGAACAAAAGCAACCAAGAAATCGTGCAACGCAATTGTGCCGCAAGGCATTCTGCCATGCAACATATTGACCCCATGCCCTGAAATGATAACTAATTGTTGTGCCCTGTAATTTTTGTAGCAATTGGAAAACAATTTTTTAAAGTTTTATGTGCCCTGCTTTGCAGAGATGGGAATTAAGACACTAAAAACAAGCAGACCAGTGGGAAAGGACTGCTCTGCAGCAAATTGTAGTGGGGACAATTCAAACCACAAAGTGTGTCCAGTTCGGGGAAGGACAATTTTTTAACAACAAGTGTTCGTGCCCTGCTTGCAGAGAATGGGAAAGACATAAGACCCTTACAACATACTATGTGCCCATATGGGAAAGAACATTTAAAATGTGCCTGCTTAGTTTGCAGAGATTTTAATTTAACTTGATGCACTTGTGCCCCTGCTTAATTTGCAAAGATATGTGCCCTGCTGTGTATTTGGCGAAAAAGAGAACTGTGCCCTTGCTTTATTGGAGTGTTTCACTCTGTGGACTGTCATGTCTTAAGGGTATTGGCAGCTCACAGAGTGTGAAACTTGAAATAAATGATGACATCCCTGCTCTTGCTCGATCCGGCATGCTGGAAAGAACTGTGCTGCTATAACTGATGTCATTAGGTTTGGCAGCCACAGCCTGGGGGTTGGGGGGTCTGGGTGTCAGAAGCATATCTACTGAGCTGCCAGTTCTCTTTAATACTAAGCCACTGAAATGTGTTAGTTCACACCGAGGGACAGCACCCTTGTTTTACTAACTTCAAACTTTTTAATAATTGCAGTCTGCAACTTGGCTGGAGTAAAATTAGCAACTGTTGAAGGATGGTGCCAAAAATATGATCCAGAAAAAAATTGCCTACAGATCAGAAGTGAGGGAGACTTTGCAGTATGTGTTAGCTGCAAATTGTGCTGTGAGTACAAAGATGAGCTACATGGGTTGAGGAACTTCAGTGAGGCATTAATTGCGGGGATTACAGGCCCCCAGCAAAAAAGTTGGCACCGTCCAGAAACATCTTCTGACAGAGCAGCACAAGAAAGCTGTTAAAATTTTGACATTTGGTAGAACAGGGTCACCACTTGATATATATCACCATACCACAATTGGTAAGTTTAAAAGAGTGAGGGTAGGGGGGTAGCAGGGTTTGGACCCAGACCTAAAACAATTGTAATTTATTTGCCGGGAGAGCTTTCAGTAATGCAGAGGAACAGCATAGAATAATTTTAGGCAGGCTGATGGAGATCCCGCATATGACGACCAAAGAGGACATCCCTATCAAAAAGTTTGAAGTGATAGCAGAACAAGAGAAGAGACATGGAGTTCATTTGAGCAATAAATACATTAACGCTGTTAGTGAGAAAGAACTCACAATGTGTATTGGCAAGAATCTAGAAGAAACCTGTTAGCAGCTGTCAAAAATTCTAATTTTTTTTCAGTGATTATGGATGGTAGTAATGACAGTGGTGTAATTGAAAAGGAATTGGTTTATGTAATTTATGTAAATCCCATCAATGGTCAAGTGGAGACTAAGTTTTTATGAATGAAAGCTGTATCAGACGGCACAAGTGAGGGATTGAAAAATCTTTTAGACATTTTTACAGAGTCTGGCCTTAATGTAAAAAACATGGTTGGGTTTGGGGCTGATGGGGCATCTGTCAACATGGGTGTAAGATGGGATCTTGCTGCTCTTTTATGGGAAGATATACAGCGGTTAGTTGGACTTCATTGTTTCTCACATAGCTTAGAACTGGCCATAAAAGAAGCTTTAGATAACACCTGTTTCAACAATGTTTCAAACTTTCTGACCCAACTGTTTTATCTCTAGCAGAAAAGTACTAAGAGACTAAGAGAGTTACGGTCCCTTGCCCAGGCCATGGAAATGTCAGTTGAAAAGCCCAAGAAGGCCCATGGCACACGTTGGGTGCAGCATAAACTTTTTGCCACCTGTACTTTTACCAGATCATTCCCAGTAAGTGGTGCCCATTTAGAATCTATGGCTGCAGACCCAACTCAAAACCAGACCAAAGTCAAAGGAGTGTTGCAAATTATGACTAAATTCCAAATGGTGGCACACCTTTTGTATTTGAACAGCTGCTTCAGCCACTTGCCACATTCTCACTAGCACTTCAAAAAGAAGTAGTTGAAATGCAAGAGCTACTTAGCTCTGTTGAAACTTTGAGAAACACTCTTGACCATGCTAAGCCAAGGGGTCCCATAGGTGGCAGTGAACTTGACATTCTCTTAGAAAATAGGTCTGATGTTCTTTCAGCAGCATGTGCTCAAGTCACGTACAAGGGTGTGAAATTAACACATTTTAGTGACTAAGTTGTTAAACTTTTTAAACAGCGAACTAAGAAATACATTACAAACATTGAGAACTGTTATTAACATACTAACATACTAAAATGCCAGCAGAATAGGCCTAATGGTCTTTCGTGTCTGCTCGTTTGGTCAGCCCCCACCCTGGGTGCTGACCTTGCTGTCCCCCTCGCCTTCTCTGGCTTCTCCCTTCCCAGTTCCGGATATTCTTGCTGCATTGGATTTTGCTTCCTGAACCCTTCCCCTGTACCTGTCCCACCCCCTCTTGAACCTCTCCACTGTCTCTGTCTCCACCAGCCCCTAGGTAGTGCATTCCATGGCTCTACCACCTCTCAGTGAAGTAGCACCTCCTCCTTTCTCCCTGAATCTTCCCTCCAGCTTCCACCCATGCCCCAGTGGCCCCCTTCCTTCGAAGCACCCTCACTGTTCCTCCCCTATTTACCCTCTTCATGTACCTGAAGACCTGTATCATGTCCCCGGTCCCTTCTCTTCCAAAGTGTACATATTTAGCTCTTTGAGCCTCTCCTCATAGGTCCTGTCCCCAAGCCCCAAATCATTTTGTTGCCTCCTCTGGACCCTCTCCAGGAGGTTAATGTCCTCTTTGCGCGGCTCCAAAACTGCACGCAGTACCCAGGTGCGGCCTCACCAAGTAGTTATACAGAGGGAGTATCACTTCCCTCCTTCTGGATGTGATCCCCCTAGTGATGCATCCCAGCATCCTGTTGGCCTTGGCTGCTGCCCTCCTACAAGTCTCAGAGTTGTTCATCTTGACATCCACCACCACCCCCAGGTCCCTCTCAGCCATTGAGACTTGTAGTATTTCCCCCCCTGTTGCGAACAAAGGTTAGGTTTGACTGATGAAAGAAATATCTATAACTGTGCAAAAGTGTTTGATACCAGACTTTGGCCATCTGCAGACAAAAAGGAACTGGAGCTATATGGAAACAGTGACATTACTGCAGTAGCTGACCACTTTCAAGCACTTTTGCAGCCTGACTGTGACTGTACTCTGCTACTTGCAGAATGCCAAGAATTTAAGATTTTTGCTCAAACCAATTTCATCAATTTTTCTGCCTCTGCTGTCTGGTCAAAGCTGGCATGTGATTTCCAAGATTCTTATCCAAATCTGATGAAGCTTGTCAATGTGTTGAGAGTATTTCCTGTGTCTAATGCAATTGTAGAAAGGTGTTTTTCAACTATGAACAAGGTAAAAACTGGCTGGAGAGCAAGTCTGGCAGAGGATACTGTAGAAACCTTCATTCGCATTAAAAAGCAGGGTGCCCCTCAAGCTGAATTCAACCCAGACAGGGCTGTAGACATATTTTTTAGTGCTAAATCAAGATGTCCTGGTGATTTGGCAGTTGAGGATGATGGACCACCCACAGGTCCCTCCTCTCCCAAAACAGGCCATAATTAATGGCTGCATGTCTGGTGGAGAATAATAGCAAAATAGATCATACCCAACCCTTGTTGGTAACTATGTGGTCAATCATGGTCCCAGGTGCTGGAGTTTTTATGCTGGGGCAGGGGTTCATTATGTTTAATTTGTCATGACTCATGCTCATGAATTGAAATCACAGTCTGCTTTGGCAGACATCCTATCTCGGCTCTTAAAATGTATGTATGCTGCTGCACATTGCTGTATTTCTGGAAATGGCCAAATAAAACAGATATCAGTCTCAGAAACTTGTGTAAATGTACATTTTATTAATATAGAGCAAGATAAGTACATTTTATGGGGTTTTGAGCAATAATATAAATTTTTGGTAATTGCTAATCAACTGCGGCCAACTGCTAATCATTTTTTACTTTGATTAGTGAAGGCCGCTAATCAAGTCTCTGACACTAATTTATGCCTTGTACCCCTTATGGAATGGCTGTTAACCACCCCAGAAAGTTCTTTACTGTATTTCTTGTAACAAAAAAGGATACAGTTGGCCAACCATTTGGACAAGTACTGTTCAAACTTTGGAGTGCCCTCTCTGCCAGGGGTAAAAGAAACAAACAACTGAGAGGACTTTCTGTAGTCCTTAGTACTGTGTGAATAGTACCTGAGAATGCTTTGCACATCCAAAGTACAGAGCAATGCGTCCCCTGGACTGGCACGCTGTGGAAAATAAACAGGCATGTGGATAGACTGATTTAAAGTAAACTCAGACACCACTTTAGGAAGAAACTTAGGATCAGTACGCAAAGAGACCCTCTCTTTGTGAAAAATCAAATATGGCTGCTCACACATGAGATCCTGTCCATGGAGAGAGCATCCTGATTATTTTAATTAAATTGCTGATTTTAATATTACATTTTTCAGTTAAAGCCCGTAGAAATACATTTTTTTTATCAGTAAAGCATATGGCATGTTATCGGTGTGTGGGTGTACACAAGGAGCAAAAGTGGCTACACAGAAGTACATTCCTTTGATATAGCAAACAGGTCGGTATAACAAATGCAGGTCATGGATCCCGGCATGTTCGTTATAGTGAGGGACCATTGCACTTTGTGTGTACTGTATATGTGTATGTGTATGTGCTTTTGTCTCTGTGCGTGTGTGTGTGTGTTTTTGTGTGTGCGCGCACATGTGCTGCTGTGTGTCTGTGTATTTCTATATTTGTGTGTGTATGTGTCAATGTGTGTTAGTGTCCAATGTTTTTTCAGCAAGTATCTATTTTGTTAAAACCCTTGAAACATTGAACCAGACTGGCTCTTGGTGGCCCTAGTCAACTGTTGCCTTTTTTGTACTTTGGTTACTTTTCATATAATGTACTCCTTGATCCGTGGGCATAGTTTACCTCAGTTTTACTTTGAACAAACTAGTCAGATTAAGCAACTGTACTATTCCATGTAAGTTGGCTGCAATATTTATTTAAAATATACTGTAAATAAAACAAAAAAAAACAGACAGCACAGTCCAAAATGTTAAAATGTTTCAATTTTAATTGCAGTAATTTCAGTCTCAACTTTTATTCCCTTAACAGGAAAGGGACCTTGAGGTCATTGTGTCTGATGACCTCAAATAGCAGGGCAGTGTGAAAAAGCAGTGGGTTGGTCTAATTGGATGCTGGGGTGCACAGGGAGAAACTCTAGCAGGAAGAGGGAGGTAGTGTTGCCACTGTATCTCTCACTGGTGAGACCCCACTTGCAGCGTTGTGTCCAGTTCTGGAGGCTGCACCTCAGAAAGGACAGACAGGACAGAGGCAGTCCACAGGAGGGCAACTAAAATGGTGCAGGTGTTACACAAGAACCCTACAAGGAGAGACTTGGGGATCTCAACATGTAAACCCTAGAAGACAGGAGAGAGGAGAGTAAGAGATGACATGATAGATACCTACAAGTACCTCACAGTGGTGACCAGGGTGCAAGAGGAGAGTCTCTTTCAATTGAGAATGAACACGAGGACCAAGGGGCATGCAGAGAAGTTGGAGGGTGGGGGTTATTTTTATTTATAGAAATACAGAATTTGTTGGCAGATAAGGACCATGTGGCCCACCCAGTCTGCCCATTTGTAGGGCTGCAGTTGGTGCAGCCCTGCATATCTATTGCTTTCAAAAAAAGGACTCTGTATTCTGTGCATTCTTTGCCACCAAACAACATGTTGGAGTTCCCCCACAGACGCCTCTGCATCTGTGGAGCACTCTGGTCGCACTGCACTATTTTTAATTTGCCAAAATAATCAGACCATTCTGATCGGGACACTAGAGGAATTGGGCACCCCCAGTGTCACTGTTATGTTTCTTGGGGAGGGTGTGGGGTGGTGGGTCCTGAGACAGTGAGTCAGTGGGGGATATATTTCTAATTTTAAAGAAAAAAATGCTGGTTATGGTGGAACATGGAACACTCTGCTGTTTCTAAGATGGTCTCCGCACTTCACTGTGCATGCACTAGCACTAGCATTAGCGCATGTGCATTGTAGTGCGGCAGCCATCTTGGTCATGGAGAAGTGTGCTGCACTCCCCTATGACCACCAATTTTTTTCCTTAAAAGTATGCATATCCCCCCACTCAACCTTCCCTCTCAGCACTCCCCCAGAAATGTAACAGTAACTCTAGGAGTGCACTCTCCCTAAGTGTCATGCTCACCGATTTGTTTTTATATTATGTATACTCCTCATCCAACCCTCCCTCTCAGCATTCACCGCCGAACCGCCCCCCCCACCCAGAAGCTTAACAATTACACTGGAGGTGCCCAATTCCCCAGTGTCTGTTGGAGTTTTTTCTATATATATATATATATATATATATATATATATATATATATATATATATATATATATATATATATCTGTGTGTGCTTTTTCTTCCCACCAGACCCTCCTCTCAGCACCCACCTCCCCACACCCCCCAAAACATAACAGTGACACTAGGGGTGCCCAATCCCTCAGTGCCACATTCGGGAATCCTGTGTCCTGTTTTTTTTCCACCTGTAAAATAAAAGTCCATTGATGCCTTTTGTGGCCGTTCCATACCCCCCACCTGACATTCTCACTCAGCACCCACCACCAGCACTCTCCCCAAGCCTTTACTTGCCCATCGAGGGTCCAACACCATAATCCTCTTGGACTGCAGACACATCTTCACTCTTCAGCACCGAATCACAAACTGACAAAATCAGGTATATGTTCAATGTGTTTCAATGGGTTTTTGAACTTAGTAGCATAACTTGACCATTTTTTTAAATATTTTTGCTCCAAATTTTTAACACCTTTTTTGGGACACCACATTATGAACAATGAAAGTGACATTAGGTAAATCTGTCCTGAAAGGTGATTTTGTGATTGCTGCACAAAATCACCTTTTGGGCAGGAGTTGATTTGTTCCACAATTGTTCACGATGAGGGGTCATAAGATGGCTATGTTGAAAATATGGTGTAAAAATATAAAAAAAAAAAAATACAAAGTTATGAGCCTACATTGATATTTGGGAACAGAGGCATGTAACTTTGGCAATTTTCAATATTTTTACCCCACATTTACAACATAGCCATTTCTTTACAGCACCTCATGAATGTGATAGCTGTCATTTTTCAACTCCTGCCCAAATGTGTTTTTGAGCCCCAAATGTTGATTTTGCAGTCCCTGCATGAAATCACCTTTCGGGCAGGAGTTGAAAATTTATTCTGCCATTGTTCATGAGGTGGGGGTCATAAGAAGGTTATGTTCCCAATTTGGTGTAAAAATATTAAAAAACAAAGTTATGAGCCTACATTGAATTTTGAAAATGCAGGCTCATAACTTTGGTCATTTTCAATATTTTTACCCACATTTACAACATATCAATATCTTTACAGCACCTCATGAATGCGTCAGCTGTCATTTTTCAAATCCCAGCCAAAATGTTTTTGTACATCCCGGAAGGTGATTTTGCAGTCCTTGCATGAAATCACCTTATGGGCAGGAGCTGAAAATTTTCTCTACCATTGTTCATGAGGTGGGGTCATAAGAAGGCTATGTTCTAAATTTGGTGTAAAAATATTAAAACAAAAAGTTATGAGGCTATGTTGAATTTTGCAAATGCATGCTTGTAAGTTTGGTAATATTCAACATTTGTACTCCAAGTTTTCAATATAGTCATGTCTTTACAGCACCTCATGAATGTGACAGCTGTCAGTTTTCAACTCCTGTCCAAAATGTGTTTTTGCATCCTGAAAGTTGATTTTGAAGTCCCTGCGAGAAATCACCTTTCAGGCAGAAGTTAAACATTTCCTCTGACCTTCTTCATGAGGCAGGGTCATAACAAGGCTAAGTTGAAAATTTGGTGTAAAATTATTACAAAAATAACAAATTTATGAGCCTACATTACATTTTGCTAACACAGGCTTGTAACTTTGGAATTTTCAATATTTTTACTCCAAATTCCTCGCCTGCAGCCCTCTCAGCTCTGGCCAGAGTTTGTTTCTCTACCTTCAGTATCACCGCAGACTCTACTTGATGTATGGCTTTTTCTCCCTCCCTTCCACTAAGATTCCTTTATGCCTATTCCCTGCTCTCATGAATCCCACCACTACTTTTGCCTCCCCCCACCTTGACTGGCATGTTCCAGGAACCCTCATTTCTGTGAAGAGGTACCTCCTCATAGCTTTCCTGAATTTATCCCACTTCAGCTTCATAGCATGTCCCCTTGTTCTTCAGCAGCTTTTTTCTGAAAAATACTGTCCTCCTGTACCTTATTTACCCCCATAAGGTATTTAAAGGTCTCTATCTCCCTCCTCTCTTCCAGGGTGTACATATTTATTTCCTTTAGCCTCTACTCATAGGACTTTTGATGCAAACCCCTTATCATTTTGGTAGCCCTCTGCTGGAACACTTCCACTCTATGTCCTTCCAGAGATCTGGCCTCCAGAACTGTACACAGTATTCTAGGTGAGCTCTTACCAGTGATATATATAGAGGCAACACCATCTCCAAACTTTTGCTGGTGATGCATCTGCCCAGCATCCCAGTAGCCCTCTCAACTGCCTTGTTGCACTGCCTGACCACATTTAGGTCATCAGAGATGATTATCCACAGCATTGTCCACCTGGGAAAAGAAGTAGGAGGTTGTTCAGGAAAGAGGTTTGGTTTATCTTCTGTTTTAACTGAAATATTGGAATAGTTTTGCACTTGAAATTAGTTCTGTATGTTAGAAATTACTACTTTGAGCTAGAACTATTACTTGGGCTGTGCTATTGTAACTATTGGGGCTTGTGTGCTGGTTGAGGGAACACTTGTTTGGCAGTAATAATTAAAGTGAAATTTAAATGTGATGTTTGCCTGGTGTTAGGGGAAGGGGTAATTTCAAGAATCATCTTGTCTTTCATTGTTTACCTGTGAACAGAAATAGGAGGCTGTTCAGGAAAGAGGTTTGGTTTATCTTCAGTTTTAACTGAAATATTTGAATAGTTGTGTACTTGAAATTTGTTCTGTGTGTTAAAAATTACTACTTTGAGTTAGAACTGTTACTTGGACTGTGATATTGTAACTATTGGGGCTTGTGTGCTGGTTGTGGGAACACTTGTTTGGCAATGATAATTAGAGTGAAATTTAAATGTGAGGTTTGCCTGGTGGTGGTAGAGCCCTCACACCCACCCTGTTTTGTAGGCTTTCTTAAATACTGAAAAGCCACTGGGGGTTGGGATTGAAGGGCTGTGCATTTCTGTTGTGACTGAAATTTGAAGCAACAGGAACTGGTGGGCCTGTGACATCATACGGTACCTGATGTCTGCATACAAGCACTGTTAGCCGGACTGGACACACACTGGACTGTATGTGTTTGTGAGACTTGGGAACATTATTGGTGGGGTTGAAATTGGGTTCATAAACAACTGCAGTCAGTACAGAGAGAGACTATATTCCAGGGGGAAGGGACTGAGAAAAGGGGTGTGTGCCATTATGAACAGAGAGGGACAAACAGGGTGGCCACATTCCACCATGGTAGGCATCTTCAGAAGGGTTGTAGGCTGCACAGGCTGTGGGGTGGCAATAATTCTCAACTGGGCCTGGAGAGAGGGAGGCCGCCCACTCTATAGACAGTTATCTCATATCAGGAGTGAAGTATATTGGTTAAGGAGTAAGCTGGGGGAGTTGGGGGGTGTGTCCAAGGATAAGGGGTGTGGATATGGGTGGCAGAAGGGTGGAGCTGAGGGGAGGCTGGAGCAACACTCAGAAATTACAGGACATTATGTTACAGCAAGCAGGAGGGGGGATATTAGGGACAGAGGACCCTTAGATAGGGATGTTGACACTAAGGGGAACCCTTTTGGGGTAAACATTCCGAATATAAAGAGAGTGGAAGGGGAAGAGTCAGGAGGGGATGTTGTGGAGAAGCCTAGAAGACAGTGAGAAGGGAGGGGCTGTTGTGGGGAAGCCTAAAAGAGCAGACTGTGGGTAGGGAGCTCCTAAGGAGAATAGGGCAAGAAGGGAGGAAGAGGGGCAGTTTAGAGGGGCAGTTGGAGGAAACTCAGGTTACTTGATGGAGGCTGGCATAGAGTGTTGCAATAAATTTGAGCTACTAAGCAACCTAGAGAGGGAGGAAGGGGTCGGTGGAAATGAGAAAACTGATACAGAGGCCCGGGGGGGAGGGAGTCGGATACCCATAGGGCATCACAGACCAGCAATGGAAAGGATAGAAATTGTCCCAGAGGGAGAAGGGGAAACATAAATGTTAAGCAGATGGGGGAGATGCAACATATTTCAGACATGAGGGAGGAGAGCACGACTGGAGAGAAACTGGGAGACAAGGAGGTAGGGGTGGGCCCCCCCTTCAGGAGGGGGGTCTGTACCAAGGATGGGGCTCTAGGTAAAGGGGACCCACAGAGGGTCTCTGGAGGTAGGGGTATTATTACAAGGGGGGAGGATGGTGGTGGTGTGGGGAAAGGGGAAACCATCAGGGCCAGGATAAATGGTTTGGATAAGAGAGGGTTAAAGGGGACACCTATTCGGGGGGTCTGAGTTAAGTGGGCAAAATAACAAGGGAGGCAGAAAGGGGAGGGTGACAAGGGCGTCTCTAATAAGGCAGGAAGACACCCATGGAATTGAGATCATGAATAAAGGGGAAATGGGGGGTTGAAAGCGCATAGTGGAGGTAACCATAAGGATGATGGAGGTGTTAAGGTTCTGTTATTGGGAGACTCGATGATTAGGGGTATCCTTTGGGAGGGGCAGGGGGGTGGATGCCATAGCCAGGTGAAGGTAGTGAGTATCTCTGGTCTGACGGTGCACAGAGCAAAGTTCATGGTGTACGAACAGGTTATGGATTGTGGAGGGAAACTGGATTTCCTGGTGCATTTGGGAACTAATGCTCTAGAGGGAAATAGCATTTTGGAAATCCAAGCAAGGTTCCGAGAACTTGCCAGAGTCTGTCGGGATAATGGATGCAACATTTCCTTTCTGAGATATTGCCAGTACCAAAGGCCTCAGTGGAGAAAAAAAAATGAAGATCACAGAGGTTAATGACTGGCTCAGGAAGTGGGTGAAGAAAGTGGGTCAGGGGTGTTAGGGAACTGGAAAGGAGTTTGGAAGGATAAGGGACTGTATGCCAAGGACAGGCTTCATCTTGCCCTGTTAGGGAAGGAAGTCCTTAAACAGGGGGTGGCTGACTACATTCAAGAAAGGTGGGGTTTAAACTTGTGGGGGCATGAGGGAGGGGCTTACCAGAAGCTCTCTCCTCCAGATGAGGTGTATGTAGAAGCCCAAGGGGGGGAAGGGGGAAACAGACTGGGGGAGGAGGTTTCAGGAGGATCAGAGGGAGGATGGAAGTATAAGGAACCTGGGTGGGGTTCAACAAAGAGGATCAGGGATTGGGGGTGTTGTTAATAAATGCCAGGAGCCTGGGAAACAAGTTGCCAGAGTTCCAGGCCATGCTGTTCGAGGAAGGGGTGGATGTGGTGGCGGTCACAAAAACCATGACTGGGACCTAAACATGCAGGAGCACACTATGCTTAGGCAGGATAGAAAGAAGGGCAGAGGGGGTGGATTAGCTATGTTCATTAGAGAGGACATAGAAATTGTTAGGGTAGAAGAGGCAGAGGAAAACGTGGAGGCCTTATGGGTCACCTTACAAACCCCGGCAGGAGGTAAGGTCAAGCTGGGTGTAGTATATAGGCCCCCCGGGATGGGTAATGTTCTTGAGGATGGTTTGCTGGACAACATCATTGCCCAGAGTGGACCAAAAGGGGAGGGAGTGGTGTTGATGGGGGAACTTAATAAGCCAGGTACAAACTGGGGAACCATGTCCTCTAAGGTGGCCAAGGAGCAGAGGCTTCTGGACGACTTCCAGGATGTGTTCTTAACATAGCACGTGATGGAGCCCACAAGGGAGGGGCATGTCCTGGATGTGGTTCTGGCAGATAGGGATCTGGTAAAGGACCTGGTTGTAGAGGATCCCTTGACTGGAAGCAACCACAATACTGTCTGGTTTCAAATAAACATGGGGGAAGGGGGGAGAGAGATCTAGGACACTGGCAGTGGACTTCAGGGGGCAGACTTTGTGGGCATGGGAAATATTCTCAAGGATCACTTGAAGGGGATTACAACTATGACAAATGTGGAAATGAGATGAGAGGTTATAAAACAGGGACTTCATGAAGCAGTCAGGACCTGTGCTAAGGTGAAGCATAAGGGATCAAGGTCACATAAACCATGCTGATGGTCCAGTGAGGTTCAGGTAACAGTCAGAGAAAAGAAGGCTGCCTACAAAAATATAAAACAACGAGCGGGGATAGGGAAAAGGAAATGTATCATCTTGCATCTAGAAAGGCCACCCGGATGATGCAGGTGGCAAAGTCCAGAAAAGAGCAGTGGCTGGCACAGGGGATACGGGAAGGGGGAAAGGGGTTCTTCAGGTACATTGGGGAGTGGAGAAAAACTAAGGGCCATCTCGGCAGATTGAGATCAGAAGGAGGGTGGGTGGAAGAGGCGAGGGACCAGGCAGAGGTATTAAACGAGTACTTCACCTCTGTGTTCACTAGGGAGGGGGATGGGATATCTACAAAGCAAGGCATGATGGTGACAGAAGAGGTAGTGAGTGGGATCAGGGGAGCAACAGAAATGGAGCAAGAGGAGGGAGAGGTACCCCAGGGGTGTCACATCTGGATAAGGATAAAGAGGCCAGTAAGGTGGAGGGAACGGATGATGCTATCTCCACCAAAAAGGTGTGGTTAGCCCATAAGGCCCTAAAGAAAGATAAATCTCCTGGGCCTGATGGCATTCATCTGAGAGTACTATGGGAATTGGCGGACATACTGGCTGCACCCCTGGCAGGTCTCTTCAACAGGTCGTTTGTGACAGGGAGGGTACCTAGGGATTGGCGAGAGACACATGTGGTGCCAATCCATAAAGGGGGGGGGTCGAGGGAAGTACCAGGTAACTATAGATCCAACAGTTTGACCTCGGTGGTGGGAAAATTAATGGAGAGTATACTAAAGGAACAATTGGGGGTGTACTTGGAGGAGGCAGGAGGTCTGGATAGTCGGCAACATGGGTTTGTGCCAGGTAGATCATGTCAAACCAATCTTGTGGAGTTCTACGAATGGTAAGATCAGAACTGGACTGGGGAAAGCCTGTGGGTGTATTATTCTTGGCCTTCAGTAAGGCAATTGACTCTGTCCCCCACAATGATCTGGTGGAGAAACTGACAGGATTGGGAGTAGGCCCTTTGATGGTCAGATGGATTGAAAACTGGCTAGCTGGATGCAGTCAGAGAGTAGTGGTCAGTGGGGAGCTCTCGAATCCTAGAGAGGTCGGTAGTGGGGTACTGCAGGGCTCGGTCCTGGGTCCAATCCTGTTTAATGCATACATATCGGACATCAGGGAGGGTATAGGGTGTGAAATGAGTCTGTTCGCTGACGACTCCAAGATGGGAGCAGTAGCTGAGGGGGAAGAGGGGAGGTTGGCCCTGCAAGGGGACCTGAACACCCTGGAAAGGTGGGCTCACACATGGAAATTAAATTTCAATATCACCAAGTGCAAGCTGTTACATCTTGGGCGGGGAAACCCTAAACACAGGTACATCCTGGGAGGGAAGGTGCTGGTGTCCTCAACAGGGGAAAAAGACCTAGGGGTCATGGTGGATGCATGTATGAATAACTTTGAGCAGTGCAGGAGAGCGGCTAGCAAAGCAAACAGGATGTTGGGATGCATCATAAGGGGGATCACCTCTAGGAGCAGGGAAGTGATTCTGCCACTGTACAATGGACTGGTTAGACCACATCTTGACTACTGTGTACAGTACTGGAGACCACACTTGAAGAGGAACATACAGCTCCTGGAGAGGGTACAGAGGAGGGCAACTAAGATGATACGAGGACTAGGGGATTTGACGTATGAGGACAGACTTGAGGAGCTCTGCCTGTTTTCATTGGAGGAGAGGACAGACGGGGGGACATGATTGAGGTCTTCAAGTACCTCAAGGGAATAAATAGGGTAAACACGGAGGAGATCTTTAGACCAAAGCAGGGAGGTATCATCAGAGGACATGGTTTGAAGTTGGAAGGTGGAAGAGTGAGGGGGAAAAGCGGAGGTTTTTCACTGAGAGGGTGGTGGATCCTTGGAATGCGCTGCCTGGTGAGCTGGTTCAGAGATCCACAGAGGAGGGCTTCAAGAGAGGGTGGTACAGACACAGAAAGCAGATGTATCAGATGATGGCCTGGCCCAGGAGGGATAGGGATGGATGATATGCATTTCTGGAACACAAGGGGGTGAGGGCCTCAGTACCCAACTAGGGATCTGAGGTTCAAGCAGACTCAACAGACCGTAAGGCCTAACTAATCTGCTGGCAATTAGTATGTTAGTATCTCTCCTGCTTGGTGGTCATCAATTACACTCTCCCATTTTGTACTCTACCCCTGGGTTTCTGTGTCCCAAGTGCATTATCTTGCACTTTTTCGCATTGAAAGCCAACTGACATACCCTTAACAGCACCTTGAGTTTTCTCAGGTCTCTGCTCATCCTTTCTACCACCCTGGAGTGTTCATCCTGTTGCAGATCTTGGTGCCATCTGCAAAGAGGGAGGCCTCCCCCAACAGCTTCTCTACAATGTCACTTATAAAGAGATTAAAGAGGACCAGTCTCAGCACTGAACCCTGAGGCATCCCACTGGTCACACTCCCCTCCTCTGATTGAACTCTATTTACCAACTCCCTCTGTCGCCTATCCCCAACTAATTTCTTACCCAGTTAATGACCTCTGGACCCAATTTATGTATGTATGTATTTATTTATTCATTAATTTATTTGTTTATTTCAAAAGTTTTACCAGGAAGTCAAACTGAGCTGGTATCAGCTCATTTCCAGATATATGCTGGGAGTGGAGGAATAAAAGAGAACAGAACAGATACAAAGTACAATGTACAAAAATAAAATACAGTTATATAAGAACTTACCATAACAGTAGATCTTCAAAAGAATCTCTTGCAGTAGGCCATCACCAGTAGGACTAAGTTATCAGGTGCCAGAACCACATGGAAACCTTTCTAGCTAGCAGTCTACCAGAGGGGGCCACCCACTTCAGATGTCAGTGGCCGACATTGGCCTATCCTATATATGGTGGGCAGCCCCATGCCCTACTCAGTTCTCCCACCGGAGACTATAAGCAGGATACCGGAATATGGAACCAAGAAGGACTCTGAGGTATCCCTGTAGTAAAGAAAAGTAAAAGCAGGAGGCTCGCCCCAATGGAAGGGGGGAGAGAGTGCCAGGAAAGAAGGGGGAAGGAGGGAGGGAAAGCAGGGCCTGTTGCAAGCGATTCTCTTGAAGAGCTACTGTTACGGTAAGTTCTCACATAACTGTACTATCTTGCTTCGAAGGTATCTCTTGCAGCCAGCCATCACTGGTAGGATTGAGTCCCAAGCAGTTCTGGCACTACACACAGACAGTCCAGGTGGTAGGCAAAAGAAATAACAACCTAGGAAAGGAGGCTTTGGAGGATAGCTAAGTCAAAGTTGGCCCTACACCTAGAGGCGATGTCCAGACTATAATGCTTTGTGGATAGTACTCCAGGTGGAAGCAGCACTGATGTCAGCAGCTGACACATTATTAAAGCGAGCCACAGATGCGGCCATATCTCTTGTGGAATAGCCCTTAACCCCACCAGAAAGTTCCTTACTGTTTTTCTGGTAACAATACAGGACGCAATTTGCTAACCACTTTGACAACACTGTTTGGACACTAAAGCTCCCTCTTTCCCAGTGGCAAATGAAACAAACAACTGATTAGACTTGGGAGAGTGCTTAGTCCGGCAGGTATAGTACCTCAGGATTCTATGCACATTCAAGGTATGTAGCAATACCTCCTCTTGATTGGAATGCTCCAAAAAACAAACAGGCAGGTGGATGTATTGGTTCAAAGTAAACTCCAATGCAGCCTTAGGAAGAAACTTAGCATTTGTATGCAAAGACACTCTGTCTTTGTGAAAAATCAAATAAGGCTCCTTACATATGAGGGCCTGAAGCTCTGAAATCCTTTAAGCAGAGGTAATGGCAACTAAAAATACTGCCTTCCATGACAGAAAACTTAGCATGCAAGATGTGGCCAGTTCAAAGGGAGGTTGTGTAAGCTCGCCCAACTGAAAGTTAAGGTCACAAGGCAGGACACGGTCCTTGATTGGGGGTTAAAGTGCAAAATGCCCCATAAGAATGTATGGGAAACTTCAAGCTGGGCCACCGAGTGCTCATCCACAGGTACAAGATATGCAGAGATGGTAGGTAGTTGTACCTTAATAGAAGAGTACTGTAAACCCGCGTCTGAGAGGCACAAAAGGTACTCTAAAACCTGATCCACTGGACAGATGAAGGGATCCAGCTGGTGTGAAGTAGTCTGAAGAGCAAAGAGCTTCCATTTCATAGAGTAGATGGCTCTGGTGGAAGGCTTCCTGGCCAACACCAAAACATCAGCCATTCTGGGAGAGACCCCAGATCTGGCAATGGCTACGTCCTTAGGAGCCAGGCATGGAGACAGAGGGACTTGATGTCCGGATGGACCAGGGTGCCCCGGTCCTGAGATAACAAGCCGAAGCACAGGGGTAGAGCCAGCGGGGGGTTCTACCACCAATTGCTGTAGTAAGAATCACAAGATCTGATGAGGCCAGAAGGGGGCAATGAAGATCATCATCATACCTTCCATCTGGAGTTTAATCAGAACTCATTGGAGGAGCAGGAAGGGAGGGAAGGTGTACAGGAACCTCCATGTCCAGGAGAAGAACAATGTGTCTCATCAGAAAACTCCAGGCCATGGATCTAGCAAGCAGAAAAGTGGCAGTTTTGCATTGAGTGGAGACACAAAAATGTCAAACTCGGGCCAACCCCACCTGTCGAATAGGTCTTCTACCACTGACGGCAGAATTTCCCACACATGGACTTTTGATTGTGAGTGACTTAGGCTGTCCGCCAGGATGTTTTGGTCACTGGGGACATGGACAGCCAAGAGTTCCAGACCGTGATCAATGGCCCAATACCAGACTCATTTCTTCTCTGCACAGGGGATAGGAGTGAGTCCCCACAGCTTGTTTATGTAATAAACTATGCACATACTTTCCACCTGAACCAACAGTGGACTCAGAAAGAGATAAGTCTGGAAGGACTGCAGGGCATACAACACTGCCTACATCTCCAGGACATTGATGTGGAGACTCCTCTCAACCTCAGACCAAGTCCCTTAGGTTTGGTGGGGCCTCATGTGGGCTTCCCAACCAAGGCCAGAGGCATCCATCATGAGAATCTGCTGAGGAGTAGGTATAGAAAAGCTGCCATTGCTTCAGTTCCCTTAGCCAGGCTGCACATGAGGATCCCTCAATGTACACTGCGGGTCCAGTTGGACCAATTTGTGGATGCCTTGGACCAACCAGTGCTGGTGTCTTGTCCTGTAAAGAAGCTGCTGTTATGGTTGCTGGAGCCCAGCAAACTTTTCCAGGGAGTTTCCTTTTCTATACCTACTCCTCAGCAGATTCTCATGATGGATGCCTCTGGCCTTGGTTGGGAAGCCCACATGAGGCCCCACCAAACCTAAGGGACTTGGTCTGAGGTCCTGAGGAACTCCCTCGAAGAAACATGGCAGTTGGTGAAAAGGAAGCAGGCCTGAGCCATCAGGCACTCAACTCTGTCTAAGGGTTACAAGGCATTGCACTGAGCCATGTCCAGCACCGCCCCTAAGCATAGAAGGCTCTGGCAGATGGTAAGGAAGGATTTGTGAAGACAGATGGTAATGGCCAAAGCCTGGAACAGACTGCAGGTACTCGCCAGGGTCTGTAGCAGTCAGTCCCAGGATGGGGCTGCCAAAAGCAAGTCATCCAGGTAGGGAGAAATGTAAAAGCCCTGTCACATCATGGCTGTGGCCATCACCACGAGGCACTTGGTAAAAACCCTGGGAGGCTGAGGATAGGCCAAAGGGCTGAGCCTAAAACTGGTAATGCTCTCCCAGAAAGTGGAAGCACAGGAAGCACCAGTAGGGTGCAAAAACATTGATGTGAAGGTAAGCATCCTGCATATCCAAAGAGCAGAGCCAGTCCCCCTGATGAAGAAGGAGCAGCAATCCTTGAAGGGTGACCATCTGGAACCATTTGTACTATATGTACAGGCTGAGGGTGCTCAAGTTTAGGATGTGTCAGAGATCTCCTATTTGCATAGGGACAAAGAAGAAGTGCAAGTACAACCCCCTTCCCTTTTGGGACTGGGGAATGGGCACTATAGCCTTCTTTTGCAGTAGGGCCTGAAATTCTGCCCAAATGAGGGAACTTGGCCTGAAGGATATGTGGACAGACCTGGAGGATTTTCTGAAGGCCACTCTAGAAACTTTAGATTGTGGCCGTGCTCAGTGAGCTGCAGCTCCCAGTTGTCTATGGTAACCTCCCTCTATCTGTACAGTTGGAGGGAGAAACGACCCCTGACCACTACCTCCTGAAGCACTTTGGGGAGGACTGGCAAGGAGTCAGAAGATGGGGTCAGCCTCTGGATGGGCTGTAGTCGCTTCTCTGGTGGCTCGGAAGGCGTCTGGGGTGGGCATGGGAAGGGAAGCACCTGCCTTATGTTTGCCCTGGGCCTTGGTAGGGGGTAGAGCCTGTCTTCTGAGAGGAGCAGTGAAAGGGGCTCTGTGGCCCGACTTTGGCTGGATGTGGTACATGGAGTGGACTGACTTCAAGGCCCACCCAGAGGCTTGAAGCTCAGATATAATGTCTTGAACATCTCCCCTGAACAGCTTGGGAACCTGAAAGGGGGCATCCATTTTGCTATATTGGACATCTGGAGTGAAGCCCGAGACTCTGAGCGAGGCATGACACCTCATACTAATGCCAGCAGCCATCACCTGGCCTGAAGCATCCACAGTATCATAAACCATCCTGAGAATGTGGGTGCCAACGTCTGACCCAGTCTTCAGGGTCCGAAGGGTCTGCAGGTTCAAGGGGTCTTCTGGCATGGCCATGACTGCCTTCCTGGCCTGGTTCTCACAGGAGGTTTTGGTATTGCACCATATTGGCCAGGTAGTTAAGAGCCTGGATGGCTAGGTTGGCAGATGCAAAGGCACGCTTGCTTATCTGGTCTAACTGCTGAGAATGTCTGGAGGGAGGGCACTGAGGTGATTGGGTCTCTTGTTATGGTAATAGGCCACGTTAACAAGGACAGAATCCACATTAGGGTGGTCAGCAAAGTAGGATTTGCCAGCAGGAGCATGGTAAAGCCAGTGAGCCACTTTAGAGACCACTGGAACTATAATGGGATGCCGCCATGTGGCCTTCATAACGTCATTGTAAGACTCAATAAATAAGATGACGACCAAGAGGGGAAGCATTGCACTGATGAAGGTAGACAACCAGGCGGTGATGTTCTGGGTCTTTTTCATCTGTCCTCTACCCCATGGAGGCTTGGATGTGCTTCATGATATCCATAAATGTGGGGTCCTCAGGAGGCGATTTGGGAACATTACTGTCTCTTCCACATTCCTTGAGGAGCCTGACGAAATGGAAGAAGACTCAGAACTGGCACCATCATCGGTGGTGAAGTCATCATCTCCACTGTTGTCAGGCTGTTGATCGATCAAGTGAATAGCAGTGCCCACATCAGTAGGGATCCTTGAAGTATGAGGACTGCTCAGGCCTGGGCAGATCAGGGCCAGTGGTGGTGGTGGGGTCCCTCGGAGGCCCTTGCGGGTGCGGCTGGAGCAGCCTACTTGGGGAAGGGACCTGCGACTGCATAAAGGTCCACAGTGCTGAGATCAAGATGTGGTAGTCCACTGGCTCCAGTGTTGGCCCCATTGATGCAGAATAGTTATAGACTGGCTGGAGCCCTACTGGCACAGGATAAGGGTAAGCCAGTGCTGGACCCTCAGGCATCTGGTAGGGGTAAGCCGGCACTGGACCCCAAATTGTTGGATCCAGATACCCAGGCTATGGCCCCACAGGAGATGGAGGTGGTACAGGTGCCGGTCCTCCTGGAAGCATTGGTGGGAAGACAGGCACAGGTCCCTGTGCATTGGTAGGGGGAGGACTGGTGAAGACCATGCTGGTGCCTGAGACAGCAAGGCCAGCGAAGAGTCAGTGGACTGCGGATGAACAGGCTCAGTCCTAGCAGGCGTTGGCTTGAGTGATGCCAAAGAGGGTCCACAGGTGCTGGAGCAGGAGAGGCTGGCACTGGAGAGGAGAGCCCCAATGGTGAAGGCTGTGGGCAGGCCGGACTCAGAGAGGTGCCATCACCCTGAAGTTCCTGCCCCTTCAAAAGGGGAGCAGATCAGACGGAGGTCCCAGGGGTCAAGACCAGAGTTGGAGGCACTGGTGACTGGGTGGCAGAGACAGAACTGGCCACCAGCAGCATGTGCTCTGGCTGAAGGAGTTCCAGCCGAACCACCGGCTGAAAAGCCCGCAGAGAACAAGGGCTGGAAGAGCAGAGGCTAGGGGGTTGGATATGGAAGACCCTGCCCTGAAGAGTCACCACTGGTCACAGATATCCAGGCAAGCTGCAGGACCACTGGCAGCCCCAAAGGAGTAGGTGTGTGCGGGGACGAGGAGGTCGACCCCCCCTAAGGTAAGAAATGTAGTTTTACGAGCCTTATGTGGAGACCATGAGCAGGAGGCCAACTGGGGTTGGTCCCAGTCCTTGTCCCAATGCATGTTCTTCCCATAGAATTTTTCCTTGGATTTGGATAAAAAGGAGCCCAAGGACTGGGCCAGTGAGGTGGAGCAGCTCCAGGCCAGCAGCTTCTGTTCCATCAGGACAACTTTCTACTGGAGGAGATGACTTTCCAGAGTCTTCTGGCAGCGTCTCCTGGTGGCTGGGTTAAACTTCTGGCAGACCTAGCAGGCTTGTGTGTTGTGGTCCAGGCCTGGGTAGAAGAGGCAGGCAGAGTGACCATCCTTGTCCAGGATCTGTTTACCACAGGCACACTTAGTGGAGCAGTCAAAAGAAGAAGATGGTTTAGAAGACATAAAAGAGAAAGAAGAACACCTAATAAATTTGATGTTTAAATGTTTAAATGAGAAAAAAAGAAAGCGTGGTAAAAGTGGTAAAGTGGCAGTCGACTGTAGCTGCCGTGGTGTCAGTGGTCCGACGAACTCTGGTCAACAATGGGAAAGAACTGAGGAGGGCATAGAGGTCACCCACCTTATATAAGATAGGCTGACATCGGCTGCTGACATCGGAGTTGGGCGGCCCCCTCTGGCAGACTGCTAGCTAGAAAGATTTCCATGTGGTACTGTCATCTGACGACTTAATCCTACCGGTGATGGCCTGCTGCAAGAGATGCCCTTGAAGTAAGATCAACATGCTAATTACAAGAAACTGTTCAAGAATACAATTGCCATACAGAAGAAATTTATTTGTACTTACCGCAATTTTCTTGTCTGTTAGTTCCTACATTTCAAGGGTAGTAATTACAGATGGCTATTGTGCACCCCTACTAAGGGAAATGCACAGTCCAAAGGCTGAATCAGTTTGGGCACATGAGGGCACATTCTGAACAGCATTAACTCTCCAGTCACTATTGTCCTTGCAGTGCCTCTAAATATGGAAAGAAATGCCATACCAGTCAACTTGACATGAGAAGCACACAATTAGTTGTCTACACTGACTCTTGCAAAACCAAAAAATAGAAAACAGTGGCCTACTTCATCAGATGCTGGAAAGTGAGTGATTGAGGCTTGTCTTCTAAAAGTCTACACATTGGAAGGTCCTGTAGAACTGAAGCAACTTGAAAGAAAACAGATTTATTAAAAAGCAAAGGACTGCATGCAATGTAAGCACTTGTCTGCAACAAAGGAGGTACCCTTGGTTAACATCAAATTCAAACCAATTAAATAAGTGTGTTGTTGCATATTGTACTCTGACATTGCTGATGTACCTTTTAAAATACAAAAATTTAATAAAAAGCATTAACACCAAAAAAAAAAAAATACGTGTAATAGCAGCCAATATTCTAACGTAGAACTGCTGTCATTATTTTTATTGTTATTTTCTGCATATCTAAATAAACACAAGTGCAGCAGGTAAACTATAGGGAAAGGGGAAATTGTTTAACCAAGAAAGGCACACTAAGCTGAAGCTTGTTTCCAGGTGCCACCTGGGAGCACAAGGAAGTTAAGTGACTTGCTCAGGGTCACACAGTATGCAAGTGGGGGGCTGTGGGATTTAAACCCAGGTCTCCAGGCTTGCAGCTCAGAGCCTTAAACCACTATGCTATACTGCCTCCTATAGAGGGATGTCCAGACAGACTTACAAACAGAGGTTTTAACAGGAAAATGGACATCCCCACAATGGCATACCGGACAATATTCTCCCACAGGAGTAAGGCTCCTGGGTGGGCCCCATTGACAATGTAGGAGCTAACAGAAAAGGAAATTATGGTAGCTATGTAGAAATTTCTTCTTTCGGGATCACTCCACATTGTCAATGGGTAGTAATTACAGATGGGTTCTAAGAAACAATACCCATGAAAAAAATGGGTGGGGGACCATATTTCCCCAAATGTTAACCACATAGGAGAGGAATTTACCTACTAACAGCCACTTGCAAAACTCTGTGACCAAGGGCCACATCAGCAGAACTCTGAACTTCCATTCTGTAAAGGTTGGTGAATGTGTGAATGGAGGACCATGTAACTGCCTTACAAAACTTTAAAATGGATGCTTCACCTCTTTCCACCCAGGAAGTGGCCATAGCCCTGGTGGAGTGAGCCTTTGTGAGAGCCGGAGGCCTCTTTACTGTACCATAACCCGCCCTCACCCACCTAGCTATTGTGGCCTTGAAGGCTTTTTGACCCTGCTTGGCCACTTTGAAAAGGATGAAAAACCTATCTGATTTCCAAAACGCAGCAGTCCATCAAAGGTATGGTCTAATTGTCCATCACAAATCTAACTTGTGCAACTCCTTCTCCTTTGGGTGAGTGGGTTGTGGACAGAAAGATGGGAGACAGATATTCTGGTTCACATGGAAGGCTGTGGGAACTTTCAGAAAGAAAGATGAAACTTCTGAGCACCACCTTGTCTTTATGCATGATAAGGTATGGTTCTTTGTGGGACAAAGCCTGGTGCTTACCAATCCTCCTGGCTGAGCACACGGCAACTAACAAATATACCTTGTAAGGCAGCACATCCAAAGGAACAGACAAAAGCGGTTCAAAAGGCTCCTTTCAGAGTCTTCAGATTCAGATTCAGAGCCCATGGGGAACAGGGGGATTGGAACAGAGGTCAACTCCTGCTGACAACCTGCAGAAAATGAATAACCTCCTAGTTAGTCCCTAGTGATAAACCCAAGGAAACTCCAAGGACTGACACCTGACCTCTCAGGATGCTCAAAGCCAAACCTTGTTCCACCCCTTTCTGCAGGAAATCCAAAATCTGTGTAAACATGGCTTTGGAAAGCCAGACATATTTTTCCCTGGCCCAAGCCGAAGAGCTGGTCCATATGCAAGCATAAGCTGTGAACATGGAAATCTTCTTGACAGCCATCAGAGTGTCCACCACCTTCTTAGAGTAATCCTGTTTCAGGAGTTTGCTCCATTCAAGAATCAGGCTATGAGCTATACTGCTCCTGGATTTGGATGCAGAATGAGGTATTGTGAGAGATGGCCCCCCTCCCACACTGGAAGATGGAACAGTGCACATTGAACTAGGTTCACTAAGTCCAAGAACCACCGTCTTCTGGGCCACTGTGGAGCTTTTAGAAGAAAGCCTTCTTATGAGTGCCTTATTTTGCATATAACCTTGGGGAGGAGAGGTAGAGGAGGGAAGGCACCTGCTCTGTGGGAATTCTACTCTTGTGACAGGGAGTCAACTGCTTCAGCTGGTGGACACTGGTAATAGCTGAAGAACAGGCATGCAAATCATGTAAAAGCAATTTGCTTCACTTTTTTGAAACAGTGAGTCAGGCCTTGGCTATTGGGCTCCCCATGGACATTGTCTACTTGGACTATGCCAAGGCTTTCGATACTGTCTCACATTGTATTTTATGCATACCCTGATAGACCTGGGGGTTCATTGGCAGTTAAGTGCATGGATAAAAGCATGGCTCAGCAGTAGATCTCAGAGGGTCCAACTAAGGGGGTTTCTTTTGGATTGGGAAGAGTGACTAGTGGGGTCCCCCAGGGCCCCATTCTGGATCCCCTACTATTTAAATTGTTTGTTGTCTCTATGCAGGTCTCTCTCTCTGATGGTGCATGGATTTGTAAATTTGTGGATGATACAAAAGTGGGAGCAGTGGTTAACAACCAAGAAGCAATAGTCAGTTTCCAGGAACAATTGGCCAAATTGGAACTCTGGGCTGCTAAGCACCAATTGAGTTTCAATGTGGACAAGTGCAAGGTCACACACATTGGGGTTAATAAAATAAGAGCAGAATATAAATTGAACAACGTAACAACTGCTAGTACTGAATCAGAAAGAGACCTGGGGTGATAATATCTGATACCTTAACATTCAACAAACAACTTAGAAATGGTTAAAAAAGTTAATAAATTAATGGTAAATATTCTAAGAAACATCAAGAGTAGGCACGAGGGAGTCATGTTGTCACTTTATAGATCCTTGGTAAGACCAATACTTGAATATGGTGTACCTCTAACTGTTCCACAGGCAAGAGGCGCTGGTAAACTAGTGGAACGAGTGCAGCAAAGATATACTAAGAAGACTGGTGTAGTTAAGGACATGGACTACAGAGATAGACTGTGTAACTTAGGCCTGTATTCCATGTCCTACCGCTACCTGAGAAGAGATCTACAGTATGTTACACATACAGATGTTTCCATGATAAAATGTTATGGGAGTGTGCTGGATTAAAAAAAAAAAGAAGTATTGGATAGGGCAACTAGATTACATTCATATCAGTTATTAGGTGAGAATTACAGAACACAGAGGAGGGGAGACGGTATAATCAGAGGGTGGTCAGAGAGTGGAACAAACTGCCATCTGAGGTGGTGGAAGCCGCCATGATGGTAAATTTCAAACATTGAACATATGCAGGAAAGAAAATGGGATCATTTCCACTGAAAGTGGCAAGTTCGTCTACAGACTATGGCTGATAGGACATGGAACACAAACTATGAAACTATGAAACTGTTGAACTTGAACATTGTGGCTGGAGGTGAAAAGATCAATCTGGCGACAACTGAACCTTTGACACAGAAGGTCTAGCACCTCCTGGTTCAACATCCACTCCCCTGGATGACGATGAGCATTTTAACAGCTTAGTCAATCGACTTGAATGTTCGACTCCCCCATCAAGTGAACTGCTGACAGAGACAGAAGATTGTTCTTTGCCCACAGCAAGAAATTGGTGGCTTCTTTCAGCATCTGACTGCTCTTTGTGCCCCCCTGGACTGTTTATGTACACCACCGTGAAAGTGTTGTCTGACATTATTTTCATGGCTTTTGACTGCACATGACTGAAAATGAAGGAGAGTAAGGTACACTGCCCTCTTCTCCAGAACATTTATGTGTAGGTACTGTTCCTGCATTACTAAAGCTCCTGAATGTGAATGTGGTCGAGGACTGCCCCCCAACCCGACAGACTGGCATCAAATGTTAGAAACAACTCTGGGGAACTTCAAAGGGGACCCTTTGTTCAGATTCTCCAAACTCACCCACCAACTCAGGGACTGCCGCAGTTGTGGTGAGAGGTGGGCCCTGGCCAGATAATCCTCTGAAGTCTGATCTCAGGCTGACAGTAACTCCAGTAGCTCCATCTGTAAGAGCCGCATGCAAAGGCGAGTCCATGGGACTAATTCTATTGTCGTTGATATGAGGCCCAGAATTCATAGCAAGCAGTGAGCTGAAGCCAATGACTAGCTCCTCAGCCATGGAACCTCTCTCAACAGGGTCTCCTTCCCGGCTGGCGAGAGGAAGAACTTCCTCTGGTTAGTCCTGAACACTGCTCTCAGGTCTTCCAGAGTCTGTGATGGCTTGAGGGAGCTTTCTCCCAATTCACCACCCAGTCATAGGATTCCAACACCTCCAGAGTCCTGGTCACTGACATCCTCGCTAATGGTACAGATGGTGCTAGAATGAGCAGATCATATAGGTGGGGACAGACATGATATCCCTCCTTTCCAAGTTGAGCCACCAGGACTAGCAGCACATTTGAAAAGACCCTGGGGGCTGTTGCAAGGCCAAAGGGAAGCGCCTTATATTGGAAGTGCTGTCCCAGGACCATGAACCTGAGGAACCTCTGATGAGACTGATGGATGGGGATCTAGAGATACACAACCCTCAGATCTATGGAAGCCAGGTAATCCCCTGGCTGGACAGCTTGGATGATCGAGTGCAGGGATTCAATCTTGAACGTTATGTGGTGCACATACTTGTTTAGGCATTTCCAATCCAGAATGGGCCTGAAACTACCCCAACTTCTTGGGGACTATGAAATAGATCAAGAAGAACCACTGGCCTTGCTTACTTGGGAGGCACCACCGCAATCGCCCTGATTTGAGTGAGATGGTCCCAGGTCTCTGACACTACTTGTCTCTTCATGGGGTCCTTTGGAAAAAGGGATAGCAGAACACACCCCTTTAATGGGATTCTGAAAAATTCTGCTCCTAACTAAAGCTATTATTTCCAAAATACAAGCATCTGATGTTATCTGGACCCATCTTGTGTAAAAATTGTGCAGTCTTCCACCAAGGGAAGGGCGGCAGAGATAGGCCCACATACCCTCATTGTGAGGTGCTGACTTTTTGCCCTGGGCCTCCGTTGCACCTTCAGACAAGAACTCCTCTGCTGCTATTGCTCCTGAAACCTGAATGGGCTCCTTTACTTCTCTCATCCCCGAAGTTTCAAAAGGGACGAAAACCACACCGGAACTGCCTCTGTCGGCCACCTCCTTGACTTTTGGAGTTGATGCGGCATTTTGCTGTTGCTTTGTCACTGGAAGGAGGCCCTTTTTACACTGGGTATCCTTCAAAATATCATCCGGGCCAGAACCGAACAAGAGGCCTCCCTCGAAGGCTATATTGAATATCTTGGTCTTTGAAGCCTGATCAGCTACCCAATGCTGAAGCAACACACATTGCACAACTGACACAATGTGATAGGCGGACTGAGCTGACATATGTAAGTTTTCCACTGTGGCATCCCCTAAGAAGGTGGAGGCCATGGATACCAACTGCAAAATGCCTACCCCCTCTGAATTCGGGGGAATGAAGCTGCCCAGGGTTGTAACCCACAAGTTTAAGGCTCTGGAAACAATGAAGAAGGCATAGGAGGTGCACAGGTTTGTGCCATTGGAGTCAAAGTCTGTTCTGCATGAAGCATCCACCCACTTGTCATGCGAATCCATTAAAGCCAAAGTCCCCTCAATAGGAATAGTGGTGTATCTGATGAAATTATGAACTGCCTATCTGCCAGAGGAAGGGTCCAACTTGTGAGTATTTTCTTCCAAAAAGAGGAAACACCATGCTATAGGCCTTGCCAGATACTTCCTTTGGTCTGTACCTGACTACTCCTATTCAATAAAGGTTACAGTGAATACATTTTGGAAAACATTTTGGAGCAGAGAAGAACATGGACAGGATAGGATTGACATCAACCACCTCCACGGATTGCACCTCCTTGACTTGTAAAGACCTACATGGCTCAATTATTATACAAGACAAAGACTTGGTATCAAACAGGGAAAGGATAGGAGACCTTCTCTTAGGCTCCGTCCACTCCCTTTCTTACTCCTCATCAGTGGTTTCATCCTCCTCCTGATCATGTAGCTTCTTCAGGTCAGGATGTTCTCCATGATCCCAGATATCCTCATCCTGACCCCCAGCATGGTCAGCATCGGGGTCTGCCTGCAGACCAGTAATACCAGTCCTGTCCTGCTGTGGCACTCCTGAATTTGCCTGTGTGGGTCCCTTCTGACCTGAGGGGCCTGGTTTGAAGTTGGGTGTGTCTGATGGGATGTCCTGCAGAACACCAGCGCCCAAAAGCTCTCCTAAGAGCAGTAATAAGGATTTATACATTTCTCATTGCCACTGCCAACTGGTACACCAAGTGCACCCACCAGCTCAGAGGTGTGATGGGGGAGGGCTGTAAGAGACAGATTAGCTTGAGAAACACAGTAGGGGCAGCAGGAACTCCACTGGACAGAGTCGCATTACCCTCTTGCAGACTAATAGACTGCATCAAAATACATATGAGGACAGATTAACGGAGCTCAATATGTATTTCCCAGAGCAAAGGAGGGGGAGAAAGGTGATATGATAGAAATATTCAAACATCTTAGGGGCATTAACAAGGTGAAAGAGTCTAACATGTTTTAATATAAGAAAAATAGTAGGACAAGAGGACACAGCATGAGATTAGAGGGAGGCTGATTAAGGGGTAATGTGAGGAAGTTCTTTTTCACAGAAAGAATAGAGGATGCATGGAATGGCCTACCTCAGGAAGTGTGGATATGATTACAGTGCAGAGCTTCAAACAAGCATGGGATAGACATATGGGAGCAATACAGATGAGTATGAATAGGTAGGCCATTGAGAGAGTATAGCCCTATGGCACATTCATAAGGTAGAAAAAATGGGCAGACTGGATGGGCCTTGCGGTCCTTATCTGCCATCAGCTTCTATGTTTCTACATTTTTAAACACCCCCAAAATAGAAAACATGTTCTTACCTGTGGCACCTCTTTTTTTCTTAATGAAATCGGAGGCCAGCTTTAAGAAAAAACACCTTGAATTAAGTGGCAGACATGGCCCGCAATTCAAGTACAGGCAGTGGAAATGGGGAAAGCAGGTTAGACAGTCTGAAAGCTGCAGCTTAACAGACACAATTTTAATTTAGGGGTGCTCCCTGTCACCAGGTAGCCGAGACCTGCTATGCAGAATTGAAGCCCCAAGGCCTAGAAGTTGAACATTTCTTCAGAGAAGCTTGGCAGATGTTTCCATTTCAATGGCATAGTTAAGTCTGGAGAGTTGCTACTGTCTGGAATCCTCATGTGTCCAACATTTCAAGGCTGATTCAGCCTTTGGGCTGTGCCATTTCCCATAGTAGGAGTGCACAATACCCATTTGTAATTACCACCAGTTAACAATGTGGAGTGCTACCAAAAGTAAGTTACCATACAGGAAACTATGGAACAAGCAAAAGAACATTAAACAATTATCAACAAAACAATAATAAGAGAAATGTCAGGAAATATTTCTTCACCAAAAGGGTGACAGATCCTGCCAGCAAAAGTGATGGAAGTGAAAACAGTGTGTAACCCCCAGTCGGCGCTAAACTGAGTGGGCTACTACCCCTGCCTGTATGGCTAGTGAACAGGTTGAGGCCTGGGTCCTATGGCGCGGTGCCTCCATTTTTAAAAGTTGAAATTTTGGGGAGAAAGGTGTCACTCAGCATGGTGACTAGGTTTGACTACTCTGCACAGGGGCACCCAAAGCAATCCAGAGACTAGAAGCAATAACATAATGTCCAATACCAGAAGATGGGATTCTAAAGTGTAACTTTATTCAACAACACTGAATGAAAAGCATAGACGGACCCCCACGAAGCTACACTCCTTGTAATGCAGATAAGGTGATGACAAAAACACATATCCATTCTTGGATCCTAAACTTCCATATGTCATGGACTCTTTAACTAGTGGCACACTACCACCCTTTACTCCATCCCAACGTCTGGGCACCCTCTTCAGGCACTGGCCAATACCTGACAGAAAGGTGACTGGTGTCTCAAAGCGAATCCTTAGAGGTGAGCCCTGTTACGCCAGGTGTGGGATCTCCCACCATTTGTTCCATAGACTCATACCCAGCCATTCCTTTGTTTGCACACACACATGCTTGGCTACTGTAGTGCAGACTGTACATGGCTTTATAATGCAGTAACTGTCATTCTCTGAAGACCCCCATACAACAGTCATTACATCTCATTGTTCCATAAGCCCTGGAGTTGGCATCCTGACTGACCCACAGCCCCAGAGACTTATTTACTCACTGTTTTGGTGAATGACACTGGCCTTTTGTCAAAGCTTCATCACCCTCATTGTTGCAGGCATCCAAAACTCTGAATGAATCTCATTCCACAAAAACTGTAGTGCCCCAGCACTCTTCTTCAGGCAGCTTCTTCCTTTTCCCAGGCCAGGGGGTTGCCCCTGGGAGTTTGTTATTTGTGCCTCTCTTATGGTGGAAGCACACACCCCAAGGTAGCTCTGAGTCAGAGCTGAGAGCAGGGGGGCCTGCCCCTGCAGGGCACCCCCTCCCTCCACTGTACTACAGGATCTACATCCTTCTCTCCCTTGAGCCTACTTCAGACTGCAAACAAAAACTAGACTGCTGACTTCAAGGATCAACTCTAGACTGACTTTTAAATTCCCCAATGTTCTATCTAACTCCCAACTGCAACATTCCATTGTGGCTTATGCTGCTGAAGAATTCTAAATGGTGTCATAGCCCCAGCTCGGCAGAGACTGAAAACAGAGCAAGACATAGTGAAATCCATTTAACTGGAGTTTCACTAGCTGCCTGTCCCTGCCTGCCACTAGATCTAACTAGGGTTCTAGTAACCCCGGGTAACAGGGGGATTACAAGTGGAAGGATTCAAGCATGCATGGGATGGACAAGAGGGTTATTAAAAACATGCAGGGGGCAGAGAGGGTCACTGGAGACTAGTTTGGGTTTGTGGAGACAGATTAGGCAGGGAGCATCGGACAGACTGGATGGGCCAAGCAGTTCATATCTGCTGACAACATCTCTAGTTCTGTTTTTCCCCAGAAGCATAATACAGTTGAACTCAGAGAATTCAGACTGAAGGAACTGTGGATAAAAATATAACTATTATTCTCAGACACCAATCCAAGGATTAGTGTAGAAAACAGACTGTATTTTGAAACCTTGAATAATCTGATAATCTTGAAAGAAAGAAAGAAAGAAAGAAAGAAAGAAAGAAAGAAAGAAAGAAAGAAAGAAAGAAAGAAGGAAGGAAGACTACTGGGCCATTTACTTATTTCCAAAAAAACCTTGCGGTAATGCCCTGCCACCCTTTTCTACAAGGTTCTCATGTAGTCTGAACTTGAAAGAAGCAGCAGTGTCTGATATCACCACTTGTTCTGAAAATATCTGTTCCAAGTGCACACCACTCCTTCTGTGAAGCAGTTGCTTCTGATATTTCCCTTGATTTTGCATCCATTCCTAGATGTGGAATGTCCCCTTGTCTATCCATCCTTGTAGAGTATATCTAGAAAATTTGCATTTGATTTGACAGCGTTATACCTTTTATGTATTTGAATACTATAACTATGTCTCCCCTAGTCTGCTCTTTTCCATGGAGAACAGCTGCTGTTCAGCCAGTAAACAACTCATAGCCCTTGTTTTCCAAGGTTTTACCATAGCACTTTGACAGCGCTTGCACTGACATCCCCTACAGTGACAGCTACCATGCCGACTGTTGGCATTGTAGCCTCGGGGATGTCGGTGCACACAATCAGGGGCTGTGCCCCCTGAACCCCCTATACCCCCCAGTCTCTATGATTTTTACTTTGAGTCAGAGCTGGAGCGGGGGGGCAAACACCCAGTGAAGCTGTCCTGGCCACTGCACAGACCATCACAGCCATGAGCGGGTTTTGTCCAATTCCTGTCGCTGTGATGGTCTTCATGGTGCCGGAGTCGCTGGAGTGATGGTATACAGTTTTCCAAGACTCCAAGCCCTTTGTTTGCTCCTCTGCACCATCTCAGTCCTGCTGAAATCCTTCCTTTGATATGTGGACCAGTGTTGTACACAATAATCAAGAAGAAATCTGACTAGTAATCTGTACAGGGGCATTACAACATCTCTGAACCTGCTTACAGAGTTCATCTTGATACACACTAAAATCCTATTTGCCATGCTAGCTACTGTTCCACACCGATATCCCCATTTCAAGTTGCTGCTGATCATTACTGATATTTGATGCATTTGATACTATATCCCACAGGAGACTAATTCATACACCAGGGAACTGAAGTATCACTGGGGGCTTGATAAAATGGTTTCAAAACTGGTAGCGGGATGAGAAACAAAGTGTCATGAATGGCAGCCTATAAACATGGAGAAGTGTGATCAGTGGAGTTCCACGGGGATAGATCCTGGGACCTACACTGGTCAATATAAGGAACAATGTATGGGTGACCATACACAAAAAGCCCGTGTTTCCATGGAGAAATAGAGATAACAGCATATGGACCTCCAGAACAAAGCTTGAGAGGTCCATGCTGTGATCTCAACCCCGAGATGGAAGCACAAGGTGAGTTGTATTGGGTCACCCATATTTTATTTTTTATTGTGTATGGTTTTGTAGATGGAAACAGCAAGTAGGAGTTGCCTGCAAGTGGCACTGAGTGACGAAACAGAGAGTAAGCACTCAGTGAAATTGAAAGTGGGCTGCCAGGCAGGAGTAAGTGCGAGCAGGGGGCACTCAGTGAAAATGAAAGCTGGCTGCCAGACGGAAGTCAAGTGAGCTGAGACACAGGTGCACTTGGTGATAGACTGTGCACATTACCTTTAGAATGTGCAAAACAACTTTTCAATCATGCACAACAACTCTTTGAGAGCCACTGAATTCCATACACAATAAGCTCTAACCATATTATATTTTTATGTTACCTGAAGTAGATACGCATCATGGAAAGAGAAATTCCATCACAACTTGAGATAAATGAAATGCAGGAAGACCTGAATAGGTTGCAAAATGGTTGTGAAAATGGCAGATGAACTTCAATGTTGGGAGAGAAAAAGCTACTTATCGTAGTAACATCTTTGGATTATAACAATCAGACAAACATGGGCATCCTCTCTGCAAGGTGCATGGTGCTCCAGAACTTAGAATGTTTTTTGAAAAGATGCTTTTTTCACTGTGCTAGTTTTTATCCTCCTAGGATTCCAATAATAGATCTTTGAGCTAAAATGGCCATGAGACTTGAGACCTAATTTGAAAAAATATTCCAGCAATACTAATTTTAGATTAAAGTGGTTTTAATGACACAGTTAAACAAGAACAATCATAATAAGCTCGATCTTTAATAACAATATCTATCCTGACAAGAGGGAGGCAGGGAAGGATAATTTGTTTGGTAATTTAACCCGATGTTTACAAGGTTTATTAGGTTTTAATGGAAAAAAGAAGGCCGTAGCCCATCATGATTTTCCCCCACACAGTCTGGGCTCATTGAGACAGAGAAAACCATGCAAGCCAAATATCTAGACCTCTTTTAAAAATACTGACACTATCCGAATCAACCAGTGCCTGAGGTAATTGGTTCCAAAGTCTAGGTGCCCTAACTGAGAAAAACTGCATTCTAAGATTGGTTCAAGTAAATGGAACAAATAATTGTTTGTTATGGCTTCTCAGCATGTTCTAATCCATTAGAAGAAGTGATGTTACCATGGTGAATAATTTTTCCTTCTAAGTACATAGATTAGAAATTTGTGCAGAGTCCAAGCAGTACCCTAGGTAGGAGGGTTTATTGATTACTTTGGGATTAAGTTTTGAAGTACAGAAGTTCCAAACATACTGTAGCTACCTGTCATGCCTGTGTTAATGCAATAGTGAGATGTGAATGTGTAGCCTGTAGAATAGTTAGCAGCTTTACACGTTTCTGCCAGTGTACATTACTTCTAGCTACCACTGACACAGCTTTACTCCTAGTGGAATGAACCGTAATGTCATCTGGGGGTACTTACTGTGCCTTGTTGTAGCAGAAATTAATAACTGATGCTGTCTATCTTAATATGGTCTGCTTCAATGGCTGGGCATCCCTTTGACAACTTGCCATATCTAACAACAGTTTTATATTTCCAGGCACAGGAAATGTTTTGCTACAGTGAACGGTATTTCAGAGGTGTGCCAGCAGCCTGTCTAATGCAGGTCAAACTGCATTGGGCTCGTCCCTGACCCGCCAATGATCACACAAGCTGTGTGTGACAGAGGGCACATTTTCTTGGGTGAAAACTTTATGTAGTTGAAAGTACTGAACCGCTCCAATGAGAGAGTGCCTTGGTTCATTCATTTGCATAAAGCCAGTTGACAAAGTGCTGAACGGCTTTATGACTTATGATCATCGAGAAAAAAAGTTGCATCCCTAGACATCCTGCTGCAGGGGCCCACCAGCACCTTACCTTTCGGCCCAGCAGTGGCACCAGGCAGAGTTGCAGGTTTTCTAGCCCCCTGCATGATGATCTCATGTGCGTTCTCTATCAGCCCATCACTCATTGTGTCTCCAGGAGGACTGGAGAGAGCGAGACCCAACAGGGACTGAGAGTACTACTGATAGCACTAATCATGCCACCCCCCCGCCGGCATCATTTATCTATTTACTATACTGAGTCAGTCCAGACCGAGACACACTCTGTGCTCAGACTCGTGCCCAGCTGCCTCTCAGGTACCAGTTTTTTTTTTTTCAGTCATAGTTTTGGGAATGAACTTGGGGATGTGAGTGCCTCCTGAAACATTCTGCCACACAAACCACATATGTACTACTGCACTGGGACTGCGGTGTGCTCTCTTGTATCATTTTTTGGGCAGTCGGTTAATTTAAGGTATAGTTTAACATCCCCTTTTATGATGCATTATATCCTAGCCTCCTTAGCTCACGCAACCATATCACAGAAAAGAAACAAGACATCATCTATTTTTCCCTTTTTATTTTGTCAGGGCTCACCATAAACCAGGACTGTCCCGGCACTGCCCTTTGTTATGCATGAATGAATGAGCCTTTATTTGCACATTTCCAAACATTTGCATGATGCAGATCATGTAAACTGTAAAATGTGGTATGGTTCTCCAAACAAAACTTGCTCACCCCTCCAGAAGTTAAAGGATAAATAATTAACTAACTCAAAAGTTATATTTATTTTAGATAAAGACGACCTACAATGCCATGTAAACAGTCACACATTCTTACAACAACTGAAAGACCGGCATGTGTCAGTTCATAATGTGTTCTGTAGTTTACTGTTGTTGCTCCGTCTGAGAAGTTTCCCAGCGTAATAGTCAAGCCTAACTAGACTGCCTTTTGAAAACTTTGTTTTGATTGATGCCCAACAGGTTTCAGGATTTAAAATAATCATATATTATATGCTATTTGGTAAAACACTGGACAATGCACTTGAATATTTATTTAGCAGATGCAGGACAAGTTGATCTTTTTAAATCTCCAAACAAGAGCAATGCTGGTCCCCCATTAAAATAGCCCCCAGCACTGACATTGTGCTCGATCTGTTCACACAGGCCTTCACTAAACCCTGTGCTATCTATGCCCCACTCACCAAACTCTGCACCAAAAGACAAAATGCACCATGGATCACCCCCCCCACTCCAAAAACTGAGGGAAAGGGAAAATCTCTGGAACAAAGCCTTGGAGTCTGGCAGGACGGCTGACAGACAATCCTATAATGCTGCTCGCAATGGCTGCATGTGGGCCATCCACAAGGCCAAAGCAGACTACTATCAATCCACTGTCACCGCCATATGGGGGTCCACCTGGACCTTCTGGAGTAATATCAAAGAACTCAAGGGGAAATCGCACTCCCCACCTCCCTCCCATCTCTCCATAGATGGCACCATTTCCACTGACCCACTTACCATAGCAAACTGTGTAAACACCACCTTCACAGATCTCAGCACTGTTCTCCCCAGTTGCTTTTTTGACCCTGTGCCGAATCCCAATTCCCTACCCTGCAGTGCCCTCATTTCCTCCTGAGTAAAATATCGACCCATGAAGCCTGTCCATACCTGCAAAATGCACTAAACAGCAATAACTCTAGCACTGATCCCCTAGACGCTAGGCTCCTTCGGTTAGTCCTTGACAAGGTCCTAGCCCCTCTCACGGACCTACTCAACAGATCCCTGTGCCTGGGGCAATTCCCCAGTGCCTGGAAGACTGCAGTTGTTACCCCCATTCATAAAAGTGGTGAAAAATCCTCCCCCAGTAACTATCGACCCATCTCCATTCCCCCCATCCAAAGCTTTACAGAAAGTGGTTGCCATGCAGCTCACTGAATACCTAGCCAAGCATGACATCTTATGCCCAGAGCAGCATGGCTTCCACTCGGGCCACAGCACACCACAGCCCTCGTTGAATTCACCAACTTCCTACACTCCTTCCTAGATTCTGGTAACATTGCTGGAGCTATGTACATAGACCTTTCCAAGGCCTTCGACACGGTCTACCATCCATTGCTTCTTGACTCTCTCTACCAACTTGGCTTCTCCTTGGGCCCCCTGCCATGGTGTGCCAGCTACCTCTCCGCCTGGTCCCAACATGTCAAAATAAATGGGACCCTATCTGACATGCTACCTGTCTGCTCCAGAGTGCCCCAGTACTCTTCACCCTCTACCTAAACACCTTGCCATTGGCCTGCTTCGGAAAACTCCTACTAAATGTGGATGATGCAGTGCTTTGTGCCTCACACCATAAAGCTGCCTGCCTCCAGGACTCCCTCCAAAATGCCTTCACCCAGGCTGAAACACGGTTCAAGGGCCATAGACTGGTCATAAACCTAAAAAAAGATGAAATCCATGATTTTTTCACACCACCAAAATAAACCAAAAAATACACCACTCCTCATCCTCCCCAGCACCCAGCACACCCTTGAACAGGTATCCACCTACAAGTATCTGGGGCTTACCCTCAACTCTGTCCTTACCTTCCATGACCACATAAGCACACTAGCAGCTGCTGTAAACACTCAGATTGAGTTCCTTTACCGGCACAAGGAATGCCTCCCTCCTGATGCCCTTAGGCTTGCTATTACCTCCTCCATACTGTCCCTAGTGGATTACGGGCTCCCTGTTTATGGGGCAGCAGATAACTCCACCCTTCAGAAAATTAAAATCTCCCTCAACAAGACCTGTAGGCTCCTAACTGGTGCCCCAAGGCTTATCCACACCTGTTCCCTCTAGTCCGCTGCCAATTTCCTCAATTTCGATGAAAGACTCCACTACCAGACCTGCCTCCTGACCAAGAAAATTCTGCTTGGTCTCTCCCCTCCTGGGGTCACTGCCTCCCTCCAAACTGCCACACCCACTATCTCCACCCGCTACTCAGACAAAGCCATCCTGGGGGTACCTAGGGTAAAAACATCCCTTGTCCAGAGATTTTTCCACTACAGGACCCCTGACTGACATAATACAATCTCAGCCACCATCACCAGCACTCCCAACATTGCCCCTTTCAAAGTGGCTCTCTGCAACCATCTCCTCAATACCTGCTCCTGCAACTAGCCTGGGCTCTCATGTCCTCTAACCCTGACAAGGTCCACTATGGATTGTCACCACCTACAACAATGATTAGTCCTTCGCTGGCTTGTGAATAAGATGTATTAAAATGTAACGCAAGCTCTCTCATGGCAACAATGCTTCTTTTATGTGCTTATGTAAATATCTGTATCCAAACTTGGATATAATATCTGTAAACAATGTCTGTAATCTACACATGATGGCTATTCCTGTGTAACTGTTACCTTCTCTGTTTCTTCTGTCAACCATGTGATGAGGTACCTTTGTAAATGTGCTCTTGGCCCAAAGGCTGTTAAACCGATACTTCAAATAAATAAAAATAAAATAAACTTTGCTTTCAGCACAAAGCAAGGGGCCTTGGCTGTCTCTATAGTAACGGAGTCTTTGGACTGAAATGTTTGCAGGTAAGTGCAGCATGAGAGTATTTTGCAGTTTGTGCATAAATGTACAAATTTCTGTTTCCTTTTTATGCAGACACCTGAGATAAAGGCTAATTTTTCAACTGGTCAGGTGTGGTGTAGAATACATAGAAATATAGTACTGCATTTTTTGCAACCTACTAAAATTAGTATTATTGACATGGAGATTATATCAGTGCTTTCTAATAGCTTGGTAGCAGACCTATCTTGAGGTTTCTGACCTTATGTCTAAGGCATTTTTTAAGCAGAGGACATTTACTAAAGTTTCACTATCCCAAATGCCTATTTCACAAAATCACTGCAAGCTCCCTGGGCAGTGTTAGTATCCCAAGCTGCAGTACACACAAAGGGACTCTGAAAGTGGCGGCTGGTCTGGATTTCATCTAGGAAATGTTCCTGTCAGTAACATATTATGTGTGGTTCATAGCTCAGTGCTTATGTAACGTATAGTGGAATGATGTAGATGGTTGTTGATACAGAGGCCAGCATAGAATGACTTGTGCTTAGGTACTTGGATGCTTGAATTGAATCGTTTGATAATATTTGATGGTTTTGGCCTTTCTCTGTATCCCACCTGTAGGAAGGAGGCTTGGATTAGAATTGTGGAGCCCCCCGGTGGGATAAGAGTGCTGCAGAAGGAAGAGGTGTCGGGGAGGATGGTGGGTGAATGCGACTCACTCTAAGCAGAGCGAGAGACAGCTGCTCTGTTTAAATAGGCTGTGGGGGAGGAGCTCTTCCCCCACATAATTACAGGCAAGCCTATCAATTATGTATGGTTCATAGCTAAGTGCTTATGTAACATATAGTGGAATGATGTAGATGGTTGTTGGATACAGAGGCCAGCATAGAATGACTTGTGCTTAGGTACTTGGATGCTTGAATTGAATCATTTGATAATATTTGATGGTTTTGGCCTTTTTCTGTATCCCACCTGTAGGAAGGAGGCTTGGATTAGAATTATGGAGCCCCAAAAAGAATAAATATCAACAATTGTTTAGTAACTGAATGCTGAAAAAGTCATGCATAACACCTTAATGATAAGAATAGATGATCACCTCCTCCAACTCCGGAGAGTGTGACCAGTAGCACTCAGGAGAGGAAAAGAACCCTTGGGGGAAAACCTCTGAGGACCCATGGCTACTGACCTGCCCATCCTTCTGGGCATACTAAAGGAGAGAGATCCTAATTAAACTAAATTAATCTGCTAAATCAGAATTCAAATTTGTAGAATTCAATCCAGATGAATGGAGCTTAAGAAAAGCTGAATTGTAAATGTCCAGTGAAGTAATTTCCTCCTAATAAAGTCCAAGTCTGAGAATCCATGTATAATTCAGAATGATGGAGAGTAGATATATTGAAGAACCGTCTTCCGTACTTCAGTTGATAGAGGGCATAATCCAAGGAATTGAATGATGGTGGAGATGAAGTTGATGACTGACGAACTTAATACAAGAGAGCAGAAATAATTGCATCCAAGCTTGATGTCTACGAGGCAGGACGAATAAGGTAGTACGACATCCAGGTTTCTAATAGGGCTTGTATAGTACGAGGAATGAGAAGGCTTAATGCCAGTCTATCGAGTGACAAATTCAGATCCGATAAGAAATATATCTTTAGGAATTGATATGAAGCAATAGCTGTAGAATTGAGCTGTAATAGTGGCATGCTGTATATGATAATTGGAGACACTGGTGCAATTTATGAAGCATTCAAGTAGTAGAATGAGGTGAGCCCAATGAATAAGGCAGTTGAACTGAATCCAAAGCGAGAGGCAGTAGGAGCAGGAGTGCACCAACGTAGGAAAATGAGAAGGAACAGGACGTGGCAACCAGCCCCTGAAGAAAACGTAGCCAAGACAGCTGGCAGGATAGGAGAGAGGCAGCTGATTCCAGTATGGGAAACCCAGCTAGACCCAGGAATGACCACTGGCAGAAATCAAGCGATTGAGTCCTTCGATGATGTGCAGGAATCCAACAGCTGGACAGGTACGTAATCACCTGGAAGAGACTGAGATGGAGACATGGCAACTGCACGAGAGGAATAACATGGAGAACTGAAGGCATGCAAATTCGAGGCATGAAGCAGATGAGACCCGAGGAGTCTGAGATGTAGATAACTGAAGAAGCGGAGTCCAAGGAAGCAGCAGAGTCACAGGTCTGAAGATGGTAGAGCACAAGCAGGGTAATGAAAGTCTGCAAGAGACACCAACCAAGTCCTGGAAAGAAGCAGCAGCAAATCCACGGCTGAGGCACAGGGCAAAAATCTAAGATAGCAACCCCGGAAGCTGCCGAACGAGCACTGAGGCAATCTGAAAGCGTTTGAGTATGAGGACCAGCCACTTAGTCGTAGAAGTAGGAGTGATCAGGCATGTAGGGGGAGCAAAGTCAGGATGGTAACTAATGTCCCAAAGGTGAAGCATCAGGGAGTCCATGGCTAAGGCAGCAGAAGCAGACATGCATAAGTAGACTGGGAATCACCAGGTCCTGAGCTGGGCAAGGCAAAAGAAGAACAGAAACAGGTGAACCTCCCAACCCGAAAGGCGAAGGCAGGTCAAAGAAGCAAGCGAGTAGTAGTTAAACCTCCCAGCCCGATGGGCGAAGACAGGACGTAGAAGCAGGAATTAGTAGGTAATCCTCCCAGCCCGATGGGCGAAGGCAGGTCACAGAAGCAGGCGAGTAGTAGGTAAACCTCCCAGCCCGAAGGGCAAAGGCAGGTCGTATAAGCTGTGAATCTCTAAGCCCCCAGGTGAACGAGGCAGGTAGAGAGTAGAAGTAGATAAACCTCCTAGCCCGAATGGTGAAGGCAGGTCATAGCTGCTGTAAATCTCCAGGCCCCGATCCGGCGAGGCAGCGTAGAGGAAAAATAGGTATTGAAATGGAGGCAGTATCCTGAGCCAGATAAGGCGAAGGAGTTTTGTCACTGTAAAGCAGACGTACGAAAGCAAAAACGATGCAGTAGATCCATGGATCCGGCATACTTAGGATGGTAGAGATCGCAGCGAATCTTGGCAGAGTAGTAGGCAAGCTGTCGAGGCAACAAACTTCCTGAATCTTGGCAGTGTAAGAGCGAGGCAAGGTGCGATCATGGAAGCAGTGCAGGCAAGCATGGCTGAGGAGCTGAATGGAACATCCAGAAGCACACAGAAGGATAAGGCCTGAGGAACCATAAAAGCCATGAAGAAGCCAGAGGGAAGAACTGAGGGAGGCTAATGCAGGTAAGGAGTGGTGTAGGAGCCGAGGAGCCGTAGAGCATTGGAATAGCCATGAAGGGAAGAATCACACCTTCAGAACTCCCAGCATTGAGCCAGAGCATAGCCTGTAAGTCAGAGGAATGGCCAGAAGGTAGAGTATGCCTGACGTGGAAACAGAACAAGTCCACGACCGGGCCCAGATAGGTAGGTAGGTACAGGGAAGGGATCCATCCATGAAAACAAACCAGATATCCAAAAGTAGCACAATGAGGAACCAGGAACGAGCAAGCGAAGGCAACAGCTAGCCAAATAAGATACGGAGCCAAGCACAGGGAGAACAGGTGAGGGGCATGCATAACTCACAACCGCCCTTGATGTTAGGGATGGCTCCAAAGTGCCTCAAAGGTAACATGTCCCCTCTAAATAGTATATGTCCACAGCCAAACTGAGGGATTGCAAGGGTTCGAGAAGCAGGCAGGAACTAGCCGAACAAAGGGGGAAGCAGCACCAGTGCAATGCATCCAGAGAACAGGAGAAGGCCATCCTAGTAGTATCCAGGGCATGATGACATCCAAGGCAGAGAAGGCAACAGGGCCTGCAGTGACCTGGGAGCACTGGACAGGGGATAGTAAGACAAAGGAGATTGCTGTGGATTCATGCTGAATACAGGAATAGCTTTACCGTAGTAGTACTCCCAGGCTGCCAGCAGGCATCGAGCTGCTGCAGCAGCACAGGTATCCCCACGAGAAGAGGAAGGGAACTGCAGTATGACGTCGCCAATGTAGAGGGATATGGCACGACTATGCCTAGTGAGTAGTCTGAAAAATAATACATGAGTCATGTCTGAGACAAATAATGCAGTAGGAAGGATAGGAGCGGCTGGCTGCGATGGCAGGCAACGAATCTTGGTCAGTATGCAATCGTCAAGCGGCTACCAGCAATAGATGACAAAGTCTGATATACGAAGTGGAGTTTAATACAAGACCCTTCCTGTAGGAGCCATGCAGAGGGAATGCGAGGACTGCATACCAGGCAAGGAGTGCCGAACAGCTGAAGACAACGTGAAGTAGGTGCCAATTCAGGATGAGGAATCACAGCTGTTCTAAAGGGAAAGGACAGAAGCCCAGCTCGGAGGTAGTGCAGGCTGCATGGAGGGAGCACGGTCGAAAGCAGGGCAGGTGACTCAGGAGCTAGGCAAACCCAGACTGAAGGAACGATAGCCGCGGCGGCGGAAGGAGGAGAATTCCAGGAGGCAGCGTCCAACAGCAGAGCAGGCGAATGACAGACCGAAGTTCCAGGTGAGGAGCAGCATGCCGAAACCAAAAACGGCAGAAGCACGGGCAGCGGCTGCTGAAATAGACAGGAAGGAGAAGGGCAGTAGGCAGTCGAGTAGGAGATAGCTAGGAACAGCCAAAGGAAGGATTCCCAGACAAGGCAGGAAGAACAACAACAATGGGGGGGGGAGACAAGCAATCGCAACTAACAGAAGACGAACAGGGAGCCCCTGGAGAAGGCGGGAAGAGCACAGGAGAAAGGAAAGTAGCAGCCAGGCACCGGCAGCGTCACTAGCGAATGCGACTCGCTCTAAGCAGAGTGAGAGACAGCTGCTCTGTTTAAATAGGCTGTGGGGGAGGAGCTCTTCCACCACATAATTACAGGCAAGCCTATCAATTATGTATTACATAGTTTACTAAACAGTATATGTGCTCTTGCTGGGATTAGAATCTTGGTTGCCTGCTTCATCGCTTTTGACTTAACCTCTACACTTCAGATGCTGCAACTGGCTTCATTGCAGTTAGGCTGCACTATGGATCTGTGCTATGTTAGCAAGCAAGGATCGGGGATTTGAATCCAGGTAGAAACTGTATATTTTGTATTTTCAGCAAGAGACACGGACAGGTTTGAATCCTAAATAGGACTTAAACATTTAAACATTTTTATCACATTTTTCCAGCTGGAATTTCACTTGTATTGTGATCTATGTTGGCTTGGAGTTGGAGAGTAAATTACATTAAAAATTAAATTAGTTAAAAACAACAGTTTGTGCAGGTGGAAAGTTGTCCTATCAGGACAAGTTCCTGACAGAATAACTTTGTGGGAGGTTTGTTCAGAGAGAAGCCAGAGCTAGTTCATGTCATCAGCCTTACAATTTGACATGTTAAAAAACATTTATTTCACATTCTTTATGGCCAGTTAAAACCATGAAGAACAAATACAGTACATTATAGCAGCTCTATGATTGAGACAGCACAAATTTAGTATCACTGAGCTGAAACTTCCATGACAAAATGGCAGTGAAAAATCTAGAAACTTTAGTGGCCAAAATATGCCACCTGACCATGCATGAAATATAGATGATAAAATGGATAGGGAAAATTCTGAATCTTGATTAGCTGTTACCTATGCATTAGATATAGAATAGTATATGGATAGGGTGTATAAGGAGAACTTTATACACACTGAGACAAACCCTAAGAGTGAAGATTGAGGGGTTTACACATGCCCAATACTGACAGAGTGTGTCAAATTCAAGTTTTTGCACACTACCCCACATGTTGTTTTATGTAATCGCTATGGATCATTCATTTTTTAACCACAGAAATGTTATAAATAAAATCAATCTCTGTGCCAGTAGCTACAGTTGGGTTGAAGGAGCCCATGAAGTGTGTGCTCAAGGAAGCCACGACTGCAGCAGGCGCATGCGTGGAGTGAGGGAGACCCAGCGTGTGTTTGCCATTATAACCATCTAGTAATAATGGTGAATTATAATTGGGTTTCCCTATGGGAAATATGCTCCCCAGTTATTAAATATAGAGTAATGGTTGGGTAGATGTGTATAACGAGAATTTTACACATACCCAAGGTGTGGGATGCCACATAAACTCTGAAAGCGAAGCTTGAGGGGTTTATAAAAGCATCCTACACAAGGGTGTGCGTAAAATTTGTGTTTTACACACCTGCTCAGCCTTTATTTTATATAATTGCTGAACTTCATTTTTTCACCTTCAGCTTTTACATGTAATTGGTATTGTGGCAACAATGTTAATGGAGCACAGCAGAGAAGCACAGCTTTACACCAACTGCTTAACATTTTTTTTTTCCACGAAACACTAACAGGAAATAATTCTTAAACTGTAATGAACATTTTTATGTTTCCTTGCACTTGAAAGGGAAACAGGTTGATACAGTGAATGGCATTTCAGAGGTATGTCAGCGTCCTGTCCAATGCAGGTCAAGCTGCATTGGACTCGTCTCTGACCCACCAATGATCACACAAGCTGTGTATGACAAAGGGCACATTTTCTTGGGTGGAAACTTCATGTAGTTGAAAGGACTGAAGAACTCCAATGAGAGAATGCCTCAGTCTTTCATTTGCGTAAAGTCAGATGACAAACAGCTGAATGGCTTTGTGACTTTGTGTCAGTTTGTCAGTCAGCACACAGCACAGCAGCAGCTCATCTTGTCTTGCCCTGAGCTGAATCCGACTCTCTCCGCCCCCCCACTAGCAAACCAATTCTGAGCCTGGACTGGACGGTGGTGAGGACTGACTCTTTTTTATTGACTGGCAGTGGCAGCCCTGTCCCATGGTGACGTCCTGAAGTGGAGTGGACTTGTACTGGCTTTTTGTCACTGGCCAGGGTGCATGCAGGTACAGAATCTGATTTTTAACACTGACGGGACTGGCAGCAGTAGCAGCCTAAAAACTATTTTGCAGTGACATCTGACCCACTTGACTGGAGTGGACTGTCACTGTGCTGTGCTACAGAGGATCTCATTCCCATCCCAATTTGAATGCAGCGTGGTGAAAGGAAATAAAAACTGTCATTGATTTTGCCACAAGATTTGTACGCCAAGGCCACTTCTCAATTCAAATCAAAATGTTATGTACACATGATCATCATTGGTGCTAGGTCATGGGCAGATGTGTGTAATTGAACTGCTGTTTCTGTTACTACTAGCAGTGTTGTTTTTTTAATTGTTCAGTTTGTTGCTGTTCTTCTCTGATCTGATGATGCATCGGTCCAGGTCGTTGACCCATCCCTGTAATAAAACAGACATTTCTCTGCTAGTAATCTGACCTGAGAGGGTAGAGGTGAGCTGAGGGCGGGAGTCAGGACTGGCCTGAAGCTGCTGTCAGTTGGAGCTGCGGTTGCCACCCGTGCCACTGTGTTATGACATAACTGCATGGCGTGCATTGAGATCATTCTGAACTGAGTCACAGCACTGATTGCAACGCAGATACCTGGTTATCAGTTTGCTTTATTGGTGGTTTCCTGCTAAGTATATCCAATAGCTCACAGAAAGGGCTAACCAACAAAGACCGCACACAGAATGGAAGAGAGAAGAAACAAATCCATGGAGTCCACCCTACCCTGTTTGTTTGACTTGACCTCCCCCTGTGAGTCCTGGTCACCCTATCAAATACATTTGTCACATACACCATGCAAGGAAACATTCGGCATTGACAAATGTTTGTTTATGTTCCTAATGTCCTCTGTTCTGGATTTGTTCAAACTGGTACAGAGATTTTCTTCACTTCAGTTGGCAAGTATGGGAAACACCCTGGCATGGTAATAGGGCTTGGCAATATGTATCTTCCTCCAGTGAAATTATGGCAAAATTCTGATTTCACTTCTGTGAAATTTCATGAAATTTCCACAAAAATGTCAAGACATTTCATCAAAATTGTGATTTCAGTTATTTTTGTGTAATCTAAAAGTATTTGTCCATATTGAGGCAAATGTGATATGATGACTTTACCAAGGTCCATACAGAAATGTACCAAGTTTAGGATCTCTGTCTTTAAAAGTGATGGAGTTTTAAGGCTCCAAATGTTTGGAAATGTTAAAATTATATACAGTACATTAATATTATTACATTTTGCAATTATGTAAACTGCAGAATTTTAAGCCCTGTAATTTTAAAACTAGATATCAGAGTATCACCAATTTTGTTAAGTTCATTTACCCTGGCTGGCCTAGTGTTGAAGCGAGCTGAGGCACCATGGGCTCCTTACCTGTTCCCATGCCAGTGACCTGGGTTTGGGAATGGATGCAGGCCACTCGGGGATCAACCAGGAGAGGGAGGATTGAACATCCATAGGACTGCTCTCCTCCCTTAGGGAGGGGTGATTTCATGACTCGCCAATTGATTGCCACCTGGAGAAATGCAGGTGGTGGTGTATGTGAGCCACCAAATGGGAGGCCTACGTTCAGAGTGCCTGGGGCATGTCCAAGGAAATGGTGCTCACACAATGTGCCCATTGCATGTCCTGTGGAGCCCAAGGGAGAAAATAGGAGAAAAAAATGGAGGACGGACGCCATGAAACCCTGCCCATCATGACATTGGCCTGCTCAATCTCTCTCTGGGTCAGGGACAGTATGGACTTGTGTTCTAGGTGGGGGAGGATGGCCCTCCCTTCCTGGCCCAGCCACAGGGAGAAATACACAGGGGATAAATGGTCCCAGGCACTGGAGGAGATTTGGGACAGCTGCGCCTGATAGGGAAGGGACTGATTCAGCCATCAATACCTGCTAAAGGAGGATAAGCACCTATATAGCAAAAATAAAAAAAAACAAGGCTTTGAGGCCATCCCCATGGCCCAGTAGAAGAGCGTTGTGCTGACATGCGGCCAACCTGGGTCCAGAAGCAAGCCCAGGAAGTCATGTCGGAGGCAGGCCATGGCCAAGACAGCTGCTGCCCAGCAGTGTATCTCTGTGAGGAAGGGTTGGTGGCAGGTTCCAACAATGCAGTGAACCCTGTGGCAGGACCAGGGAGCTTGTTAGGGAAGCTGTGGCTGTGTAAGGCTGACAGAAGTACTGCCCCCAGCATGGGAAATGGGAAGGGGAAAAAATGTTGGAAAAAAAAAACTAGTAGCCAACTGAATGATGGCTGGTTTCAGCCTGATCAGGATAAATCCTTGTGAACCGGGTCTATCCCTGAGAGATGAGCTGCTGACTTGAAGAAAAAACAATATGGAAACAAGCATTTTTCAATGCCGAATGTTTGCTCACTGGTATTGGCATTGGTACTGCATGAGTTAGAGAGATGCATAATAGGAATGGCAGTGAAGTATTGAACTAACACTAACCCCAACCCCCATCCTGCAGAGACTGAAAGGTGCTGGGGTGTGCGTTTGGGTTGTTGTCCATAATGCTCATGCCATTACACCTCACCCCACCCTGCAAACACTGACAGGTGTCATGCTGTGCCTTAGGGCCTTCGGCCCTTATGCTCACCCTATTCCATAAGGAAATAAGCTGAGATGGTTGCAGCATAGGAGAGTGGGGTGAACATTAGGGCCAAAGACCCCAAGGCACACCTCGATACCTGTCATTGGCTGCAGGGTGGGGTGGGGGTGGAATGGCATGAGCATGACGGTCGACGACCCCAAGCCACACTCCCAACACCTGTCTGTCTGTACATGTGGGGAGTTATGGTTGGAAACCCCAAAGACCCAGGCGTTTGTTGGTATTTTCAAGCCAAATTTTCAACATGGGCTTTTTTGGGACCCCACCTCATGAACAGTGGCACTATCATTTCGTTACTCAGTCTCGAAAGGTGATTTCGCACAGCCAATGTACCATTCACAGCAACAGGTACGAAAAGACGTTTTGAGCAGGATGTGAAAAATGACATCTGTACTGTTCACGAGGATGTGTGAAAAAATGGCAATGTTTAAAATCTGGAGTGAAAATATGAAAAAGTGGCAATGTTACGAGCATGTGTAGAAATATGTAATGAACGCTCATTACGCAGTCATTTTTTACAATTTGTTCACCAAATTTTCAACATGGCCTTTTGGGGACCTCACCTCATGAACAGTGGTGCTGTGATTTCATTACTCTGTCTGAAAAATTGATTTCGCACAGTGACTGCGCCATTCAGCACCACAGGAGGGGGGTCAGGATGAGGGAGGGGGTGGCCAGGATGACGATGGACCATTTTCTTTTTATTTAGGTTTTAAAAAAAAAAAAAAGACCTTGAGGGATGTTTTCCTTTTTTACAGGTTAAATGCTATGAAAAATAAAGTTCAGCACACTGGGGTGGGCTCCCAGTGAGTCAGATTAGTGGAGGGACCAATGCTAATCTAGGAACTGGGAACCCAAGTCAACTGAAAAAGGAGGCATGGGGAGCATCCAACACCGGGAGTGGGCATCCCGGTAGTACTATGCAGAATTTTCAAATTCTGGTGGAACAAATTCTGCGGAATATTCAAAATTCTGCCAAAAATTCTGCTGAATTCTGCCGGAAAGAGAATGGCAGAATTCCACAGCATAAAATAGTTGGGGAATGATTTTCCATGGAAAAATCACTGTTCCACTATATATTATTCCACAGATGCCAATATTTTCTGTGGAAATTGTTGCAGAATAATTTTTCACTAATAAATTACTGTTCTCCGTGGATCACAGTAGGCAGAATTCCACAGGCAAACAAGTGAAATTCTGGTGGAAATTCCACAGGCAAAATGGTCATTCCACACTAATTCCACCAGCGGAATTCTGCATTCCACACAGCACTATGTCCCTGTGTCGGAACAAGATAAGAATTACTTTGGCACACTGGTGGGCTTCCAGCATACCACAATAGTGGGGGCATGCTGACACGAGTTGGGCACCCCGATGTCGGCTTTGGGGGGGGGGGAGTGTGTGGTGGGCGGCAGGAGCCGCCAATTATGCAAAGCCGTGATGGGGCTCATTTTTTTATTTCACTGGGAAAGCACATTAAGCAAATGAGTTGCTCGTAAGTCTAGCCATGTGCATTAATGTGCACTGTAATGAGCATGGCTGGAATGTGCCTGGTTGCCAGGAAGGGTGGGGGATCTGCAAGTGCAATGATGAAACTGTCTGTGACTGAAGTGGCAGATTTCTTTCATGTCCTGTGCTATCTCTGAAACTGCTGTCATCGGTAGCTTCCCTGTCGATTGGTGGCCAAGGGTCATGCCCCTGAAAGCATTTTCTGGATTGGCCAAACACTTCCACAGCTCTGCAATGCTCTAATCACCTCAAAATGTTTCTTGTGGCCCTGAGCACGCAAGCAAACATAAAAAGAGGCTGTGTGTCAACTCTCAAATCTCTAGCTCAAAGGCCGGTGAAGTTATAAGCAGCCAAAGATTCAAAAATAATATCAGTAATTAAAGTTGAACTTCCTTTTGTGAAACCGTGGAATGCTGTGATACCTTTGTCAAAACCATGTCCATACATGTTGCCCAGTCGTACATTTGAGTTGCCATTTTAGAGGAAGGTAAAAGTTGGGTAATGTGCCAATAAGATAGAATTCATAGGAGATTCCCACAGTGAAAGTATAGTAGTGCCAATTATCTGGTCACTATCTTGAGTAATGAACCATGAAGAATACTATAGTCATTAACATCACTGTGCACTACCCTGAATTCTTGCAATAAGCCAGATAAGTACTAGAGCTCACTGACTTAATGAATTGTGGAAACACATGCTCGTGCAGTATTGTTTCTCTACGATGCCGCCAGCTGACTCTTCAACAATTCTGAAGACATCAGAGTATATTTTTACTCTTTCAAAACAGTGGCACCAAGTAACACCAAGCCTTATAACTAGCTGTGACTTATGCCACTGTGACAGAAGTATCTGAAAATCTTTAGTTATGATGGAGTATGATGCTGGGCATCACTGTTGCAGGAGTGTTGGGAAGTTTTGCAACACCATGATGCTAATGCAGGTAAGGTGATTCAGTGGTAAGTACTTTGTGTTAGTTAAATTCCACATGTGGAATTCTAGGGGCTTACCTATCACGCATCTGTGAATTTTTCATCAAATTTTGTCAATTAGTAATTTCCAATGTATCCACAATTAAACTACTAAACTGCATTTGTAAAAACACAAAGTTGGGCACTTGCCAACTCCAGAGAAAGGTCACTAGGTTTCAAATGATTATAGATTCATTGTCTGGATATTGAAGCACTTTACTTCAAAATGTCACATGACGGCACCCTGAATGCTATTGCATATTACTTGAACCAAAGGAAGTCTGGATACTGGTCCACCTACTGAATTTTTATTGAGGTTGATAGATTAAGTTTAAAAAACAAACAATGGTCTGTATTTTACAAAGGGTTGCAGTCGCTGAAAGGAAGTGGAGGCCAAGACCGTGACACAAGTGGTGACTGGCATCAAACTTTGCGGAAAGTGAAATTTTAGAAGCCGCTTGACACAAACCACCTGCCTCAAGAAGTTAGACCAGCTCTCTCTCCAGCTCTAAGTTTGCATCCCCGTGGGTACCATTTTTAAGGCACTTGTGCCAAACCTTTGGTGCAAGCTGCCATAAAAAGGGTAAAGTGTCACAACTGTGCCAGCCCTACTAAAATTGGACTGCATTGCCTCTGAGGACTTTGGCACAGCAGCAGCAAACTTTGCAGTGGGTGCAGGGCTTGACACAAGCCCTGCATCCATCTTCTAAAATAGGGTCCAATGTATTTGTTTTAAGTAAAGAATTTCATTTGCAAATAAAGGGTACAGCAGTGAGGGCACTTGTGCCTCTTATGTAGCAAATCTATATGTAGGAGCATGGGAGAAGAAGAATGTCTTCAATCCAAATCAAAATCCTTTATTTCAGAACTTGGTTTTATGGTGCCATTACATTGATGGTGGTGGCAGTGTGGCATAGTACAAACCCAAATCTAAAATTCACATATACAGGAAATGAAAAATCCATTAATTGTTTGGCTTTGACTTTAACAAATCAACATGATGGGTCTGTCATAACAGATAGTTTTAGAAAAGAAACATATGGTAGTACATTATTAATGGCTTCCAGTTGTCTTCCATGCCACACTGTTCAAACTATATCCAAGGAACAGTTTTTATACATCGGGTGCAACTGTGCCTGTGAAGAAAATTTTCAGAGGGGGACTGCTGATTTAACTAATAGATTTGAAGAAAGGGGGTATAGTATGGACACAATTGTGCAAGCGAGTGAATTTGCTAGTTCTTAGGATCAGCTTGATCTACTGCAGCACAAAATGGACAGGGAAAATGGAGAGCTAAGGTTCAATTTTGTGACTACATACACTGCACTTGACAGATATTTAGGAACAATCACTAATAAACATTGGCAGATTTTGTCCAGTGATGCAGGTCTAAAGGATATCACACAATGTCACCCCTAGGATGGCATATTGCAGGGTACCAACGTTGAAGGATATGTTGGTTCAGAGCCATTATATGGAAAGAAACAGTACCACCTGGTTGAATAATGGTAAAACTGGAAGTTATCCATGTAAAATGTATAAATTGCAAATGTGTTGCAGCAGGAAAAGAATTTAGAAGTTACTAGACAGGGAAAACCTATGAAATCAGACACAACTCATCATATGCGATTCCTCCGGGGTTACCTACCTAGTGGAATGCATGTGTGGTGCCTTGTCTGTGGGTAAATCCACTAGGAATTTTAAAACCCAAGTTGGGGAACATGTTACAGCAGTAGAAAGGGGTGACCTAACTTATGCCACAGCAACACATATTTTAGAAGCCCCTGATAATAATGATCATAAATTTACATTTTGGGCCACTGATAAAATTTATCCAAAACCAAGAGGTGGTGACTTTAATAATTTAGTCTTGAAAATGTGAAGCATTTTGGATAATTAATTTGGAGGCCCAAAAAAAAAAACAGGCTTAAATACTGGATTTGAGATGAAATATTTTTTAAGAAATAGGTTTAGGGACACTACTACACTATTATGGTAGTTCAAAAGCAGGGTTCTGTATTGTCTTTGGGAATTGTTAAATAAAATTATTGTTGATTTAAGCAATAATGCACAACAGGGTGTGTGTTGTGCTGGGATAACGTCATTCCTGGGGTGATTAGGCACGAGGCGGCAGGCTGAGTGCGACTAATCACCCCAGAAGTGATGTTATCCCAGCATGACACATACCCTGGAGTGCATTATTGCTATTATACAATGGCTCGTTTTGTTATGAGATAAAAAAAATCTAAAAATGTGTTTAAAATATTTATTATTTTTTACTTTTGTTGCTAGGGGAGTTATGCCTATTTAAAAAAAATCCTTAGTTTCTGTGTAGTCCAACAGGTGGCGCTGCCGCTACATAGTTGTGTGGATTCCCGTTTCAGTCTGTGGTTGTGCTTGTGACCCCTGTGCCCTCTTGAGCTGGTGCTGTTTCTCCTTCCTGTTCTGTTAGACAAAAGCATTTTTTAAAGAGGAAGCCTGCACCAGCTTAAGCTGTATTTTTTTAAATAGTTTCTGTGAATGCAGTGAACGGTCTTGATAGGAGCTACGTGTATACTTCCAGTTTTCCATTTGCATTGCTTCGATAAATGTGCCTGGATCAAGCACTGAAAGTGATTAAAGAAAAAGTGTTTTAAATGTTCATATAGACACCTAGTACAGTTTTTGGAGAAAGGCTGCTTTTTTATTATTGTGAAGCGAGCGGTTGTGTTCAGGGGAGGAAGCGGATCAATGAGATGCCGTGGATGTGAGTTTTAGAGAAGAGACCACAAGCGCATGCTCACAGAGGCAGCAGGTGAAGACACTCTAAAACTGAATTAAGCTAAGGAGGAAAAGGTTGTTTCATGTGCTAGCAGTCGGTCACAACTGATTTACAAATATACCATTAGTGTGAGAGCAGAAGAGTAGTGCCATGAAGGCAAGCAGGAATCAGTGTAGCGGGTGCTGAGGGGCTGGGGTCCATGAAGCTTACTGCGTGGAGTGATTACACTTAAAAATAGATGCGGTCATCTGTGTGCTGGGACTAGAGCCGTGATGTTGTGCTGGGATAACATCATGGGTCTAGTGCCAGACTGATCAAAGGTCAGCATTTTTTCTTGCCATTGTATAATGATTATTTATGTATGGAGTTTATTTTGGTGATATTGTAACTCGAGCTTGCTATGATACAGACACTTGTCTGTTTTTATAGTATCTTTAATGGTTGTTTTGCTTTCCATATTTCCTCCCTCTTCTTTTATTTTTTTCTGTTTCATCTTCAATTTTCCTCCCCCCTGGAGCAGCTGACAGGCAGCTTTGGCTCTCCTCCTCAGGAGGGCTTACATCCCCCTGTGACTATGTTGCTCTCTCCCGATGGCCCTCAGCAAGTCTCCCACAGATTTCCCCCTGAGGCAGGGCCAGGGAGGGGAGACCAACCCCTCCAAACCCCAGTGCACACAATCTAGTTGCCAGGTGTTTCAGATGAGGGTCAGGAGTGTGACCTGGGCTTCATGTAGCCTGCTAGCATTACTCTTTTCTGTAATCATCCCTCCCACCCATGTCCACCCCCCTAACTGGGGTATGTGCATGAAGGTGTGCACATACTGTGGAGTCCCGTAGCACCCTTCTGTCATTGACACCTTCCTAGCCAATCTGCACTCAGGCCTCCACCTTGGGGAGGTCATTCAGCAGGATTACTTCTCCCTCCCTTGCTGACCTCTGCAACCTTGTTCAGCACCGAACACGGGCCGCCGTTGTGGCAGGAGATAAGGCATAATGCCTCTGTCCTCCACATTACCTAGCTAGCCTATCTCTCTGTACTTTTCTCCTCCTTCTTACTTTTTCCTTCCCTTCACTCACCACATGTAATTCCCTTTATAATGGCTGTCAATTTGTTTTGCACTTGAAGTCCAAAGATTTTAAAGTTTTAATTATTACATCATTGTAACATCAACACGTGGTCCATTTTTGTACTTGTCTGCCTTAGCCGTTGATAAAGGACCAGCTGGTCTGAAATGCATCAGGCAGGCACGATTTGTATGGATTTCTGCAACTTTTTAATTTTGGATTGTTGCTTATAAGAAACACAACAAAGTTATATTCATTTGGAGCCTAGTATCCTTTTTCCAGAAGTGGTGAGTGTCCGATTTTGTGTTTTTATGAGTTTCTTTCCTGCTGTGGAGCACCACTATCCCAGTGCAGGAAGGTGGCAGGTAAAGTGCCATTATTGTTTTATTGTTCAACACATACAGGATAATGGCTGGGACTCAGGTGATAACCATCCTGTAATCACGTCGAGTGGTTGCTAGAACGCAGGTACCCTCGAGGCGCAGCTCAAGAGGTGTTTTCATTGCAGCTCATAACTACAAGAAGTGATTTCAGCGTAGTTGTCACCCGATCACCAGCCATCATCTTTTATAGTGTATGGTCAAAAAAACACTGTTTGCATTCTATGTGTGAGAATTATGGAACTCTGGTGCATTCTTTTTTGTTATGCCATTGTTTGGAAGTTCTGAAGTGTGGTTAACAACTTTTAAAATTCTAAACAATGCATAACAAAGCTGTGTAACTGCAGACTATGGTGGTTAATAGGCACTTACCATACATTATAAGGTTATTACAACAGAATAAATTTACAATAAAATATAACAAGTACAATAACAGAGGTCAAAAAGTGCAGCAATTCTCATATTTCTATTACAAATCTAGAGCAAAATGATCTACAATACAAATAGATCACTACTAGAAATCATTTTAATACAGGCTAATTACCCCATTCCTGTGTATTAGTTAATCAAGGAACAATCTGATTTAAAGGTTTAAAGTTTCTAAAGTGCTTTGTTTACTTATTGCACATTCTTTGTTTTCTGACCTTTGCAATATTCATAAAAAGCCAAACATTTTATTGTAAAACTATCTTCTGTGTGAAATAAAATTTTTGTTAATGACACTTTATCTACCCTAAATTATCAGTAAGCACTTCAAAATAACATTGCAACTCAAACCTATCGTTATTATTATTATTAGCATACCATTTTGAAAACATTGTCTCTGATTCTTTATCTATTTCCATCAAAAACCCTTTGATCTTGTTTTTTTTAAACCACAATATTGTTTACTTATTTTAATCTTTTCCTTATGATATTTGAGTAAATAAGCCAAATCACATTTGTCTAGAAGCTCACATACTGTTTTATACCATGACAAATTAAAACAATCCCTTTTTTTTCCATTCCTCTTTTTCTTCCAGGCATTTCCTAGATAACCTTTCAGGGGAGAAGTCTAGTTAATCTTATCCAAAAATGTAATCTTTTTGTATCCAGAAATATATTAATGTTATCAAGGCCAAGCTCAGCTCTTAAGTAGACAGCTGGAAACGAATGGCCCACCCCCAAAGTTTTCCTTAATACTTTGTAAATAGGAACCATCAGTTTTTCCTTTGTATTGATATTCCAGATTTCAGCACCATAGCTCAGCTGAGCCAGGTACTTAATTTTTATCGCTTTCCGTAATGGCTTCACTGAAAGACCTCCATAAACATAATTAAACTTCCTTAAAGCAAATGCAGTTTTTTTTAAGTTTTTCCAAACTCTTCCCGATATGCTTGCTCCATTTCTCACCTGACACAAAAACAATACCCAAGTATACATAGGAGTCTACTATATCAAGTTCTTTATCACCAAACACCCAACTTCCTGCATATTTTCCTTTACCAAAAACAGACACATGGGTTTTGGAGACATTTATCTGTAGTCTTAGAGCCTTTGAAGTTTCTTGAAGCACATTTATGTTTTTCTGGAGCCCCTTTTTGGACAAGGAAAGCAAAATTATATCACCTGTGAATACTAAAGCTCCACAGTATGGTTTGGAATAGTTTACCCCTTTATATTAGGAATATTACAAGTTATACCCTGTTTACTAGAACCTTAAAATCATATTAAAACTCTGTGTAGTTGTGATTATTTTTAAGATGAATGTCTTATTTATGACATGGAATGTTTATTTCCTACATAATTATGTAATTTTGTAATTATTTGTTACTGTTGATGTACGGATGTTTGAAGTTATCGTATTTTTACTGACTATGGGTCATACCTGTAAAAGGGATTTTTTTCCCAGTATACTAACCTGTATACAACTAAAATCAATCAATCAGTTATCCTAGGGGAATCTGACTCCCATTTTTCCATTTTATCAAGTAAACCACTAATATAAAGAGAAAACAAAGTAGGGGCCATCATGCAGCCTTGTCTGATGCTCGAAAGATCGAGCACGCAGTCCTTATCTGCCATCACATTCTATGTTTCTATGTTTCACATCTGCGACACTTTACCCTCTTTATGGCTGCCTGCACCAAATATTTGGTGCAAATCCCATAAAAAGGTCCCACAAATACTGGAAAGTTGGACCATTAAAAAGCTGGTCTAACTTGCGGCAAGTGGTGCATGGGATTGTGAATCCCGATTGCCAGCTGGGGAATGCTGCAAGCCCCATGCGCCATATATTTGGTACACTCAGGCGTGCAGCATCCCCAACATGTTTGAGGATTGAGCCCAATATCCATGCCAAATGTTAGATCTCTTACCAAAATACTGACTTAGTTAACTCATTCCTTCCTGATGATGCCATATGGCGTCATAAAAAAAATACCTCTTTTTCCTGATGACGCCATATGGCGTCCTAAATCATTTGCTGTAGTGCCTGATGATGCCAATTGGCATCCATATCTTTCTCCTGGTGCAGCTCAAGCATTTGTTTACATTTGATGAATTGAGTTGTACCAGCTAATAGGGGACATCGTACCCTTACTGATTTTACCTAATATAATATGTGTTCGCATTGGCTATTTTTGAGAAAACAAGCCTTAATACATAAATAAATAAATTTACTATTTTTTGCATGTGCTATGAAAAATGTATTATGTTCATTCTGCCATTAGTTTGTATCGTAACAACAAATCATGTTGTTTTAGTGTAACATGTTAAGCTGATCAAGTTTACATTATAATTAATTTCATAACTTATTTTTTTTTTTTATTCAAGCAATAATTCTGCCTAAAACTAGAGTTTCACCATTTTTTATTCTTTGATCATGAGCATGCAATTTCTTTGACCTCGAGCTTGCAAATTTCTTTGATCACGAGATTCTTTGATCGTCATCTTTGATCGTAAGGGAGGGACAAGATGGCCAGATTTTATAATGGAATACATAGGCCAATTTTCACAAACTTTAAGTTTAAATATCTCTGAAACAGTTTGCTCTTTTTACTTGAAATTTGGAGGGTGTTGACGTCATGTCATGTAGATGTGAATTACAGTATTTACGTGTTGGAGAAAATATTTCTTGCAGAGATACAGTGTTTTGCATTGTGGCGGTGGCTTGAAATTGATAGGGTTCCTAGCCTTAGTGTCAGTGGCCAGCTGTGGAGGTGAGTGGAGGGTCTGTACGATTCACCAAGGGGGAGCACATGATGGGGTCATGGCGTCTGACCTCTGGGAAGACATGCATGAGGGTGAGTGGGCCAGGGATTTGAACCTACTGGGAGCTGGGGGAACACTAGACACCAGAGAATAAGTAGGTGATTATCAGCAGGGGGTGATTCAAACCTACAGGGAGTGGGGGGGCTTCTAGCCATCAGGGAAGGATCAGGTGATTATTGTTTGTTGAGATCCACATTTTGTTTATTTATTTGGTTTTTGGCAACTGGGTAGGTACATAAGATAACCAAGTACCTATTTTCTGGTATGACCCAGGAGATTACATTACACAAGAGAACATAAAGAGTTTTAGTACTGTACAATACAGCAATTAGGGCCAAGCAATATACAAGCATGGTACCCAAGCCATCTCACTTAGACTCACCCCAGACCCCTCCAGGGCCCCTCTGACTATCTCAGTAGCCTACATTCCCCCGCAGAAACAAACCCAAGCAATCCAATCCCTAACTGACTACCTGTCCAGCCTCCTGCATAAGGGCAAGCAGATACTAGTGGGAGACCTCAGCACCAATTGGCTTGCCAGTTCATCTGCCATTGTCAAGGATGCTTTTGCAGTCCTGGACCTAACACAGCTGGTAATCCAGCCTACCCATCTGAACCCATCCAACGTCTCTTACACTTTACTGGGCATCATCCTTGCCAACCACCTGCACAGAATTGTGGACATTGTTGTCCATCCAAACTCACCTAGTGATCACTCGCCAGTAACTTACATGTGGTCCTGCCACCTGCCAAAACCTGTGGCCATCATGGTCTTCCGTCGACTTATCTGACCAGGTAACCTCGTTAGGCTTAAGCAGTACCTCGCCCAGTGAGACTGGTCACCAATCAACCGGGCCCCTAGTATTGATGAAGCACTCTACTACTTTACCCACTCCTTCAATAAGGCCTGTGACATCTTTACCCCACTGATCAAAACCCGAACTAAGCAACATAGTGCACTATGGATCACAACATCACTGTTCAAACAGCTCCACCACAGAGACAATCTCTGGCATACAGCCAATTCCTCAGGCAAGCCTGGGGACAGGCAGTACTGCAATGCTAAGCGCAACAGATGTACATGGGCCACTAGTAAGGCCAAAGCAGAGTACTACAGATCCACACTAGCCTCCTCCTGGGGTCTACCCGGAACTTCTGGGACAACATAAAGGAGCTAAATGGGAAATCTCACTCCCTGCCCCGTCTCTACTCAACTTTAATGGGACCGCTATCACTGACCCTGCTAATATTGCAGACTGCCTAAACACCATCTTATCAGATCTCAGCGCAGTTCTCCCTAGTAACTTCTTCAACCCTGCCTCCTCTCCCCAGCCACAGCCCCTCCCTCGCCCACCTTTCTACCTGAGGACCATCTCACCACAAAACTCTTGGCACTATCTAACAAAAGCCCTCAGTGTTACCAGCCTTTCCTCTGACCCCCTGGATACTAGGATCCTACAGCAGGTCCTTGACGTAGCACTTAACCCCCTGACTGATTTACTCAACCGCTCCCTCTGCCTGGGTCAGTTCCCTTTAGCTTGGAAAAAGGCTGTGATCACCCCCACCTTCAAAAGTGGTGACACCTCCTCTCCTGGAAACTATCAGCCGATCTCTATTCTTCCTCCTCTCTCTAAAGCCCTGGAAAAAATAGTGGCAGACCAATTATCTGAATATCTTGCCTCCCACAATCTCCTATGCAGACAGCAGCATGACTTCCATCCAAGTCATAGTATGACCACTGCTCTCGTGGAGTTCTCAAACTTCCTTCACAAAACCCTTGACAAAGGCCACCTTGCAGGGGCTCTCTACATCGACCTCTTCAAGGCCTTTGATACAGTCTGTCACCCAATTCTACTGGACACTGTCCTTCAACCAGGCTTTTCCCAAGGCCCACTGGACTGGTTCTCTAGCTATCTCTCTTCAAGGTCCCAGCATGTCAAAATAACCAGCACCCTCTCCAGCACAAGCCCCATCCGCTCCAGGGTCCCACAGGGCTCCATCCTGGACCCTCTTCTTTTTAGTCTCTATGTAAATGCCCTACCCAACTCCTGTTCCAGCAAGGTCCTGCTATATGCAGATGATGCGGTTCTCCTCTCTTCCCACCCTGACCCCTCCTCTCTTCAGACGTCCCTCCAGCACTCTTTCAGTCAAACTGGAAACTGGTTCAATGACCACAGGCTGGTCATTAACATTGAAAAAACAAAAGCCATGTTGTTTGCCCATCATCAAAATAAGGCAAAAAACTTGCCCCTCCATATACTATCCAGCTCACTCCACCCACTAGAACAAATTAGTAGCTACAGTTACCTGGGCATTATCTTTGACTCTGCCCTCTCCTTTCACTCGCATATCGACCTGCTCACCTCAGCAATTAACATGCACATAGGCCTTCTCTACTGTCATAAGGACTGCCTCCCACCGGATGCCCTCAGATTGGCTGTCTCCTCCTCTGTCCCGTCTCTTGTAGACTATGGCCTCCCTGTCTATGCTGCTGCTGATGCCAATGCCCTCAGGAGAATCCAACTATCTCTAAATAAGGCCTGTAGACTCCTCACTGGTGCAAGCAAATGGATGCATGTATACAGTCTATACTCTCTGGCCAACATACTCAATCTAGAAGAGCGGTTATATATCAGACCTGCCTCCTAGTTAAAATAATACTTCTAGGTCTCTTCCCCACAGGGGTGTCTGCCTCCCTCCACCTTGCTTCCCCCTCTGCCTCTGCCCGTGGCTCCACTAAGGCCGCTCTCAGAGTCCCGAGGGTGCAGACATCACTTGCCCAGAGATCCTTTTGTTACAGGGCACCACACTGGTTCAACGCCTTCCCCTCCTCAATCTCTTCACTCACTAAAATAGGTCCTTTTAAGGTAGCTCTCAAGAGCCTCATTTTCTCCACTCACAGCTGCGAATGCACTCCACAAGCGGGATCCTAGCTCATAGGTGCCCCGTTCCCTCCCTGGCCCCTTGTCTAGACTTTTGATGACAATCGCCTTATCTCAGGCTGCAATTCTGAATTTATTGTATTTGTCCTTGGAGCCTAGCTTTCGCACTGTATAGACCTCTGTACTGCTATTGTAAACTGTAACTCTTATCTGGGCACTGGATGGCTCGGGATTCAATATTGTTTGTTCTGACACCTGCAAATATATGAATACTGTTTGCTATTCACTGTTTGGTATGTAACAAAAAACTTCTGTAACCTCCTGTCTATCATATTGCATCTGTGCTGCTGTCTATGTGTTGAATCCAGTGGAACTGACGTGGAGCCTTTGGAAACGAGTCCTTGACTCAAAGGGTTATAATTCCAATAAGTGTAATAAATAAAAAGCAGCAGTACAATAATATCAGGTGGGATGCAATCATAGAAGGTTAACATATTCAGAGTACAAGGTCTAAATTCAAGTTGTCAAGAACATATACATGAGAAATGCTTAAGAGCAAGCAACAGCAAAGTCAAGAATCAATTCTATATTAACAAGCAGCAAGTGGATTAGAAACCTTAATTAGGTATAGTAGCATAATTAGGAGGGAAGGAAACAGACTTTTCCCTCTTTACAAGACACTGGTTAGGCCCCATCTGGAGTACTGCTTGCAGTACTCGACGCTGCACCTGCTCAAGGACATTAACAAAATGGAGGCAGTCCAGAGAAGGGCAACCACAATGGTGCAGGGACTGCATCAGAAAACATGAGGATAGATTAATGGAGCTCAATATGTATACCCTAGAGCAAAGGAGGGAGAGAGGTGATATGATCAAAACATTCAAACATCTTAAGGGCATTAACAAGGTGAAAGAGTCTGAAATGTTTTAATATAAGAAAAATATCAGGACAAGAGGACACAGCATGAGATTAGAGGGAGGCCGATTAAGGGGTAATGTGAGGAAGTTCTTTTTCACAGAAAGGGTGGTGGATGCATGGAACGGCCTATCTCAGGAAGTGGTGAATATGAATACAGGGCAGGGCTTCAAACAGGCATGGGATAGGCATAAGGGAGCAATACAGATGAGTATAAATAGATAGGCCATTTGACAGAGTAAAGGCCGATGGCACATTCATAAGGTAGAAAAAATGGGCAGACTGGATGGGCCTTGTGGTCCTTATCTGCCATAGACTTCTATGTTTCTATGTTTTGGTTGGGGACAAGATACAGCAACTAATAAGTGAGTATAGTCGGGGGGGCTGGAAGGTCAAGGAAGTTCAGAAGCAATTGCAGGTCATGGATTGGATGAGGTGTGTTTTAAAGGCCAATATGAAACAGAAGGTGAAGGCAGAGCAGCGGATGGTTTGTCGTAGAGAGTTCCATTACCTGGGTGCAAAAGAGGAGAAATACTGCTCACCCATCTTGGTTGTCCATTTGAGTGTGGCAAGCAGAGTAGCGTTCTGGGACCTAAGTGAGTAGGTTGCACAGGCTCTGGAAAGTGGCTGTATGTGTACAGTGGGTGTGGGGACTGGAGTTGCTTGTACATTAAGCAGCCAAGGACAAAGGATTGTGAAGCAGAGGGGGATAGCCACCCACTGGAGTTGCAGAGTGCACAATGATTAGTGAGGTGTGGAGGTGAGAGGGCAACGTTGCATAAGTTGCTGTTGTATGTGACATCCTACATGTGCAAAGAAGACAAGGAGGCATTAGTGATGAGTAGGGACCCATATTGTAGGCAGGGAAGGAGTATGCCCTGAGTGGGGGGACCACTAGACACCAAAGAATTATCACATGATTAATAGTAGGGGGAATTCAAACCTACAGGGAAGGGAGACCACTAGCTACTAGGGAAGTTTTATGGTTAGCACTGCTGAGAATTCAGGGCCGGGGGGGAGGCACTGGACACCACAGAAATTTTATGGGTAGCACGGCCAAGGGTTGGGAGGGAAGGGGTACCACGGGATACCTGGGAAGTTTTATGGGTAGCCCTGCTGGAGGTTCTGGGGTGTGGGGACTACCAGCCACCTGGGAATGAGTGTTCGGGGTGGAGTGCACCAGATCACCACTACAGGCAGCCCTGGTTTTGCTTCGGGCCTGTAATGAGGCCTTAACAAGATGTAAATGACCCCCTAGCATTTTGCTAGTGCTACGGAGTCATTTGCATCTTAAAGGTGATACCAAACAGTTTTTACACCTCTAGATGCCCTCCAGTTGTCCTTGTATTGGCTACTCGGTAGTCTGATATGTTTTTGACTGTATCTCTTAAACTAATAATCTAATTTTGTTGCCTTTGTAACTACCCTGAATCTCTCTCTCTCTCTCTCTCTCTCTCTCTCTCTCTCTCTCTCTCTCTCTCTCTCTCTCTCTCTCTCTCTCTCTCTCTCTCTCTCTCCTCAGCAGTTGGTGCTGTCTCTTTATATATTGCCTGACCATTCTATGGCATCACAAACTCCTTTCCAGGCTATTCAGAAGAATAGCATGGAATGGGTGTTATTGATGTCATAGAATGTCTTGGAAATATGAAATCTCAAGAGCAGCAACTGGTGAGGAGAGTGGAATACGTAGCACTGAGGGCACTCAAAAGCTAGATTATTTATTTAACAAAAAATCATCAAAACACATCAGAATGCTTAACTGGCATGGAAAGGAAGATGGAAGGGCAGTTAGCTATGTAAAAATAATTTCATATCTCCTTTAAGATAAGAATGTGGGATTGCTTCACAGAAGCAATCACCATTAGTAGGCCCCATCAGGCTGATTGCAGTCCTAATCCCCATAGCATTCTATTGCTCTCATACATCCGTTTACCAGTAAGGTACTGGGGATTACAATCTCAATCAGGATAGTGCCAGGCTGGTATACTGGAAATGCCTTTAGTGCTCGCAGAGTGCCCAGGCATGTTCCATTATACTTCTGGTTTGCTTCAGGTACTAATTTGCTCCTGGAGTAAACATTTAATGAGTGCTAAATTTGGACCTATGAATATCCTGCTCTACATCTCTTATTCACTGAGTATAAATAAAATGTAGAAATTGAAATGGGATTAGTTAATGTTTAGTTTAAGATTTTTATTTATCTCAATTACATAATTTTCCTTCAGTTTTATCTTCACTAAATTAGATATCACCAGTTTTTGTTGCTGTGTGCACGTTCACCTATTTGTCTGCAATACTTTTACTGTCATTATAGGTACAGATGATCAAGCAACATACAGAAGAAAGACATTCTGTTACTAATTTAACATTTGATTACTAACACTTTAATGGAGATTTATGTGTTTTTATGGACTGATTCTTGGTAAATACGAAGTGTTGCACTCACTTCATGAAAGTTTTTTACATTTTTCTTTTATTCTTTGTTAACCGGGTAAGGCCCACTAGGCACAAGTGCCTGTTTTCAGGCATAACCCAGGAGCTTTGGGTGGTTAATGCTCCTATTCCTGAAATGTTCTGTCTGTCTCAGCCCGATAGTTGTTGTGGACTGAACTGTACTGTATTTGACATTGCACTATGTTTGTTTATCTTAGTTTTGTTTGTTGCTCCTCTCCCTGTTATATTCCCCAACCCCCAGGACGCTACTGGAAACGAGCTGTTTAAAGCTCATGTTGTCTTTCCTGGTGAAACTGTTCTAAATAAATAAATTAAAAAATAAAAGTGACTTGCTCAGAGTCACATAGTATACACATGGAGGTTATGGGAATCAAACCCAGGTCTGCTGGATGTACCCAGTTCATTCATAGCTCATTACTTTAATCTCTAGTCTATACTGCCAGCCCCAGTTTATATCAGTAACCTGTGAATCTCTCTAAACATTTTCCCTTTGTACTGTATGTAGTACTTTGAATGTCAGTGTACTCATTTAGTAGCTGAAACCCTATATGGAGTTGCAGTGAAGTGCAGGGTTAGTGAGAGGAGTATAATTTTCTCCACATATCCCCACTGACCAAAACTGCCATGTACAAAAGAAAGCAACTGTCTTCAGAGGGGGTACATTGTCCTCTACGATAGTTGTGCCATATCTCATTATGAGAATTGAATTTCCAGATTTTAATGGCTACATAAAGCATGCTGGAACTGTGACAGCAGCAAGAGTTGGCCCAGGGTGTGGCACCAGGCACACTGTGTCATGCTATGACCCATGCACTAAGCATTTAGCACTACTACCAATGTTGAAACCCCACCACAATCCTGAAGGCCAGTTTGTGAACAAGGTTGTAATTAATTTTTTGACCTTTTGCCAGTCTTTCTTGGTGATCCAGTGACTTCTAATGACTCTACTTGCCCAAATTAACTCCTTGGCATCTAGTGGATTCCTTCATCTGTAGCCCCATCCCTTATATTCTCTGTGTCAGTGGCACTGTGTACAACCTTACTCCCTCTGCAAGAATTTCATTTCTGGCTTACAAGGTATCAACACCTTGAATAATTGTTTTCAGCAGTTCTTTTGATCGTGGGTGAACTGCCCTTGTGACTGGGGAGGGGGAGAGAGGGCATTAGAAAGACAGTGTGCATGGCATTGTGCCATCATGCATGTTAGTGCCCTCATTACCAAGAATCAAGCTGCAATACTACACTGATCTGTGAACAAGCACAGGAATGATCTTTCAACATTTCTTCGTATAGCACAAAGGGATGCAAGGTAGTAATGAGCCACAAAATGGTCTTTGCGAGAAATTTTGTGGCACATTTTGTCCACTGAATAGTCATTTAATTTTTATTTATGTAACCCCCCCTATGAATGGGGGTTCCTAAAAGCCTTTCCGGAGCTTGTCTAAATGCTCTGTGCCAAATTGGTGTTCGACGCTAGATGTGGGCGTAGTGAGTGCCTTTAGAGCCTCCAGTACTGTCTTTTTAAGAGTTGCCTTTCTCACAGGTTTTAGTGGTTTGAATGAGGGGACTGGGGTTTCCCTGTTCGAATCCCACCTGAGCTGCAAGGAAATTGCTCCCTTCATGTAGTCGCTGAAATGTGCAACGGGAGCCCCTTTGGAAGATGTAGCCGTTTGGCTGTAACTAGTTAGAGTGTTAAGTGGAATTGCAGTTTGTATAACCTGCTTCTCTTGCAGCTGGTACTGTGTGCACTTGGCCCTTCCATTTTGGACCTGGGCTATTGAAATGGGCCAATGGGAAATGGGGGGACCCTAAAATGGAGATGTGTTTCAACCAACTAGAATTGGGACTCTCTAGTGAGCCGGCTGACCAATGAAGACACAGCTAATAATTCTGGGAATTGAAGTCTAGACCATGGCGCCTTTTCGCACCAATGAGGGCAAAAATTAAGTGACTGGCATCAGTAGCCAGCCAATGGGATCGAGTGATGCCTGAGCTGAGAGGATTACCCCATACTGCCAAGGGGCAGAGACGTGGTGGCTGTGAGCGAGGAAGGAGCTCTGGGCTCCTGCGCCATTGAGTTTTCACGTGGGAAGCGCGTGTAAGGCCAGTGTTGGGCATTTTGAATCGCCAGCAAGTTCAGACTAAATCCGCTGGGTAGCGGTCAGAGGAGGCTGTGCAGGAGTGCAGCTACCTACCAGGCTCACCCTGTAGAGGACTGGAGAATCTGCTGAATTGCGCTCGGTCTGTCAGGAAGAGTGAAGCTACGGTGAGACTCCCGATTTGCTGTGAGTTAGGTCGGGCCCTAGGAGCAGCTTCCTGGTATGGTACCCCTCTGTTGCTTTCCGTATAAAAGTGTGGAGAAGTGTTTGGAGTCCAGGCTCGGTCCTGTGAGTGGTGTGAGGGCTTCCGGAGTCGTGAGTACTAAATCAGGGTAGCTCCCTGTCAAATGTTCCTAATAAGGGCAAGATCTTCTGGTTACTTCTCTAACTACACTAACTGAGCCAGCTGGCTCTATTTAATCTTCGTAGGAATCTCATGCCTGTCTCTGTGTTAGGGCCCCAACCAGCTGCATCGAGGAACTAGCCTTTAGGGCTTGGTACCCAGGGACAGTAACTTATAGGTTAGGCCTGTGCACAAAGCCCTAGGTAGATACTTATATATTGTGGTGGTAAGCCAATCAACTTGATTCCCCACGGTCCTTGTTATCCCCCCTTAAATAAATCAGATTGCTTGTTTGCAAAGGTACACTGGCTAGTTTGTGTAATAATGGTGAATTATTGCTCAGTGCATACTGTGTAACTGCACCTTACTTTTCAGGGGTTCCCCAGAGTGAGCTGAGTGGCCCGAGCCGGGGGGTAAGTGTGTATGGTAAGGACACTGCAATTGAACTGTGTGGGCCACTAGTGGGGAGAAAGGGTGGTTGCAGCAACCCAGAGGGCTGTGACCAAGTCAACCTCGACTGTCCTAACCTCAACCTCTGGTTGGAGGCACCCGCCAACAGAGCTAAACCCCTTACCCTGTTACAGTCGGAACAGGCAGGGGTAGTAGCCTATGGGATAGCGCCCCTTGGGGGTTACATTTATTGATCAAGTCTAGGATTATAAATACCTTTGAGCCAAGGCTCTTTTACAAAGGTTCCACGTCAGAGAAATACAAATTATGGGAACATCAAGACAGACATTACAACAATGTGGACATTGCAAACAGATTACAGATGAATACAATTCAAGGGTAGTGTTGTAAGCAAGGCAGCCAGCAGCATTTGTCAGAGAAAACAGACAAGAGATAAGAAGTGCCAGAGTCATAGGGAGAGGGAAGGGGGGGCGGAAGAAGGAATGTAGGTAGGGTGGGGAGAGGGTGAAAAGTGCAGCATTGGGTATACCAAGATGTGAGGGATTTAGTTCACTATTTATTCATTTAGGTCGATGAGGAACAATACTGCCATAATGGTGGACTCAATTACCTCGGTAGGCCTGTCTTGTATCTTGGAGACCTGGCTGGATGAAAACGTAGCTCTCATTTTGGAGGTGGCATTGCCAGCCAAGTACTCCGTAATACACACACTGAGGAAGAAATGCAGATGCAAGGGGGTAGCGATTTGTTTTAAATCAAACCTGGGCATCAAGGTGCTACCTATGGGACCCACAGCGTCTTTTGAGTGTGTTGCTGCATGGGGTGGGGGGGTTGTCCTGGTGTGGGTTACAGGATCCTCCTGCTCTATCACCCCCCAGGTCAGAAGGTGAATTTTTGAGGGAGATCAGAGAGCTTGTCGCCGGCCTGGTGTTGGAGCCCCCTAAATTTATTTATTTATTCAAAGGTTTTACCAGGAAGGCATGCTGAGCAGACTACTGTTTGATTTCCGATGCGTCCTGGGGTTGGGGGACAGGGGAGAATACATGTAGATTCAGTGTATAGTTAACAAGCAGGCAAAACATATAGATACAGTGCAGTACAGTAGGTAGTTGTGCAAGGCACGAACAATATAATTTCAAAATACATCACATATTAGCAATCACATTAAAGAAGAAGCTATACCCTAGTGTTAAAACATATCTTAGTCATATGTGCAGGTGGAGGGGAAGTGTGCTTTGAGGAGGGAGTTGAGATGCTGAGTGGGAGGAGAGAGCCGAATGTCCTCAGGAAGGGAGTTCCACAGTTTAGGCATGCAACATTTAAAGGCTGCCTGGCCTGTGGCAGTGAACAGGTGTGGAACAGACAAGAGACAGGAGTTGTAGTTCCTGAGTGAGTATATGGGATGGCCTGGGGCTGTTAGGATTGAGGCAAGGTAAGCGGGAAGGGACTGGGCTCCAAATTTAGCCGTGATCCTAGCACAGTGGGACTGTCTCTGATCCTGCAGCGTGGGGAGGTCCAGGGTCCAGTAGAGGACACAATGACGGGTGGTGGGAGGACAGTCAAGGGAGAAATGACAGAAGGAGTGGAAGAAGGGGTCCATTCTGGCTAGGGTGGACTTGGGAGCGGCATTGTAGACTATGTTACCATAGTCAAAAATAGAGAGAATCATTTTCTGCACAATTGCACAGTGAGCCAGCAGTGGGATGCAATCATGGTTGCAGTATAAGGTGAAGCTGTTCGTGGATGGCATCAATACGTAAAGAAAGAAAAGTTGAGGTGCTGGTCAAGCCAGACCCTGAGATATCTAAAGGAGGTGCAGGCCTCCAGGGAAGTCTCATCCAGGGTGTGGAAGGTGGGGATGGAGGGGAGCCAAGAAAATCTCTGCCTGGTGCTGAAGGTTATGGAGACAGCTTTCTTGGTGTTGAGATGGTTAATTCTTGAGGACTTAAATGCATAGGTCAATGACAAGCTCTCCTTTTTGGTGCTAATTTCCTTAGGAGCAAGGAGGCACTGGGCCTGATGCAAAATGTTACTTCAGTGACCCACTCGGGTGGCCACACACTGGACTTTGTGTTTTCATTAGGCCTTGAGGCCACTGAGCTTAGAGTAGATCCGGTAGCTTGGTCAGATGATAGCACAGTGGGTTTGGGCTCCCCCAAAGCCCTTGCCTCTGTGGAAATGGTCTGGTACCACCCTTTGCAGGGTTTGTCACCAATAGGGCTATGAGTGGTGCTGAATCTATTGAGTGTGGAGGCTGCGTGTGTGATTGGAATAGAGGAGTGCAGTGATTTCAGTAATGAGGCTGTCACTGCAACCTTTGACTAATTGCACCCATTTGTGTCTGACCCTTATCTACTCATTGGAGACCTCCCTGGTTTTACAGGGAACTCAGGGAGTTAAAGATTAAAGGTCAGAGGTTAGAGAGATGTTGGAGGAGCACTGGCCTGATGGAGGACAACTTGGCCCTGACGTCCCATTATAAGGACTATCAGGGGGCAATCTCCCAAAAGAAGGCATATTTTTTGTCAAGGGAGATTGCTGCGGCAAGGAACAGACTGGCTCAGCTCTTCTGCACGGTGGATGGGCTATTATATCCAGTCTGCCTCCATATGGGAGGAGCAGGTTCAAGCACAAGGTGTGAGGAGTTTGCTCTGTTCTTTGCTGACAAAATGTCCTCTATCAGAGATGAAATCTCCACCATCATCACTCAAAGGGATTGTGGGATCCACCCTGAGACATGCCGGAGCACTCCTCCAGTGTGGGTTGAGTTTGACCCAGTTGGGGTAGAGGAGGTGGTGGAAGTTGTCTCGAGGCTGAGACCAGCACATCACGATCTGGACCCAGATCCAACACAACTTTTGGTCGGATGCTTGGACCTAATAGGATCTGTTGTGGCCGAGATCATCCGGGGTTCCTTGAAGAATGGAGTCTTCCCATCGGCTTTGAAAAAGGGCCTTAATTGGAAACCTACTAAGGAAACCCTCATTGTGCTCAGACTGTTGTGGCAACTACAGACCGGTCTCAAACCTTCCATTTTTAGGGAAGGGTGTAGAAAAAGTGGTGGCAATCCAGCTCGAGGACTGACTCACCTTGACCTTGTCCTCCACCTATGAGGTTTTCCAGTCTGGGTTTAGGGATGGGCACAGTACGGAGACCACCTTGATGAAGGTACTTAATGATCTCCTAATAGCGAGAGACAGGAGAGAGTGTACCATCCTGGTCCTCCTGGATCTTTCAGCAACGTTTGACACTGTACACACAGCAACTGCCTCCTGCAGCATCTCAAATGGCCTGGGACAGCATCGGAGGGCTCAAGAGGTAATACTCAGTTCCCCCTCCTTGCACATCTTTGCTGGGGGTGTTAGCCCATCAACACTGTGCGTCGACTGCCCCACCCACTGCAGCCACCATCCCACCCAAGCTTGGCCCTAGATTTATAGGTACTTCTGGTTATGTGACTTCCTGCTAACTAGAAATTAAGTCCCCACTTTCCCACCTGCAGGTTATAGTGACCGGCCACCAGAGGGCTTCTCTTCCTCCTCCTGTCAAAGGTCTCTCCTCTGCCCTATACACATCCCCTCTACTCTATACCTTATCAGTAATCTAGCTCACCCCACACTCCACTGCTTCCTGTCCAAACCCACTTTATCTTCTGCCCCTCCTTTTTGACCCCCTCTTTCAGGACACCCCCCCTCACTTTCTCCCTGCACTCTCTCTCAGTCACCACTAGGAGCTGCTATCGCGCACCCTGTTTTCAAGCTGCCACCCACCTCCCCATGGCACCTCTCCCTGGTGATTATTACCTGCCAGCTGGCATTTTTTGGAGTCTCCCCCCACTGTACTTGAACCCTGTACCTTCCTCACCAGGGTCCACAGCCCTACCACTGCAACACAGAGCCAACCACAATTAGTGTATACCTCAGACCCCTCATATATTTCTCTTACATAAAGCCCCCACACTCACCATGACCAGCACAGCGCACCTCATGGTTGTGAATGCACTTCTACTACTGGTCCTGTCCCTCCCCATGACCTATGCCCCCCTCCCCTCACTGTCGCCTGACCCACTTCCAAGTCAAGCCATCCCACACTACTGCAAATCCCCCACACTAACAGCCCAGCTTAAGGCCCCCTAACTCCCCCCTCGTGCATCTACCACTTCTGATGATTAATGCTAATTCAGCACTGTCTATGATCAGCCCTGCTATCCCAACCCTGAGCTCCCTTGCAATTCCATGTACAGCGCATATACGCAGACCCTCGCACATCAAGCTCAGTCGAGTAAACAAGCAAAGGCCCCGAATCAGAATTATCACCCTGCTCCTTCTCCTGTCTGGAAACATCCACCCCAACTCGGACCCTAGGTCCTCCTGCTCACAGCAACAGCCACCTAACCACTGGCCTTCGCATAGGGTCCATGAACATTTGCAGCATCCTGAAAAAGATTGCTGCCCTCCAATGCTGGATCACCTGGCACCAACCAGACGTGCTAGCTCTGGTAGAAACATGGTTGTCCAAGTCCACTCCTACCTCCGCTGTCTCCATTCCTGAATACTCACTTTTTAGGATGGATAGAATGGGGAAGCGGGGTGGCGGCTGCACCTGTTACATTAAACACATCCTGCGGGCCCAAGCTCTCCCACCCAACCTTAGCTCACGGTGCTCAAGCACTGTCACTTAAAATCACCCCAGAATCATCCAAGGCCCCCCTTATAATCACAGTGGCCTACATCCCACCCTGCAAGCAGACACAAGCCCTCAACTCACTAACAGAGTACCTTGCCAGCCTCCTTCACAAGTCTGAACAGATACTCCTTGGTGACCTCAACCTAAACTGGCTGGGTGCCAGAGCTACCTCTTCCTTTAATGCACTTGCAGCCCTTGACCTGCATCAGTTGGTAACAAAGTCAACCAGGCACAACCTGGCCACCGGCAAAAAAAACCTCCTGGACATTATTCTCATAAACAGGCTGCATAAAATAACAGACACTGAAGTTCTTCCAAACTATCTCAGTGATCACGCCCCAGTGATCTGCTCATGGTCAGGTCTGATACCATATCCACCCCCTACCGATACTCTTCGGTGTCGCCTACATCCAGGAAAACTCCCCAACTTCCTGCAGCACCTGGCCCAGTAGAACTGGTCCCCAATATACCACGGCAAAAGTGTAGACACCATGCTCACATACTTTCATGAATCCTTCATCTGGGCCTGTGACAGCTTTGCTCCCCTAGGAAGGACAAAAACTAGGAAACAAAATGCCCCCTGGATCATGCCATTCCTCCTCCAGCAGCTCAAAAGCCATGACAACCTGTGGCACAAAGCTATTGACTCAGGTAAACCTGCTGACAGGCAGGCATACACAGATGCTTGTAACAGTTGCATGTGGGCCATTTGCAGAGCGAAAGCCGAGCACTACAGAGCCAGCCTAACCACCACCTGGGGCTCATCACGGAAGTTTTGGTACAATATAAAAACCTTAAGTGGCAAATCTCATATGCCACTCCCCTCCCAGATAGCTACTGAGGGATCAATCACCATAGACCCAAAGAAAATTGCCAATATACTCAATAATAGCTTTACCGACCTAGCTCGGTTCTCCCTCCCAACTTCTTTGAACCCTTACCCGCCGCCAACCACCCTCAACTACCACGGCCTCCTTTTTATCTCTGAACTACCACCAGTAGTGAATCCAGGCCCCATCTCTCCAATGCCCTGAATGGAAGCAGCCCCCCTGAATGACCCAATTGATGTCAAACTCCTCTGCCTGGCTCTTGATGCCCTGCTTGCCCCACTCACTGGTCTCCTGAACTGCTCCCTGTGCCTAGGCCAGTTCCCAATGGCCTGGAAGAATGCTGTCATCACACCTATCCACAAAGGAGGTGGCCCCCAATGCCCGGAAACTACCGACCAATCTCCATCCTTTCTCCGCTGTCTAAAATCACTGGAAAGAATCGTGGCTGATTAGCTGACAGAATACCTGGGAACCCACAATCTTCTCTGTACAGAGCAGCATGGGTTTGGTGCTGGGCACAGCACCACCACAGCTCTTCTTGAGTTTTCAAATCACTTACACTCTGCTCTTGACAATGGCCATGCTGCTGGTCCCGTGTTCATAGACTTTTCTAAGGCCTTTGTTACGGTCAGTCACCCACTCCTTCTAAAATCCCTCCACCACCTTGGTTTCTCCCAAGGACCCCTGAATTGGTTCACCAGCTACCTGACAGACAAGGCCCAGTGTGTACGAATAAACAACACAGTCTCCTGCCTATGCCCTATGTGCTCCGTGGTCCCCCAGGGGTCCATCTTAGGGCCACTGCTGTTTAGCCTATTCATATACAGAGTCCCCACCCCGTGCACTGAGAAACTTCTCCTATACACAGATGATGCTGTCATCTGTGCCTCCTACACCAGCCCCACTGAACTGCAGGCTGCCCTACAGAATGCTTTCACTCAAATAGAACACTGGTACATGGAACACAGGCTAATCCTGAACCTAAAAAAAACAAAGACCCTCCTATTTGCCCATCACCAGAGAAAGCTTAGAAATGCCCAGCTGCAGATCCAATCGAAACTGCTATACACACTGGAGCAGGGCACATCATACAAACACCTAGGAGTTACCTTTGACACTGCCCTCACATCTACCTAACAACACACTGCTACGCTGCCTACACCATTAGCCTACTGTATCACCACAAGGATTGTCTTCCACCAGAAGCCCTCAGACTAGCCCGCACCTCCTCAGTCATGTTCCTTATTGAATATGGGCTGCTTGTCTATGCCGCTGCTGATGCCATGGCCATCGGTAAAATAAAAATGGTCATTAACAAAGCCTGCAGGCTTATAACTGCTGCTGACTGCACAACTCACATGTGCACGCTCTACTCCCTTGTCCAGATAATTAACCTTGATGAAAGGGTCCAGTACCAGACCTGCCTAATAGCCAAAAAATCACTCCTTGGCCTGACCCCACCAGGACTAACTGCCCCACTAACCCTAGCCGCCCATTCTGTTAGCATGCACAGCTTGGCTAAGGCTGTCCTGACTATTCGCAGAGTCAGGACCACCTTGGCGCAGAGGTCATTTATTGTCAAGGCCCCCACCTAGTATAACTCCCTTCCCCCTGAGATAACTGGACATGCTACACTTGGATCCTTCAAGGCAGCCCTAAAAGCACACCTCCTTGCCACCTGCACCTGCCCAATATAGGCGCACAGCACTAGTCCTTGGCGGCCCCCATAAAATCCAAACTGACTTCTAGCTGTACGTTTTAGCCAGGACTACCCACTTTGACAAGGTCTCCTCAGATGGCTCTACAACCCGCTGTGTACTAGCCACCCATTCTTTCCCGATTGGCTTACCCTCCTGCTCTGTAAGCCCTACTTTTTTCTTTTCTGCTCTCGCTATCCTGCCTAGTATGTCTCGAAACTATGGTAGTTTTCCAATATTCTTGTACCTACACTGTTCACGGTAATCACTCTGTATAGAATCTGCAATGTCATTAGATACCACCTGTCACAAACCCACTCAGCAGGTCAGCCCTCTACTCCCAAAGTGCCAAACTCTGAGCGCAGTCTTGTGAACAGTTAACAGAAACAGGATAACCCTCCTGTCTGTTTTGTGGGTTCCAATCAACCTTTGGTCTCAGTTCTGGAGGGATTCAAACTGTGAACCTCTTGCTAGCATACCCAATGCATAGACTCAGATAATTCTGTCTGCGGGGTGGCCAGATATCTTTGCCTATGGGCACCTAACCAGACGTACGAAATGAACCCTTAAAAACTCTAATGAAGATCTCAGATTACTCATATCTTTTTCCAGTTTGGTATCACCACTCAAGCTTATGCACAGTGTCTGCTTTAAACATATATACTTCATATATACTTCACTAATTAAAGAAAAGAAATTCAAAGACAGACCAAGTAGGCTCTAAAAATAGAGTTTTTACTAAAATAGATAAAAATATGTAAAACATAAAATACAGAACCATATACCACAAGAACCATACAATCTTTTAAAAGAACAAGGTTTTAACAGTGCAATTCCTACTACAGTACTTAGATTTTGTCTCTCTCTACCTGTATACTTGCTTAAAGTGCTCAAAGATGTTTCTCTGTCAGAGTGTAGATAAAAGTGTGTCTAAAAGAAGAAAGAATACTGTTTAAAAAACTGTCTTGGTCAACCCCTTTGGATGAGGTCACCTAGATCCTCCTCTGTTTATGAAAAAACAGACACCCAGGATATTTTATCATATTAGACGGTAAGATAATTAAGGTTACATCAGCAGAAACTCCTTTCCCCATTTGACTTCCCCAATCAAGTCCATAACTTTCCTTTCATCTATAAGCAGTATCCTCTCTCACACAGACATCAAAGCATTTATGATTTCGTACCAGTGTGCTATCACCTGGTTTCCTCCTCTAACGTCATAAAACACTGATTTTCCTCTTAGCAGTTAAAGCTATATTTCACTTAGAAAAAGAGGAGATTCTTGATTAAGGCCTGTTCTAGTCTGTAATTAGCTTCTGGCCTTCCAGGTAACACCTTATATCTAAAACCTGTGTGTGTGTGTGTGTGTGTGTGTGTGTGTGTGTGTGTGTGTGCAAACTCACATGCTGTCTCAGCGTCTCTCATGAGAGACAGTCCATAACACATTTTTATATTATAAAAATGATACAGTGATCAGAATCAACTGTCCAAGTGTCACACCACCTTGTATAATTTATGCACTGTAGTAGCTACCACCCTGTATAACTTAGGCACTGTATTAGCTACCACCTTGTATAGGTCATCACACTCTCTGCAGCTGTAGTAGTGTTAGTGCTTAGCTACCAAACTGTGTAGGTCACCCGGTGTTGTTGGACACACAGTGCAAATGACTTGTATATAATTAATCTCTGTGTCTTGCACTATAGTAGTAGTCCTATGGGTGAAACATGCTATGTTGAATTGTTCCATTGTCTGTGTTTGCTTAATCCGTTGGTTGATGAGGAGTCTTTGAAAATGAGTCCCTGACTCAAAGATCTGTAATCTCATTCTATCAATAAATAAATAAAATAAACACTGTGGACCCTGAGGTGCTGCTTGACCGACTGCGGTACTGGTGTGGCCTGTACAGTAATGTCATCAAATGGTTCAGGTCATACTTGACAGGCAGAGTGCAGAGGGTGGTGATGGAGTTAACCTCATCTAGCCCGAAGCGCCTGACCTGTGGTATTTCACAGGGGTCGGTCTTGGTGCCCTTGTTGTTTATGGTATATATGCTGCCATTGGGAGACATTATTAGGTGGTATGGGCTGGGGTTTTATGGCTATGCAGATGATACCCTGCTATACCTGTCCTGTACACCAAGTAACCAGATGGCAGACTCTGTATTTAACAACTGCCTGTCAGAGATCCAGATTTGACTGACTCATAACTGGTTGAGACTCAGTCCAGACAACACTGAGGTGCTGGTGGTGGATCTGGGTTGTCGTGGGTTGGGGGACAATTTGTGGGATTCCCCTGGTCTTATACTGGGGGGGTACCACTGATCCCGTCCGAACGAGCAAAGAATCTGGATGTGATCCTCGACAACAGCCTGACTCTTGATGCTCAGGTGTTGGCCGTTGTTAAGAGTGGATTTTATCATCTGAGAAACATTGCCTAGATTCGGAACCTGTTACCCCCTGAGGACCTAACCTGGCTAGTACATGCTTTCATCGCATCTAGGCTGGATTACTGTAATGCCCTGTACCTAGGGCTATCTGGAGGCAACCTCTGCTGACTGCAGCTGGTGCAGAATGTGGTAGCAAGACTATTGACAGGCGCTTGTAGGTGTGATCATATTACGCCTGTCCTCTGCGAACTGCACTATTTGCCAGTTAGGTAAAGGGTTGCCTTCAAGTTCAGATTACTGATCTATAAGGCCATACACGAGGGGGGGACCAGTCTACCTGCAAGATCTCCTTGGGCTTCACTGTCTCTTCTGGGCTCTCTGTTCCACTGAGGGTTGTCTCCTTAGTGTTCCCAGGGTTAGGTTGCATCACTCTGGTGACAGAGCATTTTCGGTAGCTGCACCTACCCTGTGGATCTCTGTCTAAACAGCTATGGGAGGCACCCTTGGTAGAAACCTTTAAAAAGGGTTTAAAACCTTTACTATTTAACTAGGCTTTTAATGAATAAATATTCTGAATTTGATTTTATTATATAGATAGTTTTTATGCATATTGCTACTTGCTCCAAATCTGTATTGTTAATGAATGTTTTAAAGTTGTTGTATTGTGTTGTTTTTTTTTTTATTGTGAAGCGCTCCGAGTCCCTGGAAAGGGGTGCTATAAAAATAAAGTATCTATCAATCTAGCTATCTATCTATCTAGCTATCTATCTAATTATTTACTTGAATTTTGATAGCTGGGTTGGCCCACTGAGACATACTGTCCTTTTTTCAGGGGCAACCTGCAATTAATAAGACATACAACAGGCAAATTTGTACCCATACAGTGGGTAACAAAGTCATACAATAGGCAGCATCACAATAGAGTAGTCATACAAGTATAGTAGGCAACATCACAGTAGGGTAGGTGACAGCTGATATTAGTTAAACATATAAATACATTAGGGAGACAAGAACAATGCAGCTGACTAACCAGAAGTACTTCATCAGGAGTGAGTCATTACACAAGAATACCATAGTTGAGACAATGGATATGTTGAAACCGTTAGCTGGGTGTAGGTTTACTACAAGAAGCAGCTGCTCGGATATCCTGGATATTGTGGAGAAATATTAATGGGTTATCAAGGACGTAGTTTAGAAATCGCTGCCCAGTTACATCTGCAGTGAAGCACCACCACTACGTTAGCTTTTAATTTCTTCTTGAATGTTATCAATGTGTCACAAAGTATAATCTCATTCAGGAGAGTGTTCCAAAGGGAGGGGGCATGGTATGAGAAGGCACACCTACCAGAGGCAGAGTGAGATTTGGGAATTTCAAGCAGGGGTGCCGATAGAAATTTCTGGGCCCGGGACATACCTTCAGGACTGGGCCCCCCTCATCCTCCCATTCCTTCTTAAAACATATATAATTCAATAAATGAGTAGATTTATATTTAAATAAATAATGTGCCGCTGCACAGCTTAATGAAAGGCTATAAAAATAACAGAATTTGTACTTTACTTATACTTAACTAACTTACACAATAACATTAGGCAAATTCCAGCGTACATCCTCCCTTGACCCTCTAAATTCAATTCTATTCAGTCCTAAGAATAAGAATCAGTTAAGCCAGTTTAGGTTCACAAAACTTCACGTTCAGCAGTTGAGTTTCTAATAATTAATAGCAGGTGGTAGGTAGAGCGAAGTATTGAACAACTAACCTGTAATTCTTTACCTAGCAACTCACTGTGTAGAACTGGATCATAAAATAAACACCCCACCACAGCCTGCTTGCCTTTTCTCTTGACCTGAGACTGATAGCTGACATCACTATCAGACAGTAAGACTTTAACTTGAATAATTTTAGACAATTCAGTTAACTTAAAGTCTTAACTTCATACTTTAATTCAAGTTCACGTCAGTCAACAAAACAAGTTTCTGGTTAGGCAGATTCCCTTTAGCACAGTGCAGTTAAAGTTTAATTCTTAACTGTAAAGTATAAGACTTAGTAGTAGACAACTCTAGACAAGTCACTATGTGCATGAACACCCCCACAGCTTGTGCTTGCCTGGCTGCTCCTCCAGACTCAAGTCCACACTCCAGTCCAGGCAGTCAGTCACTCAAAAGAACAAGCAGAATCAGTTCTAAGCTGCTTAGGTATACACTTCAAACGACAGTTGAGTTTTAATAATATTAACAGTAGGTGGTAGGTAGAGCAAGGTACTGCCTGGTCTGGAGGAGGCAGAAGACTAGACTTTTCTTAGAAGTAGAAATGCTCACCCTTCCACTTTCTTAGGGAGGCAATACAGTGCAGTGGTTTAAGGATCTGCGCTGCAAACCTGGAGACTTTGGTTTGAATCCCACAGCTCCCACTTGCCACTTGCATACTGTGTGACCCTAAGCAAGTCACTTAACTTCCTTGTGCTCTTCCCAGGTCACCTGTAAATTTACAAGCTTCTGCTTACTGTGTGACTGTCCTGGCTAAACAAACAACTGAAGTCCAGTTACAGTACCCTACCAACAGACTCAGTTAGCCACCCCCACTCTGTCCTGGTGGGCCCTGGCCATCCTTAACTGTGTCTACCAACTCCCTACCTTAACTTAAACACCAGGCTCAAGAGTCTAGCTCGAAACATGTCCTCCATGTTCCATCCAGGCCGTCCCCGACTCCCCACCACAGCTTTCCTAGCCCAGTAGCCCAGCCAGAATGAGGAATTAATCCTCCTCCAACAGTCCCGTCCTGCCTCCTTGTCCAAGTAATTCCACTGCCAGCTTACAAGACAGTCTGTCCAATCAGTGTGATTCGAATGACTGTGAAATAAAATCAAGTTATAAATTAAAGCAAGCGACTTCAGTCTGCAAGTGCGACTGCCACAGTGCCACTAACTAAAGCAAGCTGCCCTCAGTCCCGACTCCTTCTCCCGCCAAGACAAGGATGGAACAAGTGAGCAGGTGCATCCAGTGAGCAGCGCATGCTACATCAAATGGCGTGGTGGCCTGATGATGACCTGATGGCCTGACCTCCAACCTGGCGCTAAGTGACCTTGCCTGGCTCCAGTTCCTGACTTGACCCCTGGCCCCTGGCATTAATTTGTCACTGTCCGATTCATCTGATCCAAATTCCAGTATCCTGGCTACCAACTCAGCCTGTCACCAGCAGCATTACTTAATTGGGGGACAGCTGACAGCCACTGGGAATAGGAAACAATTGACAGTTGGTCAGACGGCCAGGCCCCCAAGCCACCAGACCCAGGATAGTTCTCCTGCTCTCCCCGTCCAGCCCCTGATTTCAAGTAGGGGGTTGGAGGTAAACCAATGGCATCTGGTATACTGCTTGAAGTTGAGGATCCCTTCTAGGCAGGGAGAGGAGGGACCTTTTATCAATCTGAAGGATAGGCAAAACAAAGGGAGCGCTATATATGCAGCAAAAGGAAGCCAACTCAGGGAAGTTAAAATATCACAATGGTGCATCCCGAGGGGGTCACCAGCAGCAAAGCAGTCAGTTTTGCTGTAGAGGCAGTTAAGCTTATTGTAATTAACAGCCTTCAAGGAATACAGGATAGGGACATCATATTACAAGGTAGGCAACAGTATGCTATTGGCTACAGCAAGGTGTGCTGTCTTAGTAAAAACCGGGAATAGCCTATACAGTAGGCCCAGTTTTTGATTAAGTGTTTTGGACTAGTAATGCTCAGGTAGTACCTTTGTGGATCTGATTGTGAAACATCGGATAGTGGCAGCATTCAACCTGGGATCCAATATAATTTGGAGGTTGGATCCCAGGTCAGATTCCACATCATCTTAGGTCAGATCCCAGCATTCACAGTCAGATCCAGTGATCCACGATTGGATCCAGCACCAGATCCAGGGATCCAAAGCCAAATCCAGGGTATCCGACCAAAATCCAAGATGATCGGATCCACAGTCGGATAGTGCTACTATCCAAATGAATCCACTATCTGCCGAATGTCTGTTATCTGGTGGTATCCTAATTTATATGATACAATCCGAGAAACATTATTTAGGACACTGCATCTAGATGACTATTACAAGTTAGATCATGGTCAATTGTTACCCCAAATTATTTTAGAGTGCTCAGTACCTCAAGGTGGAAACCACCCACAGTTGATCACTTAAGCAGGTTCATTCTATCTGTCACCAGCCTTTTGGGGCCAAAGAGCATTTTTTTTGTAACATTTAGAATCAGGTTATTTTGGTGAAGCCAAGCTTTGAGCTGTCTGAAGTAATTTCTTAACTTTAAGCTAATCTGGTTGATGTTGGCAGAGGGCCTGTACAATACACAGTCTTCTGCCTTCAGTTGGAAAGATGCTCCACCACAGTGGTTGGGCATATCATTTATAAATAACCAAAACAGTAGAGGACCCAGGATTGAGCCTTGAGGCACATCATACAAAATGGGTCTTTGTTCTGAGAGACAGCCCTGCCACCTCACCAGATGTTTACAGTTTGACAGGTAATGTCTAAATCAGTGGAGGGACAGCTCATCCAGACCAATAGTTCTGAGTTTTTCTATCAGTAGGACATGGTTAATAAGGTCAAAGGCCTCAGTGAAATCTATAAAAATTGCACCTGTTGCCCTGCCAAGTTCTCTTGTCTAAAATATATCAGTACCAGGGTGGTATCAGTGCTGTGGTGTTTTCTGAACCCATGTTAGGAACGAGCAGTGCTATGGTAAGTCTCAAGGTATTCTAGCAATTGAAATGATACTTGCCTTTCCTGTATCATTGCTAGCATACAAAGAAGGGAGATTGCCTGCAATTTTCAAATAATTCTATCTGGCCTCCTTTGTGGATGGGGCTACCATAGCTGTCTTCCACTTTTCAGGGATGACTCAAGGGAAAATTGATTTATTTATAAGGATTGGAAGTGGGTGGCAATGGCAGGGGGCTGCCATTTTTAGGCATCGGGGATCTAGCGTGTCATATCCAGGGGAGCCGCCCATTTTGATTTGGCATAGCTGCAAGCAGACTTCCTTTCTCGTGACAAGTCTGAAGTGGAAATTGGGTCAGTGCAGTTGAGACACAGTTAAGGAAGGGATAGGGGGGCTCTGGGAGTTAACCTGGAAAGGGGATTCAAATCTCTCCATGTCTATAAAAAAATTATTAAAAGAAGAGGCCACTGTGAGGGGATCAGATATAGTTTGGCCATCAGTGTGAATGCCATGAGGTGTGTGGAGGGGGGCAGGTTGACCTTTTAAAAGTAGATTGATCTGGGCCCAGAAGGTTCTGGGGTTAGATTGGTTTCTGACCTGGAGATTCTGAAGATACTTTCTTTTGGCATCTTTAAGATTGGCCTTGGAGGTGTTTCGTTGTATCTGATAGGACTGCCAATCCAACATTAAACCAGATTTTTCTCTATCGCTCCCAAGCTTTGTCGGTCTCATTGCAGCATGGTGTTCACTGTTCAAACACCTTGAGCAGAGACCTTTTGCTCTACACAGCTTAATCAGGGCATGCTGATTTAAAACACTGGTAAAATTGTATATGAAGAAATCTAGGGTGCCGACGACATCTGGCAGGTCATTTATTAACCCCCAGTTGACTTCACATAGGCTGGAGAGGAACAGCAAAGTATGAGAGTTTTCTAGACTTGATAGTTCTAGGGTGGGCTGGGTACATTATTTTCCAGATACAGAACACAGGGAAGTGATCACTAAGTGAGACTTGAAAGATAACGGCTGCTCGGATCCTGACTGGTCTATTAATCTGAAACCAGTCAATCAGTGAGTGATTGCCAGTTCTATTAGTTATCCTGGTGGGCTCATCAATTAGCCGAGAGGGGTTTATGTCAGAGAAGGGCTTACTTACTCCCTGAGTGACAATTATTCATCCAGGCGATACTAAAATCGCCGCCAGTATTAATTTGCCCGAAGGATTGTCAGTAAGGCAGATGATCAAGGAGGATAGTGCTGTTTGTGTTATATTAGGAGGAATTATATATGCAGCCGGTGTGCAGACTGATATCATGTTCCCCTGAAAAATCAGGGTTTTGATAAAGATTATCCTCAGACACAGACATAAGCAGATTTATGTCCAAATCAACATCATAGTCTGTAGTTGTAGTTTCAATTTCCTGTAAGTTGTCTGCCTGCAAAAGTTGCAGTGCTATGTCCATATTTAGTTCTAGTTCCCAGGTAGGACTTGAAATGTCAAGTGTTGGAGAAACCCATAAGTGTTTTGATTCTCACATCTGTCCTTAACGTAGTGCTTCAGGGTCAATTTTTCATAATAAATGAAACCGGTCCACCTCTATTTTGAAGTAGTTCACTGACTGAGTTGAGACAAAGGAAAGCCCTATCAACAATAAACTGATCAGGTGTTAGTTCTTGATCCATTAAATTGATTACTGTCCTTGGTTCGGTTTCTTCCTGCTTGACCTCTGCAGGGGTTTCTGGAGCACAAGGGATGGGAGGGCCTCGGCACCCAACTAAGGATCTAAGGTTCGAGCAGACTCGATAGACAGTAAGGCCTAATCTGCTGGCAAATAGTATGTTAGTATGTTAGTGTTGGTTGACCTCCATTTGGTCCTTTGCACCATTCTTCTCATCCTCCTTTTCTTCTTCCTCTTCTTTAAGGGGTTATTCTATACTGGTTTTTGATTTCCAGTTGTTTGAAAAAAAAATCTTGAATTATTTGAAGGACTTCTTTAAATTGTGGTTCTTTCTGATCTGTTATTGCCTTTATTATACCTGAATTTGCAGATCTGCCTCTACTTTGGGACCTGAATTTTTCCCCCCAAAAGAAGATCCCCTTTCCTCATAATCCCATCTGTCCCTTTCAAATTTTGTTCTTTTTCTTTCCTCCACCTCCTTCTGGTATTTTTGGATTTTATTTTTAAGTGCAGTGTCCAAGCCCTCCAATTCCTAGCTACTGCAATGTTGTAACATATCTGCTCTTAAAGTATTTGAATTTGTTTTTGTCTGCTGGGAAACTCGTTATCTTGTTTGATCAAAATATGGACAGATTCCTTAGAACTAGCATCCAGGGCTCATCTCTCTTTCTCTCTCTCTCTCTGTCTCTCTGTCTCTCTCTCTCTCTCTCTCTCTCTCTCTCTCAGGTCTTGATCTAGGGTGACTGATGAGGGTGCTTTGTGCACTCTAAGGCCTTTAGGGACCTATTCAAGATCAGCATATTGCTGTAATGTCACTCTGTCAAACCACTGATTTGTCCCTTGTAGCAAGGCTTTTTCTATTTGCTGGAATAAGTCACACAATTCCCATGGTACTGAGATGAGATGTTAGTACTTTCTTGACCAAATGCATTATGTAAAACTACTCTACAGTACATACAAACATACGAAGAGGCCAGCAGAAGAAGACCATTTGGTCTATCAAGTCTGCTCATATTGCAGGGACCACAGCTTGAGCTACAGTAATGTTCCTGCCCTCCCTCCCCACTCCTCCCTACCCATGACCCTTACCTTCCTCCTATGCCTATCCCAGCCTCTCTTAAAGCTGTCCACTGTCTTCAACGAGATGACCTCTTTTGGCAGTGCATTCTAAGTATCCACCACCCTCTCTGTGAAGAAGTGCTTCCTGACCTCCCTCCTAAACCTCCCACCCTTCAGATTAATACTGTGCCCCCTCGCGTTATGGTTGCCACTCAGCTTAAAGAGACTCTTCTTATCAATCTTATTTATCCCTTTCAAGTACTTGAAGGTCCGAACCATATCCCTTCTCCCCCCCCTCCCGTCTTCTAGGGAGTTTATGTTCAGTGCCCTCAATTGCCTTGTTTACATGCACACTGGAACTGAGTTCAAACTCCAATTTCAGTGGAATCAATACTGCATTACTCAATTGGTAGCTCATGTAAACTCATTCTCAGTTGGGTTCCTGTTCCAGTTGGAACTGGGTTCAACTGCAGTGGTTCAAAAGCACTGATTATTTTGAACCCGGTTACTTTGTACATGTAAACCTGATTTCTGAATTGATTCTGCTATTCTTACTGTTGAATCTGCTGCAAAAGGAATGCAACCAGATTCAAAATCCTCAGTTGCTCTGTGTTTACATGCAATGGGAATCAGTCACCTTGTAATCAGCTCACTTTGAACTCATTACAAGGTGATTGATTCCCATTCCATGTAAACACACAGCAACTGAGGATTTTGAATCTGGTTATTCATTCTGATCAGTCCAACACCATGTAAACCAAAAAGGATTACATTCTGAAAGAAAATAATTAATTACAAAGTAATTGATTCCCACTACATGTAAACACAGCAATACTCTCCTCGTATGCCTTTCCCTGTTGAGCAGCTATCATCTTTGAAGCCCTCCTCTGGACCTTGTCCAGCAGGTTAATGTCCTTTTTGAGGTGTGGGCACCAGAACTGAACTCCATACTTTAGATTCAGCCTTACCAGTAGCCTGTACAAGGGCAGTATAACCTCCTTTCTCCTACTACTGATCCCCCTAGATATGCATCCCTGCATCTTGTTTATCTTTGCTGCTGCTTTTTTGCACTGCATGGAGTGCTTCAGTTCACTAGTGATCATTAGTCCCAGGTCCTGCTCCTCTGATGCAGATACTCAGACTCCACCCAGGTAGTACTTTGTCCTGGGATTTTTGGCTCCAATATGCATAACTTTGCATTTCTTAGCATTAAAGCCAAGCTGCCAGATCCTGGACCACCTTCCCAGCTTTTCCAGATCTTCCAGTAGGTCCTGTATCCCTTCAGCTGTCTCCACTCTCCCACAGAGCTTGGTGTCATCCGCAAATAGGCACATTTTGCCCTTAATGTCATCTCCAATGTCACTGATGAAGACATTGAACAACACCAGTCCCAGCACCAAGTCCTGCAGGACCCCACTGGTTACCTCTTTGGTGTCAGATAACTCTCCCACAGCCACCCTCTGGATTTTATCCCTCAGCCAGTTTTCCATCCATCTGGCCATCTTTTCCCCAACCCTGAAATCCACCAACTTCCTGATCAACCTTTTGTGGGGCACAGAGTCAAAGGCCTTGTTGAAATCAAGATAGAGGATGTCTACTGTCTTAGTGACACAGTCAAAGAAGTCAGTCAGATTTTTTGGACACAATCTTCCCCCTGTGAACCCAGGCTGCCTCTCATCATGGAGACTATGCTCCTCTAGGTATTCCACCAACCTTTTCTTTAGTATGGTCTCCATAAGCTTGCCCACAGTGGAGGTCAGACTGACTGGTCTGTAATTCCCTGGGTTATCTTTGGGACTGCTTTTGTGGAGGGGCACTACACATGCTGTTCTCCAGTACTGCAGTACCATGCCTGACTCTAGTGAACTATTAAATAGGTCTGTCAGTGGCCTGCCAGATCCTCAGTCAGTTCCTTCAGTACCCTTGGATGTACTCTGTCTGGGCTTGGTGATTTGTTCACCTTCAATGCCAGCAGCATCTCCCTCACTTTATCTTCCTCTATCATTACATCTGTGTTCCCTTCCCCCCGCTCCTCTTTTCCCTCATGAAGGCACTGGTCCATCCTTCTCCCTGGTGAAGATGGAACAGAAGTATTCATTTAGTATCTCTGCTTTTCCCCCATTATCCTCCACCCACTCCTTTCTTATGTCTAACAATCCCTTCCTTCTTGTCCCTTTTCTCACTTATGTATCAATAGAAAGCCTTCTCCCCCTTTTTAATTCCTTCTGCCATCTGCAGCTCCTTCTGTGCCTTTGCTCTCCAGACTTCCTTACTTGTCTCACTAGCCAACCTTAGGTAATCTTCCCTATCCACCTCTCTCTTGGTCTTCCTGAATTTTCTATAGGCCAACCTTTTTTCCCTTACTGCTTGGGCAACCCCAGAACTGAACCAGCTGGGCGCTTTGGCCCTTGTGTTCTTCCCCTTGAGCCTAATGCACTCATCTGTGGCAACCAGTATTCTTTCCTTAATGATGGACCACCTTTGGTCAACCCCCGTATCTGCTCTGATGCCCGCCAGATGATTAACAATGAGCGCGTGCACATTACAGTGTACCACACATTGACAGTTCAGTCTGGGACATGCTGCAGAGGTGTGAGAAGGCTGTGCCAGTTCCCAACTCTGTCTTGAGATGGGGGGGGGCACTACCTGCTGGGGTGAGGGGCACTGGACCACTAATGAGAGGGCATGTTTATATGTCATACTGATGGGAACTTGGGGATCTGGGCAGCGGGTGTCTTATATACCTATTATGAATGTGGGACACAACTGGCATTGGGTGGGTTGTATTTACTATTTTATTTTTCATTGTGGGGCACATCGGGGATCAGGTGGGGGTTATTACTATTTATTTTCATTGTGGGGCACATCAGGCATTAGGGGAGTCTTATCTAGGGGTTGGGGGTAGGAAGAAGTAGGCTGCTGGTTAACTAGGATCTGCAGCTTATCCATCAGGTAGGGAAATGGGCAGACTGGGTGGGCCAAGCGGTCCTTATCTGCCGTCAAATTCTATGTTTCTATGTTTCTATACTCATTATGGGGGTAAAAGGTGGATCAGGCTAGGGAAACAGCTTGCCATTGCCACAAGGGGCTTGTGGCAACCCCATCTGTGTGCCACGTGTTTGCCACATGGAAGTGGTTGCCCCAAGTGTGGGGACATAGGCACCAGGACCCCTTCTGTATCTGAATCAGGTTCGGGGTCCATGGTGCATGGGGCTTTGGCACAAGCTGCTGTTTGCCGCAGCTTGCACTGGACACAGCCCCCTTTGAGAATCGGGCCCACATTGTTTAACTGATGCAGTGGACAGTGAATACCACAGCATTTTACATCATTTCTTTGGTCAAGAAAGTACTAGCACCTCAGTTATCACAAGAATTGCATAACTTATTCAACAAAATAGAAAAAGCCTCATTATAAGAGGTAAATCAGTGATTTGAGGGAGTGATATTACAGCAATATGCTGCTCTTGAATCGGTCCCTAGAGGTCTTAGAAAAGCACAAGACCCCCTCATCAGACACCCTAGATCAGTGGTTTTCAACCGGGGCTCCGCAAACGACTGCCTGGGAGGCCATGGAACACCCCGAGAAATTGCAACCACGGTTAAATCGTTTTTTTATATCTGCTGTTTGACCGCAATAGCACTAATTTAAAACAAGCACTTGCTATACGCTTCAAATGCAGTCAATTACCCTGTGTCTTACTAGTGTTTTCTGGTTCAGTGACAGCACAGTAGGTATAAAATCCCAATGCACTTATTGACGATTTCTCTCCCCTCTTTGCTACTCTCTCCTAGCTGGTGCTTTCTCAGTGAGTGGCAAATTTAAAAAAAAAAGTCACCCGATGCTGCCCGCTCCTCCGTTCAGTTTAAGGACAGTGAGATCGCAATCACAGAGTCATATCTGCACCTGCTGCCTGCTATCTGTTCATACCTATAAATACTGGGTAAGGCCAAAACCAAAAAATATCAGTGCCAGTGTTTTATCTTCTGTGTTAGCTTGGCATATACAGACAGCTTAGATACATAGATACATAGATACATAGACAGTGTCGGCAGATAAGGGCCTATGGCCCACCTAGTCTGCCCATTTGATCTTGTAAGTTCAGTTTGTTTTCCCAGAAGTCTATTTCCCCTTACCCCTGACCTCTAGAATTCCTTTATGTCTATCCCATGCATTCTTAAATCCCGTGATTGTTTCAGCCCCCACCACTTCCTCTGGCAGGGTGTTCCACTTGTCCACCACCCGTTCTGTGAAGAAATTCTTTCTCATGTTTCCTCTGAATCGTCCTCCCTCCAACTTCATCCCATGCCCTCTAGTCCTGAAACATCTTTTACGCTTAAAAATAGTGTTTTCCTGCACCCTGTTCCTCCCTGTAAGATACTTGTATGTCTCTATCATATCCCCTCTCTCCCTCCTCTCCTCCAGGGAGTACATGTTCAGTTCCTTCAACCTGTCTGCGAGACTGATAGCAGCTACTTCTGTGAGGTTGATTTTTTTCAGTAGCTCTGTCAGTTAGCTGGGTACATACATTTGACAGAATGCAGCTATACAGAAATACATACAGCAGTAGTAGATCAGTGACTTGCAGCCGTCCAGAAAGCATTAATGACTATAGGAGAGCAGTGCCACTGTTTTATGGAGACATATTAGAACTATTAGAATTAATGAGTGTGCTTTTTATGTATTGCAGTTGTTATAAGTGGAATGATGCCCTCCCCCAGCAGTAGTAGATCATTGACTGCGGTCTCAAAGAAAGCACTAATGACTTACAGGAGAGTAGTGCCACTGAATTATAAAACTAATGAGAGAGCTTTTTAATTACTGAAGTTGTTAAAAGTGTTATAAGTGGAAAACTGCCCCCCCCCCACACCTAGCTTTTTATGCAGGTATGTACAGTATAATGGCAGTACAAAACATGCAGCGATGTACCCAATCTGTAACCTATTGGTAGGGAGTCCCCGACATGGCTGACAGCTGGCCGGGGGGGCCCAGACCAAAAAAGGTTGACAATCACTGCCCTAGATTAAGACCCAAGAGTGAAAGGTGAGAGGGAGCCCTGGGCACTTGTTCTAAGGAATATGTCCATATTTTAATAAAACAAGATAAAAGACATCACCAGCAGACAAAAACAAATTTAGACACTTTAAGAAAAGAACTCTTACAACATCACAATAACACAGAATTAGAGGGATTGGACACTGTACTAAAAATTAAATACAGAAATATGAGGAGGAGGTGGAGGAAGGAAAAAGAACAACATTTGAAAGGGACTAAAGGGACTCTGAGGAAGGGGAGGGCTTCTTCTGGGTGAAAAAATTCAGGTACTAAAGTAGAAATTCCATTACTTCTCAGTGCAGTTTAACCCCTGCAAGGTATATAGTTTTTTAAACCGGTACTAAAGTAGAGGCAGATCTGGAAACTGCAGATATAATAAAGACAATAACAGATCAGAGAGAATGCCGATGAAAGAAGTCCCTCGAATGATACAAGAATTTTTTTTCAGACACAGAAGAACAGGAAATTGAAAACCAACAGGCAATAACCCCAAAAGGAAGAGCAAGAAGAGGAGGATAAGGAGGGGGAAAGGACCAAGCGGAGGTCACCAAACACTGTGGAGGTCAGGCAGGAACAAACCAAATCAAGTACCATAATCAGTTTAACAGATCAAGAACTAACACCTGCTCAAATCAGTTTATTGTTATAAGGATTTTCATTTGTCCCAACTCAAACAGTGAATTACTTCCAAAGAGAGGTTGACCTATTTTGTTTATTACATAAAACTGACCTCAAACACCACTTTAAGAATAGACAAGAGAATCAAAACACTGTTATGGGTTCCCCCAAATTGGACATTTCAAGTCTTGCTTGGGAACCAGAATTAAATCTGGAAATACCACTGCAACTGTTGAAGGCAGACAATTTACAGGAAACTGAAAATAAAACTATGGACTATGATGTTGATGTGGCCATTAATCTGCTTATGTCTCTTTCTGATCATGTTAACCAAAGCCCCATTTTTCAGGGGAACATGATGTGAGTTTGGTTGAAAGAGCTAATAAAAATGTAATTACAAAGCACTATGGGACTGGCTTGAGGACTAACAGTAGTAGCTTTTGTCCAGCCTAGACATCCTACTGTGAAGTTTTTTTAATTTCATGATACGTGAGGACATTAAAAAATTTAAACAGAGTCCTCATTCACTGCCATTCCACAACTCATGTGTGGGTAAAAAGCAAGTTCTTAAGAACTTAGACAAATCAATAATATAATTATTAAACCTGTGGACAGAGTGGAATGGTGGTAGTTCAGAATGTAGAGCAGTATGTGTCAGAAACTGAAAAACAATTGCATGAGTCATGTTACAAAAGCCTAACATATAATCCAACTTCAGTCTTTAAATCCATTTTGGATGATGATATAGATATAGCATTTGCAGAAAAAAATATTGATCAGAATAAAATTAAATTCGTATAAACAGATCCTCTAATAAGTCTGACTTGTTACACTATGCCAAAAGTCCATAAATCCATAAGGGACCCTCCTGGGTGACCCATAGTTGAGGACACTAGGTCACCCAGTGAGGGTACCTCTGAATATATGGACTACTTTCTTAGAATGTTGGTGACACAGGTCCATAGTTATGTCAGGGACACAGCTGATCTCATCACTAAAGTTGAAGATCTTGAATGGCACTCCCAGTACTGCTGGCTAACCATTGATATAGTGAGTCCGTGCACTTGCATAGACCATAATCAGGGTATAAAAGCAGTGGAGGAACCTATGAACACAAGTGAAATGTTTCAGATGTACTCCTCCTCATTTATTTTAACACTTTACTCTGTGGTATTGCACCATACTTATTTTAAATGTGATTGCATGTTTTATTTATAGACAAGTGGCACAGCAATGGGTACCTCATCAACATCCTCTTATGCCATATTATTTTTTTTCCACTTGGGAGCAAAAGATGGTGCAACAGAACAGTAAATCTCACCTCAGACACACTGTTAGATGGTAGTGATTTATCAATGACATCATATGTTCCTGGGGTGGAGGTCAAGATCGGATTCCAGCTTTGGTTAACTGGCTTAATTAAAATGATTTAAATTTGAAATGCACCTTTAATTCAAGCGAAAGGAAAATTTAATATAATCTGGCTTCTTTGGAGCTTATTTTCTTCTATATTGTACCCCTATAATACTGTTTAGGATTAATTACCAGAACCTGCTTTTTATTGTATACATGTTCCAATGCTTTGTAGGTATGTAATGCCTATTTTCGTACTTGTCATGTGTTTGACGTGGAGCCTCTGTAAATGAGCTTTTAGCTTAAAGGTTGTAATCCGAGACTTCAATAAATGAATAGAATAAATAATATTTCAATATTAAGTCAGGGGTTAAAGACTCTCCTTAGAGCAGAGAGCTCACACCCAAGGGACCTGGCCATTAGCATCCCTTATGGCCAGTTTGTTATGTAACACTACAGAGAAAAGAGCATATGAAAGGGAGGCCAAGATGCTGTTGACCAGGTTCCAGGAAACAGACTATCCAGCAGTTGTGATTCAGACAGCATATGAAAAAGCAAGGAAAGCTGACAGATGTAAGCAGACAAAAACAAACACATGAAATACCAGGAGGGAAAGGAGAGGGTAATCTGATAATGGCAGTATTTGATTTTAACAGTGAATCAAGTAGCCTTAGGAAAATCATAAGGGAATGTTGGCAAATTCAGGCCAGAGACCCAGAGATAGGACCACTCATGGGCAGATGGCCAAGAATCACTTTTGGGAGGGGGAAGAATTTTTAGAGATCATCTTTTACAATGTCATTTAAGTAGAACTCCAAAAAAGTACAATACCACTAATTATGATTTTTTTCCCCTGCAGATGTTGCAATCTGCAAGTTTCTACAGAAACAAAATACTGTTAAGCAACCCAAAACAAAAACGAAACATGTTTTAAATAGGGATAGGTGAACTGGTTCATCAAAAAAACGAACAGACCCAAACATGCCTCAGTGTTCGTAAACAAACAGCTTCTGAACACTTTAGGCTGTTTGGATCAGTTCAGACAGCCGTAGTATCATGGGAAATGCAATGCGAGAAGTGCCAGAACAGGAGGAACCCACAGGAGGAACCAGAGACAAGACTTTGGTTCCTCACTAGATGTCCAAGCTGTCTGTCTTCCTAAGGTGGCACATGATTGGGTTTGCTCTAGTAACCCACATGGTCCACCTTAGGAGTTACACAGAGGAAGACAGGAAAGAGAAGGCAGCAGCAGCTTCTACAGGCTGCTTTGTGATTCTGTGCTTATGTGTGCAACTTGCGTTAGCCCATTGGGCAAGAAAGAAGTCGACTCGTGGACTCAGAAAAAAAAAAACTTAAGGATTAAATTTTGTTAATATTTATTTAAAAAAGAAGAACTAAAACAAAACTTGGGGTGGGGAGTCAGGGATTTGGGATTGGGAGGGAATTAGAGCTGAGGACTCGGTCGAGTGTGGGTGTGGGAGTCAGGGATGGGGAGTTGGAAGAGAAGACTCGGGGATGAGAGTAGGAACTTGGAGACTGGGGGAGATTGGTGAGTCAAGAAAGACAAGGAGAGAAAAGATGAAGTGCCAGAGCCAGACTGCCATTTTTGGGGGGAGCAGCAGAGCGAGTGAACTGTGCCACCTGTATCACACCACTGCCAGTAAGCCTTCTTGCTGTTTGCCCAGTTGCCCCCCAACAACAAGTCAGCTCTCAACTCTCCTGCCTGTGCTCACTGCGCAGTCACTTCAGTGGGGATTTATCATTTTATTTTTTATTATAAAATCTTTGGCTCAGTGGGCATTCTGTCACATCATGTGGAGTAAAAAAAAATAAAAATCCTTCAAGGGAAAGTACTATGTCAGAGAGGGTTAGGCCAGGCAAGGTCCCTGATTGCATACTGTGTGACCCCCCCCCCCCAAGAAGCCAGTGATCTGTCAACTTCCTCCCTGTGCTCGCTCGGTGGGGTATAAGCTTGGGCTCAGTGGGCAGGGCATTCCATCACATCATGTGGAATAAATAAAAAAATAAAATCCTTGAAGGAAAAGTACTGTGTCAGAGAGTTTAGGCCAGGTAAGGTCCCTGATTCTCTATTGGTAGCAGCAGTGCCTGCAACATCAAGCCATAGCCTAGGTGGTGTGTGAAATAAATTGTGTGTGTGAAATAAAATCTGCCAGACAGTCATCAGTGCCACTTCTCGCATACTGTCTGTCTGACCCCCCCCCCCAAGAAATCAATGATCTGTCATCTTCCCTCTTGTGCTCACTCAGTGGGGTATAACTTCGTCTCAGCGGGCAGGGCATTCCGTCAAATCACATGGAATAAATAACAAAATAAAATCCTTAAAGGGGAAAGTATTGTGTCAGCGAGGGTTAGGCCAGTCAGGGTCCCTTATTCTCTGTTGTCAGCAACAGTGCCTGCAGCATTGGCCTATAGCCTAGGTGGCGTGTGAAATAAATTCTGTGTGTGTGAAATCAAATTTTCCAGCCAGTCACCAGTACCACTTCTTGCATACTGTCTGTGTGATCCTCCTGCCCCAGGAAGCCAATGATCTGTCATCTTCCTCCCTGTGCTGGCTCAGTGGGGTATAATCTTTGGCTCAGTGGACAAGCCATTCCACCACATCATGTGGAATAAATAAAAAAAAAATCCTTGAAGGGAAAGTACTATGTCAGATAGGGTTAGGCCAGGCAGGTTCCCTGAATCTGTCTGGGTAGCAGCAGTGCCTGCAGCATAGCCCTTAGTGGGGTCTATGTTATAACAGCGAATGCCTAAATACAAACACTGTTATCACTCAGTCAGAGTGCCAAACATATTTTTGGCACTCCGACAATAGCGCGCAACACAATGGTGCCAGGACATATTTTACACTTTCTGTGAGGCCACCCCCCACACTGCCACCCTCACAGGGGCTTGCCACAGCACCTCCTACTTGATGATTCTCAACTCAAGGGGGGGTGCATGTTGGGGGTGTGAAAGCGGCAAAAAGCTTTTGCAACATCAAAAGCTTTAAATCAGAGCTGAAAACCTATTTATTTCAAAAGGCTTATAGGGAGTAGCTACTGCACTGAATTGAAATTGAAATTATATTTTATTGTTGTTTGTTACGCTATATGTATGTTTTATATGTATTTAATTATTGTACAGCGCTTTGATTTCGAAAAGCGCTTAAAAATAAACTTTTACTTACTTACTTTACTTACTAAACATAAAAACGTTCGGGCCGGGCGCAATAAAAATCACACCAGCGCTTGGACTCGAACCCGGTACCTCAGCCACTGCAGCCACTAACCAATCCCTGACGCCACGATGCAGCTTGACCAGCAACTGCAGTGCCACCCCCTACAGCCTCTCCATCCCCTCCCAGCCCACGCTCGCCATGATCACTCCCACCCCCCCGCATGCATACATACAGTGACATCCTGTCACCTAGTTCGCTCGCTCCCTTATCCGGTCACCCTACCTTTCCATCACCCTGAGTGGATTGTGCCAGGAAGGTGTCACCATAATGGATGACGCCCTTCCTCATGTGCCCACTTCATGGGTTACCCCTTTAGTGTAGGTGGCGTGTGAAATAATTCTGTATGTATATGAAATAAAATCTGCCAGATAGTCATCAGTGCAGCAGAGCCACTTCTTGTATACCATCACATCATGTGGAAGAAGACTGAAGAAGGGCTCATGTGATCCCGCTCCACAAGCATGGTAGCAGGGAGGAGGCAGGGAACTACAGACCAGTCAGTCTTACCTCAGTAGTGGGCAAGATTATGGAGGAACTCCTTAAGGAAAGGATAGTGCAACACCTGGAATCCATAGGAGCACAGGATCCAAGACAGCATGGGTTTGCAAAAGGAAGGTCCTGTCAAACTAATCTCATAGATTTCTTTGACTGGGTAGCCAGAGTGGTGGATCAAGGGGGAGCAGTTGATGTTGCCTACCTTGACTTCAGCAAAGCTTTCGATACTGTTCCACGTAGAAGATTAATTAATAAGCTGGGTAGGCTCAAGGTGGGTCAGACGTTGGTCAACTGGGTGGCAAACTGGTTGATGGGCAGAAAACAGAGAGTGGTGGTAAATGATATACAGTCAGAAGAGATGCAAGTCACAAGTCGGGTACCTCAGGGATCAGTCCTGGGGCCAGTCCTCTTCAATATCTTCATCGGTGACATTGCAGATGAACTGAAGGGTAAGGTTTGTCTGTTTGAAGATGACACCAAGACCTGCAACAGAGTAGATGATCCAGATGGGGTGGGAAGAATAAGAAGAGATCTGGATAAACCAGTAAAATAGTAGGAAGAGTGGCAACTGGGGTTTAATGCAAAGAAGTGCAAGATCATGCACATAGGGAAGAGAAACCCTGAAATCACCTATAGGCTGGGAGGGGAGTTGCTAGCAGTCTCAAGGAAAGAACGAGGCCGGGGCGTCATCATCACCGATGACCTGAAATCATCCAAGCAGACCACTAAAGCAGTAGGTAAGGCTAGAGGGATGTTGGGGTGTATTAGCAGGGGTATCACAAGTTGGAAAAGGGAGGTAATAATCCCTCTTTACAAGACACTGGTTAGGCCCCATCTGGAGTACTGTGTGGAGTACTGGAGGCTACAGCTTCACAAGGACATTAACCAAACTGAGGCAGTCCAGAGAAAGGCAACCAAAATGGTGCAGGGACTGCATCAGAAAACATATGAGGACAGATTAACGGAGCTCAATATGTGTACCCTAGAGCAAAGGAGGGAGAGAGGCGATATGACAGAAACATTCAAACACCTTAAGGGTATTAACAAGGTGAAAAAGTCTAACATGTTTCAATATAAGAAAAATAGCAGGACAAGAGAACACAGCATGACATTAGAGGGGGGCCGATTAAGGGGTAATGTGAGGAAGTTCTTTTTCACAGAAAGGGTGGTGGATGCATGGAACGGCCTACCTCAGGAAGTGGTGGATATGAATACAGTGCAGGGCTTCAAACAGGCATGGGATAGGCATAAGGGAGCAATACAGATGAGTATGAATAGATAGGCCATTGATAGAGCAAAGGCCAATGGGACATTCATAAGGTAGAAAAATAAATGGCCAAACTGGATGGGCCTTGCAGTACTTATCTGCTGTCAGCTTCTATGTTTCTATGTTTCCATGTTTCTAAATACAAAAAAAATCTTTGAAGGGAAAAAGTACTGTGTCAGAGAGGGTTAGGCCAGGCAAGGTCTCTGAATCTGTGTGGGTCCCAGCAGAGCCTACAGCATCGCCCTTAGCGTAGGTGGTGTGTGAAATAAATTTTCTCGTGTGTGTGTGTGTGTGTGTGTGTGAAATAAAATCTGCCAGCAAGTCATCAGTGCACCAGTGTCACTTCTTGCATACTGTCTATCATCAGGGAAGTACAGCCGTAGGTATTTAAAATTTTCAATGGCAATTGTTTGTGGAAGCTCAGTTCCATTCAGTTTCTGGTGCTCTCAGAAGCACTACCAGTGCCAAGTTTATGACTCACGTCACATCACAATGAATCACATTCTTAAAGGTCATCATGAATCACACCACTTCAACTTTTTTTGGGTGAAACCCCATTTTTGTTTTTTTCATCTTCGGTTTCACCACAAATCAGGACATCCAGTTATCGTGTCATGTCTATCACGAGCCTTGGTCCAGTACGATGCTTCTGTTAGTGCTCACATTCTGCAGTATGCCCTACTAGCAGATGGACTTGAGTCTTTGTCCTCACAAACCAGCTGTATTTAATCCAATAGATACAATCTCAGACTGAACATTGTAGCAGTTCAGGGAAGTACAGCCGTAGGTATTTAAAATTTTTAATGGCAAATGTTTGTGGAAACTCAGATCCATCCAGTTTCTGGTGCTCTGAGAAGTGCTGCCAGTGCCAAGTTCATGACTCACGTCACGTCACAATGATTCACGTTCTTCATGGTCATCATGAATCATGCCACTTCAATTTTTTTGGGTGCAACCCTGTTTTGGTTTTTTTAATCTTCGGTTTCATCATGAATCAGGACACTCAGTGCCCTACTAGAGGATGGACTTGAATCTTTGTCCTCACAAGCTGGCTGCATTTAATCCAGTAGATATAATCTCAGACCAAACATTGTAGCAGTTCAGGGAAGTACAGCCATAGCAAAATGGTCAGAAAAGTGGCAACTGGGATTTAATGCAAAGAAGTGCAAGATCATGAACATAGGGAAGGGAAACCCTGAAGCCACCTATAGGCTGGGAGGGGAGTTGCTGGCAGTCTCAACGGAAGAAAGACTTGGGCATCATCATCACCGATGACCTGAAATCATTCAAGCAGACCTCTAAAGCAGTAGGTCAGGCTAGGGGGATGTTAGGGTGTATTAGTAGAGGTAGAGTAGAGAAAAGGAAATGGGCAGACTGGATGGGCCTTGCGGTCCTTATCTGCCATCAACTTCTATGTTTCTGTGTTTCTATGTTTCTATTTCAAATTGTCAATGGCAACTGTTTGTGGACACTCGGTTCCATCCAGTTTCTGGTACTCTGAGAAGAACTGCCATTTCCAAGTTCATGACTCACGTCACTTCACAACGAATTACATTCGTGGTCATCACATATCATACCACTTCAACTTATTTGGGAGCAACGCTGTTTTATTTTATTTTTTTGTCTTTATTTTCATCACAAATCAGTACACCAAGACATCATGTCATGTCACTCACAAGTCTTGGTCCAGTATGATGCTTCTGTTAGTGTTCACGTTCTGCAGGATGCCCTACCTGTTGTGTTCCATAGTGAGAGCCGTTGCTGAAAGTAATTGGTGACATACATTACAAACACATTGTCCCCTGCTACAAAAAGTCAGACTCAGGAGACTGGTTTAAAAACAATAGAGATCAGGGACTTGCCTGCCATTGGACCATATCATTGTTATCCTGGGGTGGGTGGGAGGGGCAGCCATTACATGACATGACTGTACTGGTAGTAACTGTGGCAGAAAAGTCCCTGATCTCACACAGTCAAATTTTCATTCTGGGGAGATCATTTAGCTAAATGTGCCTGAAGCTAATTGATTAAAATTTAAAAATGTGGCTTAGCTCTGTTTTTTGCCCTGAGGCTAATAGTAGTGGTAGTAGCAACAGTGAAGTGGTAACTTTCGGTGTGGCTGGTGCTCTTTATTTTTTGCCATGTTGCTTCACATTGTGTTTCATACCGAGAATCATTGCTAAACAAAAGTGTTGCCAAGCATATCCCCTCCACAAAAAGTCAGACTCAGGATACTGGTAAAAAAAAAAATAGAGATCTGGCACTTGCCTGCATTTGGACCAAATCATCGCCATCCTCCAGTAGGCACATCACAAGTCACATTATTCGCTCCTCATCTCATTTCACTACTCATGCTGTTTAGTACTATTAAATTGTGGTTTATTGCTTTTTTCTATAGATATGTTGATTAAAAGTTGTTTAAAATGATTTTTTCACATACAGTTACCATAAAACCATAAAGGTTATTAAGGTTCGGATAAGGTTTGGAAAAGCATCCAAACCTTTTTTGATTATCAGAACCCTTTGGAACCTCAGAACCTTTACAGGTTCTCCCATCCCTAGTTTTGAAGCACTACATTGATTGCCATACACCTCTCACAGTGTATGTGTGCTGGTGTTGGTGCAACTATTTGTCTGTGAAGTGGGTAATGCGCCCGCTTAAAGACAGAGTGCAAGAGAATATAAGGGCCATTTATAATGACAAAGAAAACAATGGGTTGGACTATCATTATGAAGAGAATCATGGCTGTAATCCAAATGACTTTTAGTTCCAAGCTCTACAACATATTTCAGAACTCTCCAAGGGAGGGTCAAGCCTGTTTTCTTCTTTAAAAAGAAACATTCTGGATCTCGGAATTGAATTCACTGACACCTACTGGATTAAATGTGGATACGGATTAAAACATTTTTCTTTTTGGCTCGCTTCAACTTTTGTAGGTAAATGGTGTTTAAAATGTGAAGTGAGGCTGGCCCGCAAATGCAGCGGTAGCACTACCGTTTGCGACACTGGCAATCCGAGTTCAGAAATGAGCCAAGGGAGTCAGAGGGCCTGCCAGGAGAGAAGGCTGAGCATCTGTGGACTGCTTGTCTTCTCCGGGGAGGGAGGGGGCATGAGGCCCAGTGCTCAACTGACCCCAGGCAGAGGCCTGGGGTACAGCAAACACCCATTCATATGGAGACGGTCTGGGTATGCCGGACATTGGCTGATCTCTGCCTTGACATCAGGGTGCATGGTGTACCTGGAAAAATAGGAACATAGCTCCCTGTGCTCTGGGAAGATGGAGCATCAGCACAGATTTTAAAGGTCTCCTGCCTGTCCTGCATGGTAGCTCTGGTGCACAGCAGTTGTTCAGGGTATACAGGCCCCACAACATTCCCACCTGGGGGGGAAACCAAGGCTACATGGGGAGACTACCACAGTGCTCCAGGTGGGAAGGAACTGAGACAGATGCCAGGTGCTCCCCATGAGGTGAAGCACAGGAGGCAGGGAGGAGCATAAATAGAAAGTGAAAAAATAAAATAAAATAAAATGTGAAATGAGTGACTTATTGTGTACTGATCTATGCACACCTTATTGATCCGAAACTGGATTAAACAGGTTCAGTTATGAATTTATTGATGAGTGTCTAACCAATAGCAATGTTAGGAGAAGTACAATCTTTGTCAGAGGCAGTTAATTTGTATTTATCAGTTCCTTAGAAATGTACTTTGTACAGCTCATTTTTATGAAATTCTATTTTGGGGAATATTAAAATCGAACATATTTGTATATTTTGAATTGGTATTTGAATGTGTTTAAATCTGCAGGGGTGGTTTCTTTCTTGTTCCACTCTGCCACCCCCCAGCAATTCTTCCTTCTCGTCCCTACCCTTATATTCACCCTATCCTCGTTTTCTTTTTTTTTTTTTTCAGGTTATGTTTGCCTCATCAGACCTTTTAACTGCAGTTTTGTGGGCCAGTCAAAAGAGTAATAAAAATTACCAAAAATAATTGTTTTACAAAATTAGGCATTAGGTAGACTTCCCTAGGAATTCCATTTTGTATGGTCCAAAAACAGCAGTTGAATCATGCTATTTTGTCAGTTTGAGCTATGCAAATCAAAAGTTTGCATTCATAAAGAATTTCTTTGGAACAAAAAGGTATACTTAAAAGATGGGTTTTGTAAGTCATGTTTTTTTTTTTTTTATAAAATGTTCTAAGCACTTTTTACACATACTATGCACAGCCACTTTATGTAATTAAGGTAGTCCCTCTGATTGGTAATAATGATTCAAATGTTTATTTGCATGTATGAATATTTGATAACTTGGGGTACTTAAAGTCTCTAATTGCATTGATGCACCCCCATGAGGAAGCCCCACATGTAGGGTGCTATGTAGGGGTCTCAACTTGCATTAAATCCTTTTATCACAAAAAAATAAATTGTTTACATCCATGAGTGCTCCACTAGCTAGTGGGCTGCCAGAGGAGCTATGTGGAGTGTTCAGACAGAAAGAAGGGGCATAGGTAGACCAACATGAGTGAGGTGCCAGGCGTAAGGATGACTAAAAAAATAAAAGAAAAAAAAAATCAAGCCAAAGGTGTCTTATTCACCAGTATAAACAGAGAACAGTTAGGATTTAAACAGTTTTGTCTACCCAAACTGATGTAAGGAGAGCAGATTTCACTGCCTCATGATGTGCTGTCTTTTGCCTTGTAATATTATCTTATTGCAAATTTGTTTCAAATCAGCTGGTAACATTTGCAGGCAGTTTGAGAGAGGTAAGAACCTTTTAAATCTAGTTTTGTTATCCCCCATCCCATATCTCTAGAAAAATAGAACACGTGGACCACTCACCTGGTTAGCTGAAGCATCATTCCTGGCTCGCTGCTACAGGTGTCTACGTCTGAAGCTTTTTTGAATGACCATGCTTTTTTTTTATCCTTGTCCAGCTCAGTATGCACTAGATGTGCCAGCAACACAATGTCAGGGAGACTTAAATGAGGGCTAGTAGCTGCAATGCCCAAGGTTACAATGGTCATTCTGTTGTGGATGTCAATAATGTATCCTTTCTTTGTTATCTATAGTAGTAGAAAGGAGAAACAGCAGATTATAAAAAATTCTAACCATAAAGAAATTCTTTTTTTTTTTATTTGATTTACTGCACATTTTAAGCTTACTTTTATCATCCTTTGTTTTCTGTACATCCATATCAATGTAATCACTGTCTCCTCCAAATGCCCGCAGACTTCTATGGGCCCATATCTTCCCTTAAACCAGCAGTACTACATAACAATAATTTAAATAACTGTGTGGGCAGTTAGGACAAACCAAATCATCAATACTGTACATCACATTTTTTTCCTTTATTTCATTCCTGAGGCAAGATAATGGATTTTAAAGTTCTTAAAAAGTTTTGGTCTTTTGCCATGTCAGCAATCATGAATGTAGACAAATCTGGATGGAGCTGTGCTGCTGGTCACCACAAAACAGTGGCTGGCAACACCCTGACATATTTGCATTATAAATACAGTGGGTACAGTTAGTGTGTGCTCTCTGAGGAGAAGATTTTTGAAAGTTGCTGGGGGCTGCCATATTTATTGTAGGGCCACACAAATTACAGATGTTGTAATTAAATATGGTCTTAAAAACAGCTGACTGAATTTAATATACCCTAATGAAGATTCTAAGATTATCAGGAATACATTACTGATAAAAAAAGGTAGGATAGCCAGCCCAGTGGCACATGGGGTTGAGGCATTGAAGGCCACACCTTGCACCACGCCGTCAACCCAAATTCAGGAGCAAGCTCGAGTCACTAGGAGACAACCGGGGAGGGGAGCGAGGCATCAGATTGAGCAGCCGCGAGGCAGCTCTCCTCTCTGAGGACAGACATGTGGTTTCCAAGACTCTTGCCTGCCACCTGGTGGAGGCTAGATGGCAGCACCAAGTCATGAGGGAAACTGGCACTAGGCTGGGACGGTGGAAGGGGTAGTCACCGAAGCCGCGGAGTGTATGCATGCCTCCATGCAGATAAGTGACCACTATTTGGGATCCTGGGAATTAGGGGGAGAAAACTACAAAATCAATGTCTCCCCATTGCCAAAAGTAAGGTGAGGTGGTGGCAACAGAGGAGCAAAAAGCAATACAGAAAAAAAGGTAGGATGACATATTCTGCTGGATGACTAGTACTGCTGCTTTAAGGACACAGTTGAATGCTGACTTGGCACTAATTTCCTAAATGTAATAACCACATGACTGAAATAACCCAACAGCAAACTGCAGCCTTTCAGTGATGCATTATGTTCGGATGTATTATGCTATGGTCTGGAGGCGATTCATCCCTACCTGCCACTGCCTTTGATACATATGCCTGTTTTTTTGCACCATTTATTTAAAATTCAGCAGAATATATTCTAAAACTTATCATTACTTTTCAGTATTTATAGATTGATTTTAGATTTCCTTTAAATTAGCTATTTTGCTTTTAAGTCAGATATTTGCTTATCAGCAAATGAATGACATGAAATATTATTGGAGTTTGTCTAGCAACATGAATGCTCTTTGACTTCTTCCCTGCATAACATTTCTATGCTGTTTTCTGCCCCCTTCAATTCCTTACTGTTTTGCCATCCTAAAAGTTAATTTCCATATTCTATATTAATTTCATTATTCTGTACCAGTACAAAGAAAAAAGTTATTTGCAGTGGTAACTGTAGTTCTAAGGGATGAAGTATGTTACCCACACAAGTGGCAACTTTGTCGAGCAGTGTGGTTGCCAAGAGATGGGAAAAAGGACAAATATTTGTCAATGCCGAAAGTTGATTGCGTTGGTTTGTTGTGCTCGCTCAGTGGCCCTGTGTCACTCGCTCATTCTGTTTCTCCCTATGCTGCAGGCTGCACCTTTGTGTGGGGCTCCTGGCTGCATTGGCAGTTTTTTTCTGCCCACAAAGAAATCTGCAGCTGTCCTGACAGAGTTGTGTTGAGGTGGGTCACTCGCCCTCTGTCAGTTGCTCATTCCGTTTCTGCTGGCATTGCAGGCTGCCCTTTTGTAATGGGCTCCCACCTCTGTTGATGGCTTTTTCTGCCCACAAAGAAATGTGCAGCAGTCCTGACACAGGTCCATTGAGCTACCTCCCTCTCCCACTCTCGCTCGTTCCATTTCTGCCAGTGCTGTGGGCTGGCCTTTTGTACAGGGCTCCTGCCTGCATTGCCACCTTTTTCTGCACACAAAGCAATCCGCAGCAGTCATGATAGAGGTCTGCTGAGCTTGCTGACTCCCTCTCTGTCACTCGCTCATTGTGTTTGTCCCAGCGCTGCTGGCTGCCCTTTTGTACTGGACTTCTGCCTGTGTTGGTACTTTTTTCTGCCCACAAAGAAATCTGCAGTTATCCTGACACAGCTCCACAGAGGTCGCTCTCTCTGCCTGTCTCAATCTCTCATTCTGTTTCTCCTGGTGTTGCAGGCTGCTCTTTTGTACTGGGCTCCTGCCTCACTTGGTAGCTTTTTCTGCCCACAAAGAAATATGCAGCAGTCTTGATACAGGTCTGTTGAGCTAGCTCATTCCCCCCTCTCACTCGCTCATTCTGTTTCTGCCGGCGCTGAAGGCTGGCTTTTTGTACTGGGCTCCTGCCTGTGTTGCCGCCTTTTCGTGCCCACAAAGAAATCCACAGCAGTCATGATAGAGCTCTGTTGAGCTTGCTCACTGCCTCTCTCACTCGCTCATTGTGTTTCTCCTGGCACTGCAGGCTGGCCTTTTGTACTGGGCTTCTGCCTCGTTGGCACCTTTTTCTGCCAACAAAGAAATCTGCAGCTGTCCCGACAGAGCTCTGTTGAGGTCGCTCACTCTGCCTATCTCACTCGCTCATTCTGTTTCTCCTGGTGCTGCAGGCTGCCATTTTGTAGTGGTCTCCTGCCTCTATTGGTGCCTTTTTCTGCCCACAAACAAATCTGCAGCAGTCCCGACAGAACTCCGTTGAGCTCACTCAGTCCCCCTCTCTCACTCGCTCATGCCATTTCTGTCAGTGCTGCAGGCTGCCCTTTTCTACTAGGCTCCTGCTTGCACTGCTGCCTTCTTCTGGGCACAAAGAAATCTGCAGCAGTCATGATAGAGCTCAGTTGAACTCGCTCATGCACTCCCCCTCTCTCACTTGTTCATTCTGTTTCTCCTGCTGTTGCAGGCTGCCATTTTGTACTGAGCCCCTGCATGCACTGCTGCTTTTTTCTGCCCACAATGAAATCCGGAGCAGTCCCAACAGAGCTCGATTGAGCTCACTCACTCACTCCCCCTCCCTCACTCACTCATTCTGTGTCTCCCGCTGCTGCAGGCTGTCCTTTTGTACTTGGTTCCTGCCTGCACTGGTGGCTTTGTCTGCCCACAAAGAGATGTGCGGCAGACTAAACACAGCTCCGTTGAGGTCACTCACTCACCCTCTGTCACCTGCTCGTTCCATTTTTGTGGGGGCTGCAGGCTGACCTTTTGTACTGTGCTCCTGCCTGCATTGCCGCCTTTTCCTGCCCACAAAGAAATCTGCAGCAGTGATGATAGACCTCCGTTGAGCTTGCTCACTCCCCCTCTGTCACTCGCTCATTCTGATTCTGCCCACGCTACAGGCTGCCCTTTTGTACTGGCCTCCTGGCTGCGTTGGCACCTTTTCCTGCCCACAAAAAAAATCCACAGCTGCCTCAAAAGAGCTCCATTGAGGTCACTCACTCTCCCTATCTCGCTCACTCATTCTGTTTCTCGTGGCGCTGTAGGCTGGCCTTTTGTACTGGGCCTCTGCCTCCAGTGGCATTTTGTTCTGCCCACAAAGAAATCTGCAGCACTTTCAACAAAGCTCCATTGGCCTCACTCACTCCCCCTGTCTCACTTGCTCATTCTGTTTCTGTCTGGGGTGCAAGCTGCCCCCCTCTGGTACTAGGTTCCTGACTGCGTTGCCTCCCTTTTCTGCCCACAAAGAAATCTGCAGCAGTCATGTTAGAGCTCCGTTGAGCTCGCTCACTCACTCTCCCTCTCTCACTTGTTCGTTCTGTTTCTCCTGCCACTGCAGGTTGCCCTTTTGTACTGGCCCCTGCATGCATTGCTGCCTTTTTCTGCTGACAAAGAAATCTGCAGCAGTCCCAACTGAGCTCCGTTGAGCTCACTCATTCCCCCACCCTCACTTGCTCATTGTGTGTCTTCCACTGCTGCAGGCTGCCCTTTTGTACTGGGTTCCTGCCTGCTTTGCCGTCTTTTTCTGCCCACAAACACATCTGCAGCAGTCCCGAGAGAGCTCTGTTGAGCTCACTCATTCCCCTCTCTCAGTTGCTTGTTTCATTTCTGCCAGTGCTGCAGGCTGGCCTTTTGTACTGGGCTCCTGCCTTTATTGCCGCCTTTTCCTGGCCACAAAGGAATCCGCAGCAGTCACGATACACCTCCATTGAGCTCGCTCACTCCCCCTCTCTCAGTTGCTCGTTCTGTTTGTCCCGGCGCTGCAGGCTGCTCTTTTGTACTGGGATCCCACCTGTGTTGCCACCTTTTCCTGCCCACAAAGAAATCTGCAGCTGTCCTGACAGAGCTACTTTGAGGTCACTTGCTCACTCCCCCTGTCTCACTCGCTCATTCTGTTTCTCCTGGTGCTGCAGGCTGCCCTTTTGTACTGGGCTCCTGAATCTGTCTGCATTTTTGTCTGCCCACAAAGAAATCTGCAGCAGTCCTGACACAGCTCCATTGTCCTCACTCACTCCCCGTCTCACTTGCTCGTTCCATTTCTGCCAGCGCTGTAGGCTGCCCTTCTGCACTGGACTCCTGCCAGCATACCCACCCTTATGTACCCACAAAGAAATCCGCAGCAGTAACGATAGAGCTCTGTTGAGCTCGCTCAGTCCCCCTCTCTCGCTTGCTCGTTCTGTTTGTCCCACTGGTGCAGTCTGCCCTTTTGTACTCAGGCCCTGCATGCATTGCTGCCTTTTCCTGCCCACAAACAAATCTGCACCAGTCCCAACAGAGCTCTGTTGAGCTCACTCACTCCCCCTCCCTCACTCGCTCGTTCTGTGTCTCCAGGCGCTGCAGGCTGCCCTTTTGTACTTGGCTTCTGCCTGCGTTGTCACCTTTTCCTGCCAACAGAGACATCTGCAGCAGTCCCGACAGAGCTCAGTTAAGCTTGGTCACTCCCCTCCCCTCTCAGTCGCTCGATTCTAATCTGTCCCAAACACTGATTTCCAACAGCGACTGCGCTATTCTGCATCGGAAGCGCGGAAACACATTTCAGCCAGGATGTGAAAAATGACAGCTGTATTGTTCATAAGGAGGTGTGAACAAATGCCAGTGTTGAAAATCTGGCTTGAAAATATTATTAATTTGCAAACTTACAAGGTTGCATGGTACCTGCACAACACACGCTTGTAACAGTCATTTTGTGGAATTTCATCACAAAATTTTTAACATAGGCATTTTAGGACCTCTGCTCATGAACAGTGTCAGTGTGATTGTCGACATTCGCAGCAGTCCCGACAGCTCAGTTGAGCTCAGTCACTCCCCAGTCGCTCGATCCTAATCTGTCCCAAACACTGATTTCTGACAGCGACTGTGGTATTCTGCACCGGAAACGTGGAAACACATTTCAGCCAGGATGTGAAAAATGACAACTATACTGTTCTTGAGGTGTGAACAAATGCTAGTGTTGAAAATCTGGCGTGAAAATATTACTAATTTGCAAACTTACAAGGGTGCGTGGCACCTACACAACACACACATTTAACACAGTCATTTTATGGAGTTTCATCACAAAATTTTTAACATAGGCATTTTAGGACCTCTGCTCATGAACAGTGTCAGTGTGATTTTCTTAATATGCCCTGAACACCGATTTCCCACAGCAACCGCGCACTTATGCACCATAAGAGAGAAAACACATTTTGGCCAGGATGTGAAAAATGACAACTGCACTGTTCATAAGGAGGTGTGGCAAAATGTCAATGCTGAAAATTTGGAGTGAAAATATTGCAAACTTGCAAAGGTAGGAGCGTGCATGAAAACTGCGCAATGCACATTCGTAACACACTCATTTTATGGGCTTTCGTCACCAGATTTTCAACATAGGCATTTTAGGACCTCTGCTAATGAACAGTGTCACTGTCATTTTCATAATGTGTCCCGAACATGGATTTCCCACAGCGACCACGCTATTCTGCGCCCAAACTGCGAAAACAGATTTCGGCCAGGATGTGAAAAATGACAGCTATACTGTTCAAAAGGAGGTGCAGAAGAATGGCAATGTTGAAAATCTGGAGCGAAAATATTATAAATTCGTGAACTTACGAGCGTGCGTGCACACTGCGCAATGCATACTCGTAACACAGTCATTTTTTGGAGTATCGTCACCAAATTTTCAACATAGACATTTTTGGACCTCTGCTCATGAACAGTGCCACTGTCAGTTTCTTAATCTGTGCTGAACACTGATTTCCCACACTGACCGTGCTATTCTGCACCAGAAGTGCGAAAACACATTTCAGCCAGGGTGTGAAAAGTGACAGCTGTACTGTTCACAAGGAGGTATGAAAAAATCAAATGTTGATAATCTGCGGTGAAAATATTGCAGATTCACAAAGTTATGAGCGTGTGTAGGAACTGTGTAATGCACACTTGTAAATCAGTCATTTTTTGGATTTTTCCCACCAAATTTGCAACATAGGCTTTTTTCAGAGCCCACCTCATGAACACTGCACTGTCATTTCGTTAATCAGTCCCGAAAGGTGATTCCGCATAGTGACTGTGAAATCACCTTTCAGGGCCAATTAATGCCATGACAGTGATAGAATTCATGAGGAGGGGTCCCAAAACCCCTATGTTGAAAATTTGGTGCCAAAATTCCAAAAAACGCCTGAGATATGCATCAAAGTTGAAAAAAACCTCTTTATTAAATATACAGATTACCGGCATTTCTTCAGTTCATGGTCATCTTTGAAGAGTGCAGACGTGTTCCTGGTCCACCGAAGATCATTGCTCCAGACTCCAAAGGTAAGTATGCGGTGAGGGGGGTGTGGGGAGGCAGGGTGTGCAGTGGGTGGGCGTGGGTTGCGGGAGGCAGGCAGGGAGACATCTGTGGAACAGTTTCCTTTTTTACAGGTTACAAAAAAAAAAAAAGACATCACGGGACCGTTTTTCATTTTGCAGGGGCATGTGGCACACTGGGATGGGCTCCCAGCATGCCAAAGGAGTCTTCCTTTTTTGCCGGGGGGCAGCTGTAGTCAACAGGGGATTGGGCACCCCTGTCAGCACACAACAAAAGTGGGAAGGGGACATAATGCCGATGGGGAGCGGGCTCCCCGTCGGCAACATAAATATTGGGGCACTGCAGCTGATAGGGATTGGGGCCCTGTCGGCAACTAAACACGGTCAGGCATGATACTGCTGAGGGGATTGGGCACCCCCCCCCAGCAGCGGAGGTTAATATGGTTTGTGAAAAAGGCGGCAAGCTGACACCATGTTCACAAACAAAAGATCCCTCCCTACAATGACAAGTCACTCCCTCATTGCAGCAAATGGCTGATGCTGCAATGATGAGATGGTCCTTGATTGCAGCGGCTGATTTTTCACAAGTTGGTGGCACGCTGGCTGAACTAGTGTCAGCAGCAGCATGCCACAGCATTGGAGGAAGTGGGACAAGGCTTTACAGGCTACGGGGGCATTGGCTGCAACAGTGCCACATCTCCACAGCCTGCTTGTGGAGAAACCTGCCACAGCATGTTTCTTGTACATGCACGCAATCAACATAAAAATTGCCATAGTAATATTGTTTATTCCAGGAGATCCCACATTATGCTTATCAATTGCATTTCAGCTAGGAGGCTGAAGTGCCTGAAACATGTGAATAGAATTTAGAATGCAGTTTGAACTGCTGCACTCTTGATTCCGCAGCCTAACGTTAGATCCTTCGTAACCTGAACCAGGGAGCCAGCCCACTCAGTACACTGCTAAACTATCCTATGCTAAACAATGAAAGTCCTAAGGACATAAAACGGACATGGTCCAGACAACTACGTATGTCATGCCCATGAGGCAGATATAAAAGGAGAATTTTGTAATTTGTGAATGAACAACAGTAATAATCAAGCAACTAGATAAAAGCTCTTGGAGCCACGATGGCTGCTAATGCAGTAATTTGATAAGAGATTTATTTACTTCCAATGTTTTATTAAGAAAGACATACTGAGCTGGTAACTTGTGAGATTTGTCCTGGGAAAAGGAGAAAATATGACAGATATAAAAATACAGAATATAAAGCTCATAAATGTGGAATGAGTGTAACAAAGATAAAGAGGACAATTATGTCTAAGAATAAATTGTCCAAAATAGGTTAACAAGCAAAAAGCTGTGGAACTGGTCAATGAACAGGAATAGTTATCTACTTATCAAAATGGAAATTAAGGGAATGACTGATGCTGGAGATGAGATATGTGTGATTTAGTTGTATTACTGTGATGCAAAATCTTTCGCTGGTGATGCTGCCTTCTCTTTTTGCTTTCCAAAACTTGAGAACTCTCCTAACCATTCGTTCCACCTCTTCAAATACGCTATCTCTGCTCTGCTCTGCTCCATGACCACACTGCTACCTCCTGTGCTGGTCCTCGAGTCATAGCCCTTCCACGCTCCTCAATTTACCATTTCCCCTCTTTCTCCTCCTCCTCCTCTGTGCTCCTCCTCCTCTGTGCCCCTTCACCCACCTTACCAACCCTCTCCCTCTCTTCTTCCCCTCTCACTTGTCTGCACTTTCCCTTCTTCCCCACATCTGCGTTCCTTCCTTCAGCACCCTATCCCCTGGTGCCTTCACTGTTGAAATGTATTATTGCTTGTACCCATGGGACTGATTCCCTGCTATGTCCTTGTAAAATTTTTGCCTATAATTTTACCTGTCTGATGGGCCTCATTCATGTTTGTTTTGTGCTGCATATTCTATGGTGAAACTTTTGAAATAAATATAGTAAATAAATAAATAAATAAATAATGTTTTGGGTTTTTTTGCATTTCTTATTTATAATTTTATACCAGTAATGTAAAAGTCCCACATTTACACCACAATATTAAAAAAAAAATCATACACATCTGATATGCAGTGAACAGTGTTTTTAGTTCTGGACATACACACCTTCTTGAAAATGTATGCCACACACACACACACACACACACACACACACACACACACACACACTCATGCAGCTGTCAAACGTTGCAACAGTTGTTCACAAACATAGGGTATGAGTGGCATTAGCAGGATAGAGCAGCTACAATATTTTATTTTCAGTGGGGTCCTGCCTCTACACATGTTTCCAATGTATTTAGTAGAGTAAGCACAGGTAAAATGCAAAATATAATTTTTACTGATGTCTTGCTTTTATAAATTTTTACAATGTAGTTACACAGGACAAGTCAGTTAACATGCAGTATTTCATTTTCAGTGAGGTCCTGATTATACCCGTTGTAACACGGGCCTAGGAGGATGTCCTAAATGAGTTGGCTCCATGACAACCTGCATGTTTTCAATGACTAGATACTGCACCTCTCTTTGGTCAGCAGGGGGATGTGAATTGTGCTGAGTGCACATCTTAGTGCCTCATTTTTAGGGCTTTGGGTGGAGCCTACAGGCCAATTGGGATCACTTAGTAGCTTTAAAGATGGCCAATTGTGGAACCTTCTGTTAGACTTTTTGAAGCATCCTTCTGAATGTCCAACTGAGCGTAAAACCCTCTGCCACAATCGGCCACTAAGGAATAACATTTACAATATTTGGGCTGTTACTTCCGCATTCTGTGGAATGAACTATGTATGCGAGTGCCTCATGTGCATGTGCAGTCCTGCTGGCACCGTCATGTAAATGGCAAAATGCTATTCACCACAACTGCGCATGCACGAGTGCCACACATGCACAGTTGCATCACCGCCACCAGCTCCACTGCATTCTGTGCCCCCCCCCCAACAACTCAAGTGGCACACTGGGAGCCCACCCAAGTGTGCCCAAAGATTGTGCCCCAACTCATGTAGCACACTGGGAGCCCACCCAGTGTACCCAAAGATGTCCACACACCCCCAGACTCATGCGGCACACTGGGAGCCCAGCCCAGTATGCCTAAATTTTTTCTCCCCCCACCCCCCCCGCTGACATCGGGGTGCCCAATCCTCATGTCGGCATCCTGTACATATCCCCCCATGTCATGTGGCACACTGGGATCCCATCCCAGTGTGCTCAAATGTTTTATTTTTATGTTTCCTGTAAAAAAAAAAAATGGTCCCCCGTCATCGCTCCACTTGTGTGTTTTTTTTTCCCCTGTAAAAAAGAAAACGTCACTCCAGCCTCCCTCCCCTCACTGATCACCCACCTCCCCACACCCCCCCTTACCCCATACTTACCTTCAGAGGTTGGCACCATCTTCTTTTCTGGAACAGGACACGTCTGCACTATTCTAAGCTGAACCGTGAAATGAAGAATCTAAGGTAAGCGTGCTATAATGCCATTCAATGGGGTTTTCAACTTATGCTGATAAATCAGCCATTTTTTTGAATTTTTGCCCCAAATTTTCCTTATGAGGTTCTTTGGACCCACCTCGTGAAAACTGTCACTGTCATTTTGTTACTCAGTCACGAAAGGTGATTTCGCATTCGTTGCACAGAATCACCTTTTGGGACCAATTCATGAAATGACTGCCACTGTCCATGAGATGAGGTCTCAAAAAGTCCATGCTGCAAATTTGATGAAAAAGTTCCAAAAAATGACTGCGTTATGAGCGTGCATTGTGCAGTTTCTAAGCATGCTCCTAACTTTGCCAGTTTTTAATATTTTACTCCATATTTTCGGCATTGCCATTTTTGCATACCGCCATCAAAACAGTACAGCTGTCATTTTCCACAACCTGCCCAAAATGTGTTTTCACACCTGTGGCACAGAATAGTGCGTTCGCTCTGCAAAATCACCTTTCGGAATAAGTGAACAAAATGACACTGGCACTCTTCATGAGGAGGAGTCCCAAAAAGGTCATGTTGAAAATCTGGTGCAATGCCTCCAAAAAATGGCCAAGTTACACCTGAGCATTGAATAATTTGTACGCACAGGTGTAACTTTGCTCACTAGGTAGCTCTTCACAGCCCTATCAGCTCTGGCTAGAATTTGTTACTTTGGGGGGCTACATTCAGAAATGCTTGGGGCACTCACACTTTGCTCAAAGCATGCTTCAGTATAGCAACATTTAGTTAACTGTGGTAATTTGCACCAAGGAAAGGGACTTTGCAAGGGCCAGCCTGATATCTTTTATTATAGCACCTTTACTCTGTGTAGTTCTGGCTATAGTTACAGTTCTAGGTTTGTCTACCTGTTTCTGTTTCAAGCTTTTAGCCACTGATTGAATTGCTTTTAGCCACTGACTACCATGCCAGCAATCCAGGCTCAAGAATGGACCTGGGTCACTTAGGGGCTGGCCTGGGAGGGAGGATGGACATCTGTAGGACTGGGAAAGGAATCTAGGTGGCAGCACCATAGGACAACATAGGAAGAGACCCCACATCTGGATGCCTGAGGTGTCTCCATGAAGACCAAATATGATGAGACTCACATTTCTGGGCCCAACAGAGGAGAAAATAGGAGGATAATCCCTCCAACTGTAGAACAGTGATGGCCCACCCTCTTGCAGGCCCAACACTAGGCACCACTGATCCAAGTTCCTGCGACAGGACCACAAGAAATTATATGTCCCACAGAAGGTGGGTGATGGGGCTGGGAAGACTTGGCCAAATGGGGGCAAGTCAGGGTGCTTAAGGAGATAAACAGCTTTGTCCCATAGACACAGTGGGGAGACATGTCACTCATCATGGCTGTGTACTGTTTGCTAATGAACGGTAAGGGACTAACATTGTGGAGAAGCAATGCATGAACACAGTGGGGTAGCATGGCACCCATCAAAGTGGTGTACTGTTTGCTGGTGAAATGTGATGGGCTGCCTACGCTGTGGAGTGATGATCTGGAGCACTGTATGAACACAGTAGGGGCAACATGGAACCCATCATGGTGGTGTATTGTGTGCTGGTGAAATGTGAAGCACTGCCAGCACTGTGGAGTGATCCAAAGAAACTTGGAAATTTGCCAGCAGAAAAGTACCCCATGGTCTATCCAGTCTGCCCAAGTTCCTCCCTCTTGGAAGACTTCCACCCTCCATTTTCTGCCTAGCCACTGTTGCTTAGGCCCATGTAGGTATCCCAAGCTCTTTTAAATTTTTCCACAGAATCTACCCCCACTACCCATTCCGGCAGTCTGTTCCATGGCCCCACGGCTCTCTCAGTAAAGAACGTCCCCCTGATGTCACCGTCCAGTTTGAATGCATGCCCCTTGTGGATTGTTCTAACTCATTCTGATGATGCTGTCAACTCTCACCCTGTTTATACCCTTCAAGTACTTGAAGGTTTCAATCATATCCTCCCCCCACCCCTTTTCTTCTCCAGTGTGTATAGGCCTAGCTCCCCCAGCATTTCCTTGTATGACTTCTCATGCAGCCTTTTCACCATTTTGGTTGCTCTTTTCTGGACCCACTCTAACCTATCCTTGTCCCTTTGTTAAGTATTGCCTCCAGAACTGGACCCCATATTCCAGGTGTGGTCTGACCATTGCTTTAAATAGTGGCATGATCACCTCCATTCTCCTGCTTATAAATCCCCTTCCTATGCATGCCAACATTCTGATTGTTTTACCAGCTGCACTATTGCATTGACTCTGAGCTTTAAGGTCATCTGAAATTGTGATACCCAGGTCCCTTTCTTGCTTTGTTACCTCCAGTCCCTTCCCCCAAGCCAATATTTTGACATTGGATTTCTATGCCCCATGTGAATAATTCTGCATTTTTTTGCATTGAATTGTTGCTGCCACATTTGTGACCACACCTCCAGCCTGACCAGATCCTCCCTCATACCTTCAACCCCCCCCCCAACGTATTCATCCTATTACAGATCTTCATGTCATTAGCAAACAGACATACCTTCCCATAGAGACCCTCTGAAATGTCCCCAATATGTATGTTGAAAAATATGGATCCTAGCATGGACCCTCTGGGGAATCCCACTCATCACCCTTTCTTCTTTTAAGTGCACCCCATTTACCACAACCCTCTGTGTCTTCCTCTCTAATCAATGTTCTACCAAGTTTGTGAGCTTGCTCCCCACTCGTAAGCTGCACAATGTGCTGACCAGCCTCCTGTAGGGGATGGTGTCAAAGGCCTTCCTGAAGTCCAGGTATGCCACATGCACCGCCCCGCCCTGGTCCCACATCTCGGTAACTCTGTCAAAGAAATCAATCAGATTGGTCTGCCAGGATTTTCCACCTGTGAATCCATGGCAATTGTCATCCAGGAGGCCCTCCTACTACAAATATTTTATCAGCCTTTCCTTAATAAGTATTTCCATTAGCTTCCCTACAATAGAGGTAAGGCTAACTGGGCAGTAGTTTTCTGGTTCCTCCCTTCCTCCCCCTTTATGCAATGGCACCACCTCAGCCCTTTTCCAGTCCCCAGAAACCCACCCCTTGCCCAGTGACAGATTAGATAGCCTCGTGAGTGGTGCTGCCAGCTCCTGCTTTAACTCTTTGAGCACTCTCAGGTGTATCTTTTCTGGGCCCATTGTTATATCTGTCTGCAGTTTTTCTAGTTCTTCCACTATCCTATCCTCCATGAAGAGATTTGAGTCCATCTCCCTGCCCTTCCTTCTCCTGCTTTTCAGCTCCTGCCCTTCCCCCTCCTCCACCTTGAAAACCGACGTGAAGTAATAATTCAGAATATTAGCCTTTTCCACATCCCCTTACTGTTGTTATTATACTTATTTATGTTTGATTGATTGAGTGATAGATTTCTTTATAAAAAACACATTTCTAAAACCAAGGCATCACAATTTAAAACCATCATAACAAATATTAAAATACAAACCAGACAATAAATAGTCAGATCTGAGTGCATTTAAAATAAGTCTAAATTTACCAGACTAAATATCAATTTCATCCAGATTCTGGATAGGCTAAACTAAATAAATATGTTTTTAGTGCTATTTTAAAACTCTAAACAGTCAGGCACTCTCGCATACACGACGAGGTAGAGAATGCTACATGGTCGGGGCCACAAAAGCAAAAGACCAGGCCCCCCAATGATTTCAAATGAACCCTGGAATCTCTAGCAATCCCTCATCAGTGGATTGGAGAGGACGGAGGGGGTGGTAAGGGCAAAGGAGATATTGCAAGTAAAGAGGTTCCTGATGGTGTAGGACTTTGTAGGTCAGTAACCTGATCTTGAAGGTGATCTGCCACTGTACTGGCAGCCAGTGCAGTCCGTGCAGCACAAGTGTTACATGACTGGTCCTGGAAGAATTAGTCAATAACCTGACTGCCACATCCTGCACTAGCTGCAAGTGGTAGATATCAACCCCTGGTAGCCCTTGGTAAAGGGTATTACAGTAGTCAAGGTGGGAGGTTACAAAGGCATGGACCAATGCTGGAAGATCATTGGGAGAAACCAGATGCTTCACCCGGGCACTATTACTCAGATGGTAAAAAGAGGATTTGACAACAGCCGACACCTGTGATTTAAGGGTCAGGCTGTCATCAAAAATAATGCTCAGGTTCCGCACGCAATCTGAGGTATTCAGCTGAACACCCCTAAGTCAAAGCCCAAATGGTTGTCCTGCCAACAAACCTGTCTCCCATCGATCTAGATCCACAACCAGCACCTCAGTTTTAACTGGGTTCAACCGCAGCCAGCTGGCACTCATCCAGTCCTGGATCCCAGATACAGTTATTAAATACCAAGAGGATTACATCCTGTCCAGGCATAACGAACATGTACAGCTAAGTATCATCTGCGTACCAGTTAAAACTCAGACCGTACCACCTAATGATCTCTCCTAACAGCAGCATATACACTGCAAAAGCATGGGTGCCAAAATGGACCCCTACGGTACCCCACAGGATAGGGAGAGAGGGGCTGAGGAATAAATCCAAGACATAACTCTCTGAGTTCAACCCCTCGAAGAAAGATCAAAACCATCTGAGAACCACACCAGATAGTCTGCAGATGAACCACAGGTGTTCCAGTAAGTGCCAAACAATGCAGAGAGATTAAGGACCAAGACAGAACCAGTTCTCTGATCTCTCGCTATTAGGAGGTCATTTAGCACCTGGACAAGGGCCGTCTCAGTACTATGCCTCTTCCTACATCCTAAACTTAAGAACTCTCTCCTCCTAACCTCTTCCTAAATCCTGACTGGAGAGAATCATAGACATCGTGGCTGGGCAAATGGTCATCCAGCTGAAACGCAACCACCTTCTCAATAACCTTACCCACACAAGAGACACTTTTCTTAAATGAATATTGCCTCTGAGGCAACGCAGTCTCAGAGGCAGATGACTTAATCCCACCCTCCACTGTATCTCATTGATTAATACTTTTTGAAGGACAGTAACTGAGGTTACCCACGTCTTGCTGCTGATTGGTTACACATGCCACTGCCTCAGAGGCAGACTACTTAATCCCGCCTTCTGCTGTGTCCCAGACCTGATGGTGGCAACCTTATCTGCAAAGAACTGAGTGAACTCATCACACTTCTCTTGTGAAAAAGCTCTGCCAGACTGAAGACAGATTAGAATGCACAATCTGCCCATGGAGCAGAAGAGCTGAGCAGGTCAGTTCTGCACAGTGTCAATATCCTGGACAGGAATTCTGCCTTCTTACGGGTGATTGCCAATTGAGAGACCGTATAATGGTCAATTGACCTAAATTGTCACACTCCGGGCCAAATTTCCGCCAACCCCTCTCTAGCCTTTGTCCCAACCTCCTCAACTTCTTCAAGACCCCATCAAAACATGGGGACCTTGGGTGAAGAGTGAGTGGGCAGACACGAACAGGAGCTATGGATTCCAGGGCCTCTGTCACCACTTTATTATAAGCGAGTACCAGATTCCCTGGATCCATGCATTTATTTTGTATACCCACTAGATCCAGCACTGCCATTAGACCTTCTGGCGTCACACTCCTCAAAGGGCAGTACCAAACCATCTCTATAGGGGCAGGCCTATAGGGAGGATCCATAAAACTTAACCCCATGGTGTGATGGTCAGACAATCTGACTGGCTCCACCACCAAGTCAGATACCCCCATCCCCAGGAGGAACACCAAGTCCAATGAATGACCACCAATGTGAGTCGCAGAGGTAACAATGTGTGTAAGGCCCAACAAACCCATTAGTTTTATTTTTCATGTGCTCTTGCCAAGATCTGCAGTACAGTAGACACTCCAGAGGTGGCTGACAGAATGAGGAGGGATCTGGGAAAGCTTGAGAAATGATCACAGGTGTGGCAAATGAAATTTCTTTTTAGCCTAGCCTTTCCTGCAAACACCTATTTAACATGTCTTTGAATGTATGCAACATTTTTAAAAAGAATTGTATCCGTTGCTGATTTTTTTATAATTTTGATTGTTAATGACCCTGTTAAGCTTGTTCTATTGTACAGTGCACAGAGCCCCTGGGATTGGGCGCCAAACTAAATAAATTATTACTTACTTATGCACCATGGAAGAGAGGGTTAATCATCTCAGATGACCTAAATGTGTCTAAACAGCAAAACATGGTTGCAGGGAGGGCCAGTGGGATGTTGGGGTGCATAAGAAGGGGTATCACTAGCAGAAGGAGGGAAGTGTTGATGCCACTGTACAAAATGCTGGTCAGGCCTCATCTAGAATGCAGTGTTCAGTTTTGGAGGCCACACCTTCACAAGAACATAGACAGGGTGGAGGCAATCCAGAGAAGGGTGACCAGGATGGTGCAGGGCCTGCATCAGGAAACATCTGAGGACCGATTTAAAGACTTCAATATGTATACACTTGAAGAGAGGAGGGAGTGAGGGGATACGATAGAGACCTTCAAGTATCTTAAAGGCTTAAATAAAGTGCAATTGGGTGACCACTTCCAATTCAGGAGTTGTATAAGGACAAGGGGTCACAATATGAGATTGGAGGGCAGCAGGATGAGGGGGAATGTGAGGAAGTTTTCCTTCATGGAAAGGGAGGTAGATGCTTGGAATAGCCTTCCCCAGGAAGTGGTGTGTGCTAACACAGTGGGGGGATTCAAACATGCATGAGATAAACATAATTATACAATGGTGTGTGAAAATCCTGTAACTTCATTGGTCAAAACATGTCACATGACTGTGGGTAAATCCTGCATTACCCACGGTTGAGGAAATGCATTTATAAAACAACATCATTATACACATTTTACATATGGGTCCATTGTATAAACACAATAAGGCACTCCAGGGTGTGAGTTATTGGAGATTTACCCACTTCTTGTGTGGTTAAGTCACTCGGCTGTACCTCGTGACACACCACACAAGGCATGGGTAAACCACCAACAACCCACGCCTTATTGCTTAACTATACAATGGCCCGGTTTTTGCCGAAATTGTTGGGTGTTCCTTAACAATGGGGGTTTTCCCTGAGCCCCTAAAACAGGGTCTGGTAAAGTCCCTGTTGAAAAAAAAAGGCTTTAGACCCCAACATTTTGACGAACTACCGACCTATCTCAAACCTTCCCTTTTTAGGGAAGGTTCTTGAGAAGGTGGTTGTGGAGCAGCTTATGAATCACCTCATGGACTTCCAGATTTATAAACAATTCAATTCTGGGTTTAGGGTGATGCACAGCATGGAGACTGCATTAGTATGGGTGTTGAATGACCTTCACAGGGCGAGGGATAGGGGAGAGTGATCAATTCTCATTCCCCTCGATCTTTCATCAGCATTTGACACTGTGGATCATGGGCTGTTGTTGGATAGGCTGAAAGAGTATGTTGAACTCACCGGCAAGGTCATCAGCTGGTTTGAGTCCTTCCTCTGGGCCAGGTCCCAGAGGGTAGTTCTAGGGAATTATTCTTCAGCACCGATGGCCCTGTCCTGTGGAGTGCCCAAAGGTTTTGTCCTTTTCCCCCATGTTGTTCGCAGTGTATATGCTGCCCTTGGGTGAGGTCATAAGACAGTATGAACTGGGGTTTCACTGCTATGCTGATGATACCCAGCTCTACCTGTCTTTCACAGCTGGAAGATCAGATGTGGTCAACATGCTGAATGATTGTTGGTCCGAGATCCAAGCATGGACACCATCAAACTATTTGGGGCTCAACCCGGGGAAGACTGAAGTATTGGTGCTGGAGCCAGATTGAAGGGGGGGATGGTGACCCCTGGAGAGGATTTAGGACTTTTTATTGGCTCGGCTAAACTAAAGGACTCCACTAAGGTAAAGAATTTGGGTGCTTTTCTGGACAATGAGCTGACACTTGATGCTCAGGTGTTAGCTGCTGTCCTGAATAGTTTTTACCATCTGCGAAATATCACCCAAATTAAATCCCTTATCCCCACTGATGATCTGGCCATACTAGTACACGCATTTGTTACCTTGAGGCTCAACTACTGCAACGCAATCTACCTCAGGATCAGAGGGAGTGCGATGTGATGCCTTCAGCTGTTGCAGAATGCTGTGGCATGGCTATTGACAGGCCTTCTGAGGTCCTGTCATATTAGTCCAGTATTGTGCAAACTGCACTGGCTGCCGGTACGCTGGTGCATCTCCTTTAAAATAGGTCTGCAGACCCATAAGACCCTGCATGGGTGGTCCAGGCTACCTGAGACAGCTTCTGCATCCCTACATCCCGGGTCACTCACTCCAGTCAGCAGGAGAGGCAATCCTGGAGGTCTGCAGAGCCAAGATACAAGTCTTCTGGGGAGCAGGCTTTTGAAGTAGCTGCCCTGATCCTTTGAAATTCTTTGCTGGGGTACATCTGGAAGGTGCCCTCCTTAGAGATATTTAAAAGAAAAATAAAATCTTTTTATTTTCAACAAGCCTTCGGAGTGTAAGTGGAAACTGAAGTGAATATTAGGAGTTTTAGTGTTCCAACTGATAGTAATTATTTAAATATCAGTAGATGAATTTATTTTATTTATATGTCTGTTTGCTTATTTATATGCTGTACATTAGTTTTATACTTTGTAAAGGTGCCCTGAGCCTTTGCAGAAGGGCACCCAAAAGAAAGAAGATCTACTACTACCACTACTACTTCTACTACTACTACTACTACTTGATTCTTGTTGTTGATGTGGGGTAGCTGACTCTGTCGCAGGCACTATTGCAATTTTAGCATGACTCTCTTGCTTGTTTCTCTGTAGAGAACAACTTCTACAGTTTATAATGATTTTAGGGATGAGTTTTATTTATACCTTGTCTATGTGTTTATATTATAACCATAGCTGTTGTGAATGTTTTATGTGCTGTCAAAGCTGCTGCAAATCAGTGGAAATTAACAGTTCATGAAATTTGCAAATTCCATAGCAGATGTTCAGATGTACCAACCTTGTCTTTCATAATATTACTGAAACTTAAAAAGAAATGCCCCCCAGTGAGCTGTACAGCCACTCCCTCTCCCACTCAAAAATTATAGCTTCATTGATAACCCCACCCACACCCACCTCATGTTGGCACCCTCCTCTTCCTCTCTGCCCTAACAAACTGCACAGGCTACAGTGTAGAGTCAGACCAAAAAGTAATCATTCCATATCCTTCCCCCTATGGGCCAAGCACCCCCCACCATTCATATGAGTCCAACTGAGTAAGTCACTTATCAAAATCTCACATCAAGCACCCCTGTACCCTGTCCAACCCACCCCCACTTCCCCCAGCGCTCCTCCACCCTCCTCCCTCACCATCACCCACAAAATCAACCTGCAATAAATTTATTTTATCAATTTGTTACACCGGGTTGGGACACTGGACAAGTCCTTTTTCAGGTCTGACCAAGGACATACAACAATCCACATTAATGACATCACAATAAAGTCACATCAACAATCACACTTAAACTGCTGTAACAGAAATAACTCAAATTTATATTTAAAACTACAAAAAGATTAAACTTGATGAAGAATAACAGGCAACGCATTCCAAAGGGGTGGGACTGTGACAGAAAAGGACCGCAACCCATTCTGATTCTTATAAGCCAGTAAATTCAATAGGATACCATCAGCAGATCTCAAGTTTGGGAGAGATGAATGAATTACAACATATCAGCCAGAGGAAAGTCATGGAAAACCAAAAGCGTCTAACGCATACAGCCAGAGAAATAAGAAATTCTTGCCCTAGGTGATAATCAACATAATTGTAAATACAAACTACAATGATGAGTTTTGAAAGGGACTGAAAAAATAAACCTGCAGATATTGTTATAGGCTACAGTCAAAACATTATACTCCCTAACATTTAGATTCTGACACAAATAACAAATATAATCAAAGTGTGGCAGCAATAAGCCGACAGCAATAGATTTCATAGTTTCTAAAGCAAAATAAAACCGGAACTTATACAGAATGCCCAGTTTTTGATTTTTTTGTCTGACTAACATGTTTAATATGTAGTGAGTAAGTTAAACCACAATCCAACCACACCCCCTGTTCTATCGCAGCACCATCCTGACCATAAAGCTGTAGGTAAGGGTTATCTTTCATCATAACTGGTGTCCCAAAGATCATTGATTTTTAATTTTTTTTTTTTTTTAATAATTTAGGATCATGGAGTTATTTACAAACCATGCACACAGATTCCTAAAGCTAGATTCCGGAGCACTAGTCAAATCTTCCAGTGATTTGGCCTGAAAAAGTATTAAATTATCCATGTACATTATTGAGTTACAGGACCTACATTGACCAAGCAATTGATTAACAAATAGTAAAAATAACAGGGGGCCTAAAATGGACCCCTGTGGCACTCCACACTCAATTAAAGCCATTTGTGAATCCTGTAACCCAACATGTACAAATAGTTTATGATTAGATAAATAATCATTCATCCACAATACTGCACCTGCAGCGAGACCAATAGCTTTCAATTTACATAATAATAATCCATGATCAATTAAATTGAATGCCTTGGTCAGGTCCACAAACACCACCCCAGTCAAAGAAAATTCAGTGAAGAGCATCTGCTCTGCTCAGTGTCCATCTTGTAATAGCACAAATGAATGAATGATGACACCTCTGCTCCTAGTGAAACCTGGTTGGCTAAAAATTCAGCTATGCAAATTGGGCAATTTGTCTGGTAAACAACAACATGAACTGTAGTCACCCACTTCAAAAATCTGCCGAACTTGATGGATTTTTTCAAGAAGGAAATTTCACAAACCTCGCACACCACTAATTATAACACATTCTTAAAGCTATCTAATAGAACAGAAAGGTTTTTGAAATCTTGCTTAAAATAGTTGTTTTCCTTGTGCCATATGGAAGACAAAACTTTGACTTTAATATGCCCTTTAAGAAAGGGAATTTTCTCCTTATAAAAGTGGCAAGGCAAGGCAAGGCACATTTTATTTAAGAGATGCCCATCCCGGAGGCTGAACATTTTAAAGATAAATACTATACATTATAAAACAAGACAAAGAAACTCTGTGTGCAAGCACTGAGGCAATGGTTATCCCAAAGGGCATTTGACTGGGAAGCCAAGTTTCAAAGAAATACAAAATCACACATGCCCCCACAATGCAAAGCATCATGGGCTGCAAATGCAAATCACCACAGAATATTATGCTGGTTCAACTTTAAGCAGAAATGCATGGTGCGAAGGCTTCTCACTCAGTGTGCAAAGTGTGCCAACAGAAGACGTAGACACGTGTTTGGTCCTACCAGAACTCATCAGTATACCTCATCTGTTTGACACTCCAGTGGAATGAACCAGCTACCCTAAGATGGCGATCTGGGTTATGTTGTGGTGAACTCCATTAAACAAAAACAGTTTAAAAGACAAAGAACCTCTTTTAAACTGTTTTTTGTTTTAATTGTGTTCACCACAACATAACCCAGATCGACCATCTTAGGGTAGCTGGTTCATTCCACTGGGGTGTCAAACAGACAAGGCGTACTGATGAGTCCTGATGGGATGAAACACATGTCTATGTCTTCTGTTGGCACCCTTTGCAAACTGTGTGAGAGGCCTTTCAGCACCATGCATTTCTGCTTAAAGTTGAACCAGCATAATATTCTGTGGTGATTTGCATATGCAGCCCATGATGCTTTGCATTGTGGGGGCATGTGTGATTTTGTATTTATTATAAAACAAAATACATGACAATATATCAAACACAACACACAGCATATCAACAATAAAACAAAATGTATATAAACCATTAACCTAAACAACAACAACAAATGCCTAAAAAGCCAAGATTCTAAAAAATAAGCACAGTCTGGGAAGGCCTGATTGAACAAGAAAGCCTTGAGGCAGACTTTAAATACCGCCACAGATGGGGCCTCTCTAACACCTGGAGTAAGCAAATTCCACAGGATGGGAGCGGCCACATTAATTGCTCTGTCGCCAGCAGTTTTTAACCTCGTCCTGGAACTCGCAAGAAGGCCTCTAGAGGAGGAGCAGAGGGAGTGGACCGAGACAGCAGGACTAAGAAGGTCCTTCAGGTAACAAGGACCAAGGCCATGTAGGGCCTTAAAGGTGAGTAAACCCAGCTTAAAGAGGACCCTCCACCTAACTGGCAGCCAGTGCAGTTGACTCAGCACCGGAGTAATATGGCAATACTTGGGCTGTCCTGTCAACAGCCTTGCTGCCATGCTCTGCACCAGCTGCAGTCGGCAGAAGGTATCCCCAGAGACCCCGAGATAGAGTGCATTACAGTAGTCCAGCCTAGATGTCACAAAGGCATGTACCAAGGTGGGGAGGTCCTGTGACGGAACTAGGGGCTTTATCCTGCCGATATTCCTCAGATGGTAAAAACTAGTATGGACTGTGGAAGACACCTGAAACTCAAGTGTCAATCCGCTGTCAAAAATAACACCCAGATCCCGCACCCTAGAAGAGGCCTTCAATGGTACAGAGGCAAGAAAAAGCCCTGTCTCTGCACCAGAGGCCAACCTATTATGCCCTCTGTTCAACTCCGCCACCAATACCTCCATCTTATCGGGGTTCAGTCACAACCAGCTGGAGGCCATCCAGTCATTGATTTCAGTGAGGCAACTATTAAGCACTTCCACTACGCGAGATGTTCCAGGGGCAAAGGAAAAATACAGCTGGGTATCATCAGCATAACAATGAAAATCCTGATTGTACATCCTTCCTGATGGCCGACACCCTGTCCGAGAAGAACCGAGCAAACGCTTCGCACAGTGCATTAGAAAAAGCTACCTTCGGCTGTAGACAGGGGCAGCATATACAAGGCAAATAACATCGGCGACAAGACCGAACCCTGGGGACCCACGCGTGACAGGTGGCCAGGGGGGAGGAGGAGAAATTTCCCATCACTATCCTCTGCCTCCTGTTCGATAGAAAAGACTCAAACCAGCAAATGACAGTGCTGGCAAGTCCGCAGAATTCCCTTAGGTGGTCAAGTAACACTCGATGGTCCACCATGTCAAACACTGAAGAGAGAGAGCGAGGAGAACAATAATTGTCCCTTCCCCTCAATTTCTAGCCCTAAGGAGGACATTATGCACCTGAACCAGCACATTTTCTATGCTATGCCTCACACAAAACCCAGACTGGAGTGGCTTGTATAGATCACAGCGCACAAGATGCTCCTCAAGCTGAAGTACCACCACTTTCTCCACTATCTTACCCATAAATGGAAGATTGGAGATAGGATGGTAATTTGCCTTGATCTCAGGGTCCAATGATGTTTTTTTCAGTAGGGGTCTCACCAATGCCTCCTTCAAGACATCGGGAAGACCCCCTCCAACAAGGAACACCGAACAATCAAGGCAAACACCGGGCCAATGGAGTCGACACATTTCATTAAGAAATGAGTTGGCACCGGGTCCAGTTCACAAAAGGTGTGCCAAAGCTTGGAAGCAGTCTCAATGACCTCAGCCACCTTCACCAGTCTAAACTCACCCCAACCAGGTGGAGAGCTCTCTGGTCACCCATGGTGACCACTGTCGGCCATACTCTGGCCCACTGTTGGAACATCCTTCCTGATGGCCGACACCCTGTCCGAGAAGAACCGAGCAAACGCTTCGCACAGTGCATTAGAAAAAGCTACCTTCGGCTGTAGACAGGAAGGATGAAGAAGCCTGTCCACAGTCCGAAAGAGCATAGTTGGTCGGTTCCTCCCAGCAGCAATCTCCTTGGACAGGAATTCTGCCTTCTTACAGTTGATTGCCATAGTGCACACACAGGGCCAGTTTGTCTGCCTCCAAGCCAGACTTGCGCCAGCAGGGCTCTAATCTCCAACCCAAGGTCTTCATCCCCTTGAGCTCACCATCATACCAAGGGGACTTCAATTGAGAAGATCTGGGTCATTCACGGACTGCTGCGAAGGAGTCGAGCACACCAGCAAGCACCTAATTATAGGCATCCACTGCCACGCACACCCTCCCAATGCATGCACTGTCTACACCAGATAGGTCAGCCACCACCAAAAAACCCTCAGGGGACAACCCCCTCAAAGGGCGTATAGCTGACCATCTCTGCAGGAGGGTTAAGGGGGCTGAAAGAGAATTTCACCTTGTAATGATCAGACCAAATGACCCGATCAGTCCTGAGACTATTTATCTCAAGACCCAGTGAGAAAACCAGATCCAACATGTGGCTACCCAGATGAGTTGCGGAGGAAACACCCTGCGCAAAGCCCAAGGAAGACATCATCTGGAGGAAGTTAGAACCAAGCCGAGAAGACTCATCATTGGCACAGACATTAAAGTCCCCCTGCACCAAACATCTGGGGGCCTCCAACGTCTCCCTGACCACGAAATCGGCTACCACCTGCAGAAAGTGTCCCACTACCCCAGAAAAGCAATAAATCAAAAGAATCAGGCAACCTGTGCTCGGACCTCCATGGATGGCCACACATTCAAATGAATGTGGTGTTCTCACTGGGTGCAGGGTGAAGCCTAGTTCGGATCTGAAACAGATAACTACCCCCCCACCCCTGCATTCCACTCTGTGGCAGTGCACCACGGTATAGCCGGATGGGACGGCGGCCTCTAAAACCAGACCAGCATCGTCAACAATCCGGGTTTCCATAATGCAAGCCAGATTAGCCGAAGAAACTAAGTTCACTATAATTGCAGTCTTGTTTCTTACCGATTTGGCATTGCAAAGCAGTGCCCTCAGGAGACTGGTGGACAGTGCAGTCCCTTTGGCTACCTACCCACTCGGTCTGGTGGGAACCCTGGAGACAGGAACTAAACATGGCTGGCCTCTCTCTAGAACCCGTCTAATTCCAGGGCACCTTCTACATCCCACTACCTCGATCCTACCACCAACCGCAATGCTTGGAGCACCCCGTCCCAAGCGAATCACATGGTTTCTCCCTATTCCAACCTCCTTACAGTGCCTCACTTTACTAACAGATACTGGGAGGCTGACAAAAGGCCATAGACTGCACAGCTGGGGTGCCCCATACACTATCCTAGCCCGCCCTGAACTGGAGTTTTCCATTGATTTAATGGTGTACCATGTTACTAACTCCCTCTGCATAGTAGCAAGGCAAGTAAGATGCTGGGATGTACAGTATCAGAAGGGGTACTGATAGCAGAAATGTAATGGCAATACTTTCCCTATACAGATCCTTTATGAGGTCACACCTGAGGTACTGCCCCTACTTCTAGAAATCTAATCTCAGGAAGGATAGGGATAGGCTGGAGACAGTGCAGTGCAGGCTAACAAAAATTATTCAGAACCAGCAGGGCAGGTCATATGAGGAGTGTAAAGGAAAAAAAAATGCCCTCACCAGGGACTTCAAGTTCACTGCCACCATGAGGGTATTTACCAACAGCACCCAGGAAATCTGTTTTTACCTCCTCCTTTCTCAGGGTCAGGAAAGTAGACACAATAACCGTGGGTAGAGTGCCCTTTCAGAGACAGACTGCAAACAGAGTCCAGCAGAAATAGTAGAATTATCCTTTTAAATAAAACAAGCAGTCACTGATTCTATGAAAATAGAAGCTTTACTAGAAGACTAGGAGTATTTACAACAGGATGTATTTACAGGAAACAAAAGGGTTGCACATTTACTAAAGAAGAAGAAAATAAAACCAGGTTGAACAGACAGATAGTGTACAGCAGAACTCTGAGCTATTCTCAGCTAAAACCTATGCCTTTACTTGCTGCTATCTGAAGAAAATACTTTTCCCTAAGCTTGTCTGTCTTGACAAACTTCTAGCTGCATGACTCTGGATTTCAGATGTACCAGCGTCCAAGAGGAAGTGCTCACTTCCAGCACAATATATTTCTCACTCCATGTAGGGAGCGGTCTCACTTACTTTGAGTGACAGTTCCATGTTGTCCCAGCCCTCTGAGTGTACGTGTGTGTGTGTGTGTGTGTGTGTGTGTGTGTGTGTGTGTGTGTGTGTATACACCCAACTTTCAGCACCTCCTTGCTAACATTATGACATGCACCTGGATCCTTTGTCCAACATGGGAACATCTCCAGGAAGGACTCATCACTGGGTTTATTGCTTTATTGCCTCCTCCCTAGCTTTCCTGTTAATTTTTCCATGAGAACATCAGACCCTCTACCCTGGCTGGCATAAGCTGTTATATACTACTTGATCATGTGATCTGGTAACCATCTTGTACCTGAAACATATGCATATTTAGAAAAGAATAAATGAATGAAAGAAATACATGGCTTTGGTCCCATTTTCTGTCACAAGGAGCACCTCACAGTACTTAACATGTTTTCACTGGATACCAGAAGGGAGAGGGAGATATGATACAGACTTTCAAATTCTTAAAAGGAATTAACAAGGTGAACTGCAGGAAATCATTTAGCTTAAATACTAGCTCGTGGTCACATGGACATGAGCGGAAATTAGCAGGAGGGAGGTTCAAGAGGGACATGATGAGGTGCTACTTTACAGTAAGGGTGATGGAGCCATGAAACAGTGTGCCAGCTGAGGTGGTGGTTGCAAAAACCATTGACAGTTTCAAGCATGTTTGGGATAAAATTAAAGGAATAGTGCTTACTCAGGGCAGCAGAATGAGGGAGGAGAATGGGGGGGGGGATGGGAAGAGCCAGGAGCCTGGAGGGACAGTACGTCCCAGGGCCAAATAGGGAACTCAGGCAGACTGGATATACAGTTGGTCTTTTTCTGCCATCGTCTATGTTGGTTTGATGAAAAGGAAAATATGAATTAAAATACACTTGCATAGCAAGGGGTGTGTGTGTGCGTTCATGCGTGTGAATACTCCTTTGTCATGTTCCTGTTACATCTTTTTTTTTTTAGCTACTTTTCTTTCTGCTCCTTCCAGACCAGCCCCCTTCCACTGACTCCCCATCACCCTGGCGTCTACCGGACTCAACTCTGGCTTCCACAAATTGTCAGCTGGCCGAGTGCAGTGCCTGCGAGGGGAAAGCATCATCTCACCTGTCTGGATTTTTCCCGTGTTTTCTTCCCAGCCCCGAGCATGTTGCAATGGCATCCAATGGGCAAGTTGTACACACTTCCACATGCAGCATGCCAGGCATCTGCCATTCCTAAGAGATATAGCACTGAATTCCTTGATGGATCACTCACATAATACAGTACAGGGTCTTTGGGTTACTATACCTCCAACTTGGTCTAGATGAAGTTCTGCAGCAATACCTACATTAATTAGGGCATAAAGTATGCAACACTCTAATATACTGCTAAATCTGATTCAAGAATGTTGTTGGGATAATGCACTCACTGAGTTTGCATTGCATGCCACCCACATTATAGAAGGTGCGTGACACTTCAAAACAGTATGAAGGAATGCTGTTGTGATGTTGCACTGCATTAATATGACAAGTCACTCACTTTATACAAGATGTGTAACTCCTCTAAACCTGATTTTTAATTTAATTTTAGTTAGATGCAAAATCCTTTATGCAAGAACTTTTTCAAAGGATCTGGAGTTCATATATAAAATGTACAAGGAATGCAACATTTATACATAGCAGTATAAAAATTCTATTCCTCAAACTATTTGCCTTCCCCTACACATGCTGGCTTTAAGAAACTCCATTGAGAACATTTACTTGCATCAAGTTCTTGCACCTGCTTCCATCCACCTTAAGCTCATTCTTTCACCTATGCTTTAACTTACTCTACTTCCACCCTTCCTGTACATACTCTTACCTACCTCTCCTTTCTCTATCCCCCTCCCTCCTCCTCCTCCTCCCGTCTATTCTTTATGTTTATTGACCTTGCTAATGGCACTTACTGTATACTGTCCATAACACCCGACTACTGCCAATTTTTGTACCTGTGCTGCACTTGTTTATTTTCAGAATATCCCTGTATTTGTTCATATTATTTACTTTGTCCAACCCTGTATTTTACAGTCTCGCAAATTGTTTGTATTTTTCTGACCACCCTTGATGGTATGACCTATTCTATGTGCTGTGTTACATTGTTGTTGTTGTTCTTATATTTGACTTTGAATCCTCCCAGGTCGTGCCTGAAAATAGGCATCTCTATGCCTAGTGCACCCTCCCAGTTACCAAAAGCAAATAAATAATAAATAAAAAGGCAGCTATCAAAAGCCAAAATCAATTACAGATCTTTAAGTCATTAAGTTCAATAATTAATTGGTCTTTGAAATAAGACATTGATTCACAATCCCTTAAAGAATCAGAGGAGTCATTTCAAAACTTAATAAACTGATCTGTAAATTAACTACAGTAGTTACCCTAAAAGGGAGCAGTAGAACCTGATCCAGGTAGTCTGTTGTGAGAGAGCAAAGAATTCACTTGCTATGTCACTCATATTATATAGGGTTTATGGAAAACCTTGAATGGCAAGGTTGTAGTTATTTATAGTAGTTTCAGTAATCACTACCCAAGTTCCCCTTGTTTGCCAAAACTAGACACGAATACAGTTAATTCATACAAAGCATATATCTTTTTTCTAAGGATGTACCTTGAGAAGTAACTTTCCGTAATGAGTTGTTTGTTAAGGGCTATAATGCTTTCAGAGCTAACAATCTAAGATTTCCAATTGGAGTAAAGCAATTGATGTTGGATTTAAAGCTTTTGCTTTAAAATATTTAAAACTATTGGAATTTTCAAAAATGACTGGCTCAATTCCTTGCTTATTATCTCCAGAAAATATCTGTATGTGGTGAATTTTCCCAGTGTAGGAGGCAATAAAAAAGGCAGCCATCAACTGGTTGAACCTGAGGAGCATCAGAATGGGCACAACCGAACCATCGGGAATTAGCTTTGGCCAGTGCAGGAGGGGATGACACAGTTTGTTGCCCCATTCCTTCCTGCTTCTACCTCTGGTAGTACAGTGTAACTACACTGTGACTGCATTGCAATTTCAATGCAGTTAAATGCAGCAAACATGTAAATACAGTGTAATTACCCACGTAATTAATCATTTCCTTCACCGCAGTTACATCGAAACTGACAATAAAAATGCAGTTTGACTAATAACTTGTTTGGAAGTATGGTCTGCTCAGTGCACCCCCACTAAATCCTCACTTTGAATGTGGTGGGGAATCTTGTTAACAGGACATACTTGAGAGCGGGGGGGGGGGTGTTAAGTACCTAAGATGTGGTTCGGCTTGGACAGATGCAGAGCAGATCCAGAGGATCACTAGGGCAGCAGAGATGGGAGTGAGACAGATGTCACTGTCCACCTGGGATGAATGACCTGTCAAAGGACAGGGTGGAGGTAGTGTATGGAAATTTCAGGGTGCTAGGCAAGGGGCCTCAAGTAGGTGGCATGCACGGTGGCTTTTACAGAACTGTTACCTGTGCATGGCAGGGAGATGATATGACATCCTAAACCAGGCCTTTTAACAACTGGTTGAAGGCAGAGTGTATGGAGGAGGGATTCAGCTATACGGAGACTTTGGGCCAACCTGAGAGGATATGGACCACTATGGGAAAGATGACCAACATCTTTCCAGGCAGCAGATCACAGTTCTTAGTGGGACGCTACTGGGATGAGCATTTAAACTGGCTGGGGGGAGGCTGTAAATCAAGAGGGGTAACAACTGCCTCCAGATATTAAAGCAGCAGGGAGGGAGAGCCAAGAGAAGTAAGCTCCTCCAGGGCAGGGGAACATGAAGACAGGGGTGGGGACAATATAAAGGATAAGGGGGAGTATAAATCAGGAAAGGAAGAAGAAAAGATTTAAGGAGATGGGTAACGAAGATGGTAAAAAGGTAAGAATTGGATCAGGCAGAGCCTCAGAGAGCAGCACAGGCGGGGGGGGGGGAGCAGGGAAGCAGGCAGGGAGGGAAAAAGATATGGAGAGCCATGTGCCCTAATGCAAGGAGACTGGAAAATATAATTCTAGACCTGGAAGCCATAATGGCAGAAGCTAGCCTGGATTTGGTGGCCATAACAGAGTAAAGGTGCACTGACAACCATGACTGGGACATGGTGATACCAGTCTACTCTCTGCTCAGGAGATGGAAGGAAAGAGGGGAGGGGGGATTGTACTACAGTATGTGAGGGAGGGAATCAAGGCCACAGAAGTAGAAGGGCACCTGGAGCAATACAAAAGGGCTAGATGTGCTGTGGGTCATTCTGGAGACAGGTACTTGGATCGCTATGCGTACAAGGGTGGTATACAGATCTCCAGCACAGGGAGAGAAGTTGGATAAGGCACTTGGGAAAGCCATCATCAGGATGGCAAGCAAGGGGGAGGTGCTGCTAGTTGGGGACTTCAATATACCAGATGTTGACTACAGCCTTCCAAATTCGGCTCCGGAAAAGAGCAAAGCCATTCTTGACTCCCTACAATGGGCCTTTCCCAGGCAGCTAGTCAAGGAATCCAATAGGGTCAGGGCAATGCTGGACCTCATGCTTACAAACAGGGATGACATTACAGATGTCAGAGTGGGCAGTCTCAGAGGTGTCAGTAATCACCATACAGTGCGGTTTAACATTAAGACGAGAACAGAGGCAAACCAAATGAGGAAGTGGATCCTGGACTTTAGGAGGGCAGATTTTAAAGAAACGGTAGACTTCCTCAGGAACTCCCCTGCACAAGGTGGATTGCCAGGGAGGGTTAGAGGCACATTAAAGAAAAATAAGGGAGGGCATTATTAAGGTAACCAACCTCAGCATGAAGGAAGTGAATAAATGTAAAAGGAAAAAGAGACCGTTATGGTTCTTTAGGGGTGTGCCAAGGTAGTGAGGGAAAAAAGGGTGGCATTCAGGAGGTATAAGAAAATGTAAAGGGAGGGAAACAAAGGGGTATGCAAAATAAAACAGAGGAACATAGATAAGGCAGTGAGAGGAGAAAAGGCACAGAAAGAGGACAGGATAGCCAAAGGGGTATCTAAAGCTGATAAGTCTCCGGGTACGTAAGTGAGAAGAAGAAAGCAAGGGGATGGATAGTGACAATAAGGAGGGTGGCAGGGGAAGACTGCACAGAAGAGAATCAAGGGAAAGAAGACATCCTCAACAGGCACTTTTGCTCAATCTTTACAATGGAGGGAGGGGGGACTGACCACCAGGGAGCAGCAGGAGCAAAGGGAATGGAGGTGTGCAAAGGCTTATTTTCAGAGGAAAGAGTCCTGAAGGGACTTGCAGCTCTGAAAGTGGACAAGCCTATGGAACCAAATGGGAAACACTCAGGGGTACTAAAGGGGCTCAGAGAGGTGTTAGCTGCCCACTGACAGCCTTATTCAGCAGTTCACTGAAAACAGGCATGGTTCTAGAGGACTAGTGTAATGCAGACGTGGTCCAGTTATATAACAGCGGCAGCAGGGAGGAGGCTAGCAACTATAGGCTGGTCAGTCTCATCAGTGGTGGGGAAATTAATGGAAACCTTGTTAAAGGAAAGGTCGGTAACGTAGTTAGGATCCAATGAGCTACAAGAGCAAAGGCAGCATGGGTACATGGGGGGGAGGGCATGTCAGATGAATCTGATTGATTTCTTTGACTGAGTGACCTGAAAAATAGATTGGGGAGGGCTGTGGATGTGGCCTTGCTGGACATTAGCAAAGAATTCAACATCGTGCAGCACTAGAGACTGATAAAGAAATTGAACAGCCTAAGGATGGGATGCAAAGTCATGAAGTGTGTAAGTAACTGGTGAATGGGTCGGCGGCAGAGGGTGGTGGACACTGTCAACCTGTTTTTCATCATATTATTTCTAGTTGAAACCTCACATTTTATGATTGCTTACCCTCTCTAAAATTCATTGATGTTGCTGTTTGTTTTGTCTATAACCTTGATTAGTGGAACTGAAATGCATGGCAATGTATACAACCTTGTTTTTGTTTAAAATCATGGTTCTGTTCTTACTGCATATGTCCTGAGCATTATAAACACACACAGACAGTGCAGTCATTCATAAGACAGTAGCCTCTTAATCTCCCAATGCATCATGAGGGGCTAGACTGTTTTGTGGGTGTTCCCAAGTCCAGGAAAGATGCATTTGGAGTTGATCAATGAATGTAAACAAACCTGTTTTGGTGTGATGACACCAGTATGTTGGACAATCTATTTTTTACTTTTTAAAGAAAATAAGAGTCAGAATCAAACTACCAGCTACATCAACAATCTTTACAGAATTTTGGCAATCATAAAATATGTTTTTAAAACTAGGGACACTTTGAGACCTAAGGGGTTGACAGTGTCCCTTTAACAGTGGCATTCATTCTTATGAGGGGAGAGTGACCAGCAGGGTGCTGTAGGGCTCAGCACTGGGACTGGTCCTTCTCAATGTCTTCATAAGTGACACTCCAAAAGAACTGGAAGGGAAGTGAAGGTATACTTTTGCAGATGACACCAAAATCTGTAACAGAGTGAACACACAGGAGGGGGAGGAGAGAATGTGTAGGGAGCTTGGGAAACTTGTGGAGTGGTCAAGAGCATAGCAGTTGTCAAAAAATGCAAAATCATGCACCTGCAACATAGGAACCCAAAAGCTGAGTACAGGATTGAGGGGGAGGTAATGACAGTCACTAAACAGGAAAGGGATCCTGGGGTTATCATATCTGATCACCTCAGTGGCAGGGCAATTTGACAAAGTAGTAGGTAGGGCTGGAAGGATGCTGGGATACATAGGTAGAGGTTTGTCTAGCAGGAGGATGGAGGTGGTGTTGCCACTATATTGCTTACTGGTGAAACCCCATCTGGAGTATTGTATCTGGTTCTGGAGGTCACACCTCAGAAAGGATATAGACAGGATGGAGTCAATCCAGAGGAGGGCTGCTATAATAGTTTAGGAGTTGCATCAAAAGCCCTACAAGGAGAGACTCAGGGATCCGACATGTACACCCTGGAGCAGAGGAGAGCAGGAGGGGACATGATAGAGACCTAAAGTACCTTATGGGAGTGAACGGGGTTCCGAAGGGGAGTCTATTTCAAATAAAGAAGCAGCACCAGGACCAGAGGGCATGTGATGAAGCTGGAGAAGGGAAAGTTTAAACAGGGATGTGAGAAAATACTACTTCTCTGAAAGAGTGGTGGACACGTGGAACAGACTGCAAGCAGAAATGGTGAAGGTGAAACCAGTAGGGGGCTTCAAGTATGCATGGAACAGACATAAAATCTGCCTGTTCTTAGACAATACCAAGCTCTGTGGGAGGGTGGACGTGGAAGAGGGAAGATAGGAACTCTGGGAGGACTTGGCTAGGCTAGAAAAGTGATCTAGCATTAGGCAGCTGGGTCTCAATGCTAAAAAGTGGAAAGCCATATACCTAGGGGGTGAAGATTCCAGGGCCAAATTACTGGTTGGGCGGACTGCAGGAAACCATGTCAGAAGAAGAAAACGACCTGGGAGTAATCATCACAAGTGACCTGAAAAGCTCAATATAAATGCTGATTATTCTTCTTCTGAAACACTCTGTACACTTCAAGAGAGCAGCAGCCAAAGGTAATCAGACGCAGATTTATGCGATAATGGCGCTCGCCAATCACCATTAGGGCAACGGCACATCGCCGAAAATACATTTTGGAGATGTAACCCTAGGTGCACAGCAAAACGGCACTGGGGAAACCCCCCGCACCCACCTACTAAAGGATTCTTAACTACAGGGGGGGGTGCAAAACCAGTAAAAATTTGGATTCGGGCCGGGCGCAACAAAAGGTATCTGCACTTGACCTGAACCCAACACCATTCCCACCACAGCCCTGAACCCACCCACCATGCCATGGGAGCAGCTCAGCAGCTTGCTGCGGTGCCACCCCTCACAATCATTCTGTCCCCTCCCACCCCACACTCAGTGTGCCCGCCCCCATGTGCATAGAGATGTAGCGACAGGATGTTGCTATTTTCATGAACCCCCCCATCCGGTCACCCCCACCTTCCCTAGTCACCTCGATGACAGGTGCCACAATTGAATCACAATTTCAGAATGTGCACAATCGTGGTCACTGAAGTCATAGGATACCATCAGATGCAGAGCTGTACAGCCAGGGGAATTACCTCAAGGAAGGAGGAGGTTATCCTGTCACTGAGCAGGTCTCTTGTAAGACCACAGCTGGAGTACAGTGTGCAGTTTTGATGTCCATATCTTAAGAAGGATGTCAACTTGCTGGAGGCAGTCCATAGAAGGGCAACCAAGATGAACAAGAGCTGTCAAGGCAACACCTATAAGTAGAAGCTCAGGGAGCTCAACATATACTCTCTTGAGGAAAGAAGGAAGTGGGGAGACATGATTGAGACCTTCAAGTACCTTAAGGCTATTAACAAGGTGAATGCTGAGGGACTCTTGAGCCTTAGCAGCAAACAAGACCACTGCGGGCACAGCTTAATGCTGGTGGGGAAGGTTCATGAGATAGGTGAGGTGGCACTTTTTCACCAAGAAGGTGGTGGCCAAGTGGAATGAGCTGCCCGAGGAGGTGGCATTCCCTAAAAAACAGTGGACAGCTTCAAGAGGGGTTGGGACAGGGTAAGGAGAAAAACTGCGCTTAGAAGGGGAGCGAGTAGGGGGAAGGCGGACTTAGAGGGAGGTCAAAAGGGAAACAGAAAAGAAGGAAGTACTCTATACATAGGGAGCTGCAAAATCATGCAGACTAGATCATCCTTAAAGCCTTTATCTGCTGGCATGTTCATATGCTCATATAGGGGAATTTTAGAAAACATGCAGCGAGGAGGGAGGGCCGCTGGAGACCAGTTATGGTCTGCTGAGACAGACTAGGCAGGGACCATCTGAGTAGACCAGGTGGGCCAAATGCTCCTTTTCTGAAGACAAATGCTACATTTCTCTGTGGTCTGACATGACTATGGCTTCTGCTCTCTCCAATTTGTAAGGGTCATGTATGTAATTTTTTACTTGTTAACATTTCCATATAGATCTCTGTTTATCTCCAAATAGCAACACTACCTCATTAGGAAAAGCAGAGCCTTTTGCTGCAGGTTAGCAGGCAAATTGGGTGTTCAGAGCCACAGACATCTTCTAGTAGCTTTTGCCTTGCTTACTATTCTAGCTACAGTATTATTCAGATCAACTGGCAATTGGAGTTGCTGTGAGGAGGCTTCTGAACCAGTCTTCACCAGATGCATTAGGTACAGTATGTTCTATCATCCTGTGGTACATTTTTTTATTATTATTATTATTATAATACAGCATAATTTTTTTATTCTTTTTGGTTACCGAGTAAGGCCCACTAGGCACAAGTGCCTGTTTTCAGGGGCAACCTGCGAGCACTGGGATGGTTAAATGACTTGCTCAGAGTCACACATTAGGCAAGTGGAGGTTGTGGGAATCAAACTGCTGGATGTACCAAGCTTAGCCACAGCTCATTACGCTGACCTCTAGGCTATACTGCCAGCATATTGTATTTCTTTTTTTATTACTTTGATAACTGGGTAGGTGCACTGGTCCAGTAGACAGTTTACAGGCACAGCCCGGACCAGAAGGCATGAGTAGAAGCATTACAGTAGCAAAACTATTTAAAAGGTTACATTTACATGTGGTACATAGAAGCAATTACAGTAGTAAAAGTGTTTACAAGGTTGAAATTACATGTAGTACACAACAATGATTACATATAGTTGGGTACAAGGCAGCAGTAAGACTCTCCAGTCAGTGGAATAAATGCAACAAATTATTACAATTTCAAGACATTGCAGGAAGACAGATATACAGGAGTACTAGGTTACTGGTAAATTTAAAATGGTGGAGACCCTGCTTTATTTGAAGATCCACAACTAAACCATCAGACCCAACCAGAGCTGGAAAAGGTGGAAGAAAAGCAGGATAGGGGACGGAAAGGACGGGTGAGTGTGTGGGGTGTTAGCAAGCAAGGCAGCTGCATTGACACTTGTCAAGAATCCAGGCTTTTAGGTTCTGTTTTAAGTTTTGTGTTGGAATTTCACAGTGGGGGGGTAACCCATTCCACAAAGTGGGAGCTGCCACTGAGAGAGCTTTCCCACTCATATTGGTGGTGGTTCTAGATGATTCAAGGGTGGGGAAATAGAGAAGTGAAGATGTCTCACTGGGATTCAAATGTTGAAAAGGGTAGAGAGAGGGAAAGTGTTTCCAAACCTAAGGGTGGTGTCCAAAATACAGCCAAATGAATGGTCAAAGCTACCCCGAAGGGGAGTCAACCAAGGGAGTGATAGAGGTCGCAATGGTAGGCTCAATAAGGGGCCGAAAGGCCAAAGCTATTGAGAGTCTAGTCAGTAGGGTGGTTGAGACTCAAGAGTAAATAATGGAGCAATAATCAAAGATAGGGAAGAGATTACCCGTGACGATGGTAAAGCATGCCTCGTTTGTTAGGAAGGGCTATAGTCGGTAGGCCACTCCCAACTTCATATTAACCATGTGGAGTCATTGGTTTATGTGTTCTTTGAAAGAGAGAGAAGGGGCAAGCATTAGCCCCAGGTATTTGAAAGAAGAGACATTGTCAAGGGCAGGGCCATCGGGGGGTGGATGAGGAGTGAGGAGTTGGTATTACTGGTTTTATTAAGGAATGGTTTAGCCCCAAATAGCATAGTCTTGGTTTTCTTTGAATTGACCAACAACAGATTACAGGAGAACTGGTTATAAGCAGAACAGTAGTTCTGGGTGAGAATAGAGGAGATACTCAAGAGGGTCTTGTCACTATGATAGATGATAAGGTCATCCGCATAGAGAAGGGAGTGACAGGTAAAGCTGTCAGCAGGGAGGGAGTTGACAAACACAGAGAAGAGCAGGGGGCCCAAGATGGAGCACTGGGGAACTCCCATAGAGACTGACAAGGGCAGAGAAATGGTAGTTCCAATGGGCACTGACTGGGAACGTTCTGAGAGGTAACTCTGGAACCAGCCAGTGGTCCCGGCAGAGCAACCGAGAGAGGATAATTTGGATAGGAGTAAGAAGCAGTTGACCATATCAATAGCTTTAGATAAGTCGACAAAGACAGTGCCTGTGGCACGTCCATGGTCCATGTTGGAGAGGATGTGGTTGGTGAAAAGAGCTAGGGTAGTAGAAGTACTGTGATGCTTATGGAAGCCATATTGCTGACTATATAAGAGGTCATATTGAGCAATGTACTCAGATAGTTGTTGGTGGGCTATCCTCTCAAAGAGTTTACTTAGGTGGAGGAGAATGGATATAGGCCGATAGTTGTTGGAGGAGTGGGGGTCACTGCATTTAAAGATAGGAACAACTCTAGCAGATTTCCAGGAGTCTGGCATGGTGGAGATACATAGTGCAAGATTAAAGATAAAGGTGAGAGACTTGCCTATGAGGGGAGACAAGTTTCAGAGAGACAGGGGAGAGGCTGTCGGAACCAAGGCTACCCCTGTTTGGTAGTTTCTCTAGCAGTTTGATTGTGACCTTAGTGGAGATGGTAGAAATGTAGAAGGGGGGGTGAAAGGGGGCATCACTGGGGGATTTGAGGGTAGAGAGGGACTGCAGGGTCCCGGGGATGGAAGATTGCAGAGGAGGGCCAATAGATCGGAAAACTTGGTATTTAGTGCATCAGTGACCACTGAGGTGTCTGTCAGAGGGCCAGAAGAGAACTCAGGTGAATGGAGGTGCTATGTGGGTGGGGACTTAATAAAGAATTTATAGAGTCCCAGAATTTATTAGGATTGCCCAGGTTCTCTCTCTGGAGCTGATGGTAGTACTCCTGTTTTAATGATCTGGTCATGTATTTACATCTATTTTGCAGGTGCCTGTACTCATTCCTCAGGGCTGGGAAGGGGGTCAGTTTGTGGGCAGTCCACTTGATGTCCTTCAACTTCATGAGTGCCAGTAGGTCTTTGGTAAACCAGCGTGTGTTCCCACCTCTGATATGCCTAGTAGTGGTAGGAAAGTGGCATTCCTGGATATCCAGAAGAGCACTGGTGAAGTAGGTAGTGGCCACAGATGTGTCAGTGCAGGCATAGAGGTCCAGCCAGTTTAAGGCCCTGATATTCTCGAAGAAGTGTGAGGTATTGGGCAGTTAAAATTCCAGCAGGAGAAGTACTTTGAAGGGGGATCAGAGGCCTCAGAGGACCAAATGGCATAAGTGGGGGAGTGATTGCTAATGGAGTCAAATAATGTGCCAGCTTTGGCAACTCTGTCTCTACAGTTAGTGATCACCCAATCAAGGAGTGTGTGGTTTGAGTTGAGGGCGTTGTAACAGGTTGGGAGAGAGATGATTTGCACTAGATTATACTGATTCAGGAGGTTGGTATAACCTGGTTCCTGAGCACTGAGCCAGTTGGGGTTGTAGTCCCCAAGAAGGATTGTCTCTCTAGTTGGGGAGAGTGATCCAAAACCTGCTAGGAGGCTGCAGAGGTCTTCTACAACCCCATCGGGGGGTTGTAACAGCATCCCAGGTAGAGTTTTTTAGTTGAGCGCAGGGTAACTTCAATGATGATCCATTCACTGGAGGAGGCATTGTTGGAGCAGAGGGTGGTGGAGGCAGAGAGGGGTTCATTGACAAATATGGCAGTGCCACCTCCCTTTCTTTTACCAGGTCAATCTTTGTGCAGGAGGGAGTACCCCAGCAATTGGAACACGGTACCTGGGTGCTGTGGCTTCAGCCAGGTCTCAGTGAGGCAGAGGATGTGAGGCTTGTACCAGGAAACCCAGGCTTCAATACCAGTGTATTATGCAGGGAGACTGCAGATGTTCATATGGGCAATTTTTAGCCCAAGGATTTGGCCCAAGTGGTGTCCATAGAGGTGATGGAGGGTTGTACAAGTCCAGGATTGGACTCAATGTCTCCCGCCAATAAGAGCAGGAGAGAAGGAGGTGATGGGGTACTGCAGACAGGAGAATGGGGGGAGAAGGAGGGGAAACATAGGAAAGAACCAAGTAGACAATGCTCAAGGTTTGTTAGGAAGCAGAGAGAGAGAGAGGGGCCCGAGAGGGGTTAATTCCCACCTTACAGGAAGGGGGGGGGGTGGTACAGAGAGGGTGACTGACAACAAAGAAGTGGAGGAGACCCAACTGGTCAATGGATAGTACACAGGCAGTGAGGAAAACTATCAGGACGGTGCCTATCAGAGAGGCAACCACAAGGGACAAGAATAGTGGTTTCATAGTGAGTGCAGAAGGTAGCTGAAAATATGAAAGGGTTCACACAGCAGAAACTAAGGATCAATGAGAATATTGATAGTTTGCTTCATAACCCACACAGGACAACTGTCTAGGTGCCAGGGTCACTGCTGAATAATTATACTTACCAAAAAAAAGTAATTTTTTCTAAGACTGCTATCTGGAGAAGCTGATAACTATGCTGTTCTGGATTTTTTGCAGGCAAATGACTGGATAAAACTTCTAGGAGATGGCTGGACATTTAGCAAGCAAATATTCAGCACCTTCCTTAGGTACTGCATATTTTCTCCACATTTTGTCAATTGCCTGCATAGAAGCAGGATGTTTAAAACATTTTTGCAGACCACTAGAGAGACCTTGAAAATCTGGACTCACCTGAAGTATCACAGACAGTTCTTAGAGGTTTTCTACTACATGCGGCTGGCTAATGAGTATTTCAGCCCCTCTAGTATAGACCGATCATTTAGGGGGCGGCAGGATCTGGGACTGCATTATTTTGTTCTAAGTACTGACAGCCCAGGGAATGTCTTGTTTTGAAGTGCTGCAAGTGGGGGGAATACGGACTATCCCACAGAGATTGCTATAGATTTCTACAACTAAGGGACTATGTTCTTCACCAAAGGCTGGAAAGAACTAGGATCCCAAATCCAAAACCACACCTATTAACATTGCTGGATGACACCCTCCAGAGAAACCTTACAGGCCATCTTATAGGGAATTTATACTGTATTTATAGAGACTCATTAGGAGACTCCACTGAGACTATTTTGATAAATGGAATGCTGATCTTGAAATGTCTGTAACATATGAAGACTGGTTGAAATTTTGTTCTACCAGCTGTGAAAATAACCCTCCCTACTATCTGGATGGAATATGCCTGCAAATGCTGCTCAAGATATTTTAGAGCCCTGGCTCTACTTATTAAATATATGGTACCCTCCTACGGATTTTGTTGGAGGGGCTGAAAGTGCCAGGTGGCAGACTTAGGTCATATTTTGGGCAATGTCCATTGTTAACACCTTACTGGTGTACTTTGCAGACTCAGCTACAGGAATGCCTAGAGGAACCACTGGAATTGATGGCAGAGATAGTTCTCTTAACCATACTGCCCCCTCATAGACCAATATGGGCCCGAGCCCTACTGCCTATATATATGTTGGCAGTTAAAAAAGCTATCATTCGCTGGTGGATGACCTCAGTCATCCCCTTGGTGGGGGACTGGAGAGCTATGGTAATGAATATTTACCAAATGGAAAAATTAACAGCAGCCCTACAGGAAAAAGTAGAATTTTTTAATAATAGATGGCAAAGATGGATATGGTATATTGTTCAACTAGACTCTGACTTTGTTCCCTGAGGGGCTTCTTGTGGCTCGAGAGGCAGCACTGCTCACATCAAGGGGGGGGACTTTAAATGGATTTAGATCAGTGATGGAATTTGCACCATAATATTTTACAAAAAGTATTGGTGAAAGTGTCTTAGTTTTGCAGAGTGTATTGATTTATGATTCATATACATTGAGTTATACTTGTTTTTGTCTTTCTGCTTTGTATCATACTACATTGGCATAGTCACACCAAAATCTTTATTTAAGAATGTTTAATTCATGTTGTGCCTCTTATCATACGTTCAATAAAAATGAAATAAAAAAAACATTTATGCAGACAAAATTTACTACTCAGAAAACTGAAGAGAAAAATAAATAAGTGCCTTAGCTGGGATTTGAACCTAGGATACCCATAATACTGTTCCAGTTGTGCTAACAACTGCACCTCCAAGAAACTAGAAACCTTGGACTCCCAGAAGCACTTTACTCTTTCTCCAGTGCACAAACTGTGCTGTGCAGATAATTACATTTTTGGTGGTGCAGCTGGTAGGGCAACTGGAACAGTATTGCAGGCATCCTGGCTTCAAGTCCCAGCTGAGGTGCTTATTTCTGTCTCTGTTCTGTTTGTTTGTGTTTCACATATGTACTAACTGCACCCTTGTGAATAAAAATTTACAACTCCTTGACTATAGGGAGTGACACCCTAGTAGAAGCCTTAATGCCAAGTCTTTCACAAATTGTGTCTGTGAGGAGGCTCTTTAATCTGCTGCTATTCCACCAACTGGTTACACATTTTTTTTTTCAGAAGTGTTGAAGGAAGAATAATCCTTCATGGCATTCAGAGGGGTGTCAAATTCTTCGTCACCTGAGTTATCAGAGGTTATGAAATCATCACCCTCATTTTTCTTCACCACCTTTTTCAGGTAAATGGGGGGGGGGTGGAGCAACCAAGGCCTGCCAATGTCACATGATCTGAAATTTTTGTTAAAATATTCCAATAATGGCATCAGTCCAGCTGCGAGACAAGATTACCCAAACTGGAGCTTGTTCGCTCTAATTAGCACTATCATCAGCAGCTCTCTTGTTTTCCTCTGTAATACTAATGCCACTGGTGGAAGTGGCTGCCAAATTCCCTACTGGGTCATAATGTTGTACACTTAATAGCATACAATATTATAGCTAACCCGTAAGAGCGCTGTCTAGGACAGCGAATGTACCACATATACTGCTGTAGGCAGTATTGCACTATTCACACACTCCCAGGCAGAGAATAGGACCTCTGCTGGGAGTGGGTTCTGCTGAGCAGCTGCCGTGCTCACTGGACAGAGTCACAACAGCAGGAACCCAGGCACTGCGTCTGGGACCAGGTTTGATTCCCGGTCCCAGAAATTTTCTATTTTAAATACTTTGTGCACTCCCCAAGTTGGGCCCCCTCCCCGGAGTTGAGAATCTTTAGTGGGGGGTCTGGGGAGCTTAGTCCCCCACAATGGGTGGGGTGGAGCACAGCCCCCCACAGAAAAAAAAGTTATGCCGCATGGCATAAATCGTGCTGTAATGGCAGCGCGATTTAGCCATGCAGCATAATGTCTTGCAACATTATGACCCCATGCCGCCAAATCCCGTAGAAAACTAAGAAACTAAGATTTAAAGATTTAAACTGTCATCCATCTTTTTAATTTTTTTTTGTTACAGGCGAGTACTCTCTGGTAAATGGAACTGAAACATTTGTCATATTTTAGAAAGTGACAGCCTTTTATTATTTTTTTTTTCTTACTATATTTAGCACATGAATCACAATCCTGAAGTAATTTCTCTGGGTCTGAGTGTTTAAAACTTAGGCTATGGCATCAGCTTTAGGGACTTTCCCCCACAAGGCATAGACTGTTTAAAACCTGGTGACCTTACACACTTTTTTATTTTTTTGTTTCATAAAGTATAAGTAGAGCACACACAAGCACTCACAGATAAAATACACCAAAAATGTGTTATAACCTGAAAAAGAGCAAAATCATGAAAAAAATAGCTCTCTGTTCCCTTTCAAAAGTGGAACCAAGACAATCAGTCAACTGTGATAATATGTTCCTGAAACAGATGTACAAAAATACAACAACAAAAAAATGATATTACTTTAGACAATCAGTGCTAGAACTGGCATAAGTATTTGTTCCAAAAGGAATGCTATTATAAGTTTTACTCAAAATACTGTAGGATTTAGCAGAGAAAAGTCTAGAGTTCTGAGTCCATACTGCAACTGAAAATGATCTGGCAGTTAAGGCACTGGTGTCATTAAACAACCTAAACCTTCCCCTGCAGATAGAACACATAGGTATCTGCTTAGGTATCTGTTTAAACAGGTATGCAGATTAAAAAATTAATGAGAGAAATAGTAACAAGCTTGTACAGGTGGACAGCATCTATAAACTAGAAAAAGAAGTTACTCCCCATAACTGTAGTTCCAAGAGTGGTAAATAGTTTAGATCCACACTCTGGCAGTTTCACTGGAACAATCTGATTGTACAGACATCTTTAAGTTAGGCTCCTCCCAGCAGCTGGGTGCTGTATCCCCTGACTCTGCCCAGTGATGTCAGATTTTGCACATTGGAAGTAGGGATCCATGTGCCAGTTGCAAGGGGAGGCTGGTTGGGTTGTGTGGATGTGAACTACAGTATATACCACTCTTAGAACTATGGTTACAGAGGAGTAATTCATTTTCCTAGGGACATGGATATAGTTCACTGTCCACACTCTAGCAGACTCCTAGAAGTTCTCAGGGTGGAGGGGACAAGGTGCACAACCATTTCTGGTGAACAGAAACTGGAGAACCGCTGTCCCAAAACCAGCACCCAGGTGTGACTCAAGGTTGATGCAGTAGTGGAAAAGGAAGGTGTGTGCTGACTTTTAGGTAACAGCCCTGCAGATTTCCTGGACAGGGACATTCCAGGAAGCAGCTATGAGGCAATGGTATGCCTGATGGAATGATCTCTAAGCCCTACAGGAGGATCCCTACCAGCCAACCTATAGCAGAGGTTAATTCAGGATGTGACCCACCTGCCAATCCTTCACTTTACTGCCAGTTTGCCAGTTGCAGCTTCAGTATAAGTGACAAACAGTTACCGAGCCTCTTCCTGAATTCCAGCCATGCACTCTACATAGTAAGAGAGCCCCCTCCACAGGACCAGAGTGTGGAGCTAGCCTCTGAAGATGGGTTAGTAAACTATAACAGTAATTACCTGGTTAACTTGAAACTGATACAACCTTTTGGAGGAACTTCATGTTGGAGTGATGGACACCTTTGTCCTGGTGGAAGACCAGGTAGGGAGACTCCACTGAGCACACCTGGGACTCCACATACCTTCTGGCTGATGCAGTGACCACCAGGAAGGCTGTCTTCCACAACAGATGAGACATCTCATATCTGTGCATAAGCTCAAACAGTCTGCCCATGAGTACAGTCACCACCAGTTGTTAGTCACATGGTGGAGGTGATTCATGCACACCAGAGGGGACAGTTGGTTCAGAATCTTAAAAAAGTGCCCTACCACCTTCTCCTTGGCCACCACTGGCTTACCAACCCATGGCCGGTAAGCAGAGATGGCTGCCAAGAACACCTTAAATGTGTCGCTCACAGTCCTAGCTGAGAAACTGACCAGAGGTAGTCCACGATTCTCGCCACAGGGTGTGTGAGAGGATCAAGGTCTTTGCTCTAGGACCAAATGGAGAATGTCTTCCATTTAAAGGCATAATACCAGCAAGTCAACTCTTTCCCCCGAGGCCTCCATAACATGGAACACTTCATCTGAAAGATCTAATGCCTGGAACTCTAGCCGCTCAGGAACCAGGTCGTGAGTTACAGGGACTGCAGGTCTGGGTGCAGGAACTTTTCCTGTTGTCTGATCAGCAAATCCAGGTGGAGAGGCAGCTGCCACAGAGGTCTTCTACTGAGGCTGAGGAGATTTAGATACCAGAATTGCCAAGGTCATTCTGGAGCTATCAGGATCATCCATGCCTTATCCTTCCAGGCTTTGACCACTACCTTGTGGATCAAGGGGAAGAAAGGTAGGTGTACATGAGACTTGGGAGTCCAAGACCTCACATAGGCATCCCTCAACAGTGTCCTGGATTATAGAGGTGGGCACAAAACAGCCTCAGTTTGGCATTCTTCCAGGAAGCAAAGAGATTCACCAGAGGCACGAACCACAGGGAAAGAACAGTTACATAAGAACTTACTGTAACAGTAGATCTTCAAGGGGATAGTCATCAGGTCATACCATAGAAACTTCACCACTGGTAAATTAGGATTTCCAGCAGTACCATTGGGGCAGCCCATGCCAATGTCACCAACCCTATAAAGGTGTGAGCAGCTCCATTCTCTCTTCAGTTCTTTCCCCTAGACTAAGGGAGTAAACCCATGCCATGGGGAACCAGAGAGAGAAAGAGATGCCCAGGCCTAAATAAAAGGCTGATACACCAGTTAGACAGTTCTGAGAAGAAAGCCCCATAAAAGGGGGATGGTGGAAGGTAAGGCAGACCTAATGACTGAGATCACCTCGAAGATCTACTATTATGGTAAGTTCTTACATCACTGTTCTGTCTGCTTTTGGGTATCTCAGTCATCAGGTCACACCATAGGAATGAATCCAAAGCAGTTACAAATGCAGCAGAAACAGTCTGGGAGAAAGGCCACTCAAAGACTATAGGACAGGAGGCCCTGCAAAACAGCCCAGCCAAATCCTGCTCAGGCTCTAGAAGCAATGTGCAGACTGTAGTGCTTGGTGAAAGTATGGACGGTATTCCAAGTGGCAGCGGCACAAATGTCAGTGGCTAAAACCACTTGAAACAGGCCACAGAGGTAGCCATGCCCCTTGTGGAATGAGCTTTCACTACCCCTGGCAACTCTTTGCCACGCCTGTTGTAGCAGAACACAATACAATGTGCCAATCATTAAGACAAACATTGTTTGGAAACCTTAGTGCCCTCTCTAACTGGGGCAAAAGAAACAAAAAGCTGTTTTGTTTTTCTGCAATCCTTAGTTCATAACAGTATTTCAGAATTCAGTGCACATCTAATGAATGAAGCAGTTATTCTCCTGGACTGGTATGCTCCAGAAAATAAACTGGTAGGTGAATAGACTGGTTCAGGGTAAATTCAGATACCCTGTCTTTGTAAACAATCAAATAAGGCTCTTCAAACCAGAGATCCTGAAGCTCAAGAAGCCTTCTAGCAAAAGTAACAGCAACCAAATATAATCCTTTCCAAGAAAGAAAGTGTAGCTCACAAGTCGTGGCTGATTCAAAAGGAAACAGGGTCAACTTCTCCAAAACAAAATTTAAATCCCAAGCTGGGACAGGGGAACAGACTGGAGGTTTCAGATGCAGGATGCCCTTGAGAGAAAAGTATGAGATACCTCTAACTGAGCCATGAAACGGCTGTCAACAAGCTCATGAATGGCAGAAATAGCCAAAAGGTGCACCTCGAGGGAAGAGTATTGGAGGCCTGAGTCTGACAGAGAGATCAAGTAGTCCAGAATATGGATCACCAGACAGGTAAAAGGGTCTAGATGATGTTGGGAAGCCCTGACGGCAAACTTTTTCCACTTCATGGCATATGTGGCTCTAGGGCTTTTGAGCTGCCACAAGGACACCTGCCACCCACTGAGATACCACTAACTGGGTGATGGCTATGTCCTCAGGAGCTAGGCATGTAGACAAAGGGACTTGAAATTTGGATGGACCAGGATCCCCTGGGCTTGCATCAGCAGATCCCTGCAAAGGGGCAGGGGAACTGGAGGCTCCTCCACTAACTGTTGCAGTAAGGGAAACCACATCTGCCATGGTCAGAAGGGTACAATCAGGATCATGCTGGCCCCCTCCATCTGTAGCTTGATTAGCACCCTCTGAATCAGAGGAAATGGAGAGAAGGCATAAAGGAACCTCTCACTCCAAAAGAGAGACAGCATGTCTCACCAGAAAACTCCAGGCCCTGGATCTAGCAAGCAGAAACTTGACAGTTCTGCTTTGAGTGGGGATGTAAAAAGGTCTAACTCTGGATGACCACATCTGGTGAACAAATCTTCTGCAATGGATGAAAGAAGTTCCCATTTATGCATGCTAAACTACGTCCAGCTGAGGCTGTCTGCCAGGATGTTTAGCATGTCCAGGACATGGACTCTGGAGAGAACCAGACTATGGTCCAGTGCCCAGTACCAGATTCTCATGGCTTCACTGCACAGGGGAGTACAAATGCATCCCCCCCTTGCTTGTTGATGTAGTAGACAACCCTGAGATTGTCTGACTGGATCAACAGTTGACCCAGAAGGAGATGGTTCTCAAAGGCCTGCATGACATACAGGAACACACACATCTCCAGGACATTGATATGCAGGGACATTTTGATTTGAGACCATTTCCCTTGAGTCTGAAAGGGGCCCAGATGTGCTCCTCAGCCCGAACCAGAGGCACCTGTGGTAAGGATTTTCTGTGGAGAAGAGACCTGGACTGGAACTCCTTGTACCAGGTTATGGGGGTCCATCCACCACTGGAGCACCTTGCAGATTGGAGAGCAGACCAGCACTAACTGTTCTAAGTAATCCAAGTGTTGGTTCCACTGCACCTTGAGTGTCCACTGAAACACTCGTATGTGCAGTCTGGCCAAGTGTACCATGGCAATAGTGGCAGCCATAAGTCCTAATAGCCTCAGTTATACCCTTACAGGAACATAACAGCTCTGGGTAACCTACTGAGACTGGGCAATAAGGCATTCCACCCTGTTGAGAGGCAGAAAGGCTCTGCCCTGTGCCGAGTCCAGCACTGCTTCTACATACTGCAGCTTCTGGGATGGAATCAAGATGAACTTGGGCAGAGTGACAGTGATGCCCAGGGAGAGGAACAGCTGGGAAGTTCTCTGCAGGGTCCAGAGGAGCTGTTCTCTGGATTCAGCCTGGAGAAGCCAGTTGTCTATATAGGGGAAAACATGCAGTCCTTCCTTCCAGGGAGCAGCAGCTACTGCTGCTAAGCACTTTGTTAAGACTTGTGGTGCAGAGGATGAGCCAAAGGGTAATACTTTGAATTGGTAATGCTCACCCTGAAAAAGAAACCAGAGGAATCTCCTGTGTGGTGGACACACTGAGATGGGCAGGTAAGCATCTTGCATATCCAGGAAGCACAGCCAGTCATCCTGCTTGAATAGGGGCAGCAGGCCTGGCAGAGTGACCATTCAGAATTTTTTGTACTGGATATAAAGACTGAGGACCTTGAAATCTAGAATAGGCCTCAGATCTACGATTCTTTTGGGGACCAGGAGGAACTTGGACTAGAATCTCCTGCTCCTTTGGCACCCGAACGCTGGCTCGATGGCTTTTTAACACAGAAGAGAAATTACCTCTTCCTGGAGAACAGTCATATGGGCCAAGGGATAGGTGGAGGGTACTGGAGGAGTCTCTGGAGCCATCTCTACAAGTTCCGGAGTATGACCCCTCTCTATAATCTGAAGAATTCAGGAATTTGAAATGATGGTTCTCCACTGATTGAGATGTAGGGAGATCCAGCTTCCAACCACCACCTCTTGGTCAGGGACCAGAAGAGGGGGGTCTGGCAAGGAGTCACACAGAGGCAGATCTGCCTGCTGGGGCTGATCTGTTGCCTCTGCATCACTTTGTGGCAGCGCCAGAGGAAGAGTGGAAAAGCAAGGTGGAGGAGGCCTTTCTCTTGCCCTTGACTCAGGATCCTGCTCCTGACTTGTGGGACACCTAATGAAAGGGTAGGCATTGTCTGCTCCTAGGCTGCATATGTTAAAACCAATGGACAGACTTGTTAGCCCTACCAGATGCCTGTAAGTCACTGATGATGTCCTGGACAACTGGCCCAAATAACTTGGAGTCATTGAAGTGGACATTCAACACCTTCTGCTGGAAGCCTGCTGCAAACCCTGATACCCTCAGACAGGAGTGCCTATGAAGGCAGATGCCTATGGCAGCAGCCCTGGTACCTGTGTGGGAAATGTCATACAAGGTCCTGAGGAGATGCTTACTAATATCCTCAGTGGACTGAGCATTTGAAAACTTCCTGTTTCTGGGAACATTCTGGGAGGACCTGGGGAGCCCCCTTGCCATTTTCCAGATGGTGTTTTAGTACTTAACCATATGCGAAAGATAGTTAGCAACCTGGAGAACCAAGGTGGAGGAGGTATAGACCCTCTTGCCCCAAAGGTCAGTCCACCTAGATTCCCTGTCAGGCGGAAGGGAGCTAAAGTGCTTAGGTATCTTGGACTCATCACATGCTGCTTTGATGACCACAGAGTCGGTCTCAGGTTGGGCAGCATAATAAGGCAGGCCTTGAGGGACATGATAAAGCTCATCTGCCTATAATAGTATGGCATGAACCATGTCTGGCCTATGCCAGGTCACAGTTCTGGCATTACTTAGTGCTGGGAGGATAGGAGGAATGACCTTAAGGGGAGGTTCTGGAATCTCCAGGAAGTTCACCAATTCTCTCTTGGTGGCATTCTTTTCCTCAGTATGGAAGCCCATAGATGTGGACAGCTGCTTCATGACATTAAAGAAGGTAGGATCGTGAGGATGGGACCTGGGAGTATGTTTAAGAGAGTCCTCACCACTGAAGAAGCAGTGGGCCTATCAGACTAAAGAGATTCCTCCTCTTCATCTGGGATGATGAGGTCAGGATGGTACTGCTCCTTGATGTCAACCTGTTCCAACTCAAGATCTGATGATTGAGGAGCTGACGACGGCCTACGGGGTGCTGCCCAAGAAGGCCTAAGTAGCATTGATGATGACAGGGCTATCGACAGCGCTAGAGACCCAGGTGTGTAAGAGCCCAACTGATGCACTAGGGCTGTAGTGATCCTGGCCAAAATTAATTGAGGTTGATGGCAGGAGAGAGATTCATCGATGGTGATGGGGTAATTGGCACAGGGCATCATGAACCATCCATTGGAGCTTATGAACCCGAGAAGTCTGACAGCCATGGGTCTGGGGAAGCATCAGGCTATGATGGAGGGGCTGGCATTGATGACACGAGGGTTGAAGAACACAGTGCCAATGACTCAAGGGCCAACCTCTGACCTCCCTTAGATGTGGGAGAAGGTGCTGTTGGTATGGGCCTGGGAGGAACAGAGGCATGGGCAGCAGAGGATGCTGGTGCAGCTGCAGCAGATTGAGTACTGCAGGGGGACAAAGAAGTAGCAGTTGGGGAGCAGGGGCACCACCAGGGGAAGTGGTCCTGTCCGTGGTCTTTTTTTTTTTACTTTTCCCTGAGGACTTGTCTTAGGCCTTCGAGGCCTGGGAGCTCAATGAACCCGCCGGTGACTGGAAAGGAGGGACCCTGGAGGACCCCTGCCCAGGACTGGCAACCTGTTGCTCCATTAGGAATTTCTTCAAAGCCTTTTTACATCGCTTGAGGGTTGTTTGATTAAACATCTAGCAGAGCTCACAGTCAGAGGCATTGTGGTCAGGCCCAAGACAGCAGATATAGAGGTTATGGTTGTCTGAAGAGGCCATCTTCTTTCCACAGCGACAGAATAGAGAGGTAGAGGGAGTAACTCTCAACATAAACAAGACAAAGGAATCTCTTCTTTTAAAAAGATTCTAAGAGTTAAAGTGAGAGAAAAATTATAGGCAAAAAATGTACAAAGCTGCATTGGAAATTCTTCGGAGACCCATGCAAACAGAGTCGACGGTAGGAAAGAACTGAGGAGGTAGCAGGGCCACTCAAGCCTTTAAAGGCTTGGTGACATCAGCAGGTGACATCGGCGTGGGTGGCTCCAGTGGTACTGCTGGTTCCTATGGTGTGACCTGATGACTGAGATACCCCTGAAGGAGATCAGGTGGTTCACCACCTCCTGATTCAGGGGCCACTTGTGTGACTTCTCTCCTACCCAGGTGAGAATATCTACCAGCTGATTGTTCTCTCCTGTGACATGGATTGCCAAGAGATCTGCACCCAGGCTGTGCATGAGAGTCTAGGTGCAGAGTGCCTCCTTACACAAGAGAAGGGGGTAAGTTCTGCTCTGCTTGTTTTGGTAGACTATGACTGTGGTGTTGTTTGTTGGGTCCTGCATGACCTGACCCCTGACTAGAGGAGTAAATTCCATCAGTCCAAGTCACACTGCACAGAGCTTCAGCAGGTTTATGTGGTGACAGGACTCCCGGGGTGACCAGAACCTGTGGGCTCCCAGATGCGTTCCCCACCCCACCAGAAATGCTTCCATCTTAAGTGTGATGGTTGATTCTGGGTGCATAAACAGGATTCCTTCATTCAGGTTTTCATGGATCTGCCACCAAGGGATGGTATCCCACATTGGCTGGGTCACTGTGACCAGCTGGTCCAACTGGCCTAGCCACTAGAGACCACTGACGGCCCAACTCCAACTGGAGGTGACACATCCACCAGCATGCCATGTAGCCCAGCAACCTCAGAAAATCCTGGGCAGGGGCGCAAAAGCTAAAGCTGAAAGGACTGGGCAAAAGAGGTACAATCCAGTCTAGTTCTGCCCCATTGAACTTGATCACCTGGCATGGGTACCAGTTCGGACTTGTCTGGATTGACCAACAGGCACAAGTCTTGGCAGGTCTGGAAAGCCAGATCTCTGGATCTCTCTATGGCCTCTTTGGATGAACCAGCTAGCAGCCAGTCATCCAAGTAGGAATACACCCTGACACCTATGTGCCACAAATACTTGGGCTTGGGGCACCATGCCTGGTTCTGCCCCTGCTGTGGCTGCTGCTTAGGAGGCTATGGCAGAAAGGGCTGGTACCTAGGTCCTTCTTGGATGATACCACAGAATCCAAGTTGCCATTAGACTTCTCAGTGCAGGTGAGATGTCCTAACCCAAGCCAGAGCCAGATAGGTTGGAAACCAAGAATGGGACATCAGCCAGTTTGTGTAGGATGTCTGCCTTGAAGATGAACAGACGCAGCCAGGCCCTGCAATGCACAGAGACAGCTGTTGCCATGGCATGCACACAAGATTTGGCCATCATATGGAGCTGTTTAGCTAGCGATTGACCTTGGTCTCTGATAAACATCACCGCTGATTGCTGATCAGCCAGGAGGTGAGGGAAGACTGCATCAAAAACTCCCATCGGGGGTGACAGAAACTGGCCATCATCAAGGCATGATTAGCCTGATGGATACCTAAGAATGCTGCAGCATGCACCTTTTTTGTGGTGTGGTCAAAATTATGGGACTTGTCCAGAGGCTTCTCCATGGCCCCTTGGTTTCTGGACTTGTAGAGCATTGAATCAGTCACCAATCCCTCCATGGAGGGGTGGTCTGAGTACTCAGAAAGGGACACAGTATGGATTGCGTGCTTACAGATCATATGGGTAGAGGGTGATGGACAGGATGCTGGACACTGCCCATCATCCTCTGTATATATGGGGTCTGAGTAGGATGCTGGACACTGCCAAATCTCCAGGGCTGGTCACAAAATGGCTTCAGCCATAAGAAAGGCAACCCTCAGGGATTTTTCCCTATTCAGAATGTCCATTAAGGGTTACTTAGTCCTTTTCTGGACTGGCTTTACAGGGACTGACACGGACTCTGATATTAAGCAGAGAAGTGCACCAAAGGATATTGGGGCATGATCTGTGGACAGCTCCTCGACAGATCCCTGGTCAAAGAGAGGAGTCCATCAGGAGGCCATGGACTCATGATCCATGTCTTCTGGGGTCTTTTTGAAAACAGCTCTTGGCCGTTTCCTGTCACAGACCACCCAGGTACTCTTGGCCTGAGTGATCTGCACCAACAGTTGGCTTTGCAAGCCAATGGCTGAATTGGCTTGCTTGATTGGAGTGCCCACCATCAGCTGTGGTGCCAGCAGTTTCACCCAGAGTGGTGGAGAAGTAGTTAGAGGAAGCTCCTCCTTTTTGGCGTGGACCGGCGAGGGTAAGACTGGCAGCTGCCAGTTAACATGAGGGCCAGGGGGTAGAGCCTTCCCAGCCCCACAATGTCCTACTGTTGCCAGGGGAGTTCCTTGTAGCACCAGCACAGCTTAGGAAGGTGCCTCTCCTCACCCAAGGATGAGGAGGTCAAGGAGTGCTGACGGCAATGATTTCTGGTCTAGTGGGATTACAAACGAGAACTCCTTGAACAAGACCGCCACTGTTGACAGGATGACCAATTGCAAGGGGGAGCCTTCCAGATGGTTGTGGTAAACCATGTGCCTACCCCTGTTAAGTTGCATGGACATAGAAGGCTTGGCCATCAGTGGAAGCTGCACCCACCACAAACCAGAAGGGGACACCCACCAATCCATATCCTCCTGTGTGAGGACCAGAAGCACCAGAGTCTGCAAGATAGAATTCTTGGTTTGAGGAGAATGCCTGCATCCTCCTCTACCAGAGTGGAAGTTGGGCTCGACTGGAGAGAGATGAAGAGCCCTTGACCAGCCTAACCTGCCCCTCCACTGAAGGGCACTCTACCATCATCGAGTGATTGGGTGAGCTGAGGGACCCAGAGAACCTCGATCTCTCCTGGTCCCATGACTGGCACTGGCTGCACTTGTGCTTGGAAGCACAGTGGTTAGGGTTCTTTCACAGGGTCTGGAGGGCCAGATACATGTCCTGCAAGTCCCTGATGAAGGACCCTCTAGCACAGGCTCCAGCCAGTAAAACTGCAGAAATCAAGGAGGCGCCCTCCACAATAGCTGCCACTTCTGCCTCAAGAGTCACAGACTGCTGTGCAGACACAGTTACAGCTGAGATCTTGCTGCCTTTATGGTGGTCCCTTGGATCCCATTCTGAAGGCCAACCCTGAAAAAGTCAGAGTTTCCTGTCCACAAGGGACTCAGGAAATATACTAGGACCAAGGCCACACCTGACCAAGTCATGCTTCCTGCCCAGGCAATGCTCATTTCATGTGGGTCAGTGACAGACATCTTCCGTTGGCATTGAATGCAGAACTTGAACCTTGATTTCCATTGCTGCATTGATTATCTACCAGTAGAGACAAATGGACTGAGGGAAGAAAGTCAGATACTTAGAAAAACTACAAAAACAAAGTTTGCTTGTGGTGTACTAGATTCTAAGTGACAGCCACAAATGAGGTGTCCTGTTCTTCTAGTAGAAAGAAAGATCTGATGTCACAGGGTGAAGTCAGGGAATATACCACCTGGGGTGGTGGGAGAAGCTTAACTTAAACACACCCAGCCAATCAGACTGTTCTAGTGGAACTGCCACAGTGTGGATAGTGAACTATATCCCTCGAAAAGACAGTACTCAACATAAAACAAAGCTCAACAATTCAATTAAATCAGCAAATGCAAAGGTAAAATCCAGGAACCATCCACGGAGTAAGGGAACAATTGTGGAGGACTGGAATTCATGAGCAGCCAAGCACTGGGCCACTAAAATAACAGTTCAGAAATGTTGGACCTATGCAGTACCCCAGTACAAAGATACCTATGTTTAAACAGTGTGCTGTTCTAGATGATGATAAAAGTTTTAGCTGGAACCATTGACAATGCCTGCTCCCAATTCAGGGATAAAAATGGGAATGTGGTAGCAGAAAAGGTACCAGTGCTACAAAGTAGTGGCCACCCAGGTGAAACCAAGTCAGCTCCATACTCACTCCTCACTTAAAACCCACCATGGGCAGACTAGGTGGGCCATGCGGTCCTTACCTGCTGTCAAATTCTATGTTTCTATGTTACCACATGACAGACCAATCCCCCCAAAACACACACACACCCTTCCCCTTTGTCCCAAAAACCAGTGCCCATTGTACAACACATGTCTACAAGGAGCTGAGTACAAGGCTGATAGTCTGCAGTAGCTCCTTTATGTCCCATATGGTGTCCTTGTGCTACACGGATAATGTCTTGAGCTTGATGATGCAATTCAGTTGCTAGTACATCTATCTTGGGAATATCTTGGTGGTGGAAAACCAACTTCAATGCTTTTGTCCTGAAGGCCTCCTACTGTACTGCCTTTTGTAGTGAGATATATTGGTGGGCAACCTCTGGAAAATGCAACACCATCTGAATAGGGAAGGGTGTCTGAAACTTTAATTTATGTGCCTTCAAAATCGCAAATAGAGGGACATAGGTCTCTCTCTCTCTCTCTCTCTCTCTAGTGTAGTACTGCTGGTGAAGTCACCATGATCATTATCGATCTAGGAGTTTTTTTAAACATTAGTCACTTATGCTATCAAGTTGAGTGGCACCCATCTTCCTTTGTGGTGTAATTGATGAAATGAAGCACCAGAGATCGGTGTTGATCAGAGACCCTAGTCGGCATGAGTGAGTTCTTCAGTGTGAAGCTGGTGACCTGGAAAAAAATTCCAGAATGAGGCAGTGTAAGTCATTTACAAATGGGGCCACTCTTGGTTCACTCTGAACCTTCAGGTTGTAGATCCATATATTTTTGTGGCAATCTTGGCTTTCTTAAGTCCTAAGTTTTATTGTGCAGGGAATACATCTGTTAAACCATTTGCACAACTACCTGCTCTGTTTGGGCAACCTAAGGGTCAGTGTCCATTACATGTTTTTCAAAGTCTGTAGCTTGGTCTCCAAATTTGTGAGGTCAATCCAGAGCTAATCTACAGCCACCTGCATTTCACGTCTGAAGACTGGAAGTTAAAATTAGTTCCAAGTCTTGAGGCCACATGAAAGTCTGTGAGGGTCAAGGATGCACTTGCTGCCATAGTACAGATATTTGAAGCCAGGATGCCACTTTTCTCTCAGTCCAATCCACCACAATCTGGTTGTGTAGCTTGATCTTTTGTGGTATTCCTCTACCCCATATAATTCAGACCCATTTCTAAGCAAACTAAACAGCTATAGTAGATTTCAGTATTGTAGAAACTGGGCCACTTGATCCAGGGAGAATTGCAAAGCTCTAAATTCACCTTGCCATCATGATGCTGACATCACTGGAACCCCCCAGGTAGAGGACTTTAGTTACAGTGAGTGTGAAACATTAAAGTGCATCATGAAACACACAATACTACAGCCAAAACTTACAAAATATGAAAATATTATTTCATTTTTTTTTAATCTTAAAAGGAAAAAATGTATCAATATGTATTAATAACATATTATACATAGACACGGTCTGTCAAACCAGAGTATCACATACCAAAACATTCATGATATAACATTTTTTATTAGCTGTGTATGCACCCTCCACCATAGCACCATAATGATGCCTCAACAAGTAACATGCTTGGTTCCAGCTAGTCGGTAGCTCCTTATGATGACACTGCTGCTTGTTTACTGTATGCTGCAGCAATGAAAATTGAGCACATTGAGGAAATGCTCCATTTGCATCAATGCAGCAGCCCATGCAAGTAGCAGGCTTAGCATCAGGAGTCACGGAGTGATTGTAACCAATGTTGCCACTGGTCAGAGCATCAATAATGTTGCAACAGGAAACCACTACATACAGTACTTACTGTGCTGGTTTTAAACATTGGAGAGGCAGAAAATAAATACAAAGTGAGTACAGTAGAAATCTCCACTTCACCTTTGACAAACCCTCTGTAATGAGTACCACTATATGCAGATATATTTAATATACCCTGGACACTACATTTATATTTATATTTATATTTAGTGTTGCCAATTAAGTCTGTGGCCTACTGGTACCCTAACTTCCTTTCCATGATTTCCTCAACAACAAACTTCATGCTCAACGGACAGGCAGACATTATATTTTCTGTTGCAATATTCCACTTATTCAAAATGGCGAAAGTGAGGACTCACCTCATACGAGTGCTTCAGATGTATTTGTTTTTTTGTAGTTAATCTTTTTATTGAACAAGAAACACACAAAACTTCATGGTGACATATATATCAGATAATAGATTAGCAATAGATTAGATTAGCAAAATGGTGCAGGGTGTGCACCAGAAGAGATATGAAGAAAAACTAAAGGAGCTTAAGATGTATAGTCTCGAGGAAAGGAGGGAGAGGGGGGACATGATAGAAACTTTCAAATACCTCAAGCAAATCAACAAAGTCCAAGAGGGTAGCATCTTTCAGAAAAGAGATGTGCAAGAACAAGGGCACAATTCGAATATGGGGGATGGCTCAGAGGTAATGTGAGGAAGTATTTCTTCACACAGAGGGTTGTGGATGCATGGAACAGCCTTCCTGAGGAGGTTGTAGAGTCAAAAATAGTAGGAGAATTCAAGAATGCATGGGACAGACATAAGGCAATTCTAGTGGGGGATAGGAGGTAGTAGGCTATTAGGTAACTAGGATCTGCAGCTTATCTGGTAGGTATGGAAATGGGCAGACTAGGTGGGCCAAGCGGTCCTTATCTGCCATCAAATCCTATGTTTCTATGTTTCACTGTAATGCTAATGTGTTCTACCCATGGCATACCTTAGTCAAAGACAAAATTTAGGTGATGAAGGGGCCATGAACAAAATAAAGCACCTTGAAGCAAAAAAAAAAAATAATGATTTGATGCAGGCCTCCCCATCATATACTATTGAAGTCTGTGCTGTAACTCTGTGTACTAGACTCTACTGGATAGGACGGTTGTTTGCAAACCCAGAAAAAGTGCAATAAAAAACAAACAAAATACCCAGCAACACACAACAAACTACATGAACATACAAACATATGAAAACAACAACAGAAAAAGGCCTAACGGTCTACCAAGCCTGCTCAAGTGTGCAGCTCACAGTTTACTTTACTGCTGCCCCCCCCAATTCCAGTACCCCTGATTAAGCATCACAGCCAACACCTTCCTCCCTAGTCTCCTTTCAGTATTGATCTGTCCTTTGACCCTGTTCCACCCCCTCTTACAACTGCCTACAGTCTTCAGCGAGATCACCTTCTCCGGAAATTCATTTCATCTTGCCAACACCCTTTCCATGAAATAGTGTCTCCTCATTTCCCTCCCGAATCTTCCCTCCTCAAATTTCAGACTGTTTCCCCTCGTGAACCTCCCTCCCTTTAAGCTGAACATACCCTCCTTACAAACCCTATTCTTACCTTTTAAGTATTTGAATGTCTCAATCGGATCTCTCCCCTCTTCCCTTCTATCTTCCAGGGAATACATATTGAGCTCTCTCAATCTTTCCTTATAGGATATATCCCCCAGCCCTAAGATCCTCTTTGTTACCATTTGCTACACACCCTCCAGTAGTTTGATGTCCTTTCTTAAACAGAGGCACCAGAAGTGCACACAGTACTCAAAGTGTGGTCTCACCAGTGATCTGTACAATGGCAGGATGACTTCCTCCTTCCTTGTAGTGATTCCTCTGGCTATGCACCCCAGCATTTTGTTGCTTTTTGCTGCCACCCTACGGCACTGCACAAAATGTTTCATGTCCCCAGTGACTACCACCCCTAGATCCTTTTCCTTCTCCAAAATGGATACTTGCACTCCCCCTAGCCAGTAGCTAGTCCTGGGGTTTCTGGCCCCCAGGTGCATAACCTTGCACTTCTTAGCATTAAACCCCAGCTGTCATATACTTGACCAGTGCTCGACCTGCGCCAGGTCCTCACTGAGTTCTTGATGTCAATCCTCACTGTCAGTTCTCAACTGCAAAACAGTTAACAACTGCAGTTACACACTGTATTTGTTTCATAGACAAGGGTGGCAGTGAGAGTGTGTAGAGTAATTTTGAAGTAGAAGGTACAGCCCAGTTATGGCACTACCCTGAGTGGAGGAACTGGGTCTAGCATTTTTTAAACCACATCATGGACCGTTTAGCAACACTGGACATTCTTTCAAATATGGCAAGTTGACCCACTGCTAAAAATCAAATCTGTCAGAGTGGGGGTGTTAGTGGTTCTCCATTTATACATAATCAGTTGTTTGGTAGCCACTCCTGCAGCTGTCAGCCACTGGGCCTGAGGGAGATGCCTGGGAACTGTTTCTGGACAACAGCACAGCAAGAGGACTTGAGCATCAACTTGGATTGCGGTGCCAACAATCCCTTGGCAGACCATCATCACCTGCTGACAGAAGGGTTGGATATGGGCACAGATCCATAGGACATGGTAAATCATACCCCCAGGTTAGCCGCACCTCCAACAGTTGTCATTGTCCATTAGCCCCATGTAGGCTAAAACTCATAGGGTGTGGTACCATTGCAGCAGTTTCTTTTGAAAATAAGGCTGCTTCTGCTATCCCTACAGGCTCTGTGGTACCTGTCCCAATAGTGCTGCCACTGCCACTTCAAGATGGTTTATCCCAAGTCTAACAGTCTGTAATCTCTGGCCTCCTGATTGAGGTCAGGTTGGGCATCACAAATAGCTCAATAAATCCTACTAGCCCACCCCTTGGAAAGCTTGCTCTAGCCTACCATAGAGGGACGGGTGCAATGATCCTGCACCTAGGATGGCTTCGGTGGGTTCTGCCAGATGGCACTTCTGATCTGGAATTATTTGCGTGACCCTGATTTCATCTTCACCCACAGGGCATGCAACAACCTTGGTTCAAATCCCCACAGGCTCCTTCCTGAGATTTCTTTTTTTTTTTTGAACTTGCATAATTTTTTATTAGGAGTTTAAAAGAACTTCCATGAATTCAGTGTACAATGTACATTCCATTGAAGGATTACTATACATCCAGTAGTCACTACTTAAAAAGCACTTCGAACTCTCTGCAAGTATACAAATTTCAATATGACTCCCAGAAGTATTTCCCCTTTTTCACTACCATAAATAAAGGTACAGCTGTCCCAGTGGCACTAAAACAGTACCATGGGGAAATACATTCCCATTACCACTGCCCTTTAAATCCTTCATTGTATAAACTGTTTTAAACTATATAACAGTTACATAAGCTCTACTTGATTAACCATACTTATAATGATCCAGTCTTAATTATTTGATTTCTCCATAAGTGCTCTAGTCATATTCTCACAGAAACAATAAAGCCAAACAGAAGTAGAAAGAGCTAAAGAAGAAAAAAGAAGAAAAAAAAAATCTTTTAACTTTCTGGTCGACGTGACTGCAAAGTGTCTCAAGGTAGCAGATATTGATCTAATATGGAAGTGCCCTCCAGATTCTCAATGTATTTATAAAATGGAAGCCATCTAACATTGAATTGATCTGTTTGTGTTCTTAACTGGGTCATTATGGCTTCCATCTCTTTAATTCTGTTAATATTGGCCCTCCACATTGAGATAGTAACTGGTCAGAACTTAACCAGTGTTGAGTAATCACTTTTAGTGCAGCTGCCACTAATATTTAGTACAAATATCTCTGGTTTTTGGTCCTCCCCTCACTAGGTAGAAGACCCAGGATCAAATGGGAGCCAGTCAGCACACAACTCCATTGAAAGATGCTCTGTAATGCCTGTGCCACCTGATTCCAGTAATTATGTATCTGACGGCAGTTCCAAAATATGTGGGCATAAGAACCGACTCCTCCGCATCTCCTCCAACACTCCTGGGATTTACCCTTTGAATAATGTGTTGAGACCACTCGGGGAATAAAGTACCTGGTAACCACTCTCCACCTAAAATCCCCCCAACTTGGAGAGCTAGAAGTGCTGGAGATCCCTGCCCAAACTCTTACCCAGTCCTCTTCTGCAAGATGTAAACCTAGTTCCTCCTCCCATTTTTGTTCAATTTGTTGAGTCAGTACTTTACCCACCTCTTCCTGAAGTGGCTTGTAAATAAATGATATATAGCCCCTCGAGTCTATCCCCTTGCTTTTGAAGAAGGTGGTTCTCACTGGGACTGGAGGGTCTGCAAGAATCTCCACCGCTCCCACGTTTGTTAAGATATAATGTCAGCATTGTAGGTATCTATAAAAGTCCTGTCTTGGAAGGTTATATTCGCCTTGCATTTCCAAAAAGAATTTCAGTGTGTCCCTTTGAAAGGATTGGGTAAGGAAAAACAATCCTTTTTCCTGCCACCTCCTGAAACAAGGGTCCCCCAAGGAGGCCAGAAATCCCGGCAGAGAGCAAAGGGGGATATACTTCCAGACCGGGGTCACCACCCCCCAGTGTAGTCATACCTCCAGCCATATTTTGAGGGTATGTTCAGTCCATCTATTATTGATTAGTATAAGATCTGAGTGTGTGGCAACCCAGGGTAGCAACCTCAATGGTATGTTTTGACTCGCTCCTTGCTCCATCACAGGCCATCTCCCCCCCCCGACCTGGGTTTAATATGCTTAGGATAGGCACCACTTGAGCAGCTTTATAATAATTATATAAATCAGGGACTCCCCTGCCCCCCCTTGTCTTTGTCTCTGTGAGGAGATCCCACCGCTTTCTAGGTTTCCTTTCCGCCCAAATGAATCTTGAAATTTTCTGTTTTAGTTCTTTCCAACCCCTTCTGGAGAAAGCCAGGGGCAAGTTAGAGTACAAAAAAAAGGTATCTAGGGAGCATGTTCATCTTTACTGTATCTATCCTGTGAGTAAAAGTAATAAGTAGAGAGTGCCATCTATTTATGTCTGCAAAAACAGCTTTCTGGAATGCACCATAATTAACTTGATATAGTCTTGATAATTTAATCGGAATATGAATTCTCAAGTACCTTACCTTCTCTCTGACCCAGTTAAATGGAAGCAGCTCATACAAACTGTGTAATTCTCCCCTTTATTGGTAGGATCTCAGATTTATCCCTATTGATTTTACAGCCCGAGATCTTCCCAAACTGGTCCAAAAGAGCCATCAAAGGTGGGATTGACTTCCCAGGGTCCTGCATATATATCACTGTGTCATCTGCATAAAGTGACCCTTTATTCTGGGTCTGAGCTATATTAATGCTCTGTATTTTGCTTTCCTCCCTTATGGCCTGGGCAAGGGGCTCCATGGCTAGTGCGAAAAGCAAGGGCGACAGGGGGCATCCCTGCCTGGTGCCCCTCCTAATCGGAAAGGCCTCTGACAAAGTCCCATTAACCCTGACCCTAGCCGAAGGGTTCTGATAGGTCAAGGTGGCCCACTGTAAAAAGGCACCTTCAAATCCCATCTTTGCGAGAACCACATTTAAGTATGACCAGTTTAACCTATCAAAGGCCTTTTCCGTGTCCAAAAAAACAGCAATCTGGATGTTCTGGGAGGCATTCTTGTGGTCCAAGATATTTAGCAAACGTCTGATGTTATCAGACATATGTCTGTTTGGTATGAATCCGGTTTGATCCGGATGTATCAAATTTTCAGTATGCTTTTGTAGTCGATTAGCTAGGATTTTTGTAAGGATTTTATAATCTTGGTTTAACAAGGAGATGGGCCTGTATGATTCACAAAGCTCCAGGGACTTCCCCTGCTTCAGAATGACCGTGATCATAGCCTCACTCCAGGAACCTGGGGGTTCATTATTCTCTAGGATGGCATTCAGCACCATAGCCACTTTGGGTGCTAGTGTTTTTTTTTAAATTTTTTATAGAACTGGGCCAGTTAACTATCAGGACCCGGGGACTTGCCTGAGGGAAGCTTATCTACAACTGCTGCTATTTCCTATTCTGTGATGGGGGCGGAAAGCTCCTACTGCATGCCTGGGGACAGCTTGGCAGCTTCAGGGTCCTCAGAAAAGATTCTACATTTTTTTGTACATCTTCTGGATCTCTCCCTTCACTGCATAACTCCCTATAATAATTTTTAAAAGCCTTGGCTATTTCTCTAGGTTTCTCTATCTGGGATGTGTTCTCTTTTCCAGCTTGGATGGATGAGACATATCTGCCTGCTTGTTCCCTTCTCAATCTCATGGCAAGGAGCTTTAAAGCCCTGCCCCCCCCCATAATATTTTTGATTTGTGTAATGCCGCATCCACTTTGCCTTTTCCACTTCTAACTCATTGAGTTCTTTCCTCCTTTCCATTAAGGAGGCAGTATAGCACAGTGGGTTAAGGCTCTGAGCTGCAGATCTGGAGACCTGGGTTTGAATCCCACAGCCGCCTAGGTACATACTGTGTGATCCTGAGCAAGTCACTTAACTTCCTTGTGCTTCCAGGTTGCATCTGGAAACAAGCTTCGGCTTAGTGTGCTACTCCTGGTTAAACAATGTTCTCTTTCTAAGTCCCTCCAGATTTTCTCTTAACCTCTTGGATTACTTTTATGTTCCCATTCTAACCCTTTTATCTTAGTTTGCAGTTCTTTTTATCTTTTTGCTCCTCAATTTCTTCCTGGCTGAGGCTAAACAGATTAATTGTTCCCTTAGAACGGCCTTCATTGTGTCCCACCACACCATTGGGGTACTGTCTGAGATAGGAGAATCTATCACAAGATTTTTTATATCCTCTGTGATTTGTCGTATATTTTTATCATTAAGTAATGAAATGTTCAATCTCCAATTCGTTGTCCTGGGTTCCTTCTCCCAAACAAAATCAACTAAGATTGGGGCATGGTCAGAGATAGTCATTAGGTAGATTACAGAATAGGAGAATAGGTTAACATCTGTGATATATGTTATAAAAAAATCTATATGAGAGTATGATTTCTGGGGGACTGAGTAGAATGTATAATCCCTTTCTTTTTTGTGATGTAGTCTCCAAATGTCCCCAAGACCCCCCTCTTGCATTAACGTGTTCAGATACTTCATGGCCTGTTTAGAAGTCTCCAGTTTTCCAGAGGTTTGGTCTAGAGCTGGGCACAATGTGGTATTGAAGTCACCTCCAAATATTAACTGACCCCTAGGAAGTGAGACCACCCTCTGAAAGACCTCCTGATAGAAGGTAGCTGCCCCACTATTGGGGGTGTAAACATTTACCACATGGATTAGGTTACCCTGAATTAACCTCGAGACTCTAATGCACCTACCCTGGAATATAACCTCTACCTCCTGAATACAGAATGGGGAATTATTTTTAATTAATATCGCCACTCCGGCCTTTTTTGTCTCTGCCCGAGGTAAATAGCACTCTGCCCACCCACTGCCATCTTAGTTTCATGTGCTCCACCTCAGAAAGGTGGGTTTCCTGGAGGAGAGCTATGTCACAGCCCCTCCTATTAAGTTCCATTAGGATTTTGGCTCTCTTAATGGGTGAATTAAACCCATTAACATTATAAGAAATAATCCATAGGCACACGGCCATAATCTGTCCCTGTAGGTTATCTTTTCATTCATACTGTCCCCCAGGAATACCCATCCTGACCCTATAGGCTCGCTAAAATCAATCCAGATCCCTTTTTCCCCACTGAACCCACATTGACTTACTATAACCAGAAACATTTAAAACTGATAAACTAGTAACACCAGTCAATTTACTGAAAAGATTCCGATCCAACCTGGATCCACAATAAGAAACTTTTATCTGAACCAAAGCAAGTATCTGTTAGATTGACTTCCTAGGAAAATTAACTCTGGTAGTCAAAAGCCACCAAGAGTTGTCACACATGTGACACGATCACTACCCCTCTGATGTTTAGGGGCGTTGTCGCCTTGGCTGGCTAAGTGACTTCCCAGGCTGACAACAGTTAGTCTAATAGACATCACTCTGTGTATATGGAAAGAACTACCCAAACCCCAACCACCCTACCACCCCCACCCTCTTATGCTTTACTATGTCCTCCAATAAAGTTCCCTCTGTAAATCACCAGTCATTTCTTCCCCACCCCCTAAAAAAAAAAAAGAGGAGAGAGAGAAAAGGAAAGGGAAAGAGTAGATAGAGAGAAGTCCCCACCTCAAAGCCACCTCCATAGGGGAAGTTGCTGCCCAAAACAGAGCCCCCATCAAACATTTATATTCTGTATGGCCCTTTACCACCCTCTAGTGGCTCCAACATATCATTACCTATTCAGTGTCAGTATCTAATAGGGCTAACTATGTAAAAAAATAGGGGAGAACCCCCTCCCCAAGTCCAGTGTCCCCATGAAAGAAGGATGCATTCATGGACCAAGGACAAATAGTCTGTATGGAACCACTGTCCTTAGATTTCCTCTATCATTCCGTATTAATGATCAATTTGTGGAACCACTGGTATGTTAACATAGAAACATAGACTTTGACGGCAGATAAGGACCGCTAGGCCCATCTATTCTGCCCATTTCCCTACCTACAGGATAGGCCGCAGATCCTATTTAACCAACAGCCTATATCTTCCTGCCCCCCACAAGAATTGCCTTATGTCTGTCCCATGCATTCTTGAATTCTCCCACAGTTTCAGACTCCACAACTTCCTCAGGAAGGCTGTTCCATGCATCCACTACCCTCTCTGTGAAATAATACTTCCTCACATTGCCCTGAACCCCCTCCTTCTATCTTTAAAATTGTGTCCCTTGTTCTTGCAAGTCTTTTTCTGAAAGATGCTACCCTCTTGGACTTTGTTGATTCCTTTGAGGTACTTGAGATTTCTATCATGTCCCCCCTCCCCTCTTTCCTCAAGGGTATACATATTAAGCTCCTTTAGTCTCTCCTCATCGACTTCTCTTGCAGACCCTGCACCATTTTAGTTGCCCTCCTCTGGACTGCCTCTATCCTGTCTATGTCCTTGTGGAGATGGGGTCTCCAGAACTGGACACAGTACTCCAGATGGGGTCTCACCAACTGTCTGTACAGAGGATAACAACTTCCTGTTTTCTGCTGCTGATGCCTCTCCCTATACATCCCAGTATACCCCCGACCTCCCTACTGCCTTCTCACATTGCTTGCTAACCTTAAGGTCATCTGATATGATTACCCCAGGTCCCTTTCCTGTTTTGTTGTTGTTACTACCTCCCACCCATTGTGTATTCTTCCCTGGGTTCTTGTTTCCCAGGTGCATTATTTTGCACTTTTTGCATTGAATCCTAGCTGCCATCGTCGGACCATTTCTCCAACCTTGCCAAGTCCCCTTTCATCCTTTCCACGCCTCCTTGTGTATCAACCCTGTTGCAGATCTTTGTGTCATCTGCAAAAGGCATACTTTTCCTTCAGTCCTCTGCAATGCCACTGATGAAGACATTATAAGGACTGGACCCAATACTGAACACGGTGCCCACTAGCACCGCCCTTTCTTCAGAGTGGACTCCATTTACAATTACCTTCTGTGTCCTGTTGTCCAGCCAATGTTTTACCCAGGCTACCACCCTGGGACCCACTCCCAGGCTGGTTAATTTGACTAATAATCTTTTGTGTGGGACTGTGTCAAATGCCTTGCTAAAGTCTAGGTAGGCCATGTCCACAGCCCCTCCCTGGTCTACTACTTTGGTAACCCAGTCAAAGAAATCTATTAGATTCGTCTGACATGACCTTCCGCTGTGAACCCATGCTGCCTTGGATCCTGTGCTCCACTGACCTCTAGATACTCAACTATTCTTTCCTTCAAAGTGACTCCATCACTTTCCCTACCACAGAGGTCAGACTGACAGGTCTGTAGTTTCCTGCCTCTGTCTTGGTCCCACTTTTGTGAAGGGGAATCACATCCGCCTTCCTCCAGTCCTCGGGTACCACACCATCCTCCCATGATTTATTAAAAGAGTAGCCAGTGGTTTCCTAGTTTCTTCCTTAATTCTTTTAGAATTCTGGGGTGAATTCCATCAGGACCCATTGCTTTGTCCACCTTCAGTTTTAGGAGTTCTTGCAGACCCTTTCTTCTGTGAAAGGACTGGGATCAACCCCTATCAAGAGTGCTTCTGTTAATTGGATTAGGCACTTCCCCTCCTCTTTGTGAATACTGAGCAGAAATATTCGTTCAGTATTCCTGCTTTTCACTGTCCCCTCTGCCCACCCACCGTTTATTCTATTCAGCCTCACTATCCCTCCTTTGTCTTTCTACATGATGATGTACCTATAAAAGGTTTTATCCCTTCTTAACTGAGTTGGCTATGTTTTCCTCAGTTTGGGCCTTTGCTATTCTGACTTCCCTCCTGCTTCTTTCTGCCTTAACTGGTACAGCTCTCTGTCCTGCTCCTTCTGTGTTTCCTTATACTTCTGGAATGCTATCTTTTCTTCCTGACTTTCACAGCCACCTCTCTTGAGAACCATAGTGGCTTTTCTTTCATTTTGATTTGTTTATTTGCTTCACACAAAGGCTTGTTGCCTCTGTGATGGCAGGTTTGATAATTCCCCAGTGTTGCTCCACACCTCCTTCTAGCCTGTTTGCTAGTGCTTTTCTGAGGCACTCTCCCATCTTGCCAAAGTCAGCCCTCCTTAAAGTCCAGTACCCTCACTTTTGTATGGCTTGACTCTGTAGCTGAGTTTAACGTGAACAACACTGTTTGATGATCACTTGTCCCCAGATGGCAACCCACTTCTAGATCTGAGATCCTCTCACTGCCCCCGTTTGAGAGTACGAGGTCTAAGATTGCTCCCTCATGAGTGGGTTCCGAAACTAGCTGTCTATTGCCTGCCACCTGTAGGGCGTCAAGAATGGCCCTGCTCTTGGATGTCGCTGCAGCAAATGTGCTCCAGTTAACATCTGGCATATTCAGGTCTCCCATCAACAGTATCTCACCTTTCTCTGCCATTCTAAGAATGCCTTCCATCATATCCTTGTCCATTCTTCCCCTGACATGGGGGTCTGTACACAACCCCTGTGCGGATTGTGGTGCCTTTCCAGTCTCCAAGGTGACCCACAGTGCCTCCTCCTCCCTGTTTACTCTTTTATTCAGTTGCTTTTATCCTTCCTTTACATAGAGAGCTACTCCTCCCCCTCTTCTCCCCTGCCTGTCTCTCCTGTAGGTTATGTACCCTGGTATGTTTACATCCCAGTCATGGTTCTCTGTGTACCATGTTTCTGTGACTGCTACGATATCCAGGCACCCCTCTTCCATTAAGGCCACCAGCTCAGGGAGCTTGTTGCCCAGACTACAGGCATTGGTACTCATTACCCTCCATTTCCTGATGGCCTTACCCCCTTTTGCCCCATCCCTGTCCTTCTTGCCTTTGTCACTTTCTCCATTTACCTGCCCTTCTCCCATCGACACCTCCATGTTGGTGTTGCCACTTACTACTGTGATTGTTTGGGGGCCTAGATTTCCTGCTCCTTTCCAGTGCCTCCCCTTGGCTAGTTTAAAAGCTTGCCAATGAAGCATTTAAATCTATCACCTAGGATCCTGGTTCCCTCCCGGACAGATGCAGCCCATCATGCCAGTATAGGCTTGCATCACTCCAGGTGGACCCCAGTCCCCAATGAAGCCAAATCCCTGGGCTCCACACCAGTTTTTCAACCACTGATTGAATCATGAATGGAACACCCTAGCCTCTCCTATGCCATAATATGGGTAGCACCTCCGAGAAGGTTACCGTGCGTGCTACTTGACTAAGGCCCCTCCCAATTCCACAAACTCTTCCTGCACTTCTCTAATCCCTTTCTTAGCCAGGTCATTTGTCCCTAAGTGGACAATGACATCCAACTCCCTCCCTGTGCAGCTGCTCCGGCTAACCTGAGGATTCGCTCCTGTCCCTCAAGCCATGGCGCCAGGCAGGCCCCACCTCCTCTCCCTTCCTTGCCCAGTTCTACCTTCCTAACAATGGAGTCCCCACCAGGAGTTGTTTCCTTCCCCTGCAGGGTCCCCTGCCACCCTCCTGTGGGTCTCGCCGTGGAGGTTCCCTGCATCCTCGTGGTCTCCACTGTAGGTGCCTCCATAGAGGAACCACACTTTGCCAGAATGGCATAGGAATTGTGGAGAGGTACAACTGGAGGATGTGCCTCTGTTCCACCACCCTCACCCTCCCTGAGCCCACTGTGGTCCAACCGTCCTCTTTCTTGGCAACCTCTGAGGCAACGGCAGTGGCACTGGTGGTCCCTGGATGGAAGAGGAGGTCCACAAATCCTGGCCAACTCAGCCTGGAGATGAGCAACCTCCTCCCTCAGCCCAGAGAGGTGCCTGCAGATGGGACAACACCGCATCCTCCAGAACATCTCCCGAAGACTGCTGCTCCACAGCCACTGCACTGCACCACTCCAATCATGTCTTATTTCTGGCCCCTTAACTGTTTGCAATCCTTACTCTTTCCTCTGTTTTTTTTTCTCTCTCCTTACTTTCTGCCTGTGTGCCCTTAAGCTCCTGATTGTCCTGTTCTGAGACAAGAATATCCTATATTTCTCAGTAGACCGCTTACTTGTTCAGAGGCAGACCTCCAGCAGCTAGAGGGGGCCGGAGAGCTACTCTTGCCCTTCTAGGATGGTGGGCCCTTGGTGGTTCTGTGATCACTCACTTCCTGCCCCTAAACAGGAAGTTCCTGTTGTCAGTCAAATCCTGTGCCTATAAAAACAGAACTAGCTTTGGGTGGTGGAGGGAAGGGAAGGAGGGCAATATAGTCCCAGCAGAGAAGTTCAGTCACACAGCAGTCCTTTCTCCTGGAGTCTTCTGCTAAGCTATAGACGTTCGCATAGACATCCACCGATTCTCCTTCGAGCACCAGCATTCATTCCACAGAACACTCTCTGTATGCTAGTGGACTCAGTCTTTTGAGGATGGTGAGGTCATTCTCTCATCATTCTGGGTCCTGTTCCTCCTCTCAGCATGAAGCAACAGCTTAGCAATGTCCCCCACACTTACCATTGCGATGGATCCTGGCAGGCCTCGTTTCCTCGTCTGGTTGCGGGATACTACGTTCCAGGCTCCCCCTCTTAATTATTTCTCTAAGATCTCCTGTTCCAAATCTGGCACCGCAACTTGAAGCTCTTTTAAGTTGGCCCGCGCCTCGACCAGGGATGGGAAGGTCTTGGTTCCTGATTCCAGGTGAATTCTCAACCTCGCAGGGAAAAGCAACTGTGCCTTTATTTCTTTTTGCAGCCGAAGCTCCCTTATAACCCCTCTTACTTTTTACCTTTCGGCTTGCAGGGCCGAGGAAAAGTCCTGGTCAAAGAAAATTGTTGCATCTTGATATTTTAAGTCTTTGAGCCTCCAGGCCTCACGAATGATCCATTCATTAGTTTGAAAGTGTAACATTCGAACTATCAGGGAGCAGGGTCTTGCATTGGGATCCGTTGGTTTCGGGATTAGCGATCTATGGGCACAGTCAACCTCTAAACTCAGGTCGGGAGGTGGAGAGAGCACTGCCCACCACACTTGCTGCACGAAGTCCGCTGTCATTGGAAAGCCTTCCTCAGCCCCCTCAGGGATTCCATGAATTCCGAAGTTGTTCCTACGGGAACGGTTTTCTAAATCTTTTAATTTAGCTTGGGTTTCTCGGTCTCTCTGGAGTAAAAATAGGAGCAGTCGCTCTGTAGTTTCCTGCGCCTCCAACAGGTCTCCGATTCTGGCTTCCGACAATGAAACTTTCCTATCTAGAGCTTTCACAGCTTGTCTCAGGTCAGCCAGTGCTGAATCAATTTTGTTTACTGTAGCTAGGATATTTTTCAAGGTTTGGTTGCTTTCCGATTGTTCTGTATCATCCTGATCCCAGTCTGCCGATGATTCTGAGGGGAGCCTTCTAGGTTGTGGTAAAGCCGCTAGGCTCTCCTGCGGCCTGCTCAAGGCTGTTTGCTTCATTTTACTTGTTGAAGATGAAGGGAATCGGTTTCCTTTTTCCTTTTGTGATTTCCCTGCCATGTATAGTATCAGCCTTGCTGTAAAAGGAGCTGTATTGGAGTGTTTTCCATGCTGATTTCTGTGGATTAGGGTGAGGTGGTCGGGGAGCTCTTATAGTTAGCTACCCACCATGTCCGTGACGTCACCGGAAGTCCCCCTTCCTGAGTTTTCTATATTCTCCCTATCTCTACCCAGAATCCCCTTACAGATCCTTGCTTGATTGGTTGCTTCCGGTAGTACCCCTTTCACAATAACAGTTTAATCACAGATTATTAATAACTGTCTCACAAATCACACACAATATAAAAATCTCACTCATGCAGGTTTCTTAAAAACAAATGTTTTTACTAAAATACTTAATTAATAATTATACAGTTACAACTAAAAGTTTTCATCAATTTGTTCACAAAATAACACAAATAACAGTGGAAAATATACATGAAAACACACTATAACTGTTGTCTAACGTTCTACCTTAAGTTCATAGTGAACTGAGAGTCCAGAAAACTAAATAAAGTCTAAAGAATCTTTTCCTCCTTTTTCAGCCACTGGCCTTTAGGGTCCTCTGGCAGCTGGTTCCGTGTCTTGTCAGGAGCCTGTCCAGAATGAAATGTTCCAGGAAAATGAGAGTTTGCTGTGTGTCAGAGCTTCTTAAGTAGTCTGGGTCCAGACTGCCAAACTCTGGTCTTAAAGGGTGGCCCTCTCAGTGGCCTTCTCTTTTAGGCCAGTAGAGGTGACTCTTGCACCTTCCCAAATTCTTATTTAGGTTTTTTTTTTCCCCAGTTTCAGTGCTTCCTTAACAATAAGACACCTGTACGAGAAGTCACACAGGTCTGCCAGAAAGAATATTCCTGTCCTTTCCTTTCACCTCATTAAATGCAATATACCATGACTATTTCCTGGGACCAAAGCATCTTGCCTTAGAAGTTGCAAAGGTTTCATCTCCTGACTTTTTATTAACTCCACTTTCCTCAATTAAGTTAACCAGAGGAAATACCCCTTGAAAGTGAACTCTTGGTTTCCTGCTAATCAGCTTGTTCCTCTAAGGGCAGAAGAAGGTCAAACATTTTGCAAGGCCTCCTCTCCTTCCTATGTGACTTTTCCTTTACACTGGCCTTTTCTTGTGGTATTTAACATACAAAAAAATTATTACACCACAGGGGCACATCTTGCTACACATATACCCTGTGATACCCAGCATCTCCAGTGTATCATGGCCCCACCTATCCATATCTTTGGATTATTCCACATTTGGGTAACTTTGAATGGAGTGGGGTTCTGTCTGAGTCATTGGTGAATTCTGGACTAGGGTACACATTACCAGATACTTCTCACAATTCTTTCTTGGTTACCTATACTATTGTTGTTAATCTTCTTCATTGTTAAGTTTCTTACTCCATGCTTTGTAGTTAGTAGACTGGACGCTTGTGAAAATGGGCAGTTATGCTCACATGCCTTACAATATAACAAATAAAAATGAAATCAAATTTCTATGTGGGAGATGAGAGCAGGGTTTGCTTTGCAGGGAGGTATAGAGCAGTGGCTGGAAAGGTGCCTCCCTAGTATGTTAATCAATCGATTATTTTTTTTTTTTTTTTTTTTTACCAGGAATGACACCATTGAGCAAGCTCATTTTCAAGGAGGTCCTGGAAGGACAAAAGTCATATTACAATAAATATTCTGGCTACAAGTGTGAAAAACAGATAAACTACATACACTGGTTGCAATATAAATAAGGTGCACAAAACAACCAGATAAGGTCCTAGGCAGAACATCAGTTGGTACACAGCAATAGAGCAATAAAGATGGATAACACAGAATGCCAAGTCTATTTTGGCAGATTGGGATAGTGGAGACAAGGAGACAACCTGGGGTGAACTGTGTCCAAGAAAGGGGTCCTCCCTGTCTGGTTCCCATACCCAAGGGTTCTGTTTGTAGCAGGCAGGTAACACGGTCTTCCTCGGTTACTCATCCTACTCGGGTGGTGTTGTGCAATGCCAGGTCCATTAAGAACAAGACTGCTATAATAGCAGATCTTGTTGGATCATCTGACCTGGCTTGCATCACCGAGATCTGGCTGGATGAGAATGTTGGTCCCATTCTGGCATCAGAAATTCTGGACGGGTACTCGGTGATGCACCACCCGAGGATGGATCATAGGGGTGGGGGTGTTGCCATCTGTTTTAGACTGGAACTGAACCTGATGGAGGTACCAGTGGGGACCACAAACTCCTTTGAATGCATCTTGGGTAAGGGAGTAGGATGCAGGATCCTTCTCATCTACTGTCCACCAGGAGATGGGAATGTTTTCCTCTGGGAAGTCACGGACTTCACTGACGACCTGACATTGGGATCCCCCAGATGGCTGATCCTGGGGGACTTCAATGCCTGGGTTGACGATGAACTCTTGCATTTTGGTCAGGACTTCCTCTAGTTAATGATTTCACTGGGCTTCACACAGGTTATTTCCTCCTCAACCCATATTGGTAGTCATTCATTGGCCTAGGTGTTTCTCCAGGGGATGGAGATATCTGACTTGGGGGTGAAACCAGTCGAATGGTCTGAAAAGCACACCATTGGGTTCAGTTTCCTGCCCCCCCCCCCACAGTAGGTCTGCCCCTATGGAGATGGTCTGGTACCGCCCTTTGAGGGGTGTTTCCCCCTGATGGCCTGATGGCAGTGCTGGACCTATTGGGTATACCGAGTGACTGCATGGATCCAGGGGACCTTGTACTTGCCTATAATAGGATGGTGACAGGGGTCCTGGATTCCATTGCTCCTGTTCGTGTTCATCCCCTCACTCATTGCCCCAGGTCTCCTTGATTTGATGAGGTCCTGAGGGAGTTGAGGAGAATAGGATAAAGACTAGAGAGTATAGCGGTGCTGGTGAAAGTCGGGCCTGGAGTGTGACAGACTTAGTTTGAGGAACCACTACGTGGTCTATCAATCAGCAATTACCCGTAAGAAGGCAGAATTTCTGTCCACAGAAATTGCTGCTGTGCAGAATTGACTGGCCCAGCTTTTCTGGACTGTGGACAGATTGTGCAATCCAACCTGGAACTACTTTTTCACAAGAATGGTGTGAGGAGATTGTGTCAACCTTATCTGCGAAGAATTGAGCAATCAGGTCCATGATCGGCATGGCCCTCTCTAATGGGAGTTGCAGTGGTCAGTAGGAGATGTTGGATGCCCAGTTTGTGTGGTGTGACTTCAGCTGGCCCACAATCAATAACATCATGATGGTCATCCAGTCGCTGCGTCCAACCAACTATAGTTTCGATCTGGGCCCCATGTTCTTCTTAGTAGGCTGTGTGGATAAAATTGTCCCAGTCCTTGCTGAGATAGTCTGGATGTCTTTGGAGAGGGGGATCTTCCAGATCTCCTGAAGGAGGCCATGGTTCAGCCCCTTCTTAAAAAGCCCTACTTGGACCCAGACTGTCTGGCTAACTACAGACCAGTCTCTAACCTACCCATTATGAGAAAGTTTATTGAGAAGGTGGTTGTGTTGCAGCTGGATGACCATTTGACCAGCTACAATGTCTATGAATCTCCCCAGTCCAGATTTAGGAACAGACATAGTACTGAGACAGCCCTTGTCCGGGTATTTAATGACCTCCTAATAGTAAGAGATCTAAAGACCTGTTCCATCTTGGTCCTTCTACATCTTTCTGTGGCATTTGACACCGTAGATCATGGTGTGCTCTTGGAGCACCTGTGGTTCATTTGTGGACTTTCTGGGACAGTTCTCAGATGGTTTTGATCATTCCTCGAGGGTAGGACTCAGAGGGTGGTGTCTGGGATTTTTTCCTCAGCTCCATTCTCCCTATCTTGCGGTGTACCACAGGGCTCCATTTTGGTGCCCATGTTGTTTGTGGTGTACATACTGCCATTAGGAGTGATTATTAGATGGTATGGCTTGAGTTTTCACTGTTATGCAGATGACACTCAGCTGTACATGTCCTTTGTGCCCGGCCAGGATGATGCTGTTTTGGTCTTTAACAGCTGTCTAGCCGAGATCCAGGATTGGTTGAATGTGAGCTGGCTGTGGTTAAACCCCTGAAAACTGAGGTGTTGGTTGTGGACCCAGGTCATCAGGAGGCAGGTTTATTGGTGAGTTCACGTTCAGGTCTGTGGCTTGGAGATGTCCAGCTAACTACCTTAGACTGGGTGCAGAACCTGGATGTTATGTTTGATGACTGCTTGACCCTCAAATCACAGGTGTCGGCAGTTGTCAAAACCTCCTTTTACCATCTGAAGAACATCACCTGGGTAAAGCACATGGTTCCCCCCGATGATCTTCCAACTTTGGTCCACATCTTCGTTACCTCCTGCCTTGACTACTGCAATGCCCTTTACCTTGGGCTACCAGGGGTTGATATTCACCACCTGCAGCTGGTGCAGAATGTGACAGCCAGGCTTTTGACTGGTACTTCTAGGACCAGTCATATAATGCCAGTGCTCTGTGGATTGCACTGGCTGCCAGTACAGCAATGGCTGATCACTTTCATGGTAAGTTTGCTGACCTATAAGGCCCTACATGGTCAGGGACCTAGTTACCTGCAAGATCTTCTTCATCTCTACTGTTCCTTTTGCTCTCTCTGATCCACAGACGAGGGAATGCTAGAGATTCCCAGGGTTCATTTACAGACATCTGGGACAAGGTCATTTAGTTTTATAGCCTCAACCCTGTGGAATTCTCTACCTTGTCGGGTATGAGATTACCTGACCATCCAAAGTTTTAAAGTTGCCCTTAAAGCATATCTTTTTAGCATAGCATTTTCTGATTTTTAATGCCGCTGCTGTATTTATTAGTTTTTACATTTGTATTGCCTGTTTGTTGATGTATTTTAATTGTTGTTTTTATCTCTGTATTGTCTATTCATTGATGTGTTTTAATTAATCATTGTACAGGTGCCTTGGTTCTAGAAAGTCGCCTTTCTGAAAATAAAGAATGATTGATTGACTGAGATAATAATACATAAATGGCTACAATCAAAGTGGAAGCAAAGGTTGCAAGTGATGTACAGGTGTTAATACACAAAATAGACGGCATAAGGAGAACCATATGGGGCTGTGATGTAGGGAAAGCATAAAACAGGTCATGGATAACAAGTACATTTATCCTGTAGAAAGAGATCCAGTAGGGATTTAAAGGCCTGAAGACAGATAGTGATAGTAAGTTTTAGAGAGCGTTGGAAGATTATTCCACAAAGCAGGGAAAGCATGGCTAATTGCAGATTCACTGTAGTGAGACATTACCCTAGGTACATCCAATATTGTGTAAGAGTGTTTACTCAATGAATATGTGCAAGATGTGCACTTGAAAAGGTCAGTGATATAAGTAGGGAGTTTGATTAGATTCAATACCCAGCCACTGGAGACCTGTCACTGAGGGAGGAGAGAACCAGTGGGCAATTTGAGTAGATACAAATGCTATGTGATATCACAAGCACCATGGAAGCCCTCAGACCACTCTGTTCCAATGACCTCTCAGCTTGGCTCTGCTGTACCTAAGGGATATGTTTTCCATAAAAAATTACCAAATATCCAGTCAATGTTAGTAAATCATTTCGAGAGGATAGGGATTGGGAGGTGTGCAAGATGATGGAGGAAATTGGATGCCACTATCAGTCTGATCACCTCAATCTTTGAGGGTTTGCCATCACTGGAGGTCATTTATAGTGGATGCCAATAAGGGCCCAAGGTTCATAGGCACTATTTTTTCAATGTTCTGTTAAATATGGACCTCTAGATATATAACGCCATCCTTCACCCATCAAAGGCTGAGGTCTGGTACATACGAGGAGGAATACAGGACATTAAGTAGTAGGAATTGGGTTTTAGATTGGTTAGCCTTCAGCCCTGAGATTTTTGAAAATTGTTGGAGTAATGGGAGCACAAACCTGACAGAGTCATGTGCATTAAATTTAATTGTTTAACCAGGAGTAGCACATTAAGCTAAAAGCTTTTTTACAGGAGTGACCTGGGGAGCACAGGGAAGTTAAGTGACTTGCTAAGGGTCACACAGTATGCAAGTGGAAGCTGTGTGATTCAAACCCTGGTCTGGTATGCTGGATGTCACCAGATTTGCAGTTCAGAGCCTTAAACCACTGCACTATACTGCCTCCCCAATTAAATAATGATGAGGTGGTCATCTGCATATAAAAGTTTTATACTCCTCCTTACCTACCTGTATCCCTCAGATATGCTGGTGTTCATGGGGCAATGACAAATCTCTCTATAGCCATTAAAAATAAGAAAGGTGAGAGCAGACATCTTTGCTGCATCCCTTTTTGTAGGGAGAATCAGGTGGATTTCAGGCCATTGGTTAGTACTAAAGCCATGGGGATGTACAAAAGAAAACTGACCCTGCATCGAACAGCTGGGCCTATGCCCATTTTAGTTAGTGTTTCCATGAGATAAGACCATTTGACAGAGTTGAAGGCCTTCTTGAAGTCTACTGCCAATGTGGCCATAGGATGTTTGTCATTTTGGAAACCATAAAAAAGGGTAAGTAAAGCCCTTAAATGGTCAGAGCTGGCTGGATCTTCATATACCCCTCCTGAGATGGATCTAAAATCAAGGAGATGGGATGGTAACTACTAGGGTTGCAGGAGTCATTACCTTTCTTCAGAAGTACTGTGACCACAGCTTCCCTCAGAGTAGGGGGAAATGTACCATTTTGGACAGAGTCCTCAAAAACCCTCCTTTGGTAAGGCATGTCCACATCTCCCATCAGTTTATACAGGTCAACTGGGATGGCATCTCCCCAAGGTGCCTTACCCGACATCATGGAGGTTATGGCTTGCTGGATTTCCTGATCTGTTTTAGGGGAATAGAGGGTGGAGATTTGAGTAGGGGTAATCATAGGGATGGGAAGGAAGTCCAAAAAGACTTGAACTTTGTCAGGGACAGGTGGGGAGGGTGATGTATATAGGCCCTCATAAAACTTTTTCATAACAGAATTAATAGCCTCCACAGAGTGGTGGACTGTGCCTACAGTATCCATTGAGCCAGGTATAATCTGAGCAGCCTGCTTGCACTTTAGGCAGTATGGAAGGAGCTTACACAATTTCTCTCCTCTCTCTCATAAGGCATGGCGAAGGTGATGGAGGGCTAGTTCCACCTTTCTGTCAAGCAGTGTATTCAGCCTTGCATGGGTTCTGAGAATATCTGCTATTAGAGAGTGAGGGGGCATGGGGATGCCTTTTTATATTGGTCCTCCAAATCCTAGAGCATTTGTTCAAGGTTGGCTTTCTCAGCCTCCATGCCCTATGCCAGTATGCTGCATATGTAATAATTAGAGCTGTGCAGAATATAAAATTCTGCTGGTGGAATGCCCGCAGAATAATCATTCAGATTCTGCGGAATTGTCAAAAGATTTTGTTTATTTCACTATAATATTAAAAGTATATGTACCAAATAACACCAAATGTGGAAAGTAAATGGTACCCCATGTCTTATAAGAGTGTACAAAATTTCAGAGCTGTATATTGAAAGGGGGTGGAGTTATGGATGGGCAAACATTTAATCAAAATTAAATGTTCAGTTATTCTGACATCATTTTAAAAATTTTATTCAGATTTCTCCACAATATCAGGATTTAGAAAAGCACCTAGAATACATATATGCACTACTTTGTAAATCTCAATCTTCAATGGGAGCTGAGTTATAGGTAGTCAAATATTTCGCCAAAATTTGGATTTCTGTAATTTTAGTAACATTTTGATACTATTCATTGGAATTTTACAAAAATTAACAGGTATACATGTTATCACTGTATTTGCATATGCACATAGTTTCAGATTTCTAACCTTACATGGAACTAAGTTATAGCATGCCAAACATGTTGCCAGAATTTAAATTTTAGTTAGTTCCTTCAAATTTTAAAACTACATATCCAAATTTAACCAGAGTTGAAACATTTAAACTACTATACCACATGGTCATTTCTGAAAAGGTCATATGTTCAGCTTGAAATGGGATTGAATTAAAAGTAGTCAAACTTCCATAACATTTAAACATTTAATTTTGCAAGAATGCAAACTACAAATTTATAAACCCCTGTAACTTTAAACTAGAGAATGCAATACCATTAAATTTGGCAGGTTCTTAGGACCTTACAAGGAGACTATGTGTTCCAACTTTGTTAATTGCTTGCTGAAAAAAATGCAAAATACAATGTGTACTTAAAGTCAAATCCCACGAGTCTTTGTGAAAATTGCAGAATTTCATGAAACATTCCATAAAATTGGAATTTTCTAATTTCACTCAACCTTATCTTGGGGATTCTAATTGGAGGATCAGGTATAAGAGGCAGGTATCGCAGGGAGTCACCAGGTTCTGGAGTTAGATACACAGTTTCACTAAGAAATGGACAGCTGAGCTGAGTAGCCCAACAGTGGTAGTCCCCCAGGTTGGAGCAAAAAAGCACAGTGTGTCAACAGTTCCAACTTGAATACAAGATATATAACATGATCGCATCCAGTAAATGTATGATCCACGGAGCCTGGTGTACATGCAAGTCTTGGACTTAGAGGTGCTCAAAAAAATGTAGTGGGGGAAGACAATGTCTTGGTCAGCAGGAAGAAATAATTCTGGCTATTGCAACAGGGTAGGTTGATAGGAAAATGAATAGGTAACTCATGTTTTATGACAGTTTGTCACTGTAAAGAACAAAGGATATCAGTGGGATTAGTAGTTCTACTGAGTCAATCTGGCTATGCCAAAAGAGAAGGTGGGAGGGGGGGATAATCACCTAAAGAGGAACAGCAGGACTTCAAAAAGCACAGCCCAACTTATCAAATGAAGTAGTGGTATCTGCATTGTTGATGTTAAATTCCACAAAACAGATTATGGATGCTTCATCTACAGTATATGCTATCATAAATAAGTAAGAAAATGCTACTAATCATTGTTTTCTTCCACAAAATTAAAACTCCTTAACCAATTTATCCAGTTGTGTTAGACACCAGAATACACTGACTATGGATATGTGTGTCAAATGTTTACTCTATGCATGCAAGAGCAGAGAAATTACAAAGATCCACATATTTGATGGTTTTCACAAAGGTTTGCAAATATTTACATAGTAAAATTTTGAACCCCTATAACTTAAAAATCTCTTATTAATTCTGTCCATATTTAGATCATTCTATAAGCATTACAAAAAAGCGTATCCATACTAATTTACACATGCCTAGCTCCTAAGGTGCCTGAGTTATATGCAGATGACATTTTTCGAGAAATTTCCTGAAAAAAAATAAAATGACAGATTTTGAGCACCTATCATTTTGAGATGATGAATGATATTGTCATGAAATCTAGTGCATTGTTAGAACATCTGACATCAAGAAATCGTGACAAATTTAAGATCCCTGACCCGACAGATGGTTAAAGTATACGCAGATAAAGATTTTCATGAAATTTTGCACAAACAATAACATGACAACATTTGAGCACCTATAATTTTGAAATTATTCATCCAAATGTGATGATGCTTAGCAGACTAGTGGCCAATCATCCAAAGAGTATAAATTCCAAATTTTAGTGTACTAACTTGAACAGTGGATGAGTTATAGCCACATTACAAAAGTTTAAACATTCAGTGAAATTTTAACAGATTTCTGTGAAATGTCCCGGAATTTTGAGAAATTTCATCAAAATTCTGTGGATTCAGAATTTTCTCATTCTGGACAGCTCTAGTAACAATGTGCCCTCAAAAGGTGGCTTTGAAAGCCTCCCACAGTGTGGAATCTGACACATCTCCTGTGTCATTGGGCTACCAGAATACTTAGCCACCTGCTTGATCCAAACTTAGAAGTGTAAATCCTGCAGGAGCAGAGGGTGCAGCCACTAGGATGGGGATCTTTGCTGCGCGGCACACCAAATAAGTGTTAAGGCCAGCAGAGCATAGTCTGAGATAAAAATAGGGTGAATCCGTACGTTTACCATCTGGAGCAGCAGGTAGTGTGACATAAGACATAAGTCTATGTGGTTCACTGTATTATGCATAGCTGAAAGCATGTATAGTCCCTAACCCTTGGGTAATGGCATCTCCATGCATCTGAAAGTGCATGCTCTGACATAAGAGAGTCAAGAGCTTTAGCTGCCTGAACATGTGGTTCCAGCCTACCTGAGCTTCTGTCCAGGGCAGTATTCAGAGTGACACTGAAATCCGTCCCCAGCAAAATAGGAATGTTGGCAGAGGAACAGTCATTTAATTGCTGGGAGAGTAAGTGGAAGAAAGTGGGACTGAGTTTTGACTTTTTGATTGGCCTCACAATGAATTTCCTCCCCGGCCAGACCATCTTTAATGTTATGGCCTCTTAAGCAGAAAGTTTAGTTTCCTGAAGAAAGACAACTAAAGGTTTAGGTTTTTTAGACAAGTCAGTGCCTTCATCTTCTCAACAGGAGAATTTAGACCCCACTCATCCCAACTGATGACATAAAGACCCAGTGGAGCTTGGTTCATAAACCTAATGAACACATCCTGTACATACTGCTGGAGCTCCCACCAGTGGGAGCCAGGACCCCTCCCACACATGAAACCCACAGCCACCATAAATTGTACGCTAAAACCCTACACATACCGAAACAAACTGGAACAGTAAACATGAAAAACATACCTATTTGTATCCCCCTACCCCTGAACCCACCCCAAACACCAAAGTGTCAAATTAGTATAGTCAGCAAGCACCCCATACACCAACAGGTGCACCATTTCCTCTCAGGGAGAGATGTCTCCAACAGTACAATCATCCCAACCATCCCCTAAGTGATCTGGTTGTCTCAGCCCACTTCAGAGCAAAAGGTGCAGCTGCTGATGCTGCATAGCCTCCCCCCCCCACCACCGCCACCACCACCAATGTATGCTGTCAGTATCTGTAGGCTGATATCAATGCACGTCAATATGGAAGAATCAGTGGGTTAAGAACTGTTAACCTGGAAGGGCAAAATTAAAAAAGCAAAGATAGTACAACAGGGCAACACAGCAAATTCTCTGCTCCCCCAGACCACTGACACTTTAAAAATTTGAGTCCTTAATTATTGGAGGGTCCTAATAGGCCTGCTACAGATAGGACCTGCCTGAACCTCACATGGCGTAGAGACATGTAACCCAGCAATGGAAGGGACAAAATAAAATAACTGTAAGCAGTACATTAAGGAGGATTGCATCCACAATCCAGCAGTCAGCCCGCAGAAGAGGATGTTGTCGGGATTTCAGTGGTGGCTGAGTGGCCAGATGAGGCCTAGTAGATTTTTTGGCACTCGTTGACCCACTGGAAGATAAGGGAGTTTGTGCAGCTGCTTCAAACCAGGTTTTTGTAGGAGGCAAGTTGGTAGAAGACTGAGGTACAAAGTTTGGTGGAAAGGGGTTTTCTGGCTGCAGAATCTTAAAGGAGTGGAGCAAAACAGTTGTTGGTCACCAAGGGCCTGTTAGAGCTGGAGGAATCCTGATAAGCATTGCTGCCACTGCAGCTCTGAGACTAGACCCTTGGAGATCTTTCCCTTCTGTGGCCTGCTCCGTATTTAATTTTTATTTTTATGCCATTCCCTAGGGAAGGGAAGCCAAAGATTGTCATCTTGAAGAGGGAATTGGAGAGGTGCACCGTTACATCTGGGCTTCCCTGATGCACCCTCTGGGGAGCCGGTAACATCCACTGCCGAGGGGCCGGCCTGTTGCCTCTCTCTTCAGGGGATGGTATTTGGACATGTTGAGATGTGGAGAATATTTTTGCAGGAATGCATCTGCCACCTCTGAGGATTTAAAGAGCATTTGACTCCATTCACTTTTATCTTCTACATGGCGGGATAGCATAGTGAGTCTGTCGGTCTAAGTCTATGCAGGCTCTGTGGGATACTATGAAGGCCCTTTGATGCTTAAAGTTTGGGAGTAGTCTACAAAAAACTGTATTTTGTGTCCTTTTCAGGAAAGCAAAAGTTTCTCTTAAGCAGTCTGAATAAATGCTGCTGTGCCCATGTACTGGAGGAATCTCACAAGACTCAGGTGGAGACTGGCCCCGGGAGCAAGTCATGGTGTCAAGGACTAGTGGGCTCTGTTGATCTTGACTGGAGTAGGCCACTAACAACCAAAAGTCTCAGAGAGAGCTAACTGAAGAAAGTTAATAGTGTTGGAGCCCTCACAGCCCTCAGGGAAGCCTATGAACCTCAAGTTGTTGCATTGGCTACAGTTCGAGGTCCTCCACAAGGTCTAATAGGAGATGAATTATGTAGTCCTGCTCTAAAATATAGGTCATCAGCTTGTCTGTATGAACCTCCATGTCAGCTATCCTCTCTTCCAAGACATTAATCCAGCTTGACATTTCAATAATGTCCACATTTGTCTGCTGAGTCGCCAGCTCAAGGTTGCTCATCTTAGCCATTAATTGATTAAACATCATTTTTATTTTTGTTACATTCAAGCTCTTTGAGGTGATGCTGTCCAGATAGACAACTTGGATGGGAGAAAACAGCACTGTCAATTTGCCAAGCCAAGAAATGGAAATTATGTACCTACCGTAATTCTTGATCTTCTAGGATGGAATCTTCCCAGGCCTAGTTGACCGTACACTGTTACCAAAAAATAAAAAAAAAATGCAAAAAGGCATTGGGTAGAGTGAAAAGAAGGGTTTTTGTGCTCCTGGGGATGGATGTGCAGTCACCAGTACCTGAAGCTGCTGTCTCAAATCCATGCCTCTTCTCCCACTGTCCACAAGAGAGAATACGCTTCCACAATTCTGCTTAAAGCCAGGATGATCTCACTGGCTTTAAAAGATGGACAGCTGTAACATCACTTTGCAGTGGTTGCTGACTTAGTAGCCTCTGCAGTCCTGGCTTGCATCATCAAGACTTGGCTGGATGGAAATGCAGGGCCCATTTTGGCATCTTCGATTTGAGCCGGGTTCTTGGTGATACACCGCTTGAAAGTGGACCGCAGGGGTGGAGAGGTTGCAGTCTGTTTTAGACAGGAACTGGACTTCAAGGAGTTGCCAGTGGGGACTATGAACTTCAAGTGCATGAGAGCGCCGGGTGCAGGTTTCAGGATCCTTCTCATCTACCATCCACCCGGGGATGGGAAAGTATTCCTGAAGGAGGTAGCGGACTTCACCACCGAGATGGTATTGGAGGCCCCCAGATGGTTAATTCTGGGGGACTTCAATGCCTGGGTCGATGATGAACTATCACGTTTTGGACGTGACCTTCTCCAATTGATGGAATCATTGGGCCTGACATGGGTTATTACCACTGCAATGCATGGGGGGGGGGGTGCTCCAACTCGGTATTCCACCTGGGGATGGAAATCTCCAGTATGGAGGTGGATCCTATCAGATGGTTGGACCATCACACCTTGAGATTTAGTTTCATGACCCCTTGAAATGGGCCTGCTCCTCTGGAAATTGTACAGTACTGTCCTTTAAGACAGGTGACACCTGAAAGCCTTATGACGGTATTAGACCTTTCCGGAATTCTGTCAGATAGCAATGACCCAGGACCTCTTTTGCAGGCTTATAATAGGGCAGTAACTGAGGCCCTGGATGTCATTGCTCCAGTTCAGATTCACCCCCTTACCTCCCTCCCGGGTGCCCCATGGTTTGATGGGACACTGAGGGAAATGAAGAGGTAGGGGCGAAGGCTGGAGAGACACTGGTGGAAAACTCACCTGGAGAGGGACAGACTTAGGTTGTTGGACCGTTATAAGCTCTACCAATCAGCAATTTCCCATAAGAAGGCAGAATTCATGTCCAGGAAAATTGCTGCAGTGAGGAACGGACCAGCCCAGTTCTTCTGTACTGTGGACAGACTGTGCAATCTGGCCTGCCTGCGGTCTGGTAGAGCGTTGCCGCAAGAAAAATGTGAAGAGTTTACGCAGTTCTTCACCGATAAGGTGTCCACCATTAGGATAGAGATCAGCCAATGCCTCCCCATTTGTCCTTGCAGTGTTCAACTGAGTGGTACTAATGCCCAGATGATTTGGTCTGCCTTCAGCCAGCCGTTAGTCATGGATATAGCGAGGATCATCCTGACTCTGTGATCAACATGCTGTAGTCTGGATCCAGGCCCCAACACACCTTCTTGAAGGATGCATTGAGTTCATTGGCCCAGTCCTAGCTCGGATAGTCTGGGCTTCATTGCAGAGAGGGGACATTCCTGACCCCTTAAAGGAGGAGGTAGTTAGGCCTCTGTTGAAAAAGCCCTCCCTTGACCCAGAATACCCTAACTACAGACCAGTCTCTAACCTACCTTTCACAGGGAAGGTTATTGAGAAAGTGGTTGCACTACAGCTGGAGGATCATTTATCCATCCACAATATCTATGCCCCTCTCCAGTCTGGCTTCAGAAAAAGGCATAGTACTGAGACTACCCTGGTTCGAGTACTTAATGGCCTCTTGGTGGGGAGAGATCAGAGAGCCTGTTCCATCTTGGTTCTCCTAGATCTCTCAGCAGCATTGACACAGTGGACCATGAAGTGTTCCTCAAAAGCCTATGGGTCTTTTGTGGACTTGAGGGAGTAATCCTCAATTGGTTTCAATCATTCCTCAAGGGCAGGTCTCAGGGGGTTGTGTCAGGAATTCATTCCTCAACGCCTCGGGGCCTGTCCTGATGGGTACTGCAGGGTTCGTTGCTTCCCCCATGTTGTTTGCAGTGTCTATGCTGCCACTGGGATATATTATAAGGCGGTACAGGTTGAGTTTTCACTGTTACTCAGATGACTCAACTGTACATGTTCTTTATACCCAACCAGAAGTTTGATACAGTCTCAATGTTCAACAACTGCCTACTGGATGAGTGCCAGCTGGCTGAGGCTAAACCCAGAAAAAACAGAGGTGTTGGTCGTGGACCCAGATCTTAGGACAGTTGGGTCATAGGCGGGAAAACCTTCTGGTCTGCAACTTGGAGGGAACCCGCCCAATGCCTTGGGCCAGGTGCAGAACCTTGGGCTGGTGTTTGATGAAGGCCTGACCCTGAAGGCTCAGGTGTTAGTCGTAGTCAAATCTGCCTTTTACCATCTAAAAACATCACCAGGGTGAAGCACTTGGTTAGATCCGAGGATCTTTCTACCTTGGTCCATGTCTTAGTCACCACCCGTCTTGATTACTGCAACGCCCTCTACCTAGGGCTTCTGGGAGTGGATATTTGCAGATTGCAGCTGGTGTAGAACACGACAGCCAGGCTGTTAACTGGAACCCCTAGGTCCAGTCACATATATTGTACAAATTGCACTGGCTGCCTTTACAGTGGTGAATCTCTTGAAGTTTCATTGCTGACCTATAAAGCCCTACGATCTGGGACCCTAATACCCGCAAGACCGCCTAACTCCCTACTGTCCCTCCCATTCGCTCCAATCCTCCATTGAGGGATTGCTAGAGATTCTCAGGGTACGTTTGAGAACATTTTGAGGGAATATCCTTTGCCTTTATGGCTCCTACCCTGTAGAATTCTTTACCTCGTCGGATACGAGACAGACTGACTGTAGAAGGATTTAGAAACTCCCTTAAGACTTATTTATTTCAAAATGCCTTTGAAGAAACTTAAGATTTTATATGTTGTATCTGTAAGCTGAATTTAGTTGTATAATCTTAATGTGTTTATATCTTTGTACTTTGTGCTGGTATGTTGTAAGGGCGCCCTGAGCTATGGAAGGGCACCTTGTATAAATAAAATTTTACTTTAATTACTTACTTACATCCTGTCTCCAGCCAAAGGCCAGCCAATGAAGTTCCTGCCAGCATCAAACAGGCCAATCCTTGCCCAAAAGTGCCTTCCACTTGCTACTCTCTGCTGACCTCCCTTGGGTACTTCAGAAAAGAAGCCATATAGCAAAGCTGCAACTCCAACATCATGTGGCCATGAGTCCCTGAAGTTGCCGCCTTAAAGCAGTGCCTCTTCTCCCACTGTTCACCAGTGAAAAGATGCCCCCATGATCCTGCCTAAAGCCTTTCATCCACTCATAAGGAAGGTCACTACAAGTGGTCTTCCATGCTAAGAGCCACAGTGCAAAAGGTATCAACAGAAAGAAGCCTGTCTGGAGTCAGCCCGTCACACTGCCCTCCTGCTGAGTCAACTGGTTTTCCCACCACAAGCCTCTCTCTCTCTCTAGACTGCACCTACAACTGTAAATCTTGTACCTGTACCCACTCTACTGTTTGTTTCCCTATGGCTGGACTTTATTTGTTATTGTGATTGCTGCCTCTCCATGGACTGCTCCCATTTTAACTTACTTACTTGGCCAGTCTACTAATCCAAGTTTAAAAATATCTAATGTTCCTGTATCCTAGCTACAGCCTATCTGTGTATGCCCTGTCATCGAGGCACAGGTCAGGAAGCATAGGATGACCAGGATCAGTTTCAAAATTCACAAATATCATTTTACTTTCCTCACTAACAGCAAAATAAAAATTAAAAAGCATTTGTCAATGGCAAATGTCTTGCTGGCATTGGCATTGGTAGTCCGGAGTTGGAGAGATGCATTATAGGAATGGCAGTGAAGTAATGAACTGACGCCAACCACACCCCCACCCTGCAGAGACTGACAGGCATTGGGGTGTGCCTTGGGGTCATCGGCCATAATGCTCATGCCATTTCAGCTCACCCTACCCTGTAGAGGGAGGAAGGAAGCACGACATTACGCTCCCGTCAATTTGCTCCCTACTTCTTGCTCCAACACCAATTCGCCCCCAAGTCATTTCAGTCCTGATCATTACACTCCCGATCCTCTCTTGCTTTATGTATTGCATAGCGTGCTCAAAAACGAGAACCTGCTGTTGGACCCGACCAGACTAGGGGCCAAACAGCACAGCTTCATACCAGGAGCTGATGTCAGGTACATTGGGGCAGACTAAATCGGAGGAGCTAGGGCAAGGAGAACCTGCATTCTCCTTCACTCCCTGAGTCTTTTACTGCCGCATCCAGAGCACTGCCTCCCTGATAGCAGCAATCAATCAGACACCTCCCACATCGCTGGCAGCTTCTGCACTCTGTCCACAGAAAAGTGACATGCTTGGTGCTAATGTGTACCAGCTAAAGTGAATTAATTGGACTTTTCTCTTTTTTTTTTCGACGCCAGCAAACTTTACCTCCTAACTGTGACATAAAGCTAGCACAGAGCTTGTACTTACTGATGCATGTTTTTCTTATGGGTCTGAATTCACAGTAGCTCTGTTTGGTGTTTTAGCTTGATATGCTTTCTCACCAGTCAGCTGTTGCTTTTGTGCCATAGGGTACAGCTTGTGGGACACATACCTGTGCTGAGGCACCAGGAACACTTCACTGTCTGACGTAGGGAAAGGAAATTAGTACCTAAAACAAAGAATTATTGCACACAGGGTATTTATTTAAAATTGCCAGTCTTCTGAAGATGTTAATCTATGTAAGAAACTTTGGATATCAATGTATAAATTTATTAAACAAGATAGACTCAGATTAGTCCATTATAATATCATGCACAATATTTATTTGACACCAGTCAAGCTTTTTAGATATGGATCCTTAGTTGCATCAACATGCAATAAGTGTAAGAATGAAACTGGTTCACTCTATCACATGTTATGGCTGTGTCCACATATAAAGACATTCTGGCAATCCATTAGTAGTTCATTGGACCCTATCCTTGGCTTGAGAGATTTATTTACAGCTGAAGTTTGTCTCAAACTATTTCCCAGCTGGCACTCCAAAAGGCAGGAAAGCGCGTATGACACTTATCACAGCAACAGCCAAATTAACAATAATGAGACACTGGACTGACGAGAAGCCCCCTACAATCTTGGAATGGTACAGGGAGAGTGTATTGGCATTACAACTGGAAAGACATATTGCACTTATACAAGATAGAGTCAAACCTTTTACTTCTTTATGGGGAAGTTTAGAGGCCATCCTGATGATATGGAAACCCTAATGAAAATGGGATTTCATTAATGTTGTATCTCAATGGAGAGTAACTGTGTGTAGTCAGGGGGGAGGGGTAGGGGGCAAAAGATTGCTTTGTGTTGAAAGGTTCGCACCTGATGTTTCACCTGTACTGGACTGTCTGATGTATCTAACTTGGTGCTGAAAAACTAATAAAGCCTTGTTAAATTAAAAAAAAGAATTGCCAGTCTTTTACTTAATCATGTTTACCCATGGTGGAAGAATGTTGGTAAATTGGGATACTGTATTGTGAGCAACATGGTAAATTTTAGTATTTTTTTAAAAAACAAATCGAGGAACGGGACATGATTTTCAGAAGGGATTTGAAATTGCTAATCTTTTACTTAATCACGTGTACCCATGGTGGAAGAATGTTGATAAAAAAGGATACTGTATTGTGAGCAACATGGTAAATTTTATTTTATTTTATTTTTTTAAATCGAGGAACGGGGACAGGATTTTCAGTGGAGGAGTGAAATGCCTTGGAGTAAATTGCATGGGGGTGAAATTATGCGGGAGTGAAATGACAGGAGTGAAAGTGGCGGGAGTGAAATGACGGGAGTGAAATGTCGTAGATCCCCCTGCAGACACTGACAAGTATCGCAGTGTGCCTTGGGGTCTTTGGGCCTTACGCTCACACCATTCCATAAGGAAATATGCTGAGATGGGTGCAGTATAGGAGAATGGGGTGAGCTGTGGGGCCAAAGAGTCCAAGGCACACCTCAATGCCTGTCAGTGGCTGTAGGGTGGGGTGGAATAGCGTGACCATTACAGTCGACAATCCCAAGTCACACCCCTGAAGCCTGTCAGTCTTTACAGAGTGGGGTGTTACGGTTGGAAACCCTAATGCCCCGGGCATGTGTTAGTAGTTTCACTCCTAATGGTCAACATGGGCTTTTTGTGATCCCACCTCATGAACAGTGACAGTATCAGCTCATTAGCTGAAAGATGATTTTACTCAGCGACTGAGCCATTTGGTGCCACAGGTGCAAAAACACATTTCGGGCAGAATGTGAAACATGATAGCTGTACTGTTCATGAGGAGGTGTAAAAAAATGGCAATGCTGAAATTCTGGAGTGAAAATATGAAAAATTGGTGAAGTCACGAGCATGCATAGAAACTGCGCAACGCACACCCATAACACAATTATTTTGTGGACTTTTTTAACCAAATTTTCAACATAGGCATTTTGGGACCCCTGCTCATGAACAGTGTCACTGTGATTTTGTTAATCTGACCTGAACATTGATTTCCCACAGCGACCACGCCATTGTGAGTCACATGTGCGAAAACACATTTCGAGCAGGATGTGAAGAACTGCAGCTATACTGTTCATAAGGAGGTATTAAAAAATGGTAATGTTAAAAATCTGGAATGAAAATATTAGAAATTGCCGAAATTGAGAGTGTGCGTGGAAACTGTGCAATGCATGCACGCAACACAATCATTTTTTGGAATTTTTTCACCAAATTTTCAACATAGGCATTTTGGGACCTCTACTCATGAACAGTGTTACAGTGATTTTGTTAATCTGTCCCAAACATTTATTTCCCACAACGACTGTGCCATTGTGCGTCACATGTGCAAAAACACATTTCTGGCAGGATGTGGAAAAATGACAGCTGTATTGTTCATAAAGAAGTGTGAAAAATAGCAATATTGAAATTCTGGAGTGAAAATATTAGAAATTGCTAAAGTCACGAACGTGCATGAAAACTGCACAGCACACGCTCGTAACAGTTATTTTTTGGAATTTTTTCACCAGATTTGTAACATAGGCTTTTTGGGTCCCCACCTCATGAACAGTGGCACTGTCATTTCATTAATCAGTCCCGAATGGTGATTCTGCATAGTGACCACGAAATGACCTTTCGGGACAGAATAATGAAATGACAGTGCATGTGTTCATGAGGTGGGGTTCCAAGAACCCCATCTTGAAAATTTGGAGCCAAAAGTCAAAGAAATGGCAGAGATATCCACTTAAGTTGAAACCCCCTCACTGATGCCATTATATAGCTTACCATGATTTCCCTCAGTTCGCAGTCAGCTTTTGAAGAGTTCAGACATCTCCAGCTCTACCGAAGACTGCCGTGCAGGATGTCTGGAGATAAGTATGGGGTGAGGGTGGTGCAGGGAGGTGGGGTGCAGAGGGTGGGTGGGTGCGGGTTGGGGAGGAGGGGCGTCCTGACAACGAGGGACCATTTTCTTATTTATAGGACAAATTAAAAAAAAAAAAGGGGAAGGTTATTTTTTTTATTTTTTTAGAAAACATACATTTGGGCACACTGGGTGAGCTCCCAGTGTGCCACCTGTTTTTTTTTTTTGGGGACTGAAACCAACAGGACTGGGCACCGTGTTGACAAACAAAGCATGTCTGTGTTGGGGAGGAACATGATGCTGACAGGGATTGGCACCCCATCAGCAAACAAATTAAACTGGGGGGACATTATGTCGATAAGGATTGGGCACCCACAATCTGCAAACAAACTGAACTGGGGAAGGGACATGCTGACAGGGGGATAGGGCACCCGCGAAGTTGGCTTTCTGAGGATCGTAAGATGCGGACGGCGGGAGCCACCGCCATGTTTATTGAAATGTTTCACCAGGCAAGGCACTTAGGGGCGTGTCATCTGTGCTGCTGCATGACGAGCTTTCTCTGAATGCAGCAGCACATTTGTTTCAAGTTGGTAGCACTCTGCATAATACTTGTGTCTCCACTAGCATACTGGCTAATTGGAGAATGAGGGATGCACCTACTAATGCGTGCCCTGCATTCGCCAACACTGACATACCTCTGCATTTCTACTACCACAAAATGTTGCTTGTGCATGTGCAAGACAACATAAAAATGATTCAGTATTAATCCCTCTAAAACAAACGTTTTCCCACTGAATGAGAAAGTTTTGCCATCAGACATTGAAGGGCTTGGTCTAGTTTGGGAGCCAAAGTCTTTAACATACCTCAGCATTAAGGTCTCCAGAGAGATCTCAATTATCGTGAAAGAGAACCTCTGTGCCTTAATCAATACACTCAGAACAGACTTAACAAGATGGGGAACAATATCAGTTTCACTCTGGGGAAGAATAAGCACAATTAAAATGAATGTATTACCCCATATAATCTACCCCCTGGGCATGCTATGTATTTTCCTTCCCAAGCATTGGTTTACTGAATTACAAGCACTGATTAGTAAATACCTCTGGAAGAGAAAGGGAGTCATATTTCAAGCTCATTGCTCCAAAATTACAAGGCAGGCTTTCTCTACCCACCTTTTTCACCTATTACAGTGCAATTCACATTAGTAAGTTAGCCCATTGGGTTTCCGAATCTGACCCACAAGAGCTAGGATCATCCCAACCTCTCTGGCTGGCTATTGAGAAGGCCATGGCCTCTAATGCCTCCTGTACCCATCCTGCCTTATTATATTCTCTCCCACAATACATTTCCAAAACCCTAAGGGGCACCCCTATTTATTGGTCCCTAAGGGCCTTACACCAACTACAAAAGCACCTGAACCTAGATTGGCATAAGTCCCTGGAACAGCCATTGAAAGGTAACCCCCACTTCCAAATTGGTAAAAGACCCAGCTCTCCTTCATTTTGGACCCCTTAGTAGATGCCAAGCTTAGCAACTTGGTTTTTAAAGGTAAGGTCCTTCCCTTATTGCAATTCCATCAAGTATTTTAAATTCATGACAGGAGCCCCTTTAAATACTGGCAAGTCAAACAAGCGGTAACCTCTTTTATGGGCATTACACCCAATATTACCCCTCCTGCAACAGAGTTGCACTCCCTTATGCTTGTGGCTAATCAACTACATTCAATACCTAAAGTTTACAAAGAACTGCAATTTCTTGATTCAAGTTTTCCTAAAGGTATATGCTTCTACTGAGCTAACAAACACACTCTTCCTCCAGATGTCTGTACCTGGCAGCACATATGGTGCAACTTGTATAGGTATATTAAACAAGATAGACTTTGTTTGATACAATATAATATCATGCTCAACTTATATTTCACCCCTGAAAGACTATATAAAATGGGAAGGCTTTCATCCCTACAGTGTCATCGATGCCAAGGACCTTCTGGCGACCTCTATCACATGTTATTGTCTTGTCCAAAAGTTTCCTCCTTATGTCTCAAAGTTAAAGTTCCTTGGACCCACTGCTGGGTTTGGAATCATTATTTACCCCGGAGGCCTGCCTGCTGAATAGTTTCCCTATGGGGGCTATCAAAATCCGAAAAGTTCATATAGCTTCTAGTCTCAGCAGTGGTTAAACTAATTATCATGAGACATTGGAGGGATGATTCCCTTCTGTCTATATTAGAATGGCATAGAGAAGTTTTACTGGCCCTGCAGCTTGAAAAACATATTGCTATAATGACTAATAGGCTTCGGGCCTATCTAGAGAGATGGGGACCACTAGATGCATTTGCTTACAGTATGGAAGCCCTAGTAACTTATTCTGTTAACATACATGTAGATACTCCTGCTATATAATAACTCCATGTTTGGCATTGGGGTAGTTGTGAGTGGGTTGGATGGGAGAGAGGCTGGGGGTGATACGAAGTTTGTTGTACTAATGTTTAGATTGAGGGGATCCACTTTGTTGAGTTGTAATGTTTTAAGTAATTACTCCTCAGTTTTTCTCTGGATACCCACTGGGGTATTGTTTTGAAATTCAAATAAAGTATATTGAATAAAAAAATATATATACTGTATATTCAGTATAACTATTTACAAAGGCAGTAAAATCAGAGAAAACAGAGGTTTCAGTCTCTCAGTCTCTCATTCTCTTTTTCTCTCTAGCAAAAGTATTGCTTCTCTTTTTATAAGTCTTTGCCTGGGAACCTCGTTAAGAGATGCTATGCTTCTTTCTGAATGTTCTTGTAAGTTTATAGACTGTTCTTGTAAGTTTCATTCCTTGTAGGTGCAGAACATGGTGACCCAGAACTGACCTCTTGTAGCAGCTCTGCAAAAAGGCTTAAAAAAACTGCATCTCAGGATAACCACTTGAGTTCCAAATAGCTGTTTGCAATCATTTGAACAGCAGAACTATATGCAGTTTTAAACAAAGGGATAGTTTCAAACTAAGGGATTCCACTGTCACTTATAGTTTCACACAAAGATTCACATAAGTTTGTATACCTGCAGATATGCAAGGGGGAAGAAATGACAGAAATAGCAAGGGAAGGCAGAGAGATAGCAAGAAGCGGAGAATTGTGAAACTGTAAAAAGTGATCAGTTCCTAGGTCTCACAAGAAAATTTTGTTGCACAACCAGACAGAGAAGAGATAGAAAAGGAGAGGGTGGAACAGACCCTTGTGATTAAACTCTTTCTGTATAACAAATGGGGCAGGGCCTTATTTAGCCCTGCAACATGCCCCTTATTTCTGCTTTGTAGAGCAACCCCCCCCCCCATCTAGGGGTGTCTTGATGGTGAGCTGATGGGAGGGGGGGCACTTCTCAACACAAGCAACTACAGTACAAGGAATTAGCATAGAATAACTCATTACCTGGGTTCAGAGATGGTAGTGACTGGGAGTCACAAGAGTCAGTGGGGAACAAAGTCACTGGCTAGGTGTTCCTCAATGCTGCAGGGGAAATGGGTTAGGAGGCAAGCATGCATAGTCACACTAATTAAGTTCATTACCCACTCCAGAATCAAAGTGCAACAATTTAATTCAAAGTGAAACAGTAACAACCACTTCATGGCGCATGAGGTAGAAAATACTGTGGGTTTCCTTCACAGATATAGCTGGAAAATCTGCTGCAACAGTCTGTTGCGCTAACAGATTATTTATTTCATGCAGATCTCCCTTAAGCCATGAAGGCTAAATTCCTGGCAGCACACTGGGGCCGGAAAAGGCCTCCACTTGAGGCAGCTTGCTACTAATACATTTTACTGATTCATATCTCATTCGTTAATACTCTCTCCTCAGCAAATACTATTCTCTTCCATCAAGTTCTCTTCCAATAATTCCATTCCTATACCTTTACTCTCGGCGTATGACAGCACGAGACATTTCTACTGTCCCCAAACCCTTATACTCTCTTCAGTTTGTTTTCATTTGCCTGGTCTTAACAAATTCTCCACCCCGGGGGATAATACTTATTGTGCATAAAGCTCTTTTCCTTTAAAGTCTTAATTCTGTACTTTTCATTTGTTGTTCAAGCAAGAACCGATTGAACCACCAGAACCCTTTCAGACATCCAGTTGCTGATGCCTTGTGCCTAGAATGGTTTCCCCCACATCTATTTGGGCTCCGAAACCAACAGCACTTCCACTCGTGCTGCAATTCCAACCTGCAAATTGACTCATCAGGGGGACCTCTGCCAGTGCCACACCAGATCACCCAATGGCTTGCCACCCGGCTGGGATCCCAAACATCACTTGCCCAAATGGACTTTCCCCGCCTCCACAGGTGCTCACAACACTGGGTCTCAGCTCTGCGGTGGCCTCCAGCCTGGGGAATGGGGTTAACTCTGCCACCATTACACCTCAACTGCAAGGGCTGCCACTTCCAAGCTGCTTCCCAGGTTCTACTGCCATAGCAGGCCCACCCACAGTGAAACCATCCAACCCAGCACATGAACTCACCCACAGGCAATCTTTCAGTTAGGGCTTTAGGTCCCATCAGTGCTCACCCTGCCAAGGTGCCGAAGTTCACTTGGCGGGCTTCCAATTTCATTTCTTCTCCCCAGGCTCTGGCTCCCAATGCCCCAACAGGCCCTTTTTGCTTTGCCCCGGTGCTCCCCTTTACAGCACCCAAACCGTCACTTTCATATCGTGGGTCTTCAAGGGTGGAAGGCCGGGGTAGCAAACAGACCACCTCGCCCGCCCCGCCATGGCCCCTTGGCCGAACTTGCAGGTCGAACCCCCCCCAGCTCTCCTCTTCTCTGGTCTATCCACAGGTCTCCCCCTTTTAGCACCAAAACCTTACCTTTGATATCCTTTGCGGAGGGGCTCCAACTACAGTCAGCAGGCAGCACCACATCCCAGTCTCAATGACACCACTAGCTCGATCTCTCTGCCTTGCTACCCCTAGTAACCTAAAATTAACCAGTAAGCTCCCAAAGGGGGTTTGCAGTAGTTTGTACTGATTAATTTTGGTGCATCACAGTCTTGTCAACTGTTTAGTTTTAGCTAACACCTGTTAGATAGTGGTACCTGTGTAAGTAAAAGCTTTCCTGTTTTATGCACCATACTGGGGTTCACCCTATTCCCCAGTGTCAGTAGTACAATTTTAAGTCAGCCTGAGCCCTGTTCAGTCTGTTTTATTCTGCCTAAAAAGCCTGCATTGTCTAGTCAGTCATTGCCATCACTGCCATCTTATTTAGTCTCAATTACTAGCTTTTTTGATTAATTTATTTAGTTTGTCTGACAATTATGCACCCTGCTCCCTTCCTCTGGCTTCTCCTTCCTCCTCTTCTATCACCATTCTCTCTCACCCCTTCTACCCGCCATCACAGAAACAGTATTTGCTGGCAGATATGGACCACATGGCTCACCTATTATGCCCACTTTTTCTTGCTTACAGTATCACTGCAGATCCTACTTGCTCTCCAGCCCATTCACAGTCCCTTCCCTTTCTCTAAGATTTCCTTACACCAGTCCCATGCATTCCGGAACCCAGCACTGTTTTTGTCCCCACAACCTCTGCAGGAAGACTGTTACAGGAATCCACCACTCTTTCTTTGAAGAAGTACCTCCGCACATTCCTCCTGAATCTACCCCCTCTGCTTCTTATCATGCCCCCACGTCCTTAAGCACCAGTTTTTCTGAAAAATACTTCCCTCTTGTACATTGTTTACACCCATGAGGTATTTTAAAGGTCTCTATCATATTCCCCCCCACTCATTTATTCCAGGGTGTACATATTTAAGTTATTTAATCTCTCTTAGTATCCCTACTCTCTTCCTTTCCTGTTTAGCCTTCTTCCCTCTGACTTCATGACAATCCATTATGGGTAATTCACCCAGCAACAATTTGCTCCCTCCAGATCTCAGGAACTGTTACAGAAAAGCAAATTTTTCCCGGTGTAAGATAAGTTATTAATTTAGGGGTTTCAAAAATATAAATAAAATCATGCTGCATTATTTGATTTTGGCAGGAGAGAGGGATTGAACTTTCATGGGGCAAATTGCCCAAAGCGAAATTACATGCTCCCCTCCTCCTCCCCCCCATTTACCTGGTCTTTTCTCCTCCCCACCCCAATCTGTGAGTTCCCCCACTGAGCCATCCTTTCCCTTCTTTCCCCCCCTCTATCCCTCCATCCTAGGGGACGGAAGTTCCATTCCATCCTAAAGGATGCAAGTCCCACTCCATCCTCCTGCTCCTCTTTCTTTCCTTCTTCTAGCTAATGGTGTTAAAACTAACCTTGGTCCCTCTCCTCCTGTTCCGAACCCTTCCTCTACTCACAAAGGCCCTAGCATTTCCCATTTCAGTGCTAACAGCCTTCTCCCTAAAACTGGTTTTCTCAACACCTAGGTTTCCCAGGACTCTCCCGACCTCCTCTGCATTTCAGAATCTTGGCATTCAGGTATCTCGATGTGTGGCTAGATAGCAGGCATGACTTGTCTGCCCACACTGATGCCATTCACACTATGTTTTGCCTCAAATTTGGTGTCCTGTACCACAACAAAGGCTATCTTTCTCCCCAAGTTTGCTGTGACCTGGTCACTAAAATGGGTCTTCCAGTGTCTAACAATGTGGTTGTGATCCACTGCACTGCCCCCTTCTCTTCCCTCATCAGACTGGATAAAATCTCAAATGCTTTTTGTCACTTTGCTACTAACTCTCCCTCTTGAACTCATAACTTCTCCCTTCACTGTTCCCTGTCGCTCCTCCCTCTCCCCTCGTGTTGCCAGTCTCACTGTGCTTCCTTCCTCTCCAAATACTGGCTTGGGTCCCTTCCTTCATACTTCTCCTCAGTACTCTTTCCTAGCCCCTCTACCTCCTACTCACTTCACTCCAGAGCTCTCTCACCTTCTCTCCTCCCACCTGCATTCCTCTACTGGGCCATCTGCGTTGTCCTATTACCTTCCTTCCCTCCTCCCTCTGGAACTTGCTCCATTTCACTCTCCATCTCTCCTCCTCCCTCCCTCCCACCCCTCTCCTTGAGACACCAGCTAAAATGTCTCCCTGCCCCATCCTGCTCCTGCCAGTCCCCCACCTGACACTCCTCTTCAAGGCCCTCTTATTCTTGTGTTTTGCACTCACGTGTGTAATGCCACTGTCTGAACTAGACTCTTCCCAACAGCTATTGCACTGCTACTCTTTTGCCGGCACTCACTTTATTGCACATGAATGTTGTTCAGTGTTCTACCATATGGTTCTTCCATTTGTCTTTATACTTTTATCCTGATTGTACACTGTTATGCAGTTCACTGTGTACCTTTCACTGAAGCTGTTTTTGTTGTAATATTGTACTCCACTTCCCCTTCCCCCCTTGGTCACACCTGGAAATAAGCCTTTGCTCAGGTGCCTCTCCCGGTTACCAATTAAAAAAAATGAATTACATCAGGAGACACATATGACAGAAGCAGAAATGTAGTGCATGACTGCAAGTTGGAGGGGAACATGGTGGGGTTCCTGCTGTAATGTCAAATGTAGAAGCTCTGCTATTCGACTGAAACCTCAGTTCCCAGTGGATATCATGGTGACTAAAGCTGATTTGGGAGGAAGATACTCCTTAATCCATAGAGTATGCAAGATGGTGTGGAGGTATCCATGGGGTCTATTTAAGGCTCCAATGTGGATGGCAATGAGTTCTTCTACAAACTCTGTCAACAAAACTTGAAATTTTTTAAAATAGACTAGATACAGTATATACATGGGAGATAAAAAATATGATTTCCACCCATGACATACATAGGTGGCGAGTTCAATAAAAGGCCTCACAGATTACTGAACTTGTATATACCCTATGAACCTATGAATCTATGGCAGCTTTACCTGGGCCATGGGTTTTGGGAGGGGATTATAACTGCATGGTAGACATAGTGCTTGATAGATCTAACACTACCCCTCAGCCATTGTCGCCCAGTGGACATATCCTGCCGAACTTAATGGCCTCACATAGTCTAGCATTGCTTTTTTTCTGACATGCACATTCTTCTTATGCCAGGACAGACAGACTTATAGTTTCAGCTCCCTTACTGTGCAAACTAAACGACACCTCATATGATCCCATGTTGGTATTAGATCATGCCCCTGTCTTGGTGAGCCTGACTCTGGGAGGACTACCACCCCCTCCCTGAGTGTGGAGAATGGGTCCTGTCCTGGTTGGGAATACGGACTACTAAGAATGCCTCTAAAAAGGTATAGTGGAAATATTTTTTTGAAATGTAATATTCTTCATTGAAATTTATACACAACAGATACAAACATGGTACCTACAAGTAGACATACAACATTCAACAATAACATTCCCTAAAGTCAGTCCACCCCTCCCTCTCTCCCCAGCAGCAAAGTGGCATGAAATCCAGGACTGAAGATAGGTATATATTACCAATTTAGTCCTTAATGAGAAAAACAATTAGAATCAGCTACAAGGGGTTCCATTCACCTATTGACAGTGTGTATATAGAATGCAGCCTGCCCCAAACCTTTTTGAAAAGCGGCAGCAGATAATGCAAACTAGCAATCATGCTCTCAACCCTGATATTAAATAAGAGTTCCTGCAGCCACTCATTATAGGATATATTCTCAGTATCATGACAGTGATGCAGAACCATTTTTTAACTGTCAATGCTATCAAGGCCATAAAATATTTACGTTCTTTGACATCAATGGCAAAATAGTCTCCAACTAGACATATCTCAGGGGTAAAATAGTCATTGATCCCCAGTAGAGGATCTACCTTTTGCTTAATGAGCGCCCATAATGGGGCCACCTTAGGGCAATCCCAGAATATATGATATGATGACCCCTCTTGCTGTTCACATCTCAGACAAGTTGAAGAGCTAGCCCTGCCCATCTTGGCCAGTTTAACTGGAGTGAAATATAAGTTATTAAGGATATTAAACTGGGTGAGATGTAGCTGGTCCTATGAGCTACAGGTGTAAGCCTCCTTCCAAATCCTACACTAGTTAAAAATATGCTGCAGGAACTAGGAATTCCAATATATTGATATTCCATCTATCTCTGGATAAGCCCTAGCAAAAAGATTGGTGTACAATTTGGATACAGAGTGGGTCAGAGAAGCTAAGCTTTGTAGTGATTGCAGGAACTTTTGCGAATTTATTGGGAGGAAATATGTTCCTAATCCTTGCACTACAGTATGACAAAGCAGATACACCATAAAAATGTATGTTTCATTCAACTGAAATAACCGTAGGATCTCCACAAAAGAAAGGTATGCACCATCTAGGAACAAGACACATATCTTCACGTCTGAGAGCTGTGGTAACCAAGTCTCGGAGATAGGCTTTCCACCTGTTTTAAAGTTGGGATTCTGGAATACAGGCTGGGAAAGATTTTTCCTATGTTCGTATTTCAAAAATAAACATAACTGGGAGTGGACCCTAATTGAGAGGCCCAATTAAAGAATTATGGAGTACAGTGGGCAAGTGCTGAGGAGCAACGTACAGTAAAGCCCAAAGGGACAAACTGGATTTCTTTATCAGGTCCTGCTCCAGGGCCAGCCAGATAGGCCAATAAGAAGATAAATCCACACCTAAAGCTGGAGAAGTCAACCATAGGTACTTACTTGCGGGACTGGCCCAGTAGTATATAATAAAATGCAGACACCGGAGACCCTCATCATCCTTAGGTGCTGCCATCTTATTGTAGGCATGTCTCAGGGGTTTACCTAACCATATAAAATCAGAAATTAAGGTATGGATCCTTTTAAACCAGGAGGGAGGGAACCAGAGTTTTAGCATGTTAAGGGGATAGAAAAGACGAGGCAAAATGTTCATTTAAATGAGACTGACTTTGCCCCAGAGAGACAGAGGTCTAGCTGAATTCTTGGCAAACAACAAAGTGGTAGATACTACCATCATACCAGACAAGAAGCCCTCAAGGCTTACTTGAGAGGGCTGACTATTTATTTCTATAGTTTTCACACAAAAAAACTGCAATGTAATTCTTCCATATGTCCAATCCCACCCTGGCGCTGTATTTCCAACTGCAAAAAGTCAAGTGGGAGTACAACACCATGAGTAGTGCCGAACTTGGGTGGCTATACTATTTAGCAAGGCAGGACAGTATTTTGATGGGGATAAGAGGGGTAAATTGCTCTCCTGGCCATTTAAAAGTAAACCAGAAGCCTGGATTACAGCACACATGAGGACTTCAGAGAGTGAATTTGCCTCCAATAGAGAGAAGATTGGTGGAGCCTTCTATTCTTTTGATAAAAACCTGTACTAAGGAGGTCTCCACCACTAAAACCCAGTATCAGTCCTTTTTTGATAAAGCCTCCATACTGTCAATGGACCACACTGCAAGGGCTGATCAAACTAAAGAGAAGGTGGATAGAGCTATGTACTCTCTCTAGGTGGGAGCTGTTAATCACCAGGGCCCAATGGGTTACCCACAGATTTTTTTAAATTTTTTCAACTGGAGTTGAAAGACCCTTTGTTCAATATGATTCAGTAAGCCATTCTGATGGAGTAGTGTGACCCCCTGCACAGAGTCTGCTACTGTCTCCATTTTCCTGAAGCCAGGTAAGGACTCCGCTAGACATGCATCATGTAGACTGATTTCTCTGCTCACTACTGTCTACAAAATCACAGCCAACAAAAGAGCTTCTGTGCTAGAACTTTTACTGCAGGAGCTTATGCACCCATATCAATCAGGCTTTGTCAGGGGAGGACAGGGTAAAACCTGTTAGATACACTCTCAGTGTGATTCAGGGGTGGATTAGAACAGTGAACAAACAGGGGGTGACAGATCTCATCCTGGATGCAGAGAAAGCCTTCAACCACATGGAGTGGGGTTACATGTATAAGTAAAGCTACCAGCAGTCCCTATTTTCCCAGAACAGTCCCTATTTTAGGCAGCATGTCCCAGTATCCCCTATTTTAGGCAGCATGTCCCAGTATCCCCACAAGTTTTGCAAAATGTCACTTTTGTCCTGGTTTTTGCTTACTTGTCCCAGTTTTGTCCCTTTTTGTTTTGCTGACTGCTAACCCATGAGTGACAGTTATTTCAGCACCACTCTGGCACTGCTCGGACTGGACAGCAGTTTGCAACTTCAACCCCTGCTCCTGTGTTGCACCGCAAGCATGTCAGTGAGAGAACAGTAAAGCATGTTCTTTCCTGTTAGATTAGACTGGATAGTAACGCAAACAAGCACATGTGGACGCCTGCCTGACAGCAGCTGAGAGGGACTCCAGACAGAGAAGAGACCAGTAGCAGTGAACTAAGGTACCCAAACCTAATCAGCTGTAGGGAAGTGTGAGAAAACATCCTGGTGTGGCGGTGGGAGTCACTGAAGTGGTTTGCTCAGCAAATGAGGTGAGTGTAAGCGGGTTGGATGGGACTGTCAGGAGGAGCAATACATGGGGGCACAATTTGAAGTTAGAGGAGGGTTGGCTCAGAGGTAATGTGAGGAAGTATTTTTTCACGGAGTGGGTTGTGGATACATGGAACAGCCTTCCTGAGGAGGTAATGGAGTCAAAAAAGATGGGAAAATTCAAGGATGCATGGGACAGACATAAGGCAATTCTAGTGGGAGGGGTAGGAGGAAGTTGGCTATTGGTTAACTAGAATCTGCAGCTTATCCATTAGGTAGGGAAATGGGCAGACTAGATGGGCCAAGTGGTCCTTATCTGCCATCAAATTCTGTGTTTCTATGTTTCTATGAAGCTCGCATATCTAATCACAATTTAATGTAGGTTTGCTTCTAATGAACTTTCTGTACATCATGATTTGGAACTTGCTGCAGCAGAATGATGTATTGTTTTAATCTGGAGGCTTGCTACTGGTGTTACTGTGGGGTGGCATGGCCAGGGTAAGCAGAAAAATGTAATTGATTGTGTGCAGCACTGTCTGCAGCGCTGCCCGTTGGAGTGACATGGTGGGGGGGTCATGGTCAGCATGGACTGGCCCAGTTTTAGGCTTCAGAAAGTTGGTAGCTTTATGTATGAGACATTGTGTAGATTTCATCTGGGAGAACAGATGATCCAGTGGGTTTGGGTCACTCTCTCAGTCTCCTACTGCCCAAATCCTGAAAATCGCTTAATCAAGGCTAGTTGTGCCTTCACCTGTCAGCTGTATCTACACCCATATAGCATTGCCATCCACCCCAACATCACTGTGGACTTTATTGCATTTTCGTATGATTGTCTGCATTCTCTGCATTAATCCATACCTTTGTTAACTTACTTCATCACCACATCTGCTTCTACATTTGTGATATTGCCTACGTAATCACAATCTGATACATATATATATATATATATATTTTTTTTTTTTTTTATTATGTATTTCATGGAGTTTCTCCACGGTTTTCTCCCCCAGACCATGTGTCCTTGGTTCAAGCGTGTGCATGTGGAGGCACATGCATACCAACACTGCGGGAAGCTCCATCCTACCCATTTGTGTCATCGGGCCTCAACCCGGTGATGGCAGGACTGCGGGAGGGTGACTCCCCACCCAGGAGAGGAGAGCCACAGCTCAATCCTGTTCCCTCCCCCCTCCCCCGTGCTGGTATTCCAGCGACCCAAGGTCAATCCTGAACCCAGGTCACCAGCATGACACGAGGTGTGGCATCCAGCACCTCAATCCTCAGCAGCACTGGGCCAGCTCACAATCTGATATTTGTATTTTTTCATTATATCTGTACTCCCCCTCCCCCTCCCCGGGAGTCTAACCTGGAAATGAGCCTCGGCTCAATGTGCCTTTCCTGGTTACCAATTTTTAAATAAATAAATGTGGGGTGTACCACTCCCTTCCTGCTAACTAGGGGTACCAGGCACTGCTAGCTGTTCTCTCCACTTTTGTATGTCCTGGCACTGGAGCTTTTAGCTACCATGGTACAGGCTTATATCCACATTGGTGGAACTGTGGCAGGGAAGGGGGAACTTAAGTTATCTCTTTTTGCAGGTGATATACTGCTGTACCTCTAGAAGCCTAGGGTCAGTCTGCCTGAAATTCATCCACTGCTTAAAGAATATGGTTCCCTCTCTGGGCACAAGGTGAACTGGGGAAAAAGTGAACTGCTCCTAATAGATAAACCTGACTGGGAATATCTACTTGAAAATCCACTTGGGTTACAGGTAATAAACATTATAAAATACCTACAGCTCTCCTGTCTTAATCTCGGTCAGCCTTATATATATGTAATTATAACCCCCCCTTCAAATGCTCAAAGCAGAGTGTAAAGAATGGGAAGCATTGCCTCTTCCTCTGCTAGGCAGAATCAATGCAACCAAAATGTGCACTCTGCTCAAGTGCTTATACTTCTTTCAGATCCTCCAAGTAAAGTCCCCATTGTGCTTTTAGCACCCTAAATTCAATACTGCACAGATAAGTTTTTATGGAGAAATAAGCCTGATCGATTAAAAAAACTCTATTTTGCTTCTACCCCGACTAAGGGAGGGGGTGTGCTCCCTAACTTTAAATTGTATTATAAAATGGGTAAGAGAAATACTGTACCATGATTGGTGGAATCCAGTAACATGACTGCTGTTATCCCAGCACAAAAGCACAGGTCAGACATGGTTTACTTTCTGAACCTCATTGCTTGGTCCTAAACTAAAAAAAAAAAAATCAGGGAAGCCATTTTATAATCACAATATGGCATTCCAAGGTGTGTGAAACTGAGAGATAATGGCACTTCTTGGTTGCCTAAACCCCGTCGGCTTCACCTCACGCTTTCACTTCCCGAGATGTGCTGTTATCCCACAATAACACACACCCTGTCATGCCTTATTGCATAATTCATATTTGGATCGTGGTCCACAAACATATTGGCCATGTACCTGATCTCTCACCCTGACCTGCCATCTCTATAGCCTTCCAGAGCAGGGCTGATTATAAATTACAGTTACATAAGAACTTACAGTAACAGTAGATCTGCGAGTGGAACTCTTGCAGCAGGCCACACCTATGGAATTTTAGCTGACAGGTACTAGGACCACACAGAAGCTTTTCAGCTAGCAGTCTATCAGGGGGCCCCGACATCAGGCACCGATGTCACCACATGCTATAATAGTGGGTGGCCCCCATGCCCTCCTCAGTTCTCCTACTGCGGACCATAAGCAGAAGAGTCCTGCACAGGAACCAAAGCGGGACCAAAGGTTCCCACCAAAAATGAAATAGAGAAGAGAAGCAGACACAGGACAGCCTCAAAGGTTTGGGGGAAGGAGGGAGTGAGAAAGATGGCATGGCTTGCTGCAAGAGATCCTCTCACAGATCTACTGTTACAGTAAGATCTTGCGTAACTGTACTATCTGACTTTGGGGTATTCGTCTGCAGCAGGCCATACCTATGGATCATGTCCCATGCAGTTTCAGACATCAAGAAATGCAGTCTGGCAGAGGAAACTACGAGCATAAGAAAGCAGGCCCTGTAGAACAGATAGACTGAAACTGTCCTTACATGCCTAGTGACAATGTCCAGACTAGTGCTTGGTAAAGGTGTGGAATACTCCAAATGGCAGCATCATAGATATCTGCAGCTGACACATTCCTGAAAAAGGCAGCAGAAGTGTCCATGCCTCTGGTGGAATGATCACGAAGAACATCAGGAAGGTCCTTGCCATACTTCCTGTAGCAATAAGTGATACAGTTGGGCAACCATTTGGACAATTACTGTTTTGAAACAGGGATGCCCTCTTTTCCAGGGGAAAAGAAACAACTGTTTGAACTTCTACAGTCCTTCATATGATTGGTATAGGAACACAGAATTCTGGTCAGAATTTCAAGAAACCTTGGTCTGGTGTGTACAGTACTGCAAGATTCTATGTACATACAAAGTATGGAGCAAAGCCTCCCCCAGATTTGAGTACTCAGGATAATAAACTGGAAGGTGCATGGATTGGTTCATGGTAAACCCTGACACCACTTTGGAAAGAAACTAAGGATTAGTGTGTGTAAGAGAGAGCAAGTTAAAAAACCTCCCCCCCCCCTCGTTTTTTTTGGTTTTTTTTTTGAATACTGAAGGTATTGGGAAGGACTTCGAGATGTACAGTGTGTCCTGTTGTGTGTTGTGTTCGTTGGGCTGGCCACCCACAATCTGTTTTTTTATGTCTTTGGTTGTGTGTGATCCCCCTTTTGTGTACATCGCGGATCTCCTTCCAAATGCTAGCAGCGTTAATCCCTGGAAACCATGTGGGAGACAGAAATTGATTAAGAATAAAAATTATAGTTTATAAGTCTCCATTTGATTTGTTTAATTTCCTCGTTGGAAGGCAGGCGTTGCGACAGTGCGGAGGCTTTTAAGAAGTCTGCTCAAGCACGGCACTATCGCAAGTAGGAAAAGGCTCTGGAAGTAATGTTTAATTTAGTAAATCTGTCCGTCTGCATTACAAACAGAACGGATGAAAGAGAACACACTGCAGTGAAGTAAAGCCTTTCCTTTTTATGGGAGATGCGGAAAAGTTCAGACCGCTGCTGTTTAAACTCCCGCTGAGCTCTGCCTTTGCCATTTAAGTGGCGGTCTTTAGAAAATTAATTATGCCGCCTGAAAAGTACTGGTTTTGGGCTATAGTCTTATTTGTAAGTGATTCCATTTAGTTAAAAATAAATTCTCCTTTCAGGACACAGAAGGAGTTCACCCTTAGAAAGCGCTATTAAAAAAGGGTGTTGGTAATGAAGTAAACTTTGTTTGTGTGGTATATGTGTCCCTGCTACTTGCTTAAACATCAGCACTACCAACACCAATAAGAAGAAACATTTTAGGCTGTGCTGAAAAGGAACCAAGTGAAACTTGGCTTACCTTTGAATGAAACTTAAAGAATGTGGAAAAAGGTAGCCTTTTATTTTTTTATAGAAGTTTCTGTATAGCCAAAAGCTGCCGTTTTGGATGCTTCCTGCCACACTATTACTTATGAACAACCGGCCCCAGTTTCTCTATTTTATCCCTTTCCAAGAGGAACTTCCTTTGAAAAATTAAAATGTTAAAACAACTCATAAATTCATTAAAACCAAGTTTTGAATACTAAAGTGTTTATGGAATGTTAATTTATCTTTAAATAAAATAAAATACTTTAATTTTGGAAAAGATTGAATGGCTAAAACTTTAGAGGTGGAGCAATGAAGTCACATGTCTAAAGGAACTATGGAGTTTAAGTAAAACTGCCTAGGAAGCTAGCAGTGTAAGGGAGGGTGTGAAGCTGTCAACACCCAGTCCTGAGATAGTCAGTACTACCTCTGATATGTGAACTATGGACTTTATGGCTTGGTTTATTATTTTGTCGTTTCCAGTCCACTCTAGGTAATAAATTTTTAAGTTTATTCTGCTAATTTTGTCCGAGCATTTTTGTTTATCCCACACCATTTCACAGTGTGCAAAGACACGCTGTCTTTGTGAAAAACCAAATAAGGCTCCTTACACGTAAGAGCCTGAAGCTTGGAAATCCTTTGAGCAGAAGTAACAGCAACTAAAAATAGCACTTTCCACAACAGAGCGCACAGCTCACAACTCATGACCAGTTCAAAGGAAGGTAAACAGAGTTTCTCCAACATAAAATTGAGGTCCCATAGAAGGATCAGGTCCTGAATGGGAGGTTTCAGATGCAAAATGCCCCACAGGAAAGTGTGGGAGACTTCAAGTTGGGCAACAGCTCTGCCATCGATAGTTGCATGGTACACAGAGATGGCGGTAAGATGTTTTTTTTTTTTTTTTGCCGACTTTCTTTCACTTCGATCGCAGCCCGAGGAACCTTCTCTCAGGCATCCTGTCCATGTCCTGCCCGTCTGAGGCTACCAGAACTGCACCTTCTCTCTCCTTCACTCTCTGCAGCCAGCACCCCTGGTTTAATCCATCCGGGATGGGTCACCCTTCTCCTCTTGGGCACTCTTCTAAGGCAGTCTCTGGCTGCAGGCAAGGGCTGGCAGAAGGAACTGGAAGGCCAGTCTGGGTAAGCCCAGCAGAGGGCATGGGGAACAGGTGCCATCGCCTGTTCCTCGGAGCCAAAGTTTTTCCTGTTCGAAACCTCCCCCCCTCCCTGCGTGGGCACGCCTGATGCAACGGCACATGGCAACCCTGCCAGCACCAGCCACAATGTGTAATGTGCAACCTGAGCACTGCAGTGCTCCTGATCTCCTCCAGGAGCCACTGGTGCACTGGGCTATCCCTCACCCACCCTCCCAGAGAGGAGAGCCGCCCATCGGGCAATCAATCCTCTACCATCCCCTGCCGACCCCCCGGCTCCTGAGCTCGCTCCCGAACTCGGGTTGCCGGCGTGGTGCGAGATGTGGTATCCAGTGCCTCAACCCTCAGTGCCACCGGGTGGCCTAGAAAGATGCACCTTGAGGGATGAGTACCCCAACCCGGAGTCTGAAAGGGAAAGAAGGTACTCCAACACTTGATTCACTGTGCAAGTGAATGGGTCCAGTTGGCGTGCAGCAGTCCCAAAGGTGAAACATTTCCATTTCATAGTGTAAGTGGCTCTGGTGGAGGGTTTCCTAGCAACCACCAGGACATCTGAACCCTAGATGACACCCTAAAGCAGGCACTAGCTAGATCTGCAGGAGTCACGCATGAAGGAGTAGGGATTTTAGGTCCAGGTGGACTAAGGTGCCCTGGTCCTGGGAGTTCAAGCTGGTGCACAGAGGCAAGGGTGCCAGAGGTTCCACCACTCGCTGTTGCAGCAAGAGGAACCAAATCTGACACAGCCAGAAGAAAGTTATGAGAATTATCTCCTCTTCCAACTGGAGCTTGAGCAGAACACCCTTAAGGAGTGGGAAGGGAGGAAAGGCAGACAGAAACCTGCCCTTCGAGGAGAGGGACAATGCACCTCACCAGAAAACTCCAGGCCCAGGATCGAGCAAGCAGAAAAGGGGCAGTTTTACATTGAATGGGGACACAAACAGGTACAACATTGAATGACCACACCAATCGAAGAGATCTTCAACCTCCAAGCTTAGAAGCTCCCACTCATGAGCCCGAGATCGGGAGTAGCTGAGACTGACAGCCAAGATGTTTTGGACACCTGGAACAAGTATGGCCCAGAGCTTCAACCATACTCAATGGCCCAATAACAGACTCTCATCATCTCCTAACACAGGGGGTAAAAATGGGTCTGCCCCGCTTGTTGATATAATACACCACACACATGTCCATCTGCACCAGCAGCAGACCAGGGAGGAGATGAATTTAAAGGCCTGCAGAGTGTAAAAGACAGCTTGCAGCTCCAGGAAGTTGATATGAAGACCCTGTTCCATGTCTGTCCAGGTACCCTGGGTCTGGTGGTTGGACAGGTGAGCACATCATCTCAGGCCAGATGTGTCTGTCATGCAAAGCTGATGGGTGGTTGAGAGCTGAAAGGAGACTCCCTGAAGGAGGTTGGCCGGCTCCAGCCACAATCACAGTACTCTTTGGACCAGGTTGGAGACCAGGACCAGCTGGTCCAGGTCATCCATGTGTTGGTCCCACTGGACCCACAAGGTCCTCTGAGGAACTTGCATGTAAAAGCAGGCCTGGGAAACAGTGGCAATGTGGCTCAGAAGGTGCAGGAAAACCATGGTGGGGACTTGGCAACTGAAGGAAACCCAATGGGCCTGCACCATCAGTAACTCCACCCTGTCCATGGGCAAAAAGGTCTTGCCTTGGGTTGTGTCCAGAATTTCTCCTTTGTATTGAAGGCACTGGCAAAGACAGAGGCAGGACTTCAGTAAATTGACGGTGATCCCCAAGGTCTGGAAAGGCAAAAAGGTGTATTCAAGAATCTGAACCAGGCGGTTCCTGGAGGGGGCTGTTAGCAGCCAAACGTCCAGAAAGGGAACAAGTAGAAGCCCTGCCTCCTCAGAGCTGCCACCATTACTACCATAAACTTGGTAAAGACCCTGGGGGCCAAAGAAAGGCCAAAAGGGAGGGCCCAGAATTGAAAATGGGCTCCTTGAAAATGAAAACAGAGGAAGTGATGATGGGCAGGAATAATTTGGATGTGCAGGTAGGCATTCTGCATGTCCAGAGAGCAAAGTCAATCCCTCTGGTGCAAAAGGAGTAACAGTCCCTGAAGAGTGATCATCCAGAAGTGTTTGTACTCATGTACAGATTCAGATGACTCAGGTCCAGGATGGGCTGAAGATCCCCAGTTTTTTGGGGGACAAGGAAGAAGTGGGAGTAACCCCCCCCCACTAAGTTGGAGGGAAGGGCTCAATGGTTCTTTTTTGAAGGACAGCCTGAATTTCCTCCCAGACTAGGGCTGATGGGCTGGGGGATAAGAATAGTCCTGTGCGGCGGGGGGGGGGCCACAGACAGGTGGCTGGCATAGGCGAATGCCAGTATTGGCGTACCTGTCTGCGTGGTGAAGGTTTGCGGGTAGGGTACATGTCTTTTCTGTGTACCCCCAACCACATCATGCATAGTGCCCATTTTTGGTAAGTGAAAGGAAGCTGAGGAATATCTACACTGGAAGTCTATTGTGGTTACACTTCAAGTGTTATAATTCATCTCCATTTAGAAGAAGTCAGTAAGGATGGGAAAGATCAAAGGCTGTTGGTACTGTAGACCTCTAATTAATTAATAATCCTGAGCCCCTTAAAAATATTGGAAAGAGCAAGAGAGACCCCTGCTGGACCAAAAAGATAAGGCCACCAAAGAGTTACAGACTACATGGGCCAAGGTATATAAAGTCCCCAGAACAGGGCATGTTACACACTTTTTTCCTGGGACACTCTTCCTGACTCACTGAAGAAGACTGCCACACACAAAGACAGACCAAGGACCAGTGAATGCAAGAGAGAACTGGGTCTGCAGACTTCACTTATGTTCAGGACATTGGATTTTCCACAGATAATGTAGAAACTACAGTAGACAGTTAAAATTCACAGTGCATATCCAGCCTGGTGGTGCTGAGGGTTGAGGCGCTGGATGCCACACCTCGTACCACACCGGCGACCCATGTTAGGGAATGAGCATGGGATGCTGGCGGTTGGCAGGGGAGGGAGAGGATCAAGCATCTGATGACTGCTCGCTTCTCCCAGGGAAGGGTGGGCATGGCATCCTGTTCCTTGGCTGCCTCCTGGTGGAGGATAGGGTAGTGCCAGAGCCACGAAGACAAGTAGTGTTGCTTCATGATGCGCACTTGCCTCCATGCATGTGCGTTCATGTTCATGAGGGGAGGGACCAAGAAAAGAGGCTGCTGGCTGCATGACGCCCCTCCAGTACTCTGGCACTGCCACCTCAAGGAACTCCCAGACCTGTCTGGATGTGTACTCGGGAGGGGGAGAGGATGACCCTCCTCCCTTCCACCCTACCACACAGAATAATCTGTGGGGGATAAATGGCATGGGAGATGCTGGGGGGTGAGGTGGTGATCAGGGGCTGGAGGAGGTCAGGAGTATGCCGGCAGGCCGAGGAAGATAAATACCTGAATAAAAAGAAATTCACAGTGCGTTATGTGTTTGTATTTTTCCCATTTTGTTTTGTTATTCTGTAACCAGATTTCTGAAATCTTTTGTCTTAAATTTTGTATGATTATTTAACTAATTTAACCAAATTAAAATGTTCCTTTTAAAACTACCTGTGAGTGACTTGTGTGTGTAAAGGTGGAAAGTTTTTTCAAATCTGAGACCAACCTGGTTAGTGCAAGGTGTCACCATCACTACCAAAGATAGGATTCTGGAAGGGAAAATCTGGGTGCCTTAAGTAGGGGAGATACACAGATCTTGGGAGGAGTCTGTAAGAGAGAACTAGGTTACTGTACCACCCATGGGAGAAGACACCAATCAGGGTTATGAAAGGCCAGCCCTGAAGAGGTCGCAATGCCTGGGTCCCCCCAGTACAGCAATCATGGAGGGTCCTCACCTGGCTACAGAACTAAAACTGCATTTTTACCCTTACTCAGATTTTAAAGAGGAAGCCCTTGGACCTTGTTGCAAGTGTTCAGTTGTGAACTCAGCAAACACTCTAGATGGAGACGTGTAGGGTATTCCTATTCCCCTATCATGGATTACACTTAGTGGTGGGAATTGTGGGCTCAGTGGACCTGGCCTCCAGGAGGGTTCATGACAGGGTGATTTCATGCCACCCTGGTAATGTCTTCATAGGAGTCAATCAGGAGTGGTACCACCACCAGGAGGGCATCCCGCTGCCTTAAATAAACAGCCAGACGATGCTTCTCTGTGTCCTTTTCTTCCATTTCCGAGCCCATAATGGACTGGATGTGATACATGACGCCCATAAAAGATGTAACATTGGGGGATTTAGGAATCACCATAGGAGGGTCTTCAGCATCTGAAGTTCCCCTGTTGAGGAGGAAGACCCAGAACAATCCGAGACATCTTCATTGGTCTCGCTGTCTTGGTCAGACACCAGCAGCTGACACTTGTCCTGGAGAGAGCAAGAGCTGACATCAGGTCGAGACCTGGAGGACCCCAACATTCCGGGATCACTTGGTCCAGCCCGACCCAGATCCTGGGGCTGTGGGTCCTGGGAGGAGATCGGGGGGAATGCCAGAGGAGCACTTGAGAGCAGGGGTCTGTATCTGGACAAAAGACCAACACATTGTGAAGAAGGCATTCATTGTTGTTATCTGGGGTTGGAAAATTATGCACTGGTGGGTAGGGGTAAGAAGGCACTGGATAAGGGTACGAAGGCACCAGAACCAGCGTAGGGTACCCTGGAGTAGAACCACCAGGCACTGGCTGAGGTTCCGGCAGCAGGATGGCGTGCATCAGCTGCAGCGTGGGCTGTGGAAGGGGCAACGCTGGCATCAGGCCCTACAGGCTGGTAGCAGCTTAGTGGTCATAAGCCAAGAGTATCCGGGGAAAGGATCCACTGGTGCAGGCCTAGTCAGAGAAGCAGGCACCTGGGGGGGAAGAAGACCTCTCAGGTGCAGGCAGAGGTGATGCCAGCGTAGAAGGAGCGGCAGTAGCCTGCTGTGAGTGCTGCCTTGCAGGACTGATGTCAGGCCATGAGGAGTGGACAGATGTAGGCAGTGCCTTGGCCGGGGGGTTGATGTTGGAGGAACTGATGCCTGAGAGACTAACACCAGCCAAGATGCCTGCCAGAGAGCCCATGGATTAAATGAGCCTGAGCATCAGGAGCTGAGAGAAAGAAGATGAAGTTTATTTATTTATTGAAATGTTTCAGCAGGAAGGTTACACTGAGCAACAAGAGCTCTTCTCAAGGTACGTCCTGGGGGAAGGGGAGTGGGAACAATAAGTAATACAACAGGATACATACATCAGGAAAATAGCTTAACAGCATATAGACAGATTGTATGGATTACAACCAACAGTAGCTAATAACATTTCTAGACTAGGATACATTTGAGAGAGACTGACAGGAGTTATAGTGAAAGGTACTCGGGAAGTGGGTGGAACAGGAGAGGTGATAGAAAGTGCTAGGTTGCAGAAAGTGCTAGGATAGAAAGAAGAGTTTGGGATAGGGGGCATATTAGGCCTAGCTGGAGGAAGGAGGAGGTACAGTCAAGGCCCCTAGAATTCTGCGGCCGCAGAATTTTTTGCAGAGAACTTGGAATCTACCGTAGAACTTCTATGTGCCAGAATTCACTCTTCTTGGTGATTTTTTATTAATATTTCTGTTTATACATAGAATCTGGTTCCCTTCCCCTCTTTTTATATACAAAACCCCCTATATGTTCAGAATGTGATGTTATCATTGCTTTAACATCATACACTAGCTAATGAAATGGCTGCATTCTGCAACAGGAATGAAGTCACTTATCTACCACAGCTCCCACTGCCAGAGACGGTTGCACAGCACATCAGGCATGGTGATATTTGCTCAACCTGCACTACAGTCTAATACAATTTTCAGTCTTACATTGTTGCACTAGGGCCAACTTAAACAAAACGTTGTCAATAGTACAGACCTGTTGAGTCCATACCTCACTTTGTACAAACCTATTTGTGCCTTTAAGGTATAGAGACGCTATCGGAAATGAATAACTGGTAAAATGAATTTAACTGTCTACATTTTTAAGAAAAATAAAGTAATTATGCCCAGAAAAGTGAAATATAATAATGTGTAGACCTGTTGAAAGAATAGACCTGTTAAATAAACAATTGCACTGTACACATTTTTGCCAGGGTTATTGATTACATATTGTCATTGGTTGATAGAATCACCTAAAAGTTATGAAGAAATGTTGTGTGCAGGGACAGCTGTTGGGCCAGAGGGTAGTATGCTGTGTTTCCGTGCCGTCAACTCTGGTTCAGAGATTAGCTCTGGGAGCTGGCTGGGCAGCACAAGGATTGGTGGAACACATCACTGCTCAGAGCCTGGGAAGGTATGGTGCAATGTTCTGTCACGTGCTGGACACATTGTGATGGGCCAGAGAGCTGTATCTCGCAATTGGTTCACATGCATGTCATGGCCTGATGGTGTTACGCAGTGTGTCAGGGAAAGCAGGTTGACATGAAAAATGAGTAATGCAATATATCCTCTATTCCATTTCCAATGGGACCTGTATGAATGAGGATGCAAGTTCATGGAAATAAAAAATAAAAAAAAAAATATATATATATATATATATATATATATATATAACCCCTAGATGGCGCTATCCCAGGGCTACTACCCCTGCCTGATTTGCCACTAACAGGTTGAGGGGACTGGATCCAATGGCGGTGCCTCCACCCAGAGGTCAGGGTTGCAATAGTTAAACTAACTTGGTCACAGCCCTCTGGGACACTGCAACCCTTTCTTCCCACTAGTGGCCCACACAATATATCAGAATTACCTTCACAGTATACACTTACCCCAGGTCTGGTTCCGGCACTGGGACCTCCTGTGAAATGAGGATACAGTGCAACAATCACAGTACAGTACTTTAACATAGACAAATACCTCAGGCAGTATAACTTTGCTGAAACAAGCAGCTCTGATTTATTTAGGGGATATAACAAGGACAGGGGAAATCAGGTTAATTAGCTTATCACTCTAATAATCTACCTATGGCTCTGTGCACAGGCCTATCCCTATCAGTTACTGCCCTGGGTACTCAAGCCCTAGTGGCTAGTCCAAACCGTGGCAGCTGGTGAGGGCCCTTTCACACAGAGAAAAGGAGAATTAAACAGTCAGCAGTACAGTAATTCCATTTGGATTTAATCGGCAATTCAACAGGGAGCGACCCTGAATTAGTACTCACGACCTCCAAATAAGATAGGATCCTTCAATGTCAGCAGGGCTCACTTGAGGTACACAAACCTCTTCACACATCCATATAAAAGAAAGCACTATACCAGGCAGGCTGCATCTGTATCCGATCGCAATTACTGCACAATACCGGGAGAACACAGCAGATTCAGTTCCTGACAGACCGAGTGCAATTTTCAGCAATTCCTCCAGTCTTCTACAGGGTGAGCCTGGTTTCTACTCTTCAGAGATCCTTTGATTCTTTTCACAGGACGGATTCAGTCCTAACAAGCTGTTACACAAGCTGCAGACCGAACTCTGGGCCTTACACACGTTTTTGACTAAAACTGCACACTGAAAAGCACAGGGCCTTCCTTCTTCACTGCCAAAGCTCAACTGAAACTCCAACCGACAAAACCGGCACTTCCTTTGAGTTCCTCCCAGTTCTTGACTGGATTGGCTGTCACTCACAATAGACTGCTGCTGTTTGGTCCAAAAAGGCACTGAAGTCTAAACTACATCTCCCAGAGTCACTGCCCATACAATCCTCTTGTGGCTGGCTCAGATTATGAGTCCAAGTTCTGATTCGTCCAAGGCACCATTTTAGAGCTAGCTTACCCCACACTGATTGGTCCAGTTCAGCAGTTCAAAACTAGAATGGGGAACTAGCAGACAGTTCTGACTGCAAAGAAAGCAGGTTAGACAAACTGTAATTTCATTATTACTCTAAATAATTTCTGGCAAACAGTTACATCTTTCAGATAGGTTCCCTTTGCACTCCTAGTGACTGCAGAAATGAAGTGAATTGGCAGCAGCTTGAGTGGTACTCAATCAAAGAAACACACAGTCCCCCATACAAACTAATTATGTCTGCAAGCAGACAGCTCTTAAAGAGACAGTACCAGAGCTCTAAAACACTCACTGATAAATGGCTTAAATGCCAAACACCATTCAGGCTTGGAGCATTCAAGCAAGCTCCTGGAAGTCTTTTGGGAACCCCCATTTGCAGGGGGTTACATATATGTATATACACACACACACACACACACACACACACAGTATCTCTGTCTCTCTCACCACACATACACGCGTTTTGTATGTATGTTACAGATTACATATAAATATATAAGTGATACACAGTGGGAACCTCATGAGTGGTGTAGAAAGCACATACAAATATATAAGTGATAGACAGTGGAAACCTCATTAGTGGGATAGACAGCATGCATATAGAAATACCTTATTTATCACATAAGATCCCCTCTACATATGTCATTTATGCAACAGGCTAGGACCTTAAGGGAGAGACATTTGTTTTGCTTTTTTAGGTATAAAATTATTTTTATACGTCTGTTATTTTTTGAACTAGTGTTACTGTGCTTTCCACCATCCTGATTGTTATAATCACTGCCAGGAAAGTGAAGTCAGGATGACAAGCTGACACTGTGATGTAGTAGTTTGTTAGTGCCGCAGAACTTCCGCAGAAATTACAAACCACCGCTGCAGAAGTTCTGCGGCAAATGGTAGTCTTGCCGCAGAACTTGGTCCCACTGTGCCGAAGAAAAGTAGGGGCCCTGGGTATAGTCCAACAGCTAGGCAGGGCCCCACGGGGCTAGGTGCAGTTGCACTTCATCACTAGGTAGTTTGCTAGGGATGTAGAGAGAGAATAGGCTGAAGAGGAGTGGTGGATTTGGGTCAGTAGTTGGTTCCAGAGCTTAGGTAGGTGATGGGAGAATGCCATTTGATCAGATGTAGTATTTCTGTAGGGTAGAGAGTGAGAGTCATCAGATCGGAGGGTGTATTTGGAGGGGTGAGGGGCAGATAAGGAGGTGGAGAGGTAAGAGGGGAGCGAGCCTAGCCAGAATTTAGAGGTAAATTTTGCCGTGTGCAATGTTCTCCTGTCAACAAGTGAGGGAAAATTTAGAGAGCTGTAAAGAGTGCAGTGGTGTGTCAGAGCAGGGGCATCCAAGGCAAACCTGCAGAAGGAGTTAAAGAGAGGTTCCAGCCTGGATAAGGAGGATTGAGGGGCAGCTCTGTATACAACATTACAATAGTCGAAAGCTGGCAGTATAATTTTATGTACCAGTTTGCGCCTAGCCGGACGAGGGATACTACCTCTGTTACGATAGGGGTTCCCTAGCTTAGGCAGGAGTTTCTTTAGAACAGCATCAATGTGGATGGAGAAGTTTTGGTTCCTATCCAGCCAAACTCCAAGGTCACAGAAGGAAGAGGTGTCTTCTAATACAGTCCCATCAATGGTGTAAAAGGTGGGTAAGGAGGAGAGCCTTGCCAACCTCTGCTAGTACCGAAAGTCATGGAGACTGTTTTCTTTGAGTTTAGGAAGAGGTGGTGCTCACTTAGCCAGCGTTGCACATTGCTGAAATCCAGCTGGAGCCTGGTGGTGACATCAGAGACTGAGTTGCCAGTTATGAACAGTACAGTGTCGTTGGCATACATGTGTATGTTAGACGATAAACAAAACAGAGGGAGGTCGTTGAGGATGATTGAAAAAGGAGAGGCCCAAGTACCGATCCTTGGAGGACTCCTGTGGTAATGGGGAGAGGAGAGAGGGAGGGGAGGAGGAGGAGAGGAGAGAGAGGAGATGGCATTAGCTATATGGACAGATTGTGTTCTGCCTGACAGACACAACTTGATCCATTCAATGGCATTAGGGGAGAGACCAGCAGTCCTGAGGCAGGATTTGAGTATAGGGTGTGAGACCATGTCGAAGGCCTTAGCCAGGTCAATAAAAATAGCTGTCAGTCAGCCATAACAGGGAAGTGGAGGTGGAGTGGTGTTTTCTAAAGGCAGCTTGGAATGGAGTGAGAAAGGAGGAGTAAGTAATGTAGGAGGAGAGTTGTTCAAGTACTATGTGCTCCTGGAGCTTAGCCAGAGTAGGAAGGAGAGAGAAAGGGTGGTAGTTGCTAGGGGAGGAGGGATCTCCCCCTTTAGGGAGTGGTAGAACTGTAACATGTTTCCAAGCTGTAGGTACAGTGGAAGAGACAAAGGAGAGGTTTAGCAAGATGGATATAGGATAGGTGATGGCAGGAGCAGACAGAGAGAGGAGCTTAGGGTCCAGGCCGTCTAGGGAGGAGCCTTTAGCAGGGTTGATGGACTGAAGGACTTGTAAGGCAGCAACAGTGGAGATGTGGATGAAGAAGAAGAGGGTAAGAGGGAGCTGGAGGAGTAGAGGAAGGGGAAACAGGGAGTGGAGGCAGGCCTGTGTCATCTAGGAAGGAGGGGGCAACCAGAGTAATGCATGTGCGTCAGGGGGGCCGTTTGAAGCATGGCGGCACAGGACATGAAATGGGAGGTAAAGCAGTCAGTGACAGCCATAGGATCTGAGATGCCTGAGGGATTTAGCCTAAGGGTAGGAGTGGGGGGCTTGGTGGAAGGGGAAAAGAGGGACTGGACAATTTCCAGAATTTGAAAGGTTGGTTTATGTTATCATGGAAGTTAGCCTGGTAGTGTGCAGATTTGGCCAACTGGATAGCTTTGGTACACTTATTTCAAATGTCCTTGTATCGTTCAAGGTCTCTGGGACAGTTGGTTACCTTGTGTTCATGCCAAGTAGTGTCCCGGGCTCTTTGACAGGACAGGAGCTCAGGGGTTACCCAGGGCAGGTGATTACCCCGGACTCTGATTTTACGCAGCAGTGCATGTTGGTTCCAAACGTGAAGGAACTTATCACAGAACATCCTTCAATTAATCACAGAATAGTTGGAGCATGGCATTGACTGAAGTGCAGATGGCAAATGGGGATCAGTCAGTGTTGGTGAGGTCATGATGAAGAGGTAGAGTGTCAAGGGAGGAGTAGGTGCGGGTTAAGAGGATTTTGTGGGGTATTTTTTGCTTATGTATTTAGTGCACCATGTATACGGGATGATGGTCACTTAATGCATCAAGTAGGAGACCAGCAGCCTTGACCCTGTGGGAATGTAACGTGAGAACTAGGTCTGGAAGGGAATGGTTATTAGTTTTGTTGTTTAGGCGAGTAGGTTCCTGTATTATCTGTGTTAAGTTTAGTGACTCTATGACAGAGCGAGTTTTGGCTAGTGTGTTAGAGAGCCAATTGATGTTGGGTCACCCAGTATGTACAGCTCATCGGAGTGGGCAAGGGCCATTAGTTTCTTGATCAGGTCTGTGACTTGGGAAGGGGGTTGGCCCAGATGGCAGTAAACTCCTGCAATAAATAGAGGGCAGGAGTAGGGAAGCTTCAGGTTGAGGAGGATAGCTTTGTGAGAGGAAGGAGAGGTGACTTTCAACACAACTGTGTGCTTTAGGGAGGTAGAGACATAAATCGCCACTTCGCCACCTCGTCCGTGTCTGTCCATTCGAGTTAAGGCGAGTCCAGGAATAAGGACTTCTTGGTTCATGATGTGACTCAAAAGCCAAGTTTCAGAGATGATGATGATGTCAGGTTTATATTCGAGGACCATGACCTGCAGTATTGGTAGTTTCTTGGTAAGGCTGCGGGCATTTAGGTGGATCATTTTTAGGCCATTTGGGAGGGCTAGGGGAGTGGAGGGTGTGAGAAAAGGGGTAGGGGAGTTCACTGAAAGGGGACCAGGGTTGGGGTGGACATCACCAGCAAGCAGGAGGAGAAGCAGGAGAGCAAGGAATCTAGCTTTGCGGTATTTATGGGTTGCTGAGTAGCACCAAGCATGGCTTCCAGGTAGTTGTACACTACAGGGAGCAATAGAAGATATTTTGAGCAGCATGATCAGTAGATCAGGCAGGCAAGTAAGAGAGGCACAAGGTTGTGAAGGGTTGTGCAGGTAATTAGTGTGGCACAGTGTCAGGGTGTGAGGCAGTGTTCCAATGTAGTTTACTGTGGTGGCTTCAGGGTAAGTAACTGGATAAGTGGTTGGTGAAGCAGGCAGTCCTCTAAGTAAGATCCTCCCTTTCCAAGAGAGAGACAACGCATCTCACCAGAAAACTCCAGGCCTGGGCTCAAGCAAGCAAAAATGCCACTGCCCAAAATGGCAATGAGGGTGGGTGGCTGAGCCACTGGGAGCCCGGTAGAAGAGAAGGCCAGAAAGGTTAAAGGGACTGACCCCCCCCCATGGGAGGATGACCCCAATGCAGTCGAGGGTTTGTGGGGCTACCACAAGCGGGAAGCAGACCAGTCCCAGTCCTGGTGCTTGTGCTTCCCACTAGATTTTTGAGAGGAAGATGAACCCCCAAAGGACTGTGCCAGTGAAGATGAAGAGCTCCTGGTCTGCAGCTCCTTTTGCATCGTGATCAAATTCTGCTTTATCAGATGACTCTCCAGAGTCTTAAGACAACATCTTCAAGTCACCTGGTTGGATATCTGGCAAATATGGCAGGCTTCAGTGTCATGACTGGGCCTAGGCAGATAAGACACACAGAGTGGCTGTCTTTTTTAAGAATCTGTTTGCTGCAGGCATACTTTGTGGCACGGTCGGAAGACAACGCTGGTAGAGAAGACAATCTCAAAGGCTGAAACACCAAAAAATCAATGTTAGAAACTCAAGATGAAAGAAAAATAAAAAAGTACGGCAAGCACGAGTAATGGCAGTCGATCAGAAGGCGGCATCCAGGCAAGGTCCAACGCGTGAGGGTCGACAGCAGAAAAAGAACTGAGGTAGGTGTAGGGGACCACTCACCTTTATATGGTAGGCTAACATCACTGGCTGACAGTGGTGGGCAGTCCCCTGTGGTAGATTGCTAACTACAAAGTTTTCAATGTGGATCTGGTACCTGGAGGCTAAATCCTACCAGTGCTGGCCAGCTACAAGAGCCTTCCTCTAAGTAAGATCCTCCCTTTCCAAGAGATAGACAACACATCTCACCAGAAAACTCCAGGCGCAGGTTCGAGCAAGCAAAAGTGCCGTAGTTTTGTGCTGAGTGGGGATGCAAAAAGGTCCAGCTCTGGATGACCCCACTTGCCAAACGAATGAGGTCAGCAGCTGCCACTCATTTGCCTGTGACTGGCTTAAGCTGTCTGCTGGGATGATTTGGACACCGGAACATGGACGGCTGACAGTTCTAGATCATGTTCAGAGTATGGGACCATCCTGGAAGACACCTCCTCATTTAGATATCTGGGGGTTTGCGTGGACTAGCACCTCAACTTCTCTGTGCATATCGATGCTATCCTGAAGAAACTGCACCCCGAACTTCATGCTCTGTATAGGAATCGTAGTTGCATCCTGCTGACTGCAAGGCATGAAATTGTCCAGAAGATGATACTTCCCATCTTTGACTATTGTGATGTAGTCTATGGTGCTGCTTCCAAATCTTCCCTGACCAAGTTCGACACTCTCTTTAACTCCTTCTGCTGCTTTGCTCTCGACTCCTCTTCCCACTCCCACCACTGTGAACTCTTTCGCTTGCTAACCTTCCTTCCACTATCTCACAGATGCATCTCACACTGTGCCAAACTAACCTCCAAATTCTAGTTCGGAGTGCTCCCCTCCTATCTCTCATCCTCTCCACTCCGCCTCCCCCCACCCACTCTCTCAGATCTAATGACGTCCACACCTTGACAGTCCCTCACCACTCCACCCTCATCGGTCAGACTGGTTTCGCCCATCGCTTCCCTAAAATCTTGAATTCCCTCTCCCTTGAAATATGACACTCCTCCTCCTCCAACTATTCCCTTACCTCTGCCCTATACAATTACCTCTCCCTCAGCTGTTCCTGCTTTAACCCTTCTTAATGCCTATCTCCAGTTTCTGCCTTCCTACACTGAGCCCCCCCTCCTGCAGGGTTCTCGACAACCTAAAGGGGGAATCAGGAAATGGCTACCCCTTCTCCTCATATTCAGTTCTTGCTGCTCCCCCTCTCTTCTCCACCTGCCCTTCTGGGTCACCCGTGTGCAGAACCTACCCCGTCCTTTTTACTCCAACAGCACTTGCGTACTACCTCGAGCCTGCTCCTGGTACACTCATGCACTATAATGGTTCTGTTGCATTATTACTGTTTTGTACATTTATATGTTCTCTTGTATGATTTTGGACATGTATTGTAATTTACCCAATGTCCCACTACTGTTTATTGTACAATACCTTGTGTTCCGACTGTTGCAAAATCTCACAATGTTGTACTGTTTGTACTACCCACATACTATTGTAACTGATCATCCTTCACAACCCTACGTAACCCCTTCCCCCAGGTCGCACCGTGAGACGAGCAACTTGTTGTTCAGTGTGCCCTCCTGGTGAAACATTTAAATAAATAAATGTTCCAGAGCACATTACCAGAATCTCTTGGCCTCTCGACAGAGAGGGTAGGAGTGAGTAACCCCATTTGTTGATGTAGTGGACTACACTGATGCTGTCTGTCTGCAGCTGCAGAAGGCTCAGGGAAAGCGGAGTCTGGAAGGCATGCAGGGCATAGAGCACCATTCTCATTTCCAGAACATTGATGTGGAGCAAGGACTTCAGATTGGATCAAGTTCCCTGGGTTTGGTGGGGCCCCGGATGGGCTCCCCACCTCATCCCCGAAGCATCTGTGGTGAGAATTTGTCAAGGGAAGGGAATGAGGAAGGGAAACCTCTTTAACAGGTGGCTGATCTCCATCCACTAAAGAAGAACCTTTTTCACTGGTGAAGAAACCAGGACCTGCTGTTCTAGGTCATCTGTACACTGGTCCCACTACGTCCTAAGTATCTATTGGGGAACCCTCATATGTAGTCTGGCTAGAGGCGCTGTGGCTATAGCCACAGCCATCAGGCCCGGAAGCCAAAGGAAGGTTCTGGCTGAAACATAGCAGCTGCTTTATAACAGATGGGCTTGGGCTATCAGGCACTCTGCCCTGTCCTGGGGCAGGAAGGCCATGTCCTGAGCCATGTCCAAGATTGCCCAATGTACTGCAGGCATTGGCATGGAATCAGAACAGACTTGGGCAGGTTCACAGTTATCCCTCATTCCTGGAATAGGGGAGTGATATGTTCCAGGGTCTGTAGCATGCAGTCCCTGAACTGGGCCTTGAGGTACCAGTGGTCCAGACAGGGAAGACATAAAGGCCCTCCTGCCTGAGGCAGCTGCAACCACTGCCAGGTCTTTGATATATTCCCAAGGGGCCGAGGACAAACCAAAGGGCAAGGCCCAACATTGGAAGTGTTCCTCCTGGAACGGACACCTCAGGTACTATCTGTGGGATGCATGAATCTTGATATGCAGGTAGGCATCTTTCATATCAAGGGAGCAAATCCAATCCCCCGGTGCAGAAGGGGCAACAAACCCTGAAATCTCACCATCCAGAACTTTTCATACTGGATGAACAGACTGAGCTCTCCAAAGTCTAGGATGGGCCTGAGGTCCCCTGCACATTTGGAGATGGGAAAAAAATGAGAATGGAACCCCCATTCTGCTGATAAACTGGGACTGGTTCCACTGCTTTCTTTTACAGCAGAGAGCAGATTTCGTCCCAGATCATGGGTATGCAGTCTGGAGGGTAAAGGGACTCAATCAGAGCTTTTTCTGGATGCCACTCTAGAAGTTCCAGAGTGTGGCTGTGCTTTATGAGCTGTAGCAAACAATCATCATTGGTTATCTCCCTCAACCTGTCCAGGTGTAAGAGGAAGAGACTCCTGACAACCTCCTCCTGATCTGTTGGGGGAGTAGGCAAGGAGTCAGGTAGAGGTGAAGGATGCCACAGTGACAGCTGCACTTACACCTCTGGGAGCCTTGCTAGCTGTGGCAACAGGGGTAGGCAAAGAGGTGGATCCCAAATGCTTGCTCTGAGGTCTGGCAGAGGGTCACTCTGGACTTGTTAGTCACCCTACGAAAAGGGCACATGTTGTCCACTCTGTACATGTGGATCAAGGCACAGGCTACAGGATTTTCCTTATTTACCACTCCTCCTGGGGCGGCAAGTGAATTCCTGTAGGAGGACTTTGTCATTGGTGAGAAGTTGGAGTCCCCCAGATGTTTAGTTCTAGGGGGATTTCAATGGCTGGGCCGACGATGAATCCTCTAGGCAAGGTTATAACCTCCTCCAGAGAGTGTCATCTCCGGGCCTGTCACAAGAAGTTTCTTCCGTGACCCACCAGGGCGTCCACATGTTGGATCTGGTCTTCTCATTTGGTCTTGAGGTTAATAATCTCAAGACTAATCGGGTCACTTGGTCCAATCACTGCACAGTGGAGTTCTCATTTGGGGCCCCCCCCTGAGAGCCCTCCCCCTGCTGAGATGGTAAGCTACTGCCCTTTGAAGGATTTGACCCCGGAGGGATTTCTGGTGGTGGCAGATCTATCTAGTGTGAGTAGTGCATGCGTAGGGGGTATGGACGAGGCGGTTACCACCTATAATAGGGCTATGTCAGCTGTGCTCGACTCTCTTGCACCAGTCTGTGTATGACACAAATCCTCTCACTTGAGGTCCCCATGGTTTAATGGGGGAGCTCAAGGCGATGAGGATTCTGGGTTGGAGGTTAGAGCGCTGCTTGTGGAGGTCCGGGCTGGAGGTGGACAGACTGGCCCTGCCCTCCCATTATTGTGAGTATCTGGAGGCAATCACATGTAAGAAGGTAGAGTTCTTGTCCAGGGAGATTGCTGCTGGGAAGAATCGATCAATGGTGCTCTTTCAGACTGTGGACAGGCTGTTAAATCCAGCCTGTCTACAGTCAAAAAAAACTTTTTCCTATACTTTATGCAAAGAGCTTGCTCGTTTTGTCTTGGACAGGGTGTTTACCATTCAGCAGGGCATTCCACCAATAAGCCACAAAAAATTGTCCGACAGTGGTTGCCTTCGGCATCTGGAGAACACTCCGCCTAGTTGGGTGGAGTTTAAACCAGTGGCGGTGGCAGAAGTCATTGGGGTTGCCCTCAAGCTGAAGCACACATATTGTGAACTGCAACCAGTGTCAACGCGTTTCTTCATAGGATGTGCCGACACTGTAGGCCCGGTGTTCACCTTGATTGTCCAGTGTTCTATCTCAGAGTGGGTCTTCAAAGATGCCTTGAAGGAGGCACTGGTTGGACTTCTTCTGAAGAATCCATCGCCAGACTGACATCAAGTCGAATTACTGTCCAGTCTCCAACCTCCCATTTTTAGGGAAGGTTATTGAGAAGGTTGTGGCGCAGCAGCTTGAAGAGCACCTCATGACCTTTGGTCTTTACAAGCCCCTACAGTTGGGATTTCATGCGAGGCATAGCATGGAAACCACATTAGTTCAGCTGCACAATGACCTCCTCATGGCTCATGATCGAGGTGAGGGGACAGTTCTCGTTCTTCTTGAACTCTCTTCAGCTTTTGACACATTACACCATTGTGTGCTGCTCGACCACCTGAGGGAATTTTGTGGACTCGTCAGCACTGTCATCCACTGGTTTGAGTCCTGTCTCACGAATAGGAGGCAACAGGTAGTGATGGGGAATTTCTCCTCCTCCCCTAGCCTCCTGTCATGTGGAGTACCTCAGGGTTCAGTCTTGTCACCAATGTTGTTTGCCATGTACATGCTGCCCCTGGGAGAGATCATTAGGAAATACAGTTTGGGTTTTCATTGCTATGCTGATGATACCCAATTGTATTTTTCCTTTGCCCCAGGACATCCAATGCAGTGGAAGTGCTAAATAATTGCCTTGCCAAGATCAATGACTGGATGGCCTCCAGCTGGCTGCGACTGAACCCCGATAAGATGGAGGAACTGGTGGTGTAGTCAAACAGATGGTATGATAGGATAGCCTCTGGCACAGTAACAGGATTGTTCCTGGGGTCTGTGCCATTGAAGGCCTCCTCTAGGGTGCATGATCTTGGTGTGACCCTTGACAGCAGATTGGCATTTGAAGCCCAGGTGTCATCAGCTGTCCAAACCAGCTTTTACCATCTTTGGAATATTGCCAGGATCAAGGCCCTAGTTCTGCCCATGGATCTCCCCACCTTGGTGCATGCCTTCTTGAAGTCTAGGCTAGACTACTGTAATGTGCTCTGCCTCAAGGTCTCAGGAGATACCCTCCACCAGCTGCAGCTAGTGCAGAACACAGCTGCCAGGTTGTTGCCAGGGCAGTCAAAATACTGCCACATCACCCTGGTGCTGCACGAACTGCACTGGCTGCCGGTCAGCTGGAGGATCCTCTTTAAGATGGGTTTGCTCGCCTTTAAGGCCCTACATGGGCTGGGCAATGGATACTTGTCATACCTTCTTACATCTGTTACCGCAATCCGCTCTTCCTCTAAGGGCCTCCTTGTGATTCCTAGGATGAGGCTAAAAACTGCTGGTGACAGAGCGTTTAGTGTCACTAGCCCTGTCCTGTGGAATTTGCTTCCTCCATCTCTAAGGGAGGCCCCTTCAGTTGAAGTATTCAAGGCCCACCTCAAGACCCTCCTGTTTAGCCAGGCTTTCCCAGACTCTGTTTATTAGATCACATCTTTGGGATAGCCCTTTTAGTGACTGCTTTTAGCTTATTATTGTGCTTATTTATAAGACCCGTTTAATTTATTAGTGCTTTAATTTACAGGTATGTATTTGTTTTAGTTTATTGATAGTTTTGTAATTATGTATATGGTGCCCAGAGTCTCTGGGTTTGGGAGACTGGAAAAATAAAACTTTCCTTGCCTTGCCACTCTTAGCTTGAGTGTGATACAAGCAGTGGAAAGATCTTAGAGTAGGTCCAGAGGCCTGTAGGGAACCAAGGATCTGTTGTACATCAGCCCCAAACAATTTGTATCCCCCTAAAGTGGATGTTCAGGATAGATAATTGAATGTTCTGGGCGAACCTCGATACCCTAAGCCAAGAGTGCCAGGGTAGACAGACAGACACCGACTGCCCTGGCCAAAGCATCGCCGGTGTCACAGGCCAAGTGGTGTAGATGCAGACTGATGGCAGCTCCCGACCGAAGGGACTGCAAGAGCTGATTTTTTTTTTCTGGTTATCAGGAAGGGAACTAGCCAATTCCTGGGCTTAGTCCAAATGAAGGTTGAGGAACTGGACCATATGTGCCATGTAGTTCAGGGTCCTGATGGCCAGGGTGGCCGAGGTGAAGGTCCTCTTGCCCAGTAAGGCCAAGCCAATCTCTGGGATTCTTTGTCCGGGGGGGGGGGGGTTGAACTTAAATGTTTGGACAGATAGGCCTTATCTTTTGAAGGTAAAGGTTGCTTTTGCAAAACTGAACTTGGAGCTGAGAAGGAAGCATAATCTTGAACTAGGAAATAGGAAACTGGAGGAAGGCACTATCTTGCTTGTATTCTGAGCGAAGTGGGCCTTACTTTTAATTTTGTCACTGTTTTTTGCTTGTTTGAATCAAGAAGGGATTTGAAATACTGCTGATCTTTTTGTAGATTGCTACTTTACATAAAGAGGGATTAAAATACTGCTGATTTTTTTTCCTTTTTCTGTGAATCTGGTGACTAATTTGAAGCTTGACACCATTTTGGTGACTGTTTGCTACAAATATTCAAGTGTTCACTGGTGGCTTATTTCATTCTGTCAGTCAGTCGAATGTGGATTAGAGCCAGACAAAGCCTCAGAAGGTTCAAATTGGATTGTTCTGATTGTCCTCACAGCACAGAACAGGTGGATTGCTCAAACCCTCCCCCCCTCCCTCGGCTAACCTAGTTTTATGGGGTTAGGCAGGAAGGTGTGAAAACATCCTGCTCATACACAAAACAGGGTGGGGTGTGCCACAGAAGGCAGCTAGGCAGTGCTGCATAAGCTTGGAGGATATCTTCTTGTGATTGCAATTGTAAGAAAAAAAAACTTGAGGGGTCCTAGTACATAGTCTCTAGGAAAAGGGATACACTACCAAGGAGAAATGAGGTTCCCTACTAGTGAAAATAAAACTCCAAAAAACACAATTTCAACAGGGAGGGAGGGAGAGAGACATATGGGAAGTGGTGCAATGTACTGGCTATGGGGCAGTAGTCTTCCGGGAGATATTCTGGAGGCTGTGATGCTGCCCTATTTGAAGACACCTCTCTGCTCTGAGGGAGGAGGTTGCTCATCTCCAGGCCGATCTGGCAAGAAGTAGGGAAACCTCTCCTCCCCCCAACCCAGGACCTGGCAGGGGATTGGGAAATCTCTTCCCCCACCCAGGGACCACCAGCGTCAATGCCGCTGCCTCAGAGGTTGCCAAGAATAAGGAATGGCTGGACTGCAGTGGGCTCAGGGAGGGTGTGGGTGGTGGAACAGAGGCGCATCCCTCCGGTTGTGCAGTACCTCTCCACAATTCATATGCCTTTCTGGCGGAGCGTTGTTCCTCTATGGAGGCACCGGCAGTGGAGACCAAGGAGGATGCTAGGAACCTCCACAAAGCAGACCCACAGGAGGGTGGCATAGGATCCCACAGGGGAAGGAAACAACTCCTAATGGGGGACTCAATCATTAGAAGGTAGAACTGGGAGAGGGAGGTAAGGTGCTTTCCTGGCGCCAAGGCATGGAGGGACAGGAAGCAAATCCTCAGGATTGCGGGAACAGCTGCACAGGAGAGGAATCAGGATGTCATTGTCCACCTAGGGCCAATGATCTAGCTGGGAATAGGGTCAGAGCTGTGCAGGAGGAGTTTGTGGAGTTGGGGAGGGGCCTTATTCAAATAGCACACTCGGTAACCTTCTTGGAGGTGCTGCCTGTCTATGGCATGGATAAGGCTAGGGTACTTCTCACCCTGGGATTCAATGAATTGTTGAAAAACTGGTGCTGAGCACAGGGTTTTTACTTCATTGGGGATCGGGGGTCCACCTGGAGGGATACAGGCCTATACTGGCACGACGGTCTGCATCTGTCCAGAAGGAGAACCAGGATCCTAGGTGATAGGTTTAAATGCTTCATTGGCAAGCTTTTAAAGTAGCCAAGGGGGAAGGCACTGAAAAGGAGAAGGGAATTCCCAGCCTCCCCCTCACAAAATAGGGTAGTTAGTGAGGTTAATACCAAGTTAGAGAGGTCAATAGGAGGCAGAGTAGGGGTAAATGGAGAAAAAGGCAAAGGCAGTAAGCACAGAGATGAGGCTAAAAGGGGTACGGTCATGAAAAAGTGGAGGGCGATGAGTACCGATGCCCATAGTTTGGGTTACAAAGTTCCTGAACTAGTGGCCTTGATGGAAGAGGGATGCCTGGATATCGTGGCAGTCACAGAAATCTGGCAGATGGAGAAGCATGACTGGGATGCCAACATACCAGGCTACACAATCTACAGGAGGGACAGGGAGGGTAAAAGAGGAGGAGGAGTAGCTCTCTACATAAGGGAAAGGATTAAAGCAATGGAACTAATAGGTAAACAGGGAGGACAGAAGGCACTGTGGGTCACCTTAGAGACAGGAAATGGCACCACAATCTGCACAGGGATTGTATACAGACCTCCGTCTCAGGGGGAGGAAATGGACAAGGAAATGATGGGAAGTATACTTAGAATGGCAGAAAAAGGGGAGATATGGTTGATGGGGGACCTGAATATGCCAGATGTTACCTGGAGCACATTTGCTGCAGCCACATCCAAGAGCAGAGTCATTCTCGATGCCCTACAGGAGAGGAGGCATGCCTCACACAACTAGTGTTGGAACCTACTCAGGAGGGAGCAATATTAGACCTGGTATTCTCAAATGGGGATGGTGAGAAGATCTCAGATTTAGAAGTGGGTAGCCATCTGGGAACAAGCGATCACCAGACAGTGTGGTTCACAATAAACACAGCCATAGAGTAAAGCCATACAAAAGCAATGGTGCAGGACTTTTGGAGGATTGATTCTGGCAGAATGGAAGAGTGCCTAAGGAATGCACTAGCAAAAGGGAAGGAAGGAGGGGTGGAGGAACAACGAGAAAAAATCAAAACTGTCATCACAGAGGCAACAAGCCTTGATTTGGACCAACTAAAACAAAATGATGGAAAAAAACACTATGGTTCTCAAAACAGGTGGCGGGGAAGGTTAGGGACAAAACAATAGAATTCTGGCTGGCCCAGTGGCCCTGATGGTTGAGGTGCTGGATGCTACACCTCGCGCCATGCCAGCGATCCGGGTTCAGGAATGGAATGAGGACACTAGGGGTTGGCAGGGGAAGGAGAGAATTGAGCATCCAGAGAACTGCTCTCCTCTCCTGGGGTAGGTTGGGGAGCTTGCCTTGCTCTGTAGCAGCCCCTGTTGGAGAACAGAAGCACTGTGGAGTGGCACTGCAGACAGGACCAAGAAAATCAGGGAAAATAGCTTCTTGACTGACTGGATGACAGCCACCCATATCCTCGCTGTTATGGAGCCCCCAGGCAGCCACAACTGACCTCAGCAGCACAGCCAAGATAGGTAAGCAGCAAGGCACATTCTCTGTGGAAGGAGAGGACCAGCCCAATGAAGGGATACGTAGGGTTACCCTGCAAAGTGGCTGCAATATGAGGTGGGAAGTTGGCGATAGGGGTTCTCGGGGCAGGTAAGAGCTTCCCTGGCAGCCCGAAGGAGAAGCAGGTCAAGACGAAGGGAGGCATATAAACAAATAATGCAAAAAAGAAAAAAGATAGCATTCAGAAAGTATAAGGAATCACAGAAGGAGCAAGACAGAGAACTCAATCAGTTAAGCAGATGGAAGTGGGGAAGGCAGTCAAAATAGCAAAGGCCCAAACTGAGGAAAAGACATCCAACTCAGTTAAGAAGGGGGGGATAAAACCTTTTATGGCTACACAAGTGAGTGAAGAAAGACCAAGGGAGGGATAATGAGGCTTAATAAAGAGGAAGGGGGTGAGCAGAGGGTGACAGTGAAAAGGCAGATATACTGAACGAATACTTTTGTTCAGTATTCACAAAAGAAAAAGAGGCTGACTTACCTAAACCAAACAATAGAAGCACTCTGGATAGGGGGGTTGACACCAGTCCATTCACAGAAGAAAGGGTCCTGAAAGAACTCGTCAAACTCGAGGTGGACAAGGCAATGGGGCCTGATGGGATTCACCCCAGAATTCTAAAAGAACTAAGGGGAGAACTAGTGACACCACTGGCTATCCTTTTTAACAAATCATTGGAGGATGGTGTGGTACCTGAGGAGTGGAGGAAAGGTGGATGTGATTCCCCTTCACAAAAGTGGGAGCAAGGCAGAGGCAGGAAACTACAGACCTGTTAGTTTGACCTCAGTGATAGGGAAAATGATGAAATCACTTATGAAAGAAAGAATTTTTGAGTACCTAGAGGCCAACACGACACACAACCCAAGGCAGCATGGATTCACAGTGGAAAGTTCATGTCAGACAAGTCTAATAGATTTCTTTGACTGGGTGACCAAAGTAGTAGACCAGGAAGGGGCTGTTGACATGGCCTACCTAGACTTTAGCAAGGCATTTGACACAATCCCACACAAAAGATTAATAAACAAGTTAGCTAGCTTGGGATTGGGTCCCAGGGTGGTAGCCTGGGTAAAACATTGGCTGAACAACAAGATGCAGAGGGTAATAGTAAATGGAGTCCATTCCAAAAAAGGCGGGTTACTAGAGGGGTACCTCAGGGTTCAGTACTGGGGCTGGTCCTCTTTAATGTCTTTATAAGTGACATTGCAGAGAGACTGGAAGAAAAAGTATGCCTCTTTGCAGATGACACAATGATCTGCTACAGGGTTGATACACAAGGGGGGGGGGTGGAAAGGATGACAAGGGAGTTGGCAAGGTTGGAGGAATGGTCAAAAGTATGGTAACTTAGATTCAATACAAAGAAGTGCTAAATAATGCACCTGTGAAACAAAAATCCAGGAAAAGAGTACACAATGTGGGGGTATTAACAACAAGAAAAATTGAATCGGACCTGGGGGTAGTCATATAAGATTACCTAAAGGTAAGCAGGCAATGGGAGAAGGCAGTAAGGATAACTGGGGGGATACTGGGATGCATAGGGAGAGGCATCACCAGTAGAAAACAGGAAGTTGTCATCCCTCTGTACAGACAGTTGGTGAGACCCCATCTGGAGTACTGCATGCAGTTCTGGAGACCCCATCTCTGCAAGGACATAGGCAGGATGGAGGCAGTCCAGATGAGGGCAACTGAAATGGTGCTGAGTCTGCACCAGAAACCATACAAAGAGAGACCAAAGAAGCTTAATATGTATACCCACGAAGAAAAGAGGGAGGGGGGGGACATGATAGAAACTTTCAAGTACCTCAAGGGAATCAACAAAGTCCAAGAGTGTAGCATCTTTCAGAAAAAGAGATGTGCAAGAACAAGGCGGCACAGTTTGAAGATGGGGGGGATGGCTCAGGGGCAGTGTGAGGAAGTATTTTTTCACAGAGAGGGTGGTTGATGCATGGAACGGTCTTCCTGAGGAGGTTGTGGGGTCACAAACAGTGGGGGAATGTAAGAATGCATGGGATAGACATATGGCAATTATAGTGGGGGGTAGGAGGAAGTAGGTTGTTGGTTAACTAGGATCTGCAGCTTATTCAATAGGTAGGGAAGTGGCAGACTGGGTGGGCCAAGCAATCCTTATCTGCTGTCACAGTCTGTTTCTATGCTTCTTTTGGTGTGGTCATGGACCGCATTAAAGACCATGAAATCTGCCTGTGCCTGCTCGGCAAAGAATGGCTTCCCCCCGGGGCATGGTAAAGTTTGTCTGCCTTCAGGAGCATCGTGGAGACAAGGTGATATTGTTGCCAAGCTGCCATGATGGCATCTTCAAAGGGTTCAATTAGAAGAGGAACCGCAAAGGAAGGAGTGTTGGGCAGATGTAGGTATGTTTATTTATTTAATTTTTGTTGACCGGGAAAGTAGGACTAGACAATTCTGCCTATTTTCAGCCTCATCCTGGGGGGATACAGATGGATGCCAACTGACATTGGACCAGATTGAGCTGTTGGTGGTATTTTTAGTGAATGGGGAAATTTGGCCAGGACACCGGGGAAATTCCTCTGCACTGTGGCAGGGGCTGCTGTGCTTCTGCGGCAGGATGGAGACTCCTAGTCGGACTGATGCTGTGGAGAGAAATGGACGCACTCCTGCTGGAGCTCACCAGAATGAGGTCTCTATGGAAGGAATACAGGCAATGACCAACACGGAAATTAAGCAAATATCTGTTGCTCCTACACAGGAGTCCTTACCTGTTTCTGCTCACTGTAGTGAGAAAAATATCTGTGGAGAGCGGAGTATGGATGAAATCCCGAATGAGGTACAAGACTGACTACAGGCAATATATCCGAAGAGGAGTTGCATTTGAGAGCTGAACTGGCTCAGAAGAAAAAACATTTAATCACTATGTTGAATGAGGCAGAAATGGAATACAGTCAAAAAAAAAGAAACGCCTAGAAGATGACGAAAAAAGGAAACAAAATATTATCAGTCCAGGGGCGTGCTGCTGGCAAGCATACCCTCTTAACAGATGACCCAGCTCTTATGGAGGAAGGAGAAGCAGCTCCCCAAGAAGTACACAGACTTTGATGGCAGATAGGTGTAACCCCCCCTACAAATGGGGGGGTTCTTAAAAGCTTTCCCGGAGCTTGCCTAAATGCTCCCTGCCTGACTGGTGTTTGGCATAAGGCCAGTAATTTCGGGCGTTGAGTGCTGTTAAAGCCTCCAGAACTGCCTTTTTAACAGTTGCCTGCTTGCAGGCTTTAATGGTACAAATAGGGGGGGGCTAGGGTTTCCCTGCTCGAATCCCGCCTTGGACTGTGGTCTGATCACTCCATTTCTGCGGTCGCTAGGAGCGCTGAGGGAGCCCATCTAAAAGATGTAGTTGTTCTCTGAAGAACATGTATAGTGATGGTAAAATTGCAGTTTGTCTAACTCTTTTATTTACAGCTGGGACTTAGTGCTGCGACCCTCCATTTTGGACCCGAACTGTGCTGAAGGGGTCCAATAGTAGCTAAGGGGCATTTAAAATGGTGTGGAGGCAACCACCCAGGAATCAGGACTCTGGATAAAGCCAGTTGACAAATGGGGACGCAGCTTGTAATTCTAGGAAGTGGCATTCTGGGCCGTGGTGCTTTTTTGCACCAATGAGGGCAATAATGAGTGACTGGCATCTGCAGCCCACCTATAGAGTCAGGTCGCGCCCGAATAGAGAGACTAGGCTTAGCTGTCCAGGGTCAGAAATGTTGTGGCTGTGACTGAGGAAGGAGCTCTGTGCTCCTGCGCCATTGAGTGTTCGCGCGGGAAGTGCGTGAAAGGCCTGAGTCGGCTGGTTTTAATAGCCAGCGAGCTCTGGACTGCATCCGTGAAACTGCGATTGGAGGAGGCTGTGTAAAAGCCCAGCTACCTACCAGGCTCACCCTGTAGAGGACTGGAGGATCTGCTAAATCGCGCTCGATCTGTCAGGACAGTGAAGCTGCAGTGAGACGCCCGTATAGCTGTTAGTTCGGTCGGGTCCTAGAAGCAGCTGCCTGGTATGGTATCCCTCTGTTTTCCATATAAATGTGTGAGGAGGCCTTTGAAGCTCAGGCTCAGCCCTGCGAGTGGTGAAGGAGTGGTTCTCTGCTGGAGTTGTGAGTACTGAATCAGGGTAGCTCCCTGTGAAAGGTTACAATTAAAGACAAAATCATCTGGTTGTATTGCTGATGCATTAATTAAGGTTTCTTGGCTCCATCCGCCTGCTCAGAATTAAATGTCGCTTGTGCCAGCCCCAACCTGCTGCATCGATTTAACTAGCCATTAGGGCTTGGGTATCCATAGACAGTAATCACAGGTTAGGCCGTGCACAGAGCCCTAGGTAGTCAAACATATTATAGTGGTAATCCAGTCACCCTGATTTCCCCCAATCCTTGTTGTCTCCCCTTGAATAAATCAGATTACTTATTCTGCAAAAGTACACTGGCTAGTCTGTGTATTAATGGGGAAATATTGCACAGTAAATGTGATGTAACTGTACCTTGCTTTTCAGGGGATCCCCGGAGTGAGCTGATTGGTTTGAGCCGGGGGGTAAGTGTATATGGTAAGGACACTGAAAGTGAACTGTGTGGACCACTAGTGGGAAGAAAGGGGGGTTGCAGCAACTCAGAGGGCTGTGACTGAGTCAATCTTGACTGTTCTGACCCCGACCTCTGAGTGGAGGCACCCGCCAACGGATCTGGGCCCCTCAACCTGTCACAGCTAGGGCAGGCAGGGGTAGTAGCCCTTAGGATAGCGCCCCTAGGGGTTACATAAGGACCATTTGGCCAACCCAGTCTGCCCACTTACCTACCTACTGGATAAGCTGCAGATTCTAGTTAACCAACAGCCTACTTCCTGCAACCCCCCCCCCACTATAATTGCCTTATATCTGTCCCATGCATGTTTGAATTCCCCCACTGTTTTAGACCCAATGATCTTCCCAGGAAGGCGTTTCCATGTATCCACCACTCTCTCCATGAAAAAAAATGTCCTCACATTACCCCTGAGCCATCCCCCCCTCTATCTTTAAATTGTGCCCTCTTGTTCTTACACATCTCTTTTTCTGAAAGATGCTACCTTCCTGGACTTTGTTGTTTCCCTTGAGGTACTTGAAAGTTTCTATCATGTCCCCCCATCCCTCCTTTCATCAAGGGTATACATATTAAGCTCTCTCAGTCTCTCTTCATATGGTTTCTGCTGCAGACCCTGCACCATTGCAGTTACCCTCCTCTAGACTGCTTCCATCCTGTCTATGTTCTTGCATAGATGAGGTCTCCAAAACTGCACACTGTACTCCAGATGAGGTCTCACCAACTGTCTGTACAGAGAGATAACCGCTTCCCTTTTTCTACTCGTGATGCCTCTTCCTATGCATCCCAGTATCCCCCTGGCTCTCCTTATCGACTTCTTACATTGCTTACCCACCTTTAGGTCATCTGATATGACTACCCCCAGTTCCCTTTCCATTTTTGTTGTTGTTAGTACCTCCCCTGCTATTGCGTACTCTTCTCCTGGGTTTTTGTTTTCCAGGTGCATTACTTTGCACTTCTTTGCATTGAATCTAAGTTGCCATATGTCTGACCATTTCTCCAACCTTACCAAGTTAAACGGGCAAAGGATATGCAAAGGATATGCACCTGTCATAGCAGAAGCAGACATCCAGGAAAGAAACAGCAGCAAGTGAAGAGGTGACTGCTATCTCAGTGGAAGGGAAATAAATGCAAATCTAGGAGCTTTCATTGTTACTTCTTTGCAATGCTATTGCATTGGGGAAAGGAGGAGTAGGAGTTTGAAGAAGGTTGTGCAATAGCTACTTAAAGTCTCTTTTGAGTGTGGATAGGAAGGATAGGAATATAAAAGCAGTTGCTCAATCTATCTAAATGTGTACGACAAAGGAGGTAAGGAAATAAAGAAAGAATGTTTGCACTGATAGAGGAGAGGGGAGACTTGGGAAGTGTTTGGTATCCTGCATCTATGGGAGGGTGGGGGTAGTCTGGTGAGCAACGACAGCAATGGGCGTAGGGTGGTAGGCTGCAACAACTCATGTGCACCAATCTTTCTAAAATTGCCTGGAGTGTGGAGGATGTTTAGTGGGCAAACACATAGAGAAACTTACAAAGGAGATCGAGGTCTGCAGGAGGAACTAAGACATGCAAGGCAGATTGGGGTGGGTTTAGCCCAATACTGGAGGGAAGAAGAAGGGAGATGAGGGAGGACGATTATGCCAACAGTGGTGAGGAGAGGTCAGAAGAAGGAAGCAGAGACAAAGGGGCCCAGGCCAGGAAGAATGATTGCCAGGGAAACCAGGTCAGGAGACAAAAGACAAATGGAAGGAGGAGATAGGGACTTGTGAGGGGAGGCGAAGAAGTGGCAAAAGTCATGGAGTGGAAAGGAGAGAACAGGTTACTATGCAGAGAGAGGGAGCGGGCATTTGTGAAGGGTCTTCAGAAAATAGTTTTGCACTGCTAGAGAGGAAGAAGGTGGACGAGGGAAATGATGAAATTAGAGGAGTAATTGATAAATGCCTGGACCAAACTGGAGCAGGGGGAAATTCTGCTGGAGGAGTACAACAGGGCAAAAGGGGAAATAATGTGCAGGAGGAAGAGGAGCTGGAAATGAGAGGAGGAATGGAAAGCAAGCAGGAGTAAGTGGTGGAATCTTAGTGCTGGGGACTCAATACTAAGAGGAGTCAGGTGGGGTAGCAAGGGGGAGAGGCATAGTCGCATTTGGGTGGAGGCCATGTCAGGAATGACAGCGGAAAGGGTGGGACAATCTGCTCTGAAATATGCTAGAAGAGGTAGAGACAAGCCTCATTTAATTACACATCTTGGGACAAACGACCTGGCTGACAAGGCAGTAGATATAGTCCAGAGGAGGTTTGGGGAACTAGCATAGTTATGTGAGGGGGCAGGAAGATCAGTAACTTTCCAGAGATACTTCCAGTGCCCAAGGCAAGCACAACAAGAAAGCTGAGAATACAGGAATTTAATGGATGGCTAAGAACCTGGTGTTGTGCTAAAGGGTATGGGCTGTTGGGGAGGTGGGAAGGGGCCTAGGAGGACAGTAGTCTCTATGCCAAGGACAGACTACAGTTGAGTAAGGAGGAAAAGAAAGTGTCAAACAGGGATGGAGGGTACGATGGAAAGTTGGGAATTTAAACTAGGAGTGGGGGTGGCAACTGGGCAAGAGATATGCAGAGACCACAGGTTGGGAAACCATATGAGCTTAGCCCCATAACAGTGACAAAGGACAAATGGCAAGTACTGTTGGTGATGCTAGGAAAGGACAGCAGGATGGGTTGGGGGTGTAAGGTGGTTACCCTTAATGCTAGGAGCCTTGGGAGTAAAACAGCAGTTACAGGTGCTCATGGCAGAGGGAGAGGTGGACATCGCAGCCATCACAGAAACATGGGCCACCCAATACAGTGACTGGGGCCTGTCTGTACCAGGATACAGGTTATTTCGTAGGGACAGGGTGATTGGGAAAGGAGGGGGTGTGGCACTATATGTGAAGGAAGGACTGAAGTGTGTAAGGGGATGAAGGGGAGGAGGGTATTTCAGAGTCACTTTGGATGCAAATCCAGGATTCCAAGAGTAGGATTCTTAGAATAGGAGTGGTGTACAGGCCACCATCTCAGATGGAGGAGTTAGACAGGGAACTGGCAGAACAGATCAGGAGGACCCGAGAGAAGGGTAGTGTGGTGATTGTGGGGGACTTCAACATGCCAGGAGTGGACTGGAGTACCCAAACAACCAGGAACACAAGGGAGCAGGTACTGCTGGATGCCTTCCAGGACAGCTTCCTGCTGCAATGGTCAGTGAACCAACCAGGTTAGAAACACCCTTGACCTTGTGCTGGCAAATGGGGACTTGAGAGAGAACTTACAGTGGAGGAACCGCTGTCAGGGAGTGACCACCACTCAGTATGGCTCACATTGGATATGGGCAAGGAAGGGGTGGAATCAGGCACACAAGAGTGCTGGACTTCAGGAGGGCCAACTTTGGGAGGATGGGAGAAGTGGTAAGGGCACCTGGCCAGAATTCAATCTAGTATGAATACTAACCAGAGGTGGGAGCTCATAAAGCTGGGGATAGTGGAGGCAACCAAAACCTGGTGCAAGGCCCAGAGCAAGAAGGCTAGGGCTAAGAAACTGAGCTGGTTGAGCAAGGAGGTCATGAAAAAGGTAAGGAGAAAAAGAGCTGCCTTTAGGAAGTACAAGAAAACAGGATGAGGGGAGGACAGGGAGGAGTACTTGACAGAATCGAAGGAGGTGACAAGGGAAGTAATGGGAGCCAAAGCATCTACAGAACTCAGGCTGGCACAAGGCATTAAGAAGTGGGAGAAGGACTTCTTTAGGTACATCAGGGAGAAAAGGAGCTGTAGGGACCACATAGTAAGGATTAGAAACGAGGGGGGTTGGGTGGAAGCAGGGTGCGATAAGACAGAAGCACTAAATGAGTACTTCTGCTCAGTATTTACTAAAGGGAAGAGGGGGGTGATACCCAAGGGGGGAGAAATGGCAGAAACAGGGGTGAAGGAGTGACAGATGGAGAAATCATGGAGGGCAGAGTTCGGGAGGGTTTGAAGGCACTGAGGGTGGACAAGGCGCCAGGCCCAGATGGCATCCACCCCAGGGTACTGAAGGAGCTGGCAGGACCTTTGGCAGACCTATTTAATGCCTCACTACATTCGGGGTGTGTACCTCAGGACTGGAGGATGGCTCATGTGGTGCACCTCCACAAGAGTGGCCCCAAGGATGAACCGGGAAACTACAGACCAGTGAGCCTCACATCCATCGTGGGTAAGCTATTGGAGACTATCCTGAAGGAGAGGCTGGTGGCCCTCATAGAGGCCAAAGGACTACAGGACAGCAGACAGCATGGTTTCATATGGGGCAGATCCTGCCAAACCAACCTGGTGGAGTTCTATGACTGGGTAACTAGGCAACTGGACAGGGGCCATGCAGTGGATGTCCTGTATCTGGACTTCAGTAAGGCATTCGACTTGGTGCTGCACTGAAGGCTGGGAAGTAAGTTAGTAGGCACAGGGGTGGGTGTAAAGCTGGTGAGATGGGTAGGAAACTGGCTTCAGGGAAGGCAACAGAGGGTGGTGGTGGGTGGGGAGCTCTCACACCCAAGGGTAGTGATGAATGGTGTTCCACAGGGCTCAGTGTTGGGACCAGTGTTGTTGGGATAGTCATTGCAGACATATCATGGGACATCAAGAGCAAGATCAATCTGTTTGCTGATGATACCAAGGAAGGAGCAGTGGTGGATGACCTAGGGGGATGGCAGGGGTTGCAGGATGATCTGGCAAAGTTTGAAACCTTGTCAGACACCTGGCAACTGGGGTTTAATGGCAAAAAGTGCAAGGTGCTGCATTTTGGGATGAAGAACCCAAGGAGGAGTTACCAGCTGGGGGGAGTGCAGCTAGCCCAGGCAGAGGAGGAGGAGAAGGATCTGGGGGTGCTCATTACAGGGTCAATGAACAACTCGGCATAATGTAGGAAGGCAGCTGCAAAGGCCAACAAAATGCTGGGTTGTATTGCAAGCGATATATCCTCGAGGAGGGAGGAGGTGATTCTGCCACTGTATAGGTCACTAGTTAGAGCACACCTGGAGTACTGCATGCCGTACTGGCACCCGTATCTGAAGAGGGACATTAAGTTACTGTAGGGGGTACAGCGCAGGGCGACAAAGATGATCAAGGGGCTGGGGGACTTATCATACGAGGGGAGGTTGAGGGAGTTGAACATGTACTCACTGGAGGACAGGAGGGACAGGGGGGACATGACTGAAACCTTTAAATACATGAAAGGAATAAACAAGACAGGTACAGAGGGGCTGTTCAAAGTAAGGGAGGGGAGGGACACCAGGGGCCATGATGAGACTGGAGGGAGGAAGGTTCAGGAGGGAGATGAGTAGACACTTTTTTACAGAGAGAGTGGTGGCTGGGTGGAATGCATTACCTGCAGAAGTGGTATCCAGTAGAACAGTGGACTGCTTCAAAAGGGGATGGGACAGGACAAGGGGGAGGGTTAATGAAGGGGAAGGGTGGAAGGGAGGGGCAGCTGCAGAATAAGGGGAGCTAGCTGCACATTCGAGCAGACTTGATAGACCTCTAGGCTTTATCTGCTAGCAAATTTTGTATGTTCATAAGTCCCTTCTCATCTTTTCTACCCTCTCTTGTGTATCAACTCTGTTACAGATCTTTGTGTCATCTGCAAAGAGGCATACCTTTCCCTCCAGATCCTCTGCAATGTCACCTATAAAGATGTTAAAGAGGACTGGACCCAGTACTGAGCCCTGAGATACTCCACTAGTAACCCCCCTTTCTTTGGAATGTGTTCCATTCACTATTACCTTCTGTGTCCTATCATGCAGCCAGTTTGCTACCCAGGCTACCACCCTGGGACCCACTCCCAGGCTGGCTAACTTAATTATTAATCCTTTGCGCGGGACTGTGTCAAATGCCTTGCTAAAGTCTAGGTAGGCCATATCCACAGCCCCTCCCAGGTCTATTACTTTTGGTCACCCAGTCAAAGAAATCAATTAGATTCGTCTGACATGACCTTTCAGCTGTAAATCCATGCTGCTTTGGGTCCGGTGCCCCGCTGACCTCTAGGTACTCAACAATTCTTTCTTTCAAAAGTGATTCCATCATTTTCCCTACCACTGAGGTCAAACTTACAGGTCTGTAGTTTCCTGCTTCTGTCTTGCTCCCACTTTTGTGAAGGGGAATCACAGCTGCCCTCCTCCAGTCCTCAGGTACCAACCCATCCTGCCATTATTAGTTAAAAAGCGTAGTCAGTGGTGTCACTAGGTCCTCCCTTAGTTCTTTTAGGATTCTGGGGTGAATCCCATCAGGCCCCATTGCTTTGTCCACCTTGAGTTTTAGGAGTTTTTTCAGGACTCTTTCTGGACTGGTGTCAACCCCCCTACCCAGAGTGCTTCCATTGTCTGGTTTAGGTAACTCCTCCTCATCTTCTTTTGTGAATACTGAGCAAATGTATTCATTCAGTATCTCTGCCTTTTCACTATCTCCCTCTGCCCACCTCTCCTCTCCTTTATTAATCTTCACTATCCCTCCTTTAACCTTTCTATGCTCCCTAATGTACCTATAAAGGTTTTTATCCCCCTTCTTAACTGAGTTGGCTATTTTTTCCTCGGTTTGGGCCTTTGCTATTCTACTGCCTTCCCATTCTTTCTGCTTTAATTGATAAAGTTCCCTGTCGTGCTCCTTCTGTGATTCCTTATACTTTATGAATGCAGCCTTTTTCTTCTTAACCTTCCCTGCCACCTCTTTTGAGAACCATAGTGGTTTTTTATACCGCTTTGTTTTCTTTATTTGTTTCACACAAAGGCTTGTTGCCTCTATGATGGCAGTTTTGATTTTTCTCCATTGTTCGTCCACTCCTCCTTTTTGGCCATTTGCTAGTGCATTCTTCAGGTATTCGCTCATTTTGCCAAAGTCAGCCATTCTAAAGTCCAGTATCCTTGCTTTTGTATGGCTTATCTCCATGGTTGTGCTCATTGTGCAGTGGTCGCTTGTTCCCAGATGTCTACTGACTTCTAAATTTGTGATCCTCTCTCCATTTGAGAGTACCAGGTCTAGTATTGCTCCCTCCCGAGTGGGTTCCAACACTAGCTTTCTAAGGCCTGTCCCCTGTAGGGCATCGAGAATGACCCTGCTCTTGGATGTGGCTGTAGTACATGTCATCCAGTTAACATCTGGCATATTTAGGTCCCCCATCAACAGTACCTCCCCTTTTTCAGCCATTTTGAGAATGTCCTCTATCATTTTCTTGTCCATTTCCTTCCCTTGAGACAGGGGTCTGCATACAACCCCTGTGTGGATAGTGATGCCATTCCCTGTCTCTGAGGTGACCCAGAGTGCCTCTTGTCCTCCCCCTTTACTTTTTAGTTCTGTGAATTATGATTCCCAAGAAAGTTCTGTGTTCTATGATTCCCAAGACATCCCCTGTTCAGGTGACTGGAGCCCAGGGCAAGCACTTGGTAGTGCAGAATGGATCATCTGGGATGGTCAATGGGTCCCTGATCCAGCTATCCCATTGCCAGGCAGTCCAGTGAAGGAGACAACAGTAGAAGTTTTTCATTTTACCACCAGTTAATTGGAAACAGGTATCACAGCAGACAGAACAGCAGAGGATACTCCTGCATCAAACGTGAGGGCCCAAACTTCTACCGAGTCTCATGTCGGAGGTGCCACTCCCCGAACCATTGGAACCTGACCTTTCACCTGGCAGTTGAGAGGATAGTGACACTGACTCAGAGGACATACAGATGGACTCAGGTATGTCTTTATCTACCTGAAATGTGAATGCAAATGATGTTGATCCCAGTTTACGAATGTTGGCCCCACCAGAACAAGACATGGATTCTTTACTTAATTCAGACAACATTAAAGCCACGACTTATGCTTGCCTATTTAAACAACCCCAGAGGCTGCAAAGAGTTGCTTTGTGGTACAGCTGTGATATCGTGGGGTTTGAACCAGGTTTCTAATAGACATTGTGTTGGTACACATTTGATTAAAGGGTCCCTTTACTTTACTCCTGCTGAGGTGTATACGTTTATCCATGCAGTGGGAGATTATAACTTTGACATCAGTTTTTGTTCTGGGCAACTACTAGATACATTCTGGAACTTGTATTATTCTGTCAATGATTCTCCACTATGGGTTCCATTTGTGGCTATCCCAATTGCCAAACCTACTACAAAGACTATAACTATTCTTTTTAGAAATGAGGGAGTGTGTGTTAATGATATAGTCTTTTGGCTGGAGAAACAGTGTGATGTGGAGGGCAAGCCTGATCCCATAATAGATGACAATGGATTTTGAACTGGGGGGTGGAAATTCTGTGTCCACCTAAAACACAAGGAATTGGGCATCCAACATCTACCTATGTTTTTATTTGAAACGGGACCGGGGAATTCTGTTTTACCTCAGCCAGCCTAAATCCTGCTATTGGTGGGGTTCCCTCACACACCTAAATAATGGCTGTGACCAAATTAAATGTTTCAGATGTGGTTCACTTGGGCATTCAGGCAATGGTTGCATGGATCCACCCGCATGCAATTTGTGTGGGGATGATGAGCACTCTTTTAAATCTTGCCCCTGGGCAACACATAATTCTTCTGATTCAGTGGAGCAGGACTATTGTTCATTAAGAGCAAAATGAGCCTTTCACCAAACAAAATCCCACCCCAAAGCACCTGACCTCCAGCTGACAGAAGTGAGATGGCTGCAGCAAATACAGATCTTGCAGTAGACATTGTGGCTCCAGAACATGGGGAAGCTTTTTGTTTGGATCTTTCCCCTCAGCCTTCTCTTACTGGAAACACTGATGAGCTGGTAACAGCTGTGTCCCCTCCCCAACTCCACCTGTGGCCCTTGACTCTCAGGACAGCAGAACTGAGGATTTCCAATTTGTGTCTAAGAAAGGAAGAACCAAAAAACCTTTGCAGAATAAAGACATAACAGATCATGAGGTGATTTCAGAGAATAGATATGAAGTTTTGCAAAGCTGGAGCGACAAGATGGATGAGGAGAACCTTGATGTTTCTGCACATTCTTCTACTAATCATATCCCTCTTGATACAACAAGCATACTCCCTGAGACTACTGTGTCACAGAAAGGGAAAAGGTTGACAAGGGCCAGTGCAAAGAAGAATTCCCCCTTCCCCGATAATAGACACATCATTATCTTCCTCCCTTAAGGCTTGCAAGCCTAAAAGTAAACCGTGTTAATCTACAGTAAATGGATTGCTACATTTTCTATATTATCTCAACTGGCATTTGATATTTTTTGTTTACAAGACACTAGGTTACATTCCTCTAGGGATGTGGATGAAGTGAAAGGAGCATGGGTTTATGGGGATTCATACTGGTCTATTGGAGAGGACCTCTGTTGTGGGCTAGGCATCTGTTTTAAAAATTCTGAAATTACTGTGCACAAGTTAATAAATGTCTCTCCAGGAAGAGCAATGATCCAGGATCTCAGCTTTGGTGGTACAGATTTTAGGTTAATTAATCTGTATGGCCACAGTCTAAGGTTCCCAGAACTGATTTGTTAAAGTTAGTGCAACCATTTTTATATTCTGGGAAGCAGATATTGTTTGGGGGTGATTTTAATATTAGCTTATTGTAGTCAGACAGGACCAAAACTGAAAGTAAAACTTATTGTGATACCCAATTTTTACAGCAGCTAATAACCAAATCTAATCTTAAAGATGCTCATAAGTCTGTTATGACACTACCAGAATTGACTACTGATTTGTGTCAAAACTGCTTCCATTTTCCCAAGTTGAGACTATTTCCATCAAACTTCAGATCACGCCTTACTAGGCATACAGGTAGCATCTGCCCCGCCAACAGCACAAGGGAAGGGGGTATGGAGGATGAATTGTAGTATGTTACAGGATTCCAAAGTCATTCAGGAGTTTAAAACTATACTATAGGACAGTAAATCAGTCCTTTTTCTACATGATTCGCCTGTAGAGTGGTGGGGGATACGAAACTTTGTATTACCTCATATTTTAAGCAGACATTGTTTCAAAAACATCAGTCTAAAAAATCTTACAAGCGGCTACGATCCTTATTGTATGAATTACTAACTGAACAATCGGAGACTGGGAGGGATTTATCAGATCAGATAGCAGGTACAAAAAAGGAAATGTCTCTTTAGCAATATAATAGACAAGCCTCCCTTGAGGCTGAACAACATTTTGACACACAAGGAACAAAAAAATCAAACAAATCCTTTTGAGGATTGTCAAATAAGGGTGAATAAAAGAAACATCTCAATGTTAAGGTCAAAAACAGGGGAAATTGTCTCTGATAATAAAGGGATTATGAAAATGATTGAAGAATTCCTGGAGGATCAATAACAGGGGTCTGAACTGGACATCTTTAAATTAACCCAGATTTCACAGTCAGCCCAACTTTCTACTTTAACTAAAGTTCAGCAGGACCAATTGTTATACCCCATGGATTCAGCTGAGTTAGCTGAGGTCATAACAAATGTTACTAACGGGGTGGCTCCAGGGTCAGATGATCTACCTGGAGAGGTATACAGACAGTTGTGGGAGTTTATGCCGAATGAAATGTTGTCTGTTTTTCAGTATATGTTAATGGAGTTCAGACTTTCTCCTCAGATGTATGAGGGACTGTTAACTTTTATTTATAAGGAGGGTGATACATTTTTTTTGGAAAACTGGAGGCAAATTACTTTGTTGAATATGGATTTTAAATTATTGATGAAAATTTTAAGTAACAGGCTTTCCACAGTACTTGATTCTGTAATACCAGAGGGTTAAGCATGCTCTATCCTGGGTAGGAAAATATCTGATACTCTATTTCTCATTAGAGAATTACTGGAGAGAGGGAAGAGGGGAGAAACAGAGGGCTACTTAATTGGTTTGGATCAATCACAGGCATTTGATTGGGTGAGTCATAATTGGCTGTGGGTATTATGAAGGCTTATAACTTTCCATGTACATTCATTAGTTCGATTCGATTGGTTTACAGTAAAGTGTTTAGTAAACCGTATGATAACAGATGGGTCGGGAAAGCATATAACATAAAGTTGGCGTAAGACAAGGTTGCCCTCTCAGCCTCCTTCTGTATATACAGTACTGACATTAGATCCATTATTAAGGATTCTGTAGTTTTCCAAAATCCAAGGGATTAATTTTGACCCACAACATACTTTGAAGGTATTAGCATATGTTGATGACACCATTTTAGTAGTGGCTAATCAAACTCCTGGTGATACAGCAGTGGATCTAATGGTATCTTTATCTCAGTGTGGTAGCAAAAGTTAATTTACAGAACAGTTGATGTATTTCAGCTACTGAGAATGTTTCTTTGAGCAGCCACGTGGCATCTATCAAGGTGGCTATAGAACCTGTTAAACTTTTATGAGTCTATTTTGGTCCAGGGAATTTAGCTAAATTTAACTGGAAACATCAGATAACTATGGCAAACAAAAGAGTCCAGAATTGGAATAAGTGGCATATGGGGAAACAAAAAGGATATACCTTATTAAAACTTTTTTAGTTCCTTTATTTTTATTTTTGAGTTATGTTTATCCAATGCCAAAAAAGTTAGAAACTGCTTTATATTGTTGTTTCTTTTCCTGTGTATGGGGCACTTGGTTGAATCCAGTAAAATGGAACATTATGTATCTAACAGTAAGGGAGAGAGGGCCAGGGATGTTACACCCTATTGTTTTCTTTTAGAGTATTTTTTATATGCAAATATTTGTTCACTTTTGAAAGTAGAACAGTAACGGTAGGTAGGTTGGGTGTCTCCTACTTTGGAAGAAATTCTGGGGCAATGGCATACACTGGGTTTCACTCATAAAAACAAATGAGTAACAAAGCTGAATGCCTCTTGGATGTATTGCTTTGATTATATTTTACTTTGTGGGGTATCGGTAGCTCACGTAATGACCCTCCCAAGGAGGTTTTTATATTCTTTGATTTTACATTCCCAATTTTTGATTTCACCTTTTGAGAATTTATCAACTGATGAACAGAAAAGTATTGATTAACTTCTCACTGATTCTAGGATTCCTATAATTATGAAAGATGTGGTTCAGTTAGGAGTCCACGGGAGGGTAAATGTGAAGGGTAACCAGAGACATAAAGAGTTAGGGAGAGATGTTGCCCAATCCAATCATTCTCAGAGAGTCAGAATTAATTATATCTTGTCTGATTCTGGTAGTGTGACAAGTGGTGTACCACAGGGATTGGTCTTGGGACCAACATTGTTTAACCTCTTTATCAGTGATTTACAAACAGGGCCAAATAACTTCATGGTTAAATTTACAGACAATACTAAATTGGGGGGCAAGGTTAATAATCAAGAAAATATTTATGCATTAAAGAAGCATTTGGAAAAATTAACACTTTGGACAAATGAAAATCATATGCAGTTTAATCAAGACAAATGTTTAGTAGTGCATTTCAGTGTAAATAATCCAAAAACGATATATCATATAAATGGACTACCACTTCACTCATCAAATTGTGAAAAGGATTTAGGGATATATGTTAATAATAAACTTACATCAAATGATCACTGTGTTAGAACTGCTTGCATGACCAAGAGACTTTTGAGGCAAATAAAATGCGCTTTTGTTAATCGCACTGAACAATGTCTTATTCCACTGTACAGGGCAAACATTAGACCATATCTTGACTATGGCTCCCGTTTCTGGAATCCAAACCAAAAAAAAGACATAGCAATTCTTGAACAGGTTCAAAGGAGAGTAACTAGAATGATTCCAAGATTAACAAACTTGATTATCAGAACAGATTAAAAGCAACTGGTCTCTTCTCTCTTAAAACTAGAAGATTAAGAGGTGATATGCTTATGGTTTTTAATTTAATAAATTCACCAGATCTAATGGAAAAATGTGGTCAAACACTCTCCAAAAGGAGACATGTTCCAGACTGCATAATAAACAGCTTGAAGTAAAACTTATAAAACCAGCAAAAGGGGAAAGTTTTTTCCAATAAGAGCATCCATTGTGTGGAACACCTTGCCACAAGAATTGGTAGAGGCAACTAGTGCCACTGTCTTTAAAAACAAATTAGATGTTTGGTTGAGGGATAATAGATAAATAATGTCCCACATAGTCTGGGGAACAGTCTCGATGGGCTCTGGCCTTCTTCTCTTCTTTCATACCAAGTAATAAGGGACTAGTGTACAAATACTATAGAAAGCATGGTCCATCTCTATTTTGAGTGCCCTAATATTATAACCTTTTGGTCAGAGGTAGAGCATAAATGGGGTCTTACTCTAAGATGAACTCCCTCGCTTTTGTATAGAGGTCATATGCCCACTAAATGGCATGGTTATCATAACAGCACCACAAGAGTGATAATGGCAACCTTTTTGTATTGTATTTGGCAGGTACAATACAGACTTGTCCTGCAGAAACAGTTAATAACGCAACAGGAATTATTTCACATTATTCAGGTGGAAATACAAAGTTTGAAACAAACCGAATTTAACAGTACTGCCTTGGAGATCTGAAATAATTACTGGGGTTCGATAAAGTGGCTGCCATAGATAAGAAAGTTGAATTATGACATGGATACTGCTGACTTTTAGGTTAAAGCATCAGTAGGTGCCTGGGTGTATTTGAATTTATATATATATATATATATATATATATATATATATATATATATATATATATATATATATATATATATATATACATACTTTCTTTGGGGAATATAAATAGTTTTTTCAATATAAATGAAATTGTTATGGAGGTTGTTGAAAATTTGATTTGAGTTAAAAGAAAAAGGAACCTTTGTTTTTCTTTCCTTTTTTTTCCATTGGACTTTCTTTGTCATATAAAATGTATATTGGTTTGTTTTCTAAAATCATGTTTCAATACTACGCATGCAGATTGAAGTTTTGTTATATTTATGAAAAAACATTCCCCTGCTCTTTTTCAAGAGGTGCCGTGGTATCTAACATCCACCTGAACTACCACCAAAACAGGCAGATGGGGCCTCAGTTTAACATCTCATCCAAAAGACAGTGATTCAGGAGTGCAGTACCTCACTCATGCTGCACCACAGTGTCAGTATTGGGATTTAATCCAAGTGCCTGGTGTACGGATAGAACCCACAGCCTTCAGATCTTCCAGCCTCAGAGGTGAGTGTGCAACCTGCTGAGCCACTGACACTGCAATGTGTAGCATGTAGCTAACCAACATCTACTTGGGTCTTGCTCCTCCATGTCAAAGCCCATCTCTGCCTGCATCTGGCAGAGAAGCCCCATGAATGACAGATCACTTGGGGGGGCAGTAGAATAGATTTTGGGGTCTCCTCCCCATCCGATGAGACTGTGGAGGTAGAGTGAGAAGGGGTAGCTCCCCCCAGTCTTTGTCCCCATCCTCATCCTCATCCTCATCAGGGTGTTGAAGGTTCATGTGATATTTATCCCCTACTCCTGACTGTCTAGAGGGAGATTGGGGGTCCAGCCACGTGACGTCTGATGCAGGCTCACTGGAGGCGTGGGTGCAGGGACCAGCATCAGGGTTTCCTAGGGGGTAGGCACTGTGGGGGAGCCAGGCAGGCCTGCATGAAGTCCCATAGGGAAGAAAGTAACAAAGGAAAGTACACCATTACTGGTGTTGTATAACCAGGCAGTGTCAGCTGAGTAGGGACCAGTGTAGGCATCAGAGGCGGAGCTAGCAGCAGAAACCAGATAGACTAGACCCTTAGGAGAAGTCTCCAGCCTGAATTCCTCTATGGGACAGTGAAGAAGGCCAGGAGTCAACCTGGGGCAATCCCAGGGATAGCAACAATTCCAAGGCAGGAGGGGCTGACATTGCAGTGGTGGATGACGGTCGGGCAGTCATAGAAGACCCCAAGGTCGCTAAGCCCACACCAGTTGATGAGAAACTGGAAGAGCCTCCTGACTGCAAGCCCACCAAAAATAAGGACTGGAACAGCAGGGGCCAGGATAGAGCCTCGCTATGAAGGGTGTCCACCTGCCAAAGTAAGGTCGATCAGAAGTGCTGCCAACAGTAGCCCTTAAGAAGATAGGCATATGAGGCAGGCGTTACCACCTCGGAAGCGAGGGATGACCCTGTGGCAGTTGTCCGGTGAAGCGAGGACTGGGAATGGAAGGGAGGGGACCAGAGTTTGTTGCAGTCTGTGTCCTTATGCTTATGTTTACTCAAGGATTTATCCTGGGATTTCAATGGTTAAGAGCCCAAGGATGAGGCTGGGGAGACCAAGGAACCCCTGGCTTGCAAGTCCTTCTCCATGCTGGTGACCTTTTGCTAGAGCAGAAAGTTTTCCAAGGTCTGCTGGCAATGGTGGAGGGTTGCCTGGCTGAAGCCAAGATGGAGCAGGAGTCAGTGTTATCATCTGGGCCTAGGCAGGGAACACAGGCAGAGTGCCCATCTTTCTCCAGGAATTGCTTTCCAAAGGCACACTTGGTCATACAGTTAGAAGATGAAGAAAGCTAAGAAGACATAAATGAAAAAGGGAAATTGCTGGTAACTGAGGAGAGAAAACAAAAAAATAAAGTTTTAGAAAGAACGGTGGTTGACTGAAGCTGCAGCTTTTGAAAGGTCCAATGTGCATTGGTCAATGGCGGGAAAAGAACCGAGGAGGGCACGGGTTCCCCCCACCCTTACTGCATGTGGTGATGTCGGGGTGGGTGGCACCCAGGTAGACTGCTAGCTAGAAAAGTTTCTGTATGGTCCTATAGTTTCTGGCAGCTATAGTTCCATAGATGTGACCTGCTGCAAGTGATACCTCCTAAGTCAGATCATGTTTTAACATCAAGCGGTGTTGAGTTGGATGCACCAGGGTATACATGTTGAAGACTTACTTGAAGGTGGCTGGCTCTAGTTCTTAGTAATGTTGTGAGGGGGTGTATAGTCTGCAAGCAGGGGACTTTTTTACCTACCATACAATCAGGCAGCGGTTACTGAACAAGAGCATGGATACTGTTAGTATAAGTGACCCATTTCTGGTGAAAGTCAACTGGTTTACTCCACAGCCAAGAGTCAGACCCCTCACAGCTTTCTACAGATTGTTGTTGGGTGGCTGTTCATCCCCTTAATCACAAATATTCAAAAATGGGAAACAGATTTAGACAGGGAGGTCCCACCAAAGGTATTGTATAGGCAGCTGCAAACAAATATTTTGAAGACTGCTCTAGAAGTAACCACCTTAGGTAAATCCAAATGAATGTTATGCATATAACCAACCCTCCCTCCAGAATTTACTCCTCTGACACCATTAAGCCCCCTGACTGTCCCTAGTGTGAAACAGAAGGTTCATTTATGCACACGACTCTTGCTTGTGATAAAATAAGAGCCTCCTTGTTTGAAATGTACAAAACAATGCAAGAGGAGTTTGGGTGCATACTCCCCAATACTCCTTGGAATACTTATTGGGAACTGAAGACTCGGTGTTCCTGCCTCAGAGTATTAAACAACTGTAGGCCTTGGCTGTAATTAACACCCGGAAGACAATCTCACAGAATTGGTTGGGGTAAATAGCTGCCCAGTATAGCACTGTGGAGAAAAATATGCTGCTAATGTGTTTTAAGAGAGAGTTACTGAGCCAAAAGCCACACTGTTGAATTAAAAAAAAAAAAAAATAGGCCCTGGTCATACAGGCTATAGAAAAGGGCATATTCCCTTCATAACAACCAGAAGACTCAAGGCCCTGACCACCTAATGTACAGTGGCTAGCAGAACCAGTATGAACTGATGCATCCACAGCAGATTTAGGCCTGGTCAGTTTAGCACAGTGTTGCACTGGGCTTCCTACAATACTCCACTGGTAGCTTACCTATTCCAGGATATGTGAACTAAGCATAATCATCATCATCTCTGTAAAGCACTGTATGAATGTACTGGATTGAACAAACAGATCTTTTATGACAACTGGAACAGATTGTATGCATGTAATATTTTCATTACTGAATAAAACAATTTTACAAAAAAAAAAAAAAAAACATGACATGCAAGATCAGTCATAAACCTTAAAGAGCGGAGGAGCCAAAACAGACAGGAAATAATACAGATGTGAAATAGTAGTCAATTGTAACTTTTTATTTCTGAAGCATTTTTATGTTTGCTTGCACGCATGTGCAAGAAACATAGTGCCACCATACGAGTTTTCGTAGGTGTGCCACCCCCGCTTCCAATGCCATGCTCCTTTATGCAGGCATGGCCCCACCGCACCAATGAATGTAGGAGCTGTTTATGACAGCAGTTCAGATTTATTTATTTATTTAAATTTTGGTAACCGGGTAGGCCCACTGGGTCCTTGATGGTCCCTTTTTCAGGGGCGACCCGGGGTTAGTTATATGTACCTAGGGAAAAAGAAAACCAGTGCTTTGATATTTACAATACAGCAAAAAGTACATAGTGTATAGGAATAGACATCAACAGTAAAAACTATAATACAACATTTATAACTAGGTGTACACATCTTTGTTAGGAACAGACATACACATCTATCAAACCATGTGAGCAAGTGAAAAGCAAGCGCTTAATTGTCAGTCTCATTGTCCCTACATCTCATTTGACTGAGTTCCCTAAACATCAACACCCTTGGTAGAGTCCCATTGTTAGTGCTCAGTTAGGGCAGCGGCACTGAGACCCAGGGCTTAGGTATAACTTCAGTCCTTTCTTGAAACCCACAAGAGAGGGGCTGTCCTGTAACTCTTTTGGAAGACCGTTCCAGAGCTTGGGTAGGGCTACCCTGGCTGACCGTTGTCACAGTGATGCTTTGGCTCTTGGGATTTCAAGTACTTTCCGATCAGTGGACCTGAGCGCTCTTCTATTGGTTTTGGAGGCGAGTTGGTCCCAAAGACTCGGGGGGGAGGGGGGTTAGGTTGCTGTAGTTTATATGCCAGACAAAGGGAGGGATATGCTAGTTTGGCTTTGAATGAAGACCAGTTTAGGGGCTTGTAGCACAATGCAATGGTGTTCCACTGCAGTATACCAGCTGACCCTATGGTATAGGGTGCTCAGACACAGTCTTTCCATTGACCTCAGTGTCTGGAGAATAGCCAGTCCGTAAAACAGGGTGGGTAGGATTGTCCTGTAGCCGACTGCTTTTCTGGTTTCTTTGGTCAGGTAGGGATTCAGCCTATAAAGGAGCCCCAGTTTTTGGTTAACCGCTTTGGTAAGGTAGTCTATATGTATCCTAAAGGAAATCTCCTGGTCCAGGTACATTCCAAGGTACTTTATATTGTCCACTACTTCTATCCTTGCCCCATTTAGGGTGGAGAGAGAGATAGGAGGTTTGATCTTACTGGGCCCAGTTTTTTTGGATCAAAGAGCATAGCTTTGGTCTTCTTACTGTTCATGACCAGCCTGTTGGTCTGACACCATTCCTCTAGGGTTGCGAAGTCTTAATTCAGTTCTTAATTGAGGGACCCAGCGTCCCTCCCAGTTCTGTATAGCACTGCATCATCGGCATACAGTGTGACCTTCGCCTCACCCAAACATAGGGGTGAGTTGTTGATAAACAATGAGAATAAGAGGGGGCCTAAAATAGACCCCTGGGGAACCCTGTCTGATACTAGGTGCTCGTCCGAGTTTGCACCATTCCAGTGAACCATTTGAGTCCTCCCGTGCAGGTAGTCCGTGAACCTGTTTAGGGCTAGTGTACCTAGACCTAGTCCCCTGAGGCATTCTAGCAGTAGCTGGTGGTCAACTAGATCGAACACCTTGGTTAGGTCAATGAATATTGCCCCAAGGAGTTTGTTCTGGTCCAAGGCTTCTTATATGTCATCGATGAAGCATAGCAGGGCTGTTTCGGTGCTATGTCTCTTTCTAAATCCGTGTTGTTGATCTACCTGCAGATTGTGCATTTCCAGGTGTTTGTTAACCTGTTGGTAGACCACCTTTTCCAGTGGCTTGCTTAAGGTACAGAGGATGGAGCTAGGCCTGAAATCTTCCACGTCCTTGTGCATTCCACCTTTCAGGATTAGGGTCACTAGTGCCACCTTCCACAGGGCAGGTATTTTTCCTTCTACCAAGGACCGGTTGAATAACTGGGAAATAGGTCCTTCGATGACAGCATACAGTACAAAGAAAATGGCCACTACAATCAGAGGTGGTAACGTGAAGGCAATTTGCCTACACATCACCACTGCATCTGAACTGCCGTCATTGGCAGCTCTTTTGTGTTCTGTTGCACTTCATGCGGATCTGGCAGGCTGTGCTTCGTAATGAGTGCTTCGTTTCTGTACAGTAACATAATCCATGCTGCATACTGCTGTGACATGAAGAAAAAAAAATATTTTCTTACTAGTGCCTGCCGTTTTTGTGTCTCCCTCAAAGCAAAGTCATTCTTACACTGTCTTGACCCTCTGTGATGTGTTTGTGTACAAAGCTCGTAGCACTCTGAGAAAGCGCTTATTCTCTGTTATGTCAGTCACTTATTCCTGTAGGGATAAGCTGGCTTATCCCCCCCAAGACCTGGCTCAGCCATCCATTGTGAAGGTGGAGCCACATTGCTGGCTCAGTGACATGGTGGATTCTGTTTATTTGGCCCAGAGCTGGCTGCCCGCCAGTGACCGGGAGAGAGAGCTTGCATACACCCCATTTCAAAAATGTTGCAGAATAAACAGCATATTGCCTAATTGCTCTAATGAACTCAGCAAGCTCCTTGTCGTCTTGAATGAACATTCTTTTTCCTCTCATCGCGCTTCTATTGCTTCTCAGAGGTAGCCTGATTAATGTCCATCATACCTAGTGACTAATACCAAAGATTGAAAGTATCACTTTTCACTCCTAGGAAATATTCCTGAAATTAATATTTGCAATATGTTGAAATATTTGTTTTCACCTGGGTTTATTGTTCTTCTTCATCTGTAGTACTAAAAGCATGTTTTTTTCTCAATTAAGAGTTATTTGGTTTGAGCACCTTTCTTTCTCTCTCTCTTCCTCTCCTCCCATCTTCTCTTTTTCTCAGTTCAGTTGATAAAAATATATTTGTATTACTGTATATATAATATAGTTTTTAGAGATATTTTTAAAATCAGATTCTCTCATGGGTATTGCAAGCATCACGGAACAGAACACCCAAAATGCGACACAGCATCAGACTTTGGTGTCAGCAGTGTCCAGTGCGTCGGTCAAGATTCACTGTCACCAGATCCAGTTGGACAGCAACATGTACTGGTACCGGCAAGAGTTTCTGCATGAACCAAAGCTACTAATTGTGTCTGTTAATGGAGATGAGGTGAAGAGGCAAGCAAATGTTTCAGTAAGACTGACAGTGAAACGGGAAGAGCTCAACAAGATCACCCTGCACATCACTAGCCTGACACCGGCAGACACGGGGGTGTATTTCTACACAGCTAGTACACAGCATCAGAATCAGGTCCAGTCGCAGGCTAAAAATTTAATTGAGACCAGGCAGTGCGCATACAATATCAAATCCTGCTGATTTTCATAAAATTCAGAGCTGAGATGCAACATCTATTTTATTCAATAAAGTCCATTTTTTTATGTGGGCAGGCTGCACTTTAGAGTTGATGTTAAAAAGTGACTTGCATGGGGTCACACAAGTAGGAAGTGGCTCTGGCAGGAACTGGACCAAGAGAGCCCCCGTTTTCCAAGCTAGGAGCTCTAAAGCCACATAATGCAACATTTTGTCTGAAAGATTTTCTCTGCCTGTCCTATTGTTATTGGTACTATCTAGTAGCTACATGCCAGGCTCTTGGGGAAGGGCAGGAATAGGAATGTATGGCATGGACCTTGAGTTCAATACTTCACTGCCATTTCTATTCTGCATCTGTCTAATTCCTGCAAGTCCAATGCTAATATCAGCAAGCAAACATTCGGCATTGACAAATGATTGTTCTTTTTCCTTTTGCTCATCAGAAAGCATTCTATGTGATAATATTCTGCTGGATGTGTGGAACAGCTCGTAGCCTGGCAGCTGACATATCTAACTGTACTGCCCCACACTACATCATCAGTATTGTGATCTCACAGACTGTGACATCACAGGAGAATAACCTGGCAGTCACTCACTTGCTGTTCCTAAGTAGCAGTGATGTCACAGTGAGGTCACAATGCTGATGATGTAGAGTGGGGCAGTAGAGCAAGATATGTCAGCTGCCAGGCTAAGAGCTGTTCCACACATCACATCTACTAACGTCAGGTAAACAATCTTCTAATTAAACAAATGGAAAAGAACAAGTACCTCAGATATAGAAGGTAATGTTTGGCTGTTTTTCAAATCTATTAGGTTTAGGAAGAACTCTAGCTCTTTAATCTTTTTCAGGAAGGGCAGTGATGCTCAGCTTATTGAATGCTTGGCCATATGCTGCTTATTACGCTGCTACCACTCAACATAATCCATATCAGAGAAGCAGTTTAGACACAGAGAAACATAGAAACATGGAACTTGTTGCCAGAAAAAGTCCACTTGGCCCATACAGTCAGCCCAGCTAAGGGTAATGGGGAAGGGGTGACAGTGGCTGGGGACGTGCACTGCTTTGACTCCTATGACTGGGACAAAATTAGTTATTTTTCTTACATTAATCACCTTGATGGGAAGCAGCAACGTGAGGTACACAGAATAGATACCCTTCACTTCAGGGACTCAGAGATGGCTGTGGATGAAGGTACAGAAATCTAGGTGTGTGTGAGGGGGCATTTTTAAACAACTCGGGGGGGTAAAAGGTCAGTCAGGCTTAGGGCCCAAATGCCCCCACCAAAAAAATTGGTGCCCTATTGTACCTCCAGCCAGGCAGCAGCCAGCTCCCACTATGCTATGCCCTAACTATGTTTTAAACCTTTCATTTCAAGGCCTAATAATAATTCCCAGGACTAGCAATGACTATGCAGTGCTAGAATCCAAGGGTCATCTGAAGGACCCCAACCCGAGTGAATCAGTGGTGGTGGGGTTCAAACCTCGGTCTCTAGTAGAAACATAAACATTGAATCTGTTGGCAGAAACATAAACATTAACAAAGAATGTGTCAGTAGTATCATAAAGCTGGTAGTTTCACTGTCTGGCTGTATGACCTAGAGGCGATGACAGAGTAACAAGTTATGAATGAGCTTGATACATCCAACAGGCCTGGGTTTGATACCCACAACCAACACTTGCATACAGTGTGACCCATAGCAAGTCACTTAACCTCCCCAGGGCTTCCAGTTAACTCCTGTAAACAGGCATTCTGCCTAGTATGCCTTACCCGCTTATCATAAGAATATAAAAAGCCCCATCTTCAGGGGCTACAAATAGGTTGTTTGGATCTGGGGTGGCAAAAAGCTAAGCCACTGGTACATATTGACCTGTTGAGTGCAGTAGTATATTCACAGCTTGTGTGTAACTTATCTCTATTTACTGAATGAATTATGCAAGTTTCTTTTCATATATACAGCATAAGAGTTTTGATTCTGGTTGTAACCTCCCTTAGCTGTCAGAACCAGTAAAGCTGACCTGCACACTTTTAAACAGGAGAAACGGAGATAAGCAGATATAAAGTGGAGGTACTGCAGTGCCTGCCATGAGACAAGCAAAAGCTGTTCTTTCATGTACATCTCTTAATGGAGTGATGTACATATAACTATCAAGAGGTCTGTGTAGCAGAAGGCTTGTTTTTGAATGTACAGATATGTAGTGTGCTGGACTGTGTGGCTATCTGAACATTAACGTGTTGTTCCTTACCTGCATAAAGTTGCTCTCAAAGATAGGGGTGCTTTTGAAATTCTCATATTCTCCCTCGTAGAGGTATGTCTGTAGGTCTCCCACCAAGGGCTCCGAGCTCCACCCAACCTCCTGCTCCAAAAGTGTGCTGTAAGAATAGGAACGAATACCAGCACGGCCAGCCATGGATAATTTTCCTCACCTGAAATCACGGAAAGTTAGACTCAGACTGGGGCAGCACAGCAGGTTTGTAAAAAACGTTATCCCTCATTGCAATCCATCAGGACCTGGGCTGCAAGCCGAAGCGGCGGTAAGAAGGCACCCACGCCTCTCTACCTGCAAAGCAACCCTACTATAAAGATATGGTAGCTCACTGTGCTACCGGTTCGAAATCGGGCACTAGGACTGATTCTCCCTGATTGGCCAATTTCCTCTGCTGAAGCTGCCTATTGGCTGGTGCTGTATCCCCGTTATAATTTGGTCAATACATCAGTAATCTCAGCAATTGTGATTGCTCACTTTAGGCCTGACGGTGTAAAGTGCTCTAAAGTTTGTTTGCTTTTGCTCACCTCATTTCCCCTTGCCAGTCCTCTCCCCACCATCCCCCCCACTGCCTCTCTCCTCCTCCTCCATCCTACTCATCCTACCCCCCTTGTTCCCCATTTCCCTCTTACCCCACTGCCTCTCTTACTCCCTCTCATCTTCTCTCCCCTCCCTGTCAACTTGCCCAACCTTTGTACCTACTTCTGCTCCCTCCCCTGCTTACCCCTGTCTCTTTACTTCCCCTCCACCCCCCCTGCACTTCATCATATCATAGCAATTAGACAACGCCATATCTTTGGCATCCTGACTCCCCACATCCTTCCTCTCCTACCCTATCCTAGCTCCTCCCACCTCACCCCTGGCTGGTTCCCTTTTTTCCCCTTTTTATTCAGTGTTTGCTAATTTTTTTCTATATGTGTTTTACTGTATTTACCCAAACTTCTTAACTGCAGCTCATTAAATTTCGTTGTTATTGTACTACTATGCCATTACTACATTTAGTATTGTAATCTTAACTTTGTTTTTTTAAACCTTCTGTTGATGTGGAACCTTTGTAAATGAACCTGTGGTTCAAATGTACTTGTAATCCTGGTGATCAATAAAAAAAAAAAAAAATTCAAGCTCTGCTCCTTCTAACTTTTAGTTATACAGCCTTCTTTGAAAATTTAGACTGGCTAGATTACATTTTTTGTAAAAGTTTGACTAAATGCCTAGAGACTAAATGTAGAACTGTTAATTATGAGCTGTGTTTAGAGTACAAGTAACTGTAAAATGTATTTTCTTTTTGCATTTCTTTACCTGCTTTATACAATAGGGGTGAGCTGATAACCCATTAGATAAAAACAGGTATTCTCACTGTACTCCAGTTATCATATTGTGACTATGTCATGACAGTAGTGATAACCAGAAAACACCAGTTATCACACTTGCGCTAAACCCGTGCAAAATCCGTGCAAGTTACGCAAAACCCCCGCAAACCACACAAGTCCGTACCAAACCTGTGCAAAGCCCGCACAAGCGGTAATTTTGCAACAGTAGGGGCCTATTGTATAAAATGGATACATGATGGGCACTTGTGTGATATGGAAAACGGCTTCACTCCTTTAGAGTGACCTCTGGATGCTCACCCATGGCTTCGCCAATCGTGAATATCCAGAGGTCACTCTAAAGGAGTGAGGATATTTTCCATATCACACTCATGTCCATCATGTGTCCCCTTATTACTTAATCTGCTCTCTCCTCTATTCTCTACTTCTAACCCACCCCATTTTGCCATCCCTATGGCTCTCAACCCCCTACTGTCTTCCTGTCTCCCTCTGCCTGCCTGCCCACTGATTTCCTATCACTTAACTAATTGCTTTTTCTCTCTCCCCCTTCCTCAGTGTGAGGCCCCTGATCGGGTGCTCACTCTCACTGGCGGCTTGCGGCGTCTGCTTTTGCCAGCTGTCCTCCCCGACCCAGGCCCAAGTGGCTATAGGAATGCACCAGCTCCTGTCTGTCAGCAAAGCAACCTTCCTGTAAAAGTATGGTAGCTCACCGCACTACCGGTTTGAAATCAGGTGCTAGGATTGATTCTCCCCGATTGTCCACTTTCCTCTGCTGAAGCTGCCTATTGGCTGGCACTGTATCCCCTTTATAATTCAAGCTCTGCTCCTTCTAACTTTTAGTGATAGAGCCTTCTTTGAATGTTTAGACTTGCTAGACTGCATTGTTTTGCAAAAATTTGACTAATGCCTAGAGACTAAATGTAGAACTGTGATGACTTTGTTTAGAGTACAAGTACCTGTGGATTTTCTTCTTTTTGCATTTCTTTACATGCTTTACTTAATCTGCTCTCTCCTCTATTCTCTGCTTCTAACCCACCCCATTTTACCATCCCTTTTCCTCTACCCCCCGCCATCCTCCTGTCTCCCTCTGCCTCCATGCCCACTGATTCCTGATCACTTAACAAGTTGCTCTTTCTCTCTCCTCTCCCCAGTGTGAGGCCCTGATCAGGCACTCACTCTCTTCAGTGGGTTGTGGCTTCTGCTTTTGCCAACACCTGCCTCCCAGGACCTGGGCTGCAAGCCAAAGCGGCCATAAGAAGGCACCGGCTCCCCCTCTGTTAGCAAAGCAACCCTCCTGTAAAGGTACGGTAGCTCACCGTGCTACTGGTTCAGAATCGGGTGCTAGGACTGATTCTCCCTGATTGGCCACTTTCCTGTGCTGAAGCTGCCTATTGGCTGGTGCTGAAGCCCCTTTATAATTCAAGCTCTGCTCCCTCTAACTTTTAGTGATACAACCTTCTTTGAATGTTTAGACTTGCTAGACTGCATTTTTTGTGGAAGTCTGACTAAATGCTTAAAGACTAAATGTAGAACTGTTAATTATAAGCTGCATTTAGAGTCTAAGTACCTGTGAATTTTTTTCTTTTTGCCTTTCTTTAGCTGCTTTACTTAATCTGCTCTCTCCTCTATTCTCCACTTCTAACCAGCCCCGGTTTTGCCATCCCTTTGTCTCTCTACCCTTGCTGTCCTCCTGTATCCCTCTGCCTCCGCGCCCACTGATTCCTGATCACTTAACTAATTGATCTTTTTCTCGCCTCTCCCCAATGTGAGGTCCCTGATCGGGCATTTATTCTCGTCAGCATCTTGCAGCTTCTGCTTTTGCCACCGCCCCTTACCCCAGGACCCAGGCTGCAAGCCAAAGTGGCCGTAGGAAGGCAGCAACTCCTCTCTGCCAATAAAGCAACCATCCTGTAAAGGTACAATAGCACACCCCGCTACTGGTTCGAAACTGGGCACTAGGACTGATTCTCCCTGATTGTTCACTTTCCTCTGCTGAAGCTGCCTACTGGCTGGCACTGTATCCCCCTTTATAATTCAAGCTCTGCTCCTTCTAACTTTTAGTGATACAGCCTTCTTTGAATGTTTAGACTTGCTAGATTGCATTTTTTGTAAAAGTTTGACTAAATGCCTAGAGATTGTGGCCTGGATATTCAAACTGCACTAGGCTGTGGCACAAGCCTGGGCGCAGCTCAACTTTGTTGCGCACGGGTGTGGCCAGGGCGATATTCAACGGAGCTGCGCTATGGCGCAACTGCTTTGAATATTGCACCCTGGCCACCCCCACTGTGCATGGCGCAGTGGCACTGCGCTAGCGCAAGTGGTCAGAGTGGAGCACGGAGATGCAGTGGTGCAAGTGTCATTGCGCCATGCACAGCACCTGCGATATTCAAAGGGGGACATGCAAATGGGGTCATCATTTATGCAAGGTGCACAGGGGGCCATTTGCATCTGATTATGGCCCCATTTGCATGCCATTAGCATGCAGATGCGCCGATCCCCAATGACTTGCACCTGGCAAGCAGCCGTCAGTAACCGACACCCCCTGCAGCCCGATCGTGGGAAGTCCTGTAAAGTGACAAATAAAGTCCAATATCCCTGGTGGTCTAGTGGACCGCAATGAGCCTGGTTGTGGGCAGCATTCATCACCCCCCCCAAGTCCGATATCCCTGGTGATCTAGTGGACTCCCACCCACCACCCACTGAGGCCCCACCACCCTGCTCCCCCATCCGCGGTGGGCAGCACCCCACCAGCCTGCCGCCCTGCCACCCACCGACTAACAGCTCAAGTAGGGCTGCACGCCCGTGGTTCAGAGCATGAGCCAATGGGTGTGCAGCCGCATCATACTAGTCAGTCCAGATATGTGAATGAATTCATTCACATATCTGGACTGACTAGCTCGTATGAGCTACACACCCATTGGCTCATGCTCAAACTCAATAGGCGTGCACACTGAGCTGTCAGTCATGGGCGGTAGGGTGGCAGGCGGGTGGGGTGCTACCCGCCCGCCCGGCTGATGGGGGGCGGGGTGGTGGGACTTAATGGGCGGTGGTGTGGGGGTCCACTAGATCACCAGGGATACTTCCGGACTTGGGGGTGATGAATACTGCCTGATCGGGCTCCGTGCGATCCACTGGACCACCAGGAATATTGGACTTGGGGGATACAGTGATGCCCATGATCGGGGCATGGAGGGCACGCCAGGTGTGGCGGGAACAAGTGATGGCCACCCACAGGTGGCAGCTGCTGTGTAGCGCCCTGCAATATGGCAGCTCACCTGTGGGTGGCCATCACTTGTTCCTTTTTTTTTCTGGTGTAACTTTGTGCAGGCGCAGGTAGGGGTTACGCATGCATAACTCTGCACAGCCCCGGCTGAATATCGGGTTGTGCAGGTTATGCATGGGCACCCCACCTGCGCCTGCAACCCATATGATGTGCCCCTGCGCGTCGGGATTCGCGGCGCACTTTTCCCTTTTAAATATTGCACCGGGGCGCATCAGTGGGTTGTGCATGGTGCAACACCATTGTGCCATGTGCAACCCTTTCGAATATCTGGGCCTAAATGTAGAACTGTTAATTATGAGTTGTGTTTAGAGTACAAGTAACTGTGAAATGTTTTTATTTTTGCATTTCTTTACCTGCTTTACTTAATCTGCTCTCTCCTCTATTCTTGGCTTCTAACCCAACCCCAATTTTGCTATCCCTTTGGCTCTCTAGCCCCTGCTGTCCTCCTGTCTCCCTCTGCCTCCCTGCCCACCGATTCTGGATCACTTAATTAATTGCTCTTTCTCTCTCTTCTCCCCAATGTGAGTCCCCTGATCAGGTGCTCACTCTTTTTGGCAGCTTGTGGCTTTTACTTTTAGCACCTTGCTGAAATTTACAGTGTCCACATTACCATTGGATGGTTATACATTGCTACCACTAGTAGTAATAGTAGTAATGATTTTATTCATCTAAAATGAACAAGGTAAAAACAATCCCATTGAGTATAGAAGTACACTCATTTTCAAGGGACAACTTCTAAAGTACATTTCCTGGTTACAGTATAGGGAAAAAAGAGCTTCAAGACATACACTAGAGGGACTAGATACATTTTCCACACTAAGCCCTTACCTCTCAAATGTCCCGCATTGTGCGGGACATCCTGCATTTGCTCTCATTTTTGGATCTTGTCCCACTGTCCTGCCAGCACCTTTCATTGTCCCAGATCTCACAGATCAACTTTTGACAATGAGAGAGTGTGCTGACGTCGATGCGGGCCCTTTAAATGCACATGACTGATTTGAGTGCTGGCTGCTAATTCTGATGCCTGGCAGGAGGAGTGAACAGCAGTGCACATGGCCAGTGGCAGGGAGGACGAGCCTACAAGGATGCTGGGCTCAGTGGACTGAACTAGAATGCATGGGCAGAAAGTGGTTGAGGACTTGAAGTCGGTCTAGAGAGTTCTGCTGCTCCTCCTCCTCACTCTCTCAGCCAATCGTGGAGCACAGACTGGATTTTGTAGCTTGGCACTTTGAAGCGAACCATCCACTTGCACTGCTGCACGATGACGAGTGGGAGCGATGCAGAGAAGACGCGGAGAAACTGGAAAACTGTCTGGAAGCATGGTTAGAGAGAGGAAGGATTAGAGGAAAGCTTAGCCTTGTGGAATGTGGGGATGACATCACCGGGAGTGGAAGGTGAAAGAAAATGAGGAATACAGAAAAAAAAAAAATCAAAAAACTTGCCCGGAGCCTATCTAGGGCTGGCTGCTATTTGCTGCACCACTGCCTGCTGTATCGGTCAGTCTCGGTCTGGTTGAGTGTTGTTTGTGGTCTGGTTGGGTCGTAGTGGCCACCGCCGGTCCAGAGGAGCTTTAGCATGCCTGTACCAAATGTGTGGAGTGAAGGTGGAGAAAAAGGGACCAGCCTCTCCTTCCCTGCCTGCCTGCTGCATTGAATCAAGTGCAAGCCCAGCCCAGTGCAGTGTGCCACTTAACTGAGGTATGTCCACTCCTGCAGCTGGTTGGTGTTGTTTTGAGGGGGCATGGGGGGGATGTTCTACTGCAGACAGTGCTACTGCACTTAGTCTGTTCTCTGCAGCTCTGCATCAAAGAGGGTAAGGAAGGGTAAACTATCTCGATTGGGATTTGATCTTTGAGGTTTATTTTTTTTCATTTTCTTATGCTGTGGACTGACTGAGTATAGATGCACAAGGAGGCACAGACTGATAGGTGCTGGTAATTGTGAAAAATGTTATGAAGAGTATTTACTGGGCATGTTGTTCCAACTTCCACAAAAATGACAGGTTATGGCCCTGGCTTGGAATGGGATGAAGCAGAAGGATTGAGAAAGTAATTAAGTTGTTTCCCCAACCCCTATGTGTGCTATTTAGATTGAGTTGCAGGCTTTGTTATGCTGTTAAACAGTGCAATACATCATTAAAGTGCTGAAATTTGGGTGTCCCTCATTTCAGGGTGTGGTGTCCCTCATTGTCCCTCATTTCAAGGGTTGGTGTCCTTCATTTCAGAGTCCTGAGGTTGAGAAGTATGCACTAAGCCCTCTCTCAATCTCCTTTCTTAGCACAGTATACGTGCTGCTGGACTGTGCAGCTTTCTAAGCTCTGACATAATCCTAATAATAATGGGTTATCTACATCCTATCCTCCAAATCCTTCTTCTCGTAATAATTTTTAGCCATGATGCTTTTCAAGCCACCTTGCAACAACCTCATCCCCTGTTTGCTATCAATCATAGCATTCATTATGACCCTTGCTTTGTAACTTTATTACCTTACCCAAAGGCTCATAGTCTACTTACTGGCTACTGGTACCCCCGCATGACTGGCTAACATCCAGCGCATATGCCTCCTATCCCCTCAACCAATTTCCCTTAGCCTCATGGTGTTGCACTCTAACCTGAAGAGCAGTTTCAACCAAAGATGGTCAAACAAACTGTATTACAACCAATTGAAAGGATGCTTACTTAGAATCTTCCTAATGCTGCTGCTAATGTCAGGCAATGTTCACCCTATCCCTGACCCAGCAAGATTTGCTTCACATAGTGGCCCAACAAAGCCTGTCAACATAGGCAGCCTGTTAAGTAAACTGGACAGTCTCAAAGTATGGGTCACACAGCAAAACCCGGATATCTTGTCCATGGTAGAAACATTGCTTTCCCTGAAGTTCTCAGATACAGAAGTTGCAATACTTGGATACACCATGTTCTGGCAGGACAGACTAACCAGACATGGTGGTGGCTGTGTCATCTATCTTAAAGAGATGTTTATAGGTCATGCTTTACCCGTGTCCAGCCTATGTTGCTCCGCCCAAGCACTGGCTAACAAAGTACTACTTCAGGTACATAACAAAGCCCTAATGGTACTATCAGTTTATATACCACCAAAAGAACACAGGACAGAGTTCCACAGCATTGTGGACTATATTTGAAAACTGCAACAAAACTCAGACACTATAGTTCTGGGTGACCTCAATGTCACCTGGATCTCCCCTGACATGGGCCCCTTTAAGGATGCTATCTCAGTGCATCACCTTTCCCAGCTCGTTACCTCCCCAACCAGGACTAACTATAGGATGGGGACAAGTACCCTGCTTGACTGGATACTTTCTAATCATCCAGATCATATCTCTAATGTGACTGTGCACCTGGATTTGCTAAGCGACCACTCCATCATTACCTGCAGTGGGACAAATAAATTCAACAACCCCCTCCTCAAACTCTCGACAACAGGGTGTTAAAATGTGGATACCTTGAGCCCCTAAAACAGCACCTGTGCAAATGTAACTAGTCCTTACTAGACACTACAGTAGAGATAAACCTAGCCCTGGAACATTTCATTAATCACTTCAATGCTGCTTGCAATATCCCACTGAACTCATTATTATGATAAAACTCAAAGATCACCTCTGGCACTGCGCAAGAGCCATGGGCAAGCAAGCGAATGTGCAAGAATATAAAAAGGCCAGGAACGAATGCACATGGCCAATCCACCTTGAAAAGTAACAAATATCATTGGGAAGTGCTTGCTAATACCTAAGGAGACAGTAAGAACTTCTAGAATAACATAAAAGATGTCACAGCTAAAGATCTGAAGATGGCACCCACCCTGCTCAACACTGATGGAGCCCCTACCCTTGACCCGCTAACCATAGCAAATACTTTCAACAATGCCTTCACTGACCTGCACAGTGTCCTCCCACTGGACTTCTTCGAGGATACCACCCACGCTAGTGCTCACTGGTCAGAAGATAAACTCCTGGCTCCTCCCCCTTTTTACTTTAAAAAGGTTCTGCTGTATCTGGCTAGAAAATACCTAAGCAATGTGCTAGGGAAATCAAGGCATAGTGGAGATTCCTTAGACCTCAAACTTGTTGCCCTCACCCTTGAATAAATGCTGGTACCCCTCACAAGGATCCTGAACCTCTTGTTAAGCCAGGCACAATTTCCCCAAATATGGAAATCAGATCTTGTAACCCCCATACACAACAAGTTCTAGCAGAGCCACTACGTCTGCAAATGCATTAACTTGATAAGGGTGTTTCATGGGCTTAAACATAAACATGAATTGCATTCATTAAGGCCTATGATACCATTCCACATCTGACTTGTAAGCAAGCTGGGCAGCCTGGGAGTGGGTCACAAGGTAGTAAACTGGGTTAGGAACTGGCTGAATGAAAGAAGATGGAAAATCATGGTAAATGGTGCTCAATCTAAGGAAAGGAGCGTGAGCAGCAGGGTGCCCACACGGATCAGTCCTGGGCCCAGTCATATTTTATGTCTTCACAAATGAAGCTGCGGAGGGGCTAGAGGGGAAAGTGTGCCTGTCTGCAAATGATACTAAGATCTGCAACAGGGTGAACACTCCAGGAAGGGTGGAAAAAATGAGGAGGGACCTAGGAAAACTGGAGGAATGGTCCGAAGTGTTGCAGCTGAGATTTGATGCAAAAAAATGCAAAATCAAACATTTGGGTTGCAGGAACCCATGGGAGGATTACCAGGTGTGTGTGTGTGGCGGGGGGGGGGGGACACTGATGGTCACCAAACAGAAAAGGGATTTTTTCATAATCATATTGGATGACCTAAAGGTGGCTAACCAATATACCAAGGCTGTGGTGAGAGTCAGTGGGATGCTGGGGTGCACAGAGAGAGAGGTATCACCAGCAGAAGGAAGGAGGTGGTGGTTCCGCTGTGCAGATCACTGATGAGGCCTCATTTGGAATATGATGTTCAGTTCTGGAGGCTGCATTTCCACAATGTAACTTTAAATCACAAATGGATTAAATGGTTCTATTTTAGATTTGTATCCCTCTCCTCTTCTGCGCCCACTGGTTAGGCTTACTGAACACAACCTGGAAATATATTGGCTAATATGATGATTCACCTGCACAAACTGCTTCTCAGTCCACATCATTGTCTTTTTCAAATTTTAACTTCTTGTTGAAAATAGCAGTTTGCCATGGTAATACATAAAGTAAAGTGATGTCACCTTCCAGGAGTTGTAAGGCATACTGTAGCTAACTTGGCTTGAGGAAGGGTGAACATGGTCAGGACCCCATAGCAATTGAGATGCATATGCAGCAAATAAGTCCAGATACACTAACTTACCCTACAAGTGTTAAGTATCATAGTCTGCATAATACACAAGGCTTACAGTGAAGAATCTTCATATGGTTTGGCTGCTTTGGGTTCTAATGTTTATAATACAGGGATGAATAACTAGTGAATACATTTTTTCAATGACTACAAAATGTGGTACAGTTGCAGATGTTTTACAAAGGTATAACAGAAATTATGTCTATCATGTAACAGAAATTATGTCTATCAGGTATTGTTGACTAAGAATTGGATCACGTTTTCATAGAGACAGAATACATTTAGGGTGCATAGTTGTCCCTTTGTGAATCACTGCTGCTCTCTGCACTTAAATCACTGTTAAGACAACAATCTTTAAGTAGTAATTCTAGAATTTAACCTGGAATCTGGATTTATTAATTTTTGAAAAAATATTTTGAGGGGGTGCCTAATTATGTATTATCCCAATATTAATTTCAGCATTTTAGTGGAAACTTTGCACTCTGGTTTTCTTATTCTGAATTTTTTGTAGTATGTTGTCTGTATTTATTTTGATTCTGTTGGCATGCCTGGTAATGTACAGGGGCAGGGGATGGAGTTGTGATTGGGTTTGAATAAGGAATATAAATATTCATTACATTGCTTTGCTATCTCCACTGTATTTTTTTATGGTTTCCTCTTTAACAGTAATGTACTTGTATATAATTTTTTGTTTAGTGTATTAATGTAACTGCACAATTACCTGCTGTTGCTTTTGTCTGCATCTGTTGCATTCCATTTCCATTTTCTTTTTGAAATAGTTACTTTTGAATTTATGTTTATTTTAAAATGTTTAATATTCTGACCATGTGGTTATGTCATGGCTTTTGTTTTCAGATATTTTATTGCATGTTAAGTTTTTTGTTGTTGTTGTTGTTGAGTAACTGTCTTCAAATCCTCATTTAGCCATCTTGCTTGTCATCATTTGTTGTCATATTCCTTGATCTTTTTAATGTAAACTATTGCCAATGATAATATGTTGCCCTGTATAATCTGCCAAATATCATTTATTGCTTTGTTCTTTTGAATGTTATGCCAATCTGTTTTTTTTTTATGTTTTTTGTTGTTTTGTTCTTTTCAACTGCATATATGACCCTTCACTTTCCTTTGTATCCTTTTCAACTGTTTTCTATATTTAGGAACTATATTTTACTTGAGCTTTCATCCTCTCTCAGGTATAAGGAAAATGCATTGTAATGCTGCTCACTTGCTTTATACATATTATACCCCCTCCCCCTTGCTTTGGCTTATTTTATGCACAGTTTTTCTTCTGTTTTTCTTTTTTTTCTCTCTTTTTCTTTATGGTTCTGACTGTTATAATTATATATGTGTATATATATATATATATATATATATATATATATATATATATATATATATATAGTTGATTTAAATTGAAAATAGGTTGATTCCATGGATTTTAAATATTTGAGCAGTACTTGTTAATGGTATTATGTTACTGGTACTATACTATAGGCTTTATATTTAACATCTTAAAATTGATATTAACATGAATGTATAATGCTCATGTACCAGTTATTTACTAACATAGAAACATAGAATCTGTTGGTAGAAAAGGACCTCCTGGACCACCTAATCTGCCTTAAGGTCCCTACCTACTGTGCCGCCATGGACCATAACTGGTCTCCAGCCTTAACCACCCCCCAGTGCTCTAGCCCTGTTACCAAGGTTCCCTTATATGTATCCCATACATGTCTGAAACCAGTTACCATTTTTGTACCCATTACCTTTGCTGGCAGGCTGTTCCAGGTGTCCACTGCCCTATCTGTAAAGAAGTATTTCCTCATATCCCCTCTATGTCTTCCCTCCTTCTAGTTACATATCATGCACCCTTGTCCTTGAATATCTCTTTCTCAGCAGAATTTAACCTTTCTGTAAATTATTGACACCGTTGAGGTATTTGAATGCTTCTATCATATCTCCCCATACCCTTCTTTCCTCTAGAGAGTACATATTTAACTCCCTGAGTCTTTCCACATAGGCAACAGTTCCATCATCTGTCATCTTGAGAACAAGGTTAAAGTTCCTGACTACATCCCTGCTTACATGCATGATGTATCTTACAGCTGAGGTCTTAAGAGCTGGTGCCAAGTGAATTACTCCATACAGGTAAAGGGATACAGCTTCATCCCCAAGAGATTCAAACTGGACATGTCACTTTATCAATCATTTAAAATAACACAAGTTTAGTTTCACATTCTTGCTACGAGGGAAGTAAGTAAGATCAACCAGCATTGTTAGCAAACAAATGAACTGACACCTCTGGATGAGTGGGGGAAGGGATACCAGCAAAACAAGTTTCTCAGTTTGCAAATGGTTGTAAATTAAGCACTGAAATGTAACAGAGAAGGAAACATTACAGAGGAAGTTTCAGCTTACAAAAAAAAAAGAAATCTAGATTTAGTAGTTGTCGTATTGGTCCTTACATGGGCACCTTTGATGTTTGATGGGCACCTTTCAGTTGTTAATTTGTCCAACCACACACTGACTACTGGAGAACTAAATGTACTTTCAAAGGGCCTCACTTTCTGCCCAACAAAACCACTGGATAACATACAGTTGTGTGGTGAACTGGAGGAATACTTCCATAGATTGAGACTTAAAGAATTATTTCATGGCAGGGAAGAAATCACTGGTAGTGAAGACAGTGCAAACAGCAATAATGTAATGGATAAGAAAAAGGAATCTGAATTTACCCCCTCAAGTGGGCGTAACAAAAAACTAGACAATTACATTAACTATTTTCACCAACAAGTCAGTGGTCAGATCCTTACTAGGCAAAAACAGATCCATTATAACCTTTCTCCATTGGAACGGAGAGCTATAGGGACACTGAAATCAAACCACAACATTGTCATCAAAAAAGCTGATAAAGGCTCTGCAGTGGTGATTTTAAACAGAGAGGATAATATTAATGAAGCTAATAGACAGCTAACAGATCTTACATACTACAGAGAACTAGAGAGTGACCCCACTGCAGGATATACAGATGAACTACGTGGCTTAATTAGAACACTTCCAGACCATGTCCGAGAAAAACTGACTCACCTCATCCCTGCTGAACCCAGGCCAGAGACATTCTACATGCTGCCTAAAATACATAAACCTGGCAATCCAGGGAGACCCATAGTCTCTGGTAATGGTACCTTGACTTAGGGGATCTCAGGGTTTGTAGAGACCATTTTGAAACCGCTGGTTATGGAAAGAGACAGTTATATCCAGGACACTATGCACTTTTTGCGTGTACTTTCTGGTTATAAGGATTTACCACCTGATACCATTTTAGTGACAATGGATGTAGCATCCCTCTACGCTAATATTCCACACACAGATGGCATTGCAGCATGCCTTAAATACATACATGAGAAAGGACTGGAACAAAACATCAACCCTGGAGTGGTGGGTGAACTTATGGAATTCATTTTGACACATAACTTCAACTTCAATGGTAAACATTATGTTCAAACTATGGGAACAGCAATGGACACCAAAATGGCTCCACAGTATGCTAACCTCTTTATGGCTGACTTGGAGGAGGATTTTTTAAGGCAGTATTCCCACAAACCACTAGCTTATTTCCGTTACATTGATGATTTGTTTATCATCTGGATGGAGGACACAGATGCACTCAAAGATTTTCATCACACACTTAATAATCTCCACCCTACCATAAAGCTTACCCTGGAGTACTCTACCACCAAGGTTAACTTTCTGGACACCGCAGTCACCATTAAGGATGGAACCTTACATACATGTATTTACAGGAAGCCAACAGACAGACAGAGATACCTGCACAAGAAAAGTAATCACCCAAACCATACAAAAAAATCTGTCATACAGTCAAGCACTCCGATGTCACCATATTTGTTCAAATGAAGATGACAGAGATACACATTTGGCTATGTTGAAAAATACCTTTATTGAGCAGGGACACTCTTCCAGGGAAATTGACAGCATAATAGAATGGGCAACGCAAGTACCAAGACAACAACTACTTCAATATAAAGAAAAGACAGCTACAGACAGAATACCCTTGGTAGTCACATATCATCCAGACCTTGAACGTCTGCGTAAGATTATTAAAGACCTCCACCCAATATTTAGTGAGGATGAAACCCTTAATTGTATTTTTAAGGAGCTCCCACTACTATCTTTTAAACAACCACCAAATTTATCCAGCCTAATTATTAGGAGCAAACTTTCACCAGAACAGAATACCATGTCACACAATGGCACACGACCCTGCAGTCAACGCCCCTGTAAGACTTGTGGGCTCATTTCTACCTCGGACTGTGTGGTTACATCACAAAACAGACAATTCCAGATGCATGGGAGTTATACATGCATGTCACGACATGTTGTTTATTTCATTCAGTGCAAGAGATGTCCACAAACAGGTTATGTTGGAGAGACATGCCAACAGCTCCACACTAGGATGAACTCACACAGACATACTATTACAGCGAAGAAGACTGAAAAACCAGTGGGGCACCACTTCTCCCAGCCTGACCACTCAATCTCAGATATGTCAGTAATGGTCTTAAAAGGAAATCTCAAAAACACACAACAGAGACAAGCTTTTGAGATTAAACTTATTTTACATCTCAATATGGTAGCAGATGGGATGGACGTTGATCTTGGTTTTATGGGACACTATAGAAACTAACATCCACAGACCTCTTCTTCTTCAGGCTGACATATTATAGGACTCCAGCATGTGTGGGATGTGGGTGCATGTGTGTATGTATGTGTATGGGTATGTGTTGTGAGGTATGTGATATAACAGCTGTGGGGCTTGCTGTCACATTGAGGTAGGTCTCTGTTTAGATATATGGAGTTATAATGTGTTACTATTCTTACTTCACACACATAATGAATATTAATTCCTCCTTACTTTTCATCTTTCCCTGGGGGTGGGATTGACTCCATTGCTCCATATTCAGGAGTGTTATCATATGCTGCCACATATAATTTTTGTAACTCTGTACATATTGGGGTGCATGATCTCATTTGCATGGGGGTCCTGCAGAGATCTTTTTACATTAGGCTAACATTGTAGTAATTTGTGGATATGTAGGTATGTTAGACCTCTGGTCTTACACACATACTTTATATTTACTTCTAGTTACCTTATCCTGGGGAGGGTGGCGGGTTTATTTCATGGTAGTTCTATCCAGAACCCTTGGAAATGTTACTATGCAGATAGTAGTATGGTTAAATAGTGTCCCATTTTTGCTCTGCAGGTATTAGGAGACATAAGCCTTTTACTTAGGATTTCATGACAAGTTGAATTCCTTTGGGGAATAATTGCAGTGACTGAAGTGAATAAAGGTTCACTAGGGTGTGTGTGTGTGTGTGTGTGTGTGTGTGTGTGTGTGTGTGTGTGTGTGTGTGTGTCTGTGGGAGACAGAGAGAGAGAGAGAGAGAGAGACAACATCTCCTTAAAGCTATGTATCTCCCCCACCCACATTATGGTGATGTGGGGTGGGTTAGAGTGTATTGTTTGTATGAAGAGAAGGAGAGAAATTACATTTGTATCTCTTTTTCAGATTCCTTAGACACTTGTGGTACATCAAGTTGTTACATTCTCAGTGTATATTGACATTAGTACATATCAGGCTACATGGTCTTAATTCCTTGAGGTTCCTCGACTAGAGTTGCTTGACACTAATATTGTCAATTTATATTATCATTTATATAGTCCTGAGGTTTTTGAAATTTCTTGGGCCTTATATCTAGCTTGAGAGTACAACTGGGTGACAGGTCCAGCTAGGTTTTACACATCACACAGTGTGCACTGATGTTTTTAAGACAACTTTACTGGTACATTCTTGTCTATAATGCAGACATTGAAACTTCATGAGCCCTATAACAATCTTAGTCTGTCTTTAATCTGGGTGGGGATTGCCTTTCAGTAATCACATCCTTATACAAACTGTGACACTCATAGCTTGATTTAGGAGTTATCTGCTTCAGCAGTGTTATCTTACGTCAATTCAATTTATATGCAGTAGGATTCCTTGTATGTGTGTTCCACCAAGCACCTCTGACCCAGGGTTCCTCCTGGCTGAAGGCAGTATGGTACTGTTAAACTTCTCTGACATCATCTTCTGTTTTTTTTTTTTAAATGAATATTTTAAACCAATGGGGATTTTTTTCTGTTTTTCTCTGCATTATCTAGCTGTTATAAGTATTGTATTTTCTAAACAACTGCCATGAGCTTCTGAAGAAGGACTGGTTGGTCCGAAAGCTAGAGCACTTTGTTCTTGTTGTTACATCTATGTTGGTCCATTAAGAGGTATCAAATCATTTGCTTCTGTATCTAAAAAAAAAAAAAAAGAGGCAGTACTGGGGGTAGCTCAATTAAAGGAAAACTGCATGTTAAAATCAGGAAAATATATGTATTATTAACTTTTTTGTGTTCTAACTTCATCTCAGTGGGTTTTCTTTTTCAGTTCTGGCTGTGATAGGAGTTTTTTCTAACTTTCTCTAGCTGTTTTATGGCCCCTGTGGGCTGCCATTCAGCATGTGTGTGTGTATATATGCATGTCACTATTTAAAGTAGTTTTGTCTGCACTCCTGTTGCTATCCCTCAGTCCCTTTCAGTTTTTGCACCACTATCAGGCAGCAGAAATGGAGCAGTACTTTATAGTTTGTTAGAGTAGACCATGAATGAAATAATATATGCAGAATTGGAATGGTTTATATAAATTAATCTGGAAACATAATGGAGCACAGCTATTTATAAAACAAATCTGTGATTGCTTCTCACAATGCTACTTTGCACTCCCCCTTCCCCATTGCATGGCAAGGGACACATCAGTTTATCTCAGCAGCAGTTATTGCTGCCTGCAATCTGCATATAAATTGTGTCACTTTGCCCAAAATCCTGCTCCCCATTTTGGTCAACATGTTATGGAATTTTGATTCAACTGCTTGTGTCTTGCACAGAAAGTGCTTGTAGATGAATCTAATCATTTTGCAGCTGTGGCCTTCCATTGGCTAAGCAGGCTTTGTGATTGTTTGTGTTTACGTGATCCAATTCTTAGTATTTGGTTACTTTATTGATGTTGCCTAAGGAGGGACTCAAAATGTGCTGGGTAGTTTTTAGCAAATTCAAAGAAATCGCAGAGGCACCATACTTGGACTTTGGGTGGAGTTTTCCTTTAATTTCTCTTAAGCCAGAGGAAAGTCCCATAAAACACTATGAAGGAGGTTTCAACTTGCAAAAAAACGCAGCACTGGGGATGGCTCAACTTAAGCACTGAAACTTAACAAAAAAAGAAAAGGTCCATAAAATACTATGGAGGAGGTTTCAATGGGTCTATGTGATAACAGCGAATGCCTAAATGTGATCACCGTTATCGCGCAGTCAGAGTGCCGAAAAAGTTTTTTGGCACTCTGACGACCCAGATGCACAGGATAACTGTGCCAGGAGATTTTGTAATGCTTTCTGTGGGACTACACCCCACTCCCCCCCTATGAGGTGCTTGTCCCCACACCCCCTACTTAAGGATTCTCAACACCAGGGGGTGCATGTCGAGGAGGAGGAAAGTATTAACAAAAATAAAGGTTCGAGCTGGGCACAATAAAATCGTACTAGCGCCCAGACCCGACCCGAGTACCCACCCACCCCAACCACTAGCTAACCCCTCTTTCTCACTTATTCGGCCATCCACCGCAGCGCCACTCCCTACAGCCCCCTGCCCCCTCCCAGCCCACACTCACCGTGCTCGCTTTCCCCAGCACACGTGTACACATAGAGACATCCTGTTGCCCAGTTTGCCCGACCCCTCATCCGGTCACCCTACCCTCCCATCGCCATGAAGGATTGCACCTGGAAGGTGTCACTGTTATGGACGGCACCCTTTCTCATGCACCCACCTCACAGGTTACCAGTTTCAACTTACAAAAAAAGGCAATACTGGGTAGGGCTCAATTAATTGCTCAAGCCAGAGGAAAAATAGTGCTCTTCTGCTGCCATACACACACAGGCAGCATAGTAATGAGGCTGCAGCTGAGGACACTATTTTTAACACTCTACCATGTTGTTTGGAAGGTAATTACGCAGGTAGTCCTTTTCTCAAAGCAAAATGTCTGTAGGGCTATGCCCACTGCAACTGTAGAAGCTGGGATCAGGCTCTACACTCTAATTATAGGCCAGTATCGATCCTCTCCCCTTGTCTAAAGCACTCAAGCACATTGTTGTGGATCAGCTGGTGGACTATCTTGAAAAATACTCACTCCAATGCCTGCCGCAACATGGATTCAGAAAAGGGCATAGCAGCACTACGGCACTGTCGAAATTCACTGGTTTCATTCAACATTCAGTCATTGGGAGGCAGTATAGCACAGTGGTTTAAGGCTCTGAGCTGCAAATCTGGTGACATCCAGGAGACCAGACCTGGGTTTGAATCCCACAGCTTCTACTTGCATACTGTGTGACGCTGAGCAAGTCACTTAACTTCCCTGTGCTCCACGGTCACTCCTGTAAAAAAACTTTCAGCTTAGTGTGCTACTCCTGGTTAAACAACTAAATAAAAAAAATTAAAAAAATAATTCACTGGACCAAGGTAACTTAGTGGGTGCAGTTTACATAGACCTTTCAAAGGCCTTTGATACTGTTAACCATAAACTACTACTTCGGCAACTGACTTCCATTGGTCTATCCATCGATACGATGTAGTAGTTCAAAAATTATTTAGAAGACCGCTCCCAACAGGTGTGTAACCCCTCACCCCTGCCTTTTTTGCCAAAACAACAGGTGGCATGCTGTTGAAGCTGCCAGCAGTACCTGGTATGGACTGGGTTCGGGGAGGATGAGGTTACTCGGCACAGGGGAGCCTAGGTTTGGCTACTCTGTACAGGGGCACCCAAGTAAATCCGAACACAGGAAGCAATAACTGTAATGTCCAGAACCAGGAATGGGATTCTTCAGTGTGGCTTTTATTCACATACTAGCTGAACAAACAAAGCATAGACAGACCCCTATGGGGCTACATTTCCTGGTAATGCAGATTAGAGACTACAGAACACTTTATCACCTTTTCCAGCCCTCAGGCTCTGAACCCACCAGGCACACAGCCTGGACTTACACACAGCTTTGGGTACACAGCCCGACTTGTACACACTTGGGTTTTCCCCACTGGCCCGGCTCCCCTGCCGGCCACTTGATCCGCGGTTCATTTGAGGAATGAACCAATTATCCTGTTCATGGTCCATTTGAGGAATAAACTAATTATCCTGTCGTGGCTCCCCACACCACACTAGAGACTGTGACTCCTAGAGAGAATTTTCCTTACAATCTCATGTCTGGGTACTTCCCCCATCACTGGCCAAGTGCCTGAGGCAAAGTAGAAAACCACGGAAGAAATCCGTAGAGGTGGACCTGGTCACTAAAGATGGGGGGCCACCCACCTCCAGCTCCCACAGCCCATACTGGCCATTTCTCTGGAAAACTGAACAATTCCTTTACTAAACTTTGAAATGTAGATTAAGGGTAGACATCTGTCACATCTCCTCTGCATATTATTTGCATCCCAACAAACTCAGGAACTTGAAACTACTTTTATTTTGCTTAGCCCATTTCTCTAGGCTTCCCAATATTTAGTAGTTCAATCCCCACATTGTCGCACAAGTCCCAGGGTGAAAACATAGGCCCTTTTAGCCAGAGCAGACACTCACCCTCATGTTGCAGGTGCCCCATAGGCGACTCACAAATCTTCTTTTCTCCCAAAATAAATACTGGAATGAACAGACAGCTTCTCCTCCACAAACAGAACTAAGGGGATTGCTCCAGGAATCTGCAGGGAATCCTTCTCATCCCCCACCCCGGAGGAAGGGGGCACTGAGACCCGAAAACAGTGTGGCCCCACAGTGGCCCAGTGGGCTTGCAGCCCATACTGTACATTGTCATTTGGTGGGCAGACACGGAGGTATGTGGGTGGGTTCCTGCTGCCCGCCTATGAAGGGGGGAGAGCTGGGTGGGCTGGGGGTCCTGTGTCGGTGGGGGGGTGGAGGGTACCACTGGACTACCAGGGCAATAGGATTATATCCTCTTGGGCAATCGGGTTTACTGGTGGGGTGGGGTGTAACACTAGACTACCAGGGCAATAATGATATTTCAACATGGGCGATTGGGTTTACAGGGCAGAAGGTATCGCTTGACTACTAGGGACATACTAGTACTGTATTTCAGGCAATCAGGGTTACAGGCAGGGAGGGGGAAACCACTGGACCACCAGGGATGTTTTTGGGTGCTTATGCACAGTGTACTGGGGGGAGGCCACCCACAGCTGGTGGCTGCTGTGATGCACCCTGCATTATGGCAGCTCGCCTGTGGGTGGCCACCATTTGAGCCTCATTTTTTCATGCTCAACCTTGTGCCTCGGTATACGGCACATCTTAGGGTTGTGCCAGCATATGCACCGCACATCCCGGGCTGAATATCAGGATGTGCCGTATATGCTTGGACACGCCCCCTGGAGATGTGCCACATACATTATCTTTGCATCCTGGTGCATAGGAAATTGCTCTGCACAATTCCCCCTTTTGAATATTGCCCTGGGGCATATTTCTGGGGTTATACTGGCATAACTCAGTTGTGCCAGGTGCATCCTCTTTGAATATCTAGCCCCTAAACTTTAAAGTATTTTTGTAGGACGACAAATACCTCCTTCCAACTTACAGAGGCTTCATTCAAAAGGGAGGCAGTATATTCTAAAAGTTAGTGCACCAGACTGTGAACATGGAGACCCAGCAGAACTGGGTCTGAATCCCCACTATTGCTACTTACATATGGTATGACTCTCAGCGAGTCATTTAACCTCACTAAGCCACTGAGACACACCTAGAAATGAAATTCAGTCCAGTATGCCTTTCTCTGCCCAAAATTCTAAAATAAAATGCACAGCTTCCTTATAGTTGGGTTATGATTATACGATTCTCTGAATTAATTTACACTCTTACATGCTATATTTTTGGATTTAGTTTATTATTCCTCACTACTTTGAATTCCCCTTTCATAATTTTGCTCTCTTTTTATCCCCTTCCCCCAAGGTCGCACCTGGGAATCAGCACTGACTCAGTATGCCATTCTGATCAAAACTTTTACATGCATTTATTTATTCCAAAGAAGTTATAGTTATAAATTTAAATGCAGTGTTTAGCAATACTGAACATGGTCCAAGTCACTGCACTTTTGTAACCCTAATGCAGGTTTCTTTCAAAGTTTTTATGATACATTTTTACGCATGTGTCTATAATGTCTGCATCAAAAGCTCTGAAGAGGCTGACCAAGTGACACAGATCAAGAGTACTGCACACCATGTGAGGGACCTGGTTTCAACTCACAAGCCAGTGCTCTCATTCTGGGCTGATGGAGCCACAGGAGTGATGCAGAGGAATAGCTTCCAGGGTCGGGGGGGGGGGGCACTACCTCAGAATCTCCTGTGGTAAGACAGGGTTCTGGTGGTGCAGATGTCCACATCTCAGCATGCCCATCCCCAGGCCTTCCTGGCAATCCACTGCCCAAGACCAAGGAGATAGACAGATTTAGCTAAGGCGGAGGACTGCTCTCTGAATGCAGTATGATGCCAGTACTGACCCCACAACAAGGTCCTGATGTACCTGTTCGGCTCTTCTTTCCACAGCATTGAACTAAGAGTGAGCTCTGGGCCTGCCATGGTGGACTTTTCCATGAGGTGGTGAGTCTGGCCTCAGCTTGAGTGAAGCCAGAGTGAGGATATTCTGAGGTTGCTGAGAAGATGCCCTGATTGACACTGACTATTTGCTTGCTGGTGGTTTAAATGATCCGGGGGACAGAGAAGCACCAAGTCTGCCACAGTGCTGAGGGGAGGCTTGGACGGGGTACTGATCAGGGATGTCATTCACTACAGAAAGGATATGGTGATATCTCACCGAGTGCAGTAAAGGTAAGGGTCATTTTGGAGGGAATTATGTAAAAACTGGCATTTTTCAAAGTAGTGCATGAGCATGAAACAGCAGATGCATTTTTGAATCTGTGGGAGGAAAACAAATCTGCACAAGTGTCTGACAATTCAATAGGCCAGCGTAAATCAACAATATGATAAACAATGGAAGGAGAGTTTGAAATGATTTGTTTTGTTTTTATTTTGTGTACGTGTGTCTGTGTGTGTGTGTGTGTGTGTGTATGTGTGTGTGTGTGTGTGTGTGTGGTGATTTATTTATTTAAAAGTTGATAACCATGAAAGCCACGCAAAGCCAAGGATCATTTCCAGGTATGACCCAGGGATAGGGATAAGGGCAAAATATACAATCATTCAAAAATATAATCTACAACAGGAAGGTCCAAACAATTTCGGTATACATTACGACAAGCGTACAGTACAATAGTTCAGGGAAGTAGGAACATTTACATTATGCATACAACAGTATTCACATTGTGTACATCAGCACTTTTAGTACTTTGTTTAATACAACAGTATATTAGATACAACAGTAATAAGTACATGTATTGATGAGGGTACAGGCAGACTGGGTTTATTGCATGGAGAAACTAGTACCTTGCTAATCAATAGGTTTAGAGAGATAAACATACTTATACAAACAGAACATTCCAAGGGCAATACAGTGGCAGGGAGTATGGGTGAGCGGCCAGAGGACTTCAGGTGAAGGAGGAGCTGCCTGAGATACTTTTTGAGGGATGCAGCAGTTGGCAGACTGCGTATAGAGAGAGGTAGATTGTTCCAGAGGGCCAGGAGCTGGTAGGCACATGCTAGTTTCTCAGCAAGTGAGTGCAGAAGGGCTAGGGCAAAGGAGTGGTGGTCACGAGTGAGCAGTGGATAGCCAGTGTTGGGGGCAGGGGTTATAAGAGAAGAGAAGTAGGCGGGAAGTGCATTGAACCAGAACTTGGCCACGAAGGAGGTGCAGTGCACAAGGTGATGATCTGCGAGCAGTGGGGTTAGTGTTTAGAAATTGTTCTATTTCCACTTCTCAGCCACTCGCCATGTCCCCACACTTAGACATTTTGTGACATCCTACCAGCGACAGTGTGGGGGAGCATCCCATTTAATCCTATGGGGACAATTTTTAAACCAGTACTATGCATCTTTAATGAAAGCCAATGCTTAACTGATAGGGCCCCTATTAGTTAAGTGGTGGCTTTCATTTGTATTGAAGGCACCTTAATTATGCATAGTACTGGTTTGAAAATTTTCCCCATAGGATTCAATGGGACGTGGCCTCACGCTCTCCCTGGTAGGATGTCACAAGACATCTGAGCACAGGGGCATGGTGAGTGGACTGGGAAGTGGAATGGGATCAGTTGGCAAGCAGTTTGGCCAGAGTTACGATCCCTTTCCTCCTGTTCAGAACAGTAGTAAAATTTATAATTTTGATACGGAGGGACTTTTGCTGGGGCACAGTTAAAGGCTATGAAGCCCAAACCTGAATTTCAAAAGGTTACACCTTTACTTTAAAAGATAGCAACCAAAAAGTAGCATAATACCACAATGGCAACCAGAGTAAAAAACAAACAAAAAAACGATTCTAAGAGGCATTGATATGTGAGAGTTCTGCATCCTGGTTGCCAGAAAAAGTCAGCAGCCATGGGTCATTTCCTAAAGTACATGGCCTCAGAACCTGCACAGCCCATAAGCATGCATGAAATTCTCTAGCCATTTTTATAGTCAGAAATTAATATACTGGTCTTGTATTTAGACAATCAGGAAACAAGAAACTTCCAAACCATTTTACAAACAGCTACAATATATGACACCATGCATTGCAAGGCCCCTTGTTTTTTTTCCATTTACTGATAATAGTTTGATGGATTCAAAAGAAGTTTTAAACAATTTTTCTTCTTTAAATCTTCAAATAATAAAGAGAGTCTGAAAGTTTTGAAAAGGCTCTGAAAATGATCAGGAATTTTTATGGTTTACAGGAACCTTTTGCAGTTGTTCTATCCCTAATACTGGTCCTTAACATAGAGGATAATGCCTGGTGTTCAGGTTGAAACTGTAATCACTTTGAGTGGTTGCTAGGGCAGCATGGTAAACCTCAAGAGTGCAGCTCAAAAGGTTTACTGTCACCCCAAGCAACCACAAGAGTTGATTACATGCGCAGTTATCACCCGGACATTAGGCATTTTTTTTTTTTATAGTGCATGGGACAAGACAAATACATTTTCACCAAAACATTGAATTTTGTGGCAAACTTTACCTTAGAAATGAAGCGGTGACTCAGGAGTAGTGTGCAAAAAAAACATTTAAGTGTACATTCACACAAGCTAGCTGATAGCACCTACAGTGCTCTGGAATAAGGAACTCCATAAAACTATTTAAATCTATCGTGATGTATTCAAATATAATATTAGATAGCATTAACGATTAATGTTTAGAAAATAACAGCTCTAAGTGATGCTCAGCACAAGTCTGAACAGATCCAGTTGGTCAGTAGAGGTCACATTGGAAACAGATGAAAAAGAATTCTGCGTAGCTTTGCGGCATCCTCATCAATGGCCGAAACATATGAAGCATCAAGGAGAAACTCTGTGCTGCAAACAAGACAAGAAGGTACTGAGACTAGCAATCACATTCTGGGTTTTTAGAAAATTGACGACTACCGGCATTCCGTTTTGTAATCCCACTGCCATGACATACATGAGAAGGTTTAACAAGGTTCTGATGTCATGACAGTAGGATAACAAGCCTGTAAACCTGCTGTTTTCAACAGGTAATAGATACTAAGCATACATTATATACAGGATAATGGCTAAGGTTCTGCTCTTAACAGTGTTGTAATCACCTCATGCAGTTGCCATGCCAACCATGTAAACCTCAAGAGCATAGCTTGAGAGGTTTACTGTCACCATAGAAACTGCAAGTGGTGATTACAATGCTGTTAACAGAAGAACCTTATCAATTGTCTTTTACAGTGTATGGGGTTATTCCTCGTTTTTTTGTGACTGCCGACCCTCCAAAATAAGCACAGAGATAACCATTTTTTTACATCTCTGGAATCAAATGTGGTTGCCAACTGTGATAATGCACTTCTTGGGGTCGGAGTCACATCAACAGACAGCTACGTTGTTCTGATGTATTGTGGGAGCAATCTGTGAAGGAAATAACTGGTGCGGCAATCCGAGTCAGAAACCTGTGAATGGGGGAGATAAAAAAAGGATTTTAACTACAAATGTTGCTCATTGTTTGAAGTTTGGTAGATGTGTTTAAACTGCCACACCAGGGTGAGTTTTAAAAAGGAGCACATAATACTGCAAGCTCCATTCCAAAAAAAGAATGTCAGTGACTTAGGCTCTATCTTGTAATCTCACCGGTCTGACATAGGCAAGAGAGGTTTACAGCTATAACATCAGAATGGCGAGATTACAAGATAAGAAAAAGATAGCAGGAAGTGTATAATAATTGCTCCCCATACATTATATAACATGTAGTGATGTTAGAAGCATAGCAACAACATAAACAATAACATAAACAATTTAGTGGGCACACTTTAAGTCAATGGTCTAGTGCATGACACTACCCATGCCATGCTGCACTACATTTACAAGTGCATCCCTGGGTAAAGGTGGTCGAAGAAAGAGTGAAACACTCCTGCTCACCCTCCCTAGAGAAAAGGCACCTCACCTCTATCATGCACTCACCCTCTGGTAGCCCTATGCATGAGAGACCCCAGTATCCTTCCCATTACCACGTCTGCAATGTGGCAGCACATAATACTACCACCAAGCAAATGTACCAAACCTGCACCACCCTACCTGTGGTTCAAAAGGTAACCATTAGATATTTTTCTAGAATCACATTCCCCCTTCACAAACTCATTGTCCCTTTTTGTTTAGCAAAACTAGACAAACCAGTCCGCTTAAAGACAGACAAGTTTCCCTTAACTTCCTTAAAAACTCAGTATCAGATTACTGCATGAAGGACATTCTTGTAAATGTGAAATTACACCTCATTTGCTGCATAAAGAGAGAGAAATCAATAAATCTGGGGTACTCACAGAAGAGCCTGAAACCTCTTCAGGGAGTATACTAATGGCCAAAGGCACAAAGCATTTTGGGGTGATTAATGACTGGTTGGGAGAGTTGATGGTGTAAGGTAAAGCCAGCAAGCCAGCCATTTATTTGCACAAGAAGTGCCTTGGACCAATGTCATTATTGCTATTATAAGTCAATTTAGGTAAAAAAGACATTTACTATTTTCCTGTATGGCTATACTTGGTCTTTTCTATCTCATTACAGTACTACATGACCCCACAGAGTGTATCCATCTTCCATAACACATGGGTTGATGTATTAAGTTGCTAGACAGTAGGATGAGACAACATCGTATTTGCCTTACTTATCACTTCAGGGGAATTAACAACCAAGAAGGTGACCCAACCAAACAAATCCCAATATACAGGGCACAGATTTGTTTGGAGAAACAGATGAGCAGTGATTGCTAATCAAAATGTTTCTAACTGTCCGTGCACTGTTCTGACACTAGGTCAAACTCATTGATTTCAAACTATGGTAGTGGTTTCAGTGAATCCCTCTAGGATCTAGCACTTTTGTGGATATGATGTTGGAAGCAAGCCAAGCACAGAAAATGCACTTCATTTAACTAGTAATAAACCCTTCAAGTTTTTTTTTTTAAGCTGAACTTTGTATTGATTTTCTTGTTACAAATCACAAGCAAATAAAGTCCATTGCTTTTTCTGCCAATATTAAAGATTCTAATCTGCGTGGGTAGAAGAAATAGGATACACTGGCTCCAGTTAACATTTCTAAAGTCTTCAATTTCATACAAACTGAACAGCAACTTTTCCATAATAACTATCTTTACAACACATCAGTCCATTTTGTAATATTATTTTCATTTATAGCTGAGGCATTCCAACTTTGGAATATTAGCCTTTTGATATTCATTGTGGCTAGTGCACATATTTTATGTTCAGTCCTGCCCAGTTTTATCAATAAAAAATCATTAAAAAACATTCAAATAGCAGGATCAAAAGTGACTGGTGGTCCAGTGATTTTATTCACTATTGCTGAGTAAATGTCCACCATGAGAGAAGTTTAGGACATTATCCTAGGGCAGGGGTTCTCAAATGGTGAGGCCTGCCTCCTTGGGGAGGCCCCAACCTGTTCCAGGGGAGGCTCAAGCAAGTCTGAAAAAGTACTGTATTTAAATTTTTAATTTTATGAATTTTGTGTGAAGAGATGATGCAAACTGAAAGAGGATAATAGAAGGTGAATTTAATGTATTTATTTACTAATGGGTGACAAGGGAAGGTGAATGAAAGGCTAATTTCAGGTGTACCCGGGAAAGGGCAGGGAGTGAATACATTTCAAAAAGACAACTGTAAAACAGATCAAGAAGTACACAGTAACCAATAGTGCAAACAAATATGAACAATGAACTAATAATGAGAGGTGGTAATTGATCAATTTGTGGCCTGATGGCAGAACAGCCCAAATACAAGGGTTGAGCAAAGAAGTGCTAACAGCAATAGCAGGAAGGAGCAAAGTAATCCCTGAGAAGTTGCTTAGGATCAGGGAAGGACTGGGAGAAGCAAAGTATGTAGGAAGATTATTTCACATAGAAAGGAAACAGAAAGTAGTCTGACTCATGAAGGTACTGCAACAAGGGGTAACAATGGTTCAAGAATGAAAATAGCAGAGTATGTAGGTTGACCTGTGTGTGTCTATTGGGGGAGGGAGTTACAATAAGCTGAATTTATTTTTTTTTTGTTATTCAGATAACACCTTTGAGCACAGGAGCTCTTTTTCAAAGGTTCCATGTCAGAATAAGACAAAGAACTAAATGTGAGCCAAGTACTCAAAGGGGTTTCAATTTATTCATGGTGTACTACGCAAAGTACAGTATGTTGTTTTTCTTTGGGGAGGCCCAAGATTATTTCAGTTTTTTGGGGAAGGATCACTGTAACAAAGTCTGAGAACTATTGTCCTAGGGTATTATTAAACAGCCTCTTCTATTACACCCATGTCAGCAGACATCATTAGGGTTGGAGACCACTGTAAACAATTTGCTAGTAGTATAAAAAACTCGAAATACTTGCATTGTATACTTGATTCTTTGCAGATGTGCACATTTTAGTCATATTTCATCCCAAATGTTCTTTGATATTTTAATATTTAATGCAATCTGTCATTTCTGTTCCATTCTTTCTCTTAGGTATAACCCCCCCACCCCCCCCACACACACACATTATTAAAACTACATTTTGGCGAGTTGTCGGATACCGCACATTTTCTTTTTCTCTTGCAGCTTCACAAATGCACCTGCTGTTTTATTAAAAGTTTGTAGAATGATCTGGTAATGTAAACTAACTCTTTAATGAGAAGTGTTCCTTCTTTCCCAGCCATATTAGGTTCTGTTCACACTGAAGCATTCAAAACAGTTCTCAGCGCCTGAACTGTTTCAAATGTGTGCTGCCCCGGATCGCGTTCGCAACTAACCCACATGTAGCTTGGATTTTTGGAAGCATGCTGAAACCCTAATGAGACCTGGGATTGAGCACGCTTCCAGAAATCACTTCACAAAGTAAAATGGATTACTTACAGTGCGAACGTATCAGCCCGGGTGTTCTGTTCTACAACCATGCTTGTTTGTCCACCCGCATCCCATAAGCCCTGGCACTGCTGGAAACTGGATCACAGGACAAGCAGATCAATACAGTAGTGTGAACGCACTAACCTGCATTGACTGAAGTGGATCACACAAGCAGGCTACAGTGTGAATGCTATAATACAGTTAGAACAATTCTGTTTTTAAAAACGGATCACAGAACCGTACTGTACTTTGAACAGAGCCTTACTTGTTAATCCTGCTAACTCTACTGTGCTGAATCCAGATTAAGTTTAAATATGGAAATTGGATAAGGATACAGCACAGTGCTCACAGAATGTGGATCTTATAGACTGTTGTCTCTCTTAAATACAGATCTTAAAATCTTTACTGGAATTTTGGCAGAGAGAATTCAGAAAGTGATCACAAATGTCATATCAGGATCAAACAGAGTTCATAACTGGCAGATCCATACAAGATAACATTTGTAGACTACTGATCATCATTTCTATGCAGGGGGACAGATGGCATTCCAAATAGCTATCTCCATGGATGCTAAAAAAGCTTTTGATAGGGTTTATTGGCAGTTTCTTTTGAAAACCATGGAGATGAGATTTGGCCCCAAACTGATAGTGGCCATATCAGCCTTGTATACAAACGCAGAGACATTGGTAAGATTGAATAGGATTAATTCAGACAATTTTAAGCTTACTCACAGTACCAGACAAGGGCGTCCTCTGTCACCCCTGTTGTTTGAAATATGCTTGGAACCCTTGGCACCTAGAATAAGACAGGCTGTAAATATTACAGACATAACAGTGGGGGCTGTGGATCAAAAAATATCGCAATATGATGATGACTCCATTTTCTTTCTTGGGAACCCCATGGTAGTAGTCCCAAAATTGGTGGAAATCTTATATGATTTTAGTGCTATTTTAGGATACAAAATAAATGTTCTAAAGTCAGAAGCACTGAAAATTAATGGATCTTGCCCACATAGGTTCGAGGAGCGGTTTTCAATTTAAATGGCTAGTAGCTTGGCAGAAGACACCAGGAGAAAGGACTGCTGTGTGACTGGACTTCTCTACTGGGACTAAAGAAGTAGAACTCTTGTACTTGGATCTTTAATTTAGGGTAAAAAAAACTAACAAACAAAACAAAAAAAAGTGTGTTTGTCTGAGTTAATTGAACTGAATGGTTATCTGAACAGTTATTTAGGTGTAACTCTCAGGTGATTGAAAGGACTTGATAGCTGTGGAGTTTAAATTACTTGTAGAAAAATCTGGTAAGTAGGGGGAGTGGCTTAGCTAGAAGGAAGCTACATTTAAAGACTGCCTTAGAAAGTTTCTGCTAGTAGCTTGGCAGAAGACACCAGGAGAAAAGACTGCTGTGTGACTGGACTTCTCTACTGGGACTATATTGCCCTCCTTCCCTCCCCTCCACCCTCCCACTGAAAGCTAGTTCTACTTTTATAGGCACAAGATTTGACTGACAACAGGGAACTTCCTGTTTGGGAACAGGAAATGAGTGATCACAGAGCCATCAAAGACCCACCATCCTAGATGGGCAAGAGTAGCTCTCCGGCTCCCTCTAGCTGCTGGAGGTCTGCCTCTGCGCAAGTAAGGGATCTACTGCGAAATATAGGATATTCTTGTCTCAGAACAGGACAATCAGGAGCTTAAAGGGCACACAGGCAGAAAGTAAGGAGAAAGGGAAAAAAAACAGAGGAAAGAGTAAGGATTGCAAACAGTTAAAGCGCCTGAAATAAGACATGATGGGAGTGGTGCAGTGCTGCAGAGCAGCAGTCTTCCGGGAGACGTTCTGGAGGATGCAGTGTTGTCCTATCTGCAGGCACCTCTCTGGGCTGAGGGAGGAGGTTGCTCATCTCCAGGCTGAGTTGGCCAGGATTTGTGGGACCTCCTCTTCCATCCAGGGACCACCAGTGCCACTGCTGCTGCCTCAGAGGTTGCCAAGAAAGAGGAGCGGTTGGACCACAGTGGGCTCAGGGAGGTTGGTGGAACAGAGGTGCATCACTCCAGCTGTACCTCTCCACAATTCCTATGCCATTCTGGCAAAGTGTGGTTCCTCTATGGAGGCACCCACAGTGGAGACCAAGGAGGATGCTGGGAACCTCCACAAAGGAGACCCACAGGAGGGTGGCAGGGGACCCCGCAGGGGAAGGAAACAACTCCTGGTGGGGGACCCCATTGTTAGTAAGGTAGAACTGGGGGAGGAAGGGGAGAGGGAGGTAAGGTGCCTTTCTGGCACCATGGCTTGGAGGGACAGGGAGAGAATCCTCAGGATTGCCAGAGCAGCTGCACAGGGAAGGGAGCTGGATGTCATTGTCCACCTAGGGACAAATGACCTGGCAAAGAAAGGGATTAGAGAAGTGCAGGAAGAGTTTGTGGAATTGGGGAGGGGCCTTAGACAAGTAGCATGCACGGTAACCTTCTCGGAGGTGCTGCCCATCTATGGCATAGGAGAGGCTAGGGTGTTCCACACCATGAGATTCAATCAGTGTTTGAAAAACTGGTGTGGAGCTCAGGGATGTGGCTTCATTGGGGACTGGGGGTCGACCTGGAGTGATGCAAGCCTATAACGGCATGATGGGCTGCATCTGTCCAAGAGAAGAACCAAGATCCTAGGTGATAGATTTAAGTGCTTCATTGGCAAGTATTTAAACTAGCCAAGGGGGGAGGCACTGGAAAGGAGCAGGGAAATCCTAGCCCACCCAAATAATAACGGTAGTAAGTGCGGTAAACACCAAAATAGAGGTGTCGATAGGGAGAAGGGCAGGGGTAAATGGAGAAAGGGACAAAGGCAAGAAGGACAGGGATGGGGCAAAAAGGAGTAAGGCCATCAGGAAATGGAGGGTAATGAGTACCAATGCCCGTAGTCTGGGCAACAAGCTCCCTGAGCTGGTGGCCTTGATGGAAGAGGGATGCATGGATATCGTAGCAGTCACAGAAACATGGTACACAGAGAACCATGACTGGGATGTTAACATACCAGGGTACATAACCTACAGGAGAGACAGACAGGGGAGAAGAGGGGGAGGCGTAGCTCTCTATGTAAAGGAAGGGATAAAAGCAACTGAACAAAAGAGTAAACAGGGTGGAGAGGAGGCACTGAGGGTCACCTTGGAGGCTGGAAAAGGCATCACAATCCACACAGGGGTTGTGTATAGACCCTCATGTCAGGGGGAGGGAATGGACAAGGATATGATAGAAGGCATTCTTAGAATGGCAGAGAAAGGAGAGATACTGTTGATGGGAGACCTAAATATGCCAGATGTTAACTGGAGCACATTTGCTGCAGCCACGTCCAAGAGCAGGGCCATTCTTGATGCCCTACAGGTGGCAGGCCTCAGACAGCTAGTTTCAGAACCCACTCGTGAGGGAGCAGTCTTAGACCTCATACTCTCAAATGGGGGCAGTGAGAGCGAGAGGATCTCAGATCTAGAAGTGGGTTGCCATCTGGGAACAAGTGACCATCAAACAGTGTGGTTCACGTTAAACTCAGCTACAGAGTCAAGCCATACAAAAGTGAGGGTACTGGACTTCAGGAGGGCTGACTTTGGCAAGACGGGAGAATGCCTCAGAAAAGCACTAGCAAACAGGCTAGAAGGAGGTGTGGAGCAACAATGGGGAATCATCAAAACTGCCATCACAGAGGCAACAAGCCTTTGTGTGAAGCAAATAAACAAATCAAAATGAAAGAAAAAGCCACTATGGTTCTCAAAAGAGGTGGCTGTGAAAGTCAGGAAGAAAAAGGTAGCATTCCAGAAGTATAAGTAAACACAGAAGGAGCAGGACAGAGAGCTGTACCAGTTAAGGCAGAAGGAAGCAGGGAATGAAGTCAGAATAGCAAAGGCCCAAACTGAGGAAAAGATAGCCAACTCGGTTAAGAAGGGGGATAAAACCTTTTATAGGTACATCAGCGAGCGTAGAAAGACAAGGGGAGGGATAGTGAGGCTGAATAGAATGAACGGTGGGTGGGCAGAGGGGAACAGTGAAAAAACAGAGATACTGAATGAATATTTCTGCTCAGTATTCACAAACGAGGAGGAGGAAGTGCCTAATTCAATTAACAGAAGCCCACTTGATAGAGGGGTCGAACCCAGTCCTTTCACAGGGAAAGGGTTCTGCAAGAACTCCTAAAACTGAAGGTGGACAAAGCAATGGGGCTTGGTGGAATTCACCCCAGAATTCTAAAAGAATTAAGGGAGAAACTAGTGAGAACACTGGCTACTCTTTCTAATAAATCATGGGAGGATGGGGTGGTACCCGAGGACTGGAGGAAGTGATTCCCCTTCACAAAAGTGGGACCAAGACAGAGGCAGGAAACTACAGATCTGTCAGTTTGACCTATGTGGTAGGGAAAGTGATGGAGTCACTTCTGAAGGAAAGAATAGTTGAGTACCTAGAGGCCAGTGGGGCACAGGACCCAAGGCAGCATGGGTTCACAGCGGGAAGGTCACGTCAGATGAATCTAATAGATTTCTTTGACTGAGTGACCAAAGTAGTAGATCAGGGAGGGGCTGTGGACATGGCCTACCTAGACTTTAGCAAGGCATTTGACACAGTCCCATACAAAGATTAATAGTCAAATTAACCAGCCTGGGAGTGGGTCTCAGGGTGGTAACCTGGAAAAACATTGGCTGGACAACAGGACACAGAAGGTAATTGTAAATGGAGTCCACTCTGAAGAAAGAGGTTATTAGTGGGGTCCCAGGGGTTCAGTATTAGGTCCAGCCTCTTTTAATGTCTTCATAAGTGACATTGCAAAGGGATTGGAAGGAAAAGTATGCCTCTTTGCAGATGACACAAAGATCTGCAACAGGGTTGATACACAAGGAGGCATGGAAAGGATGAGAAGGGACTTGGCAAGGTTGGAGGAATGGTCAGAAATATGGCAGCTAGGATTCAATGCAAAGAAGTGCAAAATAATGCACCTGGGAAACAAGAACCTAGGAGAAGAATACACAATGGGAGGTAGTAACAACAACAAAAAAGGAAAGGGACCTGGGGGTAATCATATCAGATGACCTTAAGGTTAGCAAGCCATGTGAGAAGGCAGTAGGGAGGGCTGGGGGTATACTGGGATGCATAGGGAGAGGCATCAGCAGCAGAAAACAGGAAGTTGTTATCCTCTGTACAGACAGTTGGTGAGACCCCATCTGGATTACTGCAGTCCAGTTCTGGAGACCCCATCTCCGCAAGGACATAGACAGGATAGAGGCAGTCCAGAGCAGGGCAACTAAACGTGCAGGGTCTGCAAGAGAAGCTGTATGAGGAGAGACTAAAGGAGCTTAATATGTATACCCTTGAGGAAAGAAGGGAGAGGGGACATGATAGAAACTTTTAAGTACCCCAGTGGAATCAAACAAAGTCCAAGAGGGTAGCATCTTTCAGAAAAGAGACTGCAAGAACAAGGGGACACAATTTAAAGATGGGGGGTGGTTCAGGGGCAATGTGAGGAAGTATTATTTCACAGAGAGGGTAGTGAATGCATGGAACAGCCTTCCTGAGGAGGCTGTGGGTCTAAAACTGTGGGAGAATTCAAGAATGCATGGGACAGACATAAGGCAATTCTTGTGGGGGGTAGGAAGAAATAGGCTGTTGGTTAACTGGGATCTGCGGCCGATCCTGTAGGTAGGGAAATGGGCAGACTAGATGGACCAAGCTGTCCTTCCCTGCCATCAAAGTCTATGTTTCTATGCTTCTATGGGCCCCTATATAACAGGATTAGATATTAAGGGATCCAGGTTACAACAAATCTCTCCAAACTATTTTCACTTAACTACCAAAAGTTTTGGAATATCACAAGCAGACAAGGCAAAGCAAAGCAAGGCAAAGTTTATTTATAAAGCACCCAATCCAAACAGGCACTGAGCACTGCACAGATCAAATAATGACATACAATTTCCAGACAGCCCTAAGTAGAGAGCATTGCAGTAGTTCAACCTGCAGGTGATGAAAGCATGGATGACTGTCAAGTCCTTCTGGGCTAGATACAGCTTGAGCATGGTGATATTTCACAGCTGGTCAAATCCAGATTGGACAGCAAATGTTGCTCAAGTGTCAATCTGCTGTCCAAAAGGACCCCCAGTTCTTCACTGAATCAGCTGCCATGAAACTACAAGGAGAGCCAATCTGTCCACAGCAGACAACTCCCAGTAACCTGGTTCAATCTTCATGACCTCTGTCTTACCTGTGTTGAGACATAACCAGTTCAAGCCCACCTAGAGTAATTTATTTCAGCCAAAAAATGACTCAGCACTGAAGCTGCAGAGACATCATCAGGAAAACAAGACAGGTATAGCTGAGTATTATCTGTGAAGCAGTGAAACCTAACAATGTACCATCTAATGATCTCCCCCAATTGTAGCACGTATGCAGAAAACAGAATGGGGACAAGGATCAAGCCTTAAGGAACTCCACAGGACAACGCAGATGCCTCCGAGGTCAATTTCCCATGGCAAGTTGTTATGTTCTTGTAGTAATGTAGGGCTCAAACCAGCACAGAACTGAGCCAGTGAAGCCCACAAAGTTACTCTAACAATCTAGAAACACCCTCTGGTCCACTGTGTGAAACACTGACAAGAGATCCAAGATCACCGAGATGGAACATTGCCCTCAGTTTCTCACAAGGAGCAGATCATAGGTTACCCTGACAAGAGTGGCCTCAGTGCCATGACAGAGTTGAAAACCCAACTGAAGGGGCAGGCCCAGTAGCATGGAGGAATGAGGCATCACACCTTACATCCTGGCACACCAGTAACCTGTGTTCGGTGACAAACTTGGGTTGCTGGAGGCCGGCTGTGGAGAAAGAACTGAGCATCCAGATGAGAGCTCTCCTCTCCTGGGGAGGGTATGTTGGCAGTCCTTAGAGCAAATCCAAGGAATGTGGGTTCCCTCCCGATATCTTTGTTTTCAGTTGGGGGCTAGTGGGTGGATGATCAAGCATACAAAGGAAAAGAAATGCCAGCCATGCCTTAATAGTTTCAAAAAATGTTTGTTTTATTCTTCTTTATTTTTTTGTCTCAAAGGATCCCAGTAGCCCAATGTTTCACCTTGTTAGGCTTCGTCAGGGACGGGATCTATGCATAAACATATTTGAAAATTGAGTATAATATTTATTTTCTTATCATAAACATTTTAGAATTATTTTTTTATAAAAAATATTTTTTGGTAATAGTTGATTCATGCCACTAGAGGGAGAACGCCAACTGTTTCTAACAGTTAAAATAATTTTTTTTCTGAATGGTGAAGCTTTTCTAAATATATATATATATATATATATATATATATATATATATATTCAGTAGTTAATATAATAACTAATGCATAGACTGGGGGACAATGTAGACCTCCTTTAGTCACTCTCAGACTGTCCTGTATACCAGTTGTTACCACGCTACTCACTTAACATGTTAACTTTTTACTTGTATGTTCACATAAGTGATAGTCAGCTTAGTTCACCTGTTATTAGTACTCTGAAATCATATTGCAGATCTGTAATGTAATACCACATATCTGTACAGTTTATCAGTATATGATACTTAATTGTTAGCCTTTTAAAGAAAAATAAAACTTAATTCAAAGTTCATACCTGAATTGCAGGCATAACACATGAAAAGATTGCTTTAAGATAGATTTAGTTCACTCTGTAGCACTCTGCCTATGTACTATGGCCTGGATATTCAAAAGGGTTGCGCCATGCGCAACAGGGTTGCGCATGCGCAAGTCCAAAATGCGCCATTCTGCGATACATTCAGCAGGAGTAGTTACGCCACTGGCACCAGGTTGCGAAGAGAGCAATGCAAATGAATGCATGCTCAACAGGAGGGGAGGATCCATGATAACCTGCGCAACCCGATATTCAGTCGGGTTGTGCAGAGTGTGCATGCGCAACCCCAACCCGCGCCTGCACAACCTGAGCCAAAAAAAGCTTGGTTGAGGGCCCCCACAGGTGAGCTGCTGCATTGCAGGGCGCACACAGCAGCTGCCACCCTGACTGGCCCCCAACTCGTCCCTGTGCCCCCCACCAGCCCGATCAAGGCATAGTGTAACACTGACCCCCCCGCCCACACATCTCCCACAGCCCGATCGCGGGCAGTACAGGTCATGTAACCCCCTACATATCCTGAAGCTCGATCGGAGGCAGTACAGGTACAGGAAACACCACACACACACACAGCACACACACACACACACCTGCTCGAGCTGAAAAAGTCGATCAGCCTCACAGCGTCTCATCATTTTCAGGCTCCCTCCAGTTTTCGCCAGCATGTGGAGAACAGCCTTGCCGCCCGTCGCCGCCGACCGATCATGCTGCACGCTAAGTTACAGCCAATGGCGCAGAATCATAACAGTCATGATAGTTCCAGATTTGTGAATGAACATTCACAAATCTGACTGTCATAATAGGTATGGCTGTACCGCCCATTGGCTGTAGCCTGCACCACTGGGCGCAGCCCTACCAGACAGTCAGTCGGCGGCGCGGGCGGCAGGCGGGTGGATGCTGTCGCTCACCAGCCGCGGGGAGCGCGGTGGAGGGGCTTCGTGGGTGGGGACACTAGACACCAGGAGATGTTTGGGGAGGGGTTTGTGATGTGACATTCTGCCCGCGATCGGGCTTTACGGTCCACTGGACCACCAGGGAGATATTCGGGTTGGGGTTACATTCGCCCACGATCGGGCTTCAGGGCACGTGTGTGTGTGTGTGTGTGTGGTGTTTCCTGTACCTGTACTGCCCGCGATCGGGCTTCAGAATATGTGTGGGGGGGGTGTTACATGTACCTGTACTGCCCGCAATCGGGCTGCATGGTGCGTCGGTCCCCGACGGCTGCTGCCTGGCAGGGTGGCCAGGCGCAAGTCCTCGGGGATCGGCGCACCTACATGCAAATGGCATGCAAATGGGGCCATAAATAGATGCAAATGGCCCCCCCGCGCCTTGCATAAATTATGGCCCCATTTGCATGTCACCTTTTGAATATCGGAAATTTGCGCATGGCGCAATGGTACTTGCGCCACCGCAAGTTTAATGCTCATCTCTGGCAACTTGCGGTGGCGCAAGTTCCACTGCGCCATGCGCAAGTGCTGTGGCTGGGGAGTGATATTCAAAGGAATTGCGCAATAGCGCAACTCCTTTGAATATCACCCCGGCCACACCCCTGCGCAACTATTTTGAGCAGCGCAAGGGCTTGCGCCTCAGAATGGCGCAGTTTGAATATCCAGGCCTATATGTACTAAATTAAAAAAGGGAGGCATTAAACATACATTTCAGTAATGCTTTACTTAATTACAGGTTAATAATTATTTAATTTACTGCTTATGACTGAAATGGAACTCCAAGTTTATATCACACTCCTCCAGTACTATTTTTGTTCTATTAGTATCCTTTCTGTGGACAGTATCAAGAAAAGGTTTAGAGTTAGCAGGTAACAAAACTTTTCTATTTTAAATTGAATACCAATCGCTAATTATTATCTCCTAACCTTTAATTGTCTGTTTTCACTCCTGGTTAACTGCTTACAACAGGACACAGGTGGCACTACTCTAAAGGTGATGAAAGAGAGACTGGTTTGTTTTTGTAGTTTGCAACAGTTCCGATCACAACAGTATTTAGTGTTAACCTCCAAAGATTACATCTTATTTAGTATTGCTCACAGCTTATTTAGTAATGCTTGCAGGTATGTGGTAATACAATGTTATACTCTGTACAATTTTTAGTAAATGCATCACCATAAGCTGGCTAGTGTTTCAGCTAAACATTTGTGGTAGTTCTTAACATTATATTTTACTACATTGTATGTTTCAAGTGAACATAGCCCCAATTAGCAAAGGTGATTAGTGGTGTAAAGAAACCTTACCAGAGGCTTAGGCACCATATGTTCTGCTCCAACACGTCATTTCTCTGCAGCACTGTGTTTCAAAGACTATTCATTTTTCTAGCAATGGGCCAAGGGGCAGAGACTAAGCTGCATCACCCGGATGAGTCACCATGCAGTGGGACCCAATCACAAGTTTGGTAAGGTTGCCTAGCAGCAGTAAACACCACATTGTGTATACCAACACAGTGTGGTGCTTTCCGCCCCAAGGTTCCATGTTTTTATTACAATACTTAAGTGACTTTTGACCAAACTGTCCCTTACTTTGTTTCTCTCTCTTTTTGGTTCCTGTTGATTGCTTCTTGCCTAAGTGTAAGCATAGAATTTTGGCTTCTAAACAGTAGCCAAGTCAGCATGTCACAACTACTGGTTGAATGCCAAGTTCTGGCTGAAGTCCTATCTTAAAGGGGTGATGTAAGTTTGATATAAATAAAAAAACATTTTACATCAGCCGTGTAGCGCTCTGGGTTTATATAATATGATTAAAGTTGGGAAGTATTTTCCCATAGATGGTAGAGGATCCCTGAGGGTTTCATGGACAGTACACTCAGTCAGTTGCCAAGCAGAGTGTGTCTAGTTTGTTTTAGTTTTATAAAACATTTTATATAACCAATGAAAATATTTTTCCCATCTACATCTCATGTCCTTATTTATTGTACAGGTATGTTTTTAGGTAAACTCACTATCAGTTTAAGTTCACATAGGTAGAAGGTCATCAAGTGCTGTTGGAGGTCACATTGGAGGGGCAAAAGATACCCTGGTTACAGGGTAGCACAATATTGCAAATACATTTACAGGGACTGATAATTTATTGCTAGCAGCCACCTAGAAGGAGAGAGTAGGCAAGGCAGGGCAGTGGGGTAGGGGGAAGGAGGGATTTGTGTGTGGGGGGGGGAATTTCAGAAAAAATAGTATTTGTAGTAATGGTTTTGTGTGACTGTCACAGGCTAAAAGTGGGGGTTGAAAAGTTATATGTGTCTAGTGGTTTGAGCTGTAAGGGAGGTTTACCAGCTAGCCCCCCAGTTTTCCTCATCATTGAGACCAAATCTGTCACAAGCTGTATTCAAGGTATAAATCCAAAACATCTCCCTTTGTTCTACTGCTTTTGTCCAGTTTTACCCTCTTTCAGGAGGGTGCACATGTTCAGTTCCCCAAAATTTCAAAGAAGAGGGGTTATGACCTACTTCTACAAAATGGATGGCTACAGGGGATGCTCCATTCTTTAACCTAATGTTCCTCTTATGTTCAGATATGCACAATTTCAGGGGTCTGGTGGTCATACCAACATGATGTTTGGAGCATGGGCAGATTAAGAGGTAGATCACATGGTAAGTGTCACAGGTCATATGGTTTTCGATGTTATATGTCTTGTTCCCATTAGGATGTTTAAACTCATTTTTTCCGAAGTATTGTTACAATGGCAACATCTGCCACAGGGGTGTATGCCTGGAGATAACGGTCCTAATAAAAGTTGCCCTGTCCTATTTGGGACATTCTTTTGTTCTGAATGCACCAGCCTGTCCTTGATAGTATTAACCCTCTTTGAGGCAATGATGAGTTTCTGCATAAAGTTGGCAGTTCCAGTAGGTCTTAAAGTATCCCAATGTTTCGTAACACTGTGCTTGATGGGTAGTAACATTTTGTTACCTGCGTGTTTGTTCATGTCTATATTTTCACATGGTGTTGCAGTTTTTCGTATTACTTCCCGAATGGTCCTTCTGCCATATCCTCTACTACTAAACCTAGCAGCCATGTCATCTATACCCTTGGTCTTTTCTGCACTCTCACTGCTGTTGTGTGCCACTCTCAGCACTTGTGAGTACAACATGCTCCTGATGAGGTGTGGTGGTTGGTAGCTGTGTGCATGAAGTAAGGTATTGCAGTCAGTGTCCTTTCTGTAAAAGCAATGTTCAATTGTTGTTTCGCTCTTATAGATCAGTAGGTAAAAAAAGGGTATTTTTGTTGTGCAAGCATTCACTGTAAATTGTAAATTGTCACCTACTGTGTTGAGATGCTCCTAGAATGCCTCAAGGTCACCCATGGAACCCTCCCAAACAAAAATCAAATTATCAATATATCTTCTGTACAGAATGATCTGTTTAATGAAGGGATTGTAAATAGGGTTGTTGATGAATATAGTTTCAAAATGTTTCATGAAGAAGTTGGCGTAAGTAGTGGCCATGGTGCTGCCCATGGCTGTCCCTTTTGTTTGTGTGTAATAGGTGCCATTCAATCTGAAAAAATTCTCATACAGCACTAGTCTGGCCAGTTCTAGTAATGTACTGGTTGGTGGAGTATGTACATTTCTGATCTTGTTAATACCAATCTCCAACATGTGTAGACCTGCCTCATGAGGTATGCATGTTTATAGACCTTTTACATCCATTATGCACAGAATCAGATGTTTGTGCATATCAGGATGTAAAGTTTAGTTTAGTTCTATGATGATTCTAATCACATTATTGGTATCCCGCAGGCAATTCTCCATCTTAAATACTGCTTCAATTATATAGTGATTAACAAAATGTGATGGCCCTTCCAAAATAGAATAATTGCCAGATACAATAGGGCAAGCGGGCATATTTTCTGGGTTTTTATGAATTTTGGGTAATCCATAAAAAAAAAATAGGAGTTTTTGAAAATTCTATTTTAAGGAGTTTCATCTGCCATTCTGTTAGATGTCCTAAATCCTGTTATGCTATGAGAATTTCATTTAAGCTCTCTGTTTTTCTTCTAATTGGATCCTCAGGTAGCCTCTTATAATTTGCTGAGACCTGTAGTAAGTTTTCACACATATTTATGTATTTGTTTTTGTCCATCACTACAATTCCACTCCCCTTTTCTGCCGGTTTAATCACAATGAATTCATCCTGTTCCAGTTATTTCAGGTCATTGGCTTCGGATCTGTTTAAGTTATATTTAGGTGTTGGGTTGAGGGTGTCCCTTAGAATTGTTTCTGCATCCATAAGTTCTTGATTTATATATGCTTTTGCATTAGGATTTCTACCTTTGGGGGGGATTATGGGTTATTTATGTTTCATATTCACTTTCAAGCTTCGGATTTCTGTTGTTGGGGTGGTTGGAAGTGACACTGTTCCTTCAGGCATATCTGTCTAAAAAATTTGTGCAGATCACTCATGATCTGGAATCTGTCTGGGTGGGCCAATGGGGAGAAGGAAAGGCCCCTACTCAACATCTGGGTCTCCACATCAGTTAGTGTTTTCCCACTTAGATTAAAGATGACTATAACTTCCTGCCTTTGCATCCTGCTCCTCCTGTCCCTCTGCCTGCGCCTTCTCTCCCTCCTCCTGGTGCCATCATTGCTCTTTGGTCTGTTTCTTCTACATAACCTTGGGACCTGATAAAGTACCACTGTTGTTGTTCTTCTGGGTAATGATCCTGTCTGGTTTCTAGTGTCTGTCTTTGGTCTAAAGAAACTTGTCTGGAGGGTTGTTGTAGTTGTGGTATTCTGTCAGTTCCCTGAGTACAGCTATCTGCACTGTCTGAGTCAGTCTCGGACCTTGTGATCCTATATCCAGTTTTGATTTTCCAATTATAGACCATGTCAAATCAATAATCATTTGAATCGCATTTAAATTTCTTTAATTTTTTTTTAGATTATTCTCAAATACATTACGTTTTTATTTTTTAATATCTTCTACTGTAGTATTTTTCTAAATGTTTCTTCTTCTGTGGCCAGTTTTATTTGGTCTTGGATTTTTTTAATATCCTCAGTCAGTGTGCTCCTGCCTTCTAAAACTGCCTCTATAATGGCATACATGAAGTCATTGCTACCTCTATTTCAAATGCCCTCCCATCTATCCATCAATTTCTTAGACTCTACACCACTGTTAGGTTCTATGAGAACTCTAAGTCCTCTAGGAATTCTTTTGTAATTTAAACACTTGCCCAGTGTTACACCATGCCATTCAAGTTTGGTGTATTTTCTTTGTAGTTGTTCTAACCTATTTTTTTAATTCCTGTTCATTGGTGGTTACATTTAGGTTTTTTTGTGCCCTAATGGAGGTAAAAAGTTTGAGTTGTTCAGCTTCACTGAATCCAAAGGTGAGCTGCCTCTCCTCAGCACTGCCTCCCACCTCTGTAAAGTTATTAATGACTATCTAGATTCAATAACATTATTATTACTTTACTCAATACACTTACAGTCATTTGTGCGTGTTCCAGTAATTAAACTGAAACATGGAGCTCAATGGCATTCAAAGTCAGGCACGTAAGGTAGTCCATAAAGGTTCAATAGTGTCAGTAAAAGGTGGGGAGCCCTTCCACAATGTGGACCATCCACTTGGACCAGCAGATCCATAGAGCAAATCCAAGGAATGTGGGTTCCCTCCCAATATCTTTAGTTTTCAGTTGGGGGCTGGTGGGTGAATGATAAGGCACACAAGGGAAAAGAAATGCCAGCCATACCTTAATAGTTTCAAAAGTTTTTGTTTTATTCTTCTTTCTTTTTTTGTCTCAAAGGATCCCAAAAGCCCAACGTTTAAGCTTGTTAGGCTTCCTCAAAGATGGGATCTATGCATAAACATATTTACAAATTGCATATAATATTTATTTTCATATCATAAACATTTTAGAATTATTTAAAAAAAACATTTTATGGTAATAGTTGATTCATGCCACTAGAGGGAGAATGCCACCTGTTTCTAACGGTTAAGTTAAAACACATTTTTTCTGAATGGTGAAGCTGTTCTAAATATATATATATATATATATATATATATATATATATATATATATATATATATACACACATACACACACACACACACACACACACACACACACACACACACACTGTATATATATTTTTTTTTTTCAGTTCAGTGAGAGGCTACCTAGGGATCCAATCAGAAGAATAATGGTCAGCTTAAATGAAATTCTCACAACAGAACAGGGTTTAGGGCATCTAACAGAATGGCAGGTGAAACTCCTTAAAACAGAATATCCAAAAACTCTGTTTTTTTATGGATTACCCAAAATTCATAAAAAAAAAAGAAAATCCACCAGCTCGCCCTATTGTATCTGTAAGTGATTCTATGTTAGAAGGAACATCACATTTTGTTAATCACTATGCCAGTGAAGCAGTACTTAAGATGGAGAGTTACCTATGAGATACCAGTGATGTGGTTAGAATTATCACAGAACTGAACCAAACTTTACATCCTGATGTACACAAACATCTAATTCTGTGCACAATGGATATAAAAGATCTATACACATGCATACCTCGTGAGGCAGGTCTACACACATTGGAGATTGGTATTAACAAGATCAGAAATGTACACACTCCACAAACCAGCACATTACTAGAAATGGCCAGACTGGTGCTGTATGAGAATTATTTCAGATTTAATGGCACCTGTTACAAACAAACAAAATGAACAGCCATGGGCAGCACCATGACCTCTACTTACGCCAACTACTTCATGGAACATTTTGAAACTATGTTCATCAGTAACCCTATGTACAATCAATTATTTAAACATATCATACTATATAGAAGATATATTGATGATTTGATTTTTGTTTGGGAGGGTTCCATGAGTGACCTTGAGGCCTTCTATGACCATCGCAACACAGTAGGTGACAACTTACAATTTGCAATGAATGCTTGTACAACAGAAATACCCTTCCTTGACCTACTGATCTATAAGAGTGAAACAGCAATTGAACATTGCTTGTACAGAAAGGACACTGACCACAGAACCTTACTTCATGCACACAGCTACCACCCACCACACCTCATCATGAGCATACCGTACTCATAAATGCTGAGAGTGGCATGCAACAACAGTGAGAGTGCAGAAAAGACCAAGGGTATAGATTACATGGCTGCTAGGTTAATAGTAGAGGATTTTGCAGAAGAGCCATTCAGGAAGCAATAAAAAAAATGCAACACCATTTGAAAATATAGACATGAACGAACATGCAGGTATCAAAATGGTACTACCCATCAAGCACATTTTTACTAAACATTGGGGTACTTTAAGACCTACTGGAATTGCCAACTTTATGCAGAAACCAATAATTGCCTCAAAGAGGGTTAATACTATCAAGGACTGGCTCGTGCATTGAGAACAAAAGAATGTCCCAAATAGGACAGGGCAACTTTTATTAGGACCATTATCTCCAGGCATGCACCCCTGTGGCAGATGTTGCCATTGCAACAATACTTCGAAAAAAAAAAACGAGTTTAAACATACTAATGGGAACAAGACATATAACATCAAAAGCCACATGAGCTGTGACACTGACCACGTCATCTACCTCTTAACCTGCCCATGCTCCAAACATTATGTTGGTATGACCACCAGACCGCTGAAATTGTGCATATCCAAACATAAGAGCAACATTAGGTTAAAGAATGAAGTATCACCAATAGCCATCTGTTTTGAGAAACAGGTCATAACCCCTCTTCTTTTAAATTTTGAGGAATTAAACATGTGCATACTCCTGAAAGAGGGGGTAACTGGACAAAAGCAGTAGAACAAAGGGAGATGTTTTGGATTTATACCTTGAATACAACTTGTGACAGATTTGGTCTCAATGATGAGGAAAATTTGGGGGTAGGGCTAGCTAATAAACCTCCCTTACAGTTCAAACCACTAGACACATATAACTGTTCAATAACTATAACTTTTAGCCAATGACAGTCACACAAAACCATTAATACAAATATACAATTTTCTGAAATTCCCCTCCCCACACAAATCCCCCTTCCTCCTACCCATTAACCTGTCTTGCCCACTCTCCCCTTCTAGGTGGGTGCTAGCAACAAATTATCAGTCCCTGTAAACGTATTTGCAATATTGTGCTACCCTGTAACCAGGGTTTCTTTGGCCCCTCCCACTTGACCTCCCACAGCACTTTATGACCTTCAAATTATGTGAACTTAAATTGATACTGAGTTTACCTAAAAACATGCCTGTATAATGAATAGCGACATGAGATGTAGATGGGAATATTTTCATTGGTTATATAAATGTTTTATAAAACTGCAATAAACTAGTCACACTCTGCTTGGCAATTGACTGATTGTAGTGTCCATGAAACCCTCAGGGATTCTCCACCATCTATGGGAATACATTTACCAACTTTAATAATATGATACAAACCCGGAACACTACATTGCTGATGTAAAAGGTTTTTTTTATTTATATCAAACTTATATCACCACTTTAAGATAGGACTTCAGCCAGAACTTGGCATTCAACCAGTAGTTGTGACATGCTGACTTGGCTACTATTTAGAAGCCAAAATTCTATGTTTACATGTAAGCAAGAAGCAATCAACAGCAATCAGAAAAAGAGAGAAACAAAATAAGGGAGAGTTTGTTCAAAAGCCACTCAAGTGTTATATTGCCAGTGTCAGTGGCTCAGTAGGTAGCACACTCGCCTCTGAGGCCGGGAGATCAGAGGGCTGTGGGTTCAGTTCCCACATCTGGCACGTGGGTTAATATCCCAGTACTGACACTGTAGTGCAGCATGAGAGGGGTGCTGCACTTCTGAGGTGCCGTCTTTCGGATGAGACGTCAAACCGAGGTCCCACCTGCCTGGATTGGTGATAGTTCAGGTGGATGTTAAAGATCCTATGGCACTTATCGAAAAGAGCAGGGGAATTTCCCCGGTGTCCTGGCCAAATTTCCCTCATTCACTAAAAAAAAAATACCACCGACAGCTTAATCTGGTTCAATGTCAGTTGGCATTCATCTGTATCCCCCTCCCCCAGGTCGTGCCTGAAAATAGGCAGGATTTGTCTAGTGCACTTACCCGGTCAACAAAAACTAAATAAAAATAAATAAATATATTAAAAACATGTGACCTTGGGGCAGAAAGCACCACACTGTGTTATCATACCCAGTGTGGTGTTTACTGCTGCTAGGCAACCTTGCCTAACTTGTGATTGGGTTCCACTGCATGATGACTCATCCAGGTCATGCAGCTTAGTCTCTGCCCCTTGGCCCATTGCTATAAAAAAGAACAGCCTTTGAAACACAGTGCAGCAGAGAAACTACCTGCTGGAGCAGAACACACGGCGCCTATGCCTCTGGTAAGATTTCTTTACACTACTAATCATCTTTGCTAATTGGAGCTATGTTCAATTGAAACTGTACAATGTGGTAAAATATAATGCTAAGAACTACCACAAATGTTTAGCTGAAACATTAGCCAGCTTCTGGTGATTCATTTAGTAAAAACAGTACAGAGTATAACATGGTGTTACCACATAGCTGCAAGCATTACTAAGTAAGCTGTGAGCATTACTAAATAAGCTGTGGACTTTGGAGGTTAACACTGATTATGCAGTCGGCTAAATCCAAGAGCTGAATACCTGCATCCTGATTAGTTGGCGGGCACCTTTTTGCCATGATAAATTGGCCAATGTACCCACGGAAAAGGTGCCAGCCACCAGTCAGCTGCATTAGTTACCCTGTCGAAAATCCCTCCGACCATGCCAAACACGCCACTGGCATTTTCACAAACACGTCAAGTAATGGTAAGATGCTCGCCCACAGAATGCCACCACTCACAATACCCCCCATTCAGACAAAAAAAAAGCAAACTCTGAATTCCAGACGCAGTTCTTACAGTCACAAAATTGTACCCACACACTGAGCAAAACTACTGCCACTTCCCTCACGAAAGTTTGTCATAAGCTCGCAGTATCCACCGTCAAAAGTAAACAACCACAGACAAAACAGAGAAACTATAAAAAACAGAAAGTGTGACAAATCTATTGCTTATCTGTCTGCACTGTTTCAAAATACTCATGTCACTATTTACTGTACTACATGCCCTATAGCCCCATTTTATGACCCGGTGGTGCAGCTGTACCTCTGCTCGATCCCCGCCCTGTGTCCTCTACTTCAGTCTTGGAGCCACTATTATAAGTGAACAGATGACTCGGACGTGGGACTTATCCAGTGACTAAAGCCATGTGTAGTCACTTCACCGCTGCGTTGCTATCCACCGACCCCCCTCACTGACTCTGCTGAAAACCCTCACTCCTCAGCTTCATCTCCCTTCCAGCACCCTGCCTAGCAACATAGAACTCTTTGATGTGGTGGAGCAATTAATACCATAGAAAGTATTAAAAATAATAATAAAAAAAAAACATTGTTCTTATTTATTTATTTATTTTTTTCAAAAATAAAATTAACCATTGCATGCATCGTGACCGAACCACACCAGCCGTGGTAAATCCACCTGTATACCCACACCCTTAAGTGATATATTACTTAAATTCTGTTGTAATTTGAACTGTTGCAAACTACAAAAACAAGCCAGTCTCTCTTTTAACACCTTTAGAATAGCACCACCTGTGTCCTGTTATAAGCAGTTAACCAGGGTTAAAAACTGACAATTAAAGGTTAGGAGATAATAATTAGTGATTGGTATTCAATTTAAAAGAGTAACGTTTTATTACCTGCTAATACTAAACCTTTTCTTGATATTGTCCACAGAAAGGATACTAATAGAACAAAAGTAGTACTGGAGGAGTGTGGTATAAACCTGAAGTTTCCAGGTCAGTCATAAGCACTTAACGAAATAATTATTAACCTGTAATTAAGTAAAGCATTACTGAAATGTATGTCTAATGCCCCCCCCTTTTTAATTTTGTACATATAGTACATAGACAGAGCGCTACTGAGTAAACTAAATCTATCTTAAAGCAATCTTTTCATGTCTTATGCCCGCAGTTCACGTATGAACTTTGAATTAAGTTTTATTTTTCTTTAAAGGGCTAACAATTAAGTAGCATATACTGATAAACTGTACAGATATGTGGTACTACTTAAGGAGGTCTACATTGTTCCCAGTCTATGCATTAGTTATTATATGAACTACTAAATATATATATATATATATATATATATATATATATATATATATATATATATATATATATATATATATATATATATATATATATATATGATATTTAGAACAGCTTCACCATTCAGAAAAAATGTGTTAACTTAACCGTTAGAAACAGGTGGCATTCTCCCTCTAGTGGCATGAATAAACTTTTATCAAAAAATGTTTTTTTTTATAAAAAAAATAACTCCAAAATGTTTCTGATATGAAAATAAATATTATACTCAATTTGTAAACATGTTTATACATAAATCACGTCTCTGAGGAAGCCTAACAAGGCAAAATGGTAGGCTATTGAGATCCTTTGAGACAAAAAAAGACAGAATAAAACAAAAAACTTTTGAAACTATTAAGGTGTGGCTGGCATTTATTTTCCCTTGTATATGTTGGCAGTCCTGCCGATTGACTGTCCCCAGGTGGAGGCCTAAGGGAAGAAAGGGCTGGGGACACCACTGAAGGGAGGGTGCTGCTGGACTCTGCAGTATGGGCATGCCTCTATGTGCATGTGCTGACGTGCACGGCCCAGTAATGGGGAAGGAAAGAACTGGAAACTAGGAGCCTGGCAGGCAACATGAAGCCCCGACTGTGATCCCAACCCAAGGCTACCCCCAGCACCTGAATGTGTGTCACGGGGGGGGAGGGAGATAGCCTTCCCCTCCCTGGCCCCACCATGGGGGGAAATCCATGAGGGACTTGCCAGGGATGGACCAGGACTGGGGGAGAGACCATTGTGTGGGGTGGATGGAGCCCTCTTGAGCAGAGAGATGAAGCTGCCTGCCAGCCAACCCATGGGAGAAAAAGCTCAATGAAAGAGAAAAGAAAACCCAACTGAAGAGGTTTATAGATGGAAAGAGACTACAGGAGATCGGTCAGCTACTCCACCACCACCTTACATAGAAACATAGATTTTGACGGCAGATAAGGACCGCTTGGCCCACCCAGTCTGCCCATTTCCCTACCTAATGGATAAGCTGCAGATCCTAGTTAACCAGCAGCCTACTTCTTCCTACCCCAACCCCCTAGAATTGCCTTATGACTATCCCATGCATGCTTGAATTCCACCACTGTTTTTGACTCCACAACCTCCTCTGGAATGCCGCTCCATGCATTCACAACCCTCTGTGAAAAAATACCTTAAATTACCTCTGAGTCACCCCCCATCTTCAAATTGTGCCCCTTGTTCTGCACACTCTTTTTTGAAAGATGCTACCCTCTTGGACTTTGTTGATTCCCTTGAGGTACTTGAAAGTTTCTGTCATGTCCCCTCCTCCTTTCCTCGAGGCTATACATATTAAGCTCCTTAAGTCTCTCTTCATATGTCTTCCAGTGCAGACCCTGCACCATTTTAGCTGCCCTCCTCTGGACAGCTTCCATCCTGTCTATGTCTTTGGGAGATTGGGTCTCCAGAACTGCACGCAGTACTCCAGATGGGGTCTCACCAACTGTCTGTACAGAGGGATAATAACTTCCTGTTTTCTACTGGTGATGCCTCCCTATGCATCCCAATATCCCCCAGCCTCCTTGCTGCCCTCTCACATTGCTTGCCCACCTTTAGGTCATCTGATATGACTACCCCCAGGTCCCTTTCCATTTTTGTTGTTGTTAGTATCTCACCCCCCATTGTGTACTCTTCCCCTGGGTTTTGTTTCCCAGGTGCATTACCTTGCACTTCTTAGCACTGAATCTAAGCTGCCATACATTTGACCATTCCTCTAACCTTGCCAAGTCCCTTCTCATCCTTTCCACCCCACCTTGTGCATCAACTCTGTTGCAGATCTTTGTGTCATCTGCAAAGAGACACACTTTTCCTTCCAGTCCCTCTGCAATGTCGCTATAAAAGACATTGAAGAGGACCAGTCCTAATACTGAACCCTCACGGTGCCCCTAGTAACTCCTTTCTTCAGAGTGGACTCCATTTACTATTACTCTCTGTGTCCTATTCCTCAGCCAACTTTTACCCAGGCTGTCGCCTTGGGACCCACTCCCAGGCTGGCTAACTTGTATATTAATCTTTTGTGTGACTGTGTCAAATGCCTTGTTAAAGTCTAGGTAGGCCATGTCCACAGCCCCTCCCTGATCTACTACTTTGGTCACCCAGTCAAAGAAATCTATCAGATTTGTCTGGCATGACCTTCCCGCTATGAATCCATGCTGCCTTGGGTCCTGTGCCCCTCTGGCCTCTAGATACTCAACAATTCTTTCCTTCAGAAGTGATTCCATCATTTTCCTACCACTGAGGTTAAACTAACAGGTCTGTAGTTTCTGCTTCTGCCTTGCTCCCACTTTGGTGAAGGGAATCACATCTGCGCCTCCAGTCCTCGGGTACCACCCCATCCTCCCATGATTTGTTAAAAGGGTAGTCAGTGGTGTCACTAGTTCTACCCTTAGTTCTTTAGAATTCTGGGATGAATCCCATCAGTCCCCATTGCTTTGTCCACCTTCAGTTTTAAGAGTTCTTTCAGAATCCTTTCTTCTGTAAATGGGCTGGTATCAACTTCTGTATCCAGAGTGTTTCTACTGTTTGTTTAGGTACCTCCTCCTCTTTCTTTGTAAATACTGAGCAAAAATATTTGTTTAGTATCTCTGCCTTTTCAGATCATCCTCTGCCCACCCTCCCTCCTCTTTATTAAGCCTCACTAACCCTCCCTTGGTCTTCCTTCGCTCCCTGATGTACCTATAAAAGGTTTTATCCCCCTTCTTAACTGAGTTGGCTATCTTTTCCTCGGTTTGGGCCTTTGCTGTTCTGACTGCCTTCCCAGCTTCCTTTTGCTTTAACTGATACAGTTCTCTGTCCTGCTCCTTCTGTGATTCCTTGTACTTCCTGAATGCTTTCTTTTTCTCTTGAACCTTCACTGCCACTTCCTTTGAGAACCATAGTGGTTTCTTACATCGTTTCATTTTGTTTATTTGCTTCACACAAAGGCTTGTTACCTCTGTGATGGCAGTTTTTATTATTCCCCATTGTTCTTCCACCCTCCTTCCTGCCCATTTGCTAGTGCATTCCTTAGGCACTCACCCATTTTACAAAGTCAGCCCTCCTAAAGTCCAGTACTTTTGCCTTTGTATGGCTTGATACTATTGCTGTGTTTATTGTGAACCATACTGTTCGATGGTCACTAGTTCCCAGATGGCTACCCACTTCTACATCTGTGATCCTCTCTTCATCTCCATTTGAGAGAACCAGGTCTAAGATTGCTCCCTCTCGAATGGGCTCCAGTACTAGTTGTCTAAGGCATGCCCCCTGTAGGGCATCTAGAATAACCCCACTCTTTGAAGTGGCTGCTGCAACTGCACTCCAGTTAACATCTGGCATATTCAGATCACCCATCAGCAATATCTCCTTTTTCTACCATTCTAAGTATTCTTTCTATCATTTCCTTGTCCATTTCCTCCCCTGAGAAGGGGTCTGTATCTAACCCTGTGCAGATTGTGGTGCCATTGCGGACTCCAAATTTACCCACAGTGCTTCTTCTCCTCCCTGTTTTCCCTTTTGTTCTGTTGCTTTGATTCCTTCCCTTATGTAAAGAGCTACTCCTCCTCCTCCTCTTTTACCCTCCCTGTCCCTCCTGTAGATAGTGTATCCTGGTATGTTTACATCCCAGTCATGGTTTTGTGTGTACTATGTTTGTGACTGCCACGATATCCAGATGTTCCTCCTCCATCAAGGCCACTAATTCAGGAAGCTTGTTACTCAGACTACGGGCATTGGTACTCATTGCTCTCCATTTTTTGATGGCTTTACCTTCTTTTGCAGCATCCCCCACTGACCTTTCTACCTCTGTCTTTTTCTTATTTAGTACCCTGTTTTGTAGGGAGAGGCTGGGATTTTCCTGCTGCTTATCAGTGCCTCCCCCCTTGACTAGTTTAAAAGCTTGCCAATGAAGCATTTAAACTGATTGCTCAAAAGACTTGTTCCCTTCCTGGACAGATGCAGACCATCCTGCCAGTATAGACTGGTGTCCCTCCAGGTGGAACCCCAGTCCCCAATGAAGCCAAACCCCTGTGCTCCACACCATTTTTTCAGCCATTCATTAAACTGCATGGTGCAAAGTACCCATGCCTCACTCATGCCATTGACAGGCAGCACCTCAGAGAAGGATATTGTGTGTGCTACTTGTCTTAGGCCCCTAAAATGGAAAGGTTAGAGGCAGGCCTGTAGTTCGTTAGAACATCAGGGTCCAAGGAAGTTTATTGTTTAGAAGGGTCTGACCTCTGCCTTTTTTAAGGCTGATGGAAATACACCATCCCTCAAGGACCCATTCAAGATCTCCATGAACACTGGACCCAGGAACCTGTATTAGCCAAGAATCAGCCACGATGGGCCTGAATCGAGCATACAGTTGGTGGACCATAAACTGGTGACAAGTTGGAGCACCTCAGCCTCAGAAACAGGTAGAAACTTATCTCAGACAGGCAGATTTACATCACCAAAGTCACAACCACTACCCACTCAATGGCTGATACCTTGCCAGAGAAATACCACCTGAACTTCTCATATTTTTCTGCAGAAACTGCTTTGATGGGCTGTAGACATGGAGGATTCACTAACCTGACAACAGTACAAAAGAGCTGATCTGGGCAATTTTTCCCTGCAGCAATCGACTGTGACAGGAACGCTGCCTTTTTCATGTCAATTAACCATTGATATTCAACACAATGAATTCTCAATGCCAATCTGTGCTCCACAGACCTGCAGCCTCTCCAGGAATGCTCCAATCCTCCATCCCATTGTCGTACCTCAGCACAATACCACGGTGAACTATGATGAGAGGTCAAGGGATGAATGCAATAAGGTGCAATAGAGTCTAGGGCAGCCACAAGTGCCACATTATTTATTTATTTAGTTTTTGTTTACCGGGTGAGTGTGTTAGCCATAGAAATGACTATTTTCAGACATGACCCTGGAGGTTACAGACACAAACAGTACAGTACAGGTAGTGGTAGGATGTGACTTTTGACAGTAACCAGTGTGGTACAGTAAAACATAATACAAAAGAACAGTCAGATTAGAGAAGTAGGATACAGATTACAGTGACATCGCACAAATAATGAACAATCATAATCACGTGGTTGACTAGAAACTAGTACAGGCCCAGGGTAAGTGCCATAAGCATATCAAACATAACATTATAGCACTCCATAGCCACCTCAGGAACTTGTGCACATGCTAGCAGCAAACCTGAGACATCCTGTGCCTCCTGGAATTTGTGAGGCTCCAAATTATATTTTGGACACCACCAGACAGTGTCCAAGGTGGGGTTGTTAAACAGAGGACCCCACAATGGATTGACATTGTATGATAGTCCGAACAGGAAACTGGATCAGCATTGACTGAACTGATGTCAAGCCTCAATGAGAAAATCAGGTCCAGTGCATGACTGTGCTGATGGGTTCCAGAGGTAACAGCCTGCAGTTAAAAACATCAACTGGATGAGCTCCTGCCCAGATTGTGAGGTTTCATTGTTGGCCCAAGCATTGAAATCCCCCAGCAACAACAAGCTGCAGCATCCAACATCTGTTCAACAATAAAGTCTGCCAGATCCTGCATGAAATCAATCCCACCACCCGGAGGATGGTAAATGAGAATGATCCTGCCACTGATGCCTGGAACACATTTAGCCATCACACATTTAAAAGATCTGAAGGTTCTCATGGGGATTGCAGTGAGTCCCAGAGTGGATTCAAAGTAGATGGCTTACTCTGCAATCCCTCCTCAGGTAATGTACCATGGAAAACCAGGCAGGACTGATGCTCCCAGCACAAGGCCAGAGTCATCGCCCAAACAGGAGAGCTGAGGAATCAGTGATGAAGCCCTCCATCACTACCATCTTAACAGTGACCTTATGTTACAAAGAATGGCCTGAAGGGGAGAAGCAGTGGTCTCTGGAAGGATTACTTTCCACTCATTGAATTTCAGCAGGGCCCTGGGGAGTGGAACCAGGCATGGCAGACCCCGATCCTGATTCCATACTCTCCCTGGGCATCTCCTCAACTGCACCACACCAATCCTGCCCCAACAAACCATCATACCTGGGACCTCCACTGTAGTGGTTTACCCTCCTTCAAAGGATCCCTAGTTCCCTGCAGTGGCTAATGACCTCTGCAGGAAGAACTAGTGGGATCCCCATAGACGGTCAGAGCAGTCACAGGTGGCCCATGGAGGAGATATGCCTATTTTGTCTAAAGCCTCTACACAAGTTAACCTAATACTAATAAAATATGGCACAATGGACTATGCTGCCCCTCTTCTTAATAGGTAGGATAGATGCAGTGAAAATGAACCTTCAAACAACATGAAGTTGTGCTGTATTCTGACAATATGCTGCTAGCCCTTCCAGTTCAACTGCTCTGGAGAGGAAAGAGTTAACTATATGCTGAAGCATAGAACGGTGAGCTCGAGCTCAGTTTTCAAACCTCTGTCCCTGGTACATTCTCTGTAACCATCAGATTCTTTTCTCCGCCTAACTGTGAAGACACGCAAGAGATTTATCCTTCGCTGCTTTGGTTCAGTAGTGGTATTCCGTCCATTTTTTCAACCGTTATTATAATTTTCTTTCAGTGTTCAAACCTCAGTCTACAGTACAGGTAGAATAGTTTAGATACATAGTTTGGGGTGAGTTTCAGTTCTTCATCAGTCGGTCCGGTGGAGAACCGATCTTTTGTGATTGTTTTTGTGTGTGTTTTGGGTACTGGCAAACTTTGGTCACTTAAAACCAAGTTTTTTTGTGTTTTTTACACAACCCTTGATCCGGTTGGTAACCAAAGGTTCTTTGTTACTTGACCTGACTGCCACTTAGGGTAACTTGGCAAACTGCTATGTCTGAGAAACCCTAGAGAAAGACTGGACCACTGGGTTTCAGCACTGCACAGAGTGTGAGGAGGGTTTTGCTAAAGCTTATCCCCACCTCTTCTGCGCGCATTGTCTGGGGTTTGACCATCTAAAAACCGACTGCCAAATTTGTGACAACTTTCCTAAAGCCACGCTGGATAAGCATTTAGCCTGGTTGAAGGAAAGAATGGCTGAAAAATCCACTGACCTGGATGGCCAGCCTGGTTCGAGTTCAACCGAACCAGAGGAGATGCCTTCTGATCAGGGCAATACCTCCTCGGGCAAGAGAAAGGCCGATACCAATGCACCGGTACCAGCAAAAAAGAAAAGAGTCTGCTGGTTCGGATCCAAAATCCTCGACCCCAGCCGTGGACAAAATAGCGAAAGCGATTAAAATTGTACAATCGCTGCAATCTGTACCGACCAGACCAATGCATACTTCTCGTCAGTCGGTTGAGTCGGTTCAGCTCCCTTCGGAATATGATCTGAAAGCCTATCATGAAATTGAATGGGAGGGAGAAGAAGAAGAAGAAGAAGAAGAGGAAGGCCTTAGTGAACCAGTGGAGCCTGACATCTACCCTGATAGGTCTGACTCTGTTTCCCCTCCCAGACTTGGTGAGTCCACCTCTCACTTTGCTTTCTATAAGAAAGTGGCTGACACTCTACAGATGCCTACTGTGGACGCAACTGATGAGGATGAGGAACCTAATTTTATTGAAATGATGGATGTCCCAGAGTCCAAAAGACTGTCTATTCCTTTGCACAGATCTTTGAGGAAACAGACAACTAACATCAGTACCGTGAGAAGGGTGGGTGGGTGGTGCTTCACACTGCTAACTCCTCGAAGTAATTTTCAACTGACGCTATTTGTTTATTAACTTGTGCTACTGCTTTTTTAAATTTATTTTGGCTTGATAAATTGTATTTATGTCTGGCTGTCAGTAGGGGCAAATCTGTGGACCAAGGACCAGCAGGTTGGGTTGGGGGGGGGTCACATGAGTTGCAGGCAAATGATTATGTGGTGTGGTGTTGCTGCGATGAGAAAGAAAGAGAAACTGTAGGTGGGCCAGCGCTGCCCACTAGTATAAAAGGTACGGGCAGTGTATGTGGCATGGAGAGGCAGTTAAACTTGGAATCGGAGACAATGTTATTGTTGACAGTAGAGCCTAGAAATAGAGTGGCTAGCAGGCAGCAAAAAAAGCGATATACAGAGTGTATGTAGAGAGAGAAGATTGGGAGAGATGATAGAGAAGACAAGAGAAATCCATCTTGAAGATTTTTAAGCAAAGCAATGTAGCGCATCACTGTAGTAGTCCGTCTACAGTATGTGCAAGTCCGTCCCGGCCGTCTCCCATGTATCTGTGTGATTCTGTATTCCGTATCGTTTTAAAATGAAAATTAATTCTTCAAATCTGTTTACTGTTTAGTTTGTTGTGTCTGTGTGACAGTGTCAATGAATGAGGTGTGAGTGTGTTGCATGTGTCGCGTGGCTGTGGCAGCGGTGGTGCCACTGGGGAAGGGGATTCTTGACTGGAATTTGAAAAACGCACTGCACTTCAGTGATCGGGAGGAAGGATTGGATCTGATTTTTTATTTGATTGTGGGACTGAGCCAAGGGACCCACGGCCCAGGCCCGACTCAGGTGTGATAAGACGACTTAGTAGTTCACGGGACTGGGATGGGAGTGAAGACGTTCACGCCCTCCAATCTGCTGCCTGTGTGCTGACTGATTGACATGGTGTGGGCAGGCCATAGGCACCCTCACTCCAGCCCACCACACTGTTTTCTCTCATCTTGACCCTCATTCCTCCTGCACTTCAAGTCCACACCAAGGAGGCTCCCCCAGTCCCACCCCGTGCTGTTTCCTTCTACTCCATGCAGGCGGGTGGTGGAGGGATGACACAGACAGTCCCAGTCAGAGCAAAGCCTGCAGTCAGACCAAAGTCATACTGCGACTCCATTGCACTGCACTGACTAGTCTCCCTCAAGTTGGTTGGTACATGCTTTTTTTCTTTATTGTACATCCGTTGGGACTGGGTGCCAGGTTACAGACACTGTGCATACTGTGGTCTGTGAATGACTGGTCGCATGACCCCTGAAGATGGAGACAGGTCAGAAATCATTTCTAGCAACAGTCACATACAGAAGTAGCTGTGTTGTAGTATTCCGTTTTCAGAGGATTCCTCAGTAAGTGCACAGGTATTTCCTTATGTCTCAATTTTGAAGATATAGGAAATTCCTATATCTTCAAAACTGAGACATAAGAAAATATATGTACTGTGTTTTCCTAAGCCCAATTATCTCATTCAAATGTTTAGTATGCTGAAAAATAGTTTGTCACTCTTACCCATGAATGCTACAAGAATCATGCATCTGCAGTGCATTGCTTTTAATAAAGAATCAAACTAACCTCCCCAATAGACTGACACATTTCCAGGGACCACGTCCCAACTTAGACCTCAAAAACATAGCTGCAATGCCCCCTCCTTAAAGTAAACTGTAAAGAAAATAAAAAAAATACTGCCTGTCTAAATGTGCTTCTAGCCAGCCAGAGTCTCCTGGCTCAGTTGGTAGCACATCCACCTATGGACTAGAAGGTTGTGAATTCTCTGCCCACACTGGATTGACTGCACCTAAAATGCAGGCATCAGAGTGCAGTAGTAGGGGTGCTGAACTGCTGGGTGTGCTGTCCTTTGGATGAGGCGTTAAACTGAGGTCCCTTCTACCCATCCTGGTGTTGTCCTGGTGGGTGTCCAGGTGGAAGTAAAAGAACCAAGGGCACTCTTCGAAAGAGTAGCAGACATTCCCGTGTCCTGCCAACATTCCCTTCCCATAAACCAGTTCATGCAATTGTCCAGGCTGTGTGTGGGTGTTGATGTGTGATATGGCCGCCACCACACATTTAGTCACTTCACTACCAGTCTAGCATTACGTCTAAAGCACTTTGGGATACACTGTGTATGAAAAGTGCTATATAAATGTTGATTCTTCTTTCCACACCTCAGATACATGGCAGCAAAATTTAGGGACCGACCATGTAGCAAAAGTATTTTTTTTTTGTTTTTTTTTTTCTTTCAAGAAAAGCCCCGAACCTCACCACAGAGCTGGAGCATGTAAACCCTCAGAGCTTCTTGCTCTTTCAGCGGGGAGGAATTTGTCTCTTGCCCAGGGCACCCAAATGCCTTCCTACGGCTCTGAATAACATTCTGCAATTACTCATTTCCATACCTCCTGTGCATAGGAAGATGAACAGAAGGTATATGCTGTCAGGTCCAGTTTCGGAGTTCTTGTGCAGTCATTGCAACCATGTTGGAGTTGTGCAGGCTGCAGCCTGTGATAAGGCTACTATTCCTTTGGCTTCACCCCTCCCGGATAAGGACTCCAGGAAGGTGGATGCTATGGCAAAGAAGCAGTACCTTGCATCCTCCATGGGACTCAGACAGGCTTCCTACATGGCTTATGTGGCAAGGTACCATAAGTCCAGATGATAGCCTATGAGGAAGGCATATGGGGAAGGGCACCATCCGTAATGGCGACTTGTTCTCTGCGAAATCCCTCACGCCGTTGGGAGGGTATGGTGACCGGATGGGAGGGTGAGCAAAATGGGTGACAGGATGTAGCTATATGTACGAGCGTGGGAGGGGGAGGAGTGAGCACGGCGTGTGTGGGCTGGGAGGGGGTGGAGGAGCTGTAGGGGGTGGTGCTGCAGTAGGTTGCCGAGCTGCGTCGTGGCATCAGGGGTTGGCCTGTGGTTGGGGTGGGTGAGGTACCGGGTTCGGATCTGGGCATTGGTGCAATTTTATTGCGCCCAGCCTGAACCTTTAATTTTACATGCTTTTGCCCCCGACATGCACCCCCTGGAGTTGAGAATCCTTTAGTAGGAGGGTGTGGAAGGGGGTGAAGCCCCCTCACAGAATGCATTGAAAGTTATGTCCCCGGCACCATTATCCTGTGCGCCAAGGTGACAGTAGTGCTGAAAATGTTTTCGGCACTCTGACTGCGTGATAATGGAGATCACCTTTAGGCTTTCACCATTATCACATAGAACCATCCAGATGGGAGTCTGTCATGGACCTTGCCAAAGGTGCCTCTCCCCAGCTGGCCAAGAAGCTGGAGCAGGTGGCTGCTGATGGAATTGAGGCATCCAAAGTGCAATTTTGTGCTGCTGTGGGCTCTAATGATGCATCATCCAGGGTCATGGCTACATCTGTCTCCCTGCAGAGATTTGCTTGGCTCAGATGTACCAGTCTTTTTCGGGATACCCAGGCCAAGGTCATGGATTTTCCTGTCACCCAAAACTCTTTGTTTAGGGAGCAAACAGAGTTGTATATGAAAAAGATGGATGAGCATAGGACTACTTACAAGAGTGCAGTGGCAAAGGAAAAATCTGCTACTCCTCAGAAGCAGCAGTCTAGGGCTGGCAGGGGTAGGCCTTTTCAAAGACCTTTTTACCAAGCTCAGGCCTCCTTGACTTTTCAGCAGAGGGATTTCTTCAGAGGGAGAGGTAAGAGAGGGATGAGCAGGGCTGCATGCACTTCCCAACCTAGAACCCCTGCCAAACAGACACCCTGATGTGTCAGTCCTGGTGACCTCCTCTATTCCAGTAGGGGGGCAGGCTGGCTCACTTCCTCCAGGCCTGGAAATCTGTTACTATAGACAGGTGGGTCCTGGAGGTGGTGAGCCAGGGACTTGTTCTGAATTTCAAAAGATTCCCCAAGACCAGAGCAAGGTCCTTCAAGCCTTTCAGCCAGCTAGAAAGAGCTGCCTTAGAGGCAGAAGTCTCTTCCTTGCTGCTCCTAAAAGCAGTGGAACAGATCCCAATCTTATTCAGGGGAAAAGGGTTGTACTCAAGGTACTTCCTTACCCCAAAAAAGACAGGGGAGTGGTGACCCATCCTAGACCTCAGGTATTTAAACATAAATCTTACGAAACCCAAGTTCAAGATGGTGACTCTGGGCACTATTCTTTTCTCCCTAAGGCCAGGAGACTGGTTAGCCTCCCTGGACCTCGAGGATGGCTACTTTCACATACCAATCAGCTGCTCCCACAGAAAATACCTAAGGTTCAAGTTACCCTCAGGCCATTACCAGTTCAGAGCTATGCCCTTCAGCCTTTCTTCTGCCCCCAGAGCTTTCACAAAATGGCTAGCAGTGGTAGTAACATTCTTGAGAAAGCATGGCATGTCTGTATTACCCTATCTGGATGACTGGCTCATTGTAGGCCAGTCTCCAGAGTAGGTCAGGGCAGCTTTGTCAGTAACCCAACAGATCTTGGGCTCTCTGCGGTTTCTTCTCAACTTATCTAAGTCAGTACTGGAACCAGTCCAGGTACTCACCGTCACAGGGGCAGAGCTGGACAATGTTCAAGCAAAGGCTATTTTACCAGTACAAAGAGTAAAATCATTAACTTGTCTGGCAGGTTCTTTCAGAGTACTGGTGTCTCGGGCCAGCCAGACACTTCCTCCAACTCTCACATGGCAACATCCACTGCAGTGTTCTCAGGAGCCAGGTTTCAGATGAGGGATATTCATTTTCACCTCAGGTCCTTTTGGTCCCAGTGGAGGGATCCTCTTTCCAAGCTGATTCCAGTGACTTGGACATTTGTCCAGGCTCTCCAATGGTGGTTGGAGGAGGAGGACAACCTCAGACAAGGAGTTCCTTTTCTCCAACAGCCTCCTTCAGTGATTCTCACTACAGATGCCTCCCATCTGGGGTGGGGAGCCCACCTAGGGAGCCTCACTGCTCAAGGGACATGGTCAGAGCCAGAGTCTCTTCCCCACATCAGCCTTCTGGAACTCAAGGTTGTGGTCCTAGCCCTTCAGGCCTTCTCAAATGAAATTCAGGGGAAGGTGGTGCAAGTCAGAACAGACAACACCACCACCATATATTACATAAACAAGCAAGGAGGGACAAGGTCCACAGCTTTGTGCACAGAAGCCATGAAGGTTTGGAGTCTGGCCTATTCCCTTCAGATTTCTCTAATAGCAGTGCATCTTCCAGGCAAAGACAATGTGCTAGCAGATGCTTTTAGCAGGAACTCTCAGAGCCACCACTAGTGGTCTCTGAACAAACAAATAATTCAGGAAATCTTCAGGAAGTGGGGCACTCCAGAGATAGATCTCTTTGCAGCCCCGGACAATCATCAGCTTCCCCAATTTTGCTGCAGACCCCCAATCAGGGGATCTGTACCACTGGATGCTCTAGCATTGGAATGGGGGAACAGGTTGCTGTATGCCTTCCCTCCATTTCCCCTTCTGTTCAGAGTACTGACAAAGATCAGGACTCAGCCCTGTACAGTGACTCTGATTGCACCAGTCTGGGACAGACAACCTTATAGGTTCATAGGTGTGATACGAGTTAAGTGGGTAATCCCATTACAAACTCGTCGCCAATTAGCGAAATTGGAATTTCTTGTCCCCCATATGATTGTCCAACTCATGTTTGAATTGTAACAAATTATTACTGGAGACAACCTCTGTAGGCAAACTATTCCAAGTTTTTGTTATCCTTTACGTGACAAATTTATTTCTCTTAAGAGTCCCATTTATTTCTCTCCACCTATCTGCCTCCCCAGGAGGCACAGTCTTCTGGCCTCCTCCCAGGGGAGGATCTGGTACCCCGACCTCAGCTCTCTCAGGCTCAAAGCCTGGCTCTTGAGGAGTTAGAATATGCAGGCTTTCATTTTTTTCAGGGAGTACTGGAGATCTTGAAAGTTTCAAGAAAATCTGTCACCAGAAAAACTTATAATTTCAAATGGAAGAGATTCTCCATTTGGTGCTCAGAAGGGTCTGGATCCAAATTCAGCTGGTTTACCTGAGACATTGGACTAGTTAGTCCATCTGCATTCCCTGGGCCTTTGGCCTGCTACTTTAAAGGTTCACTTGGCAACTGTGTCTGCTTTCCTTTCTGCAGGTAAGGCTTCTTTCCTAGCATCTCAGTCAGTTTTTGAGAAGTTCTTCAAGGGGTCGTTGCAATTACACCCCCTTCATAGAGAGCCTACTCCTGCTTGGGATCTAAATGTCTGCATTGCACAGCTTATGCAGCCTCCCCTTGAACCCATGTCTTCAGCCGAACTTAAGTACTTGACTTGGAAGACTGTTTTTCTTGCAGCCATTACATCTGCCAGGAGGATTAGTGAGCTACAAGCCCTCTCTATTGAACCTGACTATATCTCCTTTCACAGGGATAAAGTTGTTCTCAGGACAAATAGAACATTTCTCCCCAAAGTAGTGTCAGATTTTTATCTTATCCAAACAATGACACGCCCAGTGTTTTTTCACTGACCATTCCTCCTCAGGTGAAAGAAGGTTACATAGTTTGGATGTCAACAGGGCCATTAGTTATTATCTGGATAAAAACAAAGCACATCAAAATGACTATTTTCAGCTGTTTCTTACCTATGGGGAGGTGGGCAATGGAACGCCTGCCTCCAAGAGGACCATTGCTAGGTGGATTGTCTCTTGCATTCAGTTCTGTTATGGTAAACTGGGCTAAGAGCCTCCCTCAGGCCTGAGGGCTAACTCAACCAGAGATACAGCTGCTTCTGTGGCAGCAGCTAGGGACATTCCCCTATTGGACATCTGTAAAGCAGCCACCTGGAAGACTGTTCACACATTCACCAAACATTACTACCTGGACACCTAAGCCAGGAGTGATGCCAGGTTTGGCACAGCAGTACTGCAGAGCCTGTTCCCTAAATAGGTTATTTTCCCTCTTCCTCCAGGGGATACTGCTTAGTAGTCTATATATTGTCAGAATACAGCAAGACTTCATGTTGTTTGAAGAAAAAATTGCTTACCATAGTAATCTTGTTTCTTCTCATGGAGTCTTGCTGTATTCTGACTTCCCTCCCTGCCTTCCCTCACAGAACTCCAAAGCTTGATTTAGGGGATGGCATGTGCAGGTGCTGCACCTCAGATGTGTTGCCCTCTTTCCCTTTCTTTGGGGGAGATGGGTTCATGTTCTTATGATAATATTATTATTATGGGGTGTTTTTCTTGTGTTCTTGACTTGAGTCTTTTACCCAGGTGGTAGGTGTTGGCTTTTTGCCTTTATAGTTTCTACTAATAGTAATAGTTAGTCTTGGGTCACTTAGTGCTCGTAGGAATCTGACGGTTACAGAGAATGTACCAGGGACAGTGGGTTGAAACCGAGCTCAAGCTCAACATTCTATGCTTCTGCATAAAGTTAATTATTTCCTCTTTGGAGTAGTTGAACTGGAAGGGCTGACTGCATATTGTCAGAGTACAGCAAGACTCCATTAGAAGAAACAAGATTACTATGGTAAGTGATTTTTTCTACTACCTCAATACTTCTTTTTATTCCAGTCTCTGCCAATATGCATTCCCAATAACTTTAGTACTTCACTCACCAGAGCATACAACAGTTTGTATGGTAGAGATGCAGTGACGTTTCACTATGCTGGCGAATTTAGGGTGAAGTCACCAAATTTGCATCTGTAGATCACTTCATGAAGTTGATCCATTTAATGACAAATTAGCCATTTGTAACTTTGTCTTTCTTTGTTTTTTTTTAACTCAGCTTTATTGTACACAAAGATACAGCAGTGTATTATATTGGTAACAAAACAATACAATTGAAATCAGTTGGTAATTCAATAACAAGCTGCTCTGACCAATGTTTGCCCAGTAAGTGCTTATGTTACAATTGAGAAACTTGACATTATGCAAGACTGCTGTATAGTAAGTAATAAACTGAATCACCATGTCTCCCAACAATCAAGGAGTATTGATTATCTAAACCTAACCACGGAATAAATAAAGCTGAGGGCCCCAAACCTCAAGGCCCAACCATTGGCTGTGCATATGGTCTCATCCCTCTCCCCTCAAACATTTGGATCCTCAATCTCTTCTATCTTAGAAAGCTTGCCACTTGGGGCATCAAATGCCTCTCCCATTGACTAACCCCAGGTTATTGCAGTGAACAAGGGAAAATCTCCCATAAGAGGCCAAATGGTCCCCCCTTTCCAATAACCAGGCCTCCCATCTTCACCTCTTCATTTCATGTTGATCATAATGAAGTCATAATTTAGCTGTTAGGGCCTCCATCACAAGGACCTCTTTAACTCTTCAGACCCACTCAGCCACAGTGGGAGGCTCCAGCTGCAACCACTGGCTAGTGATACATTTGAGAGCTACCACTAGAAGCAGTAAAAGATCTCCTTAAATCTCCACTTTTTGAGATTGTGACTGAGGAGATACCCAGTACCCATTTCTTCAAATGTTAAAGGGAGATGGACTCCAGTAATGGCCAGCACCATCGTCTGCAAGGTCTGCCAGTACCCCACCAGCACTGGCAGCCCCAAAAAATAACTTTTTTTTTTAAGTTAAAATTGCACAAAAAAAAAAACAAAGCAAAGAGAAGAGAAGTTAGAAATGGTGAATGTCAGTCCTATTCCCTGGTGTCTAGTTGTCCCCCCCAACTAGTTGCCAGCCCACAATGTACAACATATATATTTTTTTTAAATTAAATCCCTGGTGTGTAATGTCCCCTCCTCCACCAATTGCTGCCCCCCAATAAAAATTCCTGATATCTATTGTGCACCATCGCCAATCGCTGATTGCTGTAAAATATTAATTAAATCCCTGGTGTCTAGTGCCCCTGCCGATCACCTGACCCCAATTTACAAATAGATTATGTTTTTCAGTTAAATCCCTGGTATCTAGTAGTCCCCCCTCTGCTGATCGCCAGCCCCCAATGCAAATCCCTGGTGTCTAGTGGTCACAACCCACTCCCACCACCACCCCTCAGATCATCCATCAATGTAAAATAATAATTAAATCCCTTGTGTCTAGTAGTTCTCCCCATCGATCGTCAGCCCAACTGTAAAAATAAATTATTTTACATCATTAAATCCCTGGTGTCTAGTGGACCCCCACCCCATCAGGTAGTGGTCCCTCACCTCGATCCAGAGCAGGTGACCAGCTCAGCCTTCCACCATGGCTAGCCCCCCCAATTGAGCTGGAATGAATGAGTGCATATTTGTACAAATACTTGCGCATTCATTCTATCTCAGTTGGATGGTTAGCCTTGGTGGAAAATGGAGGGCTGTGCTGGTCACTCGCTCGCGTTGAGGTGGGGGATGGTATGCAGGCACACTACCTGACGGGGGGGTGGTCCACTAGACACCAGGGATTTAATGACATATAAGAATTTATTTTTACATTGGCCTGGCAATAAATGGGGGAGGGGGACCACTAGACAACAGGGATTTAATTACATTTTTATATGGATTGGAGATCGGGTTGGCAACCACTTGACACCAGGGAATTACACTGGGGTCTGGCGATCGGTGTGGGGAACCCGATTTAATTAAAAAACATAATTTATTTGTAAATTCGGGGCCAGCAATCGTGGTGGGAGGGACAACTAGACACCAGGGATTTAATAAATATTTTACAGTGAACAGCGATGGGCAGGAGCACCCATTAGATGCCAGGGAACTTAGTTTTTGCTACAAAGTGTGGAACCCCACCCGTGAATTTCCATACTTTGTGTTCAATCCATGCTCTGCAAATTGGATGAATTGCACTGATTGCCTGACATTTGCGAATTAAGTCATGGAACAAATTTTGCAGATTTTGTCTATCTCTATTGTCTGGGGAGGAAAAAAACAAGGGTGGCCAAGAACATCATTACACTGGCAAAAGACTGGGGAGGTAGCACTACCAGATCTACAGGCCTACTACTTGGCAGCACAGTGAATTGTGGTCTATACCTATGCAAAACAGGGTTGGAGTTAGAGAATACAGGAGCAGAGGAGCAACCTCTGTTTACTTTAGCCTTAACCCTAATAATAACAAACTATAAAAAAGGAGTTACCAATAAGTGAGTAAGGCCTAGTTTGGTGATCTTACAAAATTCTTACGGAAAATAAGGACACTTACAAAAACAGAAGATTCTTTGGGCCCCTTGTCATTAATCAGATATGAATCTGAATTCTTACCCTATAGACTAGACAGCAGTTACACAACATGGGAGATACAGGGAGTCACTAAATTTGCTCAACTGCTAGTACTAAGGACTTGTATATTCTTCATTTGGGCTAAAGAGAAGCTTAGATGGGCCAATATAGATTTTCATAGATATTTACAAAATAAGCACTTTATTTTGCAACCTGGCAACATATAGAAGTTATCAAGACATTCAAACAGCATAGGAAGATTACTTGTATGTGGGGCTACAATTATTTCACGGGGGTCACGGATTTCACATTTAGCATGAAATCGGCAGTTCCCCATGAAAATCCCCAAATTCCAAATCATACCTAATCCTCCTTTGTATTTTTAATTAATTAATTAATTAATTTAAGGTATGCCATCATTGCCTGCCATATGTAGCCTTCCTGCAGAATCAGAGGAGCCAGTCAGGTCTCTAGTGCACAGCTTGTCTTTACATCCACAGACATGCGCTCTCTCTCTTTTCTCACAGTGGCAGCAGGTCACAGTTCTGTTGCACACCTGCATATCAAGCCCCACTGTAACTACTTTGTACACCAAACCGGAGTGGACACTGTTGGGTTTGGGGGGGAGAGAGAGGGCACCACCCTGAACTGCTCGTGCTCTACCGCCCTACGGTCACAATAAGGGAGCACAGGGGAAAAGTCCGATGTTGTGCCTCAAGAGCAGATTGCACCAACCTCCTGGTACTGGTATGTCTTGGTCCCAGTGTGTTGCAAAAGTCTGCTGGGATGTGCAATACAGAATTAGCACACTGAATCATTTTGTGCCTTGGGATCTTTTCCTTCTAAGTAAGGATCTTTAGAGGATGGTTCTTGCAATCCTTATGCTTTTTTTATTATAGTCTGACCCTTTGCTGTAAGCACAAGATCAGTCAGGAGCACATCTCATCGCGGTTTTTCAGTTTTAATAAATATCTGTTTTTGGACCTTGAAGTGCCCTGAAATTGGTAAATTTTAACCGTGAAAAAATTACAGCCCTACTTATACGAGGTTGTTACCATAGCAAGCCATCAGAGATACATAGCCGGCATATACTGATTGTTACAACAGGCAAATGGAATAACAACAAAGTTAAAACAGCCTGGGAACAGGAAGTAGGCATGGAATGTCAGGAGAGACAGTGCAAAAAACACTTTCAAAGGGATGGAAGGTAACTACAGTGCCAATTTGAAGAGAATTCTTCTAGCAAGTCTTGATCTGATTTAAAAAAAAATAAAAAAATAAAATACCTAATACAATAACACAACCAATATAGCAGATTGCTGGAGGCTGTGCACAGCAAAGGGATTGCATTGGCAGATTTTTTTTCGATGCAACAAGATACAACCCTTTTGGATTCAGATTCAAGATGAAGTTCATAGCATCACAAGCACTCGGTTGCCATTAGAATTTACAGCATGAGTATTGGGATTTCAAACAGCAGTCAGATTTCAGGCAGAGCAGAAAAATGCAAATTTATATTAATCTTAATAGAAGCTGCCCTGAAATGTGTAACTGCTAATTGGTTAAAGAAACAATCACCAACACTTGAGTAGTGGACAGGACACATCAATGGCATCCCAGAGATAGCAATGCTTACAGTCAAATAAAATCTGAGGGAAGACTGCTACAATGATAGATGACAGGGCTGGGTTCACAGGCAATCTAGCAGGGACAGCAGCTTACAAGAAATGCACAGACAGATGTCCCAGGATGGATACAAGAGAATAAGATAACTCTTGATTTTTATTAACTCAATTACACCTTGGTGGCCATGTTGTATCAAGGTTAAGCAATGGAAAACTCAGACTTCAAAAAGTGCTCCAGGTGGTAATGAGTTAATGCAAATTCAGTACAAGGAGGCATGGATATCTGACAGATAAGTACAAGAAATGGGCTAATAATACCACAGCAGTGATTTAAGTCATAACATTCAGGGAGTTGGAGTATACGAAGCAATAACCAGCTTGTGTGGATGATTAAATGCTGAGGTGAAGCTGAGGCATTTAATCATCCACACGAGCTGGTTATTGTGAGTATACTCCAACTCCTTGAATGTTATTACTATTATATAAGTTGGAGTTACTCTTTCAGTTTAATTGTGTGCAGTAATGCAAAGTGCGATCAGCAAATGAGATGGTATGGGCCAGGGCCAGTGTCAGCAGGAGTACCCTAAACACCTTTTCTAGTGTGAGCAAGTGCATGCTGTCAGCATCTGTGTTCCAGCATGTGACATGGAGGGACTCCAGAAAGACTGGCAGCAGTTAAGTAATGCACTGCGGTCCAGTGTGGGAGTGTTCAGCTACAGTTAAGGAGGAGAGTGTGAGTGGGTTGGCCTGGCCTGTCAGGGGGGCTGTGAGGAGTGAAGCAGGGGAGCAGTGGTTGGGGGGGTGGGTGAACTGCGGTCAGAATGGGGTATGCTGAGATAGAGTACTCAGTGTGCTCCGAGTGTGACTGCCAGTGCCAGTGAAATGCTTGAGCAAGAGAGAGCAACATACCTTTTTGGAGAGCACAATGACTTGGAACACCTGAAGAAGAAAAAAATTTTATTTTTAGAGTGTGTGTTGGAGCAGCTCCATGACGGGATAAATTGCATCGGGTGCACAAATACCGAGGTTAGATCGTCTGGTTAGGACATCACGGTGATTAACTGACTGTGGGTGGGATTTAAATAAATAACCGACTATGTGGGTGGGGTTTATGTGACTAACCAACTCTGGGGCTTTTTGTGGGTAGTTTGTAGGAGAATAACTGAACGGCAGTTGTACATTCTGATTGGCTGAGAGGAGGTGCCTCTCATATAATTGGGTTTAAACTTACTGTTTGGGATTTAATTTATTTTATGTTGTAACAGCCAAACTCCTGTTGAGTTGGCCAATATGGTTACTGTTTTTAGTATATATAATTCCAGTATACAGATATTGGGTAGTGTTGGACAAAGATACAGTATGTTTGGATTGTCCTTTTCATTGTCTGGATGAAATGAAATAAGACAAAATAGCTGTGAATAAGGAGCACTGATGGAAACACAGAAAGCAATATTTGTGATGGATTTATTCCCCAGATTCTGCCTGAGTGGACAACATAGATTGGTAGAGGTATAGTAGGAGATACATGTGTTTGGATATATGCCATACTGGATGCATGGCAGACAGTTGATCAAATAAAGCTGAGTTTAAAAATGATATAGCACAGCAATGGTCTCTGTTGAGGAAAAACCTTGGCAGGATAGTAAAATGATGCATTTGTTAATTATTTTCAGTGTTAGCTTATGAAAAAGTGCAGGCAACTCAAACACTGTCACAACTGTCTAATATCCACCATGTGGTGCAGTATATCTGCTTGGAGCCATGGTTGTAGAAAATTTGTATTCTTATGCCCCACTGTCACAGTATTATTGACTGCAACAATAGTCAACAGGAAATAAACTAGCTGCAGAGTAATAAAAGAGAATACTTAGCAAGGGGAATGTACTGTTTTCTGCATTTAATACTTCTTGGATAGAAAGTGGTGATCTCCCATTTTTATTCAAAGAGGAATCTTCAGGGGGCTGGGGGGTAGTGGCCTGACTCAGCTCAAGATGGTTGTTTGAATGTCTTCTCTATAATGCAGAACCCAATCTATGGCCATCATCCCTTATAACTCTGCTTTTCATGTTTCACTCACTAATACCTAGAAACCATCGATCCTCTGTTCCTCCTGTGAAACAATGGTTTGAGTTCAAGTGAATAAAGGTGGCGGTCACAGCTCCCAGTACACAGTGGTCTGTACACTTACTCCCAAAGGGTTATGTACTGGGACACAAAACAGGGAAAGCTCAAAGATGAGGTCTCCTAGGGTAAGGCTAGCACCAGAGCATTGTGTAGTGGCTTAATAAGTAGCAGTTGCATTTATATCATTAATAATCCAGATGTAAAATAATGGCAAAGCCACAACCATATGGTTGAATATGAATTAAAGTCACCCTGAAAATATATCAAGGCTCAAATTAGGAACTGTAGCACTGATGATAAATATCACCAAAATACACCAACTTGAGATAAATATAGTTTATAGATGAACTCAGAGGGTTACAGTATTACAATAGCATTTCACAGAGATGTCATTCATCAGGGCGAGGGAATACATCATTAGTTCTGCAAACACAGTTAAGTCTCAGCACTTGAATTTCAGCTAGTCTGAGACTATAGATTCTTAAACGAAAATGTTCACCATGGAAATTTCGCACTGTACAAGTACAAGAAGTGAATATCAGCATACCAAACTAATTAGTCCATACCAGATTACTTAGTCCCACTGGTTAATATGATAGTTACGAACATACGAACATACGAAATTTGCCAGCAGATAAAGGCCTAGAGGTCTATCAAGTCTGCTCGAATGTGCAGCTAGCACCCCTTATTCTGCAGCTGCCCTTCCCTTCCACCCTTCCCCTTCATTAACCCTCCCCCTTGTCCTGTCCCATCCTCGCTTGAAGCAGTCCACTGTTCTACTGCATACCACTTCTGCAGGTAACGATTCCACCCAGCCACCACCTCTCTGTAAAAAGTGTCTCCTCATCTCCCTCCTGAACCTTCCTCGCCTCAGTCTCATATCATGGCCCTGGTGGCCTCCTCCCTTACTTTGAACAGCCCATCTGTACCGTCTTGTTTATTCCTTTCATGTATTTAAAGGTTTCAATCATGTCCCCCTGTCTCTCCTCTCCTCCAGTGAGTACATGTTCAACTCCTTCAACCTCCCCTCATATGATAAGTCCCCCAGACCCTTGATCATCTTTGTCGCCCTGAGCTGCACTCCCTCCAGTAACTTAATGTCCCTTTTCAGATACGGACGCCAGAACTGCACGCAGTACTCCAGGTGTGGTCTAACTATAGTTCTTCAAATACAATATTGCAGTTTGGGAATAATGTGCAAACTTGCAAAAGAAGTCATCTTAGCAAAAGTAAAATATTCAGTCTGGAAATTTCACACTGTGCAAATTTAACAAAAGAATAGCAGTATACCAGATGGTGTAAACAAAGCTGCTTAGCTAGTCTCAAAGGCTAATATGATGGTCTTTCAGATATGAAGAGCAGCTTGTAATTGATGCTCAAACTTGCAAGATAGACAGTCAGCTTAGTAAAAGACTGACAGCATATACAGTGGCAGCACATCAAAAACAGAAATTCGGAAACCCAGAATGTGTCATCAGAAAAGGATTGGTAGGCCCATCTAGTCTGCTCTATTTTTCCTGCTCATTACTTCAATAAACACAATCTTGTGTATCAATACTTAGAGCTATGTACTTCAATGAATTTGCGCATTGCAAACAGAACAGCTGGAAAGGCTTGTTCATTAAAACAGCTCACAAAACCTTTGGCTCAAAGTAAAGTGTCTCCCTCTACTGCACACTGCTAAACCTGGACAAGGCACAAAAATACCAGCTGGGAGGAAGACAATACTGAGGATTCACCTCCCTTTCACACAAATTTGCCAAGCTCTGCGCTATGTCAACAAATGTTTATTTTAACAACGAAAGCACTACATTTTAGAGAAAGAGAGAAAGAGGTAGCTGTTGTGCAGATAAACCAAATTTAATGTGGGAAGTCTGGAATCAGGCTGAGCAGCTCAGTGGTATTAATAGCAGGAACAGCACAATGAGTTGAAGGGCTAGGTTTACCTAGAGAAATGTGGCTGTGATTCCCAAATAATCAAACAATGGGTTGCAGCCAATCCAGTGTTTATGATGTGCCATTAGGTTGAGCTGATTGTGTATAATGTCACAAAAAAGTTCTGAAGGAACAAAACACATATATTAACTTGATAGCAGCTGCAAAAGGTACAGTCAGTTAAAATGCTGTATATGTGCAGAGAAAGTGCAAAAACCTGCAGCTGTGTGTAACCCCTAGGTGGTGCTATCCCAAGGGCTACTACCCCTGCCTACTTGGCTAGTAGCAGGTTAAGGGGCCTGAGTTCTGAAACAGGTGCCTCCACCCAGAGGTCAGGGTTGGTAGTGGTCAAGCTAACCTGGGCACAGCCCTCCAGGACACTAACGCCCCTCTTTCCCCTCTAGTGGCCTGAACACTGTACAACAGTCACTTTCACAATACCCCTGGTACACCACACAAGTACCCACACTGTTTGCACTTACCACCAGGGCTGGTTCCTCTGGCTTGACCCTGGGGACCCCCTGTAAAACAAGCTTAAGCACAGCAAATAGCAACAGTACAGTACTCTGAGCACAAACTGAAACCACAGTCAGACTACATGCAGAAAAAGTTAGATCTGATTTATTCAGGGGACTTGAACAAGGGAGGGGCAAAATCAGGTTAATTAGCTTAAAGGTTAGATCAATCAAGCAGTTATGCATGTGCTTTGAGTCCCCCCACACAGTCCACCTCTGGGTACCCAGGTAGAGAAGAGATGGGCTAGTCAGAACAGTTGCCCGGGGTTGCAGCTGGCTGGGGCCCTGTGATGGAAAACACAACACGCACAGTGCACAATATTTGTAATCCAGAACCAGAGGGCTCAGTTCGTAAAGTAAATGAAACAACAAGACAACCACATGACACACTGGTATTAAGCTGTTGTTGTAGGCAGCTACCCTGGTATTTACTCACGATACCCAAGACTGGACACAGGCTGGACAAAAATCGAGACTGCAGGTGGTTGATCTGGAATGCCAGGAGAAGCAGGGCCCACACAAGACACAGAGGCGTCATTCCTGCTCAAGTGTGGAGCAGAGGGCTGATCCCCACGCAGGTCTCTCATCAATGGCTTCTCTCTCTGTGCAGTGGGTAGTCTGGCTGGGCTAGTCTGGCAAAGCCCAGACCACATGGAGACAAGTTCGGAAGCAGTCCATTTTTGGTTGGATACAGCTTCCAGCAAGCAGAACACAGTTCACACAGTGGAGAACTACCTCACTACCCTCTAGCAGCTCATAGCACATTTACATGTATGGGAATTCTACTGTACCAGGCAAAGCGCTCCCTGGGCACAATCCCAAAGTCTCTGCACACACCGGGAGCTTAGGGGTAGCTGGAAATCCTGACAGGCTAATCGCATTCAGCAAAAATATTCAGTGTTCTTCAGGTTGAGCCTGGCCCACTTCAGTAGCTTACTTTAGTCACACAAACTTGGATTTAGTCCAAAATAATTCTCTTCTCTCCCTCTCAGGAGCAGCACACTGGCATACAGGCCAAAAACTTACCCTTTTCAGAGTTCTCCCATATGAATCCACTCAGGATAGCTGCTCAGAAACACTTCAGCTCCTTCTTGCTCAGCTTCCAGCCTAGTTCTAACTGAAAACTGCAAGCAGCCCAGGACTTTCCCAAGATCCAAAAGATTTGGTTGGCTGATTTGGCTGTCAGTCAAAACAAGAGCTCTCCTTCAGTTGCAAAAAAGATGCAAAAAAGCTCCAAACTAAAGTTCCTATAGATTTTGAATTCAGACAGCTCCTGTAGTCCAGCTACATTTTAGGTCCCACCAGTACTGTTTGGTCCAATTTGCAGTCCAGGACCAAGATAGTGGAGACAAACAAAACAGTCCTTACTACAAAGAAAGCAAGTTAGACAAACTACATTATCATTATCACTCTAAATGAATTTCAGTAAATAGTTACATCTTTCAGAGCTCCCTCTCAGATTACTTAAACTGCAATTAGGCAGCTCTTAAAGAGACAGTACACAGAGGCTATACAAACTCTGGTAATCACATTTAAACTGCTAAAATGCAGGACACCAGCCTGGCAGTGAGCATGTAGTCAAGCTCAAGGAAGACTTTTTGGGAACCCCCATTTGTAGGGGGGGTTACATGTGCAAAATAACACTGCAGTGCAAAATGAAGAATGGATACAGCCCCAAAAGAGAAAGCAGTCAGAGTCTGTGCTTTTATCACCTAGGTAGCCTTATCAACAGGGTAACTATTTTAAATCAGTAATAAACAGGCGAATACAGAACTCTAAAGGGTTTAATGCCAGAATGGCCAAATCTGTTTCATTTGTTTACTTTCACCATCCGGAAGTATAATGTCCAATTTCAGTTGCACTATAAAGCTGCAAAGCCATTGGCCATGATAGTAAGCTCCTAGTAATTCCAAATTTCAGAGTCCGTAATCACGTTTTCAAAAAGTGCCGTAATGGGTACTCACATCTGCTATGCAGGGTAGCTCACCTGGTGTGCCTGAACATTAACAGTGTGATGACTTTTTGGGGTGGGTCTGAGGAAGGGTTCAATCCCAAAACGTCCCCATGTTTTTACATTCCAGCACAGTTCTGCTTGCATTATCTGGTATGCTGCTATCCTTTTGTTGAATTTGCTTAGTGTGAAATTTCCAGGTTGAATATTTTGTTTTTGCTGAGCTAACTTTTTTGCAAGTTTGCACATCATTTCCAAGCTGATATAGTTCATATCTGAAGAACTATCATATTAACCCGTGGGACTATGTAGTTTTGCTTGTACTATCTGCTATGATGATATTCATTTGTAGTACAGTACTCGCACAGGGCGAAATCTGCAGGGGAATATTTTCATTTAAGAGTCTATAATCTCCGTCTTGCTGAAATTAAAATACTAAGACAATTTGTTTGTGGAAGTACCTGTGCATTCCCAGTCCCTGAAGCATGAGGCCCGAGTCTCAAAACACGCTTAGATGCTACAAGGTGTGATGATCTGGGGCTGCATAAAATCCGGGAGCCGTCAGGGACCCTGTGCCTAATTCTTGATCGGGTAGGGTCCTAGTAGCAAAGTCCTGCAGCTTGCAGCAACCATAGCAGTGCGCTGAACTGAGGGTTTACCTGGACTGGGTGCTGCAAGCCGTGGGCAGCCATGTGGCAAAGTCCCCAGACACACCCTGGTGGTCTAGTGGACCCCTGATCACTGAGTATCCCCATATAAATATCTATTACCTGAGCCCCTTCCCTGGTGGACTAGCGGACCCCTCCTCCCAGATGTCTCTATGCAGTACGTATTAATCAAAAGACCCTGGTGGTCTAGTGGACCCCCATACTCGATCCCTGACTTACCATATACTAAATCCCTGGTGATCTAGTGGCCACCCAAAACCCTGATCACCCTTTTTGCCATCGTATGTAATGGTTGGTGGTATAGTGGCCCCCCACACCAATCCCTGCTGTCACCCATAATTACTGTATAATACAAGTTCCACTCCTGGTGGTCTAGTAGCCCCCCACTCCCCCAGAAGGTAGTGCCCACCACCCCACACCCCATTCCCCAAAATGCAGTCAGTGACTGGCACAGCCTACCTCTCACATCTGTGGCTGATCGCCAGACTGAACTGTCAGTGAGTGACTACAATATAGTGTATGTACATGCTCATGATTATTCTTGAGCGTATACACTACAGAATAGGCACTCACTGACAGTTCAGTCCAGTGGCTAGCCACAGAGGTAAGAGGTGGCCTGTGCCAGGCGCCAGCTGCAATTTGGGATGGGGGAGCAGGGTGGTGGGCACTACCTGCTAAGGTGGGGGCCACTAGACCATCAGGAGGGGAACTTGTACTATACATTAATTATGGGTGATAGTGTGGATCAGGGCGGAGGGGCCACTAGACAGCCCAGAAGGGATCTTTTATTATATAGTAATTATGGGCAACAGCAGAGATAGGAGTGGGGGGCCACTACACCACCATGGCAGAGTTTATTACAATAATGTCAGGGACATCGGGAAGGGGGGACCTAAGGATACTTAGAAATTCCACCACTGTGGGAGTTTTGTGAATTGCGATTCAGGGGATTTGGCTGCCTGCATCTGCCTCAAGTCCCTGGTTCCATGCCGCAGCCAAGTGTGTGGCACAAGGGCGGAGCAAGCCCCGTTAGGTGCAGGTTATATGTGGTAGGTGCAGCCTGCCTTTATGAATTACTTCCAGGACATCATTTGGTGCAAGGGGCACTGTGCACCAATCATTGGGATGCAAATGCAATTACCAGGCTGTACCATATTCAGACTAGACAGAGTGAGTAAACGCGGCAGTGGCTGTGTGCTCTATCCTAAGGAGCACCTACGGGGGCAACAGAAGTCGCCTACCTTCTCTAGTGAGGGTGCCAAACTACCACCTATAAAAATTCTGATTGACATAGATGGAAAAACACTCATGGTAGCATCAGTTTACATTCCCCCAAGGACCCAAGAAATGGGCTTCAAAGTAGTAACAGACTACCTTACAGCTCATGGGTCCAACACGGAGATACTAATTCTGGGTGATTTCAACATAAATTACAACTCCCCCAAAGCAGACCGCTTCAAGGATACCCTCTCCTTGATTAACATAGCACAAGTTGTTGACTCGCCCACCAGAATAAACTACTGTGCAGGGACCTCCACCCTCATTGACTGGGTCATCACCAATTTCCCAAACAGAGTAACCCATCTAACTGTCCTCCCAGACTCCTTTAGTGACCACTCCCCAGTCATTCTCACCTGGTCTAACAAACCCCTCAAAATCCCACCAAAGATTATAAAAACAAGGCTACTTAAGAAAGGGAAGCTTGATGCCTTAAAGGCCCACTTAAAAAGTCATGACTGGAGTTACCTTCAAAACACAACTGAAGTGGATGATGCTTTAGATTTTTTCATCACTAAGCTTAATGAATCCTGCAATATCTATGCCCCCTACATGAAACATAAAATCAGAAGCACCCAAAACTCCTGGATCACACCGGCTCTTTTACATATGATGAAGTGCCATGATGAGCTCTGGCACCTATCCCAAAACATTGGCACAGCCGCAAACATTCATGCTATCTAATGTCTGCCGACCTTATACGGTCACGTACCTGCTCAGTACATGTAAAGCCTGTTTCACCTAATGACAGTTGTATACAAAGCCTGACAAAAGATTTGCATCTTGGTTTACATTTCTGGCTGTCTTCAAACCACATTATCTAAATGTTATCAAATGCCTGACAACCTTTCATGGTCATGTACTGCACAGAACATGTTAAGCCTGCTTTACTTTATCTAGTGTAAATGTATCCATTGTATAGACAATTGTATGTTTTCTTACTCTGTAACATGATGTGGAACCTCTGTAAATGAGTCTCTGACTCAAAGGTTTTTTCCTAGACTGTAATAAATAACTGAATAAATAAATAAATAAATAAAATAAATAAATAAAAACCTTGTGCCTCCCCAGGTGTTTTAAGAATCTAGCCCATGATGTCTCTGTGAATTGCTAATATAATATTGGAAACCTCTGAATTCATCTTTAAATTATGATATTTAATTCAAGTTGGTGTGTTTTTGGTTGATTTTTATCAGCAGTCCTACAGTTCCTAATTTGAGCCCTGATACACACAGAAACATTGAATCTGACAACAGATAATGACCGCCGGGACCATCTAGTCTGCTCATTTTCAGGGTGACTTTATTTCGTATTCATCCATATGCTTGTGGCTTTGCCATTATTTTATATCTGGGTTAATAATGAAATAAATATGTAACTGCTACTTATTTGGCCACTACACAATACTCTGGTGCTAGTCACCCCCTAGAAGACCTCATCTTTGAGATTTTCTGGCTTTGTTGTACAGTGGTCCCTCATTTTAATGAACGGTCCAGGAGCCATGGATTTTGTTCGTTATAGCGAGTATACCTTATAACCAAAAAAATGAATTAGCTGATTTAATATTGTAAAAAATACAGTAATTTTATTGAATACACTAACATAGATGTACACACACATTAACACACACACTTTAACATACAAAGCAGACGCATAAATCATCTTGTACTGTATGTGTTAAAATTGATTCAGTGTGCCTGTGCAACTGGTTTTGTGCTTGTGTAACATAGATAATCTTTGGCTGTTCACCTCTATCCATGGGATATACCACCCTGTAGGAATATGAAGGCAAGGAACCCGTGGGGAGGTTTCTACCCCTTGAGGTACTAAGAGAGTGATTCCCTTGACTAAAGGTACATGAGGAAGATGCTCACGGGAAAGAGAGAGGTGTGCCACTGGAGGAGGAGGGGTGGATGGAGTGGCAAGGAAAAAATGCTTTTGTGAAGCGTGAGGCGAGCAGCCCTTAAAAAGGCCAAATGGTGGTGTGACCAGTTGCACCTCCCCCTTGAACTACAGGCTGTAGCCGTCTAATTCAATGTGCCTGTGTAACTGGTTTCATGCTTGTGTTACGTAGATAATCTTTGACTGTTCACCTCTCTATCCATGGGATATACCACCCTGTAAGGCAAGGAAACCTAAGGGAGGGTTCCACCCATTGAGGTGCCATGGGAGTAATTCCATTAGCTAAAGGTACCTTAGGATGAAGCCCAAAAAGAGTGTCGAGCAAAGCATACAAGGTAGCAAACACTTATCAGGGTTGAAGACCTCTACATAGGTTGTTTGGTAGTATGGTTCAGTTAGTAGCATGGGTCTGTTGGTCATATAGTAGGCAGGAAACAACAAGCAAATAGTGACCCGCTCGGTGGTCTGCCTGTAAGGCATAGAGGCATGGCTTCCTAAAGAAAGAGAGAGAGAGAGAGAGAACAGCCAAAGGGGGAGAAGGGACAATTATGGGGCAGCCACCCAACTCCATCCAACAGCAGAAACCTAACTAAGACTCTGGACACACTACAGAACTGTTTTTGAAAACCGTTTTTAAAATCAGTTTAGCTGAACTATTTCAGTGCATCCACACAACTCTGCAACCATTTTTTATATAGAGGATAGTGGATGGGCAACAGTGAACAACAGCACTGTTGTTCACTGGTGAGGTTGTCATGACAACCAAGTAAACCTCGAGAGCGAAGCTCGAGAGGGTTTCAGTTGTCATGAAACCTCGAGAAGTGAAAACAGTGTTGTTGTTTACTGTTGTCCATCCACTGTCTTTTATAATGTATGGGCAAAAGTAAATCAAAATAGCTTTTGACTTCCTCTTTGCTTGTACTGTGATGTCGGTGACACCCTGCTCCACCCCGCCATGTCCCTGAAAACACTCCGCTCATTCCTGGTCCACAACGGTAGTTATTTCTTGCATTTGACTGGTGTCCTGCTGTGTGCTGGCAAATATTTAAAGAAAAACGACACTTACTATTACATTAGAACCTACTCCTGTGCCTTCTCTTAACTGCCGTCCATTCTATGACCGCCTACAAACCGCAAGTTGCACATGTGCAAATGTAATCAGTACTGTTGTATCATCGATATGACGTACCATCGATGGTATAACAACAGCATGACGACACATCAATGGTACAACAACACTGGTAAAAGATGGATTTTGCCTAACAACAGCATTCTAACATACACTATAACAATTTAGTGTGTCCACACTGCTAGTATTAAACCTGTTCTCCTTGTAACCATTTTGTGTTAAGTCCAACACACAGAACTGTGTGTGTCTGTACACACTGCAGCTAGAACTGTTTTAGTTAAACCATTACAGCTTAAAACATTTTTACTCCTGTCCAGACCTGTGAGTAAAACCATGCTAACTCAAACATTTGTAAAAATGGTTTTAAGACTAGGTATCAAGCAGGGTTTTAAAACACTTTTGTTAAAATGATTTAAGGGGCTTGTAGTCTGTCTGCAAACAGTACTAGGGGGATTTAAAACACTTTGAGGCACTTAAACCGCTTTAAGTTCCACAGTGTGTCCTGGGCCTAAGTGATCTAGGGATTACAACTTGTAACACAAGGAGGGGGGTTGTGTTACCCTGGAATCTTGTAGGTGGGGATATCAACACACTTTGTACCACAGCCCAGGATGTGCAGCTTAACACAGCAGACTGACTGTGCATTTATTGGTAAGATTACTGTGAGAGGTGCATTCAAACATAACACAGGTTGAAAATAAAACAACAGAAAATAATACCTAGCTCTTTGCTGAGCGCTAACTACACAGTGAACTTTTGTTCCCTCTCTATAACCCAGGTAGCTAAGCTGTTTCCTGGGACATACAAACAAAATCAGCACAGAGTCTCTTGTTCTATGTTTCAAAGGAAAATTATTTACCAGTCTCAGGTTTTCAGCCAGTCCAAAGTCAGAATTCAATTCATTCTTGCAGGCCAAACAAAAGGTTCCAAACCAGGCAGTCAGTGGATTCAGAGTTCTCTCTCTCCAAAGTAAAATCTTTCTGCAAGTGTTCCCCAGCCAGGCTCCATGACTGTTCCTAATCAGGTACTGAGACACAAGCAATTGTTTGAGCCTTCTCTTTTATACAGGCCATCACTCTCCTGCACCTGCTCTTAATCAAGCACTTAGCTCTGTGAAGTTGTGGTGCAATGTCTTCTGGGACTTGTAGTGTATGCACCATGCTTTGTAGTCCTGGCAGAGAAAAAATAGAACATACGTGCTGGGAGGTAAAGCCCTTCCACAACTTTACCCAGTGCTGTGTTACATACCTCCCCCCTCAGGCTGAGCGGCCACAGAAAAGAAGGAGTGGATGCGGGAAAGAGCATCCGCATTCCCATGTTTAGCACCGGCACGGTGCAGAATCTGAAAATCAAAAGGCTGTAAACTCAAAAACCATTGGGTAACCCGAGCATTCTTTTCCTTAGTCTGTCTCATCCATGTGAGGGGAGCGTGATCAGTCACAAGAAAGAACTTACAGCCCGGCAAGTAATATTTCAGAGACTCAAGTGAACATTTGATCGCCAGACATTCCCTCTCCACCGTGGCAAAGCGCCTTTCACGTGGCAACAGCTTGCGGCTCAAGTATAATATCGGGTGTTCTTCACCCTCAATGTCCTGGGACAGGACTGCCCCTAGACCCGTATCAGATGCATCAGTTTGTACGATCATGGGTTTGGAGAAGTCTGGGGAATTCAGGACAGGAGAGGCACACAGTGCCTGTTTCAAGCTACAGAACGCTTTATTCGGCTTCAGGAGTCCATTTCACCATATTAGGTTGACTGTTATATGTGAGGTCACTGAGAGGGGCTGCTATAGTAGCAAAGTTTTGAATAAACCTTCAGTAATAGAACGTGAGTCCCAAAAATGTCCTTACTTGTTTCTTATTGACCGGTCATGGCCAGTCTTGAATAGCAGCAATTTTTTTCTCTTGTGGCTTTATAAGGCCTCTTCCTATCGTATAACCCAAGTACTGTGTGTCACTCACCCCTAAGGTACATTTCTTTGGGTTGGCTGTGAGCCATGCATTTCGAAGTGACTCTGTCACGGCTTGTAGTCTCTCCAAGTGACTGTCCCAGGTGTGGCTGTGGATGATGACATTGTCTAAATACGCAGCAGCATACTCCTGGTGGGGTTGCAGCACACGGTCCATCAGGTGTTGAAATGTGGCGGGAGCTCCATGTAAACCAAAAGGAAGCATTGTATATTGGTATAAGCCATCAGAGTTGGCAAACGCCGTTTTCTCTCTGGCGGCTTTTGTCAAGGGGACTTGCCAGTAGCCTTTCGTCAGGTCAAGAGTGCTGATGAAGCAGGCGGTTCCCAATCTTTCGATGAGCTCATCTATTCGTGGCATTGGATAGGCATCAAAGGTTGAGATCTCATTCAGTTTTCTGAAATCGTTGCAGAACCTGACTGATCCATCAGGTTTTGGGACCAGTACTATAGGGCTAGACCAGGCACTGTGAGATTCTTCAATTACTCCCATCTCTAACATCTTTTTAACCTCTTCTTTTACCGCAATTCGGCGTGCTTCTGGTACACGATATGGCTTGAGGTGTATCACTTTCCCTGGAGGGGTCACAATATCGTGAGTGATGAGTCGAGTGTTGCCGGGCCGGTCGGAGAACACATCTTTATTTCTGTCAAGGAACTTGAAAAGGTCTTGCTTCTGACTAGGTGTCAGGTCTCCAACTATCACTGCGTCTCTAAGATTTCCCTCTGCTGGACGGTTTTGTTTCACTCCAGCAGACATCACGGTCCACCCACTTTTCAACAAATTGATGTGGTATATTTGTTCAGACTTCAGCCTACCCGGTTGTTTTACCTTATAGTTGACTTGGTTTACTTTTTCAAGTACCTCGTAGGGTCCCTTCCAGGTGGCCAGGAATTTACACTCAGAGGTGTGGACAAGTACTAACACTCTGTCACCGGGCTGAAACTCTCTAGGTGCTGCAGAACGGTTGTAGGCTCTACTTTGAGCTTCTTGGGCCTTTTTGCATATGTTCATTCACAAAGGGCATTATGGCATTAATGCTCTCTCTTATTCCTTCCATATGCTCAATGACGGTTTGGTGGGGGCAGGGTTGATGCTCCCATGTCTCTTTTGCTATGTTTAGGAGACCTCATGGGTGGTGGGCATACAGCAGTTCAAACGGGGAAAATCCGGTGGATGCTTGGGCACTTCACGGATGGCAAACAGTAAATACGGCAATAACTGATCCCAATTTAGTCCATCTGTCTCCATGGTTTTCTTTATCATACTCTTTAATGTCTTATTGAATCTCTCAATGAGCCCATCTGTCTGCGGATGATACACAGACGTGCGCAGCTGTTTGATCTGCAGGAGCTTGTACAAGTCCTTCATTACTCTGGATATGAAGGGTGTTCCTTGGTCAGTAAGGATCTCCTTAGGAATCCCAACTCAGGAAAACATCTGTACTGGTTCTCGGGCGATGTTTTTGGTGACCGTGTTCCACAGGGGAACGACTTCTGGGTATCTGGTAGCATAATCCACTACAACCAGAATATACTGAAACCCTTTTGCAGACTTCACCAAGGGTCCTACCAGGTCCATAGCAATACTCTTAAATGGTGTTTCGATGATTGGCAGGGGAACTAGTGGTTCTCAGAAAGAGGGTTGCAGAGCTCTCTGTTGGCACTCCGGACAGGAGCGACAATATCGTTCCACCTCAGCATGGACCCCCGGCCAAAAGAAATGACTCAACAGTCTCTCTTTTGTCTTATCCATTCCCAGGTGTCCTCCCAAGAGGTGGATATGGGCCACATGCAATACGGTGTGCCGGAAGGGCTGGGGCACAAGTAGCTGCTCTGTCAGTCTGTCAGCTGTTTTGTGTACTCGATACAGCAAGTTGCTATTCATAGCCAAGTGTGGGTAGGGGAGGGTTTGGTCAGGGTTGAAGGGCCTCCCATCCACCACTTTCACATCTCCTCTGGTGTACTGGAGTGTGGGGTCTTCGAGTTGTGCTGTTCCAAATTTTCCTCTATGCAGTGCGCCATCTGGTGTGAAGAGATTGTCCTCTTCTAGGTCCTCTGGAGTGTCTTCTATGACATCTGCTCCTCCGTCCTCTTCATCATTGTCTTCTCCCACGAAGGCTTGTGTCGTTGATGGAACATTTTTTTCTTCAAGTTTGTCGGACACTGCATACGCCTTATCGTTCTCATTGTCTTTGCCTTCCTCTTTATCTTTATCTTTACCTATGGTGTCATGGCCTTTATGCTCCTCTTTGTCTTCATCTTTTCCTCGGTTCTAGAGTCTTTGGAAGAACGGACAGTCAAGTCCTAACAACACGGAGAAAGGCAACTGCTTCACCACTCTCACTGCTCCAGAAAATACACCTTTGTTTTTATTTCAAGGTGGACTGTGGGATACATCTTGGTGTCCCCATGGATGCATGTGATGGAAATGGAGTTGTTGTCATTCACTTGGCTGAAGGGTACTAAAGAGGGTTTGACTAGTGTCACCATACTGCCGGAGTCCAGCAATGCGTCCACTTCCTGGCTCTGGACTTGTACTGGACTGATACGAGGAGGCCGACTATGCTTCCCCAGGAGAACAGTAATGATATTACACTGTTTGGACAGGTTTGCCTCTATTTGCATTGGCTCATCTTTCTTAGGACAGTTCCAAGAAATGTGTCCTGGTTCTCCACATGTGAAACAGGTTCTGGTATCTCGGTTCATTACTCCTTTTCTTACTTTAAACGTGTCCTGATGCCCTCCGTTGGTACTGTAGTTATCTGGTCCCCTGGCTCAAGGTCATAATATGCCTTCTGTGCATCACCACTGAGGAAGGGGGCCAGAATGCCAGCCCACTTATTTTGAGGCCATCCTTCTCAGCTTGCAGTCCTTTCAAAAGTTTTCAGATAGGCTTCCACATCGTCACTGGCTGTCATCTTCTGCAGGAAGTGCACAGCTACAATGGAAGATGCACCTGCTGTTCGAGCTTCCTTCCCTTTGGCCATCTCTGCAGCAAGCCGCTGTAGCTCTAAGCTCAACATTTGCTGTCCCCTCTGCTGCTCTTCCAGCAGTCTATTGGTCTCTGCCTGCTGCTGATTTGTGGTTTGCTGGGCCAGATTCGCTTGTACAAGCTGCTGCAATAAACTCTCCATAGCTGCTTCAGTGTTTTAGTGTTGTTGTTATCCCCACAACCTTGCCCACATTCTCCACCACTGTAACACAAGGGGGGTTGTGTTACCCTGGGATCTTGTAGGTAGGATATAAACACACTTTGTACCACAGCCCAGGATGTGCAGCTTAACACAGCAGACTGACTGTGCATTTATTGGTAAGATTACTGTGAGAGGTGCATTCAAACATAACACAGGTTGAAAATAAAACAACAGAAAATAATACCTAGCTCTGCTGAGCGCTAACTACACAGTGAACTTTTGTTCCCTCTCTATAACCCAGGTAGCTAAGCTGTTTCCTGGGACATACAAACAAAATCAGCACAGAGTCTCTTGTTCTATGTTTCAAAGGAAAATTATTTACCAGTCTCAGGTTTTCAGCCAGTCCAAAGTCAGAATTCAATTCATTCTTGCAGGCCAAACAAAAGGTTCCAAACCAGGCAGTCAGTTGATTCAGAGTTCTCTCTTTCCAAAATAAAAAATCCAATTCGTTGTTGAGGGCCAAACAAAGGTTCCAAACCAGGCAGTCAGTTGATTCAGAGTTCTCTCTCTCCAAAGTAAAATCTTTCTGCAAGTGTTCCCCAGCCAGGCTCCACGTCTGTTCCTAATCAGGTACTGAGACACGAGCAATTGTTTGAGCCTTCTCTTTTATGCAGGCCATCACTCTCCTGCACCTGCTCTTAATCAAGCACTTAGCTCTGTGAAGTTGTGGTGCAATGTCTTCTGGGACTTGTAGTGTATGCACCATGCTTTGTAGTCCTGGCAGAGAGAAAAAATAGAACATACGTGCTGGGAGGTAAAGCCCTTCCACAACTTTACCCAGTGCTGTGTTACATACCTCCCCCCTCAGCTTAGACCCCTCAGGCTGAGCAGCCACAGAAAAGAAGGAATGGATGCGGGAAAGAGCATCCGCATTCCCATGTTTAGCACCGGCACGGTGCAGAATCTGAAAATCAAAAGGCTGTAAACTCAAAAAACCATTGGGTAACCCGAGCATTCTTTTCCTTAGTCTGTCTCATCCATGTGAGGGGAGCGTGATCAGTCACAAGAAAGAACTTACAGCCCAGCAAGTAATATTTCAGAGACTCAAGTGCCCATTTGATCGCCAGACATTCCCTCTCCACCGTGGCAAAGCGCCTTTCACGTGGCAACAGCTTGCGGCTCAAGTATAATATCGGGTGTTCTTCACCCTCAATGTCCTGGGACAGGACTGCCCCCAGACCCGTGTCAGATGCATCAGTTTGTACGATCATGGGTTTGGAGAAGTCTGGGAAATTCAGGACAGGAGAGGCACACAGTGCCTGTTTCAAGCTACAGAACGCTTTGTCGGCTTCAGGAGTCCATTTCACCATATTAGGTTGACTGTTACGTGTGAGGTCACTGAGGGGGGCTGCTATAGTAGCAAAGTTTTGAATAAACCTTCGGTAATAGCTTGTGAGTCCCAAAAATGTCCTTACTTGTTTCTTATTGACTGGTCGTGGCCAGTCTTAAATAGCAGCAATTCTTTTCTCTTGTGGCTTTATAAGGCCTCTTCCTATCGTATAACCCAAGTACTGTGCTTCACTCACCCCTAAGGTACATTTCTTTGGGTTGGCTGTGAGCCCTGCATTTCGAAGTGACTCTGTCACGGCTTGTAGTCTCTCCAAGTGACTGTCCTAGGTGTGGCTGTGGATGATGACATCGTCTAAATACGTAGCAGCAGGCTCCTGGTGGGGTCACAGCACACATTTAGTATTATGACCATTGGCATGGAGGAGAGGAAAACCACCTTGAGGAGGGAACCTCTGGGGATCCAATGCCTAGGTTGCCTTCCCTTCAGGCTTTGGGACAGTTTTGTTTAGTGACGGCTCTGCTGCTGCAATTTAGTAGACCAATCCAGGGGAACTGCAATTTTGGGGAACACTCTCACTCTGTCCCTGTAATGGGAATGTCGTAGAGGGTTATGAGCAAGCTCTGCAACACTGGGGCATTTGGGTACCAACCTCCAAGGTGGGAGGAGGAGAGTAACGACCACCGAAGTGCTCAGCCTGCCTACTGATCTAAGAACAAACCAGGTGGACCAGAGGCAGTTGTAGGGAGAATAGCTTTAAAGGGTGCCTCCAAACCCACTTGGGCAGCTAAAGGGGCCCTTCCCATGAGAGTCCCACCCCTTCACTGCTGAAGACTTCAATGCTACATTGAGAAGTGCCATCAGTACAGTTGATGACTGAATGTCCACCCAGAGTGAAGACATTCCCAACTATGGGCCAGGTGAGAAGGACCCCACTCCAAGCTTTGCATGTTCAAGATGCAGACTTCCAGGTGCAGAGAAAGACTGTCAGCCACAGGGTTAGCCCTGAGTCCTGGAAGTAATGGACACAGTCAGCATGTCTTCACACACATGGGTCATGACGGATGATAGTAGATGTGGGGAGAACTGTACGTAGGTCAGACTGAGCACTGTGGACCCTCTCATGGATCTTGACTGGATGAGAGCTAACAGGGAGACACCTATACGTAGGTCAGGCTGAGCAATATGGACCCTCTCATGGGTCTAGGTAAGGTAAATAGCATTTGTCAACCGCAGGAATGCATGCCAACCAAGTCCACTAGGAAGCCAAACTGGGAGTGAATTGAATTGTATGTTGTTTTTTTTTTAAATTAAATCAGCTTTATTGAATTGTATGTTATGAGTAAGAGAATGGTGAGGCTGGGCGAAGCCAGGGGATGATGGTTGGAGAGGAGGAGGCTGTGAAGCTGGTTAAATAAGAGGAGGAGACTGCACAGCCAGTATGGTAGGAGGTGCAGTTTGAAGCAAGTAAACATGATATGCTGCCAGACTTGGAAGGGGATGAGCTTTGCTGGTAGTTCAAGGGACAGGAAGGCTGGGATGACTGTGTAAACCAGGTGCATAATATTAGGGAAGGGCTGATAGAAGGCTGGGTAGAGTCAGAAGCCCTTAGGTAGAGAGTTGTCGCAAATCGCTGGTTGCGTAGTGCCATAAAGGCTATGTGGAGCAGCAGGAGGAGGCTGGGCAAGCCAGAGGCTTATACAATACATGACAAATAGGAAACTGCTCCCACTGCCTGGGGCCGCAATGCCCGCTGTGACTCCTCAGTCCCTCACCATAGGAAAAACAAAGAAGCCATGAACATGGCACCATGACACCAAGCAGCTAATGAAATAAGTTAAATATGTGCCAGCCATGACAGAAGGATTAGGTTATCATCAGAAACAGACTGATGTGGGTTTGTAAAGTAAGGTTTGGTAAAAGTGAAAGTTGCATAAATGAGCCTAAATAAAACAAACACAGAACTAAGGAGTGATGCCGTAGGGCAGAACACTGCTGGAGCAGGCAGGGGAATGAGACAGAGTAATAGGTGTTAAGGGAAGCCACAGTATTAAAGGCAGGTACAAACAATTAAGGTGATGAGCTCAGGGACAACAGCATGGGAACATCAACTGGAACTGAGAGCACACAGGCCCCTAGTATGGAGAAAGAGAGATTGCTGAAATATGATAAATGAACTGAGAGCTTGATTAGCAATGCAGCTAAATATAACAATGCAAACAGAGGGGCACTAGCATACCAGAAAATCCCAAAAAGCAAATGAAGCAAACAGGACCACGGGAGCAGTAGGGAGAACAAACAACTGAGACAGAAGTAAAACATGGACCAAGAAGCAGAAGGCACAGACAAAATTACTTACCCTGAAGCAGGAGAAGTACAAACCAGGCAGAGAGTCTTACAAAGAGAGCAGATTTCAACAGGAAGGGAGGGAGGAGTTAAACACAGCGGGGGGGGGGGTGAAGCAGGGCTCAGGGAAAGAGTGGCCCGGGAGAGAGGACGGACAGCCTCCAGCTGCAAGGAAAAAATGCTTGTGTGTAGAGTGAGGAAAGCAGCCCTAAATAGGCCAAACGGGGTTGTGGCCAGTTGCACCACCCCCTTGAACTACAGGCTGTAGCCTTCCAATTAAAGCAGCTGCAGTCATAAAAAAGCAAAAAAGCAACAAAAAGCAAGCTGTTCTGATCATTTGACGTTTTCATGAAAAACGAGTCCAAAGTAAACTACACAGTTTTGTTTAGCTTTTGTTCTGATTTTGCCAGATAAATCATTTTTAACTGGAGAAGCTGGAGTTGATGAAATGTAAGGTTGACGTTCTAACAATTTCAGTCCAGCTTCCAACCCTGTGATGCCTTCCTTCAGTGCAATTTGTGGCTCCATTCCCCCTCCTCTGCTTCATCCTCAAATTCTTCCTCAGCTGGTGCTGTTTATTTTTAATTTCAGCCACTATTTCTTCCTTGGTAAGTGGTTCTGTGACTTGGCGTGATTCGTCCATATGAAGACATTCCCCTAGCTGTTCCATATCAGCAGCTTCAAGCAGATGCAAGTCGCAGGCGATCTGCATTGTTTCACTGTCAATATCATTGTCATTCTCAATTTCAGAATCACTCCTGTCTGCATTGGTTGTTCCTACCTCCTCTGAAAAAGCATTGCCAAGAGCAACCAGCCAGCAATTCCTTATTTTGGCTGGCGTGACCTGTTCCCATACTTGAGCAGCAATGTGGAACATGTCCTTTATGTTGAAACTTTTCAGGAAGCTGACCAGTTTAATAGCAGTCTCCCGAGAGATGATCTCCCTTAGAAGCTGTTTCCTGTACTGCTTTTTAAGGGTAGCTATCACCCCCTGTATCACCCCCTGATCCATGGGTTGGATCATTGATGTGGTATTGGCTGGCAGATACAAAACAGCAACTATACCATCTCAGGAACACATTTCCTCTGCAGGAGAATGAGTAGGGCATTGATCGAGGAGCAGAAGAGTCTCTGGTGTTAAAAAAAAAACAAAAAACAGCAAAGCCGCAAAATAGGTGTGAATGGGGAAAATTAAAGTGACAGTGGGATCCAAGCTGGCCATTTGCTATAGGAAGGGGCGCTATAATGAGGGACTACTGTATTTTTTGAATCAGACTTGGCTGTACTGCCAAAGAGCCATTCATAGCCACAACCTCACTCAGACCTACAAAGATCACACAGCCCCAATAATGGCATCTGATGGCAAACAGCAGCCACAACAAGAAGCTGGCAGAATCAAGATGTTTTTCAGCCTGTTAAAGGCAATTGGTGATGTTAAGTTGGCCATGGGACAAACTTCAAAGGCAATGGGCAAGCTAGATTCCTGCCTTGTGATTACCGTGTGATATACTGACAAGCACACCAAGGCCCTTCAAGACCTTGAGGCCCACACTCACAGAACAAGCATGTGCTATCCATCTGTTGCAAGATAAAGTGGGCCAATCTCAAGAACTGTCAAGAACTGGGGAAGATGCGCCAATTTACATTTTTGGGGTTCCCAGAGAAAGTAGAAATCTATGAAACAATTACCTTTCTGCAACACGTCCTTCCCGTGGTTCTTAAATTGCAAGAGGACCAGCACTTAACAGGAGAGAATCCAGGGCTCCCTTAGTCCCCTTCTGAAACTAGGAGAAAAGCCCTGGTTAATTCTGGCCACATTGTTGAGTTATCAGACTAAAAAGGTTATTTTGAGATGGTTCCATGTCATAATGGTGATTGCCAAACAGTAATCACTGTTTGGGCGAGTGTACATCGCTGAAAATAAATAACAGTGATGTACACTTGCAGTGACTAGCTATCTGGTGATGGGATTAGAAGATATGCGGGGGACTGTGCACCCTGCACCCCTACCCATAGAGGACCTCACCCCATGCACCCCCTAATTAAAAATTCTCAACTCCAGGTGTGCATGTCAGGGTGTGTGTGTGTGTGTGTGTGTGTGTGTGTGTGTGTGTGTAAAACTTACAAAAAATAAAAAAAACGGCTGTGATGCAAAAGGCGACGCCTGCCCAGAACCAAACCTGGCACCCTGCCAACCCCAGCCTGCCACCATACCCACCATGCCATGTGGCCAGCTTGGCAGCTGACTGCCACAATACCTCCCACATACCCCCCCTTCCCTTCCGCCCCTCGTGCAGCATGGTCCCTGCCCCTACACGTGCATGTACAGTATATATCTTGTCGCCATATTCACCCACTGTAGTATCCTGTTGCTACCCTTCCAGATAGCCCAGAACACAGGTGACATGACTGAGTCACCTTTTGTGCAGTCACTCAATCACAGTCGCCGACTTCACACAAAACCTTTGAGACATAAACTGGGGTGACCTCATATATATTTAGGAAGATTTCTCTGGTGTTCTGATGGTAAAGCACAGGGCTTACACAGATGAGAAACACATTTTGCTCAGACTGTGGACCCCCTTTTGCTTGCACAACCCCTCTATGCGCTATCTCATTTACAGTGGGTTCCCCTCTAAATCTCTCAACCCTGGAGGTGGTTATGAACTCCATACTTAAATACTGACCCTCTGAATTGCAACATCCAAGGTGCTCTGATGATCTTGGACACCAATCTGTCTGCTGGCCCACAGAGGATATGGACACAGCTCACCCAGAAGATTGTAAAGTTGAGACAGGCCCTAGCCAACTTACCAACATCCAGATACTTTGATCCCCCACCTGAAAGGTCAGGCACTGACAGGGGAGTCGGCAAAAAGCAAAACAAATAAACCAACAACTGTGATACCCCATCTATGTTACAGAAGTAGCAGAGGAGGAGAAGATGCTGATGATTCCTCAGATGGCGTTATGCACCTCCCGGTGGGCAACAGATATTCTCCACTTTGACCTTATTCTTCTCTGCTCCATCTGCCAAAAGAACTGCAGTGATCCAGCACAGCCTCGGCAATGGGCACTCCACAACTCCCACTGCTGATACAACTTACATTCTACAGATATCTAATCCTGATATGAGCTAGATGACTCCGGGGGGCGGGGGGTGATCCCACTACCCCCATGTGACTTGTCGGGCCTGGATAACTACATGACAACAACAACTATGTCCCATTTCCTTGCTCTTTCTGTACCAATAAGCAGTATGGTCTGAAAGATCCCCTCTGATGTATGTGAGTACAGAACAACTTTTGGTGTAGGTTTGGTTTTTGGAAGGGACAGGGGAATTATTGGGGCCTGCTTGTGTATTCCGTCACTGGCCTCCTAATCTTTCCCATCTGGCTCTTTCCCCTCTTACTCCCCCCCCCCCCACCATCTAGATGAGATGGCACCATGTGCACCCAGCCCTCCAAGATTCACTGAGGCAACCTTGATTTTTCCCTCCCCTACTGAAAGTCTGCAGTTCATTATACTTCAACTGCTGCTCCTGTGACAACAGCACTGTACCATGGACAGAAATGTAGAATTTGTCATCATGAAAGGATCACTTATCCCACCCAGTCTGACCATTTCTCCCTGACTATACTGTCACCATGGACCCTAACTGATCTCTTGCTACTGTACCTCCCCTACTTTACTACCAAGACTCCATTGTGCTTATCCCATGCATGCTTCAAGCCCACCACTGTTTTTGCCCCCATGACCTCCACTGAAATATTGTACCTGACATCTGCTACTCTTTCGGTGAAGAAGTATTTCCTCACATCCCTCCTAAATTTCTGCCCTTCCAGCTTCATTGTATGCTCCTTGTTCTTGTGCACCTTCTCATATAAAAAGTACTCCCCTAGTGTACCTTATTCACCCCCATGAAGTATTTATAGGCCTCTATCCTGCCTCCCCCATTCCAGTGTGTCTATATTGATCTTCCTCAGTCTCTCCTCATAGGGTTTTTGATACAGTCCCTGCACCATTTTAATTGACTTCCTATGGACAGTCTCTACCTTACCTATGTCATTCCTGAGATGTGGTTTCCAGAACTGGACACAGTACCCCAGGTGTGGTCTCACCAATGATATATACAGTAGTAACAACACCTCTCTCCTTCTTCTGGTGATACCTTTCCTTATGCACCCCATCATTCCACTTGCCTTACCTACTGCCTTATCACATTCCTTCTCCACCTAACAGTCATTCGGTATGATTACCACAAGGTCCCCTTCCTGTTTAGTGAATGTCAATACCTCGTCCCCCATTTTATACTCCGCCTCTGGGTTTCTGTGCCTGAGGTGCATGATTTTGCAATTTTTTGTACTTAAACCCAGCTGCCATACTCTTGACCACTCCTAGAATTTTCTCAGGTTTTTACACATGGTACACATGGTGGTTCTGATTACTGTAGCCTGCAAGATTTTGATCCCAAACATTCTGGGCAGTTACTTGATCTGCATCAAAGCTTTTTTCAGTAGCAGGCTTAAAGTTGGTATACACAAAGCTAACTCTGATTTTGGGTGTAGGGGAATATGGTAAAATGGTCTTATGAAGGCACTTTGGACAGCATATGAACCCAAAAGCAACCTGACTGCACAAACACCCGTCAGTTAACCAAATAAATCATATGGAGCACGGCTTACTGTATCTTCACATTTTATTCTGGTCACAACTGTTTCACAGCACAGCATAGATAAGAGTGCGGCGGCGACTAACTCGATAGAAAATTAGTTAAAAACTTTCACCATCTAAGTGCACACATATTCCTGACCGGGTCAGCGAGCAGAGACCAGCCCACATGCGTGATGGGACTGGAATCAGCTGATGTTACAGCGCCTCCTCAGAGCTCTGAGGAAGGCTGCCAGTAAACATCAGCTGATTCCGTATGATTTATTTGGTTAACTGACGGGTGTTTGTGCAGTCGGGTTGCTTTTGGGTTCAAAAGCTAGTGGCCTCGATTACAGTTCTCTCTGATTCCGATTTTGCACCAGGTCGAATATATTCACATTTAGTGAATTCGAGCTCCTCAGCTGTTGGTTTGTTTGTTTCACTTTGGACAGCATGTCTCAATAGTCACCAATGTGCTTGTTGGTAATCCCACCCGACAGTGACTTTTTGACAGCGAGGTCCCCTACAGTGACTACAGCACCATGTCGCTGTAGCGAACCTGCTGAAACCCGGAACTGTCTATTGGGGGTCCTGCACCCCCCCCAAATCAGCTCTGACTCAGAGCTGATAATCCTAAGTGGGGGGGGTGTAGGGGGCACAGCCACCTGTGCATGTGGTTTGGGGGGCAAAGGCCCCTAAAGAAAACACTCAGTTTCCTTCAAAACCAGCAGTCGACTGCAAAATGCGGTCAGCCTGCTGGATTCGCTGCCTGGTCATTCGACAAAGATTTTGTCTACGACCAGTCATGGATCTGTTTTTGTTTACTTTAACTGCAACCTATGTAACATCCTCTTATTCTCCTCCCAACCCATCAACCCCCCAAATATGCTGGTGGGATCTTAACATTGGGCCCTGCAGGACAAATGTATGGGCTCTGGTGACTGATGTGCTGGGTACAGTATATCCCCTTTTAATAATGCTTAGCTAACAATGCAGAGTTTTCATTTCCCTGTGGTTTGGCTCCCCTCTTGCTCTTATACCCAGAGCCTAAGACCTGGATAACCACCTGGGCAGGGTGGGTGGACAGGGGATGCCTCTTTCCAGACTAACCACCACAGTATATGTACTCTTCATATACAGCTGGCTTAGGGGGCCACCTGTTAATAGCCCAAGGAGCCTTGGGCTTTCTAAGATGACCTTGGGAGTGCATTTCAAGCCCTGTGGTTCCACCTGAGTGCAAACTGCACCAATCTCACTTATCTGCCATCTGATTTCAGAAGATGCTCCATCCCCACTCCCCCAATAAGACAGTATACTTCCCCTGGCCACAATATACACGGATAGGGTCGGGCCAGCGGGTTTTTACTATTACATCTTATCAAGTGGCTGTTTGTTGTCTTCCCCTCCCCTTCCACTTAAGATACCGCCCTCAGAAAGACTGAAGCCTTTATGCTAAGCCTCTCTGATGAACATTAGCTCCTCTCCTTACTGACAGTTCATAGGGTTTGATTTACTGCCTCCACCTCCGAGATGATACTGTGCTGTGTCAGTCAGCCCCACATCTCTGGTACATGAAAAGGGTTTTATTTGTTCCCATGCTTGGCAGAAATTATAGTCAGATGTCTCTGTTCAGTAATTCTTGTAATTGAAATGTATGGGGTTCTGGGGGGATGGGGGTTTGTTAGGCTAATATTGCATTGTCTCTGTACTCCATGCCCTTGAGATGGCATAGGATGGCCAGGGATCTTGCTCTGGATCTGGCCTATATTATGAACGGCGCAAACCAGACTTTATATCTACCTCTTCTGTGTTATTGTATATAGCTTGTTATTGATATGCTAAGATTTTTGATTTCTTTTTTTTATTATTTATTTATGGAAGAAACAATATTAGGATGGAACAATACCCCCATATTATGAAATGCTAGTCTCTTTATGTGTGCTGGAAACCCTGCTCTTATCTCTAACCATCCTTCCCAGTGAACCTCCTTGCACAATGGAAGGAAGATCTGATGCTGATTTGGGCATCCAGCCCTTGTCCACTTCTGTAGATAACATGCAACCACTCATACTTTTGCATTCAGTTTTCACAACCCCCATGATGGCAGATGCGGTGTGTCATAAGTGGATTGTGCAAAGAATGTATTTCCCTATAAAACATAAACACATTTTATCATAATTTAAGAAGCTGAACTCCCAGGGAGATGAAAGATGACCAACACAGAGACAGCCTCATAGGATTGCTCAGCAAGCTAATTAATAAGCAATTCCATTTTCATAAGCTTTCTTAAAGCAAAATTCAAATTAATTTCCATGTCTGACAAAAGAAAAGTCTTTTCCTCAGTGTCTTTCGAAGCATACTGCTCTTCACGGATTAAACCATCTGAAAAACTCTTTAGACTGTCACCCAGCTCAGGGAATGAGGAGAGGGCTGGTAGTTCACCTGGCCCACCTTCCCAACAGCCCTCTCTTAGGGGGTAGATATTGCTTCAAACCCTACTGCATCGAATATGACAAATTCTCCACACTGCACTCACAGGCTCCTATCATCACCAGTAAATCTGGAACTATACTTGAGATTAAGCAGAATTATAAAGTAAGTGCGTCAGCAGTACTGAGGTTGCCATTGCTTTCTACCACAGCCATGGCTATATAGACACTTACAGTAAAAGCAGCAGCAGTTTGAGTGAGTGAGTGAGACCACTTAAACAATGGAGGTTGGGAAAAAGGCTTCAGCATCCCTGAAACACACCATCCCAAGTGATAAGAAACATGCCATCCACTCACTGGTGGATTTAACAGAGTCTATTTTGAGTTGGATTGAGACATTTGACAGAGGGATTGATGCTTGGAATGGGAAAGTTGATTTTCTGTGGAAAGATGCCAAAAATTCCAGAGATAAGACAAAAGTTATTTCTCAACAAGTAAGGATAAATACTGACAAGTTGGCTACAGAGTCTAATAAAATTACTGGATTGGAAGCTATTATCCAACTTAAAGACAGTTACTCCATGCTGGCCCACTGGCGCAGCAGTAGCGCTACCTCTTGTGATGCTGGTGACTCGGGTTTGATAGCAAGCCCAGGTCATCAGAGGGCCAGCCAGGGAGAAAAAGACTGAGTGCCTGATGGACCGCTCTCCTTCTCTGGGGTGGGGTGGGCAGCATTCCTCACCGCAATACCGCTACCACCTGGGTGACCACAGGTGGTGACAATGCAGCAGAGGAGGCAGGAGTTTAGTGAGGAGCAGACGCTGGCAGAGGACTGGAGCAGAGGTATGTCTCCATGCACCTCTGGTTCATTGGTCCTCCCTATGTGCAGATGACTGGGGTGGGGAGAACAAGGAAAAAAGCATCTCCATGACTGTGCTGGTAGATGGGTCCCCAGTGCCACAGCTCCAGTGTACAGTCCCTTCTGAGGTATAGGGGAGAAAGGGAGCTCCTCCATCCCAGCATGGGGGGTAATCTGAGGGCTCATGAATCCAAGGAGAGTGGGGCACTAATAGGAGTCGGCATGGGTGCATTGGGACCACAACGAGAGGGGAGGTCATGAAGAGAGAGGGAGCAAAAAGAATAAGTGTTAAAAAAAAAAAAACAGTTACTCCATGAACTGCAGTATTGAAATGTTGGGTTCCCAATGAAACTCAAAGCAGAACACCAGTCAGTGCCAAATATGGTCAAAGACATATTTTGTGTCTGTTTATGATTTTTCCTGAGGATAACCTCTTTTCTTAACAAAGGCTGTCAGTGCAGAAATAAAAGAAGAGAACTGATAACACTGTTTTAGATAAAACAGTGCCTGACAGTGCCACGATGCTACAAGAAATCATTGAGACCCAGCAAACTATTCTAATCTTGTTAGCCTTTGAATCTGACAGAGATCTTGCTGTCAAACTAGCATGGCTAGAAGGAAAATTATTTTTAAGAGGCACAGCTTTTTCATTTATCCTGATTGTACTTATTCCACTCAACAACATAGACACTGTTTCCTTGCCTTCAGACAAGGAACATTAGAACTAAGTGCAGAGCTGTAGCTTCTTGAGCCTACAAAATTTAGGATCACATTCAAGGACTGTCTACAGTATATGCATTCTTTTTCAGATTGACTTGCTTAACACCTTCCTAAGGCTCCAGTACGAAAAAGATAACAACAAGGAAAGAGAAACTGAATTGCCAAGATATTAGAAGAAGAAATTATCCACATAATGGAAGACAATGAAGATAAGTTATGATACATGGACTTAATTCCGCTATAGTTGTCATGACTATGCATTAATACTGTGTGCTATTTATTCCACACTGATATTGCAATTTGTCCAGGGTATTCTCTTTTAAATATAATTGACATTTATAAAGGGTAACATTTCTTTCAGACTGATTCTGATACAAATTAATGTTTAAACATAAGGATTGTGTTTTTTATATACTGTATATCAGTTTATTGTTGTTTGTTTGTTTATTTCATGCTTAGATTATTTCCAAGCTTTAGATTTTTTTTTTTACTCTGGCTGAAAAAAATAGGTTAAATAGCTGAGGTCCACTTTATTTTTCTGTAAGGGTCAGGGGGGAGGTGTCAGTTGCTGTTTTTTTTGTATAACGTAATTAATAATTAACAATTATTAACAACAGTAAGCTATCACATGCTAAAATAAAATGTGAAATTTAATTTTTTATTCTAAGTTTAGAGTAATCCTGCAGCAACACTATTACTATCTGTCGCTCTCTCTCTCTCTCTCTGTCATGTTATGAACTTATAAACACTATATATATATATATATATATATATAGGTATATATATATATTTATATAGTGGGTAGTGTTTCTACTTAGTATCTATACATGTATTTTTTTAAATGTAATAAAATATTTATGTTTAAAAAATGAAGCTGCACTGCCAAACTGCTTTTCTGCCCTGAGGCCACCAACCTTCAGAGGGATTGGGTGCCACAGTCAAAAAACAATGGGTATCCATCTTGGTCCAAAATCTCTTTGTTGAACACCCCAGAAGGTAGAAAATGATGCCCATGGCTACTGGTTACAGGTCCTAATGGTTATACCGCTGGGCCCCATACTTTTAGGCAATGCCATTTTTCATGAAGTGGCATAGAAACTGTCCCAGCTATCATCCCAGACAGTGCCCACTCTCCTAAAGGGGAGAGTTCAATCTCACCTTAGACCACACACTAGACAGGAGCCAGAGCAAAACTGAACCCACTACCATGCAGCCAAAGCTTTCCAGCTACTGATGCAGGATCAGACTCTGGCTGACATCTAGTGCCTGACTCACTCTTAAGTCCCGGATTATTTGTGATATTTGTTTGCCCATGGGCCATACATTCAAACTGATTTCTAGCTTACTGTACATCCCCCTCTTCCACTAATCTCACATTAGATACCTTCCATATTGCATTAAATCTCACAGGACCATGCCTCAACCTAACTTTATCTCTTATGGGGCTCCAGAGAACACTGCTCCTTTTCAAGGCCAGACACTAGAGATGTGCAAAATTACAAAATGTCATTATGCAAGATATTTCACAAAATTTGTTCATTTCATGAAATATTCTGCAAGTGCCAAATTTTGCATATGGAATGCAAAATGTTGCCTGCAAAATGTGAAATTTTGCCCACGTAACGGTGAAATTTCACCCTGAGCGGGTGAAATTTTGCCATTTCAGCTGAAATTGTGCATTTCACATCGAACTTCCTTGGGCAAAATTTTGCAACTTCCTACCAGGCAAAAAAGTTTGCAGAATGCCAGAATTTCTCAAAATGTTTTGTGAGGTGAAATTGCCAATTCTGAGCTAATTTTGATGGCGAAATATATCTTTGCAACATTTATGCTGGACACCCTACTTATGCAGGATCCCCACATTCTCTCCTGGGTAAGTACTGAAACAGTTGCTTTTTTTTTTTTTGAAATTGTAATTTTATTATTTTATTTTTCAAACAGTAACAAATTGCAGAAAAAGGGTACACACAGAGAGGCAAAATTACATTCTTGCGAGAATTAAAATCCAATGCCTACCCATGAGTAGACCCTAACATTCATAAAAACAATTAGATGTACAGCCGTGAACATTTGATAAGGCATTTTTCTGGCTGACATATTTATCTTAGACTGCATTATATACTTCTCGCTCCAATTACCCTTTTTAGTTTAACCCGTAGCATCCACAGTGAGAGCCACTAAAGAAAAAGAACCCCTCCTTCAGAAAGTATAGGGATAGAATAACACAGAAGAAGTGATTAAACAATACACATATATACATAAAAACCGATGCCAACTAAGTGATATAGGTAAGATCTCAACAAATACGATCTGGGAGGCATTTAAAGACACAGTTTGTGGTAAAATAATTGGATATGCAGTACATCGGAGGTGTGAAAGGGAAAAGGAGCTTACCTCCCTTGAGGAACAGCTAACAGAGTTTAAAGCCTCCACTGTTACAGACACTAAATCTCCCCAACATCGCTCTACCCTTCATTACTCTACAAGCTAGTACTGGGACCAGTCCTCTTCAATATCTCTGTAGGGGGACATTGCAGAAGATCTAGAAGGGAAAGTATGCCTTTTTCTAGTTGATACAAAAATCTGCAATAGGTTGGACACTCAGGAAGGGTGGAAAATGAGCAGAAATCTTGGGAAGCTCAAAGAATGGTCAAAAACATGGCAATTGGGGTTCGAAGCCAAAAAGTGCAAAATAATGCTCCTAGGACATAGAAAACCCAGTGCTGTGTATATGATGGTTGGGGGGGGGAGTACTAACAGTCCAAAAAGTGTAAAATAATGCACCAAGGACATAGAAACCACAGCACTAGGTACAGTATATGTATATGACTGGGGGGTGGGGAGAGTACTAATAGTCACTAGGCAAGTAACGGACCATGGGGTATCGTGGGTAAGGCTAGTGGAATGCTGGGTTGCATAGGGAGGGTTATCTTCAGCAGGAGGACAGAGGTGGTGTTACCATTATATCACTCATGGTTGCAGCCATGCCTAGAATACTGTGTTCAGTTTTGAAGACTGCATCTCAAAGAGGACACAGACAAAGCAGAGATGGCTCAGAGCAGGGCAACTATAATGGTGCATGGTTTGCATGAGAAGCCCTATGAAGAAAGACTGCGGGACTTCAACATGTGCTTCCTGAAAGAAAGGAGAGAAAGTGGGCATAATAGAGACCTATAAGTACAGTACCTCACAGGGTACTGTTGAGGAGTCTCTTTGAAATGAGAACAAGCACTAGGACCAGGGGTCATGAAAGGAAGCTGAGGAGTGGGAATTCAAGGGTGATGTGAGGAAATATTTCTTCACTGAATGGGTAGTGGAAGCCTGGAATAGACTGCCAGTGAAAGAGGTGGAGGCTAGAGCAGGGGTGCTTCAAGTGTACATGGGCTAGTGATAGAGGTATCTTAGATAGGATGCAGCGAGGTTGATGGAGACCAGAGAAGGTCTACCAAGACAGAATAGGTAGGAACATCTGGGCAGACTAAACAGGCTAAGCAATCCTTATCTGCCATCAAGTTCTAAGTTTCTATGTCTCTACCACCAGGTTTAGAATGGAAATAAATACCCTCCTGTCCCACAAGGCCAAAAGTACAATACATAAGAACTTACTGAAACCATAGATCTTTGAGAGGATCTCTTGAAGCAGGCCATCACTGGTAGGACTAAGGAGTCAGGCGCCAGGAAACCTTTCTAGCTAGCAGGCTACCAGAGGGGGCTGCCCACCTCTGACATCAATGTCTGACATCTGCCAACCCTATAAAAGGTGGGCGGCCCCCATACCCTCTTCAGATCTCCCACCCGAGACCATAAGCAGGATGCCGGAAGGGGGGAACAGAGTAGGACTCCAAGGTTATCGAATAACATAGAGAAAGTATTAACATACTAAAATGCCAGCAGAATAGGCCTAACGGTCTTTCACGTCTGCTCGTTTGGTCAGCCCCCACTCTGGGAGCTGACCTTGCTGCCCCCCTTGCCTTCTCTGGCTTCTCCCTTCCCAGTTTCGGATATTCTCGCTGCATTGGGTTTTGCTTCCAGAACCCTTCCCCTGTACCTGTTCCACCCCCTCTTGAACCCCTCCACCATATCTGCCTCCACCAGCCCCCTGGGTAGTGCATTCCATGGCTCCACCACCCTCTCAGTGAAGTAGCACCTCCTCCTTTCTCCCCTGAATCTTCCCCCCCCAGTTTCCACCCATGCCCTCTAGTTGCCCCTCTCCAGTTCCTCTGAAGCACCCTGACTGCTCCTCCCTATTTACCCCCTTCATGTACCTGAAGACCTCTATCATGTCCCCGGTCCCTTCTCTCTTCCAATGTGTACATATTTAGCTCTTCAGGCCTCTCCCCATAGGTCCTGTCCCCCAAGCCCCAAATCATTTTGGTTGCCCTCCTCTGGACCCTCTCCAGGAGTTTAATGTCTCTCTTTAAGTGTGGCCTCCAAAACTGCACGCAGTACTCGAGGTGTGGCCTCACCAAGCAGTTATACAGAGGGAGTATCACTTCCCTCCTTCTGGAGGTGATCCCCCTAGTGATGCATCCCAGCATCCTGTTGGCCTTGGCTGCTGCCCTCCTACAAGTCTCCGAGTTGTTCATCTTGACATCCACCACCACCCCCAGGTTCCTCTCAGCCATCAAGACTTATAGCATTTCCCCCTCCAGGGTGTACACTTGGCCCAGGTTTCTGGCCCCCAGGTGCAGTACCTTGCATTTACCTGCTTTGAACCTCAGCTTCCACTTTCTAGACCATCTTTCCAGAGCCTCCAGGTCCTTCTGTAGGGCCACCCCCCTCCTCCCCATCCACCACCGCCCCCAGTTTTGAGTCATCCACAAAGAGACTCATCTCACTCCTGATACCTGTCCTTATGTCAGAGATGTAGGCATTGAACAGGAGGGGCCCATGGACTGATCCTTGTGGGACCCCACTAATGACCCTCCTTGGGGATGAGACTATCCCACCAACTTCGACCCTCTGGGTCTGGTCTTGGAGCCAATTGCCTATCCATCTGATCATCTGGTTCCCCACCCCCATTTCTCCAAGCTTATCCAACAGGCCCTCATGAGGAACAGAGTCAAATGCCTTGCTGAAGTCTAGAAAGAGGACGTGCACTGGTCTACCCAGGTCCAAGGCACTCGTCATCCAGTCATAGAACTCCACAAGATTTGTCTGACACGATTTCCCCGGGACGAATCCATGCTGTCTATCGTCCAGGCACCCTGAATTTTCCAGGTCCCCCCCAGCCTCTCCTTGACAATGCCCTCCATCACCTTGCCCACCACCGATGTCAGGCTGACAGGCCTGTAGTTCCCTGCCACCTCCCTTGATCCCCCCTTGTGGATAGGCACTATATGTGCCACCTTCCAGTCCTGGGGCACCAACCCTGTCCTCTGAGAGATGGTGAAAAGCTCTGCCAGGGGCTTCGCCAGGACATCCGCAAGTTCCTTCACCACTCTGGGATGTAATTTATCCGGCCCCAGTGCTTTCTCTGTCTTAAGGGACCTGAGGGCTTCCCACACTCTCCCTGCTGTGATTTCCACTTCCGCTACCTCTTCTCCCTGCTTAGCCTTCCCCCCTCCTGTCAGTGATGCCTCCCCCTCTCCCCAGACCTGCCGATCGGTAAGGGTCCCCCCTCAGTATCACTGTCTCCTCCCATGTATGATGCAGCACCCCATTTTCCTTGGTGAAAACTGAGGTGAAGTACTCATTTAGTACCTCAGCCTGCTCCCCCGGGTCTTGTGCCCATCTCTCCTGTTTTAATCATGCTAATCTGCCCCTTCACCTTTGTTTTTCCCCAATGTATCTAAAGAACCCCTTGTTTCCTCTCCTAATTTCCCTGGCCAGGTTCTGCTCCTTCCTTGCCGTAGCCACCCTCACCACCCTAGTGGCCCTTCTAGCCATCAGCTCGTACTCCCCTCGATCCCTTTCGAAAAGTAAAAGCAGAAGGCTCACCCCTAAGGAAAGGGAGAGAGACACAGGAGAAGGGTGAAGAAGGCAGGGAAAGCAGGGCTGCAAGAGATCCTTTCAAAATCTACTGTTACGGTAAGTTCTTACACAACTGCACTATCTTTCTTTAAGGGTATCACTTGCAGCCGGACATCACTGGTAGGACTGAGTCCCAAGCAGTTCTGGCACTACAGACAGGCCATCCAGGCAGAAGACAAGATAAAAAGCAAGATAACTAGCATCCTAAGAAAGGAGGCCTTGGAGGACAGCTAGGCCAAAGTTGGCTCTACGCCAAGAGGCGATGTTCAGACTGTAATGCTTGGTAAAGGTATGGATAGTGCTCCTGGTGGCAGCAGCACAAATGTCATCAGCTGACACATTATGGAAGCATGCCACTGATGCAGCCATACCTCTTGTGGAATGGCCCGTAACCCCTCCAGAAAGCTCCTTGCCAGACTTCTAGTAACAATAGACAATGCACTTAGCTAATCATTTAGACAATTTTCCCAGAGGTGAACAAAACAAACAACTGATTGGATTATCGGGAGTCCTTGTTCTGGTGTGCACAGTGCAGGGGCAGGGACAGCAGAATTTCCACAGCCAATTGTTGCAGCAAGGGAAATATGCTGAAAAGGTCTTCTGCCACTTTGATCAGAAGCTCCTACTTGTGGGCTCTGGACCGCGAGCAACATAGGCTTATGGTCTGGGTGGACCAGGGTGCCCTGTTCCTGGGAGAGCAAGCCTGTGTACAGGGGCAGGGACAGCAGAATTTCCACAGCCAATTGTTGCAGCAAGGGGAATCAGATTTGATGAGGCCAGAAGGGGACGATGAGGATCATTGTAGCCCCATCCATCTGGAGTTTGATCAGAACTCGTTGAAGGAGCAGAAAGGGAGGGAAGGCATAGAGAAACATCCCTGTCCAGGAGAGGGACAATGTGTCTCATCAGAAAACTCCAGGTCCTGGATCAAGCAAGCAGAACAACAGTAGTTTTGCACTGTATGGGGATGCAGAAAGAGCCAACTCTGGCCAACCCCATCTGCTGAAGAGGTCTTCTGCCACTTTGATCAGAAGCTCCTACTTGTGGGCTCTGGACCGCAAGCAACATAGGCTGTCCACCAGGATGTTTTGGTCACCAGAAACATGGACGGCCAAGAGTTACAGGCCATGCTTGATGGCCCAATACCAGAATCTCAGCACTTCACTGCACTGCACATGAGAATAGGAATGAGTCCCACCCCCTGCTTGTTTATGTAATAAATTACACACATGTTGCTAGTCTGAACCAAGAGCAGAACTGGGGATAACTGAGTCTGGAAGGCCTGCAAGGCATACAGAAGTGCCCACATCTCCAGGACATTTATATGGAGATCCCTCTCTGTCTCAGACTATGTCCCTTGAGTTTGGTGGGTCCCCATGTGGGCTTCTCAACCAAGATCAGAGGATCTGCTGAGGGGGAGCTATAGAAAAGGGAACACCCCAAAATAGGTTGATGAGCTCCAGCCACCACAACAGTATCTTCTTGACTGGCTCCAACACCAGAACTGATTAATCCTGTGTGTCCATGCACTGGTCCCACCAGATCTGCAATGTCCATTGAGGGATTTGCATATGCAGCCTGATCAGGGGAACTGTGGCAATGGCTGTGGCCATGAGGCCAAGAAGCCTCAAGAAGACCCTAGGTGGAACGCAATGGTTGGAGAAAAGGAGTCAGGCCTGGTCTATCAGGCACTCTGTTCTGTCTGGGGTTAAGAAGTCCATCCACTGAGTGGTGTCCAGCACTGCCCCTATGTACAGAAGGCACTGGCAAGGGGTCAAGAAAGACTTTGGGAGTTTGATAGTAATGCCCAAAGCTTGGAACAGGTAGCAGGTGTGAGAAAGAGTTTGCAAGAAACGGTCCCTGGACAGGGCCACTAACAGCCAATTGTCCAGGTTGGGAAAAATGTAGAACTTCTGCCATCTCAAGGCAGCTGCCACCACTGCCAAGCATTTGGTAAAGACCCTGGGAGCTGAGGACATGCCAAAAGGAAGAGCTCTGAACTGGTAGTGCGCTCCCTGGAAGTGGAAGTGGAGGAAGCGCCAGTGGGAAGAAAAAACCTTGATATGCATGCAGGTAGGCATCCTGCATATCCAGGGAACAAAGCCAGTCCCTCTGATGAAGCAGAGTTGGCAAACCCTGAAGGGTAACCATCCTGAACTGTCTGTACTCTATAAACAGGTTCAGCTGGCTTAGGTCCAGGAGGGGCCAAAGGTCTTCTGTCTGCTTGGGAACCAGGAAGAAGTGTGAGTAGAAGCTCCTTCCCTACTGACACCTTGCAACTGGCTCTATGGCCTTTTTTTGAAGTAAAGCCTGGATTTCCTCCCAGATGAGAGGAGTGTGGCTGGGAGGACACAAGGAATTGCCTGGAGGGTTTTCTGGAGGCCACTCGAACTCATGAGTGTGGCCATACTCGAGCTGCAGCAGCCAGTTGTCTGTGGTGATTTCCCTCCACCTGTCCAGGTGCAGGGAAAAATGACCCTTGATGACTGCCTCCTGAGGAATGACTGGAGGGGACGGGATCTAGCAAGGAGTCAGGAGTTGGAAGCAACCACTGCTGGGGCTGCTCTTGCACCTAAGGCACTATGGGTGGTGCCAGTAGAGAGAGCTGGAAGAGCAGCACCCTGTGTTCTGCTTGCCCTGGACTTTGGGTGGGGGTTGGATCTGTCTACAGGAAGAGTGACAAAAAAGGTGCATGCTACCCTGGCTTTGGCTGGGTATTTATTTATTTTTTATTTATGACAATTTCAGATAACACCTTTGAGCAAATAGTGCTCTTTTACAACGGTTCCACGTCCTGGACAGTGGACAAGAATAGACAAGAACAGGCAGGTCGATAACAGTTAATACAAATACAGCACATGAGCTGCCAGTGGCTTTGTCAAGATAAGATAAAAGAATTAGTAACAGGTAAAACATTACAGTATGCATGAACTGCCAAAGGCGTTGTCAGGTGATCTAACAAGTGCATGAGAGGGACTTGGGTAGTTGGTGAGGGGATGAGATAGTGGGGGACAGGCAAGAACAGAGGGGGTGGCTTATTGGAGGGATAAGGTAGAAGGTGAAGGACAGGAGTAGGTGGTGATGGAGGGGGAGAAGGGATGGGAGATGTAAGTGGGGTTAACAGGATGGGTGGGGGAAGGAAAGAAGAGTTAGAATGGGCAAGTAGAAGAAAGGAGAAAGGAGAAAGAGAATATAAAAGCTAGGAGGTGCAGGGGGTAATAAGTGAGGGGAGGGACAAGGATGTGAAAAGAAATGCAGAGAGGGAGGAGTGAAATCTGGGGGGCAAGGGAGAAGGCTGAGGTGGCTGACATGAGATATTGCAAGGAGTTAATAAGGAGGGAGGGAGGGAGTGGGGTGTGGTGAGAGTGCATAAGTAATGGAGAGGCCAGGAGGGCGAGCAGGGAATTTAAGTGTAGCAGCCACAGTACGCACTGGCCACCAAGTGCTGTTGTAGTTTGTGGTATGGTACATAGAATGGATGGATGTGTTTGAGAGCCTGTCCTAAGGTCTGGAGTTTGGAGATGAAATCCTGGACACGTCCTCCCAAAAATGTAAAACCCCTGAAGGGTGCATCGATAATGTTGGACTAGACATCCTGTGAGAAGCCAGAGACCCGAAACCAGGAGTGGCAGCTCAAACAGATGCCTACAACCGCTGCCCAGCTCAACACATCTACTGCATCGTAGGCAGCTCTGAGGATGTCAGTTCCGATGTCTGAGACTGTTTTGAGGGCTTGAAGGGTCTGCTGCTTGAAGGGGCCATCCAGCATGGCTTTGACAGCCTCCCTAGCTTAATCACAGAGCAGGTTCTGATACTGAACCATATGGGCCAGATAACTGATGCCCGCATGGATAAAGTGGCACAAGTGAAGGCCCGCTTGCCCATCTGGTCCAGTTGGTGGGACTTTCTGTCTGGGGGAAGGAGCTAAGGTGCTTTGGTCTTTTGGTACAGTCATAGGCCGCATCGATAATGACTGAATTGGCCTTGGGCTGTTTGCCAAAGTATGGCTTGCCAGCCAGGGCATTGCAAAGCCTGTCAGCCTTGTTGGAAAACATTTTTTTTTTCATTTTTATGTTGTCTTGTGCACGCAGCGCAAGCAACATGTTGTGGCAGCTTGGTGGACTAGCAGGTTGCGGCGGTGCAGCTGTGTTGTGGCCAATGGCACCACTGCTTTTTCAGGCTGATCTCTGTGGCAGCAATGAATGAGCATCCTGTCTATGACATCAGTTCAGAAGCATGCCACCAACTTGAAAGAATTTTGCTGCTGCAATGAGGGAGCAACCTATCATTGCAGGGCTTGCCTTGCCTGTTGAAACATTTTAAGAAACATGGTGGCAGCTACTGCCGTCCACCTCTCCCAGTCTGTAGAAAGCCAACATCAGGGGTGCTCAATCCTCCCTGTCAGCATGCCCCCTCCCCATTTCATTTGCCGATGGAGGAGCCCAATCCCCACTGGAATAATGTTACCCCTTGTATTGTGTGCCGAGGGGGTGCCCAATCCCCCTTGGCATCATGCCCTCCCCATAGACACGTCTTCTTTGCTGATGGGGGGCCCAATCTCCACCCTTATCAGTCCCCTTTCCCCAAAACACACAGGTGGCACACTTGGAGCCCACTCCAGTGTGCTCAACAGTTGGTTTTACACCTGTAAATAAAGAAAACCTTCCTGTGATGTCCTTCCTAAAAAAATGAAAACAGTCCGTCGTTGCATCAGGAGCGCCCCCTCCCCCAACCTGCACCCACCCTCTGTGCACCCCACCTCCCCGCACCCCCTTCACCCCATACTTACCTCCGTGCCCAGCACGATGATCTTTGGTGGAGGGGGAACACGTCTGACTCTTCAAAGCTGACCGCAAACTGAAGAAAATCACAGTAAGCAGTACAATGGCATCAGTGGGGGAGGTTTCAACTCAGGTGGATATCTTGCCCATTGTTGCAACTTTTGGCTTCAGATTTTCAAAATGGGTTCTTGGGACTCCACCTCATGGACTCAGTCACTGTCATTTCATTATTCAGTCCTAAAAGGTGATTTTTGCGGTCACTGCTTGGAATCACCTTTTTGGACAGATTAATAAAACAACAGTGCCACAGTTCATGAGGTGGGCTCCCAAAAAGACTATGTTGCAAATCTGGCAAAAAAATTCCACAAAATGACTGTATTATGAGCGTGCACTGAGCAGTTTCCATGCACACTCGTAACTTCAAGAATTTGTAATATTTTCACTCCAGATTTTCAAAATTGCCATTTCTTCACACCTCCGTATGAATGTAAAAAAGCAAGGTGGCTACCAACGAACAACAACTGGAACCACAACAGAGAAAATAGTTTGGAAGTTCTGAAAAATGGTTTATTGGTCACTTTAGATATTGCTGCATTCTACACTAACATGCGCCATGAGGCGGGTCTTGAGGCTATACGGACGTCATTCTGTGAGGGTACAGATTATTCTTATCCATTCATAGAATGTCTTGTAAATCTTACTGAACTAGTTCTCACTAACAATGTGTTTGTTTTTGATGATTCATTTTATTTACAAAGAAAGGGAACTGCTATGGGGGCTTCTTTGGCCCCCAATTATGTTAACATTTACTTGATACGGTGGGAGAAGACATTTGTTATTACAGAAAAAAATCCATTTGCACAAAATTTGATTTTCTATGTGCACTTTATAGATTATATTTTTTTGGTCTGGACAGGCACCCCAGACTTGATGGATCAATTTATTTGTTATTTGGAATCTACTAATAGCAATTTGTCTTCTTCCAAAAAAACGGGTGTTTCTGAAATTGAATTCCTTGATTTAAATATTTTCAAAAATGAAGGTAATGGTTTGGAAACAAAACTTTTTACAAAACCTGCAGCTAGGAATTCTTTGCTTTTGTATAATAGCTGCCATCCAAGGCATATTCCAAAGAATGTGCTCAAAGGCCAAATGATACAGCTCAAAAGAAACACCTCTGTACCACAACAATATGAACAAGACTTTAATCTGCGTATTAATAAATTTGAGCAAAGAGGATATAATAGATGTGATTTGTTAAAAACAAAAAATGTTGTGGATGGTATGAATAGAGAAAGTTTATTAACAGGTACTAGAAACAAGATTAAACAAAATGATCTCACATCTGTTAATTTCATTACAGATTATACACCTCAGAGTTTTATGATTTCTAAGATCCTTAACAAACATTGGAGTATACTCTCACTAAACCAAGTTTGTTGAAACAAGCGGCCGTGCCTCCTAGGATGATTTACAGAAGAGGAAAGAACATTGGTGATTTTGTAACCAGTAGCCTTTTTACCTCTTCGGGTAGCCAAATACTTCTGAATTGCCAGGTGGGACCTTTCGTTGTGGAAAATGCACATTTTGTAGTCATGTGCAAACAGGTACTGTGTTTCAACATCCTGTAACTGGCAAGGAATACATCAATTATGACTTTATCAATTGTTCCAGCCCTAATGTTGTTTATTTGGCACAGTGTACCTGTAAAGATTGTTACGTTGGTAAAACACAAAGACTGTTTAAAAATAGAATAGCTGAGTGTAACCCCCTTGTTATCCGGGGTTACTAGAATCCCAGTAAGACCTAGTGGTAGGCAGGGAAGGCAGCATGTGAAACTCCAGTTAAATGGATTTCACACTGTCTCACTCTGTTCTCAGTCTCAGCTGAGACTGAGGGATGGCATCACCATAGAACTGTCGCAGCTGCATGAGCCACATTGGAATCTGCAGAAGATAGATTAGAATGTTGGGAGTTTTGAACAGTCAGTCAGTAATCTGTAGTTGGAGATTGGTGTGAGAGGAGCACAGCAGTTCTGTGCATAGGCTCTTGGAGCCTCAGCTCTGAACTAGAGCTACATTTAGAGAAAGGTGTGTGTTTCTGCCTAAAGAGGGACACAGTAAGTTGTTCTTTAAAGTGGTGGAGACCGCTGATTTGGGTCTCTGTGCCCCATCCCTCAGGGGATGGGGCAGGAAGGTTTGCCTGCTATTCCAGGGGCAACCCCATGGCTACTGCTAGAGAAGAAGCTGCCTTATTTTTTCCAAGAGTGTGGGGTACAAGAAGATTTCGAGATTCACCTGTGGGGCACCTGCAACTAGAGAGTGAGTTCTGCTCTTTCCAAAGGGCCCATGTTTCATCCTGAACTGTGTTAAAGTGGGGATTGGACTACTGAAGTAGTGGGAGGCCTAGAGTAATAGGCTTAGCCAAAAGTAAAAGTATGTTCAAGTCCAGCACAAGGGGAAAGTCAAGACATGTAGAGGAGATGTGACATACATCTACCCTGTAATCTACATTGCCAAGCTTTCAAAAGAGTTGTTTAGTTTCCAGACAAATGGCCGGGTATGGATTGTGGGAGCTGGAGGTGGGAGACCCCTCATCTTTAGTAACCAGGTCCACCTCTACGGATTTGCTCTGTGGATTTCTACTTTGCCTCATGCACTTGGCCAGTGAAGTACCCAGACGTGGGACTGGAAGGAAAATTTCCCTTTAGGAGGCAAAGGCTCTAAGGTGGTTTAGGGAGCCACCAACAGGAAAACTGGTTCATTCCCATAAGGACCGCGGATCAAGTGGCCGGTGGGGGAGCCGGGCCATGGGAAAAACCCAAGTAGTGTACAAGTCGGGCTGTGTACCCAAAGCTGCGTGCAAGTCCAGGCTGTGTGCCTGGTGGATTCAGAGCCTGAGGGCTGGAATAGTGAAGAAGTGTTCTGTTTCTCTAATCTGCATTACCAGGAATGTAGCCCTGTGGAAGTCTGTCTATGTTTTGTTTGCTCAGTTTGGATGTGAATAAAAGCCACACTTTAGAATCCAATTCCTGGTTTTGGACATTACGGTTATTGCTTCCTGTGTTCGAATTTACTTGGGTGCCCCTGTACAGAGTAGCCAAACCTAGGCCCCCCCTGTGCCGAGTAACCTAGTCCTCCCGGAACCCAGTCCCCACCAGGTACTGCTGTCAGCTTCAACAGCATACCACCTGTCGTTTGCAAAAAGGCTGGGGTGAGGGCCTTACATGAGCATTTAAGAAGTATTCAGAATGTTGATGTTACTAATGTTTTGGCTACGCATGTCAAACAGAGCGGCACGGGACATTTCTTTAAATTTCAGGGTCTGGAGAAAATCAAATTAAACATTCGAGGGGGTGATATTAAGAATCAGATTTTAAAGGTTGAGAGCAAATGGTAATGTAAGTTAGGTGCACATAGAGTTAAGGGTTTGAACGCGATGTTCAGTATTGTTCCTTATTTAAAATGAAATGACTTAAATGTCACTTTTTTCTAGGTTTTGCATTGGAATATTCCTTTGGATGTATATGTTTTCTGTGATTGTATTTTAATATTTGCTATGTGATTTTTATGTGACTTTTTCACATTCTATTTATATGATGGTCATAGATTGAAATATGTATCAGTTTTCTACCTGATTTGCACTGTTATTATGTTTCTAAATGAGACACTATGTCTTTAAATGATCTACCTATTTAAGTAGTGCAACAGGTAGTATTAGCAATGCATTGAAAAGGCGTCTTTGTGACGTGAAACATACGTCTGCATGTTGCTGGAGTGCTGGCTGTTTTACTGTTGTTTGTATAATACAATAAATAGCTTTTATCTGGACCTAGCTTAGAGGTCTTTTCTCGGTCGTTACTGTGAAGCCCAACCACACAGTTTGCTGGTTAACCTCCATATGAATGGTACAGCTGTCATTTTTCACATCCTGCCCGAAATATGTTTTCACACATCTGGCACAGAATGGTGCAGTCGCTGTGAGAAATCAATGTTCGGGACAGATTAACAAAATCACAGTACCACTGTTCATGAGCGGAGGTCCCAAATGCTTTCATGAGGTGGAGTCACAAAAACCCCATGTTGAACATTTGGAGTGCAAATACCAACAAACGCCCGGGACGTTAAGGTTTCTAACCCTAACGTCCCACCCTGTATAGACTGACAGGTGTCAGGGGTGTGACTTTGGATTGTTGGCTGTAATGCTCATGTCATTCCACCCCCCCCCACCCTGCAGCCAGTAACAGGCATCGAGGTGTGCCTTAGACTCTTTGGCCCAAAAGTTCACCCCATTCTCCTATACTTCACCCATCTCAACATATTTCCTTATGGAATGGGGTGAGTGTAAGGCCCGATGACCCCAAAGCACAATGCGACACTTGTCAGAGTCTGCAGGTAGAGTGAGGTAAAATGGCATGAGCATTGACCGATGACCCACAGGCACACCTCAATTCCTGTCAGTCTCTGCAAGGTGGGGTTGACGTCAGTTCCATACTTCACTGCCATTCCTATTATGCATCTCTCTAACTCCTGCACTACCAATGCCACTGCCAGCAAGACAACATTCAGCATTGACAAATACTTGTTATTTTTTATACTTATAAACCTGATGAGCAAAATACCAGTTTTCACAGGTGACAAGTTGAGCATACATACAATTAAATAATGATAGAAATAACAATACAAAAAACATAGAAACATCAAATTTGTCAGCAGATAAGGACCACACATCCCACTTAGTCTGCCTATTTTCCTACTTGGTTTGGCAATCCCTACTCTTAACTGGACTGCCCTTCCCCTGTTCTGCTGTACAGCAGGGTGCCTTTATGCTTATCCCATGCACTTCTTGTTAATCCCCTTACTGTTTTTGCTTCCACCACCTCTGCTGGTAGGCTGTTCCATGGATCCACCACCCTCTCTATGAAAAAATACTTCCTAGAATTCCCCCAAGCCTCCCTCCCTCCAGCCTCATGAAAACACGCAACATTATTCAATACATTGCACAAGTACATTCATTTTTGTTTAAAAGTCACAGTTTAAGACAGATTTTAAAACACCAGATAGAATTACATTCCATAATTTCAGGTGGAATAGTATTACAAAAAGAAGGGTCCCTAAACAATAAAGACTTTTGCCCAAAAGTTTTTTGAATAGTGGGAGTTTTTTTTTTTGTTCTTTATGGCCCAGATATTCAAAGGGGTTGCACCTGGTGCAACTGAGATGCACCAGCACAACCCCAGAAATGCACCCCGGGGCAATATTCAAAAGAGGGACTTGCACAGCGTAAGTCTCAATGCGCCAGGGTGCAAAGATAATGTATGCAGTGCATCCGCAGGGGACGTGCACATGCATATGTGGCACATCCCGATATTCAGCCCGGGATGTGTGGTGCATATGCTGGCACAACCCTGAGATGTGCCGCATACCGGGGCACAAAGTTGAGCCTGAAAAAGAAGGATCAAATGTTAGCCACCCACACATGGGCACTGTTGTGCAGGGTGCAACACAGTGGCCACCAGCCATGGGTGGCTCCCCCCCAAAACACTGTTCACAAGCACCCACATAACCCCTGGTGGTATAGTGGTATCCCCCTCCCTCCCTGTAGCCACGGTCGCTATAAATAAATGTTGCAAATATCCCTTGTATTCTAGTGGTACCCCCCCCCTTAACCCCAATCGCAAGACACATATCTTTAAAATAGCCCTGGTAGTCTAGTGGTACCCCTGCCCTCCCATATCCCCAAGAAATACATTTGGAGAATAACTTGGTAGCTTAGTGGTACCTCCAACCCTCCCATATCTCTGATAGCAAGAAATATATTTTAAAATATCCCTCAGGAACCAGTGGCACCCCCACCCACACAGGACCCCTGCCCTCCCAGGTCCCCCTGCCATTGGTGGGCAGCAACAAACCATTTCAGCATACCACCCAGTTGCCCACCAATGAGCAGCTTTAGTATCAGCTGTAAGCACATTTAGTACAATGTGGACCAATAGGCTTGCAGTGCATACTGTAATAGTCATTCTAAAATATTGCATGAATGACTTCACTCACATATTTGTGAATGACTATTACAGTATGCACTGCAAGCCCATTGGTCCACACTGTGGACCAATAGGCTTACAGCTGATACTGTAAGGTGTCATTCAGCGGGCAGCCGGGCGGTGTGTTGCTGCCCACTGATGATGGGGGAGGGGAGCTGGGTGGGCAGGGGGTCCTGTGTGGGTGAGGTGGTGGGGGGGTGCCACTAGACAACCAGGGCTATTTTACAAGTATATTTCTTGTGATTGGGGTTACAGGAGGGGTGAGGGGTACCACTAGACTACCAGGGCTATTTTACAAGTACATGTCTTGTGATTGGGGTTACAGGAGGGAGGTGGGTACCACTAGACTACCATGGATATTTGCAACAGTTTTTTATAGTGATCACAGCTACGGGAAGGGAAGAGGGTACCACTAGACTGCCAGGTATATTTTCACCATTTATTTATAGCAATCACGGCTACGGGGTGGGGGGTACCACTGGACCCCTCTGGTAGCACCACATGCTGTGCAGGGCACCATGTGCATTTCACTGAACAGCCCTTCACAACTCATGCAAACGGGGCCATAATGACATGCAAATGGCCCCATTTATGCCTTGCATACATTATGGCTCCATTTGCATACTGCTGGCTGAATATCAGGAATTTGCTCACAGCATAACTCTGTTGGCTGGCGCAGTTCCCATTCATGGTATTCAGCCTTTTCTGGGAGGATGAACCAGCGCGTGGTATTTGCGCAGTGCACACTACCTGAAATATTTAGAGGAGATGCGCCATTGCTTATCTCTTTTGAAAATATCCCTGGGTTTCACCAGCGCAACAAAGTTGTGCTGCACCACCTCATGCACTATTGCCGGGCACAGCTCTGAATATTGGGGCCAATGTTTATGAAGTGAATCTAGTTTGAGACCTAATGGTAACAGAATTAGAAAATCTAGGAAACAAATCAGCAATGGAGGAAGGATATAAACCAATCAGAAGTCTGTAAAGAAAAATATCCATTTATGTAAAACTCTATTTTCAAAAGATAATGAAGCAGATTGTTTGAACAAAATACAACAATGAATGCGATAGGGAAGAATTCAACCAAAATCTGATACAGAACTGTAGGTAACCTTAAGTCCATTGAGTATATTCCTACTAGTAAAAGAATACATTATTAATCCATAATCCAAAAAGCTAAACAAAAAACTGTGTGAAAGAAGTTTTCTGGAATCAACAGTAAAGAAAGATTTTAAACGGTACAGTAACCCCAACCTTTGATGAAGTGTTTTTGTCAAATATTCAATGTGGTACCATATGGGGGCAGTACCAAGCATCTCAGGTAACATCCTCGTAGTAGTCAATCATGGGGGGACCACCAGTGGAAGGGCATCTGGCTGACATAAGTAAATGGCAAGCTGACACCACTTCGGTTCCTGTTCCTCTGTCTCCCACCCCATGGTGGCCTGAATGTGCCTCATGAAGGCCATAAACGTGGGATTATCTGGGTTAGGACATATGGATGTTGCTGGGTGCCTCTTCCCTTTCTGAGGAATCTGGCCCCAAGGAGGAGGACTCGCTGCTGAAGCTCTGGTCAGCAGTGTACACATCATCATCCTTGCTCTCCTCGGCTGACTCAGCGTTGGGCCTATCCCTGGGTGTGCAAGGAGCACTAGGACCTGGCCGAACAGGAGCCAGGGAGGTGGATCCCTAGGGAGACCCTTGAGGGGTGGTTGGGGCTGGAGCCCTCGGAAGCAGGACCTGCATCTAAACAAAGAACCAGAGAGCAGAAATTAACCCATGATAATTAAAAGTGATCAGCACTGGGCCCACAAGTGTCAGATATGGGAGGGCTGGCAACAGTCCCACAGGAGCTGAGTATGGGTAGCCCAGAGCAGGTCCTGCTGGTGCCAGATAAGGGGTACTCAGTTACCGGACCAGCAGGAGCTGGCATTAGGAAGTCTTAAGTGGGAACCATGAGCAGGAGGCAGAACGGGGCCAGTCCTGGTCCTTTTCACTATGTTTATGCTTCCCAGAAGATTTGTCCCAGGACTATGATGAAGAAGAGTCTGAGGACTGGTCTGGAGTAGCGGAGGAACTCCAGGCCTGCAGCTTCTGTTCCATTGAGATGCCCTTCTGCTTGAGGAGGTAGTTCTCCAGGATCTTCTGGTGATGTCTGCGGGTGGCCGGGTTGAACTTCTGGCATGCCTCGCAGGTCTGGGCATCATGGTCTGGGCCTAGGCACAAGATGCAGGCAGAATGGCAGTCCTTCTCAGGGATCTGTTTGCCACAGACACACTTCATGGAGCATTCAGAAGAAGAGGATGTTTAAGAAGACATAAGCCATCTGGTAAGAACACCAACAATTCAATGTTAAATTGAAGAAAAAGGTAATAAAGATTGGTTAAATGTGGGGAAAATGGTGGTCAACTGTAGCTACAGTGGTAGCAGAGGCCCGATGTGTGCAGGCTGATGGTTGGAAAGAACTAAGGAGGGTATGGGAGCTGCCTGCCTTTTATAGGGTTGGCTGACGTTGGAGGTGGATGGCCCCCTATGGTAAATTGCTAGCTATAAAGGTTTTCATGTGGTCTTGGTGCCTGATGGCTTAGTCCTATTGGTGATGGCCTGCTGCAAGAGATACCCTTGAAGATCTAGCAATTCCCTACTTGAGATCTAAATTCTGGGAAGGCAGAGAAAGAGGAGCCAAAGTACTTTCTTATTGCTTATGCAAAAAGGTACCGGGTCACTATGCTGCATGCTTTATCATGCACGACATAACCGCACAACAGGAACAGCACAGTAGGGAAGAACGAGAGGGTGAAAAACCACAAAAGGGTGTATGCACCGTAGTGCACCCTCTCACTCTTCCCAGGTAAAGGATAACACCTCTGCTGGGACAGGGAGCCTGCGAGCAGCTGCCATGGCTCAATGGGATGAGCCACAGGCAGCTAAGGAAGCAGGCAGTGCGTTTGGGACCAGGTTTCGATTCCTGGTTCCAGACGCTGGAATTTTTTTATTTTTTCACTTTGTGCAAATTTAACTGTTAACCCCCTCCTGGGAGTTGGTTATTTTGGTTGGGGGTTGAGGCACAGCCCCAACAAATAGAGGTGAGGAGGACAAGCCCCCCTGCAAAACAAAGACATATGCCGCTGGCAATATATTGCGCTGTATTGGCAGCGCGTATATTGCTGCGGCATAATGTCTTGTGACATTATGACCCCATGCCTGCAAACAACAGGCAGAGTGTCATATTGCTGGCCTCTGAGCTCTCCACAGGGTCACTCAGACCCACTGCACAGATACAGACTTTTTATGTGCCCCCTCCTCTCCCCTCCCCTTATCAGAGGGAACACATTAACAAGCTCTTGGCTTCCCTTCCTCTTCTGCAGCTTTCTCAAAACCAAGTCACTTTATTAGATGAGCCTTTATCTGTGAAGGAAATTTGGTCACACTTTGCATGCCTTGAACTGTGGAAATTCCCCAGGAAGAGACAGAGGTAAAATACAAATCCAAGAAAGCAGGTCTTTCAGGAACTTTAATGAGTGTGACTTCTTAAATGATCTAAAAAATGTTAATTGATCAGACTTAGACAGAACATTGGATGTTGATATTTTGATAATGCTGTCAACCTTTTTTAATAGTAAACTAGGAGATATAATAAACACACATACTCCCATTAAAAGACAAAGACTAAGAAAGAACATGAGAACTTGAGTACTGGTCAGACACATGGCAGCTGGGGTTCAATGCAAAGAAGTGCAAAGTCATGACTTGGGAGCAAGGAACTAAAGGAATTGTTATCAGCTGGGGGGGGGGGTTCGGCTAGCCACTGTAGAGGCAGAGAAAGATCTTGGGGAGATAACAACAGGGCAAATGAACCACTCGGCACAGTGTAGAAAAACAGCAGCTAAAGCTAATAAGATGCTGGGGTGTACTGCCAGAGGAATCACCTCCAAGAGATGGAAGGTAATCCTGCCACTATACAGGTCATTGGCGAGGCCACACCTGGAGAACTGCATGCAGTTCAGGTGCCCATACTTAAGGAAATATGTTAAATTACTGGAGGGGGTCCAGCGAAGAGCAACAAAGATGATCCTGGGGATAGAAGATAGACCCTTACGAGGAGAGACTGAGGGAGCTTAACACGTATTCCCTGGAGGAGAGAAGGGGTAGAGGGGGTATGATAGAAACCTTTAAATATATGAAATTTCCTAAAAGCAAAAACAAACGACAGTATTACTAGCATAAAAGTTGGGACAACAAATTTAATAAAGATGAGGATAGTGCAAGAGAGCTGAATACATTTTTCACAAATATGTCAGTTTACAAAAGACAAGTGAACGTTTACAAAAATGTGATAAATCTAGTAAAGAGGACAATGTGCAGATTTACAAATTTAGTTTCAAAATTCAAACTGAAAAGAAGTGCTCAAACGTTTAAAAAATATAAATGCTAACAAAGGTGCTGGGACTAATGGACTACATCCAGAATTATTAAAAATGGAGGCAAACTATTTGGCTAGACCTATAACCTTTATAAATAATATGTCCTTATGCCAAAACAGGGTCCCTACATGTTGGAAGACTGCAATAGTGACCCCAATTTTCAAGTCCAGAGACAAAACCAAAATGACAAACTATAAGCCCATATCAGTCTTATCAACTTTATCCAAGATTTTGGAGAAAGTTATATGCTGCCAATCACTGGGTTTCTTGGAAACAAATAATTAGCCATTGAACAGTATGGGTTTAGAAATGGTTATAGCACCACAACGGCCTTGGTCAGGTTAATGGAAGATGCCCACATTAATACAGATATGGGTGTACTGACTGGGGCCAACTTTATCGACCCGACCAAGGCCTTCGACTTGGTGGATCATACGATGCTGATAAAAAAGTTAAAACTTTGTGGAGTCAGCAATTACACCACTAAATGGTTTCAGGATTACTTAGAAAATAGGGTATAAATAACTCAAATTAGTAATAGTAATTCCAAACCCCACAGAATCAGATGGGACGTACCTCAGGCACCATCCTGGGCCTGCTCCTGTTTTCCCTATAAATCAATGATCTTCCCAAAGTGTGTAAAGACATATCCACAGCAATATATTTATTCATTTAAAATTGTTGACCGGGAAAGACACACTAAGCTGAGACTCATTTCCAGATGTGACCTGGGTACAAGGTATACACAGTAGAAGCAGAGAAGTACAAACAATATCTTGTTTCAGACAAATAGTACAGTATAAGAACATTTCATAGTAGTAAGCAATAAAGTAACAATTGTTGCTAGAACAGACGATTAGAAGAACATCAGGACATTTCATTACTAACAATTTGTATTTACAGTATAGTACAAGTGTAAATATAGACATGTTTACAAGTAGTGGTTGTCCAGAGTGTGCTAGACTAGTACAGAGAAAGTATGGCAGGTAGGTCATTATGTGGATTGGGGCTGGCATGTGCAATAATGTTTCCCTGAAAGGGGCCACTGAGGGTAGGCTAGGCCCGAGTTAAGGAGGGTTCAGATGAGCATCTTGGGCAGGGAGGGGGAGGGTGGAGCCTGAGGAGTTGTTTAAAGGCTGATAGGGAGGAGGCCTGGTGGAGGGTGGGTGGGAGGTTGTTCCAAAGGAGAGGGAGCTGGTAGGAAAAGGCAGCTTGCCCAGAGGCAGAGAAGGGGCGTGGGAGGTGGAAGGTACGTGCGTGTCTATGGCGGAGTGAGTAGCCTGGGGAGATGGCTGGAGAGAGGCTAATAGTTAGCAGGCATCTTCCACATGCCACTGTGTAATGGCCAGGTATACTTGGACCCCTGCTTTTCTCCTTCCGTATAAATTCTGTTCACCACTGCATCTCAAACAGTACACCCATCTTGTACGCTGATGATCTGGTGTTCTTTTCTAGTGCCCAGAATGTGGATGTGATTAACAGTAAATTATTGTCTGACCTACAGTCCATCCAACAATGGCTCTATGAATGCTACCAAATCTCAGGCCATGCTATTTGGATATGCACCCCATTTAAAGAATATCCTATCCCCTTTCACAGTGGTTTCTGAAAGTGGTAAAACACTGGTCACTGTCCCATCCTTTAATTACCTGGGTATTATGCCTGACTCTCCCAGGCTGTCAATGTTAGACTTGGGCTTGCCTACAAAGAAAGTCGTAACCTCTTTCCAAGTGCCCGTATCACCACAGCCCGGGTATTCTGCTCCCCAAACTATCCTATAGTCTGCCCATCTTTTTTGAAGCCTCGATTTCAATACCATATACGTGAGATGTGGCATATAACAATGTTTGTCGTTTGGCCCTTGCAAGTAACTGATCAGCCCACCACTGCATGCTGTACTCTAAACTTTGCTGGCTCCCCCCATCCACACAACGTGATCTCCCCTTGGGAGATATCATACGTAGTGTCTTTCATAAACAGGTTCCACCATCGCTTGCCTACTTAAATGCCTTTCCACTTAGATCATCTCACCTTGACCCCATTATCATTCCAAGGACCAGGACCAAATTACATGACATGGCTTTCTCAGTCTCTACCCCTAAACTATGGAATATCATACCTGCCAACATCAGGCGCTGTCCTGATACCTGCACCTTCAGAAATTTTTACTGCTCCCACTTACAACAGCTGGCAGTATGCACCTGTTTCTTGTCCTTGAATTATAATTAACTACTTGCCTATGTGTATGATGGATCCATGACAGTCGAACGACAAATTATTTGTTGACCTACGTTACAGCGACTCCCTTATGTTGACTGCATTTGCAGTCTGCATGAAGGGAGTCTTATGACAGATTGTTTTCCTTGGGGGGGGCTTTGCCGCTGCACCCTCCATTACTAAAATAACCATCTCTGAGTCAGAGTGGTTTCGGGGAGGAGATGCAATACCCCTGGAATGCAGTGGCGGGGTCCAGCACTGACACTACAGTGACCTGGCGCTGTTGTCACTGTAGTGTCGGTCACTCTTGAAATGTCGCAGTAGCATCAGCATACCATGTATAATACTCCTGTACTTCTCATTTTGCATATGCTATGTAGATTGTACACCTGTTTATATCTTGTGTATTTAACATGTTTCCAAAATTGTGATTGTCACACATCGTATTGTTTACTGACTGTACTCTCCCAGGACTTGCCTGAAAATAGGCAAATGCTTGTCTAGTGCACCCTACCTGGTTAATAAAAAACAACTAAATAAGTGCCAGCACCTTTACTACAGTCAAGATAGATTAGTTCATCAAACACCTCTTTTTCGCTAATCTACTCGAAACAAAACAGTGAACGAGAAAATAATGTAGACTAAATTCAGAGTAGTGGGAGGAAGGTCAGGATGCTCTTTATCGAATACAAGACTTGCCTATGCAAAATGGTAATTAACAACTGTAATCTGCTTTGCATGATCTGTAACAATTAAAGACCAATTGCAATGTTTTTAAAATGCTTTTAACATGTTTTATTTGCTCACTTTGAGAAAAATCAGTCTATATATATATACTTTAAATAAAATGCAGGAACTGTCATGTCTCATGTCCAGATGCTATTTTACTGCCTGTCATAATCTGGTTTCACAGACATTTTCAGACCATCTGGCAGCATCTTGGGTGAGTGCTTATGTTATTCAAGCATCAGTTACATAATTTTCCGTAAGGTCCTGGCAGTTCAACACATACAGCTACATCAGATGATGACATTTGGAAATCAGTCATTGCTCCTAATTTTCTGATGGTGGCCTTTATTAATTGAATTACTCCAGTAAAACACCACAAGTCTGATACTCAAAAGTTTGTGTGGGCGCTAACCGGTGTTTGCCTGCACAAACCAGGTTTTGTGCTGAAGCCCACTATTCAGAAGCTAAGTTGTGCCAGCAAACAGGGGTAACACCCATGCAAAACAAAAAGAGGGGTATGCAAATAGTGGGGTGGGGACAGGAATATAAGCACAAGCCAATATTCAGCAGATTTGCACCATGCAAAAGGGGTTCAGGCAGTCTTTTCGCACCACACAAATACTGCCAAAGAAAACCTCCTTTTACTCCAAGCAACCCTACAGTAGCCACTGCCAGAGGTAATGTAGTCAACTTGCCAGTTGACTACTGGGGGAGCACATCCACCTCTATGGTCCATGGCACCCTTCCCCCACTGCCAACCCATAATGGATAAGATAATTCCTGGTGTTAGTGGACCCCCCCCCCCGATTGCCAGCCAATAATGAAAAAACATATCCTTGTTGCTAGTGGTCCCCCCTTCTTCCGAGCACCAGTCTGTAATGAAAAACAAATCGCTGGTGCTGGTGTTTCCTCCTTCCTCTGATCACCATCTGGTAATGAAAAACAGATCCCTTGTGGTAGTAATCCCCCCCCAATCACCAGCCCATAATGGATAACAAAACCCCTGGTGTTAGTTGCCCCCCACAATCCCCAACCCATGATAAAAAAATATCCCTGGTGTTAGTGTTCCCCCAGTCACCAGTCTGTAATGAAAACATATCCCAGGTGCTAGTGCCCTCCTCCCGATCGTCAGCCCAAATGAAAAAATACCCCTGGTGCTAGTGGTCAACCCCCAATCACCAGCCCGTAATGCATAACAAAATCTCTGGTGCTAATGCCCCCACTCCTGATCACCAGCCTGTAATGAAAAACATATTCCTGGTGCTAATGGTCCCAGACCTCCGATTGCCAGCTGTAATGGATAACAAAATCCCTGTTGCTAGTGTCCCCCAACCCCGATAGCCAGCTCATAATGAAAAAACATATCCCAGAAGTTTGTGTCCCCCCTCAGATTGTCAACTCATAATGAAAAATCATATCCCAGGTGCTAGTGGTCCCCCCTCCCTCTGATCACCAGACCATCATAAAGAAACATATCCCTGCTGCTAGTGATCTCCTCTCCACTTGTCAGCCTGTAATGAAAAAAAAAAACCTCCCTATTGACCAGTGGTCCCTTCCCCCGGCACCAATTTACAGTACCACCGCTTCATGGAAGTCCATAATCCCTGGTGTCTAGTGTCCCCCTTGCAGCATGGAACACCCACCCCCCCATCACCTTATCAGTATGCTTGGTGCCACAGGTGCACATAGGGTGACTGGTGCAGACCTCCTCACACCTTCTTGGAAGGCCACCATATGTCCAGGCAAGGAGTGCACCTCTTATTTATAGGACAAAGCACATAACCTGTCCTATAAATAAGAGGTTCACCCTGCCTGGACATATGGCACTGTTGAGGAGGTGTGAAGAGGACTGCCTGCAGTCTCCATATGAGCACCGCTGCACTGAAGTGTACTGGTGGACAGGGGGCTGGGATGTTCAGTGCTGTGGGGGGTCAGCTAGATGCCAGGGATTATGGACATTCAAGCGTAGTACCATGGATCAGTGCCCGGGGAACCACTGGACACCAGGGAGGATTTTTCATTACAGGCTGGCAATCATGGGGGACCACTAGCACCAGGGACATTTTTTTCATTATGTGCTGGTGATAAGAGGAGGGGGTCACTAGCACCAGAGATTTTGTTATCCATTACTGGCTAACAATGGGGGGGAGGACATCACCAGCACCAGGGACATTTTTTTTCATTATGTGCTGGTGATAAGAGGAAGGGGGACCACTAGCACCAGATATTTTGTTATCCATTACTGGCTAACAATGGGGGGTAGGACATCACTAGCACCAGGGATATGTTTTTTTTTCATTACAGGCTGGTGACTGGAGCGGGGGAACCACCAACACCAGGGACATTTTTTTTATTAAGGACTGGTTATCAGGGGGGAAGACCACTAGCACCAGGGATTACTAGATAAGAATCAGACTGAGGAAGGGAGGGCAGCATTGCCCTACCTGTTTTCAGCACTACTTCTGCTAACTGGGCTCCATGATGGGCATGCAAGTGGCTCTTTAGCACCTTGCATGCATAATGGGTTCATTTCCATGGGTTCCTTTGAATATTGTAGATAGTGCTCTGGCACTATCCACTCTTGTGGCCCACTTCGGGAGCTGCAGTATGTCTGGCAGTGGTACTTCACTTAGCGCTGTTCCAATATGACCATATATTCAGTTGGATGGTGCCAGTGTGCTATCTAACTGCATGTGGTGTTCTCGGACACCTGGCTGATTGCAAAAAAAAACAAACCTTTGTACTCCGCTTTGCAGTTTACTGAATATCGGGCCCCATGAGTAAATATCTGCCAATTTCCTTAAGCTGATTAACACTTTGTGCTCAGTATCACCCCTTTATCCCCATAAAAACACAACAACCTGACAGGCTCTTAACATGAACATTTTTATTTCCATTGTTTTTTTGAGCCCTGAATGAAGCCCCCATAGCTTCCTCCTAATTTCAGACAAAGTACTGCCCCATAAAACATACTGATTAATCATTGAAAGTAATTAAATATTTATCAGTAATGCTGTATTGGTAAAATTCATTAGGCAAAGGTCCACAGACAATTGAAAGTAAACAAGAGTTGTCGCCATGTTACAATCTGATGTACAGTAGTGTGCATGTAGCAGTGTACGTGTGTGTGTGCATGTGTGCACACGTGACTGTGAGTGTGTGTGTGTGTGTGTGTGTGCCAAGACCTTGAGGAAAAGTATACCATTGTTGCCTGAATGACATCAGGACTCAGCCAAGATTCCGCTAGCTGGTCTAAAAATGTCTGCGGGATTTTCTGTGAAACAGTATCTGTACGTGACAAATGGCAATTTATTTCATATGTAATACATAAGGCCTGGTTGTCCTTATGTTAAGGAAAAAGCAGAGTTCAATTATATAGTAGAGAGGGCTAGAGGGTGGACTCCAATGGCTCAGCTGAAGCCACGCATCTGCCATATTAGGGGAGGGTTGAGGTGCCAGTAGATAAAGGGAACCCTTTTGGAAGCGAAAGATAACAGCACTGGCACACTGTTTTTACAAAAAATCAAATAATGCACTGCTTATACAAGCAACGGACAAATTATCATACATTGCTTTTGTCACCGCAATGTGCTCACCACAATGTGCATCTGCTTCATCACTTCCCTGCTGTCAATGGTGCTAGTTACCGACCGGATCAGCACATTTCTATCACAACAGTGTGCCGGTGCTGTTATCTTAAGTTTCTGGAAGGGTTCCCATTATCTACCGGCACCTCAACCCTCCTCTAATATGGCAGATGTGTAGCTTCAACTGAGCCATTGGAATTCACCCTCTAGCCCTCTCTGCTATATAATTGAACTCTATGGGAAAAAGGAGTAACATTTATAATATGTTTATAGATATATCTGCAGTTGATCTTCAGGGACTCTAACCGTAATATAGAAGGTAAAATTTATGTTTACCCCCCACTTTGTAATTTCTTTACGCTAGACCACATCTTCATTGGGTTAGTTGATGTATTACAAAAACTGAGCAAAGGTATATTCACTTATCACCTCTCTGATAAGTGCAGTACATTTGTTTCTTAACATTCTAAAGTGTTGTAAGTATCTCTAGGGAATTAACAAGGTACAAGAGGGTAGAATCTTTCAGAAGAAGAGATGTGCAAGAACAAGGGGGAACAATTTGAAGATAGAGGGGGGACGGCTCAGAGGTAATGTTAGAAAGAATTTTTTCACAGAGAGGGTTGTGGATGCCTGGAACAGCCTTCCTGAGGAGGTTGTGGAGTCAGGAACAGTGGGAGAATTCAAGAATGCATGGGACAGGCATAAGGCAATTCTAGTGGGGGGTAGGAGGAAGTAAGCTGTTGATTAACTAGAATCTGCAGCTTATCCATCAGGTAGGGAAATGGGCAGACTGGGTGGGCCAAGCAGTCCTTATCTGGCATCAAATTCTATGTTTCTATGTTTCTATGACCACATCTGGAGTGCTGTGTACAGTTCTGGAGACCCCATCTCCGCAGGGACATGGACATGGTGGAGGCTGTCCGGGGGGGGCGGCCGGGGTGGTGCAGAGTCTGCACCGGAAGACATATGGGGGAGGACTAGGGGAGCTTGGGATGTATAGCCTTGAGGAAAGGGGGGGTATGATAGAGACTTTAGGATACCTCAGGGGAATCAACGGAGTCCAGGAGGGTGGCATCTGTCAGAAAAAGAGATGTACAGGAACAGGGGGGCGTGGTTTGAGGATGGAAAGAGGGTGACTTGGGGGTGGTGTGGGGGGTATTTCTTCACAGGGAGGGTTGTAGATGTGTGAGGTGGCCTTCCTGAGGTGGTCATGGAGTCAAGGATGGTGGGGGAATTCAAGAATGCATGGGACAGACATAAGGCAATTCTAGTGGGGGGGTGGGAGGAAGTAGGCTGTTGGTTAACTAGGATCTGCAGCTCATCTGTTAGGTAGGGAAACGGGCAGACTGGGTGGGCCATGTGGTCCTTATCTGCCATCAAATTCTGTGTTTCTATGTTTCTATGTTGTAGAGCTATCAGATCTTCAGTCATGCTTGCCTTTTCCAGGCAACATTCTTGTTATTAATTGCAGTCCCTATTGTTTTTATGCGCCATGGAACACTTATTTAACCAGCTCTTATTTTCATAAATGTAGCATGATGGGTCATCATCACTTCAAAAAGAGAAGGTTTAAAAAACACCCATGTTGTACTCCCATCTGAACAAGAATAAATAAGTGACCATTTAACATTAACTAAGCTCCTCAAAAAAGCCTGATCTTGGAAAATTCTAAAAGTTCCGAGATTTAATTAACCTTGTAGTGGAATGCAATTTAGTATTTTGACAAATGCAAGCCACAAAACAATGATCACTAATATCACTATTAAATACTGAAGAAAGATATTTATGGGATAAAGTAGTAAGGATTACATCAAGTTAGATATCTTTATTTGGGTCCTTGAAATTTGGACTCATAGGAAGAATTACCATGTCTTAGATTTAATACAGATCCGTTAATGTGAGTGATGGATCAAGCATATTCCAATTCAAATCCTCCATTAAGATTAGTTCAGCATTGGTAATAGGGGCAATTAAAGCACTGAGGTAACAGCTGAAGCAGATGGTTGTCTGTAACAAGCAGATAAATACAAAGGAAACTGATTAGATAATATTAGCTGGAGGACTAACATATCCAATTGTTTAGGAATTGATTCGATTCAACATAACCCCTTGGGGTGACAGCCCAGAAATATATCTGGAATGGCCTCTAAGCCACATTAAGAGATTAAATTATAGCTTATGCAGTGGGTAAAAAGAAAAGACTGCAGACAGATTCAGACAAACCTGCAAAGAAAAAGTACAGGAATCAGTGGAACAGTACAAACAAGCATTTGTCAATGACGAATGTTGTCTTACTGGCATTGGTAGTGCAGGAGTTAGAGAGATGCATAATAGGAATGGCAGCGAAGTTTTGAACTGATGTCAACCCCACCCCAACCCTGCAGAGACTGACAGGCATTAGAGTGTGCCTCTGGGTCACTGGCCATAATGCTCATGCCATTTCACCTCACCCTACCCCGCAGGACACCAACGCGTCATGTGTGCCTTAGTCTTCGGCCTTATGCTCACCCCATTCCATAAGGAAATACGGTAAGATGGGTGCAGTATAGGAGAATGGGGTGAAGTTTGGGGCTGAAGAGTCCAAGGCACACCTCGATGCCTGTCACTGGCTGCAGTGTGGGGGTGGGGGTGGAATGGCACGAGCATTACAGCCAACAATCCCGAGTCATACCCCTTATGCCTGTCAGTCTCCACAGAGTGGAGCGTTATGGTTGGAAATCCTAACGTCCCAGGCATTTTTTGGTATTTTCACTCCAAATCTTCAACAAGGCCTTTTTGTGATCCCACCTCATGAACAGTAGCACAATCAGTTCATTAGCCAAAACATGATTTTGCACAGCGACTGCGTCATTTGGTCCCACAGGTGCGAAAACACATTTTGGGCTGGATGTGAAAAATGGCAGCTGTACTGTTCATGAGAAGGTGTAAAAAAATGACAATGTTGGAAATCTGGAGAGAAAATATGAAAAATTGATGAAGTCACGCGCAGCGTAGAAATTGTGCAACGCATACCCATAACGCAAATATTTGGGGGATTATTTTAACCAGATTTTCAACATAGGCATTTTGGGACCTCTCTCATCAACAGTGGCACTGTGATTTTGTTAATATGTCCTGAAAATTGATTTCCCTAAGTGACTGTGCCATTGTGCGCCAGATGTGCGAAAACACATTTCGGGCAGGATGTAAAAATGACAGCTGTACTGTTTATAAGGAGGCGGGAAAAATGGCAATGTTGAAAATCTGGAGTGAAAATATTAAAAATTGTCAACGTTATGAGCGTGCATGGAAACTGATCAATGCACTCTCCTAACAGTCACTTGTTTGAATTCTTTCACCAGATTTGCAACACAGGCTTTTTGGGACCCCACCTCATGAACAGTGGCACTGTCATTTCATTAATCAGTCTCAAAAGGTGATTCCGAGCAGTGACAGCAAAATCACCGTTCAGGACTGAATAACGAGATGACTGTGCATGAGTTCATGTGGTGGGGTCCCAAGAACCCCATGTTGGAAATCTGGAGCCAAAATTCAAAAAAAATGGCTGAGATATCCAACTCTGTTGAACCCCCCCATTGATGCCATTATACAGTTTACCGACATGTCTTCATTTTGCAGTTTGGCCATAAAGAGTCCAGACATGTTCCCGCCAACTGAAGATTGTAGCTCTGGACCTCCGGAGATAAGTTTGGTGCGGGTTGGGGGAGGGGGCACCGTTGAAAATGAGGGACTGTTTTCTTTTTTTCACGAACAAAAAAAAAAACCTGACATTGCGGGGTGGTTTTTATTCTTTACAGATAAAACAAATGTTGGGCACACTGGGGTGGGCTCCCAGTGTGCCCCATGACTTACGGAAGGGGGGGATGTTGGGCACACTGGAGTGGGATCCCAGTGTGCCACACAATGAAGTGGGGGAGAACATGCCAACATGGTTGGCTTTGTGTTAGCAGCAGCACACTGGGGTGGGCTCCCAGTGTGCCACACAATGGGGGGTGCTAGGAGACATGCCAACATGGGGTTTGCACCCCTAATGTCAGCTTCATTTGTGTATTGTCTGGCAGTGGCAAGAGCCGCCGCCACGTTTATTGAAATGTTTCACCAGGAAAGGCACCTATGAGAGGTGTGTCATCTATGCCACTGCATGACGAGCTTGTCTCTGATTGCAGTGGCACATTTCTTTCAAGTTGGGGGGTGCTAGGGGACATGCCAACATGGAGTTTGCACCCCAATGTCAGCTTCGTTTGTGGATTGTGTAGCAGTGGCAAGAGCCGCTACCACGTTTATTGAAATGTTCCACCAGGAAAGGCACCTATGAGAGGTGTGTCATCTATGCCGCTGCATGACTAGTTTGTCTCTGATTGCAGTGGCGCATTTCTTTCAAGTTGGTGGCACTTTACATAATTCTTGCATCAGCGGTAGCATGCTGGCTAATTGGGAATAAAGGACACACCTACTAAAGCATGCCCTGCATTCGCTAACACTGACACACCTCTCACTGTGCTACTACAGCTACAAGATGTTGCTTGCGCGTGTGCAAGACAACATAAAAAGTAAGACAGCAAGTCCACCATTAAGGAGTTAGAAAAGGTCAGAGAAGAGCTGAGGGAGCTACTCCATTCTAGACATGTAGAAGATAGGGCAGGAAAATTACTGGTGCTGTGTATGTGCAAACAAACAGCCAGTTGCACAGTCAAAACTCTAAAGAAGCTAGACCACTCCATGACCCTAATTCACAGCCCAAAGGATACTGCAGAGACCTTTCAGAGGTTTTGTGTAGATTTATACAAAATGGAAGCACACACTGGCATTAAAAAAATGATTAAAACATTCCTGAAGGAAGTTCAACTAGCCACATTTTCAGACGAAGACAAAGAAAACTTAGAAGGAGCAGTAAGGAAGGAGAAACTTACTAAAGCAATACAACAGCATACAAATGGTAATGCCCCCGGCCCTGATGGGTTCTCAGACAATTTCTATAGAGTCATTGCCTCAGAACTGAGCTCTTCTCTGCTTGAAACCTTCACAACAGGAGGCACAGAAAGAAAGATGTCAGACTTCTGGGGGGGGGATCCTAATTTCAGTCATCCCAAAAGAGGGAAGAGATAGTAGAGAGTAGGAATTAGACCACTCAGTATCTTTACTTAAACAAGATCTAAAGTTGTTTAAAAAGATTTTAGCAAACAAGCTCCAACTGGTTTATGGTAATGTCATCTGCCGAACCAAACAGGTTTCATATCAGCAAGACGCCTAAGTTCTTAAATATTATTTCAGCCTGTAGGAAAGGGTTGAATTCAGAAAGAACTGAAAAAAAAAAAAGACAAATCCCACTGAAATGGCTAGAGGGCAAAATCTGGCACCTGGGAGTACAAATCACCATGGAGCTGAAAGAATTACACAGAATAAACTAGTACACCCTTATACAGTAGATCAAGGCATACACCGGCAGATGGGGCATTCTCCCAATTTCCCATTTGGGGAAAACAGACATGATCTGTATGACCGGGATGGGGCAGCAAGATGGCTGGGATGCTGCTCTGCTCCACGCTGCTCCAAATGTTTTAAGAAACAGCATTATCTTAGGAAGTTTCTCAGGTTTCAACCTTGAGCTTTATCCAACATCTTTTTATTTAAAATCCTTGTTATAGCTGATAGTTCCAGTATGCCGTGGTGGTTGGTTTCTTGCCAGTTTGGCCCCATTATTTGATTCTGGATGGTGCGGAGTTGCTGCAAACAAAGTTGTAGTTCTATTATTTATTGCAGTATACCCACTATTTGGGATATAATGGCAAATGGCTAAAACATCCAGCATTAGTGAGCAAATATCCACCCTGATAAGGGTACTGTCAGACTTACAAGTAGGTCCAACTGTTCTAACAGCACAAAGGTACTAGGAGAATGGGCTCTGGACACAAAATGATCAGTTTTAGTGGAAACAGGTCTGGGACGGGGTACAAAAAATAACTTAGTTTATCTTGGAATGAATTTAGGTGGAAGGTTGTCAGCTGCTATTCTAGAATGCCAAATTTAACCAAGCACTATAATCCAACCATCTCGGACCTGTGCTGGAGAAATTGTAGGCTCCAAGTGGCCCACATGCATGTGTTCTGGGACTGCCCAGAAACAGAACAGTTATTTAAGAACTTATCATAATAGTAGATCTTCCAGAGACTCTCTTGCAGCAGGTCACACCTTAGGAACCTTAGCCATCAGGCACTAGGACCACACAGAAGCTTTTGCATAAGCAGTCTAGCTGGAGCCCCCCACGGTGATGTCACCACATTATTGTCCCCTGTACAGCCATGGGGGGCCCCAGGCCCTCCTCAGTTCCCTGCCGGAGACCATCCAGCAAGGACGCACCTCTGAGGGAACCAAGGGGAGGCCCCGCCAGAAGGAGCATAAGGAGCCAAAGAGTCACCACCCTAGGAAGAAGAACCAGGGAAAAGAGAAAAGGGGCAGGAGGGAGGAACAATATTACCTGCTGGCAAGAGAGTTTATTGAAGATCTACTGCTATGGTAAGTTCTTATGTAACTGTTCGATCTTCTTCAAGGATATCTCTTGCAGCATGTCACACCTTAGGAACAAGTCCCAAGCAGTATTCCAGAGGAGACTAGTACAGGAGGAAGGCAGACAGGTGTCTAGGAGAAGGGGCCCTGTAACACAGCCAGGCCAAAATTTGCTCTCCTTCTAGATGTGATGTCCAGAATGTACTGTAGTGCTTTGTGAAAATGTGGCCAGTACTTCAAGTGGCCACAACACAAATTTCCACTGCAGAAACACCTCTAAAGCAGGTAAATGAAGCAGGTGTGCCCCTGGTAGAGATGCCCTTCACAGCCCTGGGAAGATCATTACCGTACTTTCTGTAGCAAAAAATGATGCAGTTGGCCAACCATTTGGACAGGCACTGCTTTGAAACTGGTGTGCTTTCTTTCCCAGGACTGAAGGAAACAAAGAGATCTGAGGACTTTCTAGAGTCCTTCATATGAAAGTATAGTAATACAGAATCCTATGTTCATCTAACGTGTGGAGCAGGGCTTCCCCTGGATTGGCATGCTCCCGGAAAAAAAAAGGCAGGTGGAAGGACTGATTGAGGGTAAACTCAAACACCATCTTTGGAAAAAACTTTGTGTACAAACCCTAAGACACTGTCTTTGTGGAAAATCAAATAAGGATGCTCATACATGAGAGTCTGCAGCTCAAATATCCTACGAGCAGAAATAATAGCAACTAGAAAGAGCAGTTACGTAAGAACTTACCATAACAGTAGATCTTTGAGGGGTTCTCAGTCATCAGGTAACACCATCGAGACCTTTGTCACTGGTGAAGAGGAATCTGTATGGAAGATTTTCAGCAGCACAACTGGAGCTGACCACGCTGTTGATGTCAGCCGACGTCACCAATCCTATATAGGAGTGAGCTGCTTGACTCCCTCCTCAGTCCCCCCCCCACCAGAGACTAAGGGATCCAGGCTCTTGTCCTGCCAGATCAAGGAGAGAAAGAGGTACCAAGACCTAATTAAAAAGCTGGCTACATCAGATAGCCAGTTCCCAGACAGGATCCCCAAGAAGGGGGATGGTGGGAGGGAAAATATACCTGAAGACTGAGATCCCCCTCAAAGATCTACTGTTATGGTTAAGTTCTTACGTAACTGTATCTCAGTCATCAGGTAGCATTATAGGAATGAGTACCAAGCAGTTACACGTGCAAAACAGTCAGTCTGGGAGGAGGGCCCTCCATAAACTTAAGACAAGAGTCCCTTAAGACAAGAGTTCCTGTAACACAGCCCTGCCAAATCCTGCATGGGCTCTTGAGGCAATTTCCAGGCTGTAGAGCTTGGTGAAGGTACGGACTGTACTCCAGGTGGCAGCTGCACAAATTATCAGCGGCAGAGGCCCCTCGAAAACAAGCCACCAAGGTAGCCATTCCTCTAATGGAATGAGCTTTGACAGCACCAGGCAATTCTTTGCCATACTTGTTATAACAGAACACAATGCAATTAGCCAGCCATTTGGATAAACATTGTTTAGAGACTGAAACACCCTCTCTATCCGAGGCGAAGGGAACAAACTGCTTTGACTTTCTGGACTCCTTAGTCCTAAGCAGGTAATGCTTCAAAGTTCTATGTACATCTAACGTATGGAGTAGTGCTTCCCCTGGATTGGTACACTCAGGAAAATAAACAGGCAGGTGGATAGACTGATTGAGAGACTGATTGAGAGAAAACTTGGAAGCCACCTTAAGCAGAAACTTAGGATTTGTGCAAAGACACCTTGTCTTTGTGAAAAATCAAATAAGGCTCCTCACACCAGAGGGCCTGAAGCTCTGAAATTCTTTGAGCAAAAGTAATTGCAACTAAAAATAGTGCACTCCAAGAGAGAAAGTGCAAATTGCTAGTCACGATATGCTCAAAAGGAGATGGGGTAAATTCATCCAAAATAGAATTCAGGTCCCAAGCTGTGATAGGGTAATGAATTGGAGGTTTCAGATGCATGATGCCCCCGAGAAAGATACTGGGGACATCCAGCTGAGCAATGCAGTCAGCCATGGGCTCATGAAATGCCAAAAAAGCCGAAAGGTGGACCCTGAGGGAAGAATATTGGAGGTCTGTGTTGGATAACAAAATCAGGTAGTCTAGGATATGATTCACTGAACAGATGAAAGGGTTTAAGTTATGTCTGGCAGCCCAGATGGCAAACCGCTTCCACTTTATGGAATATGTGGCTCAGGCTGAAGGCTTCCGGATGGCCACAAGGACATCCACCACCCTGTTAGAGACCCCAAACCTGGTGATGGCTATGTTCTCAGGAGTTAGACATGCAGATGGAGGGACCTGAGGTCAGGATGGACCAGGGTCCCCGATCATGGGTCAGCAGATTCCTGTAAAGAGGAAGAGGGACCGGAGGTTCCTCTGCCAGCTGCTGAAGGAGAGGAAACCCTATCTGGCAAGGCCAGACTGGAGTCACTAGAGTCATGCAGGCCCCCTCTATCTGCAACTTGATAAGCATCCTCTGGATCAGATGAAATGGAGGGAATGCATAAAGAAACCACCCACCCCAAGAGAGGGACAACACATCTCGCCAGAAAACTCCAGGCCCTAGACCTAGTAAGCAGAATTTTGGCAGTTTTGCGTTGAGTAGGGATGCAAAAAGATCCAGCTCTGGGTGACCCCATCTGTTGAACAAGTCTTCTGCAATGGATGAGAGAAGTTCCCATTTGTGTATGCTGGACTGAGTCCTGCTGAGACTGTTTACCAGGGTGTTGAGGACACCTGGCACATGGACCACAGAGAGTGTCAGACTGTGATCTAATGCCCAGTACCACACTCTCATGGCCTCCCTGAAAAGGCGTACGAGTTAGTCCCCCCACTTGTTGATGTAGTATGTAACACTTAGATTGTCCGACTGCAGCAGCAGCTGACCAGGAGCAAGGTGTTCCTGAAAGGCCTGCATGGCATACTGCATTGCTCTCATTTCTAGGACACTGATATGCAGGAAGGCTTCCCACCGAGGCCAAGAGCCCTAGGTTTGGAAGGGACCCAGGTGTGCTCTCCAGCCCAGACCTGATGCATCTGTAGTTAGGATCTGATGCAGGGAAGAGATCAGGAATGGGATGCCTTGCAGCAGGATAAAGGAAGTACCTTGCCTGCTGGGGAAGAGACCAGGACTGGTTAGTCCAACTCATCAGTGCACTGGTCCCACTGCACCCAGAGGGTCCACTTGAGGGTAAGCATATGGAGCCTGGCCAGTGGAACTGTGGGTATGGCAGCTGCCATCAGGCCCATCAATCTGAGATAAACCCTGGCAGGGATGTACTGGCTCTGGGCAACTTCCTGAGTTTGGGCTATGATGCACTCTGCTCTGTTTCGGGGCAGGAAGGCCTTACCTGGTGCCAAGTCCAGAACTGTCTCTATATACTGCAGCCTTTGGGATGGTACTAGAACAGACCTGAGCAGGTTTACGGTAATGCCCAGGGAGTGGAAGAGTTGGAGAGTTCGCTCCAGAGTCAGCAACACCTGTTCCCTGGATGGGGCATTTAAGAGACAATCATCCAGATAAGCGAAGACATACAGTCTCTCTCTTCTGAGAGCGGCTACGACCGCTGTCAAGCACTTGGTAAAGACTCGCTGCACACAGGATAAGTCAAAGAACAGCACTTTGAGCTGATAATGCTCGCCCTGAAAGGTAAAAGAGAGAAACTTCCAGCATGTCCAGTGAACAGAGTCAGTCCCCTGTCTTGAGGAGGGGCAACAGGCATGGCAAAGTTACCATCTGGAACTTTTTGTACTGGACAAACAGACTGAGATTCTTTAGATCTAAAATAGACCTCAGATCTCGTTTTTTTAGGGTACCAGGAAGAACCTGGAATAAAACCCCTTGTTCCTCTTGCACCTGGGCACTGGCTCGATGGCCTGCTTGCACAAAAGGGACTGCACCCCTCCTGGAGAACAGGCAAGTGAGCTGGGGAGTAATTGGAGGGTGGAGGCAGAGTGTCTAGAGGCTGTTCGATGAGCTCCAAGGTGTGACCCTTTTCTATGATCTGCAGGATGCATTCATCAAAAGCTATGGTTCTCCACTGATTCAGATGGAGGAAGAACCAACCTCCAACTACCACCTCTTGGTCTGGGACCAGAGGTGGGGGTCTGGCAAGAAGTCAAGTAGAGGTACAGCCAGTTGCAGAGGCTGGTCCTTCACTTCTGGGGTGCTTGGCCGCCGCGCCAGCCCTGGAGGGGGTGGGCAAGGGAGCCTGGGCTCTGTGCTTTCCTTGTGGACGGGGAGCTGTTCCAGACCCATTGTTCTGTTTACGAAAAGGAGGCCATCCTATGCCCATTGGTTGGGTATGACAGAGGGAGTGGACCAATTTTAGGGCCCTGCCTGAGGCTCAGTAGGAGAGATGGACCAGGGTGAGGGAATGTCTGGGACGGGGCAGCTTTAGGAGAGCGTGGTAGTGGTAAGCATCGTACCATGTGCATGTGTGGAAGGCATGGGTGCCCATTCCTGTTGGACCACTCAAAACTTATGAGTGCCCCCCCCCCCGAAGCAGAACCAGCACCGCCTCCTGTCCTGACGCTGAGGCAGTTGAACCACCACCACCACCACCACCAAGTCCAGCACCAGGCCCTCTGGAGCAGGATGTGCCTGTTCCCCCGGGCCCAGATGTGGATCCCAGCCCTGTTCAGCACCGTGACCAGCAGGCTTACAATACATCCAAGTAACTATTAAAAAACATTTATGTTGTGATTCATGACGTGATCGTAAATCGTGATTTGTGACTGCATTTGTGACCATGATGATGAAGAAACGTGAATGCCCATGGCTGTACTTCCCCGGGCCCCGATGAGCTGTAGCTTAAAACTCCCAGACTTAAAAACACGTATCAATGAGTACAATGGTGGGGTGGTGAAGCCTGGACAGATACTACAAAACAGGCTTACAATACATCCAAGTAACTAGAAAAAAAATTAATGTTGTGATTCGTAACGTGAATGATCGTGAATCGTGATTTGTGACTGCATTTGTGACCGTGATGATGAAGAAACGTGAATGCTCATCGCCTACGGCTGTACTTCCCTGATGAGCTGTAGCTTAAAACTCCCAGACTTAAAAACACGTATCAATGAGTACAATGGTGGGGTGGTGAAGCCTGGAGAGATACTACAAAACAGGCTTACAATACATCCAAGTAACTAGAAAAAAAAAAAATTAATGTGATTCGTAACGTGAATGATATGAATCATGATTTGTGACTGCATTTGTGACTGTGATGATGAAGAACGTGATTTGTATCATGAATGACTCGTGATGATGGTCCTGACTTAAAAATGCATATTAATGAGTTCAATGTTCATGCAGAATTAAGCACCACACCTGTCCAGTACTCTGAAGGGAAGCCAAAGAAACAACTGTGACTTAAGTTACAGATGGAGATTGGCCCTAAAGAGATGCAAATGCACAGACAGATTAAGATTGTGCTGTGCACTGAAGAGATGCAGACACAAAGGCACAACACCTAACCAGTGCTCACCATCAGAAATTCAAATCTGGAAAAGAATACCTTTACTGGTTGGGGCGGGCCTCGTGGGGGGCAGTGTACTATACTGCTGCAGTAACAGTCACTAGTACTAGTACCAGTACCAGTAAAGATACCACAAAGAAGTACAAAAATCACACAGCTGCAGTGGATAACAACTTCACATTGCTGAAATTATTATGTGGCACAATAAAAGGTGTCTGATTTGATGACACGTGTCACACACATACTCACACACACACACTAAGTAATGCATAGCAAATTGAAAACTTCAGTAATATAACCACATATTTTAAACAAACTAAAATTATGCACTGCTGCATCACAACAATCAACAAAAAAATGGCAAGAAATATTGAAAATATTACTGTGTGTACATTAACACAGTTAAACAAGAAAAATATCACCAAAACAGAAAGCACTGTCTTTTTCTCCAAGTTAATCTACCTACACCACAGATACACCCTTCCCCCAAAGCACACTTCCACTGTCTCTCAGTACACAGACTGAATGTTGCACATTAACATTCAAAATCCATACACAAACAATAAACACTCGATGATATAAGCACAGGAGGGTTTCCTATAATCGATGAACTAAAGTTTCAGCTAAACAAATTACTCAAAAAGGCTTTTTTAACAGCTTTTTGAAGGTTTGAATTGCAAAGATTACAGCTTCCTACACACACACTACCCCAAACTGAGGCTGTGCAGAACAATCTAGAGCCCATGTGACCTGAAATCCCATGAAACACTGCAAAATTTGCCTTTGGAGCTTAAAAATAAGGCGAAGTAAGGCGAAGTACATTGTTTTCAATGTACTTTACCTTAAGAATTGGGGGAGTAGTGGTTTGGGAAGGCGAAGTAAACGTGAAGTCATTGTTTTCAAAGGGATTTAGCGTTACCCATTTGCAACGCAAGTACTCTTCACAAGGCGTGGAGCACTCACGACCGCCTTCACTCCATGGGATCACTTCATGAGCTTAATTCAAATACCGCCCACCACTAACCCCAATGTCAGGCCTCCCCCTGGAGTTGATTGAAATAATAAAGGGGTGCGGTGGGCATAGCCCCCCACTTAAAAAGTTCAGTAACTATCGGACCCAGAGCTTGTGATTCAAACTGTCACTCATTGTGGGTCTGCTGTTTTGCACAGTCACCACTTCTGTTTTCGGCAATGTGAACTTGCTGATATCTATGTTGCAATTCTTTTGTCACTGTTTTGACATAGAGCCTCTGGTGGGTGTGGTAGAGAGAGTGGACTTAGCACAGAATCCTACCCAAAGCCTGCAAGTCATTGAGAATGTCCTGCACATACCCCCGAAGAGTTTGTGGCTCCTGAAGAGGGCATTCAAGATTGACTGCTGGACATCAATTGTGAACCCTCCCTGACACCCTGAGCCAGGAGTAGCACCGCAGGCAAATGTCTACTGCAGAAGCCCTAGCCAAGGCATCCACAGCATCATAGGCAGTCCTGGAGGTGCTGGAAGGAGGTCTGTTTCCTGCACCCTCCTCTTCATCATCATTATCATCATCATCCTCATCCAGTTCTAGAAAATCCAGATGATATTCATCGTCATTGTCATCCCCGGGTTCAGAAGGGGGGGTGAGGACAATGACAAATGAGAAGGAGTGGCCCTCATTGACGGCTGGTGCAGGGGTGCCCCAGCCAACTGAGCCAGGTCCCCCAATGATGGGGTGGTAGACGGGACTACCCGCTGAACAAGGTTCAGGACTGAGGAGAATAGAGCCTGAATGTCAACGGTAACAGCCATCGACCGAGCACTGAGAGGTGGTGTCTGGAAAAGAGAGATCCCTGCAGCAACGGGACCGTAAGAGGAAAGTAGGAAGGGATGGAGGCAAGCTGGGGAACCAGATGAGGGGCCTGCATCCCCAATGCAGTTGGAAAGGACATCAATGGGACAGGTTGACTACCACCAGGAAAAGTGCCCACCGCCGGCCACTAGGAGACAGGCGGTATTGCCCTGGCTCAGCCCCTTGGGAGTGGGAGACATTCTGCAGGGGTGGGTGGGTAGGCAGGGGTAAAGGAGGAAGCTCCAGTGAAGAAGACACATTGTTAACAGAGCTAGCGGGTCACACTGCCAGCATCCCCCATGGCAGACAGGGTGAAGAAGGCAGTGGGGATAGTTTAGAGTTTGGGGGAGCCCACCACCACTGAACTACCACTGGACTGAGCTGCCCCAGTAACGAGGGCTGCCAGAAATGCCTTGTAATAAGAAGAGCAGGGTAGGAAGTGGGGAGCATCGTTGACGAGGATGACAATCCTGAAGTGGTCGGCACGGTGTGCAATGATGGGAACCACTCACGGAATGAAGTGCTTTCCTTCTGGCAGTGGTGCTTCCAATATGAAGAGTTGTCCCAGGTTTGCCAGAGCAGCAACCTGACAATGGGGCCGAGGAAGCAGAGGGGCCCATGGCCTGGAGCTCCTTCTCTAAGATGGCCACCTTCTGCTCCATGAGGAATGCCTTAAGCTCCTTCAAGTGGCGTTGACAGGTGGCCTTGTTAAAACTGCTGCAAATTCTGCAGTCCTGGACATTGTAACCTGTGCTGAGGCAATGGACACAGGAGTCATGGAGATCCTGGTTGAAGATTTTCTGCCTGCAGCTGCAGCTACACAAAAGTGAGTCTGAACCGGACGTAAACGAGGAAGAGGAGGGGCTCACTTTAGGAACTAGAGTGAAAGGACACTAGGGACAGAAAAAAACAAACGGGAGTAGCCCATATCGTAAGCAGAGTCACTCAGTAGAGACTCGGTACCAAGTGACAATAAACTTAACTTATACTAGCAGAAAAAAGTTACGGCACTCACCCTCCAAGTATAATAAACAAAGGTCCATTCATGAAGTAGTGAAAAACTCCTTGTTTCACAGATAAGCAGACTGCCACAGCTGGGGAACTGGAGCAAAAAAGAACTGACATTTCACCTGCTGCAGGCTTTGTTAAAGTTAGTGCCCTCTAGAGTTACAACCCTTTTATAGCAAGTAATAAATCATGTGAGCATATAATTAACAGTGACTTAAAGATCACATTTTCTAAACTACATATTAACTTGCCAACATCATTACATAGACACATTTAAAAATATTACAGTATAGCACAGGTACTGTTGCTTTCACCTATAGCACACTTCAGTTTATTATTGGACAAAAACATCCAATAAACATTTTCACATTCTTGTGTGAGGAAGCACTTATCCTATGCTAGAAGAGCTTACTAATGAAATACACTTATTGTTAGACAACTGAATCCAAAAAGCTATATACAGGAAACTTAGCAGAAGAAGGAGGGATAAGAAAGGGGGGAAGAGGGGGAAAAGGGAGGAAGTATATATGGGAAAAAAGACTGCATACAGAAAGACAGCGCAGAAGCCACACACCAAGCATTGATGCATCTGAGCCTACTCTGTATAATACACGATACCCTTAAGAACTGCAGACAAAAACTTCCACTGACCAACCCCTAGAAAGAAAAAGAAAAGAAAAAATGCATCATTTAACTAGAATAACTCTAGCGAATTTATATGTCCACTAGTAAAGGCTCCAGTAACCAGTTCAATTTGATCATTGAGTCCTTTACCAGTACTGCATGCTCAAAACCTGTATATCCAATAGTTCTCAGGTTTAGTGAGGGCAAGCTCTCTATCTCCTAAACAGACCTGTTCCAAGCCTGTAAAATATAAGACATGCCGGTTTCTCTTTTGAGTGGTTGGGAGAATGCAGTACTGGTAAAGGACTCAATGATCAAATTGAATTGGAGCCTTTACTAGTGGATCTCAGTGGTAGGGAAAATGATGGAATCACTTGTGAAAGAAAGAAAGAATTCTAGAGTACCTAGGGATCATCGGGGAACAGGACCCAAGGCAGCATGGATTCGCAGTGGGAAGGTTATGTCAGATGAATCTAATAGATTTCTTTGACTGGGTGACCAAAGTTGTAGACCAGGGATGGGCTGTGGACATGGCCTCCTACCCGGTCAGAACAGCGCTACAATAATAGCACTGCACAGAAGAGCATGGTCTGCATAGCACTTCCATGGACAGTGACAGGGAAATAACAGCACTATGTAGTAAGTGCTCCCCAGGTTGCTGCCAGTGATCCTACAGGAGGGCACAAAAGGACAGGAAATCAGGAGGCTGTCCAAGCTGCTCCCATGGCATGGAGTGCTAAACCATGAGCAGCTTGGCCAGAATGGTGGTGGTGGAGACTAGAGTTCTAATCCTGGTCTCCAAAATGTGTATTTTTCTCAAAATCCAACTCTGACCAGAGTTGGTTATTTTAAGTAAGGGGAAGTGCGGGGACAGAGCCCCCCTACTTGGGGGAGATGTGTAGGTGCTGAAAAAATACAGTTTTTGCTGGTAGCAAACGCAAACCAGACTTGTGATAGCTACTACTGGCACTGTCTTTGTTTGCTGCATTTGTTCCTGCTGCTTTTGTGATCAGCGCTGTTTGGATGGCGTGGTTTATGACAGCGATGTCCATGCAGTCACTGTTCTGACCTAGTGCCCATGGCCTACCTAGACTTTAGCAAGGCATCTGACACAGTCCCACACAAAAGATTAATAAACAAGTTAGCCAGCCTGGGAGTGGGACCCAGGGTGGTAGCCTGGGTAAAAAATTTGCTGGACAACAGGATGCAGAAGGTAATAGTAAATGGAGTCCATTTCGAAGAAAGAGGGGTTACAAATGGGGTACCGCAAGGTTCAGTACTGGGGCCAGTCCTCTTTAATGTCTTTATATGTGACATTGCAGAGGGACTGGAAGGAAAAGTATGCCTCTTTGCAGATGACACAAAGATCTGCAACAGGGTTGATAAACAAGGGTAAGAAGGGACTAGTAAGGTTGGAGGAATAGTCAAAAGTATGGCAGCTTACATTCAGTAAGAAGAAGTTCAAAGTAATGCACCTGGGAAACAAAAGCCATGCGGAAGAGTACACAATGGGGGAGGGGAAAGGTTCTAACAACAACAAAAATGAAAAGGGGCCTGGGGGTAGTCATATCAGATGACCTAAAGGTAGACAAGCAATGTGAGAAGTCAGTAAGGAGGGCTGGGGGGATACTGGGATGCACAGGAAGAGGCATCACCAGTAGAAAACAAGAAGCTGTCATCCCTCTGTACAGACAGTTGGTGAGACCCTTTCTGGAAAACTGCATGCAGTTCTGGAGACCCCATCTCTTCAAGGACATAGACAGGATGGAGGCAGTCCAGAGGAGGACAACTAAGATGGTACAGGGTCTGCACCAGAAACCATACAAAGAGAGATTAAAGAAACTTAATATGAATACCTTTGAGGAAAGGAGGGAGAGGGGGGACATGATAGAAACTTTCAAGCACCTCAAGGGAATCAACAAAGTCCAAGAGGGTAGCATCTTTCAGAAAAAGAGATGTGCAAGAAAAAGGGAGCACAATTTGAAGATGGGGGGAGATGGCTCAGAGGCAACACGAGGAAGTACTTTTTCATCAAGAAGGTGGTGGACGCATGGAACAGCCTTCCTGAGGAGGTTGTGGGGTCAAAAACAGTGAGGAAATTCAAAAATGCATGGGACAGACATAAGGCAATTATAGTGGGGGGGGTAGGAGGAAGTAGGCTGTTGGTTAACTAGGATTTGCAGCTTATCAAATTGGTAGGGAAATGAGCAGACTGGGTAGGCCAAGCGGTCCTTATCTGTCATCAAAGTCTATGTTTCTGTTTACTGCATTTAACATGTGTGTTGCCCAAACATATTCAAGGTTGTCATTCTTTATGGCACAAATGTGTTTTCCAGTTCTTTCCTTCCATTTGTGTTTGATGCATCCCACATAGTATGCACCACAAGTACAGTTTGACAACTAGATTACCCACATGGTGTCACAGTTGATAAATTGTGTACTTTCCAAAATCTCACTATTATATGGATTCTGTACTTAGGTACATTGATTAACATATGTGCAGTACTTACATCTGCCACATGTCCTACGTCCCTTTGGGAGTTTTGGAAGCCAATGTCTGGGCTTGGGAGCTAACTGTGCAGAATGTACCAGTTGATCTTTCAAATTCCTGCCCCTCCTATAAACCATTCTGGGAGGAGTTTGGGCTGTTTCTCTTAAACGGGGATCTGCTTCCAGCACATGCCAGTTTTTATACAGAATTGATTTCACTTTCCAAGACCTGATTTTATATGCATTTACAAAGTTTATCTGGTTGGGAGACTCGTGCGTTGTTACGGGGCCATGTTCATAACTAACAATGACTCCCTGCTTCTTTCCTCATTAGCCTGTCTAGCTGTGGTGATAACATTCTCAGCATATCCCCTTTCCTTAAACCGCTTTTCCAGTATTTTGGATTCATTAACATGAGTCTCTTCCTGGCTACAATTACATTTAATGTGTAGAAACTGGATTTTTGGGATATTATTCATGGTGTGGCAAGGGTGACAGTTACTGGCCAGCAAGATTATGTTTCGATCAGTAGATTTTCTGTACAGTGCAGTAACCACAGTTCCATCCTGCTTTTTGTGAATGCATAGATCTAGAAAGGAAACCTTCTCCAAACTAGCATTGCATGCAAACCTTAGGTGTGGGTTATTGTCATGAACTTACTTAACAAAAAGATTCAATTCTGCCATGTCCCCTCACCACACCATGAGGATGTCATCTATATAGCATTTACAAACCCCTATTCTGGTGAACTAGGGATTTGTATGTTCGGTCCAGATAAATTCCTCCTCCTCCCAGTATCCTAAATATAAATTTGCATAGTTGGTTGCAAAGCTTGCACCCATAGCTGCACCCTTCTCTTGATGGTAGTGTTCACCCATGAACATGGAGTAGTTTCCCTTTAATACCATGTCTGCCATCTCTACCAAGAGATCTATGTTTGTGTTGCATTCTCCCCCTGATGTTAAGGAAATACTGTAGGGCTCTTATTTCCTCTATATAGGGTATACTTGTGTAGAGTAATTCTACATCAAGGGTTACTAGGATAAAGTCTGACCCTACATTCAATTTTTCTAGTGAATTAAGTATATTCCCTGTGTCTAGTACAAATGAAGGGAATTTTTTTCACTAGTGCATTGATGTCATCCACAAAGCATGCTAATGGCTAGGTGGCTGTGCCCACCCCTGAAATGATTTGCCTCCCTAGTGGTCTTTCTAAAGTTGTGTGGACTATAGGGAGAATGTAAAACTGGGTTCTCAGTGGGGATTTTGTAGTGAGATACTCTTTCTCCCTCTCCATAATGAGCCCTGTTGTGCTTGCCCATCCCAAAAAGCCATTAATCTGTTTCTGAGGTATTGCATGGGGTCTGAGTCTACTGGTTTGTAGAACTCCCAAATGATCAGCTGATGCGTTGCTTCTGCTTCATAGTCCATCTTATTTAGCACCACTGTGTTCCCACCTTTGTCCACTGGCTTCATGATTATTATATCATTATTTTTTGTTAAACTTTCAATAGCCAGCTATTCATCCTTGCTCAAATTGCCATATCTGGTAGTGTATTTCTCACCTCTGAGTTGTTCTAAATCCCATTCACAGAGTTTTCTTAATGTTACTACAGCTGGGGGCTGTGGTGGGCAAAACATGCTTTTTTTTTTTTTTTTTAAATCTACCCCACTGCATTTCCACATCATTCTGCTCCACATTACCTACTGTCAAATTCTTACCATCACTTTGCACACTTTCATTCAGTGCTGCAAGAACTTCTTGTGTGGGTATCAACACCTGTTGTATATCTAAATTTGTCCCCACCTGTGCACTTTCAATTTGCACCCCAATGGGCTCCATTACCTCTGTTCGACCCATGTTTTGTGCCTTTGTATAGAAGCACCTCAAATTTAATATTCTACACATGTGGTAAAAATCTATTGTGATTTGAAAAAAGTCAATGTGTGTAGTGGGGACAAATGACAGCCCCTCATTAAGGACTAATTGTTCATCGGTGCTTATCTTGTACTCAGATAGGTTAATGACATTGTCCCCCACTATGTACCTGTGTCTCTAATTCTGTTGGTACCACTTCTTCCATATATGATCTCTGTGGCCCCCTCGACCTCTTCTTCCCCCGGCATGTTATCCTCTTATTATTTGGTAACACATCTTCCATTTGCCTCATTTCTGTGGGGGTATCCTCCACTAAGTCCTGGTCTAAAAAAAACCATCCAATTGGTCAGAATCGCTTGTGATGCTTGTGTCTGACGCACTAGTCGTATTCGGGGTCACTGAACTATTTCTTTCACCAAATTGTGTAGTCTGCTTCAGAAAAAATCTGGGGTCAGAACTTACTTTTGTCTTTTTTCTTTCTGCTTCTTATTTTTTGGCCAACAAAATATATCTCCCTGTAGGTAATTGCTTTCATCTCGCAAAAACTTATTTTTCTTGGTAGCACATTTTTTCTAGTCCTGGTATTGAATTTCTTTTTGCATCTCCTCTTTGAAGTTGATTAAATTTTTATCAGTGGAAAACGTGTTTAGATGGTTTTCTTTGTTATCCAGTTCCTTTTTAACTTTGTTTTTGGTTTTCTCAGCATTTCACACAATAAGTTGCATCCATTTGATCAAAACTTCATGCGCTCTCTCCACAGACCAATAAATGTTTCCTTGTCCAAGCCGAAAGTGGGATCCTTCTTCACTCTTAGTCCTCTAGGAACCTTGTTTACTTGTAGATAAGCCTCTGTCGATTTGATTTGTTAATGCAACCTTCAACTCTGCAATGCCACCTTTACATTGGTGAAGAAAGCAGCTTGAATATTGCTTCCCTTCTCACTTTGGCGTGTTGTCAGCTCCTCTCTCTGTTATTACAATGTACTAAATGGATTTTCATATGGCAAACTTAAAAACAAGATTTCCATTAAACTCACTGCTATTGCTGGCTGTTTGGCTTGCATTTGTGCTTGTTCCTGCTGCTGCTGTACTCATACTTTACAGGAGCAGAAAGCTATACAGTAACTGCTTTTTGTCTTTTTTAAAAATGGAGACTTCTGTATGGCATAGCTCAACTCCAGTGTAGTCCGTATTGTAAGCAGAGCCACTCAGTAGCGACTCGGTGCCAAGTGACAATAAACTTATACCAGCAGAAAAAAGTCACGGCACTCACCCTCCAAGTATAATAAACAAAGGTCCATTCATGAAATAGTGCAAAACTCCTTGTTTATTCACAGATAAGCAAATTGCCACAGCCTGGGAAATGGAGCAGAAAATAACTGACGTCTCACCTGTTGCAGGCTTTGTCAAAGTTAGTGCCCTCTAGAGTTACAACCCTTTTATAGCAAGTATAGGAGTAAAACTGAAAGGACACTAGGGACAGAAAAAAACAACAAACTGACAGTAGCGTTGTTTTAACAAAATTGCGGTCGACTGAAGCGATAGTGCTCCACAGTCCAATGCGATAGTCGTTGGTGGGAAAAGAACTGAGGAAGGCCTTCAGCCACCCACAGTTATATTGGGGACATCAACATAGTGATGTCACCATGGGCGGCCTCCAGTTAGACTGTTTGCAGAAAAGCTTCCGTGTGGTCCTGGCGCCTGATGGCTAAGTTTCCTAAGGTGTGACCTGCTGCAAGAGATTTTCTCAAAGAAGATAGTCCTGTTCTGTAGGGTAATAACACAATAAACCAAACCACACTCTAAATCAAGGTAGAGCTCAAGGCTACACATATGATCCCAGGAATAACACCCCCAGGGTGTAGAAGGACACAAACCAAGTACCTATACCAAGTTCTGATTGCTGCAACAGGAAAGTATGCCACCAGCAAATGACTTTTGCAAATAGGCCCAATAACAGAGGAATGAGTAAAGCAATGCGTGGAAATGATTACAGTTAAAATAAATCTCCAGGTAGACCGATTTAATGCAAGGGCAAGGCAAGGCAACTGCAAGATGGCTATCATTCCATAAGTATCTAGAGGACACCAAAGATATCCTGATTATGAACTTCATGTTGGTGTAAGAAACAGAAAGAAGTATTGAAATCAGGAGAAAAAGAGATCAGAGACCCATAGACATCATAACTTGGGTACCCTCAAGACTTCCAAGCCCCCCCACTCATCTACATGCAGAAGTGCTTTAGATATTATTGTACTGTATAATGAAATGTAAGCCTCCTGTTTGTTATTACATTTTGATGTATATTTACATGTTTATCAACTGAAAATTTTCAATGAAATTAAAGTTAAAAAATAAGATCAGCATGGTTTACATAAAATAATTCAAAGACTGCAAAAGTAAAATTTTTATTTTTAGGATGGCACCTTCTAGCAAGGTATCATGTCAGGATTGTGCTGCTGATACAGAATAATCAAAAACCACACTGTCATCTAAGCACACAGAGAAACTGCAAAGGTTTATTTATATCTGCGCTTGTTTGGACTGTGCAGATGGTGTGCTTTTCCCCTGCACAGAGTGTGTAATCGCTATCTTGACGTGGAACCTTCTAGCAATATGTAACTCCTCTAATTACACACATCTTTTGAGCTAGTGGTTCATAAACACCTAACTAATACCTCCTATACTAAGGCCAGTGCATTTTTGTTATACCTTTGCATCAGTTTGATTTTCCTTCACAGAAACAGTTATGACTGTATGTTGCATTTAAAGGACTACGTCAATATAGTAGCCTCACAATTACTGTGTGGCGCTGCCCCCAATTTGCAGTTTCAGTGGAAAAATACATTTTCACTCATTCAGTTTATAATAACATTTGGGTAATCCTTCTAACCACCTGATACCGTGAATGTCAACAAAACTGCGGAACTGCATCCCACAATTACCTGTGGCTGTTGTCACAGCCAGGGGGAAGTTAAGGGAGATTCAGCTGGCTGAAAGTTACTTACCTTGTAACTATAGTTCTTCTATTTGATGTTTTAATCTGATTACTACTTTAAGTAGCTAGCCTATGTGCGCTCTCTACCTCAGAATGTTTTGAGTACTGAACACATGACTTCCAGTGCCGCAACTGCCAGATCATTTAGCAGTAAACAACTGGAGTCACATACTTTGAAGCATAAATCACGAGCACTTAATACTTGCTACCATACTAAAGAAATCATATGTAAGCAATAAGACATGATGGGATGTGCATTAGACAATTCTAACGCACAGCGAGGGGGGTGTAGTGAGGCACAAGGTTGCAGGCTGAGTGCATCCAGTCCCCTAGCCATGCATTAGAACTGTCTGACATACATTGCCGGAGTGGCTTATTGCACTTATAAAATGGGTCTGTGTATTCTAAGTAGGGTTTCTAGATTTAGCCATGTGTTAGACACTTCTAATGCACGGCTAACTACCAATTAGATTGCCTGAAAATCTTTGCCCATTTTATAAAATATGTATCTTGCAAAGGGTGTGATGTTCCTTGGGGTTGTCAATCCTAATGTTCACCCTTCCAGCCCTGTAGCCTCCTGTCCAAAGCACAAGGTACAGCTCCAAGCCAGTGCCTCATAGTGATACACTCTTCAAAAGTGCAGAAGTATGGCTCGTCATGTTACCAAAAGAATTTGCCATAGCTTTCTTCATGCAGGGCCCTCAAAAAGGGATCATGTCTGACCATGTTAGTTCAGGGGAAGGGGTGGACATTAGGGTTGACAACCCCAAGAAACACCCCACCATTGATTTGCCAATGCTCCAGAGACCCAAAACCCTAATGTTTCTCATTTCAATGCTTTGTTTTGGATTTTTCAACCCTAATGTCCACATTAACATAGTTTTTTGCCATTAATTTCCATTCCTTTTCTGATGCTAGAATTGTATCCTCATTCATGCAGGTCCTGTGTGAAATGAAATAAACAGAATATGAAAGATAGTCCTGATGCAGTGCATGAGCCTATCAGCCACTGAGACACGTCAACCCCTTGTGCCCTTCACAAGGTGTGTGTGTGCAAGAACACTGCTCTATCCCTCCCCTAGGCTGGGGCCAGTGCTGCATGCTACAGCGCCTTCCCCCCAGTCTCGGTTCAGTCAGCCTGTTCACTAAGCTCTCACCCGAACTCAGGTCACTGGCAAGAGAAGGCAACATGGTCCACAAATGGGCCAAAGGTCATCCCTGCAAACAACATTACTTCATAATGATTTGTGACATTTTGACCCCAAAATTTCAGCATAGTCTTTTTATGACTCCCCCTTCTGAACATGATTGATACAATTTATAAAATATTGGATGAAATGTAATTTCACGCTACACATGTGAAAACACATTTTGGCCAGGATTTGAAAATTGAGACACATCGAGTTAATGAGGTGGTGGGAAAAAAAATGACTATGTTGAAAATTTGTTGTCAAAATACAGAAAATGATCAAAGTTATCAGCAAACATTGATACATTACAATGCACCTTCATAACTGTTGTTTTTTTAGAAAAATATTATGACCCCAAATGTTCAACATAGTCTTGTTATGACCCCACCTCATGAACCCGGTTGGTGAAAATTTGTGAATCCGGCCCAAAAGGTGATTTCACAAAGCAACTGCAAAATCATATTTTGGGACAGATTTCTTGAGGTGTGGTCCCAAAAAGGCCATGTCCAAAATCTGGAAGAAAATATAAAAAAAAATGAGTACGTTATGTGTAAAATTCAAAACTCATTGAACTACATTAACCGCACTTACCAGATTTCCTCAGTTCCCAGCAAGGCTTTAAAGAGAGACGACATGTCTCTGGTCTAGAGAGCATTACTGCATTGGACCTCAAGTAGGTAAGTATAGGGAGAGGGGATGGCATGATGAGTGCTGAGTAGGGGGTTGGGGTGACGTAGTTTGGGGACAGGATGATGGTGCAAATGACAGCACCTTATTACGGACAAGTTTTAGTTGGGTGTATGGTATAAGACTGGTTGCTCTGAGCCTGGCAAACCTTTTTAATTAAACTGACAAGGCCAACATTCTGGATGCAGTGTCATTTGCATCCACTGCCATGTGGAATTGGTACTTTGTGGCACCCAGAGCTGTTCTGGGAATGACTGCCGTATCCCGTGCCACATCTCCTGAAACCTTATCAATTAAATCCATTACAGAGGTCCATAGTGCTTTATGATACTGTGCAGCATAAGCTATGTAAGCTGCTTGCTTGAGGAGTAGGAAAGATCCCAAATAACCTTTCTTCCCCATTGTGTCAATTTTTCTAGAATCTTTGTCTGGAGTGTGAGATGCCAGGAAACTTTTGTTTAATCATAGGCAGCAGCCTGTATAACACCCTCATAATATGGATAGGTGTACAAATAATCAGCAGAAGCTCTATCCAGATGGTATTTCTTTTCCACCTTCTTGTCTACTTCTGGGACAGAGGAAGGCGTCAGCAGTATCTTAAAAGTTGCCTTCCTTAGTGAATTATGGTTAGGAAAAACTACCTTTCTTGAGGGAGTGATAAACATAATATCAAAAAAAATCTGCCTCTTCCTCATCATCTACATAGTTTTGTTAGGGGAGAAGAAGAAGAAGAAGAAGAATCAGCATTTATATAAGGCTTTGCATACACAGTTTATCCCAAAGCAGTTTACAAGCAATGCTAGACTGGTAGGGAAGTGACTGATCCAATCCAATCCAATGCAACTTTATTTATATAGTGCCTTTCAAATCCAAGGCACTGTACATAAAACATATACACAATAATAAAATTTTTCATACATTAAAATATGTCAGCCATGACTAAGTAAAAGCTAAACTAAATAAATATGTTTTTAAACCAACCTTAAAACTATCGACGGTTGTGCATTCTCTCAACCAACGAGGTAGAGAATTCCACAGGGTTGGTGCTGAAAAAGCAAAAGCACGAGAGCCTGATGTCTTTAATTGAACCCTGGGAATCTCCAGCAATCCCTCATTGGTGGAACGGAGAGGACGGAGAGGGCAGTAGGGAATCAGGAGATCTTTCAGGTAACCGGGTCCCTGATCATGTAGGGCTTTAAAGGTTAGTAAACCAACCTTAAAGGTGATCCGCCACCAAACAGGCAGCTAGTGCAGTTCGCGGAGCACAGGCGTAATATGACTGGTTCTAGAAGTCCCAGTCAAAAGCCTGGCTGCCGCATTCTGCACCAGCTGGAGGTGGCGGATATCAACCCCAGGTAGCTCTAGGTAGAGGGAGTTGCAGTAGTCCAGACGGGTAGTGACAAAGGCGTAGACCAATGTTGGAAGATCACCCGGAGGAACCAGGTGTTTCACCCAGGCGATATTCCTCAGATGGTAAAAAGAGGATTTGACGACAGCTGACACCTGAGATTTTAGGGTCAGACCGTCATCAAAAATAATGCCCAGATTTCACACCTGATCGGAGGTAGAGAGTGGTATACCACCGAGTAACAAACCTGATGGTTGTCCAGCTCCCAAACCCGCCCACGGACGACCTGGGTCCACTACCAATACCTCAGTCTTATCCAGATTCAGTCTCAGCCAGCTGGAACTCATCCAAAGTCTGATCTCTGCAAGGCAGTTATTCAGCACAGAGAGTGCATCACCCTAACTGGAGAGAAAGGACAGATACAGCTGAGTATCATCTGCATAGCAGTGAAAACCCAGACTGTATCGCCTGATGATTTCTCCCAATGGCAGCATATACACTGCAAACAGCATGGGAGCTAAAATGGAGCCCTGCGGTACCCCACAAGGCAGGGAGTGAGCACCAGAGGAATAAATTCCAGTGGCAACTCTCTGGGACCTGTCCGTGAGGTAAGAATGAAACCATTTGAGGACTGTACCAGACAGCCCACAAAAAACCCGCAGGTGCTCCAACAGCACTCCATGGTCTACAGTGTCAAATGCAGCAGAGAGATCGAGAAGGACCAGAATGGTACATGCCTTTCGATCTCTAGCCATTAGGAGGTCACTCAGTACCCGGACAAGGGCAGTCTCCGTGCTATACCTCTTCCTAAAGCCAGACTGGAGAGTATCATAGACATTGTGAGTTATAAGATGATCATCCAGTTGCAACGCAACTGCCTTTTCAATAACTTTACCAACAAATGGCAGGTTAGAGCTAGGCCGGTAGTTAGCTAGACAATCTGGATCCAAGGAGAATTTTTTAAGGAACGGTCGAACGACCGCCTCCTTAAGGGGGTTGGGAAAGACCCCCCTCTCCAAAGACTTCCAGACAATGTCAGCAAGGATTGGGCAGATAACTTCTACACATCCTACTAAAAGAGGTGTAGGGCCCGGATCCAAACTACAACTAGTTGGTCTCATTGTTTGGATGATCGTCACAATGTCCCCGAACTCCAGCCAGCGAAAATCTGACCAGATAGACCAAGGGCATGCCACTTCCCATCGACCACCACAGTCCCCATAGGAGAGGTCAGACCGCTGCCGGACCTGATGCTGGCAACCTTATCTGCAAAAAACCGAGCGAACTCCTCGCATCTTAGCTGAGAAAAGGCTTCTCTGGGCTGAAGACAGATTGGGTTGCACAATGCACAATGCACAATTGCACAATTGCACTGAATGTGTAGTGGCGGCCATATCGTACATCAACACCCACACACAGCCTGGACAATTGTATAAATCAGATTTATGGGAAGGGGAATGTTGGCCAGGACACTGGGAATGTCCCCTACTCTTTGCAAAGAATGCCCTGGGTTCTTTTACTTCCACCTGGGCACCCACCAGGACAAGTAGAAGGGGCTTCAGTTTAACATCTCATCCAAAGGAGGGCACACCCCAGCAGTACAACACCCCCCAATACTGCACTCAGGTACCAGCACTTTAAGTACAATTCCAATCCCAGTGTGAGACGAGAACCCATGACCTTCTGGTCCAGAGGCAGATGTGCTACCAACTGAGCCACACTGACACCCATGCTGGAGGCCCAGGGTGTCAGCTATTCATCTGACGAAGGAAAAATGGGATGAAAAAATCATTCTGCCCACATATGGGAGAACTGAACTCCTGGTCTAGGGGTACCTCTGGTTCAATGGGTTCCCCTAGATCTGGTTTCTCCTCATCCTCTTCAATGCACACCTGGAGTATCTGTTCCCTGGGAACTGGTGGTGGGATTTGAACTGGTGAACCCAATATGGAACCTGCATCATGTACACCATGTAAAATTTGCAGGGATCTAGCAATTTCCTCCACAGAGGGAGTTTTATTTTTGTCTGTTTGGGAGCTCCCTTGCTTTTTCAGCAGGATACGCAATGACATTTTTCTTTTTACATTTCTTTTTAGCAGGCGCAATCTCAGGTGTCTGCTCATTTTTTCACTATTATGCTCGATCACCATTTCATTCATTTTGGGATCTAAGAAGTTCCTTAGATGGTTTCTCATTTGTCTTGGAGTGAGATGAGGAAGGACCCTCTTCAGTTTGCTTCAGTGACACTGAGGAGGGAATAGAAGCCATCTGTGCCAATATTTTGGCTCTTTTCCCAATAGTTTTAGTACAAAAAGCACCACAGATCTCACAATTAGATAAAAAATGACTGGGACCCAAACACTCTATGCACAGATTGTGGCAATCAGCTTTAGCAAGGATTTGAAAGCACCTTATACAATTCTTAAAACCTGTGGATCCCATTCTCTTTTTTGGTCTGCTTAACATGCCAGACTGTCAACATACTGAATCAAAATGTACAGGAACTGAATTTAGTGCAACCGTGGTTGGTTCCTCAAGTTTAAAAGGAATCATGATTTAAATCAATTTTAATGCCGTTCTCCCAGAAAGCGATCAGTTCCTAACTGAAAAAGGGAATCAACCACTATTCAGAAAAAGGGAATACAGCTATGAGCACAAGAGGAAACATGATTCAGGGAAGGCAACAGAGGGTGGTGGTGGTTGGGGAGCTCTCACACCCAAGGGTAGTGACGAGCGGTGTTCCACAGGGCTTGGTGTTGGGACCAGTGTTGTTTGGGATATTCATTGCAGACATATCATTGGACATCAAGAGCAAGATCAGTCTGTTTGCTGATGATACCAAGGTAGGAGTGCCGGTGGATGACCTAGGGGATGGCAGGGGTTGCAGGATGATCTGGCAAAGCTTGAAACCTGGTCAGACACCTGGCAACTGAGGTCTAATGCCAAAAAGTGCAAGGTGCTGCATTTTGGGATAAAGAACCCAAGGAGGAGTTGCCAGCTGGGGGGAGTGCAGCTAGCCCAGACAGGGGAGGAGAAGGATCTGGGGGTGCCCATTACAGGGTCAATGAACAACTTGGCACAATGTAGGAAGGCAGTTGCAAAGGCCAACAAAATGCTGGGTTGTATTGCAAGGGGTATATCTTCAAGGAGGGAGGAGGTGATTCTGCCACTGTATAGGTCATTAGTGAGACCGCACCTGGAGTACTGTGTGCAGTACTGGCACCCGTATCTGAAGAGGGACATTAAGTTACTGGAGGGGGTGCAGTGCAGGGCAACAAAGATGATCAAGGGGCTGGGGGACTTATCATACGAGAGGAGGCTGAGGGAGTTGAGCATGTACTCGCTGGAGGAGAGGAGGGACAGGGGGGACATGATTGAAACCTTTAAGTACATGAAAGGAATAAACAAGACAGGTACAGAGGGGCTGTTCAAAGTAAGGGAGGGGATGGACCCAGGGCATGATATGAGACTGGAGGAGGAAGGTTCAGGAGGAGATAAGGAGACACTTTTTACAGAGAGGGTGGTGGCTGGGTGGAATGCGTACCTGCAGAAGTGGTATCCAGTAGAACAGTGGACTGCTTCAAAAGGGGATGGGACAGGACAAGGGGGAGGGTCAATGAAGGGGAAAGGTGGAAGGAAGGGGCAGCTGCAGAATAAGGGGTGCTATCTGCACATTTGAGCAGAATTGATAGACCTCTAGGCCTTTATCTGCTGGCAAATTTCGTATGTTCCTATGTTCATATGGTTGGTGCCAAAAAGCAAATGGGAACCGATCGCGATTCAGACTAAATACTTTAAATAATAACAATAAAAGAAAGCAAAGCAAATAACAAGCTAGTTGTCTGAAACTGCAGATTAAAACATAGTGGGCTGGATATTCAAACTGAGCCATTCTGTGGCGCAAGCCCTTGCGCTGCACAAAATAGTTGCGCTGGGGTGTGGCGGGGGCGATATTCAACGGAGTTGCTATTGAGCAACCCTTTGAATATCACCCCGCCACAGCCACTGTGCATGGCGCAGTGGAACTTGCGCCACCGCAAGTGGTCAGAGTGGAGCATTCAATATGCGGTGGCGCAAGTTCCATTGCGCCATGCGCAAATTTCTGATATTGAAAAGGTGACATGCAAATGGGGCCATAATTCATGCAGGACACAGGGGAAGCCATTTGTATCTATTTATGGCCCCATTTGCATGCCATTAGCATGCAGATGCGCCGATTCCGAGCACTTGCGCCAGGCGCCCTGCCAGGCAGCAGCCGTTGGGGACCGATGCCCCCTGCAGCCCGATTGTGGGCATAACTGTTGTAATCCCCTCCCCCGACTGGCCTGATCGCGGGCATAAGTGAATAAACCCCCCTCCCCCAGACTGGCCCGATCGCAAGCATAAATGAAAAAAACCACCACCCCCCACTAGCCCGATCGTGGGCAGAACAGAGTTCAACCCCTCAAGAACATATCCCTGATGGTCCAGTGGACCGCAGCCCATCGTGGGCATTAGAGTCCACCACCCTCCCAAGGTCCACCTACCCTGGTGATCTAGTGTCTCTACCCCACCACCCACGGAGCCTCCACCACCCCGCCTCCCCAGTCAGCCGGGCGGGTGGAAGCATCCCACCCGCCTGCCACCACCGCCCGCTGACTGACTGTTGTAGGGCTGCATGCCCATTGGTTCAGAGTAAGAGCCAATGGGCATGCAGCCCATAGTATAGATTCAGATATGTGAATGAATTCATTCATTCACATATCTGGACTGCTTTAGAGAGAGCTGCACGCCCATTGGCTCTTTCTCTGAACCAATGGGCATGCAGCTCATCAGTAAGTCAGTCGGCGGGCGGCAGGTGAGTGGGATACTGCCACCCGCCGCTGACTGGGGAGCGGGTGGTGGAGCTCAGTGGATGGGCGGGTGGGGCCAAGATCACCAGGGTAGGTGGACTTGGGGTGGTGACTCTAATGCCCGCGATCGGGCTTCGCTGTCCACTGGACCACCAGGGATATGTTCTGAGGGTTGAACTTCTGTTCTGCCCACGATCAGGCTAGTGGGGGTGGGTTTTTTTTCACTTATGCCCATGATCGGCCAGTCGGGGAGGGGGTTTTACTTTATGCCCGCGATCGGGCCAGTCGGGGTGGGGATTTTCACTTATGCCCGCGATCAAACCAGTCAGGGGTGAGGGTTATCCATGCCCGCGATTGGGCTGCAGGGGGGCAAGAGAGTAGTCGAGGCCACCCCACAGGTGGCAGCTGCTGTGTTGCACCCTGCAATGTGGCAGCTCACCTGTGGGTGGCCTCGACTACCTCTTTTTTGCTCAAAGTTGTGCAGGCTAGGTTGGGGTTGCACACAACCTGCACAGCCCGCTGAATATCGGGCTGCGAGTTTATGCATGGTCCTCCCTCCGTTGAGCATGCCTTCATTAGCATTGCGCTGTTGCTCAGCTTGACTTGGGGGGGCACAACTGCCTCCTGCTGAATATGGCAGAATGGCACAATTTCGGACTTGTGCAGGTGTAACCCTATTGCGCATGGTGCAACCCTTTTGAATATCCAGCCCACAGGCTAAATAAATTGGTTCCTGTGACAGCAATGGAACCGCTAAGAATACTAAACTCTAAAACTAAGCAAAACAGTAAGAGGCAGAGTATAAATAAAAACTATAAGTAAAAAATACCAGTTTTACAAGAGTTCTAACAGTCTTGCAGCAAGGTTCCTGTGCAGTCTTGGGAGAAAGTCCTATTTCTAGATGGAAAAATTGAATCTGACAGTTAAGGAGTGTCGTTGAGGCACAGGTCAGTAAGCAAAGGAAAACCAGGAGCAGCTTCAAAATTCACAAATAGCATTTTATTTTTCTCAATAACAGGACAATAAATTTGTTCAGTATAACTATTTACAAAGGCAGTATAAACAGAGAAAACATAGTCCATCTTCTTAGGGTATCTGTTAATTCCAAGTTTCAGTCCCTCAGTCTCTCACTCTTCTTGTCTCTCTCTAGCAAAAGCATTGCTGCTCTTTTTATAAGTCTTTGGGAACTCATTAAAAGAGTCTGCTTCTCACAGAATGGTCTTGTAAATTTACAGAATGTTCTTGTCAGTTTCATTCTTTGCAGGTGCAGCAAAAAGAACATAGTGACCCAGAACTGACCTGTTGTTTACAACTCTGCAAAGGGCTTAAAAATTGCATCTCAGGTTAACCCATTGAGTTCCAAATAGCTTTTTGCAATCTTTTCAACAGTATAACTATATACCGTTTTAAACAAAGGGATCCCAGTATCACATGCCATTTTATACAGAGATTCATATATATTTTTATAACTGCAGATATGCAAGGGGGAAGGGAAGAAAAAACAGAACAGCAAGTGAAGACAGAGAGACAGCGAGAGGTGGAGAATCGCGAAACCATCAGCGTGATCAGTTCCCAGATCTCACAAGAAAACCCTGTTGCACAACCAGACAGACAAAAGACAGAAAAGGAATGGAAAGAACAGATCCTTGTGTTCAAACTCTTTCTACATAACAATTGGGGCAGGGCCCCATTTGACCCTGTCATAGGGACTAAGAGGAAACAGTGTTTGAATTTGGCATTCTAAAGTCTTCTCATTTGCATAAAATTCTAAATGAAAGTTCTGGGGCAGTCAGCAGATCCAGACTACATGCTATTATGTATAATGCTACTAGAAGATTCCTGGGTCTTGAATATATATTTCCCTGGTGTCTAGTAGCAACCCCCCGGCCACTGATCGCTGTTCCACTTGTTGAATTATATTGCCCTGGTGTCTAGTGGTACCCACAAGCCACTAATCACTGTCCCTGTACCTGAAATAAAGAAAACTGTCTTCAATGTTTTTGGGTTTTTTATACAACGGTCCCTTACCAATCTGATTTCCAACCCCCACCTCCCAATCAGCACTCAGCACCCACCACCCCATACCCCCAGTACACACTTACACACACCTTCACTTATCTGAACAGGTCCCAGGTTCTAGATCCACTCTCCAATTGAAAACACGTCTTGTTGCTGGAACTGGTGACTGCAATATGAGATACTAAGGTAAATGTATTTCAATGGGATTTTAAACTTTGATGCATAATTTGGCCATTTTTGCATATTGTGACACCAAATTTTCAGCATGGCCTTTCAGGGACCCCACCTCATGAACAATGTCAGCGGAGTTACGCAAATCTGGCACAGAAGGCAATTTTGCAGTCACTTGGCAAAATCACCTTTTAAGTGGGATTACAAAACTTTTACTGCCATTGTTCAAGAGGTGGGGTCATAAGAAGGCTACGTTGCAAATTTGGTGTCAGAATATGTATCAATGATAAAGTTATGCACATGCATTTAAATTTAACTGTGCTCACTAGTAACTTTGGTAATTTTAAATATTTTCACCACAAATTTTCAACATAGCCATTTTTTTTGCATCACCTCTTAAACATGACAGCTGTCATTTTTCAAATCCTGACCAAAATATGTTTTGTCACCTGTGGCACGGAATGATGTTGCTGTGGTGTGGAATGACGTGTTGGCAAGGATTTGGTCATTCTTAGCACATTGTTCATGGGGTGGGGTAATAACAAGGCTATGCTGACAGTTTGATTGCTGTTTTTGATGAAATGCTTCCATGGCAACATACATGATTTGATTTGATTTGATATGTATACGGGTTAATACACTGGGATACAATCCCTTTTACAGGTATGACCCATAGTCAATAACAAAAATACAGTAACTCACAACCATTAGTACAACATACACAAATCACAATTACAAAAGTACAAATAATAACATACAATAATACATAATTATGTATGAAATGAGCATTCCATGTCATCAATAAGACATTCATTTTGAAAACAGTCACAACTACACAAAGTTCTAAAATATGTCTTTAAGGTTCTAGCAAATAGAGTATAACTTGTTATGTTCCTAATATGAAAGGGGAAACTGTTCCAGACTGTAGGTGCAATATAACCAAAAGTATGCTGACCATTTGATGAACATTTAAATGGAACTTTTAACAATGTTGTATCACAAGATGATCTAGTATAGGTTTCATTCTGTAATGTCATGAGTTGAATTTTCAAGCTACTAGGTATACCTGAATGTAGAATTTTAAATACATACTGTGCTATTGTAAACCAAATGTGTATGACAGTTTAATAGTTAACCACCACAATTCATTAATAGTATTACAGTGGTATGAAGTATTTAGTGCCAACAAAACAAATCTCTCTATCTTATTTAATAACACAACTTTCTGATGTACTATACTCTCAGAAGAATTATCAACTATGATTGAAGCATATTGTAATATTGGCAGTAGACATTGAGATGCAATTGCCAAACATGCATCATAAACCAGATAACTGCGAAGTCGGAATAATAAACCAAGCTTTGCATGCATCTTAGATGTAATCATCTGTGTATGAGATCCGAAATTAAGGATAGGATCCAATATAATGCCTAAATATTTAAAGTTGGTCACATTCTCAAACATTGTACCATCCAAAGAGCTAGTATATAACTTGTGCCTATTCTCTTTTAACCTTGCCGATGTCCCAAAAAGCCTTATATTGGTTTTCTGAGTATTCAACACCATTTTATTTCTAATTAACCACCCCTGCATTATATTAAGTAACACCATCAAAATAGAATTTATATCCAATATTGATGTACTTTAGCAATACAAAACCGCATCATCTTCGTACAATGTAAGTCAAGCATTTTTTATAAATGATGTGACTAACTCAAAAAATAACAAAAATAAAACAGGTCCCAATATGGAGCCTTGTGAGACTCCACATTGTACTGGAGGACAGCAGATGTAGTCCCCTTATACAAAAGTGGGAACAAAGAGGAAGCAGGGAACTACAGACCAGTCAGCCTCACCTCGGTAGTGGGGAAGATCATGGAAGCACTACTGAAGGAGAGATTGGTGGGACATCTGGTTGTCAATGGACTACAGGACCCAAGGCAGCATGGTTTCACCAGGGGGAGGTCATGTCAGACCAACCTCATTGAATTTTTTGACTGGGTGACTAGATAGGTGCATCAGGGGAGGGCAGTGGACATGGTCTATCTGGACTTCAGCAAGGCCTTTGACACTGTGCCACATAGAAGACTATTACACAAACTGGGGAATATGGGTGTGGGCAGGACAGTAGTGTGGTGGGTAGGTAACTGGCTAGGTGGCAGGACACAGAGGGTGGTGGTAAATAGCTGTCACTCCACAGAGGGAAGAGTGACCAGTGGGGTACCACAGAGATCAGTGCTGGGACCGGTCCTATTCAACATCTTCATCAGTGACATTGCAGGACCTAGAAGGCAGAATTTCACTGTTTGCTAATGACACAAAGCTCTGTAACAGAGTAGACACACCAGAGGTGTAGACAGAATGAGAAGGACCTGCAGAAACTTGAAGAATGGTCAGGGTTTAGCAGTTGAAATTCAATGCAAAGAAGTGCAAGATAATGCATATGGGGCACAAAAACCCTGGCACAATATATCAGTTGGGGGTGAGGATATAGCATGCACCGAGCAGGAAAGGGATCTTGGGGTTATCATCTCTGATGACCTCAAGGTAGGGAAACAGTGTGACAAGGCAGCAGGTAAAGCAAATAGGATGATGGGATGTATAGGCAGGGCATCACCAGCAGGAAAAGGAGGTCATAATTCCGCCATACAAGACACTAGTGAGGCCCCACCTAGTATACAGTGTACAGTTCTGGAGACCATACCTATGTAAGGACATAGACAGGTAGAGAAGTTTCAGAGGAGGGCAACAAAGATGGTGCATGGATTGCATCACAAGTCCTATGAAGACAGGTTGAAGGAACTGAACATGTACTCCCTGGAGGAGAGGAGGGAGAGAGGGGATATGACAGAGACATACAAGTATCTCACAGGGAGGAACAGGGTGCAGGAATACACTATTTTTAAGCGAAAAAGATGTTCCAGGACTAGAGGGCATGGGATGAAGTTAGAGGGAGGACGATTCAAAAGAAACATGAGGAAGAATTTCTTCACAGAACGGGTGGTGGACAAGTGGAACACCCTGCCAGAGGAAGTGGTGGGGGCTGAAACAATCATGGGATTTAAGAATACATGGGATAGACATAAAGGAATTCTGGAGGTCAGGGATAAGGGGCAACAGACTTCTAGGAAAACATAAACTGAACTTACAAGCTCAAATGGGCAGACTGGGTGGGCCATAGGCCCTTATCTGCTGACACTGTCTATGTATCTATGTACTAATGCCTTTTCAGAAATTCTCCCCCAAATTTAACCATCTGATATCTATCCATCAGGTAATTAGCAAACCACCTTAGGACAGGTTCTCCTACCCCAACATAGTCCAGGTTCTCTATTAAAAAGGAGTGATCAACAAGGTCAAATGCCTTGGTCAAGTCCATGAACGCAGTCCCAGTCAGGCAACCACCCTCCATGCCTTCCTGGACCATGCTTGTGAACTCGACCAAGGCAGTCTCTGTACTTTGCCCCTTCTGGAAACCATGCTGACTTGAAGACAAGTTGTGAGTTTCAACATAGGTAATCAGCTGACCATAGATTAACTTTTCTTGTATTTTAGATAAGGCTGACAGTATGGATATGGGCCTATAGCTAGAAAAATTACCAGTAGGTCTTGATTTATGTATTGGCACAACAAATGAGGGCTTCCACAATTCAGGTACCTCCCCCAAACAAAAGAACAAATTAAAAATAATACTTATTGGATATGCTAATTCAGCAGATGCTAATTTTTATATTTTTGGCATCAAGTCCACTAGACGCATTGACTTTAAGTTGTTTCAGTAGCTTAAATACTTCATTGTACACATGTTTGCATCTATGGAAGGAGGGATGGGAGTCCAGAGGGCACTGTGGTCCCACAGGCAAATGAGGATATGATTATATTATCTCAAAATGTAAGGACATGCTTTGCAAAAAAAACTGCATTAATGCATTAGTTAGGGTTAAAGCAACACCCCACCCCACCTGTAGGCAGAAAACCAGGCATGGGGTGTGCTTTGTGGTTCTCCAGCCTAAAAAAAAAAAAATGACTTTCAGCAATATATTAAAAGCCAAATCAGGTATTTTTTTGAGTGACAACCAACCAGAAGATATGAGCGCAACGGTCAGATGGGATACCCTGAAAGTAGTATTAAGGGGGGCTTATATCTTATGCATCACATAAAAAGAAACAGGAGTTCTAGTATATAAGACTGTTTGAGGAATGTATAAAAAAGGCAGAGAAAAAACATAGCATATGGAGGCACCAACAGCAGCAGGATATAATGAACTGCATGTAACACCACCCCATCCCGTGGGTGGAGCTTATCTGGATTCTCTGGGAGCCCGTTGTTGCTCCCATTTTCTCCACTACTTGTCCCCTTCCAGTTCCAGACCCCTTGGCCCTTAAAGTCTTCATCTGCCCCCCATATTAGATCCCAAAAGGGGGCGGGGGAGTTGCTGTTGAGTGACCGTCACCTCTTCTGGCACTTTAAGAGTGTCTGCGGCGTCCACACATGCACAGAAGCATTCCACGTTTTTTGGACTGCTGTAGGGGTAAGCCAGTTGCCTCTCTGATGATCGACCTCATAAGGTTAAATGGGGGTTGGACACCTGGAGGAGGTACAGGAGAAACGGCTTTGATATTTTAGCTGAAAGTGCCAATAGGGCTAAGGTACAGCTGGGCCTTCACGAAAATTAATAAGGAGGCGTACATAAGTAATGAGCTGTCTGATCGTTGCCTGGTGGGGGGGCATAACAGGAGCAGTGATGGGAAAACTATGGTGTTTAAAATGGTAACTCAGCAGCCAGACAATCAATAACAGAGGCTGCTACTGAACAATGGGGCATCTGTTGATAAATATCATGTACTTTGGCTGTAACACTATAGAGTGGGGACTGCTGAAGAACTGTGTGGGGCTGTATACAGTAGTGCCCATCTTTGTCACTTTGACCCCTGTGAACAGCTAATCATTAACTTGGGTGCCCAAAAGGACAGTGACGTGACTTATGGGAAGAGGTTTGAACTAAATCTTGTCACCAAAGACCTTTGCCAATCAATAATCGAAGGGGGCTAATAACTATTAATATTTGTGATTGCCAGCGAGAATCAGCCAATCAGAAACTGGGATTTTCGGGTGAAACCCCTGGGACTTTGGGCAGTTGGATCAGTCTGTTCTGGGCTCTTCTCAAGTCAAGAGGCGCTCAATTCTATGAGCTGGAGATACAGGGGGCCTTTTACAGGTCTCAAATGGTGAACAGTCTGAAGATTGGAAAAAGGGATTCATTTGAAGAAATGGACTGCTGTGTTATAGTTAATCAGGCAAGGTACTTTATAAAAGCTCCTGGTGTTACTGAAGATCAAGTGTTGCAGTGTATCTGCATCAGTTTGGAAGGAAAAAACCCTGAGCCAGTGAAAAGGGTGCTTTGGAACTGTGTGTGTGTGTGTGTGTGTGTGTGTGTGTGCCAGAGCTAAAGGCTGGCACTGTACCTGAATCTAAGGACTTTGAAAAGAAAAAGTTGTAGGTGTCCAGTGTTCAGGAGCCTGTTGTTGTTGTTGCTGAAAGCCAGCTGTGAAAAGGCAGAGGTTTGATGCAGAGACTGTAAGTTACCAGCCAAAGGCCACTGGAAAAGTGGAGATTCGGAGAACTTGTTTGCTGCACACCAGGGCTGTTTGTTCCTGCCCAGCAAAAAAGTGAAAGCCAAAAGTTGTCCACAGCCGCAACTAGGAGTCAGATAGGGAACCTGCAAACCCCTACTAAGTGAGGCAGACTTGGCTGCAGGGGGCCACAGGTGCATACCTGAGTGCTAGGGCACTTTGAACTCATTAGGGGAGCCAGACTGTGGAGTCACTCCTGGGTCTGGGTTCCTTGTGGCCTAGTAGGACATGCATTTGGGCTCTGTGATCTGGCCTGTGGACAGGCTGAAGAGGACAAGCTGCAAGAGTCTTCAAGCAAGTCCACGGTTGACCTGCGTTTCCACTGCCACTCTGCTTGCTGCCCCTTGGATGAGATTGATTGCCTGATCCCTGAATTACCAGAACCCACCATGCCTGTAACTGAACCCCACTGCTTCAGGACCTTGAATAACCCAGAGCTTGCCCTGACAAAAAGAGAGTAAAAAGTTTAAAAGTTTAGCATCCTAGGAAGAGTTTACTCAAAGGGACCCAACACTGGCCGACCCGTGGCATCTCTCAGGCCTTCATTTAGTCTGGTGCCTAGTAGAACTGTCAGAACATAGGGGGTCTGCATTGGTACCTCTGGCACTGTATGTATTTTGGCATATGGGCCCTGTTGACCCAAATGACTAACTTTCTTTCTCAACAGTAATCCTGTTCCCGGTACCTCCTTTCCTAGCCCTTCCCCTTAAAATAAAGCTGTGTTTTGTTTGTTGCAATTTCTGTGTGGTTGGAAATTTATTGGTATTAGCTGCTAATTGAGGTGCCGGCAGCTCCACTAGCCAGGCGGACCTCCCCCGGAGCTGAAATCGACTGCGTTGCCTGGAAATCTCTCCTGCAAGTGGAGAGCTGCTTGGAGTCTGCATCGCTGCATCGCTTCCTTTGTTTTAAAATTCCCCCCCCACCTGCCCCGCTCTCTTCTTGAGTTAAATAGGCAGAGGCCCCTCCCACTGCCTCCAAACGACCAACTGTGGTGTGCGAGCTATCTCTCTGTCAGGAGGAGCTCCTCGGCTACAACCTCCACCTGTTACACCTCGAGCCAGGACCCGCAGGAGGTGGGCACGTTCTGTAGCTCTGCTAGACTCAGTATCCACCAGCTGCCACAAGAATACCTGCTAGGGATTCTATTCTTATTTTGACAGAATAACGAACAACTAAACTGATTGTAACACTGAGATGTTACCATACACTCTGGTCACTACATGCCAGACCTAGAATCCAACTGATCCTGCTGCTAGCAAACCCTATGATATATTTGTAACACTGAATACCTGTTATTGTTAGTCTACTTAAATACGATTTAGAAAGGGAACCTAGAATTAATAGTGTATAGCACTGCAATGTCTAAAGTACCTCTGTTGTTGGACTGCCTTACAGCTGTTATCCACTAGTGACCAGTTCCTAATCTGCTGCACGAACTGTATTCCTAACTGTTCCCCGCCATGTGCTAGGTCACTATACAAAAACTGAAACAGTGGGTACCTCCATAGTAGTAACTCTAACTACCTTATAAAACTAAAGGTAGGAAGCCACTTTCCTAGCATACCACATGCACCTCAATGACTAGCCAAACGGATAAGGAGCGAATCTAAGCCATTGCTACCTGTTCTGAGTGCACCTAACCAGTACCGTACAGCTCCCCCAAAACGCAACCTAACGGAGCACAGCTGGCCCGCACTGTTCCCTGCCTGCTAGGTAACTATGCATGACCCAGTATTGGTACTCACAAGGCTAGGTATTAGAAGACAAGGGGTGCACCCAGAAGTTTTTTGAGGTCCTAGCTGGGGACCACAGAAGATGGTAAGGTGGGATCCCGGAAACTGAACAGTGGCATCCTCCTTGTGTCTCTATATATCCTGGCTTTACTATGGATGGACTGGATAGATAGAAGTATCTGCCACTCCTCCCATGCCCGGGAAGGGATGGGAACGCACTCGGCAAGTCACTACTACTGTCCTTCCCCGACGTGCAATATCTCCCTTCTAGTGGCACATGAATTCACAAGGAAAGGGATCCTCTAGGATCCCTCTCCTTACTAGAGTGTAACCTCTAGTACGACTTTACCATCCTAACTCCTCACTCTCCGCCTCCTGCTCACAGTTCTGTTGGCTACTGGCGGGGACATTCAACCGAACCCAGGACCAGGTACTCCTATTATATCAATTTCCTCCCCCCTAGACCAGACCTGGTACACAGCTAAGGGTCTGATGCTGGCGCACATGAATATTTGCAGTCTTAGGCCTAAGAGCCACGAAGTTCAAGCATGGCTTGCACTGTATAAACCTGACATTCTAGCAGTCTCAGAGACTTGGCTAAAGCCCCATATCCTGGATTATGAGGTTGTTGCCTCTGGATAATATGTCTGCTACAGAGAGGATAGGTCATCGAAAAGGGGGGGCCGTGTTCTTATATACGCGAAGGACACACTGACCTCCTCCCTTGTTAGCATGCCCCACGGCAGGTCCCCAGGAATAGAATCAATTTTTATACGGCTCACACTAGGCAGAACCAAGCACCTTACAGTAGGTTGTGCATACTGCCCCCCTACCGATGCTCTCCACTCTCTGGAGACGCTCCTGAAGGACCCAATCGTTGAAGTTGCATCTGAGCTTATCATATTAGGTGATTTCAACTTAAACTGGGCCCAAGAGGCAAAGTCCACCATAAACGACTTATTACATGATACAAACCTTGCCCAAGTTATCTCACAACTGACCAGAATGTACCACAAATCGAGAAGGCACTCAACCATCAACTGGGTCCTGTCGTCTACCCCAAAGAACGTAAAAACAGCAGGCACCATGGCAGATGCCTTGAGTGACCACTCACCTATTTTCACTATTTGGAAGAATAGCATGGACAAAGTCCAGCCTAGAGTGATCACCACCAGGGATTACTCCAAATTCTCTCTGGAGCAATTCAATTGCTAACTAGACGGCACTGACTGGAGTCCACTAAGATGCCTACCTACCCTGGAGGAGGCTGTCAGATTTTTCCTGACAACTTTCACGAAGACCGTAGATCTCTTAGCCCTGATGAAAACCCATCGAGTAAAGGGAAGCTGCTATAAGTGGATCACGCCCTCTTTAAAAGCCTTGATGGTCACCCATGACAAGCCCTGGAGAAAGTTCAGGAGATCTACGCTACCTGCTGATCTTGCCTGCTACAGAGCCCTTAGAAACCAATGCAAGCAAGCTATAAAGCTAGCAAAAAAGGATTACATCACCCATCTCCAGAAAACTAACCTAGGCAACCCAAGGTTTTTCTGGTCATACATCAACGAGCTGATCAACGGCATTAAAAAAGCTGCCCCTAGCCCTATCAAGGCCAACGGGCAGTTACTGGAAGATGGGACACTCATCGCTGAGGCCCTAAACAGCTACTTCATGAACCTGGATGAATATAAGGCTGGGCTCCCAGATGACAGCAATGAGCCTCACACACAAGTACCCCCTAACCTAGACTGCCCATTGTTTCACTTGAGGCTGGTTAGGGTAAAGGAGGTCCTGGACATCCTTAAATCCCTGAACTCAAGAGTATCAGGGGGCCCTGACAGCATCCAGACTAGAATCCTCAAGGATGGAGCCCCAGCACTAGCTAAGCCCCTTATCTGGCTGATAAACAGGTCCCTACTTGACGGGTCTGTCCCTGAGCCATGGAAGCAGGCTCACGTGGTCCCCATTCACAAGGGCTGGCCAACTGAACCTATAGGGAACTACAGACCTATCTCCTTGCTGTGTGCCATTGCAAAAATACAGGAGAAGCTAATATACTCCCAGCTCAGAGAATATCTAGAAGCCCACCGGCTAATCTCCCCGACCCAACATGGCTTTAGAGCCAAACATGGGACAGAAACCGCCTTAACCAAATTCTCGGCTGAGGTACTTAGCAAAATCGACGCAGGATCCTACACAGGAGCGGTCTTCATAGAGCTTTCCAAGGCATTTGATCTGGTAAACCACAGGCTCCTACTCCAAAAAATGTGCCAACTAGGCCTTGACACTCACGCACTGGGATGGTTCGAGAGCTACCTCTCAGGACATACACAGAGGGTCAAGTGGAAGGACAAAATCTCCGACCCATTGCCACTCAAAGAAGGGGTACCACAAGAGTCAATACTCGGCTCCCTACTTTTCTCACTATTTATAAATGAGCTGCATAACCACTGTGGGAGCAACAATGTCATCCAGTATGCGGATGTTGCGGTCATTTACAGAACCTCTCACAACCTAAACGACCTGGGGACTGCCCTTCAAAGGGACATCCTAGAGATGGAGGCGTGGCTCACCATGAACAAAATGGTCCTAAATACTAATAAAACGAAGGTGATTGCTGTTTGGACCTAGATCCCTGGGCCATGAGAGGTCACAGCTCCTCCAACTCAAGTCCAAGGTGGGCAAAAAACTTGAAGTGATTGCCTCCACAAAATACCTTGGACTTACCCTGGACCAAGGCTTCACCTTAAAACAACATGTGGACCAAGTCACTAAGGTCATCCATGGTAAACTCAGAACCCTCTACAGACTTAAGGACCAGTTGATCCCCAGAAGCTAGCCATTGTGTCAAGTGTACTACCCCACACTCACCTATGCGGCCCCTGCATCTAGGGTGTGGCCAAGCTGGAGCTCAGCAAGCTACAGACATTGTACAATAAGATAGTCCACTTTGCCTCACTGTCCCACCCTAGGAGTCACCACTGCGAGTCACTAACTAGACTCAGGTGGCCGTCTGTCTAAGCTCGCCTCAAGTACCCAACTCTCTGCCTGACTTTTAAGCTAATTGGGCCTACACCACCCCCTAGCCTTAGCAGACTTATAACGGTGAAACGATGCCCACGGAATCTACGGACCACAGGCCAAACTCTCCTCATGGTCCCGAAGGCGAGGACAAAAGCTGGGTCCATGTCCTTCGCTCATGCTGCCCCCTCCCACTGGAACAACCTTCCACTGGAGGTTCGGAAAGCCGAGTCGGTCACCTGCTTCCGAACCAGACTCAAGTCTCACTTTCTAGAAAGGAGCAAATGCCTATGCTACAGCACCTGATCTACATAGCACTACTCCGGTAGCTTAAGCACCCACCTTAAGGACATAACAATATGCCAGATGTGGGAGCACTTATGCATCAGCTTGTCCCCTCTCCCTTTGTCCATAGGCGAGGAACCACAGGACCTAGCCAAACTCCTCGCCCCCAACACTGTGCACACTGCTAATACAACATGAACTCACTAAGCAAGATGTTTCTCCATTTGTAACTATTGTGATTTCCTGTTGCTTGTCTGTCTTCCTACCACAATTTCCTGTCATATGCCCATGTGGACTGTTTTGCCTACAACAAGAACTGCATCAGTATGTACTGCCTCTTTTACCTGTAATAATTGTTACTCCCGGGTCGCCCCTGAAAAAGGGACCTCCAGGGCCCAGTGGGCCTACACGGTCATCAAAATTCAATAAATAAATAAATAAAATAAGTATATGTATTTTACATTATTGGTGCACAACGTGGTATCCAGTGTGTGGGGTGGTTAGAAGCGGAGGTGGGTAGGTACAGCATCCCAGGTGGCTGTACCAATCAAACACCTGGCCAACTGTTACTTTACTATGGGTAGAAGCACAGTGCTACTTTCTTTCTCTTCTGAAATTGAACCCTCAACCACCATTGCAACAGAACCCAGGCCCCTTACCCTTTGTGTTAGTCAAGAGGCAGCAGTAGTAGCCCATTGGCACAGGGCGTCTGGGCTACATGCAAAAACTGAAATGAGAATTTAACACCACACACAATACTAAAATTGAAAGAGACCTATTGCTTACCCAGGTGGGAAATTATTTTGAGGGAGACGTGAGGAGAAAGTGATTGGCCTGGCAATTGTGGCATAGGCAGGGAGCAAAGAATGTCACTCAAATACAAGTTACTGAAGGCAACATACATGGGGATAAAGAGATAGGGAGTGTTTCTGCACTTATTATGAAACGTTACATACATTAGAGGCAGTACCTTCTTAGAGTCAGCATGCAGCTATCTTTACCAAGGTAAAAATAAAAAAAAAAATCAGTAAACAAGATTGTGAGGTAATGGATATGCCGGTAACATGGGAGGATATACAGGAAGCTATTAAGCATTTAAAAGGTGGGAAAGCCCCAGGCCCAGATGGGTATCCAGTAGAGTTGTATTACAATTTTTTCCCAAGAACTGCAAATCCCACTGCAGGAAATGATTACAGAATCCCTGAGACAGGGGACTTTGCCACCCTCAACTTGTGTGGCCACAATCACAATACTCCTAAAGCAGGGTAAGGACCCAAAGTTCTGTGCCTCATACCACTCCATATCCCTTCTATCAGCAGATCATAAAATCTTGGCCCGCTTGATAGCAAATAGACTTGAGAAGGTGCTCTCTACCATTATAAGTGAAGACCAGGCAGGATTTGTAAAGAGGAGACAGGGTAAGCTAAATGTGCGGCGCACATTAAATGTGGTATGGAGATGGTCAAGAAAGAACACCAAAGCTAACCTGGCAAAACTGGCCTTGAATGCTGAAAAGGCCTTCGACTGGGTGGAATGGGGGTATCTTTTTGAAAAGCTCCAGAGGTTTGGAGTTGGGATTAATACGTTTAGATGGATTAGTGCATTGTACAAGCAGCCTATAGCCCAGATCCTAGTTAATGGGATGCTTACCAAGCCCATCTTGCTGACCCAAGGGACAAGGCAGGGATGTCCCCTATCCCCTCTGCTAAATGTGTTATCTCTGGAGCCATTGGCTGAAGTTATCAGACAAGAGGAAGGTATACAGGGTATGAGTGCTGGGGTTAAAATACATAAACTAGCACTATTTGCAGATGATTTATTACTGTATATGCAAAATACCAAGTTGGGGCTGCCAGTGCTCTATGAAGTTTTGGTGGAATATGGGCATCTAGCTAGGAGGCAGTATGGTGCAGTGATTTAAGGCTCTGAGCTGCAAACCTGGAGACCTGGATTTGAATCCCACGGCCCCGACTTTCATACTGTGTGACCCTGAGCAAGTCACTTAACTTCCTTGTGTTCACAGGTTGCACCTGGAATCGAGCTCACTTAGTATGCCACTCCTGGTTAAACAATCCCCACGCCAGCTGGTCCAAAAGTGAAATGTTGATATTGGGTCAAGGAGATGATAACTGCTCGAAGACATCCCCCTTAAACATAAAAAGTGTTAACATTTTGAAATAACTGGGAGTAATGATAACAAAGAATGTCTACACGTATACAAAGAAAATCACATCCTCCTACTAAACAAAATATGGACAGACTGTGAGAAACGATAGGGACTGCCCCTGAATCTGATTGGCAGAGTAAATGAATATATTGCCCCAGTGTCTTTATGTATTTCAGAATCTCCTAATCAGGGTACCAGAAATGTTTTTCAGACACCTAAATAGTATAGTACATAGATTGTTATAAGCTGGCAAAGCTGCTAGAATAAAAAGAACAGTTTTACAGCTGCTATTGGGGGGGGGGGGGCAGACTGTCTCTACCAAATTTCAAGTATTATTACTGGACGGCGCAGCTGGCGGTTTTGAAAAAATCCAACACTATACATAATCTGGCCTGGAGGATAATGGAGGGAGAGGGCACTGTGCGGGGGAAGGGGGTTATAACAAGGGATTTTGATGCCTGCCCTAGATGCTAAAAAACCCTCAAAATGCCAGAACCCACTGACACATGTTCTGGTTAGATTATGGCTGGGGGTACGGGGGTACATAAGCACATCAACCATCCAGGGGAAATGTCAGTTAACACTGCAAAACACTTGGGATTTTGGGAGCAAAAGAGATACAATGTTCTGTTATATCAAGTCCTATTAAGATGGCAGAGGGCTTGGCAAAGTGCTCACTTCACCTCGAAGTACTGTGGCCCATTTCCAATCTTATTATCAAGAGCTGTATTCTTCAGCTTCACAGGACTTTGATATTACCCAGTTTGAGTCCCCCCGGCCTGATGGCTATTCTTCTAATTTTAATAAGAAAGTTAAATCACTTTTTGATCCCATTACTTGAAGTGCGTCTCAGTTCAAGGACTTGCCAGTTTTTCCCTTACAGAGGCCATGATTGTGGTGCTGCCAAAGCCTGGCAGGGACCCCTTACTTGTCACTAATTATAGACCAGTCTCGCTCATTAATGTTGACCTTAAAATATTTGCTAAAATACTGGCCAATAGATTAAACTGTGTCTGGGGACACCTAATTAGTAGACAGCAGGTAGGCTTTGTACCGGGAAGATTATCAGCTGATCATTTGAGGAAACTCTTCCACCTTATCTCTGCATCCACAGAATCCTCCACCTTGGCAGTTCTGGTTTCCCTGGATGCAGAGATGGCTTTCGATAGAGTTTCTTAGGAATGCTTATTCCATCTGCTACCACAATACTGCATCCCTCCTGCATTTACTCAATGGATTAGGGTGTTCTATACCCACCCATCGGTGCATATTTTATGTAATGGAGTACTTTCTAGTCACAGTTATATGCAACAAGGCACTAGGCAAGTGTGCCCACTTTCTTCTTTTTTCTTTAACCTATTTCTAGAACCTCTAATTAGGAGAATTAATACTAACCCCCAGACATCTGGTAATTCTTTGGACCCTAATCAATACAAACTTTCAGCATACGCAGATGATGTTCTACTGCATATCACCATCCCTGAGGTTTCCCTATAGGCTGCCCTAGATATAATCGTACGATTTGATAGAATTTCTAATTATAAGTTAAACTTGTCTAAGACAGAAATCATGGCCTTGAATGCAGCAGTGACAAAGGCAAGTGTAGAGCACCTTGGTTTAGTCTAGATTAGAGACAAGTTGAAATATCTCAGAATTTACTTGAACACATCTTTATCCAGACTGAGACAATAAAATCTTGATTCAGTGGTTAACCAAATTAAAATGGATCTAGACCAATGGTCTCTCTTGCCTATCTCTCTCTGGAGTTGTCTTAATATAATAAAAATGAAAATACTTCCACGTATCCTTTATCCCCTCACAATGCTTCCTTTGGCACTACCACAATCATGGTTTCTCCAGGTAAACAGAATTTTATCTAAATTCCTATAGCGGGGAAAACCACCCAGAGAGCACTTAATAAACTGATGTGATCTAAGGAGATGGGAGATCTAATAGTACCCAAATTCTTTTTATATTATCTAGCTATACAGAGTTCTAGCTTCATTCAATGGAACAGGCCAATTTCAAGAGATCACCAGATTTCCTATATAGGCCATTCTGGTTGGATATAGAACACTATCAATGTGTCTGATTTGGGTTAGATATCAAAGTTGTATTATATATTCCCCATAAAAAACATCCTCATTACGTATGGGACATTCCCATAGAAAATACAAAATCACACATGCCCACACAATGCAAAGCATCATGGACTGCATATGCAAATCACCACAGAATGTTATGCTGGTTCAATTTTAAGCAGAATTGCATGGTGCCAAAAGGCCTCTCACACAGTTTGCAAAGGGTGCTAACAGATGACATAGACATGTGTTTCGTCCTACCTGGACTCATCAGTATGCCTTGTCTGTTTGACACCCCAGTGGAATGAACCAGCTCAAAGACTGAGGCAAGGGTTACCCTAAAGGGCATTTGGCTGGGAAGCCAAGTTTCAAGAAAATACAAAATCACACATGCCCACAGAATACAAAGCATCATGGACTGCATATGCAAATCACCACAGAATGTTATGCTGGTTCAGCTTTAAGCAGAATTGCATGGTGCCGAAAGGCCTCTCACACAGTTTGCAAAGGGTGCTAACAGATGACATAGACACGTGTTTCGTCCTACCTGGACTCATCAGTATGCCTCGTCTGTTTGACACCCCAGTGGAATGAACCAGCTACCCTAAGACGTCTGTCTGGGTTATATTGTGGTGAACCCATTAAAATAAAAAAAACTATTTAAAAGACAAAGAACCTCTGTGCACAAAGACTGAGGCAAGGGTTACCCCAAAGGGCATTTGGCTGGGAAGCCAAGTTTCAAGAAAATACAAAATCACACATGCCCACACAATGCAAAGCATCATGGACTGCATATGCAAATCACCACAGAATGTTATGCTAGTTCAACTTTAAGCAGAATTGCATGGTGCCGAAAGGCCTCTCACACAGCTTGCAAAGGGTGCTAACAGATGACATAGACACGTGTTTCATCCTACCTGGACTCATCAGTATGCCTCGTCTGTTTGACACCCCAGTGGGAATGAACCAGCTACCCTAAGACGGTCTGTCTGGGTTATATTGTGGTGAACATTCCCATAGATATGTCCTTGAGAGCCCACAAACAACTATTCTCCTTTTTCGGGATGGATCCCCAAAGAGATACCACCCAGACATTAATTGGAAATCTAAATTTCAGAATTGCAGTACAACTCTTGAGTCCAACCTTCTGTCCATATATAGAAGTAAACACGGTAGATCACCTCTTACAAGATGGCAAGTTGCTCACTTTCCTGGAGGTGCAACAGAAATGTGGGTGGCCTACCTCTCTTTGCTTTAAATACTTTCAGTTAGTTCATATGCTCACCCTACATTATGGAACCGGACAGTGGTACAATGCTTATGGGGCCCAAATTCTCCATTTGGCTTCTGTGGTGCCATTATCTCATACTATATATTTTTATTACAACACATTTCAGGAAATCCTCTCATGTAGGAAACCCAAACTGCATTATTATTGGGATCAGGCCATTCCTTCTCCCAGTGGTTCTCGTAACTGGAGCCAACTCTGAAAGAACACCTACAGATATCTAAAATGGGATAACAGTAGATACCGTGTCATGCAGTTTCAGATGTTTCGTAACCATTACTACACTCCGATCAAACTGCATAGGATGGGTAAACTCCCATCAATGGTTTGCTCCAGATGTAATACAAATCTGGGCACATTACTGCATATTCTTTGGGAGTGTGAAAAAGTGATCCCTTTCTGGGAGACCATAAAATGACGACTGGATCCACTGCTGGGTTTGGAATCAGCCGTTTCACCTGTAATGTGTTTGTTGGGTGATTTTGACATCAGACTAATTGGAAATTAAAAATTACATATGGCCTTGATATCTGCCTGTGCTAAAAAAGTAATTCTGTGACACTGGTGTGACCAAACCACTCCCCAATACATAGAATGGTATAGGGAAATCTTATTTGCTTTACAAGCAGAGCGAACTATTGCTAGTCTAATGGACTGCCCTGATACATATGGAAAGGTATGGGAACCCTTATATACCTTAATGACACTTGAATCAAATAATGACAGAGAATCTTAATTTTCTGCTCTGCTTTTCAGTAGTCTGATGTTTTCTTTAGAAACATTCCACCTGCTTGTCAAACCTAACCCTGTGATCTTACCTTTTTAAGAACACAGGCTTAGCTTTGTGAGTTATAGGTCTAGACAACAAGAATTCTCTATGAGGAATAAGCACCTCAGCATTATATAGTATCTCATATTGGTATGTCTTGTGGTATTCCTGTTTCTTACCAGCAAAATTACACTACAGTTTACACTTCTCCGGGGAAAAGGGTGGTCGGGTTGGGGGAGAGTGGATGGAAAATAAAAAAGATGGAAAGAAGGTTATAGTAAGAGTTCTCAGTGTTTTGTCACTGAATGTGAAATCTCAGCTGTGTTATTTCCTTCAGATTACCATGTACATTTGGTTATGTTCTATGCTGTATGTATTATATAGAACTTAAAGTGTATTCAATTTGAAAAAAGATGGCAAAGGGCTTGACTGGAGACAACAGGGGACTTGCTCTATGGGGGAAGAATTAAGACATTTATGGAACGGAAGCAGAAATATGGGGCTGGATTTTCAAACTGTAGCACAGGGCTTGTGTCCTGCCCTGCACCATGGGACTTAAATTCTGTTGGTGCACCGAACAATGTTGGCGCAACTACCCCTGTTTTTCCACTCCCGGGCATAGTTGCGACATTTTCTATGCTTTATGGCACCTTGCACCAAATATCTGGTGCAAGCTTCATGTCTGAGGCCCCAGGGAGCGGTCTAAGGACCTGCAGTCGATGCAAGGGATAGAAAATCCCAATTGCAGACCGGAGACTCTGCAAGCTCCATGCGCCCTATGTTCGGTGTTCTGTGGGCTTACAGTGTCTCTGCAGGTTTGAAAATCCTGCCCATGGAGTGCAAGCAGGTGATCTTTGTTGCATAGCTTAGAATAAGGCACTTAATAGCTGACCTGAACCCAACCCTGTCCCCTGTAGAGGAGGCCACATATAGGCCGCAGTCCAACAGTTCACTAATAACCACATTATATAGATTATTCTTGGGATCTGCACCACCTCCAGTAGTTAAGGCTCGACAATCCTGGAAAAAAGATCTTGGTTTAAATCTGGATGATGCTATTTGGGAGACAGCCATCAAACATGTTCATACATGAACTCTGCTTTTCAGTAGTCCGGTGTTTTCTTTAGAAACATTCCGCCTGCATGTCAAACCTAACCCTGTAATCTTAAAACTAAAGGAGCTTAATATGTATAGTCTCGAGGAAAGAAGGGAGAGGGGGGACATGATAGAAACTTTCAAGTACCTCAAAGGAATCAACAAAGTCCAAGAGGGTAGCATCTTTCAAAAAAAGAGGTGTGCAAGAACAAGGGGGCATAATTTGAAGATAGAGGGGAGCGGCTCAGAGGTAATGTAAGGAAGTATTTTTTTCACAGAGAGGGTTATGGATGCATGGAACAGCCTTCCAGAGGAGGTTATGGAGTCAAAAACAGTAGTTGAATTCAAGCATGCATGGGACAGTCATAAGGCAATTCTAGGGTGTGGGGGTAGAAAGAAGTAGGCTGCTGGTTAACTAGGATCTGCAGCTTAGCCATTAGTTAGGGAAATGGGCAGACTGGGTGGGCCAAGCGGTCCTTATCTGCCATCAAATTCTATGTTTCTATGTTCATTCTCGAATAGATTACATAGAATACAGCTAAACTATCTATAGAGGACCTTTCTTACTCCCAGTAAACTACATAAATTCTCTAAAGTCTCCTGGTTACACCAGTTGTTCAAACCTTCATCCATTTTTACTATATCCATAAATGCTATAGTATAACATGCACTTACTTTCACTTCTGATATGAAGTGCATTGGAATGGTTCTCCAGTCACCTCAAATTGCTTAAATTGTTATCCATTTTAATTGTAACCCTAATATGTTGTACTCCTATATTGTACTGTATCATCCTTGATTTTTCCTGTTGATGTAACCTCCTGGGCTGTGCCTGAAAATTGTTACTTTTGTGTCTAGTGCACTTATCCGGTTATCAAAAACTAAATAAATAAATAAATAATGCCAGGCCCGGCATTCGCTCAAAATGTCAGGTTAAGGAAGGCGATTTCCTGTATGTGACGTTGACATGTACCAAAGTATCTGCTTTCTGGGTGAAAATGCATTGTATTATGCAAAAAATCTTGGACACTGATTTATCCAACACACAACTAGTTTACGCTGGGAGCAGAATGACCCACTCTCAGAAGGAAAAAGTATAGACTGTGGGAGGCGGCTTTAGCGAACATCATAAAAACAGTGGCCCAACATTGGGCCAGTGAGACCTCACCAAGTATAATCCATTGGCTGAACAATTTAAGATCACATATGCGACTGGAGAGGATACAAATGCAGGCTAATGGGCAGAAGGCTTTATTCACAGCTGCATGGAACCCTCTGATGAAGGCAATAGAGTCTGCAGAGATGGCACTTCAGACTCTTCCCCTCAAGGGAAGCGGTATTACGATTTCAATTGCATTTCAGTTGTAACTAACAAAAGTGTATGTGGCAGACTCAGAGTTACTGTGTAGACAAACATGTACCACAACTAATATAATTTGGGCCTATACGTCCATCTGTATGTAAGTCATGCATTTAATTGCCTAAACCAATAATATGTTGTAAAATGAGGTCCTTGATGGCATTTCAAAAGCAGAAGTCATTTATCTGTAACTGTGATACCTTTTCAATAAAATATGTTTACAAAAAAAGCCACTTTTTTGACAGAAATAAACAAACTTGCAGCGAAGTTGCTGAGAGAAGCTCTTCGTGGTATCTGGTTGTCTGAATGGAGAAAATGAATCTGTTAGATGGAACAGTCCACCTAGAGGCAAGAGTTTGAATGTAGCATTCTTGTTCCATTATTTGCATATATTCCACATTACATCACTACAGCTCCTGGGCAGTCAGAGATTCTGGGCTGACTGCATACATCTAATCATACTGGGAGATTCCTGGGGTTTGAATATTACTTTCCAGATCTGAATGTGTGGGTAGGGGTTGGTGGAGGGAATACTTACAAATGTTAGTGATTATGGATATGAAAGGTTGCCAGCAGTCCTGGACAACTGCTGGGTTGGCACACACCCCCGCCTCCCTGCCTGATAGCTCTGGGCACCCAGAGTCTGACAGCTCTAAGCAGACTTGTACTGCACTTGCACATCTTTGCCTTTGGCTATGGCTGTGAAGGGAGGGTGGGACAGCCTTCCCCATGGCGGAGCACCTCTTGTCGACATGTAAGGAGGAGCTGGGCTGAGCTCCATGCTCGGTGGCAGTTCCTCCTCCCTCTAGCTGAGTACATGTTGAGCTGGATTACTGGCAAGGAGCGGCTTACCCCATGCAGAAGGGGTGGTCACATGTTTGTGCAGGAAAGCTGCATGGAGGTGTGAACAGACTAATGGGGGGGGGAACGTTCTTGCATTTGTGCTAGTTTTTTTTTTAATTATGAGGCTCTTTGTAAGCACAGTATGGAAATGCTGGAGAACATATACAATGTAAAGTGAACTGGAAGAGCCACAGAAATGTAGACAATGGCAGGTTTTCTACTGTTGCTCTTGTTTCCTCCCTGCCCGCTCAGCCATAGGTGCTAGCTGGTTGCTTTGAGCAGAATGAACAACCTGTCATTATTTTTACTCGAATGCTGACCTTTGAAAAAGGACAGATGAACTGACCAAACAGGAGAGCAGTCCCATACTGGAATTTGTGGAAGCCTCTGATCTGGGTTCCTGGTACATGGCAGCAGTTATTCTCTCCATCTTAAGCATTGCACATTAGACTCCAATGTCGCTACAGAGCAACCTTCTCATGCTTGCAAGGGCAGCATGCAAACTCAAGCAGGCGAGCTGCACAGTGGAGTGAACTTTGTGCATATATGAAGGGCTGAAGCTCTCCACTTGATGCCCGCATCTCTTTCATCCCTTCTACCACTAATCCCCCCTTTGGGTATTATCTCTCCTCATTGGACCCCCCCCCACCACACTCCAGACTGACAGTTGCCCCAACATCTCACCCAAAGTGACACTCACAATGTTGCTGAACTTTAGTAGTTTAAGCTTCTGGTAGAAGCTTTGAAAATAATAGACTGCAGTAACAACATAAGAATATAATGGCAGATGAGGACCGTGTGATCCATCTAGTCTGCCCAGTTATTTGACCTACTCCCCCAAGTATATTCCCTTAGTTCAATATTCTATTATGTCTGTCCCAAGATATTTTGAACTTCTTAACTGTCTTGGTGTCCACGACCTCCTGCAATAGCTTGTTCCACAGCTCCACCACCCTTCGGTGAAGAAAAACTTCCTTACATTGCTCCGAAATCTCCCTCTCATTAGATGTCTGTTGTGGCTTCTAGTACATGCCTCCTTATTTTCTTTGAAGAGGTTCTGCTTCTGCACAGAGTTGATACCCTTTAGATATTTAAAGGTTTCTATCATGTCTCCTCTGTTTCTCCTCTGTTCCAGGGAGTACATGTTTAAGTCTCTAAGTCTTGTCTCATAGGCTTCATGGTGGAGGTCCTGAGCCATCATTGTAGCTCTTCTTTGCACAGTTTCCAGATGGTCCATAACCTTTTTAAGGTGGGGTCTCCAGAACTGGGCACATTATTCCAGGTGTGGCCTCACCAAGGATCTGTCAAGTGGGATTACCACTTCACGCTATCTACTTGTGATCCCTCTTCCGATGCAACCATGGATGTTACTGACTTTCTGTACTGCCTTCTCACATTTTCTCCCTACCTTTAGGTTGTTGGATACCATGATCCCTAAGTCCCATTCTAGGTTTGTGATGGCTAATTGCTCGCTCACTAGAAAGTAATCTTTTCCTGACTTTCTTTTCTCTAGGTGCATGACCTTACACTTGTTGGCACTGAACTTCAACTGCCAAATTCTGGACCATTCTTCTAGTTTTGTTAGGTCCGATTCCATTGCTATGGCCCCCTCCTGTGTGTCCACCCTGTTGCAGAGCTTGGTGTCATCTGCAAACAAGCATACTTTTCCCACCAATCCATGTGCAATGTGACTGATGAATATGTTGAAAAGGACTGGTCCAAACACCAAACCCTGCGGAACCCCGCTGTTCACCATCCCCTCTCTTGACAGGGTGCCATTCACTACAACATTCTGAGTCCTTCCCTGAAGCCGGTTTCTCACCCAGTTAACAATTTTCTCTCCTACACCTGCATTTCCCAGTTTGTTATTAAGCCCCTGTGGGGAACAGAATGAAAGGCCTTACTAAAGTCTAGATATACATCTGCTGCCTAACCTTGGTCTACTATTTTTGTCACCCAGTCAAAGAATTATATCATGTTTGTCTGGCATGCTCTACCAGTTGTGAAGCCACATGCTTAGGGTCTAGCCTCCCACTGGTTCTCAGGTGTGCCACTGTCCTTTCCTTTAGTAATGATTCCAAAATGTTCCCCACAATAGAGGTGAGGCTGACAGGGTGGTAGTTTCCTGCCTCTTCCTTGCTTTCTATCTTGTGTAGAGATACTACAGTGGCCTTTTTCCAGTCCTCTGGTGTCTACCCGCTCTATAGTGATTTATTAAAGAGTTCAGCCAATGGAGCGGCAAGTTCCTTCCTAAGGTCTTTCAATTCCAAGGATGAAATCCATCTGGTCCCATAACTTTGTCTGTCTTCAATTTATTTAATTCTTCTAGACCCTCTCTTTTGTAAAGGGGTTTGTTTCTGCTTCCTGGATGTGGAGATCGGTAGCTAGTGTTAGACCATTACCATTCCGTTCTCTTGTAAAAATGGACTAGAAGTATTTGTTTAATACTTCTGCTTTCTGTACATCATCCTCCACCTGCTATCCTTCCTTTTTTCTTAGTCTGACTATTCCCCCCCCCCAAATATTTCTTTTTTCCCGGAAATACCTATAGAAGATTTTGTCGCCCCTTTTAGTTTCTGCTGCAGTTTTTTCTTCAGTTTGTGCTTTGGCTATCATGATTGCCTTCCTGACCTCTTTAAGCTTGGTCCTGAATTCTTCCCTATCACAGTCTTTCTTAGTTTCTTTATATTCTTTGAAGGCTTTTTTCTTTTCTTTCATTTTCAATGCCACCTCTTTTGTAAGCCAGAGATGTTTTCTCCTTCTTTTGGTTTTACTGATTACCTTTGAGTATTTTGCTGTGACAATGTTTAATGACGTCTTCAATGCCATCCACCTCTCCTTGACGTCTCCATCTTTTATGTTTTCATACAGGCTCAAAAAGGTGGACTTCATCTTGTGTTGAAGTTTGCATTTTTGAAGTTGCAGATTTTTAGTCTAGTGTGGCTGGTAACTTCTTGCCTGTTGACTGCGAACCATATTGATCTGAGATTGCTGGAGCTCAAATTGATTCCTAATTTAACAGCAGATATCCTTGTGCTGTTTGTTAGCATAAGGTCTGGGGTTGCAGCCTCCCTTGTTGGTGAATCTACTAGCTGTGTTAGACCCACCTCTTGCAGAGCAATGAGGGATTCTTTGCTTTTTTCTGAAGAGGCTGTGTAGGAGACGCAGTTCACATCAGGCAGAATGAAGTCTTCTACAAGCAGTAGCACACCTGTCATCCATCACAAGGATTGTTTTAAGAAGCTCCTTATCCCTTTCTATTTCTTGTAATGGGGGTCCGTAAACTATTCCCACCAGTAATGGGGTTTTATCTCCTGCTCTGAGGGTTACTTATAGGGACTCAGTATTGTTGCTAATACCTTGGATCTCAGTGGCATTTATTTCATCCTTGACGTAGATCGCCACATCTCTGCCTTTTTTTTGCCTTTTCAGTCCCTCCTAAACAGAGTGCAGCCTGGGACTGCAACATCCCAGGTGTGGTTCTCTTTGAACCATGTCTCTGCCTCACTGCTACCCAGTCTAGTTGAGTCTCAGTCATTACGGTGGTGAGGTCCAGGATTTTATTGTATAGGCTATGAACAATGATGCACATTGCATGCCATACTTGTATTTTTCTACTTACATTTCTTGATATGCTCTCCCATGGTAGACTGACGTGGGTGTTGCACCATTTTGCTAGTGCGGTCTGATCTTTATCCAGTCCTGGTGATATATTAGTGGGGTCTCTGTCCAGACGAAAGACCGATTCTCTGATAGGTGATGGGGGAGAGGCATTAGCTTTGGCATGCAATGTGTGGGCTGCTAATTCCCTCTCCCTTTTTCCTAGTTTAAATGACTAGACTATGAAGACATTGAATTTCTGGCCCAGAGCACAAACTCCATCCTTTGTAGGCCATCATATTTAAAGAACTTTCATTCTCAGAAGTCCTTCCAGTCCCCTACATAATGATGGTCTTTTGTCCTGCACCAGTCTTTGAGCCAGACATTTATTTCTGTGGTTTCCTTTTCTCTTACTTTTTGCCTGCTGTTCCCCTTCTCCCAGACAGGTAGAATTTCAGAGAAGGATAATCCTGACATAAGGGAAGTCAACCTGTCTCCTAGTGTGGTGAGATTTTGTTCAGTCTCCTCCACTGAGTGACTGGCAAGGTTGTTAGTTCCTAGGTGGACTAGGACGTCCACGTTTGTGCTGATGTTGCATACAGTCTTTTCTATGCATTCCTTGTCCCTCCATGATGATGCCCCAGTAGGCATCGAACTGTAATCCTGGTTTGATTCCTTTGTAGGTTAGACTCTACACTGCATTTCAGACAGTCCCTGAGGATTAGAAGGGATTTTTTTGGTAGCCTTTTTTCCTGTGACATTAATAGTACTTGGATTACACAGATACACAGAAATCGTCGGCAGATAAAGACCACTAGGCCCATCTAGTCAGCCTATAAGCCCTATTCTTGTGTGTTATAGGACTGAATTGGGGAAATATACACACCATTGCACCCAAGTACATTTGATCACAAAGGGCTATGTTACAGACAGAACTGTTGACATAGAGGTGAGCTCCTGAGAGGGGCGGTGACTCTGAACACTAAGCAGCAATTCCTAGCCTCAGATTGTTCCCATGTGGGGCCTCGGGGCATATTCTGTGCATGTTCGGGATACAGTCCCACCCCCACTGCTGACCCCCTACTATATCCCCCAAATCCTTCTTGGCTCACCATGCCCTATACCTCATACCTTACACCATTCTACCCTCCACCCTTATGCTGCCGACACAATTCACAATAAATATTGCTGGGTGGCACAATGGCACTATCAGCAAAAAGATCTCCCTCATAATGGGAGGTGAGGCCTAGGGGCGAGATAGGCCATTCAGGGATCCTCACCCCTGCACAAGTCAAGAGTGAACCACTAACACAAAGGAGCCATTTGTTATTCATGGGCCTTTGGTCCAAAGATTTACTACTGTGGGTATAATCACTTACAGGAAGTTAATTCTACAATGTTTAACTTCAATTTTCTTGCATTTTTACTGTTTTGTTCCATGCTACCAATACTCTAGTAGCTGCAACTGCTTTTGTCTCTTTTCGAATGCAGAGCACTGACCTCATAGGTACAGAAGGTTCAGGTGGAGTAGCCAAATTAGGTGTGAACTTACCCCTCCTTTACATAACATAAGCACTAGGTATTATTTATGCCTGTCAAGAAGACATGGCCTTAATTGGACATTTCACCCTCTGACATACGCTCTGTATTTCCTTAAGTTGCTGATATGGCTGCAGGTCCCATAAAGTGGGTGTCCTGGAATATCAAAGGTGTCCATACGCTAGTTAAATGGAGGAAAATTCTAGATCATCTCTGGAGGGAAGGGACCAATATAGCCTTCCAACAGGAGATGCACCTCACCCAGCAGAGACCAATAAGCTGAAAATGGGATGGGTAGCACAGGTCTATGGTAGCTCATACTCTACCAAAAGCAGAGGTGTAGCAATACTAGTACACAAGAATATGATCTTTCAAGCCACAAAGACTATTAGTGACCCGGAAGGTAGATATGTCATGGTCCAGGGCACCCTAGATAATCAGGAGGTGACTATGTATAACATTTATGACCAAAATTCCTCTGAGACTGACTTCTTTACTTGCTTGGCACAGATCCTGCTAGCTCACAGCAGAGGTGTCCTTGTCTTAAGTGAGAATGTAAATGTCACTTTAGATGACTTTCTAGACAGAAGTGCAGCTCCAACAGGCCTGAGATCACCAGCTTCACAAGTGCTAGGTAGCCTGTTGGATGATCTAGGAATCACTGATATCTGGTGCCTGGTGCACCCCCATGGCAGGGACTACACCTTTTTTTTTTAGACCCACATAGTACCTACTCCTGCATAGACCTTTAGCTGATACCACATCACTGGGTGCTAGGAGTACTCCAAGCTTCTAGAGGCACCGTTTTTATATCTGACCATGCCCCGCCCTTATGAAAATAAAATATATTTTAAAATACATTATTAACAATATAGTTTCATATAGTGAAATATTTTCCAATCTACTTGTTTTATACAGTAATATATTGTGATGTATTGGAAACTCAATGCATTTCAATATATTTATAAATTTGCAAATATATTGCAATGTACTGTAAATACATACATTATGGCTGCTTTAGTGTATTCTGTATATTGCAAAATATATTGATAAAATTCTAAATCATATTGAAATAAGGATAAGTAGATTATTGATATATTGCCAATATATGTATAAATGTATTTTGTTTTACATTTCAAATGTTGTTCCCTGTATTTACAAATATAGAGAATATACATGTGTAATAGATATTAATATAACTATTAACTTACTCAGACAAATACAAAATAAACTATTTACACATACAGTACCTCTATCTGTACAACTGGAGTTTACCTTTTGTTATTAATCTGGAGCTATTTACATTGAATTATCATTTTACAATGCAGCTTTAACTTTAACATACATATTATACATTTATTCTTACACATGACTTACCTCACAAGCTCATACTTGTTAAAGATTCAGACTGGTATTTATACCACCCCATTTCGTTTTACTTTTGGGTCGGGGTGAGATCAAATATTAATAACCCTGATTTGACTATAGATTCTCATCATCTGACTTGGCCTAGTTTTAGTTTTAAGTCGGTTGATAGGGTTGAGGTATTCAGACTTTTAAATACTTTGCCTAATAAGTTTAGTGACTGAGAGGGAGGACTGGATGGCTGCTTTCTTAGATTGATTATTCCTTTTATTGTTAACCCTCTTTGCTATATTTTTAAGTTATCTTTGGTTTCTCAGCAATTTCTCTGCAGCTGGAAGCATGCTAAAGTTACCCTAATTCCCAAAAAAGCTAAGGCTGAATTGGTTGAGGACTTATGGCCTATCTCAATTCTTAATCAGTTAAGTAAATTGATGGAGAAAATTGTTGCAAATCAGATTAATGATTATCTGTCAGAGTATGGGTTATTAAGTCATGCTCAGCATGGGTTTCACAAGAACTATGGAATAGGGACTGCCTTGGTCAGGTTCACGAACACCATACTTGGTGGTTTTGAAAGAGGTTTGGTGACCAGTGTGGTGTTCGTGGACCTGACCAGGGCATTCAACCTGGTTGACCATGGTCTTACTTATCATAGGCTTATTGAAATGACTTTGCCTGTTCTTCTGCAGCATGGATTAGGGATCATTTGTTCTTGAGATTGCAGGTTGTTAAAGTTGATTCTATTGAATCCCTTGGGGCCCCCTTGGAATGTGGTGTTCCCCAGGGGTCAATCTTGGCCCATTATTATTTTTCTCTTTTTATTAATTAGTTATAATGTATGGTAAGTGCCTATTAACCACAATAATCAGCAGTCACACAGCTTTGTTATGCACTGTTTAGAATTTTAAAAGTTGTTAACCACACTTCGGAACTTCCAAACAATGGCATAACAAAAAAGAATGCACTAGAGTTCCATAATTCTCACACATAAAATGCAAACAGTGTTTTTTTGACCATACACTATAAAAGATGATGGCTGGGATTGGGTGACAACCACACTGAAATCTTCCTGGTTGTTAGCATTATCAGTAAACCTCTCGAGCTGCGCTCTCGAGGTTTACCATGTTGCCCTAGCAACCACTCAAGGTGATTACAGCATGGTTATCACCCGATCCCCAGCCATTATCCTTTATATCTTTTCTTAGCACAGATTGTGAAATTTGACTTAATGCTGATGATTTAATTTTATTCTGTCAGGGAACTTCTATTGATGTTATTTCAACTAAGATTTAGTCTGATTTTCATAACATTTGTGATTGGCTTGCTCATAATCTGTTAATTCTTAATTCAAAGAAGACAAAATCTATGGTTTTTGGAACTAATGTAATGTTAAAAACTGGTCTATGTTTAAAAGTATTTGATTTGCGTGGGGTTATTATTGATCAAGTTCAACAATTTAAATATATTGGGGTTCTGTTGGATCCCACACTGAATTTTTCTTTGCAAGTTTCTGATGTTCGTAGGAAAATTAATTAGAAATTAGGTACATTATTTAAATTTAAATCTTTTTTTTTTAGTTTTGCCACAAGGAAGGCTATTGCCATTGGTACTCTTCTTCTCATTTAGATGACGTTGTTGGAATAAATTTTAGGTTAGGCTCAAGGGAATTGCATACACTTGCAGTTGCTTATAACAATAGTTGTTGTTTTATTTTGTTGGTTCCATATCGCACCCATTCCTATGAGTTATATTCTGAATTGGGTTGGTTATCATCAAATTGTCATATTGAATATTGTTTTGGTTTATTAATTTTTAGAGCAATGCATATTCTTTTTTCTCTTTATCTGATTTGTTATCTGTACACTTTGTTCCTTCAATGCTTAGATCATCAAATGAATTGTTGCTTGAGACTGTTGTTTATAAAAGTAAGTCAGGGCTCTGTGCTTTTAGTAATTTAGCTCCATGTTATTGGAATAGTTTACCTGTTCCTATTCACTTGATTACTTGTAAATCACATTTAAAACTGTATTTAATTCTTTTCTACTTGACAAATCATGTTGTATTTGCAACATATGATATTCTGTATGTGTAGTTGTATTTGTCTTGTATTTTTTTTTTTATGTGTATTTTTTCTTATGTCCCGGGTTGGACCTGACAAATGGGCCTTTGGTCCAGTTTCTATACCAGTTAACAAATGAAAATTAAAAAATAAAATATCCTACATGCACTTGCTTTATAACTTGCACCTTTCTTTTCAGTCTGTAAGCTAGTGTTATAAATTCAAAAGTATTGTAAAACTAGAAATGATCATGATTTTGGCTGATAAACTATGTTTTTGAAATATGCAAATTAGGCATGCAAATGTACACATAGGATGAAACTAATCATTTACAAAAATACATGTAAAATATATTAAAAATATATGTACTATAACATGTACAAAATGTATGTAACATATATAAAATGTACGTAGCATATATAGGAGATACATGATGGGCAGAAGTGGGATATGGAAAATATGCTCACTACTGCAGAGTGAGAATCCATAGCTCACTCTGCAGGACTGAGAATATTTTCCATATCCCACAATCTGCAAATCATGTGTGCGATTTATACCATGGGGTGAGAGCTTTAGGAAAATTGTTTCTGTTTCTATACGTTTTCTGCTCTTTCTGTGTGTGGTGTGAGTGAGTGAATATGTGTGTGTGTGTGTGTGTGTGTGTGTGTGTGTGTGTGTGTGTGTGCGAGTTCTGAAGGGACTGGGTGTCAGAAACACAATAGGACACAGAAGAGTATGTTTTGCAAAGCTAATTGAGTAAGTTGTAGGCTTCAATGAGAAGGAGAAACTGTTGCAGATAGCACTGAGAAAGAGAAACAGCTTTGTGAAGGAATTCCATTTAGAATGCAGGTTGTTTTGAAACTGAGATCAGACCAGTAATGGACTAGGAAGTGTTAGAAACACAATGGGACACAGGTGAGTGTGTTTTGCAAAGCTAACTGAGTAAGTTGCAGCTTCAGTGAGCAAGATAAACTGTTTTCTGAAGCAGTTTCATTTAGAATGCAGGCTGCAGTGAAGATATCTTCACTCTGGAGACATCAGCAGAGTGTGGATAAATGTCATTTATCCTCACTCTGCTGATGTCATCAGGATTTATCCTCACTCCAGTGGAAATAAGCAAGCAATAATACCCAACAGGGTGGGTGGTATTGGGCAATACCAGACCACCCAGGGGCATAACTAAGTATGACAGCACAGGCAGAGGGCCTTATAGCCCCTGGGCTGTCTGGTATTGCCTATACTACCACCCTGGAGGGTATTATTGCACTTAGAAAATGGGCATCTGTGTACATTTTAATTAGGTTATTGAATAAAAGATGACATTATCTTCAAATTGGATAGAAACAGCAGAAAACTAATTTTTTATGGTAAAATAGTCCTTTTATTTTTGTGCTGTTCCATCTGCTGTTGTGCCTCCCCTCAAGCTATTCTGTTGCAATTATTCCATTCCCCCACACCATCATTTACAGAGGCACAGATGGAGTATTTTTTGAAGTTCCCTCCGAGCAGTTAATTTTGGTCTTTTAAAATGCAGCATGTTTTTTTTTTTTTTTGTCCGGTCCAAAGATGTGGTGTTTAGCCACACGACCTTGTGTGACTCTGTTACATGAAACCAGGAAGTGGAAAATCCAATCCTGTAGCAGGACTACAGTGCTTAACTCCCACAGTGTTTTTTTTTTTTTTTTTAATCCAGGCAGAATAGTGAGGCAGTTGAACTAAGGTTACAGGTTTTAATAATACATTTGTTGGGGTGATTTTACTGTGGCCAAGACGACAGGTTTGACTGAAGTCAGAATGGAGCTACTGTTGGTATTGGAGTTAGTGTGGGAACAGCGAAACTCTAGGATAGTTGTTGTGTAGTGAGCTAGTATCAGGGACTACGGAAAAAAAGGTTATTTTTGGTTTTTAAGGTTTGCCTACAAAGAAATATTGATGTGTGAGGTTCTTGTTTATAGTTATGAGCGGGGATACAGAGTTGTGTTGCTGAAGGAAATCTCACTAAGCAAGACAAAATAACATGGCAGTTAGGCAATTTGAAAACTGAGTGCCCAAGAATACCTTAAGTAATGGGGCACCCCAAATTACGACTTGTTTTACACTGGTCAACTATCGAAAGTTAATGTACCTCCCTGCTGTGCTGCTCAGTCAATCAGAGAAGTCCTACTGTCTAGTGCAGGAGTTCTCACATTTTGTCATAGTGATCCTCCCCCAAGCCTTGGAAAAGATCTTGAGCCTCCCCCTAATATAGAAATAATTTTGGGCCTCCTTATAGTTAGAGCAACTATCATGCTTTGCACATTACAGGAAAAATACAATGAGCTGCATGTGAGTAGTTGAGTTTGTTCTCATTTTATTGATGCTGTTATTCTCCCTCTCTATAATCCCCCTCCCCAGATCAGCCTACTCACTCCTCACTTCTGAGTTTTGGCCTTATTTTCCCCTCGTTGCAATACCTCCTTAAGTCAGACTGTTGTCTTTGTCTCGGGGACCATTTTGCTCCCTCCTGGCCTTGCTCTTAGTATCTCTCTGCTTAGCCTTTGTGTTGGTGCTTTTCTGTAGCCAGTATAATGTGCCAGTTGTTATCTTGTTCCTACTCATTTGTCTTATTTTGCATTTTGTTTTGTACAGTTTCCAAGAATTGTATTTCCTCCATTCAGCTTTCCCCCCATGTTATACCAAGAAACACGTTTGTTGAGTGCATTTTCCTGGTAACTATTTTGTACATACTTTCACATGCCATTATTCACTTTCAGTTTGCTGCATCCTGTCACACAAAGCATCCAAAACTTGACATTTAAATATAGTACATTTTAAGGCTTGCTTGAGCCTCCCTTGGAACAGGTTGGGGCCTCCCCAGGGAGGCTGGCCTCACCATTTGAGAAACACTGGTCTAGTCCATTTTGTAACACATAATACAGTATTCTACTGAGAAAGCTCTCACCTCCATGGTTTAAATAAAATATATGTAACATACAAAGAATGCAGTATATATTTTGAAATATACTAATAATATATTTCAGACACTGTATTACTAAATAGATTGACATGCTTTCAAGCAATTCATGAGGCAGAATATGTGGTTTCATTATATGCTGAAATATGTTGTGTATTATATTCCATTGAGTTAATGTATTTCTCAGTATAGTGACATACATTTTTGCATACTATGTGTTACAAATATATCATGTCAGTATACTTAAAAATACATTTCATAATAAGTGATATATTACATTGGGACAATGTATTTTTCATTGTATTGACATACAGTAATGCATATTTTTTGGTATATTGCAATATATTCCATTTTTGTAAGGGCAGTGCCCTTCACTTCACTCTCTGTGGTAAAAGATGCATCTTTCACAAAGCAATAAAGGTTAAATATCTCCCTGCTATGGGATCCTGCATTTTATTTGCTACTTAAAAAAAAGATTCCAGCCTTCCTGGAGACTAATCACCCAGAAGGACACATCAGCTGCTACCAGGTGGGAGGCCCTCAAGGTCTATATTAGAGGCCAATGTATTAGCTATGCCTTTCACATCATAAGACAGAAAGCCAGGGATCTGAAGGAGCAGCTATTGGCTCTCAAGGAACTAGTGGAGAAGTACAGAGAAGCCTCCTATCACTCCTCTAAATTGCTGGCCAAGATTCTGGGCACGCGGTACAAAGTCAACCTACACCTACAGCAACAGGCTGAGTTTGCCCTTTTCAGGCTCCACCAAACATTTTGGGAGTCTGTGGAATGACCCCGGAAGCTACTTGCCTATCAACTTTGGAAACAACAGGAAAGGTAGAAAATTCCAGGAATCAAGGATGCATCTGGGGAGGTCTGCAGAAAAATGGAAGACATCAATGCTGCCTTCCGGAATTTCTATGAGACCCTCTATGGAAAAGGAGTAAACTCTAGTCAGAAGGAAATGGCTTCTTTCACTTTCACACTGTACCTTCCCAAAACAGCCTCAGAGATCCACGAGAAGTCAGATAAGCCATGGAGGAAGGGGGATGGAAGAGGAAGAAGATGACAAAAAAGGAGATCAGATGGGCAGATGGGAATGGGGGAATAGGGTAAGAATGCAAAGGAAGATGGCAGATTCGCCAGACACCAGAAGGGGGTCAATAAACAGGACTGAGGGAAAAGAGATTGATGGTCTACACCAGGGATTCCATAATAAAGGGGGTATGCTGGATTAGGACGTGTGACCCAGATAAAAGAAGGGCAGTCTTCTGCATATCGGGAATGAAAGCAGGGAGTGCAAGACAAAAGATAAAGGAGAAAATAGGGAGACTTGGGGGCTAACAACACCTGATCGTTCACTTGGGTACAAATTATTTGGTGGGAAATGAGCTGGGCAAGGTTCAGCAAATTTAGGGATTTAGCAGTGGGCTACAGGGAGGAGGAGTACTCATTGGCTTTCTCAAAAGTCTTACTAGTCCCCAGTGCCAGTACTGACAGTAAAAAGAGGACTGAGAAATTCAATAGTTTGCTAAGGGAATGGTGCACGAAGGAGGGGGTTCATCTGCAATGGGGAATGGGGGACAGGTGGAAGGACGAAGGGTAATATTCAAAAGACAGGATGCATTTAAATGAGGCAGGATCCAGGGCACTGAGGGAAAACCTGCAGGAATACATAGCTGAGGCCATGAATTTAAACTAAGAAGGGGGTAGTATGAGGCTAGGGAAGGAAAGGAGGACATACCATGGGGTAGTTACCTAGCTGACACTCCCCCACAAATGGGGCAGGGGTTAAGGGGGGTAAGCAATAAAGAGGGGGGAACTGGTGGAGGGCGATGTGTGCAAATGCCAGGAGTCTGGACAACAAACTAGCAGACTTAGACCATGGCAGAGGAGGAACTGGACCTGGTGGCCATCATAGAGACCTGATGTATCAAAAACCAGGACTGGGAGATAGCCATCCCAGACTCTAATCTTTTAAGGGGGAGAGGGCAGATGGGGGGTAGTCTTACATTTGAGGGACACTGTATAGGCTTCAGTGGGGCAGGAAGAGTAAGGGGAAGCTTAGGTACTGTGGTTCACCCTGGAGAAGCAGTTAGGGGGCTATTATGCGAACAGGAGTGATTTATAGGCCTCCAGCACAGGGAGAAGAAGTAGACAGGGAGACAATGCAAGCAGTACAAAGTAGTAGTAGTAGTAGCAGTAGTAGTAAAAGTCTTTATTTTTGTACAGGAAAGGTAGTACAATAACACCATTAGGATTTAATCCTATTTCAAAAATCATATATTGCACATTCTTCCATATAACTCGGAGACTTGTAGGAGGGCAGCAGCCAAGGCCAACAGGATGCTGGGATGCATCGCTAGGGGGATCACCTCCAGAAGGAGGGAAGTGATGCTCCCTCTGTATAACTGCTTGGTGAGGCCACACCTTGAGTACTGCGTGCAGTTTTGGAGGCCACACTTAAAGAGGGACATTAAACTCCTGGAGAGGGTCCAGAGGAGGGCAACCAAAATGATTTGGGGCTTGGGGGACAGGACCTATGAGAAGAGGCTCAAAGAGCTAAATATGTACACATTGGAAGAGAGAAGGGACCGAGGGGACATGATAGAGGTCTTCAAGTACATGAAGAGGGTAAATAGGGGAGGAACAGTCAGGGTGCTTCGAAGGAAGGAGGAGGGGGCCACTAGAGGGCATGGGTGGAAGCTGGAGGGGAGAAGATTCAGGGGAGAAAGGAGGAGGTGCTACTTCACTGAGAGGGTGGTGGAGCCATGGAATGCACTGCCTAGGGGGCTGGTGTAGGCAGAGACGGTGGAGGGGTTCAAGAGGGGCTGGGACAGGTACAGGGGAAAGGTTCTGGAAGCAAAATCCAATGCAGCAAGAACATAGAAACATAGAAACATAGAAGTTGATGGCAGATAAGGACCGCAAGGCCCATCCAGTCTGCCCATTTCTTTTTCTACATTATAAATGTGCCATCGGCCTTTGCTCTGTCAGTGGCCTATCTATTCATAGTCATTTGTATTGCTCCCTTATGCCTATCCCATGCCTGTTTGAAGCTCTGCACTGTATTCATAGCCACCACTTCTTGTGGTAAGCCATTCCATGCATCCACCACCCTTTCTGTGAAAAAGAATTTCCTCACATTCCCCCTTAATCGGCCTCCCTCTAAATACATTTTAAAGGATGCAAACTGCAGACTTTTTTATTTTGTTGTTTAAGCAGGAGTAACACACTAGCTTTTTTTACACAAGTGACCTGGGAGCACAGGGAAGTTAAGTGACTTGCTCAAGGCCACACAATATACAAGTGGAAGCTGGGGGATTCAAACCCAGGTCTTTTTTTGCTGGATGTCACCAGATTTGCAGCTCAGAGCATTAAACCACTGCACTATACTGCCTCCCAAGAATATCCGGAACTGGGAAGGGAGAAGCCAGAGAAGGTGAGGAGGTCAGCAAGGTCAGCACCCAGGGTGGGGGCTGAACAATCAAGCAGACTCGAAAGACCATTAGGCCTATTCTGCTGGCATTTTAGTATGTTAGTATAACTTAGTCATTGTAGTTACATCATACTGCTAATTCCTGTTTTAGGGCAGTTTAACATTTTAACATTTTTTTGTACAAAGGATGGCACAAAAGGGGGAACTGTTGGTGGTGGGGGACTTCAGTCTCCTTGATGGGAACTGGAGGCTCCCAGCAGCGGCAACAACCAGAGGCAGGGAAATAGTGGACTCCTTACAAGAAGCATTCCTCCAGCAACTTGTATGGTAACCAGCTCGGTGGGGGGGGGTGATACTAGACCTTGTACTAACCAATGGGGACAGTATCACTGACGTCACTGTGAGGGACAATCTATGATCCATGAGCTACCATCACATGGTGCAATTCAGAATAAGAATTGGGAAAGAGCTGAGTCACACAAGTACAAGGGTCATGGACTTCAGGTATGCAGATTTAAATAAAATGAGGGAAATCCTGAAGGATACCCTGGCAGGCATAGAGAAACTGGGAGGCGTTGAGGAGCAGTGGACTTCAATCAGAAAGGTTATTGTAAGAACTACGGAACAATCTATAAGACAGGTCCAGCAAAGGTAAGAAAAGAAAGAGGCCATTTTGATTCTCCAGAGAGGTAGCAAGAGCAGTGAGGGGAAAAAACTAGCATTCAGGAGGTATAAGAATACACAGAAGGAAGAGAACAAGAAGAAGTACAAGGATAAACAGAGGGTGGCAGGGCAGACAGTTAGGAAGGCAAAGGCAGATACACAGTAAGGGATGCCATTAAAGCAGAAGGATAAACATTCTTTAGATACATCAGTGAGAAAAGGATGTCCAAATCAGGGATAGTGAGTTTGGTAGGAGAATGGGGGTGTTCCAGTAGATGGGGGGGGTCACCCGAAGGCAGACTTACTGAACAATTACTTCTGTTTAGTTTTCATGGAAGAGAGGGAACGGAATAATCCAGAGTTACATAATAAGGGCATAGAGGGTCAGGAGGGGGACACTACTCCATCCACAGAAAAAAGTGCCGTTAAAGAACTGTCCAGGTTAAAGGGTAGACAAGGCAATGAGTCCAGATGTAATTCATCCTAGGGTGCTAAGGGAGCTGTGGGAGATGCTGGCTGCACTGTTGGCATCGCTGTTCAGCCTATTCTTGGAGACTGGGGAGGTTCCAAAAGACTGGAGGAGGGTGGATGTGGTACCTCTCCACAAGAGTGGTAGTAGAGAAGAGGAGGTAATTACCAACCGGTCAGCCTGACTCCAGCAGCAGGAAGGGTAATAGAGTCACTCCTTAAAGAGGGAATTGGTGAATATCTTGCAGCCAGTGATCTCCAGGACCAGAGACAACATAAATGTATAGAGGGGAGGTTCTGCCAGACTAACATAATCAAGTTTTTCGACTGAGTGATGAGGGTAGTGGTCCAGGGAGGGGTGGTGGATGTGGCCTATCTGGACTTCAGCAAGGCTTTCAACATCATCCCACACAGAAGACTGTTGAACAAACTGAGCAGTACTGGAGTGGGTCCTAAAATAGGCAAATGGGTAGAAAAATGGCTTAGCGGTAGAAGCCAAAGGGTGGTACTAAATGGGGTTCACTCAAGAGAGGGCAGAGTGGCAAGTGGGGTGCCACAGTGGTCAGTATTGGGCCCAGTCCTCTTTAGTATCTACATTGGTGACATTGCAGACAGATTGAAAGGGAAGGTGTGCCTGTTTGCAGATAATACAAAAATTTGCAACAGGGTAGGCACACCAGTAGGGGTGAGAAGGATAAAGGAGGACCTGGGGAAGTTGGAGGAGTGGTCCTGAACTTGGCAATTGAGATCCAATGCAAAAAAATGCAGAATCATGCACTTAAGCCATAAAAACCCATGGGCCATGAATGAAATGTCACAGTAACACGGCAGGAGCAGGGGAGTCACGTGATGCCTCTGAGCTAGCGGCTGCTGTTCTATACTGCTTCTGCCTAACTCATTCTTTTACTCATCTTTGAGCAACGCTTCTCTCCCATCATGTTTAATTTCAATTAATATAAGATCTAAGACCTTACCAATCACCATTTAAGAGGAATCGGCCAACTTATAGTCTCACCATGAAAGCTGAAATGCGGTAGGCCTTACTGGACCACACGCCACCTCCAACACCAGACAAAAGTAAAAAAAAAAAAAAAACAAGGACCAAGGCGTTACCTCTGGACATACTTCAGCTCCAGCTCTGGCCCTACCTCTAGTCACTGAGGAAAAATTTATCCTTGGAACTTCAAACATTAAAGGATTACAATAAATCTTGCTCTGAGGAGCTTAAAACACTTTGAATCAACCACAATGCTACAACACGGAGGGTGGGGGATTTGGAAGCTTGAACGACGTCTATGGAAGGCTGGAAGGACTGTACTGAACCTGAGATCATCCTGCTCCACCAAAAGCTGTCAAAAGTGGAAACCAGGCTAGAAGACTTAGAAGGACAGAGCAGGAGAAATATTATTGCAGTGTTCGGCTTACCTGAGGATGCAGAGACAGCTACGCCTATTACATTTGCACAAAAATTTCTTGAGCACATTGCTGGGCCATCTCCAAACAATACATCCTACGTTGTAGAGCGGATTCACGGATCTCTATGGCCCCGTCCACCACTGGGCTCTCCTCCCAGACCATTTATCATGAAACTATTAAATTTCCTAGATAAGCGTCACGTGCTCTAGAAGACCAGAGAACTGGCAGACATTTATTACCTGGGAGGGACATCATATCTGAATTTTGCAAGATTTGCCAGATGCAACCTGGCAAAAAAGAGTTGCATTTCATCCAATTGTGGTAAAACTCCTGGCAGCTTCCACTTGTTTTAGAGTCTTGTACCCACCCAGGCTCCAAGTCTTTTGCAATGACACTTGGCACTCCATTGATTCCATGGAACAGGCAACCAAAGAGCTGAGATGGCTGCTGCCTGATTTGTTCCCAAAATCATACTACAGTGGATTAGTGGATTTCACCATAAATCTTCAGGAGTCTCTTCTGTTTAACAGGTCTTTCATTTTTTACTGGTTAATTGACTTGGCATGCTACAAATATATCTTTAGAATTGTTTCACTTGGTAGCAATAACTGCCTCGTAACTGCACTGGACCGGACCATTATTCCAGCTGCTAGGATATGGACAACCCCTTCTACAAGTATACACCCCATTATTTGATTGTATTCACAGGACGAACATCCATTAGAGGTACCTCTTGCTCCTTGAATAACTTCCTTGCATGCTATTATAAAGCAGGGTAGGCGATAAATCACTCTGCCTGGTGGTGGTAGTCCGAAGTACATTAGTGGGCAGGGTATTTCCTTCGAGATTGGAGTTGGCCAGTTTTTTTCAATGTTGGTTTAAAAATGCTAACAGTCTTATCACCTTGTTTCTCCTCGTGACATTATCTACCACGCAACTACTGTATACAGTAGATGCAATTTTTTTTTTCAAATTATTTAACCAGGAGTATTACCCTAAGCTGAAAGCTTGTTTACAGGTGCAACCTGGGAGTACAGGGAAGTTAAGTGACTTGCTCAATGTCACACAGTATGCAAGTGGGGGCTGTGGGATTCAAACCCGGGTCTCCAGATTTGTAGCTCAGAGCCATAAACCACTGCACTATACTGCCTCTGGTATGCAGTGTACAGTTTACAGTGTCAAACTACATAGTTATTAGTCTATCACAGATGGGGCTCTGCTGAATAAGAGTAACTGACTTTTAACTGCTTGAGTGCGATTATGGATTGGACACTTTACTTGACAAGTTTGGTTGGACTTTGGGTTCTCTTCCCACCTTTTCAATGCACCCTATATAAAAGGGCTTTTTTGTTTTCTGTTTTCTGCTGGAAAGTGGTTGGTTGTTACAGACTGGTTAAGAGACGGGTGGACCTGGTTGGGGGGGTTCTCCCTATGTACTTTACTAATGACCAATCAGGTTTTAATGTTGGCCTTGTTTTCTATTTTACGTAAATATATATATATATTTTTTTTTTTTTTCTACTGGCCTCTACACTCATCATAGGGCCTAGATGTGATAGCTACCACAACTTTGTAGTGGGCAGCTTTAATTTTTGATTTATCCTGTTTCCATACTCCTTAGTACCTGCTAATTTTTGTCTGATCTATGGAAGTATCAAAAAGAACCCCACCTCCTTAGAAACATAGAAACATAGACTTTGACGGCAGATATGGACCGCTTGGCCCACCTAGTCTGCCCATTTCCCTACCTACAGGATAAGCTGCAGATCCTAGTTAACCAACAGCCTACTTCTTCCTACCCCCCACAAGAATTGCCTTATGTCTGTCCCATGCATTCTTGAATTCTCCCACAGTTTTAGACCTCACAACCTCCTCAGGAAGGCTGCTCCATGCATCCACCACCCTCTCTATGAAAAAATACTTCCTCACATTGCCCCTGAACCGCCCCCCATCTTTAAGTTGTGTCCCCTTGTTTCTGCACATCTCTTTTTCTGAAAGATGCTGCCCTCTTGAACTTTGTTGATTCCACGGAGGTACTTAAAAATTTCTATCAATTCCCCCCCTCTCCCTCCTTTCCTCAAGGGTATACATATTAAGCTCCTTTAGTCTCTCCTCATATGGCTACTCTTGCAGATCCTGCACCATTTTAGTTGCCCTCCTCTGGACTGCCTCTATCCTGTCTATGTCCTTGAGGAGATGGGGTCTGCAGAACTGGATGCAGTACTCCATTTGTGGTCTCACCAACTGTCTGTACAGAGGGATAACAGCTTCCTGTTTTCTGCTGGTGATGCCTCTCCCTATACATCCCAGTGTACCCCCAGCCCTCTCTACTGCCTTCTCACATTGCTTGCTAACCTTAAGGTCATGTGATATGATTAGCCCCAGGTCCCTTTCCATTTTTACGACTGTGGGTGGAGCCTACAGGAGTTTTGCATGTACAAAAGGAGTGATGTCATGTTTTCTGCCCGTGGAACTGACTGAAGGTGTAAATAGTCTCCTCTGCCTTATCCTCCTCCAAAAAATGTTTTCCACGCTCAAATAAATATGCTTTCATGTTACTCAATGGTTGGAGGGTACTACTTTCTTTCTTAAATGGGTGGTACAAGAACTGGAACCTGAGTAGTGGGAAGCAGCATTGTTTTTTGGGGGGAAGTAAGATCCAACCCCTTTCCACCTAAGAAGCTCCTAAAGATCCAGCCCACCTTTTTTTATTGATGTGGGAGGGGCATGAGGTGGATCTACTACATTGAAATAAGATTCACTAGTTTGGGAGCTGGACCTAGGAACACAAGAAGTCTGTGGAATCCCTGCATTTTGTTAAGGAGTATGAGAACAGAAAATACGTAATGCCTTCAAACTGATTTAAAACCCTTGGAATAACTGATTATCAGAGTCACCTGGTGTCTCAAAGGGAAAGACTAAGTGTATGCAACTACTAAGGATTCACTTTCTATGGAAAATAGACAGCTTTCAGGTATTTCTTAAACATTTGTTTACTAAAATGGGCACAATACTTGATAAACACAGTCTGTGATGAAGTATATTTTTTCTTAAGTTTGAGAAGTGGAGTTGACTTGCACATGTTAAAAATACCAGTTGCAATTAGCAACTCATTTTAGAAACAATTTTTTTTTTGTCCTATTTACTTTTTTCCTGGATCAGTTTATAGTGGAGTTGACTTTCTAACATTCCTGCTGAGTTAATTACTCCTTGGAACCTGTAATTCCAGTTTTGACGACTGTGTCCCTGGAACTTTCTACATGACAAGTTCCCATAGGCACCTCATTAAGCCATTTGACACCACCATCTTTGCTGGACACTGCATAATAAGAAACCTAGCCTTGCATTTTTCCAAATAATATACCAACTTCATTCTCAGGCAGGCAGACAGTTCTTGGGGGGGGGGGGGACTCTGGACTTCAGTTGTTTGTTTGATATTGGTCACAACCAGGAGCCCCTCTAAAAATAATTAAATAAATGTATAAAGTCAGGGCTGAGCAGATAACACATTGAATTGGTTTATGAGTAGGAGAAAGCTATGATCACTTTCCTAGTGATTTGTTCCCAGCCACACCTAGCAGACTGCACTTTATAAATCTGAGACAAGGAAGCTGGAGTATTGTCTTTGCAAACAGAGAATGAAACAGCAGGACTCTAACTCAGATCAGCAAGCTACTTTTTACACTATTTAAAGTGCAGGACCAAACCGATTGGGGCCACTTTGACATAGTGGTTTGGCATGTTCACGTTTTGGCCAAAGTTTGATAACTAAGAGAAGGGGGGAGGTAGGGTGTTGGGAAGACGAGATAGGCCATGGTGCCTTTCTCTGCCATCACATTTCTGTGTATCTGTCTGTGTAAGAGCCCCTATTTGGTACATGAAAGATGGAGAAATCCTCCATTATAGGCCTGTTTGGGCAGTTTGGGGTGGGGGGGCACACTGCACTTCAGTTATTTGTTTGATATTGGTCACAACCAGGAGCTCCTCTAAAAATAATTAAATAAATTTATAAGTCAGGGTTGAGCAGATCACACATTGAATTGGTTTATGATTAGGGGAAAGCTGTGATCACTTTCCTAGTGATTTCCTCCCAGCCACACCTAGCAGATTGCACTTTATAAATGTGAGACAAGGAAGCTCGGGTATTGTCTTTGCAAACAGAGAATGAAACAGTAGGACTCTAACTCAGATCAGCAAGGTACTTTTTACACTATTTAAAGTGCAGGACAAAACCGATTGGGGCCACTTTGACATAGTAGTTTGGCATGTTCACGTTTTGGCCAAAGTTTGATAACTAAGAGAAGGGGGGAGGTAGGGTGTTGGGCAGACTAGATGGGCCATGGTGCCTTTCTCTGCCATCACATTTCTGTGTATCTGTCTGTGTAAGAGCCCCTATTTGGTACATGAAAGATGGAGAAATCCTCCATTACAGACCTGTTTGGGCAGTTTGGGTTGGGGGGACACACTGCACTTCAGTTGTTTGTTTGATATTGGTCACAACCAGGAGCTCCTCTAAAAATAATTAAATAAATTTATAAGTCAGGGTTGAGCAGATCACACATTGAATTGGTTTATGATTAGGGGAAAGCTGTGATCACTTTCCTAGTGATTTCCTCCCAGCCACACCTAGCAGATTGCGCTTTATAAATGTGAGACAAGGACGCTCGGGTATTGTCTTTGCAAACAGAGAATGAAACAGCAGGACTCTAACTCAAATCAGCAAGGTACTTTTTACATTATTGAAAGTGCAGGACAAAACCGATTGGGGCCACTTTGACGGAGTGGTTTGGCATGTTCACATTTTGGCTAAAGTTTGATAACTAAGAGCCCCTATTTGGGACATGAAAGATGGAAAAATCCTCCATTACAGGCCTGTTTGGGCAGTTTGTGGGGGGGGGCACACTGGACTTCAGTTGTTTGTTCAATATTGGTCACAACCAGGAGCCCCTCTAAAAATAATTAAATCAATTTATAAAGCCAGGGTTCAGCAGATCACACATTGAATTGGTCACAGCAGCAGAAGAAGCATGTTGGCATTAAAAGCTTAGTGGCATGGATGTAGAGGCACAAGTATTTAAGCATGACCTTGGTAGAGGATTAATTGTGACTGGAGAGTGAGGGAGGAAATGAGTCTTGATATTTTTAGCATAATGGTTTTCTGAAACTTCAACCTTCAATGGCTTAGACTTTGTAGTCATCTGTACAGTATATCACTAAGCCACATGCAGTGGGGTATGGGTAAAACCCACATCACCAGACCCAGGTCAGAGACGTACAATCTGGACTGGGCACAGCTTGTACAAATATTGCTGATCCAGTGGAGCAGCAATAAAAGGTAAACTATGCAATACCCTCAATAACACACTTACCCCAGTTTACATTTACCTGATGCCCATTTTTAGGCCTTGTGTAGTAATATCTTCTTTCAATAGAACAGTTTGTAATGAAATGTGCCGAATTTACATTGACATTTGGGCATATGCACTTTTATATTACATGAATTTTGTGTGTGAACTGTATATCAGTTTCTAAAAAAAAAACAATGAAATGCATCAAAAGCCTTCAAAAACATGTCTCAACACTGTGTTTATCTTCTACCTTGTCACAACATACAGTTGTCTCAACAGTGTTTTCAGTTAGGGTACAGTACCTTCATGTATATGATGGCCTGGTTCTGTTGAGTTGATTGCTGTAACAGTGCATAGAATAAAATGCAAAACATATAGGTAACTGTAATACAAATGGTGGCATTATTTTTAATTATACAATGGCAAGGAAAAATGTAAGAAGCTGGCTGCTGATCCACTGAAACAGTGATGTTATTACACAATAACATCACTGTAGCTTTGGATTTGGATCATTCCTTGCATTTTCTCTGAAGAAATATTTTTCTACGCCAAAAAAACATCTATTAAAATGTATTTTTTATTCTGTGTATAACAACCAGCCACTGAATAATTGCAATAAGGCACTCCAGGTGTGTATTCTAATATTAGTCACTCCTGGGGTGGTAGAAGCACTTGGCTTCGCCTCATGCTTCAACCCACCCCAGGAGTGACATTATTACATAACACACACCATGTCGTGCTTTATTGCTTAAATATGCCCTTTCTCACAGTACTGTACTTTGATTCAGTTAGTATATATGCAACAGCCTTCATCTGAACACTCTGGGCTTCTCTTTGACTCCTGATTTTGCTTTAGCTATAGTATATTTTTTGAACTGCCTTGGTCTTCTTGATGTGGTGCCTGTATGCCTAAACTAAGTAATCTGTTTATCTACTGCTACTCATGCATCGCCAGTGAATGACTGTTATAACAGTCTGCTCTTCGAGCCATTGTTTTTTGACTTGTTAACTGTGCTGTCTTTGTATTAGTTTCAATGAGGTGCCTTTCTAACTGAGTCTCTGACTCAAAGGTTTGTAAATCTTATATTTTTTAAATAAATGTTTATGTTTAAGCCCATGAAACACCCTTATCTAGTTAATGCATTCACAGTCATAGTGGTTCTGCCAGAGCTTATTGTTTTTGTTACTACCCCCCATTGCATAATCTTCCCCTGGGTTTTTGTTTCCCAGGTGCATTATTTTGCACTTCTTTGCATTAAATCCAAGCTCCTTCTTAGTTTTGTACTCACTTTCCTTAGATCTAAGTGTTAATGCAGTGCTGCCTTTTTTTTTTTGGTGGGTTATAAAACCCTGGGAGACAATATGGGGTACTGGAGGGTGGCCTGAGCGGTATTTGAAGTTACTGTGGCTGCTGTTGAAGGGGATGCCATGAGTTGAGTTAAAGGGGTGGATTTTTCCTCTGATAATACTTAGGTTTGGACTCGTTGAAAGAGTTGATTATTGTTTCAGGGGATTGACCTGGGTTGGTGCGGAGGACGGGGGACTCAAGGTTTGTTAGGTTTTAGACTGTTGGGGATGTTGGGGTAATGAGGCACATTATTTCAAGGTTGGGTTTACTATCAGTTACTACTTTTAGAGGGTTGGAGGATGGAAGGCTTACAGTTTGGACAACCTATATTACATCTGTGATGATCTGTACTGCCTTTTTGTCCTGCTCAGTAAATTTTGGGAGGATTGGGAGGTGGAGGATTGAGTGTGGGTTGGGTGGGTGGCGTCACTGGAGGTAGGGATATAATGAGTTTATTTTGTATCTCTCCTGTGACCTTATGGCTCAATGATACATACGGTTGATGCAAAATAACATTATATAATTCTTGCTCCTGGAACATTAAAGAAGCGCAATCTCTGACTAAAAGAGCTAACATTCTACTCCATCTGCACAAGTTACAGGTAGACATTGCCTTCTTACAGGAGACACACGTGTTCTCGTCATAGGCTCTCCTTTTCCAGAGATCCTGTGTTGGGGCAGGTTCCGACTCCTGTAAGAGGGGTGTGTCTATCCTAATAGCCAGGTGGATTCCCTTTCATTTTTTTTTTTTTTTTTTTTTACAGAAAACAGTGGACCCCTCAGGTCAGTTCATTTTTATTTGAGCCCTGATTGTGCATCAAGAAGTGATGGTGGGATCAATTTATGGTCCTAATCTGGATGAACATGGCAGGAGAAGAAACTGGGGGTTATTATATCGGATGAACTAAAGGTGGCAAAACAATATGACAAGGCAGTAGGAAAGGCAAATCATATGCTGGGCCGTATAGGGAGGGGTAAAACCAGTAGATGGAGAGAGGTGCCAATGCCCCTATATAGATCATTGGTGAGACCACACCTCGAGTACGGTGTGCATTTCTGGAGGCTTCATCTCCATAAGGATATAGACAGGATGGAAAGGGTACAAAGGAGGGTGACCACAATAGTGCAAGGCCTATATCAGAAGCCCTACCAGGAAAGGCTAAGGGATCTAGATCTGTACTCTCTGGAGATCAGGAGACAGAGAGGGGAGACATGATTGAGACATTCAAATTCCTAAAGGGAATAAATAAGGTACAGGAAGGCGGTATCTTTCAAAGAAACAGATGCCCAAAGACTAGAGGGTACAATATGAAGTTGGGGGAATCAGGGAAAACAGGAAAAAGCACTTCTACATGAAATGGGTGTTGGACCCCTAGAATAGCCTCCCAGTGGAAGTGGTGGGGGCTAAAATAGTTGCTGGATTTAGGAAAGTATGGGATAGACACATGGGTATCACCAAAACTGGTAGGAATGGAACGCAGAGCCCAAACAGGGTCTAGAGACATCATTGGTATGGGCAGGGGGCAGAAGGACAGACTCTAGTGACTGTGTAGTGTCTGTGAATTGGTACTAGGCAGGGAAAAATGGACGGACTAGATGGGCTGGGCAGTCCTTTTCTGCCATCAACCATTATGTTTCATTGTTAAGCCTTTCACCCTGAAAGAAGTGGATGTGACAATAAGCTCAATGCCACCCTGGAAAGCCCCAGCAAGTGATTGTCTCCTGGCAGAATTCCTCAGGCACTTTAAACAAATCCTCCTGCATCCCCTGAGAGAGGAAGTTGGAAATTACTGTCCAGTGAGCCTCACATCGGTGGTAGAAAAACTGATGGAGACACTGCTCAAACAAAGAGTAGTAGCACATCTGGAATCCAGCGGGCAACAGGGCCCAAAACAGCATGGTTTCATGGCTGGAAGGTCATGCCAGACAAACCTGGTTGCCTTTTTGACTGGGTAACAAAGGAAGTGGACCAAGGGGAGTAGTGGATGTTGTCTATCTGGACTTTAGTAAGGCCTTCAACCAGCTCAGCTCTTCCACACGGTAGATGAGTTATTGCATCCTGCCTGCCTTCATGTGGGGGGAGCAGATTCAGGCACTAGGTACAAGGAGTTCGCTGTTTTTTGCTGACAAGGTGTCCACTATAAAGGCTGAGATCTCCTCCACCATCATTCAAAGAGATTGTGGGGTCCAATATGAGGTGTTGCAGAACACTCCTCCTGTCTGGACCGAGTTTGATCCAGTTGGGGTGGAAGAGGTGGTGAGGGTTTTCTCTCGAGACTGAAGCCAACACATTGTGATCTGGACCCAGGTCCAACACAACTATTGGTTGGGTGTATGGACCTGATTGTACCTGTGGTTACCGAGATTGTCCAGAGTTCCTTGAAGAATGGGGTCTTCCCACTGGCCCTGAAAGAGGCCTTGGTCAGACTCCTATTAAAGAAAACCTCACTGGACCCGGACTGTCTCGCCAACTACAGGCCGGTCTCTAACCTCCCATTATAAGAGAAGGTTACAGAAAAAGTGTCAAGTCAGCTACAGATACATCTCACTTCCTCTTCCACCTATGAGATTTTTCAGTCTGGATTTAGGGCTGGGCATAGTATGGAGACCGCCCTGGTGAAAGTGCTTAATGATCTCCTATTGGCGCAAGGCAGGAGAGATTGTTCCATCTTGGTCCTCCTGGATCTTTCAGCGGCGTTTGACACTGTGGACCATGAGGTGCTACTAGATCGACTGCGGTTCTGGTGTGGCCTGTCCAGTAAAGTTATCAAATGGCTCAGGTCATACCTGCAAGGTAGAATGCCGCGGGGGTAGTGATGGGGTTGGCCTCGTCTAACCTAAAACCTCTTACTTGTGGTGTTCCACAGGTGTCAGATTTGTCTTCTTTATTGTTCACAGTGTATATGCTGCTATTGAGAGACATTATCAGGCAGTATGGGCTGGGTTTTTACTGCTATGCAGATAATATCCAGCTATACCTGTCCTGTGCACCAAGTAATGAGATAGCGGACACTGTATTTAAAAATTGCTTGTTCGAGATACGGACTTGTATGTCCCAAAACTGGTTGAGACTCAACCCAGACGAGACAGAGGTGCTGGTGGTGGATCCACGTCATCATGGGGGGGATAGGGGTTTGTGGAGGCCACCTAGTGTTGTACAGGGGGGGTGCTACTGACCTCATCTGAACGGGTGAAGAATCTGGGTGTGATTCTTGACAGTGGCCGGACACTTGATGCTCAGGTGTCGGCCAGTGTTAACAGTGGATTCTATCATCTGAGGAACATTGCCCAGATTCAGAACCTGTTACCCCCCTGAGGACCTAACCTCACTAGTATATGCTTTTGTAACATCCAGGCTGGATTACTGCAATGACCTGTACCTAGAGCTATCTGGAGGTAACCTCTGCTGACTGTAGCTGGTGCAGAACGTGATGGCAAGACTATTGACTGGTGCGTAAGCATGATCATATCACACCAGGGATTTATTTAACTCCAAAAATTGATTAGCGTTTTGCTCATAAAAGTGCTAAAACATTGTGAAAATGCATAGCACTTGATTCACTGTGTTTAACAAACATAACTCTTCTAGAAAACCTATAGAAATACTTTCTGTACAGTTAGCACTGTCCCAAGAAAATAAATGCTAATCAGTTACTTAAAACCCTGTCACACCCATCCTCCGTGAACTGCACTGGCTGCTGGGTAGGTGAAGAATTGCCTTCAAGGTCAGACTTCTGACCTATAAAGCCCCACATGAAGGGGGACCAGTCTACCTGCAAGATCTCCTTTGTGCATCATCATCCATCCCAGGCTCTTCGTTCCACCGAGGGTTGTCTCCTGGATATTCGTAGGGTGAGGCTGCACCATTCGGGCACCTGAGCATTCTCTGTGGCTGCACCCATCCTATGGAATCAATTACCTAAACAGCTATGGGAGGCACCCTCAGTGGATACCTTCAAACAAAGTTTAAAAACGTATTTATTTAATCAGGCTTTTAATTAAATTTTTACTGGAATTGATTAGATAGATAATTTTATTTATTGTGTGTCACTGGATAATGGTGTTGATTTTAAATGATATGTTTGTATACTTTTAATAGTGTGGTATTATATTGATTGTGAAGTGCTCCAAGTCCCCAGAAAGGAACACTATATAAATAGTCTGTCTGTCTGTCTGACTGTCTATCTATCTATTTATCTAACTCCGTTCCACACAGAAGGCTAGTAAAGAAACTGGACAACATATGCATAGGTAAGGAAGTGGTGGGTTGGGTGAGCAACTGGCTGAAGGGAAGAACACAATGGGCGCAGGTAAATGGAGTGGAATTGACAGAGAGGGAAGTGACTAGTGGAGTGCCTTGGGGTCAGTGCTGGGGTCCCTACAATTTAATGTGGTCATAGCCGACATCAGTAATGGATTGGAACGGAAGGTGTGTCTGTTTGCAGATGACACCAAGCTCGGCAGCAGAGTGGACACCCCAGAAGGAGTCAAGAGCATGGAATCAGACATGAGGAAACTCAAGGTGCTGTCAGACACCTGGCAGTTGAAGTTCAATGCCAAAAAGTGCAAAGTCATGCACTTAGGCAAGGGAAAACCCAAGGTGGGATACTACCTGAGAGTGGAGCAGCTGGCATGCACCATCCAGGAGCAAGAGTTAGGAGTCATTATATTAGATGACTTAAAGGTGGGGAAGTAGTGCAAAAAGGAAGCGCTAAAGGCCAGTGGTGTGCCTGGTTGCATAAGGAGGGGAATCACGAGTTGCAGAAGGGAGGTAATGCTGCCACTTTACAAGGCGCTGGTGCGCCCCCACCTGGAGTACTGTGTACAGTTCTGGAGGCTGCACCTTAGGAAAGATATTGATAGGGTTGATACGGTGCAGAGGACAGCCACAAAAACGATTTAGGGTCTGCATCAAATGGCACATGAGGATAGGTTGAGGGAGCTCAACATGTACTTCCTGGAGTAGAGGTGTGAGAGAGAGGACATGACTAAGACATTCAAGTATATCAAGGGTATAAATAAGGTAGAGGTACAGGAGCTCCTTCGGGAGAAGAAAAGCATCAGAACTAGAGGACACAATATGAGGCTCAAGGGTGGGTGATTCAGGAGCAATATTAGGAAGTTTTTCTTCACTGAGAGGGTGGTTGACCCATGGAATTGCCTGCCCCAGAATGTGATGGAGGCCAAAACAGTAAACAAGTTCAGAAATGCCTGGGACAGGTGCAAAGGTATCATTTCACAGAAAGGAAAGAAGGGGAGGTAGTTACCCATGTCGGGCAGACTAAATGGATCTTGTGGTCACCTTCAGATGTCAGTTTCTATGTTTCTATGTTCTCTGTATCCTCCTCTCTGTGTGTCTCCTTGTAACTCCTAAATGCAATTTTTTTTAGCCTTTGCCGTCCCAGCCACCTCTTTTGAGAACCATATCAGTCTCTTTTTCTTCCTGCTTTTGCTTACTTGTCTGGCACAGAGGTTTGTTGCCTTCTCTATCCCTTCTTTTAGATTCACCCACTGTTTCTCCATTCCTTCTAAGTCCTACCCCCCACCCCGCTAGGGCTTCCTTAAGGCCAATTGTTATTTATTTGGAAATTGGTAACCAGGAGAGACACACACTGAGCCAGGGCTCATTCCCAGGTGTGACCCGGGGAAGAAATACAATAATAAAAGCATATAGAGTATTAATAATTGGTACAAAGCAAAGTACAGACAGAGTGCAAGTAAACAGAGTTAAGCAATGTTACAATGTGCAGCTTTAAAGTGCAAATAAATGCCTACCCCAGGAATCCCTGTGACAGGGTTGAATATGGCCCTGCCCCATTTGTTATGCAGAAAGAGTTTAAACACAAGGTCTGTTCTATCCTCTCCTTTTCTGTCTCTTCTCTGTCAGGTGGCACAACCAAATTTTTTTGTGAGATCAAGGAACTGATCACTCCGATGGTTTCACAATTCTCTACCTCTCACTATCTCTCTGCCTTCCCTTGCTATTTCTGTCTTCTCTGCATATGTGCAAGTACAAAAATATATGTGAATCTTTATGCGGAAATGTCACTGATACTGGGATTCCTTTGTTTAGAACTGTATATAGTTATACTGTTGAAATGATTGCAAAGCTAAAACTGGATATTCTTATACTGTTGAAAAGATTGCAAAGCTATTTGGAATGCAAGGGGTTAATCTGAGATGCAATTGTTAATTATTTTGCAGAACTGTAAACAAGAGGTCAGTTCTGGGTCACTGTGTTCCTTTTGTTGCACCTGCAAGGAATGACACTGACAAGAACATTCTGTAAACTTATAAGAGCACTCTATGAGAAGCAGGATGTGAATGAGGCAAAAACTTGTTATAAAAAGAGCAGCAATCCTTTTGCTAGAGACAAGAAGAATGAGAGACTGAGAGACTGAAACTTAGAATTAAGAGATACCCTGAGAAAAAGGACTTAGTTTTCTGTTTGTAGAGCCTTTGTAAATAGTTGTACTGAATATTTTTTATTTTTGCTGTTATTGAGAAAAATAAAATGCTGTTTGCGAATTTTGAAACTGCTCCTGGCTTTCCTATGCTTCCTGACCTGTGCCTCTATGACAGATGGTGTGAGAGTGGGATTTATGCCATGCAGTCTCTAAGCCTGTACTACTGGAGGGGGTACAGCACAGGGCAACAAAAATGATCCTGGGGTTGGGGAACAGGCCACATGAGGAGAAACTGAGAGAGAGCTCAATATGTATACCCTAGAGAAAATAAGGGAGAGTAGGGATGTGTTTGAGACATTTAAGCACCTGAAGGGTTTGAACAGAGTAGACACCAGGTGTATGTTCAATTTGAAGGGCAGAAGGGAAACCAGGGGACACTCTTTGAAGTTGGAAGGGGGTAGATTCAAGAGGGAACGGAGGAAGCATTATTTCATAGAAAGGGTGGCAGCAGGGTGGAACACTCTGCCAGAGGAAGTCATATTGCTGCAGAGTGTTGGGGGCTTCAAGAGGGGGTGGAACAGATTTAAGGGGGGGTACAAACTGGGAGGGGGTGTGAGATGCTGGGAGGGCATATGAGGGAGGGGGCAGCTGCAGTCTAATGGACTGAAGTGCTGCACACTCGAGCAGACTAGATGAACCGAATGGCCTGCATCTGCTGGTGATTTTGTGTGATTGTATGTTCTTATGTAAGCCTTGTGTGTGGGTACTATTCTTGGTACCAGGAAGCACAGAAGAAAGGTACAGATTCTGCAGCAGCAAGCCCAGGAGTCATTGCCAGAAAGACGGCAACCAAACTAGCAGAGACAGAAGTCCAAGCTGAGACTGTACAGCCAACATCAGTGATGAGAAAAAAGAACAGGCAGTGACAGAACCTGAAAGCCTGTCTGCCTTCTTCAAAACGTGAGCTGTACAACAAAAAGAGATAGAGAAGCAGAGAAAAGAAGAGATGCAGTGACAGGAGCAGCAGAGGAAAGAGATGCAGCAGAGAAAAGAAGAGATGCAGCAGAGAAAAGAAGAGATGCATCGACAGGAGCAGCAAAGAAGAGAAGAGATGCAGTGATGGATGGATGCCTTGCAAGTAATCAAAGCTGGAGGATGTGGCTCTGGTCCAGCACAGCAATGAGACACAAACAACTTAAAATACATTAAACTTACAAAGTTTCCCTCTGATGATACCGAAGCTTACCTGACAGCTTTTGAAAGAGTTGCCGCAGCCTGCCAGTGGCCAAAGCAGCAATGGGCAATCAGACTGGTACCTTACCTGACAGGGAAAGCCCAACTTGCCTAAAGCAAAATAGACACTGCAAAGTCAGAAAAGTGTAACCCTGAAAACGTATGACATCTCAAGAGAGACATACTGTCAAAGATTCCGGTCCCTGAAATACAACTCAGTCAACAATCCTTGAGAAGCCTTCACCTGACTCAGAACTCCTTCTGAAATTGCTCCAACCAGAGGGCAAAACACTCCCAAAGATCATCGAAATATTTGTAATGGAGCAGCTCATCAACTTCCTAACCACAGACATACAACTTTTGGTAAAGGAACACCAACTAGAAAGTAGGGGAAATGCTGTTTCTTTGGCTGAAGACAACCAAATGGTCAGACAGACACCACAGCTGCAAGGTAACAGCTGAGTACCGGTTAAGACACTCTTCTTACCATTTAAACTCCAAGTCTGATAAGAACTCTGGTGAGGGTAACAAATCTGCACCAAAAGACTTTATTTGCTATAACTGTAACACGTCAGGTCATATTGCAAGAAACTGCCATAGTAAGAAGAGTGGCACTGGAACAGATTTGTCCTTAGCAAATTGGGCCGAGTACTTAGCAGTTGTGAAGGTGGGAGATAAGACTGTGAAGGAACTTATAGATTCGGGAAGCAGACAGACCCTAGTGCATATTGAAGTGCTGGGAAAACAATATCCAAAAGGACCAAGTACTTGTGTCATCTGCATCCATGGGGACACTTGATACTATCCCACCAGCCAAGTGACTCTATTAATGGGGTGTCACACCAAATGAAAGTGGGGGTAGTACCTAAGTTACCTGTACCTGTGATTATTGGAAATGACTTTCCAGGATTTACTGAGTTAATCAAAGAGGGAGAAAATCCTGATGTTTCAGCAGCTGTGGTGACAAGAGCTCAGTCAAAGAAAATCTCAGATAGTGGGGACTCTTTTCCTTATAGTGATTTTGATTTGGACTTGTTTGAGCACAGTTCCAAGATCCGGAAGTCCAAGAAAAAAAGATGATGCCCGAAGAAACGGTGGCAACAAAAGACTGATGGACATAAGGGGTTAACATATGAAAATGCTGAAAATAAACTGATCACTGATTGTGTTTTTCTTTCAGCAAAAGCTAATGATGTTTTTCTCCAGGGTTATTTTAAGCAGCTGGGGGTGAAACCAAAAGAGGGTGAACCTATGTTTAAACAAGCATTTGCCAGTGTCGAATGTTGGCTTGCTGGCATTGGCATTGGTAGTGCAGGAGTTAGACAGCTGCATCATAGGAATGGCAGTGAAGTATTGAACTGATGCCAACCCACCCCAACCCTGCAGAGAGTGACAAGCATTAGGGTGTCCCTTTGGGTGTTTGGTAGTGTAGTGCAGTGCGGGAAAACATGTCGGGCAGGATGTGAAAAATGAGAGCTGTACAGTTCATAAGGAGGTGTAAAAAAAAAAAAATGCCAGTGCTGAAAATGTGGCATGTAAATATACCAAATTTGCGAAGCTACTAGGGTGTGTGGGAAATATGCAATGCACGCTTGCAACACTGCCATTTTATGGGCGTTCGGCACCAAATTTTCAACATAGGCCTTTTAGCACCTCTGCTGATGTACAGCGTCACTGTTATTTCCTCAAAGTGTCCCAAGAAGTGATTTCGCACAGCGACCACGCTATTCTGCGCCGGAAGTGCGAAAACACATTTTGGGCAGGATATGTGAAATGACGGCTGTACTGTTCATCAAGAGGTGTGGAAAAATGGCAATGGTGAAAATCCAGACTGAAAATATCACAAATGCACAACGGTATGAGCGTGTGTGCAGTCTGCCAACGCACACTCGTAACACAGTTATTTTATGGAGTATCATCACCAAATTTTCAACATAGGCATTTTAGGTCCTCTGCTCATGAACTGTCACTGTCATTTTCATAATCTGGCCCAAACACTGATTTTCCATGATAAGCGCTATTGCTTAGTCTCTAGGCAGAAGCACATTTGGGCAGGATGTGGAAAATGACAGCTGTACTGTTCACAAGGAGGTGTACAAAAATGACAATGCTGAAAATCCAGCAATAAAATATTGTGAATGCTCGAAGTTATGAGCCTGCGTAGCAACTGGGCAATGCACACTTGTAAAACAGGCATTTGTTGGATTTTTTCAACCAAATTTGGAACTTAGGGTTTTTAAGAGGGCACCTCATGAACACTGCCACTGTCATTTCGTTAATGGGCCCCGAAAGGTGATTTCACGCAGTGACTGTGAAATCACCTTTCGAGGCCGATTAATTCATGACAGTGACAGAATTCATGAGGAGGGGCCCCAAAAACTCCATGTTGAAAATTTGGTGCCAAAATTCCAAGAAATGCCTGAGATATGCAGCAAAGTTGAAAAAACCCTATTCATTCCATTATACAGCTTACCGGCATTTCCTCAGTTCACAGTCGGCTTTGAAGAGTGCAGACGTGTTCCTGGTCCACTGAAGATCATCGCGATGGACTCTGGAGGTAAGTATGGGGGAGGTGAGGGGAGGCAGGGTGCGCGGTGGGTGGAGTGCGGGTGAGGAGGGGCATCGACACTATGAGGGATGGTTTTAGTTTTACAGGCAAAAAAAAAAACATTGCGGGACAGTTTTCCTGTTGCAGGGCATTTGGCACATTAGGGTGGGCTCCGGCGTGCCACCCACCTGTCTTTTTTTTTGGGTGGTGGGTCAGTAGCTGAAGAGGATTAGGCACCCTTGTCGGCTCTAAACAGTGGGGAATAATGCCGTAGATTGGGCACCCCATCGGCAAACACAGACAGCGGTAGGGAGCACATGAGCCGAGGAGTTGGGCACCCCCTCGGCATTCAGATTGGGGGGTATGCCCGGCGAGTGGGCTCCCCGCTGGCACAGTAAAATGGAGGTTAAGCTGCTCGCCGACCATGCTGATAATGGCGTCGAGCACGCGAGCAAAAGGTCCGCTGCGTATGACGAGCTTTGCTTGGATTGCAGCGGACCTTTGCTTAGATGTGCTTGCACCATTATATATGCATGGTGTGGCGCCGGCATGCAGGCTGATTGAGGAATGAGGGACGCACCTACTGATGCGTGCCCTGCATTCGGCCAACAGCAGCCGGGCCCCCAAATCTGCACTCTCCCAATATGTTGGCAAGCCAACATAAAAAATGTAATGGGCTACTGTACAGAGTTTAGATTAAACCTCAGACACAGGACCAGATAGAACAATTGGTTATACCACAAAAGTATAGATCTGAGTTGTTACAGATAGCACATGATAGCCCTATGGCTGGTCACTTGGGAAGGGATTGCACCCTTGCCAGATTGCTGTACGTATTTTACTGGTCTGGAATTCATGAAGATTTTGCCACCTATTGCAGTTCTTGTGCTGAGTGTCAGAAAGCAGCCCCGTGACCAAAAAAGACAAGGTGCTCCTACCCTTGATATATGTGCCTTTTGAGAGAATTGCAATGGATGTGGTTGGTCCCTTGGACAAAAGTAAAAAGGGTAATCGATTCATTTTGGTCATATGTGACTATGCTACTTGATACCCTGAGTCAGTTCCAATGCATACTGTCACAGCCCCAAAAGTGGCAACAGAGCTTGCCAAAATTTTCAGCAGGTTGGGCATGCCTCAAGAGATTATTACTAATCAGGGTAGTATTTTTGGTGACGCATTACTGAAGGAGCTGTACCAACTACTAGGTATCACTGCTATAAGAACCTCTACTTGACACCCTCAGACAGACAGTGTTGTGGAGCATTTCAATCAAACCATAAAATGCATGTTAAAAAGATTTGTAAAAGGGGAAGAGAAAGATTGGGACCAGTACTCACCTGTCCTGCTTTTTGCTTACAGAGAAGAGCCACAGGCATCAACAGGCTTTTCACCATTTGAAATGATGTATGGTAGACAACCTAGAGGGCCACTAGATGTAATAAAAGAAACATGGGAAGATAACCCCCATCAGAAACAATCTATTACTTCTTATATGTGTGCCCTGAGAAAGAAGCTGGCAAAATATGCTGAAACTGCTCATAGTAATCAGGAAGAGGCCCCAAACCAGCTGACGGTGTATTATGACCATGGGGTAAAAGAAAAGGTTTTTTAAGCCAGGTGAAATGGTCTTGCTGCTGTTAACCACTACAGAAAAGAAACTATTAATGAAGTGGCAAGGGTATCAGCGTGACTCAGTTGGTAGCACATCCACCTCTGGACCAGAAGGTTGTGGGTTCTCGTCCCATACAAAGACTGGACTTGCACCTAAAAATCGCTGGCATCCGAGTGCAGCATTGAGGGGTGCTGTATTGCTGGGGTGTGCCGTCCTTCGGCTGAGATGTTAAACTGAGGTTCCTTCTACCCATCCTGGTGTTGTCCAGGTGGAAGTAAAAGTACCCAGGGCACTCTTCGCAAAGAGCAGGGAACATTCCCAGTGTCCTGGTCAACATTCCCCTTCCCATAAACTGGTTCATGCAATTATCCAGACTGTGTGTGGGTGATGATTTGTGATATGGCCGCCACCACATATTCAGTCACTTCACTACCAGTCTAGCAATGCTTGTAAAACGCTTTGGGATACTGTGTATGAAAAGTGCTATATAAATGCTGCTTCTTCTTCTTCTTCTTTCTTCTTTCTTCTTTCTTCTTCTTCTTCTTCAAGGTTCTTAGACATACTGACACAGTTAACTATGAGACTGAAACCCATGATAGGAATTCTACAAAGATATACCATGCTAACCTCCTCAAGAAATGGGTTGTAAAAAAGACCAAAAGCTGTTTTGCTGGTTTTACCAGAAACTGATAAAGAAGATACTGAAATAGCTTATTGATGGAAACCTTGGGCCTGACATGGGTTCTTACCACGCAACACATGAGGGGGGCACTCATTCGACTTGGTGTTCCACCTGGGGATGGAACTCTCCAATATGGAGGTGGATCCTATCGGGTGGTCGGACCATCACACCTTGAGATTTAGTTCTGCTACCCCTTGAAATGGGCCTGCCCCTAAGGAAATGGCACAGTACTGTCCTTTAAGACAGGCAGCACCTGGAGGCCTTATGATGGTATTAGACCTTTTGGGAATTCCATTAGATAGCAGTGACCCAGGGCCACTTGTGCTAGCCAATAATAGAGCAGTAGTTGAGGCCCTGGATGTCATTGCTCCAGTTTGGGTTTTCCCCCTTACCTCTCGCCTGGGTGCCCCAAGGTTTGATGGGACACTAAGTGAATTGAAGAAGCAGGGCCGAAAGTTGGAGAGACACTGGTGGAAAACTCTCCTGGAGGGAAACAAAGTTAGGTTGTTGGACAATTATAAGGTCTACCAATCAGCAATTTCCGATAAGAAGGCAGAATTCCTGTCCAAGGAAATTGCTGCAGCGAGGAACAGACCAGCCCAGCTCTACAGGACCATGGACAGACTGTGCAATCCAGCCTGCCTGCGGTTTGCGGGAGTGTTGTCATGAGAAACATGTGAGGAGTTTGCTCAGTTCTTCACTGATAACATGTCTACCATTAGGAGAGATCAGCCAATGCCTCCCCATTGGCTCTTGCATTGGTCAACCGAGTGATACTAATGCCCAGATGACCTGGTCTACCTTCAGCCAGTGGTAGTCATGGATACAGTGAGGATCATACAGACTTTGTGGCCAGCTTGCTGTAGTTTGGATCCGGGCCCAACACACCTTCTTGTAGGGTGTGTTGAGGTCATTGGCCAGGTCGTAGCTCGGATAGTCTGGGCTTCATTGGAGAGAGGGATCTTCCCAGATCCCTTAAAGGATGTGGTGGTTAGGCCTGTGTGGAAAAAGCCCTCCCTTAACCCAGACTGCCCTGCCAACTACAGACCACTCTCTAATCTACCTTTTAGAGGGAAGGTTATTGAAAAAGTGGTTGCTCTGTAGCTGGGGGATCATTTATTCATCCACAATGTCTATGACCCTCTCCAGTCTGGCTTCAGGAAAAGGTATAGCGCTGAGACTGCCCTGGTTCAAGTATTTAATGACCTCTTGGTGGCGAGAGATTGGAGAGCCCATCCCACCTTGGTTCTCCTAGACCTCTCAGCAGCATTTGACACTGTGGACCATGGGGTGTTACTCAAATGCCTGCAGTTCTTTTGTGGACTGGAGGGGGTAGTCCTCAATTGGTTTTGATCATTCCTTGAGAGCAGGTCACAGAGAGTGGTATCAGTAATTTATTCCTCGTCTTCTCGGGTCCTGCCCTGTGGGGTACCGCAGGATTCAGTGTTTTCCCCCCATGTTGTTTGCAGTGTATGTGCTGCCACTGGGGGACATTATAAGGCAGTACAGGTTGAGTTTTCAATGTTATGTAAATGACTCTCAACTGTACATGTCCTTTGTGCCCAGCCAGGCGTTTGATATAGTCTTGATGTTTAACAACTGCCTACTGGAGATACAGAACTGGATGAGTGTCTATTTTGCCCAGACTTTTTAACCCCTTTAGTAACCTTAACATTTACCTCCCTAAATCCTTTTTTTTTTTTGCTTCAGAGGATTTGTTCAGATTTTCTATGGAAGGGGAAGGCTTCGCGTTGGGCCTACAGCAAACTTACCCGTCCTAGGGCATTGCGGGGGCTTCAATTACCTGACTACTATATTTACTATCTAGCAAGTCATGCTAACAGATTTTTACATTGGTTTACGTCTTCGGCCGGTATAGTGGAGAGCCCCCCATGGTTGGTCTTAGATAACCAACAGGCTTTTTCTAGTAATATGGCCCTGGGGGCTTTGCTGTTTAATCCTTGGTCAAATATTCCATTAAAACTCAAGAACTCTCCTTTAGGGTGGGATGTGAGAGCTTTACATCAGTTATGCTCTCTGCTTCAAATCTTTTACTACGAAAGACCTGAAGCAACCCTTGCTTAATAACCCAAACTTAAAAATAGGCAAGAAAGCAATTGAAACCTTTTTTGGAGGATCCCACAATGAGTTATGCCTTGCTGACTTTGTTTCAGCTAATTCGGTCCTACCTATTCCCATTCTGCAAACAAAGTTTAAGGTGACACTAAAAAGTCGGTTTCAGTTGCTTCAAATATGTCAGTGTATTAAACAGGTTCTGGGTAAACCCCCATGGTCGGATGACGCAGGAATAGTATTAAACAATCTCTGGTTAATTTCTAAGGGTCGGAAAGTGATAGCTAAATTGTACAAGGGAATCATAAGCCATGTTGTGTCAAAGGTTTCCCCCATAGCCTATTATTGGAAAAATAATTACAATAAGGACTTCCCAGATACAATATGGGAAAAGATCTGGATGGATAATTATTTTTTAATCAAACAAAACCAATTAAGAAACACTCAGTTCAATAACCTACACAATTTATATTTTATGCCCGCTAAACTATTCCGGATAGGGAGGCTGACTTCAGCAGCATATAAAGAATGTGGCTCCAAGTTTGCTACATTACATCATAAACTATGGTCATGCCCTAAAATAGCTAACTTCTGGAACGTGATCAAAAAGAGGGTGGCGACTTATCTTAAAATTGCCCCTTACTTTAATGAAGACACTTGTCTGCTAGGTATGTATTCAGCGATCCCTACCTATTCTCAAAAAGTGCAGTTAGCATTGATGGCTACAGTCACTAAACTAGTAATACTTAGACACTAGAAGGTGGAATGGGAACCTTCATTTGGAGAATGGTAGGCGGAATTTCTTACCGCTCTAAATGCAGAAAGATGCGTAGCCTAGTTCTCCCACTCTGGTGAGAAGTTCCAGGAATGCTGGGGTGAACTTTTTTCAGTTCTTAAGGATAAATTTGGTTATTGAACCATCACCCACCAGTCCCTTTCCCCTTTCTCTCTATTAAGGCCTACAATCCCTCAGGTATATGATTACTTTAGATGTTATCTGTGCAAGATGACCCTTTCTCTAGGGAGAATTATATCTCTAAGTTCTTATAGGGGGGCATAGTAACTTCCAAGGTGTCCCTTTTAACTTATTTCTTTAATATATATATAGGTTTTCTTTTATCTTACTTTCCTTATTCCCTCCCTTGTGCTACATTTTGTGTAGGATTGGTTAGGGCTGTGCCATGAACCTCTACTCAGATTACTCAAGGACCCTTATACGGGCCTATACGGTTTATATAATATCAGTTATAGAGGCATTTAGGTTATGATAAAGGGACTGCTGTTGGTGGGGGGGGGGGGGTTCCTTCCTTCCCGTCCGGTGAGGTGGGAGGGTTTGTTTGGTTAAACTTGGGGTTTTTTCCTTTTCTTTTTTCTTTTCTTTTTCTGTTTTTTTATATTGTCTTATCTTATTGCATTACGTACAAGTCTGTGATTGTCTAGCCAAGTTAGAATGTTATTTTATGACTTTTTCTAATTCATGTGTTATGTTAACTTGTTCATGCTCCAAAAAATGAAGTTACTTGCAAAAAAAAAAAAAAAGAACCAGATGAGTGCAAGTTGGCTGAGGTTAAACCCGGAAAAAATGGAGGTGTTGGTTGTGGACCCTGATCTTATGATGGGCAGATCATGGGTGGGGAAAACCCTCTGGTTTACAACTTGGAGGGAATCTACTCAATGCTTCTAGCCAGGTGCGGAATCTTGGGGTAGTGTTTGATGAACGCCTGACCATGAAGGCTCAGGTGCTGGCCGTAGTCAAATCCACCTTTTATCATCTAAGAAACATCTCCAGGGTGAAGCACTTGGTTCCATCCCAGGATCGTTCTACACTGATCCACGCCTTTGTCACCACTTGTCTTGACTACTGCAACAAAATCTACCTAGGACTACTGGGAGTGGATATTTGCCACCTGCAGCTGGTGCAGAACGAGAGGGCCAGGTTGTTAAATGGAACCCCTAGATCCAGTCACAGAACGCCTGTGCTGTGCAAACTGCACTGGCTGCCTCAGCACTGGCGAATCACTTTCAAGGTCGCACTGCTGACCTATACAGCCCTACATGATCTGGGAACCCAATACCTGCAAGACCTCTTTTCTCCCTACCACCCCTCCCACTTACTCCGATCCTCCAACAAGGGATTACTGGAGGTTCCCAAGATAAGTTTGAAAATGTTTGGGGGAAGATCTTTTGCCTTTATGATCCCTACCCTGTGGAATTCCCTACCTCATCTGATACAAGACAGCCTGATCATAGAAGGGTTTAAAAACTCCCTTAAGACCTATCTTTTTCAAAATGCCTTCGAAGGAACTTACGATTTTAAGATTTTAGGTGTAACCCCCTAACAAATGGGGGTTTCCAAAAAATCTTCCTCGAGCTTGCCTAAATGCTCACTGCCAGGCTGGTGTTCTGCATTTTAGCAGTTTAAATGTGATTGCTAGAGAGTGCCTATATAGCCTCTGTGTACTGTCTCTTTAAGAACTGCCTGGATTGTAGTCATAAGTAATCTGAGAGGGAGCTCTGTTGAAAATCATTTAGAGTGATAATGTTAATGTAGTTTGTCTAACCTGCCTTCTTTGCAGCAAGGACTGTTTTGTTTGTCTCCACTATCTTGGCCCTGGACTGCGAATTGGAGCAGTAAGTACTGGTGGGACCTAAAATGAAACTGGAGCTGCCTGGAGTCAAAATCTGTAGGAACTATAGTTTGGGGCTTTTTGCGCCTCTTTGCACTTGAAAGGGGAGCCTTTGTTGTGACTGACAGGAGGATCAGCCAACCGAACCTTTTGGATCTTGGGGAATTTCCCAGGCTGCTGCTGTTAGTTTCAGTTTGAGCTGAGAAGTGAATAAGTAACAGCTCAAGTGATTTTGAGCAGCAGTTCTGTATAGTTTTGCATGGGAGAACTGTAAAAGGGCTGAGATTTGGCCTGCCTGTCTTCCTGCTGTCCCTGAGAGGGAAAATGGAGTTTATTTCGGACTGAATCCGAGTTGTGAGGACTATTTAAGCCACTGGACTGTGACCAGGGTTTAACCTAAAGAAGACTGAAGATTTGCTGAACGCAATCGGCCTGTCAGGATTTCCAGATGCTTTTGAATCCCCGGTTTGTGCCGAGACTTTGCAATAGTGACCGGAGAGTGGTTTGCCTGGTACAGTAGAATTTCTTTACATGTAAATGTGCTATGTATTGAAAGTGGGTCATGATTTGGTTCCCCACTGTGTGAACTGTGTTCTGCTTGCCGGAAGCTTTATCCAGCCTAATCGGACTGAATCTGTGTTCATCTCCATTCGTTCTGGGCCATGCCACGCTAGCCCTGTCCGAATACCCCACTGCACAGAGAAAGTGACCAATGAGAGACCTGCCTGGGTATCAGCCCCCTGCTCCATGCTTGAACAGGAACAATGCCTCAGCGAATCGTGTGGGCCCTGCTTCTCTTGGCACTCCAGATTAACCACCTGCTGTCTCAGTTTTCATCCAGCCTGTGTCCAGTCTTTGGTATCGTGAGTAATCATCAAGGTAGCTCCCTGCAACAACAGCCTAATCTAAGTGTGTCATCTGATGGTCTTGTTGCTTTCTTTTCACGAACTGAGCCCTCCAGGTCCGGATTACAAATAGTATGTGTTGTGCATGTTGTTTTCTTCCATCACAGGGTCCCAACCATCCGCAATGTTCCTGGCTAGCCCACCATCCTCCATCTGGGTACCCAGAGTTTGTGACTGTTTATGGACCCTGAAGTGTATGCATAACTGTTTGACTGATAGAGCCTTTAAGCAAATTAACCTGATTATGCCCCTCCCTTGTTCAAGCCCCTTAAATAAATCAGATCTAACTCTTTTTTGCATTTACCCTGTGGTTCCAGTTTGTGCAAGAGTACTGTACTGCTGTTATTTGCTGTGTATGACCTTGTTTTACAGGGGAGCCCCAGGGCTGGGCCAGAGGAAAGCCCTGGTGGTAAGTGCAAACGGCGTGGATACTTGCGTGGTGTATCAGGAGTATTGTGAAAGTGATTATTGTGTATTGTTCTGGTCACTAGTAAGGAAAGAGGGGGGTTACAGTGTCCCAGAGGGCTGTGCCCAGGTTAGCTTGACTACTACCAACCCTGACCTCCAGGTAGAGGCACCTGTTTTATAACTCAGGCCCCTTAACCTGCTACTAGCCAAGCAGGCAGGGGTAGTAGCCCTTGGGATAGCGCCACCTAGGGGTTACATTTTGGAGGCTCACTGCTGGGATTTTGTCCCTTCTAGTGGCCAAAAATTATGAATTATTGTTAAAGATTAATGGCTACCCCAGTAGAGATGGATGTACACCAGTTGGTGGGGTGGTGTACTGGGCAGGAGATCGACCCCCAAAATACTCTGCTTGTACTGGATATTCCCCTGGGTACCAGTAAAGACACTGTACAGGGAGCACTCCCTAAAGTAAAATGTTTAAAAAAATCCTGTGGTGGTGGGTCAACAGGCTGATTTGATCGCCCAAACTTTCATAGCCTTCATAGAGTGTAGTGACCTCATGGACAGCTCTAAAGTGCCACAGACTATTGCCCCAGAAGGGGTTCCAGCTGCCTGGACAGTGATAACAAAAGACAGTAAAGAACCCAGGGAGGATGAGCTCCCACCATTATCTGAGACTTCTGAGGAGAAATTTGCTAAGTTGTTGCTTGAGGAAGGGAAAACCGTAGAGGACTTTAAGAAACTATTCCTGCCACCTGGGGGTGTTTATTCCCCTACACCCCCTCCCACTCCAGCACCTGTTACTGCCCTGCCTTCAGTGCCCATGCCAATGCTGGCCCCTATATCTGTACATGCCATTAGTCATGACTCCTACCGAAGACTGAGAATCTTCTCGGGCATCCTCTCCACTCCCCATGGGGAGGATGACTGGGAGACCTAGATAGACTATGTTGCCCCTCTAGTACTTGAATGGCAAAGTTCAGAAGTAGAGAAATGAAAGAGGCTGAGTGGGAGCCTCTGAGGTCCTGCTCTGGCTACCATTTGTGCCAAGTGGGCCAATAACCTCGAAGCAACTGCACAGGACTATCTTGATGCATTGGAAAATGTGTATGAGAGCCCAGATTCAGATGAGGATCTGTGGTGGAGAGTAAAAAACGCTAAGCAGTACCCAGAAGAGCCATTGTCTGTGTATATACATCATCTTGAAAAGCTGCTACAAGAGTGCCTCAGAAAGGGTAGTTTGCTGTCAAATGAATTTAGATCGAACTAGGCTGGACCGGATCCTTAAGTCTGCTCCATTTTCAGAATTGTTACTGCTTCAGTTGCACCTTGCCACCCAACTGGAATCGCACCCCCCTCCTATGACAAGCTAATGAAAGAAATTCAGAGGGTTGAGCAAAGGCGACTCCGTGGGGGTATTGCACCCATTTCTGCTGCTGCTGCGCAAGTGACTGAGAGAGATCAGTCAAGTGAGGCTCAGGAGCAAAAGTCAGCACTTAACAAGCACTCTGAGAATACAAAGGACTTCCCACCCTGGGCACAGCTTTGGAAAGACGAGCTATGAAAGGAAGTCTGAGAGTTGAAGATGGGTGCCTCTGCAAGGGTTCCCCATGGAACAAGATTCTAGTCCCTTTCAGGATGTGACTGCCATGGGGTGCGGGTGCACCCTCAGGCATCCACTACCGAGGTTGGCTCCAAGACTGAGATCACTGGATTGACTGCCACTCTAAAGGAACTGTTAAGACACATTGCACCACTCTCACAACTGCAAGCAGATACTAGACCCCAATCTCTTACTACTGCTTTAGTTCCTCATACGATGTTCTCCACCAGGATGACCCAGGAGTCTAGCATTTGTCACAACTGTGGAAAGGATGGCCATATGAAAAGAGAATGCTGGTCTCAGAAGGACTTAGAAAGAGTAGTAAACAGCCTCCAAGGGAAGATCCAAAAAGCAAATCAATGGACAAGGGGTGCCCAAAATGACTGCAGTGAGGGTTCGAGAAACCCTAACTCAAATTTCTTTGTGGTTAAATCGTCTGTCCAGACCTCTGCTACTGCCTCTCCAGGCTGGTCCTAAATAGTGGGCCCTTCAATGGAGACTACAATGACTGTGAATGGTATTCATACTCGGGCTGTGCTTGACAGTGGGTCGCAAGTGACAATTGTACTCCAGGACTGGTATGACAAACACCTATCTGATGTGCCTTTGCAATCCCTGGAAGGCCTACATGTGTGGGGCCTGAGCGACAAGCTTTATCCCTACCTAGGGTATGTCTGCCTCTGGCTGTCTTTCCCTGCAACTGTAACGAGTGTAGAGGAGTGAGTAGAGACACTGGCCCTAGTGTGTCCCCCAACTGGACTGTATGATGGGGTCCCCCTGTTAACTGGGGCAAACGCCCAAATGTTTGGGAGATTGGCACAACTCTGTCATGAGAAACAAGGGCGACCGATTGGGAGGGCCCTGAGAATTCCAGCTCTGATCAAGAGAGCCTATGATTTGCAACAGAAACCCAAGGAAGTAGACCAGGATGAACCGTTGGGGATTGTGTGGAAGAAGAATCCCGATTCAATAGTACTGGCCCCAATACCCAGAGTACCATTCAAGGGGAGGTCAGCCTCTGGAAGAATGTCAAGAACAAAATACTGATGTTGGATGTGCCAGGTGATGGAAACTAGCCAGAAGGATTATTGGTCAAGACCAGCATCTTGCCTGCTCATGCCCATGCCTATACACGAAAAGCGATGGTCCAGATTCACAATGTGTCAGATCGGGAGATCCAGGTGAACAGAGGGTGCACCCTAGCTATAGTATACTGCACAGACACTGCAGTATTGCCCAGCAACAAGCACCCTGTTGAGAAGGAGAGAGTGACCCCAGACTTGTTTGACTTTGGTGTCTCCCCGTTGCCAGCTGAATGGAAGGCTAGAATTAGCAAGAGACTTGCCAAAGAGACCAAGTGTTTTCATTGAAGGAATGGGATGTGGTATGTGTCCAGGGTGTGGAGCATCACATACATCTGTACTATGAATGGCTATGTCGAGAGGGGTCCCGATGCCTAGCCCCAGCAGACATAGATGATGTGAGAAGACACCTGCAGAAAATGCTCACTGCTGGCATGATACAAGTATCCAGGAGCCCATATGCCTCTCCCATTGTGGTTGTGCATAAAAAGAATGGGTCTGTGAGGATGTGTGTTGATTATCAAACCCTGAACTGTCGGACCATCCCAGACCAATACACTATGCCTCATATACATGATGCCCTGGACAGCTTGAATGGGAGCAAATGGTTCTCGGTGATGGATCTTCGCAACGGATACTACCAGATCCTGATGGCCCCGGAAGACCATGAGAAAACAGCCTTCATCTGTCCATTGGGGTTCTACGAGTTTCTGAGGATGCCACAGGGGATATCGGGTGTCCCTGCCACCTTTCAGAGACTGATGGAACGTGTGGTGGGAGATATGAATTTGCTGGAATGCCTGGTGTACTTGGACGATGTCATTGTGCTTGGGAGCACCTTAGAAGAGCATGAGAACTGACTATTTAGAGTCTGAGATCAACTGAAAGACTTCGGCCTCAAGCTGTCCATTGACAAGTGCCAGTTTTTCCAAACCTCCGTGAAGTATGTGGGGCACATAGTATCTACAAAAGGGATAGAGACTGATCCCAGTAAGGTTGAAGCACTACTTGGCCCCGGCCCCATAATCTGAAAGAACTACAACATTTTCTGGGGTTCTGTGGCTACTACCGCAGGTTCATAAAAGATTATTCCAAGGTGATTCACCCACTTTTGAACCTTACCCAGGGTTACCCTCCTTCCAATCGTAAATACAAAAAAGGAGCCATTAAAGAACCAGAAAAGGTATACTTCTGCTTCTGCCCAGGTAAACTTTTCAGGCCCCGCTGTGAAGCAGCCTTCCATGAGATCATATACCAGCTCACCCATGCCCCCATCCTCACCTATGCTGACCCCACCAAACCCTATGTGCTGCATACGGATGTTAGTCTGCAGGGTTCTAGGAGCGGTGCTGTACCAAGGCTATGAGAATGGCCTGAGACCAGTAGCTTTCGCCAGTAGGAGCTTGACCCCATCCGAACAAAAGTACCCTGTGCATAAGTTGGAGTTCCTTGCGCTAAAATGGGCCATCATTGACCAGTTTCATGAATACCTCTATGGGGCAAAGATATTGGTGAAGACTGACAATAACCCGTTGTCCTATGTACAGATTTTAGCTAAGTTAGACGCCACTGGGCACCGGAGGCTTTCTGCATTATCACCCTATGATTATGCTGTCGAACACAGACTGGGCCTGTACCATATTGATGCTGACGCCCTATCATGAAGGTCCACTTCCAAGAGTGATTGGGTAAGGCTGTCTGAACCTGACATTCGAGCATTGTGCCAAAAGTTTGATAGAGATGAACAGATGTCTGCGGACACAGTGGACTGTTTAGTAGATTGCTTGGGCCCTTCTGACACCTGCATACCTGCTGCTTATTGCCACGTCTCTGCGCTAGATATTAGTGCACTACCTAAATTTGACAATGACAGCATTCATGGTCTCAATCCCAAGATCCTATGATTCAGCCAGCACTTGATGCCCTGCGTGCGGGGAAAAATGTGTCTAAGTTACATTCCACTGACTTGCAAACTGCTTTATAGTTTAAAGAAGGCCCCAGATTGAAGTTGCTCTATCAGTTGTTGTATAGAGAGACAGTAGATCATAGTGGCCAAGTAGACAAGCAACAACTGGTCCTGCCCACGGCCTTTAAAGATTTGGTCCTGAGGTCTGTCCACAATCACATGCGGAACCTCGGTATTGACAGAACCCTTGACCTGGAACGATCTCGCTTCTACTGACCCAAAATGAGGGCCGATGTTGAGCACCATGTAAAGACTTGTAGTCGCTGTCTGCAAACAAAAGCCCTGCCTCAGAGGGCTGCCCCCCCTGTTAATATTACTACCAGCACCCCCATGGAACTAGTCTGCATAGACTTCTTGTGTTTAGAACCTGATCAGTGGAACGTTGGCAACATGTTAGTGGTTACGGATCATTTCACATAGTATGCACAAGCTTTTCCCACCAAAGATCAAAAGGCATTTACTGTGGCCAAGATGCAAGTGGAAAATTTCTTCATCCACTATGGTGCCCTCCAGCGGATTCATTCTGATCAAGGCAGAGACTTTGAGACTTGGCTAACCAAAGAAATGCTCTCTCTTGGGGGAGTTGAGAACCACCCCCTATCACTCACAGGGAACCCCTCAACCAGAATGTTTTAACCGCACCCTTCTAGACATGCTGGGCACCCTCCACCCAAAAGATGAGCATAAATGGAGCCAGCAGATTAGCACCTTGGTACATGCATACAATTGCATGAAAAATTATGCTACTGGGTTTTCACCCTACTGCCTCATGTTCGGGAAAGAGGCCCGGCTGCCAGCTGATGTCTGTTTTGGGGTCTCTCCAGATGGGGTCTGAGCTGAAAACTACTTGCAATATGTACAAAACTGAAAGCTCAGTTGAACCATGCCTATCAACTAGCCCAGACAATGGCCACCAAGAGAAATCTAGCCAACAAAGAGAGGCATGATAAAAAAGTAAAGGCTCAAGAGCTTCGACCTGGACACCATGTGTTGTTACACAATTTGGTACTGCATGGTAAACACAAAATTGCTGATCGGTGACACCATCTTCCCCATGTAGTATTTGGAAAGTTGGATGATTTACCTGTGTACAAGGTGCACCCAGAGAACAACTACAAAGCTGTCAAGACCATGCACCGTAACCACTTGCTACCTATCGGTCAAGTCATGATTGAGGCTGAACTCAGAGAAACTGAGCCTCCTGGGCCGGTGACTTTTGCTGCTGCAATAAAGAGAGTCAACCTACTCCAGTCATCACAGATTTAAGGTTTCCTCCGCAGCAGGCCCAGAATGATAGAGACTGTCAGTCCACTTCTGACGAAAGTGAATATGACCATGCCTATTACTCCTCTTATGACCTGAGTCGGCTGTTTCGAGGTAACCCCCTGAAAAATTGTGGGGATGAAGCTGGGCCTTTTGGACTGCCTTACCCCCTAGCTTCATCCTTGGAGCCAATGCTCCCAGAAAGTGAAGTGAAAAGTATCATGTCTGAAGATGTTGAGTCTCTGTGTATTGTGGAACTCTATGATTTGCCTGAACAAGGGGCTGAGGGTTTGAGTCTTTCTAGTGACACACCAGAACTTGAAGAACACTATGAGAGTGCTGATAACCCCCCTTCAGTGCCTCAAAGCTTGATCGTGCCTGAGCCTTCGCAAAACGAGTCAAGTGTTGCAGAAACAGAGCCTGCAGAGCAAGGAGCCAACAGTGCCCCAAGTTTGGACGTTCCTACCAAGGCAGAGGCACCCCTCACAAGTGACGAGAGTCCCAAGACCAGTGCTGAGAGTACAGAGACTGTAATTGTCCCCTCTCAGAAAGACTGGCTGAGCTGTCAAGCCAGTAGTATGCCTCAGTTATGATTCTACCCAGGAGGCCAGTGGATTTGCCTCTCAGTGTGGTGCACAGAGGTGTTGTCTCACCAAGCTCACTGCCCAAATTGAGCTTGACAGCTAATTCCAGGTTACCTATCTTTTCCTCTCACCATGGTGCCCCTGGCCCCTCTAGCCCCAAGTTAGCTGATAGGGAAGGGCCCCCTCTTGCATTGTTTAAGGTACAAGAAGTTATTACCTGATTCAGCATAGTAATGTTCAATTTACCTGTGTGAAATATGCACAATGTGTTGTCAGAAAGGATACAGTATCATGAACTGTAGTGAATATGTATAGTAAAGTAATAAGTTTATGTTAACTGATGCATGATGGTAGAGACTTGACATGGATGCCAGGTTTTCTCCAGGCAGGGAACAGTGTAACCCCCCTACAAATGGGGGTTCCCAAAAAGTCTTTCTTGAGCTTGCCTAAATGCTCACTGCCAGGCTGGTGTCCTGCATTTTAGCAGTTTAAATGTGATTGCCAGAGAGTGCCTGTAGAGCCTCTGTGTACTGTCTCTTTAAGAGCTGCCTGGATTGTAGTCATAAGTAATCTGAGAGGGAGCTCTGTTGAAAGATGAAACTATTTGATGAAAATCATTCAGAGTGATAATGTAGTTTGTCTAACCTGCCTTCTCTGCAGCAAGGACTGTTCTGATATATCTCCACTATCTTGGTCCTGGACTGTGAATTGGAGCGATCAGTACTGGTGGGACCTAAAATAGAGCCAGACTACAGGAGCTGTCTGGAGTCAAAATCTGTAGGAATTGTAGTTTGGGGCTTTTTGCGCCTTTTTGCACCTGAAGGGGGAGCCTTTGTTGTGACTGACAGGAGAATCAGCCAACCAAACCTTTTGGATCTTGGGGAATTTCCCAGACTGCTGCAGCTAGTTTCCGTTTTGAGCTGAGAAGTGAAGAAGTAACAGCGGAAGTGATTTTGAGCAGCAGTTCTGTGCAGTTTTGCATGGGAGAATGGTGAAAGGGCTGAGTTTTGGCCTGCCTGTCTGCAGTCCGAGAGGGAAAACAGAGTTTATCTCGGACTGAATCCGAGTTGTGAGAACTATTTAAGCCACTGGACTGTGACCAGGCTTTAACCTGAAGAAGACTGAAGATTTGCTGAATGTGATCAGTCTGTCAGGATTTCCAGATGCTTTTGAATCCCCGGTTTGTGCAGAGACTTTGCGATCGTGACCAGAGAGCAGTTTGCCTGGTACAGTAGAATTTCCTTACATGTAAATGTGCTGTGTATTGAAAGTGGGTCATGATTTGGTTTCCTACTTTGTGAACTGTGTTCTGCTTGCTGGAAGCTTTATCCAGCCTAATCGGACTGAATCTGTGTTCATCTCCATTCGTTCTGGGACATGCCACGCTGACTCTGCCAGACTACACCACTGCACAGAGAAAGCCATTGATAAGAGACCTGCCTGGGGATCAGCCCCCTGCTCCACACTTGAACAGAAATGAAGCCTCTGCGAATCGTGTGGGCCCTGCTTCTCCTGGCACTCCAGATTAACCACCTGCTGTCTCAATTTTCATCCAGCCTGTGTCCAGTCTTGGGTATTGTGAGTAATCATCAGGGCAGCTCCCTGCAACAACATCCTAATCTAAAAGTGTGTCATCTGATGGTCTTGTTTTCTTTTCATGAACTGAGCCCTCCAGCTCCAGATTACAAATAGTGTGTGTTGTGCATGTTGTTTTCTTCCATCACAGGGCCCCAACCAGCTGCAACATTCCTGGCTAGCCCACCATTCTTCATCTGGGTACCCAGAGTGTGTGACTGTTTATGGATACTGAAGTGCATGATTAACTGTTTGATTGATACAGCCTTTAAGCAAATTAACCTGATTACTCCCCGCCCTTGTTCAAGCCCCTTAAATAAACCAGATCTAACTATTTTTTGCATTTACCCTGACTGTGGTTCCAGTTTGTGCAAGAGTACTGTACTGCTGTTATATGCTGTGCATGACCATGTTTTACAGGGGGTCCCCAGGGCTAGGCCAGAGGAAAGCCCTGGTGGTAAGTGCAAACAGTGTGGATAATTGTGTGGTCTATCACGGGTATTGTGAAAGTGATTATTGTGTATTGTTCCGGCTGCTAGTAAGGAAAGAGGGGGGTTACAGTGTCCTGGAGGGTTTTGCCCAGGTTAGCTTGACTACTACCAACCCTGACCTCCGGGTGGAGGCACCCGTTTCAGAACTCAGGCCCCTTAACCTGCTACTAGCCAAGCAGGCAGAGGTAGTAGTCCTTGGGATAGCGCCACCTAGGGGTTGCATATGTGTTGATTTTTTAAGCTGAATTTAGTTGTATAGATTTTGATGTGTTTTATTGGTATTTTGTGTGAGTATGGTGTAAGGGCGCCCTGCGCTATGGAAGGGCACCTTGTATAAATAAAGTTGACTTACTTACTTACTTGTGATAGACTGGAACAAACTGTAACTGCTGATGCTGTAAAGATGAATGTTTCCTTAACCTCCGAACAAACCGCAAAAATTCATCCCTTGCTAAAAACATTTAACAGTACTTTTACCACAGTACTAGGCCGAGCAAAAGGTGTCGAGCATGTAATAGTGACAAGGAATGCTCACACTATTAGAAAAAAAGACATACTGATTACCAGAGCAGTTAAGAGCTGACGTGGTTAAGAAAATACAAAAAATGAAATAACTAAGTATCATCGAAGAGCCAAAAAATGCTTGGTCATCACCAATGGTGATTGTAAACAAAAAAGAAGGGAGTGTATGAATCTACTTTGATTTTAGGAAACATAATCGTGTGTCAGAATTTGACAGTTATCCTAGGCCCAGAATAGATGAGTTGGTGGACAGACTGGGCAGTGCCAAGTATATCAGTACCCAGTACCTTCGATCTCACTAAGGGTTACTGGCAAATTCCCCTAGCTAAAGAATCGAGAGACAAAACTGCATTTGCCACTCCAGTTGGATTCTATCAGCTCACAACTATCCCGTTTGGGTTACATGGTGCACTCGCTACATTCCAGCAGTACATGGATGTAATTTTATCCCCTCACACCGGTTATTGTGTTGCTTACCTGGATGATGTGGTGGTGTAAGGTCCAGTCCAAACTGGAAAAGCCACCTGGAACACTTACAAGCAGTTGTCCAACTGATCAAAAAGGCAGGTCTGACAAGTAATCCTACCAAGTGTGCATTGGGCATGCAGGAAACCAGATATTTGGGCTATGTTTTCAGAAATGGAGAAGTCAACCCAGTGGTTTCCAAGATAGAAGCTGTAACTAACAGCTCTGGCCCCAAAACCAAGAAACATGTCCCGTCATTTTTAGGGCTGGCTGGTTATTATCAAAGATTTGTTCCCAGCTTTGTTGAGTAAGCTACACCCCTTACTGACTCACAAAGAAATGGTTCCTGAATAATGTGAACTGGACCCCAGAGTGTGACAAGGCTTTTCAGGCCATTAAGGCTGCATTATGTTCAGCCCCAATGTTATGAAGCCCAGACTTTGAGAAACAGTTTCTGTCACAGACAGATGCATCAGAGGTAGGCCTAGGTGCAGTCCTGAGTCAAAATATAGATGGGACAGAACATCCTATTATATACATAAGTAGCATGACAGAGAGAAAAAGTACTCCACCATTGAAAATGAATCCCTTATGGCAAAGTGGGCCATGGAGTCCCTTAAGTGTTAGTTACTTGGAGCTGACTTTGTACTTGTAACATATCACAATCCTTTCTGTTGGCAAACCAAATGAAGGATAGCAATTCTAGAATCACACGGTGGTACCTGGAACTACAGTCCTTTAAATTTAAAGTGATGCACAAATCTGGGAAAGAGAATGTCAATGCTGATTTTCTGTCAAGATATGGATTGAGAATTCTGAAGGTTGAAAAAAATTTGAGTTTAAACTTCTCTGTTTGCTATGCTGCATATGCACTGAACTGTAAAGTTTATAAGCTAATGTTAGACTGGAATTCAATAGAACGTTTTGGAAACCCTGTTTTTGTAAAACAGGTTCCCTCTTGGGGGGGGGGGGAGGTATGTGACAGGGTTGAATAAGACCCTGCCCCATGTGTTATGCAGAAAGAGTTTAAACGCAAGGGTCTGTTCTATCCTCTCCTTTTCTGTCTCTTCTCTGTCTGGTTGCGCAATCAAATTTTCTTGTGAGACCTAGGAACTGATCACTCTGACAGTTTCGTAATTTTCTGCCTCTCACTATCTCTCTGCTTTCCCTTCTTTTCTTCCCCCTTGCAGATATGTGGGTATAAAAATATACAGGAATCTTTAAGTGGAAATGTCACCGATACTGGGATTCCTTTGTTTAAAACTGTATATAGTTATACTGTTGAAATGATTGCAAAGCTAAACCTGTATATACTTATACTTGTGGAGGGGTTGTGGGATAACAGACGGACCAGACACTGAACTTCAAGTTCAACACACAATATCTGTGTGATGTTTATTCAAAATGCAGAGATAATCTTGAGCAATGGCATATCCCTTCTTCAGTACATCAGTCTGCAGCAACAGACTATGTATGTCCTTTCTCTGCACTTAGCCAGCACCTACTGACTCAGTGATCCCTGATCTAACTTAACAGTTGAGATTCAGCCTCCACCCCTATGTGGGCCTTGTTTGCTTGGGTGGTGGGGGCTCAAATAATAAAAAAAAAAAAACAAGCTAAAGACAAAGAACCTCAGTGCAGAAGCACTGAAAAAATGGTTACTCCAAAGGGCATATTAGCAACAAATCAAGTTTCAAGGAAATACATCATATTTACCTCCATAATGCAAAGCATCATGGGATGTGTGTGTGTGTGTGTGTGTGTGTGTGTGTGTGTGTGTGTGTGTGTGTATATATATATATATATATATATATATATATATATAGATAGAGATATATGCAAATCACTATGAAATTTCAGACTTGTTCAACTTACAGCAATTTACATGCATTTTAAATAGCACAACTAACTTAATTTCTATAATACAGTCAACTTTTTACCTTTATCAAAAACACCTAGCACCATTGTATTTTCAACATTTACAGGTTTCATACACATAAAGTATATATGTTAAAGTATTTTATGGCATAGTGCTGTTACATACTAAATCCAACAATGATAAACACAGCCTGTTGTTTTACATATGCTTGGAAGTCACCACAATAACCTCCCTGTATGAGGACCTGAGAGGGAAAAAGGAAAATTAAAGAGGACACTACAGCATAGTCAAGAAAAGGAAGGGAGTGCCCATAGGTGGCCAACCTCATGGACTAGAAATCGTAGAGGCTAGATTAGGCTAAGAAAGAGAAGAGCTGTTGCAACAGATTTCAGAAAAGGTTGGTCCTTGAGAGTGGCAGGAGCTCTCTGTCATAATACTGTTGAAATGATAGCAAAGCTACTTGGAACTCAAGGGGTTAACCTGAGATGCAATTTTTAAGCCTTTTGCAGAGCTGTAAACAAGAGGTCATTTCTGGGTCACTATGTTCTTTTTGTTGGACCTGCAAGGAATGAAACTTACAAGAGCATTCTGTGAGAAGCAGGATGTTGGCGAGGCAAAGGCTTGTTATAAAAAGAGCAGCAATGCTTTTGCTAGAGAGACAAGAAGAGTGAGAGACTGAAACTTCGAATTAAGAGATACCCTCAGAAGAAGGACTTAGTTTTCTCTGTTTTACTAGGTTTTTTAAGGGAAAAAGAAGGCCGAGGCCCATCTAGATTCCCCCCACACAATGTGCGCAAATTAGAACATACGTTTCTGGGTTAACCAATTGTCAAGACTCTTTTTGAAAACATCTACACTAGTAGAATTGACCAATTCCTGTGGTAATTTATTCCATAGTCTTGGTGCCCTAAAGGAAAAGAAATTTAGTCTTTGGTTGGTTCTTACTTTAGGAACAATGAATTGTTTGTTCCGGCATCTCGGTACAGTTCACCTCACAGTTGGGTAGAGTCCACACTTATTCATAAGTTCTGGATTTTTCGTCACTTCATAGACTAAGAGAAGGTCCCCTCTAGTTCTTCTATTTTGTAATGAATTTAAACCTGTGATCTGAAGTCTAGTATGATAGGGGCTGTTTCGTAGTCTCGGGACCATCTTGGTTGCCCTTCTTTGCATCCTCTCAAGCTGATCAATATCTCCCTTTAGGTAAGGGCTCTAAAAAGGAGACCTATAATCTATGAGTGGTCTGATACATGACCTATAGAGAGGAATTAGACACTGTTCAGTTCTTGTGACAAATGAGCGCTGTATTTGCCTAATTAACCTAGTTGTCGTATCAGCTATTTTTAGAATGGTCTGTAGGTGACAGTCTGGAATTTACCAATATGCCCAAGTCCCTTTCCTTATTATCAGATTTAATTAAATTATTATTTATATAATAATTGTTTTGTGGGTTATGTGTCCCAAAATGTAAGACCACACATTTATCAGTGTTAAATACAATTTTATTTTCTAGTGCCCATTCCTTAATAATTTGAAGATCTAATTTAAGTAAATCAGAATCTTGAATATTATCCACCGTACCCCCTAGTTCTGAGTCATCAGCAAATTTGGAAAACCAATTTTTGGTGCTTATTTTCACATCTCTTATATAAATGTTGAACAAAATGGGGCCAAGCACCGAGCCCTGTGGAACCCCACTAGTAACTGCACCAAGGTTTGAAGCACAGTTATTTATGATGACTCTATGGGTTCTATTCATCAACTATGCATTTACCCAATTAATTAGACAATAAGAAAGTTTCCATTTTTTTTATTAGATTACCATGGGGAACCTTGTCAAAGGCTTTGCTGTAATCGAGCAGAATGACATCCATCTGCTGTTTGTTTTTTAGTCCCAGACTAATATTGTTATAGAATGATAACAAATTAGTAGTACAAGAGTGGCTGGCTCTAAATCCATGCTGTGCATTATCATTTATATTTAATTCCCTCATTTCTTTTATTAGAAATGATTTTATCTTTTCCATAGTTTTGCAGGCAATTGATGTAAGGCTTATGGGAGCAGTAATTTTGAACACTCGACCTACTACCTTTCTTATTTATTGGAGTTACAGATGCTATTAACCAGTCGGCAGGAATTTTGACTGACTATAAGTATTTATTAAATATTATTTTTCTAGGGATTTATATTGCTTCAGCAGTTTCAATAAGAAATCTAGCATTAATTTGGTCTGGCCCTGGACTTGTGTTTTTTTTTTAAGGATTTTTAAAATGGAATAATGTCAGAAGCAATAATGTTATAACTATGACTGGAATCTGGACATGCCCTAGATTCCACCTTTGATAAATAAGATTCTTTCTTTGAGAACACTGAACAGAAGTAAGCATTAAAAAGATTGGTTATGTCAATATTGGACATCACAGTATTGTCATTATTAGAAAGTGGTCCTATGTTTCTGAAATTTCCCTTTTTGTTGTTAAAATGGAAAAGAGTTCTTTGTAGCCATCTTTGGTGTTTGCCAACTTGAATTCTATTTTCATTTTGGCTTTGTTAATCAGGTTTTTTAGGTTCTGTAAGGATTTCTTGTATCTAATATAGACTGTGCTATTTTCAATCAGTTGACTGTTTTTAAGTTTTTTAAAAATCTTTTTCTTTTTTTTAATTTGCAATCTAATTGATTTGTTTAACCATACCCTTATCCTACCCTTTTTGTTATATTGATTTTTTTATAGGAACATGGTTTTCCTCCAGGTAATTGATTATATTTTTTAGTTTAATCCATGCCTCATTAGTTTGTACTGCCTTTTGTAAATAGTTATACTGAATAGCTTTTATTTTGCTGTTATTGAGAAAAATAAAATGCTATATGCAAATGTTGAAACTGCTTCTTGTTTTCCTATGCTTCTAGACCTGTGACTTGATGACACCCCCATTCATCTGCTGCTTTTTTTGATGCTGGTGTAAGCATTTTATTTACATATTTATCAAAATTTATGGTGACCGGGATGGGCATGCTGAGATGAAGAGTACTGCATACAAAATACAAACATTTATATACTGCACAAAATCTGCATAAATCAAACATTTTTTTATCCCAACAAGGGTGATGTAGGCAAGTAGCAGCAAAAAGAGGGGATACTTAATAAAATGAGGCCAGGCAAGGGGCCAAAAGGGAAAAAAAGCTGGAAGAATGAGTGGGCAGGAACAGTCTCTAAAAGAAAATAGCAGAAGCAGAACAAACAGCTGGCAAAGCAAAGTGAGGCTTGTAGCTAGCACAAGAACAGTGAAATTAGTTAAAAAGAAGAAATGGAGGGAACAAAGGAGAAGAGACAAATTTGGAAAATCACATTTTGCTTCCCTTTCAGAATTTTCTAGCATTGACTAAATTCAGTGCTGCCATGGACTCTGCTCATTGTACATTTAGAATTCTAACTCCACACTGTCATAGATTGTGATGTCACTAGCAAAGTAAAATACAGTATGGTGGCTTTTTGCAATAACCCATGAGGATGAGGAGGATGCTTGGATGCTAGAACATCATGCAGTTTGGTGGTTTTCAAACTTGCTTGCCCTGAAAGAGTTGCCCTGGTATGTGAATCTGGGCTAAAGGCAACAAGACCACCCAAAACAGTCAGATTGAAAAACACCCTAGCTCCCAGAAGTGGATTGCTGGTTTACTAGATTACTGCTTGGAGTACTAAAGAATGTATTAGAACATCTGTAACGGTGGGCATAAGAACCATGAGATCAGAATGTGTCACTGGTATTAGAACTTTTGAGTGTAATGAAGCAGGCATTAGAACAATCGAGCTGTGGGCATTTGAGCCATGGTATCAAAATATGTCACTGACATCAGAGCAGTTCAGCGCAGTGAAGTCAGTGTTCAACCCACTGAGTTGTGGGCCTTTACAGTGTTAGAATATAAAACTACATTAGAACACTGAGTTATGCAAATGAACCTATCTTTTATGACCATTGACATGGAGGAGAAGGAAACAAGGCTTAGTTTGGCATCCCAACATGGCTTGGTTATTTCTTATTAGATCAAGCAAGAGGATAACTATGTGCTGAACAGCACAAGAAGGGTGCTCCAGTTAACATCTGAGGGGTTGCTGGAGTGCCTGCAGATGCTCTGGGTACTGTCTGGTACAGTCCTCAGATGGATTCGATCTTTCCTCACAGGCAGGGCTCAGAGAGTAGTGTCAGGGATTTATACCTTGGCCTCTCTCCCCCTGTCTTGTGGGGTTCCACAGGGTTCCATACTATCACCCATGTTGTTCACAGTGTAAATTCTGCCAATGGGGGACATCATTAGGTAGTATAGGCTGAGCTTTCACTGCTATGCAGATGACACTCAGCTCTACATGTCCTTTGTGCCTGAGCAGGTTGGAGCTGTCTCAGTCTTTAATAGCTGCTTCTCTGAGATCCAGGGCTGGATGAGTGCCAACTGGCTGAGGTTGAACCCAGATAAAACTGAGGTGTTGGTGGTGGACCCAGGTTGCCAGAGTTTGGGGTTGTCGGCTGACCAACCGTCTGGGCTTTGGCTCGGAGGACACCAACTACTTGCCTCAGACCGGGCACAAAATCTGGGTGTTGTTTTTGACAGTGACCTGACATTAAAATCTCAGGTGTCTGCTGTCATAAAAAACTCTTTTTAACATCTGAGGAACATCATCCGGATCAAGCACCTGGTACCGCCTGACGACCTTCCAACTTTGGTCCATGCCTTTGTGACCTCCCACTTAGACTACTGTAATGCCCTTTACCTAGGGCTACCATGGGTTGATATCTGCCGATTGCAGCTGGTGCAGAAAGTGGCAACTAGGCTGTTGACTGCCTTACCAAGATCTTGGCATGTCATGCCTGTGCTCTGTGGCCTACACTGGCTGCCTGTATATTGGTGGATCACCTTCAAGGTCGGGTTACTGACCTATAAAGCTCAACATAGACAGGGACCGTGCTAATTGCAATCACAAGTCATAAGAGGGAGGTAATAATCCCTCTTTACAAGACACTGGTTAGGCCCCATCTGGAGTACTGCGTGCAGTATTGGAGGCCACACCTTCACAAGGACGTTAACCAAATTGAGGCAGTCCAGAGAAGGGCAACCAAAATGGTGCAGGGACTGCATCAGAAGACATATGAGGACAGATTAACAGAGCTCAATATGTATGCCCTTGAGCAAAGGAGAGAGAGAGGTGATATGATCAGGCATTCAAACACCTTAAGAAGGGCATTAACAAAGGTGAAAGGAGTCTAACATGTTTAAATATAAGAAAAATAGCAGGACAAGAGGACATAGCATGAGATTAGAGGGGCCGATTAAGGGGAATGTGAGGAAATTCTTTTTTACAGAAAGGGTGGTGGATGCATGGAATGGCCTACCTCAAGAAGTGATGGCTATGAATACAGTGCAGGGCTTCAAACAGGCATGGGATAGGCATAAGGGAGCAATACAAATGACTATGAATAGATAGGCCACTGACAGAGCAAAGGCCGATGGCACATTTATAAGGTAGAAAAAGAAATGGGCAGACTGGATGGGCCTAATCTGCTGTCAGCTTCTATGTTTAAGATCTTCTGTGCCCCTACTGCTCCCTCCACTCATTCTGCTCTTCCGAAAGGGCTTGCTAGAGGTTCCCAGGGTTTGACTTAAGACCTCAGGGGCCCATTCTTTTGCGTTTATGGCCCCTACCCTGTGGAACTCCCTACCTTGTTGGATTAGTGAGTGCCTGACCATTGAGAGCTTTAAATCTGCTCTCAAAACATGTGTTCAGCTTGGCCTATCCTGATTCTGATTAACTAGATCTTTTATTATAGAGAACTAGTTTTAATTATTTATTTTTTTTATGCATATTGTTATTGTCCTTTATGGCTGGGAGGGTGTTATCTATGGTCTCCCCCCAGCCAGATTGGTCTTCCAGCTCCTGTGTCACTCCAAGTCCCTCACCCACTCCCCTCCACTGATCCTGCACAGCAGCCGCAGTGGTGTACCCACCACTGCTGGGCCGGAGGGGGGTCGGGTACAGGGGAAGCCTCCAGAATCGGAGCAGTGCAGTGCCACCGGACCAACCCTCATTCTGCACACCAAGGAGTTTGTACAGTTTTCTCCCCTGCAGAGTGTGGGCATGCAATGATGTCTAAGCACAGCATGCTGACATCTGCCGCACTCTGCCCCCTTGCTGCACCGCTCTAGTAGTGCTCCCATTCGTCACCAGGGGTCGTTACAGAGCGGTGGGTCCCTGGATCCCTCCCCGGGATAGGAGAGCAGTCCTCCAAACACTCTATCTTATCCCTCCCCTGCTAACCCCTGGTGGCCTGGGCTCATGACTGAACCCGGGTCGCCAACGTGGCACAAGGTGTGGCATCCAGCGCCTCAACCCTCAGCTCCACTGGGCCGGCTAGTTTTAATTATTAATTGTATGCATTTATTTTCAGCATAATCCTTTTGTTACTCCACCACATGAACAGGCATGAACAGGACAGGTGTCATTTTTCAGCCCCCCCCCATGATGTTTTACTCTGTATATCCTTTTCCCCTTCCCCCAGGACGTAGCATGAGACGAGCATTAAGTTGCTCAGTGTATCTTTCCTGGTAAAACAATTCAATAACTAAATAAAATAAATAAAAGTTGCTCCTTGAAATCACCCTTCAGACAGGACTGTGAAAATTCCACCTTTCTTGATCATAAGGTGGGGTCATAAAAAGACTATGTTGAACATTTGAGGTTGAAATGTGAAAAACTGCTAAGCTATAAAGAAACATTTAATTTTTCCAGTGTTTACTCCTAATTTTATTGTTGCAGATTTTGGCCCCAAACCTTTAACATTGCTCTGGTGTTGCTCTACCACGTGAATGTGACAGGTATAATGTTTTAAATCCCTTCCAAATATTTTCTTTCTGTCATTCCATGAACTCACCTTCCAGATGAGTTTAAAATAATTCCACCTTTATTTATTATAAGGCAGTGTCACAAAGACTGTTAGAAAATTAGGGGCCAGAATGCAAAAAAAAATGAAGTTATGAAGAAACAGTGAACAAATTAAGATGCTCTTTATTTTGTTCACTATTTTTGCAGCACTATACCCCTTAACCCAGTGGAACCCAAAGTCTACTAGTCGATGGCTATTGGGGAAGAAAAATCTACCCCTAGCCTCAAGATACTGTTCTTCTAACTTGTAACAGCATGCAAGCAACATGTTCAGCATTGACAAATGATTATTATAACATGGCCAGGGAAAATTACCCTCTCCCATTCGTCAGCAGATCATGGATTGATTCTCAATCCACGGTTACTCCCTCCAGAGATCAGACATAGTGTCTGCGATTGCAGCACACCCCCTGGAGCACACACACACACACACACACACACACACACAAGCACCTTTCTCTGACCAGGCATCATTATGTGACAGAAGCCTTCTCACCAGCAGTATTTATTATTGGTGTCCCTCAAACCTGATAGTGCTCATGAAAAGTGCTGTCCCTTCTCCCGGCTTTGAAGTTAACACAAGTATAGTTCTTTTACCACCTATTAAGTCAGGGGACAAGGTCCTGCTACAGATGACACCCCTGACCCTACCTGCAGAACAGAACACCCTGTTACAATTAAAGTTCCAGTCGTTCATTGTAAAGAGAGTTCTCTATTGCTCTGAAATTAGGAACTAACTGCCCCCCCCCCTCACCCCAAAAAAAACAAGGAGTGAATATTGTTGGGGCAGCCCTTACTTGCATGAAATCCGGATTAGAGGGAGCATTCAGACACAGCACAAAATCATTGGGATTTTATAGCCTGCACTCTAGGAGGAAATTACCGATAGTGATCTTATTATGGTAATAAAGTTAATGCATCATCTGGGATTTCTCCTCACGGACGGGCATGTTCAGTTTCGAGTTTCCAAAGGTAACCAATCCGCCTTCCAAGTTTTGTTTTCCTAGACAGTACAGCCCATGTTTCTGTGGAACAGACTATGTTTAACTCTCTACTTCAACTGTCATGATGCTGTGCAGCTCAAACTGTATCCACTTCACCCACAGCCTGCGTTTCTGTTTCTCTAAGGACTACTGTAGTGACATAGGTTATAGAAGAGTGCACAATGCAAGCAAGCTGATTTATAAGATAGCCAGGGGGATATCTGTTCATCAATAAACCTTGCAGTTGCAAAATCTGCCATCTATCGCATGTGTCTGTTTTAGCATACAGTATCCATTTTCCCTGGCCATGTTATAAGTGTATTAACCCACTCCAGAGCATGGGTTGCATGGGAAATTAATCCAAACCTGGGTGACTGTCAGCACTCAGCCTGCACCCTCATGGGACAACTGCCCCCCCCCCCCCCAGCATGGATTAATTCCCAGTAACCCATGCTTTGTCTGTTTAAGTTTCAAGCAGCCAGTCTTATGTCTGCAATGATCTATGCAGGGGTCAGATTAAGTTTTGTTGCTACTAGCCAGTAGCTAGTGACTTGCAAAATCCACTAGCCCCACAGACTTTTCTACTGGTCCAGCTGATCTACTTATTGAAATATTACCTTTTCCAGTACAAGCCTTCATGGTTACTTAAAGATTTTTGACTATCCCAAAAGCAAATCTAACAGCATTTGGCTAGTGGACTGGTGCCAGTTTCGACCCTGTCCGTGAACATGTGGTCACAGAGTTGAAATTACAGGAACAGACAGCCAGGACCACCTTCCCAGTACACACACACACACTCACACACACACACACACACACACACCATGGCAAACATCTAGCATTGACAAATGCTAGTTAACTGTAGCTGAAACTTTTTGTTGCACTGCTATTTTAAGTACTGGTCTTGCTGGGAGCAGCCTTATGGACTGTCCCACTGAACCACAGCCCATGCATAGCCTTTACATTAGTAAAGTGTGACAGGACACCAGACACACACAATTCAACCTTTGAAAAAAAAATCAAATGTTAGTTTAATATATTGACATCACTGTCCTCACCATAGTAGATCACAATGATTTCAGCAATACATGATGCAGTTTCTTTACAGTCAAGTTGGGGCTGGCAGTATAGCCTAGAGATTGGAGTAATGAGCTGTGAATGAGCTTGGTACAGCCAGCAGACCTGGATTTGATTCCCACAACCTCCCCTTGCATACTGTGTGACTGTGAGCAAGTCACTTAACCTCCCCAGTGCTCCCAGGTCGCCACTGAAAACAGGCAATTGTGCCTAGTGGGCCTTACCTGGTTACCAAAGACTAAAATAAATAAAAACGTTTCTCCAAGTATCGACAGGTAAGGAAACAGGCCCTTTACAGCAGCCAGCTTTACAACCTGTTTTATAATCAAGGCCCCTACTTTTCTGCGGCACAGTAGGACCAAGTTCTGCGGCAAGACTACCGTTTTCCGCAGAACTTCTGCAGCGGTGGTTTGTAATTTCTGCGGAAGTTCTGCAGCACTAACAAACTACCATATCACAGTGTCAGCTTGTCATCCTGACTTCAACTTCAGTTTCATGCTAGTGGTTATAGCAATCAAGATGGGGGAAAGCACAGTAACACTAGTTCAAAAAATAACAGACTTATAGAAATAATTTTATGCCTAAAAAGGCAAAACAAATATCTCTCCCTTAAGGTCCTTGCCTGTTGCATAAATGAAATATGCACAGGGGACTTTATGTGATAAATAAGGTATTTTTATATGAATGGTAGCTATATCACTAATGAGGTCTCCACTGTGTATCACTTATATATTTATATATGCTTTCTACACCACTCACGAGGTCCCCAGTGTGCATCACTTATCTATTTATACACAATCTGTAACATACATACAAATGTGTGTGTGTGTGTGTGTGTGTGTATAGTGAGAGAGAGATACTGTATGTATATGTGTATATGTGTGTGTGTGTGTGTGTGTGTGTGTGTATGTGTATGTGTATGTATATATATATATATATATATATATATATATATATTAATTTCCATGAAATTGCATCCTCATTTATACAAGTCCCATTGGAAATGGAATAAACAGAATAGAGGAGTTATTGCAAAACCAATTTTTCATGCCTATCTGCCTCCCCTGACATATTACATAACACCATCAGGCCATGACATGCATGTGAACTGATTGTGAGATAGAGCTCTCCAGCCCATCACAATGTGTCCACCATGAGACAGAACACTGCACCACACCTTCCCAGGCTCAGAGCAGTGATGTGTTCCCCCAATCCTTGTGCTGCCCAGCCAGCTCCCAGAGCTAATCTCTGAACCTGAGTTGCCGGCACAGAAACACAACATGCTACCCTCTGGCCCAACAGCTGGCCCTGAACACATTTCTCCATGACTTTCGGCAGACTCCATCAACCAGTGACAATATGTAATCAATAACCCTGGCAAAAATGTATACAGCGCAATTATTTATTTAACAGGTCTGTTCTTTCAGCAGGTCTACACATTATCATATTCCACTTTTCTGGGCATAATTACTTTATTTTTCTTAAAAATGACAGGTAAATTCATTTTACCAGTTATTCATTTTGGATGGCATCTCTATACCTTAAAGGCACAAATAAGTTTGTACAAAGTAAGGTATGGATGTAACAGGTCTATGCTGTTGACAAGGTTTTGTTTAAGTTGGCCCTAATGCAATAATGTAAGACTGAAAATGGTATTAGGCTGTAGTGCAGGTTGAACAAATATCACCATGCCTGATGTGCTGTGCCACCACCTCTGGCAGTGGGAGCTGTGGTAGATAAGTGACTATTCATTTCTGTGGCAGAATGTAGCCATTTCGTTAGGTAATCTATGATGTTATAGCAATGATAACATCACATTCTGAGCATAGAGGGATTTTGAATATAAAAAGAGGGGAAGGGAACCAGATTCTATGGATAAACCAAAATATTAATGAAAAATCACCAAGAACGGTGAATTCTGCGGCACTGCAGAAGTTCTGCAGTAGATTGCAAGTTTTGCGCAAAATTCTACAGCCACAGAATTCTAGGGGCCTTGTTTATAATCCATAAAGATTTCTACACTATTATATACTGCTTAAAAAAAATGCACAATCAGTCAAGTCAAAACACTGTTTTTCACCTGAATAATTGCAGTAGATCATAAATATTATATTCCTAAGTTTAAACAAAAATGCATTCTGCTCATGCAGGCGGAGGAACAATTTTATGTCAAACTCATAGAAAGATTATTTTGTTTTTCTTAAACCTAATAGGTTTATATTTTATCAAACATAAAATAAGCATTCCTATTTTATAAGCACAATAAGACAGCATGGGGTGTGCACTAGACATTTCTAAAGTAGGGCAAGGGGCTAAAGGGGATGGTCCTACAGCCTTCTGACTTAGGCCCTGTCCACACTACAGCACTCTGGCCCGGTAACGGATGCAATCCGTTATGGCCGGGGAGTGGTGCAGTGCGTCCACACCACGGCAGTGTCCGTTATGGGACCGGCACCGCGATCCACCGGGAGATGGGCGGCCGTTACGGCGCGCCGATCCCACAATGCAGCTCACGCTGCGCTTGAGACCCTACAGGGGACCGTTACCACCGATCCATACTACTGTCAGTAGCGTTGCCAAGGCGGGACGGTTTCATAACCGTTGTTGAAACCACCTCATATGTGGTTTCAACAACGGTTACGAAAATGCCTACTGTAACGTTACAGGTGTAGACGCAAACCGTTACGGTAACGATTTGGGCACTCTGTAATGTTACAGAGGCGTAGTGTGGACAGGGCCTTACTGCACCCCTTGCTCTGGTTTAGTAATGGCTCATGCACACCCGCTCCTACATTACTGCTTACATCTACCCTTCTGCCTGCAGATTGCTTGCACCAGAACAGTCAAAGCACACAAGATTCCAATTCCATACCGATGGCCAGGCTCTAGTGGAACACACTGTAAGTGGAGTGCTCAGAGTCGGCAGTGTCTAAGGCCCTGGACACAATGGGAAACTTAAAATGGTTTAAGTGCCTTAAAACAGTTTAAATCCCCCTAGCACTGTTTACAGACAGACTACAAGCCCCTTTAAACATTTTAACAAAAGTGTTTTTAAACCCTGCTAGATACCTAGTCTTAAAACCATTTTTACAAACGTTTTGCAGCTAGCATGGTTTTACTCACAGGTCTGTCCAGGAGTAAACACGTTTTAAGCTGTAATGGTTTAACTAACACAGTTCTAGCTGCAGTGTGTCCAGGCAAGCACAGTTCTGTGTGTTGGACTTAACACAAAATAGTTACAAGGAGAACAGGTTTAACACTAGCAGTGTGGCCACACTAAACCGTTTTCAAAAATGGTTACTGAGTAGTGTGGCTACACTGAAATGGTTTAGCTAAACTGGTTTTAAAAACGGTTTTCAAAAACAGTTCTGTAGTGTGTCCAGGGCCTAAAAGGTGGCTGGTAGAGGTTTCCCATAGTGCACTTGTAGAAAAACTCAGCACCATTGAAAAAACACTCCTGTTGCCTGTTATTTTATACACACACACACACACACATAATTTCAAGCCACATATTCTATGGGATTATTTTAGTGAGACATTTTTTTTTTCTATCCCCGTGGGTAAGCTGATATGTGTAGAAATTCTACTTCCCACTGCAACCCAAACACCACCACTATCACATGAATCAATCGCTGTCTCCATGGATACATAGTCATCATTTATTTTTTTAAGTGCAATAGATGCGCGAGTGACTATTTTCAGGCACGAACCAGAAGGTTACAACGTAGTTAGGAAAAGTTACAAGACAATATAATTTAGGCATACAACATATAGAGATACAGAAAAAATGGATAAGCAGTGTAACAATAAAGGTAACAGGAAAAACATTTGGATATTATACATATCAAAAGTGCAGTAAGTGCCCATGAATACAGTTAGAGTATCAGACAGTACAAAGTATAAGGTGCAAAGATTCCAGAGGATTACATTTCTGGTATCTACTCTGATGTACAAAACTAGCTATAAAAATATATTATAGGAAATGGAGTAGGGAGGCAGGATAGGTTAGGAGTCGAGGGACCACGCAAAAAGAGAATGAGTGAGAGAAGGAGGGAGATGGTAATGTGGCAGGGTAGAGAGGGGGTGCGGAGTAGGTAGAAGCAGGGAGCAGGACTAACAGATGAGACCACCAAAACAGCAACAGCCAGGTACACTGTTCAGGTACACAGCCTATCAACAAAACGGAAGTTTGGAATAGGACACCTTTAGCATCTTTCCCCGTCAGAAATACCTCTCAACTGTCCCTGATTTTGCCTTAAATTTTTCGATTGTCCCCTGTAACATTTTTGCTTTTGTGACTGAACAGTGGAGACTGTAAGCACAAAACAGTGTTAAACATTAGTTACAGATTTTTCTTCAACAATGCATTTTACACTAATCCCCTTATTCTATCCGCTCTCTGTGTGAATATCAATTTTTTTAGATGTGTCCCTGATTTGGGGTCTTTGCCCCCGATTTTTTAGGCATTGTCCCTGATTTATAAGGCAAGAGGTTAAGAGGTATATTGACGTCATAATGACTTGTTAGTCGTTTTCACACCCCCTACGCCTCAGTGGCTCTTTTCCCTACCACCCTCCGGCAGCGTTTAACAGACCAACCCCCCCCCTCATTGGAGCCCTACATCCTTCATCCTCCTCACCCTTACTCCACGTGAGGCATGGGGAGACTCGATCGAAAGGACCCTACCTTATTAACCCGATAGCGCTCCTTCTAGGTTTCAACTTCGCGGCTGTATTCCACCGATTTTTATCGTTCCGTTTTCCTTAAACGCAAAGAGACCTCGACCAGCCCTATTTATAAAACGGTGACTAGTTTCCAGTGGGGGTATTGCGCAGTGATTTTTTTTTATTTCAAAAGCATTTTGACATGTTTGACATCAGCAGCACACGACGTGCTGTCAGTTTTTGGACACTGTGACATCAGATCACTGGGGCCGCCTTTTACACGGTAGCGCCAGTAACAGTCGGGAGACAAGATTTGTACTGAATTCAAACACAGACGGTATCCTTGGTCAGTGATAACACTGCTGGGACTGGAACGTGAAACGGGCTTTTGGACTCACTACTGCCACTGCAGTCACGGAATGCACACTCTTCTGCCTTCTGCGAGTCTAACTGCAGCGGTCTGTAACACTTTGCTGTGATTGGCCATGTGCCATTTGAAGAAAAAAAAAAGCTCCGTTTATCTATATGAGTTTCTATTGGGATAGAAGCATATCTCTCATCCTCAATTGCTCCACAGTGTGCTATTCTCTACTTCGTTATTTTCTGAATAATTGTAGAAATCGTTTTTGGAGTTTCCCTAAATCAACCATTTAATAACTAACATTGGTCGTCTGGGGGTGGGGTGGGGGGTTAATGTTTAATATTGTTAGTGTTTGTTAACAGTGTTTTGTATTGGTGTCTTATATTTTGTATTGTCTGTAAGCCCCCCACACACACACACTCTCTTCCCTGTCTAGGGATATTTAAGGTGGTAAAGTTCATTGGGAAGGGGGGGCGCTGCTTAGCCAAGAAAACACAGTCCAGAAATATGAAAAACAGTACCTGAATGTCCACGGGTGATGAAGGTGATGGAAGGACTGCATCAGGTGCCCTGGACCCTCAAGGTGCTGAGCTGGAACACAGGTAGGATGACGCTGACCTTCACCTGTCTGGCCTTGCCCACTGACCTTCACCTGTCTGGCCTTGCCCACTTCACCTGGAGGCCTTTGTAGATTGCTTTCACCAGGCAGGCCTCTCAACATCTTCCTCGGTGGATTCTCCTGTTCCTGACGCTTTGGATACCACCCTGGAATGCACTGGGTACAAGTGTTTGGAGGCAACTTCGTTTAGCAACACAAACAGTTTCTTTAAAACACAAGAGGCCAACGCAGAATTGTAAAACGAGATCCCATTTAATGAAAAGTCAATGAAATAAACAGTCATTCCATGGAGCAATAAATCAGAACCGGAGGGTCACATTAGTAGCTGAATTGCTAGATGCTAAACTGTACCTTGGACCCAGGGGTCCCAGTTGCATAAGATGTTTAGACGGCCAGACAATCCCAACACAATCAGTAGCTTGAGGTCAAAATGACCACACACACACAGGCAGTATTAGACTTTCGTCTCCCAGTTTCACCCTTTCTCACCAGGAGCTCTGACCTGTAAGGGGTACACAGAGCACTTACGGCCCCCTCATCTTCTACTCCTCCTGCATAAGCTTTAGAATGAAAGCTGCACCTTTGATTTAATGGGGTTCCGGGCCAGGCTCGGGCTGGGGTACAGGGAGCCCACCTGGACAATTAATACAGGATGACCCAGGGTGACACATTCATATCAGTATTCCACATCAATGTGATACATTAGGTATGTGCATACATCATACGTTTATCTACAGTGTCCCAGATACCCCATTTAAGTAGAAATAAGATGATGAATACAAATGTTTTCAGGGTGCAGAGGGTAACCAGGTACACAACTGAAGGGGGCCCACCTGGATATTTCCAGGTGGGCCAGTCTGACCCTGGGGTTCCCTTCATTTATTAGAGCAGTTAAAGCCACAAATGACAAGGGCAGGAGCGAGACCCTTCAAACACAGTCCAGCACCCGATCACTGATGCTGTGCCATTGCTACAAGCATCCCAGGGGTATCTTCCCTGGCGACCCTGCAGGTTTGGGCAAATCTCTCATGCAGTGATCCCAGTGCAGAACAGCCTCATTTATGGGGCTTAGCCACTTTGCCATGAGAAATTTGAACACAGCCTGCCACTCTTTCTTCCCCCGTGATCAGTCCTACAGGTCTCCAGCTTCCCACAGATTCACACATCCTGGAGCTCCTCAGCCCGCAGTGGCATTCCACGTCCAGGTAGTCCTGGGACCCACTGCCACCTAGATCCTAGCACCCGGATCCCTTCAGCCAAACCAGGCCCAGCCACAAGCCTCCATCTAGTTCCAAACTGTAGTCCTCCCAGGATAAAGCTTTCTCTTGGAAATGCCTCCTCACCTAATGTCTGTTCCAGGCTTTAGAGCATTTTCCCTCTTCAGATTCTCTGGCTGAGACTCCCAGGATGCCCCATAAATTGCAACTTCTGGCCCTTCCATGTCTCCCTCCGGTGGCTGTACTTTAAAATAAAAAACAGCATAGCAGTCAACGCATGGCTGAGTGAGTGAACACCCCGCTCCAACCTCCTTCTCTCTCTCTCTTCCTCACGAATCTCCTGTTCTCTATGCATCCCTCTCTTTCATGAGCTCACAGAAATTTGGCGCCACACCCAGTGGTCCAATCAAGGACCAAATCCACTGCCACCAAATCTGCTGTTCTATTTTATGCCCCGCAGGACTTGTAGTCCTGAATTCAATAATTTTGCTATGCCTCGTGGTGCCAGCCGGCACAGAAAACCACTAACCAGCAAAGGAGCCACTGCTCCTTTAAATTTCGTCTCCCTGGTGGTATCCATGCATATGCATAGTGCGCGGACCACCATTTTAAAGAAAAAATAATTTATTTACACTTTGTGGTCCCGAGCCTGGGCTGGTCCTTTACTGGACCTGGGACTGCACACCGTCGCACCTGGTGGCGCGGACAGTCATTCTGGTGCTCAGCCTGGCACTGATTGAGTCAAGACACTGAAGAAAATGTCTGCATGCTGCAACAGGAGGTCTCAAGGTGTGACTACCACCAGAGCCACCAGGACAAGACAGCGCCAAGGGGAAAAGCCAGGGAGCACAGAGCTCCACCAAAGGTAAGCCAATGTTGGGGAGCTAACATGTCCCTTTTTAAATTTTTAATACAGTGTACTAAGTAGCACTGGCCTTCAAAATTCAGAGCAAATGGACACAATGTAAAGCACTTTCTTATTTAAAAAATAATATGTCTACACATAGTGGGACCCATATATTTAATGTTAAGGAGTATTCCAATCAGGTTAGCTCAATGATTTAATATCTTTTGTGTCCATAAATAGCTCTAACATTATTAAGAACATTTATTTTATTTATTTATTTATTGAAATGTTTCACCAGGAAAGCATGCTGAGCAGCAAGTTGCTCATCTCCTGGTGTGACCTGGGGGTAGGGGAACATGAGGATAGTATACAGAGATTTGGTATATAATATAGATATACAATCTGATTACATTCAATAAAGTGAGCAGACTATACAAAAGTACTGAAAAGGAGGAATACTAACATGTATGGTCTAGATGGATACAATGCTATGAGTCTTGAACTAGATAGCACAAATATCTTTTGCAAACACTTGGTGGGACATAGCTTTGTAGTTAGAAAATGGTTAGATAGAATACAAGGAGGTTGAACTAGGGCAAGATCGCAAGAGACACAGATAGAACAAAATTTGCAAGGTGTAACAAAAGTGCAAGGTTGACTATAAGTGCATTAGAGATTAGGGGTTAGCCAATAACTTAGGCTAGGAATGGGGGAGGTGAGAGGGTGGGGCGCATATAGGCAGAGAGCAGGGGGTGGAAATGGGGGATTTGGAGGAGGGGAAGGCAAGTGGTGGAGGAAAGGGTCTGCCAGGACTTGACCCCTCCAGAATGCTGGGGACCCTGCCTGCACCAGGCAGAGGACAAGCATGAACAGGAGGGAAGCAGGTTGTAGGCAATGGGAGTTAGAGCTTGTCAGGAAAGAAGAGAGGAGGAAGAGAAGGGTCTGCAAGGGCCTGGCCCCTCCAGTATGCTGTGAACACTGCCTGCACAAGGCAGAGGTAGAGTATAACAGGAGGGAAGCAGGTTGTAGGCAGCAAAGGTAGAGCACGACTGGAGGGAAGTATGCAGCGATGGGGAGTAGGCTTCAGAAGGACCAAAAGAGAGGGAGGTGGGAGAGAAGGGCTGAGACCTAGCCCTTTCAGAAAAGAATGGGGTGGGACTAGGAGGTGAGGAAGGTGTTTGCCTAGGTTCTGGACCCCTCCAGGATGCACAGAACCCTGCCAGGGGCCTAGGCCAATCAATGGTGAGTGGGTAGTGAAGGTGAGGTGCTGTACGGAGGAGGAACGGGGGGGGTAAGGTGGAAAGGAAGAGGTGCTTGGGGGAGGGTTTTGCAGGAAAAAGGTGGTTGTCAAGTTGAAGCAGGCTCATAGGGGAACAAGTTAAGGAGGATTGTAGCAGGAGCAGCTAACAGAGAGAAAGTTATGTAAGGCAGAGACAAGAGAGTGGGAGGAAGAGGAATGTCATATTTGAGGTGGAAGGGAGTTCCAGATTTTGGGGAAGCAATGGGAGAAGCCTGATTGGCCAATGAGGGTGGTACCACGGGAGACTAGCAGGGTGCAAGTGAGAGTCTGAGGCAGTGGGAGGCAGGTGGAGGGGAGGGAGGGAGGGTGCATGAGAGGTAGGAAGGAAGGAAGTACACCAAGCTAAAGTTTGGAAGCTAGCTTGGCACAGTGAGCCAGGGGTTTGTTAGCAAGTGAGGAGAAGGACAGGACAGGGCATGATAACGGTCACAATGATGGGTTTGAGATGGGGCGTCAAGAACAAATCAACAGAAGGAGTTGAAAAGAGAGTCCAGTCTGGTAAGGGAAGGCATGGGAGCGGCATCATAGACTACATCACAGTAGTCAAAAATGGGACGGATCATCTGGACAAATTCTCGCCAGGCCATAGGAGGGATGCAATTACAGTTTCTGTAAAGGGCTCCAAGCTTGGAGTGCAGTTTTTTTTTCAGAATGGTGTCAATGTGGCCAGAGAAGCTGAGGTGTTGGTCCAGACAAACCCCAAGGTGTCTGAAAGAGGGGGTGTTCTCAAGGAGTATCCCTTCAAGAGTGTGGAAAGAGGATAAGGGGTGGTGCCTAGAGAGTCTCTGCCTAGTGCCAAAGGTCATGGTCTTTTTGACATTTAGGAATAGTTGATGTGAGGCAAACCAGAGCTGAACCAGGTGGAAGTCATGCTGAAGAGTGGTTGCTACATCAATGGTGGTTTTGCCGGAGGTGAACAAGATGGTGTCACTGGCATACGTATGGATAGAGGAGGAGGGGGGAGCAGACTGAGGGAAGGTCATTTAGGAATATGGAGAAAAGGATGGGGCTGAGCACAGAGCCCTGTGGGACTCCTGTGGAGATTGGAAGGGGTAGAGAAATTACATTCTGAATCCTGACTGATTTGTGTTCTGCCTGTGAGGTAAGCTCTAAACCAAGAAAGAGCAGGAGTAGACAAACCAGCAGCCATAAGGGAGTCGAGAAGGAGAGCATAGGAGACTGTGTCAAAGCCTTGGCGAGGTCGACAAAGATGGCAGAGGTGATGAGGCCATTGTCCATCCCAGTGAGGATAGAGTCAGTGAACCTAAGGAGGGATGTGGTAGTGGAATGGTTCTTCCGAAAACCAGATTGGAACGGGGTGAAGAAGGAGGAGTCAGCAAGAAAAGAGGTCAGTTGAGAGAGGACCAGGTGTTCTTGGAGCTTAGCAAGGGCGGGAAGGAGGGAGATGGGTGATAGTTGGCAGGGGAAGAAGGATCACCACCCTTAGGGTGAGGGAGGACCACCACATGTTTCCAGGGTGTAGGGATGGAAGAGGACATAAAGGAGAGATTTAGAATTAGAGGGAGAGGGTAAGCAATAGCAGGGGCTGAGAGGTAGAGAAGTTTAGGGTCAAGGTCATCCGAAGAGGAGCCTTTGGAGGGATTGAGAGAGAGGAGGATTGTTAGTGTCTCCTCAGGGGAGATAGGAGAGAATGAGAATAGAGGGTGGGTATGGGGAGGTTGAGTGATAGGAGAGGGAGAACGAGTGGAGGAGAGGCTTGTGGGGAGGGATTTTAGAAAGGTTGAGACACAGGAGGTGTAGTAGGAACTGAACTCCTGAGCAACTATGCAAGGTTCAGACTCTAGTGTGTTGTTTATATTGAGCACAGGGGCTGGGGGATGCAAGGGGAGGAGGAATAGTGAGTGGGCTACTTTCCAAAATTTGGAAGGGGAATTTATTTTATTGAGGAAAGAAGATTTAAAATATTCAGACTTGGCAAGTCTGATTGCTTTAGTACAAGCATTTCTTAGCCTGCAATAGTTAATAAGGGCTGATGGGAGCTGAGAAGCCTTGTGTTTCCATCACGCTTTATCATGCTTTCTAAGGCAGGTCATTAATTCTGGGGTGATCCATTTGAATAAGGCATGGAAGTCCCAGGTAGCTATAAATCTGTCTTTTAAGTAAGTGAGGGCTGGGTCGATGGAAGTGGCAGATGCAACTGGGGACCAATCAGAATTGTATATATCATTGAGGAGAGGGTTTAAGTCAAGGGAACTGAAACAGCGGAGTTGTAGGATTTTATGTGGCGGTTTAGGTCTGTGGACCTTCCTGACCACAAAGATAGGGTGGTGATCGCTGAGGACATCTGGGAGGACGCTGGATTTGATGACTCGGTGAGTGTGGGAGGTGAGAGTTCAGTCTAACAATGAGAGGTTTGGGTTTTTGTGATTTAGTCAGGCTCTTGGATGAGTTGGGAGAGATTTAAAGCAGAGATATCACTGTGTGTCTTAGAAGTGGCTAATGACAGCCAGTTTAGAGTTACATCACCTAATACATATAGCTCACCTTTGTGTGAAACGGAAGCTATAGATGTGATGAGGTGAATAGATTCAGAGGGCTTCATACCTGGGCAACAGTAGATACTGGCAATAAAGATAGGGGAGGAGAAAGGCAGAGCAATATTTACTACCAGGGCTTTGTAAGTGGCAGGTAAGGCAGGCAAGAGAACGGTAGTGTATTGGAGAGAGGACTGGATATACATGGCTACTCCACCTCCCCTACCTGCGCTATCCTGCCTGACTAATGAATAGCCTGGGATGGCAGTGAAGGGATCAGAAGTTTTAGTATCCATCCAAGTTTCAGTTAAGATTAGAATGTCTGGAGTGAGGAAGATTATCAACGACTGTAACAGATCAATTTTCAGGACAAGGCTGCAGAAATTGAAATGAAGGATCTTTATACATTTTGGGAGGGCAGAAGAGGTGTTGGAAGGTTGTATGTTAATGGGGGGATAGCAGCTGTGGGGAGAGGGGAAGGGGACCAGGATTGGGGTGTACATTTCCTGAGGGAAGTTATAGGAGTGCGAGTATAAGGAAGTGTAGTTTAGGATATTTGTGGTGGGCAGAGTATTCGTGATGTGTTTGGGTGGGAGGGGCTGGGTGTGGATAATCAGGAGACGAGGGAAAGCAAGGTAGCTAGAAACTGCGAATAACATGGAAAGGGATATGTGGGGGAAGTGAGTTCAGAATATTTGAGGGGAAGAGGGGGTAATAGCAAGAATGAAAGAGGGGGCTAGGAGATTGTGGGGGAAGGGGGAGGGGCAGGGTTTTTAAATTGAGAAGTTTGTGGAGTTGTGTTAGAGATGACAGAAAGAAGAATTAGAAGGAGGGGAAGTGGGGAAAGTGGGGTGAGCATACTGTAGGTAGACAGGGATGCTTACTAATCAGGGTAGATTGGACAGTGGGGGGGGGCGGGACAGTGAAACGGGAAGGGGTGTCTGCAAAAAAGTGGCCACTGCCAGAGGGAACTGACAGCCACTAGCAAGTTGTGCAAACCTGGGGAAAAACAGGTAGCTAGAGATAAGCCTTGACAGAAGTAGAATAGGGAGGGGACAAAGATTGATGAATAGGGATAGACTGACCACACAGTAAGTGAAACAAGACAGGGATTGGATTGGGTGAGTGTGGTTATAACTGGGCCCTCTAGTGGCTAGAAGATATAATCTGTTAATGGAAAAAAAAGTAGGAACAGAAAAGAAAAGAAATTTAGGCAGCGGAGAGATAAGCTTCAGGGAAAGGTGGCAGGCAGTTCAAATCCCTAGGGGCTGAAGGCAATCAGGGAGAGACAGAGTGCTGAATCAACCTATAGCAGACCCAAATTCAGGTACCATCCACCAACTGAGTTCACGGCTAGCAAGCTGGATTGGAGCTGCTTTTCCAAAGCATTCCTGGATCCTTGCTCTTGAGTGCAGACTGGGGAGCATCCTGCAGATGGCTATGTTCAGCACCAGACCACTAGTGCAGAAGATGGAACCCCCTCAGGGAATCCTGGATCCTTGCTCTTGAGGGCAGGCTGTAGAGCACCCTGTGGCCAGCTGTGTTCAGCATCAGACCGCTAGTGCAGAAGATGGAACCCCCTCAAGGAATCCTGGATCCTTGAACTTGAAAGCAGGCTGTGGAGCACACTGCAGCAAGCTGTGTTCAGCACCAGACTGCTAGTGCAGAAGATGGAACCCCCTCAGGGAATCCTGGATCCTTGCTGTTGAGGGCAGGCTGGGGAGCACCCTGCAGCCAGCTGTGTTCAGCACCAGACCGCTAGTGCAGAAGATGGAACCCTCTCAGAGAATCCTGGATCCTTGCTCTTAAGGGCAGGCTGGGGAGCACCCTGCGACTGGTTGTGTTCGGCACTGGACTACTAGTGTAGAAGATGGAACTCCCTCAGGGAATCCTGAAGAGAGGACATCAGTAAACCTTTGAGGAGCAAAGGTAAAGTTGAGTGTGAAAATCATAGCACTATGCAAAATTCATAGCAGTTGAAAGGTATGGGTAGAGATGACCAATCGGGTGCTACCCTTTTAAATACAGGCTCCCCAATATACAGGGATTCTTGTATTTTTACAGGGAAATTGAGCCAGTTACAGGAAATGTTTTCCCATTGATTTGCACTGGTTATACAGGAAAACAGAGCAAATTGGCACAAATCAAAGCTTTAGTCCTAGGAAGTAGAACTACCGCTCTGCCCCCGGTTATTTGTGCGGCTTCTTTGAACAGTGCTGCAAAAACATTTTACACATGGGAAAAGCAATAAGAATCCTCCATTAGCATACCTCTCAACCTTTCTTCACCAAAATGTGTGGCAAATGAGTAAAATGTGTGCCATATCAAAACATGGCACCGCAAGCTCAGAACACTATGGCTGTCAGAGCACTAATATTTTTGTTTGCTGATAACTGAGCCTAATAGATAACTATGAATTTCTGCTTTAAAGTCTCAGTGGGAATTAAGGAATACCACCTTTGCCATGTGGGACAAAGGATTTCTGAAAGGTAAATGAGTGATGTACCTAGTAATGTCTGATGTGTGATGCTTGAGAGCTACTTGGCCATTCTGACCACTAGGAAGTGAAAATACTAAAAATTCATTATGTTTATTTATGTAGTTTTTGTTAAGCAGACAGACACACTAGGTAATCAATGCCTATTTTCAGGTACAACCCAGTAGATTACATCTAAAATTACATACACGATGATACTTACATTAGAATACTTTGTAAGACAATAGGCAGTGAAGGAAAAAAAAACATGAAATAAGGCATTGCACAATGGAAAAGGAATACATACCAGGCAAAGCATTTAGTTTCCTATACTGTAAAACAATAAGCAATGAAAGAAAGAAGCATATTAACTAAACATCACATCATAAAAATGGAAAATTTAGGAACAGTATCCATCCATGTAAAGCTACACAAAGGACGTATGAGTAATGAGTACCATGATACTAGATCAACACTTGTTATACAAATGGGTGCCATGCAGAGATAGCTCAGGTTCTGCAGCAAGAGTAGCATGCCAAGCTAAGGAGATATTTACAGTATGGTACCCAAGACAAAAAGTAGGCAATGCGGGGCAGAGATGAACTTCAAGTGGTATGGAGTTCCATAGTTTTGGGGCACCATAAGAGTAGGGCAATGCATTGGTGCACATTCTAATCTTAGGGACAGCAAGTAGGTCACTATCACCTGACCTCAGGGGGTAGACGCTGTTCATCAGTCAGCCAGTAGGTCACTATCACCTGACCTTAGGGAGTAGACACTGTTCACTGGGTTGAGAAGTGTAGTAAGGAATTGGGGGCTGCCCATTAGTCATATAGTTCTAAAGACCACACCCCCAAAACTATGATCCTGTAGGGAGGATGTTGAAGTCAACCCAGCCTGTCATCAAGAGAACAGTGGTGAGTAAGCTGATGAGACATCGATACAAAACAATATATACTGTTGTATGCAACACCCTCCCCTGAAAGCAGTAGCTTTAGATGCAGTCTAGACTACATGGGCACCATAAAGAAGCTTGGGGAGGAGCATTCCATGGGCAATGGCAAGGTGAGCTTGTGGAGTTAGGTTACCACCCACTTTATAGGAGAAGCCTACCATGGAGATCTTTGACTTTGTCTCCCATGACATGAGATGAGTAATCAAGTGAGAGGTCAAGTGTGACTCCAATGTATGTTAAAGCGGAGACCGATGGAACTGACTTTCACAGTACAATGGAAGTTTGCTGTAGAAGAGGGTACATTACTAGTCAGTGACTTCTAAGTGATGGGCATCAGGGCAACCTGATCCAGCATAACTTTTGTTTTGTTAGCTGAGGGTGTCTGAAAAGAAAAGTCTTCTTTATCATGTTACTGCTCAGAGATAAGCAGTAATCCATTGTCGGAGACCTTTAGTGTATCATTTGTTTTATCACCTAACAAAAAGAAGGAATTAACCATAACTATCACTGCATTGCAATATTAAGCTGCAGGATTTGTTGGTGACCATATATTTTTTTTCAGCAGTAATGTTTGCCTGGCTATAACATCAAGATATTCCATTTTCTTTTCATTCCTGAACTGAGATATGGAATTTTGAAGTTTTTAAAAGTTCCCATTTCTGTGCCATGCCTATCATGGAAAAGTTAAATATCATGGTGCAGTGTGTTCCTGTTTACCATCAGAAATATGTGTTAATACCGTATTATTACTTTTACTTTATGAACCTAGCATTTACATTCAACAGGTATCCTCAATGGATGAGCTTTCTAAAAACTGCGAGTGGTGGTCATCTTTAATTACGTGAGCCATTAATTACAAAATTAGCTGTAGAAGCTGTTTTAACACAATCTGAGAAAACAAAAAACAAGCAGTCATGTCATAAATACATTTTTTGGAGAGATCACGTGATGCAGAGTGCTGAGTAGCAGCTCCCTCTAGAAGCTCCTGCCTCCCGTCTATTATTTTGTCTCGTTTTGGCATTCTAATTCACTATTTTCTCTTGTTTTTGAGATTTAACGTTGTGTAATAGCTGTGGCACTCTGGTCTGGTTATATCTCGGACGGATGGAGGCTTACATGAAGAAAGCCCCACAGAAGCATACCCCTCCAGCAACTCCTGAGAAGGCCCCTAAGAAATCCAGGGCCTTGGGTGGTTCTGGGCCTGATCCTCCGAGCCAAAGTGGTGATCAGGAGCCTTTAACGCTTTCCAGATTTCTTGAGAAGTTTAAACTCTTTCGAGAAGAAATGAAGGATATGGCAATGGATTTGAAATCGCTATCTAGAAAGCTAGATGAACTCTCGCTGTCTGTGTCTGATAATATAGCCCGAATTACTTCTATTGAGAAAAGAATTAGCAGTCTCAACCCTGATCTGGTCTTGATGTGCCAGAAATTGTCTCGTTTTGAAGCTAAGCTCGAGGACCTAGAGGGTCGGAGACGAAGAAATAACGTAGTGATCCTTGGTTTACCGGAGGGAGAGGAAGGCCAATATGTTGTGGCATTTGTTCAGAAGCTGGTTGAGCGGGTGGCTGGCCTATCTCCATTCGGCCCCGGCTACATTATAGAGTGTGCCCACAGGGCTTTACGGCCTAAACCATCCCCTGAGGATCCCCCCCCTATTGTGTGCCAGTTTTTGAATTATTTGGAGAGACAGCATTTCCTGCAAAAAGTGCGAGCTTTACAAGAGGTTCGCTGGGAACATATAAAGCTGAGAATCTCACAAGATCTACCCGTCTCAGTTCGCTTGAAATGCAAAGCGTTCCACCCTATTGTTTCCAAGCTAATTGCAGCAGGTTTGAAGTTTAGGATGGGTTATCCGGCCAGACTGCAGATTTCAACTAATGGATCCTGGAAAAGCTACGAAGACCCTGAAGAGGCTTTGAGGAGCCTTAAATCCATGTTGCCAGATCTCTTTAAAGATTCTTGAATGGTTGTGGTGCAGTATGGAGAACTACACGGAGTCGAGAGTTTAAACTTTCGTTTTTTCCCTTAGAGAAATCTTCTAAATGTGAAGACTTTGGAAATTGCATCTACCGCTTTGGACTGGGGGCATCATTGCAGATCGCCTCGACTTTTCTTTTCCTTCCGTCTCATAATGGGCCCATGCTGGTCTGAAGCAGTGGACACTTGGGTTTGGGGCCTTCTCAGGGGGAGATTTGTGTGCCAAGTTTTGGCAGCTACTTTTGTTGGGGGCTGAAAGAGCCTAGTTTGATTGGTTGTGGGCTAGTTTCTCATTTTTCCTTGTTTGGATTGGTACTAGGATGGTCCTGGGCTTTCTCCATTCCTAATTTTCATTTAGTCGGGTCAGTGAATTGGCCACTAGAGGGCGTTCCAACCTTTGGGAACTCACGAGGAAGCACTACTCGAGGAGGATTTTGCAGTGTTTTATTATTTAATTGGTGCGTAGTACTCTCAATTTTGCAGGGAGGACCTGTGCATTGGATATAGGCTCGTTGTGGGTAGAGGCAGTTACTATGCCTTCCCCTCCAGTGGAGTGATCTCAGCTTTTCCCATCTCAATTCCTGCTTTCAATACGAGCTGGGGTATCTTTCCCTTTGGGGGTTTCTGGTCTGGTTCTGGTTACAGGTGGCTCAGCCTGTGCTCCTTGTCTCTATCCGGGTTATCACGAAAACCTGGGTGGTGAAGTGGTCTCCCTATGGTCCCTCTATAACAAATTCTCTTATGTCCATGCTCTGGCTGGATCGAGGTGAAGGCCCAGGACCATTCTCTTTTGTTTCGGGTATAACTCACAGTGTTTGGTTTCTACAGACTGCGATTTGTGTGCAACAGCGCTAACTGTCTGGGTTCATTATCGGGGGGCGGGAGTAGAGGGATTAGAACCAGTATTGTGCTGAACGTTACTTGTGACAGTTTGGTGGGGGAGTGGGTGGGGTTTGGGGCATGGTTTGAGGGTGGGGATGAAGGGGATGGGTGGTTTCTATTTTTGGGGGGGCTAGGGAGGAGGGTGGGCATTACTGCAGTAACCCTGGATACATGTAAAGGGGATATACATCTCGTGTGCTGAGTGTAATTATTTTAGTTCAATTATTTTTCCTAGATGGCTAATGAGCTAACATTTGCGTCTTGGAATGTTAAGGGGATCAGAAAGCAACACAAGCAATACCGGGTTCTCAAACATTTAAGTTTGTTCAGTTCACAGATAACCTTTTTGCAAGAAACCCATTTATTAGAAGTGGAAGCTTTGCAATTAAGGAGGCAACAGGTGGGATCGATTTATAGTGCCCAGGGCACCACAAACCGTTCCGGGGTTATGCTCATGATTAACAGGAGCATTCCATTTGTTTCCACACAAGTGATTAATGATACAGAGGGTAGGTTTATCCTGGTTAAAGGTACCCTTTGGTCCATCCCAATATTATTGGGCTGTGTTTATGGCCCTAATCTGGATGACCCTGGATTTTTTATGAGGCTTATATCTATCATTCTCCCAATGCTTCCCATTAAAATTATTTTAGGGGGAGATTTCAATCAAGTACTCGATCCTTACTTAGACAGACTGGACAGTGGCCTGGGTGGGGCTACCCCCGGACAGAAAGCATTTAGGGATTTATTGATCAATGTGGGTTCTGCGATGTCTGGCGTGTTTTACACCCCGATTCTAGGGAGTTTACCTTTAGGTCAATGGCACATGGCTCGCAGTCCCGCATTGACTATTTGCTCATTTCTCAATGTCTCCTGCCCGGGGTGAAGACCTCCTCGATTCAACCCAGCCCAATCTCTGATCACTCACTAGTAGTATGCAATTTGGTACTGCTCAATTCATCTAATAGGGAAACTAGATGGAAACTCAATGACCAACTCCTTAAAGATGTTAATGTTGCAAACTTATAAGGGAATAAATAGAATCCTTTTTTTCATTAAACCCTTTAGATAGTGCAAAACCAGATATCTTGTGTGGGGCCTTCAAAGCTTTCATGAGAGGGATACTTATTAGCATGGCGGTTGGTAGGAAAAGAGCGTGGGAGAAGGAACTAAAATCCTTATTAACCCAAATCAGATCTCTGGAAGTTAATCTTCTGGCCAATCCTCTAGATGAGGATACTCGGAAACTCTTGAAGTTAAAGGATAAATACTTGAGGCTACTTCAAGAGAAAGCAGAACTAGCCATTATTTGTACCAGGGCTAATTACACCGATCGAGGGAGAAAGCGGGACGTTTACTGGCATTGCGTATTAAACAACAGGAATCAATGAGATTTATCCCGCCCATTAGGTCAGTGGCAGATGGATCTCTTAAGGTGTCTCCCACTGAGATAGCTCAAGAATTTGCTGCTTATTATTCTAAATTGTATAGCGATATGGAGCACCCCCCCGTCCTGAAGACATAGAGGGTTATCTAAGGGACTCCCACTTGCCCCCCCCTCCCTGGCCGGTGTAGTGATGCTCTGGTTGTCCCTATTTCCCAGGAGGAAATTGCTAAGGTTATTAGTGAGCTGCTTGCTGACAAGGTCCCTGGTCCAGATGGATTTTCTGCTTTATTTTACAAGGTCTTTCGAGACCTCCTCTTACCAATACTTGGTCGCTTATTTCAGCAAATCCTGTCTGGGGTGGAGACAGATCTGTATCTCTACGAGGCCCTGATTGTCCTGCTTCCTAAACTTGATAAAGATCTCGAACTGGTTCAAAGTTACAGACCTATCTTGCTTTTAAACCAGGACATTAAGATCCTCTCTAAAATTCTGGCTAATAGATTGGCAGTGGTTCTTCCTGGGTTAATAGGTACAAACCAGGTTGGATTTATGAAAGGGCGCTCATCTTCCGATCATGTATGCACCTTGTCGCATGTCTTCTCAGCTACCAAGGACGTGGAGTTCCCTGCGGGCTTGGTCTCCCTGGATGCCGAGAAGGCATTCGACTGTGTGAACTGGAACGTTTTGTTCCGCACTCTGGAGGCCTTCCACTTCCCTCTCTGTTTATCTCCTGGATTGCGCCCTTTATAAAAATCCCCGGCAAAAATTTCCGCGATGGGCCTTTTCCCATTCTTTCTCGCTTCACTCGGGTACTAGACAGGGGTGCCCCCTTTCCCCTCTACTGTTTAACTTATATCTGGAACCTGTTATTCAAAATATTCTTAATAATGATTCCATACAAGGGGTGAGAATTGTGCGGCACGAAGTCAAATTCACTGCATATGCAGATGACCTGTTAATACATCTGTCCCATCCGGTATCCTCCGTCCCGGCCTTACTAAGGGAAGTAGTAAGGTTTAGTGCTCTGTCCAACTACAAATTGAATGCCAGTAAGTCCCTATTTTTCCCATTAAACCACAAAGTTTTCAAAGCAGACATTAGCCCTTTTGGGCTATGTTGGACACCCAAGTCATTCAAATATCTGGGTATCAAACTTTCACGCAACCCCCTAGCATGGTTCAAGGAAAATTTAGATTTCCTATTGCAGGGGATTACGCATGACCTTGAGAGGTGGTCTAAACTCCCTATCTCTCTGTGGGGTCAACATAATTAAGATGAATATATTTCCTAGGATTTTCTACCAGTTGTCCCTTCTCAACACCTTTATTCTTTTACTCTGGTTCAAAAAGGTACATGGTGTTTTCACTAGATTCATCTGGGCTGACCGGTATCCCCGTTTGGCTTATCATAAGTTGGCAGCCCCAAAACTGGAGGGGGGGGGCTTCGAATCCCCCATCTGGCTATGTATCACTGGGCTAGTCATCTTGCAAAATGTTTGCGGTGGGTATCTCCCGGCCCAGAAGAAATGCAACCCATCTGGCTCAAAATAGAATTGGATGCAATCAATGACAAAAATCTGGTTCCTCTCACATTATTTTTTCTTAGGTTATCCCAAGTAAATGTGGCTGTAGAGTGTTCCACGATAAGGACATCCTTAAAAGTCTACTCACAGATATGTTCCTTTTTGCAGTATTCCCCCCATCTGGACCTGGCCCAGTCTATCTGGAACTCTCCATCATTTACTATTAACAAGAGTCAACTTTCCCATCTTTGGTTGCCTCAACTGGGGAAGGGGAAGCTCTTGGCTTTTACTGATGGTGGGGGGCATTGGTTATCAGTGGAAGAGATGGTTAGGAAATTCCTCATCCCACCTTCGTCCTACTTTAAAGTCCTGCAATTGAAACACTTACTTGTAATTACCCTGGGTAGCACTCCTCCTTCTCAGAGCATCTCTTCTCTGATACCCAAGGTATCCCCACTTTCTGGCTCCCCTGGTGCAATTTCTAAATTATATCAGGTTTTGTTTCATAAAAAGTTTGCGGGTCCATTTGGGCCGTCAGGATTTTGGAGTAATTTTTTTCCCTCATCTTCAGCTGGTTTGGCATTCTCTCTGGAAGTCATGTCATAAATTTATTTCTCAAGATAGGTTGCGTCTCATGCAATATCACATATTGCACAACTTATATTACTCCCCGGCCAAACTTCACAGGTGGGGTTACCTAGACTCAAACAAGTGCAACAAATGTTCACAGGATGAGGGCACACTTTTTCATATGCTTTGGTCTTGTCCAAGAATTTCCACCTTATGGGTTTCAATCCAAACCTCCTTAGACCCCTTGTTGGGCCTCCAAGAATATTTTACCTCTGAGATATGTGTGTTAGGGGACCTGTCCTCTGTTAGAGCTAGGGGACGCAAATTTCATATTTCCATGGTTGCCCTGTCGGCTAAGAAAATAATTCTCCATCACTAGAAAGATGGGTCCTCCCCTTCTTTCCAGGAATGGGTAAGAGAAGTATTATCCAACTTGCGCACGGAAAAAGCAATAGCCAGTCTGCACAATACTCTGGCAGTCTATACTAGAATTTGGGATCCCCTTCACTCACTAATCTCTCTAGTTCCAAACTAAACCTATACTAGGGTTATTGCTTCTATATGGTTTTTGGTTAGAGGCTCGGCATCCACGGGTACTGAGATGGGTTACTGCAGTAAGGGGAGGTTGAGGGAGGGGCAGCATCCTTTCACTATGTATCAATGTGTCTCAATCAGTTTTCTCTGTATGCTGCCTTTTATGGTGGAAAATGTATGAATAAACTTTAAATTATAAAAACAAAAATACATTTTTGGGCAAAAAACTATATAATCATTTTTTTTCTGACTAACAAATTCTGCTACTTTAAGGCCTTTTTTTTTCCAAATAAAAACAGCCATTGATGGAACAAGCAGTCCTTATCTATGGTCAGATTCTATGTTTCTATGTCTAAAACCATAGGTATCACATTTCTATAAAGATGCAAATATTGGCAGTAAATTAAAAATGCAATTTAAACTACCACTGTTCAGTGCCACATTATCAGTTACACAGTAAACATGAACACCATATGATTTCTGAATGCATATTATTTTAGTTTATTGAGACTTATTAGGCAGAACTTTTTTGTACATAAATATGCTGATAAAATACCTTTATAACCATGGAATCTATGTCAAAGGGTTCTTAGGATGGGCACAATGCAGCAGATTGCTATTTGTGGGGTTTCTATCTACCTTAATTAACCACTTATATTCCTTCAGATGAATGGCATATGCAAAGATTGTATTAAGACTATTGACTGGAGAAACTGTTACCTCATGGTGTGAGAAACCAAGTATATTTGATTAGCTGTGGTTCTTTATTTGACTACAATGCGTTTAGAAATATTTTACGAAACTGATGATCTAGTTAAATATTAGGATCATTCCCCTGAGTCAATGGCACTTTTCACAGAACTTTGAGGAACAGGGAAGCAATATATTGTATGGGCAGTGAAGTTCAAATAAAAATAGCCTGATCAATTTTATTTGGTGAGTGAGCAGACATTTTATTGAGCTGATTAATTCTAAGGCTTACTACACCCAGATGATCTTTTTTCATCTACAAATAGGTAATGGATTTCTTGGGCTTACCCTTTGCACATACCGTACAGTGAATTACAATAATGGTGAATCCATGTGACCGATTTCATTTTCTTTCTGTCTGTCTTTCTTTATCTACATCTTCCTTATAATTTGCATCAGCACTTACTGAATACAAAGCTACGTGTTAAGTAGCGCTGATTAATCCAACTGCAGATTTTGGGCAACTTTACTGGTTTCTGGATTTGTGTACCCATTTCATAAATTTCATAATGGTAATTATATACTTCAGGAGTTTGCATCCTTACAGTGAGTTGCTACATCATTTCTTATAGTCGACAAGTTCTTATGTAAGCAATCACTAACTATATGGTTGTTAAGGTGGAGTTCCCACATCCCTGCTTCCAGAACCATCAAGCAACACCAAAAAGGAAAGTAAAGTGGAACAGATGGTCATTGATTGTCCCTACTGGACTGATATATAATTATAGAATAATGTATGGTCATTGGTGTGTTCAGAGTACTTATTTTATACCTTAAACTTGGTTGATACTACATTTTATCAAAGTATTACATACAATGAGGGGTGTAAGAAAAAAAGAGAATCTCACTAACCCCATTGCTTTCTTTTTCATAATTGCTGTTTTTTTTTGTTACAAATTCAGTGCCAGGAGACATAGTGCAGTTCATAAAGCAACTTAAAGCCAATCAGGATCTTTGCCAGTTGCAAGCAGCACTATATATGAGTCCATCTCATGCTGTCAAACAGAGCTGTTCTTTATGGGCAGCAGTGTTCCATTACAGGTACATTAACCAAAGATGCAGTTCTGAAAGGCACCAGTGTTGCTGTTGCAACTGGAGAGTAACAGTCCTGCCATCTGGTTCATAGTGCATGGAACACAAAGCCAAAATGCATTCCTGACGTAGATACAACATTTTAGCATGCCATGAGAGTACTTTTTAAAAAGGATTGCATGGTAGTTTGTGACTCCCCACTCACACTGCTTAAGGACAAAGCTGAACAGGACATACAAATATGATTAATCAAACAACTTTTTTTTTTCCATATATATTTTTCTGTCCTGCGGGGACCCGGGCAGGCTCTGCTATGTTTCTCTGTTCAAGAGGATTCATTTCTGTTCCACCCCTACTCAGGGGAATCATCCTGCCTGCCTGACGCCCGTTATATACATTTTCTCCCCTTTTACTCTGATACCTTAGTACATGGATGGGCATGCGGGTAGTGGCATGCATGCTGTCCGAGGGTCCGGTGATGGTCCCCTCTCCCCACCTGGCCTAGCGCCTGGACCATCCTAGGCTTGGCGCTGCCACCACCGCCCCCCTGGTGGCAGCCAAGAACCTGGGAAACCCACATCTCTCCCTGGGAGAGGAGAGTTGCCTGGCAGCAGTTCAGTCCAACCCCTCGTCCACCCCCGGCTGACCCCCAGCAACCCATGTTCACTCCCGAACATGGGTCACCAGTGTGGGAAGAGGTAAGATGCTAGCGCCTCAGCCTGCTTCGGCACTGGGCTGGCTAATCAAACAATTTTAAGAGAGAACAGGCAAACACAGCTGGCCCGGTGGCACTGGAGGTTGATTTGCTGGATGCCACACCTCGTGCCATGCTGGCGACCTGGGTTCGGGAATAAGCCTGGACCACCAGGTGTCAGCAGGGGCAAGAGAGGATCAAGCATCCAGAGGACTGCTCTCTTCTCTTGGAGAGGGAGAGATTGTCATCCTGCCTTTCAATCACCCTCTGGTGGGGGCTGTGGGATGATGGAGGATGGGAGGACAAACAGCCTGTGGGTGCCCCCACACATACACGCTCATGCCAAACATCGGAAGGGAGAGAGACAAGAAAAGAGGAGAATGGCAGCCAGGGGTTCCACGATGCCTCAACCCTCTTGTCTCACCGGTCTTCCACCACTTCCTTCCCCAGATTTGGATTGTGCTCGGGGTGGGGGCTCCCTTCCCAGCCCCACCATGGGGGGTAATCTGTGGGTGTCTCGGGTTGGTCGGGTGATGGTTGGGCTTGTAGGCCAGTGATATGAGGCAGAATTACTGCCCCTTGGACACCCGGAGGAGGATAACATGTGAATTAAAACAAAACAAACTCACAGAAATATCTTTATTTTTGTTATCTCCTTCCCCTACATCCATGACCTCCCATTCCTTCTGGGTGCTCAACATCCCTGTCTGCCTGCCAGTCTCACCCTTTACTGCCACTTCCTGCCTCCTGACTTCCCAGGCTGTCCCCACATCCTCTTAGGATCCAGCTTCTCCCTGCCCCGAGGTCCCCGTCACTGGGGGAGAGGAGGAAAGTAGCAGTCCTGTGGGGGGACCTCTGAGGTATGCAGGGCTGGGGGGCAGGAGCTATGTACTAGGGGGACTGAGACATCAGTGGACTAGGAAGCCATCATCTGGCAGGCCAAGATGAGTGTTGGTTTCAGTTTTCTGGGCCTCTCCTCACACCTGAATGGCATGCACCACAGCAACATCCTGGAGACAGAGCCATCTGATGTGTGGTTACCCAACCAGCAAGGCTCCCTACACCACCAGGTGTCACTTTCTGAGTGGTGCTCTGCAGCCTTCTCCATCTGGAGGAGAACATCCATGCAGATGCTCTATCACCCACCATGCCTCTGCTCCTGATGTCCCGAGCTCAGGGTTCAAACCCAGGTTGCCACCAAGCCAAGTGGTGCTCCACTCCTTGGCGGCATGGAACTGACCAGAAACTATCTTTAATACATGTATATGGGTGCTAGGAGTGCCTCATAAGGGTGCAGGAGAGGTGCCTCTTGTCCTAAGGATGCAAGAGGCTTCCTAAGGATGTCTCTTGCATTGTTAGGGCACCAGAACTGCTTGAACTGCTCACCTTTGATTTGCAGTTCTCCAGCTATAAGAACACACAAGGTGACACTCTTATGTTTATAAAAAACCCTCCTGGCCGCCATATAAATTTACAGTGCAGTTAGTCCCAAACAAAGTGTGCCAAATGTTTGAGTATCTGTCCATTGTATCTGACTTTGGAAGGGACTGGCTCCGAATTCCACTCAAAGTGCTTGGTTCTCTGTTTTCAGAGATTCATTTGGGTCAGTGGTGAAAGTATAGGCAGGGACAAACTGGACAGACTGGGTGGGCCAAGTGTCCTTATCTGTGTCGTATTCTGTTTCTGTATTTTCAGACTCGGTGCAGGCATTGAGCAGGAAGGACATGTGGCTTTTTTTCAGATAGAACAGAATAATTATTAATGCTCAGAGTATTCCTGTGTCCTGAGTTTTACTGGACTTCATTTTCTGGAATAGTGCCTTTCACAAGTCTTGTGATTTATAAGTCTCTTACAGTGTGTGGTTTGCCTTAAATTGTGTCATGTACATAGGTGCGAAACTGTGCAATAAAAATACTGTGATTCTGTATCCTATTTCAGGTAACAATTGCAGAGCAACAATAGCAAAGGAAGGTACAACCTTAACCAACGTGACAGCTACCTCAACCAGAGAGCTTCACTCTCAAAACAAGGCTTCATCAGGGAATTGGTTAAGAATGGTCAATGGGAGTCTAACATACTCAGAGGAACATCATGTGATAACATGGTAAGACCACCCACCAATAAAGATTAAAAGTAACAGGTATAGAAAAGTCCCAAACAGCACTGATACAGTGAGATAGAGTTTCCATGCAGATGTATAGTTTACACACTTTTGTTTGTTTTGGCAAAATCTGATTCTAATCCCTGGAAGATGGAGAGTAGGTATTGTGTATGGCTAAACAATCTGTCTATGCTGGCAGTTACTCCACAAAGGGTGCATGCGTCATATTCCGATCTATCAGATTTTTGCATAAATGTTCAGTTTGGCCAGTCATTTGTCTAATGTGGCTCATGCATTGCTGTGGGTTAATTATTCGTTTCTGTTTTCCCCCATACGGTGTTACAGGTACATCTGTTTTACATATCTTGATGCCATGGCTTGTCTGTCTGAGCAGTATTCTTATTTTGCTGCTCTTTGATAACATTTTTCAGTCTTCATTGGTGCAGAGTGTAGCCTGACATGCCATTTCTGTTTTTTACAGTGGCACAAGACAGAGCAGAGCAAATAATGAAACTTGTGGTAAGAAAATCTCATTTGGAAGTGTGAGTTGTGAGCTCACACATGCCTCAGCTGTCATGAATCCATTTGACAGCGTAATTATTTTTAACACAGGTGGTGTTAGAACAGCTGAACCACTCATAGAACAGCTCTGTAATATGTTTGTGATGTCACAAACATGTATTATGGAGTTTATTTGAAACTAGTTTTAGGTTGCTATGATACCAGTAATTGAAAAATATTATAACAAATAAAATATACCCAAACTGTACATATACTGTAAGTGTACAATAATATCTCAGAGTTGTGAAGACAAATATAAACTTTATAAACGTCAGTGAAACAACTGATTGCATTACAGTCCTATTAGGTACACTTACATGTACTTTTTTACTTATGTGAACATGTAAAACTCTTTCAAATACAGCTTTTTTACTTATGAAATTATCTATTTATCTATCTCTTTATCTCTCTACCTAGCTATTTATCCTCTGTATCTCACCAACCCAATTCTTTTTTATAGCAGCCAGAATAACATTCATTAAAGTTTACATGCTAAGCTTAACCGTCATGTATTTAAGCAACATAACATGACAGGGTATTTATTTCAAAAGTTTTACTAGGAAAGAACTACTGAGCTGGTAACAGCTCGTTTCTAGATGTGTCTGGGGGAAGGGGGCAAGGGAAGCACAGTATAACTCAGAAAAATAAGGTGTGATAAAATGAATAAAAAGTTAACAATTGCTGTGCGTGAAGGCAGTATAAAACACAGAACTAATGTAAAGTTGCCATGATAAATGGAATGGGTTCATAGACTCAGCACTAGAACAAAGTGCAATCATGTGGCTAAGCTGTAGACATAGGTGGCAATAACAGAAGGGTCTGGATGCCAGAGGTGCACTTTGCAGGATCAGGGGCAAGTACAGAAGTTGTGAAGTCTCAAATGAGGGATGTAAGGGAATAGAGGGATGAGGCAGAGTGAATACCAGGGGGAAGAGAAGACCAGAGCATAGGGAAATGAAAGGAGAAAGCAGCTTGGCCTGTAGTGGGTTTCCTGGGAGGGAGGAAGAAGAGAGAAGAAATGAGGGTCATTATTATGAAGGGCGTACGGGGGGAAGAGGGGGACAAAAAGAAGTAGGTAAGGGTTCAGGGAGCTAAGCAGAATTTGGAGATACAGGAATCACCACAAGAAAGACTCCTGACATCAAGGGAGGGGAGGGAAGAGAAGAAGTAGAGGGAAAAATGGTGGATTCGAGAGATGCCATCCAGGATAAAGCCGCAGAAAGAGAGAAAGAGGGTGTCCAGTCTGTCCTCTGTGGACATGGAAGCTACACTGCACACAAGGTCATCATAATAAAAAATTGGGAGGATCATTTCAATAGGATTTCCCTGCAAGCAGAAAGAAGGATGCAGACTTTATTTCGGTACGGAGATCGAAGTTTATGGTAGAATTTCTGGTGGATGATGTCCACATGTGTAACCCCTAGGTGGCGCTATCCCAAGGGCTACTACACCTGCCTGCTTGGCTAGTAGCAGGTTAAGGGGCCTGAGTTCTGAAATGGGTGCCTCCACCTGGAGGTCAGGGTTGGTAGTGCTCAAGCTAACCTGGGCACAGCCCTCCGGGACACTGTAACCCCCTTTCCTTATTAGTGGCCGGAACAATACACAATAATCACTTTCACGATACCCATGATACACCACACAAGTACCCACACTGTTTGCACTTACCACCAGGGCTTTCCTCTGGGCCGGCCCTGGGGACCCCCTGTAAAACAAGGTTATACACAGCAAATAACAGCAGTACAGTACTCTTGCACAAACTGGAACCACAGTCAGGGTAAATGCAAAAAAGAGATCTGATTTATTTAAGGGGCTTGAACAAGGAAGGGGTGTAATCAGGTTAATTTGCTTAAAGGCTCTATCAGTCAAACAGTTATGCATGCACTTCAGGGTCCATAAACAGTCACACACTCTGGGTACCAAGATGAAGAATGGTGGGCTAGCCAGGAACGTTGCAGCTGGTTGGGGCCCTGTGATGGAAGAAAACAACATGCACAACACACACTATTTGTAATCCGGAGTCGGAGGTCTCAGTTCATGAAAAGAAAACAACAAGACAATCAGATGACAAACTTTTAGATTAGGCTATTGTTGCAGGGAGCTACCCTGATGATTACTCACAATACCCAAGACTGGACACAGGCTGGACAAAAATCGAGACAGCAGGTGTTTAATCTGGAGTGCCAGGAGAAGCAGGGCCCACACAATTCGCCGAGGTGTCGTTCCTGTTCAGGCATGGAGCAGAGGGCTGATCTCCAGGCAGATATCTCATCGGTGGCTTTCTCTGTGCAGTGGGGTAGTCTGGCAGGGTCAGCGTGGCATGGCCCAGGCCGAATGGAGATGAACGCGGATTTAGACCGATTAGGCTGGATAAAGCTTCCAGCAAGCAGAGAACACAGTTCACACAGTGGGGAACCAAATCACAACCCACTTTCAAAACACAGCACATTTACATGTAAGGAAATTCTACTGTACTAGGCAAACCGCTCTCCGGTCATGATCGCAAAGTCTCTGCACAAACCAGGGATTCAAAAGCAGCTGGAAATCCTGCCAGGCCAATCACATTTAGCAAATCTTTGGTCTTCTTCAGGTTAAAGCCTGGTCACAGTCCAGTGGCTTAAATAGTCCTCACAACTCTGATTCAGTCCGAATAAACTCTATTTTCTCTCTCAGGGACAGCAAGCAGACAGGCAGATGAAAACTCAGCCTTTTCACAATTCTCCCATGCAAAACTGCACAGAACTGCTGCTCAAAATCACTTGAGCTGTTACTTCTTCACTTCTCAGCTCAAAAACTGAAACTAGCTGCAGCAGCATGGGAAATTCCCCAAGATCCAAAAGGTTCAGTTGGCTGATCCTCCTGTCAGTTACAACAAAGGCTCCCCCTTCAGGTGCAAAAAGGCGCAAAAAGCCCAAAACTATAATTCTTACAGATTTTGACTCCAGACAGCTCCTGCAGTCCGGCTCCATTTTAGGTCCCACCAGTACTGATTGGTCCAATTTGCAGTCCAGGACCAAGATAGTGGAGATAAACAAAACAGTTCTTGCTGCAAAGAAGGCAGGTTAGGCAAACTACATTATCATTATCACTCTAAATGATTTTCAGCGAATAGCTACATCTTTCAACAGAGCTCCATCTCAGATTACTTATGACTGCAATCCAGGCAGCTCTTAAAGAGACAGTACACAAAGGCTATACAGGCACTCTCTGGCAATCACATTTAAACTGCTAAAACGCAGGACACTAGCCTGGCAGTGACCATATAGACAAGCTCAAGGAAGACTTTTTGGGAACCCCCATTCGTAGGGGGGTTTCACCCTTCCTTGCCTGGAGAAAACTTGGCGTCCACGTCAAGTCTGTACCATCATGCATCAGTTAGCATAAACTTATTACTTTACTAAACATATTCACTACATTTCCCAATACTTTGTCCATTCTAACAATACATTAGGCATATTTCACACAAGTTAGTTGAACATTACTATACTAAATCAGGTAATAAATTCTCATACCTTGAACAATGCAAGAGGGGGCCCTTCCCTATCAGCTAACTTGGGGCTGGATGGGGCAGGGGCACAATGGTGAGAGGGCAGAACAAATAACCTGGAATGGGCTGTCAAGCTCAGTTTGGGCAGTGAGATTGGTGAAACATAAACACCTTTGTGCACCACATTGAGAGGCAAATCCATTGGCCTCCCGGGAGAATCATAACTGAGGCGTACTACTGGCTTGACAGCTCGGTCAGTCTTTCTGAGGGGGACAACTACAGTCTCTGTACTCTCAGCACTGGTCTGGGGACTCTCGTCACTTGTGAGGGGTGCCTCTTCCTGGGTGGGAATATCCAAACTTAGGGCACTGTTGGCTCCTTGTTCTGCAGGCTCTATTTCTACGTCACTTGACTCATTTTGTGAAGGCTCAGGCATAATCAAGCTTTGAGGCACTGAAGGGGGGTGGTCTGCACTCTCATAGTGTTCAAGTTCTGGTATGTCACCAGAAAGACTCAAACCCTCAGCCCCTTCTTCAGGCAAATCATACAGTTCCACAATACACAGAGACTCAACATCTTCAGACGTGATACTTTGCACTTCACTTTCTGGGAGCATTGGCTCCAAGGACGAAGCTATGGGGTAAGGCAGTCCAGAAGGCCCAGCTTCATCCCCACTATATATCAGGGGTTTACCTCGAAACAGCTGACTCAGTTCATAAGAGATGTAATAGGCATGGTCATATTCACTTTCATCAGAAGTGGACTGACAGTCACTATCATTCTGGGCCTGCTACGGAGGAAACCTGGAATCTGTGACCACTGGGGTAGGTTGACTCTGTCTCTTTCTTGCAGCAGCACAAGTCACCGGCCCAGGGGGCTCAATTTCTGGGGGTTCAGCCTCAATCATGACTTGGCCTATAGGTAGCAAGTGATTACGGTGCATGGTCTTGACAGCTTTGGAGTTGTTCTCTGGGCACACCTTGTACACAGGTAAATCGTCCAACTTTCCAACTACTACATGGGGAAGATGTCGTCATCGATCAGCAATTTTGTGTTTACCATGCAGTCCCAAATTGCGTAACAACACACGGTCTCCAGGTCGAAGCTCTTGAGCCTTTACTTTTTTATCATGTCTCTCTTTGTTGGCTAGATTTCTCTTGGCGGCCATTGTCTGGGCCAGTTGATAGGCATAGTTCAATTGAGTTTTCAGTTTTTGTACATATTGCAAGTAATTTTTGGCTCGGACCCCATCTGGAGAGACCCCAAAACAGACATCAACTGGCAGTCGGGCCTCTCTCCCGAACATGAGGCAGTAGGGGGAGAACCCAGTAGCATAATTTTTCATGCAGTTGTATGCATGCATGTACCAAGGTGCTAATCTGCTGGCTGCATTTATGCTTGTCTTTTGGGTGGAAGGTACCCAGCATGTCTATAAGGATGTGATTAAAGCGTTCTGGTTGAGGGCCTCCCTACAGGTGATAGGGGTGGTTCTTGACTTTCGCACCCCTCCCCCATAGAGAGAGCATTTCTTTAATTAGCCAACTCTCAAAGTCTCTGCCTTGATCAGAATGAATCCGCTGGGGGGCACCATAGTGGACGAAGAAATTTTCCACTAGCACCTTGGCCACGGTAGATGCCTTTTGATCTTTGGTGGGAAAAGCTTGTGCATACCGTGTGAAATGATCCGTAACCACTAACACATTGCCAGTGTTCCACTGATCAGGTTCTAAACACAAGAAGTCTATGCAGACTAGTTCCATGGGGGCACTGGTAGTATTATTAACAAGGGGGAGACAGCCCTCTGAGGCAGGACTTTTCTTTGCAGGCAGCGACTACAAGTCTTTACATGGTGCTCGACATCGGCCCCCATTTTGGGCCAGTAGAAGCAAGATCATACCAGGTCAAGGGATCTGTCAATACTGAGGTGCCCCATGTGATTGTGGAGGTACCTCAGTATCAAATCTTTAAAGGCTGTGGGCAGGACCAATTTTTGCTTGTCTACTTTGCCGCTATGATCTACTGTCTCTCTGTACAACAACTGATTGAGCAACTTCAATCTGGGGCCTTGTTTAAACATTATACAATGGCAAACAAAATCTTGAGCTCTGATTGGTCAGTCTGGGACTGGACCCGTGATGTTATCCCATTACAACATCACGGGTCTAGTCCAAGCACACACATAGCCTCATCAAATGTCAAAAAAATCACTCCAATGGCCATGTACAAGTTGCCCACACTTGGCATGTCGGAAGTGAAGTTTGCCAGTACTCTACTTCATCATTTTTTTTGTGAAATCCATCCCTCTTAACAGCTTACAAAGCCACCAAAACCCCCAACAAATGCCACAAGATAAACCCCCACAAAACCTTACACAATTATTCCTGTGATCTCTTCAAGAAACAAAAAAAACAATGTCATGTAACCCCTAGATGGCGCTATCCCAGGGGCTACTACCCCTGCCTGATTTGCCACTAACAGGTTGAGGGGCCTGGATCCAATGGCGGGTGCCTCCACCCAGAGGTCAGGGTTTGCAATAGTTAAACTTACTTGGTCACAGCCCTCTGGGACACTGCAACCCCCCTTTCTTCCCACTGGTGGCCCACACAATATATCAGAATTACCTTCACAGTATACACTTACCCCCAGGACTAGTTCCGGCACTGGGACCTCCTGTGAAATAAGATACAGTGCAACAATCACAGTACAGTACTTTAACATAGACAAATACCTCAGGCAGTATAACTTTGCTGAAACAAGCAGCTCTGATTTATTTAGGGGGATATAACAAGGACAGGGGGAAATCAGGTTAATTAGCTTATCACTTTACTATCTACCTATGGCTCTGTGCACAGGCCTATCCCTACCAGTTACTGTCCCTGGTACCCAAGCCCTAGTGGCTAGTCCAAACCATGGCAGTTGGTAGGGCCCTTTCACACAGTGAAAAGAAAATTAGTTTAAACAGTCAGCAGTACAGTGATTCCATTTGGATTTAATGTGGCAGTTCAACAGGGAGCGACCCTGAATTAGTACTCACAACCTCTAAACAAGATAGGGTCCTTCAACGTCAGCAGGGCTACTCTTGAGCTCCACGAGACTCTTCACACATTTATATGGTAAAAAAGATAGTACTATACCAGGCAGGCTGCTTCTCTATCCCGATCGCAATTACTGCACAATACCCGGGAGAACACACAGCAGATTCAGTTCCTGACAGACCAAGTGCAATTCAACAATTTCTCCAGTCTTCTACAGGGTGAGCCTGGTTTCTATTCTTCAGATATCCTTTGATTCTCTTCACAGGACGGATTCAGTCCTAACAAGCAGTTACACAAGCTGCAGACCGGAACTGTGGGCCTTACACGCGTTTTTTTGACTGAAACTGTGCACTGAAGGAGCACAGGGTTTCTTTCCCCTTCACTCCCAGAGCTAAACTGAAACTCCAACAGACAAAACCGGGCACTTCCTTTGAGTTCCTCCCAGTTCTTGACTGGATTGGCTGTCACTCACAATAGACTGCTGCTGTTGGTCCAAACAGGCGCCGAAGTCTAAACTACATCTCCCAGAGTCACTGCCCATACAATCCTCTTGTGGCTGGCTCAGATTATGAGTCCAAGTTCTGATTCGTCCAAGGCACCATTTTAGAGCTAGCTTACCCCACACTGATTGGTCCAGTTCAGCAGTTCAAAACCAGAATGGGAACTAGGCAGACACAGTTCTGACTGCAAAGAAAGCAGGTTAGACAAACTGTAATTTCATTATTACTGTAAATGATTTCTGGCAAACAGTTACATCTTTCAGATAGGTTCCCTTTGCACTCTAGTGACTGCAAAATGGAGTGAATTGGAGCAGCTCGAGTGGTACTCAAACAGAGAAGCACAGTCCCCCATACAAACTAATTATGTCTGCAAGCAGACGGCTCTTAAAGAGACAGTACCAGAGGCTCTAAAAACACTCACTGATAAATGGCTTAGACGCCAAACACCATTCAGGCTTGGAGCATTCAAGCAAGCTCCTGGAAGTCTTTTGGGAACCCCCATTTGCAGGGGGGTTACAGTCACATGAAGCCGCCAGTGTGATCGGCTTCACTGTTCATAGTCGGTGCTCTGCCTGCAATGCTACGAGTGTGTGTACTCGCTGATTACTGTATTCACTCACTTTTTCTGTAAATTTTCTCCCAGTATAAACTCACCATCTGTACTGGGAGAAGCCAAAATGAGACATCGAAACAGATCAAGAGGATGCGGGGGCTGAAGGTGGAGGACGACTGCAAACTTAAAATCCAAATTGCCTTACACACCATTGCACCTGAAAAGAGTGAGCGTGAGTACATTACAGAAGCATACTGTGCTTCACTTGCTTACTCGATTGCCGTTTTTAGTTGTTTGTTCTATTAAAACCCTGTACCGGGAGGAGAATGAACACAGCAGCGAGGATGAGAACGGGTACTGCCAGATGAGGAGAAGCCATAGAACGGAAAAAGAAAAGCTGCAATTGTGAGACCGTTGTGTGTGTGTGTGTGTGTGTGTGTGTGTGTGGGCAATCTACAACTTCAAGGTGACAAAAGCGGGAAACAGAGAGAAACAACAGAGACACGCAATCTAACTAGAAAACCGAAAGTGCACAGTCCTAATGAGTGTGTGTGTGGTCGGGGTGTTGAACTCAAGAAGCAAATGCAGCACCACCACCTAATGATAAAACAGTAGAACTGTACTATTTTTCCATTATGTATTCCTACTCAATGAAAAAAATCAGTAATAAAACACATTTTAAACATATTTGCAATCTATTTTTTATTTAACTTTACAAAGGAGCCATTGTATAATAGCAATAATGCACTCCAGGGTGTGTGTTGTGCTGGGATAACGTCACTTCTGGGGTGATTAGTCGCACTCGGCCTGCGGCCTCGTGCCTAATCACCCCAGGCGTGACGTTATCCCAGCACAACACACACCCTGTCGTGCATTATTGCTTAAATAAAGCAGTTCGCAAGTCAGTGGAACATAACTTAGACACATCTTTCCCCGCATGCAGGGCATCAACTGCTGGCTGAATCATAGGATCCTAGGATTGAGCCCACTGAATGCTATCATTGTCAAATTGAGGTAGTGCTCTAATATCTACAGTAGAGAAGTGGCAATAAGCAGCTGGTATGCAGGTGTCAGAAGGGCCCAAGCAGTCTACTAAACAGTCCACTGTGTCCGCAGACATCCGTTCATCTCTATCAAACTTTTGGCACAATGCTCGAATGTCAGGTTCAGACAGCCTGACCCAATCACTCTTGGAAGTGGGCCTTCGTGATAGGGTGTCAGCATCAACATGGTTCAGGCCCGGTCTGTATTCGACATCATAATCATAGGTAGATAATGCAGAAAGCCACCGGTGCCCAGTGGCATCTAACTTAGCTGAAGTCTGTACATAGGTCAACGGGTTATTGTCAGCCTTCACCAATATCTTTCCCCATAGAGGTATTCATGAAGCTGGTCAATGACGGCCCATTTTAGCGCAAGGAACTCCAACCTATGCACATGGTAGTTTAGTTCGGACGGGGTCAAGCTCCTACTGGCGAAAGTTACTGGTCTCAGGATATCCTCATGGTCTTGATACAGCACCACTCCTAGACCCTGAAGACTAGCATCTGTATGCAGCACATAGGGTTTGGTGGGGTCAGCATAGGCAAGGATGGGGGGCGTGGTGAGCTGGTATATGATCTCATGGAAGGCTGCTTCACAGTCGGGCGTCCAGTGGGACCCGAAGAGTTCACCTGGGCAGAAGTATACTTTTTCTGGTTCTTTAATGGCCCCTTTTCGTATTTACGATTGGAAGGAGGGTAACCCTGGGTAAGGTTCAAGAGTGGGCGAATTACCTTGGAATAGTCTTTTATGAACCTGTGGTAGTAGCCACTGAACCCCAGGAAACATTGCAGTTCTTTCAGATTATGGGTCTGGGGCCAAGTAGTCAGTGCTTCAACATTACTGGGATCAGTCTCTATCCCTTTTGTAGATACTACGTACCTTACATACTTCACGGAGGTTCAGAAAAACTGGCACTTGTCAATGGACAGCTTGAGGCCGGAGTCTTCCAGTCGATCTAGGACTTTAAACAGTCGGTTCTCATGCTCCTCTAAGGTGCTCTCAAACACAATGACATTGTCCAAGTAGACCAGGCATTCCAGCAAATTCATATCTCCCACCGCACGTTCCATCAGTCGCTGAAAGTTGGCCGGGGCACCCGATATCCCCTGTGCCATCCTCAGAAACTCGTAGAGCCCCAATGGACAGATGAAGGCTGTTTTTTCATGGTCTTCCGGGGCCATCGGGATCTGGTAGTATCCACTGCAAAGATCCAAGACCAAGAACCATTTGCTCTCATTCAAGCAATCCAGGGCATCTTGTATACGAGGCATAGTGTATTGGTCTGGGATGGTCCGCCGCTTCAGGGTTCGATAATCAACACACATCCTCACAGACCCATTCTTCTTAAGCACAGCCACAATGGGAGAGGCGTATGCGCTCCTGGATTCTTCAATCACACCAGCAGTGAGCATTTCCTGCAGGTGTCTTCTCACATCATCTATGTCTGCTGTGGCTTGGTGTTGGGACCTCTCTCAAAATGGCCATTCATCGTGCAGGCTTATGTGATGCTCCGCACCTTGGACACATCCCACATCCCATTCCTACAATGAAAACACTTGGTCTCTCTGGGCAAGACTCTTGCTAATTCTAGCCTTCCATTCAGCTGGCAACGGAGAGTCACCAAAGTCATTCAAGTCTGGGGTCACTCTTTCTCACCAGGGTGCTTGTTACTGGGAAATACTGCAGTGTCTGTGCAGTGTACCATAGCTAGGGTGCACTCTCTGTTCACCTGAATCTCCCGATCTGACACACTGTGAATCTGGACCATCACTCGTTGTGCATAAGCATGGACACGAGCAGGCAAGATGCTGGGCTTGACCAATAATCCTTCTGGCAATTTTCCATCACCTGGCACATCCAACATCAGTATTTTATTCTTGACATCTTTCCGGAGGCGGACCTCCCCTTGAATGGTACATTGGGCGTTAGGGGCCAGTACCATTGAATCGGTATCCTTCTTCCACACGATCCCTACTGGTTCATCCTGGTCTACTTCCTCAGGTTTCTGTTGCAAATCATAGGCCGTCTTGATCACAGCTGAAATTCTCAGGATCTTCCCAGTCCATTGCCCTTGTTTCTCGTAACAGAGTTGCGCCAGTCTCCCAAACATATGGGTGTTTGTCCCAATTAACAGGGGGACCCCATCATACAGTCTGGTGGGGAGATACACTAGGGCCAATGTCTCTACTCGCTCCTCTACACCCGTTACAGTTGCAGGAAAAGACAACCAGAGGCGGACATACCCTAGGCAGGAATAAGACTTGTCGCTCAGACCCCACACATGTAGGTCTTCCTGAGATTACAAAGGTACATCAGAAAAGTGTTTGTCATACCAGTCCTGGAATACAATGGTCACTTGTGACCCACTGTCAAGCACAGCCTGAGTATGAATACCATTCACAGTCACCGTAGTCTCCATTGAAGGGCCTACTATTTTGGACCAATCTGGAGAGGCAGTAGTAGAGGCCTGGACAGACGATTTAGCCATAAAGAAATTTGAGTTAGGGTTTCTTGAACCCTCACTGCGTTCCTTTCGGCACCCCTTGGCCATTGATTTGTTTTTTGGAGCTCCCCTTGGAGTCTGTTTACTACTCTTTCTAAGTCCTTCTGAGACCGGCATTCTCTTTTCATATGGCCATCCTTTCCACAGTTATGACAAATGATATACTCCTGGGTCATCCTGGGAGAGAACATCGTATGAAGAACTGAAGCAGTAGTAAGAGATTGGGGTCTAGTACCTGCTTGCAGTGGTTAGAGTGGTGCAACGTGTCTTATCAGTTCCTTTAGAGTGACAGTCAATCCGGTGATCACAGCCTTGGAGCCACCCTTGGCAGCAGATGCCTGAGGGTGCACCCCAACCCCCATGGCAGTCACATCCTGAAAGGGACCAGAATCTTGTTCCATGGGGGAAACCCTTGCAGAGGCACCTATCTTCAACTCTCAGACTTTCTTTAGTAGCTCATCTTTCCAGTGCTGGGCTCAGGGCGGGAAGTCCTTTGCATTCTTAGAGTGCTCATTAAGTGCTGACTTTTGCCCTGAGCCTCACTTGGCTGATCACTCTCAGTCACTTGCGCATCAGCAGCAGATATGGGTGCAATTCCCCCACTTGGTCACCTTTGCTCAACCCCCCGAATTTCTTTCATTATCTCATCATAGGAGGGCAGCGATTCTAGTTGGTTGGCAAGACGCAACTGAAGCAGTAACAATTCTGAAAACAGAGCAGACTTAAGGATCCAGTCCAGCCTAGTTCAATCTAGTTCATTTGACGGCAAACTACCCTTTCTGCGGCACTCTTGTAGCAGCTTTTCAAGCCGAGGTACATACACAGACAATTGCTTCCCTGGGTACTGATGAGCATTTCTTACTCTCCCCACAGATCCTCATCTGAATCTGGGCTCCCATACACATTTTCCAATGCATCAAGATAGTTCTGTGCAGTTGCTTCGGAGTTATTGGTCCACTTGGCACAGATGGTAGCCAGAGCAGGACCTCTGAGGCTCTCACTCAACCTCTTTCATTTCTCTGCTTCTGAGAATTGCCATTCAAATACTAGAGGGGCAACATAGTCTATCCAGGTCTCCCAGTTATCCTCCCCCTGCGAAGTGGGGAGGGTGCCTGAGAAGATTCCCAACTTTCAGTGGGAGTCGTGACTAGTGGCAGGTACAGATATAGGGGCCAGCATTGGCATGAGCAAAGAAGGCGGGGCAGTAACAGGTACTGGACTGGGAGGGGGTGTTGGGGAAGGAACACCCTCAGGTGGCAGGAATAGTTTCTTAAAGTCCTCTGCCGTTTTCCCTTCCTCCAGCAACAACTTAGCAAATTTTTCCTCAAAAGTCTCAGATAATGGTGGGAGCTCATCCTCTCCAGGGTCTTTACTGTCTTTTGTTAGCACTCTCCAGGCAGCTGGAACCCCTTCTGGGGCAATAGTCTGTGGCACTTTAGAGCTGTCCACGAGGTCACTACACACTACCAAGGCTATGAAAGTTTGGGTGATCAAATCAGCCTGTTGACCCACCACCATAGGGTTTTTTAAATACTGAACTTTGGAGAGTGCTCCCTCTACAGTGTCTTTACTGGTACCCAGGGGGCTATTGAGTATAAGTAGAGCATTTTAGGGGTCAATCTCCTGCCCAGTACACCACCCCACCAACTGGTGTACAGCCATTTCTACTGGGGTAGCCATTAATATTTAACAATAATTAATAATTTTTGACCACTAGAAGGCACAAAATCCCAGCGGTGAGCCTCCAAAATGTAACCCCTAGGTGGCGCTATCCCAAGGGGTACTACCCCTGCCTGCTTGCCTAGAAGCAGGTTAAGGGGCCTGAGTTCTGAAATGGGTGCCTCTACTCGGAGGTCAGGATTGGTAGTGGTCAAACTAACCTGGGCACAGCCCTCCGGGACACTGTAACCCCCCTGTTTCCTTACCAGTGGCTGGAACAATACACAATAATCACTTTCACAATACCCCTGATACACCACACAATTACCCACACTGTTTGCACTTACCACCAGGACTTTCCTCTGGCCCGGCCCTGGGAACCCCCTGTAAAACAAGGTTATACACAACAAATAAAAGCAGTACAGTACTCTTGCACAAACTGGAACCACAGTCAGGGTAAATGCAAAAAAGAGTTAGATCTGATTTATTTAAGGGGCTTGAACAAGGGAGGGGCATAATCAGGTTAATTTGCTTAAAGGCTCTATCAGTCAAACAGTTATGCATGCACTTCAGGGTACAGAAACAGTCGCACACTCTGGGTACCCAGATGGAGAATGGTGGGCTAGCCAGGAACATTGCAGCTGGTTGGGGCCCTGTGATGGAAGAAAACAACATGCACAACACACACTATTTGTAATACGGAGCCAGAGGGCTCAGTTTGTGAAAAGAAAACAATAAGACAATCAGATGAGACACTTTTAGATTAGGCTGTTGTTGCAGGGAGCTACCTTAATGAATACTCACAATACCCAAGACTGGACACAGGCTGGACGAAAATCGAGACAGCAGGTGGTTAATCTGGAATGCCAAGAGAAGCGGGGCCCACACGATTCGCTGAGGCATCGTTCCTGTTCAAGCGTTGAGCAGGGGGCTGATCCCCAGGCAGGTCTCTCGTCGGTGGCTTTCTCTGTGCAGTGGGGTAGTCTGGCAGGGTCAGCGTGGCATGGCCCAGGCTGAATGGAGATGAATGTGGATTCAGTCTGATTACGCTGGATAAAGCTTCCAGCAAGCAGAACACAGTTCACACAGTGGGGAACCAAATCACGACCCACTTTCAATACACAGCTCATTTACATGTGAGTAAATTCTACTTTACCAGGCAAACCGCTCTCCGGTCATGATCTCAAAGTCTCTGCACAAATGGGGAATTCAAATGCAGCTGGAAATCCTGACAGGCCAATCGCATTCAGCAAATCTTCGGTCTTCTTCAGGTTAAAGCCTGGTCACAGTCCAGTGGCTTAAATAGTCCTCACAACTCAGATTCAGTCCGAATAAACTCTATTTTCCCTCTCAGGGACAGCAGGCAGACAGGCAGGCCAAAACTCAGCCCTTTCACAGTTCTCCCATACAAAACTACACAGAACTGCTGCTCGAAATCACTTGAGCTGTTACTTCTTCACTTCTCAGCTCAAAACTGAAACTAGCTGTAGCAGGCTGGGAACTTACCCAAGATCCAAAAGGTTCTGTTGGCTGATCCTCCAGTCACTCACAACAAAGGCTCCCCCTTCAGGTGCAAAAAGGTGCAAGAATCCCCAAACTAGAATTCCTACAGATTTGACTCCAGACAACTCCTGTAGTCTGGCTCCATTTTAGGTCCCACCAGTACTGATTGGTCCAATTCGCAGTCCAGGACCGAGACAGTGGAGATAAACAAATCAGTCCTTGCTGCAAAAAAGGCAGGTTAGACAAACTACATTATCATTATCACTCTAAATGATTTTCAGCAAGTAGTTGCATCTTTCAACAGAGCTCCCTCTCAGATTACTTATGACTGCAATCCAGGCAGCTGTTAAAGAGACAGTACACAGAGGCTATACAAGCACTCTCTGGCAATCGCATTTAAACTGCTAAAATGCAGGACACCAGCCTGGCAGTGAGTATTTAGGCAGGCTCAAGGAAGATTTTTCAGGAACCCCCATTCGTAGGGGGATTACACATGTAAGGAGAAATGAAGGTTATGGTCTAACCATTCCCAAGGTACTTGAAGGAAGAGATGTCCTCAATCTCCACACCATCAAAGGTATGGAAGGAGGGGAGAGGTGAGAGTTTGGCAAAACACTGTCTGGTGCCACAGGTCATAAAGACCATTTTCTTTGCACTGAGAGACAGTTGATTAGCCCAGAAACATCACTGGATGTTAGAGAAGTCCAGTTGGAACATACTAAGATGCCAGCAGAGTAGGTCTAAACGTCTGTCGAGTCTGCTGGAAAATCAGCACCCAGTCAAGACACAATTGCTGCCCCACTCTCTCCCCCATAAATCCCCTCGACCCCATCCCCCATCAGAGTTACACCTCCATATTTGGCTTTCTTCAGCTTAACCTTACCCGTATACCTGTCCCAGCCCCTCTTGAATCCCTCCATTATATCAACAGCCACCAGTTCTGCATGCAATGCATTCCATGGGTCCACCACCCTCTCAGTAAAGTAACACCTCCTAGTCGCCCTCCTGAACCTCCTGCCAACCAACCTCATGGAATGCCCCCTTGTAACCTCTTCCTCCCTCAGCTGGAACACCCTATTTTGGCTGACTCTATTAACTCCCTTCAGATATTTAAAGACCTTAATCATATCCCCCCTGTCCCTCATCTCTTCCATGGAGTACATGCTCATCTCATCAATTCTCTCCTCATAGGATCTTTCCCCCAGACCTTGTATCATTCTGGTCACCCTCCTCTGGACCCTCTCCAGTAGTGAGATGTTCGTTTTCAAGTACGGGCATCAAAACTGTATGCAGTACTCAAGGTGCGGTCTTACCAGGCAGTTATACAGAGGTATAAGTGCCTCCCATCTTCTCAAGGTCATCCCCCTGACAATGCATCTGAGCATTTTATTTGCTTTAGTTGCAGCCCTCCTATACTGCTCAGAGTTATTCATTTTTTCATCCACGGCCACTCCAAGATCCCCCCCTCCACATCTGCAGTTTCTCCCCACCCAAAAAGTACTCATGAACCATGCAGTCAGGTTAGGGGTGGAGGCACCAGAGGTACAAAGCAACATATTTTCTAAATGTATATGGATGTCAGCAGTGGTGTGTGCATTTAGAAGGTTATTTGGAAAAATAGAGAAGATAGTCAGGCCCAGGATGAAACCTTGGGGCACATATGAGCAGGCAGTGAAGTGGGGGGTGTTTCCAATGTGGACCAGCCCTCAGGGTAGGAGCAGAAGATCAGACTGTGAGGTCAGACAGCCTAACCTTTTAAGCTTTTCCAGGAGAAGGGGGTTTGCAATAGTGAGAAAAGACTTGGCCAGGTAAAAAAAAAGATTGTGCACATACTTAGGCCCAGGTCCACACTAGATATGACAGAGTCAGTGAGCCAGAGGAGGGAAGTGGAGGTTGAGTGGGACATCTGGAAGCTAGACTGGAAAGTGCATTGTTGTGGGATAATGTCATAGCTCAGGTACATAGGGTGACAAGATGCAAATGCTGTCAGTCATCTTAGAATTGCTGTTATCCCACAACAACAAACACAATGGAATGGCTTCTGTGATTATAAAATTGACACAAGGTTTCTGGGGTGGATAAATACACATAAATAACATAATTAGAAATATTTGTGAAAATGTTTTTTTAACATTCATCCACCCAAACAAAATAGTCCCAGCACATCCCAACATGGCATGCCATCCCAATTTTGAAGCTTTGGGAAGGCTATTTTTCCACAATGCACAAACTTTGCTGGCAAAGTCTTGCTTCGCAAGATCTCCAGGTGCAGGTATACGGTGTGGTTAAGTGCCCTGCCAATAGACCCATTGCACCCTACACACATGCTCAAACACACACAGATATTTCCTGGCTGGCTTTGGGCCTGGTAGACCTTAGTTTCACAACTTTTGATACAGTCTGAATTTTAAGTCATTCTACTCTTCATTGCTAATGACAGCTTTATGAAAACTTGACCTTTGAGTCTTAGAGTGCAGTAATATCAGACGATTAAAAGTTAAAGTCATAATCCCATGTTTGGGAACAGACTATCTCTGAATTGCAAGGGCTGAATGTGTATTATAAATCTGATAAAACAAGCATTTGTCAATGCCGAATGTTTGCTTGCTGGCATTGGCAGTGGTAGTGTAGAAGTTACAGAGCTGCGTAATAGGAATGGCAGTGAAGTATTGAACTGAAGCCAACCCCACCACCACCCTGCAGAGAGTGACAGGCATTGGGGTGTGCGTTTGGGTCATCAGGCATAACGGCCACGCCATTTCACCACACCCCACCCTGCAGACACTGACAAGTGCCACGGTGTTCCTTGTGGTCTTTGGCCCTTATGCGCACCCCATTTCATTAGGAAATATGGTGAGATGGGTGCGATATAGGAGAATGGGGTGAACTTTGGGGTCGAAGAGTCCAAGGCATACCTCGATGCCTCTCAGTGACTGCAGGGTGTGGAATGGTATGAACATCACAGGCAAGAATCCCAAGTCACACCCCTGATTCCTGTCATTCTCTATAGGGTTGGGCATTATAGTTGAAAAGCCTAATACCTCAGGCATTCATTGGTATTTTCACTCCAAATTTTCAACATGTTTGTTTTGTGACCCCACCTCATGAACAGGGGGAATATCAGTTTGTTAGCCGAAAGCTGCTTATGCACAGTGACTACGGCATTTAGCACCACAGGTGCAAAAATATTCCGAACAGGATGTAAAAAATGACAGCTGTACTCTTTCATGGGGAGGTGTAAAAAATGGCTATGTTGCAAATGTGTAGTAAAAATATGTAAAAAAATGGTGCTGTCATGAGCATATATAGAAACTGTGCAACGCACAACCATAATATAATTAGGTTGGGGATTTCTTACAGCAGATTGTCAACTCAGGCATTTTGGTGCCTCCGATCATGAACAGTGTCACTGTGATTTTCTTTATCTGTGCCGAACAATGATTTCCCACAGCGACCACGCATCCCTGCACTGAAAGTGTGAACACACTTCGGCCATGTTGTGAAAAATGGCAGCTGTACTGTTCATAAGGAAGTGTGGAAAAATGCCACTGGTGAAAATCTGGACTGAAAATATTACAAAGTCATGAACTAACGAGGGAGCATGGAAACTGTGCAATGCTCACTCGTAACACAGTCATTTTATGGACTTTTGTCACCAAATTTTCAACATAGCCATTTTAAGATCTCTGCTCATGAGCAGTGTCATGTGATTTTCTTAATCTGTCCTAAACATTGCTATCGCACACCAACAGCACCATTGTGCGCTACATGTGCGAAAACACATTTTGGGTGACATATGAAAAATTGCAGCTGTACTGTTCATAAGGAAGTTTAATAAAATGGACATGTTGAAAATCTGGAGTGAAAATATTAAATTTGCAAACTTACGAGCATGCATAGGAACTGTGCAACGCACGCTCGTAAAAGTCATTTTTAGGAATTTTTTCACCAAATTTTCAACATAGCCATTTTAAGACCTCTGCTCATGAACAGTGTCATTGTGATTTTCTTAAGTTGTCCCGTACATTGATTTCGCACACCGACTGCGCCATTGTGCACTACATGGGCGGAAACACGTTTTGGGTGAGATGTGAAAAATGACAGCTGTACTGCTCATAAGAAGGTGTGGTAAAATGGCAATGTTCAAAATCTGGAGTGAAAATATTGAAAATTCGCGAACTTACGAGCCTGCGTAGGAACTGCGCAACGCACGCTCGTAAAACAGTCATTTTTGGGAATTTTGGCACCAAATTTTCAACATGGGGTTTTTGAGACCCCTTCTCATGATTGATGTCACTGTCATGGCGTTATTCGGGCCCGAAGGGTGATTTCGCATTCACTGCGTGAAATCACCCTTCGGCTTGAATAACGCCATGACAGTGACATCAATCATGTGAAGGGGACCCAAAAACCCCATGTTGAAAATTTTGCAAAATTCAAAAATGCCTGAGATATGCACAGTTGAAACCCCTTATTTAGCCCATTATACAGCTTACCGGCATTTCCTCAGTTCGCGGTCGCCTTTGAAGAGTGCAGACGTGTTCCCGGTCCACCGAAGATTGTCGCACCGGAGTCTGGAGGTAAGTATGGGGTGAGGGGGGGTGTGGGGAGGCTGGGTGCGCAGTGGGTGGGTGCGGGTTGTGGGGGGGGGGAGACTCATTATAGACCATTTTTCCTTTACAGGTTACAAAAGAAAACGGACGACGTGGACGCTTGCCACGCTGGGGTGGGCTCCCAGCGTGGCACAAGGACGTTGGGGAGGGAGGGCTGCTCAGCCGATCGGGATTGGGCACTCCGCCGGCCCACGACTGCTTGCCACGCTGGGTGGGCCCAGTGTGGCACCCATTACTTGGGGAGAGACAGTGCAGCCGACGAGATTGGGCACCCCGCCGGCTATATGATTAGTTGCCACGCTGGGTGGGCACCCAGCGTGGCATTTCTGAAGTCTTTGGGCGGGGAGGCGCAGCATGGCCGGCGGGGTTGGGCACCCGTCGGCGCTATACCTGCGTGTGGGGCGTGCTCGCCTGATGGGCGTGTGTGTGTGGTTGGGGGCTGCGCGTGAGCAGCCTTATCTTATCGCTGCTCACCAAGCGTAGCTCCCCTTTCATCAGTGACACCGCATTTTGAGCGTGTCATAGCTCCAAATGCATTGGCATACAGGGGCCGCGCTTGCCAGCACACTGACTGAATTGGAGGAGGAGGTGACACACCTCCGAATCTCCGATGATGGCACTATGTTTCTTGCACATGCGTGCAAGAAAACATAAAAATGTTATGATACGCAAAAACTGCCAAGTTAGAAAAAAACAGCCAGCCATACAAAGAGAACAAGAGACGGATGGACTATAGAAGGCATTTAAGAAGGTAAAAGCTTGTACAGAACATCAAGGCCTGCACCTTTTGCCAATACAGCTGTGCCATTTTCTCTGCATTAGTCAGAGAAATGGCTTGCAAGTCAAACAGTTCCTTCAGCTGGAGAAAATGCTCAAGTTAAAAATGAAACATTTAATTGGCCATGTAAACAAGATACAACTACTGTACCAATAACTTAGCGTCTCAAAAGGTTGGTTTACGAATGCAGGGTGGGGCAAGTAATCACTGGTTGTCTTGTTCACTATGCCAATTACATTTTTTTAACTAACATATTTTCTAGACAATACACACAATTAAAGCTGAACACCCAAGAAAGAAAAATAAAGAAGACAGTAGTCCAAATGCAAATTGCAAGCAAATGTAAGGTTTAATTGGCAGAGCGCCACAAAACAATAGGACTGTACTCTGACACTCATGTGACCCTTCATCTGGGTAATGAAGGGTCACAGGAGGACCCAAAGCGCTGGGGTACAGTGCTTACAATCTGCATTTGGACTACTGGCTTCATTATTTTTCTTCCTTGGATGTGCAGTTTTAGTTGTATATATTGCCATCAAGAGAGGCTTTTTCAAATCGAGTTAGTACCTACACAAACTGCCTTTGCGCATGGTCTCTGTGTGTTTGTTTAAATATTTTCTAGAACTGGGGGAACAGTTATTAATAGTTGTTGAGCGTAACATAGAGTTCAGCTGTCAGAATTGACATTCCATTTATGAAATTCAAGGTGGAATTACTTGCAGTTCCATGAAATCCCACTTAGCAAACTGCAATTTTTTTAAAATTTAAACTACAAATTTCTTTGGAAAATAAACATGAGTAAAAAAGACCAGTCCCATTAAACTGAACTCCAGATTATTTTAGCAAAATCTGTTTCACCCATCTGGTTTGGACAATCAGGGTTCTACTGTACTTATCACTTTGGGCTGAAAACACATGCAGCATTGACTAATGCAGTGTTTCCCACTTGTGCTCCCTTCAGAGTGGCACTTCCCTTGCATGCCCAACTGACTCCTAATCCTGGCACCAGAAAAAATATTGTTTTTTTTTAAGCCCATTGCTGATATTTTATTTAGCCACATGCATGGCTGTCACCTATGTGGTTTCTGCTTGCTGCTCATATTTCCTCACCTGACTCCCTTCTACTTTTGCTCACTTAGGGCACTAACAAAGCTGCAAGAGTAGCTTTCACTTTCACACCTCATACTACCTTTAATCATCTCCCCTTCTGAGTTTGTTTGTTAAACTTGCCCTTTTGGGAATTAATATCAAGCCATGGGAGCAGTTTCCATTGTTATGGTTCCTGCCATGATCACATCTCCCAACTGGGAGCCTAATTCACAGCTATGGGAAAGGCTTTTTCTTTTGCTCCTCAGCAGAAGTCTAATTCCTGGCCACTGTAGCAGCTTCCTGTTTCTTTGCTCCTGCCATGGCAATTTTTTTTTGGTCACTTGCAGCTGCATGCAACTCATGCCCCTCCACCATACCAAGCTTGCACAGTACTGTCATGGGGGCTACACCCTCCCACACCCAACCCCATTCCAATCATCCGTGACATCCAGAGTCACCCCCACATGATCCATTTCATATATTCCTGACATGAGATGCTGCCCCATCTGTGTGCACCTCTGTGGGCTGAGGGAGGAGGTTGTTAGAGAGGGAAGAGTTGCTAGGAGAGGTTGCTGTTGGTATTCCAGTGCCGGTTTGTCCCTGGAACATCTAGTTCCTTCTTTTGTGAGTACAGCAGCATTTTCAACTAGCAGGACTATGTTAAGATATGCTACTGTTGCAGAGTGGGTGGTGAGAGACCCTTTTTGTGGGAAGAAAGTTATGCCTTTTCTGCTGAGGGACTTGTGACTGTGTGCTATGCAGTTGGCAGAGAGGCACCTGTTCTAACTTGCAGAACTGAGTGGTGAGAGCTCCTGGCTCTATTACCAAAAGTCTCCCTCTGTTTACTGGTGGCAGTGTATATCATTGTTCAGTGGTGTGAGCACTGCCGTGTTTGCCTCCTAGAAATTTGGACACTGCTCTCACTTACCAGAGACATTATTTGGGCATTCTGTTCTGCAGTCCACTGCAGGATTCTCCCTATAATAATTTATCTTATTTATATTTTTAATATTGTTCAATTTGATTGTTGGTGGGGGGTAGCTGAGATTGGGAGGGGTTAATGTGAATGCCTTAAGTTAGTGGTTGAATGTTGGTTGTGTATGGTTATACTTTGATGTATAAAAAATGTGGGTGGTTGGACTGGATGTATGTGTAGGGACATTGGAGGAGTGGGGGGTTATATATTATTGATTCAGGAAGTACATTTTAATTTTATTTGAGGGTGGCTAAGTAGTTTAAGTAGAGTATTTTAAAGTAGTTCCTTATCAGTCAGAAAGTGCCTAGGCCTCAGACCTCCACAAATCACCTACTCGGCATCCCTGCTGCATGACCTCCACCCCTTCTCTGACCTCCCTTTGTCAGCTGCAACATCTAGGCACTGTAGGGAGGATGGGATTAGTAAAGTGCATGATGGAATGTTGTGGGGTGCTGGGGGTATAGTGGGGTGAGCTGTATTGGGGTGGTCGGACCCAGGAGGTACCCTGGGGCAAAATGGGGCCTTGAGAGAGGCCAGACATGCTTGGTACCCATTCCCAGGGCTCCCACTGAACCAAATGAGCATTAGACAGTGGGCCAGTAACCTCCACTGGTCCTTTTTGAGTGGTGATGTGCACTACTAGATTGATTAGGAACAAGACCACGATAATTGCAGACTTGATTTCCTTGGTTGTTCTGGACTGCATCATGGAGACTTGGCTGGGGGATGATATAGGTCCAGTGCTAGAGCCGTTGGTCCCTGCTGGGTTCTCTGTAGTGCACTGCACGAAGAGGGAATGTAGGGATCTGGCCATCTGTTTTAGATCTGAGTTGAATTTCTCTGCGCACCCAGTGGGTTCCACTTCGTTGTTTCACTGCGTGGCTGTGCGTGGGAGTCCAGGTGCAGGCTGCAGGATCCTCCTAACGTACTGACCTCCAGGGCAAGAGGGGGAATCTCTGCAGGAAGTTGCTGACTTCATAGCTGATAGGGTGTTGGAGTCACCCAGATGGTTGATTCTGGGTGACTTCAATGCCTGAGTCGATGATGAACTCTTACATTTTGGTAATGTTTTCCTGCAGAAGATGACTTCGCTGGGCCTCGCTCAAGCTATTGCTTCTGCAACCCACAGCCATGGTCACGCCTTGGACTTAGTGTTGTCACTGGTGCTTGAGGTTACAGATCTCAGGACTGATCCACTTTCTTGGTCTAATCACTGTATGGTGGAGTTCTTATTCAGGGCCCCCCATTAGTCTCTCCCCTGTCAAGATGGTCCACTACTGCCCATTGAAGGGGTTGTCCCCAGAGGGACTATCAGTGGTGGCAGACTTTTCTGGTGTGAATGCTGCCTGTTTAGCAGGTGCCTGCGAGGTGGTGGCAGCTTATAACAGTGCTGTCTCCAAGGCACTTGACGATGTCACAATGATCCGTATATGACCTAGGTCTTCTCGCTCGAAACCCCAGTGGTTTGATGGTACTCTCAAGGAGATAAAGACCGGGGTAGGAAGTTGGAGCATTGCTGGAGGAGGACTCAGTCTGAGGAGGACAATCTGTCTTTGAGAATTAACTACGATGAATATCAAAGGGCAGTCAACTGTAGGAAGGCAGAATTCCTGTCTAGGGAGATTGCTGCAGGGAGGAACAGATTGACTCTGCTCTTTCGGACTGTAGACAGGCAACTTCATCCTACCTGTCTGCAGCTGAAAAGAGCAGTTTGAGTCACCCGGTGCAAGGAGTTCGCTCAGTTCTTGTCTGACAGGGTGTTCTCCATTAGGATCTGGATCTCTCCAGTGGGGTGGAGCAGCTCTGGAGTTGTGTGCCTTGTGTTGTCAGAGGCACTCCTATTGCCTGGGGTGAATTTATTCTGGTGGGGGTGGCAGAGGTCGTTGAGGTAATCTTGAAGCTGTGGTCCACTTTTTGTCAATTGGACCTGGGCCCTGATTCATCTCCTAGTGGGATATGTTGAGTCCATTGGACCAGTGTTTGCCAAGATCGTCTGGTGCTCACTTTCGGAGGGACTTTTTCCTGGCACCTTGAAAGAGGTGCTGGTGAAGCCCTTTCGGAAGAAACCATCACTTGACCCTGACATCTTGGCAAATTATCAACTAATCTCCAATCTCCCATTCTTGGGGAAGGTTGTTGAGTAAGTGGTGGCCCTGCAGCTCTAGGCACACCTTGTGGCCTATGATATCTACGAGGCACTCCAGTCTGGATTTAAGTCAAGGCATAGCACCGAAATGGCATTGGTCAGGGTGCAAAGTGATCTGCTCAGAGCAAGGGATAAAAGAGATCAGACAATAGAAACATAGAAACATAGACTTTGACAGCAGATAAGGACCACTTGGCCCACCTAGTCCACATTTCTCTACCTAGAGGATAAGCTGCAGACCCTATTTAACCAATAGCCTGTTTCTTCCTATCCCCCACAAAAATTGCCTTATATCTGTCCCATGCATTCTTGAATTCTCCCACAGTTTTAGACCCCACAACCTCCTCAGGAAGGCTGTTCCATGAGTCCACCACCCTCTCTTTGAAAAAATACTTTCTCACATTGCCCCTGAGCCATCCCCCCTCTATCTTCAAATTGTGTCCCCTTGTTCTTGCACATCTTTTTTTCTGAAAGATGCTACCCTCTTGGACTTTGTTGATTCCACTGAGGTACTTAAATGTTTCTATCATGTCCCCCCTATCCCTTCTTTCTTCAAGGGTATACATATTAAGCTCCTTTAGTCTCTCCTCGTATGGCTTCTCTTGCAGACCGTGCACCATTTAAGTTGCCCTCCTCTGAACTGCCTCCATCCTGTCTATGTCATTGCGGTGATGGAGTCTCCAGAACTGGACGCAGTACTCCAGATGGTGTCTCACCAACTGTCTATACAGGGGGATAACAACTTCCTGTTTTCTGCTGGTGATACCTCTCCCTATACATCCCAGTTGGGCTGGCAGTATGGCCTAGCGGTTAGGGGAACGAGGTGTGAATGAGCTTGATACATCCAGCAGACCAGACCTGAGTTTGATTCTCACAAACTCCACGTGCATACTGTGTGACTCTGAGCAAGTCACTTAACTGCCCAGTACTCCCAGGTCGCTACTGAAAACAGGCACTTGTGCCTAGTGGGGCTTACCCGGTTACCAAAGACTAAAATAAAAAAATAAATAAAAGTGTCCCCAGCCCTCCTACCACCTTCTTACATTGCTTGCCAACCTAAAGGTCATCTGATATGATTACCCCAGGTCCCTTTCCATTTTTGTTGTTGTTACTACCTCCCCATTGTGTAATCTTCCTTGGGTTTTGTTTCCTGTGCATTACTTCACTTCTTTGCACTGAATGCAAGCTGCCATACTTCTGACCATTCCTCCAACCTTGCCAAGTCCCTTCTCATCCTTTCCACGCCTCCTTGTGTATCAACCCTGTTGCAGATCTTTGAGTCATCTGCAAAGAGGCATACTTTTCCTTCCAGTCCCTCTGCAATGTCACTTATAAAGACATTAAAAAGGACTGGACCCAGTACTAAACCCTGCGGTACCCCACTAGTAACCCCTCTTTCTTCAGAGTGGACTCCATTTATAATCAACTTCTGTGTCCTGTTGTGTAGCCAATGTTTTACCCAGGCTACCACCCTGGGACCCACTCCCAGGCTGGTTAATTTGACTACTAATCTATTGTGTGGGACTGTCAAATGCCTTGCTAAAGTCCAGGTAGGCCATGTCCACATCCCTTCCCTGGTCTACTACTTTGGTCACCCAGACAAAGAAATCAATTAGATTCATCTGACGTGACCTTCCAGTTGTGAACCCGTGCTGCCTTGGATCCTGTGCCCCACTGGCCTCTAGGTACTCAACAATTCTTTCCTTCAGAAGTGATTCCATCACTTTCCTTACAACAGAGGTCAAACTGACAGGTCTGTAGTTTCCTGCCTCTGTCTTGGTCCCGCTTTTGTGAAGGGGAATCACATCCGCTTTCTTCCAGTCCTCAGGTACCACACCATCCTCCCATGATTTGTTAAAAAGGGTAGTCAGTGGTGTCACTAGTTCTCTACTTAATTTTTTTAGAATTCTGGGGTGAATTCCATCTGGCCCCATTGCTTTGTCCACCTTCAGTTTTAGGAGTTCTTTTAGAACCCTTCTTCTGTGAAAGGACTGGGATCGACCCCCCCTCACCAGAGTGCTTCTGTTAATTGGATTAGGCACCTCCCTCTCTTCCTCTTTTGTGAATACTGAACAGAAGTATTCATTCAGTATCCCTGCTTTTTCACTGTCACTCTGCCCACCCACCATCCATTCTATTCAGCCTCACTATCCCTCCCTTTGTCTTTCTATGCTCCCTGATATACCTATTGTATAAAAGGTTTTATCCCCCTTCTTAATCGAGTTAGCTATCTTTTCCTCAGTTTGTGCCTTTGCTATTCTGAATACCCTCCCTGCTTCCTTCTGCCTTAACTGGTACAGTTCTCTGTCCTGCTCCTTCTGTGTTTCCTTATACTTCCTAAATGCTATCTTTTTCTCCCTAACCTTCACCACCACCTCTTTTGAGAACCATAGTGGCTTTTTCTTTCATTTGATTTGTTTATTTGCTTCACAAAGGCTTGTTGCCTCTGTGATGGCAGTTTTGATATTTCCCCATTGTTGCTCCACTCCTCCTTCTAGCCTGTTTGCTAGTGCTTTTCTAAGGCACTCTCCCATCTTGCCAAAGTCAGCCCTCCTGAAGTCCAGACCCCTCACTTCTGTATGGCTTGACTCTGTAGCTGAGTTTATCATGAACCACACTGTTTTGTGGTCACTTGTTCCCAAATGACTACCTACTTCTAGATCTGAGATCCTCTTACTGTCCCCATTTGAGAGTATGAGGTCTAAGATTGCTCCCTCATGAGTAGTTTCCAGAACTAGCTGTCTGAGGCATGCCACCTGAACGGCATCAAGAATGGCCCTGCTTTTGGATGTGGCTGCTGCAAAGATGCTCCAGTTAACATCTGGCATATTAAGGTCCCCCATCAACAGTATCTCCCCTTTCTCTGCCATCCTAAGGATGCCTTATATCATATCCTTGTCCATTCCCTCCTCCTGACATGGAGATCTATATACAACCCCTGTGCAGATTGCGGTGCCATTTCCAGTCTCTAAGGTGACCCACATTGCCTCCTTTCCTCCCTGTTTACTCTTTTGTTCAGTTGCTTTTATCTCTTCCCTTACATAGAGAGCTACTCCCCCCCTCTGCCCTCTCTGTCTCTCCTCCCAGGTTGTGTACCCTGGTATGTTAACATCCCAGTCATGGTTCTCTCGTATCATGTTTCTGTGACTGCACGATATCCAGGCATCCCTCTTCCATCAAGGCCACCAGTTCAGGGAGCTTGTTGCCCAGACTATGGGCATTTGCACTCATTACCCTCCATTTCTTGATGGCCTTACCCCTTTTTGCTCCATCCCCGTCCTTATTGCATTTGTCACTTTCTCCATTTACCCCAGCGCTTCTCCCTATTGACATCTCTATGTTGGTGTTTACCTCACTTAGTACTCTGATATTTTGGGGGGGGTTAGGATTTCCATGCTTCTTTCCAATGCCTCCCCCCCTTGGCTAGTTTAAATGCTTGTCAATGAAGTATTGAAACCTATCACCTAGGATCCTGGTTCCCCTCCTGGACAGATGCAGACCATCATGCCAGTATAGGCCTGCATCCCTCCAGGTGGACCCCCAGTCCCCAATGAAGCCAAATCCCTGAGCTCTGCACCAATTTTTCAACCACTGATTGAATCCCTTGGTGTGGAGCACCCTAGCCTCACCCATGCCATAGACAGGCAGCACCTCCGAGAAGGTTACCGCAGTGTGTTATTTGTCTAAGGCCCTCCCCATCACCACAAACGCTTTTGCACTTCTCTGATCCCTTCTAGCCAGGTCATTTGTCCCTAGGTGGACAATGACATCCAGCCTCCTGTGCAGCTGCTCCTGCGATCCTGAGGATTTGCTTCCTGTCCTCCAAGCCATGGCGCCAGGCAGGCACCTTACCTCCCTCTCCCCTTCCTCCCCCAGTTCTACTTTCCTAACAATGGAGTCCCCCACCAGGAGCTGTTTCCTTCCCCTGTGGGGTCCCATGCCACCCTCCTGTGGGTCTCCTTTGTGGAGGTTCCCAGCATCCTCCTTGGTCTCCACTGTGGGTGCCTCCATAGAGGAACCACACTTTTCCAGAATGGCATAGAAATTGTGGAGAGGTACAACTGGAGGGATGCGCCTCTGTTCCACCACCCTCACCCTCCCTGAGCCCACTGTGATCCAAATGCTCCTCTTTCTTGGTAACCTCTGAGGCAACGGCAATGACCCTGGTGGTCCCTGGGTGGGAGAGGATGTCCCACAAATCCTGGCCAACTCAGCTTGGAGATGAGCAACCTCCTCCCTCAGCCCAGAGAGGTGCCTGCAGATGGGACAACACTGCATCCTCCAGAACATCTACCAGAAGACTGCTGCTCCACAGCCACTGCACTGCACCACTCCCATCATGTCTTTTTTCTGGCCCCCTAACTGTTATTTGGAATACTTACTCTTTCCTCTGTTTGTTTATTTTTTTTTTTTTCTTCTCTTCCTACTTACTTACTGCCTCTGTGCTCTTTTAGCTCCTGATCTTCCTGTTCTGAGACAAGAAGTTCCTATATTTCTCATAGTCTCCTTACTTGCTCAGAGTCAGACCTCCTGCAGTTAGGGGGGGACTGAGAGCTACTCTTCCCTTCTAGGATGGTGAGTCTTTGGTGGCTCTGTGATCACTCACTTCCTGCTCTCAAACAGGAAGTTCCTGTAGTCAGTTAAATCCTGTGCCTATAAAAGTAGAACTGGTTTAGGGTGGGGGAAGGGTGGAGGGGAGGCAAGGAGGGCAATATAGTCCCAGTAGAGAAGTTTTAGTTTATCAGTAGCTCCTTCCTCCTGGTGTTCTGTCTGTTCTCTGGCAGAAGCTATCTACAGCAGTGTTTATATCTGGTCTTAACCTGGCTCCTTCTAGCTAAGCCACTCCCCCTACTTTGCAAATCTTTCTACACTTAGTTAATTTCACAGATAACAATCTCCTTCTGACACCTGTGACAAGCACCTGGATGAGTACACAGATAACACAGATAACAATTTACTTCAGCTACCTCTGACAAACACACTAGCTCCTTTTTTTTTTTTTTACACTAATTTGAAGGTCCCAGTACAAGAGTTCTAGTTCTTAGTCCCAGTAGAGAAGTTCTAGTTCTCCTTGAGCTCTCCTCAGCATTTGATACTGTGAACCACATAGTGCTGCTGGGTCACCTTAGGGAGTTTGTTGAACTCACTGGTGCTGTCATCAAGAGGTTTTAGTCTTTTCCCATGGGCAGGATGCAATGGGTAATGATGGGGAATTTCTCCTCCTGCCTAAGCCCCTGCGTCATGGAGTTCCTCAGGGTTCGATCCTGTTGCCTGTGCTGTTCACAGTGTACAAGCTTCCCCTGGATGAGATTATTAGATGTTATAGCTTGGATTTCCACTGTTATGCAGATGACACCCAGCTGTATATGTCTTTTGCTCCTGGGACAAGTAACATTGTGGAGGTGCTAAATAAATGTCTGGCCAAGATCCAAGACTGGATGTCCTCTAACAGGCTGAGACTCAACCCCGAGAGGACAGAAGTACTAATGATTGAGCCTGGTCACCAGCGTGATGTGGCTGCTGCCGGGCTGGGAACTGGGTTGTTCTTGGCCTCCACCCTGTTGGCAACTTCCACTAAGGTGAAAAGTCTGGGTGTCATCCTTGATAATGCATTGACACTTGAGGCTCAGGTGTCATCCGTCACCGGGACTGGTTTGTACCACTTAAGGAATGTCGCCCAGGTTAAAGCCTTAATCCCGCCTGGTGATCTGTCCTCACTTGTGCATGCCTTTGTCACGTCAAGGCTTGAGTACTATAACACGCTATACTTAGGTGTCAGTAGGGGGACTCTGTGTCACCTGCAGCTAGTGAAGAATGCAGTGGCCAGGCTGCTGACAGGTCTTCTGAGGTCTTGCCATATGACCCTGGTCCTGCGTGACCTGCATTGGCTGCCAGTGAGATGGAGAATCACCTTCAAGGTGGGCTTGCTCACCTATAAGTCCCTATATAGTTCAGGCCTTGGCTATCTGTGTGACCTCCTGACCCCTGTCCACCCTGTGCACTCACTCTGTTCCTCCACTGAGGACCTCTTAGAGGTTCCAAGGACGTGGGTGAAAACCTCAGGAGACCATGCATTTGAGGTGGCTGGCCTGGCCCTTTGGAACTCACTCCCAAGATCTTTGAGGGAGGCCCCATCAGTGGAGGTGTTCAAGCAGGGTCTGAAGGCACATCTCTTCGGAGAAGCTTTTATAAGTTAGCTACAGTTTTAATTATTATTGAGATTTTATAGAGTATTTTATCGATCTGTTGTCATGTATTTATTACTGTAAATTGTTTAATTTATGTTTGTATACTGCATCTTACATTTGTATAGCACCCAGAGCCTCCAGGATTGGATGCTAAAGCAATACATATTTTCTTACCTACTTACTATACTTCAGGCCAAGTTGGCTAGGATTTGAGGGTCTCCTTCTCCTCCTCCTCCTCCTCCCAGGGACCACCATGTCCACCACCTCTACCTCAAAGGATGCCAAGGAGGAGCAACTGGACTACAGTGGGCTCAGGAAGGGTGAGTGTGGTGGATCAGAGACACATTCCCACCAATTTTTGTTTTTTTGTTTATTTAGTTTTTGCTGACCAGGTAAGTGCACTAGACAAATCCTGCCTATTTTCAGGCATGACCCGGGGGAGGGGACACAGATGAATGCCAACTGACCTTGAACCAGATTGGTACCACTACACAATTCCTATGCCACTCTGGTGTGGTGGGACTGTCCCATGAAGGCACCTGTAGTAGCAACCAAGGAGGATGTGGGATCATCCATTGTGGAGACCCAAGGAGGGTGGAAGAGGACCCAGAGAAGGAGGAAAAAATTCCTGGTGGGGGACTCCATTGTGAGGGGGATAGATTTTGGGACATGAAGGGAGGGGAAGGGGGGGAGAGAGAGGTTTGGTGCATACTTGGTGCCACAACTCGGAGGGATGGGAAGTGGATCCTGAGGATCACTGGGGCAGCAGGACAGTAGGGAGTGCTAGATGTCAGTGTCCACCTAGGGACTAATGACCTGGCTAGGATAGTGCAGGAGGAGTTCAATGAGTTGGGGGAGGGGGTCTTAGGCAGGTAGCCCACTCAGTGGCCTTTTCTGAGGTTCTGTCTGTCTACAACAGGGGTGAGGATAGGGTACTATGTACCAGGAGCTTCAACTCATGGATGAAAGAGTGGTGCAGAGGGATGGGGCTTGGCTACAATGGGGACTGGGGTCCCACATGGAGGGATAAGGGCCTATACAGGGGAGATGGCCTGCATCCATTGAGGAGGAGAACCACAGTTCTCAGTGAATGGTTTAAATGTTATATTTTTGAGCATTTAAACTAGCTGAGGGTGGTGGCGGAAGGAAGCAGGGAGACATAGACTGCCCCCCCCCAAGCTGAAGTAGTCAGTAGGGAGTACCCTTAGGGAGAGAAATCTCCAATGGTACCTAACAGAAAAAAATGGTTGAAATGAAGAGAGAGATGAGAATGAGAGCAGAGGGGGTAAGGAGAGAAGGGAGAAGGGAAAAGGGAAAATGGGAGGTTGACAAGCAGGGTTGTAACAGAATCTGGAATGTCATGTGTGCAAATGCTCGAAGTCTGGGAAATAAAATCACGGACCTAGAGGCCATTATGGTAGGGGCCGTCCGACATTGTCACCATTACTGAGACATGGTGCAATGAGAACCATGACTGGGATATAGCCATACCAGGCTATACTCTGTTCAGGAAGGACAGGGTGAGAAAGAAAGGGGGAGGAGCTGATGTTTATGTGAGGGATAGCATAAAAGCAATAGAGATGCAGGGAATACAGGGAAGGCCAGAGGTACTATGGGGTCACCCTAGAAATGGGAAATGAAGCCAACATTTGCACTGGCATGATCTACAGACCTCCAGCATGGGGAGGGAAGGGGTTGGACAAGGTTCTGGTGAAAGCCATCCAAAAGATGGCAAATAAGGGGAAGTTGCTGCTGGTAGGGGACTTCAGTCTGCCAGATGTGGATTGGACCATCCTAGTTGCAGCTTCAGCTAATAGCAAGGACATCCTGGACTCCCTGCAGGGGGCTTTCCTCAGGCAACTAGTAAAAGAGCTCACTTGTGAGGGGGCAATACTGGACCTTGTATTGTCCGGTGTGGACAGTGTTGTAGACGTCACAATGGGTGGCCACCTGGGGACCAGTGATCACCATACAGTGTGGTTCAAAATTAGCACAGTGGCAGAATCAAACCCCACAAAGGCAAGGGTCCTGGACTTCAGGAGGGCCAATTTAAAAAAAAAAAATGGTGGAATGCCTCAGGATTGCCCTGGCAGGGGAGGCCTTGGGTGGAGTGGAGAGACAGTGGGCAAAACTAAAAGAGGTGATAGTGAAGTCAACAAACTCTGCATCAGGCAAGTAAGCAAGAACAAGAGGAAAAAGAGACTGCTATGGTTCTCAAAAGAGGTGGCCGGGAAGGTAAGGGCAAAAAAATTTGCATTCAGGAGGTATAAGAAGTCGCAGAGGGAGAAGGATAGGGAGGTGTATCAGGAAAAACAGAGGGAGGCAGGTAAATCAATTAGGAGTGCAAAGGCACAAATGGAGGAGAAAATAGCCGTGGCAGTAAAGAAAGAGGACAAGACATTTTTCAGGTATGTAAGTGAAATGAGAAAGACCAGGGGAGGGACAGTATGACTTAGGATGAAAGGAGGGAGAGTATACCAAAGTGGACCAAGAAAAGAAGACATCCTGAACAAATACTTTTGTTCAGTGTTCACTGAGGAAGGGGAAGGCAAGGGACCACAGATAAGTTTCAGGGGCACTGAAGGAAGGGAGGTGGACACTAGTCCATTTACAGAGGGGAGAGAGAGAGAGAGAGAGAGTCTAGTAGGAATTGGGAAATCTGAAAGTGGACAAGGCAATGGGGCTGGACAGGGTACATCCAAGAATATTGAGGGAGCTCAGAGAGGTGCTGGCTGCACTTCTGACAGTCCTGTTCAAACACTCACTGGAGATGGGAGTGGTCCAGAGAACTGGAGGGCAGATATAATCCCACTTCACAAAAGTGGTAGGGAGGAGGCTGGCAATTGCAGGCCAGTCATCCTGACTTCAGTGGTGGGGACATTAATGGAATTGCTACTGAAGGAAAGAATTGTGGAATATCTTGAATCCAATGGCTTATAAGATCCAAGTCAGAATGGATTCACTGGTGGGAGGTCATGTCAAACAAATCTGATGGATTTGTTTGATTGGGTGATCAGGAAATTAGATCAGGGTGGCGTGGTAGATGTGGCCTACGTAGAGTTCAAGAAGTCCTTTGACACTGTTCCACATAGAAGACTCATAAGCAAGTTAGGCAGCCTAGAAGTGGATCCAAAGGTGGTAAACTGGGTAAGGAATTGGTTAGGGGACAGGAGACAGAGGGTGGTGGCAAACAGAGTTCACTCTGAGGAAGGGAGGGTGACCAGCAGGCTGCCAGAGGAATCAGTTTTGGGATGGGTCCACTTTAATGTCTTTATCAGTGACATTGCAGAGGGGCTAGAAAGGAAGATATGCCTTTTTGCTGATGACACTAAAATCTGCAATAGGGTAGACACTCCACAGGGGTGGAAAAATTGATTAGCGATCTAAGATAGCTAGAGGAGTGGTCAAGGATGTGTCAGATAAATTTCAATGCAAAGAAGTACAAAATAATTCACTTGGGGCACGGAAACCAAGGGGTGGAATATAAAATGGGGAGTGTTGTATTAAAGACCACCAAACAGTAAAGAGACCTGGGGTAATCTTATCTGATGGCCTAAAGCTGGCCAGACAGTGTGACAAAGCAATGGGGAGAGCTAGTGGGATGCTAGGGTGCATAGGGAGTGGTAACACCAGCTGAAAGAGGGAGGTGGTGTTACCGCTGTATAGATCACTGGTGAGACCTCGCCTAAAGTACTGTGTCCAGTTCTGGAGACCACAGCTCTGGAAGGACATAGCCAGAATAGAGGCTAGGTGAATGAGGGCAACTAAAATGGTGCAGGGTCTGCATCAAAAGCCCTATGAGGAGAGATTAAAGGATCTCATTATGTATACCCTGGAGGAAAGGAGGGAGAGGGGGGATATGATAGAGACTTTTCAAATACCTCATAGATATAAATAAGGTTCAAGAGGGAAGCATGTTTTAGAACAAAAGATGCTCAAGAACAAAAGGACATGCTATGAAGCTGGAGGGGGTTAGAGTCAGGGAAGATGTGAGGAAGTGCTTCTTCACAGAAAGAGTGGTGGACACCTGGGACAGCCTCCTAGCAGAGCTGGTGGGGAAAAATTGTAACAGGATTCAAGAATGCATGGGGTAGGTATGAAGGAACTTTAGTGGTAAGGAAAGGGGGGTGGGTAAACCCAGAGATCAGAGAAAATAGGCAGACTAGGTGGGCCAAACAGCCCTTATCTGCCATCAGACTGTTTCTATGACATCCAGTGGCACCATTGCATACACCCTGGCCCATTCCAAGGATCCATGGTGTCCAGTGGCTCCACATTCCACACCCTGCCCCATACCAGTCATCTTTTGCAGCCAGAGGTGCCCTCATACCCTGCCCCATTTCACATATCTCTGGTATCCAGTGGTCTACACCACATACCCTGCTTCATTCAAGGTATCTCTAGTGTCCATTGACTCAACATCCCACACCCCGCCCTCCCTGGCATCCCATTGTAACCCATATCCTGCCGCATTTCAAGCACTACTGGCATCTAGTGATCCCCCCCCCACACACACACACACACCCTGCACCATTCCAAGTGTACTTGGTGTTCAGAGGCTTCCCATCCCACACCCAGCTCCATTCCAAATAGTAAGAGTGCCCACGAAGGAAAACGCTCACCCACATGCCTGGTGCTGCTTAAAATTATCATCCAGGAAAGCACTTGTTTGTCACTCACAGAAAGCACAGAAGTACAGAAAGGCCTTTTGCAATAAAGGTGATTTTTTGGCTACATCCAGTGAGAGCACAGACAAAACAAACAAAAAAATTACAGTGCTTCACCTTAGTAACTTGAGGCTTCATCAGGGGATAGGGCCAGCCCCATACACCAGCACTGTTTGCAATAAAAGTTTTAAAGGTATATGTGACATGCAAATCCTGCATATTGGCAAAAACATTTTACATATGATTTATGCAAGTAATACTAGGATACTCAGTTAAACTTTCATATAATAAGAAATGTAACTCATAGGGCTGTCTCTTTCATATCCTGAGACTTTTTTTTTATTATAGAAGATTTTATTGAGATTTTTCAATTTTTGCAACACACTTCCATATACTGTGTGTATGTATGTGTGTGTGTGTATATATATATATATATATATACATTCTGTGGTGATTTGCATATGCATCCCATGATGCTTTGCATTGTAGGGGCATGTGTGATTTTGTATTTTCTTGAAACTTGGCTTCCCAGCCAAATGCCCTTTGGGGTAACTCTTGCCTCAGTGTTTGCGCACAGAGGTTCTTTGTCTTTAAATAGTTTTTATTTTAATGGGTTCACCACAATATATCCAAGGCACACTGCCTCTAGGGTAGCTGGTCCATTCCACTGGGGTGTCAGACAGGCCGAGGCATACTGATGAGTCCTGGTAGGACGAAACACGTGTCTATGTCTTCTGTTAGCACTCTTGCAAACTGTGAGAGGCCTTTCGGCACCATGCAATTCTGCTTAAAGTTGGACCAGCATAACATTCTGTGGTGATTTGCATATGCATCCCATGATGCTTTGCATTGTAGGGGCATGTGTGATTTTGTATCTTCTTGAAACTTGGCTTCCCAGCCAAATGCCCTTTGGGGTAACCCTTGCCTCAGTGTTTGTGCACAGAGGTTCTTTGTTTTTTATATATATATATATATATATATATATCTCATACGATCCATACATAGGCACAAGAATATGCAATTGCGTTAGTTGCCATCCATGACACTCCAGACATTACCTCTTGGGTTCCCAACCCACCTGATAGGCTAGTGATGCATATGTGACTCAGATCAAATTTCGTAGTACACCTTGGTCCCAGAAGCCCTCTGTTCTCCAGCTCAAACTTTACATCTGAAGAGGCTACAAGCACACCAGAAGTCCCCTGTCAGCAAAATAGCTAAGGTAGGCCAAAAGTCTGTGAACTCAATGTGTTTTGTCTGTTTAGTTTTAAAAGAATGTGTTTCATTAGAGGAAAATCATTCCAGCCCCTGCAGAGGAAATCTTATTTCTCATTTTTCCCATTCGTCTGTTTCAAATGCCTATTTAGATAGCTGCAGTGATTTGAACTATGTTTGTTAGGTCCTTTCGAATTGCTGATTTATTCCCAAGTCGTTATTTGCCTCCCTAAGAATGTTAGGTATGGTTTTCCTTGGTTAATCTTGCTTACATTATTATTATTCAGCAGGGGCTTAGTGCATTTGTTTTCTAATACAGTTTATGCAGCTCTGCCTCACTTGGGAAATGTTTATTAACAGAGAAATAGTAGTTGAACGACTGATAAATCAGATACTCTGCAGAGAAAATGTGTTTAGAAAAATGAGTTTAGACTTAAAGCTTACAAGGGTCTGATCGTGACCATCGTGGAGCGTTCTTTTCATGCAGCTGCACGTTCACAGGCCACACTCAAATCCGCCGCGCGTGCTTCAGTGCGCTCTTCAGCCTCCCGTCTCCCCCCTCAAGCGGGAGGCTCGTGGCTTCATGGTCGATTTACCATTTGTGTTGCCACTCCACTAAGAGCTTGTTGCTAGCCTCTGGTCTCCTCCTCACAAGCGGGACCAGGTCGGGTGATTTCCAAAACTAGCCTAGCGCACCATTCCATGACCTCCCCTCCCTAGTGGATGCCACATGGCGCTCTCCGGTAACCGCACCTAATACCATAGCGGCGGATTACAAGGACATCCAGAAAGGCTTCCGATGCGGTCCCTAGCTCAGCAACTGCTCATTGAGGCCAACTGTAACTATTTCACGTCTTTCTGTATGTTTTTTTAGCACATCCCAGCCAGGCCCCTTAGAATAGCGGCCTACTGATGTGCACACCTTGTTATCTCACCAGGAGATTTCCCATTTTACAATAACGCTCTGGACACAGCAGCATCTGGCTCCTCCTTAATTAACTAGATGGAGTCCTTGTCCGTGACGCCTATTTGGGCCTTGTCAGTCTTGGCATCCATTTTGTGCAGGATGGCTACCTGTTACCAAAGCCACCATTTTAGATAGGGACCAGTTATTGAATGGGATGGGCTCTTGATTCTCAAGCCGCCCATAGAAAGCTGTTTTCTGCTCCACAGGTGCACAGTGTTGGTTCCCCCCTGCATCTAAATATATCTGGCGGGCAGGGGCTTATAATTTATTCACTATTACAATGCATACTTCATTTTAAACTTTTCAGATATTGGGCCTATGGAGTCACCCCGAGAGGACTATAATCGCTATGGGGTCCTTGGCCTTACACAGCACAGTCTTGGTATCTAGGGTTTATTCCCACTGCATTGCTTTTAGAGGCATTTTGTCATATATTTTACTTCCCACCATAACTGAATGTGTTCTAACGCTCTCCCCCTCATTTTCCTTGTCCTTCTCTCATCCTTTAGATGGCGAAGGCAAAGAAATGCACCTCTTGTAGTGCCGCCCTACTGCCCCACAACCAGGGTCCACGTGGCCCCACCTGCGAACACGTGGAAGAGGAATTAGAAGCAGAGCGGACCATGAGCACAGACCTGGATACCCAGGGTCCCAGCATATTTGCTTGGATGAACCCGGGGGCACTCCTCATCCAGACCCAGCAGACTACGGTTGCTGTGATGGAGAGTCAACAAAACTTCATGTTAAAGGTCATGGAGAAGTTGGAATCCCTGATTAAGTCTAGAACCCCACCAGTACCAGTGCCAAGCCCTAGCCTACCCACCCCACAACCGGACAATGATGAAGGCACTTCCCCCCCGATCCAGAGGATGAGGACCACGGGGAGGCTCCAGATGAGTTGAAAAGCTTAGACTCGGGGGACAATGACATGGACACAATACCCGATTGCCCCTCCTTGACATCTAAACTCTGTTCCTTTGACTTAATACCAGGGCTAATGAGGGCCATTAAAACCACCATGGGGTTCAACATGGAGACGCCAAAACCAGAATCTAAACTTGATCCAATGATCCAGCAGAATCAGCAGGTTAAGGACACCTTCCCAAGCTGTCCAGCCATTGATGACATAATTTCTAAAGAATGGGAATCCACTGAATCGGGTCGAATGTCCGAGAAAAGGAATATGGACAGGATGTACCCGATACAGCAGGAAAAGGCAAAACTGTGGTGCACAGCACCGACAATAGATACCCAAATTGCAGCACTATGCAAAAGAACAGTGCTACCATGCAGCACCATTTCACTTAAAGACCCTACTGACAAGAAAGTGGAAGACATGCTAAAGAAGCTATTTGAAATCACAGGAATGGTGACAAAAGCGGCAGTGTCAGCAGTCTATTCGGCCAGAGCTCAAGTCTGCTGGCTAGAGGAAGTAATGGACAAAATTGACCCCAAGTCCAGAGAAGCTGAACTATTGGAATGCACTCTAGATATAGCTAAGTACCCAGGGGACATGGCCGTGGACAGTCTGAAGTTGGAAGCCAGGGCAGGGGCCCTAACAAACAGGGCTAGGCGGGCCCTATGGTTAAAACTCTGGGAAGCGGATAATGAATCAAAGGCTTTACTGCAAAACCTACCAATGAAGGGAAGCAATCTCTTTGGTGAAGGCCTAAATGAGTACCTCAAACAAAAAGAGGAAGGGAAAGATCTTGCCAGGGACAAGCAAAGAACCCTGTACCTACCATCTAACCGGTGCAGGTTTCAAAGGCACAGCAGATTTCAGCAGAACAAAAAGCAGCCTGACGCTGATAACTCCTTTTGGGGGAGAGGCCACAGCACTACCTTCAGAGGCACCTCTCAAGGTAACCACTCCTTCAGATGCAGAAACCCCCAATTCGGGGGCAGAGGCAGAGGTGGAAAGCCAAAGCAGTTTTGACTACCACTCTTATGTCACCACCTGCTACAGCGCTCAACACAGTTACCCTTCAGTGGGCAGGAGGCTGTCGTTCCTAGAACAATGGCAACAGACGACCTCCGACAAGTGGGTCCTAGAGATCATATCTCAAGGATACGCTATAGAATTTATAAAGAAACCTTGTAGAAACAGAGTAGTGCTCTCACCCATCTGGAAGAAGAGGGCTTCAGCCCCCCAGGTGCAGGACATTCTATGGGACCTGCTCGAGAATAGGGCAATCCAGCCTGTACCCGACACCGAAGTGGGCACTGGGATCTAATCCGTCTTCTTTCTAGACCAAAGAAGAATGGAGACCTCAGACCGATTGTAGACCTAAAATTCTTGAACAAGTTCATAACTTCTCTGAAGTTCATGATGGAAACACTCATAACCACACTGAGGAACATCCAGGTGGGTGACTACATCACTTCAGTGGACCTGAAGGACGTGTACACCCACATCCCAATCAGGCCCAGTCATTAACAATTCCTTCGATTCCACATACTGGGCCAACACTTCCAGTATCAGGCCCTACCCTTCGATCTGACATCTGCACCAAGGGTGTTCACAAAGGTGTCCATCATACTGGCGGCCCGACTACGGGAGAAGGGGGTAAACATTATACCATATCTGGATAATTGGCTAATAAGATCGCGCTCCAGATAACAGTTTTAGAGGGACACGGCCCAAGTGCTGACTTCTCTCTCGCACCATGGCTGGGTGGCCAATCAGACCAAGAGTTCGTTACACCCCTCACAATGCATAGAGCACCTCAGCACAGAAATAAATATGGCCAAGGGAATGGCAAGGCCTTCATGCAAACGAATACACTCGATCATCGCATTAGTCAGGACTCTTTTGGCTATCCCTCAACCAACCATGGGTCAAACAGCACAGGTCTTGGGATGCATGGCTTCGTGCATCGACCTAGTTCCCTGGGCAAGATGGAACATGAACCCCTTACAGAACTATGTCCTACAGCAGGGGCTCCCATCGGAGGACGACCTCAACAAGAAGGTTATCCTGCCACATTCAGTCAGGGAATCGTTACGATGGTGGATATATCGCCCACATCTAATGAGAGGCTCCCCACTGGAGTTGACATATCACGTGTCACTGGAGACCGACGCAAGCCTAACTGGTTGGGGAGCGTGCTTAGGCAGTCACTCAGCCCAAGGCAGATGGACAAAGGCAGAGGCCAGGCTGTCTATCAACGTCTTGGTGATAAGAGCAGTGCTCAATGCCCTGAAAGCATTCAGACGCACTATCCTCGGAAAATCGGTCCAAATAAAGTCCGACAACAAAGTCACAGTGGCATACATAGCCAAGCAAGGTGGAACATGCAGCATGGCCATGCTCATAGAAGCAGCCAAAGTGCTCAACTGGACACAGTCCCAGCTCACCCACATTCATGCCATCCATCTGGCAGGCAAACTGAACGTCAGGGTGGACTGGCTCAGCAGACAGCAGGTGCACCCAGGGGAGTGGCAACTGCACCCAGAATTATTCAGTTTGATTCAGGACAGGTGGGGACGCATCCCAATCAATCTAATGGCATCCAAATCGAACGCTCAGGTCACAACTTATTTTTCCTGATTCAGGGAAAAACAGGCACTAACAACAGATGCCTTATCCCAGAGCTGGGACCAGGATCATTTGTATGTTTTCCCCCCTAGTCCTCTGATCCCACAGGTGCTAACAAAGATCAGATTATCCCGGAGGCTGATCATCCTGGTTGCACCATATGGGCCTCGGAGGGTGTGGTTTGCATCAGCAATAGTGATGAGCCTGGACAGATGGTCACTCCCCTGCAGAGCAGACATGCTGTTGCAGGGTCCAATGATGCACCCAGCACCACACACTCTAAAATTATTGGCCTGGTTCCTGAAAGGCAAAGATTGCTAACTGCAGGGTATCGCGAATCTGTCATCTCCACCATTTTACAGTCCAGAAAATCATCTACCACAGCCACCTATGGTAGGCAATGGGACATTTTTTCTACCTGGTGCAAGATGGTGCAAGCCAACCCATTGCTGGCTGATATGTCCCTAATCCTGCTGTTCATACAGCAGGGACTAGACAAGGGGCCTCTCCCTCTCTTCCCTAAGGGTCCAACTGTCAGCCATTGGAGCAGCCAGAGGAAATATTGGTTCTACATAGCCTGGAGCTCATCCAGATGCCATCCGATTTCTCAGGGCAGCAGAGGCCATACGGCTCTGCTCACAAACACCAGTGGCACCATGGGACCTCCCAATGGTACTAGAATTCCTGGGGGAAGCATCATTTGAGCCCATGCAGCAATCAAAACTCTGCTGGCTGGGTCTGAAGACCTGCTTTTTAGTAGCCATTTGCTCCGCTAGTAGAATCAGCGAGTTAGGAGCTCTCTCTTGTAAAGAACCTTACACCATCGTCACAGCTGAAGTGGTGTTCCTAAAAACAGTGCCTGCCTTCCGGCCCAAGGTCACTTCCGCTTTCCATAGGGAGCAACCGGTGGAACTGCCAACCTTCTACACACAACTACAACAGGGAGAGATAAGGACTCATGATCCTTTGGGTGTAGGTGGTGCATTACAACAATACATCGCAAAGACAGAACCAATTCATCAATCAGAAAGACTCTTTGTTATAGAGAAAGGTCATAGGCAGGGAATGGCAGCCTCCAAGACCACCATCGCCAGCTGGTTAAAGAAGACTAAACAAGAGGCATACAAATCAAAAAGCCTCACACCACCAGATGGTATTAAAGCTCATTCCACAAGGGCAGTTGCCACGTCTTGGGCAGAAAGAGCAAATGTGTCAATGGAGGATATTTGCAGAGCGGCAACTTGGACTTCCGTTCACACTTTTGCAAGACATTACAGACTTCAGACATTATATAGACAGAGAACTAATTTTGCTAATCAAGTTCTATTAACAGCGTGTCACAGCACTGTGCCTTTGGATCTCCCTACCCCACCCTGAAGGATTGGTGAACTGCTTCTTATAGTAACCCAAGAGGTAATGTCTGGAGTGTCATGGATGGCAACTAACACAATGGGTGTTTACTCACCTGGTAAAGGTGATTGTGTTAGTTGCATCCATGACACTCCAGGGCCCTCCCTTCAGGACGATTACGGCGGTAATGTCACTCGCTGACTACCAAACACACCGGGTTATTTTCACAGCTCTAATATTTTTTTTTTTTTGCTTATTTCCAAGCTTGATTATATGTACCTGAGACACTGATATCCATTGGTTCCCTAAGGGGACCGAGTCTAGAATTGTACAGATAGAGAATAAATTCAAGGTGGTGGGAAATTTGCATTCAGTTTCACAAGTTTGTTCTTACCAAGGGAAATTAGTGGGGGAGTCACAGGACAGATAGTTTGTTTTTTTTCGTTTGGCCTAAGTTATATCTTTCAGCTATGGAAGACTCGAACTGGAGAACAGGGGGCTTCTGGGACCAGGGTGTACTGCGAAATTTGTTCTGGGTCACATGTGCATCACTAGCCTATCAGGTGGGTTGGAAACCCAAGAGGTAATGTCTGGAGTGTCATGGATGCAACTAACACGGTGAGTAAACACCCATTAAGTAGGCTTGCATTCCTCAACACAGCTACATATTGACTATCATGAAGAAGTGTTAAAAAAGATCACACAAATCTCAAGGTAAAGTATAAAAAGAGCAAATTATTATAACAGTTCTTATTATATTTCTATTTGCCAGAAGGTTAAATTCAATAGCTAAACCATTTAGGATCTGGAAGGGGGGGGGGTTATTTGGAGGGGGAGGGGTTGTGCACAGTGGTGAATTAAGGTAAGCGTCCCACTTCTTATGGAAATATTTTAGTTGACCTCTGTGGGCATAGGTTAGTCGCTCCAAGAGAGCTACTCAAGCCAGGGCTGTGTTCCACAAGTTTAAACCTGGGTTGACAGTCTGCCGCCAGTGCATTAGGAGGTGCCTTTTGGCTTCCAGCAGGGCTACCATAACCCATTCCTGGAGAGCCTTCAGCAGGAAAGTCATCCCGGACAAATCACCCAACAACATTTTGGGATCTAACTGTAAATCCCCCGTACCAAGAACTTTAGAACTTTAGAACATTCCCGACTGACTTTGAACCAAAAAACTGAGATTTGAGGACAAGACCACAATATGTGAAACAAATGAGAATCAGGTCGTTGACACCTCCAGCATTTAGAGTGGGGCAGAATTCCTGCAGAGTACAGAACAGCTGGGGTCCTATACCAATGCAACAGGATTTTCAGCTGGATTAACTGACTTTTAGAGTCCTTGTATAGCTTATGTGAGTCCTGCAAGCAAATGGCCCATGTGGTCTCAGTTATGGTTGTGCCCATATCAGCCTCCCATCACCGTCTACATTGCTGTATGGGGTCGGTCTGAGAATGCCGGCATATAGCATAAAGTTTACCTATATGGCCCCGGGCAGAAGATTCTTTATGCAAGGAGGCTAGCCAGCTCCACTTGTCATGTGGCCGAGCTTGGAGGGAGAGGGCATTGATAAGGCTACGTATCTGAAGAAACCTCCAGAAGTCAGTGTTGGGAAGATCAAATTTGGTCTTTAACTGGGTAAAGGATAATGAGGAGTCTGAGCTGAGTAGCATAAGGTCCTTCACATAGCGAAATCCCCTGCTGTCCCAGGAAGGCCAACTTAGCGGTTTCCCACCTAAGGTAATGAAAGTGTTATGCCATAGTTCTGCATAGCAAAAGGGTGGGGCCCAGGCATCCTTAGGGCTACGAGATAGAGTCATAATGCGCTGCCAGATGTGGCGAGATTGGGACATGATCAGGGAAAGGTCCTTACCCGATGGGCCACCGTGCCCGAACAGGGACCTAAGTGGGGACCACCATATTAGCCGCAAGACGTACCCACAATGGAGGAGGTACAGTCGTAGGTACAAACCACTTTGTGGTTTGGGCAACCATACTCACCAGGTAATACCCCAGGAACCAGGGGACACCCAGACTGCCTTTGGACTAGTGTGCTCTCAATTTACCTTTTCCCCATCTGTGTGCCCCTTTTTCCCATAAAAAGGAGGATATCACCTTCTCCAGCAAGGCAAAAAGTCTGGGAGAAAGACGTATTGGGAGATTATTAAATAAGTATAGTACACTTGGGAGAAGTAGCATCCAGACCACTTCTACTTTACCTATCAATGTTAAACCTAATTTGCCCCAGCGCTCAATCTCTGTGGCTAGTTGCTTTAAAAGGGGGAAGAAGTTAGAAGATTCAAGGTCTGCCCATTTGGTAGATATATGGACCCCGAGGTAGGAAAATCCTTGCTCAGCCCAACCTAGCTCCGTGCCTTTGAGGCAGTCTCGCGTGCATAGTGGGTTCAATGGAGCTAAAATGGTTTCTCGTTGGTTAATCTGCAGGCCGTAAAAGTAAGGCGAAGTCTTAAAGAACCAAGAGGGCTGTTGGAAGGAATTTTTGTGGGTGGGATAGGGTAAGTAATTGGTCGTCAGCATATGCCGCCATGGCACACAACTTGCCTTGTGCTAGGATACCTGTGAGCCCTTTGGCTGAGATAAGGGCTGCAATCAGTGGATCTAGTGCAACCAGGAACAGGAAAGGAGACAGGGAGCGTCCCTGTTGAGTACCTCTATGTAGTAAAAAAGAGGAAGAGATGTTGGAGTTGGTCCGAATCTTGGCCCTTGGTGCATTATAAAGGGTTGAGACCCAAAGTTGGAATTGAGGTCCAAAGCCATGGAGGTGAAGGATTTCATGGAGATAATTCCATTCCACGGAATCAAAGGCCTTCACAAAATTGATGACTAAGGCTGCCATAGGGGTCTTGGATTTACTTACTAGCCACTTCAGATTAAGTAACAATCTGATATTGTCTGAACCCACCTTCCTGGGCATAAACCCTACCTGGAAGGGATGGATTATGGAAGCAAGGATATTATGCATCCCGGTGGCTAGAACTTTAGCTAAAATCTTGGTATCCACTGGTAGTAGTGATATGGGACAGAAGTTAGAGCAATTTAGGGGATCATTTGATTTTTTTGGGTAAAAGTGTGATCAAGGCCTCGTTCATTGTAGTGGGAAGAGAGCCTGAAGATTGAGCGCACTGCAAAGCAGATAGCAAAGGGTGTATAATCTCTCGATCTAGTGCTTGGTATAGTTTACCAGTCATTCCGTCTGGCCCTGGGGCTTTCCCCTTAGCCATTTGGCATAAGGCCTGACGAACTTCAGGGGCTGTGATGGGGCTGTCTAAAAGGGCAGCCTGTTCCTGGGACAGGGTCGGTATTGTAAACCCCTGACAGAACTGATTCAGGCTTTGAGAGAGTTGGGCTGGCATATATGCAGATTTGGAGTGGTACAAGGCCTGATAATATGCCTTTGTAGTCTCATTTATACCAATAGGGTTGCTGGCTATGGTGCCCACAGAAGTACGAAGGGCATGCATTTTAGACGAGGCCTGTTGTTTATGCAACTGGTAGGCCAGGAGCTTGCCACCCTTGTCTCCCCCTTCCCAATATAGATGCTTAGATCTAAGCAGGGTCCATTTTGCTTTATGATGCAGCAAAGTATTTACCCGGTATTTGAGCCCCACAATTTTGCAAGTCAGGGAATGATCGCTAGTGGTGAGTTGGGAAGTTTTGAAGCGTCCCTCTAGGACAGTAAGTTCTGACTGCAGTAGTGTTAGCTCTTTTTTCTGGGATTTATTCTGGCTTGCTGCAAAAGCAATTATGTGACCCCTTAAGGTGGCCTTGAAGGCTTCCCATACAGTGCTTGCTGGGACTTCACAGTCGGAGTTAAGGGTAAAGTATTCCTTGGTCACTTCCCGCATAGTTTGTTGAAATTCGGGGTCTTTAACCAGCAAAGGACTACACCTCCATCTTGTGCTGGTCGAACTGCACCCCAGAGGGGTATAGGTGATCAGCATCGGGGCATGATCAGATATGATGATGATGTTACCGATGGAACTATTAGAGCCTGCACCTGATGCTGCATTATTGGCCAGCCAGTAGTCAATACGACTGTGGGCCCCATGTGAAAGAGAATAGTAGGAATAGTCCTGCCCCGAAGGATGGTCCCACCTCCAAACAGCATGTGCCTTAGGATGGGCTTGGGGGGTAGGTCAGGACTTGTCTATAAATATATTTGTCATTACGTTGGAATCTCCCCCTATCCATAGGGGGATGTCGGGTTTGGGTTGTAACAGGGTAGAGATCACCTGGCTCAGGCTAGGAAAAAACTCTGCCTGATCTGTGTTTGGGGCAAAGAGAGTACTTATTATCAGCTTCCCTGTGGGTGACTGTAATTTGACCACTACCCAGCGCCCTTGTTTATCAGAGTGGGAGTCCACAACTGTCCTTATACTAGAATGGCAGATAAGAATGGCCCCTTTAGATTTAGATGCCACCGAGTTAGCATGGATAGCTCCTACCCACAATTTCTTAAGCCACGAGGTAGATTTACTAAGAAGGTGTGTTTCTTGTAGGAGGGCCATGTCTGTGTGTAGGGAACGCAAGTGCTGTATAACTTTTGTACGCTTTATGGGGTGATTAAGGCCCTTTACGTTCCATGACACCAGACGTAAACCCTGTGTGGTAGACATTGATATGGGAACAAGAAACAATAAATGACTTACCCAATTATAGCTAGGGAATTAGTAAGAGAGTAACAAAAGGGTTAGAAACCTGCTGACAGATATTGAGGAGTTACAGCACACTGACGTGAGAAATGAAATACCAATTAGAAAGAATCTATTCAGGAAGTGTGTTCAAGAACACTTAGAAACTAGACCTGCAGAAAAGAAGAAAGAGAGAAACTGGTGAACAACAATATACAAATAACCACCCTACCTAAACCAGAAACTTGTTAGGTAAGTATAAGATAACAATTCAAAAAAGCGATTAAATGCCAAGGACTAGCAACGTTTCAGCAAAAGAGCATACCAACAAAATCCGTATCCTAAGCTCTGCTAGTGTCCACACCCAGTAGTAGGAGAGGAGAGAACCAACCTAGAGAGAACTCGCTTCTCCATATCCAGGGAGCAATTCCCATGAGGAAGGCCCAAATCCAGGAAAGAGAGGGGCAGCAGGGGAATGGGGAGGAAAGGGAAAGGGGAAGAGGAGGGAGAAATTGAGTAATTACCCAATCAAGAAATTGGGGCCAGATTGCCTGCAGCCATCTCATCACCCTCAGGTTCAATTATATTTTTTACTCAGGATCCTTGCAATTAATAGCTACAGGCTGTAAGAACTCTACAACATGCAAGTATTGAACCTACCAGCCAGACTAATATGATAAGGAGTAAGGTAGGGGTAATTTGATCCTCAAAACCTTATATTGGTACAAGGATGAGGGGCTATCCCCCAGCTAGGGCATCCTAACCCAAAGGATCCATAACTCCAATGGAGAATGTATCCCACTTTAACCCCATGCTTCCTTATATAGACATGTAATGTCCTGAACAGTAAGTAGTTTCAAAAAGTCTCTGCATTGCATAGTCTAATAGCTAGCCAGGAGGTCCTGCACCACAGTTCTCAGCCTGATGAGAACCAGTATTATAGACATCTTTGGATGTATCAGGCGGCACCATTAGTAGAGCTGCGGCGTATGATTTGTCTCCCGGCTTAAGTTGCCCAGGGAAGTCCACCGCTTCTATTAGGGAAGACTCTGGAATGTCACCCCAGTCCATGGAGCTCTTATGACTTATGGAGAAGAACTCTAAGCCATTCAAAGGGGATACTGCTGATATCAAGGAAGATTCATCCCTAGGCATCTTTGCAGTGGGGGCTGCTCTCCTCTGGTCCGGAGACGGGTGTTGGCCACTGCTGGAGCGCTGTTGTTGTCGTGCAGATGCACCGGTACTCCTAGGAGGGAGAACTGCTTGTTCTTGGCAAATCGGCGGTTTGGATACGGGCATGTACTCTGCCTGAGGAGGAACCCTCGCTCTGGGGGACTCATTAGGATGGGGACCTAGTCGAGCTGCATTTTGGCCCCTTGGATTCTACCCCTGGAATTCTTGGTTCCTAGTGCTTCCAGCAGGGGAATCCCAGAGCCTTCTGGGCTATGTAGTTTGTAAGGGTAGATTAGGCCAGAATATGGAGATCCATTGCTCAACCTCCTCGGGCGTGTCTGCTAGCAGCTCCCTCCCTTCCTTGGACACCAAGAGTTTGGTAAGTCCTTTAAATCTGTAGTGAAAATTGTGGGCAGCCAAAAATTGTTTGAAGGGCTATAAGCTCTGCACTTGCTCGCTGTTCCTTGTGCAAAGTCTCTTAATATGGAGATCGATGCCCCTTGCCACTGAATGTCACCTAGATCACGGGCAGCTCTTAATATATGCTCCATAGTTGAATATTTCAGAAAATAGGCAACTATTGGCCTTGGGGCTGGTGTCTGTCTTTCTCTCCTTGCGGTGATACAATGGGCCCTTTCCACTTCGACTGGGCCTCTCCATCTCTCCCCTAACATCATAGGGAGCATGTCATTGAGGAATCTCTCCTTGGAAGTACCCTCAGAGCCTTTGGGGACACCAATAATCCGAAGGTTGTTACGTCGGCCCCTGTTTTCTTGATCCTCCACTCTGTTTAAAAGGATCCCAATTTTCTGGTCCTGCAGCTTCACTTTTTGCTCAAGTTTAAAATGCTGCATTTCGAGGGTTTCCGCCCACTGTTCCGCCACATTAAGGCAATCTTGCAACTGGCATGCATCAGAAATTGTGCCTGTTAGAGTAGTATTGATGTCGTCTACTCATGCCAGTACTGTTTCCAACATGCGTGTAATATAGGTCAGTGAGTCGCCTACAGAAGTCGGCTGAGCAGTGGCATTCGCCATAGAGTGTAACACAGGTGAAGATCCTTCTGTTGCCACATCAGCATGGGGTGACTGCATTGTCAGGGGTATAGATGCAGACCCTGTTAACCAGCGATGTAGGGTGGAACTAGCAGGGTTCCCGAGACTTGTGACCAAGGCCTCCACGGCCTGTGAGGCGTACAACTTCATAGTAACGGCTAGGAAAAATATACTTATACTGTGGTACCACCAGCAAAAGTCGCACTGGCCTATTGGGTATAGTTTCCAAACAAACCTTAGTGTTAAAAGGGGTTCACATCCTGAGATTAGGCCTGCCAGCTATGGATTGTCCTCAGACATGGACAAGCTTAAGAATTATGCTGCCATTTTCTAGGTAGCCAGGCCACCCCCAATATCCTGAGACTTGATGCCAAATTACTATATACTGTGGGTGGTATGTGCACCACAGATTAAATTGATTTAAGTAAAAACATATAGAAAAAGTGTCAAAAAGAAACCACCAAAAGCAGAGAAAAGCTGTTAGAGTGCTTGCTCACAAAAACTCGGTCCCGATGTTTTATATCACTGTTTCTGCCTGAATCTCCATGTGCCATTACTTATGCTAAAGCAAAAAAGTAACATGTATTGACAGGCTATACTAAGGTTAGTGGATTCCATGTAGAGCAAAATAGATGATGTTATGAGACCAGGGCAACAGCAAATATTGATTAAACTTATGTTTCATAAATCAAAGAAGAACATGAAAGAAGCAAAATCTGGTCAGAGCCAAAATGGCTGCTATGCATTATTCTGATATGAAGGGGAAGAAAAAGCTGGAGCGAGTCTACAAACTGTTTTTATTATCACTCGCCTGAAGCATCTCTGCAGGCTTTTTGGCCCATTATGTACAGCAGTATAAATAAGCATACCAGCCCTTAGTTCTCCCACAAATACAATGTACAAAAATACAGGGAAATACAATACTAAATAGTACCAGCAAAATGCAAGTAAACCAGCTCAAAAGCAACTTTTCTAAAATGTTTTTGCACTGCAAGTAGAATGCATCTACAGCTGTCACAATGCAATGCAAAACTAATCTGCAAGTCTTCACCCTGCTTTAAAATTTTAAGAACACCCTGAGGAGATTATTACACTTATAAAATGATTATAAGTAAGGTGTTTTGGGGGGGAAATGAGATTCAGCACCTGACTTTGTATTTATAGAGATGTAATGCATGGTCAGGTGACATCTCTCAGCCAATGATATTTCTTGATTTTTCTTGCTATTTTATAAAGGACAATGAGCAGTACTGTGAGTGTAGATATCATAGATATAACTCTGCTAAATGTAGCTATTGTTAGCTTGAGCACCTTCATATTCAACTGTCACTGCTATATCATGTTCAGAAGTTGGAACATCAATCCTTTGCATGCAATCCAGATTTAAAAAGAATATATATCCTAACTGCCTTAAACCTAGGACTGGCTTCTCCATCATGTATGTTTCTGGGTGTTCTTTGGGTACCTTTTTGCAATAAATATTTGTGGTAGAAAACAAAGCATTAAGTTGATATCTCTCAGGGCAGTCCTTGTAGGCTAGGATTAGAAAATTCTCACAGAAGATTTTTTTCTGAGTAAAAAATAATATACATTTGAATGAAATAAATGCGATGTTTGAAACTGAGGACCTCCATTTAGTACCTGTTTTTGGTTTTATAGCCATGCTGAGATGTAGCATCTCAGTTGCCAACTGTGAAAGGTTTTCAACTATATGGGACCGCCTATTGCAAAATATGGTTCATGTAGTTCAGAGTAAAACATACTCTCATAAGATATATCATACTCTGTCCCACACATGATCAATTCAAATTTCTAGCAGACTTCAAGGCGCTGCACTTAATATGTCACTTCACCAAGAGAATGTTGCCAGACTGCCCATTGTAATCTGGTTCATGTGGTTCAGAATAAAAAATACTCGTATACCTGAGATCAAGCTTTTTTTCACAAACAGCAAGCACTCCACAGAACAGTTTTAGTTCACCCTGCCACTGATGTAACTTCAACTGAGACAGCTAATGCAATCGCCTCAGTCAAAAGTTTCCTTTTTTTTTTTCAACTGTGCCTGCACTAGGACAGGTGTCCATAGGCCAGAACTGCCAGCCTGAGAAGTTTAGGAGGTCACCTGGTGCTGCTAGTAAAATTGACTGGATCAGCAACACAAAGAGTTAGGCAGGAGGGTGGGAACTCTCATCTCCTATCCCACAGTGACATAGAAACATAGAAGTTGACAGCAGATAAGGACCGCTAGGCCCATCAAATCTGCCCGTATACCCTACCTGTATCAGCGACAGCTGACCCTACTTGGTCATCTTCTTTAGCTTCTTCTTCCCACTCCAGAGTTTTCTTATGTCTATCCTATGCATGTTTGAATCCCACCACTGTGCTCACTCCTACCGCCTCTTAGGGCAGGCTATTCCATGCATCCACCACCCTTTCTGTGAAAAAGAACTTCCTCACATTACCCCTTATCCTGCCATCTTTTCAGTCTCATATTGTGACTCCTTGTTCTTGTACTTCTCCTGAGCTGAAAGATGTTTTCCACTTGCACCTTGTTTATGCCCTTAGGATACTTGAAGGTTTCTATCATATCTCCCCATTCCCTCCTCTCTCCCAGTGTATACATACTAAGGTTAGTGCTGTGTAGCAAGTGGAATTCTGCTGGCAGAATTAGTGCAGAATGACCATTCCTCGGGTGGAATTTCCACTGGAATTTCACTTGTTCGAATGCGGAATTCTGCCTTCTGTGATCTACGGAGTAATATTCCATGGAACTGTATTTTTTCCATGGAAAATTATTCTGCAACAATTTCCATGGAATATATTGAGATCCACGGAATAATATTCCGCAGAACAGTTATTTTTCCTCGGAAAATCATTACGCAACTATTTTGTGCTTCGGAATTCCGCCATTCCATTTCCGGTGGAATTTGGCAGAATTTCGGCAGAATTCAGAATATTCTGCGGAATTTAGTTCTGCCGGAATTTGAAAATTCTACACAGCACTAACTGAGGTCTTTTAATCTCTCCTCATAAGTTTTCCATTGTAAGCCCTGCACCATCTTAGTCACCCTTCTCTAAACCGCCTCCACCCTGACTACGTCCTTATGAAGATGCTGCCTCCAGAACTACACACAGTATTCCAGTTGAGGCATCACCAGTGTTTTATATAGTGGTGTCGCCACCTCCCTCCTTCTGCTGGTGATACCCCTATCTATGCACCCCAACATACCACTGGCCCTCCCTACAGTCTTTGTACTCTGCTTGGCCACCATTAAGTCATCTGAGATGATAATCTCCAAACCTCGGTGGGGGCATGGTCTGGCCACCAGTGCGATGGCTGCTGAAAGTCAGAGCTGTCTTCCAAATCCCAGTTATCTGTGATCTGGCGCCTTGATCCTGGGACATCCAAACCCCTCATCAACATTTAATGTTTGGGTAATCCCCGTCTAACCAGACGGTGCCCTTAGTTTGAGAATTCCAATGTTATTTTCCATTTTTGAAGCACTGATTCTCTGTGAGGTACTTCGCCAAGCTAGGCTGCGTAGGCCCCTTATAGATTCGGCAGTCCGTCATCTATCCTATAGCTTAGCGCCTCCAGCCTACCTTCTCTTTCTGCTACGTGCCACCTACTATGGGAGAACACTCCCCTCTCCTGACCGCTACTACCTCAGTCAAGTTTGGCATAGAGATGGCAGCTCGGGGATCTCCTGTCTCACCTCTGCTTGGTTCTACATCCGCTGCTCCACCGGTGTCAGTGGGTGACTTGTTGCAGTACATCACAAGAATGCTAGAAGCCCTCCTTATCTGGGTCGATGACATCAGTTTATCCCTTACTGGGAACGCAGTGGAGGTGAGACAGCTCCAGGATTGTGTGAATGTGGCTGAACAAATGGCTGAGGCCTGCAAGCAGCAGCAAGCTAAGATGTGGCACCATTTACAGCTCCACGAGGAGAAGCTGGAGGCCCTGTGGGACAGGGTCAAAGACCAAGAAAATAGGGGGTGCCAAAATAATTTGCACATTATCGGTGTCCCCAAAGACATAGAAGGGCAATCCATAGAGAAATTTCTCAATGAGATGATCCCCCTGATGCTGGGTGACCACTGGAGGGGGCCCATAGAGGTTGAGTGAGTGCATTGAGTCTCTGGGCGGAAAGAGAAGTCAGGGCAGACCCACAGAGCCATAGTGGCCTATCTCCTCCATTACTCAGTGAAGAAGAGAATTCTGAGAGCAGCAAGGGACTTGGGTAAGGTGTACTGGCAGGAAGCACATAGCTCATTCTTTAGAGACTTTACCCAGGAGACAGCAGCAAGATGCAGAGCTTTTGGCCCCTAAAAAAGCTCCTGTATCAACACAGCTTTCGTTTTAAGTTCAAAGGACTTACCAGTTGCATGTTGCGAAGGAGGGCAAAGAAATTGTGTCTGATCATCCCAGTAAAATTGAGCGATGGCTCTGCAAGTTGTGGCCTGATCTTCCTATGCCTACTACCTTTCCAGGAGACTGTGGGAGGCCAGTAAGGTACAATTCTCTCCTAGGAACCAAAACACTGCCCAGAAGTTTCCTGAGGACTGCTATTCAGTTGGACCTGTCCCTTCACAATGTGGCCCCCCTAATCTGCAAGGCCCAACCTCTGAGGTCTCCCATGAGAAGGCTCCAGCTTCATCTGCTCCGGGAGCCCCCTCTCTGCCCCTTGCCATCCTGGTTCTACATCTCGACACAGACAGTGGGCCAGAAGTGGTCAACATCAATCTCCAGATCTGCGGCTGAATGCGCCTGCCACTAAAATCCCCAGAGGTGACCCCTCGACTGACCCTGCACCATCCCCTGATGTATCCTCTGAATTGCCTGTCATGGAGACCGAGAGTCAGGCAGACTGGTCAGACTTTCCGGACTCTTCACTTGTGGAAGCTGTAGACTTCTCTACTCCTGTGAAACCGGGTCTGATCACCTATGCATTGGCTGTTTTATCTACACCACCCAGCTCCACAGAAGCCCCCCGGGTCTCTCCCTGGCAGCTCAAAGGACAGACAGGCTGACTCTTGGACGCTGTTTAACTGCTGTTGCCTGCTCACACTTTTTTGAATTTTTTGGCTTTTTAGTTTGCTTGCAGGGCAGAGGTCCCCAGTAGCTCAGCCGATTGTTATCTGCTCTCTGACGGTAGGGGTGGTGGTGGTGGGGGATGAGGATAGGCTGGTTCACCTCCACACCCCTCCCACATCCTCCTCGCCATGCTTCCACTTGGCACGCTAGGCCTATTCAGACCATTGCATGCATCTGGCCATGTAGGCCCAGTTAGTGGCCAGTGGCTTACACCCATGTTACTATATCCATGGTCCCTTTTAGCCTGGCTCCCACTCCCCACCCTTCACCTCAGGTATCCTCTTCTTGGGGCACCTTTAGTACGGTTGTGCCACAGGCTGTAGGGAACCTTTGTGACTTGGGTCTTTATCCCCCTATGTCCTAACTTCCCCATCAGGCCTATACATATGTTGGTTGGAGGGATTGCCCCTCCTTCATACCTCCCTCTACCCCTGACTTATCCCCTTTCTTCCACGCCTAACCCCTCGGCCTCCCCCCTCTTTCCCTTCCCAACTTCCCATACTACCCTTCTAGTGTCATGACACTCGATCCCGGAGATGCCACCAGTTAGGGAAGAGCCAAACCCTGTTAGTTTCACTAATGTTCTCCCATTGCTAGCTTCTGGTGTTAGCGTAGCTGAGGGGTTCCTTATATAGGAACCCTCTTTCACCTTGAGCTCCTTGCCCTTACTGTCTTAACACTTATCTTAGCTTTTGATACTGATCTTGCACAGCCTGGAGGTTGTTATTAACCAGGCAAAGTTGTTTAGGTGTTCTAAGCAAGGTCAATCTTTATTGTTTTCAGATTTTCTGGTATTTACTGTTTTCTCTTTTTTCCTCCTGTTTATAGTTGATAGTTGACATTTCTTCTCTTTTGATTGTCTATAGCTCAGTTTGGTGTGTGTGCAGGACGTCATCTCAGTTTAGTGTGCTTACACACTCCCACGCTTTGGGCTGCAGTTCACCCTCCTGGAGGTTCTCGGTAAAGCCACCCTTCACTACGTCTCCTATTCCCTTATTGGACAGAGTAAGTATCTTTTAACTACTATTCTAGGCAGATGGCATGGCTAACCCCCTTGTAAAAGGTCTACAACTAGTTTTGTGGAATATCAAGAGGCTTAACCATCCCATCAAATGCACTAAGGTGTTGCAATATCTAAGATATTTACATGCAGACATAGCACTCCTATAGGAGATATATCTTTTGTCTAAGTCAGTTCCCTGGTTGAAGAAGTCGTGGGTGGGTGTAGTTATTGCTAGCTCGGCCACATCTAAAACTAAAGGAGTGGCTATTCTCATCTAGCACTCCTCTTAGTGGGCTGTGGAGGAGGTTCGGACTGATTCACAGGGCCGATCGGTGGTAGTTTGGCTCTCCTCCCCGGGAGGCCGGCTGCTTCTGGGCAATGTCTATGCCCCTAATGATGACCATATTGATTTTTTCACTATCCTCAGTCAGGCCTTATCCTCTCTATCCTCAGGCAATCCCTCCATCCCCATTCTGATTGTGGAGGATTTCAATTTAGTGTATGACATTTTTCTTGATAAATCCAAACCTACCCCACATACTTGTCCCAGGACCCGTCTGGCTCTTCAGGAGTTGCAGGATGAATGGGGATTGGCTGATATGTGGAGGTGGGACCATCCCTCAGGGCATGATTACACCTACTATTCTCCTGCGCATGCCACCCACAGTCACGTAGATTTCTGGTTGGCTAATGTAACCGTGATTCAGGGGATCTCTGACAAAAGAACTGGGAACATTGTCATATCTGACCATGCCCCCATCCTGTCCGCTTACACCCTGGCAGGGCAGAAGCCCTCCGGTACCTGCTGGAGATGCAACCTGCTCTTACTTAAAGCCCCCGACTTTTGTCAGATGGCGATCCAGATGACCAAGGATTACTTCTCTATAAACTCAGCCTTCGGGGTCTCTCTGGGCACAGTATGGGAAGCATTTAAGGCTGTCCTTAGGGGGTGCATTATTGCTTACACGGCCTCTACGAACAAAAGCCAGCAAGACTACCTTGGCTAGGTTGCAGGCAGAGCTTACTGAGCAAGAAGGCCGATTTAAAGCACCCATGGCAGCTACTAGAGATGCTTCCTGACCCGGAAAATTGTAGGTCTGAAATATCAAATCAATTCTATCCTGTTGAGGTCCAGATATGCCTATTGGGACAGGGGTGAAAAAGGGGGCCAGTTGTTGGCCTGTCGATTACAGAAACAGGCCTCCTCCTGTATTCATGCTGTTCAGACTGGTTTAGGTGAGATAGCTACTGACCCCTTGGAGGTTAATAGCACTATGAGGCTGTTTTATAAGACCTTATATCAGTCCCGTTTCATTTCATCCCCATCTCAGCTGGTGCAGGGGATCAAGGAATTCTGCCAGTCATTCCCCATGCCAGGCCTCACTCCAACCCAAGTAGCCCATGTAGATACACTGATCACTACTGAGGATTTGCACCTTGCCTTATCGCAGATGGCTAAGGGTAAAGCACCCAGCCCTGACGGGATGTCAGTGGAGCTCTACTAAGCCTTGGAGGCTGAAAAAGCTCATCCGCTGCTTTTAGCTTTGCAAGAGGTGCACACAGTAGGAGCCCTCCCCCCAACCATGAGCGAAGCCCTCATTACTCTTCTTCCTAAGAAGTTGAATGACTCTGACTGTGCTATTGCCCTATTTCTCGCCTATCAGTCGATACTAAAATTTTGGCTAAAATCCTGGCTACCAGGATGCTGAGCATGCTACCTTCTATTATCCATCCAGCCCAAGTGGGTTTTATGCAGGGGAAGTCTAGGGCTGATAACACCAGGTTATAGTTAAACCATAAATGGCTAGCGTCCCGCTTGTCCCTTCTCATGGCTACACTCACCATAGACTTCACTAAAGCTTTTTATTCAATTGAGTGAAACTACTTACATGAGATACTTTGCCTGTATGGGTTTGGTCCCCAGTTTCGTCAGTGAATAGCCATGCTTTACAGCTCCACAGTGGCCAGAATTCTAACCAATACCAACATTTCTTCCCCATTTCCTCTGCATAGAGGTACATGCCAAGGGTGCCCCCTATCCCCACTTCTCTTTTTAGTTGCACTTGACCCTCTGCTGTGGGCATTCATAGCCTCCAACACGGTCTCTAGCATTGAGGTGGCGGGGGTCTCCTACTTAGTGGCTGTGTATGTGGATGACTTGCTACTCACCCTATCCTAGCCCCAACAATGGATACCAGTGGTGCTGTCTATTTTGAAGAATGTAACTGCTTTATCTGGGTTACAAGTTAACCAAAAGAAAACCACCCTTGCCTCCCTGAATACTGCCTGTACTAAGGCCTGTCTCCTAGGTACTGAGTTGGTCTGGACCACCCAGGGCTTCTCCTATCTTGAGTTATTTGTCCCCACCAGATGGTCAGAGCTGGAGTCAGCAAACTTCTCTCCACTCCTGGTACAACTATCTGCTGAAGTGGAGAGATGGTGCAAGCTCCACTTATCCCTCCCAGGTAAGGTTGCTGTGATCTGGATGCTTTTCCTGCCTAGAGTTATGTACTTGTTTAACAACCTTCCGGTGCATCTCTCCCCTAAGCTATTCACCTCCCTAGAACGGCTTATGTTCCAGTTTCTGTGGGAAATGGCGGCCTCCTAGGTGGGGTAGGCAGAAGTTGAGAGCACACTGGACACGGGGTTGTTTGGGTATCCCCCAGTTCCCAGGCTACCACCATGCCTTTGTGGCAGTGCAGGCCACTAAATGGTTTGTTCTGGCACCTCTTGGTCCCCCTGCCTGGGTCCGGCTTGAGGCTAGTTTGGCATGTGACACTACCCTTACAATGTTGTTAACTTCCAAAGCTCTTTCCTGTAAAGGATTGTCCCCACCTATGTTGGAGACAAGGAGGGCATGGCACTTAAGTATGTTCCTCTCTCATACCCCCAAAAGGCCAGGGCTCCCCCGCTTCGATATGCCCCCCTGTGGCATAATAATTCTATAACTGCAGGTGGTTCACCTCTGCAATGGCCCTCTTGGGAGGCCCAGGGTATTCTCCAGGTGCATGATCTCTATATACCCAATTTGATGACTGCTATCATTCGAACAGCTGAGGGAAAAATTCGATCTCCCGAGCAAAGACTTTTGGAGGTACCTCCAAATACGTAGTATCATCAATGGACTTAAGACTTGTGGTCTGGACACTAAATAGAACTGGCTTGACTCATTACATAAATACCCCTCTGCCCATGGCCTAATCAGACAGTTTTACAAGACCTGGAGAGACTCCCAACCGGACCCTTCAGCCACATGTAGACTTAAGTGGATGGCTGACCTGGGTGAAATAATATCTGAGGGCACTTTGACACGCTATATAAAGGGGACCCATCTTTTTTATATGGACACCAAGAGCTATTTCCATCAACTCAAGATTTTATTACATTGACATCGTACACCAGCAATTTTGCACTCGGTGGGGATACTGGGGCACCCCAGTTGTTGGCGATGCCAGCAACCTGGGGCCCATTTATTACATGCCCTGTGGTCATGTCCTCGTCTCACCTCCTTTTGGGCCTTTGTGGCTATAGACTGCTCCAGGGTGTTAGGTTTCCCCATTTCCCTTTCAGATCCTAAACTGCTTCTTGAGGATACCTCTGCTCTGACTGCTTTACCCAAACCCCACCGTGAGTGGCTGATGCTTGCTCTTCTTGAAGCCAAACGCTTATTGTTAATGCACTGGTGGCAAGTGGCTTTGCCCACTTGAGCAGCCTGGCATGCAGCCCTGACAAGATTGTCCCTATCTGAATGTTTATCTTACTCCTATAGTGGGTGTATGGATTTATTTTTAGTAGGTGGGAAGCATATCTCCATTTGCCCCTGTGCAAAATTCCCACCCCACCTGGTAAACCCCTCACATTGAGACGCCAACATGGTTAACCCCCCAGAAAACACTTACTGGCCCAAGGCCTTAATTGGGAGACTGTAAGCGTTATATTACTTTTATGTAACTCAGTGTTTGCGGTTCCTCTCCTGTCCTATATTCGACTATATCTGATGTTCTGAGATTTTGCATTTTAGATATTTGGCTATAATTGGAGAAGTTCTGTACTATTGTATGTTAGCCCTGATCTGCCCTTTCCTGTACATTTATTACTGCTGTAAATTACTGAGCTGTTGTATAAAAGTAAATAAAACATTCTATAATCCCCAAACCCCTTTCCCTTCCTCCATGGTGACTGTCAGCAACTCCCTTCCCCCATCCTGTTGCTCTCCACAGGGTTTCTACACCCCAGGTGCATGATTTTGCACTTCTTTGCATTATTCTTTAGTTGCCACACTTTGGACCATTTTTCAGCTTTCCTAGGTCCCTCCTCATTTTTTCCACCTTATTTGGAGTGTCTACCGTGTTGCAGATCTTAGTGTCATCTACAACCAGGCAAACCTTCCCTTCGAGCCCTTCTGCAATGTCACTAATAAAGACATTAAAAAAAAATGGTCCAGGACTGATCCTTGAAGTACCCCACTGGTCATCCCTCTTTCCTCAGATTGGATCCCATTTACCACCACCCTCTGCTTCTCATCCCCCAGCCAGTTTCTAACCCTGTTCACCACCTTGTGGCCCAGGCTTCCCAATTTATTTACCAGTCTTTTATGTGGAACAGTGTTGAAGGCCTTGCTGAAATCGAGGTAAGTGACATCTACTGCTCCCCCATGATCCACCTCCTTCATCACCCAGTTAAAAAAATTTATCAGATTTGTTTGACATAACCTTTCTGCTGTGAATCCATGCTGCCTTGGATCCTGTGTTCTGTTGTATTCCAGGTGTTCCACAATCCTTTCCTTAAGCAGTGCCTCCATAATCTTACCCACTACTGAGGTGAGGCTGACCATCCTATACTGTAGTTTCATGCCTCCTCCCTGCTTCCATTTTTGTGAAGACGGACTACATGTGCCCTCCTCTAATCCTCTGGATCTACTCCTGTATTGAGCGACTCACTGAACATGGCTACCAGTGGTGCTGGTAGCTCTATCCCGTAGTTCTTTTAGTATCCTTGGATGTATGCCATCTGGTCCCATTGCCTTGTCCACCCTGAGTTTTGTGAGCTCCTCTAGGACTCTCTCTTCTGTATATGGACTGGTGATCACCTCTTTCCCCCCCTTCAGTGAAAACTGAGAAGTATTTATTCAGTATTGATGCCTTTTCCAGGTCTCTTTCCACACACTCCCCCTTCTCCCCTCTGAGCCTTTCAATCCCACCCCTGGCCCAGCACCTTACTATTATTCATTCATATGAGGGGGGCAGGAGGATCTCAATATGTATTCCCTGGAGGAGAGGATAGAGAGAGGGAAGGATATGACTGAGATTTTCCAGTACCTCAAGGGTGTAAATAAGGTACAAGAGGGCAGCATCTTAAAAAAGAGATGTTCAAGAACAAGGGGCCATGATATGAAAATAGAGGACAAAAGGGTGGTAAATCCATGGAACAGACTCCTAGCAGAGGTTGTACGGGTAAAAAACAGTAGGGGAATTCAAAAATGCATGGGACAGACATAAAGGAATTCAAGCGATGGGAAAGAGATGATAAGCCATAGATCATTTAGGAACTGCAATATATTAAACAGGGAAAATGCACTGACTAGGTGGGCCAAGCAGTCCTTATTTGCCATCAGATTCTATGTTTTTATGTTTCTGTGCAGCTGTAATGACAGAAGTGGTCAGAGTTTTGACAGGGAGACATTCAGAAAGGGATTACGGATGTTCTGAACGTGGGGCATCATTCTATGGTGATGCTCACAGTCTCTGAACCTTAGCAAAACTATTCAGAGAGTGGAAATATATCATAGTCTGTCCCACACATGATCAATTCAAATTTCAAGCAGGCTGCAAGGCATTGCACTTAATATGTCACTTAGCCAGGTGAATGTTGCCATTACTACAAGCATCATAATATTGAGACATGTGGCGCCTTTCAATGTCATTGACCAAAATGGTGCAGGGTCTGCACCAGAAGACATATGAAGAAAGACTAAAGGAGCTTAAGATGTATAGCCTCGAGGAAAGGAGGGAGAGGGGGGACATGACAGAAACTTTCAAATACCTCAAGGGAATCAACAAGGTCTAAGAGGGTAGCATCTTTCAGAAAAAGAGATGTGCAAGAACAAGGGGGCACAATTTGAAGATAGAGGGGAGACAGCTCAGAGGTAATGTGAGGAAGTATTTCTTCACATAGAGGGTTGTAGATGCATAGAATAACCTTCCTGAGGAGGTCGTAGAGTCAAAAACAGTGGGGGAATTCAAGAATGCATGGGGCAGACATAAGGCAATTCTGGTGGGGGGTAGGAGGAAGTAGGCTGTTGTTAACTAGGATCTGCAGCTTATCTGTTAGGTCGGGAAATGGGCAGACTAGGTGGGCCAAGTGGTCCTTATCTGCCATCAGATTCTATGTTTCTATGTAATGAGACTAACTGAGGGAGTGATTTGCCATTCAGTCCTAGATGGGTTCATGCTCACCACAAATTGCACACAGCCGGTACATAGTGTCACAGTTACAAACACTGGTATTGGTCTATGTCCCAAAGTAAGCTCTCATATATTTCTTGACTGGGATAGACAGGTAAATATAGGTGTGAGCATGTGCTCTTGTACAGCTATAAAGCTCATTATGACTGTTTACAGAGAGGACTTGCTCTATCCAGGCAACAATCAGGCAGTCAGTGTGTGGGGAATGCAGCAGTAGGTGTTGCTTCATGCTAAGTGTGAGTTCTGAAGAAAGGCAGTGTTGTTATACTGTAGAATGTAATATAGGTGTCCTACCTGTAAAGGGTGAAATTGCCATAATGCAGCTTTAGTGTTGCTAGAATCAAACACACAACAATAGTGACTCCCAGTTATGCTGTCAGTGTGTGGGAAAGCAACAGAAGGTGTTGCTTTGTGCATGTAAAGGGTCAAGCACATGTTCTTTTCTGAGGAAAGGCAGTGCTGCAGTGCAGCCATAAATGACAGAGGCAGTCTGACTTTATACAGGGAAACATTCTTGAAAGGGATTATGGAGGATCTGAATGCTTCATGTCATTCTGTGGTGTGCTGAACTAGCAAAACTATTCAGAGAGTGGAACTTGATCCTACTCTGTCCCACACATGATCAGTTCTAATTTCAAGCTGGCTACAAGGTATTGCACTTACTATTCCACTAAACTAAGCAAGGGTGCTAGTACCAGCAGCGGGTTGGATTTTTTTCCAGGGAGCAGGCACTGGTAAAGCAATCTGGAGGTGGGAAGGCTGTATGACGGCAGGTGGGACTTTCTTATAAAGAGAATGGGCATCAGGAAAATTAAGAGGTCAGTGGGCTATATGGCAATGAACGGGATTTTCTTTTCTATGGAGTGGGCACCAGTGACACAATCCGGAGGTGGCTGGGCTGTATGGCAGTGGGTGGGACTTTCTTTTTAATGGAGCAGACACTAGTGCAGTGATTGGCCAGTGGGTGGGCTGTACAGGGGTGAGAACCAGGAACAGAGGGTTGGCATGTGGGAGAGGTGCAGAGTTGATGGAAGAAACAAGGAATACATGAAACTGAGGCAGATGCGATTGGTATTGATTAGTTTGAATGACTGAGGGGAATTGGGGAAAACATCTGCCTAGCACTGGTACACATACACACATAGGTTGCATATGGGTAGTGGTCAGTGTGGATGTATGTAGCTCAACTGCAGTACTTTCGGTTTAATTTGTGTGTGTGGTGGGGGTGTATCTCATGTGATCTTATCCTACAGCTTCCTATTATCAAGGTACAGCCTTAAGCATATGTGAGGAGTGGAACTCATTTATACATGAGTCAGCAAGAAAATAGTGCGGCTTGGGAAGGGGGAGGAGAAGAAGGAGACACATTTTAGTGAATGGGAGGATGTGGACAGATTTTCAGGAAGTTGTGCTTCAGTTCCACTCCCTCGTAGCAACACAGCTGTGCTGCATTAGGAAATACAGTCAGACCCCTTCTTCTGATAGCAACACATCAGCATAGCATCATAACACCATGTAGCCATAAAAACTGAGTTAAACATGGAATTAATCTCATACACAGCAAAGGTCATATCCTAATCCAAACAGAATTAAGGGTTCAGAATTCAGGGTACGTCATCCTGTGCTATAAATAAGAGATGTGCTCCCTTCCTGGAGATACAACAGCCAGCTGAGGAAGTATGAGGAGGGCTGCATTAGTTGCCATATGCACCTATGGCACTGAGGATACTGGTAAGGGGACTGGGCAGGTGGGTGCTCGGTGCCACGGTGGGGGGGTGCTAGATGCCAAGGAGTAGGACATTGTGACCTGCAGTACCATGGATCGGTGGCCGGGGTGGAACCACTGGACAACAAGGTGGGTTGTTACTTACAGCACAGGCTAGCAATCGGAGGGAGGGTGGGAGACCACTAGCACCAGGGATTTTGTTTCTCACTTTATTTCTTTCTTTTATTTTAGTTTTTGTTTACTGGGTTAGTGCACTAAACACAAACTGCCTATTTTCAGGCACAACCTGGGGGAGTTATAAACAGAGGAAACAGCAAATTCAGAAGACAATATATTACATGATTTTGTGCAAGGATTTGCAAAACTTGAATAACTATATCAGTCATTTCAGCGGTGCAGGTGGAGAGTAATTGCAGACAGAGGAAACAAAACATTTACGAAGACATTACATTTCATGTATTAGTGCAAGGATTAGAAACAACTTGAAAAAAACTATATCAGTTATTTCAGCGGTGCAAGTAACAATGAATCAAACCAGAGAGATTACAACTTTAAGGGCTGATGATCAGAGTGAGGGGGGACCACTAGTGTCAGGGATTATGTTTGTCACATTAAGGGCTGGCAATTGGAAGGGGGGACCACTAGCACCCGGTATTGTATTTGTCACTTAAGGGGCTGGTGATTGGAGGAAGGGGGAACCACTAGCACCAGAGATTATGTTTATCACTTTAAGGGCTGGCAACTGGAGGGAGGAGGGACCACTAGCACCAGGGATAATTATTGCATACAGTACAGCCTGGCAATTGGGGGCAGAACCACTAGTATCAGGCATGTTTATTTCATATAGTATATGGCTGGTGATTGTGGGGGCATTGTCACCAGGGATTATTAATTCATATAGTACAGCCTGATGATCCGGGGGGGGGGGGGGCACTTGCACCAGGGATAATTATTTCATACAGTATGGGCTGGCAAATGGTGTGTGTGTGTGTGTGTGTGTGGTGCCAGAGACCACAGAGGGCAGGTGCGCTTCTCCAGCAGTCAACCAGCCTGGTGGCTGCATTACTTCTGGCAGCCGTTAGGGTTGCAAGGAGTAAGCCAGGGTTTTGTTTAGCGATCTTTACACTGAGCATAAAGCCCATGCTAAACCCTTTTGTGCATCACAGAGGCACTGAATACAGGGTAGCATGGCTATTCATAGTCACGCTCCTCCCTTTTCCCACCCACATACATTATATTTTGTGCAGGCACTAACCCGAATTGCCTGCAAAACAGCTCCTTTTGAATACGGAGATCCAGGACAAACCCCAGTTTGTGAGAAGAAAGACCTGTTAGTGCCTGTGCAACCTTTTGAATATTGGGCCTTGATATCACTGATTCCCTATGGGGAAAAAAGACAACCATATACTACAAAGAAATACACCACTGACTTTAAGCTGATGTAAAGCACTAGTGAAAAAAGATATAAATGATGTGTATAAAAATTAATTACAATAGAAACATACAGTATGAATAATATACCCCTATATCTATCCCATGAATGTTTGAAGCCCTCAGTTGATCCAGCCTCTACCCCATCTGCTGGCTATCTATTTCAGGTACATACCATCCTTTCAGTAGAGAAATATTTTCCTCATATCACTTTTGAACTCCCCCCTCCCCCCCCAACCTTCACTGCATGCTCCTGGTCCTGGTGCCTGTTCTCATTTGGATGAGCTTACGCACCTGTGCCCAATTTGTCTCTTTGAGGCACCTGAAGGTCCCTATTATGTCACTTCTGCCTCTCGACTCTTCCAGGGTGTACATGTTGAGATCCCTCAGTTGCTCCTCATAGCGCTTTTTGTGCAAACCATGCACTATTTTAGTTACCATCCTCTGGACCACCTCCACCCTGTCAATATTCTTTCTGAGGTGTAGTCCGAAAATTGAACACAGTACTCCAGGTGTGTTGTCACCAGTAAGCAATATAACAGCAACAGCACCTCCATCCTCCAACTGGAGATCCCCCTTCCCCGTGCAACCCAGAATTTCAGTAGCCCTCCGCACAGCCTTGTCACACTGCCCTGCCATCTTGTTGTCCTCAGATAGATTCTTTTATAAAGATAGGTGAATGCCTCATGAATGACCTGGCAGATGAGGGTGACCTAAGTGGGGTTGGAAGAACAGTGGATGAAACTAAAAGGGAGCATAGTGAAGGCAACAAACCTCTGCATCAAGCAAGTAAATTAAAGAAAGAGGAAACAGAGACCACTATGGTCTTCAAAAGAGGTAGCTAAAAAGATTAAGGCTGAAAAGGTGGCATTTAGAAGATATAAGGAAACATACAGGGAGGCGAATAAGAAAGTTTTTCAGGAGAAACAGAAAGAAGCAGGGAAAGCAGTAAGGAGTGCAAAGTCAGAAACTAAAGAGTTATTTCTCTATAGAGAAAGTAAAGAAAAAATAGTACAAGTGGAAATAAAAGAGGACAAGCAATTTTTTAGGTATGTAAGTGAAAATAGTAAGACCAGGGGAAGGTTGTAAAGTTACAAAGGGATGAAGGGGATAGTACAGAGGGGGACCAGGAAAAGGCAGACATCTTGAAAAAATACTTTTGATAAGTGTTCAGAGTGGAGGGATGTGGGGGGCACAAAAAAGTAAAAGAATCTCTGAAGGGAGGGAGGTGCACTCTAGTCCTTTTTCAGAGGAGAGAGAGTCCTAAAGGGGCTCACTAATCTAAAAGTGGACAAAGCAATGGGACCAGATGGGGTGCATCCTAGGGTGTTGATGGAGCTCAGGGAGGTATTGGCTGTACCTCTGATAGCACTGTTCAACAGCTTACTTGAAACAGGTGTGGTTCCAGAGGACTGGAGGAAGGCTAATGTAGTACCACTTCATAAAATTTGTAGCAGGGAAGAGGCTGGCAATTACAAACCAGTCAGCCTCATATCAGTGGTGGGATAGTTAATTGAATCACTTTTGAAGGAGAGGATGGTGGAATACCTTGAAACTAATGGGTTACAAGACCCAAGACAACATTAATTCATGGGTGGGAGGTCATGGCTAATGGCTCTGATAGATTTATTTGATTGGTCATGTCTAATGAATCTGATATATTTCTTTGATTGGATGACAAAGGAATTAGATCAGGGTGGAGCGATGTATGTAGTCTACCTTGACTTCATTAAGGCATTCAGACCATTTCCCAATTTAAGACAATTAAACAAGCCAAGTAGCGTAGGAGTGGGTCAAAAGTTGGTAAACTGGGTAAGAAATTGGATAGGGGATAGGCAACAGAGTGCAGTTGTAAATGGAGTTCACTAAGAGGCGGGAAGAGTGACCAGTGGAGTACCTCAGGAATCGGTGCTGATACCAGTCCCCTTTAATGTCTTTATAAGTGGCATTGCAGAGGATCTGGATGGGAAGGTCTGCCTATTTGTGGATGACACCAAAATCTCCACTAGTCAAATTGGTATTAATAGAGCCGACTCACCCAGTATCATAAAAAAATATATTTTATTGCTTCACATAGGTAGAATATTCAAGAATACAGTGTCTGTGTTATGCTTCAAACGTTTCGGACTTCAGTCCTTCATCAGTGAGAAACACTGTATAATTAAGAAACTAAACATATTTAATATCCTTTCAATACTCTTACTTATTTAAATACAAATTTCTCACAATAGACAAGATCATATTCCTCACTATACACTTCTCCAGCATATTCTCTTTCTTTTAAGTGAATCGGTTACTCAAGTGTATTTTGTTGTCTGTAAAGATTTTCAAAAGAAAAAGGCCCCGAATAAATGCCACTACTGTATCAATGTTATCAAACAATAATATCCAACATTGCTTTCAAATTAATATTCTCTTCCAAATAAAGAAGCGTCCGTTATCAGTTCCTATTGTCTGGGACAAACACATAAACCTTACTTACATTAACTCTATAGCCACCCATGCATACTGCCTGTCTTCTGAACTATTTATTTATTAAAATGTTTCTCCAGGAAGGGACACTGAGCAACAAGTTGCTCATCTCCGGAGTGACTGGGGGTACAATTGGATAAAGAATTAGACATACGGTTTAACATTTATCATATCCGAGAAATTAAACATTCAAATACATTTGTAACAAGACATAGTTAAAAAATATAAATAATCATACAGTTGCATTTCTAACATAACATACAATTAAATATATCATACCTGTGGAATATTCATTTAATTACAAGTGGCATGTCTGAGGAACATAGTACAGAAATTTCATGTAGCCTTGGAGCCAACTCCTTGCAGGAATGGATCACGGTTAAGAGGCAGATTATTTAGCAACTATTGAATAAATGTGGTCCAGTGGGGGGACATCAAGGAGGGTAGAGGGGTAGACAGGGGAAACAAGCTGAGGGGAGGAGAGGATAAAAATGGGGGGAACATTATTGGAGAAAAGTGAGCAAAACAAAATATAAAAATAATCCGTTGTGAAGGGCGAGTTAACACAGTGCTAGTGCAATCTGGAAGCACCTCAGAACAAAAAATGCAAATTATTAGCTCAAGTGAACTAATTCCTTTGATTAATTGCAGGGAGGTAGAGAGGGGGCAGGAGAGAGGTGGGGGTAAGGAATAGGGAAGGGAAGGACGAGTACCTGGAACTGGCCCCTTCAGAGTGCGGAGATAGCTGCCAGTGGCAGAATGAGGCATGGACTTAGAGTAAGGGGCAGGAGTAGGCAAGGACAAATTGGGTAGAGATAGTAGAGGGGATGATAAAGGGAAGGAGAAGGAGGGGCAGGAGAAACTTGCCTAAGACTAGGCCTCTTCAGGATGCTGAGAACCCTGACAGAGAGCAGAGTCAAGCGAGGATGAGTTAGGTAGAGAGGATGGAGGGGAAGAGGGAGGGAATGAAGAGTCATTTTCCAGTGCTGGACCCCTCCAGGATGCTGAAAACCCTGCCAGGGGGCAGAACTAGATGAGAACAAGTTGGGAAGAGAGAAAAGAAAGGATGAAGGGAAAGGAGGGAAGAGGAGGGAAAGAAGAAACTTGCCTAAGACTAGGCCACTCCCAGATGCTGAGAACCCTGCCAGAGTGCAGAATAAGATGAGGACTAATTGCTAAACAATGGCTTAGGCCTTCTCTTGTGAAATGGGGGGCTCCTGCTAAGGGCTACTTCCCAGGGGCTAGGTGGGGGCCTGGTGGTCTTGGGGATTGATGGGGGCGCTTACTCTCCTTGAAGCAAAATATAGCCTCATCTGATAGCTTTGGGAGGGGACCACTACCTTCCCCCAATTTCGATGAGGGTGCACACATCCAACTCGCTGAGAGCATAACCTTTTCCGCTCTTGGTATATATTCCTGCAAGTAGGTTTAGGAGCCTGGACACTACCTAGAGGGTTAGCTCCATGGGCGTTTTGTAATTTGGCTCTGGCTGTACAACATGTTAGCGGGGCATGCTGATTTGGGAGGCACACTAGGCAGAGGAGGTGGGGTCAGGGGGGAAGCCGCTGAGTGGGCTTGGTGCTAGAGGTGCCACATGGCTGGCCTAAACCTTGAGAATTTCAGAGACTGATGTCTAAAGACATTCATGCTTCTGGCTTGGATTAAGCATGAACTGAATTCTGTCAGCTACAAACTGACTCTTTTTCGGGGTGGACATCAGGAAGATACTTATTCTACACAGTTTACTGTGGTTAAAAGTTTGTGACTTGCTGATAGACCTCTTTGAAGATTTTTCTTTTTGTAGGTTCCCTTCTGTGGAGATGTACCTCACTTTATTTTGCCCACATTACTCCTGCAGGGACGTTTACAGTTGCAGTTGCAGGAGGACTTCCCATTTATGTACCGTGACTACTCAGTGGATTTTTAATACTAGACTCAGACTTTTTTGGATTTTCTGCTAGTCCAGAGGCTTGTAACTTTTCTGGCTTTTCAAATTGATGGTCTACCAGGGAAATTGTACTCCCTTCCATGATGCATTTAAAGGGCCTATGGCTGCAGGGCAGCAAGATTATGCTTTTACAGGCCACCCTTTCCATTATTGTTCTTTTCCCTGCAGTGCCTGGTTTTACAGAATGCATGAGTGCATGAGGGACACAGAGGGACAGTCTGTATGTGGCATGGGATCATAATGCTGCATGGCAAAATCGCGCTGCCAGTACAGCGCGATTTCTGCTATGAGGCATAAGTCTTTTTTCTGAAGGGGGGATGGACACTACCTAGTGGGTACCCCCACACACCCCATTATGGGGGGCTGCACCCCCTGAACCTCCCCCAATAAAGATGCTCAACTTCAGGGGGGTTCAACTCGGGGAGCGCACAAGTCAGAAAAAAAAAATGTTTCTGGGACTTGGTCCGAGATGTAGCGCTTGGGTGCCTACTGCTGTGGCTCAGTCCTGTGAGCCATGGCAGCTGCTCGACAGAACCCGCTCCCAGCAGAGGTCTTATCCTCTGCCTGGGAAAGCACTACTGGTGCAATACCGCATACAGCAGTATACATGGTATTGCACCAGTAGCACTAGCATACTATGCTGTACCGGGTTAGCCATAATATTGTATGCTATTAAGCGTGCAACATTATGACCCGGTAGGTCTGTATGTGACACCAAACTCCCTTCCACCCACTCCTTAAGATAACATTCATAGAAACATAGAAATTGATGGCAGATAAGGACTGCTTGACACACCTAGCCTGCCCATTTTCCCTACCTACTGAAATACTGCAGAACCTACTTGATCTCCAGCTTTTATCCTCTCTTTCCTATTGCTAGGGTTCCCTTGTGCCTATTCCATGCATCCTTGAATTCCCCTACTAATTTTGCCCCCACCTCCTCCGCTGAGAGGCTGTTCTGTGCATCCACCACCCTTTCTGTGAAAAAATACTTCCTAACGTTAATCCTGAGTCTACCCCCTTCAGCCTCATATCATGACCCCTTGTTCTTGAACATCTTTTTTTTTTGAAAGATGCTACCCTCTTGTACCTTATTTATGTCCTTGAGTTTTTTGAAGGTCTCTATCATATCCCGCTCTCTCTTCTCTCTGCCAGGGTATGCAGATAGAGGTCCTCTCGTCTCTCCTTGTATGACTTTTGGTGCAGACCATGCACCATTTCTGTTGCCCTTCTCTGACTTGCCTCTACTCTATGTCCTTCTGAAGATGTGGCCTTCAGAACTGGATACAGCTATAAGGGGCCCATCCTTGCCAGGAGGGACATACCCAACTGCAGAATATTCTATGGATACAAGACTCCAATTGGAGTTCCTACCCTGGCAGCCCATCTCACCAATAGTTGGACTTGGCTGCCTGGTTGGTACACAATCCAGTTGTACACTAATTCATGTTTATAGACACCTGTTACATGGATTGTGGGTGCCTTATTGGCACCACATTGGACACCCCCATTTGGTTTTGGTCATCTTTAAAATATTTATTTTCTGGCACTCAAACTCAAATATTGATCACAATGCAGTACTCTGTAGTAGCCAGGGGGAGGGAAGGGGCAGATTGGGTTCTCTATAACAACGTAATGGGTAGTGGTGCATTATGGTACTCTTTGAACATACAGTAAATGGACTTAACATCCAGGTGAAAAGGCAAAAGGTTCTCTCTTGAATGAAAAAAGAATGTCCGGAGTCAGTACACTTACAAGACATGCACCTTGATGTCACAGAGCATGTGAAGCTCCAACAATTTGGGTTCAAAGTGATCTATAGGTCAGAGATTCCCAGTGGCAAGAGTGGAGGGGGGGTGCTATATTGAATCTGCTTTCCACTCCCTTTCAGAAGACAGCAGTCTTCAAGAACCCTAAGGGCAGGCTATTACTGGTGCAGGGAGAGCTGTACCACATACAGGCTGCATTGGCTAACCAATACATTCCCCCAAGCACTGACTCAGCAGACATCAGGAAGTTGCTTGATATCATTCTAGTTAATAAGGTTGGAGTACTGCTACTGACAGGAGATTTTAATGTGCTGAAATCCCTGACTTAGGAATCAGCACTCTGCAAGATAGCCAGCTGCCCATAATAAGTGTGTGGCCCTCCTTCGGACGCACAAATGGACAGACATCTGGTGGGCATTGCACCCTAAGACCAGACAGTACAATCATTACTCAGTTGTCCATTTCACCTACGCTGGGACTGACCATAGCTGTATCCAGTAGGAGCACCTACATTATATGAGGGATTATAAGATGTGTGACATTCTTTTGTCAGACCATGCTCCAGTCCTGACATATCTTTGCTTGGACAAGGAGTGACCCCAAACTCATTGGTGGCTAAACACCTTTCACCTCATTTCATAGAAATGTTATTCCTATTTGGCTGAGAAGATTCCTGAGATCCTGGACCTTAACTAGGTAGGAGGGCAGGCATCAGCTGTTCTATGGGACATTTATTCTTAAAACAGTGTTGCAGGGGCATATAATTAGTTATACTGTGAAAAGAAAACACAAAAAGTGGCAGTAATGCATTGAGGAGCTGCAGAACACCATGCATTTCTTGCAGTAAACACATATATGTAGGGCGACTCCTTGGTCCAGCTTCAGTTGGATAAGACCAAACAGGAATTGGATGCCATTTTCTTATAGAAGACTGAATTGGCTCTGACTTGTTTGCACCATAAGTATTATGAGGTGGGACCTAGAGCAACTTGTCTTTTGGCATACATGGTAAGATGGTAAAAGACCAGAGCCATGGTCACCAAATTGCGGCATTCTGTCACTTGTCAGCTTCTACTTTAGACAGCTGACATAACTGAAGCCTTCTGCTCTTTTTGTGCCTCTTTGTATGTACCAGATGGCCTCTGTCAGTGTGACCAGATGGAGACATGCCTTGCCCCTTTAATGTTCCAGTAGTTGTCCCATGAGCAGGCTAAAAAGTCTCACTGGTCCCATCCAGGAAGAAGAGCTACTCATGACTGAGGAAAATGAACACCCAGAAAGCCCTGGGTCTTAACGGGTTTATAACTGCATTTTATAAATCACAAAAGGAACTCCTCCTCCCACAGTTATAGAGGGTTTGTAATGAGGTGCTGGCTGGCAGAGAGATTCCTAGAATGTTGTAATACACCACCATCTTGGTAATCCTGAAACCAGGCAAAAATCCTTCAGAGTGCCCTGCTTACAGGACTGTTTTCATCCTGAACACCAATTCTAGGTTGTTCATTGAAATTCTGGCCAGCAGATTGTATGCTAACTGTCCATACTGGTTCACCATGGCCAAATGGAATTTGTCTGTGCCCGTCAGACAAGCGACACCTCCCGTTGCACATTGTATGTCCTCCACCAGGTCCAAACAACAGCTTCTCCTTTTCTCTTTGCAAGTTTAGATGCTGAAAAGGCCTTTGATAGTATTCCATGGCCTTATCTGTTTGCTATCCTACAGTAAATGGCTTTCTTGATGGGTTTTGTAGCCCTTCTACAGAACATATAGTCTACCCCTCAAGCCTTTGTCAAAGTAAACAGACATGTGTGGCAGATGTTTGCCCTAGGGAGGGGCATCCGGTGGGGCTGACCCTTATCCCCCCCTGTTATTTGCATTGTATATTGAGCCTTTAGCTCAAGCCATCAGGAAAAGTCCCACAGTTCAGAGAATTCACATGCAGGGCAAAGAATATCATGTTGCTAAATACGCAGACAATGCCCTGCTATATCTAACAAACCCAGATATATCCCTGAGGGAAGTCTTCTCCATCCTGGAGAGGTTCAGGGTAGTCTGTGATTAATAAATTGAATACCACAAAAACTGAGATACTACTGTTTAATTTGTAACCCTTGTGGAGATACAGACTAGGTTCCCTTTTCAGTGGGGTTTACAGGAAATTAAGTGCCATGGAATTAAACTCCCACTCCAACTGAATAAGATGTATAAAGCCAAGATAGAACCATTAGATGCCTAATTAATGGCCAGCCTGAAGCAGTGGCATGCCCTACCCCTCAGTCTTATCCAAAGGGTAGGCTCAGTTCGAATGGTAATGCTCCCTCACTTTCTTTATGTTATGTGTAGTACAGCTTTAAGAAATGTTAGACAGTACAGCTTTAAGGAATGCATTTACTGTAACTTCTTCCTTTGTGTGTTGAGATAAGTGTTCCCCCTGTATCTGAGCTATATAGAAGTAAACAGAGAAAGCCTAAATTTCTGTGGTGCATGTTTTTCTTTCTACCAAGACCCTGATGTGTTTAAGGTACTTATTTTCGGCTACCAAATGCAACAAACTGGCGACAAGGATGGTGAAAATTTTCATAGCTCCAGCTTTCTGAATTACACCATTTTGTGACTTTCTGCATTGGAAGCAAGTAACCAATTTGGAACTGTGCTATATCATGGACACTTCAGCCAGCTGTGAGATTTTTACAGGAACAGACTGGGATACATGGTCCAGATGGTTTGATCAGGGTTATTACTTAATCCTGCCATAAAATCTGCAAATATTGAGTGACAGGATATACTTATTTGAGTTGCCTTTTGTACTTTCTTGGGAAGTGAAACCTTCAAACTTTTATGCAGTCTGTGTGCACCGGAACAGCTGGAGGATTTGTCATTTCAAGAGCTAAAGGCTAAATTGAATGCACAATACAGTTTAACAACTTTCCCAAGGGCTGAACGTTATAAATTCTACAGTTGCTGTCAGAAACCAGGTCAGTCATTACAGTCGTATTTGGCTGAGATCAAAAGCTTAGCTATCACATGTGAGTGGAGCAGGGAGCATCTTGAATCGAATTTAGCTGATAAGTTTGTTATGGGGTTGAATAATGAACATCGTATTCAGCAATTACTTTCTGTAAGTGTCAAGAAGTCTGCTGATGAACTTTTACAGATGGTACAAGTGTATGAGGCTGCAGAAAATGAAGCACATGCTAAGAGGAACACTAAAAATGAGGTACAAGTAACTGCAGTAAACCCCAAATTGAAACAACTCAAACCTAAGTCTAAATCACTGTTTTGAAAGAAAAATACAACCACTCCACCCAAACTGCATGGCCAGTACAAATGTGCATCATGTGGGTCTTCTCAGCATAGCGCAGGGACCAGTGCAAATTCAGAGAAGTTCAGTGTCATGCATGTAAACATCAGGGGCATATCGTTAAGGTTTGCAGAAGCAGCATAACTGCAGTGGTCAGTTCGGAGAGCACAGACAGTGCAGTGGTTCCTATTGCACCACAAATGCAGACTAAAGATGTTCCTCCTTTCTATGTGTTACTTCAGTTGCCACAACTGAGGTGTCTGTTGCATTTAATGGTAGATTCTGCTTCCCCAGTAACTTTTATTAACCATCAGACATGGTCTGATCTGGATAAGCCACCATTGTCTCCTTGTAATAAGTTGCTGCATGCATTTGAAGGGCAACCAATTCAGCTACTGGGCTCGTTTACCACTTTAGTATGCAGGACTGATTCTCCTAGTACACTTTTAACTTTCATGGTTTCAAAAAAGGGTGTCAACATTTTGGGCAGAGAGACTCAGGTTCTTCCAAACATTCATATTGATCCAGCAGATTTTGGCCTACTTGCAGCTGTCCAGGTACCACAAAGTAGTAATCCGCCCAAGCTTGGGGAGATTTTAGACATTTATCCAGAGTTGTGGAAAGGCCTGGGATATTGCACAACAGATAAAGCCAAGCTAGTTACAAAGCCTAATGCAGTACCTAAGTTTTGTAAACCACGGAAACTTCCTTTTGCCTTAGAACTGGTGGTTGGGGCAGAATTGGACAGACTGGAAAAAGTGGTGTGCTGGAAAAGATTTCAAGTTCAGATTGGGCTACTCCAATTGTGGTGGTATCTAAACCAAGTGGTAAGTTTTGAATATGTGGAGATTTTAAGGTGACACTTAATCCAGTACTTAGTGCAGATGTATTTCCTTTACCCTTACCAGAGGAACTTTTTCATAGACTTAATAGTGGTGTGGGGTTCTCTAAACTGGACCTCACAGATGCATACCTTAAAGTGGAACTGGATACAGACTCTCAGAAACTGGTAGTGATTAATACACACCAAGGACTGTACAAGTACAAACGATTATGTTTTGGCCTTAGTTCTGCGCCTACTATTTTTCAAAAAGTGATTGAGCAAACAGTGGGTGATATACTAGGTGTTGCTTGTTATTTGGATGACATTATTGTCATGGGCAAAACAGAAGCAGAACATTTACTTAAGTTACAAAAGAGTTTAGAGAGACTGCAACAGAATGGATTGAGACTCAGGAGAGAAAAATGCCAATTTTGTCAACCAAGTGTCATGTACTTAGGTCACACTATTGACAAAGATGGAATCTGTCCACATGATGAAAAGGTGGAAGCCATTGTGCACATGCCTGAACAGCAGAATGTTTCAGAGTTACTCTCATTCTTGGGTATGGTGTGCTACTATGACCGTTTCATACCTGGCTTAGCTACTAAATGTGCTGTCCTAAATGAACTGTTACATAAAGGTACTCCGTGGAAGTGGAAAAAGGGCCAAAGTAAGGCAGTTCAAGCCATCAAGCTTTCTCTAACTGTTGTGAGTAATTTAACTCATTATGACCCTAACTTACCTATCACATTGGCCTGTGATGCTAGTCCAGTGGGTATAGGAGCTGTCCTTTTCCATACGGATTCAGAAGGAGTGGAAAGGCTGATGGCCCATGCTTCACGCAAACTCACTGCAGCTGAAAGAAATTATGCCTAGATTCAAAGAGAGGCATTAGTGATAGTGTTTAGAGTCCAGAAATTTCGCCAATACTTGCTAGGTTGCAAGTTTCACCTAAAGACAGATCACAAGCCACTAGTGACAATCTTCAGTCCAGAAAAAGGAATTCCAGAAACAACTGCTAGTCAACTTCAATGATGAGAATTCATTTTGTCTGCCTATAATTTCGAGGTTACCTACCAACCAGCAGACCAGCATGGAAACACAGATGCCTTGTCAAGGTTACCAATATCCAGAGAAATGGAGTTCGATGTGGGACTTAAAGATTAGCCATTAGTATACCAGGTGGGGCCAGTTAGTTTTCCAGTGCAATTCAAAGATATGGAGGACTCTACTGTTGTGTATGCAATGGAGCTACAACAGTTACAGTAGATCAGTTTCCAGTACCAGCCAAGGACACTGCAAAAGTGACTAGTCAAGATATAATTTTGAAACAAGTGTATCAGTATACGCTTGAGGGTTAGCAGCAAGGCACTTCTTGTTCGACTGCACTGCAACCTTACTATGCAAAGAGACAGCAGTTGTCCATTGCTGAGGGGTGTCTTCTATGGGGATTGCGTGTCATAGTACCCCAATGTTATCACTCAAATGTATTGACTGTTTTGCATACGGGCCGTCCAGGCATTGCTAAAATGAAATCCCTGGCCAGACTTCATGTATGGTGGTCTTCCATTGACAGAGACATATACCAAGTTGTGCAAAATGTGAAGGTTGTGCTGTATCAATGAGAAATCCGGCAAGGGCTCCAGTTCACCATTATGAACAACCGGAAAAACCGTGGCAAAGGTTGCATATTGATTTTGCAGGACCTTATTTAAATTCCATGGGGTTAACTGATGCTTATAGTAAATGGCCAGAAATTCATCAAATGTTTTCGACAACTACAGAGAGTACCATCAAAGTGTTGAAATCTATCTTTGCAATCCATGGTTTTCCACAAGTGATTGTCTTGGATAATGGACCACAGTTCACGCCTGTTGAATTCCAAGCATTTTGCCAGCAACGTGGTATCCACCATATTTTCTCACCTCCCTACCATCCAAGTTCAAATGGTGAAGTGGAATGTCTGGTTCAGACATTTAAAAAGAGTATGGACAAAGCTAATCCTACTACACCGATGGCAATACAAATAGCCCTTTTGGACTTTCTTGCGATGTATCGAACAACACCACATTGTGTCACAGGAATATCCCCTGCAGAATTGTTGTTTGGATGTCAGATTCAAACTCAGTTGCATCTTCTTCACCCTCTAGGCTATAAGTCAGTAACTGAAATACTTCCTAAGACCAGATCCTTCAAACCCAATGATCTTATGTGGGTCAGGATGTATGCAGGCCCAAAGAGATGGATAGAAGGCATGGTAGAAAAAACTTCGGAAATGTTGTCTATACTGTTCGACTGACTAACCAGAGGAGAGGGAAAAAAACATGTGGACTAATTACATACTAGAACTGAGACAGAACAAAAAAGGGATACCCAGAGTTGGGGTAGTTATCCAGCATTATTTCTTCCAGAACAAGAACAGGAAGAGATAGAGGAACCACAGCAATTGAGACAAGATGTGGCTGATACTAATCAGATTCTAGTGCAACAGCACCAAGTCCTACTACGTCATACAGGGCGTGTAAGATGTCCACCAAGGAGAATGGACTTACAGAGATATAGTCTAATGACACAGACTAACTAAAATGGACATTGTGGTAATAACTTTAATAGTTTCATATTACTTCTGAATAATTGACTTACGTACTTTCTAGCTAAGTCAAGAGGGATTGTTATATGTAGTACAGCTTTAAGAAATGTTAGACAGTACAGGTTTAAGGAATGCATTTACTGTAATTGCTTCCTGTGTGTGTTGAGGTAAGTGTTCCCCTTGTATCCAACCAACTTGGCAGAAGGCAATGCTGGACCTTGTGCTCACAAACAGGGACAGTGTGATGGGGGTAACAGTGGGGGAGCACCTGGGGAACAGTGACCACCAGTCATTGTGGTTTGAAATCACAGAAAGAGCAGAACCAAACCACACAAAAACACATATCCTGGATTTTAGGGGGGCAGACTTTGGGAAAATGGGGAGATACTTGAAAGAGGCATTAAGGGGAATGGGACCGGAATCAAGGGTTGAGGAACAGTGGGCAGTATTTAAAATGGGGATTACAAGAACAACAGAATTAAGCATTAAGCAGGTTAGCAAAAGGAAAAGGAAGAGGAGACCATTATGGTTTTCCAAAGAGGTAGCAAAGAAAGTGAAAGCCAAAAAGATTGCATTCAGGCAATACAAAAAGACACAGGCAGAAGGTGATAGGGAGAAGTACCAGGAGAAGGAAAGGGAGGTCAGTAAGGAAAGCCAAAGCTCAGACAGAAGAACACATTGCAAAATCAGTGGGTAGAGGGGACAAAACCTTTTACAGGTACATAAGTGAAAAAAGAAAGATAAAGGGAGGGATAGTGAGACTGAAGGGGGAGAATGGGGGCAGCGTGGAGGATGACAACAGTAAAGCTGACATATTGAACAGGTATTTCTGCTCAGTCTTTACTGAGGAAGAGGAGGGTAATGGGTCTGAAGGGAGTACAAGGGGTGAGAATGGTGCAGAAATGGACACAAGTCCCTTTACACGAGAAAGAGTCCTGAAGGAACTGGAAGTAATAAGAGTTGATAAAGCAATGGGGCCAGATGGGGTGCACCCCAGGGTCCTTAAAGAACTAAGAGAGGTGGTGGCTGAACCTCTGGCTATCCTGTTTAGCCGATCACTGGAAACAGGGGAGGTACCCAAAGACTGGAGGACAGTAGATGTAGTCCCCTTATACAAAAGCGGGAACAAAGAGGAAGCAGGGAACTACAGACCAGTCAGCCTCACCTCGGTAGTGGGGAAGATCATGGAAGCACTACTGAAGGAGAGATTGGTGGAACATCTGTTTGTCAATGGACTACAGGACCCAAGGCAGCATGGTTTCACCAGGGGAGGTCATGTCAGACCAACCTCGTTGAATTTTTGACTGGGTGCCTAGGGAGGTGGATCAGGAGGGCAGTGGACATGGCCTATCTGGACTTCAGCAAGGCCTTGACACTGTGCCATAGAAGACTATTACACAAACTGGGGAATATGGGTGTCAGGACAGTAGTGTGGTGGGTAGGTAACTGGCTGGGTGGCAGGACACAGAGGGTGGTGGTAAATGGCTGACACTCCACAGAGGGAAGAGTGACCAGTGGGTACCACAAGGATCAGTGCTGGGACCGGTCCTATTCAACATCTTCATCAGTGACATTGCACAGGACCTAGAAGGCAGAATTTCACTGTTCGCTGATGACACAAAGCTCTGTAACAGAGTAGACACACCAGAGGGTGTAGACAGAATGAGAAGGGACCTGCAGAAACTTGAAGAATGGTCAGGGGTTTGGCAGTTGAAATTAAATACAAAGAAGTGCAAGATAATGCATATGGGGCACAAAACCCTGGCACAATATATCAGTTGGGGGTGAGGATATAGCATGCACCAAGCAGGAAAGGGATCTTGGGGTTATCATCTCTGCTGACCTCAAAGGTAGGAAACAGTGTGACAAGGCAGCAGGTAAAGCAGATAGGATGCTGGGATGTATAGGCAGGGCATCACCAGCAGGAAAGGGAGGTCATAATTCGCTATACAAGACACTAGTGAGGCCCCACCTGGAGTACAGTGTACAGTTCTGGAGACCATACCTCACGTAAGGACTAGGGTAGAGAAGGTTCAGAGGAGGGCAACAAAGATGGTGCATGGATTGCATCACAAGTCCTATGAAGACAGGTTGAAGGAACTGAACATGTACTCCTGGAGGAGACGAGGAGAGAGGGATATGATAGAGACATACAAGTATCTCACAGGGAGGAACAGGATGCAGGAATACACTATTTTAAGCGAAAAAGATGTTCCAGGACTAGAGGGCATGGGATGAAGTTGGAGGAGGATGATTCAGAGGAAACATGAGGAAGAATTTCTTCACAGAATGGGTGGTGGACAAGTGGAACACCCTGCCAGAGGAAGTGGTGGGGGCTGAAACAATCACGGGATTTAAGAATGCATGGGATAGACATAAAGGAATTCTGGAGGTCAGGGGTAAGGGGCAACAGACTTCTAGGAAAACATAAACTAAACTTACAAGCTCAAATGGGCAGACTGGGTGGGCCATAGGCCCTTATCTGCCGACACTGTCTATGTATCTATCTATGTATCTGACCTGTATAGAAGTAAACAGAGAGGGCCTACATTTCTGTGGTGCATGCTTTTCTTTCTACCAAGACCCTGATGTGTTTAAGGTACTTATTTTCAGCCACCAAATACAACACTTTACACATTTCAAAATGTCCCAGTCCCCGTGATTTTAACTTTGTAACTGTGAACAATGCAAAGGTTAGAGCGTGCTAGCTTTGGAATGTGTTTATAGTTTGGGAGCTTGTGGTACTCCTTTTAGCATGCTTACCCATTAATCACCTGTGAAATTACCTGGGTGGAAGCACTTTACTATAAAGGTGCCAATTTATGCATTGCTCTCTGTTTAAGAATAGCCACTGTAGGTATTTCATAGTTAGGACCTAACCGTGGGATTTCACCTTGGCATCTGGTGGTTTGGCTTGCTCACATAGGAATTCCAATCTGAAAACGAAGAGAATCCCTTTCCATGGAGATAAACGTAAGAAAATAGCTAATCTGGGCAGCAAAAATGTTTTTACTTCTCAGATTTACCATGGCAGGGGGAGTGAAGTATGAGGAGTGTTCACTGGCCTCTGTCTGATTATTTGTTACATACCACAGAACCAGTTGCACCCCTCAGCAGAAATGTGATTTAAACTTTGTGAACAATGTGAAGGTTAGCGCGTGCTAGTTTTGGAATGAGTTTAGAGTTTGGGGTCCTCATTTACCGTGCTCTCTTTGATCACCTGTGAAATTACATGGGTGGGAGCACTTTACTATAAAGGTGTAAATGTAGGTACTGCACTCTATTTAAGAGTAGCCAGTATATATTTCATAGTTAGGACCGAACTGTGGGGTTCCACCTCAGTGTCTAGTGGTTTGGCTTGCTCACATTGCAATTCTTTTCTGAAAACTAAGAGAATCCCTTTTTTCCATGGAGATAAAAGTAAGAAAATAGCCAATTCACGCAGCAAAAATGTTTTTATTTCTCAGATTTACCATGGGGTGCACTGAGCTTTGTCTGTTTGCCTGTCCCTGAACAGGCCTGGACCAAATGGCAGACTGTGATTTCCAGATTGGGCTGGAATGAGAACAGACTTCACATCAGGATCCGTACTTTGAAAGTTTTCTAAGGCCCAAGGGGGCTTAGCCTTGCATGATCCCCACAGCTACTGTCTGGCAGCCGAACTGAGAATTCCGTTCCAGTTGCACATTTTAAATGAGGATCTTCAGTGGTTAAACACAGAAACATAGAATCTGATGGCACAAAACAAAACGACTGCTTGACCAACTCAGCCCATTTTTTCCCTAGCTACAGTATCACTGCACACCCTACTTGATCTCTGATCCATTCTCCCTTCCCCCTTCCTTTTCATTAAGATTACCTTATGCTTATCCCATGCCTTGCTGAACTGCACCACTGCTTTTGCTCCCACCACGTCCACTGGAAGGCTATTTCAGGAATCCATCTCTCATTCTGTGAAGAAGTACTTCCTCACATCCCTTCTGAATCTATCCCCTCCAGCTTCATAGCATGTCACCTTGTTCCTGAGCACTTTTTTATGAAAAAGACTTCCCTCCTGTATCTTATTTACCTCAGTGAGGTATGTAAAGGTCTCTATTATGTCCCCCTCTTCCCTCCTCTCTTCCAGGATGTACATATTGAGGCCCTTTACTCTCTCCTCCTATGACTTCTGATGCAGACCCTGCACTTTTAGTTGCTCTCCTTTGAAGAGGCTCTACTCTATGTCCTTCTGGAAATGTGGTCTCCAGAACTGGACACAGTACTGTAGGTGAGGTCTTGTCAATGATCGACACAGAGGCAATAGTACCTCTTTCTTTCTACTGGTGATACCCCTCCCTATGCACCCCAGCATTCCAGGAGCCATCCCAACTGCCTTGTCGCAATGCCTGGACACCTTTGGGTCACCAGATATGATTAATCTCAGGTCTCTTTCCTGCTTGGTTGTTGTCAATACCATTTCATCTATTTTGTACTCTGCCTCTGGGTTTCTAGGTCCAAAGTGCATTATTTTGCACTTTTTCAAATTGAAACCCAGCTGCCATACCTTTGACAACTCCTCAAGCTTTCTGAGGTCTCTGCTCATCTTCCCCCACCCCCATGTCCACCCTATTGCAGATTTTGGTGTCATCCACAAAGAGGCAGACCTTTCCTCCCAGCTCCTGTACAATGTCAATTATGAAAACATTAAAGAGGACTGGTCCCTGCATTATTTTCTGAGGCTCCCTGCTGGTCACCCTCCTTTCCTCAGAGTGAATTCCTCTTACCACCACCCTCTGCTGCCTATTCTCCAACCAATTTTTTACCCAGTTAACCACCTTTGGACCCACTCCTAAGTAGGGTTGCTAACACTGGATTTCAAAAATAAGGGACAACTGCCCCCCACCACTTCCCAGGCCAACATTACAGAAAGGTATCTCCCCTCCCAATGCCAGTGGTGTGAATTTTGTGCATGTACATCATTCTAGCAGCTTGCAGCTGGCTGGTTGCATGTGATTGAGTGCATCATGCATCCCCCTAACAATTCCTCAAGGTAGCTGGCTTGCCTTCAATATTCCAAGAGCACTTCTAAAATTCCCAAGGTAAGTGAGCAACTAGAGAAAAGAAAAAAAAATACAAGAGAAACAAGAGTGCAGACAAAATCGCTGTTGTTCTCCTTGCTCCTCCTTCCTGGTTCTATTTATGAATTTCTCCTTTTTTTCCTCCAAATGCATTGAAAACATAAACACAGTCATGCCCCCATCACCTGTTGCTACCCCACCGATCAAAATGGATGTGCTGGGCTGGGGGGGTGCAGATTGGTTGCAAAGGTGATCATGCCACTGGCTGCAGTTGTTGAAGGCCAGGAAGCTCTTGGGAAAAAGCATGATCACCTGGTTTTGTAAATTGGGGACCTAGAGAGAGGGGAACACAAGACTACAATGAATGGATCAGGATGGCATCCAAGCCAGATTGCTTTGCTCCAGCTTGCACAATCTTGCAGCATCGGATAGAGCCACTGACTGAGTCGCCTTTGCAGATGGACAGTACATGCAGTCAGGATTTGACAGCCCACTGCCCTGCCACCCAGCAGCCCTGCAGCCCACCAGCTGCACCGTATGGTCCAGAGCCATGAAGAACTATAGTTACAGCTTGCGCTGACTGACACCGTCCTTTCTTGCTGCTTGACTTGATCCCACTGGTCTCCTCTCCTCCTAGTCCAGGTTCATCCTGTCCTCCCTCCTGAGTCCAAGTCCCAGGCTCTTTTGACCTGACCCTCTCCTACCCTGCCAGCCCAAGCTTGATCCCCTCCTCCCTCCAGGCTCCTCGGACAGGACTCTCCAGGTCCCACAGGCCAGTGGAGCTAGTAGCTGCTGACTGGACTGGTTGTTGCATAAAATTAGTTAAATCACCTCTCCTCAACACCCCAATCTGGCGCTCATCACCAACCACTTACTTTTTGGTACAGCATAACAAATCTCCTCTGTCCTTTCCTGGCTGTCTCTCTCCTTCGAGTCTGATGAGGCGATGACTCCAATTTCAGCAGGCCAGGGCAGCTCTTAGCAGCAATCCTCATCTCCACCTCATCAGCAGTCAGCTGCAGGCAGCCCAACGATGGCAACAAAGAATCAAAACAGCACTTCATGATTTCATACCAGCATGAGTCCTTAAGACATTTAGATGGATGGTCACCATGGGTCAGTTGGCATGAACACGCCACACAAAAGAAGGGACAAAGTGTTACACTCAGGTAGCTTGAGTCGCCTTTTCGCTCTCGATGTATGTCCCTAATGTCTGGACATGCACACTGTGGTGGTGCAGTTGCTGGCAGCCACCATGAAAACTAGGAAACTGAGTCTTTAAGACAAGCCCAAAGTTCCTAATTTAAAATATGGGATAAAAGGTATCCCGTATTGATTTTATACGGGACAGTCATTTTTCCCTGGAAATACGGGATGTCCCTTAAAATATGGGACTGTTGGCAGTCCTACAACAGTTTGCTTACTAGTCTCTTATGTGGAACTGTGCCAAAAGCCTTACTGAAATGTAAGTAGGCCACGTCCACAGTGCTCCACCCTGATCTAGTTCCTTGGTCACCTAATCAAAGAAATCTATCAGATTCATTTGACCTGACGCCCCCATCATGAATCCATGCTGCCTCAAGTCATGGGATTCAAGATATTGATCACAGTGATCCTTTCTTTCAGCAGTGATTCCATCAACTTTCCCACCACCACTGTCAGACTGACTGGCCTGTAACTGACATCCTCCTCCCTGCTCCCACTTTTGTGAAGTGGGCCTACACCCCCCAGTCCTCCGGGACCACTCCCATTTCCCATAAGCTGTTAAACAGAACTGTCAGAGGTGCAGCCAGTACCTCTCTGAGCTTCCTCAGTACCCTGGAGTGCACCCTTTCTGGCCCCATTGCTTTGTCCACTTTCAGATTAGGGAGTCCCTTCAGACACTGTCTGCTGAAAATGGACTAGTGTCCTCCAATGCTTCTGTTACATTTATGTGGCCTCTCTCCTTCTCCATCCTTAATAAACACTGAACAAAACTATTTGTCCTAGGGGTGTGGATATGGTGTACTACCTGCACTTCTGGCAGAATTCCTTTCCCCTTTAAATCTGGCCAGAAGATCTTCAAGCTGGCTCCTCCTGTCTACACAGGTAGTGTCTTCCTCGGCAGTGCCCCGTGATGCCAGATCTTCCTTTTCGCTGGAAGAGACAGGTTCCTTCCATAGTACTCTACGTTTGTGTAGGACCTATCATTCTTTTTCACAAAATACTTTGGACTTCAAGTTGCTTTGTGGTTTTCATCATTTTGGCTCATGGATTCAGGTGATTCTAAGTCAGTGCCTGGTTTTAAACTTTGTCTGTGAGGGCAGAAAATGTCGCGCATGGAGCCCTCATACCACGTGCATTTACTGCATGGGCCGGGAACACGACTCCCAGGCTTGTGGCCTGTGTCACGCTTTATACCCCTCCAAGTTGGAGAACCAGTATATGCGACTTTTGCTTGGGTGTCTGTGCAGGCAGGATCCTCCTGTTTGGAAATACAAAGAAGGCACTGCATTCCAGTCAGTCAAACAGTTCACCACCATGATAAATTCAAACGCCAGCTTTGTTGTATAACTGGGTGAAAACACAAACCGGGCTGTATACCTCCCCAATGTTTTGAGAACCAAATTTCTTTGTCAGGGGCGCCCCTGATGAAGAGACTTGGTTCTCGCCAGGGCAGAATATACAGCCCAGTTTGTGCTTTCACTCAGTTCTACAATAAAGCTGGTTTTCTGAATTTACTTCAGCAGTGGGTGAAATTTTTCATGTTTGACTGACTTTCCATGAGTGCACTGCCTTTCTTTGTATTTCTGTGCTATGCAGGTGAGCTAACTTATGGTACACTGCACTAACCCTGTCACCGCTGGTCGTAGTCCTGAACTTCTTTGTTAATCCTCCTGTTCGGTCCAAGGACACCCATGGGGTGGTTTCTGTGGCTGCAGGTCCACTGAACAATCAGCGGCTTTTGAGGACGCTGCAGCCAAGGCTGCGGTGGGCTCTTCTTCGGTGTCCATGCTGTTATGCTGGGTTTTGGTGCCTCTTTCACTGAGGCATTCTGTGATTTATGCCATTCCTTTCATGTCCTTGTGGAGGGCACTTTCTGTGGGTCCAAGTCTTCCAAGAAGAGCTCAAGGTGAAAGGTAAGAAGTCCAGTCACAGGTCATGGCACTGCAAGTGTTCTCAGGCCTCGGTTTCCCGTACTCCTGCTTCGTCGACCTTCATCAACAAGTCGGCCTTGGCCGATGCTTTGGTCAAGGCTGCTGGCCCCACGGTGTCCCTGTTGGGCCTGTTGGCTGAGACATGGCTCAGCCAAGCTGTTGAGATTTTCCTCTACCCGGTTGACCCATTTTCACAGAGCAAGGGGGATACTTCCCTCTCCAGGACTCTGATCCTGACTCTCCAGTCCCAGAGTGGGCCAGATTAGCCCCCTGGCCTGGTCCCTAAACCTCAGGACAGTGAGTTTGTGAGGGACCCTAAGCCTCCCTCGCTAGTTTCCACCTTTCTCTGCCATCTGGTCCACCAGCAGTTGAGATCTCACAGCTCAAGGTCAAGCAGCCCTTGCAGAATTGCCAGTCCTATTCTCAAAACTCAGGAAAGCAGCATCACCACTATTCCTCCTCTTCAGGGAAGGATTGGCTCCACTGCAGGTTGTGACAGCACAACAAGGAGCTCATGTGGTAGCAGCTCCTTTTGGGTCCTTGGCCTAAGCTAGTGTCATTTTTCTCAGCAGCGCTCCCTTGGCTGCCCCCACCCCAGTCTGATTCTGTTCCAGGTTGGCTGCTCCCAGCCTTTCCCCCCCATTTGGGGGGAATTCTTGCTGCATCAGTCAAAGGACGGTCCTCTTTCCAAGGACACCTATACTGCTCCTGGGCTACCTCAATAGCTGTCAGTTATGGTCAGTCAGGTAGACAAGCTCCTCAGAGTTAGCGGGGACTTGGAGGAGTGGGCTGGTCTTGATGAATCCTCAGAATCGGAGGTTTCCTTCATGCATTCCCACCTTGTTGACCTGGAGTCAGGGGAGGATTTGTCAGCAGACCATGGCCCTACTGTAGCTCCTTTGGGGCCATGCTCCACCTGGTTTTGGAGACTATAGTGATCCAGCTGGAGTCCATCCAGAAAAGGGGTAAGTATCCCCTCACTGAAATCTTCGACTGAGATGACTCCCCTGGGGTCACCGTCCAGGTGGCTGGAGCCATTTTTGGGTCCACATTGGAGCTCTGACAATGCCCAGCCTCCTGCTCTGCGCCATCAGCACATATGGCCTGCAAGTACATGGCTCCTACAGGTTCCCTCTCTTGATTTACTGAACACCCCTTGGCTAAAGGCTTTGTTGCCGATTCGGTGTTCTGATTGATGGGAAATGTTGGGGATGTTGACAAGACCCCTGAATCCAAGAATTTGGATCACATTGCCAAGAAAGTTTATGTGGCTTCGTGTCTCATCCTTAGGCAGGCTAGTTTGGCCTTAACAATGGCCTACTTTGCCTATGCCTTCATGGGCACCCTTGCCCAGGTGCTCCCTTGACTCCCAGCTGACCTTCAGATGATGGTCAAGCAAGTCTGAGACCAAGACCATGATGTAGCTAAACAGCAGCTTCAGACAGCCATGGGCATTGGCGACTCCTGTGCCAGGTCTGTGACCGCAGCCATGGTTCTGTGCCACAGGGCTTGGCTGAGGATGTCAACTTTCATGGCAGATACCCAGCACAAATTGGTGAATGTACCCTTCCTGGGCACTGACTTGTTTGGGTCAGGGGTAGATGGTCACCACACCAAGACTGAGAAGTCCAGTGACATCTTGGACTCCATTACCTCTGCCCAAAAGGACATTAAGGGCTCTAAACCCTAGAAGAAGTCCTTTTGGCCCCACTCTGCTGCTGTGGCCAAGCTACACCAACCACAGCTGGGCACCAGCAGGCTTGGCATCACAGACCTAAGTCTGTTGCTTCCATTATCCAGAAGCCTGGTGGTCGAGGCCCAGCAGCATCCTCCACTGGCCTTGCCTCTGCCTCCAAGCCTGCCAAGTGCTGGGTTGGGGGGTGCACCCTCCCTGTCTCCCCAGGATCCTCACAAGAGGGACTGACTCCACCACTTTCTTTCTACCTGGTGCAGTGTTACCACAAAAAAGTGGGTGCTAGAAGTGGTCAGTCAGAGCTTGCCTCTGGAGTTCGAGGCTCTCCTGCCCAGCCAAGCCTGCACCCCTCAGGAGGATGTGGTGCCCGCAGACATGTTGTCCACCCTACAGGAAGACATCACCCAGCTCCTCCAGAAGGAGGTGGTGGTTTATGTCCCAGACCCACTAGCTGATCCAGGGTTGATCTCCAGATATTTTCTGGTTCCGAAAGGAATGGGGACAGGTCCTCCATCTTAGATCTGCATGACCTGAACAAGTTTCTGTTCTGTGGTCGTGCACCTTCAGAATGGTCACTCTGAACCAGATCATTCTGTCCTGGAGCAGGACATGTGGTTCTGCTCCCTGGACCTCTGGGATGTCTTCTTTCATGTCCCCATCCGTCCATCCCACTGGTGGTTTCTTCAGTTCCACATGGAGGGGACCTTTTATGAGTTCCAGGCCATGGCCTTTGGCCCCTCCTCAGCTCCCAGGGTCTTCATCAGATGCATTGCAGTGATGTCAGTCTTCCTGAGGTACTGAGGGGTTTGGGTGTACCTGTACTTGGACGACTGACTGATTGCAGGCCCCTCTAGGGTGGAGGTGGAGCAGTTCAGGGACCTGGCCTTCCAGACTTGCTTAAGCCTTGACCTCCTAATCAATGAGGCCACATCAGAACTTAAGCTCTCACAGGTGATTCACTTCATTGTGGCAGAGTTTGACTCTTTCCGAGCCCAAGCCCTACTTCCAGAACAGAGTGCGGATCTTTCCTCCTTTACCCGATGATTTCAGGTTAGGCAGTTGTGCCCTGCCAGGGACTTCCTGCACTTCCTGGGCTACATGGTAGCCTGCACCAGCATGGTCCATTGGGCCCGCTGGAGAATGTGCCCCCAGCAGTGGAGGCTGGCCCATCAGTGGTCTCAACATCAGGGCCACCTTGACCAGCCAGTCACAGTGACCCAGCAGATGTGGGATGCCATCCAGTGGTGGCTAGTCACTGAACATCTGCTGGTAGGAGACCCATTTGTCTGCCTGGAGCCAACGGTCACTCTCACGGCTGATGCCCTTCTGATGGGCTGAAGTGCCCACCTGAGGGAACACAAGTTCCATGGCCTTTGGTTCTTCAAGGAATCCTGGTGTCATATCAAGGTGCTGGAGCTTCGAGCTATTTTCCTGGCCTGAACAGCCTTTGCTCCACATCTCTGGGGTCAGGTCATCCAGGTCCAGATGGACAACATGATGACCATATACTACCTCAACAAACAGGGCAGGAAACATTTCCTACCTCTGTGCATGGAAGCTTTCCGCATCTGGACCCTTGTGCTCAGCCTCAAGGCCAACCTGCTGGCCATTCATGTGGTTGGAGTGTCCAGTGAGGTGGCGGATGCCCTCAGCCAAGTGGGTGAGGCATCCCACAAGTTGTCTCTTCATCAGGAGGTAGTGGACCCTCTCTTCTCCCAATGGGGCACCCCTCAAGTGGGTCTGTTTGCCTCCTGGGAGAATGCCAAGCAGAGGCTGTTTTGTGCCCACCCCACTCAATGAAGTATGCCTCCCATAGTGCTTAGGGCTCAGTGGCTGCCTCGGTGGCTGCTTCCAGAGACATCCCTATCCAAGAGATCTGCAGGGATGCTTCTTGGAAGTCAGCACACACCTTCATCTCCCATCATATGCTGTTTCTACAGTGACAACTTTACAGCAATGTGGTTGATGCCGACAACATCGACACATTGCTGTAAAGTCCACTCAGGACTCCAGCACCCTTTCCCAAGGTCCTGCACCTCATCCCCAAATCAACTCCATCTCAGAGTTGATAATAGTTGGGGGGGTGCAACGGGCACAACCCCTCACATGGGATGTGCGGGGGGCACAGCCCCCGCTGCAAAAAAAACCTTTGTTCTCCATGGCACCATGCCAACCACAATTGCAGTTGACAGTGGTGTTGAGGAAATGTCACATTGACAAGAAATTGTTGATGCGGTGTCATGGATCCATCTCCCATTACCACATCAACCTTGAGTCATGCTGGAATTCTGGTTTTGGATCCTCAGTTCTCCAATCTCTGTTCCATAAATATGGGTGTACACCTTGCCCCTTCCTCCCAGAGAACTGCTAGGAGTCTGCCAGAAGTGTGGATAGTACACCATATCCACACCCCTAGAAAAACAAGTTACTCACCTGTAAATGTAGTTCTAGGTGTGGTATATGGTATACATCCACACAACCCACCCAACCTCCCCTGCCAAGTGGTACCCTGGACTGACTTCCAGCTGGTCAGATCTGATGTCACGGGGCAGTGCCTAGGAGGATACCATCCAGCTGGGTGCTAGAAGCCAGCTTAAGGACCTTCTAGCCAGATGTAAAGGGGGAAGGAATTCAGCCAGAAGTGTGGCTGTACACCATATACCACTCCTAGAACTACAGTTACAGGTGAGTAACTTGTTTTTCAGGATGTCTGCCTTTTCCTCATCACCCTTTGCACAGCCCCTCCCTTCTCTCTTTAATCTTACAATCCTTCCCCTGCCCTCACCGAAGTCTGAATACTACTTTTAGTCTTCATTTTGTCTTCTTCACTAGTATTAAAATACTAGTTTTTATGTCATTCTAGATAGTATTCACTAGTATTAAAGCAGTCTGCCAACGAGTCTAAGTATTTCAGTGAGTTACCTATTTGAAGACAAACTTAGTAAAAAATCAATATTCATTTAGTATTCAGCTAGTCTTTATGCAGATTAGGGCAACACATTCTGAAGATCAAATGATTACTTCTGAATTATACAACTGAATACAAATAAGGTATGACCAGGTGTTAGAGTAACAGTCTGTTAATCACCCCCTTGGGGTGTAATATGGCACAAGGCACAGCAGAGTGCCATATTGCCCAAGGGGGTGATTAACTGACTTAATCTAACCTCTGGTCATACCTTATTGCTATTATTATAATTAAACTTTTTAAAAAATAATTTTATTTTCTGTATTCAAAAAATTAATAAAAATATGTACTTTTGTACTAAAATAGTCCTTCAGCAATTGTCTTGCAGTTATTGGACTGTAGACCATAACAATGCAGACAATGGATCTGCTGTTGTATCTATGGCAACTGTCCATCTTACCTTCTGGACACTTGGCAATCACGCTCTGTAAAACTCCGTAACTTACAAATTGCAATTTCAAAAGTCAGCATGTGTGTATTATGTGTTCTCAAACTGCATAATCATCTGTAGCAATGTATGTAATTAGATTTCCAAAGCAAGTAGTCTAACTGTATTATTTTAACATTTTAAAAGGTGGAACGTTGCTTATGAGCGTGCGCACTTGTACTATGTGAGATGCATGTATTACTGTTTGTAGTGCACATGCTCATAAACAACTTTTAAAACACTTAAATAATAAAGTTAAATTACTTGTTTTGAAAATGAAATCACATAGATATGTACAGTAAATTATGTCCTTTCATAATTCATAATGAACTTATACTGAAATATGAAATTGGAATTCGTCCTTCCCTCCCTCGTCTTAGTTCAGGCTGAGTCTCCTCTGACTGGGATGTAAATGCAGTAAGATAGAACTACAGTACTGACTGTACTGAGGGAATGAAACAAGCTGCCTTTTAAAGTATGTGATCCACCGTGACCTGCCATCAGCTCAGTGCAACACTTACAGAACACTCCAACAGTTTATAAAACTAGAGCCATTTGTCCCTGCTGTTCTGTCCCAGATGTTGAAGCGATAGGCAAAGCTACAGTATGCTAAGTGTGGGTATACCTCTCCAACAGTGACATTTCGACAGTGACTGATGCTACAGTGACTACAGAGCCAGGTCGATATAGTGTCAGCGCTGGGCCCTGGCACTGTATTCTGCAGGTCTTTCACCCCTTCCCCTAATCATCTCTGACTCGGAGTTGATTATATTTAGTGGGGGTGGCACAGCCCCCTATGTAGGCGGTTCAGGGGGGAAAGTCCCTCAAAGAAAACGTATCAGTAAGTTAGAAACCATATGCCAACTGCAAATGCGGTCAACTTGCCGGTTTCACTGTATGGTTGTTCGACAAAATTCTTGTCGATGACCGATCGTAGATCCCTAAGTGTGTGAGAGTAAAGATATAAGTGAGTGAGTAAGAGTAAACATCTGACAGCTGCCATCAAATAAAATTGGAGTGCAACCTGCCGAGTGATGAGCACAGGGGTTTTGTTTGTTTGTAGCTCAGAATAGGACAGCCGAGCATGGGGGTGGGGTGTGCAGTGAGTGAGAGTAAACACCTCAGAGCTGTTGTCATGCAGTTAAATGCACTGCTATCATGCAGTATTATAATAAGTTTTACTTTTACTATTTGATTTACTGAAAATAAAAAAAAATGAATAAATAAATAAAAGAAAGCAAACAGTAGTTTGTGGTTTAACATAGATAAGACCACAGGTGCACTGGCAGGTAGTGCAGTATCCTAGTGTCTCTCAAAGTAATGAAGAAGGAGCTTTAACAAATACAGTTTATGGCTCCCTTTCTGTTCATTATATCGAGGGAGCACTGTACGTGATAGGTGCCAGGAGCTGTCATTTTTTTAAGTAAAATTTTATCTTCATGTACAATTACTGAACCTTCCTCCACCACTGGTTTTTAAAAACATACGCCCTTATCATGCTCTACATAGTGGGGTAACATGGGTTAATGTAACCCTGCTAGAACTCTGAGAACCAATCAGAGTAAGAGGATAGTTCTTGCATTATAATAATACTAGTCAAATACTTTCATTAGTAATAAATTAGTATTAATTTAGTATTCTGACATGGAGCCTTTGGAAACGAGTCTATGACTCAAAGGGTTGTAATTACAATTTCCTAAATAAAATAAATAAATAAAATTCATATAGGGCCCTATACACTGTAACTACATGCTATGTTTATGCAGTGCATAGGCAGCACTACCCATCTGTGCATAGTGCTGGGTGCCGGCCCATGGGGGGATGCCCTGGCCGAGGCTTGCCTATGTGCTGTGCACGACAGTATGTAGTCCCAATGGAGAGGGGCATAGGCTATGCCAGCAGGTACCCTGTTGTAGCCATTGTATGCCCTCTCCAGCCAGTGGATGGTGGTTCGAGGGAATGCATATGCCCCTGTCCTGCAACCACCAGCCCTCCTGACATGCACCAAGGGCTGTGGGCTACCAGACATTACCTGCTCTTAGTGCACAGGCCCCTTAATGTACTGTGGTACACCAGTATCCTCAATCCCCTGCTCCACACAATGCAGGGGATCCAGTCTGCTGCCAAGGTGGGAATCTGACTGGATGCCCGCTGGTGTCTTCCACTGCACCTCTATCTCACTCCTTGTCCCTACTGCATTCTTATGCACATGTGGGGAGGAGAAACAGACAGGCCGATATACCATTTTAAGGTATATGAAAAGATATTTGCCTAGCATCTTTAACTCGTAAAATGAAAGCCTTTATAAAATGAGTGACGAATAATCATTAAAATGCAGTTCTGTACTACATCTTTTTATGTTGGCTCGCGCATGCGCAGCCAATATATTGTGGTAGTAGCAGATTTGGAGGAGCGGTCACTGTTGGGCGAATGCAAGGCACGCATCAGTAGGTGCGTCCCTCATTCCCCAATAAGCCTACATGCCAGTGCCACACCATGCATACGTAATGTGGTGAGCACATCTAAAGAAAGATCCGCTGCAATGCGAGCAAAGCTCGTCATATGCAGCGGACCTCCTGTAGTGCTTTTCTTGGCAAGAAAAAACATTTAACATGGCTGCACACTGCCTGCAATAAAGCCGACTTCAGGGGTACCCAATCCCCCTGTTGGCATGCCCTGCCCCCACGTATGTGCCGGTTAGGTAGCCTTACCCCTGCCTAAGTATGCACGCACTTCATTTGTTATGTGCTGAGGGGGTGCCCAATCCCCTCAGCTCTGCCCCCTGCTTTCCATCAGGTGCAGATGGGGATGCCCAATCCCCGTCGATCACAGCATCCCCCAAACACTTAGGTGGCATTCTGGGAGCCCACCCCATGTGCCAAATCCCCTGAAAAATAAAACCGTCCCGCAATGTTTTTTTTTTCTTTAACCTCTGAAAAAGAAAACAGTCCCTCACCGCCTCCCTGCCCCTCCCGCAACCCACACCCACCTCTGGCGCACTCCTGCCTCCCCACCCCGTCACCCCATACTTACCTCTGGAGTCCAGCATGATGATCTTTGGTGGACCGGGAACACGTCTGCACTCTTCAAAGCCGACTGCGAACTGAAGAAATGCCGGTAAGCTGTATAATGGCATAAATAGGGTTTTTTCAACTTTGGTGCATATCTCGGGCATATTTTGGAATTCTTGCACCAAATTTTCAACATGGGGTTATTGGGACACCTCCTCATGAATTCAGTCACTATCATGATGTTATTCGGTCCCGAAAGGTGAGTTTGTGGTCACTGCATGAAATCACCTTTCAGGACCGAGTAACGAAATGACAGTGCCACTGTTCGTTGGGGCTCTCTCAAAAAGTCTATGTTGCAAATTTGGTGAAAAAAATCCCAAAAATGGCTTTTTTATGAGCGTGCATTGCGCTGTTTCCATGCATGCTTGTAACTTCATGAATTTGTAATATTTTCACTCCAGATTTTCAAAATTGACATTTTCCCCACCTCCTGATGAACAGTACAGCTGTCAATTTACATATCCTGACCGAAATGTGTTTTCACATGTCCGGCGCTGTGCGAAATCAGTTTTTGGGACAGTTTGAGGAAGTGACGGTGACACTGTTCATGAGCAGAGGTCCTAAAATGCCTATGTTGAAACTTTGGTGCTGAAAGTCCATTAAATGGCTAATGTTATAAAATGCGTTCGCGGTTCCGCACCATAACCCATATTTGCAAAATTTCCGTGCCAGATTTTCAACACTGGCATTTTTTCACAACTCCTTATGAATAGTACAGCTGTCATTTTTCACATCATGCCCAAAATGTCTTTCCACTCCTGTGACACACAATGGCATGGTCACTGTGGGAAATCAATTTTTGGGACAGATTAACAAAATCAGAGCACCACTGTTCATAAGGGGAGGTCCCAAAATGCCTATGTTAAAAATGTGGCTAACAAACTCCCAAAAATAATTGGGTTATGAATGTGTGTTGCGCAGTTTCTATGCATGCTGATGACTTCACCAATTTTTAATATTTTCACCCAGATTTTCAACGCTGCCATTTTTACACCTCCTCATGAACAATACAGTTGTCATTTTCCACATCCTGCCCAAAATGTGTTTTCATCCCTGTGTCTCCAAATGGCATAGCCACTGTGCAAAACCACCTTTCAGCTAACAAACTGATTGTGCCGCTTTTCATGAGGTGGGCTCACAAAAAGCCCATGTTGAAAATTTGGAGTGAAAATACCAACTCACGCCTATGGTGTTAGGGTTTCCAATTGTAGCACCCTACCCTGTAGAGACTGACAGGCGTCAGGGGTGTGACTTGGGATAATTGGCTGAAATGCTCACGCCATTCCATCCCCACCCCACCCTGCAGTCAGTTACAGGCATCGTGGTGTGCTTTGCATTGTTCGGCCACAAAGTTCACCCCATTCTCCTATACTGCACCCACCTCAGTGTATTTCTTTATGGAATGGGGTAAGTATAATGCCCAAAGTCTCCAAAGCACACCACAACACTTGTCAGTGTCTACAGGGTAGGGTGAGGTACAATGGCATGAGCGTTATAACCGACGACCCAAAGACACACCCCAATGCCTGTCAGTCTCTACATGGTGGGGGTGGGGTTGGCGTCACTTTAATACGTCACTGCCATTTCTATTATGTGTCTCTGATTCCGGCACTAACAATGCCAATGCCAATGAGACAACACTTGGCATTGACAGATGCTTGTTTATTTACCTTCAATGGAAAAAACTGCCATAAATTAAAAATGTTTCTAAATCCAATCTAAATCAACTCTCTCAGTAGTTCTTTGCCTATATCAGGTTTTATCAATTGAAACTGTGAAGTTACATTTCTTTTTATGCTGACTTATAGGCCTCACAATATCTATGATATCCCAAAATGTAATGATAGACCCTGTGCATAAGAATGCTTTTATTAATGTTTCACGGCTCTATCATCTTACCTTAAAGCTAGCAACTAAAGAACTACTCAGCTGACTAACATTCAAATAGATGCTCTTCACTGACTACAGTTACTGGTCAGTAATCAAGTTATTGTTGGATGACAGTGCAGTGGAGGAATTCAAGAGACCTGGGACAAACACAGAGGGTAGTCAAGGGGATGACAAGAGGAATCTTGGGGGGTCAGGTAGAGGGAGGGAATGGGCAGACTCGATGGACCAGGAAGGCCCTTTTCTGCTGTCACATGTCTATGAATCTATATCTGAAAGTAATTTGCCCAAAGCAGACTTTACAACAAAGAAAAAATACCAATGTGTGCCTCAGTTTCTCAGAAACATAGAAAGTAAGGATAGAAGTAGACTAGGTGGTATGTGCACTCCCCAATCACCGATTAAGGCATCTCTAATATATACAACCACACTGTGGGTGGATAGCAGCCCCCATCCCCCACCTCTGATTGCCTCCAAAGGCAACTGTAAATATACACAGAACCACGCCATGGGGTGGACAGTGGCTTCCACCTAGAGTCACCACCAAAGGTATCAGCTCCCCCTGTCATGGACTTCCCTGGCTCTCCTTAGCTCCCACAACCCTGACCCAGGACAACCCAAGCTTTCCCTAGCCCACATAGGTTCTCTCAGTTCCCTTGGCCCTTCATCTGGATTACACCAGTTCCCCCTGTCCCAGGCTTGGCACCTCACAACTCACATGGCCCTTTCCCTGTTCAAAGCCAGCACCAGTCTGTCCTGGTCCAGGGTGTACCCCCTTGGGCCACCCCAGTTCCCTTGGTCCTTCCTGTGGACCACCCCAGCTCTTCTGATATGCTCAGATCACCACCTTACCCCTTCTGCCCCATGCTGCCTGCCCCCTCATAGCCTCTAACTATCCCAGTTCCGCCATGCCACAGCCCTAGGCTCTCCTGGTCCTTGTTGTCCCTCAGTTCCCATGGCCCTGCTCCTAGACCACCACATCCCTCATTGCCCCAGCCACCATCTGTCCTGACTCTATCCCTGGTTCATCCCTTTTCCCTTTGCTTTAGGCTTCCCTAGCCCACCTTGCCCCCCAGGTCCCACAACCCTGCCCCAGGACAGCCCCAGGTCTGGGGTGACATGGCCCACTCTGGCTCTATCTGTTCCCATGGCCATTCTCCTGTACCATCCCAGGTCTCCCTGCCATGGACTTACCTGTCCCCCAGCACCCATGGCCCCATCCATGCCAACCCAGCTGCAGACTGTCCTGATCAACGCTGTCCCCCACAGGTACCCTGCTTCCCCTGGCCTGAGGGCTGTAGATCAAGTACAGTCTGCAGTAGTAATGTTGGTAGGGAAAAATGGCAGACTGGGTAGGCCAAGTGGTCCTTAGCTGCTGCCAAAGTTTGTTTCTGTGTTTCTATGATGCTACTCCTGGACCACTCCTGCACCCCCTAGTCGCAGTCCAAAGTTTTCCAGGTCCATGCTGCCCCCCCCCCCCAGGCCACTCATGTTACCTTGGCACTTTCCTTGGACCACATCAGCTTCCCTCTGCCCCAACTCAGCTGGTTCCTCTTCTCTATCATGCTCAGGCCTATCCGTTCTTGTCATGATCTCTGCAACACAAAACAAGTAGTCATGTGAGAAACACAATGCAGGATGCAAGGGTTAACATCTTGCTTAACACTCCCAAACAAGAGCACAACACTCAAATGAAAATTCTGAAATTTATGAACTAGTGTGTAGCTTACTTTAGAAAATTGGTTCAAAATTTCCCAACCACTGATTGGTTGAGACCCCTGTCAAGGGGTGCATTTATGTGCCAATAAAGACTGGGAAATAACTAATGCCAACACGCTCTGCCACAGCACAAATCACTGCCTCATTTAAAACAAATCTAATGGCAGCCATTTTTCCCTGCTTTAGCGGGCAATGTCCCTGTCCTCAAAAAGAAAACACACTCCCCAAAACCACAACCTCTGAATAAACTTGGGTACTGATTGGCACACCTACTCAGAAACCATTTCTTTCTTCACATATATTTATACAAAGACAATTTAATGCTGCTGTCTGCTACCACTCGAGTCACATGCTCTGCTCTAACCATACCGGCGATTTCACAGTACTGGCAATACTCCCCAACATTGCATCTTACTCTGTCTGTCTTTACTAAAACACCTACACAGTTGCACAAAATACAAAATGCACTCAAACTGGTGAGGGAGCAAATAAGAACTGCACACCAACACCTCGAGTATCATCAGTCTATCTGTCATGGAATTGTGCTGCAAAGGGTTAGTTCAGTCACATCCTGGACGCAATCCAGGATGGCTTCATGACGCAGTATGTGACCACTCCCACCGGGGGGAAGCAATTCTGGACTTGGTGCTCTCCAATGGTGAACATGTGCAGGGCATAGACAATGGGAATCCCATGGGTGGAAATGACCACAACACAGTGTGATTCAACCTGGACATGGGTAGTGAAGACATCCCCAAAAATACAAGAGCACTAGACTTCAGAACAGCTAATTTTAAGAGAATGAGGGAAATTACTAGAGTGGACATAGGGAACTTAGAGGAAGACTTGGATGTTGAGGAAATATGGGATACAATCAGAGGGGCCATACAGAATGCTACAAACAATTGCATAAAGATGAAGGGAAAGATGGCAGGAACTTGACTGCCTAACTGATTTAGCAGGGAAGTGGCTAAGGTAGTGAAAGATAAAAATGCTGCATACAGGAAAAGTAGAAGGACAGCGAGGGAAGAGGATGAGGAGGAGTTCCAAAAGCTGGCTAAACTAGCAAAAAGGAAGGTAATACAGGCAAAAGCAAAAAAGGAACTCCAGATAGCAGAACAGATAAAAAAGGGAGATGAGGCCTTCTTTCGCTACATTAAAGAAGAAAGAGACAACAAGTATGGCATAGTCAGGCTGAAGAAAGGGGAAAAGCATAGTGGTGGAAGATGGGACAAAAGCGGAAGTACTAAATGCATACTTCTGCTCCGTCTTTACCAAAGAAAAAGGGATCCCAATACCACACAGTGGGAAGAGCAGGAAGGGGGCTGGCAAGGACCCAGTGGGGGCCATGGGGACTGAACGGGTGAGGGAGGGGCTCATGAATTTGAAGGTGGAAAAATCCCTGGGGCCTGAGGGAATACACCCTAGGATACTAAAAGGGATGGCAGAGGGGCTAGCGGGCCCACTAACAATACTATTCAATAGATCCCTTGATATGGGGGGAGGGGTTGAGTCAGGGGGATGGAGAACAGCACATGTGCCACTCTGTAAGAGTGGCCCCAAGGAGGACCCTGGAAACTACAGGCTATTCAGCCTGACCTTGATTGTGTGTAAACTAATGGAAACAATATTGAAGGAGGACCTGGTCAAGTTCTTAGAGGAAAATAGCCTGCAGGATAGTAAACAGCATGGGTTCATGGCAGGCAGATCATGTCAAACGAACTTGATTGAGTTCTTTGACTGGGTCACTTGAACAACGGACAAAGGCCAGGCAGTGGATATTATATATCTGAACTTTAGCAAGGCCTTTTACTGTATGCCACACAAAAGACTGATAATGAAGCTGAAGGAATTGAAGTGGGGAAAGGTTGGTTAGATGGGTTGATAACTGGCTGAGCGACAGGACACAGAGGGTGGAAGATGGGGGGTTCTCAGTACAAGGGAGTTACCAGTGGGGTTTCACGATCGTGTTGGGACCAGTGTTACTAATGTCTTTATTAACGACATAGGGGAAGGCATTCAGGGAAAAATTTGCATGTTCGCAGACAACACAAAGCTCTGCAAGAGGGTGGACAGCCAGTAGGGGATAAAGGAGATGAGGGAGGAGCTAGGCAAGCTAGAGAGATGGTCAGGGATATGTCGATGCCAAAAAGTGCAAGATGATGCACATAGGGGCAAAGAACCCAAGAACAGAGTACTACATTGGAAAAGTTCAGGTTACACCATCGGAGGAAGAAAAGGATCTGGAGGTGATAATTTCTAGTGACCTGAAACATTCGACTCAAACAAAAAGGCAGCAGCAAAGGCAGATAGGATGCTGGGGTGTATTGCAAGGGGATTTAGGATTAGGAGGAATGAGGTTATTCTGCCGCTCCATAGATCTTTGGTAAGACATCACTTGGAATACGATATTGGCATCCACACCTGAATATCTAACAGAAGCAGGTGGCTACTAAGCAACAAGGAGCCAAAATGCAATGGTGTACTCACTCAGAGCAGACAGCAGCATGGCTACACATCACTAGTGGAAAAAATGTAGATCATCCACAGGATAATAGGCATAAACAACATTTATTGCACACAAGAATGCCAGGTACATAGATAGTCCATGTCCCTCCCCACAAACAGTCAAACATTTTCGCGCCAAACCTCGCACTTTCTCAAGACTGAGGTGGCTTAGCAAATTACACCATTTAAAATGGCATTAATTAAAGTGACAGTGCATACACAATTCACAACAATTAGTGTAATAAACAATCCAAGCCATAGAAGCAGCTTCCCCATTATGTGTAAAAATATACTCATAATTTATAAAACATCTACAGACATGAAAACATAACAATATGAACAGCAATATACAAATATATTATCTTAAAGGATATTCATCACATGAAGCATAACCACATAGGGCTCTTTATAAAAAAGGAGACAATTGAAAGAAGTCATTAAGCCCTGGATGGCTATATGATTTCATTTTATAGTGCCAAAATGATTCTCTCTAAGTTTTCTATCGAGATCACCACCCCAAATGTGTTTCCTAACATTGTTAATCATCTGAAAAGCAAAATTATGTTGCTTCCCATTTTGTTTAGTGTGCTGTGCAAGTGCGCTAACATCATCCAAATTGACAATACTTCTAATATGCTGTCCAGTTCTGTGTTTAAACTTCTGCATCATTTTACCAATGTAAGATCCATGACAAGCATTACACAATGCTACATAAATAACGTTTTTGGTATTGCAATAACAGAATCCATTAACTTGATATGTCTGATTCGTTACCGGATGTCTAACAAATTCACCCAACTTAATATATTTACAATAAGTACAATTTCCACATCTAAAAGTACCATTAGGGAGAAATCCCTCCTTTTTGTTGTCATTTAAAGTCCAATATGTACTTTGTACCAGTCGGTCCCTCAAATTAGGGGCTCTTTTATATACTATTTGAGGTAGTTCACTTGTCACCTGATCCAATTTCTTTTCTGTTTTCAAAATACTCCAGTTGTCACTAAACATTCGACTAACCATGTGAGCCTGAGTACTAAAGGTGGTAACAAATTTAATTTTATCACCAAATTTCCTTTTCTCATCTTTGTTTTTACTTGCGTTATGTTGTAAAAGATTCAATCTGTTTTTATTATCAGCCTTGTTTTTTGCATTAAGGAGGACATCCAAATTATAACCCCTCTCTAAAAGCCTATTGGTAAGATCCATAGCACTATTTTCATAGTCCACAGAATTAGAGCAATTGTGTTTTGCTCTAAAATACTGTCCTACTGGAATTTTAGTTGTGACATGTGCCGGATCGCAACTTTTAAAATGTAGGATGGAATTTTTGTCTGTATTTTTTCCAAAAAAGTCTCATGCCAATATTACCATCCCCATTTTTAAAAATAGAGAGATCCAAGAAATTAATTTCCTGCACATCACTTTTCACCTCAAATTTTAAATTTTGATCAGTAGATTCCAGATAGGCAACAAAAAAACCTAATTCATGTATAGTTCCCTTCCAAATAAAAAAAAGATAGTCAATATAATGCTTATAAAAGTCAATCAGGTGCAAAAAAGGATTTGTTGTGTTATGAATAGCACCATTTTCCCAATTAGACATATATAATGGCATAATTTGGAGCCATTGCTGCCCCTATGGCCGTATCTTTACACTGTAAATATAGATTATCTTTAAACAGAAAAGTATTGTAAGTCAGGACCTTTTCAGCATGGGCTAAAAAAACTCCACATACGGCTGTGTGTGGGATGTTTCCAAGTACAAAATCTCCCTCAGGCATTCCAAACCTTCATCATTAGGGATGTTAGTATACAATGAATGAATATCCATAGTGACAAAAATTGATGCACTGTCAATCTCAATAGCCTCCAAATAATTTATCATGTCAGACGTGTCTGTCAAATAGGACCTAGTTTTAGATGCCAAAGGCCTGATGTGGGAATCCACAAATTTAGCCAAATTATCTGTAAGTGATCCTATTCCAGCCACAATGGGCCTGGCTGGAGGACACACCAAGCTCTTATGAACCTTGGGCAAACCATAAAGAACTGCCCTAATAGGATTTTTCACAGTTAAAAAATTACATGTATCTTGATCAATAAGGTTCTCCACCAGTGCTTTCTATAAGACAACATCAGAATTCTTTTTATATTTCCAAACAGGATCATAATCTAAATGCAAATAAAATTCTGTATCAGACAACTGATGCAAAAGCTCTGCCTCATAGTCAGCTCTATTACAAACCACTACCCCCCACTTGTCAGCAGGTTTGATAATAATATGCTCATTCCTACTAAGATCTTCAATAGCATTTCTTTCCACTGCTGTACAGTTGTAATACCTTGCTCTTGGTACATTTAAATTTTCTAGATCTCTAATGCAAGCTTTTTCAAAGACTGCAACTGTTGTATTTTGGGGGAAGGGGTACAAACATAGATTTTGATTTAAAGGCATCAAATGTCTCATATGCACCATCAATGCTACTATTTGTAGTGGTTTCATCCTCCTTATAAAACAGAGCTTTAAGATTTAATTTACGTGTAAGTTTGTGAATGTACACAACAGTATCGAAAAGATTAAGGTTCCAAGTTGGTATGAATGATAGGCCTTTCAGTAATACTTGCATTTCTACATCAGTCAAAACATAATCAGATATGTTGAAAACTGTTATTTTCATCATTTATATGTGAGCCATAATCACTCAGAACCTGTGACCTCTCATCTGTTGACGAAATTATCTCCTTGGACGTCTGTAATGGAAATTGTCCTTTCTTCCCTGACCTTCCATGTGATCTCCCTTTTCTCCCTGGTTCTCCTCCTTGTTTGTTTAGTCAAAATCTTGCTATTCTTGGACTCCATCTTGGAATTTGTTCGGGCAACTGAATGGTATCCCCGTATAGCATTATTAAATTGCTCGACATTTGTACAGGGGGACCTGAGGGACGGGCTGATGCTTGAATGTCCACATGTTCAATATCGTGTGGACAGTACATTTGTGGTAGTTTTTCCACCCCCCCAAAAGTTGGGGAATTTTTGGCCTGTTGATCCAACGTGATGATCTCCCAATTGTTGACTAAAAAAGGAGAAGAGCTATTATCAGAGTCTGAACCACTAGTGTATATATCCCTTTGCTGAGGGCCATATGTGCTTGATCATGCTTTCTTAAGAATGGATTTTTTTAGGCACATTATGTCCTTTACAATTAAATATACATCCCTCCTCTTAGTCTTGTCAATCATGTTCAAATTTATTTGCTTTAATTCTTTCAGTTCTAATATATTGTTTACAGATGGTTTCATCCAGTTTTTTTTTGATAATTAGAATAGTCCGCATGTGTTTCAAAAGTTAAAGCCACTTTCTCTTTCTCAATTAAATCAGCTTGGATCTCTGTTTCCAGCTCCTGACCATCTCAAAGAATATATTGAATAAGGCCAGCAGTCGACTGTAAGAGATGATTCTGCCATCCTGCTAAGAATTTTTCCCCATCCAGCCCAAAAGCTGGTGATACAGTCCATCTCAAACCTCTAGGGGCATGATTAACCATTAAATAGGCAGTAAGTGAGTTTTTATGCCAATACAGACATCGAGCTCTCAAGGCCACATGTTCCAATAAAATAAAAGCTTTTCTGATGTCCATCATGTCATTAGATGTGTTAGGTTCCATGTTCAAATCCCCCTCTCTCTGCACATTAGGGGCTTGTTTTTTAAGGAAAGGATTTTGTCCTCCTTGTATAAACATGGACTCAACAAACAAACCCGAGGAAGCCCGTGGGGGAGGGACATCAATACTGGCAGCGGCAGCATTTAAATTCATTTTCACAAAAAGATGCCATGGCCTACCAGCAGTATGCTTGAGCACACCAAAAAACATAAATATCTAACAGAAGCAGGTGGCTACTGAGCAACAAGGAGCAAAAAATGCAATGGTATACTCACTCAGAGCAGACGGCAGCATGGCTACACATGACTGCTGGAAAAAATGTAGATCATCCGCAGGATAATAGGCATAAACAACATTTATTGCACACAAGAGCACCAGCTACATAGATAATCCACACCTAAAGAAGGACATAAACATGCTGGAAAGGGTCATGAGGAAAGCAACTGGGAAGATAGTGGGACAGCAGGATAGATCATGTGCAGAGAGGTTGGAGGACCTGGGGATGTACACTCTGGTGGAGAGAAGGCAGAGAGGGAATGTGATTGAGATGCTCAAATACTTGAGGGGAATTAACAGAGTGGACTGTGGGAGCCTATTCAATAAAAGGGACAACACCACTACCAGAGGGCACAACCTAAAACTGGTGGGAGGGGGGTACATTCCAGAGGGATGTAAGTATGCAGTTTTTTACAAAAAGAGTGGTGATGGCATGAAACAAGCTGCCACAGGAGGTGGTGGAATTGAAGTCAGTGGGAGCCTTCAAAAGAGTGTGGGACAAGCATGAAGGAATGTTAGATGGCCTCATAAGGGGAAAAATAGGAAAATTCAGGGGTTGGGGAGTGGTCACAAATGTAAAGTGAAGGCCAGAATGAATCCTTATTACTTTGAGCAGACTTGATAGACCGAGAGGTCTCCTTCTGCTAGCTATTTTCTTATTTTCTTAATGACAGTCACTCCTTCCGGGAAGTAGCACAGACTGTGCTTGCCTGTTATTGCTAGACATTCTGGACCATGCTGACTGCCATGCCTCCACAGTCATACACTGTATCAGCCTGCTCACAACTGTTAATAAAAATGTAACTAGCAGCTGTTTGGTTTCGGCAGCAGTGGATGAAGAAGGGGACGTTTAACTCTGAGCTTTTCCCCCACTGCTGTCCTGCTCACCTTCAGAGACTGCACACCATGCTGTAGTGCTGCTCCTGTTACCATCTGCAATATTAACACAAGAAATGATAACTAATAAATGATTTCCTTACGTACCAAGAGCAGGTGTGTGGGAGGGAGCACACTCTGGAGAATGAAATATACGGGTTAAAATGGGCAAAACAAGAGTACAGTTTCCTGAAGGAAGTTGCCATAAAACCAAATGATATCACACATCAGTGCCCACTGCTGCCATATGAAGTTGTGGAGGGACTAATTTACAAAAATGCTCCTTGTATCATCTGTTATTTAAAGTTTCCACTTTTTTATGTATTTTAACACATTTTATTTAAAATATTTTATACAATAAAATACATTTTTTTTAAAAAATTGCTTAAGCCAATACTTACCAGTGTTTGCAATTTAAAATGAAATTAGAATTTACTTAGAATGAAGTTCTAACTCTGTACTTTGGTCTTGCTCCCCCTAGTGGCATAACATCAGATTTGTTTCTTTGCCCAAAGAGAGCAGTCATCCTGAAGTATAGTTCCAGGTTTCTGGTTAACTAACAAAACTCATTTGTTTTAGTTCTTTATTATTTTTTATGAGTTAGGGTAGTTTTATAATTACTCTTTGTGTTACTTAGGGTGTATTTTATTAGTTTTGGTAAACTTTGCGGTTTCTTCAGTTCTCGACTGGTTCCCAGGAACAAGAGAAGGCCACTTTGTTGCCCAGTGTACTGATCTGGTTGCCAAAAACTAAATAAAAACATTCAGTACTATTATGTCCTTTGCCGATTGTTGATTTTGTTTGTATAGCTGGTAGTCAATAACTACTGATGGGACTGTTCCTTTAGCACCTACACATTTCATGATCAGCCATGCACACTCCTCTGAATGCACACAACTGTGAGTGCTCATGACTCTTTAAAGAACAGACGGGGTGCGAAGCAGCCTACAAACAGCATATTATAACCAGTGCAAGCAAAAGAAAATAATTAAATAAACTGTATGACTCAAAAACTTGGATTGAAAGAGGATGCATGGATGACTCAGTAGATGTGCTTCTGAAGCTAAAATGAGCATTCAATAAGCTAATTGTGTGGTTTGAGAAAGATAAGCAAGGCTATGAGTGCACATCAGTTATGAGCACAAAGATGTGCACTAACAGTTGTCGAGGACAGAGGGAGCAAAAGATCAGAAGAACAGCATTTTTTGTTAGAGTTCAGAGGCAGTTGCAAAAACAGTCTGCAGGAGGTCTTCCAAGTTCTGCTTCACATGTGTGGCTCCTCCTTTATAGCAGAGCTCAGCCCCACCCCCAAGCTAACATTACCTGCCTATCCTCTGTTGCCAACTGTGAATTCATAGCTAGACGCTGAATCTCTTCAAAGGAAATCTCCAACAGTTTATTATTTGCTTATGGGCTTTATAGCCTGTTAGCCTATAGCTGCAGTAGTCATCCCCTGCATACACTTAATTTTTTTGCCCAGTCTATTTTGGAAGGGATTGTACATTTTGCCAAGCTCACGGCCACACAAGCCCTACCACTTCCCTGTTTGCCAGCCCCACCCCCGCTCTCAGATGTTTTATGACATCTAACCAGTGAGAGCGCTGGGACGTGCCTCATTGTAGTTCACAGGGGGAGGGGGCATTTAAAACAATTTTTTTTATATATGGTAAAGCAATGTTTTATATAAAAGAAAGCCACCACTCAACTGATTGGATCCCTATTGGTTGAGCAGTGGCTTCCATTTATATAAAACATTGTTTTAATATATATATATATATAAATGTTTTTAAAATGCCCCCATAGATGATAATGGGGAGCATCCCTGCTCTCTCTCTCTCATTATATATCATGAAAGGTCTGAGCATGGGGGCAGGGCCGTCAGACAGGAAAGTGGAAGGGATTGGTCGGCCATCAGTTCAGCATAATGTATAATCCCTTCCCTTCCAAAATAGACTGAGCAAAAAATTTAAGCTTACACAGGAAATGACTATCACAGCCATATGGAAATGGGCTATAAAGGCAGCTCATAGGCATATCTTTGAAATTCACTTTAAAGCTGTTCTGCTACCTGATCCTATTACTCACAGTGGTAGTGTATTCCATAAACTCATCACTCATTCTGTGAAATGTTTCCCTACATTTTTCCCGACTGCTGCCCCACTGTGCTCAATGATCATTTATTTATTTATTAATTTATTTTTATTTCAAAACCAGGAAATCACCTTTGAGCCAAGGCTCTTTTACAAAGGTTCCACATCAAATAATACAATACAAACAGTGAAATGACACGGTACATAAATAAGCACAACAATGCAAAAATATAAGGACATTCATTTTGCCAGAAGGCAACTGCTGGAGACATAAGGTCATCACAGAGAAAACATAACAAATTGGATTTGTATGCAAAATACGTACAGTGCATCCAAGATTGTTACTTCAGGCAATACAAGAAAATATACCGGAAGCCTGCCATAATCATGTATGTCCTCAGAGTCTAGTTCCTCCATTCACTGAATCATTGTTGTTCTGTGTAGCTCTGTGGTCTACAAAGAAGGGAGGTTTGATCTTTGGGTGCCACAGTCCTGCCTGGGCAGTCAAATGTAACACAGGAAGACATTTCTTATAGTACAATCTATGACTCAGATAGTCATGAACAGAGAACTCTGCTCTTTTGTACTTCAAAATTTAATCAGTTTTCATATTGCCAGCAATTGTGGTACACCAATGTTTTGTGAAGTGCTCTGCTTTCTCTTAGCTGAGTGGTCATCATTGTACTGTACATGTTTATACATAACTGCTCACTTCTTGGTGTATTCCTTATAGTGAAATTAGGTTTGCTCTGTAGCAGCACCGTCCTCTCTTTCTAGGACAGGATATACCCTTTATTGGCTTTTCTGTTTAGCTTAGAGTCCACAGCTGACTACCCCATCCATATGGGAAGCCTTGCTTATTTCTGTACCATTTTCAGGTTGTCTTTTTACTGTGGTGCCCAGAACTGTACTCCATATTCTAGATGGGGCTCAAAATCCACTTAGCAAAATTCTAATAATGATTGTAGTCAAACACGTGTCTTCGGCAACATGGTTTCAGGAAGGGTAGAGGCACTGGGACTGCCTTGGTCAGAGTCACAGACACTGTCCTCCAGGGTATGGTTGCAGGATTGCTTACCAGGGCTGTGTTCATGGATCTGACCAAGACGTTTGAGTTAAGTGATCCTGGTCTTCTTTGTCATATATTGTCCTCATTTGGTCTGTCCTGTAATGTTTCTTCCTGGATTGAGAACTATTTATAGTTTAGATCCTAATTAATTGGCTTTGGGACTGAGTTTTCTCAATCTCAAAATGTGTCTAGGTGGATCCCACAAGGGTCCATACTTAGACTCCTGCTATTTTCCCCCTTTATTAATGAAATACCAAAGATCTGTCAAAAAAGTTACTCTGTACTATAATCTGACAATTTCATAATCTGTTCCAGTTTTAAGGAAACTTTAAAGGTTGCAGATACAAATGGAAATTATTTTTCATTGATTTGTGAGTGTTTTTTACGTAATCGATTAGTTCTTTATGTTACAAAAACAAAATCAATGTTATTTGGAGCTAGTGCTGTATATTACTAAGCAGAAATTTGACACTGTCTATCTGTGATGCTTCTGGTGTGGAAATCAAGCAGCTCTACAAATTTAAATATTTTGGAGCCCTGATCAACCCTACTCTGTCACTAAAGGATCATGTTGAGGCCATGTGCCAAAATGTCAAGTCCGGAACTCAGTGTACTTTACAAATTGAAAATATTATTTTCCCTAGAGACTCAGAAGAAAATAGCAATCATATCTTTACTTCTACTTTTTAATTGTATTAGTAGTTGTAATTTTATTTCTTATTGCCCCTTTCCTGACAGGCCCAGGGCACCTTAGAATATGGTGCAGAAGTGAGAACACAATTCATGAAGTACAAACATATTAAAAAACTCAGGCAATCTTAAACAGATAAAAGCTCAACTGAGATGGTAACCAATATAGAGTGTGTATTACTTCCTAAAGGATTGTCTAAACAGATGTGTTTTCAGACCTCTCTTAAGGGCCTCCACCGAAGAGCCTCTCTAAGGGTCCCCCGAAGTGAGTTCCAAAGATGAGGGCCGGTTACCCTGAAGGCCTGATCACACACGGTTTTTAACACAGCCCCAGGCACACTGACAGGTAGCAAGGACCCAACCTTTGTAGGGCTTTGTAAGTTATTAGACCAACTTTAAAAGAGGTACCGTATTCCACTTTACTGGCAGCCAGTGCAGTTCATGCAGCACTGGGGAAACAAGACATACCCTTGAAAGGTTGGTCAGTAACTTGGCTGCTGTATTCTGTACCAGCTGAGGCACTGTAGAGTACCTCCATTGACCCCAAGGGACAAAGCATTGCATTAGTCCAGTTGAGACATCACAAATGCATGCACAAGCATCGCCAGGACCCTGGGGGATAAGGGATTTATTTCGGCTGATGTTCCTTTGATGGCAAACGCCACTCCAGACTATTACTGACACCTGTGCCTCAAGTGCCCCTCTTCTAGAATGTCCCCCAGATGTTTTACATTTGTTGCAGCTGTGAGCCTAGAAGAGTGTAGCCAAAGCTCCGTCTGCCTTTCAGCAGCTACCACTCTTCCACGACAGCCTGGATCAACTACGAATACTTCAGTCTTGTCAGGGTTGAGTCTCAACCAGCTTGATGACATCCAGTTCTTGATCTTGGCCAGCTATTTACTTTGTACCTTCACCACACCAGGCATCCCGGATGCAAATAACAAGTATAGCTGGGTGGCATCTGCGTTGCAATGAACCCCCAGCTTGTACCACCTAAGGATCCCACCCAGGGGCATCATATGCATTATTGCCTTTGACTCACTTCACAAACTGTCACACCATGGTGAGCCATGGGGTGAGACAAGGGGGATGTACACAGGTAGGTGTCACATGATCAAAGACCACTGAGACAGCATTATTATATGCCCCCACAGCCTTCTCTGACCCTGTGGCACATGTCACCATCACTCCTAAGATGACTAGTACCACCATAAGTCCTTCTAGCCGTAGCTGTCTTAAAATAATAGCAGTACTGGACTATCTCTGCTGGGGGTGGACTGCAAGAGTGGGTCCTTGAAGGAGAACTTGATAGTGCTGTGATCTGACCAACTGAACACATGTGTCTTGAGACCCTCTACTTCAAGCCCCAGGGAAAAGGCCAGGTCCAAGGTGGAACCCTGTTGGTGAGTCACAGAAGGAACAACTTGTGTGAGGCCCAGTGACTCCATCACCCAAAGGAAAACTTGTCCAAAATGTAACAGTTCATTGTTGACAAAGACATTGAAATCACACAGAACTGATTATTCAGACAGCTCCAACACCATCTTGGTGATTAATCCATGATTTCATGAAGATAATGCCCTACTCACCCCAGAAGCTGGTACACGAGAAGGATCCTGCAATCTGCTCCTGTTTCCTATGCATGGTGACACATTCAAATGATGAAGTGCCTCCCACAGGGTGCACCTCCAAATTCAACTCAGATCTAAAACAGATGGCCACCCCTCCATCCCTGCAATCTTTCTTTGGGCAGGGAACCATGGAAAATCCAGCTGAGATGGCTGTCTCTAACATATGGCATGCCTCATCCACTAGCTAAGTCTCCATGATGCAAAGTATATCGACAGAGGAATCAAAAATAAAATCCACAATAATAGTTATCTTGTTCTGCATCATTCTGGCATTGCATAGTGCTGTCAGAAGAAGAAGATGAGCAGAGGTAGTAGGCTTATCGACTACCAGCCTGATCTGGTAGGAACCCTGGGTATGTGAATTAAATATGCCTGGCCTCTCTATATATCACATTTTTGCTCTAGGGCATCTCTTGATCCTCACTGTCCTAATGGTGCTCTTCCCAAACCTAAAATCCAGCTTCCATTCCTCCTAACAATCCGCACCTCCCTGCACCAATCTTCAACCAGCAGGGGGATCTCAGAAGGGGGCAAAGGTTGTGGAAGAGGGAAGGGGAATAGCTGAGCCTAGTGATCCACTACCCTATACACAACTCTGTGACAGTAGCAGTAGTAGTAGTAGTAGTAGTAGTGTTTGATTCATAGAAAACATATGAACAAGGAAATCACTCATTTGAGCAGATGTTCTTTTTCAATGAGGTCCCATGGCATAGAAAGTTACCTTACATAAATACACACATACAAATCCATACTAAATATAAAATATACTCTTGGTGCAGAACACAATTATAGACAATTAATAAGAGCCTAAACATAGAACAATACATTTCAGGATATTAGACATGAAGTCTGCTACAGCAAGTTACTTGGGCTACACCCACTTTTAAAAAAACTATTTCTAATGTTAGACAGTCTAATAGGTGAGTTACATGGTCTCAGACACTGCAGAACTGAGTTTTATTTATTGAAAATGTTTTACCAGGAAAGGCACACTGAGCAAAAAGATGCTCATCTCACGTTGCAACCTGGAGGGGTGGGATTACAGAGGAGGCAGGTATACATACAAAAGTTGAACTTACAGTAGCACAATATGGAAAATGTACATAGTTGGGAAGGATACATTTGAACAAATTACATAGGCAGTGCCGTTCAGCACGGCACAGGCTCAGCAAGTACAGGTTATACAAATTGTGGTTAACCAACTAGGTAAGAACAGCACGGAACAAGAACGTAAGGGGATGGTATACAAAACAAGGGTACACATCGAGGCAAAACATGAAATACATAAGTGCCAGTAACAGAACAGAGGTAGTAATACAGAACTTGAGTCCCAGTAGCGGAGGCTGAGCTTCAGGGAGGAGCATCAAGCAGAAAGGAAGGATTTGGAGAGCAAGGGGGGGGGTAGGGATGGAGGGTGAAGAAACGTAGGTGTATGAGGGAGGGGGTTAGGTGAGGAGGGAGGGAGGAAGTGGGGCTGGGGAGCTTAGATTGATTAGGAAGGGGGGAAGGGAGAAATTGAGAGTGCGGAGTAGGTAATGGAGAGGGCATAAGTGCTCAGGGTAGTATATAAACCAGACAATTCAGCGATAGCCAGGCCGCTGGTCAAGCCAGGGGGGAGCGGGGGGGGGAGGAGCTAACAGGAGGGTGGTCAGGAGCAGTAGCAGTTAGGTGTGAGGAAGTTAGAGAAGGCATAGGAAAGGGAGAGTTTGGATGAAGAATGACGAATCTGGGTGGGCAGTTCCAAAGCATTAGACCTCTGTTAATCACAGTTGATCTACCAATCTCTAGATTATAGGCCCTTAGCTGATCTAAGGCAGCCCTTAGTGGCTTCTATCTCAAAAAGTTTGGTTAGGTATGTAGAGACAGAGCCCTTCCATATTTTAAATATGTGCAATAAATTACTACACCTCACTCTCCACACACACCATAACCCTGCCACAATGCCCACCAACCACAGCCCACTTCCTCCCACCACCTTACATGTGCCATACACTCTATATAACTAAATTACCTCGCCTTCCATACCCATACACCATATCTCCCCAAAGTGTGTGTTGCGACAAGGATTTTCCTGCTGGACCTGATACTAACCACCGCTCCCTTAAAATATTTCTCCTCTGTATTTGCCCCAGATGTAAGTGACCACTGTGACATCACCTGTATTAGACAACACACAAGATCCCACTCGTCATCTCAAACAGTTATTACTCATAATTCTAATACCTTCCGTGAGCAAACATTCCTACAAAACCTTGCCAGTGTCAACTGTACCCTAATGCATGTCTGCCCATATGTCGACTCCTCCTGGGAATTATTTAAAACATCTCTTCTGGAAGTTATAAACAAGCATGCCCCTTACATTAAAAAAAAAATCAGGGCATCACCAGCTCCCTAGTTCAACTACAATTCAAAAAGACTCTTAACGGAGAAGACCCCACAATATGCTGGCCTATAAAATTCTTAGAAACAGCTGCACCACTGAAATTCGTATGGCTAAACCTAGATACTACGATGAGCAATTTTTTGATGACCTGAATAATTAAAAAAAAATATGGGCTGGTATAAAAAGTATTCAAGGCAAGGTATGCAAATCAGCACTACCCATAGCTCTATCTTACAAGAACACCACACTGCATAACCAGAAGAATCAAGTAGCTGCATTCAACACATTTTTCATTAGGCAGGCTGGGCCTTTGACAAGAAATATCCCAACATGTTAGCAACCCGATTAGTTATGGACTTTGCTGGGGACTCTCGCCGATCCTTGTTTTCTTTCAGCAACATTAGAGAGAGGGATGTCCTGTGGGAGCTCACCAAGCTGGAAGTAAAACAAGGAGCTGGCTATGACAGAACTGAACCAGTTTTCTATAAAATTGCTGCAGTGCTTCTGGCAAAGCACTTACCTCATCTTCTTAACTTATCATTGACTATATCACAGACACCCTATGACTGGAAAACTTCCTTCATAATCCCAATTTTCAAAGCGGGTGACCTCTCTGATCCTGGGTGTTATAGACCTATATCATACTCTCCTCCATAGTTAAAATTCTCGAGAAACTGTACATAAATAACTAATCTCATACCTTGCTATATTCAGTGTATTAACCAAGTACCACTTAAGCTTCAGGAAAGGGCACAACATGACAAATGTAGTGCCAGTGTAAGCAATGATATTTTTAGTGCTTTTGACAAAGGACTAGCTTTCCCAGCAGTTTTTGTTAGACTTGTCAAAAGCTTTTGACACCGTCAATCATAATATTCTGCTAATCAGGCTTAAAACCTCTGGTGTGGGCATCAACACATTACTGGGGTTTTCAGTTGATCTGTGTTCCAGGCAGCAATGTGTTAGGGCAGATGATCACTGCTCTGATCTGGCCTCCATCAACAAAGGGGTACCCCAGGAGTCAGTCCTAGGGCCCTTTTATTCTTGATTTATATCAACAATGTACTAATGCAGAGCTCAGAAGATACAAAGTTATTTCTGTATGCAGATGATACCCTCCTCTACAAGCACAATAAGGATGTCGGCTGTGCATTGAACACACTCCAAGGTGATTTCTATAAAATTCAGAAGATACTAATGGAGTTGAGACTGTTGCTCAATGTAAAGAAAACTCAATGGATGCTGTTCAGCAAGAAGGATGGAGAGCCTACCCAACTTACACTAAAATCCATAGAGGGAAAAGTAATTTCTAGAGTGGCTACCTATAAATACATGGGTATTTACTTAAACGAGCAACTAAAATTTAGCTCCCATATTCAAAACCTGTCAAACAAACTGAAAGGTTTATTAGCATTCTTCTATAGAAACAAGGCATTGTTTATCCCACCAGTTAGAAAGCTTCTGGTTAACTCAATATTATTGTCCAAACTGGACTACAAAGACTGCATTTATAGAAATGCCTCAGAAACCCTACTAGGAGTACTTGATCCACTCTATCATAATGTCTTGAGATTCATAACAGTACTTTATATCTGGGGTTCAGTCTCTCTTAAGCCCAGCCAACTACTCCCATTACACAGGAAGCTCTGACAGCTATTCTCTGTCTGTTTCCTGCTGTTGCACTGCCCAAGGCCAGCGGTTTTTTGCAGGTAGAGCCCATAAGATGTTTAACTCCCTGGGCAGTGAACTCACCAACTTAGGCACGCTCTGCTCATTCAAACACAAGCTACGTCAAACGCTTGTGTCCAGAGCCACCTCTGACTGTTTCTTCTAACCTCCCTGGCAGTTGCTCCTGTTCTTCGCATCTCTCTACTATCCCCACCTCTGCCTGCCACCACCCTCCCCCTTCCCCTCTATACCTCTGCCTCTCTCCCTAGCCTTGGTCCACCACCTTCCTCTCTTACCCTCTTTCAACTCCCTTCCCCTCTCCCTTTTCTAATCTACTCACCCCACCCACTGTTGCACAAGTTCCACAATCCTTACCTCCCATTCACCACTCCTTCTACCTCCCTCCTAGTTACCTGTCTACGCCTACTCTCTTTTCCCACATTTCTACACTGCCTGGCACAACTGGCAGCAACTCAATTTTTCCACTCCACCTTCCCCTTTGACAGTGCCCTTCTTGAAGTTTTAATTCATGTTAATATTGTTTGCTGTGACTCATCATTCTTAAATGTATGCTTGGTTATGTTGTTCTAATTGTTAATTATATTATCTGTAGCTTTTAGACCATGAATACCCTGTACTGAAATTTGAATTCCAACTGCTTGCCTGCTAATCTCACACAAATTGTACCTCTATTCTTTGTATACTGATGTGGAATCTTTGTAAAAGAGTCATTGGCTCAAAGGTATTTATCCGAAATTCTAATAAATAAATAAATTATATGCAGCTGTGGGCTGGACATTCCTAGCTGTGCGGGGTGCTATGTGACAAGGGCGACTGCAGGACGGCGACCCGCAGTAGGGCGCAAAACCACTAGGGTGACTGAAAAACAGTATGTTGTTTAATGTAGAGGCTTAGCCTCTGCACCCCCATGAAACACCCCACACCCTTACTTAGGATTCCTACTCCAGGAGGGTAACTCGGGGAAAGGGAAATCCCAGGTCTCTCACATTGTTGGTGCCATTGTGCCATCGCTCTTACAACCAGTCGGCAACATACAGTTGCCCACATCACAGGCTATCGCTGTGCAGAGACAGCTATATTGGTATATCTTTGTACATTGATTCATATCAAACAAAATCACTTCCTACTTACTGAGCAAGTTAAATCCAAGATCATTGAACATTTACAAACTCAGATCTGCTAAAATGTTGAATTATGTAATGCCATGGTTCTGAACAAAGTCTAGGGAACACACTCTTGCAATAGCGGTCCCATGCACCTGGGAGGTGAGTCAGCAGACATTACAGATGACTATCATAATACCTCTCAGTCTCACCCACTTTAAGGCATGGTTACATAGACTACTGCACTGCTGGTGTGACTGTTACGGTTGAATCCTCTTCTTCTTGCTGCACTTACTGTATCTGAAATACAACATTTGTAATTATTTGTTGCAACTGTTTCTATTACCTAGTGTTTTATGCTGTTGTTCTCTTTGTGTAGTGAACGCAATTGTAAAAGAGAGCTCTTGCTCTCAATTTGCCCTCCAATAAACATCGATTGATTGATTGATACACACCTGTACATAAAGAGTACCTTAACCGATCACTGCAAGCACTCCTAAACCTAACCACATATAACCCCAACCACTCCAAAAGTAAAATAAGATAAAACACTCAGTAAATGATAGAGTCCAGTGTAACACTGGCTAAATAGTACTGTAGCAGGTAATGCAAATCAGGTCAGAAAATGAATGTCCAAATAGTGGTCATCTGTTAAAACAGTAAGCAAACCAGAAAAGGAATCGTGCAGCAATTAATAATGTTGTGGGACTGTGACTGAAGAAAACCAACCCTAGGCTCGCCTCTCACCAGAGACTGCCCAACAAATGCCAGTTTTTAGCCTATTCCAGTACTGCCACAACTGGAAAGGCGTCACAAATCCTAGACAATCAAAGGATAGCAACAGTAAAATATGTAAAGAAAACTGAGCCAGGGGCTCTCACTACCATTAAGCCCAGGTAGCCTGCACTTCTCTGCAGGCTCCAGCACCAGCTCTGCCACTCTGTCCTAGCACGTCTCCACTGGTTCCTTGCACGATCAATCAATCCTCTGCCTTTGTTGCACTTCCAACTCCTTCCCAATCAGCACAGGTTTTCCACACCAGCTGACACGGGAGGGCAAGCTGCCCCATCTTCTCTTGTCTGTGGCCTACTCCCAGCCACCCGAACCACTGATCTAACTTCAACTGCAAAATGTGGTAAACGCAAACAAGGTACAAGTTCAGCTCAGGTGCACTGGAATGCGACAAAGTTGAAACTGAAACGTATTGTCTGAGAGCAGCACTGGCAGCCTGAAGGTGTAGCTCCACTGCCACTGCCACTCCTTCACTTCTAGAACATACTCCTCTGGCTTAAATAAACTACTTGAGTAGAAAACAGGGAAAATAGTGCAAAACAAGGCACCTGCTATGCTTTACACTGCTATTCTAAAAACAAAAGAACCCCAAAACTACAAATGGTTACAGTCACTTACAATAATATTAGTCAATTTGCTTTGTTGGCACCCTGTTGCACTTATCATTGTTTTTCATACTGTAGTCTGAGGTGGTTGCCTCCCACCTTTGGATCTGAATATTTTTTGTGTGATCAAATTTTTAATGCCATCCTGGGTGATCATATTTCTTGTCTGTTTTGTTATCAGTAATCTCCATTCAGAAAACAGAATTTGTTTAGAACTAAATCTTTATCTTTGTAAGGCCAAAATAGGTTCTATAGCTTTCCCTTTGGCAGCACCAAGTGTCTGGAATTACCTTCCCAATTCACTTTGTAAGTCTCAGTCTCTTTTTTTCCTTTTAAACAGTCTTTTCATCAATATTTATTTGAAAATTGCAGCTGTAACTGTAAATTATGAATGTGACTTTATTGCAATGTTATTGTTTATATTCTGTGCCCTTTACCCGGGTCAAGCCTAATGAGGACCTCTGTTCCAGTTCTCCAACCCAGTAAACAAATTCTAAACAAACACAAAAAAATATCACTAATTTTTCTGTGGTAAAGCAGAAGATTAGGATGAGTACCACTGTATATATGTGGCAAACATGCAGGGGCAGTGTTCATTGACTTTACCAAGGTCTTTGATGTAGATGGCTATGTTCTTCTTATAAGAAACTGAGATATTTGTCATTGGGGCGGGGGCGTTGAACTGATTTAAAAGTTACTTGTCAAAGAATTCAGAAGGTACAGGGAGGATGTCATTTTGGACCACTGTGTAGTTTCATGGGGGGTGTAAGGTTTCATACTGGGCTGTCTGCTTTTTTATTTTTTGAGAATGATTTACCAAATGTTTTCTCTACCTCTTGCCAAATTTTATATGCAGATGACATAGTCATTCTCATCTCGGACACAAACAATTCTAAAATTCAAAATGACCTGCAATAAGGCTTCAGAATAGGGCAGATTGGAATCTACTAATTCCATTCTGTTGGTAATTTGTCAGATAATGAGACTATTCCATTCCAATTTTGATTCAATTCTGAAAGTTAGGGTTCAATACCCACCTAGCTGCACCAGTCTCCCAATGCCTAGGGGGTTTCCCACCTAGCCACTCCAGTCCCCTGCCTACACTATGCCCTCCTGCCTGTTTTTATTCTATAGGTTACTAATGTGCAGGGCTACTGGAAAATTGCACCCACAATTTTTTTGTGGAATCCGCAATTTTCACCATTCTATGCAAAAACGAACATGTTCCGCAATTTCTTGCAATTTTTGAGTTTTTATATTGAACTGTGTAAAAAGTATTACCATTTTTAATAAAATACTCTTAAATATATTGACAATTTTGCATGCAGACTTGGGTTTGGCTGAAACAGTGCAGTGCAAGGTAGGGCAAGGGTTTTATGTGACACTTATTCTTTTAAATCCTTGTCTTGTTTGGTTTCAAAATCTACTGGCCAAGCATAAGTACACTTAACATTTGTTTTGTGTTAAAGCAGTCTATTAGAAAACGTTTTGTTGCCACACAGATAAACAAAATAAAAAGTGCAAATTGTCCCATTCACCTAAATGGGGTGCTAACTATGAAGCCTTTTTGTAAGTGGCAGGGCACGTTTTTCCTTGTGAGCATACTTTTATTCATACTAGTTTTGATTCAAACAGCTGAGGATTTTTGGATGGCCTCTACTGATTTTAACGTGGATCAAGCTAGTTGCTAACAGTGATCTCACTCCTAGCAACTACCCCCTAGATGCTCACATGCAAAGACTACAATAAAAGCCTGACTGAAGTCTAAAAACAAGCTTATAAAACATAAAATGTATCTGAACATTTATCTTTCACTAAACAAAATTATTGCAGCCAGAGTAAAACAAACATAAATTACAGGGTACCCTGACTACTGTATAATGCAGCAAATATATATTGGTATTTTTTTACATTTTTTAGTAACCATGTAAGTCCCACTAGGCACAAGTGCCTGTTTTCAGGTACAACCCAGGAGCACTAAGGAGGTTAAGTGACTTGCTCAGAATCACACAGTATGCAAGTGGAGACTGTGGGAATCAAACCCAGGTCTGCTAGATGTAGTCAGCTCATTCACAGTTTGTTACTCTAACCTCTAGAGTATACTGCCAGCCCCAATAACCCTCAGATTTAATGTTTAAATATGTGATTTCAAAAATAGTGTACAGTACCTACTGTACAGTACACATTATGACTATTAAACACTTTAACAACATTTTACTAAAACCCAATTATTCACCACTCTATCTGCTTATTTTTTCTTATATCAAAGTGGGTGAATAGCTAGCAGAGCATTGTAAACAGCTGTTGACTACGCTTCATTATTCTATAGCCAGAAACAAAAAATATATATTTCTTCTGGCTTTATTTAATATTGATTTGCTATGGCTTACTTTATAGAATCTATTTAGTACTGTATGAGGTGCTTTTAAATTTTGGAAGATATGCAACGCTTATGATAGCTTATCAGTTTAGTATTTTTTATAGGAACATAAACTTTTCTTTATGTTTTAAACATATTCAGGTGTCAGTGTATTCATTTAGCGATTTATAATGACTAATATATGCTGCAGAAGACATTAAAAGATTTATTGTGAAGCACTCTGGGTCTATAGTAGAACCTCCGCAATTTCCCGCAATTTTTGCAAAACGCTGCGCAATTTTTGGTAACCTTTTCCGCAGTTTTCCAGTGGCCCTGCTAATGTGTCACCTCACAGCCTTGTACATACTGTATATTTATTTCTATGCATGACACACTGTATAGTTGTTACCCACTTTATATGCTATGTTTACAACATGCAGACCCGACCTTTGAATCTACCTTTGCCCACAATTGCTTCTTATGTACCAAGCATCATTTTGTAAACAGCTTTCGCTGTCACTCACTGAACTTGTACCTTACCAATGCATTGTGCTTTAATTGCTGTATCTGAATCTATCTCCTCATGTGTAATTAGCTGTTCATTTTGTATTCTCTGCCATCCTGTGCCATGTTACATGGCCCGGGTCATGCCTGAAAATGGTCCCTGGGATCAGTGTACTTACCCAGTTATCAAAGTCATAAATAAATAAATAAATGTCATAATAGCGAACGCAAAACAGCAATCGCTATTATGGCGAGTGTATATCGCCGAAAATCAAATTGGCGATATGTACTTCAGGTCAACCCGACATCCGGAATTAAAAAAGTGATTTTGCAGGGTGGCTGTGCCCTCCCCGTGTCCCCCTTACTTAGAATTCTCAACTCCAGGGGGTGCATATCGAGGAGGGGGCCAAATCTGGCTGTCGGCAAAATTTAAGTGCTGCGGCAAAATGTAACCTGCTACTGGTCTCAAACCCAGTATCTGCTCTGCCAGAGCTTGCCTCCCAGACCATCACACCACATGGCTAGCTCAGTTGCAGCAGGGTATACCACCAGTGCCTCAAAACCCCTTTCCTGTCCCTCCCCTCGTTATTCCTCCCTTCCATTCGCCCTTCCCCCGGTCGCTGTCCCATACCCTCACTATTCTGCAGGGTAGCCCACCATCAAAGCATACAAAATGAGTCACTATATTTTTAGTCACTCATTTTGGGTCACTCTTATGATGTGATACCATTTGGAAGGCATCAGAGTCAGAATTGGAAGTTTCTATTCCATAACCGCTCCTGAGTACCAATTTTAACAACCCCCACCCACCCAGTAAAATGTCTTTAGAGGACCAGGAGTAAATCCCTAACCTAATCACCCACCCTGTTTCCTTACCTTAACCTCAGTGTGGGTGAGTCAGTCAGTCATTCAGTTACTGGTACCAGCTGACTTGGCAGGAATATGTACAGATGGAGTTAAGGTGGCATGTGGTTGGACAGACACTGGATGACAGAAAACTGTGTGTAGTGTGGACTAGTGTAATATCTAATTGCACTGACCTCACCTCCTGTCCCAAGCAAGAAATAAGCAGTGGAGTCATGCAGATAGTGGCCCAAGTTAACGCCCCCCTAATCCCTTCCTTTCCCCATCCCTACTCTGAAAGTGAGAACCCCCTGATCCCCCCAGCTGGCAACTGATGAATGACTCTGTCTTCAGTCAAGATAAGACTGGTATTGACGGTAGCACTGCGAAGAGAAAGCAAAGCTGGCAGCTACTACTGTCAGTTCATTCCTCCCTTGAAGCTCAGCCCAAATTACTCCTTTTTATGTTGGCTTGCGTGCACATGCAAACATCTTGTCCTAGTAGCACATTTCAGAGATGTCAGTGTTGGCGAATGCAGGGCATGCTTTAGTAGGTGTGTCCTCATTCCCCAATAAGAGCTGACAGAAGAATATGTGAAGTGGACACAACTTGTAAGAAAAGTGCTGCTGCAATCAGAGACAAGCTTGTAATGCAGCAGCACAGATGACAGGCCTCCCGACGTGCCTTTCCTGGTAAAACATTTCAATAAACATGGTGGCAAAGCCACCGCCACACAGTCCCCAAAGGAAGCTGACATTGGGGGTGCAATCTCAGTGTCAGCATGTCTGGCCCACCCCCACATTGTGTGGCACACTGGGAGCCCACCCCAGTGTTCTGCCGCTCACAGTAAGCCAACCGTATTGGCATGTGCCTGCCCTCGGGCCCCACCACATCCCCATTGTGTGGCACACTGGGCGCCCAACCCAGTGTTACCAACGTCAGGCTCCTCCCCAAAAGTCATGGGGCACACTGGGAGCCCACCCCAGTGTGCCCAACATTTGTTTTGTTTCACCTGTAAAGAAAGAAAACTGTCCCATGGCACAATGTCTGTTTTTTTTTTTTGGTGTACCTGAAAAAAATAAAATGGTCTGTTGTCCATGGCACCTCCCTACCCCCAACCCACACCTACCTTCTGTGCACCTCACCTTCCCACCCCCCCTCACCCCATACTTACCTTCAGAAGTCAGGTGCTGCGATCTTAGGTGGAGTGGGAACATGTCTGCACTCTTCAAAGCCTACCGAACTGAAGAAATGTTGGTAAGCTATATAATGGCATAAATGGGGGTGGGGTGGGGGGTTCAACTTAGGTAGTTATCTCAGCCATGTTTTGAATTTTGGCTCCAATTTTCAACATAGGGTTCTTGGGACCCCACCTCATGAACACATGCAGTTACCTCATTATTCGGTCTCAAAGGTCATTTGGCGGTCACTGCGTGGAATCACCTTTGGGATAAGTGTCGAAATGACAGTGCCATTGTTCATGAGGCGAATCTAAAAAATACTAACTTGCAAATCTGGTGAAAAAAATTCCAAAAAATTACTGTTACAAGCGTGCATTGCACAGTTTTCACGCACACCTGCAACCTCGACAATTTTTAATATTTTCACTCCAGATTTTCAACATTACCATTTTTTTCACACCTCCTTATGAACAGTGCAGCTGTCATTTTTCATACCCTGCCCAAAATACGTTTTCGCTCATGTGGCGCACAATGGTGTGGTTGCTGTGGGAAATCAATGTTCAGGACAGATTAACAAAATCACAGTGACACTGTTCATGAGCGGAGGTCCCAAAATGCCTATGTGGAAAATTTGTTTAAAACAATCCCCAAAGTAATTGCGTTATGGACGTGCGTTTCGCAGTTTCTACCCACGCTTGTGACTTCACCAATCTTTCATATTTTCACTCCAAATTTTAAACATTGCCATTTTTTCACACTTCCTTATAAAAAGTACAGCTGTCATTTTTCACATCTTCCCCAAAATGTGTTTTCACACGTGACACACAATAATAATAATAATAATAAACTTTATTTATAATGCGCCTTTCAAAATCAAGGTGCAGTACACAGTTAAAATGATTTAACAATACTACATCATTAACATCCAAACAATTACAGTCTGTCAACTTCAACACCATCACCATACACCTTATTCAATAAGCATGTTTTCAATGCTTGTTTAAATCCCCCCACAGTCATGCACTCCCTAATCCAATGGGGTAGAGAATTCCAGATGGTTGGTGCCACGAACATAAAAGCCCAGGCCCGAGAAGATTTTAAGAACACCCTCGGAATCTCTAGCAACCCCTCATTGGCCGAGCAGAGCTGTCGCTCCGGCAGGTAAGAAACCAGAAGCTCTTTCAGGTAGTCAGGGCCCAGTCCGTGTAGGGCTTTATAAGTCAGTAGTCCAGCTTTGAAGGTGATCCGCCACTGAACAGGCAGCCAGTGCAGCTCCCGCAGCACTGAGGTAATGTGGGAAGATCAAGGAGTCCCCATCAACAACCGGGCTGCGGAATTCTGCACCAGCTGCAAGCAGCAGATATCAACCCCTGGAAGCCCAAAGTAAAGGGAGTTGCAGTAATCCAAACGCAAGGTCACAAAAGCATGGATCAATGTAGGTAGGTCCCCGGATGGAACAAGGTGCTTGATCCTAGCGTTAAGTTATCCTTTTACCATCTGAGGAACAACGACAGCCGACACCTATAAACGTAATGTCAGCCCATTGTCAAGAATCATTCCTAGGTCTCGCACCTGTTCAGAGATTTTATTTTTTTATTTATTTTATTTTTGTTGACCGGGTAAGTGCACTAGACAAATCCTGCCTATTTTCAGGCACGACCCGGGGGAGGGGGATACAGATGAATGCCAACTGACCTTGAACCAGATTAAGCTGTTGGTGGTATTTTTTTCAGTGAATGAGGGAAATTTGGCCAGGACACCGGGGAAATTCCCCTACTCTTTTCGATAAGTGCCATGGGATCTTTAACATCCACCTGAACTATCACCAATCCAGGCAGATGGGACCTCGGTTTAACGTCTCATCCGAAAGACGGCACCTCAGAAGTGCAGCACCCCTCTCATGCTGCACTACAGTGTCAGTACTGGGGATATTAACCCAAGTGCCAGATGTGGGAACTGAACCCACAGCCCTCTGATCTCCCAGCCTCAGAGGCGAGTGTGCTACCTACTGAGCCACTGACACTGAGATAGGGAGCTCGACATCCTCAAGGAGTAAACCTATGGATTGATTTGCTCCCCACCCCCCTGTCTGGTGACCTGGTTCCACAACTATCACCTCAGTCTTCCCAGGATTCAACTTCAACCAGGTGGACTTCATCCAATCTTGGATTTCGATGAGGCAGTTATTAAACACCGAAAGTGCTCCATCCTGGTCTGGTGCAAAAGACAGGTAGGGCTGGGTATCATCAGCATAGCAATGAAACTTCAGCCCATACCGTCTTACAGTGACTCCAAGGGGGAGCATATACACCGTAAACAACATGGGAGACAGCACTGAGCCCTGAGGCACCCACAAGACAGAGAGATGGGGTCAGAGGAAAAAAAACCCGACACCACCCTCTGAGTTCTACCAGTGAGAAATGAAGTAAACCATCTGTGGACCAAACCAGAAAGCCCACAGATGAATCTCAGGCACTCAAGCAGAACCCCATGGGCAACGGTGTCAAATGCTGATGACAGATTAAGCAGAACCAAAATGGACTGTTTTTTCTGGTCTCTCGCCATCAGGAGATCATTGAGCACCCAAACCAGCACAATCTTGGTACTGTGCCTCTTTTGGAAAGCAGATTGGAGAGGTTCATAGATGCTATGGATGGTCAGATGGTTCTCCAGCTGAGCAGCCACTACTTTCTCAGTAACCTTCCCCACAAAGGGAAGGTTAGAGATTGGCCTGCAGTTAATGAGAGTTTGGGTCCAAAGAAGCCTTTTTCAACAGTGGTGTCACCACTGCCTCCTTCAGGGAGCAGGGGTACTCACCAGAGTCAAGGGAGCACCAGACTATCTGCGCCAGAACTGGGGCGATAACATCACCACAGCCCATTATCAGGGCTGTAGGACCCGGATCTAAACTACAGCATGTAGTGCACATACCCTGGACAATCCTCATAGCATCCACGATTTCTGGCTGTTTGAAGGACCTCCAGGAAAAAAGAGGGATAGTGACCAAATGCTGATCCACCGCAACTCCCATAGAGAGTGCTGCACGGGTCTCCGCCCTGATGTCGGCCACCCTATCCGCAAAGAACCGAGCAAGCTCATCACACTGCACTTGTGAAAAAGCTGTACGAACCTGTAGACAGACTGGGTTGCACAGCCTGTTCAGAGTTCGAAAGAGCTGAGCTGGTCGGTTCTGAGTGGCAGCAATTTCCCCGGACAGGTATTCTGCCTTCTTACAGGAAATTGCTGACTGATAGAGTCGATAATGCTCTAGCAGTCTAAGATGGTTGGCATCTAAGCTGGATTTCTGCCAGCACCACTCTAACCTGCGTCCTAGTCGCCACATCTCCCTGAGGTCCCCGTCAAACCACGGAGACTGAGGGCAAAGGGAGAGAGGACGCACACGGACTGGAGCAATGGAATCCAGTGCTGAGGTAATGGCCTTATTATATGCCAGAACCAAAACCTCCGGATCCAAGCTCGCCACTGGAAATTCTGATAGGTCAAGTACTGCAGTTAGACCATCGGGAGTCACATCCCATAAAGGGCGGTACTTGACCATCTCCACAGGGGCTGGCCTATGAAGAGGGGTGTAAAAATTGAATCGCACGGCATAATGGTCCGACCATCTGATGGGTTCCACCCCCACATCAGAGGCCTCCATCCCCAGGAGGAAAACCAGATCAAGGGAATGGCCATGTTTATGAGTGGCAGAGGTAACCACCTGTGAGAGGCCCAATGAATTAATTGGAGGAAGTTCTGGCCAAATTGTGAGAGTTCGTCATCGATCCAGGCATTGAAGTCACCCAGGACCATCAGCCTGGGTGACTCAAACACCAGGTCAACCACGAAGTCTGCCACTTCCTTAAGAAATAGCTTCTTGTCTCCGGGTGGACGGTAGACAAGAGCCAACCTATAGCCCCCACCAGCCACTATGACACATTCGAATGATCCGGTCTTCTCAACTGGGACACTTGTGAGATCCAATTCGGTCTTGAAACAGACTGCAACCCCCACGGTCCAATCTCGGTTGGTATATCACCGAATACCAGGCCGGAACTGCCACCTCAAGTACGGGGCCAGCATTACCATCCAGCCAGGTTTCGGTGATGTACACCAGATCCACTGTACCCACCAAGTCTGCAACAATAGCAGTCTTGTTCACAACAGATCTGGCATTGCATAACACCACCCAAGTTGGACAGAACTCCAGGGTTGCCCCAGCCACCTGCCCACCATCAATGGAAGTGCCCTTGGGTATGGAGATCCACGTTCTAGACTCCATTTCATCCCAAGGTGTCTTCTGGGCTTAACCACCCCTATGCGAGCACCCCCCTCTTCCACCCTCCACTGTTCACACCCCGCCCCACCCCACCCTCCTGCAGGCAATGCCCGGCAGCGTTGATGGAAAAGCAACGATGGGGGAAAAAGGGCAGAGGGCATGAAGAGCGGGGGATGAATAGCGCATGACCCGAGGGGTGGGACAGTGATGCATATCCCAGACCTCAAACATGGCTCAAGAAGAGTCAATACACTTCCAATCTAGCTTGTAAACACAGATTTATAAATGCCAAATCCAAATAAATAATATAATAACTAAAACTAAAAAACTAAACAGGAAGTTAAGTCACCATCAGAAATTGCTTTCAGGGGAAAAAGAAAAAAGCCAAACTACATCCACATAAATGAATGGCATGGTTGCTGTGGGAAATCAATGTTCGGGACACATTAACAAAATCACAGTGAAACTGTTCATGAGCGGAGGTTCCAAAATCCCTATGTGGAAAATTTGGTTAAAACAATCCCCAAAATAATTGCGTTATGGGCGTGCGTGGTGCAGTTTCTATGCACGCTCGTGACTTCACTAATTTTTCATATTTTCACTCCATATTTTCAACATTGCCATTTTTTTACACCTCCTCATTAACAGTACAGCTGTATTTTTTTACATCTTGCCCAAAATGTGTTTTTGCACCTGTGGCACCAAATGCGCAGTCGCTGTGCAAAATCACCTTTCAGTTAACAAACTGATAGTGCCACTGTTCATGAGGTGGGGTCACAAAAAGCCCGTGTTGAAAATTTGGAGTGAAAATACCCACAAATGCCCAGGGCATTAGGGTTTCCAACCATAACACCCCGCCCTATAGAGACTGACAGGTGTCAGGGGTGTGATTTGGGATTGTCGTCTGTAAAGCTCACACCATTCCACCCCCACCCCCCACCCTGCAACCAGTGACAGGCATTGAGGTGTGCCTTGTAGTCTTCGGCCCCAAAGTTCACCCCATTCTCCTATCTCTTTTTTTGTTGATAATTTATTCATAATAACTGGGTAGCGTTTTTTCTCATAGGGAAAGGCGTTTGTAATTTGCCGTTATAAAGGAGTCTTTATAATGGCAAACATGCACTGTTTCTCCATGAGAAATTCCATGAGACCATCTTCCTCACGAACACTCACACAGTGCGGCAGTTAGGTAAACAGTACATGTCACGGACTCGCCTCAGAAAGCATAACAGAAATGGTAACAGCTTCACAGAATTCAAATTGTTTTTTTATAAAAAGTATACCACAACTTACACACTATGATCCCTAACATCTCTTTCTCTTGTTCTCTTTCTCCCCTCCCTCTGCAGAACACGTCATACCACTTCCTGACCAATCGGCACTACCTAGCAACCACACCATACTTCCTGGAAAACGGAGCGATTAAATATAACATTTATTGCTGAATTTTATTAATTCTTGTTTATTAGCTTATTAAATAGTATTCAATAGTTCTGTTACAATCTGCCTATATGTGTCTGCAATAAAAATTCACCGAAATGATATAAGCTTCATGACGATCATTTTCATCTTGATCCAATCTGCTGCATTTGTTATAATTGCTCCAGAGAAAAAACGCTACACAGTAATTATATAAAATAAAGTATGAGGTTGGTGGGTGTAAACGTGAAGTTTACACACCCTCGGGGTTAGATGCTTTTAATAAACCCCTCGAGCTTCACTCTCAGGGTTTATAAAGCATCTAACCTCTTGGGTGTGTGTGTAAACTTCACGTTACACACACCAACCCATACTTTATTCTCTATTTTATTTATTGGGACACAACAACATACAGCAGTTCATACAATACAGGTAGATCCACTGGAGATAGGCCCTAGCCAGACCCATCAAGAGCATGGTACATAAAATATATAGACAAGTGGATATCTAGACAGCACATCATGGTCAAAAACAGAGAAATAAAAAAGGAAAACAAATACAAGGAGGAATAACCATTTACAAGGAAGAGGGAATATATACAACATGGAAGAGCTCTATGGATCATAGTGTGCTTCAGGGCACAAATTTTGGATAATGGGCTAAGTGGTGAATCACCCACTTCCACCAGCGGAGTTCAAATGCTTCTTTTTGATCTAAAAGACTAGCCGAGAGGCGTTCCAGAGAATAAACTTCTCGAACAATTCTCACCCAGGACATCTTAGTGGGAATGGTTGTTTTCAGTCACACACTGGTAATGGCTTAATGAGCAGTGGCCACTAGCAGAACTGTTTGCTTGTAGGTAACTCGATCAACTTTCGATCCCTGGGGGCGGGTAAATGTTAGCAAGAACACAGGGTGGTCCAAGGCTCCCATTTCATAAATTTCCTGTAGCTCTCCTATCACTTCTCTCCAAAAAACCTGGAGCAGGGGGCAAGACCACAACACATGGGTCTGCCCCACATGACAAGTCCCACACCCTCTCCAACAGGCCCCTGATGGGTCCCCAGCATATTTGGAGGTCACCAGGGGGGTCCTGAAATAATGAGTTCTGAGTTTCCAAATATATTCCCTCCAGTACGGGTCCTGGACCACTCTAGTAGCTGGACCAGCTGTCCCTACCCAAGCTGAGGTCAGAACATCAATTTGTATCTCCTTGGTCCAAATTATCCTCAAATTTTCCATGAAATCAAGGGGTCTTTCATTGAATGCCTTATAAAAGGCATTAATTTCATGATAGGGCAGTTTCCCCCCGGTATATTGTATCATTAGCTGGACCATTGTAGGGATATTGTCAGCTATGTCTGCCAACAAATTTTCTTATCTCGGTAGGTATGATCTTAACTGCATATACCCATGAAATTCAGTGGGCAGAAGGTCATATGATTTTTGCAGAACTGTAAATGAGATTAGACCGATGGGCCCCATCATTTGGTGGACATATTTTAAACCTTTAGCCCACCATACTTGGGCTCTACCACCAACCAGGTTAGGGGGAAAGGATTTATCCACGGGAATTGCCCTCATGAAAAGCAGCTCTTGTTGGGTAAAATAATGGGTATGCATCCAGTGCCACAGCCTCATGGGCTCCCTGGCATAAGAGGAGTATATACTCAATGGGTTACAAGCTAGAGGGTTAGCGAATAGCAATCTGGGGAGGGGCCCTAGGTCATTCTATAACATCTCTATTTGTTTCCAATAGGCTATATATAATGGATTAAGCCATCCCGTAAGAACCCGTAATTGTGCAGCCCTATGGTAATTCTGGAAGCATGGTAGGTTACAACCCCCTGTCTCCCTTGAGAGCTGCAAAACTGAAAATCTAACCCTTGGGGGTTTTATAGCCCAAATATATCTAGATACCAGCTGTTCCCAGGCAGTGAAGTAAGTACTAGTTGGGGGCTGAGGCAGGTTTTGCAGGGAAAAAAATACACGGAGTAGAACATTTTGCTTTATAGATTTTATGCGATTAAAAAAGCTTAAGGGGGAATGAGACCATCTGGTCATATCAAGGGCCAATTGTGAAGTAAGGGGTTCATAGTTTATGATGTCAATAACTTCTAAATTGATCGCCAATATCACCCCAAGATACTTCATTGGTAATTTTATTCCATTTCAGAGGGTAGGATAGCTTTAATTGGGGTGTGGGGTGGTAATTGAATAGAAGGACTTCAGTTTTCTGCTCATTAGCCTTGTAACCTGCCAGAGCCGCAAACCTATAAAGTTGTTTCTAGACCTCTGGGATTGAATAATCAGGGTTTGTAAGAGTGAGCAATATGTCATCAGTGAACAGAGACAACTTAAATTCTCTACTCACAATGGGGACATCCTCCACCCCCTGAGTCTGGTGAATCGCAGTGGCCAGGGGTTCCAAATATAGTACAAATAACAAAGGAGAGAGGGGACAGCCCTGTCTAGTACCCCTAGAAAGGGTGATAGGGTCTGAAAGAGTTCCATCAAGCCGTACATAAGCTTTAGGGGAGTGGTAAATTTTTTGGAGCTGGTGTACCAGAAGCTGAAGTGAGACAGGGTCACCCATAAAAAGGACCAGGTGACCCTGTCAAATGCCTTCTCTGCATCGAGGCTCAGGGTGACAAAAGGTATGTGTTAGGTTATGGCATATTCGATCAGTAGGAAAGTGTGCCTAATGGCATCATGAGCTTGACGCCCTTTAATAAAAACTACTTGGTCCGGGTCTGCTAGGGTAGGGACTAAGTCTACAAATCTATAGGCCAATACAGCCATGTAGACCTTATAATTGAAATTTAACATGGATATAGGTCTAAAAGATGCAGCCTGTTTGGGATCTTTAAAGGGTTTTAGAACCACAGCAATAGTGGAGTATTGCCAGGAGGGGATCCTCTCCCTGTTGGATTGCTTGCAAGGCGGGAAGCAGGATGTGGGGTTAGAGTTTCCTTATAAGCCTTATAAAATTCAGCTGGGTAGCTATCAGGTCCAGGGGCTTTCATGGTGTTTACCGCTGAAATAACATGATCAACCTCTGCTCTGGAGATAGGCCTGTTGATCATCTGAGCCTGTTGAGTAGTAAGGCGAGGGAGGGTGAGGGAGTGTAGATAAGCTGAAATCTCAGCCAGGGAGGGGGAACAGCCTTGGGCATATAGGTGCTGATAAAAGTCAGCAATGATTTGTCTGATCTTAGAGGGCTGAGTGTGCAAAATCCTGGAAACTGAGTCATAAAGAGAGGAGACTGCAGTTCTGGCTTTTTGTTCTCTAAGTTTTCTGGCCCCTCTAGGGCAACCCTCATAGTGCTAATGTTTAAGATAGAATAGTTGCTGCTTTATCTTTTGATTGAGACACTTTAGGGTCTGCTGTTTAACCCGAAGTAGGGCGGGTCTAACAGAGAAATCTCCCTGTTCCCACATCATGTGGAGGGTACCTAACTCATTCTGTAACTCAGCATATTTCCTATCCCTATCTCTTCTCTTTTTAGAGGAAAGTTTAATAATCAGCCCCATAAGGACCACCTTAAGAGTGTCCCAGAGGATCCTGGGGGAGGTTTCCTGGTTCTGATTATCTGTTATAATATCTGGTATCAGAGCTAGTATTTCTAAATTCTGGGTCTTGTAGATGCTGGACATTCAGGCACCAGTGATTGAACTTGTATATATTGCCCAGGCACACCCTCAGGTAAACTGGGGAGTGATCCGACAACATGGAGGGCCCATGCCAAATATCTGAAACTAAATCACAGTGTTCAATAGTAGTATAAATATAGTCTAATCTGGCAGCTACCCCCGTACCGGGTGCACATGCATGAAACTCTTAGTGGCAGGGAAGGTGTGCCTCCACACATCCACAAAGCCCAGATTTGCCATATTAAGCTTGAAATTGTTTTGTAAGGGGTTAACCCTATGAGCAAGGCACCTGGAAACATCGAGAGCAGGATCCAGAATGATATTCAGGTCCCCCCCATTATTAATTGGCCCTTATGTGTGGACAGCAGTTCTACAAAAAATTTCTGAGCTACAGATTTTGGGGAGCCAGGAGGAAAGCATGTGGAGGCAAGGGTTACCTCCTTATTATATAAGAGACCAGAAACTATGGCATAATGACCCTCAGTATCCTCAAGTCTTTCTATTTCCACCCAACTCGCTGTTTTAGTGATTAATGATGCAACCACCCTTTTCCTCCCAGAGCTATGTGAAGCCGAGGCCAAGAGAGCATAACTCTGGTTTTGTAATTTCAAATGCTTTGCTTGAGACAAGTGGGTCTCCTGTAGGGCAGTTATCTCAGGTTTCTCATGCCTCAAGAACAGATGCAGGTGGTATCTCTTTATTGGTGAGTGAATCCCATTAATATTTAGGGAAGTATCAGAGATGACCTATTCATTTTTAGTGTGCTTTAAAGAGATCCAAATCTGTATTCCAGCCCTCATGTGCCTCTGCAGCAATTGCTTTATCTCTATACCCCTTCCCGATGTCTCCAAGTACCTTATCCAATGCCCAATTTCTCCATTAAAAATAATTAACTTCAAGTAAATCACATCACAAATTTTCCAGTTATTTGTCTGCTTGGTTACAAAGCTAGTGTCATGTCCAATTTTATACAAGAAAATAATAGGAAAAATATAAAGCGAACCCTTCCCCCCCAAAATACGAGGAATGATTGGTGCAAGGGATGCTGGAGCTATCTGCTCCAACCAATTTACAAGAATAGACAGATGTTGGATTGCCAACTGGGCTGTCCAGACAGGGACCTGCTTTACTGCAGGTAAACTATTTACCTAAGGTGTTTTGACTTCCAAGAATAGTAACAGAGGTATAAGCTCTCCTCTATCCAATGCGGTAACAGGAATGACCGCTGGGAGGGGGGGGAGGTAAACCAACTAGCTTCACCAGACAGGCCTCCCAGGGGCTACAATCGCCCCCAAAATTCAGGGTAAGTTCATGAAACAGGGTTACCAAAGTGTGACATGAGGGAGAATTTTTAAAATCAACAATAGATCAATTTTAATAAACTTGTCAAAACACTGTGACTGAAGAGTCAAAAAGGAACCAGATAATGAGATAACTCCCTAGCAGGGATTTGAGAAAAATCACCTTCAGTGTTGCATGTGCAACGGGGATACCAAACGTTGCACATGCAACAGTGGACACAACTGGTGTTTAACTTGGAAAAAAAATGTTACTTTTCTTTTTACTTTATTTTACTAAGCATTTCAAGACACTATGACCCAAGAGTTAAAATGGGAGTATGTTGTGGGCTAACTCTATATCATACTTGAGAGAAAAGCACCTTTAGTGTTGCACGTGCAACAGGGACACCAAACATTGCACGTGCAAGAGGTGTTTAACTTAAAAAAAAATACTTTCATTTTTTATTTATTTTGCTAAGCATTTCAAGACACTGTGACTCAATAGTGAAAAAGGGACTATGTTGTGGGATAACTCCATATCAGATATGAGAGAAAAGCAATTCCAGCGTTGCACCTGCAACAGGGACACCAAGCGTTGCACGTGCAACAGTGGACACCACACAAATGTTTAAGTTAAAAAAGCATTGCCTTCACCCGTCTCTCACCAATGTCCTGCAATACTTTTAAGACCCTATCTGAAAAGAAAATCACCCACTCAAAAAAAGCTGGATGCTTTTGCTGAAAATTTGGGAACATGTTAAAAAGTGCAGTTTGCTTGGACACCACAGTTGCATGCGCCACGCAAAACTTGAGTGAATCAGAAATTTTATATGCATTGAAAAACTAGGGTGAAAATGTTTTCATTAACAAAAGACAACACCCAATGCAGTTTTTAACATAAATTTACTGAAGTGCAACTAAAATAAAGTCTTCATAGAAGCAATGGAATGTACTGTGGTTTGCATGTCACATTTTGCTAGGGAAAATCTGTGTTATTCTGGAGTTGGGCATGGAATAAAAATAAAATGATTGCAGCTATGTTTCTCAAACTATGAAATGTATCTGTACTTGTGGCTATCTTTTAAATTTACTTATCATGACTGCAGTGGCTGTTAATTTTTTTTAAATCAACATACAAAGTATTGGGCACATTGGTACCCCTATTTCATGAACTTACCCGGCAAATGAAGTGGGATTGATTCAGGATGGGTCTTTCTGCTACCAGCCCATAAAAAAGGTTGGTGCTGAGCAGATCCAGGGACAAAGACAGAAATAATGGGTAAGGGTAGAGTAGATGCATCAGGATGTTCCCAAACATAGCTTTAGGGCTCAAGACGATATTGTAACTCAGTAGTAAAATTAGGAAAGAGGAGTAGCCACTCTGGTGTCTAGGTTGCGTTGCTTGGAAGAACCATCTAGTCTCCCAGTTTAACCCGGGTTACAGGATGGAGGGGCAGTTTAAAACAGTAAACGCTTGTACAGAGAGGCCTCAGCCCATTAAAAACATCCTTGTGCACTAAAAGTCTTTCTCTTAATAGGTAAACAATGCTAACTGAGGGGGGGAAGCCCCCCCTGTGGACATTGATCTGTTACATTGTATCCCCTCGAACTGTACATCACTCAACTACACAGATTTGTCCTCCAAAGAATTATTCATTTCTGATCCTTAACACCGGTCAAGATTCCCTTGAATTAGTGCAGATGTTAGTTTATAGTCACTTTAGGCCAGTAGTAAATCCTGCGTGAGGAGGATCTAAAACAAACTCAAGGAGAGGGAATAAGGTACTATGTTATTAGCAGGGCTCCTCCTTGTCTGTCCTGGTATCAGAATCCTCATGAGCGATACTGCTCTCGAGCAGTTTACTGCAGAGAACAGGACAGCAGTCTGGTATCAGCTCTCCTCTTTGCAGACAGTCCCATAAATCTTGGGGTGTCTTATACGGACTATGGCTCCCTAGCAACAGCAGTCAAAAAAAAATCAAGTCAAACATGATTTCAGAACAGCGTACATCCAAAATACTTCTGAGATTCCAAGATGCCTTCAGGTATTCACCACAGTACAGCGAAACGAATCCAGCATTTTAACCAAAGCATTAGGGAGATTCTTAGGTTCCACTCTCTTATTTCTGGTTTGAGCCACATCTCGCCATCTCTCCGCTCTCTGTGTATTAGGTGGATCTGATGTTCTATCCCAAAGTTGTATGCCATGGCGCAGGATTTCAGCTGTGGCTTCTTCTGGAGTTGAAAACTCTTTTTTGCCCTCAGAGAATTGTATGATCATCCTAGAGGGGTAAGGAGTGGTAAATTTAATTTTGTTCTTTTTGAGAGGGGCAAAGAAAGGCTGGTATTCTCTGCGGGCCCAGAGGGTATCTGGAGCATAGTCATTGTCAATGTATATTCAATCCTGGTTGTACAACATTTTTTTTCTCCAAGCTGTAAGAAGGACACGTTCTTTAATTGTGAATTGAAGGAAATGCGCTATGATGGAACGTGGGCGCGCATCTGGTTTGTTTGGTTTCAGGCCAAGGGCCCTGTGTACCCACTCAAATTCCAATTCCATAGCCTCAGGGAGTTCAAGAGCCGTGTGCAGCACCATAGATAAAGACTCTGTGATATTATGGCCTTCCACCCCTTCTTGCACTCCATATACCCTTATATTTTTTCTGCGAGCACGGTTTTCTGAGTCTTCCTGCCGGCGTTGTATTTGGAGTTGGGTATCTTGTATGGTTTGGATAGCTTGTTCTAGATTATCTAGTCTGTTCTCAGCAACAGTTATTTGTCATTCGGAGTCATCTACTCGTTGTTGAAGTACCTCTACATCTTTCTTAAGCTCCCCGTATAGTTGCGTCATTTCTGTTCGAAAACTTAATAATTCAGTATAGATAGCATCTAATTTAACTTGCTTTCTCGGAGCTTGGATGTTGCCCAGAGTTTGAGATGCAGAATCCAGGTGGTTGATATCAGCTGAGGCCTGGGAAAGTTCAGAGTCTGAGGCCTCAGATCGCAATCCATGTCCCTTCGGCTCCATCTCCATGAGTTTTTCAGTTTGTGAGCATCCTCTGTGTCTGTTTCCCTTCGGCATTAATATTTTAATTTGTATTTGCCAGTGATTAGCTAGTATTGCAGGGGTGATGGTCGTCTTGGGCACAGAGCTTACAGTTCAAGCCACCATGTAGGTTAATGATGCAACTGGAAGTCCTATACTGCACCTGTCTCAGCGTATTCCCTTACAGAATGGGGTGAGCGTAAAGCCCAAAGACCCCAAGGCACACCGCGACACCTGTCAGTGTGTGCAGGGTGGGGTGAGGTGAAATGGCGTGAGCATTATGGCCGAGGACCCAAAGGCACACCCCAATGCCTGTCACTCTCTGCAGGGTGGGGGTGGGGTTAGTATCAGTTCATTACTTCACTGTCATTCCTTTTTATGCATCTCTAACTCCTGCACTACCAATGCCAATGCCAGCAAGACAACATTCAGCATTGACAAATGGTTGTTTAACCGAGCATCCCATTTCTCCTCTTCTCTCCAAGTTGTGGCTGACTGAGAGCAAGCCCTGGGTTGCAGGCAGACAGTCAGACACTACCAGAGTAAGCATCTGGAGGAATGGGGTGCTGGGTCAAAAAGGAAGGAAGTCAGGTAGTGCCTGCCTGCAACCGAGGGGTGTGCTCTGAGTCAGACGCAACTCAGAAGGAGAGGAGGAGGAGGAATGGGATACTGGGTCAGAAAGAGAGGAAGTCGGGTTAGGGCTCAAGTTGACTGAGGAAAGTGTTGGCAGTAGTAGCCACTAGCTTGGCTATGTTTTACAATGTTGCCACTTAGTCTGGTGTGACAAATCTTATCTTGATTGAAGACAGTCACATATCAGTTGCCAGTTGGAAAGGATTGGGGGTTCTCCCTTTTGAAGTAGAGACTGGGGATCAGGAATGGGTCTTCCGGGGGGGTTGTTAAATTTTGTGCCACTGCCTGCCTGTGCTACTGATTTCTTGCATGGAATGGAATGGGGTCTGAGTGATTAGATCTCACACTAGTCCACACAGTGATCTGTCCTCCAGTATCACTCTGACTCCATACTATACCATGTTATTTTCATCAATCTCTGCATGTTGCTGCCAAGCCTGTCAGTGCCACAAACTGAAGATAACTGATGCTGACATTAAGCCAAGAGGACTGGGGAGGGTATTTAGGGTGGGAGGGTCATTTTTCTGATAGTCAATGTTCATTTTACTGGGTGGGAAGAGGTTGTTAAAGTATGGCAACAAATACAGTTCTACAAAAGAATCGAACACCTCAAACTTCATTTTTTTTTAAATTGACAGTTTTTGTCCCCAAATCTCTGGGCCAGACCTCCGGGCTGAGGAGCCACCAGCCATCTGTGAGTTTTCCTGCCAGTCCTGCCACAGTCTGCCCCCACGGAGCCTTGGTTTACCCTCTGGGCAGGGGTAGGTGGTAGCTGGCTACCCCCCATCATGCACATCGTCGGGTGACTGAACCATGGTGGCAGAGTTCACTCTGGACAGTACCGGGATCCCCACTGGAAGCCTGCACCAGGGCCGAGCTTTTCCATTCTTGGTGCCCCTAATTCTATGGTGACATCAGCACACACACATGGTTAGACCAATATGGCAGATAAGGGCCTCTTGGCTGATGTCACCCCCTCCCAACTTAGTGTTCTCCACTGCTCCATCCTTCTGTGGTCACCCAGGCAGGATTGCAGCTGGAATGGCAACCCTCCCCCTGGAGAAGGGTAGTGGTCCATAGGATGCTCTATCCTTCTCCCCCCAGCTGTCCCTCCAACAGTCCAGGCTCATTCCCAAACCTCTGTCATTGGCATCATGGGCAGTAGCTCTGCTGCACTGGAGGCTGACCTCTGGTGTTTGATTCTTTCGGACTGTGATGAACTTTTAGAAGAAATAGGCAGATTTTATGTTTGGTTTGCTCTGGTCTAAATGATGTGAACCAGCAAACCATTTGAACCACAAACTGCAGTTCACACCAGAAGTAGTTAATAAGGTCACAGAGTGAGTCACAGCTTCATTTTGGAGTTAGAGTCAGCCCAATGACATGAGCCAGTGTGAACGTTTATGCTCGTGGTTGGGTTGTTGGGTAGCTCAGGCATGGCTGTGATTCACTTCTGGTTAGATTAGCTAGGAAATTCTTCAAAAAGCAAAAGAAACTCAGAAAATCTTTAAATGTTTGAACAACTTCGGAATTGTATTAGTCCTGTAAACAGCAAGGCTTCTGAAGGGGGGATATTTAGGAGGAAAAAGATGAAAATTAATAAAAGTCAGGCTGAGCAGTCTTGCAGCAGGCCACTGGGACCAGGGGCTTGCCTGAGAGAGCAGAGCGGGGAGAGACTGGACTCTTGAGAAGTGTACTGGGGGCTTGGCAGTAAGCAGATGGGGCATGAGGTGACAGCTTGCCAGTGCTCACTTGTAGCCTAATCTCAGCAGTGCAGTACACAATTTTTTTTTTCATTACAGAACTAGCATTTTAGCAGAGCAAACAACCAGATGACTGATGCCCCTGGCAGAAACCTGAGATGTGACTTGTTTGGAAATTACTTTTATTTACTAATTTCACTGGGCAGCAAGTGTTTGCCAGCTGGCAGCAGGACAGTGCCTGGCCACTGGTTGTTGGCACCTTGGTGGCATCTCATAAAAAACATTAAAGATTTCATCATTTTCCATTACTTCATGTTCCTGGTTCTTTTTGTGGCAGTTTCAAATTTTTTCACATTTGCCCAAGTTGCAGTCTTGCTTGCAGCAGTTCTTCCTTCCTCCTCCTGAGTCCTGAAGCAACCTTTTGCAGTGTGATCTGGGCAGGGGGCAGCAAGTGTGTGCCAGCTGGCAGGGAGCCAGTGCTGGTGCCTGGTACTTGGCACCTTGGTGGCATCCCATGCAAAAAGAAAGAAAATAAAAAATTATCCACATTTTTAAAGTTGCAGAAGTTTCTTTCTCCTTCTGACTCCTGAAGCAGCGTGTGTGTGTGTGTGTGTGTGTGTATGTGATCCTGTGCTGTGCTGTTGCAGTATGATCATGGCAGTGAGGAGCAAGTGTGTGTCAGTTGGCAGCGTGCTAGTGCCCAGCCCCTGATGGTTGGCATCTTGGTGTCCTCCCATAAAAAAAAATAAAAATAAAATAATTATCCACATTCCCTCACTTAAGTTTCTGAAGTTCCTTCCTCCTTCTCTTTCTCCTGAATCCTGAAACAGTGTGTGTGTGTTGCCCTGAGCTTTGCTGTTGTTATATGATCTGGGCAGTGGGAAGCTAGTGTGTGCCAGCTGGCAGTGTGCAATTTCCTCCCCACAGTAGCTGACATCTTGATAGAGTCCCCACAAAAAAGTAAAAAACTAAAAATAAAAATAAAAATTCTCCACATTCCCTCAGGTAAGTTGCTGAAGTTCTTTCCTCCTACTGCTCTTTCTCCTGAGTCTGGAAGCAGCCTGTGTGTGTGTTGTCATGAACTGTGCCGTTGCAGTGTGATTTGTAGAGTAAACAGCACATATGTGCCAGCTGGCAGCATGCCAATGCCTGGCCTAAATGGTGGTACTTTGGTGGCATTCCATAGAAATCATTTTTTCTTCCTGTGGCAGTTTTCAAATTGAAATTCTTCACATTCCCCAAGATGTTTTGGTTCCTTTCTCTTGAGTCCTGAAGCAGCCTGTATGTGTGTGTGTCATCCTGAGCAGTGCTGTTGCAGTGTGATCTGGGCAGTGGGCAGCAAGTATGTTCCAGCTGGCAACAAATCACTGCCCGGCCTTTGGTAGTCCTTGGTGGCATCCTATTGATAACATAAAATTAAAAAAATAAATAAAAATTCTAAAATAAAAATAGATTAAAATAAAAAATAATAAAAAAATAAAAAATAAAATACAAAGTAACAAAAAAATCAAAAAACTTTTAAAATTAAAGTTTTACTCTTCATTATTCATCACCTAAGTGGCTGAGTCCTGTAACAAGCATTAGGAAATGGAGCAACAGAGAGGCCGAGGAGATGGTGGTATTGGATCATCCAATCACATCAAGAAAAAACAAAGTGGAGTGGGCTGGATCATAGACCCTCTACCTCAGTGGGAACTAAAAATGTAGAGAAAGATGACAGTAATGGTGAAACAATCTATAAAGTATCACACATTGTAAGAATCACTCGCAGTGGCACTGCAAGTGTTGCAACATGAGCAGCCATAAGAAAGAAGTGCATCAGGTAATGACACAGGCAGAGGAGGAGGAGTGATGTGATTTGGCAGAGCTTGGGAACAGAACTACAGATTGTGACTGTATACCCAATAAAAGTCATAGCACCAGCAGCAGTTCTGTGGAGGAGGAGGTGGAACAGATGGGAGTTCAAGTTGGGAGGGTGCACATAAGAGATCAAAAAAGACCAAAAGAGGTGGCAACCACCCCCAAAAAAAAGCAGAAATGCCACAAAATAAGGGGAAACACAACAACTAGAATCTGCAATGAAAGCGGATAAAGACGGCACAGGCAAAACAGGTGGGTAGGACACATGATAGAGGAAGAAGAACCATTCCCTGATCCTGAAGAACTGGTTGGGAAAGAGGATGAGGGTGATGATGTCAAAGCAGCCCAAAGTAGCTTGTCACTTAGGCAACAGCTGAGCGTGCCAGGAGGAAAGACCAACCTGGTGACACCAGTGGTGTGGGATTTATTTAGAGTACGCAAAGAATCTTGGACACATATATCTTTTATGTAAAGACAGACTGAGTTGGGGTATGGAGGGAACACAGCTAGGAACTTCTACCATGAAAAGGCATTTGCTGAAGTTCCACAGATCTTGGTATGAGAAGGCATGCCAATGCATGGTGTCAACAACAGAACCACCAGGCTATGAAGCTGAAGATGATGGTCAGGGGGAGAAGAACATTACAAGACCAGGTAGAGATGAGGAAAAGGAAAGTAAGTCTTTCAAGTGGTGGCTAACGTCTTCTATTAATCAAGTCCTTTACCCTGTTGACTCGCACACCTCCGAGGAGCCACACATCCCCTGCGACTTGCACCTCCAGGGGCAGCAAAATAGGAGCCAGCAATCACGTCTGGGGAAAAAAAGCACTCAACTCTCACTGATTCATTTCCTGGAAATGGGCCAGAAACAGAAGCCAACAGATCCAAGGAAAAAAGTTCACAAGAGCAATTGTAGAAATGCTAGCCACTGACTTGTTACCATTCTCCTTTGTGAGCAGCACAGGTTTTCTATCACTAATGCAAGTTGCAGTGCCAAGGTATTAAGTGCCCAGCTGTACCTACTTTTTCACAGTGCTCTTGCTAATTTATGATAGAGTGCCTATGGTATACCGTTGTATCAGTGAAACCAGGAAAGCGAAACCAACACAGCGACAACAACCCATTCGACATCCACAGTGTGGAACGGGTTGTCGGAGCACTGTACCGATACAGCAACTCCTGGTGTTGGCCACTCTCCCCAGAAATCTGCCCCCCAGAGCTGATTATATATAAGTCCATGAGGGCAGGTGGCAGAGTCCCCCACATAGGGGGTGCTGGGGGCGAAGCCCCCTGCAAACAGTTGAAAATATCCCATCACCAGGGTGGTTTGTCGACACATTTGCTGAGTAATGTGAACACCGTTGGCAAAATGTCACTGTGAAGTCCTTCAACAACTTTGTTGTCGATGTGACTTGGTGGAACCAGTGTCTACAAGACTGTGTTGTATGCTCAGTAAGCATACTTTATTCCAGCCATTCACATCACCACTGACATGTGGACCAGTGGTCAGACTACTGATTACATGGCAATGTCTGCCCATTTGTTCACAGTACCCTCTTCTCTTCCTCCTCTTCGGAGTTAAGTGCCAACAGCAGGAGATTTTTCAGGTAGACTGGTCCCCAACCTATAAGGCACTGCACGATCGGGGACCAGTCTACCTGCAAGATCTCCTTGCGCCCCACTGCCCATCTCAGACTTTCTGTTCCACTGAGGGTTGCCTCCTCAGTGTTCCTAGGGTGAGGCTTAAGAATTCTGGTGATCGAGCCTTTTCAGTGGCCACACCCACCCTTTGGAACTCTTTCCCTCAACAACTTCAGGAAGCACCCTTGGTGGAATCCTTTAAAAAGGGATTAAAAACCTTTTTATTTCACCAGGCATTTGATGGTTTTTATTATGTTATATTAAATGGTTTCTTGCATTTGCTGGTTTGCTCTGTACTGTATTGATATATGGTTACTTGTTTTATTCTGTGTTTTTAAATTGTATTGTGAAGTGCTCCGAGTCCCCAGAGAGGGGCACAATATAAATAAAATATCTATCTATCTATCTATCTATCTATCTGTATAAATTCTGGTAGTTCATGTATTCTTAGATGAGGAAGGCACCACTGTGCAGACATGCGTAGGTCTCGCCCAACAATTTGTGGTCATTTTAGCCATCTTATAAAGGCACGGAAGCTGTTATGAAACATTCGGCAACAGAAACACTTCCCCCCTCCATGATCTGAAACAAGACATGGCAATAATATTGAATTCCACCTATTACATGATGGAATGACTGCTAGAACAACAGAAGGCTATCCATCGGTATGCCGTTGAGCATGGTATTGGCAAGGGAGAGGCAAACATCAGCCTAAATCAGTGGCACCAGATGGAGATCCTCTGTACTCTACTAAAGCCCTTTGAGGAGGTCACAAGGATGGTAAGTGCTGATACAGCTGGTACTCCCTCCCATTGTCCTCATTAACCTGTGACATCTTTGTATGAAAACTCAGGATGAGGAAAAGAAGGATACCACTGCTCTCAGTCTAGTAGAAGGGATAAGCTCACATTTCTGGAATGACAAGTGCATTTTAAAAACATGTACAGATGACCACTACATCGTGGTCATTCTCTTGCACTCTCAGTTCAGAGACGCATTTGAGACATTTTTGATGCACAAGAATGCTGTAAGGATCAGCGGTCCTATAAAGCATGGCTTATCCATCTGGTTTCCATATGTATGGCAAAAAATAAGTCCAGGAACACAAATAGAGAAAAAGAAAACACTCGTCATCATACCTTGCAATAGCACTGACAGTCCAGGTAGAGGAGAGGGAAGAAACAGGATTCTAATTTTGTTTCCACTGCTACTACTGAAATTCACTGGAATCATTCATTTTTGTCTCCAAATCAACCTGTTACTACTGCTGCTGCTGCTCCTCCCCACCCCAGAAAGACAACCATTAATGACAAACCACTATGGGAACAACTGTCTGACTATGGTGTGACGAAAAACCATGTCAGATCACTTTCTGACACAGTAGTGCCTGAGATGCCAGCAAACAAAGTGGTGTAGGACTATCTGGATTAGTGCTGAGCAGACTGTTTCATCTGAAATCTGGACCCCTGGATCGAACCCTGAATCCTCGGACCCTGATAAACACGGACTTCACCGCAGAAGTTCGGGTCCGTGAAGCACAGAGCTTTTTTTCTGCATGCCTGGTGCCCCACAGAGGGGAGCAATAATATTAAAAACAAGGTCAGGATTTTCATTTTATTCCTCTTCCTGCCCTGGGCACCTGCTTCCCCCCCCCAGTTGCCATGCCATTGCCATTGATATGCATTGCAGGTTTAAACAGCTGGAGGAATGGATGGTGCCAGGCAGACCAAAAAATTTGAGGAGAGGAGTGGAGCCAAGTGCAGGAGCAGGAGGACCACACATCACAGTCACGTGTAGTGTGGCGGTGATCTGAGCTCGGGCTGCAGCTGCTGTGGTCGGTTGGTCAGTGACTCTTGGGTCGGTTGTGTCGTCAGTCTTGTTCTTTCCATGATTTCTGAATGATAGGGTGAAGTGCAGATCAATTTAATAAGTAGTACCTCACAAACTGCCTGAGTAGTCTGTGCAGTAAGTCCTCCTAGGTGAACTTGAAATGGGTTGAGTGGTTCCTGGAACTCATCAGTAATTTGAGATGGGCCCCTGTATCCTGACTTCTGGCTAGTGGCTACCATAGCATAGCACACCCAACCTACCTACCTACCACCTACACTTTGACTTGAACTTAGTGATACAGGGCCCCAGAAAATAGCTGCCCTGTAATCGATCCCATGTGGGTTTGGAAATAACATATTGAATACCAGAAAGAGGGGAGAGGAGAGTTGTGTACAGGGCAAGGGCAGGCTGGCAAAAATAAATTGTTGACTTGTGCCTTCCAGAGGAGAAAGAGAGAAATAGACTACTGGGGGCCAAAGAGAAATATTATAGTCACAGAAATCACAAACAAAGTTTATTCTTGGTCTCATTGTGGCTTTCTGTGTACAGGGCAAAGGCAAGCTGGCAAAATAAATCTTTGACTTGTGCCTTTCAGAGAAGAAAAAGAGAGACTATAGGGGGACAAAGAGAAATGTTATAGTCACAGAAATCACAAATAAAGTTTATTTTTGGCCCCAGTGTGGCTGTGTGTGTACACAGGGTAAGAGCAGGTTGGCAAAATAAATCTTTGGCTTGTGCCATTGCCATCCAGAGGAGAGAGACAGAGAGAGAGAGAGAGAGAGAGAGACTACTGGGGGCCAAAGAGAAAATTTACAGTCACAGAAATCTCAAATAAAGAAATGAATCTTGGCCTCAGTATGGCTGTGCAGTGTGTATACACTGTGCAAGGCAAGCAGGCAGACAAAATAGTGCTTGCATTTGTCTGTCTGTCTGTCCCTCTCTCTCTCTCTCCATCTCTCTCTTTCTCTCTCCAACTTTGGCCACTTTTATGTATGTTATTGCATTTTTTCAAATATTTATAAATAATCAGAACTAATCAGAGCAAATCAGAACTCCACCATGTTCTGGTTCTTATTTAATAAGGGTCAGAACTCAACTGAGTTCTCCCAGCCCTAATCTGGAGGAGAATGTGCCACTAGCAGAAAGTGACAATGCTCCATTGTACTAGTACAAAAATTGCGTCCCTCTTTGATGCAAGTAGCTGTGGAAATCCTCAGCTGCCCACCTGCAAGTAAATACTCAGAGATAATTTTCAGTGCTGCAGGCAATATTGTCACCAACAGGAGAACAGGGAAAATTGACATAGCTGCTATCACAGAGACATGGACCAACCAGAACCAGGACTGTGATCTAACAATTCTAGGGTTCAGCCTGTATAGAAGGGATAGACGGTGTGGTAGAGGTGGGGGTAGGGTAGCCCTATACATAAGGGAGGGATTAGTGGCCAGCATGGAGGAAGGGGAGGAGGGGAAAGTGGAGATCTTGTGGGTTAGCATTCAGAATGCCCACTGCATCATCCTGCTGTTTTGGGTGCTTCATCAGCCCAGTGCATTATGTTATTTCATTTTATCCCATTTGGTAATGCTTTTTAATGTTTGAACCAGTGCGAACTAGTCTGCTAGTAAGAGAATTTTGGTGTACTTTTTATGCTTCGACAGTCAAAGTTTGCATGGTCGAACTTTGGGAGTTTCATACAGCCCTAGTTAAAAGATACTTTAGCAAGTACACAGATGTGGATTCCACATCTGAGCAGGGTCTCAGATTCAAATTGTTGGTCTTAAATACAGATATTCTGAATACTAAAAAAAGCTCAGAATTCAGTAAATCTGGCTTTGTTTGTCCAGTTCTGAGCAGCTCTAATTCAGCCATCTCTTGAACTGGCTAGAGGTAAATAAGTTGTTGAAAAATTAATCAAAACCAGGAACTGTGCTTTTTGGTACCAGGAAATGGTTGGTCCAAACCAGAAATGATCTACTCATCCATGGGTTAATAAGGGAGAATCTACAATCTGTAAAGGGTTTTAAATATTTTTTTTTCTGTTTTAGAGCTTGAACTTTGTTTCCTGGTGTCTAGTAGTCAGGCGGACAGTAGACACCAGGGAGAGTTTATGTTTTTACAGTGGCTGGTGACTGGTGGGGGGGGGACCACTGGAGACCAGGGAAAGTAATTTTTAGCAATGGATGGATTTTGAACTGTGCAATTGAATTAAAACTGTTCTTAGAGCCAGGGAAGTTACCAGTTTCACACATTGGGCAGATAGGTTCGGGTGCTTTGATCCCTTATTTGATTTAACATTTAATAAATTTAGTTTTAACCAGACCTAGCAGTTAAGGTCTTTTGTTTTAGTCAGTACATCAAGTAGCCAGACTTTCTGTGTGCACAACATCACACATTGCAAACTTCTGCTCTGTGCCAAACTCTGCTACCGGAGTTGGCAACTTTGCATTTCAGAGTTATCAGTTTTCCACGAATTTGGACTCCGCACAGCAGATTAACTTTGTGAAATGAGGCGAGTTCGTAAATTAATCTGCAGAGTCAAGTTTCCTAACTTCGTACATCTCTATAAACAGGTTAGGTATGAGACCACCTGCCATTGGGTGGAGGATCTAGAAGGATGCCATAGATGTGAAGTAGTTCTCCCTCCACTAACTTTAAGGTTTCCCAGTAAGCTTTGTACTGTGGGGTCATCCAATACAGGGCAATCCTAATCTGGGCTGCAGCATGGTACAAAGAGAAATTTGGTAAGGCCAAGCCTCCTGTTAATTTAGGTAATTGTAGGGTGTTAAATTTAATACGTGGAGTTTCTGCCCTCCACCTTCCTCCAATATATTGCAGAATTACCCTGTCCCATTTTCTGAAGGAATTTGGTGGTAGGGGAGAGTGTTTGAGCCAAATATAACTTATGTGGGAGGAGAACCATTCAGACACTGTCTATGACTTAAGAGAATGAAAGCAGTATTGTTCTCCAAGTGTTGAGGTCCTTAACAATCTGTTATGTTAAAGTGTCATGATTCAAGGCACTCAGTTGGGGTAATTCTACTGGGAGATAGATGCCCAGACACTTTAACTCATTGAGTCCTGGTGGCCATTTTGGGTCAGGTTCTGTAATTGAGGTTCCAACACCATATGGCGTCTACTGGACTCAGTGAGCCAGGAGATCCCATCAAAACTTAAACTGTCGTCTCATGTGGACACTGGGGTTATGCTGAAATTGTAACACCTTGGTACTGGAGGTGTTCAGTTTATACCCTGCAAGCTGCCCAAATTCATTCAGTGTCTGGGTAAGGAAGATTCAGGGTCCTGTAAATAAATAAGCAGATCATCTGCATATAACACTAGAGTGTGTCTCTTACCACCCAACTCGGGGCCCTGAATGTCTGGGTGGAGTCTGAGAGCCTTGGCCAAGAGTTTCATGTAAAGAGTGAACAAAACAGTAGAAAGGGGACAACCCTGGTATGTTTCTATATGTAAGGAGAAGGAATCAAGACACTTGCACATTAACCTTTACATATGCTTTTGGTTCACGATAAATTGAGTGAATTATCTTAATAAACGAAAGAGGGAAATTCATAACTTTCATGGTTGCAAATAAGAAGTTACAGGCCACCCAGTCAAACAATTTCTCAGCATCTAGCCTGAGTAGTAAAAGGGGGTTGGTTTGAGTGGGTGGCATGGTGCAGTACATGCAATGTCCTCTTTATATTGTCCTGCGTCTGATGGGTTCTCACAAACCTGATTTGATCAGGTTCTGTCAAAGATGGGAGGAGCTTATCCAAGTGCCTAGCTAGTATCGTAGCAAAAATGTTGTGATCAACATTCAAGACCGATATTGGTCTATATGAGACACAGCTGGTTCTGTCTTTGTTAGACTTTAAAATGCTCAAAATCATGGCATGTTGCCATGAAGGGGGGGGAGGCTGGTTTACCTGCATGGACTGCCTGCCAGGCTCATAGGAAGAAGGGGAAGAGAATGTCTGCAAAGTTCTTAAAAGATTCCCCAGGATACCCATCCAGGCCAGGGCTTTTGCCTTTTTCAGATCTGTAATAGTAGAGGTTAACCGTTTGTGGGTAATGGGAGTCAGGAGAGAGTGCTCTGTATCCTCTGACAACTGAGGGAGCTGTAAAGGTTACCGGTACTGTCTTACAATAGCAGAAGATGGGTCAGTCTCCTTAGCATATTACATAGATGACACCACCTTTTACCCCTACATGAAGCCACAATTTGCCCCATTTGGAGGCAGGGGGATATCACTTGAAATTCTGAGTCTTGTCAGGTGGGAGGCATGATGGACACACAAAGGCTTGGATATACTGGTATATTGGAACAGCGACTTAAAATTGTTGCCACAATTAGGGCACCTACAACAAGGGCATCAGCATGGCACATGGACAGCTGGTTCTGATTTCAATATGATATTTTTTCTGCAATACAAAATATGTAAGGGAGTGTCTGTCAGGAGAAAATGCTGTCTTGCTGAAACTGACACATCAAAACCCCCCAGGGATAAGTTCAGAGGATAGAGCGTAGCTTAAACTGCAGATATTTGAAATGCAATTACCTTGTCAGTTTGCCTTGAAGCCAGGAACCAATATATCCATTTTATAATGCCCTCAGGGAAATCCTTTGATTTGCACTAGGTGTCATGAGGAAAAGGGACATATGCATGTGTTTTGAGTGTCTTCCCAGGAAGCCAGCTAATTACATCAAAGAGACTTTACTGTCTGGGTGAAGCAGGTCCCAAACTAAATTAGAAAGTCCAATGTGTATTTGCTCGGGGTATCCAGTGAATTACATCAAGAGGCTTTGATGTCTGGGTGAAGCAGGTCCCAGACCGGTTTTGGCAAGTCACATGAAGAGCAGCGATTCATTTATGTCGCCTATTATTTTTTTAAATATCTTAGTAGGACATCCTGTGTTATAAAATATAAATTTTAATACACTAAGGTGGAGTTAGGTGACCTCAGAGAGAAGGCCGGCTCAAGGCTGCTTTTAAATATACTGAGCAGACCTTACAGACAGACATTAATTTTCTGACTGAGAAATAAGGAACATTGAAGCACTGAAAGATTAAGAAGTAAGGATACATTAGCTATGACCAGTCTGAGTGTATGGGGTGCAGGAATTTGCACTTTTAAACCTGTTTTGTTTTTAAGGCTATATGTGTTGGGATATCTTGTTCTGTATTTACTGTTTTGCTATTTTTATCTATTTTAAAGTAATGATATATATTTTAAAAACAAAAACTGCCCGGTGTGCCTTGAAACTTCTTTTTTTTTTTTGTAAGTGAAGCTTAGATGGTTATAGTTGACACTGTGCATAAGCTTAGTGTGGTACCAAACTGGGAAACAGAAAATAGTTTTCTAGGTCTTGCATAGAGTTCTAAGGATTCATTTTGAAATACCTGGTTAGGTGCCTGTAGGCAAATATATCTGGCCCCTGAAGACAGAATTATCTGAGCCTGACAACTGGGTACGCTAACAAGAGGTTATCAGTTTGAATCCCTCCAGAACCTAGGACTAAGGTGACTTGAACCCACAAAACAGACAAGAGGGTTACCTTGTTCTGTTAACTGTTCACAATTCTACGCTCAGAGGTTGGCACTTTGGGAGTAGAGGGTTGACCTGCTGAGTGGCGTTGTGACAGATTGGTTAGCAGCAGTGGCATAAAAAGTTTGGTGGTATAATCTTTATTGTACAGTGTGTCAGCTTGAGACTGTTCAGCTCACTTGGAAAAAAGAAAGGCAGTGTTTTATTTCAAAAGGAAACAGAACTATATCCCTCGGCTTATAGTCAAGTTCCTACCCATTTTATTTTTTTCTAAAGTGCCAGTCAGAGTAGCAGTAGTCAGGAAAGATGGCTTACAACTACAGCAGGCACACTGTAGAATACTTAAAACAGTTGTGCGGAGACAAAGGAGTCCCATTCGAGGTGACAGCCAAAAAGCAGACCCTCATAGAGGCCCTGATGGTAGCAGAAACCCAGAGCAGCGAGTCACTGACCGTAACTATAAAGGACCATACCTCAAGTGTGGCAGGGCTAGCAGCCAGTACTGTGTCCAGGTCCAGTGAGGAGGACAGCAGGGCCACTGTCAGAGAAGGGCCACAGCAGCAGGGGATGGTCACCAGTATCCTGAATCTGGAAGTACTCAGGCTGCAAATTGAGTTGTGCAGGATGGAGCTGGAGTTCCAGGAGAAGAGGGAGCGAGAACGCTAAGTGGCAGAGCGAAAGAAGTGAGAGGTGGACCGTGAGGCACAGCGAGAATGCCAAGAGGCAGAACAAGAGAAGTGAGAGGTGGACCATGAGGCAGAGTGAGAACACCAAAAGGCAGAGTGAGAACAGAGAGACGCAGACTGTGAGGAGCATGAGTGGCAGCGGGATGCAGAGGAGGAGAAGAGAGAGGAGTGCCAGAGGCAACACGAACTGGAGAAGCTAAGACTCCAACCAGCGGCACCAGACCAGGTAAGTGGCTTGGGTTTAACTGGGACTGCAGGACTGGGTTACAAATTGAATTCTAAATTAATAGCTGAATTTAGAGAGGAGGAGGACATGGATGCCTTTTTAAATTCTTTTGAAAAAGTTTGTATTCAGGCTAAAATTCCTAGAGAGTCCTGGAGCTTCTAGCTATCCCCGCTACTTACCGGGAAAGCTCTGAATGCATTGGGTCAAATGAACAATGAGGACAGCAATGATTACAGCAAGCTAAAAGCTGCACTGTTAAATAAGTTTGAATTAACTGCTGAATCATACAGAGCTAAATTCTGTAAGCTCAGGAGAAGCCCTGATATGAGCTACGAGGAGCTAGCCATGAAACAATGTCAGTTTTTAAAATGGTGGGAAGGAATTGAGGCAAACTCTGCTGATAAAATTGAAAATGTGATTTTATTAGAACAGTTTTATTGGGCATGCCCAGCAGAGCTAAAAACCTGGCTAGAGGACTGACATCCCAAAATAGTACAAGAGGCTGCTGAACTCTCGGACTGCTATGCCAAGAGCAGACTTGCTCTGAGAGCGAAAGGGGTGGGCGTGGCAGTGCAGAAAGGGAAAGGCGTGCCTTCAGGGCAGCTAAAACCTTCACTGCCTCCACTGAAACCAGTTAGCCCCAGGTTTCAGAGAAAAGATTTCTCTGAATTAAGAAATGCATGTTGTTGTGTAAAGAAACTGGGCATATTGCCAGACAGTGTCCCAAAAAGGCAAGCCATAATACACAACCGGGTGCTAGAAAAGAAGTGGGTTGTTTGTGTGTCCCTGGAAGCATGCCAGTGAACATGAGGGAACACATGCACCCAGTCATGGTGAATGGTGTACAGACACAGGGGTTAAGGGACACAGGGGCATCCCTGACATTGGTAAAGGGGGATCTGGTACAGCTTGGTAAGCTTATACCCAATAAATACGGCACTGTACAGGACTTTGCGGCAGAGAGAAAACATTGCCCCTCACTAGTGTTCTCCTAGACTGTGGTGAAACAGGGGGAAATGTGCAACAGGTGGCTGTAGCCGAAACATTAGCAGTGGATGTGATCCTAGGTAACAATCTCTAGCAAGGGATAGTAATGTGCAGTTACCCATAGCCAAGTGGCAAGGGAAAATTGTAGCTCCCCGAACCCCACAGAAACCAGTGTGGAAACCACTGAGAGGGTGGTTTCTCAGCCTATGTCTCCAGATGGGAATACTGATAAAACGGGGGTCAAAATTTCCCCAGTAGCAAGTAACCACACAGCTACAGAGGGTTACTCTGAAGAAGGAAGGGTGACCCATTGTCAGAGGATTGGGATTGACAGTGATCCTGAGGGCCCTGATGCTAGTGCTAGGGACCCTAGTTTAGTGACTGAAGGGGACCTGTCTCATGCCTTGAGAATGTGTGAGGGGTTTGCAGCTGCTCAGAGGAGTGACCCTAGTTTAGAGAAGCTGAGAGCTTGGGCAGAATCTGATGGAACACAGAGAGGTGACGGCAGACATAAGGTTTATTGGGAAAATGGACTTATGTATACTCAGGCAGTACAGAGAGAGGGAGGGATGCTAGGCAGGCAGCTTGTCATTCCCCAGGGGTATCGTGAGCAGTTGCTCAAAATTGCACATGATATTCCCTTGTCTGGTCATCTGGGAATCACGCGCACTATGCAGCAGTTGGCCCAGAATTTCTACTGGCCTAACTTCTCCCAGCAGGTGAAGGCGTATTCTAGGTCTTGTCACTGGTGCCAAGAAAAAGGAAAGGCAGGCAAGAAAACCCAAGCCACCATGATTCCATTGCCCTTAGTGGAGAAGCCATTCCAGAGGGTGGGAATGGATATTGTGGGGCCTTTAAATACCCCCAGCTCCTCAGGGAAGAGATTCATCCTGACTGTGGTGGATTATGCCACCCGGTACCCAGAGGCAGTCGCCCTATCCTCTCTGAGGATAGACAAAGTGGTAGATGCCTTACTTGGGATTTTCTCCCGTGTTGGGTTTCCACAGGAGGTAATCACTAATCAAGGGGGGGGGTTCCTTCATGTCGGACCTGATGAAATGTTTATAGGAGAAGTGTGGAGTGGTGCAGAGATGCACGACACTGTATCACCCACAAGCCAATGGGCTTGTGGAACAATTCAATGGTACCCTAAAGTCAATGCTCCGGGAGTTTGGTGAACAGCATGGAGGGACTGGGAGAAATACCTTCCCCACCTGTTGTTTGCATAAAGGGAGGTGTCCCAAGAGTCGACAGGATTTTCCCCCTTCTAACTCTTGTATAGATGCCGGGTACATGGGCCCCTAGACTTGATCTGGGAGGACTGGGAAGGCAAGCACATCACCTAGGGAACTCCCATTGTGAATTATGTCCTTAGGTTTAGGGAAAGGCTGAAGGAACTTATGGGGACAGCCCAGAGCAACCTGGCAGCTGCCCAACAGAAACAAAAAGTGTGGTATGACCGCAGAGCCAGAGCTCACTTGTACATGGTGGGTCAGGAAGTCATTGTCCTTATTCCGGTCTGGAAAGACAAGCTGCAGGCTGAGTGGGCAGGACCGTACAAAGTGGTTAGGAAGGTAAATGATGTGAACTACATTGTGGCGTTACCTGACCAAAGACAGACCGAAAGGATGTACCATGTCAACGTGATGAAGCCATATGCCAATCGGGCTGACATGGTGTTTGCAGTGTGTAGTCATGAGGAGGGGACGGACGAAGGAGACCCCCTTCTGGACTTGCTAGAAGAGAGTAAGTGGGAGTCCTCTGTGGAGGCAGTAAAATTGTCTCCCCAGCTGACCCTGGGCCAGATCCAGGAAGTAAAAGAGATTTTAGCAGACTTCCCCCCTTGTTTAGTGCCAAGCCTGGACTAAACCCCTTAGTGACACATGATGTGTAGACAGGGACACAGACGCCCATACGGCGGACAGCATATTGGGTGTCAGAGGCTGCCCAAAAGGACATTAGGAGGGAAGTGGAGGAGGTGCTGGATTTAGGGGTAATCCAGAGATCCCACAGTCCCTGGGCCTCATCTGTAGTCCTTGTACCCAAGCCAGATGGCTCAACTCGTTTCTGTGTGGCTATCATGGACTGAATGCAGTCACGAAGTCAGACGCCCACCCAATGCCCCGGATGGATGAACTCCTGGACAATTTGGGAGGGGCAACCTACCTTATGACCATTGACCTGACAAAGGGGTATTGGCAGGTACAGTTCACAGACAGAGGTAGGGAGAAGTTGGCCTTTATCACTCTGATAGGCTTATTTGAGTTTAAAGTAATGCCTTTCGGAATGAAGAATGCCCAGACCACTTTCCAAAGGTTGGTGAACCAGGTGTTTAATGGTGCTGAGGAGTACGCCATGGTGTACATGGATGACATTGCCATCTTTGGTACCAGCTGGGAGGAACACTTATCCCACCTTAGGGAAGTGCTGGGAAGGATACAGAGGGCCAGGCTCACTGTCAAAGCCGAGAAGTTTCAGGTGGCCATGGGAGAGGTGGCATACCTCTGGCATGTGGTAGGCCCGGGACAGCTCCGCCCTAACCAAATAAAAATAGAGGTAATCCATGCATGGCCCAGACCAGAAACACAGAAGCAGGTCAGGAGTTTTCTCGGGACAGCAGGGTACTATAGAAAATTTGTACCCAATTACAGTGCCCTGGCTGCTCACCTATCTGACCTGACAAAGAAAAGGATGCCAAAGAAAATTACCTGGGGCCCAGCCAATGAGGAAGCATTTTCCAAACTAAAGGCACTGTGCAGTGCTCCTGTTTTGACAAGTCCTGACTATAGCAAACCTTTCATAGTTCAGACTGATGCCTCAGATGTGGGTTTTGGGGTAGTACTGAGTCAGACTTCCAGCCAGGAGAGGGATCACCCAATAGCCTACCTGAGTAAAAAGTTACTTCCCAGGGAGTAGACATACTTCACAGTGGAAAAGGAGTGTCTGGCCATAGTGTGGGCCCTAAAGAAATTGGAGCCATACTTGTATGGACAGCATTTTGTGGTGCAGACTGACCACAACCCCCTGGTTTTGCTGATGCAGATGGGGAAAAACAATGGTCAATTGCTAAGATGGAGTCTTGCTTTGCAAGGATATGATGTGGCCATTCTACATAGGGATGGAGCGACCAATCAGAACTCAGATGGGCTGTCTCATGTGTATGAGGAGATAACTGATTTGGGAAGCTTATCCCATGCAGGGGATATACCCCCCAAATTCAGTCTAGGTGGGGAGGATTGTGGCACATGGACAGCTGGTTCTGATTTCAATATGTCATTTTTTCTGCAATACAAAATATGTAAGGGAGCGTCTGTCTAGAGAAAATGCTGTCTTGCTGAAACTGGCACATCAATACCCCCCAGGGATAAATTCAAAGGACAGGATGTAGCTTAAACTGCATATATCTGAAATGCAATTACCTTGTCAATTTGCTTTGAAGCCAGGAACCAATATATCCATTTTATAATGCCCTCAAGGAAATCCTTTGATTTGCACTTGGTGTCTTGAGGAAAAGGGACATATGCATGTGTTTTGGGTGTCTTCCCAGGAAGCCAGCTAATTGCATTAAAGAGACTTTGATGTCTGGGTGAAGCAGGTCCCAGACCGGTTTTGGCAAGTCACATGAAGAGCGGCGATTTATTTATGTCACCTATTATTTTTTTAAATATCTTAGTTGGACATCCTGTGTTATAAAATATAAATTTTAATACACCAAGGTGGAGTTAGGTGACCTCAGAGAGAAGGCTGGCTCAAGGCTGCTTTTAAATATACTGAGCAGACCTTACAGAGAGACATTAATTTGCTGAGAAAAGAGGAACTTCGAAGCACTGAAAGATTAAGAAGTAAGGATACATTAGCTAAGACCAGTCTGAGTGTATGGGTTGTAGGAATTTGCACTTTTAAACCTGTTTTGTTTTTAAGGTTGTATGTGTTGGGATAACTTGTTCTGTATTTACTGTTTTGCTATTTTAATCTATTTTAAAGTAAAGATATGTATTTTAAAAACAGAAACTGCCTGGTGTGCCTTGAAACTTCTTTTTTTTATAAGTGAAGCTTAAATGGTTATAGTTGACACTGTGCATAAGCTTATTGTGTTACCAAACTGGGAAAAAGAAAAGAGTTCTCTAGGTCTTGCATAGAGTTCTAATGATTCATTTTGAAATACCTGGTTAGCTGCCCGTAGGCAAAGATATCTGGCCCCCCAGAGACAGAATTATCTGAGCCTGACAATTGGGTACGCTAACAAGAGATTATCAGTTTGAATCCCTCCAGAACTTGGGACTAAGGTGACTTGAACCCACAAAACAGATAAGAGGGTTACCTTGTTATGTTAACTGTTCACAATTCTATGCTCAGAGGTTGGCACTTTGGAAGTAGAGGGCTGACCTGCCGAGTGGGGTTGTGACAGTCAGTGAAAGGGGTGATCAGAATTTTAGATTGCCTTTCACTGACACTGTCCTGTGTGCCCAACCTGTTACTACCTTCTCCAGGGCATGCCTGCCCCAGGGGAGGTTATATATAGTTGTAGGGATGCAGGGGCAAAGCCCCCCCCCCAACAAAAGACAACTGTTTCCCAGGAGGGCGCTTTGGTGTTGTAACTCCTGGGAAAACAAAGCCTGGTGCTTTAATGCCAGGCAGCATGTTGCCTGTGCCATAATTGCCATTGGCAGCATGTTTGCACACTGACATGGGTGAACCAGGTATACCACAGTCCCATCACTTCAGGTGCCAGGGCCAATCTATTTTCCCAGGTTTTCTCCCCTAGTGGCCATCAGCACACAAGTACTTGAGTGGACTCATGCATTCACCAACACATATGGTACGTGAAGTGACCAGTTACCACCTCCCTGACCTGCCTACCTCTGCTGTGCTGCCACCCGCATTGTCATGGTGGCACTGCAGTGAGAGAATGACCCTCCCTCCCCAGAGGAGGAGAGCATTCTCTGGGACACTCTATCCTCCTTACCCCCAGTAGGCTGTCCCCTGACAACCTGGGCTAACTTCTGAACCCAGGCTGCTGGCATCACAAGTTATAGCACTACCGCTGCATCGATGAGCCAGCCATGACTGTAATGATCCTTAAGTTGCATACCATGATTGTGCCTTCTGTTTGTCTCTGACTGTGAGTTGTGGCTGTAAAAGAGCTTGTTCCAGTCCTCTTCTGGTTAAAAATAAAAAAGAAATAAATGTAATCTGTTATCCTGTTACATAAGCTCACAATTCTTTGTGTGAAGAAGTGCTGTATTGGCCTGTCCAAAAATTCACTCTGTTCAGTTGATAACTGTGGCCAAGAGTAAAGTGATATCTGTCTTTAAATTTTAGATTTAGTTTCTCTATTGAATCTGTCTTTTATTATGCCATACATAAGTAGCATGCAACATCCCCCCGCCCCTGGATCTCCTGGTAGCTAAACTCCTTAGCTTTAGATGTTTATGTTTCTCATTATTCATTGCCCTTTTCTGAATTTCCTCAACTCTTCTACCAATCAGAGGAGATGCAGAGTAGAAGAAGACACTTTAACAAAAAGAAAGTTATAGTAGGACCTACTGACCTGAGGCAGGGGAATGTGCCAAGGAGAATATATACTCCGTCTCTCATTTTTTGTTTTTTGTTTAAGAGTCATGTTAGAAATGGAAACTGATTGACTAACCAGTGTATATAAATCTAATGAGCTGTCAAATTATTTGGAATTGTAAATTTAGTATCTGAAGAGACATGCCGATACAGAACATTCGTGAAACAAGTTACCATAACTATTCAAGAAAGACAAAAGAAAGTGTCTTTCAGTCATTTGTCCTTTCCTTTTTTCCATCAATCTCTTCCACAGTTTCTACCTTGTTTTGTGAAGAAATTAGTCAGCCTATGAATGCTGTTGGTGAAGGTCATCACCAAAACCTCAATACTACAGCTTTCTTCTTCACTGAAGGATGATCCTTAAAAGATGGATAGAACACAGTAATGAGCTGCTCATTTAAAGGCAAAACCTTCATTTGTCTTCTTTGAGAATTAATCTGAACTAGTTCATTGCAGTTTTGCTATATACTGTACAGTAATTGAATTATTGAACACTTAAGTCCACACAATGAAAAGTGGACACTAAATGTAACAGTTGTTGTTTCCAACCTTTGTGGATTGTTTGAGACATAGACCACCTTACAGTTATGGTTCAAGCTAAATCTTCATGATGGTAACATATTTTACCCATGATGCTTTGCATTGTATATGAGAAAAAGGTAGTCTGTGCAAAGCACTGGCATGTAATAGTTAAATTTGTAAATAACAGCCATAAGCAATACAGTCATCAGTTGAACATTGAAAAATGCTAGAGGGCCAACTCCTGTAGCAAGGGGGGATTCCTGGCAACAATGCCGACTAAAAATCAAGAGCACTAGCTACACACTACTAAAAAGGAAGCATACATAGACAGCTGTTGAAATTCACACAGAACGCTGATAGCATAGTCTGTCCTGAACAAGTAAATTTGGAAACATATAGACTGCCGCAGTAACCATGAGAACATCTCATGACTAAGCTGGTCGATGTGAAATATCACGTGCTAATGTGGCCAGTGAAATATACAATAACCTGATAACACACAAAGGCTGAGTTTCTTCTTTTCCCCTTTCTGTAAATGTGCAAACATGCACCATTTTGTTGTGCAAAAATGCTGTACAGTGGTAGGCAGAGATATGTCCCAATAAATGTTAAGCTACTGTATATCCTGATGTAACAAAAGAAATCCTATTGAAATAAATGAAGATTTCAATGAAATATCCAGATTTAGCTAAATTTTGGGACATATCTCTGGCTACTTCTGTAACCCCTACCTACAAGGATAATCTAAGTCTGGCTATTACTCTTGCCCACAAGGTGGTCTTAGCCTGGGCACAACATGCATTAGATGAATCTATGTGGGTCTGCCCTTTAGGCAGATGGCCCTGGGTTCAGTGCTATGAAAGTCAATGGCTAAATTAGCATGTGAGGTGACTCCTTTCCAAGCATACCTAGAGAGGCTGCCCTCAAGAAATTAGTATTATGCATGATACCATGGCCTTTGGCTTGGGTATCCTATGGGGATGTAAGGTCTCTGGTGCAATCCTGGTGGCTGCAGTGTCTTTTTACAAGGAAGGGCACCATCTACGCTGTTTAGCATCTGGCTCTAAACTTCCATAGCCAACAGTTACCAATATACCTAGCGAAACTCAATGCATCCTCTACCACTGTTAAGGCACTGATCCAGGCAATAGGCCTATTGTATCAGGGCATGTAGACTTTAGTTTTCAAAAAACAAGAATGAGTTGATAAACAAGTTGTGTACAAAGGTCTCTGGATGGAAAATCATGCATGGCAGATGACAAAACACAGTACTATTCTCTACTCACATGGGACCACTTTCTCCATATTATTTATTTATTATTTATTATTTTTTTTATTTAGTTTTTGTTGACCGGGTAAGTGCACTAGACAAATCCTGCCTATTTTCAGGCACAACCTGGGGAAGGGGAATACAGATGAATGCCAACTGACCTTGAACCAGATTAAGCTGTTGGTGGTATTTTTAGTGAATGAGGGAAATTTGGCCAGGTCACCGGGGAAATTCCCCTGCTCTTTTCGATAAGTGCCATGGGATCTTTAACATCCACCTGAACTACCACCAATCCGGGCAGATGTATTGGAAGCATAGGCATATAGCATGGACATTGTCATTAACTTATCTCTTAGCTACTCACAATTCCTGCATAAATGGAAACCTGCTGTAGTGACACCTGTGCATAAAAGTGGGGACTGGGCCCTACACGGTAATTACAGACCTATCTCCATTCTCCCCCTTCTCTCGAAAGCCCTTGAGAAAATATTGGCAGACCAACATGTAGAATACCTGGAAATGTATCAGCTACAATGTCCCCAGCAACGAGTCTAGGAATGGGCATAGCACCATTACTGGAATTTACTGGCATAATCCATAACTCTCTGGATCAAGGACGCCTGGTAGGCACAACATTCATTGACCTATCCAAAGCCTTTGACATGGTAAATCATACTCTACTGATTGACCAACTTACCGGCAATGGGCTCTCCAATTACACCACTCTTTGGTTCAAAAGCTACCTTGATAACCATTCGCAACAGGTTAAGATCGGTGATGTCCTCTTGGATAGCATCTTTCTAACAAGCTTCTGAACTCCTGCCACGGTCATATCCTCCTATGCGCCAATGACACTGTTATTTTTACCAGTAATCCTGACCCCATGCTTCTCGAGAGCCAGTACAATTAAGCTTTGCAAACATTGAGAAATAGTTCCTTGAGCACAAACTCATAATGAACTATAAAAACACGAAGACTATGCTCTTCTCTAGCTCTCTAAACAGGCACAAGTCCTTCCTTCTTACTATCACTAATGATGAGGGGTCTCCTCTGGAACTAGCACAGCACATTAAATACCTGGGCATTACTATTGACAGCACTCTGTCCTATGCCCTTCATATTGACGATATTGCCAAAGCAGTCAATATGCATATTGGACTGATCTACAGGCACAAGCATAGTCTGACCCTGGAAGCCCTGAATCTAGCTATACACAGCTCTGTTGTCTCTCTTATAGACTATGGGCTGGTTATCCATGAGTCTGTCACTGACTCATTCCTCCATTGCATCAAAATGGCTTTAAACAAAGCATGCCGACTCCTCACTGGTTAAACAAAGCATGTCGACTCCTCACTGGTTAAACAAAGCATGCTGACTCTCCACTGGTGCTGTGTGTCTAACTCACACTTGTGACCTTTATGCCCAGGCAAACTAGCTTCAGTATAATGGCAGAATTATGTATCAAACAAGTCTGCTTGCAAAAAAAGTAAACCTAGGACTGGTGCCCCCTGGTGTTCAGATGCTTCTTATCCCTTACCACAACCCACGTTGTACCAGAAACTCAGGCAACCAGATCTTCAAATTCCCCTGGTGTCGCACTTCCCTTGGTCAGAGATATTTTGCCCATAGAGCCCCGCTCTGGCTCAACTCTCTACATAACAACATAACCTCCTCAGTCATGTTGGACTCATTTAAATGCAAACTATGGCAACACCTATTGGCAAACATTACCTGTGACTGCTTCCACAAGATGTAACTACCTGGATGCATGTTTCCTATGGGCACTTAAAACCATCTGACCCTGCTTCCCTCTTGGCTTAGTGGGCCACATCTTCCCTGCCCTCCCTAAATCTCCTCTACTCTCTCTCCTCCCCCATCTCTCGCCTCCCTGCATCCCTTTCCCTTCTCCCCTTCCTTCTAATCTCTTCCCCTGCCCCTGAATTTTCTCTCTCCTCCTCCCTCTCTCACCTCACTCCATCCCTTCCTCCTTCCTCCCTTCCTTCGCTATCCTCTCCTCACCTCCACCCCCATGCTTACCTCTCCTTACATCCCTAGACATACCTACTTGGTGTGTGTTTCTGACTGACACTAAACCCAGCTGACCCTTGCCTCTCTCTGGACGTAGTTGGCCACTTTTCCCTCCCCTTGTTACTCCGCCCCCACTCCCCTACTTCTCCTACTCTCCCACCTCCTTCCCCTCCCCAGGCTAGAAACAAATGTACCTGGGCCATCTGGCTGGCCAAGGCCACTTACTATAAGCAAGTCTTCACCACCGCCTGGAGCTCTGAGAAAAAATTCTGGAGCAATATAAATGAGCTGTGTGGGAAAACCATCTCCCCAGCCCCCTTTCAGATTCTAGTGGATGGGGCCCTCACCCAGGACCCCGCTACCATCTCCAATGCCCTTAATACCACCTTCTCAGACCTCAGTCACATCCTCCCACATAACTTTTTTGAACTAATTCCAAACTGCCCTGTAGACACTTCAGCCACTATGGTCCCCCCACCCTTCTGGCTGTGAATCATCTCTTGCAGTGAGGCAAAACGCTACCTCACCAAAGCCTTGATGAATGTGGGCTATAGTAGTGACTCTATTGACCTCACAATTCTCAGACTAACGCTGGATGTGACCCTGCCACATCTCACCAAAATGCTTTACTGGTCACTACTCCTCAGCCAGTTCCCCACATTACGGAAAAGAGGAATTATTACCCCCATCTTGAAGAGTGGTGACCCCACTTCCACCAGTAATTACCGACCCATCGCGTTCCTAACCCCTCCTCTCAAAGGCAATCAAAAAAATAGTGTCGGACCAGCTCACCGACTACTTGACCAAACATTCGCTGCTCTGCCATGAACAACACAGGTTCAGGAGGGGGAAAAGCACCACCACTGCCCTCCTGGAATTTACTTCATACATTCACGAGGCCATGGATCAGGGTCCATAGCAGGTGCAATCTACGTTGACTTGACCAAAGCTTTCGATACTGTCAGTCACGCACTTCGGCTCCACTCCCTTCCTTCCCTGAATTTCTCCCCTGAGGCAACCTCCTGATTCAAAGATTATCTCTCTGGCTGGATGCAACAGGTCAAAATTAACACCACCCTTTCCTCCAAAAGACCAGTCCAATCGGGTGTCCCCCAAGGGTCCATTCTCGGTCCATTGCTCTTCACCCTCTTCCTAAACTCCCTCCTTCAATCATGCAGTGGGAAGCTCTTGCTCTATGCGGACAACGCCATAGTGCTCTGGAAACACCCCCATCCAAACTCCCTCCAAACTGCCCTACAGGGCTTTTTTAGAGAAATAGAATCCTGGTTCTCTGAGCATCACCTAGTACTCAACTACAACAAGACAAAAACTATGATCTTTGCCCACCATCAAAGCCCACTCAGTAGTGCCCCTGTTCTCATCTCAAACTCTCAGGGCCTCCGTCTTGAACAGGTCTCTAGCTTCAAATACCTGGGTGTCACTCTGGACACCTCCCTCACCTGCCACACACACATCCAGCACCTTTCCTCCACTGTTAATACAAGATTGGGGATCCTATACATACATAAACATTTCCTACCCCCTCAGGCCCTACATCTTTCTGTTACCTTCTCTATCCTATCTTTGGTGGACTACGGCATTATGATTTATGGATCTGCAGACCAAACGGCCCTACGCAGCATCAACATAGCTCTCAATAAAGCCTGCAGACTGGTCACTGGATGTGATAGAGCCAACCACACATACTAGCTTTACAAGCTTGCGGACTGGCTTACCTTTGAAGGGAGGCTAAAGTATCACACCTCCCTCCAAGCCAAAAAAATACTCCTGAATCTAGCACCCATAGGCCTGCACCCCCTCATCCAGACAGTCCCAAACAGGAGGGCCCCTAGATGCCCCACTGGCACCTCTCTCCTAGTCCCCCACTGTAGGACCTCCCTAGGACAAAGGTCTTTCTGATATTGTGCTCCCCTCTGGCTAAACAGCCTTCCAGCCTCTATTTCCCTAGCCCCTAGTCTTGGCCAATTTAAAACTGGTCTCAAGAACCTCCTCCTTGACTCAGCTACATGTGAGTACAACCGATACGCCTCCCCCCTCTCCTAATCACAAAAGGAAGCTTATTGCAAGCAGTCTATAGCTCCAGTGCAGGGAGACAATCCGCAATGTTAGGGATAAAATTCCAAACCTTATTCCATGACTACATCCTCAGGTCCCACAATCACACTGTATATAAACTCTGACTCAGGGTTCAGTTAGGACCCTCTGAATCTGTAAGTTACCATGTGTCACAGCTATGACCAAAGGTCTACTTTAGGATCCTGACGTGGTAACAAGCCAATGTATATACACTGTGCTATGTGACCTATGTATAATACTAGTAAATGTTATGTTTATGCTTTCTGTACTGACGTGGAGCCTTTGCAAAGGAGTCTATGACTCAGAGGATTGCAATTCTGATTCTCTTCAATAAATAAATAAAATGTGTGTGAGTGAGACGGAGCTTTTTTGTTTTCTGATGTGGGCTGCCTGTAGCAGTTTCAAAGGCTCCTGTTCTGGTTTATTTAGTTGGGTGAAAGGTGAGAGTAAGACTTATTTGCAACAAGCTGTTGCATGTAAGGCTCCCTCAGTCTCGCCTCTCTCCCAGTAAGCCAGAACAAATTCCTTTGAGGCTGCCATGGGCAGCCATATATCAGAAGAAAAGAGCTCCATCTCACACATGTAGGTGTGAAGTGTCAGCCCTTAAGCCCAAGGGCAGCCCCAATAATAAAGATACATTAATGGATAAATTAGCATTGGCACCTCTAAATAGCAGCTATATCTGCTACAAGCAAAGGGAAATCCCAAACTAGCTGGCAAGTGCAAGCCCAGGAAAAACAAGCATGTGTCAATGCCGAATGATGTCTTGCTGGCATTGGCATTGGTAGTGCAGGTGTTAGAGAGATGCATGATTGGAATGGCAGTGAAGTATTAAACTGATGCCAACCCCACCCCATCCTGCAGAGACTGACAGACATTGAGGTGTGCCTTTGGGTTTTTGCCCATAATGCTCATGCCATTGTAACCCCCTTGTTCCCAGGGGTTACTAGAATCTCACTTAGAATCAGTGGCAGACAGGGAGAGGCAGCTTGTGAGATAAAAGTTAAAGGGGTTTCACACTGTCACACTCTGTTTTCAGTTTCTGCTGAGCTGGAGTGATGATGTCACCTTAGAATTCTTGCAGCAGCATAAGACACAATGGAATGCTAGCTGCAGGGGTTAGCAGTAGAACATTGGGAGATTCAAATCAGTTTCAAGAGAGGCTCAAGAGAGTGAGGAGTCCTGCAGAGTACAGCTCCTCAGAGTCTAGCTCTGATATAACGCTACCTCAGAAGAAAGGGTTGTGTGTTTTCACCCTAGAGAGGAACACAGAAAACCTGTAGAAGGAAGTGGTAGAGACTGTTCCTAGAAGTTGTTCCAGTGCCCTATCCCCAGAGGGATGGGGGAGAATTCCAGGAATTCAGGGGCAATCCCCTGGTCCAGCCTGGAGAGAGAGAAGCTGCCTGAGAGTCATTTTGTTCTGTGAGTACTAAAGATTGTGTTATGGGAAAAAGGCACTGGGACACCTGCATACCATGGTGAGTTCTTCTCTGATAAAGAGACTTTGTTCACCGAGACAGTGTTTTAAGTAAAAGTATCTTCCTACTGTGGGGCCAAAGAGAGACTTGCCAAGTACAGAACTTTTAAACTGTGTATGACTTATAAGCATCTACAACAGTGGGCATCTAAGGTAAAGACATAGCCACATACAGAACTTTTAAAGTCAGAACACCTCCAGTGAAAAGTAGAATGTTAAATGTGAAAAACATTTCGAGAGAGCATCTACAAACAGTGTTTCAGAGAAAGGTGTTGTAACCAAATGAATGGCCCAGTATAGATTTGGGAGCAAAAGGTGGGAAACTCCCCCCCATCTGGAGTAACCAGGTTTACCTCCCTGGGTTCAGTTTGGGCACCCATATTTTCTCTCAGTGCATTTGGCCAATGCCTGAGGAAAGTACCCAGACATGGAATTTTGGATATTCCCCGAGAGCCAGAATGTGCTTGTGGGTGGTTTAGGGAGCCACCATAAACCTCCATGCAATACAGAAAAGTGTCCTAGTACTGTCCAGGATGCCATGTCAAGGAAAAGAAGAGAAGTGTACCAGTTTGGGCTATGTGTGCCCAGATCCATTCAGAGCCTGAGGGTTCGTAGTGAGGAAGTGTGCTCTGTACCTCAGTAATTTCCATTACCAGTGAGAGTAGCCCTGTGGTGGTCCATCTTTGCTTTGTTATTGTCTGTGTTATGTGAATAAAAGCCACACTCTAGAATCCCAACCTGGTTTGGACATTACAGTTATTGCTTCCAGTGTCCGGATTTACTTGGGTGCCCCGACCAGAAGTACAAACCTAGCATAATGCTGAGCAAATGTTTTCTCCCAGGGACCGAGGTTGATGGCCATGCTAAATGGTCCCCCCAGGTGTGAGCCAAGTAGTTGCCACACTTGGTTTGCCTGTCTAAGGATGGCAGGCTCTGTAGTAGAAATATGGGTCCACAGAGTTTTGTGAGATATTTATAGTGACTACTGTCACAAACCCACTCAGCAGGTCAGGCCCTCTACTTCCAAAGTGCCAGCCTCCGAGTGCAGTCTTGTAAACAGTTTAACAGAACAAGGTAACCCTCTTGTCTGTTTTGTGAGTTCGGATCAACCTTTCATCTTAAGTTTTGGGGATTCAAACTGTGAACCACTTGCTAGCATACCCAATGCACAGGCTCAGATAGTTCTGTCTTCGGGGGGCCAGATATCTTTGCCTATGGGCACCTAACCAGGTATACAGAGATGAACCCTTAAAAACTTTAATGAAGATTTAAAATGCTTCTCTTTCCAGTTTGGTACCACCATTCAAGCTTATGTCTAATGTCTGCTATAACCATATACACTTTTCTTACAACTAAAAGAAATTCAAAGACGGACCAAGTATGCTCTAAAAAGAACTTTACTAAAATAGATAAAAATATGTAAACACAAAATACAGAACTGTTATATCACAAGACATACAAATCTTTTAAAAGAACAAGGTTTAAATAGTGCAAATTCCTACTTACAGTACTTAGATTTGACTATCTTTCTAAATACCTGTTTAAAAGTGCTCACAGATCTTTCCTTGTCAGAGTCTAGGTAAAAGTGTCTCTGTGTAGTAAAACAGAATATTACTTAAGCATACTGTATTGGCCAACCCCTTTTTGTGTGAGCTCACCTCGCTCCTCCTCTGTCAGAATATATTTAACAAAATATATATCTTATACAAAAACAGGATGTCTTTTCAAAGTACTACATGTTGTAATCCTCAGCATGGCTCATGTCCCTCAAATGCCATTTCTTTGATCTCATCATAAGCTTCCCCCTTCCAAGACATGAAAGCATCTATATGATTTTCACACTAATACAGCACAACCTGTTTTTCTTCCTCTGGACATGTCATAAAAAATGGATATGCTCTTCCATCTTGTAATTAGCTTCAGGCCTTCCACGTAACACATTGTCTCTGAAAACCTGTGTGTGTGATCGCACATGCTGTGTCAGCCTTTTCTCATGGCTTTCATCTTTCAGCTGAAACCTGGTGGGGGGAGTGAGGTCACTCCTAGAGCATCAGATTTTCAGCAGACAGTCAGTAATACATTTTATATTAAAAAAAATTATACAGCACTCAGAACTGGCTGTCCAAGTCACAATTCATCCCCACCTAGACTGGAGCCGGGGGTTCTATCCCCTACATGGGATGAGTTTCCCAACTCAGTCCACTCCTCACAGACCTTAGACAGCCCATCTGAGTTCTGATTTTTCGCTCCAGCCCTATGTACAATTTTTAAATCAAACCCTTGTAAAGCAAGACTCCATCGTAGCAATCTCCCATTGTTCTTCCCCATCTGCGTCAACCAAACCAGGGGGTTGTTGTCAGTCTGCACCACAAAATGCTGCCCATACAAGTATGGCTCTAGGTTCTTTAGGGCCCACACTAAAGCAAGACATTCTTTTTCCACCGTGGAGTAAGCTTGCTCCCTGGGAAGTAACTTCCTGCTCAGGTACACAACTGGGTGATCTGTCCCTTGGCTGGTCGTCTGGCTCAGTACTACCCCAACACCCATGTCTGAGGTGTCTGTCTGAACTATAAAGGTTTTGCTATAGTCAGGACTTGTCAAAACAGGAGCACTGCACAGTGCCTCCTTCAGTCTGGTAAAGGCTTCCTCACAGGCTGGGCCACAGGTAATTTTCTTTGGCATCTTTTTCTTTGTCAGGTCAGATAGGGGAGCAGCCAGGGCACTGTGTTTGGGTAAAAATTTCCTGTAGTACCCTTCTGTCCCTAGAAAGCTCCTGACCTGCTTCTGGGTTTCTGGTCTGGGCCACGCCTGGATCAACTCTATATTTGGTCAGGATGGAGCTGTCCCCAGCCTCAAATAAGCCTATCTGAGTGATGAAGGCCAACCTCTCCCTAGCTCTGTCAGTTCTACCTGCCAATACTCCTTGGTCAGGTCAATGGTCATAAGGTAGGTCGCCCCTCCCAACTTTTCCAGGAGTTCGTCCATCCAGGGCATTGGTTGGGTGTCTGACTTCGTGACTGTATTCAGTCCACGATAGTCCACACAGAAATGAGTTGAGCCATCTGGCTTGGGCACAAGGACTACAGGTGAGGCCCAGGGACTGTGGGATCTCTGGATTATCCCTAAATCCAGCATCAACTCCACTTCCCTCCTAATGTCCTTTTGGACAGCCTCTGACACCTGATATGCTGTCCACCATATGGGCGTCTGTGTCCCTGTCTCCACATTGTGTGTCACTAAGAGGGTTAGTCCAGGCTTGATGCTAAACAACAGGGCAAAGTCTGCTAAAACCTTTACTTTCTGGACCTGGTCAGGGGTCAGCTGGGGAGACAATTTTACTGCCTCCACAGAGGAACCCCATATACTTTCCTCCAGCAAGTCCAGAAGGGGGTCTCTTTCATCCATCCCCTCCCCATGACTACACACTGCAAACACCATGTCAGCCCTATTTGCATATAGCTTCATCATGTTGACATGGTACATCCTTTCTGTCTGTCTTCTGTCAGGTAACTCCACAATGTAGTTCACGTCATTTAGCTTCCTAACTACTTTGTACGGTCCTGCCCACTCAGCCTGCAGCTTGTCTTTCCAGACCGGAATAAGGACCATGACTTCTTGACCCACCATGTATGAGTGAGCTCTGGCTCTGCAGTCATACCACACTTTTTGTTTCTGTTGGGCAGCTGCCAGGTTGCTCTGGGCTGTCCCCATAAGCTCCTTCAGCCTTTCCCTAAACCTAAGGACGTAATCCACAGTGGGAGTTCCCTGGGTGGCATGCTTGCCTTCCCAGTCCTCCCGGATCAAGTCTAGAGGCCCATGTACCCGGCGTCCATACAAGAGTTCAAAGGGGGGAAATCCTGTCGACTCTTGGGGCACCTCCCTGTATGCAAACAACAGGTGGGGAAGGTATTTCTCCCAGTCCCTCCCATGCTGTTCAGTAAATGCCTGGAGCATTGACTTTAGGGTACCATTGAATCATTCCACAAGTCCATTGGCCTGTGGGTGATACCGTGTCTTGCATCTCTGCACCACCCCACTCTTCTCCCATTAACATTTCATCAGGTCCAACATGAAGGAACCTCCTTGATCAGTGACTACCTCCTGTGGAAACCCAACATGGGAGAAAATCCCAAGTAAGGCATCTGCCACTTTGTCTGTCCTCAGTAAGGATAGAGTGACTGCCTCTGGGTACCGGGTGTCATAATCCACCACAGTCAGGATGAATCTCTTCCCTGAGGAGCTGGGAGTATTTAAAATCCCCACAATATCCATTCCCACCCTTTGGAATGGCTTCTCCACTATGGGCAATGGAATCAGGGCAGCTTGGGTTTTCTTGCCCACCTTCCCCTATTTCTTGGCACCGGTGACAAGACCTGCAATACTCCTTCACCTGCTGGTTGAAGTTAGGCCAGTAGAAATTCTGGGCTAATCACTACGTAGTGTACGTGATTCCCCAAATGACCAGACAAGGGAATATCATATGCAGTTTTGAGCAACTGCTCACGATACCCTTGGGGAATGACAAGCTGCCTGCCTAGCATCCCTCTCTCTGCCTGTACTGCCTGAGTATACATAAGTCCATTTTCCCAATAAACCTTATGGCTGCCGTCACCTCCCTGTGTTTCATCAGAGTCTGCCCAAGCCCTCAGCTTCTCTAAACTACGTTCACTACTCTGAGCAGCTGCAAACCCCTCACACAGTCCCAAGGCATGGGACAGGTCCCCTTCAGTCACTAAACTAGGGTCCCTAGCACTAGCGTCAGGGCACCCAGGATCACGGTCAGTCCCAACCCTCTGACAATGGGTCACTCCTCCCTCTTCGGAGTAACCTTACGTAGCTGTGTGGTTATTTGCTACTGGGGAAATTTCTACCCCATCTGTATCAGTCTCCATATCAGCAGACACAGGCTGGGGAACCAACCTCCCAGTGGTTTCCACAATGGCTTCTGTGGGGTTCAGGGAACTACAATTTTTCCTTGCCACTTGGCTATGGGTAACTGCACATACCATCCCCTGTTGGAGATTGTTACCCAGGATCACATCCACAGCTAACGTTTTGGCTACAGCCACCTGTTGCACAGTTATCCCTTTTTCACCCCAGTCTCAGAGAACACTAGTGAGTGGTAATGTTTTCTCTTCACCTGCAAAGTCCTGTACAGTGACATATTTATTGGGTATACACTGACCAGGCTTTACCAGATCCCCTTTCACCAATGTCAGGGATGCCCCAGTATCCCTTAACCCCTGTGTCTGTACACCCTTCACCATGACTGGGTACATGTGTTCCCTCATGTTCACTGGCATGCTTCCAGGGACACACAAACAACCCACTTCATTTCTAGCACCTGGTTGTCTACTATGGCTTGCCTTTTTGGGACACTGTCTGGCAATATGCCCAGTTTCCTTACACAACAAACATTCAGTTCTTCTCTCAGAGAAATCTTTTCTCTGAAACCTGGGGCTAACTGGTTTCAGTGGAGGCAGTGAGGATTTTAGCTACCCTGAAGGCTCACTTTTCCCTTTCTGAGCTGTGACACCCACCTCACTTGCTCTCAGAGCAGGTCTGCTGTTGGTATAGCAGTCCAAGAGTTCAGCAGCCTCTTGCACTGTTTTGGGATCTCGGTCCTCTAGGCAGGTTTTTAGCTCTGCGGGGCATGCCCAATAAAACCGTTCTAATAAAATCACATTTTCAATTTTATCAACAGAGTTTGCCTCAATTCCTTCCCACCAACATTTTAAAAACTGATGTCGTTTCATGGCTAGCTCCTCATAGCTCACATCAGGGCTTCTCAGCTATTAATTTGGAGTTCAATTTGTAACCCAGTCCCACAGTCCCAGTTAAACCCAAGCCACTTACCTGCTTTGGTGCCGGTGGTCGGAGTTGTAGCTTCTCCAGTTTGTTTTGCCTCTGGCACTCCTCTCTCTTCTCCTCTGCAGCTCACTGGTGCTCATGCTCCTCATGGTCTGCCTCTCTTTATCGCTCTGCCTCTCATTGTTCCCTCTCTGCCTCTCGCTGTTCCCTCTCTGCCTCTCATCTCTCTCACTCCCCCTTCTCCTTTGCCTCCCTTTGTTCATGGTCCCTCTTTCTCTGGAACTCCAGCTCCATCCTGTGCAACTCAATTTGCAGCCTGAGTACCTCTGGATTCAGGATACTGGTGACCTTCCCTTGCTGCTGTGGGCCTTCACTGACAGTGGCCCTGCTGTCATCCTCACCAGATCTGGACACAGCACTGGCCACTAGTCCTGCCACACTCAAGGTCTGGTCCCTTTCAGTAATGGTCTGTGACTTGCTGCTCTGGTTATCTGCAAGTGGGGGAGGTTACAAAATGGAGGCTCTGCTGGGGTTTGTTTGGATTTTGGGAGAAAACAAGAAAGGTTTGCTCAGATTGTGGCTAGTGTTTTGTCTGTCTGGCAGTTGGTAGCCCAAAAAAATCAAAAGCTTTGCACATAAGGGATTGACCAGAGAAGTGCCATCCATATGTGTCGCTGTGTGCTGCTGTTCATGTGCTGCTGTAATTGTGCCAATGTTTACCAAGCAGCTGTAAAGCCAGATTGTGTGTGCCCCTTTCCTGCGTCAAAAATAACGTTTGCCAGTTTTTAATTTTCAAGTTGTGACAAGAAAAAGTATGGAAAACTGTGGGAAACAAAGAGACATTTGTGCCCTAGAAGTTTAAAGTGCTTGCTGTGTGGGCTGGGGGAATCGCTAAGGAAATTTCCATGAAAAATGGTTAAAATGGTGCTCCAGCCACGAAGTTACAGTTGAAAAGAAAAAAAGTTGCTTTGCAGTTTAAATTTTGCCTGCTCGATGATCGCCGTGGAGGAGAAGAGCATCAGAAGAGAGAGAGAGACTCATTTGTATGGTGTCGAGTAATTGGTGAGACTACAATCAAACCCTCCCCCAAGCCAGCTTCAGAGTCCTGCCCAGTGTTCGAGTGGTAGAGAGCGAGTGGTGTGCGAGCTGGCTTGCCAGGAGGAGCATCGCAGTGACTGCAAACATTGTAAAACTTACAAAATCAGACATTTCTGTTTTACAGTTAAATTGCTTATTGAATTTTGTATATGTATAACGAATACAGTACATGGTACAGTATACAGATAGAAGAATACATTATATAACGTGTGCTGCAGGCAATAATTTGGTTGACATATTATAACAGCAATTAAGTATTATAATAATTATAAAACCTGCACTCGAAAAGCAGACTTTATGTATATGATTAAGTCCATATAAAGATAAATGCCCTGTACTGTAAATAACAAAAGACCAAGAGAAAAAAGAAAAAATCTAATCAAGGTAATCCAACAATATTATAAACAAAAAAAGAGCTGCATGAGAAGTTTATTATAAAAAGTGGTCTATATCTATGAGATGATATCAGGGTAAGGAATCTGATAGTGTATAGCAAAGGCACAAACTGAGGAAAAGATAGCTAACTCGGTTAAGAAGGGGGATAAAACCTTTTATAGGTATATCAGGGAGTGGAGAAAGACAAGGGGAGGGATAGTGAGGCTGAATAGAATGGATGGTGTGTGGGCAGAGAGTGACAGTGATAAAGCAGGGATACTGAATGAATACTTCTGTTCAGTATTCACAAAAGAGGAAGTCGTGGAGGTGCCTAATCCAATTAACAGAAGCACTCTGGAGAGGGGGTTGATCCCAGTCCTTTCACAGAAGAAAGGGTTCTGAAAGAACTCCTAAAACTGAAGGTGGACAAAGCAATGGGGCCAGATGGAATTCACCCCAGAATTCTAAAAGAATTAAGCAGAGAACTAGTGACACCACTGACTACACTTTTTAACAAATCATGGGAGGATGGTGTGGTACCTGAGGACTGGAAGAAGGCAGATGTGATTCCCCTTCACAAAAGTGGGACCAAGACGGAGGCAGGAAACTACAGACCTGTCAGTTTGACCTCTGTGGTAGGGAAAGTGATGGAATCACTTCTGAAGGAAATAATTATTGAGTACCTAGAGGCCAGTGGGGCACAGGACCCAAGGCAGCATGGTTTCTGCGGGAAGGTCATGTCAGGCGAATCTAATTGATTTCTTTGACTGGGTGACCAAAGTAGTAAACCAGGGAGGGCTGTGAACATGGCTACCTAGACTTTAGCAAGGCATTTGACACAGTCCCACACAAAAGATTAGTAGTCAAATTAACCAGCCTGGGAGTGGGTCCCAAGGTGGTAGCCTGGGTAAAACATTGGCTGAACAACAGGACACAGAAGGTAATTGTAAATGGAGTCCACTCTGAAGAAAAAGGGGTTACTAGTGGGGTACCACAGGGTTCAGTACTGGGTCCAGTCCTTTTTAATGTCTTTATAAGTGACATTGCAGAGGGACTGGAAGGAAAAGTATGCCTCTTGCAGATGACACAAAGATCTGCAACAGGGTTGATACACAAGGAGGCGTGGAAAGGATGAGAAGGGACTTGGCAAGGTTAGAGGAATGGTCAGAAGTATGGCAGCTTGATTCAATGCAAAGAAGTGCAGAGTAATGCACCTGGGAAACAAAAACCCATGGGAAGATTACACAATGGGGGGGGAGGTAGTAACAACAACAAAAATGGAAAGGGACCTAGGGGTAATCATATCAGATGACCTTAAGGTTGGCAAGCAATGCGAGAAGGCAGTAGGGAGGGTTGGGGGGATACTGGGATGTATAGGGAGAGGTATCACCAGCAGAAAACAGGAAGTTGTTATCCCCCTGTACAGACAGTTGGTGAGACCCCATCTGGAGTACTGCATCCAGTTCTGGAGACCCCATCTCCGCAAGGACATAGACAGGATGGAGGCAATTCAGAGGAGGGCAAATGAAATGGTGCAGGGTCTGCAAGAGAAGCCATACGAGGACAAACTAAAGGAGCTTAATATGTATACCCTTGAGGAAAGGAGGGAGAGGGGGGATATGACAGAAATGTTTAAGTACCTCAATGGAATCAACAAAGTCCAAGAGGGTAGCATCTTTCAGAAAAAGAGATGCGCAAGAACAAGGGGACACAATTTGAAGATAGAAGAGGGACGGCTCAGGGGCAATGTGAGGAAGTATTTTTTCACAGAGAGGGTGGTGGACACATGGAACAGCCTTCCTGAGGAGGTTGTGGGGTCTAAAACTGTGGGAGAATTCAAGAATGCATGGGTCAGACATAAGGCAATTTTTGTGGGGGGTAGGAAGAAATACGCTGTTGGTTAAATAGGATCTGCAGCTTATCCTCTAGGTAGGAAAATGGGCAGACTAGGTGGGCCAAGCGATCCTTATCTGCCATCAAAGTCTATGTTTCTGTGTTTCTATATCACCTAGATGTTTGAAGAAAATTTAAATAATCCTGCCAACAAAGATTAAATTCATTTAGTCGGTCCTGTGTCGTATCAGAGCCATTCCAAGGAGGCAGTATGGGTTAGAGTGTTCAGGATATCAATCAAAGTAGGTGTTAATTGAGATTTCCAACACATTAAAACCAGTCTCTTAACTTGCATAAATAAAATATGTAACCATCTATGCTGATATTTTGTTAGTTTTATATCTTTGTTTGTGACTCCTAGTAAACAATATTTGGGTTCAAATGGGATAGGGCAGCCTATAATTTTGGAGGCTAAGCTATGGATGTACTGCCATCGTTTAGAGGTTGGTTTACATGACCAAAGTATATGTAGAAGATCACCCTTTGTTGAATTGCAGCGCCAACAGTTATTGTTAGGTAGTAAACCCATTCTGAGCAATCAAGAAGGGGTTCTATACAATAAGTGTAACATTTTATATTGAATAAGCATGCTACAGGTATCTTTAAAGGTGTTGTGGCAAAGTTTCCAGCATTCGCCCCATTGAGAGTCTAACATGTTATCATTTAATGCAAGGTTCCAACTATTTCTGGCTAGGAGAGATTGGTTCGGTAATATATCTCTGATTTGTTTGTAAATTCTGCTAATTAAGCCAGAAGAGATTTTGGTCCATAAGTTAATATATGTGAAAGCTGGGGGTGGGCTATTAATTTGTTGTATAATCGGGAATGTGGCAGAGCGAATCTGTAGATGCTTCCAGAATTCTTGTCTAGGAATGTTCCATTTTGTTTGTAGGTTACTAAAACAGTTTAATGTATTACCATTATCAGTCAAGATATTTAGAAATAATATGTTCCTATGTTTCCAAGAATTACAATATATTGTTTTATTCCCTAACGTGATTTTCGAGTATCCCCAGATAGGGGTATAAGATATAGGAGTAGGATTAGTTTTGAGCCACTTATGCATTCTAAACCAGTAATAGATAGATGCAGTGATTGTAGGATGTTTTTTTAATTTAGAAGTTGAGATAAAGTAAATAAAGCTGGTGGGGATCTGTCCTGGGGTCAAGGAAGCTTCCATGTCAAGCCATAATGGGGAATTAGAATTAGGTTTGGAAAACCATTTCAATGCTCAGAGGTAGGCCAGAAACCAGGGTAGTCCAAAACCACCCTGAGATCAATGAGAGCGTAGTTTAATACCCTTAAACCTTGGTATGTAGCCTTCCCATAGGAAATCTCCTATAACTTTGTCAATGTTGTGAAGAAGAAAAGGAGAGATTTTGAGTGGAATGTTAGCAAACAGATAAAGAATCTTAGGTGTGACGTTCATTTTTATAGCAGCTATTTTACCAGAAAGAGATAGGTTTAGATTTTCCAATTAGCTAGATTCATTTTGATATCTGTTAATAAGGGATGAAGATTTATTTCCCAGATTTACATAGATACATAGATACATAGACAGTGTCGGCAGATAAGGGCCTATGGCCCACCCAGTCTGCCCATTTGAGCTTGTAAGTTCAGTTTATGTTTTCCTAGAAGTCTGTTGCCCCATACCCCTGACCTCCAGAATTCCTTTATGTCTATCCCATGCATTCTTAAATCCCGTGATTGTTTCAGGCCCCACCACTTCCTCTGGCTGGGTGTTCCACTTGTCCACCACCCGTTCTGTGAAGAAATTCTTCCTCACGTTTCCTCTGAATTGTCCTCCCTCCAACTTCATCCCATGCCCTCTAGTCCTGGAACATCTTTTTTGCTTAAAAATAGTGTATTCCTGCACCCTGTTTTCCCTGTAAGATACTTGTATGTCTCTATCATATCATCTCTCTCCCTCCTCTCCTCCAGGGAGTACATGTTCAGTTCCTTCAACCTGTCCTCATAGGACTTGTGATGCAATCCATGCACCATCTTTGTTGCCCTCCTCTGAACCTTCTCTACCTGTCTATGTCCTTACGTAGGTAAGGTCTCCAGAACTGCACACTGTACTTTCCAGGTGGGGCCTCACTAGTGTCTTGTATAGTGGAATTATGACCTCCTTTTCAAGCTGGTGATGCCCCTGCCTATGCATCCAGCATCCTATTGCTTTACCTGCTGCCTTATCCACTGTTTCCCTACCTTGGGGTCATCGAGATGAAATAACCCCGGAGATCCTTTCCTGCTTGGTGCATGCTATATCCTCACCCCCCCCAACTGATATATTGTGCGGGGTTTTTGTGCCCTATGCATTATCTTTGCACTTCTTTGCATTGAATTTCAACTGCCAAACCCCTGACCACTCTTCAAGTTTCTGCAGGTCCTTCTCATTCTGTCTACACCCTCTGGTGTGTCTACTCTGCTACAGAGCTTTGTGTCATCAGCAAACAGTGAAATTCTGCCTTCTAGGTCCTCAGAATGTCACTGATGAAGATGTTGAACAGGACTGGTCCCAGCACTGATCCCTGTGGTACCACTGGTCACTCTTCCCTCTGTGGAGTGACAGCCATTTACCACCACCCTCTGTGTCCTGCCACCCAGCCAGTTACCTACCCACCACACTGACTGTCCTCATGACACCATATTCCCCAGTTTGTGTAATAGTCTTCTATGTGGCACAGTGTCAAAGGCCTTGCTGAAGTCCAGATAGGCCATGTCCACTGCTCTCCGATCCACCTCCCTAGTCACCCAGTCAAAAATTCAACAAGGTTGGTCTGACATGACCCTCTAGTGAAACCATGCTGCCTTGGGTCCTGTAGTCCATTGACAACCAGATGTTCCACCAATCTCTCCCTTCAGTAGTGCTTCCATGATCTTCCCCACTACTGAGGTGAGGCTGACTGGTCTGTAGTTCCCTGCTTCCTCTTTGTTCCCACTTTTGTATAAGGGGACTACATCTGCTGTCCTCCAGTCTTTGGGTACCTCCCTGTTTCCAATTATTGGCTAAACAGGATAGCCAGTAGCCACCCACCTCTCTTAGTTATTTAAGGACCCTGGGTGCACCCCATCTGGCCCCATTGCTTTATCAACTCTTATTACTTCCAGTTCCTTCAGGACCTTTTCTCATGTAAAGGACTTGTGTCCATATCTGCACCATTCTCACCCCTGTACTCCTTCAGACCCATTACACTCTTCTTCCTCAGTAAAGACTGAGCAGAAATACCTGTTCAATATGTCAGCTTTACTGTTGTCATCCTCCACGCGACCCCATCCTCCCTTCAGTCTCACTATCCCTCCCTTTGCCTTTCTTTTTTCACTTATGTACCTGTAAAGGTTTTGTCCCTCTACCCACTGATTTTGCAATGTGTTGTTCTGTCTGAGCTTTGGCTTCCTTTACTGATCTCCTGCCTCCCTTTGCTTCTCCTGGTACTTCTCCTATCCCTTCTGCCTGTGTCTTTTTGTATTGCCTGAATGCAATCTTTTTGGCTTTCACTTTCTTTGCTACCTCTTTGGAAAACCATAATGGTCTTCTCTTCCTTTTCCTCTTGCTAACCTGCTTAATACATAATTCTGTTGCTCTTGTAATCCCCATTTTAAATACTGCCCACTGTTCCTCAACCCCTGATTCCTGCCCTATTCCCCTTAATGCCTCTTTCAAGTATCTCCCCATTTTCCCAAAGTCTGCCCCCCTAAAATCCAGGATACATGTTTTTGTGTGGTTTGGTTCTGCTCTTTCTGTGATTTCAAACCACAATGACTGGTGGTCACTGTTCCCCAGGTGCTCCCCCACTGTTACCCCATCACACTGTCCCTGTTTGTGAGCACAAGGTCCAGTATTGCCTTCTGCCAAGTTGGTTCCATGACCAGTTGCTTGAGGAAGGCACCCTGAAGGGAGTCCAGGATAAATCTGCTCCTAGTTGATGCTGCTGCTGGGATGCTCCAGTCCACATCTGGAATATTGAAGTCTACAACCAGTAATACCTCACCCTTGTCTGCCATCCTTTGGATGGCTAGCATCAGCTCCCTATCTGTTTCTTCCTCCTGGGCTGGTAGTCAGTAGACCACACCTGTGCAGATGGCTGGCCCCATTATCCTTTCCAGTTTAACCCAAGGTATCTCTCCCCGCATTTTGTTCCTCCTGGATTTTATCAAGATTAGGTAAAATTTTTATCCCTAGATAGGTAATACCCCGTGGAGCCCAGCGAAATCCAAGGGGGTTGTTTGTGGAAGGGTCACAGTATTTATTTAATGGTAATACCTTGGTTTTTTGGTAGTTAACTGATAGTCCGGAGAGTTTAGAAAACAAATTAAGTATATGGGTACGTGGTTGTGCAGACAGTTCTAAATTTGCTAATAAAATGAGCATATCATCTGCATATGACAATGATGTATATTGTGTATACCCAATAGATATACCTTTAATATCATTATTTTGTCTTAAAAAAGTAGCCAGGGTTTCAAGAGCTAAGATAAAGAAGGATGGAGAAAGTGGCCATCCTTGTCTGGTGCCCCCTAGCTAGTTTAAATGGTTGGGATAATGTAGAGTTAGTGAGTACCCTGGCTTGGGGAGATGTATAAAGAAGTTTGATCCAGGAACAGAAAAGGTTACTGAAACCAAAACGCAATAGCCCAAGGTAAAGAAAGTTCCAGTCTAAAGAGTCAGAAACTTTTCCGAAGACTTTTCTGTTTTAAATCAGGCTCAACACGTATTCTGATCATCTGAGGAGAAAGCATGGTGTTCGCAAGGACAGTTGGTGAGACCGCCAGCCCGTTTCAACCCAGAGGCCTCCAGGATCGGCTGTAGGCTGACATTTCCATTGTAAAGCCAGCTACTGATTCAGTGAGTGCCATTTAGAAAAATGGCTAAAACTGTGTGTTATTTTTTCTAAGAGCCAGCTGGATCTATGTGTAAACAGTGTGATTGTTTTGTAAAGAAGGGATGTGTAAAGTAAATCAACCTAAGCAAGAATTCTGAGCATTAGACTGTAAGCATAATTATGGATTCGGCAACAGTGTAATTTTCTGAGCGAAGTGAGAGACTGTGGGTTGTATGAGAGCTGCAACAAAACAGGCAATCCTGTTCACAAAAAATACTGTGGCTTTAGTGACTTTAAGCAAGAACAAGTGATTGAAAGCTAATTTAAGGTCCTAGAAAAATCATATAGATGTGCTGAGGGAGCAAAACTGTGCAGTCTATGCAGTTTGAATGAACTTTATCGGTATGCAGTAAATTGGATGCACAGTGGCTTGAGTCAGAGACAGAATGTTGATGCACCAGGAGTGCTTCCACCACCATTACAGGGTGGGGTAGTAATGTAAACGCAGCAGCAGGGGAGCCATTTTATGAAACTTTTACCAAGCCAAGTGAACTTTGAGATAACAGTGAACTGTTGTGTTTTTCTGCAGTCATGGCTTTGGGATCATCCTGCTACCCTGATCATGCATGGGCTATGATAGTAGAAGAGGTTAACAAGCTGAAAGACATAGAGAGATGTTACTACAAGGCATGTTTGCCTCCTCATTTGGTGATTCACGGATACCCAGTGAGAGTATGCATAATGTGTCTCAAGGCTGGAAGGGACGTCTTCCTGATTCCTCACTCTTCTGGGTGCCTAGAGCAGCAAGGCCTAACTAATGTACCCAAGATTTGGTTGGCTCCCACGTGGGCAAAGCTTCAAGATCCTGCAAGTGGCAGCACACAGCACCAGGCAGAGCCTGTTGGGTTAAGCCCAGCAGAGTGTGACACAAAGGAAGAGGGTGTGGATGTACTGGCAGAGCAGAGTAGTGATGATGTCTCCAACTCCGGGTCACAGATGGACAGCGTGGAGGGAGCATCAGTGGATCCATGAAGAGAGGGTCCAAGCCCTAGTCTCATAAGAGAAGATGAGATGCAAGAGACCCTAGATTGAGAGATGTTCACCTCCACACCCAGTGAAGAGTGGACAGTCTCGGGAGTGATGACGACTGCTCACTCCTGGGCTCAGATCCTCAGTGAGAAGGAGGGGGAAACTATGTATCCTTATGAAGAAGGTGCTAGTCCACAGCCTCAGGCTCTTGCTATGGAGGAACCAGAAGAAGAGATTGGAGACTCCACTGCCCTGTCCCCACAAGGAGGAGTCAGAGATCCATTTTACATAGCATTGAGCATCTGTCACTGGCAGAACCAGGACTGGCCACCCCCAAGCCAGGCCAGTGGTCTTGAACTGACCAAGAGTAGTAAGGAGGAAAGACTGGTTCATTGGAAGGCAAATGAGATCTTTGGAATGTCCTTTCCTTCCTTTCCTCGGACAGTCTGGGAGGAGATTGAGAGAAATAGGAATGCCTGGATAGTGGAAGAGGCAACAAAAGACCTGCATCTAGGTGCAACTCGATTTGTCATAGACAAAGCTGTCAGAGACAGATTCAAGTATTGGAAAGTGGGCAGGACACTGTTCATAGACACTGTACGTATTATGGACAGAAAGGGCAATGAGACTTTCCATAACGTGAATTATGAGCACCCAGATGGGGTAATAATTCTTGCACCTGACCCATTGTGGTACTACCTTCAATGCAACCAACTTCCTGTGAATGTGCCCATGCCTACCAAGTGGAAAGCAGAGCAGTGGTAGCCAGTGCTGCCATCCAGCCATTGTCGTACTCACGTCGTTCTGCCAGTCTGGTGTTCCAGGATCCAGGTGCATCCAGATTCATCAGCCTTGCATTGTGTCTTCCAGTTACAATGCCTGGCCTTCCAGATGACATCATCCAGAGAAGACATCATCCCAGCTGTTTCCTGATTCATCGACTGGGAGTTCGGATGACTTCAGACCAGCTGTTCCTTTCCTGTTCCAAGGTTCCATCTCCAGATAATGTCAGACAGAGATGACATCAACCCAGCAGTATCCAGATGTGCCATCCTGTCATTTCCAGAAGATTTCTTCCCAGCTGTGTCCGAAAAATGCTGCCAGGGAGAGTCTTCGGCTGGAGATCCAGGTGCCATTCCATTTTCATTCTTCAACGGACTGGTAAGTCCAGACTTTCTTACCTTATTGACATTGCAATACACATCCTACACCTGGCAGACTACAGACTGTTTGAACTGTCTACAAAGACTCTCCCCTTCAGGATTACAGTTCTACAAGAACTGTGCTTCATCGGGCTCCGGCCCAGGAGACACTCTTTCTTGGACTTGCCTTCGGGCACTGTTGTCAATACTTGGGACATTGAGGGTATTCCATCCCTAGAATGTGTATTGTATATGATGTTGATATTTTTCTACTGTTTTCTACTTTTCTAAAAAAAAATTGGGGGGGATTCTCCAGTGTCTTGATGGTAAGGGTTATGATTGTGTACTGTGTTTGCAGATTAGGGGTGTGTTTTTGTCATTTCTCTTTCAGGTGGTTCCTGACAAAGACAGAAGGGAAGACAAGAAGAGGAATGGAGGGACTCATCGGAGTTACTCATGTGCTTTAAAGTGTTGTGTTTAAAGTACTGTCTAGTTGTTAACGTGTGTTAACTTTTCCTTCCAGAGGTGTAGTTGTGGGGGAGTGTGGGAGTGTAATGCTTGAGTGTAGCGTTAGCTCCTTGGTTTGGTTTGCAGGTGTCCAGGGATGGGGAGAGGTTCCCCTGTTTTGGGTAGTTTTTGTTTCTGGTCAGATAGGTTTTCCCTAGAGGACTAGGGGGATAGGCAAGCTGTGGTTCTGACCTACAGTAGGGAGTGCAGCACTGGTCTATTAGGGCTATGCTGTGGACAGTTCTTCCAGGGCCACTGGTTTCCATAGTAAGATCGCAGTGTAGGGGCTGATGCATCAGCCAATGGCCTCTGGGCCCTTAGTGTTGTCTGCCTGTGCCTGGCACATGGTAGGGGAGAAGGTAGTGCTACCTCCTCATAGTCAACACATAGGGTAGGACGGCCTGGTGCTGGGTAGGCAGTGACTGCGGACAGTCATTTTCCTGGCCGAGGGTGGGTGTAACCCCCTTGTTCCCAGGGGTTACTAGAATTCCACTTAGAATCAGTGGCAGGCAGGGAGAGGCAACTTGTGAGATACCAGTTAAATGGGTTTCACACTGTCACACTCTGTTTTCAGTTTCTGCTGAGCTGGAGTGATGATGTCACCTTAGAATTCTCACAGCAGCATAATCCACAATGGAATGCTAGCTGCAGGGGTTAGCAGTAGAATGTGGGGAGATTCAAATCAGTTTCAAGAGAGACTCAAGAGAGTGAGGAGTGCTGCAGAGTGCAGCTCCTCAGAGCCTAGCTCTGATATAGAGCTACCGCAGAAGAAGGGGTTGTGTGTTCTCACTCTAGAGAGGAACGCAGAAGACCTGTAGAAGGAAGTGGTAGAGACCATTTCTAGAAGTTGTTCCAGTGCCCCATCCCCGGAGGGATGGGGGGAATTCCAGGAATTCAGGGGCAATCCCCTGGTCCAGCCTGGAGAGAGAGAGAGAAGCTGCTTGAGAGTCATTTTGTTATGTGAGTACCAGAGATTGTGTTGTGGGAAAAAAGCCCTGGGGCACCTGCATACCATGGTGAGTTCTTCTCTGATAAAGAGACTTTGTTCACTGAGACAGTGTTTTAAGTAAAAGTATCTGCCTACTGTGGGGTCAAAGAGAGACTTGCCAAGTACAGAACTATTAAACTGTATGACTTTAAAGTATCTGCAACAGTGGGGGTCTAGGGTAAATACATAGCCACATACAGAACTTTTAAAGCCAGAACACCTCCAATGAAAAGTAGAATGTTAAATGTGAAAAACATTTCGAGAGAGCATCTACAAACAGTGTTTCAGAGAAAGGTATTGTAACCAAATGAATGGCCGAGTACAGATTTAGGAACAAAAGGTGGGAAACCCTCCCATCTGTAGTAACCAAGTTTACCTCTCCAGGTTCAGTTTGGGCACCTGTGTTTTCTCTCAGCACATTTGACCAATGCCTGAGGAAAGCACCCAGATGTGGGATTTTGAATTTTCCCTGAGAGCCGGAATGTGCTTGTGGGTGGTTTAGGCAGCCACCATTAACCTCCATGCAATATGAAAAAGTGTTCTAGTACTGGCTGGGGTGCCATGTCAAGGAAAAGAAGAGAAGTGTACCAGTTTGAGCCATGTATGCCCAGATCCATTCAGAACCTGAGGGTTCACAGTGAGGAAGTGTGCTCTGTACCTCGGTAATCTGCAATACAAGTGAGAGTAGCTCTGTGGGGGTCCGTCTTTGCATTATTCTCCGTGTTATGTGAATAAAAGCCACACTCTAGAATCCCAATCTGGTTTGGACATTACAGTTATTGCTTCCAGTGTCCGGATTTACTTGGGTGCCCCTGACCAGAAGTACAAACCTAGTATAATGCTGAGAAACATTTTCTCCCAGGGACCCAGGTTGATAGCCATGCTAAATGGTCCCCCCAGGTGTGAGCCAAGTAGTTGCCACACTTGGTTTTCCTGTCTAAGGATGCCAGGCTCCGTAGTATAAATATGGGTCCACAGAGTTTTGTGAGATATTTGTAGTGACTACCGCCACCCCTCTTGGTGGCTCCTAGATGTGAGAGGAGCAGCCCTACTAGTAGAAACAAGGGGGGGCCGGTGGGGGGAGGTTACACCATTTCACCTCACCCTACCCTGCAGACACCAACATGTGTCTTGGTGTGCCTTGGGGTCTTTGGGCCTTATGCTCACCCTATTCCATAAGGAAATACCCTGAGATGGGTGCACTATAGGAGAATGGGGTGAACTTTGGGGCCAACAACTCCAAGGCACACCTCAATGCCTGTCAGTGGCTGCAGGCTGGGGGTGGAGTGGTGTGAGCATTATAGCCGAAAATCCCAAGTCACACCCCTGACGCCTGTCAGTCCCTACAGGGTGGGGTGTTACAGTTGGAAACCCTTATGCCCCAGGAGTTTGTTGGTTATTTTCACTCCAGATTTTCACCATAGGCTTTTTATGACCCCACCTCATGAACAGTGGCACTGTCAGTTCGTTAGCAGAAGGGTGATTTTGCACAGCGACTGCACCCTTTGACACCACAGGTGTGAAAACACATTTTGGGCAGGATGTGAAAATTACAGCTGTAATGTTCAGGAGGTGTAAAAAATGGTAATGTTGAAAATCTGGAGTGAAAATATTGAAAACTAATGAAGTCACGAGTGCGCATCAAAACTGGGCAACAGACGCCCGTAACGCAATTATTGTGGAGATTTTTGTAACCAAATTTTTAACATAGGCATTTTGGGGCAGCCACTCATAAACAGTGGCACTGCAGTTTTGTTTATGTGTCCCAAACATTGATTTCCCACAGTGACCGCAACATTGTGCGCCAGATGTGTGAATACACATTTCAGGCAGGATGTAAAAAATGACAGCTGTACTGTTCTTAAGGAGGTGAGAAAAAATGTAAATGTTGAAAATCTGGAATAAAAATATTTAAAATTATCGAAGTTACGAGCGTGTGTGGAAACTGCACAAAGCACGCTCATAACACAGTCATTTGTTGGAATTTTTTCACCAAATTTTCAACATAGACATTTTGGGACCTCCACTCATGAACAGTGACACTGTGATTTTCTTAATCTGTCCCAAACATTGATTTCCCACAGCGACCGTGCCATTGTGTGCCAGATGTGCAAAAACACATTTCGGGCAGGATGTGAAAAATTAAATCTCTACTGTTTATAAGGAGGTGTGAAAAAATGCAATGTTGAAAATCTGGAGTGAAAATTTTAAAATTTTCAAAGTTACGAGCATGCATGGAAACTGCACATTGCACGCTCATAACATAGACATTTGTTTGAATTTTGTCACCAAATTTGCAACATAGGCTTTTTGGGAGCCCACCTCATGAACAGTTGCACTGTCATTTCATTAATCTGTCCTGAAAGGTGATTCCACGCAGTGACTACGATACGACCTTTTGGGGGCCAAATAATGAAATGACAGTAACTGATTTCATGAGCTGGGGTCCCAAGGACCCCATGTTGAAAATCTGGAGTCAAAAGTGAAAAAATGTCTGAGATATCCACCTAAGTTGAAACCTCCCCCATTGATGCCATTTTACAGCTTACCAACATTTCTTCAGTTCATGGTCTGCTTTGAAGAGTGCAGACATGTTCCCACTCCACTGAAGAATGCGGCACTGGACCTCCAGAGGTATGTATGGGGAGGGATATGGGGAGGTGGGGTGCACAGAGGGTGGGTGCTGGTTAGGGGAGGAGGCCCTGCTGACAGCGAGGGACCAGTTTCTTTGTTTCAGGTTCTAAAAAGAAAAAGAACAGTGTGGACCATTTTCTTTCTTTACAGGTATATGACAAATGTTGGGGACACTGGGCTGGGTTGCCAGTGTGCCCCATGACTTTGTGGGCATGATGTTTGCCACAATGGGTGGGCTCTTAGTGTGGTTCACAGTGGAGGCGAGGGCAGGAAAATGCTGACATGGTCAGCTTCACAGAAACATAGAAACATAGAATTTGACGGCAGATAAGGACCGCTTGGCCCACCCAGTCTGCCCATTTCCCTACCTAATGGATAAGCTGCAGATCCTAGTTAACCAGCAGCCTACTTCTTCCTACCCCACCCCTAGAATTGCCTTATGACTGTCCCATGCATGCTTGAATTCCACCACTGTTTTTGACTCCAAACCTCCTCTGGAAGGCCATTCCATGCCTCCACAACTCTCTATGAAAAATACTTCCTAAATTACCTCTGAGCCACCCCCATCTTCAAATTGTGCCCTTATTCTTGCACACCTCTTTTTGAAAGATGCTACCCTCTTGGACTTTGTTGATTCCCTTGAGGTACTTGAAAGTTTCTGTCATGTCCCCCCTCTCCCTCCTTTCCTCGAGGCTATACATATTAAGCTCCTTAAGTCTCTCTTCATATGTCTTCCAGTGCAGACCCTGCACCATTTTAGTTGCTCTCCTCTGGACAGCTTCCATCCTGTCTATGTCTTTGCGGAGATTGGGTCTCCAGAACTGCACACAGTACTCCAGATGGGGTCTCACTAGCTGTCTGTACAGAAAGATAATAACTTCCTGTTTTCTACTGGTGATGCCTCTCCCTATGCATCCCAGTATCCCCCCAGCCCTCCTTGCTGCCCTCTCACATTGCTTGCCCACCTTTAGGTCATCTGATATGACTACCCCCAGGTCCCTTTCCATTTTTGTTGTTGTTAGTATCTCACCCCCCATTGTGTACTCTTCCCCTGGGTTTTCGTTTCCCAGGTGCATTACCTTGCACTTCTTAGCATTGAATCTAAGCTGCCATACATTTGACCATTCCTCCCTTGCCAAGTCCCTTCTCATTCTTTCCAACCCACCTTGTGCATCAACTCTGTTGCAGATCTTTGTGTCATCTGCAAAGAGACATATTTTTCCTTCCAGTCCCTCTGCAATGTCACTTATAAAGACATTGAAGAGGACCGGTCCTAATACTGAACCCTGCGGTACCCGACTAGTAACCCCCTTTCTTCAGAGTGGACTCCATTTACTATTACTCTCTGTGTCCTATTCTCCAGCCAATTCTTTACCCAGGCTGTCATCTTGGGACCCATTCCCAGGCTGGCTAACTTGTATATTAATCTTTTGTGTGGGACTGTGTCAAATGCCTTGCTAAAGTCTAGGTAGGCCATGTCCACAGCCCCTCCCTGATCTACTACTTTGGTCACCCAGTCAAAGAAATCTATCAGATTCATCTGGCATGACCTTCCTGATGTGAATCCATGCTGCCTTGGGTCCTGTGCCCCTCTGGCCTCTAGATACTTGACAATTCTTTTCTTCAGAAGTGATTCCATCATTTTCCCTATCACTGAGGTTAAACTAACAGGTCTGTAGTTTCCTGCTTCTGCCCTGCTCCCACTTTTGTGAAGGGGAATCACATCTGCCCTCCTCCAGTCCTTGGGTACCACCCAATCCTCCCATGATTTGTTAAAGAGGATAGTCAATGGTGTCACTAGTTCTACCCTTAGTACTTTTAGCATTCTGGGATGAATCCCATCAGGTCCCATTGCTTTGGCCACCTTCAGTTTTAAGAGTTCTTTCAGAACCCTTTCTTCTGTAAATGGGCTGGTATCAACTTCTGTATCCAGAGTGTTTCTATTGTTTGTTTTAGGTACCTCCCCCTCTTCATTTGTAAATACTGAGCAAAAATATTTGTTTAATATCTCTGCCTTTTCACAGTCACCCTCTGCCCACTCCCCCTCCCCTTTATTATGCCTCACTATCCCTCCCTTGGTCTTCCTTCGCTCCCTGACATACCTATAAAAGGTTTTATCCCCCTTCTCAACTGAGTTGGCTATCTTTTCCTCGGTTTGGGCCTTTGTTGTTCTGACTGCTTTCCCAGCTTCCTTTTGCTTTAACTGATACAATTCTCTGTCCTGCTCCTTCTGTGATTCCTTGTACTTCCTGAATGCTTTCTTTCTCTTGAACCTTCACTGCCACTTCCTTTGAGAACCATAGTGGTTTCTTACATCATTTTGTTTTGTTTATTTGCTTCACACAAAGGCTTGTTACCTCTGTGATGGCAGTTTTATTATTCCCCATTGTTCTTCCACCCTCCTTCCTGCTCATTTGCTAGTGCATTCCTTTGGCACTCACCATTTTGGCAAAGTCAGCCTCCTAAAGTCCAATACTTTTGCCTTTGTATGGCTTGACTCTATTGCTGTGTTTATTGTGAACATGCTGTTCGATGGTCACTAGTTCCCAGATGGCTACCCACTTCTACATCTGTGATCTCTCTCCATCTCCATTTGAAAGAACCAGGTCTAAGATTGCTCCCTCTCGAGTGGGTTCCAATACTAGTTGTCTAGGCATGCCCCTGTAGGGCATCTAGGATAACCCACTCTTGATGCTGCTGCAACTGCACTCCAGTTAACATCTGGCATATTTAGATCACCCATCAGCAATATCTCCCTTTTCTGCCATTCTAAGTATACTTTCTATCATTTCCATGTCCATTTCCTCCCCCTGAGAGGGGGGTCTGTATACAACCCCTGTGCGGATTGTGGTGCCATTGCATTGGCACACTGGGAGCCCACCCCAGTGTGCCACTCAGGCACACTGGGCTGGGCTCCCAGTGTGCCACATAATCTTGGGAGGGTTACAAACATGCCAACAGGGGGATTGGGCACCCCTGAAGTTGGCTTGCTTGGGATTGTGAGAGGTGGATGACGACATCCGCTGCCATGTTTATTGAAATGTTTCAGCAGGCAAGGCACGTCCTGCAATGATGGGTGCTCCCTCATTGCAGTGGCAAAGTTCTTTCAAGTTGGTGGCATGCTTCTTAAGTGCTGTCATACACAGTGTGCTCATTCATTGGTGACACACAGACCAGCCCAAGAAAGCAGTGACACCATTGGCCACAACACGGCCGCACCTCCACAACCTGCTACTCCAACATACTGTCACAAAATTTTGCTTGTGCTGCACGTGCAAGACAACATAAAAACTTGATGGAACAGACATACAAGAGGTGGATTCAGCTAGTACAAAGGTATGGTAGTCTTAGTCGTGGACTTGAAACTGTAAAAAATTCTACCCTGTGACTGCTTAAATATTTTTTTATTTATTTTAAATCATTGGTTCGCATACAAAAGAATCAGTGTGAGAGGAGGAAAAAAAAAGAAAAACGTGGTTCCTTGGTTGCAGTGTGAAATAAGCCAGACTCTTGCTTGACTAGCTTTCTGTTTGTTTTTTCTGACTTCACACCATCCACTTGACCATCCCCCACTGCTTGTTGCTTCTATGATCAAGAATAGATCATTTCCCTTTCCACTTCACTACTACAAGCTTGTCATTTGTTTACACCACTGGAAATGTTGGTAAATAATGGTAATACAGGTTATAATTTTTTAATTCTCTTTATGTCTGGGTATCAAGCTGCTGCAGTGCAAAAACAATTCATGAGGCATCAGCACGGCAAGGAGATGGACAGAAAAGTACTGATCTACTTTTAAATAATTTTTATCATTGTCTGACCTTAATAAGTCTGAGTTGACTCTGCATACTTGCAAAGGTGATTCCATTTTACCAGTTGAACTCCAGTAACTGAGTAATCTTCTCTTTCCACTTTTATATCCACACAGTACTCTCTATTCTCTGTGTACTTCTTGATTTAAAGGCATAAACTAATTTTGCAGAGTCAGCTCAGACATGATGAGGTCTGCAAATGATTAAAAAGTATTTAAAGTATGTGAATGCTTCTCTGTGGGTCTTCTTGCCATAAAAGGTGCCTGTAAATTAATTGTTTCTTCTTGATTACTGGCAACCTGCTGTGTATAGTGGTATTTAGAAGCTTATCTTGTTGAGTGTATTATCTAATTGATATACCCTGGCCTTCTGTGAATGAGGTGTCACTATGTTTGAAGTCCCTGTCCCTGAACTCTGCTTGCTCATGGCAAACATCTTGTTTGGTACTAGAGAGGAGATACCTTTACTAGGCTAAACAAGAACTCAGACATACAACACTGTCACTGACAAACACCAAGCTTCCTGTACCAAGTTGTTAAAAGTAATAGAAAAAGTAATATGCGTTACAGTTACTAATTACTTTGTATACAAAAGTAATAAGTAACTGTAACTGATTACATTTATTTGAGAGTAACTAGTAACTGTAACTGATTACTTTTCAAAAGTAACTTACTCAGCACTGGACATATACTATATAGTTACAGCTGTAGTTGTGAAGTCTGCCAGCAAGAAAGTGAGAGCCACTTGGAAAGTGGTGCCTGCTCTCAAAGGCCTCCTCCCCTGAACCCCACAAAAAGGGTATGCTCCCTTCGACAGTGACACCAATACAGTGACCTACATCATTGATGACAAAATCGACATTTCATTGACAGGTCGATGTATTGGTGCGCCAGAGACAGGGGCACACTGTCTCCCAGTCCTGCATCACCTCTCCGAATCAACTCTGGCTCAGAGTTAATTATAATTAAATTGGGAGGTACATGAGGCAGAGCCCCCAAAAATGGGGGGGTCTGGGGGTGTAGCCCCCCAATAGAAAAACAGACCGGGAGTACATCGGGATTTATGTCGATAGCAACTTGCGGTTGACATAAATTCCTTTGCTGTGATGCTGGTCTATGAAATTGTTGTCAGATCAGCATCGTACAGCCCACAAAGAGATCCTTACTCCCATCCGAGTTGAAGATTGCATACATGCTTAAACATGTTGAAATGTGTATTACTAAGAAGTAAATAAAGTTAAAGAAAAGTTAGCATTTTACACAGTCATCTCATTTAAGGTAGATGCAGATAATTATATTGATACAAACACTGTTTGCTGGTTTTTGTTCTGTCCCAACAAAAAAATTATAATGTTGTTAAAAAGCAGTTTCAATTCAAATAAGTTCAAAAGTTGCTACTTTTAAAATATGTATTTTTGAGCACTATAATATTACTGCACATTATTTCTGGAAATGGTCGGAAGATATTAGTGGATGTTCAGTCTAACAATAAGCACATTTTTATAGTTTTCCTCATGCATTTTTCATGTATTTATTTATTTAGTTTTTATTGACTGGGTAAGTACACTAGACAAATTCTGCCTATTTTCAGGCTTGACTGGGGGGATACAGATGAATGCCAACTGACCTTGAATCAGATTAAGCTGTTGGTGGCATTTTTAGTGAATGAGGGAAATTTGGCCTGGCACCAGGAAATTCTCCTACTCTTTCTCTAGGGGGCACTGCTGGTTGTGAGAATGGCCACGTGATGCGGATCTCTTGAGAGGATGGACGTGGTGGAGGTAGGGGAGCCAGACTCCTCCCCTGCCTTTGGATTACCTGAGGCCCAGATTGTAGCTGAAAATGTGCTAACTTGTGTCAGGAATGGGGCTGAAAGCACTTGAGATTTTTGTTTCGACCGAGGACCTGAGCCAGCAGACTGCTGGCATGGATGAAATATTAGAAGTAAAAGGAAATTTCTCCAGTATTAATTCTGAGGCTGGGATAAGGTTACAGATCAAAGAAGAAGATGAGAGACACTTACTAGAATGAGAACTGCTGAGCGCTAAGCTGGCTTCACTGAAATCTGCTTCCCCTGCTGTCAAGCTGCCCGATTCTGCTGTCAGCACCAGTGATGATGCAGCATCATCAAAGGCCTCAAAGGGTCAGGTGAGTCATCCATGGAAGTGTTACATTGTATTGATTTTACTGACTCCGAACTGCTCGAAGTACAGGCTGGCAGCTTTCACGTTGAAACCAGCATGTGCCTAGAGCCTGATTTGATGTGAGAAGGGGTGGATATAGAAGCAGAAGTGAGTTTGGGGAATGCTGAACAGCTAGCTCCAGTGTGGACTGATGGTGTAAATACTAAGACAGATATGGAGATACCAACAGTTTTTCCACAGATCACTAACTTAACGAGGGCATCTGGATTTGTCTTGAAAGACATCCAACCTTTATCCAAACAACAAATTGCATCCCTCGCAGTATAGGACATCCTCTTTCAAACAAAACATGAAACTCACGATGGTATCACAGTTTTTTCCTTTTCAGCAAGGGATTCAATGCCCAGGGCTGCAATCAGAGAGGAGGTTAAAGGGAAAAGAGCTGCTTAAACTTTGGCCAATAGAAATATATAACAGGAGGTGGGTCCCTTATCCACAGCTAAGGGAAAAATAGGAGTGGTGTATAGACCCCCTGCCCTGGCGGAGGAGCTGGAGGACAGTCTGGTGGCAGATGTTAGGAGACACTGCAGACTGGGCAGAGGAAAGGTGGTGGTGTTAGGGGACTTAAACATGCCAGGAACAGACTGGGAGACTATGACATCCTCTGTGACCAGGGAACAGAGGTTGTTGGATGTCTTTCAAGGCGCTTCCTAACTCAGCAGGTGAGGAACCGACCAGGGAGGCACGGTACTGGATGTGGTCCTGGCAGACAGTGACCAGATTGGGGGCCTGGAGGTAAGGGACCCATTGGCGGGAGTGACCATGCCACGGTCTGGTTCTGCCTGGACCTAGGAGGGGTAGAAGGCTGCACAAAGACGGAAGTAACCGACTTCAGGGGTGGATTTTAAGGAAATGGGAAGGATCCTTAAGGAGCATTTGGATGGGATTGGGTCAGACATGGACGCTGATAGTAGGTGGGAAATCATCAGGAGAGGGGTGCAGGATGCTACCAGCACCTGTGCAAGAGTAAGACGAAAATGCGGTAGGGCCCAAAAACCCTGTTGGTGGACCAGGGAGGTCCAGGAGGTGGTGCGGGGAAAGAAAGCAGCCTATAAGAAATTCAAGTGCTCAAGGAGTGAAAGGGATCGAGGGGAGTATGAGCTGTTGGCTAGAAGGGCCACTAGAGTGGTGAGGGCGGCTAAGGCAAGGAAGGAGCAGAACCTGGCCAGGGAAATTAGGAAAGGGAAAAAGGGGTTCTTTAGATACATTGGGGAAAGACGAAGGGTGAAGGGGCAGAATAGCAGGATTAAATCAGGGGAGAGATGGGCACAAGACCCAGAGGAGCAGGCTGAGGTACTAAATGAGTACTTCACCTCAGTTTTCACCAGGGAAAATGGGGATGCTGCATCATACATGGGAGGAGACAGAGATAATGAGGAGGGGACCCTTACCAATCGGGCAGGTCTGGGGAGAGGGGCATCACTGGCAGGTGGGGAGGGCTAAGCAGGAGAAGAGGTACTGGAAGTGGAAATCACAGCAGAGAGAGTGAGGGAAGCCTCAGCTCCCTTAAGACGGAGAAAGCACTGGGCCGGATAAATTACATCCTAGAGTGCTGAAGGAACTTGCAGATGTCCGCATGAAACCCTGGCAGAGCTTTTCACCATCTCTCTGAGGACAGGGTGGGTGCCCCAAGACTGGAAGGTGGCGATGTAGTGCCTATCCACAAGGGGGGATCAAGGAGGTGGTAGGGAACCACAGGCCTGTCAGCCTGACATCAGTGGTGGGCAAGGTGATGGAGGGCATTGTCAAGGAGTGGCTAGGGGGCCCTAGATAAGTCAGGGTGCCTGGACGATAGACAGCATGGATTCATCCTGGGAAATCGTGTCAGACAAACCTGGTGGAGTTCTATGACTGGGTGACAAGTGCCTTGGACCTGGGTAGACCAGTGGATGTCCTCTTTCTGGACTTCAGCAAGGCATTTGACTCTGTTCCTCATGGGGCCTGTTGGATAAACTAGGAGAAATGGGGGTGGGAACCAGATGATCCGATGGATAGGCAATTGGCTCCAGGACCGGACCCAGAGGGTCGAGTTGGTGGGATAATCTCTTCCCAAGGAGGGTCATTAGTGGGGTCCCACAGGATCAGTCCTTGGGCCCCTTCTGTTCAACGCCTACGTATCTGACATAAGGACAGGAATCAGGAGTGAGATGAGTCTCTTTGCAGATGACTCAAAACTGGGGGGAGTGGTGGATGGGGAGGAGGGGAGGGTGGCCCTGCAGGGGGACCTGGAGGCTCTGGAAAGATGGTCTAGAAAGTGGAAGCTGAGGTTTAATGCAGGGAAATGCAAGGTACTCCATCTGGGGGCCAGAAACCCAGGCCAAGTGTACACCCTGGGGGGTACTACAAGTCTCAATGGCTGAGAGGGACCTGGGGGTGGTGGTGGATGTCAAGATGAACAACTCTGAGACTTGTAGGAGGGCAGCAGCCAAGGCCAACGGGATGCTGGGATGCATCGCTAGGAGGATCACCTCCAGAAGGAGGGAAGTGATACTCCCTCTGTATAACTGCTTGGTGAGGCCGCACCTGGAGTACTGCGTGCAGTTTTGGAGGCCACACTTAAAGAGGGACATTAACCTCCTGGAGAGGGTCCAGAGGAGGGCAACCAAAATGATTTGGGGCTTGGGGGACAGGACCTATGAGGAGAGGCTCGAAGAGCTAAATATGTACACTTTGGAAGAGAGAAGGGACCGGGGGGACATGATAGAGGTCTTCAGGTACATGAAGAGGGTAAATAGGGGAGGAACAGTGAGGGTGCTTCGAAGGAAGGAGGAGGGGGCCACTAGAGGGCATGGGTGGAAGCTGGAGGGGGGAAGATTCAGGGGAGAAAGGAGGAGGTGCTACTTCACTGAGAGGGTGGTAGAGCCATGGAATGCACTACCTAGGGGGCTGGTGGAGGCAGAGACAGTGGAGGGGTTCAAGAGGGGGTGGGACAGGTACAGGGGAAGGGTTCAGGAAGCAAAATCCAATGCAGCAAGAATATCCGGAACTGGGAAGGGAGAAGCCAGAGAAGACGAGGGGGACAGCAAGGTCAGCACCCAGGGTGGGGGCTGACCAAACGAGCAGACACGAAAGACCATTAGGCCTATTCTGCTGGCATTTTAGTATGTTAGTATGTTAGTACGAATGGGCCTTACCCCTGTAAAACCTTTGCCAACATCAGTAGTAATGGAAATGGCATTTGCAGTTACACCTATCTCCTCCTGTGACTCTTGGTCACCTAAAAAGGCTGTATGTGATGCCGGGTAGAAACAGCTTCCAAGTGTGGCCTGGCTGCCTGATCCTAACTGGGACCCAAAGCTAAATTTTTCACAAGCTACAAGAATGGCGGCCACCTCATCTGTTCCAGGTACCTAAAGATCTGTTGGATGCATCTTCTATGGAATTGACTACAGTGGGGCACCAGCATTTAGATGTTACATTTCAGATAATTTAATCGCCACTTGGGACTTCAAGGATCTTGTCTGTCCTAATGTAACTGACTGCCCACAACAACCTGTGGTTTCTGTTGAGGCACCATTGAATCAGATTGCAACTTCACATGATTCAGAGTTGCCACAAGAACCTGTACTATCAGATTTATTCACTAAAGCCAAGAAAGAAGCAGCACCACGGAGAAACGCTGTACAGATTCACTATAAAGATGGGCTTGAGGACAGACCTGATAGGCATTTTGTGGGGAAATGTCTGTTAAAAGAATCACTCAAGTTCACACCTAGGGAACTGTATGCTTTCATTAACATATCGGGGGAGGATAATTACGATGTAAGCTTTCACACTGCATATGCTTTAGACATGTTTTGGGACCGCTATAGCCAAGTTAAGTTTTCCCCCACATAGACCCCTTTTTTAGTCATACCTCTGACCAAGCCTTTGTAAAATTTGTTACAGTAATGTTCAGAAATGAAGGGTCCATGTGGAGGATATAACTTACTGGTTGTCCCAGCGGTATGAAATTTCAAGTGATCCAGAAGCAATTTTGGAGACCAAAATGTTTTGGACAGGGAATGGAAGTTCAAAGTTAAATTGCAGCAAACCAAGTCAGAGATTGATCATGTACCAAATTTCTTCTTGCTAGGCAGGGACCATGGGGTCCTTTTATGCAGGTCAACCCGGCCTGTTATAGATGGGTGCCAGAACCCATTTATCCAGTTCATGTGACAAATCCCATCGTGACAATTGTGGGGAATTGCACACAGTACCTTTCAGTGCACAAATCACACTCAGTATGATGTATGCAAAGAATATGGGCATGTTTTTCATAATGCTCCAGGGCAGCTAGGAACAAGGCCTCTTGCATTAGTCCAGAATTGCTTATCCAGCAGGCACAAGATTCCGCCTCTGCTGAAGTGCCCATGGTTACTGAACCTACCACCCCACCCCACCTCTAGTTCTAGCAGACCACAGTTTGCCTAGAGGAGTACCAAACCCCACCCCACCCCCCTTCCCCAGCCTGGAATTCTCTCCATAGATACTTCAATCCCCTCATCTTTGGTCCCTGTCTGTTATGGAGATCCTGAGGGGACAAGAAATAGCTGGGTAATACCCACTGTTTCTTCTCCTTTGCCTAGGAGACGATCCTCTCAAAATTTGAAAACAAAGTCTCCCCCACCTTCAGTGAATTTTGATTCTGGTAACTCTAATTCTGCTTTATTCTCACCAGTGGGTGATTCTGACATGGAACAGGAAGATTCTCATTCTCAACCACCCTGTACTGATCATCTCACACAAGACCAGGATTTGGTGGGATATAAAGGGAAAAAGAAAGGAAAAAACTGTTTAAAGTATACATTTCTCTGATTTCATTACAGCTTTGTCCATTAAACATTCACAGCTTATTGAATGCTGTGAAACAGCAGATGGTATTCTCTTATCTCTATGAAACCAGACTAGACATTTGTTTTCTCTAGGAAACCTGGATGAATTCCAGTGATCAGCACTGATGCTATAAAATGAATGGTGGTGGGGACCCTCATACTGGTCTTTTGGGTAAACTCTGTTGATGGGGTAGGTATTCTGTTTAACTCCTACGATTTTACACTGATTAAATTAATAGACTTAATCCTGGGAAGGGTTTTCATTCTAGATGGAATGTAGAAAGGGCTGGATTGCCGGTTCATAAATGTCTATGGTCCACGGATTAAGGCAGCTAGAGTAGCCCTTTTCAATGCTATTCAACCTTTTTAGTTACATCTTATAAAACATTTTGGGTGGGGACTTCATTGATGTGCTGAAATGTGTGATGGACTCAAACAGTGAAAATAAAATCTACTGTGATTCAAACACTCTATCCGGGGTGTCAGAATCAGCAGATTTGCAGAATTGTAGCACACACTTACAAACACTGCCTAGGTATACCCACAAACATAATAAATATATTACTACCATTGACCATATTTTTATTTCCAAACATTTGCCTAAATTTAAATTCCATATAAAACCCGTGGAGTTTTTGGATCATTTGGCTCTAGTACTTGAGTTCACAGAGTCTAGATTTGAGCCAAAGTATACTAACTGGTGGAGATTAACACTCAGTCCTATCAGATCCCCAAGAAAGAAAGGCATGATAGATTTAATTAGGCCAGGACATCTGTAAGTTTTTATATACAGATTTGGGGAATGGTGGGAGGACTCAAAACAGATTTTAAAATTTGGTTGATGAAATATGGGAAACGGAAAGAAAATGAAATTTGTTTTAAATATTTGCAGCTCAGGACACAGCTAAAAAACCTATACACTTTGTCAAATTTCTGTAGATATGATTACTCATACCAAATTAACATATTAAAGGAAGAGATGAGGTTGTACCAATATGACAGGGCAAATATAATAAAAGCTGTGTTGCAAAGTGGGACCCAGAAAACCCCTATTGGTGACCCATTTGACGCGTGTAAAAATAGTAAAGAATCTACAAACATGGAGGCCCTAATTGATCAACATGGAAGGACAGCCACCATCACTGAGGACCTTCATAAGGCTATTAATTAATCAACTCACATTTTCCATCTAGGACACCTTCGGAAGGTGAAATTAATGAATTTCTTTAGGGCATAAATATCCCTAACATACCTGAAGTAACAGATACCGTAAAGGAAGACATTGGTGTCTTAGAAATAGAAATGGCAGTAATTGAGGTCAGTTAGACATGGGCTCTCTCCAGGGCCCGACAGACTTTGTAATGAATTTTATAAAAGTTTTCAAGTGGAATTATCCAGGTGTTTATACATGGTGTTTTATTTTTACCTTTCACATGATGTGCTACAACCCTCCTTTTCGGAAGGCTTACTGGTATTTCTGTTTAAATCTGGAGATAGGACTAGGATCCAAAATTGGAGGCCTAAAACTATACTTAATACTGACTATAAAATATTAGCTCATATCATAAATACTAGAATAATGTGGTATGCTAATTTGGTCATTTCTTCTCACCAATATTGTGGTCTACCTAAAGGAAAATTCAGCATTCCCTAATGATCATAAGAGACATAATTGACCATTTCACCTTACTAGGAATACAGAATATATAGTTTCAGTTGATCTGAAGAAGGCATTTGATAGAGTGTATTGTCCCTATTTGTTCACCACATTGACAGCATATGGTATACCCCTACTACTGTACAACACCTGTGACTACTTTACAGGTTTCTGTTGTGCATCCTATTATTAAATTTCAAGTCACAGAGGTGTTCAGTGTTAACACAGGAGTTAGGCAAGGTGCCCTTTAAGCCCGCTCTATATATATTCACACTGGATCCCTTTCTTAGGACACTGACTGAGCACCCAAGAGGGGAAGGGATATCTGGGACAGAGATATGGGGCAGTCATCAAATCCAAGCCTATGTAGATGATATCTGCTTATTTTTTTTTGGATCATCGACAATTACCCTGTTTCTTGCATACCATGCATATCTCTCAAATTTGAAACTTAACACAGAGAAATTTAAGGGCCTATTTATAGGCTCGGGCCTCCCTAACCCCACACAGAATGTCGGTACTGAGATCTCTCTTGTGCCTTTAAAAATATTGGGAATACTCTTGAGCCCCAGAATTTGCCCTTAGATAATTGGAATAAAGTTATACATACAATTGAGTCAGAGATCTATAGATGGAAATCCTGGAAAATGTCAAAATTAAAATGAATTCATATTCTCAAACAGTTTGTTACCCCTAATATGCAATATGTGGCTACGATTTTTCCTCCACCCACTGTACTGGATACAAACATTTATGGGTTATTTTTCCAGCTATTATGGGGTAATAAGCTGAACCCTATAAAGAAATGTTACACTTATCTTTCCAAGGAAAAAGGGGGTCTTGGGATGGCTGACCCCATTGTTTTTCTCCATACCTTATTTCTTATGCAGACAGTGAAGAATGGCTTAGTCCCTTCAGAATCCACTCATCATGCTTGGATTACACTGAACCTGAATAGATATTTTCAGGCATGGACTTTAGTTCCTCCTAAAATTAATCATTATCTTTACATGCTGGAGTATTTTAAATCAGCAGCAGAACAAATTTATAAATGGGGTTTATCAAAACTACAGGTTACACAAGGTACAGGGTCAAAACTGTATCAGACTGTTCTGAGATTGGTGTATCCTGTAGAACCCAGTTTCAAAAACTGCCCCCTCTAAAAAATATTTTATTAGTTTTGAAACAGTTAACAAATAACAGAAACCTCCCCAGATGTGGGAAATCCTATGGCTTTCAGTTTACGGAAGATTGAATGTCAGGGGAAATGCTAGGCACAAGATGTTAGAAAAAAGGAATTGTCTTTATCCAGCTTGCATTAATCAACAAGAAACGACAGAGCATTTCTTTTTGCATTGCTCAAATTCAAAATCCTCATGGGACTTTTAGCAGTTAAATGGTATATTGGGTGGCTATGCAGCTGTCAATGACATTTTAGTTTTGGGGAAATTTACCCGCTGTTTGTCTCAATACCATCAGGAAACATAAATTATTTTTCTGTGCTGTTTAAAATTCTTTTTATGGCAGGCTAGGTGTCAGTGGGATTTATATCAAAGGAATATGTTTTATGAGATTGTAAGTACTTTGATCCTACAAGCTATGGGAAAAGGTTATGTTAAGGATTTGGCATTATGCTGTTCTCAGAAAGTTAAGAGGTAGTGGAAAGGGTTTTCTATTTTTATTAAATTCAAGTGAATGGGAAAGGACGGAGGAATATTCAATTTAAACTAATGCAGGAGGATATACAAAACTCTGGGCAGGATTGTTAAACACAGGAAGTGTTCTTTTGTTTTAATTGGTCATGAGCAAGGCCACTGATTTACGGTGATTAAAACAATGAAATTCCATTTTCAAGACTTCAGATTCCGGAATTGCACCGGTGATAGTTACTCTAATTTCCAGATTTTACTGTGATTGTGCTATCATTCTTTTAGTATGTGCATAAATAATCAGAGTTAAAGAAGGCTTAATATACAGAGCATTAAATAAAGCAAACTGAAACTAGTACAGGAAGGAATTATAAGAAAAATACAAGTTTTGTAGATTTACTGATCTGATATAAAATGGCAGATTCCATGAAATCTTTGTTTTTGCCGGTTTTCAGGCAGTCCTAATTCCGAAATTTCACCAGGTTTTCTGGTAAAAACCGAAAAACAGTGGCCTTGGTCATGAGTTGCCAAACATTTGATGTGTATTGCTGTTTTTGCAAAATTGTATTCTTTACTTGTATAATGTTGTAACCCCCCTGTTACCCGGGGTTACTAGAATCCCAGTAAGACCTAGTGGTAAGCAGGGAAGGCAGCTTGTGAAACTCCAGTTAAATGGATTTCACACTGTCTCACTCTGTTCTCAGTCTCAGCTCAGGCTGAGGGATGACATCACCATAGAACTATCACAGCTGCATGAGCCACATTGGAATCTGCAGATGGGAGTTAGGTTAGAATGTTGGGAGTTTTTGAAGGCAGTTGTGTGTGAGCAGTCTTGAAGAGAGGAGCACAGCTGTCTGTGCACAGGCTCTTGGAGCCTAAGCTCTGATATAGTGCTACTTTTAGGAGAGGTGTGTGTTTCCGCCTAAATAGGAACACAATAAGCTGTTCTTGAAGTGGTGGAGACCGCTGATACTGGTCTCTGTGCCCCATCCCTGAGGGGATGGGAGTGGAAGGTTTGCCTGTTATTCCAGGGGCAACTTCCTGGTTCCGGTTAGGGAAGAAGCTGCCTTATTTTTCCAAGTTGTGTTGTGGCACCAGAAGCTGTCAAGATTCGCCTGTGGGGCACCTGCAACCAAAGGGTGAGTTCTGCTCTTGTCAAAGGGCCTATGTTTCACCTGAACTGTTTTAAAGTGGGGATTGGACTGCTTAATCAGTGGGAGGCCTAGAGGAATAGGCTAAGCCAAAGTAAAAGTATGTTCAAGTCCAGCACAAGGGGAAAGCCAAGACATGTAGAGGAGATGTGCTATACATTTACCCTTTAATCTACATTGCCAAGCTTTCAAAAGAGTTGTTTAATGTCCAGAGAAATGGCCGGGTATGGATTGTGGAAGCTGGAGGTGGGAGACCCCCCACCTTTAGTAACCAGGTTCACCTCTACGGATTTGCTCTGTCATCCTTTTACTTTGCCTCAGGTACTTCACCAGTGCTGAGGGAAGTACCCAGATGTGGTATTGAAAGGAAATTTCTCTTAAGGAGTCGAAGGCTCTAAGGTGGTTTAAGGAGCCACCAGGAAAATGTGTCCACTGCCATATGGACAGGGATCGAGTGGCTGGCAGGGAGCTGGGACAAGAAAACCCAAATAGTGTACAAGTCAGGCTGTGCACCCAAAAGCAGCTGCAAGTCCGGCTGTGTGCCTGGTGGGTTCAGAGCCTGAGGGCTGAAGTGTAGAAGAAGTGTTCTGTTACCTTATCTGCATTACTAGGAATGTAGCCCCGTGGGGGTCCATCTATGCTTTGTTTGTTCAGTTTGGATGTGACTAAAAGCCACACTTTAGAATCCCATTCCTGGTATTGGACATTACAGTTACTGCTTCCTGTGTTTGGATTTACTTGGGTGCCCCTGTGCAGAGTAGCCAAACCTAAGCCCCTGTGCTGAGTAACCTAGTCCTCCCCGAACCCAGTCCCCACCTGGTACTGCTGTCAGCTTCAACAGCATACCACCTGTCATTTGCAAAAAGGGGTTACAGTGTTATTTTCAATAAAAAATTCACCTACTCTTTTTGAGAAGTGCCATGGGATCTTTAACATCCACCAGAACAGGCTCATGGGACCTCGGTTTAACATCTCATCCAAAAGACAGCACCTTAGATGTGCAGCACCCCCCTCATGCTGCACTACAGTGTCAGTATTGGGATATTAACCCAAGTGCCTAGTCTGGGGATAGAACCCACAGCCTTCTGATTTCTTGGCCTCAGAGATGAGTGTGCTGCCTGCTGAGCCACTGACACTGTTATTTGAGAATTGCTTTATCAGCTACCAACAACCAACAGGCTGACTGACAACACCCCTTATTTGGTCTTACACTCAACCTCTGGAATCAGAGAGAGACAAAGAGAGAGAGAAGGAAAGAGAGGAGAAAGACATAAAGAAAGATAAAGTGGGAGGGCCAAGAGGGAGAGTGAGGGAGAGACAAAGGGTGAGTGAGAGACAACAAAGAGAGTGTTTGACAGAGAGAGGGAGAGTAATCCAATATAATTGTATAAAAAAGTGCATTGTAGTATGTTTATATCTTTGATACTTTAAGGTATAAGAGTTTGGCAATATGTGTATATCTTGTTGCCATGAAAGTTTATTTGAGTGTGGGTGTGGTGCGTGTGAAAGTACAGTATGAGAGACAGATAGAAAGTTCCACCTTAACACCTTACCTTCATGTTTTAAATGGCTTTTGCATCACATGTACAGCAAAGAAAGGAATGTGACTGAGAGAAATGTGACTGAGAGAAAGAGAGAAGGGTAAGGAGTGAAAGAGAGTGGAGGGAGAAAGTCCACTGAAGACTCCTTCTTGGCTGAGTCTCAGGGTCGGTGGTGCCATCAGGGCACCACGAAGATGAAAAGAACGGCCGCTTGCCACGTTTTGTGCTGAATAGCCCCTCCGCTATTGTTTTAGCCCCGAGTATTTTCTCAGTTAATTCCCAGTCCCACGCTGGCGTGCAGAGAAGCATCACATCGCCAAGTCCCTTTTCGCCATCAGAGGCCCCTAGTCATCCCCCTGCTGCCTGCCCATTTTTCCTCCCACTGCCAGCATCCCCCACCTCCCTACTGCACTGGAATCCTTCTGTTGCCTCCAGAGCCAAGGCGCAGCCTCGAGGTCCAGGGAGCGGAGGGGCTCGAGCCGCCAGCCGGTCGGGCGGCACCTGTGCAGCTGACCAAGGGTTCCAGGAGGCTGGGAGAAGCAGGCAGAAAGAAGGCGCAGCCCTCGAGGTCCAGGGAGCGGAGGGGCTCCGAACGCCAGCGGTCGGCGGCACCTGTGCAGCCGACCAAGGGTTCCAGGAGGCCGGGAGAAGCAGGCAGAAAGAAGGCGCAGCCCTCGAGGTCCAGGGAGCGGAGGGGTCCGAGCCGCCAGTGGGTCGGCGGCACCTGTGCAGCCGACCAAGGGTTCCAGGAGGCCGGGAGAAGCAGGCAGAAAGGTACGGGCAAAGCCGCAAACCAATCAGAAAGCGACCGCAGTCTGTGCCTTGCTTCCGATTGGTGCGCCTTCCCCATAGACTTAAACTGGGGTTTGCTGCACTATTCTGGCTGGGATTTCTGCTATTCTTTAAATTATTTGGAATTCCTCATAAAAAGTGCTGTTTTCTCTTACTTTGTGCCTGATTTATGGGCTGTTTTTCTGTATTTTAAAATAAGTGTTACAGTCTTTTGAAATGATGTGTGGGCTAGACGCTTAGGCGCCTAACCCCCATACCCTCCCAGTCTATTGTTGTGCAAATCTTAAGTTTTAGCACCTTATTGCAGATTACTGCACAAAAGGTACTCCTGCTGACTGCCTTCTCCTCTGTCCCCCACCTTGTAGAAGGCGCAGCCCTCGAGGTCCAGGGAGCGGGAGGGCCCCGAGTCGCCAGTGGGTCGGGCGGCACCTGTGCAGCCGATCAAGGGTTCCAGGAGGCTGGGAGAAGCAGGCAGAAAGGTACGGCAAAGCCGCAAATTTTGCCCGCCCCTCCCCTCCTGTTGATTCCTTTATCACTTTCTCCGCCATTTCTTAATCCACGCCACATCCCTTTCCCTTCCTCCCTTAACCCTTACCTAACCTCCACAATGCTACTTTGCTTCCTTTTTGTCTGAAGCTCACATCTCACCAATCCCTTATGATATTAATGTTATGCCCAGTGTCAAGATAAATAACTCAGTTAATATGACCTGCCCACTTCTGCCATCCAATGGCCAACCACGGATTCCTTATTCACCCAACCACGCTTACAATGCAACCTCTGGGATATCCCACATAAGGCCACCCTAACAATTCAGCACAGCCCTGGCACCTTACTTGTATCATGGCTTTTATTAACCCACTATGCCTGTCCATTAAATTATTATGCTATGATAAAATTCGCACCTATATACCAGGACCATCACTCATCTCACAGCAGGCACCCAGGATTAGGAGGAAACGCTCTGACCACTCACTATCCCTGTCCCTTGGTGCCCTCCTCAAATTAATCTTCTACCTTCTGATCTGTTTTGGTACCATTGAAATAAATCCTGGCCCCATTGAAAGTTTATTTTCCCTGCTGATCTATCCTCTATAAATGGCCTAAGCTTCCTACACTTCAATGCCTGCAGCCTCTTAAAAATTCTCCGTAATACAGGCCTGGGTGGCACATACCCTGCCTGACTTTCTGGTCATCTCTGAATCTTGGCTCAGACCTTCGACCAAAGACAGTGTTGTAAACCTTACCAACTATCAGCTCTTCAGAGCAGATCGCCCTTCCAGGGGTGGTGGGGTGGCCATATACATTAAGGACACCATCTCTGCTACCTGCCTCATCAACACATCCGAACCAAAGGAATTTGAATGTTTGTCAATCAAAATATCCCTTCCTAACTTGTCCTCATTTAAATTGATTGGCTGCTATAGGCCCCCCTCAGCAGGCCTCAAATTACTATCTCACCTGGGTCAATAACCAATCTAGGCCCTGAAGATACCATCATCCTTGGTGATTTGAATTTAAACTGGCTATCTAATGCATCTACACCATTGGTAACGTTTTGTGACACCTATGGCTTTACACAGCTAATTAAAGATCCAACCAGGGTTAACCTAAAAAATTCTAGCAACAGCTCACTCCTGGATATTATGTTGGTAAACAAGCCTCACTTATATATGCATGCAGGAGTACTACCGAATGATGTAAGTGACCATTGTCCCATAGCTGGCATAAAATCTTCACTCAAACCACCCAACCCTGCTGAATTTGTCCTCAAAAGGTCAAAAAGAAGTTCAACATACCAGGATACCCTGACGCAACACAATATATTGGCAAGATTTCTACCTACAACCTCAGTGGAAACAGCTCTCCAGATCTTAAACAACATTATCACTAATGCTCTCAATATTCATGCACCATTCACCAATATCAGAACTAAAGCAAGGTCCTGCCCTGGTTCACCACTGATCTTAAACAGCCTTGCTAGCCAGAGACAAACTGTGGAAAAAGGCAAGAAAAACTAAGGATTCCAGAGACTGGCTAAATTTCAGAAAAGCAAGAAATTCATGTACAACACAAATAAGATCTGCCAAAGCTGCCTATTATAGAGCTGAATTGATGCTCCTATAATAACCCAACCAGGCTCTGGGGAACTATAAAGGGTATCTTGGGCAAAACTCTACTCCTGCCTTAACCTGCAAACTGCTACTAAATAACACAGAAATTACGGACAAACAAGAAATCCTAAATACCTTCAATGACCACTTCACCATAGCTGGACTAGCATTTGACTCTTCACCTGCAAATCTCCTGAGATCTTCCTTGAACCTTCAATCCACCGTGGGTCAAAAGGCTACATCAACCTTCTCCTTCAACCCAATATCCTTGAAAGAAGTGAGATCTCCTCTCCAATTTAGATACTTCAAAAGTGCAGGTACAGACTCCCTGGACCCCTACTTCCTCAAGATTGCATCTCAAGTCTTATCTGCCCCCTCACTCATCTCTTCAATCTTTCCCTCACCACTGGATCCATTCCCTCCACTTGGAAAACAGCTCAAGTAGTTCCTTTACTCAAATCTGGTGATCCCATGGACCTCAATAATTACAGGCCCATTTCCATCCTATCACTTCTATCCAAGATGCTCGAAAAGTTAGCAAACTCACAATTAAGGGACTACCTGGATAACAATAACCTCCTAAATACAGCACAATCAGGATTTAGATCAAGGCATAGCACCATTTCGGCCCTAGCCAAAGTAACCAACTGGCAGATTGCTATGGATAAGAAGAACAGTACCTGTGCTGTGTTCCTGGATTTGAGCAAAGCATTTGACGCAGTGGATCATGAATCATTAATCACCTCCCTTGGCTCACTAGGTTGGATTCCCTTCACTCAATTGGTTCAAGTGCTATCTATCAGATAGGTCACAACTGGTAAAAAATGGAAACTACCTATCCACCTTAAAACCACTGTTAAGAGGTGTACCGCAAGGCTCTATTCTTGGCCCCATCCTCTTTGCCATCTATATTAATAATATTGATGCCAACCTCACTCAATCCAACATCCATCTGTTTGCTGATGATACTGTATTATATGTTAGCAATCCTTCATTATCTAAAGCCTGTGAACTGCTACAATCTGAATTTTCCATCCTACAACACAACCTACTAGATAAAAACTACTTCAAATGCCAAAAACAAAAGCTATGTTCTTTACCTCAAAGAGTTGCTCTGCCACTACCCCACCATCCACCAACCTACAACTAACCACTTACTTGAGAGAAGCTGGAATTCATTGATAACTTCAAATACCTTGGAGTCTGGATTGATAACAAGCTTGACTATTCTGTCCATATTGAGGAGCTACTAAAGAAACTGAGACAAAGGCTTGGTTTATTTTTAGAATAAAGCACTACCTCAACAGAGACTCCAAAAAAGATTAATCCAGGCTTCATTCCTATCCCTCATTGACTATGCTGACTTTCTGTACGGACATTGTTCACTCCCTCTTAAATAAACTGGACACCCTATACCACAGGTCCATCAGATTCATTACTGACCTTCCTTCAGCACCCATCATTGCTCCCTTTATAAGGCAGTTAACTGGACATCATTACAACACAGAAGAAATAGGAATGCTGCAATTTGATATTCAAAGCCTTATCAGGCAAGCTACCTACCTATATCTCAGACTGTTTTACTCAAATTACTTCTAGGCCATACAACCTAAGGATCAGCAAAATTATCATTCTTAAGGTCCCCAATGTCTGCACCCAGTTTGGGAGGGCTGCTATCAGCTACTCACTAGCAATTGTTTGGAATTCACTCCATAAAACCATGAAGCTAAATAACCTCCTACCCTTAATATCCTTCAAAAGATTATTCGCCACCCTATTCCCAGAACTCTGCAACTGCTTCCACAAGGCCTAAACCCCGGCCCTACCTATCCCCCCCTTTCTTTTTTCGTGTTCCTATATGCTGATAAAACTCCCGTTTCCAGTCCCAAGATTCACCCTCAAAATGCCTGCTAGGTCCTATAATCTACATATTACTCCTGATGTGTCCATTGCCTTCTGTCTCACAGATTAATAGTTTTAATGTGCGTGTACATATGTATATTGTTATATATTAGCACTTATGTCATTGTATTACTGTTTATGTTACTACTGTCATTGTATTACTGTTTATGCTACCCTTGTCAATGTATTAACACTTGCACTTCTTGGACCACTCAGGTCCATCTTGTAAATGAGCTATGCTCAATGATGTTCGCTGATTAAATAAAGATTTTGATTGATTGATTGATTGATTGATTGAAAGAGAAGAGAAAAGAGAAATAGAGAGAGAAGGGGTCAGAAGACAGCAGAGAGAGTATGTGAGACAGAGAGAGAGCATAAAAGGGACAGGGAGGTACTGAGAGAGCACAAAAGAGAGAGGAAGGTAGAGAACATGAGGGAGACTTGCATGAGGGAGACATACGGAAGTTGTCAAAAGGACAGATCAGCATGCAGAATAAAATAAATATTCAATTTTGCCCATTTTAATTTTCCTTTTGAACCATGACTGAGCTGCATTTAACTGGTTTATATGCTGCCCTTGCCCTACCAGTCTCATGATTGTAAATATTTTTAGCGTAAATTAGACTTAAATGGATCAGTTGTCCTAAGGGGTTATGGTTTTCATTTTCAGTATTTGAAATATTCTTTAACTGTCATTTAAATCTCTATGTTGAAGTTCAATTAGAGCATGTAAGAAAAAAGTCTCCCTCATATTAAATGCCTGCTTCATTTTTACGTTCGCTTGCGCACATGCGCAAGGAACGTTTTGGGAGAGTAGCACACTTTGGAGGTGTGCCTCTCCCATCCAATCCAGTGCTCTGTTGAGCAGGCGTGGCAGTCCTGCACCAATGGTGTAGGAGTTTAGGGACAGCGGTGGTCTTCTGCTTCAAAGCAAACCACCGCTGCCATACCGACCTTCATCACGCCGTCCCCTCGTGTCACGGCGCTCCCCCTTGTCACATCACCAAAGCTGGTGCCACGCTGAGGCCACCCAGTGGTAAGCGTTATTGCCGATGGTGTGCCCAATCCCCGTCTGCTCCACGGCCCCCAAGCCATCCTGCTGCCACGCTGAGGCCCACTCCAGCATGGCAAGCATTTATTTTTTGCAGACGGGGTGCCCAATCCCCGTCAGCTCCTCAGCCCCCCGCGAAGTTTGCTGACGGGTGCCCAATCCCGTCGGCTCCTCAGCCCCCACAGCCATCTTCTGCCATGCTTGGGAGCCCACCCCAGCGTGGCAAACATCCCACGTCGTTGTTTTTGTTTTTTAAACCTGTAAAATAAAATGGTCCCAATGCAGCATCTCCCAGCCCCTCCCAGAACTCCCACTCACCCACTGCGCATCAGCCTCCCCACCCCTCTACCCCATACTTACCTCCAGACTCCGCGCGATGATCTTCGGTGGACTGGGAATACGCCTGCACTCTTCAAAGGCGACCGCGAACTGAGGAAATGCCGGTAAGCTGTATAATGGGCTAGATAGGGGTTTCAACTTTATTGCATATCTCAGCATTTTAGAATTTTGCACCAAATTTTCAATATGGGGTTTTGGGACCCCTTCTCATGAATGATGTCACTGTCATGGCATTATTTGGGCCTGAAGGGTGGTTTCACAGTCACTGTGCGAAATCACCCTTCGCCTTAATAGCACCATGACAGTGACATCATTCATGAGAAGGGTCCCAAAACCCATGTTGAAAATTTGGTGCAAAAATTCCAAACAAATGACTGTTTTACGAGCGCAGTGCAGTTCCTATGCACGCCAGAGGTTTGTAATTTTCAATATTTGCAGTCCAGATTTTCAACATTGCCATTTTACCACACCTTCTTATGAGTAGTACAGCTGTCATTTTTCACATCTCACCCAAAACATGTTTCCACCCATGTAGCGCACAATGGGCAGTCAGTGTGCAAAATCGCTGTAAGTTGAAAATTTGGTGAAAAATTCCTAAATGACTGTTTTATGAGCTGCATTGCAGCAGTTCCTATGCACTCAGATGTTTGCAAATTTTCAATGTTTTCACTCCAGATTTTCAACATTGCCATTTTACCATACCTCCTATGAGCAGTACAGCTGTCATGTTTACATCCTGCCCAAAACATGTTTCCGCCCATAGTGTACAATGGCGAGTCGGTGTGCAAAATCAATGTATGGGACATATTAAGAAAATCACAGTGGCACTGATCATGAGCAGAGGTCTTAAATGGCTGTGTTGAAAATTTGGTGACAAAATTCCAGAAATGACTGTTTTACGAGTGTTCATTGCACAGTTCCTATGCACGCTTGTAAGTTTGCGAATTTTCAATATTTTCACTCCAGATTTTCAACATTGCCATTTTACCACACCTCCTTATGAGCAGTACAGCTGTCATTTTTCACATCCTTCCCAAAACGTGTTTCCGCCCATGTAGTACAATAATGGCAGTCGTGTGCAAATCAATGTATGGCACATTAGTAAGACAATCACAGTGACACTGTTCATTAGCAGAGGTTTTAAAATGCCAATGTTGACAATTTGGTGAAAAAATCCCTAACAATGACTGTTTTATGAGCATGCATTGCACAGTTCCCACACACGCTCCTAGGTTTGCAAATTTTCAATATTTCCACTCCAGATTTTCAACATTGCCATTTTACCACACTTCCTTATGAGCAGTACAGCTGTCATTTTTCACATCCTGCCCAAAACGTGTTTCCGCCTATGTAGCGCACAATGCGGGTAACAAATAGGTCATGCTGACAATTTATTGTGCAAATACCAGCAATCACACAGGGCATTAGGGTAAGCATCATACATGCCAAACACCACTGCAAATACCTGCAAGTTTAACGTCTCGGGCATTGACAAATGCTTGTTACATTTGTGTACACCAAAACAGCAGAGATGTTTTTCTGACTTTACAAGACTGCAGAACTCCTTCCTTATTACCAGTTTGACTTCTCTGTCAGGGTACAGTTTAATTCCTTTGCCAGCAGGATGCATTTTTTTCTTTCTTTTGTACTACATTAATGAGCATTAAGAAATTAAACCGTCCCTGGCAATAGTAAATGTCTTCCTGTGGGTTATCCAGGCAATCCAGAAAAAAACTCCTAATTTTGAAGGAAAAAAGGTTTGGAAGCACACACTTCTATGAAGACCATATGCTCAAGACTGATAATACACATATTACCATGCCATCTTTCATTTTTACCTGGGTGGCCATTGTATCAGATTAAGCAACAAAAGGTTCAGACTTCATATGGAGCTATTGGAGGAAATGTGTTGACAGCTCAGCTCTTAATATTCTGTATTAAATATTCCTATATAGTAAAACTGCTTTCTCAACAATACAATCGTCATCCTAAATATGCATTTATCACATTTCTTTATAGCAAAAACTGGTTTAGAAAAGGTGCCCTTTGTACCCTAATAAGCACCCTTCCTATCCTCAGCCCCCACAGCTTTTACCATCCTCCGGCACCCCTGCCTGGGCATCTTGAAGCTCCATCTCAGAGAGGACTCCAAAATGATTTATATCCGTAGTTCCATCATTTCATCTTCAGGCACCTTGTTTGCTTCTTGGCAAGAGCTGACACTTTGGCTTCTGGGGTTGACTTGAGGGTCCTGATGCCTGATATACTGAAGTCTGCCATTGCTATTAAAGAGGCTTTTCTTTCTTTGTTTTTGACTGCTTTTTGACATCTCCCAGGGGTCTCCAGTGGGGGTTTAGGTTACAGAGGGGTCTTCCATCTGTGCTTTAGTTAAATTTTTGCCTGAAGCTGGTGAGTCTTCACTTTCTCGTGGCCTGACTATGGAGTTGCTCTTTCTTGGTGGTCTATGCCATTGCTGAAGCAGGTGTGCTGAACATCTTAGCTGACCTGTTCACTATTATCTGGTTTCTTTTAAGTAAATTGTGTTGACCAAAATCAACACTCTGTGTTGAAATGTGTTCCTTGTAGTAAAAAAACATACTTTGAAAAAGTATTACATCTACAATAGCCGTGGTGTGCTTTTACTTATTGGTGGCTCCTGCAGCCCAGCACACTCTCTCTCTCTCTCCCGGGTCCTCTGACCCCCCCCACCCAGGCTTCTACATTAGCCATGGTGCAGCTTGACTTATTGGCAGCTCCTGATGCCCAGTACACTCTCTTTCCCTAGTCCACTACACCCAATGGGGGTGGCTTCTCTGAGTAGCAGCTCCTTGCTGCATTTACAGTGCAGTTTCCACCATGTGGCACCTGCGCTCCCACTGCTGCTTCCTCGTTCCTCTGAAGCCAGTAACACCACTGCAAATACCTGCAAGTGATCTTCAGTAGTGACAAATGCTTGTTTCCCTTTCTGTCCCTCCTAAATAGGTTGAAACTTGGCATGGCTATGCCACAAGTATGGTTTTCTGTAAACCATGTTTCAGTCACTGCCACCCAGTCCAACCTGTCTTCTTCTATTGCAGCTATAAGATCAGGGATTTTGCTTGCTAAACTCCTTGCATTTGTAACCATTGCCCTCCAGACCTGTTTTTCCCTTTTATAGTGTATGTTTTTCCTTTGGTATTTCCTCTTTGTTACTGAAAATGCTTCTCCCAGGTTTGTTTTTTTGTATATGTTGAATGTTATCTCCTACCTTGCATGCGCTTTGGGTGTACTTTGTTTCTCTGTGTTGGGGTGTCGTTACATACTGTACTAACTAGTATGCACGAGTGTTGTCGCCATCTCCTCATTTCTTAGTTTAAACACCCTGCATAGACGTAACGTTTCTGACTGAGTGCCGTCACCCCTTCCTTTGTTAGGTGGGTCCATCTGACCTAAAATCTCCTCTGCCCCAGAAGTCCTGCCAGTCTCCCTGTCTCCGATGAAGTGATGTTCATTTTCCTGGCACCATCTGAGCAGCCATGCATTTAGTTCAGAGATTTCCCTCTCTCTGATTCTTTCCATTCTACTTCCCTTTCTCTATACTGCAATGTTTCCTAGAAAGAGAAGGCAGACAAAAAAGAGGCCAGTCTTACACTCAGTTTGGCTAGGTGTGTTTTGGTTTACTTCACTGTTTGGTTTGCCTGGTCATTTGTACCAAGGTGAACTATAATGTTTGCTTTCTTTCCCTCCCTGTTCATCTTTCTTTCAATGTGGTTAGTGTTTCTTTTTGCAGAAGCTCCTGGAAGACACTGAAACACTATTTTAGTGTTTTTTTTTTTTTACAGTTAGTTTCTTTTCTCCTCCGTCCCCAGGTGGCTTTCCATCTTGCCTGAACCCCCAGCCCCATCTCCCACTCGCAGCTTACCTTCCGCTTCCTCCACGGCTTGTCCTCCATGGTGGGGGATGGGGATCCCTCAACCTGCTGGAATGGATCCGGTGTGGAGGTTACTGCCTGTTCATGGGAGCAGGGCCTGCAGGGATCGGCATTCATCCTGCTGCACCCAGGACACTTTTTCCTCCATTTTTCTCCCTCTTAGGAGAGGAGGTATGCAATGATGCCCTATGGAGAGAGCACACACGTGTCCAAATGCACTCCTCCAAGCATCTGCCTTCTCTCCTTCCCTTTCTGGAGTGTTGGTGCGCTGTCCCTGAGCCACCGCTAGGGGCCAGTCAAGCACCGACTGCTGGTGGCCCCCCTCCCCAGAGAAGAAGAGCAGTCCCTTGAACACTCGATCCATCTCCTCCCCTGCCAACCCCTGGTGGCCCGTGCTCATTACCAAACACGGGTCACTGGCATAGCATGAGGTAAGGTGTCCAGCACCTCAGCACCACCGGCCAGCTATTTTAGTGTTTTTGATTGGATTTAGGTGGTTGTACTCATGTATCATGGAGTCCCCAATGATGATGAGTGTTTGTTTCCTTTGGCATTTTTGTTTTGTGACATATCACCCTGGCTTGTCACTTTTTGGTGAGCAATATTGTTATTGCCTGTTTCGCTGTTTTGTTTTATGCTACACCTGTTTCTTGCCCACAGCCAAACCTACATGTGCCTCAGTGTCTCTTCGATAACATTCAGCCCACAGTTCAGCTGGCTGAAGCCTCAGACCTTCTAATATCATGGGATTCACGGTCGTGATCAATAGTGATGCAGTGCCTGTGTCACCAAGAGCTCTAGACTTTACAGAAGCCCACCCACCTCTATGGAGATTGGCTCTGTTGTAGATGGTTTATTTGTCTGCTGTGACAGCTCATTTTCAGCTGCTTTCTGGTTGGGGATTACATGGACCTGTTTCATTGACAGGGAACTGTTGGCTAGGACACCAGGGGAATCCCATAGTTAATGCTGTGGCATCTTTAACCTTCATATGGACAGCCAGCAAAGATGGGCAAATGGGGCCTCGGTTAAATATCTCACCCAAAGGACAACACCTCAGCAGTGCTGAACCGCCCAAGTGCTGCACTATAATGCCAGTATTGGGTAATAGCCTAAGTTCCTGGTGTGAGACTGTTGCACGTGACCTTGTGGGGCTTATCCAAAATCATCTGCAAAGCCCAGCAGTAACTCATTGTGCTACATTGTGGAATTCCTGACTGAGTTTATAAATTTATAGGTGCTGTGTGAGATGTCACTTATGGTATACAAGTGCCATTTCATGCAGTTTCAGGGAGAGGACTGTATTGGGAGCTGTAGTGTCAGGCACATGGAAAAAGCAGAGCTCAGCCTGGGAAGAAAAGATAATTAAGAAATATCCAGTGCCAGAAAGAATCCAATTCAGCAGAATGAGATTTCTCATAGCAGCTTCTGCCAGTTTATTCGCAGGTTATGCCGAATTGATTTAGGAATGTCCTGTGGAGTCCTGCAATACACCCTAGAATCTACAGAGTCTAAATTCTTGGGTTGCAGACCATGGCTCCAGACAGAGAAGAAACACTGGTGGAAAGTGGAATTGATTTTGTCATTACAGCTAACCAGTGGTAATTTTGATGTGTGTGTGTGTGTGTGCATTATGTGTGGTTCATAGCTCAGTGCTTATGTAACATAGTTGAATGATGAACATGATGGGTGGATACAGAGGCCAGTATAGAGAACAATGATTACTGAGTAATGTATTGTGCTTAGGTACTTGAATGCTTGAGAGAGTTTGATAATATTTGAGGGTTTTGGTTTTTTTCTGTATCCCACCTGCAGGAAGGAGCTTGATTAGAATTGTAGAGCCTCCGTGGATAAGAGTGCCGGAGAAAGAGGAGGTGTCGGGAGGATGGTGAGTGAATGCGACTCGCTCTAAGCAGAGCTGGAGGCATATGCCTCATTTAAATAGGCTGTGGGAGATTTCTCTCCACATAATCCCGGTTACTCCTACAATTATGTGTGTCATAGCTCAGTGCTTATGTAACATAGTTGAATGATGAACATGATTGGTGGATACAGAGGCTAGTATAGAGAACAATAATTACTGAGTAATGTATTGTGCTTAGGTACTTGGATGCTTGAGAGAGAGTTTGATAATATTTGAGGGTTTTGGCTTTTCTCTGTATCCCACCTGCAGGAAGGAGCTTGATTAGAATTGTAGAGCTCCAAAAAAGAATAAATATCCATGATTGTTCTACAGCTAAATGCTAAATAAGTCAGCATAACTTAATGATAAGAATAGATGATCACCTCCTCCAACTCCAGAGAGTATGACCAGTAGCACTCAGGAGAGGAAAAACCCCCTTGGGGAACCTCTGAGGACCCATGGCTACTGACCTGCCAGTCCTTCTGGGCATACTAAAGGAGAGAGATCCTAATTAAACTAATTACTCAGTTAACTTCTGAATTCTAATATAGAATTCAATCCATATGAATGGAGCTTTAAGAACAGACTGAATTGTAAGTGTCCAGTAAAGTAATTCCTTCGAGCAAAAGTCTGAGTCCAAGAATCCATGTATAATTCAGAATGATGGAGATTAATATTGAAGAAGCGACTTCCATACTTCAGTTGATAGAGGGCATAATCCATGTAATTGAATGATGGTGGATAAAGTTGATGACTGACGAACTCAATACAGGAGACAGAAGATATTTGCATCCAAGCTTTGATGACAATGAGGCAAAACAATATAAGTAGTACAATTGCTATGATTCTAATAATAGATGGCTTGTTTGAGATGAGGAATGGGAGAAATCTTGAGGCTAGGTAACCGACTGATGCATCCAGTCCTGATAAGTAAAGAATAATCTTAGGAACTGGTATGAATGCAACGGCTGTAGAGCAGAACTGGAATAGCAGCAAGCTGTATAGGATAAATGGAGACACTGGTACTAGGTATGAAGCATCTATGTAGTAGAATATTGACAGCCCAAAAGAAAATGAATCCAATGGACTGCTAATCCTAAGTAGAGGTAGTAGGCGTAGGGAATGCACTCACGAGGCCAGATGAGAAGGAATAGGATGTGGCAATCAGTCCCTTGAGAAAGTGCAGCTGAAACGATAGCTGATGAGGTAGGAGAGAGGCAACTGATTCCAGTATGTGAGGCGCAGCCATAGTTAGGAACGTCTGTTGGCCGAAATTGAGCATAGTCTTCGGCAAGATGGACAGCAAACAGCAGTAGCAGAGGTACAAAAGGCAAGTAGGTTCAGGTAACAGGAATGCAGCCACACTATGAGGCAGCTGATAAAGAAATGTGGCAAATCTTCCAGAGACGTATCTTGAATCATCTTTGAGCATCGTAGCATTGTAGCTGTAGGCAGTCATAGAGAAGGAATGATGCTGAGGACCGATGTATCCAGATCAAGGAAGGAAGGGATCACATGGAAGAGACTGAGGCAGACATATTGGCAACTGGACGAGGAAGTCAACATCCAAAACTGAAGACAAGCAAAGTTCGAGGTAGAACCAGCGAGACCAAGAATCCAGATGTAGAGAACTGAAGAGGCGGAACCAATGAAGTAGTAGTGCCACATGTCTGAAGTTGGTAGAGCACAAGCAGGAGAAGTCCACAGAGATGCCAACCAAGTCCTGGAAAGAAACAGCTGGAATTCCACGGCTGAGGCAACAGGGCAAAACATCCAGGACAGCAACTCCGGAATCCGCGAAATGAGCACTGAGGCAATCTGAAGGCGGTTGAGAAGGAGGACCATCCAATGAGTCGGAGAAGTAATAGTCATCAGGCATGTAGAGGAGCATAGGTGAGGTGGTAACCAATGTCCTGAAAGATGAAGTGTCAGGGAGTTCAGGGCTGAGGCAGCAGAAGCAGGTATTGCACAAGTAGAATGGATTCACCATGATCCGAGCTGGTGAAGACAGGTCAGAAAAGCAGACTAATAGCAGGCAATCCTCCCAGGCTGACGGGTGAAGGCAGGACGAGAAGCACAGTAGTATGATGAACTTCTCCCAGCTTGAAGGAGAAGGCAAGGTGAAGGAACAGGCGATTGGTAAGAAACCTCCCAGTCCGATGGGTGAAGGCAGGTTGTAAGGCTACAAATCTCCAGGCCCCGAGCTAAACAAGGCAGGCATAGAATAGAAGCGGGAACCTCCCAGCCCGAACGGGCAAGGCAGGTCGAGAAGCAGGCGAGAAGTAAGGAAACCCCAGCCCGAGGGCAAAGGCAGGTCAGAGAAGCAGATGACTATGAGGTAAATCTGCCAGTACGATGAGAAGGCAAGTTGTAGAAACAGGCGTAGTAGTAGGGAACCTCCAGCCCGGGCGGGCAAGGCAGGTGATAAAGGCAGGCAAGCAGTAGGCAACGCTCCCAGCTTGATGGACAAAGCAGGTCAAAGAAGCAGGTGATTAGTAGGCAAATTCCCCAGCTCAATGGCACAGCCAGGACGTGGAGGCAGGTGAGTATGGCGAAGCCGTATAGCAATGAAGGACTTCAGAGGCTCAAAGAGCACAAGGCTGACAGAGGCAGGAAGCATCCTGAAACTGAAGTGAATTGATGTAGATGATAAAGGTTCATTCAGGAACAGTAAAATTGTAGCATGGAATACTGACCGAAGTGCCATACACAACATATCCAGAAGCAGCATAGGAGCCAGCACAGCAGAGAATAATTGCAGACAGTAGGCTGATAGCTTATGAGTAGCCACATAATGCCACCGGAGTGACAGAGTTTTGAAAACAGGAGGGCTACAAGGAAACATGTCTTCCTGGCAACCAGCTTCCAATAGAGTGGGAGCAGTGAAATAGGTGCGACAGGAATCGAGACTCGTACACAACCCATCCTGAGTAGAACTTGAAATAGCATCTCCTCCAAAGAAAGTCATAAGCCAACAACCGAAGGGCAGCCAAACGTCGGAAGTCTGCAGGGAGCAAATTGGCAGTAAATGGTCCGAGAACGGAGAAGGCCAGAGAGCTGGACGTGATAAGAAAAACAAAACATGCAGCCATAGTAGGAGGCATAGTGTAACTAGGAAAGGGCGGTAGCAGAAACCCAATGGCAGAGGAAGCGCAGTGCTGCCTAGCGGAGCAAAAGGAATCCATGAGCTGAAGCATATCAGACAGGTAAGCAGGAGCCTGTCTTAGAGCTGGCTGAAAATAGCGCTGGACGGACTAGGAGCAAACAACAGAGCCTATGTCCATATATACGAGCCCGATATAGAAGTAACTGGCCAGAAAGGCACCGGACCAAGGCATACGTCCGGAAAATCCCACTACCAGCATGTGCCATAACATAGGAGCAGAAACAATTGTGCCGGTAGAGCACAGGTAACTGCACAAATGCAGGTAGAAAGGTACAGGCTAGGCAAAATAAATGACGAAGAGTGGTAGAACTAGGACAAGCAGGTAGCAGCGCAGGAACAGATGCCGTAATTAAAAGAAATGCAGAATGAGGCCCAGGTGTAGAAGCACGATGGCTGACGGTAAGGAGGTACACAGACAGGAAATGCTACCTGCAAAGGCTAGAACGGACAACCAATGTACCGGAAGGACGTTCCGGGTAGGACGTAGCTTCAGTCTAACATTGTCAGTGTTCCTCAGGGACTGCACAACGGCACGTAGTTCGAGCAAAGGAGAGGTGCAAAGGCAGAGGTGAAGCGGAGCGGAGAAGTCCAGAAGCTGTGGCAACTTGAAGGTAACCCTGCCTGCAATGAAGTGCGCATCAATCCCAGGACCATAAACTGTGGATCACAGAGAGCAAAGCAGCAGTACAAACAAAAGGAGGAGGGAATCCTGAATGGCCAGAATGCATGACTAGGCGGCAGCACGGTGGCAGCTACTCCAAAGAAGTGTAGCAGTAGAGAATGAAAATACAGTGCAGCAAAGGAGGAAAGAGAAGGTAGGAACAGGCATCTAGCAGGAGAGAAATAAGGAAGGAGAACCAAACAGGAACAACAATGGACAAGAAAGGAAGGGGGACGGCAGTATGCAAAGGCAGGAAGGCATGGGGGGCATAGAATGAGAAAGGAGCAGCCAACACCACGGCACCACTAGCGAATGTGACTCGCTCTAAGCAGAGCTGGAAGCATATGCCTCATTTAAATAGGCTTGTGGGGAGGAGCTCTTCCCACATAATCCCGGTTACTCCTACAATTATAGAGGTGTGCCTCGCCCCTATACTGTAGTTATGACTGAGTAGGCACTTAAATGTTAAATACTAAATTTTGCACTTTAATAACTTCACAACCATTCAATGGAGTTGCATGGAAATGTGCATGTTCTGTTGTCCAGCGTAGATCTCTGGATTTGGCAACTTGAGTTCCGTTGAGTGTGGTTTCTGAGTTCCAGAGAGGTGGTAAATGCATTTTTGTTCATTGACTTTGCTGAGGTTTTCTTTTAACTTGCCTACAGCCCAAACGGTTTGGAATCTTGGGCTGTGATTTTCAGGGCAGAAAGGACTAGCCCACAGACGTCGTCTTTGCTAGCCTAGTGAAAAAAAATTTATTCAAAAGTTATTTCTTTTTAAATTTTGAAAAAACTTTTCTGAGCATGCTCAGCAAGCACGTCAGGATAGTTGTATGATACAAAAAAGGAATCCTATTTCTTATTGGAATATTCCTTTTTCATTTGCCACCATCTTGTTTCCATTTTTTCTTACAAAAAATTCAAAAGCTACTAAACTTGACATCCTTGAGAGACACCAGCACTTCTATCTGGGTGATTGGGACCCCATGAGGTGTAATATGCACTTCACAGTTGCAGACATGCCCTAGAAATGTTTTTTTTCTAATATTATGCATCTTTTTTTGTGACCATGTGATATGAAAAAAGAATCCTTTTTTGTATCACAAGTCTTGAAAAGGGATCCTTTTTCATAACTCAATAATCTTTGCCCTGCATTGTGCTGCCATCCCCGGTACAGTCATGTTTTTCCCTGGTGTCTGATGGCATCCCCCACCCACTGATTTTCATCCCTGACATAAAATATATTTTGCCCTGGTGTCTACTGGCACCCCCCAGCCACTGATCATCGTCCCCCATACAAAAAAGATCCTTCCCTGGTGTCTAGTGGCAATCCCCAACCTGTTGATAACTCTCCTCCTTGTAACATGATATTCCCTGGTGTCTAGTGGCACCCCTCCACCCTCCGATCCCCATCCACTGTCTCCTTTTGTTTCCCTGGTGTCTAGTGGCACCCCCACCCACCAATCATCATCCCCCCTACAAAAGAAGATATTTCCCTGGTTTCTAGTGGTACCCCTCACCCATTGATGCTGTGCCAGTAGCTGAAATGAAGAAAACCATCCTCAATGTGTTTTTTTAATATAAAATTACCCCCCACCTCCCACTCAGCACCCACCACCCCACACCCTCCAGTACACCCCCACACACCGTCACTCACCTACTCACCTGAACAGGTCCCAGGTGTGAGAGTCACTCTCCGATCGAAGACATGTCTTGCTGCTGGAACCAGTGACTGTAATATGAAAAACTAAGGTAAATGTAGTTCAATGTATTTCAATGAGGTTTTCAACTTTGATGCATAGCTTTGCCATTTTTGCATATTTTGACACCAAATTTTCAACATGACCTTTTGTGGACCCCACCTCATGGACAACATCACTGATACTTTGCAAATCCGTCCCGAAAGGTGATTTTGCAGTTACTTGGCGAAATCACCTTTTTGACGTGATTTGAACATTTTCATTGCCTTTGTTCAAGAGGTGGGGTCATGAAAAGGCTATGTTGCAGATTTGGTGTCAAAATATGTAAAAATGGGAAAGTTATGTGCATGCAATTAAATTTAACAACGTTCGCTCGTAACTTTGGGAATGTTCAATATTTTCACCCAAATTTTCAACTTAGCCATTTTTTTTACATCTCCTCATTTACATGACAGCTGTCATTTCTTAAATCCTGTCCAAAACATTTTTTCTGACCTGTATGGAATGACGTTACGGTGGTATGGAATGATGTGCCAGCGGGGATTTGAACATTCTCAGCACAGAGTTCATGAGGTGGGGTAATAAGTTTATGCTGACAGTTTGGTTGCTGTTTTGGCTGAAATGCTTCCATGCCAACATGCATGTATGCATCTGTGCAGGGACGGAAGTGCAAGGTTCAGAGTACCCTGCACTTCCACAAGCAAATCAGGATACGATTATACTATCTAAAAAAGTAAGGAAATTCTTTGCAAAATGTTCTGTCAATGCATCAGTTAAGGTTAAAGCAACAAAAGTAGGGAAAAGTGGTGTTAGGGTTCCCAACCCTAACACCCACCCCACTCTGAACAGCAAACTGGGCGTAGGGTATGCCATGGGTTCTCCAGCCTAATGCTCACCACCTTCCATCAGTAAAGTAGCTGAGATGTGTACAGTGTCTGAGAATGGGGTGGAAACCTAACACCACATTTCCCTACTTTTGTGGCATTATGTTACCCTAATTGTTGCTTTAATAAAGTTTTTTTTTTGCAAGGAATTTATTTTCTGTTTGAGAGAGTAAAAACATATCCTCATTCACACAGGTCACTTTGGGACCTGCTTGAACAGGTACAGATGTGCACAGCCATTTGGGCCCTGTACCATAGGAAGACTCTATCCGCCTAGAGAAGTGCAGGGCCTGGCACATTCATTCTTTACACATTCACTCTTCACACATTCAGTCTTTATGTTTGTTTTATTTTTTTTTTATTTTGACCCCAAATTTTCAGGGATGGAGAAATTTATGGTCCAGGCAATTAGAGCTAGATTTAGACAAAGTGAGTGAGGAAAGGTTAAATAGGGTTTCCTGTGTAGAGGGGTTCCTGGTTAGAAACATAGAAACATAGAATTTGATGGCAGATAAGGACTGCTTGGCCCACCCAGTCTGCTCATTTCCCTACCTAATGGATAAGCTACAGATCCTAGTTAACCAGCAGCCTACTTCTTCCTACCCCTTCCCCCTAGAATTGCCTTATGACTGTCCCATGCATGCTTGAATTCCACCACTGTTTTGACTCCACAACCTCCTCTGGAAGGCTGTTCTATGCATCCATAACCCTCTCTGTGAAAAAATACTTCCTTAAATTACCTCTGAGCCGCCCCCCTTCTGTCTTCAAATTGTGCCCCCTTGTTGTTGCACACCTCTTTTTTTGAAAGATGCTACCCTCTTGGACTTTGTTGATTCCCTTGAGGTACTTGAAAGTTTCTATCATGTCCCCTCCCTCATTTCCTCGAGGCTATACATATTAAGCTCCTTAAGTCCCTCTTCATATGTCTTCCGGTGCAGACCCTGCACCATTTTAGTGCCCTGCTCTGGACAGCTTCCATCCTGTCTATGTCTTCTAGGAGATTGGGTCTCCAGAACTGCATGCAGTACTCCAGATGGGGTCTCACCAGCTGTCTGTACAGAGGGATAATAACTTCCTGTTTTCTACTGGTGATGCCTCTCCTATGCATCCCAGTATCCCCAACCTCCTTGCTGCCCTCTCACATTGCTTGCCCACCTTTAGGTCATCTGATATGACTACCCCAGGCCCTTTTCCATTTTTGTTGTTGTTAGTATCTACCCCCATTGTGTACTCTTCCCTGGGTTTTCTTTCCCAGGTGCATTACCTTGCACTTCTTATCATTGAATCTAAGCTGCCATACATTTGACCATTCCTCTAACCTTGCCAAGTCCTTCTCATCCTTTCCACCCACCTTGTGCATCAACTCTGTTGCAGATCTTTGTGTCATCTGCAAAGAGACATATTTTCCTTCCAGCCCCTCTGCAATGTCGCTATAAAGACATTGAAGAGGACTGTGGGGAATGAAACCCTGGGTGGGGGTGAGGTGGGATGGAAAGAATGGTGGAGTTGGGGAGAGGAGAGGACCCAGGGGAGAGTAGAAGTAGTTAAAACTTGTAGAAGTAAGCAGCAACAGAGAGAGGGTCATTGTCAGGTGAACAATTAACATGAGGACTTGGGGAGTGGACTGGGCAAGAGATCGTAAAGAGAGTGTATCACCTTCTAGAATTTAGCTGGGGATTTAAGATTGTTTTGGAGGTTGTTCCTAAAATACAGGGATTTGGCAGTGCAGATAGCCTTTGTACAAGTATTTATGAGGGCCCTGTAAGAGAGGAGGTCAGACAGGGAGTGTCTTAGTTTGTTCCAGGCCAGGGCTTCATAGCAGGACTTGCACATGTCGATGAGGTCATAGGTGATCCATGGGTAGTGGGAAGACTTAACCATGGACTCCCTGATGGGAGTGTGCTTGTCCCAAACAGAAGTAAACTTTGACTTGAAAAGGGAGAGGGCGATGCCAATTTGTGGGGCAGAGGGGATGGGGGACCAACCAATTGCAGCCTGGTCGCTTAGTAGAGGATTTTTGTTTTGCAGCCAGAGGAAACTGAACCAGGTGTATTTGGGGAGGAAAGAGGGCATCAGTCTTTCTTGACACAAAATGTCATGGAATAGTCGCTAAAGACATCCAGCAGAATACCTGCTGCAACCATATGGGGGGTGTTGAGGACAGAAGCCAGTCCAGGAGGGTGTGGTTAGAGGAGTGTGGATTGAGTCAAGAGGATTCTGTGATAATTTAGGAGAGGTTTAGGGACTCAACCCTGAGAAAGGTAGGCCTGAGCGAGGAAAGCCAATTTATATTGAAATCCCAAGAGGATGAGTTCACCTGAGGAGGAATGTAAAATAATGACAGCTAGTGAGTCAACCAGTGAGGAAGGCAAGATTTTTAGAGAGGGATAATAAACCCAAATGAAGATAGGTAGAGTGGAGGGAAGGAAAGCTTTTCTGGGATAAACTGTGCTACAGGAGAGGCCCTGGTGGACATAAAGGGCACCACCACTACCACATTTGCCGCAGTCTTGCATGAAGAGGTGGTAGTCAGGAAGGGCCAGGATTGTATCAGGAATTCTGGAGGACAGCCAGGATTCAGAGATACAAAGTAATCAGGAGAATGTTGAGAAACCCAGACATAAAGTTCACCAGTTTAGGTAGGAGGCTCCAAGCATTAAGGTGAAAAAATGCTAAGGCCTCTGGGAGTGGAGGAGGAGGAAATGAAAGACCAGAATTAGGTTCTACATCACCAGATAGGAGGAGGTGGATAAGGAGAATGTAACATGGAGTGGAACTTGCATCGTTTACGTCAGGTAGGAGGGGAGACATAGGGAAAGGACAGGATGGAATGGTGGAGAAACTCCAGGTTCAGGGAGGTGGACGGAAGCAGACTAGCATGACTGGGGAGGGGAGGTGGAGAATGGAAGGGTGGTGGAAGAAGGTTGGAGGGGGAAGGAGGAGATTAGAGAGGGGTAGAAAGAGGGAGGGAGGGTAAGGGGAGAAGGATAGGGGTAGGACAGGGTTAGGGGTAGGACAGGGAGGGGAGACAAGGCAGAGGAGGAGGGTAGGTAGCATAATCATCAGTTGCAGCTTGAACAACTGAACTAGGTTAATGAAAATCTGAGAGTAAATGACTTAACCCAGATATGGATATTAATTGGTTACCCCTAAAATATTAACAACTAGTATGGCAATTGGCATATACTGGTGAAGACAAATGAAAACTATACACTGCAGAAAATTATGTAGAGGAACTGGAAAGGAGGCTATATCCAGATAAAATATAAGCAGATTACCTGAGTAATAGCACTTTACAAGGCAATTACAGACATGCAGTAGTAACACTATTTAATAAAACAGTGCAAACAAAATTAATTGTATGTGAACTAGGAGATACAGCTGTAACCAGATATGGCAGCACTAGGTTAATTGAATAACATCAACATGCAACAGCAAAAGAGGTGAATAAATGGTGAAAGCTGCTGATTAAATGTTAACTACAAAAATTATTGAAGCACAACAGAAATAGGGCCAATCCCAGATAGGGTGCAGCTTGATACCTGAGTTAGCAAGGTAGCAGCCAGTCACTTTGTAGGTGAGAAAGTCTTTTGGTGCAGTACGTTAGTGCAGTCCATAGCAGTGCTGTGTTGGCCCAGAAACTTGAAATGGTCTGGTGGAGGCCCCTGTGATGATGATCGTGTAGGTGGAAAATGCGCTCACAACCAGCCGAAGTCTTATGACCCTCTACTGCAGGCATTAGAGTGTGGCGATGAAGAGGAGGCCGACTGTGCTCACCATTCTTTAAAATTGGTGCCCACAGCTTGCCACTTCAGGATAGGTTGAAGACCTTTTCTTGGAGATTCCTAATTGGCTCGAGTCATGTCCTAGAGGTCAGAGTGGAGCTGGGCTGGAAGATCTGGTGGGGGCTGCTGTGATGACGATCGGTAGAGGTGAGGGGTTCCACAACCAGGACAAATATAAATTCTGTTCTTATTCCTTTAATTGCTGCAACCTAACTGTCTTTACTTGTACTCTTTCAGGCCCTGTCCGGAAATTAGGCATTTTATGTCTAGCCCACTTACCTGGTAAACAAAAAATAAATAAATAAATAAGAAATACCAGCCACCAGGTTCAGGTCTGTTCCACACGTCACACCTAGTGCTTTCAGGTACAAAAGCTTCTAAGAAGCAAAAAGAAAAAAAAAAACACTCTAGACTCAAAATGTACCTGTGGAATACTTTAAAAATGAAATATTTAGTACAGGCAATATACTAGCTCTTTAAGGGGAACTCCTCCTTTAAGCAGTCCTCAAAACAAGGAATATTGGTGCTGCTTGGTTAAAACAGTACCAACAATTTATACTGCACAAAAGGAAAAACATTTCTGGATATAACGGTCAGGATAGAATGCAGGTGCTGGCACAGTTGTCGTTTTTTAGCTAAAGAAATTCTGTGGTTGATTTATCATATTGCAAAAATGACTATCAAACAAATTAGCGGGCCAGTTTTTAAACCTATAAGACATCTCCAGTAAACTAAATGCACCATTTTTACAAGCATGGCAACCTGCTCAGCATCATGTACAGATCATTACCAAACTTTTATGCAGTTGAACACCAACATGTGTCTTGGTGTGCCTTGGGGTCTTTGGGCCTTATGCTCACCCTATTCCATAAGGAAATACCCTGAGATGGGTGCACTATAGGAGAATGGGGTGAACTTTGGGGCCAACAACTCCAAGGCACACCTCAATGCCTGTCAGTGGCTGCAGGCTGGGGTGGAGTGGTGTGAGCATTATAGCCGAAAATCCAAGTCCACCCCTGACGCCTGTCAGTCCTACAGGGTGGGGTGTTTACAGTTGGAAACCCTTATGCCCCAGGAGTTTGTTGGTTATTTTCACTCCAGATTTTCACCATAGGCTTTTTATGACCCCACCTCATGAACAGTGGCACTGTCAGTTCGTTAGCAGAAGGGTGATTTTGCACAGCGACTGCACCCTTTGACACCACAGGTGTGAAAACACATTTTGGGCAGGATGTGAAAAATTACAGCTGTAATGTTCAGGAGGTGTAAAAAAATGGTAATGTTGAAAATCTGGAGTGAAAATATTGAAAACTAATGAAGTCACGAGCGTGCATCAAAACTGGGCAACAGACGACCGTAACGCAATTATTGTGGAGATTTTTGTAACCAAATTTTTAACATAGGCATTTTGGGGCAGCCACTCATAAACAGTGGCACTGCAGTTTTGTTTATGTGTCCCAAACATTGATTTCCCACAGTGACCGCAACATTGTCGCCAGATGTGTGAATACACATTTCAGGCAGGATGTAAAAAATGACAGCTGTACTGTTCTTAAGGAGGTGAGAAAAAATGTAAATGTTGAAAATCTGGAATAAAAATATTTAAAATTATCGAAGTTACGAGCGTGTGTGGAAACTGCACAAAGCACGCTCATAACACAGTCATTTGTTGGAATTTTTTCACCAAATTTTCAACATAGACATTTTGGGACCTCCACTCATGAACAGTGACACTGTGATTTTCTTAATCTGTCCCAAACATTGATTTCCCACAGCGACCGTGCCATTGTGTGCCAGATGTGCAAAAACACATTTCGGGCAGGATGTGAAAAATTAAATCTCTACTGTTTATAAGGAGGTGTGAAAAAATGCAATGTTGAAAATCTGGAGTGAAAATTTTAAAATTTTCAAAGTTCACGAGCATGCATGGAAACTGCACATTGCGCTCATAACATGAACATTTGTTTGAATTTGTCCTGGAATTTTGCAACATAGGCTTTTGGGAACCCACCTCATGAACAGTTGCACTGTCATTTCATTAATCTGTCCTGAAAGGTGATTCCACGCAGTGACTACGATACGACCTTTTGGGGGCCAAATAATGAAATGACAGTAACTGATTTCATGAGCTGGGGTCCCAAGGACCCCATGTTGAAAATCTGGAGTCAAAAGTGAAAAAATGTCTGAGATATCCACCTAAGTTGAAACCTCCCCCATTGATGCCATTTTACAGCTTACCAACATTTCTTCAGTTCGCGGTCTGCTTTGAAGAGTGCAGACATGTTCCCACTCCACTGAAGAATGCGGCACTGGACCTCCAGAGGTATGTATGGGGAGGGGATATGGGGAGGTGGGGTGCACAGAGGGTGGGTGCTGGTTAGGGGAGGAGGCCCTGCTGACAGCGAGGGACCAGTTTCTTTGTTTCAGGTTCTAAAAAGAAAAAGAACAGTGTGGACCATTTTCTTTCTTTACAGGTATATGACAAATGTTGGGGACACTGGGCTGGGTTGCCAGTGTGCCCCATGACTTTGTGGGCATGATGTTTGCCACAATGGGGTGGGCTCTTAGTGTGGTTCACAGTGGAGAGCGAGGGCAGGAAAATGCTGACATGGTCAGCTTCAGAACATAGAAACATAGAAACATAGAATTTGACGGCAGATAAGGACCGCTTGGCCCACCCAGTCTGCCCATTTCCCTACCTAATGGATAAGCTGCAGATCCTAGTTAACCAGCAGCCTACTTCTTCCTACCCCCACCCCCTAGAATTGCCTTATGACTGTCCCATGCATGCTTGAATTCCACCACTGTTTTTGACTCCACAACCTCCTCTGGAAGGCCATTCCATGCCTCCACAACTCTCTATGAAAAATACTTCCTTAAATTACCTCTGAGCCACCCCCCCATCTTCAAATTGTGCCCCCTTATTCTTGCACACCTCTTTTTGAAAGATGCTACCCTCTTGGACTTTGTTGATTCCCTTGAGGTACTTGAAAGTTTCTGTCATGTCCCCTCTCCTCCTTTCCTCGAGGCTATACATATTAAGCTCCTTAAGTCTCTCTTCATATGTCTTCCAGTGCAGACCCTGCACCATTTTAGTTGCTCTCCTCTGGACAGCTTCCATCCTGTCTATGTCTTCTTGAGATTGGGTCTCCAGAACTGCACACAGTACTCCAGATGGGGTCTCACTAGCTGTCTGTACAGAAAGATAATAACTTCCTGTTTTCTACTGGTGATGCCTCTCCCTATGCATCCCAGTATCCCCCCAGCCCTCCTTGCTGCCCTCTCACATTGCTTGCCCACCTTTAGGTCATCTGATATGACTACCCCCAGGTCCCTTTCCATTTTTGTTGTTGTTAGTATCTCACCCCCCATTGTGTACTCTTCCCTGGGTTTTCGTTTCCCAGGTGCATTACCTTGCACTTCTTAGCACTGAATCTAAGCTGCCATACATTTGACCATTCCTCCCTTGCCAAGTCCCTTCTCATTCTTTCCACCCACCTTGTGCATCAACTCTGTTGCAGATCTTTGTGTCATCTGCAAAGAGACATACTTTTTCTTCCAGTCCCTCTGCAATGTCACTTATAAAGACATTGAAGAGGACGAGTCTAATACTGAACCCTCGGTACCCGACTAGTAACCCCTTTCTTCAGAGTGGACTCCATTTACTATTACTCTCTGTGTCCTATTCTCCAGCCAATTCTTTACCCAGGCTGTCATCTTGGGACCCATTCCCAGGCTGGCTAACTTGTATATTAATCTTTTGTGTGGGACTGTGTCAAATGCCTTGCTAAAGTCTAGGTAGGCCATGTCCACAGCCCCTCCCTGATCTACTACTTTGGTCACCCAGTCAAAGAAATCTATCAGATTCATCTGGCATGACCTTCCTGATGTGAATCCATGCTGCCTTGGGTCCTGTGCCCCTCTGGCCTCTAGATACTTGACAATTCTTTTCTTCAGAAGTGATTCCATCATTTTCCCTATCACTGAGGTTAAACTAACAGGTCTGTAGTTTCCTGCTTCTGCCCTGCTCCCACTTTTGTGAAGGGGAATCACATCTGCCCTCCTCCAGTCCTTGGGTACCACCCAATCCTCCCATGATTTGTTAAAGAGGATAGTCAATGGTGTCACTAGTTCTACCCTTAGTACTTTTAGCATTCTGGGATGAATCCCATCAGGTCCCATTGCTTTGGCCACCTTCAGTTTTAAGAGTTCTTTCAGAACCCTTTCTTCTGTAAATGGGCTGGTATCAACTTCTGTATCCAGAGTGTTTCTATTGTTTGTTTTAGGTACCTCCCCCTCTTCATTTGTAAATACTGAGCAAAATATTTGTTTAATATCTCTGCCTTTTCACAGTCACCCTCTGCCCACTCCCCCTCCCCTTTATTATGCCTCACTATCCCTCCCTTGGTCTTCCTTCGCTCCCTGACATACCTATAAAAGGTTTTATCCCCCTTCTCAACTGAGTTGGCTATCTTTTCCTCGGTTTGGGCCTTTGTTGTTCTGACTGCTTTCCCAGCTTCCTTTTGCTTTAACTGATACAATTCTCTGTCCTGCTCCTTCTGTGATTCCTTGTACTTCCTGAATGCTTTCTTTTTCTCTTGAACCTTCACTGCCACTTCCTTTGAGAACCATAGTGGTTTCTTACATCATTTTGTTTTGTTTATTTGCTTCACACAAAGGCTTGTTACCTCTGTGATGGCAGTTTTTATTATTCCCCATTGTTCTTCCACCCCTCCTTCCTGCTCATTTGCTAGTGCATTCCTTTGGCACTCACCCATTTTGGCAAAGTCAGCCCTCCTAAAGTCCAATACTTTTGCCTTTGTATGGCTTGACTCTATTGCTGTGTTTATTGTGAACCATGCTGTTCGATGGTCACTAGTTCCCAGATGGCTACCCACTTCTACATCTGTGATCCTCTCTCCATCTCCATTTGAAAGAACCAGGTCTAAGATTGCTCCCTCTCGAGTGGGTTCCAATACTAGTTGTCTAAGGCATGCCCCTGTAGGGCATCTAGGATAACCCACTCTTGATGCTGCTGCAACTGCACTCCAGTTAACATCTGGCATATTTAGATCACCCATCAGCAATATCTCCCCTTTTTCTGCCATTCTAAGTATACTTTCTATCATTTCCATGTCATTTCCTCCCCTGAGAGGGGGTCTGTATACAACCCCAGTGCGGATTGTGGTGCCATTGCATTGGCACACTGGGAGCCCACCCCAGTAAACACTCTAGGCACTGGGCTGGGCTCCCAGTGTGCCACATAATCTTGGGAGGGTTACAAACATGCCAACAGGGGGATTGGGCACCCCTGAAGTTGGCTTGCTTGGGATTGTGAGAGGTGGATGACGACAGCCGCTGCCATGTTTATTGAAATGTTTCAGCAGGCAAGGCACGTCCTGCAATGATGGGTGCTCCCTCATTGCAGTGGCAAAGTTCTTTCAAGTTGGTGGCATGTCTTGGTGCTGTCATACACAGTGTGCTCATTCATTGGTGACACACAGACCAGCCAAGAAAAGCAGTGACACCATTGGCCAACACGAGCCGCACCTCCACAACCTGCTACTCCAACATACTGTCACAAAATTTTGCTTGTGCTGCACGTGCAAGACAACATAAAAACTTGATGGAACAGACATACAAGAGGTGGATTCAGCTAGTACAAAGGTATGGTAGTCTTAGTCGTGGACTTGAAACTGTAAAAAATTCTACCCTGTGACTGCTTAAATATTTTTTTATTTATTTTAAATCATTGGTTCGCATACAAAAGAATCAGTGTGAGAGGAGGAAAAAAAAAGAAAAACGTGGTTCCTTGGTTGCAGTGTGAAATAAGCCAGACTCTTGCTTGACTAGCTTTCTGTTTGTTTTTTCTGACTTCACACCATCCACTTGACCATCCCCCACTGCTTGTTGCTTCTATGATCAAGAATAGATCATTTCCCTTTCCACTTCACTACTACAAGCTTGTCATTTGTTTACCACTGGAAATGTTGGTAAATAATGGTAATACAGGTTATAATTTTTTAATTCTCTTTATGTCTGGGTATCAAGCTGCTGCAGTGCAAAAACAATTCATGAGGCATCAGCACGGCAAGGAGATGGACAGAAAAGTACTGATCTACTTTTAAATAATTTTTATCATTGTCTGACCTTAATAAGTCTGAGTTGACTCTGCATACTTGCAAAGGTGATTCCATTTTACCAGTTGAACTCCAGTAACTGAGTAATCTTCTCTTTTCCACTTTTATATCCACACAGTACTCTCTATTCTCTGTGTACTTCTTGATTTAAAGGCATAAAACTAATTTTGCAGAGTCAGCTCAGACATGATGAGGTCTGCAAATGATTAAAAAGTATTTAAAGTATGTGAATGCTTCTCTGTGGGTCTTCTTGCCATAAAAGGTGCCTGTAAATTAATTGTTTCTTCTTGATTACTGGCAACCTGCTGTGTATAGTGGTATTTAGAAGCTTATCTTGTTGAGTGTATTATCTAATTGATATACCCTGGCCTTCTGTGAATGAGGTGTCACTATGTTTGAAGTCCCTGTCCCTGAACTCTGCTTGCTCATGGCAAACATCTTGTTTGGTACTGAGGAGGAGATACTTTACTAGGCTAAACAAGAACTCAGACATACAACACTGTCACTGACAAACACCAAGCTTCCTGTACCAAGTTGTTAAAAGTAATAGAAAAAGTAATATGCGTTACAGTTACTAATTACTTTGTATACAAAAGTAATAAGTAACTGTAACTGATTACATTTATTTGAGAGTAACTAGTAACTGTAACTGATTACTTTTCAAAAGTAACTTACTCAGCACTGGACATATACTATATAGTTACAGCTGTAGTTGTGAAGTCTGCCAGCAAGAAAGTGAGAGCCACTTGGAAAGTGGTGCCTGCTCTCAAAGGCCTCCTCCCCTGAACCCCACAAAAAGGGTATGCTCCCTTCGACAGTGACACCAATACAGTGACCTACATCATTGATGACAAAATCGACATTTCATTGACAGGTCGATGTATTGGTGCGCCAGAGACAGGGGCACACTGTCTCCCAGTCCTGCATCACCTCCTCCAATCAACTCTGGCTCAGAGTTAATATAATTAGAATTGGGGGACATGAGGGCAGAGCCCTGAATGGAGGTTTCTGGGGTGAAGCCTCCAATAGAAAAATGGACCTGAAGTCCATCAGGATCTATGTCAACTGCAACTTGCGGTCAACATCAATTCCATCGCTGTGATGCTGGTCGATGAAATTGTTGTCAGAACCGGCATTGCACAGCCCACAAAGGGATTCATACTCCCATCCGAGTTGAAGATTGCATACATGCTTAAACATGTTGAAATGTGTATTACTAAAGTAAATAAAGTTAAAGAAAAGTTAGCATTTACACAGTCATCTCATTTAAAGGTAGATGCAGATAATTATATTGATACAAACACTGTTTGCTGGTTTTTGTTCTGTCCCAACAAAAAATTATAATGTTGTTAAAAAGCAGTTTCATCAAATAAGTTCAAAAGTTGCTACTTTTAAAATATGTATTTTTGAGCACTATAATATTACTGCATTATTTCTGGAAATGGTCGGAAGATATTAGTGGATGTTCAGTCTAACAATAAGCACATTTTTATAGTTTTCCTCATGCATTTTTCATGTATTTATTTATTTAGTTTTTATTGACTGGGTAAGTACACTAGACAAATTCTGCCTATTTTCAGGCTTGACCGGGGGGGGGGGGGATACAGATGAATGCCAACTGACCTTGAATCAGATTAAGCTGTTGGTGGCATTTTTAGTGAATGAGGGGAAATTTGGCCTGGGCACCAGGGAAATTCTCCTACTCTTTCTCTAGGGGGCACTGCTGGTTGTGAGAATGGCCACGTGATGCGGATCTCTTGAGAGGATGGACGTGGTGGAGGTAGGGGAGCCAGACTCCTCCCCTGCCTTTGGATTACCTGAGGCCCAGATTGTAGCTGAAAATGTGCTAACTTGTGTCAGGAATGGGGCTGAAAGCACTTGAGATTTTGTTTCGACGAGGACCTGAGCCAGCAGACTGCTGGCATGGATGAAATATTAGAAGTAAAAGGAAATTTCTCCAGTATTAATTCTGAGGCTGGGATAAGGTTACAGATCAAAGAAGAAGATGAGAGACACTTACTAGAATGAGAACTGCTGGCGCTAAGCTGGCTTCACTGAAATCTGCTTCCCCTGCTGTCAAGCTGCCCGATTCTGCTGTCAGCACCAGTGATGATGCAGCATCATCAAAGGCCTCAAAGGGGTCAGGTGAGTCATCCATGGAAGTGTTACATTGTATTGATTTTACTGACTCCGAACTGCTCGAAGTACAGGCTGGCAGCTTTCACGTTGAAACCAGCATGTGCCTAGAGCCTGATTTGATGTGAGAAGGGGTGGATATAGAAGCAGAAGTGAGTTTGGGGAATGCTGAACAGCTAGCTCCAGTGTGGACTGATGGTGTAAATACTAAGACAGATATGGAGATACCAACAGTTTTTCCACAGATCACTAACTTAACGAGGGCATCTGGATTTGTCTTGAAAGACATCCAACCTTTATCCAAACAACAAATTGCATCCCTCGCAGTATAGGACATCCTCTTTCAAACAAAACATGAAACTCACGATGGTATCACAGTTTTTTCCTTTTCAGCAAGGGATTCAATGCCCAGGGCTGCAATCAGAGAGGAGGTTAAGGGAAAAGAGCTGCTAAACTTTGGCCAATAGAAATATATAACAGGAGGTGGGTCCCTTATCCACAGCTAAGGGAAAAATAGGAGTGGTGTATAGACCCCCTGCCCTGGCGGAGGAGCTGGAGGACAGTCTGGTGGCAGATGTTAGGAGACACTGCAGACTGGGCAGAGGAAAGGTGGTGGTGTTAGGGGACTTAAACATGCCAGGAACAGACTGGGAGACTATGACATCCTCTGTGACCAGGGAACAGAGGTTGTTGGATGTCTTTCAAGACGCGTTCCTAACTCAGCAGGTGAGGGAACCGACCAGGGAGGCACGGGTACTGGATGTGGTCCTGGCAGACAGTGACCAGATTGGGGGCCTGGAGGTAAGGGACCCATTGGCGGGGAGTGACCATGCCACGGTCTGGTTCTGCCTGGACCTGGGAGGGGTAGAAGGCTGCACAAAGACGGAAGTAACCGACTTCAGGGGTGGATTTTAAGGAAATGGGAAGGATCCTTAAGGAGCATTTGGATGGGATTGGGTCAGACATGGACGCTGATAGTAGGTGGGAAATCATCAGGAGAGGGTGCAGGATGCTACCAGCACCTGTGCAAGTAAGACGAAATCACGGTGGGGCCCAAAAACCCTGTTGGTGGACCAGGGAGGTCCAGGAGGTGGTGCGGGAAAGAAAGCAGCCTATAAGAAATTCAAGTGCTCAAGGAGTGAAAGGATCGAGGGAGTATGAGCTGTTGGCTAGAAGGGCCACTAGGAGTGGTGAGGCGGCTAAGGCAAGGAAGGAGCAGAACCTGGCCAGGGAAATTAGGAAAGGGAAAAAGGGTTCTTTAGATACATTGGGGAAAGACGAAGGGTGAAGGGCAGAATAGCAGGATTAAATCAGGGGAGAGATGGGCACAAGACCCAGAGGAGCAGGCTGAGGTACTAAATGAGTACTTCACCTCAGTTTTCACCAGGGAAAATGGGGATGCTGCATCATACATGGGAGGAGACAGAGATAATGAGGAGGGGACCCTTACCAATCGGCAGGTCTGGGGAGAGGCATCACTGGCAGGTGGGGGGAGGGCTAAGCAGGGAGAAGAGGTACTGGAAGTGGAAATCACAGCAGAGAGAGTGAGGGAAGCCCTCAGCTCCCTTAAGACGGAGAAAGCACTGGGGCCGGATAAATTACATCCTAGAGTGCTGAAGGAACTTGCAGATGTCCTGGCGAAACCCCTGGCAGAGCTTTTCACCATCTCTCTGAGGACAGGGTGGGTGCCCCAAGACTGGAAGGTGGCGCATGTAGTGCCTATCCACAAGGGGGGATCAAGGGAGGTGGCAGGGAACTACAGGCCTGTCAGCCTGACATCAGTGGTGGGCAAGGTGATGGAGGGCATTGTCAAGGAGTGGCTAGGGGGGGCCCTGGATAAGTCAGGGTGCCTGGACGATAGACAGCATGGATTCATCCGGGAAATCGTGTCAGACAAACCTGGTGGAGTTCTATGACTGGGTGACAAGTGCCTTGGACCTGGGTAGACCAGTGGATGTCCTCTTTCTGGACTTCAGCAAGGCATTTGACTCTGTTCCTCATGGGGCCTGTTGGATAAACTAGGAGAAATGGGGTGGGAAACCAGATGATCCGATGGATAGGCAATTGGCTCCAGGACCGACCAGAGGGTCGTGAGTTGGTGGGATAATCTCTTCCCAAGGAGGGTCATTAGTGGGGTCCCACAGGGATCAGTCCTTGGGCCCCTTCTGTTCAACGCCTACGATCTGACATAAGGACAGGAATCAGGAGTGAGATGAGTCTCTTTGCAGATGACTCAAAACTGGGGGCAGTGGTGGATGGGGAGGAGGGAGGGTGGCCTGCAGGGGACCTGGAGACTCTGGAAAGATGGTCTAGAAAGTGGAAGCTGAGGTTTAATGCAGGGAAATGCAAGGTACTCCATCTGGGGCCAGAAACCCAGGCCAAGTGTACACCCTGGAGAGTACTACAAAGTCTCAATGGCTGAGAGGGACCTGGGGGTGGTGGTGGATGTCAAGATGAACAACTCTGAGACTTGTAGGAGGGCAGCAGCCAAGGCCAACGGGATGCTGGGATGCATCGCTAGGGAATCACCTCCAGAAGGAGGAAGTGATACTCCCCTGTATAACTGCTTGGTGAGGCCGCACCTGGAGTACTCGTGCAGTTTTGGAGGCCACACTTAAAGAGGACATTAACCTCCTGGAGAGGGTCCAGAGGAGGGCAACCAAAATGATTTGGGGCTTGGGGACAGGACCTATGAGGAGAGGCTCGAAGAGCTAAATATGTACACTTTGGAAGAGAGAAGGGACCGGGGGACATGATAGAGGTCTTCAGGTACATGAAGAGGGTAAATAGGGGAGGAACAGTGAGGGTGCTTGAAGGAAGGGGCCACTAGAGGGCATGGGTGGAAGCTGGAGGGGAAGATTCAGGGGAGAAAGGAGGAGGTGCTACTTCACTGAGGAGGGTGGTAGAGCCATGGAATGCACTACCTAGGGCTGGTGGAGGCAGAGACAGTGGAGGGTTCAAGAGAGGTGGGACAGGTACAGGGGAAGGGTTCAGGAAGCAAAATCCAATGCAGCAAGAATATCCGAACTGGGAAGGAGAAGCCAGAGAAGTAGAGGGATAGCAAGGTCAGCACCCAGGGTGGGGCTGACCAAACGAGCAGACACGAAAGACCATTAGGCCTATTCTGCTGGCATTTTAGTATGTTAGTATGTTAGTCACGAATGGGCCTTACCCTGTAAAACCTTTGCCAACATCAGTAGTAATGGAAATGGCATTTGCAGTTACACTATCTCCTCCTGTGACTCTTGGTCACCTAAAAGGCTGTATGTGATGCGGGTAGAAACAGCTTCCAAGTGTGGCCTGGCTGCCTGATCCTAACTGGGACCCAAAGCTAAATTTTTCACAAGCTACAAGAATGGCGGCCACCTCATCTGTTCCAGGTACCTAAAGATCTGTTGGATGCATCTTCTATGGAATTGACTACAGTGGGGCACCAGCATTTAGATGTTACATTTCAGATAATTTAATGCCACTTGGGACTTCCAAGGATCTTGTCTGTCCTAATGTAACTGACTGCCCACAACAACCTGTGGTTTCTGTTGAGGCACCATTGAATCAGATTGCAACTTCACATGATTCAGAGTTGCCACAAGAACCTGTACTATCAGATTTATTCACTAAAGCCAAGAAAGAAGCAGCACCACGGAGAAACGCTGTACAGATTCACTATAAAGATGGGCTTGAGGACAGACCTGATAGGCATTTTGTGGGGAAATGTCTGTTAAAAGAATCACTCAAGTTCACACCTAGGGAACTGTATGCTTTCATTAACATATCGGGGGAGGATAATTACGATGTAAGCTTTCACACTGCATATGCTTTAGACATGTTTTGGGACCGCTATAGCCAAGTTAAGTTTTCCCCCACATAGACCCCTTTTTTAGTCATACCTCTGACCAAGCCTTTTGTAAAATTTGTTACAGTAATGTTCAGAAATGAAGGGGTCCATGTGGAGGATATAACTTACTGGTTGTCCCAGCGGTATGAAATTTCAAGTGATCCAGAAGCAATTTTGGAGACCAAAATGTTTTGGACAGGGGAATGGAAGTTCAAAGTTAAATTGCAGCAAACCAAGTCAGAGATTGATCATGTACCAAATTTCTTCTTGCTAGGCAGGGACCATGGGGGTCCTTTTATGCAGGTCAACCCCGGGCCTGTTATAGATGGGTGCCAGAACCCATTTATCCAGTTCATGTGACAAATCCCATCGTGACAATTGTGGGGAAATTGGCCACAGTACCTTTCAGTGCACAAATCACACTCAGTATGATGTATGCAAAGAATATGGGCATGTTTTTTCATAATGCTCCAGGGCAGCTAGGAACAAGGCCTCTTGCATTAGTCCAGAATTGCTTATCCAGCAGGCACAAGATTCCGCCTCTGCTGAAGTGCCCATGGTTACTGAACCTACCACCCCAACCCCACCTCTAGTTCTAGCAGACCACAGTTTGCCTAGAGGAGTACCAAACCCCACCCCACCCCCTTCCCAGCCTGGAATTCTCTCCATAGATACTTCAATCCCTCATCTTTGGTCCCTGTCTGTTATGGAGATCCTGAGGGGACAAGAAATAGCTGGGTAATACCCACTGTTTCTTCTCCTTTGCCTAGGAGACGATCCTCTCAAAATTTGAAAACAAAGTCTCCCCCACCTTCAGTGAATTTTGATTCTGGTAACTCTAATTCTGCTTTATTCTCACCAGTGGGTGATTCTGACATGGAACAGGAAGATTCTCATTCTCAACCACCCTGTACTGATCATCTCACACAAGACCAGGATTTGGTGGGATATAAAGGGAAAAAGAAAGGAAAAAACTGTTTAAAGTATACATTTCTCTGATTTCATTACAGCTTTGTCCATTAAACATTCACAGCTTATTGAATGCTGTGAAACAGCAGATGGTATTCTCTTATCTCTATGAAACCAGACTAGACATTTGTTTTCTCTAGGAAACCTGGATGAATTCTAGTGTTCATTGTCGATACTATGACAACGAATGGTGGTGGGAACCCTCATAGTGGTGCTTTGGGCCAGACCGCGCTGACAGGGTAGATATTCTGTTTAACTCCTACGATTTTACACTGATTAAATTAATAGACTTAATCCTGGGAAGGGTTTTCATTCTAGATGGAATGTAGAAAGGGCTGGATTGCCGGTTCATAAATGTCTATGGTCCACGGATTAAGGCAGCTAGAGTAGCCCTTTTCAATGCTATTCAACCTTTTTTAGTTACATCTTATAAAACATTTTTGGGTGGGGACTTTAATTGCGATGTGCTGAAATGTGTGATGGACTCAAACAGTGAAAATAAAATCTACTGTGATTCAAACACTCTATCCGGGGTGTCAGAATCAGCAGATTTGCAGAATTGTAGCACACACTTACAAACACTGCCTAGGTATACCCACAAACATAATAAATATATTACTACCATTGACCATATTTTTATTTCCAAACATTTGCCTAAATTTAAATTCCATATAAAACCCGTGGAGTTTTTGGATCATTTGGCTCTAGTACTTGAGTTCACAGAGTCTAGATTTGAGCCAAAGTATACTAACTGGTGGAGATTAAGCACTTCAGTCCTATCAGATCCCCAAGAAAGAAAGGGCATGATAGATTTAATTAAGGCCAGGACATCTGTAAGTTTTTTATATACAGATTTGGGGGAATGGTGGGAGGACTCGAAAACAGATTTTAAAATTTGGTTGATGAAATATGGGAAACGGAAAGAAAATGAAATTTGTTTTAAATATTTGCAGCTCAGGACACAGCTAAAAAACCTATACACTTTGTCAAATTTCTGTAGATATGATTACTCATACCAAATTAACATATTAAAGGAAGAGATGAGGTTGTACCAATATGACAGGGCAAATATAATAAAGCTGTGTTTGCAAAGTGGGACCCAGAAAACCCCCATTGGTGACAGGTTTGAGGCATGTAAAACATACAAAGAATCTACAAATATGGAGGCCCTAATTGACCAACATGGAAGGACAGCCAGAACTACTGAGGACCTTCATAAGGCTATTAATTAATCAACTCACATTTTCCATCTAGGACACCTTGAAGGTGAAATTAATGAATTTCTTTAGGGCATAAATATCCCTAACATACCTGAAGTAACAGATACCGTAAGGAAGACATTGGTGTCTTAGAAATAGAAATGGCAGTAATTGAGGTCAGTTAGACATGGGCTCTCTCCAGGGCCCGACAGACTTGTAATGAATTTTATAAAAGTTTTCAAGTGGAATTATCCAGGTGTTTATACATGGTGTTTTATTTTTACCTTTCACATGATGTGCTACAACCCTCCTTTTGAAGGCTTACTGGTATTTCTGTTTAAATCTGGAGATAGGACTAGGATCCAAAATTGGAGGCCTAAAACTATACTTAATACTGACTATAAAATATTAGCTCATATCATAAATACTAGAATAATGTGGTATGCTAATTTGGTCATTTCTTCTCACCAATATTGTGGTCTACCCAAAAGGAAAATTCAGCATTCCCTAATGATCATAAGAGACATAATTGACCATTTCACCTTACTAGGGAATACAGAATATATAGTTTCAGTTGATCTGAAGAAGGCATTTGATAGAGTGTATTGTCCCTATTTGTTCACCACATTGACAGCATATGGTATACCCCCTACTACTGTACAACACCTGTGACTACTTTACAGGTTTGCGGTTGTGCATCCTGTTATTAAACGACAAGTCACAGATGTGTTCCATGTTACCACAAGAGTTAGGCAAGGGTGCCCTTTAAGCCCCCTTTTATATATATTTGCACTGGATCCCTTTCTTAGGACACTGACTGAGCACCCAAGAGGGGAAGGGATATCTGGGACAGAGATATGGGGCAGTCATCAAATCCAAGCCTATGTAGATGATATCTGCTTATTTTTTTTTGGATCATCGACAATTACCCTGTTTCTTGCATACCATGCATATCTCTCAAATTTGAAACTTAACACAGAGAAATTTAAGGGCCTATTTATAGGCTCGGGCCTCCCTAACCCCACACAGAATGTCGGTACTGAGATCTCTCTTGTGCCTTTAAAAATATTGGGAATACTCTTTGAGCCCCAGAATTTGCCCTTAGATAATTGGAATAAAGTTATACATACAATTGAGTCAGAGATCTATAGATGGAAATCCTGGAAAATGTCAAAATTAAAATGAATTCATATTCTCAAACAGTTTGTTACCCCTAATATGCAATATGTGGCTACGATTTTTCCTCCACCCACTGTACTGGATACAAACATTTATGGGTTATTTTTCCAGCTATTATGGGGTAATAAGCTGAACCCTATAAAGAAATGTTACACTTATCTTTCCAAGGAAAAGGGGGTCTTGGGATGGCTGACCCCATTGTTTTTCTCCATACCTTATTTCTTATGCAGACAGTGAAGAATGGCTTAGTCCCTTCAGAATCCACTCATCATGCTTGGATTACACTGAACCTGAATAGATATTTTCAGGCATGGACTTTAGTTCCTCCTAAAATTAATCATTATCTTTACATGCTGGAGTATTTTAAATCAGCAGCAGAACAAATTTATAAATGGGGTTTATCAAAACTACAGGTTACACAAGGTACAGGGTCAAAACTGTATCAGACTGTTCTGAGATTGGTGTATCCTGTAGAACCCAGTTTCAAAAACTGCCCCCTCTAAAAAATATTTTATTAGTTTTGAAACAGTTAACAAATAACAGAAACCTCCCCAGATGTGGGAAATCCTATGGCTTTCAGTTTACGGAAGATTGAATGTCAGGGGAAATGCTAGGCACAAGATGTTAGAAAAAAGGAATTGTCTTTATCCAGCTTGCATTAATCAACAAGAAACGACAGAGCATTTCTTTTTGCATTGCTCAAATTCAAAATCCTCATGGGACTTTTTAGCAGTTAAATGGTATATTGGGTGGCTTATGCAGCTGTCAATGACATTTTAGTTTTGGGGAAATTTACCCGCTGTTTGTCTCAATACCATCAGGAAACATAAATTATTTTTCTGTGCTGTTTAAAATTCTTTTTATGGCAGGCTAGGTGTCAGTGGGATTTATATCAAAGGAATATGTTTTATGAGATTGTAAGTACTTTGATCCTACAAGCTATGGGAAAAGGTTATGTTAAGGATTTGGCATTATGCTGTTCTCAGAAAGTTAAGAGGTAGTGGAAAGGGTTTTCTATTTTTATTAAATTCAAGTGAATGGGAAAGGACGGAGGAATATTCAATTTAAACTAATGCAGGAGGATATACAAAACTCTGGGCAGGATTGTTAAACACAGGAAGTGTTCTTTTGTTTTAATTGGTCATGAGCAAGGCCACTGATTTACGGTGATTAAAACAATGAAATTCCATTTTCAAGACTTCAGATTCCGGAATTGCACCGGTGATAGTTACTCTAATTTCCAGATTTTACTGTGATTGTGCTATCATTCTTTTAGTATGTGCATAAATAATCAGAGTTAAAGAAGGCTTAATATACAGAGCATTAAATAAAGCAAACTGAAACTAGTACAGGAAGGAATTATAAGAAAAATACAAGTTTTGTAGATTTACTGATCTGATATAAAATGGCAGATTCCATGAAATCTTTGTTTTTGCCGGTTTTCAGGCAGTCCTAATTCCGAAATTTCACCAGGTTTTCTGGTAAAAACCGAAAAACAGTGGCCTTGGTCATGAGTTGCCAAACATTTGATGTGTATTGCTGTTTTTGCAAATTGTATTCTTTACTTGTATAATGTTGTAACCCCCCTGTTACCCGGGGTTACTAGAATCCCAGTAAGACCTAGTGGTAAGCAGGGAAGGCAGCTTGTGAAACTCCAGTTAAATGGATTTCACACTGTCTCACTCTGTTCTCAGTCTCAGCTCAGGCTGAGGGATGACATCACCATAGAACTATCACAGCTGCATGAGCCACATTGGAATCTGCAGATGGGAGTTAGGTTAGAATGTTGGGAGTTTTTTGAAGGCAGTTGTGTGTGAGCAGTCTTGAAGAGAGGAGCACAGCTGTCTGTGCACAGGCTCTTGGAGCCTAAGCTCTGATATAGTGCTACTTTTAGGGAGAGGTGTGTGTTTCTGCCTAAATAGGAACACAATAAGCTGTTCTTGAAGTGGTGGAGACCGCTGATACTGGTCTCTGTGCCCCATCCCTGAGGGGATGGGAGTGGAAGGTTTGCCTGTTATTCCAGGGGCAACTTCCTGGTTCCGGTTAGGGAAGAAGCTGCCTTATTTTTCCAAGTTGTGTTGTGGCACCAGAAGCTGTCAAGATTCGCCTGTGGGGCACCTGCAACCAAAGGGTGAGTTCTGCTCTTGTCAAAGGGCCTATGTTTCACCTGAACTGTTTTAAAGTGGGGATTGGACTGCTTAATCAGTGGGAGGCCTAGAGGAATAGGCTAAGCCAAAGTAAAAGTATGTTCAAGTCCAGCACAAGGGGAAAGCCAAGACATGTAGAGGAGATGTGCTATACATTTACCCTTTAATCTACATTGCCAAGCTTTCAAAAGAGTTGTTTAATGTCCAGAGAAATGGCCGGGTATGGATTGTGGAAGCTGGAGGTGGGAGACCCCCCACCTTTAGTAACCAGGTTCACCTCTACGGATTTGCTCTGTCATCCTTTTACTTTGCCTCAGGTACTTCACCAGTGCTGAGGGAAGTACCCAGATGTGGTATTGAAAGGAAATTTCTCTTAAGGAGTCGAAGGCTCTAAGGTGGTTTAAGGAGCCACCAGGAAAATGTGTCCACTGCCATATGGACAGGGATCGAGTGGCCGGCAGGGGAGCTGGGACAAGAAAAACCCAAATAGTGTACAAGTCAGGCTGTGCACCCAAAGCAGCGTGCAAGTCCGGGCTGTGTGCCTGGTGGGTTCAGAGCCTGAGGGCTGAAGTGTAGAAGAAGTGTTCTGTTACTCTTATCTGCATTACCAGGAATGTAGCCCCGTGGGGGTCTATCTATGCTTTGTTTGTTCAGTTTGGATGTGACTAAAAGCCACACTTTAGAATCCCATTCCTGGTATTGGACATTACAGTTACTGCTTCCTGTGTTTGGATTTACTTGGGTGCCCCTGTGCAGAGTAGCCAAACCTAAGCCCCTGTGCTGAGTAACCTAGTCCTCCCCGAACCCAGTCCCCACCTGGTACTGCTGTCAGCTTCAACAGCATACCACCTGTCATTTGCAAAAAGGGGTTACAGTGTTATTTTCAATAAAAAATTCACCTACTCTTTTTGAGAAGTGCCATGGGATCTTTAACATCCACCAGAACAGGCTCATGGGACCTCGGTTTAACATCTCATCCAAAAGACAGCACCTTAGATGTGCAGCACCCCCCTCATGCTGCACTACAGTGTCAGTATTGGGATATTAACCCAAGTGCCTAGTCTGGGGATAGAACCCACAGCCTTCTGATTTCTTGGCCTCAGAGATGAGTGTGCTGCCTGCTGAGCCACTGACACTGTTATTTGAGAATTGCTTTATCAGCTACCAACAACCAACAGGCTGACTGACAACACCCCTTATTTGGTCTTACACTCAACCTCTGGAATCAGAGAGAGACAAGAGAGAGAGAAGGAAAGAGAGGAGAAAGACATAAAGAAAGATAAAGTGGGAGGGCCAAGAGGGAGAGTGAGGGAGAGACAAAGGGTGAGTGAGAGACAACAAAGAGAGTGTTTGACAGAGAGAGGGAGAGTAATCCAATATAATTGTATAAAAAAGTGCATTGTAGTATGTTTATATCTTTGATACTTTAAGGTATAAGAGTTTGGCAATATGTGTATATCTTGTTGCCATGAAAGTTTATTTGAGTGTGGGTGTGGGTGCGTGTGAAAGTACAGTATGAGAGACAGATAGAAAGTTCCACCTTTAACACCTTACCTTTCATGTTTTAAATGGCTTTTGCATCACATGTACAGCAAAGAAAGGAATGTGACTGAGAGAAATGTGACTGAGAGAAAGAGAGAAGGGTAAGGAGTGAAAGAGAGTGGAGGGAGAAAGTCCACTGAAGACTCCTTCTTTGGCTGAGTCCTGTGGTCGGTGGTGCCATCAGGGCACCACGAAGATGAAAAGAACGGCCGTTTGCCACGTTTTGTGCTGAATAGCCCCTCCGTTTATTGTTTTAGCCCCCCCCCCCGAGTATTTTCTCAGTTAATTCCCAGTCCCACGCTGGCGGCAGAGAAGCATCACATCGCCAAGTCCCTTTTCGGCCATCAGAGGCCCCCTAGTCATCCCCCCTGCTGCCTGCCCATTTTTCCCTCCCACTGCCAGCATCCCCCCCACCTCCCTACTGCACTGGAATCCTTCTGTTGCCTCCAGAGCGAAGGCGCAGCCCTCGAGGTCCAGGGAGCGGAGGGGCTCCGAGCCGCCAGCGGGTCGGCGGCACCTGTGCAGCTGACCAAGGGTTCCAGGAGGCTGGGAGAAGCAGGCAGAAAGAAGGCGCAGCCCTCGAGGTCCAGGGAGCGGAGGGGCTCCGAGCGCCAGCGGTCGGCGGCACCTGTGCAGCCGACCAAGGGTTCAGGAGGCCGAGAAGCAGGCAGAAAGAAGGCGAGCCCTCGAGGTCCAGGGAGCGGAGGGACTCCGAGCCGCCAGCGGGTCGGCGGCACCTGTGCAGCCGACCAAGGGTTCCAGGAGGCCGGGAGAAGCAGGCAGAAAGGTACGGGCAAAGCCGCAAACCAATCGGAAAGCGACCGCAGTCTGTGCCTTGCTTCCGATTGGTGCGCCTTCCCCATAGACTTAAACTGGGGTTTGCTGCACTATTCTGGCTGGGATTTCTGCTATTCTTTAAATTATTTGGAATTCCTCATAAAAAGTGCTGTTTTCTCTTACTTTGTGCCTGATTTATGGGCTGTTTTTCTGTATTTTAAAATAAGTGTTACAGTCTTTTGAAATGATGTGTGGGCTAGACGCTTAGGCGCCTAACCCCCATACCCTCCCAGTCTATTGTTGTGCAAATCTTAAGTTTTAGCACCTTATTGCAGATTACTGCAATAAAGGTACCCTGCTGACTGCCTTCTCCTCTGTCCCCCACCTTGTAGAAGGCGCAGCCCTCGAGGTCCAGGGAGCGGAGGGGCTCCGAGCCGCCAGTGGGTCGGCGGCACCTGTGCAGCCGACCAAGGGTTCCAGGAGGCTGGGAGAAGCAGGCAGAAAGGTACGGGCAAAGCCGCAAAATTTTTGCCCGCCCCTTCCCCCCTCCTGGTTGATTCCTTTATACACTTTCTCCCGCCATTTCTTAATCCACGCCCACATCCCTTTCCCTTCCTCCCTTAACCCATACCTAACCTCCACAATGCTACTTTGCTTCCTTTTTCCTGAGCCTCACTCTCACCAATCCCTTATGATATTATGTTATGCCCAGTGTCAAGATAAATAACTCAGTTAATATGACCTGCCCACTTCTGCCATCCAATGGCCAACCACGGATTCCTTATTCACCCGAACCACGTTACAATGCAACCTCTGGGATATCCCACATAAGGCCACCCTAACAATTCAGCACAGCCCTGGCACCTTACTTGTATCATGGCTTTTATTAACCCACTATGCCTGTCCATTAAATTATTATGCTATGATAAAATTCGCACCTATATACCAGGACCATCACTCATCTCACAGCAGGCACCCAGGATTAGGAGGAAACGCTCTGACCACTCACTATCCCTGTCCCTTGGTGCCCTCCTCAAATTAATCTTCTACCTTCTGATTTGTTTTGGTACCATTGAAATAAATCCTGGCCCCATTGAAAGTTTATTTTCCCCTGCTGATCTATCCTCTATAAATGGCCTAAGCTTCCTACACTTCAATGCCTGCAGCCTCTTAAAAAAATTCTCCGTAATACAGGCCTGGGTGGCACATACCCTGCCTGACTTTCTGGTCATCTCTGAATCTTGGCTCAGACCTTCGACCAAAGACAGTGTTGTAAACCTTACCAACTATCAGCTCTTCAGAGCAGATCGCCCTTCCAGGGGTGGTGGGGTGGCCATATACATTAAGGACACCATCTCTGCTACCTGCCTCATCAACACATCCGAACCAAAGGAATTTGAATGTTTGTCAATCAAAATATCCCTTCCTAACTTGTCCTCATTTAAATTGATTGGCTGCTATAGGCCCCCCTCAGCAGGCCTCAAATTACTATCTCACCTGGGGTCAATAACCAATCTAGGCCCTGAAGATACCATCATCCTTGGTGATTTGAATTTAAACTGGCTATCTAATGCATCTACACCATTGGTAACGTTTTGTGACACCTATGGCTTTACACAGCTAATTAAAGATCCAACCAGGGTTAACCTAAAAAATTCTAGCAACAGCTCACTCCTGGATATTATGTTGGTAAACAAGCCTCACTTATATATGCATGCAGGAGTACTACCGAATGATGTAAGTGACCATTGTCCCATAGCTGGCATAAAATCTTCACTCAAACCACCCAACCCTGCTGAATTTGTCCTCAAAAGGTCAAAAAAGAAGTTCAACATACCAGGATACCTCCATGACCTGAGCAACACAATATATTGGCAAGATTTCACCTTACAACCTCAGTGGAAACAGCTCTCCAGATCTTAAACAACATTATCACTAATGCTCTCAATATTCATGCACCATTCACCAATATCAGAACTAAAGCAAGGTCCTGCCCTGGTTCACCACTGATCTTAAACAGCCTTGCTAGCCAGAGACAAACTGTGGAAAAAGGCAAGAAAAACTAAGGATTCAGAGACTGGCTAAATTTCAGAAAAGCAAGAAATTCATGTACAACACAAATAAGATCTGCCAAAGCTGCCTATTATAGAGCTGAATTGATGCTCTATAATAACCCAACCAGGCTCTGGGGAACTATAAAGGGTATCTTGGGCCAAAACTCTACTCCTGCCTTAACCTGCAAACTGCTACTAAATAACACAGAAATTACGGACAAACAAGAAATCCTAAATACCTTCAATGACCACTTCACCATAGCTGGACTAGCATTTGACTCTTCACCTGCAAATCTCCTGAGATCTTCCTTGAACCTTCAATCCACCGTGGGTCAAAAGGCTACATCAACCTTCTCCTTCAACCCAATATCCTTGAAAGAAGTGGAAGATCTCCTCTCCAATTTAGATACTTCAAAAAGTGCAGGTACAGACTCCTGGACCCCTACTTCCTCAAGATTGCATCTCAAGTCTTATCTGCCCCTCACTCATCTCTTCAATCTTTCCCTCACCACTGGATCCATTCCCTCCACTTGGAAAACAGCTCAAGTAGTTCCTTTACTCAAATCTGGTGATCCCATGGACCTCAATAATTACAGGCCCATTTCCATCCTATCACTTCTATCCAAGATGCTCGAAAAGTTAGCAAACTCACAATTAAGGGACTACCTGGATAACAATAACCTCCTAAATACAGCACAATCAGGATTTAGATCAAGGCATAGCACCATTTCGCCCTAGCCAAAGTAACCAACTGGCAGATTGCTATGGATAAGAAGAACAGTACCTGTGCTGTGTTCCTGGATTTGAGCAAAGCATTTGACGCAGTGGATCATGAATCATTAATCACCTCCCTTGGCTCACTAGGGTTGGATTCCCCTTCACTCAATTGGTTCAAGTGCTATCTATCAGATAGGTCACAACTGGTAAAAAATGGAAACTACCTATCCACCTTAAAACCACTGTTAAGAGGTGTACCGCAAGGCTCTATTCTTGGCCCCATCCTCTTTGCCATCTATATTAATAATATTGATGCCAACCTCACTCAATCCAACATCCATCTGTTTGCTGATGATACTGTATTATATGTTAGCAATCCTTCATTATCTAAAGCCTGTGAACTGCTACAATCTGAATTTTCCATCCTACAACACAACCTACTAGATAAAAACTACTTAAATGCCAAAAAAACAAAAGCTATGTTCTTTACCTCAAAGAGTTGCTCTGCCACTACCCCACCATCCACCATCCTACAACTAACCACCTTACTTGGAGAGAAGCTGGAATTCATTGATAACTTCAAATACCTTGGAGTCTGGATTGATAACAAGCTTGACTATTCTGTCCATATTGAGGAGCTACTAAAGAAACTGAGACAAAGGCTTGGTTTATTTTTTAGAATAAAGCACTACCTCAACAGAGACTCCAAAAAAAGATTAATCCAGGCTTCATTCCTATCCCTCATTGACTATGCTGACTTTCTGTATGGACATTGTTCCTCCTCTTAAATAAACTGGACACCCTATACCACAGGTCCATCAGATTCATTACTGACCTTCCTTCAGCACCCATCATTGCTCCCTTTATAAGGCAGTTAACTGGACATCATTACAACACAGAAGAAATAGGAATGCTGCAATTTGATATTCAAAGCCTTATCAGGCAAGCTACCTACCTATATCTCAGACTGTTTTACTCAAATTACTTCTAGGCCATACAACCTAAGGATCAGCAAATTATCATTCTTAAGGTCCCCAATGTCTGCACCCAGTTTGGGAGGGCTGCTATCAGCTACTCACTAGCAATTGTTTGAATTCACTCCATAAAACCATGAAGCTAAATAACCTCCTACCCTTAATATCCTTCAAAAGATTATTCGCCACCCTATTCCCAGAACTCTGCAACTGCTTCCACAAGGCCTAAACCCCGCCCTACCTATCCCCCTTTTTTTTTCGTGTTCCTATATGCTGATAAAACTCCTGCTTCCAGTCCCAAGATTCACCCTCAAAATGCCTGCTAGGTCCTATAATCTACATATTACTCCTGATGTGTCCATTGCCTTCTGTCTCACAGATTAATAGTTTTAATGTGCGTGTACATATGTATATTGTTATATATTAGCACTTATGTCATTGTATTACTGTTTATGTTACTACTGTCATTGTATTACTGTTTATGCTACCCTTGTCAATGTATTAACACTTGCACTTCTTGACCACTCAGGTCCATCTTGTAAATGAGCTATGCTCAATGATGTTCGCCTGATTAAATAAAGATTTTGATTGATTGATTGATTGATTGATTGAAAGAGAAGAGAAAAGAGAAATAGAGAGAGAAGGGGGTGCAGAAGACAGCAGAGAGAGTATGTGAGACAGAGAGAGAGCATAAAAGGGACAGGGAGGTACTGAGAGAGCACAAAAGAGAGAGGAAGGTAGAGAACATGAGGGAGACTTGCATGAGGGAGACATACGGAAGTTGTCAAAAGGACAGATCAGCATGCAGAATAAAATAAATATTCAATTTTGCCCATTTTAATTTTCCTTTTGAACCATGACTGAGCTGCATTTAACTGGTTTATATGCTGCCCTTGCCCTACCAGTCTCATGATTGTAAATATTTTTAGCGTAAATTAGACTTAAATGGATCAGTTGTCCTAAGGGGTTATGGTTTTCATTTTCAGTATTTGAAATATTCTTTAACTGTCATTTAAATCTCTATGTTGAAGTTCAATTAGAGCATGTAAGAAAAAAGTCTCCCTCATATTAAATGCTGCTTCATTTTACGTTAAGCTTAGCACATGCGCGAACGTTTTGAGAGTAGCACGCACAGGTGTGCCTCCCATCCAATCCAGTGCTCTGTTGAGCAGGCGTGGCAGTCCTGCACCAATGGTGCAGGAGTTTAGTATGACAGCGGTGGTCTTCTGCTTCAAAGCAAACCACCGCTGCCATACCAACCTTCATCACGCCGTCCCCTCGTGTCACGGCGCTCCCCCTTGTCACATCACCAAAGCTGGTGCCACGCTGAGGCCACCCAGTGGCAAGCGTTATTGCCGATGGTGTGCCCAATCCCCGTCTGCTCCACGCCCCCAAGCCATCCTGCTGCCACGCTGAGGAGCCCACTCCAGCATGGCAAGCTTTATTTTTTGCAGACGGGGTGCCCAATCCCCGTCGGCTCCTCAGCCCCCCCAGAAGTTTGCTTGACGGGTGCCCAATCCGTCCGGCGCCTCAGCCCCCCACAGCCATCTTCTGCACTGCTTGGGAGCCCACCCAGCGTGGCAAACATCCCACGTCGTTGTTTTTGTTTTTTAAACTGTAAAATAAAATGGTCCCACGAAGCATCTCCCAGCCCCTCCCAGAACCCGCACCCACCCACTGCGCACCCAGCCTCCCCACCCTCTTACCCCATACTTACCTCCAGACTCCGCGCAGATGATCTTCGGTGGACTGGGAATACGCCTGCACTCTTCAAAGGCGACCGCGAACTGAGGAAATGCCGGTAAGCTGTATAATGGGCTAGATAGGGGGGTTTCAACTTTATTGCATATCTCAGCCATTTTTAGGAATTTTTGCACCAAATTTTCAATATGGGGTTTTTGGGACCCCTTCTCATGAATGATGTCACTGTCATGGCATTATTTGGGCCTGAAGGGTGGTTTCACAGTCACTGTGCGAAATCACCCTTCGGCCTTAATAGCACCATGACAGTGACATCATTCATGAGAAGGGGTCCCAAAAACCCATGTTGAAAATTTGGTGCAAAAATTCCAAACAAATGACTGTTTTACGAGCGTGCGTTGTGCAGTTCCTATGCACGCTCGTAGGTTTTCGAATTTTCAATATTTGCAGTCCAGATTTTCAACATTGCCATTTTACCACACCTCCTCATGAGCAGTGCAGCTGTCATTTTTCACATCTTGCCTAAAACGTGTTTCCGCCCATGTAGCGCACAATGGCACTGTCGGTGTGCGAACTCAGTGTATGGGACACATTAAGAAAATCACAATGTCACTGTTCATGAGCAGAGATCTTAAAATGCTATGTTGAAAATTTGGTGAAAAAATCTACAAATAACTGTTTTTCGAGCGTGCGTTGTGCAGTTCCTATGCACGCTCGTAAGTTTGCGAATTTCCAATGTTTTCACTCCAGATTTTCAACATTGCCATTTTACCATACCTCCTTATGAGCAGTACAGCTGTCATGTTTTACATCCTGCCCAAAACATGTTTCCGCCCATATAGTGCACAATGGCGCAGTCGGTGTGCAAAATCAATGTATGGGACACATTAAGAAAATCACAGTGGCACTGATCATGAGCAGAGGTCTTAAAATGGCTGTGTTGAAAATTTGGTGACAAAATTCCTAGAAATGACTGCTTTACGAGTGTTCATTGCACAGTTCCTATGCACGCTTGTAAGTTTGCGAATTTTCAATATTTTCACTCCAGATTTTCAACATTGCCATTTTACCACGCCTCCTTATGAGCAGTACAGCTGTCATTTTTCACATCCTTCCCAAAACGTGTTTCCTCCCATGTAGTACACAATGGCGCAGTCGGTGTGCAAAATCAATGTATGGCACACAGTAAGACAATCACAGTGACACTGTTCATTAGCAGAGGTTTTAAAATGCCAATGTTGACAATTTGGTGAAAAAATCCCTAACAATGACTGTTTTATGAGCATGCATTGCACAGTTCCCACACACGCTCCTAGGTTTGCAAATTTTCAATATTTCCACTCCAGATTTTCAACATTGCCATTTTACCACACTTCCTTATGAGCAGTACAGCTGTCATTTTTCACATCCTGCCCAAAACGTGTTTCCGCCTATGTAGCGCACAATGCGGGTAACAAATAGGTCATGCTGACAATTTATTGTGCAAATACCAGCAATCACACAGGGCATTAGGTTAAAGCACCATACATGCCAAACACCACTGCAAATACCTGCAAGCGAACGTTCGGCATTGACAAATGCTTGTTACATTTTTGTGTACACCAAAACAGCAGAGATGTTTTTCTGACTTTACAAGACTGCAGAACTCCTTTCCTTATTACCAGTTTGACTTCTCTGTCAGGGTACAGTTTAATTCCTTTGCCAGCAGGATGCATTTTTTTCTTTCTTTTGTACTACATTAATGAGCATTAAGAAATTAAACCGTCCCTGGCAATAGTAAATGTCTTCCTGTGGGTTATCCAGGCAATCCAGAAAAAAACTCCTAATTTTGAAGGAAAAAAGGTTTGGAAGCACACACTTCTATGAAGACCATATGCTCAAGACTGATAATACACATATTACCATGCCATCTTTCATTTTTACCTGTGGCCATTGTATCAGATTAAGCAACAAAAGGTTCAGACTTCATATGGAGCTATTGAGGAAATGTGTTGACAGCTCAGCTCTTAATATTCTGTATTAAATATTCCTATATAGTAAAACTGCTTTCTCAACAATACAATCGTCATCCTAAATATGCATTTATCACATTTCTTTATAGCAAAACTGGTTTGAAAAGGTGCCCTTGTACCCTAATAAGCACCCTTCCTATCCTCAGCCCCACAGCTTTTACCATCCTCCGGCACCCCTGCCTGGGCATCTTGAAGCTCCATCTCAGAGAGGACTCCAAAATGATTTATATCCGGTAGTTCCATCATTTCATCTTCAGGCACCTTGTTTGCTTCTTGGCAAGAGCTGACACTTTGGCTTCTGGGGTTGACTTGAGGGTCCTGATGCCTGATATACTGAAGTCTGCCATTGCTATTAAAGAGGCTTTTCTTTCTTTGTTTTTGACTGCTTTTTGACATCTCCCAGGGGTCTCCAGTGGGGTTTAGGTTACAGAGGGGTCTTCCATCTGTGCTTTAGTTAAATTTTTGCTTGAAGCTGGTGAGTCTTCACTTTCTCGTGGCCTGACTATGGAGTTGCTCTTTCTTGGTGGTCTATGCCATTGCTGAAGCAGGTGTGCTGAACATCTTAGCTGACCTGTTCACTATTATCTGGTTTCTTTTAAGTAAATTGTGCTGACCAAAATCAACACTCTGTGTTGAAATGTGTTCCTTGTAGTAAAAAAACATACTTTGAAAAAGTATTACATCTACAATAGCCGTGGTGTGCTTTTACTTATTGGTGGCTCCTGCAGCCCAGCACACTCTCTCTCTCTCTCCCGGGTCCTCTGACCCCCCCCACCCAGGCTTCTACATTAGCCATGGTGCTTGACTTATTGGCAGCTCCTGATGCCCAGTACACTCTCTTTCCCTAGTCCACTACACCCAATGGGGTGGCTTCTCTGAGTAGCAGCTCCTTGCTGCATTTACAGTGCAGTTTCCACCATGTGGCACCTGCGCTCCACTGCTCTTCCTCGTTCCTCTGAAGCCAGTAACACCACTGCAAATACCAAGTGATCTTCAGTAGTGACAAATGCTTGTTTCCCTTTCTGTCCCTCCTAAATAGGTTGAAACTTGGCATGGCTATGCCACAAGTATGGTTTTCTGTAAACCATGTTTCAGTCACTGCCACCCAGTCCAACCTGTCTTCTTCTATTGCAGCTATAAGATCAGGGATTTTGCTTGCTAAACTCCTTGCATTTGTAACCATTGCCCTCCAGACCTGTTTTTCCCCTTTTATAGTGTATGTTTTTCCCTTTTGGTATTTCCCCTCTTTTGTTACTGAAAATGCTTCTCCCAGGTTTGTTTTTTTTGTATATGTTGAATGTTATCTCCTACCTTGCATGCGCTTGGGTGTACTTGTTTCCTCTGTGTTGGGGGGGTGTCAACATACTGTACTAACTAGTATGCACGAGTGTTGTCGCCATCTCCTCATTTCTTAGTTTAAACACCCTGCATAGACGTAACGTTTCTGACTGAGTGCCGTCACCCCTTCCTTTGTTAGGTGGGTCCATCTGACCTAAAATCTCCTCTGCCCCAGAAGTCCTGCCAGTCTCCCTGTCTCCGATGAAGTGATGTTCATTTTCCTGGCACCATCTGAGCAGCCATGCATTTAGTTCAGAGATTTCCCTCTCTCTGATTCTTTCCATTCTACTTCCCTTTCTCTATACTGCAATGTTTCCTAGAAAGAGAAGGCAGACAAAAAAGAGGCCAGTCTTACACTCAGTTTGGCTAGGTGTGTTTTGGTTTACTTCACTGTTTGGTTTGCCTGGTCATTTGTACCAAGGTGAACTATAATGTTTGCTTTCTTTCCCTCCCTGTTCATCTTTCTTTCAATGTGGTTAGTGTTTCTTTTTGCAGAAGCTCCTGGAAGACACTGAAACACTATTTTAGTGTTTTTTTTTTTTTTTTACAGTTAGTTTCTTTTCTCCTCCGTCCCCAGGTGGCTTTCCATCTTGCCTGAACCCCCAGCCCCATCTCCCACTCGCAGCTTACCTTCCGCTTCCTCCACGGCTTGTCCTCCATGGTGGGGGATGGGGATCCCTCAACCTGCTGGAATGGATCCGGTGTGGAGGTTACTGCCTGTTCATGGGAGCAGGGCCTGCAGGGATCGGCATTCATCCTGCTGCACCAGGACACTTTTCCTCCATTTTTCTCCCTCTTAGGAGAGGAGGTATGCAATGATGCCCTATGGAGAGCACACGTGTCCAAATGCACTCCTCCAAGCATCTGCCTTCTCTCCTTCCCTTTCTGGAGTGTTGATGCGCTGTCCCTGAGCCACCGCTGAGAGGCCAGTCAAGCACCGACTGCTGGTGGCCCCCCTCCCCAGAGAAGAAGAGCAGTCCCTTGAACACTCGATCCATCTCCTCCCCTGCCAACCCCTGGTGGCCCGTGCTCATTACCAAACACGGGTCACTGGCATAGCATGAGGTAAGGTGTCCAGCACCTCAGCACCACCGGGCCAGCTATTTTAGTGTTTTTGATTGGATTTAGGTGTGGTTGTACTCCATGTATCATGGAGTCCCCAATGATGATGAGTGTTTTGTTTCCTTTGGCATTTTTGTTTTGTGACATATCACCCTGGCTTGTCACTTTTTGGTGAGCAATATTGTTATTGCCTGTTTCGCTGTTTTGTTTTATGCTACACCTGTTTCTTGCCCACAGCCAAACCTACATGTGCCTCAGTGTCTCTTCGATAACATTCAGCCCACAGTTCAGCTGGCTGAAGCCTCAGACCTTCTAATATCATGGGATTCACGGTCGTGATCAATAGTGATGCAGTGCCTGTGTCACCAAGAGCTCTAGACTTTACAGAAGCCCACCCACCTCTATGGAGATTGGCTCTGTTGTAGATGGTGTTTATTTGTCTGCTGTGACAGCTCATTTTCAGCTGCTTTCTGGTTGGGATTACATGGACCTGTTTCATTGACAGGAACTGTTGGCTAGGACACCAGGGGAATCCCATAGTTAATGCTGTGGCATCTTTAACCTTCATATGGACAGCCAGCAAAGATGGGCAAATGGGGCCTCGGTTAAATATCTCACCCAAAGGACAACACCTCAGCAGTGCTGAACCGCCCAAGTGCTGCACTATAATGCCAGTATTGGGTAATAGCCTAAGTTCCTGGTGTGAGACTGTTGCACGTGACCTTGTGGGGCTTATCCAAAATCATCTGCAAAGCCCAGCAGTAACTCATTGTGCTACATTGTGGAATTCCTGACTGAGTTTATAAATTTATAGGTGCTGTGTGAGATGTCACTTATGGTATACAAGTGCCATTTCATGCAGTTTCAGAGAGAGGACTGTATTGGGAGCTGTAGTGTCAGGCACATGGAAAAAGCAGAGCTCAGCCTGGGAAGAAAAGATAATTAAGAAATATCCAGTGCCAGAAAGAATCCAATTCAGCAGAATGAGATTTCTCATAGCAGCTTCTGCCAGTTTATTCGCAGGTTATGCCGAATTGATTTAGGAATGTCCTGTGGAGTCCTGCAATACACCCTAGAATCTACAGAGTCTAAATTCTTGGGTTGCAGACCATGGCTCCAGACAGAGAAGAAACACTGGTGGAAAGTGGAATTGATTTTGTCATTACAGCTAACCAGTGGTAATTTTGATGTGTGTGTGTGTGTGTGCATTATGTGTGGTTCATAGCTCAGTGCTTATGTAACATAGTTGAATGATGAACATGATGGGTGGATACAGAGGCCAGTATAGAGAACAATGATTACTGAGTAATGTATTGTGCTTAGGTACTTGAATGCTTGAGAGAGAGTTTGATAATATTTGAGGGTTTTGGCTTTTCTCTGTATCCCACCTGCAGGAAGGAGCTTGATTAGAATTGTAGAGCCCCCGGTGGGATAAGAGTGCCGGAGAAAGAGGAGGTGTCGGGGAGGATGGTGAGTGAATGCGACTCGCTCTAAGCAGAGCTGGAGGCATATGCCTCATTTAAATAGGTGTGGGGAGAATTTTCCCACATAATCCAGGTTACTCCTACAATTATGTGGTTCATAGCTCAGTGCTTATGTAACATAGTTGAATGATGAACATGATTGGTGGATACAGAGGCTAGTATAAGAGAAACAATACTGAGTAATGTATTGTGCTTAGGTACTTGGATGCTAGAGAGAGTTTGATAATATTTGAGGGTTTTGGCTTTTCTCTGTATCCCACCTGCAGGAAGGAGCTTGATTAGAATTGTAGAGCTCCAAAAAAGAATAAATATCCATGATTGTTCTACAGCTAAATGCTAAATAAGTCAGCATAACTTAATGATAAGAATAGATGATCACCTCCTCCAACTCCAGAGAGTATGACCAGTAGCACTCAGGAGAGGAAAAACCCCCTTGGGGGGAACCTCTGAGGACCCATGGCTACTGACCTGCCAGTCCTTCTGGGCATACTAAAGGAGAGAGATCCTAATTAAACTAATTACTCAGTTAACTTCTGAATTCTAATATAGAATTCAATCCATATGAATGGAGCTTTAAGAACAGACTGAATTGTAAGTGTCCAGTAAAGTAATTCCTTCGAGCAAAAGTCTGAGTCCAAGAATCCATGTATAATTCAGAATGATGGAGATTAATATTGAAGAAGCGACTTCCATACTTCAGTTGATAGAGGGCATAATCCATGTAATTGAATGATGGTGGATAAAGTTGATGACTGCGAACTCAATACAGGAGACAGAAGATATTTGCATCCAAGCTTTGATGACAATGAGGCAAAACAATATAAGTAGTACAATTGCTATGATTCTAATAATAGATGGCTTGTTTGAGATGAGGAATGGGAGAAATCTTGAGGCTAGGTAACCGACTGATGCATCCAGTCCTGATAAGTAAAGAATAATCTTAGGAACTGGTATGAATGCAACGGCTGTAGAGCAGAACTGGAATAGCAGCAAGCTGTATAGGATAAATGGAGACACTGGTACTAGGTATGAAGCATCTATGTAGTAGAATATTGACAGCCCAAAAGAAAATGAATCCAATGGACTGCTAATCCTAAGTAGAGGTAGTAGGCGAAGGGAATGCACTCACGAGGCCAGATGAGAAGGAATAGGATGTGGCAATCAGTCCCTTGAGAAAGTGCAGCTGAAACGAGCTGATGAGGTAGGAGAGAGGCAACTGATTCCAGTATGTGAGGCGCAGCCATAGTTAGGAACGTCTGTTGGCCGAAATTGAGCATAGTCTTCGGCAAGATGGACAGCAAACAGCAGTAGCAGAGGTACAAAAGGCAAGTAGGTTCAGGTAACAGGAATGCAGCCACACTATGAGGCAGCTGATAAAGAAATGTGGCAAATCTTCCAGAGACGTATCTTGAATCATCTTTGAGCATCGTAGCATTGTAGCTGTAGGCAGTCATAGAGAAGGAATGATGCTGAGGACCGATGTATCCAGATCAAGGAAGGAAGGGATCACATGGAAGAGACTGAGGCAGACATATTGGCAACTGGACGAGGAAGTCAACATCCAAAACTGAAGACAAGCAAAGTTCGAGGTAGAACCAGACGAGACCCGAAGAATCCCAGATGTAGAGAACTGAAGAGGCGGAAACCAATGAAGTAGTAGTGCCACATGTCTGAAGTTGGTAGAGCACAAGCAGGAGAAGTCCACAGGAGATGCCAACCAAGTCCTGGAAAGAAACAGCTGGAATTCCACGGCTGAGGCAACAGGGCAAAACATCCAGGACAGCAACTCCGGAATCCGCGAAATGAGCACTGAGGCAATCTGAAGGCGGTTGAGAAGGAGGACCATCCAATGAGTCGGAGAAGTAATAGTCATCAGGCATGTAGAGGAGCATAGGTGAGGTGGTAACCAATGTCCTGAAAGATGAAGTGTCAGGGAGTTCAGGGCTGAGGCAGCAGAAGCAGGTATTGCACAAGTAGAATGGATTCACCATGATCCGAGCTGGTGAAGACAGGTCAGAAAAGCAGACGAATAGCAGGCAATCCTCCTAGGCTGACGGGTGAAGGCAGGACGCAGAAGCACAGTAGTATGATGAACTTCTCCCAGCTTGAAGGAGAAGGCAAGGTGAAGGAACAGGCGATTGGTAAGAAACCTCCCAGTCCGATGGGTGAAGGCAGGTTGTAAGGCTACAAATCTCCAGGCCCCGAGCTAAACAAGGCAGGCATAGAATAGAAGCGGGGAACCTCCCAGCCCGAACGGCGAAGGCAGGTCGTAGAAGCAGGCGAGAAGTAAGGAAACCCCCCAGCCCGAAGGGCAAAGGCAGGTCAGAGAAGCAGATGACTATGAGGTAAATCTGCCAGTACGATGAGAAGGCAAGTTGTAGAAACAGGCGAGTAGTAGGGAAACCTCCCAGCCCGAAGGGCGAAGGCAGGTGATAAAAGCAGGCAAGCAGTAGGCAACGCTCCCAGCTTGATGGACAAAGCAGGTCAAAGAAGCAGGTGATTAGTAGGCAAATTCCCCAGCTCAATGGCACAGCCAGGACGTGGAGGCAGGTGAGTATGGCGAAGCCGTATAGCAATGAAGGACTTCAGAGGCTCAAAGAGCACAAGGCTGACAGAGGCAGGAAGCATCCTGAAACTGAAGTGAATTGATGTAGAGGATAAGTCATTCAGGAACAGTAAAATTGTAGCATGGAATACTGACCAAGTGCCATACACAACATATCCAGAAGCAGCATAGGAGCCAGCACAGCAGAGAATAATTGCAGACAGTAGGCTGATAGCTTATGAGTAGCCACATAATGCCACCGGAGTGACAGAGTTTTGAAAACAGGAGGGCTACAAGGAAACATGTCTTCCTGGCAACCAGCTTCCAATAGAGTGGGAGCAGTGAAATAGGGTGACAGGAATCGAGACCAGACACAACCCATCCTGAGTAGAACTTGAAATAGCATCTCCTCCAAAGAAAGTCATAAGCCAACAACCGAAGGGCAGCCAAACGTCGGAAGTCTGCAGGAGCAAATTGGCAGTAAATGGTCCGAGAACGGAGAAGGCCAGAGAGCTGGACGTGATAAGAAAACAAACATGCAGCCATAGTAGGAGGCATAGTGTAACTAGGAAAGGGCGGTAGCAGAAACCCAATGGCAGAGGAAGCGCAGTGCTGCCTAGCGGAGCAAAAGGAATCCATGAGCTGAAGCATATCAGACAGGTAAGCAGGAGCCTGTCTTAGAGCTGGCTGAAAATAGCGCTGGACGGACTAGGAGCAAACAACAGAGCCTATGTCCATATATACGAGCCCGATATAGAAGTAACTGGCCAGAAAGGCACCGGACCAAGGCATACGTCCGGAAAATCCCACTACCAGCATGTGCCATAACATAGGAGCAGAAACAATTGTGCCGGTAGAGCACAGGTAACTGCACAAATGCAGGTAGAAAGGTACAGGCTAGGCAAAATAAATGACGTAAGAGTGGTAGAACTAGGACAAGCAGGTAGCAGCGCAGGAACAGATGCCGAATTAAAAGAAATGCAGAATGAGGCCCAGGTGTAGAAGCACGATGGCTGACGGTAAGGAGGTACACAGACAGGAAATGCTACCTGCAAAGGCTAGAACGGACAACCAATGTACCGGAAGGACGCTCCGGTAGGACGAGCTTCAGTCTAACATTGTCAGTGTTCCTCAGGGACTGCACAACGCAGTAGTTCGAGCAAAGGAGAGGTGCAAAGGCAGAGGTGAAGCGGAGCGGAGAAGTCCAGAAGCTGTGGCAACTTGAAGGTAACCCTGCCTGCAATGAAGTGCGATCAATCCCAGGACCATAAACTGTGGATCACAGAGAGCAAAGCAGCAGTACAAACAAAAGGAGGAGGGAATCCTGAATGGCCAGAATGCATGACTAGGCGGCAGCACGGTGGCAGCTACTCCAAAGAAGTGTAGCAGTAGAGAATGAAAGATACAGTGCAGCAAAGGAGGAAAGAGAAGGTAGGAACAGGCATCGCAGCAGGAGAGAAATAAGGAAGGAGAACCAAACAGGAACAACAATGGACAAGAAAGGAAGGGGGGGACGGCAGTATGCAAAGGCAGGGAAGGCATGGGGGGGCATAGAATGAGAAAAGGAGCAGCCGAACACCGGCGGCACCACTAGCGAATGTGACTCGCTCTAAGCAGAGCTGGAAGCATATGCCTCATTTAAATAGGCTGTGGGGGAGGAGCTCTTCCCCCACATAATCCCGGTTACTCCTACAATTATAGAGGTGTGCTCTCGCCCCTATACTGTAGTTATGACTGAGTAGGCACTTAAATGTTAAATACTAAATTTTGCACTTTAATAACTTCACAACCATTCAATGGAGTTGCATGGAAATGTGCATGTTCTGTTGTCCAGCGTAGATCTCTGGATTTGGCAACTTGAGTTCCGGTTGGATGTGTGGTTTCTGAGTTCCAGAGAGGTGGTAAATGCATTTTTTGTTCATTGACTTTGCTGAGGTTTTCTTTTAACTTGCCTACAGCCCAAACGGTTTGGAATCTTGGGCTGTGATTTTCAGGGCAGAAAGGGACTAGCCCACAGACGTGCCTTTTGCTAGCCTAGTGAAAAAAAAATTTATTCAAAAGTTATTTCTTTTTTAAATTTTGAAAAAAACTTTTCTGAGCATGCTCAGCAAGCACGTCAGGATAGTTGTATGATACAAAAAAGGAATCCTATTTCTTATTGGAATATTCCTTTTTCATTTGCCACCATCTTGTTTCCATTTTTTTACAAAAATTCAAAAGCTACTAAACTTGACATCCTTGAGAGACACCAGCACTTCTATCTGGGTGATTGGGACCCCATGAGGTGTAATATGCACTTCACAGTTGCAGACATGCCTAGAAATGTTTTTTTCTAATATTATGCATCTTTTTGTGACCATGTGATATGAAAAGAATCCTTTTTGTATCACAAGTCTTGAAAAGGGATCCTTTTCATAACTCAATAATCTTTGCCCTGCATTGTGCTGCCATCCCGGTACAGTCATGTTTTCCCTGGTGTCTGATGGCATCCCCCACCCACTGATTTTCATCCCTGACATAAAATATATTTTGCCCTGGTGTCTACTGGCACCCCCCAGCCACTGATCATCGTCCCCCATACAAAAAAGATCCTTCCCTGGTGTCTAGTGGCAATCCCCAACCTGTTGATAACTCTCCTCCTTGTAACATGATATTCCCTGGTGTCTAGTGGCACCCCTCCACCCTCCGATCCCCATCCACTGTCTCCTTTTGTTTCCCTGGTGTCTAGTGGCACCCCCACCCACCAATCATCATCCCCTACAAAGAAGATATTTCCTGGTTTCTAGTGGTACCCTCACCCATTGATGCTGTGCCAGTAGCTGAAATGAAGAAAACCATCCTCAATGTGTTTTTTAATATAAATACCCCCCCACCTCCCACTCAGCACCCACCACCCCACACCCTCCAGTACACCCCACACGTCACTCACCTACTCACCTGAACAGGTCCCAGGTGTGAGAGTCACTCTCCGATCGAAGACATGTCTTGCTGCTGGAACCAGTGACTGTAATATGAAAAACTAAGGTAAATGTAGTTCAATGTATTTCAATGAGGTTTTCAACTTTGATGCATAGCTTTGCCATTTTTGCATATTTTGACACCAAATTTTCAACATGACCTTTTGTGGACCCCACCTCATGGACAACATCACTGATACTTTGCAAATCCGTCCCGAGGTGATTTTGCAGTTACTTGGCAGAAATCACCTTTTTGACGTGTTGAACATTTTCATTACTGTTGTTCAAGAGGTGGGGTCATGAAAAAGCTATGTTGCAGATTTGGTGTCAAAATATGTAAAAATGGGAAAGTTATGTGCATGCAATTAAATTTAACAACGTTCGCTCGTAACTTTGGGAATGTTCAATATTTTCACCCAAATTTTCAACTTAGCCATTTTTTTTACATCTCCTCATTTACATGACAGCTGTCATTTCTTAAATCCTGTCCAAAACATTTTTTCTGACCTGTGGCGTGGAATGACGTTGCGGTGGTATGGAATGATGTGCCAGCGGGGATTTGAACATTCTCAGCACAGAGTTCATGAGGTGGGGTAATAAGTTTATGCTGACAGTTTGGTTGCTGTTTTGGCTGAAATGCTTCCATGCCAACATGCATGTATGCATCTGTGCAGGGACGGAAGTGCAAGGTTCAGAGTACCCTGCACTTCCACAAGCAAATCAGGATACGATTATACTATCTAAAAAAGTAAGGAAATTCTTTGCAAAATGTTCTGTCAATGCATCAGTTAAGGTTAAAGCAACAAAAGTAGGGAAAAGTGGTGTTAGGGTTCCCAACCCTAACACCCCACCCCCACTCTACAGACAGCAAACTGGGCGTAGGGTATGCCATGGGGTTCTCCAGCCTAATGCTCACCACCTTCCATCAGTAAAGTAGCTGAGATGTGTACAGTGTCTGAGAATGGGGTGGAAACCTAACACCACATTTCCCTACTTTTGTGGCATTATGTTACCCTAATTGTTGCTTTAATAAAGTTTTTTTTTTGCAAGGAATTTATTTTCTGTTTGAGAGAGTAAAAACATATCCTCATTCACACAGGTCACTTTGGGACCTGCTTGAACAGGTACAGATGTGCACAGCCATTTGGGCCCTGTACCATAGGAAGACTCTATCCGCCTAGAGAAGTGCAGGGCCTGGCACATTCATTCTTTACACATTCACTCTTCACACATTCAGTCTTTATGTTTGTTTTATTTTTTTTTTTATTTTGACCCCAAATTTTCAGGGATGGAGAAATTTATGGTCCAGGCAATTAGAGCTAGATTTAGACAAAGTGAGTGAGGAAAGGTTAAATAGGGTTTCCTGTGTAGAGGGTTCCTGGTTAGAAACATAGAAACATAGAATTTGATGGCAGATAAGGACTGCTTGGCCCCCAGTCTGCTCATTTCCTACCTAATGGATAAGCTACAGATCCTAGTTAACCAGCAGCCTACTTCTTCCTACCCCCCCCCTAGAATTGCCTTATGACTGTCCCATGCATGCTTGAATTCCACCACTGTTTTTGACTCCACAACCTCCTCTGGAAGGCTGTTCTATGCATCCATAACCCTCTCTGTGAAAAAATACTTCCTTAAATTACCTCTGAGCCGCCCCCCTTCTGTCTTCAAATTGTGCCCCCTTGTTGTTGCACACCTCTTTTTTTGAAAGATGCTACCCTCTTGGACTTTGTTGATTCCCTTGAGGTACTTGAAAGTTTCTATCATGTCCCCCCTCTCCCTCCTTTCCTCGAGGCTATACATATTAAGCTCCTTAAGTCCCTCTTCATATGTCTTCCGGTGCAGACCCTGCACCATTTTAGTTGCCCTGCTCTGGACAGCTTCCATCCTGTCTATGTCTTTGCGGAGATTGGGTCTCCAGAACTGCATGCAGTACTCCAGATGGGGTCTCACCAGCTGTCTGTACAGAGGGATAATAACTTCCTGTTTTCTACTGGTGATGCCTCTCCCTTGCATCCCAGTATCCCCAACCCTCCTTGCTGCCCTCTCACATTGCTTGCCCACCTTTAGGTCATCTGATATGACTACCCCAGGCCCTTTTCCATTTTTGTTGTTGTTAGTATCACCCCCATTGTGTACTCTTCCCTGGGTTTTCTTTCCCAGGTGCATTACCTTGCACTTCTTATCATTGAATCTAAGCTGCCATACATTTGACCATTCCTCTAACCTTGCCAAGTCCCTTCTCATCCTTTCCACCCCACCTTGTGCATCAACTCTGTTGCAGATCTTTGTGTCATCTGCAAAGAGACATACTTTTCCTTCCAGCCCCTCTGCAATGTCGCTTATAAAGACATTGAAGAGGACTGTGGGGGGAATGAAACTCCTGGGTGGGGTGAGGTGGGATGGAAAGAATGGTGGAGTTGGGGGGAGAGGAGAGGACCCAGCGGGAGAGTAGAAGTAGTTAAAACTTGTAGAAGTAAGCAGCAACAGAGAGAGGGTCATTGTCAGGTGAACAATTAACATGAGGACTTGGGGAGTGGACTGGGCAAGAGATCGTAAAGAGAGTGTATCACCTTCTAGAATTTAGCTGGGGATTTAAGATTGTTTTGGAGGTTGTTCCTAAAATACAGGGATTTGGCAGTGCAGATAGCCTTGTACAAGTATTTATGAGGGCCCTGTAAGAGAGGAGGTCAGACAGGGAGTGTCTTAGTTTGTTCCAGGCCAGGGCTTCATAGCAGGACTTGCACATGTCGATGAGGTCATAGGTGATCCATGGGTAGTGGGAAGACTTAACCATGGACTCCCTGATGGGAGTGTGCTTGTCCCAAACAGAAGTAAACTTTGACTTGAAAAGGGAGAGGGCGATGCCAATTTGTGGGGCAGAGGGGATGGGGGACCAACCAATTGCAGCCTGGTCGCTTAGTAGAGGATTTTTGTTTTGCAGCCAGAGGAAACTGAACCAGGTGTATTTGGGGAGGAAAGAGGGCATCAGTCTTTCTTGACACAAAATGTCATGGAATAGTCGCTAAAGACATCCAGCAGAATACCTGCTGCAACCATATGGGGGGTGTTGAGGACAGAAGCCAGTCCAGGAGGGTGTGGTTAGAGGAGTGTGGATTGAGTCAAGAGGATTCTGTGATAATTTAGGAGAGGTTTAGGGACTCAACCCTGAGAAAGGTAGGCCTGGAGGCGAGGGAAAGCCAATTTATATTGAAATCCCCAAGGAGGATGAGTTCACCTGAGGAGGAATGTAAAATAATGACAGCTAGTGAGTCAACCAGTGAGGAAGGCAAGATTTTTAGAGAGGGATAATAAACCCAAATGAAGATAGGTAGAGTGGAGGGAAGGAAAGCTTTTCTGGGATAAACTGTGCTACAGGAGAGGCCCTGGTGGACATAAAGGGCACCACCACTACCACATTTGCCGTAGTCTTGCATGAAGAGGTGGTAGTCAGGAAGGGCCAGGATTGTATCAGGAATTCTGGAGGACAGCCAGGATTCAGAGATACAAAGTAATCAGGAGAATGTTGAGAAACCCAGACATAAAGTTCACCAGTTTAGGTAGGAGGCTCCAAGCATTAAGGTGAAAATGCTAAGGCCTCTGGGAGTGGAGGAGGAGGAAATGAAAGACCAGAATTAGGTTCTACATCACCAGATAGGAGGAGGTGGATAAGGAGAATGTAACATGGTGGAACTTGCATCGTTTACGTCAGGTAGGAGGGAGACATAGGGAAAGGACAGGATGGAATGGTGGAGAAACTCCAGGTTCAGGGAGGTGGACGGAAGCAGACTAGCATGACTGGGGAGGGAGGTGGAGAATGGAAGGGTGGTGGAAGAAGGTTGGAGGGAAGGAGGAGATTGAGAGGGGTAGAAAGAGGGAGGGAGGGTAGGGGAGAAGGATAGGGTAGGACAGGGTTAGGGGTAGGACAGGGAGGAGACAAGGCAGAGGAGGAGGTAGGTAGCATAATCATCAGTTGCAGCTTGAACAACTGAACTAGGTTAATGAAAATCTGAGAGTAAATGACTTACCAGATATGGATATTAATTGGTTACCCTAAAATATTAACAACTAGTATGGCAATTGGCATATACTGGTGAAGACAAATGAAAACTATACACTGCAGAAAATTATGTAGAGGAACTGGAAAGGAGGCTATATCCAGATAAAATATAAGCAGATTACCTGAGTAATAGCACTTTACAAGGCAATTACAGACATGCAGTAGTAACACTATTTAATAAAACAGTGCAAACAAAATTAATTGTATGTGAACTAGGAGATACAGCTGTAACCAGATATGGCAGCACTAGGTTAATTGAATAACATCAACATGCAACAGCAAAAGAGGTGAATAAATGGTGAAAGCTGCTGATTAAATGTTAACTACAAAAATTATTGAAGCACAACAGAAATAGGGCCAATCCCAGATAGGGTGCAGCTTGGATACCTGAGTTAGGCAAGGTAGCAGCCAGTCACTTTTGTAGGTGAGAAAGTCTTTTGGTGCAGTACGTTAGTGCAGTCCATAGCAGTGCTGTGTTGGCCCAGAAACTTGAAATGGTCTGGTGGAGGCCCCTGTGATGATGATCGGTGTAGGTGGAAAGGCGTTCACAACCAGCGCAAGCCCTTATGACCCTCTACTGCAGGCATTAGAGTGTGGCGATGAAGAGGAGTGCCGACTGTGCTCACCATTCTTTAAAATTGGTGCCCACAGCTTGCCACTTCAGGATAGGTTGAAGACCTTTTCTTGGAGATTCCTAATTGGCTCGAGTCATGTCCTAGAGGTCAGAGTGGAGCTGGGCTGGAAGATCTGGTGGGGGCTGCTGTGATGACGATCGGTAGAGGTGAGGGGTTCCACAACCAGGACAAATATAAATTCTGTTCTTATTCCTTTAATTGCTGCAACCTAACTGTCTTTACTTGTACTCTTTCAGGCCCTGCCGAAATTAGGCATTTATGTCTAGCCCACTTACCTGGTAAACAAAAATAAATAAATAAATAAGAAATACCAGCCACCAGGTTCAGGTCTGTTCCACACGTCACACCTAGTGCTTTCAGGTACAAAAGCTTCTAAGAAGCAAAAAGAAAAAAAAAAACACTCTAGACTCAAAATGTACCTGTGGAATACTTTAAAAATGAAATATTTAGTACAGGCAATATACTAGCTCTTTAAGGGGAACTCCTCCTTTAAGCAGTCCTCACAAACAAGGAATATTGGTGCTGCTTGGTTAAAACAGTACCAACAATTTATACTGCACAAAAGGAAAAACATTTCTGGATATAACGGTCAGGATAGAATGCAGGTGCTGGCACAGTTGTCGTTTTTTAGCTAAAGAAATTCTGTGGTTGATTTATCATATTGCAAAAATGACTATCAAACAAATTAGCGGGCCAGTTTTTAAACCTATAAGACATCTCCAGTAAACTAAATGCACCATTTTTACAAGCATGGCAACCTGCTCAGCATCATGTACAGATCATTACCAAACTTTTTATGCAGTTGAAGGCACTTAACTTTACCTTGTTCCTCATGACATGGCCAGCACATGTAGAGTAACATCTGTCTTATCAGATGGCCTGTCATGCAGCATCACCACATGTCTCAAAGTTAGTTGTCTGTTCTTCTTTCAGTAAAGCTAGATTTCACTGCATGAAGAAGCCTACACAGCACATATGTACATTTTCTGCAAATGATGAGGAGGTTTTGATTCCCTGTGCTCCCAATCCTTCACTGTATTGCAGCACTAAATTCATTATAGATATATGACATGGACAAAGAAAACTGTTTTGCAGTGCAGGTACTTGCTTTTGATGGATGAGTTTCTCCCCAGGCCAGTATCCTCAAGTCTTCTTGCATGGGAGAAATGTTATTCTATTGCTGAGAGCCCCAATCAGTGGTACAGGCATGCAGTGAAGTGCAGTGAGATGAACAGTAGATAAGTCCTCTCTTCATATCCGTGGGGTCCTATGTAGCCACACTGCCCAAAGGAAAAGACAGTCATTCTTTGCTCTATAAATTCCATCAGTACAGTAGGCATTGGAATGAAGATGTTGTTGCTGTAATTCAAGCTCTAACCATAAGAGGGAGACAAAGTACATGATAAATAAATTATCAGCCACCTCTCCAAAGCACCAGATGGCTCTGCTGTACCATTCTGTGATGTCTGTGTCACTGTTAGACTTAGCAGCTGTTGCTAGTCAGTCATCCTAGAGTTTGAAAGGCTTTCTCTTCTGTGCAGAACTGCACTGACTATTAAATAAGTATATGCCCTTACAGACATAATTACAAGAAATGGTTTCATGCTGAACTCATAAAACTACCCAAGTGATATGAGTGCTGCAAGTATGATTTAAATGTTAAACTGGAACCAACTGCATGCATATGGCATATGTGTAGAAAACAAGTATGGAAACCATGATTTTTATGTTAAATTGAGAAAGACTGCATGTCTGTGGCATGTATGCAAAAAAACAAGTGGTCACTGATAACTGCACACGTAAAAGTTAAGTGACTTGCTCAGGATCACACCATACACAAGCAAGTCTTCATGCTTCTGAGTCTCCTGGCTTGTAGTTTAGTGCCTTTAAACACTAAGCCATACTGTCTGCATACATGTGGGTTGCTTGTACTTCAGTGCATACTGTATCTGAATTAGAGATGCAGCGAAATTAAATTCTGCTGGTGAAGTGGACGCAAAGTGACCACCTCGCGTTGTCGAAGCACAACTCAAAGTGACCATTTCAAAGTGCTCACTTCGCGTTATCATTGCCACTTTGTGTTGCCAATATTGCCTTAAGGCGAAGTAAGGCGAAGTGCCATGTAAATAGGCAGCCCCCCACACATCACATGGCTTACAGTACTGTAAGTCACATGGTTTAGCCAGATAGGAAGTAAGGAAGGAAGTGAGTCAGAGAAGCAGTTTCACTTTCTCCTTTGCATTTGTAGCGTGAGAAAGCTCTGTGGAGAGAGAAGGAGAGACCTGATGCTTTAGTTCTTTACTGCAGCCACAACAGCTTTTTTAAAAGCTATATCTTTGTTTAATTTTAGTGTTGTGCTTGTGATTTTTTTGTTAGTGAATTTTTTTTAGAAGTTTTGCGCGTGTGTGTGTGTGTGTGTGTGTGTGTGTGTTGTGTGTCGGACTGATGGGACTCGGAGGAGTTGAGATGGAGCCTTTGGAAGGAGAGTTGGTGGTCCATGGGTGCGATCGTCTGAGGAGGGGAGTGCGGACACAGGGTGGTCATATCAGGCTGGACCACTCCTGACTTCTGGGGTTCCCCCCATGCTGAAGCAGCAGCACTAGTGCCACCAGTGGGTGCTGTCAATGCACCTTGTGCACCAGTACCACCACCACCACCGCTGATAGATGTAGGTTCTCCAGCAGCACCCCTTCCACCACCTCCTCAGCCACAGGAAGTGGCCTTCTAAAATCCTGGTGGTTCAAGGAATGTGTCTGGTCCCTCCCGCAGCTCCCCAGTGTGGTAGTTTTTTGACTGTGTTGGGGGGACAGCACAGTGGTGTGAAGGTGTGCCATGGCCCCCGGGGGACACATTTGGGGACCGGGGGCCAGCGCACCCACATGATGAATCACCACAGGGTGGAGTGGCAGGCTGCCATGGAAGGGGCCAGATGTCCACCTGCTGGCCCTTCTGTGGCAGTGGCAGAGGATGCTGCTGATGAACAACATGTGCCTCACCGCCACAGCCGGAGGAGGGCCAGTGGAGCAGCTGCACCACCACAGCCACCAGCACCACCCTCTCCACCACCACTCCCTGGATTTTCTCCTGCAGTGGACCCCGCCACAGTCCCAGTAACACAGTAAGACCTCATCTTGGTGTGGGCAGCCCTGGAGGAGAACAGTGTGAGGGTGGGTGCTTTGCAGCAGCAAGTTGGCACCATCGAAGTACAGCAGCAGCAAATAATAATGCTGCACTTGCTGCTGGACCACCACGGCATCCCAAGATATTGTTTTCTGGCCCCCCCATCCCAATGTTGTGTTGTACTCTTTTTGTGTGCTTTTTCTTTGTTGTTGTTTAGTAATCCTCATTTTCCTTTCCAGGGCAGTCTTTCTTGTTCCACATAATCAATACATTTCTGTGTAAAACCACCAATAATTTCATTACAGTGTGTCACATGATGGAGGAATTCCCATTCTGAAAAGCTACCCACATTGTACACCTCTTCGCAGCTACATTAGGACGTCATGTCAGGGAGAGCGCGGGTGCATGCTCCATTACAGTGAATGTCCGATTGCCCTGCAACTTTCCAAATTTTTCTTTATGCTATAATGGTCAGTTTGTTTTGAAATGTGTGAGCAGTTTCCTGTAAGAAAAGCGTTGTTAGTGGAAATGTTCCCACATTTCACCACAAAGTGAACCTTACAACATAACGAATTATTGGGATATCTGCCGGACATTCACTGTAGTGGAGCATGCACCTGCACTCTCCCTGGCATCACGTCCTAATGTTGTTGAGAAAGGGGGGCAGAATGTGGGTGGCTTTTCTGAATGGGAATTCCTTCATCATGTGACACAATGTAATGAAATTATGGGTGGCTTCCCAGATATATATTGCACTCTATGGAGCAAGAAATATTTCAGAGGAAGCAAAGCCCCCACATATTAGTTTATGTGCATCACCATAACTATGTAATGTGGTGAATCTCTGTAAAGCAGCAGTGCAACAATCTGTTGATAACTCTGACCTATATTTTTTAATGCTATGTTACAAGTTCCTCTACTTGCATCCTGACTGACTGGAATGATATGAGAATTTGCTAACTTGAGTGAGTCTGCTGTACTACATTTTCTCGTGTGTGAAATAATGAAAGTAGTATTCCTTCCAGTTGTTTGTTATTGTTTTCCTCTGCTTTTCTCCATTGCATCAGTTAGTTGTTTTTTTATTTTTTTATTTATTTATTAAATTCTCGGATTACAAATACCTTTGAGCAGAAACTGCTCATTTACAAAGGTTCCACGTCAAAGGATGAGGGTCAACATACATACAGAGGTAGTAAAAGAATGCACAATAAACAACCAAAACAACTAAAAGAAAAAATAAAGATACTCAGTTATAACATACTTTGAGATAATATTCATAAAACGAGCAGCTTGAGTAGGTAGCTGGCTGCGGTAACAATAAGAGATAGAGGGCACCATAGTCAGTTAGTATTGCAGGCGTGCGACCGGAAGAGGAAGTTGGCAGGCTAATGGGCCACTGTCCAATGGTGGTGGAAAATGTCCTGTACCAGTGGAGATATGAAGCAGGAAAGGAGTCACAAGGAAGGCCCGGTGCCAGAGAGAATGAGACTGGGAAAGGGCGGGCTGTGAGACATGAGTTTTATGTCACTTCTGTTGTAAATTAACAATTATGCAGCAGTCAGTGTTTTGTGACAGCATGGAACAATATTTACTGAAAAGCAGCTGCAAAAAATTACAAACCTGGTGGGAACAATATTGAAAGGTGTCCTCTTTTTTTTTTTCATACATGAAAAAAAGTCTTCAAGTAAGGAAAGCAGACATAAATTGTGAAAAGAAGCGTGTCATTCAAGTTACGGCTTGGAGGTAACTAGTGGTGGCTGTGGCAGTGTAAAGTAGTATAAAAAAGTACAGTTCAAAACTGTGAGGACATTCTTGCACTGCTGCTTTAATTGTGAAAATGTCAGCGTGACATCATGAGCTCGCAGCAACAATCACAGAACACACAGAAGTGGCACAGAGTGGTTAGACAGTGAAATGGGAGTGTTTCAACACATACAAAGTCCCCCAGAATTAATGGTGCACTCAGTCATGCGCACAGAAGTGGCACAGAGTCCCCAGATTTTTTCTGCTGGCTCAAAATGCATCCTGCTTGTCTGTAGAAAATTGACAAGTGGTTAGACAGTGAAATGGGAGTGTTTTAACAAATACAAAGTCCCCCAGAATTAATGGCGCACTCAGTCGTGCACACAGAAGTGGCACAGAGTCCCCAGATTTTTTCTGCCGGCCCAAAATGCATCCTGCTTGTCTGCAGAAAATTGACAAGTGGTTAGACAGTGAAATGGAAGTGTTTCAACACATACTCCACTATAAAATGATGACTGTGAGTATTGTGTTGCTTGTCCAATGTGTTCTGACAGATGATTCGAGCAAATGCACTGTGATCATCTCAACCTGATTGAAGGGTGCCCTTTGGCTGTAAACCAATAGTAGCCTTGGTGAGTATATCTATATATATATATATATATATATATATATATATATATATATATATATATATAGTTGTGAATTTTCTAGGTGGGAAGGGGGGTTGACAATCATGGACATGTACTCATGGTATTGTTCTCCATTACAGGTCACACAGAAACTGTTGGTGTGCACATTCAAGTGCTCAATGAGAATTTTTTGCACTGAACCTGGAAACAGATAACTCTCAAGCCCATGAAGGTAAGTATTTTTTTTTTCTGGGGAGGGGACTCATATTTGCAGGTTTGTATCTAATGGTTTCTTATTTTGTTACTTCTTCACAGATTTCATCAGCATCCTTCTGGAGTCCGGTTGTTATGATGGTCATGGTCATGTAATGAAACGACTTCTGCATGCTGATATGTGTGTCCTAGCTTGGGGGGAAGGAAGTGCCTGATTTTGAAGAACTTTTTGGGATAAGGCCACTTTGACAGAACACCAAAGCATCTTGATGTTTCCTAAAAAAAGAAATGAATGACTTCTTACAACTTAATTGTTATGTGTCCTTCCCTGCTTCTCACAACCTGTGTGCAATATTTCCTGCAGTCTTCACAACACAATGAAATGGATGAAATAAAATATTCATACTTACCAGAATGGATTTCATGTGGATATTACATTGCTTCCTCTTTGTATGGTACAGCTACAGTACCATTCCTATCCCAAAGTCTTTTATTGATGGAGCCTTTTTTGGTTACCCTGTAAAAGAAACAAAATAAGTGCACCGTATGTGTTTTACCATTGTGGCTCTGAAAAGCCACAGAAAGGAAAAACATATAACTAAAGGAAGTGAAGCAGCATAACAAACATGAGTACACATACTCACTTTATGGTTTAAATATTAAGAAGCTTTGTGTCTGTGGCTGATGGATGTGGTGGCCCGGACAGACTCAGGCTCAGTAGTGACAGTGGCTAACATCAGTCCCAGTGGTGGTGGTGGTGGTCCATGGGGGGCATACAGACTCGTGGTGGCAGACTTGGATAACATCATTCCCGGTGGTGATGGTATAGGGGCATACCGACTCGGACTCAGTGGTGGCAGTGGCTAACATCAGTCCCGGTGGTGGTGGTGGTCCATGGGGGGCATACAGACTCGTGGTGGCAGACTTGGATAACATCATTCCCGGTGGTGGTGGTGCAAGGGGCATATAGACTCGGGCTCAGTGGTGGCAGTGGCTAACATCATTTCAGGTGGTGGTGGTGGTGGTGGTGGTCCATGGGGGGCATACAGACTCATGGTGGCAGACCTGGATAACATCAGTCCCGGTGGTGGTGGTGGTCCAGGGGTTATACAGACTCGGGCTCAGTGGTGGCAGTGGCTAACATCATTCCAGGTGGTGGTGGTGGTGGTCTCTAGGGGGCATACAGACTCGTGGTGGCAAACTTGGATAACATCAGTCCCGGTGGTGGTGGTTGTGGTCCAGGGTGGGGGTGTTTGAAAACCACCTTTTAAATACTGCAGTTAAAACCAGCCAACATTAACCACATCATCATCCTCATAAAGAAAACTGCCCTCACAGTCATCGATTTCTGAAGTCTGACCACTGGGAAACTCTTTCTCCATTGTGTCGTCATCTACTTCAGTGGTGGGCCGTTTCAGGCAGCCACTGTCAGTGCCACCAGGATGCTCTATTTCCATATCACCAAAACCACCATGACTAGGCTGGGGTATGAATACTGAGGTTGCAGTCTGTGCTGGTATGTGCCTCTTGTTCATTTTAATGAATGTTAGCAAACTAACATTTGCAGGAGACAGGTTTGTCCGACGATCCCTGACTATTGTACCTGCTGAGCTGAATACCCTCTCAACACTTACACTGGAGGGTGGGCATGTGAGGTACTTCAGTGCCACTGCAGTCAGTTCTGGCCATTCACTGACCTTTCCACTCCAGTACAAAAGAGGATCCTTACTTATTGTCAGATGCCTGTTTTCAGACAATTTTGACTCAACCATTCTCTATGCCACACTAAATCCAATTGTTGATGTATCAGCCTGTTCTCCAGAATCATTTATTTCACAAATACCCACTTGAGACAAAGCCTCCCAAAGCGTGTTGATGCCACCCACTTTGGATGACAGACCACCTGGAACTACAGTCCCCTTACTCTTGCATGATACGCTTGATGGTCCTCCAGCTACACCTTCAGCTGGATTATGCTGCTGAGGTTTGCTTAGCTTGGCACATGACTTCTGTGCACCATGAACCAAGTGCATCAGTTGACCACTGATATTTTTTACCTGTTCAGGCCCTCCCTCCAGTACTGATGCAATTCCACGTTTGTATCGTGGGTCCAGCATTGTTGCCATGGCAAAGTTGTCACTACGCTGAGTGCTCACAATGTGACTATTCTGGTCAAATACTGTCAGCATGTGTTGCAGCAACATACTGCTTCCACCGTCTGCGGCAACATCAAGGCTATGCTGTACATTCACCAATGTCTGCCTCAGCACCTGCAGCAGTGGAATTGATTGGCTAATGGAGGCAGACTTACCACTCACTACCTGTGTGGCATGTTCAAAAGGCATCAAAATTGTTATTACAGAGTCCATGAGGCACCACTGTTCAGTTGTCATAGACATGGAGGCCCCAGAACTGTCACGGCTAGTGTACATAACAAGATATTCTGAGATGGCTTTGTATTGCTCATACAACCTCTCTGCCATGTATAACGTGGAGTTCCATCGGGTGTCAACTTCCAGCTTCAAGCGGTGCTGAGGCAGGCTGTTTTGTATCTGCAACTGCCACAGTTGGTCACAGGCCTTTCCAGATCTTGAAAAGTGAGAGCAGATATGTTGTGCAATGGTCAGCATTTGCTTTATGTTAGGATGCTGCAGAAACTCCTGAACCACAAGATTTAAATAGTGGGCCATGCATGGAACACGATAAAACCACCATTCGTGATGCATTTCACCACATTCGACCCATTGTCACTTGCTATGAACCCAGCTCTCAGGGACAGAGGGTTCAGCCATCTGTCAATTTCAGTCAGTATCATGTCCAACATGTTCTCACCAGTGTGTGAACAGGTCACACTGCGCATAGCAATTGTTGCATGCTGGCGAATTCCAGGAAGATTGCTACCACGACAATCCACCTTACTGCACTAATTATTCACACTACCAACATCACAAACAACCCCTGGCACCTGCGCCCAGTGTGCAGTTATACACAGATATGAACTCCCCGCTGTTTTACCACTTGTCCACATATCCATACTTAAATGGATGAATGGAGAGGAGTAATGTTGAAGGGCATGTCTTACTGAGTTGGAGACAATGCAGAACAACTCGGGAACAGCACGGGTAGAAAAGAATGTCCTGGATGGGACTGTCCATTTTGGACAGGCACGTGCAGCAAACCACTGGAACCCAGAATTCTCCACAAAGGAGAAGGGCAAAAGATCAATTGCCAGCATTTCCGCTACAGCAGCATTAAGTTCACATGACACTGTATGATTGGGGGGGTACTTCAGCTTATGCGCAAAAACACTCAGTAACGTGGGCTGACTTAAACATTTTGCACAGCATGTGTTGTTGCTCATAAATAGTTGTGCTCTGTGATGAATGGCATTGGCAGGAGGTGGAGTGTGGACATTTGATAAAGACGGTTGACAGGTGATGATGACAAACCTAGAAATTATGTTATTCTGCCAGATTTGCCAACCGGGGTTGATGTATCACTTGCACTAGGCATACTGCATTCACCACCACCACCACCATGACAAAAACTGCTACTCTCACCAGCACTGGACAACATTTCAAAGTCATTATGGTCCTCCACCTCATCATGCCTACAGTAATCCTTTGCTGTTATTACTGCACTACTGCACACATTTAATTTCCTACTGGGCTTAACAGTCATGGAAGGGGATAACATGCTGGCTATGGTTGCTGGTGACACAGGTGAATGCCCACTGTGGTATTAGCTGCCAGCTTGTGCTGGGTCCACAGAGCCAAGTGCCTATTCTTAAGATGTGTATGCTGTCCTCCTGTCCCAAGATGGCTCCCTTTTTACCTTGATTCACACGCACATGGCAAACCTGGCAGATTGCAACTGAATCATCATTTGCATCTTGAACAAAAAAATCCCAAACAAGGGAGCGTGATGCTCTGCTTTTAACATGTCCATGATGATGTGGCTTATTTAAGTCTGTTATTTTAAGCACTGAAGTTGGGGGGGGGCACGTGATGATTCGGGCACTGCACACCTGGACTGTAAATGAACACCATGACTACCTATCATACTGATTCCTGGGTCGTCGTCATCATCATCAACTAAAACCGGTATATCACAAGTTTTACGGGAAGGGGGGAATTCCTGCAAACAGACTCAGACATAGCCACTTTTAATTTATTTTTCTCTGGTTCCCAACTGGGGTCAATTACATCATCATCATATTCGTCAACGTCACTCTCACACACATCCACATCTGCTTGGATGCTAACATGTGGACTGCATGTTGCAACAACAGCAACATCATCATCAGCATCATCACATTCATCATCAGCATCTACACCACCATCACCTGATATTTTTTCACCACACTGTGAATCACTGCATAGAAAATGCATGCCCTTAAGTGCCACGGTGGACGGAATATCACATTTGCTATCATTGACATGATCATCAGAATTCTCAGGTTCAGTTAATGGGATGTTACTGGGATGTATGACATCAGCTACGCTGTCATCACTCACTTGCACTGCTTCACACTCAATATGTTTGGATACGGTATACTGGTCAGAATTAGAACTTGACGCAACAATGCTAATACTACCTCCACCCCCACTAACACCAGTAGCACTAACACCACCGGCTGGGAAAACATCATCTCCTCCAACTATGAATGAAGCTACTGATTGGGCTGTAAAAACCATTGCAGGAGAAATACCTTTTCTCACATCTCCGTCCGCATACTACTACCACGCCCACAGACCCTCTTACTGCCAAGATTGCCATGGCCAGAAACAGCTTTGCTTGCATGTCTCTTTGCAGGCATTTTGGGGATCAACCACAAATATTATTACCAAATTCAGATTTTGATACGTTCACTTTCTGACTGGAGGGATGCTGGCTGGATGTGAAGCAAAATAAAGAACTGTGGCTTCAGCAACAGACAAGAGACTACTGTGACACTGTCTCGCAATTAAAACAACTTCAGTAATGCTGATGGGGTCACAAATCACAAACTCACAAAAACAATCCAGTCTGTTAAAAAAAAAAACTTTTGAACTTGGGGGGGGCACTGAATACAGACAGTGCTGATTTTTACGGCATTACAATACAAACAGCAAAACTAACAACAGAGAACATGATTGCAGTACAAACTCAGGCAGCTGAAGTGAATAGCAGGTTCACACTGCTGCGCTTAGTTGCACTTACACTAGTCTATGTCACAAATTTTAAAAGGTGTATTATATTTGACGCACGCAACACTGCACACACAACACAGAACAGTTTGTGTACAATGCTCAATGTGGAATGCAACGCAAATGCAAAAGTTCAGTTTACTGCCATGTAATGTAAATTTCTAATTTAAACAACCTGACCTTATGAAATGCTGCACCACATACACACAACAAACAGCAAGAAAATTCCTACTATTACTGACAATTGTACTATGTGTACATTAACACAGTCAGTTATATAACAAAAATATAACCAAAACACAAAGAAAACACTAGTTCTCCAACTTAAATCTACCTAGACACAGATACGCCCTTCCCCCACACAGCACACTTTCACTGTCTTTCACCACACACACTCAATGTTGTAAATTAATATTCAAAATCCACACACAAAAATGCTCAATGATGTGAGCACAGGAGGGTTTCCTACAATCAATGAACTACAGTCAGATCCCCCAAAAAAAGCAAAAATGCTTTTACAAGATTCCTCCAGACAGCTATCAGAGCACACTGTCTCCTACTCCTTCATACTCATACTACCACGAACTGAGGCTGTGCAGATCAATATAGAGCCCATATGACCTGAACTCCCATGAATCACTACAAAATCCGCCTTTGGAGCTCAAAAACAAGGCGAAGTGAGGCAAAGTGAACTGCCACCAATGTACTTTGCCTTAAGAATTGGAAGAGTAGTGACCAGTGGAGGCAGAGTAACGCGAAGTCACTGTTTCTAATGCACTACGCGTTCCGCATTATAACGGGAAGTACTCCACTTCATGTTGTGGAGCACTCTGCGAATCCGCCTTTGCTCCGTGAAATGCTTCACGGAGCGGATTGACTCCACTTCGCCCACCACTATTCTGAATACATCAGCATTCATGCGGCATGCTTGTACCAGTGTATGCTTTTCAGTTTTCTTCTCTCTCTCATTTTCACAGTTGAACTGTAGCATACATATCAATGGAAACACATGTGTTTCCCACCTCCAGTACACAAACTTACCCACAAAACCATTCAATTACTTCTGTCTGGCCTGCACTCCTACTATTTTTTCTCCATAGTTTTGAATTCTTACACGCAAACAGACTTTAAGGTACAAACACAAAAGTAGCAATAACTTGACACACACCCACCCACGTGGCCAGTTTCCCCCCACCCCTTGCACACACGCTGTAGTGAGAATGGCCATGCTGCTACAGACAACCCACCAAGTATGTGTGTGTGTGTGTGTATATATATATATATATATATATATAAAAAGTCTCTAACCTGAGCACTAGGAAGCCAGCGACAGGAGTCTTTAAGAGATGACATCCATGGGTCAGAGTGCTGGGGTGTACCCCCTTGAAATGAATGGCGTTATCTTCTATTACTATTTTATACATTATGATGGTGAGTTGGAGGATAATGAAGGCCACTGTTCTACTAATAAGGCCCTTGGTAGTCAAGCGGTGGCCTTCATTAATCTCCAACTAAATAGTAATTAAAAAATAGCCCTATTCATTCAATGCTGCACATCCCTGCAGGTTCATTTGCCCTATGTCATAATGTGCCTGAGTGTGGGGATGTAGAGATCAACTTCACGGTGGGGCATAAGCCTGACTATAGTGGGGCTCCAATAGTCTGTGCATACCATACCATACCACTTAACTGTCTGTGACTGCTATGGACAGTTCTAGAATGTCTGTAACACCTTTAAAAGGTACAACTTATTTGGTTTGACTGAAATGTGATATGCAAATCAGGAAAAATTCAAATGTATAAGAATCATCTGTGTATACCCCAGAGCATTGCATCAGATTTGGGCTTAAACCCACCCAGTTACTAACCAATTTTTTTCCTGGCTGAAGTTTAGCCCCCTTCCCCCTCAAAAAAAAGAACTTTGTCCAGTTTGTCTCCCTAATTCCATTACATTCAGTACCCATCCCCTATGGGTCATGAAGCCACCCAAAGGTGAAGAAATGTGAAAAACACATCAATATTTCAGTCCTTCCTCCTTCCCCAATCCTCCTGTACAAGAATTATTTACATTTACTTACCCAGCCATATGGCCAGAACCTGCAGCATGGCATAGTGTGCCACCAGCTCCAGTTTTTAGTCCGCTCCCCTTCTCTCCTTCAGCAGAAGCTGGGTGCTGGAACCGACCATCACAGGTCCCCAACGTGGTCTGCGACCAAGTCACCTCACCATACAAATCCACCCAACCTGGGTTTTTTCCTTCTTGCTTGGTTGCTGCTGTGGCTGCTGCCACACTACACTGATCAAGGCCTATGAAGGCCACCCACACCACTGTCACCACTGCTGCTAAGCCTAGTTTGCTGCCATGGGGGTCTGTGCTGTTTTATTTATAAGGTGAGCCTAGTAGAGTAAGTAGGTAGCTTAGTCTTGAGTTATCTTCTAGCTCACCCTCTGCTCCTTCAGCCACCAGGGGAGATGAAGACTTTCTAGTAGAATAACAAAAATATGCTGCCACAAAACTGCTATTGAGAGTTCTGCGCTCACTGACTCATCCAAGCTGTAGTGTTCAGCCTGTCTACTCTTTGGTTGGAAAGAATGTTGCATTTGCAAGGCTCATGTGCTCTTTCTTGGCTGGAGCTCTTCCACATCACATGTGATTGTGCCACTGCTAATAGGTGGAGAGAGTGGACAACACAGTACAGACACAATCAAGTCTGGAGAGTACCTGCAGCATGAGCACACAGAGGCCAGGTGGGCACTTATTGTGCAATAGATTAAATCCAAATTTAAAGCCATTACTGGCACACCATAAGAACAACCTAGGCACAAATATGGGGGGGGGGGTAGTGGAGTAACTGTGCCCCTCTGCCCTACCTAAATGGCACCCCTGCTTAAAATTTTCAGGTGCTAATATAATGGTTTCCACTGTGTTCTGAGGTACTGTATCTCCATGTTTCATGATGTGTCCTGATCATCATGTGGGTTAGCGTCCCACATTGTCCCTCATTTTGAGTGGCCAGGTCCTTCATTTCAGTGACAAAATGTGAGGTATGGTGCATACTTCCAAGACCCAGAGGCCATAGTGTATATGCTCAGTACAGAATGACAAAGGGAAAGTAAATGAGATGAGACAGTCATGGAGAAACACATTTGTAGCACTTAATATGCATAAGGGATTTTCATGGTCCAAAACAAAAAGGATAGGCTTCACAACACAGAGGCCTCTCTTTGAACTTCTGGAATGGGGGATAATTACTGGCTATATCCTAGGCATTTAATGAAATAAGCGAATAATACTTTACAGATTAATGGCAATTTAATGACAAAAATCAAAAGCCATTAAACAGCTTGTGAAATTATCAGAATTAATGAGTTTACCTAATTTTTATAGGAATTCAAATAAAATGTATTTTAATGACTAATTGCTAGCAGTAGTATAAGAAACAGATACTGATGTGTTTTTTAGATGAGATTTGCACCAGCTTAGCTGCTGCATACTAGACATGCAGTAAATTTAAATTTCACAGATGAAGTGCCCTCGAAGTGGGCACTTCGCATTGTCACTCCGCTATGTGGGTGGCCGGTGTGAAAGGCTCACTTCGTCTTGTAATTGTGACTTTGCGTTGTCATTCTGCCTTAATGAGAAGTAAGGAGAAGTGACAACAATATAGGCAGCCCCCCCAAAATATCACATGGCTTACAGTACTGTAAGTCACATGCTTTAGCCAGGCAGGAAGGAAGTGACTCATGCAAGGAGATACTGTCACTTTTTCCTGTGCAGAGGGAGAAAGAGGAGGCATTTTGTGTTTGTGTGTGTCTGACAGAGACTACAGTTGTGGGGGGCGGGCGGAGATCATACATATAAACCCAACAGCTTTTCTCAAAGCTATATTGTTTTGTGTTTGTTGTACTCTTTTTGTACTTAATTTGTTCTTTCCGTGATTGTAATTTCTTTGTTTTTTACTTTTATAAGTTGTTGTTTGTCTGTGTGTCTGACTGTGTGTGTGTGCCTGTGTTGTGTGTGTGAGTGTTCCCTGTTGTCGATTCATTGCTCAGATGGAGGAAAGGAGGGAGGACAGTCAAATTGAGTTAATTGAGTCACTGACAGCAGAAATGGACCAGGGACAGGGTCAGGGAATGTCTGGGAAAGTCCTAGGGGCAGTTGTGGGCCATATGGTAGCATGCTTGGCAGGGAGGAGTGCGCATGTGTGGGGAGTGTGGCTGGGTAATGTTGGACTGGTCCAAAATCTTGGGTCCCCCCCCAGAAGCAGGACCAGTACCTCATGCAGTTTCAGCACTACCACCACCACCTTCAGCAGCAGCTCCAGCAGCACCAGCTGTAACTGCAGGTCCTCTACAGCAGGATGTGCCTGTGCCCCTGGGCCGAAGTGTGGACTCAGAGCTTGAGCACTGTGACCAGGCTGCCACCAGTGCATCTGGCCCTACCGTGCCTGGTCCCTCCCACAACTCCCCAGTTTGGGAGTTCTTTGACTGTGTTGGGGGGACAGCAGCCTGGTCTGGTGTTGTATTTGTGGTGTGGAGGTGTGCCATGGCCCCTGGGGGACTCACCTGGGGACTGAGGGCCAGCACACTCACATGCTGAATCACCACAAGGTGGAATGGCAGGCTGCCACAGAATGGACCAGGCCTGCACCTGCTGGGCCTTCTGTGGCACTGGCAGAGGGTGCAGCTGTGCATCGCCATAGTAAGAGGAGGGCCACAGCAGCACCTGCTGCTCCACCAGCACCACTCCCACCATCACCACCAGCTGTACCACCAGTAGACCCCACAGAACAGCCTGCAACTCAGGCTGACATTGCAGTTCTGTGTGGTCAACAAACCGTACCCAAGAGACATGAAGTATCGGTGATGGTGAGGCACCCAAAATATTTGACGGATGGTGTACAGACACTATAAAGTCAGAAAATTTATAAGGTCCAGTTCATTGTCAAATGCCATCACACTCTGCTACCACAGTTCTCCTTTTTGTTTTTTTGTTCTGGAATAAGTGATGTCTTTCTAGATTAGACTGGCAGTGTCAGTTTTTTAGCAAGTTGATGTACACCATAACACGACACAGTGCCAGTGGTTGCACAGTGTGGTGGCAGTGGACTGCAGGACCTGTTATATAGTGTGACTTTAAAATGTCTGTACACCATAACATATTTTTGGGTGCCTCAGCAATATTTAATGTCTGTTGGGTATGGTTTGTTGAAAAGCATGAGTTTTTTATGCTATTATCTCCACAAAGTCATGTGTGCACCATGAGTGACTGAAGTGCACACTGGCCTGAGACCTCCAAAAAATATCATATCACTTGCTCCACTGCTGATGATGGTACAAATAAAATATGTTATATATTCTTATCGTTATTCTTTACGTACTGCAACAAGTCACACCATATATATGTTTGCATGAAGCTGGACAGTGTCTGCACACACAGTAAAGAACACTGACTGCACAAGTGCAGTTTAGCACAGTATACTTGCACTGCTCAGTCCTGCATTTTGACAAACACTTCATGACAGAAAGTAAACATCACGGAAGCTCCAAAAATATTTATTTTTGGAAATAGACATTATGACATTATATATGCTCACACACAGTCACCAGAAATAATGTGCATCCCTAAAAGGCTACTATCTTGTGTCCAGAAAATTCCCCAGTGCTGACAAAGTGAAATGAGAGTGTAACATGCAATGCAAAGTCTCCCAGAATTAATGGCACACTCAGTCATGTGCACAGTACTCACATACAGTCACCAGAATTTTTTTGCATCCCCAAAATGCAATTGTCTTGTGTCCAGAAAATTTCCCAGTGCTGACAAAGTGAAATGAGAGTGTAACATGAAATGCAAAGTCTCCCAGAATTAATGGCACACTCAGTCATGTGCACAGTGCTCACTCACAGTCACCAGAATTTTTGTACATCCCCAAAATGCAGCTGCCTTGTGTCCAGAAATTCCCCAGTGCTGACAAAGTGAAATGGGAGCATTACAAGAAATTCTGCTGTTGTTGCAATGACATGTAATGCTGCTGTGTATTGACCTTACTGTGATGATGATGTGATGGTGCACAGTGCTTTGCCAAGCCATAGGAAGGAGGGATAACATGAATGGCCATTCAGAGTACCGTCACAAATGATGACACTGAGGCCCTGCCCACACTGCCTTCTCAGTAACATTACAGAGCTGCTAAACCGTTACAGGGTTTTGTTAAAATGGTTCGCATCTGCATCTGCAACATTACCGCTACGGTTTTTGGATCCGATCTCAAGACCTGTTCGGAGGTGGTCTTGAGATCGGAATGAGAACCATTACACACTTGGTAATGGTTTGCTTACCAGTGCAGACGCTCGTCTGGTAGGTGAAACAGTTCTCCTTGCTACCAGAATACCACAGAACATGAAATACCATTCTTAGAAGCAGTAGCAAACAGAGATAATTTTCATAAATGTGGATGCAGCAGCACCAGCTTGTAACGTTTTCAAAACTGTTACCATCACAGTACAGATGCACTGTAATGGTAAGGGCAGTAATATTTTTGAGTATGTTACAGCACAACATGTTGCAGTGTGGACAGGGTCTAAGAGAACTGTTGGTTGCCCAAAGTGTGCTGCGAGCACCTCAACAGGAAGGGCGTCCTTTGTACACCAATAGTAGCCTTGGTGAGTTGATATATACATATATGTATTTTCTTGGAGGGGTTGATATATATATATATATATATATATATATATATATATATATATACTATGCTAGGTTCTTATACTAGGAGATAGAATGGGAGAAGTCATTTATTTGCCCATTTTGCATTTCCCCGCACAGCGGACTCATTATTATCACTTTAAACATATCAGTTGATCTATTTCCCTTTTGAACATGTCAAAACTATTGCTTAGAATGACATACTCTGGTAAAGCATTCCATATTTTTGCTGTTCTGTGTAAAAATGAGTAGTATTTTACATTAGTCTTTGCAGTATCTAATTTTATTTGCAATTTATGTGCTCTTAATCCTTCCGGTTTTTCACTTAGTTTTATACCCATTGCATTTATTAATTCTGGGTCCTTCATAATTTTAAATAGCTGTAATAAATCCTCTCTCTTTCTTCTATTTTCCAGATTAAACAAGCCCAGCTTCTTCAACCTATCTTCGTAATGCTCCTTTTTATGGACCATATTGTTTTCGTAAAGGTTCTTTGTATCCTTTCCATCCTATTCATTTCTACTTTTGTATAAGGACTCCATAGGGATGAACCATAATCAATATATGGTCTTACAAATTTACTATACAATGGAAGTAGGTATTCCTTTGATCTATTTATATAATTCTGTTTAATGTTTCTAATCATGTAACTAGTTTTCTTGATTACCTCTGATCTCTGTGGCCTGAAAGTCATACCTTCGTCTATTAGTATCCCACAATCTTTTTCCATATCTGATAATTCAATTTATTGACCATTCAAATAATAGATATGTCTAGGGTTCTTTTTCCCCAAATGCAGTACTTTGCATTTTTCTATGCCAAAAGGCATTTTATTCTCTAAGGCCCATGCTTCTAGTTTTTTTAAATCTTCTTCAAGATTTTGAAAACTTTTCTTGTCATTTACCTGCCCCCCCAATTTTACATCATCAGCAAACTTAACTAAAACATTTTTTATATTATGATGTATATCCTCTAAATATAATGAAAATAGTAGAGGACCCAACATTGACCCCTGTGGCACCCCACTTGTCACATCTGATGACCCGGAATATATACCCCTAATCTTAACTGTTTGCTTTCTATTCCATAGCCAATTTTGTACACATTCAATCAATTTATTATCAATACCCAATGCTCCCATTTTAAGAATGAGTTGATCTTGGGATACATCATCGAATGCGTTTTGGAGATCCAGCAGAAAAACATCTACTGAATTATTTTCATACAATTTTCTACTTTGTTCATAAAAGACAAGTTGATTTGTTTGACATGATCTATTTGTCTTGAATCCATGCTGTCTTTTGTCATTTACACCTAATTCCTTGAGATTGTATTCCAGCTTGTCCTTTAGAAATTTTTCTGCTGTTTTACGCAAAATTGCAGTTAGACTAACTGGTCTATAGCTAGTTACTGATGTTTTAGCTCCTTTTCGCTTATACAATGGAGTCACAGTTGCATTTCTTCAATCCTCAGGTATCTCTCCTGAGGAAAAGGACTGATTGAATAAGTGTGCAAGGGTGGCTGCTATATATTCCCTTACTTCTCTCAGTAGCCTAGGGTGCAACTAGTTGGGCCCTGCATAAGTGTGCAAGGGGAGCTGCTATATATTCCCTTACTTATCTCAGTAGCCTAGGGTGCAACTAGTTGGGCCCTGCTGATTTATAGGGTTTCAATTAGCTCAGCAGTTTTTCTAGGTGGTCTACTCCAATATTCAGGTCCAGATTCCTGCTACATTTTTGTTTCAATTTTATTGTGTCTTGTTTTTTCCTGGCGTATACTGAACAAAAGTACTGGTTCAATTTTTCTGCCATCTCTGCTGTTTCTACCACTTCCTCATCTCCTACAATTAAAGGCCCTAACTGTGTTGTGGATTTACTGTTTTTGTTGTTGTTTATGTAAGAATAAAATCCCTTTCTGTTATCTTTTCTATAGACTAAGTTTGTTTCTAATCTCCTTCTTTCTGTCCTTATTGTTGTTTTTAACTTCCTCAATATCTTTCTGTATTTTGTGTTAGCCTCAGAATCCTTTGATTTTTTCATTTTATTATAAGTTCTTTTTTTCTTTACATAACTTTATGATTTTATTTGTCCACCACATTGTTTTTTTCCCCTCTTTTTGTATAAAGCCTTTTTTGAGGGATATACAGTTTTTCCAAATCAAGCAGTTTGTGTTTCAACACTTCCCAGATATATCCTACATTCTTTCCTCTAAACTTTTCTTTCCAATTCCAACCTGCCAATTCTGTTTTTATTTTATCAAACTGCACCTTATTATACTCTCTTATGATGGTATTTCCTTTTCACAGACTGACTTTTTTTTTAGTAAAATTGTACTATACTGTGATCGCTATTACTTAAATTATCCACAATGTTCAATTCAGTTAGTGTATTTTCTTTATTTGTTATGACCCAATCCAGTATGTTTTCTTCTCTTGTGGGCTTATGTACCATCTGAATTAGTCCCAACTCTTCCATCATTTCTACATATCTTTTGTGTGTTGTGTCCTTTACAGTTGTTGTTACCCAATTTATGACTAGTAAATTAAAATCCTCTGTAATTATCACATCTTCCGTCATTGTTATTTACCTAATTTTAGCCTCTATCAGATCGCCTTGAGTTTTACTTGTGCTAGGTGGTCGATAATACAAACCCAGCAATATTTTTTTTTGAGTTTGTGTAATTTGCAAAGCTAACCATAAAGATTCAATCTCATTGCTCTGATCATATTTTTATATATCGTACTTTTTATTCCGTGCTTTATATATACTGCAATACCTCCTCCTTTTTTATTTTCTCTTCCTTTTGAAAATAGTTCATACCATTCTATTTCTCTATTCCATAATATTTCTTTCTCCCACCAGGTCTCAGTAATGCAGCATATATCAACACCCTTTAATTTTAACCTTGTCTCCAATTCTACTTTTTTTTTATCATATTTAAACTCCTTGCATTCAAAGACCATATTTTTAATCCATTATACATTTTTGATTTGTTAACTGTTGTATCATTGTTCTTTTTTTATTGGGCTTTCTTTTGAGTTATCTTTCTCATCTTCCTTTTCTTTCCCACTCCCCTGACTTCTCAGTTTAAATGTAAGTCTACTACTTTTCTTATTGCTATCCCTAGCTTTCTACTACCTTTTTTGCTAAGATGCAAACCATCGGTACAAAATAAACCTGGGTCATTTACAAATTGCTCCCAATAGCAAATACATCCTATGCCTTCCTGTAGCGTCCAACACCTAAACCAGTTATTTACATCTTTTATTTTCTTTTGATTATTCTCATTTTCTCTTGGTACTGGAGTTATTTCAGAGAAATAAATATTACACCCCAAATTCTTGGCATCCTCTTTTATATTTCTATACTCTTGTTTAATACTTTTTATGTCTTGATGTTTTATATTATTTACCCCAAGATGTAAGATTAATATATTATTCCTGGTTTTATCTTCTATAATGTTTGAAAACATTCCCTGTATATCCCTAATTTTTGCCCCTGGAAAATAACTTGTTATAATTCGTTCTTTATTCCCTCTTGATGTGGACCTGTCTGTGTATTTTAATATTGAGTCACCCAGAACATATACACAGATTTCTTCATTTATCTGATGTGTTATGTTGTTTACATTTCCTATTTCCATGTTGTCCACCTCAGTGTTCTTTTGTTATGTGATTCAAGTGGCATTTGTGCCATTTGGTTTACCATGTCACTTTGTTGGTAAAAGTTTGTGTTGATATTCTCCCCAATAAACATTATATTACTCGTAGAAACATTTTCTTTTTCCCTATTCAAACTCTCAGCCCCTCTTTCAGGTGGAACTTGTGTATCTAACCCCATAGCTTCCTCATGATGTTTCATATTGTCATATGGAACTCCGCCCCTAGTAAAAACATCCTCTGCTATCCCTATTCCATCTGATTCCAGGTTTGCCTCAATATCCAGATCTATTAATTGCTCATATCTATTTGTAGTGTCTAAAGTAAATCTCTTAGTCCTTCTACCCTTTTTGAATGTTCTTGTTTCTACCTGCCAATCTTCCTCATCTAAATTTCTATCCCTTTTTTTATTCCTTTGAACTTCAGATCTGATATTTATCTCTCCATTATTCTTATCCAAGAGGTCTCCATGATCCACTGGGAACAGTCCTCTTTGTTGTATGGAACTCAGTTTCATTTCCAGGGCCATATTTATTTATCTTAGTTCTTTTATAAGTGTGCATTTGTTACCGGTGTATATTAAGACTTCATTTACTACTTCTGTAGAAATTTTCTTGCAAATGATACATCTTAAGCCCAACTCACCTCTCTAATCTTACCATGTTTGTGTCAATATTTTACTGCTTATATTTGTAAAATAAATACTCCTTGTTAGTTTAATTTGAATTTCAAGCCTTTAACTTTCACGTGACACTTCCTTGGTCCTGTCCGATTTCTCTTTCCCTGCCCTTTTTCACCATTATTTTTTTTTCAATTGTTTAACCAGGTGAGACATAGAAACATAGAATTTGACGGCAGATAAGGACCGCTTGGCCCACCCAGTCTGCCCATTTCCCTACCTGATGGATAAGCTGCAGATCCTAGTTAACCAGCAGCCTACTTCTTCCTACCCCCACCCCCTAGAATTGCCTTATGACTGTCCCATGTATGCTTGAATTCCACCACTGTTTTTGACTCCACAACCTCCTCTGGAAGGCCGTTCCATGCATCCACAACCCTCTATGTGAAAAAATACTTCCTTAAATTACCTCTGAGCCACCTTCTATCTTCAAATTGTGCCCCCTTGTTCTTGCACACCTCTTTTTTTGAAAGATGCTACCCTCTTGGACTTTGTTGATTCCCTTGAGGTACTTGAAAGTTTCTATCATGTCTCCCCTCTCCCTCCTTTCCTCGAGGCTATACATATTAAGCTCCTTAAGTCTCTCTTCATATGTCTTCTGGTGCAGACCCTGCACCATTTAATTCCCTCCTCTGGACAGCTTCCATCCTGTCTATGTCTTTGCGGGATTGGGTCTCAGAACTGCATGCAGTACTCCAGATGTGGTCTCACCAGCTGTCTGTACAGAGGATAATAACTTGTTTTCTGCTGGTGATGCCTCTCCCTATGCATCCCAGTATCCCCAACCCTCCTTGCTGCCCTCTCACATTGCTTGCCCACCTTTAGGTCATCTGATGTGCTACCCCAGGTCCTTTCCATTTTTGTTGTTGTTAGTATCTCACCCCCCATTGTGTACTCTTCCCCTGGATTTTTGTTTCCCAGGTGCATTACCTTGCACTTCTTAGCATTGAATCTAAGCTGCCATACATTTGACCATTCCTCTAACCTTGCCAAGTCCCTTCTCATACTTTCCACCCCACCTTGTGCATCAAGTCTGTTGCAGATCTTTGTGTCATCTGCAAAGAGACACACTAAGCTGAAAGCTTTTTTACAGGTGCAACCTGGGAGCACAGAGAAGTTAAGTGACTTGCTCAGGGTCACACAGTATATGCAAGTGGGGGCTGTGGGATTCAAACCTAGGTCTCCAGATTTGCAGCTCAGAGCCTTAAGCCACTGTGCTATACTGCCTTCCTTTTAGTCATCCTTTTCTTTGTTGGTCCAAATTCATATACTCCTCTACTGTTTCCCCTGCTTCCCCATCTGATGCCATCAGATGCCGCTGACCTCTGCCCACGTTGCCTCCGCTCCATGCTTGACTTCACTAACTGGAGCTGAGCATTAAATAGTAGTAGTGAGTCACATCACCCGTTGCTATGGCAACACTCGCTTCTGTTTAAAAATTTAGGAACTACCTCCCTGCGCAGCTAAACACTGTTTATAAGCTGCCTTTAAAAAGGCAGCCCAGCCAACACTCGAGAGGGCTTAATCAGCCTCCTTGAAGCACTAAACACAGTGCCTGTTTAAGTTCCTATCCCCTCATAGAATGGGGGGTCAGGATCGCCTCCACGCAGGTACAATACCCGTGCTCTGTTCGAAATGAAGCTTCTTGAAGCACCTAGTGCCTGTTTGTGGACAACTAGCAAGTTCCTCCCAATGCCTCTCACACACATGCTTGCTGAAACTGAGCGTTAATAGTAGTAGCGAGTCACAATCACCCATTGCTATGGCAATGTTCACTTCTGTTTAAAAAAATTAGGAACTCATTGTATTGTTTTGTGTCACAGGTCACATACTATTGGTGTACACATTCCCGTGCTTGAGAAATTGTGGCATTGGAATTGGAAATGGAATACTCTCAAGCCAATGAAGGTAAGTATTTTTGGGGGGGCAGAGGGGGGATTATCATATTTGCAAGTAGGTCTCATTAATGGTTTATTGTTTGGTTACTTCTTCACAGATTTTATCTGCATCCTTCTCTAGTCCAGTAATGATGGTCATGGTCATTATCAATTCATACGACTTCTACTTGTCGCATGTCTGCCAGCCTGGGGGGGTATGATGTTGAAGTTCTTTGGATAAGGCAACTATGACACAACAAAGCATCTGGAAGTTTCCTAAAAAAAGAAATGAAGGATTTATTACAACTTGATTGCAGCAGTAACACATTTTGTTTAAGCCATGGCTGTTCCACCACAGGCATATGGATTAACACAGGTAGCAAGCTGTGAAGCCACAAGAACACCAAATCATCAGATCACAATTAAATTTAGTACCAGGCTATAAGAAATACACTGTGTTAGTGTCCCTGTGTCTTAAACTCAAGTTACATTTTAAAACCACATTTTGTCAAGTCATACGACCTGGGTCAAACTTTTTTTTAACACTGGCATGGCTGTAGCTGCAAATTAGGAATACAGTCCATGATGTGTTGGGCAAATATTTGGTAACGTACATGTCATCTACTTTATGAATCATCAGTTGGACTTTTGGCACTCCTATGAAAAAAGAACAGATTAAATAAAATTGATATACTTACAAGTATGGAAATGGATATCCCATAGGTTGCTGCCAACAGTAATGCTGTACCATTGATACAGACCTTCAGCGAACGAGAGTCATTTGTTAACTTGTAAAATAACAAAATAGGCTGACTATATTTGTTTGACCATTGCAGCTCGGAAAAGCAACAGGAAACAGAACACACAGCTAAAGGAAGTTGAATAGCATAAAAAATATTAGTACACATTCTCACTTTATAGTATTCATAGTAAGAAGCCTTGTGCCTGTGGCTGATGGATGTGGTCTCCTGTTCAACTCCCTCTGCCTTGGCATGGTCAAGACATGTAATGGAAAACATCATCAGAATGGTGGTGGTGGGTGGTGGTGGTCATAGCTTAAACACATGATGGCATTCCCTCTCACATCTTCCTGCATCTGGTGGTGGTTACAGTGGCTAACAGCAGTCTTATGGTGGTGGTCCAGAGGGCACACAAAGTCATTCCTCTGATGGCAGTGGTTAACTGTGGTTTCATGGTGGTGGTCAAGGGGGACACAAAGTCATTCTCCCTGGTGGCAGTGGCTAACAGCAGTCTTATGGTGGTGGTCCAGGGGCCAGGATATATTGTGCTCTGTGTTACAAATGTGACATGACATAATGGAATTTGAGTCACTCTGAGTGGGACACTGATTTAACTTTATGAAAAAGAAAACATATATCATACAACAAATGTGACAGCCTTTTAACCACTGAAGTTAAAACCTGCCAACATTAACCTCATCATCATCCTCCTAAAGAAAGCTGCACTCACAGTCACCTATGTCTGAATTCTGAACACTGGGAAATTCTTTCTCCATTGTGTCATCATCTATGTCAGTGGTAGACCGTTTCTTGCTGCTACTGCCAGCGCAACCAGGATGTTCCATTTCTACATCAGCAAAACCATGACTAGACTGGGGTTGCAGTCTGAGCTGGTATGTGCCTCTCATTCATTTTTATGAATGTCAGCAAACTGACATTTGCAGGAGAGAGGTTTGTACAATGATCCCGATCTATTGCACCTGCTGAGCTGAATATCCTCTTGACACTCACAGTGGAGGGTGGGCATGTCAGGTACTTCAGTGCCACTGCAGTCAGCTCTGGCCATTAACTGACCTTTCCACTCCAGTATAAAAGAGGATCATCAGTTATTGACAGATGTCTGTTTTCATACAAATATGACTCAACCATTCTCTGTGCTGCACTAAGTCCAGTCATTGGCGCATCATCCTGTTCTCCGGAATTATTTATGTCACAAATGCCCACTTGGGACAAAGCCTTCCAAAGTGGGTTAACATCAACTGGTTTTGATGACAGACCACCTGGAACTGCAGTCCCCTTCCCCTTACAGGATATGCTTGATACTACTCCAGGTTCACCTTCAGCCTGATTATGCTGCTGAGGTTTGCTAACCTTGGTATGTGACTTCTGTGCCCCATGAACCAAGCGCACCAATTGCTCACTGACATTTTTTACCTGTTCAGGTCCACGCAAGATGTGATGATTCTGGTCAAATACTGTCAGCATGTGTTTCAGCAACACACTGCTAGCACTGTCTCCAGCAACATCAAGGCTATGCTGTACATTCACCAATGTCTGCATCAGCACCCACAGCAGTGGAACTGATTGGCTAATGGAGGCACACTCGCCACTCACTGCCTGTGTGGCATGTTGAAAAGGCCTCAAAATTGTTATTACAGAGTCCATGAGGCACCACTGTTCGGTTGTCATAGACATGGAGGCCCCGGAACTGTCACGGTTTATGTACATGACAAGATATTCTGAGATGGCTTTGTATTGTTCATATAACCTCTCTGCCATGTATAAAGTTGAGTTCCACTGAGTGACAACTTCCAGCGTCAAGCGGTGCTGTGGGAGGCAGTTTCGGATCTGCAACTGCCGGAGTTGGTTACGGGCCTTTGCAGAGCATGAAAAGTGAGAACAGATATGGCATGCAACTGTCAGCATTTCCTTTATATCAGGGTGCTGCAGAAACTCCTGCACCACAAGATTTAAACAGTGGGCCATGCATGGAACCCAAACAAAGACACCATTCGTGATGCATTTCATCACATTTGACCCATTGTCACTTGCTATGAACCCAGCTGTCAGGGACATGGGGTTCAGCCATTTATCAATTTCAGTCAGTACCAAGTCCAGCATGTTTTCACCAGTGTGCGAACAGGTCACATTGCACATAGCAATCGCTGCATGCTGTCGAATTCCTGTAAGATTGCTACCACTACACTCCACCTTACTACACTGATTATTCACATTACCAACAGCACAAACAACACCCGGCACCTACGCCCAATGTGCAGTTACACACAAATATGAACCCCCCACTTTTTTGCCACTTGTCCACATATCCATACTTAAATGGATGAATGGAGAGGAGGAATGTTGAAGGGCAAGTCTTACAGAGTCGGACACAGTACAGTACAACTCAGGGACAGCACAGGTGGAAACGTATGTCCTGGATGGGTCTTTCCATTTTGGACAGGCACATGCTGCAAACTGCTGGAACCCAGAATTCTCCATGAAGGAGAAGGGCAAAAGATCAATTGCCAGCATTTCAGCTACAGCAGCATTAAGTTCATGTGACACCGTATGATTGGGTGGGTACTTCAGCTTATGTGCAAAAACACTCTGTAACGTGGGCTGACTTAAAAGTTTTACACAGGGTGTGATGACAAATGGTTCTGCTCTGCGAATGGCAGGGGGTGGACTGTGGACATTTGATGAAGACGGTTGCACAGGTGATGAAAAATCCACAAATGAAGTTATTTTCCCAGATTTACAAACAGGGGTTGATGTACCACTTGCACTAGATATACTGCATTGACCACCACCACCACCACCACCACCACTGCCACTATGACCACCACTGAACATGATTTCAAAATCATTATGCTCCTCCACCTCATCATGCCTGTAGTAATCCTCTGCTGTTATTTCATCGCTACTACACATCTTTAATTTCCTACATAATCTTACAGTCAAGGAAGGGGATAGCATGCTTATTATGGTTAATGACGAGGGTGAATGCCCCACTGTGGTATTAGTTGCCATCTTGTGATGGGTCCACAGTGTCATATGCCTGTTCTTAAGATGTGTATGTGGTTCCCCTGTACCCAGATGACTCCCCTTTTTACCTCAACTCACACACGCATGGCAAACCTGGCATATTGCATCTAAGTCATCATTTGCATCTTGCACACAAAAAAAATCCAAAACAAGGGATTGTGATCCCCTATTTTTAACATGTCCCTGATTCTGCTTATTGGACTCCAGTTTTTTAAGCCTGGGGATGTGTGCTACATGACTTTTCAGGCAGGAAACTCTTGGACTGCAACTGACCACCACAACTACCTATCAGTTTTACTGGGTCATCATCATTGTCATCAACTGAAACTGGTAAATCACAACTTTTTAGGGAGGGTTAATGCAAACAGACTCTGACACAGCCACCTTGAATTTCTTTTTTTCCAGTTCCCAACAGGGGTCACTGACATCATCATCATATTCATCAACATCATCCACGTCCACATCTTCTGCTTGGATGCTGGCATGTGGATTGCATTTTGCAACCACAGCAACATCAGCATCATCAGAGTCATCATCAACACCACCATCACCCATTATTTTTTCACCATACTGTGAATCATTGCATGGCAAATGCATGTCCTGAACCACGGTGGAAGAAATGTGACATTGTGTGTTATCGTTGCCATGATGATCAGAGTCCTCATGTTCAGTTACCAATGGGATGTTACTGGGGAATATGACATCATCTACACTGTCACTGATTGCTTTACACTCAACTATATTTTTGGACACGGTCAACTGGTCAGAAGTGGAACTTGAGGCAGCAGTTCTCATACCACCAGCAACTGCACTAACACCACCAGCTGGGACAACATCATCTCCTCCAACTATGAGTGAAGCTTCTGATTGTGCTGTAAAAAACATTGAAGTAGAAATACTTTCCTCACAGATCAGCAATGTACTGCTGCAATTGCATACTACCTTGCCCACAGACAATCTTACCACTGGCAGCAGTGCCATGGCAAGAAACAGCTTTGCTTGCAGGTCTGTTTGTGGGCATTTAGGGGGATCAACAAGAATATTCTAAACAAATTTAGATTTTGGAACATTCAATCTGGGCCGCTGGATATGAATACAAAAAAACAACTGTGCCTTCAACAAGAGATACAGACGCAAAGTCACAACAAGTTCAACAACACCTTAACTAACCAGTGATGCTCAAGTCACAATCCAGTCTGGAAAAGAATACCGTTTGCCGGTTGGGGGGGAGCACTGTGACTGCAGATTACAGTAACAGTGCAAAACCAAGATAACACAATGGCAGTACAAAATCACGCAGGTGCAGTGAATAGCAGGTTCACACTGCTGCAATTACACTGTGGCACAATAAAAGGTGTATCATTTGATGTCACGCACCGTGCACACGCGCGCGCACACACACACACACACACACATTGTCTAAGCAAATTGAAAACTTCAGTAATATACCACATATTTTAAACAATCTGAAATGATGCACTGCTGCACCAGGTCCACAACACAATCAGCAAAAAAATGTGAACAATTACTGAAAATATTACTGTGTGTACATTAACACAATTATACAAGAAAAATATAACCAACAAACAAAGAACTTCCTATTTCTCCAACTTAAGTTACCAAAGGCAAATAAATAAATGAAGAAATCTACCTACACCACAGATACACCCTTCCCCCCAAAATACACTTCCACTGTCTGTCAGTGCACAGACTGAGCGTTGTACATTAACATTCAAAATCCACACACCAACAATAAACTCTCAATGATGTGAACACAGGAGGGTTTCCTACAAACTGTCTCCTACAGCTACCTACACAGACTACCCTGAACCAAGGCTGTGCAGAACAATCTAGAGCCCATGTGAACTGCAATCACATAAATCACTGCAAAATTCACCTTTGGAGCTCACCAACAAGGTGAAGTGATGCGAAGTACATTGATGTCAATGTACTTTACCTTAAAATTAGTGGAGTAGTGGTTTGAGGAAGGCAGACTAACACAAAGTTATTGCTTTTAATAGACTTCACATACCTCATTATGACACAAAGTGTTCCACTTCGTGTTGCAGAGTACTACTCGAATTCTGCATTACTCCGCTAATCACTTCATGGAGCGAATTGGGGCCACTTCACCCACCACTACTGCACACATGGCAAGCATGTGGCATGTGAACTTGATGTGAAGTTTAAATGATATTCACAGTAGCTTAACTGCTGAACTCATGTCAAGCATGCAACACATGAACCTGATGTAATTTTTAGATGTTAACACCAGCTTACCTGCTGGGCACATGTCACGCTTGCAGCAAGAGAACCTGATTTGCCTTTTCGACCTGGTTTGCAGATGTTTACTTAGTGTATGCGAACTGCATGCAAAGATAGCACAATTAAACATGTGGCATGCATTCTGCATGTACACAGCACACCTATATTTCTTTAAGGGTAGGGAGGTGGGTTGGGAGTGGTCTTTGGACTATCCCTGGCCACATGGCTTTAAAAGCTTTTTTTTATTTTTTAAATGTATAATACTGAATTTTAATAATAAATACCTACCCAAATTTTAATGATCCATGTAGAAATATTTTGTGGAATGCTTGGCAGAAGGTATTTATACTCTCCTAGTGGTGGCACCAATCAATGGAGAGAAACATAGTGCTGAAACAGAAAAAAAAAAAAAGTAAAAATAGAATTTGAGTTGTAGAAATTACAGTTGGATGTTTAGCATATTATTTCATTGCAAAAAATTCCTTATTTTATCACAAAAAACTTTGTTTAAGATAACATCAGGGTTTGCAGAGAAAGTACATGAAGTTTGAAAATCCGAAGTTAGGGTCCTTAGGTAAAATCTGATTACACCTGTTCTCAATTATTCCCATCGGTAGAGTGGGTTTTCCAAACTGTATGTTGCCAAATTAATTATGAAACCCTTTTCCCTTACTTTGTAGAGAAAAGGTGCAGTTTCTACTATTGATCCAGGAACCCTAATACTGGATTTACATTTTTTTCACACTTGGGCTGCAAACCTCCAATGTTACCTCTGTGTGTGTGTGTGTGTGTGTGTGTGTTATGTATTTAAATTAATTGGCATACAAAAAAAACTCCTACCAGAGTGATTGGTCTGGCATCAGGAGTCCATCCCTAGTGCATGTAGATAGACCCATGCTATGGCACCCTCTCCCTTTCTCATGAAATGCACTCTCTGTTGCCTAGCTGCACCTCCTTCCCCCTCCCCAGCATGTCCCATGCTAAGCACTTCCTGGCAACCAGCTACACCTTTTCACTATGGGCAGTCATCAGTGGAGTCCCACAGGGCTCTATACAGGGACCAGTGCTATTCAACATCTATGTAGCAGATATGGCAGTCAGGGTTCAGAGTTGCATGAGTATGTTTGCTGATGACACCAAACTGGGAGCAGTGGTGGATGGGGTGGAGGGGGGTGTATTGCAAAAGGACATAGAAGCATTTGAAAGATGGTCATTCACTTGCCAGTTGGGCTTCAGTGCAAAGAAGTGCAGGGTTATACACTTCGGGAACAAGAATCCTGGATTCAGTTACCAGCTGGGAGGTGTGCAATTAACAGTATCTGTTGAGGAAAAAGATCTGGGAGTGCAGGTCACAGGACATATGAATCACTCTGTACAATGTTGGAAAGCAGCAGCAAAAGCCAATAAGATGCTGGAGTGCCTAACAAAGAGAATCACCTCAAGGAGTAAGAAGGTGATCCTGCCACTGTACAGGTCACTATTGAGGCCTCACTTGGAGTACTGTGTGCAGTTCTGACATCCTTTCTTAAACAAGCATTTGTCAATGCTGAATGTTGTCTTGCTGGCATTGGCATTGGTAGTGCAGTAGTTAGAGAGATGCATAATAGGAATGGCAGCGAAGTATTGAACTGACGCCCACACCACCCCAACCCTGCAGAGACTGACAGGTACTGGGGTGTGTCTTTGGGTAGTCGGCCATAACGCTCACACCATTTCACCTCACCCTACCCCACAGACACCGATGAGTGTCGCAGTGTGCCTTCTGGTCTTCGGGCCTTATGCTAACCCCATTCCATAAGAAAATATGCTGAGATGGGTGCAGTATAGGAGAATGGGATAAACTTTTGGGCCGAAGAGTCCAAGGCACACCTCTATGCCTGTCACTGGCTGCAGGGTGGGGGTGGTACGGCGTGAGCATTACAGCCGACAATCCAAAGTCACACCCCTGATGCCTGTCAGTCTCTACAGGTTGGGGTATTACAGTTGAAACCCTAATGCCCCAGGCATTTGTTGGTATTTTCACTCAAATTTTCAGCATGGGCTTTTTGTGACCCCCACTTCATGAAGAGTAGCACTATCAATTCTGTTCAAAGGTGATTTCATTGCTTACTGCGCCATTTAAGCGCCACAGGTGCAAAAATGCATTTGAGCAGGATGAAAAATGACAGCTGTACTGTTCATGAGGAGGTGTAGAAAATGGCAATGTTGAAAATCTGGAGTGAAAATATGGAAAAATTGGTGAAGTCACAAGCATGCGTAGAAACTGCACAACGCACGCCCGTAACCCAATTATTTGGGGAATTTTTTTAACCAGATTTTCAACATAGGCATTTTGGGACCTCTGCTCATGAACAGTGGCACTGTGATTTTGTTAATCTGTCCCTAAAGTTGATTTCCAATAGCGACCGTGCCATTGTGCGCCAGAAGTGCAATAACACATTTTGGGCAGGATGTGAAAAATGACAGCTGTACTGGTCATAAGGAGGTGTGTAAAAATGGCAATGCTGAAAATCTGGAGTGAAAATATAAAAAATTGTCGAAGTTACGAGCGTGCATGGAAACTGCACAATGCACACTCATAACACAGTCACATTTTGTAATTTTTTCACCAAATTTGCAACATGGGCATTTTGGGACCCCACCTCATGAACAGTGGCACTGTCATTTCATTTATCAGTCCCAAAAGGTGATTCCACGCGGTGACCGCAAAATCACCTCTCAGGACCGAATAACAAGATGACAGTATATGTGTTCATGAGGTGGGGTCCCAAGAACCCATGTTGAAAATTCTGAGTCAAAATTCAAAAAAACAGCTGAGATATCCACCTAAGTTGAACCCCCCCTCCCCCATTGATGCCATTATACAGCTTACAGGCATTTCTTCATTTTGCAGTTCAGGTTTGAAGAGTCCATACTTGTTCCCGCTCCACCAAAGATCACAGCGTCGGACCTCCAGAGATAAATATGAGGTGAGGGGGATGTGGGGAGGTGGGGTGTACATAGAGTGGGTGCAGGTTGGGGGAGGAGGTGCCATGAGCAACGAGGGACCATTTTCTTTTTTTCTGTTAAAAAAAAACAAAACAGAAACAGACATGGAGGGATGATTTGTTGGGTGTGCCACACATTGGGGGTGGGGTGGGAGGGAGGAACATGTCAACACAGTTGGCTTTGTGTGAGCGGTGGCACACTGAGGTGGGCTGCCAGTGTGCTACGCAATGTGGGGGAGTGTGGGGCATGCTGACATGGGGATTGCAACCCTGATGTTGCCTTTGTTTGAGGATTGTGTAGCTGTGGCACTAGGCACTGCCATGTTTATTAAAATGTTTCATCAGGAAAGGCACGTACGGGAGGCATGTCATCTCTGCCGCTGCATGACTAGCTTCTCTCTGATTGCAGTGGCACATTGCTTTCAGGTTAGTGGCACTTTACATAATTCTTGCATCAGCGCTAGCATGCTGACTAATTGGGGAATGAGGGATGTGCCAATTAAAGTGTGCCCTGCATTCACCAGCACTGACACACATCTCACTGTGCTGCTACTACTACAAGATGTTGCTTGTGCGTGCACAAGACAACATAAAAAGGACATCAGACTATTGGAGAGAGTACAGAGAAGAGCAACCAAGATGTTGAGTGGGATGAGGGAAAAGCCATACAAGGATAGGTTACAGACATACAATATGTACTCACAGGTGGACAGAAGGGACAGGGGTGATATGACTGAGACCTTCAAATATTTTAAGAGCATTAATAGAGTTAGCCATGAGGGCCTGTTTAAATTTAGAAAAAAGGAGATCACAAGAGGGCAAAGCCTGAAGTTGGAAGGGGGGATTTTCAGAAGGGAGATGAGGAGGCACTTTCTCACTGAGAGGGTGGTAACAACATGGAATGCTCTGCCTGGGAAACTGGGGTAGCAAACATCAGTAGGGGAGTTTAAGGGGGGTGGGACAGGCTAAAAGGCTGAACCAGAATGGGGAGGGAGGAGTTTGGGGGTAGTGCAGATGGTGCAAACAGTGAGGAGGGAGTAAAGTGGAGTTGTGGGGGCAGCATCAGTGCCCAACACTGAGAGCTGCACACCCAAGCAGACTTGATAGACCATAAAGCCTATATCTGCAGGCTTCATCATATGTTCATATGTATCTCTGTTGCTCTACTGTGTCTGTCCCTTTTATTATTTGGAATGCTGTGATCATGGGTGCTCCTAGCCTTCTCTTCTCTAAGCTTAATAATCTGGGTACATCCAATTTCTCTTCATAAATCTTTGTATGTGCAAAGACACCAGAGCAGTACAGTCCATATAATGGAACAGGAGAAAAACATGAGGAGCAAAAAGTGCAGTACAGTGCAAAGGCAAACAGTGCAGGCAAACCATGCACATGGAAAACGTGTAAAACAGTGCAAACTAGTGAAGTGGACCCCCGTTGGTTAAGGTGGAAAGGCAATGACCTGGAAAGGCACTGAGGCATATCTGTGAGAAAAATTAAAGGGTTAATGGAAAAAAACAACAACATGAAATTGTAAAACAAAAATGCAGCTCAACACTGCACCCACCTCTAAAAACAGAAATGGAAGCAGACTGCCATTCCCCTAAAGAACATGAAGCAGCAATCTACTATATGTACCCGCCAGCACCTAAGATAAAAACAATATCTGACCGAACACAATTAGAAAGCAAACTGAGGACTGTTTCCTACCCCAACAAGAGCAATAATATGAAATGCAGCCATACTGAAAAACTACAAAAAAAGACAAGAGACCACTGTGCCCTTCCCCCCGCTGAACACAGAGTCCAATGACGTAGTGCTTGTTACTGAGACAATGCCCCTGCCACATCATCTGTCTGCCCTGTCATAGTCATCACACTGCAGTAGCCACTATATGCCCACACCAGGGTGAGCAGCTCCAGCAGCAATCCGCAGACTGACCTTAACTTAAACAGTGAGACCTGCATCAGCTGGACAAGCTGAGTTCTACTCCTTTGCCCAGGCACCCAGTTACCTTGTGATACACCTGCAATACAGTGCAGAATAAAACTTAGTCAGTTGGGGAAATCAAACATTAGGATATACAACTGTCATTGTGCACAGGTCAGCAGCATAGTCACAGCATGATAGTGTCAAGCAGCATCATACTAAGAAACACCATGAGGCATGATGCAACACACAAAGTACAGTCTTGCTATTGAATATCTGAGAATGGGTCCAATACACAATATCATGCCCCACTAATACACAGTGCATAGTCCACAATATGTGAACAATGCTATATGTGTATCTGAAACATTCCATGTGTCCTGTGGGATCTATGCAGCATTTTTTATGTCACCCTTACTGTGGAGCCGTTTGCAAGAGTTGCAAGTACACAGAGGTATGCACATGCCTGGGGGACATGCCATGGTGAGTGGCCACAAAACCTGGCATGCATGATACCACTTACGTGTGGCTGGCGATGCAAGGGGTTGCGTGATGTATACTGGGTGAGACCAGTCATCCCCATAAGTACCTCTGTCCACCCCCATCACATTTAATCCTAGGGCAGGACAGCCCAGAATGGAGTATACTTATCTGTGCCTAACCATCTCCATCAGTATGATGTCCAGGGCATGGGCTAGCATGCATGGTGTGCCAAGTCAGTATCACCAACAAGCATGCCCAAACTTCATAGGGGACATTGCAAAGCCCTCCATTGCCTGACTAATCCCAGGAGCCCTGCATGTGCACAGCAGGGGATCCACTAACTGAAGTGGCTAGTGGTCTAACTGGCAGCCTGGTGCCTGGCTGGCATTGATGCACTAGAAGTGCACAGTGGCAGCCTGGCAACATGTTCTGATCATATGCCATCCACCAAAGTGAATCAGGCATGCTATGAATACTGTAGTACATCTGTAGACAAGAGAGAGCTGACTGAGCCAATTTACACAGTCTTGTAAGAGTGGAGTGTATCACTGTACACAGTACAGCACCGGATGGCTACCTGATGGGGATACAGGGATTCGGAAGGCTGCAGGATGGGCCAGTGTATATGCAGATGCTTATGTTGTAGAACACATTTGAGACATCAATTCCTGTGCTACACAGAGCCTCAACCACTGACAGCCATGAATAAGGGACAGTACACACAATCAGGTACAGAAGGACCAACAGTATGGATACAGACATATAATATGCAACAATGCCACATGAAGCAGAAGATGTATGTTGCAGTGTGACAAAGGCATGCATTACAGCACACTGATACCACACCACTAATGTGTGACAGACATGCATATGAGAAAGCACAACACAGCTGTGCAGTTCATCCCAGATGCAGGAGGAACAAGGGAAATACTTGGGTATCATCACAAATGTCTGTGGGCATTGAGACAGTGAGAGGAATGGCCCTGCACACCTGTGTGAGCACAGCACTACATACACTCTACCAATGCATCACTACACACAGTTGAGCTACAGGATAGTACGGACACACTTCACAGACATACCTGCATGTCAACTGTGAGTGTCACCATGGCCAAAATGCCAGCATGCATCCCATGTGGGCAGCACATTTGCAGATACTGCAGCCTGACATTGCACACCAGCTGTGTATTCAACATGTGAAACAACTGTGTGGCACAAGTGGGTCATTGCAATGTGTGTTGTGAGAGACAATAATGCAGAAACATACCATGTGAGTGAGAGTAGCACACTTGGAGTGTGCAGTTGGAATTTCCCCAGTGCCCTGGCCAAATTTCCCCCCATTCACTAAAAATGCCACTGACAGCTTAATCTTGTTCAAGGTCAGTTGGCATTCGTCTGTATCCCTTTCCCCCGGGTCATGCCTGAAAATAGGCAGAATTTGTCTAGTGCACTTACCCGGTCAACAAAAACTAAAACTAAATAAATATACCACAAGGATATACACTTGCATGTACAATATGCAACACATGTATGCTGGTATAGTGATGTGCATACATGTTAACAGTGGCATTCATACTTGGCATGCCACATACCATGTGAAGCAATAAACTGTACACATCTGACTGCTGCGATATCTTGTCCCCAGGTATTTGGTGCCTATGGCATGGTGTGACAGTGAATCATGCCATATAGAAAAGAACTATGTTTTGTTAGTATGTAAACTATATTTGATTATATCTAAATATATCTCAGACATATTTCAGATATATATATATATATATATATATATATATATATATATATATATATATATACATTTTATTATTTATTGATTTAATAGCTTTTGTTTACCGGGAAAGTGCATTTGGCAACAACCCTGCCTATTTTAAGGCACGACCTTGGAGAGTACAGTATACAAAATACAATGATACAATAGGAAACAAAATACAATGGTACAATCAAGACATATTAATCAGCAGACTTTTCAGGGGTACACAGCATCAGTAATTCAAGCAGGGATGACAAAAGTAACAAATGCAGATGGCAGAGTTGTGCAACCAGGGTTGAAAGCTGGGAAAACAAGATGGAGCAGAAATAGAAGAGGAGAACTAACAAATAGTACATGAACAGATGAAGAGTATGGTGATAGACAATAATACAAGCTGGTAGGAAAACAAAAAGAAGCATCAAGGTTAAGAGCAATCACAAGTACCAAGTGCATATAAGTAAGAGAACAATGCATGCTTGAAGGCAAGGTGAGAAGAGGAGTTGTTAACATGAAGGGGAAGGGAATTCCAGAACTCGGGGATGAAATAGAAGAAAGCTTGTTCACCCATTTTAGAGGAGCAAGGTGGGACTGAAAGCAAGGGAGAGGTGGAGGACCTCAGAGAGCAGGAGTGAAGGATGGGGGTTAGCATAGCTCCCAGAGTTTCAGGGTGGGGAGGTCTAGTTAAGGAGTCAATAAATTATCCCAGAGAGTAAACATGAAGGGCATTGGGAGACAGCCAATGTAAAGCAGAGTAGAGCAGGCAGTGATGAGTTAGATGAGGGGCTGATAAGGCAAATCTGCAGATGTTGTATGTAATATCCTACTTACAAAGTACACCTGCATTTGCATGGGAGAGTACAGGGAGGGTGTATAATAATCTTGGGAGCAGGATGCCTCTAGCTACTGAGATCCTAGCAGCAGGTGTGAGAGAGTGGCATATTCTATAGGCAGCACCAATTTTCAAATTAACTGAACGACATACCTCATTAATGTGACCAGAGAAGTCAAGTACAGGGTCCAGGGTGATGCTGAGGTATTTAAAGGAGTCAGTGTTTGAGACAGGCAGACCGTCACAGCAGAGGACCCAAAGCTTAGGGATCTTAGTGTGGACTTTTCTAGAGGACCCAAAGAGCATGGCCTGAGTCTTAGATAAATTTAGTATTTGATAATTAAAGGACAGCCAGGTTTAAAGAGTCTGAAATGTGGCTGACAGGTGTAGATTGAGTTCATCAACGGACTTGGAGGCACCGTAGAGTACTAGGTCAATGGTATACATAATGGTTCTGCAGGGAGAAGAAGGGTTAGGAATATCATTAATAAAGAGCGAGAAGAGCAGGGGGCTGAGAATAGAGCCCTGTGGAACACCGCAGGTGATAGGGGCAGGTGATGAAAGAACTTTACAGAAGGAGACAGCTTGTGAGAGATTGTCAAGGTAGCTACCGATACAGGATAAGGTAGAGTCAGAGGCACTGAGGGATTGAAGTTTGCCCGATAGTTGTGGGTGATTAACCAAGTCAAATGCTTTGGAGAGGTCGATGAACACAACACCAGTGAATAGACCTTCGTCCATGTTGCTCTTAACATCTCTAGTAAATTCAGTTAGAGCAGTAGTTGTACTATGCCCAGCATGGAAACCGTGTTAGTTTGGGGACTGGAGTTTAAAGTTAAGTAAGTGCGTAGAGACCTGGTGATGAATTTGTTTTTCCAGCAGCTTACTGAGTGTGGGCAGAAGCGCAATGGGGCGGTAGTTCGATTAGACTTTTGGGTCGGTCACCTTTCTTAGACAGTGGTAGATATATATTTTTGCAGATATTTTTTAGATATTTGCAGAATTCAATGGTATATGTCTTGTACATGGCACATATAAATTAAATATATATATATTTGTTGTTATACTATCAAAAAATTAGTTGTTTTACTTTTTTATTTTATGGGTTCTGATGAAAAGTTGTTATATTTGTGTTCAAGTGTAATTTTGCACCGCAGTCTCTATAATAACAGTATATCAACAAAGATGTTCATTATATTATATATATATATATATATATGTAATAGATAACCCACTCTGAGGTGTGCGGTCACGCTCTGATGTATACTGCGCCTTGGTGAGCATTGCTATGCACAGGCCACAGGCTGAGTGCATCAACCCTTAGTGCATATGTGAACATGACCACACATCTTAAGTGTTATCTATCATAAAATAACGAAATTGTTTTGGAGGAGGGTAAAAGTGCAGGTGTACGGTCATGCTCTGATATATGCTCGGTCATGTATTGCTCATTCTCAATAAATTCCAAGCAATTTCCCTACCCATTTTATAAATATATTTATAAAATGGGTAGGGAAATTGCTTGGAATTTATTGGAAAATGAGCATTACATGACCGTGCGTATATCAGAGCGCTACCACATATCTGCATTTTTACCCCCCTCCAAAACAATTTTGCCATTTTATAAGATAGATAACACACTCTGAGATGTGCGGTCATGCTCTGATGTATGCACGCCTTGGGTGTTTGACATATTCGGCCTGCTGCCTCATGCGTAGCAATGCACACCAAGGCGTGCGTATATCACAGCATGACCGCACACTGCTCATATATACATATATATAGATATATACATATATTCTGAGATATATTTCATATATAGTTAAAGGGATACTATTAATGGTGGTCTGTATGAAAATCTGACACCATTTTTTTATCAAATTCTGCACAGGATGGAGGTGCAAAATCTGATTATGATGTTTGTTTTCTGGCAAGAAAGGTATTTTGATGTCTTTGCTGGAAAATATATTAACACGCCATGTTGGTGTTACCATATTAAATTCAGTGGCATCTATTTATTTTCATCCCATGATACAATGTTAATCTCCTTGCACCGCTGGTAGGCTTATCCCTGTATGGCAGCTATGTGCATCTTCATTTTTTTGAATGCGAGTTCAGGTGTACATCTGAAATACTGTCATTCAGCAATGAGACGGATAATTATAAAAAGGGTTTCAGAAATACTGCAATCTGGCTGTTAGCATTCTGATAGCCTTATATTAATCCCTGTTACACTGCCTTGTACAGCCTGATCACCATGGCACATGAATTCTTCCTGCCAGCACTCCATCCCCTAGCACTGCTGAATGACTGGAATGATGCATTCGGATTCTGAACCAGCATTCTTAAACAGTTGGATGAACTATGTTATCAAAAATCTCCCTATCCATGAGGAAAACATTCAAAAAGTACACTGTCAACACTTTTCCTTTGGAATAATTTTTATAATAGCAGTAAGACACTCCAAGGAGTTAAATTAACAGTCAGTTAATCACACCCTAGGGGCTCTATGGAACTTGGCTGTGCCTCATGCCACATTACACCCATAGGGGGTGATTAACAGACTCAGTCTAACTGCTGGTCATGCCTTATTGCTTAAATAGTTCTGACCTGTGTGGAGAAAGACAGTATATGGCAAGTGTGTGTGATGATTTTGTGACACTGTGCTTTTTTTGGGGGGGGTGGATTTTAATAGGCTGTTTGTGTTCTCTACATTCATCTGTCATATTCACAAAGATGCTGTGTACCTTGCTGTTTTTTAGTGCACTAATCCAGACTGATCATGCTAAAAACAAGTAAGAAATTGCATGGGTGCAGACCACTGTTCCGAAGTGGATTCCTCTATGTTGTTTTGCACCATAATTTTTTTCTCACTATGTTTCTTAAGTGCATGATCCGGTGCCATAAATGTGACTGCTTTATTTTACTTCAGATCAAAACTGATGAGTTAATGGCTCTGGAGCCCCAGACTGTGATCCCAGTACTGTAATTGGTTTTAATCTTATGTAAATGTTGTCTTTGTGACTGTCATGAAATTGAGGCACTCGTCATTTGTAATGAGTTTTATAAGCCTTATCTTGTGCTCCTTGTTTTGTCCCAGAAGACACAGCCTGTTTTCTTCACATTTACACATGCTCTCTGAACTGCTTTTTAGGGCTTCAGTGAGCAGAGCCCTGCAGACCTCTTCTGAGCAAGGAAAACCTCACTGGTTTCTGACCAAAGAACAATGTGGAGTTCCATCACAGTCTCTTCCAGAGTGTGAGAAGCACTCCACTCCACTCTCTCCATTGATTCCAGTTGCACAACACTGTTTTTCATCAGCAGAGGTCATAGTGGAACAAATCACAGTCCAATGTGTCCAAGATGTCCACCAAACTGTATTGCACATGCCGACTACTTGCACATGTGCAATAGAGTTTGGTGGACATCTTGAACACAGCGGACTGTGCTGTGTTCTACCCTGACCTCTGTGAGCAAGACCACAGACGGAGACTGTTGTGTAGTTTTTTTTATATTTATTTTTTCCTCCCACCCACCCAATGCTCTCTCAACACCCACAACCCCACACCCACAGAACATAACAGTGACACTGGGGATGCCCAATCCTCAGTGTCATGATCAGAAATCATTGGTCTGATTTTTCTTTTAGTAACCTCCCCCTTTGCACTGCTGCTCATCTGTGATTACTTATTTTCTTTTTTTTAAATATATATTTTTTTCTTCTTCCCACTCGACCCTCCCTCTCAGCCCCCCAAGAAACATAACACTGACTCTGGGGTGCCCAATCCCCAGTGTCACAATCATGAATCCTCAGTCTGTTATTTTAACCCTGTAAAAAGAAAACCATCCATCGATGTCTTTTGTGGCTGTTACTGTCCCCCCACCTGACCCTCCCACTCAATACTCATTACCCCCCCCAAGCCCTTACTTACCATTGGTGGTCCAATGCTGTAATCCTCTCTGCACCATAGACACGTCTTCACTCTTGAAAGCCGGACCGCAAACTGAAGAAACAGGTATGCGGTTCAATGGTGTAAACCATGAGATGCAAAACTGAGCAGATGAGATAGACCTTTTTGGCCTGTATCTGCTGGCTTTTTTGTATGTTTCTAATGTATTTCAGTGAGATTTTCAACTTAGTGGCATAACTTCACCAGTTTTGCTTATTTTGGTCCAAACTTTCAACATGCTTTTTGGGGGACCCCACCTCATGAAAAATTGCACTGACACTAGGCAAATCTGTCACGAAAGGTGATTTTGCAGTTCCTGTGTGAAATCACCTTCCGAGCAGAAGTAAAAAAAATGTCTGTCCTTTTTCATGAGGAGGGGTCATAAGAAGGCTATGTTGAAAATTTTATGTAAAAAGTATTAAAAAACAAGAAAGTTATGAGCTTACGTTGTATTTTGCGAATGCAGGCTTGTAACTTTGGTAATTTTCTATATTTTAGCCCAAATTCACAACATAGCCATATCTTTACAGCACCTCATGAATGTGACTGCTGTCATTTTTCAAATCCTGGCCAAAATATTTTTTTACATCCCGAAAGGTGATTTCACAGTCCTTGCACGAAACCACCTTTTGGACTGGAGTTGAAAATTTTCTCTGTCCTTGTTCGTGAGGCAGGGTCATAAGAAGGCTATGTTATAAATTTAGTGTAAAAATATTAAAAAAAAAAAAAAAGTTATGAGGCTATGCTGAATTTTGCAAACATAGGCTCATAACTTTGGTAATTTTCAATATTTTTGTTCCAAATTCTTTGGCTGCAGCCTTATCGGCTCTGGCCAGAATTTGTTATATATTGGCGGCATGTTACAAATAATGGAATTTCATTCTTCTGTTCAAAAATTGAATTTACTCTTTTTCTCACTCATACTTTATACTGCACATGTGGTAATATCTGTTAAATTACAGAACTGAATTATCTCACTGTATGATATCATAAAGCTGACTGCATGAGGACAACATGTAACAGAGTGAATTTGTGGAGTGTGTGTGTGTTTTGGGAGTGGGTGTGACATTTATGAGGACTCCAATGACAAAACACTGTACAGTTGTAGTGTATGATATTGAGTTTTTTTTTTTAAGTTACCATATGTAGATAACTTCTAATGTCAATCTGGTCTGGACAATAACAACTGTCTGAATAAATAAGCAATGAGTGCTGGTGGTTGTTGGCTTGGTGCAGGTTCAGGACTACAGTCTGCATATAGAGGAAGATCTCTGTGGTCCAATATTCAAAACAACTCAGAGCAGAGTGCAAGCCTTTGTGCTGCTCATTGCAATTGCCCAGGAGCCTGATGATGCTGTATTCAGTGGCACAGCCCACCAGCGCTATCCAATTGTATATAGGGCCATGTCGACACTGCACTAAGTCAAGTAGTGCTGCCCATTATGGAACCTGAAGTGTTCCACCAGAGTGGATACCATTGGAGCCCTATCTGCAATTTTCAAAGGGACCCATACAAATGAGCTCATTTGGGCATGCATGGCACTAAGGGGCCATTTGTATGACCATTATGGGCTCATTTGTATGAGTACTGTGGCAGGTTGTAGTAACACTGGCCCCTCAATTGTCCAATCCCAGGCATGTGTAGATATCTCTGGTGGCTAGTGCCCCCCCCCACTGATCAATGGTCTGTAATATTTAAAAAAAAAACTCTCTGGTGGTATTGGTTCCCCTCCCTCCAATTGCCAGTATGCAGGAAATAAACACAACCTTCCTGGTGCTAGTGGTCCCTGTCCTTCCAATCACCAGCCCATATTAAGACACACACAACCTCCCTGGTGCTAGTGGTACCCCCTCTCTCCAATCGTCAGCCCACATAAAATAAACACAACCTTGCTGGTGCTAGTGGTCCCCTCCCTAGATCGCCAGCCCATATTAACCCCCCCCATTCCTGACCCATTAATGGTGATAGAGATCCCTGACATCTAGCTTTCCCTTCTTTCCCTGATCACCGATTCCCCGGCCCTGTAACTGACACACCAGCCAGTCCTGTGCCAACACGTCATGTTCACAGTAAGGTGTAGGGAAACAAGAAAATAAGAAAATAGTCCCCTTGTGTGTCCTACAACCCCCACCCTCCTTCCCAATTGCTAGTACCACCTTTCCCAATTCAGTTAATCCTTGCGTATAGCAACCTCCCATAATGGAACCGATCACCTACTCCCATTCACTTTACCATTATCTTCTGTGCCATGGGTGAGCATACGGCGACCTGCTCTTCCATCCTCTCACCTTCTCGGCTGGTTGCCATATGTCCAGGCAGTGAGAGCGCATTTTATTTGTTGGACAGAGTGAGTTGTGTCTGAGTTTGTTCGAAGAGAATTATGAGGGCAATTAGCATTTGATTACTCTATTTGCAATTTATGGCATTTTTATTTTTGGGGGCCTAGTTGAAGGTTTTTAGTAAATGAAAATGACAGCCATGTCTTTGATGGCAGTTAGGGATGTTTGGTTTGTATTGCTTTTAGTGTAACAATGCTTTTGGATCTTTATTGAGTGTTGTGCTGAGATAACAGCACTGGTAGAGAGGATCTTCAGTCAGTCAGTCAGTCAGTCAGTCAGTCAGGTTTCATGGTCTCAAGAATTTTTAAAACACATTTTTTAATGTTTTTTTTTTAATTTTATGCATTTCTATTGACAACATCCTCCTCTCAGTCCACTGCTAATTGTGAAGAAAACAGTTTGCTCATACTGTTTCCTATATCGTGTCCCTCATGTACATTTCCTCATTTCTTCATTTTGCTAGACTCTCATTTTTTCCAAAAGTCTTTCTCATGGCATCCCAGAGGTGCATTTTTTTATGTAAGTGTAAAGTATGAAATGATAGAAAACAAATGTGGTCTGAATCCAAATCTATAAGACCTTTTTTTTTTTGTAAAGATTTTAATTAGAAATAATGATGTGGGAAAATCCCATAAGTGGAAGACCCATTAAGATAGTATCATTTAGAGAAAAAAAGAAAGAGAAGGAAGCTTGGAAAGGAGTGTTCCAGGACCTGTGTAATGATTGTGTAACTGCCTTCACTTACCAGTTGGCTGTTCCGGGGCACTCGGATCTCCACTATACACACCTCCTGAGGGGACCAGCTTGGGTTCACTAATGGGTGTGCTACACTGGAGTAGAATGGTGCAGTGTCTCCTCCTGGGGCAGTGGTGTGGAGTACCTGGTGGATAAAACACAAGGTTACCACCCCCCAGGAATAAACTGTTTATTCCCTGTTACACACAGTGATGTTTCCCCAAACATCAGTAATACACACAAGCAATAACAATAAGCCAGAATTATAAAATAAATTAACCTCAGATGTATAATAAGGGAAAGGGTGAAGGGGAATAAAACAGCATAAACCAAACAACGTTGTTGAACAGGTGTTCCCCAACAGTCCCAGTACCACCCCACAGGTGCACCTGGCTTCCCCCCAATGGTCGTACTAATGTTAACAGTCTGTTGCACTGGGTACCTCACTGAGTTGCTGGTGGTCAACCAGAGGATGCAGAGACATTACACCATGGGTGTTGGGATACAATGGGAGTAACAGTTTAAATTTAAACTGCAGAACTTTGTAAAGGGTCCCAATAAGATCCAAAACAAACACTGTAGAACTTTGTCCAATCTTTTCTATCTTGGCTTATCCTGCAGATTACAAAGTCCTGACCAGGACTTTACCCCCCCCCCCCTTATACTATCTAGCTAACTAAATAAATTGCAGTAGAACTCCTTGGGACTGCAGCCCAGAGGTACTTACAGTTTCTGAAGACTTCAGGGGGGTTTGAAGTAGGACACAGAACTGCAGTACTGCTCTGATGTCATCTGACAGTCTTTCTTTGCACCACATCAGCCTACTGTAGACATGCAGCAAGTGCAGGACCATTCACCTGTGACAGGCCTTTCATCGTCTATGCCTCTAAGGCCTTCCATCGTCCTCGCCTCTTCTGGCCTTTTATTGTCTTCTCCTCTAACGCCGTTCATCGTCTTCACCTCTCCTGGCCTATCATCAGACCAGGGTGCTTCAGCAGATGTGAAGTCACCCTGGATGTCCAGCAGGAACTCAACTGCAGCTGAGCTCCTAAACAGTCTCTGAGCCAGCCCAAATACTTTTCTTTCTGGATTGAAGGACAGTTCACACAGTTCAGTTTCAATTATTGACTGACACTTCACAAAACAGCAAAGAAAATACTTCCCAGGGAACCACATAAGCAGTCCAATATCTCCCCTGTTAGCTGAATGGGCAAGCAGGCACTCTGCCAGACTTTCTTTAGGCTCCGAGGAGCCTTTTAGCACTCAGGCTTACATGCAAGCTGATATAGCCCTTCCCACAGGCTCTCTTTTCAGAATTCCCTGCTTTCAAATAGGGCTATCCTTTTTATAGCCTTCCCAGATGTCCCACCTGATTGGTTTGTCCTTCCCGGGCTCTGCAAGTGCCCTTTCATCCTCATCCCAGTGGACCCTGTGGTAAGGAAACATATGAGGGCCACCATTACTGTTTATATTTAGCTGCATTATTATTGCAGTGTATATCTTTTAATACTATCCCTATTTAGGGTAAATATGCTAACGTCAGCACCAGGAGGCATCCATTACTCACTTCCCAGCTCCCGCTGCCTGCTCTTGAGCCGGGAATGCTTTTTTAGAGTGCCCACACAATCACATACAATTTTAGGAGCTGTGGCTCCTTTAAGGCTGGCTGCGCATGTGTGGAACGTCTGCATGCATGCCACCATTATTGTCCTCCAGGCACATGAGAAGCATTCTCCTGGTACTTTCCTTGGCTACTCCCGCGGACCAGGAGAATGCTTCCCAGGAACCCGGAGGTGGAAACAATGCACAAGACCTTGGTCCTTGATCCTCTTATTGGACTGAGGAACAGGAAAGTTATCAGATGCAGCTGTGATTCTCCAGGAAACCCTCCAGTCATGTTTTAGTAGTCCAAGGGACCAGAGGTAGAAACGGGACAGTGGGGCAAATGGGCCATAGCCCAGTAAAGGTAAGCCTCAGATTAGGAGGGGCTTACACACTCCCCTTGTCAAATTCTTGGCATCCTCACCAAGACATTATCCATATAGTCCATTTGCCACAGGAATAAAAATACAAACGTTATTATATATACGTTTCTGTCTAACACCTAATGCCTAACTATCCAGATTATCTGTGCATACACCACAATGAACGTTTGCTGTCTAGATAATTGGTATCTATCTATCTATCTAACAACAGTAATTAGACTCTCGACATTTACACTTTCCCACACTATCCATATTTCAGCACATTGGGGATGGGGGTATACCACAGTGACAATGTGCTTGTGAACCACATGAAGGGGGGGGTATCAGAGGAGGCACTGAGTGTGTCATGGGTGAGCTTATTGATGGGCTTGGGCTTCTGTCCAGATTGTCTGGGCAATATTGTATCTTCCCTAGGAACATGTGGTGTCCACCACAGGGACACTGTTAGGAATCACAGCAATTGCATCAGTCTCTGGTATTTGCTCATCACAAACTAAGTCTATCTCATTGTCCATCAGAAGCTCTACAACTTGCTCAATGCACCTTTCCCCAAGTACAAAAGGTGTAGCTTCAGGGTTCAATTGTTTTGGATATTCAATGGTTACAAAGTCCTCAGGGTGGCACTTGTGGATGGCATTGAGTTTCTCTAGTCCATTTGTGGGTTGGGCACACATTGAATCAGATTAGGCACCTGTAAGTTATATGAAGCATCATCATCACTTTCATCTGCCTGATAAGTCACATGTTCTGGAGCAAGCGCTGCAGTTGAGGAGTCAGAATCAGGCTGTGCCCTATCTTTCTGCTGCCGAAATGTTTGACTCCTGGTATTTGGTCTCCTTGTCACTGGGGTTTCACTTTATGTTGCAAGATCAGGCACAATTTCTCCAATGGGTAGAAGATGATTCCTATGTTCAGTCTTTTCTGGGCCTCTACCATGTTCCTGATGTATCTTCTAGACAGGCATGTCAGACATTTGTTCCACCACTATATAAGCTTCTGGTGCCCAATGGTCCTGTATCTTGGGCTTCCCTTACAGACCCAAGTTCCTCAGAAGGACCCGATCTCCCACTTGTAGTACCTGGTGTCTGACTCTTTTATCATATCTGTTCTTGTTCACTTTGCTGTTTTTAGCAGCAACTTCAGAGGCAAGTCGATAGGCTTTTTGCAACTGTTGTCATAGTCTCCTTGAGTACTCTATGTAGGTTTCCTTAGAGGCTCCATCAGCTGACACTCCAAAACACAAGTCTTCAGGCAGTTGTGCTTCATGCCCAAACATTAAGTAGAAAGGTGACATTTCGGTGGTGTCATTTTTAGTACAGTTGTAGGGGTGTACCAGTGAGCTCACTTTCTGGCTCTGATTTGACTTTTGAGAAGGATCAAAAGTACCTAACATGTCCAACAAAGTCCTGTTAAAATGTTCAGGCTGAGGGTCTTATTGTGGATGGTACAGCATGGTGCAAGCCTTTTTATTACCATAGGCAGAAAGAAACAGGGATGCAGTACAGTGCAGTGGTTTAAGGCTCTGAGCTGCAAATCTGGAGACCTAGGTTTGAATCCCACAGCCCCCACTTGCATACTGTGTGACCCTTAGCAAGTCACTTTACTTCCCTGTGCCCCAGGTTACACCTGTAACCAAGCTTTCAGCTTAGTGTGTCTCACCTAGTTAAACAATTAGAAAAAAACAAACTCTTTAACTAATCTGCTTTCAGAGTCTCTCCCTTGGTCAAAAAGGATCCTCTGGGGGATTCCATAATGATTAACATACTGCTGCAACACTTTCACTACTGTACTTGCATTCTGATCCTTGGTGGGGTATACCTGGGCATAACACGTGTAGTGGTCCATTATCACCAGGATAGTCAATATGTTTTTACTGTCTGGCTCTAAAGAAAGAAAGTGCATGCATGCAAATTCCAATGGCCCATGTGTCTTTATGTTCACTAGGGGTGCGGGTCTCCTAGACAGAATCTTTCTTTTTATGCATCTGATGGAGATTCTGCAAAGCTTTTCAACATCTTTCTTCATTCATGGCCAATAGAATCAGGCTCTTGCTAGGTCTAGATTACTTTATAACCTTAAGTGACCCATATCATCATGCAAGAATGTGAGAACTGATTTCCGGTACTTCCAGGGCAGTACTAGTTGCTTCTTAGGAAACTCAGGATGGGCATTGTCATGGCTAGTGTGTATTAAAAGTCTATCTTTTAATGACAACATGCTCCACTCTCCGAGTAGCAAGGATGCATCTGGGTGAGTTATACAGACTTGGTCAGCATCAAGTTCTTTCTCTAGTGCTCAAATTACTTCCCTCAACACACAGTCTTCCCTCTGGGCACCTTTCAAAGCAGGCTTGCTCAGCTGGGGCAGAGATGACAGGTCCAACCTGGTGAAATTTAAATAAGCAGCAGGAATGGCATCTGGAAAGGCTCCCAACATGGAGCACATTTAGGCCTGGTCAGGGGGATCCAGTGTGGGGGGTTGAAAAGGCCATCATGGAGATCAAAGATTGGATGAGTGTGAGCTGACTAAAGCTCAGCCACAGCAAAACTGAGTTGCATCTAGTTGGCACAGATCACTTGTATCTGCAGTAAGGGAAAACCTTGTTCGTCTGGTTTGTGATGGTGAATTACTGCAGAATAATGTAACCCTGGCACCATTATACCAAGGGCTACTACCCCTGCCTGCTTCCCTGCTTGCAGGTTGAGGGGCCTGGGTTCAGAAATGTGGGGTACTGTGGTGTGCCTACCAACAGTAGGACTAGAATTATGGTGCCTTCATCCAGAGTAGTGCTTAAGTGGGTTCCTAACAGAATTGGTACAGCCCTCTGGGAAGATATAATCACCCACAGTCCCGCCTAGTGACCCTTTGCACTTAGTTTTGCAACTGTAATACTTCACACTTAGAATATAGATTAATAGACTAATACCCGCATTAAAGAGGAAAGGGAAAGGGGAACTTATTTAACCAGGAGAGGCCCACAAAGCCAAAGCTTGTTTCTAGGTGTGACCTGGGAACACAAGGAAGTTAAGTGACTTGCTCGGGGTCACGCAGTATGCAAGTGGGGGCTGTGGGATTCAAACCCAGGTCTCCAGGTTTGCAGCTCAAAGCCTTAAACCACTATGCTATACTGACTATTAATGATAAGCTCATGCACCTTCCACTTATCATCAGAGTCTGGACTCTTGGCATTCACCCTGCAACCACCTGCAAAAGACAATTGCAATAATATAAGCATGCACCTTCAATAGACTTTGCAGCACTTCAGTTAATTTAGACCAGGTAATGATACTCTCACAAGCCAGATTAACAGCAAACAGTAAATCAGATTTATTAAGGGTACATTAATGAGGGAGGGGTGAGAATTTAGATAAATGATTGCTTTACTGTACTTAAGACAGATTATCTTGCTTTTAATCACTTTAGTCCCTGAATTTATCAGTCTGACAACTACTGGGTACCCAGAGTGGAAAACAGGCATGCCTGAGGTGGTGCTGTGGGTTGGTCAGCATTTCAGCTGATGTTGGGGACCTTGATGGAAAGAAGGATGATAAAATGGAAGGAACACATTGGAAACCATAACCATTTGTATCCACGGCAGTAAGGCCCCATCACTTTAAAGCACATCAAACTAGCAAACAGAGTCAGATGGTACCATTAGAACAATTAATAATTTGTTGCAGGGTGCTACCCATATTTTACTCACTGTATGCAGAAGAATGGAAGAAGGCACTGGCAAGATCAAGACCTGCTGCTTGCTTGAGCTGTTGCTTGGGACCGGGGCTGACATGACTCACCTCCACTTCACGGCCTTTCTCTGTAGGTGGCCACAACCTGCATTTGATTGCTGTGCAGGGGCTGAATCCCCGATGCTGGTCTCTCACCAGGATGCTGAAGAAGGCACAGGAACAGTCTGGCTGGGCCTTTTTTTTTTTTTTTTTGCATAGGCCCAGATGAATAAAATGCCTGTTCTAAATTTCAGTTTGATCTGCCTACTGGTGAACCCTCCAGCTGAGTTTGGTGAAAGTCTTTCCTGCAGTGAAGTGTCCTGTTTTTTGCTTCAGTAGTCCCAGGATCAATGTCTCCAAACATGCAGTAGGCCACAAGGTTGTGGTTAAAGAAACAACAAACTTCTCCTTCTCCTTGGTTCTGCCAGTTCCCCAATTCTAGTGCTAGCTACAGAAACCACACATTCCACTTTTTTCTACTATTATGCAGTCCTGGATTCAATTGATCCCTTTGTGAGATTGAAAAGGGTCCACCGGAGGCAAGTATAGGCCGTCTTCCTGCACTGCTCCTCGGCTCTCACTGGAGCTCCTTCTTGGTGGCTGGAGCTGAATACAGCTCTGAACTTTTTCAACATAGTCACACAGTTAGTTTGAGCTTTCCATATTCCAGTTGGCTGAGGGAGCTGTCCATCACAGTTTTAGTGCTTCCATTGGTTTATTTAGGTGCCAACCTGAAAGTCCCCTATTTCTCCCACAATGCACTGTAATTAGGACCCCTTAAGGCCCCCTGTGTTCTGATTGGTCCAAAACAAGGAAGTCCAGGACCAAAGATGGCAACTTCCATCGAAATGAACTGATACTGGCATGACTGGCAGTACAAATAACTTATTTAAAGAACAGCAAGGATTTAGAAGTAAATGTTTATAGTACATGAAAGGGCTCCATCTGCTGTACTAGTGACAGCAGAGTAGAGTAGATTAGGGTAATGCCTGGCTGGTTGTGAGCTCCATTGTACTCATACCCAGCCCAGGCTAATGACACTATACATAAGGCTGAAACTCTTAAAGAAACAGCATGGCTGCATGGATGTGTGCACACACACAGAGCAACAGCAACACCTTCCTGCACATGGATTTAACATCTCTACTGGATGTCTGCCAGGCAGTGGGCACCAGTGGAGCTCAGGGAGACACTTAAGGTAAGCCCCCCAATTTGGAACCAAGGTTACACTCTCCCCAACCCAGGAAACTTGGTGTCTGTGTCAAGTCTATAATACAAATAATTACTATAACCCCTCTATTACATACAGGTCTAGACCATACACTATTATATACAAAATCTGTGCAGATATGAAATAAATATATACATTATAGCATGCTTTACCTTAAATGAGACTTTCCTTTTAAACACTTGCATAGTTCAGTTGTTTACATATCATCATGAGCGTCACATTTTTTCAGATACCTTTGTTCTAATCATTCAACCATAGGAATTCCACTTTTACCCAAGAACTTTCAAACAGTGACCCCTGGTAGACAGTAGACCTGAACTTTTCAACTAACCCTAGGAACTTTGTAGTGGGGACCCCTGAGGGACTGAATAGATGTCTTAACTAGTATTTTGGAGGATGCTGCAAGTACTAGCTTAGGCAGGGAATTGGCTGTGACATAAACCCCTTTATAAACTACATTCATGGGCAAGTCCATAAGGCTTTCATGGTGAATCGCAAGTGAGATGAACCACATGTTTTACAAGTCTTCCAAATCTTCTAGGTGTAGCGAGCATTATAATAATATAATAATAATAATATTCTTTATTGTTATGGCACCTTTCAAAAACCAAGGCACCTAACAAATATAAATTAACATATCAAACGGTCCAAACATTTTAAAAATAAAACAAGTAATACAGTTAAAAAAGAAATCAGTCACCAAACGCCTGGTACCACAAGTATGTCTTTAATGCCTGCTTGAATTCCTCCATGGTTGCACACTCCCATAACCGACAGAGTAGAGAATTCCAAAGGGTTGTGGCTACATGGGCCCTATAAGATTTCAATCACACCCTAGGAATCTCTAGCAACTCCTCATCGGCTGAGTGGAGTGATCACTCAGGGCAGTAAGGAACCAGGAGCTCTTTCAGGTAGTCTGGGCCCAGTCTGTGAAAGGCTTTAAAAGTCAATAAACTGACTTTGAAAGTGATCCGCCACTGTACTGGCAGCCAGTGCAGTCTGCACAGCACCGGCAAAATATGACAGGACCGGGAAGTCCCTGTCAAGAGCCATGCTGCAGTGTTCTGTACTAGCTGCAAGCGGCAGATTTACACTCCAGGAACCCCTAGGTAAAGGGAGTTGCAATAGTCCAAGCGCGAGGTCACAAAGGCGTGGACCAGCATAGGAAGGTCACTGGATGGAACAAGGTGCTTAATCCTGGAGATATTCCTCAGATGGCAAAAAGAGGACTTGATGACAGCTGACACCTGCCAATGCAGAGTCAGCCCTTCGTCAAAAATTATCCCCAGATTTTGCACCCATTCAGAGGTCAGGAGTGGTAAGCCCCCCCAAGGTAAAGTCCGGAGGGTAAACCAGCCCCTGGCCCCCCTATCTGGCTCGCTGGAACCAAAACCAGCACCTCAGTCTTTTCTGAGTTCAACTTCAGCCAACTCGAATCCATCCAGTCCTGGATTTCTGTGAGGCTGTTGTTGGAGACCGAAAGAGCTCCATCCTGGTCAGGTGCAAAAGAAAGATAGAGCCGGGTATCATTAGCATAGCTGTGAAACCTCAGCCTATACCTTCTTACAATGTCTCCAAGGGGCAACACGTACGCTGCAAACTACATTGGGGACAATACTGAACCCTGAGGAACCCCACAAGATAAAGAAACTGGGTCCAAAAAATGAACTCCAGACACTACTCTCTGAGTTCTTCTGGTGAGAAAAGATGTAAACCGCCTGAGGACTGCACCAGACAGTCTGCAGATGAACCTCAGGTGATCAAGTAGGACCCCATGGTCCACAATGTCAAATGCTGAAGAGAGCTCTAGAAGAACCAAGATGGAATGTTTTTTCCAATCTCTAGCCATCAGGAGATCATTGAGCACCTGACCCAGTGCTGTCTCAATACTATGCCTCTTTTGAAAACTGGACTGGAGGGGTTCATAGAAGTCATGGGTGGTCAAATGGTTCTCCAGCTGTACGGCCACTACTTTCTCAATCACCTTCCCCAAAAAGGGGAGATTAGAGACTGGTCTGTAGTTCGTATGGCAGTCAGGGTCCAAAGAAGCTTTCTTCAAGAGGGGTGTTACCACCGCCTCCTTCTGGGAGCTAGGAAACTCTCCTGTTTCCAAGGAGCACCAGACTATCTGTGCTAGGACCAGACTGATGGAATCAATACAACCCAGAATCAGGGAAGTTGGTCCTGGGTCCAAACTACAGCACGTTGGGCATGCACCCTGGACAATCCGCATGACATCCATGAACTCCAGTCGGACGAAGGTACTCCAGGAATGCTGAGGGCCAGTGACCATGTGCTGGTCAAATGCAACACCTATAGAGCGTGCCAGTTGGAGTATCACCCTGATGTCAGCCACCTTAGTCGCAAAGAATCAAGCAAGTTCATCACAATCTACCTGCGAAAAAGCTTTTCAAACTTGTAGACAGGCTGGGTTGCAAAGTCTGTCCACAGTGCGAAAAAGCTGAGCTGGTCGATTCTTTTTTTTTTGTAATTTGCCTGGCTCCCACAGCTTTCAGAGGAGACTTCGTACCTCCTCCTACTCTGTCTGCCAGGGTGATCCCCATGGCATCCCATCCCCTAGTGTCATCCACTCGTAGGGCCGGGGGTGTTTCATTTTTTCCCGTTTTTCTCCGATTCCCCTGAGATGCCTGCACTTAAAACTGATGTCCAGACTAGCTGACGTGCTGACACACACCGACAGCCACGTGCGGAACAGTGTCCCCCCTCCCCGACTCCAGCAGAGCCGCCGGTGTCCCAAAAGCCCATGCATCCACCAGCTTCAGGGGCATCAGGTACTAGAAGCACCCCTGGTTTCCCACCCCAGAGGGAGGAGAGCATTTGTTGGGATGCTCAATTTTCCTTCCCCCCTCTGCCCCCCAGTGACCCGAGTCTGTTCCCGATCCGGGGTTGCTGGCATAGCTCGAGGTGTGGCATTCAGTGCCTCAACCCTCAGCGCCACCGGGCTGGCACCAGCTGGTCGATTCTGAGCAGCTGCAATCTCCCTGGACAGGAACTCTGCCTTTTTATGGGTGATTGCAGATTTATAGACACGATAATGATCCATCAATTTAAGGTGGTTAGCATCAAGGGCAGATTTCCGCCAGCAACACTCTAACCTTCATCCTAGTTGCCGCATCTCCATCAAAGTCCCATCAAACCATGGGGATCGAGGGTGAAGGGAGAGAGGACGAATACAGACCAGAGCAACGACATCCATGGCCACCAAAATGGCCATATTATAGGCCACCACGAGGGCCTCTGGGTTGCTGTTTGCCTCTAGAAAGGATGATAGGTCAAGTACTGCTGCCAGGCCTTCAGAGCTAATATCTCACAAAGGGCAGTACCTGACCATCCCCACAGGGGTAGGCCTGCAAAGGGGGGAGCTAAAACTAAATCCCACGGTGCAATGATCAGACCATCCAACTGGTTCCACCCCCAAGTTGGGGGCTTCTATCCCCAGAAGGAAGACTAAGTCAAGAGGGTGAACATGTTTATGGGTAGCAGTGGTAACTATCTGTGTAAGGCTCAGAGATTACATCAACTGGAGGAAGTCACTCAATCAATCAATCAAATCTTTATTTATCCAGGCGAACATCGTTGAGCAGAGCTCATTTGCAAGATGGACCTGGTAAGGTCAAGGGTCAGTTACATAAAAATATAGTGCAATTCAACGAACACAACACAGTGAAGAAACAGATTATACAGGATATAATGGCATAAAGGATACCAACACATGGATATGTACAATTATATAATATCTATTGACACAAATTTACATATTTACATGAAATAAGGAATTGGCAGAACATGAATTTTGTCGTGGAGTGAGAATATGTGGCGACTAAGGTATAAAGTATAAGGTATAAGGGGATTTGTCAGAGGTGTAGGAGTGGACGATGTGTGGTCTGGGCGGATGAAGGAGGTAGTGCTTCGGAGAGAGGTGAGGGATATTACAATTCAAATTTTATTAAAGTTTCCATTACAGAGAATGAATCATAGTGGAGTACATCATGAACCCCAAAGGACAGACACAAAATACAAAATGATTCACTCTAGCCCACCCCTGCCCACCCAACCCAACTCCCACCCCGAACAACCCAGTACATCGATACTCCTTTAGCTCAACACCAAAGAATATAACCTGGTAGTACTTAGGCCTGTAGTGCATAAAGAGTCTGTAGTGGGCCCCAGATCTTGTCAAACTTTTCCAGTTTGTTGTATAAGCTGGCAATAGTCCTCTCTGTTCTGAGGTTCGCCAACAATTCTTGAAGCCATTCAACATAAGATGGTACCTCCGTGTCCTTCCAGTGCCTCAACACCAACTTTTTAACAGACATCGACATCAGTGCTATGTGATACCTCCTGTTCACCACCGAAATAGATGAAAAATCCCCGAGAAGACATATTTCGGGGGTGAACAGTTCAGAGAGCCCTAAAAGGGGATCAGCACGCTGATTAATCATGGTCCAAAGTGGGGCGATTTTAGAACAGCTCCAGAAAATATGAAGGAGGTCATCTTCTTGAGACTGGCATCTTGTGCAAAGAGGGGAAGACATCAGACCCAGTTTGGCAAGCCTCTGTGGACAGTAATAAATGTTATGCAAAATTTTGAATTGTGTTAATCTAAGTCTGTCCTGCTTAAGGAACTTATGGCAACTTTGCCACAGGAGAGACCAATCCATATCTCTGCCCTGAAAGAGAGAGGCCCAAAAGGAGACGGGAGCATAATTATCAGGGTAGGCCCAGGTAAACAGAGCAGTATATATTTTAGATACAGCATGAGGCGAACCCGCCAACTCCGTAAGGGTAGCCTGAAAACTGATCTTGGGAGCTGGAGGGGGGGACCGGACCCATTACCTTAACCAGTAAGTGGCGAAATTAAAAAACCTTAAAAATTGCTGTGTGAAGTAACATAAACTTGTGCATAATGCCAGCAGAACAGCACCATTGGCTATCAGATAACATAAAGTCATCTAGACGGGAGTTTCTGATCTGAGGGATCCAACTAGGTGAGAGAAGCTTGCCGTCCAGCAAAAAATTAGGGTTGCCTATGGCAGGTTGAGATAAATCCTTGAGATTTTTATACCTCAGAAAAGTGCACAATTGAGTATGAACCCTGATTGACATGGCAATAGGGGAGCTATGTAGAGATTCTGATAAGGAACTAACCTTGGTGTATAGCAATGCAGCCGGAGAGAGGCCATGTTTTCTAATAGTAGCAGACTCAACGGCTAACCAAGTCGGGATATAAGTGACAGCCACAGATTGTTGATCCACGGTCAGCCATCTGAGATATTTATTGGCCTGACTGGCCCAGTAATAAAGCCCAATATGGGGGGGCCTTAACCCTCCTTTGGCCTTCGGAGCTGCTAACTTATGGAAAGCCATCCTAGCCTTCTTGTCGCCCCATATAAAGGTAGAGATCATACTATGCACTTTTTTAACCCAGGCCAGGGGAAGCCATATGTTTAGCATGTTAAGGGGGTAGAATAACCGAGGATATACGTTCATTTTGATTAGGTTAATTCTGCCCCAAAAGAGAAAGGGGAAGTAAAGTCCACCGACGGAGGTCTAGATCTATTTTATGTATCAGTGCATCAATATTAAGTTGTCTGAGCCATGCCGTGTTCCGAGTGAGAAGGAGCCCCAGATATTTAATATAATCGGACTTCCAAGTGAGCCCAAATGCAATAACGTCCTGTTTATATACCGTATGGTTAAGAGGAAAAACCACAGTCTTACCTACATTAAGTTTATAATTCGAGACCTTGCTGAAGTCATCTATTAACTGCAGAATAATGGGAATAGATGTAAGTGGATGGGTTACCTGCAGCAGAAGATCATCTGCATAGGCTGCCACTTTAACCACCTGTTCCCCGAGAGAGATACCCGAGATGCCCTGGGTGCCAGACAATCTCCTGATAAGAGGCTCTAGGTAGATATTAAAGAGAAGGGGGATAGAGGGCACCCCTGCTTGGTCCCTACATGTAATTTAAAGGGGGCGGAGATAACCCCATTACATGAAATTCTACCAGAAGGGAACTTATATAGAGAGCTAACCCAATTCCGGAATTTTGTGGGAAAACCGAAAACTGTCATCATAGCAAACAGGTAATCCCAATGGACTCTGTCGAATGCCTTCTCAGCATCCAACGAGATCGGAACCTTCGGATGGGGAGCATCCTTGGATGCCGAGAAGAAGTGAGACAGGGCCCTCAGATGATCAACCGAGGATCTACCTTTCATAAAACCAACCTGATCTGCTCCGATTAAAAAGGGAAGTACTGCCTCCAAACGGTCGGCTAATAGTCTTGCCAGAATTTTAACATCATGGTTAAGAAGGGAAATCGGCCTGTAACTTGAGACCAGATCGGACGGTCTGTCCAGTTCAGGCAACAAAACAATCAGCGCCTCAAAAAGGGAGGGATTGGATGCTTGACTGGCAAGAATAGCCTGAAAGAGAGGCAGCAAAATGGGGATCAATTGCTTAGAGAAAACGTTGTAAAAGTTGGCGGTAAACCCGTCAGGGCCCGGAGATTTGTCAGATGGGAGAGATTTAATTACCCTTTCAATCTCACCCTCAGAGACAGGAGACTCCAAAATTTTCTGCTGGGATTGTGAGACAGTTGGCAGTTGTAAATCACTCAGATATTCAAGAAGTATTTCCTTAGATGGGGAATTAACCATAGGGCCATATAAGTCCTGGAAATAATTTGTGAACTCCTCTGCTATCTCCGAGGCCGAGACCTTAAGGGAATTATCTTTGGAGGAATTGAATACGGGAATAAATCTAGCTGATTCCTGTTGCTTAATGCGTAGCGCCAACATTTTGCGGGCCTTCTCACCCTGATCAGTATATACTGCTTTTGTTTTCAGAATGACAAATTCGGCTTGCTCCGATAACTTTGCTAGGTAGGCTTCTCTCAATTTAGTTAATTCTTGTTTAAATGTCTCAGAGGAAGATGGAGAGAGGACCTTCTCCATGCCCCTTATCTGAGAAAGAAGGTCAGAAATCTGAGACGCCCTCTCTCTTTTCCTTTTCGATGTTAGGCCAATTATAATCCCCCTTAGATATGCTTTACAAGCACCCCATATCATATCGGGCTTTTCCACGGAGTTAGAATTGGAGACAATAAACTGATATATTTGGGATATTATATATTGAACCATCTTAGGCTCCTTCAAAATTTGATTATTCAACTTCCACCTGCCCCCTTTATTGGGCAGTGACACAAGGGTTATTTGGCAGGTGACCACGGAGTGATCCGACAGGGGCCCTGAAATAATACTAGAGCTTATAACCCCAGGTAATAGAGATTGAGAAATGAGGATCTAGTCAATCCTCAAGGAAACTGCATGGACTTGAGAAACATAAGTATATTCCCTTGTGTTAGGATGTAATACACGCCATATATCACGAAGACCTATAGAGTCTAAAAGCTCTTTGTGCTGGGGAAAGACCTTAACGGGATTGACCTGACCTGTCAAGAGCCTGATCAAAAACAAGATTGAAGTCACCCCCTAAAACCATGGGGATGTCCAAAAATGGAGTTAGGGCTTCTATTATCTGGACAAAAAAACTGGGGGAGTCTACATTAGGGCCATAGATACCGCCCAAGACAATATCCAAGGTATGCAATCTACCTTTTACAAACAAAAATCTGCTGGAAGGATCATGTATAACTTGGAGAGGTTTGAACGGAACCAACCTATGCAACAGGATCATAACCCCTCTACTGTGGGTCATGCCCTCCGCCGCGAACAGCTGCCCAATTTGCTTCCGTCTCATTTTGTCAGCCTCCCTCATAAGCAAATGCGTCTCCTGCAAAAATATAATTTCTGCCTTCAGATGATGTATATGTTTCAGGATTTTGTATTGCTAGTCCTGTGCCTTGCCCCTTTAACATTCCAACTGATAAAGTGGATATTTCTAACTATCACTCAAGATGCCAGTCAGAAATCCCCGAAGACACCACATGTATTTAAATTTCCCATCAATACTCTTTCAAACAAGGTATGCGCTGGGTTGTTCTACCTCCCCCCCACCCCTGCCACCACTAAATCCATCCTCCCAATCACCCCTCTGAAATCCCCCCCAGGCGCCCCATAAACCCTAGCCCCCTCCTCCCACACCCACCCACCTTGCATGGTACATGATGATCGGCTAACTGAAAAGATCCTCTCCCTCCAACCTCCTCGCCCTCGTGAACCAGAAAACGAGAACATTACCCCTTTGTAAACAGAACACTCCATAGAGAGTAGTACCTCCATCATTCTTATAAATTGTCGTCATTGCTAACTAGTGTAGAGAAATTGTCTGCACAAACTCGTAAAGAAAATAATCCTCCCTACAGAGTCCCCGTGAACCATGCTACTACATGATTCACAGAGGGTAAAGTGTGTAAAACACTTGCATCAAACGTGAAAATAGTAATCACAGACGCCCTCTTGTGGCGCAACCCTCGAATGACAGAGGTGAACATCCGAGAAAGCGGGCCATTACTGCCTGCTTTGGTATAGGGGAAACTTAAGGGCTCCTGGGCCGCTGTCAGGACCATATTTCTGGGACCAGAGACAGTGACCATCTCACTTCATTAGTGAAAATTAAAAGGAGAAAAAAAAGAAAAAAAAAAAGGGAGGTGAGGAGTCCTCCATAAACAGCACTCGAGGAAGGTAGTTCAGAAGGGGCAGACCAACGCCAGTTAAAGCATACAACAAACCTGATAACGCCATCTGTCTATGGCTGCAGAATCTCCACCTAATATGCAAGCTAGCCATTTTTATCACCTAATGGCAAAAGGGAATGAAAAAGAGGGAAATCTAGAAAAAAAAACAGACCATAAAAACAGAACCAGAAAGGGTCTGCAGCCACAGACAGATTCGCAATGTAAACAAAGAGAAAGTGAGCGTTACCCCCCCTCCCCAAACCTTGGGATCAGGATATCGCCCTTGAAAAAGTGAATTGCCAGATCTGACAGAGTAAAATTTAACTTGAACATAGTAACCCCAGATGAATATGAAACAAGACTAGACTGGACTAGAGTCAAAATTATGAGAGTCAACAGAATTAGTCTTGAAAGAGAAAACCAGATCGGAAACGTGATGTCCATTAATCTGTCAGCACGAAGACCCTTCTCGAGAGCTGCAGCTTGAAATAAGTTAGCCAGATAAATAGTTTATAACCAACGTAGTCCCAGAGGCAAAGTTGAGAAATATAATTTGCATCAGCTGAATTACACCACCACTGAAAAACTTGGCATGGCATCCCACACCAGGTAGACTCTCAAGCAGGCTTAAAAAGGTCAGGAAGCGCTTTCTTGAGCCCTACAGTTGCCGACTCCACTTCCTCGTAAGTCTCCCAGGAACCATTCAGGCAAACTTGGAATCTTGCAGGAAAACCCATACGAAACTTGATTCCCGCGGCAATCAACATAAGGACAAGCTTGTGAAACGTGGCTCGTTTCTGGCATACAAATAAAGACAAATCTTGCTCCACTATCAGCTTTTTACCTTCCCATTGCAAATCTTGAGCTTCCTTAGCCTTATGTAGGAAATGTTGCCGCTCCTGGTAGCTTAAAAAGCGAAATATGAATGACCTGGGGGGGCTCCAACCGGGGGAGGGGGGCGTAGTGCTCGGTGAGCTCTTTCTATTATATAGCTTGCACCAAAGGGGGAAGGGCCTACCACCTTCTCCATGAACTTTCTGATAAACTTAATGGATTCTGAACCCTCTTCACCCTTGGGAAAACCAATGATTACCGCATTATTGTGGCGACTACGTCCCTCCAAATCTTCCACCTTGTTTTCCATTTTCACTAGCCTTTGCCTCAGAGCCACTAACTCCAATTCTGCTTTATCCTGTTTCCTTTCCACGGAACGTATGCAAACTTCATTATCAGCAATCTTCTTAGAGAGCTCCTCAAGGGTGCTGGAGATGCCTTTTATTTCTCCTGCCATATTCTGCATTTCAGCCTTGAAAGGCTGAAACTCCTCTAGAAATCTTGAAAGGGTAAGAAGATTGGTTTCAGGGCTTTCAGTAGTAGCAGGCAGCGAGGATTGAAGGGAAGAGGCCCTGGCTTTCTTAGAGGCCTTCTCGGGCGTAGTGGGAGGTGTGTGTTTGGAAGCAATTTTCCGCATCTCTTCATCCATCGACTTCCTTTATCGAGGGCACACTGTGTTCAGGAAGATAACAGACAGGCGATCTGTGGTGGATAACACCGCGAAACGGGGTTTTTAGTGATAATTAACAGGTGGTAGGTCAGAGCAAGCAGAGAGGCGTCCCACCCAGCACACCGCATCACGTGACTCGGTGAGGGATATTACAAACAGGGCTGGGTGGCAAAAGAGAAGAAATGGCATTCATGGTCTTAGTAGTGACTGTTGGCAGGGCTGAGAGAGAAAGAGAGAGAGAGAGAGAGAGAGAGAGAGAGGGGAGTGGTGTAGGTAGGCAGGGAAGGAAGATGGAAGCCGGTGATGGGGGAGTGGGGAATGTGCCAGGGAGGAATTATGCGGCACTATGTGATGGCATAATTAAAGATAAAATGAGAAGACAGGTATGAATGCAGGATCTGGGGAGTAGCGGAGAGCCTCGGAGGATGGGACAGACTAGGAGATGAAGGAGAGGAAGAGGATTATTCTCTACTACTGTCGGAAACAGTTACATTTTTCTTTGATAAGCCTAGAGTACAGGGATTTGAAAGATGTAATGGATATGGGTTTGCTCACTTTCAGTATTTTCTGCATATTGTTCCATAGGAAGGGTAGCACAAAACTAATGGCAGATCTTCCAAAGCGAGAATTGAGTTTGGGCACTTTAAGCATGATGAAATTGTAGCTTCTTAGGGCATATTTACTTGAACTGACTTACGTGAAGCAGTCTGAAACATATTTTGGCAAATTCTTGGATATGGCTGTGTAGATACATAGTGTAGCATTTCTGTCCCTTCTAAAGTGGAGCGAGGTCCATCCAACTGCAGCATAGAGGGAGCAATGGTGGGTGTGGAAAGGGAGTTCTGTGATATACCTCAGGGCCCTATGGTAGAGTGTATCCAGTTTTTCCAGGTATGAGACGGGCCAACGACTGTATAAGAAATCAGCATAGTCGATTACAGAAAGAAATGTGGCCTGGACCAGCTTTTGCCTAGCCTCACTTGTGAGAAAATGTTTTATTCTATAATAAAGTCTGAGTCTTTGGCAAAGTTTTTTTAGTAGTTCTTCCATATGTTCTATGAAGGAGAGTCTACTGTCTAGCCAGACACCCAGATATTTGAATTTTGTGGCAAATTCAAGGTTTTCACCAAGGACAGTGGATATGTGAGGGAGAGTGCTTGGGATAGACTATCCTGCATGCGTGTGGGGAGAGAAAAACATTGCCTTTGTTTTCTTTGCATTGAGCAGGAGTTTTTTCTTCAGTAGTTGGTGTTGGAGTAGGTTGAATTCTGCTTGTAGTTCTTTGCAGGCTGTCTCTGGAGAAAGGTGGCTGACATACAGCACCATATCATCAGCAAATAGGTGTACAGTGGCCTTGGTGAGGTTATTATCGATACTGTTGATATATATGGTGAAGAGGATCGGACCGAGGATAGATCCTTGGGGTACTCCTCTTTGCAGTGGTTTAAGTGGGGACAGCTCCCCTTCGGCCTTCACCTGCTGGGTCCTTCCCGTAAGGTAGTTGTTGAATCATCGTAGGGAGTTTGAATCGAGTCCTATGGATTTCAGGGAGGAAAGGAGCAGATCATGGTCAACCATGTCGAATGCCTTACTCAGGTCTAGAAACACAGCGCAGACACAATTCTTTTTATCCAATTCAAGTTGCCAGTCATTGGTTACTTTTGCAAGGGCTGTAATGGTACTATGTTTGGCTCTAAATCCAGATTGTGCTGGGTTTAAGAGGTTAGCCGATTCAAGATAGCCTCTCAATTGTGTGCTTATGATCTTTTCCAGCAGTTTGGATAGCACAGGAAGGATGGAAATCAGTCTGTAGTTGTTGAGGTCAGAAGGGTCCCCTGATTTCAATAGCGGAATGACTTGAGTGGTTTTCCAGATCAATGGGATAGTTTCTAGTAGTAATGAGAGGTTAAATAAGTGTGTTATCGGTACTGCTAATACTTGTACAGCAATCTTTAAGAAGTAGGGGTTGAGGGAGTCCGCACCTGTGCTTTTCTTGATTTCCAGTTGGGATATTAAGTCTTCCACTTGCTTCAAAGTGGCTGGTTTGAAGGAGAAGGTAGAGTCGGTTACCAGAGTTTCGGTAGTTTGCATGCCTAATTGGGATCGCATTAGGTTAGCAAGAGAGTTGTCAAATGCTAATCCTGCAGTTGTAAAGTGATTGTTAAAGGACTCTAGGACTTCCAGTCTGTCATTGATGATGTTTGTCCCGGTGATTATCTTGGCTGGGAGTGAATTACTTGGGGCATGTCCTGCTATGTCATTTATAGTGTTCCAGAACTTAGCGGGGTTATGGAAGGAGGAGTCTAGTTCAGCCCGATAGTAAGCAGCCTTTGCATCTCTGACCTTCCTGGTACATATGTTTCTGGCCTTTTTGAACTGCCCCCAATCTGAAGGTGTCTTAGTTTTACGTGACTTTTTCCATATATTGTCTTTCTCTAGGAGAGCAGATTTTAAGGTCTGGTGTGAACCAACGACAGGTTTTGTGTTTGATACGCACTTTAGATACTGGTGCATATTTGTTAAGGGCTCCTGTGATAATGTCATTAAGAACATCATATGCTGTCTCCACTGTATTTACTAAGTAAAATTCTTGCCACCGTGTGGAGTATTTTATCTCTTCCAGATATGCATAGATGCTGAAATTCTGCTTCGATCTCCTCACTGTGAACTTAGTGGGGGATGTAGGTTTATAGGTTGTTCTTATACTAGCAATGAAGCAGTGGTCACTGATATCACTGAAAAGGACTCCAACATGGGATAATAGATGAGGCTTGCTCACCAGAATAACATCTAGAAGTGTGCTATTACTTGATGTCTTATTGTTGATTCTGGTAGGCTCATTGATGAGCTGTGTAAGTCCATATGTGTCACAGAATGATATTAAAGGGGTAGCTGTCTTGGAGAGCCAATTTAGATTTATGTCTTCAATAATAATAGTTTCTAAAGACCCATTTTCGATTATCTCACCTAGATGTGATAATAGTTTGAGACCAGCAGAAGGAGGCCTGTAGCAGCCTATTACCTGCAACGATGTGGTATGTGAAATAGCCACTTTAAGAGATAGGCATTCAAATTCTTGTGCCACGGAAGATGAGGTGAGGCAGGTTGCAGTCAGGTTGTCCTTTACTTATATAGCTACACCCCATCCTCTAGATTGTCAGTCAGCTCTGAAAAGTAGGTAGTTGGGTAAATTTATATCTTTGTCAGCTGTGGCAGGCCTAAGCCATGTCTCAGAGACCACCAATATATCTGGTATGGTGTGGTTAACCCATGCTTGGATCATCGTGATCTTTTTTAGTAGGCTACACACATTAACATGGAGGAAGCTTAATCCTTTAAGCTTGGCTAGGTCTGAGGGAGCAGCAATGACCTCTGGGGGCCCTGGATTAAGTTACACATTTCCTGAGCATAGTAGTAGTAAGAGCAGCAGTTTCATGATTGCAGCAAGGGATAGTTTGTATAGTCTTGCTTTTGCCTGCTTTTTTGTGCTCTGATTCAGTGTTCTGTGATTCCCAGGTGAGAAGCTTTGTCCTCCTAGGAGAGCAGTGATTAAAACTCTGACTGAAAGGAGCAGTGTGGATTTTACTGTATGGAGGGGAGCTGTGTGTCGGACAACAATAAAACCGACTGCGTCCCTCCATAGTAGGTTGACCATGGGCGATGTTGTAGTAGGGGGAAGTTATATATACATACCTAATCTCTTGATGCTGTTAAGGTATTGCGGTAGAGCAGGACAGCATCCAGTCCTCCTGTGTAGCATCCTGTGATTGGTTGCAGTGTCCACAGGGATCCGGATATAGTGTTGTCCAAACTGTGAGAATTCGTCATCGACCCAGGTGTTGAAGTCTCCCAGAACCATCAGTCTTTGCATTGGCACTGATGCTTCAACATTAGCATTCGGGTTCATGACTCACTTGAGGTTCAGAACTGGTATAGGTTCAGATTCATCACTCTGCACATTACTTTGGTGTTCAGATTCTTGAGGCTCGTCCTCATTGGAAAGAGGTATTTACACAAAATTTGAGTCATCCAACACACTGTTAGTAGTCTCTGGAATAACCATATGTTCTTGGTCACGAAATGGCTCACTTAACACACTTAATCCAGCATCACTTTTGTGTTTACTTACAGGTTCATCATCTGCTGCACTGACACCTTGCAGTTCATTTGCTAGTTCACCAGTTTCTCTGTCAGCATCAAACACTTCAATATCAAACAGTTCTACTAGGCAAAGGGAGTCTGCTATATCAGAAGTCACACTTTGTGCATAACTCTCAGGAGTTTCAGGTACCACTGAGAGAGCAGAGTCATCTGAGACCACTGGGCTGCTAGAATCATCAACAAAGGTGGGCCAGTAGGCTCCTTGAAACTACTGATTTAGTTCAAGGGAAAGGTAGTAAGCAACACTGCATTCACTATTGGTGTCTTCAGAGTCAGCATGATTATTCGCTGTAACACTTTGAGCTGGGGGCTCAGGCTATTGAGCAGCAGGAGGTGAATATGACTGTTTCTTATGAGCAGCAGTATGGGTGACAGGCCCTGTTGGGGCAGTATCTGAACGTGCAGTATCTATAACAATTTGGCCAATTGGCAGAATGTGATTCCTGTGTATTGTCCTTACAGCTCAAGGATCTCCTTCAGGTCGTACCTTTTATATAGGTAGATCATTTAGCTTGCTGATTACTATGTAGGGTGTGTGGCACCAACAATCAGCTATTTTGTGTTTCCCCTGGAAACCAAGATTGTGCAGTAACACACAATTTCTAGCCTTTAATTCATGGACCTTTACTTGCTTGTCCTGAGGTGCTTTGTTAGCTAGTTTTTTCTTTGCAGCCATGGTGTTAGCCAATTGATATGCATGGTTTAGTTGTGCTTTCAATTTCTTGACATACTGTAGGTAGTTATCAGACTGGACCACACCCAGTGAAACTCCAAAACAGACACCAACAGAAGAGCATGCCTCATGACCCAACATGAGATGGTATGGCAAGAATCCTGCTGCATCATTTCTGGTACAGTTTTATGCATGCTGGAGAGAGCTTATTTGCTGACTCCACTTTGGTTTATCTTTGGGATACAGAGTACCAAGCATGTCAAGCAAAGTCCTATTAAACCTTTCTGGCTGCGGATCTCGTTGTGGATGGTAAGGAGTGGTTCTAGATTTCTGTACACCCCAAATAGACAAGAGTTCTTTAATCAGTCTATACTCAAAGTCCTAGCCTTGATCCAAATTGATCCTCTGAGGAGCACAGCAGTGAACAAAGAAATTTTCAACAAGGACCTTTGCTACTGTGGCAGCCTTCTGGTCTTTAGCTGGATGTGCCAGGGTGTACCTTGTGAAATGGTCTGTCACTACCAGCATGTTACCAATGTTTTTGGAGTCGAGCTCTAAACTCAGAAAATCTATACACATGAGCTCCATTGGTGCACTGGTGGTTATATTAAGCAAAGGGGCAGCTATTTATGGTTGAGCCTTCCATTGAAGAAACCAGCTGCAGTTTTTAACATATTGCTCAACATCCATGCCCATTTTAGGCCAGTAGAACTGTGCATGGGCCAAGTTCAAAGTTCTCTCACTACCTAAGTGTCCCATTGGGTCATGTAGAGCCTTTAGTACAATGTACTTGAACTTTGTGGCAACACCAGTTGTCTTTTCACATCTTCTCCTTGATTATCAGTCAGTTCTCTGTATAATAGTCTCTCTCTTATTTTAAGTTTAGGTCCTTCTTGAAACAACAGAGCAGTTTTGGGGTCACCTGCAGCAAATCTGAGACATCTTCTCCCTTTGTGAGGGCATTTAAGACTGGTGGGATCACTGGATCATAATATTGCTCCCTTTGAAGATCAGCTGGTGTTAGCTGGGACAGGACACTTAGGTCAAAGGCAGCAAAGTTATAATAGGCCACTGGCAAGCAGGTATCAGGAGGTCCCAGACAATAAGCCAAGCAATTCACAGTTTCAGCATAGGGAGTTTCATCCCTATGAAACTTATAGCACAATGCTTTTACGGAATGCTCTGACATTCTCACCCTTCCTTGGTTGGAGGCAGGTCTTCATGACAAGGCATCGGCGTCAACGTGGTTGAGGCCTGGTCGGTACTCCACTGCATAATCATATGTGGACAGTGCCGAGAGCCATCTGTATCCAGTAGTATCTAGTTTTGCAGATGTTTGGACATAGGTTAAAGGATTATTGTCCGCTTTTACTAATATCTTAGCACCATACAAGTATTCATGGAATTATTCTACAATAGCCCACATGCGAGCAAAAAATTCCAATTTGTGCAAGGGATAGTACTTTTCTGAGTGTGTCAGACTTCTACTGGCATTTGCCACTGGGCACAATCCTTCGTTATACTCTTGATAGAGCACAGCCCCAAGGCCACTAAGGCTAGCATCAGTATGCAGCACATAGAGTTTGGATGGGTCTGCATACACAAGAACAGGTGTGTGACAGTTGGTAAATGATTTTGTGAAAGGCTGTGTCACAATCTGATGTCCATCTCTGGCCAAGGAGTTCATTAGGTCTGAAATAGGCTTTTGAAGTCTCTGTCTCAGTGCCTTTCTTGTATTTTTTCTGAGTGGGAGAATACCCTTGCATTAGATTTAACAGTGGATGCACTACCTTGGTACCTTGGTATAGTTCTTAATGAAATGGTGATAGTAGCCGCAGAAGCCCAAGAATAGCTGCAGCTCTTTTGAGTTGTTTGGTTGTGGCCAGTCAGTTAATGACTCTACATTGCTAGGACCTGTCTGTATGTCTTCCGATGACACAATGTGGTTTACATATTTCACGGAGCTCTGGAAAAACTGGCATTTTTCAATAAATAACTTTAAACCAAATTCTTCAAGTCTGTCCAGCACTTTGAATAGATGAGCCTCATGTTCTTTGAGGGTTTTGCCAAATGCAAAACAGGCCAATATCTATCCTCTCCCCACTATCCAAAGCTTTGGAAAAAATTGTGGCAAGTCAACTCACAGAATACCTCAATAAGTACAATCTGCTCTGCCCAAACCAACATGGTTTCAGGCAAAAACAAAGTACAACTACGGCACTGTTGGAATATACTGACTATGTGTACAAGGCCCTGGATGAAGGCAAATTGGTGGGGTCCATCTTCACTGACCTCACCAAAGCCTTCGATACCATCAACCACCTTCTGCTAGTACTCCAGCTCCAAAGATTGGGTGTGGCACCTAACGTCGTGAATTGGTTCAATGACTACCTAACACACAAGAGCCAGCGAGTCAAAATCGGGCAGACGTTATCCAGCTCCAGAGATGTACTCCTAGGAGTCCCTCAAGGATCAATTCTAGGGCCCCTACTTTTCAGCCTCTTTGTAAATGACCTACCCACAGCCTGTGACACCAAACTTATTCTGTATGTGGATGATGCCGTGCTGCTGACCAGTAGCACCTCTCAGGTTGCCCTACAAACAGAACTACAGAACTCTTTCAATAAACTTGAGGACTAGTTCAGTAGGCAAAAGCTGCTGCTAAATTACAAGAAAACCAAGGCCTTGTTACAATCCAGCCCCTACAACAAACACAAGGATGCTCCCCTCGTAATCACCAATAAGACTGGTGAGCAGATTGAGCAGGTTCACTTGTTCAAGTGCCTTGGAGTCACCATTGATGACTCTCTCACTTATGCACACAACATAGACTCCCTTGTCAGAGTGGTAAACACAAAGATTGGGGTCCTTTATAGGCATAAGAAATCCCTCACCCCAGAAGCACTCTGAATCTCAGTCTCCAGCTCCATACTCTCCACGATAGACTACGGGCTGGTGGTCTATGGAGCTGCTACTGATACAGTGTTCAAAAGGGTCTAAATTGCACTCAATAAGGCATGCTGTCTCACCCTGTATGCAGATCACTACACTCATACTTGCACCTTGCATAAGCGTACAAACTGGCTTAACCTAAAAGACAGGATCAAATACCAAAACTTGCCTCCTGGGAAAGAAGGCACTCCTCAGAAAAAAACCCACCCTGTGTAGGAAACCTGCTCGAGGCTTCTCTCTCAACACACATCACCAGATGGAGGAAGAATGGAGCACTGTCCATATCATTCCGCCGAACCTCACTAGGACAGCGCACTTTCTCCTACTGGGCACCCCTCTGGATAAATGAACTTCCATTGAAATTACAAACAAACAACAGCCTGTCTCAATTCAAAGCAGGCCTCAAACAACACCTAATGTCTAGGTCAAAATGCACCTGCTTCTAAGGCCCCACTTGATAGACAGGGCTACCACCAAGGTAGCACCCAGCAGGGCTACCTAGAGAACCCTGCCTCCATTCCAGCCTAGCCAAGGGCTTAAGTAAGCTATCAATTCTCTTTAAACACACTTGGTACTGCCCCTCCCAAACCACACACACACACCATACTCGACAAAGCCCTCTGGAGCTGCTCCCCTCCATTACAGACCCCCGTTTCACTATCCCCCCACCTCTCGCTCTCTGTGATAGGTTCAAACCCAATCCCTCTTGCTTCACTGTCACCTAGCCTCTCGCCATCTGGGATAGTGTTAAACCCTATGCAGTTACTCTGCCATAGTCTATCAATGGATTTGGAGGTTTCCAGAGGTGTGTTACCTAGGGCAACCAATTAGAAATAGCTTAGTGTTCAATTACAACTGCTCTGTTTTTTCTCCTATTTGTCTAATTGTCATGTAATTGCTCTTTAATGCCTAATTATCAGGCCTCTGTAACCACTCAATATGTGTATTGTCTTATTGTCCACCCTGACGTGGAACCTTTGTAAAAGAGCTCACGCTCAAAGGTCTTTCCGAAATACTAATTAAATAAATGAAATAAAACAATGACATCATCAAGGTAGACTAAACATTCGAGAAGGTTCATATCTCCCACAGCACTTTCCATTAGTATTTGAAAGGTTGCTGGTGCACCTGGTATGCCTTGGGGCATTCGGAGGAACCTGTAAAGACCTACGGAACAAATGAATAGTCTTCTTCCTGTCCTCTGGTGCTATCAAGATCTGATAGTACCTGCTGCAGAGATTAAGGACTGAAAACCACTTACTCCCGTTGAGACAGTCCAAGGCATCTTGTATGCATGACATAGTACAGTCAAAGCAAAAGACATGGCAAGATATTTCCTGAAGTTTCTGTGATATTTCCAGAGAAATCTCCTGCTTTATCCATTTACACAGCAGAGACAGCAGAGAGAAACTCTTTAGAAATTTCATGAAATATCTGGAAATATCTGGCCATGTCTGTGGCTACTACTGTATATTGATTAGGTACATTTTTTTTTATTTAGAGTCCTGTAGTTGACACACATATGGACGGAACCATTCTTTTTCTGGACTACACCAACTGGAGAAGCGTAAGAACTGTGTAATACTTGTATTATGCTAGCTGCATTTCCTGTAGATGGTGCCTGATGTTGTCAGTGTCAGAAGGAGCTAAGCATCTTGATCATTCCATGAAGGGTCTTTCATCATGCAGGTGAATATGATGTTTGGCACTGGTGACACATCCGATTTTCCATTCTTTAAGAGAGAACACTTTGGTGCACTGAGCCAGCTTTTGACTGATCCTATCCCTCCAGTTGCCAGGTACGGGAGACTCTCCGAAGTCAAACATGTCAGATGATACTTCACACCCTGCTCCATTTTGGCACTTGGAGGGTAACTTGGCAGTATCAGTGCAGAAGACCTTGGCCAGGGTGCAACCTCAATTAACTTTGATACCCCTGTCCATAACATTCTGGATTTAGACCACTACTCTCCGAGCATAGGCATGAGTGTGAACAGACAGCACACTGGGCTTGACCAGAAGTCCTTCAGGCAGTCTTCCTTCTTCTGGAGCATCCTGAATTAGTATTTGTTAGTTACATCTTTGCACAGGTGGACCTCTCCACTGACACTACACTAAGTATTAAGGGGAAGAACAAGATGCGAAGAATTCTTCTTCCCTACAATTCCCACAATTTCCATAGGCTCGCCCTGTTCACCTTCATCTCGCTGCATTTGCATTTTGTATGCTTTCTGTACCATTGGGTGGATGTGTAGAGCTGTTCCTGTCTTGCGTGCTTGCCTCTCGTGACACATTTGCACAAGGTGTCCAAACATATGTGCGTTGGTACCTATCAATACTGGAATCCCATCATACAGATCTGATGGGAGACACACAAGAGCTAAAGTTTCCACTGGATCTCCAACGCCTGCTGCTGATGAAGGGAAATAAAGCCATACTCAAAGAAAACCCAAGATAATGATATGACTTGTCACTTAACCCCCACACATGCAGTCCATCAAGGGGTTGTAGGGTGTGGTCAGATAGATGCTGATCATATCAATCTTTAAATATGATCATGACCTGAGGTCCACTGTCTAACATGGCATGGGCTTTGATACCATCTATATGTACAGTAGTCTCCATGGAAGAACCCAACATTTCTGTCCAGTGAGGAGGAGCATTGTTTTTAGGATGCGTGACTGCAGACCATCCAACATAAGGCTTCTGTGGCAATTTACACTGAGGCTTTAAACCACTCTGTCTCACTTGGTTAAGTAACTTGGCTGTAACTCTTTGCAAATCCTCTGGGAATTACATACTCTTTTAGTGTTCCCATCTTCTTCACAGCGGTAGCAGAAGACATTCGGCCTAGGATTAGGTACTCAGAGTTCTTCAGTTTGATCATGATTAGGGTGAGGACTAGGCTTGCTCTCATCTTTAGGTCTGGGCCCAGTTTCAGTTCCAGCAGACCTCCTCTAGGTGAATGCTGGTGAGATGTTTGCGCTAGTCATTCACCAGCACCCGAAATCTTTCATTTTTTTAGCACGTCACTGATTGCCTCCTCTTTGGGAACTTGAACACTAGCACTGGTTGCAGTGGGCTGAACCTCACTAGGTGCTTCAGCAGCACGGGACTGGGCAGTTTGGCCTTTTACTAGTTCAACAGCACTTTGCACACTAACCTTTAGTTCTCTTAGCTCTTTCAATAAATCTTTGAGTTACTGGGCATCAAGGGCAGTCTCTTTGTGTTCCTTTGGCACTGCACTCAGCCCTTGAGTTTCAGCTGCCTGTACACTGTCGGTGGCTTGGGTGATAGTTGCTGATGTTCGAGATGGCCCCCATTGTGCCCATCTTTGTTCAACCTCCCATACTTCCTTCATCAGCAAGTTAAAGGAAGGAGGCAAGTCTCTCCGGTCGGGCAGTCACAATTTGAGCATCATTAAATCAGCATAGGGGCAGACTTAAGGATCTGATCCAACCTGATCCGATTTATTTATTTTTTTAATTTATAGTTTATTTAAATTTTCACATTAAACAATGGACAGGGTCAAAACATCCATAACATAAAACTTATGATCGCACAAGTTAATTGACCCCGTCCCCTCCCCCACACCCCCACTCCAACCCCCACATAGTCCCAAAGGCATGACAGTCCATGACATCTGAGAAATTAGGAGTTAAGTATTAAAAATTAGATGGTATATAATGCATGGAGTGACGCCCAAATCCGTTCATATTTGGACTTGTTGTTATTAATACTCAAAATAGTCTTCTCCACTCGAAGATTAAATAATAACTCATTTAGGCATTCAGAATAAGAGATGACTTCAGAGCTCCTCCAATACTTGAACACTAGTTTCTTAATGGACATCGAGATCAAAGCAATGTGAAACTTACGCTTAGTAACAGAAATCTGCGAGTAATCCCCGAAGATGCAAATCTCTGGGATAAACAAGTCTCTCAGCCCAAGGAATGGGTCAGCTTTGTCCCTTATAGTCTCCCAAAGGGGTGATATCTTAGGACAGTCCCAGAAAATGTGAAGTAGGGAACCTTCTGCCTGAGTACATCTAGTGCAAACATCAGAGGAAGATATTCCCCATTTAGCCAGTTTCTGAGGATAGTAGTAGAGATTATGAAGAATGCGAAACTGCATTAACCGTAACCTATCTTGTGTTACAAAATGATGGCAGTTGTTCCATTTAGTCGTCCAGTCCCTATCCCAGTGTGGGAAGAGAGCAGACCAGAATTCTATTGGGACAAATGGCACCGGAAAACTCCAATCGTACAAAATATTGTACAATTTGGAGATACTCCGGGGAGAATTAACCAATGGGACTAGTTCAGTAAGGAAGGCGAAATTATAAGATAAGGGTGTGCCTTCCCCAAATTTTTTAATGAGGAGATGTCTGAGCTGAAGTACCTTAAAATAGTCACTCTCCTTAAGCCTGAATTTTGCCACAATATCCTCAGCTGATAACCAGTTACCATCCTCCTTGAGAAATAAGTGGACCCTACCATCACCTAGACTAGGTAACCATTTGGGGAGTAACACTTTATTATCTATTTTAAAGGCAGGGGAGTTCCAAATCGACTGCTCCACATCCAGCCAGTTTTTATACTTCAGGAATCTACACAACTGTGAGTGAATCCTCATGGAAACTCCAATTGTGGTGCCTTTTAACTCTTTGGGTATAGAAGCGGTATTGAGAAATAATAATGTGGAAGGGGCTATATTAGCTGAGTGGATCATTTCCCTCTCTATTTTGAGCCATGCGGGCAAATAACCTGAGGGATTAGATACCATCCATCTTAGGTATTTGGCCGTGCTACAGGCCCAATAGTACATACACACGTATGGAAGTCGTAAACCACCCTTGGACTTGGGCACCACAAGCTTGTAAAAGCTAATCTAGGCTTCTTTAAACCAGATGAAGTCACTAATCAAACTTTGGGCCTTTTAAGCCAGCTGCTTGGTAGACAAATGTCAAGTAGCTGAAGGGGTATAAGGCAGCGGGAGAACATTCATCTTAACCAGACTGACTCTTCCCCAAAAAGAAATGGGTAGTGCCGACCATCTAGCCAAGTCTAGAGCCACCCGTGGACAGTAGGGCTTCAAGTTATATTTAAAGGTACTCTGCAGGTCTCTAGTTAACACAATGCCCAGATACCGTAACAAGTCTTTAGACCAGGCTAGACCCAGGCCGGTAATATCATTCTTAAAAACTTTGTGATTTAGGGGAAACACAATCAATTGCCCTACATTTAATTTGTAATTGGATAGTTTACTAAATTGCCCAATTATATCCAATATGGTGGGAATAGAAGTCTCTGGATAAGAGAGGTATAAAAGCAGGTCATCCGCATATGCAGTGACTTTAAGCTCATTGCCGAGAATGGTAATCCCCTGGACCTTCGAGCATGAAATTAGTTTTCGGATTAAGGGCTCCAGGTAGAGATTAAAAAGTAGGAGAGAAAGGTGACAACCCTGCCTGGTTCCAGAATGCAGAATGAAGGTCCTGGAGAACACCCCATTCCCAGAGATCTTAGCCATCGGATGCTGATTTAAGGCTTTTATCCAAGACTGAAATTGTTGAGGGAATCCAAAAGAGTTTAGCGTTTGAAGTAAAAAACTCCAATTGACTCTGTCAAAAGCCTTCTCGGAGTCCAGGGAGACCAGTGCCACTGGAAAGGAAGCATCTCTGGATGCTGAGAAGACATGCGAGAGAGTGTGGAGATGGTCTGCGAAGAATCTGCCTTTCATAAATCCCACTTGATGTGAGCCAATTAAATTGGGATGAGCCAAACTGAGTCTATCCGCTAAGATCTTTGTTAGACTTTTTATGTCTTGGCTCAACAATGATATGGGTCTATAACTCTCAACAGATTCTTGATCTTTACCCGGTTTTGGGAGAAGCACAATGAGGGCCTCGAATAGAGAGGGGTCAACTTGCACACCTGATAATATGTAATGAAAGAGAGAAAGAAGATGGGGGGTAATTTGCTCCTTAAAACACTTATAAAAGTTTGCCGAAAAACCATCTAGTCCTGGTGATTTATCTAAAGGTAAGCCCTTTATCACCTCCAGGATTTCCGACTCCATAATGGGGGCTACTAACATCCTACCCTGGGACTCCAAGAGACAGGGCAATTGGGCCTCTACCAGGTAGGAAGAAAGAGTATGTGCTGAGGGGGGGTTAGGCATTTCGCCATATAGGTGTTCAAAATAACTGACGAACTCCGAAACAATCTCCTGGGGATTAGATTTGAGAGTTCCGTCCATTTTGGAGCAGATCGGGGGGATAAAATGAGCAGACTCCAGTTGCTTAATTCTCTGGGCTAGTAACTTGCCCGTTTTTTGCCCGTGATCTATGTATGAGGCTTTAGTACATAAAATAGCAAACTCTGCTTTCTCGTTGAGCATATTTATATAGGAGTCCCTTCATTTTACCAGCTCTTGTTTAGAGTCGTCAGAAGGGTTTGATTGTAGGATAATTTCTAAAGCTCTTATCTGGGTTAACACCTCCCTCAGTCTGGCCTCCCATCCCCTCTTCCTTGTCACGGCCATCCCAATTAGGATGCCCTGGAGATATGCTTTAAAGGCACACCATAATACATCTGGTCTAGTGTCCTGTGTAGCATTCAACTGGAAAAATTGTGTGATGTGCTCCTTAATTTGGTTTCTGCACTTGGGATCCTTGAGCAGTTGGCCATTCAGTTTCCACCTGGTTTGCTGCTTAGGCAGGGATGTGAGAGCCAATTTGCAGAGCACCAGTGAGTGGTCGGAGGGCGGGCCTGAGTGAATAGTAGAGCTTGTCACCCCTGGTAACAGGGCTTGAGAAACCAAAAGGTAGTCAATACGGGAAAAAGACCTGTGAGCAGGGGACACAAAAGTGTATTCCCTGTTCACAGGGTGTAAAACCCTCCAAATGTCACAAAGTTCCAATCTGTCTATTAACTCATGTAATGCACGCTATGCTGGGGAAAAAGAAGCCGGGAGTGAGCTAATGCGGTCTTTACCTGAATCTACCACTAGGTTCCAGTCCCCCCCTAAAATTATGATGGAAGGTAACAGGGAAAGAACATTATTAAGTAGTCTCACAAAAAATAAGGGGAACCTGATCCGATTTAAGTCACCTGGGGCCATGCCTCCCTTTCTAAAGCATTTCTATAGGGCTTTTTCAAGCCAAGGTATAAATGTGGACAAAGGGGTCACCCTGATGTTGCTGGGTTGTTTTAAACCTCCACAGGAGGACCTCACCCATGTCTGGGCTCCCCAATATTTCTTCCAGGGAAGCCAGATAACCTTGTGCAGATGCCTCCAGGTTATCAGCTCACACTGAGCAAATAGAATCCGGGGACAGACCTCAAAGGCTCTCACTGAACCTTTTCCTTTTCTCTGCTTCTGAGCATTGCCACTCCTGCACTAAGGGAGCAGTATAATCTGCCCAAATCTCCCAATCTTCCTCTCCAGCTGGGCTAGGTATTGCCCTTGAAAACATTTTCAACCTTCTGTATGAGTCTGAGGTGGAAGGGGCATAAATGGGCTTATTGTCTTCTTCCTGAAAAGGGGCACCTCCTCCAGAGCACAGTGGCATCTGGAGCATGTCAGCCCTTTCCCTTCAGCCAGTAACAATTTGGCAAGTTTTTCCTCAAAACTCTCAGACACGGGTGTGTGCTCTGGCTCGGGGGAAGCTACACTGTCCTTAGTCACCACTTTTCAGGCCACTGGGGGCTCATCAGAAACAATGACATTGGGCACCCTTGTACTATCTACTGGGTTACTACACTCTGTAAGGGCTACCAGGGTCTATCGGGCCACATCAGTGTTTACAATGGCCTGGCCAAGACCATTTATTATTGTGAGAACCCCATCTACTGTACTTTTGCCAGTGTTCAAGGGTATATACAGAGTAAGAGGGCATGTTGGGGTTCAATTTCTTCTGTGACACACCAGCCCATCAAATAATTCACAGCCATTTTACCAGCAGAAATTTCAAAATTAGAGCTAGAAACTTTCTCCATTTTAATACCAGCACTCATATAAAATTCAGATATAATTTTTGTGTTTTGGCCACTAGGGGGCACTCATCCCAGCAGTGCCTCCATGCTGTAACCCTAGCACCATTATACTGAGAGCTACTACCCCTCCTGCTTCCCTGTTTGCAGGGTGAGGGGTCTAGGTTTGGAAATGCTGGGTACTGTGGTGTGCTTACCAACAGTAGAACTACAATTATGGTGCCTCCACCCAGAGTACTGCTTAAGTGGGTTCCTACCAGAATTGGTGCAGCCCTCTGGGAAGCTATAACCATCCACAGTCCCACCTAGTGACCCTTTACACTTAGTTTTGCAACTACAATACTTCACGCTTGGAATATAGATTAATACCCACATTAATGATATGCGCATGGACCTTCCACTTACTGGCAGGGTCCAGACTCTTGGCATTCACCCTGCAAAAGACAGTCGCAATAATACAAGTATGCACTTTCAATAGACTTGGCAGCACTTCAGTAACTTTAGACCAGGTACTAATACGCTCACAAGCCAGATTAACAGCAAACAGTAAACCAGATTTATTAAGGGGATATTAACAAGGGAGGGGTGAGAATTTAGATAAATGATTACTTTACTGTACTTAAGACAGGCTAGCTTGCTTTTAATCACTTTAGTCCCTGAATTTATCAGTCTGGCAACTACTGGGTACCCAGAGTGGAAAACAGGCATGCCTGAGGTGGTGCTGTGAGTTGGCCGGCGTTTCAGCTGATGTTGGGGCCCTTGATAGAAAGAAGGATGATTAAATGGAAGCAGCACATTTGGAAACCATAACCATTTGAATCCGTGGCCGGAAGGCCCAGTCACTTTTAAGCACATCAGACTGGCAAACAGAATCAGATGGTACCATTAGAACAATTAATAATTTGTTGCAGGGAGCTACCCTGATTTTACTCACTGTACCAAGAAGAATGGAAGAAGGCACTGGTGACATCAAGACCTGCTGCTTGCTTGAGCTGTTGCTGGAGACTGGGGCCAAAATGAGTCACCTCCACTTCATGACCTTTCTCTGTAGGTGGCCACAACCTGTGTTTGATTGCTGCACAGGGGCTGAATTCTCAATGTTGGTCTCTAGCCAGGATGCTGAAGAAGGCACAGTAACAGTCTGGCTGGGCCATTTTTTGCATAGGTTCAGAATGATGAATAAAATGTCTCTTCTAAGTCTCAGTTTGATCTACCTGCTGGTGAACCCTCCAGCTGGGCTTTGGCGAAAGTCTTTCCTGTGCTGGAGTGGCTCCTGTTTTTTGCTTCAGGAGTCCCAGGATCAATGTCTCCACACATGTGGTGGGCCACAAGCTTGTGGCTTAAGAAACAACAAACTTCTCCTTTTCTTTGGTTCTGCCGGTACCACAGTTCTAGCGCTGGCTACAGAAACCACACACTCCACTTCTTTCTGCTATTATGCAATCCTGGATTCAATCAATCCCTTTGTGAGATTGAAAAGGGTCCACTGGAGGCAAGTACAGGCCATCTCCCTGCACTGCTCCTCAGCTCTCACTGGCACTTCTTCTCGGTGGCTTGAACTGAACACAACTTTGAACTTTTTCAACACAGTCCCACAGTTAGTTCGAGGTTTACATATTCCTGTTGGCTGAGGGAGCTGTCAATAACAATTTTGGTGCTTTCATTGGTTTATTTAGGTGCCAACCTGAAAGTCCACTATTTCTCCCACAATGCACTGTAATTAGGACCCCTTAAGGCCCCCTGTGTCCTGACTGGTCCAAAACAAGGAAGTCCAGGACCAAAGATAGTGGCTCCCGTTGGAACACACTGATGCTGGCCTGACTGGCAGTACAAATAACTTATTTTATTTAAAGGACAGCAAGGATATAGAAGTAAATATTTACAGTACATGAAAGTACTCCATCAGCTCTACTAGCGACCGCAGAGTGGAGTAGATTAGGGTAATGCTTGGCTGGTGATGAGCTCCATTGTAGTTGGACCCAGCCCAGGCTATTTACACTATGCACAAGGCTGAAGTTCTTAAAGAAACACCTCTGTGGCATGGATGTGCATGCACACACAGACATGCAGAGCAACAGCAACACCCTCCTGCACATGGATTTAACCTCTCTACGTGATGTCTGCCAGGCAGTGGGCACCAGTGGAGCCAGGGAGCCATTTAAGGTAAGCCCCCTGATTTGAGAGGGTTACATTAAGGACCAGGTTTACAATCTGAGGGTATATTTGACAATAAACTGGATTTGACATCTCATATTACTGCTGTTGTTAAAAGTGTTTTTTACCACTTGAAAAATGTAACCAGATTGCATTCATTTCTTGATCATGGTGGTCTGCACACACTAGTTCAAGCTTCTATTATCTCATGGATCAATTACTGCAATGCACTCTACTATGGCCTAGCAGCTACTCAGTTATGCCGTCTTCAACTATTGCAAAATGGGCTGCCAGGCTGCTGACTGATGTTTCCAAATTTAATTGCATTTCTCCCACTCTGAGGAAGTTGCACTGGACCTTTTTGCATCCCCACTGAATGCAAAACTTACACTTTTTTGCTTGCCCGATTCTGGTCCTGGAGTTTTCTGGTGAGATGCATTGTTCCTCTCCTGGAAGGGGAGGTTTCTGTATGCCTTCCCTCCCTTCCAGCTCCTCCAACAGTTACTGCTCAAACTTCGGATGAAGGGGTGGAAATGATCCTCATAGTTCCCTTCTGCCTCATCAGATTTGGATTCCCTTGTTGCAGCAGCTGGTGGTGTAGCAACCAATCCCCTTGCTCCTGTATTCTAGCTTGCTCTCCCAGGAGTGGGGAACCCTGGTCCATCCAGACCTCAAGTCTCTGCATCTCCATGCATGACTCCTAAGGTCATAGCCATCTCCCTGTTTGGGGTGTCTCCAGTGGTCATGGACATCCTGGTGGCTGCCAAAAAAAACTCTACCAGGGCTGCCTATACCATGAAATGAAATGAAAGCGCTTTGCTACTTGGGCTACTTCACACCATTTAGACTCTTTCACCTGCTCAGTGTGTCAGGTGTTGGAGTATCTTCTCTCCTTTTCGAGTTACTCCTCCATTAAAATGAATCTTTCTGCCATCTCTGCCAATCGAGGGCAGGGCTGTGGCTCAGCTTGGTGTGCCTCACACTTTTTTGGGGCATTTTGCTTCTGAAACCTCCCATTTGGGATCTGGTCCCTCTGTGGGACCTCAATTTTGTGTTGGAGAAACTCATGTTACCTCCCTTTGAACTGGCCGTGAGTTGCAAGCTGCACTTTCTGTCATGGAAAGCATTCTTTTTAGTTGCTATTACTTCTGCTTGAAGGATTTCTGAACTTCAGACTCTAATGTGTAAGGATCCTTATTTAGTTTAACACAAAGACTGGGTGTCTTTGCATACCAGTCCTAAGTTTCTTCCCAAGGTGGTGTCAGAATTTACTTTGAATCAATTCATGCACCTTCCTGTTTGTTTTCCAGAATATTTTAGTCAGGTTGAGGCTGTCCTCCATTAGTTGGATGTAGAACCTTGCAATACTATATACACCAAACCAAGACTTTGCAAATGTCTGATCGGTCATTTGTTTTGTTCACCTCTAGGTGAGAGGGCATGTGGGTGTTGAAACAGTGTTTGTCTAAGTGGTTAGCCAATTGCATTGTTTATTGCTACTGTAAGCACAGCAAGGAACTTCTGAGAGTGGTTAAGGGCCTCCAAAACATGTTTCAGAAATGTGTCTGCTGCAGACATCTGTGCAGCTGCCACTTGGAGCTCTGTCCACACTTTTAGAAAGCATTACAGCTTGAACACTGTCTCTAGGCATCGGGACAACTTCAGCCTAGACATTTTGCAGGGCCTTCTTTCCTCAGCATTTCTATTGTTTCGCCTCCTCCTGGTGCTGCTTCCTCTATACTGTTGGAACTACTTGGGACTCAGTCCTACCAGTGTTAGTCTGCTGCAAGAGCCTCCCTCAAAGTAAGATAGTACAGTTACATAAGAACTTACCATAACAGTAGATCTTTGAGAGGCGCTCTTGCAGCAAGCAATGATTTTTATTTTATTTATTTGTTCCAGGATTACAAATTTACCTTTGAGCCCAGGGCTCTTTTACGAAGGTTCCACATCATAACAAAGGTTTAACATCATAGGTTATGAGGTTTACATATGTTGCAAAAGAATACAAGTGATAAAGATAGGATCGGGGGGTAGGAGGAGAAAGGAAGGAAGAGGGCAGTAGCAGGTGTCAGAGAGGAGCTGGGAGGAGAGAAGGGTTGGTGGAGGGGATAGTGTGGGAAGTTGTAAAGAATGCGAGGCAGCCAGGTGGCATTGTCAGTAGCAAGTGTGGAGAGGAAGGTGGCCCATTGGAGGGCAAGTGCGGTGGGCATGGGCCCCTGCCGAGGTGAGCACAGGAGGCTCGGTGATGGATAGATTTAGCCATGGCAGTCACAGATGCTGGAGGCAACTAGGGTATTTCAGAGCTTGGATTCGAAGGCACCAAGACTGGTGGTGATAGTATCATAGGTGAGACCATTAAACCAGGTGGGGGCCCTGTAGGCGAATGATCGTTGGCCTTGGTTTGTGCAGCAGCAAGGGATCTGAAACAGGTGAGGCTTTGCTCCCCTGGTGATTCTAGAGCTGTTTTTTGTTTGGAGAAGGGTGCAGACTCTGGGGGGGCGATCCCCAACTGGATTTTTTTTGCCAGCAGACAGGTTTGGTAATGGATTCAATTTTCAAGTTGCAGCCAGTTCATTTGTGAGTAGAGGTCACAGGTGTGTGTGAGGTGATTTGCTCCAATGATGAGTTGGCAGGCCTTGTTTAGGGTGATGGACACCCTTCTGAGAGCTGTGCGAGTGGCGGTGCCATAGATGAGTAGGTCATAGTCTATCTGGGAGACAGTGGAGCTTTGAACAGCATCAATGAGGGCCTCTTTGGTCAGGTGCCGCTGATGGCGATATAGTAGACCCAGTCTGGAGTTCACAGTTTTGGCAACATTGGTTATGTGGGTAGCGTAGGACAGGTGGGAGTCTAAGGTGATTCCTAGATATTTAAAGGATTCGACCTGCTCCAGAGGGCTACCTAAGCAGGTGTTTAAGGAGAGTTGGAGATGTTTGTGCTTGTTTTGCTGGCTGGTGAAGATCATGGTCTTGTTTTTTTTCTGGTTAAAAATCAACTTATGATCTTTGAACCAGTTTTCAACCAAGGTGAAACCGTGCTGAAGGGCTTGTTGAAGGATGCATGGGTCTTGATGGGAGGCAAGAATCACTGTGTCATCTGCATAGAGTATTATCTGTAGTGGAATGGAGGTGGGGAGAGGGTTGAGAAACAGACTGAAAAGTAGTGGGCCCAGGATGGAGCCTTGGGGGACACCAGAGCAAACTTCTTTAGTGTCGGAGAGTACGTCCATTATTTTTACACATTGGGTCCAGTTTCCAAGGTAGCTGTCGAACCATGCCACAGATTCAGTCGAGAGGCCAATGTCCAGTAGCTGATGTAGCAAGAGGTGATGGTGAAAGGTGTCAAAAACCTTTGACAGGTCTATGAATATATCCCCAGTTAGGAGACCTTGGTCTAGGGAGTTGTAGATGGCACCCGTGAACTCAAGGAGGGTGGTGGCAGTGCTGTGCCCTTTTCTAAACCCATGTTGCTGCTGGCAGAAGATGTTATGTTTGCTCAGACAGTTGGTGAGCTGGTCCACTACTATCTGTTCTAGGGCCTTAGAGAGGGGTGGGAGGATAGAGATAGTGCGGTAATTCCCATGTAAGGTCCGGTCACTGCTTTTGTGGATTGGAGTGACTGTTGCTGACTTTCATTTATCTGGGAACTGGCTGAGAGAGAGGAAGAGATTAAAGATCTTAGTGAGCGGCTCCAGTACTTCCTCTACTGTGAGTGACAGTAGCTTGAGGTCCAGTGTATCAGCACTTGCTCTGTATTGCCGATGGCTTTGGAGATGTATTTCTTGATGTCTTTTTGTTAACTGCTCGGAAGTAGGAGGGGGGTGTTTTTTTTGGTAGAGTCTGATTGGTGGGCAGATAAGGGTCACTGACGTGGAAATAGTCAGGAGGGAGGACACTGCTGAGGTCAGTGAAAGCATCATTGAGAGTATTGGCAATGACTTTTTGGTCCCAAACCATTTATTTTGAGGACAGTCGGGGGTGATTTGGTCTCCTGTCCTGTGACGTCTTTTATGTTATTCCAAAAGGCTCTCCCATTTCCACATGAGTCAGTGAGTGCTTTCTTGTAGTAATCAGATTTCTGTTGGTGTATGGATTTGGTGCAGTCATTTCTTGCTGTTTTGTATTTTTGGATGTCTGCTTGATTTCCAGTTGATCTGGCCTGTTCCCAGAGATGGTCCCTGTGTTTTAACTTCTTTAGGAGTGTGCCCGAGAGCCATGGGTTGCAGAGAGATTTAACTTTGTGATTTTCTTTTGTGGGGCGAAGATGTTACAGGCTTCATTGAAGATGTGGATGAAGTGGTCCAGTGCTGTGTTTGTGTTAGTAGCCCAATCGATAGTGGACCAGTCTTGATTAAGTAGGTGGATTTTTAGGTTGATTAGCTGTCCACGGGGTAGGACTCTGCTGTGGTTGACTTTAGGAGGTGGTTTGAAGAATTTATTTGACCAGGTGCAGCTGATGGGGAGTGATCACTGAGGGAATCTGGCAGAACAGTGGATCTTATGATCTGGGAGGGGTGAGAAGTCAGGATCCAGTCCAGTAGGGTGCTGGTGCCAGTTTTATAGTTTTTTCTGGTTGGGGAGTTCAGTATCTGGGTGAGGTTGGCCGGTGCAACTGAGTCCCTGGCAGTTCCAGCCTCAATACCCATCCAGTTTGTGATAAAATCACCAAGTATGGTGGTTTCCAAGTCAGGCGGGAGTGTTTTGATGTAATCCAAAACCGCGCTGAAGCCTGGTCCCTGTTCTTTGGGAGGGATATACACTGTGATGGCTGATAGGGCTTTATTTTGTGCAGCAAGAAGGATTTTGATGTGCAGTAGTTGGGTATTGGGTGTTGGTGCATCAATATGGACAGTGTGCCTCAACAGATTGTCTTTAAGATAAAGGGCGCATCCCCCTCCTCTTTTAGATTTATGATCCAGCCTGAAGATATTATATCCTGGGAGGGAGATTGTGTGATCAGGAACTGAGGGGGTGAGCCAGGTTTCAACCACCGCCTGAATATTGGGATGGTGAGCACTTACGAAGGCTTGTAGTTGGTCAAATTTGGGTAGTAAGCTGCAGATGTTCAGGCAGATAATGGAGAGGGTGCCAACTCACTTCGAGGGTGGAGATCCCAGCTGGCTTTGGGCCAGGGTTGGGGTGAATGTTTCCAGATAGCAGCAGGAGGAGGAGGAGGAGGGGTTTCAAGGTGGCCAGGCGTAATTCCCTGAGGGAGAGAGAGCTTGCAGTTGTTTTTTGAGGTGGAATAGGTAGAGGTAATTTTGTGAGGATACAGGAGGAGTGTTGTGAACTGGGGTGAGAGCGGTGCCCACTGCACCCTGAAAAGAAGGTGTAGATACATTATGAGGGGTGACCGCTTATGTCAGAGATAGGATCATTAGTAAGGGTGCCAGTTCAGCTGTATGAGAGATTCAACCTATAGCTTTGGAGAGGGAAGGGGAGGCAGGTTGTGGGGAGATGCAACAGTGGGGCGAGGGTAAGGTGGAGGACTGGTAGGTAGAGCATAGTGGAGAAGGTGTGCATGCTTGTAGAGGAGAAGGGAGAGTGAAAGAATTAGAAGCTTGTTACAAAGGCAGTAGAAGCAGCAGCATCTCTGCTCTCTGTCTACCTTCCTTGTCAGTCTCCTCTTCTATGTGAGTGAGTCTTCTGCTTTTTCTTCCTTTTTTGGCTCTTGGGAAATCTCCTTGGTTCCTTCTTCTGCTGCCTGCTACAGTTCTCCAGCAGGAGAACTGAGGAGGGTGTGGGGGACTGCCCACCTTTATAGGATAGGCCAACGTCAGCAGGGTGATGTCAGTGGTGGGCGGTTTCCCGTGGTACACAGTTAGCTAGAAAGTTTCAGTGTGGTCCTGGTGTCTGTCATTTTGGTCAAACCAGTGTTGGCCTGCTGCAAGAGCTCCTCTCGAAGGTCTACTGTTACAGTAAGTTCTTGCATAACTGTACTGTTCTATCCTATTCCAATATACAAATTAGTTATTCAAATTGATTTTTGTCCTGGTTCATCATGGTCCCTTAAAGGTTCAGCAGCTTCATGAACTTTGTGCTGATGAACAATTCATGAACCTGGTTCAGGAACTGAGTTGAAGAACAGTTCGGGAACTTTGATGGATATTCATGAATTTTAGTGAATTGACATCTAAGTTCATTAGTTAATTAACCTTGTTTCATCTGGAATAAGGCTGGGGATCCCAGAAAACTTAAAACACAAACAGTTGTTGAGTACTGACAACCTGTAGAAAGCTGTCTGCTGAGTGTATTTATCAGGACTGGCCTTGTAGTCTGACTATATATTCCTAATCAGACTAGAAGCATTGCAGGGCAGAACATTGATTAGGCACTCACAACCTGGAATTTGATGCTGCAGAATCAATCTCAATGGAGGTGTAGGAATAAAACTCAGGTCTGCTGGATGTACCAAGTTCATTCACAGCTAGTTACTGTAACCTTTAGGCTAAACTGCCAGCCCCAAAGCCTTCTGACGGAAAACTCCCTTGACTATCTTCTTCACCTTATAGGGGGCTTCTCTTCACAAATTCTGGCAGAAGGTTCTGCATAGAAAGATAACTGACCCTCCCTTCACAGAATCAACTGCTGATGTTCTGTACACTATATTCAGGCACTTCAGTTCAGGTCCAGAATCTGTTTTGAATAAATCTCAGGCAGGGGTTTCAGGCTGGGATCACCCAAATGGTTGAGCAGGCAAAAACACGTCTGTACACTTCCCTGGATCAGGCAAATCTGAAATGGTAGACTGAGCTTCACTCCTCAAGCTACAGTGTCTATTAGCTGTTGCAGTTACAAAGGGCAAAAGGGTATATCTCATTATTTCCATTATGGCACCCTGTCCTATAATACATTCCACTGCCATAGTCCCTCAATCTGCAGGGCACTTTTCTCGAATTTGCCATAAATGGAACAGGGAAGGCAGTTAGAATAGTAAAGGCCCAAACCAAGGAAAAGATAGCCAACTCGGTTAAGAAGGGGGATAACACCTTTTATAGGTACACTAGGGAGCAAAGAAAGACTAAGGCAGGGATACTGAGGCTGAATAAAGAGGAAGGTGGTTGGGCAGAGGGTGACAGTGAAAAAGCAAGGATACTGATCGAATACTTCTGCTCAGTATTCACAATGGAAGAGCAGGGGGAGATACCTAATCCAATCAATATAAGCACTTTGGATAGGGGGTGTTGATATTAGTCCTTTCACAGAAGAAAGGGTTCTGAAAGAACTATTAAAACTGAAGGTGGATAAAGCAATGGGGCCTGATGGAATTTGCCCCAGAATTCTAAAAGAACTAAGGGAAGAACTAGTAGCACCACTGACTATCCTTTTTAATAAATCATGGGAGGATGGTGTGGTACCTGAGGACAGGAGGAAGGTGGATGTGATTCCCCTTCACAAAAGTGGGAGCAAGACAGAGGCAGAAAACTACAGACCTGTCCGTTTGACCTCAGTGGTAGGGAAAATGATGGAATCACTTCTGAAGGAAAGAATTGTTGAGTACCTAGAGGCTAGAGGGGCACAGGACCCAAGGCAGCATGGATTCACAGCAGGAAGGTCTTGTCAGACAAATCTAATTGATTTCTTTGACTGGGTGACCAGAGTAGTAGACCAGGGAGGGGCTGTGAACATGGCCTACCTAGACTTTAGCAAGGCACTTGACACAGTCCCGCACAAAAGATTAATAAATTATCCAGCCTGGGAGTAGGTCCAGGGTGGTAGCCTGGGTAAAATGCTGGCTGGACAACAGGATGCAGAGGGTAATAGTAAATGGAGTCCGCAGTGAAGAAAGGGGGGTTACTAGTGGGGTACCACAGGGTTCAGTACTGGGGCCGGTCCTTTTTAATGTCTTTATAAATGACATTGCAGAGGGACTGGAAGGAAAGGTATGTCTATTTGCAGATGACACAAAGATCTGCAACAGGGTTGATATGCAAGGTGGGGTGGAAAGGATGAAAAGGGACTTGGCAAGGTTGGAGGAGTGGTCAAATGTATGGCAGCTTAGATTCAAAGCAAAGAAGTGCAAAGTAATGCACCTGGGAAACAAAAACCCAAAGGAAGAGTACACAATGGGGGGGTGAGATACTGACAACAACAAAAATGGAAAGGGAGCTGGGGGTAGTCATATCAGATGACCTAAAGGTGGGTCAGCAATGTGAGAAGGCAGTAAGGAGGGCTGGGGTGATACTGGAATGCATAGGGAGAGGCATCACTAGTAGAAAACAGGAAGTTGTTGGCCTTCTGTACGGACAGTTGGTAATACCACATCTGGAGTACGGTGTACAGTTCTGGAGACCCTATTTCCACAAAGACATAGACAGGGTGGGGGCTGTCCAGAGGAGGGCAACCAAAATGGTGTTCAGGGTCTGCACCAGAAGACATATGAAGAAAGACTAAAGGAGCTAAAGATGTATAGCCTCGAGGAAAGGAGGGAGAGGGGGAACATGATAGAAACTTTCAAATTCCTCAAGGGGATCAACAAAGTCCAAGAGAGTAGCATCTTTCAGAAAAGAGATGTGCAAGACAAGGGAGCACAATTTGAAGATAGAGGGTGGACAGCTCAGAGGTAATGTGAGGAAGTATTTCTTCACAGAGAGGGTTGTAGATCCATGGAACAGCCTTCCTGAGGAGGTTGTAGAGTCAAAAACAGTGGGGCAATTCAAGAATGCATAGGACAGACATAAGGCAATTCTAGTTGGGGTTAGGAGGAAGTAGGCTGTTGGTTAACTAGGATCTGCAGCTTATCCGTTAGGTTAGGAAATGGGCAGACTAGGTGGGCAAAGCGGTTGTTAGCTGCCATCAGATTCTATGTTTCTATGGAGGTTTGTCCTGAGACCTTGAATAGCTTTCTGACTGGCTCCCCCTGCTCTAAGTCATGCTGCGAACTTAGGCCCTTCTCACAAGCCATGTGGGGCAGAGGTAAACAAAGATGTCTCTGCCCATGTCTGTTGGGCAGGTACATTATTTTTAAGATAAACTGTCCCTGTGCGTCTTGTACCACTTTGGTTTGCCTTCTGGCAAGAATACAAACAAAACTGGTCCCTTTTTGTGATTGTCTGACTTCTCTGCCATCTGTCAGAGGACTAGCAGTACTCTGACTGCATCCATGAGTGCTCCAAGTGCTTCTTTCATGATTAGTGCCCCCCTCCCACATCTTGCTCCATGCTGGCTCCGGGGCAGGGAGCCTAGTTGCTTTTGTTATTTCAAATTTGGTCCCTTTGTGTGGCTTCCTGCCATGTTCATGTCCCTAATCATGTTTTTGGTCACTCCTTGGTTGCACCAGGGCTCCTGCCATGGGAGTTATGCTGCTGGCACCATTGGGTATGCCAGAAGAAGTAGCAGTCTCCTGTGTGCTGCCTGGTTATCCAGCTGTAGTCTGTGGGGTACTGTGAGGGGTGTGTGTGCTTGTATGGGCGTGTGTGTGTGTGTGTGTGTGTGTGTGTGTGTCCAGCCATGAGGAGTGGCTCAGCAGGGGTAGGGAGAGGATAGGCAATGGTCCAAGGTAAAGAGCCACAAGGGAAGTCTCCATTTGGGGAGGAGGTTACACCTTGTGTTTCACATTTTTTTATATAATTGGACATTTGGGCATGTGTGAAGTGTGTTTAAAATTCTCTATATTTATGAATTTGTTTTTACATAGTCCTATTTTCTTCCTCATTTAGCTGCCCTTGTCAAAGCTGCTGTTTTCTGGTCTGGCCTCATATTAATTTTTTTTTCCAGTTACTTATCAGTTCCAGAAGATGCCCTGTTAGTTGATCAGAAGCTCTGCATGGAAAGCTTCACTGTAGGCTTCTGCTCAATAGATGTTACCATATTCAAGAACTCATAAGTACTGCAAGTAAGCAATAAGTCATGACAGAATGTACATTATGCAGGTCTAACACATGCTCAGAGGCGTAGTGAGGCATATTGCCACTGGCAGAATGCCTTCAGCCCGTGGAAGCACAATTAGATCTGCATAATGCACAGCCTCCGATGTGTCTTCTTGTACTTATGAAATGAATAAACTGTGGAAATTATAAAAAAAGAAACACAATCCAGCTAAATAGTGCAGAGTGATGGGTATTTGCTTGGAACATTGGCGACCCAGGTTCATGCCCCAAGCCTGGTCATCAGGAGCAGAGACCAGCAGGGAGGGTGTATAGAGTGTCCTATGGACGCTTTCCTCTTGGGGGGTGGGTCAGTCTCGGGTCACTGTTAAGCAGCTGCTGGTGGTGGTTTACAGTTGGTGATCTTGGTGGAGTGTGACCTCGACATGCCACTGAATGCCCCCACCCACAGGATGCTGCCATGTCTGGACGACTACATGGGAGGTGAGTGGGTTGAGGAAGAAAATGTAAAATGTCCAATCAGCCAGCCAGATGATGGTGGCCAGTCCCCCCACTAGTCATGCAGCCTGGAAGTGTCCAAGCTGATCCCTCATTGTGTGCATGCCCTGTGTAGAAGAAACACCTCCAGACAAAATCTCCCCTCCCGGTACCCCGCTCCGGGGGGCCCCCCCGCGAAGTGATATTTCGGGTCAACTGGGGCCACTGTATGGGAACAGAGCGAATGGCGATGGGGGCAGTTGGTGGGCTGGGTAGGGGTAGGTGGCCTGAAGGAGTAGCTGGCCAAGGGGATGGGGGAACATAAAGAAATAAAGCAAAAAAACAAACAAAAAAAAGGTATTTCCTTTTGTTAAAAATAAGTAGTGTAAAGTAGTCCCTCCCCAGCTGTCAAGTATCTGTCTATACACATGTTCTATAGATGGAGTGCTTGTTTTTCATAGAATGCAAAAATTCAAATTCTGCAGAATTCTACTCGTTGAATGTTGAACTCTCCTCACACAACAGAATGCCTCAGTAAAGCCAGGGATTCATGTTTATCTGGGCAGGGTATGCAACACAGATTTACTTGGTAGGATAATGACGGGGGTGCTCAGTGGCCAGAAAAGAAATGCTAAAAAATAAAACCATGAGTAGCACTTCATTTTTATGTTTGCTTGCGCACATGCACAAGAAACATGACGTGACAGCTTAGGAGAAAAGCGGGTTGTGGAGGCGAGGCACTGTTACATCTAAGGGAGGCACTGCATTAGGGGGCTTGGCAATGGTGGACCAATGGAGGCACAGTGTGGTGATGATACTGGTCTCCAAAAGTGCACCAACTTGTAACATTTTTGCCGCAGCAATCAGGAGCCGCCTCATCATTGCAGCATCAGTCATTGTGCTGCAATGAGGAAGTGACCCGTCATTGCAGGGCGGAATGTTAAGTAGAGTAATACTGTTTGTGAACATGGCGGGCGGCCTGCCGCCATGTTCACAAACACTATTATGCTTCCCCCATGCCGAGGGGGTGCCCAATCCCTTTTGGCAGCAAGTGCCCCCCCAGACGGTCTTTGTTTGTTGACGGGGGCCCCAATCCCTGCCAACTTCAGTGTGCAAATGTCCACTGTAATCTGTCTGCCGATGGGGGAGCCCACTCCCTGTCAGCATGATGTAACCCAACCCTGCCCCCGTTTTCTTGTGTGCCGATGGGGGTGCCCAATCCCCATCGGCATGATTCCACCCCGTTCTTGTTGTGCTGACAGGTGCCCAATCCCTGTCAGCATGATGGCTCCCCTTCTTGTGTGCCGACAGGCGCAATCCCCACCAGCTACAGGTCCCCCAAAACAACAGTCCATTGGCATGCTGGGAGCCCACCCCAGCATGCCAAATGTCCCTGCGAAGTAGAAGACCGTCCCACATTGTTTTTTTTTTTTATTTTTTTCCTGTGGAGAAAAAACGGTCCCTCGCAGTATCCCAGACCCTCCCTCCTGCAATCCGCACCCACCCATTGTGCACCCTGCCTCCCCACACCACCCTCACCCCTTACTTACCTCTGGAGTCCAGCACAATGATCTTCGGTGGACTGGGAACACGTCTTCACTCTTCAAAGCAGACCACGAACTGAGGAAATGCCGGTAAGCTGTATAATGGGATAGATAGGGGTTTTTCAACTTTGCTGCATATCTCAGGCATTTTTTGGAATTTTGGCACCAAATGTTCAACATGGGGTTTTTGGGACCCCTCCTCGTGAATTCTGTCACTGTCATGGTGTTAATCGGGCCCAAAGCCTGATTTCTCAGTCAGTGCGCGAAATCACCTTTCGGGACCGATTAATGAAATGACAGTGCCAGTGTTCATGAGGTGGGCTCTCAAAAAGCCTATGTTGCAAATTTGGTGAAAAATTCCTAGAAATGACTGTTTCTCGAGCGTGCATTGTGCAGTTCCTATGCAGGCTCATAAGTTAGCGAATTTGTAACATTTGCACTCCAGATTTTCAACATTGCCATTTTATCATACCTACTTATGAGCAGTACAGCTTTCATCTTTCACATCTCACCCAAAATGTGTTTCCACGCATGTAGCGCATAATGGCGCAGTCGGTGTGCGAAATCAATGTTTGGGACAGATTAAAAAAATCACAGTGACACTGTTCATGAGGAGAGGTCTTAAAATGGCTATGTTGAAAATTTGGTAAAAACATTCCTAAAATGACCGTTTTACGAACATGCATTGCGCAGGTCCTACGCACGCTCATAAGTGCGCAACTTTTTAATATTTGAACTCCAGATTTTCAACAATGCCATTTTACCACATCTCCTTATGAGCAGTACAGCTTTAATTTTGCACATCTTGCCCACAATGTGTTTCTACGCACAATGGCGCAGTAGGTGTGCGAAATCAATGTTTGGGACACATTATGAAAATCACAGTGACACTGTTCGTTAGCAGAGGTCCTAAAATATCTATGTTGAAAATGTGGTGAGAAAACTCCATAAAATGACTGTGCTACGAATGTGCGTTTCGCAGTTTCTACGCACGCTCATACCTTTGCACATTTGCAATATTTTCACTCCAGATTATCAACACTGCCATTTGTCCACACCTCCTTATGAGCAGTGCAGCTGTCATTTTTTACATCCCGGCCCAAATGTGTTTTTGCACTTGCGGCGCAGACTAGTGTGGTCATTGTGGGAAATCCATGTTCGGGACACATTAGGAAAATCACACTGACACTGTTCATTAGCAGAGTTCCTAAAATGGGTATGTTGAAAATCTGGTGACAAATGTCCATAAAATGACTGTGTTATGAGCGTGCATTGCGCAGTTTCCACACACGCTTGTAACTTCGCACATTTGCAATATTTTGACGCCATATTGCCAACATTCCCATTTTTCCACACCTCCTTATGAAGAGTGCAGCTGTCATTTTCACATCCTGGCTGAACCGTGTTTTCGCACTTCCGGCACACAATTGCACGGTTGCTGTGGGAAATCACTGTTTGAGACACATTACAAAAATCACAGTGACACTGTTGATTAGTAGAGGTCCTAAAATGCCTATGTTGAAAATTTGGTGATGAAAGTCCATAAAGTGACAGTGTTACGAGCATGCGTTGCGCGGTTTCCACGCACGCTTATAACTTTGCACATAATATTTTCACTCCAAATTTACAACATTGCCATTTTTACACTCCTCCTTATGAACAGTACAGCTGTCATTTTTCACATCCTGGTCGAAATGTGTTTTTGCAGTTCCGGCGTAGACTACCGTGGTTGCTGTGAAATATCAGTGTTCAGGACACAGTAACAAAATCACAGTGACGCTGTTCATGAGCACAGGTCGTTAAATGCCTATGGTGAAAATCTGGTGATGAAACTCCATAAAATGACTGTGTTACATGCATGCGTTACGCGGTTTCCACATATGCTCGGAACTGCAAGCATTGTTAATATTCCCACTATGCATTTTCAACTTTGCCATCTCTTCATACCTCCCTATGGATGGTTCAGCTGTCATTCTTCACATCCTGCCTGATCTGTGTTTTCGTACATGTGGTGCAGAGTGGCACTGTCACTGTTGGAAGTCACTTTTCAGGACACATTGACAAAATCACACTGCCACTGCTCAAGAGAAGAGGTCCCAAATGCTTTCATAAGGTGGGCTCACAAAAAGGCCATGTTCAAAATTTGTACTGTGAATACCAACAAATGCCTGAGGCATTAGGGTTTCTAACCATAATGTCCTACCCTGTACAGACAGACAGGCATCGGGGTGTGCCTTTGGATTGCTGACTGTACTGCTCATGCCATCCAACCCCCACCCCGCCACTGACAGGCATCAAGGTGTACCTTGGACTCTTCATCCCAAGACTTCACACCATTCTCCTATGCTGCACCCATTTCAACGTACGTTCTTTTGGAATGGGCTGACTGTAAAACCAAACACTCTAAGGCACAGGTCAACACATCTCGCTGTCTGCAGAATAGGGTGAGGTGACATGGCTTGACTGTCATGGGTGACGACCCAAAAACTTTCCCCACATCCTGTCCATCTCTACAGCATGGAGATGTGGTTCATGTCAAGTTCATTACTTCACTATTGCATCTGTCTAACTCCTGCATTTCTAATGCTAATATCAGCAAGCAAACATTCGGCATTGACAAATGCTTGTTTTTTACTTGTGTATGTGTATAGGGTGGGAATCAAGTCTGTTTCTTTTTTTGATTTTGAGGGAGTTTTATTATTTTGGTCTGGATAATTTATTTAATGAGTAAAGGTTACAGACATGTTTTTACTGACAATCCAGAATTTTCCCAAAACTAAAACTGAGTGTAAATAATACCTAATTTCAGTTAAAGTGTGTAAGAAGGGGAATATGAAGAAAAAGAACATTTAATCAGTTAGAAGACAAAAAACCTTAGTTCGCAAGCACTGAGGCAAGGGTTACCCCAAAGGGCACTGGCTGGGAAGTCAAGTTTCAAAGAAATACAAAATCACACATACCCCCATAATGCAAAGCACCATGGGCTGTATATGCAAATCACCACAAAATATTATGCTGGTTCAACATTAAGCAGAAATGCATGGTGCGGAAAGGCCTCTCACACCATCTGCAAAGGGTGCCAACAGAAGACACAGACATGTGTTTCATCCTTCCAGGACTCATCAGTGTGCCTTATCTGTATGACACCCTAGTGGAATGAACCAGCTACCCTAAGTTGGTCTATCTGGGTTGGGTTGTGGTGAGCCCAATAAAAACAAAAAATAAGCTAAAAGACAAAAAACCTTAGTGCGCAAGCCTTTTGGCACCATGCATTTCTGCTTAAAGTCGAATCAGCATAATATTTTGTGGTGATTTGCATATATAGCCCATGTTGCTTTGCATTATGGGAGTATGTGTGATTTTGTATTTCTTTGAAACTTGACTTCCCAGCCAGTGCCCTTTGGGGTAACCCTTGTCTCAGTGCTTGCGCACTAAGGTTTTTTGTCTTTTAGCTTTTTTTTTGTTTTTATTGGGCTCACTACAACCCAACTCAGAGAGACCAACTTGGGGTAGCTGTGTCATTCCACGATGGTGTCATACAGATGAGCCACACTGATGAGTCCTGGTAGGATGAAACACTTGTCTGTGTCTTCTGTTGGCACCCTTTGCAGACTGTGTGAGAGGCCTTTTGGCACCATGCATTTCTGCTTCAAGTTGAACCAGCATAATATTTTGTGGTGATTTGCATATACTGTACAGCCCATGGTGCTTTGCATTATGGGGGTATGTGTGATTTTGTATTTATTTAATCAGTTAGTTTTTTCTTTTTATTTTGAGGGAGATTAATTTTTAAGACTCGGGTTATTTGTTTTAGTGAGTAAAGGTGGCAACCATGTCCCCTATGTTCGAAGGTGTGGAGTGCCTCCGCGCTATGTATGTGAGGTGCAGAGACACTCCGAACCCATTGTGCCACCCATGAAGAATTCACAAAACAGTGCCCACAGCCCCTACTCATTTGATCCCCCACCCACATGGATCACAATGCACAGGTAGCGGGGGCATGCCAGCACTACGTGGTATGCACAAAGCTGCATAGACCTGTGCACTGGGGCGCAAAGGAGGGCAGCCGGTATGCCAAGGAAACCCTGCTGTAAGTCTCCTAGGCACCCTGCCCCCACATACAATGGATGAGGGAATGGCCCTGAGGCAGGTGGGCATTCTCAACAGAGTGAGCCAGCTCCATCCCCGTACCCTAGAGGCTGACCCTCCACACACATATAGTGCTGCCCCGTCCCCCGCTGCTGCACACCCACCCCAGGGCAGTACCACCATGCCCATGCTGCCCAAGGCCCGACACTGCAGTGGCAAGGCACACCCCCCCCTTCTGGCTGCAACCATCCCCAGAATGCAACCCCCCCATGTGGGCACTTGCCCCTGGTGGTATACCCCTCACCCACACACATGGACACAGGGTGCCTGTGTCCCATCCCACACACCGCTGTCCAGTGATAACCCCCCACACACAAACCTGTGGCATTGACACCCCCCTCCTCCTGCATGGTCCGTTGGTGCCACATCTTGGGATGGCCAGCAGCACTGCCCATCACACACTGTCATGCCACCAGTCATCCATCCACAGAGGTGCTCAGCTCATATGTGCCCAGCTGTGTAAGGAATCTACTGTTGGACCTGGGATGGGCATCTGATTGGATGCCCGCCAGGGTCTGTAACTCTGCCCCTGGCCACCCCACACAGTGCTGTGCTGAGGGGCATGCCTATGTCAGGTCGCAGATGTTGGGAAAACCGGTGGTGCACACCTGTCTGCAGGTGCAGAGTTCGGTGGGTGGGATACATGCCTTAGGTGCATAATTCCTGCCCCATGGGGCATAGGCCCTCATGTTTGTAATGGCAGCCAGGAATTTTTTTAAAAAAGGAATTGATATTTTTAGTATACTGTGTCCTAATTGCCAGCACTTTTTTACTTTTGTGTTGTGGGTTCTATGTGAAAACAGCAATCATGGAAAGGTGATCATTGTTTGGGTGAGCGTACATCACCGAAAATGAATTAAGGTGAGATACACTCGCAGCGAACTGCAAGGCGGTGACTGGACTTGCATGTATATGGGGGGCTGCTACCCTGCACCCCCCTAACTTGCTATTCTCAACTCCAGGGGGGTGCATGTTGGGGGGGTGAAACCCTTAAAAAAAAAAATGGGATCACTTCGCCGGAAAACAAACACGCCCACTCCAGACCCAAACCTGAACCCTGCACACCCCAAAACCTCCTCCCCACCACACACTAGCCATCCAGCTCAGCAGCTGCCTGCCACCTCCTCCCACATACCTCCTCTCCTTCTGCCCTCACGTAGTGTGGTCCCTTATGCCCTCCGCACGTGTGCGCCCATGTATGCTTCCCGTCGCCAACCCAGGTATCCTGTCGCTACCCTGCCAGGTAGCGCTGAACACAGGTGCTGTAATTGAGTCACTATTTCAGTCACCGTGTTCACTGGATACCTGTGTTATGCTATCTTAACACACACGCCCTAGTCAATCAGGAAGCAGTATTTTCCCCAACACTTTTATAAACAGATCTAAAACAGTGGTGCCAAACAATCAGAATGTAATATTTTCTCTACCCATTTTATAATTATTTTTTTTTGTTTATAATATGCTCAATTGGAGTTTCCAAAAAAAAACAAGAAGCAAACAGTACAGTACAATACATACCATATATCTCCATTTAGCATCTCCGTTTACCATCCATCTATATATAATTATAAAATGAATGCAGGACAGAAAAACAACAGCATTAAGAAACTCCAAATATAGACAAAACAGCACTGTTTCAAAATAAACACACAATGCATATACTAGGGATATTAAACATGTTGGAATTTTCCAATTACATAAAAAAAATGTAAAGGAATCCATCTTTGATCACCTGAGTATTCCTGAAAAGGTTTTTAGATACAAGTTTTGTATAGACATCTTTCCATGGGGGCCCACCCTTTGGGGATAGCACAATGCCCGAAGGATTTGACAACATAATGGCTTAAAAACATTCCCTGGTGTTTCAAATTTTCATTTTTCAGATAGAAAAAAGGTTTCAAGGCTGTTACTGGCACACGTACATTCTTAAATTTATGAAAGCATTATTAGAATAAGGAGTTATCCTATTATATCACATCCAGCTAAAAATATTTTCAGGATGGCAACAAGGAAATTAACTCCACAGTTGTAGCAGTTGGCATCATTCAAGGCACTTTGTGTAAACGTCTGTCTGTCTTTGCTTACTGTTTCTTTTATGTTATGATCCTTGTCATAATGCATGTACTGTGAATTGTTTTAATAGCTTTCTGGCAAATTGTTTTTCTTTTTTATTGTGATTTTCAATTAATTTTGTCCTCTCAAAGACCACCTCTGAAACTGCAACTTTTGAAGCAGGTATGACCAAAAGAAGCATAGCAATCCATGAATTTCCTTCTTTTGGTATATTCACAACCATATTCTACATTTATCAAAAAACTATAATGAAAATGACATGGAATTGAAATGGTTTTATGCACAAAAACATAAAAACATTTCCCCCATTTTTGGGAATGCTAGTTCAAGGGTGTCACATTATTGGTCATTTATTCTTTATTGTTGCATTTGTGGAAAAATAAATCAAGCATCATCATAAACGGTGCCGATTTTAAAAGGTGCCTTATAGAGACATGAGTTGCATCCTGCTAGGGCTGTGACAAACTTCGGGTACATCAGAGACCATGTGCCCAATTTTATATAAGGGGGGTTTCTGCACCAAAAACCCAGGAGTTGCCATGGCCACAGGCTAGTGCCAAACATTCAGCGCACCTGCAGGAATTGCCACAGGTATGAGCCCTCCCTCCTGGTGCAAAAGTAGAGTAGCCATGAGGGTTGGGTGTGTGTGACTGTGTATGTTAGGAAGGGGCTGGGGGGCAGACAGAGAACAGGGGGTGCCCTGGGGGCATGAGGGACATGGATGAAGTTCAGAGTGGTAATTTGGCACCTGGCCAGGGTGCATTGTGAAATGCCATGCAACCGATGGACTGGTGATCTGTAGAGAGTTGGTAGGGAGGGTAACAGTCCTGCCACCAGGTGGGCACTGCTGTGGCATTTGCCCTAGAGAAGCCATGCTCCACAGGCATGTATGGGAGAGATGGCCTGTCACAATGCGGGGGGGGGGGGCCTGAGTGCCAAAGGACTGTAGTAGTGCCTGGAGAGCTTCCCCCTCAACCACTAGTCACTCTCACTCTGCAGCCAATGCATCCCCCATACATGCCTATGGAGCATGACTCCTCTGGAGCAGGTGCCATGGCAGTGCCCACCTGGGAACAGGTCAGTTTCCCTCCCTGCCAACCCTCCACAGACCACCAGTCCATCATCTGCATGGCATTTCACAATGCACTCTGACCGAGTGCCAGATTACTACCCAGAACTTCCTCTGTGTCCCTCACACCCCCTTCGGCACCCCTCCCTGCCCTGTCTGCCCCCCCCAGCCCACTTCTGGCAGATTCCCCCATGGCATCATTTTCTCCTACTGGCATAGGGCTCTTAGACCACCTCCTGGCTTGTCTAAGCAGAGCCCCCGGTTGTGTCCATGGTGGAGCCTGCAAAATTCCAAAAAAGGGGATGTTGCAGCTCCACTATAGCACTAGCACCCTTGTCATCTGGCACAAGGGTGCTTTTGCCACAAGGGTGGTGCAGGGTGGCGTGTGTGCAGGCCATCATGATTTTGATGCAGCCTGTTTTCAGAAATCAAGATTGCCACAAAGTTTGATGCAAGATGCCACTTGTGTCATATACCTTTGTCGCAGGCACCTTGCGTCACACTACACCTTTTGAAAATCAGGCTCATGATGTGTCCTTATTTCACTTCTTTTTTATCACTCATAATAACAACATAAAACAATATGACCCATTATGGATTTTTTTCCATAAAGAGGGATTAAATCTCACCATCTAATGTAAAACAAGCATGGCAACCCATGTTTTTTTTTGTTGTTGTGTATTTTAAATGTTTAGATTACCATCATGTACTGGGGAAAACAAATTGTGGATTTGACATGAGGTTGCTGCAACACCAAGGAATGTCCTTAATTCTTAGAGAAACTGGAGAAATAGTTTAAGGTCTGGTAGCTAAATTTCAATGCCAAGAAGTGCAATGTAATGCATTTAGTTAGACGGAATCCACATATGGAATACTGGATGGGAAATGTTAGCCTGGCCACTTCAATACAGGAGATAGATTTCAGGGTCATTATCAATGACTGCCTCAGCAAACAAGTCAATGCAACAAAGCTTTCAACAAGGCAGAGAAATGTTGGGTTGTGTGGTGATGCATGTTGACAGTACAAGAAACAAGGTGATTCTACCATTGTACAGATCCTTAATGGGGCCTCCTCTGAAGTACTGTGCCCAGTTCTGGAGCCCTCACCTGAGAAGGGACATTGACAGACTAAAGTGTGTACAATGAAGGGTCACCAAGATGTTACAAAGCCAGCAGGGCAGATCCTATTAGAAATGGCTGGATGCCTTAAACATGTATTCCCTAGAGGCCAGGCAGTAGCAGGATGGGTGGACATGGTTGAAACATAAATTTCTCAGGGTTGCAAACAAGCTAGACAGTGAGGACCTGTTTGTAATAAATAGGGATGTAGTCACTGGAGGCATGAATGGAGGTTGGTGGGGCCAATTTCAGGGGAAATTTGAGGAAGTTCTACTTCACTGACAGTGTGGTATAAATGTGGAGCAGACTGCCAGTGGAAGTGGTGGGGGCAGCTATCCTAAAGGGCAATAGCCCCCCTGGGGGCAGCAAGGATATAAGGAATGGGGTATAAGGAAGAACACATCCCACCAGAACAGTAGGTCAGTAGGGTGAAGTAGTATAGTAAGGGCTGACTCGATGGACCATTGGTCTCCTTCTGCTGTCAAATTCTTTGTTTCTATATTTCTTAGTCCGAAACTCAACCAGTCCTGAAAATATTGGATCTGATCATATTAGAATAGTTCCAAACTGTCCTACTAACCAAGGTACAAAGTTGAATAGCTAAACCACAATGAATAAAGTTGTTCTGCTACAAGAAGATTACTTAGCAGAAGGAGGCAGTATAGCATAGTGGTTAAGGACTCTGACCTGCAAACCTGGAGACCTGAGTTTGAATCCCATTAGCTCCCACTTGCATACTGTGTGACCCTGAGCAAGTCAGTTAACTTCCCTGTGCTCCCAGGCCACACCTGGAAACAAGCTCCAGCTTAATGTGCCTTTCCTGGTTAAACAGCTCCCCCTTTCCCCCTCCTCTTCCTTTGTAGTGGAATGGCTGGAGATGCAGTACAGAATCATTTGTAAGATAGGCTTAGACATTGCTTTGGGCTGAAGAGTCATCCAAAAGGATGCTGAAGGGAATTTGGGACTGTAATGGGTATGGTGAGAGTAAAAACACACAGCCAGAATTTAGGTTTGTGCCAGGGGTTGCAAAGTAAGGGATACAACAGGTGATGTGGCCCCTTCCCCCTCAACAAACAGATGTAGAGCCTAAAAGTGTGGATAAATCTGTCACTGCAGGGATTTGTTTTAGATTCTGTCAGCCAGGACATATTATCAAGTTCTGCCCCCAAATGGAGAGTAATTATGCAAATTGAATATGCAGAGGCCTGCACTATTACAAAACAAACAAAAGCTTTAGTTCCTGAGCGCTATACATTCCTGGTTCAAATACTACAGGTCTGGGGTTTTCAACCTTTTTTGCGTTCGTGGACTCCCAGAGCGAATGTCAGTAGTAGCAGAGACTCCCTTCCTGCAATGGAGGACAGATGGTGTGTGTGTGGGGGGTGTGGAGGTTAAATGTTTTACACAAATGGTGGTGGGGTATGGAGTTTGAGCACAGGCCTTCTGGCCAGAGACCGGGTTTGAATCCCATATTCACTATGTGACTCTCAGGAAATGGAGGTGTGGGAGGTGTTAAGAGTGGAGAGTTGTGAATTAAAGATCCAGATCCGAATCCCATTTCATATTAACACTTTTCCTGCTCACTCCGTGGACAACTTACGCCTTCCTCAGGGATCCCCAGGGGGCCTAGGACCCCTGGTTGAAAAACCTTGCTATAGGTAAAGAGATTGTACATGAACTAGTTGACTCAGGCTGTCTGTAGTCAGACTGTGGTTTGGAAAAAAATCTGGCAAAACACAAACTCAGCATGTACTTTAAATATACAGATTTTCTCTGAGTATTGTGCATGTCTTGATTGTCTGGGTCATTCCTGTCTATGGAACTTAATTCCACTGAGCTTACTGGGTAAACAGAATCAAATAAATAAATAAACTTACACTGCAGTGCCCGCTACTAGAGTGGACCGTAATCTGTTTGGCTCCCATTTTCATCTGTAGAAAACTTTGTGCCAAAGAATGAGAGAAACACAAGGTTCTTTCATCCAGGAACAGGTCAGAAGGGACTTACCTTACAGATGTTAACAGTAAGGGTCAGTCTACAGCTTTAGGGACTTATTATCCTGAGGCAAAAATTGACCCATCCTTTAATGTGAAGTTTGATATTCTCAAAAAACACATATGCTGTCATTATTCTGTTGGGTAAAAAAAATGCACCAAGCTCACTCTGTCCCATTATCAGGACTTTTAGGGAAATATAAACCCTGACTATTGTTCTGCTTTAATTCTTTTAGCTCAGTGTATACAAAGAGGAAACAGACTATGGTGTGTCCTTGTCTAGAGAGTGAAACGGCAGCTCCAAGAGGTTATAAAAAAGTCCCTTAAAGTGCCCCTTCCCATACTAGCCACTCTGTTTGATCAGACTGTGGGAAACATGACTGGGCACTCAGAGAAATGTGCCAGTGGGTGTCAATGCATTCTGATGTGATAGTGGACTATGCCACCAGATATCTGGACGCTATTCCATTATGTTCTATGATGACCCCAAACTGGGCAAAATAATTGATATAGGGATTTACCAGAGTTGAGTTACAGTACTTTGGGAAACTCTGCAAGACCAGGAAACACAGTTTAAGTGGCAGCTTATTTTTTATTTACTAGTGGACTCCATGGGCAGATTGGCACCAGAACATCTGCTGGAAGTGCAGCATGCTCGGTCTGTGCCATATGAACTTATGAAGGAAGGAGATACTTTATTGTTGTCAAAACCTTTGTTTACAACCCTACAAATGCACAGCCTAGTTAAATGCTTTAATAACATATTCCAGAGCATGCTGTACATGTTTGTGAATAGATGCTGAAAAAGGGAAAAAAATCATGTCATATTTCCTGCTATATCTACTATTTACCATCCACGAGGTGCTGCAGGCCTTCTTAAGGACATAAAAGATTAAGACAAGTGAGTGCAAACTGCCCATTGAGCCCATCACCAACACTTCAATGGTTATAACCTTGTATAGTTAACACCCTCAAGATTTTCTCTAGGTTCTGTTTTAAGGAGATCAGAGTCTTAATCATAAGCAACTTGTTCAAAACTTCCACCAGCTTCTCAGGGTATTCAGGTTTTGAATAGTTATATGGGTGACGACCATGAAGAATCCTGAATCTTGTTAAACAGATATGGGAGAAACAACCACCTAATATGACTAACGTTGTCCAGCTGTGTGTTAAGAATTCATACACAGCTACTGTAGCTGAACACCAGTGGCGATGTTGGCCCTACAAAGTTTGATGGGAGTGCAGCACGTTTAGTCTATGTAATATAAGGGCTAGGTTACATGACTGTCAACCTGGAGGCAGGGTCCTTCTGCTGATTACCAGTATAGAAAGCAAGCCAGAAGCCCAAAGCCTGATGGCCAGTGAGTGGAACAAATTTAAGGAGGAGCCAATAAAAACAGGTTGGATTATGAAAAAAATAAAAGTTGATCAAAGCAAATCCAAATAAATACAGTTGCAGCCAAAGACGTGGCCAGTTATTTTCTGAAATTTCTGTGATATCTCTAGAGAAATTTTCTGCCTGCCTGCAGCACCACTGTGGGCCACCAGAGAGAATCACATTATATGTCTCAAAATATCTGGCAATATCTGCACGTATCTATGGCTGCATACGTATGCTGTGTGAACCTGTTAAAGCCATGGAAAACCTGAGAAGTGTTGCTTGTTGATCTAGAGGAAAATTGCCCTGCCAAGAGTCTATACATTACGGAAATGGGAGTAAAAGTGCAAGTTAATATAAACAAATAAAAAATAGTACAGAATAGGCATGCACTGATCAGTGTTCTCTACAATCAGTCTAATATGTATACCTTTATGTAGTGTTCACTGACTTTTGCTCCATGCTCTATGCCTTAAAACAGACCTATTTATGCAACAAACTCTACAACTTAGATCTGCATCCAACTTATATTATCTGATTGTGAAACATTGGTAAAAATATGGAGAAAAAAAGATACACATACTAGACATGTAGCAATTTAAGGTTGGCATGGATTCCTTTGTCTGTAAGATTTGGCCCCTTCGCTTCATAATCAGAGGTGAATAGACATGTACAAATTTAAAGTGATTTTCCTAGCTACTCTAATACCCAGGATACCCTGTGATTCATTTGATAAGTATCAATTTGTCCTGGCTTATATTAAAGTTCTGCACTGTATTTATATCCAGTGTCTCTGCTGGTAAGCTCATCCAAATGTTCGCTACCCTCTGGTAGGAGAAGGGCTTCCTAGCAATGTCCCTGAATTCACGGCCTCTAAGATTCAAGGTTTGTCCCTGCATCCTGCTAATGGAAACCAGGTGAAACATCTTTGACTGTTCAACCTGTTTATGCTTCCGATGTCATATCACCTCTTGGCCTCGTTTTCTCCAAGGTAAGCATGTTATGGGCCCTCTTGACTGCTTCGGTGTCCTTTTTTGTGACTTCATCTTTATTGAAAAGTTCCAGTATACAAAATGACACCACACAAAATCATGAACTCTTTGCACATGACATTACATGAACCTTTCTTTTCCATTGGCCATTACCATTCCTGTTATAAATAAAACAGCAGTTATCAAGACAGTTCATAAAGACAATATATCCTTAAAAAATAAAGAACAGCAATCACACAAAACTGCAGTGCTGAGTTATCCAAAATGTAGCAACTATAGGATTTCTTATGACCACTTTAAAATAATTATTTTGCTTATTCACAATGCCCTGTAGTTGGGTCTAATGCTTGCCCTGCATAAACCCAGTCATCTCAAATACCAGGTCCAGTCAGACCTGTGGTCTGAGAAAATTCTTGGTGGATTATCCACCTCTATATAGCCATGTTGGGCAGTTCCACTGACTCCTCAGATAGAGTGTAGATCTGCCACTTTGTCCATTTATCACTGAATTTGTCTAATATAAGGCATAGTATAGCAGTAATCCATTCCATACTGACTAGGGCTTCCATGCGTGTCTTCCATTCCTAGATTGTATGGATAACTTCCAATAACCAGTGAACTGTGGTTCCCTTTGTAGCTACTAAACACATGGCTCGAAAGACATCTTGGTGTTGTCTGCCACCCACCCCAGCAGGTGGAACAGCCAGGATACATGTATGAAATGCAGGTCTTTTATCTATACCCCAAATTGTACTCAGCTCTATACACATCTGGATCCAATATGACACAATTTTTGGACAGCTCCAAAAGATATGGTAGTGCTTCCCCTTACCTCTGCATCCCCATCAACATCTATTAGTAGTATGGGTCTGGGAAAAGTGCTTTTTAATGGTAGGTATATGGAAAAACCAGATTAAAACCTTCTATATGTATTCACACCATGCTGGGGAGGCTGTCACCCTTCAGCGTTCTGTCAGAATTTTTTTCTCAAGTCTGATCCGTAAACTGCAAATTACCCTCTTGTTCCCACTGGTGTCGGATTATGTCTAAGGAAGGATCCCTTCACTTGGATTAATAATGTGTATATCCAAGAGATATAATGACATTTGGTGGAGAGGCGTATGACCCAGAACAATAAAACCTCCCAAAGTGTCATGACCCTCCCCAGCCATGCCATATTGGTACCTGTGGACACGTAGCGGTGGAGTTGTAAATAATGAAAAAAAATCTTTGCTAGGAATCCCAAACTGCTGTTTGAACTGGTCAAATGATATACAATGATCATTTTGTATTAACTGACTCTACTGTACCTTGTAAGTGTTCTATGATTCCATATCAAAAACCCTGAATTTTATACAAGGGACTAAATTCTGGATCCCCTATTATAACTGTTAAAATCATTAGGCGTGCTAGTTGAAAGCCTAATTTTTTATGAATGGTCAATGTGAGTTTGGTTAGAGGGTTCTGGCTACTGCCAAGAAGGGGAAAGGTAAGCTATCTTCAGAAAGGGTGTACAGCAGGGTTGGCAGGGAGGGCTGGTTCTCTATGATGTGCCAGCCAGTATGTAACATTTAATAATAGGAATAAGGTGGGAAGCCTAGGCTGCAATATAATAAAGATAAAAATCGGGCATCACTAACCCACCTTTCTCCTATGTCAATGTCAGGGTATTAGCAATCACCCTTTCTCTATGAGTCTGCCAAATAAACATTTTGGTTAATTTGTGTAATTTAGTCCAAAATTCTCATGGAAGGAGAACAGGGAGAGTCTGAAAGAGGAACATTAATCAGGGAAAGACATTCATCTTCAGTACTTCTATTCTACCTCCCACCGATAAGGATAGCAGAGTCCAGGTCTGAAAGTCTCGAGCAATTTCCTCCAGTAGGGATAGGTAGTTTAATTTTTAAAAGTTGCTTAATATTAGAGTAATTTTGATGCTCAAATATCTGAAGGTATTATGAGGGTGCAGTTTAAATAGGAATTGGGCTGTAAATTGTGGGGTGCCTGCACCAGAGACCACTATAGCCTCAGATTTAGTTAAGATAATTTTGTAGCTGGACAGATGGCCAAAGTTTTGCAGTTCCTCAATCGGGGCCAGGATAGAAGTCCCTGGGTCACTAAGGAAGAATAGGGTGTCATCGGCAAATAACAAAATTGTTTGCTGTGTGGATCCCACCCTAATGCTTTGAGTTGCTGCTGTGGTATGAATGTGACTGCTAAGGGCTCTATACACAGGGTGAATAGGAGAAGGGAGAAGGGGCACCCCTGTCTAGTGCCTCTTTGTAATGGAAATCTGGAAGAGGTCACTCCATTCGCCTTAACAATGGCCTTTGAGAAGGTATATAGAGTAGTGAGACCTGTAAGAAATTGTGGCCCAAGCCCACATTTTTTCCAGTGTGCAAAGGAGGAAAGCCCAGTTAACCCCGTCAAATGCCTTCTCTGCATCCATCGATATGGTAAGTTGGAAGCAGTCTGACCCTTTTTGAGAGTAAAGAATATTAAGAAGACATAGAATATTATCTGTTAAAGTATGTCCTTTAAAAAATCCGGTATAATCAAGGCGTACCAGAATCGCCACCACCCCCTGCACTCTGTCAGTTATTGCCAAGGTCATAATTTTAAGATCCACCAGGAAAAGGGAAATAGGTCTATAGGATTTGCAGTGAACTTGGTCTTTGCTGGGTTTTAGCAAGACTGAGATCTGGGTAGTTTTCCAGGAGATTGGGACCCCATCCCCCCTTCACACCACCAAGCACACCTGATGTAATTTTAAGATAAGATAGTTTTTAAATACCTTATAAAATTCAGCAATAATGCCATCCAGCCCGGGGGTCTTGCCAGCTTTAAGATTTTGGATAGCCATAGAAATTTCATCCGTTGTTGTGGTTGATTCTAGAAAGGTCTGCGGTTCTGGAGTAAGGGTCCATAACTGCAGTTTCTCAAGGTATGCCTGTATAGCTTCTGTATGAGTAGGTTCCCAATCTGTGGAGTATAATTGTCTACAATAAGAGACAAATACTTCTGCTATTTCCCTGGGGTGAGAAGTTATAGTGCCCTGAGGTTCCCTAGACGTAATACAAAAGACTGCTCTATTAGCAGCTTGTTTATGAATCTGCCTGGTCAAGATTTTCTTAGCTCTCTCATCTCCTTCATAAAATCGTTGCTTAGCAAAGCAAAGCTGCCCTTCTATTTTCTGTTCCTCAATGACTTGCAAAACCACCCTGCATGTACTGACTCTGGGGAGAAGATAAGGTAAACTTTATTTATATGGCACCCAATCCCAGAGGCTCTGGGTGTCTTACAGAAGGACAGAATAGGCAGGGTAAACACCAATAACATACAAATTAGAGCTGTACAAAGGTTATACAAACAAAGTTAAGATTTACAATAGATAGGCATTAATAAATAATAGTAATAAATAAATTAAAATCAGCTGCAATTAGTCTAGGAATGCCTCTCTGAAAAAAATAAGTCTTCAAATCCCTCTTGAAAGCCTCCACTGACTAAATCCTGCTCAGAGCTAGGGAATGAGTTCCAGAGAACCGGGCCAGCCACCCCAAATGCTTGGTCACCAAAGGTTTTTGGCATGTCTTCAGAACCACAAGGAGGCCCCTAGTGGAGGCGCACAGGCAGCAGACCAGAATGGCAGGCGTAAGGAGGTCAGTCTGGTAGCCAGGGCCCGGGCCGTATAGGGCCTTTAGGTGAGCAAGCCCACATTGAAGCTGATCCTTCACATGACAGGCAGCCAATGCAGATCTTGCAGAACCAGAGTTATGTGACAAGGCCTAGGCAGTCCCATCAGTAACCTAGCCACTGCATTCTGCACCAGCTGCAGTCAGCAGTGGTTTCCCCCCCACTGACCTCAAAGTACAGAGTGTTACAGTAATCCATCCTGGATGTAACAAAGGCATGCACTAGTGAAGGGCAGGTCCTCGGGCAGAACTAGGGGTTTAATCTAGGTGACATTCCTCAAGTGGTAAAAAACACTTTGGACAATAGATGACACCTGAGCATCAAGCGTCAGCCTGTCATCAAGGAAGACACCCAGATTTCTCACCCCAGAGGATGCCATCAATGGTGTGGATCCCAGGACCAACCCTGTTGTCACCCCGGAGGCATTCCTTTTTTTACAATTTAGTATACATTATTAAAAGTTTAGAAGTACAAATATAATAATATCAACAAAACAACCAATAGATACATACAAGAAATAAACACATTAAGATAACCACAATACAATAACAGACAAACAAAAATCCCCTCCCCCCCATACCACCTATTAAGCCTCACCCCTCCATCCGATCCCTATAACTCCATGCTGGAAGTGACAAAAATCTTCAGTCGGAGGAAATAGAAAGCAAGATGTGTAGAGTGTTGAATCTGAACTGATAAACATGTAAGGATTTAAAAACATGGGCAATAGACCTTTTGATATTTAAAGATGGTAACATTTCAGTGAGTTATTCAGACCAGTTGGGGAGAGCCAAGTCAAGCCAATGTCTTAAGAATAAAAGTTTAGTAATTGCTGAAATTAGAGCCATATGGGCTTTACAAGAATTCCTGGTAAGAGAGCTAAAGTCACCCAAAATACATATTTCTGGAGTGAAAGCATCTTGTAGACCAAGTATAGGGTCAAGTTTAGTTTGAATATGTCTCCAGAATGAAGCAATGTAAGGACAGGACCAAAGCATGGGCAGTAAGGAGACATCTGATGCCCTACACCTAAGAGAAATAGGTGACTCAGCTTTCCACATTTTATACATCTTAGTGGGTGTAAAATATAAGTTATGAAGTATATTTAACTGTTACATCCTAAGTCTTTATGTTGCTTAACATATTTATAAATGTCAGTCCAGACACGTAACCAGAATTTATCATCCTTGTCCATGCACAAGGCATTAGTTCAATAGTATGCTACTGGCAAAACAGATTCCCATATCACTTGATTAACAACTTTATAAAGCTGAGAAATCGGGTGGCTTTGATGTACCAGAGCAGGCCAGGTTAAGAACAGAGAACCGTCAACATTTGACCATGGAAGAGGCCCCAAAAAACTAATAAGGCAATGACATAGGTGACAAAACTGAAAAAAATCTAAGGACAGGAATATTCAACTTATCACGAAATTGTTCAAAAGAAATAAAAACACCATTATCCAATAAGTCATTGGTTGTCATAGTCGTCAGATATGACCAGTTCAACTCTGTCAGAGGTATTTTTCCGATGAGAATATTAAAGTTTTGAAGCAGAGGTTGAGTGGAATCTTCACCATAGGACAACTTCTAATACTTACAAAGCTGTGCATGGGCCTAAAGGGACCAAAACAAAGGAATAGATCAAAGATTGTGAGGAAGTTTATGAGTTGGCAGGTATAGGAGGGAACTAATTTCCAACATACTGATGGCACAGATCCTTTTCTATTGTGAACCAGGAAGGGGAATATGTGTCTGAAGCAGTAGAGCCTGCTAGACCCCAATAAAAACATTTAGAACCCTGCAGGGCAAAATAATATCTTAAAAATATGGGGAAGCTGGGGCCCACCATATTTCCTAAGCTTAATCAATTTGTCATATGATCAATGGGTTGGATTATTCACCCAAAGAAATCTAGAAAGCAATCTGTATACTGTAGGCCTTTAAACCAGCTGACAGGTAAAACAATGTTTAGCATACCAAGAGGATACAATATTCTCGGGAGTACATTCATTTTTATAACGTTCGTCCTACCCCAGAGAGAGAGAGAGGGGTAAAGTTCTCCACCTGTTCAAATCTTGAGCAATCTGGTTAACCAGAGAATCAAAATTTAACGTTTTTAAGAGAGTAATATTCGGGTAAACTTTAACATCCAAATAACTTAGTTTCCCAGTTAAGCCTCAAATCTTCAAAGTCTACTTTAAAAACATGTGGAGAAAGGGGAAAGACAACAGTTTTGTTTACATTCAATTTATAGCCAGAAAAGGCACTAAATTGTTAAATAATAGATACGGACTTCTGAGGGAAGAAACAAAATTTGTGAGATGCAATAAAATGTCATCTGCATAGGTTGATATTTTGAATTCCTGTGTGCCCACTGGGATACCCGAAATGTCAGGAAGGGAGTTAATTTTGAGTGTTAAGGGCTCAAGGTATAAATTAAAAAGAAACGGGGAGAGGGGGCAACCTTGCTGACTACCCCAAGAAATATTGAAATGCTCAGAGAGAACTCCATTACACATGATTCTAGCCAAAGGGTGAGAATACAGAAGCCGTATTCAATGAATAAAAGATCCGGGAAACCAAACTGCTGCGGGATCCAAAATAAATAGGGCCATGAAACTCTTATCGAAGGCTTTTTCCACATCCAGGGAGACCAACACTGCATCCAGATTGGCCTCCCTGGAGGCAAAAAGCAAATACAATAACTTACAAAAATGGTCACTGGAAAGCCTTCCCTTCATAAATCCAACCTGCTCGGAACCTATCAGGTCATTCCATACCCAACCAAGACTCGAGGCTAAAATTTTAGGCAGTATTTTGACATCTATATCTAAGTAGGGAGATGGATATGTAATTCTCAGGAAGAGTATCATTTTTCCCAGTTTTAGGTAACACAACTATTCAGTGCTCTAAGAAAAAGTTGTCTAGTAAATCAGCTAAGTGTAGATAATTATAAAGAATCACAAGGTAGGGAGCAAGTTTGTCTATAACTAATTTATAAAAATTAGGGGCGAAGCCGTCAGGTCCTAGGGTTTTGTCTAACGGAAGAGAATTAATGGCCTTTCTGATTTCTACTTCAGAAATGGGGACACCAAACTAGAAGATGCCGTTGCGGATAGTTTTGGCAAATCATGGGCTTCCAGAAAATTATGCATGTCGCCAAATCTATTTTCAGTCAAGGCATCCTCTGAGTATAAGCATAAGTAGTATTCCCAGAAAATATAGACCATATCCCTAGATTTAAGCATGGGAGAAAGTGTCACAGGGTCTTGTAAGGTCTTAACCCAATGGGCAGCAGCTCTCTGACATAGTCTTAGGGCTAATAGCTTGCTAGCTTTTCCTCCCTGGCCAACATAAACAGCTTTCAATGCCTGTTATGATCTCTGAGCCTGTTCCAATAATATTTCTGCGTATTGAGTCCATAACTGGGAAAAGTGGGACCAGACATCCTCTGGAGTAGTCAGAGAGAGATCTTTCTCAATATGTCTAATGGAGGTAAGCAAAGAGTTGCACTGTGGGAGGTTGGAGATGGGTCAATAATTCGCCAGAACATCAGAGTCTAGCGATGGTTTCTCCTGAAAGGGCCTCACCAACACTTCTCTCAAGGCATCGGGAAAGATCCCTTCCAGGAGTGAGCACTGGATTATCCCAGTGAACACTGGACAAAAGGTCCTGGCGCATCCCACTAGGATACAAGTTGGGGCCAGGTCTAGGGTCTAGTTCACAAAAGATGGGACCGCAAAAGATCACTCCAACAACTTCAGCCACCTCCACTGGCCGAAACTGCTTCCAGACAATAGGAGTGCCCATGTTCCTACCAGGCCCCCCCACTGTGGAGCTGTTCTTGCCCCACTGGAGAGATCCTGGACCAAATATAGGACACCTCATCAGAGAAGAACTGAGCAAATGCATCACACAATGTGATTGAAAATGCTTTTTTCAGCTGCAGACAGACAGGACTTTGAAATGTGGTAGAAGTTATAAACCTCATTTTGATTTGTTGGACTTTTTGGGCTAGGGCATTTGAATGTTTGAATAAACTATTAAACTGATCTCTATTTTCTTTTCACAGTGGAGATTAATGGAGAGTGCAGGAATTGCTGTTGACCACATATTTATTTATTTATTTGGAAAATGTTTCACCAGGAAAGGCAATGAGCTGTAAACAGCTTTTTTCCAGAAGTGTCCGGGGGGGGGGGTTACAATGTTGGGAGAACAATAACACATTGATACAGAGCAATACACTGCAGAGCAAGTATACAATAACACACCTTAACAGAGTCATACCAGATGGGAGCAGAATGACCCAGGCCATCTTGCAGGAGAACAAACTTACATGGAAAGGAACAGGAAGTATGATCAAACAGAGTTTAGGATTAGAGGAGGTAGACACAGATTAAGTGCAGTGGGAGTAGACAGCATGTGGTGAAAAGTGTTTGAGTAGGCCCTTGGTGTGGGAATGGGCACATTGGGGGAAAGAAATAGGGAGCACTAGGTATGAGGATGGGGTGAGGGGAAGAGGAAAAGGGGGCAACCTAGATCCAAGGCCCCTCGGGATGCTGAGAACCCTGCAAGGGGGAAATAGGACCAGACTATTATGGAATAGCTGGAATGAGTGGATTGGCTCCCGACTCCTACATTATTTTGCTCTAATTTTAGTCTTTTTCTTTAATTGATGAAATAAACTTTAGTTAGATGACTTGTAGATATTGTTAATAATAAAAATTAAAGCATTTCATTTGCTGTTCATAATGTAGTGGTTGATCATCACTTAATGGGAGATGCAATTAATTTTTTCATGGTTGCAAGTGCAATTTACCTGCATTTCGATTGGATGGGGACACTTTTAAAATACGAAATATAAAATATATAGATATTAAGCACTACTGTTCCTCCCTGTGGCAATCTCCCTGGACAGGAACTCTGCCTTTTTGCGGTCAGTTGCCCCTTGATACTCATGGTAGTGAGTTCTCAAGGCCAGTTTGCCCTTCTTGGCCTGGGTCCTCCACCAGCAACTTCTGAGCCTTGATCTTCATCTCCTTGAATCCACCATCAAACCATGGAGGTCTCAAGCGAGAAGATCTGGGTCATATACAGACCAGTACGATGGCATTGAATGCTTCGGAGGCAGCCTTATTATAAGCAGCCACCTCCTCACCCATGCCAGCTGCACATGCAGTGCTCACACCAGACAAATCCACTGCCACCAAAAGTCTCTCTGGGGACAATCCTTCTAAAGGGTGACAGCTGACCATCTCGACAGGAGAGGTACTATCGGAGGGACTGCAAATAAGAACTGTACTGTGCAATGATCGGACTAAGTGACCCAATCAGTCCAGAGATTCATGACCTCAAGCCCCAGTAAGATTACCAAGTCCAGGGTGTGGCCGTGGTGATGGGTTGCAGAAGCAAACTGCTTGTGCCAGGCTCAGTGATGTCATCAACTGGAGGAGGTCATGTCAAAGATGTGAGGATTCGTCATCGAGCCAGGCATTGAAGTCACCCAGAATTAACCATCTTGGCAACTCCAGAGCCCTGTCAATGACAAAATCCGTGACCTTCTGCAGGATTTCTCCCCCACCGCCCTGGAGGATGGTAAACAAGGAGACTCCTGCAACCTGCACCTGGACCCCCACGCACTGCCACACATTAGAAAGATGAGGTAGCAGTTATGGGGTGCATGGCAAGGTTCAAGTTGAATCTAAAACAGATGGCCACACCCCCACCCCTGTATTCCCTCCTCAGGCAGTGCACTGCAGAATACCCGGCAGGGACAGACGCCTCCAAAATTGGCCCAGTGTCATCCCCCAACCAGGTCTCTGTAATGCAAGCTAGATCAAAAGATGAACTCAAGTCCGCCATAATTGCAGTCTTGTTCTTCATTGATCTGGCATTGCACAGCATAGCCTGAAGGAGACTGGTGGAGGCTGCAGACCCACTGGCTACCTGCCCACTCAGTGTGGTAGGAACCTTGTGGATGGGCACTAAACACGCTGGGCCTCTCTCCTGGCTCCATTTAGCCTCAGTGTGCCTCCTGCTACTAACCACCCCGATACCCCTCAACTCCACTGTACCCACAGTGCCCCGACACCAACCAGCTCACTGCCTACTAATACCTACCTTCCAAGAGTGCCACGCCACTGTAGCTGGAAGAGGGGGGTCAGCAAAGGGGTGAAGGTCAAGCAGCAGGAACACTGAATAGGTAATATGGAGGGGTCTGTAATTCCGACACAACATACAGCAGCTAACTACTTAATTAAAATCCCTACTACAGCTTTAAATAATAAGATAAAATCAGTACAAAATAAAATAAAAACCTATCCCTAAACATGCAGCCATCATACACACAATAAATTACAAAATAACATCCTACCACACTCAACCACAGTCATGCACTATCTAAACCCACACATTACCCCAAAAAAACAGTAATCCTTAATTCAGATTTAAATTGAAACAAAACAAATAGGAGAATTGTTGTTATATTTAGGTCAAGAGGCCAAGTCCAAAAGTCAATTTACCGATGAAGGTTAACCAAAGTTCATGTCCAAAGCAAGAGAGAATCATCAGTTTATAGTAGTGCTCTCACCACTGCTAACAAGAAAATGGAAAACCACATAGGAGTGCTCTCATCACTCACTCTCACAGTGGATACAGGCTACCAGTTTAAGTATTGCACCATTAAAGTCCATGAGTGGTGCTCCCACTACCACTCAGGAAATGATGGAAAGAGATACAGTACTCATTGGTGAAGTTTGCTGAGGGAGATCCACCACAGATACATAGCTAACAACTTGTTATAATCCTCAGAGTCTCTGCTTACACTGGCAGGTCAGTCCTGGAGTTGCCCATTGATCAAATTTAAAGCAACACCATCATGGGTCTCACTCCTCCCGACCTGACTCTATGTTCCACTCACAGCCCAGAATTCAAGTTCCAGTGGCCCAAATACAGTCAGGATAGGGCTTCCCAGCCCATGGTCCACAGCAAAGCCCAACTCCATCCTCGCCGGTTCTCATTTGCTACGACTTCTCAACAAGCCACACAGCTGCTCCACAGTTGACATGCTGGAACACTGTTCTCTATCTTCCAGCCAGTTTCCTCCCACCAAAAACTGTTCCCCTCTCTTGTAGTTCCCAACCAGTGATTTCTTTAGGTCAGGGTAAGTCCTTGTTTCTAACCGGGTCTCAAATATATGCACCTTCAAGACAGGGCTAAATTTGAAAGAATGAAAGGTCCTCTGGATGAAAATGCAATAGATTCTAAAAAAACAATAAAAACTACCTCCTGAGCTAACTCACTATCATCCCTGCCTAACCCTTTTACCCTACACCTCAACACTAACACTGACTTGCTAATACTTGCTAATAAATTTGCAGTTTAAAAATGGAATGAAAACATATTCAACCAAAACAATGTCTGCAGGTACTGGATTAAGCAGGGTATGAGTTTTCCCTCTGTCTCCAAGGGGCCTCTCACAACTGCATCTGTTCCCCTAGGAAACCTAGATACATGCTAACACCCGGCCCCCCCCACTCTGTGCAAGTTGTCCTTCCTTGACTCATGTAATTCACCCTAACTCCTTCTGGCACAGTAGTGCCACGGCTATTCACTTTTATACTCAGCTAAATTGTTATTTCCATTTCTTGGCCCCTGTTTCCCACTGGGCTCTCCCTCAAGCCATCTACCTCGGTAGCCTCAGGTAGACAGCCAGCAGGATCGGGAGGGAATATGCGCTGATAGCCTATTGCCTCAGCTGAGCAAGCCTGCCTACCATTACTATGTGTAAATATGCTGCCAGCCATGCTATATTACAGTACCTTTCCACTCCCCTCCTCACCAAGTGCCAGCTTGTGGTAGGTGGGGGTGGTGCTAGATTCACCCTCGTTCCTTCCAAAGTCTCCCTGGGATAGGGTACTTTGTGAAGCCCTAGCTTTAGGTGGCTTATCCCACCCCCACCTATGGGACCACCAGCAGCACATATGCTTTAAGCCAACTTTACCCTTCCTACCCTTAAATTACTGACCCCCCTTTTTCAGTCTCAGCTAGCCCTATTTGAGGTACCTGCTCACAGCAGGCTGGGCTGTACTAACTCCACCTGGTACCCATAATTTCTTTCCAGTTCTCCTTATTGGCCATAGAATAGCTCTTTTAGGATAAGATAATCGTCTGTTTGGCTACCATGTTATATATGCATTGGTTTACTCTTCCAACCACCCAGTGGCAGCCCCTCTGCAACACACTGTCTTTTGGGTGCCCACCTCTCACACCCTCAGTAATAATTTGTAAACCTGCTTATGTGCTGTAACATGGGGTGGTGAAGGTGGCAAGTTGTATGGGCTCCCCTGTCCATTTTTAAAATATATGTGCATGTCCCATGGCCATATCCAAATGCCTTGGCTCCCTTATCAGGACCCGGCTCAGGATGGGCTATGGTCAATGCAGACTTATTTGTATGTAGTTTTCTACATTTCCTGCACCTGCCTATATTCATGCTTGATGGATTCTACCTTTGTTTTCTGCTTTACTACTATTGTAGACCCATTATAAAACCATAAGGTTTACTATTCTTTGCTGTCATTGTTTGTTTAGGTACAGGGTCATAATGTTGCAAGTCATTATGCCGCAGCAATATACCATGCTGCCAATACAGCGCAATATATCACCTGTGGCATAAGTCTTTGTTTTGCGGGGGGCTCTGCCCTGCACCCCCCATTATGGAGGGCTGTGCCCCTGACCCCCACCCAACTAATATAACTAATTTAGGGGGGTGGGGTGTTTAACAGTTAACATTGCACAAAGTGTGAAAAAAGAAAAAAACTCCATGCGTGTGAGACCAGGAATCGAAACCAGGTCCCAAAAATACTGCCTGCCTCCCTTGCTACCAGTGGCTCATCCCATCAAGCCATGGCAGCTGCTCGGTGGACCCCTGTTCCACCAGAATTCTTATCCTGCACTGGGAAGAGTGAGAGGGTGTACTACAGCGAATACTTCCTTTCGCGGTTTTGCACACTCTCGCTCTTCCCTACAACGCTGTTCCTACCTTGCAGTCATGTTGTGCGCTGTGGAGAGTACGACATGCTGATTCAGTAGGGTTTATCCTATGCACTGTCAAGCCAGCCTCTAGTGTCCCTATTCCTTCTGGCTGATGGTGCCTGCCCGTCGATTCCATGATCCTAGCACTCTGCTTATGTTTCCCCATGGTAACATTACGGCTGATGTGAGAATGCATACATGGAATGTTACGGGGATTAAACTCCCCAGTGAAATGTAGGCAGATACTATCCCACCTAAAATACATCAGTTCTCAAGTTGCCCCCAAGCTATTGCACCAAGACTCTCAAAGGTTGTGGAGAGAATGGGTAGGCATTGAGATTCACAGCTCCACTTCAGTAGGAAAGAGCGGGGTGTCTATCCTAGTACACAAATCCCTTAATTGGAAGCTTAAAAACACCTCTACAGATAATGGGCACTATGCACAAAGCAGGCAGGTGTACATGGTAAAATCTCGTATCCTGCCCATGTCTCTGCACACCTGCGAACAGGTGTACCCATACTGGCAGTCATTAACGCTGACCACCTTTCCATGGCTCCTCCACCATGGTGCGCAGGACTCCACATGGTGGCCAGGGGTGGAGGACCTGGGCAGAAATCCAATGGGATGCCAGTCCCAGGTCCAATAGTGGACCTCACATGCAGTGAGGCACGTGTCAGGGGTAGTGCATGCCTACTGCAGGCACCCGGACCCACATGGCATTGCCCCTATGACCAGTCAGTACACCGGCCCAGCTCATGACAAACAGTGCCCTCCCTGCGCACTGCAGGACCCCAGCATTGGGACCCACCTCTGGCTCACATGCCCACAATGGCAGCTGTAGCCTGACCACAGTGTGGCTGTACCCCCGTAAATGGGCATGTTCCACAGTCTGCCCCCCCCGGCAACATCCCAGTGCTGCTTCTACACTGCTGTTTCAGGCAATCGTCCATGCCACTGTCCCTGTCCCCTCTGGCTCTTAGTGGGCAGGGGCAGCATGGAGAGCACTGTCCTAGCCCCCCTGCATCCGGTGGTTGGAAACCATGGGGGTGCACAGTGGGTTACGACAGGGTCCCAGCTGCTGTAACTTGCACCCATCTCTGCACCTATGCGGCCAGCACCACATGGTTTAGTGCATACCACATAGTGCTGGCGTGCCTCTGGAACACCCCCAGTGTGGTGCAGTCCACAGACGTGTGGGATTGCATGCTGTAGGTCTGTGTACCCCCTGTTTGTGCATCCCACTCGGGGGGGTGCAATGGGTACAGAGTGGCTACATGCCCAAGATACATGGCGCATAAACATTCCGCCCCTTTCTGCATAGTGCCCTATGATGGTAGACAGGTACTTGGGTGCTTTAAAATCCCCCTCAGGCCCTTTGATTATTGGAAATCTCTATGAAACATAGAAACATAGAATTTGATGGCAGATAAGGCCCGCAAGGCCCATCCAGTCTGCCCATTTGTTTTTCTACCTTATAAATGTGCCATCGGCCTTTGCTCTGTCAGTGGCCTATCTATTCATACTCAGCTGTATTGCTCCCTTATGCCTATCCCATGCTTGTTTGAAGCCCTGCACTGAATTCATAGCCACCACTTCCTGAGGTAGACCATTCCATGCATCCACCACCCTTTCTGTGAAAAAGAATTTCCTCACATTCCCCCTTAATCAGCCTCCCTCTAATCTCATGATGTGTCCTCTTGTCCTGCTATTTTTCTTGTATTTAAATATGTTAGAATCTTTCACCTCGTTAATGCCCTTAAGGTGTTTGAATGTTTCAATCATATCACCTCTCTCCCTCCTTTGCTCAAGGGTATACATATTGAGCTCCGTTAATCTGTCCTCATATGTCTTCTGATGCAGTCCCTGCACCATTTTGGTTGCTTTTCTCTGGACTGCCTCAATTTGGTTAATGTCCTTGTGAAGGTGTGGCCTCCAATACTGCATGCAGTACTCCAGACGGGACCTAACCAGTGTCTTGTAAAGAGGGATTATTACCTCCCTCTTACGACTTGTAATACCCCTACTAATATGCCCTAACATCCTCTAGCCTTACCTACTGCTTTAGAGGTCTGCTTGGATGATTTCAGGTCATCGGTGATGATGATGCCCAAGTCTCTTTCTTCTTTTGTGACTGCCAGCAACTCCCCTCCCAGCCTATAGGTGGCTTCAGGGTTTCTCTTCCCTACGTGCATGATCTTGCACTTCTTTGCATTAAATCCCAGTTGCCACTCTTCTGACTATTTTGCTAGTTTATCCAGATTTCTTCTCATTCTGTCCACTCCATCTGGATCATCTACCCTGTTGCAGATCTTGGTGTCATATGCAAACAGACAAGCCTTACCCTCTAGTCCATCTGCAATGTCACTAATGAAGATATTGAAGAGGGCTGGCCCCAGGACTGATCCCTGAGGTACCTCACTTGTGACTTGCATTTCTTCTGACTGTATACCATTTACCACCACTCTCTGTTTTCTGCCCATCAACCAGTTTGCCAACCAGTTGACCAACTTCTGACCCACCCCGAGCCTACCCAGCTTATTTATTAATCTTCTATGTGGAACAGTGTTGAAAGCTTTGCTGAAGTCAAGGTAGGTGACATCAACTGCTCCCCCTTGGTCCACTACTCTGATTACTCAGTCAAAGAAATCTTTGAGGTTAGTTTGACAGGACCTTCCTTTAGTAAACGCATGCTGTCTTGGATCCTGTGCCCCTGTGGATTCCAGGTGTTGCACTATCCTTTCCTTAAGGAGTGCCTCCATAATCTTGCCCACTACTGAGGTAAGTCTGACTGGATTGTAGCCTCCTGCCTCCTCCCTGCTACCACTCTTGTGAAGTGGGATTACATGAGCCCTTCTCCAGTCTTCTGGGACCTCTTCTGTACTCAGAGACTCACTAAACAGTTCTGCTAATGGCTCTGCTAGTTCCACCCTTAGCTCCTTAAGTACCCTAGGATGTATGCCATCAGGTCCCATTGCCTTGTCCACCCTGAGCGTAGCGAGCTCTTGTAGGACCCTTTCTTTCATGTAGGGTGTAGTGCTCACCTCGCTACCCCCTGTGTCCATGGTGCTGAGCTGTGGGCCCTACCCTACCTTCTCTTCAGTAAATACTGAGCAAAAGTATCTATTTAGGATAGATGCTTTTACAGGGTTCTCCTCCTCACATGCCCCCTTTTCTCCTTTGAGCTTAGCGATACCCCCTCTGGACTTTCTCCTTTCACTAATGGATCTACAGAAATTTGGATTCCCCTTCATTTTCCCATGATCTGGCCAATGCCTTGGTACAGTTTAATGATACTCAGTCCCCAGTGGTATTGGGAGGGGAATTTTAAGTTAACCCTTGACCCGACTTTGGACAGAAGCCATGGGCTGGCTGAACCCCACACTAATGCTGTGAAGGCCGTCTCCCTCTGGCTCGAAGCACAGGGTCTTACTGATATGTGACATTCATTCCACTCACTGGTATGTGACTATGCCATTTTTTCTGCTACACACAACTCATACAGCCACCTTGACCTTTGGCTGGTGTCTGTAGTAGTCATGGAGAAAATCTCTGCCACAACTATCACCCCTCTCATATTATCAGATCACATCCAGTTTGACATGATCTGTGGGGTCCAATCCAAAAGATCTCCAACCTTTCACCTGGATTACTTGCTACTGAGGGATCCTGATTTTCATAAGTGGTTGACTCGAGAAACAACCCTAGAGCAAAGGAGGGAGAGAGGTGATATAATCGAACATTCAAACACCTTAAGGACATTAACAAGGTGAAAGAGTCTAACATGTTTCAATATAAGAAAAATAGCAGGACAAGAGGACACAACATGAGATTAGAGGAAAGCCAATTAAGGGGTAATGTGAAGAAGTTCTTTTGCACAGAAAGGGTGGTAGATACATGGAACGGCCTACCTCAGGAAGTGGTGGATATGAATTCAGTGCAGGGCTTCAAACAGGCATGGGATAGGCATAAGGGAGCAATACAGATAAGTATGAATAGATAGGCCATTGACAGAGGAAAGGCTGATGGCACATTCATTAGGCAGAAAAAGAAATGGGTAGACTTAATGGGCCTTGTGGTCCTTATCTGCCATCAACTTCTAAGTTCCTGTTTCACCAAGTAATTGAAAGTTAATTATAATGGTGAGACCAGTGCAGCTGCCCTCTGGCAGGGCTCTAAGGTGACCATTTGTGGGACAATCATTAGCTATGCCACACATAGACGTAAGGAGAATAAGCCCTTGCAGACTTGGAGCAGCAACTCAAAGTGAAAGAGGCAGAGTTAAAGGACTCCCCCAGAGCTTCCACCAGCTCCCCTCTACACAGGGCCATTAATAAGCTCTGTGTCAAATAGACACATATCTGGCCAAGAAAGCTAAGTTAAGCTGGTCCTATGTAGGATCAAACAGAGATATGGGGGGAGGGGGGATGTGGGAAGATCTTGGTATACTGCCTAAAGAAACAGCAGGCTGAGAGGTGCATAGCCGGGCTTAAAATTACCCAGGGGGAGTTTGGTACTTCTATATCGCATATCAGTCAGGCTATGTGTGACTTCTATGTTTATCTTTACAGTTTCCCCAACCAGCCTGATCCTCAGCCTTCTATGATTTCCTCAACCCACTCCATCTCCCTACCTTCACCCCAGAACAAAGGAATTATCTAGAGGCCCCAATCTCTCTAGAAGTTGCAAGAGCCCTATAGGCTCTCAGCCCTTACAAAGCGCCAGGTGAAGATGGTTTCTCTGCTGACGTGTTACAAGCTATCTCCCTGATTATCAACCCAATCCTACACAGGCTGTTTAATAAAGCTGCACTCACGGGCTCCTTCCCCACTTCCTTGTGTACTGCCATCATCACGGTGCTCCCCTAAAAAGGTAAGGATCCCTCATCCCTGGCAATCTACCATCCCATATCCCTCATAACATAGAAACATAGAAGTTGACGGCAGATAAGTACCGCAAGGCCCATCCAGTCTGCCCATTTCTTTTTTCTACCTTATAAATGTGCCATTGGCCTTTGCTCTGTCAGTGGCCTATCTATTCATAGTCATTTGTATTGCTCCCTTATGCCTATCCCATGCCTGTTTGAAGCCCTGCACTGTATTCATAGCCACCACTTCTTGTGGTAAGCCATTCCATGCATTCACCACCCTTTCTGTGAAAAAGAATTTCCTCACATTCCCCCTTAATCGGCCCCCCTCTAATCTCATGCTGTGTCCTCTTGTCCTGCTATTTTTCTTATATTTAAACATGTTAGACTCTTTCACCTTATTAATGCCCTTAAGGTGTTTGAATGCCTCGATCATATCACCTCTCTCCCTCCTTTGCTCAAGGGTATACATATTGAGCTCTGTTAATCTGTCCTCATATGTCTTCTGATGCAGTCCCTGCACCATTTTGGTTGCCCTTCTCTGGACTGCCTCAATTTGGTTAATGTCCTTGTGAAGGTGTGGCCTCCAATACTGCACGAGTACTCAGATGGGGCCCAACCAGTGTCTTGTAAAGAGGGATTATTACCGCCCTCTTACGACTTGTGATACCCCTACTAATACACCCTAACACCCCCTAGCCTTACCTACTGCTTTAGAGGTCTGCTTGGATGATTTCAGGTCATTAGTGATGATGATTCCCAAGTCTCTTTCTTCCTTTGTGACTGCTAGCAACTCCCCTCCCAGCCTATAGGTGGCTTCAGGGTTTCTCTTCCCTATGTGCATGATTTTGCACTTCTTTGCATTAAATCCCAGTTGCCACTCTTCTGACCATTTTGCTAGTTTATCTAGATCTCTTCTCATTCTGCCCACCCCATCTGGATCATCTACTCTGTTGCAGATCTTGGTGTCATCTGCAAACAGACAAGCCCTACCCTCTAATCCATCTGCAATGTCACTAATGAAGATGTTGAAGAGGACTGGCCCCAGGACTGATCCCTGAGGTACCCCACTTGTGACTTGCATCTCTTCTGACTGTATACCATTTACCACCACTCTCTGTTTTCTGCCCGTCAACCAGTTTGCCACTCACTTGACTAACTTCTGACCCACCCCGAGCCTACCCAGCTTATTTATCAATCTTCTATGTGGAACAGTGTCAAAAGCTTTGCTGAAGTCAAGGTAGGCGACATCAACTGTTCCCCCTTGGTCCACCACTCTGGTTACCCAGTCAAAGAAATCTATGAGATTAGTTTGACAGGACCTTCCTTTTGTAAAACCATGCTGTCTTGGATCCTGTGCCCCTATGGATTCCAGGTGTTGCACTATCCTTTCCTTAAGGAGTGTCTCCATAATTTTGCCCACTACTGAGGTAAGACTGGCTGGTCCGTAGTTCCCCGCCTTCTCCCTGCTACCACTCTTGTGGAGCGGGATCACATGAGCCCTTCTTCAGTCTTCTGGGACCTCTCCTGTGCTCAGAGACTCACTAAACAGTTCTGCTAATGGCTCTGCTAGTTCCACCTTTAGCTCCTTAAGTACCCTGGGATGTATGCCATCAGGTCCCATTGCCTTATCCACCCTGAGCTTAGCAAGCTCTTGTAGGACCCTTTCTTTTGTGAAGGGAGTAGTGCTCACCTCCCTCCCCGTGTCCATGATGCTGAGCTGTGGGCCCTACCCTACCTTCTCTTCAGTAAATACTGAGCAAAAGTATCTATTTAGGATAGATGCCTTTACAGGGTCCTCCTCTTCACATGCTCCCTTTTCTCCATTAAGCTTAGCAATACCCCCTCTGGACTTTCTCCTTTCACTAATGTATCTATAGAAAGTCTTGTCACCTTCTTTTACTGTTCGTGCTAGTTTTCCTCAGTTTGGGACTTTGCCTGCCTTACTGCCTTCCCTGCTTCCTTTAGGGCAGTTTGGTATGCCTCCTATCTTCATCCCGTTGTGTTCCTTATATATTTTCTGAAGGCCAGCCTTTTGGCTCTGACCTTTTCTGCTACTGTATTTAAGAACCAAAGTGGTTTCCTTCTTCTTTTGCACTTCCTTTTCTGTCTAACACAATGGGATGTTGCTTCAAGTATTGCACCCTTAATGCTTGCCCACTTTGCCTGTACCCCCTCACCTGTGTTTCTTTTTGCCAGGGCTCGCTTAACTCTGTTGGCCATCTTATCAAAGTCAGCTCCTCTGAAGTCTCATATTTTTGACTTGGAATGGGATGATTTAGCTGTAGTAGCCAAATTGAACCATACCATATGATGGTCACTGGCCCCCAGGTGACCTTCTACCTGGAGATCTGTGATCCCTTCCTTGTTAGTCAGTACTAGATCTAGGATAGCCCTGTCTCTCGTGGGTTGCTGTACCAGTTGTTTGAGGCCCTCCCCTGCAGGGAATCCACTATGTGTCTAGTTCTGGCAGATGTTAATGCTGGTATTGACCAATCTGTATCCGGCATGTTGAAGTCTCCCATTATCAGAACCTCCCCTTTAGCTGTGATGTTTTGTATATCTTCTAACAGTAATGTGTCTATGTCCTCCCCCTGGTCTGGGGGCCTGTAGACAACCCCAGTTCTTATGGCTGTCCCATTTCCTGTTTCCAGGGTGACCCACAGTTCTTCTGGCTCCTTATGTGTATTCTGAATTTCTGTAGCTTTGATATTTTCATTGACATACAGGGCCTCCCTCCACCCCTTTTGCACCTCGGTCTCTTCTGAACAATACATAACCAGGTACTGAAGTCTCCCAAGTGTGGTTACTGGTAAACCACATCTCACTAATTGCTACTATGTCCAGTTTATCCTCTGACATTATTGCCTGCAGGTCTGGCATCTTATTTCCCAGGCTGTGAGCATTTGTGTACATGATTTTCCATTGGCCAGATTTTGGTGTGTTAGTTTCTGGGTGAGGTTTGGCATTACCCCTATGCGTCGTATGGGGAGACAAGCTTTTTTTCTTACCTGGTGATGCAAATGAACTGCAAACATGCTGAATCCTGTTTGACGCTAGCTGAGGGGAGGTGTTCTTCCATTCGATGATGGGATGCTGCACCCCTCTCCCATTTGCTAATTTAAATATTCTGCAAAGGCGTCAAACTTCTGCCCCAATGCACTGACTCCTCCTTAGTCAGATGCAGTCCACCAAATTTAAAGAACTTTCGCTCCCAGAACTGTTGCCAGTTCCTACAAATCTGTGTCCTTTTCCTGGCACCAGCCCTTGAGCCATGTGTTTAGCCCCTATCTCCACTTCTCTGACCTTCCGTCCATCTGCTCCCTCTCCCAGACTGGCAGGATCTCAGAGAAGGAGATGCTGGACAAAATAGATGATAGTTTGTCACCCAGCCTGGTCAGGTGTTCCTTGGTCTCCACAACTGACCGGCTGGCGAGATCATTAGTCCCTATGTGTACTAGGACATCAATGTTTTCTCCTGCTTTGTGAACAATTTTAGCAATGCAGTCAGTGTCTCTCCATGCTGATGTACCTGGGAGACATCTGACCATTACCCCTGGCTGGCGATGGGTATCAACTCCCTGAATCATGGAGTCTCCTATGATCAGAAGTTTTTTTGGATTTCCTTTTTGCTTTTTTTGTTTTGGTTCCTGATTTGGGTGAATTTTGTTGTGCTAGCTCCTGTGCTGCTGTGTCCTGCTCTGCAGTGTCCTCTGCCCCTTTGTTTGATTTCAGAGATAGAGGCAGATACCTGTTTGTAGTGTTTATATGGTTTTTGAAGGTAATATGTTGGAGAGCAGAGAGTGATGGGACACCCGATTTGCCCCTCCTAACCACCTGCCAACCTCCTGGACCAACTACCCTCTGCGGTCGAGGTTTTTCTGTTGGATGCTGGGGGAAATGGCAGGTGATTCTTATAACGTATTTCCTCTTGAATATGAAATTTGAGGCGTGCAATCTCTGCCCATGCTGCCCGGAGCTGAGCCCTAAGATCTCCAAAGCCCAGCATGTAGGACAATGTCCTAAATCCTGTAAGACTGTCCTTCTGAAAATTGTTCCACAGTACCTGCAGTTAATGATATCCATTCCAGAAAAGTTGCTGAGTTTATAACCTAGTCAGAGTAATTAGAAGGAAAAAAAAAGGAAAAAAAAATGCAAGTAATGGTTTGATTGTGTTTTGTTTAACTTGTTATAACAACTAGTTAAATTACTAGTGCCCCTGTAAATGAGCTCACCTTGTGGAGGCCCCACAGATCCACCCCTTCCTGCTCTGCCACAGGAAATGCCACAACTGTGGTACCCTATAAAAGGAGTGTAGTGTGGGGGGGATGAGGGTGGGTGGCTGGGCCCTTCCCCTGCGGAAAAAGAAAAACCACGGATGAAAGAAAAAGGAGGTAAGAGCAGAAACAATCGGTCAACAACAAATACAGTAACCCTGAAAGCTTATCCTAATGATAGATAAAACTGTAAAACCTGTAAAGCACCACCTGTAATAATTTCAGAGAAGATATACGCTGTAAGAAACACTTTGCTACAGAGAAAAATAAAACAATGAAATGTTGGCAACAAACAGTAGCAATCCCTGTGAGTAAAAAATAAAAACACCACACAGTAAATCCGCTTAGCCAAAATAAGTCTTAATCCTTTTCCCTAGCTCTGGTAAGTTTCTCTACTCTGCCTTTCAAGCAGTCTTAGAAGGAAAGAGCTCAGGTGAAGCTAGGTGCCTTGGCCAGCAAACCAAGTCTTCTACCTCCAAGTTTCAACTAACCTGACTTTTTAACCCTTCTTTCTGTTGGAAATTACTGACTGCCCTGTAGTTGGGTGAAGGGTGTTAATTGTCTGGCCTCTGACCTCAGCTACGTGATAACTGGAGGTGGGGCTTAGTCAGAGTTAAAGTAGCAAGCAGAGTTTTAATTTCTCAGAAGAAGCCAGAAGGGGAAGGAAGGAAACATATTCAATTCAGTGCTTTAGAGTAACTGGTAATTGCTATTTTTCTTTAAACTTAGATTGTGGGCTTTTAGTGACACTATACTTTCTTTGTTGTCTTTACTTATAATTGTTTTGGGCTGTTGAAAATTTAAAACATAGTGGTGGTGTAATTCTGTGCTGTCTTTAATTGCTGAATTTCACCCCCCTCCCCTCCCCCAACTCTTAATTAAATGCCCTGTTAAATCTGATTGACAGGAGCTAAACACAAGGTATAGTAAGGGTGTGAAGTAGGAGGGCATAAGGGAAGAAGCCCACCGTCAGCACGACAAGTGTTTTGACTCATTTGTTTATTTATTGGTTCTTTTCTTTAAAAAAAAAAAAATTATCTGAGGATCAGTGGCAGGATTTTTAGTACAGCAAATTAATAAAAGGGAACTAGGAGAGCTTCAGTAGCAGACAAGTAGTGGAATTGCAGTATAATGTGGGGTGGTGCAATGCAGTGGCATGAGGGCAGCCATATTCAGGCAGACCTTCTGGACACTGAGGTGCTGCCTATCTGCATCATCTCTCTGGACTGCGGGATGAGGTAGCCAGACTCAGAGCAGAAGTAAACTGGGTCAGGAGTACCATCGCCCCTATCCAGGGACCACCCAGTCCAATGCCACTGCTTCAAGGATGCCGAGACGAGGAGCACTTGGATGACAGTGGGCTCAGGGAGGGTTAGAGCAGTTAGGCAGAGGCACATCCAGATCCTATTCCACTCAAGAACTCATATGCACACTGGCAAATGAGGACAACCAAATAGAGGTACCCAGAGAGTGGAAGGAAAGGATGTGGAGGTTAGTCAGGAGGTGACCTCAGCGGGGAAAGCAGTGGACCCCAGAGGAGGAGGAAGTGAATCCTGGTGGGGAACTCCATCATAAGAGGGATCCAGCTAGGAACACAGAGGGGGAGGACAGGGAGGTGAGGTGCCTACCAGGTGCCATGGCATGGAGGGATAGAAGGAAGATCCTGGGGATCACTGGGAAGGCAAGACGGGAGGGTGAGCTGGATGTCATTATCCACCTAGGTACTAAAGACCTGGCAAATGGGGAGCCAAAGGAAGTTCAGGAAGAGTTTAGTAAACTGGGGAGGGTCTCAAGCAAGTAGCTACTTCTGTCACTTTCTCAAAGTACTACCTGTGAGAGGCAAGGAGACATAGGAGTGCATGCACCAGGAACTTTAACTCATGGTTGAAGAACTGGTGCTGTGAGAAGGGTTTAGATTCATTGGTGACTGGGGACCCACCTGGAGGGATGGAGGTTTGTTCAAGCCTGACGGCCTGCATCCATCCTGGAGGGGAATCCAAGCACTCAATGATAAGTTTAAATGCTACATTGACAAGCATTTAAACTAGCAAAGTGGGGTGACAGGCCAGCAAGGAGGGTACCTACTTGCTTACCCCCCACAACTAGCAGTGGAACCAGTGAACCAGAGGAGTGGCTATCTCTGCAAAGCAGTGTGCAAAAGATGGAGATTAGTGCCCAAGAGGTGGATAAGCAGAAAAGGGGCAAAATTCAGCAGAAGGGCAGACAGCAAGGAGAACCAGGGATAAATGACAACCAAGGAAGGGGCTGGAGTAGAACAGTGAAACAGTCTAGGAGGTCAGATCATGGAAAGCCATGTGTGCAAATGCCAGGAGCCTTAACAAAGATGGAAGATCTGAGGCTGTCATGGTACAGTCAGACCTGGACATTGTGGCCATCACTGAAACCTGGTGTAATGATAACCACGACTGGGAGATGACCATACCTGGCTACAACATATTCAGAAGAGACAGAGCAGGCAGGAAGGGAGGAGGAGTAGCACTGTATGTGAAAAATGACATAAGGGCCACAGAGATCCAGGAGGAACAAAATGGGGGAGAGATACTGTGGGTTAAGCTGGAAAGGAAAATGGGGACAGCCATCTGCACAGGTGTGGTCTATAGACCACCAGCCCAGGAGGAAGAAACAGATTGGGAGCTGATGCTAGCCATCCAAAGGATGGCAGACAAGGGTGAGGTAGTACTGGTTGGAGACTTCAATATTCCAGACGTGGACTGGAGCATCCCAGCAGCAGCATCAACTAGGAGCAGATTTGTCCTGGACTCCCTTCAGGGTGCCTTCCTCAAGCAACTGGTCATGGAACCAACTCGGCAGAAGGCAATACTGGACCTTGTGCTCACAAACAGGGACAGTGTGATGGGGGTAACAGTGGGGATCACCTGGGAAACAGTGACCACCAGTCATTGTGGTTTGAAATCACAGAAGAGCAGAACCAAACCACACAAAAACACGTATCCTGGATTTTAGGGGCAGACTTTGGGAAAATGGGAGATACTTGAAAGAGGCATTAAGGAATGGGACAGGAATCAGGGTTGAGGAACAGTGGGCAGTATTTAAAATGGGGATTACAAGAACAACAGAATTATGCATTAAGCAGGTTAGCAAGAGGAAAAGGAAGAGGAGACCATTATGGTTTTCAAAGAGGTAGCAAAAGAAGTGAAAGCCAAAAGATTGCATTCAGGCAATACAAAAGACACAGGCAGAAGGGATAGGGAGAAGTACCAGGAGAAGCAAAGGGAGGCAGGGGAGGTCAGTAAGGAAGCCAAAGCTCAGACAGAAGAACACATTGCAAAATCAGTGGGTAGAGGGACAAAACCTTTACAGGTACATAAGTGAAAAAAAGACAAAGGAGGGATTGTGAGACTGAAGGGGAGGATGGGGCGATGGAGGATGACAACAGTAAAGCTGACATTTTGAACAGGTATTTCTGCTCAGTCTTTACTGAGGAAGAGGGTAATGGGTCTGAAGGGAGTACAAGGGGTCAGAATGGTGCAGAAATGGACACAAGTCCCTTTACATGAGAAAGGGTCCTGAAGGAACTGGAAGTAATAAGAGTTGATAAAGCAATGGGGCCAGATGGGGTGCACCCCAGGGTCCTTAAAGAACTAAGAGAGGTGGTGGCTGAACCTCTGGCTATCCTGTTTAGCCGATCACTGGAAACAGGGGAGGTACCTAAAGACTGGAGGACAGCAGATGTAGTCCCCTTATACAAAAGTGGGAACAAAGAGGAAGCAGGGAACTACAGACCAGTCAGCCTCACCTTGGTAGTGGGGAAGATCATGGAAGCACTACTGAAGGAGAGATTGGTGGAACATCTGGTTGTCAATGGACTACAGGACCCAAGGCAGCATGGTTTCACCAGGGGGAGGTCATGTCAGACCAACCTCGTTGAATTTTTGACTGGGTGACTAGGGAGGTGGATCAGGGGAGGCGGTGGACATGGCCTATCTGACTTCAGCAAGGCCTTTGACACTGTGCCACATAGAAGACTATTACACAAACTGGGGAATATGGGTGTGGGCAGGACAGTAGTGTGGTGGGTAGGTAACTGGCTGGGTGGCAGGACACAGAGTGGTGGTGAATGGCTGTCACTCCACAGAGGAAGAGTGACCAGTGGGGTACCACAGGGATCAGTGCTGGGACGGTCCTATTCAACATCTTCATCAGTGACATTGCGCAGGACCTAGAAGGCAGAATTTCACTGTTCACTGATGACACAAAGCTCTGTAACAGAGTAGACACACCAGAGGGTGTAGACAGAATGAGAAGGGACCTGCAGAAACTTGAAGAATGGTCAGGGGTTTGGCAGTTGAAATTCAATGCAAAGAGTGCAAGATAATGCATATGGGGCACAAAACCCTGGCACAATATATCAGTTGGGGGTGAGGATATAGCATGCACCAAGCAGGAAAGGGATCTTGGGGTTGTCATCTCTGATGACCTCAAGGTAGGGAAACAGTGTGACAGGGCAGCAGGTAAAGCAAATAGGATGCTGGGATGTATAGGCAGAGGCATCAACAGCAGGAAAAGGGAGGTCATAATTCCGCTATACAAGACACTAGTGAGGCTCCACCTGGAGTACAGTGTACAGTTCTGGAGACCATACCTACGTAAGGACATAGACAGGGTAGAGAAGGTTCAGAAGAGGGCAATAAAGATGGTGCATGGATTGCATCACAAGTCCTATGAAGACAGGTTGAAGGAACTGAACATGTACTCCCTGGAGGAGAGGAGGGAGAGAGGGGATATGATAGAGACATACAAGTATCTTACAGGGAGGAACAGGGTGCAGGAAAACACTATTTTAAGTGAAAAGATGTTCCAGGACTAGAGGGCATGGGATGAAGTTGGAGGAGGGCGATTCAGAGGAAACATGAGAAGAATTTCTTCACAGAACGAGTGGTGGACAAGTGGAACACCCTGCCAGAGGAAGTGGGGGCTGAAACAATCACAGGATTTAAGAATGCATGGGATAGACATAAAGGAATTCTGGAGGTCAGGGGTAAGGGGCAACAGACTTCTAGGAAAACAAACTGAACTTACAAGCTCAAATGGGCAGACTGGGTGGGCCATAGGCCCTTATCTGCCGACACTGTCTATGTATCTATGTATCTATGTAGTTTGCCAGCTCCACCCCCCACGTACACTCCTAATCCTTTGGAAGAGCTGTGGGAGGAAAGCAATTAGCTCCTTCAATGTGAGAAGGAGACTGAAACACCTCTGAGACAACAAACCTTTTCAACAAACAAAAAAAAAACAAGAATAAAATAAAACACAGTGTCAAGCAGTAATTTTGCTTAGCCCAATGATAAAAAAGTCACAAAAATGTAAGCTCCACCTGTAATACAGTAATTTCAGAGAAGATATGCCGTGTAAGAAACACTTTGCTACAGAGAAAAATAAAGCAGTAACAGAAGATATACCTTGCAAAAGACAATTTGAATCAGAAGATTACAGCAGTAATCTGTTAGCACACACCTGTAGGCACACCTTGTAATAATGCAGAAGAAGGTATACCAGCAACAACAATTTGAATCAGAGAAAAATAAAGCAATGAAATATTAGCAACAAACAGTAGCAATCCCTGTGAGTAAAAAATAAAAACAACACCACACAGTAAATCTGCTTAACCAAAATAAGTCTTAATCCTTTTCCCTTGCTCTGGTAAGTTTCTCTACTCTGCCTTTCAAGCAGTCTTAGAAGGAAAGAGCTCAGGTGAAGCTAGGTGCCTTGGCCAGCAAACCAAGTCTATGCTAAAACCTTGGTGCTCCAGTTGCAGCAGTTCCTCCCAGCTCTCATCCATCCATCATAAGTGTGGTTCATCAAGGGACGACTCAACTCTGACCACCTCCAGACTGTGGGGAATCTCTTACTCATAGCTAAGCACTCCCCCTCACCTTCTGCTGCTGTGGTCATCGATTTCAAGAAGGCATTTGGTTCTGTTGAGTGGGGTTATTAATATAGGGTTATCCATAAACCGGGTCTTGGCCCAGTTTTCTCAAGTCTGATCCACACCCCATATATAACACCTGCCTCCAAAGTACTTACTAACCACATGCTGTCAGAGGCGATCCACCTGAAGAAAGGCACCTGACAGGCTTCCCTCTCTCTGTCCCCTATTATTCATTTTAGCAATAGGACCACTTTTAGCAGCTATCTGGCAAAAACCAAGACATCCTAGGAATCAGGGCTGTCCCCTCAAGCTGCAAGGCCCTTCTCTACGTAGATGACCTGCTGGTGCTTACCGAGCATGCTCCTACTATTCTCCCCTCCCTAATCTCACTTCTATCTGCCTTTTCTCAGGTCTCTGGGCTGAATGCCAACTGCTCCAAAATGGAGGTTCTTCCATTCAACTCCTCCTGCCTGCCTCATATGACACACTAGGTGGTCTCCAAACTAAATCAGTTATTTGTGGATCCAAATCTCTCACAAGCTTTACAAAATCTGTACTGTAAGTTTCACCCTGTTACTACAGGAATTGTGCACCTAATTTGATAGGTGGAAATCATTACAACTATTAATGGCTGGGAAGGTGGAAGCTACAAAGGTGTTTCATCTGCTCCCTCACATTCCTACCCCTATCACTCAGCAGTAGTTCAATAAACTGGATTATAAACTAGGCTTTTCAAATCCAAGCCTCTGATTGGCTAGTACATCATCTGAGCCATGTCCTTATCAGATAATATACTAGCCAACTGGGACTACTGCCCACTAAGATGTCCTGTGACAATGATGAATCAGTGAGCTCTGCCAAGCATAAACAGAAACGTTAACTGCCAGAGTTCACTGAAGCAGCAGCGCTGCGGGAAGCTGTCTTTTCTCATACTGCACCAGCAAGGAAACCATAATTGGTGCACCGGTGGACTCGTGACAGTTAAAAAAAACCAAAAAAAAAACACACACATACATAAGCTGCCGACTTTCTACCTGCTCTTTTGTATATTTTTTTTCTTTCACTGTCCCCGGCGTAGTGCTCTCACTCCCAGCATTTCAAATGGCGCCAAGACCCGTAACTGTCACGATCTCACTCACATCACAGGAAGCTCCAGTACCACAAATAGTCTCAATATTTTTTTTTTTTTTTTACTCACTAGCCATCAGTTTTCTCATGACTCCACGTTTCAGCAGTCGCTCACGCTGCTACAGACTGTATTCGGTCTCCAGACTCCATACCCCATCCCCACAGAGAGTGTATTCGGTATTCAGTCTCTGGACTCCATACCCAACCCCCCCCCAGTCTTTTATCAGAAACCGTCCAGCAATGGACAAGTCCCGATCACAGCATATAGTGCTGTACTGTCACCTCACAAAAACAAGCATTTATCAATGCCGAATGTTGTCGTGCTGGCATTGGCTTTGGTAGTGCAGTGTGGAAACACATTTTGGGCAGGATGTGTAAAATGACAGCTGTACTGTTCATAAGGAGGTAAAAAAAATGGCAGTGTTGAAAATGTGGCATGTAAATATTGCAAATTTGCGAAGTTATAAGGGTGTGTGGGAAATGCACAACGCACGCTTGTAACACAGTCATTTTATGGACTTTTGGGACCAGATTTTCAACATAGGCATTTTAGCACCTCTGCTCATGTACAGTGTGACTGTCATTTCCTCAAACTGTCCCAAAAAATGATTTTGCACAGTGACCCCGCAATTCCGCGCCGGACATGCGAAAACACATTTCGGGCAGGATATGTAAAATGACAGCAGTACTGTTCATCAAGAAGTGTGGAAAAATGCCAATGCTGAAAATCCAGAGTGGAAATATTACAAATGCACTTTATGAGTGTGCGTGCAAACTGCGCAACGCACGCTCGTAACATTGTCATTTTATGGAGTATAGTCACCAGATTTTCAACATAGGCATTTTAGGACCTCTAGTAATGAACAGTGTCACTGTCATTTTTTGTAATCTGCCCCGAACATCGATTTCCCACAGCAGCTGCGCCGGAAGTGCAGAAACACATTTTGGCCAGGATGTGAAAAATGACAGCTGTACTGTTCACAAGGAGGTGTAGAAAAATGACAATGTTGAAAATCTGGCATGAAAATATTGTGAATTCACGTAGTTACGAGTGTGCTTAGCAACTGCACAATGCACGCTCGTAAAACAGCTATTTTTTGGATTTCTTCCACCAGATTTGCAGCATAGGCTTTTTGAGGCCCCACTCATGAACACTGCCACTGTCCTTGTGTTAATCAATCCCAAAAGGTGATTCCACGCAGTGACTGTGAAATCACCTTTTGGGATGGATTAACGTCATAACAGTGACAGAATTCATGAGGAAGGGCCCCAAAACCCCCATGTTGAGAATTTGGTGCAAAAATTCCCAAAAGTGCCTGCGATATGCATCAAAGTTGAAAAAACCCTATTTATTACATTATACAGCTTACCGGCATTTCCTCAGTTTGCGGCCAGCTTTGAAGAGTGCAGACGTGTTCCTGGTCCACCAAAGATCATCGCACCAGACTATGGAGGTAAGTATGGGGTTGGGGTGTGTGGGGATGCAGGGTGCGCAGTGGGTGGGTGCGGATGGTGGGTAGGGATACTATGAGGGACCGTTTTTATGTTACAGGGGAAAAAAACTAACATCACGGGACAGTTTTTTTTTTTTACAGGGGACTTGGCACACTGGAGTGGGCTCCCAGTGTGCCACCTAACTGTTTGGGGGGGGTTGCTGCAGCCGACGGGGGATTGGGCACCCTTGTCTGCACACAATGCAAGGGAAGGATTCATTTATGCCGATGGGGATTGGGCTCCCCCGTCGCACACAAAGAAAGTGGGGGAAGAGCCGGGGGTTTGGGCACCCTCCCTCGGCATATAGCAAATGGGGAGAATGCTTTGTGCTAGCGAAATTACAGGCTCCCCATCGGCACATACATTGGGGCATGGGAAGCCGGCAGGGGAATTGGACACCACCGAAGTTGGCAGTTGGGTGGCCCCCACATTCACAATGTCGTCGTGCATGTCCAGGGAAGGTCCACTGAGTCTGACGAGCTTTGCTCAGATTGCAGCAGACTTTTTCTTAGATGTGCTCACCACATTATGTATGCATGGTGTGGTGCCGGTATGCAGGCTAATTGGGGAATGAGAGATGCACCTACTGGTGCATGCCCTGCATTCGCCCAACAGCAACCGCACCTCCAAAGCTGCACTACTCGCAAGATGATGGCTGCGCAAGTGCGCCAACATAAAAAGAGACCTCATCATGTCAAGTTCCCTGTTAGTTACGCTTTTAAGTCTGGGTAAAAAAACAACCGGAAATAGGTCCATATGGTGGCTACAAACGGACATGCTCGCTGTCAACAAAGCTGCACTCAAAACATCCAACTTGAAACAAAACTAAATAAAAATAAAAACAAACAAACTCAAAAAATTATATTTTGATGGTGAGAGGACATGGTAACAGGACAAACAGAACACCTCAACTAGGAAATGCTTTGCACAAGTAAAACCAAGTTGGCAGTCAGGCACACCTTAGATGCATACAGCAAGTAATACATGTTGAAATAATAACAATACAGAAAAACCCAAAAGGTTAAATGTATAGAGCTTGTGGGGGGAGCATACATACACTGTATAATATTTTTCTACTTTGTTTCTAATGAATACATAGGAAGACCTCTGCTGGGGACTATTTTTATTACTATTTGACCTAGTGAAATCTCCATTTTTATATTTCTAACTTTCTTTTCTTCTAATTTTTTTTTTAACAATTACTTAAGTGCCCATTTTATAAGTGCAATAACACACTCAAAGGTGTGGGTTGCATGCTGATAAGAGCATGCCCAGGGGCATAAGGCGCCTCGTGCCTTAGTACACCCCTAGGCATGCTCTTATCAGCATGTAACCCACACCTTGTCATGTGTAACTGCTTGCTTCCCTGATAGGTAGCTTTTTATGGGGTGGATACAAACCTTGTTACCTTGTTAAAGGCACTACTCTGTATCAACCCAGCTAAGGGCAGCTCCCCTGATGGCCTTGACCCTAAGCTGCTGTACCTCTCTGCTCCAGTTATTTCCTGCCCTCTCTCTGATCTCCTCAACCTGTCGTTTCACACTGAGACCATCCCTGAAACCTGGAAACATGCTACAGTTCTTCCCCTACCAAAGGGAGGTGATCTCTCATCTTCTGGGAATTACTGCCCCATCTCGCTTCTACCCACCCTGGTTAAACTTCAGGAACTACGGTTCCTGTAAAGGGCGCCAAGTTTGGGGCACAGTTTTTTCAGGATGGCATCAATATGTACAGAAAGGTTAAGGTGTTGGTCAAGCCAGACACCCAGGTATTTGAAAGAGGTGGTGTCCTCTAGTGTTGTCCCATCAAGGGTGTGGAAGGAGGGTGGGAAGGGCAGCCTAGAGAATTTCTGCCTAGTGCCAAAGGTCATGGAGACTGTTTTCTTGGTGTTTAGGAAGAGTTGATGTGAACTTAGCCAGAACTGAACATTATCAAAGTCAAGCTGTGGTCTGGAAGTCACATTGGAGGGAGACTGGCCAGAGGTGAACAAGACCGTGTTGTCAGCATTCATATGGATGGAGGATGAGGGGCATACTGATGGTAGGTCGTTTAGAAAAATTGAGAATAAGAGAGGGCCAAGTATGGAGCCTTGAAGCACAAAGTAGAGATGGGTAGTGGAGGGGACATAGAGTCAGTTATTTTAACAGATTGAGTTCTACCTACCAGGTAGGCTCTGAACCAGTTGCAGACAGAGACAAGCCAGCTGACGAGAGAGTTTTGAGGAGGAGGGAGTGGGAGACTGTGTGGAAAGCCTTGGCAAGGTCGACAAAGACAGTAGAAGTGATGTGACCTCTATCCATGGCTAAATGAATAGAGTCAGTGAGTCTAAGTAGGGAAGTGGTTGTGGAGTAATTCTTCCGAAAACCAGATTGAAAGGGAGTGAAGAAGGAGGAGTCATCAAGAAAGGAGGAGAGTTGGGAGGTAGACTGACACTCCTTATTACTGTCTAATTACTCTTCCCCTAACTAGCATGATACTACAAAATAATATGTTGTGACTTAGCTAACTTGATTTTATGTCTCGCCTTCCTGTTGTAGACTCTACCTTCCTGTTGTAGATTGTACATCTACCAGGCCCAAGGACAGAGTACTTCAATGCCTGGATCGACAACAAACTCTTGCATTTTGGGAAGGACTTCCTCCAGATGATGACATCACTGAGCCTTGCACAAGAAGTTGGTTCTGTGACCCACTGCCACAGCCACAACTTGGACTTAGTATTCTTACTGGGGCTTGAGATCACTGACCTCAGGATTGATCTGGTCTCTTGGTCAGATCACTGCAAGATAGAATTTTTGTTCAGGCCCTCCTATTAGTCCCTCCCCTGTTGAGATGGTCCACTACTGCCCTTTGAGGGGTGTATCCCCAGAGGGACTGCTGGCAGTAGTGGATTTTTCTGGTGAGAGTGCTGCATGTGCAATGGGGTTGGATGAGGTGGTAGCAGCCCATAATAATGCTGTCACCAAGATGTTCAACACCACTGCTCAGATCCGTATATGACGCAGGTCTTCTTGCTTGAAATTCCCATGGTTTGATGGGACTCTCAAGGAGATGAAGACCACAGGTCAGAAGTTAGAGCATTGCTGGAGAAGGACTGGGGCTTTTGATGACAAACTGGCTCTGAGAATTCACTAAGATGAATATCAAAGGCCAATCAACCATAATAAGGCAGAGTTCCTCTCCAGAAGATTACTGCAGGAAGGAACAGACCTGTTCAGCTCTTTCGAACTGTAGATAGGCTACTTCATCCAGCCTGTCTGCAGCCGAAAAGACCATTTTCAATTGCACAGTGTGAAGAGTTTGCTCAGTTTTTTGCTGGCAGGGTGTCCTCCATTAGAACTGGGATATCTCCAGTGGAGCATGCTTTGCCTGCAGTATAGATCCTGGTAGTGACAGAAGTACTTCAACTATCTGGGATGAATTTCGGTTGGTGGAGGTGGCTTAGGTCATCAAGGTGATTTCGAAACTGCAATCCACTTTTTTTTTTAATATAGCTATTTGGTCCTCGTCACCTCCTTCTGCCAACTGGTGATGAGAACACATAGTTTTTTTGTTTTTTTTTACTGATTTTCTCCCCTGACTCCCCCCTCCCCCTGAGGCCCTGGCACATGACCGTGTGAGCATGTGAAGACATGCTATGTACCCTGTGGTGCCAGTGCAGCCCCTTCCAGCTCCCGTAATTATTTTCTGTCTCTTCTCCACCTACACTACCCACCGGACCTCCACCTGGTGGGAGCGGAACTACAGCGGGGGTGCCAAGCCACCCTCACCACCCTTGGGAGAGGAACGCTGCCCATCAGTATGCTTGATCCTGCTCTGCCCTCCCCCAGCGCTGGCACCCCGATGACCCAAGGTTATTCCAGAACCTGGGTCACCGGCATAGCATGAGGTAAGGTGTCCAGTGCCATAACCCTCAGCGCCACTGAGCCAGCAGCTACAATCCACTTTTGTGAACTGGACCTGGGCCAAGCACATCTCCTGGTGGGATGTGTTGAGTCTATTGGCCCAGTATTTGCTGAGATCTTCCGGTGCTCGTTCTCAGGAGGGCTCTTTCCTGACATCTTGAAGGAGGCGTTGGTGAGGCCCATACTGAAGAAACCATCACACGACCCTGACATCTTAGTGAATTACTGGCCTGTTTCCAATCTTCCATTCTTGGGGAAAGTAGAGGATAAAGTGTTGGCTTTGCAGCTTGAGGCCCACCTTATGGCCTTTGACAACTACGAGCCACTCCAATCTGGATTTAGGAGAAAGCATAGCACAGAAACAGTGTTGGTTGGGGTGCAGAATTATCTCCTTGGGGCAAGAGATAGAGGAGAATGGTCAATTCTCATTCTCCTACAGTAGCAGCCACAGACTATGCCAGCTATTTCCCAAAATTACTGTGATATTTCCAGAGAAATCTCCTACTTTCTCCATTTCCACAGTAGGGGCAGCAGAGAGAAACTCTTTAGAAATTTTGCGAGATATCTGGAAATAGCTGGCAATGTCTGTGGCTACTACTGTAGATCTCTCATTAGCATTTGACACCGTAGACCATGTGGTGCTGCTTGATCAACTTAGAGAGCTCTGTGGACTCACCAGCAAAGTCATCAGCTGGTCTGAGTCCTTTCCGACAGGCAGGAAGCAACAGGCTGTGATGGGGAATTTCTCCTCCAGCTCGAAGCCCCTGACCTTTGGAGTGCCTCAAAGTTCGATCTTGTCACCCATGTTGTTTGTGGTGTACATGCTGTCCCTGGGTCTCAAGGGGTGGAAATGGACTATAAAATGATAGAGGGCATTTTCAAAATGGCTGAAAAAGGGGAGATACTGTTGATGGGGGACCTGAATATGCCAGGTGTTAACTGGGCGACATGGACTGCAGCCACATCCAAGAGCAGAGTCATTCTCGATGCCCTACAGGGGGCATGCCTTAGACAGCTAGTGGTGGAACCCACTTGGGAGGGAGCAGTATTAGACCTGGTACTCTCAAATGGAGAGAGGATCACAAATTTAGAAGTCAGTAGAATCTGGGAACAAGCGACCACTGCATAGTGTGCTTCACAATAAACACAACCATGGAGACAAGCTATACAAAGACAAGGATACTGGACTTTAGAAAGGCTGACTTTGGCATAATGGGTGAATACCTGAGGAATGCATTAGCAAATGGCCAGAAAGGAGGGGTGGAAGAACAATGGAGAAAAATCAAAACTGCCATCATGAAGGCAACAAGCCTTTGTGTGAAACAAATAAAGAAAACAAAGTGGAATAAAAAAACACTATGGTTCTCAAAAGAGGTGTCAGGGAAGGTGAAGGAGAAAAAGGCTGCATTCAAAAAGCATAAGGAATCACAGACAGAGCATGACAGGGAACTGTGTCAATTAAAGCAGAAAGAAGTGGGGAAGGCAGTCAGAAAATCAAAAGCCCAAACCGAGGAAAAGATAGCCAACTCAGTGTAGAAGGGGGATAAAACCTTTTATAGGTACATTAGGGAGCATAGAAAGGTTAAGGGAGGGATAGTGAAGATTAACAAAGGAGAGGGGAGGTGGGCAGAGGGAGACAGTGAAAAGGCAAAGATACTGAATGAATACTTTTGCTCAGTATTCACAAAAGAAGAAGAGGAGGAGTTACCTAAACCAAACAGTAGAAGCACTCTGGATAGTGGGGTTGACACCAGTCCATTTACAGAAGAAAGAGTACTGAAAGAACTCCTAAAACTCAAGGTGGACAAAGCAATGGGGCCTGATGGGATTCACCCTAGACTCCTAAAAGAGCTAAGGGAGGACACAGTGACACCACTAACCACACTTTTTAACAAATCATGGGAAGATGGAGTGGTACCTGAGGACTGGAGGAGGGCAGATGTGATTCCCCTTCACAAACATGGGAGCAAGGCAGAAGCAGGAAACTACAGACCTGTTAGTTTGACTCAGTGGTGGGAAAATGATGGAATCACTTCTGAAAGAAAGAATTGTTGAGTACCTAGAGGCCAGTGGGGCAGAGGACCCAAAGCAGCATAGATTCACAGCGGGAAGGTCATGTCAGATGAATCTAATTGATTTCTTTGACTGGATGACCAAAGTAATAGACCAGGGAGGGGCTGTGGATATGGCCTACCTAGACTTTAGCAAGGCATTTGACACAGTCCCGCACAAAAGATTAATAATCAAGTTAGCCAGCCTGGGAGTGGGTCCCAGGGTGGTAGCCTGGGTAGCAAACTGGCTGCACAACAGGACACAGAAGGTAATAGTGAATGGAACACATTCTGAAGAAAGGGGGGTTACTAGTGGAGTACCTCAGGGCTCAGTACTGGGTCCAGTCCTCTTTAACGTCTTTATAGGTGACATTGCAGAGGGTCTGGAAGGAAAGGTATGCCTCTTTGCAGGTGACACAAAGATCTGTAACAGAGTTGATACACAAGGTGGGTAGAAAGGATGAGAAGGGACTTGGCAAGGTTGGAGGAATGGTCAGACATATGGCAACTTAGATTTAATGCAAAGAAGTACAAAGTAATGCACCTGGGAAATAAAAATCCAGGAGAAGAGTACACAATAGCAGGGGAGGTACTAATGACAACAATAATGGAAAGGGATCTGGGTGTAGTCATATCAGATGACCTAAAGTTGGGTAAGCAACGTGAGAAGTCAGTAAGGAGAGCCAGGGGGATACTGGAATGCATAGGAAGGGGAATCACAAGTAGAAAAATGGAAGTGGTTATCCCTCTATACAGACAGTTGGTGAGACCCCATCTGGAGTACTGCGTGCAGTTTTGGAGACTTCATCTATGCAAGGACATAGACAGGATGGAAGCAGTCCAGAGGAGGGCAACTAAAATGATGCAGGGTCTACATCAGAAACCATATGAAGAGAGACAGAAAGAGCTTAATATGTATACCCTTGATGAAAGGAGGGACGAGGGGACATGATAGAAACTTTTAAGTACCTCAAGGGAATCAACAAAGTCCAGAAGGGTAGCAGCTTTCAGAAAAAGAGATGTGTAAGAACAAGGGGGCACAATTTAAAATTAGAGGGGGGACGACTCAGGGGTAATGTGAGGAGATTATTTTTCAAGGAGAGAGTGGTGGACGCATGGAACCGCCTTCCTGGAGAGGTTGTGGGGTCTAAAACAGTGGGGTAGCTCAGACATGCATGGGACAGACATAAGGCAATTTTAGTGGGGGGTTGCAGGAAGTAGGCTGTTGGTTAACTAGAATCTGCAGCTTATCCAATAGGTAGGGAAATGGGCAGACTGGGTGGGCCAAGTGGTCCTTATCTGCCGTCAAAGTCTATGTTTCTATGTTTCTATGGGTGACATCATTAGGTGGTACAGTCTTTGTTTTCACTACTATGCAGATGATACCCAGCTGTATATGTCCTTTGCCCCAGAACATCGGACACTGTGAATATGCTAAATAATTGCCTATCTGAGATCCAGGACTGGATGTCCTCTAAATGGCTGAGGCTTAATCTGGATAAGACGGAGGTACTAGTGATTGAGCTAGGTTGTCTGTGAAATGTGGTCACCACTAATGCAGGAACAGGGTTGTTCCTGGGTTCCACCATGCTGGTGGTGGCTGATGTGTGAAATATGGGCATCATCCTTGATGGCAGCTTGACACTTGAAGCTCAGATGTTGTCCTTCATCCGGAGTGGTTTTTAATACTTAAGGAATATTGCCCAGATTAAACCCTTAATCCTACCTGATGACCTGCCGTCACTGGTGCTTGCTTTTGTTACATTGGGGCTTGATTACTGTGATGCTCTGTATTTCTGGGCCAGTGGAGGCAACCTCCGCCTGCTGCAGCTGGTGCAGAGTGCTGCAGCCAGGTTGTTGATGGATGTTTCGAGGTCCACACATATAACCCTGGTTTTGCGTGAACTGCACTGGCTGAAGGTCAGGTGGAGGATTGCCTTCAAGGTGGGCTTGCTCACCTATTAGGCCTTATACGGCTCAGGTCCAGGCTATCTGTTTGACCTCCTGACACCTGTCCGCCCAGTGCACTCACTACATTCTTCCATGGAAGGCCTCCTTGTGGTCCCTAGGGCACGATTAAAGCCATCTGGAAATTGTATCTTTGCAGTGGCTGGACCAACATTATGGAATTCACTGCCACAATCATTAAGAGAGGCCCCTACCGTGGAAACTTATAAGTGGGGCCTTAATGCACATTTTTTTAATCATTTAATGTCACTAATTTTTTAACTGAAGCTGAAGGAGTTTAATATTACTTATGTTCATTATTTATTATATGTTTCTAAAAATCTGCTGACCCTGATTTAAAAATGTTTTTGTTGTATTGATTGTTTGTGACCTCTATGTAAAGTGCCCAGAGCCTCTTGGATTGGGCACTAAAGAAATAAAATTTGACTTGACTTGACTAAAGCTGGGCACATCCCCTTAGTAAAAAGACCTAAAGGTCATCATCAGTGACTCCCTAAAACAATCAAGCCAGTGTAACAAGGCTTAAAGTAAGTCAGACAGGATGCTGGAGTGTATAGGAAGAGGTAATGACAGCAGAGTTAAGAAGGTATTGCTACTTCTCTTTAGATTCCTGGTGAGACCCCACTTGGAGTACAGTGGCTAGTTCTGGAGTTATCACCTAAGGAATGATAAGGATGGCTGGAGAAAGTACAGTGTAGGGTGACCACAATTATTCGGGGCCAGCAGGTCAGATCTTACGAGGATCGACTCAAGGCGCTGAATATGTACTCGCTGGAGGTCAGTTGAGAGAGGGAAGATACGATAGAGACCCTAACGTTCCTGAAAGGAATGTACAGTACATGGTAAACTGTGAGGCTCTATTCAATATAAGCAGCAGATCAAGAACTAGAGGTATGAGTGGAAACTAATGGGTGATCAAGAGGAAAGTGAGAACATTTTAGTTTACAGAAAAAGTGGTGGAGCCATGTAACAATCCATCAGCTGATGTGGTGGACATCAAAATAATCAACAGTTTCAAACACAGCTGGGACAGAGTGAAGGGCTTAGTGGTCGCTCTGGGCAGTAGCAGTAGGTAGGGGAGCATGGGGGTGGAGGGTGGGTTACAACCCTTTAATGGGCAATAGGACCTTGTTTTTTATGGTTTTATGGGGGAGGTAGACTGGATGGGCCAACAATTTGTTTCTGCCATCATTGTCTATTTTTCTATGTTTCTGTGATCTCCTGTCATTTGGTCATGATCACTGCAGGAACATTGTTATGCAGTTTAGAAGACTGCCATTACAAGCAGCATGCCCTCTCCCTTCACAGAACTTGGAGATTGTACATTTCTGCTATTTTCCACATTCACCAAAAGTAAAAAAACATCCTTTTCGTATCATTTTTTTTTTAACTTCATGTTTGACTTTATGAATATTAACTAGGGAATGGGGTCGCTGGGTTGCAGAAAGATTCTCAAAGCGTGGGTGTGTTTTGAATGTCTGTTTTGGAACTGCTGCGGCTTTCACACTGTGAACAGCTGACTCATGTGAGAATGACTCATTGCTGAGAGAGAGAGAGAGAGAGAGAGAGAGAGAGACCCTCTGTTCTCCAAAATATTCCAATTATAAAACAGATGACAGTGTGATTCACCCAAGCAGGCTTTCCTGCTCCAACGCCCACACTAATGTTCCTGCACTATTATTAGGAAAAGGAATTTCCTTCACTAAAATTACCTTCTCTTTCTGTGAAACATTTTTTCTTTTTCTACCTTGTTTACCTGTAAAACTAGGGCAATTCCACATGTTGTTCCAGGGATTCTACTCCTTAAATGAAGGAAAGGGCAGGCCATTTTCTTTCTTTTGTTTTCTATCTTGCTTTCATTTGATTTGTTTTTAGCTTATAAACCAGTATTTCTGAATTGTGGCAAGTGGCATGGTTATACATTTGCTGCAGAGGTCATGAGATAAATTCCCAATTCAACATTTAAAAAAATCTAAAAGCAATGCAGTAATAGTGATGATTTTAGACAGTGTGGTGTGGTGCCAGCCTCCCCACCAGCCATGGCATCTCTAGACATCCCTGGTGCTAGTAGTCCCCCGATCGCCAACCTTAACTGTAAATAATAATCCCTGGTGCTACTGGTCTCCTCCACCCTCTGATCACCAGCCCCAACTGTAAAATAATAATCCCTGATGCTAGTGGTCCCCCACCCTCATTGCCAGCCCCAACTGCCCCCCCCGAATGCCACTGCTCACCTCGCCACACCGGAGGACCCTCAGGTTCAGCACTGACCTGTTCCCACCCAGTAGCAGTTGGAGAAGCAGGGTCAGGAAGGGCACTCTGGAAAGTTCCTGCCCCCCCCGAATGCCTCTGCTCACCTTGTCTCACTGGAGGACCCTCAGGCACCGATCTCTCCCTAACAGTAGCAGTTAAAGAAACAGGGTCAGAAAGGGAACTCTGGAAGGCTCCTGCCCACCCCCATAAATGCCACTGCTCACCTCGCCACACCGGAGGGACCTCAAGGTAGGCACCAGTTGCCTGATTGTTTCCCGCAGCCCTCCGGCTGGGCGCCACATGTTGGGTCTCAAAATGGTGTCCACTCAGTAATACCAAGCTACAAGCAGAACTCTTGAGTCTGTTCGGAGCCGTTGGATGCATGATGTTCAGGAATTACCAGCAGAAGAGTTATCTGAGGTTATTCTAGTCCAGTAGGGGTCACTGTATGTACAATTTATTACAAATGTGTGTGAACATTTACCAGCCTAGCAAATGTAATACTGTGTTTGTATAAAGTCAGGAATGATAGTTCAGCTGAAGTAGAATGCACTATCCTGTATTATTTATTGAATTAAGGCAGCCAGCAATGTTGTGTAAGAAGCTCTGACTGGGACCTAATGTTTAAATACAAAATAAGCTATGAGTTGCTGATGAACTGCTTACCAGAGAGCATGCCCATATACCAAGTTAGAAAATACAGGGCTGTTTAAATCCCCCCTGTGCTCAGCTGTCACATTCTGGCCTCTCACTGTGAAGGTTTATGGGTAATATGGTGGCACAGTGTGGTTTTGCTTAGTGTTACTGTACAGTATATGAAGTAAGTCTGTGCAGGCATTGTAGAGTGTTAGTTGTCGATCAGTTAGACTTAATATCAGGGAGACTGCATGATTGTTGCTCTCAGGTGTGTATTGCCGGTTGCAATTAAGGGAATTTGTTTAACTGACTCTGGCAGCATTCTGTGCAGGTGACCAAATGTGGAACAGGTGGCTATGAGGGCTAGTGTACCAACAAAGCCCCCGCTCTCAGCCAGTATAAGTTGCAGCTTCCAGTCAGCTGATGCCATAACCTGCCTCTGTGCTGTCCTGTGGAGGTGAGATTTCACCAGGGTGCAAGTTCCTAGCAGCAAATCATGGCTGGGTATTTATTAATCCCTCCTGTCTCTCCCCTTTTTCAGCACTGACATCTCTCGGCCAGTAGCAGTTAGAGAAACAGGGATGGGAAGGGCACTCTGTAAGGCTCCTGCCCCACCCCCCCCGAATGCCGCTGCTCACCTCACCACACTGGAGGACCCTCAAGGTAGGCACCAGTTGCCTCATTGTTTCCCGTAGCACTCAGGCTGAGTGCCACATGGCAGGTCTCAAAATGGCGTCCACTCAGTAACACCAAGCTACAAGCAGGACTCTGAGTCTATTCAGAGCCGCTAGATGCATGATGCACAGGAATTATCAGCAGCTAAATTATTTGTGGTTATTTTAGCCCAGTAGGGGTCACCGTATGTACAATTTATTACAAATGTGTGAACATTTACCAGCCTAGCGAATGTAATATTGTGTATGTATGAAGTCAGGAATGATAGTTCAGCTGAAGTAGAATGCACTGGCTTGTATTATTTATTGAATTAAGGCAGCCAGCAATGTTGTGTAAGAAGCTCTGACTGGGACTTAATGTTTAAATACAAAATAAGCCATCTGAGTTGCTGATGAATTGCTTACCAGAGAGAGTGCCCATATACTGGGTTAGCAAATACAGGGCTGTTTAAATCCCCCCAGTGCTCAGCTGTCGCATCCTGGCCTCTCACTGTAAAAGTTTAAAGTTAATATGGTGGCACAGTATGGTTTAGCTGCTTAGTGCTGCTGTATATGCAGTAAGTCTGTGCAGGAATTGTAGAGTGTTACTTAATATCAGGGAAACTGCGTGATCGTTGCTCTCAGGTGTGTACTGCCAGTTGCGGATAAGGGTATTTGTTTAACTGACTCTGGCAGCATTATGTGCAGGCAACTGAGCATGGAACAGGTGGCTATCAGGGCTAGTGTACCTATAAAGCCCCCACTCTCAACCAGTCTAAGTTGCAGCTTTCAGTCAGCTGACTCCCTAACCTGCCCCCGTGCCACTCTGTGGAGGTCAGATTTTATCAGGGGACAAGTTCCCAGCAGCAAATCATGGCTGGGTATTTACTAATTCCTCCTCTCTCTCCTCCCCTATATCAGCACTGACATCTCCCCACCCAATAGCCGCTGGAGAAACAAGGTTGGGAAGGGCACTCTGGAAGGCTCCTGCGCCCTCCACTCCCCGAACACCGCTGCTCATCTCTCCGCACCAGAGGACCCTCAAGGTAGGCTCAGGCTGGGTGCAGCGCCACAGATAATGGAATAATCCTTCCCACCCCACCACCTACCAATTCTGGAGGGGTCTCAATTTTATACCCTCTTCCCATTGCCTTGGCCGCTCCATACTAGAATTGCACCTTGCTAAGTGCTAATGTTCAGCCATACAGAAAAAACAATCCCCCTCCAGCTCCCACTTGTAATCCTGGCCCCTTGACTAGCTGTGAATTACCTGCTAACTGCTGAGGTTCTTGAGCTCATCCTGCCTCACCCCTGGCTTTAATGTTCACCTGCTCCATTTCTGGGCATTCTATTAATTCTGCTGAACTATCTGTGAGCCTATTCTCTAACCTTCGAGATTACAAGTGTTTTTCAGATCCTTGTTTAGTATCCTCCCCCTACCTGCCCTCAAGGCTAATCCCCCCTGCAAATACCCCACCATGTCTACACCACTCATTACTTCAATATATTTATTGACTGCTTGTTTTTTATGCACCACCCTGACAACTCACATAGCTACTCCTTACTCATACCTTTCCACACCAGCAGCCTACCTTCTCTCACCCCTCTCCTACCCCACCCTGCCTGACTTACTGTCCCCCCATCCTCCCATCCTGCTCTCCACTCGTGCCTGCCACTCAGCTCCCCCCTCACAACAGCTTTTTTCTCTCTCTCCACTGGTCCCCTTCCCCCCTCATCCACCCTGCATTACTCCACTCTCCCCTGTTAAACATAGAATTCCTGCTTCGCTGCACTAAGTCCTCCACTCCACCTTCCTCACACATCTCCACAAAGCAAAAATACCCTCCACACCTACCACTAGTCCTACTCCTCCTGCTACTCTCAGGGGACATACAACCAAACCCAGGCCCCCACCCTTCACCCTTTATTCTCTACCACCTCAGGTCCTCCCCAGCCCCCGCTCCTTCACTCTTCCCAGATGGCCTGCCCATCTTTCATCTTAATGCCAGAAGCCTCCTCCCTAAAATGGATGCTGTTAAGATATGGATAGCTCAGCACCACCCCCTGACATCCTCTGCATCACTGAAACCTGGCTATCAGCCTGACGCCGCTGTCTCTATAGTGGATTTCAACCTCTTCCATCAGGATCGCAGCAAGCGAGGTGGAGGTGTGGCCTTGTTCACTAGTCAGTCCCTCTCCTGCTCCATCTCTTTTAAAGAATCCCACTCCTCCTCCCGTGAACTCATCATTGCCCTTCTATCCCTCCCCTACTCTTATCCTTTTACATTGGTACACTCTATGCTGCTCCCAAACTCCATCTGACTCCCTAGTGAACACCATCTCCTCAATTTTCTCATACACGGCAAATGGCAAACTCTTACTCTTAGGTAACTTCAACCTTGACTGCCCTAAAGTCCACCCTTATCAGGATAGAGACCCTTAACCTCACCTAGCTGATCCTTGAGCCCACTCGACTGAACCATCACTCCCAAATTCTCTCCCTGCTATATTGGGTGCTATCTTCACACCCCCACAGGGTCACTGAAGCAAGCATCTTTCCCGATGCCCTCAGTGATCACTGCATCACCTATTGTGTTAGAAAAAGTCACGTCCCTCACTCCATCTCTAAGTACATTTGGACTCATCCTCTCCATGCCTTGGACACTGGATTCCTCCTCCAGAACCTCTCTAACTTGGACTAGCTGCTTGTTTTTGCAGCCCTTGATGTCAACTCTGCCCTATCCCTCTTTGTTAGTACATTTACCCACATCTGGAACCTCCATGCCTGTTAAAAAAAGTCAGAGTAAAACTTTACCATCACCCCTGGATAACACCTGATCATCTGGCCATATGCAGAACCAGGGATAAAGCATGGTCACAACATAAAGCCTCCTCATCTCAGACTGATCTACAAACCTATAAAGCACTTAGAAACAGGTACACCAAAGTAACCCTCCTCTTCAAATCTAAATACTTTAAATCCCACCTACAGCATGAAGAATGAACACCTGCATCATTCTGGAAAGTTATTCATTCACTCCTGGATCCTCTGACTCAACTTTCCTCCCCAATTCTTAAAATTGATGGCTCTCTTGTCTCAGACCCCTCCTTGGTAGCTGAGATTTTCAACCAAGTTTTCACTATCTGCGTGTTACCCGATAATATTTCCCCTATTCCCTCAGCCTCCCCCACTACCCTTGCCAACTTTAACATGCCCCATCTCCCCCCAAGAAGTCCTCACTGCCCTTATTGTTCCTAACCCACCCAAAAGTAGCCCCGATGACCTCCACCCGAGGCTCCTTATCATATCAGCCCCCACCATAGCTTCTCCATTAACCCACATCTTTAACCTCTCCCTCTCAACCTCCACCATCCCAAAAGTCTGGACATTTGCAAATGTATTACTGCTCTGCAAGGGTGGTGACCCCTCCACTTCTGGGAACTACAGGCCCATTTCACTTCTCCCATCTCTTGCCAAACTACAGGAGTCTCTCATTCACTCTAGGCTCTCTAAGTAGCTCTCCACCAATAACATCTTCTCTCCCATACATCTGGTTTCAGAAACCAGCACTCAACCATCTCCTCCTTGTTATGGGTTACAGACTCTATTTTTTCGGCAATGAACCAGAGTCATATTTGCATAAGATTATGTATTTGAATGTTAGAAGTTTATTACTCAAATTGGCTGAATTGGAACTCATTTCCCAGTCATATAGTCTGGATGCAATTGTTCTAACTGAATTTTGGTTGAAACAATCTATTCCAGACAATGTTTGCAAAATTCCAGGATATAATGTTATTCGTGCTGATAGCCTGGGTAAAAAGAAGGGGGGGGAGGGGTGGCAGTATTGTTTAAAGGATGTTTAGAGATATGTCCTCTGGGTAGCAATACTGATAAGGATTCATCATTTGATTGGGTGCTGTTAAGATTAATTTTGGTGGGTAAAAAGTATGTCACCCTTGGGTGCTTATACAACCTACCTACAAGCAGATTAAATTGGTTAAAGGAATTTTTTACATCAGTTTGGGGCATTTTTCTATATCTGATTTTGACTTAGTGGGGATATACATTTGAACTGGCAGCAGTCTGATAGCTTGGGATTGGAATTTTTATTGCACTTATAATTTATCCCAAATGATTAATGAACCAACTAGGTTAAATCATCATACAGGGAAACACTCCATTTTGGATTGGATTGTTGTGTTTGCTTGCACGCTTGCGCAAGAAACACCTTGGGACAGTACTGCATTTCAGAGGTGTGTCAGGGCTGTGTCCAATGCAGAGCACTGCACAGTGGGCACGACCCTGACACACCAAAGAACGTGGTAGCTCAGTGTGACAGCTGTTGGAATTTCTCAGCGGGAGTTGGCCTTCACTTAAGAGAAATGAACCGCACCAGTGAGAGAGTGTGCTTCATTCCTCTCATTTGCATCGCGGCCATTACAACCCAAATCCCTCTTCCTGCTGCTGTCGTCTCTGCTCCCTCATTTCCCATTCCCTGGCTGACCCTCCAGCTTCAAATAAATCCCTCCCGCTTTCTCCCTCTGTTGCTGTCCTCTCTGCTCCCTCCAGGCTTCAGCATTAGCCGCTTTGCTGCTCTCTTGCCCCATCCTCACTCCCCGATACCCCTCCTTAGGCTTCAGCATTAGCCACCGTGTGTCTCCTTTTCCCTGTCCTCACTCAGCAGTATGGTTCTACCCCGACAAGGACAGAGCCTGGAAGTGGCTGGTTCCGGGGAGAGCAGGATCGAGGCGGGAGTGAGTGAGGCAGCGCACTCTCCTGCATCTGGATGTTGCAGTGTGGAACTACCCCATGAAGAACAGGCAGGGGCTAAACTGGATGGGAATGCACTGGACATCAGTCCCACCACTAGTTACAGTCTTGCAGAAGGGCCCCCAGCTCTGTACACAAACCAGGGAGGCAACAGTAAGGCGAGTCATGCAGCGTCCGCTAGTGATGGCGGCCGGAGCGGATCCCGGAGGCTCGCTGAATGCAGGAGTCGGGAGCTATGTGTCGATCAGCTACCCGATTACCATCCCAGTAAGGACAGTCCCCCGGTGCTCGGTACCGCCTGTGGCTGCAGGGAGTCCGGGAGCCTCACTGAATGCATGAGTCAGGCGCCCCATGTCGATCAGCTGCCCGATTACCATCCCAGTAAGGACCGTCCTCCCGTGCCGGGACCGCCCACAGCTGCAGCGAGTCCAGGAGCCTCACTGAATGCATGAGTCGGGCACCACCTGCCGATCAGCTGCCCGAGTACCACCCCAGTAAGGACCGTTCCCCAGTGCCCGGTACCGCCCATGGCTGCAGTGAGTCCGGGAGCAGCTCCTCTGAAGCTCCCTGTTCGAGCCCAAGTTTGGAGGCACGACCTATTCATCCCAGGGAGGACAGTCCCCTGGTGCTCGGTACCGACCGCGGTGGTGGTTTAGAAGGACCCTGCAGCTCAATGGAGAGAAACCGAGTGGCGGGACCGAAGTCATTTGGGAAATACCGGAAAAAGCTGCTGCCTTTGAAGACACGGGAAGAAATTACGAAAGCTACATACCGGGAATTAATACGGTTCTTGTCCGAGTATCTAGAATTGTTTGGGGATTTTTTTATATAAGTTGCTGAACCTGCTTCTGTAGATCAGTGTGCTGACTTTAATTATAACTCTCTCTTTTATGGCTTGTTTTTTCCCTTTTTGTTTACTGCAGTGTCCCTTTGACTTATGGATAATGGAAACTGTAAAAAGGCATTGCCCCATTTTTTGTTCCATATCTGTAAAGCTGCTGCACCAACATAGCTTGATTTTTATATAGTACCTAGGCATTAAGGGGCCAGTTCACAAAGGTGGCCAGGATATGTTTTAGCTGAGCATATCCTGGCTGCAGCACTGTGTGTCCTGATGCCTGTCCACAGTTAATGGCATTCTCAGCACCCAGAATCCCCCTTCACTAGTGTAGACCCATGTAGAGAGGCAGAGGGAGATAGGGGCGGGCAGAGCAGATCCAGACCATGGGCATCCAATCGATGTCTTTGCCAGTATGATACTGGATCCACTGCCTGCATAGGGGACAGGGCATGATGGGATATGGTAGTCTTCCAGGACTGCTATACCCCTATCAAATCTTTACTATAAACTATGAATGAACACTGGCTAGTGCCATTAATGCCCCCAGCCCACTGCAGAGGCTCCTAAGGCTGAAAGCTGAAGGAGAGTGGGCCAAATGGGCCCAGAATTTCAGGTGTGGCCAGGCAGATCAAGACATGTAGCAGCTACTGTTGTCCCTAGGCAGGCACAGTAGCTGCAACCACTGCCAGCCCTCTGCACCACAGAGTTTCCCTCCAGGATAGGGTGCACAGCTGCCTACTACCTCGGCCTGCCGTTGCTCAATTAGGCAGGCCTGCAGGTCAAGAATCAGGTGCAGAGGGCACCAGTAAACACTGTGAATGATGCAGAGTACCCTAATGTAGCACATCCTGCATGTTGGGGGCACTCCGTGGCTTTTCTCCGCCCTCCATACATTTGCAGAAGTGCATAGAGCCTTTTGAGGATTAGGCCTTAAGAGGGTCTCTGGAGAAATGGCAGTAAACTGCAGCAGCAAGAGTTACAAAATACAATTTGCAAACTACAGCACAAGAAAGAAGTATGCCAAATTTCAGACAGTATAGTGGATAGAGTGCAGAGAAGTGCTCAAACATCCTTCTCCCTCCCCTTCTCTCTCTCTGTCTCTTCTTCTCTCTCTCTCTCTCTGTGTCTGTCTCTCTCTCTTTTTCTGTGTAACCTTTGTGTAGGTCCTTATGTTACCTATCTGAGCTTGAATCTCATTTAACTTCCATGTGCTCATCTACTGCTTTAGGCAACTGTTCATGGCATGTAAAACACTTTGGGATACAGCATGCATAAAACGTGCTTTATAAAACCAAATTTCTTCCTGTTACAGTACTTTTATTAGGAAGGAAGTTTGCAGTAGTGGCTAGAATGAAGAGCTGTGAACCTGGGAACTCTGGCTTGAATCCCACAACTATAACTTACTCTTTTTTGACTCTGACCAAGTCACTTAACCTCCCTGTGCTCTGTTTTTTTTTGTAATAGCTCTATAATCAATCTCTGGGCTCTTTGAATATCCCTGTGTGCGAAACAGAAGCTCCGTTCTCTCCTTTCCTTTTTCTAGATTGTAGACTGTACTCCACTGTTCTTGGTATCAGAAAAAAATAGATAAGTAGAATTCACCAATGTTATCTAATATTAATATACCACAGTCTCAGTTTATGACTTATTTATTGAACAGTGCATATTCACTATTACTAAAATAAGACAAAAAAAGTGAATATTGTAATGCACCAAAGTTGGGTCATCACAGAAAAACAAAATAAATAAATCAGTTAGGGGTTTACAGGTGCCCAGATACTTGTGGTAGGAGTGGGCTGCAGGGTACAATACAAAAGGGGCCCCTCTTAAGTAAAGTTTCCCCTCCTGGTAAAGGGAAATGCTGTACTTAACAAAAAAGTGCCTTGTGCACTGAAAACCTGGTCAAAAAGTAGATTTTGTGCAGCTGCATGTAACAATGTCTTGGATGGAATGCTGTGCTGAGCTGCTCATGCACAGCATTCCACTCCAACCACTCTAGAATCAGAAGTTTAGTTTTAAAAGTTTTAACAGTTTTTGAGTGAGTTCCTGCCAGGCTGTGGAGAAGAGAGGACATCACAAACTAAGGGGAACCTGTTTAGGGCGTACCTGTTGGTTGAAGCCGTTTCCCCGAGGGTTTGGTGGTGTGCCTGCTCTGGAACCCAGCTGGTGAAGACCCCAAGAAGCTCCGGTTTGGTCTGTGGTGCCATTGGGGCACCAAAAGTAAAAGAAACATCTGTTTGCCTCGATTTGGCTGGTGAGCCCCGTTGTTTTGTTATTTTGGCCCCTGACTATTTTAAAGTTTAATTTCGGTCCCCTGTCAGTGGCAGAGAAGCGCTGCATTGCCGCTCATCCTGTCAGCCTTCCCGAGGCCCCTGTATACCCCTTGCACTGCCTGCACACTCCCTCCCACTGCTAGAACACCTCCTGCCCCCTGATTAGCACCAAAGCAGCCCGAGGAGTGGTGAGTCAGCGGCAGCACATGAAGTGTGCTGACCACCTGTAAAGGAAAGACTGTGCTATTGTTTTTTTAAATTAAACTGTTAGAGCTGTAGGCGCTTGGAGAAAATGGCTGAGCGCTGCAGGACAGTCGGGTCATAAGGACCCAAAATGAATATTCAGTAGGGCAAGGAGTTAGTGACGCCCATGGGGAGGGGCCAGGACAGCAAGGCCAGTGCAAAGGCCAATGATTATTCATTGGAGAGGCGGGATTAAGTGGCAACTTTCCCAGGGTTGACAGCAGGCTCTCTGTCAGCCATCTGATTTAAAGGGGCCACGCAGCTGAAAAGGGCGGGTCAGGCCCAGAATAAAGCAGGGCTCCAGACCCACAGTATTTAGGGCGCTAGGCCCAAAGCAGCGGGCACCAGGCCCACAGAAACAAGGGCACCAGGCCCAGAATAAAGCAGGGCACCAGGCCCACAGTATTTAGGGTGCTAGACCCAATATAAAACAAAGGCACCAGGCCCACAGTAACAAGGGCACCAGGCCCATTTTAGAGGGTGCCAGGGGGCTCAGAACTAGCCAGTAAGGGCAAGCCAGCCCAGTGGTAGTAAGGGCAGCCCAGGCCTAGCCAGTAAGGACAAGGCAGCCCAGTGGTAGTAAGGGGGTCCCGGCCTAGTGAGTGAGGGCAAGCCAGCCCAGTGGTAGTAAGGGCAGCCCAGGCCTAGCCAGTAAGGGCAAGCCAGCCCAGTGGTAGTAAGGGGGTCCCGGCCTAGTGAGTAAGGGCAAGCCAGCCCAGTGGTAGTAAGGGCAGTCCAGGCCTAGCCAGCAAAAGCAAGCCAGTCTAGTAGTAAGTAGGGCATATAGGCCCCATAGCAACTAAGGCATTTAGGCCTTTAGTGTTCCAGGCAACTAGTATAGTGGCAAGTGGTCCACCCTAATGTAGTGATTGGGGCATTCATAGCAACCGCTCAGGGGTAGCCAGATCCCATTCAGGGAGGCCCTAAAGTCAGAACAGGGTCTCACCAAGGGTGCTTAACTCACAATATGCTGCAAAGTGAATGTAAAAACTGTACTATTTATGCAACTGTTTATTGCTCAAGCATCTAAACAATTGTGTATTGGCTAAAAGCACCAAGACTGCATTGTGACATAAGGATTGTGGTTATTTGTCCCTGACTGTATGAACAATTGCCCCTGGTTATCTGAACAATTGCCTTATGTATATGAACAATTGCCCCTGGTTGTCTGAACAATTGCCCCATGCATCTGAACAATTGCCACATGCATCTGAACAATTGCCCCACAAGTGAATAATTGCCCCCAAATTGATAATTTGTCCCTTCTCCTGGCTAATTATCTGGTCATCACACAGTTCTTCTATTGGTATTGCGAGAAGGTGTAGCTACCAGCTACATTGTTGCCAGCTTATGGGAACAGTCTCAATCTTCCACTACATTGATGTTCCATGGTGTGGTCTGCTGTTCTACGAATCCAGAATCAGTCTCTACCCAGAGGAAGACATCTGCATCATCATTCTTCACCAGAAAGTTTCTGACCATCAGATCATCTGCTTCGTCTGTGTAGTTTGCCAAAGTCAAGTTCGTCGCTGTCCATACAAGTCACACCCACCGTTTCTTCTGTTCTACAGTTCAAAGTTACATTCTTTGAAGTTCAAGCGCATCATGACCACCAGTGTCGATTCATTTGGTTCCTGATCCAGATGCCCTGAAGTTTGTTGCCCTCTGCAGAAGAGTGTGCACATACTGGAAGAACCTGGTTTGCGTCCCCTGGTCATTCGCCGCAAGTCGAGTCCGTTGAAGCCCAGTGCGGGACGTGTCCACCATTTCATTGTTATGTTCTAGTCCCTTGTGACAAGACCTCAGAATTAACCATCTTCACTTCATATCCTTCTGGTTCCTCGTTGCATCAGAGATCCATCTTCACCTCAGATCCTTCGAAGTCTTGCTGGCCCTTGGAGTGCTGCAGCATCATCCAGGTTGTGGTAGTCCTCCAGTGGATTCACCGCCATGCATCTCCTGGTTTCTCTTCACCCTTGGCGGCCCTAGAAGTGGGTTTTGGCCAAGAAATCCTTTGCATCCAGTGTTGAATCCAACAGTCCAAAAGTGGGTTCACTCCAGGAACCAGTTTCTCTGGTTCTTTCTTTCCAGCAGCCTTGGAGAGAGTGGGTTTTGCCAAGAAACCTATGGTCTGTTTACAAAACCTCTCACCACCCCAGTGGCCTTAACTTGATCTGTGCTGGGAACTGTGTCTAAGCATTTGACAGTTCTGTTTCGCTTGTAGCTACCAACGAAGAACGATGGTGCACACAAAGACTTCAGACATTTGGACTTTGTTATGATTCTGTGGTCATTATGTTTGCTTGCACGCATGTGCAAGAAACATAGTGCCATCATCCGAGTTTTTGGAGGTGTGTCACCCCCTCTTCCAATTCAGTCAGTGTGTTGGCAGGCATGGCCCCAGTCCTCCAATGCATGCTGGAGCTGTCTATGACAGCTCCAAAATGCAGTGGCGTACAGATGAAAGGGGGAGCTATGCTTCAGTGAGCAGCAATCAGATATCGCTTGCTCATGCGCAGTTCCCCCTACACACACACACGCGCACGCATACCGCGTGTTGCCCCCCACGCCCACACATCAAAGGCCGACGGTGCCCAATCCCCATTGGCTCCCCCAAAATATCCAGGTGCCACACTGGGAGCCCGCCCAGCATGGCAAAATGATGTAATGGCTGACGGGGTGCCCAATCCCCATCGGCTCCACTGTCTCCCCCCACCCCACCCCACCCCCATGCTGTTGCCGACGGGGTGCCCAACTCGCCGGCTTCACTCATCTCCCCTCCCGAGTACAGGGTGCCACGCTGGGAGCCCACCCAGCGTGGCAACAGATGCTATGGCTGACCGGGTGCCCAATCCCTCGCCGGCTCCATGCCCCCCAGCTATCCTTCTGCCATGCTGGGAGCCCACCCCAGCATGGCAAACGCCCCACGCCATCCTCATTCAAAAAAACACCTGAAAATCAAAACGGTCCATCGCTGTGTCTGCCCCCACCCACGCCCACCCACTACGCACCCTGCCTCCCCACACCCCTCACCCCATACTTACCTCCGACTCTGGCGCGATGATCTTCGTGGACCGGGAACACATCTGCACTCTTCAAAGCCAACCGCGAACTGAGGAAATGCCGTAAGCTGTATAATGGGATAGATAGGGTTTTTCAACTTTATTGCATATCTCAGGCATTTTTGAATTTTCACCAAATTTTCAACATGGGTTTTGGGACCCTCCTCATGAATTCTTGCACTGTCATGGCGTTACTTCGGGCTCGGGCGATTTCGCAGCCACCGCGCCGAAATCACCTTTCTGGAATGATTAACGAAACAACACTGCCAGTGTTCATAAGGTGGGCTCCCAAAAAGACTATTTTGAAAATTTGTGAAAAATCAAAATGACTTGTTTTTACGAAAGGCATGCGTACAGTTCCTTGGCACGCCAGAAGTTCAAGGAATTTTCAATATTTTCACCCCAGATTTTCAACATTGCCATTTTACCACAACTCCTTATGAGCAGTACAGCTGTAATTTTCACATCTTGGCCAAATGTGTTTCCCATGTAGCGACAATGGCGAGTTGATGTCTTTAAATCAATGTATGGGACACATTAAGAAAATCACAGAGACACTGTTCATGAGCAGAGGTCTTATAATGGCTATGTTGAAAATTTGGGAAAATTCGTAAAATTACTGTTTTACGTAGCGTATGCTAGCAGTTCCTATGCATGCTTGTAAGTTTGCAATTTAATATTTTCACTCCAGATTTTCAACATTGCCATTTTATTACACTTCCTTATGAACAGTACAGCTGCCATTTTTCATATGTTGCCCAAAATGTGTTTTAGCATGTAGCTTACAATGGTGCTGTTGGTGTGCGAAAGCAATGTTTGGGAAAGATTAAGAAAATCACAGTTACACTGTTCATGAGCAGAGGTCTTAAAATGGCTATGTTGAAAATTTGGTGACAAAAGTCCATAAAATGACTGTGTTACGAGTGAGCATTGCATAGTTTCCACGCACCCTCGTAAGTTCATGACTTTGTAATATTTTCAGTCCAGATTTTCACCAGTGGCATTTTTCCACACTTCCTTATGAACAGTACAGCTGTCATTTTTCACAATATGGCCAAAGTGTGTTTTCACACTTTCAGCACAGAGATGCGTGGTCGCTGTGGGAAATCATTGTTTGGGACAGATAAAGAAAATCACAGTGACACTGTTCATGATTGGAGGCACCAAAATGCCTGAGTTGACAATCTGCTGTAAAAAATCCCCAACCTAATTATATTACGGGTGTGCATTGCACAGTTTCTATGTAAGCTCGTCACTTCACCATTTTTTTAAATATTTTTACTGCAGATTTGCAACATTGCCATTTTTTACACCTCCCCATGAACAGTACAGCTGTCATTTTTTACATCCTGTTCGGAATGTTTTGCACCTGTGGTGCTAAATGCCGTAGTCACTGTGCATAAGCAGCTTTCAGCTAACAAACTGATATTCCCCCTGTTCATGAGGTGGGGTCACAAAAAAAAGTTGAAAATTTGGAGTGAAAATACCAACGAATGCCTGAGGTATTAGGGTTTCCAACCATAACGCCTAACCCTGTGAGAATGACAGGCATCAGGGGTGTGACTTGGGATTCTTGCCTGTAATGCTTATACCATTCCACACCCTGCAGTCAATGAGAGGCATCGAGGTATGCCTTGGACTCTTCGGCTCCAAAGTTCACCCCATTCTCCTATATCGCACCCATCTCACCGTATTTCCTAATGGAATGGGGTGCGCATAAGGGCCAAAGACCCCAAGGAACACCGTGACACTTGTCAGTGTCTGCAGGGTGGGGTGTGGTGAAATGGTGTGGCCGTTATGCCGGACAACCCAAAGGAACACCCCAATGCCTGTCACTGTCTTCAGGGTGGTGGTGGGGTTGGCTTCAGTTCAATACTTCACTGCCATTCCTATTACGCAGCTCTGTAACTTCTACACTACCACTGCCAATGCCAGCAAGCAAACATTCGGCATTGACAAATGCTTGTTACTAATAGGGTAGATATTATTTAATTAGTGGGGGTGCTTGCTGAATCAGCTAGTGATCATCAAGCTGTATACTGTGCTTTGAATTTTAAAATGGCTAAGATCTCACCTCAGTTTATCCAGCTTCGTAGTTTCAAGAAATTTGACTGTGGCAAGCTTATGTGATGACTTTCATTAATTGATTGGTCAGTACTGGATTTAATTCCATTTCCTTTCTGTTTAGTTTATTTTTTCTTTAAACAGTTACTGCCAGTTCAGGATACGTTTTTCCCTTTTATGGAAGGTTAGAGTATAGGGTACATTCAATAGGTAGTTTACGGGGGACCTGAAAGAATGGATTAGTGCTAGGAACCTTGCTTGGTCTGTATATAAGCAATCCCCTTCTGTTGCCCTACTTGAGAGATATAATTTCCTGAGGAATAAAGTCAGTTTTTTGATGGGTTGTGCAAAGAAAGACTTTCATAAACAAGCATTTGTCAATGCCGAATGTTTGCTTGCTGGCATTGGCATTGGTAGTGTAGGAGTTAGAAAGCTGCATAATAGGAATGGCAGTGAAGTATTGAACTGAAGCCAATCCAATCCCCACCCTGCAGAGACTGACAGGCATTGAGGTGTGCCTTTGGGTCATCAGGCATAACGGCCTCGCCATTTCACCATACCCTACCCTGCAGGCACTGACAAGTGTCACGGTGTGTCTTGAGGTCTTTGGCCCTTTTGCTCACCCCATTCCATTAGGAAATACGGTGAGATGGGTCCTGTATAGGAGAATGGGGTGAACTTTGGGGCCAAAGAGTCCAAGGCACACCTCGATGCCTCTCACTGGCTGCAGGGTGTGGAATGGTATGAGCATTACAAGCAAAAATCCCAAGTCACACCCCTGATGCCTCTCAATCTCTACAGGCTGGGGAGTTATGGTCAGAAACCCTAATGCCTCAGGCGTTCATTGGCATTTTCACTCCTAATTTTCAACATGTTTTTTTTTGTGACCCTCACCTTATGAACAGTGGGAATATCAGTTTGTTAGCAAAAAGCGGATTTTGCACAGCTACTATGCCATTTGGCACCACAGGTGTGAAAACACATTTCAAACAGAATGTGAAAAATGACAGCTGTACTGTTCATGGGGAGGTGCAAAAAATGGCAATGTTGAAATTCTGCAGCAAAAATATAAAATAAAATGGTGAAGTCACGAGCGTGCATAGATAATGTGCAATGCACATCCGTAATGCAATTTGTTTGGGGATTTTTTACAACAGATTGTCAACACAGGGATTTTGTAACCTCCGCTCATGAACAGTGTCACTTTTTTTTTCTTAATCTGTCCCGAACAGTGATTTCCTACAGCGACCACGCATTTCTGCGCTGGAAGTGCGAAAACACATTTTGGCCATGGTGTGAAAAATGACAGCTGTACTGTTCATAAGGAAGTGTGGAAAAATGCCAGTGGTGAAAATATGGAGTGAAAATATTAGAACTCCATGAAGTTACGAGGGTGCGTGGAAACTGTGCAATGGTCGCTCATAACACAGTCATTTTATGGATGTATTTCACCAAATTTTTAACATAGCCATTTTAACACCTCTGCTCATGAACAGTGTCACTGTGATTTTTGTAATCTGTCCCAAACATTGATTTCGCACACCGACTGCGCCATTGTACGCTACATGGGTGGAAATACATTTTGGCCAAGATGTGAAAAATGACAGCTATACTGCTCATAAGGAGGTGTGGTAAAATGGCAATGTTGAATATCTGGAGTGAAAATATTGAAAATACACGAACTTACAAGCGATCGTAGGAACAGCGCAACGCATGCTCGTAAAACAGTAATTTTATGGAATTTTTCACCACATTTTTAACATAGCCATTTTAACACCTCTGCTCATGAAAAGTGTCACTGTGATTTTCTTAATCTGTCCTGAACACTGATTTCGCACACCGACTGCGCCATTGTGCACTACATGCACAGAAACACATTTTGGGTCAGATTTGAGAAATGACAGCTGTACTGCTCATAAGGAGGTATGGTGAAATGGCAGTGTTGAAAATCTGGAGTGAACATATTGAAAATTCACAAACTTACGAGCGTGCATAGGAACAGTGCAACGAATGCTCAAAATAAAGTCATTTTGTGATTTTTTCACCAAATTTAAAGTAGGCTTTGGGGCCTACCTTATGAACTGTGACACCATAGATTCATAAATCAGTCCCAAAATGTGGTTCCACGCAGTGACCGCAAAATCACCTTTTGGGGCCAATTAAAGCCATGACAGTAAAATAATTCATGAGGTGGGGTCCCAAAAACCCATGTTGAAAATTTGGGAAGAAAATTCCCCAAAATGTCCAAGATATGCACTAAAGTTGAAAAAACCCTATTTATTACATTATAAAGTGTACCAGCATTTCCTCAGTTCGTGGTCAGCTTTGAAGAGTGCAGACGTGTTCCTGGTCCACCGAAGATTGTTGCGCTGAGCTCCAGAGGTAAGTATGGGGTGAGGAGGGCGTTGGGAGGCAGGGTGTGCAGTGGGTGGGCGCGGGTGGGGAGATTGGGTCAGAACAAGTCAGTGAGGCTATTTCTTTTCTTTTTTTTTTTTTTACTCAGATGACGCGGACGCTTGTCATGTTGGAGTGGGCTCCTTGAAGCGCAGCAGCTGGAAGGTTGTTTGGGAGGGGGGCCGAGGAGCTGACGGGGATTGGGCACCCCCATCGGCCAAATGATTTGTTGCCATGCAGGGGTGGGATCCCAGTGTGGCACTCTGCAGTCTCTTGGGGGGGTAAAGGGGGACAGTGGAGCCGATGGGGGATTGGGCACCCCCGTCGGCCATGCGATCTGTTGCCATGTTGGGGTGGGCTCCCAGTGCAGTATCTGGATCTCTGCTGGGGGGGAGCACAGCTCAGCAGACGGGGGATTGGGCACCCCCGTCAGCTATACAGTGTGTGCATGGGGGAGGGAGCACGAACACACAGTATGCGTGCGCGTGTGTGTGTGTGGGGGGGGAGCGTGCATGAGCACACGATATCTTATCGCTGCTCACTGAAGCGTAGCTCTCCCTTTCAACTGTATGGCCACTGCACTTTCAACTGCTGTCATAGACAGCTGCAGCATTCATTGGAGAACTGCGGCTGCGCCTGCAAACACACTGACTGAATTGGAAGACGGCTGCCACACCTCTGAAAACTCGGATGATGGCACTACGTTTCTTGCACATGCATGCAAGCAAACATAAAAAACAACTGAGTGATAATTGGACTGATCCAAGGAAATTTTGGAATTCAGTGAATAATTTGATTGTCCCTAGGGAAAAATTGACTCTTGATAAGATCATAACTCCTGATGGTATAGTATCAGGTCCTGCTAAAGTTGCTGAGATGTAAATGCTGAGTTCTCTGATCTCTCAAGTTATGGATGTAACTCAGCTAACTTAACAAATCATGTTAATAATGGTGATGAAGTTCAGGTCAATAGGCCTACTTTTTATTTTCATAGGGTTACAAAGTTTGATTTATAAAAATTAGTAACGACTATCCCAAGTAAGTTTGTGACCTGTGTAGGTCTTGATGGATGATTTTTGAAGTTAATAGCTCCCCAAATTGCAAGTCCCCTATGTTCAATCTTTAATTTGTGCCTCATTTCTGGACAGTTTCCATAAATCTGGAAACTCGCAAAGGTTGTTCCAATACAAAAAAAAAATAATGCTGACTGTCTTGATGACTTCAGGCCAATATTTATTATTAACCCTTTAAGTAAGTTACTAGAAAAAGTTGTTGTAGTTCAAATTACTGAATATCTCAGCACTTACAGTGTGATGTGCTCAGAACAACATGGTTTTCAAAAAAATCATGTAACTGAGACTGCCTTGGTCAGATTCATAAATGCCATCCCCCAGAGTTTTGAAAATGGCCTTTTAACAGGGGTAGTTTTCATGGACCTGTTCAAGGCATTTGGTCTCTTTAATCATCCTTTATTGTGCCTAAAATTGGATAACATTGGTTTCTCTGAGAATGTTGTGGCTTGGTGTAGCGATTATTTATCCTATAAGTCTCAGGTAGTTAGTTTGAGTTCGGTAGTTTTGTCTGTTAGGACTTTTAATCTTGGAGTTCCTCAAGGATCCATATTGGGTCCCTTATTATTTTCACTGTTTATTAACAACATTACCTTCCATTTTTATGTTGCTTGCACGCATGTGCAAGAAACAGGTTGCGGTAGCTTGCTGCAGAAGCAGGTTGTGGAGGTGTGGCACTGTTGTGGCCAATGCCCCCACTGCCTTTTGAGGCTTGGTCCGCTTTCCCCAATGGGGTGGCACACTGCTGCTGACACTAGTTCAGCCAGCATGCCACCATCTTGAAATGTTTTAGCCGCTGCATCAGAGGTCACCTCATCATTGCAGTGTCAGCCATTCCTCTGCAATGAGGGAGCAACCCGTCATTGCAGGGCGGTCCCTTGCATGCCCCTGACCCAGTTTTCCAATGGGGAGCCCAGTCCCTGTTGGCATAATGTCACCACCCAGAAGTTTCTGTTGTCTGCCGAGGTTGCCCAGTCTCTCTCGGCATCATGCCCCCCCTTTTTCTTTGCCAACAGGCACCCAATCCCCGCCGGGCTTCAGTCCCCCTTTCTCGCATGAATTTGCCGATGGGGGAGCCCACTCCCCATTGGAATAATGCCCCCCAATGAATTGTGTGCCTGGGGGGACGCAATCCCATTGGCTACAGACCCCAAAGTACTAGGTGGCACACTGGGAGCCCACCCCAGTGTACAATGTCCCTGTAAAAAAGAAAACTATCCTGCAATGTTTTTCTTTTTTTAAAACCCTGTAAACAGAAAACGCTTCCTCGTTGAGTCTGTAACCCCGCCCCCAACCCGCATCCACCCTCTGCTCACCCTGCCTCCCCACACCCCCCTCACCCCACACTTACATCTGGATCCCAACGCGATGATCTTCGGTGGACTGGGAACATGTCTGCACTCTTCAAAGCCGACCGCAAACTGAAGAAATGCCAGTAAGCTGCATAATAGCATATCTAGGGTTTTTCCAGCTTTGGTGAATATCTCGGGCATTTTTTCAGAATTTTGGCACCAAATTTTCAACATGGAGTTATTGGGACCCTTCCTCATGAATTCAGCCACTGTCATGGTGTGATTCCATCCAGAAAAGTGATTTTGCAGTCACTGCGTGGAATCACCTTTTGGGACTGATTAACGAAATGACAGTGCTGGTGTTCATGAGGTGGGCTCTCAAAAAGCCTAGGTTGCAAATTTGGTGGAAATAATCCAGAAAATTACTGTGTTACGAGCATGCATTGAGCAGTTTCCACGCATGCTCATGACTTTGCAAATTTGCAATATTTTCATGCCAGGTTTTCAACATTGGCATTTTTTCACACCTCCTTATGAACAGTACAGCTGTCATGTTTCACATCCTGGCCAAAATGTGTTTTCGTACTGCCAGCGCAGAATAGCGCAGTCGCTGTTTGAAATCAGTGTTCAGGACAGATTAAGACAAGCATTTGTCAATGCCAAATGTTGTCTCACTGGCATTGGCATTGGTAGTGCCAGAGTTAGAGACGCATAATAGGAATGGCAGTAAAGTATTGAAGTGACGCCAACCCCACCCCCACCCTGTAGAGACCGACAGGCATTGCGGTGTGCCTTTGGGTTGTCAGCTGTAACGCCATTGTACCTCACCCTAATCTGTGGACACTGACAAGTGTTGTGGTGTGCTTTGGGGTCTTTGTGTGTTATACTTACCCCATTCCATAAGGAAATATGATGAGGTGGGTGCAGTATAGGAGAATGGGGTGAACTCTGTGGCCGAACAGTGCAAGACACACCACAATGTCTGTCAGTGGCTGCAGGGTGGGGTGGGAGTGGAATGACGTAAGCCTTACAGCCGATGATCCCAAATCACACCCCTGATGCCTGTCAGTCTCCACAGGGTGGGGTGTTACAGTTGGAAACCCTAACACCATAGGCGTGTGTTGGTATTTTCACTCCAAATTTTCAGCATGGGCTCTTTGTGAGCCTACATCATGAAAAGCGGCGCAATCAGTTTGTTAGCTGAAAAGTGGTTTTGCACAGTGGCTATGCCATTTAGCGACACAGGGATGAAAACACATTTTGGGCAGGATGTGGAAAATGACAACTATATTTCATGAGGAGGTGAAAAATGGCAAAGTTGAAAATCTGGAGTGAAAATATGAAAAATTAGTGAAGCCATGAGCATGCATAGAAACTGCGCAACACATGTCCGTAACCCAATTGTTTTTGGGAGTTTGTTAGCCACATTTTTAACATAGGCATTTTGGGACCTCCCCTCATGAACAGTGGTGCTGTGATTTTGTTAATCTGTCCCAAAAGTTGATTTCCCACAGCGACCACGCCATTGTGCGCCACAGGTGCGGAAGCACATTTTGGGCAGGATGTGAAAAATGACAGCTGTACTGTTCATAAGGAGGTGTGAAAAAATGCCAGTGTTGAAAATCTGGCATGAAAATATTGCAATTTTGCGAAGTTACAAGGGTGCATGGAAACTGCACAATGCACGCTTGTAACACAATCATTTTATGGACTTTCGTCACCAAATTTTCAACATAGGCATTTTAGGACCTCTGCTCATAAACAGTGTTGCTGTCATTTCCTCAAACTATCCCAAAATCTGATTTTGCACAGTGACCGTGCTATTCTGCGCCGGATGAGCGAAAATACATTTTGGTCAGGATATGTAAAATGACATCTGTACTGTTCATCAGGAGTTATGGAAAAATGTCAGTTTTGAAAATCTGGAGTGAAAATATTACAAATTCAGAAAGTTATGAGCGTGTGTGGAAACAGCGCAATGTACGCTTGTAAAAGAGCCATTTTTGGGATTTTTTTCATCAAATTTGCAACATAGGCTTTTTGAGAGCCCCCCCTCCTGAACAGTGGTGCTTTCATTTTTGTTACTTGGTCCTGAATGGTGATTCTGCACAGTGACTGCAAAATCAGCTTTCAGGACCGAATAACGCCATGACAGTGATTGAATTCATGAGGAGGGGTCTCAATAACCCCATGTAGAAAATTTGGTGCAAAAATTCCGAAAAAGCCTGAGACATGCACCAAAGTTGAAAAAACCCTATTTATGCCATTATACAGCTTACCGGCATTTCTTCAGTTCATGGTCCGCTTTGAAGAGTGCAGCCGTGTTCCCGGTCCACCGAAGATCGTTGTGCCAGATTCCAGAGGTAAGTATGGGGTGAGGGGTGTGGGGAGGCAGGGTGCTCAGAGGGTGGACGCGGTTTTGGGAGGGGGAGGAGCAAGGCACCGCTTTTTTACAGGTTACAAAAAAAATCGTTTTTTATTTTTCAGGGGATTTGGCATGCTGGGGTGGGCTCCCATTGTGCCACCTAAGTGTTTTTTTTGGGGATGCTGTAGCTGATGGGGGATTGGGCACCCCCATTGGTACACAATGAAACCAGGGGGGCACGAGCCGAGGGGAATTGGACACCCCCCATGGCACATAACAAATGGGGGGTGCATTATGCCGACGGGAAGTGGACTCCCCCGTAGGAACATAGATTGGGGCAGGGCATGCTGACAGGGGAATTGGGCACCCCTGAAGTCGGCATTATGGCAGGCAGTGTGCTGCCATGCTACAATTTGTTTCTCACCAGGGAAAGCACGTCAGGAGGTCTGCTGCATATGACAAACTTTGATCGCATTGCAGCGGACCTTTCCTTAGATGTGCTTGCCACATTATGTATGCATGGTGTGGCGCCAGCATGCAGGCTTATTGGGGAATGAGGGACACACCTACTGATGCGTGCTCTGCATTCGCCCAACAGTGACCGCACCTCCAAATCTGCTACTACTGCAATATGTTGGCTGCGCATGCACGAGCCAACATAAAAATGACAGTGACACTGTTCGTGAGCAGAGGTCTTAAAATGCCTATGTTGAAAATTTGGTGACGAAAGTTCATAAAATGATTGTGTTACAAGCGCGTGTTGCACTGTTTCCACGCACCCTTGTAACTTCACAAATTTGTAGTATGTTCACGCCAGATTTTCAACACTGGCATTTTTTCACACCTCTTTATGAACAGTACAGCTGTCATTTTTCACATCCTGGCCAAAATATGTTTTTGCACTTCTGGTGCAGAATAGCGCAGTCGCTGTGGGAAATCAGTGTTTGGGACAGATTAAGATCGAGCGAGTGAGGGAGGGGAAGTGAACAAGCTCAACTGAGCTCTGTCAGGACTGCTGTGGATTTCTTTGTGGGCAGAAAAAGGTGCCAATGCAGGCAGGAGCCCAGTACAAAAGGGCAGCCTGCAGCACCGGGAGAAACAGAATGAGCAAGTGACAGAGGAGGAGTGAGTGAGCTCAGTGGAGCTCTGTCGGGACTGCTGCAGATTTCTTTGTGGGCAGAAAAAGGCATCAACACAGGCAGGAGCCCAGTACAATAGGGCAGCCTGCAGCACTGGGAGAAACAGAACGAGTGCGTGAGAGAGGGGGGAGTGAGCGAGCTCATCGGAGCTCTGTCAGAACTGCTGCTGATTTCTTTGTGGACAGAAAAAGGCACCAATGCAGGCAGGACCCCAGTACAAAAGGGAAGCCTGCAGCGCTAGGAGAAATAGAAGGAGTAAGTGAGAGAGGGGAAGTGAGAGAGCTCAACGGAGCTCTGTCAGGACAGCTGTGAACTTCTTTGTGGGCAGAAAAAGACACCAATGCAGGCAGGAGCCCAGTACAAAAGGGCAGCCTGCAGCTCTGGGAGAAACAGAACAAGCGAGTGAGAGAGGGGGAGTGAGTAAGCTCAATGGAGCTCCGTCAGGACTGTTGCAGATTTCTTTGTGGGCAGAAAAAGGTGCCAATGCAGGCAGGAGCCCAGTACAAAAGGGCAGCCTGCAGCTCTGGGAGAAACAGAACAAGCGAGTGAGAGAGGGGGAGTGAGTAAGCTCAATGGAGCTCCGTCAGGACTGTTGCAGATTTCTTTGTGGGCAGAAAAAGGTGCCAATGCAAGAAGGTGCCCAGTACAAAAGGGCAGCCTGCAGCGTCAGGAGAAATAGAATGAGCGAGTGAGAGAAGGGGAGTGAGCGAGCTCAATGGATCTGTGCCGGGACTTTACAGTTGCCTACCCTCCTGCCCAGGGTCCTGTGTTGTCCTATATTACAGCAGGCTCTCTGGAGTGTAGACAAAGGAGATATTGGATACTTTTAGGATTGCTGTAATAATACAGATTCAGTTCTGTTTCTTTCTCTAACTGAGCTAAGTAGTGAGCTATACTGTTATGATTGCTGTAATAATACATATTTATTTGTTCTGTTTATTTCTCTAACTGAGCTGAGTAATACTTGGAGTGCAATAGGATTTTTAACTGGGCTAAGTGAAACTATATGAGAGCTGAGAACGAAAAGTATGGTAGCTGAGGGGTGAAAAACAGACAAGGAGGCTTTAGGATTGCTATGGTAATACAGTATCTAATGGATGAGATTTGAGACTGAATTAACCCGGTCAGCAAGGGGGCAGTAGGGGGACTAGTGTGGGGAGGGAACTGGAATTTGACTAAATAGGGACCTAACAGTTGTAGTAGGGTACAGAACCTGCTAGTAAGGGCCCGTAACATATGATGAGGGCCAAAATGGAGTAGGTGCCACATGTCAATAGGGTGGGCATCTTTGGAAGGGTGGTGGGCTGTACAGGGTGTGGGTCCGCCATGATCCTGGACTGGGCTTGGAGGATGGGGGAGGGTGTATGGTCTGTAGATGACTGATTAGTTGGAGGGAGGAACTGTGGAGGTTAGGGAGGAGTCTAAGTGGCAGGGCAGATGAGTATGGTAGGCATCCTGGGGGGGGATAGGGGATGGTAAAGGGGGACGCAGGAACAACAACTAGGGAGTGAAACTGACCCCACTGCACAAAGCTCATTAGGGCCATAAAGGCTGGGTGCTTCCAAAATGCATTGGCTTCTGCTAAACACAGTGTATCCAAATTCTGGCAAACCCTGAAAAAGTCATCGAGGGGTGTAGCCAGACCTCCTCTTTTCCTGCAAAGATTATCAATGGCATAGCACTTTTACAGACAAACAGGAAATTTTAACCCAACTAAACAATCACTTTGCGACAGCTGGCTTAGCTTTCAACTCTTCTCCCGCAAATAGTCTACGTAATCAGGTAATCAGCCAAACCCTCACCCCTCTGCCTCCCTGTTGGGCTAGCCCTGCATCAACCTTTACTTTTAGCACTATAACATACAAACAGGTCAAAGACCCCCTGCTGGCTCTTGACCCCCAAAAAGTGCAGGAGCCGATCTCAAACCCTTCTTTTTAAAACTCGGTTACCGCTATCTGGTAGCACCCATCACCCACCTGTTTAACCTATCCCTAACTCAAGGACTCCTACCCTGTCAATGGAAAGTAGCCCATGTCATCCCTCTATTCAAGTCTGGCAACCCTTCCAACCTCAACAACTATCGCCCCATCTCACTACTGCCCACACTTTTCAAACTCTTTGAAAAATTAGTTAATTCCCAACTGAGACTACCTAGAACACAACAATCTGCTTAACCATGGCTAAGGTTACTAATGACTGGCAAATCGCGCTGGACACCAAAAATCACATCAGTGTAATATTCCTGGATTTGAGCAAAGCATACAACACTGTCGACCATGACCTGCTCTTAACAATGTTATTCAGCATCGGACTTCATTACTCCACCCAAAAATGGTTTGTCAGTTACCTGGTAGGCAGGAAACAGCTAGTGAAAGCTCAGGGTGATACTTCCCCCCAAAAAATGTTACAAAAAGGTGTTCCTCAAGGATCCATCTTTGGGACTCTCCTGTTTGCCATTTATGTTAATAATATAAATGCCAGCATCAGTGCTGCAAGTGTCCATCTCTACGCAGATGACACTGTGCTGTACGTTGCTAGACCCTCACTGGAGCTCACTTGTACTGCATTGCAACAGGATTTTGACACCTTCCAGTGCAATCTCCTGCATCTGAAATTATTACTCAATGCAAAAAAAACTAAAACAATGCCCATCTTCCCCCATGCCGTACTGGTTGCCTTCCCTTCCACAACCTATAAACCTCAGATTCTGACCTTGTTAGGGGAATCGCTAGAAGTGGTAGAGACATTCAAGTACCTGGAATTCTGGTTAGACAACAAGCTCTCCTTTGCTACACACTAAATGAATTGACCAAAAAGTTGAAGCTAAGGTTAGGACTTTTCTATCATGTCAAGCAACCTGCTCACATTAGAAGCCAAATTAAGACTGGTGCAAACCACTTTCCTTCCCCTGCTGGACTATGACGACTTTATCTACAGCCATTGCCCCCTAGCCTCCCTCTCTAAGCTAGACACGCTGTACCACAGGGCTATCACATTTATTACTTGTGCACCTTATAATACACACCATTGTGCTCTATGCTTGCAAATTGGTTGGCAGTCCCTAAAAGCAGGAGAGCAAAAAATACGGTACTCTGGACATTCAGAGCCCTGACGAACAGGTTACCAAAATACATCTCTGACCTTTTTTCTATCCCAAGGGGGTCTATTCCCTTAGAAAATACATGGTCATCCAGCTCGATATCCCTAGAATCAGAACTTGTTTTGGTGCATCTTCCACCTGACATTATCTCCCTACCCTCTGGAACGCTACCCAAAAAACCTTAAAACTCTCCAATCCTTCCAGCTTATACTCCTTCAAGAGTCGCCTGAGTCAGGCCCTTCAGGAGTCTTGCAACTGCTATAACTAATCACTGGGTCTTCCTTACCTGGGCCCCCTGCTTACTTATGGCCATACCAGTACTTCTCCTATTCTAGCTACATCTCCTCCTATACTGGATCCTTATGTTGACCTTTTTTTCCTCCTCTCTCTTCACCTGTGCCCTCTCCTCCTAATGCCATCACCCCAGTAAGCTAAATTGCCTTTTTGCCATGACCTATGTAACTGTTGTTTGCCTTGGTGACATGCTGTAATTTCTTTGTGTACTGTGCTATTGCCTCCTTATACCTATAGATGGAAATTCCTTGTCTTTGTGATTTATGCTGTCATTGTTACCTCCTCCGACATATAGTGCTCATTGTACTCCTGTATTTACCATGTTAATTATTTGTAATTGCTTGTGAACTGTTGTATATGATGTATGTTCTGCCTTACCCATTTGTGTGCCCCAGGGCCTCCTTGTAAATGAGCTTGCTCAAAGGTGCTTTATCCTGGCTAAATAAAGATTGATTGATTGATTAGTTACTATTCATTGCTGACCTCAGGATATACACCACCCGTACTCTCCAGCTCTCCACTTTACATGCCAAATACTGTATTCTCCCTTGCAGTGCCAAACATTTTACAAAGACATTTTTATTTTTATTATTATTAGTTTGTATTAGCTCTTCTATTGTTTTAGGATGATATTTTCAAAGGAGATGCATGGTGCAAAGCAGAGATGCACTGCCCATCCCAAAAAATGTGCCCTAGCATGATATTCAAATGACAGAGGTGCGGCATGCACCTCCGGATGTGGCAAAGCACAAATATAATGTATGCAGTGCATGTAGAGCTGGTGTTCCCATGAATGTGCTGTGCATTGGCATACTCAGCCAAAATAATCAGTGCAAGTGCAGTGCATCACAAAGATGCACTGTTCAAAGATAGGAATAAAAGGAGCAGGCATAACTTTGAAAGCCACCCGGAGGCAGCAAGCTGAATAGCAACAGTCATGGATGGGTCTGATTTCCTAATGGAAGTTGTCATGATGGGTGTGAGTAGACGGGCAGAACAACAACATTGTGGGTGAGGCAGGCCCCGTAGGTGGTATGCCCAACACAGACAGTACCGGGGTTGTGTCACATTTGAACAACTCACTGACAGAAATAGTGGGCCAGTACCATCTCAACAGGGCCATTCTGAGACAGCTCTGTGAGCTGCTCCATGATGACCTGTAGGCACTAACACACAGGAGACATGCAAATGTCAGTGGAGACAAAGGTGACAGCAGCACTATGCCTGCTTGCCATGGGTATCTTCCAGATACCACTGGGTGACACCACTGGTATCACGCAATCTGCCACATCCCATCTCCTAACACATTTCCTCACTGCCCTGCTGCCCCATGCTTTGGAGTTCATCACATTCCCTAGCACACCCGCAGAGTGGTCAGTAACAATGTAGCACTTCCACAGGGTGGCATGCATGCCAGGCATGCTAGGGGCCATTGACTACACCCAGGTGGCAGTCAGGGCACCACCTGACCCTGACAGTAACATGCATGTGGACAGAAAGGTATACCATTCTGTCAACTGTCAGGTGGTGTGCAATGCCGCAGGATGCATTAGCAATGTCTGCGCCACTTTCCCTGGGAGTTCACATGATGCTTACATCTGGCATCAATCTGTCCTGTGCCACCTTTTTGAGACCAGGGAGATACTTAGCAGCCACCTAGTGGGTGAGTGGGGCTGAACCCCATGCCTACAGAGCACACACAATGGTCCACAGCACTGCAGGTGGAATTGCAGGTGGGGAGACAGTGAAATGGCTGATGCACCAGCCAACAGCCATGGTGAACACTGGAACAGGGAAGTCCACTGGAGTGGAGCCCACATACAGAAAGACAGGGAAGAGGTGTGTTCCAGGGGTGTGGCAGTGCAGTGGTGGATATACAGCAGGCACAGATGACAGGACATGTAGTAGTACTTGCCCCAAGGCCAGTACAGAGCCTGGGGCAGGATGGAGTACCACAGTCAGACAGGACAGTGGAAATGTGAACGAACAGGCTGGATTGGGACTGTGCAGTACAAGACAGAGGGCAAGCATGCCAAGCATGTACCGGCAGTGCACAACCAACAGCTGGGAGGCTGCCCAGAGGCATGACAGGGCATGCGCAGGTGGGGAGCATAGACATGGGAATATGGTGGACAGACACAGGCAGCAAATACAGGCCAAGATGGGGCCTTCAGGGTACTGCGGATGCCTGTTGGTGACTAACATATTGCATTCCCCCCCCTCACTGGTGATAGTGCCTACCCACTGCACCCATGGCTGCTCACTCCCATACTGCGGACCTCATCCAAGGCTGAGGAGAGATACAATGAGGCACACATCACTACACACAATATTTGGCAGGCTATATTCAAGCAAAGTGGGGTTTAAACTTGTGAGGAGGGCTAAGGGAGGGGCATCAATCTGTCCTGTGCCACCTGTTTGAAACCGGGAAGATACTTAGCAGCCACCTAATGGGTAAGTGGGGCTGAACCCCATGCCTACAGAGGGCTAAGGGTTGGGAGTAGGGTTGTCAGAACCCTCTGACATTCTGGGTTCTAGTTCTAGTCTAGAACTTTTGAAAAAGTTCTAGGGTTCTAATCTTTTTTAGAACTTTTTAGAACTCGAACCCTATTTTTTTATTGTGCTGCCAGTAACGAAGACAGTAATAAAATACATGTAAAGGAAAAACTGTTCAATATAAGGGGAGAGAAATTATCATGTGTGACATTGATAGGAATACAACTAGGTTTATCTATGGTTTCTTCTGTTTGCTAAAGCCAGCAACTTAATACGTAACAGGCCCACCCACCCACCCATATGTTAAAGTTTTCCTGCTGCAGCTGCATCATAGTTCCTTAATGAAAGAAAGAGGCACATTAGCCATTTATGTACTCAGTTATATATATTCATCATCATGAATTATGAGAAAAATAACTGATATTACCTAATTTCAGCTATTTGCTGCTTTCTGTTTTAAATGAGTAAATCAAAAGTTGCTATGTTTAAAAGAAAGCTTTAGAACAAAGTCAAGCCAAGTACTACAGCAGCAGCATGAACTGTTGCAAAACATATTATGTCATAACGTAGTCAGTCAAAACATTTGAATAAAAAAATATGCCAGTCATTGTTGCTGGCAAAAATGCATGCAATTTTCTAAGGTAATGCATACATATACCAACATTGTTGTTGGCAAATTGAAGTAATACATACAACTTTCTAAGATGATACATTTTGCAGCTGATACTTCAATAAAATCTGTATTTCAGTCACATATATAAAAAGTGGTTTCACCACATACTAAGGAACATTTAATGTAGCTGCAGCAGTTGGCATGTGATGTTTAAGGGACAGCGTCTGTCAATCCCATTATGTATCAAATTATCACTACTTGTAAAGCAAAAACACTTTATGATATGTCACATTCAGTGAAAACTGCTGATGCAGATTTTCTTTTATTTCTGATTCCTTTATTCTTTTTTTAAAGGGGACAGGACAATTGTGCTAGGTGGCAGCAGTTTGCAATGTATTTAATAAGAATATAAATTATGTATACAGTAGGTTCGGTCTGTCATCATTTTTTTCCTCACCATCCCCAGCTGATCACGAATCTGTAAATGAAAGAACTAAAACAACACCCACCTTTCACCCCATCACCCATTTCACTTTTCTTCCACCACCCTCATCTGTGCAGTAGCACCTATGCCACCCTTACACCCATGTTAAAACCAACCCACTACTCCTCACCCATGTACTAGCATCCATTTTCGCTTATGGCTAACATTTCTGTAATTGAAAAATAATAAACAGCTACCAATTAGAACTCATTGTTTTGTCCTCTTTAAAATTGAAAATAAACTGTCTCCTGTCCCAGCCCATACTGATGCACCACAAAGTCACAGAAGGTAAATCCCAAAATATATGTTTGCACTTTAACTATAAATAATATGATACGGAAAGGATTGACGGACAGTGTCCTTTTATGCCAAATTTGGGCCTGTTCCACTGATGTTAAAATTGCCCTGTATATAAAACTTGTTGACTTTAGTTTAGACCCTAGCTACAAAGCAGTTTGCCATGAAATGGTGAAAGTTTTGGGGGGTATACAGTCCAAGGTAGTAGATCGAGAAAGGAGAGAGACGACAACCAAAGTCATCACAGTCTGTAAAAGTTTCCTTTTTGGTACAGAGAGACTCTGTCCCACACAGTATTTACCAGCCACCACCATCTGAGTTGTCATCACCATCAACATCCACAACATCAATCACTTCAGGATCAGTTTGTATACTCTTGTAGGGATACGAAAATCTTGACTTATTAACTTTAATAAAAGTTAACATGTGTACATTTTCTGGCAGCAACCTATTTCTGGTGTCTGTCACAATATTGCCAGCTGTACTAAACATGCGTTCTGAAGAGACACTTGTTGCAGGACAACCAAGATATTTACAGGCTTCATCATACAGCTCTGTCCAAATTGACTTTTTTGATCTCCAGTATTGAAAAGGGCATGCATCAATAGGAATAGGCAGTTCTTGCAGGTAACTGTCTACCATGATGGACAGAGACTGCTCAGAAGAGGAATCAGCAGAAGTTGGTATGGCAGCAATTTGGGAAAGGTTTTGCCACAAATTTAGCTTGCTACTAAGGGTTGAAGAAGTGGCAGTTGTGGAACAACTACTGTTAATGTTTGGTGACTTTTCCAGTTCTGTATCCCTTTGTGAAGATGAACCTGCATGTTGTGGGGATGACAACCTGAGGGTACTGTGCATGTCTGTGTTTGACTCCTGTGAGTGCTGCAGCTCATCTAGCAACATACATTTGTACTGCTCTATATCATCTGTTTTGGAAGATGTATAGCCTTGAACCTGGAATCTAAGAGTTGCAAGGATGGTGTTTTGATTTCGCCATTGCAACTAATTTGTCATTGGTTTTGAAGCTCCTCATTCTCTTTACGAGATTCCCATGATACAGGTACATGTTGTCTGCGCCCAGATCTGTCTTTTTCTATTTCTAGATTTAGAACACTAAGATGATGTGAAATGAGCATTATGAGTGGGATAACCTGACTCACAGATGCGCCTTCAGAAGACATGTCCCTTGTAGCTGTCTCAAAAGGAGCGAGGATACAGCACACTGTCTCCATTAATTTCCACTGCAGCACAGACAGCATAATGCCATCTCCAATAATGTAACTGGAGCAGTACTCATGTACAGCTTGATTTTGCTCCAAGAGGCGCTGCAGCATATAAAGCGTTGAGTTCCAAAGAGTGGAAACATTTTGAATCAGCTTTGCTGGGGCAGCTTGTGTTTTGCAGTTCGGACAATGTCCGTATAGCCTTGGTTGAATGTGAAAGTGAGTCACAATTTTTTGCAAACAGCAATCATACCATCCACTTGTGTTTCGCTGCTGAGAAATCCGTGACAATTATGTAAGCAATGCAAAAGCAAGAAGCATGCAGAAATCCTCCATCCTGTACTGTTTCAAGATGTTGGCTCCATTGTCACTTACTATGAAGCCACATTTTAGACCGTGAGAATAAACCCATTCGCCAAGGAGGTCATTTAGTTCCTCAGTAGATGTTTGCAGCAGTATGACTTTGCTCAAACTTTTTATATGCAGCAGCGCATCTTTTGGGGTGTCTTTGTTTTTGAAGAAGCACAAGAAAACGTGACCCAATGAGCGGTAAGGGACATGTAATCTATGTTTTGAGTGCTGGTCCACATATCTGTTGTGACATGAATAACCCCACCCTCCGCAGTTTTAAGTGCAAGCATCACTGTCGCTTTTAAAGCCTGATAAATGTTTGGTATTTCAACATAGGAAAAGTACCTTCGATGAGGAACATTGTAACGAGGCTCTGCTAATGTCATGAGCTCCCTAAAATCCTCATGATCTACCAAAGAGTATGGGAGAAGGGCTCTAACAGTTCACCAATTCGGTGATTAAGATGAAGGGTCTTTGGATGATTTCTAGTAAAGGTATTCTTCCTTTCAAATGCCTGAGACAGTGTTAGCTGTTTGCAACATGTCCCTGCTGGTTTATTATACACCGGCTTCATGGGCAGATGGACGAGAGATGGTGGACTAGGACTTATACATTCAGTGCCATCACTGGATGTGCAACTGGTACTAATGGTGCTGGCATTGGTGGTACAGTGATCCTAGGGCTGGCAGTGGTTCTGCCCGCATCAAGTTCAGACAATCCAGTATCCATTTCAGAATTCTGACCCTTCTCACGTGCGGTCTGGAAGATGGAGGACATGGGTTTTGGATGATCAAGCAAAACCGAATGCTTTTTCAGATGGCGTTTACGAGCTGTAGTGCCAAGGCATGACACAACTTTACCACGCTTACACTCTGTTTACACAGGGAACAAATTGCTCTGCATGGATCAGTTTTACTGACAGCGAAATAATTCCACACCTCAGATGTGACAGATTTTGTTCGAAAAGCTAGGAAGATAGCTAAAGACTGTTTGTGTCTTTTCACCTGTCCTAACAGAACCTGGGACATGCTCCTTGGTGCTAGAAGAGTGGGGAAGACTCTGATGGATTTTCATTGCTGGCCAACACAGAAGTGGTGGATTCAATGGATATGTCCTTTTCATTGCCAACAGTGCTGGACGTATTTGCAAGTGCACTACCTGATTCATTGTCAGCAGACTTGCTCATTTCACTTTGTTGAGGAAGTAATGATTTGTCACGAGACACAACAGTGTGGGACTGAAACAAAGAGCTACTGTCTGAGTCAGAGAGGGACTCACTGTCACTTGCATTATTGCTGCTAGTCACAGGGATCTTAACAGCATGAATGGAATACCTTATGGTGCCTCTCCGTGTGACCCCAGCAGCTGTACAGGTTTTCTTAAAAGGTCCCCCTTTACCACACTTCACTGTTGCTCTTTTGCTGTTTGTTGAATTTTTATCATGTGAAACATTTTGGTTATTTCTGCTAGCACCAGGATTACCACTACCACCAACACCTGCTCCAACACCAGCACTAGATGCTTCATCTATGTTGGTGTCAGCCATAACAGACAGTAAGCACCAGTACTACCAGTATACTGAGGTGAACTCACCCACACCCAAACAATTCCTGTGTAACAAAGCAATGTGATCTGTGATCGCTGGCTACAACTCCAAAATTTTATTTTGGTTGTGTGACACTGTGATACCGTGGACTGAAAGTAATTGAAGAATATGACAGTTTGCAACTAAAGGATCCCAGGTTCAAGGCTTACAGAATGATTGGGCTGCTAGGCAGGCATACATAGCAATCAAGGGTGCACAGCAGCAGGGTGATGGGCTGACCACAGGAGACGGAGTCACACGCAACCCAGGGAATGAGAATTATTTCTACATTTCTGTCATTAAGATTAATGCCACCACACAACTGGCCACTGGGATTCTCTGTAACACACACTGGGTAGGGTACAGTGCAGTCAAGGGGCACACAGCAGCAGGGTGATGGGCTGACCACAGGAGACGGAGTCACATACATAACCAACAACTCAGGGAATGAGAATTATATTTCTACATTTCTGTCATGTAAGGTTAATGCCACCACACAACTGGCCACTGGGCTTCTCTGTAACACACACTGTAGGGTACAGTGCAGTCAAGGGCACACACTGGGCTTCTCTGTGACACACACACTACACTGGGAAGGGTTCAGATTTATTTGCCTTTTTGCCCCTGTATGCTTTGTTGCTGGCAGCTGCTGGAGTAAGGGTGTGCACCACTGACTGAGCAGTGCTGCAGTTTCAACAATCACATTTCACAAAGGTTCTTCACTTCTTCTTATTTTTTATTCTCTCCGAGTCCTCCTGAGTCTTCCTCCAGTCCTGATATAGATTGATCTCGGTCTCGATCCTCCCTATTCCCCAGTCCCTTCCCAATTCTGATTAATCCTCCACCTGTCCTGAACTACTCTCAGTCCCACTCCCACCCAATTTTGAGCTTTTTCAGCCTTTCTCGCTCGGTCTCACAGGAAAATGGATGATGGAAGTGGCCAGTATTGGACAAGAGTAGCGGTACGCTAACCGCTAACGCTAGTAGTACAGTTTAGCTAGGCTGCTGCTGCCTCCGCTCCGATCCTCAGCAAATGGCGCTCCTCCTCGCGGCACATCTGCCTAAATACCCCCACAGATCCCGCGTCTCGCGCAGCTTACTCGACCCCCACCTGACCCGTACGTAGGTACGCAACTTACGCCGAGTGCAAACAGACAACGCCTCACGTTCAAGGTGATTCGAACTCTTTAGGCGTTTTAGTGTTCGAGTTCTAAGTTAGAACTCGAACACCAGGGTTCGAGGAGGGTTCGACTCTTTGAAGAACTAGTTCTGACAACCCTAGTTGGGGGAACTAGCCCTCAGCCCCGGGGTGGTGGGCTACAGATCAGGGGAGTGCGATACATCAGGGGTAAATGGAGGTCGGATGCATATGGTCACTGGGGGTGACAGGGCTAAGGTGAGTAGGAACAAGGGTTGAAGGGTGGTACTAGTTAATGCCAAGATCTTGGGAAATAAGGGGTTGGAGTTCCAGGCCATGTTGTGCAAAGGAGGGTCAGATGTGGCAGCGGTAATGGAAACTTGGGCCAACACAAATCACAATTGGGACTTAAAAGTAAAAGGGTACACTGTGCTAAGGAAGGATAGAAAGGAGGGTAGAGGGGGAGGAGTGGCTATGTTTGTCAGAGATAGCATAGAAATTTCCAGGGTAGAGGAGGCAGAGGGAAATGTGGAGGCCTTATGGGTCACCCTACAAACACCAGTAGGAGGAAATATCAAATTGGGAGTTGTATACAGGTCCACAGGGATGGAGGATGTTCTAGAGGATTGTCTGCTGGATAACATTATAGCCCAGTATGGACCAAAGGGTGAGGGTAGTAGTGTTGATGGGGGCCCTTAATATGCCAGCCACAAACTGGGAAACCATCACTTCTAGGTCCTGGTGGAAGGGGAGCTGGTGAGGGAGCTGACAGTGGAGGATCCCCTAGCAGGGAGTAACCATGACACTGTCTGGTTTGGAATAAATCTGGGGGGTGGGGGGATTGTTCTAGAACTTGGGCAGTGGATTTCAAGGTGAGTGGATTTATGGGGCATGGGGAGAATACTCAAGGATCATCTGAAGAGGATCGCATCTGGGACGAGTGTCAAAGGGAGATGGGAGGTCATTAAATGGGGACTTCAGGAGGCAGTTAGGATCTGTGCAAAGGTGATGCGTAAGGGGGCGAAGTCACGGAAACCATGCTGGTGGTCCAGAGAAGTCTAGGAGAGAGTCAGGGAAAAGAAGGTTGCTTGCAGAGAGTACAAAAGAACTAGTGGGAAGAGGGAAAAGGAAGCTCACCGTATTGTAGCCAGACATGTCACCCAGACGGTGAGGGGGGCCAAGTCCAGTAAGGAGCAAAGGCTAGCACTGGGAATACGGGAAGGGGAAAAGGGATTCTTTAGGTACAACGGGAGAGGAGAAAACCAAAAGGCCAGATCAGCAGGCTGAGATCAGAAGGGGAAGGGGGGGAGGAGGCAAGGGACCATGCGGAGGTCCTAAATGAGTACTTTGCCTCCGTGTTCACCAGGGAGGGGATGGAAATATTACAAAGCAGGATCAGTCGGAGTTGGAAGGGTCAGGGGGCAGAAATGGTGATGCAACAAAGGAGGAAAGGCTGGGTGGGAGGGGCCCCCCAGGGGTTTCACATCAGAATAAATCAACCAGCGGGGGGGAAGGAGAGATGATGAAATCCCCACTGAAAGGGGGTGGATTGCCCTTAAGGCCCTAAAAAAAGATAAATCTCCAGGGCCAGTCGCATACATCCGAGATTCTAATGTGAATTTGCAGATGTACTAGCTGTACTCCTGGTGGAGCTCTATGACAGGACACTTGAGACAGGGATAGTGCCTCGGGATTGGAGAGAGGCACATGTGGTGCCAATCCACAGAGGGGGGTCGAGGGAAGCAATGAGTAACTATAGGACTGTCAGCCTGACGTTGGTGGTGGGCAAAATAATGGAGAGTGTATGGAAGGAACGATTGGGGGAGTTCTTGGAGGAAAGAGGACGTCAGGACTGTCACCAACATGGGTTTGTGCCCGGCAGATCAGGTCAAACTAATCTTGTTGAATTCTATGAATGGGTAACATCAGAACTGGACGGGGAAAGCCTGTGGATGTACTATTCTTGGACTTCAGCAAGGCGTTTGTCTCGGTCCCACACAAAGGCCTACTGGAGAAACTGAGGGGGATGGGAGTAGGCCCCTTGATGGTCAGATTGGTATGAAACTGGCTGGCTGAGTGCACCCAGAGAGTAGTTGTCGGTGGGGAGATATCAACACCTAGAGGGGTTAATAGTGGGGTACAACAAGGCTTGGTTCTGGGGACAATCTTGTTTAATGCATACATCTCAGATATCAGGGAGGGTATTGGGTGTGACATGAGTCTCTTCGCTGATGAATCCAAACTGGGAGAAGTGGTTGAGGGTGAGGAGGGGAGGGTGGCTCTGCAAGAGGACCTGGATACCCTGGATAGGTGGGCTTGCACCTGGAAATTAAACTTTAACCCCTCCAAGTGCAAGGTGTTACATCTGGGAAGGGGGAATCCCAAACATGAGTACACCCTGGGAGAGGAGGAATTGCCGGCCACAGCAGTGAAAAAAGACCTAGGGATACTGGTGGATGCAAGTATGAATAACTCTGAGCAGTGCAGAAGGGCGGCAGCCAAGGCATATAAGATGTTGGGCTGCATTACAAGAGGGATCATCTCAAGGTGTAGGGAAGTGATTCTGCCACTGTACAATGGCCTGGTTAGACCACACCTTGAGTATTGCATGCAGTACTAGCAGTCGCACCTAAGGAGGGACATACAGCTCCTGGAAATGGTACAAAGGAAGGCAACCAAGATGATATAGGGTTTGGGGGATTTGACATATGAGGAGAGACTGGAGGAGCTCGGCCTGTTCTCACTGGAGGAGAGGAGGGACCGGGGGGATATGATTGAAGTCTTCAAGTATCTCGGGGAATAAATAGAGTAAGCAGGAAGGGAATCTTTAGATTAAAGGAGGGGGGTATCATCAGAGGGCATGCTTTGAAGTTGGAAGGAGGAAGGATGAGGGGGGAAAAGAGGAGGAGGTACTTCACTGAGAGGGTGGTGGAACCCTGGAATGTGCTGCCTGGGGAGCTGGTGCTGGACTCTATGGTGGAGAGGTTCAAGAGAGGGTGGAACAGGTACAGAATGGGGAAGAAGCAGGAGGGGCCCCAGCCCAGGGGGGCTCAGGATGGTAAACAGGAGAAACTGAAAGGCGATGGTGGGGGAAGGCCTCGCTACCCACATGGGATCCTGAGGTACGAGCAGACTTGACAGACCGTAGCACCTATTCTGCTGACAAATAGTATGTTAGTATGTTAATATCATCAAGTGTGTGTTCGGCACGCTCAAAATGAGATTCAGATGCCTGGACAGATCTGGTGGTGTCCTACAATACAGCCCAGACAAGGCCTGTGGCATATTCCTGGCCTGTTACATGCTACACAACATGGCCATTGACTGTGGAATAGTTGTCCAGGCACAGGAGGGTGACAATTTGGATGATGAGGATTCATAGGTGGAGGGTGAGCAGCAGATCATGCACAGGAGGGACCCACAGCTGGCCGCTGAGGCCTGGCTGCACAGGGACACAATCATGGAAGAGCACTTTGGAGACCGCAGGTGAGTAATAGAGGGAGACTGGACAGGACAGTCATGTACACATGCAGAGGGATGGACCCAAGGATATCCCCATGGGCAGGTAGGCATTCACTGCATGGATGCAAAGGTGAGCAAAGGCATGCGAACACAGCCATGCACAGGTGTCCACTGCAGAGGCTGCAATGCCAAGGGGGAACACAGGTGCATGTGGGGGAATGGCATGGATCAGAGAGACACTACTGGCACACACACACAGTGGTCAGCCAAGGCTGCACTCCTCACACCCATGCCACACACCATGACACCATGGCCACACCCATTTCCCAGATACCACACAGACAGAAGAGACAGGGTCACCACAGGCATATGTGTCTTTGTGTGTGCCACTGCACGCAGACCTGGGCAGTGCTGGATGGATGTGTATGCAGCTATGACTGCAGGATGATATGGCAAGGCCGACTGTGCCCAGATGGTGTCACTGTCTGCCACAACAGCCACCACAGACATGTGGGTGGCCATGCACAGGCAAGGTGAAACCCACTGGGTGCCCACTTGACACAAGGGGTGAATCCTCCACCCCCAAGGGTGTCGACCCATGCTACCATGACCGTGCTACTGAAATCCAAATGGGATCCAAGGGTGTTGGGGATAAGGTTGGCAGGGGACGGCATCTCTAATAAGGTGGTCACCACTGCCATGCTGTGGGAGTGCTGGTGGCACTGCATGTCATGCGGCTGGAACTCCTGCAGGCACGAGGCATCAGGGCTACACAGCCCACCTCAATGGCCCATGCAGTCCTGTCAAGACTCATGGTCATGTCCGCCTGCATGAGGTGCATTCTGCCATCATGTCCATCTGCAGTTGGTGCAACTCACTAAGCACCTGGCTATGCCTCATGGCCGCATGCTCATCCATGAGACCCACCTGCACCCGCAGGCCGTGAATAGCTTTCATGCACACCACCTGGCTCTCCACAGATGACCATATGAGCCAGGTGTGCTCATCCAGCCTCTCAGCAGGGGACATGTCTTGGGGAGGCTGATGGGCAGGGGTGTCTACAATGCCACATCCACCATTTGTGGATGCTGCATGACAGGCCACTGTTGGGTCAGGGACTGTGTGTGGGGAGGTACAGTGGCCTCAGGGCTGGCCACGTCATGTGCCTGTGCAGGCCTTGCTGGCCCCCAACACCCTGCTGTATGGTGGCATTGCACCAGGGCTCCACAGTGGCACCCTGCCCCTGGCTGACCACGGCCATCGCAGCAGCATACGGCATGTAGTGGGGTTGGGGAGGGGCATGTGAGGGCCCAGGATGGTTGCTGCTGCCCGATGCTGTCTGTGTGGCAACCATGACTACATTGGCTGGGACAGTGTTGAGCATGCGGTTCCCCAGCTGAGCGGCATTGTCATCATCATCTTCCTCCATGGCCAATGCCAGAACAGTGAGGTTATCCAGAATGTCAAAGCTGGGTAAGGACTGAGAAAGTCTCCCACCTCATGTGCGCCATCACCCATTGCATTGGCCACGGCTGCAGTGGACGTGGATGGGAGGGGTTTATCTGCCTCGTGGCCCACTGGACAGGCCTGGGACCCTGCAGCACCCGTGAGGCATGATTGAGCTATAAGGCAGATTAGGAGAGCATGGTCAGGGCAGCGTATCCATGGTGTTGGGTGACAGCTGGACACAAGGAGGTGTGCATGTGTGCCACAGGTATGCAAGTGGTGACACATGGGCCATGGACTACCACTGTGGCCCATACTGCACACATGCCACAGCAGCATGTGTGTTGCAAGGCTGCCTGTGCATGCACCCACAGGGTACAATATGGGGTGTGACCTAGATGGCCAGACCAGGACCCAGCTGATGACAGGCCTCCCCACCTGCACTGTCCAGGTCACACGCACAGCTAGCAGCATGTGGCATACCTACCCCAGGGGCTGGCTATTGCAGTACCCCACTGTTGCAACAGAGGTATACATGCACATGCCATCCATGGCCCAGTGGGTAGGATGGTCACAGGTGGCCTGTGAACCTGACAGGCTGGTGCCATCAGTGCATGACACACAACTGGGCCAGAGCCACACAACACCAGAGGCTATGGCTGTCTATGACAGGGCTGGGCAATGATGGCATCTTGCGTGGCACGACAGGCACACCCATGATAACCACATGCAGCCCTCCTCAGTAACTGCCATATGCATACTCACAGTGCTGTGATGGCCCACCTCCCATCTGGAAGCCACCACCAGGGACACCCTCCACGGAGGCATGGCTTAGGGTTGTGGCAAGCATTGCCTCCCATGCCTACAGGGCAGGCACTGTGGAGGGCTCACCCCCAGTGGTGCTCTGGGACACCCTGAACAAGGCCAGCTGCTCCTTGGCCCTGGTGCGTTCACTGGTTATACGTTTAATACATTCCTGGGATGTCCGATTGTACACCCCATGCGTGTTTACCACCTGTGCCACCTCCTCTCAGCCCTTTACCTGCTCCTGATGGGTACCTGTCTTGTGGGTTTGGAGGTCCTCCTGCATGAGATACACCTCTAAGAGGGCCTGCAGTTCATCATTAGTAAAGTTTAGCCACCTTCTCTTCTTACCATCCTCAGCTGCCATACTGGTGCCTGTGGACAGAAACAGACATACATCAGCACAGGACCAGCATCAGTGGCATGGGGTGCAGGACTTGCTGGATGCAGTGCACCAAACACTGTTACAGTCAAAATGTAAACACACTTACCTCCAAGGCTGCAGTTTCTGTTGGTCACCTGTGTAGGGGTGGCACAGGGCATCCCATTTATGGCTCAGTACAGGCAAATTAGGTGACGTGCAGCCTGTAATGAGATGCTAATGTGTGGACTTGGGCCAGGATTGGGCAATGAGGTGATCTGCATATCCTGGCTGAATATTGCAAATTTGCATCTGGCCTATCTCAGTGCACTTTGTGCATCTATTTCAGCAGTGCAGCTTCTGCACAGCACATTTCCTATGCATGCACGATAAGCCAGAATTTCACTGACTTGTGCTGTCACGGATGTGTGATGCCACTGTCGGTGCATTGTGCATACATCACCACGTTGCCCTGTTGCACGGCAAACATGTACGGCTCATGGCTACTGATATGCACCATGAGGATGGCTACAGTCATGTCATTAGTGGACCTCCACAACATGGCGGGACCACGTGACTGAAAATGCATCTAGCATGGGGTCATGACCGATCCTCTCACCCAGCTGTGTACTACTGCGCATGTGTGGTTATGCCCCATGCTATGGCTATCGCACATCTCTATGGCGCACGTGCATGCCATGCAGGGCCATGCCTGCCTGGGCTATTTCACAAATGGTGCACCCCAGATGCATATCTCTTACTACATTGCTGTGAGTCTCATATCCTGCTGGTGACTTCCAATCACCATGGCACATGCTGGCACCTCAGTGTCCAACAGGCCCAATGCCTTGAACTGGGTTGATGTTGAGCTGGGCAACCTGGTGGCCATCATGGTCCCACTGAAGGGTCAACTATTTGGTCTAGAGAAGCTGCAGGAGGCATGGGCCCAAGTGTGGGCCAGGGTTGCAGAGTGCCTCAGCAGGCACACAGGCATCTCCAGGATACGTATGTCTTGTGTGCATGCATTACTTGCCTGCTACTGGGGGTGACAGGTGTCTGGCTGGGGTGGGTGCCACTGACCACGTGTGTTTTGGCCAAGTTTGCATGGCCAGGGCTATGCCATAGTGCAAGCCACTCTCTGGCCTTGGGGGTTATTGGGGGGCCATGGTGGTGTTGCCGCATCTGTAGTGGTCCCCTTGTGTGTGTTGCCTGTCACCAGGTCATGTATTGTGCTGTGTCATGTTGCGTTGTGTCACTGTTGGGCCCGTGGGTGTTGGGGGGGCAGTGTGGTCATGCATGCTGCTCACCATGTCTTTACCTTTTTGTCCCTCTTGCAGGTCGGGAGGAGTGGTGACAGGCCCAGCACCTCATCCACAGCTGTGCCACTGATGGAGGAGGAACCTGTGGCTCACGTAGGGATGTGTCACACCATGCCTCAGGTGAGTGTGCTTTGAGTGTTGCATGTTGCTGTTCTGCAGGTTTGAAGGGGTTGCATTGCCCACAGTGGGCTGTGGCTTGCCTGTTGTGCATGCCCATGTGGTGCCGGCCTTGCACACATGGTTTGGTATTGCGGCACCATGTGTCTGCTCCACTGTGCACCCGGTCCCAGTATGTCTTTCCTGTCCAGTGTGCCTGTATGTAACTGTGGGCACTCATCAGTGCCCACATGATGCCACCACCGGGCCTACACATGTCGGTAACATGGACACATGTCCCTTTGCGATGTTCAGTGTTTGCACAGATTGTCATAGCCTGTTCCCCATGCCATGTCCCATGCTCTGTGTAGCACTGTATCATGGTACTTCGCGCCAGTCTGTCATGTGCTTGGCATTGTGGTAGCCCTGTGCAAGGGCCCACCCATCCTCTGGCATGCACATCCACTCCATCACTGGGGGGGCTTTGTGTGCCAGGGTGGACTGTGGCACTGAGTTCATGTTCTGTGTCCTCCCCCATAGGTCAACCTGATGCCTGGGGCATAGGGGCATATCGTGGGAGGCCATGTGGACAGCTGCTGCTGTGGGGGGGCGGAATCATCACTACATATGAGCTGCTACATGCCATGTTTTGGTGGCAGGGGGCCATCCTGAAGGTGGTCCAGGAGATTTTGAGGGCCGTGAACAGAACCGTGCACCCTAGCAGGGGGCGGTCTCGGCAACGTAGTGGGCACTAGGCCTGTGTGGCCTGCTTGGACTTTATTACCTGCATATAACCCCTTTCACCCTCCTCCCACACCAGCAACATTGCCCTGCCCTTGTATATAGTTCCCCCCACATCACCTGTTGTCTGTCCCACTCTTCCCCCCCACCCCATTGTTACTCGCACATAGTTATTTATGGCTGTTCATTGTTGCTGTTGTTCTGCTTAATTCTCTGTTGGTTTTGCTGTGTTTGTAACACATTTTGCATTTCTGATTTTGTTTATATTAATTTTCCTTCTGTCCTGACCGTGCCTGTATATGTGATCCTTCCTTTACTGGTTGTTATCATCACCTGCTGTGTGGCATGGGTGGCCCACTGCCAGTTGCTTCTCACTGCCCATGTGTATTCCTGCCATTGCACACCCTTGCACCCTGTCCCCCCAGTGTTGCCCCCAATGAGTTTGCCACAGTTTCCCCTGGCCTGCCTTTGGGGGGGTCCATGATTTACTTATTTATTTCGTTTTTGTTGACCGGGTAAGTGCACTAGACAAATCCTGCCTATTTTCAGGCACGACCCGGGGGAGGGGGGATACAGATGAATGCCAACTGACCTTGAACCGGATTAAGCTGTTGGTGGTATTTTTAGTGAATGATAGTGCTCCTTGTTTCCCTTTATAGTGGTCCCATGTGCTGGTGCTGGGCCTTGCTATACTGTTGTCATGGTCCCTGTGCCACACTGTCGGTGACCAAGTGTCACTGTCGGTGTCTGCCCCCCTGTGTGGCCTGCAGCCCCCACCTGTGTGGTGCTGTACTGGTGGTACACTGTGTCACCACTGTAGCTGGTGCATCTGCCCTGCTCAGCACATCGGACCTTTTGTCACATTGTCTGGCAATTCCTCACTCTCCTTTGGCACAACCAGTGCTGGGCCACCACATCCATACCCATGAGTGCGCTCTGCCCAGTGTGCGTGGTACACCCCTTGGTTGGTGGTCTGTATGTGGTGCTTCATACTGTGCCCCAGGGTCCATGCTTATGCCCATGTTTGTACTGTTACTATGCCACTGTCCTCCCCTGTCACTTGGGGTGCTGCCCTGCTGCGGCTCTGGCCATCTGACATATGCTATTGCCTAGGGCTGCTCTCTCTGTTTGTGTCCCACTGTCCCAAGCTGTCTTGCTCAGTTTCCCATATTCAAACCTGAGCTGCTGCACGGCCCATGTCCAGATGCGCGATGGCACATTTTTGGTATATTCAGCTGGGGATGCATGAGAGCATCTTCTGAATATTGCATTTTCTTGGGATGGCGCATCTTAGATGTGTGGCGCAGGCACTTGCGTGATTTTCCAGAGGACTTTTGAATATGGGGGCCTAAGTTTCTTATGCTTTATGTATTGGATACTAAATATAGAATTATATATGTGAAGATGTGTTTATGAGTTATTTTAACACTCTTGAAGAAAGTGATGAGTCATAAACTTCAAGAAGGAAGTAGTCACATTCATTTTTATGTTTGCTTGCATGCTTGTGCAAGAAACAAAGTGCCATCATCTGAGTTTTTGGAGGTGTGGCACCCGTCTTCCAATTCAGTCAGTGTGTTTGCAGGCGCGGCCACAGTTCTCCAATGAACGTTGCAGCTGTCTATGACAGCAGTTGAAAATGCAGTGGCCGTACAGTTGAAAGGGAGAGCTATGCTTCAGTGAGCAGTAATAAGATATCGCATGCTCATGAGCGCTCCCCCCACACACACGCATGCATACTGCATGCTCGTGCTTCCCCTCCCCCACGCACACACTGTATAGCAGATGGGAGTGCCCAATCCCCCATCGGCTGTGCTGCGCTTTCCCCCAACAGAGTTTCAGATGCCATGCTGGGAGCCAACCCCTGCATGGAAACAGATCGTATGTCCGGGGGTGCCCAATCCCCCGTCGGCCCCACTGTTCCCCCCCCAAGAGACTACAGGGTGCCACGCTGGGAACCCACCCCAGCATGGTAACAGATTGTATGGCCAACGGGGGTGCCCAGTCCCCCATCGGCTCCACGGCCCCCCACAAACAGCCTTCCAGCTGCCACGCTGGGAGCCCACCCCAGCGTGGCACAAGTCCCGCATCGTCTAGAGTAAAAAAAAAAAACCTGAAAGAAATAAACCTTCCCTCGCTGACTGTCTTGAACCAATCTCCCCTCAACCGTGCCCACCCTCTGCACACCCTGCCTCCCCACACCCCCTCCTCACCCCATACTTACCTCCGGAGTATGGCGCGATGATCTTTGGTGGACCGGGAACATGTCTGCACTCTTCAAAGCCGACCGCGAACTGAGGAAAGGCCGGTAAGCTGTATAATGTAATAAATAGGGTTTTTTCAACTTTAGTGCATATCTAGGTCATTTTGGGGAATTTTTTCACCAAATTTTCAACATGGGGTTTTTGGGACCCCACCTCATGAATTCTGTCACTGTCATGGCATTAATCGGCCGTGAAAGGTGATTTCGCAGTCACTGTGCAGAACCACCTTTCAGGACTGATTTACAAAATGACAGTGTCACAGTTCATGAGGTAGGCCCCCAAAAACCCTATGTTGAAAATTTGGTGAAAAAATTCCTAAAAATGACTGTTTTACAAGCATGCATTACGCTGTTCTTACGCAGGCTTGTAAGTTCGCGAATTTTCAATATGTTCCCTCCAGATTTTCAACATTGCATTTTAACATACCTCCTTATGAGCAATACAGCTGTCATTTCTCACATCTGACTCAAAATGTGTTTCTGCGCATGTATTGCACAATGGCGCAGACGGTGTTTGAAATCAATGTTTGGGACAGAGTAAGAAAATCACAGTGACACTATTCATGAGCAGAGGTGTTAAAATGGCTATGTTAAAAATTTGGTGAAAAAATTCCCAAAAATTACTGTTTTACGAGCATGCATTGTGCTGTTCTTACACACGCTCGTAAGTTCACGAATTTTCAATATTTTCACTCCAGATTTTCAACATTGCCATTTTACCACACCTCCTTATGAGTAGTGCAGCTGTCATTTTTCACATCTCGGCCAAAACACGTTTCTGCCCATGTAGCGTACAATGGCGCAGTTGGTGTGCAAAATCAATGTTTAGGACAGATTAAGAAAATCACAGTGACACTGTTCATGAGCAGAGGTGTTAAAATGGCTAAGTTAAAAATTTGGTGAAATACGTCCATAAAATGACTGTGTTACGAGCGACCATTGCACAGTTTCCATGCACCCTAGTAACTTCATGGATTTCTAATATTTTCAGTCCAGATTTTCACCACTGGCATTTTTCCACACTTCCTTATGAATAGTACAGCTGTAATTTTTCATACCATGGCCGAAATGTGTTTTTGCACTTCCAGCGCAGAAATGCGTGGTCGCTGTGGGAAATCACTGTTCAGGACAGATTAAGAAAATCGCAGTGACACTGTTCATGAGTGAAGGTTACAAATTCCCTGTGTTGACAATCTGCTGTAAAAATTCCCCAAACTAATTGCATTACAGGTGGGCTTTGCTCATTTTCTACACACGCTCGTGACTTCACTAGTTTTGTTAATATTTTCACTGCAGAATTTCAACATTGCCATTTTTTGCCCCTCCCCATGAACAGCACATGCTGTCATTTTTCACATCCTGTTCGAAATGTGTTTTCGCACCTGTGGTGCCAAGTGGCGTAGTTACTGTGCAAAATCAGCTTTTGACTAAAAAACTGGTATTGCCACTGTTCATAAGGTGGGGGTCACAAAAAACCATGTTGAAAATTTGGAGTGAAAATGCCAATGAACGCCTGAGGCGTTAGGGTTTCCGACCATAACACCCCAGCCTGTAGAGTTTGAGATGCATCAGGGCTGTGATTTGGGATTCTCGCCTGTAATGCTCATACCTTTCCACACCCTGCAGCCAGTGAGAGGCATCGAGGTGTGCCTTGGAGTCTTTGGCCCCAAAGTTCACCCCACTCTCCAACACAGGACCCATCTCACCATATTTCCTGATGGAATGGGGTGAGCATAAGGGCCAAAGACCCAAAGGCACACCATGACACTTGTCAGTGTCTGCAGGGTAGGGTGTGGAAATGACGTGGCCGTTATTCTTGATGACCCAAAGGCACACCTCAATGCCTGTCAGTCTCTGCAGGGTGGGGATTGGATTGGCTTCAGTTCAATACTTCACTGCCATTCCTATTATGCAGCTTTCTAACTCCTACACTACCAATGCCAATGCCAGCAAGCAAACATTCGGCATTGACAAATGCTTATTATAAATGCTGGAGACATGCAAAGCAGTCAGGACTGATTTTTTTTTTGTTTTTTAAAGCACCTCAAGCAATATGTAGCAATTTGAAAGTGTTGTTTCCAGCACATTTATTGCACACATTTCTTTAAATGTATATTTTGTTAATTTTTCAGTGAAGTACAAGTATGCTTGTTCAAGGAACATCCAGAAAAAGGTATGACATTTAGAAAAGATGTCTCTCATTATACAGGATAATATAGGTATCCATTGATTAAATTCCTAATAGAGAAGCATCACCTTTAATATATAAAAGTTACAGATGATCATAAGCTGTAGAATAGCCCAATAGTCATGAATACTCAGAAGTAAATATAGTCTAAAGATCTGTCCTTTCAGTATCTCCTGTGCCCCTCAGAGCAGTTAAGTGCTTGAATAGTCAGAATGTATACAGACAAAATTATTATAAAGCAAAACTTCCCCTCTCGTCAGATAGGATATATCGGGAACTGCAAACCATGCAAAACGAGGTACAGTTAAACCTCTCAGGAATATTTAATAACAATATTTGTAATAAATACGTTTTGTTCAACTTACAACTTAAGAAAATGGGAGTACTAAAACACGATCAATGTGCTAGCTTAATGTAAGAGCAATTGCTGTGTAAGAAAGTTAATAGTGTGATCCTCTGTGCTGGAGCACTGACCATACACATCCAGTCTGCCCTACCAGCAGGCAGAGATTTGAGTGAGTAAAGTAAAAATATGTACTCACCACTATAGCATTTTCACTGCAATTTAAGAACTTTCTTCCCTCATCGTTCCCATAAAAAATTAGAAAGGAAAACAGCAGTACTCATCAGGTCCTGCTGTAGAAATAAATCCTTATGTCAAAGAGACTTGGCTGCTAGAATTCATAGGTTTTTCAGGTCTCAGCTTCTTCCTTAGCCTTCTTTGCAGTCCTTGCGTGCATCATGGCTGCTGTCATGCCATTTTGGAAACCCATTTCCCTGCATCAGTAGAAATATATATCTTGCTGTCATGCACTTTACATAATTTTGCATGGAACTGCACAGAATTGGAGATATTTAGTTCCTTCCATGCAGTCTGAACCCCATCAAATTGATTTTTTTCTCTGCCTCATAGCATAGGATACATCTAGGAACACATGGACCTTTTGCCCCCTCCACACTGAGCAGTCCACACCTCTTTGCCAGATTTCATAGATTGTCTCTTGTCCTCATATGGTCCAGAGCTACCATCATCACTTGAGGGAACTCATCAGGTTGCTTGCCTCTAGGGTGAATTATATATGCTTTGACCACAGGGTAATCCTTGTCTGGATCCTGCATCTTGAGTTGCTCCTGAAGATTGTCTTGTAATAACAGCACCATACGATCACCTTCAGAACCCTCCGGTAAATCCGGCAGTCTTGTATCATTGCTCAGGATCTGATTCTCCAAGATCTCCAATCTGCTATTGGTATGCTGGGGCCTCCTTCACTCTCTGAACCATGGCACTTCTGCAAATATCTGAGTGCAGCTTAATGTCCCCCCCCCTTTTGCCCTGAGGAGCATCCACCAACTTCTCACCAGCTGCGATCCAACAAATAGCCAACATGCCATTCCTTGCTGCTGAGGAAGCTAGTAATTAGCTACATTTTACAGTGACTGGTACTGGGTAATAAGACCCACTCACCTAACTAAAAAATGAATCAGAATATTCTTATATTTCAAACAAAAATTTTATTTGTGTGACTTCCAGTTAAACAATGGTAATCGACGTTTTGGATAAACCCTTCATCAGGAAACTGGTTTACTCTAAAAAATTAATAAAATTCACAAATTATAAAAAGTAAATTTTCATTTATATTAACTACATAATAAAAATTATGAATGGATTCTAAAGATTATAAAAATCTAATAAAGAAAACTGTCCTTACATTTCAATTTTCAGTGCATAATTTCTATCTTCTTACATTAAACTAGGTTTCAGGTTTGACTCCCGCTTACAGCCACTGATAAAAAAAAAAAGAAATTTGTTTCTGTTAAACTTCTGCATCAACTATCAATATGAACTTTAATTTATTGTCATACTTATCTTTTTCTATTCTCTAATAAATGTATTTACACTTTGTTTAAATTTCAAAAATTTCAAATAACATTTTAATTTGTTGTATTCATTACATCAGACCAATAAAGGAAATTCACTAGACCTTCAATTGAAACATAAGTAGTACCCTTTCATTACTCTGTACACATACATTGCTGTATTTTAAAGAGTATCAAACAAAAACACATAACCATTTTTCCACATTAAATCGTTACGCTTTCAACACCTGAATTTTCCCTGTGTCACTATGTTACTCACACTATTATAAATATATAGCTGCATACAGACTAAATGAAACGTACTAATTTGAAATTGTTAAGCTTTTAGCATCTGTATTCTCCACATGTCGCTATGTTATATGTCTGCATACAAACTAAACAAAAAACTTTCTAATTTAAAGTTGTTATGCTTTCAGTAATTATATTCTTCATATGTCACCATGATGTTCGCATTATTATAAGTCTATGTCTGTATACAAAATGAATAAAACATTCTGAGTAAAAGTAGTGTCGGATCAACTGTGGAGAATGGAAATAAATGCTGACCTGTTTTCTATCTTTAAGCTGTTCAATGCTATCCAGCTTTGTATGCTATGGAGAAACAACGATTCTATCAGTTTTCTTATAAGTAGAGTGTATTCAGTTAAACAATTTAAGGACTCTCATTTAAACTTACTCTAAGCTTGTATATAAAATGAATGAAACATTCTAGATAAAAGCAGTGTCACATCAACCATGAAGAACAGAAAGAAACGCTGACCTGTTTTCTATCCTTAAGCTTTTTGATACTTTCCAGCTTTGTTTGTTATGGAAAAACAACTATTCTATCAGTTTTTCTTATTATAAGTAGGGTATATTCTGTGAAACAAGTTAAGGACTTTCATTTAAACGTACTCAAAGTGTTCTTTTAGCGTCTGGTGTCTGTTTCAGCGGGAGTAATGCACAAGGCCTATTTTACCTGTGTTTTAAAAAGAGGGAGAACTCCACGCCCCAAATCCAGCAACCAACGCTAAGCATTTACGTAAGCACAAACGTGCTCACCTGTGTGCTGGACCCGCCTCTGACGGCACCAAGTACCATATTTCTCGGTGTCAAGGGTACTGATATGTAATGAATATAACTAAATATAACTAGATTATGCTCATTTAAAACAAAATAAATTTATTTTTGCAAAAACTGTTATGTTTTCATTCTAGGTTATTACGGATGATCAAACTGTCAAAGAAGCAGATCACTTTGCTACGGCTCTTGCTTATCTGTTTTTTGATATCAATTTAAAAAAAACTAAATGTTACTATCATATGGGTTGCCAAATTTAATATCTAACTACGATACAGTCACATAAGTACTAAAGTGTCCTTGTGGATACTAAACCCATTATTATAGCGTACTATTCTATGTCACGATTATAGATTTTAAATCAGTTTCATAAATTCTTTTTCTTTTACAAAATCGGCTGCCATTCTATCATTTCATTCAACCCAAACTTAGAATTATTGGTTTGAAAGTAATTTATAAATCTTGCTTCTCTTAATAATAATTTGGTATTATAGTTTCCTCCTCTATTATCCCTGTGTACTTTTTCAATACCAAAGAATCTTAATGTAGCTATAGAATGCCCTCTTTCCAAAAAATATTGTGTTATTGGTGACGTCAAATCTTTATTTCTGATATATCCCTTATGTTCCCTTACTCGTTGTTTTAAAGATCTTTTTGTTTTTCCTACATACATTAAATTACACAACATTTAATGCCATAAATTACCCCTTCTGTCTGGCAATTAATAAATTATTTTATCTTGAAATCCTCACCCCTACTACTATTTCTAATAGTTTTTTATTCTATAGGTGTTATGGCAATGCACACATCTACAGCAACTATACTTGCCTCTTAATTCTTCACTTGAAAAAAGCACATTTTTCTTTGCTTCTGGTATATTATGTAATGTATGTACTATATGAGTAGATATTGATTTTGCTTTTTTGGCTACTACCTGTCCCCTTTTATGGAAGGCTTTATTTCCCATTGGTGTAGACTCCAAAACTTTCCAGTTTTCATTCACCGATTTTTTAATTTCATAAAAAATATCACTATATTTGAGAGAACAAATTATCTTTTTATCTAATAAATTATCTTCTACTATTACTTTCTTTACCAATAGAGCTTTTCTGTCTTTTAATTGGGTCTTATTACGTGCCGCCTGTAAAATTTCACCACTGTATCCTCTCTCTATAAACCTTTCTGTCATCTACCATGTCATCTGTTTCTGTACAATTCCTTTTAACCCTTAAAAATTGACTATAGGGTATTGAATCTATTAATTTTTTAGGATGAAAGCTATCTGCACAAAGTATAGTATTTCTATCAGTTGGTTTTCTAAAAATCCTAGGCCCAGATATTCAAACTGCGTCATTTTGTGGCACAAGCCGCTGCGTCACTCAAAATAGTTGTGCAGGGGTGTGGCCAGGGATATTCAACGAGTTGCGTCGCGCATGGCGCAATTTCTTGAATATCGCCTGGCCACACTCCATTGTGGCATGGCACAGTGGAACTGTGCCAGTGCAAGTGGTCAGAGAGGAGCATTGAGATGCGGTGGCACAAGTTCCATTGCACCATGCACAGCACCTGTGATATTCAAAGGGTGACATGCAAATGGGGCCATAATTTATGCAAGGTGCAGGGGGGCCATTTGCATCTAATTACAGCCCCATTTGCATGCCATTAGCATGCAGGTGTGCTGATCCCTGATGACTTGCACCTGGCACCCTGCCAGGCAGCAGCCATCAGGGACCGACGCCCCCTGCAGCCTGATCGCGAGCAGAACAATATTCTCCTCCCCCCGGCAGCCCGATCACGGGCAGAACAGTAGTCTCCCCCCCAGCAGCCCGATCGCGGGCAGAACAGTAGTCTCCCCATTAGCCCGATCATGTACCAAAACATCACCCCACGGAGAGCCCAATCACGACATCAGACCTCCCCCAAAGTCCAATATCCCTGGTGGTCCAGTGGATCCGTGAGTAGCCGATCATGGGCGGCATCCTCACCCCCACATCAGAAATCCCTGGTGATCTAGTGGCCCCCACCCCATCCACCCACAGAGCCCCACCACCCGCTCCCCGTCAGCCGGGCGGGTAGCACCACCCACCTGCCATCCTGCCGTCCACTGACTGACAGCTCAGTAGGGCTGCCGCCCATTGGTTCAGAGCATGAGCCAATGGGCATGCAGCTATACCCTGTAAGTCAGTCGATATGTGGAAAGAATGATTCATTCACATATCTGGACTGACTTAGAGTAAGAGAGCTGCATGCCCATTGGCTCATGCTCTGAACCAATGGGCATGCAGCCCTACTGAGCTGTCAGTCGGCAGGCAGCAGGGTGGCAGATGGTGGGGTGCTGCCACCCGCCGCTGATGGGGTGGTGGGCCTGTATGGGTGGGGTGGGGCTACTAGATCACCAGGGATTTCTGACATGGGGTGAGGATGCCGCCCGTGATCAGGCTACTCACGGTCCACTGGACCACCAGGATATTGGACTTTGGGGAGGTCTGATGTCCGCGATTGGGCTACTCGGGTGGGGGGAAGCCAGCTTATGCCCGCAATTGGGCTAATGGGGGAAGAATACCATTATGTCCGCGATCTGGCTACTCGGGGGTGGGGAACACTTCTGCCCATGATCGGGCTACTGGGGCAGTTATGCCCACAGTTGGGCTAATGGGGGAGGTACAGTTATACCCATGATCGGGCTAATCTTGGTCCACTGGACCACCAGGGATATTGGACTTGGGGGGATTCTGATGCCCATAATCGGGGCATGGGGGCGCCACCAGGTGCGGCAGGAACAAGTCGAGGGCCACCCACAGGTGGCAGCTGCTGTGTTGTGCCCTGCAATGCGGCAGCTCACCTGTGGGTGGCCCTCGACTTGTTCCTTTTTTTTTGGCATTACTTTGTGCAGGCGCAGGTAGGGGATGCACCTGCATAACTCTGCACGGCCCAGGCTGAATATCAGGCTAAGCAGTTTATGCATGGTTCCTCCCCCTTTGGTTGCACATGCCTTCATTATCATTGCGCTGTTGCTCAGCATGATTTGGGGGGCGCAACTGCCTCCTGCTGAATATCGCAGAATGGCGCATTTCGGCTTGCGCAGGCGCAACCCTATTGCGCATGGCTCAAGTCTTTTGAATATCTGGCCCCTAGTGTATAATTTGTCATTTTCCAAAAAGATTACTAAATTCAAAAAAGAGATTTCACTCTTACCATAGTCAATCGTAAATTGTAAATATTCTAGTTGCTTATTGAGACCCTGATGAAACTCTAAAAGTTCTTTTTCCATTCCTTCCCATATTACAAATATGTCATCTGTAAAGCATTTCCATATAAGTATATTATTAAGAAATGGATTATTTTCATAAATATACTTTTTCTCAAACCAGCTCATAAACAAATTAGCATAGGATGGGGCCATATTAGACCCCATCGCAGTACCTTTCATTTGAACGTAATATGTTTTTTCAAATCTGAAATAGTTTTGTCTTAGAACTAAGTGTACTAGCTGTAATAAAAATTTGTTCGGTGGCTTCATTTCATTTCTAGAATTTTCTAGTATTTCTTTAAAGACTTCGCAAACTTTCAAATGTGGTATAGAGGTATAAAGGTTTTTAATGTCAAAACTCACAGGGAAAAAAGAGTTACCAGACATGCCATAGCTATTGTTGAATTCATCTAGTAAATGAATCAAATGTGTAGAATCTTTTAAATATGATTTTGTTTGTTCTACAAGATCTTTAATATAGAAGTCCACAAAGACTGACAAAGGCTCCAAAACTGAACCAATTCCTGCCACTATTGGTCTACCTGGTGGATGGAGGGGATCTTTGTGTATTTTTGGGAGGGTGTAAAAAGTAGGAATGATTGGATATTCTTTTTTTAAAGCCTTATGTTCCCATTCATTTATCCAATCATTTTCAAGGGCCATTTTTAGAATTTCTTCTACCAAAGAGCCAATTTTTTGTGTTGGATCTTCTGTCAATTTTAGATAATTTTCTTGCATATTTAAAAGTTGGAGATATTTTAATTTGTATGTTTCATAATTTTCTATCACAATCCCTCCCCCCTTATCTGCTTTCTTTATAATTATGTTTGGATCATTTTCAAGATTTCTTAATGCACCAAATTCTTTTGATGTTAAGTTAAAGCGTGTTCTTCTGTCCATATTTTTTTCTTTTTTAATTAATCTTTCAACATCTTTACTAACCAAACAAATGTATGTTTCAATAATATGTGGTACTGGTCCTGGAGGGAGAAACTGTGACTTCAATTGTAATCTGTGACCTAATTCTGTTTTCTTTTTTTGTTCATCCTTATTCACAGGTTCTACCGACTGGTTATCAAAGAAATATCTCAATCTTAATTTTCTAAAAAATCTATTCAAATCTAATTTTATTTCAAAATCATCTACTTTTTCATGAGGACAGAATGTTAGTCCTTTGTTTAACACATTTAATTCAACTAATGTTAAAACTCTATCTGATAGATTAAAGACCACTATTTCACCTGTGATCTCGTGACCACTTGTGACTGTTGTTCTCTTTGCTTTTCTTTTCTTTTTCCTTCCAGTTCTGTATTGCTTTCTGTTCTTCCTAACCCTGATTCTCCTTTGTCTGTGTCTGAGATACTTCTTTGGTATTTCTTTATGTACACAATGCGGGGTGAGATACTAACAACAACAAAAATGGAAAGGGACCTGGGGGTAGTCATATCAGATGACCTAAAGGTGGGCAAGCAATGTGAGAGGGCAGCAAGGAGGTCAGGGGGGATACTGGGATGCATAGGGAGAGGCATCACCAGTAGAAAACAGGAAGTTATTATCCCTCTGTACAGACAGTTGGTGAGACCCCATCTGGAGTACTGCGTGCAGTTCTGGAGACCCAGTCTCCACAAAGACATAGACAGGATGGAAGCTGTCCAGAGGAGGGCAACTAAAATGGTGCAGGGTCTGCACTGGAAGATATATGAAAAGAGACTTAAAGAGCTAAATATGTATAGCCTCGAGGAAAGGAGGGAGAGGGGGTACATGATAGAAACTTTCAAGTACCTCAAGGGAATCAACAAAGTCCAAGAGGGTAGCATCTGTCAAAAAAAGAGGTGTGCAAGAACAAGGGGGCACAATTTGAAGATAGAAGGGGGGTGGCTCAGAGGTAACTTAAGGAAGTATTTTTTCACAGAGAGGGTTGTGGATACATGGAACGGTCTTCCGGAGGAGGTTGTGGAGTCAAAAACAGTGGTGGAATTCAAGCATGCATGGGACAGTCATAAGGAAATTCTAGGGGGTGGGGGTAGGAAGAAGTCGGCTGCTGGTTAACTAGGATCTGCAGCTTATCCATTAGGTAGGGAAATGGGCAGACTGGGTGGGCCAAGCGGTCCTTATCTGCCATCAAAATCTATATTTCTATGTTTCTATGTGTATATTGATAACCCTGATTCTGTCTGCTCCACTGGTGTCTGCCCTATCCTCTGTAACCTCTCCTCCCTAAAAAACATTCTCCTCTCCCCCCTCTATTCATGTCTAAATCTGTGTCACTGCTCGAGGTATAAATGTTCCCATCTGAATTTGGATTATAGAGAAATTGCATCCTAGTTTTTGAATCTTTATTTTTGAACCATGACTATACCTTACCATCCTTATAATCATTCAAGTCACGTTTACATTTTATAATTTTAATAGATCTAATTTTGTTTTCATATTCATCTATTTGCTTATTTACTTTGTCCAAAAAAAAGATTTAAATCTTCAATTGAAAATTGTTTTTTAACTTCCCCCTCTAAAGATGCAATTTCTCTATCTATTTTCTCAATTTCTTTAGTAAGAGCATCTACCAGAATTAACATAAAATCCTTTGAACACATATTTCTGGCCCCATCCTATTTTTCCATTAATTCCTCAGTGGTAAACCCTAAATTGGGCTCTACTAATATTCTTAATCCACGAGGAATTATTTTTTGCTTAAGATATTCTGTTAGTGTTAAAGCGTGCCAATCCTACCTTAATTGTTTCTGTTTTCAAAATTTATAATCATGTTGAAGAGTTTTAGACAAAGTAGGACCAATAAATTGTCTCCTAGATTTAAATTTCTCTAAAATTGCATTCTCTTCAGACTCTGTTATAACTGTTGGTAAAGATCTCTTATCAGTGATTAATCCGATTTCATCAAAGGTACTCATTTTAATACTTATGATATTTTTTCTAGTAATATAAAGACAAAAAAGATCTCAAAAAGTACCTACTTATACTTTGATTAAATTGTAGTTATAACAGACAAGGAATCCACACAGAAAAATCTGTCACACAACAGTACAATCACCCTTGTAACCAGTTCCAAAGTCCAAATTGTAATATTTCAAAGTCCCAAAAAATCTTTTGTAAATCTTGGATGCATATGGTTATTCAATCCAACTCCACTCCTCTAGAAAAAAAGGACATTCTTTAACGATAGTAGCATGGAAAAAGCCCCCTGGATTTCAGCACCAAAGCCATGTGCCGAAATGTCTTCAGAAAAAAGATTCATCCAGTACAGCCATGTTCCTCAAATAAATGTGTGAAACAAGTATTAGTAACTTATTCTTGGGGAGAGACCTCTCAACGCCAGTATATAGCTGATGCTGAATAAACAAAGACTGATACGGGGTAGTAAGGCCCACTTTCCCAAATATAAGAATATTCTGATTCATTTTTTAGTTGGGTGAGTGGGCCTTATTACCCAGTATCAGTCTTTAAAAAATTAAATAAAATTAAAATTGTAAAATTACAATTTGGACTTGACTGGTTACATGGGTGATTGTACTGTCGTGTGACAGATTTTTCTGTGTGGATTCCTTGTCTGTTATAACTACAATTTAATCAAAGTTTAAGTAGGTACTTTTTGAGATCTTTTTTGTCTTTATATTGCTAAAATATCATAAGTATTAAACTGAGTAACTTTGATGAAATCGGATTAATCACTGATAAGAGATCTTTACTAAGAGTTATAACAGAGTCTGAAGAGAATGCAATTCTAGAGAAATTTAAATCTAAGAGACAATTTATTGGTCCTACTTTGTCTAAAACTGTTCAACATGATTATGAATTTTGTAAACAGAAACAAATAAGGTGGGATTGGTATGCTTTAACAGTAACAGAATATCTTAGGCAAAAAATAATTCCTTGTGGCTTAAGAATATTAGTAGAGCCCAATTTAGGGTTTACCACTGAGGAACTATTGGAAAAATGGGATGGGGCCAGAAATAGGTGTTCAAAGGATTTTATGTTACTTCTGGTAGAGGCTGTTACTACAGAAATTGAGAAAATAGATAGAGAAATTGCATCCTTAGAGGAGGAAGTTAAAAAACAATTTTCAATTGAAGATTTAAATCTTTTTTTGGACAAAGTAAATAAACAAATAGATGAATATGAAAATGAATTAGATCAATTAAAATTACAAAATTTAAATGTGACTTGAATGATTATAAGGATGGTAAGGTATATTCATGGTTCAAAAATAAAGATTCAAAAACTAGGATGCAATTTCTCTATAATCCAGATTCAGATGGGAAGATTTATACCTTGAGCAGTGACACAGATTTAGACACGAATAGAGGGGGAAGAGGAGAATGTTTTTAAGGGAGGAAAGGTTACAGAGGTCGGGTCAGACACTAGTGGAGCAGTCAGAATCAGAGTTATCAATATATAAAGAAAGACCAAAGAAGTATCTCAGACCCAGACGAAGGAGAATCAGGATTAGGAAGAACAGAAAGTAATACAGAACTGGAAGGAAAAAGAAAAGAAAAGCAAAGAGAATAACAGTCACAAGTGATCACTAGATCACAGGTGAAATAGTGGTCTTTAATCTATCAGATAGAGCTTTAACATTAGAGGAATTAAATGTGTTAAACAAAGGACTAACATTCTGTCCACATAAAAAAGTAGATGATTTTGAAATAAAATTAGATTTGAATAGATTTTTTAGAAAATTAAGATTGATATATTTCTTTGATAGCCAATTGGTAGAACCTGTGAATAAGGATGAACAAAAAAAGAAACTAGAATTAGGTCACAAATTACAATTGAAGTCACAGTTTCTCCCTCCAGGACCAGTACCACATATTATTGAAACACACATTTGTTTGGTTAGTAAAGATGTTGAAAGATTAATTAAAAAGGAAAAAATATGGACAGAAGAACACACTTTAACTTAACATCGAAATATTTTGGTGCATTAAGAAATCTTGAAAATGATCCAAACATAATTATAAGGAAAGCAGATAAGGGGGGAGGGATTGTGATAGAAAATTATGAAACATGCAAATTAAAATGTCTCCAACTTTTAAATATGCAAGAGAATTATCTAAAATTGACAGAAGATCCAACACAAAAAATAGGCTCTTTGGTAGAAGAAATTCTAAAAAGGGCCCTTGAAAACGATTAGATAAATGATTGGGAACATAAGGCTTTAAAAAAAGAATATCCATTCATTCCTATTTTTTACACCCTCCCAAAAATACACAAAGATCTCCTCCATCCACCAGGTAGACCAATAGTGGCAGGAATTGGTTCGGTTTTGGAGTCTTTGTCAGTCTTTGTGGACTTCCATATTAAAGATCTTGTAGAACAAACAAAATCATATTTAAAAGATTCTACATATTTGATTCATTTATTTATTTATTTATTGAAAATGTTTCACCAGAAAAGGCACACTGAACAAAAAGATGCTCGTCTCACGGTGCGACCTGGGGGGAGGGGTTACAGTGGAGGCAGGTATACATACAATAGTTGAATTTAGAAGTACAGCAATACAGAAATGTACATAGTTGGGTGGGATTACATTTGAACTTGTCACATAAGTAGAACAGAACAGAACATGGTCATCAAGGACAGGGTATACATATCATGGGTACACATCGAGGACAATACATGGTTTCATAAGTGCCAGTAGCGGAACTTGAATGCCAGTAACAGAACATGAGCTGAAGCGAGATACACCAAGTTAACAGTAGGAGTAGGAGAGCGAAGATAGGGGGTGAGGAGGAGTGGCTAGTAAACACTAGGGGTGTGGGGAGGTTTAGGTGAGGTGGGGAAGGAGAGGGGAGTTGGAAGCTGTGAGTAAGGCTGAAGAGCATAGGTTAGTGGGTAGGAGGGGGAAGGGAGATATTAGGAGTGAGTAAGAGTGAGTAAGAGTGAGAGTGTAAGTGCGTAGGGTAGTGTGTAAGCCAGACAATTAGGCAATGGCTGAGCCACTGGTCAGGTGCTATGGGGGGATGGGGAAGAGAGCTTTCGGGGGGGAGGTCAGGGGCAGTTTCAATTTGGTGCAAGGAAGTTAGTGAGGGCAGAGGATAGGGAGTGTTTGTATGAAGAATGGCGGATCTAAGCTGGCAGGCTGTTCCAGAGTTTAGAGAAGAGATAAGAGAAGGCCGATTGGCCGGCGGTGGTCCTTCAGTGAGGGATAGCTAATAGCCTAGCATCAGTAGACCTGAGAGTGTGGGTGGGGGTAGGTGGGGAAGATTGGGAGGATATGAGGTAGGGAGGGTGGGAGCCGAGCCAGAAGTTGGAAGTGAATTTGACACTATGTATTAGGCGCTGGTTACTCAGGGATGGCAGGGCCAGTGAACGGTAGAGCTCGCAGTGATGTGAGCAGGGGGGCATCGAGGGCAAAGTGGCAGAAGGCATTAAAGAGGGGGTCAAGTCTGGCTAGGGTGGTCTTAGAGGTGGAGCTGTAAATGACATCACAGTAGTCGAAGGAGGGTAGAATTTTCTGGACTAGTTCACGCCCTGACAGGAATCGGGAGACTAGTGTGGTTTCTATAGAGGGCACCGAATTTTGGGTGCAGTTTTGAAATGATGGCATCCACGTGTGTGGAAAAGGAGAGATGACGATCAAGCCAGACCCCTAGATACCTGAAGGAGGGCACTTTGTCGAGGATGGTGTTATTTAGGGTAAAGAAGATCAGAGGGGAGGTGAGTTTGGACAGACGCTGTCTAGTGCCGAAGGACATAGAGACAGTTTTCTTGGCATTTAGGGAGAGTTGGTTGGTATTGAACCAGTGTTGGATTTTGTTGAAATTGGATTGAAGTTTGGAGGAGACTTCATCGTGGGTCCAGCCGGAGGTATAGAGGACAGTGTCGTCTGCATACATGTGGATTGTGGAAGTGGAACAAGAGTTAGGCAGATCATTTAGAAGGATGGAGAAGAGGATGGGGCCCAGAACAGAGCCTTGGGGAATGCCGGTGGTGATGGGGGGAGGTGTGGTCACCTATTTTTGTGGATTGGGTTCTATTTAGTAGGTAGGCACTGAACCAGTTTGTGGAGGATGCTGCTAACCCAGCCCCTGATAGGCAGGATAGTAGGAGGTAATGGGATACTGTGTCAAAGGCTTTTGCTAGGTCAATGAAAATAGCGGCAGTGATTAGCCCTCTGTCCATCCCAGAGAGGATGGAGTCCGTGAGTCTTACTAGATGAATTCAACAATAGTTATGACATGTCTGGTAAATCTCTTTTCCTTGTGAGTTTTGATATTAAAGACCTTTATACCTCTATACCACATTTGAAAGGTTGTGAAATCTTAAAAGAAATACTAGAAAATTCTAGAAAAGAAATGAAGCCACCGAACAAATTTTTATTACAGCTAGCACACTTAGTTCTAAGACAAAACAATTTCAGATTTGAAAAAAAATATTATGTTCAAGTGAAAGGTACTGAGATGGGGTCTAGTATGGCCCCATCCTATGCTAATTTGTTTATGAGCTGGTTTGATAAAAAAGCATATTTATGAAAATAATCCATTTCTTAATAATATACTTATATGGAAATGCTTTATTGATGACATATTTGTAATATGGGAAGGAACAGAAAAATAACTTTTAGATTTTCATCAGGGTCTCAATAAACAAACAGATTATTTACAATTTGTGATTGACTATAGTAAGAGTGAAATCTCTTTTTTGGATTTAGTAATCTTTTGGAAAAATTACAAATTATACACTAGGATTTTTAGAAAACCTACTGATAGAAATACTATACTTCGTGCAGATAGCTTTCATCCTAAAAAAATAATAGATTCAATACCCTATAGTCAATTTTTAAGGATTAAAAGGAATTGTACAGAAACAGATGACATGGTAGTGTTTACTAATAAGATGACAGAAAGGTTTATAGAGAGAGGATACAGCGGTGAAATTTTACAGGAGGCACATAATAAGACCTAATTAAAAGATATAAAAAATCTATTGGTAAAGAAAGTAATAGTAGAAGATAATTTATTAGATAAAAAGATAATTTGTTTTCACAAATATAGCAATATTTTTTATGGAATTAAAAAATCGGTGAATAAAAACTGGAAAGTTTTGGCGTCTACACCAATGGGAAATAAAGCCTTCCATAAAGGGGTACAGGTAGTAGCTAAAAAAGCAAAATCAATATCTACCCGTATAGTACATACAGAACATAAAATACCAGAAGCAAAGAAAAATGTGCTTTTTACAAGTGAAGAATTAAGAGGCAATTATAGTTGCAGTAGATGTGTCCATTGCCATTACACCTATAGAATAAAAACTATTAGAAATAGTAGTAGGGGTGAGGATTTCAAGATAAAATAATTTATTAATTGCCAGACAGAAGGGGTAATTTATGGCATTAAATGTTGTGTGATTTAATGTGTGTAGGAAAAACGAAAAGATCTTTAAAACAACAAGTAAGGGAACATAACGGATATATCAGAAGTAAAGATTTGATGTCACCAATAGCACAACATTTTTTTGGAAAGAGGGCATTCTATGGCTACATTAAGATTCTTTGGTATTGAAAAAGTACACAGAATCAAGATTTATAAACTACTTTCAAACCAATAATTTTAAGTTTAGGTTGAATGAAATGATAGAATGGCAGCCGATTTTGTAAAAAGAAAAAGAATTTATGAGACTGATTTAAAATCTATAATCGTGACAGAATAATACGCTGTAATGATGGGTTTAGTATCCACAAGGACACTTTAGTACTTATGTGACTGTATCGTAGTTAGATATTAAATTTGGCAACCCATGTGAGAGTAACATTTAGTTTTTTAAAACTGAAATCAAAAAACAGATAAGCAAGAGCCATAGCAGAGTGATCTGCTTCTTTGACAGTTCGATCATCCATAATAACCTAGAATGAGAACATAATAGTTTTTGCAAAAATACATTTGTTTTGTTTTAAATGAGCATAATCTAGTTATATTTAGTTATATTCATTAAAGATCAGTACCCTTGACACCAAGAAATATGGTACTCGGTGCCATCAGAGGCGGGTCCAGCACACAGGTGAGCACGTTTGTGCTTACGTAAACGCTTTGCGTTGGTTGCTGGATTCGGGGGTGGAGTTCTCCTTCCTTTTAAAACACAGGTAAAATAGGCCTCATGCATTACTCCCACTGAAACAGATGCCAGATGCTAAAATAACTCTTTGAGTAAGTTTAAATGAAAGTCCTTAACTTGTTTTTCGGAATATACACTACTTATAATAAGAAAACTGATAGAATCGTTGTTTTTCCATAGCAAACAAAGCTGGAAAGTATTGAAAAGTTTAAAGATAGAAAACAGGTCAGCATGTCTTTCTACTCTCCATGGTTGATGTGACACTGCTTTTATCTAGAATGTTTCATTCATTTCATATACAAACTTAGAGTAAGTTTAAATGAGAGTCCTTAAATTGTTTTACTGAATACACTCTACTTATAAGAAAACTGGCAGAATTGTTGTTTCTCCATAGCATACAAAGCTGGATAGCATCAAACAGCTTAAAGATAGAAAACAGGTCAGTATTTCTTTCTGTTCTCCACAGTTGATCCGACACTACTTTTACTCAGAGGTCCAGATATTCAAAAGGGTTGCACCATGCGCAATAGGGTTGTGCCAGCACAAGTCCAAAAATGCGCCATTCTGCGATATTCAGCGGGAGGCAGTTGCGCCCCCCGAATCATGCTGAGCAATAGCTTAATGATAATGAATGTATGCACAACTGAAGGGGGAGGAACCATGCATAAATGGCGCAGTGCGATATTCAACAACATGCACCATGCGCAATAGGGGAGTAAGTGGAAGTTGTGCGATAGCGGAAATGAGGCAAAATAAAAAGGAACAAGGGAGAGGTGCAAGAACGCTACAGGGAAGGCACATGAGGCTGAACCATAGCTGCACAAAGAGGGCAGGAAGGACACACAGGGCAGGCCAGGGAAAGGGCACCCTGAACAGAGAGGCACAGGGAAGGTGTGGGGAGACACAGCCAGTGCAGAAGGGGGAAGTGCCACACAGCACAGAGGCCACCACATTTAGGTGTTCCCGGTGCAGGGGAAGTAGCAGCCAGGACAGTGGGGGGAACACAGAAACAGCTGCCGGGGGTGAACACAAGCCAGGGACATGGCCAGTGCCACCATCCAGATGGAGGCAATAATGAGTGGGATGAGAGGGCGGGCAGCAGGGGGGCACGGCCATGGAAGGACCATCGGCGGTATGCCCCCAACAGGCAGTACCGTGCCTGCACCAGCTTCAAGCTGTACAGCGATACTGAGATTGTGGGTCGGTACAACCTGAATCGGACAATTCTGAGGTGGCTCTGTGAGCTGTGCAGTGATGTGATGCCGGCACCCACATGACAGAGCCATGCTCTGTCAGTGGAGACTAAAGTGACAGCTTGCATATGCTTGCTCGCCACGGGTACCTTCCAGAGACCAACAGGGGACACCACAGGCATAACTGAGTCAGCTGCATCACGCCACCTCACCCAATTCCTCAGCGCACTGCTACCACATGCTGCAGAGTACATCCATTTCCCCAGCACACCGGCGGAGTGCACAGCAAACATACAGGAGCTCCACAGGGTAGCACATGTGCCTGGCGTGCTAGGGGCAATAGACTGCACCCATGTGGCCATCCTCACACCACTTGGCCCGAGGGGGCCACATATATTAATTGGAAGGGCTATGTTAGCATCAACTGCCAGGTGGTGTGCGATGCCAGGGGGCGCATAATCAATGTCTGTGCCATGCACCCTGGGGGAGCACATGATGCCTTCATCTGGCACCAGTCGGCACTGTGCCACAGATTTGAGAGTGGGGACATCCCCACTGGCCACTTAGTGGGTGAGTATGCAAACCACATGGACAAACTTAGGGCTTGGGAGTGCCATGGTCAGAGGTGACATGTGAAGTGGCCTACATGGCCCGGGGCAGGGCGATGCTGATCACCAAACTAACCTCCACCCTCTACACACAGGTGACAGTGGATACCCACTCCGTCCCTGGCTGCTCGCACCATACCGGCAGCCCGTGACCCCATCACAGCAATGCTACAGTGAGGCACATGCCACCACATGTAATGTCATTGAGTGGGTGTTCGGTACGCTGAAGGCATGTTTCCATTGCCTGGACACCTCTGGCGGTGCCCTACAGTACAGCCCCTCAAAGGCCTGCAGGCTATTTCTGGCCTGTTGCATCCTTCACAACATGGCCAACGAATGTGGGATAGCCGTACAGGTCGAAGAGTGGGACAGCGATGGGGATGATGAGGACGCCGGTGACAATGGTGATGGGCAGCCCCCCCTTGGGTGATGGGACCCCTGACTGCTCCTGCTGGCACAGCTGCACCGGGACACCATCACGGAGGAACACTTCAGCCAACCCAGGTAAGTCATGGGGCCATGTGCAACCACCAGTGGCAAAGACACAACCCACAAACACACATTGACACACACAAGGGGTGCATGCCGTCAAGGGAAGTGGCCGGGCATGGAACCACACACACCACCAGGGATGGGCAAGTTCTAACATGGCACGCAGTCAGACTCAGACACACACACACACACACACACACACACACAACTCACCAGACATGCACAAAGGGTAGGAGGCACACCGACCCAGAACGCCACCCCTAGCCACACACATGTCCACAGACCACCACGCCCACTGCCTGTCATTGTGCATGTGTCAGACACTGGGCACCATTGCGCAGTGGCGTACAGCGCAATGCAGGCATCATCATGCACACGCAACTGCGGACAGCAGCCGGGAGGGTGTGCAGATGGACTGTGTCTGTGCGTGCAGGGCCGGGTACCCACCCGTGCATTGCCCGCTGAATGACTCAATGCACACAGGGCAGCATCAGACAGTAGCCACGCTGGGAGACAGGTCAGTCACGCGCCACAGTGCCACGGCCGCCACAGATGCATGGGTGGCCCCTCCGAGACCCGCCAGCAGTGACAGGCTGACCACTGGCCTCATGGGGTGGCACCGACGGTCCCCCAGGGGTTCCACTGCATGAACGTGAACGTGACCGTGCTCGCGCAGGGGTCTGCAGCACACCGAACATGCCTGCGCCAGGTGTGCTCAGGATGCCCACAGCTGAACCCGGTGTCAACAAGGATGGTGTTGCACGATGCCAGGACGGGGGGTGGACAGTGCACTGCGTGGTATCTGTGACATATGGGCATATAACTGTGTGCCCAATTTGGCCATGACAGCAGTGAATGCCTGTGTCTGCCTGTCAATGGCAGCAGTCACATCCTCCCGCAACCGGTCCATCCCTGCCAGGAGCAGAATGGTGTCTCTGCTGCGACGCTCCTCTGCCTGGCGCAGAGCCACACTCAGTGTATCAACTGCTGTCACAAGCCACATCTGCTGATTGACTGATGCTTGCAGTATGTGGGAGTGCTCATCCAAGAGGTCATCTGCCTGATCAGCATGCTGTCCCTCAGGGTGTTCGCAGCCCTGATGCTCATCACCCTTTGAGGGTGGGCGCTGCACACCAGGGCCAGGCCTGGGCATGTCCACAGGTGGTGCACTGACACGGCCCCCTGACACTGTACCCCCATGCCCATTGGCCGACTGCTGATGCTGCCCCTCTGGCTGCTGCTCCTCCCCAGGGCTCAATGGTGCCGCTGCAGTGGCTGCAACAGTCCCACTGTCCTGTACACACACCAGTGCTGTCCCACTGGTGCTGACAGGCACAGGCTGGGACTGTGATGTCATGCAGGCTTCCACGGCGGCTCCACCCACAGCCATGGTCGCGATGTAACCTGCTGTGTGGCCATCGTGTGGCACACATGTGTCACTGCCCATGACGTTAGCGACATCATCATCGGTGATGGATCTAGCACCAGCCCGAGTCTCAGCATGCTGGTATCCATGGACGCTGGCACGCTGGGACATTGGCAGAACCTCCTCCGCACCTGCTCCACCAATATCAGTCTGGACGTCCAGGCGGGCCCACTGTCGCCCTGAGCCGCATATTCCTGTGGAGGTGGATGGGCCCTCCTCCATCTCCATGTGACCGGCCTCAGTGGAGAAGCCCACCACCGCTGACCCATGCAGACGCTCAGGAGCTGTAAGGGAAAACAAAGTCGCGTTATGCATGTGACCTACCCTGCCCCCAATAGACAGACCATGACCTACCATGCAGTGACGGGCTACCACCCGTCTGGAATCCACCACCCAGAACACCCTCAATGGCACAATGCTGCATGCTGCCAGCAACCCGCTCCTCCTGTGGGGTCAGGCGTAGCACCTCCGGCTGTCCCCCACCTGTCACAGACCATGCTGCCCTGATGGCAGCCACCTTCTCCTTAATCCTCTGCCTGTCTGTGCCCATCTTCTTCTTGCACTCCTGCATGGAGCACTGGTGGCTGCCATGCAGGTTTACAGCACACACCACCTCCTCCCATGCAGCAGCACGGGCCTGTGGTGTTCCCTGGCATCTGCTGAGAAGCGGCTTCTGGTCTAGGTAGGCCTTGAACAGGGCATCTGTCTCGGCCTTAGTGAAATTCTGCCTCCTCTTCCTCCCACGACTCTGTTCCTCTTCCTCCACCACACGCTCGGTCATGATTCAGCCTGTGAGAATGACAGGTGTTACCAGGGACTGTGCAGTCCCATGCATGTCCCAAAATCCACAGTTCACACTCCCAAACAGCATGCAGCTCGCTGCAATAGATTGCAGTAACCGGCTATGGCCAGTGCAGCCCAGTGTCGCACTTTTATAGCGCAACCCATGCAAATGAGGCGAGGCGCATCTTTAAGTGGATGCAAATGCAGTGACTGCGCCATTGAATGGCTGATTAGCTGATTTGCATATGCCGGCTGAATATCACTCTGTTGCGCTTTGCACAGTTGTGTTGAACGTGCTGAGCCAAGGGTGCAGTTCTGTGACATGCGCAGTACACACCTAACTGCGCATGCCCGGGTTGATGACGCAGTCACCTGCTGCGCTGCTGACATGCTGTGTGTGGAAGACAATGCAGGGCATGGCCACCATTGTTCCAGTGGTGCTGCAGCGCTGTTCACCTATATGGCGCTGTGGCACTGGGGCATCGTAGGCGCACTGGGGCAACAGCATGGTAGGCCGCTACAGGAGGTGGCACACAGGCACCCAATCATGCTACATGCAATCGGGCTGTGGCTGTCCGTGCACCAGATACCCTTGACCCTGTACCCAACCTTTGCCCCTAGGCGCCATGCATCAGGCATGGGTGCACCACTATCACGCTGTTCGGTGACAACGCAATAGGGAATGGCAGCGATGTACTGTGCAGCATCTGCACATGGCAGGACCGTACTGCAGAGCGCCATTTTGACTGAACTGAGCAGCAGAGATGGCGCGGAGGCGTGCTGTGCAGTGGAGCCAGGTGGAGCTGGCAAACCTTTTTGCCATTGTGGAGCCACATGTTGGGCCTTTATTTGGGGAGGCACCCCTGGACAGGGCCAGGAGTCAGGTGTGGCAGGAGGTGGCTGACGCCCTGGAGGAGGCCACCGGTATGGGTCAGACAGCAGAGCAGTGCCGCCACCAATATGAGGACCTGAGGCGGAGGGACCCGGACCTGCTTGCCCACCTGCGGGCATGTGCCAGGAGGGGCACGATGCCATGGCCAGGTAGGTGCAACATCCATATACTTTTATCGTCCATACAGGTATCATGGTTGCATGTGTCTGGCACATGGGGGGGAGCCATCCAGTGTTGGCTGTGGTGGTGTTATCGGGGTGTGGGGTGGGTGGGTCTGGCTGTGTGGGATTGCACACACATGGGGCGGGGGGAAGTTGCTACAAGATTGTACTGATGTTCCTTTCTCCATGTTTTGCACCTTAGGGCCTGCAGAATGCCAGCAGGCCATAGACCGGAGGCACCGCCTGGAGGAGCAGCAAGCCAGGAGGGGTGATGGTGGTCAGTGGCGCATGGACCACCCTGATGATGGTGAGTGCCTTACATCCATGATTATTATTGCATGCTGTATAATTGGGTGGGCAGCGGGGCATGGCCACCATCCATTGACACCACTGCCATGCACGCAACTTGTTACAGTCAGCACTGTCCAGTGGCACTGCATGTCTGGGAGTGTGTCAATGGTGGTCCATGCGTGCACCGGGCACATGGCTGTGCCACTGCCTTCACACTGCATAGCCAAGTCACTGTATGGCCATGGTGGTGTTGTGCAGGACATGGGCGGTGGGTGTGTGCAGTGGTCCACATGGCTGTAGCTGCCTGGGTAGGCAGGTCTTGTGGACACGGTCACTGTGGGTGGTCGCACACCATCACAGGGGCGTGGCACATGGCTGTATGCCATGCACAATGGGTGGGCTGCAAGGGGCTGGACAGTCACACTTATTGACTCTGCTCCCCCGTCCTAGGTGGACGGCGATTCCAGGTGCTGGAGCAAGGACAGCAGGAGCTGCTCCAGGTGGTGAGGGTGACCCTGGAGCTCCTGCAGAGAATGGACCATCACGGGGTGAGGAGGAGGAGACGACATCGGCACCACGTGGAGGAGGACCGGGACAGATGATGATCACTCCATGCCCCTAATTACACCATCCCCCCCCGGACCCACCTTCACACCCCTCCTTCCCTCTCCCATATGTTCACCCCTGCCCCTTACCCACCCCCACCTGGTATGTGACCCTTCCCCCCCATTGTATATAGTTTTTGTATTTCCGGTTTTAAATACATTTGTTTTGTTATGACAGCTATGGTGGTCTCTGATTTGCAGCGGGCTACAGGTGCTCAGCTGCAGTGGTGTGCATGGCGTCAGGGGTGGTGCACGCATGAGCATGTGTGTGTGTGTGTGTGTGCAGAGGTGAACCGCCTATGGTGTGGGCAGGGGGATCAGTCACTGTCTGTGGTTTGTGTGTTGTACTCTGTGCACTGGATGCCTGTGTGCAGTGGTCCATGGGACCTGCACTGTGTGCATGGCACCCCTGTCAGACCACCCATGGCCTGTGCAGCTGACACCCTTGCATGTCTGTGATATGCACGGTCTGCTGGCGTGTCAGTGGTGGCTGTTGTGGCCAGTGCTGGGATGGGATGTGTCCTTGGGAGGGTGTGCAGGGTGCTGTACCACTGGAGGTGGGGTCCAGGGCATGCCCTGTCGCATGTGGGGTACCTCATGTGCTGACGCATGGTCAGTCTCTCAGCTGTACCTCGGGGGGATGTGCAGAGCAGCACTGTGTATGCATCTGTTACATCACTGTCTGCTGCCGCCCGCTGCAGAGTGTCCATGGTGAAGCTGCCTTGCATGGCTCCATGGTGCACAGGGTTGCATTGTCACATTGGGGATGGTCGCATGCATGGGGTGTCCTGCACTGTTGGGTGCTACCCCTGGGCAGGGTGTATGGGGATCATGGTGCAGGGTGTGCTCTGCATTTGTGGGATGGTTTGGTACGGGGTGGTCGGCCATCCTTGTGTGCCAGTCACAGCTTGACAGGGGGTGTGAGAGGGCACCATGGCCTGGCTGTGGGTTGGTTGCTGGTATCCATGGGCCAGTGGTTATTCTAGCCCTCCCCTAGTTGTGCAGTGCATGGGGTATGGGGAGACAATGTCTGTTCTGCTGTGTGTTCCTCTGCCCATCTGTGGCATGGGTGGTGGGCCCCTGCATCCCTGGTTGTGCTGTTGCATTGCTGCCCTGCTGCTGGGGGGCATCCCTGGTTGCGCTATGGTGCATCTGGACTGCTCAGCTGAACATCCCTTGTTGCGCTATGGCGCATCAGATATTCTCATCTTCACCTCCCTAGTTGCGCTATGGGGCAGGTGGTGCGATATTCAGTCGTCGGCCATAGGCGCATCTTGGCCTGCGCAGTTTTTGAATATCGCGCTTCTTGTGCATGGGCGCAGTGGACTTGCGCTTGCTCCTGCTGTTGCGTACTTTTTTGGGGCAGTTTGAATATCTGGGCCAGAATGTTTTATTCATTTTTTATATAGACATAGACTTATAATAATGCGAACAGCATGGTGACATATGGAGAATATAATTGCTGAAAGCGTAATAACTTTAAATTAGAACTTTTTTGTTGAGTTTGTATGCAGACATACAGTATAACATAGCAACACATGGAGAATATAAATGCTAAAAGCTTAATTTCAAATTAGTACGTTTCATTTAGTCTGTATGCAGCTATATATTTATAATAGTGTGAGTAACAAAGTGACACAGGGAAAATTCAGGTGTTGAAAGCGTGACGATTTAATGTGGAAAAATGGTTATGTGTTTTTGTTTGATACTCTTTAAAATACAGCAATGCATGTGTACAGAGTAATGAAAGGGTACTACTTATGTTTCAATTGAAGGTCTAGTGAATTTCCTTTATTGGTCTGATGTAATGAATACAACAAATTAAAATGTTATTTGAGGTTTTTGAAATTTAAAGAAAGTGTAAATACATTTATTAGAGAATAGAAAAAGCTAAGTATGACAATAAATTAAAGCTCATATTGATAGTTGATGTAGAAGGTTAACAGAAACAAATTTCTTTTCTTTTTTTATCAGTGGCTGTAAGCGGGAGACAAACCTGAAACCTAGTTTAATGTAAGAAGATAGAAATTATGAACTGAGAATTGAAATGTAAGGACAGTTTTCTTTATTAGATTTTTATAATCTTTAGAATCCAGTCATAATTTTTATTATGTATTTAATATAAATGAAAATTTACTTTTTATAATTTGTGAATTTTATTAATTTTTTAGAGTAAACCAATTTCCTGATGAAGGGTTTACCCGAAATGTCAATTATCATTGTTTAACTGGAAGTTACATGATTAAAATCTTTATTTGAAATATAAGAATATTCTGATTCATTTTTTAGGTGGGTGAGTGGGCCTTATTACCCAGTATCAGTCTTTGTTTATTCGGCGTCAGTTATATACTGGTGTTGAGAGGTCTCTCCCCAAGAATAAGTTACTAATACTTGTTTCACACATTTTTTTGAGGAACATGGCTGTACTGGATGAATCTTTTTTCTGCATTTTACAGTCCAAAGAATGAAGGGTCGCCTTGTGGCTGTTACCCTTTCCCGTGTTTTTTTGCAGTTAAATAGTTTTTATTAATCTTTTCAACAAATAAAAGCAAGGAACACAGATAACAATGCATTCAACGTCATTATCTTTACAGTATGAAGAGAGCATATAATATAATTTGGTCAGATAATTCCAGCATTAGCAATATATTAGGTACAGTAGTGATTTGCACTTAAAACAGTAGTGATTAAGGCATAAAGGACAGAAATAAGAAACAGGTTCAGGATTCTTAATGTGTATATTTATATATATATATAGATATATATAGATATATAAGTATATATATATATATATATATATATATATATATATATATATTCATTGCAAAAACTCCATTAATGCATCAGTTAGGGTTCCCATTACAGCAACAAAAGTATGGAAATTTGGCATTAGAGTTCCCAACCCTACCACCCCACCTCCTACCTTCCACACACCAACAGCCATTGGAGTGTGCTTTGGGGTCATCGGCCCAAACTTAGTGTGGGAATGCACCAAACATTTACCACAAAAGGGAGAAGAGAAGTAGTTAATCCTTATGGCAAAGAGCTACAAGGGAATAGGAACACTCTTATTACATCTCTAATGACTGAGACAGGAGATATTGCAGTGGAATATGCACGTATTCAGCAAGTAATACAACAGTATGTTTATACAACTTTCCAAGATCATGACAATATTGACATAACTGGTGATATGTTTAAAAATTTAGATATACCGAATATTAGACAACAAGAGAAAACATAATTACAACCTATTACTGGTGAGAAAATAAAGATGGCAATAAAAAGTTTAACATTAAATACTACACCTGGTATAGATGGGATACCTAATGATTTCCATAAAACTTCTACTGAAATATTAACACCTATTTTGGAAATTGTTTATGTAGCTATACAACAGGAAAATAGATTATGCGTCAGTATGAAAGAAGGAATTATGATTTTCATATACAAAAAAGGAGATCCAAAAAATATACAGAATTGGAGGCCATTAACATTACTGACTATGGATTATAAAATTTTAGCAAAAATATTGGCAGTATCTCTGGCAAGACTGGCACAGACAGTTATTTTGGACACCCGAACGTATGCAATCCCTGGAAGAAATATTTACCAGAGTTTAATTTGTAACAGAGAAATAGTGGAACAATGAATGACATTAAAATCAGAAGGATATCTTACATCCATAGATCAGTAAAAGGCATTTGATGCCATAAAACAAAAACACATCTGGCATGTGTTGCAGGAAAATGGCATACCGCAACAAATGGTGGATTTTATAAAAATATTATATGAAGAAACTCAGATAACGCCACTGATTAATGGGCGTCTTCGTATCCCTGTCTACACAACTAAAGGGGTGAGGCAGGGATGTCCTTTAAGCCCTCTTTTATATGTATTTGGCCTGGATCCACTACTATGAGCAATAGAATCAGCATCAAAGGTCTCACCAATGGTTAGTAAAACAGGGATCAGATAGAAAAAAGTTATGGCATATGCTGATGACTGTACCCTGACAGTAGTCACTTTGGAAGATGGACAGAAGGCTTTGCAGCTGCTAGCTGAAGTCACAACAGAAACTGGGATAAAGATCAATTATTCAAAAAGTCAAGTAATGCCAATTGGAAAGGCTCCAGAAACATACGATTTTCCAATTCATGTGGTGCAAGAACCACTTCAAATTTTGGGTCTTTAATTTGGATCAAAAGAGGCAGGAAAAACAAAACTGGGACATAGCATACCAAATAGCTCTGCAAAAGGTGCAAGCATGGTGAAATTGGAAAATGACATGGAAAAAAGAGTACACCTTATAAAGGTATATATTGCACCACTTTTTTTTTGCATGTATCACATGTATATCCATTACCCTATGAAATGCATACAAAAATTCAAGGCCTTTTCTTCTTACTTTTATGGGGGAGAAGGCTTAATCCATTTTTTTCTTCCAATATTAGGCCATTACTTTTGGGAAAAGAAAATGTAGGAATACGTAAAATGTAAGAATGGAGTGTAGGTTTCTTGATGGCTTGGGGTAGAAGGAAATGGCACGTTATGGACAAACTATTCCCATCTAATGTGTAAACTACTTTAAAATATGTCAGAATGTGGAAAATTGAGCTTAGTGGTTTCTTGAATATGTCAAAAAACAGTTTTAAAACCATTTAGTGGAAAACATTTATTTTGATGAACCAGTGTTTGTACTTGCACCAGGAGTAAATTGTAAAAAATTATTGGATAGCATAACAGAGCCCAGAATTCCCTTAAAAATGCAAGACATTGTATGGTTGTGTGGACATGGCAGACTGAATGTCAAAGGAGACCAAAAACACAAGAGACACGAGGAAAGAGTATGTACAGAACAAGGCTGCCAGGAACAAGTAGAGACAATGCAACATTTGTTCTTTGAATGTGTATGTATCCAATATTTTTGATCTGCATTGGCATCCTTCTGGAATATGGCAGTATTTTCTTCTATGATTTTTGAGACTTTAGTACAAGGACAATTAACCAAACATTGGTATAAATGGAAAAAATTAACTGTTTATGTTATATTAGCCTGTAAAAAATGGGCAATTTAGCAGGCCAGATGCCAGAGGGTATTAAAAATGAGGAGGTACACTTTCAAGATGTTTTATTTAAATACAGATAGAATTAGATAAAATATATCTGTATGGAAAAAAAAAACATTGGGAGAATCAGTAAGTAATTATTTATGGGAAGTAATACACTGGGTTAGCTAAATCCTCCCTTATTATTTTGTCTGTGAAACACTATAGTAATTATAGTGAGGAATTAATGAGAATATAGATATATTTTTTTGGACAAAGGAAAGAAGAGTATATTATAGTTTCTTTTTTAGCACCTGAAAACTAGATGTTTACGTTTTTTTTTCTTCTCTCTTAAACGTCAGTAGCATAGCATACCTGTGATAAAATTAATAGGTATAATTTTGTGGTGGTGGGATTCAGTATTCCTTTTAATAATATGTGTTTTCCTATGAATATATTATTTCCCTTTATGTTTTTTGTTTCCCGATCAGACTGTGTGTTATAAATAGAATAATAGATAGGTGAGTGTCTATTACAAGGGAGTAATACCATCGAGAGGTTCTGGGGACAAGGAAACCTCGAGAGCAAAGCTCGAGAGGTTCCTTTGTCCCCAGAACCTCAAGATGGTATTTCTCCCGAGTAATAGACACTCACCTATTTTTAATTTTTGTAATATATGGAGGAGAGTTTTATTTCTGTGGTACTGTGAGGGCAGGCTCTCTTGAAGTGAGAAGTCAGACAATGACTGTCTCCGTCTCCACCCCCATCCCTTTGTGTCACACCTGCTTGCTCACTCGCTCCATGTCTCTCGTGATCGAGTTTTCTTTGGTACACAGTCCTACCTTAAGTTGATGTTTTCCTTCAGTGTAGGTAGGATTAGTCAGCTTGATTATGTAGGAAAGCAGTGGTACTGGAGCGAAGGCACGAGAGACGGGTGCCATGTTTTTTCCACCCACAGAGAAATCAAGTTGAATCAGGAGGCACGGTTTTCTAAATGTCACCACGCATGGTAAGAGGTTGCCACGGGGATGTCTGGAAAAGGCCTATAGCACTAAAGTGTTTGGAGGCTTCGCTCTTCAGGTTTGGTGATAATACTATCGTTGAGAGCTCGATACGATAGTATTACGAGTTCTGAACGATAGTATTATCACTTGTCAATGATGGTATTATCACTTTGGGTACTGTGCTATTACTAGGATTTTTTTGTATGGTGTAGGATAGTATTATATGGCCATCTCCATATATTACATAGTTATTACATGTCTTTTTGTGAAAGCATGTTTTTGAATTTTGAATAAAAATTACCCCCACTCATTTCGAGAAGTGCCATAGGATCTCTAGCATCTACCTGGGACCTCGGTTTAACATCTCATTTGAAAGACGGCACCTCAGGAGTGCAGCACCCCCCTCATGCTGCACTATAGTGTCAGCATTAGGATTTAACCCAAGTGCCTGGAGTGGGGATAGAACCCACAGCTTTCTAATCTTCCCACCTCAGAGGTGAGTGTGCAACTTGCTGAGCCACTGACACTGCTAATTATGCTCTAATAAATAATTATATGGTAGCGCATGGTGTATTAAAGCAGCAATACAATGAAACATGTTTTTTCCAAAATGCTAGTTTCAGCTACAGTTCATAAACATATTACCATACCTGTTAAATATACCTGTCAAATATACTTTTCCAGGGACTTCCTATGCTTTACACCATACTTTTTTCTTTATTTGCTCAATCCTAACTCTTATCAGGTCTACAATGGTATTCATATGCTAAATGTGGCAACCATCTTTTTTTTCAAGAAAGAAAAAATAAATAAAAGCATTCATAAAATTCTAAAATTTTGATGAAATGAGAAAATTTTACCACCAAATAATTCTACAAGATGCCTAGAATATTTTATAGTGGAAAAAGTTTGGGTCAAATTTTTGCCCAGTTTCGTTGGATTGCTGCTTTAACTGCAAATTATTATGCTGCTGCTTTAAAACTTACCCAAACTATATACATAGTAGTGCAGAGTAATGACATTCAATATAATGTATCTGTTTTGGGCCTTACCTTGGGGCCCCTCTGGTTGTTGTGCCTTACAGTTATTTGAGGTTGTGGGGGTTGAGGATGGGTATTTTCCATTATCCAGTACTAAGAGAAGTCTCCCCAAAGACAGCACTATGCTATATCCAATGCTAGTTTTGGGGTGTGAGGTTGATGACTTGAATGACGCATGCCTGAGTGGTTGGTGACTTGTAAAAAGTGTAGGAAGGGGGCCCAGACTTTATTATACTTGGGTACAGTGTTAGTGGAGATGTGTGATAGTCTCTCATATGATGCTAGTTGCATGATACAGTCGAAAAACTCCTTCAAGGAGGGAATTTCTGTAAACCTCCATCTGCATAGCAGAAAGCTTTTACCTTCTGTGCTAGCTAGGATCAAGAAATCCCATTAACATCTGTTGAGGAAGTGAGTAGTTACCTTAGAGACTAGTATGTAAAGCTCTGGGACTAGTGGTAGTACTATACCCGACACTTTTTGCAACATAGTGTGTATTTGCTTCCAGAAACTTAAGATCTAAGGGAATGAGGGAATGATCATATGTGGAGCAGGTCACCTGGATGTGTGGCACATCTTTGGCATGTGTTGGTTGCTAATAAGTGAGTGGAGTGAAGTACTTCTGGTGTTCTGTACCATAAGTGCAGGATTTTATTTTGAATTTGTCTGCTACGTGTATGCCTAAGAGGTGTATTTGCAGATACCCAGCAGACATCCCACTCTGCTTCAGAAATGAGTCGACTAATGGCATGCTCACACTTCTCCTTGGCCAAGGTCATTTGGTTTGGGATGATTTCCCTGATCAGAGAGTATATCGATCCTGCTGTTCCTTTAGTTTGAGTTAATAGGTTTGGCATGGGGTGGGGAACTGAGAAGTTTTGTACGAGTTGCAGGTTTCTGACTATGGGGGCTGTGACATCTCATATTTGCAAATATTTCCAGAAATGAGTTTTATTTAAGCCATATCTTGCTTGGAGTCCCTGAAAGGAGTCTAGCACCATCAAGCTGGGCAATTATATATCTTTTAACATTGTAATGCTTCTTTCTTCCCAGGTCTTCCAGTAGATTGATTGCCTTCCTATCTTTATATTACTGGCACCCCACAACAGGTTGTACTTAGGATGTGACATATTTATGTTTAGCATTTTACTGATCTGCGACCATGTGGATCTCGAGCAATCCAGGGTAGGCGGGGTTGGTGTTGATAACTTCTTACACCCATAGAGGCAAGTTGTGGGAAGATGACCCTCTAAAAAAAAGACTCTATATAAGTCCATAGTGGACAAAGCTGATCAGGATCCAGGAACCATCTGAGTGTTTGTGATGTTCTGTATGCCCAATAATAACCCTTTATCCATGGTAGACCCTAACCCCTTTTTCCCCAATGTGACCATAGTTTGTTTCTACTATATCTGGGTTGTTTGCTCTCCCACAGGTAACTACCTGGAAGTTTATCTATATGTGAAAACCAGGTTTCAGAAATGATATGGGGAATGTGTGCGATTAAATACAGTAACTTGGGGGCAATAATCATTTTGAGGGCTTCTATCTTGCCAACAAGAGAAAGTTGCAAGAGTTTCCATCTTTCTAGGTCTATATTAAGTTTTGTAAGGAGCGGTTCAATGTTGAGATTCATGATTTGTGATAATTTCGTGGAAATCTTAATGTATCATGTGCCAAGCAATCCCAATGGGGGGAAATAGATGCAATACCGTATTACAGACAAAGAGTAGACATATATATTCTCTGGGTGCCGTATACCCAAAAGGACTAAATGATGCATGGGATATCTTACCTTTTTAGTGAATTGATTCATTACTTCTGGATGGATGATTTAATATCACATTTTTAGGAATTGTTTCCCATTTTTTATTTGTTTGAACTTTTTGACCTTTTGAGCGCCCATTTTGTTATAATTTGTTTACAATATTATCTCTCCCTTTAAAGAAACAAATCATTTAGATATCACTTTCTTTAAGAAAGCTTTTCATAAAAGAACTTCGTTATACAGTTTTATTCCTTAAACTTTTGACCTCCTTGGTATGTATCTTTGCTCACTCAACTTCAGAGTATGAGCTTGTGATATTGTTTTCTTTTAGCCTTTTGTCTTTTCAGGAATTTTGGAATACTTTATTTACTTGCTGTATGGTCTCAAGCTTGTTTCGGCTGATCAACTATATTTAAAGGGAAATGTCCATCTAGGATTAAATTAATCAATATTGTTACTATTGGAAATTTGCTTTACATAAGTTATTGACCAAACCAGTAACACTTTTAGGGCCAGAATTATAACCCATTCAGTTGCCCCTCCCTTTATAGCCGCAGGCATCCATTTTCAAAATCACAGGCACAGGAAATAACATCACATCAGGGGAAAACACATATAGTCAATAAATATTTTAACCAGGAGAGGCACACTAAGCTGTAGCTTGAGTCCAGGTGCAACCTGAGAGTATAAGAAAGCTAAGTAAATTGCTCAAGGTCATACAGTAATACAAGTGGGGACTGTGGGATTCAAACACAGGTCTCTAGGTTTGCAGCTCACAGCCTTAAACCACTGCACTATACTGCCTCCTTGAAGGGCAGAGGAAATTAAACAAAAAATGTTTTTACCCAGTCCATGGGGATGTGAACTTGTCTCTAATCTTGAAGGTGTTGCTATGAACAAAGGTTGTGTGCTGCCAGTGCCAACAGTTTCTGAGCTCCTTTGGGGTTTATATTGTTTTGTACAATGATTTGTGACATTTCAGTTTAGTAAAATGTTTGGTGCCAGTGTGATTTGCAGAATATTCTGCTACTGTGGTAACACTGTAAATAATTTTTATTCCTGTACCTATTTAGTTCCAGTATTTGTTAGCACTGAAGTAGTTTTGTTTACATTTTTTTTCTTGGCATCATGTTCTGTCATTTGCAGGAGTGTGATCTAGTGGCTGGAATACAAGCTTGGGGCCCAGGAGATTCAAATCTCAGCAAAGTCAAATACTAACTGTGTGATCTTGAGTGCTCCTGTCCACCTAGCAGCAGAAATGAATAGCAGCAGGATCCCACTGGAAATGAGGTGGCACATCTCAGCTGGACTATTCTGGGTAAATAAGTTGTAAAAGAATAATTGTTTTGTGTTGGTGTGTGATAGGATAGATGGCTGCCAATACAGAACCCTTCTGCACATAGGTGCCAGAACCTACAGGTGAGTGTGGGGGGTGGGCACCCCTCACATTTGCCCATGAGCATTCAGAGTGCCCCTAAATGCATGCAATGTCAGAAGGGAAGCAATCACAGTCTCTTATTACTACAGCCCCCCACACACACATACACACTCACTTTTCCCCATGTTCCAGCACTACTCCTTCTGAAGATTGCAAAATAAAAAAAAAATGAACACCATCCAGAAATAGGTTTCCTTTCACCAAAGTAAAGGAAAAAAAAAACACAGCAGATTTTTTTCATGATTCCAACTGTTTCACGCTGTCTTTCCAGCAGCCCCTTCTTTTTGAGATAAAACATTTTCACTTTCCTGATGATCCTAGGTGCAATCACTAAACTATTAAGTATCTGGTTGTGACAGCTCATCAATAGGCCTAACTCTTCTTTTCCTCTTACCCCAAAATAGGCAGTATAGTGTAGTGGTTAAAGGCTCTGAGCTGCAAACCTAAAGACATGGGTTTGAATCCTATAATCTCTACTTGCATTACTCTGTAACCTTGAGCAATTCACTTAACTTTCTTTTGCTCTCGGGTCACACCTGGACTCAAGCTTCAGCTTAGTGTGCCTCTCCTGATTAAAATAGTTATTGGTTATATGTGTTTTCCCCTGATGTGATGTCATTTTCTGTGCCTGTGATTTAGAAAATAAATAAGTTATAATTTTGGCCCTAAAAGTGTTACGGGTTTGGTCAATAGCTTATGTAAAGCAGATTTCCATTGGTAACAATATTGATTCATTTAATTGTATATGGGCGTTTCCCCTTAAGGACTTTACGTAATTGAAACTTTGAAATGAGAAACTATTTAGTTTACTTAATGGTTGAACCATTAACTAGTATGCCACTGAGCTTGCTTGGATACTTATTTATCTGTTTACATAAGTAGTATTCTCTATTACATGTTTAAATACTATATTATACTGTATATGCACTATTCACTGTGTATGTTACTGTCTTTTTAAATCCTTACTTTTAATTATGCTTGCTGGGTTCTAAGTTGCCCCTCTCCCTGATGAAGAATCCACATGGATTCGAAGAGCTGTGGTTAATGTTTCTGTCCATCTGTCATTTGCACTAATAAAATATTGAGCATTGATTTTCTTTGTGCAGTTTTGCCTTTTTTGTGCACCTTTACCCTTTGGCTGGCTACGTTTATTTTTTGAGGTGCTGCATCAATCCTGGAGTGACTGGCAATCTGTGGATTTGATTTTCCACAAAATCAGTGCTTGCACAATCTGCCTGGGATTCAACCAGGACACAAGGAGTTGAAGGAAAAAGACTATTAAATCTTCATCACAAAGGCCACTGCAGTCACTGCTGAGGCCGTGGGCTCAAAGCCAACATCTCCCTCTCACTTTACCACCTTTGGGAAAGACACTCACTGGTGTTTGGTGCCACTGTCACCACCACGGTCATCATAGACTCAGAACAAAGACAAAGATAAGTTGCCGTGGAAGTCGTCCTCTTCTGTCACTCAACACAAGCATAAGGACAAAGTTCCTGCTTTGTCAGTGAGGTCAAAGTCTCCATTAAAGGAATGTAAGTCCTCATCGTCAAACACTCTGTGACAATGACTATAGCCCCCCTATCATCAATGAGACACCAAGATCAGGGTCTGACTCTGGCACTACCATACTTACTACCTTTGGTGGTATGCAGCCTCTGTCATTGGGTTCTATCCCTTCATCATCGGTTGTGCTGGTGGCATTCTCTGAACTATTCAGATGCCTGTTGACATTGCTCTTGCTAATGATAGCAACTATCCTGTCAACTGGACCTTCCCCCTTGGCACCATTGTCATCAACAGAATCCAGAAGCACACCTTTCATTTCTTCTTCACAGCTGCCAACTTTGTCGCTGGCTGTGTTGCGTGCCCCGGCAGTCATTCCAGATGATGACGAGGTGGAATATAATCCTGATCTCCTTAATATGGAGGAAGTTTTGGAGGAAGAAGAAAGGGACAATGATCCCTATGAAGAGGGGTTTACCTTCCAACTCTACACTCTCCTCATGCAGATAGGACTTTGTGCTGTATACTCCGAGGTCTACTCCTGAATCCCTTTATTTCCCTTCATTTGTGCACTTTGCATTCTACAACCCCAGTGTCTGCATTAACATAGTGTTTTGCAAATAAAAATAGTTGTATGATAGTGCAGTAGTATGTTTACTAGGTTGCTGTAGAAGACCATGAAAAATAATGTGTATGGCATTTAAGTGGACTCTATTGCCTCAAGACAGACAGACAGATAATTGTTAATGCCCATGGTGCATATTACCACTTTTTGCAGTGATGAAAACAAGTCCTATTGTAACATCTGTGTAGTGTACAGAAAAGGAAGAAATTGGTGCCACCTGCATGCCACAGTACTTATGATAAGGAAAACGTAATTCGTGTTGGAATGATGAGTAAGAGGAGGATGATAATGATGATGAAGGAGAAGCTGTGTAGTTTTCTGAAGCCAGAATCCAGAGTTTTTCTATGACTTTTATTGTACAATAATTACTGGTCATCACTTTTAATATAAACACAACCTAGTTGTAATTATCCATTGAAATTGTCCATGTTTAATCAAGAGCTGACAATCAAATGTGACTCTCAAAGTGTCCAGCACCATCAGGAGGCGGGCAAGGCCCATGTTCTTTCTCCTTCACTCACACACACATGCACACACTATCACTGGGTAGGCAGGTGGGGGCATGCCTGACATCCCCTCTGCACACAGTTGGGCACTGTCCTACTCCTAACTGATGTGAATCTGCCTGATTGAATAGTCCTGAGTGACAGGCAACAGCTTTATTCACTCAGTGGTCCCTGCAATTATGAAAACCAAAATGTGAGTCAGTGGGTGTAGTGTAGAATGTTATGTAACAGCTCTTTAACTCACCTTTGGCTCTTCTGGGGCCCTCAAGGTCCTCACAGCAATCACCTTTGAGGTTGCTGGCCTGCGTAAGGACAGGTAGGTGTTGAGTAGTGGCAAATATCAGGTTACCACCCCCCAGGAAAATACATTAGCTGTCCCCCAAACAGTCCCCCACACACAGTGACATTACCTCCCCTTCCTTACAGAGACACAGTAGAGCAGCAATTAACATCAACATCAACAATACTTTATTATAAGAGGAGGGGAAACAGGAGAGACAAATCAGACACAATAGTAATAATAATAATATTAATAACAGACTAACCATTCTGCCCCAAACAATCCCCACCTCCCACCTATGGGTGTACCCATCTTTCCCATGGCAGCTGCCCAGAAAGTCGTCTATACAGTCTTTTCAATGGGTACCTCACCAGGGTGCAGTAGTCAATGGGGGGATCTTTTATTGGGACCAAGCTTTCAATTCACAACTCTTAACTTTAACTTTCAGGCCTGGGTGCAGTTTTCTGGCAGAGTCCTGTCCTGGGCTTAACCCCCTTCACTTTCAACCAGCTATCTAGCTAAATAAAGACTCCCCAAAGCCACAGATTGGGGTACTTACAGTTCAGCAGTCCTGGGGGGGGATGTCAGCAGGCTGGAGGTATTACAGTACGAAGGTATCCTGTTGGTGGTACACCACAAGTCTGAAGAGCTAACTGAAGAACGTTGAAGAATGCTGGTCTTCACCTGCCTGGCCTTTCCAATCTTCACCTCAGAGGCCTTTGTAGACAGTGTTCACCTGGCAGGCCTCTCGCCGTCTTCTCTGCTGGTCTGCATCCTCTTCAGTCCAGGGAAAGGTCTGCATGTTCCCCAGACCATTCTGTTGTACACCCTATTTTAGGCACAAACGGGTGGGGCTTTGCCTCAGTCTCTACCCCCTAGCACTCTCACTTTGGTTTCTGTATGCACAGCTGTGGCTGAGCACTTACTCAATCTCCAGCCTCAGTCCACACTGTCTCTCAGGTTTGCAGCAAAATGCAGTCTCAAACAGCACTTACCCAACCAAGGGGGATACACAGGTAGCTAAGTGTCAAATTCTGTTGAATAACTCAATATTTTTTGTTGCTGCCCCACTTACAGTCTCTCAGTTCATACAGTGTCTCTCTGGCTGAAGACTCTGTCTCCTTCTCATCGGCAGCAAACTCCAAAATCTCTTTACCTTGTTTCTGGCTGCAAAGCTTTAAGCTGTCTCTCTCTTTATTACAATGATTTCTGTGCCAGACAGGTTGTTGTGCTCAGAATGTAGGAGTAGGGTTGGGAAGCCCTTAGCAGTCCCTCCTCGACTCTGCTCCCATAGAAGTCTCAAAGCAATCTCCTCCTTTGGTAGGCAAAGCAGCTCTATTTATCACTTTTTCAGTGTCCCCTTCTGATTGGCTTCTGCTTGTCTGGGCTTTTCAGTGCCCTTTCACATTATATCCCAGCAGCCCCCTGTTTTTTGTAGTCCCATGGGGGCTGGAATTTGGGCCTTGCACAACAGAGATACGTGTTGGTCAGGGTGCTGAATGACCTGCTCAGGGCGAGGGATAGAGGAGAGTGAAAGATTCTTGTCCTCCTCGATCTCTCTTCAGCGTTTGACACTGTGGACCATGGGATGTTGTTGGACAGGCTGAGGGAGTATGTAGGACTCACCGGCAAGATCTTCAGCTGGTTTGAGTCCTTTCTCCGGGGCAAGTCTCAAAGGGAGATTACTGGGGAATTATTCCTCAGACCCAATGGACCTGCCTTGTGAAGTCCCCCAAGGCGCTGTCCTCTCCCAAGGGGTGGACTGGCCCTAGGTGCCTGTGTTGATAATTGCACCTTGGCCTGTCAACAGTGTAGCCTGTGCTGCAGACTGGTATGTCACCTTTTTTTAATTGTTATGTGCCTTGCCATGAGTCATTCAGTGTTGGGATGAGGGGCAGGGGTGGGTCTTGCTAGCGCAGGCCGACTTCACGTGACGCCACTGAGTTCATAGCCCCTCTGCCTACTCATAGGGATATTGGCGCCAAATGCCATTTTTGGCAACGGATCAGGTGAGGAGCAACAGTAGTAACTGTCTCAGTCATCGTAGTTGGTTCGGTTGGACGGTTCCAGTCTGAACAACAGTGGAGAATGGAGCTGGTAGGGACATCATTTTTTAAATATGATTCCCACAGCCAACGCAAGCAAATTGGCTGGCAATATAGCCTAGAGGTTAGAGAAATGATGTGTGAATGAGCTTGGTACATCCAGCAGACCAGACCTGAGTTTGATTCTCACAACCTCCACTTGCATACTGCGTGACTCTGAGCAAGTCACTTAACTGCTCAGTGCTCCCAGGTCACCCCAGAAAACAGGCACTTGTGCCTAGTGGGCCTTACCTGGTTACCAAAGACTAAAATAAAAAAAAAATAAATTATGGAGTGGAGGAGTGAGGAGGAGACTGAAAGAATGGCGAAGGACCAGCTGAGTGGTTCATTGGGGGTGGTGCGGCATGGCAGACTGCAGAGCAAAGGAGATGCAATAGCACCCTGTCCACCTGCCGAGGGATGGCCCATCATTTTATTCCACTGGAGCCCTAATCCAGATGGAGGTGGTGGTGGGTGGGATGCTGCCCTGATCTTGCACTATGATTTTAAAATAGAAACTTGTAAGTAATCTTTTCTGTTGCTCAGTGATTAGAAAGAAAAGTGCAAGCAAGCCAAAACTTTGGGAACATCACACATGTCCACAGTGTTCTGAGCTTCTGCATTGTATGTAAAATGTAATGCTGGGCCCCATATTGTGCTTTGTGTTTCCTACAGTGCATTTTTAGGTATATGCCCCCCCCCCACATCAACATACACAATTAAAGGGATGGTGCCTCCCCAACACATGCATGCAAATATCAGTGCAGTAGTGGAGGGAATATGGGGGCATGCTATTACTTTATGGGAGGCGACTGACATACCTCTGAACTGCCCCACATTATGAACATCCCTTATCTCAGAATTGCTCTGTCCCTCATTGGTCCTTCTGCATTGGCAAGGTCTTTTCCACACAGAAAAGGAGCTTCTGTCTCACTTTCTAAACTCTGAATTTAAAGCAAAAAATTGATAAGACTCTATGCTGCTGTCTAAACAAGCATTTGTCAATGCTGAGTGTTTGCTTGCTGGTATTAGCATTGGAAACAAAGGAGTTAGACAGATGCAGAATGGGAATGGCAATGAAGTATTGAAGTTCACACCAACCCCACCTCCATCCTGTAGAGATGGACAGGCATTGGAGTAAGTGTTTGGATCATCGCCCGTGACGGTCATGCCATGTCACCTCACCCTATTCTGCAGACACCGACATGTATTGAGGTGTATCTTAGGGTGTTTGGCTTTACAGTCACCCCATTCCATAAGGACATATACGCTGAAATGGGTGCAGCATAGGAGAATGGGGTGAAGTCTGGGGCCAAAGAGTTCATGGTACACCTCAATGCTTGACAGTGGCTGGGGGGTGGAGGTGGGATGGTATGAGCAGTTCAGTCAGCAATCCAAAGGCACACCCCAATGCCTGTCAGTCTGTACAGGGTAGGACATTATGGTTAAAAACCCTAACACCTCAGGCGTTTGTTGGTATTTGCACTACAAATTTTCAACGTGGCCTTTTTGTGTCCCCACCTCATGAAAGCATTTGGGACCTCTTCTCATGAAGAGTGGCAGTGTGATTTTGTCAATGTGTCCCGAACATTGAGTTCCAACAGCAACAGTGCAATTCTACGCCACATGTACGAAAACACAGATTGGGCAGGATGTGAAGAATGACAGCTGTACCATCCATAGGGAGGTGTGAAGAGATGGCAATGTTGAAAATCTGTAGTGGGAATATTAAAAAATGCTCGCACTTCCGAGCATACTGGGAAACTGCACAATGCATGCACATAACACAGTCATTTTATGGACTTTCATTACCAAATTTTCAACATAGGTATTTTAGGACCTCTGCTCATGAACAGTGTCACTGTGATTTTCTTAATGTGTCCCGAACACAGATTTCCCACAGCAACCATGCTATTCTGCGCTGGAAGTGCGAAAACACATTTCGGCCAGGATGTGAAAAATGACAGCTGTACTGTTCATAAGGAGGTGTGAAAAAATGACAATGTTGAAAATCTGGAGTGAAAATAATACAAATGTGCGAAGTTATTAACGTGCGTGGAAACTGCGCAATGCATGCTTGTAGCACAGTCATTTTATGGACTTTTGCCACCAAATTTTCAACATAGGCATGTTAGGACCTCTGCTAATGAACAGCGTCACTGTAATTTTCGTAATGTGTCCAGAACACTGATTTCACACAGCGTCCATGCTATTCTGCGCTGGAATTGTGAAAACACATTTTGTCCAGGATGTGAAAAATGACAGCTGTACTGTTCATAAGAAGGTGCAGAAAAATTGCAATGTTGAAAATCTGAAGTGAAAATATTGTAAATTCACGAAGCTATGAGCGTGCGTAGCAACTGCGCAAGCGCTCGTAAAGCAATCATTTAGTGGATTTTCCACCAAATTTGCAACATAGACTTTTTGAGAGGCCACCTCATGAACACTGGCACTGTCATTTTGTTAATCAGCCCCAAAAGGTGATTCCATGCAGTGACTGTGAAATCTCCTTTTGGGACTGAATAACGCCATGACAGTGGCTGAATTCATGAGGAGGGGTCCCAATAACCCCATGTTGAAAATTTGGTGCCAAAATTCCCCAAAATGCCTGAGATATGCACCAAAGTTGAAAAACCCTATTTATGCCATTATACAGCTTACTGACATTTCTTCAGTTCGCGGTCGGCATTGAAGAGTGCAGACGTGTTCTCGGTCCACCGAAGATCCTCACGCCGGACTCTGGAGGTAAGTATGGGGTGAGGGGGGTGTGGGGAGACAAGGTGCACAGAGGGTGGGCGCGGTGGGGAGGCAACAGGACAGACCTCAAGGGACCGTTTTCTGTTTTTCAGGAACAAAAAGAAAAAAACATCACAGGACTTTTTTTTTCCTAACAGGGAGATTTGGCATGCTGGGGTGGGTTCCCAGCATGCCAACCGAGTGTTTTGTTTTGGGGGGTGGCTGTAGCCAACGGCTGATTAGGCACCCCCTTCGGCACATACGGGGGATGCAAGAGTCGAGGGGGATTGGGCACCCCCCTCTGCACAAACCTACTTTTTTTGGGGGGGAGACATTATGCCAACAGGGAGTGGGCTCCCCTGTCGGCACATCAAACTGGGATGGGGACTGAAGCCTACGGGGATTGGGGCCCCGTCAACAAACAAAGACTGCTTTTGGGGGGGTGGTTGCTTATTGGGCACCCCCTCGGCAGTGGGGTCTGAACAATATTGTTTGTGATTGCAGCGGCAAGCCGCCACCATGTTCACAAACAATATTACACTAGGTAACGTTCCGCCCTGCAATGATGGGTCGCTCCCTCATTGCAGCGGAATGGCTGATGCTGCAATGAAGAGGTGGCCCCTGATTGCTGTGGCGAAAACATTACAAGTTGGTGGCACTTTTGGAAGCCAGTGTCATCAGCACACTGTGCCTCCATTGGTCCACCACTGCCAAGCCCCCAAATGCAATGCCTCCGTTGGCTGCCACACTGCCGCGCCTCCACAACCCACTTCTCTCCTAAGCTGCCACATAATGTTTCTTGTGCATGCGCACAAGCAAACATAAAAATGAACCTTTGTAAAAATAAAAGCACTTGTCTCTACAATGCTTTAAGGTTGCTCAATACCTCTGTTTAATGATGTGTCTCACACTATAAGGGCCTGTTTCCACATTTTATGATTATTGGTGTCTCACATTTTATGGATGAAAAGTTGAGAGGTGTGGGCACCAGTTTATCCTTTTTTTTTTTTTGTCTATATCAATTTTTATATCTTGGGCCCTGGCCAGCTTCATGCCTTCATCTTGGGGCTTGCAACCCCAAGCCCTCAACCTCTACTACAGAAAGCAAAAAAGAGGCCCAATGAAAGAACCAGTGATAATAGAGTAGTTAATTGCCCAACGTTGAACAAGGTACAGAAGTAAAGTAGCAATTCCCCAGTACTTCAAGGCAGCCAATGCCTATTTCTTTAGGAGCCTCAAGTGAGTGTACTAACCGGTCATCTTTGTGGGACTACTCATCTTTTGGTCATCAGCGGAGAGGTGTAGAGGGGCAAGATATTAAATTTTGATAGCCAGCTATAATCTGCCATTTCCTCAGTGTCTTGGTACAAATTAACCATTGCATTAAGGGAGGGCTTTCACTTGTATTAACCCTTAACAAATGTGACACAATGGCAACACCATGGCACCACAATGGCAACACAGTGGTGAGCTAAAAAATGTGCAATTGTACTACCCAGTGGCACCATGGTTGTACTATGGTAGTTCACATTTTGATTATTTTTGTTGCACTGGTAGGACAGCGGTACAATGGTATCACAAAGGAATTGAAACAAACCACTGTGATACCATGAAAACCTTAATGGTAGTACAGCGGTAATTACAGTGACATTACAATGGCAAATGAATGGTATTACAGTGGTATTCCGAAGAACTTTTTGTAAGGGAACGCTGCTAAAGGATTGTGAATCTTTTGGTCTCCTGACTATAGCAGGGAGGAGAAAGCTGTGATAAAAGAACAGTAATCTCACAGGTCAGCGCAGTAAATGTCTGATTTACCAAACCAGTCATTTGGGGCTTGATGGCTAATGTGAATTATGAATGATTGTAGCAAAAGGTTGGGGGGGGGGAGTAAATGCTGCAGCATATGTCCTCAAGATATATGGAATTGGGAAAAACCTAGAGTAAACAGAGGGAGAAATAGAACAGCACAAAAAACCTGAACCATAGATGCATTTCTGAACTAGAGCTAGCTAGTTAACTGGTTCAGAAATGCATCAATGGTTCAGTTTTTTTGTTTTGTTTGTTTTTGTGCTGTTCTAGTTCTCCCTCTGTTTACCCTAGGCTATTCCCCATTCCATCTATCTTGAGGTCATTTACCCCTCGCCCCCATTTCAACCTGTTGCTACAATCAGCCATATAATTCAAACTAGCCACAAGCCCCAAATGACTGGTTTGGTAAATCAGACATTTACTGCAGTGACCTGTGAGATTACTGTTCTTATATCACAGCTTTCTCCTCCCTGCTACAGTCAGATACCAAAAGATTTACAATTCTTTAGCTACATTAGTACAACTGAAAGACACCCCTTTATGCAGTGTTTAATTTGAACCAAGACACTGAGGAAATGGAAGATTATAGATGTCTTTTGATGCTAAGGGTTGGCAGAGAACAAAATGAGCATGACAGCTAAGTCTGCAATCACAGGAAGGACTCACTGCTTTCTGGAGGCCAAGTTACAGGTTGGTGAGATGGGTCCAGGTGGTTATTTATCATCATTTTGGGCAGGGCTGGGCTGGGCTTAGTCTAGGTGGGGGCAACGAGCAGAGAGTTGGGTAGGCTGGTGGAGCGTTGCAGGCAGGTGTTGTGTTTAGATCTGGTCGGGTCAGCTGTGGGTTGGCCACTGCTGGCCAGCCTATAACTGACCAAACCAGATCTAAACACAAGAGCAGTGAAATGGTAAGTCAAATATGACTGGTACACCAACGCTGATTTTCAGTAGATCCCTTTCCCTTCTGGTCTTGTATGAGTAGTTTCCACTGAAAGTGCCCTATATGTTTTTTGCCTCAGTTGCCTCCCCCAAACAGTTGCAGTCAAGGTAGGCCGTGTGTTCCTTCAGCGTCCTTGCCCCTCCAACACAGCCATGATCGGCTACAACTCCTTCAGTGACCCCCTAACAAACAGCCTTGACTGGAGGCAGCTCCTACAGTGCTCCCCCCCCAAACAGCCATGATGAGCAAATGCTCCATAATTCCTCCCTTCCTTAACCCCCACCAAACACAGCTGTGATCGATGGCAGCTCTTCCAGCCCCCCCCCAACATATTTGCTATTATCGCAGCTCCTCCGGTACCCCAGTCTCCCCTCCTAACTCAACCACGATTAGTAGCAGTTTATTTTGAAAGCTGTTTGTCGTGCATGCATTGATTCACCATTCAGAACAAAATGTACAGGACTCATTCATTCTTCGAGCATCAGGTACATTTGTGTGTGTGTGTGTGTGTGTGTGTGAGTGAGAAAGAGAAATAAATCTGGGGGGGGAGGGGAATCCAACAACAGTTTTAGTAGTCTGACAGCAGTTTTGTACTGTCTGGCTTGCTGTGTGTGCCCACCTATTGACAAAGTAAAATAGTTTTCTTCAACTGCAAAGACAAGGCAGTAATTTACTGTGTTTAATTATTAATTAATTAATTTATTTTTGTGTAGTGAGAGATGCATTACTAATTCATGTCACTGCCAAGGACTAAAACTATAAGGACATTGCCAACAAAATATTGTTATTCTATAAGCAGAGAAGTATAGCAGTATAGCATCAGAATTATTTGTCCTGTATAGGCCAGGAGTCACTTTAATATAGGATGTCTTTTTACACACACACATCAATTGCTGGACTCTCCATTTTGTGCTCAGGGGTTATCTGGGGTGCATGATTGCTGATGCTGTGGGCTGGGTGGGCAATCACTCTGCAGATCTGTCACTTTAACATGAATTTATCCTTGTAATGAATATAAGCTTTTTCAAGGCACCAACGCAGAGTAAGCTGGGTAAGACTTAGGCTCTTTTGGAGTTAAATGAGTTGCCACAGAGGAGGTAGGGAGGGGCAGTATGGAATAGCACTACTGTGAGCTCTGTCATGAGTCGAGCTCTCAGTTCTTCACACTTATTGTTCTTGGTGCTCTGGTCCCTGAGTATCTGACCCTAGTGGCAATTCTTTTCATTTCACTGCTCTGAATATTGGGTTCTGTTGGTGTAGAACATAGTGACTATGCAACACGCTGACAGAGCCACAGACTGAAGATGGTTTACAGGACCCTAAAGGTGACAGTGGGACCTAAACAGGGTAGCATTAGTTCTCCTGTGGGCCATATTCATCCCTTACATGCTAATGAGGCCATTAGGCATGCTAGGCACTATGGGCCATTTGCATGCTCATTATGGGCTAGTTAGTATCCATTGTTCCCCCTATTTGCCCATCCTATAGCTGTATGTAATATATTTCTGGTGATCTGATGGTCCTTGGCTCACCTGTCTGCTAGTAATTGCATTATTCCCTCATGGTCTAGTGAACTCCTCTCATGAAAGGGCATCCAACCCACCTCCCAACCTGTCTGCTCAGAACACTCCTTCCCGCATCTGCCCTCAACCCAGACACCTAAGCTGAACTGCAACAGTAGTGACGGTGAATGGTATGGATCTACTATGAAATTCCGACAGTCACTCGCCCGACGCTCAATAGCCTGATTCCATTTGCCTAACAGTAGAAATTTGCCCGCCACAAAGGTGATTTTATGTTTCAGGAGGTTTTGCCCCCCACACCCCTCTCCCACATTTAATCACCTCCACTGTGGGCAAATTTCTACTGTCAGGCAAGTGACTATCGGGCAAACAGAGTCAGGCTATTGTGTGTTGGGTGAGTGACTGTCGGGATTTCGTAGGACTCCCAAATAGCACAGCCCTCCACTCATCACCTCAGCCATCTGCCATCTGACTGTTAGTGAGCAATCATGAGTAGTTAGAAATAGCTGTTTCTATAGTACTCTCAGTTCTTCACTGATTGACAGTGACTGGCCAAGGTGTTGTGCAGAGTGCTGTGCCAGCTGCCATCACTTTTTGTATCATACAAACATAGGAAAATGCCAGCAGAAACAGACCTCATGGTCTATCGAGTCTGCTCAATTGTGCAGCTAGCCCCTCAGCAGCTGCCTCACCCACCCCTCCCCTTTTCATAATTACCCACCTTGCACTCTGTCCCATCCCCTCTTGAAACCATCAACTGTGCTACAAGATACTATCTCCACAGGCAGAGTATTCCACTTATCTACTACCCTCTCTGTGAAATAATGCCTCCTGACTTCCTTCCTGAATCTTCCTCCTACAATCTCAGCTGGTGCCCCCTCGTGACCCTCCCCCTTCTAATCTGGAAAATACCTTCTGTACTATTCTTGGTAATCCCCTTTAAGTATTTAAAGGTTTCGATCATGCTCCCCCATCCCGTCTCTCCTCCAGGGAATACATGTTTAGCTCGCACAGCCTCTCCTCATCGGAGTATCCGTCTAATTGCTGGACCATCTTTGTCGCCATCCACTGTACTCCCTCCAACAATCTGATGTCTTTCTTCAGGAATGGGTGCCAGTATTGCACGCAGTGTTCCAGATGCAGCATGACCAGCAACCTGTATAGGGGCAGGATCACCTCCCTGTTTCTGGAGGAGATTCCTCTCACTATGCACCCCAGCATCCTGTTAGCTTTTGCTGCACCTTCCTGCACTGAGCGGAGTTGTTCATACTCCCCGTTATAAGCACCCCCAAATCCTTTTCCTCCTCTGTGCATTCCAGCTGAACCCCCCCAGCTGGTAGCTCCTCCCCTGGTTATTAGCCCTGAAGTGCAATGCCTTGCACTTTTTGGTGTTAAACCCCAACTGCCATGCATCTGACCACTTCTGTAGTTTGATCAGGTCCTCCTGCAGTCCCCTCCACCCCTCAATGCCATCCACCACTGCTCCCATCTTTGTGTAGTCTGCAAAGAGACTGATCTTACTCCGGACCCCATAGGAGATATCCGCTATGAAAATCCCAAACAACACCAGTCCCACTACAGATCCCTGTGGCACCCCACTCATCACATCCCTCTGAGATGAGAGTTGCCCACCCACCACCACCCTTTGCTGCCTTCCCTTCAGCCAATTGGTGATCCAGTTAACCATCTTTGTTCACACCCCTATATATTCCAGCTTCCCCCAAGTCTCCCATGTGACATGGAATCAAAGGCCTTGCTGAAATCCAAATACAGGACATCCACTGCAAGGCCTTTGTCCAGTTCCCTTGTCACCCAGTCATAGTACTCTATCAGGTTTGTCTGGCAGGATCTACCCAAGACAAATCCATGCTGCCTAATTTCTTGATTCTTGAAAATGCCTTTCTTTTGGCCCTTACCCCCTCCATAGAAACACAGAAACATAGACTTTGACGGCAGATAAGGACTGCTTGGCCCACCTAGTCTGCCCATTTCCCTACCGGATAAGCTGCAGATCCTAGTTAGCCAACAGCCTATTTCTTCCTACCCCCCACAAGAATTTCCTTATGTCTGTCCCATGCATTCTTGAATTCCTCCACAGTTTTTGACCCCACGACCTCCTCAGGAAGACTGTTCCATGCATCTACCACCCTCTCTGTGAAAACATTCTTTCTCACATTACCCTTGAGCCGTCCCCCCTCTATCTTCAAATTGTGTCCCCTTGTTCTTGCACATCTCTTTTTCTGAAGATGCTACCCTCTTGGACTTTGTTGATTCCCTTGAGGTACTTAAAAGTTTCTATCATGTCCCCCCTCTCCCTCCTTTCCTCAAGGGTATACATATTAAGCTCCTTTAGTCTCTCCTCGTATGGCTTCTGTTGCAGACCCTGCACCATTTTAGTTGCCCTCCTCTGGACTGCCTCCATCCTGTCTATGTCCTTGTGAAGATGGGGTCTCCAGAATTGGACCAGTACTCCAGATGGGGTCTCACCAACTGTCTGTACAGAGGGATAACAACTTCCTATTTTCTACTGGTGATGCCTCTCCCTATAAATCCTAGTATCCCCCCAGCCATCCCTACTGCCTTCTCACACTGCTTGCCAACCTTTAGGTCATCTGATATGATTACCCCCAGGTCCCTTTCCATTTCTGTTGTTGTTACTACCTCCCCTCCCCCCATTGTGTACTCTTCCTCTGGGTTTTTGTTTCCCAGGTGCATTACTTTATGCTTCTTTGCATTGAATCCAAGCTGCCATACCTTTGACCATTCCTCCAATCTTTCCAAATCCATGACCATCTGGATTATTTGCCTTTCCCTTCTTACTTCTTGTTCTTGCACTTGTCTCATTCACCTCCACCAGCCCTTTCCTAATGATTTCCCATTTCTGACTAGCATTCATGTGTGGTTGAATTCCCGACAGATGGCTGCCCAATATTTCCCCCCATCCTTTGGAAATCCGACCCTTTAAAGTCAGTCACTCTGGTCTCCATTCTTCCTGTTTCCCTGCCCAGGTTGAGCTTGAACCACATCTTGTGGTGGTCACTCCCAGCCAGATGGTCCTCCACCTTCACATCCCTTACAGCCTCCCCATTTGATAGAACCAGGTCCAGAGTCCTGTCCAATCTAGTTGGCTCACAAACCATCTGTACGAGGAAGCTCTCCTGAAATACCTCCAATATGACCCACTCCTTTTCACTCATTGTTGTGATGCTCCACTCCACCCCCAGTAGGTTGAAGTCCCCCACCACCAGTGTGTTCCCTTTCCTACAGACCCTTCTGATTTGATCAGCTAACTCCTATCCAGATCATCCCCTTGGGTTGGGGGCCTGTACACCACCCCTAATCTCACTGCCCTACATTTTGAGTCTTGAAACAGCATCCATAGGGCCTCTATTCTGCCTTCCTCTTCCCCTCCTCCCTTATGCATCCTATCCCTTCCCGTACATATATTGCCACCCCCCCTTTCCCTTAGCCCTATCCCTCCTGAATAATCCATACCCAGGGATCATTAAATCCCATTCCTGGTACTGGTTGGCACACATTTCTGTGATGACTGCAATGTTCACCCTCCCTAGTGCCAAGAGAGCCTGTAGTTCTGTTGATTTGTTACCAAGGCTTTTCATATTTAGTGAGACCACTCTCCAGTATGTCCTTGCCTTCTCACCTCCCTGAATTATCCCCCTCCTGGTCACCCTATACCACTTGTCCTAGGTTCTCCCTATTATCCTGGGGGGGTAGGCTCATTTGGCTCCCCTCTCTGGATTCCCTACCTACCATCTGTCCACTCGCCTCCCCACAACCTAGTTAAACTCCACCTTCATAGCTATGTATTCCCCTACTCGCTGCATCAATACTTCCTTCCCCACCCCACTAAAATGTAGCCTATCCCCTGTGTAAAGTTCATTGTTGTCCCAGATTCTGTCCCAGCCCCCCACCAAACTGTGCCCCCTGGAATGACACCAGTCTCTCAGCCAAGTGTTCAATGTGTGACAAATAGCTTGGTGCTTGTGTATACTTATGAGCTGACTGGAATATGCTTGATGTTCATAAAATGAGGTTTGGCGCTTCTTCCGCATCCCACCCTGTGTAGGATAGTGGGTAGGTGTAGACTTAGGGCCCAAAAAGAAGTAGCGAAGCGACTACCTCCTCCAACTCCAGAGCGTGTGATCTGTAGCATGCAGGAGAGTAATCCCCCCCCTTGGGGGGGAACCTCCTAGGACCCATGGCTAGTGACCTGCCCATCCTCTGGGTATACTAAGAGGAGAATAATCCTAAATGCACTTTGGTTTAGGAATAGTTATGTCCAGGAGTACGGTCTGGTGTAGCTGGTGGAGAAGTCCAGGTCATGGTCGATGAGCGAGCAGTCGATGTTGCAGATGAAGTTTCAAGTAGATGAAATATCCCCACTGGAATGATGACCTGATGCCGTGACAATGGTTAATCCGAGTCTGAGATAGATGATTGCTGTAGATCCAGAGCACAACCTTTAGATTCTAGATAGAACTGCATAGTGGGACTGTTTGTTGGAATGGCTGGAACCTCCAACAGGTTCACCTTCATTGTATTAGGAGCTTAGTCCGAGATGGGAGGCGATATCCTGTGTAGGAAGGGGGGAACCAACGTGATCCACCATTGCAGTGGTACAAAATAATGCAAGATATAAAGGACAAGAGTCGCCTAGGCTGATTGAAATAAGAAATGTAGCAGATAAGGCCCGTCAGGGGCATGTGTCAATGGGATGGCGAGACGCCATGTGGTTCGCCATTGTGACTGAGATGTTAAGCATCAACTTGTGATGATGATAGTAGGTTCAGAAATAGCACATTGAACAAAGATATGGCTCAGATGTAGGCTACCTAGGGAGAGAGATTCCCATGGAGTCCCAAAGAATGAAGAGTCCTGTGACAGTGACTGCAGTCCCAGGTGGTCAATACTGGGAAAGTGAGACCCCGATGAGGGTCTACCATAGTACAAGAAATAATCTATTTGTAGAGAGGATTGACCTCCTGTTGAAGGGGAATACATCTGGTGGGATGGAGAGAACCTGAGTGTTCATGATAGCCATAGAACGATGATTCTGAGGCGAGGGGGCGAAAGTCCATCGAAACTGGCAATAAGAGATGCAGATTGAGGAAGGAGGGTCCAACGAGGGTGCATTGAGGAAATAGCGGAGAAACATGCATGACTGGAATCGCTGATTAAAACCTGGTCTGAGATAAGTTCATCGACATTGTCCTATTGGATAGCTGAAGGTAAAGTGAGGGTTACAGAAGTTGGATTGGAAGATAAGGAATAGGGGGAAGGGTGTCGAGGGGCATGTAGAAGAGGGATGGCAAAACCCCACGTGGTTCACCATCGGTATGGAATGGAGTAAAGTATGTGCAGGAGGGTCGGGATGCTACGTGGTCTGCCATCACCGATAATATGCTGATTAAGGAACAGATGAAGGACTACACTGTCTGCTGAACTGTGACACTTGTTCTCAAGTAAGGAGGATGACCAGACATCAGCCAATCTGCAGTACGGGGACTTGAAGGAGTGATGAGTTGAGTCCCTTGAAGTAGATGGTGAGAGGGAAGGCAGATCCTCTATCGTCCATCATCGCATAGCAGAAGTTGCACAGGAAATTAAAGGTGGGCCCCTTACCTCATGGAGTAGTGTGGGATAGGGATAGTGGGACCCCATGTGGTCCGCTATCTCGGTATCAATTGAGTACAGCATGAATGGGAAGGCGAGACTACACGTGGTTCGCCTTCGCCATGGTAAGCAAAAAATGCCTGATAGGGATTGCGGACCCCATATAGGCCACCATAGCCGATCTGAGTAATGCGATTACTTCCATCGAGTAGTAAGCGATAGAGATGGCGGGACCCACATTGTCCGCCATTGTTGTATTATGAGCAGTACAAGATTGGGAAGAACAAGACCCCACATGGTTCGGCTTTGCCATGAAAGGGGATGAGATTCAAGGACTCCATCTGAAATAATATAATGAGACCAAGCCTTACATAAATGCCTTCTTCATTGCCGATGTTAAATTGAGTCTAAGTCTGGTCGTATGGTCCTGGAGAATGTTAGCTTGAAGCTAGGATTAGGTTAGACAGATTCCTGTAAAATAATGCATTACTCACAACTGTACCAGCCTAGAGAGGTCTGGCTGGATTGTAATAAAATGACACAGTAAGTGTTCCTAAACAACAACGGTGCTCTGTGCTGCAAGGAAGCAGTAACTTAGGTAGCAAGGAAGCAATGGAAAAGACGGCCATGGTAGGGAGTAGTGGTGAAATAATTGCAGTAGTAGACATAGTCTATGAGAAAGAGTCTCTTGAATAGCTTGGTAGAAGACTCCAGGAGAAAGGACTGCTGTGTGACTGAACTTCTCTGCTGGGACTAAAGTAGAAGAACTTTTGTATTTAGACCTTTAATTTAGGGTAAAAAAATTAACATACAAAACAAAACAAAAAAAAGTGTGTGTTTGGGTTAACTGAACTAAATGGGTAACTGAAAAGTCATCTAGGTGTAAATCTCAGGTGACTGAAAGGACTTAACTGTTGTGAGGTTTAAATTACTTGTAGAAAGATCTGGTAAGTAGGGGATGGCTTAGCTAGAAGGAAGCTACATTTAAAGACTGCCTTAGAAAGATTCTGCTAATAGCTTGCAGAAGACTTCAGGAGAAAGGACTGCTGTGTGACTGAACTTCTCTGCTGGGACTAAAGTAGAAGAACTTTTGTATTTAGACCTTTAATTTAGGTAAAAACTAAACATACAAAACAAAACAAAAAAGTGTGTGTTTGGGTTAACTGAACTGAATGGGTAACTGAAAAGTCATCTGGGTGTAAATCTCAGGTGACTGAAAGGACTTAACTGTTGTGAGGTTTAAATTACTTGTAGAAAGATCTGGTAAGTAGGGGGAGTGGCTTAGCTAGAAGGAAGCTACATTTAAAGACTGCCTTAGAAAGATTCTGCTAATAGCTTGGCAGAAGACTCCAGGAGAAAGGACTGCTGTGTGACTGAACTTCTCTACTGGGACTATATTGCCCTCCTTCCCTCCCCTCCACCCAAAGCTAGTTCTATTTTTATAGGCACAGGATTTGACTGACAACAGGAACTTCCTGTTTAGGGGCAGGAAGTGAGTGATCACAGAACCACCAAGGACCCACCATCCTAGAAGGGCAAGAGTAGCTCTCCGGCCCCCTCTGGCTGCTGGAGGTCTGCCTCTGAACAAGTAAGCGGTCTACTGAGAAATATAGGATATTCTTGTCTCAGAACAGGACAATCAGGAGCTTAAAGGGCACACAGGCAGAAAGTAAGGAGAGAGAGAAAAAACAGAGGAAAGAGTAAGGATTGCAAACAGTTAAGGGCCAGAAATAAGACATGATTGGGTGGTGCAGTGCAGTGGCTGTGGAGCAGCAGTCTTCCGGGAGATGTTCTGGAGGATGCGGTGTTGTCCCATCTGCAGGCACCTCTCTGGGCTGAGGGAGGAGGTTGCTCATCTCCAGGCTGAGTTGGCCAGGATTGTGGGACCTCCTCTTCCATCCAGAGACCACCAGTGCCACTGCGTTGCCTCAGAGGTTGCCAAGAAAGAGGAGCAGTTGGACCACAGTGGGCTCAGGGAGGGTGGTGGTGGAACAGAGGCACATCCCTCCAGTTGTACCTCTCCACAATTCCTATGCCATTCTGGCAAAGTGTGGTTCCTCTATGGAGGCACCTACAGTGGAGACCAAGGAGGATGCTGGGAACCTCCACAAAGGAGACCCACAGGAGGGTGGCAGGGGACCCTGCAGGGGAAGGAAACAACTCCTGGTGGGGGACTACATTGTTAGGAAGGTAGAACTGGGCAAGGAAGGGGAGAGGGAGGTAAGGTGCCTGCCTGGTGCCATAGCTTGGAGGGACAGGGAGCGAATCCTCAGGATTGCCGGAGTAGCTGTACAGGGAGGAGCTGGATGTCATTGTCCACTTAGGGACAAATGACCTGGCTAAGAAAGGGATTAGAGAAGTGCAGGAAGAGTTTTGTGGAATTGGGAGGGCCTTGAGTCAAGTAGCACGATGGTAACCTTCGGAGGTGTTACCCATCTATGGCATAGGAGGAGGCTAGGGTGTTCCGATCATGGGATCTCAATCAGTGGTTGAAAACTGGTGTGGAGCCCAGGATTTGGCTTCATTGGGGACTGGGGTCCACCTGGAGTGATGCAAGCCTATACTGGCATGATGGGCTGCATCTGTCCGGGAGGAGAACCAGGATCCTAGTGATAGGTTTAAATGCTTCATTGGCAAGCTTTTAAACTAGCCAAGGGGAGGCACTGGAAAGGAGCAGGAAAATCCAGCCTCCCCAAACAATCACGGTAGTGTGGCAAACACCAACATGGAGGTGTCGATAGGGAGAAGGGCAGGGTAATGGAGAAAGTGACAAAGGCAAGAAGGACAGGGATGGGGAAAAGGGGGTAAGGCCATTAGGAAATGGAGGGTAATAGAGTACCAATGCCCGTAGTCTGGGCAACAAGCTCCCTGAGCTGGTGGCCTTAATGGAAGAGGATGCCTGGATATCGTAGAGTCACAGAAACATGGTACACAGAGAACCATGACTGGGATGTTAACATACCAGGGTACATAACCTACAGGAGAGACAGGCAGGGGAGAAGAGGGGGAGGAGTAGCTCTCTATGTAAAGGAAGGGATAAAAGCAACTGAACAAAAGAGTAAACAGGGAGGAGAGGAGGCACTGTGGGTCACCTTGGAGACTGGAAAGGGCACCACAATCCGCACAGGGGTTGTGTACAGACCCCCATGTCAGGGAGGAAGGAATGGACAAGGATATGATGGAAGGCATTCTTAGAATGGCAGAGAAAGCGGAGATACTGTTAATGGGAGACCTGAATATGCCAGATGTTAACTGGAGCACATTTGCTGCAGCGACATCCAAGAGCTGGGCCATTCTTGATGCCCTACAGGTGGCAGGCATTAGACAGCTAGTTTCGGAACCCACGCGTGAGGGAGCAATCTTAGACCTCGTACTCTCAAATGGGGGCAGTGAGAGGATCTCAGATCTAGAAGTGGGTTGCCATCTGGGGACAAGTGACCATCAAACAGTGTGGTTCACGTTAAACTCAGCTACAGAGTCAAGCCATACAAAAGTGAGGGTACTGGACTTTAGGAGGGCTGACTTTGGCAAGATGGGAGAGTGCCTCAGAAAAGCACTAGCAAACAGGCTAGAAGGAGGTGTGGAGCAACAATGGGGAATTATCAAAACTGCCATCACAGAGGCAACAAGCCTTTGTGTGAAGCAAATAAACAAATCAAAACGAAAGAAAAAGCCACTACGGTTCTCAAGAGAGGTGGCTGTGAAAGTCAGGAAGAAAAAGATAGCATTCCAGAAGTACAAGAAAACACAGAAGGAGCAGGACAGAGAGCTGTACTAGTTAAGGCAGAAAGAAGCAGGAAGGGAAGTCAGAATAGCAAAGGCCCAAACTGAACAAAAGATAGCCAACTCAGTTAAGAAGGGGGATAAAACCTTTATAGGTACATCAGCTAGCGAGAAAGACAAGGGAGGATAGTGAGGCTGAATAGAATAAACGTGGGTGGGCAGAGGGGACAGTGAGAAGCAGGAATACTGAACGAATATTTCTGCTCAGTATTCACAAAAGAGGAGGGGAAGTGCCTAATCCAATTAACAGAAGCACTCTTGATAGGGGGTCGATCCCAGTCCTTTCACAGAAGAAAGGGTTCTGCAAGAACTCCTAAAACTGAAGGTGGACAAAGCAATGGGTCCTGATGGAATTCACCCCAGAATTCTAAAAGAATTAAGGAAGGAACTAGTGAAACCACTGGCTACTGTTTTTAATAAATCATGGGAGGATGGTGTGGTACCCGAGGACTGGAGGAAGGCGGATGTGATTCCCCTTCACAAAAGTGGGACCAAGACTGAGGCAGGAAACTACAGACCTGTCAGTCTGACCTCTGGTAGGGAAAGTGATGGAGTCACTTCTGAAGGAAAGAATAGTTGAGTACCTAGAGGTCAGTGGAGCACAGGATCCAAGGCAGCATGGGTTCACAGCTGGAAGGTCATGTCAGATGAATCTAATAGATTTCTTTGACTGGGTGACCAAAGTAGTAGACCAGGGAGGGGCTGTGGACATGGCCTACCTAGACTTTAGCAAGGCATTTGACACAGTCCCACACAAAAGATTATTAGTCAAATTAACCAGCCTGGGAGTGGGTCCCAGGGTGATAGCCTGGGTAAAACATTGGCTGGACAACAGGACACAGAAGGTAATTGTAAATGGAGTCCACTCTGAAGAAAGGACGGTTACTAGTGGGGTACCGCAGGGTTCAGTATTGGGTCCAGTCCTTTTTAATGTCTTCATCAGTGGCATTGCAGAGGGACTGGAAGGAAAAGTATGCCTTTTTGCAGATGACACAAAGATCTGAAACAGGGTTGATACACAAGGAGGCGTGAAAGGATGAAAAGGACTTGGCAAGGTTGGAGGAATGGTCTGACGATGGCAGCTAGTATTCAATGCAAAAAGTGCAAATAATGCACCTGGGAAACAAGAACCCAGGGAAGAATACACAATGGGTGGGAGGTAGTAACAACAACAAAACAGGAAAGGGACCTGGGGTAATCACATCAGATGACCTTAAGGTTGTAGCAAGCAATGTGAGAAGGCAGTAGGGAGGGCGGGGTATACTGGGATGTATAGGAGAGGCATCAGCAGCAGAAAACAGGAAGCTGTTATCCCTCTGTACAGACAGTTGGTGAGACCCCATCTGGAATACTGTGTCCAGTTCTGGAGACCCCATCTCCGCAAGGACATAGACCGGATAGAGGCAGTCCAGAGGAGGGCAACTAAAATGGTGCAGGGTCTGCAAGAGAAGCCATATGAGGAGAGACTAAAGGAGCTTAATATGTATACCCTTGAGGAAAGAAGGGAGAGGGGGGACATGATAGAAACTTTCAAGTACCTCAAGGGAATCAACAAAGTCCAAGAGGGTAGCATCTTTCAGAAAAAGAGACTTGCAAGAACAAGGGGACACAATTTAAAGATAGAAGGAGGGTGGTTCAGGGGCAATGTGAGGAAGTATTATTTCACAGAGAGGGTAGTGGATGCATGGAACAGCCTTCCTGAGGAAGTTGTGGAGTCTAAAACTGTGGGAGAATTCAAGAATGCATGGGACAGACATAAGGCAATTCTTGTGGGGAGGCAGGAAGATATAGGCTGTTGGTTAAATAGGATGTGCGGCCTATCCTGTAGGTAGGGAAATGGGCAGACTAGATGGGCCTAGTGGTCCTTATCTGCCGTCAAAGTCTATGTTTCTATGTTTTCTATGTTTCTATTGAAGGATATGATATAGATAGGCATCGGGCCTGAATACATAGATAGGGGCATAGATACGGGTGTTTTTGGTGTCTCCAGTAAATATTAATTACCTATGGAATCAGGAGTAAAATGCTGTGCCCCAAATGGACTTATAATTGTGAACACAAATAAAATAAAATAATGACAGGATTATTCAGGAGCTCAGATTTGCTGGGACTTTTGGGTATTGGCATCTGAAACTGAGATACTGAGCAGTGGGAAAGAAGAGCTCCACTTGGGAAAATAATAAAACTTCACCAAGTGTAGTAAAATTGTGCCAAATGATCGAGAACAGGTACAGCCAAACAAACTTTCAACCAGCCTAGAGAGGAAGTACTCATAGCCAGAAAATGTCCCTTCAGCAAACTATAGTCAAGGAAGAAGCGTTCGGCACAACCACTGCTGGCAGATCTCTGGCCTGGAAGTGCAGGTACAGTACATTCACTGTGGTAGCATCTGCTGCATTTGATGCTGAAAAGATATTCAATGAGTCTAATGAGCTGCAGAAGGAATGGAATCAAGCAGTGTATTTGGAAGGGGCCTACTAGGTCATACGAGGTCAAGAGTGCGATAAACAGAAAGGGAAGGAGCGCCATATGGCATTGCAGAAAAAGTGCGAATCGTGAATCCAGCGCCATTCTTGGATAAACATTGTCCTGCTTGGACTGCGACTGCAGCATATCGGGTCAGAGCCACTGAGAAATCAGAAGTAGGTACGGGAGCATTACGGTCGGTTGGTGACTTCCAGGGGAATGCTCAGGCCTGAAAATGTCGTCTGAGACAGGGTGACAAAGTGAAGCTTGCTGCTGCTCCAAGATAGGGTCCATCCTTAGGAACATTGGGAGTCAGGACTGAGGCAGTGGCATGTCTGGGGAGATGAATATGAGGACACTATAGCATATCGGTGGGTGCGAGGAGGTGGCGTAGCGGCAGAACAAGGAAAGAGAGAGAGAAAAACAAAAACCCCAAAAAGAAACAAGGAGAAGAAGGTAACAGACAGAGGGCTAGGGAGGGGAGGTGAACACATCAGTACAACAAAGGGGAAATGCAGGGGAGGGACAGAGTAGAGGAGGGAAACAAACATGGGGGGGCGGTGGGACAGCTAGCCACCATGCAAGCACCGCAAAAATGCTTGAAGCAGAGCGGGAGGCAGCCTACTGCTTAAGAAGGGAATAGGGGAGGAGCTATTTCCCCCCATTGAACAACAGGCTAAACCTTCCCATTGAACTCCCCAATCCTTTCCTTCCTCGACATACTAGTGCAGGGTACTGGGAGCACCTCTGAGAAAGCCACTGAATCCCCTATCTCCTCACATAGCCTGCCCAGTTCCTCAAACCTCTCCTTCACTACTTTCACTGTCTCCCCTGCCAGGTCATTCATACCCATGTGCACCACGAGATGCAGTTTCCTCCTACCCCTCCTGGCACACTTAAGAATTGACTGCCCCGTCCTGCCTGCAGTTAAGCCAGGTATGGACTCCACCCAGATGCGACTATGCCGTTTTCCCTTGCCACCCCATCTTATCCCTTTAAGTATGGAATCCCCCAGCACTAATAACCCACCCCTCCACTCCTTGTCTCCACCTTTCCCCCTTTACCATGATATCTACTACTGGAGCCTGCCCAACTGTTTCCCTACCCTTCCCACCAGTAGATCCTGATCGTCCTCTCTCCTCTCCTATTTTATTCCCACTCCCCCTCTTTGTTTTCGCACACACTTCCCCTTCCTTCCCCCTCACCCTGGTCTCCGCCTCCCCCTCTGCTAAGTCCCTCCTTTCCCCCCCATTAGCAGTGCTCCTTTCCCATTCACCCCTGCCCCCTTCATCCATCCTTTTGGTTGTGCCCCCCCATTAACTTAACCACAATCTTCTGCCTGTATCATTCAGCTTAGGCAATCGGGGACAAGGGTGGGTGGGTAGGAGGGCCCTGAGCAGGTGGATCGGGAGGGTCAGACGCCCTTCTGGGGGGGTCCACTATACTACTAGACTGGATGGCTCAGGCGGCCATGGCCTGTCCTCCTCAGGTAGCCCCCTGGCCTGTGACCCAGCCAGTATGACCCTACCTCTCCTCCATGTTGTTTGCAGTGTACATGCTGCCCTTGGGTGAGGTTATAAGGTGGTATAAGCTGAGTTTTCATTGCTATGCTGATGATACTCAGATCTACCTGTCCTTCACACCCGGGAGACCTGAAGCAGTTGACATGCTAAATGAGTGCTTGGCCGAGATCTGGGCTTGGACATCATCGAACTGGCTGGGACTTAACCTGGGAAAGACTCAGGTGGTGGTGGTTGAGCTGGGTTGAAAGGGAGAAATGGGGCCTCTGGGGATGGGTTGGGGCTCTTTTTTGGCCCGACTGAACTGGAGGCCTCCCCAAAGGTAAACAATTTGTGTGTTGTTCTGCACAATGAGTTGACACCTGATGCTCAGGTGTTGGCTGTTGTCCGGACAGGGTTTTACCATCTCCAGAATAGCGCCCAAATTAAGTCCCTTATTCCCCTCAACAACCTGGCCAAGCTGGTACTGTACATGCTTTCATCACCTCAAGACTCCACTACTGTGACACACTCTACCTCAGGGTCAGAGGGGGTGCGATCTGGCACCTGTAGCTTCTACAGAATGTGATGGCCCAGTTGTTGACGGGACACTCGAGGTTCAGCCTCATCACTCCGGTGCTGCTCAAACTGCATTGGCCGCCGGTGTGCTGCTGCATCACCTTTAAAGTAGGTCTTCTGACCTACAAGACTCTGCACTGGTTGGGTCTGGGCAACTCGAGGGAGCTTCTGCATCCCTACACCCCGTCTCACTCTCTCAGATCAGCTGGAGAGGCCCTCCTGGAGGTCCCCCAGGCTAGGTTAAAATCTTCCAGGGACCGGGTGTTTGAAATGGCTGCCCTAGTCTTCTGGAATTCACTGCTGGGGTACCTCCAGGAGGCGCAATCTGAAGACATCTTTAAAAAACATCTGAAGACTTTCCTGTTATAGCAGGCCTTTGGGACCTGAGGAACTTATTTTGCAACCATCACACAGCTGGGGGATTAGTCTGTTTTTAGATTTTAATGGGTCTATGTAATTTTTGTATTTTATGTTGACTACTTCTTGTTGCTGCATTTGTATATGATGTTGTAATTGTGCCCTGAGCCCACAGGGAAGGGCACCCTAAATAAATAAACTCTACTACTACTACTACAACTTCCATGTTGATTTACATTTATGTGCCCAGCCATACAGTCTCACAGATTATTACTGAAGCCCTTTCAGGGGCTAATAGTTATTAGTCCTGGCTCTATTTACCAAGTGGGAACCAGGACACCTTTAACTGTATTTGTGGGAGCCTCTACATGCTCATCAGGGCCCCTGACACTTGCCTTCCCCTTTTGCACCCATTCTTGGTGCCCTTAATAATGGAGTCATGGCTCCTTTAAATTTTTTACTCTCGGCGCTGTACATCCTCAGAAAGCCATATTTGTTTACTTTCTGGCTGGTCCAGTTCTTTGCCTGCTTGGACCAGCCAGAGGATCCCCCATGTGCCCGGAGGTGCTGAAACGCAAACCAGACCTTGACCCCTCTCAGGACATGGGCCAAGGAACTGGAAGAAATGGAGGATGCAGATGCAGAGAGAATGGTTCTGCAATGGGTCCAAAGCCCACCCAGAGCTACTGCCTGAAGCTGGTGGGGGAAGCGGAGGACTGGAGCCCACACAGGTAAGCCCAATTTGGTGGGGGGGCTTGCATTTACATACACCCTCAGCGTGTGATACATTTATAAACCGCTCAAGCTTCACTCTTGGGGCTTATGTAGCATCACACAGTTCAGGTGTGTATAAAATTCTGGTTACACACACATCTTCCCATGTACTATACTCTATATAAATATTACTATTAGTTATTATTCCTAAATTTGGCTTTATTTATATGCCAAGGAAAAGTGATTTCAATGGCTTAATGGTGTCATTGTTTATGTAAGTTATTAGCCATGACAGGATGTGCATTAAGGGGATTTTAATGCACACCTGGGGCATGCTAATGCATGAGGCTGAAGGCAAAGTGTCCCTACACCCCTGGGAAGTGCATTAAGATCCTTTAATGTGCACCCTGGAGTGGCTTATCACACTTATAATATGGCTCAGTTGTAATGTTTTAATTAAATTATTTAAAACAATAAAGTGTGTGTTAAAATAAGTAATAAAAAAAACAGAAGTTGAATGAAGGAAGACTTGTAAACTAGTGCTCTGCAGTATGTGGCCAGGAGTTGGTGCTGTACAGCTTAACATAGCGTAAGTGTAGTGCAGAGTAAGGGAAACAAGTTAGCTTATTATTTTTTTTTCCATAATTTACAGTTTAAAAATTGTGTCACTAAAACAGAAAATGCCTTTGTCTCCTCACTGGGTCAGATCTGCACTATTTATCCTAAAACACAAATTGCCTTTGTTTCATCTCTGGTTCAGATCTACACTATTTATCCTGAAGCAGGAATTGCCTCTGCCCCCACTCTGGGGGCAAACTACTCTATTTATCCTGAAGCAGGAACTGCCTCTGTCCCCACTCTGGGGACAAGCTAAACTATTTATACTGCAACAGGAATTGGCCTTTGTCTTCTCTCTGGGTCAGATCTGCACTATTTATCTTAAACATGAATTGCCTTTGTCGCCTCTCTGGTTCAGACCTGCACTATTTAACCTGAAGCAGGAATTGCCTCTGTCCCTAGTCTGGGGTCAAGCTACACTATTTCTACTGAAGCAGGAATTGCCTCTGTCCCCCACTCTGGAGACAAGCTACACTATTTATACTGAAACAGGAATGGCCTTTATCTCCCCTCTGGGTCAGATCTGCACTATTTATCTTAAAACATAAATGGCCTTTGTCTCTCCTCTGGTTCAGATCAACACTGTGTATCCTGAAGCAGGAACTGCCTCTATCTTCACTCTGGGGCAGAGCTATAGTATTTGACTGGATTGTCAAAAGTCTGCATCCATACAGCATCTGTTTATTTTCTGAAGACATCCAGACATGACTGCATGCTGTGCCAGAACTAGATTGTTAGTGCAGTAAGGATTAATGCCTTTAAAGTATCCAGCCACATGCCTGTATTGTCTCCCTATAGTATTCCTCCTTCATTTTGCTGGAGTGGTGTGCTGTCAGGGGGAGATCAGCAAGAGTACTGTGCACTGAGTGATTCTGCTCATGTTACCAGGCAACCTGTCACAGCAAGGTAACTGCTGGTTTTGTATTATGTGGAAAGGCTACCTATCTGAGCATGGTCATGCCAGATTAGTGTGGAAAAAGTCATCCAATCCATGCAGGGAGTTCCCTCTTCTACCAAGAGTGTCACATCATTACTTTCCAGATCATTTATTTGATGGGCTGTCCCTTACACTGGTTTAGCTTGCAGATTCAAAGATGACTCATAGTTGCATCTGTAGTGTGCTGAAAAGCATGGCCTTTGCTCATAAATAGACCACAAATTTGAAGACTGCCTACACTACCATTAGGTGTGTCTGGGTTGCTGCAGGCACAAGTGGATATATATTGACGTCTGCTGCATGCACTAAGAAAATCTAGCCAAATGTATAGCATACTGTATCAGAAATTGTCTCTTCTTCTACTCTGCGTCAGAGTTATACATTTTATTCTAAAGCAGGAATTGGCTCTACCTCCCCTCTGGTCAGAGTTACATTATTTGTCGTAGGCAAGAATCACCTCTGCCTCCTCTCTGGGTCACATTTACACTATCTAACCTAAAGCAGGAATTGCCTCAGCCTCCTCTCTGGGTCAGAATTAAAGAGGTTGCAAAGTTATACTTTGCTGGCAAAGCTCCAGCAAAGTTGTGAAATTCACTTTTGCAAAAACATCACAAATCACCCACGTCAATACTTTACAATGAATTTTCCTGAGGAAGTGACACTTTTTCAGGTGAAGTCAGGCAGAGTTATGGTAAAATTGCAACTTCGCTGATGAATTTGCTTGACTTCACTTGAAAAAGTGCTAATTCACCTGCAGAAAACATTGGGAAGTCGACACATCACACTTTGTGAATTTAGTGAATGTGAATTAATTTGAGACATGAACTTTGTTAACTTTGCACATCTCTAGTCAGAATTTTTGCAGTGTTGCTCAATGCCAGGTCAATCAAGAACAAGACAGCGAGTATCGCTGATCTTGTTGGGTCAACTGATCTGGCTTGCATCACTGAGACCTGACTGGAGGGTAATGCTGGCCCAATATTGGATTCAGCAATTCTGGCTGGGGACTCGGTGATACACCACCTGAGAGAGGATCATGTGGAAGGGGGGGGGGGATAGTCATTTGTTTTAAAATGGATCTGAGCCTTGTGGACATCCCAGTGAGAACAACCAGATCCTTTGAGTGCATCGTGGGTGCAGATGCAGGTTGCAAGATAGTTCTCATCTACCGTCCACCAGGTGATAGAAGGGAATTCCTGCAGGAAGTAGCAGACTTCATTGTTGACTGAGTACTGGAGTCCTCCAGATGGATAATTCCGGGGGATTTCAATGCCTGGGTTGACAATGAACTCTCTCAGTTTTGACAAGACTTGCTCCAACTGGTAAATTCGTTGGGCCTGACACAGTTGGTTACCTCTGCCCCATAGTCATGGGCACTAATTGGACCTGATCTTCCTTCTAGGGGTGGAGATCTCCGACTTGGTGGTGGAACCAGTTGGGTGGTTGGACCATAACACTATAGGGTTCAGATTCAAGCCCCCCCCCCCAGTAGACCTGCTGCTATGGAGATGGTCCGGTGCCGCCCTTTGAGGGATTTGACTCTAGATGGTCTTATGGCGGTATTGGACCTATCAGGTTTGCTGAGTGTAAGTGAGGAACTGGGGGAGCTGCTACTAGCATATAATGGGGCAGTGACAGGTGCCCTCAACTCCACGGCTCCTGTCTGTATTCGACCCCTCAGTCTTTGTCCAAAGTACCCTTGGTTTGATGGGACTTTGAAGGAGCTGAGGCACAGGGGTCGAGGGTTGGAGCGGCGCTGGTGGAAATTGGGCCTGTCTAGTGACAAACTTTTATAGATAGTCCATTATAAGGACCATCAATCTGCAATATCTTGCAAGAAGGCAAAATTCCTGTCCAAAGAGATTGCTGTGGCGAAGAATCGACCTGCTCCATTTTTCTGGACTGTTGACATGTTGTGCAATCCAGCCTGTCCCCAGTCCTGGAAAGTCTTTTTTGCAGGTTAAGTGTGATGAGTCTGCTTGATTCTTTGCTGATAAGATTGCCACTATCAGGTCTGAGATCCACTTAGTGCCCTCCAGGGTGTGCGGTAGTGATCAGCAGTAGGTTATAGGCCCTGGGTTTGCCTGGTCTTACTTCGACCAGTCGGCAATTGTGGACATTGTGTGGGTCATCCAGGATATGCACCTAAACAGTTGTAGTTTGAACCCCGGCCCAACACGCCTCCTTGTGGGGTGTGTTGAGATCATCGTCCCAGTCCTTGCTGAGATTGTCTGGAGCTTGTTGGATTCAGGGGTGTTTTCTAACCTCCTGAAAGAGGCTGTAGTAACTCTCCTCCTGAAATAAATCTTCCTTCGACCCGGACTGTTTACCAACTACAAACCAGACTGTAACCTGCCCTTTGTGGGCAAGGTTATTGAGAAAGTGGTTGCGGTGCAACTGGATGACCATTTAACATCTCATAATGTCTATGATCCTCTCCAGTCCAGTTTCAGGAAGAGGCATAGTACGGAGACTACCCTCGTTCGGGTTCTTAATGATCTCCTAATAGCGAGGGATCAGAGTAGCCGGTCCATCTTGGTTCTCCTTGATATCTCTGCAGTGTTTCACATTGTGGACCAGGTGGTGCTGCTGGAGCACCTGCGGATACTCTGTGGACGGTTGAGTATGGTCCTCAGGTGGTTTCAATCTTTCCTTACTGGCAGAATGCAGAGAGTTGTGTCAGAAATATATTCCTCAGTCCCTCTCCCCCTGTCACGTGGGGTTCCTCAGGACTCTGTGCTGTTCCCCATGTTGTTCACAGTGTATATGCTGCTGTCAGGAGACATTATAAGGCAGTATGGGCTGATTTTTCACTGCTATGCAGATGATAATCAGCTCTACATGTCCTTTGTGCCCGGGTGGGATGACGTGGCCACAGTCTTTAACAACTGCCACTCTGAGATCCAGAACTGGATGATTGCCAACTGGCTGAAGTTGAACTCAGCTAAAACTGAGGTGCTGGTTGTGGATCCCAGTCACCATGACATAGAGCTATCGGCAGGTCTACCCTCTGGGCTTTGGCTTGGGGGTAACCAGCTGCTTTCCTCAGACTGGGTAAGAAATCTGGGTGTTGTGTTCGATAGTGGCTTGACATTGAAATCTCAGGAGTCTGCTGTCATTAAACCCTCATTTTACCATCTGAGGAATATTGTGCGAATCAAGCGCCTGGTTCCGTCTGGCGATCTACCAACATTGGTCCATGCCTTTGTGACCTCTCACCTTGATTACTGCAATGCTGTCTACCTGGGGCTTCCGGGGATTGATATCTGTCGATTGCAGCTGATTCAGAACGCGGTGACCAGGTTGTTGCCAGCTATCAAGATCTAGCCATGTCACTCCTTTGCTCTGCGAGCGGCACTGGCTGCCTATACAGTATATCCCCTTCAACATTGGGTTACTGACCTATAAAGCCCTACATGGGTAGGACTGGGCTACCTGCAAGATCTCCTTATCTCCTTCGTCCCTACTGCCCCTTCCCCCCGCTCACTCCGGTCCTATGACGAGGGATTGCTAGAGATTCCCAGGGTTTATTTGAAGACCTCTGGTGCCCGTTCTTTTGTGTTTGCAGCACTGACCCTGTGGAATTCTCTACCTCGTCGAATCAGAGAGTGCCTGACTATCAAGGGTTTTAAATCTGCCCTAAAAACACATTCATTCGCTTTAGCTTTCCCCAACTGATTGGGTTACATATATGGTTTTATGCTGCCTTAAGAATATTATTTTATTATTGTATATATGCTTTTATTGCTTATATATGTACAACACTATGATCTTCACTGGAATAGCATTTAATAAATAAAGATTGCTTGTTTGCTTGCTTGCTATTTATCATAAAGCAGGAATTGCCCCTGCCCCTTCTCTGCTCAGTTACACTATTTTTCCTGAAGCAGGAATTGTCTCTTATTCCTCTCTGGATTAGAGTTAAACTTACTCTGTATATTCTAAAACAGAAATTGTTTCTTATTCTTCTCTGGGTCAGAGTTTCACTATTGCTCTTAAAGTAGGAATTGCCTCTGTCTCCTGTCTGTGTCGGAGTTACATTATATATCGTAAAACAGGAATTGCCTCTGCCTCCACTCTGGGTCAGAGTAACACTATTTATCCTAAAGCAAAAATTGCATCTTCTCTTCTCTGGGTCTGAGTTTTACTATTGATTCACCACCCTGTCTATGTCCTTTCTGAGATGTGGCCTCCAGAACTGAACATAGTACTTTAGGTGTGGTCTCACCAATGGTGATACCTCTCCCTATGCATCCCAGCATCCCACTGGCCCCACTGCTTTGCAAACTGCCCTGTGACTTTGTGGTCATCAGATGATATAACCCCAAGGTCCCTCTCCTCCCCCTCCTGATTATCCACCCTATTACACATCTTGGTGTTATCTGCAAAAAGGCATACCTTCCCTTCTAGCTCTTCTACGATATCACTTATGAAGACATTGAAAAGGACTGGTCCCAGCACTGAGCCCTGCGGCACTCCACTTGTCACTCTCCCCTCATTAGAGTAAGAGCCATTTACCACCACCTTCTGTCATCAATCAATTGACAAGTTTTTTACCTAGTTTACCACTTGGGATCCCACTCTTAGACTGTCCAGTTTCTTTATCAGTCTCCTATGTGGCACAATGATGAAGGTCTTGCAGAAGTCCAAGTGGGCCATGTCTACTGCCCTTCCCTGAACTATTTCCCTGGTGACCCAGTTGAAGAAATCAGTCAGATTAATCTGGCATTATCTCTTTCTCATGAATTCATGCTGCCTTTAATCTTGCAACTGGTGAGATTCAAGATAATCCACTAGCCTTCCTTTAAAAAGGGTTTCCATTAATTTCCCCACTGATCTGAGACTGACTGGTCTGTAATTGTTAGCCTCCTCCCCGCTGCTGCTTTTATGGAGCAGGACTTAGTCAGCTCTCCTCCAGTCCCCTGGAAGCACTCATATTGCCAGTAATATGTAGAATAAGGCTGTCAGTGGTGCAGCAAGCTCCTCCCTAAGTTCCCTGAGTTCCCTTATCATCCCTTGGATGTATCCTAGCTGGTCCCATGTCCTTATCCAGTTTCAGGTTGGCAAGTCCCTTTAGGACTCTGTCCTCTGTAAACTGACTTGTGTTCACTTCCCCCCCTTTGTGGTTCAGGTCCACCTTGTTGGCCCATCCCATCCCCCTTTCTCTCCATTTTAAAGACTGAGCAGAAGTATCTATTCAGGATGTCAGCTTTTTCTCTGATCCTCCTCTGCCCAGTCACCATCTACCATCCTCCTTTTCCTCACTATCTCTTGTCTTCCTGTTCTCACTTATGTACCTAAAGCATAGGGAGAGGTATCGCCACCATACATCCTGACCCCCAGCCTAACCTCCTAGCCTGCGCCCTGTGACCACTAGGAGTCACTATTTCTCACCCTGTTTCTGGCCCCAATGCAGCGTGTCTCAAGCCCCAGAACGCAGAGGTCAGCTCCCACCCTGGTCCCTTCTCCAGCTGCCCTGGCTGAGACTTGAACCTGGTACCCTCTGTACCAGAGTCCGGGACACTACCACTAAGCCAAAGTGGTATCTACGCTTACTGAACAGCACCCAAAATACTTCTACCTTTCTGCCCTGCTGCTATGGCAAGCACCATGTCAGCCCACCTTCTCCTACTATGCCTCCCCCTTTTACTTACCCTGGTACCTATAACCCAGCTACCAGGCAGCCCATCCAGTACGCCAGCCCTAGCATCAATTCCCCCAGATATAATAAGATCCCACCCTACAATGACCATGTGCCCCTACCCACAGCACCCATCCCCAGGTTACCTCCCTTTCATTTACCCTGGTACCCACTGGCGACTAATCACCCCTGCCCTCCCGACCGTGCTGACCCTACCCATCCCCTCCTCCCTGATGGCCCTCCCACCCCTGAATACTCACCGAAAGATCGCTAAACTCCACCCCCTAGCTAGAGCCATGATCCTCCTACTACTCCTCACAGGCAATATACATCCCAACCCAGGCCCCACCCAGACCAGCCCCACAACAGGGACCGCCGGTCTCCGTATAGCCTCCATGAATAATGCAGCATACTCAAAAAATTTGATTCCTTCCAATGCTGGGTCATGCTGCATAAACCAGATGTCATAGCTTTGGTAGAAACCTGGCTGTCAAAATCCACTCCCGACCACTTTGTCTCACTACCTGGATACACCCTTTACCGAGAGGATTGTGTTGGCAAACGTGGGGGAGGCTGTGCTTTCTATATCAGGGACTCACTTACTGGGCTAACACTCCTGCCCCAGTTTCTGTAAACGGGCCCAGGCCTCACCCTTAACCTACGCCTGACTTCAGGGCCCCTATATCTCACTACAGCATACATTCCACCAAAGCACCAAACTCTGGCGATGTTATCCTTAACCGATTATCTCACTGCCTCCAACACAAGGTTGATCACATCCTTGTGGGGGACCTAAATGTGAAGTGGCTCAGTGCCTCCTCTTCCACCACCCGAGATACCTTTTCGGCTATGGATCTGACACAACTCATTTCCCAACCCACAAGAGTAAACTCCAAGAAAGGTACCAGTACCCTTCTAGATGTAATCATCACAAACCGCCCCCCAAAAATCCAAGATATCCAGGTCCTCCCAGACTCACTCAGTGATCACTCCCTATCCTATTCCACTGGTCGACCCCCACCCCCCTACTTAAAGCCCAACCCACACTCCGCAGGCACCTCAGACCTGGTGGGCTAAAAAGTCTCAAACGACTTCTTACCCAGATTAACTGGTCACCCATACAGCATGCTCCTGACATAGACACAGCTCTCACCTTCTTTTCCCAGACTTTCAACAAAGCCTGTGACCTCTACGCACCCCTTACCAGAACAAGTACCAAAAAGCTCAGTGTTCCTTGGGTTACCCCTGCCCTATGTCAACTGCTCAAGCACAGGGATAACTTATGGCACCTTGCCACTGAAACAGGCTGGGTAGCTGACAGACAGGCTTATAATGCAGCATGGAACAAGTGCACCTGGGCTATCTGTAAAGCAAAGGCCGACCATTACCAGGCCACGCTCACCTCCTCCTGGGGGTGTGCGCAAACCTTCTGGGACAACATTAAACAATTGAATGGGAGTGCCCTCACCCCCTCCCCCAGCCCAGAACACCATGGATGGGACTACCTCGACTGACCCAGACTGCATAGCCAAATTCCTAAACACTACCTTCACGGACCTTAGCTTGGTCCTCCCCAGTAATTTCTTCTACCCTCTCCCCTCCCAGCTGGCCCCTGTCATCCAATGCCCTTGTTTCCATCTACGCAGGGTAACCGACCAGGAAGCCAGACCACACCTGCGCAAAGCTTTAAAGAGCAATAGTCCCGACAGTGACTCCCTGGACCCCAGCATTCTCCGTCAGGTGCTGGACCAGGTACTTGCTTCGCTCACCACCCTACTCAACAAATCCCTCTGCCTGGGGCAATTCCCAACTGCATGGAAAATGGCCATAGTTATGCCCATCCACAAAGGTGGTGACAGGTCTAATGCAGGGAACTACAGACCTATCCCCATCCTCCCACCCCTCTCCAAAGCCCTTGAAAAGCTGGTGGCCTCTCAAATCACTGAGTACCTAACCAAGTACAACATCCTCTGTCCAGAACAGCACGGCTTCCGGGCAGGGCACAGTACTGGAATGGCTCTAATTGAGTTTTCAAATTTCATGCACTCCTCCCTAGATGCCGGCGCCCAGCTGGTGCAGTGTTTGTAGATCTCAGCTTCACACTGTCTCCCCACCCTCCTACTGGAAGCCCTCTCCATACTGGCCTATCTACTGGGCCGATCTCTTGGTGCACAAGCTACCTATCTGACCACCTCCAACGTGTCACAATCAACGGGACACTTTCTACAACCTGTCCCATCCGCTCAGGTGTCCCCCAGGGCTCCATCCTGGGGCCGCTACTCTTCTCAATCTACCTAAACACCCTACCCAGTGCTTGCACTGGTAGAATTCTGTTATATGCAGATGATGCCGTCCTCTTTGCCACCCACCACAACCCCAATGCCCTCCAAGACTCCCTACAACTTGTCTTCAATGATGCAGAAACCTGGTTCAAAGAGCACCAACTTGTCATCAGTCTCAAAAAAAACAAATCAATGCTCTTTGCCCACCCTCAAAACAAAGCCAGTAACTTCCCACTACACAGCCTCCCCAGCTCCAAGCAACCCCTTGAACTAGTCCGCTCATACAAGTACCTTGGGATCAGCTTCGACACTGCCCTCTCCTTCCACACCCATATTGAGGCACTTGCCTCTGCTACTAATGTGCGGCTAGGTATCCTCTACCGCCATAAAAACTGTCTCCCCCCCCGTTGCCCTCCGACTAGCAGTTACATCCTCGATACTGTCCCTGGTGGACTACGGCCTACCTGTTTATGGTGCGGCTGACTCGACCGCCTTCAACAAAATCCGTGTTGTCCTGAATAAGGCGTGTAGGCTTATTACAGGGGCCCCCAGGCTCACTCACACATGTCAGCTATATGACTTGGCAAGGCTACTAAATCTGACGAGCGACTCAATACCAAACCAGCCTCATTACGAAAACCTTCGGCTATCCTCGGCTGACAGCCCATATGCCAAACCAAACCCTTGATTAATACCCGAACCTCCTGCAAAATCACCCTTCTGATCCCTAGAACCAGGACAAGCCATGGACAGAGATCTTTCTGTTATAGAGCCCCAGCCTGGTTTAACGCGGTCCCTCCAGCCATCTCTGACACCACTACTATCTCCATCTTCAAAACCGCACTGCAGAACCAGCTATTTAATGCATGTGATTGCACTGTCACGAGTCGTGACTTAGTCCACCACATAGTGACAATGCTCGTATGAGCGGCACCACTGTAACTAGAATGGTTCCTTCGCTCTACAAATATTTGTAAATATATATGGCTGTCAATTTAATTGTTTGTCATTTTATTACAACTTGAAACTTTGTGATGTAACAATGAGCCTGTAATATAATGTATTTGTCCTCAATGTGATGTAACAACGAGCCTGTAATGTAATGTATTTGTCCTCAATGTGATGAGGTACCTTTGGAAATGAGCCTCTGGCTCAAAGGTTGTAAACTGATGCTCAAATAAATAAAATAAATAAAGAAAGAAAGTATTTTCCCCTTCTGCCACCCCTTTGCCAAAGTATCTGAAGAAAGTATGTTTCCTTTCTGGGTTAGAATTACATTATTTATCTTAAAGCAGGTGTGCTTCTGTCCCCTTTCTGGGTCAGAGTTACACTATTTACACGAACATAAAAAATTTGCCAGCAGATAAAGACCTAGAGGTCTATCAAGTCTGCTCGAATGTGTAGCTAGCACCCCTTATTCTGCAGCTGCCCCTCCCTTCTACCCTTCCCCTTCATTGACCCTCCCCCTTGTCCTGTCTCATCCCTTTTTGAAGCAGTCCACTGTTCTACTGGATACCACTTCTGTAGGTAATGCATTCCACCCAGCCACCACCCTCTCTGTAAAAAAGTGTCTCCTTATCTCCCTTCTGAACCTTCCTCCCTCCAGTCTCATATCATGGCCCCTGGTATCCCTCCCCTCCTATTTATTCTAAGGCAGGAATTGCCTCTGCCTTCATTTCTGTGTCAGAGTTACAATATATATCTTAAAACAGAAATTGCTTCTGTCCCCTTTCTGGTCAGAATAGCAGTATTTATCCTAAAGCAGGAAATGACTCTGTCTCTTCTCTGGGTCAGAATTGGAGATGTTGCAACATTTTATCATGCTGGTGAGGATCAGGCGAAGTTGCAAAATTCACCTTCACAAAAAACTTCTAGTTGCCCACTTCACCCCTTCGCAGTGAATTTTCCTATGGAAGTGGCATCTTTTCAGGTGAAGTCAGGCAAAGTCATGACTTCATTTGAAAAGTGGCACTTCGTCTGATGAAAATTCATGAAATCGGCATCTAGGGAATTTGGCAAACTTTACAAATTAATTTGCAATGCAAAGTTTACCAGCTTTGCACATTCCCAGTCAGTAACTATACTATTTATCCTAAAGCAGGAATTGCCTCTGCCTCTGTCCTTACTGATTCAGGGCTACACTGTTTATATGAAAGCAGGAATTACAGTTACACTATTTTTCACTAAAGCAGAAATTGCTTCTGTCTCCTCTCTGGGCCAAAATTACATTATTTTTTCATAAAGCAAGTTTCCCCTGCCTCCTGTCTAGGTCATAGTAACACTATCAGAGCTCCCAGTTCTATAGGGATTCCTGCAGTTACAGGACAATGGAGCCATCTATATGGAACTCATTCCCATAGACTTGCACTGGTTATACAAGAAAACAGAGCAAGATAGCATTCATAGAAAGTACTGTAATATACATGAAAACAGGAAAATTGCCCTGAATTTACAGAAAAATGCTAAATCAATCTGGAAGCACTGCATTGTTTATCCTAATGCAGGAACTGTCTCTGTCCCTTTTCTGGTTAGAGTTATACTGTTTTTCCTACAGCAGGAGTTGCCTCTGTTCCCTCTATAGGCCAGAATTACATTGATTATCTTAAAGCAGGGATTGCCTCTATCTCTTTTCTGGGTCAGATTTACACTATTCATCTTATTTATTTACTTAGTTTTCATTGACCTGGAAAGGAAGGAAAGGCAACATAGAAACACAGAAGTTGATGGCAGATAAGGACCGCACGGTCCATCCAGTCTGCCCATGTTTTCTACCTTATGAAAGTGCCATAGTTCTTTACTCTGTCAATGGCCTATTTATTCATACTCATCTGTATTGCTCCCATATGCCTATCCCAAGCCAGTTTGAAGCCCTGCACTGTATTCATATCCACACTTCCTGAGGTAGGCCATTCCATGAACCCACCACCCTTTCTGTGAAAAAGAACTTCCTCACATTACCCCTTAATCAGCCTCCCTCTAATCTCATGCTGTGTCCTCTTGTCCTGTTATTTTGCTTATGAACATGTCAGACTCTTTCACCTTGTTAATGCCCTTAAGATATTTGAATGCTTCAATTATATCACTTCTCTCCCTCCTCTGCTCTAGGGTATTCATATTGAGCTCCATTACTCTGTCCTCATATGTTTTCTGATGCAGATCCTGCACCATTTTAATTACCCTTCTGGACTGCCTCCATTTTGTTAATGTCCTTGTGCAGATGAGCCTCCAGTATTGCACACAGTACTTCAGATGGGGTCTAACCAGTGTCTTGTAAAAAGGGATTCAATGTCCTGCTCAGCCAGTATGGTGCTATGCTTATGCAGCTGTGTTAGTTTGGTTTTGTCTGTTCGCACTCTCTATTCCAGAGGAATTACCACCCTGTAGGGGTACAAAAGGCAAGAACCCTTGGAGAGGGTTCCACCCTTAGAGGTGCCACGGGATGATTCCTGTGGCTAAAGGTACCTTAGGAATTCCCCTAAGGAGAGCAGTGCTGCCACTGGAGGAGGAGGAGAGGATGGTGGGGCAAAGAAAAAGTGCTTCACAATGAGGCTGAGAGGAACTGCTTATATGATTCCCCTTCACAAAAGTGGGAGCAAGGCAGAAGCAGGAAACTACAGACCTGTTAGTTTAACCTCAGTGATAGGGAAAATGATGGAATCACTTCTGAAGGAAAGAATTGTCGAGTATCTAGAGGCCAGAGGGGCACAGGACCCTAGGCAGCATGGATTCACAGCGGAAGGTCATGCCAGACGAATCTGAAAGATTTCTTTGACTGGGTGACTAAAGTAGTAGATCAGGGAGGGTTGTGGACATGGCCTACCTAGACTTTAGCAAGGCATTTGACACAGTCCCACACAAAGATTAATATACAAGTTAGCCAGCCTGGGAGTGGGTCCCAAGATGACAGCCTGGGTAAAGAACTGGCTGGAGAATAGGACACAGAGAGTAATAGTAAATGGAGTCCACTTAGAAGAAAGGAGGGTTACTAGTGGGGACATGAGGGTTCAGTATTAGGACTCGGTCCTCTTCAATGTCTTTATAGCTACATTGCAGAAGGACTGGAAGGAAAAGTATGTCTCTTTGCAGATGACACTAAGATCTGCAACAGAGTTGATGCACATGGTGGGGTGGAAAGGATGAGAAGGGACTTGGCAAGGTTAGAGGAATGGTCAAATGTATGGCAGCTTAGATTCAATGCTAAGAAGTGCAAGGTAATGCACCTGGGAAACAAAAACCCAGGGGAAGAGTACACAATGGGGGTGATACTAACAACAACAAAAATGGAAAGGGACCTGGGGGTAGTCATATCAGATGACCTAAAGGTGGGCAAGCAATGTGAGAGGGCAGCAAGGAGGGCTGGGGGGATACTGGGATGCATAGGGAGAGACATCACTAGTAGAAAACAGAAAGTTATTATCCCTCTGTACAGACAGCTGGTGAGACCCCATCTGGAGTACTGTGTGCAGTTCTGGAGACCCAATCTCTGCAAAGACATAGACAGGATGGAAGCTGTCCAGAGGAGGGCAACTAAAATGGTGCAGGGTCTGCACCAGAAGACATATGAAGAGAGAGACTTAAGGAGCTTAATATGTATAGCCTCGAGGAAAGGAGGGAGAGGGGGGACATGATAGAAACTTTCAAGTACCTCAAGGGAATCAACAAAGTCCAAGAGGGTAGCATCTTTCAAAAAAAGAGGTGTGCAAGAACAAGAGGGCACAATTTGAAGATAGAGGGGTGGTTCAGAGGTAATTTAAGGAAGTATTTTTCACAGAGAGGGTTGTGGATGCATGGAATGGCCTTCCGGAGGAGGTTGTGGAGTCAAAATCAGTGGTGGAATTCAAGCATGCATGGGATAGTCATAAGGCAATTCTGGGGGGTGGGGGTAGGAAGAAGTAGGCTGCTGGTTAACTAGGATCTGCAGCTTATCCAGTAGGTAGGGAAATGGGCAGACTGGGTGGGCCAAGCGGTCCTTATCTGCCGTCAAATTCTATGTTTCTATGTTTATATAGCTCAGGAAGTGGGAGTGGCTGGCTGCTTGGCCATTGAACTCCAGCAAAGCTTTTCCAATTCAATGTCCTGCACAGCCAGTATAGTGTTATGCTTGTGCAACTGTGTTAGTTTGGTTTTGGCCATTCGCACTGTCTATTCCAGAGGAATTACCACCTTGTAGGGGTATGAAAGGCAAGGAACCCTCGGAGAGTGTTCCACCCCTAGAGGTGCCATGGGATGATTCCCATGGCTAAAGGTACCTTAGGAATCCCCAAAAGAATGTAATACAATCATATCCCAAAGAATGAGGTGACACGAAGCTTATGAGCAAGCAGTAACTGTGACATAGGAGCAGTAACTTTAACGCAGTAGTAGAGAAGCATAGACAGTTTGGTAACATAATGAGATGCTCATTTTGACAATGTAATGAAATGCCCAGGTTTGCATAGCATGATATTGATGGCTTGCATTGAGAATGAGGGTATTCTTTAAGGAGAGAGGGAACTGCAGGGCATCCTCCACCTCCATCCAACAGCAGAACCTACCTAAAGAAACTAGGGGACACTACTATGCTAACTAACAGTTATGACCTGAGGTAACAGAGGAGAGAAGAACATCCCCTAAGAGGAGGAAATCTCTGGGGATCCAAGGCCTAGGTCACCGTCCCTCCAAGCTTGGGCTAGTTTATTTAGTGACGGCTTTCCAGCTGCAATTTGGAAAACCCAATTAAAGGGAAGTGGAAAATATTCCAATTTGGAGGAAAGCTCTCACTCAAATCCTCTAGCGAGAATGCCGTGGAAGGTTGCAAGAAAACTCTGCAACAATACGTGCAACCGAGGCAAAGGAGGTGAGCAATGACTTCTGAGGCACTCACCTGACCTACCCACCCTAAACTCAAATCAGGTGAACTAGAGGCAGTCATAGGGAGAATGTGGTGAAGGTGCATTGCTAGGAAAACCACTAAAGCCAATGGACAACCGTTATAGTGGAACACTAGAGCCAAAGGAGATCGTCGTAACCACCCTTCACCACTAGTATAAAATTCTACAACAGGAGCTGCTGTCACGTAGCAGGCAGCTAAAGCCAAGCCCAGAGCAAGGACATTCCCAGTTATGGGCCAGGTGAGAAGGATCCTGCCCCAAGTTGGACACGCTCAAGATGCGGACTAAATGCAGAGTGAGACCGTTGTCTGCAGGAACCCTGTGCCAAGAACAGAAAGGCTGACATGCCCCAGAATTAGATTGAGAGCTGAGAAGCTGGTGAGCTGATTGAGCACTGGTGTGCTGATCGTAAAGAGCAGTGAGTGCTGAGACCTTCCAAGGTCAAAAGCAGATCCCAGAGGCTAAAGTTGAGAGGATGAAGTAGGCATGAGCAATCGATTGCATAAGCAAGTGTGGACCTGTACGTAGGTCAGTAAACAAAGTAGTAATAAGTGAACCTGCACTTAGGTCTGCACAATGTAGTAGCAATGAAATAGCACTGAATAGTGGGCAAGCCAGCCAGACATTTGAAAGCCAAATCACGATGACAAAAACTCTGAGGATTTTCAGCGGTGAAGGCAGGATTTAGAACAAAAATAAGTCACCACATGGGGCCACGACTCCCCAAACACTTCCCAGTCCCTGATGTAGGACAAATAAGAAAGTAATGGAAGAGCCGAGAACCACATGCAGATATTAATGCTGGTTTAACAGCCTCAGCAGGAGCTGTTAGCTGACCTCAGAGTAGAACAGGGTGGATAAACGTAAAAGCAACATCTGTATGTAGTACACTGAGTTGTAACTGCAATAAACATAAATAAGGAGACACAATGCTCTGAAAGCAGGTGTAGCCAGGCATTGTAATGAAGCTGCTACAATGAGGTAAGTAGAATGAGAGAGCATGATTGAGCTGCATAGCTAGGTTCAGTGTAAGCCTAAGTAAGGTGAAAACAATTGAGTATGCAACATGGAGCAGCTATGGTTGAGCTGAAACACACAGATAATGATTGAAGTTGCATTGCAGTAGTTTGAGAGTTGTGAGTAACTGAAAGCAAGTAGTAGGAGCTCTGGAACAATATGTTAGGAGTTTAGAAACAAAGCCCCCCCCTCCAAAAAAAAAAAAAACAAAGACACACAAACACAGAAAACAGGGAACAAAGACAGAAAGAAGTACACATGCAGCAAAATGCAAAATACAAACCAGAAGAAGGAAAATAAACACAGAAATGCAGCAAAGACAAGCAGGAGCAGCGGGGGGGGGGCTCAGCCAGCCCTGCAGGCCCCAACCAGCTCAGAGGACAGACTGACAGAGCCTTCGGCTGCAAAGAAAAAGTGCTTCACAATGAGGCTCTGAGGAACTGCTTATATAGCTCAGGAAGTGGGAGTGGCTGGCTGCTTGGCCATTGAACACCAGGCAAAGCCTTTCCAATTATTACCTCCCTCTTACAAATTGTGATACCACTACTAATACACCCCAACATCCCTCTAGCCTTATCTACTGCCTTAGTGGTCTGCTTGAATGATTTGAGGTCATGATTTGTGATGATGATGCCCAAGTCTCTTTCTTCCCTTGTGATTGCCAGCAACTCCCCTCCCAACCTATAGGTAGCTTCAGGGTTTCTCTTCCCTATGTGCATGATCTTGCACTTCTTTGCGTTAAACCCCAGTTGTCACTTTTCAGACCATTTTGCCAGTTTTTCCAGCTCTCTTCTCATTCTGTCCAGCCCATCTGGATCATCTACTCTGTTGCTGATCTTGGTGTCACCTGCAAACAGGCAAACCTTACCTTCCAGTATATCTGCAATGTCACTGCTTAGGATATTGAAGAAGACTGGCCCCAGGACAGATCCCTGAGGTACCCCACTTGTGACTTGCATCTCTTCTGACTGCATACCATTTGCCACCACTCTCTGTTTTCTGCCCACCAACCAGTTTGCCACCCAGTTGACCAACTTCTGACCCACCCTGAGCCTACCCAGCTTATTAATCAATCTTCTATGTGGAACAGTATCGAAAGCTTTACTGAAATCAAGATAGGCGACATCAACTGCACCCCATTGGTCCACCACTCTGGTTACCCAGTCAAATAAATCTATGAGATTAGTTTGACAGGCCCTTCCTGTTGTAAACCTATGCTGTTTTGGATCCTGTGCTCCTATGTATTCCAGGTATTGCACTATCCTTTCCTTAATGAGTGCCTCCATAATCTTGCCTACTACTGAGGTAAGACTGACTGGTCTGTAGTTCCCTGCCTCCTCCCTGTTGCCATTCTTGTGGAGCGGGATCACACAAGCCCTTCTCCAGTTTTCTGGGACCTCTCCTGTGCTCAGAGACTCACTAAACAGTTCTGCTAGTGGCTCTGCTAGTTCCACCCTTAGCTCCTTTAGTACCCTGGGATGTATGCCATCAGGTCCATTGCCTTGTCCACCCTAAGCTTAGTGAGCTCTTGTAGGACCCTTTCTTTTGTGAAGGGACTGGTGCACACCTCCCTCCCCCCACCTGTGTCCATGGTGCTGAACTGTGGGCCCTGACCTACCTTCTCCTCAGTAAATACTGAGCAGAAGTATCTAATGGTATTTAGGATAGATGCTTTTCCTTGGTCCTCCTCCACACACTCCCCATTATCCCCTTTGATCTTAGCACTTTCTATTTTCAGCATTGTCTGGGGTTGGGGGCACAGATGGTAACTGATTAAAATTAAACCAGATTAATTTGTTTGTGGTATTTTTAGTGAATGGGGAATTTGGCCAGGACATCAGGTAAATTCTCTTGCTGTTCCTACTGGGGGATCCTGTCTGCTTCCAGTTTGGAGGATGGAGGAGCATGGAGAGATCAAGGTGTGACAGAGTCACGAATGGATGAGTCTGCTTCCCTCCACACCTGGAGCAATTTGGAAGCTACTGTTGTTAAAAATGTTGATACTGAGAAGAGCCCACAGGTTGCTGAGTTTTAGAAGGCTACCTCTGACCTAAGGGACATGGATCTTGAACTACAGCCTGTAAAAGAGTCTTGACATACTTAATTTAGAGATGGAGTTATGGATGTCTTGGCCCACGAAGCTGAAGGTAGACAGAAGCATGTGGGCAGGACTCCTACAAGTCCTTCAGGTACTGCAGCCCTTGGAACAAATTAATTCCCTAGCCTGGGACAGGATAGTCAGCAAAAGGACTTAACAGCAGAACAAGTCCTTGATCTAGAACTGAGTAAAAAAGCAGCTTTAATGAAGTTGATGGCTGAAGAGGAGGAATGTTGTTACAAGGAAAAACTCTGGTTTAAGACTTGCAGCAGAGTTATCAGGGTCTCCCTTGGAATTGCTACAAAAATTAAATAAAGGCTCTGAGTCACAAAGCCCTGTAAGGACTAAACTTATCAGGCCTGCTGATTTCAAGTGTGGCTTACCTAAATGCTGGTGTTATGTATGTTAGCCACAACGTTACTATCCCTTTTTGAAGCACAATGGAAGCACAATTAAACACAGCTAATGCTACAACAGACCCGTCACCATGTGAAACAACTGAAATGCAGGGTTTTGATCATGCCTGACTAACAATGCTGGCTCCACTGACAGCCTGTGAAGAAACTGTCAGGAGAATGCCATCCTCACAGTACTGTGATATTTGGAAGTCAGAGATGGGTGACATCAAAGAATGTTTCTTTGATGAGTCACCAACTCCATGAAGCTACATGGGGACATGTGGTGGTAGCTGCTTAGGTAGAGCAGCAAGTAAACATCTGCACAAAGTCCCTGTGCCTCAGATCTTTCAACTCATGCCAGAAGAAGCTTTGGTGAAAGCTGGGTGGGTCAGAGCACCAGATGGAAAGGGATAGCTCTCACCTGGTCCGGTTACAACAGCAAATCTAGGGCAAGTGAGCCCTCCACATGCAGGTCAGTCCATTGTGTTGGTCATTTCTTGTTTTTCTCAAATACACTTTATTTTCCTTCACAGGTCACAGGCTGAGATCTTCTTCTGCTACCTCCAGGCAAGCTGTCACCCCCAACTGAAACTCTGCTGCACTCACTACTGGTCTCCACACCCACTTGTGACACAATTCTGTGCTACCCCCTCAGCTTACCTTCTGGGGCTGGACACATCATCAGCCTCTTTGGCATTTCTTCCATGCAGTCATCTGGTCCACTTGGGACAGAGGTGAAGATGTGAGTCAGTTTGGGTCAGTTGAGGAGTGGTGTAGCCAGGGTCTGCCAAGAGGGTGGTCTGCTGGAGGAGCATCATCTGCCTGACTTGTATGCTCTTTTTCAGTTTTATCCCTGCTCCCACCAGGAGTGTGCATCAGGATTTGCTGCCGAAGAAGGCAGATGCAGCCAACCGATGGGCATGCTTCAGTGATCCCTGTCATCATTTGTGCATCCCCTGCACCACTACCGGTGGTAATGCAGGGGACACAAATCCCTCCATCCCCAGAGGAAGAGAGTGTCCCATGGGCTCAACCAGTTATTATTTCCCATAATAACTGGCTGGTTATTATGGGAGACACATGCTGCCTCAGACACTAATAGCACAAGTCCATTCTTACAGCCGCACAGCTGCTGCCACTGATGTCACTTTCACTTCCCACAGCAGCTGTGAGAATTGTCGGGCTCATCTTAATTTAAAACTGTGTTAAAAATCTATAACTAATAGAAAAAGTTTTAATTCAGTGATTAACTCGCACCAAAAATAATTTCAACTAGAAAACGTTGTCAAGAAGTATCACGTCTCGATTCTGTTGTGAAATAGTGATCGGCTTACAGTAAAAAGTACAGTCCATCTGCAGAGTGAAAACTGCTTATGTTTTCATAGTTTCTGGTTGGAAAAAAAATTGCAACACCAGAAATTATAAAAACTGATGCATGGCTGGAGTGTACTCAAATTGAATATATAGCCTCGGTGTGTGTGATGCCGATGCTGGATAAACCCCTTGATATTTCTCTTTCTGGGTTTATGAAGCATCACACCCCTCAGGTGTGGATTAAATGTTTGTAGTACACTCCACCCCATGCATTATTGTCTATGTAATTATGTTATTATTACTATTATTTATTAAATGTAGCATTATTATTATGCAGCGAAAACATCATTTTGTTGGATCCATGGTGTCATCTTTAAAGTACTTCCTCATTGCAAAGGATTCATTTGTTTTTTTTAGGTATAGTGGACTGGTGGCAGGATGGTAAAAACAGAACTAAAGGTGGAAATTGCCAGATCTTTTTCTGCCATTGTGGAGTTAAGTGACTTCAGATGGCATTATGACCCCAACCCCCCACACACACACTTTCTATGCTGGCTAACAGTGCACATTATTCCTTGAATGTGGACCTAACTGGCACTAGTCCTTGTAGTTCTTTGGGATATGTCTGCAATAGACAAGCTGAATTAAAAATGCCTTACCCTCTAGCTCTTTTCTTGGGATTTCCCCCTCATCACAAAAAGGCAAATGTTCTCAACCCATTAATTAGAGCCAACTACACGTTACAATGAATAAGCTATTAAGACAGCGCAATGCCAGAGAGGTTGAAAAGAAGGAGTGGTGTCTATAAGATGGGGGGGGGGTGGACAGAATCTATGCTTATTAACATCAAATGTCCAGACAGGGCAAGAAGTTAAAAACAACTTTGTTTTTCTACTGGAGTCAAATGAACATACTCAATGGGCTCGATTCTCAAAACAAGCTAAGATCAGCACAAGCTGTGGCAAACAACAGCTTGTGCGAAGTCTGGTACACCAGGGACCCTACACCAGATTCTGGTACAGTAGGGGTCCTGGCACCCAAGTCCCCACACTTTCTTCAGCCTCTCCTGTGCGACAAACACAAGGCACACAGGGAAGGGCTTGCTGCAGACTCCATGTGGCAAAGGCAAGTGGTCCCCCCATCTAAGATCTCCCAATAAACTATGTTAAGTCCCATCCCTGGTGGTCTAGTGCCCCCAATCCCCGAATGTTATAATTAGTGGTGGGTGAAGTTCCTAAACTTCGCTAGACAGACTATTTAGCGTATAACTCTAATTTCGTGAAATACTCTGCAATGCAAAGCGAATAACTTCACCTTTAATTTTGTCGCGAAGTTCCTTTGATTTCAATGGACTTTGCATTAAATTTGCCTTTTTTATTGCTCTTAAGGTGAATTTTGCAGTGATTCATGGGATGATAGGTCACATGGGCTCTAGATTGTGTTGCACAGCCTCAGTTCAATGTAGTGTATGTAGTGGAAAGCTTGAGACGGTTTGCTCTCAGAGCTCTGAGAATCAAACCATCAAAAAACCTTTAAAGAAGCATTTTTGTGACAAAATTTTGTGTCAAAATTTAGTACATCGATTGTGGGAAACCCTTGTGTGTTTATATCATCGAGCATTTATTGATTTTGTGTGAATGTTGAATGTTAATTTAGTACATTCAGTCTGTCACTGTAGAAGTGTGCTTCGGGGGGGAGCACATCTGTGGTGAAGGGAGATTCACAGTGATAAAGGCAGTCTTTCCAACTGTTGTTGGGTACTGTTTTAGTATTTGTGCATTCTTGTACACACAGTAATACTTCTAGTATGTTTTGATCATTTGCTGCTGTTTGCTGTGGTGTTTTGCATTTTTTCAGTCTGTTTAAAAGACTTGTCTGCAGTGTACTGAATTGCTAAATTTTCTGTGCCCATTACCTTTAGTGTGTGTGTGCATGCCATCAAGTCAGACGCATTTTATTGCGGCATCATAATCTCAGTACTCTGAATTTCTTAGCCCGTCTGCATTATTTTTTACTGCTTCTTTCTAGGCATTGCTGTACCCTACCCCTGCATAAGAAGGTATTATTGTTCCAGTTTTGGATTGCTGACCACTGGTTAAGGTGTTGTGCCAGTGTGGTTGCATCTCTTTAGTGCACAACCTCCATCTGTCTGTGCCACTGCATCTCTTTAGGGCCCAGTCTCCATCTGTAAGTCACACTTGTTTTTTAGCTTCCCTTCCTCCCAAAAGTGCCTAAATCTAAATTTGTTGTGAATTGTCTACGTAATCCCAAAAATGCCCACAAAGAGATGTGCATGCAAAGATGCCTCTGGCTGTGGCACTGCTGCCAGTGCCAAGAGTGACCATGGGTGTGGTTGTATGCAGCAGAAGGGAATAGTTGATGTAAGCAAAGGGATTTCTCTGACTAAGTTTTTCACAGTGAAATCAGTCACTTCAGTGATGGTTGGAGATGATGTTGTCCTTGCTGGTAGTGGTACTAGTGAAGTTAGTGATGGGCTCGGTATGAGTATTGCTCCAAGTTCAACCCATTCAAATGTATCTGCATGCCAAAATGTTGTGGAGTCCAAAGACATGATACAGAGTGTAGTTGATGTCACATTCCCCATCCCCACATTAGTTGAACATGATTCTGATCATGACGATGACTCACAATCTCATGTTTCCAGCAATGTTGCAGTCATGCCTGGGCCATCCAAATATTCAAATGTTGATGAAACAATTGTGGATAATCATACTGCATCTGTGGTTGGAACATGTTCACCACAGGACAGCATTCAAACTGAATTTGTGGATGCGAATGATGATTATGATGATGATGCTAGTGACCCTAGCTGGGAACCAGAGAAAAAGAAACTGAAGGTGGCTGTGTGTAAACAGTGTGTTATTAAATCACCCCCTCCTCAAAGTTCTGATGTAGTTGTGTCTGTTGATGATGATGACTCAGTAATAGTCATAGACTGTGATGTTCAGGCAAGTCCAAGTGTGCCCAACAACATAAATCATGCAGTACAACACCGATTTCAGTGCCACAAAAACTGGAGTCCAAAATGCAGCATCAGCAACTTGTGAAAAGTAGGGCATCAAAATCTCTAGTTTGGGATTTTTTCGTTCAAGATGAAAGTGATGAAACAGTGGCAATCTGCCAGCTTTGCCAAAGGGTAGCCATCTTGGCACTGGGGACTAGCATACACATCTGAAGAGCAGGCACAGGGCACTGTGGACTTGGCACCAGTGGGGAGCTAATGCCATAGTGGGGCATTCACCCTCATCTACCTTAGTGAGCATGGCATCCCCTTTCTTGACTGTTAGTAACCAAACTAGCCATGTCTAGGTCTGGGTGGACCAAGGTGGAGCAGTTGATGTTGCCTACCTTGACTTCAGGAAAGCTTTTGACACTGTTCCACATAGAAGATTGATAAATAAGCTGGGTAGGCTCGGGGTGGGTCACAAGTTAGTCAACTGGGTGGCAAACTGGTTGACGGGCAGAAAACAGAGAGTGGTGGTAAATGGTATACAGTCAGAAGAGATGCAAGTCACAAGTGGGGTACCTCAGGGATCAGTCCTGGGACCAGTCCTCTTCAATATCTTCATTAGTGACCTTGCAGATGGACTAGAGGGTAAGGCTTGTCTGTTTGCAGATGACACCAAGATCTGCAACAGAGAAAATGATCCAGATGGGGTGGACAGAATGAGAAGAGATCTAGATAAACTAGCAAAATGGTCAGAAGAGTGGCAACTGGGATTTAATGCAAAGAAGTGCAAGATCATGCACATAGGGAAGAGAAACCCTGAAGCCACCTATAGACTGGGAGGAGTTTTGGCAGTCACAAAGGAAGAAAGAGACTTGGGCATCATCATCACTGATGACCTGAAATCATCCAAGCAGACCTCTAAAGCAGTAGGTAAGGCTAGGGGGATGTTAGGGTGTATAAGTAGGGGTATCACTAGTCATAAGAGAGAGGTAATAATCCCTCTTTACAAGACACTGGTTAGGCCCCATCTGGAGTACTACATGCAGTACTGGAGGCCACACCTTCACAAGGACATTAACCAAATTGAGGCAGTCCAGAGAAGGGCAACCAAAATGGTGCAGGGACTGCATCAGAAGACATATGAGGACAGATTAACCGAAGCTCAATATGTATACCCTTGAGCAAAGGAGGGAGAGAGGTGATATGATCGAGACATTCAAACACCTTAAGAGCATTAACAAGGTGACAGAGTCTAACATGTTTAAATATAAGAAAAATAGCAGGACAAGAGGACACAGCATGAGATTAGAGGGAGACCGATTAAGGGGGAATGTGAGGAAATACTTTTTCACAGAAAGGGTGGTGGATGCATGAAACGGCCTACCTCAGGAAGTGGTGGCTATGAATACAGTGCAGGGCTTCAAACAGGCATGGGATAGGCATAAGGGAGCAATACAGATGAGTATGAATAGACAGACCATTGACAGAGCAAAGGCCGATGGCACATTTATAAGGTAGAAAAAGAAATGGGCAGACTGGATGGGCCTGGTGGTCCTTATCTGCCATCAACTTCTATGTTTCTATGTCTGTAGAAGTGGTGAACAAACACCGGAGGATTACTACAGGCATGAGGAGGAGGAGGATTTTGAATTGCCAAGTAGTGGTCACAGCAGCAGTGGTGAACCATGTAGTAATTCTAGTACATCAACCCCTGTGCTTAAAACAAGTAAAACAACCTCATTTGTTGGCTTGTCACCTGTGCATCCCCATCACACATCAAAATCACCCCACCCATGGCAGTTCATAGAGCAGAGCCATTTGGCATGCCACATGCAAAATGGGTAACAATGCAGCCCACATTGCACAGTCTTTTTTTACGTCACATGAAATACTCACCAAATCATGTGGTTGCACATGAACTGAATGCTGCTATAGCAGAAATGCTTGCAATTGACCTTTTGCCATTCTCCTTTGTGGAGAATGCTGGATTCCAGTGCTTTGTGGCACAAGCATGTCCCAAATGGAAAATCCCATCCAGGCCTTACTTCTCCACATGTGCTGTCCTGGAGTTATATTGGACTGTGAGAGAGTCTGTATGACATGCCCTTTAACATTCCTCATTACCTTACACTCATTTAAGCATGGATATGTGGACAAGTGGCAAAACAGTGGGCAGTTCCTATCTGTGTATTACTGCACATTGGGCGCAGGTACCGGGGGTCGTCTGCGATGGCGAGATTGGAAAGCAGTGTAATAAGTCAGACTGTGGTGAGTTTGGAGCTGGAAACTGAAGAAGCATGAACTGCAGGTGTGTCCTGGTGTTTGTGTGAGGCTAAACTAAAGGGAAATATTTTTTTTCCTAAGTTGCTTTAGTTCAAATAGCGTGTACTGGGAGAGGGATATGTACAGTATTTTGGTGTTTGAACAGTGCTGCTGTTTAGGGCTATAATTTTGGAGTTCAATTCTGTGCCAGTTAAAAGACAGGAAACTGCAGAGGTAGACTTGGGAGAGGGGCAGGAGATTAGCCAGGGCCATTTTAAACTGATTCAGTTTGGAGCTGGAAACTAAAGAAGCATGAACTGCAGGTGTGTCCTAGTGTTTGTGTGAGGCTAAACAAAAGGGAAGTATTTTTTTTTCTAAGTTGCTTTAGTTCAAATAGCTTGTACTGGGAGATGGATATGTACAGTATTTTGGTGTTTGAACAGTGCTGCTGTTTAGGGCTATAATTTTGGAGTTCAATTCTGTGCCAGTTGAAACACAGGAAACTGCAGAGGTAGACTTGGGGGAGGGGCAGGAGATTAGCCAAGGACATTTTAAACTGATTCAATTTGGAGCTGGAAACTGAAGAAGCATGAACTACAGGGATGAGTTTGCTCTTGCCTGAGGAAAGGGGCTGAGGTGCGCCGTTGTATAAGAGGCTGATTGACTTGCACAGGAGTAGCAGTGGGTGTTGTATTTTGAAGTAGTAAGGTTGCCACCTGTTAGGTTTTTTTACCTGGTGATCAGGTTTTCAGGGTCTCTATCAGGTAATCCGGTTTTGCTCTGTGCTGATCAGGTTTCTGAGCCATTTTGACTGCTCACATACTTTTGAAACAGATTTTGACATCACATTCATTGTTTTAACTACATGTCCAAGTTACAAACAAGTTTTGTTGTCAATATAGCCTTTTGTTTGTGAAAGCAGTCAACCTGGGGGGTGTAAATTATGGCCATTAGCATTTACTTAAAAAGGACAGGAAATTATTTCTAATTGGTAGCTGTTTATAATGTTTCAGTTTACAGAAATGATATCCATAAGCCTAAATGATTCATATGTAACTGTACCTGAATAAAAAGTGATATGAAAAACTGTGTATTGCATTGTTTTGTTTTTATGGGCAGCATTCTGTTGCAGTTCTCTTCATGGAACCAGTGATCTGGAGTTTTAACTATGTCACAGTTTGAGGAAAGAACTCTAAGCATGGTTCTGATAGGACAATAGCTCATGTTTAGCATTCTGAACTCAAACTGTGACATAGTAAGCACTCCAAATTACTGGTTCCAGGAAAAGAACTGTTCAGAATGTTGTTCATAAAAAGAAAACAACTGAAACACAGTTTTTCACATTACCATTTATTAAGGTACAGTTAAATATGATTCATTTGAAGGCAGGTTTATCATTTCTCTTACTAGGAACATTGCGAACTGCTGTCAATTTGCACAGATTTCCTGTCTCCTTTAACCTAATCTTTTCCACTGCATCTTAAAGTGGCATAGCAGCAAAGTTTCCCCCACCTTTTGTAACAGCAACACAGCCAGTTGTCTTCCACTTTCATTTGCTGGTAAATATTTTCATCTCTAACAGAATTTTGTCATTTTAAATGTTTTAAATTATTGTTTTCCTCAGGGAAAAAAGTATGGTCACTTCTTTGGCTTTGAAATAGTACTGTGGACATGAAAAGAAAATGGAGCCAGAAAAATATATAAAGTATACATTATAGGAAGCAATTTCTTTAATATGTATTATTATATACCATGTGTACTGTTGTATGCTATTTACAGTATTCCCCTTGTCTCCCCTGGATCATATCTGTAAATGAGATTTATTTTATCTCTGTAGGTTTATCTGGTAAACCAATGTCAATAAATAAATACATACATAAGTAAATAAATAACTAGGAAGAACCTGGGGAAGTGATTTTAACAGGTACAGTAAAGTATCTTAACATTTTTGTTGAATTGCTGCTTTAAGTTTTGTCTTTTATTGATATAACAAATGGCTTTCTAGGAGAAGTGATGCATGATGAGTCACGAAAAGGGGTGGGTCTAGGGGCAGAGTTTAGGATCCAGTTTTTGCCTCATCCAAAGGTGGTAACCCTATTAAAAAACCCTTTGAGAACTGAATATGTGTGAACGTATATAGATTCTGGACGTATATATACGCCCACAGTCTTCTAAGGGTTAAGTAGGGACTAGACTGGTTAGAAACTTATAGATGGAACTGTATTTTGTAGTTAGTACTGCTATCATGGGTAGGATAGTGGTCTATAATGGATGTGGGGAGGCAGTTTGGATTAACATTGTGGAGGCTAGGAGGGTGTCCAATTTGTATCGAGTTGAGGAGGCTGGAGGAGGAAGTGCTGTGGCTTGGTAGAGAGGTGGAGAGGATGAGGGAAGGGGGAAGGGGCCTGGAGGCAGGAGGGTCACATCCAGGAAATAATATGAGGACACCACGGGGAGGAACAGTGGCTCAAGGGGACTGCTGGGGAGGGACTGCAGGAGTGGAACAAACAAGGGGTATAGCATTAGTGGGAAGGCTAGAGTTGGGGGGGAGTAGAAGCACAGCCAGGCAGGGTGGGCAGGAAATAGGTTTACTGTGCTGAGACACTGGTGGAGGAGGAGGGGGGGTGATCTCCAGGGAAGCAGAAGAGGGAGGAAGAGGGAAACCCACAAGTGGAAGGAGTCAGTCAGAGAAGGTGACAGGGGTGAAGGAAGAGAAGCACTGCTGGTGGGGTGGACGACAGGGGCGGAGTAGAGGAGAGGGGGGCAGGGCAGAGGGGAGGGAGGGATGTGGGGCTAGGGAGGGAGCAGTGAAGGGAGCAGGGGACAGGATGGGGGAGAAGGGGGAGAGAGCAGTAGGGAGGAATGGTGGAGTCAGTGAGCTGGCATGCTCAAAGATTGGATACCCTAGGAAAGGAGTGGGGTAGGTACAAGGAACGAGGAAGGAGGTGTACTAGTGCTGGGTGATTCCATACTTAAAGGGAACAGATGGGGCAGCAGAGGGGAGAAGCATAGTAGAAATAGAGTCTATACCTGGGATAATGGTGGACAGGGTGGGGCAGGCGGTTCTTAAGTGCACAAGGAGGGCAGGAAGAAACCGCATGTAGTGGTGCATGTGGACACTAATGGCCTGGCGGGGGAGACAGTGGAAGTAGTGAGGAGGGGGTTTGAGGAATTAGGAGGGCTATGTGAGAAAGTGGGGGAATCAGTGGCCTTTTTCAGAGGTCCTCCTGGTACCCTGCGTGAGTACAGGAAGGAAATGGAGGATTGGGGAGTTCAACAAATGGCTGGTGGAATGATGTCAATCTAAGGAGTATGGGGTAGTGGGGGACTGGAGCAGTACCTGGGAAAATAAGGATCTATATGCAGGGGATAGGCTGCACCTGAGCAGGAAGGGGAAAGGGGTATTAAAGCAGAGGTTTGAGGTACATAGCATCAAGGATAGATTTAAACTAGGTCAGGGGGGCGGGAGGACAGCTAGTAGGCAGGGTTACCGGGGGGGGCAAGCGTGCCTACTCCCCAAGCTATCAGAGAGGTATTTGAGGTGGGGATACAAGGAGGGATTAGGAGGTGGGGGACCAGGGCTAGGGGGAGAAAGACACAGGTTGTAGGGTGGTCTCTCTGAATGCGAGAAGCTTGGGAAACAAATCAGCAGGCTCTCTTGGTTGTGCGGAAGGTGGACATTGAGGCCATCACAGAAACATGGGATACCCAGAACCAGGACTGGGATATGATGATCCCAGGGTACAGGATATTCAGGAAGGACAGGACTGGGGGAAAGGGGGGAATGGCGATCTACGTGAGGAAGGGGATAAGGTGTATGAGAGAGGAGGGGGTGGAGGACAGGACAAAGGCCCTATGGATGCAGTTTCAAGATTCTAAAAGAAAGACACTGAGGGTGGGGGTAGTGTACAGGCCACCAGCTCAGGAGAATGACCTGGATAGGGAGTTGGATGAGCAGATTAGAAGAGCCTGTAGGAAGGAGGACACTGTAGTGGTGTGGGACTTCAACCTCCCTGGAGTGGACTTATCTCCACTATGGCCGCAACCATGAGCTCCTTGTCATGACAATACAAGTCGGACAGTTGGGTAAGACACTGACCATTGCATCACCCTACCTGCTCCCCAAAAAATCACGGAACCGTGTGCCCAAGGTCCTGGATGCAGTGGCCTCCCTACCCAAGGATAGTGATTTACTTATCACAGGGGATTTCAATATAAACTGGGAAAGCAACAACTCCACACCACTCAAGGATATTGTGGCAGGCACATACCAGACACAACTAGTCAAGGAACCAACCAGAAGGAACCACAAGACAGGCAAGAGCTCGCACATTGATTGGATCCTCACAAACTCCCCATCACGAATATCTTAGGTCAGGGTGCTACCAGATATGCTGAGCGACCACTCCCCTGTCACCCTCAGATGGTCAAATAATTTCAAAAACAGCCATCACTGTACAGAGCAGGATCCTGAAAAGAGGTCAGTTAGGACTGCTTAAAAATGCCCTATCCCACCATGACTGGTTGCCCATTGACACACTGCCAGACCTGGACCAGGCCCTGAAGTACTTCACAGATGGAGTCAACAATATTTATGACTGATATATGCCATTAAAAAGGAGGACAGTGTGAGGGATCACTAATGGTTTGATCACAGGCAAGCTCCTAGCCATGATGAAGAAGAGGGACAACCTCTGGTTAAAAGCCAGGGCCTTGGGTAAAGACCATGACCACCAGCTGTACCGGGCAGCTAGAAACCACTGCATGCATGTAATACGGAGGGCTAAAGCAGATCACCACAAGGAGCTGCTCGATAAAAGCTGGGGTGACAGCAAAAGGTTCTGGGGAAACATAAAGAATCTCTTGGGGAAGAAGAAAAGAGAAGCCCACAGCTGCTCCACATTACAGCTCTACTACCATGGACCTACGCCTCATCGCAGAGTCCTTAAACTCTGCCTTCACAGATCTAAGCACAATACTCCCTCCTGACTACCTACACCCCGCCAAAGTTCCCTCAGATGATAATGCACCCAGTACCTCTCACCCTACCTTCTACCTCAAGAGAGTTACTATAAAGGAGGCAGCATTCTACATAAAAAAATTGCTTGGGAAGACCAGAATGGGTAGTGATGGAGTAGACATGAATCTGGTGTCTCAAACCTTTGATGTGCTCATCAAGCCTATTACAAAACTATTCAACAAATCCCTGACCCTGGCACACTTCCCAGCCACCTGGAAGCAAGTGCTGGTCGCTCCTGTTCACCAGAACAGAGACAGGACCAATGTGACCAATTACAGGCTGATTTAAATCCTCTCCCGCATATCCAAGGCCCTTGAGAAGATTGTGGTGGACCAACTAACAGATTACATCAGCAAATATCAACTGCAATGCCCCAACAAGCTCGGGTTCAGGTATGGGCATAGTACCATGACTGCCCTTGTAGAGTTCACTGACTATGCTCACAAAGTTATGGACGAAGGCAAACTAGTAGGAGCGGTATTCATAGACCTAACAAAAGCCTTTGACACCGTCAACCACACCCTCTTACTGGCCCAGCTACAAAGCCTGGGGGTGGCGGCCAATGCAACACTCTGGTTCCGTGACTACCTGTCCCTCAGATCACAATGGGTAAAACAGGACAAACAGTGTCTGACCCCAGGGACGTCACACTGGGGGTCCCCCAGGGATCTATCTTGGGATCCTTGCTCTTCAGCCTGTTCCTAAATAATCTCCCTCAAGCCTGTGATGCCAAGATAATCCTATATGCAGACGATGCTGTCATCCTTAAAGGCAACTCTCGAATTGAACCACTCCAAGCAGCACTTCAGCACTCCTTAAGTAAAATAGAAGACTGGTTCTGCGAGCAAAAACTTCTGCTCTATTACAAAAAAAACAAGACCATGCTCCTATCCAGCCCCCAGATCAAGAAAAGGTTCCCCACTATAAACATCACCAACAATGTACTCATCCCCTTAGAACAGGTACACTCCTTCAAATACCTTGGAGTCACCCTGGACGACACCTTATCCTACGCTCAACATGTCGACCAGGTGGTCAAGACAGTCAGCACTAAGCTTGGTGTGCTATACAGGCACAGAAAGCACCTTACCATGGCAGCCATCTGCCTATCAGTCATGAGCTCCATCCTCTCCACCATTGACCATGGCCTGGTTGTGTACAGCGCAGAATCAGACTTTATGCTCAAGAGGGTGTACATAGCTCTCAACAAGGCCTGCAGGCTCATCCTGAACGGTGATCGAATGACCCACACCTGTTCCCTCTAAAAATAGACACACCTGCTGTCTCTTGGGTGCAGGACTAAATTACTCACATGCCTCCTAGGCAAAAAAGCATTACTGAGGAAAGCCCCCTTGTGTGTAGCAGGCATCTTCTCCCTCCCAGGCTCAGAATATATAACAAGAAACAGAACCCATGGGGCTCTCACAATGCCATTCTGATGCACAGCTCTTGGACACGAGCCCTCTCTTTCAGAGCCCCTCTTTTGCTTAACTAGGTACCCAAGTCCATTCAGAACTCCACGAGCCTGTACAGCTTCAAATCAGACCTTAAGCACTACCTGACCTCCAGCTCTGTGTGCACCACTTCTCCAACAGCTGATAGACTCTGGATGACCAGGCCTGGCTCTGCTAACAGCAACTATTATCAGCACAAGACAGAAGCCACCCACCCACACACTCCTTGACAATGCCTCTGAATCTCTCTAAGGGGCTGCTTCTGTACATCCCTCCCACCCCCACGGTCTCCATGCTAGGATGGGTCTCTGTCTCCCTGGCCTCAGTCCTGCCTCCTTGACCACTTTTACTAGAGGCCCCCCCTACCAAAATCCTGTCCTTACTGACCCTCTGCCCAACCTAACCACACCTCTAGTGCCTCTGCACCTTACCAGCACTTGTAATCAACTAAAGTTGATGTCCATATGCTGTATAGTGTTTTAAATGTCTAAGAAACTCTGTAACCTTTTCCTGATTGTTGTGCTGTTCAGTGTCTCAAATGTCCTAAAACTCTGTAACCTTCTTGATTGAATGTCTATACACTGTTTACATGACGTGGAACCATTGTAAAAGAGCCTTGGCTCAAAGGTTATTTTCCAAATAAATAAATAAAATAAATAAACAAAACCACCACGTGTGCAAAGGAGCAGAGAGTACTAGATGTATTTCAGGACTGCTTCCTGGTGCAATCGGTCCACGAGCTGATGAGGGAGGGTAGGACTCTGGACCTGGTATTACCAATGGGGAGGCTGTAAGGGATCTGGGAGTGGAGGACCCCCTGGCTGGAAGCGACCATCATACGGTGTGGTTCACACTCAATCTGGGAAGGATAACAGGAGGAACAGGTACCAGGGTGATCGATTTTAAGGGAGCGAACTTTAAAAGGATGGGAAAATTTTGGCTAAGCATCTGGTGGGAATTCAGAAATGCATGAGTGGCAGCCAAAAATGAAATATCATTAATGGGCTGGCAGAGGCTACTGAGACCTGCACCAGGACACAGAGCAAGTAGGGGAGAGCAAAGAAGCCGAGCTGGCTGACTCGGGAGGTAATGGAAGGGGTGAGGGCCAAGAGAAAAACAATCTAGAGGTTTAGGAAATCGGGAGGGCAAGGGGACAAAGACAAGTACATGAAGAAGTCCAGGGAGGTTACCAGGCTAGTCAGAGCAGCCAAGGCTTCCAGAGGGCTGAGACTGGCACAGGGAATCAAGGAAAGGGAAAAGGACTTCTTCAGATACGTTAGCGCAAGAAGAAGAAACAAAGACCAGATTGTTAGGACTAAGAAAGATGGGGGGTGGGTGGAGAAGGGGGAGGACCAGGCAGAGGCACAGAATGAGTTCTTCTGCTCTGTGTTCATGAAGAAAAGAGGAGGGCAGATACTCCATAGGAAGGGTGGAGTGGGCAGAAGGAGGGAGGGCTGACATATCAGAATTACAGAGGACAGGGTGCTGGAGGGACTAAGGGCACTGAGGGTGGAGAAGGCACAGAGGCTGGATGGCATTCACCCTAAGGTATTTAGGGAGCTAGCGGAGATCCTGGTGGGACCACTGGCAGACCTGTTCAGTACATCACTGGACACAGGATGCATGCCAGAGGACTGGAGGATGGCCCATGTGGTGCCCATTCATAAAACTGGCTCAAAAGATGATCCAGGCAACTACAGACCAGTGAGTCTCACTTCAATCGTGGGGAAACTCATGGAGTCAATTCTAAAAGAGAGGCTAGTAACCTTTCTGGAAGACAGTGGGCTCCAAGACAGTCATCAGCACGGTTTTTGTATTGGGCAGATCCTGCCATACGAACCTAGTCATATACTATGACTGGGATACCAGGGAACTGGACAGGGGCCATGCAGTGGACATCCTATGTTTGGACTTTATCAAGGCCTTTGACTCGGTGCCACATGGTCAACTGGATCACCAACTGGCTGAGGGGTAGGCAGGTAAGGGTGGTGGTGGTGGGGGAACTCTCATCACCAAGGGACGTTACGAGTGGGATGCCCCAGGGTTCAGTACTGGGATCGGTGCTGTTCAGGATATTCATAGCTGATATCTCAAATGGGATCTGGAGTGGGACCAGTCTGTTCACAGATGATACTAAGATCAGTGCAGTGGTAGATGACATAGAGGGGTGGAGGGGGGCTGCAGGAAGACCTGAGCAAACTACAGGAATGGTCAGAGACATGGCAGTTGGGGTTCAACGCTAAGAAGTGCAAGGTACTGCACTTCAGAGCAAGGGACCAGGGGAGGAAATATCAATTGGGAGGGGTACAGTTGGAAAGCACAGTGGAGGAAAAGGATCTAGGGGTACTAATAACGGGGAGTATGAACCACTCAGCTCAGTGCAGGAAGGCCGCTGCAAAGGAAAACAAGATACTGGGGTGCATAGCGAGGGAAATCTCCTCCAGGCACAGAAAAGTGATCCTGCCCCTGTACAGGTCACTAGTCAAGCCGCACCTGGAATACTGTGTGCAGTACTGACATCCATTCCTGAAGAGGGACATCAGATTGCTGGAGGGGATGCAGCATAGGGTAACAAAGATGATACAGGGACTTGAGGGAAAATCCTATGAGGAGAGGCTGGGAAAGCTGCAAATGTATTCACTGGAAGAGAGGAGGGATAGGGGAATATAATCGAAACCTTTAAGTACCTAAAGGGTATTAACAGGATTAATACAGAAGGGATTCTTCAGATAAGAAGGGGGAGGGACACAAGAGGGCATCAACTGAGATGGGGAGGCAAGATTCAGGAAGGAAATCAGGAGAAACTTCTTCACGGAAAGGGTGGTAGATATGTGAAACACCCTGCCCGAGGAGGTGGTATTGTGTAGAAGGGTAGGAGGATTTAAGAGAGGGTGGGACAGAGTGAGGGGGTGGTTATGAGGAGGGGAGGGGGGTATTAACATGATTAATACAGAAGGGATTCATCAGATCAGAAGGGGGAGGGACACGAGATGGCATCGACTGAGATGTGGGGAGAATCAGGAGGGAAATCGGGAGACACTTTTTCATGGAAAGGGTGGTAGATAAGTGGAACACTCTGCCCGAGGAGGTGGTATCATGTAGAATGGTGGGAGGATTTAAGATAGGGTGGGACAGAGTGAGGGGGGTATTTATGAGGAGGGGCTAGCTGCACAATCAAGCAGACCCAATAGACCGTGAGGCCTGTTTCTGCTGGCATTTCGTATATTCATATGTTCGTATGGTAGCAACCTTCATGACATTAGACCGCATGCACCATGTGACTTGCAGATTGTTAGACATGTGGTCTGTTGGCTGTTTTTCACAATCTTCACCTTCCTGAAATGCAACCCAAAGGTAAGGCGAGGTTAGCAATGCAAAGTTAATTAACGGTGAATTTCAACCTTTTATTAAAAACTTTGAGTATTTATCCATGGATTCAAAGTTGCTAACTTCACCTGAACTTCACATCAGAAGTAAAACTTCACTGCATCTCTAGTTATAATAGTATTCAATACATAGTGGTCTAGTGTACCCCCCCTTCCTGATCCCCGATGTCACCTGGCCTATTATTATTCAAGACATCCCCCTCCCTGGTGGGCTAGTGGCCCCTCACCTCAGGCCACTACCTCCCACTACTTTCATCCGCAAACAGAGCCGCCAACTGGCAGAGCCCTCCTCACACTTCCGCTACTGGACGCCAACTGAACTGTTATGGAGCACTTACTGTAAAGTGTACATGCTGTGCATACACTTTACAGTACGCACTCCATGACAGTTTAGTTGGCTGCTGGATGTGGATGTGAAAGGAGGGCTGTGCTGGTCACCGTCTTCGTTTCCGGTTGGTGGGCATTGGGGTGGTGGCACTACCTGTTGGGGTATGGTGGATGTCTTGAATAATAATAGACCAGGTGACATCAGGGATCAGGAAGGGAGTCACTAGAACACCAGGGAAGGGGGTGTCTTGAATAATATTATGAAGGGTGAAGTTAGGGGGCCACTAGACCACCAGGATGTTGTTTTTTTTTATTACATATGTACATCTGCGACATCAGGGCTGGGGGAGGACCGTGGCACATTGCTGCTAACAGGTTAATTTAACTTTTTGGTCTCATCATCTCCTCCCACCAACTGGTGACGGGGACACATTTGTATTTTTGCTGATTTTTCTGCCCTAAATCTGAGGCCCTGACACATGGCTGTGCAAGCATGTGGAGGCATGCTTCGCACCCCGTGGCGCCACTCTGCCCCTTCCACCTCCCAATGCTTTGCCTCCCTGCCTACGATACCCGCCAGACCTCCGCTCGGTGGGAAAACAACTATGGGGTTGGGGGGCATCAACCCACTGTCACCACCCTCAGGAGAGGACAGCTGCCCACTGGCATACTCAATCCAGCTCCGCCCCCCCCACACTGGCACCTTGATTACCCGAGGTCATTCCCAAACCCAGGCTGCTGGTGTAGCACAAGGTAAGGCATCCAGTGCCTCAACCCTCTGCACCACTGGGCCTGCCAGAGGAGGATTTTCTAAGTATTCTTAGACCAGCCCTGGCTGGTCTAAGAATATGAATCCCGTGGGGATATGGCAGCCTATGCCTGCTGCAAACTGGCACCATGCCACAGCCTATGTTTGGGTGCTCCAGGAGTGAAACATAGAAACATAGAATTTGGCAACAGATAAGGACCACTTGGCCCACCCAGTCTGCCCATTTCCCTACCTAATGGATAAGCTGCAGATCCTAGTTAACCAGCAGCCTACTTCTTCCTACCCCCACTGCTTAGAATTGCCTTATGACTGTCCCATGCATGCTTGAATTCCACCACTGTTTTTGACTCCACAACCTCCTCTGGAAGGCCGTTCCATGCATCCACAACCCTCTCTGTGAAAAATACTTCCTTACATTACCTCTGAGCCACCCCCTCATCTTCAAATTGTGTCCCCTTGTTCTTGCACACCTCTTACTTTGAAAGATGCTACCCTCTTGGACTTTGTTGATTCCCTTGAGGTACTTGAAAGTTTCTATCATGTCCCCCCCCTTTCCTCGAGGCTATACATATTAAGCTCCTTAAGTCTCTCTTCATATGTCTTCCGGTGCAGACCCTGCACCATTTTAGTGGCCCTCCTCTGGACAGCTTCCATCCTGTCTATGTCTTTCTGGAGACTGGGTCTCCAGAACTGCATGCAGTACTCCAGATGGGTCTCACCAGCTGTCTGTACAGAGGGATAACAACTTCCTGTTTTCTACTGGTGATGCCTCTCCCTATGCATCCCAGTATCCCCCCAGCCCTCCTTACTGCCCTTTCAAATTGCTTGCCCACCTTTAGGACATCTGATATGACTACCCCCAGGTCCCTTTCCATTTTTGTTGCTGTTAGTATCTCACCCCTCCATTGTGTACTCTTCCCCTGGGTTTTTGTTTCCAAGGTGCATTACCTTGCACTTCTTAGCATTGAATCTAAGCTGCCATGCATTTGACCATTCTTCTAACCTTGCCAAGTCCCTTCTCATCCTTTCCACCCCACCTTGTGCATCAACTCTGTTGCAGATCTTTGTGTCATCTGCAAAGAGACATACTTTTCCTTCCAGTCCCTCTGCAATGTAGCAATGTAGCAGTAGCAGTATCAGTATCAGTATCAGTGGCTCAGTAGGTAGCACACTCGCCTCTGAGGCCGGGAGATCAGAGGGCTGTGGGTTCAGTTCCCACATCTGGCACTTGGGTTAATATCCCAATACTGACACCGTAGTGCAGCATGAGAGGGGTGCTGCACTTCTGAGGTGCTGTCTTTCAGATGAGATGTTAAACTGAGGTCCCATCTGTCTGGATTGGTGGTAGTTCAGGTGGATGTTAAAGACCCCATGGCATTTATTGAAAAGAGTAGGGGAATTTTTATTGAGAAGATATACAGACAAAGAAAACATACTGATATTTACATATTTACAGAATTAGTACATGTAGATACATGAAAGGCATTATCATGATTTAAACATTAAAAGGTACGTATACAGAGGCCAAAATTCAACAGTCATAGCATCCAAACCTTCAAGGTGGCTTAGCCCAGTGTTCACAATTAATCCATAATAGCATACATTTTCCCTCAGCATATCTCTTTGTGTCCAAAGCCTTCAGTTTTTGCAGATAGATGCCAATATTTCTTCCCATTTCTACATAGGATACCATTTTCTGCTGAGTTGCCCTTAAACACTGGGATTGCCATATATAATACCTTATAATTGACAATATTACATACAATGTTTCAGGGTGATACTTCCCCATGCCCCCACCACATGTACATAAATCAGTGCAAAATATGATAACTGGGAAAATAATGGCTCATTCCAAACTTTGGCTAGATATTCCCAAAAATGTGAGGCATATTCACACTACGAAAACAAATATTTTTTCGATTCACGAACCCAGGGGAAGATTACACAATGGGGGGGTAGTAACAACAACAAAAAAGGAAAGGGACCTGGGGGTAATCATATCAGATGACCTTAAGGTTAGCAAGCAATGTGAGAAGGCAGTAGGGAGGGCTGAGGGTATACTGGGATGCAGAGGGAAAGGCATCACCAGCAGAAAACAGGAAGTTGTCATCCCCCTGTACAGACAGTTGGTGAGACCCCATCTGGAGTACTGTGTCCAGTTCTGGAGACCCCATCTCCACAAGGACATAGACAGGATAGAGGCAGTCCAGAGGAGGGCAACTAAAATGGTGCAGGGTCTGCAAGAGAAGCCATATGAGTAGAGACTAAAGGAGCTTAATATGTATACCCTTGAGGAAAGAAGGGAGAGGGGGGACATGATAGAAACTTTTAAGTACCTCAGTGGAATCAACAAAGTCCAAGAGGGTAGCATCTTTCAGAAAATAAGACGTGCAAGAACAAGGGGACACAATTTAAAGATGAGGGGGCAGTTCTGGGGCAATATGAGGAAGAATTTTTTCACAGAGAGGGTTGTGGATGCATAGAACAGCCTTCCTAGGAGGTTGTGGGGTCTAAAACTGTGGGAAAATTCAAGAATGCATGGGAAAGACATAAGGCAGTTCTTGTGGGGGGGTAGGAAGAAATAGGCTGTTGGTTAACTAGGATCTTCGGCCTATCCTGTAGGAAGGGAAATGGCCAGACTAGGTGGGCCAAGCGGTCCTTATCTGCCATCAAAGTCTATGTTTCTATGATTCCAATTGCTGAACACACGACTGCCTTAGGCAGTATCTATCCTGGACCTGTTTATGTTTATTATTATTACGCACCCCTAATTTCCCATAAAGGCTGAGCTGTACTGCATCCCATGCAAAATCTGGTATGAGTTTAGAAGTGAGCATAGTCAAATTAAATTGCAAAAAAGAATCAGGACATTCCCCCAAGGATAGACAGTCCCTATCTTCCACAGCTAGGATATGGGAATATAGGTCTTTTCTACTCTTTACCAGAATCATAACTTTAGTGATATCCCATTTTATTAATATTTTTAACAATTCTATTCCATATTTTGGGAGATCTGAAATTCTGTGTAAAGACATAGTTTTCTTTTGAGACCATGCTAAGGCACCAAGATTGATAGTGCACAACAATTGTTCTTTCCAAATCTTATATTCAGGTTTAAAGGCCCACCCTAGATTGTATGACACAAATATACTATAAGAAAAGGCAATAGGATGAATCATGCCTAGACCTCCTTCTGCTATCTTTCTATAGGTTATTGCTCCTTTCACAGGATTAAGCCTGCTCCCCCATAAAGCCTGAACAAAAATGCTATACTGTATATAGTAACCCATCTAGACTGAGAAGGAGGAAAAACATAGCTAACATATAAAAAAATTGGAATTAACAAGGTTTTTATCAGGAGAATTCTCTTTTTCTTCCCTATTGCCTAGCCCTTCCAACTATTCACCAAGTGTTGTGCGATCTGTATTTTTGTGTCCCAGTTCTGACTGGCCATATCTGTGCCCCCAAATACTACCCCTAATGTAGTGATAGTACTTTTCTCAATTTTAAACCCAGAAAATGAGTTGTTCTCCGGAACCGGGGTATCACCCAATACTATCCCTAAACTTTTATGGAGGTTTATCTTAGAAGCAGAAATACCAGAAAAAGACTGATAATGTTCAATAAGAACATCTTCATTTGTAGCAGGGTCTATACATAAAACTAAATCATCAGCATATGCTAGTGTTTTTATCCTGGGTAAAGTAGGACTTAATTCTATCCCTTGAATTCTAACATCTTGTTCTATATTCCTAAGAAAAACATCAATACAAAAGATATATAGCAAGGGGCTCAAGGGGCACCCTTGTCTTACATCCCTTTTAACACTAATGCCTTTAACAATCCACCCATTTATATTGGGGGTTAACATGGCATGTTTATATAGAACTTTCACCCATCCAATAAATTTTTCAGGAATCCCATAAGCTCTTAGGACATTAAACATATACTGATGTGATATCTTATTAAAAGCCTTCTCCTGGTCAATTTCTGTTATGTAGCCTTTCAATTTATATTTTTCAGCTCTATAAAAAATCTCTCTTAGTGCAATTAAATTATCTGTTTGTTTTCTATTAGGAATTGTACATGCCTGGGCAGGACTAATTAGTTAATCTGCAACAGATACCAGTCTGTTCATTAAAAGTTTACTTAATATTTTGAAATCCACATTCAGAAGACTAAGAGGTCTCCAGTTTTTCAACTCTTCTCTATCCCTTTTTTTTTGCAAGTAACTTTATTTTTAAAAAGCAAGTACAGAAACACATAAATAACACAAGTCATAAGCAAGCTCTTGTCATGACTAAACAATCACATAATTACATATATACCAGAAAAATAGAAATACATAAAAACCCAAAAGAAAAAAAGGGAGAAAATAACCATAAAGTGAAACAACCCCCCCATCCACCCACCCAACCCGCAGCAGCCCTTGCAACCAGCCCCAAATGTATGTACGGCTGAAAGTGTATGGACCATAAAGGCCCATACATAAAACCCTGGGTAGCTATAAATACGAAAAGATGGCACAACCCTTCACCAACGAACTCAAAGAATATACTAGATGAAGAAAGGAAGGAAGCATCGAGAGGGGATACTACACAAAAAATATTAGAGTATAGAAGAGGAAAGAGGAGAAGGGAAAAGACATGTTGAAAGACATCTCTTCCCCCTAACGCAACCTGACATTATAAACTTTACACCACTAAGAAGAATCCAACATGGGAGTCTTCTATAAAGGGTTGAAACGGAGAATATTAGATCTGGTAGAGAAAAGGGGAAAAGAAAAGAAAAGAAAGGAAAACAACAGGGGATTAAGTTAATAGCCAAACTTGTCTTTAAGGATTGAAAAAAATTCACCCCAACATTTCTGGAACTTCAAACCGGTATGGAAAAACCAGGCTACACATCTTTCTGCATTTAAAGCAGTAAGAAATTCTGCCCACCATTCCTTGAATGAGGGTTCCCAATCCTCTTTCCAGTTCCTAAGTATTACTAGCTTAGTGACCATATCGACCAAAGCTACTTGTGCTTTTTGGGAATATGTAGGGATCAGTGAATACATACCTAACAAGCATGTGTCTTCATTAAGAAATGCAGCAATATTAAGATATGGCGCCACCCATTGTTTAACCGAGTTCCATAATTTAGCAATTTTAGGACACATCCATAGTTTATGATATAGAGTAGCAAGCTCAGAACCACAATCCCCACATTCTGCTGAGGGTAGCCTCTTAATCTGAAATAATTTAGCGGGTGTATAATATAAATTGTGAAGAATATTAAACTGGGTGCTCCTTAGTCGGTCCTGTTTAATTAAAGAATAATTATCCATCCAAATGTTTTCCCAGGTTTTGACCGAAAAATCCTTATTATGATTACTTTTCCAATAATAGGCTATAGGGGAACACTTTAACATAATGTAATTCAAAATTTTCTTGTACAGTTTAGCTATTACTTGCCACCCCATAGATGTTGACCAAAGATTTTTTAATATAGTTCCGGCCTCATCTGACCATGGAGGTTTACCCAAGAAATGGTAAATACACTGTCGTATTTGAAATAACTGAAACCGTTTTCTTTGAGACACTCCAAATTTTATTTGTAGTGTAGAAATAGATAGGAGTGAGTTGCTCGAAACAAAATCCACTAAGTATAACTTACTGTGAGATTTCCCTAAAAAAAGTTTGCATTGGTTTCTTATCTATTTTTAGATTTGGATTATTTAATAGGGGCTGCTTTAAATCTTTTAAAGGGGAAATTTGAAGCAATGAGCAAAGTTGCTGTAAGGCTCTCACATCCCAACTGAGGGGAGAGTTCCTCAGTTTCCCTGGGATGTTAGACCATGGAGTATATAAAAAAGCTTCCAGGTCTATCCTGCAAGAATTTGCCTGTTGCAAATCTAGGAACAGCCAAGGGGGGCTATCCAATATAGAAGTCATAGATGAAAACCAATGCAAAAATCTACTAGCGTGAATTGCTAGATAATAAACATAAAAATCAGGTAATTGAAGCCCCCCCAACACTCTAGGGCAAGTAAGTTTTGCATAAGCCCAACGTGGAGCTTTATCTTTCCAAAAAAATTCTGAACAAAGCCTATGAAGGGGCAAAAAGAAAGACTTTGGAAGGTAAATGTTAAGGTTACACAAAAGGTAAAAAAGTCTGGGCAAAATTGACATTTTGAGAACATTAGCCCAGCCCCAAAAAGATAGTGGTAACTTATTCCACCTCGCTAGATCTTCCTTAGTAGATTTTATCAATGGGGCTAAGTTACGGTCTTTAAGATTAACCAAATCTTTAGATATTTTAATACCCAAATAAGTTAGATATTCCTTTTCCCATTGTAAGCCCATGTTTACAATCAAATCCTTCGTAAAGAGAGGGGATAGAGAATAAACCATAGTTTTATTTTTATTAAGCTTGCAACCTGAAAAATCACTGAATTGGATAATTTGGAGAGCTTGGGGAAGGGAGTGTCTGCTGTTCAAAATATGAAAAAGTAAATTATCAGCAAAAAGACATAACTTACATTCGAGGTTTTCCAGATGAATGCCCATTATTCCTTTATCCGAGTTTAAAACTCTAGCTAAAGGTTCTATGTAAAGATTAAATAAATATGGAGAAAGAGGGCAACCCTGACTGGTGCCTCGACATAAAGGAAAGATATCAGAAATGAGGTTATTACATTGGAGTCTTGCTGATGGACAGGAATACAAAACCCGTATATAGTTAATAAAGAGTTGCAGGATACCGAACTTTCGCAGAGCTGTGAACATATATTTTCACTGTACTCTATCAAAAGCTTTTTCTGCATCCAAGGACACCAATGCCACTTCCAGCTCAGGGACCCTGGATGCAGATATTAGATGGAACAGTTTTCTAAAATGATCCGCTGAGGTGCGCCCCGCCACAAACCCTGCCTGTTCGGGACTTAATAGACATTCCCACACACTCCCCAACCTATTAGCCAAAATTTTGGCATATATTTTGACATCAGTATTTAGGAGTGAAATAGGTCTGTAATTGCTAATCACTGACGGGTCCTTCTCCAGCTTAGGTAAGAGAATTATTCTCACCTCGAATAATGACTAATCCAAGTCTGGGTGGGAGCTCCAGCAACTATACAGCTGGAGTAACAAAGGGATTAGATGTTCTTTAAAAGTTTTATAGATAAACCTGTGAACCCATCCAGGCCCGGTGCCTTATCTGGTTTTAAAGAATCAATAACTGCTGAGATTTCTTCTCCAGTAATTGGGGCTACTAAAAGGTTTTGGCTGTCTTTGGACAAAGAGGGTAAATCTGCTTTCTCTAAAAAAGCCATCATTTTTCCACTGTGATCCCCCAACATCGGGTCTGGAGAGTATAATGCCTTATAGTAATCTTGAAATAGGGTCAAAATCTCTGAAGAACTAGTCACCAAAGCTTCTGATTGGGGATGTCTAAGAGCTGCGATCCATTTAGATACAGCCTGTGCTTTAGTTGCCAAGCAAGTAATTTGTCCGCTTTGCTCCCCTGACCAATATAAGATGCCTTTAAATGAGAAGCAGATCTCTCCACCCTCTCAAGTAGAATACTAGCATAATGTGCCCTCAGTTTAGATAATTCCTGGTCTTCTAAAAGTGAGATCTTATCCACCCCTTTACTTTCCAAACTTTTAATTCTCTCCAAACAGTTGTTCATTTGACTGTTTTTTTTTCTTTTGTATTGTGGCAATACGAATTAATTCCCCCCTCCAAGTTGCTTTTAAGGCTGTCCAAACCTGATCCACAGCAGGAATCGAGTTGCAATTTATCTTAATAGAGTTTTGCAAGAAATTTTGAAATTTTAAAGTAATTGGTTTGTCCTTTAATAACTTATTGTTTAGAGACCATGTATGCGACAGAATAGGAGTATTAGGTAATTCGAACTGAGTTAGAATTGGAGAATGGTCGGAAATTACTCGAGCTAATATTTTAGAATCAACCATACTTGACATTAGTTGATGACTGACTAAAAAATAGTCAATTCGGGAATAGCTTTTATGTACTGGAGAGAAAAAAGTAAACTCTTTACTTAATGGATTAAGTGCTCTCCAGGGGTCTGAAAGGCCCAAGGAGGAGGTAAATTCGCTTAGGGCTTTTTGCGCTGAAGATAAGCCCACTCCCCTTTGATAGGTACGGTCCAGATCGTTAGCTTGAGCCAGATACCAGTCTCCTCCAATTAGAATAGGATATTGCAAAAAAGGAGCCAATACCATAGCTAAATGAATAAAAAAAGAAGGGGTTTCTACATTAGGGCTGTATACTGAGCCCAGTACTATATCAAAGTTACCCACTTTGCCAATAATGAAAATAAACCTCCCCTCAGGGTCAGAGATAGACTCCCCCGGGGTAAAAGGGATCTTTTTAGCTAATAGCAAAGCCACCCTACGTTTACTGGAGCTAAAACCCGCTCTGAAGACTTGGCCTACCCAACTCTTTTTAAAAAACTGTAATTGTTCTGGAAGCATATGTGTTTCCTGCAGAAACACTATTGAAGGGTCATATTTGGCAAGATGGTTTAAAATAATATATTTTTTCTTGTTATCTTCCCCCCCTTATGTTCCAAGAGAGAATGTTTAAACCGTTGAGCATGGGAAGATCTTTGACTGTGCCATGTAATAGATGATAAATGAAGGGCTACACTGCTGCCATCCCCCTTCCCCTAAAGAAAAAAAGTAAAATATCTCAGTGGCTACCTTCCATCTCCCTAACCACATGGCCCATGGTACTCGCAAAGGAGTGAGCGCCACACCCCCATCTCCCCACCCTCGATTGAAAAACCAATTAAGCAAAACTGATGAGATAACCCTCATCCTCCCGTCACTGAACATTCTCCCCCTATTGATAAAGAACTATAGCTAGAGAGAGTTATTTTTTTAACTCCAACCTAATAGAAAAACTGAGGTTCCCAGAGTAAAGACAATAAGGAAAAAAGAAGCCTAATTACGTTCAACACACATTACATTACTTTCCCCAGCTTACTCCAGCTAGGACTATGCCATTATATGTGACTAAACAGTTCCAAACCCTCAGGTAATACATATATCGGGTTTGAGATCTCAGGGACCATAATCCCATAATAAACCAAACTGTTCCTGAAATTAAAATAGCAGCCAAACCATGTGACAACTTACTGAATATCCCTTTAGCCTGTGAGCCAACCACCCTTCAGGTTATGGAACAGATTCCTCAAAAAACTATCTCAAGTATGGTCAAGCCGAAAAGGATAGCGATATTAGCACATGACACGAGATACGCAACAAGCAGGAAAGAGTTCTGCAGGGCTAAAATCACACAGTACTCCACTAGGAGTGCTGATCAACGATTTTGCTTGTTGCCAGGTTCATTAGAGAGTAAAGTGTTCAGGTATTCCCCTGAAGTAAGAGACTTAATAAAAGGAAAAACCCTTATCGAAAACCAAATTGGGAAAAAAAGGCTTGAGATAACAGTATAACCAGAAAAACGGGAAATTTAACTCGAGCAAACTGACCAACAACTTTGTCTTATAATAAATGATGTGGTGCCATCTAGCGGACAAAACCGGATATAACAACTCTCACACCCTCACTGTAAAACCACTAGAAGGAAAAAAAAAAGAAAAACAACAGTTATCAAATAACTAGCAAGAAACCACTAGTGTCCCAAAAATGAACATTTTCTATTTGGCTGGGAAAGCCAAAACATATGCTTCCTGTAGCCCAGCATTAGAAAGGTGATCAGCCCAAACACAATAGAACAGTTCAAGGATGCAAAGTCCTTTTAGAATGTTCTCGACAGTGGTCTTAAGCTTCTTGTGACTGGGCTAGAACCTTCTCATTTAGGGAATAAATCGGGATAGCACTTCTTCAAAATCTTAACAGCCTCCTCTACGGTGTCAAAGCGTCTTGTTCCTTCCTTTAAGGACACCTCCAGACGGGCTGGATATAGCATACAATGCTTTATACCCGCTGCCCACAGTTTTGAAGTGACAGGGCGAAAAGAAGCTCTGAGCTGACAGGTTTTCAGAGTCAAATACGGAACTAGCCTCAGTTTTTTCCCCTCCCAGAGAATAGCCAATAATTTCCTGGCTTCTCTATAAATAAATTCCCAGTCCAAATAGTTCAGTAATTTGAAGATTATAGGTCTTGTCGGGTCAGACAAAGCAGGTTTTCTCTCAAGGATCTATGCTCTCTTTCAATGATGAACTCTGGACCATTCGGGAAGGGACCCACAGTTTTTCTCAGAAACTGCTGTACAAACTGAATTGTGCTTGGACCCTCTTCCCCTTCAGGCAACCCTATCAGCACCAGATTGTTTCTCCTGTTTCTCCCCTCTAGATCCTCGAGTTGATCTTCCACTTTAGATAAAGACCTTTTGACTTCCACAACTTCTGGTTCCATTTTGTCTTGTTTCCTTTCCACTGAGGCTATTCTGGCTTCTGTATCAGTAACCCTGTGGGCTAGCTGGGTAAGTGCTGGCTTGAAGTCTGCCACATCCTCAATTAACTTCATCAGAGCTTCCTTAATTGTTGCTAGCTCTGAATAAATGTGTGAGGGTGAGATCTCCTCCTAGGGGCTCTGTGGTGAGGAGCTACGGTGAGGGCACTTGGCTTTTGACTCCTGCGTGGCCTCCTCTTGTTCCTGCTGCATAGACATATTGCAGGCGTATTCTACTGCTACAGACACCACTTTTGACTCTCAAGCTTCTTAATATTTAAAATAGCAAAAAGAAGTTGGAGTAAACGGAGGTTAATTGCGGTAGGGACGGTGAAAAGAGCGGAGCTCTGACAGTCGCGTCCTATCCCCTGCACAGCATCACGTGACTCCTCCTCTATCCCCTTTTTTAAAAAGCAGAATTAGTGATGCCTGGTACATGGAACTAGCTAGACAGCCTTCCTGTAGCATGCTATTATATATTACTGTCATGGCTGGTATCAAATCTTCACAAAACATTTTATAAAATTCAGCCCCTATTCCATCTGGCCCAGGGTCTGAGTCACTCTTCAGACTTTTTATAACATTCCTTATCTCTTCTCCCTGTATTGGGGCAATTAAATGACTTTTTTCATTGTCCACAAGTGAAGAAGGTACATTCTGGAATATGTTCTTATTATCAGATATGTGTAGTTCAGAACCAAATGTCTCTAAAAAATGTGCATGGACCAAATTCAATATTTCTTTAGGAGAAGCAGTAGATTGTCCAGAATGTAACCTTAGTTTATTTAGGAACCTATGTTCCACTCTATTTTTTGAGTCTTTAAAGGGACCTAATGCTCCTTTTTTAATGGTAGTGCCAAATCTTAATTCCTGCCCCAAGGTTTTGGCTCTGTCATACTGCCATGAGCACATTTGTTTTTTAATGTCTAGTATTTGGTTATCTAGATTTTGTTTTAATGTTTCCGATTTTGAAATTAGTGCTTGCAGTTTTGCTCTTAGATGTAAGTATGTCAAAAACCTTTTGTTTGCACTCTCTCTTGTAAGTGTCTGGAAAAACTGTTTCCAGGATACTTTTGTATCTTCCCACCAGAGGGCAGCACTATCATACATTGCAAACACAGATACCCTAGCTTCCCATTCCTGTCTCTAGGCTTTCTGCACTTGTTCATCTGTTAAAATTGAATTGTTCAACCTCCACAAGTTCTTCTTAGTTCTAGGAGTATCTTTCCAAGTAACCTTTATTGTTAATGATTTATGATCTGAAAATTATCTTCCCAAAAGATTAGCATTCAAAGTCACTAAGATTTCAGAAACAAAAACAAAATCAATTCTGGTGGATAAATGTCCTTTAAAAAAAGTGTTTCCACCATTTTGAAACTTTGCCCTATAGGAATCTATTAATTTTGCATTTAAAATTATTTTGTTAAGGACTGTAGAATCACAAAACATTTTGTCAGTTTTCAGTCCTCTATCTGTTGTCTTAAGGCCACAATTAAAATCACCAGCCCAAACTAATAATCTAGAGGTATGTAGATATGGCTGAACTTTTTGAAATAGACAAACCCTAAGAGCTTTAGTCTGTGGTGCATAAGTATTGATTATCCCGAATATTTCAGAATATAAAGAGATGTCTAGCATTAATGCTCTCCCTGGGTCAATTTCTACTAGTTTAGTTACTTTGATACCAGGATTATTTATTAAAATCCCTACCCCATCACATCTTTCTTGGCCTACTGACCAGAAGGAAGGCCCTTTAACCCAATGTTTTGTAACTGCTTGTAACTCTGTGTGTGTCTTAAGCCAGGTGTCCTGCAAACAAACAATATCATCATTCTCTTGAGCTAAAGAGTTTAAAACTACAATTATCTTAGCAGTCCCTTTAATGTCATTTACTTTTGTAGATGTTAAAGTAAGGGAGTCCATGTGTTAAAGGCTAAAAAAAAAAAAAAAAAAAGGAAATGCTAACCACATCAAGAAGTCTTGCTATGTCTCTGTCTCCTTGTCCTTTGGGCAATGTGTGTATCCCTTCCCCTATCATCCACGTCAGAAATAACCTCCGTAGTGCCAGTGTTTGTAGAAGAGGTATCTGATAACTCTGCCTCTGACTCTTCATCTGAGTTATCTAGGGCAAGAGCCTCATATCTATTTCCTTTTCTCCAAGATTTTGTCCCAGAGGCTGTGCCTAGTTTCTCTTCCTTGCTTTTACATTTAAGAGTTTTGCCTGACCTATTCCTTTTAGTGGCTGCTTTCCTTTGTTTTGTCTCTTGGCTGGGTGGTGGGGGGCTGGGGGCATGTTCTGTACTTCAGCAACATCAGCTATTCTATTCTGTAGTTTGTCAGAGATTTTGCTAGTGCTAGGAGAAGTTTCTGAAAATTCCTCTGAGGGACCTTTACTTGTGTCTGTTTTAGCAGCAACACTAGGGGGAGAGGGGTCCAGAACACTAGGTTCCTGAGTTGCTGCAGCAGCAACTTTTTCGGCCTGTAACTGTTGTGCTGTATTTATAAAGCCATCCTGGGGGGGCAATCTTCACAATTATGGGAGGCTCAAGGGCACTTCCCATAACCATGTCCTGTGTTCTCACATAAATTGCACTTAAAAAGATTTACACATGCTGAGGAATTGTGCCCATAATCTAAACAATGGTTACATCTGGGGGTGTCGCAGGCATTGCTCAAATGAGTACATGAACCACATTTAAAACATGATTTTGGTTGCCCCATGTAGAATAAAACACCCCTGTCCCTTCCCAGATAAAATGTACTAGGCAGATGCACACGCCCACTATTTGTGGAAAATAATTTAACCTTTATTTTCCATCCACCGTTCCATATTTGTTCACTATCTAAAATAGGAACAGGCTTATCTAGAAATTCACACCTTTGCCTCAACCAGAATAGGATGTCCTCTACATGGACACCCTCATTACGAAACATGACAGTGATGTATTTAACTGCCGGTTTAGTAAGAGGGATGGCCATGTAGGGAATCCATAAAGGGCTATTTTTCAGAGTCTGAAATTGAGACCAGAACCTATCTAAACTCAAGATAGACTTGAAACTAACATCATAATTTCTGTTACCTAAATGAATCAAAGCAAAAATTTCAGAAGAAAAAAATGCATTGTACCCTTTAACAGCTGTTTAGCAATATAAAGCCTATCTGGAGGATCCTCCAAACCACCCTTAAAAATAAATCTCACAGCATTTTTCCTTGGGGCTGGTTCCCCCTTATTCTGATATAAATCTGCCAGTTTAAACATGGGGTCCAACCAAGCTTTTTTATTTGGATCCCTCAAAATATGTTCTGCAGGCCCCATTCTAGAAGGAAGTTCCTCTTTGTTGACTGGTGCTTGAGATTCTTGTTCTGTAACTATGACCATGTTACTTTTGTTACTTGCCTCGTTGGGGCCCATTTCAGGTGAATAATGACTAGTAGTAGTAGGAAGGCAGGGTTTGCACACATTATCCAGCTTTTTAGCATCAAAAACATCTCCAGACAACGCTTCAGTCCTGTATTTAATAACAGTTTCGTCCTCTGAATCCGCTTCCCAGGTACCCAAAGCATTCTGCAACCAACCCGCACTCTCCTGCACACGGGCAGGGGACCAATTCTTTTGTAAAGCTATCAGTTCAGCATTTGTCTCTGTATCTCTCAATGGGGAATGCGCTGTAAGTGCAGGATTTACAGTGGGTGTTTGAATTGGGACTTCCTTCACTGGAGTGGCCTTTGATTGTGGGGCTCCATGAATATTCAAAAGACCCAGTCTGCATCTTGCAGGGAGAGGAGGCTTTACTGGCTCTTTGCACACAGCTTTCTGCTGCTTACTACTGCCAGCCAAAGAGGTCTCAAGTTTGGGGGGAAAGTTACTGAACCTGCAGGGAGATCATTCTTTGCCACGTCTTCACACAGCTGATTCCCATGTGAGTCACCACACAGAACTATTTGAGAACTTTCAGGCAAATGTGACAGTTCTTTTTGCAGCACTTCACGTTGTGATTTAAACTGCTGTTCTTTTCTTAGCAGCTCTAAAACTAATTTCTCTTTATCTGACACAGTCTTAACATTATCAGGCAAGTTGTACAGTACCTGGGTTTTGTCTTCAGCATCCTCCATGATCTGAGACCAATCCATGTTATCTTCAAAGAAACATACCGGAACATCATTCTCCTCCATAGATGTACTTAAGTCTTTCTCACTTGCTGAAACTGCAGCCTCCAAAATGATAGCTTTCTGACCTTCCTCTCCCATTTGCAAGTTTGTAGGCCTTGAAATCAGGCCTCCTCCTTGCAACACATCCTGCTCCCCTGCCACATCTGCACTTCCTCCTCCTCCTGTGTCCGGCCGCAAACTGAGCCCCTCCAACCTGTCCACAGGAAGTGACAGAACCCCTGCAGGCAGAGTTGGGGAATTTCCCTGGTGTCCTGGCCAAATTTCCCTAATTCACTAAAAATACTACCAGCAGCTTAATCTGGTTCAAGGTCAGTTGGCATTCAACTGTATCCCCCTCCCCCGGGTCGTGCCTGAAAATAGGCAGGATTTGTCTAGTGCACTTACCCGGTCAACAAAAAATAAATAAATAAATAAATGTTGCTTATAAAGACATTGAAGAGGACCGGTCCTAATACTAAACCCTGCGGTACCCCACTAGTAACCCCACTTTCTTCAAAGTGGACTCCATTTACTATTACTCTCTGTGTCCTATTCTCCAGCCAATTCTTTACCCAGGCTATCATCTTGGGACCCACTCCCAGGCTGGCTAACTTGTATATTAATCTTTTGTGTGGGACTGTGTCAAATGCCTTGCTAAAGTCTAGGTAGGCCATGTCCACAGCCCCTCCCTGATCTACTACTTTGGTCAACCAGTCAAAGAAATCTATTAGATTCAAATGGCATCACCTTCCCACTGTGAATCCATGCTGCCTTGGGTCCTGTGCCCCTCTGGCCTGTAGGCACTTGACAATTCTTTCCTTCCTGTTTGGGGCAGTCAGCCTGCAGTTGATGCAGGCTGCCACTGAGAATCACTCAGGGTGCATTTTTGGGTAAAAGGGACACTTTGTGCCATTCTTTGTGGTGCAAGCCCTTTGTGTCATTCCAGGAGCTTTGAGAATTGAGCCCATTTACTCATTCCCCAAAAAGTAACTTTGGGTAAGAGTGTTTGATGGTTAATATTAACATGATATTGGGAAGATTTGAGAGTAACATTGAACAGATAGGAGAACTTGTTGAAGGACTAACAAGCAAGGTAACACAAAGGTTGGAACAACTAAAGGACATCAAAGGTGTTGCAAAGGGTAAAACTGAGAGATCTTATTAAACAGCTACTAACACCATCACCTCCTATCTTAGATATAATGGTAGAGCCCCTTCTATAAGCCCTAAATAATCAAAAAGTATGGATAATCCTCAGGGTCAATAGAAACTGAATCAGAAGTGGAATCAGATGAAGACACAGAATGCAAATTCTTCAGCTGGGAAGTGAATGGAAATGAAGAAATGCCTTAATTGTCCTGGTTAATCCTAAAGAAAATAGAAAAACTGAACATCAAGTTTTTAGAAGTTAACATGCTGCAGAAAAAGATAGATTCTTTCCAGAATAACTTGTTTATTACTGACCATGTAAACTGTAGAATTCAGAAAGCAATTAATTTAGAGTTAACAATGCATATCAGATTTGGAGGATAGCCAGTTACAACTTAAGGGACAGATAAACAGGCTGGGCTGCTGGCATAGAGGTAGCACTACTGCTCGCAATGCCGATGACCCAGGTTTGGGGACAGACCTGGGAGTTGAAGGGCCGGCAGGGGGGATGAGGACAGAGTGTCTCATGAACTACTCTCCTCCTCCAGGGGTGGGGGTATGGGTGAGTATCTGGTGTGAGACTGCCCCCTGGCAGAGACCAGGAGAAGCCGCTGCCAGAACTGAAATGTTGGGGAGGCGTGCCAGATGTTAGTGACTCGGTGCAGTGTGTCATTGCATGCTATGCCTCCCGGGGTCACAGAATCTAAAATGCCATCCTTCAATGATGCTTCCCTCCTCCAGTTCCACTGCACCCACCCACAACACTCTGTTAATGACCAAGTACAGTCCTCTGTCAGGTTTGGCCTGGCCCCATGACTCTGCCCTGGGGGGCAAGCCAGGGAGGAACACTGGCAGTCCGTGGCTGCCGGGAACTAAGTACAGTCCTTCGTGGGTCACAGCTTCTCAGAGGACCTTCCCAGAGGGGTAAGTCTGGGAGGACCATCATTGAGGTGAGTCCCGGGGGGGGTGGAGGCTGAGAAGCTGGGCCATTGTGACAAAAAGCATAGTAAATTAAAAAAAAGAGACAGACAAAGGAACAATTTGGAGACTTAACTTAAAAGTCTGCTTCCTGGAATTTGAAACACAATCCAATCATAAGAACATTAGAATACTAGGGGCCAGATATTTAAATGTTTGTGCAGGTGCAAATTAGTGCTGCACTACTGATAGCACCTGTGCCGGTCCCACAGCTCTCTATTTTCAGAGGCACTGGGCTGGTACTATGCTGTCTGAATATAGGGTGGCCATGGCACAACACAACCATGTGTAGCATATGCAGCACAGATCACAGACACAGCACTGCACAAAGCACTCAGAACAGTGCAGCCCATGAAGAGGGTTTTCAAAGACACAGCCCTTTGCATGGCAGCAGGGATGAAGAAGTGGCTGTTGGTGGATATTAAGGATACCAAGGACAGATACACAACACAACTGCATCACTAACAAAAATAAACTTCATTAACACATGGAAACAGGCTAGAAGAAGAAAAGGTAGCAGGGAGAGTAAACAGTGGTAGGCAGCAACATTGGGAAGGGTGAGTTTACAAGGGGTTATGCTGGTGGTGGTGATGGGAGTGGGGCAGGAGGCACTGACAGGTTCAGGCACTGGGCCACTGTCTCTACCACCTGGACTGCCTCACTGATGTCCTCAAGTCTCTGTAGGGTGAGGCACTGCTGCCTCACCATCTGCCACAGTAGGTCATCCTGACCATAGAAATTTCAGCTATCTGACTGGAAGAGCAGAACTCTTACACAAAGTTATATATGGTAGATGAGCATCTCACACTTGCACAGTGATAACTATTTTACTGACTACAGCTATGTATTAGAACAATAAAACAAGTGATAAAACATGCTGATGGTGGCAGTGTGCCTCATGGCTGTAGGTGGCACTCTAAGACCACAAATATATTGTAAAGCGCTAAGGCCCACATATTCAAAGAAAATGTGTGACCCAAAATGGAGATGCGCAGCGCATCCCAGAAATGTGGTGAAGCACGACATTGGAATGGGAGAGATGTGTCGCACATCCCCAAATGCAAAATTGTGCAAAAATAATGTATGCAGCACAAAAAAGGAGGTGGCACCTGAATATGCCATGCAAGTGTATATTCAGCCAAAATGTGCGGTGCATATGTCGCGCATCACAAAACTGCCGCGCAAAGTTAGGTATGTAAGGGGATGGCCAAATTAGCCAGCCACCCACAGGCAGGCTGAAGAACTGCAGACAGGTGACACTGAGACAGCCCTCAGAGGTGCACCAGGATGTGCTTCTGGCACCCACACATGGTATTCATGTCAGGATAGTAGTATCCAAAGCCACAGCCATGCTGTGCCATCTTGCTAGGCACCTGCTGGGTGCCACTGGGTGATACCACCAGCACCGCCCATTCAGCCACCCCCCCACACCACACCCCAGTCATGGACACCCAGTTGCAACATGCTAGTCAGGCTAGCACATCAGTGGAGCAGATAGCTACAATGCAGTACATGTACTAGGTGCCATGGCATGCACCCATGTGGCCGTCAGAGTGCAACCAGATAGAGGCATGTGCCCATGGTGGCATCTGGGACAATGGTGAGCAGGATACATGGCAGTAATGGTTGCAGCATGGCATGGGTCAGGGACAGCACAGTGGCACACACCCATGGTGGAGCATCATAGGTGCACACAGCATGCCCGTGCCAGACCCACACCACCAGGAACCACATACATGCCACTAATGCCATCCTTGCAGTGTGACAATGCCACAGGGGCCCTGTGTTCAGGTCACTGTGGTGTACTGGTGGTAGACAGTGCACAACTGTGAGCAGCACTGGACAGGGGTGGCGCCACCTGTGGCCTGAAGGCAGTAGGGGCATGCCCCAAGGACACTGGACCCCTTCAGTGTTGTGTTTGTGGCCACCTAGGCCATGACCATGGCCATGGATAGTAGCACTGCAAACTTCTCAACTGTCACACAGTATGGGTATGGCACTCATTTTATTTCTCAGACACTCTCTGACCCACATAGGGTGGGTAACATTACGGACTGACCACTGAGACTGTTATGCAGAATTGTATGGTAGTATGGGATGCTAGGTATCAGCACACAGTATCAACTTTGGTGCACTTATTTCCACACACTTCTGAACATAACCTGTCATGTTTGCTGCTGTGTCACACATTCTGACCAGTTGTCACACCTTGACACATATTTGGGTGCTCAGGGGTTGAGGGGGTATGTAGCACTGAACTCAGACCAGTGCAATTCACCCACACACAAACATGTATTCTCACCTGTCTGCTATGCTGAAGTACCTCCTGATCACCTTTGTGGAGTGGTGGTGCTGCCCAGTAATGCTGGAACTGCGCATGCCAATGGTATGCAAATGGCCTGAATACATTCCAGTAATGAGATGCAAATGTGCTGTTTGGGTGCTGACTGCAATGACGCCATTTGCATATCTTGGCTGAATATTGCAAATCTGCATGCCACACAAGTGACTTTGCATTGCGCTCTTCTGTATGCTCTGCACTGGGCTCTGGGCACCTGCTGCACTGCTGTGAGATCGCACATGTTTGGGATATTCTGCCTCACATGGGTGATCACATATTGCGGTGCAAGTTCTGAATATACTGTAATTTTGTGCCAGTGCAGTTAACTTGCATGGCACAAGCACTTGAGCGATGCAGCCTGCCACTTTTGAATATGGGGCCCTAAGTATACTAATCATAGTAGTATATGCTAAGCACTGTAGTAATAACTAATAACATTAAATGGCACACTCAGGTCATTAATACATCTCTGCTATGTGGTAGTCTGTCAGTACGTCATAACACACATTAGTAAACATCTGTAAATGCTGGTATACCTTATACTGGATAACAGAAAATGGTAGTCCACATTAGGGACGGCAGGTCTGGTAGGTCTACACACCTGTGGACAGAAAGTAAAAGAAATCAGCCAGCTGTGTGTATAGGATGGGGAGCAAGTCCTGTCCATTGTATGCTGACAGCGTAAATATAGCTAGCAAATGCACTACCATGCCACCCTGGGAGGATGGCTGGATGGCACTCCCAATGGACCAGACGTGGCATACCATGTAAAGCACCATGGACATGTACACTGGAGGGATACATGGCCATGGCCAAGTGAGCATGGCAGACATATATCAGTGGCACAGGATCTGGCAGCACCCTGCCAAGATCTGTGGGGAGAGGTATGTACCGGGGACACGGTGTGGACACACATCCTGTGGCCATTGACAAGGCATTCTGCACCATGACAAACCCAGGTGTGCTTGACACCAACAGTCATGACTCTCCCGGAGTCACAGCTGGGACAGCGCACTGGTGCACACACACACACACACACACACACACACACACACACACACACACACACACAAACACACACACACAGGGTACACAACACAGCTGTGCAAGGTTGGAAATGGCTGGTGGCACTGTGCACAGGAACATGGTGCTCGTTCCTGCTGTGATTGTGAACTTGTCAGGATGCAGGACCCACTGTACACCTGTTCTCAGAACATCAGTATATGCTGCACTGAGGCTGAATGTAACTGATGTCTCTGATGTCCTGGTGCAGCATAGGTACAGTGTAGCCAGAGGGGACATGACCACCGCAATTCCCAGATATGTGCACATAGGCCTCCTAGTAGGTTCATGGCAACCCTATATACCCTGATGGTCACCACATGTAGCAGCTGTACTGTACCTGACCAAGGTTGCTGGGTCACTGTAGCCACTTTAACAGTGTCAGTATGGCACCATGGCAGCCCAGGGATGTTGCCCACATGTGACACTATGGCACCTCAAGCCCAGCTACAGTGATCAACCCCACTGGCCCTGTAGACACCATCCAGGTGTTCCCCCCAACCTTACACTAACCATTGGATGTCCCCCACTCCAGGACCCATGCAGGACAATGGTCACATGTCTCCTATGTGTCCAACATGTGGCCAGTGGTAGTGTAAGCATTGGGTCACCATAGCTGGTCAGCATAGTGTGTTGTGGACACCACTCATGGCTGAGGCCTGAGGCATGAATGCATGGCCCCTGGGATGCACTGCCAACCAGAGACACAATTTTGCACCAACCAATGCCCAATGGAGGGCTGGTACTGTGCCACTGAGGCACACCACAGATCACATGTGGCACTGGAGAGGTCAGTCATGTAGGGGACAAGCCATGGTGGTCATCCAGTGCACATGGGCTGCCATGACACTGTATTGACCACACATGGATGACTGCTTGCTACTGCTACGCCCTATAGCAATGGTCCTGGCCATAGGGTGATAGGGATCCACAGTTCACACTGCAAACACCGTGCTACTGGTAGAAAGGGAAGGTGCAGATCACAAAAAAAATGATAAACCAAAGCACTGAACAGACTGCACTCATTGCTAAGTAAAGAAAAAGTACACAGGCAAAACATTTTAGAGCACACCAGTGCAAAAGGTTTATTTGGAGCCCAGGTGCGACAAACCCTTGGTGCTTCATGTCTGTGCGTGATACTTCATCAGGAGGTGGAGTCAGTGACTAGAATACATCTCTTATAAGGTGAACGTTTAAAGTGACAGTGCTATTTGGTGGCAATGAATGCTCCAGGTAATGTGCGCTCACAGAAAATAACTAAAAACAATTCAGATTGATTTTATCACAGAAGTCTATAACCAAGCAGCCAAAAATAAGGTGCTCAGCAAAAACAATTAAATATGAGGGCTGCTCAAAAACCTAGAGTAAATTACCACCAACAATTGTGATTACAGTATCAACAAACACCAAAAAATGGACACTGATGTGAAAGATAAAAAATGTGAACAAGAAATAAGCTCATTAAGCATGATTTTAAGAAAATCAATCTTATAAGTTCATAGATTCTATTAATTGTATACTTGTATGGGAACACTGCAATTATTAAAGTCAAAAATAAAAATAAAATTAAAAATTGGACAATAAAAGGAGTTAAAGAAGCCATTGGAGGGCACAAACTAAGTTCCAGAAGGTCAAGGATACCCCCAGGTCTCCATAACTACACAAATAAAGCTGGCATCAATTTTACTACTTACAGATATGGGCCCCCATATTCAAAGGGGATGCATCCTGGTGGAAAAAGAGATGTGACGTGCATCCCACACAATGAGCTGCAGCGTGATATTCAAAGGGCGGTGCTGTGCCACCTAAAAGAGAATGCACCATAGCACATAGAGAATATATATATGGCACAAGTTGTGGGGGTGTGCCCATAAAGGTGCCACATATGGGCATTTTCAATGGGCATGTGCCCTGCAAAGGTCTGAACTGTGCCACACATAGATAGGCCAGGGAAAGCTATCCTAATTCCGTCAGCCACCCACAGGAAGGCTGTGGAAGTTCAGTTTAGTGCACAGCAGCCTGCCAGTCCCAGTAGCAATGTGGATCCCCACCCCTACCCCATCCCTGAGCACCATAACAGAAACAGTGACCCTCGAGTCCATAGTGTAGGGGCCCCCCTCCCATACCCCACCTGGCAATGATCATGATTCACCTCCTGAACCCCAATCCCTGTTCAACTTAGGACCTTCTCCTGAATCCAAGTGCCTGTGCATAACACGATTCACTCCTAAACCTATATCCATAGGGCAGGGTCCCCACTCTCAGACCCCATCCCCGATGTCCAGACCATGACATACGCACCCCACATATTTCCATAGTGTAGTGGCCCCCCCACCCAACTGGAGTCGACGACTGGCTCTGGATTCCCGAACAATGGGCACGTCCTATGTACAGTGCCAGTCTATTGACAGTGCAGTTGGTGGCTGGCTGTGGTGATGTGCAGAGGGCAGAGCCAGTCACCAGCTGCAGGAGGGTTGGGGGTTGCAGGGTGGGGGTCCTGTCATGATGGGCTGGGCGGGCCACTGGACTACCGGGGATGTGGGGTTTCCCACAGCATCCTGTGTACAGTCAGGGCTGGGGGGGCACTAGACTACTGGGGTTGTGATGTCTTTGGTATGACCATGTGGATCGGGACATGAGTGGGGGTCGCTACACTGTTGATGGGTTGGGGCATGGGGATGTCCAGTATGTGATATCGTGGGATCGGGGCTGGGAGGGGGGTACACTACACTAAGGAATTATTGGGGGCAAACAACATTACTATCTCAGGGATCAGAGCTGGGAGGGGGTTCCATGGGACCACCAGGGCAGGCAGGGTGGCTGTATAGCCTGTCACATGTTTGGGGCTGGGAACAGCTGCCCCAGCACATTCCTCCAGGTGCAGACATGCTAATGAACAGGTATAGTGCCCTTTTGCACCATGCATGCCCAATGAGTTTATTAGCATTTCCTGGCTAAATATTGCATATGGGGTCATGGCGCATCCAGGTATGTGCCACACATGGCCCATTGGCGGTATTCAGCACCAACCTTGGTTAAGCTGTTTAGGACTAGGTGGCTGACTGCTCTGAGTTGCGCATCCAGGGTTGGATATTCAGACAGTATGTGTGATCAGTAATGATCATGCATACTGTTTGAATGCAGCTTCAGAGTCGGCTGGCACATCTATTCTGAGTGATGCATCTTTGTGCACGCGCAACCGGACGGCTCTGAATATGTCCCCATGGTGTTATGTAAGTGTTTCTGCTATTCAAACTGAAAGCAGAATTGACCCTCAAGATAAATATCCACACCACTTCTTTTTGTAGCAAGATATTTTGTCTGTTACCTCCTCTGGGGTTAAGCCAAACATGTTCAGTACCCATAAATGATAAACTCTCTAAATTACTTTGATGCATTTCTGCAAAATGTTGTCATCCCAGACTATCTAAATCCACATTAAGTATTGACTGAACATACTCTGCATCCTTTCCTTTAATGGTCATGTGGAACATCTCACGTACAATTTTGGACAACAGCAAGTCAGAACGTAAATAACAAAAAGTGTAGGACAGCTAATAAATTGTCTGACTGTGACCTCTCTGTCCAAAATAGGATGTTTATAGGATTTTGCCTGGTTACGGTAACGACAGACATTACATTTGGCACATCTAAAACATCCAACTGGTGGTGGTGGCATCCATTTTGGTCTAATCTCTGGTCTGTTCTTGAAAAAAAAGCTGTTAGACTGTCCGTTAGGTTTGCGTCATGATGGAAAGTGATCCGTGGTGCCTTTCCAATCTCTCTAAAAAGAGCTGTCTCCTTTAATACTGACCAAAGTTTGTTAATTATGGATGAAATATTGTTTGAAATTCTACAGTATAGTTACCATTGGAACTGGTTGTTCTCCACTTCATCTAGATTTTGGTGTCAATAAATATTTTTCCTATCCAAATTCCTGGCCCTGTTTAGAGCTTCATCCAATAAATTTCCAGACTATCCGCTTTCTAAAAATCGATTTTTTAGATCTTATTTATTTATTTATTTATTGAATTTTGGTAACCGGGCAGGCCCTCTGGGACAAGACAGTCTATTTTTCAGAGGTGACCCGGGAAGTGCAGTACATTGATAGTGCATTTATTGATACAAGAAATTAGACAAGGAGTAGTCATACAGTAAGAGAGTACATCAATTACATTCAGTTATGCAAAATAAGCAATGTAAAGCACAGTCAACAAAACTTGTGTATAGACATCATTTACAGTATATTTTTTTCTCAGAGATCCCCTCGGGGGGGGAATGCTACAAGTCTCGATGGCTGAGAGGGACCTGGGGGTGGTGGTGGATGTCAAGATGAACAACTCAGAGACTTGTGGGAGGGCAGCAGCCAAGGCCAACAGGATGCTGGGATGCATCGCTAGGGGGATCACCTCAGAAGGAGGAAGTGATACTCCTCTGTATAACTGCTTGGTGAGGCCACACCTCGGTAGCAGCGTGCAGTTTTGGAGGCCACACTTAAAGAGGGACATTAAACTCCTGGAGAGGGTCCAGAGGAGGGCAACCAAAATTATTTGGGGCTTGGGGGACAGGACCTATGAGGAGAGGCTCGAAGAGCTAAATATGTACACATTGGAAGAGAGAAGGGACCGGGGGGACATGATAGAGGTCTTCAGGTACATGAAGGGGGTAAATAGGGGAGGAATAGTCAGGGTGCTTCGAAGGAAGGAGGAGGGGGCCACTAAAGGGCATGGGTGGAAGCTGGAGGGGGGAAGATTCAGGGGAGAAAGGAGGAGGTGCTACTTCACTGAGAGGGTAGTGGAGCCATGGAATGCACTGCCTAGGGGGCTGGTGGAGGCAGAGATGGTGGAGGCGTTCAAGAGGGGGTGGGACAGGTACAGGGGAAGGGTTCTAGAAGCAAAATCCAATGCAGTGAGAATATCTGCAACTGAGAAGGGAGAAGCCAGAGAAGGCAAGGGGGGCAGCAAGGTCAGCTTCCAGGGTGGGGGATGACCAAACGAGCAGACGCGAAAGACCGTTAGGCCTATTCTGCTGGCATTTTAGTATGTTAGTATCTAGAATCATTCAAAGAGTGAACAGGGGTTAGGAGTCAGCGGAAGCAGGAGCAAGGTGGGGTGGTTAGGTGAGATAACAGTGAACTCTGAAGCAGAGAGAGGGAGGTGCAGGCCAATATAGAAGGAGGTAGAGAGAAATGGTGGGAGAGGACATGTTGTTCAAAATAGGTAAGTTTGAGCAATTTCTCCGAATTCTAGCAAACTGTCCAGATGGAATAGATCGAATGAGATGCTGAGGATGTGCACTTGAGGCATGCAGGAGCATGTTAGCTGCTTTAGGCATCCTGTAAGTTGAGCTTTGTACTGGTATCCCATCAGTTCCAACAACTGTCAGATCTAAGAAAGAAATTACATTGGGATCTGATGTATAAGTGAAACAAATGCCAGTGTCAATAAGATTAAAAAAAATCAAGAAACAATCCATTGAGGCCTCGTCGTCATTCCAAATGATCAAAATATCATCGATAAATCTACCCCACATAACTATGTGGGGGTAGATAAGGATTTCATCCATGGTTGAACATGGTGGTCCCTCCCACCATGCCATAAAGAGATTGGCATAGGAGGGGGCCACTGCCATACTAACATACTAACATACTAACATACTATTTGCCAGCAGATTAGGCCTTATGGTCTATCGAGTCTGCTCGAACCTAGATCCTTAGTTGGGTGCCGAGACCCTCCCATCCCTTGTGCTCCAGAAACCCCTATCATCCATCCCCACCCCACCCCCCGGGACAGGCCATCATCTGATACATCCCTGTAGCCCATTTCTGCAAGTAATATTTCTGATTAAACAAAAAATAGTTGGTAGTCAGAATAAGTTCCATTGCTTCCATGATAAAGTTTGCTGATAATTCACGTGTTACAACTGACTGATATAAGTGATAATCTAGTGCTTGTAGGCCTTGATCATGATTTATGGATGTATATAGACTTTCAACATCCGCTGTGATCTACCTGTATTCACTGGACCAGACAAACCCACCATGTTTGGACAATATATCCATAGTGTCTCTTATGTAAGACGATTGCCACTGTACTAGTTGTTTTAAAAAAATTATCAATAAAAATATAGATCTTTTCTGTTAGGCAGCCACAACCAGACACAATTGGTCTACCTGGTGGTTTTTTTTTGGTCCTTGTGAATTTTGGGTAGAACATAAATGGTGGGGAGCCACTGGACAATCAAGTGTCATAAAATCAAGCTCTGCTTTGGTTATGTAACCTGTAAAAAAATAATCCATTAGAAACAAATACATTTTATTTTTAATGTCTTTTGTTGGATCCATCTGTAATCTGACATAGCTGTCTGTATCATCCAATTGTCTCCCAATTTCATTCTCATGCTGCGGAATGTTCATCAAAACCACCTTGCCTCCCTTATCCGCTTCTTTAATAATTCTTGAATTATTATTTTTAAGTTCTTGTAAAGCTGACCATTCATCCTGAGTGAAATTGTAATGGTAGTAACTCCATCTTGCTCTGAATAATTCATCCACGTCTTTCAGGACCAGATTCTGAAAATTAATGGGCAAAGCACTGTTTGCAGGGGTGGATTGAACTTTGAAGGTGCTTTGAAATCAGTAGCTCTAGGGATGGGATGTTGGCTATTCAGTGGTGATTGAATAAAATCAGAAGTTGAATCTGCAGCCTCATTGGACAAAGCATCTGGTTCTGCTGAAAGATCCAGCAAAAGCTTTACATCATCTTGAAATGAAGAAATAACTGGCTCAATTCCAAAACGCAGTTTGTTTTTTGCAGAAGAAGTTCTTCAGATTAAGTTTCCTGAAAAACCTTTTGATGTCCACAAAAAGTTCAAATTAATTCACTCTCGGGTCAGGTACAAATGAAAGACCTGTATTCAAAATATTTTGTTTTTCTGTTAGTTGATAATCAGATACATTAACTATCTCATAAGTCTGCTCCTTAAAGAGATTCACCAATATGAATAAAAATACCCCTGCACCTGAAATACAGGTTCCTTACCGACACAGGCATCCTGAATTGTGAAAATGTCCTAATATAGTCCATTACGAAAAAAACTGTATCCCTATTGTTGAAACAGGGTCCCATGGACTTCCCTGTTATAATTGCCGCCCTCACTCCACCCCCACGCTCACTTCCATTATGACAAGATGCCAGTGAGAACATGGGGTGCACTCCATTATAATCAATGGGCAGCATCTTTTCTATCCATTTTATATATTATCATGGGCACTTAGTCATGAAACATGGGCACCGGTCGACTAACAAGCCCCTTGTTAGTTGACCGGTGCCCGCGTTTCATTACATTAGTGAGCGTGGGGGCGGAGTGAGGGTGGCACTTATAACAGGGAAGTCCGTGGGACCCTGTTTCAACAATTTTATGAGGGATACAGTTTTTTTTGTAATGCATTATATTAGGAATGTTTCACAATTCAGGACTCCTGTGGTGGTAAGGCACCTACATTTCAGGTGCATGAGCTCTGATTGGTGAAGCTCTTTAAATTCTCCACCGGTGTTTTGTTTACGTTTGGGTCCTCCATTCATCCCGTGCCTTGTTTTGCAGTTTTTCTTTGAGATTGGGGGGCAGGGAAGGCTATGGTGCTGCCATGGTATTTTCTGAAAAAGACACCTGTCTAGTTGTCTGGCTACCTTTTTGACTAGTGCTAGCATGTGAATTTGTTCCCTTCTGAGAAAAAGATCGATTTCTAGATTTATTTCTCTGATCCCCTGGGTTTGAACATGACCTTAGTCTGCCCCTAGGTTTAGGTTGTGCGGGCCTTTGCCAGACAAACACCTGATTTAATTCATAGTCATTAGAATCTCTGATGTGTTTTGTTCTCTTTCATGATACTATGTCTTTTTCATGGAGCTCAAGCCTTTTTTGTAAATTTAGTTCGGAATTATTAGAGGATGCTTATTCAGTTTCAATAGTTCTTCCTGTGTTTTATTCAAGTCCTGAATCACTTCATTGTAAACTTCTTCATCCTGCCCAACAATGATGTTTACTAGTTCATCTGAACAAGCGGCCAGAGCATTCTCCCACCTTTGCTGATATGTCTCATTGAGAAAAGCATCTGTTTTTTCCTTGTCAATTCGTAGACCACGTGGTACCCAATGTTTTGCACTGTAATCACTCAAGGATTTCTTACTATAAAACAAAATAATTTCCTTGAATTTAAGCTTCTCAGACTTATTAGCTCCTTTAAATTGTCATGTTTATTAGAACTTGATTCTATTACAGTGTTTCTTGTAATATTTTCAAGTTGCCGTTTTGCTGACTCACCTGGGCTCTCGAAGCAGGAAAAAGCAAGATTAGATACAGCATCTTGTGCTGGCCCAGGTCCTTCATCATTTGCATGTGACATCCCATAATGAAGTTCCTAGTAAAACTCATTTGTAAATAAATTTTAAAGGCCTTTTAGCACAGGGCTTCTTTGTAGAAGATTATCAGTCAATGAGGACACTCTGCACAAAGAATTGTATGTAATTTACTATATTCTCCCCCCAGCAATGGCCGCTTTGGTGTATGCAGTTTAAACAAAAGTCAATGCTATGATTAATCAAATGGATAGGATTTAAATGTGGAAAAGAGGTAGGTACCCTTTTGAAAGAACTAAATTGGGTTGAAATTGAATACTGGCTTGCTGGATCAAAATATGCAAATACAAACCCGTTTGCAAATCCGTTTGCAAGTCCACAAACCAAAACGGGGACAGACAAAGCCTGCAAAGTCTTTGGCACAGATTAACAGGTTCCAAAATCACAAACACAGGCCCACTAATGAATTGGCAGACCAAATAATGAAAACAAAACTTGCCCATATGAAGTATCTTCGCTTGACTGTGAACTAATAGTTTGAGCAGCAGTCAAAAGACAGTTAACACATTAAAAATGAATTGGCTGCAATTCATATATGATAGTTCAAGGAACATTAAATCCTCCAAAAGAAAGGCAGGCTTACCTGTTTTGGAAATCTTGGTACCTCTAGTGGCTTTTATTCCACATTCCATGTCCAGTGCTTCCATTCAAATGAACATGCAAAGAACCAAACGGACAATCCCTGTTAGGAAGAAGGCTCACTGAAGAAATTCTTGTCCCATGCTTTTGCTTCACTTTTTCTTCACTCGCTATGTAGCAAGCAACAGTTTAAGCTGTGGTGGTGGCTGGATACTGAAAATTCACTCTAGCAATAAGAACTCCGGAATGACAAACAGGTCAGACCCAGCTGCAGTGAAAAAAAAACACATGCTTAACACGGAAGTCCAAGTTCACACTGCAAACTATGGGTAGAAAGGAAGGGTGCAGGTTGAAAAAACAGCAAACCAAAGCACTGAACAGACTGCAGTCATTGCTAAGTAAAGAAAAAGCACACAGGCAAAAAGTTCCAGAGCACGCAAAAGCGCAAAAGGTTTATTTGGAGCTCAGGTGAGATAAGCCCTCAGCGCTTCACGTCTGTGCATGACACTTCATCAGGAGGTGGAGTCATTGACCAGAATACATCTCTTATAAGGTGAACATTGCATACTTGTACAATAAAAAGAGTTATAAAGAAGCTATTGGGGAGCACAAACTAAGGTCAAGACCGGGGGGTATCCTTGACCTTCTGGACCTTAATTTGTGCCCTCCAATAGCTTCTAAGTTTGATTTTCTTAAAATCATGCTTAATGAGCTTATGTCTTGTTCACATTTTTTATCTTTCACATCGGTGTCCTTTTTAAAGGATCTTAATATATATACCCTTGAGGAAATGAGGGAGAGGGGGGACATGATGGAAACTTTTTAGTACCTCAAGGGAATCAACAATGTCCAAGAAGGTAGCATCTTTTAGAAAAAGAGATGTGTAAGAACAATGGGGCACAATTTGAAGATAGAGGGGGGATGGCTCTGGGGTAATGTGAGGAAGTATTTTTTCACAGAGAGGGTGGTGGACGCATGGAATGGCCTTCCTGAGGAGGGTGTGGGGTCTAAAACAGTGGGGGAATTCAAGAAAGCATTGGACAGACATAAGACAATTCTTGTGAGGTGTAGGAAGAAATAGGAGGTTGGTTAACTAGGATCTGCATCTTATCCAGTAGGTAGGGAAATGGGCAGACTAGGTGGGCTAAGCGGTCCGTATCTGCCGTTAAAGTCTATATTTCTATGTTTTTGGAGTTTGTTGATATTGTAGTCACAATTGTTGGTAGCAATTTACTCCAGGTTTTTGAGTAGCTCCCATATTTAATTGTTTTTTCCTGAGCACCATATTTTTTGGTTGCTCGGTTATAGACTTCTGCTAGAAAATCAATCTGAATTGTTTGAATTTATTTTCTGTGAGCACACATTACGTGGAACATTTATTGCCACCAAATAGTACTGACAATTTAAACGTTCACCTTTGAAGAAATGTATTCTGGTCACTGACTCCAGCTCCTGATGAAGCATCACGCACAGACATGAAGCGCCGAGGGCTTGTCTCACCTGGGCTCCAAATTCAGTAAACCTTTTGCACTGGCATGCTCTGAAACTCTTTGCCTGTGTGCATTTTCTTTACATAGCAATGTGTGCAGTCTGTTCAATGCTTTATTAGGGATCCACCACCTGTGGGCCACCCCACTGTGATCAGTGTGCACTATCGACATCCCCGTGACAGCTATCGAGGGGCCCATGGTACCCATATCTGCACAGTGGGGTCCTTGTCACAGCATGGGACAGGCAGATGGGTGGCATTCCTGCAACATGGACATGGCATGGTGTGCCTACCACCAACATCCCTGGGGTGATAGCCCCACAGGGTTGCCCCTAGCATTGCAACACACACAGAGACACACATCACTGGACATTAGCACTGGTGACATAGTGTGTATGGATGCACATGGCCCCATGCCAGGCATGGTAGGGTCATGGCCCCCCGAGGGCGACACCAACCCTAGAGTTGGGCCAAGCAGGAGACCATGGTTGGGACATATCCACAACCTCTGTCATTGTTTCCCATGTACCCAGTACCTTCCAAGGCATGGAATGCTATGGACACAAAGTACTGGCGCCCAGTATGCCATGGCCCAGGAACATCCCTGTACATCATGGACAGTTGAGAGGTATGAACCCTCCTACTACCTAGCTGTACCTACCTGGCCTGGGTATGGTGCCACTGGTGACCATATTCTGCTGTTTGCGCAGCCTGCATGTCTACCTCCATTGTAAGTTGCTGAACCAGTGGTGGCATTGATCCCCAGTGCCGGTGACCCATGTCCTATGGGTCAGGTGATGGCCCACCGAGGCCCAGACCTTGCACTGGAGCCTGTCCACCCCAGATGCCTTTCTAAGCAGCTCCTCCTCCCTGGCCACCACCATGTCCACGAGGCTGGCCACCTAAACAGCCAACCACTGGTGGTCATGTTACATGACGGCACAGCATTGTAGCAAACTCACGTCTCCTGCCTTGATGTACTGAACAGCCTACTGGTGCGCAGTTTCCTGGTTCAGGGCCTGTGCTGCATTTGTGAAGCACAGTACAATTAGCATGTAGCACTGGGCAATGCATCAGTGCTCTGTGCAACATGCATATCCAAGGGCAGGCCTGTGGCACAAGGATGGCATGGGTCACCACATGCACGGACTGCACATACATGCCTGGTGCATGCAGCATGCTGCACAGCACAGCACATGTGTGTGTGTGCAGCACTGATGTGCTCCAGTCCACTCCACCTGGTGACAAAATAGGAGGGACATGTCATCATGCCTGTGCACCACCCACAGGTCATGTAACCACATGCATGGTACAACAACATGTGCAGGTGCTACTCTGGTTAGTGCTGCATACAAACATGCAGTATTGAGCTGGGGTATGCAAATGAGATCATTAGGCAGTCTGTGGGTTTACGGCCACATTAGCGTGTCATTACAGGCAGGTCTGCATACATTGACATGCCTAATTGCATGGGCTATTTAACTGAGCCCACAGCATCACCTGGAAAGCAGAATGGAGCCGCATGCCAACAGAGGTAAGTATAGAGGGGAGTGCTTGGGATATGTGGAATATATGGTTATCTGTGTGTTTTTGGTACCCAGGGCATGTCCCCCAGATGCATGGCCAGACCAAAACCTCCCCACAATATTCACACACAAGAGGGACAAGGACCATGACCCGAGGGTTATGGAGCCACCTGCAGGGCAATAGAACACACTGAGCTGTAGTCCCGTGCATACCTCTCAACCATTTGCCCCAAAGATCAGGGACTGGGTGACAACAAATCAGGGACAAATGAACACAGAGACACTTCTAAACCAATGAACATAGCCAGTTAGAATGCCCAGTAAACAGTGTGGCCTAGTATGCAAAGCATTGCCCGATGGAATTTCAGACTATAACAGAAATGTTTGCCGTCAGTTCATGCTGCTCAGCCTGCCTGTTAGTAACAAACTATGGGTTAACATGGGACATACAACAGATCTGAGGCCAAATCACAGACATTCCTGGCAATCAGGGACATTTGAGAGTTCTGTTCCCATAGCAGGCTACATACTGTGTGGGGCCAATGACATACCAAAGCAACAGTCCACCCACAATCGGGGGACATAAGATGTCACTCTGTGGACCACGAGAACACACACAGTGGGACACTACAGCACAGGTGTACTTGAGTACTGGGCCGACAGTGACCCCCTGTACCTCCTGTGCCACTATGGTACCACAGCTGTGTGTTATGGATGTGGGACAGTTTTGCCTGCTGCCCTGTACATCAGTACCCATATGTGGGGCCATTGTACAGGGGACATATCCCAGTGTAGTAGTCCAGGGATGTGTGGTGCACTCACATGTGCCAGTGTCCACCACTCTTTGGGATAGTTGTGGGGTATGGCGCTCTGTACTTATTGCTGTTGCTACCATGGGGGATGAATGGATGTGCCTAAATACCCCACAGTGTCATCTGACACACACTGTTGGTCGACAGCATACAGGGCCAGGGGAGGCAACAGCAGGGACATCTCCACAAACAGTGACAGCAGAGAGCTATGGGCATATCCAGACCCCTTGGAATGTTCTGGAACTGTCCTTGTTCTCAGGGGTGGCGTTCAACCATGCATGGCATGAACAGGCATGACTCCCCCTTCCGCTACTCCAAACTGACCCTGGTTGCCAGGGCAACTGTAGGGTTCAGCCATCCCTGTGGACACTGCAGCAGAGCTGTAACATCCAGAACAACTGGTAGCAATGGGTTCTACATTTAGTGAACAAGGGTTGCCATCTACCATTGTATTACGACTGTACTGGCCCATTGCACAAGTGGTGGACACCAGGTCCCACAGCCATGCAAGGGTGGATAGGGTGACAGGACTGGCAGCTGCCCATGGCTGTGTGTCTGTAGCTGATGGCCTCTGCACATGTAGTACTGGTCACTGCTGTGCCACCCTGATGCAGTTACACTTGTGCATTGCCTCCACATCAGTGGGCCTGGGTCTGCAGTGTTCTGTAACCTTCCATGTTGTGTACTGCTGGCGTGTCTGGCCGTAGTCCCTGTGTATGTGCTATACCATCATGGTGCCTTTGTCCATGGGCCCCTAGCCCTGGCCCTGTACAGTGTAGGCTATACTGTGCAGGCATGTGGACACTGACATAGTGACATTGCTCCAAAGGGTGCACCCCAATGCCCATTGTCTATGGGTACCTGTCCAGCTGGGGTGTCATCCATCCTGTTTTGGCATATGTGGACCTGCATGCCAGTGGCGGTGGCTATGATGGTCGGGTGCCAAGGTGAAGTGGTGGCAGAGACCCTAGGACACCCACACAGTGTACACTGTCTATCCAATGGCTGCTGGTGAACCATGGCCATTTTCCCCACAGTGTGGTGCCACACACCCCCAATGGTGGACTGTAGATATGTCAGTGGCCTCCCCATGATGCTCCACCCCCCCACAGACAGACACCACTGTGAGATGTCCAGGGGTATGTGGGCACCTGGCACTATCCACTCCAGGCTGTCTGCAACCAGCAATAGTGCTGGCCACATGCATGGAGGGGTCAGTTTCTGTTGTACCCTTGTACACCTGCTGCGGCAGGGCAGGCATGCGTGGGATCCATCTGGGGTGTACACCATGTGGGGTGGCTGTGTTGTGAGCTGTGAGCTGTATGGTGCTGTCTGTATTCCTCAGTTACCTGTGTTGCACCCATTTCTCTGGCAGGTACCATAGACAATGGTGACAGACTGTGGGCCCACCACTTCAGTGTGGAAGAACTACATGCACTGGCACAGGCCTATGAGACCAGGGAGAAGGTAATGTCTTGCTGCAAGAGCACCAATGCATGTGTCTGGCAGGCATGGGATGAGACTGTGGAGGAGATGAATGCCATAGGTGACTGGGGTAGCTCTACTGAAGCAGTGAGAAAGAGATTCCGGGACCTAAGAAGGCACCGAAAGGAAGCCATACGAACATACATACAAACACAAAGAAGCCAGCAGAGGAAGGCCATTTGGTCTATCAAGTCTGCTCGTATTGCAGGGTCCACAACTTGAGATAATGCCCCTGCCCTCCATCCCCACTCCTCCCATCCTCCCTACTCACGATCCTTACTTTCCCCTATGCCTATCCCAGCCTCTCTTAAAGCTGCCCACTATCTTCAACAAGATGACCTCTTCCTGCAGTGCATTCCAAGTGTCCACCACCTTCTCTGTGAAGAAGTGCTTCCTGACCTCCGTTCTGAACCTCCCACCCTCCAGCTTAAGACTGTGCCCCTAGTGTTATGGTTACCACTCAACTTAAAGAGATTCTCCTTATCAGCCTTATTTATCCCTTTCAAGTACTTGAAGGTCCCAATCATGTCCCCAATCTCTCCTGTCTTTCAGGGAGTACATGTTCAGTGTCTTCAACCTTTCCTAGTATGCCTTACACTGCTGACTAACTATCACCTTTGTAGTCCTTCTCTGGACCTTCTCCAGCAGGTTAATGTCCTTTTTGAGGTGTGGAAACCATTACTGAACTCCATACTCTAGATGTGGCCTTACCAGCGACCTGTACAAGGGCAGTATAACGTCCTCTCCTACTACTGATGCCCCTAGATATGCATCCCAGCATCTTGTTTGCCTTTACTGCTGCTTTCTTGCACTGCGTGAAGTGCCTCAGGTTACTAGTGATCATCACTCCCAGGTCCTTCTCCTCCTCCTCTGATGTAGATACTCGGACTCCACGAGGTAGTCATCTCCTGGGATTTTCTGCTGCAATATGCATAACTGCATTTCTTGGCATTGAAGCCAAGCTGCGAGATCCTGGATCACCTCCCAGCTTTTCTGATCTTCCTGTAGGACCTGTATCCCTTCAGCTGTGTCCACTCTCCTGCAGAGCTTGGTGTCATCCACAAATAGGCACACTTTACCCTTAATGCCATCCCCAATGTCATTGATGAAGACATTGAACAACACTGGCCCAAGTACCAAGCCTTGTGGGACACCACTGGTTACCTCTCTGGTATCAGATAACTCTCCCCCTATAACCACCTTCTGGGTTCTGTCCCTCAGCCAGTTTTCTACCAGTCTGGCCATCTTTTCTCCAGCCCCAGGATCCACCAACTTCCTGATCAACCTTTTGTGGGGCACAGAGTCAAATGCCTTGCTGAAATCAAGATAGAGGATGTCTACCGCTTGGCCCCTGTCTACTGTCTTAGTGACACAGTCAAAGAGGTCAATTAGATTTCTTTGACATGATCTTCCCCCCATGAACCCATGCTGCCTCGCATCCTGGAGACCATGCTCCTCTAGATCAATAGTTCTTAGACTTTGTCACAGTGAGCCTCCCCAAATCCATGGAAAAGATTTTGAGCCTCCCCCAAAAACTGAAATAATCTTGGGCCTCCCCAAAGAAAAATAACATACTGTACTTTGTGCATTACACCACGAATAAATTGAAACCCCTTTGAGTACTTGGCTCACATTCAGTTCTTTCATTCAGTTCTTTGTCTTATACTGATGTGGAACCTTTGAAAAAGAGCTTCTGTGCTCAAAGGTGTTATCTGAATAACAAATAAATAGAATAAACAAATATTATTATTCAGCTTATTGTAACCCCCCTCCCCCCACAGGCCAACCTACTTGCTCCACTATTCATTCTTGAACCATTGTTACCCCTTGTTGCAGTACTTTCATAGGTCAGACTACTTTCTCTGTTTCCTCTCTGAATTAAATAACCTTCCTACATAATTTGCCTCTCCCCCTCCTTCCCTGCTCCTAAGCAACTTCTCTGGCATTACTTTGCTACTTCCTGCTATTGCTCTTAGCACTTCTGTGCTCAACCCTTGTATTTGGGCTGTTCTGCCATCAGTCTACAAATTACCAGCACTCATTATTAGTTTATTGTTCATATTTGTTTGCATTATTGTTCATTGTGTATTTCTTGATTGTTTTGCAGTTACCTTTTGCAATGTATTCACTACCTACCCTTCCCCAGGTACACCTGAAATGAGCCTTAGCTCATTCACCTTCCCTTGTCACCTATTAGTAAATAAATACATAAAATTCACCTACTATTATCCTCTTTCAGTTTGCTTCATCTCATCAGATAAAGTACATAAAACTCAAAATTTAAATACAGTACTTTTTCAGACTTGCTTGAGCCTCCCCTGGAACAAGTTGGGGCCTCCACAGGGAGGCTGGCCTCACCATTTGAGAACCCCAGCTCTAGATATTCCATCAGTCTTTCCTTTATTATGGTCTCCATGAGCTTTCCCACAATGGAGTTCAGACTGACTGGTCTATAATTCCCTGGGTCATCCTTAGGACAGCTTTTGGGGAGGGGCACTACATCTGCTGTTCTTTAGTCCTGCGGTACCACACCTGACTCTACTGAACTATTAAATAGGTCTGCCAGTGACACTGCCAGCTCCTCAGCCAGTTCCTTTAGTTCCCCTTGAATTTACTCTGTCCAGGCCTGGTGATTTGTCCACCTTCAGTGCCAACATCCCCTTCTTCACTCTATCCTTCTCTATCACTACATCTGTGTTCCACTCCCTTCCTGCTCCTCTTTTCCCTCCTGAAGGCACAGGTCCATCCTCCTCCCTGGTGAAGATGGAACAGAAGTATTCATTTAGTATCTCTGCTTTTCCTCCATTATCCTACACCCACTCCACCCCTTTCTTAAGCCTAACAATCCCTTCCTTCTTGTCTCTGTTATCACTTATAGCGAAAGAATGTCTTCTCCCCCTTCTTAATTCATTCAGCTATCTGCAGCTCCTTCTATGCCTTTGCTCGCCAGACTTCATTACTTGCCTCACTAGCCAACCTTAGGTAAATTCCCTATCCACCTCTCTTTTGGTCTTCCTGAATTTTCTATAGACCAATTTCTTTTCTCTTACTGCCTGGGCAACCTCAGAACTGAATCAGCTGGGTGCTTTAGCCATTGAGTTCTTACCCCTGAGCCTAATACACTCACCTGTGGCAACCAGTATTCCTTCCTTAATGATGGACCACCTTTGGTCCACCCCCATATCTGCTTTGATGCATGCCAGATGGCTCCTTAGCACTTCGCCCATTTTTCTGAAGTCTGCCCTACTGAAATCCAAGATTCTGGTCTTAGCCAGAGTACTTTCCCCGCCCATATCCAACTGGAACCACACTGTGCAATGGTCACTTCCACCCAGTGGCCCCCTGACCATTATTTCCTGTACATGCTCCCCATTTGTGAGCACCAGATCAAGAATTGCCTCAGCTCTTGTTGGTTCAGTGATGCCCTGAGTCAGGAACCCACTCTGCAGTCCTTCCAGGATCTTCTGATTCCTAGCACATGATATGGAGGGTATGCTATAGTCCACCTTGGGCAGGTTGAAGTCCCCCACAATTACCACCTCTCCTTTCCCCACAGCATCCAATATCTGTGAGCTCAGTTACCTGTCCCTCTCCTCATCCTGACTGGGTGGTCTATAAACCACCCCCAATCTCACCTTTCTCCATTCATTGGACCTTTACTGAACCCATAATGCCACCAAGTCCCCCTTCCTCTGACTCCTCTCTTGTCCAAGTTAATACAGATAAACATCTCCTCCCTGTACCATTTCCTCAGCCAGTCATTAAAATCCTCCATTCTTTTTTTCCTAGCTGTGCTGGCTCTTAGTACTGGTATCACCTCTGAGTAGGCCAGCGAACTTCCTTCCTCCCTGAAGATCTTCCCTAACTCCCTGAACCTACATGGCACTATCTCAACTTCCTCTCTAGCTAGGTCATTGGTTCCCACATGTATAACTAAATTAGATTTTCCTCCAACCTCCCTTACTGTTTCCCTTATTCTTGGGCCCACCTTCCCCGCTGTCATCGCTGGCATACAAACCACCCTCCTGCTTGCAATTTGGGTCCCCTTTCCTTCCCCAGTGAATACCCATAATTTTGGAGTCCCCAATGATTGCTACCCTTCTATCTCTTGCACCCGTACTCCCAGTCCTTCCTTTCTTACCTTCGGTACTAGCTGCTTCCCCACCTAACTGCTCCCTCTGCACCCTGGTAAACTTATCTCCACATCCACAATTTATCCCCTTAACTGTTTTTCCATCTCCCACTCTACCCCTCCCCTTCTGACTATCTGTATCTGCTTTCAGTTTTCCTTCCCCTCTTCCTTTCCTTTTCTCTCCCTCCCCCATCCTCCACTCTATTTTTCCTGCCTCCTCTTCCATGCCCACCCTGATTAGTTCCCTCTCCACTCCCCTGTACTCCTACTCTTAGCCCTGCCTCAACCTGACCTCCTACCTCACCTCCTGCTGTCCCCTCCCTCCTACCAGACAGTGGTGCAAAACTATTCAACAAAAGCACTCCTTTAGAATTTACCACCCCTGATGCTACTCTCACATTCCCACTCCCATCCCCTTACCACTTGCGATTCCTCCACCTGGGCTTTCTAGTCCTCTGAGGAAGAGATACTCCTGTATACTAGGTGCTCCTCCCCACTCCCATCCCCTGCCTGATGCCCTCACTCCCCTGGGCATCACCCCACTGTCTTTCCCGCTACTGCTCTGCTCCTCTGACTTCCCACACCATCCTCTCCAGCTCCCATCTGAGCAGCCTTATTTCAGCCCTTAGCTGCTCCAGGCTCTTACACATAGGACATCCTCCTTTACTCCACAACACCCCCAGAAAGACTGCTGCCCCACAGCTATTGTAGTTTACCACTCTCCTGCTTCCCATACATGTACATATTCCCTCACATCCTCCCAGCCCAGCCTCTCCTAGCCTCAAGTTATACATAACTAAAAAATAACTATAAAATTCAAAAATGTATACATTTCTATATCACTTTACTATCAAAATGTAACAACAATCTCAATAATCTAGAACTCAGTAGGCTGTTACTTCCAGTGTTCTATCACAACTAGAACACTATACCAAGGAAGCTGTTCTTTAGCAACCACCTGATTCTAGGTCAAAAATATATTTTTAATAAATTCCTTTTAAATCATCAGCCCAGAAATCCCATGAAACAGTGACAAACAAAGTCAAAGTACCACCTAAGCAACATGCCACCACCCAGCAACAAGCCAGCTAATCCTGATGACAAGGAAAACCCCACAAGAATCTCAAACAAACAGCCTATCTACTGTATATAAACAAAATGAAACATACACAAGATATGATTCACCTCAGAATAAGCATGCTGACTGTACTGTTCCCAACTAACATAGATCACACACTTCCCACACATTTTGGTAGGCAGCAATACCTTTGTTCTCAGTCCACAAACTATACACAAAAAAGTATTTAAAGACTAGAAAAAATATAGAAAATGCTCACTTATCTATGGGAGCTCCACATAGACACAGTCACTCTGCTGTCAGAATTCTAGACTAGATCATGACTTCATCATGGTGATGGAGCACTGAGAGCTGCATGCCACAGGCGGGGGGCCCATGAGCAACTGGGTCTGACAAGTCTCTGGATCCTATGGAGGACGCTATCGCATCCACACTGCAGCCCATGGAGGTGAGGGGGGCCGGGTTGCTGTTATGAATCCCAGGTCAGGCCTGCCCAAACATGTGAGTATTTGCATGTGCCATCCTCTCATGAACAGGGGAGGTGGTGAGGTTGTCCACCACTTGGGATACGTGGTGTGACTAGGGCGTAGCTCGCATGGGGTTTGGGTATCACTACCGTGTCCCCCCAAGCACATGGTGACCAACTGTGTGAATGTCCACAGTGGTGCCTCATAGCATGCCACCCATCTGCCCCCTGGGGTGGGACTACCTACACCCTGGGATAGTGGAATGCCAGAGTCACCTCAGATTTGGGTGGAGTGGTGCTGAGTGTGTTGTCACAGGTGGTGGGGTGTGGGGTCAGTGGTTGTGAGTGAGTGGTCATTTGTGATGGGGTGTATTCACCTACGTGCGGGCTGTCTGTCACATGTGGTATGTGTGTGTACATTGATGATGGGCCATAGGGATACTGGAGCAATGCCTGCTACCCCATGGTGGTGGATGTGCTTCTGTGTGGGTTTGTGTCTCTCCCTGCATGGTATGGCCTTTTCATTGCACATGCCACATTGGTGCAAGACACCATCTGCCAGGGCATGCATGCCACCTCAGCCTTTTCAGCATTGTGGCTGCTGAGACCCTAATTTCTCTGTCGTCTCCCTACAGCACAGTCCATGGAGTTAGACCCAGAAGAGGATACTGCAGAGCCATCTTGTTGTGTGTTGTTACCACTGCCCACCTGCCCACACTACCTGGAGGACTTCAGCGAGGAAGCTCTGGAGATAAGAATGACAAGACCTATGTGGAGAGCCTGGAGTAATCAAGCCTGACCCCAGACTGGGGCAGGTGGTTCTCCCACAGCCTTTCCCCACTCTAACATAGACCAGTCACAATCTTCACACAGCCCAGTGGTCATATGTATGCTTCCCACTATGTTCCATAGCACAGCTGTGACTAGGACACCCCAGGGCTACACTGCCACCATGTCCACCATCCTACGTGGCCCTACTGACAATGCTGGACATGCCACCAGTACACCTTCTCAGGAGGGCTCCACCAAGATGTCTACGGCCCTGTCACCTCACACCCATTGCAACAGGTCACACACAGCCAGATCACTGCAACTAACTCAATCTGACATACATTTACTGTTGTGACCCCAGCCGGTGCAGCCCAACCCTGTCCTACTGGACAGTCCTGAGTGGAAATTGAATGAGTCAGAGACCAGGCAGCTGCTGAGGACCACCATGGAGGCACAGACTGCAGTGCAGGAGAAGCTGACATACCTGCACCATATGCTTACATGAGGACATGAATAGATGCAGCAAATGGAGCAACGGGCAGAGTCCTGAGAAGCCATGCTTGTGGCTGCCTACAGGACCTGAGTGACACTATGTGGGAGGCTACAACCAAAATGGCAGATGCTCTGAGGGCCAGTCATAGACCTGCCCCTCCTGTGTTGGTAGCCTCACACCACAATTGACACCATGCTGTACACTGATGCCACAGGGTGCCGGTATGGGCATGCCTATTATTCCCAGGACAACCAGTTCCACAATGACACCACACACACCAGATCATAACCTCACCCTACCCGGGTACAGTACGCCACAGACCTACTCCAAAGGGTGGGTGGCACACCACCATAGGCATCCCCCATAATGTTACTGTGGTCCACTCCACACCGTACTGGGTGTTGCATAGGCAGTTGGTCTGCACCCAGGGTGGTGCTCAGAGACAGACATCGATGGTGCATGGCCATCCCCCACCATCAGAGTGTCTCCCCACCTGCAGTATCTGCTACATCTCCAGCTGCCATGTGTCACAGCCATGGCTGTCCATCCCTAGCATGGTTGACTTAGCATGCAGCCCAAACCCCACCTGACTGGTGGGTATTCCTGATGAATTCCTTGTTTCCCTTCCACATTGCTTATGTCTGTGCATCCCCATGTGACAGTCCCACAATTCTGGACCAGTAGTGCCCTGCACGCAGGCCCCCCTGGTCTGCCGTGCCTTTGTCTGTGTTGGCATCCCTGTACCACTGGCCTCTATGGCTGGCACCATCTACATTCTGTATTGTCACCTCCCTTGAAGGGTAGCAAGATTTTTCGTATTATACACACCTTATTTTCCTCTTTGTCAAGGCTACTGCACTACTTACATTGTTGATGTTGTTAGTGATGTCTTGTCTGTCTCCTAATACATCACTGAACCATGCAACAGTGTCTTATGTGTTTTGCACTCACCTGCCAGGTCCATAGATGTCACATATGATGTGGGCTCTGTACTCTTGGGAACTTCTAGCTATCTTGGTTCTCACTTGTCAAGCTTCTATGGTATCCCCTGCTCTTTTGGCTCTGTATCTTATGCACTCTGTACCTCTGTAACCAGCAGGCATATTCCACAAGTTAGCACCATGTTGTGTAGTATACAATGGGCTAGGAATCTGGCACAGGCTTTGTATAGGGTATACCGTAAGGCACCACCAGACCAGTCCAGGCATTGGAAGTGAATCTTGAGCATGCCAAAAATATGCTCTATGATGTTGCATGTGGTGGTATGTGTTGCATTCCTATCCTCTGCTGTGAATGCATGGTGGAGGACAGGTGTGAGGAGCCAAGGGTGCAATGGAAAGGCACTGTCCCCTATGAAAGGAAGGGGATATGTTAGTGTGATATGACAGCTTAGCAAGCTGCATAATGCCAATACCCACCACCCATTGGTCCATCCTGTGCACCTCTTGACCTCAACATACCCAGACCTGGATGTTCATAAGTGGTTCTACACCTTCATGCCCCATGTGTGGCATTCTTGGGGGTCCTGGGGCATGTACTCACCAATGAGGTGTCCACTGGGATGCCCCCACCTTCAAATCTCTGGAACAGGAAGAAACTGTGCCATATGAAGGCACTGTGGATGCTGCCAGGGTACCTTGCTAGGATATTGGTGATGTGCCTTGTTCCATCACACATCACCTAGTAGTTGAAGGAGTGACACCCTTTCCTATTCAGTCCTCCCAATCACTGGTAGGTGCCTGGATGGCAACATGGGTGCAGTCAATGACACTAAGCACAGCTGGTAGGAGCACAAATTGATGGAACTGCTGCATGGTTGCTGTGTGCTCTACTGGGGTGGTGTAGAACATGATGAACCTGTCACCATGTTTCAGCAGTGCATCTAGAAACTGTCTTAACAGGCATGAAGTTGCTGACTGAGAGATGCCAGTGGTATCCTCCATTGGTGCCTGGAATGTTCCTGTGCCCAGGAAACACACTGCAGCCATCACTTTCTTTTCCTTAGACAATGCATGGCTGAACTGGATATCACTCTTGAGCTGGTCATGTAGGAGCTCACAGAGCTGTGTGAGCATGAGCCCACTGAGTCTGTACTAGCCCACAAGCTGATTGTCACTTAGAACCTTGAATGTGATTCTGGACAGTAAGTCTGTGTGGCCTGTGTATGGGCCCAGGGTGGGCATCAGCCCTGTCCTCCTGCTGTACAGCCTCTTGCAGCATGTGCAGTAGGTGTTCTTCCCCAAACACCATCTTGGCTTGTTGACTGCAGTGTCTCTGCCTGCCTCTGGGGTTTGCCAGGTTTAAGTTGTCCTTTTTATAGGTAGCAATAGTGTGGTACTAAGTGCCCTGCACTAACCCAATTGTGCAGTGCTACAGTGCTGAATATCAGGCTGCACTGGTATGCATGGTCCCACATCCCCTTTGCAATCTGCACACATTTTTTTTGTGAGAGAGCACTATTGGTATTGGTGCATGTTGCACCCCCTTTGAATATGGGATTCCGGGCAAAACCCATGCAATTCCTTTGTACGGTGTGCAATTTATTTAATGTTGTGCTCTAGGTTTACCAGAGGCATGGGACAATGACTTTACATTATGAGATTCCTTGAAAAAAGAAAGGCAAAGTACTTAGAAATGGACACTAAAAATAAAAATGTGGAGAAAGATTGTATTCACAGGCCATTAAGATCAAGACTAGATGATGGTGTTCACCCTAGACCAATAATTGCTAAATTTAGCAAATCAAGTGATAAGGAAAATTTATGTCACAAGAATTACTTTTGTTTGAAAATAAATCTCAGACTGTGATAAAAAAACTCCACTCACCCACTGTCCTGTAATACTGTCTCCCACCTTCCAAAAACATTGTTGTCATATAAACCCCTCCCATACTCCATCGGTACTCTCCTCACTCCTCCCTCTTCCCCCCTCTGCCCTGATGAATTTCAAGTAAAAGCAAGACAAGCAACATACATTCAGTATACACTTCCCCATGCATGCCAAACACACTCCCCCGCCTCCCCCATTCAAGTCCCAACACCAGGCCCATTAGTCATAACACCCTCTAACAAACATCCCTCTGGCCCACACCACCTTCCTCACTCCACCAGCATCCAAAAAATGCAACCTGCAATATTGAAAATTGTCCCCTGCAGCACAGCATCTGCTCTTTCCAGTGTCCATATCAGTAATGGTGCTGGTGCATGAACGATTGGTGACATCTTTGAAAACCAAATTGGAAGGGAAAGAGGTAGCTGAAGGAGTACAGGAAACAAGCAAGCCTGGAGCAGACAATTTTCTCCTGCAGCTTTATATGAGTAGAGAGGAAGGAGATAGGACAGAAGTTGCTGGGGAGGAGCGGTTGCCCCCTTGTGAAGAGGGAGAAGCCTGGCAACCTTCCAGGACTGGCAGACAGTGCAGAATGAAAAGGAGAGGTTCAGAAGGTGAGTAAGGTGAGAGGCGATGGTTCTGAGAGATGAAGTTTAGGGTCCAGCCAGTCAGGGCTGGACTTAGCTAGGTTAAGTGAGGAATGACCAAGCAAGGTTTCATCAAGAATTACAGGAGAAAAGTAGAAACCCTGGGGTGCATGGAGTGGCAAGAAGGATGGAGAGGTAGTGAGAGAAGAGGGTTCAGGAGGTAAAAACTTACTAAAGTGAGCAACAACAGATGGAGGATCAGAGACTAGTGAAGCATCAACCATGGGGACTGGGAGAGTGGACTGGAGGGGCAAAAAGGGAGTTAATCTTCCAGAATTTTGCTGGGGAGTTAAGGTTGTTCTGGAGGTTAGCTTTGAAGTAGTGAACCTTGTCTCCTACTCATCCTCTGGTGAATTCACCCTCCTTTGGGACTTCAATATCAATTGACTCTCCCTGGCCTCGAAGCCCACCTCCAATAGTCCCTTAATCTTCCCCCAACTTAACACTGAACCCAAACGGCTCTGTCCTTCATGCATGGGTTTCTGAGTGACCTGTAAGACAAAAAGTCAGGCAGTGAGCAGGAGAATTTAAAACAGGCCCATGCTTGGTCTTAGCTCTAGCTAATGAGGTAATGTATAATTCAGGGACGGTGGGAACTTTTTTACCCTGGACATTGTGAGAGAGGCATGTTTGTCCCAGAGAAGAGTAAATTTGTTGTGGAATAGGGAGATGGCCATGAAAGTGTCAGGGGCAGAGAGGATGGGGGACCAGTCAGTTGCAGCAAGGTCATTTAGGAGGTCATTAATGTTAAGCTACCAGAGAGACCTAGACCAAATGTATTTCAGGGAGGATGGAGGGAGCCGGACTTTCCTGATGCAGAAGATCATACAGTGGTCACTGATGGTGTCTGGCAGAATACCTGTTTCTATGATGTGGTAGAGATGTGAGGAAAAAATCCAGTCCAGGAAGGTTTGGTTGGTGGAATGAGGACAAAGCCGGTTGGGTTCAGTATTAAGTTGGGAAAGTTTACGGGACTATGGGAGGTGGGCTTGGAGGCCAGGGAGAGTCAATTGATATTGAAGTCCCAAAGGAGGGTGAGTTCACCAGAGGATGAGTGAGAGACAATAATAGAGAGAGAGAGAAAGAGTCAACCAAAGAAGAAAGGGAGATTTTCGGAAAGGCATAGAAGACACCAATGAAGATGGGAAGGGTAGAGGGGAAGGAGAGCTTGGTTAGAAGGAACTCATGAGAAGAGGGCACTGATGCCCTGAGAATGATGCAACAGAAAAGATTCTGTCGGACACAGCAGTGGGACTTCACCACCCTATTTGTCACAGTTCTGTCTGAAGAGGTGGTAGCCAAGGAACAAGATACAGTCTGTTATTCAGGAGGAGAGCCAAGATTCTGAAATGAAGAAAGGCCAGAAGAGCGTTGAGAGACCCACACACTGAGAAGGTCAAATTTTGGGAGGAGGCACCTAGCACTGAGATGGAAGATGCTAGGCCTTTATGAATGAAGGATAGGGAGGAATCAGGAGAATGGGGGGCCAGGGTTACGCTCCATTTCACCAGCTAGGAAGAGGAGGATGAGCAGGATAAGGAGCAGAAGGATGGAATCTGGCTTGTGGCCCTGGGATGGAGGAGAGAGAGAGAGAAGGGTGATGGGAGAAGGGGGAGGATGGCATGGTGGATGAACTCAAGTTTCAGTGAAGATGAAGAGAAGACACCATGGAGAATAGCATTGGGGGGCAGGAGTGGGAAGAAGGCAGGCAGAGGTGAAATGAAGAGACTGGGAACAGGGATAGAGGAGGGGAGAGAGAGAGTTATGACAGGATACTACGCGAACTTGGGAGAGGAGATACTGCACGCTGCTCGGCTGGGGAGAAGCTGAGGAAGCAGGACTTGTATAACACCTTTTTGTTGCTTATAACAGGTATATCATCATTGCCTCATTAGATTATACCTGTGGCAAATAAAATTCTTTCCAGAACAACTTGTGTACCGGATTTAGAACTGCAGCCTGAGTCAAACTACTACTCCAGGGAAAGCTAGGAGTGCCATGTCAATGGGGACAGCCCGTTCCCCCCAGAGTGTGTGGTTAGCGTTTGGATCACTGACATCCAGACTGTTTTTCTTTTTCAGAGCTTGAAGCCTGTTGCTTGGAGCTTTGTATTTGACTTTTTGTGTTTTTCCTCTCCGGTTTTATTCACTCCGGTTTGTTTTTTGCTTGCTCTGCCCGATATTTTAATTTTGGTGGCTACTTATATTTTATTTTATTTACTCAGGGCAGAGAGGCATTTTTATATAACATATTTGTTTTCTGTAAAAGCTGAATATGTCAAATATGTGAAATATACTGTGAGGCCTGGATATTCAAACTGCGCCATTCTGAGGCGCAAGCCCTTGCGCTGCTCAAAATAGTTGCGCAGGGGTGTGGCCGGGGTGATATTCAAAGGAGTTGTGCTATTGCGCAACTCCTTTGAATATCACTCCCCAGCCACAGCACTTGTGCATGGCGCAGTGGAACTTGCGCCACCGCAAGTTGCCAGAGATGAGCACTAAACTTGCGGTGGCGCAAGTACCATTGCGCCATGCACAAATTTCTGATATTCAAAAGGTGACATGCAAATGGGGCCATAATTTATGCGTAGGTGGGGGGGCCATTTGCATCTATTCATGGCCCCATTTGTATGTAGGTGCACTGATCCTCGAGGACTTGCGCTTGGCCACCTGCCAGCAGCAGCCAGCCGGGGACTGACAGACAATGCAGCCTGACACAGGCATTACAGGTACATGTAAACACCCCTCCCACACGCATCTCAAGCCCGATCGCTGGCATAATATATGAACTCCTCAGGTGCCCGATCTTGGGCAGAATGTAACCCCAACCCAAATATCTCCTGGTGGTCCAGTGGACAGAAGCCCCATCACTGGCAGAATCACTCACAACCCCCCAAACATCTCTCTGGTGTTTAGTGTCCCCCACCCACGGGTCTCTCCACCGGCTTCGCCCGCAGCCGGGCGGGCGACAGGCATCCCACCGCTGCCGCCTGGCCGACGAGCCGATTGAGCCCGCTTGTTGCGTAGAGGTTACAGTTAATCGGCTTGTAGCCCATACCATATGACAGTCCAGATTTGAATGATCATTCACAAATCTGACTGTCATACGGTGTTGGCTGCAAGCTCATTGGCTGTAGCTCTGCACCACCGGGCATGCAGCCTCACCGACAGTCAAGTCAGCGGGTGGCGGGCGGAGGCTGGTGGATGCTGTCGCCCGCCGCCGCGGGGAGCGTGGGTGGAGGCTTTGGGTGGGGGACACTAGACACCAGGAGATGTTGGGGGTTTAGATGATTCTGCCCACTATCGGGCTTTACGGTCCACTGACCACCAGGGAGATATTTGAGTTGGGGTTATATCTGCCCGCAATCGGGCACTGGGGGTTCATGAGCACGCGGCGCCCGCGATCGGGCTTCGGGATATGGAGGCAGTTCATGGCCTGTACTCGCCCACAATCGGGCTGTGGGAGATGTGTGGGGGGCGGTCTTGTTACACTATGCCCGCGATCGGGCTGGTGGGGGCACAGGAAAGAGTTGGGGCCAGCCAGGGTGGCAGCTGCTGTGTTGCTCCTGCAATGCAGCAGCTCTCACCGTGGGTGGCCCTCAATCCTAAGCCTTTTTTGGGTCAAGGTTGTGCAGGCGCAGGTTGGTTGCGATGCACAACCCCCGCACAACCGACTGAATATCGGAGCGCAGGTTATGCATGGATCCTCCCCTCCTGTTGAGCATGCATTCATTTGCATTGCTCTCTTGCGCAACCTGATGCCAGTGGCGTAACTGCCTCCTGCTGAATATCGCAGAATGGCGCATTTTGGACTTGCGCATGCGCAACCCTTTTGAATAGCCAGCCCGGAGTCTATAGAATTGTAGATTTATCCGATTTATGGATATACAACATTGTGTGTTTAATTTTAACTTTATATTTTTGCAATTTTTGTGCTAGGTTGACCTAGGTTAGTCCTTCAAGTATTATTTTATTGGATTATTAGATTTTGAGAGTATTCTACAAAGTTTTATGTAATATTTTCTAATATTATCTAATTGCTTATCTAATTACTTCAGTTATGTAAGCTGTAAAGTATCTTAGGTAATTAAATTTAGTAAACAAACCAGTTATCTTTCTAAAAATGTAATAGTCTGTTTAAGTTCTTCTCAATTGCTTTTTCAATTAGACTTTAGGTTGTGTCACGGCTCAATTGATTAGTGCTGTAAACCTCTTAACAAGCTATTAGAAACGCGTAAAAATCTCATATTGTTAGATAGATAATTGCTATACAGATTGCTATACAGATAATTGAGCTATCTGACGTATCGTTAAACTGATAGGAGTTTAGCTTAACTGAGGCACGAGCAGCACAAGCATCACGAGAATATTGAGATAACTAAAGTAATTTAGAATTACTATATTGAGAGCAATGTGCCTGATAATTAGGCAATCCGAAGGTAGGTTTAAAAACCTTTGATGACCTGACTTGATTATTCCATCAGACACCCTGCGAGGCTACAATGTTATTGCTGCTTGTATTTTCTTTTAGCTAAGCTAAACTGCTATAGGATCCGGTTACTACGTTATTGTGTAATACATTGCTGAAGCTATGAAGCTATGAATATCTGAAGTTTAACAAAAAATGATTAGACAAATAACGTTAGTATTACAAATACATTTTCTTTCCTTTCCATTTTCGGGTACTGGGTGAGATCCTTTTGGATTATCGGTGAAATCTCACTACTACCCTTTTCTAATAAGTGGACACCAAATTCCATCCTTCTTTGAAGCAGTATCATGGTGATACATGGTAGAGGGTTAACTTTTTCTTGACAAGTAAGTTTGGTTTCTGTTTAAATTCTATAATGTTTTTATTTGGTAATATGTGCTGTGGCTGCCCTATTGTTGTGTTATGTTATTGCTCAATAATAGGTCTCTACACATGTTTATTATTAGTTTACTATAGATACAATATTAGTGATGTCACAATTAATTTAATTTAACTCACTTTGGTGTGTTAATTATTACAATTGTAATAGTAATAGGTACAGCAACAATATTTATATATTTTTTTTTGTTTATCGTAGTTTGTCATTCCCTGTTATTATGACTTGGTTTTTTCTTTTACCCTCAATTGGGAGTTTTCAGGAAATTTCTTGTGAAGTTCATGGGAAATGGATGGGATACAGATTGTGGAACTTGTGAAACTCGAAGGTCCTCATTGTCAACTTAGCTTGAACTTTGTGCACATGGTCTATATTTTGAACAACCAGAACAATCAGAGCAGTCTATTAGGATCCCCTCAAATTTCTCAAATTATATGAACTATGCAAACTGTATCATCTGAATGTATTGTGCTTATAGAACATTCACCCGAGGACTCAGAACTTTAATAGCTGTATAGCTGGACATTTAAAATTGAAGACCCTTGTAACTATACATTTCTGTTTTATGTTTTTTGGTATTAATTTAGCTACTAATGCTGAAGTAATTATTAATTGGATTCAATAGAATTATACCGAATAATACTGATTAATACTGAATCATTGTTTTTTAATTGAAGTCCATCTCTGGCTTAAATTAATTCTTGCTGTTTACTGTTTATCTTTTGATGTCTGTTGATGTTTGCTGAGTTTGTTTTTTTTAAGCATTTTATAACATATTTTTGCAGCTTACTAAAAAGTCTCACCCAGTGTTTGCAAGAAGTGGTAAAATGCTCACAGGAAGGGGGGGGATAAAAGAAACGTATTAGGGGATGGACTAAAGAAAAGGAATGAAAATAATGGATGTATATTTAATGATACATTATGTATTACATCCACCCCCACTGAACAAAACTTTTTACTTATGCTGAGGCACTGAAAAATACCACAAAACTGACCATTGAGAAGTTAAATAATATGGGGGAAAAATTAAAAAAGGAGACAGATAGAGTGGAAAAGGACTTTTATGCAGCCAGCAATGATATTCAAGAATTAAATATAAAGACACAAAGCTCTTATAAGGGGAAAACAAACATTAAAGATAAATATGATATCAATAAGACTTCACAGATACTAGATAGACAGGTCAGGCAGAAAAATATCACAGATTTATTTACTTTTAAAACTAAATGTAACTTTAGGGAAAATAAAGCTCAGGAACTTAAACCTCCCCTGCAGGAAGGGTAAACTACACAGCCCTCAATGAAAATGATCTGCAATAGAAAAGTACAGGATTCAAGACTCGAATTATATAGCCCCTTAGAAATCTCATCAGGACTAGATGAAGATCTTGGTAATCTCAGTCAAGACCTAGTGAATAATGTTAGGGCAATTAGACCTAATTGCTCTGTATTAACAGGCTCCCCAAATATAGTATTTGAAAAAAATGGACAGAGAAGTTGAACAAATAATAATAAATGAAGATCTGTTTGCTCAATATCCTGATACATTATTAAAGTATACATTTAAGGCATTAACACATCCTGGCATGACAAACATAGTATTGTTAGAGGCATTAAGGGATTTAAAATCTACTTTGGAAAGTTCTATTAACACTGTGTTTCTAAAATTGCAACAATTAGAGGAAAAAATGGATGAAATCACTTGCCAAAAAAAGACTAATAAGTTATCTTTTTCATCAATTTGTATCCCAGATAATCAACCAAAAATTAAAAAGAAATGGAAAGGTTCTAGGAAACAAAAGGAAAGGAAAAGGGATAGAAAGAAACACTCAATAAAAGCAACAAAGGAAATAAAAAAATCAGAAAGAAGTTACTATAGAACAACAACTAAAGCCGGATTCAGTAAAAAAGGAAAACTGAAAGATTCAGGAAAGTCCTGCAAACAGTAGTGTAGGAAAAGAGAGAGGGATGCTTATAGAAATTATATGTATAGACTGCAATAATAGGCCCATTATTGAGACCACTGACATAAGTTTGTTTGTGAATTGATGGAGTGTATCATAAGGCTGATGTATCTCTAGAAACATTAAAGGACCTTAGTAAGTATTTAATTGTTGCAGAGTTAGGCATCCCTCAAGCCAAGGATAATATTATCATGGTATGTAGGGATGAAAGAATGGAGAATAAACCTGTGTATGTATTCGTTTCTGATATGGCTTTAGCAAAGTCCATTTGGGCTAAATCATACAGGATTTCCTCCTTAGGGTTAGGTCTATGGGCCCCTATCTCATGGAAGACTATCACAGCCCATACTAAGCAGTATTGTGGGATTGGTGATCACTTAACTTTGAATAATTTTAAAAGGAAGTTACTTCAATTTCAATGGGACTTTAGTAAATTTAGAATAGATACTAGTGGGAATTCCAACCCTTATATTCTGTCTTTATTTGGCGTAGACAGACTTTTGGGAGAAAATGAGGAAATCCTGGAAGCTTATATTAATTCCCTTATACGGTCATACCTTCAAAGACCAAAGGGAGAAAAGTGCATTAGATATGCAAAGAGAGCTTTTCTGGACAAAGAAAATAGATAGACATATCATGTTTATCAGCAGATTTATTTTCCCTGATAAAAAGGAATGTGGAAATTTTTGATAGTGTTGGCATATTAATAGTGGACCTGGTGAATTTGAATGATGAAAGGACTAGGGACATAGATATAGAACACTGACTAGGAATAACAGAAGAATCTTCAACAGAGATTACTTTTGACTCTACACAAAATAATCACTCTCTGAAAATGTTAACTTGGAATATTGCTGGATTTTGTAATAAGTTAGTAGATCAAGAATGTATGGAATTCCTTTCTAAATATGAAATCTTGGCCCTACATGAGACATGGGCTTTAGAAAATATAAATATCAATGGATATCAAGCAATACTAAATTTAGCAACCAGGGAAAATAAATTTGGTAGAGCAAAAGGGGGATTGGCCCTGTTTGTTAAAATTGGACCTAACATAACAATATTAGAGACTTTTAAAAATGTGCAATACTATATTTTGACCATTATTTTGGTTAACGTATATTTTCCACCAGTTAATAAATCAGAGCAGTCTGGAAACATCTGGAGCTCATTGGGGGTTGATTTAGATGCTTCCCTTCTTAAATATCCAAAAGGTTTGCTTATTATATTAGGGGATTTTAATGCTCATGTTGCAGATCATGATAACTTCATAAATTTAGAGAACCAGTTAAACCTTAAGTTTTGCAAAAATAGAGTCAGCAAAGATAAAAGTGTAAATGATAGAGGCCGAAGTTTGATTAAATTTCTTGAGGAAAACGCTCTAATGATTCTGAATGAAAGAATCGAGGGGGACTGGGAAGGTGAATTCACCTTCTCTTTGGGGTTGGGTCGAAGTATAATAGATTATGTTATAATTAATCCTGAGAGTCTAGAGAATTTTGTCTCTTTAAAAATCTTCACTTGATCAGAAAGTGATCATGTTGCTTTAAGCTTACAAATGAAGCAAAATAAAGATAATATTCTCTCTGAACAGCCCACCTGTATACTGTTGGCACAACTATATCTGAAAGGGAAGCAGTGTTTAAATTATAAGGCTATTTATGGGAATAAAGTAAAAAATATGTTGATAGAATTTGAAAAAAAAGGCAAGTGCAAAATTATGAATGGGAAAATATAGAATGGGTAAATGCACAATTAGATACATTTAATCTGGACTTAAGAGCATCACTTTATACAGATGTTAATTCTGGACATAAGAAACCTCTTATAACATGGTTTGATAAAGAATGTAAAATTGAAAAAAGGATGCTCAAGAAACTTATTAGAAGGACCAGAAACTATCCTTCCAAGGAAAATTGTGCATTTTTAAATAGGGCTAGGAAGTCATATAACACATTTTTGCAGATGAAGAAGTTATCTTTTCAAAATGATATTTGGGATGAAATGTACCAGATCATCAAGAATAAGGATATTAAAGCATTCTGGAGTATGGTAGTGAAGGGAACCAACCAATATCAGTTGGCCCTTTCAGTATATGTACCAAGAGATACTTGGGTAGAACACTTTAAGGAAATATTCAGTAAGACCCCCTCTTCTCCTGACAGTACAGTTTTGTGTAGTTTATGTAAAGCAGAATCTGTGATAATTTTCTTCCCTGAGTGTGTATAATGAAACTAAAAAAACAATAAGGCACCTGGCCCAGATTACATTTCCCCAGCAGTATATAAAGAACATATAGATTTCTGGATTCCTATACATACAATGTTTTTCAATTTATGTGCTAGACACAATGTTATTCCTATTTCATGGGCACGTAATGTCATAGTCCCAATTCATAAAAAGGGATCATTATATGACCCCTCACATTTTCGGCCTATTAGCTTATTAAATATAAGTTCAAAAATATTTACATGACTTCTACTCAATAGGGTAAATGAATGGATTGAACTGTCCTCACAGATATCAATTTGTCAGGCTGACTTCAAGGAGGGTTTTACCACTATCGACAATTTGTTCTGTTTAGCCCATTTAATGGAAAAATATATATTCCTCAGGAAGTCTATGTTATACACAGTTTTTGTAGACTTTGAATCAGCTTTTGATTCAGTAAATAGATTAAAGCTAAGGGAATCATTATACAAGAAGGGTATGGATTCAAGCCTCCTTAGATTAATTAAGAGACTTTATTCAGATACATTTACATATATTAGGTATGATAATGATGGTAGGTTGTTCCAGCCATTTGAGTCAAATTGTGGAGTTAAACAGGATTGCTTATTGGCCCCTGTGCTCTTCAATTTATATATCAATGAACTATTAATATTTCAAGACACTGAAGTATTTGACTCTCCTAAAATAAATAATATATCAATCCATTCATTGGCATATGCAGATGACCTGGTAATATTTTCACTCTCCAGAACCGGGATACAGAAGAAATTTGATATATTGTAGCATAAATGTAAAGTATTAGAACAGCAGATAAATACAAAAAAAAAACAATGTTTTTTAGAAATGGGAACTATAATATGAAAGGTCCTAGGTTAAAAGTAGGAGATGTTAACACTGAGTTAGTAAAGGAACACTGTTATCTGGGGGTACAACTTATTTCCTCTTGCTCTTGGACGGCTCACATTATTAATCAAATGAATAAAGCTAAATTAGCCACAAGAGCATTATTGAAATGTAATTTTATGTACGGAGGAAATACAATAGTACCTGCGTTAATTGCTGGTTAGGCAAAAATACAACCACTATTGTTATTTGGCTCAGAAGTACGGGGGAATGTAAGCAAGAAAGACTTGGAGAAACCCTTGTCATATTACTATAAAGCACTTTTAATGGTACCCTCTTCTACCTCAAACACCATGGCAAGAGCCAAGTTAGGCAGAGTCCCGACCTGCTTTCTTAAAGAGCTTAGGGTGATCTCATATTAGATCAGAATAATAAATCAAAAGAAAAATATACTTCCAAAAATATGTCTAAAAGAAAAAAATGCAATGGGCAGATAGAGATTTACCATTGTTATGGTTAAATGGACTTAGAAGTAAATTAGACCAAATTGATATGGGCCATTTGTGGTTGGACTTCTCCAAAGGAATTGTGATTCTTCCTCAATATAGACAATTGTTCAAAAAAAATGTACTCCCTAGGGAAAAGTACAGATGTGGCACAAATAAGAAAACAAAAATGTGCAAGATGGTATAAGGAGAACAAAATTGACCATGAACTAGTACTATATTTTTTGTTTTGGATGATTCCTCCATATAGAAAAGCTATTACTTGGATGAGGATGGGGCTAGTAAATTCAAAGTACACATATTTTAATACACTTAGTGCTGTTAATGATGCAATAAGGTCAGAAAAGTTATGTCAGTGTAATACTGGACATGAAGAAACTCTGAACCACATTTTATTGTTGTGTCCTTTGTACAAACTGGCTAGAGATCAATTTCTAAAGAATTATTTATTAATTTATGCAGATTCAGGTTATGATGTGATATTTATTGTACTACATCCACAAACAATTGAAGATGCTATTTTGTCTGTGAAATTTTCGAATGTCATTATCAATAGGAAAAAGAAAAATAATAGGCAGCTAATTTTAGAGCAATAACAAGTGATCATAGAATGAAGGGACTGATGCACTAGGAATACTAAAGTGTTTTTCAAAATTGTCAGACTAAATGTTATTTATGTCTGCGTATTTTTATGGTTGGTATGTCTCATTTTGTTATATGTACATGTTGAAAATAATCAAGTTACTTGTTATCTTGATTGATCAAATAAAGCATTGAATTGAAAAATTGACAGGAGTAGGAAGGGGAGAAGGAGGAGGAGGCAGAGAGAGAGAAAGGGCAAGGTATATGATTTTCAGGCAGTCAAGCTAGTATTAACAAACAAACAAGTAATAAAAACAAAGCAGCAGCAAAGTCAGGGACTGTTTAGGGATTGCAGGATAACTAGACAATTTAAGATAAAAGCAACATGGCAAAGCAGAATTAAAATTTGATATATACAGTTAAATTGTGTGGCTAAAATAGGATGATTCAAGTAAGTAGGATGGAGTATACTGAGTGGATACCACTAGCTACCAGACCTCACAAACAACAACAGGTAGAATTGTGAGACACAAAACTAAGCGTGCTAACAGGATAGCTGGTACAACAATGAAAACCTAGAGCTGAAATGTTCAACAGACATGAGACAACAGACTGTACTGTGATATATAAAAATAAACAATGTAAAGCTGAATTTATGGCAAATCCAGATAGTATGTAACCAGGATGCAGGAGATTCAGAGATTAGGGGACTCAGTGCTACAAAAAAAACAATATGGGGAGCAGTGTAAACAGGCAGAGTGGAGCAAAATTTACAGTCACTGGAACTGTCCAGTAGATTTGTTGAGAGATGACTAGTAGATACTGTGGGAGGCAACATGACCAGCTGACAGCTGCCTCCTGGCTGACTCCAGGCAGTCTCCTTTCCTTGTCCTTTGCATTGCAGTCCTTAGTGCTCTGGACCACAGTGCAGAGGACTGTTCAAGGGGTTGGCATTATAAGGGACTATTCACAATCCATCAAGACCAAAGGCTGCTCCTGATTTGTGGAGTTGTGTGGAGGAGGCACTGCTTTTTGTTGGTGTAGCCACTGACTGGTGGGTTCTTGAAACCTCAAGAATGACTCCAGCAGCTTTGCTCTTCCTGACTTTACAGAGACAGAGGGTATGATGGCAAAGCACAGGGGAGAATGGCTCTTCTTTTGGGCACACCTCTCGACCTTGGAGGACAGTACCAGGGCAGTGGCGATGAGATATACTTGCAGAAAACACAAAAGGATCAGGGATTTAAAGTCCTCACAGGTCCCATTCATAGCTCATCAGATCCAAAGTCAGCTCCCGATTGGTTGAGTTGTGTGGAGGAGGCATAGCTTTCTGTTGGTGTAGCTACTGATTGGTGAGTTCTTCAGCAGGTTTACTATTCCTGGCTATACAGACACAGGATCTGATGGTGCAGTGCAAGCACTTCACTGAAGTACCCATCTCAACCTTGGAGGACTGTAGCAGGGTGGCGGTTGTGAGATTCAGCTTCAGAAAACACAGTAGTGTCAGTGATTTAAAGCCATCACAGGTTCCATTCACAGCCTAACAGGTCCAAAGGCAGCCTCCCATTAGTGGAGCTATGTGGAGGAAGTGCAGCTTTTTGTTACTGTAACCACTGGTTGGTGGTTTCTTGAAACCAAAAGACTGGAGCCAGCAGCTTCACTTTTCCCATCTTTGCAGAGATGCAGGGTCCAATGGTGGTGGGGGAAGGGGGGGGCTCTTCACTGCATTACTCCTCTTGATCCCAAAAGACAGTAGCAAGGCAGCAGCAGTGGGACATATTTATAAGAAAGCTGATCAGATCAAATACTAAGGAACATACTACGGACAGTGAGGAGCAAGAAGGCATTGCTGCCCATGGGAGCTCCTATACATTTACTCAGAATAATATTTTAGATCTATCCCACAGAAAGAATATGGTTGTCCAAATGTTTTTTGAATTCATCTTTATTTTTGCTGATAACCACCTCTAGGGACAGTTTGTTCCAGGGATTTGCCACCCTGGTGGTATAAAAATATTTTTGTTTAAGAGTATTGAATTTCTTCCCTGTTATTTGTAAGGGGTGCCCCCTGCTAGCCCTTAACTTGCTTCTGAACTCCAGTTCTAGTTCAGGCATGAGATAGGAATCACTTACAATATCAACAAATAGGAGCAGATCTTCTCTTCTCTTATCCTTCTCATCTCTAATGGCATAAGATATAGTAATTCCAGTCTATCCTCATATGATTTTTCCTGGATCCCAGAGATGTGTTTTGTATAACTCCACTGTATTTTTTTCAGTTGAGCACAGTTAGATTTTTTAAAGGGGCACCACAATTGTGCTGCATATGCAAGTTGAAGTCTTACATATGACTAATATAGGGACATCACTACCTTTGAATCTCTAGAGTTAATATTATGTCAGATGTACCAGATTACTTTGCTACTCTTGCTGATTGCTTCATTGACCTGTTTAGTGTTAATAAGATCTTGTGATATGAAAATCCCAAGACCCTTTTCATTTTCAGTAGTACAGAGAGTTTTTCCTCCCAAAAAGTATGAGGCTCTAAGGTTTTGAGTACTCAAGTGCATAACTCTACACTTGTCGTTATTTAATTTCATCACCCAAGTGTTGACCCATAGTGATATCTAGATCACTTTGAATTGGATCTGTGTGATAACGGTGAATGCCTAAAAGCGATCACCGTTGTCATACAGACAGAGTGCCGAAAAGATTTTCGGCACTCTGACAACCACGGTGCACAGGACAATGGTGCCAGGAGAGTTTTTTAATGCTTTCTGCAGGGAGGCTGCACCCCCAACACCCCCCTCATGGGAGGCTTCGCCCCCACACCCCCCTTCTTAAGGATTCTCAACTCTAGAGGGGTGCATATCAGGAGTGTGTGTGAAAGCATTACAAAAATAAAGGTTTGGGCCAGGTGCAATAAAATTGCACCAGCGCCTGGACCCAAACCTATTACCTCACCCACCCCAACCACTAGCCAACCCCTGATGCCACGATGCAGCTTGGCCATCCACCACAGCGCCACTTCCTATGGCCCCTCCACCCCTTCTCAGCCCACACTCACCATGCTTGCTCCCCCCATGTGTGCATACACTTACCCACATCCTGTCACCCAATTCACCCACCCCCTCATCTGGTTGCCCTACCCTCCCATTGCCATGAGGGATTGCACCGGGAATGAGTCACTGTTATGGATGGCACCATTCCTCATGTGCCCACCTCACGCGATACCCTTTGAATTTGTTCCACATCTTCAACTGATTTGTTGGGTCCACCTATTTTGATATCACCCACAAATTTTATTTTAGAGCTAAGTCTATTTTTGATTGTGTCAGCCACAAATACCTGGAAGAGGGAGGGGCCTAAAATGGAACCTTGTGGGACCCCACACGTTACCTTTCCTACGTTGGACAGGTTTCCGATTATCAATACTGTCTGAGAGCTAACTGATAGCCAGCTACCAATCCATTTAATAATGGATCTGTTAATGTTTATTTTCTTTAATTTTTCCAATGCAGCCCAATAGGACATGACATCAAAGGCCTTCCTAAAATTGAGAAAAACAACATTGCATGTAATTTTTTTTATCCGGCTAGCAGCTCATATTTCCATAGAAGCACGTTAGATTTTTAGGACAGCTTCTGTCTTGTCTAAAGCCAAGCTGTTCATCATCAATGTTATTTATCTCAGGCAAAATTTCCTCTTTAATGAGGATTTCTAAGACCATGCAAACAGATGACATCAGGCTAATCAGCCTATAGTTACCCCATTCATGCTTAGAGCCTTTTTTGTGAACAGGAATAACGTGTGCCAGTTTCCATTCAGAGGGCACAACTTTGTTTTGTAAGCATTCATCAGATAACATTTTTAGGGGAAAAAACAGGTTTTGAGATCCCAAATATAGGATACTGTATGTCCTATAGTGGTATTGGGTCCTGGAGTTGTCTTACCTTTTTGCTTTTATAGTATGTTATTGATTTGTTCAACTGTAATGATAACAGTAGTATCTGTGTGATCAGCCAGAACTGAAGTAGTGCTGTATTCAGGACCATAAATCCCACAAAAATTACTGTTAAATATATTAGCCATTTTGTCATGGTCATGAATTAATTCCCCATTGTGCATAAGTGGACCTTCTTTACTAACCATTTTTTTTAGTGTGTTAATGTAGGCATAAAATGATTTACTGTTTTATTTATTGCAGTTGCAGCTAGTTGATACTTCCAATCTCTTATTTTGTTTTTACACTTTTGTTGTATGACCAAATACACAGTCCAGGATGAGCCTGTTTTGTGTTTAAGTAAGTCGCTATATTTTTTGTTCTTGGTTTTTATTAACTGTTTGATATTTCTGTTCAGCCATTTGGGCTGATGTTTTTTTATTGGTGTATTTAAGCCTGGAAGGTATGTATGTATTTAATGCATAGAGTAACTATGGTGTTTTTCATAAATTCCTAATAATTTTGAATTGACCTCTGTTGGAATTTCTTGTTCTAATTTATTTTATTAATATGTAATTTAATGTCTTCCATATTGGCTTTCACATAAATGACTACTTTAGTCTTCACCTGGCTATAATTAATATTTCTAGAATGAATAAATGTAATAGTGTTATGGCCACTATTACCCAATGGGGAACTAGTGGAACAATTCTTTATCAATAAACTATGAGTGTTCAGTACTTGATTGAGAATATTTCCACCCACAATTATTTAAATATAATACAAACTGAGTCTAATATTAAGTTAATTATGGAAATGAAAAACAAATGAAAATTGTCAGAATTTGTCTTTGTTACTCTGGGGAAGTATAGATGTAATTAAATTGATGGCCCTAACATATTTAATTATTGTAATACATGCTCTGTTTGGAGGACCTTCTTATAAAAGGTTCACTAACCTAAAAAGAATTGTTACCAAATTCCTATGGTGTGGGGGAGACCCCTTGATGTGCATACTCAAATGATAGCATTAGGATCTGTAGGGGGCTTTGGCTGTCCTGACCCTTATTCATATTTTCAGAGCCAGTTGCTAGTCTGTACTTGGGAATGGGCATTTCTTTAAAAATCAGAGCATATGATTCTTCAATATCATTTTAAAGAACAGAAAAGGTGGAACTAGAGGATATTTTATTTCAAACAAATCCAAGGGAACTGAAAAAAAAACACCCATTTTAATTCTTTTGCATTTCATGTTCCAAAAAAATGAAGGCACAGACAGGGAAAAAGAAAATCCCTTGGTTACATGCCAGTATAAATACAGGTAAAGAATTGGTAGTTGCTGCCTCTCAATTCAACAAGGTATCAGAAGCCCTGAAAAAGGGGTGAAAATGATTTATTTAATTAAAAATGGTCAATTCATTGCTTATTGGTAATCTAAAATGAGAAATGGACATTTATTAATTAGTAAATTTTTATGTTAAAAAGCAGTATATGAAATATTTAAATTGGATAATAAAAAAGTAGGAGGCTTACAGAAAACCTTTGAGACAGATATCAGTTGAACAGAGACTAACTGGTACTTCCCTCAAAAAATGTAGTCCAACTTATTGTAATATGAGGGCATATGTTTAAAATGAACCAAATATAATAAGAAATGGGAAGAAATGGGAGTATGAGTTAGGAATACCTCTAAATGAGTAACATTTGAAAAAAGCTTGAATAAATGGAAATAGAAATTCTGTTTCTGCAAAAAGGAAGTCATCCAAAGCAGTATAGTTAATAGAGCTTAAATATGTTGTAACACCATCACTTTAGCCAAGATCTACCCAAACTATAATAATACTTGTTGGCATGGGTGTGGAGAAATTGTAGACTTATTGCATAATGCATGGAAATGTCCTCAGATACTAAAATGGTGAAATATTACCTCTAAAATAACATCAGAGATACTTGAACTTAACATCCCTTGTTCTCCTTTCACCTGGCTGCACAACACAACAGATACATTGATTATCTCAAAGAATCAAGGACAATTATTATGCTTAGCTTCAATGACTGCAAAGCAAATTGTACTTTAACATCAGAATAGGAAAATCTAAATGACTAATATAAATGCAAGTTGGTGGCAAACTTTACAATAAAGCTTATTGTTTGGAAGGATATATTGAAGCAACAAAATATATTGTAGGTTCCACATGGAAATAATTTACATCTGTCCTTACTTTAATGGAATCTGAAGCTTGGCTTTCTTTTATTCCAATCTTGGGGAGTTAATTAAACAAATAGGAGATTGGATTTTCTTTACTGTTTTGTTTTATTTGTGATACTTGATTTAATATGAATAGTTATGTCAAATTGAATCAAAATTAATAAAATGCATTTAAAAAGACGGCATTGAGCAGAAAAGAAGATATAATATATTAGCAGATAATCTAATATAATATAATTTAATGCATGATATATGATACAATAAAAAATCTGATATGATATATGGGAATATACTATAACCAGATAATATATAATATACAGTATGATACATAGAAACAAAATTTGCCAGCAGATAAGGATCTCTTGGCTCACTCAGTCTGTCCATTTATCCCTACTACAATAAAATAATTGGATACAATATATGAGAAAATAATATATGCTGCTATTGTATATAATACATGATAAAATAATATAATGTGATATGGTATATGAAAAGGTGGTATATCTGATATAACACAATATATATGATAATATATTATAATCTGATAGAAAATATGATATAATTTGTTTTTTTAGTTTATGTGCCAAGAAAATATAAGTCATAAAACTGAACTCATGATTTGGGCTTGCGGCTTCACTTTTTTCCTTCATGCTAGTTTCAGAAGCTGCTAGTAACAATGGGTGGGGGACTCTGAGGAACTGGTCAGTGAATGTAAAATAATTTTTTTGTGTGAGCTAAAATTTACATAACTGGATGGCTCATTGCCATTCCGAGTAACAGAACTGGAACCACTTGAAGAAGAAAAGGGAAAACTGGTGTGCTTCTGAATTGCTGGTGATGTTTTCATCACCAGATACCCTGAGTTACTGGCAGGGAAGGCTTCTTACTCTGCAGTGGGAGTAGAACCAGTTTCTTTTGGGGCTAATGAGTCATTCTTCGGGGGGGGTTGTATTACCATTGCCCCAGCAGCCCTTATTCACACAACCTCACAACCATGACCCCTAGTCCCTGTTCCACCATAACAAGCTCCAGTCTCCACCACTACTGCTTGCAAAATTTGTACATTGGAAGAACTGTTATGGTGGAATATTTATTTGCTCCCTTCCTCTCATCTTCATCACTTTCTCCTTCAGTTTCTCTGTGCATGTTTTCTACACACATTGACAACACATACACAGCAGATGATGACACAATAGTAGCTGCTGCTGGAAGCTTGCAGTTATGACTCACAGCACATGGATAAGCAGCAGTACCATATGACTCATGAGATGATAGGGAAGAAGGCTACCATCAGACCACCCCAAACCCAGTTGACACACCAATCCCAATGAGAGACCTGGGGCCTAATTATCAAATCTTGGCAAAGCAGAGGGCAAAACTTTGTGCTGCCCCTTGCAGTTGCACAGGTGTCCAAAACTGCTATATTCAGTAGAATAGCACATCTGCACTATTTGATTGAATAGAGGGCCATTGAGATCCAGAGCTAAGTCACCTAGTGCCGGGCAGACGTGGCCCCCAAAATAGGGGGCACAATGGCTTGCACCTGCACTAAATTTCCCATATTCAAATGGATCTATGCAAATAAGCCCATTGAGCATGCAAGACACTTAGGGGCCATTTGCATGCCAATTATTGGCTCATTTTCATACTATAGTGAAAAAAGCTCTACTGCATTGCACCACCCTCTGATTACCCATTTCCCGAGAGCTGTCCCTGGTGCTAGTGGTTCCTCTTTCACCCCATGACCACTGATGTGAAAAGTAATGTTTCCCTGGTGCTACTGCCCCCCCCCCCATCACTGACTGCCGTCCCTTTGTACAGTATTAAATTCCGTGGTGGCTAGTGGTCCCTCCCCTGCCAATTGCCATCCCTCTGTTCAGTATTAAACTTCCCTGGTGGCTAGTGATCCCTCCCTCCCCCACCTGATACCTGCCTGATGTATCACTGTAATGTTACCTGAAGTCCAGTGATTCCCCCCCAATCTGATCCTTTGTCAAAAAAAGATACACCATTCCCTGGTGGTCTAGTGGTCCCCCATCCCTATCTTGAAGCTGCCTGTAACATGCAATAGATATTATTCCCTGATGTCTAGTGGACCACTACCCACCCCTGGCAGGTAGTGACCCACCACCCCGCTCACCCCCATCCTGACCCAAGCTGCAGACTAGCACAGTCCTCTGCTCACCACCATGGTCAGCTATTGACTGAGCTGTCAATGAGTGCATACTGTATACAGCACACACTCACTGACTGACAGTGAGCTCAGTGTCTGGGTACTTTTTTGAATATTGGGCCTCTGATGTCTCAGACAGCAGTCTACATTATTTTTGTTCACTAACTGGCTGGGAGGCTGTCACACACAGGCAAAAAATAAACAAAGATGGATTTTGTGACTTGCTGAGCCCTTTAGTAAAAAAAAATTGTCAAGCAAATCCTTCTAAATCCTCTTTGTACTTTTCTCAGTCAGTTACAGTACATTCAATCTGCCCTGCTTCTGTTGTGGTGGTGGTGGAAGGGAATAAAATAAAAAAGTAACATGGATTTCAGTAGGAAAACATTATCAAATAATTATTCCAAAACTCTCACCTGCACCTTTTTCCAGTTTGCTAAATGCACTCTACCTTCTTCTGCTGGAGGGCCTGCAGCTGCTGGTGCACGCTTACACTGTGCACTCTATCTCCTCTCCTCAGCATTAGGATTTCACTAGCCTGCCTGCATAAATGTGCAGATAAATGCAGTGAAAATTAGCTAACTGGAAAGAAAATGCACAATTCTAAGATGATATTGAAGGTTTTCTGATTAAAAGTAACTCTTTTTCACATAAAAGGAGCTCCCTTCCTGCCACAGGTCCTTCCCCTGTTAGACAGCTGAAAAGGGCACTGAGGTGTATGTAGTGTGAGGGGTTCTCAACCTCCAGTGCTGCTGATTGGCTGTGGCAGGTCATGTGGTTTGCCAGCAACTTGGACACGCTAATTGAATTCTGTCTCCCTCTGTAAAAACCTGCATTAAGATATTGAAGTGCCAAAACGCCAAATGTAAATCAAGTTTCTTCGGGACTGCTTCACTGATAACCATCACTCACTGATTTCAGCATGTTCAGTGAATACAAATTTGTTATTGACTCACCTTAACTTTTCCCCACCCTGTCTACCTCACCCACATTTCCTTACTCCATTCTTTCCTTCTTATTCACTGACCATTTTGCCCAGCGTTTTAACCCTAGTCGCCCAAGTGCTGTAGTTGTAATGTTATAATAGTATATGGTTCAGTGTTGTTGTGTATGGAAATCCATGCACTATCAGATATAGTTGTACCACAGTAGTGATGTCAGATGGATGTTGTACCAGTCGCTATGTCACTACTGTTGTACAACAGCATAGAACCCAATGTCTATTAAGATTCCTTGGGCCCCATATTCAAAAGGTTAGTGTGGCTGCTAATGGGTCAGTGGCCGTACCAACCTAGGTTTGCACCGGTACTCTGGGCGGGTCAGTATTCAGAGGTCCCTGGAGCACTGAGCAAGCCTGGCAGAATCATCCAGCTTACAACACTGCTACACCAATGCAAAGAAGGAAGTGTCTCATACATAACAGCACAGTGATATAGTGAAATGGTTTTGGCAGCGATAAACAACCCTCACAGCAATGCTATTTACCACCACCAAAAGATCCATCCTATTGCAGTGCTACGGCCATGCTTCCACCCCTCGCAGGCAGGGAGGCTATACTGTTGGACCTTCTTGAACCTGCAGTCTCGGTCCATTCCCTCCGCTCCTCCAGTAGGGGCCTCCTGGCAATTCCTATGATGAGGCTGAAAACAGCTGGCAACAGGGCTTTTAGTGTTGCTGGCCCCATCCTGTGGAATTTGCTATCCATCGGGGTCAGGGATACCTTGTCTTTGGAGGTATTCAAAGCCCACCTTAAGGCCCTCCTGTTCACCCAGGCTTTCCCCGACTTAGTTGTTCAATGAGATCTGTACATAATGGTTTTGATCTCAGTTCCCATCCTCCTCTGTATTTTTAAACTTTTTTAGGAAGTTTTATTTTTATTGTATAATTTATTGTTTGATGTTCTCTGCTATTTATTCTGCTTTGCTGCATCTTTTATTTGTTTATTTACTTTGTACGACACCCAGAGATTCTGGGATTGGGCGTTTTTTTTTTTAATAAAAATGGTCTTGCCTTGCCTTACTGCAGCTGTCTGCCCCTGTACCCAATGGACCCCACTTCCCTTAATCACCCCATATTGTTAATACTGAGTGATCCCGGATAGTCTAGTGGAGCTGCTCTCCCCATTGCCCCAACACAGTTTACACTGAATGATCTCTGATAGTCTAGTGGACCCCCCACTTCTTTAGTGCCCCAATAAAGTTAATACTGAATGATCTCTGGTAGTCTAGTGAACCCCCAATTGCCTCAAATCTCATGTATATGTAAACATCCTAGAAGGTTAGTGCCCTCCCCACCGAGTGCCAACAACTCCCCACATTGCAAATGCCATGCCCACACACTTACCTGCTGAGGACCTCATTCACCCTGGTCTACATTCATGGTACAATCTTAGCAGATTGGCAGCCGGCAAAGCCCACTGCTCACCTCTTCTGTGGATCACTGGCTGACAGTCATAGAAGGTGATCGCAAGAAAGTACGGTAGTCAAGGTCACATTCTGTGACTGTCAGATGGTTGCTTGTTGAGGATGGGAGTAGTGGACTTTGCTGGGAGCCTATGTGCTACAGTTGTTCTGTGAGTGTTGACTGGGCTGAGGGGCTGTACAGGGCAGAGTTCCTCAGTCAGTGGGCACTTGCTTGGGGGGGGGTTGTTGCTGGTTGGAGGGAGGCACTAGCCCACCAGGGAGTTTACATATACATGGGACCTTGGGTGATTGGTGGGAAGGGTGTCCACTAGACTACCAAGGACCATTCAGTATTAACAGTACTTGGGCAATCAGGGGTCCATTAGACTATCGGTATTTACAGTACAGGGGTGATCAGGGAGAGAGGGGTTCACTAGACTACCAGGAATTGTTCAGTATTAACAGTATGGGGAAATCGGGGGTCCACTAGATTACCATGGATATGCTATTGCTTGGTGCTAGAGGTCTGTTGTGCCCATGAAAATGAGCTCATAATGGGCATGCAGATGGCCTCTTAGCCCTTTACTTCCCTAATGAGCTCCTTTGCATGCTTGGGCTGAATGTGGCCCACAGGAGCCCTGGCACTATCCTGTTTAGGTCTGTGTTATCTCCTGTGGGGCATATGCAGTCTTGATCAGTGTTGGCACAGTGCATATCCACTTTGTGCTGCACCAATATGAGCTGATATTCAGTCCATGAGCATGCTCCCTCAGTGCACACTAACTGGCTGAATATTGCTCAGAGCTGACCATATGCTATCTTTGGTGTAGTGCAACAGGCTGTGCTGTGCTTATGGTTGGCTTTGAATATGGGGGTCATCATGTTTACATACACTGCAGATTCCTCATAACAAAGACATCAACAAGACTGAAAACAACACCCCAATTTAAATAACTAGTAGAAATATTACAATCCCATGTAGCTAATATGTAAATCGCACAATTTTTAATCTCATCCTGTTGTTTGTTTTCTGTTTCATTGATCATAGTTCCAAGTTAGAAAGAAGTTACATGAATTAAAACAAAAATATACCATACAAAATAATGTTTGGGCAACCATACACAATAAGGCAGATGTTTTTATCTTGAGGTGAGATGACATCATAGAGACTGCTCAAGCTTTGCCAGTACCTGGCTATGTATTGTTCAGAAGAGACCGAGGTGCAAAAAGGGGGGGAGGAGTGGCCCTGTATGTCAATGAAAATATCAAAGCTACAGAAATTCAGAATACACATAAGGAGCCAGAAGAACTGTGGGTCACCCTGGAAACAGGAAATGGGACAGCCATAAGAACTGGGGTTGTCTACAGGCCCCCAGACCAGGGGGAGGACATAGACACATTACTGTTACAAGATATACAAAACATGACAGCTAAAGGGGAGGTTCTGATAATGGTAAACTTCAACATGCCGGATACAGATTGGTCAATACCAGCATTAACATCTGCCAGAACTAGACACATAGTGGATTCCCTGCAGGGGGAGGGCCTCAAACAACTGGTACAGCAACCCACAAGAGACAGGACTATCCTAGATCTAGAACTGACTAACAAGGAAGGGATCACAGATCTCCAGGTAGAAGGGTCACCTGGGGCCAGTGACCATCACATGGTATGGTTCAATTTGGCTACTACATCTAAATCATCCCATTCCAAGGCAAAATATGGGACATCAGAGGAGCTGACTTTGATAAGATGGCCAACAGAGTTAAGCTAGCCCTGGCAAAAGAAACACAGGTGAGGGGGTACAGGCAAGTGGGCAAGCATTAAGGATGCAATACTTGAAGCAACATCCCATTGTGTTAGACAGAAAAGGAAGTGCAAAAGAAGAAGGAAACCACTTTGGTTCTCAAATATAGTAGCAGAAAAGGTCAGAGCCAAAAGGCTGGCTTTCAGGAAATATAAGGGAACACAGCGGGATGAAGATAGGGAGGCATACCAAACTGCCCTAAGGGAAGCAGGGAAGGCAGTAAGGCAGGCAAAGTCCCAAACTGGGGAAACACTAGCACGAACAGTAAAAGAAGGTGACAAGACTTTCTATGGATACATTAGTGAAAGGAGAAAGTCCAGAGGGTTGCTAAGCTTAATGGAGAAAAGGAGCATGAGGAGGACCCTGTAAAGGCATCTATCCTAAATAGACATTTTGCTCAGTATTTACTGAAGAGAAGGTAGGGCAGGGCCCACAGCTCAGCATCATGGACACAGGGGGGAGGGAGGTGAGCACTACTCCCTTCACAAAAGAAAGGGTCCTACAAGAGCTTGCTAAGCTCAGGGTGGATAAGGCAATGGGACCTGATGGCATACATCCCAGGGTACTTAAGGAGCTAAAGGTGGAACTAGCAGAGCCATTAGCAGAACTGTTTAGTGAGTCTCTGAGCACAGGAGAGGTCCCAGAAGACTGGAGAAGGGCTCATGAGATACCGCTCCACAAGAGTGGTAGCAGGGAGGAGGCGGGGAACTACAGACCAGTCAGTCTTACCTCAGTAGTGGGCAAGATTATGGGCACTCCTTAAGGAAAGGATAGTGCAACACCTGGAATCCGTGAGGGCCTGGGATCCAAGACAGCATGAGTTTACAAAGGAAGGTCCTGTCAAACTAATCTCATAGATTTCTTTGACTGGGTAACCAGAGTGGTGGACCAAGGGGAGCAGTTGATGTTGCCTACCTTGACTTCAGCAAAGCTTTTGACACTGTTCCACATAGAAGATTGATAAATAAGCTGGGTAGGCTCGGGTGGGTCAGAAGTTGGTCAACTGGGTGGCAAACTGGTTGATGGGTGAAAACAGAGTGGTGGTAAATGGTATACAGTCAGAAGAGATGCAAGTCACAAGTGGGGTACCTCAGGATCAGTCCTGGGGCCAGTCCTCTTCAACATCTTCATTAGTGACCTTGCAGATGGACTAGAGGGTAGGCTTGTCTGTTTGCAGATGACACCAAGATCTGCAACAGAGTAGATGATCCAGATGGGCTGGGCAGAATGAGAAGAGATCTGGATAAACTAGCAAAATGGTCAGAAGAGTGGCAACTGGGATTTAATGCAAAGAAGTGCAAAATCATGCACATAGGGAAGAGAACCCTGAAGCCACCTTATAGGCTGGGAGGGAGTTGCTAGCAGTCACAAAAGGAAGAAAGAGACTTGGGCATCATGTCACTGATGACCTGAAATCATCCAAGCAGACCTCTAAAGCAGTAGGTAAGGCTAGGGGGGGGTGTTAGGGTGTATTAGTAGGGGTATCACAAGTCATAAAAGGGAGGTAATAATCCCTCTTTACAAGACACTGGTTAGGCCCCATCTGGAGTACTGCGTGCAGTATTGGAGGCCATACCTTCACAAGAACATTAACCAAATTGAGGCAGTCCAGAGAAGGGCAACCAAAATGGTGTACGGACTGCATCAGAAGACATATGAGGACAGATTAACAGAGCTCAATATGTATACCCTTGAGCAAAGGAGGGAGAGAGGTGATATGATAGAGGCATTCAAACACCTTAAGGGCATTAACAAGGTGAAAGAGTCTAACATGTTTAAATATAAGAAAATAGCAGGACAAGAGGACACAGCATGAGATTAGAGGGGCCGATTAAGGGGAATGTGAGGAATTTTTTTCACAGAAAGGGTGGTGTATGCATGGAATGGCTTACCACAAGAAGTGGTGGCTATGAATACAGTGCAGGGCTTCAAACAGGCATGGGATAGGCATAAGGGAGCAATACAAATGGCTATGAATAGATAGGCCACTGACAGAGCAAAGGCCGATGGCACATTTATAAGGTAGAAAACGAAATGGGCAGACTGGATGGGCCTTGCGGTCCTTATCTGCCGTCAACTTCTATGTTTCTATGTTTAAGCTCTATGATGGCATCTCACCCCTTGATGCAAACACATCCTTGTTGTATATGTTTGCCCATAGATTATTCTATTTTATTTTTATCATAGGCCCATTTAGAACTTCATTTTTTTTCTTGTTTATGTAATTTATACTGCTCTGTTCCAATGTATTTACTTATCCTGTACCTTTCCTCAGGACTCCTCAGCAGATGGCCCATTCTCAGCTCAGAAGGCCTTTCCATGTAAAAGTTTTAAACAGAGAAGAAAAAAAAAACTACATAAACAAAAATCAAGAGGCTAAAAGCAGTGTTGCAAGTGGTGGACAAGTAGAAGAACTCAAAGATTGGAAAACATGAAAAGCAGAATGACAATGTTTACTGTTAAGGATACCTTTTTCAAGCAAGATACTTCTGTCTGTATACATACAGAACTAGCAGATCCAGTTGTATATGTCAATGCATTTTTAGAAAAAAAATTACAATATTTTGAACATCAAATTTTGTGATGGCAATCCCTAATTTCATGCCACATGCCCAGAAAGATGTAATTATGTTACTGTTTTAAGAATTTCAGTTCCAATATCAGTGTAAGAAGTATAAGAACTTGCAAGGAACCCTGTTGGCGGGTTTTCTCCACCGCACTCTGCTATTGGCTGCTATTTAAAAACCTGAATTTTTGGGACTCTTGAGCAAGTGCCTTTTTCGAGCGCATTTTAACTTATCTAAATTATCTGCCTAGCTCTCCAAGCTTTATATTTGTGAAACCTAAAATTTTTAAAATTGTACTGTGTACCGATTGAAGCTTGAACTTAGTACAGACAGTAACTGTGATTGCTAGCTAGACCTAGGAACCGTATTTTGTCACTAAAGTGCTGTGACTTGCCTCTCTACTTCTGCTTCTTTTCTCTTCCTTCTTGCTAAACCCTTCTACACTTGTTTGCTGGCTGTTAGTCTTCGGTGACAAGACCAGCTACCCCTGCCCCACCCTCTTGCTCTGAAACCTAATCTTCCTCCACTTTGCTCTAACGATCCCCCCTCGCTGCCCCCTACTGTTTGGTGGCCCTCCCACTGATTAAACTTAGGCCCCAGCCCTGTGGCACAGACCCTTATCTTGAGCTAATCCCTGTTCCTCTTCCCTTTAGGTCTTCGCCCTTGACTGGACTCACCGCCGATGAGCGGCTGTGATGTGGATCTACCCCGGCTACCCGCTCTCCTGTCCTGGCTGGAACTCCTACACTTCACTGCTAAGGTACGGTCCCTGGCTGGGTGAGCAGCCTGTGTTGCTGACTGGTCAGTGCCAAACTTGCAAGAAACCCTAATGGCAGTTTTCCTACACCACATTCTGCAATTGGCTGCTATTTAAAAGCCTGAATTTCTGGGACTTTTGAGTGAGTGCCTTTTTCAAGTGCATTTTAACTTATCTAAATTCTCTGCCTACCTCTTTGAGATCTATATTTTGTCACCCACCCTTCCCAGCCCCAACCTCTATTAAATGCTCTCCCACTGAGGCACACCCCCTCCTACATCATCCCTACTGTCTGCTCACAATAATTGGACATCAAGGGGGAAACTACAGCTCCCTCCTTCACAAACTACTCAAAATTATCTGGTACATTATCCTCTGAACCCTCTACCTAGTAGTGAAGTTTGAAAGAATCACTGTAGTCCCTACTCAAGACACACCCATTTACCTGGAAAGCTTAACACACTACCCAAAGAGACTACAGACAGATGCCAGGACACAACTACTCAACAAATCAAAACCACAAACATATGTACCCCCTGCTACTCCAAAGATCCCTGTGGCTGCCCTACTACTGTGTAATACCCTAGGGGCTGCTACAACTGACCATGTACACCGTAGGTCAAAAAATACAGCTAAAGGATGGAACTATTGGGCCCGCATACTGAAGAAGCTGCTACTACTGCTTCTGTTGATCTCCAGCAATGTACACCCCAATCCAGGCCCTCCAAGATGAAATCCGCATTAAAAGTGGGGTATCTAAAAATAGTGTCCCTCAACATACTCAGCCTTCTACCCAAAATGCCACAATTTCAGGCATGGGTTGAATGGGTGAAACCAGATATCCTAGTGCTCACGGAGACCTGGCTGTCCCCAAAAGTGAGTGATGATGGCATAGCCCTTGATGATTACATTATGTTCCATCAGGACAAGCTATCCAAGCATAGGGGTGGCTGCTTGGTCTACATCAAAAGTGAGATCAGAGGCCAATTACTACCAACAAGTCTCCAAACCAAGGAGGCCCAAACCCTAAGCCTTAAACTTACCATTGGAAAGCAGAATAAGATGTTACTACTCTCCACTGTCTCTATGCCACCCAGCACCCACACTACAGGTGTCCAGCAAATATTCACCAACCTAGAGCAGTATGAACAAAATTGGGAACACATAATTGTTGGTGACTTCAATGTCAACTGGCAGGCCAATGACACATCCTCCATCTGGGATCAGTTTACAGAACTCTACCTCTCACAGCTAATTACTCAACCTACCAGACATAACTACAAAACAGGCACTAGCATGCTCATAGACTGGCTCCTCACTACCTGTCTGGAACACATCTCAGATGTCTCGGTCCTACCTAACACCTTAAATGACCACTCCCCAATTATGTGGACCTGGTCAAATAAATTCTCAAAAAGTGATCCCCAGGTCACAAGAAGTAGATCACTGAGACTGGGTCAACTGAATACCTTTAGACAGTATCTTAACCTGGTGGACTGGCTACCACTAGACAAAGCACAGGATGGCAATAATGCCCTTAACTACTGCCTCACAATGTTTAACAAAGCATGTGATATATTTGCCCCATACAAAACCAAACAAATCAGGAGTGCCACCAACCCTTAGCTCTCTGGTCCTCTCATAGAGCTCATGCTCCATAGGGAAAACTTATGGCATAAGACCAAAGCCATGAGTAAACATCACAACAACATGCTTGCAAAACAGCTAGGAAAAAATGCACTAAGCTCATTCGGCAGGTGAAGGCATCCTATTATAATGACCTCCTAAAGAAGAGCTGGGGCTGTGGAAGAGAATGTTGGGATTCAGTGAAGTTCCTTACAGGAAAAGCAACCAGAGCCCATCTAGACTTAATCATTTCTCCTAAAAGGACACTACAAGAATCCAGTGACATAGCAAATGCCTTCAATAGGGCATTCACTGACTTCAGTTCAGTACTACCCAGGGACTATCTATTCCCCTCGACCCCTCTTACACCATTTAACAGGACCTCACCAACTAGCGTTCCTCCCTTCTACTTCAGGTGGCTACATAAGAATGAAACTGTAAGATATATTAAACAGGCACTTGGGAAGACTCGGATGGGTGGTGACCTCCTTTTTTTTTTGTAACACTTTCTCTTTATGTCTCCTTCTCGCTGTACTAGATTCTTTTCTTTGGGGATCTGTAGGCTGCGTATTCCCATAGTCCAACCCCAGGTACCTCCTCCAGGTGCTGGTTAGCCTTTTCCCCATCTTTTCCCCATCTTGCCTCGGTTTACCCCCCCCCCCGGTGGGAAGGAGAGGAACCCCCTCTTTAGTCCCCCTCTCACACCTCAAGTAAGTGTTGGAAGGCGTCACCAGCCCCATTTATGGAGCCTGGTTAAGGGTTATCTCGGGACAGCAGGGTCCCATCTACAGGAGTCCAGCACAGGTTTTTCCGCTTTCCTGTTCCCAGCCCACAGGACATCTGCACACAAGGGGGCCAGGTAGCGATGCCCGTCGTGATGTGCTAACACTCTGGCTCCCAGTAGACATCCTCCCTTATCCTCCATAGATTGTGGTCTTGTTATCTATGGGGCCGACACTGACACTGTCCTCAAAAGGGTAAAAACACTTCTTAATAAAGTCTGCCATCTAGTTCTGGGGGTGAATCACAGGACACACACATGGTCCCTCTACCAAGAGACAGGGTGTCTACCTTTACAAAACAGGATTGCCTACTGGATGTGCATACTTGCTAAGAAGTCCCTGTTAGGGCTTACTCCTGGATCAACGTCCAGCCTTTTCTTAACCGCTCAACTCTCCATAAGGACCCACAATACAGACCAAGGTGGGTTAGTGGTGCCATTTAAGAGAACATCCCAAGCCCAGAGATCCCACTCCTTCCATGGAACGAGGTGGTTTAACAATCTCACTAATGACTTGATCGAAAGTAGTAAAATTAGCCAATTCAATCCAGGCCTATGACCACATCTGGCCCAGGTTATCTGTAAATGCCATCTCTAACCATTACTTTCTCCTGCTTGTACCTCAACACTTTTCCCTGGCCCTTACTACCCCCTCCACATGTCCACCAGTTTTACCTGCTACTCTGCCTCACCTGTCATTGCTGCTCCTTCCCCACTTACCTTCCCCCTTCCCACAGCTTCCTACTTCTCTTGTAACCCTCCTCTCTCCCTCAGCCCATTTCCCCTTCCCTACCCCACACCTTTTCTCCATTTTTCCACGCTTTATTCCTTCCTCCTGGTCTTGTTCTAGCCCCCCCAACCCATTTCTCCCATGCCTTAGCTGACAAAAGCCTTGTCTGGCTGCTCCTCTCTGCTTAGCTAGTCCTTTACTTGTTACTCTTGTAGAACTTTGCACTTACCCTGTTATGGTTATACATTCCTGTTCCCTGAATCACATATTGCACTTTCCCTGAATACTTGTACACCCTTCCTAATGCACTGATGTCTGTTCAATTCATGTTGTGCCCTGAATGCACAGGATCACTGACTGACCATTGCTACATTTTGTACAAATATTGACATATTGATAGCTACTTTGTATAACTCCTAAATCTGTGGAACGCTCTATAGCTATGTGTTGTCAGTCTGTCTGTCTGTCTTTTGTACCTGAATTGACCTGGAACCTTTGTAAATGAGTCTCTGACTCAAAGGTATTAATCCCAATCTGAAATAAATAAATACAAATAAATAAATTAAAAAATAACTCTCTTCCTGTTGCAAAAAAGGTACAGGGACTGAGTTTCTCTCTGTGCATGTTCACTTTCATCACTGGGTAAAAGGATATATACACCTATTACACATATAGATATATAGACAAGCTTATAGTATGGCCTGAGGCTCTAGATTCTGATTATGTGGAGGAACAGGGAAGTTCCCGGGGGGGGGGCAGTGCCATCATGGAATAAGGACTAGGGCCCATGGACAGACATGGATTTATGTAGGGGAACATCTGTCTCTGTGCCTTTGACCTTCCATATCTTGTTAAGTTTTCTGAAAGCAGCAACAGGTAGCAGCAAGTCTGATTCTTCTTTTTATGTCATCCTCACATTTTTCATTCTTTGATACAAGGCCTTCACGGTTCACAATTTTTTTCCACTTGTTCTAGTTTTTCTTCTCATTTTTTGATCAGTACATCTTCATCTTGTCTTCTGACTGTCATCATTTTTGTCTTCTCCATGTTGATCTTCATTCCAAACTTTCTACTGTCTTGATCTACCTTTTCAGTTATTCTTTGTAGATCCTATTTGGACATTGCTATGAGGTCGATATCATCTGCAAGTCTAAGGTTATTCACTGGCCTACCATACAACATGACTCTTCCTGTCTCATCTTTTAGTGCTAAAGCCATAACTGCTTCTAGTACGAAGCTGAACAAATCTGGTGACAGTGTGCATCCTTGTCTCTGTCCTACTGTCATCCTAAACCATTCTGCCAGCTTAGCATCTATTCTAACTTCACTGACTTGCTGTAGATGTTTTCTATGAACTTGATCAATTTCTTGGGGATTTCATACATCCTTAAAACTTGCCATATCCCTTGTTGCCAAATGCTGTCAAAATCCTGTTTGAAGTCTATTAAGTTATAGTAGGGAATGCTGTGTTCTATGTACTTCTCTGATATCTGTCTTATCATATACAACTGGTCTGTTGTACTTCACCCTGGTCTGAACCCAGCCTGTTCTTCTACAAGTGCTTCTTCCACGAATCTCTTCATTCTCTTCTGCAAAGCCTTGGTAAACACTTTTCCTGATACACTTAACAAGCTGATGCTGATGGAGTTAGATGCATGTATTGGTCTCAATTCTTCATGAGAGCACTTATGAAGAAATTCAAAATCAAATGGAACATTTTTAGGTAACTCTTCCAATTAAGATTTTTCTATAGCTTTTGCTCTAGTACTTTTGCATATTTTTTCCTTTAATAATCAGCCTGTAAGTATACTTTTACTGGAATTCAAGTTATGAATTTGCTCAACTTTCACTGTTTTGAAGCTCTGGAGAATGGCAGGTATAGTAACACCTACAGCATGGCAGGAAAGCTGGTACCCACTGTACTTCAGTTGCTACCCCACAGCCTGCAAGCAAATGCCAGGCATAAGCCTCTCTTCATTTAGGTGTTACTATTAAAAAATACCATAATGTAAAAATCCTAATAATATTTTGCACATGTAAAAAATATATTTTTATAACACCTTACAAAGCAACAAGTCTGATACTAAAAAAACAAACAAACAACTGAAGAGGTAGCACTGGGAAGGAGTTGCCCAGAGTAAAACAACGAACAAACAGCAAAAAACTCTGGCACTCTCCACCTCTAAAAATAATAGGCAGACACTTGGCTATGAAAATAAAAACTTTAATAGGAAGCAATAAAAACTCACACCTGATGCATTTCGGACAGTTAGTCCTTTTTATTGCTTCCTACTAAAGTTTTTATTTTCATAGTCGAGTGTTCACTTATTAAGTTTGATACTAGCAGCTGAGTGATTTAATGCAGGCCGACAGTCAATCAGCAACATCCCCTACACAGTTATAAAGAGATTCCCAGAGCAGACTGTATGTGCTTGACAACATGCTGAACCCAGCTGTTCACCACTGCCTTAGTTCTTACTTTTGTTTTACCTAGAGAGAGGACTCCATATTGGCCAGGTCACCAGGTTGGCTGGCAGAATAGCCTAGAGGTTAGAGCAGCAAGCAGTGAATAAGCTTTAACCCAGTGTTGCTTTCCTGGCAACAAAATTGTAACCATCCCAAACAAAAAAAACAGCAAAAAAAAAATTGATCACCAAAGCTTTTCAAATACTGAAGTTAACACTCTGATTCCAACAAAATGAAGTAAATTTGAAGGGAGCCATGATGTCCCCTCTTGGCACTGAAATCAGAAATTACCGAGACTTGACACTGTAGGTACTTCTGTGGCTGTTCTACTCTTCCCTGTGCTCCATATTCTCTGAGATGCTATGGGATTGACAACCAGTGGGTGACAAAAGCTGAAGAGGCTCCTGAGATGATCTGGCAGTAAACAGAAGTACCACTTGTCTCTAACCAGAGCTGTGGCACAGCCAGTGAAGACGGGATCCCACAGATAACTATCCACTCTTTTCTTGGAAATTACAGGGGGTACAATTTAATTTAAAGAGCATGATACTTCTGACTATCAGATGAATTTGAAATTAAGCCCGTTAGAAAATGTATATAGGGTTTCTTGTTAATTGATTTGCTTTATTATGGAGGAAGGTTCAGCTGACTCATGATGATTAAAGAGTTTGAATTTGTTTCCATGTAATCTCTTCTAATTCCTCTGCCCCAGGCATCCCTTTAACTGAAATCTGATGGCCTGTGGTATAAAAACACAATTTTGGGATAGTGAGCCATTAGTTGTGAGGGAACCTGAGAGCTAGGATGCTGAGACTGGGCACGAAGTGGGGTTCTGAGTTTTATTTTTCTATTTATTTTCTAAGGAGATCTCAACTGAAATGCATTATCTTTTATTTCTGTGGGACCCTACTTCTACCCAGTCAATGAGTAACAGGAATTGATTCATTACAAGTTGAATGACTTTCTCGGGGTCATACAATGAGACAGTGAGCTTTGCATCTGGACTTGCCTGATTCACAGGTACAGTAAGTGCTCTAAGCACTATACATCCCACTGCGATATTGGTGCATATGGTACTGTAATAAGAATAGAGGACTGTGAACCAGGAGGCCCATGGTTGCAATCTCACCACATGTACTGGCTCATTAGGTGACCATGAGCAAGGCATTTGACCCCATTTTGCTTAAGTCATCCCAGATGTCAAATTTATTTTATTTTATTTATTTATTTTATTTTGTTTAAACTTTTGTTTACCAGGTAAGCAATATGAGCCAAGACCCTGTTTCAAATGTGACCCTGGACCATACGAAACAGTCAAAATATACATAGGTAGAACAGAAATACACAAATAATTTAAGGTGTTAAAACAGTTATGAACAATCACATTTCAGAGACTCCACATAATGCAGTCTTAATAACTCCTTAAAAATAGCATGACTAAAACTGTGATGCAAATTTGTTGGAGGCTTATTCCAATGAATCAGAGCTGAACAGGAAAGAACTGAAAAGGACTGTCACTGAAAATGGAATAGTACATATCTATTTGGTTTCCATGATAATTAAGTCAAGAAATAAATGAAAGCAATCCAGCCAAACTGAACTGGTATATGATTCTATTAAGTAATGGGTGATAACTTATTTTTGTTTAGTTTAATAAATGTTATCTTATATGTCAGTGAAAATCTAATGGCAACCCAGCAGAGATACAGTAGTTTAATAAAAGAATCATCTAGCTGGCTCATCAGCCTGAGGTAGCTCTACTGCTTACCATGTTGGTGGCTGGGGTTCAGAAGTGGGACTTGGACACCATGCAACTGGTTGGGGGAGTACAGTCGATTGCCCATAGGACACACTCTTCATCTGGGGAGAAGTATGTCTACCCCTGTTACAACAATGCTATCTGGGAAACTACATGTTGTACTGTAGGAGAGGTACTGTGGGGATACTGACAAGACTCCAGTTGGTCATGCACTGCATGCACAACATGGAGTCCCTAGTTCACTAATGTCCTAATGGGTGGGGTCCACCAGAACAAGGAAAGGCTTAGGATGATCTCAGTTGTGCTTGGGACCTGACTCCTGTCTGACTACTAGCTCCACACCCAGGGTTCTCCTGCCTTCACACGCAGCAGAAGGTTGTAGGTCTGAGTCTGGCTTGGCCAGGACCTAATTGGGGGGGGTGGCATAAGCCTGTGGGGTTATAAACTGCAGAGAAAATAAGCATAAGAGATATGAGGGTGGGTGGGGCTGTGTTCAACCCACATGAAGGGGGCCAATTCACAGAGGGAGCATAAAACATAAATAAAAAAACAAAAAAAAAGTAGAATCATCTGGTTTAGAGGTGTGGGTGGGTAGGTCAAAATAGTTTTACTGCTTTCTGGTGCTTTAATTCCCCTCTTTTCTCATCATACCCTGTGTGAAGTACACTGTGGTAAGGGAATTGTGTGGATACTAGCCTGAGGATTCAGATGACCTACTGTACAGACAGCATAAATAAAACAGAACTTCTTGAATCAATCCATTTCTCTTCCTAATTATTCATCCTGCACAAAAGCCCAGGATTTAGAAGGTATGAGTGGTCTGCAATCTTCACTACCAATATTTTACATTAAAAAATTATCTTGGAAGTCACTAGACATTCAAACCTGTTTTGCAGTCCATCTGACTCATACAATCATCCAGTATTCCACCATGAATAACTAAGGTTATCATTTGTGCTCCATGTTTTCTGTTGCTACTCTTGGAGAACATGGTACTGGTGTCCTTCATTGTCTCTCAGTTTGTGACTGAAATGCAAGTACAATGACTGGCCATGTCAAGGTTAACCTACTTGAGTTTCAGGATTAATTCAGTCAGTTCAGTTATACATTACATCTCAGAAGTCTGACAGAGGGAAAGACATTTCTCATTTTCCCCCTCTCTGAATTCTTCTGTCCCACATGAAGAGGATAATGTCCCACACCATACATATGGAGACTTTAAAGTAAAAATTCATACTGACCTATGACAATCAGAATAATACATTGGATGAACACACACACTTCAATTTTTGCAATCTTTCTCCTTTCCACCTCCACATAATGATAATTTCTCCCACATCTAGACAAATATAATTGATGAACGGTTGAGAATTCTTAATAAAACAGAGCTGGAAATCTAAAGCATGAACTCCACATCAAGAGCAATTAACAACTGCAGTATGAAGTGCAGCCCTACAAAAGACTATTTGCCTGAATATATAGCTATACAAATAGATCTGACACCATTCTTTTAATAAAGTCTCATCAAAGAACGTGACTTCCTTCGTTACCACTCATCAATATGGTGTGCACTGAGCAATACTCCAAAGGAAACACCTATGAAGAGCCCAAACAGCAGTTCATTGGTTGGTTAAGGATACCTCTTGGTATTGCAAAGCACACCAACAGATCTACTTGCATGTACATCTGCGAGTGGGTTTTCACATGAATATGCACTAAAGCAGTCTTGAAAATTCAGATCAGAACACTGACCTCTTCATCAGACTCTAACCATAGAATCATAGAAACTTGATGGCAGAATAGGACCCTTCGGGCCCATCCAGTCTGCTTATCTCTCCCCTTTCACATACCCCTCCCCCGCCTTCCACCGCCCTCCCCCCAATACTCAGCCCCATACGCCTGTCCCATGCCCTCTTAAATTCCTCCACTATTCCAATCCCCATCACTCCATGTGGCAGTCTGTTCAGGGCTTCACCACCCTCTCTGTGAAGAAGCACCCCCTCACATTGCCCCTGTAACTGTTTGCTTGCAATCTGATGCTGTGCCATCTAGTTCTGGCATCCTCCTTCCTCTTTAGCAGACCCTCTTCTCCCACTTTATTGAGCCCCCTTTACATATTTATAGGTTTCAATCATGTCTCCCCTTTCCCTCCTTGTTTCCAGCATGTATAGATTCAGCTCCTTATACCTCTGCTCTTATGTTTTCCACTCCATACCCTGCACCATCTTTGTTGCTCTTCTCTGAACCCTTTCCATTGCATCTATATCTTTGTGGAGGTGTGATCTCCAGAACTGAACCCTGTACTCCAGCTGCGGCCTTTGTAGGCCTGCGGTTTTGTAGAGGAGCATTATTACCTACCTCCTTCTGCTAGTAATGCCCCTGCCTATGCATGCCAACATTCCATTGGCCCTTCCTGCTGCCCTACTACATTGGAACCCTACCTTAAGGTCTGAGGAAACTATGATCCCCAGATCCCTTTCCTGTTCTGATTTTTTGATTCCGTCACCCCCCAGTATGTGCCCTGCTTGTGTGTTTTTACTCCCTCTTTTTTGTAATTAAGTGAATTTTATTGAGCATTACCAGGGATACAAGATACATAGTATTCAATACAACTACACACTACATGATACAGAATGCAAGCTACAAAATGCAAGATGCCAAATGCCAAAATGCGTACACCAGCCTGCAGAGAACTGTAAGACACATAGGTGAGCAATGCGGGGGTATCTAAAGTATACATTACATAGCACTGCACAGACAGAATAACATGTCAGCACTGGACATTTCTTTCTGATGTGTTGTGTTGCACTAGGGTGCCTTCAGTCAGGGCAATGGATGATCAGTGTGGAGGGGAGACATGAGCCTTTTGTTGGTCTTGTATGAGTAAGAGCGCCACTAGGGTAGCTCACTTCCTTTGGTAGAGGTTGGGTCTGTTAAGTCTGGAATGTATCATTTTTTCCATTCTAAGGGATTCTAGTATTGCTTTGTGCCATTCTGTGTAGGAGGGGGTGACATTATCCATCCAGTGTCTAAGTATGACTTTCTTAGCTATTGTTGTGATGAGGGTCATATGGAGTTTGGTTCGGCCTGTCAGTATGTCCATATTCAGGTTGAACAGGCATATTTGGGGTGTGAAGGCTTCATTCAGCCCGAGGAGAGGGTCTATGTTGTTTTGGATGCTATGCCATCGTGGCTGGGCCTTGAAGCAATCCCATAGTATGTGTTTTAGGTGCCTAGTTTCTAGCTGGCATCTAGTGCGGTTGGGGGGATTGGAGGCATCCCATCTTGTGTAGCCTAGCTGGGGTATAGTATGGGTTATGTGCGATTTTGAATCGAGTTAGGCAGAGACCATCAAACTTTATGAATCTGGCATTGTTACTCCACATTTTTACTCTGATTTTTGGGTCTTTGAGTTCTGAGAACTGTGAGCTCTAAAATGGGTTCTCATTTTGGTCAGCTGATGTGCATTCATCCACTAGGTGTTTATATAGTAGGGAAGTGCGGTGTCATTGGAGGCCAGGTGCTTAAGGGTGTTCAATGGAGAGTGGTCATTGAATGGCCACGGTCATGGGCCCAGTGTTGATGTGATCGAATGGTGGATTTGCATGAAGGTTAGGGGTTGTATGTTGACACCAGGGTTTGCTTCCAGGAAGGAGTTATATGTGATGAAGGCACCAATTTGAATTACTTGTTCATTACTTTGGGGTCCTGTCTCTGCAGTGCGGTGAGTCCATTGAAGGGCTTGGACCCTGTGAATAAGGCATGTAGCAGGAATTTGCATCATTTGTGCTGTGAGAAAAGAGGCTTGGTTAGACACCCATAGCATGCAAAACAGCATTCCAAATTTGGAGGTGGGTATGTATTGGCATCCATTATAGCTGCTCCGGCAGTCCATGTTGTATGCTAGTGCCAGTCATGGAGTCTGAGTTTCAGACCACCGGTTGAGGTCATTAGTGCAGGGTGGGCATCTCTTGTCATTCATTCTGTTGTTAGTTCTCAGATGCTGAAGCAGACTTGTCAGATAGTGGTGGAAGCCCTGTGTACCTGACAGTTGTCCATTGACGTAATCATAAAGGGATGGAGGGAGGCGCTGGTTTAGTACATTGATGGAAGGTTTCCTTTCAGCCTCAGGGAAGGGTCCAGCTTATGGTTCAATTGGTGGGCATGGTTAGAAGTCCTTAGAAACTTTTGCCTGCTGTGAATGTGTGGGGCACAGCGTGTTAAGCTGTGAGTGACCTCGGTGAGTGCAGTCTCTGTCTGATGGGAGTTCACAGCTTCCTGACCCCGGGTATCTTGGGCGACCCTCTAGCTCTGATTTTTACCTCTCTTGAGTGAGGCAATGTGTGGTGAGGTGATCCTCCAGTTGGGATCTAGTCCTGGCAGGCAGGGCAGTGGCTGTCTGAAGTGGGCATGGGGACAGAGTTGCGTACTGTGGATTGCAGACTGCAGCTTATTAGCCATTGTGTAGATCATTAGTGCCATCCGTGATCCCAGTGGGGCCAGTATAATGAGCTTGTGAGATCTGGTGTGAACATCATGGGGATTTTCAGGATGTGTACATACAGATGTGGGGTTTGTGAGAGGTGTGGACTGCTGCTGGATTATTCATTCTGGGTGTGGAAGCGCTTGCGATCAGCGTTCGCCCAGCTTTTATTTCTGCCTTGATCAACTGGCACAAGAGGGGATTTAAACTTTCGGTGGTCACCCTCAGAGAAGTTTCTATGGAGAGCCAACTGCCCACTTAGTTGTGGGTGTTGCCACTATGCAGCTCATAAGCCAGAGGGGCTTGTGATTGAGGTGCCGTGGTTGCTTAGTTGTTGATAGGTAGCATGTTACTTATTGCACTGATATGGATGCTTGTGGTGGGAAGGATCCTATTGTTCTTTTTCATCTAAACAAAGGAGTTAGTAGCACTGAGTCCCTGCCATCTTGCCTATTCTGCCCCTATGTTATGGCATGGCGTGATTAACAGACTTTGTCAATATGCAGTAAAGTCCCCTGTCTTTGAAGCCATGCACCAGCCAGATATCAAGTATTGTAAAATGGGCATTATAGTCCCAGGGTTCCAAGTTTTAGTCCATTGAGTTCCACTGCATTCCCTTTGTGGGCATATTAATGGGGTGGTTATGCTTTGAGTGATTAGTGCTGGGGGGGGGGACTGGAGCTGGAGAGGTTAGATAAAGTTTGAGTTAACTGTGTACTCACTGCTCTTGGCTTAATGCTGGTGTTTTGGCTTCGCTCCTTTTGAGTTTACTGGGTTGGAGAGGAAAAGCTGCAGGAATAGTTTGGGTAATTCCCATTCTGCCTCTTCTGCAGTTTGAAATTCTTGGTCACCTCTGGTAGTTGAGATGATAAGCCATGCTGGGTATAGCATAAGGTATTTTATGTGTCCTTGCTGCAGTGATCTCTTGATGTTGTCTTAGGCTCATTGCTTATCTCTGACTGCTGAGGTGACATCGCTGAACATACAGAAGCAGTTTTTATTATACTATGGGGATCCTTTGATTCATGCTTGTGTTTGTATATTTGTTTTGTTTTGCTAGGTCTGGCAGTAGACAATGATAGCCCATGCTTTTTTACCTTTATTGGGTGGCTGGTGGAGCAAGTGGTGTGCTTTTCAATGGTGTAGTTTTCTCCTTTTGGAGGAGGGCCCACGGTGTCCTTAAGGAGCTGTTGCACAAATGCTTTGATGTTGGTGCTTTCCGATTGCTCTGGGATCCCTACCAGTACCAAGTTGTTTTGTCTCATCCTACTTTCTTGTTCTTTGATTTTGTTCTCCAGTTTGTGAACTGTTCTTTTGAGGGTAATGATTTATTTTTCCCCTGTGTTGCATTTGTCCTCTACAGAGCCTATTCTGGCCTCTGCATCCGTTATTCTTGTGTTCAGTGAATCCAGCCCTATTTGGACACATTTAATGCCCCTTGCTAGGTCAAAGAGCGTTAGCTTAACTGAGGCCAGTTCTGTAAAAAAGCAGTCCAGTTTTGCAAACACCACATCAAAGGGCTCTGTGGCAGGCATTGTGTCTGAAGGTGAATCTTGCTTGGGATGCTTGTGTGCTTGGCTGGGCGGTGGGATGGAGGGCTCTGAATTAGACTGCATTTTCAGCTAGTTATCCATGGAATTTAGTGGTTAGGCTGCAGAGTTCATTTTGGTGTCCTTTCTTGTAATGAAAAAAGTAATTATGGATGTTCGGGTACTGGAATATGAATAGTAAAAGCCGCAGTTTTAGAAGCTGGATACAGAGCTCAAAGTAAGACATCCACTCACTCCCAGTGCATCACATAACCCATTTTTACTCCCTCTTAAATTTTATGAAAGCCCTCCTCCTTTTTCTGACTGCCTCCGCCCTAGTGAACCAGAGCGGTCTCCTTCCCCTCTGGCTCTTCCTGACCTTTTTTATGCACATTTCCGCTGCTTCCTGAACCCGTCCCATGATAGCTTCCCATAATTCCTCCACGGCCCCTATATTCACTGTACCTTCCATTGTCACAAATGCGCTCTGCAGGTCAGGCCCTCTGCTCCCACAGTGCCAACATCGAAGTGTGATAGTGTGAACAGAGGACAGACAGGGTAACCCTACTGTCTGTTTTGGGTCCGAATCACCTACTAGTTTCGAGTCCTGTGGGTCAAAATCTGAACCTTATGCTAGCATACCCAGTTAACAGGCTCAGATATGTAACCTCTTCAGGAATGCAGTACGATCCTTCATCCCCTGTGGCACCCAGCAAGGTTTCAATATGTACCCTTACGACTCAATATGAGAGCTAGTTATATTCTTACCTTTTTCAAGGTTAGTAACACATTCAAGCCCTTAACAGCTGTCAGACTTAAACACTGATTCAGCATTCACATACAAAAGAAACTGAGAAAAAGCACAGGCAGTATTTCAAAGAAAATATTGTTTAGTAAAAATTGTAAAATATCAAACACAGAACAAATACATCAACAACTTACAGTCACATAAAATAAATAGGAAGTTACAGAACACAAACACCTACCAAAAAAATACTTACGTTCTAGTTGAATTATTATTTTTTTTTAAAGTGCCTAGTTACCAGTCCACAGACTAAGTGTGTCTTTGCTTTTCAGGGAGTCTTCTGCACCAACTTCTCTTGCAAGCAATATTCAAAATTCAGTTTTCTCCACCTTCTGGCAATGCTACCCATGTTAGATCTGTGATAAATCTGCAATCTGCGTATGGATATCCAAAAAGGATATTATTCTTCTGCTGGCTGTTACCAATAAAAGAAAATAGGTGAGAGTCTTTGCAAGTAGGTTCCTTTGATGGCTCATAAACCCACATCCTGTCACTAGTTCCCTTCTAGGTGAGAAAAAAAAGATGAATCAGCCAAATTACTTGCCTTCCTGCTATGTCATAAAATGCATTCATGGGAACCAGCTTCAAAATGAATATTTTACAATGTCTTCACTTGGCATGTGGCAAGAAGCCCTTTTGTTAAAAACCAGAACAGGAAATTTTAATTAGGGTTTCTCTTCACTGGTCAATTTATTACATCCTGCTGCTTCCTCACACTGACACTTTTGAGGTCAAAGGTCAAGCCTACTTGCTGACTGATATGTCTTAGGCAGACCATCCCATACCATTTATTTATAATACAAATATTATACAGATAACCATAAGCAGGGGGCAGAGCATCACATTCCTCCCCAACTAGTCTGAATTTGGGGTCTCTATCCCCTTCATGGGATGAGATCCCCAAATCAGTTCATTGCTCATACTGACACGACAGTCCATCAGCATTTTCATTGGCTGACCCAGCCCTATGTGAGACCATCATGTCATACCCTTGCAAGGCAAAACTCCATCTTAGTAATCTACCATTTGTTTTACCAATTTGTACTGGCCAAACCAGGGGGTTGTGGTCAGTTTGTACCACAAAATGATGTCTGTAGAGGTATGGCTCTAACTTCTTTAGGACCCACACTATGGCAAAACATTATTTTTCCAAAGTAGAGTAAGCCTGCTCTCTGGGAAGTAACATTTTACTGAGGTACTCTATGGGGTGATCTTTCCCTTGGTTGGATGACTGACTCAGCACTGCCCCAATACCCACATCTGAGGCATCAGTCTGGACTACAAAGGGTTTGCCATAGTCTGGACTTGTCAATAAAGGAACACTGCACTGTGCCTCCTTCAGTCTGGTAAAGGCTTGTTCACAAGCTGGTTCCCAGATAACTTTCTAAGGCATCCTCTTCTTTAACAGGCCAGATATGGGAGTGGCCAGGGCACTGCAATTTGGTACACATTTCCTATAGTACCCTGCTGTCCTTAGAAAACTCCTGACCTGCTTCTGTGTTTCTGGTCTGGGCCATGCCTTGATTGCCTCTGTTTTCACTTGGTTAGGATGGAGCTGTCCCCAGCCTACAATGTGCTTGAGGTATGCTACCTCAGCCATGGCCACCTGGCACTTCTCAGCTTTTACAGTGAGTCCATCTCTCTGTATCCTGCCCAGCACTTCCCTAAGGTGGGATAGTTGTTCCTCCCAGCTGGCACTAAAGATGGTAATGTCATCCAGGTATGCCATGGCATACTCCTCAGCACCGTTTAACACCTGGTTCACCAACCTTTGGAAAATGGCTGGGGCATTCTTCATTCCGAAAGGCATTACTTTAAATTCAAATAACACTATTGGAGTGATGAAGGCTGACCTCTCCCTAGCTCTGGTAGTTAACTCTACCTGTCAATACCCCTTTGTCAGGTCAGTAGTTCAAGGTATGTCACCCCTCTCAACTTGTCTAGGAGTTTGTCCGTCTGTGGCTTTGGGTGGGCATCTGACTTTGTGACTGCATTGAGTCCACGATAGTCCACACAAAAATGAGTAAAGCCATCTGGCTTGTGAACAAGGACTACAGGTGAGGCCCAGGGGCTGTGGGATTTCTGGATTACCCCTAAATCCAGCATTTCCTTCACCTCCCTCCTAATGTCCTTTTGAACTGCCTCCGACACCTGATATGCTGTCCGCTGTATGGGCCCCTGTGGCCCTGTCTCCACATTGTGTGTTGCTAAGGGGTTTAATCCAGGCTTGACGCTAAATAGTGGGGCAAAGTCTGCTAAAACCTCCCTTACTTCCTGGGTCTGGTCTGGGTTTAACTGGGGTGACATTTTAATTGCCTCTACAGAGACTCCCAATTGCTTTCCTCCAGTAAGTCCAGAAGGGGGTCTCCCTCACCCATCCCTTCCCCAGGGCTACACACTGCAAACACCATGTCAGTCCAATTAGCATATGGCTTCATCATGTTGACATGGTACATTCTGTGTGTATGTCTCCTGTCAGGTAATTATAATATAGTTTACATCATTAGCCCATCTGACTACTTTACACCGTCCTGCCCACTTGGCCTGCAGCTTGTCTTTCCGGACCAGGATTAGGATCATGACTTCCTGACCCACAGTGTATGAGTGAGCTCTGGCTCTGCTGTAGTACCACACTTTTTGTTTCTGCTGGGCAGCTGCCAGGTTGCTCTGGGCTGTCCCCATAAGCTCCTTCAGCCTTTCCCTAAACATAAGGACATAATCCACTATGGGAGCTCCCTGGGTGGCATGCTTGCCTTCCCACTCCTCCTGGATGAAGTCTAGGGGCCCACATACCCAGCGTCCATATAAGAGCTGAAAGGGGGAAAACCCTGTTGACTCTAGGGGCACCTCCCTGTATGCCAACAACAGGTGGAGAAGGTATTTCTCCCAGTCCCTCCTATGCTGTTCAGCAAACACTTGGAGCATTGACTTAAGAGTACCATTGCATCTTTCCACAAGCCCATTGGCTTGCGGGTGATAAGGTGTCCTGCATCTCTACACCACCCCACACTTCTCCCACAAACATTTCATCAGGTTTGACATGAAGGAACTCCCTTGATCAGTGATGACCTCCTGTGGAAAACCAACATGGGAGAAAATCCCTAATAAGGCATCTGCCACTTTGTCTGTCCTCAATGAGGATAGGGTGACTGCCTCTGGGTACCGGGTGGTATAATCCACCACAGTCAGGATGGACCTCTTTCCAGAGGAGCTGGGGGTATTTAAAGGCCCCACAATATCCATTCCCACCCTCTGGAATGGCTCCTCCACTATGATTAAAGGAATTAGGGCAGCTTGGGTTTTCTTACCTGTCTTCCCTATTTCTTGGCACCGGTGACAAGACCTGCAATACTCCTTCACCTACTGGGTGAAGTTGGGCCAATAGAAATTCTGGGCCAACCACTGCATAGTGCATGCGATTCCCAGATGACCAGTTATGGGAATATCGTGTGCAATCTTGAGCAACTGCTCATGGCACTCCTGTGGAACAGCAAGCTGCCTGCCCATCACCTCTCCCTCTGTCTTAGCATCTTGCATATACAGCAGTCCATTGTCCCAATAAACTTTATGTTTCCCATCACTTCCCTGTACTCCATCAGAGTCTGCCCAAGCCCTCAGCTTCTCTAGATTAGGGTCACTTTTCTGAGCAGCTGTAAACTCCTTGCACATTCCCAAGGCAAGTGATAGGTCCCCTTCAGTGTCTACACTAGGGTCCCTAGCTCTGGCATCAGGGATTCAGGATCACTGCCATTCCTAACCCTCTGACTATGGGTCACACCTTCCTCAGAGTAACCCTCCATAGCTCTTCTGTTAACTGCTACCTGGGGAATTTCTACCCCCTTTCATTATTCTCCATATCAGGAGACAATGGCTGGGGAACCATCCTCCCAGTGGTTTCCACAGTGGCTTCTATGGCATCCAGGGAACTACAATTTTCCTTTGCCGCTTGGCTGTGGGTAACTGCACACACCATCCCCTGTTTGATATTGTTACCAATAATTACATCGACAGCCAAAGTCTCCACTATGGCAACCTTTTGCACTGTCCCCATGCCTCACCCCAGTCTAGGAGGACACTAGCGAGTGACAATGTTTTCTCATCCCCAGTGAATCCTCGTACAGTCACAAATTGATTGGGTATAAGCTGACCAGGCTGTACCAAACCCCCTTTTACCAAAGTTAGGGATGCCCCCATGTCCCTCAACCCAAGTGTCGGTATACCATTCACAGTGACTGGGTGCATGTGTTCCCTCATGTTTACTGGCATGCTTTCAGGGACACAAAGAAAACTCACTTCTTTCTTAGCACCACTTTGTGCACTGCTTGTCCTTTTGGGACACTGTCTGGTCAGATGACCAGGTTCTTTGCAAACCCAACATTCATGTCTTTTTTCAGGTAACTCTTTTCTTTATAACCTGGGGCTACCTGGTTTTGGTGGAGGCAGAGAGGGTTTTAGCTGCCCTGAAGGTGTACTTTTCCTTTTCTGCACTGCCACACCTGGCCCATTCACTCCCAGAGCAGGTCTGCTTCTGGCATAGTGTTCCAAGAGCTCGGCAGCCTCTTGCACTGTTTTTGGATCTCGGTCCTCAAGCCAGGCTTTCAGCTCTGCTAGGCATGCCCAAAAAAGCTGCTCAAACAGTGCAGCATTTTATATTCTCGCTACAGAGTTTGCTTCAATTCCTTCCACCAACATTTTAAAAACTGATGTTGTTTAGTGGGTAGCTCCTCGTAGTTCATGTCATGGCTTCTCCTGAGCTTACGGAATTTAGCTCTGTATGCCTTTGCTGTTAGCTCATATTTTTTTAAAGCGCATCTTTAAGTTTACTGTAATCATTACTGTCCTCATTGTCCATTTGACCCAATGCATCCTGAGGTTTTCTGGTAAGCATCGGGGATAGCTGGAAGCTCCAGGACCCTCTAGTGATATTTGTCTGAATACATACTTTTTCAAAGGAATTTAAAAAGGCATCCATATCTTCCCCCTCTTTAAATTCACTATTAATTTAGAAATTCAATTTGTAACCCAGTCCTGTAGTTCCAGTTAAACCCAGGCCACTTACCTCCTCTGGTGCTGGTGTTTGGAGTTGTAGCTTCTCCAGTTCATGTTGCCTGTGGCGCTCACACACTTCTCGCTCCACTTCTCACTGCTGTCATTCAGCCTCTCGTTGTTCTCATCTCTCTTCTCTCTGGAACTGTAGCTCCCTTTGCTGCTGGGCTTCAAACCTTTTCTGTTCAAACTCCGGCTCCATCCTCCACAACTCCATCCGCAGCCTGATCCCTTCTGGCTGCAAAATACTGGTGACCTTCTCTTGCTGCTGTGACCCTTGGCTTGCACTGGCCCTGCTGTCCTCCTTACTGGATCTGGACACTGCACTGGACCCTGGCCCCTCCATGCCCAAGGTTCAGTCCTTTTCAGTCACAGACTGTGACTCAAGGCTTTGGGCATTGGCTGCCACAAGAGCCTCTACGAGATGCCTTTTGGTTCAGCCCTCGTGCTGGACTCATCTCTGTTGGCACAACTGCCTCAGTTGGTCTGCAGTGTGCTTGCTGTAGTTGGAAGCCTCTTCTTCCCTAACTATGGCTACACTAACTTACATCCGAAAAAAAATAAAACAGGTAGGGAACTTAGACTGTAAGCACAATTATATAGTTCTGTTTACTTTTTAAAAATCACTGCCTTATTTTGCATGTGAGCTGTACAGTATTAATCTGACACACTGAACTGGTAATGCTTATGTTACCAAATACTTTTAAATCGCACCGCTGCCAACCAAATCTGTCACAAATGTGCCCCGCAGATCAGCCTCAGTGCGATAGTGTGAACAGGGGACAGACAGGTAACCCTCCTGTCTGTTTTGGGTCTGAATCTCCTACTATCCTTGAGTCCTGGGGGTCAAAATGTGAACCTTATGTTAGCATACCCAGTTAACAGGCTCAGATATGTACCCTCTTTGGGAATGCAGTACAATCCTTTGCCCAGTGGCACCCAGCCAGGTTTCCAAAATGTACCTTTATGACTCAGTATGAGACCCAGGTACTGTATATTCTTACCTTTTTCAAGATTAGTAACACATTCAAACCCTTAACAGCTGTCAAACTTAAATATTGATTCAGCATTCACATGCAAAAGAAACTGAGAAAAAGCACAAGCAGTATTTCAAAGAAAATATTGTTTAATAAAAAAATGTAAAATAGGTAACATATCAAACACAGAACAAATATATCAACAACTTACAGTCACATAAAATAAATGGGAAGTTACAGAACACAAACACCTACCAAAAAAATACTTACGTTATAGTTGAATTATTTTTTTTAAAGTGCCTAGTTACCAGTCCACAGACTAAGTGTGTCTTTGCTTTTCAGGGAGTCTTCTGCACCAACTTCTCTTGCAAGCAATATTCAAAATTCAGTTTTCTTCACCTCCTGGTGATGTTACCCATGAGGTCACTGTTAGATCTGTGATAAATCTGCAATCTGCGTATGAATATTCAAAAAGGATATTATTCTTCTTCTGGCTGTTACCAATAAAAAAACTTTGTGACAGTCTTTGCAAGCAGGTTCCTTTGATGGCTCATAAACCCACATCCTGTCACTAGTCCCCTTCTAGGTGAGAAAACCAAGAAGAATCAGAAAAATTACTTCCCTTCCTGAAATGTCATAAATTGCATACTTGAGAACCAACTTCAAAAGAAATAGTTTACAATGTCTTCACTTGGCATGTGGCAAGAAGCCCTTTTGTTAAAAACCAGAACAGGAAACTTTTAATTAGGGTTTCTCTTCACTGGTCAATTTATGACATCCTGCTGCTTCCTCACACTGACACTTTTGAGGTCAAAGGTCAAGCTTACTTGCTGACCGGTGTGTCTTAGGCAGACCATCACATACCATTTCTTTATAATACAAATATTATACAGATAACCATAAGCAGAGGGCAGAGCATCACATCCATTTTCCCTAACTATCTTTCTCATCTTATCAAAGTCTGTTAGTCTATGCTAGTCTGTTCAACACGCTCTACACATAAAGTGGTAGCCACTGAAATCTGTAATGATATCCTTGGTTATTATGGCTAGCAATGGGTAGACATGAGTTATTCAGTTCAATTGCAGACAGTTAAAGCCATGGTTAGATAAGGCTAGTCTTTGTTACAGATGGCCAGGACTACAATAAACTGTACCTCTGGTACTGCTCTTAGTTGCTACAAGGTGTTTATTTTGTTGTGTACATACTGTATAAATCTATGCCTTACTACATTTTATATGCTGTTTTGAACCTGTAATCATACTGTCCTCGCCTGAACTGTAACACGTCTGATTTGTACAGTGTTGTTTTATGTACTTAAAACTGTTATTCCTGTACTCTCCCAAGTCGTACCTCAAAATAGGCAATTGTCTTGTCTAGTGTACTTACCTGGTTAACAAAATCTAAATAAATAAATAAACTGTAATCCCCTGATTGAGCCATTGCACAAATACAGAGATATATCCATATTTACATACAGATATACACATATAAAACACTCTTATAACTATACATGTGCACACACCAATAGAGTGAGAGCAATGCCACCAAGAAGAAAGACATGCTATTATATGTCATTATGTCTGATGGAGGAAGCTCAATATCACAAAAGGCATATTCAGCTGAATGTGGCTTTTGCAAATTATGGGCCCTTTGCATGAACCCAATGTGCCTGCAGAAACCGGGTGCATAGGGATCATATGTGGGAATGCCATGGAGTGGGGCCCCATGCAGCATGCACCATCAGGATGTGCAATGGTTACGCACTGAGCCCCTGGCCATACAGAGAGCAACACCAGGGGCAGGCAGAAGGCTTACCTGTACCTTGTCGCAGGTGCAGTGGCCTGGGATGGCTGGTGGCACTGCCCTCCTCACATCTCCACAGCCAAAATCCCTGTTCGTGAGATGGGTGACCAGATGCCCTATCTTGCGAACAGGGGAATTCTCACAAACAAAGATTTTGACACCTCACAAACAGGGATTTGACTGATGAACAGGGATTTTGACAGATCACAAACAGGTATTCTAAAAAGGAATCCCTGTTTATGAGGTGTCAAAATCCCTGTTCGTGAGCTGTTAAAATCCTTGTTTGTGAGAAATCCTTGTTCGTGAGCAGTCAAAATCCCTGTTTGTGAGATGGCGACCAGATGGCCCTAAAAATCCTTGTTCATGAGCTGTCAAAATCCTTGTTCATGAAGTGTCAAAATCCCTGTTCATGAGCCAATCCCTGTTTGTGAGCTGTTGAAATCCTTCTTCGTGAGAGGATGACCAGATGGCCCTACCTCTTGAACAGAAATTGGCTCACGAACAAGGCTTTTGACAGCTCATGAACAGGGATTTTTAAAGGTTGCTGTTTCTTTGCCATTTCACTGCAAAGAAATGATTAGGACTTTTAGCTTGGCATTTGCAGGGTAGAAAGAGGATGTCTCACAGATGTGACTTATGCTGGTTTGGTGTAAAGATTTGCATCGGTTCCATAGTTATGGCATTCCAAAGTTGAGAAATTTTCTGTAGGATAACATTGTGGTGAACGCAGTGCCTTTTGGTGCCTATATATTGAAAATGGTTAGAGATATGGATTTTTCGCTAAGCATAGCTAAGCACGCGTGCAAGTTACCAAACCATGATTACAAATACAGTGGAATTTTTTCCAGAGTTACTATGGTTATTGAGATACTGCACCATCTGCAGCACAAGGTTTTCTTGGAATGTGTCTAGGGCTGTGCTGCATCTCTACAATTATAGGTAGTTGGGAGCGACCCTGTACTCCCACATATGGATGCCATTTACAGTAATCCGACTGCTGGGCCAGCCATTATGCAATACTGGGTTCACAGGACCCCCTGGGTCCTGCACTCCCACAGCAAGATGATAGGTCATTATAATGTTTGTGCACTTATGGAGAATATGGGCCCTACGCTCCCAAAACCATATAAGGGTAAGATTACACTTTCTCAAAAAGTAAGGAAATTCATTGCAAAACACTTTGTTAATGCATCAGTTAGGGATGAAGCAACAAAAGTAGGGAAATGAGGTGTCAGGACTGACACCCTAACACCTCACTCTACCACCCCACTGCACCCTCCGCAGACCAACAGGTGATGGGCTGTGCCTTGGGGTCATCGGGCCTAACTCTCACCCCATTCTCTTATACTGTACATCAGCTTTATTACACACATGGAATGGGGTCAGGATTGAGAGCTGACAAACTTCCTGTCATGTTGGTCTGGAGATTGAATGGTGGGGGAATATGGTGTCCCTCCATTTGTCATGTCATATATATTATAGGGGCACAGTCATGCCCCTAAAGTTAGAGTTGAGTAGGCACTTCAATGTTAAACTAAAAATGTTGCACTTTAATAGCTTTGCAGCTGTTCAATGGATTTGCACAAAAGTCGGTATGCATTGTCCTATGGGTAGATCTCCAGGTGTGGCAAGTTACGCTGTGGTAGGATGTACAGTCTCCGAATTATGGAGAGGTAAAAAAACATGTTTTCGCTCATTGACTTTGCTGGGGTTTTTCTTTGAACTTGCCTACAGCTCAGACAGTTTAGTTTTGGGGTCTGAAATTTTCAGGACAGAAAGGGACTACCCAACAGACGTGCCTTTTGCTAGTCTGGTAAAATATTAATAAGCAGTTTTAAGTTGTTATAATTAAAACATTTGAAAAAATAGTTTCTGATCATGCTTAGTGAGCATTACAAGATAGCTGTATGAAACAAAGAAGGAATCCTGTTCATACGGGACAATTCCTTCTTCGTATGGCCGCCATATTATTTTCAGCTTTGCCTGAAAAATTCAAATCTGAAAACCTCCAAAAATGATATTCTGGGGCAGAACCAACACATGTAGCTTGCTTATTGGGACACCTTAGGTGCATTCTGCACTTTACTGCTTGAAAAATGCTCTTAAAATGTGTTTTATTTAACAGTGAAATTCTTCCTTTGTATCAGCGTCATATGAAGTAAGGTCTTGATTCATATGCTGACTCACAAAACAAGATCTTCTTTCGTATATGGAAACACCCAAAAATTATATTCTGGTGAGGAACCAACACATGTAGCTTGTTTATTGGGACCCTTTAGGTGCATTCTGCACTTTACTGCTCTAAAAATGACCTTAAAATGTGTTTTATTTAACAGTGAAAGTCTTCATTTGTATTGGTGTCATACGAAGTAAGATCTTGTGTCGTATGCCAACTCATGAAGCAAGATCTTCTTTCCTATGGGAAATCAATGTATTTCTATGGTATTTTTGACTTTGGTTCATAACTTTGCCATTTTTACATATTTTGACACCAAATTTTCACGATAGCCTTTTGAGGACCCCGCCTATGAACAATATTACTGTTGCTATGCAACTCCCACCTGAAAGGTGATTTTGCAGTCACTTAGCAAATTCACCTTTCAAGCTGGATATGCATAATGACAGCTATATTGTTCATGAGGTGGGGTCATAAGACTATGTTGGTGAGGGTCAAACATATAAAAAACAAGAAGTTCTGACCATTCTTAGCAATTTCGCTATGCACACTCATAAGTTTGGACATTTTAATGACTTTCAGCCCAACATTTCAACATAAACTTGCTATTAGCACACCCCATGTATGTCACAGCTGTCATTTTTAAAATCCTACTCAAAATGTGTTTTTGCACCTGTGGTGCACAATGGCATTGTAGTTGTGCAGAATTACATTTTTGTGAGGTTTTGTAAATTTTCTGTACCAGGTACATGAGGTGGGGTAATAAGATGTCTATCCTGTTTTCCAATAAATTGGAGTGCAGGGCTCTTCCACAATGACATACATATATCCATCTATGGAGGGATGGGAGCACAGAGTCCAAAGGGCACTACGCTACCACAAGCAAATAAGGATATGTTTACGCTATCTCAAAAAGGAAAGCAATTTATTGTAAAAAGCTATATTAATGTATCAGTTAGGGTTGTTATTAAAGCATCAAAAGCAGGGAAATTCAATGTTAGAGTTTTTATCCCTAACACCCCACCCCAGCCTGCACAGATAAAGAGGGACCAGGGGGTGTCATCAGGGTTGTCAGCCCGAATTCTCACCCATTCTCCTATGCTGTGCCCACCCAGCTTATTTTCTAATGGAATGGGGTGAGTGTTAAGGCTGATGATCCTGATGCCAGCCCCTGATCCCTCTTCATCTGTGCAAGGTGGGGGTGGGGTGTTAGAGATGGAAACCCTAACATCGAATTTCCCAGCATTTGACGCTTTAGTAACAACCCTAACTGATGCATTATTGTAGGCTTTTGCAATGAATATATATATATATATATATATATATATATATATATATATATACACACACATATATACATACATATATATATATATATATATATATATATATATATACTGTATATATATACCTAAGCGACAAGAACCTCTGTGCAGAAGCACTGAGGCAAAGGTTACCCCAAATGGCATTTGGCCAGGAAGCCAAGTTTCAAAGAAATACAAAAATTGGGTTCACCACAACATAACACAGATAGACCATCTTAAGGTAGCTGGTTCATTCCACTGGGGTGTCAGACAGTCAAGGCATACTGATGAGTCCTGGTAGGATGAAACATGTGTCTATGTCATCTGTTGGCACCCTTTGCAAACTGTGTGAGAGGCCTTTTGGCACCATGTATTTCTGCGTAAAGTTGAACCAGCATAATATTCTGTGGTGATTTGCATATGCAGCTCATGATGCTTTGCATTGTGGGGGCATGTGTGATTTCTATATCTATGTTAAACCCCAAATTTTGAACTTTAACTTCTTTGGAATCATTCAACGGATTTGTACAAAACTTTGCATGCATGGTATCATGGGGTAGGTTTCTTGATGTTCCAAGTTTCATTCTGGTCAGAAATGTGGATTCTGAGATCCAGATCATGAAAACATAAAAACAAAATCACATTTTTTTGCTGTTTTTCTGTCACCGCTTTGCACCCAGATGGTTTGGAATTTTAGTCTGAGGATTTCAGGGTAGAAAGGGCTTGTGTCCCTGATGTGCCTTTTGCTTGCTTGGGGAAAAAATATGAATCTGTTTCAACATTATTAAATTTTAGATTCCGTTATTTTCAATGGAAATTTCACTCTCCTGGATAGCTTCCTGGAGTGAAAAAATATTTTGGTCAAAAGAATAAGGATTCTTTTTCATTAGGGGCCAATCCTTTTTTTTTTTAACATGTCACCATTTATGCCTGCTGCAGTGTCTAACCTGTGGGGGCATCCAGCCACCTGCCCTGCCCACCGGGAGAGCAGCAAGCTCACTTTCATGATGGGAGGGTACTGGTACGGCCATCATCGACCTGCTGGAGGGCTCCCCTTTCCCTACCATGTCAGGCCATCCCGGACCACCCCAAGCGCGATTCCACGAAAGTCCTCCTAGCACCACAGGGCAAGGCCATCAGTCTGCTCAGTTGCACCCAGCCATTTTTCCTCCAGGTTTTCTCCTGATTGGGAGCATGGACATGTAATGACATCTGTGCACATACATGCTGATGTCTGCCGCACTCCCCCTTTAGTAACACCAGTGCAAGCAGTGCATCCGGGCATCCCCAGGGGCCACCGCAGTGTGGTGTATTTTCCCAGCTCACCCCAGGATTAGAAGAGCTGTCTCTGATGTTCAATCCTAGTCTCCCTGCCGACCCCTAGTGAGCCCAGGCTCATTCCAAACCCGGGTCTGGCGTTGTGTGGTGTGGCTTCCAGCACCTCAACTCTCAGCGCCACTGGATGGTTGGCCAAACCTTTTTTCATTTTCTGCCATCATGTTTCCCCTTTTCTTAAAAAAATTCAATCCCCCAAAAAATTACTTCTAAGAGAGATAATAAATTTTGCATCTTGCTGATTGGGAATCTGTCAGGTGGATTCTGCAATCATCTTTTGGAAAAATGGCCCCAGGAAGCATTTTTTTAATAATTTTGAGTTCTTTTATGTCACTCACTAAATCCTTTTTAATGAGTCCTTTTTCATTCAAACAAAAAAGGCTCATGAATCCCAAGAAAGGATTTGGGACTTCATTTTTTTCCTGGTTTTTTTCTTGAATCCTTTTTCATTTGAATGAAAAAGGATCTCTTGTCAATAAAAGAATTTCAGACAGTCATTTTTACTATTCCTTTTTGTAATAAGGGATCCTTTCTTATCTGATATTTTTGTTGAAACGAGAAAGGATCGCTTGTCATGAAGAAGGATTTTGAATTTAGTTTTTTTCCAGATTCTTTTTTTTGAGACAAAGAATCCTTTTTCCTTTGATAGTTTCGCTCAAACAAAAAAGGATCCCTTGTCACTAAAAAGGGTTTCAGACTTAGTTTTTTGTCTGATTCCTTTTTTGTGAAAAGGGATCCTTTTCATTTCATTTTTTTGTTCAAATGAAAAAGGATCTATTTACATGGAAAAGGATATCAGACTTATTTTTTTGCCAATTCTTTTTTCATTTGAAAAAAATCCTTTTTTATTCTTTTTTTTTTAATGAAACAGAAAATGTCTCTTTCAAATGAAAAAAGCCTTTTCCATGTCTTTCCCCAACTTTGTATGTGTTTGCCTGGTGTCTCTGATGTCTAGTGTCCCCCACCCTTAATTGCCATCCCTTTTTTATTTATTTTATATATTGTATTTTTTCCTTATGTTGTTCCCTAGTTGCCTCCAATATTATTTATTTTCCTGGTGTTTAGTTGCACCTTGTACCCTCCCATTCCCATTCCCATAAATATTTTATATATCTCTTGTATACTGTGGCACCCTCCACCCTCTGATTCCCAACCCCATAAATTTGTACTTTATCCCTGGTGTCTAGTGGCACCCCTACCCTCCGATGGCCATCCACCTTGTTTTCTCTGGTTGCCCTGATAAGCTAGTGGTGCCCCCACTCTCCTATGTTGGTATGACCTTGAAAATAAGAAAACAGTCCTTCAGTATCTTTTTTTTTAATCTGTAAAAAAAAGTCCATTGGTGATGTGTGCCCCCCAACCCTACCTCTCAATCAGCACCCACCACCCTGTATCTCCCAAACCTCCACCACAAATCTTAATTCACCTGAACAGGTCCCATTGTGCAGATCCACTCTTCCATTGAAGACACATCTTGCTGCTGGAACTGACAACTACTATATGACAAATAAGGTAAACGCAGTTGAAAACCCCATTGAAATCCATTGAACAGCACTTACCTTACTTCTCTTTTAGCAGTCACTGGGTCCAACACTGGGTCCAGCAGAAAGACAAGTTGCTGCAACAGCATGTGGTCTAAAGGCACACTGAAAATAGAAAATAGAGTTAAAAATCTGTGTTTTGACCTTAGGTCTTCTTCAGGGAATATCTAAAAGAGAAAAAAAACAATGGTCTTTTTAATTTTTTACAGATTTTTACAGATTAAAAAAAAAACATCAAGGGCCTGTTTTCTTATTTAAAGAGTCTGACCAACATCAGAGGATGAGGGTGCCATTAGTCAACAGGGAAACAAAAGAAAACAAGGGACATGGACATTGTAAGGGTGGGGGGGCACCTCTCGACACCAGGGATAAAGTGGCTTTTAACCACTTCGGGCATGGGAGGGTGAGGGGGAATCACTAGACACCAGGGATACATCATATATATATATATATATATATATATATATATATGGAGAGGGAAATCAGAGGGTGGGGGTACCACTAGACTCCAGGGAAATAAATATTATGGGAGCAACAATCGGAGTGTGAGGGATACCACTGGACACCAGGGAAAACTATATATATATTATGGTAGCACAGTAGTGCTACCGTAGTTAGGGTTGAGTAGCCCTTTTAATGTTAAATGGTGAAATTTTGCACTGTAATAACTTTGCCACTGTTCAACAAATTTACCTAAAATGTGCAGGCATGGGACATAACCATAGATCTTGGGATCTGCTAACTTTCGTACCAGTCGGATATACGGCTGCGGAGTTATTAAGCGACATCCATGTGCGCATTTATGTTTTTTTTGTGCATTCTTTGCTCACACCTACAGGGCGCATGGTTTGCGTGACTTGTCCAAAAACTTCAGGGAATATCCGGCAATGGTGCCCAATGTGCCTTTTGAAGATTTCGTGAAAAAATATTGAACAGTTCAAAAGTTATTCAAAAAACAAGTTCCCATTATAAGTCAATGGGAAAAGTTAAAAAGTGTGAAAGTGTTGCAAATGCACTTTTTAGTGTTGCAAATGACCCCTATAGTGTCATGAGTCAGCCATTTTGTATTCAGTTACTGGTCACAGAAATGCTTACCATTTAAATTTGGGACCCTGTAGGGACACAATCCTTTTTGTGTTCACCTAGTCGGACCCTGAGGATGCTAGCCATGTCTTTATTTTGGGGTTAAACACCCCAGAAATATGTTTTTCAAATTTCTGGAAAAAGTAGTGTCACACTTGTGACACTTTTACAAATTCTTGAGAAAGCTTACGCAAATCTCGACACTACTTTTCCAGGCTATGGCAAAATGACAGGAATTCTTTGCCGCCCTGCTGCGAAAGAACAGTTTGGTCTTTTGCGCTGAAATTTGGAGAGAAGGCAGCCAACATCTTACAGATGTGCTTTTTGGTGGTTTGGAGAAAAAATGTTGCACAAATGCCAAGTTACAGTACTCCAAAGTTGACATTTTCTCCCATAGACTAACATGGTGGCATCCACCATGCCTTTCGAGGCTCATATCTCGGAAATGTTGAGGGATACAGAATTTGCATTGTGAAAACAAAGCCAGGAAAATCATGATTGATGTGATTTTTTTTTCTACGTCATACGGTTCCTGAGATATAAGCAATTTAGTCTTTCAACAGCTCATTTTCTGCTCTGAGGCCCATTATTATGCATACATTCTTTGTACACACTGTGTTACTCTATGCAGCTGTTGGGCAAAAACAGGGTGTGCACTGACGTTACTGTTACACTTAGCATTACCACTTGTGTTTCCGTACCTGTTTGCATTACTGTTCACGTGTACGCCACCGTGTGCATTATCCTTTGCGTTCTCATTTGCGCTTGTGTTTGCGTTACTGTTACCATTTGTGTTTCCACTATTGTTTGTCTTTGCATTTTGGTTTGCATCATGTGCGCATTGCCATTTGCATTTCTGGCAGTGCTTTCATTTGTGTTTGCATTTGTCTTTCGTTTTGCGCTTCGCTGCTGTTACTCTTACCATTTGCGTTTGCAATTGCGTTACTGTGCCCTTGCACATTATGGTTTGCGTTTCCGTACACGCTTCTGTTCCCATTTACATTTCTTTTTCCTTTGGCATTATTCTTTATGTTAACTTTACCATTTGCATTTACAATTGTGGTACTGTGCCTGTGCACATTACAGTTTGCGTTTATGTGCGCGCTTGCGTTCGCATTTCGGTTTCTCTTCCCTTTGGTGTTCTTTTTGCTGTACCACTTAACATTTGCATTTAAGATACCACTGTCATCACTGTGCACATTACCAGTTCCATTTTCATACGCGCTTGCGTGTCCGTTTGTGACTCTGGTCGCTTCAGCATCACTTTGCTCTTGCATTTCTATTGTTTACTTTACCATTTACGTTTGCGTTACCATGTGTGTAACTGTTGGTGCTTGCATTTCTATTGCTGTTCCTGTTACTATGTGACAAGACATCACCCCACTCTTCTGCCACCACATTACATTAACTATTTATCATCCTCATTCTCAAAAAGAAGGTAAATTAGAGGCAAAAAACTCTGTTTAATGCATCAGTTTGGGTTGTTCCACAGCGACAAAAGCGAGGAAATTTGGTGCTAGGGTTGAAAGCCCCCCTTTGACCCCCCTGGCCCACCCCTTCAACCGGCATTGGGATGTGTGTTGGGGTTGTCGGTCCTAACTCTCACCTTCAGCCTTCAGCACTCGTGAAATATCCAGAGCTCACTCTGCAGGAGTGAGAATATATTCCATATTCCACTCCTACCCATCATGTATCCCATGTATATATATACTGTGTATATATATATATATATATATATATATATATATATATACATATACACATATATATTTATAAAATGGGTAGGAAAAACTGTGTCTCCTGATTTGTTGGATCATATCACATGACCATGCATATATCAGAGCGCAACCACACACCTTCACTTTTACCCCTTAAAAAACAAGTTTTCAATTTTATAAGCTAGATAACCCACTCTACTGTGTGCGGTCGTGCTCTGATATATGCATGCCTTGGGTGGATGATGCACTCGGCCTGTGGCCTCGTGCGTACAATGCACACCAAGGCATGTGTATATCAGAGCGTGACTGCACACCGTAGAGTGGATTATCATATATATATATATATATATATATATATATATATATATATAGCTAGATCCTGTATATACAGTGTATATATATATATATATATATATATATATATATATATATATAAAGAATGCATATTATTATTCATATGGAACACAAATGTGTATAGATATATATATATATATATATATATATATATATATATATAGACATTGCAAAAAACTATGTTAATACATCAGTTAGGGTTGTTAAAGTGTCAAAAGCTGGAAAATGCAACATTGGGGTTTCCAACCCAAACACCCCACCCCCACCCTGCACAGATGAACAGAGATTGGGGGGTGGCATTAGGATCATCAACCCTAACACTCACCCTATTTCATTAGAAAATGAGCTGGGTGGGCACAGCGTAGAAGAATGAGTGAGCATTAGGGCTGATGACCCCGATCCCTCTTCATCAAATTTCCCAGCTTTTGATGCTTTAATAACAACCCTAACTGATGCATTAACATAGTTTTTTTGCAATGGATTTCCTTCCTTTCTGAGATACTGTAATCATAGCCTTATTTGCCTGTGGTAGAGTATTGCCCTTCAGACCCCGAGCTCCTATCCCACCATAGAAGGGTGCATATATGCTACAGTGGAAGGGCCCTGCACTCCAACTTATAGGACAACAGTGACCAAATTATCAGTATAGCCATCTTATTACCCCTCCTCAAGTACCTGTTACAGAAAATTTACAAAATCCCACTAAAATGTAATTCTGCACAACTACAATGTCATTCCATGTCACAGGTGCAAAAACACATTTTGAGTAGGATTCGAAAAATATGAACATGCAAATTTGCCAGCAGAAACAGGCCTCTTGGTCTGTTGAGTCTGCTTGAGTGTGCAGCTAGGCCTTCATTTTGCAGATGCCCATCTGGCCCCCCTTTCCCAGTATCTCTTCCCCTTACCCTATCCCAACCCCTCTTGAAACTGCCCACCATCTTACAGGACACTATCTTGTCTGGTAAGGTGTTTCATTAGTCCACCACTCTTTCTGTGAAAAAAATGTCTCCTCATTTCCCTCTTGAATCTTCCCCCTTCCAATCTCAGTCCATGCCCTCTCATGTCCTTCCCCCTTCTCATCTGAAAAATAAATCCCTTCTGTGTTGGTCTTGTTTAGCCCCTTCAGATACTTTTTTTGTTTTGTTATTTTATTTATCCCCCACCAACTGGCTCCTTCCACCCCCCCCATTGCTGCCACCAGGTGACATGCTGGCCTTTGCCTCTCTCCAATTGAGGTGCCAGCTAACCCGATGCATTGGGGAGACTGGCTTCATCCTGCCAGTCAGCTTCTTTTCTTCTCTTGTTTTTTTTGGCCCCCCCTCTGAGTGCGGAGCCAAGGTGTGCAATGACGCCAACAGCCAAGCCACACACGCTTCCATATGCAGCATGCCAGGCATCTTGTGTAAGTCCATTGCACCAGCCCCTAGCCACTGCTTGGGGCCAGTCAATCAGCAGACTATATCCCCATCCCTCCCTGGGAGAGGAAAGCTCTCCTCCAGATGCTCAATCCTCTCCCTCCCCAGCCGACCCCTGGCGACCCATTCGCACCATGAACACAGGTCACTGGCATGACAGGAGGTAAGGCATTGCTGCCTCAGCCCTCCATGCCACTGGGCTGAGTACCACTTCATATACTTAAAGGTCTCAATCATATCCCTCATTCCTCCTTGCCTCCAGTGAATACATATTCAGCTGTCCCAGACTGTCCTCATAGGGCTTGCCCTCCAATCCCTGAATCATCTTTGTGGCTCTTTACTGCACCTCCTTCAACAATCTCATATCCTTCTTCAGGAATGGGTGCCAGTACTGCACACAGTACTCCAGGTGGGGCCTGACCAATGACCTATACTGGGGCAGGATAACCTCACTCCTTCTGGAGGAGATCCCTCTTGCAATACACTCCAGCATTTTGTGGGATTTTGCTGCCACCTTCCTGCACTGAACAGAGTTGTTCATGCTCCCTGTAAGGAGCACTCCTAGGTCCTTCTCCTCTGTGGATTTCCCCAACTGTACCCCATTCAAGTTATAATCCTTCCCCTGCTTCCTGGCTCTGAAGTGCAGAACCTTGCACTTCTTGGCATTGAACCCCATCTGCCATGTTTCCACCCAGTCCTGCAGCTTAGTCAGGTCCTCCTGCAACCCCTTCCACCCCTCCATGTCATCATCCACAGCTCCCATCTTGGTATCATCTTTGAACAGACTGATCTTACTCCGGATCCCGTGTAAGATATCTGCAATAAAAATCCCAAACAGCACCGGTCCCAGTACTTATTCCTGTTGTACCCCACTCGTCACTGCTCTCAGTGATGAGAGAGCCCCTCATCACCCCCCTTTGCTGCCTTCCTTTTAGCCAGTTTGTGATCCATTTCACCATTTTTGGTCTCACCCCCCACATATTTCAGTTTCTTCCCAACCTCCAATGTGGCACTGAATCAAAGGCCTTGCTAAAGTCCAAATACAGGATATCCACTGCATGGCCCTTTTCCAGTTCCCACATCACCCAGTCTTAGTACTCTACAAGGTTTGTCTGACAGGACGACTGTGAAATGCATGAGATGTGGAAATAGCAAGTCTATGTTGAAAAGTTGGGGTGAAACTCATTAAAATTTCCAAAGTTGCGAGCGTGCATAGTGAAATTGCAACAAATGGTCATAATTTTGACATTTTTATACATTTTGACCTGAATTTTTCAACATAGCCTTCTTATAACCCCATCTCATGAACAATATAGTTGTCATTATGTAAATCTTGCTTGAAAGGTGCATTCCCTAAGTGACCACAAAATCACCTTTTGGGTGGGAGTTGCATAGCAACCGTTATATTGTTCATAGATGGGGTGCTCAAAAGGTTATCGTGAAAATTTTGTGTCAAAATATGCAAACATGGCAAAGTTATGCAACAAAGTTGAAAATCCCATTGAAATACATTGACTTCCCATATAAAAGAAGATCTTGCTTCATGAGTTGACATACAACACAAGAACTTACTGCACTTCATGTGACACTGATATGAAAGAAGAATTTCAGTGTTAAATAAAACACATTTTAAGGAAGTGTTTTGAGCAGTAAAGTGCAGAATGCACCTAAGGGGTCCCAATAAACAAGCTACATATGTTGGTCCCACCCAGAATATCATTTTGGGGTGCTTCCAAATAAGAAAAAAGAGATCTTGTTCCATGAGTTGGCATACGAATCAAGATCTTACCTTATATGATGCTGATATGAACAAAGAATTTAAATGTTAAATAAAACACATTTTTAAGGGCATTTTTCAAGCAGTAAAGTTTAGAATGCACCTACGTGATCCCAATAAGCAAGCTACATGTGTTGGTTCTGCCCCAGAATATAATTTTGGGAGGTTTCTAAATTTGAATTGTTCAGGCAAAACTGAAAACAAGATGGCAGCCATATGAAGAAGGAATTTTCCCATATGAAGCAAGATTCCTTCTTCATTTCATACAGCTATCTTGTAGTTATTACTCAGCATGCTCAGAAACATTTTTTTTAAATTTGTAAATTGCAATAACTTCAAAACTGCTTATTCAGACCAAAAATCCAAACCATCTGGGCTGTAGGCAAGTTCAAAGAAAAATCCCAGCAAAGCCAATAAGCGAAAATATATTTTTCACCTCTCTGTAACTCAGAGAATGCACATCTGACCGGAATGTATCTTGCCACATTTGCAGATCTACCTCACAGGACACTGCATTCCAAACTTTGTGCAAATCCGTTGAACGGTTGCAAAGATATTAGAGTGCAAAATACTGAGTTTGACATTATTATTATAATAATAATAGTATCTTTGTCACAATAGGTTCAACACTGGCAGAAGACATTCTGGAGTCACTCCCCATAATGGGCGGTATCGGACCATCTCTACAGGGCAGACCTATAGAGGGGAGACAGGAGATTGAACCTTATAGTGTGGTGATCGGACCATCCATCCGGTTCCACCACCAAGTCAGAAGTCTCCATCCCCAGGAGGAGGATCAGGTTCAATGAATGACCATAATCGTGAGTCATAGAGGCAACTGCCTGTGTGAAGCCCAACCAAATCATAAGTTGCAGGAAGTCCTGACCAACCAAATTATAAGTTGCAGAAAGTCCTGGCCAAACTGCAAGAGTTTGTCATAGATCCAGACATTGAAGTCACCCTGCACCATCAATCTGGAAGACTCCAACACCATGTCGACAGCAAAATACATGATTTCCTGCAGGAACAGCTTCTCACCTCTGGGTAGATGGTAGACGAGGTTGATCCTGCACCCCACACCTGTGACCACAGTACACTCAAAGGACCTGACACCCTAAACTGGCACATCTACAAGGCCCAATTCTGACTTAAAATAAATTGCTACACCCCCACCCTGTGATCCAATCTCGCACAGTGTATCACCGAAAACCCGGCCAGAAATGCAGCTGCCAAGATGGGACCAGCATTCTCACCCAGCCAGGTCTCAGAGATGCATGCCAGATCTGATGACCCAACAAGATCGGCTATCATAGCTGTCTTGTTTATTTAGTTATTTATTTGCATTTGGTAACCAGGTAAGCATGCTAGACAGCAAGTGCCTATTTTCAGTTTCATTGTTTTTAATAGATCTGGCATTGCACAACACCATGCGAGTTGAATGAGACACCGGGGCTGGCCGAGCGACCATCCCATTTACAGTGAAAATCTTGGGTAGGGGCAGCAGACAAGGTGAACCTCGTTCTGGATTCCATTTCCCCCCAGGGCATCTCCTGATCCTCACAACCCCAATCTGGCCACTCAATTCTCCCCCCTCAGGTCCTGGATCCACCCCCTCCACCTTCTACCCACTATCCCCAAAGCCCTGCAGTGATCATAAATTACTGAGGGAAATGAGGGGCAATTAAAAGGGCTGAGATCCCAGAGCTCAGAGGGGGAGTAGCGCCTGACAGGGAGAGCAGCATGCAGACACATGCTAACTAAAGTCAGAACTCAACCCCCCAATAATTCAAAATAACACTATTAAGCCAAATAAAACTAACAAAAAACTTCACAATAAATTAACCAAAATATAAATAAAACCCCAGCCTAGCTCTATCCCTATTTAAAAATAACCCATAAGCTAAACTTAATTAATAACTCTTCCATGACTTCCTATAGAAATTCCTTCCCAGTCCCCAGTGGCTGGTAGATAAGAAGGATTCGGCAACCAGCACCTGCACATCCTTGAATGGCAACACATTCGAAAGATCTTGTCTCTCCTACCACGAAGGCTGTGAGGCTGAAGTCTGATTTAAAACATATTGCCACCCCCCCCCCATGAGCCTTTCTTGGGCAGTGTATCACTGAGTACCTGTCCGGAATAGCCAAATTTAAAACTGGGCCAGCATTTTCATCTAGTCAGGTCTCGACGATGCAAACCAGATCTGATGTTACAACAAGATCAGCAATAATTGACATCTTGTTATTAATAGATCTGGCATTGCACAACATTGCCCGAGAAGGATAGGTCAATGAGGCTAGTCCAATCATCTGCACACCAATTGTGGAGACTTGGGGATGGGCAACAGGAAAGGGGAAATCCCCTCCTGAGCCCATTTTTCCCCAGGGCACCTCCTGGTCTCCACAACCCCAACCCCCCTCCCTCCATGATATTCTCCCCACCAGCCCTCACAAATCTCTGCTTCCTTCCACAGTGCACTATCCCCAATGCTCTGTAACATCTATATACCTCTGATGACAAAGGGAGCAGTCAAAGGGTCAGAGATTGCAGAGCCTGGAGGAAGAATAATATCTTCGCTTGAAGCCAAAGACCAGCACATCTTGATAGCTTAATTTAGTACTAATATAATATAAAACAAATCACAAGAACTCAATATTAAAACATATGCTAACTAATAACCATTCACACTATCACTTACACTCACTCCCTCACACCCACTCTCACTCCACTACCTCCTCAAGAACCTTCCCACGCTCAAGAGCAAACAGTCTGTAATATAACAATTTTATTTTTAGAGGAGTCCTATGAATTCATGAAGCAAATAGCGAAGAGTTCCTAGCCCAGTAGGCTGTAATTTAAGGGCACTCTCTTCCCACCACAGCTGTGCCTTCATGTCCCTGTTCTCTTCAAGAACAGTTCTTAAGGGTGAGAAACCCCCAAAGCAGCCACAGAGTCAGATAAAATTCAAGTTCCCACCACCTAAGGGCTTTCACCCCTAAGGGACTAATTCTTCCAGCTGGGCCAGATATATAAAGATCCTCAACCCCTCTCACTGGACGAAGACTCTTCTGACCTGCTTTCAGATCCTGGCTTCTTGAATCTAACTATGCGGCCATCAAAGTCTTCCAAACAGATTTGTGGTACTGTCCTCCAGTTGGCTTTATGGGCCCTTTCATGATTACTTATCTACTGGCACACCACAGTCCCATCAGACTCAAGTTTAACTGTCATTTTTCACATCCTGCCCTAAATGTGTTTTCACACCTGTAACGTGAAATGATATTTTGGTATAGATTTTAAAATTATCACCTATAAGGTTTGTGAGGTGGGGTCATAAGAAGTCTATGTTTAATATTTGGGTTCAAAATATGAAGGAATGCCAAGGTTATGACAATTCATTGCAATTTCACTACGCCCACTCGTAACTTTGAAAATCTAAAATATTTTGACCCCAGATTTTCAACATAGCCATCCTATGTATGTCACAGCTGTTGTTTTTCAAATCCTGTCCAAGTTTTTCAAATCCTGTCCAAGATGTGTTTTCACATGTGTGGCATGGAATGGCATTGCAGTTATACATAATTATGTTTTGGTGCGGATTTGAAAATTTTCTGTACTAGGGTACATGAGGTGGGGTAATAACATGGTTATGCTGACAGTTTGGTTGCTGCTGTCCTATAAATGGAGGTGCAGAGCCCAGAGGCCCCTGTGCTTCCACACCTACATACATATATGCATCTATGGTGGGATGGGACTACAGGGCCCAGAGGGCCCTGATCTGCCACAGACAAATAAGGATATTATTATACTATCTGAAAAAGAAAGTAAATTCATTGTAAAAACATTGTTAATGCATCAATTAGGGTTGTTACTAAAGTGACAAAGCAGAGAAATGTGGTGTTAGGGTTTCTAACTCTTACATCCAACCCCCACCTGCAGACACTGACAGGCATGGGGGAGTGGCTTGAGATTGTCAGCCTTAATGCTCACCCCATTCTCCTATACTGTACCCATCTCAGCTTATTTACTTATGGAATGGGTTGTGCATTAGGGTTGCCCACCCCAAGTTACACCCCCAACACCTGTCAGTGTCTGCAGGGTGAGGGTGGGATGTTAGAAAGCCTAACATCACATTTCTCTGCTTTTGTCATTTTATTAAGAACCCTAACTTATGCATTAACATAGTTTTTTGCAATGAAATTATACTGGGACCTACCTAGGGTTGCATGGTCATTTCTACAATATGTTAAACCTCAAAGTTTGTACTTTAATAACTTTGCAACCGTTTGTCTGATTTGCATGAAATTTTTTCATGCACAACCTCAACTCATATATCTATGGATCTGGAAAGTTTAATTCCTGTCAGATATACAGTTGTGGGACCATAGGGCATTAAAAATGTGAAAAAGTACCAACTTTTGTACATTTTTCCGTAACCCATAACGGACTGAAGAATGTATCTGAGTGGCTTCAAATTTCTTTGCCTACATGTGGCCTGTGTTGAACTGGTGCCTTTTGAAGATATGGGAAAATTTATATAATTTATATGTGGGTTGAGAAAACTTTTGTGATCCCATTTTTGTTGTCGTGCTTCCTGAATTTGTTTTTGTGCTGCCACTATCTTGTTTTCAGTTAGCGAGAGACAAAAAATGATGTAACTCAAAAAATAATGCCCTTTGGTAAACACCAACAGTTGTGTTTACCTAATCGGGCCCTGAGGAACATAGATAGATAGATAGATAGATAGATAGATAGATAGATAGATAGATAGACAGACAGACAGACAGACAGACAGACAGACAGACAGACAAACAGGCAGATATTTTATTTACAAAGCACCCATTTCCATGGACTCTGGGTGCTATACAAAACCATTCAATAACAAAACACATTAGCAGCAGCTCAACACAAACTTAAAATTCTATCCATCCCATTAAAACCAAAATCAATCATTAAAAGCCTGCTGGAACAGATATGTTTTAATGCTTTTTTCAAGGGTTCTACCAAGGAGGCCTCCCTTAAATAACCAGGAATGGAGTTTCACAGAGTGGGTGCCACCACTGAAAATCCCCAATCCCCAGAATGCAGCAACCTCACTCTGGGAACTCCAAGCAGGCCACCTCTGGCAGAACAGAGAGCCCTGGGTGGATGGTAGGGGGTAAGAAGATCTTTAGATAGGTCCCCCTCATGTATTGATTTATAGGTCAGGAGCCCAACCTTGAAGACAATCCTCCACCTGACTGACAGCCAGTGCAGTCTGCGGAGGACCAGGGTGATATGATCACTCTGTCTCACCCCAGTCCATAATCTTGCCACTGCATTCTGCACCAGATGCAGCCTGTGGAGGTTGCCCCCAGATAACCCTAGGTACAGGGCGTTACAATAGTTCAGCCTGGAAGTGACAAAAGCATGTACAAGTGTGGTCTGATCCTCCGGCAGGATCTGGGCTTGGATTCATGCAATGTTCCTTAGATGATAAAATCCTCTCCTGATGGAGGCTGACACCTGAGCATAAAGCATCAAACCATCATCCAGGATCATGCCCAAATACTTCACCTGTCTAGACAGAGTAAGGGGAACACCCCCCAACAAAAGGTCAGGGAGTAACCCTTCACAACACCCTCCGACCCGACGAACTGGATCCACAAGTACCTCTGTCTTGTCTGGGTTGAGCTTAAGCCAGTTTTGAGTCATCCAAGCCTGGACCTCATTGAGACAGCTGTTAAATACAGAGTCCGACACCTGGGTATTGGGAGCACAGGACAGATACAGCTTGGCATCATCTGCATAGCAGTGAAAACCCAGTCCGTACCACTTGATAATGTCCCCCAGTGGCAGCATGTACACCATGAACAGCAAGGGCAACAAGACCGAACCTTGCAGTACCCCACAGCACAGAGGCTTTGGATTAGATGAGGCTAACCCCATTGTCACCCTCTGCACTCTGTCTGTTAGGTATGACCTGAACCAGTTGATGACAATACCAGACAAGCCACACCAAAACCACAGGTGGTGAAGTAGCACCTCAAGGTCCATGGTGTCAAATGCTGCAGAGAGGTCCAGGAAAACCAAGATAGTCTGGTCTCTTCTGTCCCTCACCACCAGGAGATTATTAAGCACCCTCACCAGGGCGGTCTCTGTACTATGCCCCATATGAAACCCAGACTCATAAGGCTCATAGGTGGAGGAAGAGGCAAGATGCCTCTCAAGCTGTATGGCCACCACTTTTTCAGTAACCTTCCCAAAAAGTGGGAGGTTTGAGACTGGCCTGTAATTGCTGAGGCAGTCCAGGTCCAAGGAGGGTTTTTTCAAAAGGGGTGTAACCAAAGCCTCTTTCAAGGCCATTGGGAAGACCCCACTCCTCAAGGAACTCCAGACAACCCCAGCAATCACAGGCCCAACCAGGTCCAAACATCCAACCAACAGTCGGGTAGGACCTGGGTCCAGTTCACATTGAGTTGGCTGCAGCTTCAAGATTATTTTCACTATCTCCTCCACCCCAACCAGCTCAAACTCATCCCAGGCAGGAGGAGTGTTTTGACACTCTACTGTCTGGTCCATGTGTCCCCTTTGAGAGATACTCGAGGAGACTTCATCCCTGATAGAGGACACCTTGTCGGCAAAGAATACAGACAGCTCCTCGCACCTAGTGCTTGAACCTGCTCTCCTGACACATAGACAGGCAGGATGTAATAGCCCATCCACTGTGCAGAAAAGCTGAGCCGGTCTGCTCCCTGCTGCAGCAATCTATCTAGACAGATATTCCACCTTTTTATGGGAGATTGCCTCCTGCTAGTTGGTATAATGCAACCTCAGGGCCAACCTGTCCTCCAGCAGGCCAGATCTCCTCCAGCATCTCTCTAACCTCTGCCCTTGATCTTTAAACTCCAGAGATCCCCATCAAACCAAAGAGGTGTCCGGTGAGCGGAAAAGGGACAGACACGAATGGGTGTGATGGAATCAAAGGCTGCAGCAACCACCCCATTATAGGCTACCACTGCTTCCTCTGCTCCAACTCACATGCCACCCCAACACTTGATAGGTCCAGCACTGCAGATAGTCCTGCTGAGGAAAATCCTCTTAATGGGCAGTATGGACCATCTCCACAGGAGCAGGACCATCTAGGAGGGTGCCACCAAGCGTGAACCTCATGGTGCTATGATCTGACCAAAATACAGGATCAACACTGAGGTCATTAATATCCAAACCTAATGAAAACCAAATCCAGTGTGTGGCCACCCACATGTGTAGCTGTTGTTACTTTTTGTGACAGGCTCAGGGCCCCCATGCTTCCTAAAAGATCATTCCCAAAACCCAAAAGCACCCCGTTGACCCAGGCATTGAAGTCCCCCAGAATTAACCACCTGGGAGACTCCAACACCAGACCGGCAACAAGCTCCTCAACCTCAGCAACAAATTCCCCATGCTCTCCAGGGGGGAGATAAAGCACAAGGACCCTGAAACCTGCCCCTACACCCCCTCAGGTGGCCACACACTCAAATGAATGCTTACGACCTACAGGTAGCACTGTGAGGTTCAGGCTGGTTTTAAAATAAATGGCTACCCCCCCGCCCCTGCGATCCTCCCTCGGGTTGTGTATCATGGAGTACCAAGCCGGGACTGCCGCCTCCAAAATGGGGCGGAATTTTCATCCAACCAGGTCTCTGTGATGCAAGACAGGTCAACTGAGGATATCAAGTCCGCCATTATGGCAGTCTTATTCCTCATCACCCTGGCATTGCATAACACAACCCGACTAGGATGAGGTGAGGCAGCTGAGCCCACTAACTGCCCGCCATCCATCGTGGAATCCTTGGGTATGGGAACTAAACATGGCAACCCCCTCTTCAGTTCCTATTTAACCCCAGGGCATCTCCTTGGCCCCACCACCCAAATCCCAGACACCCCGCCAGCCACTTGGTGCCACCACCACCACCAGGCCTCCTCCTCCAAGCTATTTCCAAGGCTCTACACCTCCTGTAGGCTGCAGCTGGAAGTCCAGGGAGCTCAAAGGAATGGAGGTCATGGAGGTAGCCCTCCAAGTAGCTGTGTCTTACAAATCCCTGTTTCAGACACATTTCACACAAATAACAATTAAAAAACAACCCCTTAAACTAAATTAATATAAAAAATTTAAACCCACACCTCCCACAATACATCAACCCCAAACTCCCCAATTTGAATAAAACTTCTAAATCACAACTAATTAACACTAACACTACCCCAAAAGAAACAAACAAACATTAAAATCAGAAACACAAACAGTCTACTAAATGGCTACAGTGCTGTAAGTCTTAAAATTATTATCCAATGCATTGCATTGAGCATTAAATATCTTTTTTAAGATGTTAGTTCACAGAAGTTTATAAGTCCATCCAAAGAGTTTTAAAATGAGGAGGAGTAGCTCTCACCATACCACCTCTTCCAAAATGAGTCCAGAGTATGGCCCGCTCACAGCCACAATTACCATGAGTTATTGATTTTAAAAATGAGGCCCTATCACTGCCTCCCAGTATAAAGAAATAAGATTACAGTACCTGCTGGAGTTCCAACAAAAGAGAAGCAGCAATATTTAGCCCTAGGAGTCCTCAGTTAGGGAGTCCTCGAATTACACCAGCAAGAGAACTGCACTTGATGTAGATATAGCCAGGTCCAAGCACAGCTCCAGAATAGGCACTCAAAGCCAGGAGAACTCCCCACTTAGCCCACTGGTGCTACCCAACCAAGCTGGGGGGGGCCACAGTGGCCACAGGGAAAGAGTTTGCACCCCCATCTGGTCAGTGCCCTCTACCCTACGGGCAGCCCCCAGGCCAGACGCCTACTCCAAAGCTGAGACGGCCCAGCCTACTGTCACTGCTCTCAATCATAATGCAGTCTTCAAACACACTCCAGGCTCCTGCACAAAAAATCCAGCTTCACCAAAAACAGTCAGCCAAATCCAGCAAGCTGAAACCTCCAGCAACAGTCCTGCCACTCCAATTGTGCATTTCTCCAGTACTAGCAACTCCGAAAAGGTAGTCGTTGCCATAAAGTAGGACAATCCAACAATCTGGAGGCAGCCTTCTTCAGCCCAATAAGGGCTCTGAAAGAGATGGCCCCACGGTGTACCATCTCACAAGAAAAGTCGGATACGATCACAATCATGCTAACAGGGGAAATAAACTGCACTCCTTCATTCAAACTCCCCAGTCCAAACAAAATTCAAATGAGCCATGGACCTCTGTGAAAAAATATTGATTTATTGCAGCAAGTCCAAAGATAAAAATGTCCAACACGGTGGTCAAAAAAAATTAAACAACCGCCACACTCAACAAGCACTGTAGTCAGTTCAAAATAATAATGAATAAACAAAAAACAGATCAGTAAATGCAACAAAATAAAATGAACATGACCCTGGCATTAGTTTTTCACCAGCTGGTCTGGAAATATGTTTTTCAAACTTGCTGCACCATTTTGTCATTTTTTGATCATGGCAACATTTTTTGTTGCTGCGAAAACAATCGCGATGAAAAAAATTAACCTCGGCAACATTTTTCTGTGCGCGATAAAATTTCCATTATAGAGCTAGGAGTGCCGTGAAAACATTAAAGTAATCACGATAACACTGCATGAACACATTTTCTAATGTGTTGTTTTCTTTGTCACTTCATTGTGCCGAGGTGGATTTTGCTTTTGGCTTGAAATGTTCAGGGTGGCAAGATCTTGTACCACAGATGTGCCTTTTGGTGGTTTGGCACCAAAACATTCAACAGGCCCATAGTTACATCATTCCAAAGTTGAGAAACTTTTCCATAGCATAACATTGTGGTGCCCGTGATGCCTTTCGGTGCCTGTACCTCAAAAATGGTTCAAGATACAGATTTTTCATCACTAAGTGCAGAAGTTGGTTGGAAAGCCATGAATTTTGAGTTTTTTTCTACCTTATACAGTTACTGAGATAATTGGAAATTAGTATTCCAATGGCTCATTTTCATGTACATAGGCCAGTATTACGCACTCAGAGTTAGCACCCACAGCACGTTTTGGTGCCTGTATCTTGGAAATGATGCAACATATGAATTTTGTCAATGTATCTCACGTGGAGGCCTCGCTGTCATAATTACAACAGCAGTATAATTTTTTTCCTAGCTCCTATGGTTCCTGATATATTGGCAAATTAGTATTACAAGGGTTCTTTGCCCTATAGGGCTACTGTATGGCTCCATTGTTATGAATAAATGGGATCACAGGGCCCAGAGGGCCCAAACTCCCACAGACACATATCATTATGCACAAATGGGCAGCTTGGTCAAACCAACACATACCATTTATTATTTATATTACAGTTTTTTAAAAAGTAAGGAAATTCTTTGCAAAAATCTTCATTAATGCATCAGTTAGGGTTGTTTCCACAGCAACAAAAGTGTGGAAATTCAATGTTAGGTCCTGCTTGTAAAGAAAAAGCCGCGGGGAGGGGCTGCTCGTATGGAAAAAGCCAGACGATACAAAGTGAAAATGTTTCACTTTCAATGTGATGACGAATAGGAACACATGTGAAGATATCATTGATATCTCCATGACCTGGCTGAGATAGTACAGTTTATCCTGACATTTATATCAAAACATACATTATATAAATATATATATGTCTTTAAAATATTTTTTTATTTTAATGGGTTCACCACAACATAACCCAGACAGACCGTCTTAGGGTAGCTGGTTCATTCCACTGGGGTGTCAAACAGACGAGGCATACTGATGAGTCCTGGTAGGATGAAACATGTGTCTATGTCATCTGTTAGCACCCTTTGCAAACTGTGTGAGAGGCCTTTTGGCACCATGCAATTCTGCTTAAAGTTGAACCAGCATAACATTCTGTGGTGATTTGCATATGCAGCCCATGATGCTTTGCATTGTGTGGGCATGTGTGATTTTGTATTTTATATATACTATAGATAGATATATATATATATATATATATATATATATATATATATATATATATTTGCAAAAAAGATTTTGTTACTGCATCAGTTATGATAAAAGCAACAAAAGTAGGGAAATTAGGCATTAGGGTTTCTAACCCTAACACTCCTCACCCATTCCTACCACCCCTCACCCACGCTTCACAGAACAACAGGCAGCAGAGTGTGCCTTGAGCTCATCAGGCCTAATGCTCACCCCCATTCCATATCTAAGGGAGTTAGCACAGTACAGCATAAGAGAATGGGGTGAGTGTTAGTGTCGATGACCTCAAGGCACACCCCGACACTTATTGATCTGTGAATGGTGGGGGTGGGGTGGTAGAGTTGGGTGGGGGTTGTTAAGGTTGGAAATCCTAATGCCTCATTTCCCTACTTTTGTTTCTTTAATCCTAACTGATGCATCAACAAAGTTTTTTTGCAATGAATTTCCTTACTTTTTGAGAAAGTGTAATCTTACCTGTATATGGTTATGGGAGTGCAGGGCCTTCCAGGCCAAGCACTCCCATCAGTCTATAATGGTATCCATATGTGTGAGTGCAGGGCCATCCAGGTCCTTCACTCCCATCTATCCGTAACTGTAGAGATATTGTAAGTAACCTTCATCTCCCTGTTGGAGCACAGGGCCCATTACTGCATAAAGGAGGGAGGGCCCTGTGCTCCCAGTACTGTATAATGGTATCCATATGTGGGAGTGCATCCATAACTGTAGAGAAAGAGCATAGGGCTACAGACATTCCAAGTAACTCTAGTGCTACAAATGGCACAATACCACAGTAACCATAGGGACATTGGGAAAAATTCTACTGCAGTTATAATCAAGGTCTAGCAACCTGCATCATTACCTACAGGTGTACTAAGCTGCATTTAGCAAAAAATCTGTATCTCAAAGTGTTTTTGAAATATAGCTGCCAAAGGTACTAGACCCACCACAATGTTATCGTATGGGAATTTCCAAACTTTGGAATGTTATAACCATGGAAATGATGTAAATGTTGTCATCAAACCAGTTAAAGTCACATCTATAGGGCAAGCCCTTTATGCTCTGCAAATTTCAGCCCCAAAGTCCTAACCATTTCTTTGCAGTAAAGTGACAAAGAAACAGTAAACTTTAAATATCCTTTTCCGTGAGATGTCAAAATCCTTTTTCAAAATGCGAAAAAAGGATTTTAATACCTCACGAAAAGGAATTTATCTGGTGGAGAAGGATTAAGGGCAGGGTTATCTGGTCCCAAAAGTCCTAATCCTTTTTCATATGACAAAAAAAGAAAATGACACCTTGTGAAAAAGGAATTAGTTGATGAAAAAGGATTTTGACAGCTGACAAAAAAGGAACAATTTTTAAAATCCCTTTTCGTATGCTGTCCTAATCCTTTTTCATCAGCAGATTCCTTTTTTGTGAAGTGTTAAAATCCTTTTTCATAATGTGAAAAAGGATTAGGAGTTCTCAGGCCAGATAGCCCTGCTGGCCATCCCTTTTCATGAACTGTCATAATCCCCTTTCACTATGTGAAAAAGGATTTTGACACCTTGCTAAAAGGGAATTTGTCTGGTGAAAAAGGCTATCTGGTCTGAGAAGCCCTAATCCTTTTTCGTGGTACGAAAAAAGATTTTGACACCTCACGAAAAGGGAATCGGCTGATGAAAAGGGATTTTGACAGTTCACAAAAAGGAATGGGAGTTGTCAGACCAGATGACCCAGCCAGTAATTCCTTTTTGCCAGATGAATTTCCCTTTTCGAGAGGCGACAAAATCCTTTCTCGCATCGTGAAAAAGGAACGGAAGTGAGTCATGAGAAAAGATTTTTAAAATAAAACATAAGCATTCTAAGGCCACAAAAAAGTAAGGCAAAGGCACAGAACAGTAAAGGACATTCACATGAACAAAATAAATACTTGGATGTCTCCAGAAGACATCCCTGGGCAAAGTTAGAATGTTTTGTTTGGGCTAAAAATAAAACAACAACAAGATGATGGCTGATGAAAAGGAATTTTTTCCTGAAGAAAAGTGATTCTAAGGATCCCTTTTCATTTTTGTGAGCTGTCAATATCCCTTTTCACCAGGCCAAAATCCCTTTTTGTACCATGCAGCTATCCAAAAGACTGAACTGAGCATGCTTAGAACCAAAAATTGTAAAACTGAATAACCTTGGAATGGATTAATATTTTTTTACCAAACCAATGTTGGTGTGTTCTTTTGGGCAAGCTTCTTCTACGCTGAAAATTCCAGACCTAAATTCCAAATGATATGGCTGCAACGCAATGAGGAAAAAACAGCCATAAAAGGTGAATTTTAGTTTTTTTCAGTATGCGCTGCCCGAAATCTGCAAATCCGATCAAAACCAAACTTGGTAAGTCAAGAGAACTACCCAGCCAAACAGTGCATACTAAATTATTTGCAAATCTGTTGAATGGTTGAAAAGCTAATAAAGTAAAAAATTTGAGATTTAACATTAAACTGTTTACTCCACCCTAACTATAGTGGAACTACTGTGCAAACTATAATATATATATATTCATTGCAAAAAACTTTGTTAATGCATCAGTTAGGGTTGATAGCACAGCGACAAAAGTATGGAAATGTGATGTTAGGGTTACCCCACCTCCACCTTCCACACACCAACTGACGCTGGGGTTTGCCATGGGATTGTCAGGTCCAGCTCTCACCCTATTACATATCCAAGCAAGCTGACATGCTACAGTATAGGAGAATGGGGTGACAGTTAGGTCGGATGACCCCATGGCACAACCCAACGTCAGTTGTTGTATGGAGGGTGGGTGTGAGGGGGTAACCTAAACATCACATTTCCATACTTTTGTCGCTGTGCTATCTACCCTAACTGATGTAGTAACAAAGTTTCTTTGCAATTAATTTCTGTTCTTTTTGAGAAAGTGTAATGTAACTGGTAACTGGCATGTGTCTGTGGGATTGCGGGCCCTCCAGGCCCTGTTCTCCCTTCATGTTGCTCATTTTTTGTTTAATGGTATGCTCCCCCATCTGTGGGAGCACAGGCCCTCTGGTCCCTGCAGTCCTACTTAAACATAAGTATGGAGCCATACAGCAGCCCCATAGTACTGAAAAGGAAGCCTCATAACACTTATTTGGCAACATCTCAATAACCATAGCAACTATGGAAATAATTCCACTGCGATTGTAATCATGACTTCAAAATCCATATTTAAATCATTTACGTAAGGAGTATTGTGAACAAAATTGATGAGTACCGAGTCTGGGTTACAGAGGAATATCCTAACCTTTTGGCAATTACTGAGACCTGGCTACACATGGGCATAAAGGATGAAGAGGTTCAACTTCATGGGTATGATCTATTAAGGACAGATAGGGTTATGAGGGAAGGGGGTGTTATGTCATATATAAAACACAGAGTAGGTCCCTGTACAGTGTTGTTATCAAAAAATATTGAGGGTGTGGACTGCTTGTTAGTAGAAATTAAATCCATTAAACTTAGGGTTGGGGTAGTTTATGCCCCCCCCCCATGGACTAAAAATTCGACTTTTAATATATTGGTAGAGAAATTGGGCGACATAATAAAAGATCAAAGAGTTGTTTTAACCGGTGATTTTAACTCCAATTGGAATCAAGAAAAAGGACAACAATTAAAAAGGATTTTTGACCCCTTGGGCCTAGATCAGATAATTCAGAGCCCCACCAGATGTAGTAAAAACAGAGACACGGACAATTTTAGATTTAATATTTGTCTCTCCAGATCTTAAGGTGAATAATTGCAAAATAATGCCCTTAAATGTGGCAGACCATTATCCAATTAAGTGTAACTTGGATCTAAAATCACCCACTAATAAACAACCCAACTTGTGTTGGATCAGAGATATGAGACACTTTCGGACCTTATCATTTAGAAGAGATCTGGTAAAAATTAGATGGGACAGGATATGTTCATCCCAGATTTAAATTTAGCAATTCAAGAGTTTACTAATCAACTTAGCAGGATAATTGACATGCACGCCCCTAAAGTGCTAAGAAAGAGAAGAGGGAGGAATATGGATTGGATAGGTGAGAAATTGAAAAAAAGAATTAGGGTGCGAAATCAGTTGTGGAAAAAAGCAAGGAAAACTAAAAGGGAAGAGGATTGGAATAGATTTAAATCATGGAGAAACAAATGTAAAAGGGAAATAAATCAGGCAAAAATAGGTATTATTTAAATTGTATAAATAAAGCTGCAGGGTCAAGGAAGTTTTGGGGGATGTATTAGGGATATACAAAGCCCTATTAAAGATCATACACTGATTAAACTATTGGGATCTGGTGGGTTGGTGGATAACCAAGTAGAAGTAGCTAAGATTTTTAATCATTATTTCATCAATTTACCTGAAATATTGATTAAGCAATCAGATTTAAAAACCACTGAGATCCTAGTAGATGAAATGGTAGACAAAGTGAAAGATAGGTTCAAAAAAACTCTGGAAAGTTCATTGGGGTTAGGATTTAGGTTTAAGAAGATAAGGGTTAATAGCATTGAGAAAGAACTAAGGAACTTAGATGTACATAAGGCAGGGGGGGGATGGACGAAATTGATGCAACATATTTAAATGTTGGTGCAGATCTGCTGGCACCCATAGCGACACACTTATTTAATTGGAGTCTATGTTCCGCTGTTTTTTCAGATTTATGGAAAATAGGGTGGGTAATTCCAGTGTACAAGGGAGGGGATACACATACGTCATCAAACTACAAGCCCATAGCCCTTTTGTCAGTCCTATCTAAGGTTTTGGAAAAATTAGTCCATGGACAGTTAAGTCAATACCTGGAACAACATAGTCTACTGACTAATTGTCAGCATGGCTTTAGAGCGGGAAGATCCACGAACACCGCACTAGTAGATTTCAATAATCTTGTTGCAACATCTTCAGATTCGGGATTGAAAACTGGTGTGGTGTTCATGGATCTGAGTAAAGCTTTTGATCTAGTGGACCATTATAGGATGTTGGAGAGATTATACAAAGTAGGTGTTTTGGGAAAACCATTGCACTGGTTCAAATCATATCTATCGGATAGACTTCAGTGTGTCTCTGTGGGTACAGCGGAATCAGACTTGGTAGATGTTGGAAGAGGGGTACCCCAGGGATAAATCTTGGGTCCCCTATTATTCAACATTTATGTTAATGATATAGTGTCTATAATATCTAAGGGTGTGATCTGGCTATACACCGATGACACAGTACTTGTGTCATCAGCTGATAGCTATGATCAGCTGGGAAAGCAGCTTCAGAGTGATTTGACACTTATGGAAGAGTGCTTTGTTAACTATGCTTTGCAAATCAGTGTTAAGAAAACTCAATACATGATCTTTTCACCAGGTGTTGGAAGGTCTGATATTCCTGCCATACAATTAAGACTGACAGACGGCACCCAACTTGTAAATGTGGGCCCAGATATTCAAAAGAGTTGCGTCATGCGCAATAGGGTTGCGCCTGTGCAAGTCCGAAAATGAGCCATTCTGCGATATTCAGCAGGAGGCAGTTGTGCCCCCCAAATCACGCTGAGCAACAGCGCAATGATAATGAATGTATGAGCAACTGAAGGGGGAGGAACCATGCATAAATGGAGCAGTGCGATATTCAACAACATGCGCCATGCGCAATAGGGAAGCCAGCAGAAGTTGCGCCGTAGTGGAAATTAGCCAAAATAAAAAGGAGCAAGGGAGAGGTGCAAGAATGCTACAGGGAACGCACATGAGGCTGAACTCTAACAAGAGAAAATGGGCAGCAGGGACACACAGGGCAGGCCAGGGAAAGGGCACCTGGAACCCACAGGCTCAAGGGAAGGTGTGGGGAGCCACAGTGCAGAAGGGGGAAGTACTTTCCAGAAAGCAGTGAGGCCAGCACAGTCAGGTGTTCCCAGTGCAGGGGAAGTAGCAGCCAGGACAGCGGGGGGAATACAGAAACAGCTGCCAGGGAGGGTGAACTCAAGCCAGGGACATGGCCAGTGCCACCATCCAGATGGAGGCAGTAATGAGGGGGGTGAGAAGGCGGACAGCAGGGGGGCATGACCATGGAAGGGCCCATCGGCGGTAGGCCCCCAACAGGCAGTACCGAGCCCACACCAGCTTCGAGCTGTATAGTGATATGGAGATCGTGGGCCGGTACCGCCTGAATCGGGCAATTCTGAGGTGGCTCTGTGAGCTGTGCAGTGATGTGATGCAGGCACCCACACGATGGAGCCATGCTCTGTCAGTGGAGATGAAAGTGACAGCTTGCAAGTGCTTGCTTGCCACGGGTACCTTCCAGAGACCAACTGGGGACACCACAGGCATAACCCAGTCGGCCACGTCATGCCACCTCACCCAATTCCTCAGCGCACTGCTGCCACATGCTGCAGAGTACATCCATTTCCCCAGCTCACCGGCAGAGCACACAGCAAACATACAGGAGTTCCACAGGGTAGTACGTATGCCTGGTGTGCTAGGGGCAATAGACTGCAGCCATGTGGCCATCCGCACACCACCTGGCCCAGAGGGGGGCTGCATATATAAATCACAAGGGCTTTGCCAGCATCAACTGCCAGGTGGTGTGCGATGCCAGGGGGCACATAATCAATATCTGTGCCATGCTCCCTGGGAGAGCACATGATGCCTTCATCTGGCACCAGTCAGCACTGTGCCACGATTCAAGAGTGGGGATATCCCCACTGGCCACCTAGTGGGTGAGTATGCAAACCACACGGACAATCATAGGGCCTGGGGTGGCATGGTCAGAGGTGACATGGGTAGTGGCCTACATGGCCCAGGGCAGGGCGATGCTGATCACCATACTAACCTCCACTCTCTACACACAGGTGACAGTGGATACCCACTCCATCCCTGGCTGCTCACACTCTACCGGCAGCCCGCGACCCCATCGCAGCAACGCTACAATGAGGCACACTCCACCACATGTAATGTCATCGAGAGGGTGTTCAGGATGCTGAAGGCACATTTCCATTGCCTGGACACCTCCGGCGGTGCCCTACAGTACAGCCCCTCAAAGGCCTGAGGGCTATTCCTGGCCTGTTGCATCCTGCACAACATGGCCAACGAATGTGGGATAGCCATACCGGTCGAAGAGGGGGACAGCGATGGGGACAATGAGGACGCTGGTGACAATGGTGATGGGCAGCCCCCCCTTGGGCAACAGGACCCCCGACTGCTCCAGCTGGCACAGCTGCACTGGGACACCATCACGGAGGAGCACTTCAGTCAACCCAGGTAAGTCATTGGGCCATGTGCAACCACCAGTAGCTAAGGCACAACCCACAAACACACATGGACACACACGAGGGGTGCATGCCATCAAGGGAACTGTCTGGGCATGGAACCACACATGTCACCAGGGATGGGTGAGGTCTAACATGGCACGCAGACACACACACACACACACACACACACAATGCACCAGACATGCACAAAGGGTAGGAGGCACACCGACACAGAACACCACACCTAGCCACACACATGTCCACAGACCACCACGCCCACTGCCTGTCATTGTGTGTGTGTCAGATGCTGAGCACCATTGCACATTGGTGTACAGCACAATGCAGGCATCATCATGCACATGCAACTGTGGATAGCAGGTGGCATGGTGTGCAGATGGACTGTGTATCCGCGTGCAGGGTCAGGTACCAACCCGTGCATTGCCTGCTGAATGACACAATGCACACAGGGCAGCACCAGACAGTAGCCATGTTGGGGGACAGGTCAGTCACGCACCACAGTGCCCCGGCCACCACAGATGCATGGGCAGCCCTGCTGAGACCCACCAGCACTGACAGGCTGACCACTGGCCTCATGGGGTGGCACCGATGGTCCCCAAGGGGTTCCACTCTGTGAACGCGATCGTGCTCGCGCAGGGGTCTGCAGCACACCAAACATGCCTGCGCCAGGCGTGCTCGGGATGCCCACAGCTGAACCCAGCGTCGACAAGGATGGTGTCGCATGATGCCGGGAACGGGGGGTGGACAGTGCACTGCGTGGTGTCTGTGATGCATGGGCAAATAACTGTGTGCTCATTGTGGCCATGACAGCAGTGAATGCCTGTGTCTGCCTGTCAATGGCAGTGGTCACATCCTCCCGCAACCGGTCCATCCCTGCCAGGATCAGAGCGGTGTCTCTGCTGCGATGCTCCTCTGCCCACTCCAGAGCCACATGCAGCACATCCACCGATGTCGCAAGCCGCATCTGATGGTTGACTGATGCTTGCAGTATGCGGGTCTGCTCATCCAAGAGGTCATCTGCCTCCTCGGCTTCCTGTCCCTCAGGGTGTGCGTGGCCCTGATGCTCAGCACCCCTTGAGGGTGGGCGCTGCACACCAGGACCAGGTCTGGGCATGTCCACAGGTGGTGCACTGAAGCTGTCCCCTGACACTACCCTCAAGCCCATTGGCCGACTGCTGATGCTGCCCCTCTGGCTGCTGCTCCCCAGGGCTCACTGGTGCCACTGCAGTGGCCACAACAGTCCCACTGTCTTGTACATACACCAGTGCTGCCCCACTGGTGCTGACAGGCACAGGCTGGGACTGTGATGACACGCAGGCCTCCATGGCGGCACCACCCACAGCCATGGCCGCAATGTTACCTGCTGTGTGGCCATCCTGTGGCACACATGTGTCACTGCCCATGGCGTTAGCGACATCATCATCGGTGACGGACCCGGCACCAGCCCAAGTCACAGCATGCTGGCATCCGTGGACGCTGGCACACTGGGACATAGGTAGGGCCTCCTCCGCACCTGTTCCAACAACATCAGTCTGGACAGCCAGGCAGGCCCACTGTTGCACTGAGCCGTGTATACCTGTGGAGGTGGATGGGCCCTCATCCATCTCCATCTGACTGGTCTCAGTAGACAGGCCCACCACCGCTGACCCATGCAGATGCTCAGGATCTGTAAGGGAAAACAAAGTCACGCTACTGCATGTGACCTACTCTGCCCCCCCCAATAGACAGACCATGACCTACCATGCAGTGATGGGCTACCACCCATCTGGAAGCCACCACCCAGAACACCCTCAATGGCACAACGCTGCATGCTGCCAGCAACCCTCTCCTCCTGTGGGGTCAGGTGTAGCATCTCCGGCTGTCCCCCACCTGTCATAGCTCGTGCTGCCCTGATGGCAGCCACCTTCTCCTTTATCCTCCTCCTGTCTGTGCCCATCTTCTTGCACTCTTGCACGGAGCACTGGTGGCTGCCATGCAGGTTCATTGCACGCACCAGTTCCTCCCATGCAGCAGCACGGGCCTGTGGTGTTCCCTGCCTTCCGCTGAGAAGTGGCTCCTGGTCCAGGTAGGCCTCAAACAGGGCATCCATCTCAGCCTTGGTTAAATTAGGCCTCCTTCTCCTCCCACCACTCTGTTCCTCCTCTCCCACAACTCGCTCGGTTATGATTTAGCCTGTGAGAATGAAAGTTGTTACCTGTGACTGTGCAGTCCCATGCATGTCCCAGAATCCACAGTCCACACTCCCAAACAGCATGCAACTCACCAATAGACTGCAGTAACCGACTATGGCCAGTGCAGCCCAATGGCGCACTTTTATAGCGCAACCCATGCAAATGAGGTGAGGTGCAACTTTGAGTGGATGCAAATTGCAGTGCTGCGTCATTGAATGGCTGATTAGCTGATTTGCATATGACAGCTGAATATCGCGCTGTTGTGCTTTGTGCAATTGTGTTGAATGTGCTGAGCCAAGGGAGCAGTTCTGTGACATGTGCCATATACACCTAACTGCGCATGCCTGGGTTGCTGACACAGGCACCTGCCGCTCTGCTGACGTGCTATGCACGGGAGGCAATGCAGGGCATGGCCACTATTTTGCCAGTGGCGCTACAGCGATGTTCACCTATATGGCGCTGTGGCACTGGGGCATCGTAGGTGCACTGGGGCAACAGCGCGGTAGGCTGCTACTGGAGGTAGCACACAGGCACCCAATCGCGCTACATGCATTGGGTTCCAATGGCGCTGTGCCTGTCTGTGCGCCAGAGACGCTTGACCCTGTGCCCAACCTTTGCCCCTTAGGCACCATGCGTCAGGTATGGGTGCACCGCTATAGCGCTGTTCGGTGACAGCGCGATAGGAAATGGCAGCGCTGTACCACGCAGCATCTGCACTTGGTGGAACCGCAGTGCTGAGTGCCATTTTGAACCTACTGAGCAAGAGAGATGGCGTGGAGAAGAGCTGCCCAGTGGAGCCAGGTTGAAATGGCAAACCTGGTTGCCATTGTTGAGCCACTTTTTGGCCCACTGTTTGGGGAGGCACCCCTGGACAGGTCTAGGAGCCAGGTGTGGCAGGAGGTGGCCGAAGCCCTGGAGGAGGCCACAGAAATTGGGTGGATGGTGGAGCAGTGCCACCACAGGTATGGGGACCTGAGGCGGAGGAACCCGGACCTGCTTGCCCACCTGCGGGCACATGCCAGGAGGGGCACGGTGCCACGGCCAGGTAGGTGTAATGTCCATACACTTTTATCTTCCATATGGGTATCACGGTTGCATGTGTCCAGTACATGGGGTGGACCATCCAGTGTTGGTTGTGGTGGTGCTATCAGGGTGTGGGGTGGAAGGGTCTGGCTGGGTGGGATTGCACACACATGGGGACAGGGGGACTTTGCTACAGGATCGTACTGATGTTCCTCTCTCCATGTTTGCACCTTAGGGTGAGAAGAGAGATGGCTGGTGAGGGAGCAGAGGCACCAGCAGGAGGACCGGACCAATAGGAGGGGCGAAGGTCCACAGCACCAGAGGGACCAGCCTGATGATGGTGAGTGCCTTACCTCCATGGTTACTATTGCATGCTGTGTAACAGGATGGGCAGTGGGGCATGGCCACCATCCATTGACACCACTGCCATGCACGCAACTTGTTACAGTCAGCACTGTCCAGTGGCACTGCATGTCTGGGAGTGTGTCAATGGTGGTCCATGCGTGCACCGGGTACATGGCTGTGCCACTGCCTTTGCACCACATAGCCATGTCACTAAACAGCCATGGTGGTGCTGTGCAGGAGTTGGCCAGTGGGTGTGTGCAGTGGTCCGCATGGCTGTATGCACCTGGGTGGGCAGGTCTTGTGGACGCGATCACTGTGGGTGGTCACACACCATCACAGAGGCATGTCCCATGGCCGTATGCCATGCATAGTGGTTGGGCTGTATGGGGCTGTGCATTCACACCTATTGACTGTGCTTCCTTGTCCTAGGTGTCTACCATCTGCAGGCAATCAGGGAGGTGCTGCAGGAAATACTCACCGTGGCCAGAGCATCGCTGGACATCTTGTGAAGGATTGAGCGGCTGGGGATCCAGCGGAGACATGGAAGGTGGAGCAGCCGGAGCGGGGAGTGGGGCTCCCACTGACCATAGATGCCTCTGATTTCCCCAACCCCGCTGGACCCACCCTCACACCCCTCCTTTCCTGTACCATTTGTTCACCCCTGCCCCGTACCCACCCCCACCTTGTTGGTGGCCCTCCCCCCACACATTTGTACATAATTGTAAATAGTTTTGTTTGATGTTTTTGATTACAATTCTTTTGATATGAATACTGTGGTGGTCTCTGATTTGCAGCGGGCTATAGGTGCTCAGCTGCAGTGGTGTGCATGGCGTCAGGAGTGGTGCAGTCATGGGTATGTGTGTGTGTCCGTGGGGAAGTGACTATGGTGTGGGATTAGCTATCAGTCAGTGTCTGTGGTGTTTGTGTGTTGTTCCCTGTGCACTGGATGACTGTGTGCAGTGGTCCATGGTGCATGCTCTGTGTCCATGGTGCACCTGTCAGTCCATCCATGGCCTGTGTAGCTGACACCCTTGCATGTCTGTGACCTGCACGGTCTGCTGGCATGTCAGTGGTGGTTGTCCATGCAGGGCAGCCACTGTACCCGTCACAATGCTGGGTTGCCTCCTGTCACTGGTGTGGTGCATGTCTGCCTTGGGTGACACTGTGGCCTCCGCTGTTGTTGTCCCACCTCCATGCTGTGGCTTGTGTGTGTTGCAGGGGATGTGCACCACTGTCTGTGACTTGTGCTCTGGGCAAATGATGGTGGCGTACAGGTCCACAGTGCCCTCGTGAGGGGTGGCTGGCACTCCTGTGCCATGGAGGACTGCTGGCCATGTGTACACGGTTTCCATGGGCCCACGCTGGGGGCTTGGTTGCCCCGCTACTGCGTCCCTGTGTGGGTGTGCCCTTGGGTATGGGTGGGTGTTTGTCCATGCGCTGTGTTGCATCCGGTGTGGTGTATGCTTCCATGCACCACTGTGGGTGTCTGCGCTGGCTGTTGTGGCCAGTGCTGGGTTGGGATTTGTCCTTGGGAGGGTGTGCAAGGTGCTGTACCACAGGTGGTGGGGTCAGGGGCATGCCCTGTTACATGTTGGGTACCTCGTGTGCCGACACATGGTCGGTCTCTCAGCTGTACCTCAGGGGGGCTGTGCATGGTGGCACTGTGTATGCCATTGTTGCATCACTGTGTGCTGCCACCCACTGATGGGTGCTTGTGGTGGGGCTGCCTTGCATGGTTCTATGGTTCACAGGGTTGCATTGTCACAGTGGGGGTGGTGGCATGCATGGGGTATCCTGCACTGGTGGCACTGCTCCTGGGCAGGGTGTCTGGGGGTCACGGTGCAGGGTGTGCTCTGCATTGGGGGGATGGTGTGGCACAGGGTGGTCGTCCCTCCTTGTGTGCTGGTCACAGCTTGCCAGGGGGTGTGATGGGGTACCATGGCCCAGCTGTGGGTTGGTTGCTTGTCTCCATTGGCCAGTGGTTATTCCAGCCTTCCCCCAGTTGTGCAGTGCATGGGGTGTGGTTGGACGATGTCTGTTCTGCTGTGTGTTCCTCTGCCTATCTGTGGCATGGGTGGTGGGCCCCTGCATCCCTGGTTGTGCTGTTGCATTGCTGCCCTGCTGCTGGGGGGGGGTGTCCCTGGTTGTGCTATGGTGCCTCTGGACTGCTCAGCTGAACATCCCTTGTTGTGCTATGGTGCATCAGATATGCTCAGCTTCCCCCTCCCTAGTTGCGCTATGGCGCAGGTGGTGCGATATTCAGTCGTTGGCTGTAGGCGCATCTTGGCTGACTCAGTTTTTGAATATCGCGCCTCTTGCACATGGGCACAATGGACTTGCGCTTGCTCCTGCTATTGCGCACTTTTTGGGCGCAGTTTGAATATCTGGGCTGTGGAGTCTTATAGATATTTAGGGGGTGGTAGTAGGCTCAAGATTAAAATACACTGATCATGTTTGTCAACAAGTTAGTAAGGTCAATCAAAGACTAGGAGCCTTGAGAAGGTCATCCATGTATTTTATAATTAAAACAAGGGAAAGGATGGTCAATCATTTGTTAATTCCTGTCCTAGAATATGGGTCCAGTCTTTACATGAATTCTCTCCAGATTTACCTAAATAAAATAAATCAGACCTATTATAGGCTTGGTAGGTTTGTGACTAAAGCTAAATTTGGAACCCACCATTGTAAAATCTATGAAAGCCTAGGATGGCTAAATCTAGCTCTAAAATGTCTATTTCACTGGTTGATCTGGTGTCACTAACCGATCTATAACAGATTCAAGCATCCCTTAAAACAATATGTCCTGTTAGAATCCCCACAATTGTCATCCATTCCCTAAGGCATTCAGAATTACATATACCAAATGTAAGGTCTAGGAGTAAAATGGGGGATACTACACTACAGAACAATCTTGCGGCCCACTGGAACAAATTCCCAGAGAGATAACAATAGTCCAGAGTCATACGCAGTTTAAGAAAGTCCTGAAAAGTTATTTGTCAGAGAAGTGTACCTGTTTTAGCTAGAGAACTGTCTTTGAGGGGTTAGAAGACAGAACATTTTTAAGGTACAGTACATGTGCAATAAGATAGATTCTGTACTGGTAAGAGAAAGGAGACTATGTTTGTGTATTGTATATATAAAGAGTGTTGGTAATTGTCTGAAATGAATGTATGAACTTACAGGACATTGTTGAAAATGGGTCGAACTCAAAAATTTGTATCCTGTTTAAAAATAAACTTTTTATCATCATCATCGCAAGATACGGGTGCCACAAGGTTATCCTATGGGAAATTTCTCAGATTTGGAATGCTATAACTATGTTGAATGTTTTGGGACCAAACCACCAAAGGACACATTTCTGGGCCCAGGGCTTGCCACCCTGCAAATTTCAGGCCAAAAGCACAATCCACCTTGGCACAATCAAGTGACAAAGAAAACAACACATGGACAATATGTTTGATCATTGTTTTTGTGAAAACAAAAATGTTTTCATGACACCCCTATACCTTATAATGAAATCTTTTCATGCTCAAAAAAATGTTTTTACAAAAGTTTTCACAGTGCACATATAAATTTTCCAATATCATAGGAATCATAGGAAATTTCAAGCATCAGACTATAGTCCTTGTAGCTTGCCAATCCCTTACTTTAAAATTCATTAGTTCTAGCTTTACAAAAAACATCCAGTCTTGATTTAAAGGCATCCATGTTAGGACTATCCACTATTGTATATGGGAGCTCATTCCATGATGATATCACCCTCTGACTAAACCAATTTTTTCTGGTATTTAGATTCCATCTTGAAAGAAATAACTGTTTGCTATGCCTCCTACTACTACCTCTGCTGTTCTTAAGTGTGAATCCTAGTTCTTTCATTGAAGTTGTATCCTCCATAACTCTAAATGGCATACACATGTGCCCTCTAAACCTCCTATACTGAAGTGAATAAAGGTTCAATACTTCTTGCCTTTCTTTATATGATTTAATTTTAAGGGTCACAATAGCTTTGGTAGCCCATCTCTGCACCCCCTCCACTCTGAGGATATCTTCCCTTTTATACAGGGATCACACTTGGACACAGTACTCCAAATGAGGCCTAACCAAAGCACTATACACTGGCATCAGTACCTCCTTATTCCTACTGGAGATATGTCTCAGTATACAATTTAAGTTTTGGTTAGCCTTTCTTATCTGGTCATTACAAAGAGTACTAAATTTTAAATTGTTGGTAATCTTAACTCCCAAGTCTCTCTCCTCCTGTGTCACTATTAGTGGATTTGTTCCCAGTTTGTAAATTGTTTCAATATTATGTCTACCCAAGTGCATTATTTTGCACTTAGATGCATTCAGCTCAAGTTTATTCATCCTGGTGCATTCTACGATTTCATTTATTGCTTCTTGCAATCGAATCCCTTCTACAGAGTTATTAACGATCGACCCTACTCTACAATCATCCACAAATGTATAGAGCCAAATATTTTTTTTTTTATTTGTAGGGTGGAAATGTAAATATTGAATAAGCATGGCCCCAGAACTGAACCCTGCTGAATCCCACTAGTAATAGGTGCCCAATCCATAAGTGCCCCTTTTATAGTAACCCTCTGCTTCCTGTCCTGCAACCATTCAGAGATCCAATGTATACTATTGGTCTCCAACTTAATCTCCCTCAGTGTGTTTAATAACTCTAAATAAGACAGTTTATTAAATGCCTTAGCAAAGTCTATGAAGGCCACATCTACTGAACTTCTCCCATCCAATTCTTTACTAAATTTCTCATAGAAAGGCAGGAGATTAGTTTGGCATGACCTTGATTTTGTAAATCCATGCTGCAGGGGTCTGTCAATCCCTGTTCACCAAGAAAGGTTAGAATTTTTTCTTTAAAAATACCCTCTAATATGCTAAAATGGACATGAAAAACTTGCATAACTTTTCAATGGATTAAGATTTTTTTCCCCAGATCTTCAAAAGGCACCAGTTTGACCCAGGGCACATAAAGGCATACAACTTTGATTCCACTCAGATGCCTTCTTCAGTCCTTTAAGCCCAACCAAAAACTGCACACATGTTGAAGATTTTTCACTTTTTTGACACTCTACAGTTCCACAACTGTACATCTGACCAGAACACAACTTTCTAGATCTAGAGATCTATGGTTGGATACCATACATACAAAATTTCAGACAAATCGGACAAACGGTTGCAGAGTTAATAAAGTGCAAACTTTGGGGTTTAACATAGAAGTGGCCCACCAACTCTAACTATACCTGCACTACCGTGCAGATATTATATATATATATATATATATATATATATATATATATGTGTGTGTGTGTGTGTGTGTGTGTGTGTGTGTATCAAGGGTTTCCAACCCTAACTCCCCACCCCACCCCAAGCAGCAAAAGGAAAAGACAATAGGATTTTGGCAAGTCAGTGGTGAGGTCTTCTTTGGGGTTGTCAATAATAATGCTCACCCCCTCCCCCTGGCCCATAGCCTCTAGTGCAAAGCAGGAGAAACAGCTCCATGTCAGTGCCTCATAGTGATAGCCTCTTCAATGGTAGAACAGTGTGACATGCCACATGTTGCCAACATATTTTGTTGTAGCTTTCTTCATGTGAGACATCGTTTGCTGTGGGAATGGGGTGAATATTAGGGTGGACATCCCCAGGGATGCGCAGTCTTAGGTCCTCGGGCCTAACATTACTAGAGGTCCCCAAGGTTAGGACAAAGGCAGGCTACAAATCCTTCTCACATACTGCCCCTTCCTTGTGGAATAACCTCCCTTTAGAGATGCGTGAAACCTCATTGGTTGCGTGCTTCAGCACAAGACTTAAAACCCACCTGCTATCAATGGCCGCATGTCAGTGCCACTGCACCCTTTGATAGCCTGCTTACCAAACTAATATTTTCTAACCCCTGAACAGGCAGCACTAACTTTCCCTCCCCCCTCTCTGAACAATCCTAATGCTCTTAGAACTACATTACCTAATGAATTAACAATACTGTCTCTTGAGTAGGTATGGCTAATGTAAGATCTCATGTAGGTAGGGCTAATGAAGGATCACATGAACAACAACTTGCAAATGAGATATTTAAATCCATTGAACAACTGCTTTGTATAAACAACCGAATACTGTGTACCCATGATGACCTTTTATGTATATGTTCAACTGTCTATAATCTCATGTACTTTTATTCCCGGGTCGCCCCTGAAAAAAGGACCTCTGGGGCCCAGTGGGCCTACCCAGTCATCAAAATTCAATAAATAAGTAAAATAAATAAGGAAGACCCCACCACGAATTTTCCAAAACTCCGGAAACTCAAAACCTTAATATTTTTTCCTTTGGCTGCTAGGGGGGTGAGTGTGGAGAGTTAGCGTTAGAAACCCTAACACCACATATCCCAATTTTTGTGGAATTAAGTAACCCTAACTGGCACATTAATGAAGTTTCTTTGCAAAGAATTTCCTTTCTTTTAAAACAGTGAAACTGTATCCTCATTCATGCAGGTCCCTTTGGGACCTGCAAGAATAGGTGCGGATATGTAGAGCCCTTTGGGCTCTGTGCCAAGGGAGGACTCCTTCCACCTACAGAAGTGCAAGACCTGGCATATTCACTTTTTACAAATTCATTCTTCGCACATTCACTCTTCACACATTTACTCTTTAGACATTCAATCTTCACACATTCACTTTTCACACATTCAGTCATTACTTTTTATTTAATTTTGACTTCAGAGTTTCAAGAAAGTAATTTTATGACTGCCCTTATAAACATGACATGTAGCATTTATAGTATATTGGCTGAAATTGCCGGGTGGATGATCTGGAGGGTTGGGGGGAGAATGAAGCAGCACCGGGGTGGACACTCAGTCCACATTAAGGAAAACTGCTTTGATTTAAGGGGACCAATGAGCTTGCAACTAAGAAGAATAGTATCTGAGGCTACTACTATTAGTACCACAAGTTGTAACCCACTTTTTTTGAGTTTGGAACTCTGGATGAAGTGCACTGGCAACGTTCATTTGAGTTACACACCACGTACTGTAGGTAATGATGCACATCTTCACTCACTGTGAAATACAGTAATTAAGAATTGGAGTAAGCTATTAATCCTGTCCCATTCATAATTTTCAAAAGTGTGATACACAATTTGTTTATTTATTTGAATACAACCTCTTATTCCAAATTGCAAGCAGCACAGTACGCACTGTAATGAAGTAAATGTATTACTGAGGTGATATGCATTAAACAGGATCTTTGCTCCTGGACAGTTCATCTATTCCTGTTGCTTTCTCCCTACTTGATGTGATAATGCCCTGCTTATGACATCAGAGTTACTCCCATGGCAACAGATTGTGTTGTTACAATAAAGGGTCATGTCTTGAAGTAGGAAGCAAGCTACAGAGGCAGATGAACTCTAAGAAATAACGATCATGTATTCATGTAAATTTCCTCAGTAATAAGTAATGGGGAGGAGACATCTATAGAATATATATGGCATGCGAGCTGAATTGTATCCATATATTATGTTTTGAATGTTTTCTTTGATGTGTCAGCAGTTCTTTAAACTTTAAGTTATCTACCTGGACCCAAGGACGAACCAGGGAACTATAGGCCAGTAAGTCTAACATTCATAGTGGGGAAGCTAATGGAGACCATCCTAAAGGAGAGGTTAGTGACACTACTGGAGGTGAATTGGGTGCAGGATGGGAGGCAGCATGGCTTCATCTGAAGACTCGCAAGAGTAGAGGTGCTAGGGGTGTTTGCCTTTTTTGCAGAAGTTCCTGTTTACCAACCGAATGTGAAATGAAAATAACTTGTTGTGGAAGGCTTGAATTGGAATAAATTGCAGTCCTCTGTACTTTACTGGGTAAAACACCTTGTGGACTGTGTCCTTTTTCTACTGTTTCGAGTGACATTCTTATCGGTGGGTTAGGCATTGTCGCGCATTTCATTTCTTGTGGATTTACAGTACTGTTTTCAAAGGTTAGCCACCTTAATTGAAGTGCTGCACGGCTGGTTTTGGTCCATTGTATTTCACAGTGATTTTTTCTTGGATTTTGTTGGCTTCATCAAGGGCAGATCATGCCAGACCATCCTGGTGGAATACTATGACTGGGTGACTAGGCAAATTGACAGGGGCCATGTTGTGGATGTCCTGTACCTAGACTTTAGTAAGGCCTTCGATTCAGTACCACATGGGAGACTTGGAAGCAAGCCATGGGGCACAAGGGTAGGAGCAAAACTGGTGTGTTGGGTGGAGAACTGGATAAAAGATAGGCAGCAGAGGGTGATGGTAGGTGGGGAATACTCATCCCCTAAGCCTGTGACAAGTGGTATTCCACAGGGGTTGGTGTTGGGCCCAGTGCTGTTTGGCATATTTATTGCAGACATCTTGGAGAACATCCGCAGCAAAATCAGCCTATTTGCAGATGACACCAAGATGGGAGCGTTGGTAGACAACCAGGTTGGGTGGTGGGGGCTACAGGAGGATCTGGCAAGGCTAGAGGCATGGTCTGACAGATGGCAGCTGGGGTTCAATGCAAAGCAATGCAAGGTACTGCACTCTTGGAACAAAAATTCTGAGGAGAAGCTACCACCAGGGGGTGAGGGATGCCTCTGGAGGTAACAGAAGAGGAAAAGGATCTGGGGTGCTCATCATGGGAGCAATGAACAATTCCATGCAGTGCTGAAAAGCAACAGCAATGGCCAACTAAATGCTGGGGTGTATTGCAAGGGGCATTACATCAAGAAGAAAGGAGATTATTCTACCATTTTACAGATCATTGGTTAGACCCCACCTGGAATACTGCTTGCAGTACTGGCACCCGTACCTACAAAAGGACATTAGACTGCTGGAGGGGGTGCAGCATAGAGCAACAAAGGTGATTCAGGGCCTGGGGGAATTGTCATATGAGGTCAGACTAAAATTGCACACTGGATGAGAGGAGTGACAGGGAGGACATGATTGAGACCTTCAAATACATAATGGGGATAATGAAAACAGACACAGAGGGTCTATTCAGGAGGAGAGTGGGGAGATGCACTATGGTCCATGACATAAAATTGTCATCAGTGTTAGTGGCTCAGTAGGTAGCACACTCAGCTCTTAGGCTGGGAGATCAGAGGGCTGTGGGTTCAGTTCCCACATCCTTCATCATGGCTTCACCTCTGTTGAAAGCTGATTCAAAGAACATAAGCTATTCCTTAACCAGAAAAAAACGAAGACCATGATTTTCACCAGCCACCAAAACAGGCACAAACACCTCCAACTCTCCTTAAACACCTGCCTTGGGGACTCCCTGGAGCAGGTTGACTCCTTTAGATACCTAGGAATCACCTTAGACTCAAACCTGTCCTTTGGAACCCATATAACCAATATCGCTAAAACAGTTAATACTAGACTGGGCTTACTCTTCTGGCTTCGTCGGCACCTGACTAAAAAGGCCCTCTTTGTCGCAGTTCAAAGCTCCATCATCTCCCAGATTGACTATGGTCTTGTCATCTATGGCACTGCCACTACCTCGGCACTCAGAAGGATTACCACCATCCTTAACAAGGTCTGTCGACTCATCACTGGGGCCAAACGGCTCACACACACCTGTGACCTCTACTCACAAGCTAATTGGCTTCAACTTGATAATAGAATTCAGTACCAAACCTGTGTGGTTGCAAAGAAAATACAGTTGGGAACTGCCCCTCCCAGAGTCTGTTCACTCCTTCATACAAAAACCAGCTCCAGAATTACCAGAGAATCAAAGCCACAACTTTTCCGTATCCCCCGCTGTCACACAGCCATTGGCCAGCGTTCATTCGCCTACAGGGCACCCACTTGGTTTAACGGTCTTGACAATGATACTATCAATACCACCGGGCTAGGAGCCTTCAAATCCAGGCTCTGAAATACCCCCGGTTGCTTCCAGCTTCTGCGACTGTCATGGATAATGTCTATGCAACACCGCTCTGCTACTGCTCTCCCATATCTAGCTCCATACATAACGCACTTGCCCTAGTTTGGCCTCTGCCCCATCCGCTCTCCAGCACCTGACAATGCCACCTGCCTGGCTGCTTCACCCCACCCTCCCCCCTCCTCCATATCCTTACCTACCCCCACCTCTCCTCTCTCCTCATTTTCTTACCTCCCGCTTTTTGCCCCTCCCATTTCATTCTACCACCCCTTCCCCTTTTTTGTCCTCCTTCTTTCCACTCTACTGTTCGAAATTAACTTGTGATCCTTTACCCTTATTTGTGTAACAATTTGTCTATTGTTATATGATACCAATGTCTTGACGTGGAACCTTTGTAAAAGAGCCCTGAGCTCAAAGGTAAATTGTAATCCTACAATTGAAATAAACAAATAAATGTTGCACTTGGGTTAATATCCCAATACTGACACTGTGGTGCAGCATGAGGGGGGGGTGCTGCAGTTCTGAGGTGCCGTCTTTCAGAAGAGATGTTAAACTGAAGTCCCATCTGCCTGGATTGGTGGTAGTTCAGATTGATGCTAAAGATCCCATGGCACTTATCAAAAAAGAGTAGGGGAATTTCCCTGGCGTCCTGGCCAAATTTCTCCCATTCACTAAAAATACCACCAACAGCTTAATCTGGTTAAATTTCAGTTGCTTACCATCTGTATCCCCCCTCCCCCCGTCACCCCTGTAAAAGGGACTTTGACTTGTCTGTGGAAGCGGAGAACCTTGCTACACTGCAAAGAACAAACTATAACTACATTTAGGACCTGGAAACCTGGTGAGGCATATTTCTTGTAAAGTAAGGGAGCTACGCTTTCTATAAAAAGTTTCATTTTTTTTTCCTTATTGGCATTAAGCAGAGAATTGCAGGATTCCATTAAAAGTGTAGTAATTTTATAACCAGAGGGAGTGAGATACAACTGAATTTGCTTGATTGTTGGGGTTGAGACCTAGGATTTGGAAGGCTATTTTTGCAACATTTTAAAAGTGTCCTGCTGACTGAGGAGTGAGTTAATTTGTATCCCTGGATTCAGTAGAGTGATTTGTGCAGGAGCGTGGTCTAGTAAAGTGGTGTTAGTCAAGCATTATAAAGGCAATACTCACCAGGTGGTGGAGCAGTTGTGTATTTGATTGTTTCTAACAGTCACCAGTGGCTGTGGACTACACCACCCCCAGGCGTGGCATTTCCTTTATAGCCACAGTTCTGACATCACTTCCTCAACAGGTCTTGCGGCAGAACTGTCATATCCTTAATAACCCTGCACAGTGCAAAAGGGTAGGTACACACCACAAATAATAAAAAGACATATATTATTTATAAGGAGAGGGACATGTGGGGAGTGGTGCAATGCACTGGCTGTGGGGCAGCAGTTTTCTGGGAGACATTCTGGAAACTGCATTGCTGTCCTATTTGCAGACAACTGTCAGCTCTGAGGGAGGAGGTTGCCCACCTCCAGGCTGAACTAGCAAGGACTAAGGAGGCCTCCCCCTTCCAAAGAGCACCACTGCCACAACCACTGCCTCAGAGGTTGCCAAGTATGAAGAGCAGGTGGACCACAGTGGGTTCTGAGAGGGTGCGGGTGGTGGACCAGAGGCAAAGCCCCCTAGTTGTACCTCTAGACAACTCATATGCCATTCTGGCAGAGCAAGGTTCCTCTATGATGGCACCCTCAGTTGAGACCCAGAAGACAGCTGAGGACATCCACAAGGGAGACCCACAAAAAGGTGGCAAGGGACACCACAGGGGAAGGAAACAGCTTCTGACAGGGGACTCTATTGTTAGGGGGGGTAAACCTGGGAAATGGAGAGGAGAAGGAAGTAAGGTGTCTGCCTGGTGCCATGGCTTGGAGGGACAGGAAGCGAATCCTCAGGATTGCAGAAGCAGCATCACAGGAGAGGGAACTTGATATCATAGTCCACCTTGGGACAAATGACCTAGCTAGGCATGGGATCAGTGCAGTGCAGAATGAATTTGTGGAGTTGGGGAGGGGCCTCAGATGGGTAGCAAGCACGGTAACCTTCTCAGAGGTGCTACCAGTCCATGGCAGGAGTGAGGCTAGGGTACTGCACACCATGCAGTTTAATGAATGGTTGCAAAACTGGTGCAGAGCACAGGGCTTTGGCTTCATTGGGGACTGGGGGGCCACCTGGAGAGATGAAGGTCTATTCTGGCATGATGGTCTGCATCTGTCCATGATGGGAACCAAGCTCCTAGGTGATAGGTTTAAATGCTTCCTTGGTAAGCTTTTAAACTAGCCAAGAGGGGAGGCGCTAATAAAAGGCAGGAAATTTCAAGCCTCCCCCCACAAAACATGGCAGGTAGGAAGGTAAACACTGAGGTACAGAGCTCAACACAGGGCAGGACAGTGGGTAAATGGAAAAATAGACAAGGACAGTAAGAGCAGGGATGGGGGAAAAAAGGATAAAGCCAACATTAAATGGAGGGCAATGAGTACCAATGCCCGTAGTCTGGGAAACAAGCTTCCTGAGCTAGTAGCCCTGATGGAAGATGAACAGTTGGATATTGTGGCAGTCATGGAAACATGGTACACTGAGAACCATGACTGGGATGTCAACATACCAGGGTACACAATCTACAGAAGGGACAGGGAAGGTAAAAGAGGAGGGAGTAGCTCTATACATGAGGAAGGATCAAAGCTACAGAACTAAAAAGTAAAGGGGGAGGACAAGAGGCACTCTGGGTCACCTTGGAGACAGGGAATGGCATCACAATCTGCACAGGGGTTGTATACAGACCCCGTCTCAAGGGGAGGAAATGGACAACAAAATGATAGAGGACATTCTCAAAATGGCTGAAAAAGTGGAGATACTGTTGATGGGGGACATGAATATGCCAGATGTTAACTGGATAACAGGTACTGCAGCCACATCCAAGAGCAGGGTCATTCTCGATGCCCACAGAAGAGGCAAACCTTAGACAGCTTGTGTTGGAACCCACTCGGGAGGAGCAATATTAGACCTGGTACTCTCAAATGGAGAGAGGATCACAAATTTAGATGTCAGTAGACATCTGGGAACAAGACCACTGCACAGTAAAGCCACAATGAGCACAACCATGGAGATAAGCCATACAAAAACAAGGATACTGGACTTTAGAAGAGCTGACTTTGGCAAAATGGGTGAACACCTGAAAATGCACTAGCAAATGACCAAAAAGGAGGGGTGGAAGAACAATGGAGAAAAATCAAAACTGCCATCATAGAGGCAACAAGCCTTTGTGTGAAGCAAATAAAGAAAACAAAGTGGAGTAAAAAACCACTATGGTTTTCAAACGAGGTGGCAGGGAAGGTTAAGGAGAAAAAGGCTGCATTCAAAAAGTATAAGGAATCACAGAAGGAGCATGACAGGGAACTGTATCAATTAAAGCAGAAAGAAGTGGGGAAGGCAGTCAGACTAGCAAAGGCCCAAACCGAAGAAAAAATAGCCAACTCAGTTAAGAAGGGGGATAAAACCTTTTATAGGTACATTAGGGAGCATAGAAAGGTTAAGGGAGGGATAGTGAAGATTAATAAAGGAGAGGGGAGGTGGGCAGAGGGAGACAGTGAAAAGGCAGAGATACTGAATGAATACTTTTGCTCAGTATTCACAAATGAAGATGAGGAGGAGTTAGCTAAACCAGACAATAGAAGCACTCTGGGTAGGAGGGTTGACACCAGTCCATTCACAGAAGAAAGAGTCCTGAAAGAACTCCTAAAACTCAAGGTGGACAAAGCAATGGGGTCTGACGGGATTCACCCCAGAATCCTAAAAGAACTAAGGGAGGACTTAGTGACACCACTGACCACGCTTTTTAACAGATCATGGCAGGATGGGGCGGTACCTGAGGACTGGAGGAGGGCAGATGTGATTCCCCTTCACAAAAGTGGGAGCAAGGCAGAAGCGGAAAACTACAGACCTGTAAGTTTGACCTCAGAAGTAGGAAAAATGATGGAATCACTTCTGAAAGAAAGAGTTGTTGAGTACCTAGAGGTCAGCGGGGCACAGGACCCAAAGCAGCATGGATTTACAGCAGGAAGGTCATGTCAGATGAATCTAATTGATTTCTTTGACTGGGTGACCAAAGTAATAGACCAGGGAGGGCTGTGGATATGGCCTACCTAGACTTTAGCAAGGCATTTGACACAGTCCCACATGAAAGATTAATAATCAAGTTAGCCAGCCTGGGAGTGGGTCCCAGGGTGGTAGCCTGGGTAGCAAACTGGCTGCACAACAGGACACAGAAGGTAATAGTGAATGGAACACATTCCGAAGAAAGGGGGGTTACTAGTGGAGTACCTCAGGGCTCAGTACTGGGTCCAGTCCTCTTTAACATCTTTATAGGTGACATTGCAGAGGGTCTGAAGGGAAAAGTATGTCTCTTTGCAGATGACACAAAGATCTGTAACAGAGTTGATACACGGAGGGGGGTAGAAAAGATGAGAAGGGACTTGGCAAGGTAGGATGAATGGTCAGACATGTGGCAACTTAGATTCAATACAAAGAAGTACAAAGTAATGCACCTGGGAAACAAAAACCCAGGAGAAGAGTACACAATAGCAGGGGAGGTACTAACAACAACAAAAATGGAAAGGGACTGGGGGATAGTCATATCAGACAACCTAAAGGTGGGTAAGCAATGTGAAAAGTCAGTAAGGAAAGCCAGGGGGATACTGGGATGCATAGGAAGGTGCATCACAAGTAGAAAAATGGAAGTGGTTATCCCTCTGTACAGACAGTTGGTGAGACCCCATCTGGAGTACTGCATGCAGTTTTGGAGAACTCATCTATGCAAGGACATAGACAGGATGGAAGCAGTCCAGAAGAGGGCAACTAAAATGGTGCAGGGTCTGCAGCAGAAGCCATATGAAGAGAGACTGAGAGAGCTTAATATGTATACTCTTGATGAAAGGAGGACGGGGACATGATAGAAACTTCAAGTACCTCAAGGAATCAACAAAGTCAGGAGGTAGCATCTTTCAGAAAAGAGATATGTAAGAACAAGGGGGCACAATTTAAAGATAGAGGGGGGATGGCTCAGGGGTAATGTGAGGAAATTTTTTTTCACAGAGACAGTGGTGGATACATGGAACAGCCTTCCTGAGGGGGTCGTTGGGTCTAAAACAGTGGGGGAATTCAAACATGCATGGGACAGACACAAGGCAATTATAGTTGGGGGTTGCAGGAAGTAGGCTGTTGGTTAACTAGAATCTGCAGCTTATCCAGTAGGTAGGGAAATGGGCAGACTGGGTGGGCCAAGTGGTCCTTATCTGCAGTCAAAGTCTATGTTTCTATGTAGGCCCAGTGGGCCTACCGGGTCAACAAAATTCAATAAATAAATAAATAAGATTGGAGGGGGGGTAGATTTATGAAGGAGGTGAGGAGGCATTTCTTTACGGAGAGGGTAGTGGCAAAGTGGAACACACTACCAGCTGAGGTGGTGGCATGTAACACAGTGAAATGCTTCAAGAAGGGATGGGACGTGGCAAAGGGGAGGGTAAAGGGAGGAAAGGGGAGGGCTGGGGCAGCTGCTGAATAGGGAGTTAACTGCAATCTTTGAACAGCCTAGATAGACCAGGATGGCCTTCTGCTGCTGGCAACTTTTGTATGTTCATACCTGATTTCTTTGAATTGCGACTAGTCACAGTAATGTTATATTTTATTCTGCTGCATTTCAATCAATGTTTATATTTTCATTCATAGCATATTGATACTGGTTAATCAGTTTCAATTTCAGTGACAGTAAGTGTGGTTATTTATTTTATTTATTTAGTTTTTCTTAACCACGTAAGGTGTCATAGCCATAATTATGACTATTTTCAGACATGACCCGGGAGGTTACAGACATTTTAGGCAGTCAAACAATTTACAGACATTCGTACAGAAGATGAGCAACAACATGAAAGAGAGACTCTACAAGACATTTCAGGTAATAACAGTGATAACTGAGATTCATATAATCAGCTCACAAAGCATATTCTACTTCAGATGAATAATGCCAAAATGCAGCATTTTTTCTTTTTTGAGGCCATACTCTCCTTTCACTTTGTATAGTCTTCTGCAATAATTCTAGCCTCAATGGATTGTTCATTGTATATAGGAAACTTTCCATTTGAGATGAGTGTTGGTGTGCAGCATAGTTTGTGTGTGTGTGGGGGGAGGGGTGCACATTTCTTGTTACTGTATTATGATTGTGATTGCCCCTGTTACACAGATTGTGCATACTTGATATTTGAAACCTGTTATGATATGTCAAATGACTTGAGATAATTAGCAAAATGAAGATTTATTTTTTAATGTCCCTATACCTCCGGTTCTCAAATGGTGAGGCGCGCCTCCCTGGGGAGGCGTGAGCTGCTTCCAGGGGAGGCGAGGAGGCTTGCTTGTGAAACCAGGAAGCAAACAAGCAGCCAAACTGAAAACAGCAAAACAGCGCCTCCGCGGACTGTAAACGCGCACATCCCCCATCCATTCTTCACAAACACATCATCCCCCCTCTCCCCTACCTTTGTCTTCAGTCCCAGTTGTCCCTTGATGACTCGATGAGGTGCTAATCGCACCTTGATGAGAGGCGCCAACTTCTTTCTGCCAGTGCCGGAGAAACGAGAAAGGCATCGGACCTAGAGGGGCTAGGAGGGTGTCACAAGCCAACCAATCAAGAGGCCGAATTTCATATGTACTGGACCAATGAGGAGCAGGCAAATAACAGCCAATGAGAAGGAGTAAATGCAACCAATCGTATGCTCACATTTCCAGCCAATGGCTGGCAGACTTCTTCGCCAATCAGCTGCTGCTTACCCTGTGCTGCAGAACAGTTCCGCAATAAAGCAGCATGCCGGGATGCTTTTTTTCTCACAGCTGCTGAATCGGAAAGATCTGCGCGAATTTCAACGGGACCCGCTGCTTCAAGCCACTGCTCGGTCGCCGACTCCGATTGTCCGTGTTCATTTTGCCACTGCTTCTTCAAGCCACTGCTCGAGTCGCCGACTCCATCGTCCGTGCATCTCACAGTTCATCTCGTTGAAGCTGCCAGCTGCCACCTGGAGTGTAGAACTGAACTCTCCTCGTCTGTTGCTGAAGGGCTGGTAAGCATTGATTTTTAGTTGTTTTTGCTGAAGGGCTGGTCAACTCAGGGTTTTTGCTGCAGGGGCCTGGGGCTGCAAGGCTGGTGTTTTAAATATGCCTCTTAAAAACATTTATTTCACCCCATTGAGGGTCTGTAAGGTTGGGTCTTTAATGTGCAAAAAGTTCATTTGACCCCCATGGAGGGCCTTCAAGGATGGAGTAAGGAAGGGTCTGTAGGTTGGGGTTTTACCTGCTGCTAAAAATGTTCTTGCCCTCCCTCATCTTGGAGGGTTCTAAGGAAGGAGTTGTACAGTTGGTAAAAATGTTCTCCCCCATCTATCTGCTGCTGTGAAATGGGACTGTCAGCCAGTAGGTTCCATGAATATTGTTACTGGAAACAAGGGAGTGTACATAGACAGAGCTGACTATTTCACAGGAAGGATTGCTTCTGGTTCGTTTTTATGTCTGGTCTACTCTATTTGTATTTATGGGAGGTATGGTTGAAATGCCACAAAAGGAAGTCTTGTGGTGACTGGGGGTGCTACAATGCTACAATGATGGATCTGCATCTTTGGGCTCGGGCTGTGGAGACTTTTGGATGCTTCTGTTTTGTGGGAAGATGCACAGTTGTGTCTGCTACTGTTTTTGAAGTGATGGACCTGGTGGTTTTACTTGGAGGGGGTGTAATACTGCACGACAGGGTGTGTGTCGTCCCAGCATAACATCATGCCTGGGGTGATTAGGCACGAGGCCACAGGCCGAGTGTGATTAATCACCCCAGAAGTGACATTATCCCAGCGACACACACCCTGGATTATACAATGGCTCATTGTTATATATAAAAAAATATTTTAAAGAATGTTTTTATTAGTGTGAACAAATATTTTTGTTTCTTAAGAGGAGATGAAAAACGAGAGATGCACGGTACATAATGCCATCTACACTGGTTCACAGTGAGGCTGAGACTATAGCTGTGGGTGTAGCTTGGGGCATATATATGATTGTTTTTTGGTACTAAAATGGTGCCCTTTTTTGGGGGGTGGGCTGCAGGTGTACCTTGGACATGAGGTGCTTCTTCAGGTCTTAAGGAATGGCCCTCCAACCCAAACGAGACCCTTAGGTGAGCATAATTTCCCTTTCTTGTGTGCCGTGGGTATCAAATGGTGCTGGTTATGTTCGTTTTGTGGAGTGAAGGGTCTGCTGTGTGTAGCTTGTGGGGGTGAGAGGTTCTTCAGGTTTTTCAGGAGTGTTCCCCACCCCAAACCCATCCAAGACCCTTCACTGTAAAAGCATTATTTGCCTTACTTATGTGTGCTGTGGGTTCAAAATGTGTGTTGTAATCTTGTGTCTGCATATTTGGGTGGGTTGGGAGGCTTTGGAGTGAAGATCCCACATGAATACCCCACTGACATGCTGGAACTAACTGATAAGAAAATCGTGGTAAGTATGAAGGAATTTCTACTTTGCTCCCCCGGTCCCCCAACCCCCTGTGTCTTGCCTGTGTGTTGGACAGCGTGGAGTGAAGGCTGTGCTCATGGCTTACCTTTACATGGGGTGCATCAGCCCAAAATAGGCTCAGTGGAGTGGGGGTCTTTTGGTATTCACAGCAGGGCCCTGCTGTGAAGTCACCCAGCTACCACGTTGAGGTAGACCTCCCATCAGCTGGGTCCCTACTCTAAACTGCATCTGCCTCTGAGCACAGACAAGCACTTGGATCCATTTCCCAAGGCCCTTGTATACTAATTTGTGCTAGGATTGGCTGAGGTGTACCTCAACCCTTTGTCACAGCGTAAGTGTTTATGTGCACTTAAATTGAGACATTGAGCTGACTGCACAGTTACAGTACACTCCCTCTGTGAGTCACCTTTTGCTGTTCAGATCAGGAAGTAAGCAGACAGGAGTTGCCATGTTGAGGTCAAAGAAGGTGAATGGAATCTGTGGTTGGTGTGCTGGTCTGGCTTGAGCTGGAGGAGTGAAACACAGGACTGGCTAGCTTGGGAACTGTGAGTGAAGCAGTGTTGGCCTGGCATGCCAAAGTGACAAATGGGAAAGTTTGGTTCTGGATAGAAATGGATTGTGAATCATTCTTTAAACATCTCATTGCTTGGTTTTTGGTCTCATGGATGCACAGCGAAACTATCGAGGGAACAGTGTATTTATTTGTTGGTCTGTTTATGATGCTCGCCTTCTTTCAAATTGAATGCAGTTTGGGGTACCGCGCTTTCTGCAATCATTGTTTTCTCTCTTTGAATGCCCGATTGTTGTTGGACATGCAAGTATGTGCATGTCCAGGAGGATTTTGGTTACATTGTTTGACAATTTCCAACATTGATGTACCATAGATAATGGATCGCTTCTGGTGACTGGAAGAAAACGCGCATGGAGAAGTAGCTGTTGCTGACGCCAATGAAGGAGCTGCAGGCCTTCAAGCAAAGCGCAAGGCCAGACGGTGATGATGAATACTTGAAGATGGGATTCACCTGGACTGGGACCAGTGAAGCACCTCGCCACAGTGTGGTATGTGCTGACGCTTCTGGCACAAGACAGCATGCGACCCTACAAGCTGCAACGGCATTTGGAGACCAAGCATCCCAGCCTAGTTTCCAAACCTCTGGAATTCTTTCTTTGAAAGCTACAAGAACTGAGGGGCCAAAAGAAACTGGTGGAAAGGCATGGCACTGTGCCTAGCAAAGCTGTGGAAGCCTGGACAGTGGCATTGCGAATCGTTAAAGCAGGAAAACCACAGCATTGGTGAGCAATTACTTCTTCCTGCTGCAAAAGAAATGTGTGCAATAATGCTGGAGACAAAGCAGCAGCACAGCTAGATGTCATCCCCTCTCCAATGACACAGTTTGTCGCGGCACATTGAGGAGTTGTCTGTTGATGTCAAGAAACAGATACTGGATTCTGTCTGGCAAAGTCCATACTTTGCATTACAAATTGATGAGTCCACTGACATTGCCCATGCTGCACAGCTCCTTGTCTATGTCCGTTATGCCATGGAGACTGAAGTCTCAGAAGAATTCCTGTTTTGCCAACCACTGCCTGCACGAGCAACTGGGGAGGAGCTGTTCCATGCTCAATAAATTCATTACAGAAGAAGATCTTGCCTGGAGCCAATGTGTAATTTGTAGTGATGGAGCACGGGCAATGACTGGCAGACACAGTGGCATGGTGACAAGGTTAGAAGTAGTGGCCTTAGTGCTGTGTGGAATCACTGCATGATCCACAGGAAGCACTAGCAGCCAAGAGGTTGCCAGCTGATCTTCACAAAGTCTTGGCAGATGCTGTGAAAGTCGTGAACTTTATCAAGGCACGGCCAGTAAATGCAAGACTCTTTGCTGTGCTGTGTGAGGAGATGGAGCAAACCACAAACAACTACTGCTGCACACAGAGGTCCGTTGGCTGTCCAGGGAAAAGTACTAACACGCCTCTTTGAATTGCGGATGAAGTGCGATTTTCCTTGCTGACTGTGGCTCTGCACTTGTGGAAAATTTCCATGATTCACAGTGGCTTGCATTGCTGGCATATTTAGCGGATGTTTTGACAGACTCAACACACTCAATGCCTCACTTCAAGGTCGGGACACCAACATGTTCATTGTAAGGGACAGGATTGAGGCATTTTGTCAGAAACTACAATTATGGTCTTCAAGACTGCAGCAGGGATTGGTTTCCTCCTTCCCCACACTGGAGGATTTCCTGCAGGAAAATGAGCTTCCATTGACAGTGTCCAGATGCCAATTTCAGAACATTTAAGTGGACTGCATGAAAACTCTGTGAGTACTTCCTGAATACCAGCAGGAGGAGTGTAACCAGTGGGTTAGGAACTGCTCATTTTAAACCGAGGTCTGTGGACAACCTGCCATTAAGAGAGCAAGAAAGCCTTATAGATATGGCTACAGACCCAGCACTGAAGGTCTCTTTTGGACAGTTGCCACTGGCTAAGTTTTAGCTGTCACTGGGGTGTAATTTCAGAATTAAAACAACGGCGCTTAAAGTGTTACTGCCTTTTGCTTCCAACCTATCTCTGTGAGTCTGGGTTCTCTGCACTGGCTGCCATAAAGACAAAGTATGGGTCCCGCCTCAGGGTTGAAGATGACTTGCGCCTCTACCTCTCAACAGTGCAGCTACCTAATCCAGCAACTGACTGCCAAAAGCAGGCTCACAGGCTCCCTTCAGCTGAATGATTTTTAAAACGTTCAGATGCTAGATTTGGTGGTGGGGTGCCTTTAACGACCGGAAAAACAGGCGACAGGCTGTCTTCAGCTGACTGACTTAAACAGCACTGGATGTACAGCACATTTTTATCAGTTGACTTTTATTGCTGCTTTGCATGGTATCTGGTGTGCAGTGGTAAACTGCCTTTCAGTTGACTTTTAATTAGTCATTTGCACTGTATTTACAATGCACAGTGCTTCACTTTGTAAATAAAACACTATCATAGTATATTTTGCCTGTTTCGTGATTGCGCATGAAATCGCGCATGAAATTTCATATCCTTTTGAGTGTGTTCTACTGTGCTTGAGACATGGGGAGGCCCAGGCTTGTCCAAAGTGACATAGGGGAGGCTCAACCTGAGAAGGTCTGAGAACCCCTGCCCTATACCAGTAGTCACTGACCACCTACTGGATTAATTTTGGTTACATTTAAGTAAATTAATTTAATTTCATTTAATGACATTTCAGTTCTGAGCATGCTCAGTTGGGTAGCAAACATATATCCAAAATACTCTTCTGAGCATGCTCAGAATCAAAATAGCAGATCATTATTACATGGGAACCGATTAATGATTTTTCACCAAACCAATGAGAGGCACCATTCTGGAGCAAGCCCTTTGAACCCTGAAAATTTCAGAACAAAATTCCAAACCACCTCGATGGCGATGACTAAAAACAAAAGCACAATTATTTCCTTAAAACACACTATCTGGATTGCAGAATCTGCATATCTGCACATCTGACAGGAAGAAAACTTACCAAATTAAGTGACCTTGCCCACAAGCCATGCGTGCAAAATTTTGTACATTTCCATTGAACAGAGGCAAAGCTATTAAGGTGCAAATTTAGGGGTTTAACATTAAGCAGCCTACTCAACCGTAACTATAATGATGTTGCCAAGCCACTATAATACTGTATTTAGATGTATATGCTGTATATAAATATAGTGATAGCTTCACCTTTGTTCATCAGAATTGCAAAACATTTCGCAAGCGCAATCTAGGGGACAAGGGATTCCATGTCATAATGATGACTGTGGAATGGCGACCTGTGAATAGGGTGCAAATCCCGCAACGAGATGACAGGGAACAAAGTCTTTTTTTGAAGGGGCATTGCCCTCACTACCCCCCTTATGGAGGGGCTCTGCCCCTGCACACACCCTTTATTTAAGATACCAACTCCAGGGGGTGCATACCTTGGGGATGAGAAGAACCACCAGTCACCCAGAAGTGTTGGTGCTGTGGTTCCATCGCCCTCATCATGGGTCACCATTCCACAGTTGCCATATTGATGGGCTACCAGGACAAGGTGCCTTAATTTGCCAAGTTTTGTTCGAGTCAGATGTGTAGAATCTAAGATACGGATAGCACATTTTTAAAGAAAAATGGGTGGGGGTGATGCTGTGTTTTTTTTGTCATCACCTACAGCCAAGATAGTTTGGAATTTTGGTCTGACATTTTCAGGATAGAAAGGGTTTGCTCAACAATGGTGCCTTTTGTTGGTTTAGTGAAAAATATTAATCTATTCTCAAATTACAAGGATCTAAAATTTTGGTTCTGAGCATGCTCAGTAGGGTGTCAAGCATCTATCTAAAAGACCCTACTAAACTGCTTAGAACAGAAATTTAATTTCCTTATAAATTAGAAATTGATTAATATTTTTTTAATTAAACCAATGAAAATCACCATTCTGGGGCAAGCCCTTTGTACCCTGAAAATTTCAGACCAAAATTTCAAATTGGGCAGTAGGCAATGACAAAAAAAGACAGCAAAACCTTCTAATTTTTCCTAAAAATGCACTATCGGGATCTTGGAATCCACACATCTGACTTAAACAAGACTTGGCAAATCACATATCCATTTATGCAATAGCGATCATTTAGGATAGTGCAGGGAGTTTTGTTTTACATTGTTTAATTTTTAATGTAAACTTAGATGGACTTTTCCTGGTTTTCCCAGTGTAGCTCTGCTTAGCATAGTGGTTGCTAAGTGGTTGAGATGGGTGCTTCAACTTTACATTATGGCCAGTATATAATGAAACAGTTTGATGCATAATTCTTTTTTTTTTTTACTTTTTGGGGGGATTTGTTAGTAAAAAAAGTGAATAAAAATGGAATTTTCTGTCATTTTTTTCTGATCATAAAAAAATCTAAAAGGTATCTATAAATGAAACACCTCTTATTTTGTAGATATTTGGGTGCTGAACAACTTTTGTGCTCAAAGTACCATGCTGTCATTTTTTTGTTTTTAAGTTATTTGCATTTGTTTACAAAAAAGTGCAAAGAAATTGAATATTCTACTGTTTTTTGCTACCCATAAAACAAACAAACAACAAACAAAAAAAACTAAAAGGTGTCTATAAATGAAGTCACTCATTTTTGTAGATATTTTTGTGGTGGACAAACTTTGTGCTCACAGTACCATGCTGTAATTTTTCATTTTAAAGTTATTTGCATTGTTTGTAGAAAAAATGAAAAGCAAAATAGATTTTTCTGCTGTGTTTTTGCTATTTTTTTAAAAAATCTGAAAGGTATCTATAAATGAAACACAACTCATTTTGAAGATATTTTTGTGCTGAACAACCTTCACACTCACAGTACCATGCTATCTTTTTTGTTTTAATGTTATTTGCAGTTGAATATGGTTAGTACTGTTACTGAGTGTGAACATTCTAAATTAGTTCCAATTACTTCTGTTGGACCTACTGACATAATAATTGTGTGGATAAATTGACTGATGACATAGCAACTGTATGTAAATCCTGATGATGTAGCTACTATGAATGTAAACAAAATTTACATACACAGATAGCTCAAATATCAGGATTTATGTAATGGAAATTTTCTCCACACCTATTGCATAAATATATATACTACATATAAATATATTAATCACGTCACCCCCCCATTCAATGGAACTGCACAAAATATTGCATGCATGGTGTGTGTGCGCGTGTGTGTGTGTGTGTGTGTGTGTGTGTGTGTGTGTGGAGGTGTCTTGATTTGCCAAATTTTGTTCCAGTTGGATGTGCAGATTCCAAGATCTGGATAGTGCTTTTTTAGAATAAGCCACATGTTTTTGCAGTTTTTTTTGTCATCTCCTGTAGCCCAGATGGTTTGGAATTTTATTCTGAAATGTTTAGGGTTGAAAGGGCTTGTCCCAGAAATTATGTCTTTTGTTGACTTGGTGAAAAAAAAATATTTATCTGTTCCCAAGTTATAAGGATTTAAAATTTTGGTTCTGAGCATGTTCAGTGTGGTATCAAATGTCTATTCAAAGGGTTTACCATTGCTGCAGCAAAACTCCTACAGTGATGCAATGCCGACCCTGCAACCCGATCAACAGTCATTCCATCAAATGGGATTTTTCAGTGCCAGTCATCTTGCTGTCACAGTTGTTTTTTGCTTTTCCCCCATACACCTCCAACCAGGAGGTAATTATATTAATTTTTGCGGGATGCAGGGTGATTTTCCCCTGGGGTGGGGGGCATGGGGGGGTGAAGCCCCCCCTCAAGCAGCTGGAATGTGCCCCAGTGCATTGGCATGATAGCAGTCAGTCAGCACGATTGCCGGCCACTGGCCTTGATTTTGAATCAACTTGGTGGAACCATTCAAAAGACCCTACAGCAGTGCTCTTTACTGAGGATTATCTGGAGATCTGATGCATCACCTTCATCTGACCCCGAATGCTGCAGTTCAGCTGGTGACTCAAACATCCAGGAAAGAACTCAACACACTGGTTCTGTGTTGTCTGTGATGCTGACAATGGCACATCAGCTTCAGTGTATGCTTGATAACATACAAGGCCCTACATGGTCTAAGTCCAGTCTACCTAAAAGAGTTCTCATCTCTTTATGCCCCTATCCATTCTCTCTGATCTACTGAAGTGGATTTGTTAGTGGTCCCCATTCCTGTTTGAAACTTTTGGGGACTGGCCATTCAGGGTGACTGCACTTTCCTGCTGGAATTCTTTGCCACTCCATGTTCACTATGACCCCTCAGTAACGATCTTTAAGAGGGCTTTAAAAACTTATTTATTTAATCAACATTGTTATATTAATTGATTTATATATAGTTATAGTTATTTATTTATTATTTATTTAAAGTTGCTGTATTGTAATTAACCTGTTTGTTTCCCTGTATGATGCCCTGAGACTTTTTTGGAAAAGGCACTGTATAAATAAGTATTGCCTTACGAACATACGAACATACGAAATTTGCCAGCAGATAAAGGCCTAGAGGTCTATCAAGTCTGCTCGAATGTGCAGCTAGCACCCCTTATTCTGCAGCTGCCCCTCCCTTCCACCCTTCCCCTTCCACCCTTCCCCTTCATCCCCCTTGTCCTGTCCCATCCTCGTTTGAAGCAGTCCACTGTTCTACTGCATACCACTTCTGCAGGTAACGATTCCACCCAGCCACCACCCTCTCTGTAAAGTGTCTCCTCATCTCCTCCTGAACCTTCCTCGCTCCAGTCTCATATCATGGCCCCTGGTGGCCTCCTCCCTTACTTTGAACAGCCCCTCTGTACCTGTCTTGTTTATTCCTTTCATGTATTTAAAGGTTTCAATCATGTCCCCCTGTCTCTCCTCTCCTCCAGTGAGTACATGTTCAACTCCTTCAACCTCCCCTCATATGATAAGTCCCCCAGACCCTTGATCATCTTTGTCGCCCTGCGCTGCACTCCCTCCAGTAACTTAATGTCCCTTTTCAGATACGGACGCCAGAACTGCACGCAGTACTCCAGGTGTGGTCTAACTAATGACCTATACAGTGGCAGAATCACCTCCTCCCTCCTTGAGGATATACCCCTTGCTGCAGCCTCTACTAGTCTCTCCAGTCCTGGCTAGGTTTATCAGCTCTCATCTGCAGACTCTGGCACACCTCTTATGCCTCCTTCAGCTCTTCTTTGCTGAGATCCTTCTAGAACCTTGTAAGTCAGTCAGGCTGTTCCTCCATCAGTCACTCGCTTCCTCAGAGTGATCAAATAAACTCTGGCCTGGCAAGCTCACTTCTGCAATATGCCAGAAAAACTTCCACTGCAGGCCATCACCTGGCTGTGGTATGTAGCAGGATCACTTTCGGGCCTTGCTGATCTTTTGCAGTTCAGACTACTGGGTCTGAAACATCTCTCTCTCTCTCTCTCTCTCTCTCTCTCTCCTCTCTCTCTCTCTTTCTCTCTCTCAGCTACACTTGATCCTGAACTGTAGAGCAACTTTCTTTACAGATTGATCCATTCCAATGCTGGGCTTAGGGTCACTCTCCTTCTCTTTCTGGATGTACAATTCTCCATTTTCAGTGTCTATTTTAGCCCATCAAACATTGTCTGAATCTGGGCAGTGGAAGCCCAAGCCAGACATCTGGGTGCTGGCAAACTCAGGTAGCAGGTCTGCCTCCAAGCTGTCTCTGATGTAGAACTAAAAATGTTTTGGAACAGCTCATACTATTGACTTGTAGATCCAGCCATCCTTTTGGTCAATTGGCTGGGACCCTCTGTTAGTCACAGGTGAGGGTCTGTCTGTCTGATTCTCAATGGCTGATTGATAATTAAACGTCATGGTTATAAAGTCCTCCTGCATTCTAGTAGCCCTCTATGATACCTGGCAGGCTTTTCAGCCACCTACTGACCCCTTTACCATATTAATATGGCACAAAGTTTGCTACAATGGTTGTCACCTTATTGTCCTGTGAGACGCGGGCACCAAAGTCTGTATTTAGAATGGTTAATGCCCCTAACTGCCAGAATTTGCCCCTGATTGATTTAGAACAAATGTACTAGTGTTCCAGTCAGTCATTTGGGAAAGCTGAGTTTTGTTTAGAGTGCCGATTCACTCTATTCCATCAGTGGCAATAAAGGGGTATTGGTGTGTGTCTGGAGCCACAGTGATGAATGGTGTGGATGATTCTAAAGAAGGCATCAGTCCTCTTCACCATCCTGGTCCCCAGCAGCAGTTTTGGGGGGGGGGACCAGTGAGCAACCACAGCAGTAGGCTGGTGGCTGTGTACTCCATGGAACCAGGTAAACCTCCACACTTTGGGGGCTTACACACATACAGCAGATATAGCTGGAATGCAGTGCAGACTTAGCAGTACTAGAGCTGCAGCAATTCAGGAGCAATTCAGTCCTTTTATAATGCAGTATTTTGTGACATCATTTACTGCAAGGTACAGCATTGCATCCTGGCTGGCTCCACTTGATGGTTATAATTAGGGATGGCTGAATTTCATCTGCTATTCTCTGTGTAGTCTTTGTGGTGATGTTTAAAAACTTTGCAAAGTGTACCTTTAGTGAAGCACCAGCTTTCGAAAGCTTGCACTTTATCAGGAAAGTCTTCTATGCAAAGTGCATTGGGTGACTGGGCTATAAATAAAAAGTTTAACACTTCCCCCACTCTCATAGCACACCATAACCCACCTTACACCCTCTCCAAAGGTCCCATTGGTATAAAATAATGCTCCCTTCTGTTAACCTACTTATGTATCCCCCCATATGGCTACTATACCTTTAAGATTCCCTTTGCACTCACCCATCAAAGGCATTCCTCATGTCCAGAATATTCAGAAAACATATTGGGAATGGTCATAACATGCTTGAAGAATTCTATAGTAACTTTGACCAAGATCAGAGACCAAATAGAAGCAAACAATTTTTATTAACATGATTAATTGATAAACTATAGATTTTTGGAATACCACTACAACTTAAATATATTTTGATAAACTGTTTGTAACTTTCTGAAATAAAAAAAAAAAGACACACTGGGGTTTCAAAAATGGCTGAACAACCAACAGACTAACTCCTTATCTTTGACCTAATCGCTGAGTTTTTCCTTTTAAAACATTGCAATTTCCCTGCTAGTACTTACACATTAAAAGATGGACTCACAGAAGGCATACCTTATAGCAGATGTCATATCCCAAAGGTCCATACCACTTCACCAGCAGTTTCATCCCAGACGGCCAAGCACGGAGCGAGGCAGTGGTGCTGATAGCACCAGTGTGCTGACCTTCCTGATGGTACTCAAGCAGCAAGGCACCCCTCCCTTGGTCAGACTCAAGAATATAACAGAGCCACCAAAAACAAAGCAGAGTGCTGAAACCATTACCTTTTTGCCTGCCCCTTAGCCCTCTCCTGTCAAAGTAACAGAACCAATGAAATATACATTAGAATATTTTGGTCATTCCATATGCAAGATGTTGTTTTGGATAGAATGTAGCAACAGATGGCTGAAGAAAGTCGGTTTTTGCAGACAGAAATAAATCAAATTTGAGTCACAGAAAGGTCAGAGAAAGTAATGGCAGAGCATTCCTCTATGCTGATTCAGCATGATGCAAAAATCATGTCCCTAGAGGCTAATTGGCAAAGACTATTGAAAGAAAACTTTAATCTAAATCATAAACTAAAAAAAATAATGAGAACCAGCTGATATACAGAAATATTAGCATGGTAGGTGTTTTGGAAGGGCATGACTCAGAATTTCCTGATACTTTTGTTGTTTGTTTGTTTTTGATAACCAGGTAGGTGTGCTAGACATAGAAAAATACCTATTTTCAGGCACGATCCTGGAGGACACAAGGTAGGCACAGCCATTAATTTAGGAGGGCAATACACAGTGTTACAAAGATACATGAGCAATAGGGAGGGAGGGAGGCACATAACATTGCAATATAATTACAAACATCAGCAAAGTACAAGATATCATAGAGAATATTAAATAACAGTAGTAAATGAACTATTGGCAGATAAAAGTAAGTACATAGTCAATGAGAATAATCAACATTACAATGGCTTAAAAATGTCATTGAAATCTCAGGAAATCCACAGAGTGGGAGGAAAAAGAGTAAGAGTAGCATTGAAAGGGGGAGAGATTGATCATGGATGTGGGGTTTTAAGTGGGATAGGCTAAGTTAAAGTGGTACGTGCTATAGGAGAAAGGCTATGGGGAAAAGTATGGGGCCAGGACTGCAGGAGGAGTGCCAATTAGGGTTCAGGGTGGAAGAAAGCAGGTGCAAGGATCAGTTGTTAGAAGCTGGCTACGTAGCTGTTGCTTGAATCTAGTGTGGGTTGGGGAGAGGTGGATGGTAGCTGGCAACGAGTTCCAGTACTGGGGACGAGGTATGAGAAATACTGGATTTCCATGGCAGTTTTATTTCTGGGGAATTGAAGAAGAATTTGATCACCAGAATGGAGGGCATAGTGTGGGCAACATGATGTCAGCAACTGTGCTAGCATGGAAGGAATCCCAGATTGAGAGATGCAGCCAGTCTGGCTGCCAAGAGAGTAGAGTCAATTATCTGTAGAGAGAACCTGTGAAGGCTACTGTACAGGTGGCAGTGATGAGTGCAGCGATGTGATGCCAGAGCAAAATGATATATACTGTTATATGATGTGTCCCATTTATGAAGGCTGGCTTTTGTAGTTCCAATAAAAAAGACTGAGCCATAAGTCATGGCAGGAAGGAATATGCCCTGGGCAATAGCCAACATAGCAGAGGGGTAAGTGCATAGCTGGTTTTATATGCTAGCCCAGTTTTAGCGTTAATGGCCTTACAGGTGGTGGTGATGTGGAGATCAAAATCTAGAGAGGGACCAAGGGTAATACCCAAGTATTTAATGGAGCTGGCATTGTCAGTGAAGGAACCATTAATGCTGGAGACCAAATATCTGATCAGGACATTTCCTTAGTCGAGGGGCAGACCCAAAGAGCATGACTTGTGTTTTACTGGAATTTAAGAGCAGTTTTTTGCCAGAGATCCAGTGTTGGACATGTCAAAAATCAAAAGAAAGAGTAGCATCGATGTCAGAGATGTCCTTAGAGCTGCAGTTGAGGACAAGGTCATCAGCGTAGAGCAGTGATGAGCATTTAGTGGTATTGGGAGCGATGTCGTCAATAAAGATGGAAAAGTGAATGGGGCCAATAATGAAGCTTTGAAGTGCCCCAATGTTTTTTGTTGCCACCTTACTGGCTCCTGGCCTGCCTCTCCTTCTGGCTGCACATGACCCCCCCCGACCTCCTCACCCCGATCCCCTTCCTACTCACCTCAGATCGCATCCGACCCAGGGGTAGCCCGACGACGGGCCGGCTGAGGTGCCCCAATGTTAATAATAGAGGGTTCAGAGGTGGCAGACCAATATTAACAAATTGCTGCATGTCATTTAGGTAACTATCATACCAAGCTGTAACTTCCAGGGAGAAACCAAGGGAGCACATATTGTCCTTAAGGAGAGGGTGATCAACAAGATCAAAGGCCTTGGTTAGGTCAATGAAGACTGCACCAGGTAAGACACCACTGTCCATAGCTACTTTCATGTCATTGGTAAGCTTGAGAAGTGCTGTAGTAGTACTGTGCCCTTTTCTAAAGCCATGTTGAGTGGCTAAGAGATTATTGTCAAGAAGGAAAGTGATAGATTGGAGAGAGACAAGCTTTTCTAGTAGCTTGCTAAGAACAGAGAGGATGGCAAAAGCTCAGTAATTTGTGATGGACTTGTGGTCACCTTTCTTAAAAATAAGTACAATTCTGACATCCTTCCAGGGGCTGGGGGCAATGCCAGACCAATGTGACAGGTTGAAGGTTCTAGTTAGTGGGGAGGAAAGGAGAGGAACATCCAGTTTGAGGAGTCTGGGCTCTAGGCCATCTGCACCAGCACTACAGCTGTCAGAAATGGATTGGAGTAGCCTACAAACCTCACTATTAGCTACCACATGAAAGCAGAAGCAGGAAGATGAGTTTTGAGGGATGCAAGATGGGTCAGGGGTGCAGTTAGTTGTGGCAGGGAGGGAGTTATTGTATTTTGCTAAGTCAGAGAAGTGTGGGTTGAATGAATGTGCAATGGTACTGGCGATATTGCAGAGCTGGTCATCAAGCAACATGTCGTTGGTGGACTGAGTGTGTTTAATTCTCATAAAACTCTTTATGTGGGTCTAAATCTTTTGGAGTCCCCAGTAGCATTAATTAACAGATTCTTGCAATAGATGCTCTTGACTAGGCATATAGCCTTCTTACAGTGACTTCTTTTAGCTTGGTATTCCTGAAAGTCAGACTGTAGGCCAGAGGCTTTATATTTAGACCGGCATCTAGCACGGTTTTTTAGTTGTGTAAGGCAATCCTTTCTAAGCCATCTCGTAGAGGACCCCCAGATTCTGCATGATATAGTAGGGACATGTAGATCCTGAAGAGCAGAGAAGTGGGTTAGAACATAATCAAGTGCTTTGTTAAAATTTTCTGTTAAGAATAGGAAGGATCAGTCCACCATAGAGAGATCATTGAGGAATATAGTGAGGTTTAGGTTAGAAAAGTCATGAAAGGATATGACATTGGGAGGGGAGAGGGACAGATATGAGTGCGCTATACACACTAGATGAGAGAATGGTTGGCAATGACATCAGAGAGGATGCCAGCCCTAACTTTCCTGTCCATCCTGTTGGTCAGGATCCATTCAATTACCCTTTAAGAACTGAATATGTGTGAACGTATATAGATTCTGGATGTATATATACATCCATAGTCTTCTAAGGGTTAAGGTATATGACCCTGTGTTCATAGAATTCCTGGTGAGCCCAGTAATTAATTAGTGGAGGCAGTGCCCTTGTGTAAGTGCATTACAGGTTTTATTGTTTTTACCCAACCAGTTCAGATTAACATCTCTGAGCATGATAAGTTCATTATGACCTGTACCAGAGGTTGTATAGCAGAATATTTCAGATAGGGCAGCAGTGCCTCCTACAGGAGGATTATAGGCACAGATAATGTGTCGCTTTTTTACTGCCTCCAAGGAGGAGAAGTGAGTGAAGGGCCTCACAGTGAGAGGAGAGAGCGAGAGAGAGAGGGGTAGGAAACGTAAAGAGGTTTAGATGAGTTTTATAGTAGATGGCTACATCCCCTCCCGTTTTGGAGGAGGGACGATCGCAAAGGAGACTTGGGTAAGGAGCAGGCAGAGTCACGAATAGAGGGCTGTAGCCATGTTTCAGATAGGCATAAGATATCAGGATTGTACTGGGCTGACCAAGCCTCTAGGTCTGGGAGCTTGTATAATAGGCTACACATATTTATGTGAACTTGTCAAATATATTTTGACCAAGACCTTTGATAGCCTGCAAGATAGCCCTCCTTTAGTCACCTATGCCTTTAGGGTGCCCAGAAAACAATTAGGATGGGTACCCTTACATGAAAGAAGAGAAATGCATAAACAGTTATTTGCTTATAAAAGTGGGTTGGATCATACTCCTGCATACTTGAGTGACAGATTAAGTTTTAGGAATATAGAACCTTCTTTGAGGGATTCTTGTGCTAGAGAAATGTTGATTCCTTTTTATAAAACAAAGCCTTCCCAATCTTGTTTCAGTTATTATGTTCTAGTTCTCTGGAACAGTCTCCCTCAAGAATTTAGGATGCAGACCAGTAAACCTCCCTCAGTTTTTGTACTGAAAATGTTTCTGTGGTCTTCAAAAAAGTTGTGCAATTGTTTTAATTAACTGTGCTTATTGTGTTGTTCATATTGATATTTATTGTATGCTTGTGTATTGTATGCATGGAAGGTCACCACAGTGAATTAATTGAATACTCAATGGTCTTAACCTGGAAATAAACAAACAAGATGCAACACCATTTAAATCAACAATTTTGACTACCTTCACTTTTAGTTTGATAGAGACTTTATATATTCCCTGATTACTGCTTTTCTACTCAGCAGCACATTTGTAAATTCTTGGCATATTGCCAGGGGCCCAGTTTTCTCTGTTACCACTAGCAAAGCTCAAGATCACTAAGGATGACAAAGTCCAGATTTTCTTTGAAGTGGACCATCCAGTTACCTATCTTTGAAACTACTACTCAGCACAGGATCAGCAAGTTTCCCCACCAACTTCGATAAAGACATGGAAAATTTGACAAGGGATCTGTAACCTCTCTAAAATGTGATGACACTACAACAAGTTAATAATTTCAAAATGTTCTGTTTTCTCTTTCTTTCATTGAATTATAGATCTTGTGCATGTGAATTGGGTGGGGGGGTTGTCTTGCATGTTGATTTATCCAAATGGATGGTATATAGAAAATTGCTGCTGCATGTTGTCAGATGTTTGTTCTGTAGAAGCCCTCCCCCCCAATGAACTGGTCTAATATTATCTATATATTTACATGTTTTCAGCATTTAAATTACCCTTTTCTTTTTTTTTCTCCTGCCATGTGAACAAACTTAAAAATTTAATAACAGTGGTATACTTGTATTGGCACATGTGAATTACATTATGCAAGGATATTTGAAAAATTCCAAAAATTAAAAAGTACAAAAAATAAAAGATATATACATACATTAGGAGGCTGTCATTTGCAACTATGATAAGAGAAGGCATAATTTAGTTTGAGAATCAAACTGATCCCAGAAAGGCTTTCTTGGTGTACAATAAGCTGATATAAGATATGGCATAAACTAAAAATCAGACAACAAGCAATAAAATAAATTAGGAGAGTCATATGTTTTAATCTAATCTGGTAAATTGTCATTGACACCTCTAACACCACTTGAAATTATCTAGGTAAGCAATAATGCCCAACATGGTGGGCAATATTGGGCTATACTGTACTTGACACCACAGGTGGAGGGCCTTACAGCCCCTGGGAGGTCTGGTATAGCTCATACCAACCAATCTGGAGGGTATTATTGCTTTTAGAAACTGGGATACACATGACATTGTTATATAATATTAAAAAAATTAAAACAAAAATGAAAAAATGTGTAAAAATCCTCCCCAAACCCTCACTTTTCATGTAAAGTAGTCCCTCTTCTGATATATTTGCCAGTAGAGGGCATTGCTGTGTTCAATATTTTTTCTGAGTTTTCTTTAATGCATCTTTTCAAACTGCCTTCCAACACACACACACACACACACATACACACACATATGCAGAAGGCAAGAAAAAGGACTCTTACTTATCATGTATTATTCTTTATATTATTTTTGTTGTCTATAGCCAGCACTGTTGTGAGTAGAGATGTTGTGAAATAAAATTTCACCTGCAAAATTGGCAATTTTACCCTGCAAAACATTTTGAGAAATTCCACCATTCTGCAACATTTTTTGTGGGGTGCGAACTTTCGAAATTTCACCTGCGGAATGTGAAATTTCACCGCGAAATGCACAATTTAGCCTGAAACAATGAAATTTTGCTTGCTCACTGTGGGGGAAATTTTACAATTTGCTGGTGAAATTTTGCATTCCGTGGGCAAAATTTTGCATTTTGCACCCACTAAATATTTAATGAAATATTTTGCGTAACAAAATTTTGCAATTTTGCACATCTCTAGTTGTGAGAGAGCACAGTCTCAATGTTGCCATTGTTTTCTTTCACTATGGTGAGATCCAGAAACTTATCTCTCTGGTGTCTGCTTTCAGTTCAAATGTTAAGTGAACTTTAGAGCTTTCCAAGTATGTACTGAAGGATCATAATTCTGTGCTTGTGCCCTTCCAGATAAATAAAAGATCATCTGTGTAGCATTTATAGAAATCTATTAATTCCAAAAATGGATTTTCAGGACCATATACTAATTTCTCTTCCCATTTCATGAAGTAGATGATGGTGTAATTCAAGGCCATGGCTGCCCCCATAGTCATCCCCTTGTTTTGCATAGACATCTTATTGCCAAACATGAAAGCATTGCAGGTGAGGACTTTTTCTGTGAATGCTACATAGGCAAGGCCACTGTTTTTCTGTGCTTGGAAAAAGCAAATTCCATTTTGACCATCCTGGATTCTGGGATTTTACCGGTGTTTGGGAATCCAGTTTCCGGGATTTTTCCGGTAATACAAAACTTTATATTATTCACTCATTTTAAGTAATACATTTGTCTATCAGTGTTTTATCATGTTTTTATGCAGATTTAAGTCACATCAGCAGAAAACAAGAACATTTAATCTCATATTGCCTGTTATATTACCTATCCAAGTTTTGCATCTACCAACTATCAAGGCTAATGAGTTGACCGTAGAACTCCATTGGCCAAACTGGCATAAACAATATTCCCCTCAGATCAATGCAGCTGGTGAAAATAAATGGTCTCATGTAACATTAACATTTTTCTCACGGGGAGGAACTAATTCTGAAGACTGTTCAATACTAAATAGACACCAAAAGCTAGTCTTTGTTTTAATGTTGACAATGTGTTCTGTGACATGTATAATAAAAACTTCTCAAAGCTAAAATGCAATTCATGTGTTTTATTTTAAAAAGATTTACAAAGATAAACATGTGCAAAAAACACAATTCAAGTATTGACTACTGAACATGGGTCGACAAATACACTACGCAGACAACATGAATAAAGCATACTATAGAAAGGACAGTAGAATCTAACCCATAGCTACATATAATTCAGAGATACTACATATTGCACATCGACACTTTATTGCACAGTGGAGCACCATTTTTTCCCTACAATAATGCACCAGAACACATCTTCGTCATTGCATAGTGAAGCACCACTTTGTTTTCTACAACACTGTACTAGAACTGCATGTCTGCAACTTTATTGCACAGAGAAGCACCATTTTTCTGCAATAGACAGTGCATCAGAACTGCAATTACACAAATGAGGGTGGGAGATTCTGGGTCTACTTATTGAATAGCAGCATTGAAAATAATTTTAAATTGTCCACAGTCAGGCTTCTCGTTGGTCAGTCAGGATTTGTCCATGTGCAGAAAATGACGCTCCACTTCTGCACTAGAAACAGGGACCCAGATGGCCTGAAGAGCTGCCTTTGTTAGAGTTGGTACCTGTGAGGACATAGAGATCCAGTACTGGTGAAGATCAAATGATTCGATCTCTGGTAGTTCCGCACATCCTGCCTGCACGAGATCTCCCAGTCCTTATCAGTGCATTCTTATTGTGTAATGTGAACATTGGGATATAGGGCAAGTATGCTGGAAGTCCTTATTGAGTTTGGGAAGGTTGAGTGGGTTTAGAATTCGACAGGCCATGAGAAATTGTACAGATGGGTTTGACTGCAGGTGTTTTGTCAGTTTCTCCAAACTGACCTTGAAAGCATTTTTGAACAGTTTGATGTTCTCATCTCTTACTTTATTCCTCAGTTTAGAGAGGTAAAGCTCTGCTTTCTCACCAAAGCCATCATTTTTAGTTGTGCCAGCCTCAAAGCGGCTCTTGATTGACATTAGCATGTCATACGTGGATGTCACAAGAGGTTTCTCCTTTGACTGCAAAAGTTCTATCGCAGCAATAATGTCACTGAATTATCTGTAATGAATGCCAGTTGTGCTTGTAGTTCATAGTACCATTCATCCAGTAATGCCCATAGATTGTTTATTGAGGTGGCATCACTTGAATCCACCCTGAAAAAGTCCCTCAGGTATTGCAAGTGTGTTGAATGGTATGCCACAGCTGCAAACCATGTGTTCCATCTAGTTAAAACAGGAACCGGTGGCAAAGCAATCATTTCCCCCGGAGCTTCCAGATCCTCCAAAAATGTGATGAATTCTCGTTTGTGTTTTGGTGACTGCTGAAAGGCATATTTTACCAACGAAACCAGTTCATGAACTTTTTTGAAATGGTGTAGCCATGTATCCCCAACAAGGGACAAGACATGTGCCCAGCAACACACATGCACAACATGGTCCCCAAAAACCCCACAAAGTATATCATTAAAACATTTAATCATATAACGAGCACTGTCGCTGACAAAGGAAACTACATTCATAAAGTCAATGTTACAACTCTGGAGAGTCTTCAAGACAGCTTGAGCCACTGTGGAATGGTTGAAAGAGTCTAGTTCTATGGTGTTTCCAAGGTATGTCTTGCCCCCTTCCAACACAAAGATGACATTAAGAATGCAGCGTGACTGTGCATCTGTGCTCTCATCACATATCACAGACAATGATTTCCCAGTCACAGCTGCTTTAAGGTCTTCATCAATTTGTTCTCTTACCTTGGGTAGATAGAGCTGCCTCAGGGTGTCTGCTTTTGGCACCGCTCCACTCCCCTTCACATACTTGCACATCCATTCCTCAGCTGTGAATGGTCCAGCTTCTCAATAGGATATTTGCAGCCCCCATGCCTTAACTGTGTCCATGACCATCTCATTTCTTACTATGGATGATTCTGTTGCAGCTCTGAAACTGCTAGTCAGGGTCACCTGCCTTGCTGGTCTTCCTTCGCTAGCAGCTCGTTCCTTATTCCTAGCATGTTTCTTGCTGAGCAGATGATCTTTGACTGTATCTTTTCTGGTATGGTCCAGGACATGGTTGCAGTATGGACAGAAAAGTTTTCCTCCATCCTCATAGAGGCCTTCAGATTTAAACTGAAGAGCTCGCTCCTCAGCCGAGGTGTAGCAGAGCTTGGCTTTCTTATTCATTGGTGTAGCAGACGTCATGCAGGAAGTATGAATACTGAAATCACAACCAAAAAAATTATTAGTAGTGTGTTCCACTAATCTGCTTGATAAGATAAAAATTCAATAAAATGGGAGTTTCAGATCCCCTGGATAGGGCAGTCCATGACTTTTATCCTCTGGCTATTATGACAGCAGCCACCGCATAAAGCACCCATCCTCCAGATACGATGGCAGCAGCAGCCTTACGACTCCCATTCTCCAGGTGTGAAGGCAGCAGCAGCAATCTACGACTCCCATCCTCCGGGTATGAAGGCAGCAGCAGCAGTCTACGACTCCCATCATCCAGACACGACAGCAGCAGCATTCTACAACTCCCATCCTCCAGGTACGATGGCAGCAGCAGCCTACAACTCCCATCCTCCTGGGATGGCAGTAGTAGCCAGTGACCACCATTCACTAGGTGAGATGGCAGCAACCGTCTACAACTCCCATCCTCCAGGTACAACAGCAGTAGCATTCTACGACTCCCATCCTCCGGGTGTGAAGGCAGCAGCAGCAATCTACGACTACCATCCTCCGGGTGTGAAGGCAGCAGCAGCAGCAGCAATCTACGACTCCCATCCTCCGGGTGTGAAGGCAGCAGTAGCAGCAATCTACGACTCCCATCCTCCGGGTGTGAAGGCAGCAGCAGCAGCAATCTATGACTCCCATTATCCAGATATGACAGCAGCAGCATTCTACAACTCCCATCCTCCAGGTACGATGGCAGCAGCAGCCTATGACTCCCATTCTCCTGGGGTGGCAGTAGTAGCCAGTGACCACCATTCACTAGGTGAGATGGCAGCTACTGTCTACAACTCCCATCCTCCAGGTACAACAGCAGTAGCATTCTACGACTCCCATCCTCCGGGTGTGAAGGCAGCAGCAGCAGCAATCTATGACTCCCATCCTCCGGGTGTGAAGGCAGCAGCAGCAGCAATCTACAACTCCCATCATCAAGATATGACAGCAGCAGCATTCTACAACTCCCGTCCTCCAGGTACAATGGCAGCAGCAGCCTACAACTCCCATTCTCCTGGGATGGCAGTAGTAGCCAGTGACCACCATTCACTAGGTGAGATGGCAGCAACTGTCTACAACTCCCATCCTCCAGGTACAACAGCAGTAGCATTCTACAACTCCCATCCTCCAGGTGTGAAGGCAGCAGCAGCAATCTATGACTCCCATCCTCCGGGTGTGAAGGCAGCAGCAGCAGCAGCATTCTACAACTCCCATCCTCAAGGTACAATGGCAGCAGCAGCCTATGGCTCCCATTATCAAGGGAGGATGGTAGCAGCAGCCTATGGCTCCCATCCTCCTGGTGTGATGGCAGTGGGGGGAGCAGCATATAGCCACCATTCTCCAGGTGCAGTGTAGAAAATCATGTAAAAGTGCAGAACTTTTAACATGCTGCACTTTTACATGATTTTCTGCATTCTGAAAATGGGTTCATGCTCAGATTACCTGGTCCTCTCAAAACGAGACACTGTGGGCAGGTATAGCAAGGCATTGTTGCAGTGGGAAGTGGGGGTATTTCCATATACGTCCCTGGCGGGGATGGCTTGTGCCTGCATAGAGTGGTATGGAAAAACCACTGCACCTACTGTAGGTTGGTCTCTGAGGTGTGGCAGGCAGGTATGGAGCGCAAGGTTACTGTGGGGATCCAGGGGGCTTTCCATCCCCCCTCCTCGAAAAAGGGAACACTTATGTAAGAACTTACCATTAGCAGTGGATCTTCAGGACAGTCTCTTGCAGTGGGTCACAGTTTGGGTCTGCAACCATTGGGTGCCGGGACCACATGGAGACATTTTTGTTACTGGTCTATCTGGGGCCACCCACAGCTACATAGGGAGGATGTCAACCTCATGACAGTGCTGTGCATGGCCCCAGATGGAGTGCTGGCAGGGGGATTTCTGTGTGGTCCTGGTGCCTGATGGTTGTGATTCCTGGGGTGTGGCCAGCTGCAAGAGACTTTTGAATATCTACGGTCAAAGTGAGTTCTCATGAGTGTTTTTGTTTTTATGCCTGGTTTGGCCCTGTCTCCACACCTGCCTGCTATGATTCTGAGGTCAACCTAGGTGTAGTGTTTTTATTTGCACTTTGCTGTGGCAGGTGCAAGTTTTTTTTCTGCTGGTGAGGGCCGGAAACCCCCCCCAATCCCCAGGGCAACTCTGTCAGTCTACCATGTTCCTTTTGAGAGACATCCTACAAGAGACATCCCCGAAGATCTAGAAAACATTTTGTCCTCAGACTTGCTTTGAGGGACACAGCAACCAACACAGCCCCTTCAGACATGCTTAGATCCAGCACTGCCAACTCTGACCCCAACGCCACCACAGACACGGATCCCCTTTTTTTTTATTAAACACATCAACTTCTTGCACTTGAGGGCTTTGTATGTATGCCCACATAACAGAGCTGTACACCCTTTTCATAACTTGGGGAAATGTCACCACTTATTTGGTTTAAACTTCACAGCAGCATAGAAACCAGTACAATATTTTAGAACCCCCTCCTCTGAGCAAAGTGTATAAACTGAGACACAAACAGGATATACCTGCACCTCTGAGGCACCTCACACCCCCCCAACACACATTCTCTGGGGCAAACAAAGGACAACAGAATACCCAGACCCCCTACCTGTTCAGACTCTTCCCACATACATATTGTCTGAGCCACACAAAAGGCAACACAGTTGGTCCACCAAGAAGTTGGGCCATGTCTGGGTGTAAGGCATGGACACATGGTGCCCTAATTAGCTGCAACAATCTTTTTTTACCTTGCAAATCTCAGTAAATATATATCCCTCATATCTGGTTGATCCCCCCGTCAGCTTTTCATGATTGCATGACACACCCACAGCCACTCGAGTGCCAATCTGTACCTCATCTTTGTATACAGCTGGGACATGTAGTTTGAAAGCTGGAGCTTTTAATGGCTGCCTTTACCTAGACAGTCTATGGGCATGCACCCCCCGGCTGCTCACCGTATGAAATGACGCACACTTAAGATAGCCACGGGTGGCTGTGGGCATGCCGCATAAACTCATGAAATAATGACAGGACGCAGGCAGGATCAACCAGATATGAGGGATACTTAACCCATTCTTACTGCTAGTGCCATATGGTGCCAAACCATCAACATTTACTTACCCGACCCAAAATGACCACACAAGATAGAATGAGTTGATTTGTCAAGAAAAAAAAATTTTTGCAAAACAGCTAACAGTTCTTGATGGACAAACAATGGCATTGCCCTTTAAACCAGTACTGGTAGTAGCCATGGTGGAGGCACTAGTGTGGGAGCATGTCTGACTTTCTCAATACAGAGGGGGCGAGGTGAGATTTTGCAGGGAATCTAAGTCCTATTTATCAGCTTATTCTGGACCGCTCTTTGAGTTGGGAAACTTCGTTCCCCCCCCACACACACGCACCTCTAAGGTAAAAAAAAGATCATTAGTGCCAGCCTGGTGGCACTAAGGGCTGAGGCACTGGTTACTTTACCTCATGCTATAGCAGCAGCCTGTGTTCAGGAATGTGCAGGCTGGCAGCAGAGGAGAGGGATTGAGCATCCGGCAGACTGCTCTCCTTCTCTGGGGAAGGGACCCTCAGTGGTCAGCTCCCTAGCAGAGGCTGGGGGACAAGGATCTGCACTGCCGAAGGGGGAGGAGTTGGACCTGACACTTGGAAGGTGTGCATGACTCATCTCCGTGGACATCATTGCAACCCCAACTCCTAGGAGAAAAACAGGAAAAGGAAGAGCACACTGGTGGGGGGTGCCTCGCAGGCTCCGCTCCCAGTTAGCCACAGCACTGGCCCACTGAATACGGTCCCCAGTGGGGGCTGGGAAACCCCCACTGGCCCCACCAGTGGGGACAAGCCCTAGGAGTTTGGGTCAGTGCTGGATGGTGGACAGTTTGTTTAATCCCAACACCCCTCACCAAACTTGCTCTGGGCACACAGCAACCAACACTGCCCCTTCAGACATGCTCCGAGGCGCAGCACTACCAACTCTCATCCACCAAGCGTGCCCATGTTAGCATGCTGCATCATTCCGTCACCTCACCCCACCTGCTCTGAGGCACACAGCAGGCAGACAAGGGCACTAAACCCCTCTCTACACTTGTTCTGGGGCACACAGACCCTCTAATGTTACTGATGCACCAACTCTTACTCCAGCCATGCCCACATTAGCATATATGCCATTCCCCCTACTTTAGTGCACATAGCAAGCTAGGGGAGTCTCCCCCTCCCACACACACATATGCTGTGGGGAACACAGTAGCTGCTTGGGAATCTTCAGACCCCCCCCAAAAAAGGGTGCACTGTACTGAGGTACTTTACAATAGCTGTATACCCTTTCTTGGAACAGCACTTGATTTCTTCCAGTTAAAAAACCCTCACTTCTACACCAAAACACTCTCACTGTAGCAATATGCAAAAATGGACAGTGACCCACTCTCAGCACCCAGTAAAGCACATTATATAGGCAGTTCAGAATGGACTGGGAATTGATGACACCCACACATAGGTAGCTGTAGGAGCTGTTGTATTACTTAACAGGGAAGGGCTAGCCTTTACATTTCTGAGATCAAGTACCTCAGTGGAATCAACAAAGTCCAAGAGGGTAGCATCTTTCAGAAAAAGAGATGTGCAAGAACAAGGGGACACAATTTGAAGATAGAGGGGGAAGGCTCAGGGGCAATGTGAGGAAGTATTTTTTCAGAGAGAGTGTGGTGGACAAATGGAACAGCCATTCTGAGGAGGTTGTGGGGTCTAAAACTGTGGGAGAATTCAAGAATGCATAAGGCAGATCTTGTGGGGGGGGGGATAGGAAGAAATAAGCCGTTGGTTAACTAGGATCTGCAGCACATCCTGTGGGTAGGGAAATGGGCAGATTAGGCGGGCAAGCGGTCCATCAAAGTCTATGTTTCTATGTTATTGCACAGCTTCTCCAATAGTAAATAATAGAAACCTTCGGCTACAACTCTACCACACAAGAAAGCCCAATGCTAGAGCACATTTAAAACAATATTTATTGAATACAAAAAGCACCCCCGTCAACGTATGTTTCCCATCCAAAGATGCTTTGGATGTGAAATGTACGTTGACGGGGGAGGGTGCTTTTTGTATTCAATAATATATTCGGCTCCTTTTTTGGGTACTTTAGCCACGTATTTTGTGCAAAGCTTCTCCAATATATGCAAAATCCAGGCAAAGTTCAAGGCAGTGATCAAAGTGCTAAAGCTGGTATAGGACATGACATTTCACCATAGTGATGAACATAGCAAAAGAAAGGCACCCAATGTAGCTTGGGGGTCAGTAGGTGAAACAGGAGCATCCCCAAGGAGCACATCAAATAAAAAGTCCCCTGAAGAAGCCCTTTATCATAGGGTGGAATGTTCGGATGCCTTGCATTAAAAATGGACTGATTAGGACAGTGTGGAAGCTGATTTGTTTACCTTTTGGAAAAAAAAAGCATTAGAACTCCCTACCCTCCCCTTTTATAAGTGCCAGTTTTTAAAAGTTGTTTCTGTTATGGACAGATATGTCTGAGGTAGACATGTAGCGGGTGCAGTCCTGAGCCAGAATATATCAGTGTCCCGCTCTGCTGTGTGCATAACCAACCCCCCTCCCAAATCCATGCTATCACTGGCTTTCAGCTCTGCTCAGTAATGCAAACATCGGGGATTCACAAAGTAAATAAATATGAATTAAGGCCACCATGCCAGCAAAATACTAACTACCTAAGAGTGGACACGGGCAGGGCACAAAGAAAAGGAAAGGAAAAACTACACCTCTGGTGCAACCCGATGGAAAAACCTGGAATATTACATGCCTGAACACTTCTTGATCTCTGGTTCAACACCTTAGTGAAAGTCCCACCCATATCCTCCCGACTGCCAGTTGTGTTCCATTTACCACAAATGCTCACACAGCACTGCCACAGGTTTTCAGCAGTTCTTAACACAGCTGCAGTGTTCCGGTTCTCATCTTAGACCAGCCACTTAATCTTCCCTCTTGAATTGGCTCAGCCTTTTCCCTCTCCCTCTCCCCGACAACCGTCACCCCCTGACCTTCTGCGGTGGCTGCATGCTGCCGGTCCTATCCCCATTCCTACACTAGCGTGGACCAACTCAAAAAAACGTATCTTGAGATTGAGAGAGCACAGCACTCCTTCTCTCCTTCACTTACACTGCCCAACTGTCTCACCACTTCATGTACATGTGCAGCTTACACAACTCTGCTCCAGCTGCCTTCTCTTTCTCTCTCTTTACTGACTGGAGGAGCGTTGGCACCAATATTGAATTCTGCACAAGGAGTCGGAGAGATACTAGAGTAGTCTAAAGCAACCTCCCCCCCAGAGCAGCCAGGTTCAGGGCCAGGCACAATCTCAGTCAGTCAGCTCCAAAAAAATAAAAAAACGAGATGAAAAAACATCTTTTTAAAGTCCCTGTCCCATTTCTCAGCTTGCTCCACCTGCTCCCCCACAATCTACGCCAGTACTAAGGTTTGTTGTGTCCTCCCAGCTCCTGCATCGCCATTACCGTCGCCGCCTCCCCCCCCTCCATTAGTCTCAAAATCGCAAAATCGCAAAATATTAAACAGCTGGGCAAATATAGCAAGTACCTGAAGGTTTGTAACCTGGTGTACTTCAGGACGGTCATTCTTTCGTTCTTGAGCCGGGGGTCCTTCAGGTGGTGGCTGGGGTGGTTGTTGCAGCGAGTGTAGCAGCAATAAATATTTTTTTTTATGGCACAGAGAGAGCAGCGAGAACACAACAAATTTTGGTTGTCGTGATCGAGAACAGCTGAAAAACAGCTAAAAAACAGCTAAAAGAAGCGAGGTTCTCTGGCATCCAAACCGCGTGGTTTTCAGTGTTCAGCATTTGCAGCGCGTTCTCTCCTCCTTCTTCCGGTGTTCCTGAAAATAGGGAGAAGCTACTCTACATGCCTGCTTTTAAAGGGACAAACTCCAGAAAGCTCACACTAGCAGCGTGAGTTCCGCGAGTCATTGGCAGGAAGTTTTAAATTCCAGCAGCCAATGGGAATTCCGTGATTCCGTCAGTGAACACGGAATTACGGTAAAACAGTGGCCTTGTACATAGGTGATCTTTTATTTATCTGGAAGGGCACAAGCACAGAACTAAGAAAACAATGGCAATATTGAGACTACTCTCTCTGAAAAAGCACACATAGAAATTCAATATTGTCTTTTCAAAGCTGTCATCCAAAACATGTTACAGCTAACATTCCTAAGGGCCAATTTCTCAGTTCCAGAAGAAATTGCTCATGTTATAGGGATTACTTGTAAAGTGCTGAAGACCTCACAGAACAGTTCATACAATGGGGTTACAATACTGACACTCTGCAAAAAGTATGAGAAAAAGCAGAGAAAGTGGAAAGGAATACTATATTGGATCAGGTCCATAGCAACAGAAAGAAAAACAGAAATACTAACAAAGATGACCCTCCCAAATTCATCACAGCCTTCAGCTCCCAGGCATTTCTGTTCAATAACATCATACAAAAACACTGACACATTCTCACCACTGAAAGAAAACTGCTCCTAGGATTATTTACAGAAGGGGAACTAATCTGAGAGACACTTTTGTAAACAGTACATTTCAAGAGAGGACAACAGATATGGAGAGAGAGAAAAACAACACTTTATCAAAAGGAACTTTTCAATGTGGCAACTGACATTTTTGTAAATTTATAAAGCCTGGAAGAGAATTTCATCATCTAGTGACTGACAAGAAATATGAGATCAGGACTTTAGGAGATTGCAGCACTTCTAACATTGTTTATTTAGCAAACTTCATGGCATGTCTCAGTTTTTATGTTGGAAAGACTACCCAGAAGTTTAAAGAAAGAATTGGGCAACTTGTTTGGAATATTGCCCATGCAGATGGTATAAGTGCCCTCTCACAGCATGTACATCTTTATGGAGATTATAGGGTAAGTGTTCAGCAACCCCAGAGGGGGAAGTTGGATTTGAAATTACACCAGAGAGAAACATTCTGGCAGTATACAGTACTATGAAATCCTATACCACTCTTGGACTCAATGATTTCTTTCAAATCTCTCCCTTTTTATAGCAGGTATACAACATTGTATTGATACTGATATTTATTTGGGACTTCTGAGCTGCTAAAAATGCTGTGGATATGGTTATTTAGTCCTTTTTTATGTGCTATTGTCTGGTTTATATAAATTGTTCAGTTTTGACACTATCTAGTTTTGTTTTTATAAAATTGCCCTAAAACTATCTATTTGGCTTTAAGAACTGTGGGTTCATAAGCAGAACTCCACGTTATACAAATGGTTGCCCACTGTTTGAATATGTAGTGCATACTGAACTTTATTTGCACATGAGAACTTAAAACAGCGTCATTTTTAATTTGTTGAAATATATAGTTATTATGTATGTTTTTTAAAGCTCTCTGCACTCACTTTATCCTTCTCCATGTTCACACATGAACTTTAATATACAACTACAGATTTATTAGTAGTAATCATTATTATTTTTAACATTTTTCATGTTATTTACAGTATTTATTCATATACACCTATTTACACACACAAATACCTGCACTTAATTTTGTTGTTATAGGTAGCTTTAAAAACTTTTTATTGGGGATATCAGAACAGATGGTTATTTAGCTGTGTATCACTGTATTTATATAAGTACTTTTGATGCATGTACCAAGATTTATTTTGCACCAGGCACTTGCTGCGCTTTTCCTTTAATCACTAACTTTAATGTATCATTTATTAAGGTGCATTACCACCTGCCACCTCAGCCTTGAGAGAGTGCATTGTCTTGCAGAAACATTTGTCTGGTCTCAGGGAGGGGTATTGCTTATCCTGTGTTACTGGTTTGCCTACTTTGTGAATTAAAATTTGGTTTTTATCCTTCTACATTGTTTGTGGATCTTATCATGAAATTCAGACAGTGATGAGGAGCCGGCCTGCCTGCCTTCTGTCACTAAATAGAAGAGGCAGTAGTGCAGCATCCTTGTTTTCATTATTATTTAACACAGCTTGTTTTAAGAAAAGAATTACAGGAAAATGTTTTGTTTTTTTTTGTTCATGTTTTTAAAACATGCCTGTCCATGCTAAGATTTGTACAGCAAATGGGAGGGATCTGTGTGCACAACAAGTTGAGAGGGAGCAGGACTTCAGAAGCATGCCGATGATCAGCTGGCACACTGCTACACTACAGTACAGAAATATGGTTGTGTTTAAATTCTTTTTAATGCATTAATTGTGCTTTTATTTAAAGCTGCACAGACTTTCAGGGCAGGGTGAAAGGTGATGAGCTGCCTTCAGTGTAAAATGGCAGTGAATTCAAAAATAAGCATTGGGGGATGTGGGGCTATATCTCTCACTAAGCAAGACAGAAAAAATGGCAGTACGCTGAAATTAAAAATTCTGTGGGCAAAGTGATACTACAACTTAATCAGGCAGTCAGAGACTGGGACTCATTATTTCCTTGTTTTTGTTGCCTGATACCAAACTGGCTACTTGTGGACATTAGCCAATAAGAAACTAGAATTCTCCCTGCCCATTTTCTAAACCGTGTAAATGACCTAAGGTGGACACATCTCAAAATGAGGCTAAACTGACAACAAGAAATGTTTGACAGTTTTACTGTAGAATCTGCACCATAAGTAGTTTAAATGATGTCGCCACAAATGTAATAGAAAAATAGAACACTATATTTTTATTTCAACCAGGATAAAAGCCATGATATAATCTTAAACAGGGCACAAACGGAATACATTTGTGTAATTTCCCAATTAACAAAACAAGAAAACCATTATAAAAGACATATTTAGATAATTGACAATAAACTGCTACCGGAAAAAATAAAAAAATTTTATTTTATCAGAATTTTTTTTTCTTTCATTTACCAGATTAAACATGTATTTAGCTCTTCTGTTCAGCCACTCTTGACTGTGTGGTTTTTCCAGGTGGTTGTGTAAGTTTATCAACCATGGATAATCTAGCCCATGAATAATGGGCAAACCATGGATTGAGTTGTTATAGAGAAAGCTCAGGGACAGAGCAGGGATGGCCATAGATGTCCATGGAAAACCATGTTTTATTTGTGAAAACATGGACAGCCAGAGAGCAGGTACACTGACTGAACTTGAGGTGAGATTGCATATGTGTAGGGCTGATTTGAGGTGTGGAATTGGGCTTAATCTACAAAGTACTATAAATAAAGACTTTCTGTGGAAAACTGCCTTTGAACTACAAAACAGCAGCCATTTTTCTTTCACCTCTGACCTGTCCTGGCATGAAGACAGATACAGTGGGTGACTGACCACATATTTTGTTGGAGTTGGCTGAAGAGAGAGCTACATGGGCTTTTGGACTGGTAATGAACCTACATAATTTTAATTCAGGTGCCTTTGCAGCCACCAGTCACTTCTCATGTGACAGACCTCCTGGATTGTCAGCCTTGACTTATAGCTCAGTTAACCAATTGGATCTGCTGATTCCCCAGTGAACAGCAGGGTCTGAACTGAATCCAGTTCAGTCTATGCGTGCCTGCTGTACAGACTGTGAGCTCAGTGTTGCAGAGACATACTGTGCATCTGCCAGAGAGTAGAGTGAAGTGAGAAGCACAGTCCCTGCTTAGAAAAGACAGGCGATTACCTACTGAGTGCCAAACCTTTTTGAAACTTGTAAAGCTACAGCTTGTAAAATACTTTTGCTATGCTGCAGCCTGAGACTGTGACTAATCTGCCTGATCAGCACTGCTACCATTTATTGGTTATCAGCACAACATAAATTTGCATATGGCTATGCTCACAAGGCAAGGCAATGCACATCAAAGGCATGGCTGACCCCCTGACAGCAAAAATGCTACAAACTGATCAAATTCAAGAAAAAACTAAGGCTGGTAATTATTGTAACTGAGAATTTATTACCATATAGAGTAGATATAAAAATAGTAGGCAGCATTATATAGCAAAGGTAACTTTATTTATTTATTTATTTATTTATTTATGTTATTTATTAGGTTTAGGATTACAATACATTTGAGCCAGGGCTCTTTTACAAAGGTTCCATGTCAGGTTACAATTCAAAACATAAGACATGTAAGTCAGATTACAAATTCAATACATAGGACAAGGTTACAAAAGTGTAAGCTGAACAGAGTTACAAAGCATCTGAGAAACTAAACATATTTTGGAGGCTAGGTTACAAGGAGATAGTGGATGAGGTGCAGAGAGGATAGAGAACAAGAGAGAGGAAGGGGGGCAGAGAGCTATAGCGGAGGAACGCAGCCAGAGGCATTGTTGTAGATATAACATGGAGAAGTGTGTGCTAAGGGGTAACCAAGTGCTAATAGGAGAGAGAACTGCTTCTTCACTGTATTTCATCTAAGATGGCGGCCATGCTGGGCTAGTCGTCCACAAGAAGCAGCACCAGCATAGTTTATTTTGTTAATTTATTTTATTCATTCATTTTGTATAGTATTTTTTTATTTATAGTTTTATCTTATTTAATTAGATAGTTAAGTGGCTTTCGGTAGTAAGTTAGGGAAGGAAAGTGAGTCATTAAGGTCTCGGTGGCATAACAGGTATAGAGAAGGATTTTAACCTTAAGCTTGATAGTTATGGAGATACGGAGTTATGGAGATATGAAATTATGGTGAAAGTCTGCAACCCGACTAGCCTTACAGCTCTTATCTGTTCGGAGTACTGAGACGTGTGACCGGAGGATTGAAATGGGAGTTTGGAGTCTGGAGTAAGCGGCTGTCATCCAGAGGAGGGAACCGTGGTAGCAGGGCTCGCGGAGAGTCGGAGTGTCTCAGTGGTTGAATCTTAACAGGAACATCGGTTTTGTGCAACTGTGCAATTGTGAGCAGGGATACTATGGAATTGGAGCTGTGGTATTTGACAGGATTGTGAGCAGGGATTCCTTGCCTTACCTGGGGAGAGCAGCCTTTGAGCTTTTGCCGAGTCAGGCAGGAGGCACAGGTTTGTGGTCTGCTGGAAAGCTGACAGGGGCTCATTTGTCTCCTAAGCATCCCGGGGAGGTTAGCTAGTGGGCTGGCTTAGCCTGGGAGCTATAGTCACAGGCTCGGCAGGTGAGGAGGTGGTTATCTCCTGGGTCTGTGCTGGGAGGGTCTTCTGCTTACCCTGGTTACTGTTTGTGTCTACCCCGATAGCTGTGGAGGCAGCTGTGGGGGGTTAGATACCATGTGGAACCTGCTTTGATCTGAAGTTCTGAAGAAGAAGACCTGTGTATTGGACTTGGATTTAATACTTGAGACATAAAGGACTCTCGGTGGAGTCGTGGGTCAGTTCGGGTGAGAGCTGAACTTATTTCGGATTTCCTGTTATGCATTTAGAGTTGGGATTTTTTGGTTTGGGAATGGATTGACTCTGTGAACTATTGGAAATATACTGGCAGTGAGAGTTCCCTACAATTTTATTTTCCTTCATCAAATTTTTGGCTAGGTTGGTCAGGTTCAAAGTGAGAGCTGAATCTGGCTGACCTTATCTGGTCATGTCTTAAAGAGGTGGGAGCTCTTTAGACCATAATTGCTTAAAAACTGTGAGACATATTTTGACTGTGACTGTTTCTTGATTTGGACTTACATACTGTGCTGCTAATATTGTATTTGTTTAGTTTTGGGAAGTATTTGAGTATAGTATGTTTGGATGTTGGTTAATTTGTTTTTGGGATTGTTTAGTTTCTGGTATTTGCTTACTGTGGTGAAAATGTGTTGGGAAGGCATAAGGACGGTCGGGTATTATTCTCCCTCCAGGTTCAGGGACCTCAATCCTTTTTTTTGTCCTCCACTGTCACCAGAGGTATTTAGACAGTGTAGGGCTTTGGGGATTGTGAGGAGGAGGAGGAGGAGGAGGATGGTGGCTGGGCCTGGAGAGAGAATGGAAAGGAGTTGGCGGATAGAGATAGTGGGAACAAGAAGACATCCTGGGGTGAAATGGGTCCAGGAAAGGGGTCCTCCCTGCCTGGTTCTCATACCCAAGGGTTCTGCTTGCAGCAGGCAGGTAACACGGTCATCCTCGGATTCTCATCCTACTCAAGCGGTGTTATGTAACGCCAGGTCTATTAAGAACAAAACTGCTATAATAGCGAATTTTGTTGGATCATCTGACCTGATGTGCATCATCGAGACAAGGCTGGATGAGAATGCTGCCCAGTTTTAGCATCAGCAATTCTAGCTGGGTACTCATTGATACACCGCCCTAGGATGGATCGTAGTGGCGGGGGCGTTGCCATCTGTTTTAGATCCGAACTGGGCCTAATGGCAGTACCAGTGGGAACTACCAACTCCTTTGAATGTATTATGGGTGAGGGTGTGGGTGCAGGATACTTCTCGTCTACCGTCCACCAGGTGATGGGAACGTTTTCCTGCGGGAAGTTGCAGACTTCATTGTCGACCTGACATTGGGATCCCCCGATGATGAACTCTCACATTTTGGTCAGGACTTCCTCCAGTTAATGATTTCACTGGGCTTCACACAGGTTATTTCCTCCTCGACCCATGTTGTTGGTCATTCATTGGACTTGGTGTTCCTACTGGGGATGGAGATATCAGATTTGGTGGTGGAACCAGGTGGGTGGTCTGACCATCATACCATTGGGTTCAGTTTCGAGGCCACCCCTAGTAGGCCAGCCCCTACGGAGATGGTCCGGTACCTCCCTTAGTGGGGTGTTTCTCCAGGTGGCTTGATGGCGGTACTGGACCTATCGGGTTTACCGAGTGAATGCATGGATCCAGGGGACCTGGTACTCACCTATAATAAGGAGGTGATGGGGGCCCTGGATTCCATTGCTGCTGTTCATGTTCGTCCCCTCACTCTTTGCTCCAGGTCTCTTTGGTTTGATGAGACTTTGAGGGAGTTGAGGAGAGTTGGATGAAGGCTAGAGAGGTGCTGGCGGTAGTCGGGCCTTGATTGTGACAAACTTAGTTTGACAGACCATTATGTGGTCTATCAATTAGCAATCACCCATAATTCAATTTCAATTTCAATTTCAACTTTATTTTTAAAAGGCGCTTTTCTTAAATCAAAGCGCCTGTACAGATAAACATGACAATAAATATAATAAATCCAATCAACAGAAATCCTTAAAAGCTATATTAAAAAGGTGGGTCTTCAACTCCCTTTTAAAACTAAGGACGGTCGGGCAGTCTCGCACCTGACGAGGTAGAGAGTTCCACAGGGTAGGTGCCATAAAACTAAATGATCTAGCACCAGATGTTTTCAAACGTACCCTGGGAATCTCTAGCAATCCCTCGTCAGTGGATCGGAGGGGGTGAGAGGGACTATAGGGGCACAGGAGCTCTTTCAGGTAGGCAGGTCCCAGATCATGTAGGGCTTTATAGGTCAGCAAACCGACCTTGAAGGTGATTCGCCAGAACACCGGCAGCCAGTGCAGTCCGTGGAGCACAGGCGTTATGTGACTGGATCTAGAGACTCCAGTCAACAGCCTGGCTGCCACATTCTGCACCAGCTGCAGATGGCGAAGTTCAACCCCTGATAGCTCTAAGTATAGGGAGTTACAGTAGTCAAGTCGGGAGGTAACAAAGGCGTGGATTAATGTTGGAAGGTCCTCTGGAGGAAACAAGTGCTTCACTCTGGCAATATTCCTCAGATGAAAAAAGGAAGTCTTCACAACCGCTGACACCTGGGATTTGAGTGTGAAACAGTCATCAAGTATTATGCCAAGGTTTCGCACCTGGTCTGAGGTCGATCAGCTGGACACCTCCAAGCCATAGGCCTGAGGGTGATCCTTCTGGCAGACCCGCCTCCAGCGACCTAAATCCACAACCAACACCTCAGTTTTCTCCGGATTTAACCTCAGCCAACTCCCATTCATCCATTCTTGGATTTCTTCAAGGCAGTTATTAAATACCGACAAGGCAGCGCCTGACCGGGCACAAAGACATATACAGCTGGGTATCATCAGCATAGCAGTGAAAGCCCAGACCGTACCATCTAATAATCCCTTAATGGTAGCTATACACGAAAACAACATGGGTGCTAAAATGGAGCCCTGCGGTACCCTACAGGGCAGGGAGAATGATGTTGAGGAAAAATTCCTGACACCACTCTGAGATGTCACACTCAAGGTAAGATTGAAACCATCTGAGGACCGTACCAGACAGTCCACAGACTAACCGCAAGCGTCAATAACACACCATGGTCAACGGTGTCAAATGCTGCCGAGAGATCAAGTAGTACCAAGATGGATCGGGTCCTACGATCTCTAGCCATTAGGAGGTCATTTAGTACCCATACGAGCGCTGTCTCGGTACTATGCCTTTTCCTAAATCCAGACTGGAGCGGATCGTAGATATTGTTGTTGGCCAGATGATCCTCCAACTGCACTGCGACCACTTTCTCAATAACTTTACCCACAAAGGGTAAGTTAGAGACTGGCCTGTAATTTGCTATACAGTATGGGTCTAAGGAGGGTTTCTTTAAAGGGCTTAATTATAGCCTCTTTGAGGATCTGGAAAATCCCCTCTCCAAGACTTCCATACGATCAGAGCTAGGACTAGGCCAATCTTGTCCACGCAACCCACTAAGAGGCGTGGGACCAGGGTCCAAATTACAGCAGGTCGGGTCGAGTGCTCGAATGATCATCACAACATCCTCGATTATGGGAAGGCTGAAGTCAGACCATTCCAACTGGGTGCTTGACATCTCCCACGACCACCGCTGCTCCCATTAGGAGGGAAGAGCTAATGTCCGATCTGATTTTGGCAACCTTATCTGCAAAGAAGAGGCGAGCTCTCACACCATTCTTGAGATAAGGCTCTTCTGGGCTGAAGACAGACTGGATTGCACTAGTCTGTCCACAGTCCGAAAGAGCTGAGCCGGTCTATTCTGTGCAGCCACTATCTCTCTGGACAGGAATTCTGCCTTCTTATGGAGATTATGGATTGATAGACCAAATAATGGTCCATCAAACTAAGCTTGTCATCATCACGACCGGACTTTACGCAACGCCTCTCCAGCCTTCGCCAACTCTCCTCAATTCCCTCATGGTCTCATCAAACCAAGGAGACCTGGGGGGCGAGGAGTAAGAGGATGAAACGAAATGGTGCAATAGAATCCAGGGCCCCTGCTACTGCCTCATTATAGGCACTCAGCAGAACACCTGGATCCATGCAATCTATCGGTAGGCTCGATAGGTCCAATACTGCCATCAGGTCCTCTGGGGATATACCCCTCAAAGGGCGGTATCGAACCATCTCTGTAGGGGCAGACCTAACAGGGGTGGCCTCAAAACTGAATCTAATGGAGTGATGGTCTGACCATCCAACCAGTTCCACCACCAAGTCCGATATCCCCATCCCCAGAATCCATAAGAAGGCAGTATTCCTGTCCAGAGAGATTGCTGCTGCACAGAATCGACCAGCTCAGCTTTTCCAGACTGTGGACAGATTGTGCAATCCAATCTGTCTTCAGTCTGGAAGTGCTTTTTCTCAGGAACGGTGTGAAGAGTTTGCTCAATTCTTTGCAGATAAGGTTGCAACAATCAGGTCTAGTATCCGCTTGTCCCTACCTAATGGGAGTTGTGGCGGTCAGCAGGAGATGTCAGACACCCAGTTTGTGTGGTTTGACTTCAGCCTTCCCACAGTCAGTGACATTGTGATGATCATCCAGTCATTGCATCCTACCAACTGTAGTTTGGACCTGGGCCCCACATGTCTCCTAGTAGGCTGTGTGGATTAAACTGGTCCTTACTGAGATAGTCTGGAGATCTTTGGAGAGGGGATGTTTCCTGATCCTCTGAAGGAGGCTGTGGTTCGGCCCCTTCTTAAGAAGTCCTCCTTGGACCCGGATTGTCTGGCTAACTACAGGCCTGTCTCTAACCTGCCCTTTGTGGGTAAGGTTATTGAGAAGGTGGTCGCGTTGCAGCTGGATGATCATTTGACCAGCCACAATGTCTATGACCCTCTCCAGTCCAGATTTAGGAAGAGACATAGTACCGAGACAGCTCTTGTCCGGGTACTAAATGACCTCCTAATAGCGAGAGATTGAAGGACCCGTTCCATCTTGGTCCTTCTTGATCTCTCTGCAGCATTTGACACTGTGGACCATGGTGTGCCATGGGAGCGCCTGCGGTTTATTTGTGGGCTGTCTGGTACAGTCTTCAATTGGTTTTGATCTTTTCTCAAGGGTAGGACTCAGAGAGTGGTGTCTGTAATTTTTTCTTCGGCATCACTCCCTCTATCCTGTGGGGTGCCGTAGGGCTCCATTTTGGTGCCCATGTTGTTTGCGGTGTATATGCCAATGGGAGCGATTATTAGGTGGTACAGCTTGAGTTTTTACTGCTATGCAGATGATACTCAGCTGTACATGTCCTTTGTCCACGGCCAAGATGCTGCCGTTTCGGTCTTTAACAACTGTCTCACCGAAATTCAGGATTGGATGAATGTGAGTTGGCTGCAGTTGAACCCAGAAAAAACTGAGGTGTTGATTGTTGACCCAGGTCACCGAGAGGTGGGTTTGTTGGCTGGATTACCTTCAAGGTTTATGGCTTGGGGGTGTTCAGCTAACTACCTCAGGCAAGGTGCGGAACCTGGGCATTGTGTTTGACGACTGTTTGACACTGAAATCTCAGGTGTCGGCAGTTGTCAGAGCTTCATTTTACCACCTGAGGAATATCACCCGGGTGAAGCACCTGATTCCTTCCGACGATCTTCCAACTTTGGTCCACGCCTTCGTTACTGCCCGACTTGACTACTGCAAAGCCCTTTACCTGGGGTTACTGGGGGTTGACATCCACCACTTGCAACTAGTGCAGAATGCGGCAGCCAGGCTATTGACTGGTTCATCTAGGACCGGTCATATAATGCCTGTGCTCCGTGGACTGCACTGGCTGTCAGTATGCTGGCGGATCACCTTCAGGGTTGGTTTGTTGACCTATAAGGCCCTACATGATCAGGGAACTGGTTATCTGAAAGATCTCCTTCATCCCTACTGTCCCTCCCACCCTCTCAGATCCACTAACGAGGGATTGCTAGAGATTCCCAGGGTTTGTTTAAAGACATCTGGGGCCAGGTCCTTTAGTTTTATGACCCCAACCCTGTGGAATTCTCTACCTCATCAGGTGTGAGATTGCCCGACTGTCCAAAGCTTTAAAGTAGCATTAAAAACATTTCTTTTTAGCCTAGCATATAATGATTTTTAAATGTCGCTGTCGTGAATTTTAATTGATACATGGTTTTTAATTATTTATTTATTGATTTGTTTTATTATGTTATGTACAGGCGCCTTGGTTTTAGAAAGGCGCCTTTTATAAATAAAGGTTGATTTGATTTGATTTTGCATAAGGTTAGGGAAATATTCATGGGGTCAGCTAGTGGAGGCAGTCACAGGAGCTAGAGGCAGTGAGAGAGATGTGTAGCCTTGATTTAAATGCACCAAGGATAGAAGTGGAGGAGATGTAACTATTTAGACCATTTAGCCAGCTGGGTGCCCTGTAGGCAAAAGATCTTTAACCTTGTGAGGTATGACAACATGGAACCTGAAGGAGCTGTGATTCAGACCCCCTGGTTGAGTGGGAGTTATTGCTAGGGTGCAGGAGTGCACACACTCCATGGGGTGCAAGGCCCATAGTTATTTTCTTTTCCATGGTGCAGGTTAGGTACTTTATCGGATTGGTGAGTTGCAGCCATTCAGTTTGTGCATAGAGGTCAAATGTATGTGTGAGCTGGTGGGATCCAGTGAGAAGTTGTCAGGCCTTGTTGAGGGAGGTGAATATGCGTCTAAGAGCGGTAGCAGGGGCAGAGCCATAGATATGCCCATAGTCATTAATGGAGACAATAGAGCTCTGAACAGTGACAGTCAGGGCATCTGGGGTAAGATGTTGCCTATGCCGGAAGAGAAGGCCAAGATGAGTATTTGCTGCTTTGGCTACAGAGTCAATGTGGGCACTGTAAGTTAGATGAGGGTCTAGAGTGATCCCAAGGTACTTAAAGGCTTGAACCTGTTCCAGGTGACTCCATGACTGGTTTTGATGGATAGGGGCAAATTTATGCTTGTTATGAGTTGGAACATCATAGACTTTGTTTTCTTATTATTGAGGACCAGATTATGATTTGAGAACCAATATTCAACAGATGTGAAGCCAAGCTGAAGGTTGTCTTGTAGAGGCTTAGGATCCTTGTGGAAGGCAAGAATTACAGCATCATTAGCATAGAGGATGATTGTTTTTGAGCAAGAATTTGGAAGGGAGTTCAGGAACAAGCTGAATAGTAGGGGGCCCAGAATGGAACCCAGGGGGTCACCTGAGCGAACAGGCCTGGTATCAGAGAGGACATCTGCAATTTTTACTCTTGAAGTAGCTTTTGAACCAGGAAGTGGAGTCAGGAGAGGGCCCAGCTTTCAGAAGTTGCACAAGCAGTGAGCGGTGATGGACAGTGTCAAACGCCTTTTTCAGATTGATAAAGATGGACCCAATTAACTGACCATTGTCCAGTGAGCTGTGAAGAATGCCAGAGAATTCCAGTAGGGCAGATGAGGTGCTATGTCCTTTCCTGAAGCCATGTTGTTGCGAGCACAGGATGTTGTATTTGTCCAGGAAATCTGTGAGCTGATCTGCTGCAATACATGCAAGAGCCTTGGAGAGGGGTGGCAATATAGAGATTGGACGGTAGTTTCCATGAGTGGCCCTGTCACCACTTGTATGGACAGGGATAACAGTGGCGTATTTTCATTTGTCAGGGAATTGGCTGAACCTAAGTGAGAAGTTGAAAATATATGTCAGTGGCTGTAACACCTCATCAAGGGTGAGGGACAGCAGTTTAAGATCAAGTGTATGACTGCTGGATCTGGATTTGGTGATGGCTTTGGTAACGTGTTTGCGGGCATCATGCATCTTGACTGCTTTGAAATAAAAAGGCGGGTGGTTAAAGGAGGAGGAGGCATTGGGGGGAGGAGAGGGACAGTCATAGTCCTTGAAAAAGTCAGAAGGAAGAACACTGCTGAGATCAGTGAATGCAGTGTTAAAGGTATTTGCTATGATTTTAGGGTCTAGCATAGTAGACCCATTTATGTTGAGCAGGGTAGGGGATGTTTTTGGCTGCTTCTCAGTGACCTCTTTAATATTATTTGTAGATATAGCCCTAAAATCAAATGTATAGTTCCAAAGCATAACTTTTTAGTTAGGTGCTATGTGTAAACATGCAAGGAAGGAAAACTCAAAGTAATAGCGAATGTGAGTCAACAAAGGGACAATCTGTAACAATATTAAATCATAAAACTGTACCAACAAGCACATTTGTTCACACAGTGACTTTCTAGTAACACTTTGAGTGAACAGAAATGGATCAGTATACTCAGATTGAAGGTAATATGTAACTTTTTTTTTTTATAATTTAAAATTTATTGAAAGTTTCACTATACTCATTGGACAGGGTCAAAACAACCTTAGAAAATCCTTGAGACAAAACAGATTGATTGTTCACCTCCCCTAACCCCCAAACCCCCTAACACAGTTCCCAAGGCTTGACAGTCCTTGACAACAGAGAAATTAGAGAAAGAATATTGAAAATTAGATAGTATATAATGTATGAAGAGAGGCCCAGATCCGTTCATATTTGGAATTATTATTATTGATACTCGAGATAGTCTTCTCCACTTGGAGATTAAATAATAGCTTATTTAGTCATTCAGAATAAGAGATAACCTCAGAACTCCTCCAATACTTAGATACCAATTTTTTAACAGACATGGAAATTAAGGCAATATGGAACTTACACTTATTAACTGAAATTTGCGAGTAATCCCAGAAAATACAAACCTCTGGGATGAACAGGTCTCTCAGCCCAAGGAGTGGGTTGGCCTTGTCCTTTATAGCCTCCCAAAGTGGTAATATCTTAGGACATTCCCAGAAAATGAATGTGGAGCAGAGAACCCTCTGCCTGAGCATATCTAGTACATAGGCTAGAGGAAGTTATACCCCATTTAGCCAGCTTCTGGGGATAGTGGTAGGGATTATGGAGAATATGAAATTGCATCAATCGTAGCCTATCTTGTGTTACAAAATGATGGCAGTTATTCCATATAGTTGTCCAGTCCTTATCTCAGTTTGGGAAAAAGGCCGACCAGAACTCTGTAGGGCCAAACGGTGCAAGGAAATGCCAACCATACAAAATATTGTACAATTTGGAAATGCTTCAGGTGGAGTTAACCAAAGGGGCTAATTCTGTAAGGAAGGCAAAGTCTTAAGATATAGGGATGCCCTCCCCAAATTTTTTAGTGAGAAGGTGTCTAAGCTGATATACCTTGAAGTAGTCACTTCCCTTGAGCCTGAATTTCACCACAATATCCTCAGCTGATAACCAAGTACCATCCTCCTTGAGAAATAAATGAACCTTCCCTTCACCTAAGCTAGGTAACCATCTGGGGGATAACATTCTGTTATCTATTTTAAAGGCAGGAGAGTTCCAAATTGACTGCTTTCCATCCAACCAATTTTTATATTTTAGGAATCTGCACAACTGTGAAATCAGTCAGTCTGTTTTGTCTCAAGGATTATTCTATGGTTGTTTTGACCCTGTCCAATGTGTATAGTGAAACTTTCAATAAATTTTAAATTATACAAAAAAAAAAATTACATATTATCTTCAATCTGAGTATACTGATCCATTTCTGTTCACTCAAAGTGTTACTAGAAAGTCACTGTGTGGATAAATGTGCTTGTTGGTACAGGGAAATTCCGATTGTGGTACCTTTTAGCTCCTTAGGTATTGAGAGTGTATTGAGGAAAAATAAAGCGGAAGGGGTAATGTTAACTGAATGAATCTTTTCCCTCTCTATTTTAAGCCACACGGGCAAATAACCCGAGGAATAGGAGACCATCCACTTTAAGTATTTGGCCGCACAACATGCCCAGAAGTACATCCATATGTATGGGAGTCGTAAACCACCCTTGGACTTAGGTGCCACCAGCTTATAAAAAGCTAACCTAGGCTTTTTTTTAGACCAGATAAAATCACCAATCAAACTTTGAGTCTTTTTGAACCAGCTGCTTGGCACACAGATGTCAAGTAGCTGGAGAGGGTATAAGAGACGTGGGAGAATATTCATCTTGACCAGGCTGACTCTCCCCCAAAAAGAGATAGGTAGAGCCGACCATCTAACCAAATAGAGAGCCACCGTGGACAGTATGGCCTCCAAGTTGTATTTAAAGATACTCTGCAGATCTCTTAACACAATACCCAAATACTGCAACGAGTCTTTAGACCAGGCCAGACCCAGGGAAGTAATATCATTCTTAAAAACTTTATGATTTAGGGGAAACACAATCGACTTCCCTACATTTAATTTGTAATTAGATAGTTTACTATAATGTTTGATTATATCCAACATGGCGGGAATAGAAATCTCTGGGTGGGAAAGGTACAAAAGCAGGTCATCCGCATATGCAGCAACTTTAAGCTCAGTATCGAGAACGGTGATCTCCTGGACCTTTGGACAAGAAATTAATTTACGGATTAGCGACTCTAGGTAGAGATTGAAAAGCAAGGGAGAAAGAGGACACCCCTGCCTGGTTCCGGAATGCAAGATGAAGGTCCTAGAGAACACTCCATTCCCTGAAATCTTAGCTGTCGGTTGCTGATATAAAGCCTTTATCCACAATTGAAATTTTTGAGGAAACCCAAAGGAATTTAATGTTTGAAGTAGGAAACTCCAATTGACTCTGTCAAAAGTCTTCTCGGCGTCCAGAGAAACCAGTGCCATTGTCAAGAAAGCATCTCTGGACACTGAGAATACATGCGAAAGAGTACGGAGATGGTCTGCGGAGAATCTGCCTTTCATAAATCCTACTTGGTGTGAACCAGTTAAATCGGGGAGAACCAAGCTGAGTCTCTCCGTCACAATCTTTTTTAGAATTTTAATGTCTTGGTTCAACAATGATATGGGTCTATAACTCTCAACACATTCTAAATCTTTCCCCGGTTTTGGAAGGAGCACAATAAGGGCCTCAAATAAAGAGGAGTCGGCTAGCACCCCTGATAATATATAGTGAAAAAGAGACAGAAGATGAGGAGTAATTTGTTCCTTAAAACACGTATAGAAATTTGCTGAGAAACCATCTAGCCCAGGTGATTTATCTGAAGGTAGGCCCTTTATCACCTCCAGGATTTCAGACTCCGTAATAGGGGTTATTAGCCTCCTACCCTGGGACTCTGAGAGACAAGGCAGATGGGCGTCCACCAGATAAGAGGAGAGAGTAAGGTCTGAGGGGGGGTTAGGCATTTTGCCATATAGATGTTCGTAATAAGTTATGAACTCCGAGACAATCTCCTGAGGATTAGATTTGAGAGTTCCATCAAATTTGGAGCGAATTGGGGGGGGATAAACCGAGTGGACTCCAATTGTTTAATTCTCTGGGCTAGTAGTTTGCCCGCTTTTCCCTTGTGTTCTATATAGGAGGCTTTGGTACATAAAATAGCAAACTCTGCTTTCTCATTGAGCATAGCTATATAGGAGTCCCTCAATTTTGCCAACTCTTGATCAGAATTGGCAGATGGATTTGAATGTAGGCTAGTCTCTAATGTTCTTATCCAGGTTAGCACCTCCCTCAGCCTGACCTCCCGTCTCCTTTTCCTCATCACAGCCATCCCAATTAGGATGCCCCGAAGATATGCATTAAAGGCACACCAAAGCACATCTGGCCTAATGTCTTGCGTAGCATTCAAATCAAAAAATTGTGTGATATGTTCCTTAATTTGGTCTCTACACTTGGAATCCTTAAGCAGTTGGCCATTCAATTTCCACCTGGTTTTCTGTTTGGGCAAGGAAGTGAGGGTCAGCTTACAGAGCACTACAGAGTGATTAGAGGGTGGACCTGACAGGATAGTAGAACCTGTCACCCCTGGTAACAAGACCTGAGACATTAGTAAAAGGTAATATGTAAGTTGTTCTGGAGAGTTAGGTCAAGCCAACTAAATGGCATTTTGCCATAGTGAGACAGGTGTCTTGGAAACTATAAAAGAATTCTTTATTACCCTCTTAAGTTTTATAGAAATAATACTTAGTATGATACTTGGATTGTTGAGACAGCAGGTCACTGAGATGTCCATACATTGCTGCCCCTTCATGACATATAATAATTAGTTGAAATATGTTCAAGGGAGGCATGACAAACAAAGTGACACAGCAAAAGTGGTCAGCACTATGCCTCAATGCACACAGTCTGGCTAACAAGATGACTGACCACACTGCCACAATAGCTGAAGCAGGACTACTGTAGACTGGGTGGCCATAACTGAAACATGGTTCTCAAATAATCATGGTTGGGAGGTGACTATCCCAGAGTACAACTTGTTTAGGAGAGATAGGACTGGGAAAAAGGGAGGGGTAGCTATTTATGTTAAGGATGCCATCAGTGCTACAGAAATGCAACAGGCACTAGGGGAAGCAGATGATCTTTGGATCACAATAGGGGCCGGGAGCCGGAAGCCCATTTGGGTAGAATTAATCTACAGACCCCCAAATCAAGAGGAAACCAGGGATAAGGAAATCCTGGAAACCATCTTCCAGATGTCAGGCAAAGGGGGCATGGTGCTGGTGGGGGATTTCAGTCTGCCAGACATAGATTGGAATATCCACACAGTGGCATTGCAGAAGAGCAGAGAATTCCTAGTCACACTACGGGAAGCAGGCCTAAGTCAACTAGTAACATCACCCACAAGGGGTAAAGCAGTTCTAGATCTGATATTCACAAATAGTGATAGGATTATGGGTGTCAAAGTAGGGAACCACCTGGGCAACAGTGATCATAACACGTTATGGTTCAGGGTAGAAAGGACTGCAGACTCCACACACTCTAAACTGAAGGTCCTTGACTTCAGGAGGGCAGACTTCACAAACATGAAGGTCTGCCTAAGAGACAACCTTAATAACTCGGCAGAAGGGAGCGCTGATGAATATTGGACAAGGCTGAAGGATGCGATAATCAAAGTCACATCACAGTGTGCCAGTCAGGTTAGTAAGAACAAAAGGATAAAAAACCCACTATGGTTTTCCAAGGAGGTGGCAACATTGGTGAGAGAAAAGCGCATAGCCTTCAGAAAGTACAAGGAGTCGGGGAACGAGGTAGACAAAACAGAATATAAATGGAAACTAAAAGAGACAGGGAAAATGATAAGAAATGCAAAGGCTCAAACAGAAGTTAGGATAGCTCAGGAAGTAAAAAAGGGTTACAAAACCTTCTACAGGTACATACGTGAAAAAATAAAGACCAAAGGGGGCATTGTTAGACTCACAAAAAAAGTTGGACAAACCACAGAGCAAGACAGGGAGAAGGCAGAGGCACTCAGTGAGTACTTCTGCTCAGTCTTCACACAGGAAGCAGATGGTAACAGACCAACAATAGGCATAAAGAAGTGTCTGATTGAAGGAATAGACATGTGTCCCTTCACAGAGGAAAGGTACCTGGAGGAAATAGAAAAGTTAAAGGTAGATAAATCTATGGGGCCAGATGGGATACACCCAGGAATACTGAAAGAACTAGGGAGGGAACTGGCAGTCCTCTTAGCAGTGCTCTTCAACAAATCATTAAGGAGAGGGGAGGTGCCGGAGGATTGGAAGAGTGTAACAGTAGTACCACTCCACAAGAGCGGAAGCAAGCAACAGCCAGGTAACTACCGTGTGGTTAAGCTAATGTTAGTCATGGGAAAACTGATGGAGTCCCTGCTGAAGGAAAGAATCACAGCTTTTTGGAGCAAACTGGTCAGCTTGACAAAAAACAACATGGTTTCATGGCAGGGAAGTCCTGCCAGACAAATCTGGTTGATTTTTTCCATTGGGTCACCAAAACAGTGGATCAGGGTGGGGCAGTGGATGTGGTTTACTTGGACTTCAGCAAAGCTTTTGACTGTTCCACACAGGAGACTAGTCAAAAAACTGTAGAACATGAGAACTGGGTCCAAGGTTACAAACTGGGTCCGACACTGGTTACATGGGAGCACTCAAGAGAGTATTAATAAATGGCACTTTGTCTGTGAATGGGAGGGTGACTAGCGAGGTCCTGCAGGGCTCAGTTCTGGGGCCGATCATCTTCAACATATTCATCAGCGACATTGTGGATGAACTAGAGGGACATGTGTGCCTGTTTGCAGATGACACCAAAACTGGCAAGAGTAGATACAACAGAGGGACAGCAAAGCATGGAAGCTGATCTCCGAAAACTGGAGGAGTGGTCCAGGACCTGGCAATTGAAATTCAATGCCACAAAAATGCAAGGTCATGCACCTGGGAAAGCATAACCCAGGGAAATTGTGCTCAATGGGAGAGGAGCAGCTGGTGGCCATCAGTCAGAAGCGAGACCTAGGGGTGATCATATCAGATTACCTCAAGGTCAGTAGACAATTTGAAAAGGCAGCACTAAAGGCTAGTGGTATTCTGGGATGCATAGGGAGGGGCATCATGAGCAGAAGGCATGAAGTAATCATGCCCCTGTATGGGTCCCTGGTCAGGCCTCGCCTGGAGTACTGTGTTCAATTCTGGAGGCCACACATCAGGAAGGACATAGATAGGCTGGAGATGGTACAGAGAAGAGCAACAAAGATGGTGCATGGCTTGCATAAGAAACCGTATGAGGCAAGACTGAATGACCTCAAATTATACTCCCTAGAACAATGCAGGAATTGTGGGGACGTGACAGAAACATTCAAATACCTTAAAGGTAATAACAGGGTGCATGTGCAGAACCTTTTTCAGGTAAAGGACTACAGCAGGACTAGAGGGCACAACCTTCGACTTAAGGGAGGAAAGTTCAGAAGCAATACAAGGAAATTCTTCTTCACAGAGTGAGTTGTGGAACCATGGAATAGCCTACTGGAGGGGGTGGGGAGAAGCCAAGACAGTGGGGGAATTCAAGTGGGCATGGGACAGACAGCGGGGGATACACAAGCAGGTAGCTAAGTAGGGGGGTAGGAAGCCAAGGGCAGACTTGATGGATCGTATGGTCCCCATCTGCCGACAACTTCTATGTTTCTATGTTTCTAAGCTACTTAGCAAATCTAGATGATGTAATCTCACTGTTTCCTATGTCTATTGGTAAGGAGTTCTAAATGCCCACTATTTTGGGGTTAAAAACAATTCTTCCTTTTGTTTGTTTTGAAGTTTACTATTTGGGGTTCTTTATTTTGTTTTCAACTACTTGAAAAAGATAGTCTGCATTTTGATCCCATTTCAGATATTGAAATGCTATCAAAATGAATATTGAATATGAATAGAAGGTCACCTAAACCTTCACTTTGTGTATGTAGGGGGGCATGATTGTTGTCTGCTGCACCACCAAACTAGGAGACCAGTCCATTAATTTGCAATGTCTCTTTGATTGAGACAGTTAATTGAGTACAGGGAACATTGTGCTGGAGCCAGAAATTAATACCACTGGATTATCCAGTGGCATTTGTTTCACATGTGTTGGCAAATCCCTCTCCAGTGCAGGAGATGGCATCTGGCACTGGCCCAGGGATTAACACTGACTACTGTGATTTAAGCAGCAGGGTATCCTGTTATATGAGTGACTCAAATTGAGTGACTCACTTTTGAGTGACTCAGTTTGAGTGCCTGTGATGTGAGCTACTGTGAATAGGGAGCAAGGTGCAGTTATAGCAATGACAGAGGAGAAGAACAGCGATTGGAGAGGAGAGTGAATGGAAGAGGAAGGTACAGGAAATGGGTATATGGGACGTGGCCTGGCAAACTGGTTCCCAGCTGGCTGTTTGGTCTGATGGTGAGAGTGCGTGCCTGCAGTGCTAGAGGATCCGGATTTGGGGCTGGCTAGGCATATTATTATTTTTGTGTGTAGTAGGCAGTTAATTTTTTTTTAATATTGTTCCACGATATCCTGGTTTTGTGGTCAGTGGTCCCCCACCCTCCTCAATGTGGCCCCCCTGTGATGACTTGAGTCCCCCTCTGAGTAGCCTCCTCCTGATTTGTCTCCATTCCCCCAGTGTCAGACTGCCCCAAGTTGATTATAAAAAGGAAGTGGGGGTGCGAGGGGCTATGCCCCTACATAGAAAGATTAGTATACAATCTCACCCAGAGAGTGTATTGCAGACCACCACTGATTGTTGGTCCTCTGTTGTGCACATTCTCCACTTTTGTTTTAGGCAATGTGCATGCACCGATGTGGACGTCACTATTATTTTTTCAGTGTTATGAAGGAAAAACAAGCAGCAGTGGCATTGAGCACACTGCATGGGACTGCTGGGTAAATTTACATGTGCATGGCCCTGGAGCATAGCATGCATGAGTATGTCAAATGGCAGAAATGCATGGTACATACAGTAAGAAGGAAACATTTCCTTCTTAGCTGTTGCTGCCATCTGTACTACCTGTGAAACATCCTCCAAACCCCACAACTGCTGTGATTTTGCGAGGCAGCACTGATGCCTGTTGTTTGGACTGAACATAACAGGCACTACATGTGTTAATACATAGTTTGTATGTTTTCTGTAAGGGCCTGGCATTCATCATGCAGCTGGTGAGTATTCTCCAATGTCCCGCAGCCATGGCACATGGTATCTGCTGTACCAGCTCCGCAACAGTCATCGTCAGCCAGGAACCTGCAAGGTTTGGGATGGGCTCATGCATATTAATGAGCCATTCACAGCCAGATTTCTGCTCTGCCTAGTGCTACACACTAGTATGAGGTGTCCTGTATTAATTCACCCCATTGTCTGGGACTGCTGGGGATAATTTTCATGTGCATAGACTGGGAGTACACCATTCAGTAGTAGATCAACTGGCGGTCATGTGTATGGTACATAAGAACAAAATATTTCATTCACCGCCATTCACCAGCACCCAAACCACCTGGCAAACCCCTCCAAACCCCACAATAACTGCACACTTTGTTTGACAACACCAATGCCTGTGGTTTCGAATGAACACCACACTTATCAGGTATGTTAACATGTAATTTGTATCTGTCCTGTAAGGGCTGCAAATCCATCAGACTGTTGAAGATATTCCTGATGTCCTTCAGCCATGGCATCTGGAATCCGTTACACCATTGACTCACTGGTACTTCATCAACCAGGGAACCACAAGGTGTTGGGAGGTGCACACAAATAAATGATCCCCCCCCACAGACTGAGTCATGCTCTGCCTAGTGCTACATGCTACTGTCAGGTGTCATGTCTCTGGCTGACAGTATTATGGCAGAACTAGAATTGCCTTACATTGTGTTGTTAACACAGGAATTTTTGAATCCTGTCCACTGTAGCTTAATTTTGATGGGATGTGCTTAAGCTGTGTCTATTTGAAGATGACACTAAGCTCTGTGGCAGAGTAGACAGTGAGGAAGGGGTAAGGGAGCTAAAGAAGGACTTGCAAAGACTGGAGAGATGGTCCAAAGTTTGGCAGTTGAAATTCATTGCCATGAAGTGCAGATGGATAGGAGGGAGTTAAGCTGGACACTACCAATGAGGAAAAGGACAGACACATCATAAACAACCCCTTAAAACAATCTAGCCAATGTAACAAAGCTTACAACAATGCAACCATGACGTTGGGGTGTACAGGGAAGGGGGTTTCCAACAGGAGGAAGGAGATGATACTGTCTCTCTATAGAGCACTGGTAAGGCTGAATCTGGAATACTATGCCCAGTTCTAGCACCCTCACTTAAGAAAAGAAAAAGACAGGCTAAAGATGGTGCAGCGTAGGATAACCAGAAATTATTCAGGTCATCAGGGCAGATCCTATGAGGATCAGCTTAAGGCCCTGAGCATATACAAGCTTGACACCAGAAGGGAGAAGGACAATATGATCGAGATCTTCCAAGTATCTTAAATGAATGAATATGGTGGTAGGTTGTGAGGAAATATTCAGTAGGATAGGCAAAATCAAGAATATGGGAAATGAGTGGAAGTTGGCAGGAGTGAGATTCAGGAGGGATGCAAGAAAGTTGTATTTTACAGAAAGATTGGTCCAGCCGTGGAACAGCTTACAAACAGAGGTGTTGGGGGTAGGAACCTAAACTGTTTCAAACACTAGTAGGACTGAATAAAAGGCTTAATAGTTGCACAGGGGGAAAACAGTAGGGCAGGGGGCAAGGGGGACCATGTGAGGGCTATGCCACAGCTATATATCTGGTCCAAAGGTAGGATAGGATAAAGTAGGGCAGACTGGATGGACCAATGCTCTTCTTCTGCCAACATTTTCTGTGTTTCATAGTGGTAAAGTGTGAGGAAATATTCAGCACACTCTGTGACCTTCTCAGAGGTGCTACCTGTCTATGACAGGAGGGCTTACAGTATTCTCCACACCAGGAACTTCAATGTATAGTTGAAAAAATGGTGCAGAGAGGACAGCTTTGGTTTCTCTGGGAACTGGGGCCACACCTGGAGGGATATGGGCCCATACAAGGGTGACAGCTTGCATCCATCTAGGAGAGAAACTGTAGTCCTTAGTAAGCAGTTTAAATGCTGCATTGGCAAGCATTTCAACTAGCCGATTGAGGAGGTGGAATGAGGCAGGGAGACATAAACTGTCCCCCCCACAAGTTCAAGAGGTCAACTATGGGAATCCAGAGGAAGGAAAACCACAAAAGAAACCAAAAAACAATGAAATCCAGGGGGAAGATGAAAAAAAAATAAAGCTAAGATGAGTGAGAGGAATAAGGGAAGGCAAATGGAAAAATGAGGGGAGTTGGCAGCACATTCTGGAAAGCTATGTGTGCAAATGCTCAAAGTCTGAGCAACAAGATTGTGGACCTGGAGGCCACCTTGCTGGAAGCAGACCTGGATTTAGTCACCATTGCAGAGACCTGGTGCAATGAAAACCAAGACTGGGATATGGCCATACCAGGTTCTGTTTTGTTCAGAAGGGACAAGGTAGGTAAAAAAGGGGGAGGAGTAGCTCTTTATGTAAGAGACAACATAAAGGCTATGGAAATACAAGGGTAGTAGGGGGGAGCGGAGGTACTGTGCGTCACCCTGGAGAAAAGGAAAGGAAAGGGTCTGTTATATGCACAGGAGTGATCTACAGCCATCCAGCCTGGGGGAAGAAGCAGATGGGAAAATCTTGGAAGCAATCCATAGAATGGCTCACAAGGTAGAAGTGATACTAGCAGGGGACTTCAATCTACCAGATGTGGATTGGAGCCTCCCAGCAGTGGCAACAGCCGGATGTAGGGACATCCTGGACTTGCTGCAGGGGGCGCTCCTTAGGCAACTTATAGTGGAACCCACTCATGAGGGGGTGTTGCTGGACCTGGTTCTGACAAACAGGGACAGTACTGCTGATGTTACAGTCAGGGATCACCTGAGGACCAATGACCACTGTATTGTGTGGTTTAAGATAAGAACTGGGTTACAATCAAGTCGCACGAGGATGAGGGTCATGGACTTCACGAGGACCGATTTTAAGAAAATAGGAGAATGCCTCAGAGATGCCCTGGCAGGGATAGGGAAACTAGGGGGAGTCAAGGACCAGTGGACAAAAATAGGGCATTGAAAAAGCTACACACCTGTGGCAGGCAGGATGGCAAGGGCAAGAGAAAAAAGAAACCACTATGGTTCTCTATTGAGGTAGTGGAAAAGGTAAAGAGTTAATAAACTGGCTTTTAGAAAGTATAAAAAAACACAGAAAGTGGTAGCTAGGCAGACTTATCTTGAGAAACAAAGGGAGGCAGGGAAGACAGTTAGGCGCAAACGTGCAAACAGAGGAGAATATTGCCAAATCAGTAAAAAAGTGGCAAGACATTTTTTAGATACATAAGTAAAAAAGAGAAAGACCAAGGGAAGGATAGTAAGGCTCACAGTGGGAAGTGGGGTGTGTGTGTGTGTGTGGAAGAGGACCACCAAAAGGCAGATATATTGAACGGATACTTCTGTTCATTATTTATGGAGGAGGGATAGGTAGCAGGCCAATGGTACAAGACAAGGGCATTAAGGGAAGAGAGGTGGACACTAGCCCTTTTACAATGGAAAGAGTCATAAGGGAATTGTCACTGTTAAAAGAAGATAAGGAAATGGGACCAGATTGGGGTGCACCCCAGGTTACTAAGAGAGCTCAAAGAGGAGTTGGCTGCACCTCTGACAGCCCTGTTCAACCTGTCACTAGAAACGGGAGAGGTCCTGGGAGACAGGAGGAGGGCTGATGTAGTCCCACTCCACAAAAATGAAAAAACAGAGAGGAAGATAGAAATTACCGGCCTGTCAGCCTGACTTTGGTAGTGGGAAAAGTAATGGAATCACTACTGAATTAAAGGATTGGGGAATACCTTGTTTTCAATGGTCTTCAGGATTTGAGGCAATATGGGTTCACAGGGGTGAGACCTTGCCAGACAAACCTGATCGAGTTCTTTGACTGAGTAACCAAGGAAGTGGATCAGGGAGGAGAGATTGACATAGCCTACCTGGACTTTGGTAAGGCCTTCAACACTGTTCCACATAGAAGACTGGTTTAACAAGCTGAGAAGCCTGGGAGTTGGTCCTAAAGTAGTAAGATGAGTAGAGAGCTGGCTGGACAATAGGAGTTAGAGGGTGGTTGTAAATGGCATCCATTTTAGAGATAGAACAGTGACCAGTGGGGTGCCACAAGGGTCATTACTAGGCCCAGTCCTCTTCAATGTCTTCATAAGAGACATTGCAGAAGCACTGGAAGAGAAGGTATGCTTGAGAATCAATGAGTGGTTCTTAAACTAAGATGGCAGATGATATGGGCCAGACAGCATCACTCGCTCTATGTTGAGTCGTTTTCTTTTCAGTTTTACTCTGTGTTAATTTTTTAGATTCATTCTGTGTTAATTTTGTCATTTTTTAGTTAATTTAGTTAGGGTTCTTTTAGTGAACTAGTCCAGTTAGTGTGCAGCATATTGTTTTGAGGTTGGTATTGTATCTTTCATCTAGCATTCTTCCCTATTACTTATCCTGGCCAGGGCATATAGCAGTGGGCTGAAGGCTGATTATTATTTCAGTCACTCTAATTGTGGTGCTTCTTTTTTACTGTCACCCACACTACCAGTAGTTTTATCCAGTTTTGCTAACACTGATCAGGTAGCCTTTCTGACCAGAATTCTACATTGTTTTTATATACGTTTTGTACTTTGCAGTTGTTTGGTGCAAAGTACGTCGACTCACTAGCTGCGGGGAGCAATTGGAATTATTCATTGCCCTATCCACTCCTCCATCTGCCTAATCTCAATTGATCTTAGAGGTTACCTGCAGTTGAAGAAGTTTGTGAGGAGAAGAGGAGTAAGTGCTATGGATATACCTTGATGAGGAAGAGAAAGATTTGGTGGACTGAGAGGCCGTGACAGTCTTCTGCCTGTTCACCTGCTGGATAGTCAGTGGAGTGGAGAAGAAACCATTTGGCCATCAGGGTACCTTGGAGGTGAGTTGGTGAGTGGGGTGTGGTCTGTGGAGGCTGGGGAGTGGTAGCAGGAATTGCTGGTCAGCGAGCGGATTGCTCCTATACCCAGGGAGTGTTGCAATATTTCTGCCATCTGAGGGTAGCTGGTGCTGTTGGGGCTCTGATCCTCAGTCATCTGAGGCCAGCACTGATTGCCTCTCATAGCCTGGGATTTTGCAGCTGGCTGCTTCATATAATTAGAAATGTGAGGTCTGCGCTACCTCTGGTCTATTGCTAGTGGTCCGCATTGCCTACCTGTGGGGGGCAGTGGTGCTGGTCAGGGTGTCTCCTTGGAGGGGAACTGAGTCTGGTGGCTGAAGGGCGACAGGATTTCTGTTGTCTTTGGGGGTCCTTGAGGTGGAGTTTGGTTCTTTTCCTAGGGCTCCTAATCTTCAAGCAGGGTCACCCAGCCTGTGTTGCTGGCCTCTGGGGCTTATTTGCTGGCCTGAAGAGTCTGAGTGACTTTCATATTCTCTCCTTCTAAACTGCAGTGCAAAGTCCCACTTCTGGAACCAAGGCTTGAACTAAGGCTGCAGCCCTGGTGTGCATGCTTGGATTTTCTTTTAAATGTCATCTTGGGGGGGGGGGGCTGTGAGACTGACCCCATTAACTGTTTTGTTTGCATTATTCAGTGGCCACTGGAGTGAGAGTGCAGTGGCATTGTTTGGACAATATAAGCTTGCTGGCTGGTTGCGTGTGAGAGACCCAGCTATCCCTGACATTTAGTGTCTGCATTGGTGTTCATCAATTGTTTCACCATTTATGAACTGGGCTAGAAGAATGTTTGCCGTATTTTATTTAAAGGGAGGCAGGATTATTATTTGAAAGCCTGGTTTATTGATTGGGGGGATTTGGGTTTTGTTTTAGTTTTTTGTTTTGAGTGTTTGATTTGTTACTTTATTTGTATTTTTTAGTTACTGTTTGGGTGATTGTTGTGTCTGGCCATTGTAGTTATGTGTTGGAAGCTTTCTTTTGTGGACAGGCACTACTCCCACTCTAGGCTTAGGGGCCTGCACCCCTTCGATTGTCCTCTGCTACCTGCTGAGGTGTATAGGCATTGTTGGGCCTTGGGAGTAGCTCAGAGGGGTCGGGGGGCATGGGCCCGCAGCCGGGGGGTGGAGCGGGATGGGTAGATTGGGGTTGTGGGCACCAGGAGGTGCCCTGGGGTGAAATGAGTCCAGAAAAGGGGTCCTCCTACCTAGTTCCCATACCCAAGGACTCTACATTGAGTGGGCAAATGACACACTCTCCCGTGGCCACTCATCTGACGTGGGTGGTGTTGTGCAATGCTAGATTGATTAAGAACAAGACAGCAGTCACTGCTGATCTTGTTGGAACATCTGACCTGGCGTGCATCACCAAGACCTGGCTGGATGAGAATGCTGGTCCTGTGTTGGAGGTAGCAGTGCCAGCCTGGTACTTGGTGATACACTGCTCGAGATTGGATCGCAGGGGCAGGGGTGTAGCCATCTGTTTCAAGATGGAACTGAACCTTATAGATGTGCCTGTGGGGATCACCAGATCCTTTGAGTGTATCATGGGTGCAGGTATGGGTTGGCAATTCTTCTATCTACAGTCCACCCAGGGATGGGAAAGAATTTTTGCAGGAAGTCACGGACTTCATCGTTGATATGGTGTTGGAGTCCTCCAGGTGTCTGGTCCTGGGAAACTTCAATGCCTGGATTGACGATGAACTCTCGCAATTTGGTGAAGACTCCCTCCAATTGATGATCTCGATGCGCTTCACACAGGTTGTTACTGCTGCCACCCATAATTGTGGTCACTCTCTGGACCTGATGTTCCTCCTGCGGATGGAGATCTCCGATTTGGTGGTGGAACCAGTCGGTTGGTCTGACCATCACACTATAGGGTTTAGTTTTGTGGCTCCTCCTAATAGACCTGCCGCTGTGGAGATGGTCTGGTATTTCCCATTAAGGGGTGTGTCCCCCGCTAGTCTAATGGCGGTACTGGACCTATGGAGTAGGCCAATGGGATACATGGAACCAGGCGACCTGCTGCTGCACTATAATAGTGCAATATTGGGGGCCCTAGACTCCATTGCTCCTGTCTGAGTTCGTCCACTCATTCTTCATCCTCAGTCCCCTTGGTTTGATGGGTCTTGAAGGAGTTGAGGCAAGTAGGGGGAAGGCTGAGTGGTGCTGGCATAAATCTGGCTCGGAGGTTGACAAACTTAGATTGATGGCCCATTATAGGGACTATCAATTGACCATCTCCCTTAAGAAGGCAGAGTTCCTGTCCAGGGAGATTGCCACTGTAAGGAACTGATCAGCCCAGCTCTTCCGAACTTTGGACAGGTTGTACAATTCAACCTGCCTTCAGAATCAGAGAGCTTTTTCACAGCTTAAATGTGAGGCATTCGCTCAATCCTTTGCAGATAAGGTTGCCACCATCAGGTCGAAGATCCATTCTGTAGTCTCCAATGAGCAGTGTGGTGGACAGTGAGAGGTCGCTAGTGCCCAGTTTGTCTGGTCTGACTTTGACCGGTGGACAATCATTGATATCATGAAGATTGTCCAGGGTATGCGACCTGCTTGCTGTAGTTTGGATCCTGATCCAACCCACCTCCTGGTGGAGTGTGTGGATGTCATCAGACTGGTCCTTTCTGAGATAGTCTGGAGTTTGTTGGAGAAGGGGTGGTTCCCTGACCACTTGAAAGAGGCGGTCATTGCCCCTTTTTTAAGAAACCTTCCCTCAACCCAGACTGTCTCACAAACTACAGACCTGTCTCTAACCTGCCCTTTGTGGGTAAGGTTATTGAGAAGGTAGTCACGTTGCATCTTGAGGACCATCTTGCCACCCACGAGGTCAATAATCCTCTTCAGTTTGGATTTAGGAAGCGGCATAGTACCAAGACGGCACTTGTTTGGTTACTTAATGATCTCCTGATGGCGTGAGATCAGAAGAGCCATTCAATCTTGGCTCTCCTTGATCTCTCCGCAGTGTTTGACACTGTGGACTCTGGGGTATTACTGGAGCATCTGTGGTTGATCTGTGGACTGTCTGGTACGGTCCTCAAATGGTTCCATTCTTTTCTCATGGGCAGGACACAGAGAATGGTGTCAGTTTTTTTTTCCTTAGTCCTTTTCCCTCTGATCTGTGGGGTGCCGGAGGCTCTATGTTGTCTCCCATGTTGTTTGCAGTATATATGCTGCCATTGGGAGACTTTATAAGGTGGTATGGGCTGAGTTTTCACTGCTTTGCAGATACTAAGCTATATCTGTCCTTTGTGCCCAAGCAGGATGATACTGTTGCAGTTTTTAACAACTGCCTCGCCGAGATTCAGGACTGGATGAGTGCCAGCTGGTTAAGGTTGAACTTGGATAAGACTGAGGTGTTGGTTGTGGACCCTAGTCATTGGTTACAGGGGTCCTTGGCTGCTCAGCCCTCTGGGCTTGTTCTGGGGTGCAGGCAGCTGAGGTCCTCTAAACTGGTGGCGGAATCTGGGCGTTATTTTTGGTGGCAAGCTGACTCTTAAATCACAGGTGTCAGCCATTGTCAAGGCCTCATTTTACCATCTGAAGAATACTGCCCAGATAAAACATCTTGTTCCACCTGATGACCTTGCTACTCTGGCCCATGCCTTTGTGACCGCCCGCCTTGACAACTGCAATGCTCTCTACCTAGGGCTTCCTGGGGTGGACATCTGCCACCTGCAGGTGGTGCAGAATGTGGCAGCCAGGCTGTTGACAGGCTTCTCTTGATCTAACCATGTCATGCCTGTACTCCACAAATTGCACTGGTTGCCAGTGTAGTGGAGGATCACCTTCAAGGTCAGTTTGCTGACCTGTAAGTCCCTACATGGACAGGGACCATGTTATTTGCAAGACCGCCTGCATCCCTACCGCCCTCTCTTCCTGCTCCATTCTACTGACGAGGGATTGCAAGAAGTTCCCAGGGTCTGCTTAAAGACCTTGGGGCAAACTCTTTTGCATATATGGCGCTGATCCTGTTGAACTCTCTACCTCATCAGATTAGAGAGTGCCTGTCCATTAAGACCTTCAAGGCTGCCCTAAAAACGTATTTACTCAAGTCAGCCTTCTCAGAAGTGTTTTAATTGAAACTTTGCTGATTTTATCTGATTATTGTTTTCTCTTTATTTTAGTATGTTTTATGCCTATGTACAAGAGCTTTGATATTTTGAAAAGCCCTTTTTAGAAATAAAAATGACTTTGACTTTTGACTTTCCCTGTTTGTGGATGACACAAAAATCTGCAACAGAGCAGACACATGTTGGGGGGGGGGTGGAAAGAATGAGAGATGATCTGAAAAACCTGGAAGAATAATCACAGGTTTGGCAGCTGGGCTTCAACACAAAAAGTGTAAAATCATGCACTTTGGGCACAGAAACCTGGGGCAATGTATCAACTGGGAGGAGAAGTACTAGCAGTCACAAAACAGGAAAGGGACCTGGGGTAATCATTTCTGATGACCTGAAGGGAACTAATCAGTGTGACAAGGCAGTGGGAAAGGCTAGTGGGATGCTTGGCTGTATTGGCAGGGGTATCACTGGCAGAAAGAGTGAGGTAATAATACCCCCTGTGTAGATCACTAGTGAGACCCCACCTAGAGTACTGTTTCCAGTTCTGCAGGCCTCACCTCTGAAAGGACATAGACAGGGTAGAGGTGGTACAAAGGAAGGCAACCAAAATGGTTAAGGGTATGCATCAGAAGCTCTACGTAGAAAGGCTTAAGGAATTAAATCTGTACAAGAAAGGAGGGAAAGGGGGGATATGATAAAGACATTCAAATACCTCACAGGTACTGTATAAACAAGGTACAGGAAGGGAGCATTTTCCAGAGAAAGAAATGCTCGAGGACAAAGGATCACACTATGAAGCTGGGGGGAGGGGGGGGGACTGAGAGGAAATGTGAAGAATACTTCCACACAGAAAGGGTGGTGGATGCTTGAAACAACCTCATAGTGGAGATGGTGGAGGCTAAAATGGTTACAGGATTCTAGAAAGCATGGAATAGGCACAAGGGGGGTCTTAGAAGTAAGGCAAGCAGGGATGCAAACCGAAGACTGAGTAGGGTCTGCGATGGCATTGAAGGTAAGGAAATAAGGCAGACTAGGTTGGCCAAGAGGTCCATTATCTACCAACAACTTCTGTGTTTCTATGTTTCCATACTTCTATGCCTGCAGAGCAAGTCCTGTGCATCTCGTAACTGAGGGATTCATTTAAATAAATTATTGAATTAACTTGTTCTGGTCTCCCCTCTTTGCACTGAGGACCCACCCTGAGTGAGCCAAGCTTATAGTGGCATTCTCCTTTGGGCTGGTCATTCAGTGTACAGTACCTGCCTTGACTTGGAAGGCCTCTTTGTGCTATTTAATACCTATCCAATGGCAACGAATATGAGGTCATCACTAGCTAAAGCCCCATTCCCAGTTGGAGCTGAACTCGCCTGTGTAGGTCTCTTTTTCTTCAGCCCTTCCTGATCCAAATGGGAGTCAACCAATTGAGGCTGGCATTGCTGTCAGCCTGTAACTTGCCTTCATCTTTCATTACTTCTGGCCATGTCTGCCCCTACACATGGTGAGAGCTACTATCCTCATTGATACCACTATCTGAAATTATTAAAATAACAAATAAATAGCTTTTCTTGCTGTAGGGAACAGGATCAGGTGCCACCCCCACTCTGGTGTGCTGAGGTTGTTTGGTGGATCGAGTAGGCTCCCTGATGGATCTCTACCTCTAGTGCTGGAAAAGGGGTGTCTAGTAACTGCACACATTCTTCCATAGGATTTGTGCCAAATGCTGAGGGGGGCTCAAAATACTAGGGAGAGGACAGGAGTCAGAGCCAGGGCCAACAAGGACCATAAAATACATGTTTTGTCTCTGTCAGTCTGCTCATGCTTCCCTCTATGTATTGCTCTAACTGCCTCCATGAATTGCCTGCAACCAAATACCAGGGACCCAGTGTTACAAAGGAACACCCACAGCCCCATGAGCTGGCAACTGTCACTGCTTTAAATACAGTTAAGCCCACAGCCTGTGGAGTTCCCAGTGCATAAAGACAAATTCTGTTTTTTTTTTCTTTTACTTTTGCTGCCAACCTGGAAATAGGGGTGAGGACTATAAGAAAAAGCAAATAAACAGGCCACATGGCCTGTTAGACTGCCATTTTATGCGTAATTGCCCTGCTTTTGTGTTCTGCCATGTGCCTTTATACCCCCTGTACATTAGCCCACTGGCCCCACATTCATTCAGTTTTCTGTTCATTCTGTAGAGCCCCAGAAATAGGACATCGGAGCACCATGCCAAACATCAACAGACCAGCAGGACAGCATCCTGTTGTTCTGGAAAGAAACACTGTGTGAAATGAATCAATATATCCATATTTAAAAAGTGCTGGTCTAAAGTCTTTGTTTGCTGTTGCTGTGACAATCAATTCCTGTTGTGGAATTGCGCTGCTATGTTTCTGGCTCCTTGCACGAGAGAGGGTCACTCTTTTGCTGTTGCGAGTTTTTTTTAATTTTTTTATTTTTATTACAACTCTCAGTTGCACATCAGTCTAGCTCTGTGGTCTCCTTATCCCCTGTACCCCTTCACATTCACTCATTACCATTCTTTTGATCTTACCTGTCCATTCTGTCTTCCTATTATAACCAAGCCTTCTGTGTCACTGTTTCCTCCACCAGGAAATCTGTCCCTTTAGGACCTTGTACTGCCAGCTCCTTCCCTAGGCTCAAATCTCATCACATTATCCATCCTTTCTCTAGAACCTTCAACTGCCAATGATGAAGGTAGAATTTCAATGAAAACTGACTGCAGGCAAGCCTTATTGTTATACTTGCTGCATATGGGAGTTGATTACTTTATCATAACTGTTGTCTTTGCCATCACTTTGGTTCAGTGACATGTTTAGCAATATTTAGTTACTTAACTATCTCAAGGATCAACATCATATCACATCTGCAACCATACTGTATGCCATCCTTTATAAATCAGTTTAAAGATGCACCATAATAGTATATCAAGTGTACCTTCCTCTTTAGTATACAGTACACACCTCATAAATATACAATAGAAATCACACAATTAACCACATGTATAAATGGAATATACCCAATACATACATTTCTTAAGCACACCTTGTTTTTTTATGTATAGTTATTGAGCCCCATTATGAAATAATCTCTACACCGCTTTGGCATTTGAGTACAAAGTGTCTTCTAGCCCTGCAGTACTAGGGCCTGGCATAGGACATGCATCCATCTGATATGCATCTTGTGCTGGAACCATATGAAAAGTCTCCCTTAATGCAGTACATTGGCAGTAACCCCCTCCTTTCCAAAAGACAATGGCATATAGGGGAGAGGGGTCACCCCCTCTGAATCCTCATCCTCCTCAAACAGGGTTACCTCAATAATCACAGAGCTTCTGCATTCCTTACCTCTGCCTAAAGCATTGAATAATCAAAGTTGCAGGTTTCAGAGGTATTATTTCCAGTGATACTATTTTGGGGATGGGTTATCATAATCTAGTCAAAAGAAACAAACCCATGTCTTACATAGCATAGCATAATGACATATTTTGATATCAGCCCTTCCTTAAACTCCTGTAGCTCCATCATCATCCCCCCCAATGGTATCCCCCTTTCTCTGTAATTCTCCACTTGCTGTGTCTTTACGCACAACCAGAGTGTTAGTATTCTCTGCACACTCTAACTGCTATTCCTGTCTCCAGCCGCAGCAGCGATGAATTAAAATGAGATCTATTTTTAACTCCCAGACAGCCTGCAGGTCTTGCTCTTTCCAGTCTCACTCCCTTCAGAAATCCCAGCTATCGTACAGTAAGTGATGTGAAGGAGATTAGGGCTTGGGGCAGCACTCTACTTTGAGTGCACTGGAGGTACAGCAGGTTTAAAAAAATCCCTGTTACAGATGGTGGTATGGGGCAGGTACAGTGTCATTCTTAAAACAATGGAGTGAAGTGTGCTGTGCTGTAAAACTCTAAAAATAGATGTAATAAGGTAAAAATAGACATGATAAGGAGAGATGTAACACCTTCCTTAAACCTTCTGAGTTGTAGATGTGCAGGGCTTTAATACTCAGGCATGTGTGCCATTGTTCATTAACCTGCAGGGTTTCAGATATACAAGGTTGTAAAACTCTTGTTGCAAATAGAAGAAGGGGCAGTTGTACTGCCACCTTTTAATGTGCTTGGTGAAAAATGTACTGGGCAGTTACAATTCTTGTTACAGAGGGGGGCAGAGGCAGTTGTAAGATTGTCCTTAAACCTCTTGAGTGAGGACTGTTCTGAGCTGTGATGCTCTTCCACAGATGGAGATAACGACAGCTATAAGATCATCCTTAACCTGCAAGGTAAGAGAGGTACAGAGCTACAAAACATCTGTAACAAATGGAGGTAAGAGCAGGTGTAGCACCTTCCACAAGCTTGCTGGGTGGAAGCTGTATTTAACTGTAAGAAACTTGTTACACATAAAGGTAGGGCAGGTGTAACAGCATCCATAGTCCTACTGTGTGTGAGATGTGTGGGTCTGTTAAATTCCTGATACAGATGGAGGTAAGGGCACATGTAACACCTCCTAAATCCTGCTGAGCATCAGATGTGATGAGCTGCAAAACTCATATAACAGGTGGAGGTAGTCTCAGAAGCAGGTGCAACATCCTTACAGCTTTGCATTTCAGCATGCCCTTTTATAAACACAGTGTCCAGTTTTTACAGTTTAAAAGAGAATACATTTGTAGTTCCAAGTTATGCTTTTCAGGGTTTATACTGCATCTTGGTAGCTTGTCTAACAATTCTGTCTAAAAATATTTCATTACCCTCTACTAATCTCATAGTGCATTTGTTCATGACATTATAGCACTCATCATGACAACAAACTGTGATGTCAGCAAACTGCAATTTTGAAGTAGGTGGGGGACTGTCAGAGTCACATTGAATGAGTACTGCATTATCTGAAATACTTAATAGATCTATGGCTGGAAAGGAAAAGAAAAGAAAACCTAGAAAACACTATAGTTAAAGATACAGTAATTGTTAATATAATTTTTTAACCACTATATTTTAAGGCAGACTTAAGTCAGGACATACTCAACTGCAATAGCACAGATCACAAAGTATTAATCATGTTAGGCAGGACCAGGTAAGGAGGTCTCTTTGTTTTTAACTTTTAGCCAGACACAATTCATTTAATATTTCATTTAATTTTTATTTCACATAAAACTGTTTAGGCAGGGCCTATTTTCAAATGATTTAGTGTCAGGGAGACAAAAGAGCAAGATTTGCAGAGATTGGTGCAAAACAAGTGTTGCAGTGTTTGGTGCAGTACAATTTGCACTTTGTTTTTGGAAACACACTGAATGAAGTTTTCCACATTTTTGGTAACTAGTAGGGCTTTGCAATTTGTGTTTTTGTGGTTGAGAGTGAACATAGAAACAAAGACAAAAAATCTGTCGGCAGAAAAGGATGGGTATGCCTATCTAGTCTGTCCTATTTTCCCCTACCTATTACTACCACCTGGACACCATTTGGTCACAGATATTCCTCACTCCACCCTTACCTCTACTTATTATACCCATGTGCCTGTCCCATGCATAGTCAGTCGCCCTATTGCTGTGCCATAGAGACCACCACAATTATGGATATCGGAGTGCTCCCCTTATACCAACACTGGGCCACTGCCCCCTTATCGCCACTTGATGGGCACCCATTGTCACACAGACCATCCAGGCTCCTACTGATCACTCTCACTATCCTACTTCTTGGACCCCTTAGCCCTCTCCTCAAGGGTCTTCTTCCCATACCTCCCACCCCCATGAACCATCAACGACTGTCACCCACTCTGCCACTGCCTCTCATGCATCCTCCATCCCCCCCACATGTCTCTCTGCAGTCATGTGCCACCATCAACCTCCATGCTGGATCACATTCCTATCTTTTCCAACCCTTATCACCCTGGCTATCCCTTGTACTACCCACACGATAACTAGGCAGCAGCTATCCTTGACAATAAGGCAACAATCTTTTGCTCTCCTCAGAGTCTTTGTCATACTCCTGCTAATTTCGGGAAATATTCATCCTAACGCGGGCCCCATCTTGCCCAGCCCTAGCCTCTCGCACCATGGGCTTAGAATAGCTGCAATGAACATTTGCAGCTTAACCAAAAAGATAGCAAGTCTCCATTGCTGGATACTGCAACATCAGCCAGATGTACTAGCACTGACAGAAACCTGGCTCTCCAAAAAAACACCTGACTCATTGGTCACCTTCCCTGGCTTCACCCTTCACAGAGCCGTCAGAATGGGCAAACGTGGTGGGGGGTGTGCTGTATACGTCCGTGACTCCATGATATGCCATGCCCTTCCAATACCTCCATTAGAACATGGTGCCCAAGCCTTATCATTAAAACTTACTCCAGATCCCTCCAGAGCCCCTGTAATTCTTACTGTTGCATATGTTCCCCCAAGAAACCATGCTCCTGCTATACAATCGCTTGCTAAGTACATCTCTGGCTTCCCCACCAAAATGGAACACATCATATTTGGAGACTTTAATGTGAATTGACTTGCCAGTTTGGCTTCCCATGCCAAGGACACCTTCGCTGCACTGGACCTGACCCAGCTGATCAGCCAACCTACCAGGGTGAACCCCACTAATGGCTCTAGCACGCTGATTGACGTTCTCCTCATCAACCATCCCCACAGAATCTCTGACCTGGTAGTCCTTCTGGACTCCTTAAGCGATCACTCACCCATCCTCTTTTCCTGGTCGTGTCTTCAGCAGAAACCCAAACTGAACTATATTGCCCGGCGTTGTCTCCAACCCGGAGGCCTCACAAAACTAAGAAAATACTTAACTCAATGGGACTGGTGCCCCATCTCCCTGGCTCCTACTATAGATGAAGCCCTTGACTATTTCATCTGTTCTTTTAATAAAGCATGTGACATCTATGCCCCACTAGCAAAAGTGCATTCCAAGAAACATAATGCCCCGTGGATCATGCCTGCACTGCTTCAACAGCTAAAGCACAGAGATGATCTCTGGCATAAAGTAGTTGCATCAGGCATGCAGGTGGACAGGCAAGCCTATAAAGTGGCTCATAACAGATGCACTTGGGCCATTAAACAGACCAAATCGGGCTACTACAAAATGACCCTTGCCTCCTCCTGGGGGAATGCTCGGTTGTTCTGGGACAATATCAAGGAACTCAATGGCAAATCCTGGCTGCCCCCTCCCTCCCTACTAACTGTCAACAATGTCCCTACCACCGACCCGCTGGCTATCGCCAACTGCCTCAACTCATCATTCTCTGACCTAGGTGCAGTACTCCCAAATAGCTTCTTCGACCCCACTTCTGCAACCCCGCCCCCTAACACCCAGCATCCCCCTTCCATCTCAGGGTGATCTCTACGAATGAGGCAAGGCCTTTTCTCATTAAAGAACTCAGTGGCTCTTGCTATTGCAAAGATTCTTTTGATATGAGAATCCTACATCTAGTACTAGATACAGTCCTCTCCCCACTGACTGACCTCATTAACCGCTCCCTAAGTCTGGGGCAGTTCCCTGCAGCCAGAAAGACTGCCACAGTCACCCCAATACTGAAGCGTGGTGACAGCACCTCCCTCAGTAACTACCGTCCCATATCCATTCTCCCACCACTCTCGAAAGCCCTTGAAAAAATTATAGCCACCCAACTCACTAAGTAACTTCTTGCTCATAACCTACTTTGCAGGGAGCAGCATGGCTTCAGATCTGAGCACAGTACAACTACAGCTCTCACTGAGTTCTCTAATTTTATTCACTCTGCCCTGGATAGAAAAGACCTAGCTGGAGCTGTCTTCATCAACCTGTCAAAGGCCTTTGATACAGTCTCCCACCCCTCACTCTTAAGCACACTCCGCCACATAGGTCTGTCCCAAGGACCCATCTCCTGGTTTACCAGTTACCTCCCAGCTAGATTACAATGTGTCAAAATAAACAACACCCTCTCAACCACCCTGCCAGTCCACTCTGGGGTTCCCCAGGGCTCCATCCTCAGCCCTTTATTATTCAGCATCTACCTAAACACCTTGCCCAATTCCTGCTCCGGCAACCTACTACTCTATGTGGATGACACGGTTCTTTTTTCCTCGCACCCAGATCCCACAGTATTGCAGCCCTCCCTCCAACACGCATTTAACCAGACTGAAAATGCATTCATATACCAAGTACTTGTGGTCAATGTAAAAAAGACAAAGACCATGCTCTTTGCCCACCGACAGAATAAGGCCAAGAATGCGCAGCTAACAATCTTCTCCCACTCTCTCCTTCCTCCCTGTAGAACAGGTCCATACATATAAATACTTGGGCCTTACATTTGATTCCAGCCTCTCTTTCCATTCACGTCTTGACACTCTATCATCAACCATAAATGTCCGTATAGGTCTATTGTATCAGCACAAGGATTGCCTACCTCTGGAAGCCCTTAATCTGGCTGTCACCTCCTCAGTCCTCTCCCCAGTTGATTATGAGCTCACTATCTACTAGGCTGCTGACCACACAGCCCTTAACAAAATCCACCTTGCCATAAACAAAGCATGCAGACTCCTCTCCAGGGCAGACAAGCATACCTCTACCCTATATGCCCTGACAAATCACTTCATCCTGGACGAAAGGCTATTTTATCAAACATATCTCCTTACAAAGAAAATACACCTGGGGCTTACCCCCTTGGGGGTTTCTGCCTGTCTCCTATCCTCCCACACCTCGGTGAACACCAGTACTGCCAACTGACAGGTGTGGTCCATCCCAAGGGTTAAAATCTCTTTAGCCAAAAGGTCATTCCCACACAGGGCCCCAGCCTGGTACAATGAACTCCCCTCTGACATCTCCGACATCTCCAAATTAAGACCTTTCAAGTCATTCCTCAAAGAGCACATTTTCGCTTCATGGCGCTGCCAATGTACCAGCTAGTGCTGCGTCATCTATTATCTTACGGGACCACCCTGCCACTGAGCTTCTACCTATAGGGCTACCAAACTTTACCTACTGACAATGCCTCCTTTGGCTGCACTCACAGGATATCTGTCTAATTCTCTACTACGCTGTAAATATCAAACCTGTTACTCCCTCCATCAGCAAACTTATTGTTCTCTTGAAAACTGTAAAATACAGCTCTTGGTATCACGTTCAATGCAATGTATAGCTGATCTTGATTCTGCAATATTGTATAACTAAAAAAAACTGTAACCTTTGACTGTCTTTCAATGTCTGTATGTATTAAGTGTTTATGTTTGTTTTCTCTGACGCGGAGCCTTTGTAAATGAGTCCCTGACTCAAAGGTTGTAATCCTAAAGTTTGTTAAATAAATAAACAAATAATTTGAAACTCCCCACTGTCTGTGCCCCTCCACCTCTTCTGGTAGGCAGTTCCAGGTGTCCACCACCCTTTCTCTGAAGAATTATTTCCTCATATTCCTCTTAATCTCCTCCCCCCTGAGGTTCATAGCATGCTACTGTGTTCTGGCGCTTCTCCACTTATGAAAGAGAAACATAGATATTGACGGCAGATAAGGACTGCTTACCCACCTAGTCAGTCTGCCCATTTTCCCTAGCTACTATAACACCGCAGACCCTACTTGATCTCCAGCTTTATTCAACCTTTTCCTACCTCCAAGATTCCCTTATGCCTAGCCCATGCATTCTTGAAGCCCATTACTGTTTTTATCCCCACCACTTTCGCTGGGAGGCTGTCCTCAGCATCTACCACTCTTTCTGTGAAGTACTTCCTCACATCTCCCCTGAGTTTCTCCCACTCCAGCTTCATAGTATGCTCCCTTGTTCCTGAGTATCTTTTCTTCTGAAAAATGCTTCCCTTTTGAACTTTAAGTATAGTTGTGAGGTATCTTAATGTTTCTATCATATCTGCTTCTCCCGTCTTTACATCAGAGTGTACATACTGTGGTCCTTCAGTCTCTCCTCACCTCCTCCTGCACCTTATTCACCCTTGTAACATACTTATAGATCTCAGTCATGCCCTCTCTTGCTATTCTGTCCTCCAGGGAGTACATGTTGAACTCCTGCAGCCTTTCCCCATATGATTTCTTGTGCAACCCCAGTACAATTTTAGTAACTTTCCTTTGGACTGCTTCCACCCTGTCAATGTCGTCGTAGAGGTGTGGCCTCCAGAACTGGACAACTGAAGACAGTACTCCATGTGGGGTCTCACATGTGGGGAACATAGAGGCAAAACCACTTCCATTCTTCTGCTAGAAATTCCCTGTCTATGCACCCCAGCATCCAGCTTGCCTTGCCTACTGCTTCATCACACTGCTCTACCTCCTTGAGATTGTCAGGTATGATCACCCCAAGCTCCATCTCTTGTTTAGTAACTGTAAGTGAATTGTCTTCTCATCTTATACGGTCCCTGGATTTCCTTGCCTCAGGCGCATGACTTTGCACTTTCTGGCATTGAGACCCATCTCCCATAGCTGCCACTTCCTAGACCACTCCTCTAGTTTCCCCAGATCACTTTGCATTCACTCCACCCCTCCTGGGTGTCCACCCTGTTGCAGATTTTTGTGTTATCTGCAAAGAGACACACCTTCCACTGCTATTCCTCAGCAATGTCACAAATGCAAAGATGGAAGAGGACAGGACCCAGTACCAGTCCCTGTGGTACTCCACTGGTCACTGTCTCATCCTTTGAGTGACTGTCATTTTCCACCACCCTCTGCCTCCTATCTTCCAGATAATTAAACACCCAGATCACCACCTTTTCCCCTAACCCCAGGCTGCTAAGTTTCTTTATTAATCTTCTATGTGGTACAGTGTCAAAGGCCATACTGAAGTCCAGATAGGCCACATTTACTATCCTCCCCAATGCACTTCCCTTGTTACCTAGTCAAAGAATTCTATAAGATTTGTTTGTTTGTTTGTTGTATGAATACTTTTGTTCCGTGTTCACAGAAGAAAAGGGGGGACCGCTACCAGCATGGGCTGGGAGGGTGGGGACAGGAGGAGAGGAGGTGACAGATGGAAGAATTGAGGCAAGTAGAGTCCTAGAGGGACTGAGGGCACTGAAGGTAGACAAGGCACCACGGCTGGACGGTATCCACCCCAGGGTGCTGAGGGAGATGGTGGAGGTGTTGGCAGAGTCGCTGGCAGATCTGTATAGCACTTCCCTGGAGTCGGGATGTGTGCCACTGGACTGGAAGATGGCACATGTAGTGCCATTACACAAGAGCGGGCCAAGGGATGAACTGCGTAATTATTGTCCGTCAAGTCTCACCTCCATAGTGTGCAAACTCATGGAAATGACACTAAAGGAAAGACTGGTGTCGTACCTGGAGGACAATGGCCTCCAGGATATGAGGCAGCATGGCTTTGTTTCAGGGAAGTCTTGTCAAACCAACCTGATACAATATTATGACTGGGTGACAAGTGAACTGGATATGGGTCATGCAGTGGATGTTCTTTACTTGGACTTCAGCAAGGCCTTCGATTCAGTGCCTCATGGGCGGCTTGGGGGGAAACTAACTGATGTAAGAGTAGGGGCAAAAATGATAAACTGGATTACAAGCTGGCTGAATGGGAGGCTGCAACGGGTAGTAGTGAGAGGGGAGCTGTCAACTCCAAGGCCGGTAATGAGTGGGGTGCCACAGGGCTCTGTGTTGGGGCCAGTATTGTTTGGGATCTTCATATCAGACATTGGACATGGGGTGGTGAGCATGGTAAGTCTGTTTGCTGATGACACCAAAATTGGAGCAGTGGTGGATGGAGAGGAGGGGTGGAAGCAGCTGCAGGGGGCCCTAAGCAAGCTAGAGAAGTGGTCAGAGAGGTGGCAGCAGGGGTTCAATGCAAAGAAGTGTAAGGTTATGCACTTTGGTGTGAAGAGCCCAAGGGGAGAATACTGGCTGGAGGGGGGGTTAAGCTGGGGATCACAGAGGAGGAGAAGGACCTTGGGATAATGATAACGGGGACAATGAACAACACTGCCCAGTGCAGGAGAGCGGCTGCAAAAGTGAACAAAATGCTGGGGTGCATAGCTAGGGAGTTTTCATCAAGGCGAAGTAAGGTGATCTTGCCCCTCTACAGATCGCTGATAAGGCCGCACTTGGAGTATTGTGTGCAGTTTTGGAGGCCATACCTAAAGCGTGATGTCAGGCTGCTGGAGGGGGTGTAGAGGAGGGCAACAAAGATGATATGTGGAATGGAGATGAGAGACTATGACAGCAGGCTGGGAGACCTCAATATGTACACCCTGGAGGATAGAAGGGACAGGGGGGACATGATAGAGACATTCAAGTATCTGAGGGGAATCGAAAAGGATGGGGCAGATGGGGTCTTTAAGTTAAGGAGGGGGAGGGTCACCATGGAGCATGGGCTAAGAATCGAGGGGGGAAGATTTAGGAGGGAGATGAGGAGACACTATTTCACAGAGAGGGTGGTAGCAAAATGGAACGCCCTACCAGAATGGGTGGTATCATGTAAATCTATGAACAGCTTCAAAAAGGCATGGGGCAGAGAACAGAGGAGAGTGAGGGTGGGGGATGGCAGTGGGATGACAAAAGGGAGGGTGGTTGGGGCAGCTGCAAACTAGGGGTGTTGGCTGCACACTCGAGCAAGCTTAGATAGACCGGGTGGTCTGTTACTGCTGGCAGATTCGTGTTTTCGTATGTTCGTATGTTTGTTTGACATGATCTCCCCCATGAAGCTATGCTGCCTGGTGTCTTGCATCCCATTTTTCTTCAGACACTACATCAGTCTCTCCATAGTAGGGACTCCATTAAAGTGATTCTGTAAATCTGTAGGATTTTGACATGACTTATATATCCTTGAGGCCAACTTTGGCAAAAGCCTCTGTAGGCACTTTTTATAATTTTTAGTCCAGTCTGTAAGGGAGTGAAAGGGATAGTGTTCTGTTCCTGACCAGGTAGTCAGCTGATGCCTCCCACTTCCTGGTTGAATGACCTGCCCATGTTAGTCAGTCGATCCCTGTGATTTATCTCCAAGTGACCATTATAACTTATCAAAACATGCTTAACACAATGACTCTCATGGACTTTCATGGGACGTGTCCCTATTCTCTTCCTAGGCACACAGCATTACATGCCTAAGCACGGCAACAGATCGATCAACCAGGAAGTGGAAAGGATTGGTTGGCTACCTGGTCAGGGACACAATATGATCCTTTCCACTCTCTTACAGACTGGACTACAAATGATAAAAAGTGCCCAAGAAGAAATTCACGTAACACAATCTGCTGGGCAAATCAGTCTATGTGCACCCTCATAAAAAGGCAGGAGACTTATTTTTTCTTTTTCTTACTACACGGTTCTGTCTTCATGGCTCAATTACCTAAAAATCCTGTCTAACTTCAACCCTTCTGGATTTATTTCATAATTTTCAGGTCATAGATACACTTGTACTTCTAGCTCGTGCAGTCTTCATTTTTTGTGCCAGCCCCATTGTCATGGACTCAGGCTTCTGACATTAAAGGGGAAGTGGCCATGCAAACAGAAAATCATTTTGCTGTTGCCTGGAGAAATTTTTTGCATAAAACAAAGTATCATCATGGTGGTATGTACTGTCTGGCACTGTTTGGGTGGTGTTTTCTTTGAAGAAATAAAAAAGGAAGGTATGGTAAGAAAAAGAAAAACTAAGTCTCCTGCCTTTCCATCAGAGTGCACATACACTGATTTGCCTAGCATATTGTGTTAAGTAAATTCCTTATTGAGTCTGATTTCCCTGCTATGGGGTACCCATTGTTTCCTTGGGACCTATATTGAGTCAGCGTGAGTGCTGGCACACTTGGGGAAGGTGTAGTGCAGAATAATAGAACATGTTTACAGAGACTTTTACTGACGTTAGCTTCAAGGACATGCAAGTCATGTTGAAATCTTGTTTAAATCATTTTAATTTCCCCACCACTGGTGTGAGACTCATTGGTGTGAGATTAACTGCTGTCTTCCCTGCTGCCGCTGTTGAGCAGATGGACCACATCAGCCCTTCTCCAGTCCTCTGGAATTGCCCCCATCTCCAATAAGGAGCTAAATAGTGTTGCCAGAGGTGCAACTAGCACCGTGCTCAGTTTCTTTTTTACTCTTGTGGATCCTGTCAGGCCCCATTGCCTTATCTTCTTTCAGGGTTTCCAATCCCTGGTAGACTCTGTCGTCCATGAATGGACTTGTGGCCACTTCCCCCTTCCCCCAGTGCCTGTTATTGCATGTTAGTCTGTTCCTTCCCCCTTCCACTGTGAAGACTGAGCAGACATTTTTGTTGAAAATTTTACTTTTTCCTTGGTCTTCCTCGGCATAGCCCCCCCCTCCCCGTCTCCAGATCTTCACTGTACCACCCTTTGCCTTCCTCTTTTTGCTCATGTACCTGAAGAAAATCCTATCCCTATTTTTGACCTCCTTGGTGAGCCTCTCCTCAGTTTGAGCCTTTGCTGTCATTTCCCTCCTTATTACCTACTTTTGTTTATCTCATTATACCTCCCTGTCTGCCTCCATTTGGGCCTCCTTCTACTTCCTAAAAGCTCTTTTCTTCCTTTCTGCCTAAGCCACCTTTTTTTGATAACCACAGTAGCCTCTTTGTCCTCTTTCCTTGTTTGCTACCTTAAAGCAGCTTGCTATTTCCTTAGTTATTCCCTCCTTTATTCTTTTCCATAGTGCCTCCACTCCCCCCACGGCTATCCCCACTTCCTAAGGCAGTCTCCGATTTCTTTAAAAGCTGCTCTCCTGAAGTCAAGGACCTTCATCCTAGTGTGGTTTATCTCCTGTCCAATCTGTATGCCAAACTACACTGTACAATGGTTGCTTGTACCGAGGGGGCTACCCACTGTGACATCTGCAATGCTATCCCTGTTCTAAGTACCAGGTACAGCACTGTTCCATTTTTAGTGGTATCTGTAACCAACAGCCTAAGAAATGCCCCCTGAAGGGAGTCTAGGATGACCCTGCTCCTAGTTGTAGCTGCATCCAGGATGTTCCCATCTACATCCAACAGATTAAATTCCCCCATAATCACTACTTCTACATTGCTTGCCATTCTGCCAGGGGACTTCCATAACACCCTGTCCAACTCTCTCCCCTGTGTTGGTGATCTGTACACCACCCCCACATGGGTAAAGTCCCCAGGCCCTGTCTCTAAGTCAGCCCAAAGAACCTCCACCCCTTCCTTTCCCTCCCTGAGTCCTTATACCTTTATGTATATGTATATGTGGCCTTTATACCTCCCCTTACATATAAAACACCCCTCCTTTCCTCCCTGCCATGTCCTTTCGAACATATTGCAAGCTGGTATGGCCACCTCCCAGTTGTGGTTGTTGGTGCTTCAGATTATATTATGGCCACCATATCCAGGTTCACCTCCGCAATGGTAGCCTCAAGGTCAGGAATTTTGTTTCCTAGGCTCCTTGTGTTGGTGCACATGGCTGTAGACTCCCTTTGTCCCTCATTCCCCCTACTTTGCTGTCCTTTACCAAGTTCATCCTTCCCCCTTCTCTTTCCCTTGGTTATGTCCTTCCCCTTTTTCTCCTCCCTCTGCACACCTTCCCTACTTTTTTCCTCAGTCTAGGATCCACCTCTTGATCCTCCTGTTGCCCCCCTGCCTCTGCTTCCCTATACTCCTGGGAAATTTATTTCTGCTATGCAATTCTTCTCTGCTGCTCCATTTTCTGGGGGACATACACTGCCATCTTCATTCCTTCTGCTTCCTCCCTTAGCTAGTTTAAATGCCCACTGAAGTAACATTTAAATCTTCCATCCAGGACTGCTGTTCCCCTCTTGGATGGATGGAGGCCATCTCCTTTGTACAGACCTCTATACCCCTGATAGGACTCCAGTCCCTAATGTAATCAAACTGCTCTTCCCTGTACCATGCCTTCAACCAGTCAGTGAACATTGTGGTGTGGTGTTCACTCTCCTTTACCCAGCCGCAGGCAGCTAAAACCTCACTGAAGGCCACTGTACATGATACCAGCTTCAGACCCCCTCTCCAGCCCCCAAAACCTATCCTGCACCATCCTTTCTGCATCCCTTGCCAGGTCAGTTGTCCCCAGATGGACAATAACATCCAGCTCTCACTCCTGCCCCACTGCAGTATACCTTTAGCACAACGAAAGGAAAATAGTGACTCCATAACACTGACATCCACACACCAATGGCAACTGCAGCGACTGGGATTTCAGTCTGATAGGTGTGTTACCTTGATGTGTGTCTAGTACCACACTGTGCAATGTAGGGGCAGAGCAAGAACTGGCAGGGGCAGCAAACTGACTGTGTTTGGGTGTCACACTCATGTCCCTGACAGAGCCTGAGTCAGTGTTCGGTAGGTCCGATCTGTGGGATGGACGAGTTCGCCATCATCTTATGTGATGATGCATCTCAGAGGCTGTTCATTTTAGGTTGGGGGTGCAGAGAGGTGGATCCCCCCTTGTGGGGAGGAGCACAGCCCCTTGCATTGTTGAATTGTTCTTGCTGTTTGTCGGTGTGGTGGTTGTTCGCTGTGGCATTGCACCATTATTTTGGTTGTCACTCTGGTGCTGTTGCTGTATTGACAGTCTATGTATTTCCCATCACTGTGGCTTGGTGAAACCCCCCACCATCCTGGAGATCCTAAGGATCTTCTTTCTATCCCTTAGTGCCAAGGCATCAGGTAGGCACCTCGCCTACCTCCTTCCCTCCTGTGGTGCTCCCAAACTACTCTCTGAGGATTGAGTCCCTCACCAGAAGTTGCTTCCTCTTTTATTGGGTTCTCTGCCTCCCACCTTGGAGTCTCCACTCTGAAGGACCCCCACATCCTCCCTTTCCGCTATCATGGGTGTCGCTTCTCAGCAGTCCTGTCCTGCCATAGTGGTGAAAGAGTTGTGTAGTGGCACCGACTGAGGAATGTGTTTCCATCCCTCAGACCCACCTTCACAGAGCCCACCACAGTCCAGCTGGCCTTCTTTCTTGGCACTCTGTGAGGCAATGGTGATGAGCTTGGTAACCCCTGAGTAGGGAAAGAGGTCTCCCAAATCTTATCCAACAAGGCACACAGTCTAGAGGCCTTCCTCCTTATCCCAGAGATGTGCACACAGATGAGCAGCACCTCAGCTTTCAGATGGTCTACCTGAAGACTGCCGCTCCATAGCCACTGCACTGCACCACTCCCATCACTCCCAGCTCTACTCTTCCTATGACCTGCAAATTCAATGCAAGAGGTGTCCACAAACAGGGTATGTTGGAGAGACAAGCCAAGCTGTCTGCACTAGAGTGAATGCACACAAACATACCATTAATATGAAGATGACTGGCAAAAAAATTGGGCAACGCTTCTCTCAGAATGACCACTCAATCTCAGACTGTCAGTAATTGTTTTAAAAGGTTTTTAAAAAATACACAACAGAGACAGACTTTTGAGATTAAGCTTATTTTACTTCTCAGTATGGTAGCAGATGGCATGAATATTGATTTGAGCTTCATGACACAATATCCCACATAAGCTTTCACAGACCTTTACTTCATAGGATGGACATTTAACAGGACTTCAATGTTTTGTTTTTGTTTTGTTTTTATTTTCATAGGGTGCTTTTAACTGGTTGTCAATATGTTTGTTTTCACCAAATTTACTTATGTGTGTGTGGGGGGGTTCGGAGAGGTTGGGTCTTGGGTGAGTGTGTATGGGGAGTTTAATATGTGTGTGTGTGTGTGTGTGTGTGTGTGTGTGTGTGTCTGAGGTAATTTTCTGTGTGTGTTTTTTTGAGGGGTTTGAAGAATTTTTTTTATTTTTTGTGGGGTGGGTGCTGTGTGTGGGGGGGAGGGATTGGGGTTGTGGTAACATATTTAGGTAGGCTTATATTCTGATACCTGTGCATGTCATAATTATGCTACAGGGTGTTAGGACTCTTGGCTCGCATACATAGTGAATAAACACTTCTTTTCTAGTTATCCTTCCGGGGGGGGGGGGGTGTTAATTCCATGGGGGTTTTATACAGATTCTTAAGACTGTTTCTCCACATATAGTTAATTGATTATAAACTGACTCATTGAACTTTGAACATTTTAAGATGCATGAACTCATTCTCTAGGTGGTCCTTGTGAGATTTATTTTTTATTATTTTTTTATTTGGCAATAATGCCGACAAATTATATTATCTTGTAGAAAATATTGTTACAGCACTGCAGGTTTTAATGTTTATGGAGTGTGTTAACTGGTTGAGACTATAGTTTAGAATATATCTCCAGATAAGTTTAATTATGTATGAATGTTTTAAACAGTTGTTCATACAAGGTATATTTTTTTTCCCTCTTATTACTATACATATATTTCTGTTGTACATTTTTTATGTTGGCGCACTTGCGCAGCCTGCATCTTGCAGTAGTGCAGATTTGGAGGCGTGGTCACTGTTGGGAGAATGCAGGGCATGCACCAGTGGGTGCGTCCCGCATTCCCCAATCAGCCAGCAGCAGGGGCTGACACCCTGCCTAGCTAATGAGGTGAAGACATGAGAGAAAAGGTCTGCTGCAATGAGAGTGAAGCTCTCATGCAGTATGACCACAACATGCCTCCCCCTAAATGTAGGCAACATGTCGGCAGTGACTGCCGCTGTTGCCTGTCAACACCACCATTTATTGTGTGCCAACGGGGGTGCCCAATCCCCACCGGCATCATATAACCCCCCCCTTTTCTGATTGCCGAGGGAGTGCCCAATGCCCCTCACCATCCACCTCCCCCCAACAGTTTCTCTTTGCCGACGGGGCCCAATCCCCATCAACATGTATCCCTCCCTCCCCTTGAATTTTGTCAATGGGGCAGCCCACTCCCCATCAGCATAATGTATTCCCCTGTTGTTTGCTTGTCGAGTGGTGCCCAATCCCCTCAGCTCCCATGACCCCTTTCCTTGTTTGCGATGGGGTGCCCAATCCCCTGTCAAACACTCACCCACACACACACACTAGGTGGCATGCTGGGAGCCCAGCCCAGCATGCCAAAGCACCTACTAAAATGAAAACGGTCCCCGATGTCTTTTAGGTTTTTTTACCTATAAAGAAGGAACGGTCCCACGGTGGTCTCCTGCCCCACCCAACCTGCACCCACCACTGTGCACCCTGCCTCCCCACACCCCACCCCATACTTACCTCTGGAGTCCGGCGTAATGATTTTCGGTCGACTTGGAACATGTCTGCACTCTTCAAAGCCAACAGCGAACTGTGGAAATGCCGGTAAGCTGTATAATGGAATAAATAGTGTTTTTTCAACTTTAATGCATATCTCAGGCATTTTTGGGAATTTTTACACCAAATTTTCAACATGGGGTTTTTGAGACCCCTTCTCATGAATTCTGTCACTGTCATACCACTAATCAGTCCCAAAATGTGATTTCACAGTCACTGTTCGGAATCACCTTTCGGGACTGATTAATGAGATGACAATGCCGCTGTTCATGAGGTGGGCTCTCAAAAAGCTTATGTTGCAAATTTGGTGGAAAAAAATCCAAAAATGACTGTTTTCATGAGTGTACGCGAGTTGCCACGCAGGCTCGTAACTTTGCGAATTTTCATGCCAGATTTTCAACATTGCAATTTTTGTACACCTCCTTGTGAACAGTTCAGCTGTCATTTTTCACATCCTGGCTGAAATGTGTTTCAGCTCTACCGGTTCACAATAGCGCGGTCTCTGTGGGAAATCAGTGTTTGGGCCAGATTATGAAAATGACAGTGACACTGTTTATGAGCAGAGGTCCTAAAATGCCTATGTTGAAAATTTAGAGATGATGCTCCATAAAATGACTGTGTTACGAGCGTGCATTGGCAGATTGCACACATGCTCGTAACGTCATGCATTTGTAATATTTTCACTCTGGATTTTCACCATTGGCATTTTTCCACACCTCTTGATGAACAGTAGAGCTGTCATTTCACATATCTTGCCCAAAATGTGTTTTCGCATATCTGGCGCAGAATAGCGCAGTCGCTGTGCGAAATCACTTTTTGGGACAGTTTGAGGAAATAACAATGAAACTGTACATAAGCAGAGGTGCTAAAATGCCTATATTGAAAATGTGGTGCCAAGCATCCATAAAGTGACTGTGTTACAAGCATGTGTTTCGCATTTACCATGCACCCTTGTAACTTCACAAATTTGCAATATTTACATGCCCCATTTTCAACACTGGTATTTTTTTACACCTCCTTATGAACTGTACAGCTGTCATTTTTCACATCCTGCCCAAAATGTTTTCCCGCACCTCACTACCAAAGTGCGACAACATTCGGCATTGACAAATACTTGTTTATCATACTATACTATCAAGTTTTAACTTAAACAACTGTGGTAGTGAATCTAAAGGTTTTGCTTTTGATTTTGAAGGTATTCTCCTAAAACACATTCATTAATAATTTCAGTTACAGAGTTTGTCTGCTTGAGTGTTTAGCTTATCTATGGATTTGACCTCAAAATCTCAGTAAGAGCTAGCTAAAGGCATGCTATTCATTCCACTTAAATTTGTGATTTTTATGTTTGCTTGCGTGCATGTGCAAGAAACATTATGCGGCAGCTTAGGAGAGAAGTGAGTTGTGGAGGTGCGGCAGTGTGGCAGCCAGTGCCAGCACTGCATTTGTAGACTTGGGGGGTGTGCACCCAATGAAGGCCCAGTGTCCTGATGACACTGGTTCTGCAGAAGTGCCACCAACTTGAAATGATTTGGCAGCTGCAATAAGGTACCACCTCATCATTGCAGCATCAGCAATTCTGCTGCAATAAGGGTGCTACCCGTCATTGCAGGGTGGTACCTTGCCTGGTGTAACAGTATCAGGAACATGGCGGCTCTATGTGGCCACCTCAGAGCCAACAAGGGGTGCCCAATCTCCCTGTTGGTATGCCCCTGATCCCCTTCATTTGCAGACTGGGAGCCCAGTCCTCATCACCATAATGTCCCCACCCCCAAGTTTCTGTTGTGTGCCAAGGGGGTGCCCAATCCCCCTCAGCATCATGAGCCCCCCAACAGTCTTTCTTTGCAGATGGGGGGCCCAATCCCCATCGGCTTCAGTCCCCTCTTCTCAGTTCAATTTGCTGATGGGGGAGCCCAACTCCAACAGCATAATGTCCCCACCCCCTGATTTCTGCTGTGTGCAGAGGGAGTGCTCAATCCCCCTCGGCATCATGACCCACCAACCTGTTTCTGTGCCGAAGGGGGGCCCAATCCTTGTCGGCTTCAGTTCCCCTCCCCACAAATGCAGGTGGTACAATGGGAGCCCACCACAGTGTACCAAACAACACCTGCGCAAGAAGAAAACTAACCTGCTTAGTCTTTTTTTTTTAACCTGTAAAACAAGAAAACTGTCTCTCGCTGTCTCTCGTGCCCCTTCCCCCAACCCTCTCCCATCCTCTTCGTACCCTGCCTCCCCACACCCGCTCACCCCATACTTACTATGGAGCCCGGCACAATGATCTTCAGTGGACCGGGAACACGTCTGCTCTCTTCAAAGCAGACCGCAAACTGAAGAAATGTCGGTAAGCTGTATAATGGCATAAATAGGGTTTTTTCAACTTTGGGGCATATCTCGGGCATTTTGGGGAATTTTGCCACCAAATTTTCAACATGGGGTTATTGGGACCCCTCCACATGAATTCAGTCACTGTCATGGCATCATTGTGTCCTGCAAGGTGATTTTGCTGTCACTGAGAGGAATCACTTTTTGAGACTGATTAACGAAATGACAGTGCCACTGTTCATGAGGTGGGCTCTCAAAAAGCCTATTTTTGCAAATTTGGTGAAAACAATCAAAAACAAATTACTGTTTTATGAGTGTTGTGTTGTGCAATTTCCACGTACGCTCGTAACTTCGTGAATCTGTAATATTTTCACTCCAGATTTTCAACATTGGCATTTTTTCACACCTCTTTATGAACAGTACAGCTGTCATTTTACATATCCTGGCCAAAATGCGTTTTCACACCTCTACCACGGAATAGCACGGTCGCTGTGGGAAATCAGTTTTAGGGACAGATTAAGAAATTGACAGTGACACTGTTCGTGAGCAGAGGTCTGAAAAAGCCTGTGTTGAAAATTTGGTGACAAAAGTCCATAAAATGACTGTGTTACAAGCATGCATTGCACAGTTTCCACGCACCTTTGTAACTTCACAAATTTGCAATATTTTCACATCAGATTTTCACCCCTTCTTATGAACAGTATGGCTGCCACTTTTCACATCCTAGCCGAAATGTATTTTCACACTTCCAGCACAGAATAGCAAGGTTGCAGTGGGAAATCAGTGTTTGGGATAGATTAATAACAAGTGAGTGAGAGAGGTGGAGTGAGCAAGCTCAACAGAGCTCTGTCAGGACTGCTGCAGATTTCTTTGTGGGCAGAAAAAGGCGTCAATGCAGACAGGAGCCCAGTACAAAAGGGCAGTCTGCAGCGCCGTGAGAAACAGAAGAAGCGAGTGAGAGGGGGGAGTGAGCAAGCTCAACAGAGCTCTGTCGGGACTGCTGTGGATTTCTTTGTGGGCAGAAACAAGCGCCAATGCAGGCAGGAGCCCAGTACAAAAGGGCAGCCTGCAGCACTGGGAGAAACAGAACGAGCGAGTGCGAGAAGGGAAGTGAGCGAGCTCAACGGGACTCTGTTGAGACTGCTACGGATTTCTTTGTGGGCGGAAAAATGCACTAACACAGGCAGAAGCCCAGTACAAAAGGGCAGCCTGCAGCACTGGGAGAAACAGAATGAGCGAGTGAGAGAGGGGGAGTGAGCGAGCTCAACGAAGCTCTGTCGGAACAACTGCAGATTTCTTTGGGGCAGAAAAAGCACCAACGCAGGCAGAGCCCAATACAAAAGGGCAGCCTGCGACGCCGGGAGAAACAGAATGAGTGAGTGAGAGAGGGGGAGTAAGAAAGCTCAGTGGAGCTCTATTCGGACTTTAGAGTTGCCCACCTACCTGCCCAGGGTCCTGTGTGGTTCTGTGTTACAGCAGGGTCTCTGGGGTGGAGACGAAGCAATAATTGAATACTTTTACAATTGCTGTAATAATACAGATTTAGTTGTTCCATTGATTTCTTTAACTGAGCTAAGTACTGAGCTATAGTGTTATGATTGCTGTAATAATACATATTTGTTTGTTCTGTTTATTTCTCTGAGTTGAGTAATACTTGGAGTGTAATACAATTTCTAACTGGGCTAAGTGAAACTTTGAGGGCTGAGAACAAAAGGTATGGTAGCTGAGGGGTGAAAAATGGACAAGGAGGCTTTAGTATTGCTACAGTAATATGGTATCTAATGGATAAGATTTGAGACTGAATTAACCCAGTTAGCAAAGGGGCAGTAGGGGGACTAGTGTAGGGGGAAACAGGAATTTGAGTTAATAGGGCCCTAACAGTTGTACTAGGGTATAGAAACTGGGAGTAAAAGCCCGCACCATAAGATGGGGGCCAAATTGGGGTAGGTGCCATGTGTCAGCAGGGCTGGCATCTTTGGAAGGGTGGTGGGGTGTAAAGGGTGTGGGTCTGCCATGATCCTGGACTGGGCTTGGAGGATGGGAGGGGTGTATGCTCTGTAGACAATTGGCTAGTTTGAGGGAGGAACTGTGGAGGTTAGGGAGGAGTCTAAGTGGCAGGGCAGATGAGTATGGTAGGCATCCTGGTTGGGGAAGTATAGGGGATGGCAAGGGGGGACGGGCAAGAACAACTAGTGACTGAAACTGATCCCAGTATCAGAGACACTAGCAGAAAAGAAAAGAGGAGGGGCCGAGGTGAGGGAGGGGGGCCTCCTGATGGGGGAGTAAGAGACCACGAGGAGTACCAGGGGAGAGAGCAGATGGTCAGTGAGGGGAGGAGGGACCAGGGTGGGACCGGGAGGCATGGAGGGGAACAAGCAGGAGGTGGGAACCGATAGGAAAAGAGATGTAGGAGGGTTATCAACTCAGGAATAGATTCGATCCTCTGCTATGGGAGGGGAGCAGGAACATACTGAAGGGGGAGAGGATAAATGGGGCATGAGAGGGATGGCAAAAGGTAGGGGAAGAGATAGTGAGGATGAAAGGGTAGAAGGGGAGCTGGTAAGGAAGGAGGGGGTGACTGGAGAAGAGAAGGCTATGGGAAGGGGAAAGATTGGAGGAGCATCACTATAGGGGTCAAAGGGAATGGGGGCTGTAAATTGACAACAACGGTGATAGGAGAGGGGTTGGAAATTAGCAGGGGAGGAGGGGAGGTCAACATGGGAAGCCCAGTAGGAAGTAGTTAGGCTGGGAAGGGGTTCAAGGAGGATGGGAGGAATAAGGCAGAGAAAAGGGGTGAGGCAGAAGTAGGGGGTGCAGATACAGTAGTCACAGAGGGTGCAGCTGGCGGGGGTAAGGGGCAGGGAAGAATGAATACTGGGGTGGTGGAAGGGGCATTAGAAGTGAAAGCGGGTAAGGGATGAGGGGGTACTTGTCCTGGGGGATTCTATACTGAAAGGGGTGAGATGGGGCAGAAGGGCAGAAAGACACAGCCATATTTGGGTTGAAGCTATCTCTGGGTTGACTGCAGAAGGGGCAGGCACTGCTCAAATGTGCAGCGAGGGGGAGGAAGAAACCTCATTTACTGTTGCATGTGGGTACAAATGACTTGATGGGGGAAACTGTGGAAGTAGTGAAGGGGAGGTTTTAGGAGTTGGGCAGGCAGTGTGAGAGCGTGGGGGAGTTGGTAGCATTCTCGGAGGTACTCCCGGTACCATGTGCAAGCATGGGGAGGAAGGGTAGGATCGATGACTTCAATGAGTGGCTGTGGGATTGGTGCCACACCAAAAATTATGGGTTAATGACTAACTGTGGTAGGGTCTGAGGGAATAGTGACTTCTACATAGCAGACAGACTACACTTGAGCAAGGAGGGGATGGGAGTATTAAAGGTGGGAGGAGAGGGTTATATCTCTACTAAGGTGGTTTTAAACTACTGGGCAGGGGTGGCCAAACAACTGAGGTTGGTAGAAAGGTCCAGACAGGGGAGCCTAATGAGCTCACCCCCCTAGATATAGGTAAAGGCAGAGGTGCAGTAACCCTGGAAGGGGGCGGGCAGAGTGGCCTGAGTGTTATACAGAAGGCACCACCACCTGATAAGACTAATGAGGAGAAAGGGTGCAGACTACCGGGAGGAGGGACACAGGCCAAGGAGAAGAGTGAGGAAAAGGAGAGGTACGGGTTGAAGGTGGTCTCTCTCGATGCAAGAAGCCTGGGGAACAAAATTGCAGAGCTTCAGGTGCTCCTTTTAGAGGGGAAGGTGGACACTGCTTCAGTGACAGAGACTTGGGCCACAGAGTACCATGATTGGGACTCGGCCATCCCAGGATACAGGATATACAGCAGGGACTGGGGGTTGGAAGGGGGTTGCACTCTGAGTGAGGGAGGCGATCAAATGCATAATGGATGAGGGAGAAGAGGAGAGGACAGAGGTACTTTGGGTGCAACTCCTGGACTCCAAGGGGTGAAAGCTGAGGCTGGGAGTGGTGTACAGACCACCAGCCCAATCCGGGGAACTGGATGGGGAGTTGGCAGAGCTGATAAGGAGGGTCTATAGAAGGGGGAGTGGGGAGATAGTGGGTGTGTTTAACCTACCAGGGGTTGACTGGAACACCCTTACCGCTAGCAGTACCAGGGAGCAGGTGCTCATTGGTGCATTCCAGGATGGCCTTCTGATGCAATTGGTAAGTGGGTCTACAAAGCCTGGTAGCACTCTGGACCTAGTACTGGCAAATGGGGAGGCAGTGAGGGAGGTAAGGGTGGAGGACCCACTAGCGGGTAGTGACCACCAAACAGTGTGGCTCATTCTTGTACTGGGCAGGGAGACAGGAGGCACAGGCACTAAGATGATGGACTTTAGTAGGGTAGACTTTGGGAGGATGCGAGCAATACTGTGAGGGAGACTCCAGGATATTAGGTTGGGGATGGATGCAGAACAAAAGTGGGGAGTCATAAAGACTGGGCTAACAGAGGCCACAGTAGCCTGCAGCAGGGCCAGGAGTAGGAAGAGCAGAGCCAAGAAACCATGCTGGCTGAACAGAGAAGTGCAGCAAGGCATGACAGCATAGAGGGCTGCATACTGGAAGTACAGGAGAACAGGGAAGGGAGAGGATAAGGAGGCATATGGGAGTTGGTCAAGGGAGGTGGCCAGGAGGGTGAAAAAAGCTAAGGCCTCCAGGGAATTAAGGTTAGCACAGGGCATAAAGGAAAGGGGAAAGGACTTTTTAAGTAAGTAAGGGAAAAGAGGAAGTGCAAGGTACATATTGTGAGGATAAGGCGGGGAGTAGATTGGGTGGAAAAGGGGGAGGAGCAAGTGGATATTCTAAATGAGTACTTCAGCTCCATTTTCACTAAGGAGAAGGATTGTTCACTACCAGCATGGGCTGGGGGTGAGGCAAGGGAGGAGGAGTAGGTGACGGAAAAAGTAATCACAGGGACTAGGGTGCTAGAGGGGCTGAGGGCAGTAATGGTGGACAAGGCACCAGGTCACAAAGGCATCCACCCCAGTGTGCTGAAGAAGATGGCAGAGCTGTTGGCTAAGCCACTGGCAGATCTGTTCAACACCTCCCCGGAAATGAGGTGTGTGCCCAGGACTGGAGAGTAGTCCATGTGGTGCCCATACACAAGAGTGGGCCTAGGGAGGAGCCAGGAAACTATTGGATGGTCAGTCTCACATCCATAGTGGGTAAACTTATGGAGGCGATACTGAAACAGAGACTGGTGGCATTCTTAGAGAATAATGACCTCCAAGATGGGCAGCAACATGCGTTAATCTCAGGGAGGTCTTGTCAAACCAGCCTAATAGAGTATTATGAATGGATGACAAGCGAGTTGGACAGGGGCCATACGGTACATGTCCTGTACTTGGACTGCAATAAGGCCTTTGATACAGTACCTCATGGGAGACTGGGGGAGGGTGACAGCAGTGAGGATGGGAAAAAAGCTGACTGAGTGGACAGAGACCTGGTTACAGGACAGGGTGCAGAGGGTGGTGGTGGGGGGACTTCGCGGCACCTAGAGCAGTGATAAGCGGGGTGCTGCAGGGGTCAGTGCTGGGCCCAGTGCTATTTGGGCTCTTTATCTCCGATATAGCACATGGAGTGGGGTGCAGGGCTTTTCTGTTCGCAGATGATACCAAATTGGGTGCAGTGGTGGACAAAGAGGATGGATGGAAAAACTGCAGGGAACGTAACCAACCTAGAGACATGGTCGGTGGAGTGGCAACTAGGATTCAATGCAAACAAGTGTAAGGTGATGCACTTTGGGTCTAAGAACCAGAAGAGGGACTATTGGCTGGGGGGGTGAGGTTGGGGATCACAGAGGAGGAGGAGAAGGACCTAGGGGTGTTGGTAACTTGGAGCATGAACAACTCAGCCCAGTGAAGGAGAGCAGCAGCGAAGGCAAACAGGATGCTGGGGTGCATCACAAGGGGGTTCTCATCCAGACACAGGGATGTGATCCTATCTCTCTACAGATCATTGGTCAGACCGCACCTGGAGTACTTTGTGCAATACTGGAGGCAATAGCTGAGGAGAGAGATATAAAGTTACTGGAGGGGGTGCAAAGGAGGGCAACACAAATGTTAAAGGGGATGGAAGGAAAGAAATATGAAGTTAGGCTGAAGGAGCTGAACATGTACAAGCTGGAGAAGAGGAGGGATGGGGGATATGATTCAAGTGTTTAAATACCTGAGGGGGTAAATAATCCTAGCACCATGCTGGTGTTTAAACTGAGGAATGGAAGAGAGACGAGAGGGCACAGACTAAGGTTGGAAGGGGAATGTTTCAAGAGGGAAATGAGGAGGCACTACTTCACTGAGAGGGTGGTGTTTAGTTGGAATGCACTGCCAGGGGCAGTGGTAACATGTAGGACAGTCAATAGCTTTAAGAAGGACTGGGATAACGTAAGAGGAAGAGTCAGGGGGGCAGGGGCTGGGACAAGTGGGGGACTAACTGAGGGGGAGGAGGCTGGGGCAGCTGCAATCTAGGGTGCTAGCTGCACACTTGGTCAGATTTAAATAGACCAATTGGTCTGTTCTGCTTGCAGATTCGTATGTTAGTATGCATGTTCATATGTAAAATCACAGTAACTCTGTTAATGAGCAGAGGTCCTAAAATGCCAGTGTTGAAAATTTGGTGATATAAATGACCATAAAATAACTGTGTTACAAGGGTGTGTTGTGCAGTTTCCAAGCACCCTCATAACTTCACAAATTCGTAATACTTTCACTCCATATTTTCGACATTGGCATTTTTTCAGACCTCCTTATGAACAGTACAGCTAGCATTTTTTACATCCTGTCCGAAATATGCATTTACACATCTGGTGCAGAATAGCACGGTTGCTGTGGGAAATCAATGTTCAGGACAGAGTAAGAAAATCATAGTGACAGTGTTCATGAGCAGAGGTCACAAAATGCCTATGTTGAAAATTGGGTGAAATAATTCCTCTAAATAACTGTGTTATGCGCATGCATTGCACAGTTTCCATGTACGCTCGGAAGTTCTAGCATTTTTAATATTTTCACTACTGATTTTCAACATTGCCATCTCTTCACACCTCCCTATGAATGGCGCAGCTGTCATTCTTCACATCCTGCCCGATCTGTGTTTTTGTATATCTGGCACACAATGGCACAGTCGCTGTGAGAACTCAAAGTTCAGGACACATTGACAAACTCACAGTGCCACTGTTCATGAGAAGAGGTATCAAATGCTTTCATCAGGTGGGAGTCACAAAAAGGCCACATTGAACATTTTTAGTGCAAATACCAACAAACACCCGGGGCATTAGGGTTTCTAACCATAACATCCCACCCTGTACAGTCTGTCAGGCATCAGGGGTGTGCCTTTGGATTGCCGACTGTAATGCTTGTGCCATTCCCCCCCCCCCACACCCTGCAGCCAGCGACAGGCATTGAGGTGTGCCTTGGACTGTTCAGCCCCAGAGTTCACCTCATTCTTCCATATTGCACCCATTTCAGTGTATGTCCTTATGGAGTGGAGTGACTGTAAAGCCGAACACCCCAAGGCACACCTCAACACTAGTCAGTGTCTGCAGGATAGGGTGAGGTGAAATGGCATGAATATTATGGGCGACAACCCAAACACATAGCCCAATGCCTGTCTATCTCTGCAAGTTGGAGGTGGGGTTGGCATGAAGTTAAATACTTCACTGCCATTCCTACTCTGCATCTGTCTAACTCCTGCATTTCCAATGCTAATACCAGCAAGCAAACATTCAGCATTGACAGATGCTTGTTTGAAATAGGTACTTCTGGGAGTCACGTGATGCAGTCTTCCTGGTAGCAGGCTTCCTCCACAGCTCCAGCTCTCCGACCCATTAAATCATCAATCTTGACAAGATACTGAGTACTCTGTTCTCTAAAAAGAGTCCTGAGAGGTTAAAAAAAGGTAGAATATACAAGATAAAGAATAAGTCACCGATACAGAGATGCAGGCAAGGAAACATCCGGGGAAACATACCCCGCCAACAACGCCTGAAAAGGCCCCAAAAAAAGCCAGGGCCTCAGGGGGAGAAGACGTCCCATCGCCGGAATCCATTATGGAGGAGCAGCAACCCCTAACATTACAACGTTTCTTGCAAGAGTTCTCCCCATTTAAAGAAAACATGATCACAATTACAGCAGAAATAAAATCACTTACTCATGCAGTTGAAGACCTGCAACAATGTTCACGAGATGACGATGCCAGAATAAAATCTGTAGAGAAGAAAACAGACAAGTTAGAACCCGAACTAGTCACGATCCGCCAAAAGCTGGCCAAAATGGAAATGAAAGTTGAGGACCTAGAGGGCCGCAGCCGCAGGAACAATGCGGTCCTCATTGGCCTTCCAGAGGGTGCTGAAGGAATTGATACGATAATATTTATCCAAAAATTCATCGAGAAGATAGCTGGGCCGTCACCTTTTGGCCCGACCTATATTGTGGAACGAGCGCACCGGGCTCTACGCCCCAAGCCAGCGCATGGAGCCCCCGTCCCATTGATTTTTAAATTTCTGAATTTCCTGGGCGGCAGCACTTATTTAACAAAATTAAAGAATTGAAAGAAGTAAGAAGACACCAGGGTCAGAATTCACAAGATCTTCCAGCCTCAATCAGACAGAGAAGAGCTCCATCACCCTCTGGTTTCCAAATTAATCGCGGCCAGTGTAAATACAGAATGACCTATCCAGCGAGTTGGGAGTAATGGTGTCAGGGTCCTGGATGTCTTTTGAAGACCCTGACTCAGCCAAAAGGGCTCAAAGTGCTTTTCCCAAGCTATTTAGGAGGTCTGAAAGTCACATAGCAAAGGGTGTCCACTAGCAAATGGCCCTCGTTCAAGCTTATTGAAGAAATGGGTTTTATCCGCCATGAGGGAGCCTCAGTGACTAATCTCAATATGACTGACTGATAAAAGTAAATAAGTAGGAATGCTGGGAGTGATAAATGTGTGATTGAATGGACTGTGTTCTGGGCTACAGATATTTCTTTAGGCTGTCCCGTGCACCGAGTCGGAAATCATCTTCCTATGGCAATTCTGCTAATACTGTCAATAACAGTAACTCAACCAAACTGTAAGATATTTACCACAAGAGGCGCCAGAGACCACGCAATAGCAAGTAAAACCTCCAGCAGCAGAATGGGATTCACTATCATTAGACTGGACAACAGAAGGACTAGCATACGACCCGTTCAGTTCTAGATACCGCTATCCCATTGCATTCACATGGCTGAACCACTCCTTGCGAAGAGATAAGGCTGCAACATTAATGTGAAACCTGCCGTCGCAGTAGGAGTACAACACCCGTGAATTAGGTATACCCTGTTACATCCAAGAGAGAGCGGCTCACAAGAGAGGAGCAAAGTAAAGACTGACTTTAGGAACTATGTTAGTTCATAACCATGAAGACGTCATATTGATAAGATCTGTCTAAGTCCATTTTCCGTATCTGAACTGCTTACAGGCATACTATCGTTCAGGGGAGATGATACCTAAAATTTTACTTGGGTGAATTTAACCCGATATCTCAACGTAAGTTTTTTTTTTTTTTTTCTTTTTTTCCAGGGCACCCTTCCCTTTGCGGGTATAAAACCATCTATTGGAATGCGAGAAATGCTGAGACACATTTAAAGCGAAGGGCTCACTGGTGTATTTGGACCTAGTAAAGGAGCAGTTATTTTATTCGGTTAGTTTTTTTTCTTTTAAATAGCAATAATACACCCAGAAAAATAAGGGTATAATTATTTTACATAATCCGAGATCGTGGACTTTTTTACGAGGTTCTCAATTAGGGGCCAAATTTCTTTTTCTTTTTTTTTTTTGCAATCTGTTATGGTTCGGTAGAGGGATGTATGTGTGAAGCACTTTATCATAAAGAGATGACTTCAAATAACCACGGTCCATAAGTCAAGCGGAACCATCCCAATAACCCAGCTGGAAGATAACTTGTGGGACACAGTAATACTCATGGTTTCCAAGTGGATTAAGGAAGGAGTCAATACTCCTTGTCACATAAGGGTACAGAGCTCTGATTTATCTGACAAGTGGGCTGTGACAGAGCTCTCAGACACTGGAAAGCAGAGCAACAGTGCCAAAGACATAGAATTCTTCTTATTTTGTATATATTTTGTATATTTTTCTTTTATGTCTCCTTAACAGAATGCATGAGTAGTATGACTGTTACTGTCTGCAGCGCTAATATCAGCCAGGCAAAGTCATAAGAGATGTCTTTGATTTGTCCATCAAATAAAGAAGATCACAAAGGCAGCAAACCACAAAATTCAGAGGTCAAGTAAAGAGACTAATGAAGTGGCTTAGACAAAGAGTGAAAAAGTTGACACAGCGTGACGAGTTATAGCTTATCTTCTTAATTGGTTCACATTTAGGCTAGATTAGGTTCTAGGAAGAGAGAGTTAAGGATGGGTGCGGAGGGCTGGGGGAGGAAGGAGCATAGCATGAGGTTCTGCTGTCCACGGACCGTAGCTATGATAGGGAGGGAGGGCGGGGAGGTTGGGTAAGGAAATTTAAGGTTCTCATTTATGGTGGGGGATACGGGGGCGTGGAGGGAGGGGATGCTCAAGACAGGCTCCTGAAGTTAATTCTAATGTGGTGGAGGCCAGGGAAAAAAATGTCGTTTAAAAGCCCAGAATACCATGTGAAGTCAATTTTAATTGATGATGAGTAGTATAACGATCTCCTCATGGAATGTCAAGGGTATCAGGCAAAAAACCAAGCAATACCAGGTACGTAAGCATCTTCAACTTCTGAGATCAGATGTCACGTTTATACAAGAATCTCACCTACTGATCTCAGAAGAACTACAAATGAGGAGGCAACAAATAGGACAGGTATTCGCAGCCCAAGGAAATAAACAGAGCTGTGGGGTTATGATATTGATAAAGAACAAAGTCCCCTTTGTGCCGAGCAAGGTAGTTAGAGATGTCCATGGGAGGTATATACTTGCCCAAGGGAAAATTTACAATTTAGAAATACTACTAGGTAGTATCTATGGACCGAATTCGGATACCCCCAACTTCTTTATGGAACTCATAAATAAGCTGATGCGTTTTATCAAAATCCCAATGATTTTAGGGGGGGATATAAATGTAGTTTTCGACCCAAATATTGACCGCACAGGGAATAGAACTAGAGGCCTGACATCAGCTCAGAGAGCAGTAAGAGATCTGTGGGATAAAATAGGTCTATGCGACGTATGGCGCACGTTACATCCCACAGAAAAAGGTTTTACTTTTACCTCCCCTGTCCATCAAACCTCCTCCAGGATTGATTATATATTGATCTCGCATTGCCTAGTTGCGGGGGTCCTCTACTCTGCCATACAACCGGGGCCACCATCAGACCACTCATTAGTGACATGTAGACTTTCCCTAACAGACATTCCTGGGAAAAAGGGTTGCTGGAAAATCAACAATCAACTTTTGAAGGATCCAGCCATAATAGAGCTAATTAGCACTCATATTTCCCAATACAGGTCAATTAATGTCAATTCCACATGTAAACCGGACATGGAATGGGGAGCCCTTAAAGCTTACCTACGAGGCCTACTAATTGAAGTGGCCTCAAGAAGGAAAAAATCGAGAGAAAGAGAGCTAGTGCAACTCCTCAAGCAGATCAGGGATATAGAGAAAGACCTGTCCCCTTCCACACCGGAGCAGACCCTCTTAGAACTGGTCAAACTGAAAAGTTCCTATATGGAGCTTCTCAGAGAGAAAGCAGAATACCTGATTCTGAAATCAAATGCCATCTACACTGATCAGGGAGAAAAGGCAGGGCATTTACTGGCTGCCCGAATTAAACAGCAGGAATCGGATAGATTCATTGCTGCAGTCCCGGTCACAAAATGGACCCTTAGTGGTCGACCCCGCAGAAATTGCATCAGAGTTTCAAAAATATTACCAATCCTTATATTCACCAATGACAAATCCCCCAAATTATGAGGACTTAGACCGTTACCTAAAGGATTCGCACCTCCCCACCCTTATAAGTGAGAAGTGTGCGGCTTTATGTGCCCCGCTAACGGAAGAGGAGATCCTAGGAGTAATACATAGTCTCCCCAACGATAAATCGCCAGGATCAGATGGGTTCTCCCCAAATTTTTGCAAGAAATTTGCGAAAGACCTAATCCCTTTGCTTCTCCCAGCGTTCCAACAGATCCTTGATGGGAAAAGCACAGATGCTTCATTATTTGAAGCGATAATAGTCCTCATTTTGAAACCAGGAAAAAAATCCAGATGACATGGCAAATTGCAGACCAATCTCATTGCTCAACCAGGACATCAAAATTCTGAGTAAACTACTGGCAAATCGCCTAAGTAGAGCTATCCCAGATTTGATAGGAATGGAGCAAGTGGGATTCATGAAGGGCAGGTCGGCCGGTGATCATATTCGAACTCTGGAGCATGCTTTCTCGGCATCCAGAGATGCGGGACATCTATGGCCCGGTTTCTCTGGATGCTGAAAGCATTTGATAGAGTAAATTGGGATTTCTCTTCCGAGCGTTGCAGTTCTATGGCATCCCTTTAAAATTTCAAACTGGATTCAGGCTCTCTATAATTTTCAACAGCCAGAATTTTATGCAACGGATGTAACTCTGACAAATTCCTATACTGTCAGGCACGAGGCAAGGGTGTCCCCTTTCACCACTACTCTTCAATTTGTATTTAGAGCCTCTCATCCGAAGACTAATGAATGACCCCGGAATTCTAGGAATACCAGTGCAGGGATTCGAAATTAAGGTCTTAGCCTATGCAGATGACCTACTTTTATGTACCTCACATCCAACAAAGCTATTTCAAGGCTGCTTGAGGTTATCAGAGAATATAGTCTATTATCAAATTATAAACTTAACTTGGGGAAAACGGTGATATTCCCGCTTAACCACAAAGTGATGAGGAACGAAAGTGAGGCTTTAGGTTTATCTGGGGAGAAGAAATCATTGAAGTATCTAGGCATCATTCTCTCGAGGAGCACCACTCGTTGGGGCAAGGATAATTTAGATCCTTTATTAAACACTGTTGTCCAAGACTTAAATAGGTGGTCCCTTTTACCTTTAACGTTGTGGGGCAGGATCAGCCTCATCAAAATGAACATTTTCCAGCGGCTATTTTACCCACTTAATCTCCTAAATGTCTGGCTACCCCAGTCATGGTTCAAAAAAGTACATAATATCTTTTCTAATTTCATATGGGCTGGCAAAGGGCACAGACTAGCCTTTAATAAATTAGCTGCCCCAAAGCTCAAAGGGGGCCTCCGAGTGCCACACGTTGGAATTTACTACTGGACTAGCCACGTGAGTAAATACTTAAGGTGGCTTACCTCAAAAGGCCCCAGCTATCCCGGAGATTGTATCCCCCTGTGGGTCCAAATAGAATCAGCACAATTACGCCATCATAATTTGACCCCGACAGCCCTTCTCTTTATCCGGCCCAAGAGCCTTCCCAAACCATTACAGGAGACACCAGTTGCTATTTCGGTCAAGATCCACTCCCAGCTGTGTTCAGTTATAAAATATAACCACTGCAGGGATTTAGAGCAACCTTTAGTGGGCAATCCAAACATTAAATTGGATGGGAAAGTTCTTCCCCCCCATTGGGTCCCGCAACTCCGAGAAGCTAAGCTTAGTTACTTATGGAGGGAAGTAGAACGAAAGTGGGCTTCGGCTGTGGATATCTTGGGAAAATTAAAACTCCCAACGTCTAAATTATTCAAACTATTCCAATTGCAACACATTCTTCTAAAAGATATAGGGATTAACCCCCTGATGCCTGTGACTACTCCCTTCTGGGAATAATTGATTCAATTTGTAGGCCTCCCCCATGCGGTCTCCAAAATATTTAAAATTTTATGCAATAAAAGATACCCTGGGCCTTACGGACCTACAGATTACTGGGAGAGACTTTTACCGGAGACACCCATTAACTGGGAAATACTGTGGTGGGGATGCCATAATTTTATTACTCAAGATAAGCTTCGGCTTATGCAGTTCCGCATTCTGCATAACCTATATTACACTCCCCAGAAGATATCAAAATTTGATGATAAAGGCTCTGCCAATTGTTCGAGATGTGGCCTAAGTGAGGGCAATTTAATCCACATATTTTGGCAATGCTCCAAGTTAGCTCCCCTGTGGGCACAGATCAAACAAAGGGCAGATCCCCTACTGGGTCTTAGTGAACTATTCACGATAGATATTTGCCTGTTAGGAAATTACTCAGAGGTCCCAGTTAAGGCACGGAAATATCACATAGCTCTCATATCGATGTCAGTTAAAAAACTAGTGCTTAGGCATTGGAAGGATAGCGAAGCCATGACATATACTGAATGGTTAGCAGAGCTATTAAGTAATATCAGATTAGAGAGGATGATTGCCAGTTTACAAAACAGACTGAATAAATTTAACAAAATCTGGGCTCCACTCTTAACTTTGAACTCCCTTGGTACACCTCAACCATAATAGTTTAAAGGAAGTAGAAGCCTTGCATGATTATTAATTCATGATGAGCATTTCGGGGATGGGCATATGTTGGAGGAGGGGATGGGGAGAGGGAGTGGGGGAGAACAGGTTTTGACAGTTTTCTTTTTCGTTTCTCCTTATCTGTGTGTTTTGTTTTATTAGTGTAATTTAGGGTTTATATTGAAAGTACATGTCTACAATGTATGTACCGTATTTATGATGTACTTTATGTTGGAAACTACAATAAAGATTAAATGGAAAAAAAAAAAAAAGAAATAGGTACTTCTAACCAATGAGAATTTTTTTCTGTTTTTATGTATGATCTGGGTGTTAATAGATTGTGACTCTCTGAACAATTGTCATAAGTCTCCAAGGAAATAATTGGCTGGTCCGAAAGCTTAGACATTGCTTTCTTTTTGTAACATCTTGTTGGTCCAGTAAAAGGTATCAACCCATTTGTTTCTGGATTTGTGACCTGAAAAAGAACTTATGCCCTTACCCCAGATAACTAGGGTGTTTCTTGATTACCCTGTTCTTTGTTTGGATTGCCTCTTGTTTCTATGCCTCAGGTAGGTTATAAATGTACTTTCTCCTGAAGCTTTTAATTAGACTATTAGCTTTCCCCTTATACCTTACTCTAGATAGGGAGTTATTAGTCTCTCCCTATTCCCCCCCTTAATCCCTTTATATTCTTAGTCTAGAAAGGGTGTTGCACCCATTCCCTGTTATGGTCTACTGTTTATCCTCCATGATTCTCTGCATTGAACGTTACAATGGGACTGACCAAATATCTTACCTTAATTAGGTGGCAGAGTCCCTTGCTTCCCTGCTGCCACCTGTGGACACCTAAGATGCTAAGCCTACATCTATTCCACTCCTGTTCTGTTCCACTCACATTCTGGGACATGAACTTGTGTGGCACATGAAAGGTGTGCTTTCTTCTATCCTCCAGATAGGACCTCCTCAGGTAGAACTTCCTACTGAGCCTGTGACTGTTCCATACCTGTCACATGACCCTGGTTTGCTTTGTCATCCCCAACCTGGAGGTATGGAGACCTGCGGTGGGCAAAAAAATATTTCAAACAGAAGAAAAAATGTAGAAACGGGTTAGTTTGACAGAAAGTTTAAATTCAATTTACTCCCAGTTATAATTATTGAATAAAGTTCTCTCCTAGTTGGCAATTTAACCCCTGATCTGCTGCTGTCTTTTCTAAAATTTAAAACGCACACCATACTCTTCTGACCTTTATTCCCCTAAAATAATAAAAGAGCAAATCAATTTATATTTCTTTGGTTAAATGCCCCCCCTTAAAAAAATCAAAAACTTAATTTGTTTTATTCAGTTTCTTGCTCCATTCTGTTATGAGCCTTACCTTTTAAGCTACCAACCCACCACACAGCAAATCCCCTTGCTGTCAGAACAGCCTGGTTTAGATATTAACTGAGAAACATAGAAACATAGAATTTGACGGCAGATAAGGACCACTTGGCCCACCCAGTCTGTCCATTTCCCTACCTAATAGATAAGCTGTAGATCCTAGTTAACCAGCAGCCTACTTTCTACCCCCACCCCCTAGAATTGCTTTATGACTGCCCCATGCATGCTTGAATTCAACCACTGTTTTTGACTCCACAACCTCCTCCGGAAGGCCGTTTCATGCATCCACAACCCTCTCTGTGAAAAAATACTTCCTTACATTACCTCTGAGCCGCCCCCTCTCTATCTTCACTTTGTGCCCCCTTGTTCTTGCACATCTCTTTTTTTGAAAGATGCTACCCTCTTGGACTTTTTTGATTCCCTTGAGGTACTTGAAAGTTTCTATCATGTCCCCCCTCTCTCATTTCCTCAAGGCTATACATATTAAGCTCCTTTAGTCTCTCTTCATATGTCTTCTGGTGCAGATCCTGCACCATTTTAGTTGCCCTCCTCTGGACAGCTTCCATCCTGTCTATGTTCTTGCGGAGACTGGGTCTCCAGAACTGCATGCAGTACTCCAGATGTGGTCTCACCAGCTGTCTGTACAGAGGGATAACAACTTCCTGTTTTCTACTGGTGATGCCTCTCCCTATGCATCCCAGTATCCCCCCAGTTGGAACTTTTCCACTCTAGCCACCTACCGAGACCTAGTATGTTTGACTGCCAGTGCTTATACAGATTTAAAATGTCTGCTGTGGTTTTCCTTGTTAGAGCTCAAACTCCCCTATAGAGTCTGCTTGGCAAGTTGGGTTCTCAGACAGTTCCAAATCCTTTCCCAAAGTCCTTTTCTCCCTTGAACAGCTGGCACACTAGTGGGAGTGCACTGACTTTTGTTTGCCTTTTTCTGATTTTGTTAGAGGAGCACCTGGTTCTTAGTGCAACTTTTTCTTGCTTTTCTCAAACATGTTATTTTTTAGAGACTTGGGCCCAGATATTCAAAGCTTGGCGCAGTGCATTAACCATTTGCATGGGTTTAGCACAGGATTAGTGCGGGACTGCTATATTCAAAAGGCCAAAGAGAGAGCCCAAATCACATTAGCTCTGGGCAAACCATAATTATATGCAAGGGGCACACTGAACATGAATACAGGTGCTGTGGGATATTCATCAGCTAGCGCTGCGCTAAGATGTTTAGCGCGACTTAGCATGACCCTTTGTGTGGTACAAATTACCACCCAGCAAAAGTTGGTCTTAACCCTTGGCAAACAGCTTTGCATGACATTGTTGCTTTGCGGGGTGTTTGCGTGGCTTGCGTGACCCTAATATATGAATATGACACTTAGAAAATGACAGACATGGAGGACACATGCTGCTCACTGATGGCGCCACCATGATGCCAACAGCTGCCACCAGTCCTAGCCAAGCCAGGCAGTAAGGGGTGATCTGGCCCACAGGGGACATCATGGTAGTGTGGCCATACAGCACACACCTGCAGACTATACATCTGTGGTGACCAACAGATGTCAGCACACACATGCAGCACTGTGGGCATGGTGGCCATTAAGGAGAGGGTGTACAGGTGGCCAGACCTCACCACAAGGCTTGGACACATCATGCAGTGCACATGGGCCACTAGACGGAATACCCCACCACCTGTGTGCCTGTTGGATCTTACATGTCCCCCCCAGCCACATACTGCACAACTGTACAGATGCCACAGCAAACACAGCCAGCCATGTATATGTCACTGTGAGCATCCCATGCCACAGGTGCAGCATCTGTGGATCACACAACAGCAAAACAGTACTGTCCACTGTCAGTAATCACCTGCAAGCTGGACCTGTCACTGTGTACAGTGCAGTGGTCATCACTGTCCTACATATCACAGGCATTGCTGTGTCCCTCACACTACCGGCCCCCTTGCTACTGTAGTGTCTGATGTGCACTGTAGCATGACCTGCAGTGTGATGGTTGCATGCAGCACCACCACCACCACCTGTGCCTATGCTGTGTTGTCCCCTGGGGTATGAAATGCTATGCTATGCTGTACTGTTTACATGTAGCCTGCAGCTATCATCATGCACTGCCTGACTGACCTACAGGTGGAGCTGCGGTCGGACCTCGCCGGCCCCTGTACTTCCAGACTGACCTACAGGTGGAGCTGTGGGACACTGCAGTAACCCTGGACAAACTGCATGCAAATCAGGGCATAATGAGATGCTAATGTGGCTGTTTGCCTAGAGACTACCTAAGTAGGCTCATTTGCATGTCACTTTTGAATATGGCAAAGTTTAGCGCTGGGCAAATGTGTTTGAACCAGGCAAACAGCTTACCTCCGCGCTAATCCCGTGCAAATGTATTAGCTCCGCGCAAACGGTTTGGGGAATATTATACTGTTTTGCACATTGTACTGTCCCATAGGCTGCTCCCTGCAGCTGTACTGGGTCCACACATTTGCTGGAACACACATTTGCCACATAGGTTGCCTCTACCTACCTTCACGTCGCTGTGTACTGTGTTGCCGTTGTGGTCTGCACTTCCTGGGTGCTATATTCAGAGCTGTCATATTACAGGGCTACATTTGCCCTGCACTCCCAGCCCAGTTTGCCCAGCCTCATTCCCATGCGATATTCAGAGGCTGTTTGCCCTGGGCTATTCCTTTTGAATATACAGTAGCTTGCTTTGTGCTCCGGGCTAACTTTGCCTGCCAGGCGGTGCTAATTGAGCCCCGGAGAAAACTTTTGAATATCTAGCCCATGCTTTCTAAACCTCTTTAGTAAGTGATGTGCTTAACTGGGACACTTGGCCTGTAACTCTGAATGTTTTTTGAACTGACTGTTGGATAGAAAGCTAGTCGGACAGAGCAGAGTGAAGTGGAGCTAGATATTTGCTTGCATTTTATTCATTTATAGTTTTATACAATTCTCTTCGGCATAAACACTGACACTGCAATTAATTGCTGTTGTTAATTTATTGCAGTCTATCAAAGTTCTGTAGTATGTATTACACAGTATTTGAAAGAGACATGCTCTTGGAGGTTAGTGGTATACTGGTTGGGAAACCAAAAGGGTAATCTCCCCTCATTGCCGTTCTCCAGAGTACTGGATGACACAAATGCTTTAATCTATGTTTTTTTATGTTGTCTTGTGCATGCAGCGTAGACAACATATTGTGGTTGCTTCAGTGGAGAAGCGGGTTTCGAAGGTGCGGTTCTGCTGCAGCCAATGGCGCCACTGCTTTTTGTGGCCGGGCTCTGTGGCACCAATGGCATAGCATGCTGTCTATGACAGCAGTTGGGAAATGTACCTCACCTTGAAAAGAAATTAGCCGCTGCAATCAGAGGCGTATAGAGCAGTCCCTGATTGTAGCAGCCAATTACTGCTTGCCTCGTCTGCTGTCCCCGTCAAGCAGCATGGCAGCGGCTTCCACGTCAGCTTCTCATAGTCCTCACAGAAGCCAAGGGACAGCAAGCTGATGGGGGAGCCCAATCCTCCTGTTGGCATGCCCTCTACTAATTTAATTTGCCAAGGGGGGTGCCCAGTCCTCGTCGGCATTATGTGCCCCCCCATTTCTTGTGTGCTGAGGGGTGCCCAATCCCCCTCGGCTCATGTGACCCCCCCGACTCTGTATGTGCCGTTGGGGGTGCCCAATCCCTGTCGGCTACAGATCCCCCTCCCATCAAACACACAGGTGGCATGATGGGAGCCCACCCCAGCATGCAAAAGTACCTGTACAAATAGAAAACCTTCCCATGTTGTTCTTTCTTTCCTGGTTCAACCTGTGAATCAAAAAATGGCCCCTCGTTGAGTTCGTGCCCCTTCCCCCAACCTGCAGCCACCCTCTGCACACCCATCTACCCACACACACCCCACACCATACTTACCTCCGGAACCCGGCGCGACGATCTTCAGTGGAGTGGGAACACATCTGCACTCTTCAAAGCTGACCGCGAACTGAAGAAATGCCGGTAAGCTGTATGATGGCATAAATGGTGTTTTTTCAGCTTATGTGGCTATCTCAGCCATTTTTTTGAATTTTGCCACCACATTTTCAACATAGGGTTTTTGGGACCCCCCTAATGAATTCAGTCACTGTCATGGTGTTATTCAGTCCCAAAAGGTGATTTTGCGGTCACTGCGTGGAATCACCTTTTGGGACAGAGTAATGAAATGACAGTGTCACTGTTCGTGAGGTGGCCTCCCAAAAGGTCTATGTTGCAAATTTGGTGAAAAAATTCCAAAAAATGACTGTGTTATGAGCGTGCATTGCGCAGTTTCCATGCACACTTGTAACTTTTCCAATTTGTAATATTTTCACTCCAGATTTTCAACATTGGCATTTTTTCACACCTCCTTATGAAGAGTGCAACTGTCATTTTTCACATCCTGGCCGAAATGTGTTTTCGCACTACTGGTGTAGAATAGTGCGGTCACTCGGGGAAATCAGTGTTCAGGACAGATTATGAAAATCACAGCAACACCGTTCATGAGCAGAGGTCCTAAAATGCCTATGTTGAAAATTTGGTGACAAAAGTCCATAAAATGACTATGTTACAAGTGTGCATTGTGCAGTTTCCATGCGCAGTCGTAACTTCGACAATTTGTAATATTTTCACTCAACATTTTTAACATTTTCAATTTTGCACATGTCCTTATGAACAGTACAGCAGTCATTTCTTAGATCCTGCCCGAAATGTGTTTTCACAAAGTGGTGCACTATGGCACAGTCGCTGTGGGAAATCAGTGATCAAGGCAAATGAATAAAATCATAGTGACAGTGTTCATGAGCAGAAGTCCCAAAATGCCTATGTTGAAAATTTGGTGAAATAATTCCACTAAATGACTGTGTTATGAGTGTGCATTGCGTAGTTTCTACGTATACTTGTAAATTTGAGCATTTTTAATATTTTCACTCAAGATTTTCAACACTGCCATCTCTTCGCACCTACCTATGAATGGTATAGCTGTCATTGTTCACACCCTGCCCAAATGGTGTTTCCCACATCTGGTGCAGAATGGCATGGTCACTGTGAGAAATCAATGTTCGGGACAGATTAACAAAATCACAGTGCCACTATTCATGAGTAGAGGTCCCAAAAACTTTCATGAGGTGGGGGGGTCAAAAAATGCCATGTTGCAAATTTGTAGTGCAAATACCAACAAATGGCCAGGGCATTAGGGTTCCTAACCATACTGTCCCACCCTGCACAGACTGACAGGTGTCAGGGGTGTGTCTTTGCATTGTCACCTGTCATGCTCATGCCATAGCATCCCCCCCCCCACCCTCAAGCCACTGACAGGCATCAAGGTGTGCCTTGGACTCTTTGGCTCCACAGTTCACCTCATTCTCCTATGCTGCACCCATTTCAGCATAAGTCCTTATGAAATGGGGTGACTGTAAAGCCAAATACCCCAAGGCACACCTCAGCACTTGTCAGTGTCTGCAGGATAGGGTGAGGTAAAATGCCATGAGCGTTATGGCCGAATGGGGTGAGCGTAAGCCCCCGAGGACACCAAGGCACAATGCGATATTTGTCACACTGCAGGGTAGGGTGAGCTGAAATGCCATGAACATTATGGCCGATGCCCAAAGGCACAACTCAGTGCCTGTCAGTCTCTGTAGGGTGATGTGGGGTTTGACGTCACTTTCATACTTCACTGCCATTCCTATTATGCATTTGTTCAACTCCTGCGCTACCAATGCCAATGTCAGCAAGACAACATTTGGCATTGACAAATGCTTGTTTTCTTAAGTATTCACTAGAATTCGCACGTTACAGCATGGAGTTAGGCATTTTAGTAATTTTTTTAGGACATAAAATTTTTGTGGATAAGACAAACAGCTAGTGGAAAGGAGTAAGAGGTGTATTGGATTAACCTTGTATTTAGATAATTTGGGATGCTCAGTTTACTTTAGGAAGGATACACTGGTTGAGGAGGAGGAACAGTGGGTGAAAATAAAAGTGGGCATAGTGAAGGTAACAAACCTCGGCATCAAGCAAGTCAGTAAAAGCAAGAGGAAAAAGAGACCACTATGGTTCTTGAAAGGGGTGGCAGAAAAGGTAAAGGCTAAAAGCGTAAAGTTCAGAAGGTGTATGGAGATGGAGAGGGAGTAGTCTAGGGAGGTGTGTAAGGGGAAAAAGAGGAAGCAGGGAAAGCAGTAAGGAGTGTAAAGGCACAAACTGAAGAGAGAGTGTAGCCCAGGCAGTAACAAATAGGGACAAGACATTTTTTAGGTATGTAAGTTAAAACAGGAAGACTGAGGAGAGACCATAAAGTTAAAAAAGGAAGAGGTGTGTGTGTGTGCAGAGTGGGACCAAGAAAAGGTAAACATCCTCAAAAAATACTTTTTTTCAGTGTTCACATAGGAAGGAGAAGGGGAGGGGCTATAAACAAGTAACAGAACATTAGAGGGGAGGGTGGAGAGCACTAGACCATTTTTGGAGAGAGTCCTGAAAGGACTCGCTAATCTGAAAGCAGATAAAGCAATGGGGCCAGATGGGGTGCATCCAGCAGTATTGCGGGAGATCAGGGAGGTACTCTGACAGTCCTCTTTAACAGCTCATTGGAAACAGGAGTGGTGCCAGAGGACTGGAGTAGGGAAGATCTACCCACCTCTTAAAAGTGGTAGCAGGGTGGAGGCTGGCAATTATAGGCCAGTCAGAATGACATCGGTGATAGGAAAGTTAGTGGAATCAGTGATGAAGGAAAGGATTGAGAAATATCTTGAAACCAGTGTGTGTTAGAAGACCTCAGGCAGCATGGATTTACAGGGGTGGAGGTAATGTCAAATGGATCTGATAGATTTCTTTGACTGGGTGACAAAAAAAATTAGATTAGGGTGGAGCAGTGGGCATGGCATAACTAGAATTCAACAAGACTTTCAATACCGTTACACACAGGAGACTAGTAAGCAAGCTAGTTAGATAGGAGTGGGTCCAAAGGTTGTTGAACTGGATAAGAAATGTGCTAGGAGATAAGCAGCAGAGGGTGCTGGTAAGGGGAATTCACTCCAAGGAAGGTAAGGTGACCAGCAGGGTGCCTCAGGGATCAGTGCTAGACTGGTCCTCTTTAATGTCTTTACAAGTGACATTACAGAGGAGCCAGAAAGTAAAGACTGTCCCTTTGTGGATGACATCAAAATCTGCAATTGGGTGGATATTCCTGGGGGTTGGAAGGAAGAACAGAGACCTGAGAAAACTCAAGGAGTGGTCAGGGGTATGGCAGCTGGGTTTTAATGCATAAAACTACAAAATAATGCACTTGTGGCACTGAAACCCAAGGGCACAGTACAAAATGGGTGGAGTGGTATTGATGACCACCAAGCAGGAAAAGAACCTGTGAGTAATTATATATGATGACTTAAAAGTGGCTGGGCAGTGCATAAAAGCAGTAGGGAGGGCTAATGGGATGTTGGAGTTTATAAATAGGAATATCATCAGCAGAAAGAGGGAAGCAGTGTTGCCTCTGTATAGGTTGCTGGTAAGACCCCACTTAGAGTACGATGTCCAGTTCTGGAGCTCATGTGTCTGGAAGGACACAGGCTGAGTGGAGGCGGTCCAGAGGAGGACAACTAAAATGGTGCAAGGTATGCATCAAAAACCCTATGAGAAGAGACTAAAGGACATCAATATGTACACCCTGGGAGAGAGGAGGGAAAGAGTGGATATGATAGAGATCTTTAAATACCTCGCAGGGATAAATAAGGTACAGGAGGGAAGTATTTTTCAAGTAGATTCCAGGAACAGACTTCCAGCAGAGGTGGCGAGATTCAAAACTGCATGGGATAGGCATAATGAAATCTTAGTGGAAAGGAAAGGGAGGAGGGAGAATAGGCTGGAGATCAGGTAGGACTGTGGAGAAACATTAGGTAGGGGGAAATGGGCAGACTGGCTGTGCCAAGCATTCCTTATATGCTATCAAATTCTGTTTCTTTGTTTCAAATACAATGTTCCAGTTAGGGTTTTCAATGCCCCATGACTTGGTAATGACCACAATATCTAGGTAGGTCTCTGCCATGATGGTCTCTAGGTACAGACTTCTAGCATTCATACACATGGCCTTCCAGATTTTGTTTCCACTTTGCTTGTTACCCAGCTTTTTTCCTTTTCACCTTCCCTCCTTCCTTCTCTCTTTTTAATGCCCCTATTTTCTTCCCCTTCACCACTACCACCCTGATTCCTTTTACAGCCTGGGGGATTCCTCTCACCTTGGGTTCTCCCTACTCTCTACTTTAGCATTGGGGGGTGCAGATTCTTCCTCCCTGATTCCTTCCACCACTCCCCTCAGCTAGTTTAAATGTTCATCAAAGTAATATTTAAGAAATCCACAAAGGACTGTGGTTCCCCTCCTGGATGGATGCAGGCCATCACCCCTGTATAAGCCCTTATCCTCCCAGGTGGGTTCCCAGTCCCAAGTATAACTGAACCCCTTCTCTCTGCACCATACTTTCAGCTATGAACTGAATTTTCTGGTGCAGAGATCCCTCTCCTTCCCCCTATCACAGGCAGGCAGCACCTCAGCAAAAGCGACTGAGTATACTACATGTCTAAGACCCTTCCCCAGCTCCCTGGACTCCCCCTGCACTATCCCAGCCCAACACCTAGCCAGGACATTCATTCCCAGGTGAACAAAGACATTGAACTCTGCCTCCCGTCCTGCTACGAAGGCAGTCCACAGGATCCACTCTACATCCTTCCAGGCCATGGTGCAGCACAGGTATCTAACCTACCTCTCCCATTCCTATTCTCAAATCTATCCCCCTCACAATAGAGTCCCTCACCAGATGTTGGTTCCTTCTCCTCTGGTATCTTTTACCATCTTCCTTGGGGTCTCCACTAAGAAAAGGTCCCCCACATCCTCCCTGGTCACTACCTTGGGTGCCTGTTTCTGACAGTCCTGCCTCATCAGAGCAGCATATGAATTATGTTGTTGTACCGGTTGAGGATGTGCATCCCACCACCACCACTCTTTCAGAGCCCACCATAGTCTAGCAATTCCTCCTCCCTGGCATCATCTGCGGTAATGGTGGCAGACTTGGTCTGGTTCTTATTATAAAGGCTGGAAAACCTCATTACTGATGACAAACCATTTTACCAGTGCAATAAGCCACTCTGGGGTGTGCATTAAAGGATCAGTGATGCACTTCCCATGGGCATAAAGACAGTCAGTCTTCAGCCTTGTGCCTTACTACACACCTGGGGCATGTATCATTAATAGTTTTAAGCACACCCCCTCCTGGAATATTGCTTACATTGGCACCCTCTAAGCAAGCATTGCTCTCACTATATTACTTTGTCTGACAAGACATTGCTGATATTAGTGTAATGTCAGCACTGTTGCATGATCATTCTGTCCTTGAGCGACCACACTACAAATCTGCCACGCTTCCTTACTTAACTTAGACTTAAACCTCTAATATTTCATTAATCAGCCTATTATCCCTTTGTGCTTTAACCCTAATAGATGCATTAATGTAGTTTCTCCAGTTTATTTACCTACTTTTTGGAAATGGTGTAAAATAACTGACACCTTTAACGTACACCTTTCTTACACCCCCGGTGAACTTTACATAGTGATTCTAAATTAAGCATACTTGTAGCTTGCTTTGTGATTGCAGTTTCATCATCACACATAGTGCACTTGACTTGTACCATACATCACAAGTAGCCCTGCAAGCCAGTCATGAAGTAGCTTCAACATCACACGCACAGTGCCAGATCTGTAGCAGACTTAATAAGTGGTCTGCGGCCTACTTGCAATGCATTTGCATTATCACACAATTTCCCCAGACCTGAAGATTGCTTTGCACATGTCCCTGTAAAGCTATTTAAGCAATAATGCACGACAGGGGGTGTGTTGCTGTGAGATTTATACACGTCTCAGGTGTGGTGTGGCACAAGGCAGCAGGGTGAGTGCCGTCAACCACCGAAGGAGTGTGTAAATCTCACAACACACCCCCTGGAGTGCATTATTACTATTATAAAATTAATTAGGAATCAAACTATATTTTTTATTGAGAACAAATCAATATTTGTATTAATTTCAAGAAATACAAGATTTTGTTCATTTGTCCGTGCTAAAATAGTCCTAGTCAGTATGTCATAAGTAGGTAACAGAACAATATATTTATTAATTTAATAAATTCAAGGTGTTTGTTATATAGCATCAGTATAGAACAAATAAGTCATTGTACAACCAAGAACGAACAGTGTTTCTATGCTTAGATTATGTGAGGTGACTGTTACCATAGGAGGGTTTTGCATGGCAATGTCTTGTCCCTACTTGTTCTGAACAACATTTTCTATTGATGTGGCTTGAGTAGGAGAAAGTGTCAAAATACAAAGTTCCTGCATGGTTATCTTGTGGGTGTGAGGAGCTGGACTGATTGTAGGAGATGCCTGCATAGTGATTTCAGTGCTCACCCATTCATGAAATCATCCATTGAGATTGCAGGTGAGGGTGGAGTTGATCTTACCTCAGGTGGGGTCTCATGTAAATGTGGACACTACCCCCTTGTCAGCACCTCTTATTAAGGCAGTGCCTGAGGGAGGAGTTGGTTGCCACGGAACAGGATGAAGAAGAGCAGCTTCACTAATTGTCTAGCTGGTCACATCCAAATTCCGTGATGGCAGCATTTGTAAATATTGAAAATCTGGCTGCTGGCAGCTGTGCTACGCCATCGCTTGCTGATAGTCCCAGATGGTTGTTTCTGCTGTCAGGTGGCACCATTGGGGAGACTTTGCAGTCGGGGCTACCATCTCAAAAACTGTTCAGAAATAGCTCCACAGAACCATTGCAGAGGTCAAGGAAGGTACTGTACTCTCCATTTTAAATTGTTTTCTGGGTCTCTGTTTGACTATGTGACTCTACGATCATTAGATCGTGATAAGACCACTATTTTTTTTTAACTGTACAGACTATCTTTAAACAAATGGCAGTTTTAAAGGTTGCCAATGTTCATTCCCTTAATTTACCTGTGATCAGATTAGCGCTTGTCAGCTGAAACTTTAGCCATGTGTTTGCTATGAGATTTTTTTTTCCAATTATTTAACCAGGTAAGACACACTAAGCTGAAAGCTTGTTTGCAGGTGCAACCTGGGAGCACGAGAAAGTTAAGTGACTTGCTAAGGGTCACACAGTATACAAATGGGGGCTCTGGGATTCAAACCCTGGTCTCCAGATTTGCAGCTCAGAGCCTTAAACCACTGCGCCATTTATACACTGCTAAAGCTCCAGTCTGACCAATCAGCTTCCATCATTCTCTGGAAGCACCAAGGAAGGTCGACAGTGAAAATGCCGACCTTCTGCACAGCGAAGGCACAATACCGACATAGGTATTGTGCCAGCCATTCTACAAATGTTTTCTGTGGGGGGCTGTGTCCCCACACACCCCATGCAGGGGGCTCTGCCCCCCGCACCCCCCAGACTTTAGGATTATCAACTACAGGTTGGAGTTGGTGTGGGAAGGAGGCAAAACACTGCTGGAAAACGAAACATGGAAAAAGGACCATTACAGTGATTGTCACCGTAATGGTCTTTTTTCTTGTTTCGCCATCGGGGTGTCGACCTGAATGGGTGCACTGTCATTCTCCATGTCCATTTTATAATTAAGCTTTTCTTTGCTTTCAGTCAAAGGGCCCAATTCTCAAACAAACAGGGTCACGGTGGCTAAGTCCCTAAGCTTGCTTCAAACCTGGCTGTGCGCTACACATACAGTTGACCAGGAGGGTCAGCCGCAAGATGCTGCACTAGACCCTGGTGGTCTAGCAGTCTCCACTCCCCAAACCCTGATACTGTCTGTAGTAATTAATACACACCAAGACCCCCCCCCGAATCCTGTTGCAATAAACCCATTTGAAATCTTCCTGGTAGTCTAGTGGTAATCCCCCGCCCACCAGCAGTGCCCATCTCGTTAGTGAGTTGGCGACTGATTCTGCCCACCATTCACCTCCACGGCCAGTCACCAATTGAGCTCCATCTGAGCACTGTACTATATACAGTACGCACTCAGTGACTGAGATGTCATTCACTGAGCATGTAGTATATACAGTACAGCACTCAGTCAGAGCTCAGTTGGTGGCTGGCCGTGGAGGTGAGTGGTGGATTGTGCTAGTTGCTGACTGGATGGGCACTGGGGGTTGGGGTCCACTAGACCACCAGGTATTGGGGAATCCAGTGTATGGGGGCTCATGTTATTTATTCATACATTTGGGCAGCATCGGGGATGGGGTGGGGGCATAGTTTTCTTTACAGCTGCATTGGGGACAGGGGCAGTTCATACTTGGAATAAGGGGGCACCTTCGGGGATCAAGAGGGGGAACTACTGGCTGCATCAGGGATCGGGATGAGGAACTGTATATTTATTATAGCACAACTACAGCGCTGATCTGAAGGGAGACAGCAGCATACTGCTGCACATACTACAACTGTTCCAGAGGGACATATTCTAAGTACTCTTAGACCTGCCCTGGCAGGTCTACGGGTACTTAGAAATTCATCATCTGGGTGTTGTTACTGAATCCCATTTTAGGGGATGTGGAAGCTTGCGCCATGCCGCAGCTACTTTTGTGATGCAGGGGTGGTGCAAGGCCAGCTTAGGGCAGGCAGCCTGCGGTTGATGCAGTCTGCCTTTGAGAATTGCTCCTGGAGCATCATTTGGTGCAAGGCACACTTTGCGCCATTCTCTTTGGCGCAAGCTCATTGCGCCATGCTGGGAGCTTTGAGAACTGGGCCCAAACTGTCACCAAAGCGGAAAGCTGTATTTCTTGAAAATGGGTTTGGGAGTCATGAAAATAGTTTTTCTTGTCAGGAAAATAGGCCCTGTTTTTGTCATACCGAACAACCTAATTTCATTCATAATTTAAAAAGTATTATTTTTGTCAAAAAAAACCCAAAAAAAACAACACTTGAATAATCAACCTTATACTCCACTCTGTAAAACATACATGCTTCACTCTACAGCACGACATTTTTTTGGTTTTTAATGTGCAAAATGTTGTTTTATTTTACTTATATTTATATATTTATTGAAATAATTGGTAACAACCTTTGAGCACAACTTGTTCATTTTCAAAGGCTCCATGTCAGATGGAGGACATATACACAAGAGAGAAAACAGTTTGTTTCCCAGATTGCTGGCATTTGTGCACATAGCCTTCCAATTTTTACTGTCTCCTGTCTTAATAACTCTCCTCCCTTTGTACTGGAAGGTGGAAGGGGGCTTGCTGAGCTAGATTCACTAAATCTGAGAACCACTGTCTTCTTGGCTACTCCAGGGCTATCAGAAAAAATGTTCTGCTTGAGTGTCTTATTTTTCTTAAGACTTTCTGGAGGAGAGGCAGTGGAGGAAATGCATAGGCTCTGCAGAAGGACCACACCTGAATCAGAGCGTCCACTGCCTCTGTGTGAGGACACCAATACCGAATGAAGAACCTATGTGTCTAAGTACTGTGGCTTGAAGAAAACAGATCTATCTGCAGTTGCCCAAACTGATTGCTTAGTTGTGAGAACACCTCTGAGTTCAACTGCCACTCTCCAGGCTGAACATCTTTGTGACTTAGCCAGGTCTGCCTAAACATTCAATTCCCCCACCAGATGTACTGCCGACAGAGAGAGATAAGATTCTCAACTGCCAAGCTCAGTAGTTTGGAGGCCTCATGAAGCATTACCCTGCTTTTTGTGCCTCATTGGTTGTTTCTGTATGCCACTGTGGTGGCATTAGCCAACCGCATTTTTTAGTGTGGTGTTCCTCAGTTTGGACTGAAATTGAAGCAGGGCTAAGTGAACCACCAACATTTCCAGCACATTGATGTGGAGAATCTGTTCTTGTAGTGACCAAATCACCTGAGAGTGAAGTTGGTCCAGGACTGCCCCCCTGTGCAGGCTTGCATCTGTTGTGAGAATCACCTCTGGAGGTAGTTCAATGGAATCCCTTTGTTGACATGCTGCACATTCAGCCACCAACTCAAGGAATGACAAAACTGAGGTGTGAGGAGGATCCTGGCTTGATAGCCCTCTGATGACAGGTCCCAGGCCATCAGCAGCCCTGTCTGAAAAGGCCGCATGTGGAAGCAGGCCCAGGGAACTAAGTTTATTGCTACTGCCATGAGGCCCAGAATCTGTAGCAGAGTGTGGGTCAATGCTGAGGACTAAATCCTGAGCTACCATAACTCTGACAGCAACATCTCCTCCTGGGAGGGGGATAGGAACACCCTCCCTGCTTTCGTGTTGAAGCTCGCCCCCAAGTGCTCCAAGGATTGCCATGGCTGCAATGAGCTCTTCTCCCAGATCAGCATCCAGCCATGTGAGTCCAGAATCTCCAGGGTCCTGGACACTGATCTCTTTGCAAGAAGCATTATCGTGCTCAAATGAGCAGGTCATCCAGATAAGGGTAGACATGATGACCCACCTGTTGTAGTTGAGCCACCAAAATAATACCTTTGAGAAAACTTGAGGGGCTGTTGCAAGGCCAAATAGTAATGCGCTGTACTGGAAATGCTGGCCCAGAATGGAGAACCTGAGGTACCTCTGGTGGTACTGACTGATGCGGATGTGAAGGTAAGCATCCATCAGAGCTATTGAGGCTAAAAAATTCTCTGTTGAATAACCCGGATTATCAACCTCAAACACTCCATCTTGAACGTCTTGTGGTGCACAAACTTGTTCAGATGCTTCAGATTCAAAATGGACCTGAACCCCCCAGACTTCTTGGGAACTACTAAGTAGATGGAGTAGAACTCTTGACCCTGCTTGTTTGTGTGTGTGGGGGGGTTATATATGCCATTGTGACAAAAAAAGATCACGACCGGCATTTCAGCTACGGGCTCCATATCGACTGCAAGTTGCAGTCAGCATGGAGCTGCACAGTTCGTAACTGTTTTTTTTTACATTGGGGTGATTTGCCCCACAAACCCCCCATGCAGGGAACTTTGACCCCTGTAAATCCAAACTAAAGGATTCTAACTCCAGGTTGGAGTTAGTTTGGGGAAGGGGGTGCAGATTGGAGGAAGTTGTTGCCCTCTTCCAGTGGCATTTCTACGGTGACATGGCACTGTAGTTGATATTGATGCATGTTGCCGTAGAAATGTTGCTGTTAGGGTGGCATACCTTTGGGGGAACTGGAACTATGATCCTGATTTGAATGAGATGGGCAAGAGTGTCTAACACCACCTGACATTTTGCCACTTGCTTTGAAACTGGGGACGGCAGAAAACGTCCCCTTGAGGGAACGGTTAAGAATTGTATGGCATAGCCTAGGTGACGGATTTCCTGAACCCAAATGTCAGGTATTGTTTGGGTGCATCTTGCAAGAAATTCCTGCAGTCTTCCACCAAGGGGAAGGGGGGCAGGGATGGGCCTGCATACCATCATTGTGAGGAACCAGGCCTTTATGCTGGTCTTCCTTTGCAGCACCTGGGAAAGGAGCCTCTGCTGCTGTATCCTCTATTGCCTGAATAGGTACCTCTATTCCTTTGGGTACCAAAGTTCCAAATGTGATGATACCCTCTCTGGGACTGTCTGTGCTGACCATCACCTAGCCTCATTGAGGAGCTGGGGCCTTGCATTGCTGTTTTGACACTGGGAAGTGACCCTTCTTATCCTGCATGCCCTGCAAGATAGAATCCAGACCAGAACCAAACAGTATACTTCCTTCAAAAGGAAGGCTAAACAGTTTTGTCTTTGAAGACTGATCTGTAGACCAATGTTTGAGCCACACGGTCCTCATGCCAATGCAGTGCAGTGGGCTGGGAGGGCTGACAAGCATAAATTGTTAACTGTGGAATCCCCAGGGAAGGAGGGTGCCATGGCCACCAACTGAAGAATACTTGCTTCTTTGGAATCAGGAGGGATGTAGTCAGTCAGCGTAGTGACCCAGAAGTTTAAGGCTCTGTCAACAATAAATGAAGCATAGGAGGTACGAATGTTTGTTCCTGAAGCGGTGAAAGCCCTCCTGCATGAGGTATCCATCCATTTGTCATGTGAATCGGATAGTGCCAGAGCCCCCTCCATGGAAATAATAGTGTGTTTTACAGAATTATGAACAGCCTTGTTTGCTGGAGGGGGAGGGGGTGTTTCCCACTTGTGAGACCTGTCCCCTAAAAAAGGATAATTACTAGCTCTTGGTTTTGGGAGATATCTTCTCTCATCCACACCTTCCAATTCCTGTTTAATAAATTGGTCACAGTGGAGAAAACCTGGGAAACATTTTGGAGCAGACAATGATTCTGATAGAATTGGATTAACATCCAGTGTCTCCATGGACTGTTCCTCCTTGATCTGTAAACATCTACATGCCTCAGCTATCAAAATGGACAAGGACTTATTATCAAAGATTGGTGGAATCAGTATCCTGGTCTTCGGTTCCATCCACTTTCCTTCCTCTACCTCCTCCTCAGAGGTGATGTCATCCTTGTCTGAAAGTAATTTTTTAAGGTCAGGTGTTTCCCCAAGATCCCCATAATCATCATCCTGGCCTTCCAAAGAGTCAGAGTCAGGATCTGCCTGCATATCTGATTCCACAGCCTGCTCCTGCTGTGTTCCACCTGGACATGCCTGTGTGGGCCCCCCGATCTGAGTTGCCTGGTTTGGGGTCAGGTGTATCTGTTGAGATGCCCTGTGGGACATCGCAGCTCAAAAGCTCGCTGAGGAGTAACCAGAAATTTTTATGCAATTCTGCTTTGCCACTGCCAAGTGATGGACCGGGTATCCCTCCCAGCTCAGAAAACTGACTGTGGGGAACCGTGGCAGAAATATTATTCTGGGCAACACAATGAGGACAATATGTACCCAAGGGAGAAGGCCTCATCACTTTTCTGCAGATCTTACATCGTTTCATAATAGGAGGGCTTTAAGCTCGAGGTTCGATGGGCGGAACAACAACGTCACTCCCCCATCGGGCTTAAAAGGTCACTCATCCTGGACTCGGTCAGGATCCTTTTTTCGTTGTGGCCGGAGGCGCCGCCCTTCCTCACTCCTATCCAGTCCTCCTTCCTCTCGGCTCTCTGCATTTTGCGGTGCCTTCCACCTCACTGCCTTTCCTACATTTGTTTCCCCACTCCGTCCTTTCCTTTTTCTGTTTATTCTAGGTTGGTTCCTGTAGCATCCCCCACTGCCCCTTCTTCTCTCTCCCATTTTCCACCTTTCCCTACTCCTTCTCTAACCGCTGCTGTTCACGGCGGTGTCTAGATCATTTTCTTGCAGCTGCATATCCCCCACCTGTCCAGCCTGCCCCTCGTTTTGATGCCACTTCTACCGTGGCTCTCCCTATCTCTCCCCTTTTTTCCTCCCCTTCCCCGTACCGCGAGTGCCAATCCCATCTCTGTCTCATTTCATCCCTGGAGTGCATCTTCTGGTGGGTATTCAGCTCATTGCCCGCCGCTCCTTCTCTCACTGGTGTGCCTAGTCTTGTCGTCATTGCTGGGCACTCCATCGCAAGTGCCAGTTTGCTGCTCATACCTATCCCTGCTTGCTTTCCTTTCAGTGCGCTCCCCCTACCCCTCAGCCACCTGCCTCTTTCATCTGGGACGTGACTTGCTGCACCTCGGGGACGAAGGACCAATATCTGGACTGCACTTTCATTATTGCTATTCTCTGGTCTGGAAGCTGGTAGTCTCCGGGGTTTCATTTCCAGTACATTCTGTCTATGGCCTGGTCAGTCACTTTCCTGTCTGTCATTGCTTTGTGCTAAAAATAAAATGAAGCTTCTGGATTCTAGAAATCAGACTGCTGCTTGGGAACCCTTATTGTATGGCTTTTCAATCTTGGATGCATGATGCTGCCTACATGTAGTGCAGCACTCACTCTGGGACTTGGGTTTCACTAATGCAGCAGCTGTCAAGCTGCCAGTGGTGCTGACCTCATCTGCCCCCCTCCCCTGTCTTCCTGGTCTACTACTGTTTCCATTAGTGGTTTCTGTTGCTTCTTGTGTCTCTCTATGATATCAAACCATGGATGTCCTGACTTTTCCATGACAGTACCCCTCTCTTCTGGCTGGTTACTTCTTAATGTGAGGGCTTCCATTTTAAATTTCTAGCAGCTGCTGAACCTGCATGATGGGAAATAGATGCAGTTTTCAAAGTCCCCCCCCCAATTTCGTTTCTGAGAAACAATGGAAACTTAGTACTTCCTACTACCTTGCAGTGCACCCCACCCCTGGTTTGCTGGCCTCGTCCAGCTCGCTGTCGGTGTTTTCTTTTGGGGCTTCCTGCCTTACCACTCCTTCTTCATCTCCTCCAGCTCATCCTACTGCAATTCTCATCCCATATAGGCTGGGTCCTATGCTATCCCATTGCCCTCCCTACCATCCTTTGTCCTTTCATACCTCGCTTTCCTGTACCAGCCTCCTTGGCTTCAGTCCATCATTTTACCTCCTCCATTTCCTACACTTTCCCTTCCTTGTCCTAGCACCTTTTCTAGTGCCAGCCATCTTGGCTTCACTCCATGCTTATTGTCACTCCTCATCGTACATCATCCAGTTTTGCTCCTCGATCGCTCAACTTGAGTTGCCTCTGGTTCCAGATATGCCTTCTTGGCCTCGGAGTCTACATCCTTTCGAGGATCCTACTTCCTTTTCCTTCCTTTGTACAAGTTCATTTTCAAGTTCATTCCTGTCTCCTCCTTTTCCAATTCCATACTGGCCATCCATGATTCACTTCACTCGTGGTCTGCTATCGAGATTTCTTTTTGGGAGTACCTATCATGACTCCTATGCCACCTTATCAAACTGCGGCCATCCTGCTGCACGTATCGAGTTCATAACTCCAGTCATCATTCACTTAGCCTTACCTCAAGGTTCATCTATTTACATCACCTACTCGAACATTCCTATCATTGAATCCTATGGACTCTTTTGCTTCATTGACTACAACATCAGGGTCTCATTGTTCAAATGACATAATCATGCCTTTTTGGCCTCAGTGTCTACTTTCTCACCTCGCTCAATCCATCATACCTCTCATTGGATCTTATGCTACCTCATCGACCTGCCACCCTCCTGTGGTTATCACCATCAGTATTCTTCGTTGCCTCATGTTCCTTCTTCAATTTGTACATGGCCTCATGTTCCCTCTTCGATCTGTGCTTTCTTTTGGGGACTTTCCCTATTCCATCATCATCCTCCTTACTCATATTCCTCTTGTTACCATACTCTTCTCTTCAACGACATTAATGAACCGTTCTCTTTACAGACATACGTCCTCAAATCAAATGTCAGCCTGGAGGGAAGGTGACCTAGGCCTCGGATCCCCAGAGGTTTCCTCCTCAAAGGGTTTTTTCCACTCCTCCATGCCAGTGATCATAATATTAGTCAGAATTAGTGCTTTCTCAATTAGTTAGTTAGGTTCTGCTGTTGGATGGAGGCAGATGGTGGCCACGGCTTTCCCCTCTCTCCTTAGGAAGTCAGCCCTTATCTTCTCAGAATTCATTCATCATCCTCGCCTCTTCAAAGCTCGACACCTGTGGGTATTCTTTTTGGGCTTCTTCCTAACCTACCTTTAGTCAATGCAATCATTCCCACGGCACCTGTAAGGGAGGAACCTTCCTCTACGATTCCTTGTGTCATACTCCTGCAGGGTGGTATATCTCATGACAGAGAGGCAGAAAGCCACAAAGTAAATCAAGTTACACGAGCATCATCTCATATCTCATCCAGTTGCATGAGCACATCGAATGGGAGGGCTTTAAGCCTGAGGTTCGATGGGTGGAGCAACAACATCACTCCCCCATTGGGCTTAAAATGTCACTCATCCTGGACTCTGTCAGGATTCTTTTTTCATTGCCCACCATCCACCCCTCCTCCTCCAGCGGCTTGTCTCTCTTCCCCATGGACTTTTTCCTAACCTACCTTTGGCCGATGCAATCATTCCTGTGGCATCTGTAGGGGGAACCCTCCTCTAGGGTTCCTTGTGTTGTACCCTTACAGGGTGGTATATCCCATGATAGAGAGGTGGAAAGTCACAAAGTAAATTAAGTTACACAAGCATCATCTCATATCTCATCTGGTTGCGTAAGCACATCAAATGTATGGTTTACTGAAAGCCATGTTGCCAAAAACAGAAAAACCTTACAGCTGAAACTGTCTTTAAGATAGTTGCTCCACAATTGAAAAACTGTGATAGGAAAACAACACCGGTTTTTAAAACTATATTGTAAAAATCCACAAACTGCCAGCTAACTAGAAAACTGTTCTAGTAGCTTGAGAAGCTGTAACTGAGTGTGTACTCACCTTGTAGGCTCATCGGGTTGTGAGCACGTGTGCACAAACATGCACTCACCTGAGAAACACATGCACCCACTGCATTCTACCACCTACTGGTGGGAAACTGTACTATGGAAGAAGTGTGTGCCCAGCCCTAATGGTGACCAAGCAACTGTAAAAACAGAGGTTATGGCAGGAATTCACCCACCCTTCTCACAAGTTGGCAATCACATATTTTTTTGGCAGAAAACACAGTAAACCCACCAAACAAACCCTCAAACTGGGATGTGGGGGGGCAAGGGAACCGATGCTAAAGATGAGTGACTCCTTAGAGCCCCTACACTCCCAAGAAATAAATCTGTACCTACCTGAGGTGCCTTCTTTTAAAAATTGTAACAGAAGACCATAGAAAACATCCAAGTAAGGCAGAAGTGGCTCCTAGTCCACACAGGGAATGAGAAGACAAGGCAGGTTATTCAATTTTAAAGCTTCAGCTTAACAGGCACAATTTAAATTTAGGGGTGCTACTTATAAATAGGCAGCCCCAACCTGCAGAGCAGAACTGCAGCCCCAAACTGAAGTTTTGAGTCTTGAAATTTGAAATTCTTCAGAGAAGAGAAAGTAGCTCTGGCCCCTCTGAATGGCACAGCATAACTGGGGAGTTGCCGTTAGTGCATGGAATCCTCAAGTGCCCAACATTCTAAATTTTGGGCAGTGCCATTCACCTGGTAGGGATGTACTATACCCAGTTGTAAGGATTACCCATTGATAATGTAGAGTGCTACATAATAGGAGTTTAAGAAATAACTGCATATGCCACCCTAATAATAAGCACTATTGTGTCCCAAAACTATTTTAATTGCAAAAAAAAAACAACAACAACAAAAAAAACAACGGTAAATACATCTATTAAGATTGAAAAACACAAAACAGACAGAGTACAGAATTAAAAATTAAGATTCAAAGTCTCATAAGTCTTGGCAAATCAATGGTACAGTGTTTCTCAGGGTTTTCAAACCTTATTCCCACACCCCTCCCCAAACACCTAACCCCATGACCCAAAGACAAGGTACTGTACAGGTCCGCTGTTTCAAGCTTCATGACCAGAGCAATGCCCCACAACTCTGCAGTTCCACATATGATCCACAGATTAAGAAATAACTTACTTCATGTAGAAGATCATTCATAAAGTCCTTTACACAGGGTCCTGTAGGCCCTTTGCAAAACAGCATATCATTCATAACTTTATTAATGCAGGACCTTGTCGGCATTTTACAAAACAGCACATCATTCATAACTTTATTGATGCTGGGTCTGGTAGGCCCAGTGCAAAGCAGCACATCATTTATCACTTTACTTGTCCAGGGACATGTGGTACCTGTGCAAAGCAGGTGATCGGTCAACAATAGGGCTGGGCAAAATTTTTCTTCTGCTATCAGAATTCTGGGGAAATGCTGATTTTGCCTGCATGAAATTTCATGAAATTTCCACTTATATTTTGTTAAATGTTGCCAAAATTGCAATTTCAGTTGTTTCCATATAATTAAAAAAAAAACTTTATCCACATTGCATCACATTTGATAAGATAACTTTGCCAATACATATGTAGAAGTGGTCAAAGTTTCAGATCTCTATCTTCAAAGACATCTACATTATAAGACTCCAAAAGTTTGGACATTTAAAAATTGTAGTTAACAACTACATAAACTAAAAGAGTTTGTTCAAATTGCACCAGATATGACATGGTGACTTTGACAATGCCCATACATATGTGTGGCAAGTTTCAGATCTCTAGCTTTAAAGGTGACTGATGTATAATCATCCAAACTTTAGGAAATTTTAAAATTACAATTTGTAATTACAGGGTATGTAAATTGTTGAATATTAAGTACATTTAAGGATAAATCTAGAGAAAGGAATAGGTAAGTCCATGAAAAGGGGTTACCAAAGTGTGAGATGAGGATCCAGTTTTTCAAATCCACAATAGATCAGTTTAAATAAGTTTGTCAAGACACCGTGACCCAAGAGTGAAAAAGGGACCAGACTGTGAGATAACCCCCTAGCAGAGATTTGAGAAATATCACCTTTAGTGTTGCTCATGCAATGGTGGACACCAAACATTGCACGTGCAACAGTAAACACAACCAGACTTTAACTTAAAAAAAACAAATTTTCTTTACTTTATTTTACTAAGCATTTTAAGACACTATGACCCAAGGTTGAAGGGACAATGTTGAGGGATAATTCCATATCAGACTTGAGAAAAAAAGCACCTTCAGTGTTGTGCGTGCAACAGTGGACACCAAATGTTGTGAGTGCTACAGTGGATACCACACACCTGTTTAGGTTAAAAAAAGCATTGCCAACACCCCTCGCTCATGAAAGTCTTGCAGTACTTTTAAGACCTCATCCCAAAAGAAAATCACCAGTCAAAAAAAGCTGGATGATTTTGCTGAAATTTTGGGGAATGTAAATATGCAATCTGCTTGGACACCAACGTTGCATGCACCATGCAAAACTTTGAGTGAACCAGAAATTTTATATGCATTGAAAAACTAGGCTAAAAATGTCTTAACAAAAGACAACACCAGAGACAGTTTACAGCATAACTTTACTGAAGTGCAAATAAAGTAAAGTCAGCATAGAGGCAGTGCAATGTACTGTGGTTTTGCATGTCACAATTTATCTGGAAAAACCTGTGACATTTTGGAGCTGGACAATGAATAAAAATAAAATGGGTGTACCTAGGTTTCTCAAACTATGAAATGCATCTGTACTTGTGGCTACCTTTTACATTCTCTTATCATGACTGCAGTGGTTGTTATTTTTTTTTAATCAATGTACAGATTATTTGGCACATTGGTACCCCCATTTCATGGAATTACCCGAAGATCACTAGTCTTGAAAAGTTCATTGACCCTACATATTAGGCATTAAGGCAACACAATACAACACAATTAAGGCAACCTGTATTGCCCAGCATCAGAGCATCATGCTGCCATGGTGATGACCCAGGTTTGGAAGTGAGCCCAGAAAGTCATGTCAGGAGACAGGTCATGGCTAAAACTTACAATTTACATAACCAGTAATTCTCTATTTAACGCTTTCTATCACTGTTTTGAGGAAATATGCATCTAAGTTTTCAATTATCTAACTCCAAAGGTAGCTAAGGATCATACTAAGGATGAAAAAGAGCTAGGAGGCTGTGAAGCCCATATATGCTCTTTTACTTTAATTATAGTAGTAAGCTAATTTGTGCCCTGAAAGTAAGAATTTGTCACTTTGTCAAGTTTGTTATTAAATACATTTTTTGTTTTACTAATAATTAAGTTTAAGGGTAAGGTGGTCCAGGGATTAATACTTGTAAATAAATATTTTACAGCTAAGTTGTAAGCATAGAAATATTTTCAGAAATTTTCACATGAATATTAAATTGCCAAACTTTGAGCCCTTATAACTGAACTGCTCTTCATTCAAATGTTACAAAACTTGGCATGTTTTTAGGGCCCATACAGGACCATCTGCATGCCAGTTGCAGACCTCTATCTGCAATAGTGACTGAGTTATAGCCAATTTAAAAACTTTGGAAAATTCTAACAAAATTCGCACAATTTCATGGAATTTTGTGAAAACTCAGTGAATCTGGATTTTACTCATTTCACCCAACTCTAGTCAACAACCCCAGACCTGCAGCAAGTCCTTGGGACACAGTGCAAGGGGCTGGGTAAGGTGGTGGGCAGGTTTGAAAACCCAAGGATTACCACACCACCATTTTGCCAGGACTCATGAGAACGTGAATTCTAATTTTTCATATCCTTACTTTGTGTTTTTTAACTCAAATAGATGCATTAACTTAGTTTTTTGCAATTAATATATCTAAGAGCTCCGATGATGGAGACTTGTTCTCCAAAACGTCAGCTCATTTGAGCGTGGGAACACCACCTGACTTGAGCAAGCATCGAGAAGGTTGGACTGTCCAAACCAGGAAGAAGGAGGAATGGCTCTGGTAAGAGCTTTGGAGCACTAAACAAGCACGTAGTAGTAGTTTGAAGCACTTCCCTCATGCAGACAGACGCAAGCTGTCTAAATTTTGGGCAGCAAATGAAAAATAAGAGGTAATGACACACAAGGAAAAGGTGATTTTTTGGAGACAGGAAAATGAGTGGAATAGGCAATAGAGCCATGAAGCTGAATGAAGCAATATGCCATACATGCAAATGGACAAGGTAAAAGAATAAGTGAGAACCAAGTATGAGAAGCATGGTAAAGTACATAAACAAGGAATCTTTTCTAAGTAACAGTGATTGAACTGAAAAAGAAGAATTTTTTAATGATACTGATGGGCCTAATTTATTTTTGGCTATTTGGGATTTAGCATGTTCAGAGTTTAATTGGAGGAGAATAAATAAGTGTTATATGTGAAGGTACCCAATGCATGATTTTTTGAAAGGACTTGTTGAAACATTGGAAGGGGAGTGCAGGTGGAAAGCACCCAGAGGCTTAGGCGGTGTGCAGATTTTAAACTAATATCCTTCCTTTTTGAGATGGCACATCCTGGCTTGTTTCATGCAGGGCCCTTCAAGAACTGTGAGAAGTAGAATGCACAGGAGCTGACTACTAACCTGCTTTATAAGTGGACAACTGGACACAAAGGATTATGCCATTATTACAATAGGGATCAGGTGAGAGGGTACCACTTGAGTACCAGGATTATTTTACTATTGCAATTGGGATTACGTGAGGGAAGTGGTAAAACTAGACTACTATGGATGATTTAACTGTTTCATCAGGGATCAGGTGAGGGGGCACCACCAGACTGGCAAATATGGTTGTGCTATTACAATGGTGCTTGGATGAGGGAGAGAGGTGCTACCCTCAGTGGGGTTGAGTACCTGCCACCAATGTTATTAAGTGTCAGGCAGCTAGAAGATGGGCACCACAATCAGGCTGGGCTCCTGCCACTGGTTGTATTGAACTTCAGGGTTGTAAGAGTGTACCAGTGGTGGGGTTGAGCACCTGTCCCTAATTTCATTAAAAATGGAGTGGGCAGGAGGGGGTACCAGTGTTATGATTAGGCAACCCCTACCATTCCAGGTATTTCTAGAGGCAGTAAATGGATTTCCAACTGCTGGAGAAACACAGGGGTTGAGGTACTTTGCTGGCAGCAGGGATGGATTCCTGACCACTGGCAATGTAAACAAATGCAGGGGAGTTTTCATTACTCAAAACTGTACTAAACTAGCAGTTTAAAGTCACAAAATGTAGTTATAATAAGCATGCTAAAAAAATATTCTGCACATGCATTATAATGGCATTTTTTTTAAACTAAAGATTTTCCAGCAATACCACCTATCAACAAAACATCCTTGGGCCAAACCTCAATGAACCTGAAAGTTTCAGGTTTCATCTCCTAGCTGTTTTTGTGTTATCAGTAACAAAAGAAAGTCTTAATTTCCATATATTCATGTATTTTCAACCTGCTAGAACTTTTAAACAGCCAAAGTGACTGTTAATTCATTTACAATATCTGGATATACTAGCACTGACTTTGTGAATGAGAAATTCCAGTCTATTATGTGGAGGCCAGCTGCATTATTATGGTGTAAATACTGGGGTTTATGGTTAAACTGCCTTCTCAACCCTAATGTTGGGGTGCTACTGCACCATTACAATCTAAAATGAATGAAAGGGATTTTGGTGTAAGGGGAAATAAACCATTGAGGGGGCCTAATCAAGTAATAATGCCATGAGTCAAGGGGGTTAGTGGCAGTATAACCTCATTAGGCACCTGAGATATATGCCCCTGAAATGGTTTATTTGCCTTACAGTACATCTACCAAAGAGTATAGGTGGGTCCCCTTCTCTATATATATATATAATTTGCAAAAACTGTTTTATTGCACCAGATAGGGTTCAGATTAAAGTGAAAAAGTAGGGAATTGTTGCATTAGGGTTTCTAACCCTAACTCCCGACCATCACCCCTTAAGCAGCAAAAGGAAAAAACATGGTTTTCACTCTCCTGAGTCTTGGTGAATCAGGGGTTGGTTCTTCGTTGGGGTTCTCAACCCTAACACTCACCCCATTGTGATATAGTCTTCAAATGTACAGAACTATGTCTCCTCACATGTTGACAACAATATGTATGCACTGCCTTATGAAAACAGATCATATCTGACCTTATTTAATCATGTAATGGGGTAAACATTAGGACTGAGAATCCCAAGGAAGGCCCCACCCCTGATTTGCCAGGATTCAGGACAGCAAAAACTATAATTTCTTTTCCTTTTGCTGCTTGGGGGGGGGGGTGTTGGGAACTCTAATGCCACATTTCCCTACTTTCATCACTTTAATCTGAACCCTAACTGGTACATTAATGCAGTCTTTTGCAAATCATTTCCTTACTTATTCAGATAGTAGAATTGGATCCTCATTGGTGCAGGTCCATTTGGTGACCTACGTGAACACATCCATGTGATTATGGAAGCACGGGGTCACTGGGCCCTGCACGTCTGTGCCTCCAATGATGCACACATGCATTTTGGTGTGGAAGCACAGGGCCCTCTGGGCCCTTCTATTCCTCCATAAAAGCAATTAATCTGCTTTGTTATAATTGTTTTGGAGGTAGATTGTATATGGGCAGAAATGTGCTTTGTTTTTTGTTTAGCCATAACTCTGTAAATGTTTGTCACTTCAGTCTCAAATTAGCTATGTGTATAGTCCAAGATGAGATACATCTTTGGTGCATTTTTGATGATGATCAGAGTTTAATTGCAGATTTGGCACTATGATGAAGCTGGGAGGTAATTTTTGGGGTGTTACATAGAAACATAGAATTTGATGGCAGATAAGGACCACTTGGCCCACCTAGTCTGCCCATTTCCCTACCTAATGGATAAGTTGCAGATCCTAGTTAACCAAATGCCTACTTCTTCCTACCCCCCACTAGACTTGCCTTATGTCTGTCCCATGCATTCTTGAATTCCCCCACTGTTTTTGACTCTACAACCTCCTCAGGAAGGCTGTTCCATGTATCCACAACCCTCTCTGTGGAGAAATACTTCCTCACATTACCTCTGAGCTGTCCCCCTCTATCTTCAAATTGTGCCCCCTTGTTTTTGCACATCTCTTTTTCTGAAAAATGCTACCATCTTGAACTTTGTTGATTCCTTTGACGTATTTGAACGTTTCTATCATCCCTGCTCTCCCTCCTTTCCTCGAGGCTATACATCTTTAGTTCCTTTAGTCTTTCTTCATATGTCTTCTGATACAGACCCTGCATCATTTTGGTTGTCCTCCTCTGGACAGCCTCCACCCTGTCTATGTCTTTGTGGAGATGGGGTCTCCAGAACTGTACACAGTACTCCAGATGTGGTCTTACCAACTGTCTGTACAGAGGGCCAACAACTTCCTGCATTCTACAGGTAATGCCTCTCCCTATGCATCCCAGTATCCCCCCCAGCCCTCCTTACTGCCTTCTCACATTGCTGGCCCACCTTTAGGTCATCTGATATGACTACCCCCAGGTCCCTTTCCATTTTTGTTGCTGTCAGTATCTCACCCCCATTGTGTACTCTTCCCTTGGGTTTTTGTTCCCAAGGTGCATTAATGTGCACTTCTTTGCATTGAATCTAAGCTGCCATACATTTGACCATTCCTCCAACCTTACTAAGTCCATTTTCATCCTTTCCACCCCACCTTGTGTATTAACCCTGTTGCCGATCTGTGTGTCTTCTGCAAAGAGACATACTTTCCCTTCCAGTCCCTCTACAATGTCACTTATAGAGGCAATTATTTATTTATTTATTTACAAGTTTAACCAGGAAGGCATACTGAGCAGTGTTGCTCGATTCCAGATGCGACCTGGGGGACAAGTCCCAAGACAATAGTACAGTTACAAGGTACAGTAGTTAAACATCACAGTGAGGGGGCCATCTGCCATACAGACAATAGACAGATAGATAGATATAGGAATATAGGTGGGGAAAATACAAGGGATAAAATTACAGAGAAACCCATCTGAGAAACAGAAAAATACAAGTACATAGTGGCCACTAGCTAAAGCATGAGCAGCTGGAGGAGAAGTGGGTGCTGAGTAGGAGATTGAGGTGGCTGGAGTTGAGTGAGTGTCTTATATCATCTGGCAAGGTGTTCCATAGCTGGGGAATATGGAATTTGAAAGCTGCCTGGCCTTTGGTTGTGTGCATGAAGGGGACGTGGAGAAGCCTGGGGTCTGTGCTTCTGAGAGAGTAAGTAGGGGGAGGTTGAGGGGAGAGGACAGAGGCCAGGTGGGGGGAAGGGTATGGGACCAAAATTTGGCTGCAGACCTAGCACAGTGGGTTAATCTGTGGTCTTGGAGGGATGGCAGAGCTAGGAAGCTGTATAAGGTGCAGTGGTGGGTTGTTTGTGGGCAGTCCAGGATAAAGTGACAGAAAGAGTGGAAAAGGGTGTCAAGGCTGGCCAAGGTGGAGGAGGGAGCAGTAGTATAGACTATGTCACCATAGTCAAGTGTTGGCAGGATCATCTTTTGAACAATAGCTTTTCTGGCAGGAGAGGGGAGGCAGCTTTTGTTCCTATATAGGGCGCCGAGTTTATGGAGTAGTTTCTTATGTATGGAATCAATATGAGTGGCAAAATCAAGGTGCTGATTGAGCCAGATGCCTAGGTATCTGAAACTAGTGCATGCTTCCAGGAGGGTCCCGTTCAGGGTTTGGAAAGGGGGCCAGGGGCTTGACGGGAGAGTCTTTGCTGTGAGCCAAAAGTTAGCGACATAGTTTTCTTAGGGTTTAGGAATAGTTGGTTTGACCGGAACCAGTCTTGGATGGCATTGAAATCCTGCTGTAGCAGGTTAGCCACCTCACTTGTGGAAGGACCCGTGGCATACAGCACTGTATCATCCACATACATTTGGATGGATGAGTAATGACAGGCTGATGGGAGGTCATTTAAGAATATGGAGAAGAGCAGTGAGCCCAAGACTGAGCCTTGGTGGATCGCTGGCAGTAACTGGTAGGGGGTTAGAGATGTGTGAGGTGATTTTTACAGCCTGGTGCCTACCCACCAGGTAGTCGTGCAACCAGGTGGAGGCTGGTTTGGAGAGACCAGCTTCTTTTAGTTTAGAAAGGAGCAGAGTATGGGAGACGGTGTCGAAAGCCTTGGCTAAGTCTATAAAGATGGCAGAGGTGATGTGGCCTTCATTCGTTAAAAAGGACCGGCCCCAGTACTGAACCCTGTTGTGCATATACCCTAAATGTTTTGGGAGTATTATGTGTCAGTCTTGTATTAGTCATTGATGCCATTTTTTTGCTACGTAGACTGTCCCTTAACTATAAAGACTGACCAAGTTACAGCCTATTAAAGTTGCAATGTTATCCTATGGCAACTTTCATTTTTTAATTTTTATGTTTTTATATGACCCATTAATTTTTTGGGGGTATTATGTGTTACTTCTGTGGTATTCACTGAGACCTTTTATTTTTATATATAGATTGTCCATTAACTCCAAATATTGACAGTGTTATGACTTGTTAATGTTGCAATGTTATCCTTTGGGTATTTCAATTTTATGATGTTAATGTTTTTCATATGTCTATTTTTAGTTGGTATTTCTTTTGGGCTTAATCCTGTAGTATGCATCAAGACCTAGTTTTCATGTATAGCTTGTCACTTAACTGAAAAGATTGACAGAGTTATAGCTTGTTAAGGTTACAGTGTTATTCTACGAAAATTTTTATTTTTTGAATTTTTTTATGTTTTTTATATGGCCCCTGAACTTTTGCAGGCATTATGTCTTACCCTTGTGATACTGACTGAGAAAGTTAAAATGTGGAAAGAAACACAAAGTCCAGAATCTCTTGCTGCTGGAGCATCCGATGCTGTAGGCATGCTTAACTCCTACCTGGCTAAAATCAATGATTGGATGTCCTTCTGCTGGTTGCAACTGAACCTGGATAAGAAGTAAGTGCTGGTGATCGAGCTGGGTTGTGGGCATGATGGGAGGGTACTTTGATCTGACATAGGACTTTTTCTGGGGTCTGCTCCATTGGTGGCCTCTCCAAGAGTGCACGATCTTGATGTGATCCTGGACAGCAGACTGACACTTGAGGATCAGGTGTCTTCTATTGTCAAAAGTGATTTTTCCCACTTGAGGAACATTGCTAGGATCAGGCCCCTCATTCCGGCTGAAGACTTGCTGAAGCTAGTGCGCACCTTTGTTACCTCTAGGCTCGACTACTGTAATTCTTTTCACTTAGGGGTTATGGGAGGGACCCTATGCAGGTTGCAGCTGGTGCAGAATGCAGTGGCTCAGTTACTGATGGACCTTTCTAGGTCAAGTGATGTGACCCCAGTCCTGCATGCTCTGCACTGGCTGCATATCTGGTGGAGGGCCCACTTCACGGTGGGCTTGCTCACCTTTAAGACCCTATATGGAGTGGGTCTGGGCTACCTGACTGAGCTCCTGATACCTGTTACCTCTGTATGCTGCCTCTGCTACTTGTCTAGGGGCCTCCTAGATGTTCTCAGGTTTCGGCTCAAGACATTGGATGACCGTGCCTTTAGTGTCACCAGGCTGACCCTGTGGAACGCGATTCCATCTGCAGTCCAGGAGGCCCCTTCCACTTAGGTATTCAAGCAGAGGCTAAAGGCCCTCCTCTTTTGCCTGGCCTTCCTGGAGTATTTCCCCCCCAACTGTTTGAGCTATAACATCTCTGATCTCTGATATGATTATGAGTTTTAGGATTTTATATTTATTTATTTATTTATTGAAGTCTTGGAATTACAAACCTTTGAGTCAGAGACTCTTTTACAAAGACTCCACATCAAACAGTACAAGTAACAAGTAAGCACAAACATTGCATGGTTTACAAAGGCACCACATCAAAAATGGTACAAATAAGTACAAACAGTGCAAGGAACTTAACAGTAAAAGTATACAATGCATAAGGAACAAAAAAAATCAAACATGTTGAGTAAAAAGAAGCGGTAGAGAAAAACAGAGGACCACTGGGTACAGTGGGGGTTATAAAAGTAGGGAGAATTGGGGAATGGAATGCATTCATTAATAAAAAGACTGGGGCAGAAATAGAACTGGTAGAGAGGAAAAAGGTGAAAATGGTAGGAGACAGGGAAGGGGGCCTTAGAACACAGGACTGGGGAAAGTTGCTAAGGAAAAGCAGAGTTACAAGAGAGTTGGCAGTCCAGGAGACATTGTCAGAGACTAATGCATGAGGAAGAAAGTGTCAGCAAGGTGAAGAGAGAAAATAACTAAAAAATAAGGAAAGAGGTGAAGAAGAGATATGGGGAAGGGGGGAAGGGTGAGTGAAGAAGAGGGAAATTACAGGAGGGCAATGAACGCTAAGAAAGGTAGGATGGGAAGAGCTTGGAACAGTCACAGCAGTTTAATGAGAGGAGGTGCTGCAGTAGTTTAATTTTAAAATGGCCAAGCTTGTCAGAGGATAGAACATCAGGTAGCAAACCATTCAACCAGACTGGTGCCATGCACATAGAAGCATACTGTACAAGAGCTGTTTTGCAGAAATGGACAAGGAAAGAGTCCTTCATGGAGCTTCTTGTACCTCTGAGAGTGGGAGCTGGGGTAAAGAATTTCAGGGGCAAAGGAGGCGAATGACTGTAGGTAATCTTGTTGGACAGCAAGGAGATGTGGTAAGTCGACCCCTGAAATTTAACCAACTAACTTGGTGGTAAAGGTCACAGGTATGGGTGCACCAGTGAGCACCTGACACAGGGTGACAGGCTTTGTTAAGAGCAATCATAACCTTGTTTAAAGCTATGTCAGAGGCAGAGCCATAGATGACAATACCATAGTCAACTAAGGAGAGGACTGAGCTTGTGACAGCCAGGCAGAGGGCGTAGTTTGTCATACAGTGTTTATATCTATACAAAGGCCAGTTCTGGAATTTACTGCCTTGCAAACTAGATTTACATGGTCTTGGTAAGAGAGGGAGGAATCCAGAGTAATGCAGTGGTATTTGAAGCTCTTTACCTGTTCTAATGGTTGGTGTTGATTATTGTGGATAGTAAGTGATACACTTCTATGTTATTCTGGGGGGTTGGTGAACAACATTGTTTTGGTCTTTTTGTAACTGATGATGAGTTTGTTTGAGGAAAACCAGGAATCTAATTCTGCAAAATTAATTTGGAGACAGTGTTCTAACTCATCTGGGTCTGTGTGACTTGCAAAAATGACCGCATCATCTGCGTATAGGAGCACATTCCCTGAGCAGGCTAGGGGAAGGGAATTAAGAAAAAGACTAAAAAGGAGTGGCTCAAGTATGGAACCTTGGAGGACCCCTGAGTAAACAGGAAGACTAGTGGAGAGAGTGTCAAGGATTTTCGCTCTCTGGGAACGATCACTAAAGTAATTAGCAAACCATGAGGTGGCTTCATGTGACAGTCCAAGTCACTGGAAAGAGGTGATGAGAAGCCCATGGTTTACAATATCAAATGCTTTTGTAAGGTCTATGTACACAGACCCTACTAGTTGACCATGGTCCAGGGCTTCGTGGGTGAAGCTAGTAAACTCCAGGAGGACAGTGGTAGTACTGTGGTCCTTCCTATAACCATGTTGTTGGTTGTACTGGAGATTGTACTTAGCAAGATAGTTAGTTATTTGATCTGAGATGATTTGTTTGAGGGCTTTACAGAGAGGGGGAGTATAGAGATGGGGCGGTAGTTGCTGTGGGAGGTTTTAACGCCGCTCTTGTGAATCACTGTGACAACTACAGATTTCCACTGTGAGGGGAATCTGCTTAAACAGAGAGAGACAGGTTCTGGATCTTAGTGAGGGGGGAAAAACAGCATCTAGGGCAAGTTATATTAGTTTCAGGCCCAGGGAGTCACTACTGAACCTAGATTTGCCAAGAACCCACATGAGGTATGTTTTAACTTCTCTAGTGGAGACCATCCTGAAATGGAAAGGGGAGTATCAGTGGTAATGGAGGATTGTGAGGGGGCCAGGAGTGGTGTTAAAGAATTCTAAATGGAGAATCCCACTAATGTCAGTAAACACCATATTAAAAGTTATGTATTAATACTCTGTGTTTTATTATTTTATTTAAATATATTTATTGTATTGTTTTTATTGTGAGGTGCCCAGAACATCCGGGATTGGACACCATAAGATAAAAATTTGCCTTGCCTTGCCTTTCATATGAATTGTGCCATTCTCATGAAAGAAGACTGGTTCATACGAAAGAAGAACATGAAAAAAAAACTAAGTCCAAATTCTGCTTAGTATGAACCCATTCTTCTTTTGCATGGACCCATTCCTGTTTCTTGAGGCCGTACAAAATCAGAAAATAATCTCAGGAAATAAGATTTTTGAAATGTTCTGAAACACATTTCTGGCCCCTTTTTCCAAAAACTAACTGGAGAATCCACCTTATGGGGTTCCATTTAACAAGATATATGTGTTTATGTCTCTGTAGGATATTGTTTTTATGGGTTTTGAAAAATAAAAAAAGGACACAAGATTGCTGCCATGTGAAAGTAGATTTTGTTCTCACAAAACAGGATTTTTTATTTATTTATTAAATTCTTGGATTACAAATACCTTTGAGCAGAAACTGCTCATTTACAAAGGTTCCACGTCAAAGGATGAGGGTCAACATACATACAGAGGTAATAAAATAATGCACAATAAACAACCAAAACAACTAAAAGAAAAAATAAAGATACTCAGTTATAACATACTTTGAGATAATATTCATAAAACGAGCAGCTTGAGTAGGCAGCTGGCTGCGGTAACAATACGAGATAGAGGGCACCATAGGCAGTTAGTATTGCAGGAATTCGACCGGGAGAGGAAGTTGGCAGGCTAATGGGCCACTTTCCGATGGTGATGGAAAATGTCTTGTACCAGTGGAGATGTGAAGCAAGAAAGAAGTCACAAGGAAGGCCCAGTGCCAGAGGAAATGAGATTGGGAAAGGGCGGGCTGTGAGACATGAGTGAGTTGGGAGGTGTTTAGGGAGATATCTGTTCAGAGAAGCAGTCACATTGAGTGGTAGAGGTGAGGTAAAGTTTGAGATTCCTTTTGAAGGGTCCAAGTGTAGTAGAGGAAAGTGCTTCTTTATTGAGGGAATTGAACCATTGAGCGGCTCTATAGATAAAGGACCGCTGACCCATGGAGGTACAACATCTGGGAACCTGAAAGGTTAGAGATTGGGCACCACATGTTCATTGAGTGCCCCTGTAGGTAGTAAGGAGTGAGCTAACACCAGGTGGCATGAGACCAAGGAGAATCTTTTTGGTAAGTAAGCAGGTCTGGTATTGTATTCTGCTGCATAGGGGTAGCCAGCTGGCCTGTGCATAGAGGTCACACAGGTGTGAGTTTGTCGGGCTGCACCCATCAGTAGTCTACAGGCTTTGTTGAGAGCAACTGAGATCCTGTGGAGGGCACTTGTTGAGGCAGAGCCATAGATGGCAAGGCCGTAGTTAATGATAGAGGTGACAGAGCTGTAGATGGCTAGTTTAAGGGCATCCGCAGGCATACAGTGCTTGTGTTTGTGTAGTAGTCCAATCCGTATATTGGCGGTCTTGGCAACAGTGTCAATATGCCGAGTGTAGGAGAGGGTACTATCCAGGGTAATACCAAGGTACTGGAACTCCTTGACATGTTTGAGTGGGTTCCCAGCATGGTTCTTGATGGTGAGGGACAGAGAGTTGTGCCTGCTCTGTCGGTTACAGAAGGACATGGCTTTAGTCTTGCTGTGGTTCAGGACAAGTTTATGAGAATTGAACCAGTCTTCGATGCAATTGAAGTCGAGCTGCAGCTGGGATTCAAGGACTGTAATGTCATGGTGGCTGGAAAACAGGACTGCATCATCTGCATATAGTAATATTTTTTGGTGGTAGGCACTGGGGAGATTGTTGATGAAGAGGGAGAAGAGTAGAGGGCCCAGAATAGACCCTTGGGGGACTCCAGAGTGGACCAGTTTCTCATCCGAAGAGATCCCTGCAATCCTTACACGTTGGATCTGATTTTCAAGGTAGCTGGTGAACCATGGAAGGGCATCGCTGGAGATCCCAGTGGAGGACAGTTGCTTGAGCAGTAGGGGGTGGTTAACTATGTCAAATGCCTTGGTAAGGTCTATAAATACTGCCCCTCCACAATTCCCTTTGTCAAGCATGGCATGGATGAAGGTTGTAAATTCCAGTAGTGCAGTGGTGGTGCTGTGCCCTTTTCTGAAGCCATGCTGCTCTGGGCACTGTACATTGTACTTATCCAGGAATTCAACTAGTTGGTCTGACACTATTCACTCCAGTGCTTTGGATAGTGGGGGGAGGCGTGAGATAGGTCTGTAATTGGTGTGCAGTGTCCTAGCTCTGTTTTTGTGAACCAGTGTGACAGTGGCTTTCTTCCAGAGACACGGGAAATGGCCCAATCTAAGTGAGAGATTAAAGATCTTTGTAAGTGGTTCTAAGATTTCATCGAGGACTTGTGCCAGCAGTTTCAGGTCAAGGGAGTCACCACTGTACCCTTGTTTGCCGATGGCCTTTTGAATGTATTTTCTAGCTACTTGTGGTGGGACCTCCTTAAAGAAAAACTTTGGAGTTGTACGTTCTAGTTGGGGCGTAACTTGGGAGGAGCTGGAGGGGAGGTCGTCAAAAAAATTTGGTGGAAGGACACTGTCCAGGTTTGTAAATGCATTATTAAAAGTGCTGGTGATGATACCTAGGTCGAGTGTAGGAGTGCCATGAAGGTTGAGCATAGTGGGTGGTGCTTTAGGATCCTTGCCTGTGAGTTCTTTCATGTTGTTCCAGAATTTGTTTCCCTGGCCCCAAGAGTTGGTCAGAGCCTTTTTGTAATAGCTGCATTTAGCATTCCGTATTCTTCGAGTGCAATCATTTCTGGCTGCTTTGTATAATTGTATGTTTGCTTGTGTCAGAGTTGCACGAGCACAATGCCAGAGGTGGTCTCTGTGCTTGAGCAGGATTACTCTCCTCATGAAAGAGTATCCAGTTTAATATGACCAAATTCTTCTTTCATATGAAACAGCTATCCAAAAGACTGTACTGAGCATGCTCACAGCCGAAATTTCAAATTCTTATACAGTGGTAGTCACACAAATGTATACCAGTACTGTCCACCTCACATCATTGCACAGTAGTGGTAGGTATGTTATTCATTGGGTACTGTGCTTACATAATGCTCGGTATAACATGCTACTGATAAACTTTTGCATGATTACCACTGTAACTCTGGAATGGATTAATATTTTTTTATCACACCAATGAATTGCACCATTCTGGGGCAAGCCCTTTCTACCCTAAAAATTTCAGAACAAAATTCCAAACCTTGTGGACCCCAGGTGATGACAAACAAACAGCCAAAACCCCAATTCTTTCACTTGTGTCACTACCCTGATCTCGGAATCTGCACACCCAACTTGAACAAAGCTTGGTGCATCAAGAGACTTTTTCCCAGGACCATGCATGCAAAAGTTTGTGCAAATCTGTTGAACAGGGGTGAAGCTATTAAAATGCAATGTTAGGGGTTTAACATTACTACTGTGCCATTACAATATACATATATAGATATATTCTTTGGAAAAAATCTTCATTAATGCACTAGTTAGGGTTAAAGCAACAAAAGTAGGGAAATGTGGTGTTAGGGTTTCCAACCCTAATGCCCCACCCCCACCCTGTAGGCAGCAGCAGGCGTGAGGTGTGCCTTGCCATTGTCAGTCCTAATGCACACTCCGTTCTATGAGTAAGTAAGCTGAGATGTGTGCAGTATATGAGAATGGACTGATAATGGCAAGGCACAGCCCACGCCTGCTGCTGTCTGAAGGGTGGGGAAGGGTGGGGATGGGGTGTTAGGGTTGGAAACCCTAACACTACATTTCCCTACTTTTGTCACTTTAACCCTAACTAATGCATTAACAAAGTTTTTTTTTACAAAGAATTTCCTTACTTTTTGAGAAAGTATAATCATATTCTTATTTGCCTGTGGAAGTGCAGGGCCCTATGGTCCCTGCCCCTACATGCTCTTTGCTTCCATCCATCCATAATTTTTGATACAGTGTAAGCCTATCCTTATTTCCCTGTGGGATCACATATCTCTACACCTGCACATCCAACCAGAACAAAATGCACCACAACAAGAGATCTTTGGTCCCTGATGTTGCATGCTAAATTTCATGCAGATCGTGTAAAGAGCTGTGAAGTTATTAAAGCATGAATTGCGATCAAGAATCCTGTTCCATGATCAAGAATCCTGTTTCAAGCCTGCCATCTAACTTTTCCCATAGTTATGGGAAACTTTAAAATCTAATAACTTTGGAACAGATTAGTATTTTTTTCACCAAACCTTCAAAACTCACCACTGGGACCCAAGGCCTATATACCCTAAACTTTTCAGACCAAAATGCCACACCATTTGTGTGCAATGCAGTGACAAAGAATTTGACAAAAAACAGTAATTTACACATTTTGTGAGACTCCATATCGCCACACCCACACATCCAACTGGAACAAAACTTACCACATCAAGAGAACCTTTTGGTCCTTGATGGTACATGCCAAAGTTCATGCAAATTGCTTGAACAGTTGAAAAGTTATTAAAGTGCACAATGTTAAGTTTAACATAGAAGTGAAAACAGAATTTGACAAAAATAGTAATTTACACATTTTTAAGACTCCATTTCACTGCACCAGAACATCCCACTGAAACAAATCTTGCCACATCAAGACATCTTTGGTTCCTAATGGTACATGCCAAATTTCAAGCTTATCGCATGAATGGCTGCAAAGTTATTAAAGCACAAAGTGCAATCAAGAATCCTGTTTTGCGATCAAGAATCCTCTTTCAATCCTGACATCTAACTTTTTTCATAGGAAATAATGGGAAATTTTTAAATTCAAAAATTTTGGAACAGATTAATATTTTTTCATCAAACCTTCAAAAGGCACTATTGTGACTGAACACCTATATACCCTAAACATTTCAGACCAAAATGCCTCACCGTTTTTGTGCAATGTGGTGACAAAGATTTGACAAAAAAATGGTAATTTTCACATTCATTGACACTTCATATCTCCACTCCCATGCAACCGACTGGAACAAAACTTACCATATGCAGAGGTCTTTGGTCTCTGATGGTGTTTGCACATTTTCATGCAAATCTGTTGAATGGTTGCAAGGTTATTTAATTTCAGTTCAATTACATTTTTATTTAACCAGGCAATACATCCTTCAGCAAGCTCATTTGCAAGATGGTTCTGGGGAAACAAAAGACCTTTTGCAGTACAATATTGATGAATAAGGTTCACAGTCATACAAATATACATAAAATGGAAAAAAAGTTTATATATATATATATATATATATAGATATCAGAGCAATGTACAAATAGTGGCACAATAAGAAAGCACAGTTAAATATTTCATGGAGGACAAGTGAATAGCCATAGAAAACTCACCACAACAAATTAACAGCAGATGAAAATCTGGTTGCAGTTAGAGTAGTAAAAAATATATGTTGGGTTCAGAAATTATCTTTGAAAGAGAAAAAGGTTAGAGGTGTGACCCACCTCCTTATGCAAACTATATTAGGTAGTGGGGGATGGATGTGATGGTGGAGGGGAGTGCAAAAGTTAGGGTATGTGTGAAGGTATGTGTTTACCATCTATGGTTTCCGAACAGTTAACAGTGGCAGGTGCATGTTTCCTTCAAAGCATGGTTGAGCAGGGACTTAAAAGTGACCATTGGACCCTAACTATAGGGGTGTGACCATGCTCCTATAATATAGATAGATAGATAGACAGATAGACAGATAGATAGATAGATAGATAGATAGATAGATAGATAGATAGATAGATAGGTAGGTATTGAGGGTCTGGTCAAGTGACCTTCAGACAAAGGCAATTCAAAATACCAGCAACACTGACAGCAATCTGACAATCACTTTTCTATAGCCTTTTATTTTTAATTTATTAGCTCAGAATGACACCCCCAACCATGCCCAGCTTTTCACCCAAGATGCTGAGTTTCCTCAGGGGATGGATTCTGCATTTAAAAAAATCCAGACAGTACAATTCATATATACATCCTGATAAGCAATCTATTATCTTAACACTTTCAGTATTTATTTCATGCTACTGTTCACCACTATCACCCAAGAACACCTGTGTTCAAACTGTGTATTCAGCTCATTATTAAACACAAGACCTTTTATAATACAGACTCATTGCAAAAAACTGTGTTAATGCACCAGTTAGGGTTCAACTGACAAAACTGGGGAAATGTGGTGTGATTTTCTAACCGTAACACCCCATCCCTACCCTGCAAGCAGCAAAAGGAAAAAACATTATGATTTTGGTTGTCCTGAGTCTTTGTAAATCAGGCTTGGGGTTTTCCCTGGGGTTTTCAACCCTAATACTCCCTCCATCCCATCAACAAATAAGCTGAAATGTGCAGACTATATAAGAATGGGATGAATGTTAGGGTTGATAACCCAAAGGATGACCCCAGGCCTGATTTTCCAACACTCAGGACAACCAAAACGGTAATGTTCTTTTATTTCATTTTGCTGCTTGCAGGGTGGGATGTTAGGGTTGGAAACCCTAACACCAAATATCCCTGGTTTTGTTGGTTTACACCTAACTGGTGCATTAATAAGGTTTTTTGCAATTAATGTCTGTACTTTTTGAGATAGTGGAATCATATCATCATTCACATAGGTCACTTCAGGACCTGCATGAAGACATCCATGTGATCACAGAAGTGCAGGGCCATCTGGGCCCAGAGCTTCTGTTCCTCCATTAATCCACATATGTATGTAGGCATGGAAGTGCAGGACCATTCCATTCCACCAGGAAAGCATTTTATGTGCTATGTTGTAATTTTTTTTGTAGGGATGGACCATTTTCAGTTCTTGTTTCTTAGGGGCTTAGTGTTGTAGTAGTCATTAAGACCTTTGTATTGATATGTACATTGTCTGTTAACTCTAAAGACTGACAGAGTTACAGCTTGTTAAAGTTACTGTATTATCATATGGGAATTGGAATTGTTTTGTTTTTTATGCTTTTTATATGGCCCCTAAATGTTTTTTTTTTGGGGGGGGTTGTTATGTACTAGTGTTGTTCTACTCATCAATACTTTATTTTGATATATAGATTGTTCCTTAACTCCAAATACTGACAAAGGTATGGCTTGTTAAAGTTGAAATGTGGGGAAAAAACTAGTCCAAATTCTTTTTTTGTATGAAGGAATCTTTTTCCCTGAAGGTGTGTCATTCATACAAAAAAAAGTTTGCTTCATAGGAAAAAAGAACGTGAAAAAAATCTATGTCCAAATCATTTTTTGTATGAAGGGATCTTTTTTTCATGAGGCTGTATCATTCATACAAAAGGGGATTCCTTCATACAAAAAAAAAGCCAATTTTTTTTTTTTGTATGAACAGAATTTTTTATCATATGGCTCTATTCTTTTAATGTATAGCCATAAGAAAAAAAAAGGTCATGAAAAAAGATTTCAAAATGTGTTAAAAAAACATTTCTGTGTGATTTTTTCCAAAAACTAACTGCAGAGTCCATCTAATGGGAGGCTGATTAGCAAGATACATGTGTTGGTGTCTCAGCTGGATATCAATCTTAAGAGATTTCAAAATATTTAAAAAAAAAAAAAAAAAAAAAAAAACAGAAACAAGATGGTGACTACATGAAAAAAATATTTTTTTCTCACAAAAAAAGATTATCCCTATAAGAAACATAATCTTTTTTCATATGGGCCACATTCTTTTTTTGTACAAAACAGCTATCCAAAAGACTGTACTGAGCATGCTCAGAACCAAATTTCAAATCCTTATAACTCTGGAATGGAGTAATATTTTTTCACCAAACCAGTGAAATGCACTACTCTGGCTCAAGCCCTTTCTACCCTGAACATTTTGGAGCAAAATTCCAAACCATCTGGGTGCTATGTGATGACAGAAAATAGAAAAAAATGTTTTGAGTGGTTTCAGTGAATATAGTCTTTTGCATACCTGTATTTATATGCACATGTACCTCAACACATGAGAATAACATTTCTTCAGTTCAGTGATTTTATATAAGATGCCTGTGGACAATTTTGAAAAATTATGTTTTCTAAAGTGAATCACTCTTTTTTTCTTTCTCAACACAGTGTGTTAAAGGAACCAAATCTGGTGGAACTCCAGTGAAATGTACTCTGGCTCAAGCCCTTTCTACCCTGAAAATTTCGGAGCAAAATTCCAAACCGTGTGGGAGCTAGGTGATGACAAAAAACTGAAAAAAAAATGTTTTTCATTTATGTGCTATCTGGATCTAAGAATATACACATCTGACCAGAATACAACTTGACATATCAAGATACCTTTGCCCTGAGACTATGCTTGCAAAATCACATGCAAATCTGTTGAACAGTGGCAAAGCTATTAAAGTGCAAAGTTAGAGGTTTAACATTGAACAGCCTGCTCGACCCTAACTACAGTTGCAGCCAAAGACATGGTCAGATAATTCCTGAAATCTCTGTGATATCTTCAGAGATATTCCCGGCCTGTTTGCTGTACCACTACAAGGCCACCAGAGAGAATCTCTATAGAGATATCAGACAGTATCTGGAAATGTCTGATCAAGTCTTTGGCTGCAACTATATAATGGTACTAGTGCACCACTATAATACTGTTTCATGTATATCAAATCATTACATTTATGGTAATCTTTACCAATGTCAAAATAATATAATATATGGTAAATAAAGTAATTTTGATATTTCAATATATACAATGTATAGAGTCATATGTCCTAAGGTAGAGTGAGATTTCAGATGCTGAATACTGATTTAAGTTAATATATCTCCAGTAAACCTCTCCAATGATTCTTATGAGAACATCTTAACTGATTTTTTTAAAGAAAAAAATAATTTTTGTTTTAACCCACATACCTCAAGCTGATCAGTATCTTTATATAAGGTTGCTTGGAAAGATCAAGTTATGTCATTATCTGTTGAAAAATCAAGTAATGAAATATGTTTAAATTTTCAAAAGTGTATTTATCCAAAACTGAGTGGTTTCAGTGAATGTATTCTTTTGCATACCTGCATTTATATGCACATGTACCTCAACACATTAGAATAACATTTCTTTAGTTCAGTGATTTTGTATAAGATGCCTTTGGACAATGTCGAAAAATTCTGTTTTCTAAAGTCAATCACTCTTTTTCTTTCTCAACACAGTGTATTAAAGGAACCAAATCTGGGGGAACTCTTACCCTCTTTGAGGTCGCTGTTCTCTCTAGCACTATGTCTGGCTGACTGCTCCAGACACTGCGTAAAGGTCAGTTTAAATATAGTTGAGCCAGGGGTATGAATGGTTCTGCCAATCACTGCCCTGCATGCTCCAACATCAGAATGACTTCAGTGCATCCAGGTGTTCACCCTGAATGCTATAGTCAGCTATTGCCAGGCAAAGGTGGCAGTGTCACCTCTGGCACCAAACATTGGGTGAATGTTAAGTGACTCTATGCAGAAGCACGGTACTCACCCCCAAGCAGCCTCAGCCAGTTTAAAAACAGAACATCAACATTGTTTGAATAAAGCCCACAAATGCACAAGAACAATTAAACTATATACAGGGAGTCTGTTTCACAGGATATCATACACATGTACTCAGTTAGACTAGTCATACTGCTTGTCCGAGAAAAAGCATACAGGAATAACACTTCTTAAAATTTGTTTAGTAAATCAGGTCCCTACTTGTGGTTATTATATATATGTTTGTTAGGGGGAAAAACATAAGAGATGAGTTCTCTTAAGAAAGTAAAGAAAATTAAATCACTACTTCCTTAACTGATCCCATTTATTTCATCAGGTGATGGTAATCATATTATTCAAATTAATAAAAGCAAACTGGAACTGAAATAAAAAACATGAGGGGGAGAGAAAAAGTGTCTACTACAAAAACCCAAAACTTGTTTCCCTGACCCACTGCTGCCCTAGCCCAGAATCCCAAAGACAAAATCCTGACAGTGGGATTTTGCAGTTTTTTTGTGTTTTTTGTGGGGCTTTGCCCCCCCCCCCCCCCCCGCACTCCCTGGAATTAATATAACAAACTCTGGGGATCCTACTGTGGGATTTTGTTGTTTGGGATTCTGGACTCGGGCAACAGTGGGTCAGAGAAATTAATTTTGGGTTTTTATAGTGATCACGAGAAAAATCGGCAGGGGTTTGGGGGTTTGAAATTGGGAGGGGGGGAATGGGCAAACTAATGTATCCTACCAGATTTAAAAATTCAGACTCAAAAACTGTTGCTTTTCTCTTTGCAACAATTAACCAGACTTTACAGACTTATTATATAAATCACATCCACAAGGCAATATTGAGACAGCTAAAAGGAGAGAAATAGTGGGAGGGGCCACCTGGAGTTGTCCCTGAACTGTAACGTGTGAAAGGTTAACAGCATACTCCCAAAATCTCCTCCTCATTCATGCCAATCTGGACATTCACAGTATCAAGTGTATAGATCCAAACCATTTTTCTCTACAGTACCTCTTTTTCCCAGTCCCCACTTCTACTGGGCTGCTCCATTTTTTCAACAGCCTAAAATCTCAGGGATGCAACAATATGTCCCACACTGTTAAAGTGCCTTACCACAGGTGACCCTTCATTTCTTTTCCTGATGTTCTGATATTCTAAGTTTGAGTGACCAGTTGGTTTTGCCAACATAATATTTGCCACATATGCATGTTAAAACATATATAACATGATATGAATCACAACTGAGGTATGATTTGGTTTGATATTTTCTGTTCCCATTAGAATGTTCTGTATCTTTTTTTATATGCATTCCTGCAGTGTGCACATGGGTGCATACCTGTGTTCAAGGGTCCTAAGGGTAGTTGCTGATTATTTCTTATTGGTCCTTGCTGTTCTGATTGAACAAGTCTGTATCTTAGAGTGCTAACTTTCTTTAAAGCTACCATTGGTGGCTTATTGCATTCTTGTATTTCCAAGGAATGTAATGCATCCCAGTGAGTGCTGACAATTCTTTTGATAGATTCAGTTAACGCAAAATATTGTAATGATAAAACTACCCTGTCAGTGGCGTGTGCCCTGTTCCTGTGTTCACCCTCTGTTTCCCCTTTTATTGATCTTTGTTTGTAACTGCCTCGAAACAAGGGGTAAGGGAAATGGGGTACCATGGTAAAAATGAGTGGGGAATAGACTGCCCCAGGGGTCTCTGTGGTGTTGTGGGGCATGAGGGGCAGTGTTTTGAAGCCTTTCCTAGTGTTTCCACCCTCAGAGAATCATCAGGCAGGGCACATTTGTTAAAAAAAAAAGTTTTCTCTTGTCTCTCTGCTGCCTACTTGCTCCATTCCACACTCCTTCCCAGAGCAGGCAGCATGAGAGTGGGCACCCACACACTGGGACCACTGTCCCTTGCCAGCTTGTGGTGCCCATTTCAGAATTCATGGCCGTTGGTTTGGGCATGAGCTTGGGGTTCTAGAATCAGAACCCTAAGCATCTTTCCAAAGGGAGAACTGCTGTTTCCTCAGCAGATCAAGCTGGGCTATGGATTAGAGAGGGCCACAGGAGTGCAACAGGGACTGCGGCTTACCTGAGGTGTTGTGTAGCTGCTCCTGTTGACTCCACAGTGTTCCTCCTCCTCCAGCCAGTGAAGACCCCAATGTCTGCTGCTCTTGTGGTACTCTCTGTTGTGCGGTCGAGTCTGGCGGTCGTAGTCACCGGAAAAAATTTGAAGGACCCAGTTCCCTGCAGTGGTGTGGGCTCAAGTTTAGCCCTGTTTGTTTTTTTATATGTTCTGTGAAGTGTCTGGTCCCTTGTTGGTGGCATAGAAAGAGCCACATCTTCAGAAGAGCCATCAGGCATCGCAAAGACCGGCAAGGCCCCCTGCTATCCGTCACACTGCCTGCTGCTTCTTGTACCAGTTTTCCCCTCCCTCTGCCAGAGATTCCCCCTCCTCCCAGCAGCTTCCTTCATCCTGGGCCGGGGTAGTGAGTCGGCAGCCACACCACCAGCTAGGTGCAGACCGCCTAAAGTTTATTTTAATAAAAAGAAAAATTAAATTGTTTTAAATTGATCTGGGCAACTTCAGGGAGATGGCTGAGAGTCGAGAGGGGCAGGTTAAGACCCCAAACTTGAATGATTATTCTGGGCAAGCAACACCCATGGGGACTGGCCTGCCTATAAACCAGGTTGGGAGAAAAATGAATAGTCATTAAGGGTCGGCGCTGAGGTGGGCAAGGTGAATTGACTGCCAGAAAGGCCTGGTCAGGCATAAAGAATTAAAGGGGCACTGATCAGCCCAAAGGATTTAAAAGGGCAGCAAAGGCCCTACAGAATTAAAAGGGGTCCAGTCGGTAGGCCCTTGAAGGGGAGAAGGGTGGCAAAGGCACTACATATTGAAAGGGACCTCGAGAAGCAAGGTCCATAAGGAAAAGGGACTCAGAGATAAAAAGGCCAACGAGATAGACCCAGGTTTGAAAAGGGGATTGAAGGTGCAGAGAAGAAAAGAAAATCCAAGGACTCAAAAGGGGTAAGGCCCCAGTCAGAAGGGCAGAAGGGGGGGGTAGCAAGGCCCACAGAGAGAGAGAGGGCTCAGCAGCATAGGCCAGGTGGCCATAGAGGGAAAAGCCCTACAGAAGTGACAGGGACACAGCCACCCCTTTGGTCTCCAGCAAGCCCAGTGGGTAGGGGCAAGGAAGACTCAGGGAACAGAAGAACATTCCTCTTGAGGTGTGGAAGGGGTAGCCAGATCCGTGTGTCCAAAGGGACCCACAAGGTAGAGGGTCTGCAAAAAGGGGTACTTAGCACACAACTGCCATCTAGTGACTGTCAGCTAATGAAACTGTGTATTGACTAGTATCTGAAATGTTGTGTTGATTGCCAACTACCAAGACTGTATTATACTAGGACTGTGGTTATTTGCCCCTGCTATGAACAATTGCCCTAGATTCCAACAATTTGCCCCTGCTCCAGGCAAATAGCCTCTGCTATGAACAATTGCCTCAGATTCCAATAATTTGCCCCTGCTCCAGACAAATTGCCCCTGCTATCAATAACTGCCCTTGATTCCAGCAATTTGCCCCTGCTTCAGGCAAATTGGCCCTGCTATGAACAATTGTCCCGTATTTCAGCAATTTGCACCTGCTCCAGGCAAATTGCCCCTGCTACGAACAATTGCCTTGGATTCCAGCAATTTGTCCCTGCTCCAGGCAAATTGCCCTGCTATGAAAAATTGCCCAGGGTTCCAGTAATTTTCCCCTGCTCCAGGAAAATTGCCCCTGCTACAAACATTTGCCCAGGATTCCAGCAATTGGTCCCTGCTCCTGGCAAATTGCCACAGCAACAACTAAACACCTTGGTGCAGTGAAAGGTGTCTTTACTAGTGTTCTTAGTGCCAACTGAATGTACATGGACTCAATCTTCTGCCGCAACACCCCTGGTGTGGTTGTTCACAGCTGATTCTTCACCTAAGCAGTCTCCAGTCAGTGAAGAACTTCACAGCAACCCCTTTCCTGTTGTCCGCCATTGGTCAAAACTGATGCCGCCCTATGTGACTCATGACCTCTGATTTCCTTGTGGTTTGGTCAGCCTGGAAGTGAAACTTTTTGGAAGAAGCCTCGTCTGCCACTCCCAGTCGCTCACTGATAGTCGAGTCTGATGGCCATTTGTGTGTCTGCATCCACCAGTTTGTTGTTTTATGGTTCTGGACAGTACAGGGCTCTGATCTTCACCCTGCATCCTACTCTTCCTGCTTGTCTTGCCTTGCTTGCACTGAGTTGTCCTCTGGGATTCAGCTTGATCTTGGTGGTCCTCCAGTGGACCTTTCATCAAAGAAGCTCCAATGTGCCTTCATCCTTGGCAATCCTTGCAAGTGGATTCAATGCCAAGTACTTGTTCCTTCATCCTTGGCAGTCTTGGTTGAGGGTTTGTGCTCAGGAGCTACAGCCAGCCTTTGTTTCTTCATCACTGGCAGCCCTGGACAAGGGTTTGTGATGGGGAAAACGACTGCAGATCTTCCCCCTTGGCAATCCTTTCAAGTGCATTCAACACCAAGTCTTTGTTCCTTTATCTTTGGCAGCCATGGTCAAGGGTTTGTGCCAGGGAAGAGTTCAGCATCTTGTGCTAAAGTATTCCAGCAACTTTAGAGAGTGGGTTGGCCAAAGAATCATGGTCTGTTTACAAATCTCTCACATTCCTCCCCAACCTTTCCTAGGTTTTCACACAGGTGTAGCTTGGTACCAAGTAGGAACAACCTTCTCCCTTTTACCCCGTTGCTATTCCATTCTTCAGTTGTGCACACAAAGATGGCAGGAAAAGTTGGACTTCCTTTAACACCATAAACTCTTAGATGTGGTTACACCACCTGGCCCTTCAGGGTCTGCAACTGGTATTCATTGTTCACTGCAGTGATTGTCTCATATCATTATCGAGTAATAGATATTTTGAATTTGTTCATTAGATCATTTAGAGAAAGCATAGTATAGAGCTTACTAGATAGTGGCCTTAGGCCGAGGTGCACATCTTAGAGATAGTAGAGAATGTTATTTACTGTTCATGATTGGTTTGGTTCCCCTCTTCCCTTGTGACTGTGTCTACCTTTCTCTGTTGTATGAATGAAGCCCATTGGACATCAAACTTATAGACTGTCTCCTGCCTCTCCTTACCGTGTGCCTCTATCCACCCAACCCCATTCGAACCACACCATTGTGTGTCCAGTCCACCTGTTTGAGGTGATGCTGGTGGTGCAGCTGAGATAGTCGATCTTCATGGTCAGCACTCAGTTAGTTCACCACACTGGAAAAAAAATGTTGGCGTAGTTGGCAGGATAGATTTTAAGGAGTCCAAAGCTAAAGCTTTAAAAAGTAAGATGCAAGCAGTATTGGGTTGCAGTAGTGGACTGTCTGGAGGTGATAATGCATCCATAGGTAAAAAATCTATAGAGACTTGTATGGAAGCCCGAGAGAACATACCTCTCTCACCCCTGACAATGCTGTACTATTTCGGGGCACATTAGCTTCACCAATTCACAGGAGAAAGGGATGGAAGTGGGACTAGTAATTTGGGTAAGTTCTGCTCTAAAATGCAAGCCATGTTTCAGCTATATCAAATCCTGGAGAGACAGAAAGTAGAAATGTTCATTGGACAACTTAAAGGTGCTGCCCACAGAGAAGTTCAGTCCTGGCCTGCAGGTGCAATGACCATGGCCGATCAAATACTGCAAAGACTGCAACAGATATTTAACACTGGCACGGTGTCCAGTTTGAAGATGAAATTCTTCTCATGTACCCAGAGGCCTCAAGAGACTCTCCAAGAGTATGTACTGAGCCTTCAGGAGCTACTGAGGGCAATTGAGAAAGTGGATGCAGAGAGATTACGGATCCAGGCCATGTCTTAAGAGACAAATTCTTGGAAAGGGCCCATAGCGAAGCTCTGAGGAGGGTGCTCCATATGTTACAGCTCCAAGATCCTGAAGCAAAATTCTTGAACTTTAAAGAGAAAGCCATCAAGGTGTCGGGACCAGGACGAGTGGGAGAAGACACAATGACCTGCCCCCCAAATGGCAATGCCTCTAAGTTCAACATAGCCAGGGCATCCAGTGGAAGGACTGGTATGAGAAGACCCATGGCTCAGGCAACCACTGAGTGAGTGATTGTCCAGTGAAGAAAGGGTGCACAGTCGAGAAATGATTGGTGGATACCTGGGTTATCTCTCAGACTCCAGACCCTTGTGCGGTCAGATGGCTCAGGCGCCAGTCCGTTGCAATGCAACCAACCCCAGCCTGAACTCGGAATTAACGGAACAGATAGTTACCCTGATGAGGAAAATGACAGAGGTCTGTCAAGAAGTAAAAAGACTTAAGGAAGCTTGGAGAAGAGACACACCCCAGATTCAGACTGAATGAAGAAGGAGGTTCAATGACCCTCAGTCCCAACCCAGAAGGGGAGAAGGAAGACCTCCGACTGACCTTTTCGACAGTCAAGGAAAATCAAGTTGCTGAAGATGTGGTATCCGTGGCCATATCAAGAGGCGATGCCAGCAGCCTTCAGAACATGCAGTGACATTAAACAGGGAGTCTTTGGGGATGGGGGCTGATCCTCGAAGAGTGGTCAGTCAGGTTCACTCACAGTAATAGATCAATCTTGTTTCATCGGCAGGAGTTCGACCATTCCAGTCAGAGTAGATGGAGTAGAATTGATGGCATTGTTGGATACAGGGTCCCAGGTTATGACCATGCAAGGGCAATATTTCCAGCAACATTGGACAATGGAAGATCTTCAGCCACCTCCAAAGTCTTGGATTACTTTGATTGCTAGTAATGGACCTGAGGTTCCATACCTAGGGTATTTGGAAGCAAGCATCCAGCTAAGAAAGAATGTACAAGACTGTCAAGGAAGAACTATTAGTGACATGGAGAGCTACAATTTGTCACTACTCATTCTCTGAATGAACTTTCTCCAGCACTGCTTTGGGGATTTGGTGCAGATCCTGCAGACCCAAGCAAAAAGGTTTCCTTGTGTAGAAAAATGAGTGTTGCAGCAGATGATCCATCTTCTTCAGTGCCATCAATGCTTTGCGAGTACAACTGGTGAGATTGGAAAGGTCCGAGTGTCTGACGCCCAACTTATTACTCTGAAACCAGGAACAGAGAACACCTTGTGGTGCAAGGCCAAGTTGGGTCCTCAAGGTCAGGGCTACGATGCCCTGGTTGATCCCTACCCTACCCTAATGAGAAAGAAGAATCCATACTGGTGGCCAGAAGTGTTGCCATGGTCAAGAAGGAAAGGATCCCTGTCTAGGTTTTCAATTATGGGAATCATGATGTATGACTCCATCACAACCAGCTGGTTGCCCAGTTACACACTGTGTCTCTCCAGGACATTTTAGAACTGGAAGAGCAGACCCAGAAGGACCAAAGAACAAAAGTTATCGGGGTGGGAGAGACTGAAAAGCATTGTGACTCCAGTGTACCAACGTGGATACGTGAGATCAACCTGGGTACCTCCGAGACTACCGAACAACAAAGGCAGATGTCATCCAAGTAGTGATAAGGAATCAAGAGGCTTTCAGTTGACATCCACTAGATGTTGGGTTAGCTCGAGAGGTGAAGCACCATATCCCTACCAATCAGCCCCAGCTAATAAGAGAAAGATTCAGAACAATTTCTCCAGCCATGTACCAGCCTGTGAAGGAGACGATTTGAAAAATGAAAGAAGCCAAAGTCATAAAGGAAAGTCACAGTCCTTGGGCTGCTCCCATTGTCCTGGTCAAAAAGAAAGATGGGAATATTCGATTCTGTGTAGATTACCAAAAACTGAGCAATATCACTCACAACGACGCTTACCCTTGACCCAGAATTGAGGACTCTCTTACAGCCCTACAGTCTGCCACAATACTCTTCACTCTTGACTTGACCAGTGAGTATTGACAAGTGCCCATGGCTCCAGAGGATCAAGAGAAAACCACCTTTATAACACCCATGGGCCTGTTTGAATTCACCTGCATGCCCTTTGACCTATGTAATTCCCCACAAACTTTTCAAAGACTAGTGGAATGCTGTTTGGGAAGTTTAAACTTTGACATTTTGTTGTTATACATGGATGACATTATTATATATTCTAAGAACAACCAGGAGCATCTGTTGTACCTAGATGAAGTCTTTGCTCGACTGACCCAGTACGGTCTGAAAGTAAAATCCTCCAAATGCCATCTTCTGAAATCTCAAGTGAGCTACCTGGGCCACATAGTGTCTGCCACCAGTGTGTTGCCTGACCCTGAAAAGCTAGAAGCCGTGCGAGAATGGCCAGTCTCTGTAACAGTGCAGGACATCTGAAGATTCCTGGGTTTTGTTGGTTACTATCGGCAGTTTGTCAAAGATTTCTCCAAGATAGCTTTGCCACTAAATGAACTCTTCCAAGGAACAAAAGCAAGGTGAATACCCAAAAATTGGCCTGTCAAGTGGGCCACAGAGCAGCAAGAGGCTTTCGACAAGTTGAGGCAGATTTTCACTCAGTCACCTGTACTAGTGTACCCTGACTACTCTAAACCATTCCGGCTATACATGGATGCGAGCAATAAAGAATTGGGTTCAGTGCTGGCACATGAGCAAGAAGGAATCGAGCGTGTGATAGCATATGCAAGTCATGGTCTGAGAGGGTCAGAATGGAATGATGCCCACTACAGCTCATTCAAGTTGGAATTTTTGGCCTTGTTCTGGGTAGTCACTGAAAAATTCAGGCATTACTTAGCAGTCGCTCCCTTCACCGTTTATACAGACGATAATCTGCTGGCACATCTAAACATGGCAAGGTTGGAAGCTCTTGAACAGAGATGGGCATCGAGGTTGGCTAATTACCAGTTCTCCATAAAATATCAGTCAGGCAGGTCCAATGCCAATGCAGATGCACTATCTAGAGTACCAACCCAAACAGAAAGTGAGACTGATGATATGCTTTTGGAAAATGTGGAGATGCCACTTTTCCTTCAGGTACCGACAGAGATAGTACAGGCCTGTTGTCAAACCAGTGTAGTTGTGGGTACAGAGGTGGAGTAAGAACCAGAACTTCCAGACAAATTTGCAGAACAAAGCAATATATGAGTGCAGTTACAGGATTAAGACCCAGTGGTCAAACAGATAAAGACATTTATAAAATGGGTACCAATTTTCCTGCCTTCTGATTGGTCAGTATGTCAATTTACCTGTGTCCTTATAGAGCCATAAACTCACAGCTGGCACTACTTCCATGTGATCAGGCAGCACAGCTTCAATATCCCTAACCCCCTGACTAGCCAATAACAGCCATGTTGCTTTCTGACAGAAAATCCTCAGTAGCCTGGCATTTGACAGCTGTCAAGAGAAACAATGTCTGACATACCTTCCTCACAGTTCCAGCTGGAGTTAGAAGAAATAATAAACACATTCCAGTATGATGCTGAACAGAGAACCAACAAGACAAATCACCTGCAAAGAAAAAGAAAAAAGTAAAAATGTAGTACTCATGTAATGTTATCAGCAGAAGAACTGTCAAAACTAGAAGAACAAAAGATGAGGAGAACACAAAAAAAACAACTCAGTGGGCTATAAATGTTTTCAATAACTGGGCAAATGACAGGAAATTAAACATAAACTATGAGCAAATACAAACTGATGAGCTGTGTCAGATCTTATGAAGATTTTATGGAGAGGTTATCAGTCAGACGGCAAAGAATACAGCCTCTCTAGTCTACTTTCACTGAGAGCAGGAATCAATAGACATTTAAACTCTCCTAAAATAAATCGCAGTATTAACATCTTCACACATCCAGACATGATCTCTGCCAACAATATCTTAACAGCTGTCAGCAAAAATACCGTCGTGAACATAAAGATACAGCAGTTCACCACCCTGCCATTAGTGCCCCGACCTCAGAAACTCCAAAACTCAAGAGCCCTGTCTACAGAAACCCCAAGTGGCCTTCTTGAAAAGTGTGGCTAGACATCCAACTTTGCATGGCTAGAAGGCGTGAAGGACTCGTCAATTAAAGCCAGAACATTTTACAATTAAAGAAGACCAAACCCGGGCCGAATATATTACTCTCACTTTCAATGAGAGTACTAAGAATCATAAACAACTTGAGCCAAACGAAGAGCAATACATGGTACATATCACGAACTACCAAATAACAAATCATGCCCAGTTGCTTCATTCAAAAGTACCTCTCGAAACTGCCAACAGACCCGCCAGCATTTTACTTACATCCACGGAGATTAAAAACAACAACGTATAACACCACAGACATTTGGTATTCAAGAGAGCCTCTTGGTATTAATTACCTCTCAAATATGATGCCCCTACTAAGCACAGAAGCCGAGCTTAGCCGCCGATACACTAATCACAGTGTACGAGCCACAGCTGTACATCTACTCTCGGAGGCTGGACTCGATGCCCGTGAAATTATGTCTGTCACAGGCCATCGGTCTGAGTCCAGCCTCCGCAGCTACTGGGCTGCAAGTGAAAGCGATCGGCAGAAATGGAGCACCATCCTAACTACCACAAATACAACCAGCAACAGCACTACTCCCGTCTCCAACCGTCACAAAACCGTACTTAAACAGCGATTACCTCCATCCTGCAGTACATCCCTACGAAAACCGCCATTCAAAGCGCAGCAAATTGCAGACATCCCTCTCCAAAACCACCACTCAACTGCAGTAAATGAAGCGGAAGAAAGCGGCAACGAATTGAACCCTCTGCGAAAAGCAACACACAACCCAGGAAGCACAATCTGATGGCGTTCTCCAACAAGCGACATAATACAAATCCAGCAGTTCAGCAAAAGCACTTCCTCTGCTCCGTTCATCATCCAGAACTGCTATATGGAAAAAGTGGAGTTCATCCACTTTTCAAAATAAATCACTCTGTTTAAATCAGTTGGACAATTATTTAACTCAGTAAAAGTTGCACTTCCAGTAATTTAACAGAACATCACGTGCAGCCTGTTCTTTCTATTTTAAACAGTTTCAGTTACAGCCTCTTTGTTTATTTGAGCTGTTATATTAAAAAAACTAGTTAACAGTTTTCATGTTTATTTCAGCTGTTATTTTAAAAAAGTAGTTAACAGTTTTCATGTTTATTTGAGCTGTTGCTTGCAGTTTTCACTTTTAATGCAGTGTCACTTAACTTGCTAATGAACTATTTTATCTTCTTTTAATAAATAAATATGTTTATAAAATGGGTACCAATTTTCCTGCCTTCTTTTTATTTACAACAATACAATGCCCATTTCATAAGTGGAATAAGACACTCCAAGGTGTGGTTTATGGCTTGATAAGAGCACTTCCAAGGTGCTAAAGTCACTCGGCGCAAGCGCCTCGTGCCTCATTATGCACCTTGGGCGTGCTCTTATCAAGCCATAAACCACACCTTGTCATGTCTTATTCCTTACATATCTTGACAGGACAGAGTCTGACACCCCAAGAATGTAGAAGGATGAATCCTGAAGCAGTGACGCTGTGGAGGCTCAGAACTCACCTGAACATGAAGAACTCCAGACTCATTCGACTAAGTTGAGATCCAACTACCCATTGTATGATCTCTCAGATGATTCTTCCCAGAGGAAGTGTGCCAGTGGTACTTGAAGCCTATCATGATCACTCTGGACATTTTGGTCACAGAAAGACAGAGGCCATCATTCAGAAGAGATTTTATTGCATCGGGATGAGAGCTGATGTCATAAAATGGTTTGAAAAATGCCCGGTTTGTAGTTTAAAACATCCTAACAAATGCAATCAGTGAGCTCCCCTCCATCCCATAGTCAGCAAAGCACCTCTAGAATTAATCACTTTAGATCATCTCAAGTTATAACCCAGTGCTAATGGTCAAACGCATATCCTGACAGTGGTGGACCATTACTCCAAATTCATGGTTATCAGTACTGGCAAAGATCTGTTTGCCTGAACCACAGCTGAAACATTCTTGAAACTCTTTGTTCGCTCATATGGATATCCAACCAAGATCTTGACCGATCAGGGATCTGCTTTTGAATCACAGCTCTTTAAAGAACTCTGTGACCTGTATGGCAGTCACAAAGTAAAAACCAACACCTATCACCCTCAGAGCAATGGACTGTGTGAAAGAACAAATCAGACACTCTTGGGAATGTTATGAGCCCTACCTGAATACAAGTGTCCGTATTGGCCAGCCTTACTGCTGGAACTCACCTACTTGTACAACAACACTGTCCACTGTTTGACTGGATATACCCCTCACTGTCTGATGTTTCTTCGCCATGGTAAACTCCCCATTAATCTAGTGCTTGAAGTCCAATCAGATGAACCACCTGTTACAGATTGGGTACAAGAACACAGCAAAAGATTGTAGGAAGCTGGTCAGATTGTAAGCCAACGCATGGATCAGGTACAACAAAAGCAAAAGATGACATGATGCCAAAGCCAATGCGACCCTACTGCAGATTGGAGAACAGGTATTGCTAAGACGGATGTAGAAATGGACAAAGTTAGCTACCAGATGGGAAACAGACCCTTTCCTTATTGTTGAAATCCCCTACCCTGACTTACTTGTGTACAAGATTCAAAAAGAAACTGTTTGGGCATGAAAATAGTGCATCCAAATCTTCTTAAACCTTGTGCCTTCAGAGTCAGTGCTTCAACTGAGACTGCAAGGGACTTTACACCACAGGAGAGACAGAAGAACCCTACCTGCAAATTGATGGAACTGGAATCACCGACAAAATGGTGTATGGATCCTTGGGTTAGGTCCTCCCATGTATGCTCAGTTAATCACCCTTTAGCTGAACCAGTAGTAAATCTAGAACCTCCCAATTTACTAGAACCAGCAGGTGGTCCTTTGGAACCAGAGCGTATTCCTGTGGAACCAGTAGTTCTTCAGCCTCGAAGGTCACAGAGATCCACTTATGGTATCCCGCCTAGGAGACACATACTAGAAGCCCTTCAAGTAGCACCTTCCTTTTATAGATAGTCCCTAAAAGAGTAATTAGAAGACACAGTCACATAAGTCTAGCAAATAAGAAGGTTTCTGCTGGAAGTTATACATGTTTTAAGAGTGTTTTAACTAAAGTAAGGTTCCATATAGATCTAAGTGAAATGTTAACATGTTAGAAATGTTATAAATGCCTATAAAAGTAATAAGTAAGAAATGTTTATATATATATATATATATATATATATATATATATATATATATATATATAATGTTAAGAGGGAAGACATGGGGACATGTATTTTTAGGTGTGCCCGAATCTATAGTACCCTAAAGTAAGGGGTAAAGGAAATGGGGCACCACAGTAAAAATTAGTGGGCTATACACTGCCCCAAGGGTCCCAGTGGTGCTGTGGGACATGAGGAGCTGTGTTTTGGAGCCCTCTTATTGTCCCCCCCAAGGAATCATCAGGCAGAGAACATCTGTAAAAAAAAAAAGTGTTTTCTCTTGTCTCTCTGCTGCCTGCTTGCTCCATTCCACCCCCCTCCCAGAGCAGGCAGCATGAGAGTGAGCACCCATGCACTGGGACCACTGTCCCTGGCTGGTGAGTGGTGCTCATTTCAAAATTCATGGCCGTTGGTTTGGGCACATGCTCGGAGTTCTAGAATCAGAACCCTTAGCACCTTTTCAAAGGGAGAACTGCTGTTTCCTCAGCAGATACAGATGAGCTGTGGAGCAAAGAGGGTCACAGGAGTACAATAGGGAATGCGGCTTACCTAAGGTGTTGTGTAGCTGGTCCTGTTGACTCCACAGTGTTCCCCCTCCTTCAGCCAGTGAAGACCCCAAAGTCTGCTGCTCTTGTGGTGCACCCTGTTGTGTGGTCGAGTCTGGCAGTCATCGCCACCGAAAAAAAGTGAAGGACCCAGTTCCCTGCGGCAGTGTGGGCTCAGTTTGGAAGTATCCTGTCTCTTGTTGGCAGCATAGGAAGAGCTGCATCTTCAGAAGAGCCGTAGGGTGTTGCAAAGATCTGCGAAGCCCCCTGCTGTCCGTCGCATTGCCTGCTGCTCCCTGTGCCTTGTTTCCCTCCCTCTGCCAGATATCCCCCTCCTCCCAGCAGCTTTCTTCATCCTGGGCCGGGGTGGTGAGTTGGCAGCCACACCACCAGCTAGGTGCAGACCACCTGAAATGTAAGAAAAACTAAATTGTTTTAAAGCTTTCTGGGCACTTCAGGGAGATGGCCGAGAGCCAAGAGGGGTAGGTTAAGGCCCCAAATTTGAATAATTATTCAGGGCAATCAGCGCCCATGGGGAATGGCTTGACTATAAGCCTAGTGGGGAGAAAAATGAATAGCCATTAAGGGGACGGCGCTGAGGTGGGAAAAGGGAATTTACTACCAGAAAGGCCTAGTCAGGCCTAAAGAATTAAAGATGCACTGACCAGCCCAAAGGATTTAAAAGGGCAGCAAAGACCCTATAGAATTAAAAGGGGTCCAGTCGATAGGCCCTTGAAGGGGAGAAGGGTGGTAAAGGTCCTACATATTGTAAGGGACCTTGAGAAGCAAGGCCCATAAGAAAAAGGGGCTCTGAGATAAAAAGGGCAATGCGATAGACCCAGGTTTGAAAAGGGAATAGAAGGAGCAGAGAAGAAAAGAAAATCCAAGGACTCAAAAGGGGTAAGGCACCAGTCAGAAGGGGGGGTAGCAAGGTCCACAGAGAGAGAGAGAGAGAGAGAGAGAGAGAGAGAGGGTTCAGCAGCATAGACCAGGTGGTCATAAAAGGAAAAGCCCTACAGTAGTGACAGGGACACAGCCACCCCTTCAGCCTCCATCAAGCCCAGTGGGTAGGGGCAAGGAAGGCTCAGGGAACAGAAGAACATTCCTCCTGAGGTGTGGCAGGGGTAGCAATATCCGAGTGCTCAAAGGGACCCACAAGGTGGAGGGTCAGCAAAAAGGGGTGCTTAGCACACAACTGCCATCTAGTGACATTAGCTGATGAAACTGTGTATTGACCAGTATCTGAAATGTTGTGTTGATTGCCAAGTACCAAGACTTTATTATACTAGGATTGTGATTTTTGGCCCCTGCTACGAATGATTGCTCTGGATTCCAGCAATTTGCCCCAGCTCCAGGTAATTGCCTCTGCTACTAACAATTGCCCCAGATTCCAGCAATTTGCCCCTACTCAAGGCAAATTGCCCCTACAATGAACAGTTGCTCTGGATTCCAGCAATTTGCCCCTGCTTCAGGTAAATTGCCCATTATGAACAATTGCCCTTAATTCCAGTAATTTGCCCCGCTCCAGGAAAATTGCCCCTGCTACAAACAATTGCCCCAGATTCCAGCAATTTGTCCCTGCCACAGGCAAATTGTCCCTTCTACAAACAATTACCCCCAATTCCAGCAATTTGCCACAGCTCCTGGCAAATTGCCCCTGCTATGAACAGTTGCCCCAGATTTCAGCAAGTTGCCCCTGCTCCTGGAGAATTGCCTCAGCAATGACTAAACACCTTGGTGCAGTGAAAGGTGTATTTACTAGTGTTCTTAGTGCCAACTGAATGTACATGGACTCAATCATCTGCTGCAACACCCCTGGTGTGGTTGTTTACAGCTGATTCTTCCCCGAAGCAGTCTCCAGCCAGCAAAGAACTTCACAGCAACCCTTCCCTGTCTTCCACCATTCGTCAAAACCGACTCCATCCGGTGTGAGTCACGACCACCGGCTCCTGGTTTCCTTGTGGTTTGGTCAGCTAGAAGTGGAACTTCCTGGAAGAAGCCTCATCTGCTACTCCCAGTTGTTCACCCATAGTTGAGTCTGATGTGGCCAGGTGTGTGTCCTTATCCACCGGTTTGTTGTTTTCCAGTTCTGGACAGTACAGGGCTCTGATCTTCATCCTGAATTCTACTCTTCCTGATTGTCTTGCCTTGCTTGCACCATGTTATCCTCTGGGATTCAGCTTGATCTTAGTGGTTCACTGGTGGACCTTTCACCAAAGAAGCTCCAAAATGCCTTCATCCTTGGCAATCCTTGCAAGTGGATTCGACGCCAAGTACTTTGTTCCTTCATCCTTGGCAGCTATGGTTGAGGGTTTGTGCTGGGGAACTACAGCCAGCCTTTGTTTCTTCATCCTTGGCAGCCCTGGTTGAGGGTTTGTGATGAGGAAAACGACCACAGATCTTCCCCCTTGGCAATCCTTTCAAGTGGATTCAATGCCAAGTCTTTGTTCTTTTATCCTTGGCAGCCCTGGTTGAGGGTTTGTGCCAGGGAAGAATTCATCATCTTGTGCTAAAATATTCTGGCAACCTTAGAGAGTGGATTGGCTGAAGAATCATGGTCTGTTTACAAATCTCTCACATTCCTCCCCACAACCTCTCCTTGGTTTTTACACAGGTGTAGCTTGGTATCAAGTAGGAACTCCATTCTCCCTTTTACCCCATTGCTACTCTATTCTTCAACTGTGTGCACAAAGATGGCAGGAAAAGTTGGACTTACTAGAACACCATAAACTCTCAGAGGTGGTTACTCCAACCGGCCCTTTGGGGTCTGACACTGGTATCCATTGTTCACTGCAGTGATTGTCTCATATCATTATCAAGTAATAGATGTTTTGAATTTGTTCATTAGATCATTTAGAGAAAGCATAATATAGAACTTAATATATAGTGGCCTTAGGCTGAAGTGCACCTCTTAGAGACAGTAGAGAACATTATTTACTGTTCATAATTGGTTTGGTTCCCCTCTTCCCTTGTGACCGTGTCTACCGTTCCCTGTAGTATAAATAAAGCCCATTGGGCATCAAACTTATAGACTGTCTCCTGCCTGTCCTTACCAGGTGCCTCCATCCACCCAATTCCATTCGAGCTACAGCGTTGTCTCGCCAGTCCACTTACTTGAGGGGATGCTGGTGGTGCAGCTGAGATAAGCAATCTTCTTGGTCAGCACTCAGTTAGTTCACCATATTTATTTTTTGTAATGGCATTATTGACCACAGCTTCATTATTCCCTCTTGAAGCAACTCTATTAGCCATATCATGTAGTCCTTGTTCTCTTTCCATTTAATTGCTACAGTTTCTCTCCACATGTAGCATTTCCGAAAAGGGTATACTGTTGAGTTGTCTTGCATGGAAACTGTCACTATGGAGCAATGTGTTCCTATCTGTCTCTTTTCTGAAGATTTTTGTTTCTAGTCTCTTGCCATTTTTGTAAATAAGTAGGTCTTGAAAAGCCACTTCATTCTCACTAACAATAACAGTGAATTTTAAATGATCTGTTAGGGAGTTCAGATGTTCATGAAATAATGTTAGTCCTTCTGCTGTTCCTTCCCATAGTATAAACAAATCATTTGTATATTGTTTATAAGTATCGATTCTGGTATAAAAGAGGTTATACATCAGGTCCAACACATAAATGTTCAAACCAATTTATACAAAGATTAACATATGTCCAACAAGCAGGATCCTTAATATGGGAACTTTCAAGTGTTCTAAAATTAACTGTAGTTCATACTAAAGTACAGATGAAGAGCTAGTAGGCTGAAGCCCATGATGCTCTTATACTAGACCAAGGGGTAATAGGCTAAATTATACCCTGAGCAGATTATTTTGTCTAGACGTAGTTTAAAAACATTTTTTGACTCAGAACTATGGAGAGTGGTAAATTATTCCATGGGCCAATAGAGTGAATAGTAAAGAAATATTTTTGGTTCTGTCTTTTTAAATGATTTCCTAATTAATTGGAATGGATGACCCCTCATCTCATAAGGTGATGATTTTAGTTGAAGATCTAGTTCTGTCATGAGATAAGGGTCATGTACTACATCATACAGAAATAAAAGATCACCTCTCAAACATCATGTGGAGAGAGACATCAAATTCAAAGTATTCAACCTTTGTTCGTACGATGAAGATTTTAGGCCAGATATTTTTTTGGTAAATTTTCTTTGTACCTTTTCAAGGGATGCACTATCAGATTTTTTTGAATGGGCACCATATCTGTGATGCATATTCTAGATGAGGTCTGACATATGACCTATATAAAGGCATAAGCACATTTTGGTCTCTAGAAATTATGTTACGAAGAATGGACCAAACAATTTTATTTGATGTGCTAATAACTAAATGCAGGTGTTTCGAATAAGTAAGATTATGAGAGATTGAGATGCCCAAATCCTTCTCATCTGTGGTAGCACTAAGTAGATTGCCACTAATGTTGTAGGAGATGGAAGGATTGTTAGAGTCAAGATGCATAACCTTACATTTTGAAGTGTTAAGCTGCATGCCCCAAGAAATAACCCATGAAGAGATAGAAACGAGATCTCTCTGAATAATATCAATTTCATCTTGATTTGAACAGGGCTCCCCAATCTTAATGTCATCTGCTTATTTAGCAGTGAAAGAGATACAATTTGTGGTGAAGTCAGATATAAAGACTTGGAACAGGCAGGGACCAAGAACTGAGCCTTGTGGAACCTCAATACCTTACCAATGTTTGATAAGTTGCCATTTATAATAACTCTCTGTGTTCTATTACACAACCAGTTTTCAATCCAGGCTATAAAAAAGTGATTTATATTTAGGTTCCTTAGCTTAACACTTAAAGCCCAGTGTGGCATGGTATCGAACGCCTTACTGAAGTCAATAAAGACTACGTCACAAAGTATTTTATTATCCAATAATGAACTGAACCATTCATAAAAACATAACAGGTTTGTGGTGCAACTTCTCCCTTTTTTGAAGCCATGTTGTTTCAGATCACTGGCATTTATAACCGGTGAAATAATATCCTTTAGGAGACTCTCCAGAACTTTGCAGATAGATGAAGTTAAGTTGATTGGTCTGTAATTCTCCCATAGATGTTTAGACTCTTTTTTGTGTATTGGGACTACAAACACTTCTTTCCATTCCTTGGGTATAAAATTATGTTTCATGAACAATTCAAACATTATTTTAAGTGGATAAGTGAGTAGATCAGACAATAGATACAATAGATGACCTGCAATGTTATCAGGTCCTGAGCTATATTTTCCTTTTAATGTTAATAATTTGTCTTTAATGCTTTCCTCGGTAAAAAAGACCAGAGGGTCAGAAAGTTTTGAAGTTGACATTGGAGTAAGGGTATTTGTCTCTGAAAAAATTTTACAAAATTCTCTATTGAATACATTTGCCATGGTTATTGGGTCATGAATCAAGTTATCTCTGGGGACATCAACGGGGCTGTGTTCATTGACCTATCTAAGGCCTTTGACACTGTGTGTCACCCCCTACTGCTTGACTCCCTACACCAGCTAGGTTTCTCATCTGGCCCCCTAGCTTGGATCTCCAGCTACCTCCATGGCAGAACCCAATGGGTCAAGATAAACGGTACCCTACCAACTACCCTACCTGTTTGCTCAGCCCCACATTGTTCAGTCTCTTTCTCAACACCTTTCCCAGCTCCTGCTCAGGCAGGATGCTCCTATATGCCGATGATGTGGTCCTCGTCTCCTCCCACCCTGACCCCATCAGCCTTCAAAGCTCCCTGCAACTCACCTTCAGCTAAGCTGAAAAATGGTTCCTCGACCACTGCCTGGTTCTGAACCACAAGAAGACAAAATCCTTACTTTTTGCCCACTGCCAAAGTCACTACAGAAATGCCCCCTTCTCATCCTCCCCAGCAGCCTTTGCCCCCTTGAACAGGTGTCTGCATACAAATATCTGGGTATCACCTTCGACTTGGCTCCCTCTTTCCACTTTCATCTTAACTCCCTGTCCTCTGCTGTGAACTCCCAGATAGGAATCCTCTACTGCCACAAAGACTGCTTCCCTAAGAATGCCCTTCGGCTGGCTATCACCTCCTCCATCCTGTCTTTGGTCGACTATGGGCTCCCTATCTATGTGGCTGCTGACCCCACTGCCCTCACAAAAGTCCAGACCTCGATCAACAAGGTTTGCAGGATCCTGACTGATGCCCCCAGCAGAACGCACATGTGCCAGCTCTACTCCTCCTCCTCAAACCTACTCACCATTGATGAGCTCCTGCGTTACCACACCTGTATACTGGCCAAAAAAACACTACTTGGGCTCTCCTTCCCGGGGGTTGCTACATCCCTAAAACTGGCCTCCCACTTGGTCACCACCTGAAACGCAACCAAAACCACCTTCCAGGTACCAAGAGCCAGGACCTTGCTTGCCCAAAGATCATTCCACACCGGAGCCCCCTCCTGGTACAACTCCCTCCCCGCTCATATCACAAACATCCCCAAAATCGCCCCCTTCAAAATCGCCCTCCGAAATCACCTCACGCACACTCAGAGCTGTAATTGCCTATGACTGGACCATACCTACCAGCCCTGCCTGATCCAATTTACAGACAAAGTCTTCCTGGACTGCTTTTCCCCCAGTGACCACCCATCCCCCCTCTCTCCTGAGAACCTCGAGGGATACATTATTATATATGTCTAATTGTAACTAGTTGAAGCCTTTGTACACCATTAATTAGAAGCCTTTGCTCATCACTGTATATGTGGTATTGCTTTGTATATTCTATCATTGTATTTCACCTGTAATGTTCTCCATTGTTGTACTCCACAATTGTTGTCTACCCTCCCTGTGATGAGGTGCCTTTGTAAATGAATCTCTGACTCAAAGGCTGTAAATCTGATTTGTGCAATAAATCAATAAATAAATATCTTCTTTAATTTTTAGAGGCCCTACCTTACAGGATGATTTTTTAAGGAATTTATATAAGAATAAAATTGTTTTGTATTTGACTTAGAGGCAGACAAAGCTAAATTAGATTCCCATGTGGAATTTGTATTTCTAATACAAAATTAGCATTTTTGATTGACTTTTTTATAAAGCTTCCAGTTTGAGGAAGTCTTATTTTTTACGTACTTCTTATATTTTTTATTTCCTTGTCTAATCAATTTCTTAATGGAAGGATTCAACCATTTTGGAACTTGTTTCCCATCAGATTTTTTTAACTTTGGAGGGGATATAGATGTCTCTTAAAGAAGTAATTAAGGTTAAAAAAGTATCTCAACACTGCTGGGCGGATTGATGTAAGAGGGCAGACTTCCAGTTGAAAGCCTCTAAATCTAACTTTAAATCAGACAAATTACCCGTGTCATATAAATAAATGACAAAGCGGTTATTAATGTAAGTAGTCTGTAGGCTAAAGAAAACAGAGCAATGGTCACTGTTACCAATCGGGGCGGATATGCTTATGTCTGTAATGTCCAAATTTTCACTTGTAAGGACTGTGTCCAGAATATTATTACCCCTTGTAGCAGAGGTAACCCACTGTTTCATGCAAAGGCCTTGATAGATTGTTAGGAATTAGTTATAGTTATGTATTTTATACCTTAATATTATGTGTCTTATACTTTGCAAATATTGTGCCTATTTTCATATTATGCTCTTGTAAATTTTTGTCAAATACTTCTGTTGTAATAATGTTCATCTCCTGTGCTTACCTTGTCCTCAGGTCACACCTGGAAATGAGCCTTGGCTCAGTGTGCCTTTTCCAGTCACCAATTTTAAATAAATAAATAAAATAAATAAATACATCAAAGCCATGGTGCTGCTCATGGCTGTGCCCTTCTTCTGCCAGTAATAGATACCTTCAAATTAAAAGTAATTCTCAAAAAGCACCATCCCGGCAAGTTCAGTTATGAAGTAGGTGGGGGGTGGGGGGCTCTTCTGTGTCCAATTTCTTCAATGCCATCTGTAAAGTGTACAAACCTTGCTTGTGTGGTATGCATACTGTATACATAGATATTTTACATTCATACTGCTCAAGATCATTTTTCAAAGTCTGTTGTATTATTTAATTCCTTGACGACAGCCAGAATTTCCACAATGTCTTTCACATAACCTGACATTAGAAAATGGGCTTCAGTTTACCCAAGCTCTGATTGGCTGAGCCCCTTGGCAAGGTGGGCATCTATCAGACAACAGAGCCCGGGTATAAAAGGTGCCAGCCCAGCCTGCCTCAACACCAGAGTGGTATCACTCTGCCACTCTGGACTTTGAATTTAGAAGCTCGCTTACTGAGAGCCCCTCTCCCCTGACTTAGCCACTGCCCCTCCCCACTATGACCACCATCACCACCACCAAGTAGGACTGCAAATATCCTCATCTTTGTTTCTTTTCCTTTACAGAAAACCAAAAAGTGTTACTTTTTCTTTTTAAACAAACCACCAAAGCAGAAATGGCTCCCACTGGCAGCGTTACCCTCCCGCTACTACCTTGTTTGCACAGACTGTTTTCCTTGCTGAACTAAGAAAAAGAAAGACTGCAATATTTTTAAAACAAACTAACCTCCTCCTTCCACAAGTGTAATCGACAGATATCACAGTGTGTCCCATATTAATTCTTCAAACCTCTTCCGCGGGATTCTGGATTCAAGGATAGCTTACTGTAAAGTGTAAGATGGAGCCATGTAGCTCACCATAAAGCAGAAGGAAGGGCACCAGGGACATGCAACATGCATGATACACCTCCGATCACTGGCCTTAATGAACCCATCGGTGGTTTGGTATTGCCCAATACCACCCACCCTGTCGGGTATTATTGCTTGCTTAAATACATCAAGGATTCTGCAAAATAGCTCATAGAACTTCTATATAATTTTGTTTTCTGGTATGTATTTTATTGTGCCATACTTTTGACCTGGGTCATACCTGAAAACAGTCCCCTTGATCAGTGCACCTACCCAGTAATCAAAGACTTAAATAAATTAATAACTAGACAGTGGTTCTAGTTTCAAGTCATTACCCAATACTATAGGTCTTGCAGGTGGGTTATTAACATCTGTATGGGTCTTGGGTAGCCCATGAAATTCAGGCATTGGAAATTTGGTTATTAGTAGCTCTTTTTGCCATGTCTTTGTATAGCCCAATTCTTCTGTCTCATTTAAAATTTCCAGTATACTGAGCTTAATCCTAGATGTTGGATCACATTCTAGCCTTTCATAGTTTCTTTATCCTCTAGCAGGTTCCTGCACATTTTACTATAGCGATTGATATTCATGGTAACCACATCCCTGCTCTTATCGGCTGGTTTGATGATTATTTTCCTGTCACCATCTAGATTTTTCAATGTTTCAAATTCCACTTTTGTTAAGTTCTTCCTGCTATGAGGTACTTCTGTGTTCTTAAGTAATGTGTCCACATTAAGTAGAACTTGTGCAATGTAAGCCTCAACACTGTGATATCCTGCTTTTGTGGGGCTATAATTTGATTTATATTTAACAGCTTGTCTAACCTACCATAGTACCTGGTTTTGAGTAGGTTTTCCATGGAACTGCTCTTTAAGCCTGATTGTCTGGAAAGAATTGTAAAGGTCTGCTATAAGGTTAAATTTGGGACATTTAGTGGGAAAAATAGAAAGACCTTTGCTCGACATTGACATTTCACTTGGAGTTAAAGGTCGATCACTTATATTAGAAACATAGAAACATACAACAGAATCTGATGACAGATTTGGACTGCTTGGCCCACCCAGTCTGGTCATTTCCCTACCTTCTGCATAAACTCTAGATCCTAATTGATCTCCAACTTACCTTCTCCTTCCTACCATTAGGGTTGCCTTCTGTCCATCCCATGCATTCTTGAATTCACCTATCTGTTATGCCCCTACAACCTACGCAGAGAAGCTGTTCCATGCATCTACCACCCTTTCTATGAAAAAATACTTCCTCACGTCACCGCTGAGTCTTTCCCCTTCTAGCCTTAAATTGTGACCCCTTGACTTATACATCTCTTTTTCTGATAGATGCTGCCCTCTTAAACTTTGTTTATCCCCTTGAGGTACTTGAATTTGTTTGTCATATCCCCCTCCTTTCCTCCAGGGTATAAATACTGAAGTCTTTCAGTCTTTCCTTATATGGTTTCTGGTTCAGTCCTTGCACTATTTTTGTTGCCCTTCTCTGGACTGCCTCCACTCTGTCTATGTCCTTTCAGAGATTTGGTCTTCAGAACTGAACACAGTATTTCAGATGAGGCCTCACCAATTGTCTGTACAGTGGCATCACTACCTCCTGTTTTCTACTGGTGATGCATATCTCTATGCACCCCAGCATCCCTCCAGCTCTCCTCACAACCTTCTCACATTGCTGGGCTACTTTTAGGTCATCCATTATGATTACCCCCAGGTCCCATTCCAGTTTGGTTATCATTAGTACCTCCCCCCCATCATGTATTCCTCTCCTGGATTCCTGTACCCAAGCGCATGACTTTGTACTCATTTGTATTGAATTTAAGCTGCCACACTCTTTACCACTCTTCCAAATTGCCTAGATCTCTTCTCATTCTTTCCACCACACCTAGCATGTCAACCCTATTGCAGATCTTAGTGTCATCCACAAAGAGGCATATCTTCTCTTCCAGCCCCTCCAGAACGTCACTTATGAAGACATTGAAGAGGACAGGCCCCAGCACAGAGCCCTGCAGCACCCCACTGGTTACCCCCTTCTCCCCAGATTGAACTCCGTTTACCACCATCCTCTGTGTCCTGTTGCTCAGTCAATTTCTGACCCAGTTTACCACCTTGGGACCCACTCCCAGACTACCCAACTTGTTTATTGGCCTCCTGTGTGGGACAGTGTCAAATGCCATGCTAAAATCAAGGGAGGCCATGTCTACCACCCTTCCCTGATCAACCTCCCTCATCACTCAGTCAATGAAATCTATCAGATTTAACAAGTCCTTCCTGCTGTAAATCCATGTTGCCTCTGGTCTTGTGCCCCACTGGCCTCAAGATATACCACAATCTTTTCCTTTAGCATTGATTCCATTACTTTCCCTACCACTGAGGTCAAACTGACTGGCCTGTAATTCCAGCCTCCACCTTGCTCCCACTTTTGTGGAGAGGTACCACATTCCCACTCCTCCAGTCCTCAGGTACCACTCCCTCCTCCAGCAATTTGTTGAATAAAGCTGTCAGTGGTGCCACTAGTACCTCTCTGAGTTCTTTTAATATTCTGGGATGTATCCCGTCCAGCACCATTGCCTTGCCCAATTTTTGTTTCTAGAGTTCCTTTAGGACTCTCTTCCCCATGAATGGATTGGTGTCCACCTCCCTTCTATGTGTGTTTCTACCACCTAATTGTGGTCCCTCCCTTTCCCCTTATTTTGTAAATACTGAGTAGAATTATTCGTTCAGGATTTCTGCTTTTTCTAGGTCTCAGTCTGCACCTCCCCCCTTTATTTAGCCTCACAATCCCTCTTTTGGTCTTCTTCCTTTCACTAAAATATCCAAGGAAGGTTTTATCTCCTTTTTGTACTGACTGGGCTATTCTTTCCTCTGTTTGCACCTTTGTACTCCTGACTGCTTTCCCTACCTCACCCTGCTTTGTGTGATACAGTTCCCTGTCTCTCTCCCTGTGCATTTCCTTGTACTTTTTGAATGCCTGTTTTTCCTCCGTAACCTTCCCTGATACTTCTTTTGAAAATTGTAGTCTTTTTTTCTTTCTTTTTGTTTTTGTTTACTTGCTTTACACAAAGGCTTGTTGCCTCAGCTAAGCCTCCTTTAAGTTTCACCCTCTGTTCCTCTACCCCTCTCCTTTGCAGGGTTTTCTTGTGGTGTTTCCTATTTTTGCAAAGTTGGCCCTCTTGAAATCCAGGACTCATACTTTCACGTGGCTTGACTCTTCTATTGCCTTCACCTTAAATCACACTGTATGGTGATAGCTGGACCCTAGATGGCTGCCCATTGGTATATCTGTTATTCTCTGTTACCATTGGTGAGAACCAGGTCCAATATTGCTCCCTCTTGGGTGGGCTCCACCACTAGCTGTCTGAGACACACCCCTTGCAGGGCATCCAAGATGTCTCTGCTCCTGGTTCTGACTGTAGTATAGGTGTTCCAGTTAACATCTGGCATACTTAGGTCTCCTACCAGCAACACTTCCCCTTATTCTGCCATTTTGTGGATGGTTTCCACTAATACCCTATCTATTTCCTCTCCCTGTGTTGGAGGTCTGCAGACAACCCCAGTATGGATGGTGGTGTCATTACCTGTCTCTAAGGTGACCCATAGTGCCTTTTCTCCTTCCTGTTTTCCCTTTAACTCAGTTGCTTTGATCCCTTCTCTGATGTAGATAGCCACCCCTCCTCCCTTTTTGCCCTCCCTGTCTTTTCTGAAGATTGTATACCCTGGTATGGTAACATCCCCATCATGGGTTCCCATGTACCATGTTTCAGTGACCGTGACAATGTCCAGGTCTTCCTCTGCCATCAAGGCAACTAGGTTCAGGATCTTGTTACCCAGGCTACAGGCATTTGTACACATGGTTTTCCATGTTTCGATCCCTTCGCTCCTACCAGCACCCTCTTAACCCTCAGCCCCCTGTTAAAAATGACCAGGTCCTCCTCTCTCTGTAGTCTCCCCCCCATCTCCTCCCCTCTTCCTCTGCCTCCTGCACCTCTCCCACCTCCACTTGGCTGTTGACAATATTCTTCCTTTTGTTCGTAAATTGGTCCTTTGGCCCTGGTGTGGTATCTGTGAGGTCTTTCTTCCTGGGGGGCTTCTTGTCTGGGTACTTGTCCTTGATATTCCTGGTCAAAAAAAACGTTTGAAGGTGCTTGTCTGTAAAGAGTGTTTCTATCACTCTTAAGAGTGTAAGTTCCTGAACTGTCAGATCAGTTTGTTCTTTTCTTCTTCCTCTATAAGGAACTGATACTCTCAAATTAAAAGCTCTATTCAAATGATAATCATTAATGTTTACCCTTATGCTATGTTCCTTGACCTGTTCTAGTCTATTTTTTATATCTTCCAACTTTTTTTGAACTGGCCTTCTTCTAAAATGAACCTCAGCTGCTCCTGTACTTTATTAATATCCTCAGTAAGTGTGCTTCAACAGATTCTGTTGACAACATGTGGTGAGCCATACTTATCTAACTTTAAAGAGTGTATCACTATGAGGCACTGGCTTGGAGTTTTACCTTGTGCTCTGGACAGGAGGCTACAGGCTGGGGTGGGCATTATGGTTGAAAATGCTCTACTGTTCCTATCCATTTCTTGTGCATGTATCTATCATTGATTCATTTATTTATTTTTGCAGGTAATACCCATCCATGGCTTGCCCATCCAATTTTGGGAGTTCGTATTCGATAAGAATATGTACAAGTGGCAAAACACTAGAAGCTGGTCCCTGGCAATTTATAAAATAGCCATCTTATGTTCTTATCCTGTTGGAAACCCTGCATCTGTTTGGTTTACCTGTAGTGCCAATTATGAAATTATTTGGTGCACCAGGTTTTATAATGTTATATCATGAAACTTGGCTTTGCCGCTGATCTGGTGGCCCGAGTAATTTTCTTGATGCAGCAATGTTCTATATTTGTTTAGTTTACCTGTAGTGCCCATTATGAAATTACTTGGTGTACCAGGTTTTGCAATTTTACATAATGACACTTGGCTTTGCCTCTGACCTGGTGACTAAATGATTTTCTTGATGCAACAAAGCACAGTGTTTAGATTAATTATCTTGTTACTGTTTTTATCAACATAAAGAATTCTTGTCTTGTTGCTTTTTAATATTGCTTTTATCTATTTAAGTGTGGGTTATTTATTTGTCAAACCACAGTTTGCACTTTATATTGTTGTTTCAAGTAATCTATGTAATGTGTCTTTAAAAACCTTTCAGTATAAAAGGACAGTGCTGTGGTTATCACATCAGCCTTCAAAAAAGTGCAACAAACATGAAACACATCAGGTGATGTGGTAAAATTTTGTGAATGGAGGGGAATAGGATGATTAAAGAACTCCTTGGAATTTAATGGGTGTATGCAGTTTTGTCAGCACAAAAATAAATTAAAGCATGTATGATGATTTAATAAAGGTATGCTCCCTTTCTTTTGTATTATCAAGCACAAACTGTCAAAGTGACCCTTTGGTGATGCCAGGTAATTTTCAACATCGTCTTTATAGACTGCAGGTGCCGGATGCCTTTCTGTTGTAATCTTTGATTTAATTAGCATGGCACTGCACCTCCCAGGTGCATTCCCAATAATGCTTAACATAAAGAAATAGTAACAACTCAGACTTTCCCTGCTTTCTACATTAGATCAGAGAAAAGGAAAAGGCAGCCACACCAACATTTATGAGTGCAATTATGGTGATGCAGAGTTGTTAGCACAAACACTATGAGAGGACACAGAATACCAAGGCTTGAGGTGAAAGACCCTTTTGCTGAAAAGTAAAGTAACAATAATCCTATGTAGCAGCAACATATAACAGACAGGAACTTGTTTCCTGACTTCATAAAAAAACTTGTGCAAAACTAGATGGACACAACTACTAATGTAATGCCAGATAGAGAAAAACATATTTAATTGCTCTGAATGCAAAGGAGCTCACAGTTGGAGGCATATCACAGAGAGATATCCAGCTAGCTAGCGCGATAGATAGATTGCTAGATCGATAGATAGATAGACATTGTAGATAGACAGCAAGCTAGCTAGATAGACAGACAGACAGATACATACATACAAGAGAACGAGAGAGAGAGAGAGAGAGAAAGATGAGAGAAATTGATGGCTTATTGCTGGCACACAAGCTGGCAGGATGCCTCCATTTGCATCTGCAGATGTCAAGAAAGTCACGCTGTTCTCATACTGAGAATGTGAGTGAATGATTTCTCTCACTAAACTGGGAAACCAAGATCTTTGTATGCCTAGAAACATTATTTCTAGTGCAATTTTCAGAAAAACAAACACCAGATTCTACCTAAACATTTTTGAAATTACATCATTTTTACGTATTTTTAGTGTTTTTTGTTGAAAAAAGATGGTGGCTGGCATGATCATTTTCTCATGACAGTAAATCATTTCTTATGATAAGTAAATCATAAAAATAAGCACTCACAATTGAGGTTTTTTACCAGTCAAACTAGATGGTTATCCATAAAATTAACTTTAAATCCTTATAAATCTGAAACTGTTACATATTTTGGCGTGAAACCTTCTAAAAGTACTACCAGGTATAGGCTGCTTTTGTGAAAAATTCTGCATCGTCAAGGCTGGACAACAAAGCAAACAAACAAAAAGAAAACCTAAACATTTTAAGTATAGGAAAACCCTTTTTTCTGCATTTTTATGTTTGCTTACATGCATGTGCAAGAAACACAGTGCCATCATCCGAGTTTTCAGAGGTGTGGCAGCCCTCTTCCAATTCAGTCAGTGTGTTTGCAGGTGCAGCCCCAGTTCTCCAATGCCTGCTGGAGCTGTCTATGACAGCAGTCCAAAATGCAGTGGCGTACAGCTGAAAGGGGGAGCTATGCTTCAGTGAGCAGCGATAAGATATCCTCCTGCTCGTGCGTGCTCCCCCTACACACCTGCACGCATACTGCGTGCTCGCCTCCGCACTGTATACGCCGGGGTGTGCTGCAACCCAAATAGAGTTTTACATGCCACGCTGGGTGCCCATCCCAGTGTGGCTATTATTACGAGTGGCTTTGACGGGGTGGCCAACTCTGGCCGGGTCCACTGTCTCCCCAGGAGTACAGGGTGCCACGCTGAGCCCCATCTCAGCGTGGCAACAGATGCTGCCGCCTGACGGGGTGCTCAATCCCCATCGGCGACATGCCCCACACAAGCTGCTCTTGTGCCATGCTGGGAGCCCACCCCAGCATGGCAATGTCCAGCCATCTCCTCCTTTGTAAAAAGACAAAAACAAACCTGCAACAAAAACAGTCCTCGCTGTCTCTGCCCCCCCGCACCACCTCTGCACACCTTTTGTTTTCCCACACACACACCTCACTATTTATACTTACCTCTGACCAAGACGATTCGGTGATTGGGAAAACGCCTGCACTCTTTCAAAGCCGTAACTCATGAACTGAGGAAATGCTGGTAAGCTGTATAATGTAATGAATATGGTGTTTACAACTTTGCTGCATATCTCAGGCATTTTTTGGAATTTTGGCACCAAATTTTCAACATGGGGTTTTTGGGACCCCTCCTCATGAATTCTGTCAGTGTCATGGCATTAATCTGGCCCAAAGGGTGATTTCACAGTCACTGCAAGAAATCACCTTTTGGGACTGATTAACAAAATGACAGTGCCAGTGTTCATAAGGTGGGCTCTCAAAAAGCCTATGTTGAAAATTTGGTGAAAAAATTCCTAAAAATGACTGGTTTATGAGCATGCATTGTGCTGTTCCTATGTACTCTCGTAGGTTCACGAATTTTCAATATTTTCAATCTAGATTTTCAACATTGCCATTTGACCACACTTCCTTAAGAGTGGTACAGCTGTCATTTTTCACATCTCACCCAAAATGTGTTTCTGCGCATGTAGCGCACAATGGCACAGTTGGTGTGCAAAATCAATGTTCGGGACACATTAAGAAAGTCACAATGACACTGTTCATGAGCAGAGGTGTTAAAATGGCTATGTTAAAAATTTGGTGAAAAAATTCCCTAAAATGACTATTTTACGAGCATGCGTTGCACTGTTCCTACGCACGCTCGTAAGTTCACAAATTTTCAATATTTTCACTCCAGATTTCCAACATTGCCATTTTACCACACCTCCTTATGAGCAGTGCAGCTGACATTTCTCACTTCTCACCCAAAATGTGTTTCCGCACATGTAGCACAGAATGGCGCAGTTGGTGTGCGGACTCAATATATGGGACACATTAAGAAAATCACAGTCATACTGTTCATGAGCAGAAGTGTTAAAATGGCTATGTTAAAATTTGGTGAAAAAATTCCCAAAAATGACTGTTTTACGAACGTTTGTTGCGCTGATCCTACGCACGCTCATAAGTTCGCAAATTTTCAATATTTTCAGTCCACATTTTCACCAGTGGCATTTTTCCACACTTCCTTATGAACAGTACAGATGTCATTTTTCACAACATGGCTGAAATGTGTTTTCACACTTTCAGCACAGAAATGCGTGGTCGCTGTGGAAATCATTGTTCGGGACAGATAAAGAAAATCACAGTGACACTGTTCATGACCAGAGGTCCCAAAATGCCTGTGTTGACAATCTGCTGTAAACAATTCCCAAACTAATTATATTACGGGTGCACGTTGCACAGTTTCTACACACGCTGCGATTTCACCAGTTTTTTTTATATTTTCACTGCAGATTTTCAACACCTCCCCATGAACAGTATAGCTGTCTATTTTCACATCCTGTTCAGAATGTGTTTTGCACCTGTGGTGACAAATGCCATAGTCGCTAGTGCAAAAGCAGTCTGCCAACAAACTGATATTGCCACTGTTCATGAGGTGGGAGTCACAAAACCCATGTTAGAAATTTGGAGTGAAAATAATAACGAATGCCTGAGGCATTAGGCTTTACATATCATCCCACCTTTAGAGAATGACAGGCATCAGGGCTGTGACTTGGGATTGTCACCTGCAATGCTCATACCATTCCACCCCCACCCACACCCTGCAGCCACTGAGAGGCATGGAGGTGTGCCTTGGACTCTTCGGCCCCATAGTTCACCTCATTCTCCTATACCGCACCCATCTTACAATATTTCCTGATGGAATGGGGTGCACATAAGGGCCAAAGACCCCAAGGCACACCGTGACACTTGTCGGTGTCTGCACGGTAGGGTGTGGTGAAATGGCATGGCCATTATGCCTGATGACCCAAAGGCACACCCCAATGCCTGTCACTATCTACAGGGTGGTGATGGGGTTGGCTTCAGTTCAATATTTCACTGCCATTCCTATTATGCAGCTCTGTAACTTCTACACTACCAATGCCAGTGCCAGCAAGCAAACATTCTGCATTGACAAATGCTTGTTTTTTTTTTTGTATTCTGTATGTCGAAAACCAAACAAAATGCCATCAAAGAACTTTTCAAGTCTTGAGAGTCTGGCAGCCAGACTGCACTTGCCAAATTTTGGACTATTTCACTGAACACCACCTAAGTTGGCTAAGTTGCAGAAATTGAGGTTTTACATTAAGCAACCTACTCGACCCTAACTATAGGGGTGCTACTGTTCCCTTATAATGTAGAATGTTAAACCCTAATTTTTGCATTTTAATAACTTTGTCGGTGTTTGATGAAATAGCCCAACATTTGGTATGCATTATCTTGGAAGCAAGGTTTCAGTATTTGAAAAGTTTCTTGATGGCACCTTGAGCGGTTTCTGAGATACAGAATGCCCATTCTTAATAAAATGTGGCATTTGTTCCTATACTTTTTTTTGTTGCTCTCACATACAGCCTAAACTTTTGGGTACAAGTGGCCTTGCTGAAGTAGTGCCTTTCTAAAGTTTCATGAAAAAAAAAATATTAATAGGTTCAAGAGTTATAAGGATTTATTTATTTTTTCTGAGTATGTTGAGTAGGGGTTTTGGATAACCCTCAGCTACATCATGACGATTTTTGAGTCATGAGAGCACTTGCTTTCTTACTACTTGGGTCTCATTGCCTGAAAAACACTTTTTAGGTCATGATGGCTCCATATTTTTTTAAATAGAAAATACCTAAAATAATGTATTTTTAAGAAACAAATTCTCAAACCTAGCTAAACAGGACCGATTTAGCTAGATTCTGGTATTTGTTTTTTAAAAGTAGGCTACATATTATTTTTATAAGGGAGAGTAATAAAATGACCATCTTTAAAATTTGGGGTCAAAATTCGAGGGTGAGCTTAGTGAGCTGGCCAGATGATCCTAGGCTGGGGGAATGGTGTTGTCATATGGTACCACCCTGCAGCCTGCCATGGGAAGGTAGAGGGTTGCCAACACAGGCCCAGATACCATATAGTGGAGAAAAATCTTCTCTTGGCATAGCACCCTGCACCTTTCCACCCATGGGTGCCAGAGGGCCATGTGCTATGACTGACAGATGAACTCTTTGCCCTGTGTATCTGAATCTGTGGTCACCCAGAAGTGCAGGGTCCTGAGGGCCCTGTGCTTCCATAGCCCACCAGACATCCACACCAATTATTAACATCTATTGCCATACAGAAGTGCAGGGCCCTGTACTTCAGTAGACAATGGAGTCTACCTTTGGCACTGGGCCCTGAGGGCCCTGCACATCTGTATCTGTTCACATAGATCTTGAAGCATCTTCATCTCACTGCAGCCCACCTGACAACCCCACTAAGGCCCTGTCCACACTGCATTGAAAATCTTTAATGTTTTTAAACCATTACAGACTGAAAGGCCCTATCTACACTACCCTTGGAAATCCCCTCTGTAACGTTACAGAAGGTCCAAACAGTTACCGTAACGGTTTGCATTTACACTGGTAACGTTACAGAAATGTTTTTGTAACCGTTACAGAAACCTGTTGTGAGGTGGTTTCAACAACGGTTTCTGTAATGGTTTCTAAGCTCTGTTTAACCCTGTCCACACTACACACGTAAACTCCTGTAACATTTTCAAAATGTTTTCAGTGGTAGTGTGGATGCATTGTAACGTTTTCAGTATGTACCGGTTTCAAAACATTACAGATTTTCAGTGCATTGTAGACAGGGCCAAAACGTCACAGTGCATCCACCCTACCACTGATAACATTACAGGATTTTACTTATGTAGTGTAGACAGGCCCTTAAATATCTGTTTTCAACAACAGTTTTGAAAATACTTTCTGTGACGTTACCAGTGTAAACACAAACCGTTACAGTAATGGTTTGGACCCTCTGCAATGTTACAGAGGAATTTTTCTGGTGTAGTGTGGACAGGGCCTAATTCTCAACATCTGTTGCCACACAGTGGGCCCTGCACTTTAGGAAGCAGACAGACTCTTCCCTTGATCCAGGACCCATAGGGCCCTGTTCATTTGCATTTGTTCATGTAGGTCATGAAGATACAATTCCACTATCTGAAAAAGAAAAGAAATCCATTGCCTAAAATTGTGTTAATGCATCAGTTAAGGTTCAACTGAACACCACAAAAGTAGGGAAATGTTGCATTAGGGTTTCCAGCCCTAACTCCCCACCCAAGCAGAGAAAAAGAAAAGACCACACAAGCAACCACACACAGCCATCATGAGGTAAGGCAAATAACATACAACTGTTTCCAAATGACAGAAATACAGTAGCACTGATATGCAACGTGCATGGATTTGTATCTGCAACTGAATAAGCACAGACCCAACACCCTGTTATAAAAAATTTTTAATGCCTTATGAAAAGTGACATTTCAGAACTTCTGACCACACCTGCACAACCACCATATAACAATCTACCTGCTGATGAGTGGTGTGCATTGAAAGAGTTGAGTGAGGTGTACCATGTTACAATTAAAACAGCAGATAAGGGGGAATGGTGGTTGTCCAGGACACAACTAAATATGTGGCATACATTTTTAGGCAACCGGGTGGTGTAATATGTTATTGGCACCAACTTTTTAACCCATCCTCTTCTTTAAGAACAAACTCTATGATATTATGGCACATGCATACTCAGAGGGAAGGATAGACAAGGACACAATAACTTTTCTCAAAAACAATTCCAAAATAATCTTGACTCTGTACATGCTTCCAAAAATCCACAAGTCAGAGGGGGACCACTATGGTGATCTTTTGTTTCTGGCATAGGATTGCTCAGTGAGGGTCCCTCACAATTTGTGGACCATTTCCTCAAACAGGCTGAAGTCAAGAGCCCCAGTCACATTTGTGACACTATGAGTTCGCTGAGTAAAACTGAAGGTTTTGAATGGCAAAGTGGTTACTGCTGGCAAGCTATTGATATAACATCCCTGTATACATGAATTAAACACAAGTAAGGGCTAGTGGCAATTGATATAACATCCCTATATACAGGAATTAAACACAAATAAGGGCTAGCAGCCAGCAAGCACTTTTTGGAAGCAGACCCAGATATGTGTAATGCCACCAAGGAAATCATACTAGAATTACTAAATTTTGTGTTGAGTCAAAACTATTTCTGTTTCAGTAATATGATCTACTTACAGCTACAGGGAACAGCAATGGGGGTGTCACCCTCACCCCAGCCTATGCTTATCTCTTTCTTATCTGGTGGAAAGCAAAAAATTGTTTTCACTAACACAACCACCCTCCTCAGACACATTACAAAGAGATTCCATTTTACTAACAATATTATTTGTGTCTGGGGTGGAGGTAGTGAAAATGTTCCAGATTTCCTGGCCTGGCAAGAGACAAACACCCTCAATCTGGTCTGACCCAATAGGATTGATCCATATACCACTGATTTTCTGGATGTTAAACTCAATGTGAACAGCTATAATAAAGTTGAGGTTTCCTCATTCTGTAAGCCTATATCAGACATTACCCTTCTGAGGGCTGATAGTTGTGTTCCTTGCAGCCTGGTCAACAGCATCCTATGTGACCAGTTTCTGTGGATCAAGAGGAACTGTAGTTCCCATTAAACCTTCATTCAAGAGGCTGGGATGCTGTCAGTCAGGTTTCGAGAGGGGGAATACCCTGCTAAATTTGTACAGGAAGCCTTCAATAAAGTGCTTGATATAGACAGGGCTACCCTTTTATAACCCAAAGAAAAAACACCTAAGGAACATGCCCCTAAAGTGGCATTTGTGACAACTTATAACACCTCAGCCATGTCAATCAGAAATATTATTACGGAGAGATGGTCTGTTTTTTCACAAGATGAAGAAACTGGATAACTAATGGGGACTACCCTCACTTCTCATTTAGGAAGGGCATTTAGATATTTTTTAGTGCAGTACTAGCTACTACTAAGCAATTTAAATCCCAGATTGTAGTGAGAAAGAAATAATGTGTCCTACTGGGAACTGAACCCAGGCCCCCTGAATACCATCCCAGTGCTCTAACCACTGAGCTACAGGCTCACATGGTTGGACCTGGGTTTTTTGGACACACTTCCTTTCTCTGGTATTGCATATCCTGCAACTAGTAATAATTGAGATGACAATTAGATGTTTTATTTTTTGGAGCAGTATTAGCCACTGGTAAGCAATTTAAATCAGAATTGTAGTTAGAAAAAAAATGTGATTTACTGGGAATTGAACCCAGGCCCCTGGAACACCATCCCACAGCTCTAACCACTGAGCTATAGGCTCACATGGTTGTACCTGGGGCTCCTGGATACACTTCCTTTCTCTGGTATTGCATATCCTGCAACTAGGAATAATCAAGATGGCAATTAATTTTTTTGTTGTTGCAGTATTAGTTACATCAGCTCAGCCTATGGCTCAGTGATTAGAGCACCAGGACAATATTCTGTGGACCTAGTTTCAGTTCCCAGTAGGTTACATTACTTCTTTCTACTTACAATTTGTGTTTTAAGAGGGGCAACATTCTAAGGAATTATTTTAAAAAGAGCCATTATGATGGAACTGCCATGATAAGAAATACTGTTAGTGTGAGGAATAGCTTTTCATTTGTCATAGATGCAATGTGTGTTGTTTTAGCTGTACAGGTCCTAGTTTTAAACACCCTGTTACTTTTGCAGTATACCCTTTGAAATACTACACTGACTGCCAAACAGACTTTGTGGTTTACATGACTTGGTGCTAATGTAATTTGATCTATGCTGGCAGGGCAGTCAGTTCCTTTAAGTGCCACATTCAGGAGCATGTACAGTATGTGCCATTATTAACCAGAATTTGAATAATGCCCTGGGTGCCAACTTTAAGGGGTGCATGTATCCAATACCAGAGGTTTCAGACTCAGAGCTCTAGAATGGGTTTTACCACTCCAAATAAGAGGTGATAGACTCAAGTTACTTCTATAAAAAGGAACTAAAGGATTTCGAGTTTGGGACCTCTGACCCCCAGAGGTTTCAATAACCAGACTGACTCTAAGCCTCTCTTGTGAATGTACTAGAACTTGATCTGCCCCTGAACTGTCTTTAGCCACTGCTGTATTTATTTTTTTTCAAAATATTAGCCTAATTTGACAATTTTGTCATGATTTGTTTTTGCGTTACGTTTGGCGAAATGTATTATTTTGATCAATATTAGAGTTTCATTTGTTGTAACATCATATTTCCTAGCGACTACTTATCAGTTGCTTTTTTAGGGACCATATGTTGCATAGCTTTTTTCTTTCCTATTTTTTCTCCTTTTTTTCATCTTGCCCCATTTTTTTTAACCCTTCCCTATACCAAGCCCCAATTCCACCCCTTCCCCCATCTTCATCTCTATAACTTTTGTTCTCTCCACAGCCTTCCCTTTCTGGTACTTTTTCTTTTCTAATCCGTATTGATTGGACATGGGTTATGCAGTGGTTTAGTGCAACCCCTCGCACGAGTACCCTTTCCACTGTCTCTAGTTATGAGCAGGGTTCTCCATTACTGTCTCATTGGTTGCAGCTGGCCACTGTCTCCTAGCATCAGTGGCAGGCTCTGTATTCTGTGTTAATTTAATATCTTAACTTTTTGACAATCTTTGCCGAACACTTCTTCCCCCACTTCCAGCTCCCCTCCTCTCTACTTCACCCCTGCCTTATCATTTCTATTTCTCTTGTGTCTCTATTATTCTCTATGTTTTGTTGGTTGCTGTGCTGAATTTTAATTATTGAATGCATTCTCATTATAAGAAAATGCATTCTATGCTGGATATCTGACCATGAATGGCAATCTGTTATCTAAGTAATTTTGAACAATGACAAACTTTGGGTTTTGCCATCCCTTTTCAATATGAATCTTTCTGTAAACAATATACTGATTATTATTGGAATTGTGAATAATTATTTTTCACATAATTTTTATTGGTTTACACTATCCGGGTCTAAGCACATTTTATATTTGAAATGCACCTATGAGCACTTTACAGGTTGGTAAAATGGAGTGTAAATTAAGTGTCAGTTGTGGCCGACTCTGCACCCTGATGATGTCTCCTGTGAAAAGCAATATGTAGGGGTGTTAGCCCTTCTTTCTCATCTCAGCATAAAACTTATAATAAATCATTTTTGGAACTGCCAAGTATGTACGCAGTTTCATTTTATTTTATTTTGTAAGGCTAACTGTTTCCAGATGACAACAATGCAGTAGCACAGATGTGCTACCTTCAAGGATTTGTATCTTTTGCTGTAGAAGCACAGGCCCACATGGGTCTGCACTTCTGCAAACAGATTTCAGTGTGTATGTCATACACCTGTCATACCTGTCATACACCTGTGCCTGAAGAGGCCCGGGCCCCTCATGGGCCTGTGCTTCTGCAGACAGAGTTACTGTTGCAATTTTGGTATCATGGATTTTGTGGCACCTGCACGTCTGCAGCCAGAGGTCAGTGTGTACGTCTTACACTTGTGGCTGAGAAGTGCAGGCCCCTCAGGACAATACACTTCTGCAGACAGAACTGTGTTTATGTCTTACAGTGTGGATGAGTGCCTGTGGCTACAGAAGCACTGACCTCACATGGGCCTGTTCTGCAGACAAAAGAACTCTTGTAATTTGGGTATTCTGTATTTGTATCTTTGCCTGCAGGTGCCTGAGCTTCTGCACACAGAAGTAGTGTTGTGATTTTAGTATTATATATTTCTATTTGCAGCCAGAAGTAAGAGTGTATGTCTTGCAGTGTGCATACCACAGATACAAATCCATGAAGGTAGTACATTAGTGCAACAGCATTTTTGTCATTTGGAAACAGCTGTAAGTTGTTTGTTTTTCCTGATGATGGTTGTCTGTGGTTGCATGTGTGATCTTGTCATTTTGCTGCTTTTGGGGGCGTTAGGGTTGGAAACTTTAATGCCACAATTCCCTATTTTTGGCACAAAGTTGAACCCTAATTTGGTGCATTAACACAGCTTTTTTTTTTTTTTGCAATGAATATATACATTGATTGCTAAGGACAATGTTAATACAGACATTAGGGTTCAAGATTGCAAATCACGCAAAGTAAGGAAATGAATAACATTAGAGTTTGGAGTCTCAGGAGTCTTGGTGAATCAGTGGTGCAGTGTTCCTTGGTGTTCTCAACTCATATCCTCACATCTCTCCCCCCCTCCGGCCTGTAGCCTCCTGTTCAAATTAACAGCTACAGCTCCAAATCAGTGCTCTATAGGCATATACTCAGAGGTAAAGAAGCATGGCTCACCAAATGTGGGCAACATAGTCACTTGTAGCTTTCTTTATACTGGGCCTGAAGGCCCTGTGAGAAGCAAAAGATCATGCACAACATTATTTTCTCAGAGGAGGGGTGGGCATTAGGGTTGACAACCCCCAAGGAACAATTGAATACACAAGACTCCTGAGACTCCAAACCCTAATGCTTTTGATTTCCTTACTTTGTGCTACTTGTGTTCAACCCTAATGTTTGTGTTAATGTAATTTTTTTCAATACATTTTCCATCACCTTGTGACAGTGTAACCATATCTTCAGGACTGGTGTGAAATGGAATAAACAGAGTATTTCAAGCCCTGCATCACCAGCCACCTAACAAGTGAACATACTCAGTGTCTTAATACTAATAGTTGCACATTTATGCCTTATCATCATAGCATAGATAGTAATAAAAGGCTTTTACATGGGACCTGAGGAGTCTGGGATGGGGGTTGGTGGCATGAGAGAACATCCAGTCATACCTGTAGAATAACAATAGCAAACAGGGGTCACAAAGTATCTGCAGCTCTTTATTAACTAACTAGGACAAATAAGTTAGTAAAACAATACTTACCTGAGACACATGGTCTTTGTTCTGTCACAGTGGGGTTGTGTCTTGTGATGTCACAGTGAGGTAAATGCTCCATTCGATCAGTAGACATCAAGAGGAAAATGGGTTTGTACAAGTAATAAAAATATCAATCATCTGGATCAGGTGGGAAGGGCTTGCAGAATTATCTTTTTCATTTACATTCAGTTAGCAAGAATGGGAGATACCAGTACCATGCCCAGGACCCCAGGTTTGGGTACATACTTGGGTAATTAGTGGAGGCCACTGTGGGGGAGATGAGCAAGATTCAGCATCCCTAGCATGGCTATCCTCTCCCTGGTGAGGGGGCAATGTTGCTGCACTCATCAAATGCCATTAGGGATGGATGAAGTCACCAGCAGTCACATACCCTGCAGCACTGACAGGGTGCCAGACTGCCAAATTGACTGAGAGTCAGTGAGGATGCACAGCCCTTCCTGCACTGGACCTGCCATTGGGGAAACAATTAAGGGTACCAAAGGTACAAGATACGTCTCTGTGATGGTGGGTGAAGAGGCTGGGCAGCTGGCAGCAGAAGAAAGTCTGTTAGTGGTGTGGAGTCCTGCAGCAACCAGACCTTCATCCTGACAGCTACTGTTTTCCTTATTTTTTTGTGACAACCCACTTCTCTCATCAGGCCTTGAACCTCATTCCTTTGTGAAGAAAGGCTCTCCAAACCACCACAAGGTGTTGCCTATTCAGCAGTACCCTGCACCATCTCTTCCCAAGTGGGAGCAGTGGCACACATCAGCAATGGCTCCCATCCTTCTGCTGCCCAGTAGATATGTTGCAAAGTTAAAATTCACCAGTGAATTTCATGTGAAGCACCAGGAATTCACACTTCACTGAATTCACAGAGTTCTGGGTGGCCACTCAAAATTCACTTTCACGCGATTTCATTAAATTTGCAGTGAAATTTGTTGCTTTTTACTGTGAAATGCATAATTCACAGGTGAAGTGTGAAATTCATGGGCAAAATTTCATGCTTCACAGTAAAATTTGCACAATCTGCTTCCGCGAATTGTGTGAAATCCACAAATTAAATCATAGATCAAATTTCACGGACTTCACACATCTCTATTGCCCAGTTGGCTCTCAGACTTTGTCCCTAAACTCAATTCACTGGTAAGTGAACACGCACACTACTGTCTTGCCTAGCAGATGGCCCTGAGCAAACCTTTTTTTCATAATTCCATTTTTTGGGAGATTTTGACCCTGAATTCCTTTTTTTTTACGAGATTTTGTCCCTGAAGTTTCAATACATATTTTTTATGATGCCCTCCTTCTGAACATGACAGGTGTCATTTGTAATATAATGTCTGAAATGTAATTTTATGGCATGAGTATGAAAGCACATTTTGGGCAGGATTTGAAAAATGGCACCTGCTACATTCATGAGATGTGGCATGAAAAGGGCTATCTTGAAAATTAGGGGACATAATGTGGACAAATACTGTAGCAAAGTTATGAGTGAACACTGGAGAATTTTGACATTCATTCATAACTTTGTTGTTTTTCGAGATTTTCTACCCACATTTTTAACATGGTCTTCTTGTGATCCCACCTGATGAACTAGGTAGGTGACTATTTTTTAATGGGAATTTTGCAGCGCAACTAAGAAAACATAGCAGGGTATTTGAAAATGTTACATCCCTTGTTCATGAGGTGGGGTCCAGAAAAGGCCACGTTGAAAATTTGGTGAAAAAATATTTAAAAACAAGAAAGTTATGAGTAAAAGTTCCAAATCCATTAAAAAGCCATTGGCTGAACTTATCTTGTTTGAGTCAATTCCAGGTCACATTGCAAGTAGCAGAATGGTCTAATTTCAGAGAATAGATTACAGTGATGGACAATGATAGGTAAGTGAGGGGTGTGGGAATGCTGAGTGTGTGTGGGGGGTAGGGGCAGACCACACTGAGGGACAGTTTAATTTTTTACAGGTTATAGAAAGGAAAAAGAAAAAGAACATTGAGGGATAGTGTTCTTTTTTCCAGGTATACTGACACTGGGAATTAGGCACCTCAGTGTTGGCAGGCTGTTTAGCATCACCTGGGTGGGCACTCCAGTACTGCAACACATGGCAGGGTGGGGGACAATGGTCAGCAGATTCCTGGGAAGAGGAACTCCTTATGTGCAGTTGCACCAGGGTTGGGCACCACAGTCTGCTTACAGTTCAGGGAGAATTGTAGCCAGCACCAGGGTTTGGGCAATATCTGTGGCAGGACTGGGTACCCACCATTGATAAAAAACACAATGTGGCTCAGGAGGGGAAGATGTTTGCTAGCACCAGTGGTTGGAATATGATACCTTGTGTTTGAAGGGAGGGGGGATAACTGCGGCAGGATTGAGAGCACCCACCAAATGTATTGTAAGTATAGATGTATTTGGTTGAAAGCAGTGTAGTAGAAAGTTATTCCCTTCACACTGCTTTCCTTGTCCAGGAATGCAACACTGGCAAGGCTGGCCATGCCCCTTATCAGCACAGCATTCACAAATGATGAAAGCAGTGTAAAGGAAATCCCTTTTGATCATTCTACTTTGAAAAAAAAACAGTTATCCTTTGAGCACTGTTTTTTTTGTTTATCTGAACTTGTGTAAAAAGTGGCAGTTTTTAAGTTCTATTTCGAGAACTATATAATTTAAAAGCTTGCCAGTTATAAAATCAGGCACTTTCAGCCAAACTTTGTCAAACCTGTAAGTTTCAACTTTTAAATTAAAATAGCTAGTTACAGGTGAACAAAAATTCTTCATTTTGGTGAATTTTACTGTTTTTGCCACTCTAACTTTGCCCATGTTGAACTGATCACTACAAAATTTACATGATTCAAGTATCTTGACACAAACTCCATGACTACAGTAGTAGGCACAGACATGGTCAGATATTTCCAGACATTTCAAAAAATTTCTGAAGAGTTTCTCTCTGCTGCCCCTTCTGTGGAAATGCAGAAAGCAAGAGATTTCTCTAGAAATTTCAGGAAATACCTGACCTTGTCTCTGACTGTGACCGTAAATGTCAGGCTAATTGATTGAATAGCAGCTATTAAGGTGCAAAAATCAGGGCTTAACATTAAAGTGCTTACTCAACCCTAATATACAGGCACTTTTGTCTTTTTTCTGCTCTTCACACATGTTTATGCTGCACTATACTGTACTGTACTGTCTTGTTTACCTTGTATGTATCTTTAAATTTACCAGTATTTAAGTGCTCTGTATGTGTCTGACATGCCACTCTGATGAAGACATCATCCAGTGATGTTGAAATGTCAGTGTGTGTCCTCTGGTTGCATGCTTGAGTAGGCAGTTTGCTGGACATTTTAAAGCTGTTTTTTTGTTTTCTCAGTTTACAACTGCAAACAGTACCAAGGTATTTAAGGATCACTTTTGAGAGTTTACATATAGATGACAAGTCTGTATAGCCCCTTTTGCTTCTGCCACAAAGAATATACTCTGGAGGTTATCATTACATTTCAAGTTTGTGTTATTGTGGAATGCCTTTCAACTGTTTCATGAATTAAAGCATTTCTTGTCTGCAACAAACAGTTGTAAAAAGAGTGGTGCCGACCCATTTCACTGCCACTGTGCATTTGCTATGTTCCAAACCATGAGTGCCCTTGAGTAGCATTCACTACTTTATGTCTTGAGCCACTTTTGTGTGTATACTGAAGGTTGTTACTGTTGTCACAATGGATATTTGTAAAGTTACTGTCATCACAGTGGAATACTGAAATAATCAGAGAGCAGCTTTCACAGTAGTGATGGCAGGCTGGTGCAGCACTGATGCCAGCTGTTAAAATCAAAGTAAAAACAACAAAATATTGAAACAAACTTCAGATTTTACAGCTTATAAACTACTGTTGTATCCAACATAGAATATCCTGACTTAAAATAAACAATTTACCATCACTTATGGGATGTCAGGGCTTTCATAACTCACTCGTGACTCTGCCCATTGTCAATTATGACCCTGCTCCCATGGTATATCCTGTGTGTGTATGTATGTATGTATGTATATATTTTTGTATCTATCTATCTATCTATCTATCTATCTATCTATCTATCTATCTGTCTATCTATCTGTAGATAGATAGATAGATAGATAGATAGATAGATAGACAGACAGATATTCATTATTAAAAACTGCATTAATGTACCAGTTAGGGTTCAACTTAAAGCAGAAAAAGAAGGGAAATTTGCCATTGGAGTTTCCAATCCTAACTCCCCATGCCCACAAGCAGCAAAAGGACAAGTCCACACAACCAACCACAGACAGCCATCAGGTAATGCAAACAACTTACAACTGTTTCAAGATGACACAAATGCAGCAGCACTGATGTGTTGCTTTCATGGATTTGTCTCTGCAGCATGCACAGCACAAGACATGCACACTCACTTGTTCCTGAAGGTAGAAATGCAGGATACTCAAAGTTTAACAGTGCTTCTGTGTGTATAAGCACAGGCTCCTGCCACCACCTAAATAAATCCATGATACCCAAATTAGAAGAATTCTAATGCAGGCCTGTAAGAGTCCAGTGCTTCTGTGACTTCAGACACACTGTAAGACAGATACACATTTGACAGGCCTGTGCTTCTGCAGCCACAAGTGTAAGACATATGCACCAACCTCTGACTGCAGAAGCGAAGGTGCCACAAAATCCATGATACCAAAATTACAACAGTTCTTCTGTCTACAGAAGCACAGGCCACTGAAGGGTCTGCACCTACTTAAGCACAAGTGTAAGACAAACATACCAGCTTCTGACTCCACTAGGGCAGGCCTTTGTGGTGCCTGCCACTATGCAGGTGGAAGTACTGTTGCAATGTGGCTATCATGGTTTCAGCAGTGGCTCTGGAAAATGTTCAAGGGGTTTGCAGGGTTTGTGATACAAAAATTACAACATTACTTCCATCTGCAGAATTATAGGCCCCTGAGTGGCCTGCATCTATTCAGTCACAGGTGTAAGACATATACACTGGCTTGTACCTGCAGAAGCACAAGCTCCTGGGAGGCCTATCACTATGCAGATGGAAGTACTGTTACAGTGTGGGTATCATGGTTTTAGCAGCACATCTAGAAATTATTCAAGGTGGTAGCAGGTTTTCAGTTATGCAGCTGCATATAGAAAACCTTCATCGTTCATGATTCACAAAAAAAGTCACAAAAGAAGAAGGTGGGACTTAATTTTTTGTCATAGTTCTTTTGTGAGTCATGAAAGAAGACACGAAAGAAGAAGGTCAGCTCATGAAAGAAGATGGTGGGACTTTTTTTTTTTTCATAGTTATTTCTTGAGCTGGCCTTTTTCTTTCGTGAATTCTTTTGTGACTCACAAAAGAAGAAGCTTACTCAAGTAAGAACTATAAAAAAACTGTAACAAGGCTTCCTATATTACTGTAGCAAGTAAAGCAGCAAACACATTGGTTGAAAGACCCCCCCTGACCATGGTTTAAATAGAGGATAATGCCTGGATTTCAGTGGTTAACCATGATGTAATCAGCTCAAGCAGTTGCCAGGACAACCAAGTAAACATTAGGAGTGCAGCTTGAGAGGTTTACAGTTGTCTTGGCAACTGTGAGAGCTGATTACATCCACGGGTAACCACTGAAAGTCAAGCATTGTCTTTTATAGTGTCTGGGGAATAAAAACAGTATCAGTAACCACTGTCCTTAATAATGTTTCCATACCACTCCCAGAATCACATTTGTTTCATATCTTACAGAGCCAAGCATGACCCAGTTCATCTTGACTGCTTGACCTGGAACAGTGTATTTTCTAAGTAAACGTCACCCCCCCCCCCCAGTGCAGTAGCAGTAAAGATTTACATGCCTTGGTGGATCCTTTTTTTCTTTTTTAGCTGTGACGCTGATCTCCATTAGGGCCAGCACTCACCGCAGGGGCTGTTCATTTGGAGACACTTAAAACAAGTGCAGATCAGATCTGGTAGTAATTCCATTGCTATGATGTACTCAAAAGAGGTTGACAACCCCTGATGTCATAGCGATGGGATTACAAGGTGATAATCCTGCTGCTTTTTAGTGGTAAATAAGGGCTCCCCATACATTATTTTCTAATAAACCATGCTTGCTTCTCAATAAACCATTCTTGCTATTGTAATTATGTCATTCACCACCAGAACTCAAATCTCCTGTGCACTTAAATAAATGCATTTCCCATGATGCACAGCAGTCAAATCCCAAACAGCCAACACATCAGAAAAACAGAGACAATTCCACAGTTCAGGAAAGTAAGTCAGCCAAAATCAACACATATTCTGAAATGTTGATCACATCTGCATGCAATCAATAATTGAATCACTGTTCACCATTGTATTCACAATATTAAAAGGAAAATCAGCCTGTTCAGCACAATACAGAATTCTATGTTCCAGCTACCTGTGTCTGTCTCTGTGTCAGTGTTTTATTGTACTTGCTAATATAGGATGATAAGTTATACTCTCTTATAACACATAACTCCCTGTTTCTGCACTTACCATGTTACAAGTGCACTAATCCACTCCCCAGCATTTTTCTACTGTAGAATTAATCCATACCTGGGTGGTTGTAAACATTCGACCTGTGTCTCATGCTTCAACCCCCAACCCCCATTCATGGATTCATTCAACAGTAGAACTATGCTGTGTCGTGGACTAATGCTTACTAAGACCCACCACTTTCTTTTGTGAGCCAAGACTTTTCTTTTGTGAGACTCATTAAAAAGAATTTCAGCCCATGAAAGAAGAACTGGGACCACACATTAGGCCTTCCAACTAAGATTTTAGGGAATTCCCAAAATCACATTTTCTGGTCTTTTTCCAAAAAACAAACAAGCAGACACACTCCAGAATCTAGCTAAAAAACATAAAAACAAACAGAGCAAAAAAAATAAAAAAACAGCAAACAACCACAATTTTTCAACTTCTGGCACTATCTAGAGCTTGGAATCTGGACATCTAACCAGCACAACACTTGTTAAATCAAGAATCAAGAGACCATTCCCTCAAGACTGTGCTTGCAAAAGTTCATGCAATTCCATTATTAAGGTGCAAAGTTAGAGGTTTGACATTAAACACCTTACTCAACCCTGATTATAAGTGTGCTAATGAATTTGAGAATGAAACCTTACAAATAATAATTTATTTCTATGGCCTGTAGGCCTACAGTGATGATAAATCATTTATCATCTTCATTTTAGGTGGGTCATCACCATTTATCGTCGCTTGAGGTGGGTTACAAAGAAGCTCCTAATGGAAGAACAGGTTGAACAATGTGTGATGACATCATAATGAACTCTGCTGCACTCAAAACAGTGCACTGAAATCAAACAGAAACAGTTTATTCATTGAAAGAGTGGATCTGAAAGTTCTACAATAAAACATTGTACATATTGTAAATATCTGTAACAGGAAGGGACACAGAAATGTGGAGAGTGGTGCAATGCACTGGCTGTGGAGCAGCAGTCTTCCGGGAGACATTCTGGAGACTACGTTGCTGCTCTATTTGCAGGCACCTCTCTGGTCTGAGGGAGGAGGTTGTTCATCTTCATGCTGACCTGGCAAGGATTTGAGAAAACTGTTCCCCCACCCAGGGACCACCCAGGCCACTGCCATTACCTCAGAGGTTGCCAAGAAAGAGGAGTGGTTGGACCACGGTGGGCTCAGAGAGGGTGAGGGTGGTGGAACAGAGGCACATCTCTCCAGTTGTGCCTCTCCACAATTCATTTGCAACTCTGGTGGAGCATGGTTCCTCTATGGAGGCACCTGCAGTGGAGACCAAGGAGGATGCTGGGAACCTCCACAATGAAGACCCACAGGAGGGTGGCACAGAACCCCACAAGGGAAGGAAACGACTCCTGGTGGGGGACTCAATTGTTAGGGGGGTAGAACTGGTGGAGGAAGGGGAAAGGGAGGTAAGGTGCCGGCCCAGTGCCATGGCTTGGAGGGACAAGAAATGAATCCTCAGGATCGTGGGAGCAGCTGCAAGGGGGAGTGAGCTGGATGTCATTATCCACCTAGGGACAAATGACCAGGCTGAGAATGGGATCAGAGCAGTGCAACAGGAGTTTGTGGAGTTGGGGAGGAGCCTTAGACAAGTAGCACACATGATACCTTTCTTAGAAGTGCTACCTGTCTATGGCACGGATGAGGCTAGGGTACTCTGCACCATGGGATTCAATCAGTGGTTGAAAAACTGGTGCAGAGCTCAGGGATTTGGCTTCACTGGGAACTGGGGCTCCACCTGGAGGGATGCAGGCCTATACAGGTGTGATGGTCTGCATCTGTCCAGGAGGGGAACCTGAATCCTAGGTGATACATAGATACATAGACAGTGTTGGCAGATAAGGGCCTACGGCCCACCCAGTCAGCCCATTTGAGCTTGTAAGTTCGCTTTATGTTTTCCTATATGTCTGTTGCCCCTCACCCCTGACCTACAGAATTCCTTTATGTCTATCCCATGCATTCTTAAATCCCATGATTGTTTCAGCCCCCACCACTTCCTCTGGCAGGGTGTTCCACTTGTCCACCACTCATTCTGTGAAGAAATTCTTCCTCACATTTCCTCTGAATCATCCTCCGTCCAACTTCATCCCATGCCCTCTAGTCCTGGAACATCTTTTTTGCTAAAAAAATAGTGTATTCCTGCACCCTGTTCCTCCCTGTAAGATACTTGAATGTCTCTATCATATCCCCTCTCTCCCTCCTGTCCTCCAGGGAGTACATATTCAAGTCCATCAACCTGTCCTCATAGGACTTGTGATGCAATCCATGTACCATCTTTGTTGCCCTCCTCTGAAGCTTCTCTACCCTGTCTATGTCCTTACGTAGGTAAGGTCTCCAGAACTGTAGACTGTACTCCAGGTGGGGCCTCACTAGTGTCTTGTATAGTGAAATTATGACTTCCCTTTTCCTGCTAGTGATGCCCCTGCCTATGCATGCCAGCATCCTATTTGCTTTACCTGCTGCCTTGTCACACTATTTCCCTACCTTGAGGTCATCAGAGATGATAACCCCAAGATCCCTTTCCTGCTTGGAGTATGCTATATCCTCACCCCCTCAACTGATATATTGTGCCAGGGTTTTTGTGCCCCATATGCATTATCTTGCACTTCTTTGCATTGAATTTTAACTGCCAAACCCCTGACCATTCTTCAAATTTCTGCAGGTCCCTTCTCATTCTGTCTACACCTTCTGGTGTGTCCACTCTGTTACAGAGCTTTGTGTCATCAGCAAACAGGGAAATTCTGCCTTCTAGATCCTGTGCAATGTCACTGATGAAGATGTTGAATAGGCCCGGTCCCAGCACTGATCCCTGTGGTAACACACTGGTCACTCTTCCCTCTGTGGAGTGACAGCCATTTACCACCACCCTCTGTGTCCTGCCACCCAACCAGTTACCTACCCACCGCACTACTATCCTGCCCACACCCATATTCTCCAGTTTGTGTAATAGCCTTCTATGTAGCACAGTGTCAAAGGCCTTGCTGAAGTCCAGGTATACCACATCCACTGCCCTCCCCAATCCACCTCCCTGGTCACCCAGTCGAAAAATTCAATGAGGTTGGTCTGACATGACCTCTCCCTGGTGAAACCATGCTGCCTTGGGTCCTGTAGTCCATTGACAACCAGATGTTCCACCAATCTCTCCTTCAGTAGTGCTTCCATGATCTTCCCCACTACTGAGGTGAGGCTGACTGGTCTGTAGTTCCCCGCTTCCTCTTTGTTCCCACTTTTGTATAAGGGGACTACATCTACTATCCTCCAGTCTTTCGGTACCTCCCCTGTTTCCAGTGAACAGCTAAACAGGATTGCCAGAGGTTCAGCCACCACCTCTCTTAGTTCTTTAAGGACCCTGGGGTGCACCCCATCTGGCCCCATTGCTTTATCAACTCTTATTCCTTCCAGTTCCTTCAGGACCCTTTACTGTGTAAAGGGACTTGTGTACATTTCTGCATCATTCCCACCCCTTGTACTCCCTTCAGGCCATCACCCTCCTCTACCTCAGTAAAGACTGAGCAGAAATACCTGTTCAATATGTCAGCTTTACTGTTGTCATCCTCCATGTGGGCCCCATCTTCTCCCTTCAGTCTCACTATCCCTCCCTTTGCTTTGCTTTTTTCACTTATGTACCTGTAAAATGTTTTGTTTCCTCTACTCACTGATTTTGCAATGTGCTCTTCTGTCTGAGCTTTGGCTTCCCTTACTGACCTCCCTGCCTCCCTTTGCTTCTCCTGGTACTTTTCCCTGTCCCCTTCTGCCTGTGTCTTTTTGTATTGCCTGAATGCAGTCCTTTTGGCTTTCACTTTCTCCAATACCTCCTTGGAAAAACCATAATGGTCTCCTCTTCCTTTTCCCCTTGCTAACCGGCTTAATGCATAATTCTGTTGCTCTTGTAATCCCTATTTTAAATATTGCCCACTGTTCCTCAACCCCTGATTCCCACCCCATTCCCCTTAATGCCTCTTTCAAGCATCTCTCCATTTTCCCAAAGTCTGCCCCCTTAAAATCCAGGATACATGTTTTTGTGTGGTTTGGTTCTGCTCCTTCTGTGATTTCAAACCACAATGACTGGTGGTCACTGTTCCTCAGGTGCTCCCCCACTGTTACCCCCATCACACTGTCCCTGTTTGTGAGCACAAGGTCCAGTATTGCCTTCTGCTGAGTTGGTCCCATGACCAGTTGCTTGAGAAAGGCACCTCGAAGGGAGCCCAGGATAGATCTGCTCATGGTGAATACTGCTGCTGGGATGCTGCAGTCCACGTCTGGGATATTGAGGTCTCCAACAAGCACTACCTCACCCTCACCCTCATCTGCAATCCTTGGGATGGCTAGCATCAGCTCCCTGTCTGTTTCTTCCTCCTGGGCTGGTGGTCTATAAACCACACCTGTGCGGATGGCTGGCCCATTTTTCCTTTCCAGCTTAACCCACAGTATCTCTCCCCCATTTTATTCCTCCTGGATCTCTGTGGACTTTATGTCATCTTTCACATAAAGTGCCACTCTTCCTCCTTTTCTACCTGCCCTGTCTCTTCTGAATATGTTGTAGCCAGGTATGGCCATCTCCCAGTCCTGGTTATCATTACACCAAGTTTCTGAGATGGCCACAATGTCCAGGTCTGACTGCACCATGACAGCCTCCAGATCCTCCATCTTGTTGATAATGCTCCTGGCATTGGCACACATGGCTTTCCATGATTTGAACTCCCTAGACTGTTTAGCTGTTTTACTCCAGCCCCTTCCCTGGTTGTCCTTTATCCCTGGTTCTCCCTGCTGTCTTCCCTTCTGTTGAATCTTGCCCTTTTCTGCCCATCCACCTCTTGGGTGCTTATCTCCATCTTTTGCACACTGCTTTGCAGAGATATCCACTCCTCCTGTTCACTGGTTCCATTGCTAGCTGTGGGAGGTGGGCAATTAGGTACCTTCCTTGCTAGCCTGCCACTCCCCTAGGTTTAAATGCTTCATTGGCAAGCACTTAAACTAGCCAAGGGGGAAGGCACTGAAAAGGAGAAGGGAAAACCTAGCCCTGCCCCAAAATCAGGGTAGTTAGTGAGGTAAACACCAAGATAGAGCAGTTGATAGGGAAAAGGGCAGGGGTAAATAGAGAAAAAGACAAAGGCAGTAAGTACATGGATGGGGCAAAAAGAAATAAAGCCATAAAAAAATGGAGGGTAATGAGTACCAATTCCTGTAGTCTAGGTAAAAAGCTCCCCAAAAAGGTGGTCATGATGGAAGAGGGATGCCTGGATATTGTGGCAGTCACAGAAACATGGTACACAGAGAACCATGACTAGGATGTCTACATACAGGGTACACAATCTACAGGAGGGACAGGGAGGGAAGAAGAGGAGGAGGAGTAGCTCTCTATGTAAGGGAAGGTATCAAAGCAACAGAACTAAAGGGTAAACAAGGAAGAGAGGAGGCACTGTGGGTCAGCCTGGAGACTGGAAATGGCACCACAATCCTTACAGAGGTTGTATACAGACCCCCATCTCAGGGGGAAGAAATGGACAAGGAAAGGATAGAAGGCATCCTTAGGATGGCAGAGAAAGGGGAGATATTGCTAATGGGGCACCTGAATATGCCAGATGTTAACTGGAACACCTTTACTGCAGCCACATCCAAGAGCAGGGCCATTCTCAATGCCTTACAGGGGGCATGCCTCAGACAGCTAGTTTCGGAACCCACTCGGGAGGGAGCAATCTTAGACCTGGTATTCTCAAATGGGGCTGGGGAGAGGATCTCCGATCTTGAAGTGGGTAGCCATCTGGGAACAAGCGACCACCAAACAGTGTGGTTCATGATAAACTTAGCTGTAGAGTCAAGCCATACAGGTGGGCTGATTTTGTCAAAATGGGAGAGTGCCTCAGAAAAGCAATAGCAAACAGGCAAGAAGGTGGGGTGGAGCAACAATGGGAAAACATCAAAACCACCATCACAGAAGCAACAAGCCTTTGTGTGAAGCAAATAAACAAATCTAAACAAAAGAAAAAAATACTATGGTTCTCAGAAAAAGTGGCATGAAAGGTTAGGGAGAAAAAGACAGCATTCAGGAAGTATAAGGAAACACAGAAAGAGCAGGACAGAGAACTATACCAGTTAAAGCAGAAGGAAGCAGGGAAGGCAGTCAGAATAGCAAAGGCCCAAACCAAGAAAAAGATAGCCAACTCGGTTAAGAAGGGGATAACACCTTTTATAGGTACATTAAGGAGCAAAGAAATACAAAGGCAGGGATACTGAGGCTGAATAAAGAGGAAGGTGGTTGGGCAGAGAGCGACAGTGAAAAAGCAGGGATACTAAATGAATACTTCTGCTCAGTATTCACAATGGAAGAGCAGGGGACGATACCTAATCCAGTCAATAGAAGCACTCTGGATAGGGGGGTTGATATTAGTCCTTTCACAGAAGAAAGGGTTCTGAAAGAACTCTTAAAACTGAAGGTGGATAAAGCAATGGGGCCTGATGGGATTCACCCCAGAATTCTAAAAGAACTAAGGGAAGAACTAGTAACACCGCTGACTACCCTTCTTAATAAATCATAGGAGGATGGTGTGGTACCTGAGGACTGGAGGAGGGCAGATGTGATTCCCTATCTCAAAAGTGGGAGCAAGACAGAAGCAGGAAACTACAGACCTGTCAGTTGACCTCAGTAGTAGGGAATATTATGGAATCACTTCTGAAGGAAAGAATTGTTGAGTACCTAGAGGCCAGTGGGGCACAGGACCCAAGGCAGCATGGATTCACAGCAGGAAGGTCATGTCAGACAAATCTAATTGATTTCTTTGACTGGGTGACCAAAGTAGTAGTAGACAAGGTAGGGGCTGTGGACATGGCCTACCTAGACTTTAGCAAGGCATTTGACACAGTCCTGCACAAAAGATTAATAAACAAATTAGCCAGCCTGGGAGTGGGTCCCAGGGTGGTAGCCTGTATAAAACACTGGCTGGACAACAGGACACAGAGGGTAATAGTAAATGGAGTCCACAGTGAAGAAAGGGGAGTTACTAGTGGGGTACCACAGGGTTCAGTAGTGGGGCCAGTCCTTTTTAATGTCTTTATAATTGACATTGCAGAGGGACTGGAAGGAAAAGTATGTCTCTTTGCAGGTGACACAAAGATCTTCAACAGGGTTGATACACAAGGTGGGGTGGAAAGGATGAAAAGGGACTTGGCAAGGTCAGACGAATGGTCAAATATATGGTAGCTGAGAGTCAACGCAAAGAAGTGCAAAGTAATGCACCTTGGAAACAAAACCCAGGGGAAGAGTACACAATGAGGGGTGAGATACTGACAACAACAAAAATGGAAAGGGACCTGGGGGTAGTCATATCAGATGACCTAAAGGTTGGCCAGCAATGTAAGAAGGCAGTAAGGAGGGCCTGGGGGATACTGGGATGCATAGGGAGAGGCATCACCAGTAGAAAACAGGAAGTTGTTGGCCTTCTGTACAGACAATTGGTAAGACCACATCTGGAGTACTGTGTACAGTTCTAGAGACCCCATCTCCGCAAATACATAGACAGGGTGGAGGCTGTCCAGAGGAGGGCAACCAAAATGGTGCAGGGTCTGCACCAGAAGACATATGAAGAAAGACTAAAGGAGCTTAAGATGTATAGCCTCGAGGAAAGTAGGGAGAGGGGGGACATGATAGAAACTTTCAAATACCTCAAGGGAATCAACAAAGTTGAAGAGAGTAGCATCTTTCAGAAAAAGAGATGTGCAAGAACAAGGGGGCACAATTTGAAGATAGTGGGGGGATGGCTCAGAGGTAATGTGAGGAAGTATTTCTTCACAGAGAGGGTTGTAGATACATGGAACAGCCTTCCTGAGGATGTTGTAGAGTCAAAAACAGTGGGAGAATTCAAGAATGCACGGGACAGACATAAGGCAATTCTATTTGGGGGTAGGAGAAAGCAGGCTGTTGGTTAACTAGGATCTGCAGCTTATCTGTTAGGTAGGGAAATGGGCAGACTAGGTGGGCCAAGCAGTCCTTATCTGTCATTAGATTCTATGTTTCTATATTGGACATACAGAGGCCTCTCTCAGACTATGACATTTATCACCACTTGTGAGGAGGCAAGACTTTCACAACTCTCTTGTAGGTCCGCCACTCATGAGTTATAGTCCTTCTTCTCACTCATGATGATAAATGGCATATTCGGAGTGTGACCATTGTGACTGAAACATAATAACATAGAGAATGATAGTAGAAAAAGACCAGAGGTCCATCCCATCTGCCCAAGTTTCCTATAATCCCTGAAACCTACTGTTCCTCCAGGGTACAAACCCTCCCTGTCCTTTCTCTATTATCCTCCTTGGTCCTGTCACCCCGGTAACCACTACTCCCTTCATTATGTCTCAGTCCTTCTTGAATCCCCCGACTCTTTTTGCACCCACCACTTCAGCCAACAGACTGTTCCAAGGTTTTACCACCCTTTTTGTAAAGTAGTACTTCCTCACATCTCTCCTGAATCTACCTCCTGTTAATTTCCATTTGTGTCCATGTGACTGGGAATCAGCATTCAGTCTAAATAGTTCCTCACAGTTCACTTTGTTAATTCCTTTAAGGAACTTGAAGATCTCTATCATATTTCTCCTCTCCCTTCTGGTCTCCAGGGAGTACATATTTAATGCCTTGAAGTGCTCCTCATAGGATCTGCCCTGCTGGCTCTGAATCATTTTTGATACTTTGCGCTGCCAGTTTCCAACCTATCCTTATCCTTTTTGAGGTGAGGACTCCAAAACTGGGTGCAGTACTCTAGGTGAGGCCTCAGCAGGGATCTGTGGGGGGGGGGTATTACCTCCTTTCTTCTGCTATCAATACCCATCCCAATAAATCCCAGCATCCTGTTAGCCTTGCTATATGTCTTTGTTGCATTGACTCAACTGCTTAAGTGAGTTGCTAATGATGCCTCTCTCTCTCTTTCTTTGTTATACAGATATATATTATAGGGGCATGGTTGTGCCCTTATAGTTTGGGTTCAACAGTCACTTCTACGTTAACACAAAACTTTGCACTTTAATAGCATCACAACCGTTCAACAGATTTCCATGAAAGTTTGCATGCACCATCAACCGCCAGAAATCCCTTGACGTGTGAAGTTTCTTTGTGGTCAGATAAGAATGTTATTATAGGGGCCTTTGTCGCAAATGGGGAATCTTTTTTCTGTGTTTTTAGCACTTTAATAACTTTGAAACTGTTCAAATAATTTGCATGAACATTTGCATACACCATCAGGAACCAAAGATCTCTTGATGTGCCAAGTTTCATTTTGGTCAAATGTGTGGTTGCGGAGTCGGGAGATATGGAGTGTTTTTATAGGGGCATAGTCGCACCCCTATAGTTAGGGTTCATTCCTCACTTCTATGTTAAACTCAAAATTTTGTACTTTAAAAACTTTACAATTGTTGAACTGCTTTCATGACATTTTGCATGTGCCATTAGGGGTCAAAGATCTCTAGATGTGCCAAGTTTATTTACTTACTTAATTTTTGTTTACCAGGTAAGTGCACTAGTCAAAAACCGACTATTTTCAGGCACGACCCAGGAAGGTACAGAACATAATGACATGCAGAACATTTTAAAAGTGCATGACAGCATTACATATTGTTTAGTTTGGACAAGAGAACAAGGATACAACAGCAGAGCAATAACAGAACAATAGAGAACAGTGCAGGTAATCAATAATAATAGACATATGTGACATAGTATTAGAGATACAGGCAATAAACAAATACTAGTATGTGTGCACAGTATGGAAAGTCCAGGCACTCACAATAATAACACTTGTGTCACAGTATATAAGAAACAACTTTATCTATGTAACACCTAAAGATTGCATATAGAGGATAGCAGGAGCTAGGCACAGTGAATACAGTAAAGTAAGGAGGAAGAAATTAGTGAAGGACAAGTATACTAGGAGGGGTAGAGGCGGGCCTAGGCAGAGGCAAGAAATAAGGTCAAGGGCAAGGATGAGACATGAGGTATGGAGAGAAGACAAGGGTCTAAGAAGGTAATCATGAGAAACAGGAGAGTTTTGAAAGTACAGTATCAGGGCGAAAGTGAGGAGGACCTACAAACAGATCAAGTGGGGTCAAAGCAAGTACAAGGGTCTGCCCGAGATAGATATCGTCGGAACTCCCTTTTAAAGTGACAGTGGGATTCAGACTGCCTTAGATCCTGTCCTGCACTTTCCTTCTTTTCCTACTTAATAATCTTTTTACATACAGAAAAAGTATTTAATTTTTTTTTGCAGTAATGTTTTCTTCCTGTTGTATTGTGTTAAAGCAGCAGTGCAATAATATGTTAACAATTTTGACCTATACCATTTTATTCAATTTTCAATTGTCCCTTATCTACTGACTTGTATGATACCATTCCTTCCACAATTAATGTTATTCTGCATTATAAAACAGTCATTAATGAAAGGTCAAATGTGATGACTTGCCATTAGGCAAACAGTGTCACCTGACCATTCATTAATGTCCCGGTACACCAACAGTCGGCATGCCGATTGTAAAAAGCTTTCCATTTTTTGCTTCATACAGTTAGCCCATTTTATAAGTGTGATAGCCCACTCCAGCCCATGGGTGTATCAGGGCATTAATGCACTTCTCTCCCAGGTGCTTTAAGTCACTCAGGCAATCCCTTGTACCTCACAATGCACCAAAGGCATGCATTAATTTGTTTATCTGTTTATTTATTTTATTTGTTTATCAAGTCTAGGATTACAAATACCTTTGAGCCTTGGCTCTTTTACAAAGGTTCCACGTCAGAGAAATACAAATTATGGGGAACATCAAGACAGACATTACAACAATGTGGACATTGCAAACAGAGTACAGATTAATACAATTCAAGGGTAGCATTGTAACAAGGCAGCCAGCAGCATTTGTTAGAGAAAATAGACAACAGATAAGAAGTGCCAGAGTCATAGAGAGAGGAAGGGTGGGGAGAAGGAATGTAGGAAGGGTGGGGAGAGGGTGAAAAGTGCAGTATTGGGTATACCAAGATGTGGGGTAGAATCCAGTGAGGAGGGGAGGTGGACAACTAGAGAAAGGGAGTGGAGAAACAAGGTTAAGTTGGGCAGTCACGGAGCTGTTGGTAGTGAGATAGTCCCGGAGCCTAGTTTTAAACATACCAATTGTTGGGGCAGAGGAGATGGTTGGGCTGAGGCCATTGAACCAGAGTGGCGCTTGATAAGCAAAAGAGCGTTGTCCTGTGAAGTGTGACAGTGGGGGACTTTCAGTAGCTGTAGCGTGGATCTCCTAAGGCACCATTTGTTAATTCGGTATTGTAACAGAGTTGAGACCCCAGAAGGTGCAAGGCCAAGGTAGATTTTTTTCACCATGGAGCAGGTGAGATACTTTATGTGGTTTGATAGTTGGAGCCAGCTGGTCTGAGTGTACAGGTCACATGTGTGGGTGAGACGGTGAGCACCAGTGATGAGCCGGCATGCTTTATTTAAGGCAGTTGAGAGGTGTCTAAGGGTTGTCGTTGTGGTTGAGCCATAAATGATGAGACCATAGTCTATTACAGAGATCACAGAGCTCAGGACTGCAACCTTCAAAGCTTCTGGCATAAGGTGTGGTCTATGTTTGTAGAGGAGACCAAGCCGTGTATTAGCAGCTCTAGCTACATTATCTACATGAAGTCCATAAGAGAGATTAGGGTCAAGCTGTATCCCTAAGTATTTGAAGGACCCCACCTGATCTAGAGTGCTCCTCTAGGTGGTTGAGATAGCCAAGTGGTGTAGCTTGTGTGGGTTATGAGAGCTGTAGAAGAGCATAGATTTGGTTTTCTTGTCATTGAGGACCAGTTTATGATTAAGAAACCATGTCTCTACAGAACTGAAACCAAGTTGAAGGTTGTGTTGAAGAGTTGCAGGATCTTTGTGAGTGGAGAATACAACAGCATCATCAGCATATAGTATGATCTGCTCAGAGCAGTGGTAAGGAAGGGAGATCAGGAAAAGGCTAAAAAGGAGGGGGCCCAGTATGGATCCCTGTGGGACACCCGAGCGAACAGGCAGGGTGTTAGAAAGAGCGTCCACAATTTTTACTCTCTGTGACCGGTTTTCTAAGTAGCTTTTAAACCAGAGAGAAGAGTCAGGTGATAGCCCGGCATTCAGTAGTTGGTGTATTAGTAGTCCATGGTGTACTGTATTGAAGGCCTTGGAGAGGTCGATGAAAACGGCCCCTGTGAGAAGGCCGTTGTCAAGGGATTTGTGCAAAACTCCAGTGAACTCAAGAAGGGCTGTGGTGGTGCTGTGACCTTTCTGGAAGCCGTGTTGTTGTGGACAAGGTATATTGCATTTATCCAAGTGGTCGGTAAGTTGATCAGCCACGATGCGCTCGAGTGCATTAGAGAGTGGGGGCAGTATGGGGATAGGGTGATAATTTGAGTGATTCGTCTTGTCCCCACTTTTATGGACGGGTGTCATGGTGGCTGTTTTCCATAGGTCTGGGAATTTTCCACAGCTGAGAGAGAGGTTTAGGATTTTTGTTAATGGATGAATTACCTCATTGAGGGTGAGCAACAGAAGCTTAAGGTCCAGGGTGTCGCTACTAGATCTTGATTTAGAGATAGCTGCAGTAATATAGCAGCGAGCTTCATTCAGCCTTATCTCCCTGAAGTAGAAGAGGGGATGGTTAGACTGAGGGGCTGAGGTATTTGGGGAGTAGGCCCTGTTTTCAAAAAAGTCATGGGGTAGAACAGCACTAAGGTCTGAAAAAGCCATGTTAAAGAAGTTTGCGATCACTTTGGGGTTGAGGGTTGAGGATCCATCAACCATTAACATGGCCGGAGAGGTTTCTGGCTGCTTCCCTGTGACATCCTTGATATTGTTCCAGAAAGCAAAACCATTTGCCCATGTATTGGTGAGACCATCTTTGTAATAGGTGGATTTCATTAGCCATATGGCTTTTGTGCAGGCATTTCATGCTTGTTTGTAATTTTGGATGCCCAGTTGTTTGCCCGTGGCCCTGGCAACTGCCCAGAGGTGATCCCTTAGTTTCAGCTGTGAGAGAAGAGCCACGGTGACCCATGGGTTAGAGAGAGATTTTGTTTTGCGCCTTTTAGCAGGGGCAAAGAGGTCGCAGGCTTTGTTGAAAATTGAGATGAAGTGATCAAGAGCCAAGTTAACATCTGTTGTTTCATAGGTGGGTAGCCAGTCTTGTAGAAGCAGGTGTTGTTTGAGATGTGGAAGTTTTCCACGAGGAAGGACTCTGATAGTGATAATTGTGGGAGGCAGCTTAAGGAATTTGTTAGACCATGCACACATGACTGGGGAGTGGTCACTGAGACAGTCTGGGAGAATGGTCATACGAGAAATCCTTGTGGGGTGAGTGGTGAGGACCCAATCCAAGAGGGTACTGGTGCCAGTCTTGTAGTTAATCCTAGTAGGGGAGTTTACCATTTGCGTAAGGTTAGCAGCTGAGATGGAGTCTTTATAGGCACTGGAGCTCGATGCTAACCAGTTTATGTTGAAATCCCCCTAGTAGAATAAGTTCAGCTTCGGGAGGATGAGAGTTGATAAAGTTTAGGATGTCGTTGAATCCATGTTTAGGGTCCCTGGGCGGGATGTATATGGAGACAATAGTCAGGGCTTTATGGTTGGGACCTAGGACGATTTTTATTGACAGAATCTGGAACGAGGCAGAAAGTGATGGAGCTGCTACAGGGTGCCAAGACAGGGAGTCTTTGATATTTATTGCGCAACCACTGCCTTTTTTGGATATCCGGTCCAGCCTGTGGACATTGTAGCCCTGTATTGTTGCTGCTGAGTCAGGAACTTTAGGTGTCAGCCAAGTTTCCACCACTGCAAGGATGTCAGGGTTGTGTTGGCATATGAAGGCTTGGAGTGCATCCAGCTTTGGTAGTAGGCTGCAGATATTAATGGTTGCAAGGATAAGGGCACCTGGAGTTTGTGTGTGGCCTGAGCTTCTAGGGCCAGGATTGAGATGGATGCTGCCTGAGATGAGAAGGAGGAGGAGGAGTAGGAATTTTAAGGAGCAGAGTCGCAGCTCTTTGAGAGATAGTTTTGATCGTTGTTTCCGGGAGTAGAAGTTGCAAGGTTCCAGGCGGTATCCCATATGGACTGCTCCGTAAGGTCATGGTGGTGGACCTGTCCTGCTGGATTGCATGCTAGTTTATTTTAGTTACAATAGAAATGATTTTAAATAATATATGTTTTTCACCAAATCATCAAAAGTCCCATCTGTGACCCAAGACGTTTCTATCCTAAAAATTTCAGGCCAAAAAGGTATTGCAGTTGGATGTGTGGGTACAGATATAGGGAGTGTCAAAAAATGTGAAAATTACCATTTCTGGTCAAATTCTTTGTCACACCACTGCACAAAAAAGGCTTGGGATTTTGGTCTGAAATTTTTAGGGTACAAAGGTCTTGGGTCACAGATGGGACGTTTGATGATTTGGTGAAAAATATTTATCCATTCAAAAGTTATTTAATTTTAGTTTCCCATTATTTTTGATGGGAAATGTTAGATGTTCACCTCAAAAAAGGATTATTTGTCGCAAATCAGCAATCCTTTGTCACAAATGAGGAGTCGTTTTTTTGTGCTGACATCATCTTGTTTTTTCTTAGTGAGGGAAACAAAGTTAAAAAGCAGAAAAATGTGATGTTTTCTGAAGTAACCAACACGTGTTCTGGTAATCGAGACCCATTCTATTGGATTCCAGTGTTAGTTTTTTTTCTAAATTCCCTGGAAAAGTGTTTTTTGAACATGCCAAAGTCCTTTTTCACAAATCTGAGAAAAAAGAATCATGACACAGGATCCTGTTTCTCAATTTGTGAAAAAGGATTTTTTCTTTTTTCACAAATTGCAAAAGAAAAAAGCTTGAAGCAGGATTCTGTTTTGTAATTTGTGAAAAGGGATTTTCTTTTTTCGCAAACTGCAAAAAAAAAAAAAAGAAAGCTCGAAACAGGATCCAGTTTTGCAGTTTGTGAAAAAATAATTTTTATATAGCTGTTTTTTGTTTTGCATAGGATAACATTGGATTGTGAAGCGTATACAGTTGTTTCTTCATCACTCTGATGTCAAGAAATGGCTTGCAATTTTTGTCTGAAATTTTTAGGGTACAAAGGGCTTGCCCCACAGATGTGCCTTTTGCTGGTTTGGTGAAAAGATATTCATTTGGTATGTAGTTATACAGGTTTCAAATTGAACTGTGGTTCCCATAGAATAGCGCTGCAATGTGAGGTGTTTCTTTGGTGCTGTGCACCACAGGATTGGAGACTATTACAATATCTTTAAAATTATGGATGGATGGGAGTGCAGGTCCTGAGGGTCCTACACTCCCAGACTCAAACATGGATACTGCTGCGGATTGATTGGAGCACTGGGCCCAGAGGGCCCTGCACTCCCACAGGGAAATAATAATAGTATTACAATATCGCAAAAGGGCCCTGTGCTCCCACAAGCAAATAAGGATACGATTATACAATCTCAAAAAGTAAGGTCATTCTTTGCAAAAAACTTCATTAATGAACTAGTTAGGGTTCCAGTGACAAAAGCTGGGAAATTTGCTATTAGGGTTTCCAACCCCAACACCCCACTACACTTTGCAGGCAGGAACAGGTGTGGGGTGTGCCGTGGGTCGGTCAACCCTAATGCTCACCCCATTCTCATATACTGTACCCATCTCACCTTACTTACACAAGTAATGGGGTGAACATTAGGGCTAACAACCCCACGGCACACCCCATGCCTGTTCCTACCTGCAGGGTGGGGTTGGGGTACTAGGGTTAGGGTTAGGGTGGCGGTGGGATGCTAGGGTTAGGAATAAGGTGGGGGTGGGGTGTTAGGATTGGAAACCCTAATAGCACATTTCCCAACATTTGTCACTGGAACTCTAACTAGTGCATTACCAAAGTTTTTTTGCAAAGAATATATATACATCTTAAAGTGGCACGAGCGCACCCCTGTAGTTAGGGTTGAACAGTCACTTCTATGTTAAACACAGAAAGTTGCACTTTAATAACTTCACAACTGTTCAACCGATTTCCATGATATTTTGCATGCTCCATCAGGAATAGAATATCTCTTGATGTGCCAAGATTTGTTATGGTCAGATGCAGAGATACAGAGTGTAAAATATTTAAAACTTACCATTTTTTCATTTCTTTGTCACACCGCACCACAAAAATGGTTTGGAATTTTGTTCTGAAATTTTTAGGGTGGAAAGGTCTTGCCTCACAGATGTGCCTTTTGTAGGTTTGGTGAAAAAAATATTAATCCATTCCAAAGTTATTACATTTAAAAATGTCCCATTATTTTCATGGGAACAGTTAGATGTGCCACTCGAAAAGGATCCTTTGTCACAAATGGGTAATCCTTTTTTGCAAATGGGTCATCCTGTGTTACAAATGGGAACTTTTTTTCAAGCCACCACCATCTTGTTTTCAGTTAGCGAGGGAAACAAAATTAAATAACTCAAAAAACATGATGGGTGGGATATTCAAAAGGGTTGCGCCATGCGCAATAGGGTTGCGCCTGCGCAAGTCCAAAATTGTGCCATTCTGCGATATTCAGCAGGAGGCAGTTGCACCACTGAAAACATGCTGAGCAACAGCGCAATGCTAATGAATGCATGCTGAACTGGAGGAGGACCAAGCATAAACTGCACAGCCCGATATTCAGCCGGGCTGTGCAGAGTGTGCAGGCGCAACCCCCAACCTGCGCCTGCACAACTTTGAGCCCAAAAAAAGAGGAGTAAGTCGAGGGCCACCCACAGGTGAGCTGCTGCATTGCAGGGCACAACACAGCAGTTGCCACCTGTGACTGGCCCTCAACCTACTTCCTGTGCCCCCCCTGCAGCCCGATCATGGGCAAAAGCATCAAAATCCCCCTTCCTCCAGACTGGCCGAATCACGGGCAACAGCCTAAATAACCCCCCCACCAGCCCGATCACGGGCAACAAAGTCCCAGAACATAGCCCTGGTGGTCCAGTGGACGCTAAGCCCAATACATGGAGCTGAAGAAGTGTAACCCCCTATGATATCCCTGGTGGTCCAGTGGAAGCCTGATCATGGGCTGAAGAAGTTTAAACCCCCCCTGAACGTATCCCTGGTGGCCCAGTGGAAGCCCGATCGCAGGCTGAAGAAGTGTAAACCCCCCCGAACGTATCCCTGGTGGTCCAGTGGAAGCCCGATCGTGGGCTGAAGAAGTGTAAACCCCAACCGAATGTTTTCCTGGTGGTCCAGTGGAAGCCCGATCGCGGGCTGAAGAGGTGTAAACCCCCCCGAACATATCCCTGGTGGTCCAGTGGACCGCTAAAGCCCGATCACGGGCTGCATAATGTGGCGACACCCCCTGCTCCAAGACCATATCCCTGGTGCTCTAGTGTCCCCCCCACCCACCCACCCCAGCCCCCACCCGCTCCCCCGCAGCAGGCGGGTGGCAGCATCCCACCCACCTGCCGCCATTTCCGCCACACTGACTGTTCAGGCTGCATGCCCATTGGCAGATAAGAGCCAATGGGCATGCAGCCCATACCGCATAAGGCAGTCCGATATGTGAATTCATTTGCGCCACAAAATAGTGCAGTTTGAATATCCGGCCCAATGTGTTTAGCAGAAACCAATACATGTGTTCTACTAATTGGAACTGTTTCAGATGATTCATGTGTTAGTTTTGTGAAAAATGACTTGGAAATGTGTTTTTTTCAACATGTTCAAATTCTCTTATATGTCTTTTTTTGTGCTTGGGAATCCATCTTCTCAAACTGTGAAAAAAAAAAGCATGAAAAATAATCCTGTTTCACAATTTATGAAAAAATAAATTCCTTTTTCACAAATTTGTGGAAAAAGAAGATGGAAGCCGATTATAATAGGTTCAGGACCCATTACATATTGACAGGCATGATAATCTTGGAAGCACAAGTCACAGTCTCCCCCCTCCCCAGCCCTGATCCCCCTGTTATTAAAACAATTCTCTGGTGGTCTAGTGGATCCTACCCACCCAAGCCCCGATCCCCCATTTTGAAATATAAAAATGTCCTGGTGGATCTAGTGCCCCCCTCCTTCCCCCCAAGCCCTGATCCCCATTCTGAAATATTAAGATATCCCTGGTGGTCTAGCAGACAGCCTCAGCCTTGAACTCCATTCAGAAATATTGTAATATCTATGGTCTTCTGGATTCGCTCCCCAGGCCCCAATCCCCCATTCTAAAATATTAAATATCCCTGGTAGTCTAGAAAACAGCCCCAGTCCTCTAACCCCATTTTGAAATGTTACAATATCCCTGGTGGTCTAGTGGACCCTGTCCCCCCTGAGCCATGGTCCCATGTTCAGAAATATTAAGATATCCCTAGTGATCTAGCAGACAGTCCCAGTCCTGTATCCCATTCTGAAATATTACAATATCCCTGGTGGTCTAGTGGACCCCAGCCCCCCAACCCTGACAGGCAGTGCCCCACCACCCCACTCCTCCCCAATCCTAAAACTGATCTGATGACTGGCACAGCCCCCACTCACCTCTGTGGCCAGCTGCTGACTTAGCTGTTAGGATCATGTATTGTATGCAGTATGTGCCCATTAAGTGACAGTTGAGCTGTCAATCAATGGGCTCCTACTGTATACAGTAAGTGCTCCATTGACGGGTCAGTTGGTGACTGGCCATGGTTGTCAGAGGAGGTCTGTGGCAGTTGCCAACTCAGTTTTGGGATGGTGGAGAGGGGTAGTGGGGCACTAGCTGCTGGGTTTGGGTGGTGGTGGTCCACTAGACCACCAGGGATATGTTAATTAGTATTATTAGTTTAGGAGGCAGTATGGCGCAGTGGGTTAATTCTCTGAGCTGCAAATCTGGAGACCTGGGTTTGAATTCCACAGCCCCCTAGGTGCATACTGTGTGACCCTGAGCAAGTCACTTAACTTCCTGTGCTCACAGGTTGCACCTGCAAACAAGCTTTCAGCTTAGTGTGTCTCACTTGGTAAAATAATTGGTTAAAAAAAAAAAAATTATACAGGATGCCAATCAGGGATGGGGAGGGACCACTGGACTACAAGAGAAAGTTTAAGAAGTATATAAGGGGATGGCACTTGGAGTACAGGTGGTGGAAGGACTATTAGACTACCAAGGAATTTTTTTTTTTATTATACGGGGATGGTGAACCATGAACAAGGGAGGGGGAGGGACCACTAGACTACCAGGGATTTTTTATTATATGGGGATGGCGATCGGGGAATGATGGAGGGACCACTTGACCATCAGGGAATTTTTTTATTATACGGAGATGGTGATCAGAGAATGTGGGAATGGGGAGGGACCATTGGACTACCAGTGAAATGTTTTTAATACTATGGGATGACGATCACAGATTGGGGGAGAGGGGAGGGGCAACTAGACTACCAAGGAAATGTTTTTTAATATTATGGGTGCAGCGATTGGGGACAGAGAGGGATCATAGACTACCAGTGAAATGCTAACAATTATATAATTGGACAGTGATTGGGGAGGGGGGAGGGACCACTGGATTTCCAGGGAATTTATTTTCTATAATGGAACAGTGTTTGGAGCACAGGGAGGGGGAAGGGACCTTTAGAATACCAGGGACATTTATTTTCTAAAATGGGATGGTTAACAGAGTAAGGAGGAGGAGGAGGGGAGAACCACTAGACTACCAGGGACATTTATTTTGTATAATGGGACTGTGATCAGTGCACGGGGTGGGAGAGACTACTGGACTATAAGAAACTAAGGTAAAACAGTTCAATGTATTTCGATAGGGTTTTCAACTTTGTGCATAACTTTGCCATTTCTTTCATATTCTGAGGTCAAATTTTCAACTTTGTTGGGACCTCCACCTCATGAACAATGTAGCTGGAATTATGCAAATCCTGCCAAAAGGATGATTTTGTGGTCACTCGCCAATATCACCTTTTGGACAGGATTTTAAAACTTCCAACACCCTTGTTCATCAGGTCGGGTCATAAGAAGGCTATGTTCAAATGCTGGGGTCAAAATATGTAAAAAATGACAAACTTAAGCCCATACATTGAAATTTTGCTATACTTCCTTGTAACTTTGCCAATTTTAAATGTTTTGCCTTGAAATTTTCAACATAACCATTGTTTTACACCACCTCCTGAACATGACAGCTGTCATTTTTCAAACCCTGTGCAAACTGTGTTTTTGCACCTGTGGAATGCAGTGGTATTTCAGTGGTGTGGAATCACATTTTGGTGGGGATTTCAAGATAATCATTACTGGGTTCATGAGGTGGGGTAATAAGAAGGCTATGCTGACAATTGTGTTCTGATTTTAATACAGATGCAAGCGCAGGGCCCTCTGGGCACTGTGCTTCTACCTAAACATATATGTACACATCTAAGGAGGGTGGGAGGGCAGGGCAAGCAGACAAATGAGGATATAATTTTACTGTTTCAAAAAGTAAGGAAATTCTTTGTCAAAACTTCATTAATGCACAAATTAGGGTTAAAGTGACAAAAGTAGGGAAGGGAAATGTGGTGTTAGAATCTCCAAATCTAACACCCCACCCCCATCCTGCAGGCAACAATAGGCCTGGGGTGTGCCTTGGGGTTGCCAACCCTAACACTCACCCCATTCTCAATTATTGTACATCCTGTATTTCAGCTTATTTACTCATGGAATGGGGTGACTGTAAGGGTGGGGTGCTAGGGTTAGAAACCCTAACAACTCATTTCCCTACTTTTGTTGATTCAACCCTAATTAGTGCATTAACAAGGTTTTCACAAAAAAATATACTGTATAAGGTAGCATCACCATAGTTATGGTTGAACTGGGGTTTCTATGTTAAACTTGAAATTCTGCACTGTAATATCTTCACACTCATTCAATGAATCTGCATGAAATTTTACATGCTTGGTCTTATGTGGTAGATGTCTGAATGCCGCACGGTTTGTTCTGGTTGGATGTTTGGTTTTCAAGATCTGGATAGTGAAAAAAGTGAATTTTTCATAGTTTTTTTTCCTATTGGTTTGAATAGGATTTTCTTTGAATTTGGCTACAGCCCAAATGGTTCTGAATTTTGGTCTGAAATTCTCAGGGTAGAAAGGGGCTGTCTCACAGATGTGCCTTTCGCTGGTTTGGTGAAAAAAACATTAATCTGTTTCAAAGTTATTCCAATTTAAAATTTTCATAAAATGGTTCTGATCATGCTCAGTAAGCACCTCAAAATAGCTGTATGAAATGAAAAAATAACTCTTTTGTCATATTGACATCATCCTTTTTCATTTGAGGAAAATCATTTTTCATTTGGCTGCCATCTTTTTTCAGTTTTACCTCAAAATTCAAATTAAGAAACCCATCAAAAATGATATTCTGGGGAGGAACCAACACATGTAGCTTGCTTATCGGGAGCCCCTTAGCTGGATTCTGTACATATCTGTTACAGAAATCCTCTTAAAATATGTTTTTTAACATTATAAATCTTGTTTCATGTTGCATGATATGAAACATGATCTTATTTCGTATGATGAGATACAAAACAATTTCTGTTTTCATATGGGGAATCAATGTATTTCAATGGGGTTTTCAACTTTTATGCATAATTTTGCCATTTTCTCATATGTTTACACAAAATTTTCAACATGGCCTTAATGAGACCCCACCTCATGAACAACGGCAGTGGAAGTATGCAAATATGGCCAGAAAGGAGATTTTGCAGTCACTTGGTGAAATCACCTTTTGGGTGGGATTTGAAAAATGTAATTGCCCTTGTTTATGAAGTGTGGTCATAAGAATGCTATGTTGAGATTTTGGGATCAATATATGTAACAATGCCAGTTACATGCATACATTAAAATTTTGCTACTCTCCCTCGTACCTTTGGCAATTTTAAGTATTTTGACTCTACATTGTTAACATGCACATCTTTCTACACCACTTCATGAATGTGACAGCTGTCATTTTTCAAACCATGGCCAACATGTGTTTTTTCACTTGTGGCATGTAATGGCGATGCAGTGGCACAGAATCACATTTTAGCCGGGAATTTAACATTTTCATTACTGGGTTCATGAGGTGGGGTAATAGGAATACTATGCTGTCAATTTCATCCGTTTTACTACAAATGCAAGCACAGGGCCCTCTGGGCCCTGCATTTCCAAAGCAACATTTATGTATGCATCTAAGGAGGGTTGGGTGCATAGGGCTCCCAAGGCCCTGCACTCCCACAGACAAATGAGGATACAATTATGCTATCTCAAAATGTTTCCAGCCCTAACACCCAACCCTCACCAACCAGACAGTAGCAGGAAAACCCATTACTGTTTCACCTATCTTGCAACTTTGCTAATCAGGCATGCAGTGTGCCTTGGGTTTGTCAGCCCTAACACTCACCCCATTCTCATATACACTACACATCTCAGTTTCTTTCATGGTCAAATGGGTTGATAACCTCAAGGCACACCCCCTCCCCTTTTTCCTGCAGCAGGATATTTTGACTTTACGACTGGATGAAAGAAAAATCCTCCAGAATGTAAAGACTGAGGTGTGTGAAAGCTGTGCATTGCTGGTCTGAGAGGTAGGGTTGTGTATCAGCTGGGAATGAGGCTTTGAGTCATTAAGGTAAGCATGATGGTAAATGCATTGTGTGAATCAGCTCCTGACTCCATGGTAAACCATGACTTATTGATTTTTGTGGCCAGTCTCTCTCTACCTCCAGATCTACTACCTCTGTCTACTCCCATCAATCAGTCAAGATGGAAGTGTAAGAACCCTTTACTAAAAATCAACAAAAGTTAAAAATTAGAGCACTTGCAATAGTTCCATTATTTGAATACCATGAACTGCTTGGCAAGGTTGGGAGCATACGACCATGTGCAGTTGTCATTTTCCTCTTGAGACAGAAAGATCACACTGATAAGCGCTCATTTAAACAGATTTCTTTAAAACTGCACTGTACTGATATATACTGTATGTTAGGCAATTCATAACGCTTATAATGCATTTTTTTATGTTTTTGGTTAATGCAGCTGGCTGCTTATAATTGTTCAGTTCAATTTTATTTATTCAATCCTAAACAATTATCACAAAATAAGGACAGTGCATTACAACATTACAAAGATACATAAATGACAAAGACATGGATACATAAATATAATGAATGCAGTGGCAAAGACATTGTGTACATAACTGTGCACAAGCTTTGAAGTTAATAGGTTATGAATAAATGTTGGCAGGCAATGTTCCTAAACTCAAGCCAGGATACTGTTTCCATTATTACACTTGCCTAAGAGCAAATTACTATTTTTCTCCTTTTTTCCTTGTAAAGAATAGGAATTTTCCAACACTATGAATTATTAACGGATCCTCAACAGAACCAAAATCAGTTCCATCTCACTGCTAGAGGATAGAGAATTCACGATTAGGAGTAACCAATTATTTTTGATTTTATTATTCCAGGTGCATCTTAATAACACATGTGCTAGATCTTCTGTTTCACTTTCGGTGCAACCACACAGAGTATCCTTAGTGTCCCTTGATTTTTTATGCAAGGCAATTTTAACATTTGATTCAAACATTTCCAGGCTGAATCTTGTAAAATCTTTGCGTATGTTGGAGTCCTCTAGAACATCAAGATAATATCTAAACTGGTGGTAATTGTCATTACATGAATACCATTTGGCATAATTGGAAGCACCAATACATGCCAAGTCACTATCCGTATGGTATTGCACAATTTTATTTTTAATGTACGGTCTCTACTGTGCACTGATGCTAAAATTGTTTTGCCTATATTCCATAAGAAAAGGAAGTATGTAATAGTCTAAGAGTCTATTCAGGTGCTGAAACTAAACAGAACTCTTAGAATCCCAATTGTTCCACTCTTCTCTTTCCAGCAGACATTTTTTTACCCATCTTTCATTGGGAAGACTTTTGTATCCAGTAATTAATAATCCTAGTATCAGCCCAGGCTTGCAGCTTGATTAAACCTGGCTCAGCTCATATGAATTGGGCTGGGCAAGATTTTTGACATCCAAGAACATTTCTCAAGAGCTTAATCATTCGTTTCTCTAGTTGGTCAATGTGGCTCAAGCCCCATATTTCTACACTATAAAGTGAGCATTGAATTGAACTCTTACTCAATAAAAAAAAAAAAAAAAAGCTATGCTGTTCTCTCCAGCTACTCATTCGGTGAACCCTGCTATCTCTGGCTCCTTACCTCCCATAAACACTTTACTAGGAGAGAGGTTGGAATTTGTTATGAAATTCAAGTACCTAGGGGTCTGGCTAGACCACAGACTCTCCTTCATGGAGCATGTCGAGGATCTGCTGAAAAAGTTGAGGCAGGGGCTTGGTGTCTTCTTTAGAATGAACTGCCTCCTGACCAAAGATGACAAGATGCAGTTAGTTCAATCCATGTTTCTATCCCTAATTGATTATGCTGATTTCATTTATAATCAGTGTAATGCCTACTGTCTTACTTACCTGGACACCTTATACCACAGAGCCTTGAGATTCATAACTGGCCTATCTATCACCACCCACCACTGCTCCTTATATGCAGCTATGGGGTGGACCTCCCTTCAGTACAGAAGGAATAGAAATGTGGCTCTCTGGACTTACAGAGCTATTACCAACAAATTACCCCAATACATTTCTGACTGTTTGCTGTTATACGTGGTAGGCAACTACTCACTGAGAAGCTATTTTCTGCTTCTACTGAAGGTACCTAGGGCCAATACGTGCTTTGGGAGAGTGGTCATAGGCTTTGTGTTGCCCTCACTCTGGAACAAACTACAGAAACATATGAAACTGAGTATCCCTGTTAGTCTTACCACCTTCAAGACCTTGTATGCCAAGGCTGTTAAGGAGCTATGCAGCTGTTCCCAGCATGCTTAGCATGCTAGGGTGCCTACTGCTTACCTGCCCACTACATCTCCACCTAACTAGGCCCCTTGATTGTCTCCACCTATACCCCCTTTTTTCTGCTAATTCACTACCTTTCTTACCCTCAGACTCCTAACACATATGTCCCCAGCTCATCTACTGTAGCACCCCTCCTAGAACAGCTGCAGTTCTGTACCCCTCCCATCCATATCTGCCCCTTAAGTTTGTATATGTCCTGACCAATGATATGCCATGCTGTTTGAAAATGTTTTAATATGCTGGTTGTTTCAGAATATTTTAATTCCCCTTCTCATACCATTCTCTTTAACCTTGTTAACCCTATACCTGAAATACTTGTTATTGCTCTGTGTATTTTTTTTCTATTTCTGTATAATTATGTCTATTTATTATCTACATAAAAGTGTTATCCTTGACCTTGTGTAATGCAGGTCCATCTTGTAAATGAGCCTGCTCAATGGTGTTCGCCTGGACAAAATAAAGACTTGATTGATTGATTGATAAAAATGTTACTTGTAGAGCATGAAGTAAAGGTCTAATGGAGTAGCCTCCATAGGCATAATTGAATCTAGCCAAAACACCAATGGTTTGTTTTGTTTTGGAAATTATGTATTCAAAATGGTGGTTCCAGTCTGCCATTTGTATAAAGGATTCCCAAAACATATAACTCTTCACTATCTTCAAGGTCCTATCATTAATTTTCCATGAATATTTTGTTTTCCTAGCCCCAATAACTAAGATTTTAAATGTTCTCAAATTTATCTTTAAAGTTAGGAAGTCTGAAGTTTTAGCCAATAGGTCAAGTTTTTTTTTGTAGCCCTGAAACCATAAGGGAACACAACACCAAATCACCAGCCTAAGCTAGGGAAGAACAAATAGCTAAACCAAATTTTTGAGAATCAGAGTTTAGGTTCTGTAATTCGAGTAACAGGTTATCAAGAAAATTACAAAAGATCATAGGTGTTAAAATGTACCCTTACCTTATGCCCGTCTTGGTCCTTAAGCTACTTGATAGATCATTTCCTGCTCTTATTTGAGCCCATGTGTTTGAATAGAGGTTTCTAATACCATTAACAAGGACAGGAGAGATGCATTTACTTAACATAACCTCCTATAAGGTTGATCTATTTATTGTATTGAATGCAGTTCTATAGTCTATCATAGCTAAAACTTCTGTTTTCTAATTGTGACATACTTCTCTATCAAATGAGAGAGTATGAAACAATTGTCCAGAGTGGAAAAGTGCTCACAGAAACCTGCTTGAACTGGAGCAAAGCCTCCAAGTACTTCAACTTTCTCTTTCAGTCTATCCAGCAAAACTTTTGCAAACACCTTATCCAAAATATCTAGTAAGCCAATGGGTTGGTACATTGAGGGGTCATCTCTTGGTCTCTTTTTATAAATAGGTACAGTTATTGAGCCAGCCCAAGAGTCTGAGATATAATTATTTAACAAGCATTCATTAAAAAAAGAGTACCAACAAGTCTGCCCACCCTTCAGATAAAAAAAGATTTCTCCAGGAATTTTATAACGGGCAGGTGCCTTGTTTCTTTTCAAGCTTACCATAGCTTTCAATACTTCAAATTTAGTAATGAGCTGATGGTGTTTTTTTTTAGTTCTTGTATATCCATATTTTTCCATGAGGAAGCCAAGCTTGGGTCAAACAATATATTGCTGTAATAATCAGTCCATATTTTCAATTATATTTGATGAACTATGTCATTTTGAGTTTTCCAAGGAAAAGAGTCTAGACAAACTTAATTCACTAAATGTTGGTAAATCTCCAGGGCCAGATAAATTACATCCGAGATTACTTAAAGAATTGAAAAATTGGTTGGTAGACCCACTACTCAAGGTATTTAATAAATCCATACAGTACAGTAACATACTTAATGACTGGAAAACAGCAGTAGTGATGCCAATATATAAAAAAGGTAATACTGAGGAGATCTCAAATTATAGGCCAATTAGCCTAACTAGTGTTTTGGGAAAGATCTTTGAATCTCTACTTAAATCCAAATTAGAATTAGACTTAGAAAAAAGGGAATAATAGATCATAAACAACATGGTTTTAAAAAAAAAAGGTCTTGTCTAACCGGAAGCCTTATCTTCTACGAACACATCAGTAAAATGATGGAAAACAATGACCCTGTGGATGTAATCTTTCTAGACTTCTGAAAAGCTTTTGACAAAGTATCACATTACACTCTGTTAAATAAAATGAGAAAATACAATATAAACAACACAATCGTTAATTGGGTAGAAGAATGGTTGTACAATTGTACCCAGAGGGTGACAATAAGGGGGCATTCATCTGACTTATGCCACATTAGTAGTGGTGTGCCTCAAGGGTCTGTGCTGGGACCAGCTTTGTTCTCAATTTATATTTCAGATTTATCAGAGAACATTAATAGCTTTATTGTTAAATTCGCAGATGATACAAAACTAGCAGCAAAAGTCACAACAGATGTAGATAGATTCACATTATCTAAAGATCTTAGAACAATAGAAAATTGGGCAAAACAGAATCATATGTCCTTTAATATCAGTAAATGTGTACAATTGCACTTAGGGCCAACCAACAACCGTCACCAGTTTCAAATAAACAATCAATTGTTAACATCAGCTAATGTACATAAAGATCTAGGTATTCTAATTTCCAGTGATTTATCCTTCCAGGATCATTATAATTATGTGACTAGCAAGGCAAATAGATTACTGGGTTGTATAAAGTGGAGCTTTATTGCTAGAGATACGGCAAGTATAATGCCCCCATATAAAGCTTACATAGGACCTCAGTTGGATTATTGATCCCCTTTGTGGAGCCTGTATCTGAGGAAGGATGTGGATAGGCTGGAGGGGGCCCAGAGGAGAGCAACCAAGATGTTCACAAACATGCACAATAAAGATTATGATGTCAGGTTGATCAACCTGAATTTGTTTACCCTGGAGCAGAGGAGAATGAGAGGCGACCTCCTCTTGATGTATAAATTATCCACCGATAACATGCTTATGAGACAACTGGGAATGAATTTTGTTAAGCGGGATGAAAACTTAAGAAGTCATAATAAGTACCAATTAGCACTGACATATCCAAGAAATAACAAGAGGCATTTTTTTCTATGCACAAAGAATAATTCCATGATGGAATTCTCTACCAGACACAGTGGTGTATTCTACTAATCTAACAAATTTCAAAAATAATTTAGATAATTACTTATTAAACATGACATGAAAATCTAGCTTGCTGGAGATACACATCTATGGGCCTTGGCCTTCTGTGTATCTAGCCATCTTAGTATGATTCTTAGTATGATTTCTCCTGCACCTGCATCCTTTAGCAACCAAAAGCCAAACGTTTTTGGTATCATTACTATCAATAACATCTAACATATTTTCCCATTGTTGGTCATGAAAGAGTTATTTTTTTTGTTTTAAGAGGGCCCTGTAGTTTTTTGGGCTTCCTTCAATGCCAGAGCACTATCTTTATCTGCTTTTCTCTTTGTCTTTCTTGAAATTTCCCTCAGTTTTTTCTTCTGAGAAATACATTCTTTGTCAAACCAGCCAAATGTAACTGAATTTTTGGCTTGATGGTTATAGGTTTATATAATTTTAGTTCAAGATCATGGAAAAGCACTTGTAGTTTGCCAAACTGTAAATCAAATGGGAATCATTTATGACCTGTTCCCAGGAACATAAGAAGAGAGTTATCTGGTTCACAATGCATTCTCCTAAAGTTATAGACCACTCCAGTTTTTTTGACTGCCTAACTGCGACATCCTTTGATGCTAATGAGTGGAATATACTGTACCCCCAGGTTTCTTTTCAATATTCTTACAAAGAATAACTGAAAAGTGGTCACTTTCAATTTCATTGGCTATTTTCAAGTCATCCCAGAAGTCTGGGGGACCTTGCCATAGGATTAAGTCCAGTACAGACACCCCATTTCTTGTAAAGTAAGTTGGTGAACCTTAACTATCCCCTGGGGTTCTGCCATTTAAGGGAAAAATTAAGTTATACTATAATATTTTGATCAATGTATGACCATTGAAATTATGTCATGAGTCTGTTGTAACTCTTTTGTTTCTATCTGCATTTGGGTACATGTAACCAGTAACTGGCTTATAATTGACAAAACACGCTTACACAGAGAGGCCTGTTATAAGTAGTTTGCACTGTATTATAGTGGTGTGGCAGTACCATTATAGTTAGGGTTGAGTAGGCTGTTTAATGTAATATTACACTTTAATAGCTTCACTCCTGTTCAATGGATTTCCACAACATATTGTGTGTGTGGTCTTGGGGGGGGGGGGACTTGGTCTCTTGAAGTACCAAGTTTTGTTCCAGTTAGATGTGTGGATTCCAAGATTCAGATAGTTAAAAACATGAAAAAATTAGGGTGTTTTTTGCTTTTCTTTGTCATCGCATAACACCCTTACAATTTGGAATTTGGGTGTGAAATTTTAATGGAAGAAAGGGAATTCCACAGTATAGTACCTGTCATTAGTTTGGTGAAGAAAATTTCATCTTTTCCAGAGTTGTAAGGATTCAAAATTGTGGCTCTGAGCATGCTCTGTATGTTTTTTTTTTGGATGGCTGTTTCATGTGAAACAAGAATGTGGCCATACAAAACAGGATTCTGTTTCATGAGGGGGGTAATCCTGCTTTGTGAGAAAAAATATTTTGTATGGTGGCCATCTTGTTTCCATTGTTTGTTTGTTTTTAAAAAAAAGGGTTTTGAAAACCCATAAAAAAATCATATCCTACAGAGACCAACACATGTATCTTGCTGAAAGGGACCCTATTAGGTGGATTCTTCGGTTAGTTTTGGAAAAAAGAGCCATGAAACATATTTTAGAACATTTTAAAAAGCTTGTTTCATGAAACAATTTTCTTGTTTTGTATGGCATCACAAAACAAGAATAGGGCCATATGAAACAAGATGTGGTTGATACAAAACACGAATTATGACTTAGTTTTTTCACATTCTTGTTTCACATGAAGCAATCCTTTTTTTGTGAGAATGGTGCAGTCTCACGCAACAGGGTTGGTTCTTATGAAACAAGAATTTGGGCTTTTTGTGACACATTCTTCTTTCATACGAGCGAATCCTGTTCATGAGAATGACACAATCTCCTGAAAGAGGATTGGTTCATATAAAACAAGAATTTGGGCTTCGTTTTTTCATATTCATTTTTCATATGAACCAATACTCTTTTGTGAGGAGAACACACTGTCACAATAGAGGACTGGTTTATACAAAAGAAAAAAATTGGTCTTAATTTCTTTCCACATTTGAACTTTAACAAGCCATAAGTACCTTAATATTTGGAGTTGACACTCTACATATAAAAGGAAATGTCTCAATGAATACTACAATACTTACAAATAATACCCTTCAAAAAAGTCAGTGGCCATATAAAAACATAAAAAAATGTAAAATAAAATTGCCATATGATAGCACTGTAACTTAAAGAAGTTGTAATTCTGTCACTCTTTGGAGTTAAGGGACAATCTATATATCAAATGAAAGGTCTCAATGAGTAGTAGAAAGGAAACCATATAATATCCCCGTAGAAATGCAAAGGGTATGCACGGCACTCCAGAATTTCCTCCCAACTTCACCATGGTGCCAAATAAACAATTAAACTCCGAGTATCATTAAACATGCTGCAAGTGTGTATCCCCTCTAGGTCTACAGCAGTAGCAATTTTGACACCAAACTGACACACATTCACTGACTGATGTGTAAAAAAACAACACCTTTTTGATTATATAAAATAAACCAACAGGACTTAAGAGCCACAGTTAATATACTTTTCTTTGAAGCAGTTCCCACCAAAAAGAAAACAAAATACAATAAAGCAGATACAGTAAATTGCTTTTCTAAAGGAACAGAAATGCAGGGCCTGTGGGGTCCTGCACTTACATACCCACATACACACGTGTATCAATGGAGGTAAAGAACTACAGGGCCCAGACGGCCCTGCACTTCTTGAATCACATGGATGTGTTCATGCAGGTCCCTTGAGAATATGATTCCACTATCTGAAAAAGTAAGGAAATTCTTTGCAAAAAAAAGTACGTTAATGCACAAGTTAGGGTTCAGACTAAAGTGACAAAAGTAGGGTGAATGTGGTATTAGGATTTCCAACTCTAACTCCTCACCCACCCTCCGCCAAGTAGCAAAAGAAAAAACATTATGGCTTTCACTGTCTGAGTCTTGGCAAATCAGGGTTTATGTCCTCCTTGGTGTTCTCAACCCTAAGATTCACCCCCATTCCATCAGAAAATAAGGTGAGATGTGATACATTTTGTTCAGCCAGGACCTACAGGTTGTTTGCAACATGTGGGGGAGACCCAGTTATGTATGTTTGCACACTATATCACAATGGGGTGAGTGTTAACATTAAGAATCCCAAGGAAGACCCCACCTCTGATTTATCAAGACTCAGGACAGAGAAAACTGGTATGTTTTTTACCCTTTGCTGCTAGGGTGTGGGGACCTAAGGTTGGAAACCCTAATGCCACATCTCTCTACTTTTGTCTCTTTAATCTGACCCCTAGCTGGTGCATTAAGGCATTTTGTTTGCAAGGACCATGTATCTTTAGAATTAACTTCCATTACATTAACAGAGTTTACATGCAGAGTGTCTGTAAGGAGAACATAGAACCACATGGGGCTCTGCCAGTGCAGTATCTGATAAGCCACATGTTGTAAGCAGACCAGTTTCTGAAGGGGATTGTAGTAATTCTCCAAGGCACAGTAACATTTCATCTGAGTATATACATTTGCAGAACTAAAACTGTATTTATTAGTAGCCATAACCAACTACTTCTCTAGGGTAGGAGTATAAGGGTTGCATAACTAATTCCCTATCTAGGTAATGAGTATAAGGGAGGCATCCAAAGGTATGTCAGGATGGTAATCATGTAAACCATACCTTAGGTGAAACTCACCTTAGAGAGTAGGCCAGTTTGGGTCTCAGTTAAAGGGTAATAGTCATAGAGAAAAAGTGAGAGTAGTACCAGCAGTCCAGCAGTTACAAATTGTGTATAAAGAGGCAACCAACAGCATAGCCCATAGGTACTGTGTGGAGGTAGTCAGCTGTAGGGACTCTGGGGCACTTATATCCAGTGTTATGCTCTGCAGGAGGCGATACAGGTAGCTTGTGTGAACATCTTAAACAAGGTGACATGCTTAGATGAGTACAGTTACCACTAGTGTCATTGGAATCCTTGTGAAAGTAATTAAGTTTAAGCAGCAAGATAAACAAAGCATAGAGTAGTCTGCACATATCAGGCTTTCCAGAGGGAGTTTTTAGTGTCACTATTATTTCTATCCTGCACATTGTCATTAGTATTTCTCTCATTGACATACCAGTTTTACAACTACTTTGACCTTAGTCAGTTAGAAAGTGGGACCCTGTTACTATATGGAAGACTTAAGGCCAGCATTTACACCTTGCTAACACCACTATGTCAACTCCCCCCCCCACAAGGTTTTCCTATAATGGACTCCACAAGAGGGATTTTAAAGCTAATGTGCAGTGAGGGATCCTTAGTACAATGTTCAAAATGTACTCAGAAACAGCTTCCCCTATGTGTACTGAGGGGCTCTTGTGTGTTAACTGTCAAGCAGATGATAGGTTACAACACAGACTAAATAACACCTTAACTGAACTGCGGAACTAACAAGAAATTAAACAAATGGAAACATTCTTTGATGCTCTAGGGGGCAGAAACAATTTCCCTGTCAGGAGAAAACCCAGGTACCAGCAAGAAAAAAGTAAGTGATGGAGAATTAAACAATAGTCTGATTTTAACATAAAAAATTCCAGAAAGAAAGGTAGAGAGGAAATAGGAAACCCTGTTAACTACAACTGGTGTGTGGTAAAACCAAACAGAGGATGGAAAAATGGCACAAGGGCAATTCAAAATTCTGATCTGACATTAAGTAATAGATATAGTACACTATCACAAGAAGACAATCCTAACAGTTTATCCAATGGGCAAATGTTCGAGACCCCAAAACAAATGATAGTACTGGGTGACTCCATCATAAGGCATTGTCATTCTATAATATGTGAACCAGACAAACTTAACAGAATGGTCCTTTGTTACCCAGGTGAAAGAATCAATAACATTACAGTAAGAGCACCAGGTATTCTGGAGAACAGTGGAAAAAATCCCATAGTTACCATACACACTGGCCCTAACAACGTAGGACATGACCACAAAAAAACATCTGCCATGAACTCATTGGGCACAGGATCATGTTGCTGAATGTCAAAACTTTATGGCAAGAAATGCCACTAGCAAAAGGGCGTGTATCGGAATCTCATTGGGCAAAACACCAACCTGACAGAAAAAGTGCACTCCCTTTAAAACAATGGGCTTCTGTGTTTTGTTGTGTGTGGGGGGGGGGGGCTGTGCTCCCCACACCCCACCGGAGTCAATATAACAAGCTCCAGAGTTTGTGGACTTCGGGGATGGGGAGTAAGTTGGGAGGGGGGAAGTTTATTTGGCAAAAAAAAGAATGCTGCAAAAAGTAGCAGCACACAGAGACCTGGTGAGAATTGAACCTGGATCCCAGGTCTCCGTTTCCTCCGTGTGCTGCTGCCTTAGTCACTCCACCATGGGAGCAGCTCAACCAGGTGCCCAGCACACAGAAATGTGATCCCTTCCCAGAATGTGTGCATAATGACAGGGGTAGCAGTATTTCCTACACTGTTCTACCCCTGTCGCTCCTCCTACATGTGCCATCTGTACAGTGCAATTAATACCGCACTGTGTTTCATGCACGGTATTGACCTGGTAGGAACTCATTGAGATTGCCCTAGAAATAAAAGCTACTGGAGCAGATTTACTTATATCTGGAATTCTCCCAGTCCCCAGAGCAGTTCAAGAGAAAAGCAACACCATTATGAGGACTAATGCTAGATTAAAAAACTGGAGAGCAAGGAATAGTGAAAGATTTATTAACACCTGGTCAAATTTTATAAGGGAATACACTTATACAGTAGTGATGGGCTGCACTTCAATAATACGTGGGCATTCTTTCTTGGCAGACTGATCAAAACACACATGGAAACAGGCCATTTAAATTAGAACCAGAAGGGGGAGGGTGGCCAAAACCGGGACCAACATTGAACACAAAAGAAAGACTGAAACCAAAAGTGGCATAAACAGTCATAATATGACATGTCTATTAAATAACACAAGGAGTCCAAATAATGAAATTAGTGAACTACATGCAGTTTTTAATACCTACAATGACATAGGCATAGTTTTAATTACAGAAACCTAGTGGGCCCCAGATTATTCATGGGACAAAAATATCCCATGATATTCATTAATAAGGAGCTCTGTATGTCTTGAATTCCATGTTAGCCATCAATTTATCTAACTAAATTAAAGATCACAGTTCCAATACAAAACTATTTTGTTACAGACTAAACCCAGTTTGGAGGATGACTTCATTCTTGGCCTATGTTACAGATGGTTCTACTATGCTGAAACGACAACAGTGTTGTTGAAGTTTGGCATGGCAAGATCCCCAATGTTGACAGACAAAATTTCACCTGGCAGACATTATGTGTTTTCTATCAGGGGGCTGTGCCCCCGAACCCTCCATGCGAGGGGCTGTGCCCTTCACACTCCCCTTCTTAAGATAACTAACTCAGAGTCAGAGTTGTTTTGAAGGAGGTGTGCAAGACAGTGAAAGGGCAAAATTTCACCCTTGGGTCCCTCACAGTGACAATCTCGAAAGCTGTTGAAATTGGCACTGTGAGGGATTTTGCCGCTGTGCATTCGCTGTGCGAATGGCACACCGTTACAGACCACCAAACACATCAGATGACATAAATCAGGAAATTATAAAATAATTAGAGGGAGCATGTGATATGGGACATGTGTTTTTTACTGGTGATTTAAATTACTCTGATGTAAAATGGGAAAACCTGAGAGCTCGTACCAAACAGAGTTCCAAGTTTCTAGACACTTGCCTAGAGAATAACTGAATATAACCGAATATAACATGTTAAAAGTCCCAACAGGGGTGACAATTTATTAGATTTGGTAATAACATCAGAAGCAATTAACATCTCAAAATGTGAGGTGACCACACCTCTCAGTAACAGTGACCATGACACCATGTTAGTTAGTACACTAAACCAACAGCGGCATTTAAAAGACTGTACAGAATTTGATTTGTACAAAACTGCAAACAAAGCTGAGATAAATGGAGAGAAATGTTGAACTGATAAAAAATTAATTGGGTTACTCTTTTTAACAACAGACAAGTGGAGGAGTGTTGGGGCTACTTAAAACACAAAAGTATAACAGTTATGAAAAACATGTTAAACATGTAAAAAAGTACAACAGGAGGGGAATCAAACCAAAATGGCTGAGTAGCAAAATACTAAAATTAATGAAAAATAAAAACAAGTGTTATGCCATGTACAAAAAGCATAAAACAACAGCAAACTAGACAAAGTTTAGAAATTTACAAAAGATATGTAAGAAGACAATAAACAAGGCTAAGTGTCAGAAAATAGATGAGCTGCTACTACTACAAAATTTAACTGTAAGAAATGATACAGTTATATCAGTTCCTTAAAAAAAATCTGATGCTGAACTGAACATAATAACTAGCAATAATCAAACATTTGCTGAACCTGCAGAAATTGCAAAGAAAATGTAATAACTATATTAGCTTCATCTATTCTAAATCTAGTATGGAAAACTCCTAGCATAACATAATAAAACATGGTGAACATGTCATTAACATGACAGAAATAAAAGAGAAAACTGAGTCTAAAATCATTTGGAGTGCCCGAAGCAGACAATATAATGCCACAAATTTTAAAACTGTTGATTGCTTGCATCTGCCTTCCACTGAATTTGTTATATGAGAAACCCCTAAACACTGGTGAGATCCCAAGCGATTGAAGGGTTACTAAGATTACTCCTATTCATAAGAAGAGGAGTAAGCAGGATATCAAGAACTACTGTCCTATAAGTCTAACCTCGGTATCATGCAAAATGCTTTAGTCAATTATAAAAGGCAAAATGTTAACAGATCACATCCACTATGTTTCTACATTAGGTGTGACACAGCTTTATAAAAGGACGATTATGTACAACAAATATGATCTGTTTCTACAAGAAAATAAGTAATTATCTGGACAATGGGGAAGCCATAGATGTGGTCATGTTGGATTTTTGTAAAGCTTTTGACACTGTCCTGCACTGGGCTATGGCAGAGAAATAGACAAAATACAGTGGGCCAGATATTCAAAAGGGTTGCTCCATGCGCAATAGGGTTGCGCCTGCGCAAGTCCAAACTTGCTCCATTCTGCGATATTCAGCAGGAGGCAGTTGCGCCACAGAAAACATGCTGAGCAACAGCGCAATGCAAATGAATGCATGCTGAACTGGAGGGGGAGGAACCATGCATAAACTGCACAGCCCGATATTCAGCCGGGCTGTGCAGAGTTGTGCAGGCGCAACCCCCAACCTGCGCCTGGAGGACTTTGAGCCAAAAAAGGCTTAAGTCGAGGGCCACTCACAGGTGAGCTGCTGTATTGCAGGGGGCAACACAGCAGCTGCCACCTGTGGCTGGACCAACCAGTCCCCTGTGCCCCCCGCAGCCCGATCGCGGGCAAGAGTGGAAGAAATCCCCACCCCCCACTGGCCCGATCGTGGGCAGCAGGTGTCCCCCAACATATCCCTGGTGGTCCAGTGGACTGATAAGCCCGATCGTGGGCTGCATAGATGTAAAATAACCCCGAACCTATCCTGGTGGTCCAGCGGACCGATAAGCCCGATCGCGGGCTGCATAGATGTAAAATAACCCCGAACTTATCCCTGGTGGTCCAGTGGACTGATAAGCCCGATCGCGGGCTGCATAGATGTAAAATAACCCCCGCCCCAAGACCATATCCTGGTGATCTGGTGTCCCCCACCCCACCCACCGACCCCACCACCGCTCCCCGCGGCGGCGGCGGCAGCATCCACCTGCCTGCGTCCGCGCCCTGCGACAACTGCCGGTAGGGCTGCACATTGGTGCAGAGCAGAGCCAATGGGCATGCATTACCCGTACAAGGCAGTCCAGATTTGTGAATGAATTCATTCACAAATCTGGACTATCTTATGCGGTATAAATGCTGCGCCACCAGCTCTTGCTCTGTCATAACGGGCGATATCGGCGAGTAATGAGGCGGCAGGCGGTGGATGCTGCCGCCCGCCAGCTGCGGGGGGTGGGGTGGTGGGGCTTCGTGGGTGGGTGGGGTGGGGGACACTAGATCACCAGGGATATGGTCTTGGGGCGGGGGTTATTTTACATCTATGCAGCCCGCGATCAGCTTATCGGTCCACTGGACCACCAGGGATAAGTTCCGGACATCTATGCAGCCTGTGATCGGGCTTATCGGTCCACTGGACCACCAGGGATAAGTTTGGGGGGACACTTTGCTGCCCGCGATCGGGCCAGTTGGGGGGAGGTGGGAGATTAATGCTTTTGCCCACGATCGGGCCAGTGGGGGGGTGGGGGGATTATTTACTATTTTGCCCGCGATCGGGCTGCAGGGGGCGTTGGTTCCCCGATGGCTGCTGCCTGGCAGGGTGCCAGGCACAAGTCCTCGGGGATCGGTGCACCTGCATGCTAATGGCATGCAAATGGGGCCATAAACAGATGCAAATGGACCCCCCCTGCACCTTGCATGAATTATGGCCCCATTTGCATGTCACCTTTTGAATATCGGAAATTTGCGCATGGCGCAATGGTACTTGCGCCACAGCAAGTTGAATGCTCCACTCTGACCACTTGCAGGAGCGCAAGTTCCATCGCGCCATGCACAGTGGTTGGGTGATATCTGAAGAGTTGCTCAATAGCGCAACTCCTTTGAATATTGCCCGGGCCACACCCCTGCGCAACTATTTTGCGCAGCGCAAGGGCTTGCACCTCAGAATGGCGCAGTTTGAATATCCAGCCCAGTATGGACAAATACATTATAAACCCTGTGTTCAACTGGCTCACAGATAGGACTCAAAAGGTGTCTGTCAAGGGCTTTCTATCCAGAGAAGGGGAAGTGACAGGAGGAGTGCCACAGGGCTCCATTTTAGGCCCCATCATTTTCCACCTATTTATTGCTGACTTAAGGGATAATGTACAAAACCATATGATCAAGTATGGAGATGACACTAAGTTAGATGGACAATGCAATACAATTGAACAGATAAAAACAATTTAGAAAGATCTGAACACAATAACTGAATGGGCATATGAGTGGTGTATGCCCTTTAACATGGGCAAATGCAGCATTTTACATATGGGCAGAAATAACACAGCATATCAATAGTATGTGTTAAATAACACCATCTTAAAACAATCAACTAGTGAAAAAGACTTAGGGACAGTTATTAATATGACATTTACTTTTAAGGAACAATGTACTTAAGCTATCTCAAGGGCTAACAGGGTTTTTGGTGATATTAAACAGAAAATAAAAAGAGCCAAAAGAAGGAAAGTACTGATGGCATTGTATAAATCCTATGTCAGTTCCCATTTGGATTACTGCAGACAAATCTGGAACCCCCACAGGAAGAACAAAATTAACAAAATAGAAAGGGTCCAAATTAAAATGACTAAGATGATTCATGATGCTAGAAATAACTCATATGAAGTGAGATTGAAACAGTTAAATTTACACTCACTTGAGACACGCAGAAAGGGGGCAACCTACTACTCTTGTACAATATAATAGATGACAACTTTCTAAGAAATGAATTGAATATTGAAATGAAGGACTCTGCTATTAGATGCCACTTGCTGCAGATCAGGAGTAAGAGATTCAGGTCTAATAAAAGGATGTATTCTTTTCACACAGAAGGTGGTGAATCTCTGGAATTACCTACCAGAGGAGGTAGTTGTCAGTAAAATAAAGGATACTTTCAAGAATAAGTTGGACAGTTATATAGCAAATAGAGGAGAACTGCAATACTACACTGGATTATAGGGAGCTATTTATGGGCTAATGTCTTGTTCTGCTCCTCATACATTAGTGACATATTCGTGACCTTTGGGGAGCTCCATGATCAACTGGTTGCAGCAAGAGTTATCTGGTAGCAGCAAAAGGGGAGATATCTTGGCTTTAACACTAACTGAGCTTGTGCTTACACGTCACACCCCATTCCCCAGAGGCCCACTGGCCTAGGAGGCTGGATGGTGATAGGAAGAGGATAGGGCAGTAGTACCAGCCACTCAGTGGTCAACCAAACCCATTAACTATGAACAGCAAATCATGTTGAACCACTGAAGGAATCACAGTTGCCTGAATCCATGGGGGGACTCTGAATCAGTCCTGAAGAAAGGGCAGGGAGACTTGGTGGTACCTGAGGGTGAGAGTGGGAGGAAGTTAGCAAGTAGTATCTTAGTCTTGCGGGACTCAATGATTAGAGAGGTGGGGATGGTGGTGGGTGGAGGGGGAACAGAAGGGGGTGGTTAGGCACCTTCCTTGAGTATTGGAAATCTGGGATATGGATAGGATAGGGAAGATGGTTGAGGAGGGTGTGGGGGAGCTGGAGGTGCTGGTACATGTGGGTACCAATGACCTGGTGAACCAGCATGTGGTAATAGTGAGGCAGAACATTCAAAGCCTGAGGGACAGACTGAAGGTGCACTTGGCTTCCCAGGTCTTTTATGAGGTCCTCCCTTATGGGTTAAGGGGAATGAAAACAATGGGAAGGATAGAGTGAGGAAAGAGGAGGTCACGATGTTTAATGGGTGGTTGAAGGGATGTTGTCAGGCAGAGGGGTACCACTTTGTGTGGGACTGGGGGCTTCTGGGACAGGGTGCCTTTTAAGGGTGATAGCCTTCACCTAACAAGAGGGGAACAGTATCAGGAGCAGAAGTTTGAGTCTACAATAGTGGAAAACTAAACTGACTTCAGGGAAGGTTGAGGCTAGGGATACCACTACGAAGCTTTGTGAAGTGGGGAACCTAGCTAGGACTCCCCCTTTACTGGGGGCTAGAAGCATTTGAGGGAGGATGCAGTAAAGCACAACTTCATAAACGGGTAGAATGGGGTTTAACTAAGCTAGCACAAAATAGGAAAATCAAGAAATTAAGGAGGCTAGGGAAAAATGAAGTGGGAGGTCATATAAAAAAAACATAAAAGTGGTGTAGGCAAAAGATGGAAGGCAGTCTGCCCTAATGTCATGAGCCTTGGAAACAAAATCAGTGAGATCCAGGCAATGGTGGCAAATTCTGGGCTGGACCTTGTAGCCCTTACAGGTACTGGGTCAAAATAGCATGGGAATAATAGCACAAGCAAAACCACACCGTCAAAATAGCATATGACAAAACACCTACAAGGAAAATACTGTGCAGGTACGGGTAGTACTATCCCTGTAGCTGTTGGCCATCAGGATGAAGGGAGAGGATAAAAGCTCTGCTGGGTGGCAGTCTGCCAAGCAGCAGCTGTGGCTTGGAGGGTAGGGCCATAGGCAGAGGAGGGTGGCGCAGCATCTGTCAAGAGGGGTTCAATTCCTAGTCCCAGAAGCCTTGTGTTTTTTTTGTTTTGGGTTTTGTCTCCCCACTTCTGACTTACTTTGTGTGTGTGAACATGCTTCCCCTCCTTCTCTGAGGTTTCTCCCTATCCCCAGTTGCTTCTCCCTGGAGGTAGGTATATTAATTTGGGGGAGGGGCACAGTTTGTTTTTTTGTTTTATTTTCATGATGGTAGTGCTCGCTGTTTTTTACAGGGTGCTACCTTGGTCTTTGCTGTTTTTCCTGTGTGGTATTTGACCGCGCTGTTATTGTGTTAGCTGTATTGACCCTATGCCACAATTATGGAAACTTGGGATGAAGAGAACAAAAACTGGGACCTGACAGTCCCAGGCTGTACCATGTAGAGATGCGATGGGTGAAGGTATAAATGGAGGGGTAGTCCTTCATGTCAGGGAAATAATTGATTCAGTGGGGATGGAGCCATCAGGGATGGAAATGTGGTAATATAATCACAGTGGGATCAGCTCATGGAGCAATGAGGTAGGAGATTGCACATGGGGTTGATCCATAGATCAAGGAACCTGTTGCTGCCAGTCAAGTATACCTCAGAAGGTAGTCACATCTTAGGTCTGGGGCTGCAGGGCATAATATTAAGCCAAATAGCAAAGTTCCAGAAGTCCAGCCACACACGACCATGTTTAAAAAAATTCTTAATAGTTTTATTGTTTAGTCATAAGGGCCAGAAATCCTGTCCAACATTTCACCACACTAGCTTCATCAGGGTAATGAAGCATATACAAAAGAATTTATAACATTTACAAATTATAAATACAAAAAATATATCCTTCTATTACAGTTCAAATTTTTAAATCCCTTGTTGAATGATTACGAGTCATAGCCACCACCACAACAGTGGTTTACATACAGTAGTATTAAAAGTCTTAAATCAGTTTCTGCACAATATAACCAGTGTAGAGCCATATAAGTCAGCTATTTGCTAACAGTTACTCAACTCTATTGAAATATTGTCTTTCAACATAAATCTTCTTTAAGAAGCAATATCCAAAAAATAGCTTAAAAACTGATTGTATACATTAGTGATGTATCTCACCCATGAAGTGTTATTCATACTGTAACTGAACCATAAGCCAAAATAAGGAAAACATTTTTTACCCTTAAATATTAAATTGTTCAATGTTGTAGTAAAACCATTCCACAAATAAATTGTTGCCATGGCAACCTAAAGACAATGCACACAATGTACTAAAAATGTATAACAATATAACTAAAAATGTGTAACAATAATAAATTATAGTTTCTTTCTTCCTTCTTCCCCCCTCTAACCCCTACCTGTGCATCTGGATCCCTGCTCTCCTTGCCTATCCAGACACCCCAACCTGAGTCACTATTAATTCTCCTCCCTCACTTCCAATATGGTATCCCTGTACTCCTCCAGTGCATGCACTCTTATTCTCCTCCATCAGCTGCTCACCCTAGTTATAACTTCTTCTGACCCAGTAATCAATGCCCAGTTCGCTATTGATGCTCACACATTGGGCGCGTCCCCACTAACTCTGCACCCAGCTAAGCGTGCAAATCTCACCATTGGCCCCTACCTCCCTACTTGCCATTTCCACTCTCCAAGATCCTTTTTCCCCAGCTCCTCACTACCCCCCACCCCAATGAAACTCCAAAAACGAAGGCCCTGAGATGTGGTCTAGAAAGACTCAAACAACTTAAAGTCTACTTATATAGGATTGTGTTGTTACTACTGTTAATTTCTGGAAATGTTCATCCAAATCCCGGCCCTATGCGTACCCCCCAAATGGGACATGCCAATCATACCATCCTTAAACTAGCATCCCTTAGTATTCAGAGCCTCCTACCAAAATTGGATGACCTTCAAGTCTGGGTGACACAACATAACCCTGACGTGATCACACTGAATGAAACCTGGCTCTCAAAGAAAACCCCTGACTCAGCATGAACTCTTTCCGACTATACACTGTTCAGGCAACATAGGGTTGGCAAAAGGGGAGGGGGTTGCACCATCTACCTAAAGGACTCCCCTGAAGGGTCAAATTCTACACAATGCCCCCCTAGCAAATCAGTCTCAATTACTGGGCATTATAATTCTCCTCAGTCAGCACAGCAAGGCCCTATATGTCTTTTCTGTTTACATCCCCCCACAATGAAAACAAGTTAGGTATAAATCTGGTAATTGAGCATCTAGAAAGCCTACCAAACCAATCTGAGATTGTTGTCATGGGTGATTTCAACATCAGCTGGTTGGCACTGGAAGCTGCCCAGTTCAAAGATGTTATTGCAGTGCATAGCATCAACTAGCTGGTGACCTCCCACACAAGAGCCAACCTGAGAACAGGCAACAACTCCCTCCTGGACCTGATTCTCACCATGCACCCACAAAGACATATTAGCACCATGGTTCTTCCAGACTTCATGAGTGACCATTCTCCTGTTATTAGCCTCTGGACAAACAAATTCACTAGACCCCCCCCACCAAAATCACAAATCACATGCTAACAGAGGCTGAAAAAAGGGAAACTTGGTCATTACAAGGCTTTCCTGTCGCAGTGAGACTGGTCACCACTGAGCTCTTTCACCAACATTGACCTTGCATTAAACTACTTAATAACACACCTAACAAAGCATGTGGCATCTTTGCCACATCCCATAAGACTAAGTCCCAGGGAATTACAAACCCATGGATCAGTGCTGATCTGTTAAACAAAATGAAAGCTAGGGACAACCTTTGGCACCATACTCAGTGCTCTGGATACCAAGCTGATAAGCAGCACTATAGAGCTGCTGGAAATGCTTGCACCAAGGAAATCCACAGGGTTAAAAAGACCTAATATCAAAATGAGCTCACAAACTCCTGGGGCAACAGTAGGAGTTTCTGGCAGAAAATGAAGGCTCTCACTGGCAATCCAAGCAAGGCGTTGTCTACAATGGTGATTGCAAATGACACCCCTGTTCAGGACCCGACTTCCATTGCTGAAGCTTTTAACTCAGCCTTTACAGATCTCAGCCAGGTCCTACCACCCAACTTTTTTCATAATACCAACACCACTAACACTACTGCTCCTCCCCCTCCCACATCCCCCCTTTCTACTTCAGGAGACTCACGCTCACTGAGGCTAAGAAATATGTGCTAAGAGTTCTAGGTAAAACCAGGTATAGCAGTGACACCATTGACATGAAACTGCTATACTTATCAACTGATGTCATGCTACAACCTCTCTCTACCATTCTCAACCTCTCCTTGTCCCTTCAGCAGTTCCCCAAGCTGTGGAAGGCTGCAACTGTCATGCCAGTATACAAATATGGTGACAGATCTCTAGTCTCAAACGATCGGCCTATCTTGATTCTACCACCCCTATCCAAAATCCTTGAGAGAGTTATGGCTGACCAACTGTCTGAATTTCTCTCCAAATACAACATCCAATGCACCCAACAACACAGACTCCTTCTGGCACAAAGTACCACCACAGCATTATTGGAATACACAGATTATGTACACAAAGCCTTAGACCATGGTCTCATAGTCGGGTCAATTTACAGTGCCCTGACTAAGGCTTTTGATACTGTGACTAACTCCCTCCTCCTTAACTCCCTCCCCTCCCTTGGCTTTTCCCCTTCTGCAATGAGCTGGTTCAAAAGCTATCTTGGAAACAGAACACAACAAGTAAGATAAATGGCTTCCTATCGAGTTTTCTTCCAGTCAGCATGGGTGTCCCACAAGGGTCCATCCTTGGACTGTTGCTGTTCAGCCAGTACCTGAATAACCTTCCCAAACCCTGTGACAACAACATTGTGCTATATGCGGATGATGCAGTACTTTTCTCCAGTTATACTGATCTACTCCCTCTCACTAGTGACCTGCAATTAAACTTCACAAAAATAGAGTTTTGCTTTGCCAACCACAACTTATTAATGAACTACAAAAAAATAAAGACAATGCTCTTTGCTAGCACCCAAAACAAATACACACCCCTAACCATCTGCAATAACAAATCAACCCCTGGAAATGGTTCAGGAATTCAGATATTTAGGCATCACTCTTGAAAGCTCCCCTTCTATGCACTGCATGTTAATCATATCTCAAAGGTCGTAGACTGCAGACGGGGTCCTCTACAAGCATAAACACTGTCTCACACCAGCTGCACTGAAGCTTGCTATCACCAGTGCTACACTGTCCATCAGAGATTATGGCCTACTTATCTACAGTGCTGATACTGATACCACGCTCAAGCGGCTGGTGATCTCGATGAATAAGGCCTTTAGGCTGATAACCAGTGCTGAAAAACAGACTCACACCTGTGACCTCTATCAGCAATCTGAGTGGCTCAAACTCCATGGGAGGGTAAAATATCAGACCTGTCTATTTACCAAAAAGATTTACCTCGCCTTAACTCCTCTGTGCACCCAGTCCCTGCTTCTCCCCTCAACGCCATATCTGGAGCTCAGATAAACTAACTTTCCACGTTCCCCACTACTGGACCTCTTAAGCACAACATACATTTAGGTACAGAGCCCCAGCCTGGTTGAGTGATCTGCCCCCCAAAGTCCTCTCTGAACCCAAACTAGGCACCTTTAAAAACAGGTTCCAGGGTCACCTCATTACTCTAAGCCAATACTACTGCCCCCTTTAGTTATCCACACACCTCTAATGCCTTTCCCACATCCCCCCTTATTTTTGCACTTTTGCTCCTCCCCTGCCACCTCTTTCACTTCAACAACACCCCAACCACCCCAGTTCTACCTCCCCTAGACTCAATATCCCATATGCTCCTCCCCTCTTGCCCTGCTTTTAGCTCTTTTCAGCAAATGTCTGCCATGTATCTGGACTGCCTACTTCTTCTGGTGTACTCTGCTCTGGATTATTTTTGACATAGTCCTCCATATTACTGGACTGCATACTTTATCACCGATGTACTCTGGTATTGTTTAATTCTATCTACTGTTATTCCTGGCACTGCAACAGTTTTGTACTTTGTTTTCTGCCTTGGCACGTTTGTTTATCCAGTCACCTATTTCGTGTATTGTTTCCTTTTCTGTCTATAATCTTGTACTGTTTGCATTTCACAGATATGGATCCTTTGTAAAAGAACCACTGGTTCAATGGTAATTGTAATCCTAGTTATGAATAAATAAATAAAAATCGCCTCACCACCGTGACATTCTATTCACCATACCTCTCAAGCTCAACGTACCTTCTACACCAGGGCCTCATTGCTATTGAATAGCCTTCCTCCTGAAATCTCTGCTGAGAACAAGCTTGGCCCATTCAAACATAAACTTCATCAGCACCTCACTGATCTCAGCAATTGTGACTGCTTCACCTAGGCCTGCGTTACACCATCTCCCTCCTCCCCCTTTCCCTCTCCTGCTACTTTACTCTTATCCCACACCTCCCCCACCCCACTCCCTCTCCCTTTGCTCTCTCCCCCTCCTCCCTTGTCTTCTATCATGCCCCCTCCTACCTGCCCTCCCCTTTTCCCCTTCCTCTACCCCTCTCCCTCTTCCCTCTTCAACCCCACCTCTGTGTACCCATTGGCTCCTCCCTTCTCCCTCCTTTCAGCCCACCTAGCACTTTCCAACCTCATGCACTTGTGACAAAGTCAACTTCTTGACTGCCATCTCTCATCACCCCCTGCACGCCTGTCTCCCCACACTCACTTAGGTTAAGTACTTTTGTACCTGCTTCTTGCATACCTGTTTCTTATTGCCTGCACTGCCTATATTATCTCTATATTACTATTTTGTGAACTCACTTTTGTACTGTACCCCCACTGTTTATTTTTACTCTCCTGCTGATGTGGAACCTTTGTAAATGAGCCTCTGGTTCAAAGGTAATTGTAATCCTAGTACTCAGTAAATAAAATAAAAAAATAAATAAACTAATTGTACTAGAAGATGGAAAAAGGGAGGGGTGGAGCAGTAGCCAGGAATCGACCGGCTCAGCATATTTGAACTGTGGACAGGCTGTGCAACCCAGCCTGTCTACAAGTTCGGTAGGCTTTTTTGCAATTAGAGTGCGTGGGAGCTCGCTCGATTCTTCGCTAATAAGGTGGCCGACATCAGGTCGGATCTGTGTCCAGCGGCTCATAAGGGGGATGCTGTTGGACAGCATGAAACATAGAAACATAGAAACATAGAATTTGACGGCAGATAAGGACCGCTTGGCCCACCCAGTCTGCCCATTTCCCTACCTGATGGATAAGCTGCAGGTCCTAGTTAACCAGCAGCCTACTCCTTCTTACCCCCACCCCCTAGAATTGCCTTATGACTGTCCCATGCATGCTTGAATTCCACCACTGTTTTTGACTCCACAACCTCCTCTGGAAGGCTGTTCCATACATCCACAACCTCTCTGTGAAAAAATACTTCCTTAAATTACCTCGAGCCGCCCCTTCTATCTTCAAATTGTGCCCCTTGTTCTTGCACACCTTTTTGAAAGATGCTACCCTCTGGACTTTGTTGATCCCTTGAGGTACTTGAAAGTTTCTATCATGTCTCCCCTCTCCTCCTTTCCTCGAGGCTATACACATATTAAGCTCCTTAAGTCTCTCTTCTGATGTCTCCGTGCAGACCCTGCACCATTTTAGTTGCCCTCCCGGACAGCTTCCATCCTGTCTATGTCTTTATGGAGATTGGGTCTCCAGAACTGCACGAGTACTCCAGATGGGGTCTCACTAGCTGTCTGTACAGAGGGATAATAACTTCCTGTTTTCTACTGGTGATGCCTCTTCCATGCATCCCAGTATCCCCCAACCCTCCTTGCTGCCCTCTCACATTGCTTGCCCACCTTTAGGTCATCTGATATGACTACCCCAGGTCCCTTTCCATTTTTGTTGTTGTTAGTAGCTCACCCCCATTGTGTACTCTTTCCTGGGTTTGTTTCCTAGGTGCATTACCTTGCACTCTTAGAATTGAATCTAAGCTGCCATACATTTGACCATTCCTCTAACCTTGCCAAGTCCCTTCTCATCCTTTCCACTCCACCTTGTGCATCAACTCTGTTGCAGATCTTTGTGTCATCTGCAAAGAGACATACTTTTCCTTCCAGCCCCTCTGCAATGTCGCATAAAGACATTGAAGAGGACCGATCTAAAACTGAACCCTGCGGTGCCCCACTACTAACCCCCTTTTTCAGAGTGTACTCCATTTACTATTACTCTCTGTGACCTATTCTCCAGCCAATTTTACCCAGGCTGTCATCTTGGGACCCACTCCCAGGCTGGCTAACTTGTATATTAATCTTTGTATGTTTTGGACTGTGTCAAATGCCTTCAAAGTCTAGGTAGGCCCATGTCCACAGCCCTCCCTGATCAACTACTTTGGTCACCCAGTCAAAGAAATCTATCAGATTTGTCTGGCATGACCTTCCGCTGTGAATCCATGCTGCCTTGGGTCCTGTGCCCCTCTGGCCTCTAGATACTCAACAATTCTTTCCTTCAGAAGTGATTCCATCATTTTCCTACCACTGAGGTTAAACTAACAGGTCTGTAGTTTCCTGCTTCTGCCTTGCTCCCACTTTGTGAAGGGAATCACATCTGCCCTCCTCCAGTCCTCGGGTACCACCCCATCCTCCCATGATTTGTTAAAGAGGGTAGTCAGTGGTGTCACTAGTTCTACCCTTAGTTCTTTAGAATTCTGGGATGAATCCCATCAGGCCCCATTGCTTTGTCCACCTTCAGTTTTAAGAGTTCTTTCAGAACCCTTCTTCTGTAAATGGGCTGGTATCAACTTCTGCATCCAGAGTGTTTCTACTGTTTGTTTTAGGTACTCCTCTTCATTTGTAAATACTGAGCAAAAATATTTGTTTAGTATCTCTACCTTTTCACAGTCACCTCTGCCCACCCTCCCTCCCTTTATTAAGCCTCACCATCCCTCCCTTGGTCTTCCTTTGCTCCCTGATGTACCTATAAAGGTTTTATCCCTTCTTAACTGAGTTGGCTATCTTTTCCTCGGTTTGGGCCTTTGCTGTTCTGACTGCCTTCCCAGCTACCTTTGCTTTAACTGATACAGTTCTCTGTCCTGTTCCTTCTGTGATTCCTTGTACTTCCTGAATGCTTTCTTTTCTCTTGAACCTTCACTGCCACTTCCTTTGAGAACCATAGTGGTTTCTTACCTCATTTCGCTTTTGTTTATTTGCTTTACACAAAGGCTTGTTACCCTGTGATGGCAGTTTTTATTATTCCCCATTGTTCTTCCACCCCTGCTTCCTGCCCATTTGCTAGTGCATTCCTTAGGCACTCACCCATTTTGACAAAGTCAGCCCTCCTAAAATCCAGTACCTTTGTCTTTGTATGGCTTGACTCTATTGCCGTGTTTATTGTGAACCATAATGTTCGATGGTCACTAGTTCCCAGATGGCTACCCACTTCTACATCTCAGTTCACAGTTCACAGTACCTCAGTCTTCTTGGTGTTCCTTCAGCAGACCTGATTTCGTCGATGTCATGAGGATTATCCATGGTGTACACCCTACGAGCTGTAGTTTGGATCCTGGACCGACTTCCCTAATATTGGGTTGTTGCGACATCATCGGTCCAATCCTTGTGCAAATAGTCTGGTGCTCCTAGGAATCGGGTGAGTTTCCATACTCCCTGAAAGAGGCGGTGGTGACACCCCTCTTGAAGAAAGCTACCTTGGACCTTGACTGTTTCACAAACTACAGACCCATCTCAAACCTACCCTTTATTGGGAAAGTGATTGAGAAGGTAGTGGCGTCCCAATTGGAAAACCATTTAACCATCCATGGCATCTACGAACCCTTCCAATCAGGTTTTCGTAAAAGACATAGCACTGAGACTGTGCTGGTTCGGGTGCTTAATGATCTCCTGAGGGCGAGAGATCAGAAGAGACATTCTATTCTAGTTCTTCTTGATCTCTCGTCAGCCTTTGACACCGTGGATCATGTGGTGTTGTTAGCACGCCTGAGGCAGATTTGTGGAATATCAGGAACCGTCCTTCGATGGTTCACTTCATTCCTCACTGGGATATCACAAAGAGTTGTGTCGGGGCTTTTCTCCTCTGGCCCAACATCTTTGTTATGTGGGGTGCCTCAGGGTTCTGTGCTGTCTCCCATGTTATTCGCGGTGTATATGCTGCCCCTCGGAAACATTATAAGATGGTATAAGCTGAGTTTTCATTGCTATGCAGATGATACCCAGCTATACCTGTCTTTTGCTCCTGACCAGGATAGAGCTCTCTCAGTGTTCAACAACTGTCTGAAAGAAATCCAGGGTTGGATGGATTCTAGTTGGCTGAAGTTGAATGCAGATAAGACAGAGGTTTTGGTGGTGGACCCGAGCTGTCGGATAGAGGGGTCGCCTGTTGTTGAACCCTCAGGAATTTTTCTTGTGGGTGTGTCACTTCCGACCTCTGAACAGGTGCTTAACCTAGGGGTTATCTTAGATGACAGGCTGACACTGCATTCGCAGGTGTCAGCAGTCGTCAAGACTTCCTTTTACCATCTTAGGAATATCGCTAGAGTGAAACACCTCGTTCCGTCTGACATGCTGCCTATGTTGGTCCACGCCTTTGTGTCCTCTTGTCTGAACTACTGCAACTCCCTGTATTCTGGGCTTTCTGGGGTTGAAATCCTCCACCTTCAGCTATTGCAGAACTCGGCAGCCCGGGTTTTGACAGGAACTGGTAGGTCCTGCCATATTACCCCGGTGCTGCGTGAACTGCACTGGCTCCCTGTTCGGTGGTGGATCACCTTTAAAGTCTGTTTATTGACTTTTAAAGCCCTACATGACCAGAGTCCAGCTTATGTGAAAGATCTTCTAGTGTCTTACTGCCCTGGCTGATTGCTCCGCTTGGCCGACGAGGGGTTGCTAGAGATTCCGAGAGTGAGTCTAAATTCTTCTGGTAGTAGAGCTTTTTCCTACACTGCTCCCACTCTCTGGAATTCTCTATCCCATCAGTTATGGCAGTGCACCTCCTTGGGGGAATTTAAGAGTGGCCTAAAAACTCATTTGTACCAAATTGCTTGTTATAGTACTATATAAATTGTTGTTAAAATTGTGGTTTTACGAAGGTTTTATAGTGTATTATAATGTTTGGTCTTTTTATTATATGTTTTGTACAGTGCTTTGAAAATTTGAAAGGCGCTTTAAAAATAAAATTATTATTATTATTATTAATTTGTAACAAATGAATTCATATAAATTTGCCATATAATTGTTGTACGCTTGATCTTTAGAAGACATTTTAACAGACCTGCAGGTCAAACTCTTGTGTTTCCTGCAAGGTTTAGAGAGTCAGTAAAAAAATAATTTGAGTAATGTTTTTATAAAAAGGAAAAAAACAGTAACACTTGTTATTCGTAATTTACCTTAGTGCCTTTAAATGTATACTTCAAGGCACATTTGGTTAAGTTCGCATTGCTTAAGCTGTTCTCAAAGGAAAAAGAAAAAAGTGAGCTTTAAGCTGTGTTATTTAAATTAGCCAATCTAACTAGTGCAGAATGTTCTTGAAGAAATCATTACCTTAATAAAAACTATAGCTCTCACTGGCAGCAGGGTTTCCCATTAAAGCAGCAGTGCAATGAAACTGGGCAAAAAATTTGGCCCTACCTTTTTCACCATAAATGATTCTAGGCATCTTCCAGTTTTACTTGGTTGTACAATTTTTTAATTCAACCAAAATTTGAGTATTTTATAAATGTTTTATGTTAGAAAATGTCTTTTATTGAGGTCAGACATACACTTTTTCTGACAGTATTACAGGCAGTAGGCATTTTCCTTTTCCAGCATTTAAGGAATTTGCCCCAACATTCCAATATAGTAACATTTTAATAAAGATCTGGCTATCTATTATTTCCTTACTTATTTGTCAACCTCCCTTTTGTATTTACAATCCCACAAACTATTCACACCTTTTATTTCTGTATCATGTCAGCAATTTTGTCTATAAGAAAACACAGTACCTTATTCCTGCAATGTTGTGTATAGTGTATGGACTCCAAGGCTTGGATATTCAGACCGCGCCAGGCTGTGGCGCAAGCCTGGGTGCAGCGCAACTGGGATGTGCCAGGGCACTGACAGGGTGATATTCAATGGTGCTGTGCCATGGCTCAGCACCGTTGAATATCACTCTGTGGCCACTCGCATTGTGCATGGCGCAGTGGCACTGCACCAGCGCAAGTGGCCAAAGAAGAGCAGGGAGATGCACTACCGCAAGTACCGTTGCACTAGGTGCATCAACCGCAATATTCAAAGGTGCACATGCAAATGGGGCACTAATGCATGCAAGGCACAAATGGGGCCATTTGCATATCATTATGGCCCCATTTGCATGCAGGTGCACCCATCCCCAGCGACTTGCGCCTGGCACCCTGCCAGGCTGTAGCTGTCAGGGACCAATGCCCCCTGCACAAGCAGCAAAGTGCCCAACAGCCCAATAGCAGGCATAAGTATAAAAATAATAAACTCATATATCCCTGGTGGTCCAGTGGACCGCTCGCAGCCCGATCGCAGGCAGAAGTCTAAAAAAAGATTAGATCCTATCCCTGGTGGTCCAGCTGTACCCCCTTCCCCACCCTCCCACTGAGTCCCGCCACCCTGTTCCCCCCCAGTCAGTGGCGGGCAGCAGCTCCCCACCCACAAGCCACCCAGCTGACCACTGACTGACTGCGTGCAGTGCAGCTGTACATCCATTGGTCCACAGTGTGGGCCAATGGGCATGCAGACTGTACCGTACTACACAGTCCAGATATGTGAATGAATCCTAAACTTGAAAATGATGATGCAGTGATCCAACCAACTGATCAGGTCAATCCTGAAGTTCTCAAATTCAAACACTGTGTGGAACACCAAGTCCAGTGCATGTCCATGTTGGTGGGTACCAGCAGCAACTGCTTGTGCTAGGCCCAGAGCTAACCTGCTCTCGAGGAACCCCTTTCCAAAATGTGATAGCTTGTTGTCAACACATGCATTGAAATTGCTGGGGATAATCCACCTCAGAGACTCAAACAGACGGTCACTGACAAACTCCACAATGTCCCGCAGAAAGTCCCCATCACACCCAGGTGGATGACAAATGAGTAGGACTCTGCACCCAGCACCTAGACCTCCTAGGACAGACACGCATTCAAAGGTCTAGGTGTCCCCCACTGGGTGCACCACTATTCTCAGTTCAGTTTTAAACAGAATAGCTACCTCTCCCCCCTGTGATCCTTCCCCTGGCAGTACACTACAGAGAAACCAGCTGGCACTGCCACCTCCAAGACTGGGCCAGCACCATCACCGAGCCACATTTCCATAAAGTATGCCAGGTCAACTGAGGAGCAAGAAACAAAATCTGCAATAATCACAGTCTTACTCCTCATTGACCTGGCATTGCAGAGAACCACCTGAATAGGATGAGTACTGGCAGCTGGTCACTTAGCTATCCGCCCACTCAAATCAGTGGATACCTGGGGGACAGGAACCAAATATCTACCACCCTTTCCAATCCCCTTCTTACCCCAGGCCATCTCCTGGTCCGCATTATCCCATTCACCCCTTCATGACCCTCCTCTCATCCCTTATCTCAATCCTCCTGTGATGGTAGTTAGTGTATAATTCCTTTATCAGATTCAAAATATCCCCAGTATACTTAACAAAACTCTACATTTTATAAGTTAATGGTTAAGTGTAATAATTGACAAAAGCGGAAAGTGGTTCCTGTACAGAATCCAACCCTGAAACAAAGGGTCATTCAGTTGGATTAATCTGAGTCTTATGGATACTTTAGGCAGCCCAGAAAAAATGGGAATTTTTGCAAAGTTTGCTGTAAGGATATCTTTTTACCAACCCACTATATGTTAAAGTTCATGTGCTTCTGTCAGTGTTGTTTGTATACTTTGTGTTATCTTTGGTAAGGGATCTCTGTCAAGTTTTACATAATCCTCCTGGTTGCATAACAGTGTGTTACACATAGCTTTATATTGGTTTGTACCCATAATAACCATCCCTCCCTCATATCTGCTGGTTTTACAGTGATGTTCTCACCAATTTCTAATTCTTCTTCCTCAGGTCTAGTGAGGTTACTAGAACTCCTTGTACCTTGACTAGATTTCAGTAATGTTTCTACATCATATAAAACCTGAGCAATGAAAGTTTCCTCATGATGACTTCATCCCTTCAGGGGATTGTAGGTAGATTTGTATTTCAAAGCCTGCTTAATTTCTATCATCTGAAGGTTAATTTCAGGTTTATTATGAAACTGGTCCTTCACCTTTGTACTCCTAAAAAAGTCTGTGAAGGTCAGTCATTATATTAAAATTATTTGGACAGGTGTTTGGGGATAAAGACATTCCCTTACTAAGGGCTCCCATTTCTCCCTCTCAGTTGTTTTACGAATCAAATTAAAATTTACATTATCCTCCTCCCCATTCCACCCCACCCCCTCCACCACATCCCCCTCTCCTTCTGCCTCCACCTTCTCTAGTTCCTCTTCCTTGATATGAATACTCCTCTATAAGGGGAGCAGGACCTTCTGCCCTTGTGTGGTACCATTGGAATCTCTTCCCCTGGGGGCTCTTATTCCCTGGGTTCTTCCCTCACTAAAAAAAAGGTTTCTGAGCAGGTCTGTCTTGAGTCAACCTATTTGCTGGCTTGGCATAGCTACCAGAACTATCAGAATCACTATACACATCTTATAAACATATGAAGGGGTTTTCTTCCATTTGTAAACTCTGTTGAGCCTGTAATCATTGCTATCTTGTGTAAATGTTTTTATTTTTCTTAACGTCTTTTTCAAACTAATGCAGTCTTTTCTTAACGTCTTCTAGAGTTTTGTTAAAAAACGGATTCCTTAGTCTTTAATTTCAACTGTTCTTATATGTTATTAATTTGTCTTGCCAATCCACTTCTAGCCTCTAAAACAGCTTCTGTAAGTTCCAGCATAAAATTGTAACTACATTTATTACGGAGTACCACCCACATATCATCCTGTGTTTTACATTCTATACCTAAGTTCAGTTTCACTAAAACTCGTAGGCTGCTTGGAATTCTTTTATTGTGAATATACTCCCTTAGGGTGATTTCAACCATTCTAGCTTGGCATCTTTTTTTCTTAATGCTTGCAATTTATACAAAAGGTCCTTGCTACTGTTCCCTCCTTCTATGTTCTTTTTGGCCTTAATTGCTTCTAGAAGTTTTTATGAATCTGTCACCATAAAGAAGTAATGTATTTGTCTAATATCCAAATTATTCCCTATGGCTTCAAAATGTTTTACTCCCTCAGTCTACATGTTCACGATCTCTAAAGAGAACTCTTGAAAACATTTGCAAGCTATAGATGTCATATCACATACTTACTGCACGTTAGTAGCTGTAAACACTTGTCATTCTTGACATCACTGGTTGACATGCCAGTGTGTGCCCAGCAGTGAGTGGTTTTCTCCACCTTTGGTCACACCTCTCCCATTATAAAATAACTCTACCTAGAGATCCAGGTATGCATTAAAGGGGAGACCCTGCCACCAGTGAGAGCAATATTTTTTATTAAGGTAATGATTTCTTCAAGAACATTCTGCTCTAATTAGACTGATCATTTTAAATAAGACAGATACTAAGCTTACTTTTTTGTTTCTCGTTCGAGAACAGTTTAAGCAACATGAATTAAACCAAATGCGGTTTGAAGCATAAATTTAAATGCACCAAGGTAAAGTATGACTAACAAGTGTTACTGCACCATTAGTCTGTTTTTTTTCCTTTTTATAATTTATTTATTTATTTAATTCTTTGGAAACCAACTTTGAACAAAGTGCTCATTTACAAAGATTCCACATCAGTAATACAAGATAATTACATTGTTACAAATCACAGAGACATAGACTCGCAAGCCCACAGCCAACAGTAAATACTTGACAAGTGGTTAGTTAAGATGTTGTTACAATAATATACCAGGAGTTTGGATTCTGACCTGGAATAGAAAAAGAGCAGCCAAGTACATAGGTATTGTCAAACAAAGCAATTTCAGCTTATTAAAAAAAAGAAAGAGGGACCAGGGGGAAGAGGGGACCTAAGAAAGGTCAAGTGGGGTGGGGTGGATAAGGAGTGCAAGGTAATTGAGGGGGGCAGACAGAGAAAGGGGAGTAAGTAAGGAGTAAAAAGCAGAAAAGATGTGGAGTGGAAGAGGTTAGAGTCTAGAGATGGGAAGGAGTAGTGGTGAGGGCAAGGAGCAGAAGGTAGCTGGAGGGGGAATATTAGGGGGAATAAGTGTGTTGATAGGAGGCAAATGTAGTCCCAAGGTAGGAAAGAAATGCTGAGGTTTCCACACATACAAAAGGGATTGTCAAGGTGTATGTGGAGAGACTAAGAGCAGAAGTTGGGAGGTCATGTTGCTTTCCTACAAGCTCATGCACCAGTTTTGACAAGATGTTGCTTCATTTCAAACTTGAAGGTTGGGAGGTTCCCAATATTGTGTATTTCAGTCGAGATCTTATTCGATAAGAGAGGGTCCCTATAAGCAAACAAGCATTGTCTGAGAGTGTTTCTTCTGAAAGGGACACTGAGTGAACTCCGAGCTTTGCCCCTTGTATCATAGTGGGAGTGAGCTGCTTAGAGAACATTTAGAATACGGGGTGGGGGAGGTGTTTGACCTAGCAGAGCTTTTTTCTCAGGGAGGCATTTCTGGAACTTTATCCTGTTATTCAAGTTAAGCCAACTGGTTTGTTCATACAGGGCACATGAGCGGGCAAGGTTAACTTCTCCTAGAGTAAATCTGCATGCCTTAGTAAGGGCTGTAGCTATCCATTTGAGTGCCATGTCGGAGGCTGCACTGTATATTACCAAACCATAGTCTGTTATCAACAGAACTGAGCTGGAGATGGAGAGGTGGAGAGCTGTAGGCATTAGATATTGTCTGTGCCTGTAAAGGAGACCTAATCTGGTATTAACCACTGTCACTAACAGGTCAATGTGCTGTGAGAAAGACAGAGTATCATCTGTCATGACCTCAAGGTACTCGAATGAGTGAACTTGCTTGAGAGGTACTACTTTATTGTTAGTGATGGTCGGAAGTAGGCTGATTTTCTTATGTTGGTGACTAGAGAGAAGCACAGTTTTTTTTTTATAATTGAGTAGTAGTCTTTGTGAGCTAAACCAATCCTCAGGTTGGTTGAAGGTAGACTGTAGGTCATTTTGTAGTAAGTCAATATGGGAATTGCTGCTAAGAATGACAGTATCATCAGTGTACAGTATTATTTTACTCTTGTAGGCCTCAGGAAGAGCACTCAGGAATAAACTGAAAAGCAGGGAGCCTAGGATTGACCCTTGAGGGGCACCGAGTGTAACTTCTCTTGCACCAGAGGTAGTCATTCCTATTTTGACACTGTGTGATCTGTACAACAGGTAATCCTGAAACCAGTAGACTGGGTTGGTGGTCAACCCCAAGGTTAGTAATTGCTCTAACAGAAGGGAGTGGTTGACCATGTCGAAGGCCTTGGTGTATAAAAACCTTACTCAAATTAATTTTTTAACTGACTCTCTAAACCTTGCAGGAAACACAAGAGTTTGACATGCAGTTATGTTAAAATTTCTTCTAAATATCAGTTGAACAAGCATTATATGGTACATTTATATGAATTTATCTATTACAGATTAACTTTGCTCTAGCCCCTTTTACAAAACATTAGTACAATTAGTAAATCATTTATTATTAAATTATACATTCTTAGTACATGTGCATGCAGTCTCTTTAGGTTATCACAGCAACAATTTATTTGTGGAATGGTTCTACTACAGCATTGAACAATTTAACATTTAAGTGAAAAAATGTTGTCCTTGTTTTGGCTTCTGGTGCAGTAACACTATAAATAACACTTTTTTGGGTGAGACATGAGTGTCACCAATTTATACAAATTGGTTTTTAAATGATTTTTTTTGGATACTGCTACTACAAGAAGAGTTGAGTTGAAAGATAACATTTCAATAGAGCTATATCATTGTTAGCAAATAGCTGACTTACAGTATGTGGGTCTACACTGCTTATATTGTGCATAAATTGATTTAAGATTTGTAATGCTGTGTAAACTACAATAGTGGTGGTGGTTGTGACTCATAATATTTCAACAAGGGATTTAAAAAAATGTATGTGGAGATATAACACATGGGTAAAGTTTTGTATTTATAATTAATAAACATTTGTTTTGTATAGGCCTCATTACCCTTATGAAGCTGACATAGCAACACATTGCACAGTATTTCTGGCCCTTTTGACCATGCAATAAAACTATTAAGAATTTTTCAAACATCTTTGTGTGTGGCTGGACTTCTGGAAGTTTGCTATTTGGTTGATCTATAGATCACCAGGGCAGGGGGACAAGAGCGATAGGAAACTAGGGGCAGAAGAAAAGAAGAGGGCAACAAAGAAGGAGGTAATATGTGTGGGGATTTCAGCCTGCCAGACACTGATCGAGGTATTCCAGCAGCTAGGAGCAACCAGAAGCCAGGCCCTGCTATATACTTTGCAGGATTACATGTTGGTGCAGCTGGTCAAGAAACCCACAAAGCAGGCTACAATTCTTGATATGGTGCTCACCAACTCAGAAAGGGTAGGCAAAGTGCAAGTTGGGGAACCAGTGGGGTCCATACAGTGATCATAACACCATATGATTTGAGCTGGACCTTGGTGCCAGTAAGCCCTGTCAAAGGTTGATGTTCTGGATTTCAGAAGGGCAAACTTCAACCAAATGAGGGAATACACAACTAGGACAGGTTTGTTGGAATGGACAGTGTCAGGAAAGATGGGGAGAAATAAAACCAGTCATTCTCAAGGTGACAAAGCCAGGCATGAGAATGGTTACCAAGAGAAACAGATACAAGAGATCAGTTTGGTTCTCTGAAAAGGTCATGGAGGCAGTGAGGGCCAAAAGGAAGACCTTCATCAGATATAAGGAGAAGTAGGGGGTGAAGAATGGGGGGTGGGGGGGAGTACCAAGTAAGAACTAGGGAGACAAACAGGGCAGTCAGCAATGCAAAAGCGGACATAGAACTGTATATTGCAGAGGGGGTCAAGTATTCGGAAAACAGTTTTTCGGGTATATATTGGAATAAGAAAGATGGGTGGTGGAATTGTTAGGCTAACAGAGGAAGAAAGTTTAATAGGGGAGGAGGAGTAGAAAGCAGCCATTTTGAATTACTACTTCTGCTCAGCTCTAACTAGGAAGGACAACAGGTCTTTGCCAGACCGCAGCATAAAGACTGCTGAAAAGGGGGGTCCCAGAAATGAAAGAGTAGATATTTACAAGTGAAAGGGTCAGGAAAGGGCTAGCAGTCTTGAAGATGTCTAGCTCACATTGTTCTTTTTGTTGCTACTTAATTTTTTAACTTATGTTTCTGATTTGTGTAACTCAGGAGTGTAGCCAGAAATTTCCATTTTGTACACAATCTCCAACGGTTACACCCTCCCAATTAAAAAATGTACACATCCTTTCCAAATGGTACCCCCTTCCAAACAAGTCAGATTGTTATCAGGTGACTCCTGTACTCTCTAAAGAGCTTATACATGTATTGGACACTCCTCAGTGGCCTACACTAACCCAAATACTACAGATTAGAATGATAATATTAACAGAGTGGCTTATGGTTTGTGATAGTCACTGAACAAAACTGTACACAAATGTGTACAGTGAGTATGCCTGTCTACACCCTTGGTGTAACTGACTGTTGTAACTTATTCATGTACTCTTCCCAGTCCCCTCTCTCCCCAATGACACATCTGGAAATTAGCTGTTTCAGCTTAGTATATATTTTCGGGTAAATCTCAAAATATGTAGTTAAACTGTTTATTAGAGAAACATTTACATATATTTGCAAATACAGTAGAGGTGAGGTATTCAAAAAGAAGACTGCATATAATATATAGTAAAGGCATTATATGGTAAGCACATGATAACAATAATTAAATGTTATGATCACTATAATACCTTCTATCAGAAACTGACTTTACATAAATGATTAAATCCATTTATAGTTAAATGCCTTGTACTGTAGAAAAGAAGAAAGACAAAAAGAAATCTAATCTAAAATAACCATAAAAAATACTATTAATGAAAAAGAGCTGCATAAGAAAGTTATTATGCAAGATAGGGTTAAATCTATGAGAGAAAATTAAAGTAAGGAATCTAGATGTTTGAAGATAATTTAAATAGTCCTGCCAGCAAAGATTTAATTCATTCAATCTATCCTGTGTCAAGTACGAGAGACATTCTAAGGAGGCAGTATGGGTTAAACTGTTCAAAATGTCAGTCAGAGTAGGTGTTAACTAAGATTTCCAGTGCATTAAAACCAGTCTTTTAACTTGCATAAATAAAATATGTAACCATCTATGCTGATGTTTTGATAATTTTATATCTTTGTTTTTAACACCAAGTAAGTAGTATTTGGGTTCAAATGGTACAGAGCATTCAATAATAGTGGAGGCTAAGCAATGGATAGATTGCCATAGTTTAGTGACTGGTTTACATGACCAGAGTACATGTAGAAGATCTCTGTTTGGTGAGTTGCAGAGTCAGCAATTATTATTGGGTAATAAACCCATTTTGTGTAAAAGGAATGGGGTTCTGTACTAAAGATGTAAAATATTATACTGAATAAGCATGCTATGTGCATCTTTAAAGGTACTATGCAAAGTTTCCAGCTTTCATCCCAATGAGAATCTGTTATATTGTTATTTAAAGTGAGATTCCAATTATTTCTAGCTGAGAGGGATTGATTTGGTAATGTGTCCCTAATTTGCTTGTAAATTCTGCTGATTAAACCAGAAGAGACCTTGATCCATGTGTTGATGTATGAAGAGGCCGAGAATAACCTATTAGTTTGCTGTATGATGGGGAGGGTAGCAGAGCGGACCTGTAAATAATTCCAGAATTCATGCCTAGGAAATATTCCATTTTGCTTGTAGGTTACTAAAATAGTTTAGTGTATTACCATTATCAGTTAAGATACCGTTCAGGAAAAATATATTTCTAAGTTTCCACAAAATACAAAATAATGGTTTGCCCTCTAAAGTAATTTTCAGGTTTCCCCAGATAGGAATATGAGGCATAGGAGTAGGAGTAGGATTGGTTTTGAGCTACTTGTGCATTTTAAACCAGTAATGGGTAGATGCGGTGACTGTGGAATGTTTCCTTAATTTGGAAGTTGAGATTAAGTATATAAAGCTAGTAGGGATCTGTCCTGGGGTCATAGAGGCTTCCATGTTGAGCCATAATGGTGAGTTAGAATTAGGTTTGGAGAACCATTTAACAGTTTGTGAGGCTCTGAATGTCCAGAGGTAGGCCAGAAACCTGGGTAGACCGAAGCCACCATGAGACCAATGAGAACATAATTTAATACAGTTGAACCACGGGATAAGGTCATCTCATAGAAAGTCTCCTATAACGTTGTCAATTTTAGTAAGAAGAAAGGAAGGGATTTTAAGTGGAATATGAGCAAACAGATAGAGAATCTTTGGTGTGACATTCATTTTTATGTCAGCTATTTTACCCGAAAGAGACAGGTTTAGAGTTTTCCACTTAGCTAGGTTAGTTTTGATGTTTGCCAGTAAGGGAAAAAGATTTATTTTGCAGATTTCGTTGAGATTGGATGACATTTTTATCACTAAGTAGGTAATACCTTATGGGGCCCAGCAAAAGCTGAGGGGGTTGTTTGTGGAAAGATTACAGTGCTTGTTTAGTGGTAATACCTCAGTTTTTTGGTAATTAACTGCTAATCCAGAAAGTTTGGAGAACATATTGAGTATATGAGTAAGTGGTTGTGCAGTCGATTCTAAATTTTCTAATAAAATGAGCATATCATCAGCATATGACAATGAGGTATATTGTGTATGACTAAAAGATATACTTTAAATTTCTTTATTTTGCCTTAAAGCAGCAGCCAGAGGTTTGAAGGCTAAGATGAAAAGGGATGGGGATGATGGGCATCCTTGCCTGGTGCCCCAGCTAATTTAAATGGTTGGGATAATGTGGAATTAGTAAGCACTCTGGCTTGGGGGAAGCATAAAGAAGTTTATTCCAAGAACAAAAAAGGCTACTGGAGCCAAAATGAGATAGCACAAGGTAAAGAAAATCAAATTTAAGGAATCAAAAGCTTTTTCAAAATCCACAGCAATAGCTGCTGCAGCAGAATCAAGAGAGGTCACATCTGGAAATGAGCGGTCCCCGCACAGTATGCTTATCTGATAAATCTCTTAAATAAATAAATACACTAATTTAATTAGGGAGCGAAGATGGTCAGAGCCCATCCTCCCTTTAACGAAACCTACCTGAGGTAGATAAACTAATTTAGGGATAAGTGATTCTATGCTGCTTGCCAAAATCTTGGCAAAGATTTTGCCATCCGTATTAAGTAGGAAGATAGGACAACAATTACATGGAAGGGTAGTATCCATATCTTTCTTTAGAAGAATTGTAATAATTGAATCTGTCATAGTTTGAGGTAGATTACCCATCTTAGAAGATTCATGAAATACTTTACACTACAAGGGGTATTGTTGTTCAGACAAAAGTTTATAACATTCAACTGAAAAACTGTCTCCACTAGGGGAACGCCCAGATTTAAGGGAGAAGAGTTCCTGATTTTCTTCCTCCGTAGTGAAGGGTTTGTCTAGGTAGCATGTCATGTCCTGAGTAAGAGATGGGGGAGCGTTAAATAATCAAGAAAATAATTGATATTCAGGGGTGATGCCGAGGAGGAAGATGAGTATAAATTATGTAAAAGGCTGTCATGATTTTGTTGATGCAGGGATTGTCTGTCCGAATTTTCACTGATGGATCCTTTAAAGTGGCAATACGTCTTTCCATTTGTTGCATTCTGAGTCGATAGGCTAGTGTTTTGTTCCCCTTTTCCCCTCCTTCCCAATACTTCTGCTCAATTCTTAATAATGCTATTTCTGTTTTTTGAGAAATTAACACAATTTACATACGTAGTTGAAGGATTTCCTAATGTAAGGGAGAGGAAGGGTCAGGATGGGGGTTGGCTAAATATTGCGCTAGTTTAGTTTTAAGTAAATTTTCAAGATTGTTAAGTTGTTGTTCCCTCAAGTTCCTCCTATGTGCTGAAAAGCTAATGATTTTACCACAGAGGGTGACTTTAAAAGCTTCCTAGATTATGCCCATGGAGGTATCTTTGGGATCGTTAAGTACCATAAAATCATATATTTGTATTTTAATCCAGGGCAAAAATTCCGGATCCTTGAGTAGTAAAGAATTTAATCGCCAAGAGGGAGATTTGGGGTGGGGGGATCCTAAGTCAGTAGAAGTTTAACTGGGGAATGATCGGAAATAAGTAAAAGAAGAATGGTTGAGTCTATTACATTGGCCATAACTAAGGGGGAAGCTAACCAATAGTCTATTCTACTGTAAGTATGATGGTGGGGAGAATAAAACGTATAGTCCCTGTCTCTGGGATGAAGAATCCTCCAGATATCTGACAGGCCCAGATCTTTCATTAAAAGGGACAGCGCAACTATACTTTTTGAGTGTGCCTCTTGTGAAGCACGGCTTCTGTCCAGATAGACATCGAGAGTAAGGTTAAAATCCACTCCGATCGGTAAAGGTGAATTGACCAGGTTTTGTGAAATTAAGAGCTGAGTCATTTTGTGAAAAAAATTGAGGGTCATCGGAGTTTGGGGTGTAGATATTGACCAGAGATAATGGACCTGAAGAAGTGTCAAAGGTTGTGATAATCCATCTACCATCAGGGTCCCTTAAAATATTAGAAAGTTTCCATTTCAGGTTCCTATGAATTAAAATATCTACTCCTCTTTTCTTGGAAGGGGCAGAAGCTGCATATACTTGACTGACCCAATCACACTTTAGTCTTTCATTATCTGCATCCAATAATTTAGTTTCTTGCAAAAAGGCAATTTGTGCCTTATGTTTTTTAAGATGATTAAGGACTTTTTTACGGTTGCTTGGCACATTGAGTCCCTTGACATTCAAAGTATAAAGTATTAAATTAGCCATCAGACCTTAAATTAGCCAGTTTATAATAGGATAGATGTGGAATCAAGGGACTCTATTTGCCAAGTACCATTTTTAAAGATATGCAGATCAGATTAACATATTTGATGATTATAAGATGATGGTAGGCAGAACTATTTAAAATATTGAAAGAAAAATAGCATATAAACATTGTCAGATTCCTTTTCCTGCAGCTCCCTACTAATATTACAACTACAATGATTATAAACATCCAAACTATAGAACAATATAACACTAAGGTCATCTAAGATGAGCAGAGAAGAAAAGGTCAGTCCAAAAAAAAAAAACACGAACCAAGACCACTTCTCTGTTCTCTGGGACGTAGATTAAGAAACTCAAGGAAATTGGGTAATACTGTGAGTATAATCCAATATCCCTAAATAATAAATTTCCTAACAAGAACTGTATATCAACATTGAAATATTTATAATCTAGCCAATAACTAACTCTAGAGCAGAGTGAATAGAGTTTGTGATTATTACACTCTTATTGATCTGGATTGTAATTAAATAACAGATATCATTACTTATTCCACCATCATCTGTGTTATAGAGGAACCAATAAACACGTTCAGAATATAAAACTACAGCAAGGAACAAAAGAGAGAAAATTATCCAGTCTACGCATATAATATGGAGCTATCTTACAGTAGAGAATTTCAATGAAGAAAGTTAAGCTAAGCACAACAGCTACTATTATCTCTACAAAATAAAACCCTTTAAGTTAGTAGGCTACAATTACTATGGTAAATGCTAAGTGGAGGAAATTATAAGGCTGCTGTACATTGGAACTGTTATGCCTGCATTGAATTAGTTATATAAATTGTGTCAGGCTTAAGTGAACACTGCATAAAAAGATTGACTTGTGCCAATCATTATAGTGTATCTATGCTGGAATTGGGTCCATCTGGAAAGAGAGAACTCAAATAATAGGATACAGATAGCCCTGAGGCACATTAGGCATAGCAGGAAAATGTAAACACATAATGTTACGATATGATCCCTGATGACTTGCAGTTAGTTAGCATTACTTTGTCCTGTGGGGGTTCAACCACTTGGTTAGTCATATAAGAGCCTCATAGTGCAGAAAGACTGAAGCCCAATGTTTAAAAGGCCACAAATAATACTCTAGTTACAGGTGACTATCACTGTAAAGTTAAGTTTAAACATCTTATCCATCTCAAAATAGTTGGTTCACTGTAACGGTGAATGCTAGATATGATAAGCCAGGTAAATATTTATAGCTGCAGCCTGCAGTGCGCATATACCATTCCACCCTGGATAACCAGTTATATGATCAGCCATTAGATTATAACTGTAGACTTGGTCAGCAGCAGGCTGAAATACAGGAGAGTGCATGGTATAATGTGAAGTTGTCTAGCAGGTATTTATTAAACCCAGCCACCAGGCTTCACGCAATGCTGGAACTTGGAGCTTTTATTAATTAGAAAACCAGGAGTTACCAAGCCTTCCTGCTGTATATTGGTAGATACTGAGTCTCAGTGGCATGAAAATGGCCTGCACGGAGGCATTTAAGATAACATATATTTAGCTTAATTATGCTACTCAGTGGAGTCGCTTTCAATGGATGCAGTCCTACTTCTATTACAAAGCAGCAACAGCCAGCTGATCACCCAAAGACCACAATCGCAAGGTCTCGCCCTACGTTAGCTAAGCATAAAAAAGTATACTTTACAATTATATACCTAGTTGTGGATTAACAACATTGGTGCATACCAGGAACTTGCTTAAAGGCTGCAAATTAAAATAGGAAAGCTAGGCAGTTGTCACAGAGGTTATGAGAGGTTACAGAATGTCACCGCAAGTGTTTTAAAGATGTAGTATCCCCTTTATTTTTCCCTTTGCTGTGGTGCTTCTTTTTTGGGGGCTCATTAATTTTGTAGGTCAAGCTTGCCACGATATCAGCCCAAGAAGAGTCTGCTGGAGTACAGTCCATCTCGGATCCCATGAGGGTGTTCACTTCTGCAATGGGATCTTCACTGGGGCTATGAGAGGAAGGTAAGTCTTGCAGTAGTGCATACTTATTGTACACAGGAATATTAGTGACAATTTGGTTGGCACTGATCAGTTTAGGAGTGTTTCCAGCTGTATTTTCGGGACTGCAGCACTGGGGTTTAGTGTATCCTGAGCTAGAGGATAGTCTTTCCTGTACCCGATTTGACTGCCTTCTCGGTTGCACAACAAGGGAGTCAGAGGTGGTAGATTCCACCACAAGGACTGGGATAGAAGAAGACACATCAGTACTTGTGTTGGCCACAATCGGGGATATAAATGTAGAATGAGACAATTAGACAGATGAATCTCTGGGGTGAGCTGTGGCATAATTATGTAGGAAGAACTTTAGAGACTGTCCTTGTGGCAGCCTCCAATAAAGACCCTCATAGTTGTGGGGTGTCTAAGTGAGAAACATAGGCCTCGCTGATGCATCAGCTGTCTAGCTGGAGTAAAGGCCTTTCTTTTTGCAGATAGTTCTTTAGAAAAGTCGCAATAGATATAGATCTTATGCTCCTGCCAGAAAAGTTGACCGAGCTCTCTAGAATTTTGCAGAATAAGCTCTGTATTGGCATAGTTGAGGAATTTAGCTATAATTGGTCTTGGCCTTTGTCCCGGAGGTGGCTTAGGGTCTAACGAGTGGTGAGCGCACGCTATAATTAGGCTTTTGTCTGTTGGGAGACTTAGAACTTGCGGTAGAGCATGCAATAGAAATGCAGTTATAGTTCTGAGTTCCGCATCCTCAGGGAAGCTAATATCCAAAGATTATTTCTCCAATTCCTGTTCTCTATATCATCCACTTTATTTTGTAGATCTTTGATGGTATGGTCTTGTTGTCTGATTGTAGCTTTTAACTCCTGTATTGATTCTTCATTAAGGCAAACTTTATTCTCTGTAGAAGCAAGCTGGGAGTCGATGGTTCTCATTGTCAAAGTATTTTGCTGGGTGGCATTTTTTAGATCAATCATGCCAGTAGATAGCTTAGTAAACATTGCTTCAATTTTATCAAGAGCGCTCAGCTGCTTATTGCAGTTAGCCATGATGCAGGGCCTGCAGACAGGGTCTGAAGAATTTACAAGCAGGACAGCAGGCAGTAAAGATGATCTAAAACTGAAATAGCCTCATAAAATTGATGTCGTGTGTCTCATCTATGTAGTTTCATTGGTGAAACCATGTGATCTGACTTAGATGGAAGCAGATGATGTTAGATTGTTGTAGTTGGTGAGAAGCTCTGGAATCAGACGTCCATGTTGCTTGGTGCCAGGCCACGCCCCTCTCTAAATCTTTTAAATAAACAACTAAATAAATCACTAAATCAATGTGCTTGCAGCTGCAGCAGCACATGCTCTCAATTTCCACATATCCAAGCAGCAAGAATCAGGGCCTGCTTTCAGCTGCAGCAGCACAGGTACACAGTGTGACAATATTTGTTCTATGTGTTCCCTTAAGGCTATCACTGCTCCATAAACAGTTTAGTGAGTTTTCATCCATACTCAATGTAACAATTGTTGTACCTTAGGACTGTTATTCTGTAGACATCTCTAACTTTGGAACCTGTTTGCTGTAGTCTGACCCCCCCCATCCCCATCCCTCTTGCTCCTTTTGTTCCTCTTGCTCAAACTGAGCCATTTGTGTTTTTCACACTCCTGGAATCACTCCTCCTCTGGTAATTTCCACTGTCTCCTCTTCCACAGGCTCTCAATTTCCATGTCTCCAAGCAGCAAGAATCAAGGCCTGCTTGCAACCGCTGCAGCACATGTAGAGAGTATACCTGTGTTAGCCAGTCACTGCTATGTCCCTGGCTGCCCTTTAATTTATAGGTCATGTGACCTAGTCACATGACCGAGCAATTCACTTCTCCTCACTTTTCCATTTGCAGTTTATGCTGAATGACCACTTGAAGTCACTACTTCACTCCACCAATCTCCCCTATCTTATATCTCTCACCTTCTTGTTAGTCTTTTCCAGGTCTATTCTGCAGCCTTACTCCCTGTTTCATTAGGCAACTCACCCTCCTGCCTCAGGATTTGGGCCCTTGACATTGTACACTGGAGGCAACAACCTTAACAACTACTCTATCATAGCAGCTACAAGTTCATGTTGCCTTCTGCTACCTTTTAGCTCTGCTACACACTGCCTGGTAGGCCCCCAGTCCCCCCCTCCCCATGCCCGTACCAAGAAAAAAACACACACAGATCTTGGAAGAAATTACCATGGCCAGGCATTTATTTAATATGCCAAATATCAATATTAATCTTTATTGAATTTCTTAATTCATACTTTTAATGTTAATATACTATACTCTTATTACCTGAGTAGCATACACTGCCAGGAGGATGCGCCATACTTCGGGCACCTGCACTGCCCATCAACCTGGGAAATTCCTTCTGGTGCATACCGAAGTTCCCTCCGGTGGTAGCAAGATAGGTCATACGGACAAGGCTTTGGTGGCTGACCCACCCCCATCTGGCGTCACCGAACTTGTAGTGTGCACTGCTGAGGCTGGACCTAGACCCCTCCATGTAGGAACAGGTCTTGTGATCACCCCTCCTCATGTGGACCAGGAGCCATGACACCTTCAGGAGAACTGACATTGTCTCCTTTTTCCCAGCTACCTTCCTCCTGTGCTCCTCCCATGCCCCTCCCGTCACCTGGCTGTGACAGTTTGCAATACTGTTTGGGAACAAGTGACCACCAAACAGTGTGGTTCACAATAAACTCAGCTACAGAGTCAAGCCATACAAAAGTGAGGGTTCTGGACTTCAGGAGGGCTGACTTTGGCAAGATGGGAGAGTGCCTTAGAAAAGCACTAGCAAACAGGCTAGAATGAGGGGTGGAGCAACAATGGGGAAATATCAAAACTGCCATCACAGAGGCAACAAGCCTTTGTGTGAAGCAAATAAACAAATCAAAATGAAAGAAAAAGCCACTATGGTTCTCAAAAGAGGTGGCGGTGAAGGTAAGGGAGAAAAAGATAGCATTTAGGAAGTATAAGAAAACACAGAAGGAGCAGGACAGAGAACTATACCAGTTAAGGCAGAAGGAAGCAGGGACGGTAGTCAGAATAGCAAAGGCACAAACTGAGGAAAAGATAGCTAACTCGGTTAAGAAGGGAGATAAAACCTTTTATAGGTATATCAGGGAGCGTAGAAAGACAAAGGGAGGGATAGTGAGGCTGAATAGTATGGATGGTGGGTGGGCAGAGAGTGACAGTGAAAAAGCAGGGATACTGAATGAATACTTCTGTTCAGTATTCACAAAAGAGGAAGTGGGGGAGGTGCCTAGTCCAATTAACAGAAGCACTCTGGAGAGGGGTGGTTGATCCCAGTCCTTTCACAGAAGAAAGGGTTCTGAAAGAACTCCTAAAACTGAAGGTGGACAAAGCAATGGGGCCAGATGGAATTCACCCCAGAATTCTAAAAGAATTAAGCAGAGAACTAGTGACACCACTGACTACTCTTTTTAACAAATCATGGGAGGATGGTGTGGTACCTGAGGACTGGAAGAAGGCGGATGTGATTCCCCTTCACAAAAGTGGGACCATGACAGAGGCAGGAAACTACAGACCTGCCAGTGTGACCTCTGTGGTAGGGAAAGTGATGGAATCACTTCTGAAGGAAATAATTTTTGAGTACCTAGAGGCCAGTGGGGCACAGGACACAAGGCAGCATGAGTTCACAGCGGGAAGGTCATGTCAGATGAATCTAATTGATTTCTTTGACTGGGTGACCAAAGTAGTAGACCAGGGAGGGGCTGTGGACATGGCCTACCTAGACTTTAGCAAAACATTTGACACAGTCCCACACAACAGATTAGTCAAATTAGCCAGCCTGGGAGTGGGTCCCAGGGTGGTAGTCTGGGTAAAACATTGGCTGAACAACAGGACACAGAAGGTAATTGTAAATGGAGTCCACTCTGAAGAAAGAGGGTTACTAGTGGGTACCACAGGGTTCAGTACTGGGTCCAGTCCTTTTTAAAGTCTTTATAAGTGACATTGCAGAGGGACTGGAAGGAAAAGTATGCCTCTTTGCAGATGACACAAAGATCTGCAACAGGGTTGATACACAAGGAGGCGTGGAAAGGATGAGAAGGGACTTGGCAAGGTTGGAGGAATGATCAGAACTATGGCAGCTTGGATTCAATGCAAAGAAGTGCAAAGTAATGCACCTGGGAAACAAAAACCCAGGGGAAGGTTACACAATGGGGGAGGAGGTAGTAACAACAACAAAAAAGGAAAGGGACCTGGGGGTAATCATATCAGATGACCTTAAGGTTGGCAAGCAATGTGAGAAGGCGGTAGGGAGGGCTGGGGGGATACGGGGATCTATAGGAGAGGTATCACCAGCAGAAAACAGGAAGTTGTTATCCCCTGTACAGACAGTTGGAGAGACCCCATCTGAGTACTGGTCAGTTCTGGAGACCCCATCTCCGCAAGGACATAGACAGGATGGAGGCAGTTCAGAGGAGGGCAACTAAATGGTGCAGGGTCTGCAAGAGAAGCCATACGAGGAGAGACTAAAGGAGCTTAATTTGTATACCCTTGAGGAAAGGAGGGAGAGGGGGACATGATAGAAACATTTAAGTACCTCAGTGGAATCAACAGAGTCCAAGAGGGTAGCATCTTTCAGAAAAAGAGATGTGCAAGAACAAGGGGACGCAATTTGAAGATAGAGGGGGGATGGCTCAGGGGCAAAGTGAGGAAGTATTTTTTCACAGAGAGGGTGGTGGATGCATGGAACAGCCTTCCTGAGGAGGTTGTAGGGTCTAAAACTGTGGTAGAATTCAAGAATGTATGGGACAGACATAAGGCATTTTTTGTGGGGGGTTGGAAGAAATAAGCTGTTGGTTAAATAGGGTCTGCAGCTTATCCTCTAGGTAGGGAAATGGGCAGACTAGGTGGGCCAAGCAGTCCTTATCTGTTGTCAAAGTCTATGTTTCTATGTTTTTATACCATATATCCTATGTATTCTAACACATGCTCTATTCTCCTAACTGCAAAGCCCTTTGGCTCCCCTACTGGCTACTTATGCTGATACCTTCACTCCTACCATATTGCCATTATGTATTGTAACTATTATTTGATTTCTGTGTATATTAAAGTAGGGTTTAGTTTCTATTTGTGTTTTTCATTTATTTTTATTTTATTTATTTATTAATTTTTTTTTTTTCAATACTCACTCATTACGTCCATTTTTGGAGGAGGCAAAAAAAAACCTGGAAAACCCAATAGGGAAAACCCGAGAAAAGTCACTCCCAACCCCTAATGGGTCAAAAGGGGCCCTTCCAAGCCTACCCTGCACCCACAATCTCAAGAGTCAGGTAGGTGTATGTTCCTGTGATCAGAGGAGAAAGAGGACTGTACACCAGACAGCTGTCCAGGATATCGTCCTTGGCTCCTCCCCCAACCCCCCAAGAGAGGCATGGTGCTGCCTATCCTTAGAGTGTGTCCAGGGCCTGCTTACCACTTCCAGGATGGGTATCCTGTTACTACAGCTTGGTCAGTGGGGGGGGGGAGGGCCCCCCGGACAAATGGCTGACTGCTCCAATGCTTGGGCAACCTTGGTATTGTCTGGTGGGCCCCCAGTTCCCTCCCTGTACCAAGAAAAATACACACACACAGATCTTGGAAGAAATGGCAGCAGCCATGAATTTGTTTAATATGAGCAAAATTAATATTAATCTTTATTGCATTTCTTAATCCATACTTCTAATATTAATATTCTATACTCTTATGATCTAAGCAGTGTGTGCTGCTGGGAGGATGCGCCATTCTTCAGGCACCCGCACCACTCATCAACCTGGGAAATCCCTTCTGGTGCATGCTGAAGTATACCCTCAGCAGTAGCAAGATAGGTAATATGGCCAAGGCTCTGACAGCCGCCCCCCCCCCCATCTGGCGTCACCGACCTTGCAGTGTGCACTGCTAAGGCTGGATCTAGACCCCCCATGCAGGTACAGACATTGTGATCCCCATCCTCACACTGACCAGGGGCCACGACACCTTTAGGAGGACTGACATCATCCCCATTTTTCCCAGCTACCTTACTCATGTGCTCCTCCCGCGCCGCCACAGGCCAGACCATGTCTGAGCCCCCAAGCTGCTAGCTCAATCCTATCCTCCAAGATCCTCTGAAAATCATCTAATATGCTATCCAAACCTTCCACTTGCAATTGCCCCTCCTTACCCACCATCAGGCCCTGGTGGGCATGGTAAATCTTATCATGCCTCACTACAGCGCCCCCTAAGGACTCCATAAAAATGTTTATCTCCCTGTTAACCTGCATGCAAGCTCTATTCAGTGCAGCTGTCTTCCTTGCATGTGGCCACTGCTTCCTCATCAACATATGAGACCAGATGAGAATTGTGTGGGGCCACCAAGCCTTAATGGAATGTAAATCATCCTTCATCATCATCATCAGCAGATTCACCATGTTCCTGTAGCCCAGGTCTCCTCCACCTAAGTGAATAAATAAGATGTCCAGTGTCTTCACCCGACCAGCCTCTACTCGAAACCTTGGAAGCAACCCTTTCCAGTGCATGCCCTTGACCCGCAGCCATCTGATACAGGCTGTGTGCCGTGTCAATGACAGGTTACTTCTCCCCGGCTGGCCAGCTGTCAATAGCAGAGATCATGTGTCCCACCGGCCAACCAGCTCCCGACGGTGCCTTCACTTCATTCCAGCACTCTGCCCCACTGCTCTGTCTTTGAACTGTGTAAATGCAGGTAAACTCTAGTCACCACCGATTCTACATCCTGCAGCAGAAGGCTTGGTGTGCCTCTTCTTCCTGAGGCTGGCATCAGCTCCAACAATCTGAATGCCCAGCAAAAAGCTACCAAAATATTGTTTTAAACAATTGGACTTCATACTCATCCAGGCAGACCATAGGTAATACCCCGAAAATTTCAACCAGAATAGCTGGCGTGATGGGCTGCCTAGCATCACGAGAGGTTGATACCCCTCTTCACCAACCCTTTAAGAGCTTGCGCACCCTGAAGGCTCTCGTGGCATCAGCCATCCCCATGGCTCTTGCCAACCACAACAAACCAGCAAGGTGCCGTCCCATCACTCCCAGTGAGCAGTCTGCTGTTCTGCTGGTCATAATGTATCTGCACAATTGGTCCGCCAGCATGGGCCAAAAGTCCAACCACCTCTTAGCCTCTTGTGTGGTGCAATAGTGTTAAACCCCCCAGCAATAAGCTTCTTTGGTCTTGGGTGCAATGGAGTTACCTATACTTCTCCAAGTCTCTTGGTCACTGCCTCACACAAGAAGGGAGGGACCCTTTGAGGCTGCTTGTCTGCTGCTGGTGCCATCTTGAAGAATCTCTACCACTGTGAATGAGATAAAGCATCAGCAATTCCGTTATCAACTCCTGGTACATGCACTGCCCTGAACATAATGTTGAACTGCATACATTTCAAGACAAAAAGTCTGCATTAAATCTCCCAAAGGTCCCACAGGTCCTAACTGCTGGTTGATGGTATGCACTATGCCCATGTTGTCAGACCTGAAGAGCACTACCCTGTGTCTGAGCCTCGGACCCCAGACACAAAGGGTCACCACTACCAGAAAGAATTCCAGCAGTGTGATCTGATTTCCCAATCCAGTCACCAGCCATCCCACTGACGACTGTTCTGCACACTGGTCCCCCTGGAAAAAGGCCCTGAATCCCAGCCCTCAAGCCGTATCAGTGTATAGTTCCAAAAGCACTCTCTCACTGGGAGTCTGCCACATGACCACTTCATTAAAGTGATCCAAGAATACCTGCCAAAGTTGTAGATCCTCCCTGAACTGAACTGTGACCCGTATCCTGTGGTGCGCTTTTGTACATCCTATCCCCCTCTTAGTGAACTGGCGCATGAACATCTGGCCAACTGGGATGACCCAGCATGCAAAGTTGAGGTGCCCTACCAACTGTTGCAACTCCCAGACAGTGATCTTCTTCATCCTCATAAACCTGTGCAGGAGACACAGCAGTGTCTCCAGCTTATCCTGTTTCAACCAACAAAGCCTGTACTCTGAATCAATTTCAATGCCCAAGAAAGTGAGGACTGTCCCCGGGGGCTCAGATTTGCTAGCAGCCATGAACAAGAAGTCATCAAGGTATGGCTTCACTGCCTGCTACCTGTTCTGTGACCCAATGCAGGAAGGTGCTAAAATGCTCTAATACTGTACATGCTACTGCACAGCCCATGGGCATGCAATTGTCCACATAATAACTGCCCTTAAACTTCATGCCCAACAGTACCTTGTCATCCTGGTGAACTGGGAGCAGAAGAAATCCCGGCTCAATAACTGCCTTCTCCATGAGTGCCCCAGGCCCAGCTGCTTGCACCACCACAAGGGCTCTATCAAAGGACTGATAGTGCACTGAAGTGGATGTGGGAGTCGGTGTGGTCATTCACGGAATCCCCCTCTGGATAGGACAAATGGTTAATCATGCAAAATTCCCCCGGGGTCTTCTTGGGCACTAAGCCAATGACATCCATAAATTCTCCCTTGGGGGCCTAATGTATGGTCCGCTCACTCGCTCCAGTCGTCTTTTCTTCTTCAGTTTTTCCCAGCAACTTCTGGCCAGTCCTTGGCTGACCTCAGGTTGTCCACCTCATATGCACTCTTCATGCCAGAGTATGGAATCCTGAACCCCTCCATGAATCTGCTCTCCAGCAAGTAGGCAGCAGCTCTGTCCGGGTACTGGTCAAGCCATGGCTTAATCTTTTTTATCCGTACTGGGGTGGGGAGACCTCCCGGCCTGGGACTTAGAAAACTTATCCCAGCCTCCTCACTCCATCTCCTTACCCCCCTCATGCTGAGGTGCACTGCAGAAAGGGATGCTTCCTCCTACAGGCCATGCATGAGTGTTTAAACTTGCAGCTTCTGCATGTGCCCACTGATTGGTTATAAGCATAGCACAACTGATGGGTGGACCCTTCAGCAGTATACTGCGCCGAGACCTTTATGGGCAATCCACTGTCCGTGTGCTGCACTCCACCCCCTTGCATCACGCCCAGCATCAGTGGAATGTCTAACTTGTTCCAGCCCAATGCCGTGTCAAATTGGTGCCTGCACCGAAACTCCTCATCATAGTCCTGCCAGGCTGTACCCCCTTTCTTCTGGTGCATCAAGAAGATCCAGTGCATGTAATTGATTACTTCCACCCCTTGTTTTTCATCAGCCTGCAATAAGACAGTGTCATATATGAGAAATGCCACCACCCAGTTGTCGTACGTGCATGGCACCTTAACCTTCTTGCTCTCCTGGTCTTCCTCTTTCTCCTTCTTACCCTCCATGGGCTCCATGGGCCGGTTTAAGAGGGAGAAAATATCCACATACTGTCATTTTTTTTATCTGCTGCCTGACCTTATCCATCAAGTGAGTACCCACGGGGGTGTCCAACCTGCGTAAGGATCCTCAGGCGGCGGAGGCGCTGGCTTATTCGGTGCCGTACTGTCCTTCCTAGCACTTTCCCTTCTGGACGGACCTGGAACTGACTTGTTCTTAATTTCTGTGACCAGATCCGCCACCACCACCACTAGCTGCTTCAAGCATTTGTCTGCCACTGCCCACAAGCCAGCTTCCACCTTGGGCTGTTCGCTACCTGCCCCTTCATCATCTGACAAGTCCCATGGTGCCATTGACTCGCCCCCCTCAGTCTCCAAACCACCTGCTTCCACCGGCCCATCTGACTCACTGTTGGAATCCTCTCCCCTCACTGCCCCAAAACATGCCTTGCCTGACTGGCCCCTACTAGAGACCCCTCAGGTTGCATCTTACCTTCGGGCCGGGAGACCTTTGCCATTGGTACATGTTTTCTTCCTCCTACCTTCTTCTTCCTAGGGGATGTCAATGATTCTTCCAGCCATTCCAAGCACACCTCCAGCTAGGCCACTCCATTCTTCTTATATAAGGCTCGAAACTTCTCCTCTGCTGCTGCCAGCACCTTGGGGGATGGATTCCTCTTCCGAGAAGACATCGTGCTGAAACAACAACTTAATGGACCCCCAAAAACCTGTGCTAGTGATAAGCCTTGGAGTGGAGCAGCCACAGCCCTGCCTGATGCCTCCCCCCACCCTTAAATAAGAAAGATGAAGAGGACTCGGGGGAAGGAAATCAACTGGCTGCCACAGCGGGGAGGCTGCCTGCAGGAGTATTACGATGTAACCCAATAGCTCATTGTGAGGCAAATACCCCATGACATGTCACTGAACCTGTTAAATTGCAAGAGTTCTGCTTACTGAGCTACTGGAAAGCAACCCAACTATGCACAGAATCCCCACGCATACCACAACCACAAGCGTGTTACTGCCAATTAGAAATTCCAACTCTAGGCATTGTGGAGTTGAATCGATAGAGGATTGTGTTTGTCCAGAAGGCAGATGCAATAATTATACAATACAATACCATAATTCAGTAAACTTTATTTTATTTGCACCCCTTTTGACTCTTTGACTTGGTATTGGTCTTTATATGTGATGAGAAATTCCCCAGTTGTGATTATTTGCTACGTGACGTGAAAGTGCCATGAACTTAAAAGAACGTTTTTCCTGGATACTGTGGGAAACAAACCCGGGTCTCTGGTACTATAGGTAGCCCACCAACGCGAGGAAAATATGAACGTATTGAAGGGGGGGTATTGTTGGCTGGGGAAAAATAATGAGTTCCCCTTCGCTGACCGAGAGAGATTTGTTCCCGATGGGCGCTGCCATCTTGACATTTAATAGATGGACCGCAGCCACTCAAAATATGTCTGCCGAACTCGCAGTTTGCGTGAGAAGTCAGGACCGGAATCTCAGCCTGAGCTCTGAACTCGGAAGCCTCATAGGCCATGGTGGTAGCAATAAATACTTGCTGTCCGCACAGTCCACATGTGAGTGAACTTCTGTTGTACTGAAGAATCAGAGAAGGTGACTCTCACTTGAGTCCCTATGACCCCAATGGATTTATTAATTCAGCAGCCCCCGTGCCACCCGCTGAAGGACCAGGAATAACCCAGACCCAAGGAGGATCCATCGGTAAACAGCAATAGTTAAGGGCACAGAGGGGGCACCTTGCCAGTGTGTAGTGCAGTGAAGGAGGGACGCACGAAGAGCCGCGGCCAGCGGGGGAGGAGGAGAAAGAAGGAGACTCAATGGGCCTTCCACCTAGACTGCCAGGTTATTAGCGGTCTCCTAGCTTGGCCCCCTAAGCAGCGATCCCCGAAATGGGAAACACAGTGGAATATCTAGTTTGTCGTGGGGCCAATGCCCTGCTGAGGCCTCTGTGATACTGCCCAATAGTGTTGCTAGGCGGCTTGCTAAACATAGGGTCTATAATTCCTAAACCCTTCCAACTACTAAGCAGCATTGTTAAATTTGAAGAAACAGGAGGGCCACCAAGCCCATTCCTCTTCCTATAGAGTACAGTCCCCTTGACCTTTTGGGCCTATAGACCACCTTACCTGTGCAGGACTGCCTGGACTTCTAGCTGCTGTTCCGGTGGTCAAAGGAGAAAGAGGACTGGACCCCAGACAGCAGTCCAGGATATCCTCTTGGCTTCTCCTCATCCAACCCCCCCAGAGAGGCATGGTGCTGCCCCATCCTTAGAGTGTGTCCAGGGCCTACTGACCACTCCCCAGGATGGGTATACTGTTACTACAGCTTGGACAGTGGGGGGGGGGGGCCGGAAAAATGGCCAGCTGCTTCAATGCTTGGGCAGCCTTGGTATTCCCCTCTAAACAACACCTGTTACTTCTCCTCCCTCCACACATTCACCTCTGCCCTCCATCCCTCTTTTATTACTACTAACTTTAACCTAATCTACACTTTTTAGTAACATTTAGGACCACTAATTTCCTGGTCCCCCATCTGCTTCTACACATTAAGTACACACACACCCACCCACCAACTGGCCCTGAGTCAACCAACCTCTGTGCTGACACACTAACATGAGGCTCCTAAACTATTATCTGACCTCAGCCTGAATTGTTATTTTTCTCTGTGCCTACCCATTGTGCTGCCATTTAGGGAGCACTCCAGTCTGCCACTTCTTGTTTCTCCTAGTTATTAAACCTGGGCTAGAAACTGGGCCTGCATCTTATTTTGCATAGCTAATTCCATTTTATTTAACTAAGCTGGCTACACTGTCTTCCTTCTCCTGCCCCCCTTCTGTTTGATTATGCTAAACCTCACTCTTTTCCTAATCCCACTCCTATTCACCCTTACCTCTCTACCGCCCTCTCACCCCCCTCCTCTCCGCTTTATTCTCTTACCTCGTCCCCCCTCAATTTCCCCACCTCCCAAACTCAAGCTGTCACAGTCCCTCCCACACACCTTGGCTTCCTCATTGTTCTCTGCTCCCCTCTCCTAACCTTCATCTGGCTACCCTACAACTCCTACTCACCTCTTGCCCCTGCTATCTTCCTAGACATTGCACCCTATTTCACCTACTATGCAAACACCCCTCCACTCCAACTAAACCTCTTATTTTCATCTTGCTACTGCTTGCCGGTGATGTTGAGACCAATCCTGGCACAGCAGTTCCCCCTCTCTCAAATTTCTCTAAGGGACTAAGTCTTGCTCATCTTAACATCCGAAGTCTTCTTACTAAAGTAGACTTATTGCAATCTCTCATGGTCAACCTCAATCCCGAGACACTAATACTTTCTGAATCCTGGATCTCCCACAAGATTCCTGACTCAGCAGTGGTCGTCCTTGGCTACTCTCTAATCTGTCAGGACCGTGCTACCAGGAGTGGTGGAGTGGCCATGTACCTTTCCTCTGCCTTACAGCATGTTCCTATTATCTCTGTTTCTTCCCCTTCTGCCTATGAACTTCTCCTCATCAAAATCTCCTTCCCCATCTTCGTTGCTGGTGTATATTGCTGCCCTGGCATAACTCCTTCCACTATTACTGAACTTCTCTCCACTGTCTCTTCTCATGCCTCTACCGGGGAACTCCTCATTCTTGGGGACTTTAATAAAAATTGGCTCTCCCCTTCTAATACCAAACTCTGCACTAACATCAGATCCCTTAACCTCTCCCAACTAATCTCTGATCCTACTCACTTGAACCTTAAAACTTTAAACCACACTCTTCTGGACTGGGCCCTCACCTCACACCCCCATAGAATTACTGCATTGGACACCCTCCCAGATGCCCTCAGTGACCACCATAAGGTGAACTGCATTCGCAAAGTTCATTGCCCCAAAGCCCCACACAAATTCATCCAGATTCGCTCTTTCTAGTCCCTGGACTTCTCCTTACTTCATGAGGATCTAGCAGCTACAGACTGGTCACCTATATCGACTGCCAGCTCCATGGACTCTGCTTTAAACTTCCTCTCAACACGCTTCATGTCCATTTGGAATCATCACGCCCCACTTAAGAAAACCGGGGTTCAAGGCTCTCACCTCCCCTGGATCTCTGCTGAGCTACTAGCCTGCCTGCGGGTGCTCAATCAGGCCTGGAAGATTCACAAATCTTCTGGGTCCCCTGCTGATTACCGCAGATGTTGAACTTTACGCAATGCCTGCACCATGGCAACTAAACTTGCCAAGGCTGATTATTTTACTTACACCTTCCAAAACAACATTAACCTCCCATCCACATTTTGGAAGGTCATTCACTCCCTTTTCTCCCTTCCCACCCAATCTGCTCTCCCTTTCCTTAAGGTGAGTGGGGCCAGCATCTCTGAACCCTCTGCTGTTGCTGCTGAATTTAACAACTTTTTTACCACCTGTGCCTCACTCTTCCTCACTTCCCTTCCCCTCTTCTCCCCTCCTCTCTCTTCCCCCTGTCTTCACGCTCTTCCCTCCTCCTTCTCTTTATCCACTGTTACACCTGCTAAAGCCTTTAAAGCCCTACTTGCTGTAAACCCTACAAAGGGTACTAGTCCAGATGATCTTGACCCATAGCTCTTACACCTCTCTGCCTCTGCTATTTGCCACCCTATTGCTCTACTCCTCAACCTCTCTTTCTCTCTAACTTCAGTTCCCTCTTCCTGGAAATCAACCACTGTTATTCCCCTCTCTAAGGGTGGTGACCCCTCAGTTCTGGGCAACTACCACCCTATTTCTCTTCTCCCTACCCTTGCTAAACTCCAAAAGCATGTGGTACTCCCTCAATTCTCCGCATTTCAATCAATCAGTCAATCAAAAAACTTTATTTAGCCAGGCATGTCACCATTGAACAAGCTGATTTTCAAAGTGGTCCTGGTAAGAATGGTACATACAATAAGGGAGTCATACATATCAAAGAACATGCAAGTAATAACATACAACAAGACTATTAGTGCATATAATCAGCTGTATAACATAAACGGGCAGAGTGTAATGCCTGCTAACGAAATACAAATTACATGTCTTCTGGAGAGCACCATATGTACGGGGATAGACAACAGCCCCATTTCATAGATCAGACAGGCCCCTTAGAGGGTACTCAGAAAAGCAGAAAAAATGTAACAGAGTAACCCAAAAATGGAAGGGATAAAGGAGAGAGCTTGGGAAAGGAAAGAGGAAGGAAGAGAGGAAAAGGAAAAAAGGGTTGAGAAGGTTAGTAACTAGGGAACAGTGCTACATGTCATGGGTTATAATTAGAGTGTTTAGTGCTGCAACATCATAGAGAGTATGGGAATGCTGGGTCCAGTAGCCACAGGCAATTAGCGAGAAGTCACCCGTAGCAGTTGCATGGTTCCTTCAGATAACCTACTAACAGAGCTTTAAAGGTGATGAGACCCAGAATAGTGATCAACTTTAGTGTTCTTTGCATATTGTTCCATAGGAAAGGTAGAGAATAGTTAACTGCAGCCGATCCATGCCTGGTTTTTATACTGGGTACAATAAGGTTGATTAGGGTGAAGAGTCTTAGTCTGTATGACCCCTTTGCATGCTCAAATAGATTGGATATGTAGGCCTGCAGTTTATCAGTTAGAGCACTGTAGAGCAGAGTAAAGCATTTTTTTGCTTTCTTGCAGCAAAGGAAAACCATCTCAAGGCTTCATATAGAAGGCAGTGGTGAGCACGTAAGGGAAGGTCCAGGATAAACTGCAAGGCACAATGGTAGAGACTGTCAAGTTTACTTAGGGCCGAGTTGGGACAGTGTCTATAAAGAATGTTGGCGTAGTCAAGCAGGGGGAGAAAGGTTGCTTGGACTAGTCTTTTTTTGGCATCAAGACTGAGTAGTTACCTAATGTGGAAGAAAATGCCCAGTCATTGTCTCAGTCTTTTAGCCAGTTCATTCAGATGAGCCATAAAGTTGAGCCTGTTGTCCAGCCAAAACCCAAGGTACTTCAATTTATCCACAATTTCCAATGATTCACCAAGCAGAGTGCAGATTGGAGTACCATTTAATGAACCATGTGCAGTGGAGGAATGGGGTGTGATAATCATAGCTTTAGTCATTTTTGCATTAAGAAGGAGCTTAAGCTTTAGTAGGTTATACTGGAGAATAGCAAAATCATGTTGTAGGTCTTTATGTGCTAAGTCCAACATAGTATTAGAGGTATATAGCACCGTATCATCTGCAAATAAATGTACTTTGGCAGTGTGTATGTATGCGTCAATATTGTTAATATAAATTGCAGAGTATGGGTCCCAGTATGGACCCTTGCGGTACACCATGAGGCAGGATTTTTAGTGTGGACAGGTCTCATCATGCTTTCATTTGTTGCATTCTATTAATGAGATAGCATTTAAACCACCCAATGTCATTGGTGTCTAAGCCATTGCTACTCAGGGCGTCCATCAGGAGGCTATGGTCCACGGTATCAAAGGCCTTGCTAAGGTCTAGGAAGAGCTCATAGACATGTTGCTTTGCATCTAAGACATTTTGCCTATCCATAGTCACTTTGGCAAGGGCAGATGTAGTACTGTGCTTGGGTCTAAACCCTGATTGAGCTTGATTCAACAGGTTTTCAGATTCAAGGTACTCTCTAAGCTGAGAGTTCACAATTTTTTCTAGAAGCTTTGAGAGAATAGGAAGTAGGGAGATTGTCCAGTAATTATTCAGATCCCTAGGGTTGCCAGACTTGAACAAGGGAATGATACATGCAGTTTTCCAGAGCCACGGTATCTCGCCTTGTTCCATGGAGGAGTTGAATAAATGGGTAATGGGGGCGGTCAAGTGATACCAACCTATTTTCAGGAAGAACGGCTCAAAGGATTCTGCACCTGTGCTCTTTTTAACATCCAAGGACAACAGGAGGACCTCTACTTGCTTGAAGGTAATGGGGCAAAAACTGAAGAATGAAGGCCGCAGCATGCACTCATTACTGGGATTTGCACTGGCACTCACATCACCAGATGGGCTCAGCTTACTGACTGGGGAGGAATCAAATGCAAGGCCTGCCATGGCAAAATGATTGTTAAGTTGCTCCAGAATGACTGTTCTATCAGTATATGTAACATCTCCAGCTACAATCTTTGTGGGCAAAGGTGAGATGGTCTGATGTCCCTCCACCTCTCTGAGAATGATCCAGAATCGGGCAGAGTTATTTTTGTTATCGTCAAGGGCTATTTGAAAATAGCATGCTTTTTCTGTCCTTACTGGCTTAGTGCAAGCATTCCTTGCAACCCAAAAAGCAAGTTAGTCCATTTCAAGCTTTGTCTTCCTGGCCCTTTTCCATAATATGTCTCTATTCCTACAGTTGTTTTAATAGGGGAGAGAACCATTTTGAAGACTTTCTCCTGGGCTTAACCTTCCTAAAAGGGACATGCCTATCTATCAAACCTAATACAAGGTCATGAAATATGGAGAAAACTTCCGAGACAGAAGGGGCCAAATAAAAGTCCTGCCACATAAAATTGCCAAGATCAGCTAAAAAAGCAGTCCGGCAGAAGTTCTTCAGGCATCTTTTTAGTTTGAAGTTAGAAGGTGAGGTGAGATGGAATGAACGCCTAACACAGGCCGTGGTACAATGGTCACTTAGGTCATTGTGGAAAACCCCTGTGTGGGTGATGAAGTGAGTTTTTTTTTAACAATTATGAGATCAAGAGGAGAGCTATGGTCCCTATTTTTCTTGTTGGGACGTGTGCACTCAGGAATGATCTGTGATAACCCATGCATGTCACAGAAGTCCTTAAGTTTTTGGGACCGCCCATCATTCCAGCTAAGATTAAAGTCACCCATTATTATGCATTCATAGCTCTCCTTTTCTAGCATTTGCTGAAGGTGGGGTAAGATGGCAAACCCAGCAGAAGGTGGTCTATAGCATACAGTTGCTAATAGAGCCAGTTCAGATGATATAGTTGACTTTAAGGCAAGATATTCAAATTCTTTAGGGGTAGAAGTGTGGTCAATAACTGTGACATCAAATTTGCACTTTACATATATTGCTACCCCCCCACCTCTAGTAGAGCTATCACACCTGAAAACACTATATCCAGTGATATTAATGGATTTGTCTGGTGTAAAGTTAGTAAGTCATGTTTCTGAAATCATAAATATGTCTGGCGATGTATGTAATGCTCATGGTTGAATCATATCTATTGTGTTTAGTACACTACAGACATTCAGGTGCACGGAGCTGATGCCCTTGTTGTATGAAAGTTCAGAAGGGGTGTGTAGTGCAGTAGGTGGACAGGGGTTGAACTCAATGTTCCCTGAGCAAAGTAAGAGAATAACAATCAGTTTCCTAAGGCAACTTAAAATCCTTTTTAGGATCCACTTTTTGTGGCGCCTGGTGAGTGAGTTTTTTGGGGGGGCTGTAACTGAAGCACCGAAGTGATTAATCTGAAACAAGGCATATACTAGCACTTTTACTGGCATGGTGTAAATCATCTTTATGTAGACAGAGGGCCTAGACTGAAGTAAACGCATACTAAAGGTGCAACAAGTAGTTCCCTCTGAATCAGGCGGTGTTATGTTATGTTTTATATAAGCACTGCCTGCAATAGTGGTTGAGGAGGAACAACTACTGCTTTATTGGCAGTATTAAATATTAATAAGAGGCAGTGGAGGAAGAGGGCAACTTTCATAGCTGCCATGGTACAATACTCTACTTGCAGATATTATCAGTGAATAACTGAAAGATGGAGGTGGTAATTGGTAGTAATGGAGCAAAATGTGCATAGCAAGAAGAAGAAAAAAAAAGGTTCCTGTAAGAAAATTTAGATTGTAACCAATAAACAGACTTGAAGATGGGTATGGTGGTAGAGGACAGTCGGATGAAGAGCGAGGCACTTTAAGGTTTCCTAGAGAAGGAGGGATGAGTAGGGAGAGGAACGACCAACCAGGAGAGGGCAGGGGGTCAGTGGGAGGATCCCTGGTGTATTCAATTACCCACGGGGGTGGGGAAGGTGGATGGGATGAAAAACAGACCACAGATAATGTACCAGAGAGGGTCCCTGGCTCCACAGCTGTGGTTGGATTCAGATCTACCAATCGCTGCACAGGAGCTGAGGAAAACAGCCAACTCAGAGCTAGGAGTGGAGTCGGCAGCCAATAGGGATGTGGGTCAGTGGCTGTGGAGCTCAGTGGTCCGTACCTGAAAGTTGAGGTGGGCGGCGGCAAATACAGGTGCCACCAGTCAGTGGAAGATCCATGGGCTGGGAGTGCCCAAGGCAGTGGTGCTACACCTGGGGGAGGAGAAAAACAAACAGAGAGGAATTAATAAGGGAAATAGGTCAGGGTGTGACAAATAGTAGAGATGGATGGCTGGAAAAACAAAGGGCTAGAAGAGGTGGTAAATGGGGTGACATGGAAGCACCTTCCTCACTCCTTTCTAGTCTGGTTTCTGCAAATCTGATTACACATCTACCTCCCTCATCAGGCTCACTGATGCCATCCTGACAGGTATGGACCAGGGCCTGATTACCTCTGCTATCTTCGTCAATCTGGCCAAAGCCTTCAACACTGTAGCCGACACCCTACTCCTAACCCAGCTCTCTGCTGCTGGGCTGTCTACCTGAGCCACAGATTAGTTCCGTTCCTACCTCATGGGCAGAACTCAAGCTGTCAAAATTGGCAAATCCCTGTCACCCCTCTCTCTAGCCACACTGGTGTCCCCCAAGGCTCAGTGCTTGGACCCATGCTCTTCTCCATCTTTCTAAATTCCCTCCCATCCGCATCTACATCTGCATCCATACACATGTATGCTGATGATACTGTTATATTTGCCTCAGACTTCTCTATACCAGACCTGACAAGCAGACTCCAACTGTCTTTCACCAATATCCAGCACTGGTTCCAGTCAAATCAGCTTTTCTTAAATGCAAAAAAAACCTCTATGACTTTTGGTTCTAGACAAAAACTCTACACTGCCAGCCCTGCCCTCCTTCCACACTCTAGATGGGACTAGCCTTGAAAATGCCACAATTTTCAAGTACCTAGGAGTTTGGCTCGACAGTCACCTAGACTTCTCTGCTCATGGGGACTACTTATACAAAAAGCTTCACCCTAAACTTGGTGCACTGTATAGGAACCAAGGGTGCATCTCTCTACCAGCCAGCAGAGCCATTGTGCAGAGAATGATTCTTCCCCTCTTTGACTACGATGACACTATCTATGCTAGTGCTCCCAAGTCTACCCTGGCCAGATTGGATCACTTTTCCACTCCTTCTGTAGGTTTGCCCTGGATTGCCCCCCCCTCCTGGACCCACTACTGCCACCTCTACACCTCTCTCTCCTTTCCCTCCCTTGAAGCCAGATGGCTTGCTTATTGCTCCTCCCTTATTGCTAAGTACTGGCTGGGCTCCCTCCCATCCTACCTTGTGTCTCTTCTCGCTGCCCCTTCAAACCCCTCCTACTATCTTCATAGCTCTAACCTCCGCTCTCTAACTCTCCCATCCAGGCGGACCTCAGCTGGGCAAGCTGCTTCCTCTTTCTGCTTTCCTAAACTCTGGAACTCCCTCCCTGGCCCTATTCATTTTGCTACCTCCATCCGCTCCTTCTTTAGTCTTATATACGATTACTCCGCCCCCCTCCTGTAACTGCCCCTGACTCAACCCACCCCCTGTTATTGCCCCATACCTTCCTCTTCCTGGCTCTCCACCCCTTCTCCCCACCCTGATTCTCATACTAAATATCTCCACCTCCACCTCCTCCTCCCCATTCCTTTACCTTCTACCTACCATCCCAATTCTGGATCTCCCTTGTCTGCTTCCTATGATCTACCTTCTTTTTTCTCCCCCTCTCTGCTCTTCACCCTTTGCTAGACTACCCTTAGCCACTTACACTAACCTGGTTAATCCCCTATTCTTGTAGGCAAATGTTACTTACTGCTGTTGCTGCATTTTCTCTAAAATAATCCCTATGTATATGCTTTTGGACATTCAATGTATATTATTTGATGTTAATTTATGATATATTGTATAAAAGTGTGTCTTAATATGAGTGTACATTCTCTGTAAATATTTTTATGTTGTATGGATATGTATTTCTCCCTCAACCCTCTCCCCCAGGATGCTTCTGGAAATTAGTTGTTAATGGCTCAGTATGTCTCTGCTGGTGAAACTTTTGGAATAAATGCATAAAATAAAGAAAGATAGATAGGTAGGGAGATAGATGGATGGCTAGACAGACAGACAGAGCCCTGAGGTCAGACAGATGCACCCTAGGTGCTTCGGCAACTTGCATCAGAATAAGCTGAACACCTGGTAGGGATATTCAGTATTTCTATTCAGACAGATGTGGCACCGAAAAACGTAAGGGTAGCATACATAGTTTTGTTACAAAAGAGTGGGGACAAAGAGCAGTGGGGTAACTAAAGACATTAATCTTACCTTGTGGTGGGTAAACTGATGGAGACACTAGTCAAAGAGGACCTAGTTGACTACCTTGGGAAAAATGGGATAGTAAATGTCATGGGTCTGTGGAAATGAGGTTCTGTCAGACCAACCTGATATTCTTTGACTAGGTAACTTCAGTGACAGCCAAAGACATGGTCAAATATTTCCTGAAATTTCTGGGATATTTCTAGAGAAATCTCCTTCTTTCTGCACTTCAACAGAAACATAGAATTTGATGGCAGATAAGGACCACTTGGCCCACCTAGTCTGCACATTTTCCTACCTAATGGATAAGCTGCAGATCCTAGTTAACCAACAGCTTACTTCCTCCTACCATGCACTAGAATTGCCTTATGTCTGTCCCATGCGTTCTTGAATTTCTCCACTGTTTTTGACTCCATGACCACCTCAGGAAGGCTGTTCCATGCATCCACAACCCTCTCCATGAAAAAATACTTCCTCACATTACCTCTGAGCCATCCCCCCTCTATCTTCAAATTGTGCCCCCTTGTTCTTGAACATCCCTTTTTCTGAAAGATGCTACCCTCTTGGACTTTGTTGATTCCCTTGAGGTACTTGAATGTTTCTATCATGTCCCCCCTCTCCCTCCTTTCCTCGAGGGTACTGTATACATATTAAGCTCCTTTAGTCTCTCTTAGTATGTCTTTTGGTGCAGAACCTGCACCATTTTAGTTGCCTTCCTCTGGACAGCCTCCATTCTGTCTATGTACTTGCAGAGATGGGGTCTCCAAAACTGTATGCAGTACTCCAGAAGGGGTATCACCAACTGTCTGTACAGTGGGATAATGACTTCTTGTTTTCTGCTGGTGATGCCTCTCCCTGTGCATCCCAGTATCCCCACAGCCCTCCTTACTGCCTTCTCACATTGCTTGCCCACCTTTAGGTTGTCTGATGTAACTACCCCCAGGTCCCTTTCCATTTTTGTTGTTGTTAGTATCTCATCCCCCATTGTGTACTCTTCCCCTGAGTTTTTGTTTCCTAGGTGTATTACTTTGCACTTCTTTGCGTTGACTCTAAGCTGCCATACATTTAACCATTCCTCCAACCTTGCCAAGTCCCTTCTCATCCTTTCCATCCCACCTTGTGTATCAACTCAGTTGCAGATCTTTGTGTCATCTGCAAAGAGACATTCTTTTCCTTCCAGTCCCTCTGCAATGTCACTTATAAAGCTTTTAAAGAGGACTGGTCCCAGTACTGAACCCTGCGGTACCCCTCTAGTAACCCCCCTTTCTTCAGAGTGGACTCCATTTACTATGATACTTTGCGTCCTGTTGTCCAGCCAATTCTTTACCCAGGCTACCACCTTGGGACCCACTCCAAGGTTGTCTAACTTGTATATTAATCTTTTGTGTGGGACTGTGTCAAATGCCTTACTAAAGTCTAGGTAGGCCATGTCCACAGCCCCTCCCTGGTCTACTACTACTTTGGTCACCCAGTCAAAGAAGTCTATTAGATTTGTCTGACATGACCTTCCTACTGTAAATCCATGCTGCCTTGGGTCCTGTGCCCTGCTAGCCTCCAGGTACTCAACAATTCTTTCCTTCAGAAGTGATTCCATCATATTCCCTACCACTGAGGTCAAACTAACAGGTCTGTAGTTTCCTGCCTCTGCCTTGCTCTGCCCTCCTCCAGTCCTCAGGTACCACCCCATCCTCCCATGATTTGTTAAAGAGGGTAGTCAGTGGTGTCACTACTTTTTCCCTTATTTCTTTTAGAGTTCTTAGGTGAATCCTATCAAGCCTCATTGCTTTGTCCACCTTCAGTTTTAAAAGTTCTTTCAGAACCCTTTCTTTTGTGAATGGACTGGTATCAACCCCCCTATCTAGAGTGTTTCTATTGTTTGGTTTAGGTACCTCCCCCTACTCTTCTTTTGTGAATTCTGAGCAGAAGTATTCATTCATTCAGTAGCCCTACTTTTTCACTGTCACCCTCTACCTACATTCCTTCCCCTTTATCAAGCCTCAGTATCCCTGCCTTGGTCTTTCTTCACTCCCTAATGTACCTATAAAAGGTTTTATCCCCTTCTTAACAGAGTTGGCTATCTTTTCCTCAGTTTGGGCCTTTGCTATTCTGACTGCCTTCCCTGCCTCCTTCTGCTTTAACTGATATAGTTCTCTGTCTTGCTCCTTCTGTGTTTCCTTATAGTTCCTGAATGCTATCCTTTTCTCCTTAACCTTCATTGCCACCTCTTTTGAGAACCATAGTGGCTTTTTCCTTCATTTTGTTTTGTTGATTTGCTTTACACAAAGGCATTCTGCCTCTGTGATGGCGGTTTTGATTTTCCCCCTTGTTTTTCCACCCCTCCTTCTTGTCTGTTTGCTAGTACTTTTCTGAGGCACTCTCCCATTTTGCCAAAGTCAGCCCTCCTAAAGTCCAACACCCTTTGCTTTTGTATGGCTTGACTCTACAGCTGTGTTTATTGTGAACCACACTGTAGAGTCAGAAGAGAGAACCTCTTTAGAAATTTCACTAAATATCTCGAAATATCTGACCATGTCTGTGGCTACTACTGTAGGATAGTGGATATGGGTGATGCAGTAGATTTACTCTACTTTGACTTTAGCAAGGCATTTGACTTGGTACAATACAGAAGGCTGTTAAGGAAGCTAGAGGACTTGGGTGTAGCAAATGACATAGTTAGATGAGTGGGAAGTTGGTTGGAAAGGAGGCACCAGAGTGTAGTGGGAAACTGAGTTAGAACAGAGCAAAGGGAGGTCATCAGGGACTTACTACAGGGATCAGTCCTGGGTCCAGTCCTTTTCAATATATTCATCAACAACATAGGAAAAGGAATAAGGGGCAAGATGTATCTCTTCACAGATGACACAAAGCTATGTAGTGAGGTAGGCAGTGATGAGGGGTCAGGGACATGCAGAGGGACCTGCAAAGGTTGAAAAGGTGGTCCAGGGCTTGGTAGCTGAAATTCAGCTCCAAGAAGTACAAGGTGATGCACATAGGGAACAAGAACCCCAGAACAGAGTATTGGCTGGGAGAGAGGTTAAGCTGGACACCACATCTGAGGAAAGGAACCTACTGTACAGTAGGAGTCTTGATAAGTGACTCTCTTAAAGAATTTAGCCAATGTGACAAAGCCTACAATTAGGCAGATGCTGGGGTATATTGGGAGGGTTTTTCACAACAGATGAAAAAGGTATTACTACCTCTCTATAGTTCACTGGTGGGGCCACATCTAGAGTACTATGCCCAGATCTGGGGTCCTCACTCAAGAAAAGACAAAGACAGACTGGAGATGGTGCAGTGTAGCCAACCAAAATTACTGCTATGCCAGCAAAGCAGATTCTGTGAGGACTGGCTTAAGGAACTGAATATGCACTCATTCAAGGACAGACAAGAAAGGGTGTGATATTATAGAGAGACTCATATTCCTGAAAATAATAAGCAAGGTGAACTGTGAGGAAATATTCAACAAGAGTAGCCAATCTAGAACATGAGGTCACAAGTGGATGCTGGTGGGGGAAGGTTCAAGAGGGACATGATAAAATTTTATTTTACAATGAGAGTGGTTCAGCCATATAATAGTCTGCCAGTGAAGGTGGTGGGCACCAGAAGCATGAATGGTTTCAAACCTGGTTGGGAGAGAGTTAAAAGCTTAGTAGTTACTCTGGCGTTAATTAGTAAAACAGGGCATAAGAGGGTGAATAGCGTAGGTCTCTGGGTATGATGGGATGTTTTGGGGAGAGTGGATGTACCACTGGCCTTTTACACAAACACAAACACAAACACACACACACGCACACACACACACACACACACACACACACACACACACACACACAGACACTTTCTCTCAATGATTAATTGACCAAGCACAAATACATACAAGGAGATAGATATTGTATATGCACATAAGTGCCATACAGGTATATTATGCATATGCACATCTGTATATATGTATAGTATACTGTACTTATGCATATTGACAGAGGCATAAAAATACATGTACACCCAGAGAAGAGAAACATGTATACACACAGATGCATGCGCACAAAATAGGAAAACACAAACACACAACTAAACACACATGTACAGACATATTGTATACACAGATCATATACACATGCAGCTACATGAACAGAATACTTACAGAAACGGGTATAGGTACAAAATAACTGATAGAGAAAACACAGGTAGATAATTTACACATACAGACATATGCAGATAGTACAGGTACTGTATGTGCCGACAGAAAATGCACACATATACAAAATATGCACTGACTTACACACACACACACACACACACAGCAGAATGAGCCTCTCAAGATCTGACAGCACTACAAAGTACAAAGAAACAGAAAGAGAATTTGCTATTTCTATTTATATCTGTTTTGCCCGCTGGACCTCAGAGCAGCTCTCAGAGAGTCAATTTATTTTTAGCTCTCACGTGTGCTGATGCCTGTGGCAGGTTCTGCATTCTGCACTCTGGCTGATGCAGTGAGATCCTGTCCATCACAGTTCATTCAGATGTTTCATGTCGATGCGCAGACTGCAAAGACAGCTTGGTTAAAAACAGAGCTCCAGAAAGTCAAGACAAAGCATTTGGGTACTCACTGAGAAGATATGGAAAGAACTGCTTAACACTACTTTCTTTTCAGTTACAGAATACACATTTGTATAACGTAAGCTGTCCTTTAGAATGATCATGATGATCTCTTCCCTTTTTCGAACTTAATGTTTTATTCATATTACACCAAACAATGCAATACGGTTTCCTTGAGGTAGATGTATTTATAACATACGTCAGCATTTTGGTCTAATAAGCAGCTTTTATCTTACAATGCTGGTATCATGCTACACTTTGGAATATAGTTTACTTGAATATGAATGCTAATGTTTGTACAGTGTATTTTACTAAATTTTGCTTTTTTGAGATAAACATTCTTCATAGTAATGGTTACAAGTGACCATTTCCACTTTTAAGTACTGAGCAGAGACTCTTACTGGGCTACATTTCCATTGTAAAGTAAATCCTCTTTTACAGGTTTGGGGTCAGTTTACCCATTACACTAGATGCACAATGTAGCTGAAATCCTTTTTGGTAAAAGACCCTTCTCATGGAGACAATGTAGCTCTCAAAGGAACACTGGCAACCCATTTAGGCAACAAGGGTCTCTTGTTAAAAAAAAAATATATATTACTGGCCACAGTCCATAGAAATAGCTGATATAGCAGGTAGTTTGCTTCTGATTCTTTTTTTTTCTTGCAAAACAGACAAGCATACTGCCCACCATACTGATGTTACCTGACAAAAATGTGTTTCTTTACAGTCCTTGATCAACTCCAACTGCATCTTTCCTGGACTTGGGAACACCTCAAAATAAACTAGCCACTCATTATGCAGTGTTAGGAGACTGTTGCATCACAAGTTGCTGCAGTGTTTGAGGGTGTTTCTAATGTTCAGGAAGTATGCAATTTGAGTAGAGCAAGGATTTGAAACAAAACAGGGTTTTAGTATAATTACACCATCACCACACATTTCAGTTCTACTAAGAAAGGAAATGGATAAAACAAACAGCAACGCATCAATACATTTTAGAGAAGGTAAGAAATCATTAAATCTGCTTTTTTTCCCCAACTAGAAATAGCTAGAAAAAATATGATGAAAATGGGTTGACTTGACAATGTCCCTTTAAGGTGTTTACATGTATTCATTTTTAATTTTTACCCCCTGTGTGGAGTTTCATTTTTAAGCACTGGAATACATAGACATGTTGTACAATATGTAGTATGAATGGGGATGTTTCCTATAGAGAAGTTGTAAGTTTACCACACTGTATATGAAATAAATGAATGGATTATGACGTCATCCATTAAAATCACCCCAACCATAGGTTCATCCAAAATCCAGTCATGAGGTTATTAAAATACCAATAAAATACGATGAAACACTTGGGCATCATCATCACAGATGACCTGAAATCATCCAAGTAGACCACTAAAGCAGTAGCTAAGGCTAGAGGAATGTTGGGGTATATTAGTAGGGGTATCACAAGTTGTAAGAGGAGATAATAATCCCACTTTACAAGACACTGGTTAGGCCCCATCAGGAGTACTGCATGCAGTACTGGAGGCTGCACCTGCACAAGGAAATTAGCAAAATAGAGGTAGTCCAGAGAAGGCAACCAAAATGGTACAGGGACTGCATCAGAAAACATGAGGACTGATTAACAGAGCTCAATATGTATAGCCTAGAGCAAAGGAGGGAGAGAGGTGATATGATCGAAACATTCAAATATCTTAACAAGGTGAAAGAGTCTAACATGTTTCAATATAAGAAAAATAGCAGGACAAGAGGACACAGCATGATATTAGAGGGAGGCCAATTAAGGGGTAATGTGAGGAAGTTTTTTTTCACAGAAAGGGTGGTGGATGTATGGAATGGCCTACCCCAGGAAGTGGTGGCTATGAATACAGTGCACGGCTTCAAACAGGCATGGAAAAGGCATAAGGGAACAATACAGATGAGTATGAATAAATAGGCCATTGACAGAATAAAGGCCTGTGGCACATTCATACTGTAGAAAAAATGGGCAGACTGGATGGGCCTTGTGGTCCTTATCTGTTGTCAAATTCTATGTTTCTATGTTTGCATAAATCAAACAGCTATGTCAACTCCAACTTACATAATTTCAAAATGGCACAGTATGACCATTCACAACTCACTTGTCCTCCATGTGCTCTAGTCACTCCAGCTGAGAATATACAGTTCGTAAAATCCTGGACCCCTCATGAAAGTACAGCGAAATGCTTGGCAACACATATTACAAGCAGTTCATATTCCAGCTCCACCCTCAGATCAAACTTCATACTACAGTTACTCAGCTCAATGTCACATAAAACACATACAACCCTCAAACTAATGTGCTTCACCACAAAAAAATGACAGTTTAATAAAAAACAAACACTAGACTGAAGACAGAGACTTCTAGCACAAACTACAGTAGCAAGCCCACTTAAAACAGTCCAGACCAAATGTCATGCTGCGGCTACTCAACTTCACACAAAAAATTCAGAGAACTCAATAGAACAGCTGTGATTCACAAAAAATACATTTTGATGGAAAAAAACACTAACCTACAGATAGATGATTGAAAACTGAACTAGCAAAGAAGTTTAAAACTATACCAAACATAGAGAATCCATTTTGCAGTCTTGTTGCTGACACACCCACTGACACACTTCAAATCAGGCTTAATGAGCTGCAGTTAAACACCATTAAGTCACTCAACAAAAGAGACTTACTTAATGAGAACTAATTAACGATACCACAAGTCTGAAGCCACAGAAATCATGTCGTCTTTGGGCTCTGAAGCCACTTATAAGCTATCCTTACATATTTTATATAACAAATAATAGGAATGAGCTGTATACCTGAAGAGGACAGGAACTATGTTCTATCTGGCAGCACTTAATAATGTTCCTGGTAAGAGAAATGAAAGATTGACCTCTAAATTAACCATATTTTACTATAACTTAATAAACACTGATGTGAGAAACAATGTGTTTTTAATTCTTTTCTTTTTATGGACAACATTCTGTGCAGCTCTGTTCGTGGAACCAGTAATTTGGAGTCTTTACCATGTCACAGTTTGTGTACAGAATGCTATATATATAAGCTATTGTCCTATCAGACCCATGCTTAGAGTTCTGTGCACAAACTGTGACATAGTTAAAACTCCAGATCACTGGTTCCATGAAGAGAACTGCAACAGAAGCTGCCCATGTAAACAAAACAATGCAGAATACAGTTTTTCACATCACTTATTATTCAGGTTCGGTTTCATGTGGACCATTTAGGCTTATGTATATAATTTCTGTAAATGGGAACATTATAAAGAGATGCCAAGTAGAAATTGTTTCCTGTCCTCTTTAAAGAATAACTCTAGCTTAGAATTTATGGAGGTTGACAATACCGCTTGCTCTCCAGGGTCCTGGCTTATTACCTCATTAAACCCCCCACTGGAGTTATTCTCTTGATAAACCAATCTTTCTCTGTCCTTTATTCAATTTAAGTTCTATTTATTCATTTGTAATATTTTTAACAGGAATGGCACATTGAATTGTGGCAGATTGTTTTGGAGCACATCTTTGGAGATGGGCTACCTGGACCTGTTTTATTGATGGTGGAATGTTGTCCAGGATAGTGGAGACACTTCCATACTCTTATAAGTAGCAGACAAAGAGACTTGGTCAGATATTTAAGCAATAAACCATGACAGGGTATGGGTTATGCTGGGATTTACCCATGCTTGTTGTGGTTTGGTCATGAGGCCGCAGACTGAGTGACTAAATCCACACTAGAAGTGGGTAAATTCCAGCATAACCCACACTCTGGAGTGGTTTACTGTAATTACACAATGTGCAGGAAGTACAGGATTACAAAAAAAGAATTAAAAAGTTAAAAACAATACTTTTTTATTTATTTTTTACTGTGGTATCTTTCCTCCATACATTAAATAGTCTCCTTTTGCAAGGCAGTATATATTTGTAGGATGGATACTGCCCCTCTCCTTTTCCAACCATCGTCCCAGAGACACACAGTACTGTGATGTTTGTTTGTTTGTTTAAGATAAGCCTGCTAGGATACAGTCCCCACCCTTGAAGAAAGAGCCTGGCAGTTTTAATTAGAAGTACTTGTTTGACAGTGCGATGCAAGTGATGAGCTTGCCTCATGTACTTCCAGGTTTTGTCTAAGTTTAGCAGTTCTGGTTTTGCGTGCCTTTTGTGGTCACCAGGAATTAATGGTTTCTGTCATGTGAGATTTGTTTTTCAATTGATTGTGACTGGAACACTGGGCATTCATGTTGGAGTTAAGCAGGGCATTTACAACAGCTGCCACGTAGCGATGTCATGGGGATGGGAAATGGACGCGATATCGAAGACCATATGGAAATAGATGAGGCGGGTATACTGTGCAACATTTACAAAGGACAGATTTCAAAAGAAAATGTTTTTTTGGGGTATGTGAAGTGGGTTTGTGGACTATTGTGACTTATATGTAACAAATTGCAGTGCTTGCCTGCCAGCCCGCTGGCACAGTGAAAAGATTTACTGCTGTGATGTGGGTGATCTGAGTTTGGGAACGGACTCAGGATGCCTGAGCGCCAGCTAGGGCAGAGGTGGATTGAGCAGCAATAGCATGCTCTCCACCCTTGAGGAGGGAGGGGGCAGAGTGTCTCCCGGGAGACCATGGAATGCACCGGCATTGGAGCATCAGCTAGTGCTGGCCTGGGAGGGTGCGGCAACATGCCCCCTGAAACACCCAGTAACATTAAAAATCTTCCCTGGTGAGCCCAATGATGCCCCCATCCTGTGGTGGACCTATGTCCCTGTCACAACCAAGACCTAGATCCAATGGGGCTAATGGGGAGGGCTTTGGAGGCTCCACCCTTGGGGGCAATCCAGGGGGCACTGTGGTGGGGATCCCAGGGTTCACCCATGGAGGTGGAGAGCCAAGGGGGTGGCTGCCAGTGCCAAAAAGTATACTAAAAAAAATTGCAGTGCTTGTTTATTCCCACTTTTGCATCAGTCTTTAGTGGGGAATTAACATGGTGGCATTTTTATTTTGATTTTTGGAGGGCTGGATTGATTTTTTGGCAGATGCGGCTGACTGGGTCTTTATCCATGAGTTATGCTGGAATTTATTTACAGACAAAAGACCCAGTCAGCCAATCCAGTTTCTAGATTTAAAAGTGCCATTGTATAATTCTAGATATTTCCTGATATTTCTAAAAGGATTCTCCGTGGTGGCCCATTAGTGGTTCCTCAGGTAGGCACAGCCTTTCTCTGGAGATATCACAGAACTTTCAGGAAATTTCTGACCATGTCTTTGACTGCAACTGTAAGTGCCATGGGATATTCCATCTCCCCTAGATAGCCACAAGAGATGGACAGAAGGAACCTCAGTTTAAAGGCTCATCCAAAGGCTGACACCTCAGTAGTGCAGCACCCTCCTAGTGCTGTGCTACTACAGCATCAGTATTGGATATTAGCCCATATTCCTAGTAAGTGACTAGAACCCACAACCTTCTGATGTTCCAGTCCCAGAGGCAAGTATACAATCTACTGAGTCACTGACACCAGCATCAGTTTCCATCAAAACTTTATTGTATCATGGCAGTTTGTTTTAGATGCTCAAGTCACACATGGCACCATGCTCCCATGCAGACTAAAGGAACTTCTATACATCATCTTTTACTGTTACACCCTCCAAATGCAGGACTAATGGGGCTGTGTGCCCCACCCTCCAAATGTAGACCCTAATATGCAGATTTCAGGGGCTTATGAACCTCTACATTCTGACCACAGACTAATGGAGCTCCTTTACTTTATTTATCACTATTAGACACTACAACAGGAACTTTATGTTCTACTTGATAAGTTTAGGACCCCCAATGCATACCTGTGAACTGTCCCTGATTATGAGGGACATCCCTAATTGTACCGCTCAAAATTGCCTTGTCCCTCAGCCATTCCTCATAGAAAATGTGTGACCCACCCTGAGGAAGTCCTCTAAATTCAGACTTTAAAGCAAGAATTCGTTATATTCTAAGATGCTAAGTCAAAAATAAACTTTGTATCTGTAAATACAATGGATTTGATAGTGTTCTGAGCTTGCATCCCCATATTTGAGGATATATCCCTCTTTATGAGGGACAGTGTCCTTCTCTGTTCTTCATTTTGAGTGTATGTGTCCCTCATATCAGTAACAGAAGGTAGAGACATATGTCCCAATATGCAGAAAAATGGTGCTCATGTACACCCACACTCCTATTATTAGATGCCAGCCAATAGACTAACAGGATTTATGTGCCCCTACCCTCCACTGTAAAAAGGATCCTATCTTGTGAACAAGGAACTGGTATTTAGTATTTTTTAATCCTTTTCAGTGAGAAAGGATTCTTTCTTATGAATACTTTTTCATTCTCATGAAAAAGGATTTCTACTCATGAAAAAGGATTTGGGACTTAGGTTTATTTTTTTTCACAGGTTTCATTAACTTTGAAGCATAGCTTTGTCATTTTTGCATATTTTTATACCAAATTTTCAGTATGGCCTTTTTCAGACCCCATCTCATGAACAATGTTGGAGGGATCATGCAAATTCAGTCCGAAAGGTGATTTTGTGGTCTATTGGTGAAATTACCTTTTGGTCATGATTTGCAAATTTTAACCACCATTGTTTATGATATAGGGTCATAGGAAGTGTGTGTTGACAATTTGGGGTGAAAATATGTAACAATGGCACAGTTATGTGCATCTGACATACATATATGCATCTAAGGAGATATGGGAGTCCAAGGCACAAACATTATGGATGGATAGGAGTGCAGGGCCTGACACTCCAATAAGGAAACAATTACAGAGGGAGGGAGCACAGGGCCCATAGGCCCTTGCACTCCCACAGCCAAATAAGGACAATTATGGAGGTGTGATGATATTTAGGCCCTACACTCCCTACAGCCAAAGAAGGACAATTACAGAGGGTGGGAGTGCAGGACCCTTTGGGCCCTGTGCTGCCACAGGCAAATAAGGATACAATTAAATTATCTGAAAAAGTCAGAAAATTCATTGCAAAAAACTTTGTTAATGCATCAGTTAGGGTTGTCATGACAAAATGTGGCATTAGGGTTTCCAACCCTAACACCTTACCCCCATCCTGCAGGCAGCAACAGGCGTGAGGTGTGCCTAGTGGTTGTCAACTCTAATGCTCACCCCATTCTCATATACTGTACCCATCTCAGCTTACTTACTCATGGAACCCACCCTCCCTGAGAGGAGAGCAGTACTATGGACACTTGATCCTCTCTCCCCCAGTAGCCTGAGGTTGCTCCTGACCTCAGGCCACCAGCGTGGTATGAGGTGTGGTGTCTGACACCTCAACCTTCAGCACTACAGGATTGATTCCAGTTAGGGTTGCCATGATAAAATGTGGCATTAGGGTTTCCAACCCTAAAACCCCACCCCCATCATGCAGGCAGCAACAGGCGTGGGGTTAGCCTAGTGGTTGTCAACTCTAACACTCACCCCATTCTCATATACTGTACCCATCTCAGCTTACTTACTCATGGAACCCACCCTCCCTGAGAGGAGAGCAGTACTACAGACACTTGATCCTCTCTCCCCCAGCTGACCCCCAGCTTCCTGAGCTTGCTCCTGACCACAGGCCACCAGCGTGGTATGAGGTGTGGTGTCTGGCACCTCAACCTTCAGCACTACAGGGTTGATTCCAGTTAGGGTAACTTAATGATGCATAAAAGTAAGGAAATGTGGCATTAGGGTTGGGAACTCTAATGCCCCACCTCAACCCCCAAGCAGCAAAAGGAAAACACATTAGGGTTTGGGGTCCCTGGAGTCTTGATGAATGAGTGGTGGGATTTTTCTTGGGGTTTGTTAACCCTAATTCTCACCCCTCCCCCAGCCCATAGCCTGCAATCCGGAGCACAAGGTAACACTCCAAGCCACTGCCTCATAATGATATATTCTTCAAAGGTGGAGAAGAAAGTCTCACCACAGGTTGCCAACACAGTTTGTTGTAGCTTTCTTCATGCAGGGTCCTGAGCGATGTTTGCTCATGAAATGGGGTGGGCCTTAGGGTTGACAACCCTCAAGGAAGACCCCACCAATGATTTGCCAAGACTCAGGACAATCAAAACCATAATGTTTTTTTTTTCTTTTGCTGCTTGAGGGGTGGGGGGTGATGTTAGAGTTGGAAACCCTAAAACCATATTTCCCTATTTTTTGGCATTAAGCTACCCTAACTGGTGCATTAACAAAGTTTTTTGCAAAAAATGAATAGAATAAACTATGGGGTGCTGTGTGTAACAAGAATTTTACATGCACTCGAGGTGCTGGATGCCAAATAAACCCCGAGAGCGAAGCTTGAGGGGTTTATTTAGGCATCCAACACTGAGGGTGTGTGTAAAATTCAAGTTCACACACACCACTCCATATTTTATTTTATATAATTGCTGGGTTTCCCTTTGTCACCATAGCAATTATATAAAATTAAAAGCTGGTACTGTGTGGCTGCAGTCCTGTTTCAACTCACGGTCCACGGTTGCCCTTATGTATTTATTTAACACTTTTTTTTGTTTTTCTTTAAGTAGCCTTAAGTTTTTTTTTTATTGTGGTAGATTGCCTGTGTTGAAATCACTTACTGCCAAGTCTGAGTGGTGGTTTATTCTCCAGGAGAAAGACAAGGTGTTCAGCAGTCTCAAAGGAAGAGCTGTGGCAGCCAGGCACATGCGCAGAGTGAGGGAAACCATCAGTGTGTTTGCCATAATAAACACTCCTTTATTACGGCAGATCATGCCATGGTTTCTCTATGGGAAATAGAAGAACCTGGTAATTATATATATATTATGGTGGTGCAGTCGCACCACTATATTTAGGGTTGAGTAGGCACTTTAATGTTAAAAATCAACTGCAACAATCCTCAAGTTTTGCCGTTTGCAGTTTTGCTGATATCTTTTAATAAATGATGACATCCCAAAGCTGGGTGCTTGTTTTTACTTAGAAAATCTGAATAAAAGTATTTTTATTTACCAACAAGTCTCTGTGTCATTTCTCTGTGATGCAGGCTCTTTGTTTTGATGCTGCTTCTCCCATGCATGAATTTGTTCCCTGAGTGATGACGTGTTAAGGTGGATATTTTTCAGAGCTGTTTTCTGGCTCCTGGGCAATTGTCTGCGGACTGACAAGTCAGAAGGCAAAGCCAAGGATAGCAGGTTATTTTTTTCAGACATGTGCTTTCCGACCATAGGAGACCATAAATATAACTGAACCCCAATCTCACAATGAATTTTCAACAGTTGTCAGCTGTTCTGTGGCTCAGTGGCGATCGTGAAAGGAATGACAGGTCATGGGGAGAAGCAATGGACAGCATTGAATATATTGCACACAGGAATTATGTGCTAGTATTTTATTGTGTTTTTTTTTCATATATTTGCTACAGGTAAAGTGGCACTACGCAATGTCTCTGACAAGTTTGTGTGAAATATATTCACTGCTGTCCTTGGCTTCAGCCCAATGAATTGACATGTCCAACGCTGCATGGAGTCACAGACTGCCCAACACTGCATTGAAAAAACACATACATTTCTAAACCTTTCATTTTTGACAGTTGTAGTTGTTTGTGAAGTAAGATGACTACATTTGGAAAATTGAGGTGTCAGCCTAGCCGAATTGTCTGCATACATATGAGAAAGTGGTAATAGTGCTGTTCATTTCATGTGTCTTTCATTCCTCTGGAGATCAGCTCCCCACTCTCACTCCCACATATCCAAAAATATCTCAGGCTGCCTTTCTTTCCGTGGTCCATAGTTTACATTTCTTACATTTCCCCATGTTACTTGGTGGTTCCTATTGCCAAAGTTCATATTCATATTCCCTGTGTCAGTTATTTTGTTGTCCCAAAAAGTAAAGTGCTGGCGACGGGCCATATCACAGTTTGCTTTCAATATCAAGATTGCATTGTGCTGGAGCCCACCATCTCCTTAGCCCAGGCGGCATACTGTTTCCCACTCGGTCATAGAAGAAATACTTCTAAATGTACCCCCTATGTAGGACCTCTGCACTTGATAAAGACACAGCCCAGGCACTGCTTTCACACTCTCCACAGAGCCACAAACAACCCAACACCTCATAGGAACTAACCTACAATGCAAAACGTTTCATAGTTGACAGTTTTGAACAAGCATGTTTGCCCCCCACCATGCCCCAAACCACAAGTTCAGTAACAAAATAAAGTAACTGTGGATGCCTTTGTGCAAGTAACATCGGTGTTTTAGCCTCCTACAGTGTTGAAAACAGTGTCCAATAGGAGTGAGGACTACTATTGCTACATTGCTATGGTAGTGATAACTGAATAATGTCTGTGTTTCAGCGAGACAGAGAATAAGTCTGCCCACCTTGCAGAAGCAGGTCAGTAGAGGCCACTAATGTGGATATAACGCATAATTTAGAGTAGCTACCAACTGCAGACACATTACTATATTCCATGCATCAGCCTTTGCTGGATGGGCACAGTTACTCTCTGTGTGGTTGCAAAAAAGGAATTTTCTTATTTTTCACTAAAATAGCTATGCAGTATGATAGGTGTTGGCTCACATTTAATGCAAATCAGTGAGGCATAATCATCAGCTCTCTATCTCCATCTCTGATACCCCCACGATCTCCTGCTTTAAAACTGCACTTCGGAGCCAGCTATTTAACACACATAGCTGCACCTGTCTTTAAGGTGGCATAGCTCACTATGCACTGACAAAGCTGTCTGAGCAGCTCCTCACTCCACCACTCACCAACCACATCCCTTAGCCCACTGAACTATTACCACCTTGCTGTCTCTGCACGCTACCGTGTGTAAGTATATACAAATGTATGTTATCCTGTTTCTCTCTATCCTAATAACTGTAACAGCTTGTGATTGCCAAACCTGTAACCTCAATGATGTAACAAAAATGTAATAGCATGTGATTGCCAAATCTGTAACCTCAATGATGTAACAAAATGTTGTAATGTATTTGTCCTCTATGTGATGAAGTACCTTTGGAAATGAGCCTCTGGCTCAAAGGTTGTAAACTGATGTACAAATAAATAAATAAATCAGAAATATCATCAGCCATAACACTCCTGAGTATGTTTTATATACTATTGTGTCAAGTTGATCCCTCAGATTAATATGTAATGCATTATCAACTACTAATATCCTGATGACACTTTATGAAATACATGAATATGCACATCAATGGGAATGACATTCAGTAACAAAATGAGATAATTTATGAACTCTTACATAGGTTTCATAGGTTTTAACAAGCTACATAGATTTGTGTCCATAATGCCTGCCTTATCTATTTTATATTAGAGTGTATTTATTTTTATAGAGCTTATCTAAACCTAGTTTAAATGAGTCCATTGTTTTACTATTTACCACTTGGCAAATAATTCCAAAGCTGTACCCCCTCTCTGACTAAACCAGTTTTTCCACTTTAAGGTGTTCCACTGATCCTGTTCCAATTGTGGTTTGTGTCTCCTGGGTTCATACAAATAGTTCTTTCTTACTCTAAGTCCTAAATCTTCCCTTAATTGTTCATCCTAAAGGGCCCTGTATATCATACACATATCTCCCATTTTTCTTCGATATTACAACGTGTATAATCCTAAATTGTGTAATCTCTCCTGGTATGTTACATGTCCCTGGCCTATAATTCTTTTTGTGGCTCTGCGTTGTAATCCCTCCAACCTTCTGATGTCAGCTTTTTTTGTATGGGGACCAAATCTGGGTGCAGGACTAGAGATGCAGCCTCACCAATGCCTGGTACAAGGGCAGAATCACCCTACTGTCTCTGCTGCCAATATGACATAGTATGCAATTTAATGCTTGGTTAGCCTTTTTGACGCTAAAACTACAATGGGTACTGAATAGTAAGTCATTAGTTACTTACCCCCGGATCTCTTTCTTCTACTGTCTGATTGAGCTGAATTGCTCCCAGATTGTACTCAAAGTTGCTGTTCCTATTACCCAGGTGCATTACTGCACATGTGTTTGTAGGCTCCCCTATGTATTGTTTTTTTCTGTGTACATCCCCAATTTTCATGTTTGTAACCTACAAACTACAACACAAATTAACAAATCATATGACATGATTATTAGATCAGTTATTAGATCAGATATTCTGTGACCACAACAATTATACTGTTGCTTGCAGTATCAAGATGGACTTGAGCTTGAGCCGACCACCTCATGCAGCATACCATTTGCCACCCCACCATTCCAGAAATTCTTCTAAACATTCCCCTAAAATTATTACCCTCTGGGCTTGAACAATTATACAGCTCAGTGATGCTGTTACAGGTTGGTGGCTGTTCTGTTGCTCGGTGACAATTGTGAGAGGACTGACAGGTCATGGGGGGAATCAACGGACAACAGAGTATATATTGCACACATGCTTCCTTCACTTTTTCTGGTTTCCTTTATTTTCTGATGTTTGCTATAGGTAAATGGTCAGCATGCGCTGTCTCTGACATGCTTTGATGAAATATAGTCACTGCTATCCTTGGCTTCACCCCTTTGATTTGACAGTCCTGTCACATTCTCCACTGAGCTACAAACAGCATCAGCCTTTGTTGAGTGGGTGCAGGTACTCTCTGTCTAGTCATCAGAAAAGGAATTTGACACATTATGAATGAATATTGGCATCAATACAAATGACGTGTCTGTAGGCTCCCCTATTACTTTTAGCTGTGTACATCCCCTATGTATGTTTTTTTCTGTGTACATCCCCAATTTTCTTGTTAGTAAGCTACAAAATGCACTGCAAATGAACACATCTTTAGAAATAATTATTGTATCAGTTATTCTGTGGCCACAAATATTATACTGCTAGCATGGGGCCATATTAAGTCTGTTTGCAATAGTAAGATGCATTTGAGCTGCAGCCCACTGCCCACCATCTGATGTGGCATGCCATTTGCCACTCTTCATGGAGCCACAGGCAGCCCAATACCTCATTGAAAAAAAAATATACAATGCAAAACGTTTCATTTTTTGGCAGTTTTGAAATGGCATGTTAGACCCCTCAAACAGAACCCACAAATAAAATAACTGTGGAATCGTTTTTTTGCCCTGCTATATATGCTTATATGATCCATCATTGCCCTTGTCTCATTCTAAACTCACTTATGAATTAGAGCAAGTACCATTGGAGTTTTAGTCTCCTGTACCTGTAGCACCAAAACCACAGACTCCAATAGGAGTGATGACCATGATGGCTACATCTCAGTGGTAGTGATAACTGAATAATGATCAGTGTTTCAGCCTGACAGGGAGTACATTTGCCCACCCTGCAGCAGCAGATAGACAGATAGAGGCCAGTAAGGTGGATCAATGTGGATATAAAGTGAGCACAATTTTATGTTTTCATAAACAAAATGAAAGCCAAATATCACAATTCTGATTAGCTACCAACTGCTAACACGTACCTGTATTCCATGCAGCAGCCTTTGCCAAGTGGTCACAGTTACTCTGTCTGGTTGCAGAAAAGGGAATTTTTTATTTATCAGTAAAATAGCTATGTAGTCTGATAGGTGTTGTCTTGCATAGAGTGGACGTCAGCAAGGCATCATCAGACATATCATCAGACATAACACTGCCGTGCATGTTTATATACCATTGTGTTGTGTTTCTTCCTACAAACTGTAATACAAAGTAACCGATCAGGAGAAATGCTTATTGTACCAGTTATTCTGTGCCCAAAAAAATTACAATGTTGCATATGGGCCAGAGTACAATTTACCTTCATAGTACAGACTATCCAGTTTTCTCATGGCTTCCTGCCACCAGACAAAATTTAAACTACTGAAAACACATGGGACTGCCATACTGTGCAACAGGGTGTGGCCCCATTGCTTGACCCCATGTCACTGTCTGTGTGTCTTGATTAGCCCCTTCACCTTACAAGCAGAGATCACAGCACTATAGGTCCCAGCAAGCTGTCCTAGATATTTAGGCACTTATTGGTTGATAGCAACAGACATGGTTCAGAGTCAGGGCAGTAGGAAAAGATTTGCTATAGGAGATGAGGGTGGAATTGATGGGATGCCATCGAATAGCAACAACTTTGCTGATAATCACAACCGACCATCAGGAACACTCACAGAGAATGTCAGGAAGTATAGGCTAGTGCCAGTTATGTAATGGACTGTCATACCTGTCAACCCCTGGCAAGGCCTGAATGAGTGCGACTCTGTGTGTATATGTGTGTGTGTGTGTGTGTGTGTGTGTGTGTGTGTGTGTGTGTTTGATATGGGGGGGGAGGGGAAGTGCCCTGGACACCAACTGTAGAATGCACCTCCAGATAAGGTAAAGTGCAACACAATTCTCTAGCTGCTAGAAAATTAAACACATTATACTACAGGTGGAGAAAATGCATAATTACATTTATTATTATTGATTTCGGTGTTATCAATGTTTATGCATTCCATAACAGCAAAAATCCCACCCCAATTACAATGTGTCACTTTTGTAATGACTTAATTTTGTGCAATCCGGTTTTACAACCGAATGATGATATGTTCAAAAGGGTCTGATGGCATCCATACAGTCTGACAAGACAGCGAGATAGTCTAGAAAGGCAACATAGTCAGGGGATGCACCACCATACTGTATGAAGGGCTGACATTCCTACCCCTGAAAAGGGCCCAGGTGCAAACATGCAAGGAGTTGGCACTGGTGGGGACATTACCATGCAGCACAACCACAAGGGTGCTGTCCCTGCAAAAACACTGTAATGAAGCCAGTGTTCTGCATGTGATTCTCTACTTCACAGAGGAAGGGAGGCAAATGGGAGGTAATAATTGAAACATACAAATACATGGCTGGTAATAACAGGCCACAGGAAGGTAACAGTTATCAAACAGAAATATAAACAAGTACAAGGGGTCACATTATAAGTGTGAAATAGGTCAGTCTCCCAAGGCAATATGGGATCTTTGAAAAAAGGCAGATCGCAAGACAGAGGCTTGGGTATGGTGTGATGGTCAAGCATGGTACCTCACATACAATCGTTGGAGTGTGTTCTGATAGTCTGAGGTGAAGCTCTAATCAGGGCAAAATATATCTCAGGAGACACACAATGAGGTCCTTGTCGACTGTCATCTTCTATGCCTTGCTGTTTCGAATGTGACAGCTGCACTGCTGGTGTTGGTCATCCAGTGACCTGGAATAAGAACCAAAAAAAACCACAAATGTGACAGTCAATACATGCTCACGCTCTTAGGTACCAGCACAGTTATACTGCTGGCAGCAGGCACATTTCAGAACAAGGACTCTATTTGCCTCATTATTGCACAGTTGCGACTATGGCATGCATATATATTGACCTGAGAATTCCTTGAATGTACTGTATCATATGTGTATTATATTGCATGTTTACTATTTCTGTATCACTAACAATGCTGTACATTGTACTTGCATTCTTCTTACTGCATACTCTGTTTATTATGTATATACCCTTGTCATGTTTGTATCATATATTGCTACTGTATAACTGTTCCTATAGTTTGCCTTCATATGTCTTATCTAATGTATACTCCCCTTCCCTCCCTCCCAGGATGCACCGGAAGATGAGCAACTGGTTGTTCAGTGTGCCTTCCCGGTGAAACATTTTGATACATAAATACAATAAAAAAACATGTTTGCTTGCAGCAGCAGTGCTTGAGGCAACCACATGTGGCATGCTGTTCACCCCCCCTTTTAGTTCTCCGTAATTTTATAAGTAAAAACACTGAGGAATTTTATGCAGAAGTTTTGTTATTGGCAACATCAATAAGAGTACATTACAAAAGTACATCAATCAGTGAAATAACTTTTCATGAACTCAGGTAATACATATCACATTATTTCTGCTTGGTCTGCCACTACTTTTGGGGGCATTTCAAGGTGACTTATGTTCACATTTGCTTTGTATGTGAGCATGTTCTTCTGATACTGAGAGACATAAGGGGTCAAGGTAAACAACACCAGCAGAACACATACGTTTTTCATCAGCAGATCCTTTGAAGAGCTTCACACATGTTAACTGGTATCCATTCAGACTGAAATTATGTATTTAAGCCATCCACTAAAAATCAATCACTGCAGTTCTTGCAACATTTTCATGAATAGGGTAATTTGCACCTGTTATCACATAATTCGATGCTAATCTTTGTGGCACCAACTAGTAACATGATAATCTGCTGCTAAACAGATTAGCAAGGTACATTCGAGGCCAGCATGGAAAGGGACATGTAACCACAGATTGCATATCATTTCCAAATGCAATGTTTTTGGTAGCTACTCTCATGCAAAGAACACACATAGAAATATAGATACACATAAATTGCTGGCAGATAAGGGCCACTAGGGCCCATCTACTGTGCCTGTAAACCCTACGTGTGCCTCTGGCCCAACCTGGTCATGTGCTTTCACCCTTTCTTTCCATCTCTAAGGTTCCCTTATGTCTATCCCAGGTATGTTTACATCCCTCCACTGTGTTTGCTCCCACCAACTCTTGTGGCAGATTGTTCCATGTGTCCACCAAAATCTCCATCAAGACAACTCCCTCATATTTCACCTTAGCCAGACAACTTCAAAATTCATATGAAGCCCCATCATTCTTGTATTCCTACTATGTTAGGAGAACTCTGCCGTAGGCCCCATATGCACACATTGGTTCCCCCACATGGACAGGGTGGATAGATAACCCATGGGGACCACCAGCCCCGCCTGGCACAGCACACACTGGTGTGTGGCCCCTAACAGGTGCCACTGTATGCAAACAGAGCAAACTCCTCTACTGCTGTAGATGAACACTGCCATGGGTTCCATACTTACATGCCTTTATGCTGGGTGGAAACCAGTGTATGTCTCAGAGGGGAACTTTTCACGAATCACCCAAACTGCACAGGCAGGCAAAACTTTTTCATGATTTCTGCGACCCCATCTCTGCCACACCCAGTAAACAAATCTCCAGTATGCCAAGGTGCGTAGTAATCTGTAAGGAAAACAGGGATATCAGACTTGCATGCAACAATATCAACAGCAGACCATGGACTAAAGAAAATTCAATGAAACACAAGTACCAATATATGCGTCAGACATGTGAAAGCAATACTGATCATAGTTACGCAACTGAGTAATGGCAATCTGGGGAATACTTCTGATCATGTTTGGCATTACTATTTCAACAAGGCAAATTGAATGCTAAAACACAACATAATATGGCCCCATATTTATTTGAAACTATTGCAGTCTTCTGCACACCAACATGCCTCCAAAAGTATGTCACAAGAATGGAGAGGCCTGCCTAATACATTGCTTTTTCTGGCTGGTATTATACTGTCTGTGCCATCTTTATGGCACTGGGCGTGATTGACAATGGTCTCAAGGATCAGTGTGCTTACCAGGTTTGCATATCAATAAAACATCTCATGACATTAATAAAAACAGAAACCACTCACTTCCCAGTGACTGCTTGTTGCATCATGTGATCACCACAAATGAACATGAGGTAAAAACTGGAGGAATGGTCTAACACATGGCAACTTGGATTCAATGCCAAGAAGAGCAAAGTCATGCACTTAGTGGCCAGGAACCCTGGAAATAGTTACTGGTTGGGAGGAGTGCAGTTATCCAAGTCAAATGAGGAGAAGGATTTGAGTGCACTAGTGACAGGGGATATGAACCACTCAGCCCAGTGCTGGAAGGCGGCAGAAAAAGGCCAACAGAATGCTGGGGTGCATCACAAGGGGAAAAACCTTTAAGAGAGGGAAAGTCATCCTGCCTCTGTACAGGTCCCTGGTGAGACTGCACTTGGAGTATTGAGTGCAGTACTGGCAACACCACTTGAAAAAGGACACCAAGCTATTGGAGGGGGTGCAGTGCTGGGCAATGGAAATGATCCTTGGATTGGGAGACAAAACTTATGAGGACAGACTTATGAGGAGAGACTTATGAGCTCAATATGTATTCCCTGGAGGATAGAAGGGAGAGTGTGGATATGATTGCGACCTTTAAGAACCTGAAGGGTATGAACAGAGTAAGCACCATGGAAGGGAAACCAGGTGCACAGTCTGAAGTGTATGTTCATACCCATAATATTGTAATAGCAAAAAAAATACCATATTGATGTAATGTAGGAAAGTGCCACTCACTCATTGGTCAATTCATTGTCACCCACAGGTCCATCAATCTCTGTATATTCATAGAGACAGGAAGTTAACATGTCTTCATCCAAGCACATGTTTCTGAATCCTTGAACATCTGTCATGCAATTTATGCCATCCATTGACTCAAATTTTTCAGATACTGCTGAATAATAGTAGCAGCATCGATTCTCAGTAGCAGTTGGCATTGCCTCACAGTTACCACAATTACACCCGAAGTGGATGACAAGTAAAGAAAAGTCAAGTACACTTTCAGTTTTTGTACCACAGCATTCACTTGGGCACTAAACGTTGCTAGATATACACTCATATCACAGACAGTAACAAGAATTTGTCAATGCCGAATGTTGTCTCACTGGCATTGCTAGTGAAGGAGTTAGAGATGCATAATGGGAATGGCAATGAAGTACTGAACTGATGCCAACCCCACCTCCACCCTGCAGACACTGACGGGCATTGGGGTGTGCCTTTGGATCATCAGCTATAACACTCATGCCATTTTACTTCACCCTACCATGTAGACACTGACAAGTGTCGTGGTGTGCTTTGGGGTCTTTGGGCCTTATACTTACCCCATTCCATAAGGAAATACACTGAGATAGGTACAGTATAGGAGAATGGGGTGAACGTTAGGGCTGAACACTGCAAGGCACATCTCAATGCCTGTCAGTGGCTGCAGGGTGGTGGGGTGGGGGTGGAATGGCATGAGCATTACAGCCAATGATCTCAAGACACACCCCTAATGCCTGTCAGTCTCTACAGGGTGGGATGTTACAGTCCGAAACCCTAATGCTGTAGGTGTTTGTTGGTATTTTCACTCCAGATTTTCAACATGGGCTTTTTTGTGACCCCACCTCATGAAGAACGGCACTATCAGTTTGTTAGCTGAAAGATAGTTTTGCACAGTGGCTATGCCATTTGGTGACACAGGCATAAAAACACATTTTGGGTAGGATGTGAAAAATGACACTGCATTGTTCATCAAGAGGTGTAAAAAAATGGCAACGCAGAAAATCTGGAGTGAAAATTTGAAAAATTGGTGTCGTCATGAGCAGGCATTGAAATTGTGCAACACACGTCCATAACCCAATTATTTGGGGATTTCATTTAACCACATTTTCAACATAGGGATTTTGGGACCTCCCTTCATGAACAGTGGCACTGTGATTTTGTTAATCTGTCCCAAAAGTTGATTTCCCACAGCGACCATGCCATTGTGCGCCAGAGGTGCGAAAACACATTTTGGGCAGGATGTGGAAAATAACAGCTGTACTTTTCATAAGGAGATATGAAAAAATGCCAGTGTTGAAAATCTGGCATGAAAATATTGCAAATTTGTGAAGTTACAAGGGTGTGTGGAAACTGCAATGCACGCTTGTAACACAGTCATTTTATGGAGTTTCATCACCAAATTTTCAACATAGGCATTTTAGGACTGCTGCTCATGAACAGTGTCACCATCATTTTCTCAAACTGTTCTGAAAACTGATTTTGCACAGCGACCGCGCAATTCTGCGCCGGATGTGCAAAAACATATTTCAGCCAGGATATGTAAAATGACAGCTGCACTGTTCATAAGAAGGTGTGGAAAAATGTCAATTTTGAAAATCTGGAGTGAAAATATTACAAATTCATGAAGTTACAAGCGTGCGTGGAAACTGCACAATGCACACTTGTAAAACAGTCATTTTTTGGATTTTTTCACCAAATTTGCAACATAGGCTTTTTGAGAGCCTCCCTCATGAACAGTGCCACTGTTATTTCATTAATCAGTCCCAAGAGGTGATTCCACGCAGTGACTGTGAAATCACCTTTCTTGGCCAAATAACGCCATGACAGTGATTGAATTCATGAGGAGGGGTCCCAATAACCTCATGTTGAAAATTTGGTACCAAAATTCCCAAAAATTCCCAAGATATGGACCAAAGTTTAAAAAACCCTATTTATGCCATTATACAGCTTACCGGCATTTCTTCAGTTCACGGTCGGCTTTGAAGAGTGCAGATGTGTTCCAGGTCCACCGAAGATCGTCACGCTGGGCTCCAGAGGTAAGTATAGGGTGGGGGGAGGCAGGGTGCACAGAGGGTGGGCGCAGGTTGGGGAAGGTCACCAGAGTCGATGAAGGACCGTTTTCTGCTTTTCAGGTGTAAAAAAAAAAAACATTGCGGGATGGTTTTTCTTTTACAGGGGCATTTGGCACGCTGGGCTGGGCTCCCAGCATGCCACCTGAGTGTTTTTTTTGGGGGGGTTCTGTAGCCCATGGGGGATTGGGCACCCCCTCAGCACACACTTCAAATGAGGGGGGTGCATTATGCCAACGGGCAGTGGGCTTCCCCGTCAGTAAATGAAGTGGGTCTGGGCACTCTGTGGCAGCATGCTGCCAATTTTTTTTTTTTTGTAAGCTGGTTCACCAGGAAAGGCACGCTACATGAGAATCTTGGCTCTCATTGCAGTGGACCTTTTCTTTGATCTGGTGGCTAGTTTACATGTTTCTGGTGTCAGTGCCTGCAGCTGCCATATTGGGGAATGAGGGACGCACCTACTGATGCATGCCCTGTATTTGGCCACAGTGACCCTGCCTCCAAATCTGCTACTCATGCAGTATGTTGGCTGGCATGCAAGCGCAAGCCAACATGGGGGGAGGGGGCGACACCTTTTTTAGATATTCACTGACTGAAATGAAAAAAAGATATCACAACCACCTTTGCATAAATAAAATAAATAAAATTGTGATTAAAAATAGAAACCTGTAAAACCAGCTGAATACCCCTGATTTTCCAAAAAGCTGATTTAGACAGCTGACAGGCATAGTACATGCAAAATAGTATCCTATCAATACACTATGAATAAAAATAAATAAAATAGGTACACAGAAATTTCATTTTGCCTTGCTTGCCCCACCTGAGTCACGTGAAAGCAGCAGGTCTGAAATGGGCATTTTGTAGAAGAGCACAGTGTCTGAACAAATTAGCTGGGATATTCAAAACAGCTGGGCATGGCACAACTGAGTTGTGCCAGTGCAAATGCGGACTTGAGCCGAGAAGCGATATTCAGCAGGAGTCACTGAGCAGTGCAAATTCCATTGTGCCAATGCACAACTATAATAAATTCAGACACAAGTGCATGGGGCGTGCTTATGAATATCCGGTGCAGTGCGATATTCAACCGTGGAACCATGGCACAAGTGCAGAGCAAAACCAAGATGCGCTGAGCAGACTTGAACCTATAAATACAGGGTGCAAGAACACAGACAGCACTTGCACCAGGCGAGAGGGAGAGAGAGAGTGAGAGAGAGAGAGAGAGAGAGAGAGAGAGTGACAGAACAAACAAAAGAAGGAAGGAAGGACAGACAGACAGAAAGACAGACTGAAAGAGACTGAGCAAGTGAGAGACAGACAGACAGAGGCAGCCACAGAGGGAGAGGGACTGAGGTGGCAGTGGAGAGGGATACGGGGCAGGGAAAGTGAGAGGGACAGGCAGGCACAGTGCCAGGCAGTGCACCAGAGTGGCACACAGCCAGCAGCAGCCGACTACCCAGGGGGATACAGGACATCAGGGGCCATGGATAGTGCATCCTTCTTGATGGAGGCCATAATGAGGGGTGTGAGGGGGCAGGAGGAACAGCAACATGGCCGAGGAAGGGCCCATTGGTGGTATGCCCTAGAACAGGTGGTACCGTGCCCACACCACCTTTGAGAACTACTGTGACACATAGATTGTGGGATGGTACCACCTGAACAGGATAATTCTGAGGCAGCTCTGTGAGCTGTGCAGTGAGGAGATGCAGGCACCCACAAGACGGAGCCGTGCAATGTCTGTGGAGACCAAAGTGACAGCTGTCATGTGCCTGCTCACCATGGGCATCTTCCAGAGACCAACAGGGAACACCATAGGCATAACCCAGTCGTTCACGTCATGCCTCCTCACATAGTTCCTCAATGATCTGCTGCCGCGTGCTTCGGAATACATCCATTTCCCCAGCACACAGCTGGAGTGTACAGCAACCATGTAGGACTTCCACAGGGTAGCACGTATGCCTGGTGTACTTGGGGCCATTGACTGCACCCACATAGGCATCCACATGCCACCTAGCCCTGAGGGTGTGGCCTACATCAATAGGAAGAGGTTCCCGAGCGTCAACTGCCAGGTGGGGTGCGATGCCACAGGGTGCATCACCAATGTCTGTGCCACACACTCTGGGAGTTCACATGATGCGTTCATCTGGCACAGCTCTGTGTGGTGCCACAGGATCAAGCGTGAGGACATCCCCACGGGCCACTTAGTGGTTGAGTATGGGAAGGGCAAGGGGTGATGGGCAGAGCAGGCCATGGGATGGGGAGAGCAGTGTGGGCATGCTGGTGAGGGCACCAGGAACACGCAAGCGGCACAGCAAAGGATGTCAGAGGGTTAACCATGTCATTAACCACACAGGAGACAGTGCCTATCCACTGAGGTCCTGGCTGCTCACCCCCTATTGGCGCCCAGTGTCCCCAGCAGAGGAACGCTACAACGAGGCACATGCCAGCATGCGCAGCATCATTCAGTGTTTATTCGGCATGCTGAGGCATGTTTCCATTGCCTAGACAGGTCTGGCGGTGCCCTACAGTACAGCCCCTTGAAAGCCTATGGCCTATTCCTGGCCTGTTGTATACTGCACAACATGGCCATTGACCGTGGGATAGCTGTCGAGGCTGATGAGGGCGACAGTAGTGGGGTCGACAGAGGTAATGGGCCGGAGGGTGGTGGACAGCATCCTCTTGGGCAGAGGGATCCCTGGCTGCAACGGATGGTGTGCCAGCATCATGACACCATTGCACAGAAGCACTATGGTGCGCACAGGTAGGTGGCGCGAAACCCATGCATGAGCCCCACACACAGGTACAGCACACAAGCAGGGGTGTGCATGGCAATGGGCATGTACACACAGAGGTGTGGTGCAGGGGTAGGGGAGTCATTGGCACACAACCACAAGGGAGTCAGTGGCACACAACCACACACAACTGCAAACAGCATCACACAGTAACACACACATGCACCCATGCACCCAGGCACTGGCATGTGAATGGGGATCAGATGCATTTCACAGGTGCAACCGGTGCTGAACTGCCCTCATCATGTCCACGCCACATGGTCATGGGGCTGGGCCGGCACACACACAGGCAATGTGCAGCGTGACACACAGGCGCCACACCAGTGGTATGCACACACACATGCTGCCCATGCACATACAGGGCAGCAACTGCAGACTGCGGTCAGGGCGGCATGCACATCAGGGCTGTCAGACGGAATGATGGCCACTGCTGCCATGGGGGCAGCCACGCTGGGGTCGATTGGCAGCTACAGGCTGATCATCGGCCACAGGGGATGTTTGCATCAGCCCCCCAGGGGTTGAACTGTGGGACTGCAACTGGGTCCATGCAGGGGTACATAGGTGCTCAAACAAGCCTGCCCAAAAGCATGCCTGGGATGCCAACTTCAGAGCCTGGCATCGACAATGAGGGTGTTGCCCAACACTGGGATTGTGAGGTGGACAGTGCACTGTGTGGGGTCTGTGGTGTCCGGCCATGCCCTGTGGCAGCCAGCAGTGCAAGGCTATCCGTGATCACATTGGCAATGTGATCCTGGGATGCAGTCATGGCCTCCTGCATGTGCTGTATTGCCACCAGGAGCTGCGCAGTGCCCCTCTCATGCTGCTTGGCTTCCTGGCACACCTCACCATGCAGTGCATGTACCCCAGTGGCAAGCAGCACCTGTTGCTCCATGGTGGCTTGTAGCAAACAGGTGTGCTCTGCCAGCAGGTCATCGTCCTGGGGTTCCTGGGTGGGACGCCAACCATCCTGTGGTGATCGGCCATGCTGCACAGCCCCCCTCTCAGGTGGACACTGCACAGTGGGGTCCTCATGGGGTATGTCCCTTGCTGGTGCCCAAGCAACAGACCTTGCGTCTGGCTGCCCTGTGGCACCTGCAGCCTGCTTCCGTTGCCCGTCCAGCCACTGAACACTGCCCAGTGCCTGTGTGGCTGCACCACCACCACCGCCACATGGCACAGCTGTGGCAGTGCACACAGCTGCACCCACAGTGGTGTCAGGCAGCTGTTACCCCACTGTCAGTTCACTGGGTGTGCTGCCTGTGTTGGTGTCTGGTATGGGTGTCTCCCCCACAACACCACCCACACTGTCCAGGATTAAGGTGAGGTCATCATCAGCATTGAACCCCACCCTGATCTGTGTCTCCATGCAGAGGACACTGAGACTGGCATCCTGTAGAACTACATCCAGGGCCTTGTCCGACCCCATGACCAGGACATCCGGCTGGACAGTGGTGGTGTGCTGCAGCCTATCAGTCCCCCGGATGCCCCGTGGAGGTGGATGGCTGGTCCTCCGGGGCTGGTCCAGCTTCCATGGCCGCTGCCGGTGCTCCATCCACCACATGCAGGCATACCAGTGCTGAAAGAGAAACAGGTGTGTCAGTGATGCAATGCCCACAAGTGCCCCGCCAAACACAGTCACTGCTTGCTGTGCGTGGCTGACGTTTTTACCTTGCAGTGATGGGCTGCCACCTGTCTGTAATCCTTCTCCAGGCACACCCTCCACAGTGCTGCAGTGTATGGTGGCTGCCACCAATTCCTTCTCTGCCGTGAGCTGTATCGCATCTGCAGACCCCCCTCCGGGGACATTCTGGGCCACATGGATGGCTGCCACCTTCTCCTTAATGCTCCTCTTGTCCGTGCCCACCTTCTTGTGGCACTCCTGCACTGACCGCTGGTGGCTGCCCTGCTGGTTCACACATGCTGCCACCTCCTACAGGCTCCAGCCCTGGCCTTTGGTGTGCCCGTGGCACCACTCAATAGCACCTCCCTGTCAAGGTAGGCCTCAAACAGGGCCTCTGATTCTGCCTTCATGAAGTTGGGCCTGCACTTGCGAGCAGGCCCATGCTCCTCACCCTCCTCACGTTCCAACATGTCGCTTCTTGTGAACAACACAGTGTGTCAGTAGCAGCAGCACCCTATTCCATCCCCCCGTTGTGCTGGCTGGGCTCAGTGTGTTCCAGCAGCATGTGCAACTTACCTCAAAAGGATGCAATACCAGTCCATGATCTGTGCCAATCCCTGGCGCTTTTATAGTGCATCGCATGCAAATTAGCTTTGGTGCAATGGTAATGACATGCTAATTCCTCCAGAGTGCCACACATTGACTGATAAGCTCATTTGCTTGTGGCGGCTGAATATCGTGCTTTGCTCCATGCACAATGAGATTGCTCCCGGAGCAAGTCACGGTGCAGTGCGCACGCATGCACGGTGTTCAGAACCGCAGTGCACATGCACTAGATGTTGTACTGTTACCTATTGCACACTGTGTGCCCACAGTGCAATAGGGGCCATGGAGCACGATGCGCATGTCTGGTATTGCCCACGTGTGTACTATGCGGTGGCCGACCTCTGACCACTGTTGTGACCTCTGTCCCTGGGTGACCCCCGCACCCATGACCCCGCCTAGCCATGCCCATGCCTCACATCTTTGAGACTGCACGATGGACGGACACAGTGCATGTCCCCTTGGCCCATGCATCTGGCGCATGCAGTGGCCACGTGTGCCTACCACCACCATTTTGTTCTGCGGCTCACACCTGAGACATGGCACAGCAGCGAGCAGGACGATCAGTGAACTGGATGCAGGTTGAGCTTGTCAGCCTCGTGGCCTGCGTCCAGCCCCACACATCCCAACTGTTTGGGCAGGTGCCATTGCAGCTGCCCCGGGTGGCTGTGTGGCAGGCCATTGCTGCCTCACTGCAGCAGCACACATGGGTGGCCAGGGTGGGGGAGCAGTGTCACCACCACTATGGGGACCTGGCTCAGAGGGACCCAGAGTGCCTCTGGAGGTTGAAGACGTGCATCAGGTCTGGGGCCGTGCCACAGCCAGGTGAGTAGGCCCATCATGCATGTGTGCCCTGGTGCTGTACTGTGGTGTTGGCTAGGCTGCCTGGTATGTCCTGCAGGGCAGTGTACTACTATCATGCGCATTGAGGGGTGGCATCACCCTCCGCCATTTGCATTGTGATGTCACTGTGTGGGACGTGTCGGGCAAGTGCTCACCCTATGCACAGGGGTGGGGGTGGTGGGCAGCTGCTGTGGTTGGTTACAGATGTGTACCTGCATCTGTTCCATTCCCAGGACCTGAAGACTGAAGATGGGCAGCTCTGGCAGGATGCCAGGCTGCAGCGGCCCAGGGTGGAGAAGCAGCTCCGGCAGCAATGGGGCCACAGAGGGCAGGTAGGCACTAGTATTGTCCTGTGCACCATCATTGGGGTGGGTGGGAGTGTGGGTGCAGGTGTGGGCATAGCTGCCTGTGCCGTGAGCTGTGGCAGCTGGGTGTATCACACTGTGCATGGTGCCCACCACTGTGGCGCATCCATTGGACACATGTGCCGGCTGCTGGTGGGGTAGGTGTGCGCACGGATGTCACTGATGTTGCTGTGGTGCTGTCGGAGCACTGTGCCATGTGACTGCCATGGAGCATTCAGATAGCCACTGTGTGGCGGGGACAACCACTTTGCTCTGATGTTGTGTGCCGCATTGCTGGCAGGCATTGGCCCACACCCCTGTGGGTGGCCTGTATGGGCCCTCCGGGGGTGTGTGTTCCTGCTACCCAGTGCACGCTTTGGATGGGCATGGTTCCCTGGGACATTGCACTGATCACTTGTCCTGTCCCTTGTCCTAGGTGTCCGGTGGTGGTGCAGGAGGCCCCCCTCTACTGCTGGCTCCTGAGGCAGTTGATCCTCATAACATCGACTACAATGGAGGTGGAGATGCAGGTCTGGCGAATGATGTTGGCAGACAGAAGGTAGCGACATCTGCAGGGGGTGGCAGGCCATGGCCGCCGCTAGTCAGGCCCTGATTTCCCTTGTTTCCCCAGCCGTACCTCCTCCTCCTCCAGTCCCTCTTCCCACTGTACAGTCCCTGTTCCCTACCCCCTCCTCTCACTTTCCTACCCTCCCCCACACCCTTCTCTTGTATATAGTTGTTTTGCACAATATATTACTTTTGACTAACCTGCCTGTGTCTGCTTTGCAGGTGGTATGAGGAGCCATGCTGCAGTGGCCCTGTGCCTGTCCATGTGGTGTGCATGTGTTGGGGCACATGTTGTGTTTCTGTGGATCAATGTTGTATGCTGCAGTATGTCCCACTGTGGTGGTGTCCCTCTCCTCAGTTGATGGCTATGCCTTGAGGTGCCCTTGGGGCAGCTGTCAGGGTTGTGTGGCAGGTGTGTATGCTTGGCTGCATGGTCCTGGCTGTGGCCTGCCCTAGTCAGGATGTGCAGGGGGGAGCAGTCTGCAGGGGGCCCCCTTTGGTGGACCTCCATCCACCATTGGCACACCCTGTTGCCTACTGTCTGTGCCACTGTTGCATTCTGGGGTGGGGGTCTGGGTGTCTGTGTGTGCCCTGCTATGCCCAGCTGGTGGTGGCCTCCTGTGGCCTGTCACTATGCTTCTGTGGCTCTGTCCCTGGGTCTCCTCTCTGTGCCGTGCCCCACCTCTGTTGCTCTGTTGCTCTGCTCCCACAGTTGCCCTGGGGCTTCTCTGTCTGCCCATAGCACACCTCTGGTTGCACCATGGCGCATCCATGATTGCACCATGGCACAACTGTGCCATATTCAGCCAGGTTGCACTGGTGCAGTGCGGCCAGCACAACCTCTGAATATGGCTCCTGTTGCACCACGGCACATCGGATTTGTGCTGCACTGGACTTGATCTGGCCTTTGTTGCATTTCTGAATATCTGGGCCATACAGTATAAGATTACATTTGCAGTCATATGTCAGTTGGAGTGTCATGAACCTTTGGCAGAAGTACTACAACTGCAGATGTTCATTGCCATTTCAAAGCCCTGCAGCAAGCAAGCTCTCACCAAACTGCAGGGATTTTTATGGGTGCTACAGAGAACACAGTTCACTCCCCGAGAATATATGAAATACTACAACTAAAGACAGTGGAATATTTTGGCATGCCTTCAGACCAATCAATTGAGGAGGACAGTCAACACATGCTGGTTTTAGCAGGAAGGTTGCTCCTAGCAGAAAGGTTACAATGATTGAGAAATGGCAAATGGAGTTATATTTTTCATTTGGTGGGACTTGATTTTTAAACTCCTATAGAATTCATAGTGTACTGCTGATTTGTACTCCACACACTGGTGACTGAAAGGGTTGACATGTTTGCTTTGGCATGACGTACAGAAGGACACCTTATGGGCATTCTGATTGCAGCAGTAATACATGAATTCTGCTTCACCAGATCTCACACAGAAATGTAGCCAGATGAAATGGACAGTACCGCTACCTCGGTTTCAGACTGCATATGCCGACAAGTCCCTGAAGCTGAGGATACGCTGTTGGGCATTTTATATGTCCACATTTCTGAGATTTATGTGCCAGGTGGTGGTACACACCAGGACAAGTGTCCCCAACTAGTTACAGCAATCATACTGCATAAATATAGTAGGCATGGACCTGCCAGCACCCATTTACCTTTAACAAAACTATGCACTTTCCTTTTTTGAGGCAACAGAATAATTGACACAGGGAATATGAATATGAATTTTGGCAATAGGAACCATCAAGTGACAAGGGAAATGTAAACTATGGACCATGGAAAGAAAGGCAACCCGAGATACTTTTGGGTCTTTGGGGGTGGGAGTTGGGGGCTGATCTCCAGAGGAATGAAAGACAGATGAAACAGACAGCATTGTTACCGCTTTCTCATATGTATGCGGACAATTCAGCTTGGCTGACACCTCAATTTTACAAATGTAGTCATCTTACTACATGAACAACTACAACTGTCAAAAATGAAAGGTTTAGAAATGTATGTGAAAATTGTTAGGACTGATGCATAGAGGCTTATTTGTCACAAGAGGGAACCAGCTGGAGATGTGAAGGGTGGGCTTATGGTGCTTGTTGCCATGCACAGAAACAGGGTTCACAGTGCCATCCCTTTACTACAGCTACTCTGGTGAGATTGGGGTGCAGATGAATCCATGCCTTCCCTCACTCTGTAAGTGCAGAGATCGCACTGCATAGTGACCAGAGAGAGGGTTACATCAGGAAGAGGCACTTAAGATTCTAACAAAGGGGACTGCAGCCAAAGGGAACAGTACATTGTAAGTACAGTCAGAAACTCACAACCCAAACCAATACATAAAATAAACAAAAAAAAAATGGGGGGCTGTGGAACGAGACATGGGATCAGTTCATACATACCATTGATCTATGGGCATTTCATCACTGCTGTCCTTGCTGTGACTGCTGTCAGAGTTGCTCCCCGAACTCTGCCCTGACAATCAGATATTGCGGGTATTACTGACAGATGCCGGTGGTTCAAAACAGTATGGTTCAAGAATGAAATATGGATAGCATGATAAGGCATCCAGATCATTGATTTCCTCATTGGATTAAATTTTTTGCTATTTGCACACTAGCATGGACCTAGTCGGCAGTCTCCCACAGTGATCATGGCAGTGATAGCAGCGGGCTCATTCAAAGGAAGCACCTTATTTAACCACCTTATTATGTCACCATGCTGCACACTAACAGCCAGTTTCACGGCCAGAGGACAATGAAAGCAGGAGCGTGAGAATGCGGGGAAGAGAAAAATAAAAGCTAATTATAGTAGTTTAAAACCTTTTTTGCAAAATACTTGATGGTTTAACACACAGAAACACTGCCTACTTTGTATTCGTATTGTAAAATTCAAGGATTTGTTGCAGTTGATCTTTAAGCCCCATGTTTTGCAGCCTATTAACTTTACAACCGTTTATCGGATTTGCATGGAATTTTGCATGTGCAGTTTTGTAAAGTGGATCTATGGGCATGCCAGCTTTTGTTTCAGTTGGATATGCAGATTCTGAGATGTGGATAGTGAAATAAACTGCATTTTTCATTTTTTTTGCTGTTTTTTTGTTGGTCCATAGAGCCCAGATGGTTTGGAATTTTGGTCTGAAATATTAAGGGTGGAAAGGGCCTGCCCAACAGTAGTGCCTCTGCTGGTTTGGAGAAACAAACAATGTTCTGCTCCAGAATGATTCATTTTTAAAATTTTGGTTCTGAACAGGCTCAGTAAGCACTTCAAGAGCCTCCTGTCATCTGGTCTCATTTTCCTCCTATTGTAAAAGCTCGCTACCACGAATAATGTGCCTTGTATGTATTACCATATTGAAGCCATGGCTATGTGCCTGCCTGTGAAATTGTGCTCTACCTTGCTAATGTTTCTCTTATGCAATCATGTAAATTATCAATACTGTATATGTCTGTATGCTCTCCCATTCCCCCTACCTCCAGGGAGCATCTGGAATCGAGCAGTAGTCTGCTCAGCATGCCTCCCTGGTAAAACACTTAAATAAATAAATACATACATTTTTTGTATGAGGCTAATCCTTTTTCATGAAGGAAAATCATTTTTCATTTGTCACCATCTTTTTTTCCATTTTTTTTCTCAAAACTCACAAAAATGGCATTGTTGATAGAGATCAACACATGTATCTTGATCATCAGGACTCCTTTAGATGGATTCTGCGCTTAACTGTTGAAACAATGACCCCCAAATGCATTTATTTTTAATTTTATATAATTTTTAATTACTTGCTTCCACTTTTTTTCTTATGGCCATACCAAAAAAATCCAGCCATACAAAAAAGAGTCCATTCATATGCAAAAAGATATACAGTAAATGTTTCTTTGGTGTCTAGTGGCACCCCCATTCTCCAATCACCATCCTTGTGTTTAATAAATGTTTCCCTGGTATCTAGTGGCACCCCCACTACTCTGATAGCCATCCCCATATTTATTAAGATTTCCTTGGTGTCTAGTGGCACTTCCACCTATCCAATCACTGTCCCCATATTTGTTATAGTCTCCCTGGTGTCTAGTGGCACCCCCACCCTTTGATTGTCCTCCCCGTATTTCAGTAACCTTTCCCTGGTGTTTAGTGGCACCCCCTCTCACCTCCAAACACATTTCCCTTATTTGTTAAGGTTTCTCTTGTGTCTAGTGGCACCCCTATGATCACCATCCCAGTATTTTTTATGGTTTCCTTTGGAGTCTAGTGGCAACCCCCTCCGTCTGATTGCTACCACTGTATTTAACTAACCTTTCCTTGGTGTCTAGTGGCACCCACTATCCTCTGATCACCATCCATGTATTTAAGGATTCCCTGGTGTCTAGTGGCACTCCCCACCCTGCAATCACATCTTCATAGTGAGGTAACCTTTCCCTGGTGTCTAATGGCACCCCCCACCACTACAATCAACGTCTGTGAATTTGTTAAGGTTTCCCTGGTGTCTAGTGGCACCCCTACCCTCCAATTGCCATCCCCCACATTTTGCTACTGTTTTCCTGGTGCCTAGTGGCACTCCCTACGCTTCTGATCACCGTTTGCATATTTTCTAAAGTTTCTCTCATGTCTAGTGGCATCTCTCACCTCCATCCCCATCCCCATCTGAAATAAAGGAAACTGTCCCTCAAGGTCTTTTTTTAAACTTGTAGAAAATGGTCCCTCACCAATCCGACCCCCCCACACTCAAAACCCACCACCCTGCACCCCCCCCACACCCCTGACACGTCCTCAATTACCTCAACAGGTCCCTGGGTGAAGACTCATTCTCCAATCCAGACACACGTCTTGCTGCTGGAACTGCTGACAGCAATATGTGAAACTAAGATATATGCAGTTCAATGAATGTCAATGGGATTTTCAACTTTGATACACAGCTTTGTAATTTTTGCATATTTTGAGCCCAGATTGTCAAAAGAGCCTTTTTGGGACCTCCTCCTCATGAACAATGGCAGTGGAATTATGCAAATCCAGCCCAAAAGGCAATTTCATGGTCGCTTGGAGAAATCACCTTTGGGCAGGAATTGAAACTTATCATGACCCTTATTCATAATGTGTGGTCATAAGTAGAAATGCAGTGAAGTTTAAATTCACCAGCGAAGTTAACCTGAAGTGTGCAATTTTGAATTCACTTAACACTACACGAAAGTTCCATTAAAAAGTTGAAATTCACCCTTAATGGACTTCACATTGTGCACTTCACATTCACTTCATGTTACAATTTGAGAACAGGAAGTTGGCAAGAAACAGACCACAGATCACATGTCTGACAGTTTGCAGGTCACATGATGCAGGCAGGAAGTTAATCAGGCAAGACAGTGAACAAGTTTCACTTTCTCTTACCCTGTGCAAGAGAAGGAGCTTTTTGAGAGTGTCTGCATAGTGCTAGTTAGCTATTTACTCAGTGTTTCTGTTTGCTGCCATATTTCTGCTTTTGAGTTTTGCCCCTTTTGTTATCATATTCCTGAGTCCTGATTTTACTATTTTTCTTTTTTGTTTACTTCTGAATACTTGTATTAATTTTTTTTCCAAATGGAGAGAGGTGGTTTTCCTGCGGGGACTTGTGGTGGTCGTCTTGGCCCAAGGATGTGTGGTGATTGTGTTCGCATCAACCATGCAAACTTGTTCCCATCCAGTACTCCCCTCCCAGTAAATGATGTGTCCATTGGCAGTGGAGTTAGTGGTGCCAGTCAAGCAGCACTGGTGGCACCTAGCACTGTCCCCTGCCACTGGCCGAGGCTCAAGAACAGCAGCAGCAGGAACAGCAGCTGCAGGAACAACAACAGGGGGAGCAGGTTCCCCCCACATTTGTACAGCAGTCTTCGACATCTGAGGCCCCCCACTGCCTGTGCCTGGTGCTCCAAGCAGCTCAGTAGTGTGGCATTTTTTTACTGCACTGCCAGGTGGCCCTAGCGTGGTTAAATGTAATATCTGTGGCATGCTGGTGTGGTGTGGTCAGAAGGGCATGCACCTGGGAACAGGTGGCCAGAGAATTCTCCTGACTGTCCACCACCATGAAGAGTGGGAGGCCAAGGTGACTGAAGTAGTAGGAAATGCTCAAGCATTGCAAGAGGTGTCAGCACAGCCTCCACCTGCATGGCATGAGACATGCAACAGAAGGCAGAGGGAACAAGTTGCAGCTCCCACACCTGATGCAAGCACAACCCATCCAAAAGCCTGGCCACACTGGCAGATCTTGGCCTACTGTGGTGTGAGGTTGACTACCTCGGTAACGTGGTCGACATAATGCAGCAGTAGTTGGACCAAATGGAGGGTCATCAGCTGCAAATAATGGCTGTGCTTCAACTGCTGATTAGTCAGAACCAGCCCAATAGTCTTTTTGTTTTCTTTCTAACTTGTATTATGTGTTCTGTCTTTATTTTTCCTAACTTTCTTCCCCCCCAAATATTAAATATACACCCAAAAAAATTAGAAAACAAAAAAGCATAAAAAATCCTGTCCTGATCTTGCTTTCTTTTCCTAGTTAATAATCTTTTTACATACAGAAAAGTATTTAATTTTTTTGCAGTAATGTTTCTTCCTGTTGTATTGTGTTAAAGCAGCAGTGTAATAATATGTTAACAATTTTGACCTATACTGTTTTATTCTATTTTCAGTTGTTTCTTATCTACTGACTTATATGATACCATTCCTTCCACAATTAATGTCACTCTGCAGTATAAAATGGTCATTAATGAAAGGTTAAATCTGACGACTTGCCATTGGGCAAAAAGTGTCACCTCAACATTCATTAATGTCCCGATACACCAACAGTTGGCATGCTGATTGTAAAAAGCTTTTTATTTTTGCTTTTCACAGTTAGGCAGCCCATTTTATAAGTGCAATAACTCACTCCAGACCGTGGGTGTATCGGGGCATTACTGCACTTCCCTCCCAGCTGCTTTAAGTCACTTGGGCAATCCCTCATGCCTCACAATGCACCCAGGGTGTGCATGAATGCTTTGATATACCCGTTGTCTGTCATGGGTTATAGCGTACTTACTCCCTATTTTTAGATATAAATAATAAAAGTAGTACTCCTTTTAATATTGTTTGGATCTGGTTTTCATCAGTATACCCAGCTGTTTCTGAACCCCTACTGCTCCATAAGGTCATGGTGGTGGACATGTTCTGCTGGACTGCATGCTAGTTCATTTTAGTCTCAACAGAAATTATTTTAGATAATAGATGTGCAAAAACCAGTGGCAATACTGATGAAAACCAGCTGCAAGCCAGATTAAAAGTAACACTCTGTTTATTATTTCAGATGTGAAAAAAGGAGTACATCAGCAATAAATTGTGGAAAAAAGGGTATCATATAGACAAGTCAATAGATAAGTTCCAATCAAAAATGGAATACAAAAGTACAGGTAAAAATTGTCACCTGATTATTGTACTGCTGCTGTACTTGTCATGATGTATTATTTTTTTGTTACTGTTGACAGTGTTAAGTTTTCATAGCACACCCACAACTACAATCAAAATACACTACCATCACATACAATTACAATCCCCCATATAAAAAAATTGAAAATCATGAAAAGTCCCGATGAAGAACAATCACATAAGAAACTGTTCAGAAAAGTCACAAGTATTTCTTGATGCACTGCTGAAAGCATGTTCCTAAGGCAAGAACTCTGCATAAGTATTCCAAGTGAGAAAATGGCTTGCTGGTGCCTGCTGCTGCTGCTGCTGTTTAAATGTCATGAAAAGTCCCTATGAAGAATAATCACATGAGAAACTGTTCAGAAAAGTCACAAGTATTTCTTGACACACTGCTTAAAAAATGTTCACCTAGAGCCAGAACTCTGCATAAGAGTCCCAAGTGAGAACAAGCATTTGTCAATGCCGAATGTTGTCTTGCTGGCATTGGCATTGGTAGTGCAGGAGTTAGAAAGATGCATAATAGGAATGGCAGTGAAGTATTGAACTGATGCCAATCCACCCCCACCCTGCAGACACTGACAGGCATTGGGGTGTCCCTTTGGGTATTGGTCATGGTGCTCATGCCATTTCACCTCTCCTTATCCTGCAGACACCGACAAGTGGTGTGGTGTGCATTGGGGTCTTCGGGCTTTACGCTCACTCCATTCCATAAGAAAATACACTGAGATGGGTGCAGTATAGGACAGTGGGGTGAACTTTGGAGCCAGAGCATCCAAGGCACACTTGATGATTGTCACTGGCTGCAGGGTGGCGGTGGGGGTGGAATGGCATGAGCATTACGTCCGACAATCCCAAGTCACACCCCTGACACCTGTCAGTCTCTACATATGGGCGTTCAGCACCAAATTTTCAACATAGGCATTTTAGCACCTCAGCTCATGTACAGTGTCACTGTTATTTCCTCAAAGTGTCTCAAGAAGTGATTTCGCACAGCGAGTACGCTATTCTGTGCCGGAAGTGCGAAAACAAATTTTGGACAGGATATGTGAAATGACGGCTGTACTGTTCATCAAGAGGTGTGGAAAAATGGCAATGGTGAAAATCCAGAGTGAAAATATCACAAATGCACGATGGTACGAGCGTGCATACAATCTGCCAATGCATGCTCATAACAGTCATTTTATGGAGTATCATCACCAAATTTTCAACATAGGCATTTTAGGACCTCTGCTCATGAACTGTGTCACTGTCATTTTCATAATCTGGCCCAAACACTGATTTCCCACGGTGACTACACTATTGTGCACCGGAAGTGCAGAAACAGATTTCTGGCAGGATGTGGAAAATGACGGCTGTACTGTTCACAAGGAGGTGTACAAAAATGACAGTGCTGAAAATCCGGCATTAAAATATTGTGAATGCACGAAGTTACGAGCCTGCATAGCAACTGCACAATGCACGCTCGTAAAACAGGCATTTGCTGGATTTTTTTCCACCAAATTTGGAACATAGGCTTTTTGAGAGGCCACCTCATGAACACTGGCACTGTCATTTCATTAATGGGTCCCGAAAGGTGATTTTGCGCAGTGACTGTGAAATCACCTTTCGAGGCCGATTAACACCATAACAGTGACAGAATTCATGAGGAGGGGCCCCAAAAACCCCATGTTGAAAATTTGGTGCAAAAATTCCAACAAATGCCTGAGATATGCAGCAAAGTTGAAAAAACCCTATTCATTCCATTATACAGCTTACCAGCATTTCCTCAGTTCACAGTCGGCTTTGAAGAGTGCAGATGTTTTCCTGGTCCACCGAAGATCATTGTGCTGGACTCCGGAGGTAAGTTTGGGGTGAGGGGCGAGGGCGGCAAGGTGCACAGAGGGTGGAGTGCGGGTGGGGGCAGGAGACTCGAGGACCTTTTTGTTACAGGGAAGAAAAAAATTACATCGCAGGGACAGTTTTTTCAGACATGGCATGCTGTGGTGGGCTCCCAGCATGCCACTGAACTGTTTTTAGGGGAGTTCTGCAGCCGATGGGGATTGGGCAACCTCGTCCAGCAGAAAATGGGGGTAAATTTATGCCGATGGGGATTGGGCACCCCGTTGGCACACAATGAAAGGCAGGGGAGGCAAGAGCTGAGGGAATTGCGCCCCTTGGCATAAGAAAATGCAGGGGTGGCTGATTCATGCCGATGGGGAGTGGGCCCCTCTGGCCGCACACAAAAGCGAGGAGGAACACAAGAACTGAGGGGGATTGGGCACCCCCCTCGGCATATAGGAAATAGAGGGGGCTGCTTCTGCAGCCACAGTAAGCCGCTGGGGGATTAGGCACCCCTGAAGTTGGCCATTGGGCGGGCAGCCACCCGCCATGCTGCTCATGTGGTGAGCACGCAGGAAAGGACCGCTGTGTCTGATGAGCTTTGCTCAGATTGCAGCGGACCTTTCCTTAGATGTTCTCACCACATTAGCATGCATGGGGCATGCAGGCTGATTGGGGAATGAGGGACACACCTACTGATGCGTGTCCTGCATTCGCCCAACAGCGGCCATGCCTCCAAATCTGCACTACTGCAAGATGTTGACTTGCGCGCGAGCGCGGAAGCCAACATAAAAATGGCTTGCTGGTGCCTGCTGCTGCTGCTGTTTTACTGTCATGAAAAATCCCGATAAAAAGTAATGAATGAGAAACTGTTCAGAAAAGTCACAAGTGTTTCTTGATGTACTGCTAAAAGCATTCACCTACAGCCAGAACTCTGCATAAGTGTCCCAAGTGAGAAAATGGCTTGCTGGCACCTGCTGCTGCTGCTGTTGTCCTGATGTATTCTGTTGCTGCTGATGTACATTGCGTTGCTAAATGATGATAGCCACAGATGACTATGGGTTAAACTATAATTTGATGTTCTGGAAAATTCTTCTGATGCACTGATTGAAACATGCTGCCCTGTGTGTGTATTCATACCAGCAATGTTAAGTTATTGTACATGTCACTGCCATGTCTGTTCAGACACACTGCCATTTAATTTATATTGAATGTTGTTTTTTGTTGTAAGCAGTCTGTCGTGTTGTTCCTTTGCAGGGAATCATCATCATACATATTGAATGTTTCCCCTTCAGTGGTGTGTTGGCCATGGTCACATTCACGTGCCATACATATGTGCTGTCATCTAATGTTGTACTGTAAAATTTTAATTTCTTCTGCGGGGCCGGGGAGGGTACTGCTGTGAGTGAAGGAATTATAAGCATTTCTCATTACTGTTCTTTTCTTTTACTTTCTCAGGTCACAGCACACAGATTCATGATCATAGTGATGAAACCATGTTGCCACCACACATGTGCTCCACATGTGTCTAATTGTTGACTTCTGCTGTTCGAACAATGTCAAGCCATGAAAGGTAAGTATTTTTTTTTGGAGGGGGGCTTGCATGCATCATTAGAAAACAATTTTCATTAATATATTTTTCTTCTTTCCACATCTTCAGTGTATCATAACTGTTGTCTCTCTACAGATTGGAACATATCACCCATCCACAGTACCTCGATGCTACCTACAAACAGATGAAGAAATTATTCAGAGTTCATTCCAGTGCCCCATTCAGTATCAGTACCCAGTGGAGCTGTTCCTGTCTTTTGTTATAGCCATCATCCGGCCTGTATGTCACTGCTGTTAAATACTTTACACCTGCAGAAAACAAGGGAAACAAAAAGAAAAAGGGGGAAAGCAGCTCTTGCAATCCTCAATGCTGAAGTTGTACCCACAGTGTTGGGTAAGTTACTTTTTCTATTACTTTCTATTACATTGGGAAACTTGTTCCAGGAAGCTCTGTGCAGTCGCTAGCAAGGATGGCTAAGTACTAGAAAAAGTAATACACCTTACAATTATAGTTACTTATTTCTTTTTTATACAAAAACAATACAAAAATAATAAATAACTATAAAAGATAACATTTTTTGAAAGTAATAGGTTAGTTACTAGTTACTTTCAAATAAATGTAATCAGTTACAGTTAGGTATTTCTTTTGTATAAAAAGACATAAGTAATTGTAACTGTAAGGTGTATTACATTTTCCAGTACTTCTCCATCCTTGCTAGTGACTGCACAGATCTTTCTGGAACAAGTTTCCAAAAGTAATAGAAAGTAATAGAAAAAGTAACTTACCCAACACTGTGTACCCACTTGGAAATTATTTTTCCATGACTGCATCAGCAACCTCAATGGAACACCATTTGATGCTGCCACCAGGATGGTCTGCTTCACCTGCATTATTCAGCATCAGCACCACAATCATCGTGACTGGGTACAAACAGAGATGTGATCGTTCTACTTGGTATGTTGCACCAAAAAAAGTTAAAGTGGTGTGATTCATGATCGTGAAGATGACCATGAAGAACATGATTTGTCTGTGAGACATGAACTTGGCACTGGTAGCTCTTCTCTGAGCATCAGAAACTAACTGGATGGAACTGAACTTCCACAAACTGGACCAAGGATCTTGAGTGACATGACATGATAACTGGGTATCCTTCTGATTCATGACGAAAATGAAGATTTAAAATAAAATAGGACTGGACCAAAAAATGTTGAATTGGTATGATTCATGATCATGATAACCACGAAGAACGTGATTCACCATGAAATGAGTGAGACGTGAGTTATGAATTTGGCATTGGCAGCACTCTCAGAGCACCAGAAACTGAATGGAATTGTACTTCCACAAACAGTTGCCATTGAAAATTTGAAATACCTATGGCTGCACTTCCCTGAACTGTATAACATTCTATCTGAGATAATATCAACTAGATTAAATAGTCAGCTTGTTGTGAGAACAAAGATTCAAGTCCATCTGCTAGTAGGGCATCCTACAGAACGTGAACACTAACAGAAGCATCATACTGGATAAGGACCTTGAGTGATGTGACATGATCGCTGGGTGTCCTCCTGATTCGTGCTGAAAATGAAGATTAAAAAAAAACAGGGTTGGACCAAAAAAAGTCGAAGTGGTGTGATTCGTGATCATGATGACCATGAAGAACTTGATTAGCCATGATGTGAATGTGACATGACTCATGAATTTGGCACTGGCAGCGCTTCTCAGATCACCAGAAACTGGATGGAATTGAGCTTCCACAAACAGTTGCCATTGAAAATTTGAAATACCTAGGGTTGCACTTCCCTGAACTGTACAACATTCGAGTTGAGATAATATCTACTGTAGTAAATACAGCTTGCTTGTTGGGAGGACAAAGATTCAAGTCCATCTGCTAGTAGGGCATCTTACAGAATGTGAACACTAACAGAAGCATCATACTGGAGCAAGGATCTTGAGTGATGTGACACTGACTCATGATAAAAAAGATAAAAAAAAAAACAGGGTTGTATCAAAAAACATTGAAGTGGTGTGATTCGTGATTGTGATGATCATGAAGAACATGATTCGCCATGGCTTGAGTGTGACATAAGTCACGAATTTGGTACCGGCAGTGCTTCTCAGATCACCACCACTGGTACTCCGACTGCTATTGGAACATTCAAAGTCATCCTCCTTATGACTTTAGTAAATCTCTGGTGTTAATTCGCAACTTTTACCTACATGGCTATTGCTTTTACTTGACGACTGGCTGGCAGATTTTATTTCAGACACACACAAAGAATTTATTTCACACCACCTACACTAAGGGTGATGCTGCAGGCACTTCTGCTACCCACACAGCTTCAGGGACCTTGCCTGGCCTAAACCTCTCTGACAGTACTATTTCCCCTTCAAGGATTTTTTCTTTTTTTATTCATTACACGTGATGTGATGGAATTTATTTTATTTATTTATTTGATGCATCAGAATACAACCTTTCAGCCAATTCTTTTGCAAAGGCTCCATGTCAAGACTACATAGGACAAAAATTTGCAAATACATAGTCAGGACAAAAGTAGGGAGAAGTTAGACAAAGTTACACAGCAGTTGTTATATATGTACATGCAGGCCATCCAGGCCATAGTTAAACAGAGTATACAATTAACACATATTTATACAGAAAGGTACACAGGCTAATTGGACCCTAGTTATACAAAGAGAACACTACTAACAATTTGATAATGGGTTTAGGTGACCCAACATCATGATCCAGTGCAAGAGGTATAAGCTGTTTTACAGAGGAGACTGGATTCATGGGCTTGGGTCAGAAGCAATCACATGTTGAGTGCTCAAGTAGGAAGCCCTTTAGGGTCTTTTTAAATTGGATGAGGGTGGGTAGGTTGGTGATTGATGCTGGGAGTTCACTGAGCCATAAGGGTGCCCAGTAAAGAAAAGCCCTTTGACACCACAAGGTTCTGCAGTGAAGGACAGAGTGGGAGGACCTAGCAGTTCTTCTGGAGTTTTGGGTATGGGTTGCAATCATAACTAGGGGGTCTAGCCCAATGGGGGTGAATTTGGGGATTTTTTTTTGGCAAAATACAGATGTAATATTTGAGACTATCATCTAGATTCAGCCATCCCAACGACTTGTACAAATAACAAGTGTGGGTCAGTCTGTCATGCCCTGTGACCAGTCTGCAGGCCTTTTTCAGGGAAGTCTTAATCCACGATAGGGAGGTTGGATCAGCTGAGCCATAAATCACCAATCCATAGTCATCTAAGGAGAGGACAAATGAGGATATAGCCAGTTGGAGGACCTCAGGGGAAAGGAAGTGTTTGTGTCAGTATAGCAGTCCTATCCTGGAGCTGAGTGCTGATAATAGGCCTTGTATGTGGTCATGATAGGAGAGCTGGGTATCAATGGAAAGCCCCAGATACCTTAAAGGGTGGACCTGCTCAATGGGGATATTGCCAGAATTACATATGTTAAAAGCTAGGTTGCGATGATGGCTTAGTCAGTGGATAAAGGTCATGGATTTGGTTTTGCTACAATTAAGAATTCATTTGTGTTCAATGAACCAGGATTCTATGGTTTGGAAATGCATTTGGAGCATATTTTGGAGTGTGTTGGGGTTGGGATGACATTCAAAGATAATGGTGTCATCCATGTATGGTGTGGAAGCTGTGTTGGACAGGAGAGAGTAGGTTGTGGTAGCTGAGATAGTCAGTGAGCTGGTCAGAGATAACCTTCTCCAGAGTCTTTGGGGGGGGCAGGATGGAGATGGGATGATAGTAATTGGGGCCAGTACAGTCATCGTCCTTATATAAGGGTGTGATGACAGCACATTTCCAGGCAGATGGGAACTTCCCAAGACAGAGGGATAGATTAAAGATTTTAGTAAGAGGGGGAAGAACTTCGTCAAGTGTGAGCCTTAGCAATTTTAAGTCGATGATATCATCATTATACCTAGATTTGGTTATGAATGATGAATTTAAAGATATATGTAGGAGCAGAGCTGGGGGAGATAGTTTTGAAATGAAAGGGGAAGGAGTGATTTTGGTGGGGCTGGTGGGGGATTTGAGGTTGAAGAGGCATCAAAGAAGTTCAAGGGCAGTACTTTGCTAAGATCAGAGAACGCCCTGTTATGGGTGTCCGTGATGGTTAGTGGGTCCTGGACTAGCGTACCATTGATTGGGAGCTGGGAAGGTGGTAAATGGACAACTTTCCCAGTGATTTCTTTGATGTTTTGCCATAAATCATGATCAGAACCCCAAGTAGCCGAGAGGGCCTGTCAGTAGTGGCTTGCTTTGGCTTGGTGGATTGCCCAGGTGCACTTGTTTCTGGCTTCTCAGTAGAGTTGTCTATCACTGGGGTGCCTGGAATCTATTGCCCTTAGCCGGAGGTTATCTCTGTGGTGCATCATTTCAAGTAGTTCAGGGGATACCTAGGGATTGCTTCTCATTTTGATGTGTTGCTTTTTTAGTGGGGCAAAAATGTCACAGGCGTGGTTGAAAGTGTTGATAAAGTGAGCGAGGGCAGTATCCATGTTGTTAGCATGGAAAATGGGGGACCAGTCACAGGTCTGAAGAAAGGCTTTAATTTTAGGGAGAAAGCCCTTTTTTAAGCATATGATATGGGGAGTTGGGGGAGAGGAGGGGGACTTATTTGACCATTGACAAGTGACAGGGGAGTAGTTACTAAGGGAGTCAGAGAGGACAGAGACCTGGGAGATGTTTTCTGGATGGTTGGTGAAAACAAGATCTTATATGGAGGATGAACCAGCATTGTAGTTTAGCCAAGTAGGTGATTGGACTATCTGGACAAGGTCCAAGGCAGCAGCCATGTCCATGAAAGGCTTGGCTGATGGAGGAAGCCAGACAACGTTGAAATCACCTGTCATGATGATTTCTGTGTTGTTGGGGAGGGATGATAAGGTAGAAAAGATTTTTCCAAAGGCTGACTTCTGGTCCAGAGGGGGAATATAGGAGATCACAAAATTTATATTTTTATTCTGACTGCCTAGTATTAGTTTAACGGCAAGAGCCTGGGCACCATGAGCAAGGGATGGGAGGGAGAGAGGGAGGGCTTGCAGGAGATTCCTAGGGTAAATGGTGCAGCCCTGCCCACAGAACCAAAGCTTATACCCCTCTGACTTATATGGCTTATGTGCCACAGGCATAAACACTTTTGCCTGACTGTGTCTTTGTGGGCATTTTTTTAGATTACACAGAGTCAGCAAGAAAAGAAATACGTTTATTGCAAAAAGTGATTTTTCTAATTTTGTGGGTTGCTAACAAACTAATGACAATTCACAAGACAGTACTATACCAAAATACTGCAATAGGTATGTTTCTTTATTATGTCTTTTTCATTCAGTTAAATGTTATGATATGCAGTGAGAGACAGTATTCATGGTACTATGGGGAAACACACGATAGTGGTTCAGTGACAGCAGTTTCAACAACATGAACATACAATTGTGATTGGTCGAGCATCCATGGCACTCCAGACATTACCTCATGGGTTTTAGCCCACCTGATAGACTAGTGATGCACATGACTCTAGGATCAAATTTCTAGTATATCCAGGTCCCAGAAACCCCTGCTCTCCAGTTTCAAATCGTGCATCTGATCAGGCAACAAGCACACCAGGGATCCCTGTCTGCTCCACACAGAAAGGTAGGCCTCTGAGCTTATAATTATCTGAAATGTCTTATGTTGTTTTGAGATATCACTGTTTCACAATTGCAGCCCTTCCAGGGTAGAAAAAGCCAACAATGTGGTTTTTTACTTGCTCAGTTGGTAGCCTTGACCATGTGAGCTGTGTAGGAAAATAATTTTATTTTGAAATCAGGGATTCTGAACCCTGCAGAAACAACAGAAAAAATATATTCCTAACTGTTTAAATCAGTCTTCTTGCTCGGTGCAATCCCTAATGTTTTTTTCTCGTTGCACAGTTTGTTTCTATCATGCGGATTTCAGAAATGTTGCGAAAGTGCGTTTTTTAAAATTGTTTTAAACTTGGTTAAATGTTTTTTCTCTGTTGTTGCATCGCTACCTCACGCATTCCCATAATCCAAAGAGACAATGACCACTTTTGGGTCTATCTGGCTTACGAGGACATTGTGGCTCCATCACACCTCTCGCGTGGCCTCCCCAGCCCCACGCGGCCCCCGAGGTTTTCCTGGCACAACTTGCTAGTCAGGGCTTCCCCCACCCCCTGCCTCCCAGAGGTCCTCTCCTTGCGATGCCTCACCCCTCCTCCTTCTTGATTCTGCTCAGAATTCGAGCGCTGGCTACCTCCCTCAGTCCAAGCACTGGACTGCGCACTCGGTCTGTATGCAGGCCTCTGGCCTACCACTCCACATGGCACCATGCCCTTCCCCCTGGAGTGACCATTCTGGCTACTGCCTCCAGCCCTTCCCCAAGGCCGTGCCTACCTCTCTCCAGCCTGGGAAGGCATTCCCCCAACCTCGTGGGACTGAGGCCTCCTTCGGGGGGGAGGCGATCGCATCTCCAAGGAGAGGGAAGGTGTCTACTTCAGCCTGCTCGTGCCGTTCACGTGCTCCTCAGGGGCCCAGCTTCTCCGGACAGCTGCCCAATCCTCATGGAGCAGCCCCTGGCCAGTGGTTCAGATCCTAGTGTGCCTGCATTTCTACAGTGGGGAGAGGGGGCAGGAGCCACTGGCGTTCCCTCCTGAGGCTCCATCCTGTCGAGTATCCCTTCGGGAGAAAACTTTTTTCTAGCTCTACGTTTGCTAGGCCCCTCTGAGTGGGGCGGCACCACGGGTCGCTCCCTATGCTGCTCTGTAGGAATCTGGACCTCCCCAGGTATCTTTGTGCATCGTACACCCCCGGAGACAAGGGGATCTTCTATTAAAGGGCAAGACTCACCAAGTCCGCATCATGAGGGGTCCCTCCCACAGCGACCCCCTGTTTTTCACAACCAAAAACAGGTCCTTTCTCCCTCCTTACACTTGGTTCCCTCCCATAGCGACCCTGGTGTTGAAGTGCATTACTTTTACAGGACCCTCAATTCCATTGCGCCATGGATCCCTCCCTATAGCGAACCATATGCTCACATATATCCTGGAGGTCCCTCCTGATAGCGACAACCAGTCTTACACCACACATGCGGGGTCCCTCCCACAGCGCCCCTGCACGCTGTCATAGCACCCAGGAAACAGAGCGCAGAAAAAACATTCCCCCTCAAAGAATCGAGCGCCTACGCTTGCCTTAGATACTAATTAATAGGGGACAAAAAGATCCTCGCAGTGCATTGCACTAGCACTAATCACAGGCTTGCCTTCTTCTCTCTCACCAGATGGTCAAGGCCAAGAAGTATTCTTGCAATGCTACTCTCTTGCCCCAAACTCCGGGCCCCCTCTGTTCTGCCTGTCTACTTGACGACAATGACTTATCCATGGAGCAAACTCCAGCCATGGGACCCAGCAATCCGGGACCCAGTGGGACCACATGGATGGACCCTGGCTCCCTCCTGATTCAAAATCAACAGGTCACGGTCGCAATGATAGAAAGCCAGCAGAATTTCATGCTGAAGATGATGGAAAAACTTGAATCACTCACACAGCATAGAATAATACCGGTGCTTCAGGAACCAAGGCAGGGGGGCAACCGGAGGAGCATCTGGATCACGAGGATACCGTACCAGTGAACCCTCGCCCGGACTCCGGAGAGGATAAAGATATCCCAGAGGATGGGGTGGACACAGACGAAGAGGACACGGAACCTCAGACTACACCGTCACTCACTTCAAAGTTGTGTTCATTCGACATGGTTCCAGGTCTCATGAAAATTATCAAGGACACTATGGGGTTCGACATCGAGGAGAGTAAGCCCGAGTCCAAACTTGACCCCATGATACAGCAGAAAGTGTCCAACTTGGGAGACCTTCCCAGTATGCCCAGCTATTGAGGATGTTTTCAACAAGGAGTGGCAATCCACAGAACCAGGCAGAATGCAGAACAGGAAGAACCTGGACAGAATGTATCCAGTTCAAGAGGAAAAATCTGATATCTGGTGCAAAAGCTCCCACCATCGACCCCCAAGTGGTGGCCCTCAGTAAGAAAACAATCTTACCATGCAGCACAATAGCTCTCAAAGATCCAATGGATAAGAAGGTGGAGGACATGCTAAAGAGGGCATTCGAGATCGAGGGCACCACCGCAAAAGCTGCCATGACTGCCATCTACACAGCTCGAGCACAAATCCGCTGGCTCAAAGAACTCCAAGAGCAAGCCAACCCAAAGTCCAGAGAGGCAGAGCTCTTAGAGTGCACCTTAGATGCGGCAAAATACCTGGCCAACATGGCAGTAGACACCCTGCGTCTACACACCAGAGCCACAGCTATCACCAATCATGCCAGGAGAGCATTGTGGCTGAAGTTGTGGGACACTGACAATGAATCTAAGACTCTATTGCAAAATTTACCTATGAAGGGGAAGCATGTTTTTGGGGAAGGGCTACAGGACTACCTAAAACAAAAGGAGGAGGGAAGAGACCTCCTTAAGAGGAAAACCAGATACACCGACCTCCCCTCCTTGAGGCGGAGGTTTTGGGGTGGGAACAGACTATACCAACCCCGCAGGGACACACCACCACAAAACAGTGCCTTTCGAGGCAGAGGTGCATCCCACAGTTACCGTAACCCATACTCACAAGCCTACCAACCTTCCCCCTTCAGATCCCGTGGCCAGAAGTTTGGGGAAGAGGTAGAGGATACAGGGGGAAGCAGCAATGACTACGTCCCCATGACCTTTAGGAGTCAGGGATCATACCCCCTGTGGGGCAAAGACTGTCATTGTTCACACACCAATGGTTCAACACAACCTCGGACAGGTGGGTCCGAGAGGTGGTCACAAGGGGGTACTCCATAGAGCTGTCCCACGCTCCAATCTCCCACAGATTTGTATCCTCCCCAATAGCCAAAAGAAAGACAACTCCACATCAGGTCCAACATATCTTGTTGGAACTACTGCAGAACAGAGCCATCCAGCCCATCCCCGAGCATGAACAGAAGCTAAGGGTCTACTCAATCTTCTTCCTCATGCCCAAGAAGTCAGGAGAACTCTGGCCCATTCTAGATCTAAAACACCTCAACCAGCATGTGGTGTGCCACAGATTCAAAATGGAGACCATACGATCAACTCTACGCAGCGTCCGGGTAGGCGACTACCAGACATCCATAGACTTAAAGGATGCATATCTCCACATCCCTATCATACAAAGACATAGGCAATTCCTCCGATTCCACATCTTGGGCCACCATTACCAGTATCAGGCGTTACCTTTCTGTCTCACCTCTGCACCGAGAGTGTTCACCAAGCTCTCCATAGCCCTCATGGCCAAGCTCAGGGAATAGGGGCTGGACATCATACCCTACTTAGACGACTGGCTCATTCGAGCATGTTCCAAGGAGCGGGCACTACAGGACACTGTGACCGCCTTACAGACACTCAAGGAACACAGCTTGGTAGTCAACCAGACAAAGAGCCATCTTGTTCCCACCCAGCAGATTGAGCACCTGGGAGCGCTAATCAACTCGTCCCAGGGATGGGCAAAACCATCTCAGACAAGGGTTATCAACCTGATAGCGCTGGCCTGTCACATGATATGGGACACATAGCCCAGCTGTTAGGGTGCATGGCATCATGCATAGATCTCATACCCTGGGCCAGGTGGCACATGCGACCGCTTCAGACATACGTCCTTTCTCGGGGTGCACCGAATGAGTACAATCTGCAAGTCATTGTCCCACTACCACCATCAGCAAGACATTCACTAGCATGGTGGACAGTAAAATTGAACCTCACCGGGGTGGGTCCCCCTGGAGGCCTCCTACTAGGCCACAATAGAGACGGACGCGAGCCTGTCCGGCTGAGGAGCATGCCTGGGCAACTCAACAGCTCAGGGCCTATGGTCACCGATGGAATTCAAATTATCCATCAACATCCTGGAGATGATAGCCGTATCCAATGCTCTCGAAGCCTTCAAACCCTTCATATATGGCCAGTCGGTTCTGATATGCTCCGACAATCAGGTAACAGTGGCCTATATCGCAAAACCGGGTGGCACCAGGAGCAGAGCCATGCTGAGGGAGGCAATGGCAGTCCTCAATTGGGATCAGACCAACCTCAGCCATCTAGGCGCAGTACACCTCGCAGGAAAACTCAACGTGCATGCGGATTGGCTCAGCAGGCAACAGGTTCACCCAGGGGAATGGCAGTCACACCCCGATCTCTTCCAGATGATCCAGAGAACATGGGGACCCATAACCATGGATCTCATGGCAACACTGGAGAACACACAGATCAAGGATTTTTACTCACTGTTCAGGGAGGGTCGCTCCCAGGGAACTGATGCCCTATCTCAACCATGGTCTCAGGAACACGCGTACGTGTTCCCACTCCTTCCCCTAATTCCCCAGGTACTAGCCAAAATCTGGGCATCGCACTGTACTATCATACTAGTGGCCCCTACTGGCCACGAAGGACATGGTTTGCCACAGTACTCAAGATGTCCTTAGCCAGCCTCAGGTTGCCTTACTGAGTGGATATGCTCTCACAGGGCCCAGTAGTTCACCCGGCCCCGTGGACACTGAAGCTCACAGCCTGGCTCCTGAAAGGAGGAGACTAATGGAGGCAGGCTACCATGACTCTGTCATTTCAACCATATTACAGCCTAGACTGGCTTCCACCACTTCCACTTATGGTAGACAATGGTCTATATTTCCGAAGTGGTGTCGGGAAAGAGGTAAGGAACCCGAACAGACAGACATGTCTACTATCTTGCTATTTCTACAACAGGGAGTAGACAAGGGCCTGGCCCACTCTTCTCTCAGAGTACAACTATCCGCAATAGGGGTGGCCACTGGGCCCATCGGGGGGTACAGCCCAGGAGCACACCCCGATGCCTTGCGCTTCCTGAAAGCAGTGGAGGTACTCCGACCTAAAATGCGACCGACCATCGCACCATGGGATCTCCCACTGGTGCTCGACTCCCTCAGCTCAGCTCCTTTCGAGTCGCTTCATGAGGTAGACCTATTCTGGGTCAGCCTCAAGACGTGCTTCCTAGTTGCCATCTGCTCGGCCAGACATATCGGAGACCTAGGGGCACTATTGTGCAGAGAACCCTATACTGTTTTCACTCCCCAGGGAGTCCATTTATGAACAGTCCCAGCTTTCCAACCTAAGGTACCCACTGCCTTTCACACGGAACAGCCCATCGAGCTGCCCACCATCCCGGTGGACACACAACAGGGCAGTCAGTCAGTACCGCATCACCTGGATGTTGGACTCACCCTCTCTGTCTACATAGCCAGGATGCTGCCCCTCCGTAAAACAGAAAGATTATTTGTCGTCACAAGGGGACAAAGGCAAGGCAAGGCAGCCTCCAAGTCCACGATCGCCGGATGGCTAAAGAGAACCATTCAGGAAGCTTACCTAGCAAAACAGATGATACCACCTCAGGGTATCAAGGCTCATTCCACCAGGGAAGTCACCACATCCTGAGCGGAAAGGGAAAATGTGTCCTCGGAGGACATATGCAAGGCAGCTACATGGAGCTCCCTGCATACATTCGCCAGACACTACAGGCTCGAGCACCTGCATGCCATACAGCCTACTTTTGCCACTCAGATCCTCCTAGCAGCAACTTCATCCTCTCACTCATAGACCACTCTGCTCCCTCCCTTGGGTACTACACTGCTTCTTATCTACCCATGAGGTAATGTCTGGAGTGCCATGGATGCTCAACCAATCACAATGGGTGTTTACTCACCTGGTAAAGGTGATTGCGTTGGTTGACATCCATGGAACTCCGAGGGCCCTCCCAACAGAGTGCTCAGAGTGACCAGGACTGGAAGTCCATACCAATCAACGCCAGGCTTAGGAGGGGATATGCTACATTGAAAGTTGACAGTTGATCCCGATGGGGTTGAGATTAGATTGTAAACAATAGGAATAATAAAATCCGGGCCTGTTGGCCACTGAGATTACGTTGTTACTAGCATCATTTCACATACTATCGATATTGTTTTCCTTTGCATTTCTCTTTGCACTCTACTAACCTTGATTTCAGCTATGGAAGATTCGAACTGGAGAGCAGGGGTTTCTGGGACCTGGATATACTAGGAATTTGATCCTAGAGTCATGTGCATCACTAGCCTATCAGGTGGGCTAAAACCCATGAGGTAATGTCTGGAGTGCCATGGATGTCAACCAACACAATCACCTTTACCAGGTGAGTAAACACCCATTAACAGCAACATTATATGTATTCAGTTTTTGGTGGCGAAGAAGCCAAAAAACAACAACACTGACTTCCAGATGGAAATTGAGCACTAAAGAGATGTAGCCACACAGGCACAACAAGACCTTAACCATTAACCAGTCTTTAGAAATCCAAAAATGGAACAATACCTTATTTTGTGGGGGAGAGGGGATTTACAGCAATAGCTATATAGAAGCAGGAAAAATACCTCAGACGGGCTGAGAAATTGAGTACTGCTATTGCGGTGGCACAAAAAAATGTGTATCAGTTTACTTACAACACACACGCAAATTAAAGGTCAGGCACAGAAACTTTTAACTGTTCAGTAAACTAATACAGACAGTTAAAATATATGTACAATGAGTTTGTGTTCACTTGCCCTTTAAGGGAGAACTTGTTCTATATAGGGTGCAAAATTATGGCAGGGTTTTAAGACTATTTTAAATATACCAAAATGGTATAGTCCATATGCACACCTTTCACAAAGGGAAGTACTCAGTTATTTGGCCACTTTCTCCTTTTATTTTAACTATTTTTTTTGTCAGTTGATAGAGTATGGCCAACTATTTTTTAGACTTGACATAGTCATATTTGTGGAAGAGGTACTCAAGGCAATAAAAGTTTTTTCCTGTACCAGTACTACCAGAGTTTTTGTGTCCTTTGTCTGTTCTTCCTTCTTGGCTCAATCGCCTAATCCTTAAGAGTGGAATCAGGGAAATGCACTTCTCCAAGGCTTGGACTCTTTAGCCTATGTGGTAACCTTTTGTGGGTTTGCAGCTTAATTTTTACATATAATGATTTAACTCACATACAAGCTATAAAGCATTTTGGTTCCTTTTTTTAAAAAAAGAATAAAGCTGGTAGCCATTACTACTGTCCTGCTCATTTTTGTTTTGCTGCATTTGTCTTCTTCCTTCTTGAAAATTCAAAGATGCTGCCTCCTCCCACGTTACATGCTTATGTTTCAGGGCCATCATGCCCCATCATCAGAGTTGATTCCCATAGGGCTGCATTGTCTCTTTTGTAGTATACCTGCTCCCACAGCAATGTCTTGACATTAGCCTTCTACAACTGCTTTCTTTTCTTGTTTTTAATTAAAACTTTTGTGTTCAATCAATTCATATTTTTTCTGAAGTGCTTATTCATTGTGCAAACTATTATAGTCTAGAAGCTATTATATGTATACAAAGTGCATGTTACATGTGCAATCTACTATTAAATATGCCCTCCATTTTCAGGTGTCCTCTATTTTTAAAGTGCTAGTGTGCTTTTATCAATTACATTTTCCTAAAGCTTTATCTACTTTTCCCTTATATTATAATAAATATACATATAATGTATAGTAGAATGTTGTTATAGGTAGAAATCTACCTTTTTATAACAATGTTTTATTGTCAATGCAATGTCACGATGTTATTAACCCATGGATGGTACGTCATATCGATGGGTTAACAACTGTGAACTGTCTGGGCATGTGCACAACTGGATCAGATGATTTGAAATGGCCACGGTGGTGAGAGCAGAGCAGCTGTGACATTAAAAAAACTGCAGTAAGGAACTGCTTTCTTTTTTAAAAAAACATAAATGGTACCATACACTATAAAATATAATGTATGGTACATCGATGGTTAACCAGTTTGTTAACCCATCTCGAGGTTGCCATGGCAACATAAACCTCTCAAGCTTCACTCTTGGGGTTTACATGGTCGCTCTGGCAACCTCTCGATGGTTAACAAACCAGTTAACCATCGATGACCATACATTATCCTCTGTATCATTTCCAGTACACCATTTCCTTCATAATTAATTCTCATAATAATTTACACCTTACAATATGTATTAATACTTTCTAAATAAAAAGCTTGTTTTTAATAAAACCTTTTTCATAACCACATGGGTCCTGATTGTGTTTTTGTTTCCTTTTGATGTTGGCTTGACGTGCAAGTGCAAGCCAACATCTTGCAGTAGTGCAGATTTGGAGGCACAGCCGCTGTTGGGCGAATGCAGGACACACATCAGTAGGTGCGTCCCTCATTCCCCAGTCAGCCTGCATGCCGGCGCCACAGCATGCATACATAATGTGGTGAGCACATCTAAGGAAAGGTCCACTGCAATCTGAGCAAAGCTCATCAGATGCAGCAGTCCTTTTCTTGCCATACTTGCTGCCATTATGTGCATGGCGGGACATGGCTGTAGAACTGCCGACTTCGGGGGTGCCCAATCCCCCTGTCGGCTGCCCCTGCCCCCTGTCGATATGCTGATGGGGGAGCCCACTCCCTGTTGGCATAAAGCGCCCCTCAATTGTATAATGCTGAGGGGATGCCCAGTCTCCCCTTGGCTGTTACCTCCACCCCCCTTTCCTTGTGTGCTGATGGGGGAGCCCACTCCCCGTCGGCAGAAATAACCCCCTCAATTGTTTAATGCCAAGGGGAGCCCAATCCCCTCGGATCTGTGTCTCCCCTCCTTCTTTGTGTGCTAACGGGTGCCCAATCCCTGTCGGCATAAATTAGGCCTGCGTTGTTTGCGGCAGACAGGGTGCCCAGTCCCCCGTCGGCTACAGACCCCCCAAAAACAGTTAGGTGGCACGCTGGGAGCCCACCCCAGAGTGCCAAATCCTCTGGAAAAAAAAAACTGTCCTGCAATGTTTTCTTTTACTTTTAGTACCTTGTAAAAGGAAAATGATCCCTCGTAGTCTCCATGCCCCCCTGCTCCCACTGCGCACCCACTCACTGCGCACCCTGCCTCCCCACACCCCCCATACCCCATACTTACCTCTGGAGCTTGGCGCAATGATCATCGGTGGACCGGGAACACGTCTGCACTCTTCAAAGCTAACCGTGAACTGAGGAAATGCCGGTAAGCTGTATAATGGGATAGATAGGGTTTTTTCAACTTTAGTACATATCTCAAGCATTTTTGTGAATTTTGGCGCCAAATTTTCAACATGGGGTTTTTGGGACCCCTTCTCATGAATTCTTGCAATGTCATGGCGTTATTCTGTCCCGAAGGTGATTTCGCAGTCACTGTGCAGAATCACCTTTCAGGACTGCATAAGGAGATGACAGTGCCATTGTTCATGAGGGAGGCTCTCAAAAACCCTATGTTACAAATTTGGTGGGAAAAAATCCAACACATGACTGTTTTACGAGCGTTCATAGCAAATGTGCATCACACGCTCGTAAGTTAGTGAATTCACAATATTTTCACGCCAGATTCTCAACATTGGCATTTTACCACACCTTCTTGTGAACCATGCAGCTGTCATTTTTCACATCCTGGCCAAAATGTGTTTTCGCGCTTCTGGCGCAGAATAGCGTGGTCGTGGTGAGAAATCAGTGTTCGGGACACATTTACGAAAATGACAGTGACACTGTTCATGAGCAGAGATCCTAAAATGACTGTGTTGACAATTTGGTGACAATAGTCCATAAAGTGACTGTTTTACAAGTGTGCGCAGCAACTGCGCAACGCACGCTCGTGCATTGGTGCATTTGCACTATTTGCATGCCAGATTCTCAACATTGGCATTTTACCATACCTTCTTGTGAACTGTGCAGCTGTCATTTTTCACATCCTGGCCGAAATGTGTTTTCGCACTTCTGGCACAGAATAGCGTGGTTGCTGTGCGAAATCAGTGTTCTGGACACATTACAAAAATGACAGTGATACTGTTCATGAACAGAGGTCCTAAAATGCCTGTGTTGAACATTTGTGACAATGCTCCATAAAATGACTGTTTTACGAGGTGCATAGCAACTGTGCAATGCACACTGTAACTTAACGTGACTGGCGAATAATCAGTGTGAATGCTTTACTAAACCCCTTGGCTTTGCCGTCCGGGTTTATGTAGCATCCCACACCCAGGTGTGTGTAAAGTCTCATTACACACGCCTAACCCATGCATTATTCTATATGTAATATGCTTTGAAATAAGGGCATGTTCATTATTAATGCTTGCAGCTGCTCCACTCTTGCAAAGGGTGGACAGCTGCAGAGGCCCCCATGCACAGGATGTGCACTTTTGGGCACCCCGCAGCATCCAGAGCCATTGTTGTATGTTTACTCCATATCCAAATCATGGTCACAGGACCCATCTCTTCGGGGGGCTGGGGGCAGGCAAGGGAACAGACAACTACATGATCCTGCACATTGCCAGGGAAGCATGTGCAGCTGGCACAGAGGACGTCTACTTTGGGGCTGTCGCACCACCTATGTGCCCCTCTCTGACTGGTTGTCCAGTTCATGCCAGGGCAAGTACAGCCCATTCTCCACTGGCCTCCAGTCCTGGGTGAAGAGGTATGGGCTGGGGTGTTACTGGCACTGGTCTGATATTATGGCACATTTCTGGTTTGTTTTGAAGGGGGAATGGCAGCTTCTGGTGGACTGGCATGGGCTACCATATCCTGTGGACCCCCACCCCTGGTGTCATCCACTGGTCCTGCGCAGTAAGGCCAGAAGACCCCAAGGCACACCACAACACTTGTCGGTGTCTGCAGGGTAGGGTGAGGTGAAATGGCGTGAGCACTATGGCCGATGATCCAAAGGCGCATCCCAGTGCCTGTCAGTCTCTGCAGGGTGGGGGTGGGGTTGGTATCAGTTCAATACTTCACTGTCATTCCTATTATGCATCTCTCTAACTTCTGCACTACTAATGCCAATGCCAGCAAGACAACATTCGGCATTGATAAATGCTTGTTTATAAATAACTACTATATCCAGTACCATCATTTAGTCCTTTTGGTGCCAATGTCATCCAAAACGCTTCTTTTTGTAACAGAAGGTCTTTTAAGTTCCCTCCTCTTAATGGGACATCCACCTTTTCAATACACATGTGTGTTAGTGATGCTGGGGATCCATGGCTTGCCTCAACATAATGTTTAGCCATTGCATATATTACGTTCTGTGTTCTTATTGCAGTTTTATGTTCTCCAACCCTTGCTTTTAGACTTCTTTTCATCTGTCCTATGTACAATAGTCCACAGGGACATGTTAACATGTAGATTGCTCTCTCACTACTATGATTTATGAATGCATTTATTTTGTACTTCTTTCAAGACCTTCGGTGTTTAAAATATCTGGTGCTACTGCACTGCGCGCAATTGCTGCATCTGAAGTTTCCTATTGGTGCTTGAGGCATCCAGTCTGGTCTAATGATTACTTTTTTCTTTGTACATTGTTTCTACCAGCGTATCCTTCAAATTTGTACTTCTTTTATAACTAAACAGTGGAATGTCTTTTGTTATTTTTTTTAGGCCATTGTCAACTTCCAGAATTTTCCAATTCTTTGATATAGCCTGTTTTATACCCCCATATGCTTCAGTATATGCAGTATTAAAGCATATTTGTTCTTTCTTATCTTCTTTCCTTCTGTTCTCTTCCAAAAATTCACTCCTGTCTTTTCCATTTACTTTTTTCACTGCATTTAGAAGGATCCCTGGCTGATACCCTCTGGCTAGAAGTCTATTACATATTATAACTGATTCTTTGTCTTTTTTTCATCTTCACTGCAATTTATTTTTATTTAAAGCAGCTGGCCATAGATGATGTTTTGTTTGTTGTGTTTTGGATGATCACTGTTATAGTGTAGGATTGTATTACGGTCCGTTTCTTTTCTAAACAATATAGTTTCCAACTTATTATTTTTCACATATATGGTGAGGTCCAAAAAGTTAACAGTTTTTTTTGCTGTATACTGAAGTAAATGTTAAATTATCATTTCTGGTGTTAATATAATTGAAACATTCTTCAAGGTCTTTCTCATTTCCTTCCAACATAAAAGAAAAAATCATCTACAAAACATATCCAGTTTTTATGTTGGCTCGCGCGCTTGCGCACCAGCCAACAACTTGCAGTAGTGTCACATTTGGAGGCGTGGTCATTGTTGGGCGAATGCAGGGCACGCATCAGAAGGTGTGTCCCTCATTCCCCAATCTGCCAGCAGCAAGTGGTGACCTCACACATCCCTAATGTGGCCACCAGAACAAAGAAAATGTCCACTGCAATGCAGCATGACCACAACACGCCTCCCCAACGTGCAAGCAACATGGCGGCATTGACTGCTGCCACTGCATGTCATAATGCTGAAGGGGGAGCCCACTCCCCACTGACATAATGTGCCTGCTCCCATTTAGAATGTATGCCGAGGGGGTGCCCAGTCCCCCTCAGCATTATGCATCCCTCAACCATTTTTCTTTACCGATGGGGGGCCCAATCCCCATTGCTGTTTATCCCCATCCCCTTGTATTTTGCCAATGGGGGAGCCCACTCCCATTGGCATAATGCATTCTTCCCTGTTGTTGCTTGCCAAGGGGGTGCCCAATCCCCCTCAGCTCATGCCCCCCTCAGTATGTGCCAATGAGGGTGCCCAATCCCCCCATCGACTAATGATTCCCCACCAAGAAAAGACTTAGGTGGTATGCTGGGAGTTCACCCCAGTGTACCAAATGCCCTGCAAAAAAAAAAACCGTCCCGAGATTTTTTTTTTAAGCTGTAAAATAAAGAAATGGTCCCTTGCCATCTCCCCCTCCACATCTGGCACCCACCTTCCTGCACCCTGCCTGCCCTACACCCCACCTCACCCCCATACTTACCTTCGGAGTCTAGCACGATGATCTTCAGTGGACCGGAAACATGTCTGCAGTCATCAAAGCCGACCGCGAACTGAATAAATGCTGGTAAGCTGTATAATGGTATAAATAGGGTTTTTTCAACTTTGATGCATATCTCAGGCATCTTTTGGGAATTTTGACACCAAATTTTTAACATGGAGTTTTTGGGTCCCCTACTCATAAATGCTGCCACTGTCATGGCGTTATTTGGCCCCGAAAGGTGATTTTGCGATCACTGCGTGGAATCACCTTTTGGGACTGATTTATGAAATGACAGTGCCAGTGTTCATGGGGTGGGCTCTCAAAAAAGCCAATGTTGCAAATTTGGTGGACAAAAATTTAAAAAATGACTGTTTTATGAGTGTGCGTTGCGCAGTTGCTATGCACACTCGTAACTTCGTGACTTTGCAATATTTTCATGCCAGATTTTCAACATTGGCATTTTTCCACACCTCCTTGTGAACAGTACAGCTTTAATTTTTCACATCCTAGTCAAAATGTGTTTTCACACTTCTGGCACAGAATAGCGCTGTCGCTGTGGGAATCAGTGTTCGGGACAGATTACAAAAATGACAGTGACACTGTTCATGAGCAGAGATCCTAAAATGCCTATGTTGAAAATTTGGTGCCAAAAGTCCATAAAATGAATGTGTTACAAGTGTGCATTTCGCAGTTTCCACGCACCCTTGTAACCTCGCAAATTAGCAATATTTCCATGTCAAATTTTTAACACGCCATTTTTCACACCCTTCTGAACAGTACAGCTGTTGTTTTTCACATCCTGCCCAAAATGTGTTTCCTCACTTGTGGCACACAATGGCGTGGTCGCTGTGGGAAATCAACTTTTGGGACAGATTAACAAAATCACAGTGCCACTGTTCATGAGGGGAGGTCCCAAAATGCCTGTGTTAAAAATGTGGGTGACAAACTCCCAAAAATAATTGGGTTACGGACGTGTGTTGCACAGTTTCTATGCATGCTCATGACTTCACTAACTTTCCTTATTTTTACTCCAGATTTTCAATGGTGCCATTTTTTCTGCCTCCTCATGAACAATACAGTTGTCATTCTCCACATCCTGCCCAAAATGTGTTTTCATTCATGTGTCACCAAATGGCATAGCTGCTGTGCAAAACCCCCTTTCAGCTAACAAACTGATTGTGTTGCTTTTCATGAGGTGGGCTTACAAACAGCACATGTTGAAACTTTGAAGTGAAAATACCACCGCGCGCCTATGGTGTTAGGGTTCAAAACTGTAGCACCCCACCCAGTACATACTGACAGGTGCCAGGTGTGTGACTTGGGATCGTTGGATGTAATGCTCACGCCATTCCACCCCCACCCTCATCCTACAGCCACTGACAGACATTGTGGTGTGCCTTGCACTGTTCAACCACAAAATTCACCCCATTCTCCTATACTCCACCCATGTCAGTGTATTTCCTTATGGAATGGGGTAAGTATAATGCCCAAAGACCCCAAAGCACACTATGACACTTGTCAGTGTCTACATGGTAGGGTGAGTTACAATGGCATGAGCGTTAGAGCTGATGACCCAAAGGCACACCCCAATGTCTGTTGCTGTCTACAGGGAGGGGGTGGGGTTGCCGTCACTTCAATACTTCACTGCCATTCCTATTATGCATCTCTAGCTCTGGCACTACCAATGCCAATGCCAGCGAGACAACATTCGGCATTGACAAATACTTGTTTATATTCTTATGCCATTTGTTTCTTTCTATAGCCCAAATATGTTGATCTTCCCAGTCTCCTACATAGATGGTTGCTAATGAAGGGGTGAAAGTTTTGCCCATGGCTGTGCCATGAATCTGCTCAAAAAAGGTGCTTCCAAATGAAAAGTAATTATTATACAACACCAAGTCTGCTACGGTCACAATAAATCCTGAAGGAGGTCCCACATTTTCTCCTATGTTACTTAAAATCTTTTTCATAGACTTCAAGCCTTGTAAATGAGGAATATTGTTATATAAGTTTTCTGTATCACATGTGACCAAGATCGTGCTATCTTCTGTTTTTATTTCTTTAATCTTATTTAGAACATCATTAGTATTGTAAATGTGTGATTTTACTTTACTTGTAAGAGAGCACAGGAAAAAGTCTACACGTTGTGAAAGTGGTTCTGTTGCTGAATTGATTTCACTCACTATGGGTCTTCCTGGTGGGGTATCTTTATTTTATGGACTTTGGTTAACAAGTATATAGTGGGCCTTACCGGGTGTTCTACTATCAAAAACTTTTTTTCATTCTCTGAAATCCATTTTATGTTGACTGCGCGCATGCGCAAGAAACATGTTGCGTCAGCTTTCTTCACAAGCAGGTTGTGGAGGCATGGCACTGTTGTGCCCAATGCCTCTCCACAGCCTGCAAAGGCTTGTCCCACTTCCCCCAGTGCCATGGCATGCTGCTGCTGACACTAGTTCAGCCAGCATCCCACAACTTTCTAAAAAATCAGCCGCTGCAATCAGGGGCCACCTCGTCATTGCAGTGTCAGCCATCCGCTGCAATGAGGGAGTGACCTGTCATTGCAGGGCGGGATGTAGGACCCCTGATATTGTTTGTGAACATGGCAGCAGCTTGCCGCCATATTCACAAACAACATTTACCCCCCCACCATGTTTATTTGCTGACGGGGGAGCCCACTCCCTGTCAGCATAATGTAATCCCCCCGTTTAATTGTCTGCCGATGGGGTGCCCAATCCCCGTCAGCAGAAAGGAATTCCCCCCTTTTGTTGTTTGCCGATGGGGGGTGCCCCATCCCCATTGGCAAAGAGGAATCCCCCCATTTTGTTGTTTGCCGATGGGAGTGCCCCATCCCCCGTCGGCTACAGCTGCCCCCCAAAAAAAACAAGGCTTCAGTGGCATGCTGGCAGCCCACCCCAGTGTGCCATATGCACATTTTGTTGTTTGCCAACAGGGTGCCCAATCCCCCGTCAGCTACAGCTGTCCCCACAAAGCCAGACTATGGTGGCATGCTGGGAGCCCACCCCAGCATGCCACATGCTGCTGTAAAGTTGAAAACGGTCTCGCAACATTTTCTTGTTTTTTTTGTACATGAAAAAAAGGAAACGGTCCCTCGTAGTCTCCCTGCCTCCCTCCCACAAACCGCATCCACCCACTGCACACCCACCCTCCCACACACCCCTCACCCCATACTTACCTCCGGAGTCTGGCGCGATGATCTTCGGTGGACCGGGAACACGTCTGCACTCTTCAAAGCCGACCACGAACTGAGGAAATGCTGGTAAGCTGTATAATGTAATGAATAGGGTTTTCCCAACTTTAGTGCATATCTCGGGCATTTTTGAGAATTTTTCCACCAAATTTTCAACATGAGGTTTTTGGGACCCCTCCTCTTAAATTCTTGAACTGTCATGGTGTTAATCAGCCCCAAAAGGTGTTTTTTTCTGGTCACTGTGTGGAATCACCCTTTGGGGCTGATTAACAAAATGACAGTGCCAGTGTTCATGAGGTGGGCTCCCAAAAAGCCTATGTTGCAAATTTGGTGGGAAAAATCCAAAAATCGACTGTTTTACGAGCGTGCATTGCTCAGTTGCTACTTCACAAATTTGCAATATTTTCATGCCAGATTTTCAACATTGGCATTTTGTCACACCTCCTTGTGAGCGGTATAGCTGTCATTGTTCACATCCTGGCCAAAATGTGTTTTCGCACTTCTGGCGCAGAATAGCGCAGTCGCTGTGAGAAATTAGTGTTCAGGACAGATTAAGAAAATGACAGAGACACTGTTCATAAGTAGAGGTCCTAAAATGCATATGTTGAAAATTTGGTAATGCTACTCCATAAAATGATTGTGTTACAAGCGTGCATTGCGCTGTTGGCATGCACGATCATAACTTGGCAAATTTATAATATTTTCACTCCAGATTTTCACCATTGCCATTTTCCCAGACCTACTTATGAACAGTACAGCTGTCATTTTTCCATCCTGGCCAAAATGTGTTTTCGCACTTCTGGGCGCAGAATAGAGTGGTCTCTGTGGGAAATCACTGTTCTGGACAGATTAAGAAAATGACAATAATACTGTTCATAAGCAGAGGTCCTAAAATGCCTATGTTGAAAATTTGGTGATGATAGCCCATCAATTGACAGTGTTTCAAATGTGTGTTGCACACTTTCCATGTACCCTTGTAACTTCGCAAATTTGTAATATTGTCATGCCACATTTCCAACAGTGGCATTTTTTCACACCTCCTTATGAACACTACAGCTGTCTTTTTTCACATCCTGGCTAAAATATGTTTTTGCACTCCTGCCAGAGAATAGCACGGTCACTCTGGGAAATCAGTGTTTGGGACAGATTAAGATCAACTGAGTGAGAGGGGCGAGTGACCGAGCTCAACTGAGCTCTGTCGGGACTGCTGCGGACTTGTTTGTGGGCAGACAAAGGCCCCAACACAAGAGCCCAGTACAAAAGGGCAGCCTGCAGCACTGGGAGAAACACAATGAGAGAGCAACTGAGAGAGGGGGAGTGAGCGAACTCACTGAAGAGCTGTCAGGACTGCTGCGGATTTCTTTGTGGGCAGAAAAAGGCGTCAGTGCAGGCAGGGGCCCAGTACAAAAGGCCAGCCTGCAGCAGTGGGAGAAACAGTATGAGCAAGTGAGACAGGGGGACTTAGTGAGCTCAACAGAGCTCTATCAGGAGTGCTGCAGATTTCTTTGTGGGCAGAAAAAGGTGCAGATGCAGGCAGAAGCCCCGTACAAAAGAGCAGCTTGCAGTGCCAGGACAAACAGAATGAGTGCATGAAAGAGGAAGACTGAGCGACCTCAATGGAGCTCTGTCAGGACAGCTGCAGATTTCTTTGTGGTCAGACAAAGATGCCAATGCAGCCAGGAGCCCCATACAAAAGTGCAGTCTGCAGCGCCAAGAAAAACAGAACGAGTGAGTGAGTGACAGAGCGGTAGTGAGCTAGCTCAACGGAGCTCTATTGTGACTGCTGCGGATTTCTTTGTGGGCAGAAAATGTGGCAATGCAGGCAGAAGCCCAGTACAAAAGGCCAGCTTGCAGAGCCAGCAGAAATGGAATGCATGAGTGACAGAGGGGGAGTGAGCGAGCTCAATGGAGCTGTGTTGGGACTCCTGCAGATTTCTTTCTGGCCAGAAAAAGCCGCCAATGCAGGCATAAACCCAGTACAAAAGGGCAGCCTGCAGCGCCAGGAGACACAGAATGAGCAAGTGAGGGAGGCGGAGTAGGTGAGCTCAACAGAGCTCTGTTCGGACTGCTGCAGATTTGTTTGTGGGCAGAAAAAGGCAGCAATGCATGCAGGGGCACAGTACAAAAGGGCACCCTGCACTGGCAGGAAAACCAGAATGAGCGAGTGAGCGAGCTCAGCGGACCTGTATTGTAACTGCTGCAAGTTTCTTTGTGGGCATAAGAAGGTAGCAATGCAGGCAGGAGCCCAGTAGACAAGGGCAGCCTGCAGCGCCAGCAGAAATGGACTGAGTAAGTGAGAGAAGGGGAGTGAGGGAGCTCAACGGAGCTTTGTCTGGAGTGCTGCAGATTTCTTTGTGGGCAGAAAAAGGCACCAACAGAGGCAGGAGCCCAGTACAAAAGGACAGCCTGCAGCACCTGGAGAACCAGAAGGAGTGAGTGAGACAGGGGTGAGTGAGCAACCTCAACGGAGCTCTGTCGGGACAGCTGTGGATTTCTTTGTGGGCAGAAAAAGCCACCAACACAGGCAGGAGCCCAGTACAAAAGGGCAGCCTGCAGCGTCAGAAGAAACAGAATGAGCGAGTGAGAGAGGAGGAGTGAGCCACCTCAATGGAGCTCTGTCAGGACAGCTGCAGATTTCTTCCTCGGCAGAACAAGGTGCCAACACAGACAGCAGCCCCTTACAAAAGAGCAGCCTGCAGCACCGGGACAAACAGACTGAGCCAGTGACAGAGGTCCACTGAATGAGCTCAGCAGACCAACGCAATCAACATTCGGCATTGACAAATGCTTGTTTATTTTGTGCCTCATTTATACATATCTTTATTGTTTTTTGTGTTGGATCTCAATTCAATTTTCTATAAAACATGTTATTATTTAATTGCCTTTCCATCTCGCAAATATACATATCCTTGCCCCACTGTACCATGGCTTCTCCTTTATCGCTCTTTTTATAATTGTATCTGACATGCTTTTGATTTCTTCCAGTGCCTTCCTTCCTTTTTTTGTTAAATTATCTTTCCCTGTATGCATTTCATACCTCTTTAAAGGTGACCTGCAAACTAAGTACAGGAGCCAGCTCCCATCCCACATACCTTAGTAAGCTGCAATGGGAGTCTGGCGCAGCTATCAGTAAAATTTTTGTAACAGTCTGAACATTTTACCAAACTGCTGAAACTTTTCACCAAATATGGAAGTGCTGCCAAGGTCCCAATCGAGTGGGCAGAAGTTTACATGGGTATTCTACGCATTTAGTGATGTTGCAGACAGCACTGCTTTCAATGCAGCAACATTGGAGGGGGCTTAATATTCTTATTTTATTGCTTTTACTGGGGTCTTGATGCATAAATTAATACTTACAGCAATACCAGAATGGGTCGTTGCTGTAAGTATTAATTTATGCATCAAGACCCCTGCGACAACAATACAATAAGAATATTTAGCCCCCTCCACTGCTCCTCCATTGAAAGCAGTGGTGTCTACAACATCACTAAATGGGTAGAATACCCATGTAAACTTGTGTCCCTCGATCAAGACCTTGGCAGCACTTCCATATTTGGCAAAAAGTTTCTGCGGTTTGGTAAAATGTTCAGACTGTTACAAAAATTTTACTGATAGCGGCCTGGACTCACATTGTAGCTTAGTGTGGTATGTGGAATGTGAGAAGGCTACTGTATTTAGTTTGCAGATCACCTTTAACACTTTTTCCACATCACTGTCCACAGTTTTACTGAATATGTTTATTACTCCATTCCCTAACATATTTGGAATAAATTTAGATCTTGCATGGAAAGGAGTTTTTTTTCTTATACACTCTATATATTCTTCTTCATTTTCATTAGTTGTACTGCATCTTTCTGTTGTTATAGTGGGTACTGTATTCTTTAATGTTTTTTTTTTTAGAAAAAAGACTTCAAATGGAGTTGCCTATAGTTTTTAAACATGTCAATTTTTATTTATTTATTTTTTATTTAGTTTTTGTTAACCAGGTAAGTACACTAGACAAGACATTTGCCTATTTTCAGGTACGACCCGGGAGAGAGTACAGGAAATACGACATAATGCAATATAATACACTTAAGGCAGTAACACAGAGTCAAGGAAAACAGAAACATAATGTATTCAGCAGATACATACAAATGGTCAGAAACAAATACAATGGATCACCAAGGCTGCGAGCAGCACATTATATACAGGTCATATACAGATTAAGTCTATTATATACAATTTTTTTTACAGTAGGAGTCCCCAGAAAAGCAGAGACAGAGCAATACCCAATAGATAGAGTGTATAAAGTGTGTTCAGCGACAATATCCATGCAGGCAGGCAGGACAATAGGAGGCTGCACCATGCAGGGACCAAGAGAGATTACAGAGGCTTGTGACAACCACATGCTGAGGAGTGCTTCAAGTGTCTCCACAAGGAGGTATGGAGGAAAGCCTGAGAAGGGGAGGAGTGAACCTGGGCATTAAGGGAGTTCCATAGTCTGGGGGCATATGAGGCAAAATCTCTGTCCCCATAACAGTGCAAGTGGCAGGAATCCTTAGCACAGTAGTGCCCAGGGATCTGAGGGACTACGAGGGGGAGGTCGCTGCTACGAGGAGCTCCACCAAACCAGGTGGGGTGCTGGTACCAAGGACCTTGCCCATGAAACAGACCAGGATAAAATTTAAATAATTGGATGGGGAGAGCCAGTTGCACTTACTATATAGGTCACAGTGATGGGTGAGTCAAGGGGCAGCAAGCACAAAATGGCAAATGTTATTGTAGATGACGGACCACCTGGTGAGGTGGGCTTTGGAGGTACAAGAGAATAGGAGAAGTCTATAGCTAAGGGAGGGGAGAAACACTCCTCTGGCCAGTACAAATGAGCAGCGGGAGTAATATTGCTCTTAGCATGATTAGTCAGACCCAGTTTGCAGTAAACGGCTCTGCAGACACTAAGGATATGGTGTCCAAGGTCTTGGCCAGGGACCCGAAGAGCATGGCCTGAGTTTTTTTTGAGATTGAGGACAAGCTTGTGGGATGTTTTCCAACATTGGACACTCCTAAAGTCCTCCCTCAACTGGTGGTTTATGACCCCAATGACCCAAGAGTGGGTGAGAAAGACCAGGTCATCTGCATAGATAATGGACCTGGAGTGGGAAGAGGTAGCAGGAAGATTGTTCACAGAAATAGAAAAGTGCAGGGGCCCCAGGACTGAACCTTGAGGAACACCTAAGGACACAGCAGTGGTGTCCCAGAGCACCTTGCCGAATTTGATCAGCTGCTGTTTGCCCTGTAAGTAGTTGGTGAACCAGATGAGTACAGGGGGTAACAAGCCAAGTGACCCAAGCTGAGAGCAAAGCAGAGCATGGTCGAAGGCTTTGGATAGATAGTTGAAAATGCCCTGCCACAACTTTCTCAAGGAGTTTACTGATTGCAGACAGTATGGCTATTGGTCGGTAGTTATCCAGAATCATAGGGTCACCCTGTTTAAGTATGGGACAACCCTAGCCACCTTCCAAGTGTCAGGGATGACCCCAGAGGCTAGGGATAAGTTGAAGATATGGGCCACCTGGGAGGCAATGTGAGAGGCACCAAGATGGAGGATCTTAGGTTCCATGCCATCATGGCCAGCACTGGAGAAGAGGGAGACACCAGAGAGCAATCTCTGCATCTCTTGTGACATCACAGCATTGAAATAGAATAATGGTCAGGAAGTGGAAGCCTGTTGTGAAGCAGAGTCCTGGTCATAGCTAGCTCCTCCACTGGAGGAGAAGAGGGAGGTGAAAGCATACAAGTCCAAGAAGTGTGTGTTAAATGCATTGGTGATGGTAAGTGGAATGTTGCAACTGGTACCATCGATGAGGATATCAGTGGCTTCACTTTTCGCAGAGCCACTTACTATTTTTTTTATGCTTCTCCAGAAAGTCCTAGGGTCTTTTGCTGAATTCAGCAGGGACGCTTTGCAGATACTGCTTTTGGCAGCCCTGATCACTTTCTTACACTCATTCTGGAGCCTCCTATACTGCTGAAATATGGCCTGCTCACATGTGACCTTGAATTTGGCCCAGCACTTATCTCTGGTCCTCATGAGGATAAGGAGGCTCCCATGTAACCACTTGGTAGTGGACCCCCTTATCCTCTGCTTAATGAGAGGAGTTTGCTTATCCTGTAGTGCTCCAAAGGCCCTGAGAAAATAACTGACTGCAGAGGCTGGGTCCTGGGCATTCCAGATCTCAGACCAGTCAGTAAGCAGAAGGTCATTATGGAAAGACCCCAGGTCGAACCTGGAGAAATCCCTAATGTGGATGACTTTCTGTGGGATTTTCAGGGAGGGGACCTTTCATACACAGAACACAGGGTAGTGGTCAGAGATGGAGTCAGGAAGTGTTCTAAAAGAGCTAATCTTCTCTGGTCTATTGGACGGGACCCAGTCTAGGAGGGAGCCCAAGCCACCAGCGGAGAACCACCTAGTGGGTTCCTTGATAAGATGGGACAAGGACAGACCAGCAAGCAGGGGCTCACACATCTTAGCATTACAAGCAAGCCAGTTCAAGTTGCGATCACCTAGTATCATCAGCTCATTATTCCCAGCCAGTGACCCAACCGTATCAAGGATAGAGATCAGCCCTGATATGCCTCCCATAGGGGGGTTACAGGTACAGACAATGTGGAGCTTCTTAGTGTTCCCGAGTAATAGAACTGTGTGCAGCAGTTTGCAGGGCAGCAGCAGAGCCTGTTGCCCAGACAAGACCAAAAGATTAAGGTGACTCCTGTAGTAGTCCAGGATACCACCCCTCAACCCCTGTTTTTTTCCCACGGATGATCCTGCCTGATGAGGTCAAAGCCAGGAAGTGCACATACTGAGTCAGGGTTTGATGGCTTCAGCCAGGCTTCCATTATATTCAGGATGTCAGGCCTGTGGTGAGTGACCCATGCAAGGAGGTCAGCCAGGTTAGGCAGAAGGCTTTGGATATTGAGATGGGCTATTTTCAACCCTTTGCCTTCCGACCAGCCAACCGATGGGGAGGATGCTTGGTGGTGAGGACCAGGATTTAGCTCAATATCCCCTGAGAGGGCTAGAGTCACCAGGAAGAGCCATCAGAGATGCCTCAGAGGAGGGAAGCCACCCCTACCATTTGGATTATGGCCAGGACTCCTACCCCTTATGAAGGGATACAGAAAACACCTACGATCAAGACAGCAGATAGACCAGGGGGGCTGTCTGTCACCAGCAATTAGATTAGAGAAGGTGAAGTCAGTCATAACAAGCTGTCCAGCTGTAACTCAGGGGCTCCTCACAGGTGGAGCACTGTTCGTGAAGAGCAGAGGGCCTAGCATAGACCAGAGGCATAGTACGGTGAGCAGTCTGAGGGCAATAGGACTGATGAGGGGAGGATGCTTGGCACTCCCACCAGAGGCTTGGTATCCCCCATGTCAAGAGACTGCGTCCAAACAGAATGAACAACTGGTTGGTGAACAGAGCACACCAGACAACAAGGGCGGTGGAGGAAGGACTCAGGGGTGCTAACAAGCAAGACTAGGCTACACACCAAGTGGTAACCAAGGATGGGCTATCTGTTCATTGGCTGCCCCCTCAGTCCAGCCAGCTAGGAGGACCCCCCTAAAGTACTGACACAAAACAGGCAGTCAAATCAGTATGCAACTGAGACCAAAACAGGAGTCAAGAGATTTCAGTCACCCAACTGCTCAGGGTGAAGTTGTCAAAGTCAAAGGCCTGAGTGTCTATATCCACTCTGCACACCCACAACAAAAGCGTGCACAGCAATAACATTCAGATACCCACACCTAGCCTCAGCCAACAGCCCCCCAAGAATCCCCTACACATACTTCAATACAAGGTAGCACAAGTCTATCCCAGTTGTGAAACTTTGTTAAGAATCTTCTCCCAGTCCATCATATATTCTTCATCATCTTAACCAAACAGAGGTGGTTTTTGAATATGAAGGCCTCTTAGGATCTGTTTAACCCTCCAATATTTACTGAGAGACAACACATGCATTTGCATGCATATTTGCTTCTTAAATAAATGTTCTATTCCATCTGTATATATTCTCTTTCCTCCCTAAGTATACTGTTCTCAAATAAATTGGCATAGTCAGCTATTAAGGATTAGGCAATTGAGCCAAGAAGGTAGAGCAGGCAAAAGGACACAAAAACTCTGGCATGATTTAATGTTAGCTACTATAAGAAAAGCAAAAAGGGACTGTGATAAATTAGAAAATGATATAAAATTAAAAAAAAACAAGATGTATCCAAAAATGAAGTGATAAAAAAACCCTAGAGTTATATAAAGAAATTTAGAGAAGACCTTATGAAATATGAAAAAGAAAAACATGAACACGATGCAAGACACTACAGAGATGGTACAGCCTACAATTAGCATAATAAAAGACACAGGTTTCAAAGCAAGAGTTCTAAAAAGTTTGAAACTGAGAACTTTGATACATCACAAGAAAGTGACCTAAATTCCACAAATGGTGGAACTTGAACAAGTAGACAAAAATATGATTTTTAGCAGGACCAACAGGGAGAGAACAGCAGAGGTGAAGGTCAAGGAGAATGACCAGGAGGTGGGTAAGAGGAAGAGGTGCCAGAAGGAGGGGAAGAAGATGCAGCATGAATTATGGAGGCTATTGGGGAGAACAGGGACCCTGAAGGACATAATAAATTTGACAAAGAATACTCTAAATCCGATACAAGAAGTACTTAAAAAAGGGTTATCGTTCGTGCCAAAAGCAAAAACAAATGCATTTAAAGTAAAAATTGACATTTTTAAAACCTATAGGTAACTCCATTTGAAGTCTTTTTTTCTCAAAACAAGAAACAAGAAACATTAATGAATACAGTACCCACTATGACAACAGTACAACTAATGAAAATAAAGAAGAATATGTAGAGTGTATAAGACATAAAACTCCTTCACATGCAAGATCTAAATTTATTCCAAATATGTTAGGAAATGGAGTGATAAACACATTTAGTAAAATTGTGGACAGTAACGTGGAAAAAGTGTTAAAGATGCATGAAACACAAAGATAATTTAACAAAAAAAAAGGAAGGCACTAGAAGAAATCAAAAGCATGCCAGATACAATTATAAAAAGAGCAGATAAAGGAGGAGCCATACTACTGTAGGACAAGGATATGTATATTTGTGAGATGGAAAGGCAATTAAATAACAAGTTTTACAGAAAACTGATTGGAGATCTGACACAAAAAATTAAAGAAACAGTAAAGATATGTATGCATGAGGTACAAAACAAAAAATGAATTACAGAGAATGAAAAAAAGTTTTGATAGCAGAAAACACAGTAAGGCCCACTATATACATGTTACCCAAAGTCCATAAAAATAAAAATGCCCCACCAGGAAGACCCATAGTGAATGGAATCAATTCAGCAACAGAACCACTTTTAAAATTTGTAGACTTTTTCTGCCCCTTTTTAAGAGTAAAGTAAAATCACATATTTACGATACTAAGGATGTTCTAACTAAGATAAAAGAAATAGAAACAGAAGACAGCACGGTCTTGGTCACATGTGATATACAGAACATATGTAACAATATTCCCCATTTACAAGGCTTGGAGTCTATGAAAAAGATTTTAAGTAACACAAGAGAAAATGTGGAACCCCCTTCAGAATTTATTGTGACCCTAGTGGACTTGGTGTTGAATGATAATTACTTTTCATTTGGAAGTAACTTTTACAGACAGATTCATGGCACAGCCATGGACACAACTTTTGCTCCTTCGTTAGCAACCATCTACATAGGAGATTGGGAAGATCAACATATTTGGGATATAGAAAGAAACAAATGGCATAAGAATATAAAAAATTTGGATGCGTTTTGTAGATGAAATTTTTCTTATGTGGGAAAGAAATGAGAAAGGTCTTAAGAATTTTTAAATTATATTAACACCAGAAATGAGAATTTAACATTTACTTCAGTATACAGCAAAAAAAAAAAAAAAAAAAGAACTGTAAACCTTTTGGACCTCACCATATATACAAAAAAAATAATAAGTTGGAAACTACACTGTTTAGAAAATAAATAGACCGTAATACAATCCTAAATTATAACACTGATCATACAAAACACAGCAAACAAAACATCCTCTATGGCCAGCTGCTAAGGATAAAAAGAAATTGCAGTGAAGATGTAAACAGAGAGAAAAAATCAGTTATAATGTGTAGTAGACTTCAAGCAAGAAGGTATGAGCAAGGGATCCTTCTAAATGCAGTGGAAAAAGTAAATGAAAAAGACAGAAGTGAATTGTTAGAAGAGAACAGAAGGAAAGAAGATAAGAAAGAACAAATATGCTTTAATACTACATATACTGAGGTATATGAGGAAATAAAACAGACTATATTAAAGAATTGAACAATTCTGGAAGTTGATAATATCCTGAAAGAAATAACAAAAAAAATGGTCCTCTGTTTAGTTACAAAAGAAGTACAAATTTGAAGGATACACTGGTGAAAACAATGTACAAAGTAAAACAAAGTAAGCATTAGACCAGTTAAAAACAGAATACCAGTGCACAACCCCCCCCCCCCAAACATGGTACATTTTAATATTTAAACAATTACATGGCCACTGGCTCTACTTACTTTAAACTTCATGTAAAGAAGGGGCTCCTCTTAGTTTTCAGATTGGAATTCCAAAGTGAGCAAGCTACACCACCCCTTCACGGTGGGACCTTTGGTGTAGTCCCACACTAGCTTAATAGCTCTGAAATGCCTGCAGTGGCTACTCACAAATATAGAGTGCTGCCTGAAATGGCCTACAATACATGGCCTAATTGGCTCCTTAAATAAGGTACTTCCACCCAGGAACATTTACAGGTGGTGGAAGGGAGCATGTTGTAAGGGGTGCCACACCTTCCCCAAATCAACATGCTCAACTCTGCATTGCCCACAAATGTAATTCACATTTCTGCTAGGGGGTGCACTGGGTTGTGGTAAAAACAACAGTTAAAAACAGAATACCAGTGCACAACTACCTTCCCCAAACATGGTACATTTTAATATTTAAACAATTACATGGCCACTGGCTCTACTTACTTTAAACTTCATGTAAAGAAGGGGGTCCTCTTAGTTTTCAGATTGGAATTCCAAAGTGAGCAAGCTACACCACCCCTTCATGGTGGGACCCTTTCGGTGTAGTCCCTACACTAGCTTAATAGCTCTGAAATGCCTGCAGTGGCTATTCACAAATATAGAGTGCTGACCAGACTGGATGCCTCAAGCACCACTGGGAAACTAGATGTGGCAATTGCGCACAGTGCAGTAGCACCAGGAATTCAAAATATTTGAAACACCCAAGATCTGGAAAGAAGTACAAAATAAATGGATTCATAAATTGTAGCAGTGAGGGAGTAATTTACATATTAACGTGTCTGTGGACTAGCATACATAAGACAGATGAAAAGAAGTCTAAAAGCAAGGGTTGGAGAACATAAAACTGCAATAAGAATACAGAACTTGAAATATGCAATGGCTAAACATTATGTTGAGGCAAGCCATGGATCCTCAGCATCGCTAACACATATGGGTATTGAAAAAGTGGATGTCCCATTAAGAGGAGGGAACTTAAAAGACCTCCTGTTACAAAAAGAAGCGTTTTGGATACACAAGTTGGAGACATTGGCACCAAAAGGACTAAATGATGGTGCTGGATATAGTAGTTATTTATAAAAAAGGAAACAAAAGCATAATCAGGATCCATAATAAACAGAGCATAATATGTATATACATATATATATATATATATATATATATATATATTCTTTGCAGAAAACTACATAAATGCAAACATTAGGGTTGTAGAACGCAAAGCTCAAAAAGAAGAAAAATGAAAAATATTAGGGATTTGGGTATCCAGAGTATTGGTGAATCAGTGGTGGGGTCTTACTCTTGAAGTTGTCAACTCTAATGCCCACCCAATCCCCCCAGCCCATAGCCTTCTGTACAAAGCACAAGATACAGCCCCAATCTAGTGCCTCATAGTGACACAGTATGGCCAACATAATCTGTCAGAGCTTTCTTCATGTAGAACCCTACAGGACCTGTGTGAAGACATCACATTTGACCTCATTTGATCAGGGATAGGTGTGGGCATTAGGGTTGACAACCTTAAGTAAGACCCCATCACTGATTTGCCAATACTCTGGAGACCCAAATCCCTGTTGTTCATTTCCCTTCTTTTTGCTCTTTGCGTTCTACAACGCTAATGTCTGCATTAATGTACAGTAGTACGTAGTGTGGAGGGTGAGTGTGTGATAACCCATTTATCTTGTACAGTTGCCTGTGATCTCAAGTAACCTCACGAGTGGTAAAGCCACAAGTGAGGGCTACCAGAGGTCACAGTCAACTGTATAAGATAAATGGGTTATCACACATTCACCCCCCACATATTCCATTTATGCAACAGGCATTTTTTTAATGCTGTTTTTTTTTTTGTGCGAGGGCTTTTTCATGTTAGTTTTATTTATTTGTTTTTTTGTGGTACTTTTTAATTTGCTGGTAGTTTTCTTCTCCAGTGCCTCAGTTTCTTGAGTGGGATGGTGCACTCCTGTTTCTATTGGTTGGCTATTTTTTTGCATTTCTATTGGTTACTACTGTGTTGTAGTAGCAGCTGATTGGTCTAGGATATTAATTCAGCACTTCACTGGCTGTGACTGTGTTTAGGGTGGGTTGAACAGTTTCTAAAACATGGCAGTGGATGTGCTTGGTCACTGGTGTATTGTGGTTCCATATTTTATTTTCAGATTTTTTTTTTATTCCTGTCCATTGGTCTTTGTCGGAATAGTGAGGAGGATATAGCATATGGGCGCATTACTGGCTGTGGATAGGGAGAAGAGGAGGCAGCTCTTTCAGTAGTTTTTTTCTTGTGACAATGGGTCTGTGGAAATTATGGAGGTGGTAGGCAGACTGCACAGTGAGCGGGTCCTGCTGCATCATGATTTGGGGAGAAGAAATGACCGAGGTACTTAAAAAATATAACAGGGAAACTAAAATTAGGTAAATTAAGTGCTCTGTAGCAAGGTGGTAGGCTCATAAAAGAGTTGAGGAGTTGAGCAGCCAGACAGACAGGTGGGAGGGGAGCAGGAGGAAACAAGCCAAGGACCATTGTGTACTGCTTGAAGTCACTGTAGGAATGTAATTTAAAAGTAGTGCCAGCAGTGGCTGTGGGGCTGCAGTCTTCTGGGAGACATTCTGGAGGTTGCAATGCTGCCCTATTTGCAGGCAACTCTCTGCTCTGAGTGAGGAGGTTGCCCATCTCCAGAGTGACCTGGCAAGGAGCAGGGAAACCTCTCCTACCCAGGGAAAACTAGGTCCACCACCACTGCCTCAGATGTTGCCAAGAAAGAGGAGCAGTTGGACCATGGTGGGCTCAGGGAGGGAGAGGGTGGTGGAACAGAGGCATATCCCTCCAGTTGTACCTCTCCACAATTCATACGCCATTCTGGTGGAGCATGGATCCTCTATGGAGGCACCCACAGTGGAGACCAAGGAGGATGCTGGGAACCTCCACAAGGGAGACCCATAGGAGGGTGGAATGGGACACCATATGGGAAGGAAGCAGTGCCTGGTTGGGGACTAAATTATTAGAGGGATAGACCTGGGGGAGGGAGGGGAGAGGGAGGTAAGGTGCCTGCCTAGTGTCATGGCTTGGAGGGACAGGAAGTGAACCCTCAGGATCGAGTGAGCAGCTACACGAGAGAGGGAGCTGGATGTCATTGTACACCTAAGGACAAATGACCTAACTGAGCATGGGATCAGAGCAATGCAGGCAGAGTTTGTGGAGTTGGGGAGGGGCCTTAGACAAGTAGCACACATGGTAGCCTTCTCGGAGGTGCTGCCTGTCTATGGCATGGGTGAGGCAAGGGTACTCCACGCCATGTGATTCAATGAATGGTTGAAAAACTGATGCGGATCATAGAGTGTTGGCTTCATTGGGGACTTGGGGTCCACCTGGAAAGATACAGGCCTATACTGGCACAATGGTCTGCATCTGTCCAGAAGGGGAGCCAGGCTCCTAGGTGATAGGTTTAAATGCTTCATTGGTAAGCTTTAAACTAGCCAAGGGTGGAGGCACTGATAAGACGAAGGAAATTCCCAGCCTTCCCCCGCAAAACAGGGTAGCTAGTGAGATAAACACCAAGGTAGAGAGGTCAATACGGAGCAGAACATTGGTAAATGGAGAAAAAGGCAAAGACGGTAAGGACAGAGATGGGACTAAAATAGATAAGGCCATTATAAAATGGAGCACGATAAGTACCAATGCCTGTAGTCTGGGTAACAAGCTTCCTGAACTAGTGGCCTTGATGGAAGAGGGACACCTGGATATCGTAGCAGTCACAGAAACATGGTACATGGAGAACCATAACTAGGGTGTCAACCTACTAGGGTACACAATTCACAGGAGGGTCAGGGAGGATAAAAGAGGAGGAGGAGAAATAGCTCTCTATGTAAGGGAAGGGATCAAAGCAATGGAACTAATGGGTAAACAGAGAGGAGAGGAGACACCATGGGTCACTTTGGAGACAGGAAATGGCACCATATTAAGCATGGGCTTGTATACAGATGCCTGTCTCAGAAGGAGGAAATGGACAATGAAATGATAGAAGGCATCCTTAGAATGGCAGAAAAAGGGGAGATATTGCTGATGGGGGACCTGAATATGCCAGATGATAGCTGGAGCACATTTGCTGCAGCAACATCCAAGAGCAAGGTCATTCTCGATGCCATGCAGGGGGCATGCCTCAGACAGCTAGTGCTGGAACACACTCAGGAGGGAGCAATCTTAGACCTGGTACTCTCAAACATGGATGGGTACAGGATCACAGATTTAGAAGTGGGTAGTCATCTGGGAACAAGTGACCACCAAACAGTGTGGTTCATGATAAACACAGCCATAGAGTCAAGCCATAGAAAAGTGAAGGTATTGGAATTTAGGAGGGTTGACTTTGTCAAAATGGGTTAGTGCCTAAGGAATGATCTAGCAAATGGGCAAGAAGGAGGGGTGGAAGAACAATGGGGACAAATCAAAACAGCCAACACAGGGAAAACAAGCTTTTGTGAGAAGCAAATAAACAAAACAAAACTAAGTAAAAAGCCACTGTGGTTCTCAAAAGATGTTGGAGAAGGTTAGGGAGAAAAGGATAGCATTCAGGAAGTATAAGGAATCATAAAAGAAGAAGGACAGAGAACTGTATCAGTTAAAGCAGAAGGAAGAGGGGAAGGCAGAATAACGAATGCCCAAACCTTGGAAAAGATAGCCAACTCTGTATAGACGGGGGATAAAACCTTTTATAGGTACATCAGAGAGTGAGGGATAGTGAGGATTAATAAAGGGAAGGGGAGGTGGGCAGAGGGTGACAGTGAAAAGGTAGAGATACTGAATGGATTCTTTTTCTCAGTATTCACAAAAGGAGAAGAGGGAGAGGTACCTAAACCAAACAATAGAAGCACTCTGGACAGGGGGGTGGATACCAGTCCATTCACAGAAGAAAGGATCTTGAAAGAACTCCTGAAACTCAAGGTGGACAAAGCAATGGGGCCTGATGGGGTTCACCCCAGAATTCTAAAAGAACTAAAGGGAGACCTAGTGACACCACTAACTACCCTGTTTAACAAATCATGGGAGGATGGTATGGTACCTGAGGACTGGAGGAGGGTGGATGTAATTCCACTTCGCAAAAGTGGGAGCAAGGCAGAGGCAGAAAACTACAGACCTATTAGTTTGAACTCAGTGACAGGGAAAATGATGGAATCACTTCTGAAAGGAATAATTGTTAAGTACCTAGAGGCCAGTGGAGCACAGGACCCAAGGCAGCATGGATTCACAGTGGGAACGTCATGTCAGATGAATCTAACAGATTTCTTTGACTGGGTGACCACAGTAGTAGACCAGGGAGTGGCTATGGATATGGCCCTACCTAGACTTTAGCAAGGCATTTGGCACAGTCTCACACAAAAGATTAATAAACAAGCTAGCCACTTTGGGAGTGGGTCCCAGAGTGGTAGCCTGGGTAACAAATTTGCTGTACAATAGGAAGCAGAGAGAAATAGTAAACAGAGTACACTTTGAAGAAAGGGGGTGTTACTAGCGGAGAACCCCAGGGTTCAGTGCTGGGACCGGTCTTCTTTAATGTCTTTATAGAAGATATTGCGGAGGGGCTGGAAGGAAAGGTATGCCTATTTGCAGATGACACAAAGATCTGCAACAGGGTTGATACACAAGGGGGGTGGAAAGGATGAGAAGGGACTTTGCAAGGTTGGAGGAATAGTCAAAAGTGTGGCAGCTTAGATTCAATGCAAAGAAGTGCAAAGTAGTGCACTGGAAAACAACAACCCAAGGGAAGAGTACACAATGGGGGCAGCTACTAACAACAACAAAAATGGAAAGGAGCCTGGGGATAGTCATATCAGATGATCTTAAGGTAGGCAAGTAATGTGAGAAGGCAGTAAGGAGGGATGGGGGGATATTGGTTTGCATAGGGAGAGGCATCACCAGTAGAAAACAGGAAGTTGTTATCTCTCTGTGCAGACAGCTGGTGAGACCCCATCTGGAGTACTGCATGCAGTTCTGGGGACCCCATCTCCACAGGGACATAGACATGATGGAGGCAGTCCAGAGGAGAGCAACTGAAATGGTGCAAGGTCTGCAACAGAAGCCATACAAAGAGAGACTAAAAGAGCTTAATATGTATACCCTTGAATAAAGGAGGGAGAGGGGAGACATAATAGAAACTTTCAAGTACCTCAAGGGAATCAACAAAGTCCAAGAGGGGGGCATCATTCAGAAAAAAAGATATGCGCAAGAATAAGGGAGCACAATTTGAAAATAGAGGGGGGACAGCTCAGGGGCAATGTGGAGAAGTATTTTTTTCACAGAGCTGGTGGTGAACACATGGAAGTGCCTCCCTGAGGATGGCATGAGGTCAAAAACAGTGGAGGAAATCAAGAATGCATGGGACCAACATAAGGCAATTATAGTGAGGGGTAGGAGGAAGTAGGCTGTTGGTTAAATAGGATCTGCAGCTCATCCAATAAGTAGGGAAATGGGCAGACTGGGTGGACCAAGCAGTCCTTATCTGCCATCAAAGTCTATGTTTCTATGTAGGTGGAGGTTGGGGGGGGGGTTATGACGTAGTCACTGGGTGGATAAATCGGGTATAATGTAATCACTATGGTCATAAATAAATGCATTACCACAGTGACTCAGATAAATGGATTTAAGTGTCAGTTTTTATCCAGACACCTGTTGCATGTATATATAAATATATATATATATATATATATATATATATATATATAAACATATAGAGAGAGAGAGAGAGAGAGAGAGAGATGGATGTAGATATAGATATTTAAATTGTGGACTTCATTATTCCCCCCCCCAAAGTTTGGAGGTAAAAGAACTTTTTCTTTAGACTGGGCAAAGTTATAGAATGAGAATTTACAAACACGAGCGTGACTACTTAGAAACATTGAAATGTAAAAGTACAGTAAATATATATTATAATTATTTCTTAGGATCAGTCACAAACCAAAATCAGTACCAAAAATCTCCATAACACGAGTGCGTGTAATGAAGAATTGCCTTGCTCTGACATTGAATGTAACACTGAGTGTGAGTTAATGACTGCTGCAGCGAACATGTACTTTTACTTTTGATTGGCTCCACTACTACCTGCTGACCCCGGTTCTGATATCAGCAATTACAAAAAATAATGGGTAATGGTGAGAACCTTTTTTTTTTTTAACACACAATTTATGTGTAATCCAATTAGAAACCACATGTCCTTTGCTCTTGTAGTTTATGTGGTGTCACACACCTTGGGTAGGTGGGCTCATTCAGTTTGCCATACATTATTACATTATAATTACTGGTGAGCCCCAATATCAACCAGTTTAAAAAGTCATATCAACCAGCTCATTGATATGAAAAGCTGTCGCAAAGCAGCTTAAGTTAGCGAAGTCGCCAAGAATGCCACACTAAGCTGCGCAAGCAGTGCAAACACCAGTGATTATAAAATAAAGATAGGGTGTGTGTTAAGATTTTTTTACATCTTCAGCATGTGATGATTGTAAACCTCTCGAGCTTTGCTCTCGAGGTTTACGGGTCATCACACACCTCGGGTGTATAATAAAAATCCATAACACACAACTGCCTATCCATTATTCTCTATATTACTGGATTTTGGCCCCATTACAGTATCTGTGTGAAGTTCCTTGTTGTAGCCATTTCCAGTTGTCCTCTCACAGGAACTGTGAAGTGGTGCAGAGAAGCTGTACAAGTGTTGCAGGGAGCCTGGCTCTCCCTCCCCCTTATATTTTATTTATGTCCTGCTGCTGGCTTCCAACACAATCAATTCAACTGGGCTCAGCTTCAACTCCCCCCACCCCCATCACACACACACACACACACACACACACACACACATACACATATCCTGAGAACTCTCTACAGTATGGACTGTGGCTCTAGTAGGATTTTAATTCAATTTTTCCTAATTCTGAAGCCAGCATACCTTACTGTGCACTACTACTACAAAAAAAAAAAACACTTCCCTTCAGTTTTACCTTTTGGGTACATGAACAGAAGAATCACATACTTACTGTAGCAGTAGTTCTTTGGGAGAACCTCCTCCATTCGGCCACATCTTTGGAACTATGGTTGTCAGGCACTAGGACCACAAGGAAACTTTTGCTAGCCTGAGACTGACCAGGAGGATGTCAGATAGATAGATAGATAGATAGATAGATAACAATGTTTAATATATGAATGTTCAATTTAATACGTCTGTAAAGCATACAAACAAAATCTGGTAATAACCTCGAAGTTTCAGCGATAATACTATTGTCAATCACTGGTAATAGTATTGTCAATCACTGGCAATACTATTGTTTTGTGCTGATACCTCCTGCCCCATGTCATAAGCGTGACTCCTCATTGGCTGGTTTTCCTGTGTGGGCGGGCAGAACAGTTGAAAAAACATGGCGGTGCTTCTCTCGCTTGCCGAGAGTGAACTCGGTCATCGTGCTTCTCCAGTGTTATTTTATTTTCCCCTGTCAGCAAATGAAAATATCTGGTTGATCCTGCCAATCCAGTGATGAAGAGCAGGTAGGCGATATAAAAAAAAAAACAGGAAGAGGCCGGGAACCATCATTAGCAAGCAGACAGCTCAACACACAGCGCAAGACAGTGTGGAGGTTCACCATGACCCAGACAGTCCTTAACTGAACTGGCAAACTGTCCATCTCAAAAGACCTCGAAACACACTTGGATCCATATATTAAAAAAAAAATGGGAGGAATGATGTATTACCAGTCAGCAATACAATCTCACGTTCTGGACATGTAGGAACCTCTTGATGGTATCACTGACCGGTAATACGCATGGAACTATACATTATTCTCTTTTTATTTTTTGACAGGAGTTAATCATTAGGACTATTATGCCCAATTTACAAGATTGTCCTGTGTAGGTTATGGTTACAAGGTACGAAACTTGACATGGTTCCATAATTAACAATACGATATTATTACTCAGTCACAATACATAATATAATAACAAATAGGACGCATTCAATAACCAACAAACAAACACAATAAATCACAATTCAATTTCCTTAGGACTCTAGGCACTGACAATTTAATTTCGACATTGATGCCAGACCTCTTCTAAACTGACCCAATCTACTTGCATTCCTAACATCCGATTTCAGTTCATTCCAAATCTGTGGTAGATAATAATTCTGTTGCATCTGACTATATCGATTTTTCACTAGTAGTAATTTCAGATCTCTATTCTGGATAACCCTCAAGGAGTATTTACTCTTTAATATAGGCATGCATAGTATTTCATTTCCATCCTTGTATGCCATAAAAGCCTTCTGCCCCAATCTTTTCTGTCTCCTTATCTCTAACATATCTCAGTCTAAATTATGTAATATAGTATAGTGATGAGTATTTCTATGACATTGTACACAATGGGGGGTGAGATACTAACAACAACAAAATGGAAAGGGACCTGGGGGTAGTCATATCAGATGACCTAAAGGTGAGCAAGCAATGTGAGAGGGCAGCAAGAAGGGCAGGGGGGATACTGGGATGCATGGGGAGAGGCATCACCAGTAGAAAACAGGAAGTTATTATCCCTTTGTACAGACAGCTGGTGAGACCCCATCTGGAGTACTGCGTGCAGTTCTGGAGACCCAATCTCTGCAAAGACATAGACAGGATGGAAGCTGTCCAGAGGAGGGCAACTAAAATGGTGCAGGGTATGCACCAGAAGGCATATGAAGAGAGACTTAAGGAGCTTAATATGTATAGCCTCGAGGAAAGGAGGGAAAGGGGACATGATAGAAACTTTCAAGTACCTCAAGGGAATCAACAAAGTCCAAGAGGGTAGCATCTTTCAAAAAGAGATGTGCAAGAACAAGGGGGCACAATTTGAAGATGGGGGGCAGCTCAGAGGTAATTTAAGGAAGTATTTTTTCACAGAGAGGGTTGTGGATGCGTGGAATGGCCTTCCGGAGGAGGTTGTGGAGTCAAAAACAGTGGTGGAATTCAAGCATGCATGGGACAGTCATAAGGCAATTCTATGGGGTGGGGGTAGGAAGAAGTAGGCTGCTGGTTAACTAGGATCTGCAGCTTATCCATTAGGTAGGGGAAATGGGCAGACTGGGTGGGCCAAGCGGTCCTTATCTGCCGTCAAATTCAAATTCTATGTTTCTATTGTAAAACATACCTAGCTATTTTGTAATATGCTTTGTTTAGGTATTCCAAAGATGACTTTGTTGCATGCTGATAAACTAAACTCCCATATTCCAGTATTGGCATTAAGAGTTGCAACGCTACTCTATTTTTTATCTTCTTTTGACAAAAATCATGTCTTCCTTCTAATAACCCCCAATCTAATATTTACTTTTTTCACTATACTTTCTATATGCTTACCAAAAATTAAGCTACAATCTAAAAGTACACCCAGATATTTATATTCAGACACTACCTGCAGACTGATTCCATCTAGTGTAGTTATATTTATCTCCTGACTTAATGATTTAACAACATTTCTTGTTTGAAATAACATTACTTGAGTTTTTTTCTTACTTAAAATTATTTTAGAGGTGGTCAGCCAATGTTGCAGGGAATCAAAATCAGATTGCAACTTATGTTGTAGTTCTGATATAGCATTTGCTCTGGCTATCAAAGCCATATCGTCAGCATACAAAAAAAAATGTGATTTTACTATAACTTGTGGGACTGGGTTTACGTAAATCAGGAACATAAGGGGGCCCAGGATTGTACACTGGGGAACATCCCTATATGTCCCTTTCTTCTCGGATAGATGTTCCCCCACACTAACCTGCTGGGTTTGTTCCATCAAATATGACAATAACCAGGTTTTTACTGACTGTGACATTCCCACTATGGTAAGCCTCTCCATCAGGATACTACAGTCCACCAAGTCAAAGACTTTTGAGAGCTTGACGAACACCACTCCCACGGACTCTCCCTGCTCCAGTTCATTTGAGACTGTATCAAGGAAGTCTACGAGAGCAGAGTCGGTCAACCTCCCAACTCTAAATTCAACCTGACTATTAGTTAGTAAGCCGTACTTCTCCAAAAACTTCTGAATCTGATTTGAGACCAATCCCTCAAAAGCCTTTGATATTACAGACAGTAGGGCAATTGGTCGATCACTTGTTAAAGTATCTCAGTCTCCCCCTTTAAATATAGGTATTATATTAGAATTTTTCCAACTATCTGGGTATGTTTTCTGCCGCAAACTAAAATTAAACAGATTGGATAAAGTTGGAGTTATCTGTTTAACAGCATCTTTCAAGAATCTTATTTCCACCTGATCCAACCCCATGGCTTTTTATGAATTCAGTTTAGGCATTTGTTTCTGAACCTCGTTACACTTAATTTCCTAAAATAGAACTGTGGCGTTTTCATATTATCATGACCAGAAATAGTTAAAGGAAGAGCAGAGATCTCCTTTTTATTTGGTATGTCCAAATCTGGAAGTGTGCAAAAATAATTATTTAAATTTCCTGCAGCCTGGCTCACATTTAACTCAACCCCGTCTTTGTCATGCATATCTATATCCAAGTACTGACTTGATTTTCCCTCTACTGTTTTATCAACTTCCAATAATGAGCAGGATTTTCAGTTTGTTCAATTTTCTGTTTAAAATACCATTTTCTAGCTTTTTTAATCAGGCTTTTGCATTTATTCTGTACTTTTTAAACAACTCCCAAACCGAGGATTTTAGTGTCTGATTTGATTTCTTCCATAATCTGTCTTTCCATCTAATCTTTTTTTTAAATTATTTTGTTATCAATCCAGGGATGGTGGGATTTTCTTTCCTTAATTTGTTTAAAAGGAGCATTTATGTTACAGATAGCTACAAAGGTATCAATAAATTCTTTGACTGCCAAGTCAACTTCTGGAATAAGGTCTATACGCCCCCAATTAACTGCAGTCAAGTCATGTTGGAATTTTGTCTATTAAACTTTTTATAATCCCTGATATATTTAACCTTTGGTGGGTCTAGTTGTCTATGTTTCCTCACTAGTTCACACTCTATGTAACAATGATCCCCTAAGTTAGGTGCTCTCACCTTAATATTCTGTTTGTGCAGCCCAGCTGTCACAACAATTAAGTTTAATATATTTCCATTACTCTGAAACTGACTTTTCCTTGTGGGCAATTTTATAATCTGGATTAAACTCAATGGTTGCAATTCCTTTTCCAATTTTTGTCCCCTTACTGCTCCCCAGGCACAATTAAAATTACCCAATAACACTATATCCTATTGTTCAGCAATAGCAGTTAATTTTGATGTAAGCTGTTCAAATGCTGTGATTTTTACTTTAGAATGTGAATAGACCACACCAACACACAATTTTAACTTAGGGACATGCACCAATACCATCTCAATACCCTCTATATTACCTGAAAATATTTGTTTTGTTTGACCCAAACTTTCTTTAACAAACAAGGCCACCCCCACCTCTGTGTACTCTATCATGCCTATATAGAGTATAATCCTTGATAGCTGTCTCACTGTCTGGATGCTTTTTTGTTCATGTTTCTGAAATACCTACAACACCATAGTTTCCTATGTGAATCCAGTGTTCAAACAATGCTTGTTTACCTGCCAAACTTCTGGCGTTATCATGTGCTAGTCAAATTAAATTTGTTATGGTTTGCTGGGTAGGGCCCGGATTTAATTCCACATCTCCATTTAACATGATTAGAAGCACAGTCAGTAACATACCCCTGCTGGAATTATTACTTACAGGTCCATGCCCCAAATGTATCCAATTAATATTCTTAAGGGGGCTCAGCTGGTAATTATTCCACTTAAATTGTTTATTTCTTCTAGTATTACCAAAATTCCTTTCCTACTTAAGTTGGGACCCAGATCTACAAGCAGTGATGTCAACTGGCAGCCTCTATTTTCATTTTGCTTTTTACTCAGCAAACCATACCCATTTACAGAAAGAAAGAGTCCCAGGCTACACCAAAAAAGCAGGTTATACATTTTAAGTAATTATGCCCTTTTAAATAATCAAATTGTACTGTCACCTGTTAAAATATTTTAATAAAAAATAACTTGTTAAATAAAATAAATCACAATACTAACACCATGCTCCCTAATGTTCCATTATCACTTGACTTCTTTACCAGTTGTTTTAATTGCTGCAAGGATTATCACCTGCCAATTAATCAGCTAATATATATAATAATGCAGTATAATACTACATTTAATTCAGACACTTATTTTAAAAAATATCAGGCACTATTCTGGTATTAATCAACCAAGATATATTATTCCTAGACTATGTTAACTTAATTAACTTATTTCAGTAAAAAGGATTACCTAATAACATCATTGTTAAATCTTCTGGTCTGGGATAATTACTAACACCAAACTTAATCTTAAAATGCAAACTTTTACCAAATTTACTGTTGTTATATGTGTGCTAAAAGTATCAGCATTAATCAGCAAACTAAACAATAATATATCCCCAACCGTTTCAATGTCCAAGATATAAAAAGCAATTTGATAGGAAACGTATGTCAGGAACAAGCACTTACCATGCAATTTACTTCATCTGACATGTGAAACCCATCAAACATACTAAACACCCTCAAACTCCCCTTTTTTATTAAGCCACTTTATTGCAGGCTAACTTTTAAAAACATATTTTCTATCTCCTTTTTCTTTGAGGAGTGGCACTTGCGCCACTCACGCGCATGCTACATGCTCACACTCCACGAGCAGCACAAGCTTTATGGGCAGATGTCCTGCCCCCTCTTCCAGCTGACTAGCTCACAGTAAGTCCAAATACACTCACAAAACCCCCTGCATAGCGTCTCTGGTGAGTGAAAGTCCTGCTCAAATGTTGTAAAATTGCAGGCAATAGTGAAGTTGGAACAAACCTGCCTGGAGGAATGCAGGTTTCAGTCACTGGCATCTATTGTTCGTAGTGAGCAGCACCAGCTTTATGGGCAGATGTCCCCCCGGTCTTCCAGCTGACAGGATCACAGTAAGTCCACATACACTCACAAAACCCATTGCATTGAATCTCTGGTGAGTGAAAGTCCTGCTCAAATGTTGTAAAATTGCAGGCAACAGTGAAATTGGAACAAACCTGCCTGGAGGGACGCAAGTTTCAGCCGCTGGCATCTATTCTCCATAGCGAGCCGCATGAGCTTTATGGGCAGATGTCCTGCCCCCTCTCCCAGCTGATTGTCGGTGTCTATACAACTGTGGGAGGCTTCATCACTCCTCATCACTGTGCCACAAGCACAAACAAAGAGAAACAAATTCTAGCAAATGCCAATACGGCTGCAGCTGAGGTCCATGCAGCTGAGGTTGGTTGGAACACAGCGAACTATATGGCCGTGTTCTACATTGCGGTGTGGAGTTTTCTGCAAAATAGACCCACCAGCCTCTCACCAGGGGAGGAAGATTGCTGACGGCCCCCAAGAGTGTGGGCAAGGAGGGCCACCCACCATCAAGGAGGAAGCGCCCCCCCCCCTGAGCATAGAGCCCAATCCGAGGATCTCCTCGGACAGGGCTGGACCAGACCCTCCATACAGGGAGGGTCAAGGCAAGAATATTTAAGGAGCTGTTCAAGGGGATCTCGCCCTCCTGGAACAGCTCCTCACCAAAAGAAGTTTTCGTTCGCTTCGGGTTTGCCTGCTTCAAACAGCCTTTTAGTTCGTCTTTGCTTTTACCCGTGCCGGCCATTCAGTTCTCTCGCCAACCGCCAGCCTTTTTGTTTTCCCGCTTCCAGCTGTGTACTGCATTTTCCCAGCTCCTGAGGAAAGTCTTTTCCTTTTTAACTTGCCGGGGAATTTGCCAGTGTAGAATGAGCGAGCCCATTCCAATGGCGTTCTATGTTCAGGGGCCAGTTCTGCAGGAATGTAATGCTCACGGTTCTTTCCCCCATTCCTTTTAACGCATGGTGGTTAAGGGCATCTGGTCAAAGGGTTTTCAGAAAGACACCGACTTTCATGTTATTCTCTGATTCCCCTGGGGTTTAAAGTCATCATTTTTTCGGCTGGGGCTGTTTATCTCACTAGGGCTGCCTTGGTCTTTCCTTACAGCATTCTTTGGGCTGTACTAGTTTTCTAGTTCTACATCTATATCACCAGTGGCAAGGGTCTCATTGTCTCTCCCCCCCATGCCATCTCAGCCTCACCATGTGGCTTTTCCTCGGTTCCTTTTTTTGGCCCAGGTGCCCCCCCATCCTCATTCTCACTTTCTGGGGCATTTGCATATCTGGCTCTCCTGCCTGTATGCGGCAGCCATGTTTTTGTGTTTTAGAGGTTGGGCTGGTAATTTTGGTGTGGTAGTGTAGTCGTTCTGTGTTTCCTGGTGCCTTTTGGGCTCCTGGCATTCGTGGTCTCTCTGGATCTCGGCCTTCTCAATGCTGCCATGCTTTCTTGCTCCATTGAGTGTCTGGGAGTTCTGGTGTCCCTGCTGGGGGTTGGGGGGGTGGCTTTCTGCAGGCCGAGATCGGCTCCATGTGTGTGAGCTTCTTGGCTAGGGCTTCTTTCCCCACAGTTAGATACTCTTTGCTCTGCCTATTGGTAGTATCAAGGGGTATTTTCTGAGCATTGCAGGAGCTCATGGGGAATAAGCATAGCATCTTTGGGGTCAGTAGAGTATTGTGCAGAGTGAGTATGGGAGAGTAACCGTAGCAGGGTGAGTTCATTACTGTATTTGAAGAAAAAATTGTGGGAGTAATTAAAATGCACTGTTGGGAACTGAACTCATTAGGGGTCCTATGACATGGCAATTTAAATATAAAGTTGTGAATTTTTTTTTGTTGTTGTAGAGGTTGGGCTGGTAATTTCATTGTGGCTGTGCAATCGTTCTGTGTTTCCTTGTGCCATTGGGCTACTGGAGTTCGTGGCTATCTGGAGCTCGGCCTTCTCAATGCTGCCATGCTTTCTTGCTCCCTTGTGTGTGCTGGGAGTTCTTGTGGCCCTGCTGGGGGGTTGGGGCAGCCTTTTTTTGGGTCGAGTTCGGCTCCACATGGTGTGAGCTACTTGGCTAGGGCTTCTTTCCCCACAGTTACAGTAGATCCACTTTTCTCGGCCTATCGGTAGTATCAAGGAGGTTTTACTGAGCATTGCATGAACTCATGTGGATTAAGCATAGCATCTTTGGGGTCAGTACAGTATTGTGCAGAGTGAGTATGGGGGAGTAACTGTGGCAGGGTGAGTTCATTACTGTATTTTAAGGGAAACTTGTGGGAGCAATGAAATGCACTGTTGAGAACTGAACTCATTAGAGGACCTATGACATGGCAATTTAAATATAAAGTTGTGAATTTTTTTTTTCTCCAAAAGGATCTCACAGTGTATGGTTTAATATAAAAAGCATTTTGTGAGGGAGAACTTTGGGAAGGTCAGTAGGAATTTTAAGGCATAAGCAGGGACGGACAGTATTGTTTCCTAAGTAAGGTCCTGCTCACCCAGATTAGGACAGCGGTCTACAGAAAAGACTGAGGGTGGTGTGTGTGGGTTGGTTTTTCTTCCAGAGGTTCAGCACTGTCAGTACTGCTGGACTGTGAGACATTAACAGTAGCAAGAGGGATATAGAGAAAATACAGTCAGGCAAGGACAGTGCATACCAAAAAGGGGGGGGGGGAGATGAGGGGGAGAAGGAAGGGAAGAAGAAAGAGAAAAAGGGAAAGAAAAAATTATTAATAATGAATGTTTTTGTCTCACAGGTATCACCTCGCTGATCACTGCTTTGGCCCTTACGATCAATAGCTAAAAAGGCCGAACCTCAGAATAATCAGGTTCTGGACAGCCAGGCCCCCCAGTTCTCTGCAAAGGCACAGGGTACCGGTCAAGACCTTTCTGAGCTAGGAAGCCAGACACAATATGTGGCACAGGCTATCCCCGCACAAGGGCAAGATCAAGCATTCCGTGAGGCCCTGCAACACCTAAAGGACATTGGGAGGTCAGATTGGCTGACAACCATGTCCAGGTTGGAACCAGAACTGCTAGTTGCCCATCCAGGCAGGCAGCAGCAAAGTGTGGCAGACCCTCCCACCATATTAGAGTATAGGCCGCAAGAACCGGCACAGGATGAGGGTAGTCAGCCCAGGCGTAGCCAGCCATCGGCCCGATTGTTGGAGTCTGTGGCTCAGAGAAAATCCATTGCTAAAAAGGGGCAGGACAGGCAGAGTAAGCGGAAGTTCCAGCTAGTGACAGAGGCTGGAAAAAAGCAGACAGAGGAAAAATGGAGCAGAGCAGACGAGAGCACATCTGTGGCCCAACCCAGGACAGAGAATGAAGGAAGGGAGAAAACCCCAGTGGTACTGGTTGCACAGCCACAGATCGGTGAGTATGAGGGAGATCAGGACAGTGATGTATCAATAGATTTAGTGTAGTCCGATTCGGATAGCGAGGAGGAGCAATCCAGTGATATCCATGAGGCCACAAAGGTAAGAGAACGGGAACAGAAGAGGGCAAGGCACATGGAAGATAGGATTGGGGGCCGTGGTCAGAAAACGGTCAGGAAGAAATCACAAGGGGGTCAAAAGGTAAGCAGCCATTTAGGACACCGGGGGGCTCCAGGGTTCAATCCTGGGCCGGTGATGCCAGGGCATCAAACATGGCAGCACAACCCCTTCATGTGGCCATTTATGTATGGGGAACCAGGTAACATGCCCATCTCTTGGCCAGCAATGAATCCTTGGGGCCCCTTTGCCCCTGGTTTCCCAACAACCCAGCAGGGTGGAATGACCAACCCCATTGTGGGGCCTCGGGCAATTCCAGCCAATGAGCCTGGTGAGGGTACCTCTATGGGCATAGCCAGGGCCTCTGGGCCAGGGGATAACTATGGATGTGGGGCACACCAGTGGACTGAATCTGCAGGGGCAGGGCAGGATGAATCCCTGTTAAGTAACATGGGATGCGGACAGCAGATCACCACAGGTGGCCAGGCTTGTTTGATCCATCCTCCTCACTCCATTGTCTCCCAAGGGGCCTCAGTAGAAGGGGGTAACGCACAAGGGGCAGCTGTTCAGGTATGGACAGGTGTAGGGCCTTCAGCAATTCAACCCCCCAAACCAACAAGGAAAGCTTGACACCAAGCCTACAAGAGCGTGAGATGGTAGCCTCTAAAACGAATACCGCTACCAATACGGCAATGGGGTAAAATCAAACAGCACATTATCAGCATCTCTGGAGTGTTGGGCATATGCTGGGGTGGAAGACCCATTGGGGGACCACTTATCTGATGCTGTCCAGGAAAAAATCTGGAAAGGGGAATTTATAGTCATGTTCTCATTATTGCTTAGAGAAATCCTGGAAATGAGCGATGAAAAAAAGGAATAAACAAGAGAAGCCATAGCGGCCGAAGGTACCTTTCACATTTGAGAATTGGGCAGCAGCCTTTGACATATTTATGTCAGTTTATGAGATGAAACACCCTGATAAGCTACATGCTCTGCTAAAATACAGGGACACCATAAAATTTGCACATCTGTCCTTTGATGGATATGCGTGGTTAAAATATTACGAGCAGTTTCATCTGAAACTATCTAGGCAACCCAATCTCAAATGGGAAAACACACACATAGACCTATGGGTCCGCTATGTAACACTTGGCTGGCCCAATGTGGTAACTTATACTGACAGTGGTCATGTTATTGCCAGACAAACTGGGGGAGAGTACAGGAAGGAACAGAGTAAGGGGGCAAGTAGGAAGGCATGCTATGACTACAATAAAGGAAATGTTTTCATTCCTTTTGTAAGTATGGGCACATATGCAAGTTGTGTGGAGGAGAACACAGGTTATCGGAATGCACACGACAGTTCTCCAAGAAATCAAACATTGAGGGAGCAGGCAGTGAAAAAGGAAAGGGATCTGGGAAGTTTAGCTAACTCACCAGTATGGTTAGACCGAATGGACCCCTGGCTCAACCGCTATCCAGAAAAAACAACAGCCAAATATATACATGACGGTTTCAAGTTTGGTTTTAGGATACCATACAAGGGGCCAAGGGTAAAAACCACAGCTCGCAATCTCAGGTCAGCAAATTTACTTCACAACATCCTGGAAAGGAAAATTGCCAAAGAAATACAGGCGGGCAGGGTGGCGGGACCATTCGATTACCCACCCGTGCACAACCTGAGGATATCCCCATTAGGGCTGGTCCCCTAGAAGGAAGTAGGGGAATACAGGCTCATTCATCACCTGTCCTACCCGAAAGGCAATTCAGTAAATGACTTCATCAACCCAGAGGATTGCACAGTGCAATACACAAAGTTTGATGTGGCACTGCGCCACATACAAGAACTAGGCCATGGGGCAATGATGGCAAAAAGTGACATCAAATCCACTTTCCGTCTGCTACCAGTACATCTGAATGACCAACATTTACTGGGCTTCAAAGTGGGAGGTCAATGGTATATGGATAAGGCTATGCCCATGGGATGCTCCGTAAGCTGCTAAGCCTTTGAAGCTTTCTTAACCTTCTTGGAGTGGGCCACCAAAGAACACACACATAACGTACATATAGTTCACTATCTCGACAATTTCCTATTTGCGGGTCCCGGGGGGAACCACGTGTGCTGAGACACTGCAAGGTTTCACCTCATTAATGGGGTATTTTGGTGTCCTGCTAGCATGGGAAAAAACAGAAGGCCCTGCTACCTGCCTCTGATACCTGGGCATAGAAATAGACTCCGAGGCTATGGTTTCCCGGCTACCGCAAGACAAGGTGGTACTTTTGAGTGCACTGTTGGGGGAGATGGGAAGGGCAAAGAAAGTGACCCTACAATAGCTGCAATCTGTTATAGGCCACTTGAATTTTGCATGCCGGGCAATTCGCCCAGGCAGGCCATTCCTCAGGCGGATGGCGTCAGCCACTGGGGGGGCTCTAAAACCATACCATCACATCAGATTAACTCAGGGCATAAAAGCAGACTTACAGGTTTGGGAACTTTTCTTACAAGACTTCAATGGTATCACCATCTGGCAAACTCCGGCAGACCATTTGTTAGATCTGCACATGGTAACCAATGCTTTGGGTGGCACTGGTTTTGGGGCATTCTGGCAAGGAGCATGGTTTGCAGGACTCTGGCCACAGGATTGGGTATCAAGGGGGCTCACAAAAAACATCACCCTTCTCGAATTGTTCCCTATCTTGGTAGCTGTAAGGCTGTGGGGGCACAAAATTCAGAATAAGAAAGTGCTGTTTCACACGCACAACAGGGCGGTAGCAGACATATTGAACTCACAGACATCTTGTTCTGAAGAGGTGATGAAGGTCTTGCGGGTCTTTGTGTTATGCTGCCTATGGTACAACATCTCTTTTAAGGCACGTCATTTTCCAGGAAAATAAAATGTTATAGCTGATGCCCTGTCTCGATTTCAGCTCAAGCACTTCAGACAGTTAGCCCTGTGGGTGGACCAGTTCCTCACACAAATACCAGAAGCGGTCTGGAAACTTGGGAACCAAGATTGCAGCAACTGGTACAACTCGCTGTGGTCCCCTTGACATGGAGGAAGTATGTAGGTAGCTATAGGTCTTTCCAGCAATTTTGTGGTCATGGGGTAAGCGTGGTACTGCACATTATCCAAAGACAAGTTCAAAACTACATCCTTCACTAAGAAAGCATAGGAAAATCCCCAGCAGCAATACACCTCCAACTAGTGGACATCGCCTTTCTTCGTAAGTACGAGGGTTTCCCTGACCAAACCAGTAGTTTTATTATGAAGAAAATGATACAGGGCATGTCTAAACTCATGGGAAAAAGGACGGACACGAGGAAGCCCATAGGACTTCCTGAGCTGTCCAGCCTCCTGAAAGCACTCTCAGTCACTTGCAGCTTGGGCTACGAAACAAAGCTTTTCAGGGCCCTATACATATGTGCATTTTTTGGGGCTTTCCAGGTTTCAGAGTTGGTACCACATTCTAACTCATCGAGCCAGAACACCAATCTTCAGTTTAGTGATTTCGTCATCTGGCAAGACAGACTGTGTCTTCAGCTGCGAAAATCAAAAATGAACCAGTGCGGCCCCCCACCATTATAACACTGTTTATGGCTCCACCAGGGAACATTTGCCCATGGTCAGCAATGACAGAGTATGTGGCGGGTCGTCCAATAGGACTGGGGCATTTGTTTGTGCATGGGGACGGAAAAGCGGTCACAAGGCGGCAGTTCACGGCTGTCCTAAGAAAGGGTTTATGGATGACGGGAAAAAACCCAACCTCATACAACACCCACTCATTCAGAATTAGAGCAGCCACTGAGGCAGCCAGGTGTGGGTTAAAAGAGGACCAGATAAAAGGGGTCGGCAGGTGGGCATCAAAAGCATACATGGGGTACATTAGGCCTCAGCACAACCCAGGAGGAAGTGACGTTGGGGAACTCAGCACAAGTGGCAATTGAAGTACAAATTGGGAGAATACTCACATGTTTCTATCTTTGTATTGCAGGCACATCTACAACAACCCCTCAGATATGGATTGTGGGTCATTCGCACTTAAGGGAGGCATACATGAGGGAGAAAAAATGGCCTTACACCAGATAGCTGGGCATCCCAAGAAGTCGAGCTGTGATAAAATGGGCAAGAAAAGGTGGGATGAAGTGGGGGGCATTATGCAAAACTATTGTTACATTGGGCCTACATCGTCAACCACCGTCACATGGTTATTCACCTGGGAGGAACGACTTGGTCACCCTAGGGGCACCGAGATTAATTGGGGATATTAAGAGGGGTTTGTCCCACTTAAAACAGATGTTGCCTCGCACCATTCTAGCATGGACTAGAATGAACCATGCCAGCAGTGGCGTGGGGAGCGAAAGGCAGGGGCCATGGACAAGGCACAGAGGTCCGTGAATAGGGAGGTGTCCCATTTCGTGGCTTCAATGGGCATGGAGATAATCAGGCATTTCCTGATCACAAAATCGGATAAGGGCCTATATAGTAGGGATGGGGTTCATTTATCGGATATTGGGAATGACATTTTCAACAATATCCTCAACGATTTCTGCGAAACAGTACTGTTTGGAAAGAGTAAGATCCCTTGGGCATTAGTGGGAGATATGTGTTGGCACCGTATGTAGGTGGTGGTAATTCATGGCTGACCCTGGGTAAGATGGATATAAGAGCTGTGACTGGGTGTCAACGGGGACAGGCACGACCCTAGGATGGGTATGACCCGGAAGATTGGGAGATGAAGGCACCCAGGCTGGGGCGTGCACTGAAACGCTGAGATCCAAGACTCCGAGATGGGGAGTGTGGCCCCGACGGGCATGCTCCTCGTCAAGGGTCTAGGAACCCCTAAATTTGGGTAAGATGAGGGGGGACTGTCTTGCAGAAAGGCACGGCCCTCAATGGGTCTGTTGGACTAAAGAGCCAGAGTTCCCCTCAAACAAGCAGATGAAGGAGCCGGGGTTTCAGCAATACATGAATTAGGGCTGCCCAAGGGGTTTTACAGGAAGGGATACATAATGTACATATGTTAAAATGATGTTTCTGTATAAGTGTTGTGTGTATCTATGATATTTTGTAAAGTGCATATATATGTAAATTGTAATGTACATATTAGGTTTTTATAAATGCTGTGTCCCATGTAATGTATACAACTTTTGATCAAGTAAAAAGAACTGCGGCCCTTTTTTGTACCAAAACAGTGTGGTGTGTTTTTTTTTCAATTGGGGGTCCACTTTGGGCAAATAGCCTCACCAGCCTCTCACCGGGGGGGGGGCAGATTGCCAATGGCCCCCAAGAGGGTGGGGCAAGGAGGGCCACCCACCATCAAGGAGGAGGCGGCCCCCCGAGCAAAGAGCCCAATCCGAGGATCTCCTTGGAGAGGGCTGGACCAGACCCTCCCTACAGGGAGGGTCACGGCAAGGATATTTAAGGAGCTGTCCCTGGGGATCTCACCCTCCTGGAACAGCTCCTCAGCAAAAGAAGTTTTCCCACCCTCCTGCCCTTAAACTTCCAGGCCGCAGCAAAAGCTCTGTCGCGGCTCTAGTAGTAAACCTAGTTGAGAAATGCATAGGCAGCAGTAATTCATGGCTGACCTTGGGTAAGATGGACATAAGAGCTGCGATTGGGTGTCAACGTGGACAGGCATGACCCTAGGACAGGTATGCTCCAGAAGATTGGGAGATGAAGGCACCCAGGCTGGGGGCATGCACCGAAACGCTGGGATCCAAGACTCTGAGATGGCGAGTACGGCCCCGATGTGCATGCTCCTCGTCAGGGTCTAGGAACCCCAAATTGGTATGATGGGGGGGAACTGTCTTGCGGAAAGGCACGGCCCTCAACGGGTCTGTTGGACTAAAGGGCCAGAGTTCCCCTCAAACAAGCAGATGAAGGAGCCGGAATTCCAGCAATACATGAATTAGGGCTGCCCAAGGGGTCTTACGGGATGGGATACATAATGTACATATGTTAAAACGATGTTTCTGTATAAGTGTGTGTATCTATGATATTTTGTAAAGTGCATACACATGTAAATTGTAATGTACATATTAGGTTTTTATAAATGTTGTGTCCCATGTAATGTATACAACTTTTGATCAAGTAAAAAGAGCTGCGGCCCTTTTTTATACCAAAACAGTGTGGTGTGTTTTTATTTGAATTGGGGGTCCACTTTGGGCAATACACAATGACTCGTGCATGCGCAGTGAACTCTGGTGGCATCGTGACACAGTCCACTGTGTCCAAGATGGCCACTGGAGTTCTCTGCAAATGCGCAAGTTGTTGCACATTCGCCGATAACTCTGTGCCACCATATTGAATACAGTGGACTGTGTCATGCTCCTCCACTATTCTAAAAGTACACTCAATATCCGGTGAGCTCACTTTTCTCTAGAGATTGCAAGATGTCTGCAGAGCTATGCCACTGCAGCCATAAAAAAGAGATCTGCTTCACCAGCAAGGTCTTGGTCCTCATTGAGAAAAGGAATATTTACTGGGTCATCACCCACTCCAGCAGCGCTGACAACAGCCCCACTGACCGTCAATAAGACAGAAAGGTTGGGGCTTAGCTTAGGTGCTGCTGTACCTCCTATGTCCATCAGACATGTAAAGGGGGTAACACAGGAATCATAGTCCTTAGGGAGTTATGAAGGTGGACTTAGTATAATACTTATCTCATGGTGGAGGAATCAGCGTTCAGTCAGACCTGTTAAAGTAACGGGAAAAATAGGCTAATATGGAGAAAAAACAAACATGAGTGCAGAGACAAAGAGCTAAGAGATGCAAAAGGATATAGAACACTATAGAAGTAAAGAAAAAAGGAAGCCTTGTATGAAACATTACAGTTAGGGCAAAGTAGGAAGACAGAGATATAAATAAAGAAAATTAATAAAATAAAATAGGAAGACAGAAGAGAAAGTGCTGTTTGAGCTAAACCCCACTTAGCATGGTATCCCATCAAAATGGCATGGGAACAAGGACACTGCAATGTGGGTGCACCTTAAGTGGGTGTGGGGTGGTGAATGGGTCACTCTGCCACCCACTCCCCAATATGCCCCTCCGTGGAGGTGGTTATATTAATGGTGGGGGGGCATAGCCCACCACAATGGGGGATGCTGGGGGCAGAGCCCCCCGCATAACCCCACAAAACTTTTGGCTGTGCCTCTGTGTCTGTGATGCGGTTGCTGGATGCTGTTATTACTTGTGGTATTTTGACTGCACCCAGCTTTCCTGCACTGCAATTATTTACGCCCATATGCATATGAACCCCTTAGTGCCCCTAGGAGGCCTAATGACCCGTAATGTACAGTATTAGCCTGGGTGGACTAGTGGAAACCTTTTTGAGGTAGTGGTCCCAGCATCATTTAGAAGTTGTTAGTGGTGGACTGGGAGGGTGGAGTTGTCCAAGGTGGGGGGGGTCAGTAATTTAATATATCAGTCTTGGTTTGATAGTGGACTACTTTTCACAAAGGGCCAGTAGCAAACAGTTTTAAAGAAGAATTCTTCCCTGGGATGTAGTGGGGGGGGGGGTCCCTGGGGCTTAATATTGTGATGGCAGGAGGGATTAACTGCTGCTGCTGAGTGCAGCCATCCCCATAGCGTGACCGTGCTAAAAGTGAAAGTGCCAGCCAGCACTTGTTACTCCTAGGAGAAGCACAAACAAATCAGCGCTGCAGATAAAATGGAAGAGCTGATGCAGCAGAGGTAAAGAAAAAAAATTCAAGAACACAAGTCACCACTGCACAAAATGGTTAAGAAACAATCCAGATGCAAGTGAAAGTAAATGCTGGGTGCCAGTTTTATTCTGAGTGAACAAGAGAGCCACAGGTGAGACACAATCAAAAAACTCTCCAGTACTTTGAATCTATGTGATTCTTTTTTTGGGGGGGGGGTGCTGTTGCAAGGTACCAGGCTACTGAAATAGGTCAGAAGTCAAGTAAATGTAATCAAATAATAAGGAGCCTGGCTGGCCTTTTGCAACAATGCTGACCTCCGTTAGAAAGTGCAGAGATGCTTTTAATATACATTTCCTTTGTACCTAAGTGAATAAATATTAAATAATGATGTTAAGCAGCAGAATAAATTACCCTAGTTTATATAAATAGATCATGCAGGTGAAATAACAAAAAGAAATATTAATTGGGTTTCAAAAAGTTTTGCAGGCAACAAGTTGGCTACTCAGGGTCCAGAGAAAACCATAGAAGTCTGTAAAGTGCAAAAGCATATTTACATGAATGGGTAGGTAGAATTTAAAAAAAATATATGTTTTGTAGACCTTATTTTGTACAGAAATGGTTTCAAGGGGCTTATCTTAAACCTTATTTTTTCAAAAGCATTCAGGAACTAATCTGATGTTAAACCAAAAAGACCTAACTGTATGTGAACAATTTATAGTCCATATTTATAATTTCCACCCAAACAATGCAATGCAATCCAGTTGGATAATGTGGTGGGTCCCAAAAGGATAGAGGATGCCAAGGCCTAGAATACCTATGAAAGAGAGAAAAAGAGAAAACAAAATACATGGCAAAATTGAATATTAGACAGTAAAATTTGTATTCTAATGATAAGCACCTAAAGAAAAGCCAATATAAATTACTAGCATTTAAAAAAAAACTTTCCAGAAAATCCATGTCAGAACGAATCATCTGTTTCTCATTTGACTATTTATCTCCCAGGAAAAGGCAAATATCCCAGTCTTCATTAAGGCCACTAGGGGTACAAGCATTTAGTTTCTATATCAGTCTGCTTTCAAGATTTTCTGATTTGCACTTCCTATCTCTCCCTCTTGGTAGGGCTGGGATGTGATCAATACCCATAAAATGGAAGGTACATGGGTCTGAAGCATACAGTTCATGCCAATGTTTGCCGACTGGTGTGTGCCTGTCTGGATTGCATACTGAGCGCATGTGCTCTTGTATGTGTCCTTTGAGTGGTCAGGTTGTCATCCAAAATGTAGAGCTTTGGACAGGGGCACCAAAGGGCATAGATTACATATGGAATCTTACAGGTAATAAAGTATTTCATCTCATGATAGACTTGATTGGCTGGGCTGGTGAATCTGGTCCCTTGGGAAGAATATTTACAAATAATACACTGGCCACATTTGTGGAAACCAATGGGTGGTTTACCAAGTACCCAAGTTGTTGGTTTTGGCAGTTGGTAAAAACTATGAACAAGCCTGTCTTTAATGCTTGTGCCTATTCCATAAACAGTTCATGAACAGTTTAATGTTACTCTTTCAAGGTCCTTGTTACTCCTAACCTGTATGGAGCTCAGGCTGCAGCCTTCTCCATGCAGGTGGAAGAGCGGAGACAGTATCACCTTGGGAGGTAGAGGATGCCAGGGTAGGAGCGCCTCTCTCTACCTACTCAAGCTGCTGTTCTAGCAACAAAGTTAAATTGCCCTGAGGGCTTGTAACAGCAGAGGCAGCAGAGGCTGCCAGAGAAAAGTGACACTCACAGCTGTTAAAAACTCCCAGTCAGAAGCAGTAGGCAGCAATAGAGACGGGGGGGAGTCTCTGAATGAAATCCACACCGTGGATAAGTCAGAATCACCTGACTAGTGTTTATCTAAATGAAGACATCTGGGGAGGCAGAAGCAGGCAGTATCAGGTTCTCAGAGGGGAGCAGCAGCAAGAGTCACACCATGGCTGGTAGTTGCAGCCCTAAGGGGCTGTGCATGAGACATGGGGGCAAAGAGCAAAGTGCTACACAGGGGTTGGAAGGGTCCGTAGAAAAGCTGCACCATGGCTGAGGCAAGGAACCATGAGAGGACTTTACATTACATTTACTGCTCCTCTAGCCCAAGCAGAGACCCAGCAACCCAGAATCATGGCAGACAGACCCCCCCCCACAGTATTTTGTCAGATAAACCAAGTGGAGGGGATGGGGAACGTGCCACTTAACTGCTGTGATGGGGCAGAGGCAAGCTAGCAGGGAGTCTGTGTGAGTGTGGGGGGGGGCCACTACACCATCCTGTCTATCTTTACATCTAGTGTGTGTGCCCCCCATATGACACCCATCCATGCCAGAATGCCTCTTGCCCTGATGCCAAAACAGTTAAGAGTTCATTCAGATGCAGAAATTCTAGACTGTTGTATGTCCCCAAGCCCCACTCCCCTGCTTGCCTGACAAACAAAGATTAACATCCTTGTCACAAAGGATGGATTAATGCCAGAGACAAGTTTGTAACACTTTAACATATTTTTACAGGTAATTGTCACTTGCTTGCTCCACACAGCACACAGGTGGCTGCTGTGAAATTGACACTTCTCCATCCGAACACTGATACCAGGCCAGGCCCATAGCCACCAGAACACTCCGGTACCAGTCTGCCTGTCAGCCATGCTCTCAGGATACCAGACATACAGCGACCCAAAAACTCCACTGCCAGGCCAAGAACACCCCACAACACCAGCACCAGGGACAGAGCCAACCAAACAATCTGATACCAGATTCCAATGAATTCAAATTATCCAGTGCAAGGCCCATGGGCACACAAACACTCCAGTGCCATACTGTACACCATCCAAATGCCTCAGCGCCATGACACTATCACCCAAAATGGTCAGATATCATCCTCCTATAGTCATCTAAAAACTCTGGTACCTAGCCCCCAGCCACACAAGCACTCTGGTATCAGGCATCCAGCCATTCAAACACTCCAGTACCTGTTCTCAGTCACAATCCCAGTCACACAAAGACTCCATTACCAGACACTAATCCACCTGAACACTCCAGTACCAGGCCCCAGCCACCAATGCACTCCTGTACCAGGCCCAAAGTCACCCAAACTCTCTGAAACCAGGCCCTCAGCCACCAAAAAACTCTGGTACCCAGCCCTCAGCCACACAAGTAATCCAGTACCAGACCTTCATCAATTTAAACACTCTAGTACTGAGCCCCAAGACATGCAAATACTCCAGCACCATGCTCTACACCATCTAAATGCCACGGCAGAATGACTTAATCCATCAAAGCACCAAGACATCATCCTTCTAGTCACCCAAACACTCCATTAACAGGGTGTCAGTAACAAAAAAGAATACAGTACCAGGCCACTAGTCACAAAAACACTCAGTACCAGGCCCACATCCATACAAATACTCTGGTACCACACCTGCAGCCACTCTAACATTCCAGTACCAGACCTCTGTCAATCTAAACACTTTCATAACAGGTGCTCACTCACACAAATACTTCAGTACTAGGCTGCCATCAGTCCTAACACTCTGGTGTTTTACTTGCTGTCTTGTCTACTTACTAAGCATAAAAATAATTGGCCAAATAAATTGTTTTTGATGTTACACTGACCTAATCATGAAGCAGGAAGTTGTTGCATACAGTACAGCGGAGTACAGCAGAGCTAGAAATTCTATGGGAACAGCCATGTTTTGGTAAATATGCTCACTTCAATCAGGTTTAGGAGCCAGAGGGTGCAAGACAGTTAGCTGGGGACTTCAAGATGGCAGCAAGTGAAGTTGCAATTTAAAACCTGTAATCTCACTTTGGTGAGGTTCAGAGTGGATTCCAGCAGGAGGGGGGACAGGGACCCCACTGGGAGGATGGGTGAGCAGAGCATGAACTTGGGGTTACAACCAAGCCCAGAACACCATCAGAACTGAAATGCAGCTGGCTGAACAGGATCCATTTTGGTTATGTATTCTAATTCTGGCAGCATCTGGCACCAAACAACCATTTCTGTTCAATGTGCATTCCATTTCTGGTGCCATCATTCAGGTTTTCCCCAGGTCCTGATATTGTAGCTGATATGCAACATCTAGAGTAGTGGAGGGTTAGGTGACTTGCCCAAGGTCACATTGTGAATATTTTGCTGTCTCTTCAGTCCATGTTATATTTTCTGCCCTGTCTAGAATTGAGTCTGCAAAGCAGTGGGAGTTGGGGTAGAATTTGGGCTGTGCTGAGGGTGGGTCACTGGTTAGTTTTGAAAAGAAGCAAAAGTGGAAAGTCACAGAGACAGAGGTACTCTGCAAAAAAGTAACATTTATCATTTGTATGCTCCATAAATTCATGCCAAAGTGGATGGGCTTGTAACTTTGTCTTCTTACTTGGGCACAGATTTATGGATCACATAAATAATAAATATCACTTTTTTTAAATGGGTGGAGGTAATAGTTTGCATTATTATTTCCCAACTAGCCAGCTAGTGGAGATGAAAAGGTCTTGTCTTCTTATTTTTACCACCAACAGCTGTTTTGGGATCGATCTGTTGCCTTAAAACGTCCAATCGTGGCACCTTCCATTGGACCTTTGGAAGTATCCTTCAGATTGTCCAATGGAGCTTGTAACACTCCGCCACGATCAGCTGCTACGGAATAACAGCCGCATTATTTCGGCTGTTACTTCTGTATTCTGGGATAAGAACTGCACATGTGTGCCTTGCACGCATGTGCAGTTCTGCTGGTGCTGCCATCTTGTGAATGGTAGAATGCCTCTCACCACAACTGCATATGCGCAAATGCCACACATGTGCAGTTGCATCAGCACTGCCATCTTGTGGATGGCACTCCTCCGGCACCCTCCATTCCCTCCCAGCAATGGCAGAAAATAAAACCATCCCACTCCCTGCCACTGCTGCTGTCCTCCCCACTTCCTTCATTCCCTGTCCCCATGCCAACATTGGGGTGCCCAATCCTCAAGTCAGCATCATGTACCCCTCCAACTCATATAGCACACTGGGAGCCCACTCCAGTGTGCCTAAATTTGTTTTTTGTGTTTTTTTTTGCCCTAACCAATATTGGGATGCCCAATCCCCATGTTGGCATTATGTACTCCTTCAACTCACGTGGCACATTGGGAGCTCACCCTAGTGTGCCCAAATTTATGTTTTCTCCCCCACACCAACACTGGTGTGCCTAATCCCCATGTTGGCATCATGTGCCTAACCCCCCAATTCATGTAGCACACTGGGAGCCCACCTCAGTGTGCCCCAAATTATGCTTTTTTTCCCTTTAGTTTTCCTGTAAATAAAGAAAATTGTCCCCAACATCTTTTTTTAACCTGTAAAAAAGAAAACAGCCCCTCGTCATCGTCCCAGTCCCTCCTCCACCATCCCCACCCTCCCACTGAATACCCAACTCCCTGCACCCCCTCTTACCGCATACTTACCTCCAGAGGTCGGCACTGTCATCTTCTCTGGACCAGGACATGCCTACACTCTTCAAAGCCGAACCACAAATTGAAGAATCAAAGGTAAGTGTGGTATAATGGCGGTCAATGGTGTTTTCAACTTATGTTGCTATGTCAGCCATTTTTAGGAATTTTGGCCCAAACTTTTCAACATGGGATTCTTGAGACCCCAACTCATGAACACTGTCACTGTTATTTCGTTACTCTGTCACAAAATTTGCAGTCACTGCATGGAATCACCTTTCGGGACTGACTAATGAAACAACAGTACCACTGTTCATGAGTTGGGTTCACAAAAAGCACATGTTGCAAATTTGGTGAAAAGATTCCGAAAAATGACTGCATTATGAGCATGCATTGCACAGTTTCTATGCATGCTCCTAACTTTGCCAGTGTTTAATATTTTCACTCCAGATTTTCAACTTTGCCATTTTTGTATACCTCCTTATTAACAGTACAGTGTTCATGTTTCACATCCTGCCTGAAATGTGTTTTCGCACCTGTGGCACAGAATGGTGTTATTGCTCTGTGAAATCATCTTCCGGGACAAATGAACAAAATTACAGTGACACTTTTCATGAGGTGGGGTCCCAAAAGAGCCATGTTGAAAATTTGGTGAAAAAACTCCAACAAAATGGCCGAGTTACACCTGGGTGCTCAAAATTTTATACGCACACATGTAACTTTGGTCATTAGGCAGTTCGCCATAGCAGTATTGACTCTGAGTAGAGCTTCTTCTTACTTGTCTCAGCAGGTGACAGGGGATGAGCTTTGGCTGTCAACAAGACTGGTTTAGGAGAATATAGTGGAGAGAGCACAGAGCTGCACTTAGAGCTAACTAGCCGGTAACTCCTGCCATGATATTGCCAGATTTGCTAAGCCCCCCCCCCACTTACCTGCACTGTGATTGGAAAGAATAAGTCTTTGTCCTATCCAGAAGCAATGAAATGATACGTAAAATTAAAGACAAGCTAAAGTCACTCAGCCAGGTAGAATTTAAATAAAAAGTATGAGCACCATCTTGCCAATCGAGGTGGCCCTGTTTGGCGGCATCATGATGGTGGGAGGGTCAGTTTCAAGGTCAGTAGAAGCCTTTGTGAGGCAGTTGAATCAGGATGAGACCAGAAAACATTATAATTCTTAATTTTTAGGGATCCCTGACCCCATTCAGTCCTTCTCGAGTGCAGGTGTTTGCTACCATTCTTTCTTTGTGTCTGCCCAGAATGTCTGGCTTCGGTTTAGCGCCATCACTTAACAAAACAGAAACTTGAATAGGGTTAGGGAGACTTAAGAAGTTTAAGAATTACCATTTTCTTTTTGTCCAACACTGATCTGACCATGAATGCCTACCAGAGGCACCTGCTGATCTTGAAAGTGTCCCCCCCAATCGTAATGCCACCAGCAATTGCCGCTCATATCAGAGAGGTGGTGTTCTTATTTTTTTTTATTCTGCTTGAGTGTCTAGCTAGTTGGCTGTCACCCTTGCTTTTTTTTCTTTTTCTTTCCTTTTTTTTTGAGTAGTTGGTTATGGCTTTCATTTAGCATTATTTCATTTCCTGCTTAACAGGACACAAACTTATTCTTCCCAGACAGTCACTTCACAGCTTATGGATTTTGGTCCCAGACCCAAGACAACAAATAAAACTTGAAGATACTCCCCTGTGCTGTGTTTGTAAACTTAAACTGTCCACTTTTTTTGGGGGGGGAGGGGCAGAGGTGGCAGCATTATCTCATTTGTCTTTTGTTTTGCAACTTTAACTTTGAAGTTGCTTCATGAGACGGGCAGTAAAGCAGGACATAATTTTGTTATAGAATCAGACATTTAAAGCCCATGACAGGGCACCTCCTCACTCCAGACTTCCTCCAGTGGTGCTGCTAGCCACCTGCAGCTGCCACCTATATCTCCATGACTGGCTAAACAGCACAAGGTAGTCACCCATGACAGACACCTTCTCACTCCAGACTTCCTCCAGCAGTGCGGCTAGCCACCTGCAGCCGCTGCCTATGCCTCCATGACTGGCTAAAGAGCACAATTAACTTGCCCATAACAGGTCACCTCCTCGCTCCAGACTTCCTCCAGCAGTGCAGCTAACCACCTGCGACCACTGCCTATGCCTCCACAATAAGCTAAACGGTGCAAGGTACAGTGCTCCTGATGGCTCTCTCTTGATTGGTCACTAGCGAGTTTCAGCTAACGTGATTGGCTGGCTCTAGCACGACAGCATCTGCCATTGGCTACCTGCTCGCTGAAGCCAAATCATGGCCGAAAACTCTGCCCAACTCAAAAAAGCTTGTCTTTTTTTATTTTTCCTCTGTAGACTTGTGTTTAGCAGCCTGTATTTTCTACTCTCCACCTTCCCCCACTCCCACCACTCTTTAAATACTCCTCCCCCTATGCCTGGCCTATCTGTGAGCAAATTGGTCGCTCCCTTAAAGGGACATCCTTTTATAGGAAAAGGAACAGACACCTAAACAAGGACATGCTGGGCTCCCACTCACAATGCAGTAGGTCCTCCTCATATTACTGTCCTCACTGGGTGTGGTACATGTGGGTTAGACTGAGGATAATATCCCAGGTGATATACCTATACTTTGCTGTGAATACACTCACAGATCTGCCACAGTGGAGTTCCAGGCAGCCAACTCAGCTAACCATCGCCTTATGTGTCAACCCCATTGCACACACTGCACAAACTCAATCACACCTGAGCTGATCATGGCTCTGATGGGCACCTACCCTCCTGCCAAAAGTTGCTCAAATTCTGGACTTACAAACCACAGACAAATTTGTGCCCTTAGATCCTGGTGGAGGCGCTATATCCTCAGGATGACACTCATCCTCCTTCTAATGTCCGGAAATGTCCACACTAACCCAGGCCCTGTTATATCTTGTAACCTTACACAACATGGGCAAATAAAAATAGCTTCTATCAACATTGGCAGTCTCCTGCCTAAACTATCCCAGCTCCAGGACTGGGTTACAATACATAAGCCAGACATTATCTCACTTACTGAAACATGGCTCTCACCCAAGATTCTGGACTCCAAAATCTCACTAGATGGTTATACCCCCTTCCGCCTGGACAGACTAGCCAAACAAGGCAGTGGGTGCCTTATTTATCTGAGCAGCAACATCCGTGGACAGGTCATGCCCTATAACACTAATGCCAAAGAAGCTCAAATATTATCAATACAGCTCTCCATTGGCCTACAAAGCAAAACAATGCTACTGAATACAGTTTACATTCCCCCTGGAAAAAAAGGGCATCAAACTATTTTGCGACCAGTACAAAAAGTCTAAGCAGACTGGGAACAGGTTATTTTAGGGGACTTCAATACTAACTGGACAGCACAGGATTCAGTAGCAGCAAGAGATAAAATACATAGTCTATACCTCACATAGATGGTAAATTAGACTACCAGAATAAACTACCACACTAGAACCAGCACTCTTATTGATCGGGGCCTCGCTACTTCCCCTGAGCATATTAACTCACTACCTGCAATAGCTCCATATGAAGTCCAAACTATTCATTATTTAGCTGATACAAAATGGCTGCCCAGGAGGTAATGAGTTAAAAACGTCACTGTTCTACCCAACACCCTGAGTGATCACTCCCCCATAGTCTGCTCCTGGACAAACAAGTGTCAAAAAGACCCTCCTCTGATCACCAAAAACCAAAAGTTGAGAAAAGACAACTGCTTTACCTCAAAAAGTACCTGAAAGGCACTAATTGGACCCCATTAGAATGTAATGACACAAATAAAACCCTTGATCACGTCATCAATATTTTCACTAAAGTCTATGATCTTTTTGCTCCTTATAGAACATCCAAAATTAAAGGGATAATTAACCCTTGGCTCAACAGTCATGTCATAAAGCTTATAGTACATAGGTACAACCTCTGGCACAAGGGGAGAGTGACAGGTAATCAGGTGGACTATGTGGCTTACAAGACTGCCAGGAATAAATGCACCCGATTAATTAGGAATGCTAAGGCCACATACTACCAAAAGCAAATAGCAAAAAGCTGGAGGAATGGGAGGCACTTCTGGAAAAATATAAAAACACTGACTGGGAAGGAATCTAGGGCACTGCCAGATCTAATTGTTACCCTCTCTGGTCCATGTCAACACCGCAAAGACCTAGATAATGCCTTTAATCAAGCATTCACAGACCTAAGCTCAGTCCTTCCCTTGGAGTATCTTGACCCTGACAGAAAACCCCTTAGCCCCAATCCCCCACCCACCACTAACATCAACCAACCAATCTTCTACTTCAAGCAGATTACCTGGTCCCAAACTATTAAGCATATCAAAAGGGTCCTAGGTAAAACCTGAGTGGGCAGTGATACAGTAGACATGAAGTTAGTTGTGTTTGCATTGGATGAACTTGCCAAACCACTCACTAAGTTATTCACTATCCCTTAGGACTGGTATATTTCCTGATGGGTGGAAATCTACCCTGGTCTAACCAATATTCAAAGGTGGTGACAGAATCAATTTGGGTAACTACCGCCCGATCTACATCTTACCACCTCTCGCTAAAGCCCTTAAGAGAATTGTGTCAAACCAACTCACGGAATACCTGAACAAATATTTTTTTTTCATATTAAGTAAGCTTTATTGATTTTTTTCTGTTACAATCATAAGAAATATTCTGAACACTTTCAGTTACAGAGAGGAGGATAAAAAAGGAAAAAGGCAAAACATAGGTATAGATAGAAAATTGCAAATATTGTTTACATCTAATATCCTGAGATTCTCCTTCAGAAATCCACCTTATTATAACATGCAGAAATAAAAACCAGGAGAGAGTAACAAAGAAAAAAGAAATAGTACAATGACACATGTTGTAACGCAGCTGTTCCTGTCTAGCCTCTCTTCCCACCATCTCTCTTCCCTCCCCCCGCCGCCCTATAAGCCCCTCCCTTCCCCGGTACACCTCAACATTCCAAATTAATGTAGAGAATGTCATCTTCTCTTTCAACTATCCATATTATGAAATTATTTATATTGTTAGCAAAGTATGCAGAGGGGCCTAAACTTCATTATAATAATGTAATCTATTCGACATCTGGGCTATAATTTTTTCAGCCTGTAAGGCAAAAAGAATCTCTTTAATCCATTCAGTCCTGGAGGGTATTACTTGATCAAGCCAATGTCGTAAAATAATTTTTTTTGCGCACAAAGATACCATAGCTATATGTTTACATTGTTTCCCAAGTAGTACCAACCTGTAGTTACCTAATATACAAATTTCAGGTGTGAACGCTTTGGAAAGGCCCAACAGGGTATCCAAATAATATTTAATACTTGCCCAAAAGGGTACTACGTTGTTACATTCCCATAATACATGTAATAGGCACTTCCCCACTTCTGGAACATAGATTTGAAGCAAGTAGCCCCATTTTACATAATTTCACTGGGTGTAATATAGATCATGAATGACAAAAATTGTAGTAATCTATATCTATCCCACTTCACATCTCGGTATAAATGTTGCCAGATCTTATCCCAAGACCTCTCCTCAGGAATAGAAATAGGCATTGTTTGGTCCCACACATACCGTGGCCGGCATTTATGTAACTCGAGATGATCTCTCAAAAGATGATAAAAATAAGATATGAATTTTGATGTAGGTGGTGATGAGATATATTGTAGTACCGGTCCAGCTAAGTACTGATCCCAGGGGCCCAACCCAAAATATGAATAAAGCATATGGGACAACTGAAAATATTTAAAAACAAATTGGTATTTATTCTTTACCTCTTGGAATGTCAATAAATGTTGATCACTTACTAAATCAAACACTTTAGCTATATGATTAAAAGGCCAGAATTTTTTGTTTAAAAATTTACCACCAATCTTAAAATTGGGATTTCTGAGAATTGGTTGTGAGATGTCTTTCTCCACAGATATCTGGAGTTTGGCATTTATCCTATTAAAGACCCGAAGAGTGATCCCAATGGATGTATCATATAAGGTTCTAGGGATATTCTTAGGAGTTACATAGATTAGTGCACCTATGTCTATTCCCTGGGAGGCACACAATGTATTTTTGATTTGAAGCCATTGTGGAATATAACTGTGATGGTCCTCTATCCACATCCCTCGGCTCCAGCTAAGTATTATCGAACATGTGATTGCATAATAATAAAGGAGAAAATCCGGCAACTGCAGACCACCATTTACTTTACTACACTGAAGTTTTGCTATCGCTTTTCTCAGCTTTCTTTTACCCCAAACAAAATTTGCTATTATATGATTCACCTGGGAAAACCAGGATTTATGGAAGAACAAATTGGTCATATAAAGGGGATATAATAACCAGGGGAGTACATTCATTTTTATTACATTAATCTTTCCCCTCAAAGAGAGAGGGAGTGTAATCCAGCGATTAAGATCTTTACTAATTTGGGATAGAGTTTTATCTAAATTGTTTTGTTTCATTCATAAACTATCAGTTGAGAGATATATCCCTAAATATTTCATATTGTCTTTAAACCATCTTAAACCTAATTGGGATACCTCCGATGAGTAAGTATATTTATTTAAAGGCATCACCTCCGTTTTGGCTATATTAAGCTTATAATTTGAAAATTTTCCAAATTGTTCGATAACAGTTAAAGCCGATTTTATTGAAGAAGAGGGATGTAAGATATGAAAAAGAATGTCGTCCACATAGACTGACGGTTTATATTGGTGAGATCCAGCCATGATACCTTGTATTGACGGTGAGATATTAATGTAGTGAATGAGTAGTTCTAAATAAAGATTAAATAAAAAGGAGGAAAGGGGGCAACCCTGTCTAGTACATTGGTTTAAAGCAATAGTATTAGAGAGCATTCCATTACAGAGAACATGAGCTGTTGGTCGGGTGTACAGGACCTTCAGCCACTGAATGAATTGTTGAGGGATATTATATTTGGGCATGAGATAGAACAAGTAGTCCCACAATACCTGATCAAAAGCCTTTTCTGCATCCAGGGACACCAGGGCAGTGGGCACTGAAGAGTCCCTGGATGCTGAAATAAGATGGCTCAGCTTCTGCATATGGTTCGCAGAATGTCTATCGGCCACAAATCCTACCTGTTCTGAACTTATTAAACATTGCCACACTTTCGCCAATATGCTGGCTAGAATCTTTGCCAGTATTTTTAGATCAACATCTATCAAAGAAACAGGTTGGTAATTAGTAACAAATAGAGGATCTTTTCCTGGTTTAGGAAGAACTACCACTGTGGTCTCTGTAAGGGAATAATCTGAAACACCATGTTCATAAATATAATTATAAGTATCTAGAAGAATAGGGGCTAATTGACTTTTGTAGGATTTATAGAATTCTGCAGTATATCCATCCGGTCCTGGAGTTTTGTTCAGTGGCAATGCATCAATAGCTGAGCATATTTCTGACGCCAATAAGGGAGCTTTTAGATATTCCACTTGATGATTATCTAAAGAAGGAAGTGTTATTTTTTGTAGAAAATGCTCCACATCTATAGAATTAAATGGGGTACTAGACTGGGAGTACAGATCGGAGTAATAATGCTGAAAACAACAAAGAATATCTTGTGGTGAGGTAACTAAGGAACCGGATGCATTGTAAATAGAAGGAATTATTCTGTCTGCAGCTTGAGCCCTTAAACAAAGAGCAAGTAATTTGCTCGCTTTATCTCCCTGATCGAAGTACCGGATCTTGGATCTCTGTAAAACATATTCAGCTTTATCAGTCAGTAAGGAGTTATAGCGATCCCTAAGAATTTCCAAATTGGTAAGGGAGATTTGAACTGGGGAGGAAGAAAGTGATAATTCCACAGATCTTATCTCTTGGAGAAGATGGGACGATACCTGTGCAGTTATTTATTTTTTAATGGTAGCTAGTCTAATTATCTCACCCCTGAGAGTACACTTTAATGCTCCCCACAGAATATCTAATTTAGGCATGGTTGGCCCATTATTTTTGATAAATGTTGAAAAGAAGTTTTGGAGATGAGATTGAAGTTTTTTAGTTTTTAACAACTGATGATTAAACCTCCATACTTTATTACGGACTGTGTTAAGACCTGGGCCCCAGTGCAGCAAAGTAGGATGATGATCTGAGATGACCTTGGCAAGATACAGACAAGATGTAACCAAGGAAAGATGCCCAATATCCACCAAAAAATAATCTATCCTAGAAAATGAATTATGTGGTATTGAATGGAAAGAGTATTCTCTCTTAGAGGAGAAAAGAGCTCTCCAAGGATCAATTAGACCAAGAGTATCCATCAGTTCCCGGATAGCTATCTGTGCCTGTGAAAGGGTGGAAATGCTAACACCAGACCGGTCTAAAATATTACAAAAAGCCAGGTTCCAGTCACCCCCAAGCAGCATGCGATAATTTGCCCACATTATCAAATTTTCCATAAGTCGAGTAAAAAACACTGGGTCATCTGTTGTTGGACCATAGACTGAACCCATTACCACTTCAGAATGACCAACTATGGCTTTGATTATAATGAATCTGTGTTGCCCATCTACTATTGTATCAAGTAAGCGGAAGAGTAGTCGGCGTGCTATGAGTATAGCCACTCCACCACTACGGGAGTTAGGTGCTGTTCCTAAGTCTTGTCCCACCCAAATCCTTCTAAAAAGAAGAACTTGGGAAGGTGGCAAGTGGGTACCTGAACAAATATAATCTACTATGTCACCAGCAGCATGGGTTCCAAAAGTCCCATAGCACTGTCAGTGCTCTCACTGACTTCACCACCCACATTATGATGCCCTCGATGCCAGAAAGACAGTGGGGTCTATTTTTATAGATTTAACCAATGCTTTTGACACTGTCAGTCACCAGATCCTGCTTGAAAAACTGCTGTGTCTAGGCCTATCCCTTGATTCAGTCTCCTGGTTCTCTAGCTACCTCTCACATAAGAATCAATGTGTTAGGATAAAGACAGAATCCTCTGAACCACGAAACATAACTCTGGGAGTTCCCCAAGGATCAATTTTAGGGTCCCTGCTTTTCAGCCTGTTTATTAACTCACTCCCTAGTGCTTGTCCTGCAAAAAAGCTGCTTTACGCAGATGATGCGGAGATTCCTGTTTCGGGGAACCATATCCCTGAAATAACTACTGCTCTTCAAGAAAGTTTTCCAAACTTGAGTCTTGGTTCTCGTGAAACAGGCTCCTAAACTACAAGAAAACCAAATCTATGCACTTCTCTTGTCTACACTCTAAAAAAAATACTGATCCACTGATCCTCCATAGCCTTAAAGGTGACACCATTGAACAAGTTTCTACTTTCAAATATCTTGGCATCTACCTGGATGATGTCCTCTCTTTCACCCCCCATATTGATCACATCGTAAAAGCTGCCAATATCAGACTGGGAACCCTATACTGTCACATGAAAGCCATGACACCGGAGGCTTTGAACCTGGCCACTCGGAGTTCTATACTGGCAGTTGTTGACTATGGCCTAATTATTTATGAAGCTGCCACTGAAACTGTGCTAAATTGGATAAAACTACTCCTCAACTAGACTTTCTGGCTTGTGCCAGGTGCAGACCACCTTGTACATACATACAATCTTTATTCCTCCACTGGATGACTCCCCTTTCATCTCAGGGTCTAGTATCAATTATGTCTAACTGGCAAGAAACCACTTCTAGGGGTTGCTCCAGAAACTACTGCAGCCCTATTCCAATGCCATCGTACCTCCAAAACTACCAGAAGTTTGGGGGGAAAGGACCTGTTACGTGTCCCTTTTAAGAGAACCACTCTTGCCCAGTGGTCACTCTTATACCATGGTCCTTTCTGGATAAATGCCCTACCCCCTACTCTTTTACATTGTGAAAAAATAGGCCTCTTTAAAAAAGACCTCTACACCCATTTGGCCAATTCCTACCAAAGTGATTGCTATACTTAAGACTTGCTTTTCCCTTTCTAACCCATTGCTTTCCCCACATTCCTAATTCTCCTCTTTCCTCCTCCCTACTCCCTACATTTTTCCCTTCTTACCCCTGTCTTCTAAACCCTCCATGCCCTATCTCCTTGCTTATACCCATCCCCCTTGTCCCTCAACTACTACTATGCACTACTTCTGCCCTCTTTCCCCTTGCCTCTCCTCTATATCACCTCTTCTGACAAAGCCATGCTGGCTGCTTTCTGCCTCCCAACACCTAAAATTCCCCTCCTACCTTTCTATTTCCCTCTGACTAAGCCTCTTTGGATGTCACTCCCCTCACTTCTACACTTAGTAATGAGGATTATTTTACAGTAGCCACTTCCTGATTAAGTACCACTTCGCTTTTAGCTCAAATGCCTGACTTTTTTTATACAGTATTATCTCTATTGTAAGTTGCCTCAGCCTTTAGCTGATGCATCCACCTTCAATCTGCATCACCATGGCTACGTACCATGATGAAATTGCCTTGTAATTTGTTCTTTGTGTTATACTGTTTGTGTTCTAATTTTGACTTGGAACCTTTGTAAAAGAGCCAAAGGTTGTAATTCTGAAACAGAAATAAATAAATAAAATTATGCAAGGCTTAGCCCCAAACCAAACACAGCCTTAAATGTTTACCAGACTCAAGTCCACGTAAAAACTACAACAGTATGGCACACACAGATACCGCTGCTGCTGTCAGCCCCTGCCTCGCAATAATTACAGTCATTTGATTTGATCGTATAATATCATAATATGCTAATATAATGGTTTGTACTCCATTGCAGTGCACACCACATCTCCTTCCATAGCTCTCCCAAACTGCCTTAGCCAATTTTAGTGCATACCCCTTCTCCTCCTTGGCTCTTCCGAACTGTCTCAGATCCCTGTCCGGTCCACAGTCCTTCTCTTCTTCTGGACAGTAGGGTCTACTCTTGGTAGGAACAGCTGTCTTCATTTAGTCACTAGCTCACCATTTCAACACTTGCTGCCAGCAGGGTACCACTATTTGCCAATAGTAAAGCCAACCAATTTCCAAACTTCCATGCAAGCCAGACAGCTTTTTTTTTATATTCTTTATTTTTCAGATCAGTATTACAGCAGGAATACATATGTACAGCAATTTTATTGTTCATAATACACACATACGGTGGAAATCCATTTATTACAGGACATTTTTTCCAGTTTAAGCCATTTGTACAAATCACTTCAGGCATATAATGTCCATCAGTATCATTGAATTGATAATGAACTACATGTGGGAAGAGAGAAGCAGGTACCAAGGGGTTTATCTCATTAAGAGATAAATGAGTCATCTAACGGGGAGATATAAAGGACCCATGACTTCCAGTAGATTTCAAACAGGGGAATATGATCAGCTCTTTTAGCAAGGAGTCATTCCAGGTAATAAATTTCTGACACTATAGAGTGCCAGTGGGTCAAAGTTGGGGCTGTGGACTTCTGCCATAAGCGGGTGATTACCTTCTTAGCTCCCGCCAAATATAAGTAAAGCTTGCTTTTTTTTGGAGGTACTGAACCTTCTTCCCCAATGTATAACAGAATCATTTGATTTGTTGAAAGCAAGTCTGTATCAATTAATATTTGAAGACTCCTGGCAATATCTTTCCAGTACTGGGAAATTTTCGGACTTGTACAGAAAATATGGGAGATATTAGCCTCCACCTGCCCACAATCTCTCCAACACTTCCTGAAGTTTCCAGGAAGAAATTTAGCTAGTTTATCTGGTGACATAAAAAAATGCATGCAGCATTTCCAAATATATTCGAGCCAATAGGGAACTGAAGAAGCCTTCATGGACGGAATGATTGGCTCTAGCCATTTACCATATGTAATCTGGGTATTTAATTCTTTATTCCATTTGGTCAGTACATTCTCTGTGGTCTGCTTCCAACTTTCCATCAAGACTCTGTAAAGCTGACCAATTAATTGTGTTGGAAGTTTACCCTCAATTGCCTCAATTATCAGATTCATGAAGTTAGGCTTTGGGAAGGGAAGGGCCAATCCAGTGGAACCTAGATCCATCAGATATGAACGTATCTGCAAAAATCTGAAGTGATATGTGACAGGGAGTCCAAATTTAGACTGTAGGGAGGCAAAGAGCATCACCCCATGTATGTCTAAAAATTGGTAAAACATCGAAAGGCCTAATTTATGCCACTCTTCATATGTATGGTCTTGGCTGGCTGCTATGAACTGCTTTTCCCTCATCACCAATCGAAAATAAAAAAAAAGCTCTGCCAGTTCCCGAGCTGACCTAATTTTATACCATATTTTTATTATGTTACGGGTCCCCCACATATAGACCCTCAAAGGTGGACCTAAAGACTGGAGGAGGGTGGATGTGATTCCCCTTCACAAAAGTGGGAGCAAAGCAGAGGCAGACAACTACAGACCTATTAGCTTGACTTTAGTCATTGGGAAAATGATGGAATCACTTCTGAAAAGAAAGAATTGTTGAGCACCTAGAGGCCAGCGAGGCATAGGACCCAAGGCAGCATGGATTCACAGCAGGAAGGTCATGGCAGATGAATCTAATAGATTTCTTTGACAGGGTGACCAAAGTAGTAGACCAGGGAGGGGCTGTGGACATGGCCTACCTAGACTTTAGCAAGGCATTGGACACAGTCCCACACAAAAGATTAATAAATAAATTAGCCAGCCTGGGAGTGGGTCCCAGGGTGGTAACTTGGGTACAAAATTGGCTGAAGAACAGGACACAGAGGGTAATAGTAAATGGAGTCCACTCTGAAGAAAGGGGGGTTATTAGCAGGGTACCACAGGGTTCAGTACTGGGTCTGGTCCTTTTTTTATGTCTTTGTAAGTGACATTGCAGACAGACTGGAAGGAAAAGTATGCCTCTTTGCAGATGACACAAAGATCTGCAACAGGGTTGATATACAAGGGGGGTGCAAAGGATGAGAAAGGACTTGGCAAGGTTGGAGGAATGGTCAAAAGTTTGGCAGCTTAGATTCAGTGCAAAGAAGTGGAAAATAATGCACCTGGGAAACAAAAGACCCAGGAAAGGAATACACAATTGGGGGAGGGGCAGAGGTATTAACAACAACAAAAATGGAAAGAGACCTGGGGAGTAGTCATATCAGATGACGTAAAGGTAAGCAAGCAATGTGAGAAGGCAGTAAGGATGGCTGGGGGATACTGGGACGTATAGAGGGAGTCATCACTAGTAGAAAACAAGAAGTTGTTATCCCTCCATACAGAGTTGGTGAAACCTCATTTGGAGTACTGTGTGCAGTTCCGGAGACCCCATCTTTGCAAGGACATAGATAGGATGGAGGCAGTCCAGAGGAGGGCAACTAAATGGTGCAGGGTCTGCAAAAGAAGCCATACAAAGAGAGACTAAAGGAGTTTAATATGTATACCTTTGAGGAAATGAGGGAGAGGAGGAACATGATAGAAACTTTCAAGTACCTCAAGTGATTCAGCAAAGTCCAAGAGGGTAGCATATTTCAGAAAAAGAAATGTGCAAGAACAAGGGGACACAATTTGAGATAGAGGGGGGTGGCTCAAGGTCAATGTGAGGAAGTATTTTTTTCTCAGAGAGGGTGGTGGATGCATGGAATGGCCTTCCTGAGGAGGTCGTGGGGTCAAAAACAGCGAGGGGATTCAAGAATGCATGGGACAGATATAAGGCAATTCTGGTGGGGGTAGGAAGAAGTTGGTTGTTGGTTAACTAGGATCTGTAGCTGATCCAATAGGTAGGGAAATGGACAGACTAGCCTGGCCAAGCAGTCCTTATCTTCCATCAAAGTCTATGTTTCTATGTACAGTAAAGAATATTTTCATACTGCAATCATTTTGTTTGGAGTGAATTTCAAGCCTTTTTTGTGTACTGGACTGCTTTTTTTCAGCTTTGAACACCACCCACCTTGAAAGGATGCACCTTATTTTTCTTATAACATGGGTTGTCAGGCACGTGTAAGGTGATTGGCATAGAGCCCCTGCATGGCCATGCCTTAAATACCCTTTTAATGCACAGTTCTGCAGAGGGAGTTAGGGAAAGTGCCATCAGCACTTGTTCACTGCTTGATAAAGGCAAACAAGAATGGCAGTCATTAAAACATGAGCAAGTGAGAGGGCCCCAGCTGTCAAAATACTGTATAGCTTATCATCATCTAGTCCTGGTTTACAGCTCTCACCCCTGGCTCTCTGCCCCGATGCAACAATGAAGTGCTGTTTTCCTGCAGACTAAAATGTCATAGTGCACTCAGGGAAGTGAGAGACAAAGAGTGGCAGCAGTGACTGCTTTTGTTGGCTGTGCCACCCCCCAAAGGGCTTGGTGTGGCAGTTCATTGTTAGCCCCCCCACTCACCCACGTGCCCCACTGTCCACTTGCCCGCTCACCACCCACAGTCAGCCATTATCATCTGTTTGTGTGTCCTTGTCAGAAACAGACAGCAAGGAGCGGAACTCACCTGAGAGAGAGAGAGAGAAAGAGAGAGAGAGAGGGGTACTCGTATTGATGGCATGCAGGTCCTCTGTCTGGTGCCAATGGAGACAGCAAGGAGCACATTTATGTGGTGCTGCACTGTTTTCTGACTGTCACCTGTTTGTTTTGGCACAGCGACCATGAGAGTGAGAGACAGTGAGAGCATGTAGTGCACAAGCGATGTTTTGCAGTGTGCGGGTCTGTGAGAGAGAGAGAAAGAAGGAGAGACATAGTGTAAGCCAAAGTTGCAGCAATCTTCTCTCTCTGTGTCTCTCTCTGTGTTCAAGGCATACAGCGAATCACAATTAGTTTCGCGGTTAGCACATGCTTCACTGTGGGGAGGGAGACAGAGAGGTACTGCAGCAAAAAAGGGACAAAAATACTGAATGAGGGAAAACCTGCACAGTTCCATCTAATTTCTCTGTGCATCTCTCACTGTAACTTCAGGCACACTGTGAGTGAGTGAGAGAGAGAGAGAGAGAGAGAGAAAGAGAAAGCGACCCAGGTTTTGGGGGGGGGGTAGTGAGAGTAGGACTATAGGATGTGGTATGCATTATTTGTTGAGCACTACTTTCTTAGGTGAAAGGATACAGTACCCTTTCATCACTTTTAAAAGGAATAAAACTATTTCTGTGGAATATTCTGCAACAGTTTAACAACCCATGTTATTTATAAGTGCAATAACCCACTCCAGGGTATGGGGTTATGGGGATTTAATGCACACCTCAGGTGCTGTGAAGTCACTCAGCATGGGCCTCATGCCTCACAACACAAGCTGTGCATTAAATCCCCATAACCCCATACCCTGTCATGTGTTATTGCTTACTTGTGCATCTTGTGGAGTAGCCTACCAATGAGGCTGCGGAAGCAACTATACTGTAGTTCAAGATTTCAATGCAGGACATGATAGGTTACTGGGGTAGGCTGGTTTTGAGGATTATTTATTTTATTTATTTATTTATTTAAATGCTTTGTAACTGCGAAAGGCACACTGAGCGAAGGCTTGCTTCCAGGTGTGACCCTGGGAAAAAGAAAAAAAAAACTGAGGGAGTGGGGTACAAAAACATAAACAAAAATTTCTTATGCAAAATGTCGCAGTTACAAAGCATAAAATGGGACAATTGCAGAAACAGTAGAGTACAGTGTACAGGATCATTTGCAAGGAACACAGTGTACAGTAGTAATCTGCTAAGACTGTGTGCAGTCATAATCATTTGGATTACAAGGCAGTGTCAGTAAAAAGTAGTTACAATACAATGCCGTGATTTCACATCAGAAACATGATTACAGTGAAGAATTTAGTGGCGCATAAGTGCTGTCAGTTTGAGCATTAGTGGTGTCAGTTGACATGAGAGCAGGTAGGTAGGAGTAGACAGTAGGCATAGCTGAGATCTGACAGAGGGGTGCAAGAGAAAGTTGTGGAGGACACGGGGTTGAGAGTTCCAAAGTGATTCGAGATGATAGGTGTAAGCAGATTTGCCCATGCATGAGCATGGTTTGGGCAGGGAGAAACAGGGGACATCTCTTGAGCGGAGGGAGTAGGATGTGGAAGGAGTGGGGGTGAGGTGATCTAAGAGGTAGGAGGGGAAAAGGTTGAACCAGTATTTGGAGATAAAGGAGACAGAGTGGATAAAGTGCCGATCAGATAGGGGAGAGAGTTCCAGGGTTGAGAGGAGGGAACAGTGGTGGGTCCTTAAGGGAGATTTAGAGGCAAAGCAACAAAAGGCATGAAAGAGAGAGTCAAGTCTAGCAAGCAGGGAGAAGGGGGCAGTGCAGTAAACTATGTCAGCATAGTCAAGAGTAGGTAAAATCATTTTGTTCAGAAGTTCCCGACAGACAGGAAGGGAGAGAGAGAGAGTCCCTGTTATGAAAAAGGATGCCAAGCTTAGGGCGAAGTTTTGATGATAAATAGTTGATATGGTGAGAGAGGTTTAGTTGATGGTCTAGCCAAACTCCTAGATACTTATAGGATGAGACTTCAGTGAGAGGAATGCCTTCCAGGGTGGTAATGGGAGGGGAAGCCAAGGCATGGATTTTGCCAATCTTTGAGAGGTACCAAAGGTCATAAAGACAGTTTTAGAGGAGTTTAGTCTGAGTTTATTGTCTTGGAACCAAGCCTGAACACTGTGGAAATTATGTTGTAGGGCGGATTTGATAGAGAGTGGGTTGGGACTGGAGGTGAAGAGGATGGTATTGTCTGCATACAGTACATCTGGATGAAGGAGTTTGATCAGGCAGAAGGGTGGTTGTTTATGAAGAGAGTGAAAAGGATGAGTCCAAGAATAGAGCCTTGTGGGACGCCTGCCAGGATAGGGAGATGGGAGGAAGAGGAGTTAGCTATCCTGACTGATTGACATCTGTTGATAAGAGTTGAACCACCATACTGTGGAGGTGGGGCAAGACCTGAATGATCGAGAATGTTTAGGAGTAGGGAGTAGGGAACAGAGTCAAAGGCCTTGGCCAGGTCAATGAAAATGGCTGCTGTGATATGGTCTTTGTCTGCTGCAAACTAGATGTGGCCAGTAAACCTAAGAAGAGAAGATATGGTGGAATGGTGCTTCCCAAAGCTGGATTGATAAGGGGAGAGGAAGTTAGTGGAGGTGAGAAAAGCATTCAGTCTCGATTGTACTAAGTACTCTTGTACTTTTGACAAGGTGGGGAGGAGGGAGCTCAGACGATAGTTGCTGGGAGTTGTGGGCTCACCACCCTTGTGGAGAGGGATGACACCAGCAGTTTTCCAGGCCATAGGTGCAGTGCCTGCAGAGAAAGACAGGTTTAGCAAGTAGGTTAGTGGGAGGGTGATGGCAGGGTCTGATAAGCATTGGAGGCTGGGATGTAGGCCGTCCAGACTTGATTTAGTTTGGTGTAGGGATAGCAGCACAGTTAGTACTTCATCGGCAGATGCAGGAGTGAGAGTGAAATTTCTCTTGGTTGGGGATTGTGGGGGAGAGGGGGGATTACTAGTGGGTGGTGAGGGATAGGCTTTGTTCGGAAGGGCACAGGTAGTGAAAGGGTGTCCATGGCATCTGCCATCTGAGAGGGGTTGGTAATTTTGACACCATTGAGATTTATAGAAGGAATGTCTGATTTAGGAGCTGGATTTATGATGGAATGGACAATGTTCCAGAGGAGCAATCATACCTGAGACAGTTTTTAAAGTAGGCAGCTTTCGCTAGCCTGATGGGTAGCATTCCAGCTTGTAGGCGTGGATGAGTGTTCATGCTCACATTTGGTATGGTTACTACCGTGCAGCAGAAAGGATGGACAAGACAGACCCAAAGTCCCTTCTGTCATTACAATACTATGTTAGTAACCCATCATACTAATGTTAGACCCCAGCGTGAAGATAGATAAAAGCAATGTTCCCACAAACTCCAATCATAGGCCCCCAAAATCCAAAACCGAACCAAAGTAGGTGTACACCACATAGAAAAGGGGTAGTAAAAAGCAGTTAATTAAGTGCAAATAAAAATGGTGGGGACTTAAAGAAGCACAACATATGCAATGTGGAAGCAGGCATCCCTATGCAGAATTGCACTCTGAGGTTTCCCCAGTGGGTGGTGCCTGTTAACCTGCAGGTGTAAGTTATACTTAAAAGTGCCATATGTCTATAACAGTAAGGACAACCTACTTAATATGCATGTTCCAGTGGGGCTGCTTTCACATTGCATATGTTATGCCTTGATAAATCTACTTAGTTTCGTATTTGCACAAAAAAAAAATTGCACACTGGTGTACCTTTTCTCTGCTGTTGTGTGACCATTTTTTTTCTTAATTGTATTCTTGCTTCTAGCAAGTTCATAGGTAGCATGTGCATGCCCTGAGGGTACATTTCCAGATAAGTCCCCAGCCTGCAGACTAAATGGCTCATTTACCTTTACCATATGCAGCTAGTCTCCCAGTCTGCAGACCACAATTTAAGCCCCAACCTATAGCCTAATGGGGTCCATGCACCCCCATCATTCATCATTGAACTCCTCTCAGGTTGAAGATGGATGAACCCATATTTCCCTGACTTGTGGTGCCGACCCCAACCTACAAACTGATGAGGAACATGTCTATGAGCACAAAGTTCACTGGCACATCAAAAGTCAATGTAAAAAGGTATTTTTTAAATGCATCAGTGCTGAGGGGGCACTGTAGAGCACACCTACAGACAGGACACACTTTAGCCTGGCTCTCTGTTTCCGAATTTTAAAAGGCATAATTTCCAGCAGCTGAATTAAATAAGACACTTCATTCTGAGCATTTGGGTACCCAACTTCTCCAATGGGGTGTACACAAAAAGCCAGCAGAAGCGGCAACAAAAATCCACCTGCAACAGAAGTGCAGGCCGCTACTTCTTCCATGCAACTACTGTCTGGGCCTGAACCTCCATGGAAGGCACTACAATCCTCTATTCATAGAAACATAGAAGTTGACGGCAGATAAGGACCGCAAGGCCCATCTGGTCTGCCCATTTCGTTTTTCTACCTTATAAATGTGCCATCGGCCTTTGCTCTGTCAGAGGCCTATCTATTCATACTCATCTGTATTGCTCCCTTATGCCTATCCCATGCCTGTTTGAAGCCCTGCTCTGTATTCATAGCCACCACTTCCTGAGGTAGGCCATTCCATGCATCCACCACCCATTCTGTGAAAAAGAATTTCCTCACATTCCCCCTTAATCGGCCTCTCTCTATTCAAGCAATCAACCTGAAGATGGAGTCGATTCTAAAGTGATTTACACAGTAAGATGCCAAATTGGAAGTTGCCTCAACTATGGCGGTGACAGCAGAAAAGGTCACAACCCAAGCACTAACTGTAACCTTTGAACTGGTGCAAGAGAACTCACAGCTAAGGTACCGTCTAGAGGCATTGGAGAATGCGAGTCGAGCTTCCCATGTCAGGCTTATCAGACTCCCTGAGGGGAGTGAAGAGGATTATCTTGTGGAATTCCTGCAATCTTGGCTCCCTGGAGCTTTAAACATCAATCCAGAAACACTTGGGGGGGCAATTTTATAAAGCATATCGAACCTCCCCACATGCTGCAGGGCTGAAGTCGGCAGCTCCCTGCACAGTTCTGATTGTGACAGCCAGCGCAGGAACTCGGGACCTAATTTTACAGGCTGCAAGATCTATGGACTGCCTTAATTTCAATGGGGCCACTTGGCACCTATTTCCCAATCTTTCCTGCGCCATGGGAGCGTGTAGGAAAAAATTTGATGCAGTCTGAGCTAGACTGTGGACACTCGGTGTGAATCATTCGCTATTAATGCCAGCTAGGCTGCGTATCCACTACAGAGGACAAACCTTCCAATTTACAGATCCCTAAGAGGCCAGGAAAAAAGTAAAGTCATTAGCCAAGGAGTTCGCTGCTGGAAGGGTCAGATCTCCAGATGAGGAATCGAAGGAAGAGACTTGAACCGAGTAGCAGGCAATGTCATATTTTTGCTTCCCTGTGAGGCCTGTTATTCTTTTAGATACTGTAGTTAGCGATCTGTATACATGTTGATGCTATTATTATTGTTGTTTTACTAAATCTATCTAATTCTGGTTTACTGGATAGAGGAATGCTATATTCTCATTCTTTCATGTTATACAGAGCTGCTATTTTTTGTTAAACTCCATTGTTGGTTTATATATATCCTCTTACAAATGGAGGGGCTTGGGATATCAGGGTCAGAGCTATTATGTGCTGCAATTTTCAGTGCTTCAGTTATGGGCTTGGGGTCGTATCAGCACTTGTTGTTGTGTTAATTTTATGGACTATGAATATTACAGGATTGACCACCAAAAGTCTTAGTGGGGTGCAGCTGTTTTGGGAATAACTTTACATTTTCCAATGTTTATGTAGAAATACCCCCCAATTCCTTAAGCCAGAATGTACAGGCTATAATTACCTTTTTTTTTTTTTTACATTGGATGTATATGTGATGTACCTATTCTTATGCCTTCCATGAGTATACTGTAAGTTTGTGCTTATAAAAAAACTGCAATAAACATAAATTTCAAAAAAATAAATAAATAAATGCATCAGTGCTAAACATGCAATGTCAGCCCACAAATGACTGAAAACAGATACTGTGAACTTTAAATTTGCTGACGATGTTCCGGCGAAATCACCCACTTTGCCTCCATGGAGCAATCTGCAAATTTTTGCTATTAGGCTGAAAATTCGCCTATGTGACTTCACTGGAAATTTCACTGTAAATGGTGGATTTTGTCCCATGAACAGTGGAATTTCGCCCTCGAACATCGGAATTTCACCCGCGAATGGTGAAATTCTGCCATTCGGGGTGAAATTCTACCATTCGTGGGTGAAATTCCACCATTCATGGGTGAAATTCCGCACTTCACCAGTGGAAATTCGCACTTCGCAGATTGATCCGCCCTCTGTGAATTGCGCTAAATTCATGGATTAATTTGCGGGGTTAATTTTGCCATTTAGCCCATCTCTACTGAAAACTGACTAGCACCTGGGTGCTTTGTGCTTTTCTGCTACTTTGTCAGGACTCAGGAATCAAAGTGCATGAAATACTAAGGTCTAAGTCAGAGTTTGAGCTTTATGTGAGTTGTTCTAATATCTTTGTGCATGGATTTTTCAGTTTGTGCCACATTTTATTTTCATAGGTATAGCATAACCTGTGGTTTCCAGCCCTGTTGCAGCAGCACCAGTAATACTATTTAGATTTGCATTTCCCCTTTTTTGTGCTGTAATGGGGCTCTTATAACTTCACCCTTTACTTCTGCCCCCCCCGACTGGCAGACTAAGGTGACTCAGCTTCCACAATGCTCCATAGTCATCCCACCTAACAATCTTAGATCTTCACATCCTGCAGACTTACAAGACTCATTTAGTCCCTCACTCCTCCACATTTAGCCCCACTGCAGTGTTGTTGAGGTTGTGTACCCTTTCTGCACCTTAAGCCGCAGTGTGATAACATGGATGGAACTGGCAGCCCCTCTAGCAGACCCGTTCAGTGAGTCCCTAGACACTGGAATAGTCCCAGACGATTGAAGGGGGGCAAATGTTGCCCCTCTTTACAAGAGTGGCAGCAAAGGAGATGCAGGGAGCTACAGGCCAGTTAGTCTAACCTTTGAGTCGGAAAGACAATGGAGACACTCCTTAAGGAAAGAATTGTGGAGCACCTGGAAGCCATAGGAATACTGGATTCTAGGCAACATGGTTTCACAGCAGGACAGTCCTGTCAAACTAATCTGATAGATTTCTTTGACTGAGTGGCAAGGCAGTAGACCAAGGGGGGGCAGCAGATGTTGCCTACCTCAATTTCAGCAAAGCTTTTGATACCCTTCCACATAGGAGACTGGTCAACAAAGTCAGTACTCTGGGGGTGGGCTGCAAGGTGGTGAGCTGGATTTGTAACTGGTTAAGAGACTGAAAACAGAGGGTAGTGGTAAATGGAACCCCATCAAAGGAAATGGAAGTGATCAGTGGAGAATCTCAGGGGTCAGTTCTTGGGTCAGTCCTCTTCAATGTCTTCAGCAGTGACATTGCAGATGGGCTGGAGGGGAAGTTGTGCCTGTTTGCAGATGATACCAAGATCTGCAACAGGGTGGATACTCCAGAAGGGGTGGAAAGGATGAGAAATGACCTAGAAAAATTTGAAAGATGGTAGGAAATGTGGCAACTGAGGTTTAACGCAAATAAGTGCAACATTATGCACATGGGGAGCGGGAACCCTGGAGTGAGCTACAGGATATGGGGGGGGAGCTGCTGACGGTTACTAGGAGGAAAGGGACTTGGGGGTCATAATTACAGATGACTTGAAGTCCACCAGGTAGACAGACAAGGCAGTGGTGAAGGCCAGCGGGATGTTGGGTTGTAGTGGAAGGGGTATCACAAGCTGAAGGAGGGAGGTAATAGTTCCACTGCACAAAACTGTGTCCAGTTCTGGAGGCCTCACCTTTGTAAGGACATTGACAAGATAGAAAAGGTACAGAGGAGGGTAACTAAGATGGTGAAGGGTTTGCATCACAAGCCAATGAGAAAAGAGTGAGGGACCTCAATATGTACACACTAGAGCAAAGGAGGGAGCTGGGTGATATAGGGGGGAAAGGGGGAAATTGTTTAACAGAAGTGTTCAAATATCCCATTGGCATTAACATAGAAACATAAACTTTGACAGCAGATAATGACCACTTGGCCCACCTAGTCTGCCTATTTCCCTACCTATTGGATAGCTGCAGATCCTAATTAACCAGCAGCCTACTTCCTCCTACCCTCACTATAATTGCCTTATGTTGGTCCCATGCATTCTTGAATTCCCCCACTGTTTTTGACCCCATGACCTCCTCAGGAAGGCTGTTCCATGCATCCACCACACTTTCTGTGAAAACATACTTCATCTCATTGTCCCTGAACCGCACCCCCTCTATCTTCAAATTGTGCCCCCTTGTTTTGCACATCTCTTTTTCCGAAAGATGCTCCCCTTTTGAACTTTGTTGATTCCATTGAGGTACTTGAAAGTTTCTCTCATGTCCCCCCTCTCCTTCTTTTCCTCAATGGTACACATATTAAGCTCTTTTAGTCTCTCTTCATGTGGCTTCTGGTGCAGACCCTGCACCATTTTAGTTGCCCTCCTCTGGACTGCCTCCATCCTGTCTATGTCCTTGTGGAGATGGGGTCTCCAAAACTCCACACAGTACTCCAGATGGGGTCTCACTAACTGTCTGTACAAAGGGATAACAACTTCCTGCTTTCTACTGGTGATGCCTCTCCCTATGCATCCCAGAATCCCCGCAGCCCTCCTTACTGCCTTCTCACATTCCTTACCTACCTTAAGATCATCTGATATGAGTACCCCCAGGTCCCTTTCCATTGTTACTGTTATTAGTACCTCCCCCCTCCCATTGTGTACCCTTCCCCTGGGTTTTTGTTTCCCAGGTGCATTACTTTGCACTTCTTTAAATTGAAACTAAGCTGCCATACTCTTGACCATTGCTCCAACCTTGCCAAGTCCCTTGTCATCCCTTTCATCCCTCCTTGTGTATCAACCCTGTTGCTGATCTTTGTGTCGTCTGCAAACAGGCATACTTTTCCTTTCAGACCCTCCACAGTGTCACCAATAAAGACATTAAAGAGTACCGGTCCCACTACTGAACCCTGCAGTACCCCACTAGTAAGTTCCCTTTCTCCAGAGTGTGCTCTGTTTACTATTTCCCTCTGCGTCCTATTATCCATTTAATTGGTTACCTAAGCTACCACACTGGGATGCACTCCCAGGCTGGCTAACTTGTTTATTAATCTTTTGTGTGGTACTGTGTCAAATGCCTTGCTAAAGTCTAAGTAGGCCATATCCGCAGCCCATCCCTGGTCTACTACTTTGGTCACCCAGTCAAAGAAATCCATTAGATTAGTCTGACATGACCTTCCTGCTGTGAATCCATGCTGCCTTGGGTCCAGTGTCCTGCTGGCCTCTAGGTACTTGACAATTCTTTCTTTCAGAAATGATTCCATCATTTTCCCTACCATTGAAGTCAAACTAACAGGTCTGTAGTTTCCTGCTTCTGCCTTGCTGCCACTTTTGTGAAGGGGGGGGGTCGCATCTGCCTTCTTCCAGTCCTCAGGTACCGCACAATCCTCCCATGATTTGTTAAAAAGGGTAATCAGTGGTGTCACTAGTTCTCCCCTTAGTTCTTTTAGAATTCTGGGGTGAAGCCCATCAGGTCCCATTGCTTTGTCTACCTTGAGTAGTAAGAGTTCTTTCAGGACCCTTTATTCTGTGAAAGGACGGTATCAACCCTTTCCTGCCTAGAGTGCTTTTGTTGTTTGGTTTAGCTACCTCCCCCCTCCTTCTTTTGTGAATACTGAGCAAAAGTATTCATTCAGCATCTCTGCCTTTTCACTGTCGCTGTCTGCCCACCTCCCCTCCCCTTTATTAAACCTCACTATCCCTCCCTTCTTCTTCCTTTGCACCCTAATGTATCTATAAAAGGTTTTATCCCCCTTCTTAACTGAGCTGGCTAACTTAAAGTTACAAAGTTAAAGGGGGATAATATCTTCCAGTTTAAAATCAGTGTCAGGACAAGCAGGCATGCCATGAGGTTGGTGGGGGGGGCCACATAAGGGGAAATGTGAATTTTTTTTTTACTGAGAGGGTGGTGGATGCATGGAATAGCCTGCCCCAGGAGATGGTGGCTGCCCATATGGTAGCAGGTTTCAAACTTGCATGGGACAGGAATAAGGGAATATTAGAGATGGGAAATAAAATCTTAAGCCAATGACCAAATAGGGTCAGAGGCCGCTTATACAGGTAGCATAAATGGGCAGACTGGATGAACCTGGTGGTCCTTATCTGCTGACAGTATCTATGTATCTATGGTTCAAAATCTGTGTGTGTGTGTGTGGTTGGAAAGATGTAGATTCCTGTCCCAAGATTTGCTTTTTCCACTGCTGACTGAACTGACATCAGGATCAGCAGGGATACCGATTCATGTTGACTGAAAAATGTCACGGTTCAATTTTTAAAACATGTGAGCCATACATTTATGAAATATTCTGTTTGCATTTTCAATTATAATGGACCAAGTGGCTTTGTCTGATACCATTAATTTAGCCATTGTGTTTTCCACAATTTCTTCAGCATTTCTGGTAAACATCGCAAACCTGTGTCCTTGATCAGGACAATATTTCATCATGGGAGGATGGAACTACACTGATGCATAATAACTTGCATTCTCCTAACCAAAGCATATCTGTTAAATAGAAATAAGAGCTATTTTTGACACAGTAATGCTTCCACTGCTAGGGCAGTGGTAATGTCTCAAATCAGGTCATCATGACAAAACATTGCAGCCCTGAACTTTAACGGAACCCTTTTATTTCTATTTATAGATTCCACCTACTGAGTCCCTGAGTGTCCCCTACTCAGAGATGACTTATTTTTAGAGCTCACGTGTCATTGTCAGCTCTGGCACAATAAGGAGACAGAATAAGACAAAAGAGAGAGAGCAAGAGGATTTACTGAATTCCCACTGCCTGAGGGACAGAAACAACGTAGAGATTCTTACTCTGATCTACACAAGCACATTTCACTTTTCTGTAACAGTGGAAAAAGAACATACTTGAAAAATAAGATGTGGAATGAAGTCCCATCCTTACTGGGAATCCCCCTTCCCCAAGATGTTCCCTGTTATGGACTGGTTGCAATTTTATTTCACATAAGCTGTTGCAATTTTAAAGGTGCATGTGTGTGTGTGGGGGGTAGTTTCTGACAGAGGGTGTAAGGGACAACTGCAATTATCTTTTATAGATTGCAAGACTACTTTATTGCACAAAAACTAGTGCTGAATAACAAAAAATCTCAGGTAATGATTTTTGGTAGTAAACAAAATAACACAAATCAAACATTATATGTTGCTATGAAAACAGACTCAGTGTTGAAGCAAGTAAACCCCTATCAATACCTAGGAGTATGGCTAGACTCCCAGTGTAAATGGGATGTACATATAGATGGTTTAATCAAAAAAACTAAATGCTAGGCTAGGGGCCCTTTATAGAGTCAGGAGATGTAGCCCCATGGAAGCTAGAAACTGAATTGTTAATACAATGGTGACCACTCTTTTTGATTATGTGGATGTGATTTATCAGGGGTGGCCAGGAGGAATCTGGACAAGCTGGACATGTTGTATAATAGGTTTGCCTATTTCATCCTGGACGCCCTAGGGTTAACTCACCAATGCTTCCTGTATAGATTTCTGGGATAGATAAGTTTGACTGACTGTAAACACCTGCATATTCTATACTTAACTTATCAGAATTTTTCTCGAAAAACTTCACCCTACCCAAGTAATCTATTTCAAGTTTGTACAGTAAGAAGTGGTTTAAGGACAGCTGATTATTTGGAACTTAAAGTCCCAGTATTAGAAACATCTAAAGGGAACTCGGCCATTGTTAGTCTTGAACCCAGAGCCTGGAATGAACTACCACAACTTTTAAAATCAAAGAGGAAAGTCTCATGGAATTTGATAATAGCCCGGCTTATGAGTGAATCCACACTGCTTAAAAGCTGTTGTATTTATAAAGAAGGTGGCTAACTAGGTGATTTTTATAAAATGATTTTTGGTCTTAAAGTTTTTAGAAGCTGTCATTGCAACAATTTGCATTTTGTCACACACTATGCATCTTTGTTGTGTAATTATGTTTTAATAATGTTTGTGTATAAAGTTTTTGATGCTGTTCAGACAAGGATGAATGAATGAGGGACCCCATTGTAAATGAGCTTTGGCTCAATTGAGTTATCCTTTTCTTCATGTCCAAGAATAAATGATGACTACTACTACTAAGTAAAAAGCAACCTGACCAGGTTTACAGCTGTAGGTGGACCCACAGAAAGATGATCCACTCACCAGGAATAAAAGGAAGACTGACACTTCAGTGCAATGGAGTGAAGTTGAAAAACATGCAACACAGAGTGGGTTGAACCAAAAGGTGATTATGGGACTACAGTGGAGAGAGACTAAAGCATCAGAATCAGGATGGGAGATACAAAATAAGGATGTGGAATTGAAGCAAAGCTGTAGGCTGGATCAAAGCTCTGGCACTGAGTGATACTAAAGTCTAGCAAGAGAGCAGAATTGATGTCAATGAGTGTAGTGGAGCCCACACTGTGGTGTGGAGGGTGGAGGCACTGTGCCTCACTTGCTGTCACACTGGTGACCCAGGTTTGGGAATGGACTCATGTCACTGGGGCTTGACTGGGGAGAGGAGGATTGAGTGTCCAGAAGATGGCTTTCCTCCTCTGTAGATGGATGGCTGCATATCCTGGCACTGGTCTGGCCTCTAGCAGAAACTCTAAGGCAGGCAGCCAGGGACAGCAACTTGGGGGCATGGAGGGATGGCAGCCAGTGACAACCCATGCATGGGAGCATATGTGGGCAAGTCTGGAAAGCACTGTGCATCCATTCCCCCAGTGGAGGAAAGTGAAAAATGGCCAGGGGCAGCACAGGATGACATCTACCCTTCACATGCTCCGTGTCAGCTATAGGGCCCTCTATTGGAATGAGATATGTTTATCAGTGGTATGGCGCCTACTGTTGACCCATGCCATGGTGGGGGGGTAAGCCATGGAGGAATGTGACAGGATTGAATAAGGCCCTGCCCCATTTGTTGTGCAGAAAGATTTTAAACACAAGGGTCTGTTCTATCCTCTCCTTTTCTGTCTTCTCTGTCTGGTTGCGCAACCAAATTATCTTGTGAGGCCTAGGAACTGGTCACTCTGACAGTTTCGCAGTTCCCCATCTCTCACTATCTGTTTGCCTTCCCTTGCTGTTCTGTCTTTTCTTCTTCCTTGAATATCTACAAGCATAAACACATATGTGAATTTTTGTGTGAAACTGTAAGGTATATTGCAATCCCTTTGTTTAAAACTGTATCCCTTTGTTTAAAACTGTATGTTTTACTGTTGAAATAATTGCAAAAAGCTATTTGATACTCAAGGGGTTAACCTGAAATGCAGTTTTTAAGCCTTTTGCAGAGATGTAAACAAGAGGTCAGTTCTGGGTCACTATGTTCTTTTTGCTGCACCTGCTGAAACTGACAAGAACAATGTGAGAAGCAGAATATTTTCTTAACAAACTCCTTGCAATGACTTGTTATAAAAAGAGCTGCAATGTTTTGCAAGAGGGAGAGAGAGATAGAGACTGAAACTGGAAACTGAGAAGAAAAACTCAAAAGATGGAGGACTGTTTTTTCTGTTTGTACTACCATTGCAAATAGTTAAAACTGAACAATTTGTATTTTTTATTTTGCTGTTATTAATAATAAAATGCTATTTGTGCATTTTGAAACTGCTCCTGGTTTTCATATGCTTTCTGACCTGTGCCTCGATGACAAGGAAGCACCAGGATTGTGATAAGCCCCTGGGACGCCAGGTGACAGGGCTGGGAGGGTTGGTGAGAAGGGTAGCCTACACTGAAGAGGAGGACAAATAGACTAACAAAAAAAAAATAACTGCAGCAAGGCCGTGATATGAAATAGAGAGATGGGGTCTGGGACTTGAGCAAGATTGGGGACAAAAGAAAGGCTAGGGAAGAGGAGCAAGGCTCGGGACCTTAGCAAGCCTGAGAGACAGAAACAAGTCTAGGAACTAAAGCAAGCCTAGGGGACAGAAGCAAGTCTGAGGGAAAGGAGCAGGGTTTGGAACTTAAGCAAGACTGTGGGATAGGAGAAAGGCTGGGGATGCTAGCAGGGCTGGGGGACAGGAGCAAGTCTGAGGGAAAGGAGCAAGGTTTGGGACAAAAACAAGGCTGTGGGACAAGAGCAAGGCTGGTAAAGCTAGCAAGGCTTGGGGCAGGAGCAATGTCATTTGATAAGAGAAAATCTCTGGGCGAGAGTGAGGCTTTGGGGCCAGAGAATGGCTGTGGGGTTGGACTGAGGTTGTGAGGCTAAGTAAGACTAGGACACAAGAGTAAAACCAGGGAACCAGAAAAAAACAGTAGGGATAGATTGAAGCTTTGAGGCTGGAGTGAGGCTGTGGGAACAAAGTGAGGCTGTCAGATGAGAGCAAGGCTAAGAAACTAGAAAAAGACTCCATTGGTGGAGTAATACTGTGGAAACAGAGAAAAGCTGTGAGATAGGAGGAAGGCTAGGGGCTGGAACAAAGCTATCAGCTCAGAATAAGATGTTCAGACCGGAGCAATGCTATGTGGAACAACAGAGAGGCTATATAACTTTAAAAAGCCAGGGGACATGAGCAATGCAAGGGAAGATGAGCAAGTATGGGGGACTGCAGACCAGTTTCAGGACTTGAGTGAGGCTGGGAGATCACAATAAGGCTCTTCGACTGGAGCAAAACTGAAGTAAGTAAGTAAGTAAAGCTTTATTTATTGAGCACCCATTTTCAGAAGCTAAGAATGCTGTACACTAAAATGACAAGTTTAAAACACAAAATCAGAAATCCGCATAATAAATAAAACAATCCAGCAAAAATATGTGCAAAAGGTGTAAATTAATAAAACATTTTCAACAGTGCATCTGGCAGCAACAGCCCAGATGCTTATTATATTAAGCTGAATGCTTCCTGAAACAAGAAGGATTTTAGGCCCCTTTTAAAAGCCTCCACTGAAGGGGCCTCCACAAATGATCAAGGAAGCCCATAGACTTCAGTGGGTTTCGGAAGAAAATTTTTGCCCACCCCCTCTCCCCCACCTCCCACCTTAATTAAATAGGCCTTAGCTCTGCCCACTTCTGCCTAGGGAACCGCCCTTTTGTTTCTTATTGGATACTCTCTCTCTCTCCTGTACCTCCTCTTATTACTGCCCACTCTCCCTCCTCCCTGCTCCTCCTCCTCCCCCTCTGCTAATCAACTCAGTCTCCTCATTGCCCCTGCCTCCCTTCTGTGCCTGACACCCTCCTTATATCTCCTACTGCCAGTCACTCTGTCACTTCATGACTGGCTTACCCCCCCTTTGGCATTCCGTAGCTCCCATGCACCCATTCACTCCTGAACTGTATTCTAGAGCTGCTACCTCCTGTCTCCCTGTCTTGTTACACTCTTTAATGCCCCCCCACTACCTCTCTGCTACATCCTCCTCTTTTGCTACTGCCCTTGTCTCCTCACTGCCCCACCCTCTGCCCGTTCTCCCTCAGCCACCTGCTTACCTAGTTCCCCTGCCCCCCGAGCCTCCACCTCATTGCTTACCTGCTGCCACTTTCACTAGCTGCCTCCCATCTACCCAGCACCCTGTGTCCGCTCTCCCCCCCATTCACATTGAATCATGTATGACACCGGTACTCTGTACCCCTTTCTCCTCACCTTATTTGCCCTCTCCCAACTCCTACATCCTCCCTGCTCATGTTTCCCCACTGTCCTGAACATCTACCAACTCACACTCTCTCACCCCCTCCATGGTACCCTCCCTCTCGATCTCATGTACCCACCTTGGGCATCTCCAGTCACTACGAAATGGCCCTCTACCCCAAATGGCCGTTGGGTACTCCCCCTGTCCACCACTACTACTGCCATGCTTTACCCACAGCTTCACCCATTTACTTGCCCTGGTGAATCTCAGAGTTCTCTGGCCCAAAAAAATAGGTGCCAGTCATGGGTATCTCACACCAGTACTCTAAAACGTATACTTCTTCTTCTGCTATTGTTGGGAAACATTCATCCCAATCCTGGACCAGCCCCTACAATAAGAACAACTCAGACCAATCTACCAGGATCCCTCTCAATAATCTCACTTAACATATGCAGTCTTCTTTGCAAAAATGATGCCCTTCAGACTTTTGCCTGCCAGCATAACCCAGACATACTAGCAGGCATAGAAACCTGGCTCTCACCTTCGGTTCCCAACCATGCTATCACCCTCCCTGGGTATAATGTCTACCGGCTTGATCGAACATCAAAAAGAGGTGGTGGCTGAGCCCTGTACCTTAAGGGACACGATCCGGGGGCACCTCATCAACTTAACCCCCCAAACCACCACTGCACATATTCTTCCTGTCAAGATCCTTCTCGGTGCACACAATAAAGCCATCACAGTTGTCACAGTCTACATTCCACCAAGAGAGCAAGATAATGGGCTTAACGCAGTCCTGGAGTTTACCAAATCTCTCTCACCTGATTCAGAAACTATCCTTCTCAGTGACTTTAATATTAACTGGCCGGCTGCAGAGGCAGGGGCATACAGGGACTTGATAGCAGCAGCAAACCTTTCTCAGATGGTTATCTCCCCAACCAGGACAAACTATAAAATGGGTACCAGCACCCTTCTGGATTGGATCATAACAAGCCATCCCACCAGGATCACAAACACCACTATCCTCCCTGACACACTTAGTCACCACTCCCCCGTCATCTGCTACTGGTCCAATAAATTCATCAAGCCTTCCCCCCCAAAAACCATTACTAGCCGGGTTCTACCTAGAGGCAAGCTACCTCATCTTAAAACCTTCCTTCGTCAACAGGATTGGTCCCCAATTCTCACTGCAACCAATGTGAACACTGCACTGGAACACTTCATCAGGACCTTCAACCAAGCATGCAACATATTTGCACCCTTCAAGAAGCACAAGGCCAAAGCCCTATGTAACCCCTGGCTCACCAGAGACCTACTTAGATGACTAAAAGCTCGAGACCACCTTTGGGAGATTGCCAGAAACACTGGGAGACAAGTTGATATTGTTAACTATAAACATGCACAAAATGACTGCACCAAATATATCCTGGATACGAAGACCACCTATTTCCATAATGCTCTCACTAACTCATGGGGCAATGGTAGGGACTTCTGGAGTAACATTAAAGAAGTCACCGGGAAGCAATCTAAATCACCTCCATCAGTACTCAGCATAAATGGTGAAACTACGCTTGACCAGAAACTCATTGCTGATACATTCAAAGACACCTTCACTGACCTCAGTGCTGTACTCCCACAGGGTTTTTTTGATGAGGTTGTTCCCCTTGCTCCCCCAGCCACCTCCAGCCACCCTCCCTTCTACTTTAAAGCAGTAAAAATTTATCAAGTCTGCAGCTACATTACCAAAACCATTTGCAACTCCAGAGCCAGCAGTGACTCCCTCAACCTCAAACTGCTATCACTCACACTTAAAGAAGTACTCTGACCACTGGCCAGGATTTTCAACCTCTCCCTCAGCCTCAGCCAGTTCCCTAACTTATGGAAATCTGCTGCGGTAACCCCAATTCATAAAAGTGGTGACAAAACAGCTACTGAGAATTACCATCCAATTTTCATCCTAGCTCTACTCTCTAAGGCCCTAGAACGGATTGTGTCAGACCAGCTCACTGACTTCCTAGACAATCACAACATCCTGTGCAAGGAGCAACATGGCTTTAGAAAAGGTCATAGCACCTCCACGGTGCTACTTGAATTTACTGGTGCAATCCATCACTCACTCGATAACAGTCATCTTACTGGGTCCACCTTCATCGACTTAACTAAAGCTTTTGATACCATCAACCACAATCTCCTACTTGCCCAGCTTCGACTAGCAGGCTTCTCACCTAACTCGGTGAACTGGATCAAAAGCTACTTAGACAACTGCTCCCAAAGAGTGAGAATTGCTGGCACACTCTCAGACCAAAGAACAGTCCGGTCTGTTGTCCCACAGGGCTCAATCTTGGGCCCCCTCCTTTTCAGCCTTTTTCTGAACTCACTGCCAGAATCCTGCCCTGAACAGATCCTACTCTACGTGGATGATGCTGTCATCCTAGCATCCTGCCATGATCCAGTCCATCTACAAGGTAACCTCCAACAGATCTTCTCTGCAGTTGATAACTGGTTCACAAAACACAGACTTATCCTTAACCAGAGAAAAACAAAGACCATGATCTTCTGCAGCTCCCAAAACAAACACAAACAATATCAGCTCTCCATTAAAACCAAGCAAGGAATCACCCTCGAACAAGTTCATACCTTCAAATACCTCGGCCTCACCCTCGACTGTAATCTCTCCTATGTCCCACTCATCAATAACGTGGCAAAAGTAGCCAACACCAGGATGGGCCTACTTTTCTGACATAGGAAACATCTAACCCCAGAAGCTCTGTCCATAGCTGTCCAGAGCTCCATCATCAGCATCACTGACTATGGTCTCATTATCTATGGATCTGCCACAAGCTCATCTCTCAGGCGTGTTTCGACTTCCCTCAATCAAGCCTGCCGACTCGATACTGGTTCCCACCATCTCACCCACACCTGCGACCTCTACTCCAAAACAGGCTGGCTGCAACTGAGCAACCGAATCAAATACCAAACCTGCATCACTGCTAAGAAAATCATGATGGGAAAGGCACCATCAGGAGTCATCACCCTCCTCAAACCCAAAATCACCAACCACAACACCAGGAGCTCTAAGCCCTAAATCCTTCAAATCCCCCACTGCCGCATGTCCGAAGGCCAAAGGTCATTTGCATACAGGGCTCCAAGTTGGCTGAATGAGCTCTCTAGTGAGACCTCATCCACAGCAACACTTGGAGTGTTCAAAAAAAGCTCTGCCTCTCCATAACTGGCACCTCCACCTGTGCTTGCACCCCATAACATCTTCATTCCCTAAGCTGCTTCTGACCTTATAGGTGTCAGTTTCTGCCCTCTCTTCTTGCACTTACCTGTCCAGTACAACTTCTAATGCACTTGCCCTGTGTCTATCCTGACAAGGCCCCTCGGCTGCCGCACCCTGACCCTCTACACCTATTCCTTCCCCTACTCTCAGCCCTCTCCCCTTCTTGCACTCTTCCCCCTATTGTTTCTGGAGTTACTCATCACTCAGTCTGATTTTGTCAAGCAAAGTTACTGTCTAAAACCATGTACCTGTAACTGTTTTATATTTTAGTGTCTGTTACCCTGTAACCAGCATGACGTGTAACCTTTGTAAAAGAGCCTTGGCTCAAAGGTACTTTGTAATCCTAGACACAAATAAATAAATAAAAAGCCTGTTCCACAGGGCAGGTCCCACATGTGTAAATGCCCAGTCACAAGATGTTTTAAGCCTGGCCCTTGGAGCAGCTAGGAAGCCCACCTCAGAGGGGTGGGAATTCTGATAAGAGGTAAGGAGATCACTCATGAAACTAGGAGCCAGTCCATATTGGGCCTTCCATATACGGCCTTATAGGTCAGTGGATGGAACCTTTTTTTCAATTAGTTTTTATTGAATAAATCATGAGAATACAAACAATCTGTCATAAACAAGGGAGGTCCAATACAGTTTGACAGAAAAATAAGAGTGAATTTAAGTTAACAGGGTAAATTGATAAAAACAGAATAACTAAACATGAATGGGTAAACATGTAAAGAAGAAAACATGTATAAACGTATCATTTTGATTGAAAAAAAGAGGAAACACATTCTATATAACATATATTTAATGACGACATTCCCCCAAACAAAAAGAAATGAAGTATATAAAGGATAGACGAAGGCAGAGTATGAAGAAAGGAAAGGAGGAAAAGAGAAGAAGAAGGAGAGGTAGAGTGTCTGAGGGGGGAGAGGGAAAAAAGGGGGTGGGACAGGGTGAGAGTTGGTGAGAGTGATGGAGAGAAGTTGACGGCAGCACTTTCTAATGACTGTATGTGATAAATTTTATGAGGTTTCCCAATTTTTTTCAAATAAGTTTCCATTTCTATTGAAGTTGATGGAACCTGAGGGTGAGCTGCCACTTCGCGGCAGCCAGTGCAGTTTTCCCAAAATGGGGGTTATATGACAAGACCTAGGGAGGCCCATCAACAAGCTGGCTGCAGTGTTCTGCAGCAGCTGCAAGCATCGTAGTATACCACTGCTGTCACTCCAAGGCATAAAACATTACAGTTACTGAGTCTGGATGTAACAAAAGCATTTACAAGAGAGGGAAAGTATTTCGGGTTGGGGGGGGGATCAAAGCTTTAATCCTGGCAATGTTTCTAAGATAGTAAAAGCCATTCCAGACTACAGTCCACACCTGTGCCTCAAATGTAAGCCTTTCATCCAGAATGATCCCCTGAGTATTCACTTTAACAGAGGCCACTAAACCAGAGGAGTCAAGCAGTACACTCACTTACTCCACAGCAACATCTGCACCCCTCTGATGACCAGGCTCAATCACCAGTACCTCCATCTTGTCAGGGTTAAGTCTATGTCAGCTAGATGACATCTAGTCCTGAATCTCAGCCAGGCACAAATTTTGCACATTGACTGCATCAGGTATCCCAGGTGCAAAAGACATGTACAGCAGGGTATTATTGGCATGGTAATACAAATCCAAGTTGTACTATCTAATGATTCTTCCTACGTGAGCATGCACACAACAAACAACATGGATGAGTGGACAAAACCCTAAGGCACACCACACAGCAAGGGTATTGGGATTGAGGAGAAGCTCCCCATCATCACACTCTGCGTCCTGTCTCTGAGGGAGGATTCAAACCAACAAATGACCATTCTGGTGAGTCTAAAGTGTTTTCTGAGATGATCCAACAGCAACCCATGGTCCATGATGTCAAACACTAAGGAGAGATGGAGGAGGATAAGAGGTTACCACTTTCCTCCATCTCTCACACTAATAAGGTCATTGTGCACCCTGACCAATACAGTCTCAGTACTTTGGCTGACCGAAACCCGGACTGGAGAGATTCATAGATATCAATGACTGTGAGGTGTTCCTTAAACTGTACCCCCACTGCCTTTTCAATAATCTTTCCCAAAAAGGGACGGTTAGAAAGTGGTCTAAAATTCAGCAAGCAGTCAGGGTCCAGAGATGGTTTCTTAAGGAATGGCCTAACCAGTGCATTTTTAACACACTTGAAAAGACTCCCTTAGAAAGGGAGCATCGACTAACTCAGTAAACATTGGGCCCAGAAACCCCACACACCCCACTACAAGGTGTGTTGGACCCAGATACAGTTCACAAAAGGTGAGCCACAGCTCTGAGATCACCCCACAAACCTCCTCCACTGACACCAGCCTAAACTCTTCCCCAAGAGGCAGAGGGCTCCTGTCTACTCTCAAACTGACCATGCCAGGTCATGACAAACCGATTGGGGAAATCCCATTTTGAATAGAAGACATCCTGTCAGAGAAAAAAACAAACAAGCAAACTCTTCACAGCATGCAGATGAATGTATTTATTCATTTAGTTTTTGTTTACCGGGTAAGTGCATTAGACAAAAGCATTGTCTATTTTCAGGCACAATCCGGGAGAGTTACACACAAAGGAACAGCAATTACAGGTAACACAGCAGTACAAAACATCAAACAATTTATTAGACATTGAATTAGATTCAATTAATTAGATTAAATTTGCTGTTACCAATTACAGACAAACCAGATTTAGCAGACTGTCTACCATCTGGAAGAGAAGAGCTGGTCAGTTTCTCGCTACCATAATTTCCCTGAACAGGAATGTTGCCTTCTTATGGGAAATAGCCTTTTGATACTCAGCATAATGAGTCCTCAAAGCCAGTTTGTCCCCACTCAATTGTGATCTCCAAAAATGCTCCAACCTCTGACCCTTAGACTTTAACTCCCTGTGCTCTCCATCAAATCACAAAGATCTCAAATGTGAAGTTCAAGAGAAAAATTGAGGGATCCAAACCAAGCTGAGGGAGCAGAGAAAGACTTGGATAACAGAGAAAGGCACCGGGATCAGAACAAAATGATTGGGCTGATACAGGCTATGAGATTGGTGTGGGACTGTGGGACCAGAACACAGCTGTATGATTCAGAGATGTTTTGTGACTAGACCATAACTTGTGGCATGGACTGAGTCTAGGTGACTTAAGGGCAGTTGGAGATATGTTTCAGTTAAACTGGCTATTCAATTTATATTTTATTGGTTTTCAATAATAAGGTAATTATATCAGGGAATCATTACACAGGCAGGGATTCATAACACTTAATGGCATATTGTTCAATCACTCATATACTCTACCACTGTGAACACATATTTAGTTGGTAGTGTTCATAGAAAGAAATTAGAAACAAACATTTGTCAATGCCGAATGCCGAATGTTGTCTTGCTGGCATTGGCAATGGTAGTGCAGGAGTTAGAGAGATGCATAATAGGAATGGCAGTGAAGTATAGAACTGACGCCAACCCCACCCCCACCCTGCAGAGACTGACAGGCATTAGGGTGTGCCTTTGGGTTGTCAGCCATAATGCTCATGCCATTTCACCTCATCCTACCCTGCGGACTCCGACAAGTGTTGCGTTGTGTCTTGGGGTCGTCGGGCCTTACGCTCACCTTATTCTATAAGGAAATACATTGAGATGTGTGCAGTATAGGAGAATGGGGTGAACTTTGGGGCTGAAGAGTCCAAGGCACACCTCAATGCCTGTCACTGGCTGCACGGTGGGGGTAGGGGTGGAATGGCTTGAGCATTACAGCCGAAAATCCCAAGTCACACCCTCGATGCCTGTCAGTTTCTACATGGTGGGGCGTTACAGCTGGAAACCCTAACACACTGGGTGTTTTTTGGTATTTTCACTCCAAATTTTCAACATGGGCTTTTTGTGACTCCACCTCATGAACAGCTGCACTATCAGTTCATGAGCTGAAAGGTGATTTTGCACAGTGACTGTGCCATTGGGCACCACAGGTGCAAAAACACATTTCGAGGAGCATATGAAAAATGACAGCTGTACTGTACTGTTCATGAGGAGGTTTAAAAAAATGGTGATGTTGAAAATCTGGAGTGAAAATATGAAAAATTGGTGAAGTCACGAGCGTGTGTCTAAACTGTGCAACGCATGCCTGTAACGCAATCATTTTGGGGATTTTTTTAACCAAATTTTCAACATAGGCATTTTGGGACGTCCGCTCATGAACAGCATCACTGTGATTTTGTTAATCTGCCCTAAATGTTGATTTCCCACAATGACCACGCCATTGTGTGCCACATGAACGAAAACACATTTCAGGCAGGATGTGAAAAATGACAGCCATACTGTTCATAAGGAGGTATAAAAAAATGGCAATGTTGAAAATCTGGAGTGAAAATATTAAAAATTGTTGAAGTTACAAGTGTGTGTGGAAACTGCACAATGCACGCTCATAACATGCTAAGTTTTTGGAATTTTTTCACCAACTTTTCAACATAGGCTTTTTGGGACCCCACCTCATGAACAGTGGCACTGTCTTTTTGTTAATTGGTTCTGAAAGGTGATTCCACACAGTGACCATGAAATAACATTTTGGGACTGAATAATGAGATGACAGTGCATGTGTTCATGAGGTGATGTCTCAAGAACCCCATGTTGAAAATTTGGAGCCAAAATTCAAAAGCATGCCTGTGATATCCACCTAAGTTGAAACCCCCCATTTATGCCGTTGTACAGCTTATTTCTTCAGTTCATGGTCGGGTTTGAAGAGTGAGAACGTGTTCCCGCTTCACCAAAGATCATAGCACCAGACCTCCGGAGGTAAGTATGGGGTTGAGGGGGGTGTGGGGAGATGGGGTGCACAGAGGGTGGGTGCGGGTTGAGGGAGGGGTGCTGATGTGGGCAACTGATCATTTTCTTTTTTTCAGGTGCACAAAAAAGAATTGACTCACACGGGACCATTTTCTTTCTTTACAGGTGAATTAAAACAAATGTTAGGCACACTGGGGTGTGCTCCCAGTGTGCCATGCAATGGGGTGGGCTGGGGGGAGGAATATGCTGATGTGGTCGGCTTTCTTTTGGGCAGCATACTGGGGTGGTCTCCCAGTATGCCACACAATGTTGGGGGGAGGACATACTGACACCAGGATTGCAACCCTTGTGTCAGCCCTCTTTTCGATTGTGTGGCAGCAGCAGGACCTGCCGCCATGTTTATTAAAATGCTTCACTAGCAAAGGCACATGGGAAGGGTATCATCTATGCCACTTCATGATGAGCTTGTCTCTGATTACAGCAGCACATTTGTTTCAAGTTAGTGGCACTTTGCATTAACTTGTGTTACCACTAGCATGCTGGCTAATTGGTGAATGAGGGACACACCTACTAAAGCATGCTCTGCATTCACCAACACTGACACACCTCTGCATTTCTCCTACTACCACAAAATATTGCTTGCACATGTGCAAGACAACATAAAAAAGCCAGAAAGGTTCAAATCTATATATAACCTGAATGGCCCCATTTGTTATGGTGAAAGTCCACAAGTCTGGGTGTGATCCAAAATTTAACTAAGATGTAATTTTAATAAAAAGAAACCAACCAATAGGACTCCACAGACAGCATGTAGTCAAGGGCAGTTACCAGATTTCATGCCACCTCCATGACTCTCAATAGCATGCCATCCAGAGTGGGAACCATATTAAAGTCACCAGTCATTGCCAAAGTTCAAGAACTAATTCCAGTCAGAAACATCTCCGTTCTGTCTGGGTTAAGTCTCAGTCAACTTGCATCATCTAATCCCTCTCCTAGGACAAACATCATTCTGGAACAGAAACTGCAGCTGTCCTGCCTGGAACAAAAGACAGGTAAAACTGTGCCATCTTGATCTCCCTTATTAATAACATATGCAGTAGATGGTAAACAACATTAGGGAGAGAAACAAACCATAGGGCATACTGAAGTCATAAACAAAGGGCTTTAATGTTGAATTGCCAGTCATAATCCTCTGCTCGCTTCCTAGGAGGCATTGATATGGATGGAGAAGTCAAGGTTATGGGCCAGCCATATATATATATATGCAAGGGGTAACATAGTCATGATCATAAAGACAGGAGTTTTATGGAGCCTAGTAACTGTCTTTTTGTTACAAAAGGTCACGGAGACAATTTTGATTGCATTTGGTAGGAGTTGATATGAGCAGAATGGTTGATTATGTCATTCTTCAAGCAGCTCAGAAACTGAGGCACCTGAAGCATAAAGTACAGTGTTGCCTTTATACATAGAAATGTGGCAGGATACACAAACTTAGGGGTCACCATTTATATTAGGAAGATGGAAAACAGAAAAATGCCCAGGACTGAGCCCTAGGAAACACCTGAGAGGATTGAAGTGAAGGGCATCTCCTTCTTAGACCAGTGGAAGCCTGTCTCACAAGTAGGATGAAACCAACTGATGGAAAGGTCAGAGAGAGACCTGCATGGACACATTTCTTAAATAGGATTCAATGGGGCACTGTGTCAAAGTCCTTGTAAAGGTCAGCAGTGATAGCAGTGATTAACTGGTCCCAATCCATCCCATTCAAGGTAGAATCAGTAAATTGTAGAAAGAACAAGGCAATGAAATAAGATTTGTGGAAGCCTGATCAGGCTAATGAAGAAGGAGGACTGAAGATATACAGAAAATTGGGAAAGGGAAGATTTTTTCAGTGGAAAAGACTTTCCCTGACTACAGGCAGGCAGGCTGACGAAGGATGCTGAGAGTCCAGAAAAAACAGAGCTCACAGAAATTATCCCATAGTGATACTGATTTCTCCTCATGAAAACTGCTTATTGATACTTAAAACTATTGTAGAAAAGAATGTGTTTATTCTTAGAACAACCACTAGTATCTTCCAACCATTTCCCAAAATAATTGTATTTGATATTCTAATAATGCTTGAAACTGGGGGTGTGGCTCGCCTGCAGCTGAGATGGCCACTTGAATCTGGTCCTCTGCTCCTCCCGACAGTTTATCTTTAAACATCTATTACCCTCCATCTACCTATTTGCAATTTTTACAAGAAGAAATATAGAAACATACAAATTTGTCAGCAGAAAAGGATCCTTTGGCCCATCTCGTCTGCCCATACCACCTCCCTGCCTGGTTTATTTTACTCCCTTTATTCCATGCCATTTTTACTCTTATTTAGCCCCATGCAGTGGTCCCAAGCCCTCTTGAATTTGCTTACAGAATCTACCCCCACCACCCATTCTGGCACCCTATTTCACCGACCCATCACTCTCTCAGTGAAGAACTGCACCCTCATATTGCCTCAAAATCTGCCACCTTCCAGTCTAAATACATGCTCCCTAGTTGATTTGTATTCACTAATCCTGATTATGCTTCCTTCCCTCACCCTGTTTATCCCCTTCAGATATTTGAAGGTTTCTACCATATCTTCCCTTTCCGTCCTCATCTCCAGTGTGTATAAATTTAGCTCCTCCAGTCATTCTTTTGTCTACTTCAAACTGAGCCAGTTATTTCTACAGTTGATCCCTCAGAACTCGCAATATCACAGGCATAAGAGTGTCCACCCACCGGAGCCCTTTGTTCACTGTTCAGCAACTAGCATGGCATGCACAGCGACCCCCAGCATGGAGAAGACTGAAGAGATGTTTGCCTAACTTTTCTCAGAGCAACAGGACATTAAAAACAGTGCCACAAAGCACTCCAAGCAAATTGAGCAGCTCTCCTTCAGGGCATTAGTGACTGAGTAAAAACTGGCACAAACAGCGGACTCCTGCCACAAGCTACAAAATATACTCAGAGACCACAAAATAACTATTCAGTCTATGCAAGCTAAAACTGATGACCTTGAAAATCATGACCACCTAAACAATCTGCATTTTCTTGGCTTTACAGCACAGGCTGAATTGCAAAATACCATAACCTTTTTAAATTGGGCTCTCCCCACCACTCTGAAGTTGCCGGGGGACACCACCTTTGACATTGAGAGAGCACACCATTCTCTGGCCCCTCTGCCCAAGTGAGGTAAAAGATCAAGACCTATAATTGCTAAATTCCTAAGATTCCAGGTGAAGGAAAATATTCTTAAAGGAGCTAAGGAGCTGGGGTCGCTGGAATGGCAGGGACACAGGATTATGATCTTTCAGGACTACTCAAAATAACTAACACTCCACCATCATGCCTATACAAAGTCCCGCCAGGCACTACTCAAAGCTGGTGACTCCTTTGCCCTCCAGTACCTGAACATGCTGTGCCTTATGCACAATGGGGCACCAATGGGCTTTCAGGCACCCAAAGCAGCTATGGACTACATTCAAACCCACTGATCCCGTGCCTTGCTGACCTCAAACCCCTGATCCTGACAGCATGAAACAGACCACTCTCTAGCCAAAGATGGACCTACCCGACCTCCTGTACAGGATCCCCCACATATCTTTACCACACAAACAACTCTTGAGGACAGGTTGATGTAGCCCCCAAAACAGAAAAGGCAAAACCAGAAAAGCTCAAGGAAGTTCTCCACTCACTTGCCTGATAGATCCAGAAGCTGCATCCACAGCGAGCAATCTGCTGACTTGGATGGTGAAGCCTCTCCACTGTTGAGGCACAACAAATATGCTCCTCTTCTACAAGACTCATCAATGGATGTTTCCCCAGCCCAGTGTTCAGTGATCAACTCTCAGCCAAACATGACAGATACAACTGGTGAGTAATAAGCTTAGTCTTGGGCACCCTCGTTCCAACTTTGCAGGCATGGCACGGCTGTTTATTGTTTATTCAAGATGGTCTCAGGCTTAGCAAGGTGTTGCAAGTCTTTTGGGCTATTATTTATTTTGATTGTCAGGGTAATGGTGGGTGGAGGGAAGTCAAATGTCTTATTAATACATTGTTGTACATATTGTAAGGTCAAAGTGGGTCTCTGTGCGGCTGTACCCTGTACGATGTGAAATGAGGTTAAATACCAAGATATACCCTACTACATCACACCTCTGAGCTACTTGCCTACATGATCTACTGATACCACTGTGGCTGAGGCTTAGGTCAAGAAGCATAAGCAGACCAGGAAAAATTGTAAAATCCACAAGTAATGTTATATTATTATTAGTAACAAGAGAATAAAAACAAAAAGGAATGTATGGACTGGTTTTCAGGATAGGCAGTCCAAAAAACAAAGTTCAGTTTCTGAGTTCAGAACTGAAGTCTACAGTCAACCGGCTCTCTGTTGTATTTGGTCCCCAACTCCCCCTGAAGACACTTGCCTTCCTCTTTTCACATAAAACTTCGGAACCTTGTCAGCCTCTAGTTTCCACCAGAGCATTGTGATCCAGAACTTCAGAACCTTGTCAACTTCTAGCTTCCACCAGAGCATTGTGACCCAGAACTTCAGAACCTTGTCAGATTCAAGCTTCCAGAGCATTGTGACTCAGCTACTAGCTGGCCTTTTTTGCTGACAGATTCCACCAGCCTGAGGTCAAAAGGTCACACTCTGATACACTTCACCAATAAATTCAAAGAGTTGTTTCTTTAATCATTTCAACAGTAATAACTACATCTCATTTACAAATCAGGGAACCCAGTTTCATACATATTTTTTTTACAACTATATTAAAGCAAGGTATAGGTAGCAAAAAGGGAAAAAGAAAGAACAGCAAGAAAAGGTAAGTGTTGACTGCACAGTCCAGTAGAAAAGACAGAGATAGCAGGCAGAATCCTTGCTTCAAACTCTCTCTCTCTACATAACACAAATGGAGCAGGGCCCTACAAACTCTGTCACAACCACCCTGAGCAATCACATTAGAGCCCTTTATCACCACTCCCCAGAGGTCTGAGATTGTGGCGGTGATACAATACTTGGCCAAAAGCTCCCTATGGCTAAATACTCACCATGGGGAACAGATTATGTTTTTTCCCATGTTCCATTACAGAGCCAAACAATCTGTGATACAACCCCCCACTGACCACACAGTTCATATCTCAGGTTACATCCAGAGAACCTGCTGTGACAAGCACCAAATGGCTGAAAGGAGAGGAATGTGTATAACAGTTTCCTTCCAGGTATGTCAGCTTCTTTCACTGACATGCCATTAATTCTAATACACCCCAACACCAACAATGGACAACATGCATGAAAGAAAGTCTGGATCGAAACTGAATTAGCACCCACCAAATGGTCTACCTGAAACTAAGACAGATGGCTCTGAGAGATTGCAATTAAGCCCATACCGAAAATATGGCCACTTGGTTAACCACTTCACATGCCAGTACCATAAAAATAGATTTCTTGCCCTCGGCCTCACATTGAGCCCTCTCTGCTTGATCTGGGTGCATGTTGTGGATATGACTAGGGCTGTGCTCTATAAATGAAACAGTTGCTGCCACACCCAAAGTAGCCTTTCCAATATCTGACAGGGTACTAGCACACTCTAATTACTACTGTTAAAAGACTGATCACATCTATAATCGACTCTTACCTCTCCCCTTTTTCTACCCCCATATCTGTCCCTTCCACATTCCTTCGAGCCTGGTTCCAGCTCTAAATTCTCCATACTGTATCACTATATATCTTTTTGTATTAGGTTTTATTTGTGTACGGTGCACTTGATATGTATATTTCTTTACTTTAATGAAAAATTGTGTCCTACCCAAAACTAGCTGTATCTTCTGTTCCAAACATATACTACTGTCAATGCTGCCTTCTGATACTTTGTATATACTGTATTATTGTATCTCACTTTATTTGTTTTATTACTATTTTCTTGTGTGTTGCATCCCATGTATATTGTCCCTTGTTCCTTGTTAACAAACCCAGGTCCACCTCGAAAATGAGCTTGCTCAATGGTGATCACCTGGTTAAATAAAGACTTTGATTGATTGATTGACTGATATGGGGGGGAAGTGCTTAAAGGTACTACTGTTATTATTGAGGTTGCTGATTGTATTCGCTGATTACAGTGATAATGATTATGTTCATACCCCGCCCTGTGAGTAGACTGTAGTGGCTAGTTTGTATCCACCCCTCTATGCCACCCACCCCCCATACCCACGTTTTTTAATTTGATGTGTACCGTGAGCGACTGGATCTACTGCACATAAGCCACAATTACTAGTACCTGGGGACATCCCCCGTGTCAATCAGAATAGGCTGTTGGCTGGCAGGCTTGCCTTAATTTCATGGCAGTGATAGACCCCTCCAGATGTGACAGTTCTAAGCTGGTACTCACCCCATTTAAACCCCTGCTAACATAAACCAGACATGCCACTACTCTTCCTGCATACTATGATCAGCTACTCATCTATCGGCAGGGTATGCTGAACATTCCCACTTTGACTGTTAACTGTTCTCCTGTCTCTTGAATATGGTTGTTAGGATGGGTTGGGTAGGCAGGGAGACCCCTGTTGCCTCTACCTTTTTCAGTCCATCAACACAGATGAACTGCAACCATAACGAAGGTGCACGCAGCTACTATTCTATGTCATCCCCTCTCACGCACTCTCCCCTGATCTTGAGATGCTGATATGCCAGCACAACTTATGAATGCTAATCCCTTTTATCCTTCCCCCCAACTCTTACTAGTTACAAACTGAAGAGCCTGACTCCCCCAGTCAGAGGATGCCTAGTCTTATGCAATCCCTGTCTATTAGAGGCAAGCCTCACCTCATCTCATAAGCTCTCCTGCCATCACTTCATGAATAGCAGGCTGGCATGTACATAGTTGTAGAACAGTCATAGATGTTGGAGGCAGCACTTCAGCTACACTGATAAGCCAAGAGCATCATTGTATTCTTTGTCCAGTTTGCTTGCAGGCATCCTGAGTCCTATACCCCTCCTTATCCCACCGCTCCACTCACACAACATACTTCCTATATACAGTATACATATAGCTCTCCTTTGCAGTGCTGCATGTCATCTCAGCTCCTCTAACCCCCTTCCCACAGCTCCCGCCACCAAGTAACTCACTGGTGAGAGGGGCAGTACCTCTGCCCTGAACACTATCTCTCCCCATCAGCAGTGGCATGCCTTGCTTTTGCCCGAACTTTATGCACCACCTCTTACAGCAGCCTAGGCATCCTTTCGCTCTGTGGGGCTGCACCCACTGTACAACTCCCTCCTTAACTCTCCCTAACATTTCTCATGTCTAAATCACTGCCTGCTCAGGGAATACCACTTAATTTAGTTGTCTCTCCCTCTTTCCTTCATTTAAAACACATGATGAGCGTACCAATCAACCCCACCACCACTTTCCATGAGGAGTGGGATGGATGTGTCGGTCTCCACCCATCCCTCTCTCCTCATAGCTGAAAAGCTCTCTCTCACAGAGGTTTCTGCCTGTGTGAATGACCAGCTATCAGCATTAGCAGTCAGTTCATAGACTTGCACTGATCTGCTAACGCCCCCACCTCATGATTTAGTGGTGAACCCTGGATGTTATTGGTACCTGGTTCCTATCTACAATGTCACTATAGGACCTTTATCTAAGTTCATCAATGTTATATCTTTTATCATGATTAAGTGTTTAGTAGACTTAGTAGTATTATTTAGATTTGCTGTGTATGTCCATTATAATGTTGAGTGTTATCTTGTGGATACAGTATGTAATACAAATTACAGTCACAGCCAAATACATGGTCAGATATTTCCTGAAATTTCTGTGATATTTCTAGAGAAATATCCTGCTTTCTCCATTTCCACAGTAGGGGCAGCAGAGAGAAACTCTTTAGAAATGTTGCATAATATCTAACCATGTCTGTGGCTACTACTGTAGTGGTACAGGGGGTGCAAGGTGGAAATTGATTTGGATGGACCCTGGATGCCCACCCCAATGCACACCATCTTATCCAGTTACCCGTTCAGTGCCCGCTTGCCCATTTCTCTAATCCACCCTACTTGCTTCTCTACCACATACCAATAGATAATGACTAATATCCTCTGCCACAGCTGGAATGTTCAGGAACTGAATTCTTCAATCACGTGCAAGCTTTTACTGACCCACCTACACAAGCTACAATCCCAGGTGGTGTTACTACAGGAAACTAAACTGACAGACTCAGAAACCCTGATGATCAGAAGGGGCTTGGTAGGGCTGGAGGTGCACTAGGGTTACCACCTGTCCCTATTTTCGCAGGACAGTCCTGATTTGGGCAGTTGTGTCCTGCAGAAAAACATGAAAAATACTAAATGTCCTGACATTGTAGTAGAAAAAATATTTTCTGATTTTCCTCTAAATGTTGCAAAAAACTATAATATCTTAACTAAAATACCTTAAAATAATAAAAAACACAAGAGACAACTAAAAAACTGTAACACTTAGTCTTAATTCTGATTATTTAGAGCAAACATGTCTGTTGTATTGGTCGAGATGACATATTGTCCTGCGAATAATCCTGTTTCGGTAAGAAATGTCCCACTTTGGGCTTCTTAAAAGGTGGTAACCCTAAGGTGCACAGCTTGGCACACTCCAAAAAAGAGGGAGTCTCTATCCTCAACCATAAAAACCTACATTGGACCCTCAATAAAACACAATCTGATGCAAATCGACAGTGGGCTCTAGCCCTGCTTGATACCCCCCATGGTGCACTGGTTATCTTCAATCTATATGTGCCTAACCAGGATCCCCCCTCCAGTTTTTCCATTTCTTGGCATCTGGGCTGTCTGCCTTTGCAGAACCCCAGACTCCCAGTGCTTATTGGTGGTGATTTCAATTTAACACAGGTCCCCTCAATGGACTGGAATTATGGCAGGCTTGAACCACATGTCTGGGAAGCCCAGCTGCTTGCCTGGAATCCCTTCTGCCATTCTTGGTGTATTCCTCACAGGTCAGATTTGTCTGGGGCTGCCTCAGTTCAGACCACAAACCCGGCAAGGCTACCCCCTCTCACCACTTCCGTTTGTTTTAGTGATTGAGCCTCTAGATGCAGCAATATGTCAGCACCCTTCAATTTCCAAGATTGACGTAGGCCCTTGCGAGTACAAATCTTGACTGTATGTGGATGATGTCCTAGTGATTCTGAGTGATGCCCACACCTCTGTCTCTCCACTGCAACAGCTCCTTCACACATCCTCTATCAGGCCTTAAAATGAATCATACCAAAACTGAAGTGCTACCATTAAATAGTAACTGCAGTAACCCTTCACCACTCTGCAACTCAAGTGGTCTCCAGACTCCCTGACATACATTGGCATTAGAATAACCCCCAATTTGCACAAACTGTGAGACCTCTGCCATACTACTTAAAATTAAAACTGAATTGGAATGCTGGAAACCACTGCACCTTTCAACAGCCGGTACAATTGAGGCAACCAGGATGACGGTCTGTAGGGTATTCCATTTAATCTCTCATCTCCTGGTGTCTATCCTGCAGAAATGATTTAATCTATGCTACAAAATGATTGGTCAGTTTCTTTGGGAAGGGCATCCACCCTGGTACAGCAGGAACAAATTATTCACACACTGGTGGAAAGGGGGCTGGAACCTATCTTGGTTTTAGGGATACCACTGGGCCTTCGGGCTGACTCAGACTATCAAATGGTTTGGAGCAGATTGCCCCTTCTCACCCTCTGGCTAACAATTGAATCTAGTCTACTACAGACTTCAGATCCTTCGGTGCACGTATTCCAGGGAGATAAACCACATACCTCTTCCCCCCACTATCTCCTCATCATTGCACACATGGAGATGTGTAAGCAAATGGTTGGTCTTAAAGCTGGCACACCCAACTCACACCTCTATGGAATAACCCTGCAATGTGCATTGATTGGAAGTCCCTAATTTGGGAGGATTGGAAGAGAAAGGACATTCACACCCTGTATGACCTGTTCTCTATCCACCCGTCCACCCTAAACTCCTTCCAAAACCTCCAATGATGCTATAACCTCACCCAGGCTGATTTTTGGAAATATCTACAACTTCACAGCTCTCTTATACCCATCCTTGCCATGTTTCGCACCTCTCTTCTCCTTCTATATATCATACTTAGCAAATTTCCACATGGCTAAGTGCCACAGAAGGTAAAACTGGATGCATATACTCCCATATCAGAGATCGCATCCTGACCAAAACACCCAAACAAATACTTACTGGGCTACTGTCCTAGGGCACAATATTACAGATGCAGACTGGTTAAACTGTTGGAAAACAGCTCAGAATTCTATCAAAGACTCCAGAGGCAGACTTACTCAAAATTAAATCCTTCATTGCTGGTGTCATACCCTCTCAACCTTATATGCTTCACATCTTCTCCTTTCTAACCATGGCAGGAGATGCCACTGCCCTGGTGAAGATCTCTTTCATATCTTATTGGATTGCTCAAGTCTGCCTAATTACTGATCAGCTATCCAGAAAGTTTTAAGCCAAATACTCCAAGCCCTTTACCACTCTCCCCACTTTCTTTCTTATCGAAATCACAACAGATGACCCCCGCCTCCGTAGAGCACAAAAGGATGTTGTGATCTATTCCAGTGTGGTAGCCAAATGCCTCCTTCCACGCTGGTGGTGCTCTAATAACATACCTCAGATGTCAGAATTTATAGCTGAACTTTCACAATGGGCTATATATGACCGGATGTCTCATATTGCCAGTCAGACTCTACAATGTAATAATATCATATGGGCCGCTTTTCACATATCTGCACTCCTCCCCTGGAATCACCACTACAGGTCTTTAACCATGCTGGCACTACCCAAACAGGGCACAGGATGATCTATAATCCCTATAGCTTGGCTACTTTTGATCCAAAAAGTTTTGATGAACATGTATTAACCACCTTGAGGACTATTTTCAATTTTTGCTGCTCTGTTTACTTGTTTTAAAAGGCTAATTTGTTACTAGAAGTGCACATCCTGAAAAATGTGGTTTACCCATGCTGAATCAACAACACTGTTGTCGAAGTTCAGCATAACGAGATCCCCAATGTCAACAGGTGAAATTTTGCCTGTTCAACATTGGCATGTTTCTATCAGGGGGCTGCACCCCTGAACCCCTCATGCAGAGGGCTGTGCCCCAGCTTCTATAGATTACCAACTCTGAGTCAGAGTTGATTTCGGGGGGGGGGCAAAACACGGTGAAAGGGTGAAATTTCACCTGTGGTCCCCTAACAACGACAATATCGAAACCTGTCGAGATTGTTGCTGTGAGGGATTTCACCATAAATGTGTTTATGTGCAGCCAGCACACCAAAAAATGTATGTGATACACATTAATACTACTGGTCTGTACAAATACCTACTGTATGACTGTGACTGGTATATTAATGTAGAAAGTCTTGAATGAAAAAAATGTTTAACAACAAAATAATGCTTGAAATTACATTTTGAAAGCTGTAACATTTGAACTGTTAGTCATAAAAACAATTTTTTTAAAAGAAAGCTTGGAGTCTGTTCAACATGAATAGTAGTAACAATACTGTTCTCCTGTGTTGCTACCTGCATATACACGTTGATATAATATGTTGTTAAAAATGGCAGGACTTTAAAAATGTAGTGAAATATTTTATGTTTTGTTTGTATCAATATATTGTGGCTGTAGTGATATCCTAGCAATCTAGCTTCTAAGCTTACTCCAAGCTTTCACTTAAAAAAAGAATTAAGTCTCTAGCCCTAATGATTCCAAAGTTATCACATTCGAAAGAAAATATTTTTAAAAGGCCTAGCTCTGGAACTGTAGGGGCTAGAAACATTTTTTCAATAAAAGCTGGGAGTCCAGCCATTAAGAAATGCTGATGTTATTATATTATTATCACGTAACAGATATAGAAAAAGGAAGTTTTTTTCTGGCTATATCAATATATTCTTGGCAAAAAAAACTTTGTTAATGCATCAGTTAGGGTTCCAGCGACAAAAGTTTGAAAATGTACTGTTAGGATTTCCAGCCATAACACCCAGCATCCACTGTGCAGGCAGCAACAGGCATGGGTGTGTGCCTTGGGGTTGTCAACCCTAGTGCTCACCCCATTCCATATGTAAGTAAGCCGAGATGGTTACAGTATAGGAAAATGGTGTGAGCATTAGGGTTGACAGCACCAAGGCACACACACCCATTCCTGTTGCTGCCTGCATGGTGGGGGGTTGGGAGTTAGGGTTGGAAACCCTAACAGCACATTTCCAAACTTTTGTCACTGGAACTCTAACAAATGCATTAACAAAGTTTTTTTTGCCAAGAATTTACTTACATTTTTAGATAGTGTAATCATACCCTTATTTGCTTGTGGGAGTGCAGGGCCCTCATGAACCTGCGCTCTCAACCATCTATAGTTTTTGAAATAAAGTAGTCATATCTTTATTTTCGTGTGGGACCGCAGAGCCCTTTGGGCCCTGTGCTCCCATCCTTTCATAGATGTGTATGTCTATGTAGCTGTGGAAGGGCCATGTGCTTCCATTTATAAGGACAACAGTGACCAAATTGTTAGCATAGCCATCTTATTACACCACCTCATGTACTGGATACAGAAAATTTCCAAATCCCTGCCAAAATGTAATAATGTGCAACTACAATGCCATTTCGCGCCACAGGTGTGAAAACACAGTTTGGCCAGGATTTGAAAAATGACAGCTATGACATACATGAGGCTGGGTAATAAGTAGGCTATGTTGAAACTTTGGGGTCAAAATATTTAAAATTTCCAATGTTACGAGTGTGCATAGCAAAATTGCAATGAATGGGCTTAACAATCCCATTTTTATTAATTTTGACCACACATTTTCAACATAGCTTTCTTATGACCTCACCTCATGAACAAAGTCAGGAAAAATTGTCAAATCCTGCCTGAAAGGTGAATCTGCCCAACTGATCATGAAATCACTTTTACTGCAGGAGTTGCATAATGACAGTCATATTGTTCATGAGATGGGGTCCCTAAAAAGTCACGTTGTCAAAATTTGGAAAAAAATGACTGAGTTATGCATAAAGTTGAAACCCTCATCGAAATACATTGAACCACATTTACCTTTGTTTCTCATATTGCAGTCACCAGTTCCAGCAGCAAGACGTGTCTTCAATTGGGAGCGTGGATCTCAAACCTTAGACCTGTTCAGGTGAGTAAAGGTGTGTGGGGATGTACTGGGGAGTGTGGGGCAGTGAGTGTAGAATGGGAGGTAGGGGTAGGGGGTCTGAGCAGTGTGGGACCTTTTTCTTATTTTAGGGAAAATCTTCAAGGACCGTTTTCATTTTTTCAGGCTGGGACAGCGTTCGGTGGGTGGGGGTTGCCATCACACAGCAGCACAATGAGGATGACCAGTGATCAGGGAGAGGAATGGGACCACTTGACTACTAGGTAATATGCCACTTCCACTGTCCACTGAACCCATGACCACAATGGACCAAAAAGAACAGCAGTCTCCGGTAGCAGCCCAGTCCCTGGTAGCCCACTGCTAACCACTTCAAAAAAATAGACCTTTTTTTAATACTTTCTTTTATTATACTGCTGGAGCCCCTTAACATTTCATCAATTATGCATGTACCAATATTTATGGGAGTAATAATCAGCCAGCACAGTAATGTTATACTGCTCCTCCTTGTAATAAATCATAGGGATGTCTGAAGGATGAAACATGCACACTTGAAAACCCCATATGTGCACAACACAGGTCACATATCCATATAGCAGTATATAAAACAGCATACATGGTCTCTATGTATTGATACTGTAAGTAGGTGTTAGAAACAAAAAACTACTGACAAGTAGTTACAAGAATATTGATACTAAGGAAAGCATATAGTAAATGCAAATCAACATACTAAAGCATAAAATAAAATAAATTACTCAACAATCTATATAATCATCACATTATGGAGCAGTAATTTTTAACATGAGTTACCACAGATTCAAATGCAATCTTAATGTGGACTGAACACATTTGTGCTGAAACTAAATAAATATTGTTGGATACATGCAGTTAGGAGATGTAATTGGTGACTGACGTATTATAAAAGTATTAAGCATGCAATTGTTTCATGTTATATTTTAGATCAATTCTAGCTACAGTATACTGTATGTGCAATCTGTATGCATTATACTGGATTACATGTTATTTAAAAAATTCAGTGTTCTTGATTAAAATGTAGTCTGTCCCCACTGACATTTTATCAAAGACATGAAGGGGATGGTGATTGGAGTGTGGGGAGTGCCACTAGACACCAAGGAATTGATTTTTCAATCACAAAAATGTATCTTTTTTTGTGAATCGTGATACAAAAAAGAATCTTTTTTCGTATTATGAGTCACAAAAAAAGATTTATTACGTAAAAAAAACCTTCAAAAGCCATTTGCCAACACCTAACTACAGAATCCAACTTAGGGGGTCCCAATAAGCAAGCTACATGTCTCGGCTTCAATTTCAGACATCATTTTCTTGAGTTATTACTTTTTGTTTCCCTTGTTAACTGAAATACTAAATGGCAGCCACACAAATAAGGATTTCCCATTTGCAACAAAGGATTACCCATTCACAGCAAAGGATTACTCATTTGCGATAAAGGATCCTTTTTTGCATGGGACAGCTAACTGCTCCTGTTGAAAATAATGGGAAACTTTATAATTTGATAACTTTTGAATGGATTAATATTTTTCACCGAATCTTCAAAATGCATATCTGTGATCCAAGGCCTGTTTACCCTGAAAATTTCAGACCACAATTCCACACCATTTTGACACTCCATTTCTCCACACCCATACTTCTGACTAGAACAATAAGTGCCACATAAAGAGATCTTTAGTCACTGATGCCACATGCAAACGTTCATGCAAATCGGTTGAATGGTTGTGAAGTTATTAAAGTGCAAAATTTTGAATTTAACATACTGTAAAAGTGACTGTTGAACTCTTACTATAGGGGTGCAACCGTGCTCCTATAATATATTTACATCACAACAGAAGTTTCTTTTTTTTTATCAAATAAATGTTATCGATATAGATTTTCTATAACAATAAAGTATATGAATATATTTTCTTAACATCAACTTGGAAAATTTCATGACAGGTTAAAAATTAAAAAAATACATTTTTTACATTTTTTAAAAGTTTGTCTCAGTCCCCATAATTTATTTAGTATCTATATCAGTGTAATGCCCATAAACATTCATCTTATGCCTTATACCACATAGCAAACATTCCAGTCCCCGCACACCAGCAGTTTCAAATCTTTCTCACTTTTGCAGCCTTCACCTGCAAAAGCATAGGACGATTATGACTTTTTTGCAACCAATTTGTCTACATGTGAGTGGAATCACATTCAAGTTGTTTAAAGCCTCCTCCCTGTGACTTGCAACATCTGAGCTCACAATCATACCATGGTGAGCTCTTATACACAGTCACAGTGCAATATTAGACTAGTGCTAGGTATTAAGGGCAGTGGAAATGGTAGAATTATAGCCTTTCACTTCCATATCAGAGCCTCCAGCACAAGCAGTTGACATACCTGAAATGTCCACCATCTATCCAAGCCTAGCAAGATGAAAGTCTCAACTGCTTCAGTAAGACAGCATGCTGACAACTACTGTCAACTTTCTGGTGGCCTCAAAGTTGAATAATATTACTTAATTGTCTGACCACCCTAATAAATCCACCTAGCTGATCCAGTGTGTGGCCTGTCTTGTGTATTAGTTAAAATCTTCTCTGTGTAATATCCAGTAATGATAAACAGGAGAAGTATCTGATGATTTTTTTTTTAACTCTCACCAGTCCTAGCACTGACAAATAACTTCAGGGACTCCAACACCATGGATCTGAAAAGTTCAGTAAACTTCTGTTGGAATTCTGCTTCACCCTACTGGGGTTAGTAGAGCAGGAGAATCTTGCACAAGGTACCTGAACCATATTTGATGGTCAAACACTTAGAAGACCTGTGCTGTCCCATGTAGTATACAGTATATTCATGGTCAATTCTGAAACAGAATGCCACCCCACAAACTCTGCACTTCCCTCTCATGCAGTGCATCAAACAGTAACCAGCAGAGATTGCTTATGGTAGATCAGGGACAACATCATCACCCAACTAGGGCTGATACATACAAAATTAACCCAGGAGTCCATGATGAAACTGGGAATTGAAAATCATCAGTGACTTATTCATAAGGAGAACTTTAATATTTATTACTTTTTGTATTTAATCAATCAGTTATTTTTTTTTTTGCTAGAGTACTCTTTTATATTGTTATGTTAATCTCTTTTACTGTAGGTAACCCCATCATTGTTTTTCACCTAAAAAGTAGTCCTGGTTCCTGTACCTTTTCAGGTGAACAAATTCAAAATAAATTAAAATAAATGAAAATATGCATTTCATAGAAATGCTCAAAAGGGTAGAAGAGCATGACTTCCTGGTCTTCTATCTACCTCTTTGTTATTGCCAATGGGCTTCTTAAGGATCTGGATTAGACAAGGTGAAAACCCATCCTTATCTTATGCTCATGGATACCATATTCTAATACATCTATATACTACCATTCTTCTCTCTACCATTCTCACTTTGACCTACCTTCCCCTTAAATTACAAACTCTGCAATATGTCCATTCTCCTGCAATGGCTGAACATCTTTGGTGGGATGTAAGGCACCATGAAATTCCAGAGCTGTAGCAGCTCAGTAGGTGCATAGGGCAGGGCCCTCCCACCTGACACTTAACACATTCTCACTGACTGTAATATCAAATAAAGTTTATCCAAGTTGTACCAAACCCACCAATCAACGTCCAACCCAGATTACCAGAGCAAAATAAACAGTACACTCCACTTCATTAGGATGCACTTAAACCAGACACCATGATTAAGTGTGATATTTGGGCTGGAGCAGATTTCACCCCCATTAACCCCAATGTTATCCAGCTTCTGTACTTAATGGGGACTATAACTACTGGCTGTCTGGGACACTTATTGGGTGTTATCAAGCTCACTGAATTTATCCTTTATAAATTCCTAGCTCAGACATATGCAATGCTTCACTGAAGATGGCTGTGAAAAAACAAAATCATTCTAGCTGACCAAATTAGAGTTCTAGAGACAGTTGACATGTCCTGGTGCCTCTTTAACAACAGTTGCAAAGTTAATTGACATCTTAAACATAGAAGCTGTTGGAAGAAAAGAATCTTCTGACCCATCTAGTCTGCCCTAAGGTCCCTACCAACTGTGCTTCCATAGACCCTAATCGATCTCTGGCCTCCCCCCCCCCAAGCCCTGTTACTAAGGTTCCCCTGTGTCTATCCCATGCATGTTTAAAACCTGTTACCATTTCAGTACCCACCGCCTCTGCTGGGAGTCTGTTCCAGACATCCTCCACCCTTTCCATAAAGAAGTATTTTCTCCCATCCCCTCTAAGTCTCCCCCTTCCAGCTTCATAACATAACCCTTTGTCCCTGAGCATCTCTTTCTGTGCAAAATGCCACCCTCCTGTACCTTATTGATACCTCTGAGGAATTTGAATATTTTTATCATGTCTCCCCTTTCCTTACTTTCCTCTAGAGAGTACATATTTAACTCCCTGAGCCTTTGAGGGCTTCTGATGCAGGCCATGCACCATGTTGATTCCCCTTTTCTGTACTGCCTCCATCTGAGCTATGTCTTTCCAAAGATGGGGCCTCCAGAACTGAACACAGTACTCCAGGTGGGGCCTCACCATTTATCTATACAGGGGTAACACTACCTCCCTCTTTTTGCTGGTGATACCCCTCCCTATGTACCCTAGCATTCTACTAGCCTTCCTCACTGCCTTATCACACCACTTTGCTACCTTCAGGTCATCAGATACTGTATGATGACCTCCCAGATCCCTTTCCTGTTTTGTGGTTGTTAACACCTCCACCCCAAATGATATGTTGCCCTTGTGTTTCTGTGCCCCATGTGCATAATGTTCCTCTTTTTGGCATTGATGCCCAGTTGCCAAACCCTCGACCAGTCTTTCAGCTTTTTCAGATCTTCCCTCAGTTTTCCACCCTCTCCCAGTATGTCCACTCTGTTTGCAGATTTTTGTGTTATCTACAAACAGGCATACCTTTCCTTCCAGACCCTCTGCAATGTCACTAATAAAGACACTAAAGAGGTCTGGTCTCAGTATTGACCCCTGAGACACTCTGCTGGTTACCTTACCTTCTTCTGAGTGAACTCCATTCACCACTACCCTCTGAGTTCTGTTACTTAACCAACTTCCTAATCATTTTATTATCTTTGGCCTTACTCCCAGGCTGCGCAGCTTGTTTATCAGTGTTCTGTGTGGAACATGTCGAAGGCCTTACTGAAATACAGGTAGGCCACATCCACTGTTCCTCCCTGATCCACCTCCCTGGTAACCCAGTCAAAGAACTCTGTTAGATTTGTTTGGCAAGCTCTCCCCCTCTGTGAACCCATGCTGCCTCAGATCCTGCAATTGACTGGTTTTAAGGTATTCCCCAATCCTTTCTTTGCAGGAAGACCCCTACCTCCTTCACCAGCAGGAGCCGGCTTCACTTTCTGTGCTGAAGCAATTCACAGAGCGCAGTCTACTTGGCACACTCAGCTGCGCTCTGCATCACTAGTCTCCTGCCTGACAAGCTCAGCAACTGCAGGTATGCTGCTCAGAGGTCCTGGAGCTTGACTCGGCTTGTAAGTCGGGTTCCCTGTTGGACAGTTGCACATTGTAGTAGAGTGCCAATTGGCCGCTACAGTACCTTTAAATTTTCAGACTTCTGGCACCACAGTGGGTGCTCCACTAATTTACTGAATTTTATGTGCAGTTTTTCACTTGTTAATTGTTTCTGGCTTGTTGAAACAGTTGCTTTTCCTGCACACTGTCTCAGCATTAGGTTAGTTAGAGACTAATTCAGTTTTGTACTAGCTCAGTTTAATGTTTTTCTGCAGGTAGCTTGAATAGACAAAGAAATCACTGCTTGCTTCTACTTCTAGGAAATTTAATTTGCTGCTGCTTTCTCAGTGTACTGGCTCATCCTTATGCTAGCTGGAGTTTTAATTTAATTGTTGTGCTATCTCAAAGTATTGTTAGTCCTTTGATAGCCAATACAGACAAAGTGATCACTGCTTTTTATTATAAAGTATTTTGCTTGTTTTAAACCTCTGCTTTACTGTTCCTGCTAACCCTGCATTTTGGGCTCCCCTCCCATAACACACTGTTTCTCCTAACACCTCCCCAAGCCTCTCACAAACTCCTTCTAACTTCTCCCTCTTACCTTAATCTCTGACTTTTTCTTGCTCCTTCCCCCCCGCTTGGCTGCTTCTCAGCCCTTTGTCCTGCTCATTTTGAACACTGGTGCCTGGGCTCAGATCACCCCCACCCCTCCCTCTTCAATTTCTGCTGAGCCTGTGTTAGCACCTTTTAGAGTGCAATTAACTTCCCACCCCTGAGTTGTCATGTCTGCCTGACCAGTTTCTCACCTCCGTATGTTCCCACTGTCTACTTATTTTGGTTTTCCTGTTTTTCCCCACCAGTCTCCAGCCCTGAAGGACTCCTTGGCTGCAGCTGTGGCCTCGGACCTTCCCCAATCAGCTGCACCAGTACAGGAAGACCCCTGCCTCCTTCACCAGCATGAGCTGGCTGCACTTTCTGTGCTGAAGCAATTCACAGAGCGTGGTCTACTCAGCACACTCAGCCACACTCTGCACAGCTAGTCGCCCACCTGACAAGCTCAGCAACTGCAGGCATGCTCCTCAGAGATCCCAGAGCTTGACTCGACTTGTGAGCTGGGCTCCCTATTGGACAGCTGAGCACTGTAGTAGAGTGTCAATTGGCCGCTACAGTGCCTTTGAATTTTCAGACTTCAGGCGCCGCATTGAGTGCTCCACTAATTTATTGAACTTAAACTGCAGTTTTTGGCACACCACTAATTTACTGAATTTTATCTGCAGTTTTTTGGCCCCCCCCACACCTTTATTAAATACTCTTCCATCTCTTTTGATATCCCCTCTGCACCTGACTGGCATGGTCATAGAATCTCCCCACCCCATTCTGTTTCCACTTAAAGGCCACTTTCCCCCTCTTCCTTACCCTTCCTCACCTTCTATCCAAACTATCACCATGCCTACTCCTGGCACACTTCTCTTTAAATGTGCTCTTTGTTTACACTCCTGTACAATAATAACAGGAAAGGAGTTATCACACTTGCAGAGACTGCCCCGTCTCTGCAAGGCATGTCCCTTAATGCTCACTGTGCTGCAACACTGATGTTTAACATGAGCTCTCCTACTCCTCCCCGTGAGGCACACTCAACCGGACCCAAGGGACACCCTATACATTGCCTGAACCAGCTGCATCCACTGGCCCTTCAGTCTGGTATTTTTAATATCCAAGCTGTGCATTTTACCCAAAGCAAACCATAGAGATCCAGGAAGCACAGCACCAAATTACTTAAGGAATCTCTCTGCCAGATTGCACTGCTACTGCTGCTACTTTCTGGTAATATCCACCTCAATCCGGGCCCACATTCTCCCTCGTTAGCAGGGCAAGCCAATGTCAGTTGACTCATGATTGGGTCTATAAATATTTGTAGCCTCCTCCACAAGATGGATAACCTCAAAACCTGGCTGATGCAACATAAGCCAGACGTCCTCTCATTAGTTGAAACTTGGCTTTCCCCTAACATATCAGATTCATCTATTTTGGTCCCTGGATATACCATTTACAGGGTGGACCACCTTACCAAACATGGGGGAGGTTGTGCAATATACCTCAGAGACAACCTACAGGCCCACATCCTGCCTGTCCCGGATGTTGGGAACAGCATGCAAGCTCTTGCACTTAAAGAATCACTTGGGAAACATAATAAAAGTCTCACCAGCCTCTTGGTGTATATACTACTGGGGCAGAAGACCCCTGGGCTAGACTCATTCATGAAATGACTCAGCTCCTTGAATCTAAAAGCAGAAACTGTGATACTGGGAGACTTGAATGCCAATTGGCTATCCACTGCTGCAAGTCCCTATCAGGATGCTGTTTCTGCAGTGCATTTTTCCCAGCTACTCAAGTCACCTACCAGGACAAACTACAAAACTGGAACTTCCACATTAATTGACTGGGTTCTGTCTTACCGACCGGAACATATCTCTAATACCCAGATACTTCCTGATGCCTACAGTGACCACTCTCCTGTACTATTCCATTGGACCAATGCCTTCTACAAACACTCTGGGAGAACAATTACAAGTAGAGTCCTTAAACAAGGTCATCTAGAGATGTTGAAAGCTGAGCTACAGCAACAAGACTGGTCCGCAGTCCTTTCCTCCTACAATGTTGATACCGCACTAGCGCAATTTATCCTGATATTCAATGAGGTCTGCGATTGGCATGCCCCACTCAAGAAGTGAAGAATAAAGGGCCACTGCAACCCATGGCTCACATCACAGCTTCTTGAGACCTTGAAAGTTAGGGATCATCTGTGGCATATAGCAGGGGAAACAGGTAAACAAGTGGACAATCATAGAAAAAGGCCCATAATGACTGTACGAGGCTGGTACGTGCTGCAAAAAATCAATACTACAAGGAAGCCCTCACCCATTCCTGGGGTGACAGTAGAAAATTCTGGACAAACCTCAAGGATATCACTGGCAAGGATAGCAAAACAGCCCCCTCAATGCTTCTTTTAGATGGTGTACCTACCACGGACCCTTCAACAATTGCAAACTCATGTAACACATCCTTTACTGATCAAAGTAGTATTCTACCCTCTGACTTCTTCCACAAGTCGACCCTCACTGCCAAAGAAGCGCCCCTAGATCCTACACCCCCTCATCTACCATTTCACTTTAGAACAGTCTCTCTTGCAGAAGCCAGAAAATACTTTCAAAATGTTTTGGGGAAGACCAGGCATATCGGCGACTCCCTGGACCTTAAATTTGTGGCTCTAACTTTGGAAGAAATACTCATTCCACTGACACATGTCATCAATACATCACTTAGATTCTTGCAGTTCCCTCAGCTTTGGAAAGTAGCTTTAGTAACATCAGTGTTCAAGAGTGGTGATTGCTCCTCTCAGGGAAATTATTGACCAATCTCCAGTCTACCTCCTTTATCAAAGGCCCTGGAAAAGATTGTTGCTGACCAGCTGGTAGAATTCCTTGAGAAGTACAATGTACAGTGCACTCAGCAGCATGGGTTTCGGGAAGATCACAGGACTACCACAGCCCTGCTGGAATTTACCTGTTACATACACAATTCCCTGGATGGTGGCACTCTAGTTGGTGTTACTTTTATAAATCTGTCTAAAGCATTTGACACAGTTAACCAAGACCTGCTAGTCAAGCAACTCAAAGCTATCTGCCTTTCACATGGCACTGTATTCTGGTTGAAAAGCTACCTTTCAAACTGCTCGCAACAAGTCAGGATTGATAACACCCTCTCAGACAGCAAGCCAGTTTGCTCAGGGGTACCCCAGGGATCAATACTGGGCCCTTTATTGTTCAGCATATTCCTAAACCAACTCCCACTTGCCTGTAACTGTCAAACTGTGCTATATGCAGATGACGCTGTACTGTTCACAAGTGATACTGACCCTAAGGCCCTGGAACATACTATGCAGAGCTGTTTTACTGAAGTCGAAAGCTGGTTTAAAAACAGAAAACTCATCATGAACTACACAAAAACAAAGTCCATGATGTTTTATAATCCCCAGAATAGAAATTGAATTTACCCCCTATCCATAACAAATAATGCTGGAGCCACTATTGAAGTTGTCCAACGTTTCAAATACTTGGGGATCACAGTTGACAGCACTATGTCTTTCTCCTGCCGTATTGACAACATTGCAAAGGCAGTCCACATTCGTATTGGCCTACTCCATGGGCATAAACACTGTTTAACCCCTGAGGCTTTCAAACCTATCCATTCTCATCTCAGTAATCTCTCTCTCATAAATTATGGTTTAGTAATCTACGGATCTGTGACGCACACTGCCTTCTTACGAATTATTCACCCTTAACAAAGCCTGTCATCTCTCAACTGGTGCTGACCATTTAGCCCATACTTGCGACCTCTATGACCGTGCAAATTGACCAGTTCATGTGCCGGATCATGTACCAGACATGCCTGCTGGCAAAAAAAGTGAGTATGGGCCTCATGCCTGCAGGGGTGCAGAATCTTCTCTCCATCTTCAAGAGCAGTAATTCCTCCAGAAGCTTGGAGAGTTCCTTCTTCAATATTCCTAAATGTCATACCTCCCTGGACCAAAGAGACTTTGTTTTCAGGGTTCCTAAGTGGACCAACACCCTTCCATGTAACATCTTTTCCGCTACCAATTTAGGTCACTTCAAACATGAGCTCCTAAACTTCCTGGTCGCTAAGTCAATTTGTGATTGCACTCCTTCTGCACCACCTTAACAAAGGTAATGAACCTAACCTCTACCCTGCCCAGCCTCATGTCCTATTAGCCAGTCACTCTCCCCCAAGGGCATGCAGACTGCCTCTGTCCTCTCCTCTCCTCTCCACCCACCCCTCCTCCACTTCCCCTCTCATCCTTCCATCTGCCCTCTCCCTCAGCCTTCTGCCCAGTTTCCTGCAGCTTAGTACTGATTGCTTTGTTTCTTGCAATTCAGCACTTGTTCTGCGAGCCATGTATGTATGTATGTATGTTCTCTGTTTATCTCTCCCCTGCCCTCTTCATCCAACTGTCATGTGGTTATGTTATAATTTGTTATGAACAATTGTTATCCTGTTATTGGAACCATTATAGAATGTCTGACTCAGGATGGATCTCCCTCCTTTGACTCTCTGTAATCCTACCTTGTTATAATTCTCTGACTCAGGATGGTTCTCCCTCCTATGTGACTCTGTTATTTCCCCGTAATTTCATGTATTTAACTGTATCTATAAATCCTGACAGGGAACCTATGTAATGAGCTTGTTCTCAAAGGTGTTAATCCAAGATTACAATTAGAAAAAAAAAAAGTAGTGTTTTCATAACCTTGCCCACCACCGAAGGCAGGCTTACAGGTCTGTAGTTTCCGGCCTCCTCCCTATTCCCACTTTCGTGTAGTGGAACCACATCCACCCTCCTCCATTCCCCCAGATCTTCCCTCTATCCAGTGATAGCTTGAACAGGGCCATCAGAGGCACAGACAGTCCCTCCTTTAGTTCCTTCAGTATCCTAGGGTGAACCCTGTCTGGCCCCATTAGCTTGTCTACTCTTAGATTAGCTGGTTCCCTGAGCACTTTCTTCTCTGTAAAAGGGATATTGTCCACCTCCCTTCCCCTAATGCCCTGTTCCCCTATCTGTGGCCTGCCACCTACTCCTTCCTTTGTGAATATTGAACAAAAGTACTTATAGGTCTACCTTCATCGGTTCCTCTTCCACACTTCCCCTCCTTCTCCTTTTAGACTTACTGTCCCTGCCTTGCTTTTCTTCTTTTCACTTCTGTAACTAAAGAATGTTTTATTCCTCTTTTTAACTGACTTGGCAATGTTTTCCTCTGTTCGTGCTTTTGCTCTCCTAACTGCCTTCCCTGCTTCCCTTTGTTTTTCTTGCTAACTCTCCCTATCTTCTTCCTTCTGTATCGACTTGTGCCTTTTGAATGCCTACTTCTTTTCAAAGAAGCACAGTCAGAGCCACTGCACAGTGTATGGTGCTCGCAGTAATAAGGAGCACAGAAGAAGCAGCAAACTGTGGCACTCACTCACGCCAGAAGTAGTCACACCAGTCACAAGCTGTTTGATGCACAAAACTTTTAATATTTAAAATCAGATGCCACCAACACCATCACTCTCGCCAACCCAGAAAAAGTCTCAACGTTTCACGCAGGCGCACTGCTCTTTGTCAGGAGAATATTGCAATCATCACCATAGCATGCTTATATAGCCAGTTAATTAATTTAAAACAGATGCACATACTAAAATACTTAATAATATTAAAGACAGCTGTAGAAAGGCAGCTGCAAAGGCCAACAGGATGCTGGATTGCATTGCCAGAGGCATATCCTCCAGAAGGGGGGGGGTTATCCTGCTACTACATAGAGCACTGGTTAGACCACACCTAGAGTACTGTATGTAGTTCTGGTGACAATACCTGAAGAAGGACATTAGGTTACTGGAGGTGGTGCGGTACAGGGCAACAAAAATGATCCAGGGTCTAAGGGACTTACCCTACCAGAGCAGGCTGAGGGAGATGAACATGTACTCCCTGGAGGAAAGGAGGGATACGGTGGACATGATTGACATCTTCAAGTACATGAAGGGAATAAATATGATAGACACAGAAGGGCTTTTCAAATTAAGGAGGGGAAGAGACACTCTCGGGCACAATCTGAGATTGGAAGGGGTAAGGTTCTGGAGGGAAATGAGGAGACCCTTTTTTAGGAGAGGATGGTGTCTGGGCAGAACACATTGCCAAAGAAAGTGGTATCCTGAAGAACAGTGGGCTGCTTCAAAAGAGGATGGGTCAGGGTAAGGGGAGAGTCACTGGATGGTGGAAGGAGAGGGGAGGGAGGGGCAGCTGCAGTGTAAGGGCTGCTAGCTGCACAATCGAGCAGACTTGATAGGCCATAAGGCCTTTATCTGCTGGCAATTTTGTATGTTCATATGTTTGTATGTAAGACGTTTTATTGTATACAAAAACTATATAGCACATAAACTACATTGCATTGCTTACACAACAATAATCATGAATTTCATATAATTTAAAACTTTTTGTTACATATAATTCTGTTGGAAACAGTAAACTGGATCAGGGGATGAGCTGGACTATCCATATGGTGATAACTCCACCTTATCATTGAGTCCTGGATAACTGGTAACCTGTAATTTAAAAAACTTAAAATGTTCTCTACGAGCCAGCACCTGGTTAATGTCCCCCTCAGGACCGATTTTTGCTTTTTCAATGCCTGTGAAAAGCCATGTGTGGCACTCATGATTTACCATGCTATGGGTGTACTGTGCAGTAGCATAATCCAAGTTGCCATTATTTATAGCTCTGATATGCTCACACACATGCTCCTTGAAATTTCATTTGATGTGGCCAACATACTAAATGCCACTGGCTGTTCCTCCTGATGTCCTGGCCAGTCTGGAATGGCAGCGCCTTTCCCTCCTTCCTTTTCATTTGTGGTAGTATTCCGGTGGTTCCCTGTCCTCACTTCAGCAGCAGTGACATCCATCGGGCAGGAGCAGCGGTGAAAGGCTGTCCATCCTTTCTCCCTCTGGCAATAGCACTGTGAGCAGAGGCCAGTGGGAGGAGGTGAGCCCAAGGCCTCCTCCCTCCATTAGCAGTACCCTGCCCCAGGAAGTGAAAAGGGTGGCCAGGTGAGTGGCAGCAGCAGCAACAGTGCCAGCTACTGGCCACCAACAAAGAGACAATTTTTTAAAATAATCCAGTATCACAGAGACTGGCACAGCTGCATGGGGCAAGCCAAGCTCTTGGAGGAATGACTTCTTACTGGGTGTTTAACACAAGGCTCAATGGGAGCAAAAGACTGTTGAGGGGGGTGACAGGCAGATCCTGGAAAAAGAACTGCCCATGAAGTGGAATTTCAAAGCCCCAGTGGAGTAAAAGACTGTAGGGTGTGGGCAAACCCAGGGAAAGGACAACCCATTGGGCAGGTGTGTAGTACCTGCTTTCTATACTTCCCACAACCTGCTAGCTGCCCAGACCACTTTCTCTTCCCTTGTACCATTTTGAATTGTTACAGTGTTTAGCAGTGACTTCATGTTCAACTCAGACTCAGCTGTCAGCTAGTCCAGAAAGATGGGCATGTGAGTATTGCTATGGAAATGTATAGAAACATAGACACATAGAATTTGATGGCAGATAAGGACTGCCTGGCCAACCTAGTCTGCCCATTGTGCTTCTGTCTTTCTGAAGTAGCTGATCACCAACTTGAAGTTCCTTATGGAGTCAGCAGCAAACACTTTAACAACTTTTAGGCACAATACAGGTCACAGGAAGGGGGTCTTGGTAGCAGGTTGGGGGAGCAAATGTTGTTGATAACTGCAGCAGGATAGATACTCAGTAGCTTCAAGAGCTGTGGTGGGACTTGAACATCACACTCATAATAAAATATTTGATTCAATTCTTAAAAAAAGTAGCAAGCTCCACTGCCCAGTTTCGGTCGCTGTATTTTTTTCCAGGACAAAATATCACAACAAATAAGCCAGCAGACAGGTAAAATGAAGAAAAAGAATGAAAAAAGCAACATAAAGCAAGAAGGAGTAGGAGGGGAAGAGGACTCAACTCTAGATGAAGAATCCTCAGAAACACAATCTTATGGGGGCCAGAAGCAAGTGATAAACACCTCTAGTCACACCTTTCAGCAATACAGTTGATAGTCCTTATGAAAGGCCTAACTTTTGATCCTAGTCCAGTAGATAAATCTGATAAATTTGTAGAATTACAAAAACATTTCAGAAGGTTCTATCTCAAAAAGATTACTCAAAAAATCAAATGATGGGATATATAGAACTCATAAATCTGCTGGACATCTTAAACACTGAGGAAGGTCCAGCCTGTCTGATTGACTTACTAGATAAGACCTCCTATCATGATCCTCCAATAGTGTCATCTACAATATAAGACCTAATGAACTTGATCTTCACCAAGAACTTGCCTTAAAACTGACTGAGGATCTCAGTTTTCCAGAGCAGTAAAGCAGGATGTGAAGAAACCAACAACGGACAACCTTCTGTAGACTTTAAAATTCTAGGAGATATAGTACAATATCTTTCAGCCAGCCTCTACCTTTTGCCCGGACAGAGGATATTCATTGACCATTATTACCTTATAATAACTGGTTTCTATTTTTTTGCATAGGGAAACCAGGTTGTAATTCTGTCGCTAAAACCAGCTGGTTATGACAACATTCACACACCAGCTTTTCCCACAGTAGCGAGAAGTACACATACCTGACTGGAAAAATGGTCGGTGAAAGCTGTGGTTGGCATCTCGAAGTAGCGCTGTTCTGTGTCTCAAGCCACCAACAAATTCCTGCATAACAAAAAGAGTACAACTCAACAACAAAGGTAAAAACAGCCAGTGAAGAGGACAACTGAGATTTGTTTTGCTCCACATGTATAATTCAGCACGATCCCTAACTCACATTGAAACTCTCATTCTCTTTACAGGTACCACGAGAGCTCCAAGCAAGATAACCGTAGCAACTGAACAAAGAAAAACCGAACAAGAAAAGCAAAGGACTCAAAGTTTAAAATAAAACTGTTCTAAGTTTACCTGTACAAAGCTAGCCATAGTTACTACCTGTATTATATTTGTTCAATGCCGTTATTTATTAATTTATTTTTTTGGTCACGGAGCACATTCCCGAACTGGACAAAGCCATGTAACCTGTGAGTAAAATGTTTAAAAAAAGTTTAAAAAGTTGCCAATTTAAAGGAATTGCAGCAATGTTCTGTATGTTACTTCAGAAACAGTTGCACAGTTCAAATTAACCAATCTTCTGTATTGCAAAATAAAATAAAAACGCTACAATTTAAATACTGCATCTATTTGTCTAACTTAAAAGTAAACCTGTACAGGTAAAAAAATAGAAACCAGAAATTATACAAAATAAAGGATGGGTAGCTAATTAAAACTCAGATTTTACACACCCCCTTGGGGTGGGATACCTTCATAAACCCCTTGAACTTTGCTCTCGGGGTTTATGTGGTATCCCACCCCTCAGGGGTTTGTAAATTCATTGATATAACTAGCTATCAATTCATTATTCTCTATTTAATGACTGGTGCTGAATGAGGTAAATAATCTGTTTTTCTCCCAGGGCAGCCCCTGAACAGCCAATCTAATGAAGGAAGAACAGCTGCAATTACAGGAACTGCAAGACTGCAAACATTTAGAAATCAACCTGACCAATAAAGGTGGACCAGTGATAGGACAAAGAATACTATCTTCAAGAAGTCTATCAACAGTTGAATGATACCACTTATTACAGATAGTTGGCTGTGACCCCACTAAGTTTTGCAAACATTGCAATGATGCCTTTTTGGAAAATGCATTGTTGACACAATTGACAAGAAAATAAGTGCATAGTTGTTTGAAAAAAGACAGCCCAGTTCACTCACTTATTACTTCTGTTACCTCACCTGTCTCTTAGCTCTCACAGCTCTCACCCCTTGCTCTGGCTATGCTCTGCAATCCTGTGACCCACGCTCCTTCTCTTTAGCAACTCCTCTTTCTCTCGCTGGGAAGGAAACCTTTGCCTACCAGCTCCCCACCCTGTGGAACTCACTACCCCTTGCTGTTTGCAGTTTGCCAATGGCTGTATCAATCAAAACTACTTCAGGTGCCTTCCCCTCCCCATTTCTGCCATCCTGCCCCCAATCACAAGTCTCGGCTACTTCCCCTGCCCCTGTACCCACCCACTCTCCATTTTGACCTTGCACCAATACCAACTCCTACCTCACGGCCAAAAATTTTAATATGTGCTAATCACAAATCCCAATTGTACTATGTGAGCTGTTTCCACATTTGCCTCCATGCCCTCTATATGTTTAAACTTACCCATGCTGCTTTGTCACAGTACTGTCATACCCTGATGATTTTATATTAGATATGACACGTACCTGTATTTCTAACTCAAGTAAATATGCTGACGATGTTAAAATTGGTGGACCCTCTGCCACCCCAGTCCAGGTTGATACCCTGCAGTGAGATCTAAACAGGATCTTTGACTGGACTGTTACGTGGGGGATGCAAATTAATTATAATAAATGTAGGGTAATGCATCTGGGACATCAGAATGCTAACCATTTATATACAATAAGCAACACAACCCTAGTGAGCACCACTGAGGAAAAGGATCTTGGTATTAACATCTCTAACAACTTAAATCATTCAAATCAAGTTCACCAGATAATTAGTAAAACTAACAAGGTTATATGGTCTATTAGTCGTAACATTAAATCCCGCAGCCCCAATATTATGATACCGTTGTATAGAGCTTATGTTAGACCCCATTTAGAATATGTATCTCAGTTATGGGGCCCTCACAAGAAATATAATCGTATACAACTAGAAAATGTGCAAGGAAAATTCACAAAACAATTGCAGGGGTTGCAGACTAGTTCCTATGGGACTAGATTAGATTCTTTAAATCTAATGTTATTAGAGACACGCCATTTAAGAGGTGATTTGTTATTTCTTTTTGATGTTATAAATGATCCCTATCTGATGACAGAATTGGGTCTTGAATTTAAACCTGATCAGTATAATACTCGAGGGCATCCTTTACAGTTGGCTGGTAAACATTTTCATTGTAATAATAGGAAATTCTTCTTTACGTTACGGGTCATACATCCTTGGAACTCATTGCCAGTACAGGTTATTATTAGCAAGTCTAAATTGAGTTTAAGAAATGACTTGATTCATTTTTATTGACTCTTGGACAATTAACATATTACTAATATAGTGTTTCGTTAGTATAGGAGCACCTATGAGCTTTTCACTTCCTAGCTTCTTGATCTCCTTATTATGTTCCTTAGTATCTGTACCCTTTCAATGTTTACTGTTGTCAGGTTGCTCGCAATCTTGTACCAACTGCTAACTATTGAAAGCTCCACTACATCATTTGTTTACTGCTCCAACTGCTAACTGTAGCAAACCATACTGTGTATTTGTTTTTCTGTACTTATTTGTATATTGTAGTGCTCTATACTGTACATGTGTTTACTGTATTTATTTGTACATTGTACCATCACCCTTGCCCCAGGTTGCACTGGGAATCAAGCCTCAGCTCAGTGTGCCCTTCCCAGTTATCAACTTTTAAATAAATAAAATATAGAATAAAGTATGGGGTGGTGTGTGTAATGAGAAGTTTACACACACCTGAGGGATTAGATGCTGAATAAACCCCGAGAGCGAAGCTCGAGGGGTTTGTACATGCATCTAACCCCAAGGGTGTGTGTAAACTTTGACTTTACACATACACCACCCCATATTTTATTTTATATAATTGCTGGGTCTCTCCTTTTTGGCCACAGCAATTATATAAAATAGTAGTTTCAGTGCAGTCGCGCTCCAGTTCGGTTTTCGTTCGGTTCTTACATTTAGATTTTTGGAGTTTCATGTGTGTTTTTTTTTTAATAATTAAAACTTGTATCCTGTAGAAAATAACTGTTTTTTTTAAATGTGACTCACCACCGTGCCGTGATTCTTTGGCGGCTAGGTTATGGTCGAACAGAAAGCAATGAGTCAGAAAGGGAAAGACTACAGCGGATGCATGCGCAGAGGTAGGAGAACCATGCACGTGTTTGCCATTATAAATGCTCCTTTATAATGGCAAATTATGCCACGGTCTCCCTATGGCAAAAAGGGGAGACCCATTAATTATAAAATTACTAAATAAATAAAATACACAAGGACTTGCAGCATTTGCCTAGTTATGCCATTATTGTGAGCATTTGTGCCTCAACAGAGACACTGTGCACATCTGTGATCTCATTTCTAAAGACTGTAGCAACTGTTGTGTATTGCCTTCCTTTTTACAGGACACCATGGCAGTGCTACAGTTTTTTTGAGGAGTTTCAATGGCAACCTGGTGATCATTGATTAAAGACTGAGTAACAAAATATAACAACAAATTAGGAAAGAATGAGGGTGAGGAAAGAATAGCCCAGACAGTATTGAAGGGAGACAAGAAATTTTTCTGGCATATCAGTGAGAAAAGGATCCCAAGGGAGGGATTGCATAGTTAATAAAGGAAGGAAGGAAGGAAGGGGCTATACTGAGGAGGGACAAGAAAAAGCAAGCATCTTAAAAAAATATTTCTGCTGAGTGTTCACAGCTGAGGTTGGAGAGGAGGGGCTACAAATAAGCACCAAGACAGTGGGAGAGAGGAAAGTGGATACTAGTCCCTTTTCTGAGGAGAGGGTCAGAAGGGCACTCACTAATCTGAGGATGTACAAAGCCATGGGACCTGATATGGTGCATCCAAGAGTGTTAAAGGAGCTCAGGGAGGTGCTAGCTGCACCCCTGACAGACTTGTTTAACAGGTCACTGGAGACTGGGGTGGTCCTGGAGGACTAGCAAAGGGCTGACATAGTCCCACTTCACAAAAGTGGTAGCAGGAGGAGGCAGGAAATTACAGGCCTGTCAGTCTGACATCTGTAGTAGAGAAATTGATGGAAACACTACTAAAGAAATGAATCATGGAGCACCTGGAAGTCAGTGGACTGCAGGACTTGATGCAGCATGGCTTTACAGAGAGGAGGTCATGCCAAACAAATCTGATAGATTTTTTTTGGCTGGGTAGTCAAGGTGTTGGATTGGAAGGGTGGTGGACATAGTCTACTTAGACTTCAGCAAGGCCTTTGAGATCATCCAATGCAGAAGGCTGGTAAACAAGTGGAATAGAATGGGAGTGAGCAATACGGTGGTAATCTGGGTGAGAATCTGGTTAGGGGATAGGAGGCAGAGGGTGTAGGTAAATGGAGTTCACTCTAAGGAGAGAAGAGTGACTACGGGGTACCACAGGAGGTCAGTACTGGGGTCAGTTCTCTTTAATATCTTCATTAGCAATGCAGAGGAGCTAGAATGGAATGTCTGACTTTTTATGAATGACCCCAAGATCTGTAACAAGGTGGACAACCTGGACGGGGTGCAAAGGATGGAAAGAGATTTGAAACGACTACCAGAGTGGCCAAAAGTTTGGCAGCTAAGATTTAATGCAAAAAAAGTACAACATAATGCACTTGTGTCACAGAAACATGGGGATGCAGTACAAAATGGGGGAATAGATACTAGCACCGACCAAGCAGGATGATATTTAAATTCACCACCATTTCACCGAAGATTATGTGAGTCCTTGGGTAAAATAAAATCCTTGAAGAGTTCTTGATGTAATTCTTGATGCTATTGGCCACAGAACTCCTCATTCATTCAGTGAACTATTTGTTGAGCTACGTATGCTGACTTACAGCTTTGGCATTGATATATATTGAGCACTATCTTGTGTTGTTTTTTTAATGATATTAGTGCTGTATTGTGCTGCATTGTACCCAGCTGAGTTTGCATAACTCATTCTGAAGAATTTATATTAATTTTCTTGGATAGCATCATGTTTTTATGTGCCTACACAAGCTGTATTGTAACAATTACAACTCAGAAACACTGAGAACCCTGAAAGTAACAGCTGTGTTATAACCAAACCTGGGAGCGTTTTAAAGCAGATACAAGTGGATTGGCTTAGCTGCTGTTAATAGGGATTTGATACCCTCTGATGTAACCATTTACATGATGGAGTCTTGGATCCCAGGATCTGTTATATTGCACTTGAAGTGGAAGAGGTAGTGGAGTGTTTTAAGGAGTGCTTTAAATAGTGCAGAAGGGAACTGGATCTGCAACTTTTTACTCTGGATTGTGCTTTATTGGTGTTTATAGTACCTGACTTCCATCAAGGAGGAGTTCTGTGGCCAATAACATCAAGAATTACATCAAGAACTCTTCAAGGACTTTATTTTACCCACGGACTCACATAATGATCGATGAACTGTTGTTGAATATAAATATTATAAATAACTTTTTTTTTTTCCTCTGTCTAATGTCTTTCATTCTCAAAATGAGAACAATAAGTAAAAAAAAATATCTGGGGAAGTGACCCCTCTCTTGCCTACTCCTTCCAAAAATAAAGGATGGGGTAAACAAAGGAAAAATACCAGGAAGAAAAACAGTAAACTAAATATACCTAAATAGAATGTTACAACTAAAGAGAAAAAAAGTTAAAAGAAATGGGAAAAATAAGGGGGGAAAGTTAAAAGTGGATGGACAAACCCTGATTTCCAAACACTCACTTAACATAAAAAAAATACCCTCGGGGAGATCACATGATGAGTTAGTGGAGAAAGGACATCCTGAAAAGTGCTCTCAGGCTGAGCCGAATACTATAGCTCATAAAACCATTTTTGACCTCTCGAGTTTGATTATGAGAGTGGGTTCTGTAAGCAAAAAAGGCAAAATGTACTTTGGTATAACAGAAGGAACAAAATTAAAAAGCAAGATACCCACCTAAGGCAAAAGCGTGAGCAGCAAGCGGCAAAGCAACATGGCTGAGATGGATTGTGGAAGCCCAGAGTCTCTAGCTGCACGAGCACCGCCTGTGAAGCACTCAAAATCTCACTTTCCAGGTACAGGAAGAAAACGACTGTTTGCCGACTGAGGAGCGAGAAGGACAAAAATCTTGAGATGATGACATTTCTGAAATAAAACATCTACTCCAAGGGCTTGTGGCCAATTTTTCAATCTTAAAACCTGCACTAAAGGCCCTAACACAGCGGGTGGGGGATGTGGAAGCCAGGGTTGCCTCCCAGGAAAGAAAGACAGCAACAATGGACCTTGAAGTGGTCACTTTATGAAAACAAGTTAGGAAACTAGAGGATCGACTTGAGGACCAGGATTCTCATAATTAGAGGAATAACCTGATTATGGCTGGTCTTCCCGAGTGGACAGAAGGAGTTGATTGCTTATCCTTCGTGCAAGATCTGCTCATTAAGTTGTTCAGCCCAACACCTTTTGGAGACTCCTATAATATTGAAAGGGCACACTGCTCTTTGAGAGAGATTCCCCCACCTGGAGCCAGACCCCATGTCCTTATCATGCGTTTTCTGAATTACAAAGAAAAAACTCATGTTTTGTATAAAGCTAGAGCAAATAAAAATCTGCAGTGGAACAGGGCATCTATCTGACTATTTCAGGACCTGACATCTTCGGTTCGGGAAAAGCAGAAGGAGTATGTAGAGGTCAAGAAAAAGCTTTATCTAGCAGGGGTAAAATTTAGAATTCAGTACCCAGCAATGCTGATTGTGAAGTTACAATCTGGAGAGAGGAGGTATGCGATGGCAGCTGATGCTGCGGAAGGCCTACGAGTGGTGCTCCTGGCATTAAGTCTGAGACCTGAAAATTCAGGGTGAGAGGAGGCCCTGTTTTGATGAAGCGTAGAGTATGAGAAGGATTGACTGGTAGGAGCTACAGGTGTATGTTGAATTTGAACTGCTCGGACTTTATTTTACTCCCCACGCTTCGGTGAACTTTTACTCTTTTGATTACCCTGGAGCTACTATGTGCGGGACTGTTTGGGGGGGAACACCTTAATTACCAGTTTATGGGTTAAAAGGGACCAAGCCCATCAAATTTCTTTTTTAGGCTCAGGGATTAAAAACTTTATAATGAGCTGTGTTCCAACATCAGATAGCTGGAATGCTCAAGCAAAGAAGAGAGGACTTTTCAAGGTGGACTGCTGTTATTTTCTCTGTTTTGCAGGGGGAGAGAAGTGACCTTGCTTACCGGTACCTGGGAGGTTGGTAAACATGAGATATTCAGCATTCTTTTAAGGAAATACCAGCTGCAGTAGAGTTTTGTTTTAGAAACCCTTTTTTTTCCTCCTCTCTCTCTATGCTGGTTATTTATTGTTTTCAGCGTTTTTTGTTTTGTTTTTATTACCGCTCTGCCGGGGCTAGAAGAATGGTCACAAAAGTGGAGTACAGATATGGGGGACATTATTTTAATGTGGGGGCACGAACCTATCTTTGTTTATAGTATAAGGTCGAGGGAAGGTTAATGCTTTCTGACCTCTGATTGAATGGTGAGGGCTAGGTAGGGGTTGGAGTATGCTCTCCCAGTTACTGTAGTGGGAGAGGACCCAAAAGGAGAGATTACTGCATATATTGAGAACTGTGATGTTATGCATCTCTAACCATAGCAGATATTTGGTCACCTAAGAAGTTTAGGATGGCATTTAAAAGTGGGGGGGTCTATGGATGTTTTAAGAGGATTCGAGGGGTCTGGGGGCACTACGGGGTTTGCTCATCTACTTCTCAGTTTAATAAAGGAGGACAATCAGAGGATCGGGGGCTATAGTGGGGGGATTATGGGGGAAAAGGGAAAAGAGAGAGGATCCACGGTGGGTCTAAAATGGTGTTCAGACTGTCAGAGGGTGAAAAGCAGGGGGTAATGCTAAATGTAATGGTTGTGCTTAAACTTCTTTCATGGAATGTTAAAGGCCTCAGGGGGAGGAAGAAAAGATTGGTGATATTGCGGTATGTTAATCAATTGGGGGTTCAAAAAGCTGCATTACAGGAAACCCATTTACTGAAAGAGGAACAAAATCTATTGAAGAAAATGTGGGTGGGCCAAGTAATTGGAGAAGGGAAGACGAAAGCATCTGGGAGTGCGGCAATATTAGTAAGAAAAACTTGTCCGTATGTTATCTCTCAAATTAAAACAAGAAAGGATTGTAGAGAAGTTTATGTCTCAGGTACTATTTTGGGAAATGCATTTTCAATCACTTCAGTATATGGCCCTACGCCACCTAAATCAGATTTTTTTGCCTCACTAGAGGTGGATATAGCTACTCTCCCACCCTACCCATTTGTCTTGGCAGGGGATTGGAATCTCTGCTTAGACAACTGGGTGGATAGGAATCCACCCTCTAAAAGACCGCCTTCTTTGGCCTAGGCAGTTTTGACTAGATTTATGGAGATCACAGCGTTAGTAGACCCCTATAGGGTGTATGATAAAGGGAACACAGACATGACCTTCTATTCTGGAGCACATCACTCTCACTGCTGAATTGACTTCTTTTTGGTTAATGGGGTTGCACTAAGGGGAGTTAAAGAACTGGAGACTCTTAGCAGAATATTGTCTGACCATTCTCCTATACAGTTACTCTGGGAAATAAAGGATATTCCTCTAAAAACATATAGCTGGAGATTAGATCATACGGCATTTAGGATTAACAAGGCTGTGTCTAAATTGGAGGAAGCACTGGTAGAAATAATTCAGACCCAATTACCAACACTCCTGGACAAGAGACTTCCTTGGCCTACTTGTAAGGTATTGTATGCAGGAATAGCCTGAGAATATACTGCTAGAGAGAAATAGTATGAATAGAGCACGGGAAGAATTTCTAATGGGAGCCATTAAGTCACTAATCCCACTGGAGGGTTCTTCTAGACAGCTAGACAACTAGCTTAAAGAGTTAAGAGATGAAATGAGAGGTATCTTGTAAGACAGGATAGATCACTTTCTAGAAAACTACAAGCTAAATATTTAATGCAGGGAGATGTGCCAGGGCAATTGCTGGCTAGTAGAATCAGGGAATGGGAAGCAGAACGGATGGTTCCTGCAATAAAATTTATTGGAGACATTATTACAGACCCTAGGGAATGGCTGATGCTTTCGTAGACTATTACATAGGGATTTATCAAGGGGGGGGTTCTCACTAATGAAGAAGAGAGTAAAGGGTTTCTAGATAAGATACCACTGCCTAGGTTAGATCAGGTGCAGGCCCAGGCACTAGCAGCCCCAATTCAGGAAGTGGAAATAATAGAGGCAGTTAAAGCATTGTCAAATGGTAAGACACCAGGGCCAGATGGTCTTACAGCTAAATTTTACAAAGTTCATTTAGTATCTATACTCCCTCTACTGAAAGATTTATTCTCGCGTATTATGCAAGAAGGGGTTACACATCCTCCCCTGTATCAAGCTTATATTACGCTTATCCCAAAGCCAGATAAACCAAAAGATCTTCTGAGTAATTACAGACCCATTGCTTTAATAAATCAGGATATCAAACTGCTAACGAGGATCCTAGCTAATAGAGTTTTAAGAGTTGCTCCCTTTTTAATTAGTCAGGATCAAGTAGGGTTTATGCTAGGCTGAGGGACACATGGTGCATTAAGGAAGCTTCATCATATCATTGGCAGGACCTCTAACTCCAAGTTACCCATGGCTCTGATTGCACTCAGTGCTGAGAAGGCCTTTGATAGGGTATCCCCTGCTTTTCTATTTCTTATGATGGAGAAAATGGGCTTTCCAGAGGGCCTTCTGAGGGGTCTTAGAAACCTTTTTGCAAACCCCACTGCCAGGGTTCTGTGTAATGGTTATTTATCTAAGGAGCTTCTTTCGATGAATGGGACTAGACAGGGATATCCTCAGTCACCAATTTTGTTTAATATTTACTTAGAACCTTTACTAAGAGTGCTCTTCATGGATCCTGTGGTACAAGGGATTAAGGTTTGTGGGAGGGAGCTTAAATTCTCTGTTTTTGCTAATGACATAATTCTGCATTTACAGGAACCAGCAGACAGCTTCCACAAGGCTTTGGAAATCATTCGGCAATTTTCAGTGGTCTCCAATTACAAATTAAATCTGAGTAAAACACAGGTTCTTCCTCTTACTCCTTATACTTATAGAGCAGAATTTGAATTTTTGCAAATCAATTGGGCCCTTACTAAAATTAAGTATCTGGGCATGTGGATTATGGCTAATTCAGAGGATGGGGTGGAAGCAAACATTGATAGTCTGCTATCGGTAACTAAAATAGATATTCTAAGATGGAATAAATTCCCCCTAAATTTTGCTGCCAGACTGGGATTGATCAAAATGAACCTTCTGCCTAGGTTGCTGTACCTGATTCATTTGTTACCCTATAGTATTCCCAAAGGAAAGTTTATTAACATCAAGAGGGTAATCTCTGCATTCCTCTGGGATTTAAAACCCCCAAGAAGAAAACATACTATTTTCTTATGGGGAGTATTAAGCTTCCGGATCTCCACTTATATTATGTGGTGGGACAACCAGGTTTAATGGGACGGTGGTGCAGAAATTTGGAAGAAGAGGGATACATCCCAACCTGGCTGCAAATTGAGAGGCAGATTCTTGAGGATCTGAAACTTTCCCCAGCAGCATTGCTCTTTTCAGATCTGGATGGATTACCTAATAAGGAGAAGCAGACACCAATTTTCAAATCCATGTTGATGTGGTGGAATTTTTTAAATCCCTCACAGAGGAGAGATCAAATGAGAGGTCTGGATCAACCTATCTAGGGAAACCCTAATCTTCATCTTGGGGGGACAAATAATACATAACCATTGGGCTCCGCACTTATCTAACTTTGGCAGATTTTGTTGTAGACAACATGGTGGTCCTACCACCACAGACTAGGGACAGGAATTTAAAAAAAAAATCAAATCACCAACATGGTGCAGCACTTTCTGGCCCTGTTCACACCACACCAGAAAAATCCCTCTGTAACATTACAGAGGGTCCAAACCGTTACCATAACAGTTTGCGTTTACACTGGCAACGTCACGGAAAGTGTTTTCAAAACCGTTGTTGAAAACTGATATTTTGGGCCTGTCTACACTACATAACTAAAATCCTGTAATGTTATCAGTGGTAAGGTGGATGCAGTGTAACGTTTTGGCCCTTTCTACACTGCACTGAAAATCTGTAACATTTTGAAACCGGTACAGACTGAAAACATTACAGTGCATCCACACTACCACTGAAAACGTTTTGAAAATGTTACAGGATTTTACTTGTGTAGTGTGGACAGGGTTAAACAGAGCTTTGTAACCATTACAGAAACCATTGCTGAAACCACCTCACAACAGGTTTCTGTAACAGTTAAGAAAACATTTTCTGTAACGTTACCAGTGTAAATGCAAGCCGTTATGGTAACTGTTTGGACCCTCTGTAACATTACAGAGGGGATTTCCAAGGGTAGTGCAGACAGGGCCTTTCAGTCTATAATGGTTTCAAAACATTACAGAGTTTCAGTGCAGTGTGGACTGGGCCTCTAGGAGATAGTAGAGATGCTGGACAGAAATTATTTACCTAGGATAACCTGAGGGGGATTAACTACTCCAAACATCCTCTTTCAAAAGTTTACAGGGTGCTGCTAGAGTTTGTGAGCTCTGGTTCCTTGACCCAGATTTCATATTGGGAAAAACACATGACCTCCCCGAGGCCTGACTGGAAAGAGATTTGGAAGAGTGGTAAATTTTTGCCTGTGCCTAAGTACAAGATTATGCAATTTTTTATTTCTTCAAATATTTATTATACCCCTGCTAAGCTATGTTCTAGGAGACTCAGACAGACAGACCTGTGCTTTAGATGTGAAATGAATACAGTGGATTTGTTACATGTGATGTGGGACTGTTCCAAAGTACATTCATTATGGGTTCATATTGGGCAGAACATGGATCCCTTATTAAACTATGTGGAATTTATCAGGCCAGAGATCTGTGTTTTGGGGAATATGAACTCGGTTTCAAGGGCATCTGCTAAGTAACATATAGCTTTGATGTCTGCCCTAGTTAAGGCATTTGTCCTAAGACACTGGAAAAGTGACATTACTTATAAGTATGATCAATGGGCGAAAGATCTGTTACATACACTAGATAGACTTAAGAGACAAATGGTAGCAGTGGGTGAAAGAAAAATCTAAGATAAAAGATGGAGCCCATTGGAAGCAGTGTACTCAATACAAGTCAAGAGCACTCAGACCCAGATCTGTCTGTTTGATTGTGATTAGTTAGCAATACTGTATATGGTTAAGGAAAAGATAATGATATTATGATCCAAATTTAAGATCTTAACCTTTTTTTCTTTTGCACTCTTCTATTAGATGTACTTAGATACCTTAGTTAGCTTGCAGTGCACTGTTGTCTGATCTGCCAAAATAGTGGGTGTAGGGTGGATTCTGTCTCTTTCCCCGGGACATGGTTGCCAAAGTTTGGTTTACCTGACTCATAACTTAATAGAACTCATTCATAATATTATCGAGGGGTAGTCATAATAGGAAGGTGGATAAGATGTTATCCGGCTTAGATTCTATAGCTTTGAATGTACCCCAGTAAGTTAACTGAATAATGCCAATATTATTGTATGGCAACTGTGTATGTACATAGTTCTAGGGTTGTATATAGTAACCACATCCAGTTTGGGGATGCGGACCTGGGGTATTCCTGGGTATATATGTATGTATGTCTTTATTTGTGCTTGATAAATTTCAATAAAGAAGTTTTAAAAAAAAAGAACTACAATCAAAGAATACATCAACCCCTAAAATTAATCTAACAGGGAAAACCTCATTAATAAATACACCAGAAAAAAACTAAGGCTACTGTAATATGAGTTTATATGAAAAATCTCCAAATATGTACTTTGATTCTATTCAAGAAATATCAATAGGGGTGCAGCAAGTGACTTGTTCTAATTATTCTACTCAAGCAGATGTGATTGGTGAGGAATCATTAAGTCTGTTTTTTAGCCCAGAAGACTCATTACAAGGGGATAGTTATCAACACTTGCCTCAGGTCACTCAGCACTTGGATTTGTCTTATAAAGTGAATTGTACAGAGGGTGAGTGGAAAGAAATAAATGAAAAAAAGAGCTGAATTGCATGAAACTATAATAGTAATTAAAGATATAGCTGTCAGGGAGAACAATCTAGGTGAGAAAATCAATTGACCTATTCACATTTCTTGGATCAAAATTTAGCTGAGGTTTTAAAGAAACACATATTGCTAGTATTACAATAATAGAACAGCTTATAATTCTAAAAAAATGATGTTGTCTCCTTGAGAGGAAAAGTGGCTATTATTGCTACATGATTAGAAGATATATTGGAATATCAAAAAAATAATTCCAAGAAAATGAAAGGGATTCCACCCTGTCTATAGCTTATGATTTGATTGACTTTGAAACAGATAATACGGTTGTAAATAAAGAACAACCTCCTGTGGCTGATAACAAAAACCTGCCTGTTCTAACTGATAATATAAAAGACAGGACAGAAAGTCAACTTAAAAACATGCCCAAATAAGGGTAAAGCAAAAAAGAAAAGAAAAAAGGGGGAACAAACAGTCTCAAGAAAGGGTAAATGATCAGACTTATTTTAATGAACAACAGCCAAACATATCTGAAGTGATATCAATAAGGGACAATGCGGAAATAAATGAGGAGATGCAACAAACAGCACTTCTAGAAACATGCTCACAAAGGAGCTATACTAATGTTAAACAAGTGGACACAGATGCTCTGAAGGATGAACAAGCAATACTAGTATTAAGAGGGCTTGATAGGGAACATCTAGGAAATTCACAAGTATTAATGGAGTTGAGTCAGATGATTTGTACTGAATTACTGGAACTTGACATTTTACCTGATGATATCATGAATGCAACCGGAGCAAATTATCTTGCATCTAAGGACTTAATATTTAAAAGTGAAAGAGTGGCTCAATATGTCTAATGAAATTCTAGCTACCTTCAAAAGTATTATTTAAACATGGATTATACAATAACAACATCTTCCTTAAAAAGCAAAGGTATAAGAACAAAAAATGGAAATAATTTCCCAGCTGGCTGTATCCCATACTTTACAGGATTTATTAATTCAGGATTTTGATGATAAATTTTCATCAGACATAACTTTATCCCTATTTGGCATTACATATGTTAAAATGGAAACTAGGGCAAAATTCAACACCATGATTACATATCTAATGGTTAACTTTCTTGGTATAGAATTCTATGAGGATAATATAGTCTCTGTCCAGAGAACTTATGAAAACTGGATGTAAGGTGGCAAGACTGACTTAATTTTAAATAACAGGATTCTGGTTCAAAAAATATTGGATGCTAGTCCAAAACTGGACAGTGTTGGTTACTGATTTTGTAATGGGAGTAAACACTGACCAGCAACAAAGTAAAGTGTACAGTCAAGAATCAGTGAAACAAAAGATTGTAATATACAATCTTATGACCGCTAACAGATACCAAGTACTCACAGAAGAAAACAACTACTAATTATCAAATGCTGATACGAACAATCATAGTTTGCTAGGGTTAACATCAATTACTGGTGACAATGGTAATAAATGTATGGATGATAGTATCACTCATTTTCTGGGTAATAGCTTAGGTAACATAGGAATACTATCGTAGAATATTGCTGGACTTAAAATGTGTGGACCCTGAATTGTTTTCTTTTCTCTACATAATGGAGATACTTATATTCCAGGAAACCTGGCATGGAATAGACCAACTGGATAATATACAGATTAATGGATACACATTAGTGCAATCACCTGCCCTGAAGCTAAGTAAAAAGGGTAGAAGAACGGGTAGGTTAGCTACATACATTAAAATAACTGATTTCCTAAAACTAATTACAACCATAGTGAAACAAAACTACAGTCACAGCCAAAGACATGGTCAGATATTTCCTGAAATTTCTGTGATATTTTTAGAGAAATTTCCTGCTTCTCCAGATCTATAGTAGGGGCAGCAGAGAGAAATGTTTTAGAAATTTCATGAAATATCTGGAAATATCTGACCATGACTTTTGCTACAACTGTATATACTCATCTTACTTTGTATTTGAGACAAAATAATAATTCTTGCTAATGTGTACAGTCCTCCTATTAATTCAACATTTTACAATAAAAATTTAACTAAAAGTATTATTGAGGATGTAAAAAAATGTAGCAATAGGAAGTATGTACAATGATATCTTGATAGCAGGAGACTTTAATATCAGATATGGTAAAGGAATAAAAATGGATGATAGTAACTCACTCTTGCAACCTCTGAATATACCCCCTAGGGTGCCAAAGTTAAAAAGAACACTGACAAACATAATCAGATGGAACTGCTTTTGGAATCATTATAACTTATAACACTTAATAGTAGATTTTCTTTGGATATTGAAGGGAAAACAACGTGCATTAATGTAAGAGGTTCTACAATTACTGATTATATTTTATTGTCATTATATGAGTATCAAAAATATTAGAACTGAGAGTGATCACCATCCAGTGGCACTTTTTTTTCCATATACACTTTATGCCACCACAGACCCAAGAAGGGCTATGACCCCTCCCTCAGAGGGGTACATCCTCCAGCCATGAACCCAGCTCATCCATCCCTCTGGAGTTCCCCATGGATTCCCCCCCCCTTGTGGGAGGACCAGGGTGAGGAGTGCCAGCACGCTCCCCCCAGTACATCAAATCTGGTGTTGGGGGGCTGGACTCACCAGAGTGATCAGGCAGTCATGGGTCCTGCCAAGTCCTGGAATTTTTTGCCATTTTTATCCTGCACCCACATCTGTGCAATGGGTGGGGAGGCAATCTCCACCTCCATGGAGGCAGCCTATCACCCTGGAAATGGGCCATCTCCTTACTTGGCTGCACACTTGAGCTGACTCCCAGCCACCACTAGGTGTTGGCTGACAGGGCACAGCACAAATCCCCAACCCCAAGAAGGACAGAAGTCCTCTGGATGCTCTATCCTTCCTCCTCCTGCAGACCCCCGAGTGCTCCGAGTCCATTCCCAAACCTGGATCTCCAGCATTGCATGAGGTAAGGTGTCCAGCACCTCAACCCTCAGCACCACTGGGCTGACCTATCCAGTGGCACTTTACAGAATATCAAAAAACATAATATCTCAGGAGGATGAAAACATTAATAAAATAAATAAAAAAATTAAATGGGACAATATAACAAGTACTACTGCAACTGAATTGAGTAATAAATATATTAAACAGCTGCTGACACCTCAAAGAAAACTCTGAAAAACATAATACTTAGGTACAATTTAGCTTGCATTCCATATGTATTCGATTGATGTCTCCTCCCCATTACTCATTACTGAGAAATGTGTATGGAAGCATGCTCTATATCCATTAGAGTTCATATGTCTCTTCAGCTTACTCCATACTTCATGTTATAGTCCTCAGTTGTGACATCACAATATGTTGCCATGGAAGTAATTGTGATGTCACAAGTAGAGATTATGATTTCAGGTAGGGAGAAAACAACAGAAATAGATGAACTCTTCAGGAGCAAAGATCCCGTTTTCATGCAAATGGCCTTAGTAATAAATAATGGGGAGGAGAAATACAGAAGTAATGTGAAATACAAGCTGAACTGTGTCTAAATACTATGTTTTGCTAAAGTTGTCCAAATGGTGTCAGCTGCTCTTTAAAGAAGTAACATCAAAACTCAGAATGTGTTAGATCCTGAAATAATTTATAGCCACCTAATTACTCAATATCGTTTCTATGAGGAAAATATTGTGAAAAAAGGAAAACCCATATTAAATTGAGATATGGTAACAGGGTCTATAAAAATGTAGAAAGAAAAAAAAACAATTAGCAAATTTAACAAGAGCTGTAAAGAAAAGCTAACAAAAGCAAACTTAAAGAAATTTTAATAAATGCAGGAAAAAAAGCAGAGAATATGTCAATAGTCAGCACTCACTACATCAAGAAGAACTCTGGGAAATTATGTTAACAGTAATTAAGGAAAAGAATGACAAGAAATATTGGACCCGGGTAGCAATGGGTACAAATACATATAAAGGCCAAATATGATGCATGTATAGAGCTGGATATATGGATAAAGTACTATACAACTATATTTTATGACAATGCAGTTAGTGATAATATACAAAATATAGAGATAAAAGAACATTTTAATTGGTTCACAACCATCAAAGTTAAGGTAGCAACAGAAAGATTTAAAAGAGATAAAACACCAGGACCAGATAACATACCAATGGACTTTATTTGTTTGAAAACAGAATGGTGGGCAACTGTAGTCATTTTTTTTTTATTAAGTCAGTGATGTGTGCATGCATACCATCTTCATGGCAACGGAGTTATGTTATTCCAATACATAAAAAAGGCCCTCATTCAGACTAGACTCAGCCAATTATAGACCTATTAGTTTGCTGGATACCATGTTCAAAATATATGCTAAAGTACTATTAAATCAAATATTATTATGGCTAGACAAACAAAAAACAATTTCAGAACTTCAGGCTGGATTTAAGAAGAATACTAGTACTTTAACACAAATTGTTTTACTCAAAAGCTTGACCGAAAAATACTGTAGGATTAAGAAACAGCCTTGCTTTGTCACATTTGGTGTCTTTTCGTTGTAAGCATTCAATACAATTCTCAGAACACTGTTATGGGAAAAGATGAGCCAACTAGGAATAGAACAGAATTTGTTAATCTTAATTAAGAGATTTTACTCAAATACACGGGCAAGAATTAAATACAATAAGTCAGGTCAACTGGCAAAATTGATACCAATATAGGAGTCACACAGGGATGTCAGTTAGCCCTTACATTGTTTAATAGCAATATTAATGGTATTATTACAGCACTTGATAATCCATCTTAGCATACATCACAAATTCATAATCAGCAAATACTGGTTTTAGCCTATGCTGATGACTTGGCAATCATTTCAACTAGTAGATTGGGTCTGCAGAGATCCCTGTACAAACTGGAGTCCCTTTGTGTAAAACATAATCTCAAACCCAGCACAAATAAAACTAAAGTTATGATATTTGGAAAAGAAAAAAAACATATAGAAAGTTTATCTTGCCAGGGAATAAGTTGGAATTTGTTAGATAATTCCCCTATTTGGGTGTTCTTTTCTCAAGTAATGGTAAATGGAAAAAATGCATTAACTGGTGTGCAAAGAAAATGTACAGAACTCTGCTATAGCCCTTAAAAGATGTAATGCTACTTATGTTGGGAAAACCATGGCCCCCATGATTAAAGCAATACATGCTAAAGTAATAAATCAAGCTGCTTATGCTGCTGAAGTATGGGGGACTGGCAACTCTATAAAAATTGATATAATTTTAAACAAAACTTATAAACATATGCTGAGAATTCTGTCTAGCTCTCCAAGTGCATTAGTGAGAACCCAGCTTGGTCAATCCAGCTTTAGGTATTTAATACATTGAAGAATGATTAATTGCTGGGTGAAGCTTGCATCCCAAAATAGGGACTCAATTGTGGACAGTTGTCTCTGTGAAAAAGTAAAACTGCTCCCATACAAAGTGGATGGCTGGCTAAATACAGTTTGTTTTTTTTTCAATTTAAGACACTTTAGTAACTTGGTTGAAAGTAATACAGCCAAAACAGGAAGAGTACATGGACTATTCAAACACATGTCATATCATTGGGTCAATTAAGCAGAAGTTGCATAAGTAACAGCTGAAGGAGCTCAATTCTAAATACAATTTATAAACTATTAGAAGAAAATGGCTTAAACTGTCTAAAACACTGGTTCGATCAAAAAATTCAGTTGAATCCAGCACATGCAAGATAAATAACAAAAAGGTTACAGAATAAATCAAAAGAAGCTGATCTAAATGACATAAACAAATTCAAAGTCTCAAACTGGCTGCTTAAAAATGCAAAGGAACATACTTTAAAATACTATCTGGGTGCCATGCAAATACTACAATATAGAAACACTTTAACACAATATAGATTTGAAAACTTCTCGAGTACTATAATAGAAGCTATGTATAACAAAGATAAAAATATCTTAACAAATTGTTACTGTCCATGCAAAGAGGCAGAAGATTTAAAACATGTCACCCTAAGATGCCCTTGGTGTAAGCAATCTTGAGATAAATACAGGGTGAATATATTGGATCCTTAGTTATTCCAAGTTTTATATTGAATTTAGTATTCAATTCAGAAAATATTGATATTCTAAACAAACTGGCACTTTACTTAATGGAAATAGGTATGATAGGGAAACAACAAACCAAGAGATTCAAAACAGACTAAAAATAACATTTATAATTGTACTTTTGATTAAGTGAAGGTCCACAAGAAATGCAATATAGAACAGAATCTTGGTAGATGAGCTTGTTGAATCCCTCTCCTAACAAAATAGTATGGAGCCACTCTTTCATATGACAATTTTAAAATGATATGCAGAGAGGTTGTTTCTAGATGCTTTATATATATTCACAAAATATTACTATGTATATTATAATGGTTACAAGAAAACCAATAGTAACCATGGTAAATGATATTGGAACAATACAAATGAGTGATGTAGTTTTACATTTTTAATATATTTTCAGACTGATTAGTATAACTTAATGTACTATATTACATTTGATTATTTATACGTGTATAAAATGTCTGTCATATTGATTTTATTGTGATTTTGTAATGGCATTATTGCTGAACAGTAAACCTAAACTTGAAACTTGACCAAGCAGGAAAGGGACCTGGAGATAATCATATTGGATGACCTGAAGGTGGCCAGACAACGCAACAAAGCAATCAGGGGAGCTAATGCGATGCTGGGGTGTATAGGCAGGGATATTTCCATCAGGAAGAGAGAAGTGGTATTGTCACTACTTAGGTCTTTGGTAAGAACGTACCTGGAGTACTATGTCCAGTTTTGGAGGCCACATCTCAGGAGAGACATAGACAGGATGGAGGCTGTCCAAAGGAGGGCTACCAAGATGGGGCTACATCAAATGTCCTATGAGGACAGGCTAAAAGAATAAAACATGTACACCATGGATAAGAGGAGGGATATGATCAAGACCTTTAAATACCTCACACAGATGAATAAAGTACAAATGAGAGTTATTTTTCAGAGGAAAAGGTACACCAAAACAAGGGGCCTCAATATGAAGCTGGAGGGGTATGTTCAGGAGACATGTGGGGAAATATTTCTTCACAGAAAGGATGGTGGATCCCTTGCACAGTCTTCTAGTGGAGATAGTGGGGGCAAAATGGTGTTGGGATTCAAAAGACCATGGGATAAGCGTAATGGAATCATAAATGATAGGTAAGGGGTGGAAGAAGAAAAAGTGCTATAGACCTGAAAGGGTCTGCAGTGCAAGCACTGTAACAAAAAAGGGCAGATTGGATGGGCCTTGCAACCCTTTTCTGTCATCAGTTCTATATGTTTCTATGACTGATGTAATCTCACAGTATGCCAGGATATATCACCATGTAGCCATACCTGCTGTCCAATATTACCTCTTCAAACATCGTATACCACCAGAAGTATGAACTGAATTCATCTTGGGGGCCCTGGACTGCATCCTGATCAAAAACTACTTTCTTTAAATTCCAGGAATTATGATCAAGTCTGTGGTACTGCCAGGGGGACATTGATACCATCCTACCCAATCTCTTTTGAGACTGCATGAGGAAGCTGCCATCCATGGCCCCAGTGTTAACTCAATATTTGGCAAGGATCAGGTAATGGGGCCTGTATTTTTTCTTTTTATAATTATTCTTTTGGTAACCAGGTAAGACCCACTTGGCACAAGTGCCTGTTTTCAGGGGTGACCCAGGAGCAATGATAATATTCTTTTTGTTTGTTCAGGTACAGATGCAGAGGCCTATGGGTTTTTCAACTATCTGAATCATAATGTGTTAAACCTAAAGTTCATATTCTCTTATAGACAAGCAAGAATTTACTTCCTGGATCTCACTTTGATGAGGCCCTTTAAGGGCTGGTAGTATAGTCTAGAGGTTAGAGTAATGAGCTGTGAGGAGCAGTCGAGATTTACCCTTTCTGAAAGTTTCTGAAAGAGGGTATTCATTGATGCCCTGTCCACACTGGAGTTCTTGTAATGTTACTGTCAGTCGGTAACATTACAAAAATGGCAAACACAGTTCACATCCACACTGTAGCATGGTAACATTGTGCTACAAACCATGTTCAAAAAACATGTTCAAAACCTGATCAGAGCAGGTTTCAAATATGGTTTCAGACCATAACGGTTGCCTTAAACTTTTAACAGTAATGAGGATGCAAACCATGCTGTAACATGGTTTAAGACAATCTCCATTGACTTCTGTGGCTTTTGAATTGTTGCTCAAAAGAAAATGGGATAATTTACTTACATCCCCCACTTCACAATGAGTTCCCATATCTAATGATATAATTTTTATCCTGATCCATCACATGCTTGTTTGCGAGTATACTAGTATGCCTGGTGACTAGTATTGCTGCAACCACGTATGGGAATTGAAGTGGGCAAGCACAGTGTCTGATTGCAGTGTGGACGCACCGACAACCATGCTCTAACACAGAACACATAACATTTTTTTTAAATGTTTTTAAAAAAGAGGAGCAGTGTGGACAGGGCCTAAAAGACAAGGCTTATAATGCATGTTTAGAGTAATCTGTTGGGGCAGACAAGGCAGTGCATCAAGGACTTTCACCACAGTTTGGTGAGAAGCTGTTATATGCATACCGAGATTTTTTATCTGGTATGCTGCTGAGCTTACTCGGCTTAATTTTGTTATATTTTCCTACATTTTGGCTGACTTAAAATTCTTAAAAATGGCTACACTTGGAGAAGCTTTCTGTTTTTCCTGGCTGTGGCTACCAGTGCTCTCGGTGAGCAGAGGACGAAGACCAGGGGTGCTGTGGAGAATGGTGGAGACCCAGAGCTGTGAAATAGCTACTTTAATTGCACAGCTGCATACATTCATTTTGAGTATGGTACACTGCAAACATTTTTATTTAACTTAATTTCATTTGATTTACTCTATCTTTAAAATGTTATTATAAAATATATTGATTTAACTGATTTTAAAACACCCACACTTGGAAGAGTTTTTTTTTTCCTGTGTCTCCTTCTCCTAGTCTTTTTTCCCATTTGGTGTCTTGTGGTGGAGCTCTCAGATGTTGGAGCTTCAGAAAAAATTGCTTCCAAACAAGGATGAAGATCAAGCAACTGAACCTGAATCTCAGACCCAATAACCACAAACAACTCATTATTCCATTACTACACCATCATTTTAAAAAAAAAAACTTGAAAATCCTAAGAACACACAGAACTGGCAGATATAGAATTTAAGAACTTAAAATAATAAACTGCAGAATAATTTGGATAGTTCATTTTTTCTATACCAATTTCAGTATCTGCAAATTAAACAGTATCTTCTTTAAGCACATTAAAAAGTCTAAAGAGTTAGTACTCCTATTTTATTTTATTTGATGTGTTTGATGTGCTTTACTTTTATTCTATCACACTGTGTTATACTGTGCTTCCATGTTTTTTCTGTGGTCATGTTGAATTTTTGTAAGTTCTCGGTTTTCTTTCATTTGCTGGCAACTGTTTATGACCAGAAATGAGTTTGTTTATTTTTATCAGGAGTGGCTCTGCATACACATTGTTTATATATTCTTGAACTTTCTTGTGTGTGTTTTTGCTAGTTTTGTTTGGGGGATACTTGTCTCCAAGTCGGAATGTGCAGTTGAAGCTCACAGGGCATTTTATTTTCTGTGCTACTGCAGAAGTTAATTTCCTTAATTATTTTTATTGATTGTTTGCCCCCTTCTGCATTGTAGTCTATTGCTGTTTCTTATGGTGGCTGAGGCAATAAAGAGCTGGGCATGTGGTTCATGCTTGGATTCATTGAGCTAGTTTACCTTTATTAGGGACAGCTTACGTTGATTAATTGGGAGTTAATGAACTTGACTAATCTCATGGTTTCTTTTAAATAATCATAATCTAATCACAGTCTAACATCAGAATACACTTAAGCCAATTCAATTAGGGGATAAAACACTCACGGCCTGGCTGATTGCAGCTTCGTTTGACTCTGGGTCTCTGCAGGTTCCGATGTACCTTGGATTTTTTATGTTTTTCCCTGTGATTTAAATGGCACTTTTCTGCTTTATTTGCTTCAAACTCTTTTTGCTTTGTCCTTTAAAATTTGGTAGTCAAGTAACTAGACTTGTTCCTGCTTGGGTGATTGTTGTTTTTAGAGAGTCTGTTAAGTACACTGAGAAACACTGCAAAATGTCCTGTTGGTTAAAGCCTCAGATTGAAGTTGTCTGAATGGAAATCAGCCTGCCTTGTTTTTTCTGCTTCTATCATTTCTATTTGCTAGGAGTAAGTACTAAATATTTGTTTTATATTTTCTTGTGTATACTTGATTCTTTTTAATTTAATTAAGATTAATACAGTTTTAAGTGAATTCTGAACTATAGTCACACATTTATTTAGTCTATGGGTACCCAGAGTACAATTATACTGCCCAAATACAGTTTACATCAGTTAATGTTTTTTAGGAATTCATACACAGTATACTTAATTATAAATTGCAAACTACAAATGTTAAATTGCTCATAAATGTTTATATGCTAATCAAACTAATTGTCATAGGCAGTGCATTTTCGATTGTACTCTTCTAGACATTTAATTTTCTTTTTAATTTTAGTGTACTACCTTTTTTTATATACTATTTATATACCTGTTCCTCCGGCTGGGGGGGTTTACCTATGGTTCCCCCCAATCCATCCTGCTGTCATCTCGCCACTACCCCAACAGCAGCCAGAGCTCTGAAACCCCAATGTTCTTCCCCTCCCTGACCACATCGGGGTGGGTACTTACCCCACACACCACTGAAGACCAGGGGGAAGGCACACCAAGGGAGCTACATGGGTGTGTCTTGTCGCTGTGGCGCTAGATCCCACTGTCTTCATGCTCGTAGGGACAGGTACAGTTTTTTCCCATTTCCACTCCATGACACAGGTGTGCAATGATGCCAAGGACTCTCCGTGTGTGCATCCACGCTCTGTGTATCCGGTGTCAGACTGCATCAGCCCCATTGTAGACTGTGCCCTGCACCAGCCCCCAGCTGCCAACAGGAACCAGTACTGCCATGGTCATCCCTTCCCACACTCCCTGGAGGAGGAGAGCAGTCCTTGGGATGCTTGATTCTCCTTCTACCTGGCTGACTCCCAGCTCCCGAGGTAGCTCCCGACCCCAGGTCACTGGCATGGTGCGAGGTGTGGCGTCCAGCACCTCAACCCTCAGTGCCACCGAGCCAGCTTTCTTTAGTGTACTACCTTAAAGCTTTTGCACCTTTTTGGTGCATGCTACAAAGATTAAACTCCCTGAGTTCAAGATACCAGCAGTCAATATTTCACATTTATTTTGTAGGCTTCACTAACAAACCTTTTGAACAGAGAACTCTCAGAAGAAGCCAGGGCACCTGAAGATTCTGCACAACCTTGAATATTACCTATGAGACATAAATTGGACTTCCTGTACAGCTGTAATAGGGAAGGGTAAAGAATTCCTTTTAATGCTTCAAGGTGCAGGGCTGACACAGCTAGTGACACACCAATGAGGGAGGGTGCAATCCTCGACCTTGTACTAACAAACAGTACAAGGGTAACAGATGTTAGAGTGGAAGCACACCTAGGCAACAGTGACCATCGATCAACCTGGTTTACAATAAACAGACAGGAAGATACCTCACATACTAAGACAAAAATACTAAATGTCAGGAATGCAAACTTTAGGGAAATGAGGTCCACCTTTACAAAACGTCACCAGACTATGCCAGATGGAAATGTAGAGGGGTGCTGTGAAGCACTGAAGTAGTCACTAACCAGGATAACAGAAAAATACTCAAAGGTAATCACGAAAGCAAAATGGAGGAGGAATCCACTGTGGTTCACTAAGGAAGTAGCATCAGCAGTAAATGCTAAAAAGAAAGCCTTCTGAAAATACAAAGAAACACACACAGAAAATGTTAAAGAAGAATACAGGACCAAGCTAAAGGAGGTTGGGCAAAAAATCAGAGCTGCAAAAGCACAAACCGAAGAAAGGATTGCTGATGGTATAAAAGGTGGAAAAAAAACATTCTTCAGGTTTATCAGTGAAAGGAGAAAGACCAAGGGGGGATGTCAGACTTAAAATCACAGATAGTTAGCATGTGGATGAGGATATGGACAAAGTGGAAGTTTTAAACACTATTTTTGCTCAGTGATTACACAAGAAGATAATGGAAATAGTCTATCACATAGCAAAAAAGGCCACCAAAACCAGGAGGCAGACACAATCTCCATTACAAAGGACAGGGTACTACTGAAACTTGAGAAATTAAGAACGGACAAAGCCATTGGCCCAGATGGAATTCATCCACATGTCTTAAAAGAACTCAGGGTAGAACTCTCTGCCCCACTGGCCATATTTTTTAACAGATCACTGAAGAGCGAACAGATACCTGAGGATGGAAGAAAGCCACTGTGGTGCCCTTACACAAGAGTGGCAGCAGGGAGGAGGCAGGGAACTACCGCCCTGTCAGCCTCACCATGATCATGGGAAAAATTATGGAAACAATATTAAAGGAAAGGATAGTGGCATCCCTGGAGGCCAGCAGATGGTTAGATCCCAAACAACATGGCTTCACTACTGGATGGTCCTGCCAAACAGACATGATTGAATTTTTTGACTGGGTCACCAGAGTAGTGGACCAGAATGGAGCCATGGATATTGAATATCTAGATATCAGTAAGGCTTTTGACTCTGTTCCACATAGAAGGCTTATCAACAAATTGGAAAACACAGGAGTGGGAAGCAAGATAGGAAACTGTGTAGGAAACTGGCTTCAGGGCAGAACTCAGAAAGTGATAGTAAATGGTGCACTATCAAGAGAGGGCAAGGTGATAAATGGTGTCTCTCAGGGCTCAGTACTGGGACCCATACTCTTCAACATATTCATCAGTGACATTACGGGTGCATTAGAGGGGAAAAAATGTATGTTCGCAGGTGACACAAAGTTCTGCAACAGGATAGACACACAGGAAGGGGCCACAAGGGTGGAGTCTAACCTGAAGAAACTGGAGGAATGGTCCAGAACTTTATTTATTTGTTAATTTATTATGTTCTCAGATTACAAATGCCTTTGAGCTAAGTGCTCATTTACAAAGGTTCCACATCAGTAAGGTAAACTGACAGGTTACATTGGTATAAGGAGTATCAGAGTAAATGGCAAAAGAACAAACAGGTTAACAACATGGGTACAGTTCATCATAAAACAGATCAAATAAGCACATGAGTACAGTACATAGTCAGGCACTAAGTATGCATCACAAAACGTACAGTAAACATCTTGGTGAGAGACCACGCCTTTACAAATAGAAGGTTGCAGCAGAGCGGCCTTGTCATGGGGGGTCAAAGGTGTGAAAATATAAAGAGGAAGGGGGAAGTGGTAGAAAAGGGGAGAAGGAGACAGAGAAGAGGTGGGAGTAGGGAGAGGGGGTGAGGAGGGATGGGAATGGTAAGGGAGCTGTGGAGTGGGGAAGTGGGGGGAGGGATGATGGTGAAAGGTGCAGGAGAAACAGATATTGCAAGTGCTAGGGGACACAGCTGGAGGAAGGCTTAGTGGAAGCAGTCATAGTTCCTTACAGCTGAGAGGAGTTGCCGAAGTTTTGTTTTAAAGAGGCCGATCTTGGGTTCAGAGGAGATGTCACTTGGGAGGGTGTTGACCCAAAGTGGGGATCTATAGGTGAAGGATCTTTGACTCTGGGAATTTGGCTGTGTGGTACCTGTAGTAGTTGGAGTTCTGAGCCGTGAGTGCAATGTGGATTGATGGAAGGGCTTAGTAGTTCCTGAACTCCAAGTGGTAATAGAACTAGGGTTATGTTCTTGGCCAGGTGGCATGATTGAAATTGGATGCTCCCATTTAGTGGCAACCAGCCAGTTTGGGCATATAGTTTGCACATGTGGGCAAGTCACGGTGCACCAGATATGAGTCTACAAGCTTTATTGAGTGCAGCAGAGATTTGTCGAAGGGCCGTGTTTGTAACAGAGCCATAAATGGGGAGGCCAGAGTCTACGATAGAAATCACAGACCTTTTCACTGCCAAACAAAAGGCTTCTGGGGTCAAGCAGTTCTTATCTCTGTAGAGAAAACCAATATGTGTATTCACTGCTTTGGTAATGTTGTCAATGTGAGGTCCATAGGATAAAGTGCAGTCAATAGTTACCCCAAGGTATTTGAAGTGAGGCACTTGTTCCACTGCAGTTTCTTGACAGTTACTGACGATCAGTGGGTGGTGTTTGTATTTATTATGGGAGCTGCTGAAAAGCATTACTTTTTTTTTTTTTTTATAGTTGAGTAGCTACTTGTGGTCACAGAACCACTTCTCAACACAGGTAAAACCAAGCTGCAGTTGGTTTTCTAGGAGGTTGGGGTCCTTGTTGCTGGTGTAGATCATGGCATCATCGGCATAGAGTGGCATTAATTCATGGCCGGTGTTTGGGAGAGTGTTCAAAAAAAGGCTGAATTGGAGAGGATCCAAACTAGATCCTTGGGGGACACCAGAGTGGACTGGCTTCGAGACAGATAAGGCATCTGAGATTTTCACTCGCTATGTGCGATTTCCCAGGTAACTTTTAAACCATGCAGCAGCATCCTTAGAGAGGCCCATGTTGGCCAGTTGGCTGAGGAGTAGTGAGTGATGCACCATGTTGAATGCTTTTGTTAAATCAATGAAGACAGCTCCCACAAGGTGTCCTTGATCCAGAGAATTGGGGATAGACCTGGTAAATTCCATGAGGGCAGAGGTTGTGCTGTGCCCTTTCCAAAAAACATGTTGCTGGGCACATTGAATGTTGTATTTCTCTAGATACTCCACCAATTTGTCAGCGACAATACATTCTAGTGTCTTGAGGGGGGGGGAATAGAGATGGGTCTGTAATTCACGTGTTGGGTCTTATCACCACTTTTGTGTATCGGGGTAAAGGTAGCAAATTTCCATTTCTGAGGGAACTGTGCGAGTCTCAGTGAGAGGTTAAAGTGCCTGATTAGGGGAGTTATTACTTCCTCTAGTATGAGGGCCAGCAGCTTGAGGTTGAGAGTGTCTCTGCAATGGCTAGATTTTCCAGTTGCCCTGAAAATGTATTTTTTGGCCACCGCCAGGAAGGTATCCTTGAAATAGAAAGGTAGGCGACCAGGAGGCAGTTGAGCAGGCCCCGAGTTGTATGGGGTTGCATTGGAGTTAAAGAAGTCAGGGGGGAGGATGCGCTGAGATCTGTGAAAGCATCATGGAAAGTTCTGTGATGGTTAAGGGGTCCAGGGTAGTGGTTCCTTCAGTGTCTAGTATAGCAGGTGCAAGTTTTGTTTCTTTTCCAGTTACTTTCTTAATGTTGTTCCAGAACAGTTTGCCTTTGTCTCAAAAGTTGGTAAGCATCTCCTTATAATAGCTATTTTTCTGGAGGCAACTAGATCTTGTGCAAGCATTCTGAGCACTTTTATAGTTTTGGACATCAGATTGTCTTCCAGTGGAACGTGCACAATGCCAGAAGGTGGTCTCTGAGTTTCATGTGAGCCAGTAGTTCAGCAAAGAGCCACGGGGTACAAATACCTTTTATTTTCCTTTTCTTTAGAGGTGCCAGGATGTCACATGCACATTGAAAGAGTTAATGCAGTATTCAAGTGCTGTATCTACAGCTTTAGCTATGTTTATAGGAGACCAGTCATGCACTTGGAGAAGTGATTTATAGGGGCTTCAGGTGACTGCTAGTAAGAACTCTACTTGTGATTGATTTGGGTGTTGGTTTGCAGAATTTATTAGTACAGTTGCACATGATGGGGGAATGATCACTGAGTGAGTCGGCAAGAGTGGTAGTGTTAGTAATGCAATCTGGATGGCTAGATAAAACCCAGTCCGGCAGGGTGCTGGTCCCAGTTCTATAGTTAGTCCTGGTTGGGGAGTCAACCATCTGTGTAAGATTAACTGCACAGATGGTGTCCTTAAAGTGACCATTTTCAGGGGCAAGCCAATTAATATTGAAGTCACCCCTCAGAACATCTCTGAGCATGGTGGCTGGCTCAGGATGAAGTCTATGACAGAGCTGAACCCCATAGCTTGTTCCTTAAAAGGGATGTATATTGATGCCACTGTTAGTGCTTTATTGTTTGCCCCAAAGAGAATTTTGATGGGTGTTGGTCCCCTCAGATGGAACATGTAAAGCGAAGCCCTTGAGGGTGTCTTTGAGGTAGATTGTACAGCCACCTCCTTTTTGGAAACCCTATCCAGTCTGTAGATAGAATAGCCAGTCAAGGCAATGACTGTATTCGAAACTTTTGGTGTTAGCCAGGTTTTAGTAATAGTGAGGTCGTCAGGGTTGTGCTGTATGATGATAGCTTGCAAGGCATCAAGTTTGGGGAGAAGGCTACAGCTGTTGAGTGAAGCAAGTATGAGCATTCCAAGTAATTGTTCGGCTGCAGGCATTCTTCGAGGGCAGGGTCACAGATTAGGGTGAATGTTACCTGATCTTAATAGTAGCATTAGGATGATTCTGAACAGGTAAAGTCTTAACTGCCTGTACATGACTGCATTCTTCCTCCTCAGTGCCGACCCCCAGCTCTTTTTCTGTTGTTTAAGGGAGGATGTAAGCAAGCAGCGCAGAGGTGCAAAGATCATAGCAAAGAATCTTGACTCCCAAGGCATGGGGATTACTGGTGGCTGGGCATGGAAGGGTGAACTGGTATGACCTGCTATATGGACAGAGGTTATGGTGACATAGATGAAGTAGGCATTGCTGAGAGTGGGGTATTGTGGCTGCAATGGATAACAGGTACTTACAAGGCCTGCATACATAAAGGCTGAGAGGATGAGAAGAAGACGAGGGCGCAAGTAGGGAAGTTCCATGCCAGGTGTGTAATTGGTCAGGACTATGAAGATTAGCCACGGGTGAGGGTTGGTGGCTGCAGCCCTGCATGAAATATGACAGTATCCTCTAGTGGCAAGTAGTTATAGCTTCCTGTAGGGAAAGTCAAGGCTGCTATAAAATAAATTGTTCAGATAGGGTGGGTAGCTAGCATGTAGTACTGGTGGGAACAAGTGTTCTGGAAGGCACAGGCAGGCAGCAGCTCCTGGATTGAAGCCGCACTGGGGATTTTGAGCATGGAAAAAGGCAGCAGTGCTAGGATTACAGCTGTGCTGTATCACACCACCCATCCTTGGGGTAGCGCCCATGTCAGGAGCCTCCTGTCTGGAGAAGGAAGAGAGAGGGAGAAGGTAGTTAGTTAAACAGGGGACAGGACAAAGGATTAAATCAGTTGGCTTGTGCTAGTTTGTAGCTCCAAGCCTGTGGATCAGCAGGGGGGTGAGCAAGGAGCCTGCAGAGGGGTACTGAGGCAGAGTAAAAGGCAGAGTCAGTGGGGGCAGAGGTAGGGACATGAGAAGTGAAGTGCTTCTCAAGCAGAAAAATTAAGTAGAGATAAGGAAGCAGATTCGGGGGGTTAGAGGCTACAGTGTGAGTGAGCGATAGAGAGAGAGAGAGTAAGCAGCAGTGGGTGAAGAATTAGGGCCATGAGGTTGGGTGAAAGGAAAAGCATTTACAGTGCTTTTAGCAGGTTAAACAATTACAGTGCTTTTTAGCAAATTAAACAATCACAGTACAGTTTAGGTACAAGTAAAAAGTGGTTTCAGCAATAACAGGTAAGAGAGAGCAGAGTAACAAAATCAAAACTGAGCTGTAATCACTGCCAAAAGTGAAGCTTTGCTGTAGCCAATAGGGGCTAAGTTTAAAGTAAATTAGCCAATAGAATTGGAGGAGAAGAAAGGTGTCTAAAATCAAACAGTCTGGCATTGCTCTGGAGTGGCGTACCTTGTGGCTGGTCTTCTGGAAGGCGCAGGTGGACAGCGGCTCCTGGATTGAAGCTGCACCAAGGATTTGGAGCATGGAAGCATACCGTTGCACTAGGATTACACCTGCACTGCACCACCAGTCCTTGGGGAGGGGGGAGCCCAGGTCAGGAGTCTCCTGTCTTATGGTTGGTCTTCTGGAAGGTGCAGGTGGGCAACAGCTCCAGGATTTAAGCCACACCAGGGCTTTGGAGTGTGGAAGTGGGCGGTGGTGAGAGGATTACAGCTGTGCTGCGACGCCGGTCCTTGGAGGAATGCTCGTGTCAGAAGCCTACCATCTTACGGATGGTCATCTGTAAGGTGCAGGAAGCAGCTCCTGGATTGAGGCCGCACCGGGGATTTGGAGCATGGAAGTGGGCAGTGGTGCTAGGATTACAGCTGCACTGCTGGTTTTAGGTAGATCACTCATGTAAGGAGCATCCTGTCTGGAGAAGGAGTTGAAGTTCAATATGAAGAAATGTAAGGTCATGCACCTAGGAAGACACAATCCAGGGACAAAGTACTTCCTAGATGGGGTGCAGCTAGCTGAAATAAAACACGAACATGATCTTGGGGTACTCATAACAGGCAATCTAAAAGTTAGTAAGCAATGTGAAAAGGCAGCACAGAAAGCCAGCAGCATTTTGGGCTGCATAAGAAGGGGCATCACTAGTAAGAAGAGAGGGGTAATTATGCCACTGTATAGGTCACTTGTGAGGCCTCACCTGGAGTACTGTGTCCAGTTTTGGAGGCCTCACCTACAGAAAAACAAAGATAGACTAGAGACGATACAAAGAAGAGCAACAAAAATGGTGCAGGGTCTGCACTATGAACCATATGATGCAAGGCTGAAACACCTCAATATGTGCTCCCTGGAACAGAGAAGAAATAGGGGGGATATGATAAGAGATGTTCAAATACCTGAAGGGGCTTTCCTGCAGATAAACAACTGCACCTGGGCCAGGTGGCAGAATATGCATCTAAAGGGGGGCAGGTTCAAGAGCAACACAAGGAAGTTCTTCTTTACAGAAAGTGTGATGGAGCCTTAGAATGTCCTCCCCACACAGGTGGTGAGGTCCAAGATGGTCAGGGAGTTCAAATTGGCATGGGACAGGCACTGTGGAGAACTTAACACAGTGGCCTGAACGGGGGGAGGGGGTAGTATACATGTGCAGACTAGATGGTCCACACAGACCCTATCTGCCAACGCATTCTATGTTTCTATGATTCTGTTACCTCCTAGCTTCTGTGCTCTAAGGACCCTTCTTGACCAACTGACAGTATTCTCTAGTTACAGAGACGTTTTTAATTATCTGAACTATTTGATACCATTCTGGGATTTTTATTTGGGGACTGAGTGATTACAGGACTTTTTGGGTAAATTATCCATTATGGTTACTACCAGAAGCAGTAAAAATATGTCATTCACTTCCCCTCTGTTGGCAGTAAATAATAAATCTAAAGGTAAGCAAAATGTAAATCTAAGGGCATGGTGAGGGAAACACAATTACAAACTTCTCCCACTGAGGGTCTTGCAGTAAAGGAAATGATGTTAAATAATCAAGGACAAACTAAAATCACAACATTTTTACTATGAAACACCTCTTCCCCTACTGTTTCTTCAAATTCTGTGGGACATAAGGGGCATTGTAGGGGGAATTCAGTATTAAGCATGGCTGCTTCTTGTAGTAATGTTGAGGACAGGGAAATCTGGATCATTACGAACGATTATCATTAACTTCAGATTTTAATAACGAGGTTAGCTTAATTTATTCTATGTCAGATCCTGCTCTGAATATACATGTTTCTAAAAATGAGACTTCTAATTATGATGTAAATGATTATTCTGATTGTGTACCTATTGATTCACTCTCATTTGGATGATTTTACTAGTTCTCACTTTCTGTTTTTTCCCCCTTGAGAGTATTTCTCTATCTAATGCTCTTTGGGACTCTTGAAGAGAGTATCCCCATAAGATGACAGTTACAGGTTCTGATAAACAGCCCTCTCATCTTAGTGCAAGTAATATTTCTTAAGTTATACATGACCTTAGTAAAACAATATCAGGTGTCAAAAAATTAGCTGCTACCAACTTTTATCTGGAGATAAGATTCTAATTAATAAATCCTCAGAAAAAAATGGCTAGTGAAATGCCCAACCTTCAAATTCCATTAATAAGCCCTCAAAGGAGACTTTTATCCCTAAAGTACGAGCTGCTATCCCTGCTTCAGTAAAGAAGTTTGTCTCTGCATCTTTCTTACCCTATCAAATTCTAGACATTATTAAAAATCCTTATACGTCAATATTGTACTAGATAATTTATGGGCTATTAAACAGGAAATAGAGAATTTATATTTTGATGTTGCCACAAATCAAACCCAGACTATTAACCTTCAGAAAACTTTTAAATATGGGACTGATCAGATAAGATAATCTTAGGAAAAGATACCAGAGACAAATCAATCATAAAGGAAAACAGAGGAATGCAGGTTAATCCCCTTCCCCCCTTTCAAAGGGATGAACCTACTTATTCTAATCCTCTTCTGTTGGGGCAATTAATGCTAAGAAAAGGAGAAAACATAGGAATTCTGACAAGAAGATGTCCCAAAAAAAATACCGGGGCATGTCCTGTCTCAGAACTCTATAAATCCAAGAAAACTGTTAACTTTTGCCAACTAGAGAACAGAATGCATCCAGTTATAGATTTAGATAGCAAGTTTTCACCTGTGACAATTCCATTCATGTCCCCACAATAATAGACCTATTAGGGAAAACTGGTAATCAAAATGTACCTTCCAACCAGCAGGGCAGTTCACAACCTGAATAGAGGAAATTAAACATTTCAACTAACCTTATTGGTCAAGAACAATTAACAAATTCAGTAATAATACCTCACTGTTCTAAGAGTTTGAGTAACCATACTGAATTGTTAATTGAAGTTTATGGTATTGGGAGACTTGCTCAAGAAACTCCTAATACGTTACACCAATGGGTTTGTCATCTACTTCAGATCTCTCTGGTTCTTAAGGAGATGTATGTAATGAGACCCCCCCAATCCAATATATCTGGATTGTGTTCTTTTGTATTTATTCTCCCACGAATTGGCAAATCAAATTTGGACAACGGCTCCATTGCTTCATATAAATGATATCATCATACATCCACCAAAGAGTGCTGAAAGTATTAAATAAGCCACATACAACTGTTGCGTACAATGACTGAAACAGAGCTAAAATAAATAACAATGGATCTCAGTTTGGTAACTGTAATTCTGACCAAGAAGTCACTTGGGAAACCACAATTCTCTCTTTGTTTGGATGGAGATTATCCCTTGGAGAACCTATATGTAGGGTCAAAAAAGAAATTGCAACATTTTTGGACCACACTCTTAAAATAAATTTAGGAAACAATGGACTGGAATGGATTAAGAGACATAGCCCGAACTCCCAAATCTCCTAAATATATCTTATATTAAGGAGGCCTGCTCTTGCAGCAACAATATTAGTAGCAAACCCTGTACTTGATGTTATAGACTTTTTTATTGTAGTTATGAGCAATCTTGGAGATAACCCATTGATCAGAAATAGTCAATCTTTCTACCTGCCTGAACAGAACACGCATATCCACAGTAATTGTCCCTCTATAACCAATATAGAAAATCAAGTGAGTAATAGATTCACCATTTTGCAAATTCCTAGATATGCATGACCATATTCAGAAGACAGCACTGTAATATTTTCCAATCCTGGGAACTTTAAATACTTAAATATTCTATCATGGAACATTGAGGGCCTTACACTTAAGCTTGAAGATCCTGATGCATTGAAATTTTTGTCTTATAATATTTCAATAATTCAAGAAACTTGGTGAAATAATCCTGCATCTCCAACTTATATTCTTCCTTCACTTAGATTAAATAAATTAGGTCGAACTTGAGCCGCTTTGGCTATTTTTTCTAACCCTTCCCTGAATTTTAACATAGATATTATAGAAAGTAACTCTTCTTTCTTTCAAATTCTTAAACTAGTAAAATATTCAGTCAATATTATTCTGATAAATGTATATATTCCACCTTTAAATAGCAAAATATATTAATAATTTCAATGGCTGGTGTTTCAGGAACTGATTGTAGGCCTTTCATCACAGTACAGTAATTCTTTTTTGTAATACTGGGTGATTTTAATGCCCGAATTCCTATATGTATGGATTTTGAAGAACTGGGGGAGGATACACATATCAGGCTGCATCTCCTTAACCCCAGGGCTAACCCATCAAGAAAATTTAAGGACCTTAAGAATAATCAACAAGGTTTTATTCTTAGAGATTTAATGTCAAAACTGGATTTTATTCTGGTAAACAGTCATTTTCCTGGGGATTCTGAGGGAGACTTTACATTTTTGGGTCTTAGGGGAGCATCTGTTATTGACCACATATGGGTCAATCAAGATGCATTTATATATGTTACCAATTTTCACATAATTGACAGACCAGAATCATCTCACTTTCCTATTCACATTACTTTTAATTTGCCTTCTGTCACTGTTGAACCCTTGAATTCATCACTTTCTGAGTGTCCTATGGAGATTTTGAACTCTAAAAGAATCAAGTGGCAGTATGATTCTATTGAACATTTTTGATTAATATTAGCATCTGATCCTATTCATACTATGAAAGCAGAAATGTGCTGTTACTCAGGGCCTGACTATCAGGGATTGGTTACTAATTGGTCTACTATTAATCAATATCTTAAACCTTCATTTAGAACAGGTCTGGCAATATAGCCTAGAGGTTAGAGTAACCAAGATGTGAATGAGCTTAGTACATCCAGCAGACCAGACCTGAGTTTGATTCTCACAACCTCCACTTGCATACTGTGTGACTTTGAGCAAGTCACTTAACCACCCAGTGCTCCCAGGTCACACCTGAAAACAGGTACTTGTGCCTAGTGGTCCTTACCTGGTTACCAAAGACTAAAATAAAAAAAATACAAGGCTAACAAGACCTAAGCCTCCTACCTGGTTTAATGAAGATTGTCAGAAAGCAAAATCACAAATGAATAAGATAGTAAGATTTACTAAAAAAACATAAGACCAAATTAAATATTAGGAATCTGAATAAATACAGGAAAGAACAGAACAAAAATTGGTAACCCATAAAGAAAAATATTGGACACAGATGTGGGGTAGACTTAGGAAAGCCATGATAGAGCACAATGCCTCCTCCTCCTTTTGGTCTCTAGTAAGCTTTGGATATGGTTGTTATTCTGCATGAGCTGAGGTAGCCATCTCCCCTGATTGTTGGGGTTCTCATTTTGAGAAATTATACTTCTCACCATAAGAACATTTGAGACAGTCTGTTTATTCTGATCTGTCTCAATTGACACAGCTCTATTACTCACCAAGACCTATCATTTTTTTACCTTGAAGAAATCCATCAAGCCATAGCCTCCATCAAATCTAACAAGGTACTCAGGCCTGATCAAAAATTGGAAGATGCGTATTCTACTTTCATTGACTGGTGGATTTCTGTTTTCTTTAGTATTTTCTCTTCATAAGAAGGGAGACCCTATAAACCCAGGCATGTATAGGCCCATAAGACTTTTGGATGCCTCTTAAAAGTTGTTTAATTGTTAGTAATGTAATGTCGTATTGTAAGTTTATTAATTTTATTTGTAACATCTTGACTGTATATTTATGGTCCTGGGTCGTACATGAAAACGGGCCTTGGCTCATTGTACTTACCTGATAAACAAAGGTTTAAATAAATAAATAAAAAAATAAATTTAGTAAAATACTCTTGAGGAAATTAGAAACCTGGATATAATATGTCCATCTTCTCAATGAAGCCCAAAATGGCTTTTGTCAAAACAGGTCGAATATTCAGCATTGTTATATTCTATCTCACTTAATTTATAAGTACGCTACAAATAAGAAATCTAGGCTGCACTGCTGTTTTATTAAGTTACAGTCAGCTTTTGAGAACATAAGCTGTAAATTGTTGTGGTAAAAACTCTGGGACCAGGGCATTAACCCCTTCCTATTGGGTGTTTTAATAAGATTACATAAGAACACTTGGAAGCAAGTTAATTTTGACCAATTAGATAATCTATCTTCTCAAATAAAACCTAATAGAGGCATACATCAGGGTTGCATTTTAGCACCACTTTTATTTAATCTTTATATTAATACTATTCTGTCCAAATTATATAATTCTGATTATAACTCACCTAAGGTAATTAATAAGGTAACTGGTTACTTGGTGTATGCTGAAAACATTGTCCTAATTTCAACTTCTTTACTTGGCCTTCAGAGAAAGTTAAATACTTTTGCTGTAATGTGTCATTAAAACAAACTTGTAATTAATAGAGATAAGACCAAACTATTCATATTTGGCTCTAAATCCAAAAACAAAAGTAGGTTATACTTAGACAGTAAACCCTTGGTTAAAGATTCAAGCTATGATTATTTAGGGGATAGATTTACAAATAACTTATTTTTGGAGAAATCACATTAAACTGACATTAGTTCATATGAATAGCACTTTTAATGCTCTTAAGATCTTCAATGCCAGGTTAGGTAGGAGCTCCATAAATGGAATCCTTACTTCAGTAAATGCTAAAATTAGAAGAAGAATATTGTATGCAGCACAAATCTGGGGTCTTGCTGATTTTTCTCGGTTGGAAATTACTCATCATGAAATATTAATATACATACTCAGTATATCTGACTCAGTTCCTGCAGAAGTTGCTAGAGTGGAACTGGGACAACTCCTACTATCCTATTTAATTAGATAAAGAAGTTTTAATTTTGTATTGGGTCTTTCTTCCTTTCAGAAACATGACTACCAAGGTTATGTTTAGAAGAACAAATTAACTATTCTCACTACAGTTGTATATGCCCCACAATCAAGTTAATTAAAGAACAACTCCTTCCTATTGGTTTAGCCTATCTTCTATACAAAATACATATTCATCCCAAAGAAGAAATAATCAACATGCTTCTTTTTTTTTTGTCAACTTTCTTTCTGCCACTGCCACTCTCTCAAGCAGACCCCTCACACCGCCAACCACCTACCACTCTGCCTGAAACCAACCCGCCTGGGAAATTGGGGACAGACACTCCCCACCTACCTAGCCTGATATGCCTTCCCGTACTTGCCAGGACCAAAATGGGTGGGGGATTGGGAGGGCCAGTGAGTCATGCCCAACATTGGGTGTGTGGCGGTGGGGTACCAGAGGTTGCCATCACCTATCCAGGCACCAGGATATTTTGCCGTGATGTTTCCCCTGGAGCACAATATGCAATGATGTCAGCACACCAATGTGCAGACATCTGCTGCCGCTCCACCCCGTCGTAAGGCATCTCTTTTGCCATGCCCCCAATCTCCATTGGGGACCACTGCAGAACAATGCAAGCCCACTATCCACTCAAGGAGAAGAGAGCAGTCCTCCAGATGCTCAATCCTCTTCTACCCCTGCCATCCCCCAGCAACCTGAGTCTGTTACCAAACCCAGATCACCGGTGTGGTGCGAGGTGTGGCTTCCAGTGCCTCAATCCTCAGTGCCACTGGACTGACCCCAATAACCAACATACTTTAGACTAGAATATGAGATGTTGCAATATCCCAAGAGTTTTCTAAAATATCAACATTAAAGTGTTTTTCATGATACAAGATAATTAAAATTCATCACCGTTTTGAACCTTATTTAAAATTGCTAGCTGACCCCAATGATCATAGAGTACTTACCTAATATAGAATGGAATTGCATAATGCAAATGGTATAGATTTTAAGCAACAAAAGCCCAGTTATAGCTCTCCATACTGCAAATTTAGGAATGGCTCTGAAGATGATCTAAAACATGTGACTCTTTTATGTCCTCTTTTCGTGCCACCACGAGATTATTGGCTTGGCCTCATCTTTGCGAATATGGAGTCTCGATCTGATGATACTATTCTCTTGTTATATAATTCAAATGACTCTAAGTTTGTATCCTCTTTCACACTTTCTGAGCATTTTAAAATTAAGGTCCTCCTTGTCACAGATTAAACAATCTAATTTTTCAACATGACAATATTTTTAAGTTTATTGTGTTTCAATTCTGAACCACTTAGCCTGTTTTCAAACTTTGAGATCTCTAGATTTATAATTAATTGATTACAATTATGTTATCAATGATATTAATAAAATGTTTCTTGGATTATCATAAACTGTAATACCCCATGATCAATTTTTGTTTAACTAATTTCTAGCTAAGCTGACACTGATAATAAGGAAGAATCCAGGGGGTTAATCTTTTTATTGTCCATTTATGGCTTTTTTTTCCTGGATTGGATTTGAGATTACAGGTAGTTTTACCCCTTATGGGCATTTAGGTAACCAGATCTGAACCCATGGGAGTCCTGTTTAAATTTACGTATTGTTGAATTTCCTAAAGTATTCATCAATGGATATGAATTCTTTCTTATATATATATACCTCAGAATCATCAGATATATATAACAAAAATTATTGATTTGTTCAGATAATATAGCATGATAGTCACCAGCTGGAATGTACAGTTAAATAATTTATAATTTTGAAGATGTATTTTCTTGCTGATGTTTTAAATGTTTTATATATGTAATTACTTTGTAAGTTGAAGGAATAAAACAAACTGAAACTGAGCTGCGAATGAGCTTGCTATATCAGCAGACCTGGGTTTGAGTCCCACAACCCCATTAGCATACTGTGTGACTCTCTGCAACTCACCTAACCACCCTAGTACTTCTGGGTCACCCCTGTAAATGGGTCTTGTGCCCAGTGGGCCTTACCCATTTCCCAAAAAACAACAACAAAATTAAATAAGATGGGCTGTTGAAATAGAGGAATATTATAAGCCTATATTCAGTAACACACAGAGTATGCTAATATGCAGAAACTGTACAAAAGGAGGGCTACAAAGATGATAGCCGGTCAGCAGGGTAAGGCATATGAGGAGAGGTTGAGGGCACTGAACATGTACTCCATGGAAGACAAGAGAGAGAGAGAGAGAGAGAGAGAGAGCGGTGGCATGATTGGGACTTCCAAGTACTTGAAAGGGATAAATAAGGTTGATAAGGAGAGTATATTTAAGCTGAGTGGCAACCATAACATGAGGGAGCACAGTCTTAAGCTGGAGGGTGGGAGGTTTAGGAGGGAGGTCAGGAAGTACTTCTTTACAGAGAGAGTGGTGGACACTTGGAATGTGCTGCTGGAAGAGGTCATCTCATTGAAGACAGTGGGCAGCTTTAAGAGAGGCTGGGATAGGCATTGGGGGAAGGTATGGATCATGGGTAGGGAGGATGGGAGGAGTGGGGAGAGAGGGCAGGAACATTAGCTCAAGCTGTGGACTTGCAATACAAGCAGACTTGATAGACCAAATGGTCTTCTTCTGCTGGCTTCTTCGTATGTTCATATGTATGTTCGCATGTACAACAGATACAGTTTTGAGATCCAGGCATCTGAACAAAAGAACTGTTTTTAGCAAAGGGGTAGGGAAGGAGCTTTTTCTGTCAGCCTACCTTAGGGCTATGAATTATAACCATTCACAATAGTTGATCCTTAGAAATAAATCCCAGAAGTTTAAAGGAGTAACTTCATTGCAGAATTTGACTTGCAGGGCAGAAAAGATGGTCTGAGATGTTTATTTCATCTGGAAAATTCTATGTTTATATGTTTCTAGGTAACATTGTTACACCAAAAGTAATAAAAATCATAAACAAAATGTGGGCATATTTTATGCAATGAGCCAGGATTATCAGAGTAATGGTCAACCAACCCAGAATTGTTTAAAAGAAAGGATAAAGTATTTCAGGTCTAGTACTGCATCCTTCCCAAACTGCTAAAACCATCTTGGCAGGGTCATTTTGTATCTGGTTTCCATAAATGCACTTGTTGCAACATATCCGGATATGCTGCCCTGCTTCTGCACCTCATTCAATACATACACTTTTTGGTGTGATTGCCCCATCTGTATATTGGAGTTATAATCATCCCTCTAAAAGCATGAATTCAGAAGCATGTTTGCTCCACTGTGAATAGGGGTGTTGCAAATAAAAACTTTGCCAGTGAAGCTGGTGCAAAATCAGAAACTTCACACTATGCACAGCAAAGTTCAAGACGTTGCTCATACCTCACTCAGTAATGTGATTTAAAAAACAGCTTTTTTTATTTCTAAACCCACATCACCCACCCACTGTGCAAGCATTGTCCACCTCTGCTCACTTCCCAAATATGTTTCACACATCTCCCTACACCCAGCCCCCACTAACAACCACATCCAACTCCCCCCCCTTCCTTGCAGGCACAGTGTCATAACTGCGCATGACAAACAAAGTGTCTAAAAATGCTGCAGCAAAACAGTGCTGGACAAAAACAGTTGGGCAAAAAGCCGACCTGTTCCGCGCACCATGCCCACGCATCACAATGGGTCTTCATGTGTTTTTGCAGGGGGATTTTTCCCCTGCACCCCCCACAAGGGGGGCTTTGCCCCCACACACCCCCAGAACTTAAATAACTCTGGGGGGGACCTCAGCTATGGGGACAAACTCAGGAGGGGGGTAGCTTGTTTAAAAAAAAAAGTGGCAAAAAGCTGCAGCAGGGGAGACTTAGGGGGAACCGAACCATAGTTCCAGGTTTCCTGACTGTGCCATGTGCTGGTGCCCTAGCCACTCCTCAACGGGAGCAGCTCGACCAGGCACCCAGCATACAGCAACTTGTCTAGCCTCCCGATCTGTATGCAGTGACACGGGTAGCAATATTCCCCTACTGCTGTTCTACCCCTGTTGCTATAATCCCAGGCACTCACTATACAGCGCAGTTAATACCACACTGTCTTACATGAGCAGTATTGACCCCAGTAGGCCCCTTGCACAGTCCAGGCAAAGTAATAGATATTATAAGGGCAGATGTCACTACCAGGTGTAAAAAATCCCATCCCTCAACTGCTCCAAACAAGTAACTAGCCCCTGTCCACCCCTTCCAGAACCCCAACTCCAATAATGCATGAAACCACCCCACCCTACTCCCACGTAGTACCCTACCTTCTTCTTTCCCAAGCCCTCAAAAGTTTAAGGGATAGCTGGATAGCTAGTGGAAAAAAGGTCAGAAAACACTCCTGTGTAGGAGCGGTAAGTTCTCTCCACTATTGATTTAATGCCTGTGGCTTCAAAAAAATGAAATTACATCCTTAGTAGTAACTTTTTGTTTGCAGAAGTGACATACAGAACACTACAAGGGCTGTCATCCCTGACACACCATGGAAAATGTTCCCCTTCAGCAACTTTATAGAATAAAATGCAATTGCAGTTAAGGGGAAATAAATTGGTAATTAAAACAGGTAAATTGGAGAAACGATTCCTTAGTAGGGGCTACTCAAGTGTTACAGTCTCTGGGGCCAGAGGAAAAAATTGCACCAAACCTAGAGACAAGTTGTTAACTGTTCAACAAAATGTAAAAACTACTGGTAATGGGCCACTAAGTTTTGTGACAGTGTTCAATGTACAATATTTAGTACACTTTGGAAAGTTGGCCAAAATACTTAAGCAAAATTGGCAATTTTTAAATAAAGACCCTGTCTTGCACGACTACACAAACCAGCCCCTCGGTATATAAAAGGGCACAAAATGTGAGAGATTTAATACGTCACAGTTATCAGCCTATTCCTGAGACACCAAGTTGGCTACCTGCCCCACTTACACCTGGATGCAGCAAGTGTGGTGTCTGTCATTTCTGTATAATACAGTAGTTTAAAAAAAACTACCATTTTTGAGCATCCTGCAAATCATAAATGGTGCATAGTTAGTAAATTCCTAAACTGTAACGGCTATAGTCATATTGTGCTTGGTGACTTGCATATGTGGCTAATTCTACATTGGCAGAACCATCTGTACATTTACAATTCAGATTGGTGAATACTTACATTATGTAGAGAAGGGTAATACATTGAATGCCCTAACTGCACATACAATCAAATGTAGCAATTAACTTACTTTCATATTTTTAGGAACTAAAAGAGTGCTGTTGTACATACTTGCCGGGGAGGGGGGGCAGTCATATCAACTGGCTGCTACAGAAAGATTTCTAGACATATTGTTTACTTTGGACTGAATCCACCTGGATTGAATGACCAATTTGAGTTCTCCCCCTTCCTAGTAAAATGTTAAACTGTATACTTTACATATGTTTGCAATTTAGCTTCATTTTCTCCTATTCTCCTTAGGTCCATCATCTTGATTGGAAGAGGTAATAATGGACAGTTTGGGGGAGAACAAATGATAATGGGCCAGATTTTCAAAGCCCTATGTTGGACGCAAGGTGCTTGCAGCAAACAGTTGTGCCTCAAATGGCACCTTGCATCCGAAGATGTAGCCGAGAGCAATTCAGCAAAGCAGCCTGCGGTGAATGCAGGCTGCAAATGACAAAGGGGGGTTTGAACCAAACTCACACCAAAAAAATGCCTGTGGCATGGCGCTTGGAGGCTTGTGGCAGATGCTGGATGCCATATCCCCTAAAACCTTATTCAGAGAACCCTCCCAGAGGACAATGGTCTAAGTACTATTAGACCATCAAAAAGCAGGCATAATGGTACTTAGACATCCTCTGGGAGGCTTGCCAAATTTGTCACTGTGATCCGTCACTCCCCAAGCTGCCAGTCATTAGTATTAGTTTGTGTAAATAATACCCTGGTGATTTAGTACCCTGTCCCCAGCCCCAATCTTCCTGTATCTGTTCTTACAGTACAAATTCCCTGGTGATCTAGTGCCCTCCTCAGACCCGATCTGCCCATAAGTGTTCATACTGAAAAACTTCCCTGGTGATCCAGTGGTCCCCCTCCCCACCCCGATCTGCTGGTCGGTTGTATAATTTTATATAAATATTACCCTGGTGATCTAGTGCACCCCTCAGCCCTGATCTGCTCGTAAGTGTCCTTATAGTAATAATGCCCTGTGATCTAGTGTCCCCACAAACCCTGATCTGTCCATAAGTGTTCTTACTGTTAAAATTCCCCAGTGATCTAGTGGCCCCACCAGAATCTGCTGGTCCGTTGTGATATACCATTGCCGCATCGAAACCCCGATTGCAAAGACCACCAAAGCGACAGGATTCGGCCAAAATCAGCCTGTCTGTGATGGTCTCTGCATGGCCAGGTATTGCCTTACAGGGTGTTTCACCCCCCATGGTCCAACTCCGACTGGGGGGGTTTGGGGGCGCAGCTCCCCGATGGAAACAGGAGGCATCCCCGACACTGCATTGCCGACACTCGGCAATGCAGCTGTCACTGTCGGGGATGTCTCCATAGCAGCTGTCACTGCGGCATGGTAAAACCGTCAGTTGTATAATATTATGCAAATATTACCCTGGTGATCTAGTGGCCCACCAACTCAGCAGATAGTGCCCAGCACCCCTCTCCCCCCATCCTGACCCCTGATCGGGTGACCGGCACAGCCCTCCTCACACCACCACCATGTCCAGCAGCCAAATGAACTGTCAGAGGGCATAGTACAGTAAGAACAGATACAGGTAGATAAGGGCTGGGGTCAGGGTACTAGATCACCAGGGTATTATTTACACAAACTAATACAAGTAACTGGCAGCTTGGGGGTAGCGCATCATAGTAGCACATTTGGAAACCCTCCCAGAGGGTGTATAAGTACCATTACACCTGCTTTTTGATGGTCTAATGGTACTTAGACCATAGTCCTCTGGGAGGGTTCTCTGAATAGGGTTTTAGGGAATATGGCAGCCAGTGTCTGCTGCAAGCCACCAAGCGCCAATGCCGCAGATCTCTTGAAGTGTCATGTTTTGTTCAAGTCAGATATGCCGATTCCAATCTGTGTATAGTAAAAAACGTAAAACAGTACAGTTTTTTGCTGTTTTTTTGCCATCGCATAACACCCAGATGGTTGGGAGTTTCACGTTTTCAGAGAAGAAAGGGCCTGGCTCAGAAGGATTTCCTTTGCTGGTTTGGTGAAAAAATATTACTCTGTTCAAAAGTTATTAAATTTAAAAATGTCGGGTTCTGAGCATGCTTAGTCAGTATTTCAAAATAGCTGTATGAAGTTAATTGTATGGTCAGTCCTTTTTTGTGAGGGCAATAATCTTTTTTTGTTTGCTGCTATATTGTTTTTCATTAAAAAAAAATGAGCCGACCCTATGGCGCCAGGTGATAGGGGATTGCCAGGCATGCTGGTAACCCAAGTTCATGCTCCGAACCCAGGCCAGCAGGAGCGGATGCTGGCAGGGAGGGCTCAAGAGCATCCTCTGGAAACTCTCCTCCTGTTGGGAGAGTCAAGTAGGCATTGCCCTTTGGTGGCTCCTGGCGGCTGGATTCAGCATCACGCATTGCGGCTACACTACATGCGTGATTAGGCCAGGACGCTGCAGCATGCATACATGTGGGAGGGGTAAGCCTAACAGAAAAATGGCTGAATAGCTGTCCAGATGATGGCAGCTGCCCTCCCACCTCCGTGACAGCTCCAGGTTTGCCTGTGCTGTTCCCTTGCTGCCCCCAGCGAGGATGGAAGAAGTGCCCTCGGGGTATGGACAGTCTCCGCCCACCCCAGTCATGACCATGGGTGGGGGAGTCCCCCTTACGAAGGAGTACATCGGGTTGGTCGGGGGGGCAGGATGAGGGACAGAGAACAATGGATGGGAGGAGGATGGAGGTGGGGGAATAAAGAACATAATACAAAAAAAACTGGAAATGTACAAAAATGGCATTGTAGTGGGAGATCAACGTATGTATGTTGGTCATTGGGACCCCATTATGTGGATTCTACAGTTAACTGTTGGAAAAAGCCCCCCCCCAAGTTTTTTTTGTTGTTGTTGTTGTTTTTTAAATTCTTTTTCATGGCTTGTTTGTGGGTTTTTCGTATTCTGTGGTATGAAAAATGTTAGCTTAACAGTGCTTTCCTGCTGTTTTTTGCTATCACCTTGCAGCCTGACAGTTTGGAAGTTTCATCTGAAAATTTCAGGGCAAAAAGGGCTTGGCCCACAGATGTTTTCTTTGCTGTTTTGGTGAAATATTAATAATCTGTTCCAAAGTTATTTAGCTTTAAAAGTGTGGCTTTGGGTTTTAAATCCCTTTTCATGACTTGATTCCAGGTTTTTTGTTTTCCGATTGCTGTCCCAATATTTGTGTCTAATGGCATGACCCACCCTTCTGATCTCCATTCCTCTATTTTGTACACTTTCCCTGGTGTCTACTGACACCCCCACCTGTCCGGTCACCATCCCCATATCTTGCCACTGTTTTCCTGGTGCCTAGTGGCAACCCCCACCCTCTAATTGCCATCCCCATAATACATTTTCTTTCTCTGGTGTCTAGTGGTAACCTCTACCCTCCAGTTCCCAACCCCATAAATATTTTATGTATTGCTGGGGTTTAGTGGTGTCCGCCCGCCCTCCGTTGCTCGACTCTGTAAATATCCACTTTGTCCCTGGTGTCTAGTGGTGTCCCCCACTCTCAGTTGGCTATCACTCTTGATGGTTCTGTTTGCCCTGGTTGCTAGTAGCACCCCCCACCCTTCAATGTCTGTTGGACACTGAAAAAAAGAAAATGGTCCCTCGATGTCTTTTTTTTAAATCTATAAAAACACAAAATGGTCCATTGGGGATGCAATCCCCCCACCCTAACCTCCCACTGAACACCCACCACCCTGCACCCTCCAGACCTCCACCACACACCCTTACTCACCTGAACAGGTCCCAGTGTGAAGATCCACTCTCCAACTGAAGAAACGTGTTGCTGCTGGAACCAGCAACAGCTATATGAGAAATAAGGTAAGTGTGGTTCAATGTATTTCAGTGGGCTTTTCAACTATGGTGCAAAACTTGCCCATTTTTGTATATTTTGACACAAAATTTTTAACATGTTCTTTTTGAGACCCCACCTTATGAACAATGTCACTGGAATTATGCAAATCTGGCCCAAAAGGTGAATTCACCGTCACTTGGAAAAATCTACTTTTGCGAGGGATTTAAAAACTTTCACCACTCTTGTTCATGAGGTGGGGTTATAAGATGGGTATGTTCAAAATCTGAGGTAAAAGTATGTTACAATGGTGAAGTTATCCACATCAGTTGAAATTAACCTATGCTCTCCCATAACTTTCATAATTTTCAATATTTAACACCAAATTTTCAGCATAGCCATTTCTTTACTCCAACTGATGAACATTACAGCTGCCATTTTTCTAATCTTTGTCAAAATGTGTTTTTGCACCTCTGCCAAGGAATCATGTTGCGGTGGCATGGAATGACATTTCGGCAGAGATTTGAAAAGTTTTAGTACCGGGTTAATGAGATGGGATAATAAGGTTATGGTGACAATTTGGTTGCTGTTGTACTAGTAATGGAAGCACTTGGCCTAAAGGGCCATGTGCTTCCACTGCAACTTAGATATATGCATATACGGTTTCACCTCTCTTGCATCTTCACAAATCAGGTGTAGGGTGTGTCTTGGGGTTGTAAACCCTAACACTCACCCCATTCTCATAAACTGTATCCTTCTCAACTTATTTACTGCTGGAATGGGGGAAGTGTTAGAGTTGTCAACCCAAGGCACACCCCACACCTGATTTGCGAAGAGGCGAGAAAGGTGAACCTGTAATGGTTTTCCTGTTGCTGCCTGCAAGGTGGGGGTGGGGTGTTAGGGCTGGAAACCCTAATACCACATTTCCCTACTTTTGTCGCTTTAAGCCTAACTAGTGCATTAATTTAATTTTTTTACAATGAATTTAAAATAAAGGCTAATTTTTATGGCTGTGGGTGGAGCCTACAGCCATTTTACTATCTGTAGCAGGAAAATGGAGTATCGTGAAACACATGTTTTGGACTTTTCAATGTATCCTTCCATGCCAACTGAAATAAAATACTCCCTTCTTTCTGTTAAAAATGTTGGAGACATAACTTCAAGCTGCTTGTCAGATGCCATAAACAGCTTATTAAATATTTGTTAAATATTGGTTGCCTATTAAACTGGAGATTTTTTTACTCCCTTCAGAATGCAACAACTTGCACATTTAAATACTTAGCATTTAAACAGCTTCTTCCTACTAGTTTCACTTGGTAATGTATTTGTCTTTCAAGAAAGATCCATACCTCAAATATGTCATCCCGTTCCCAGCAAATCTATAATTTACACTGTTTTTTTAACCTCTGAAGACACCATCAGATTAGCACTGTCTCAGACATATACCAGGTCTTCAGTGAACTACCCATACTAAATATGTAGCAATCAGCAGGCATTTTCTACTATGCTTTTAGGGAAAAAAATATATTGAGCTACAGTAAACACACACACACACACACACACACACACACACACCATCATCATGGCCACAACATTCAAAATAAATATTGCATTCTAATAAGTTATAAAACAAGAAACTGTTTCTTTATGTCAGTGAACACAGTGAAGTTCAGTTTAGAGTAGAGTTCATTTAAATATTTCTTATCCTATATTTTGTATCCTGGATGCACACACACACACATTCACTCACTCTGTACACACCATCCTCATGGCCACAACATTCAAAATAAATACTGCATTGTAATATGTCATAAAATAAAACAAAAACTGTTTATGTCAATGAACACAGTGAAATTCAGTTCAGAGTAGATTTCCTTTCAGTATTTCTTATCCTATATTTTGTATTCTGGATAGAGAAGGGGGGGATGCTACATCTCTTTGTCATAGGGATCTTCATTTACACATTTTTGCACTGTATTTACTCAGGCTGTCCCAGATTAGAAGCAATATCTTGTTTTCAGTGGGATCATGATTTTACCATTTCGATAATGTATTTCTTCAGAGTAGCCTTGTCCAGGGCCTCCATATTCAAAGGAGATGCATGGCGCATCCTGGTGGAAAAGGGAGATGTGCCTTGTAACTCCAACAATGTGCTGTAGCATGATATTCAAATGTGCAGGATGCATCAACCACAAGGGAATAGGTCTGTGTGCACACAAATAGTATGCCACGCAAGTCAAGAGTGCATTCCCATGCATATGCCACGCTGCAGCATACTCAGTGGGAATACACCCCTCGTAGTCCAAAGCAGCGCAGCCCACAGTTAGACCATGAATAGCTGGCCTAACCTGGCCAGCCACCCACAAGCAGGCTGCGGAAGTGCACCCAGGTACAAAGCAGCCTGGCAGCCCTGGTGGACTAGAGGTACCCCCTCCCATCCCTGATTGATCCAACTCCATCCTTGAAGAGCTCTATAGTGTAGGCACCCCCGGACCCAATTGCACCAGAAGAAATCACGGTCCATATCCATAGCATAGAGGACTCCTACCCACTGCCTTGGTACATAGACACCCCCTCTCCCCCATACCCAACCTGTTGTGGAGACTGGCACTGCGCTCCACACCCTGCAATGGCCAGCTGCCAACTGCACTGGACCTGGGCCTGGGACTTGCACTCCAGAATGACCCAAGTGGCTGTACCATGCATTGGGGTACTATGCAAACTGTGGACCCACCAGTGTATGCAACCGTGTGTATGTCCCTGGCAAACCTTAAGAGGGAATTGACATACCTCCAATGCATGCCTTGTCGATGCTGTATCTTCCTGCTGTCATACACCACTACAGACCCACACTCTCCCTCATTCCCCTGTGTAACATGCCACCCTCTGGACTGCTGAGGTATCCTGGGTGCCATGGAATGTGATATCCTGCAATGCCATTTGCAATGTATGCTCCAGGCTACGGATAGTGCATCTGCGGTTCCCCGATTGTTCAAACAAATGGGAGGTCAGCTGTAACATGCCTGTTCTGGGACCTGTGTGAGTGGGTACAGCATTTGCTGTCACCCACACTGAGCAGTGCAATGGCACCAGGATGATGGATCCGCATGTGAGTGCCTGAGGTGTATAGCCACTGGGCGTTATCGCCTGCAGACAGCTCATGCCTATGTATGACACATTCCAGTATCCTACTGCCAGTGCTCTGCCACCTGAAAATAAAATGCAATTTCTTTTGTGAACTATCCAGGCTAAATATATAGCAACCAGCAGGCATATTCTAGGAGAATACATTATAAAAATGTGTAAAAGGAAGACCATATTGAAACTGCTTCTCAGCAGATCTACATTGTGCAAATTCATTAGAAATAATGGGTAAAAGCGTCCCAAAAGCTCTCCACAGCCATATTGGCTCTGACCAGAGTTTGTTTGTACTGTGATTACACCCCCCTACTCTTCTAATGTCAGATCCATTTCTAAAGCCAAGGGAGCAGTGACCACTAAAACTAGTTTTATGCCTACTAAACATATTTCTGAAGTTCTCTTTAGAATTTTGAAAAATCCAACCAAATTGAAGCAGACATGTAAAATTAAAATTATCACATTTTAACAATTGATGAGGAATTGCAATAAGTAATGCTCAAACACCCATTAAGAGCCACTGATGCCTTGAGACCAGCTTTGAAAAACATATTATTGGGCCACAAAGTAACTTACACTTCTCATTAGCTCAGTATTTCTTAGCCCTGCTATTTATAAGGTCATATGCATGAAAACAGAATAACTGGTCCTTGAGGGTTCATCAGCTCCTAATGCTTCTTCCCAACTTAATGTCATAATATTCTTTCTGTGACATCACAGTTATTCCCATGACCGACTGTGATATCACAACAGAGTATCACAATTTGAAGTGGGGAATAAGCTATAGAGGCAGATGAACTCTAAAGTATAAAGATGTTGTTGTGGGAATTTCTTCAGTAACAAACAATGGAGAGGAAAATCTATAGAAGACATATGAAATAGAAACTGAAATGCTTCTAAATATTATATTTTCCAAAGTTTTCTCAAAGGTGTCAGCTGATCTTTAAGATAGAAACTGATTCTGGTGTGTAGCTATTTTCAGGTTCTGAAAGGGAATGCAAGTTCAGGGTCTATAAGGCTCATTAATGGATCACTGACAAGAAACAAGAGTACTACCATGAGAAATTGTTTCTTCAAACAAACAGGAATCCAACAATGAGATGCCTCACAAATGGCAACCTCACTAGCACTACCTTGGGAGGATGGCTCTAGAACTGATATAGAAAAAAACGATTTAGTAAGACAGCAATTCCAAAACTGCCATTCCTTCTGGACTGTATGTTCAAACAGTAGTGATTTGTGAAGGTGTGTGCTGTTTTCCAGGTAGCTACTGTACAGATCTCTTGAAGGGGGATATCCACTGTGGTTGCCACAGAGGCAGAAGTGTCCCTTGTGGAATGAACTCTCAGGCCTTGTGAGGGTACCTTGACAGCTTTTTCATAACAAAACTATATGCAGGAGAGGAGACTATCCAACAACAGATACTTCTCCTTGCTTCTGCATTACATTTGCCAACCTCTCCATAGGGAAAAAAATGTTGAGCTCTGGGACTTGACTTCCCTTGTCTGGTCCATGTAGTGACCTAGTGTCCTTTTTACATCCAGATAGTGCAGTTTTTTCTCACTGACACTGAATGCTCAAGATAGAGTACGGGAAGGGTTATTGACTGGTTTAAGTGGAATTCTGACACCACCTTAGGTAGGAGTTTCATATTGGTCCTAAGGCGTCAAGGAATAGTTTATCCCTGTGGAAGTTTATGTAGTTTGGATCTGTACAGAAGGCTTACAGTTTGCTTACGCTCCTGGCAGATATCATGTCAATCCAGAAAACTGCTTTCCATGTGACATATTTTAAGCCAGCTGTAGCCATAAACTCAAGAGGAGTCTTCGTCAGCTGGCAAGACAGTGGGAAAGACAGATATTTATGCCACATGGAGGAACTAAGTCCCTTAAAGTGGGATGTAAATAACTGAGACCCTTAAAGAATCTTTTAAAAACACATTGTGAGGCCAAGGACTTGTCTTTTCCTGCTGGTGTGCAGGTTGACACAGCTGCCAGATGTTCCTTCAGGGTTGAAGGTCTCAGATCAATGCTGTGCGGAATATGGAATTCCACCAGCAAAATTAGTGTAGAATGATCATTCTGCCAGTGAAACTTCCACTGGAATTTTGCTGGTTCTTTTGTGGAATTCCACCTACTGTGATCCGCAGAATAATATTCTGCAGAACAGCATTTTTCTGCAGAAAATTATTTTGCAACAATTTCTGCAGAAAATATTGAGATCCATAGAATAATATTCTGTGGAACAGCATTTTTTCCACAGAAAACCATTCTGCAATGATTTTCCACCGCAGAATTCCACCATTCTGTTTCTAGTGAAATTCGGTGGAATTTCTGCAGAATATTGAAAATTCCATGGAATTTTGTTCTGCTGGAATCTGGAAATTCTGCACTAAGGACTGTAAGTATACCAGCTAGTACAGGACTGTAGGAAGCCCTGCCTGCATTGGGATTATCTTACTGGGGGCACACCAGTATGAAAATATCTTCACTTAGAGGAGTATGCGTTCCTTGTTGTTTTTCTTGAAAACGTCATCACCCTCAGCACCTCCACTAACAGATTCAAACTAGAAAATGATACCTCTTCAAAAACCATGCACTATATGGTTCTAAGGTCTCGGAGTGTTATTCTGCCTTGTGATAGAATCAGCTGATTGTATCTCAGTGGCAGGTGGATTGGATTCCTGCTAGACAAGGTCAGAAACATTGAGCACTAAGCTTGTCTTGCCCAGTCTGGGACAATTAGAATAATTGTTGCTGGCTTTATCCTCCTTCATGAGCACTCCCTGTATGAGTGAAAATGGTGGGAAGGCATGCAAGAACCTCCTTGTCCAATCCACAGCTAGGGCATCCTCTCAGGCTGTGCTCCTTGCTGGTGGCCTGCAACAAACGTTTGGGAGCTGATTGCTCTCCAAAGAGGAAAACATTTATTTCTGGAGTACCCCATCTTCTGAAGATTGAAACCAGTGGAAATCAATGGCCTTAGCCTTAGTGTACTGAGTAAGAATGGAACTCTTTAACCAGGCAAACCTCATCAATTCCATTGCATGAGACAAGACTCATGAAGCAGAGTCATTAGAGCCTACAGCCATGTGGAACTGTTATTTGGTGGCATCCAGGTCTCACTTTGCTGTGGCAGACAAGTGTTGTGCCACTTCACCATCCACCATATCACTCAGTGCCAGCACTGCATTCCACAGTGCTTTCTGATAGTGGGCTGTATATGCCAAGTAGACTGCCTAACTCAGGAGCAGATAAAATGTTGTGCACTTGTTTGGCTGTAGTATAGTTTCCTGTAATCCTTTTTGGGGTATGTGTGGAGAAAAGCTCTTTCACATTCTCATGAGCAGCTGCTTGTACCACTCCTTCAGGATTAGGGTGGGCCTACCGGTATTCCACCCCCTCCCTGTCTGTCAACCTGATACTGCTTTTCAACTGGTTTTTAATTAATGCTATTAGCTGAACTGGGTGATGACATGATTTTTGATGTATCCTTTTGGAGGGACTTGTGGATGGAGACTGGTAGCCTTCTTTTTTTTATTTTTTTTTTTAAATATTTGGTCTTTATGCCCCCTAACTCTCCCCACATGCCACCTTTTTTCAAGGAGCCCTAGGCTGTGCGCGCTCCTGTAGCTCTGCCCTGGGTAACTCCTTGAAGATATCAGTGGACCATCCCCCATCCTGCTGTGGCTTCACCCCCGGATGGGAAGGGGGGACCCCCTCATTGTCCCCTCCCAGTCCATGAATGTGCATCAGTCGGTCTGACCGCCCCCCCGAGAAGCCCAATTATGGAGTCTCAGGACAGCCGGGTCCTCTCTACAGGTGGCTGGTGTGGGTTTTTTTCCTGCTTTCTGGTTCTGCCCTGCAGACGTCAGTGCTCATGGGGATCCAAGGAGGCAGAGCTCATGGAGATGTACTGCTGCTCCAGAACCCAGCTGACATTGTCCCACCCAGATTCCTGCTGTCCCACTGCACCTCCACCCATGGTCACCCAGGTAGCGGTAAAGTGGTGGGACACACAGCCCACCCTCCCCAAAGGAGGAAAGCAGCCTTTCAGGTGTTCAATTCTCCTTCCCCTGGCTGGATCTTCAGCAACTTGAGATCGCTTCCAGTCCCAGGTCCCTGGCATTGCAAGTGGAAGTGCTACCACTGTGCTGGCGGATCAGTTGAGACTTGTAGTCCTCTTGTGGGGGCTAGCCCCATCATGTACCTGAATTCCATTTCCTCTTCATCCTCCTCTGTTTCATGAGAGGCAATGTTGAGGGTGTTCACCATCTCTTTATTGCATGTGGAATAAGAGGTGCAATCCTCTGCAGGCTAAAGAGGGGAACCAACACTTGGTCAGGTGAGACATTGGGGTCTATTGGTTCACCTTCCTCCTCCTCCTCCTCCTCTTCTAATTCACATCTCCCTTTTCTACACAGAGGTGGTCTGAAACTGGAGCCTGGGGGCACATTAAACAAGTTTCTTCTACCCTGGAAGGCATGCAAAAACTGCCATACCTTAGTCATGCGCTCTATTGAGGGCATTTGTTTCTGATCCACTGCCTGCTCCTTGCAGGAGGAGTGGGATGGATATGTTTTTCTTTTTGTGTTTCTTAGCAGGAACACATTCCAGCACCTTTTCTGATCCTCTTTTACTTGTATTTTTGCCATCACTGGGATCAGAATTCCCCTTATCAGTCACCCTGGAGTCTTTTCTGTCCTTTCCAAGCCTTTCTGATGGCTGAGCAGCTTTATCTTTTTTAACTGTTCCCTCTGATAGGGAATGCTGCTTATGAGGTAAAGAACCCCCTGATGTGTGCTTTCCACCACAATTAAGAATGCCTCTGAGTCATTATTGTGCTTTGGTGCCATACAGCTAGACTGAGAAGGCATACATTCTACTCTCTTTTTAAAGCTCTTTCCTCTTGTGTTTTTAGGAAAATGCTTTACACAGTTCACAATTAATAAAATTGTGATCTAGACCCAGGCACTTTAGACAAAGCTCATGGCAGTCTTCCTTTGCTAGGAGCTGAAAATACATTGCACAATTTTTAACACTTACAGGCCCGGTTTCCTTTTTGGGTCTATCAATCATGCCAAACACTGATAGAACCTATAAAATCAAGTAAACAGTTCCCAGACACAAAGTGGTAAACTAAATTATTTTTAGCAGAAAAAATTAATAAGAACTGCTTTCATTTCAAATAAAATGCAAACAATATTTTTTGACACAAAATGCAGTCATTTCCTTCCTGGCAGGAACTACATTTTCAAGTGGCCTTCTACAGTTTCTGGGAACTGAACAAGAACCAGAGAAACTACAAAAAATAACAAGTTATTTAAAAAAGGCAGTATAGTGTAGTGGTTAAGGGCACTGCGCTGTAAACCGGGAGATCTAGATTTGAATCCCATCAGCCCCCATTTGCCTACTGTGTGACCATGAGCAATTGACTTAACTTCCTTATAGTGCATGGTAGAATGTTGTTGAGCATGGAAATCCATGCTCCCAATAGCATTGTGCTTGCTCAGTGCGTCACGATCTTGCTGTGTTGCACTGGGTATGTCACCCGTGCAGCACAACAAGATCAAACGCATTCGTGCATACGCGATTCAGAAGCTGCATCAGTGAGGGAGCAAGTACAGCTGGAGCAAGCCACAACATCGAAGCCAAGTAAGGCTTGATTTAAAAAATGTCTGTGTCCATTCGCTGTTTTGTCATGAATAGACTCCCCATACACTATAAAATATTGCCTATGGGCAGTCATTCACAAACAAGGATCTTTTTTGATCTCGAGGTCTCCTTGGCAACGGATGACCACTTGAGCTTTGCTCTCAAGGTCTAACATTGCCAAGGATGCCTCTCGATTGAGAATATCCTTGTTGTGAATGACTCCCCATAGACAATCCTCTATGTGCTCTCAGGTCACATCTGGAAGCAAGCTCTGGTTTAGTGTGCCTTTCCTGGTCAAACAATTTCCCCTTTTCCTAAACCCTAACTAATGCAGAGTATTTGAAAAACTAACTATAAAAGTACAAAACAACAAATGAGAGATAAAACATTAAAGCTGTTGGCCAGAAGGCTGGATCTCATTTTGGGACAATTGCTCTTTCAAATAGAGAGAAAAATCTGACATTAGAACAGCAGTGGGAGCATGCCCACAGTGCAGAGTTTGAACTGTATTCTAAATTCTAAAATTTGCATAAAGTTCTGTTTCCAGGACAGTACACTCCTGCAGACTGATGCCATTTGTAAGGCATCTCATTGATGGATTCATTTTATTTAAATAAAAACACAATATTGTATTTTTTAAATAAAATTGTAAGAGATATAACATTTAGTTAATAACTGAATCTTCCATGATTCGGGGAGTTGATACCCATCTCCAGCCAGGGGTAACGGTCAGATGTCTCCCAGGTACATCAGCATGGAGAGACACCAACTGCATTGCTAAAATTGTTCACAAAGCAGGAGAAAACACTGATGTCCTGGTACACATAGGGACTAATGATCTCACCAGCTGGTCAGTTGGGGAGACCAAGGAACACCTGACCAGGCTGGGTGACAAACTATCATCCATTTCATCTGACATCTCCTTCTCTGAGATCTTGCCAGTCTGGGAGAGGGGGCAGATGGACGGAAGGTCAGAGAAGGGGAGATAGGGGAGCTAAACAAGTGGCTCAAGGGCTGGTGTGAGGAAAAAGGACACAGATTTAGAGGGAACTGGCAACAGTTCTGGAGTGAAAGTTCTTTAAATTTGATGGACTGCATCTGACTAAGGAGGGAGTCAATGCATTGGAGCAGAAGTTTGACGTCTTTGCAGAATATTTAAACTAGTAAATGGGTAGAGAGGTGCAGCACCCCACACGTCGAATGGGAAGAACATCCCTCCCCCCTCAGCTAGTGGTCAAATAGGGATTCAGCATTTTTGCAGTTCATTTGCATCACCAAGTAAGAAAAAAAGGTCTGTCTCCCCATAAGACATACAGGAGAAATGCCAAACCTCACCCAACAACTAACACACTGAAATCTGGCTAATGGAAAATCAAGTACGCAAATACTCACAGCCTGGGAAATAAGATCCCAGACCTGCAGGCAATAATGTCAGAGGTTAAACTGGATATAGTAGCAATTAGTGAGACATGGTTTACCAGTAAACACACTTAGGAGACTTCAGTACCTGGCTATGTACTGTCCAGAAGAGACCGAGGTGCAAAAAGAGGGGTGGAGTGGCCCTGTATGTCAATGAAAATATCAAAGATACAGAAATTCAGAATAAACATAAGGAGCCAGAAGAACTGTGGGTCACCCCAGAAACAGGAAATGGGACAGCCATAAGAACTGGGCTTGTCAACAGGCCCCCAGACCAGGGGGAGGACATGGACATATTACTGTTAGAAGATATACAAAACATGACAGCTAAAGGGGAGGTTCTGATAATGGGAGACTTCAACATGCCGGATACAGATTGGTCAATACCATCAGGAACATCTGCCAGAACTAAACACATGGTGGATTCCCTGCAGGGGGAGGGCCTCAAACAACTGGTACAACAATCCACAAGAGACAGGACTATCCTAGATCTAGTACTGACTAACAAGGAAGGGATCACAGATCTCCAGGTAGAAGGTCACCTGGGGGCCAGTGACCATCACATGGTATGGTTCAATTTGGCCACTACATCTAAATCATCCCATTCCAAGGCAAAAATATGGGAGTTCAGAGGAACTGACTTTGATAAGATGGCCAACAGAGTTAAGCTAGCCCTGGCAAAAAGAAACACAGGGTAGGGGGTACAGGCAAAGTGGGCAAGCATTAAGGATGCAATACTTGAAGCAACATCCCATTGTGTTAGACAGAAAAGGAAGTGCAAAAGAAGAAGGAAACCACTTTGGTTCTCAATACAGTAGCAGAAAAGGTCAGAGCCAAAAGGCTGGCCTTCAGAAAGTATAAGGGAACATGCGGGATGAAGATAGGGAGGCATACCAAACTGCCCTAAGGGAAGCAGGGAATGCAGTAAGGCAGGCAATGTCCCAGACTGAGGAAACACTAGCACGAACAGTAAAAGAAGGTGACAAGACTTTCTATAGATATATTGTGAAAGGAGAAAGTCCAGAGGGGGTATCGCTAAGCTCAAAGGAGAAAAGGGAGCATGTGAGGAGGAGGACCCTGTTAAAGCATCTATCCTAAATAGATACTTTTGCTCAGTATTTACTGAAGAGAAGGTATGGCAGGGCCCACAGCTCAGCACCATGGACACAGGGGGGAGGGAGGTGAGCACTACTCCCTTCAAAAAAGAAAGGGTCCTACAAGAGCTCACTAAGCTCAGGGTGGACAAGGCAATGGAACCTGATAGCATACATCCCAGGGTACTTAAGGAGCTAAGGATGGAACTAGCAGAGCCATTAGCAGAACTGTTTAGTGAGTATCTGAGCACAGGAGAGGTCCCAGAAGATTGGAGAAGGGCTCATGTGATCCCGCTCCACAAGAGTGGTAGCAGGGAGGAGGCAGGGAACTACAGACCAGTCAGTCTTAACTCAGTAGTGGGCAAGATTATGGAGGCACTCCTTAAGGAAAGGATAGTGCAACACCTGGAATCCATAGGGTCACAGGATCCAAGACAGCATGGGTTTACAAAGGAAGGTCCTGTCAAAGCTAATCTCATAGATTTCTTTGACTGGGTAACCAGAGTGGTGGACCAAGGGGGAGCAGTTGATGTCGCCTACCTTGACTTCAACAAAGCTTTTGACACTGTTCCAAATAGAAGATTGATAAATAAGCTGGGAAGGCTTGAGGTGGGTCAGAAGTTGGTCAACTGGGTGGCAAACTGGTTGACAGGCAGAAAACAGAGAGTGGTGGTAAATGGTACACAGTCAGAAGAGATGCAAGTCACAAGTGGGGTACCTCAGGGATCAGTCCTGGGACCAGTCCTCTTCAATATCTTCATTAGTGACATTGCAGATGGACTAGAGGGTAAGGCTTGTCTGTTTGCAGATGACACCAAGATCTGCAACAGAGTAGATGATCCAGATGGGGTGGGCAGAATGAGAAGAGATCTGGATAAACTAGCAAAATGGTCAGAAGAGTGGCAACTGGGATTTAATGCAAAGAAGTGCAAGATCATGCACATAGGGAAGAGAAAACCTGAAGCCACCTATAGGCTGGGAGGGGAATTGGTGGTAGCCACAAAGGAAGAAAGAGACTTGGGCATCATCATCACTGATGACCTGAAATTATCCAAGCAGACCTCTAAAGCAGTAGGTAAGGCTATGGGGATGTTAGGGTATATTAGTAGGGATATCACAAGTCATAAGAAGGAGGTAATAATCCCTCTTTATAAGACACTGGTTAGGCCCCATCTGGAGTACTGCATGCAGTACTGGAGGCCACACCTTCACAAGGACATTAACCAAATTGAGGCAGTCCAGAGAAGGGCAACCAAAATGGTGCAGGGACTGCATCAGAAGACATATGACGACAGATTAACGGAGCTCAATATGTATGCCCTTGAGCAAAGGAGGGAGAGAGGTGATATGTTCGAAACATTCAAACACCTTAAGGGCATTAACAAGGTGAAAGAGTCTAACATGTTTAAATATAAGAAAAATAGCAGGACAAGAGGACACAACATGAGACTAGAGGGAGGCCGATTAAGGGGAAATGTGAGGAAATTCTTTTTCACAGAAAGGGTGGTGGATGCATGGAATGGCCTACCTCAGGAAGTGGTGGCTGTGAGTTCAGTGCAGGGCTTCAAACAGGCATGGGATAGGCATAAGAGAGCAATACAGATGAGTATGAATAGATAGGCCACTGACAGAGCAAAGGCCAATGGCACATTTATAAGGTAGAAAAATAAATGGGCAGACTGGATGGGCCTTGTGGTCCTTATCTGCCATCAACTTCTATGTTTCTATGAATCAAATAGCTTCCATTTCCAGCAGTACCGTCCAGACACAGGTTGCTAACATTTTCCTTTTTAAAGTTTGTATGTCTTCGGTGCTTGCCATTTATATCATATATAGCTGCAAGAGATTCTGGTATTTGTAGTAACAGAAGATGTCAGCCTAGAAGTAAACCAAACAAGTCTGATACAATCCGCTGTATTACAGTAAACAGTAAGCAAACCAAAATGTTTTTGCACAAAAAGTAAACACTGGCACCAGCCCTTCACTTGAGTATGGGGCCCTTGGTGCTATTTCCCTTTAAGTGCCTTTGTGTTCTTTTACTAAAAATGGGCCAAGGTATTCTGCTGCATTACATGTGAGGGACGAATCTGGAGTTGTTCCTGAATGGGATGGTTGTTTTCGCTGGAAGCTGCTGTGCTGTTGTGTGGGCCAGTAGGGTAGGTGCAAAAGGGTGCCAACGTTGTACACAGAGACAGTAGCATTAAATACCACAGGCCTCATCCCTAAGACCTACACAGAAGACCATGGAGCAGGGAGAGGGGGTGAGGGGATGAGCACACTGATCATGGAGCTTGTTTGGACTTACTGAATTAATTTAGAGGTGAAACTGCATGGCTTTAATTATTTTATTCTATAAGGGGGGAGCTATACTACATTTCATTTGTAATGGCTGAGGAGAGATCCCTCTTGCGGGTTATCCAATCTAGCCTCAAGGACCTGCTGATACTGAATTTTGCTGGGAGAAGAGGAGCAAACAGACAAGAGGCTTGGACACAGCAACAAATGGGATGTGCTTTTATGTTTTTTACTAAAAAGGGGTCAGTGTATTGCGTTGCACTGAGTGTGAGGGATGAGTCTGGAGTTGCTCCTGAGTGGGGGCTGATTGTTTTCACAAGACACTGCTGTATAATCCCACCCATCCTCCCCCCATCCCACTCACCCTGAACTCATCCAGATTTACAGGAAGGGTGCTGCTTCGTGATGGGTGGCAGAAACAGGCAAGCACATCCTCTGCACTTTTCTGTTCTTACCTGAACACCTCAGGAATGCTACTGCAGGGCAGAGCATGGATTGAAGCTGAATACGGAAGGAACAAAGAAGGAGTAAAGAAAAAAAATCATCTTTTGACTTTTGAGGTTAACATTGTTGAAGATGGTGTGTTGCAGGGAGGAAATAATGGGGATACCTAGAAGGTCCCAGGGGATGTGGCAGGCAGGCTTCATGTGGGGGAGCAAGGGTGGGGTGGATGTTAGGTAGAAATACGGGAAGGGGGTGGGAAGGGTGATAGGCTGCAACATCTGTAAGGCAGCTGTCTTCTTAGGGATTGCAAAGAGGGCTGGGGAGTGCTTGTGTGTGCAATCAACTTGAGCAGCTATAAAGAAATTTTAGCTGGCCAAACAGGAGATGGGGTGGGGGTTGGGCCAAACTGGAGGGACCATCCGGGAGCAAGTGTCCAATGGAGTGCCCCACTGTATGGCAGTGCTGTCAGGCTCAGAGGAGAGCAAGGAGGAGGAGGAGTTAAATAGAACCCATGGGTACAGATTCAGGGGAGTGGATGAGGATCAAGAATAGGTGCAGAAATGGACATAGAACAGAAGTAAGGGAAAGTCACAGTGCAGAATGCCAGGGGAAGTTTGGGGCATGGTAGGAGTGTTGAACAACAGTTTCTCAGTGCTGCCTAACCTGGATGAGAAGGAGGGGAGGAGCTTATGGGGGGCAGGTGGAAGGGGGAGGAGTAGTAGTGACACAGGGGGTAGCAGGATGGCAGTGAACGAGGTCAAGTAACTGGTGGGTAATGGTAGAAGAGTGAAGGCTTGTTGGCGGGGGACTGAAACCAAGGAGTGGGAGGGGGAGGGGCAGCAGGGGTGTAGTGCTGTAGGGAGAGAGAGTGCTGATCCAGGTAGTGGAGTAAGGAGAGATAATGTTGATTCGGGTGGTGGATTTAGGGAGGTGGGGGACAGGATGGGAGAATGGGTAAGGCAGGTGGCTGGAGTTGCAGAAGGCATCAAAGACATGCAAAATGAAATCACTGTTCAGAACTGTGACCAAAAAAAATGGGAAGAATCTGGGGTTGGAACATGAAAAAGGAGGTAAGGTCTTAGTTCTGGGTGACTCAATATTATAAGGGGTGATATGGGGAGGTAAGGGTGCAAAGTATAGTCATGTATGACTGGAATGTATGCCAGGAATGACAATGGGAAGGGTGGGGCAGTTTATGCTTCAATGTGGGAAGGAAGGGAAAGGGAGAAACCTAATATTATGGTGCACCTGTGCACAAATGACTTGGAGGGGGAATACGATCAGCAAGGTACAGGAAAGATTCATAGAGCTGGGGAAGCTATGCAAGGAAGTGGGGCATTTGGTTGCTTTCTCAGAATTTCTCCCAGTACCCAGAGTGAGTACTGCAAGGAAGCAGAGGATAGTGAAGTTTAACACATGGCTGGGAGCATGGTGTCAGACCAAAGGGTACAGGCTGATGTGCGGGGGGGGGGATAGAACATAGGATAACAAAACCCTGTATGCCCCAGACAGGTTGCACTTGAGTAGGAAGGGCTCAGGGGTCTTAAAAGAGAGGCAAGGGAGTACATAGAGACCAGAGTGAATTTAAACTAGGTGTAGGGGGGAGGCAAGTGGGTGGAAATCAAGCAAGGTCTCCAGGCCGGACAGCCCGACTGGCCTACCCCCCATAGCAGTAAGAAAGGATCAGGAGAGTAATCAAGTAGAGTTGGCAGTAACAGTGATCAGACAGGGAAAGAAGGGAGGGGCACATACTGGAGGATAGTCTCCTTAAATGTGAGGAGCGCAGGGAAGAAGGCAGCCAAGTTACATGCTCTGATGGCAGAGGGGAGGTGGACATAGCTGCCATCACTGAAACATGAACCCCCCAATACCAGGATTCACATGCTGTACCAGAGATATAGGGAAAAAGGGAAGGGGAGGGGTAGCTATTTATATAAGGGAGGGGATACTGTGTACCAGGGAGGAGGGCAAGGGGGGAGCATTTTGGGTACAAATCCAAGACTTGAAGGGTAGGAGGGTCAGGTTGGGGGTGGTGTATTGATCACCATCTCAGGCTGAGGACACTGACAGAGAGCTGGCAGAACAGATAAGGAGAGTCAGTGGGAAGGGTAACACCATGATTATGGTGACTTCAATCTGCTGGCGGTAGATTGGAGCACCCTAACCACCTTGAGCATCAGGGAACAGGTTCTTCTGGAAGCTTTCCAGAAAAAGCTTACTGGTACAGATGGTAAGTGAGCCAACAAGATTGGGTAACATTCTCGACCTTGTTTTGACTAATGGAGAACTTGTCAGGGAGCTGGGGGTGGAGGATTCACTGGCAGGGAGTGACCACCACAGTGTGGTTCTCACTTACTGTAGCATAGGTAAGGAGGCTACACGAACAAGGACCAGGGTGTTGGTCTTCAGGCAGGATGAGGGACATAATGGCAGGGCACCAAGCCAGCATCCACCCACACATGGATGCTAACCAGAAATGGGAAATTATCAAGCTCTGGCTAGCAGAGGCCACTACCTCTTGTACAAGGATTCAAAGCAAAAAGGCCATGTCAAGAAACCAAGTTGGTTAAGCAGGGAGATATTAGAAAAGGTGAGAGTGAAAAGAGCAGCTTTTAGAAAATTTATGAGATCAAAACAGGAGGAGTACCTGTAGAAAGCTAAAGAAGTGAGAAGAGCAGTTAGGGCAGCCAAGCCTTCGAGGGTGCTTAGGCTGGCACAATGAATCAGAGAAGGGGAAAAGGATTTCTTCAGGTACATATGGGAGAGAAGGAACTGCAAATGTCAAATTGTAAGGATCAGGAAAGATGGAGGGTGGGCAGACCAGGCAGATGTGCTCAATAACTACTTCTGTTCTGTCATTGCTAGGGAGAAGCATGGGTCAATGCCACAGGGGATGGGGGGGGGGCCTGGGAGTGTTAACGGATGGGGAAATCCCAGTGAGCATGGTGCTGGAAGGACTAATGGCCCTGTGGGTGGATAAGGCACCTGGCCCAGACGTCATACACCCAAGGGTTCTTAAGGAGTTGGCAGAGGTCTTGGTGGAGGCACTAGCAAAATTATTCAATACCTCTCTGGGAACTGGGTGTATACCCCAGGACTGGAGGATGGTGCACATGGTTCCCCTCCACAAAAGTGGACCCAGGGATGAACCAGGCAACTATAGACAAGTCAGCCTTACATCCATTTTAGGGAAGATAATGGAGACTATCCTTAAGGAAATGCTGTTAACCTTTCTGGAGAAGAATGGTCTCCAGGACAACAGGCAGCATGGGTTTCTCTGGCAGATCTTGGCAGACCAATCTGGTTGACAATTATGACTGGTTGACTAGGGCACTCAACAGGGACCAAGCAGTGGATGTCCTGTATCTGTACTTCAGCAGGCCTTCGTTCGATTATACGCCACATGGGGCTGAATAGCACGTTGTGAAACCAGGGAGCAGGGGAGAAAATGGTGGATTGGGTCAGGAACTGGCTGCAGAACAGGCAACAGAGGGTAGATGTGAGGGGGGACTCTCAACTGTAAGAACAGTAACTAGCGGAGTACCACAAGGCTCGGTACTAGGCCCAGTGTTGTTTGGCAATTTTATTGCTGACATCTTGCATGGAATTAAGAACAAGATCAGGCTTTTTGCTGATGACATGAAGATTGGTGTTGTGGTGGATGACACAGAAGGAGACAAAGGGAGGGAAAGACAAAGGGAGGGATAGTGAGACTGAAGGGGGAGGATGGAAGCCATGTGGAGGATGACAACAGTAAAGCTGACATACTGAACAGGTATTTCTGCTCAGTCTTTACTGAGGAAGAGGAGGGTAATGGGTCTGAAGGGAGTACAAGGGGTGAGAATGGTGCAGAAATGGACACAAGTCCCTTTACACGAGAAAGGGTCCTGAAGGAACTGGAAGTAATAAGAGTTGATAAAGCAATGGGGCCAGATGGGGTGCACCTCAGGGTCCTTAAAGAACTAAGAGAGGTGGTGGCTGAACCTCTGGCTATCCTGTTTAGCCGATCACTGGAAACAGGGAGGTACCCAAAGACTGGAGGACAGCAGATGTAGTCCCTTTATACAAAAGTGGAAACAAAGAGGAAGCAGGGAACTACAGACCAGTCAGCCTCACCTCGCGGTAGTGGGAAGATCATGGAAGCACTACTGAAGGAGATTGGTGGAACATCTGGCTGTCAATGGACCACAGGACCCAAAGCAGCATGGTTTCACCAGGGGGAGGTCATGTCAGACCAACCTCATTGAATTTTTTGACTGGGTGACTAGGGAGGTGGATCAGGGGAGGGCAGTGGACATGGCCTATCTGGACTTCAGCAAGGCCTTTGACACTGTGCCACATAGAAGACTATTACACAAACTGGGGAATATGAGTGTGGGCAGGACAGTAGTGTGGTGGGTAGGTAACTGGCTGGGTGGCAGGACACAGAGGGTGGTGGTAAATGGCTGTCACTCCACAGAGGAAGAGTAACCAGTGGGGTACCACAGGGATCAGTGCTGGGACCGGTCCTATTCAACATCTTCATCAGTGACACGGCAGGACCTAGAAGGCAGAATTTCACTGTTCCTGATGACACAAAGCTCTGTAACAGAGTAGACACACCAGAGGGTGTAGACAGAATGAGAAGCGACCTGCAGAAACTTGAAGAATGGTCAGGGGTTTGGCAGTTGAAATTCAGTGCAAAGAAGTGCAAGATAATGCATATGGAGCACTAAAACCCTGGCACAATATATCAGTCGGGGTGAGGATATAGCATGCACCAAGCAGGAAAGGGATCTTGGGGTTATCATCTCTGATGACCTCAAGGTAGGAAACATGTGACAAGGCAGCAAGTAAAGCAAATAGGATGCTGGGATGTAGAGGGGGCATTACCAGCAGGAAAAAGGGAGGTCATAATTCCACTATACAAGACACTAGTGAGGCCCCACCTGGAGTACAGTGTACAGTTTGGAGACCATACCTACGTAAGGACATAGACAGGGTAGAGAAGGTTCAGAGGAGGGCAACAAAGATGGTGCATGGATTGCATCACAAGTCCTATGAAGACAGGTTGAAGGAACTGAACATGTACTCCCTGGAGGAGAGGAGGGAGAGAGAGGATATGATAGAGACATACAAGTATCTTACAGGGAGGAACAGGGTGCAGGAAAACACTATTTTTAAGCGAAAAAGATGTTCCAGGACTAGAGGGCATGGGATGAAGTTGGAGGGAGGACGATTCAGAGGAAACATGAAGAATTTCTTCACAGAATGGGTGGTGGGCAAGTGGAACACCCTGCCAGAGGAAGTGATGGGGGCTGAAACAATCACGGGATTTAAGAATGCATGGGATAGACATAAAGGAATTCTGGAGGTCAGGGGTAAGGTGCAACAGACTTCTAGGAAAACAAACTGAACTTACAAGCTCAAATGGGCAGACTGGGTGGGCCATAGGCCCTTATCTGCCGACACTGTCTATGTATCTATGTATCTATGTAAGGGTGGCAGGGGCTAAAGGATGATCTGGCTAAACTTGAGCACTGGTCAGACACATGACAGCTGGGGTTCAATGTGAATAAGTGCAAAGTCACACACTTGGGAGCAAGGAACCCAAGAAATTATTAGCTGGGGGGGTACAGTTAGTTACTACAGAGGAGGAGAAAGATCTTGGGGTGATAACACGGCAAATGAACCACACAGTGCAGTGCAGAAAAGTGGCAGCTATAGCTAATAAGATGCTGGGGTGTATTGTAGGAGGAAGCACCTCCAGGAGAGGGGAGATAATTCTGCTGCTGTGTGGGTCATTGGTGAGGCTGCACCTGGAGTACTGCATACAGTTCTGGTGCCCTTACTTGAAAACAGATGTTAAATTGCTATAGGAGGTCCAACGCAGAGCAACCAGGATGATCCTCAGAATGGAAGACAAACCCTATGAGGAGAGGCTGAGGGAGCTCAATATGTACTCCCTGGAGGAAAGGAGGGATATAGGGGATAAGATAAAAACCTTTAAATATATGAAAGGAATAAACAAGACTGGTACAGAGGGAATTTTTAATTTAAAGGCAGGGAAGGATACTAGGTTGCACAGTCTGAGACTGGAGGGTGGAAGATTCAGGAGGGAGATTAGAAGCCATTATTTCACAGAAAGGGTTGTGACAAGGTGGAACACACTGACTGAAGAAGTGGTATTCTTAAAGTCGGTGGGCATTTTTAAGAGGGGATGGGACTAAGTCAGGGGGAAGGTCACCAAGGGGACACTGTGGGAAGGGGTGTCAGCAAGCATGGGCATGAACTCGGATATGCGGGTAGGGATGGGAGTGGCAGCTGCAGAGTGATGGACTGTTAGTTGCACATTCAAGCAGACTCGATAGACTGTCTGGCCTGTATCTGCTAGCTGTTCTGTATGTTCATATATTCATTTTAAGATTTGTGAACTGGAGCATACAGAACTGGAAAAATAGCTGGATGTGGGATATCAGCAATGTAACTGAGAGCCATACCAAGGCAAGGCCCTCTCTACAGGGGAATGCACCTTGAGCTCAACTCTGTGCTAGACTGGCAACCAATATAGATGTAAGCCCCCCTTGCGGGAGGGGCTTAAGCTCCCATGTAGGAACCCCTTTCCCCCTCCTACCCCCCCAAAGCTAGGGAATTTATTAGTGCTCTGGGGGTCAACACCCACTGGACACCTCAGGGTGGCATCCTATGGCAGATTAATGAAAGTATATAAGGCTGGAGACAGGAAGTTTAGGGACCTTTTCCAGCCTGGCCATTAGGCCTGGGGCTGGAGGGGGGGGCGGCCGGAGGAGCAGAGTAGGCAGTCAAGAAGGGAGCTTGGTGGTCTGGGTGAGCCTGTGGGAGGTAAACCCCCCAAAGTGGCAGTTAGGGATGTCCTCTACAGCAATGTGGCATCGAGTAGCTGGGAAGGAAGCTCTGTGGGGAGGATGGTCAGCCAGGAGATTGCGTCATCGGGGTAAGTGAGGTGCAGGTGGCAGTAGTTAGGCCAAGATAGGGAGGAGCCCTTACCGATCTCATCAAGTAGTTTGCTCAGGCTGCCAGGGCTGTGTGGACAGTGGCAGGGTTCCCACAGGGGGGAGGCCGGTGGCAGTGACTCTTCCCCATACCCGGTGTGGCAGGGTGGCCTGAGTGCAGAGGGAGCCAGGGGGCCCTTCACCCAATTTAGGGGACCTGCTTGGAGGGGCAGGTCCTGGACTGCTGGCATGAAAGAGCTAGATGGGTTGCAGGTCTTAGGATAGGCCTTGGAGAGTGGCCTCTGACTGGAGCTTACTGCAAGCCCGGGATGTGTGACAGGGATGTGGGCCTGGGGCTGGATCCTCTGGAAGGGTCAGCTGGGAGTGGAAAAGAGGATTTAGAGTGCTATCTGCAGAGGTGGGCTGCTTGAAGGGGCCCTGGGTGGTGGCAGGGCCCAGGGGCTCTCCTGTGGCAGGGCAGTGCATTGCAGGGCAGCTCAGGTTCTGGAGCAGGGCCGGGTTTGAGGGTCGCTGCACCAGTGGAGAGCAGTGTAAAAGGAAAGGCTGAGCTGTAAGTGAGGGAACAGATGCTGTGAAGTTGGGAGCAACAGCAGGTTTTGGTTCCCAGTAAAGTGAGAATGAAAGGGTTACAGGGCCTGGGTCTGAAGAAAAAATCTTGGTACCCCTTGAGATTTGGGCCAAGTTCCAGGAGCAAGGTAGGGGAAACAGCATGCTTTCCTGTGCTGGAGATAGGGCAGCGACCAGCACCAGACCAGTCAGAGAATGTGTAACCCAGAATAGAGAAAAGGAAAAAGATTTGGCCTACCAGCACCAGTGAGCCAGGAGCCTGTGGGTTTTCTAAGTAGGGAGGTTCCTTGGATAAATCATCCAAGAGGTTAGAGGAAGAAGCCCTGCTTGTTCTGCCTGTAAACCATTTTTGCTGCTCAGAAATGTCCAGTATTTTATAAAAAGTTCAGATAGCCCCATGAAGATGCTTTATTTATTTGTTGAAGGATGTGACCCTTGCACTCCTGGAATCATGTGGGATGCAGGAACTAAATAAAGAGGCTAGTTGAGAAGAATTTGGCAATGATTCTTTCTTTATTTAAGTTTAGTGGAGGGATAAATGAAATGGAAAGCCCCTTCCCTTGTGTCTAATTTATTTCAGAAATTGTAATTCCAGAAAGCATCCATCAGGCTGCATCAGGGATAAAGGGGCTCTGGGGCTCAGAAGAGTCAGGAGGCTGTCATTCCGAGATCCTGGTCCAATGGTCAGTGTTCAGGGGACAAACAGATCCAGAGTTGGAAGTGAGATCAAGAGTGCCCCTGGAAATGAAGTTGATGAGAGGTAGGACAGATATTTCTTCCTATCTTGTTTGGGTGCACTGGCTCAATTTTGCACTTGATGTAGTCCTCCCTTATGCCCTCTGGAACAACTGTGATGATGATTTATGCCCCTAGATGAGGGGGCCGTGGGGGGGTTACATAGAGATGTCAAAACATGAATAGAGTGGTACTCAGTGTCAGGGCCCACTATCATTGAAGATATCCTGATACTATTATCATAATGTCCTTTGTCATAATGAGTTGTAATGCTGACCCCTAGCAATAGGGTGCTAAAGAGTCCACCACCATTGGAAGGGGGATTGGCAATGGGTTCTTAAGTGATGCTGGTGATACCATAAGGCAAATAATATGCTTGCAACAGACAGTTCTAAGCTCATTTAGCAAACTCATTGTCTATATAAGATTCTTCACTGAAGCTGCAGGGTGTTCATTTTGATCTCAGACACTCTCAGAAGGCATTTACTTGGTGCTGCCACAGGCAGCTCCCTCCTGGAGGGCTATTATAATTGCATTTTTTATGCTTCCATCTCACATCACTCACCTCAAACACACACAGAGGCATAATAAAACAACATTTTATTCCTTATAATCTCATGTACTTGTGATCTACCCTCAGTCATCAGCCCCCTGGGAAAATGACACATGAGATCTCCCTGGTTGACAAGTACTGTCTTGGTCCACAGCACTCTGTACAGGTGTGACCCTAAAACCAGAGAAACACATCTGTTTTAGTAGAGGATTTCTCTTTGACTCCCACTTTTCAGTTGCATTTACCTTCTTCAGAGATCCAATTTGTGTGCAGTCTCTCCCTCTGAGCACTTTTGCATTACGTTAAGAGATCAACAAGGGGGTCCTAAAATAAAATCTTCCCTCCTCCTTGGTTCAGTCCAATAAGATGTTAACCATCACTGGCCTATTTTTCAGATCTATCACTGCAGGTCCTTTTACTGACCATGTGGACCTTAGACAATGATGCCCTCTACCTCCTGGTGCCATATCATTCTGTGAACTAAGCCTGGGAGCATTCTGGGAAATGAATGCCTGCATGCTCAGGATAGGCTGCAGCTGTGCCAAAAGTTTGGGATTACTGCTAATTTCAAAAGGCATGGTAGTCAGGGGGATTTAAACAAAAGCAGAGGGGTTGGACTGCTATTGCGTGAGGTCACCAGTGGCAGGAATTAGATGCATAGGCGTACCAATGGAAGGACTACTGTGCTGGATAGCACAAGAATAGAAGATTCCCTAGTAGGAGCATGGAAGCATAGATGGACCTCAAGCCTGACTTGAAAGCAAGACATAAGAATCACAACCAGGAAAACTGACTAGCCTGAGTGTCTGATGTACCTGAAAGTTCAGAACTTAGAGAAACACTGAAAGATTTAGTGGAGGAGAAAACATAGAAACATAGACATCTCCAGCAACTAAAGAACAAGGGTTCATCCAGTCTGCCCATACAGAGGTATGTACTTTTACCACCCAACTGAGTGTTCTGAAGAGGCATCTACCCATGCCCACCTCCTGAATCGCCTACCTCCTTAGTTTCTCTAGGTTTAGCTATCAGCGCCCTAATCCTGTTCCTGCCATATTCAAAGCCTTCTCACCTCCCTGTTAATGACCCAGCCTCTGCTGGTCGCAGGGTATTCAGGACAACACCTCCCCATGGAGTAGTAAGCTTCCTGGCACACTGCAAGGGTCCTGCTCTGATGCCTGACATTAGATGCCTCCCTAAGCTCTGCATGCTGGCTTGCGCTGCTCCCATAGCACTGGACCACTCTAATGTCAGCTCCCTGGGATCACTTCCAAACTCAAGTCATCGACACAGAAGCAGGGAAGAAATGACTGGTGCACCAAGAAGGAGGAGCTCTAGATAATTCAGTGGGATAGGTGTGACAGGAAAAGGTGGAGCTCACTTTAAGGGGCTGTGCCACTGTGAAGAACAAGAAGGATATCAGAGTGACAAACAGTTCTACTGAGTCCATCTGGTCAAGTTAAGAGAAAAGGTGTGTGTGTGTGTGGGGGGGCAATAGAATCACCAAGGAAGGAACTATAGGATTGTAAAAAGTTCAGTCTATCAGATGGTGCTGGTGATAACTGGTATGTAAAAGTTAAACTCTACAGGTGGGATTCTGGTGGCATTACCTCATGCACTACCATGGATTTTTAAGAAGTTTTTGCCAAGTAACTTGCAGCACCTCCACTCTAAACTGAAAACTACTGAACCAAATATATCCAGATCTGTTAGATTCCAGGGTCAACTGACATTGAATATGAAAGCCAAATTTGAAGTATATACCTGTAATAGCAGGGAAGTTACAGACATTCATACTTTTAGAAAGTGTTTTATAAAATTTAACAAATAATTAAAAATAGCAAATCTATGGACACCTGCAGTTTAAAAATTACTTAACCACAGCATTCCATATTTAGGAGTTCTGTGATCCTTTCAAGAGGATTGTGTGTGCTCATTTGCAGATATCTAGCTTCACAGTTGACTGACTTATAAGCAGAGAATTATGTTTAACAAAATTCCACATGTAAGAGTTAGCCTTTGAGGCCTTGTAATCACATCTACTCATCAAAATGTAATGATTGTGTTAATTTATTTGAAAATTGGTAATTGGGAAAGCCACACTTAGCTAAAGGCCACTTCCATGTGTGACCCTCGAGAAACGAAAGGGGATACAATGAAAGAGCATGCATAGAAATAGCACAGTAGTACAAAATAAAGTGCATATGGTCTGCAATTCACATGGTGCAAGAATGGGTAACAATGCTAGTAGCCAGAATTTGGTCTTATGAGCAATTCGGGAACCCAAATTACAGTAACAAAAGAGCAGGATGCAACATGATTGTGCAGTGTTAGATTGGGACAATGACTGAACCAAGAGTGGCCCAACAACAGAGGAGGAAGGGGTGTCAGGGGGAAGGTCAAATATGGGTCTGACAGGAGCAGGGGGGGCAAGGAGGAGTTTCAACTGGTTCCTAAGGGATGCTGTGGAGGGTGAGAGATGGAGAGAGGAGGGGGAAGGTTCCAGAGGAAGGGAAGGTGATAGGAGAAGCCTGACTGCCTAGTAGAGGTGAGAGTGGGGAAGGGAGAAAGTGTGAGGAATCTGATTCCCTGGAGTTGAAGGGGTATGGTACAGAGCAAATGGGTGAGAAGAGTGAGGCTAGATAAGAAGGTAGGGTCCCAAACAAGTGGAGATGAAGGAGGCACAATGGAACTAGTGACATGAGAGAAGGGGAGGGAGGATGGATAGGGAGGAGGAGCAGAGAGAACACTGGTGAGTATTACGGGGGAGTTGGTAGCAAAGAGATAGAGGACATTACAGAGGGTGTCCAGTCTGGCAATGGAAGATGCAGAGATGGTGCCATAGATCACATCCACATAGTCAAAGACTGGGAGCACTGATTTGGTAAACATATTCCAGCAGACATGGGGAGATGGGCACTCTTTGTTACGGTACAAGATAACGAGTTTGGGTGGAGCTTGGATCGGATGTCATCAATGTGGGCAGAGGAGCTGAGCCTACTATCAAGCCACACACCAAGATACCCGAGGGAGGGGACCACTTCAAGAGGGGTGCCATCCAGGGTGGAGAGGACAAGGAGGAGGTGAACCTGGCCAGTTTCTGGCTGGTGCTAAAGGTGATGGACACTGTTTTTTTTAGTGCTGACCTGGAGTTGGTTGGCATGCACTACCCCATGACTTTGTGAAAATCTTGCTGGAGTAAGTCTTCCACTACCTCCACTACCATGGTCAAAGGGACAGGGGATTTAGATAACTGTGTCTTTTGCATGCATGTGTATATGACAGTTGAACAGGCAGTGGGGAGGTAGTTAAGGAAAATGGAGAAGAGGACTGGACCCAGGATGGAGTCCTGTGGAACCCCACCGTGAATTGGTAGGGGAAGTGACAGGATGCCTCCTACATGTACATACTAACTGCTTCTCCCCTTCCACCTCCCACCTATCCATCTCTTTCTCTCCAGATCACAAGGCAGTTTAATCTATTTTAATCATCTTTTTTTCTGTATATTGAGGTTTCTGAAAGGAGGTTGGCATGTGCAATTATATAATATTATTATTGTATGTAAATACTTTATAATGTGCAATACATAGTCTGTATAGAATGTTATCTGTGTGTATGCCACTTTAAGAGTTCACCTTTTATAGGTGTTGGCAGCAAACCTCCAATTTACACCTTGAGGAAGAGCATGAGTTTATGCTTGAAAATGTTCGCCATTCAGGTTGGATGTGCTGCACCTTGTAGTTTTAATAAATATATTTTTTGAATCAGACAACCAAACGTTTTGGTTGCTATTTTTCTCTGATTAAAGCCTTAGCACAATCTTCTGTCTTGTTTGACCAACTGCTGATGTCCCAAGAGGTAGGAACAGAACCACTCAACAGTAGGGGGTGAGAGGCCAGCAGAGCAAAGGTTATCCAGGAGGAGTGGATGGGCCACCAAATCGAAGGTTTTGACCAGATCAATGAAAATGGCTGCTATGATGTGCCCCAGGCCATCTCTGAGAGGACAGAGTCAGTGCCTAGCAGCAGGGAAGAGATGGTGGAGTGGTTCTTCCAAACACCATACTAGAAGGGGTAGAGGAAGTTGGAAGAGTGGAGGAAGTCATCAAGCCTCATACCGACAAGTTTCTCTTGCAGCTTTGCAATATAGAGAGGATGGAGGAAGATGGAATGGAACTTGCCACAGGAGGAGGGGGTCACACCCTTTGTGACATGGGAGAACGTTGTAAATCTTCCATTACTGTGGAACAGTGCAAAGGAAGAAGGAGAGGTTGAGGAGGTGAGTAAAGGAAGAGGCAAAGGCTGGAGCTGAGAGATGGAGCAGTTTTTGGTCCAGACCATCAGGACTAGATTTAGACAGGCTGAGGGAGGAAAGGACAATTAGAGTTTCCTGGGTAGTAACAGAGGGGAAGTGAAACCCCAGACAGGGTTGGAGCAGAGAGGAGGGAGGAGAGAGGGGGAAAGAGAGGAGCCAGGAGGAGGGGTAGTGGGAAGGGCACAAATAGTGAAAAACTCATTGACAAGAGCAGCTACAGGAGGAAGGTCAGAGACAGATGAACCATTAACCTTGAGGACTGGGGGAACAGATAGCTTGGTAGGGTCTAAAAGAGAGTAAATTACCTTCTAGAGCATGGCTGGGAATCAAGTTGTTCTGGAGGTTGGCTTTAAAATAAAGGGATTTGACAGTGCAGACAGCCTTTGTACATGTGTAACCCCTAGGTGGCGCTACCTGAAAGGATACTAACCCTGCCTGCGTGACTGAAAGCAGGGTGAGGGGCCTGAGTTCTAGGAATGGGTGCCTCCACCTGGAGGAAAGGGTCAATGGTAGCTTAGTTGCCGTGGGTACAACCCTCCGGGACACTGTTATCCCCCCTTTCCCTCTAGTGGCCTAAATGGTTCACTGGATACACAATTGCAATTAGCATCTGACAACAGATTTAACCCCACATTTGTTGCACTTACCTCCAGGGCTAGATCAGCTGGCTTGGCCCTGGAGACCCCATGTAAAACAAGATTTACCACAACAACCAACAGTAATGCTATCTGTACAGAGGTACACCACAAACAGTTTAAGTGCAAAAAGATTCTGATCTGATTTGTTTAGGGGCATGAACAAGGAAGGGGCATAATCTGGTGCTTGATTCTAGCACTGAGTAAGTCAGGTTTAAGCATGTGTGCCTCTAAGAGTCCCTCTATCACAGTTACACACACTCTGGATACCCAGTTGGAGTTACAGACTAGCCTGAAGCATTGGCCGGGGTGGGCCAGCATTGCAGCTGTTGTTGGGGCCCTAAGGAAAAAGAAAACATAACAAACTTTAACCCAATATTTGTATTCCAGAGCCAGAGGGCTCAGTTCGTGACAATCAATCAAAACAATTAAATCAGATGACACACTTTGATTAGGAGGTAGTTGCAGGGAGCTACCCTGTGATTTACTCACGATACCCAGACCAGGTTGCAGGAGGGACAGAGTGGAGACCTCAGGATGAAGTGCTGGTTTGCCAGAAGAAGCAGGGCTCACACGATTCACCATGGTGTCTTTCCTGTTCATTGATGTTGAGCAGGGAGCCGAATCCCCAGGCAGGTCTCTCAGCGGGTGGTTCTCTGCAGTGTGAGCGGCAAACAGGACTGTGGTGTTGAGGCCCAGACAGGTTGAAGGAAATGAATTCAGTCCGGTCAGAGTTACTGGATACTGCTTCCAGCCAGCGTGACACATTCAAGCAATGGGGAACTAAATTGCAACCCACTATTCACATTCAGCACACTTATAGTAAAGGCAAGGAAGTGCCACGGTTCGGATGACAGTCCGGTTGCAATACACATGGTTTTCTCCGCAAACCGTACACTCTCCAGTTGTGATGGAAGTCCTGACAGGCTGATCGCTCAACAGCAAGTCTTCAGTCCCTCTTCAGGTGAAATTAGTTAAAATTTGGTAAAAAGACACAAGTTCGGATAGAGTCCGATTCCGGTTCTCAGTTCTCTTCACTTAGGAAAATGGAAGCAGACAGGCCAGTCACAGTCTTCCTGCCGATTTCCCCTGCACACTACACAGGAGCAGCTGCTCGTATCTCTTGAGCTCCTCTCACTCTCAACTCTTACTTCACACTGACTCCCTGCAGCAGGCAGCTTGGGACTTTCCCAGTGATCCAAAAGGTTCGATTCATTGATCCATCTGTCTGTCACAGCAAGAGCTCCCCCTCCAGGTCCATTTAGGAGCCAAAGGGAGAAAACTACAATTCCTACAGAAATTCACTCCCACAATATCCCTGGGTGCAGGGTCCATTTTAGGGCCCCCAAAGGTACTCATTGGTGCATACTGGCAGTCCAGAACCAAGATGGTGGTGATTAACAGAAAAGTCCATAGTGCAAAGAAGGTAGGTTAGACAAACTATTACATCATTATTAAGAAAGCAGATAATCAGCAAACAATTACAGTTCTTAACAGAGCTCCCTCTGCACAATTAGCGATGGCAGAATGGAGCAATTATCTGGCAGCCCAGACGGTACTCTAGCTTAGGAACACTCAGCCCCTACCCAGATTAATTATACACTACGAGATAGGCAGCTCTTAAAGAGACAGGTACAGAGGCTAATAGGGCACTCCCATGCAAATACTTTTAAATGGTTAGAACACAGAACACCACCAGGCAGTAGGCATTTAGGCACACCCAGGGCCTCATTTAACTCCATTTCTGGAGTATTTGACTTCCAAAAATAAAGCAAAAACTTCCAAAATTAAGGGGGAGGAAGTCATTGGCTTCCACATATAAAACAAAAAAATTAGATGACTTCCAAAATTGTAGACATGGAAGTCAGAAATGATGGATTTTTCTGAAATAAATTGTATTTTATCACTATTATATTGTATTAACATCCATAAATTGGTCCTTAATAGAATACTGACTTCCACAAGTGGGATTCTAGAAGTATTTTGACTTCCAAAAAATTGAAATGACTTCCAGATTTTGACCCACAGAAGTTTTAGACTGCCACTAAAAATAAATGAACTGAACCCCTGGACACACCCAAGGAAGACTTTTGGGAACCCTCATATATAGAGGGGTTACACATGTATTTCTAAGTGCCCAGTAAGACAGATCAGACTGGGAGCAGGACAGTTTGAAGGGGACCCAGGCTTCATCACAGCACTTGCACATATCAATGAGATCATGTGTGATCCATGGGTGGTGGAAAAACTTTATCCTGGATTTTTTTTAATGGGGACATGTGGGTGGTGGGAAGATTTTACCCTGGACTTTCTAAGGGGACCATGTTTGTCCCAGGTGGCAGTAAATTTAGAGTGGAATAGAGAGAGGGTCACATCCTCATCAGAAGTGGAGAGGATGGGGGACTAATCAGTTGCAGCAAGGTCTCTCCATGGAGCATTTATGTTAAGTGACCTAAGGGACCTGGACAAGATATATTTAGGGGAGAAGGGTTGGTGTTGGACCTTCCTGACATAGAATGTCATGCAGTGGTCACTGATGGGTTCCACCATGATACCTGCTGCAATGATGTGGGGGGAGGGACCTATTCAGGAGGGCATGGTTAGAGAAGTGTGGATTGAGTCAAGTGGGCTCAATAATGACTTGCGAGAGGTTTAAGGACTCAGTCCTTCGGGAAGTAAGCCTGGAAGTTGGAGAAGCCAATTAATACAGTATTAAAGTCACCAAGGAGGATAAATTTCTCCAGAAGAGGAGTGTGAGGTGATAGCAGAAAGTATGTCTTTAGAACACCTAGGGCACAATTCACAAATCTCCTGGTGCACCGCAAGCAGCTTGCACCACAATGAATGGTACAAAGTGTCCCTTGCACCAAACAATGCACCAGGAGCGAGTCTCAAAGGCAGCCTGCATTAACCACAGATTGTCTGCCCCAAATGGGGCTTGCACCGCATGTGCAGCACAGAATAGGCTGTGGCATGGCACTAGGGGGCATGAGGCAGATGCTTGATATAACATCCCGGAAAGTGGAATACTCAAAACTCTTCCAGCAGTAGAAATTCTAAGTACCGTTAGACAAGTCAGAGCTGGTCTCAGGGAATTTAAAAATATCCCTCTGGTAGAGTTTAGAAATTTGTGGCAATGTGCTGTGGTCCCGAGTCCCTAGCCCCAGTCCCCCCGTTATGTTTATAGTACACACCCTGGTGGTCTAGTGGTCAGCCCCACTCCCCCTGTTATTTAAATAAATATTAATTCCTAGTGGTTTAGTGGACCGCCCCAGCCCTGATCCACCGTTATTCAAAATATTAATAATCCCTGGTGGTATAGTTGTCCCCCACCCCCAACCCAGCTGGCAGTGTCCCACCACCCCGCTTCCTCCCATCCTGAAACTGAGCCAGCGACTGGCACAGATCAGTGCTCACCACCACGGCCAGCCACCTACTGAACTCTAAATGAGTGCACACTGTATACAGTACTCGCTCTGTTATTGAAAGTATCTGTCAATCACTGAGCATGTACTGTATACAGTACACACTCATTCAGAGCTGAGTCAGCGCCTGGCCAGGTGGTGAGTGATAAGCTGTGTCAGTCGCTGGCTTGTTTCGAGATGGGGTGGAGCGGGGTAATGTGACACTGCCTGCCAGGGTTGGGGTGGTGGGCCACTAGATTACCAGTGATTATTCTTTTTTAAATAATGGGGGATCAGGCTGGGGCAGTCCATTAAACCACCAAGGATTATTACTTGTTTATATCAAAGGGAATCAGGGCAATGCCGGTCCTCTAGACCACCAAGGATTATTAATTTTTACATAATGGGGGGGGGGAATCGGGGCTGGGGCAGTCCACTAGACCACCAAGGATTATTCATTTTTCAAATCATGGGGGATTGGATTGGGGCAGTCCACTAGACCACCAGGGACTACTTGCAACCTGCCTTTTTTTCATTTTTTGTTTATTTAGTTATATCTTGGATTACAATACCTTTGAGGCTCTTCTCCAAAGGTCCAACATCAGAAAAACATATGAATACAATGGCATATAAAAACAATAATTTTGACATACAATTCAATAACAACAAGATAAGTACAATTGAGGTAGGGTAGAATACCGTCATGTTGGTACATTCAGAGGAATAGCCTAAGTGCACCAAAATTAGGTAAAAAACAAGTTAAACCAGAGGGGGAAAATTAACATTGAGGTGTGGAGACATATTTTTACATTCTGTGAAACACATAACCAATAAAACGATCAAGACAATAGTAAGAAAACGATGCTGCCAGAGGTAGGCATTGTTAGAGGGAGGTGAGGTGTAAAGTATGATGGGAGAGGGAGAAACGACAGGCACTTATAAGGGGTGGGAAGTAGAGGGAGAGGCATGATAGGGGAGGGGTAGGGGTAGGTAGGGGAGACCATATTGAATACCATAGGGGTGGGTGGTAGAGGAGGGCTGAGAGGGCAGGGTCATGGTGGTGGGAGCAGTATCAATAGTAGGTAGGTGGGTGGAGGGAATAGAGGTAGTGAGAGGAGGGGGGTATGTATGAGGTGGGTGAGATGAGGAGGCGGGGGTAGTGAGTGAAATGGGAAGGAATGGGGGAGGGGTGTTAAGGGGGGATGGGAAGGAGAGGAAAGGTGCCACGGAGGGAGAGGAGTGACCTATAGTCAGCAGTCTCAGCTACTAAGTGAAGAGAGATGTTTCCTAAGATTATACTTAAAAAGGCCAATCCTGGACTCTTCCCGAAAACCAGTGCAGAGGTTATTTAGCCAGCAGGGCACCCTGCGCTAAAATCAAGGCTGCGCTTGGGACGTGCAGCAAAAAGGAACTTGATACATGAGTTTAGACATGCCCCGAGTTTGGTGGGGGTTAGATGTGGGGATTAAGTATTTCTGAGAGACAGGGTTAGACTGGCCAAGACTGATTTTTTTTTGCCAGAAGGCAGGTCTGATAGGTGATTCTGCCCTTCAGGTTTAACCAGTTTGTCTGTGTATACAGATCGCAAGTATGTGTTAGCCTTTGAGCTCCAGTAATCAACCTGCATGCCTTGTTGAGGGCTGTGCAGAACCTTTTGAGAGTGGTGTCCATGGCTGCTCCATAAACAACTAAGCTGTAGTCAATGATATAGAATGGAGCTAGTTATGGCAGTCCAGAGTGCATCTGGGGTCATGCAGTGCCTGTGCCTGTATAACAGTCCTATCCTGGTATTAACTGCCCTTGTAACAAGGTCAGTGTGCGTACCATAGAAGGGGGAGGTATCCAGTGTGATCCCAAGGTGCTTGAAATTTAGGACTTGTTCATGCAGTGAGCCTGCATTGTTCAGTATGGTTAGTTTATGCAATTTGTATCCATTCTGTGGGCTAGAGACGAGCATGGTCTTGGTCTTCTTGTAATTCATTAGCAGCTTATATTTTTTAAACCAGGCCTCAGTGTCAGAGAAACTAGCCTGGAGCTGTGTTTCAAGTGGGAGTGGGTCAGGTAGACTGGTATAAACGACGGCATCATCTGCATATAGCAGCATATTATTGGAGCTTGCCTTGGGAAGGTTATTGAGGAAGAGGCTAAAGAGCAATAGTCCCAAGATCGAGCCTTGGGGGACACCGGATAACACTTGCCTGCTATCAGATAAGATGCCACTTATTTTAACTCATTGGGACCTACTTCCAGGGTAACTACAAAACCACCCAACTGCCTCATTTGATAGGCCAGTCTCATGGAGGGCATTTAAGAGGCCTTTTGCTGCAGCTTGCGTCAGTCTAATGCCCCTTTGAGAATTGGGTCCTAATGTTAAGTAAGCCTGCCAATTGGTATACTTATGTTTTCCGGAAGCTCATAATCCCGACAAGCAGCACCCTGGTTGGCTTTGCCCAATAGACAGGATAACCCAATGCTACTACACCCGACAATATTCCTCCCAATCTGGTAAGGTAGCAGATATGATGGAATGCTACCTTACCCCATCTGATGCACAGGAAAGGATGGCTGGATGGGGTTGCTGGCTGTGCTGCCCCAGTGGTGTGGATTGGAATACCACTGGTAGGTTGGCAGGCATGCTGTGTGTGACCTGGGTTCTGGTCTGAGTCACGTCATTTTACACACTGCACCCTCCCATAAAGAGTCAACATTTTACTCCTGGGTCTGCTCCCCCTTGGAGTTAGATATTTTATTTACTGGTGGTGTAGGAGGCAGAGCTCCCCACATGGGAGTGCAGGGGCGAAGCCCCCTGCATTTTACACTTCATTTTTGCGTAATGCCTAAAATCTGTATGTCAGGCATAGGAGTCATTCGGGGCTGTGGATTTTCGGCAATATTACTCGGTATGCTGAGAATCAGCATAGAGAGTTCAGAGATATCATAATATATCATGCCAATTTGTCTATCTCTAGTGCAATATGCAAGTGTGTTACAGCCATATAAACACATTGTAAAATTCCAAAAAATTCTATGATATTCTACACATTTTCATGAAATTTCATGAAATATTGCCAGAAGTCCATGAAATCAAAAATTTGCTAACTTCACCCTGGCATATAATCTTGTATTACTGCTCTACAGTGGCAGCATTATGCCAGTTTGCAGTGTCAAGACTTGTGCAGTTTGAAGTCCATGTCCCTAAAGTGGGGTCTTATCCCAATACTTCTTGTTCATAAGCAAAATCTTTGGATGTGTTTGGAATGGATAAGAATGTATGTTATACAATGCATTGAAACAACCAAGCAACTTGATGGCTGAGACATCTTTCCATAATTAAATCCCAGCTCATAACCATGGGTCAGTGAAAGTCCTACCAACATGTTTTTTATGTGCTTGTAATCCTTACTCTCCCACCCCCATACAGTCTAACATAACCTTCAGAGTAGCACCAGTGGAATTTTCTGCTAGGAAAAATCATAGAAAAAGCAGAATTTCTCCTATTGTTGTGGACATCTGCAGAAAAAGTTAACATTGCACAATTTTCAAAGTCTTTGACTTATAGCTAATATTTAAAACAACAAAATGTTTACCTTTTAAATCCCATGATTTACTTAACAAAAAAAACATAGTTCACTTGCTTGAATTTTGTGGAATTCTTTACAAAGTTCTAACAAGCTTCGGGGAAATTCTGCATTCTGCAAAACATTAAGCTGAAGTCATTTTTTGCCATTTAGCTGACCGAGAGTTCTGGGGCTGGATTTCTAAAGCTAATGATGCAAGGGTAATTCATAATTGTGGGTGTAGCTTCCGTCATGCAAGTGTGACAAAATGTTTGCGGGCTATTGTCCTATGTTCTTAAGTATTTATATATTTTCTTCACTTGTGGCACAGAAATGATGTGCACCTCATTATTTTGATGTATTCTTATCTTTTTTGGTGGGCAACTCATGGTACTTGCGATATTTGTTTTATACCACAGTTGCACTACAGACTTGATACAGATCTTTGAGACTCCAGCCCTTTGTCTTTTGAAAGCTAAGACCCTAGATCTAATCTCAGTTACCTCTGAGTTACATTCTAAATTCAGTTCATAAGAAAATCAGTCATAAGTTGGTCTGGACATAAGAAACAAAGATTGCAAGATTGTTTTAGTTCCTAATTGAAAACAGCAGTATTTGCTAGTCACCATATAGATTTTGACAGCAATTATGTTTGTCAGAAATATCAAGATAAACATCTTCTGTTTTCTTTCTTTCCTGAACCAAGATACAGGATTTTGAAGTTATTTAAAGTTCCCACTCCTGTGCCATGACCACTATGAAGAAATTGAATATCTTGATACAGTGTTGTGCTGTTTGACATCATGTATGTGGTGATACCATACTGATACATCCACATTAAGAATCTAGCATGTACATTCAACAGGTAACCTCAACAGATGAAATGTTTAAAAATTTTGAGAGGAGACAATTTTAAACGACATGAGTCATTACTTACAAAATGAACTATAAAAGCTTTTTTTAACAATTTCTCAGAAAACTCAAAATACACTGAAGATGAATCTAAGGATGTCAGAAATATATTTTTCTAAAACGCTATGACTTCTATGCACTCTGGGGTGTAATGCCCAAGAGCCATGGATCTGCGGTACGTAGGCATGCCTAAGTCTGATGGCCACATATCGGGGTTCTGCAGATCCATGGCATTCATAGAAAGAATGTGCACCCCTTCAATACATGACTTTCTGATCGTTCATGCAGCTATGGGTCTAGATGGTCTGGAGGTGTGTCTGGGGGTGTGCTCACTCTCCATGCTATTCACAAAGGCATGGAGTGCCAGGCGAGAAGGTGCAAAATACGGCAGGAGGGACCTTGCCGTATCTGAGTATGCCTGCTTGCAGCAGAAAAAGTGGGACCCTTCTATCATGCTGCTACAGCCCTCTGATCAGGCAAGGAGGGCTGAGGCAACCATTCAGGCACTTACCTGATGTTTTTCAGTTAGGGGACCAGCACCATTCCACAATCCACTGCTCTGCTCAGAACCCAGGATGGCAATCTGATTGGAAGCCCACCTGTGTCCTCTGATCCACCCTGAGCTGTCCCCCCGGACAAGCACCCGGCAGTGGCCAGCAATTGTGAATGCCAGACACTGTGCAACTGTTTGTCTGTACAGAGCTACCAGGGCCAGTTATGCACCTCTCACATGTACCTAGCCCGCAATAGTGCATAGCCACCAAAACAATAGATTTTTTTGCCAATTAACAAAGACTGCTGCTTTAAAGAGAAAGTATACTGCCTTAAAGGAATATTAACTTGTAGAAGTAGAAAACCAATACGTTGAATATCTAAAGTACATTACTTTTACCTTTTGCTGCAGTAATAAGAAAATTTCCACCTGACTGTGTAGGATGTGATGTGTGAAACAATACTCTACCTGAAGACTGACATATGTAGTTCCCTTCTTCATACTGTGCATCATCAGCATTGCAACCTCATTGACTGTGGCATTGCAACTTCCTAAGAAGAGTCACTCACCCTCTGCCAGATTAGTCACTTGTGATGTCACAGCCTGTGAGGTCAGAATGCTAATGAGCTATGAAGGGCAACAGAACTGGATACAGCAGTCTCAGATAAAGTGGTGCTCTTCACATTGCATAATATAGTGCTAGAAAGAGCACCTTCTAATTGGCAAAATGATAAAGAAAAAATACCTCAAAGTATATGGAACATCTGTCTTTTTTTATAAAAATAATATTTCTGTTTGGTATTTTTAGTGCTACTAGCTCTTTAAGCTTCTAATATGTGGGACAGGAGCCTTCAATGCATCAGTTTGGGCAATAAGGCAAGAAGTTGCTGTTTGGGATGCTGATTTATGGATGCTTGATATGCATCACTGGAGCAGCTGCTCACCTTGACTTGCCTATTTATTGCTCTACAACACATTTACATCATAAAGTGTGGACCTATCTGTTGATTTACAGGTGTGCATGCAGCATTATCTTGTGAGCATACATGAATGCGCATATATGTGTTTCTGTCAGTGAGCATGCATCTGTTCCTGTGTGTCAGTACCTGTGTGAATATGCAGGTCTGCATGTCTGTATGTATTTTGTCTATATTTTTATCTATTCCCTGCCTGTGTACATGTTTCTTAATTTGTGCCCCATTTGTGTCTCACTCTTTACATGTGTGTGTCTATGTACAGTGCATGTGTTTATGTATCTTTGCATACATTTAACTGTGTGTGTGTGTGTGTTCTTTAAGGGGATGCAGCAGCAGGCCAACCTTACTGAACGGATTTACTATTTCAGAGCTTCAACCTTCTATAAATAACTTGCAAATCAATATGGCTTCAGACAGTCTCAGCTTTTTTTTTGTTCTCTTTTTAGAAGTCAACGCATTCCCAAGGGGCTGGACTGACGCAATTCTGCACGTGTCCCCCTGCTATTAATCTACACTCTTCAACACTCGGAATACTCAATTAGGTTCCTTAAAGAGAAAGTGTCCCTTTTTCCTGTTGGAGGCAGCTGGAGCTGAACAAGCTTACTTTCAGGTAAAGCTCTAGTGACCTCAGCCTTGAATCTGCTGTAGATATCTTGTGCTGAAAAATAGACCATCAATATCAATGAACCAGGATTACAGAGCCATTTGCTACATTAGAAAAACAGGAATAAGTAAAATATTTCAGACATCAGTCTGTAATACACTACTACAAGAAGGACACAGATTCTGAGACACATAGAGAGCACTGTAGTTGATGACAGGGTGAAATAATAAATGTAGGCTATCTACTGTAACTGGCGAAGAGTATTAATATACATACTTCATCAACATCTTTCTTACAACTGTAAGATTGGTTTTGCATGTGCTCTATGAGTGTGAGAAGCACAAACCAAAGATTCAGGCACCCAGAAAACATATGTGAGACCACCCTGAGTATGCCATTGGAGGAGGCATAACAATATTATTAATCAAAGGTAAATAATATAAAAAAACAGATATGTTCCTGAACATGGCAATGTTCAGACCAACCGTGCATGAGATATTCTTTACAGAAAAAGAGTCTAATGCATGAGAGTACTACCACAATCCACACGCGTGCCACAAAGTTGCAAAACAGCACAGTGCTATGTGGATGAAACTGCAAGTGTGCATTGTCCATTACGAGATCAATTAAAGGAAAAAAGTAATGTTTGGAGTCTATTTACACAATGGTTTTTCACTGAAGTATTTTTTTTTATGCACAGAAACAAACCAAAATCTTTTTAATTTGTAGGGTGATTAGGCTTACAAATAGATATACCGCGGGGGCGGGATGTTCACATGAGCTGGACTCAGATGCAGATGCATGCTATGCTTGCACCTGCATCTGTCTGCTCTTGTCCAGGCAATCCTTCTGCTTTTTTGAGAAGCTACTGTACATCCATTCACTAAAAACAGTCAGAATTTGCAGTAGAAAATAGATGCAGTTGTGAGCTGTGTCCAGTTTGAAGACACATGCTCCTGTTTTTTGATGCTTACTTTGAATGCTGTTAGGCCATGGTTGCTGTTAGGTGATCTAATAAATGGTTTGGATGGATTTCTGTGTTGAAAATAACACCAGGTGCATCCTGGGTGGATCTTTTGAAAATCCTGCCTTTAGTATTTTTAAAAATTTTGAGCTGGATTTTCAAAGAATTGAGTAATGAGTGTGCCACTCTTGCACTTCTTGCAACATGCCAGTTAGATCACATAAAGCATGATCTGACTTCAGGTGCCCAGTGCCACAAGCTTTGCTTCCAAAATGATACATGCATAAAAAATGTCTCATGCATCATTTTTGTGCTATAAAGTGAGCAAAGATTTGCAAATGCAGATGTTTCAAAATGTTTGAATGCAGCAGTTTTGCACATTTGCAGTGACACAGCAACAGCAAAACAGCTGCCTCAAATTCTACAAGTCTTGCATTCAAATCTTTGACGATCCAGGCCCTCTTTGTCAAGTGTGTATGCAAAGACAATTGAAACATCACAAAGGCAGTACACCTGAACTTTTCATTAGCTTAATAAAAATATTATCTATACATAGTTTTTTAGCAAATGCCATGGTTAATCCTGCCAGCCGCCCGCTCCTCCATCCTCCGGCCAACCAGGACACATTCAAAGCCAGATACACTGCCCCTGATCAGGCTTCCAGTGAGCGGCTGCAGCTAATCCAGCCAGCTGCATGCACCTCTATCCTCCAGCTGACCAGGACACCTTCAAAGCCGGGTAAGAGTCCTGGCTGCTCCAGGGAAGCACTGTGTGGCTCTGATAGGCCGCCGCCTGCTGCCACCCTCCTCTAATTGGACTGCTGCACTTCACTCAGCCACTGATTGGCCCTGCCTTTTTCCTATTGGATTTTCAGTCTCTGGGCTTCGTTGCTCACTGCTTTGCATTGACTTTTACTGAGAATTGCCCCCCCCCCCACCTCCTACCTTTATTAAATAGTCTTTGGCTCCACCCACTCAACCTTGGTATCCACCCTGCTTGAAACTTATTGGGCTCGCTTACTTGGGACCTCCCCCCTCTGCCGCTCCATCTCCCTCTCCTTGCTTCACCTCCACAGGTGGCTCTTGCCCTATAGACCCTCTTGGTTATCTCTACACATCCTCTAAGCACTATGGCTCTGTCCTTTCTGCCTCTTCATCTCATTCTCTTTTGCTACCTGTTACCACTGTTTTTCCTGCCTGGAGCAAGATACCCCTCTCTTCCTCTAGGCTACAGCATTGGCCTTATCTACACCCACTCTGGTACCCTTATGAATGAGCTTGTCTATACTCTCCCATTCTCCTCTGGGTATGGCTGGCAACACTTGAAGAACCATGATACGGTGGTGTATGTTCACCTGTTGCCGTTCTCAGCACTGGCTCATATTACTTCACTTTGGGACCTAAGACAGAATCACTGTAATAGACTGTGCATGAAACGAGTAAACAAATCTGCCTTAAAACAATTAGGATGGTGCATTCTGAAGCTTCTGCAACTCTTGCTGCTGCTATCTGGGAACGTTCACTCAAATCCTGGGCCTAAAATTCCTCGCTCCGGCCATCAATTGAGGCACCCTGGGACTCTCACCCTTGCATTTCTCAACATCTGCAGCTTCCTGCCTAAACTTGATGCCCTGCAAATATTCACTAACCAACACAACCCTGATATCCTTATAATTGTTGAAACCTGGCTATCACCCAAAATTCCAGACATGGCTATTGCTCTGCCAGGGTACAATGTCTGCAGACTTGACAGGAGTACAGAAAGAGGGGGAGGCTGTGCTATATATTTCAAAGACACCCTCTTGGGTCACCACTTACCTTCCCCCCTCTCGGTTTCTTCTGTGCAGACCCTACCTATTAAAATTCTGTTGGGGGCTCACAACAAAGCACTGACTGTTGCTGCTTTTTACATTCCTCCAAAAGAACAAGGTAAAGGCCTCAACTCAGTCTTGGACCTTATCCGTGCCCAACCCCCTGACTCGAAGTCAATTCTAATGGGTGATTTTAACATCAATTGGCTAGCCGCTGACACGAGGTGCCTCAAGGATGCCATCTCAGCAGCTAGCCTGGCACAGCTGGTAGTCTCCCCCACCAGACATAATTATAAAACTGGTGCAAGCACTCTCCTGGACTGCATACTGACCAGCCACCCCTCCCACATCTCAGATGTTTCTGTCCTTCCAGATACACTAAGTGACCATTCCTCAGTCATCTACGAATGGTCAAATAAATTTTGCTAGCCCCCCCCAAAATTAATCAATAGTAAAGTCCCCCCACGTGGTCAGTTGAAACACCTCAAATCCCACCTCCAACAGCTTGACTGGTCTCCTATATTCAATGCTTCTGATGTAAACTTGACTTTGGATTTCTTCATCAACTCCTTCAATACTGCCTGTGACACCTATGCCCCTTTCAAAAGGCATAAAATCAAAGACCTTTGCAATCCTTGGCTCTCTGCTGAACTACTAACAGATCTGAAAGCAAGGGACCTCCTTTGGCTTCTGGCACAGGCCACTGGCAATCAATCCAATATTCAGAACTACAAATGGGCATGAAGTGACTGCACTAAATCAATACGCTAGAAGAAAAATTCATACTACAGAGATACCCTCACGAACACCTGGGGAAAGGGGAAATCCTTCTTGGACAATCTTAAAGAAGTAACTGGGAAGCAACCAAAAACCTCACCTACTATGTTGGTCATTGATGGTGGCATAACTCTCTACCCTACCTCAATTGCAAATATTTTCAATACTGCATTCTCTGACCTTAGTAGTGTTCTCCCTTCAGACTTCTTCAATGAGGACCACCCTTCTTCTCCTGCCCCCAGCCCACAGCCCCCTCCCTCCAACCACCCACCGTTCTACTTTAAGGACGTCAGGTTGCATGAGGTCCGTAAATATGTATCTAATGCAATCGCCAAATCTAGAACTAGTTGGGACTCACTCGACCTCAAGCTGGTGTCCCTCACCCTTGATGAAGTGCAACTTCCACTAACAAAAATTTTCAACCTCTCTCTCACCCTCAGCCAGTTCCCTGACAGATGGAAATCAGCCACAGTAACCCCGGTCCACAAAAATGGGGACAAGGACCTACATATGAACTACCGGCCTATCTCCAAACCCCCCCCCCCATGGCCATTGAACATATGGTATCTGACCAGCTAATGGAATACCTGGATAAACACAACATCCTCTGCCCCCAACAACATGGCTTCTGTACAGGTCACAGTACTACATCTGCCCTCCTTGAATTCACTGGTGCTATCGACAGCTCGTTGGACAACAGGCTCCTAACTGGGTCGGTCTTCATAGACCTGACCAAGGCTTTTGACACTGTACATTATAAACTATTAATCACACAGCTATGTTCTGCTGGGCTCTCACCTGAGTCCACTACCTGGTTCAAGAGCTACTTGGAGAACCGCTCCCAAAGAGTGAAAATAGCTGATGTTCTCTCAGATGCACATCCTGTTCACTCAGGAGTTCCTCAAGGCTCCATTCTTGGGCCATTTCTTTTTAGCCTTTTTCTGAATGAGCTTCCACAATCGTGTCCAGCACAGATCTTCCTTTATGCTGATGACGTCGTCACCCTCTCCACTCACAACGATCTGGGCCATCTTCAAAAGAATCTACAGCTTGCTTTCACCTCGATTGAAACTTGGTTTAGTACACATAAATTGGTTCTCAACTATAAAAAAACCAAGTCCATGATTTTCTGCAGCCCACACAACAAACACAGACTCAATCCCATCCCGATCAAAAACTGCCTTGGTGCAACCCTCAAACAGGTGCAATCCTTTAAATATCTAGGAGTTACCATCAATTGTAACCTATCATATGCTACACACATTGACAACATTGCCAAGGCTGCCAACACTCACATTGGCCTATGCTTCAGGCACAGGCATTGCCTTACCTCAGATGCCTTAAGGATTACAGTCCAGAGCTGAGTAATCTCAGTAATCAACTATGGCCTGATCATCTACGGCTCTGCCTCTGCCACTGCCCTCAGGCGCATATCCATTGTATTAAACAAAGCTTGCTGTCTCATAACCGGCACCCATCGCCTCACCCACATGTGTGATCTCTACACACAGACTGGGTGGCTTCAACTTTCAAACTGGATCAAGTACCAAACCTGCCTTATGGTAAAGAAAATAACACTAGGCCTTGCTCCCCCAGGTGTCCCAGCTCTCCTCTGCCCTGTGTGGACTACACGCATCACCAGGGGCTCTGAATCCCAACTACTGCATATCCCACATTTCCGCACCACACAAGGGCAAAGAGCTTTTGCGCACAGAGCTCCCAGCTGGGTCAATGGTCTCAACATTGACATCGCCTCAATGCCAAAGCTTGGTCCATTCAAATCCAGTCTCCATCACATCCTGTCTGCATCTAGCTCCTGTGACTGTCTTTCCTAATTGTTCTCCCCTCTCCTCTTTGTTCTTTCCACCTAGCATGTAACCCCCTCCCCAGTCAACTCCCTCTCCCATACACCCACTCGTCCTCCCCTCCTCCCACCCACCTTCCCTACTCCCTTGTAGCACTTTAATTGATATTTGACAAGTGCCTATGGTCACACCCCACTAGTGTGTCTCTCTTCCATACCATGTTAACCCTGTTGCCAGACCTCCTTCTGGCATTTTTGCCACAGTATTGAATGTATAAAACTGTATGTAACTATCTGCAGCCCACTGTTATACTGTTATTCAATGTCTTGTTTGAATTGTACCTCATCCGACGTGGAACCTTTGTAAAAGAGCCTTGACTCAAAGGTACTTGTAATCCTAGATTCAAATAAAAATAAAATAAAATAAAAAAAATATTTTCTATTCTCAGTTTCTGTATTTTTTTCTGGGAACCATGACACACGCCAGATATTTTTTTTTATTCATACGGAAACTTGTTTCAATGTCATGAGTGCTGTCTTTGTATGTAGTTAATACCTGAGCAGTTTATTTATTTGTCTATTTAGTTTTTATTTACCAGGTTGGTGTACTAAGCAGTACAATGCCTATTTTCAGGCATGGCCCTATGTTTAGGTATGTAACTCAAGTCTTGTTCCATTGTAGCCAGTATGCAATAGCAGGACCTAACTGGGGTGGACTTGTTTCTGTGATGAATTGTTCTAACCGAACATCTAGAAAGGATCATGGTGTCCAAAAAATAATTTTACTGGTTTAATAGTGAAAATAATATGATGATTTAATGTATGTGAGATCTTTCCACCCTAAAAACTACCATGTTTTTAATGTTTCCGACCTTAGGATCTTGATTGCAAAAAAACACACTTTATTACCTCTACTTTTGCTCCTTCTAAAGGGAAGGTCCCCTTAGCCTTTTATTCTGTTTCCCTGTGTAGTTTGTAGGCTTGCACATTGATTGCCTCTTTTGCACTATCCTACATTCATCAGGATTTAAATATAAACACAGGTACTTAAGTCTGGTGTGAAAACCTGCTTAACTTCTCACAAAGTTCAACACCCAACTCATGTAAGGCATCCTGGAATTTTGTGATGTTTGGGAGCTAAAACCTACAGTAGTTATGTATTGGTCAGTGCTGTTGTTGTCCTCTGCAGTCATTATATTCTTGTCTTATGCAGGCCATGAATGTTCCAAGGCAATATAAGTGCCCTGCTGTTTTCTGTAGTTTACAGTTTATCTGAGTTTTTTTTTTAAATGCTTCTAGAGAATACAGGGACTTCACAAGACATGTAATAGAACTGAATAAGAATGTAACTTCCACTGGCTTGTACAAGTGCACATTATCATCTCCTATTATGCCTTGCATGAGTGGGACCATGATCTTTGGAATGGAGACAAATAGGTTTTCACACCAGGGCAAAATAGTGTGAAGCAACCTTATTTATATTTAAATTAGGATGAAATTAGATTCATACCTACAAACTACACAGGTACATAGAAAATAGTTTTAGGGGACTTTCCCTTTAACCAAAAGCAAACTGCCATCTATGCCTCCAGCCAGGCTGCCATCTCATTTCCTTTAACAAATTGTAGCCTTCGCTGACAGAAACGAAGAGACTCATATACTGTACATCTAAATCTGCATGAATAGCTGCATAAGGGCATGTAAAGTGTTACTGGATGGTGCTATACATTCCTGTTAATGTTGTACAGGGAATGATAATTAAACAATAGTACATGACAGGGTGTGGTTAATTATGAGATGTCCTGATCCTTTGTGTGTGTGTCCCCTTGAGCCTCCAACCACACAAGCAGTGATGATGTTCTGTGGTCTTCTGAGTCTTTCCCTTAACAAGTTGCTAATGGATCAGTCAATTCGACTTCTCCCCTTAGGGTAGTTCTTTGTAATGCCAGGTCACTCAGGAACAAAAAGGTCATAATCAAAGCATTCATTGCAGAATCCTCTGCAGACCTGGTATGCATCATGGAGACCTGGTTGGGGTATGATTCGGGTCCTGTGCTCAAGTTGTGTATTCCTCCAGGTTGCTCCATGGTTGCTCCATGGTGCATTGCCAATGGCGGGAGCGAAGGGGGGTACAGGGTAGCCATCTGTTTTAGATCCTCTTTGCAGCTGATGGCCTACCCCTTGGGACAAACTAGATCATTTGAATGCTTGGCCATAAAAGATGGACATGGCACAAGCTGCAGAATCGTGCTCATCTACCATCCCCCTGGTTGTGGGCATGAATTCCTGCAGGAACTGGAGATTTTCATGGCTGAACTGGTGTTGGAGTCTCCCACGTTTTTGATTTGGCATGATTTCAGTGCTTGAGTCAATGATGAAACATCTCCCTTTGGTATGCAGTTCATCAAGGTAATGTCATCCCTGGGCTTTGTGCAGACAATTGCCACTGGGACACATCAGCACAACCATATTTTGGCTCTGGTTTTCTCAATAGGTCTTGACATTAGCAATGTCAAGGTTCACCTGGACATTTGGTTGGATCATCATGTTGTTCACTTTCTCTGTGGGGCTCCCAGTTTAAACCCCCCTGTGGAGATGGTCAGGTACCGCTCTTTTAAAAACCTGGAACCTTAACCTAATATCCCAATGCGGTAGAGTCCTTCCTTTGCCTGAGGTATCTTCAGAGTCTGTACAAGGAATACCTGTGGTTCTTTCTATAAGTAAATGCAGATGGGAAGGGGGTTTTGGGATTTGCATGTGGATTGGATAAAATGAGTTCTATGTTGTTAATAGATATCTGTTGTAACTGTCAACTTAAGGGGGAGTCACGTGATGCAGTGCACCGAGTAACACTCTCCTGTCTGAGCTCCTATCCTCTGCTCTGTTTTATTTTGTTTATTCACGTTTCTACAGCAGCTTATACTTGATTTTTCCTGGGGTAGCCTGCTGCAACCTGGTGCTCGTCTTATTGGGACCAAATGGAGGTAGAAATGAAGAAGAGTCTGCCCAAGCACACTCCTCCTGCGTCTCCTGAAAAGGCCCTGAAAAAGACCAAGGCCTCTGTTACAGTGCCACTGCAACCTACTGACGCTACTAACGCGGACTCAGAGCCTCTCACACTGGCCAGATTTTTGGACGAGTTTCAGCCCTTTAAGCTAGAGCTACAGTTGATCCTGGGTGAAATTAAAGCTGTTTCCAACACAGTGGAATCCCTGGCTCAGAAGACCTCTGATAATGAGGCCTGCATACGCTCGCTAGAATGCAGGCAAGATCAAGCGAGCTCAGAGTTGGTGGCTGTCCGTCAAAGCATAGCCAAGTTGGAGGCTAAAGTCAAGGATTTGGAAGGCTGAAGTCACTGCAACAACACGGTACTGATCGGCCTCCCAGAGCGTAAAGCAGGATCTGATCAGATCAAGTTTGCGAGAAAGCTTGTTGCTAAAATTGCTGGCCCTTCCCCATTTGGCAGCGATTATACCATTGAAAGAGCGCATAGAGCACTCCGTCCAACAGTGCCTCCAGGAGCTGCCCCTAGATCTTTTATCCTTAGTTTCCTGAATTATCAAGAGAAGCAGCAATTTTTGATCAAAGCTCGTGAGGCTAAAGAAATCACTTGGGAAGGTGCCAAGATTAGAATCACTCAAGACCTACCCCTGTCAGTGCGCCAGAAACGCACTTCCTACCACCCTGTAGTTGTCAAGTTAATAGCAGCAGCTATTAAATTTAAGATGGCTTATCCAGCCAAATTGCAAGTGCTTGTTGCAGGCTCCTGGCATGCATATGAAGATGCTGAAGCAGTGACTGTTGGTCTGAGGGTTGCCTTTCCAGATCTTTTTGGCACCCCTTGAAGCTGGACTCAGACGCGTTCGCTTACTCAGGCTGTTCAATGGATCGGAATTGTTTGCGATGGTTGGGATGGGTTCCCTCTTATCTTCTTTATAAAATCACTAGCAAGGGAGGTGAGAGAGGTTCCCTAGTCCCTGTTAAAGGTTTGGTTAGTGTTTCTCTGAAAGGCTGTACTTACCAGTCACGAAGCGATATTTTCAGATGTTCTGGCTCTCTGGTGAGCATTGTAACCACCTTCAGTAATCCCGTAAGGACGATCAAGCAATAGCAGGAACCTTGACCTCATGGACAACTTGTGTCATCTGCTGAAGGGTTTCCCTTTACTATTGACAGTTTATTTTGGTACCCCGAGTTTTCGGTGGTGACCTTCATTTCATTTATTCATAGAGCAGAATATGTTGCTGCGATTGTGTTAATTTTACCTTATAGTGTATGCAATAGGGGACAGTGCCTTTGTTTATTTTATAATTTGATGCTTTTTCAACTCAGGAGTCCACTCTACGTGGAAGTGCAGGTTGTGTATCACTAGATGGCGCCAAAGACTGTACGTGCTGCCTTTTCTTTTTAGTGATTACATAATGGGTTTACTCAGGGTACTTATGTTCGGTTTGATTTTACATGAGGAGAAGCAACCCACTTAGGGAGCAATCTGCACATATTTTATTTGCCTGGCAAGGGATAAGGTTACTTTATATGTTAGTCTGGACTGTTTTGCTTTGTTCTCCTTTTTGTTTAGCAGTGTCCAGATTTTGTTTATACTTGCCAGAGTGATAGTTACACTCTAAGTCAGGGTTTTTTCACTATGCCTGTAAGCCTCATTTTCATGTGCTGGGCTTATTAATGACAGTTCTCAACATAGGCAGTTAGCCTGGGACTCCTGGATTTTGGATCGAATTATTCTGGACTTTAAAAAACTATTGCCGCATCATTACTTATTGAAACTGTTTTTGTACTGTTTAGTTAAACTGGTGGGTCGGGTGGGGGGGCATGGGGAAGCTTTGGTAAACTGTACATCATGTACCTAGCAATGTGTGGTGGAGGAGGGGGTTGGGGTTTGTTCTATGTTCTTGGGGTTGTTATTGGGGGACCGTTATAGAGATATGGGGGATTGTTGGGTGGGAGGGGTGGGTAAGCACAGCTTATACTTAACAAGGTGTTAGTGATAGTGTTAAAAGGTACGGCTTCTTTTTCATGATAGATGGTACTTGCTTTGCAGTAGATGGCTAGAGCTATCAAATGTGTTACCTGGAACATTAAAGGGGCCAGGCATAAAATTAAACAATATTCAATTTTGAAATTTCTGAATCACCTCAAAGTAGAAATTATGTTCTTACAAGAGACGCATCTCCTAAATGCTGAAGAACTTAAGATGAGGCGTCAGCAGGTGGGGCAGGTATTTGTGGCACAGGGCACTACCCAGAGTAGAGAGGTCATGATCATGGTACATAGATCTATTCCCTTCCAGTCACTTCATGTGGTTGCTGACCCTGAAGGGAGGTTCCTATTTGTAAGGGGAAAACTCTACACGCTAGATGTTCTCTTGGGTAGTATCTATGGCCCTAACATAGATACTCCTGTTTTTTTTGTTAAATTGCTGGAAGTGGTGCATTCTTTCCCTGATCTTCCCATATTAATAGGGGGTGATCTCAATTTGATGTTTGATCAGGGGTTAGATAGATCGGGTCAATCTCGATCTGGCCTATCGCCCGCTCAGAGGGCTTTTAGGGATTTATTGGACTCTGCTGAATTGTGCGATGTGTGGCGAGTGCTTTTATTTATTAAATTTTGTTAACCGGGTAGGCCCGCTGGGCTCCGAAGATCCCTTTTTCAGGGGCGACCCGGGGTGCTTCATCCTAATCAAAGGGATTACACTTTTGTCTCACCAGTCCATGGTACCTCTTCCCGGATTGATTATATTTTGGTAACTCAAAACCTTTTACCTGGGGTTGTGGATTCCAATATTGTTTCGGCCCCACTCTCAGATCACTCGGCTGTCACTTGTCAGTTCTCGTTAGCGTCCTTGCCCCAGAAGGGTAGCAGATGGAAGCTTAATAACTAAATCCTGAAGGAACCGGATAAGGTTGCCTATATAGCTTCTCAAATACAGCAGTTTATGGCCATAAATAACAATTCCACGGGTTGACCCGACATAGAGTGGGGAGCCCTCAAAGCGTATGTGAGAGGGATTGTGATTGGGATTACGTCTAAAAGGAAAAAGAAGAAGGAAGGTAAGGCTGCTCAACTATTGCTTCAGATCAGAAATTTAGAGGTTAGTCTTTCCCCAGCCTCCCCTGAGGCCACTAGACAAGAGTTAGTTAAACTTAAAGATGCCTACCTGGGCCTACTAAGAGAGCAAGCTGAGTTTGCAATCTTGAAAACAAATGCAGTTTACACAGACCAAGGTGAGAAGGCAGGGCGGATGTTAGCCATGCAGGTGAAACAACAGGTATCCAGCAGGTTCATTGCCGCTGTCCGCTCCTTAGATGATAACTCACTTAAAACCTCACCCCCAGAAATATTAAAGGAATTTTCTAGCTATTTTCAGGAATTATATTGTCCCATGGCTGCCCCCCCTCAGAAGTACATAGGGTACCTGAAAGACCTACAATTACCTACTCTTGTCGAGTCTCAGCAAATTGCATTAACTTCCCCTATATCCGAAATAGAAATAGAAAGGGTAATGCAATCCCTTCCGTCAGACAAAACCCCTGGTCCAGACGGATTTTCCTCCAATTTTTATAAAGTGTTTTCTAAACAGTTAGTACCCATTTTGCTCCCTCTTTTCCATTTTCTCCTCTCGGGTCAAACAACTGACGCCTCTCTTTTTGAAGCGTTGATTATTTTATTGCCCAAACCTGACAAGCCACGCGACCAGGTCTCTAGTTATAAGCTGATTTTCCTTCTCAATCAAGATATTAAGATTCTAGCCAAATTGCTCGCTGATCAGCTGAATCAAGTACTTCCTTCTATTATAGGTGAGGAACAGGTGGGATTCATGAAAGGCAGATCTTCAACCGATCATCTCAGAACTCTTGCTCATGTCTTCTCTGCCTCCAGGGATGCCTCCCTCCCAATGGCTTTGGTATCCCTGGATGCGGAGAAGGCTTTTGACAGAGTCTATTGGAGGTACTTATTTGCAACAATGGAAGCCTTTGGTTTTCCCGGAGAATTTCAGAGCTGGGTTCACTCACTGTACTTATTACCCTCCACAAGGATATCTTTCAATGGGGTGATCTCCGCTCCGATTAAGTTATCCGTGGGAACTAGGCAAGGCTGCCCATTATCCACTCTGCTCTTTAATATCTATGTAGAGCCCCTTATTTGGAGGCTGATAAAGGCTAAAATCATCTCAGGTATTCTCTTAAATGGTAATGAGGTTAAAGTTGCGGCATACACAGATGACCTCTTCCTCCAATTGTCCAACCCATCTACATCCATCCCCCCGATCCTCAAGATTATAGAGGAATTTAGTCAAGTTTCTAACTATAAGCTTAACATAGGTAAATCCCAGGTTTTCCCTCGTAATTATAAAGTTTATAAACATGGAATCACTACACTTGGACTGGCATGGAAGGCCGACTCTATTAAATATCTAGGCATTATTCTGCTGCGAAACGTGTCCTGACTGAAGCAGTTAAACTTAGATTTCTTGATACAGAAGATCGAGCAGGACCTCCAAAGGTGGTCCCTTCTCCCTCTTTCTCTTTGGGGCAGGATAAATCTGGTTAAAATGAATGTTTTTCCCTGTCTTTTTTATCCTATCAATATGTTAAGCATTGTACTTCCAATGTCCTGGTTCAAAAGAGTACATAGTATACTTTCCAATTTTGTATGGGGACATAAAAAAGCGAGGTTGGCATACTATAAGATAGCTGCCCCTAAGGGAAGAGGAGGTTTAAGGCTTCTGCATTTTAGATTATACTACTGGGTCAGCCAGGCTGCCAAGTATCTTAGATGGTCATCAACAGACCCATCGGTACCCTGTGGGTACACCCCACTATGGCTGAAGGTGGAATCATCCCTTATTAAAAAATGTGGTTATCTTCCCAAAGCGATGTTGCATGTTAAACTACATTCTCTTCCTGAAGCAATTAGGAACTCTCCCATTGCAATTTCGATTAAGACCCACATACAATTATGTGCCTTTCTCAAATATGATAATGGCAGAGATATTTCCCAGCTCATCAATGGTAATCCCAAAATACAAATAAATAATAAGCCGTTACCTCTTTCTTGGCTGCCTCAGTTAGGGGATTGTCAGTTAGAGGATTTTGTCCTAGCCAAGAGGCAGTGGTCCTCTTCAGAGGACATTATGCATAAATTTAAGATACCCGGTAAGTGTATATTTAAGGTTTATCAGCTACGGCACCTCTTGTTGCAAGTTTTTGGGGTTACTCCACCTCCCGAAACTCATGCCCATTTCCTATCCTCTTTGATCCAATTGTCGGGCCTGCTCCATGCCGTGTCTAAACTATATAGTCTGTTTTTTGCCTGGGCATACCCCGATAACAACATGCCAGTTCACTACTGGCAAGCCCTCTTACCTGGTAAGGAATTTGTCTGGTCCCGTATTTCGCGTGATTGCCATAAATATTTGTTACAAGATAGACTCAGGTTGATGCAATTTAAAATTGTACACAGAATCTATTATTCCCCTCAGAAACTTGCCTAACTGGGTCTTCTGTCCTCTCCGCTCTGTACAAACTGCAGGTTGCAGACTGGTGACCTTCTCCATATTTTCTGGGAATGCCTTAGAGTGGTATCGCTTTGGACTATTATTAAGCAAAGAGCAGACCCGCTATTAGGGATCTCTGACTTGTTTATGCCTGAAATATGTGTATTGGGGATTTTTCACCGTCAATGTAGCATGTAGAAAGTATTACATGGTTGATCTCCTCGTCTGTTAAAAAAATAGTCCTTAAGCATTGGAAAGATTCAGAGAATCTAAGCTATGTGGAATGGTTACAAGAGCTTTTGGCCAATCTCAGAACAGAGAGGACTATTGCAAGCCTTGCAAACAAAACGGACAAATTCAATAAGACTCGGGGTCCCTTTCAAACTTTATATGCTTTGTAAAGCTATAAACTGCACCCTTTGATAGGTTACTCTGCACCCTTGTTAGTATATTGCTGTGCTGGGTTTGTTGGGGTGGGTGAGGTGGGGGGGGAGTGGGGCATGGGGGAGAATGAGACATTGCAAATTCTGTATACTGGTTGCATTTATTTGGTATTGCTTTTTGTGGTTCGTTCTCTGTATTGTAAACTTTAATAAAAGTTGAATGGAAAAAAAAAAGTAACTGTCAACTTAAATAGCTATCGCCTTAACAAACAGATGCTTGAGATAAATGCCTGTTGCTTCTCTTGTACTGGCCTGGTTAAGGCCACAATCTTCTTGTAACATGGCAGTTTTTTAAAGTATACTGAATAAGAAAAAAAAAATCTGGAGCGTTACAGCATCCTGTCGGTACTTGACATCTCAAGCATGCAGACGGCTTGTGCGATCTGAGTTGGGGCAGCTATGGAAGGTTATAATGTAGCCCTCTCTTCTGCTTTTGAGTCTCTCGCTCCAGCCTTTGTATACCACTTGACTTCATGCTTCAGTTTGCCCTGGTATGAGGTGGACCTGAGGAGGATGAAAACTAAGGGGCAGAAGTTGGAGCATTGTTAGTGGAGGTCCCACCTGGAGGAGGGCAAATTGGCACTGAGGACTCATTACGGTGAGTATCAGTGGGCAACCACCCTGAAAAAGACAGCATTCCTGTCAAGGGTGACCACTGCTGGGAGGAACCAGCTGGCTCAGCTCTTCAATACTGTTGACAGACTAATAAACCCAGTCTGTCTACAGTTTTGTCGAGCTTTTTCTCATGAAAAACGCAAGTCCAGATAGTTATTTTTGGACAAGGTGTCTGCCATCTGGCTGCAATCTCCCCAAGCAGCCTGTTGTTGGCTGACAGTGTCCATTCTTTGTGGGCTATAGGCTCTCTGTCTCTGTGGGATGAGTTTGAGCCAGTTTCAGTGGATGATATCTCTTGGGTGCTCTCTAGTTTGCAACCCACTTTCTGTGCATTGGACCCTGGGCCAACCAGACTTATTTTACAGTGCTGAGATTCACTCGATACAATTGTGGTTGAGATCATCAGGCATTCCCTTCGAGATGGTGTCTTTTCATCTACCCCCAAAAAGGCTGTGATGAGGCCTCAACCCAAGAAGGCATCTTTGGACCCTGATGATATCTCCAATTACAGACCCATCTCAAACCTTCCTTTCCTTGAGAAGTTGATTGAGAAGGTGGTGGCATTGTAACTGGTACAGCACCTGGAAAGATATAATATCTAAAAGCCTTACTAATCCAGTTTTGGCCTTGCTATAGTACAGAAACTGCCCTAGTCAAAGGGCACCATGATCTCCTTTTAGCTAGGGATGTTGGACACCCTTCTATTGTCATCCTTCTCGACCTATCATTGACATTTGACACTGTGGATCATGGGGTCTTTCTGGATTGCCTTAGGCATTATGTAGGACTCTCGGGTACCGTGTTGCAATGGTTTGAGTCCTACATAACCAGCAGGATGCAACAGGTGGCTCTTGGCTCCTTTACACTGAGCAGTGCTGTGCTCTGCTGTGGTGTGCCTCAGGGGGCAATTCTGGCTTCAGGGTCATTCTCAGTATACGTGTTGCCATTTAAAGAGATCATTAGATGCTACAGCTTGGTGTTTCATTGCTATGCTTATGACACCCAGCTGTATGTGTCTTGTGCCTCTGACAATAGGACGGCTATCCTTGAACTGAACAAGTAGCTTAAAGAAATACAGGACTGGATAGCAGCCAGCTGGCTTATGCTCAGTCTGTCGAAGATGGAGGAGTAACTGTTGGAACCTGGCCAATCTAGTTCTATGGCAGCTGCTGGAGACACACCCTTTTCTTTGTTGGATGGTGTGGCCCTTTATGCTGCAGATAGGCTAGAAAATCTGGGGGTCATTGTGGACTACAAACTGGCTCTGGAATTCCAGATCTTGGCTGTTGTCTTCAGTGGCTATTGTCATCTTCATAATATTGCCTAGATTAAGTCCTACCTTGAGCCAGCTGACCTAGCAACACTATTGCATGCCTCAGTCTTGTCTAGGCTGGACTACTGTAATGCTTTCTACCCAGGGCTGTCCATGAGGTGGATGTGCTACCTGCAGCTTGTTCAGAATGTGATGACTCAGCTAATTTATTTATTTTATTTAGCTTTTTGCTGGGGCATCTCAGTCTGAGCATATTACATTGATTCACTGTGCTCTCCACTGGCTTCCTGTCAGGTGGCAGATCAGTTTCAATGTTTGTGTACTGTTTGTTTGCAGGTAGCCCAGACTCAGACCATGTAGGGCCTTGTACAATGCCCTACATGGTCTGAGTCTGGGCTACCTGCAAGACTTCCTGATACCATATGCTCCTGGCCATACCCTTCAGTCAGTGGGGGCAGAAAATCTCACCATTCCTGGATCACACTTGAAATCCTTGGGTGACAGGGCATTTGATGTGGCTGCTTTGATCATTTGGAACAACCTTACCCAAGAGGTGAGAAATGTTCCTCGTCTGGCTGTTATGAAAAAATCTTTGAAAACCCACTTGTTTTGATCTATGTTATGGCCTCAGATCTTGATTGTTAACTGTGGTCAGATTTATTTATTCATTTATTGTTTTATTTATTTGTGCTGTAAGGCACTCAGAGCCCTAGAGATTGGGTGCCTGCCAGATAAATAAAATTGACATTGATTAGCGATATTGCAGATTTAAATTTTGTCAGTGAAGTTGCTGCAAAATGACAGAAATTTACATTCCCAAAGCTCTGCAGAATTTCTATGGACCCCTGGATCTTTGACTTTGCAGAAATTGCTAAGTCTTTACCACAAAGTGACCATTTCTACCACAAGGTGGCCACTTCATTTTGGTCAACTTGCTGAAACAGTGGCAACTTCATTGGTCAAGGCTCTGTGAATTTGGCAAATTTGCACAGTGTGAATTTTGGCAAATTCACAAATTAATTCACAAAGTGAATATTGGCAACTTTGCCCATCACTACTTATGATATGCCACACCATGGAGTGAATTAATGTGACTGAAAAATAGCCCAAAGTGTTAGGATATGGCTGATTTTGGTATTCAGTTCTGACTGGTGAAGATATAGTGAGATATCATTGCTTTCACCAATCATTTTTCAGGTTTCTTTTGATCAGTTTTCTAAGTTATAAACTCATCCAATAATTTTTCAGGAATAATTGATCCTCCCTCTTTTACAAAGCTCCTAGCTACAGTGTTTTCTTATTTATGCAATGAAGTGCTCTTATGTAACTCTGCTCAGTATACTGTACTTCTCAAGGGTAAGGAGTATATGCAGTAACTTTTGAATCCCTTTGCAGGTAAGAAAAGCAGAAGGCCGAGTTACCTTGAAAATGTAATTACTTTTAAAAATCAACCATGCAAGATAAAGCTTTTCTCAGGCATTGTGAAAAACAATAAAAAGCAGTGGACTCTCTGCTCCCATCTTGGTTACTCATTTGTATGTACTGGGCTACAATGGGCATTACATAAGTAACAAGCCACAACAGGGTGTGCATTAAACTATTTTAATGCATGCTCCAGGAGCATGCTAAGGCATGAGACTGAAGGCCAAGTGTCCTTACACCCCTGGGAAGTGCATTAAAGTCCTTTAATGCATGCCTTGGAGTGGCTAATCACACTTATAAAATGGGCCACCATCATAAAAGAATTAGTTTGAGTTACTTCGATAGGGATTAAAACATCTTTACTTTTGTCAAAAGAGCGTACAATACATTACCTCTAAAACTTCTAAAAATGGAAAAAGTAGTCCCTATTAATGCATAAAACAGCAAATTTCAGCAATAGATTAACTAGTACTTTGCAGTAAAAGTATGTATTATTAGTGCTGGTTGAAAATATATATTTTCTACATGTAAATTCTCAAATAAATGCACTGGATCATCTGCAAATTTGTAAAAATAAGCAATGTTTAAAACTTAATTTTCATTACACTGTAGTAATATAGTTTCAATGAAGGCAACATTCTCTTTATTTTTGTTTTTTACTTATGTATTATGGTCTAGTACTTAACAGAAAAACCTCTATAGGATTGAGGTGAAAGGTTATTAAGAAAAAAACAAACTTTAAACCTGCCAGGTTGCCTTTTTTTGCTGGGGGGGGGTGATAGATAGAGTTCTCCTGAAAACACCCATATATGATTCAAATATACATGCTTTTATAAACTTGAGGAATGTATTTGAGCAGTTTGTGTCTATCTCTGCCTTTGTAACTGGTTTTCCACCTTTTCTCTTCGGTTATTGCCTACTTTCTTCATAATGTTTTTTTTTTCTGTTTTTCCCCACATTCACGATATGAAATGTTTATCATGGAATGTTTACCATGGAATACAATGATTCAAAATTCTGCTCAGTTCCACTGGCAGAATGTTCCACTCCTAACATACTATACACACCCGAACAGCAACGGTTGTTCTAGAGCCAGAGACTCGATTATCCAACGTGTGTGCCTCTTTTCAGGAAGATAAAAGAGGCATCTCACTGACCACATGTGAGATATCACTTTTTATCTTCACAGCTGGGTATGTCACAATGGCTATCATGGCTAGCTGAGTATGTCACAAAAGGTCTGGAACTCATTTAGAATGTTCGGCCTCAGTAACAGTACTAACTGTATTCAAATGCAAATAACATTGAAACAAAAAACGATAGCATTGTACTGTAAGCACGAAAGTTGTTCAGCACAAATAGATCTACAAAACGAGTGGTGTTTAATTTGTAGCTCCCTTTTATTTATTTTTTTATAATTAATAAATAAACAGCAGAAAATGTATTTTCTTTTCCCTTTTTCAACAAACAAATGCAAATAACTTTAAAACGAAAAATAATAGCATGGTACTGTGAGCACAAAATTTGTCACAAAAAGATCTACAACATGAATGGTGTTTCATTTACAGATACCTTTTAGTTGTTTTTTATAATTAGCAAAAAAACAGCACACAATCCAAATTTTTTAACTTTTTGCAACAAACAAATGCAAAAAACTTTAAAACTGAAAAAAGAGAGACCCACAATTGTTGTATAAATCGAATATGACATGGGTGAGAGTGAGATAGCAGAAATATCACCACAAGCTGCCATTGAACTCTTTATATCCCACAAGAGGTGAAGCAATGGCTGTTCTAGAGCCAGAGACTCAATTATCTCACTGTCTGGGCGAGCAGAAGAGATTTCCCTGATGAGCAGGTAAAAACAGAACGGGGATTTTAAGGGAGATTTTTCACTGTCAGCAAAGAAACAGTTGTAATGAAAACTATAAACAATACCTAATCTTTCTAATTTGTTTATATTTGTAAGGAGAGTGATGAACAGGGAAACAACATTTTCTCTTTTAGCTTGTTTTTTGTTTTTATCGGGCTCACCACAACCCAACCCAGATAGACCAACTTTTATGGTAGCTGGTTCATTCCACTGGAGTGTTATACATGCAAGACACACTGAAGAGTCCTGGTAAGATGAAACACATGTCTGTGTCTTCTGTTGGCACCCTTTGCAGACTGTGTGAGAGGCCTTTCAGCACCATACATTTCTGCTTAAAGTTGAACCAGCATGATATTTTGTGGTGATATGCATATACAGCCCATGATGCCTTGCATTATGGAGGTATGTGTGATTGCGCATTTATTTAATTAATTTGTTTTATTTTTTTTATTTGAGGTAATTTTATTTTTAGGGCCCAGTTGAAGGTTTTTACAAAGTAAAGGTAGCAGCCATGTTTATGATGGAAGATCAATTCTGGTTGTATGGGGACTGATGGAAGATACTTCAGGTTGTTGGAGGACTGAGTTGTTCATTGTGTGATGTGGTTTAGGATCAAGATGACTGCATACTTACAGAGATTTAATGTATGGTCAGCTGATATCTCTTGGCCAATGAGATTTCTAGATTTGTTCTTGCCATTTTATTTTTTATCATTTAACATTTTATCCTCCCCTGCAGCCACAGTCCTGCCTTACCTCCAGCCACCGCTCCTCCATTCCACCTCCGACCCTGAAGCTTCATGCCCAGCTGGCAGATGCATCTCTGCCTACGAAGGGGGCCCTCCCCATAGCTCCCGTGCCCAGTGAGGAACCATTACCGGCACATGCCTTCTGGGCATCGTTGGCCGGTGAAACTGAGGCTATCAAGCTGCCGTGGATCTGTGCTGCTTTTTCCTCCATTTTTTCCCCTGGCAGCATGGATGTGCAATGATGTCAGGGCACTAATGTGAGGACATCTGCCGTGTTTCCCCCCCCACTGGCACCCATGCTACTGCAGTGTGACCGGGAGTCCCCAGGGACCAGCAAAGCACAGAGTGCATCCCTCCCTTCTCCCCAGGGCTAGGATAGCTGTCATCAGATGCTCGATCCTAGTCCTCCTCTGCCGACCCCCAATGACCCAGGCTCGTTCTTGAACCCAGTTTGCTGGTATGAGCGGTGGGCGCCCAGCGCCAACCCTCAGCGCCACCGGTCGCTTTTGCCATTTTATAAAAAAAACAAGTTGTCCTATAGGCATTCTCGGAAAACATAACAAGAATGCATTTCACAAATGTGAAGCAGATGGTGTAATATTTATTATGGCTTTGTAATATATGGGTATGCCATTATAATACCATCTTAGCTCATACACAAAATGTCCTGTAATACACTACCACAAATGTGATAATACATGGTTTCTCCAGTGATAATACATGGTTTCTGCAGTGATAATACATGGTTTCGGGCTGATAATACTATTGTTTTAGCTCTGAACGATAGCATTATCAGAAAAAGTGAAGAACAGAAGCACAGGACTCCCTTCCACACTAACCTGGTTGACATGCTGACAAGTGCCCTTACTAGACATGCAATATAACATTTCTGAAACCGTGTGTTCTGATTGGTCACTTTTCCTCTGTGGGTGGCCAAACACTTTTCAAAACATGGTGGCTGTCTCTTGCTTAGTGAGAGGAATTTCCCCTGCATACCACGATAGGCATGTTTGTTGTTTCATTTTTAATTTAACATCATTATCTGGTTGATCCTGCTTTCACTCACCTCTGCAGAAAACAGGTAAATAGCAGCGAGTGAGTGTTCACTGTGTTCAGGTGCCCATTGTTGACTGAGTGTGCACTGAAGTGGTCAGGCACCCATTGTCAAGCCGAGGATTTTTTAAATGGATTCTGGCATGAGTGACTGTTCACTGTATTCAGGTGCCTGTTGTTGAACGAGTTTGCACTGAAGTGGCTGGGTGCTCGTTCTCAAGCCGAGTCTTTTTTTTTGTACCTGGATCCATATATTACAAATAATAACAAATATTGCATCTCGAGGTTTTGGGGACTTTGGAAACCTCTCGAGCTTCACTGTTGAGGTTCCAAGTCCCCAAAACTTCTCGATGGGATTACTGCCTTGTAATACACACTTAGGTATCTATTATTCTGTTCATAAACAATGGGGCATTTGCACTAAGGGGCAGGTAATACATGCCTGAAGTGCATACCCCACCCGCATACCTATGTGGCCCCAGACAGGTGCAGGGTGCATGGTATACATGACTGCTTGCAACCATGGGGTACATGTCTGTGGCCACCACCCTCAGCAAGCAGGGTCATGTGGTCAGGGTGGAGTCACAGACCTGGGTGGGCATCCAATTGGATGCCTGTTCCAGGTCCCAAAGTGGATCTCTTGCTCCCATGCAGCAGGTGCACAGAGTAGGGGCCAGTCACATAAAGCAGCAACAAATGTACAACTTCTGGGCACTCATATTGCCGCTGCCCCATCCCTTCCCTGCAGCCTAGTGGGCTGTGGCAGCATGGATGTCCATTACCTGTTGCCACCACACACAGTGGCAGGAGAACATGGGGTGCATATTGGGTTATGCCTGGTCTCAGCTGGCATATCCAGCACCTCCTGAGCCTGGCACTATGCAGCTTAGTGAATGCTTTGTAGTGCAGACATGCCCCCGACACACCCATGGCATGGTGCTCCATGAGAGTCATGGGCAGCAGGTGCGTTTGTGTCTTGCATGCCATTTGTGAATGCCGCCAGGTGTCAGTGTGACCCCTGCTGTGCGGCATTCACACTTAAGGTTGCCTACACTCCTTAGATATGCAGCATGTAGGCAGCTCCTCCTTTTGTGAATAGGGCCCATTGTTTGGAATACTGCTATATAAAGAAATGTTTGAACTAAGTACTTGCTTCATCCATTTTGTAGCAAAATGTGTTTCCTTCCATATGCCTTTTGAATCTTTATTAACTGAGCTGTCAGTATTGAAGGGATCTGTGGCTAATTATCCACTGGAATGAGTGGTGATTCGAGCTGTGTGGAATTACCAGATTCTGCTTCTGCAGAATTTCTGAGATTCAGAAGAATTCCAAAATTATGAAAATGGAATTTGAAATGTGGGATTATTTTCAACAGTTAATGAAAACCACAGTACATTTCTGAATTCTGCAGAAAATAAATTCCAAAAATCATGTCGGAATTGCCTTTATGCAAAAATTCCACTGGCAGAATAATGTATTCCACACAGCTGTAGTGCTGATACAAAATGGAACAAACATCCAGCCCATGGCACATCCATCCTTTGTGGCTGTACTTAAAAGAAATTGTTAGTTGCAGTCACAGTGGAGGAGGAGTCCCCCCCTGGCCAAGCTGCAATGCAGATTTGTCAGTCAGATGCTCAGTAACATTCTGGTATGTGAAGCCCATGGAGCTGCAGAATGACACAGCACTAGTTGCATGGCTGTATGTCATGCAGCAAGTTGTTGGATATGATACCATTTGGATATATTCCCTTATCCGCCTGCACCATTTACTCTAATATTCCAGTGATCCCCTTACTCGTGCCTCATGATTTTGCCACTCCCTTGCATCCAGTGGGATACTACTATCCAGCCCCACGTTGGTGAAGTGACGAACTGTACATAATGCTTACTTATAAAATGGACTGACAAACTCCATCAATCCAACTGGCTATTACCTGTGCATTAGATGTGTCTCATGTGCAGTTAAAAACAAGTGCTGCCCACCAGGAAGTAGCACACAGTGAAAGTGAAATCAGTGTGTGAATTTTAAAATTTTTAGTAAAATTTGGAACTTCAACAGCTGCCATTTTTTTTAATAATGAAAAGCCACACAGCCAGTGTCCTGCACCTCCATACTACCCTTCCATTCCTTCTCAGTACAGCTCTGTAAAACAAGCTACCAGTTTAACTTCACTTCCTCCACCATCTTCCCCCACTGCACCCTGCCATCACCACCATTGCTGTCACCACTCTCTCATTCCTTTGCATACTGTCTGCCAGTATCATACATACCTGTAACTGACTGTCACACTAAGTTCCCTTGAATAATTTCTTACTTGTTAAATTCATTCTCTGAGACACTTGACTGCAGCTTGTTAGAATTATTTTTCTCTCAGGCTCTTCTCAACAGCTGTTTATTGTACTTTCATGCAGAGTACCTCATGGGTCAGTGCTAGGCCCAGTTCTTTTTAAAGTATTCATTTGTGACATAGGGGAAGGCATCAATGGCAAGAGCTGCTTCTTCACAGATGATTCTCCCATTGTACAGGTTATTGGTGCAACCACATTCAGGCAGCAACTCTCTGAGCACTCACAAACTAAAACACTCTTGAACCAAGAATGCTCTTTATACATTCATTTAACAACATGCCCTTGGTGCAAAAATTGAATATCTCATACCAGGTTGACAACAGCAATATAACAAACAGTGCAAAATAGCAAATCCATGTACCAAGAGTCCTTCCCAACTGAAGTAGCCACTGCTCTTTTACCCTTGCCAGAGTCTTTCTCAAGGGGCATATGACTGTTATATTGCTGCTGTGAACTGGCTGTGAGACTATTGAATTTGTGTGCCCACATCATGTTATTAAATGAATGCCTAAACAGCATTCTTGATTCAAGTTTGTTTTACTTTGTGAGTGCTCACTGAGTTTCTTTTCTTTTTTTGCTAGTATTTTTATCCCCTGGTCTGATGTCCCCCATCCACCAGTCCCTCCAGCCCCATCACCCTGGTGTCCGCTGGAACTCACCTCTTGCTTTACTCCTCCGAGGTTCCCAACTATCCAGGTGTGGAGCCTTCGGGGGACTGGTGTCATCCTGCTGGTCAGCCACTATTTTCTGCCCCTTTTTCGAGCTGGCATGGGAGCGTGCAATGATGCCAATGGCCAAGCCGCGTTTGCTTATGCACGCTGCACAGCTTTAAAGTGACAAACAAATTAACAACTGCCCCTTTGTCTGTGAGTACACTGTGCAAGCCCCCAGCTGCCGCAAGGGGCCAGGCAAGCAGCGGACTCTGTCCACACCCCTCCTCAGGAGAGGAGAGGAGAGGAGAGCTGATCTCTGGATGCTCGATATTCTACCTCCCTGGCTGACCCCTGGTGACCCACTTGCACTGAGAACACAGGTTGCCAGTGTGGCAGGAGGTAAGGCAGTGATGCCTCAGCCCTCCATGCCATTGGGCTGGCCTTCTCACTGAGTTTCCAGCTGACTATGGTTACTGTGTGGGGCCAGCTAACTTCACTTGAGAACCTACCCTGCACCACTCTGACAGCAGCTCACAGCCTGTCTGAAGTGTCACTGACACAAATGCACTTGGACTACTGCACACACCCACAACTGAGCAGAAACTGCGATAAGGTGGAAGCAGTACAGTGCAGGGCAACCAAGATGGTCCATGGACTAGGGGACAAGAGCAGGATCTGAACATGTGTACCCTTGGGAAAAGAAGGAAAAGGGGTGACCAAAACGGAACATACAAGCACCTCCATGGGATTAGGAGGGTGGACCCCGAGGAACTTTCCTCCTTGAGCTCAGATACAGGGACTAGAGGGAACTCTCTTGAATTCACGAGGGGTAGATTCAAAAGGGACATCAGTTAGCACTTTTCCATAGAAAGAGTGGTGAATAAGTAGAACAAGCTGCCAGAGGAAGTGGTACAGAACAAATCAGTGAGTGGTTTCAAGCAGGGATGTGACAGGCACATGGGATTAGTTAGAAGGGCTGGGGCTGAATAAAGAGTAGGGATGGCACTAAGGCCAGTGCAGAGTAATTAGGTAGGGTGGACTGACTGGAAGGGCAAACAGACCTTCTTCTGTCATCATTGTCTATGACTCTATGTATGTATGTCTTGTTTGCCACAGTTTTCCATTACCACACTTTGACCCTGAGTATTAGCCTCGATGTCATTTTGTAGAGAAAGTTAATGCTTCTGTTACAGAGTGGACGAGTTTTCTGTTGCCTTAATTTTGAACATCAACATTTTAATAAGTGTCTCTTGAGTCTGGCAGTACAGATGTGTGTCCTTCCAAACATGCATAACCTTGAGCTGGTTTTCGTCTGACACCAGTACTGGGGGATGTCATGGTGGGGGGGTTAGGGCGGTGTAGACTATTGACATTCTAATGGAATGGAATTCTGTGGAATTTTGTTGGTAGCAGAATTCTGACATTTCATATACAAAATATTTTTAGCCAATTAATAATCCACAGTTTACATAAACTGTGGATACTTTTTCCACAATCCACAGAATAATAGCCTGCAGTTTATCTGATTTGCAGAAAATTATTTCATGGTTCACACCGCAGTGCTTTTCAGAATTCTGCAGAACTTAGCAAGGCGTTTGAAAAAGCATTTTAAATGCAGAATTGCCATTCAACACTGATTCTGATGGTGGGATTCCACATTTTGCACAGCCCTTGTGGTGGGCAGCATGGAGTAATTGGGTATTATGTTTTGTTCAACGGGATGGGATTGCTTTACAGTTCATTTTAACCCAATGACAAAGCAAAATATTTACATGAACATAAGTGTTCAGTCAATACAGAATTTATTGTTCTGTTTTGTTTTCTCACTAAATGTCTGCAAAACGTTATTTGTTTACTATGATTCACATTAGCAGTGGTCGTATCTGTTTGAATGAAGTTAGCCTGGCATTATCATGTAAGAATGCAAATTTTTTAATGGTTAGAGACTGGAGCTGTGAACCTGGAGACACAGACTTAAATCCTTCAACCTCAATTTACAGTGACCCCCGAGAAAGTCACATAACCTTCCATGTGCTTAATCTCTATATTTTCACTGTACCTTTGTGCTTTTTTTAAATCTTCCTGTGCACCTGAAATGGCACCAATACTCCTACTCCTAGTTTGTAAACCACTTTGGGATACATTTTGCATGAAAGGTGCTATATGAAACCTAATTCTTTGAAGAACCATTGACAATATTTTTATAATGACTGGGGAACATTTTCTCTCATAGTGAACCCCAATTACAATTTGCCATTATAACCCACAGGCTATAATGGAGAACATGCGCTGGGGTTCCCTCGCTCCACGCATGTGCCTCCCTGCACTCTCCTGTCACATAGCGCCACCAGACACTTGGCTGCCACTATCACTCGATGTCAGTGGTAAGTGCATTTAAAAAAACAAACCTTACCTCACAGCAATTTACTTTTCCTCCTTAGTAAACAAGTAATCCTCCATTTAAATTTAAAAAAAGAATGAAAATGAAAAGCTTTCTGCAGCTGCTCAGCCGCTGACCGCAGAAAGACTTCATCCCTACTGGAACACTAGCCATTTTATTTTATATAATTGTTGTGGTAAGAAAATGCTCCCCAGAAATTATATAAAATAAAACATGGGGTGATGTGTTTAACTTGAGATTTTACACACACCCCTCAGTGTTGGATGCTTAAATAAACCTTTTGTGCTTAGCTGTCGGGGTTTATGCAGCATCCAACACCTTGGGTGTGTGTAAAATCTAGTTAAACCCACCACCCCATGCATTATTGTATATGAAATATATGAATGTGGAGATCCTTCCCCAGAACTACAGTATTTTTAATTGCTGGTCCATAAACAAGTAATATCAGTCATTTTGGAGAGTCATATTAATGGAACAAGAGCCCTGACAAGATTTTTAAGTGTATTACTGTTACAAAAGGAATCATAATGGTTGTCTATCCCCCCCTCAAAAAAAAAAATATATAGGCTTGGTCTGTAGTGCCTCATGGTATTAAGAGCACTGTGGAATGGCATGAAGTCATGTAATAAGCCCTTTTAGAAAGTGTTTTGCACAGGTATTTCTTTATTTAGGTTCCATACTTTTCCCACAACAGCACACTAAAACATAAATTAACTTTCATCACATGCTGAGGACCTTAGCCTGTGGTTCCCCACAGCAACAGCATGGGCAGTTTTATTGTTCAACTCCTGAACCAGCTCACTGGGGGGTTCCAGTTAGAACCCCAAAGACCCCAATGATTTTGTAGCAGTTGAGGATGCAGTTAACAGTTTGCTCAGGACTAGGGAGGAAACAAACAACTGAGAGGAGTTGCTGGCCATTTGGAACAAAGTTATGGGAGTGTCACCTTTGTCTGTGAGTTCTGTGATGCCCACTCAACCTCCATGATGGCTGAGCAGTACCCTGTCAGTTCCAATGTGGCAATCTGGAGCCTCATGTATATGTTTTTGAACAGTGTATACATTATGGCTTCCAAACGTGGTGAAATACTTCCTTCAGTTTCTGTGATCCTTAGGCTAGAGGTCATAGTATGGATATTCAAACCACTAGCATACAGTATGTAACTGAGTCACTCCAGCAAACTGAAAAACTTGTTTTTAGCAGCAAATAGTCTCCACAGAATTTCTAGGGATATCACTGACTTTTAAATAGTAGCCCAGGAAGTGCAAAGTGAAAAAAAGACCAAAGGTCCCTGAAATTTGACTTCTGTATTCCTGGCAGCTGCTGTACTCAGTGTTATGTGAAAAAAAATATATAGAAAACTCTTGAAACTCTCACTGCTATAGTAAATTAAATGCTATACCCAGTAATGTTATTCTCCATCAGCAGCTGATTAAACTTAAGTTTGAAAGATTCAATTCCTTCCACTTGCTTTGATTCACTGACAGCCTACGTTATATGTTTACTGTTGTATAGGTGAAACAATGCCTCTCACCTTACCTTTGATCTTTAAATCCTCTACCTGAATAAGCTGGAAAAGGTCAGCAATTCTACCTTAGCCAATTATTTTAATGTTTCAGAAGCTGTAATCATGTCTCCTCTTCACCTTCTTTTTTCTAGGAAAAGCACACTTAGCCTGTGCAAACAGTCCCTATGGCTTTTTTCTACATTCAATTAATAAGTGGAATTAGGAGCCTGTGGTCTTTCCTTCATGGAGACTGATCCCACCAGCTGTCAGAAGCTATGGAGTACCATCCCCTGTCAGTAGTCAGATGAGAGCCCTTCGAATGAACATCAGGTGCTGCAGGCAGTGGTGTTCATAGTACTGCAGGGGACACTCTGTCCTGGGTTAAAAGTACTGTACTGTTGCCCCAGTAGGGTATTTGAGAGACATTATACTGTTGTAAGGTTCTGCCATTTGTGTGAGATGTTAAACTGAGGTCCCACATGCCTGTTTTGGTAGTTGTTCAGGCGACTGCTAAAGATCCATTCCTTGGCACTTCTCCAGAATAGTAGGGGAATTTCAACTATGCACATACCAGATTTTCCCATTTTTACCTACCCAGCAACAAATTAACTTTGCTGTTATTTATTGGATTGTATCAATATCAAACCCCATCCTCCAGAAGAAGGCTGAAAATACATAAAACATGTTCTTTAAAAGAGAAAAGAAAAGAAAGGAAAAAAGAAAAGAAGATTCTCACACCGATAAAAATAAAACTGACACACAAGTTAACAACAGACCAAAAGCTGCATGCTAGGTAAGTTTACTACAAAGTAGTATGTAGCACATCAAACAAGATCATTAATAAATGTACACCGGGCATCACAGGACAAGAAAAAAAGTTACCTGACCATCCACCCAACATTATACTTCAAAAAACAAGGCTTCAGTAGGGGTAGTGGAGGTCAGCATAGTATAATTTTTTCAATTGTCTTTTTTGACAAGCTGTAGTATATGCCATTTTGTAATAAACTCATCTAGTATGCAGCTTTTTGTCTATTATAAATCATTCTTTTTACAGGTTCTGCAATGTCATGGCAAGTGGGTGTGTAGGCTTTCTCTGACAGGCCAATGCACAAACTTTTAAAATCTTTGGAATCTGATTCTGATTCCTCCCCTTTTCCCAAGATCCTCCTCAGTGTAGTCTGTGCATCCCTCTAGGGTGGTCGCACTTTTGTTGGATCCTAAGCATTCTTATCACCTTTTGATATGGTAAGAAAAAAAACTCACTTATCTCCTTCTTTCCTAGGAATTGTTTTGGTTTATCTTCCTTGGTAATCTCTTCTGGCAGTCACCTTTCCCTTTTGTGTGCACTTTATTTGGAGAAAGTGACCTTGCTTTTACTCTCATGTTTGCCTCTGTGGTGCATGTGTTTGATGGTGGCAGCAGGCTGCCTTTACTGTGTGCTGTGCATTGTGGCTGGAGATTGTTTAATCAGGTCTTCTCTTGCTGGCATTTTCTCCTGGTGTTATTTTTAGCTAGTTACTCTGTTCTTGTCCTTGATTTGTTTTTGTGGTAGTTAGGATAGTTAGTTCCTGGCATTCTGTACACTATCTTGGGTTGTGGCCCCATCAATCCTGGATACCTGTGAGTCCCACTGAGACTGATCACTGGATAGTGTCACTTTCTTTCTTCTCTCCCCATCTGCATGCTGATGCCTCCAGAGTGGTTCTCTCTCTCTTGATCAGGTCATGTCTCAGATCCACTTCCCAGGTTCTTAAATGATTCTGGCTGGCTGCAACCCAGTTCCTTGGGTTGCAGGGTTTTTGTACCTGAAGCCTCCATTGTTGCTATCCCAGTCTATAGACAGATCATAGGACAGGCACTCCACTCTCTCCTCCACTAGTTTGTGCCTCTGGGTAGTGTTGAGTAATGTATGTCACAGGAGGTCACACCCTGGACTGCCATATCTGTCCTTTACCTGGCTTCTCCTGAGCATTCTTCCTCCACTATACTGGGGATGTGCCCAAGTGGTGTTGTTCCCTAAGTGCCAAGTGGTAAATGCTGCTGACTGCTCCCACACCTTCTTTTCAATGAATTCTGCCACAGGAGTCTACTGCCAACTTAACCATGGCTCCTTTTTCTCCTGCACAACATATTCTTCCATCCCTCCAGTGCTATCTTGCCACAGAGGGGCCCTCGTATGAGTATCTAAACTTTGGTGCCATTTTGTGCTTGGCAATTGGCCACATGCATACACAAGCCATGCTAGCTATCTTGAGGGAGGTATGACCATACTGTGAGTGTTGGAAGACATGGTAAGAGCCACCACCCTTGAGTTCCCACCAGATGGCCATTTTGTGAGTCTAGCCATTTTGTACTGCTGCCATGTTCCAACTCCCCAGTTAATCCTGATATTTTACCTGGGACATCTCAGTGTAGGGAGAAAGTGAACCCAGCATGATATTGCTCAGCTGGCTCTGGGGTTGATGAGCAGGGAGGAAAAAGGGAGAAGAATCACCTTTTGGGCAACCAGGTGCCTTTTCTTATTCCACCAACACAGAGACATGCTGCATAGCTTCAGGGCCCAGTAGAGTGGCATAATGACCTCTTGTCCCCTGTGTAATTTGTATCAGTCCATTCTCATTCTTCTGGTGTTTATTTTCTCTTATCTTAATTCTCCCAGGTCAGAGCTCAAAGATTTCACAATTCAGTTTAGTCTGAGTTTATTTGAGTGACAAAAAGTAAGTGCCATTACAATACAATCATGCTAATAAAATGGTATACAAAGCACAAGCTAAAAATACACAATAGTAAATCTTGCATTACAATATAAATAATTCAGAAACCATACATTTCATCATATCATTGATCTTAATAAAGTTTATAAGACCATAACATGACTAATGTGCTAAGAAGTGTACTGCAATTAGAAAATACTGCAAGGAGGACGTAAACTTGACATGATGGTGTTTGGATCTGGTTACCTACATGGCCCAAGACGTAATATTGCCAGTAATCCTATCAATCAAAGACAAGATGCTCACCTCCAAGTATTAAATGTACAGTATACTTATAATCATATTAGGTGCTATGATGGAGAGTTGAAGAAACGAGTCACATGGCATAAGCACTACAAACTTCTAGCTAACACTGTTTAAAGATCTTAATATTGTACATGATTTATGAACTGATAATTATGGTCTAATGTTATATTGGATTTAACAATGGGTAGGACACTAAGGTGCTTCAAGAAATGCCCCAGTATCCTACTTACCAATCTGGCTGGGGACCTGTTCACCTTGTGCCTGTGGACATGGAAGATAATCAGGCATGGGAGATCTCAGCAGATGATCACATTGATCCTCTTCCAGGTAGTATATCACAAGCTTCAATGGCAGAGATCTTCTAATCTAGAAGCTAATAGACCAGATTGAAATTCTAGTGCCCCAAGAGGTCCAGAGACATGCTGAACCACCTGTAGCAAGTGACATCCCCAAACCCAGGAGGCCCAGAGGAGAGCCAGACATCCTGGAGGACTTGGACAATGACACTACCTTGGAGGCCAAGGGGCTGGACAAGAATAATGAAGAGGAAGGGCAAGACCTTTCAGCAAGGTTATTGTTCTCACAATAAACAACATCTACAATAAAATTAAGCACTGAATTAAGCACAAAACAGCATGGTTGTAATGTAAAATATGTTTATTTTGATAGAGAGCTAAGTTTCACTTACAGTTGTGTTAGAAGATACAGTTCATCAGTTCACAAGCAGGTATAAATTCATAAGATTGGTGTACTTCATTATTAGTTTGTTCTTTTTGGAACCTCTGACAAAGTAACAGCTTGGCAAGGTAAAAAAACACAAGTTGGTGCAGGCAAAAAAAACAGATGCTTTACTCCAACTGGAGCTTCAACTGGGGCTGAAATAGAGCTCGATGAACCACATTATAAATTGTCATCTGATTAAAGACCAGAGCTCTCCAGAGAATAAACTAATTTGTGTAATTGGTTTCTTAAAGTGATATCAAAGGTGTTAGCTCTGCTTGCTAATGAAAGTTAAAAATACTGCTAGGTTCTAACATTCTATTATTTAGGTATTGGAAAAGGACAATTAAGATCCCCAATGATAAAAAAAAAAACTGTTATGCAGCAGCAAGAAATTTACAGTATGTGTTTATTTTACCCTAAAGTGTCTTAAATATTGACAAAACACTCCTTACTGCCAAGCAGTAACTTACACAGTACTACCTCAATAGTATTTACAATAATTATCTAGACATTTACATACTGCTTCACCATTTAATTGAGGTAGATGCAAGGATGTTAAACTGAGCTGGATATCCAAGGGCAAGTAGAATTTACATGACCTAGAACAGTAATCAAAAGAACATCATACAAGACATTACAGAATGCACAAATCTGGCAACACAGATCATGATGTACCAATAAGAAGCTTATAAAAATACAGTCAAAGGAATATCCTCATTGAGGCCTTGTGGAGATATATTTTGCATATTACAAACCTACTGACATATTCATTGGATAAAAGTTTTGCTTCTATCCCCACCACAGGGATGTGCAGCATGTGGTCAATAAACATAAACTTTAGTCTGGTATCTCATCTGTGTTTTTCTTTAAAGCTTTTAGAGACACTGATGTCACATTTCTCCTAGAACACTGCTCACAAATGAGCTTGTATTTTCACTAATCTAGTAATTTTACTGATATATAGTGTTGGTCAGCTACACCAGATCCTGTAAACCACACAAATGAACTGCAACATACAGCATACCTCTAATGTCTACTTTTTTATATCCCAAAAGTTGATGTTTAAACACTTTACCACTAAGTGCATACTTACAAACAGCAATTACCAGAGTAGTGGAAACCATTTCGGGAAATGTAGTTTACTTCATGGATTCTCTTGGTGGGGTCGGTGAAGTGACCCCATGTTAGAATATCCAAAATATTATGCCCAGATGAGGAGGAATACAACGCCTTTTAGTTTGGGGTCACTATTTAGGATCTTCCAGTTATAATAAACTATCACAACAGGTTATATGTCATAATGGCGATTGTGGAATAGCGATCGCTGTTTGGGCGAGTGTACATTGCCGAAAATGAATTACAGCGATGTACACTTGTGACGAACTGCAAGGCAGCGACCGATTTTAAATGTATGCAGCAGGCTGTGCTCCTCACCCCCTCAGGGTGCTTCACCCCCTGCACCCCCTACTAAACGATTCTCAACTCCAGGGGGGATGCATGTTGGGGGGTGATCTTAAAAAAATTACAAGCCACCTGTTGGGGAAAAAGGAAATACGCCACTCCGGACCTGAACCCTGCACCCTGCACACCCCAACTGACCACCCTCCCCACCACACTAGCTGATCAGCTTGGCAGCTGCCCACCACACTGCCTCCCACATTCCTCCCTTCCCCTTCCTCTCCCCCCCCACACACATACACATGTGTATGCTTTCTATCACCCTACCTCGACCACCCAAGTATCCAGCCACTACCCTGCCAGGTAGCCCTGAACACAGGCACCATAATTAAGTCACCATTTCTGTAAGTGCTCAATTGCAGTTACTTTGTTCTGTGTATACCATCACAGCAATTTTACTTGCAATCCTATAGCATGCAGTTACAAAAATAGCCTTTTTCTCTTTTTGTTATACTTTTTGTTTATGTACCAAAAGGTTTTTGTGATCTGTAAGTAAGGCTCTTTGGAAATACTCGGTGAGCAGGTTTAGCTTGTATCCCCTCTGTGTATGCCGACCGCACAACAAAACATCCTCAGCAAAGACCATTACAGTGACAGAAATCGACAGGTCACTGTAATGGTCCCCGCTGACACCGGCAGTACCTTTCCCAGTGTTTCGCCCCCTCCCTGAGACAGCTCTGACACAGAGTTGGATAATTAAATACAGGGGGTGTGGGGGTTTTTGGGGTAGAGCCCCCTGAAGAAAACACACCAACATCCCCGAGAGCACAGTGCCGACTATTAGCATTGTGATCATGTGCTTAGTGTCAGAAATGTTCTTTTGTTGAACAGTTAAACATGACCAAAAAACTGCCAGTATGTAATGTTATCTATTGCTTTTTGGAGTGGAAAGTAGACCCTTGTAAGTGCATGTTACCTGCTGTTTCTTTACGGTAGTCAGTTGTATCTATTGGATTGCCTACTGTGCTTACATGTCTTAGATCTTCTAATGACACCATTTGAGCATCGCATACTGATGTGAATCTGAGTCCTTAGGCATTACTTCTTAGCCAGGAGACAAACTCTGCAATGTCAGAATGGGTCCTTTCCTAAATTACCACTTTATCATCCATATATCGAAATATTGGTACTAATTTTTGACATAAGGGTTTTGTTCAGTGAGGACAAAAATCTTTTCAACCCAAACTAATACAAGGGTAGCACTAATGCTGTGCCCATGACAGGGCAGTAGTGTTGATGGCCATTCCTGTCATTGAAGAAATAATTTTTTGCAAAAACAAATTTCAGCTTCTGCAACAGAAAAATAGGATCAATTTCATTCTGATGATCAAAGTGAGATATCATTTTTTCATCTGCAAAGATTCCAAACTCATGAGTAATCAAGGCATACAATGCCTTGATATTGATAATAACCAGATGGTGCCATTAAGTCTCTTGATGCCGGAAGTCCTGCCGGTGCCATGTTCATTGACTTCTCCAAGGCCTTTGACATGGTTTGCCATCCCCCTCCTGCGTGACTCCTTCAGATGCCTTATTTTCTCCCCTGACCCCCTTGCATGGCTCACCAGCTACCTCTCTGGCAGTGTGTAAAAATCAATAGCACCCTATCTGACACATGACCTGTCTGCTCTGGGGTTCCCCAGGGCTCCATTTTAGGCCCTCTCCTCTTCAGTCTCTACCTCAGCTCCCTCTCTTCAGCCTGCCCAAGTAAAGATCTTCCTCCACACGGATGACGCTGTGCTCTTCGCCTCTGACCCCAACCCCAACACACTCCAGACCACCCTCCAACAAGCTTTTGATACAGCTGAGCATTGGTTAACATCACGAAGGCTAGTCCTGAACCTAAAAAATTGATCCCTCTGCAATCCACTGTATTTGCCATGCTTAATTCAACTTTGAAATGTAATTTATGTATCAATTGCTTCCTTTGTATTGTTGTTCCATTACATCCTTTGACGTGGAACCTTTGTAAATGAGCAGTCCCTGCTCAAAGGTACTTGTAATCCTAGAGTTTACTAAATAAAAAAAATTAAAAAACAAGATCAACGCTTTGCTCTTCTCGCATTACCAAAGCAAAGCCAGTGGTGCCTCTCTAGTGATACTGCCTCGCACACTAAACCCCATTGAGCAGGTTTCCTCCTACAAGTATCTGGGCATTACCTTTGATTCGGCACTTTCCTTCCATTCCCATATCAATGCCCTTTCTGCTGCCACCAATGTCAGGATAGGACTGTTATACCACCATAGGGACTGCCTACCACTAGATGCCCTTAGATTGGCAATCACCTCCTCTGTCCTGTCGCTAATCGGCTATGGGCTGCCCATCTATGCTGCAGCTGACAACACTGCGCTTGCAAAAATCCAGCTCTCTATAAACAAGGCCTGCAGACTAATGCTGGGAGTCCCTAGGCACAGCCATATGTGCCTGCTGTACTCCACCACCAACTTGCTCAACCTTGAAGAAAGACTCCGCTTCCAAACCTGCCTTCTTGTGAAAAAGACCCTGCTAGGGCTCTCCCCCCTGGGGTCACCACCTCCCTGCAGTGTGCCTCCCCCTCAGTCTCCATCCACAGCACTGTTAAAACTTCCTTTATTGTTCCCAGCATAAGGACCTCTATGACCCAGAGATCCTTTTGCTATCAGGCTCCCTCCTGGTTCAGTCCCCTCCCAGCCAACATAGCTGACTCCACTAAGCTTGGTACTTTCAAGGCCTCCCTCAGAAGCCATCTGACAAGCACTCACCGCTGCAACTACACATAATCCCCCACTTGCCCCTTACCCTCACCCCTAGGCTGGGTTTGCCCTGTCTACTGTTGCTGTATATGCCCGGGGTCTCAGGCAATATCTGCTGACTAATGTAATAAAATATCTCTGGTTGCTACCTGACGTGGTACTCGTGTACCTATATTATGACTACTGTGATCTACCTATTACCAAGCTTGTACCACCGGTGAATTCCTGTAATTCTGGTTGCTTTTTTAACCTAAGCGTTATGTATTGTACTGTTTTGTTTGCTGTGAAGTATTGCTGTCTTGACGAGGTGCCTTTGTAAATGAGTCTTTGACTCAAAGGTCTGTAAACTGATGATCTAATAAAAAAATAAAATAAATAAATAAATAAAATAAAGTTTCCCCAAGACTTACATAGTGTCCCTTATATAGGATGGTCACTGCATTACCATGTATTTTAAGAAAAATCCACAAATGTGTAAAACTTTTCTGTCACAGGATTAGTGATGTTCTTGTGCACTTTTTTGCAGCGCATAGAAAGTAGACACTAGCGAATTTTGCACTTTCAGATATTCACTTTCATTTTTATTCAAGTCAACCTTTATATAGTGCTTTGTCAATAAGCATGTACGAATAATTTTTAAACACTTCTGTTGTATTACCAGACAGAGGATCACACACATCAAAGTCCAGTGGCTGTCATTAGACTTCATTCTTGCACTGTGTAACCAGCCACATAACCATATTCCCTCCTTTGCCCACTTTATGGGTGATGACATCATCCCATATTTTGATTTCATTTAGAGCTTGTTTTCTGCTGATGTTTCATTTGGATAAAATGTATCCCACTTTGTTTGAAAAAGTCTATTAACTTCCGAGACAAGAAAACGTTCAAAAGTCTCTATTGATGTATTTGTACAACTTGAGGGATTCAGTGTTGACTGAGGTTTAAAGAGATGACTTTTCACTTGTAATTTCCCCCTTTTTGAAGCACCTAGTGTCTCTCTCTCTCTCTCTCTCTCTTAGCATAATTGCAAAATCCATTACTTTGTCAGTTGTCAATATTTCTATTATTTGATTCTGTAGCATATTCAAAACATCTTCATCAAGTTCTCTGGCTGAGGGTTGTAGTTCTCATGTGATTGTCACATTTCAGAGTGAAGATTTGTATTTTCTATTTGTGGGACAGTTAGTGCTCAAAAATTAATATAAGTTGGATTGTTTAGAAAGTGGTGTTTCAGATGTATTTTTCTGAACAGTTAGCATAAAACGATCTCAATTTTCAAGCTGCTCATAGTTGGTATTGGAATATAGTTAAGGCCACATTGCAGAACTCTGACTTGGCTGTCACTCAGTATATGACTGGATAAACAGAAGAGAGAAAGAAATAAGTGTCTTAGCTGGGCTGGATTTGAACCCTGGAAACCCAGAATATCATTCTGGTTGTGCTACCAGCTGCGCCTCCAAGGCAGCTGAAAATCTGGGACTCCCAGAAGCACATTACTCATTCTCTAATGCACAGCCTGGGGCTGCACAGCTGATCTCATTTCCATTCACAAGGGTGCAGTGTGCACATATGGTAGTAGTTACAAAAAAGTTGAACGGTACCGCAGTATTTTCCCTCAACTACAGAAAATAAATACTACTGATTTACTGCAATCGCGATAAAAAAATGCATTGAATAACATTGCTTTTTTTCTGTGGCATGTGGTAAATCTGCTGTGTTTTTTCCATGGTTGATGGAAAATACCATGGTACTGGTCAACTTTTTTGTAACTACCTCTGTATATGGAGAAAGAAAGAAAGAACGAGAGAGAGAGAAGGAAGGAAGGAAGGAAAGAAAGAAAGAAAGAAAGAAAGAAAGAAAGAAAGAAAGAAAGAAAGAAAGAAAGAAAGAAAGAAAGAAAGAAAGAAAGAAAGAAAGAAAGAGCCTTAGCTTGGATTTGAACCCAGGCTGCCCAGAAAACCACTCAATTTGTGCTACTAGCTGTACCACCAAGTCAACTTGAAACCTTGGATTTCCAGAAGCACATTGCTCTTTTTATAATGCACAACCTGGTGCTGCACAGATAATTGCATTTTTTTCTCCCCCGTCCCACCAGCCCCCCTTCTACTGGTCTCCCTACCTATCATCCACTTGTCTTCCAGCATTACCCTTTGTCCTTTGTCTTCCCCTTGCAGGGTTGATGGGGTTCCCTATCCCCCACCATTGACCCAGATTCAGTTCCACTAGGACCAGAACTGGATAGCCCAGGTGTGGGGCATCTGGGGGACTGGTGTCATCCTGCCAGTCAGACATTTGACTTGTTTTCTGGAGGAGGTAGAGACATGCAATGCCATCATGATACACGTTGCTCGTTCCTGCACAGTGTGCATTGGTGGGTGCCACAATCTCCATGCCCATCTGGTGACCCCAACTGCCTTCCCCCTAGCCTCCACTAGGGGTCAGGCACACGTGAGGCTCTGCATCCCCCCCACCCCTAGAGGAGAAGAGCAGTCCCTTGGACACTCAGTCCTTCTTCCCTGGGCTGACCCTCTGATGCCTTGAGTTTTCTTCCAAATCCAGGTCACTGGTGCTGCAAGCAGTAGCACTACCACTGCACCGGCAGACCAGCCCAATTACAGTTTCATTTAGAAGGGTGTGGTGTGCAAATATATGGAACCTGCACCTTTGGGTTCAAATCCCAGCTTAGGTACTTTTTTTTCTCTTTTGCTTGTTTGGGTTCAGTATATGTGCACACTGGACCCATGTGAATGAAAATGTAATTATTTGTGCAGCACCAGGTTGTGCATTAGAGAAAGAGTAATGTGTCTATGTGAGTCTCATGTTTCCAGTTACCTTGGTGGTGAATCTGGTAACACAAGTGGGATGATATTCTGGGACGCCTGGGATCAAATCCCAGCTAAGGCACTTATTTCTGTCTCTCTTCTATTTGTTTGGGTTCCATATGTGTGCACACCTCACCCTTGTGAATGGAAATGTAATTGGATAAACTGATTATTTTCCTTTGTTGATACTCCTCAGGTTGTGTCTTGTTTCTCTCTCTCTTTTTTTTCCTCCCACACCTCTTCCAACTACTTTTTTTGGCTTTGATTTTTTTTAATTTCCCTTTTAACTTTTATTTTGTGATGTTTTGGCATTGCACAGCTCATACCACAACTGCAATGGCATTCTGGGTGACCTGAGTTCAAATCCCAGCTAAGGCACTTATTTCTTTCTCTCTTCTTTTGGGTTCCATATACGTGCACACTGGACCATTGTGAATGAAAATGTGATTGAATAAATTGATTATTTGCTTTGTTGGTACTCCTTAGGCTGTGTCTTGTCTTTCTCTCTCCCTTAATGTTTCTTTTACTCTCACACCTCTTTGTTCTCCATGTTTTAGCTTTAATTTTTTTTTATTTCCCTTTTGACTTTTATTTTGTGATGTTTGGGCATTTTCATTACTGGTATTTTTATTTTCTTTGGTTAACTTGACTCAGAGACTGTTTGAATCAATACTTGTTTTTTGTGACCTATTTTCTTTACGTTTGTGAATTGTCTATTCCTTGGCCTCCCTCTTGACCTTCCTGGCTTTTAGATCTGTGTGGAGCAAACTGAGCATAATTATAGAAGATATTACCTGAAAGTCTTTTTCATCTGTTGTAAGCTTTCTTTCTTTCCTCCCTTCGATTTCCTGTTCAAATTTTTCCAATTTATTTTGTAATTTTCCATTTAGTGCTTTCACTTGCTCGTGTTCTTCAAATGACTCTGGTTCTTTTTAAATTGCTGTTTGTGAGGTTAAGATCTCGCAATGTTTAAGTCTTCACAATATCATCTCAGATATCATCTGAGTTGTCCGAGAGATGCCCTCTGCCTCCAAACAAAACTCAATCTACCCATCAGAGAAAGCAAAGTCTGATGCCTTCCTTCCGGTCTGCAAAGCCCTTGAGGACATTATGATCAAGGAATGGAACATGATGAATCCAGCAAGCACAAAAGAGAATGAATGCTATACCCAAGGACAAATAGGTGGCATGGGGGACTTTCTGAAAGTTGACATGCTGATTGCCATCCTGTGTCATTGTACTGCCCTACCCTAGGACGAATCCATAGCACTGAAAGATACAGCAGGCAAGAAGGTGAAGGGCATGGTAAAGAAGGCCCAATAGATTCTTGGCATGGTTATAAAAGCAACCACAGCATACATTTGCACCATGGGGTCATCGTCAGATGGGTTATAGAAATACAGAAACAGAATTTGACAGCAAATAAGGACTGCTTAGCACACCTAGTCTGCCCATTTCCCTACCTGATGGATTAGCTGCACATTCTAGTTAACCAACAGCTTACTTCCTCCTACTCCCCCACTAGAATTGCTTTATGTCCCATGCATTCTTGAATTCTCCCACTGTTCTTGACTCCACAACCTCCTCAGGAAGGCTGTTTCATGCACCCACAACCATCTCCCTGAAAAAATACTTTCTAACTGTAACCCCTAGGTGGCGCTATACCAAGAGCTACTATCTCCGCCTGCTTGGCTAGTAGCAGGTTAAGAGGCCTGAGTTCTGAAATGGTTGCCTCCAACCTGGAGGTCAGGGTTGGTAGTGGTCAAACTAACCTGGGCACAGCCCACCGGGACACTGTAACCCCCCCTCTTGCCTAACTAGTGGCAGAAACAATACACAACAATCACTTTCACAATACGCCTGATACACCACACAAGTACCCACACTGTTTGTACTTACCATCAGGGCTTTCATCTGGCCCGGCCCTGGGGACCCCATGTAAAACAAAGTCATACACAGCAAATAACAGCAGTACAGTACTCTTGTACAAAGTGGAACCACAGTCAGGGTAAAGGCAAAAAAGAGTTAGATCTGATTTATTTAAGGGGCTTGAACAAGGGATGGGCATAATCAGGTTCATTTGCTTAAAGGCTCTATTAATCAAACAGTTATGTATGCACTTCAGAGTCCGTAAACAGTCAAACACACTGGGTACCCAGATGGAGAATGGTGGGCTAGCCAGGAATGTTGCAGCTGGTTGGGACCCTGTGATGGAAGAAAACAACATGCACAGCACACACTATTTGTTATCCGGAGCCAGAGGGCTCAGTTTGTGAAAAGAACACAACAAGACAATCAGATGACACACTTAGATTAGGCTGTTGTTGCAGGGAGCGACCTTGATGATTACTCGTGATACCCAAGACTAGACACAGGCTGGATGAAAATTGAGACAGTAGGTGGTTAATCTGGAGTGCCAGGAGAAGCAGGGCTCACACAGTTCCCCGAGGTGTTGTTCCTGTTCAAGTGAGGAGCAGGGGGCTGATCCCCAGGCAGGTCTCTCGTTGGTGGCTTTCTCGGTGCAGTAGGGTAGCCTGGCATGGCCAGCGTGGCATGGCCCAGGTCGAATGAAGATGAATGAGGATTCAGTCCGATTAGGCTAGATAAAGCTTCCAGCAAGCAGAACACAGTTCACACAGTGGGGAACCAAATCACGACCCACTTTCAATACACAGTACATTTACATGTAAAGGATTCTACGGTACCAGCAAGCAGAACACAGTTCACACAGTGGGGAACCAAATCATAACCCACTTTCAATACACAGCACATTTACATGTAAGGAAATTCTATTGTACCAGGTAAACCGCTCTCCGGTCATGATCGCAAAGTCTCTGCACAAACCGGGGATTCAAAAGCAACTGGGAATCCTGATGGGCCTAAAAAAGAGGAGCGGTTGGACCACAGTGGGCTCAGGGAGGGTGAGGGTGGTGGAACAGAGGCACATCCCTCCAGTTGTATCTCTCCACAATTCCTATGCCATTCTGGCAAAGTGTGGTTCCTCTATGGAGGCACCCGCAGTGGAGACCAAGGAGGATGCTGGGAACCTCCACAAAGGAGACCCACAGGAGGGTGGCAGGGGACCCCACAGGGGAAGGAAACAACTCCTGGTGGGGGATTCCATTGTTAGGAAGGTAGAACTGGGGGAGGAAGGGAAGAGGGAGGGAAGGTGCCTGCCTGGCGCCATGGCTTGGAGGGACAGGGAGCTAATCCTCAGGATTGCCGGAGCAGCTGCACAGGGGAGGGAGCTGGATGTCATTGTCCACCTAGGGACAAATGACCTGGCTAAGAAAGGGATTAGAGAAGTGCAGGAAGAGCTTGTGGAATTGGGTAGGGGTCTTAGACAAGTAGCATGCACGGTAACCTTCTTGGAGGTGCTGCCCATCTATGGCGTAAGAGAGGCTAGGGTGTTCTGCACCATGGGATTCAATCAGTGGTTGAAAAACTGGTGTGGAGCTCAGGGATTTGGCTTCATTGGGGACTGGGGGTCCACCTGGAGTGATGTAAGCCTATACTGGCATGATGGGCTGCATCTGTCCAGGAGGGGAACCAGGATCCTAGGTGATAGGTTTAAATGCTTCATTGGCAAGCATTTAAACTAGCCAAGGGGGGAGGCACTGGAAAGGGGCAGGGAAATCCTAGCCCCCCTCAAAAAGTCTTGGTAGTAAGTGCGGTAAACACCAACATAGAGATGTCAATAGGGAGAAGCGCAGGGGTAAATGGAGAAAGTGACAAATGCAATAAGAACAAGGATGGGTCAAAAAGGCGTAAGGCCATCAAGAAATGGAGGGTAATGAGTACCAATGCCCATAGTCTGGGCAACAAGCTCCCTGAGCTGGTGGCCTTGATGGAAGAGGGATGCCTGGATATTGTAGCAGTCACAGAAACATGGTACACAGAGAACCATGACTGGGATGTTAACATACCAGGGTACATAACCTACAGGAGAGACAGGCAGGGGAGAAGAGGGGGAGAAGTAGCTGTCTATGTAAAAGAAGTGATAAAAGCAACTGAACAAAAGAGTAAACAGGCAGGAGAGGAGGCACTGTGGGTCACCTTGGAGACTGGAAAGGGCACCACAATCCACACAGGGGTTAGAAACATAGAAACATAGACTTTGATGGCAGATAAGGACCACTTGGCCCACCCAGTCTGCCCATTTCCCTACCTATTGGATAAGCTGCAGATTCTAGTTAACCAACAGCCTACTTCCTGCAACCCCCCACTATAATTGCCTTATGTCTGTCCCATGCATGTTTGAATTCCCCCACTGTTTTAGACCCCACAACCGCTCCAGGAAGGCAGTTCCATGCGTCCACCACTCTCGCCATGAAAAATAATTTCCTCACATTACCCCAGCCATCCCCCCTCTAACTTTAAATTGTGCCCCCTTGTTCTTACACATCTCTTTTTCTGAAAGTTGCTACCCTCCTGGACTTTGTTGATTCCCTTGAGGTACTTAAAAGTTTCTATCATGTCCCCACTGTCGCTCCTTTCATCAAGGGTATACATATTAAGCTCCCTCAGTCTCTCTTCATATGGTTTCTGATGTAGACCCTGCACCATTTTAGTTGCCCTCCTCTGGACTGCTTCCATCCTGTCTATGTCCTTGCTTAGATGAGGTCTCCAAAACTGCACGCAGTACTCCAGATGGGGTCTCACCAACTGTCTGTACAGAGGGATAACCACTTCCCCTTTTCTACTTGTGATGCCCCTCCCTATGCATCCCAGTATCCCCCTGGCTCTCCTTACTGACTTCTCACATTGCTTACCCACCTTTAGGTCATCTGATATGACTACACCCAGATCCCTTTCCATTATTGTTGTCGTTAGTACCTCCCCTGCTATTGTGTACTCTTCTCCTGGATTTTTATTTCCCAGGTGCATTACTTTGCACTTCTTTGCATTGAATCTAAGTTGCCATATGTCTGACCATTCCTCCAACCTTGCCAAGTCCCTTCTCATCCTTTCTACCCCCCCTTGTGTATCAACTCTGTTACAGATCTTTGTGTCATCCGCAAAGAGGCATACCTTTCCTTCCAGACCCTCCGCAATGTTACCTATAAAGACTTTAAAGAGAACTAGACCCAGTACTGAGCCCTGAGGTACTCCACTAGTAACCCCCCTTTCTTCAGAATGTGTTCTATTCACTTACCTTCTGTGTCCTGTTGTGCAGCCAGTTTGCTTCCCAGGCTACCACCCTGGGACCCACTCCCAGGCTGGCTGACTTGATTATTAATCTTTTGTGCGGGACTGTGTCAAATGCCTTGCTAAAGTCTAGGTAGGCCATATCCACAGCCCCTCCCTGGTCTATTACTTTGGTCACCCAGTCAGAGAAATCGATTAGATTCATCTGACATGACCTTCCTGCTGTGAATCCATGCTGCTTTGGGTCTTGTGCCCCGCTGGCCTCTAGGTATTCAACAATTCTTTCTTTCAGAAGTGATTCCATCATTTTCCCCACCACTGAGGTCAAACTAGCAGGTCTGTAGTTTTCTGCTTCAGTCTTGCTCCCACTTTTGTGAAGGGGAATCACATCTGCCCTCCTCCAGTCCTCAGGTACCACCCCATCTTCCCATGATTTATTAAAAAGTGTGGTTAGTGGTGTCACTAGGTCCTCCCTTAGCTCTTTTAGGATTCTAGGGTGAATCCCATCAGGCCCCATTGCTTTGTCCACCTTGAGTTTTAGGAGTTCTTTCAGTAGTCTTTTTTTGTAAATGGACTGGTGTCAACCCCACTATCAAGAGTGCTTCTACTGTTTGGTTTAGGTAACTCCTCCTCTTCTTCTTTTGTGAATACTGAGGAAAAGTATTCATTCAGTATCTCTGCCTTTTCACTGTCTCCCTCTGCCCACCTCCCCTCTCCTTTATTAATCTTCACTATCCCTCCCTTAAGCTTTCTATGATCCCTAATGTACCTATAAAAGGTTTTATCCCCCTTCTGAACTGAGTTGGCTATCTTTTCCTCGGTTTGGGCCTTTGCTTTTCTGACTGCCTTCCCACTTCTTTCTGCTTTAATTGATACAGTTCCCTGTCGTACTCGTCTGTGATTCCTTATACTTTTGAATGCAGCCTTTTCTCCTTAACCTTCCTGACACCTCTTTTGAGAGCCATAGTGGTTTTTATTCCACTTTGTTTTCTTTATTTGTTTCACACAAGGCTTGTTGCCTCCATGATGGCAGTTTTGATTTTTCTCCATTGTTCTTCCACCCTCCTTTCTGGCCATTTGCTAATGCATTCCTCAGGTATTCACCCATTATGCCAAAGTCAGCCCTTCTAAAGTCCAGTATCCTTGTCTTTGTATGGCTTGTCTCCATGGTTGTGTTTTTGTGAAGCACACTGTGCAGTGGTCGCTTGTTCCCAGATGTCTACTGACTTCTAAGTTTGTGATCCTCTCCATTTGAGAGTACCAGGTCTAATATTGCTCCTCCAGTGGGTTCCACCACTAGCTGTCTAAGGCATGCTCCCTGTAGGGCATCGAGAATGACCCTGCTCTTGGATGTGGCTGCAGTCCATGTCGCCCAGTTAACATCTGGCATATTCAGGTCCCCCATCAACAGTACCTCCCCTTTTTCAGCCATTTTGAGAATGTCCTCTATCATTTTCTTGTCCATTTCCTCCCCTTGAGATGGGGGTCTGTATACAACCCCTGTGCGGATTGTGATGCCATTCCCTGTCTCCAAGGTGACCCAGAGTTCCTCTTGTCCTTCCCCTTTACTTTTTAGTTCTGTAGCTTTGATCCCTTCCCTTATGTAGAGAGCTACTCCACCTCCTCTTTTACCCTCCCTGTCCCTTCTGTAGATTGTGTACCCTGGTATGTTGACATCCCAGTCATGGTTCTCCATGTACTATGTTTCTGTGACTGCCACAATATCCAAGTGTTCCTCTTCCATCAGGGCTACTAGTTCTGGAAGCTTGTTTCCAAGACTATGGGCATTGGTACTCATTGCCCTCCATTTAATGTTGGCTTTATCCTTTTTTACCTCATCCCTGCTCTTATTGCCCTTGTCCTTTTTCCATTTGCCCCTGTCCTGCCCTCTGTCAAGCTCTGTGCCTCAGTGTTTACCCTACTACCTGCCATGTTTTGTGGGGGGAGGCTTGAACTTTCCTGTTTCCTATCAGCATCTCCCCCCTTGGATAGTTTAAAAGCTTGCCAAGGAAGCCTTTAAACCTGTCACCTAGGAGCGTGTTTCCCTTCCTGGACAGATGCATACCATCATGCCAGTATAGACCTTCATCTCTCCAGGTGGACCCCCAGTTCCCAATGAAGCCAAAGCCCTGTGCTCTGCACCAGTTTTGCAACCATTCATTAACTTGCATGGTGTGTAGTACCCTAGCCTCACCCCTGCCATAGACTGGCAGCACCTCTGAGAAGGTTACCGTGCTTGCTACCTGTCTGAAGCCCCTCCCCAACTCCACAAATTCATCCTGCACTGCACCTATCTCATGCCTAGCTAGGTCATTTGTCCTGAGGTGGACAATGATATCTAGTTTCCTCTCCTGTGATGCTGCTTCTGCAATCCTGAGGATTCACTTCCTGTCCCTCCAAGCCATGGCACCAGGCAGGCACCTTACTTCCCTCTCCTCTCCCTTCCCCAGGTCTACACCCCTAACAACTGAGTCCCCTATCAGAAGCTGTTTCTTTCCCCTATGGTGTCCCTTGCCACTCTTTTGTGGGTCTCCCTTGTGGATGTCCCCAGCATTTTTCTTGGTCTCCAATGAGGGTGTCATCATAGAGGAACCTTGATTTGCCAGGCTGACATATGATTTGTGTAGAGGTGCAACTCGGGGGCTACACCTCTGTTCCAACACCCTCACCCTCCCCGAACCTACTGTGGTCCATCTGCTCTTCACACATGGCAACCTCTGAGGCAGTGGTTGTGGAACTGGTGCTCTTTGGGTGGGGGAGGCCTCCTTAGTCTTTGCCAGTTCAGCCTGGAGGTGGGCAATCTCCTCCCTCAGAGCTGACAGACCCCCATGTCAGGGGGAGGGAATGGACAAGGATATGATAGAAGGCATTCTTAGGATGGCAGAGAAAGGGGAAATACTGTCGATGGGAGACCTGAATATGCCAGATGTTAACTGGAGCACATTTGCTGCAGCCACATCCAAGAGCAGGGCCATTCTTGATGCCCTACAGGTGGCAGGCCTCAGACAGCTAGTTTTGGAACCCACTTGTGAGGGAGCAATCTTAGACCTTGTCTCTCAAGCAGGGGCAGTGAGAGGATCTCATATCTAGAAGTTGGTTGCCATCTGGGAACAAGTGACCATCAAAACAGTGGTTCATGTTAAACTCAGCTACAGAGTCAAGCTTTACAAAAGTGAGGGTACTGGACTCAGGAGGCTGACTTTGGCAAGATGGGAGAGTGCCTCAGAAAAGCACTAGCAAACAGGCTAGAAGGAGGTGTGGAGCAGCAATGGGGAATCATCAAAACTGCCATCACAGAGGCAACAAGTCTTTGTGTGAAGCAAATAAACAAATCAAAACAAAAGAAGAATCCACTATGGTTCTCAAAAGAGGTGGCTGTGAAAGTCAGGAAGAAAAAGATAGCATTCCGAAAGTATAAGGAAACACAGAAGGAGCAGGACAGAGCTGTACCAGTTAAGGCAGAAGGAAGCAAGGAGGAAGTCAGAATAGCAAAGGCCCAAATGGAGAAAAGTTAATAACTTGGTTAGAAGGGGATAAAACCTTTTATAGGTACATCAGTGAGCGAGAAGACAAAGGGAGGGATAGTGAGGCTGAATAGAATGAATGGTGGGTGGGCAGAGGGACAGTGAAAGCAGGATACTGAACAAATATTTCTGCTCAGTATTCATAAAAGAGGAGGGGAAGTGCCTAATCCAATTAACAGAAGCACTCTTGATAGGGGGTGATCCCAGTCCTTTCACAGAAGAAAGGGTTCTGCAAGAACTCTTAAAACTGAAGGTGGACAAAGCAATGGGGCCTGATGGAATTCACCCCAGAATTCTAAAAGAATTAAGGGGGGAACTAGTGAAACCACTGGCTACCCTTTTTAATAAATCATGGGAGGATGGTGTGGTACCTGAGGACTGGAGGAAGGCGGATGTGATTCCCCTTCATAAAAGTGGGACCAAGACAGAGGCAGGAAACTACAGACCTGTCAGTTTGACGTCTGTGGTAGGGAAAGTAATGGAGTCACTTCTGAAGGAAAGAATTGTTGAGTACCTAGAGGCCAGTGGGGCACAGGACCCAAGGCAGCATGGGTTCACAGCGGGAAGGTCATGGCAGACGAATCTAATAGATTTCTTTGACTGGGTGACCAAAGTAGTAGACCAGGAAGGGGCTGTGGACATGGCCTACCTAGACTTTTAGCAAGGCATTTGACACAGTCCCATACAAAAGATTAATAGTCAATTAACCAGCCTGGGAGTGGGTCCCAGGTGGTAGCCTGGTAAAACATTGGCTGGACAACAAGACACAGAAGGTAATTGTAAATGGAGTCCACTCTGAAGAAAGAGGGTTTACTAGTGGGGTACCGCAGGGTTCAGTACTGGGTCTAGTCCTTTTTAATGTCTTCATAAGTGACATTGGGAGGGACTGGAAGGAAAAGTATGCCTCTTTGCAGGTGACACAAAGATCTGCAACAGGGTTGATACACAAGGAGGTGTGGAAAGGATGAGAAGGGACTTGGCAAGGTTGGAGGAATGGTCAGAAGTATGGCAGCTTGGATTCAATGCAAAGAAGTGCAAAATAATGCACCTGGGAAACAAGAACCCAGGGGAAGAATACACAATGGGGGAGGTAGTAACAACAAAAAAAATGGAAAGGGACCTGGGGGTAATCATATCAGATGACCTTAAGGTTAGCAAGCAACATGAGAAGGCAGAGGGAGGGCTGGGGTATATTGGGATGCATAGGGACAGGCATCACCAGCAGAAAACAGGAAGTTGTTATCCCTCTGTACAGACAATTGGTGAGACCACATCTGGACTACTGCGTCCAGTTCTGGAGACCCCATCTCCGCAAGGACATAGACAGGATAGAGGCAGTCCAGAGAAGGTCAACTAAAATGGTGCAGGATCTGCAAGAGAAGCCGTATGAGGGGAGAGACTAAAGGAGCTTAATATGTATACCCTTCAGGAAAGAAGGGAGAGGGGACATGATAGAAACTTTAAGTACCTCAGTGGAATCAACAAAGTCCAAGAGGGTAGCATCTTTCAGAAAAAGAGACGGCAAGAACAAGGGTCACAATTTAAAGATAGAGGGGGGGGAGGTTCAGGGGCAATGTGAGGAAGTATTATTTCACAGAGAGGGTAGTGGATGCATGGAACAGCCTTCCTGAGGAGGTTGTGGGGTATAAAACTGTGGGAGAATTCAAAAATGCATGGGACAGATATAATGCAATTCTTGTGGGGATAGAAAGAAATAGGCTGTTGGTTAACTATGATCTGCGGCCTATCCTGTAGGTAGGGAAATGGACAGACTAGATGGGCCAAGTGGTCATTATCTTCCGTCAAAGTCTATGTTTCTATGTTTCTATCTCATTCAACAAAATCTTCGGTCTTCTTCAGGTATAAGCCTGGTAAAAAATCAGTGGCTTACTTTGTTCTCACAAACTTGGATTTAGTCGGAAATAATTCTCTTCTCTCCCTCTCAGGGGCAGCAGGCAGACATGAAGGCCACAACTCAGGCCTTTCCACAGTTCTCCCGTATGAAACTACTCAGACGGCTGCTTGACTGTCTCAAGCATGTTGTTTCTTTAGCTCCCAACTTAGATCTGACTCAACTGCCAGCAAGCCTGGGAAATTCTCCAAGATCCAAAAGGTTTGGTTGGCTGATCCTCCTGTCAGTCACAACAAAGGCTCCCCCTTTAGGTGCAAAAAGGCTAATAAAGTCTAAAACTACAATTCCTACAGATTTTGACTCCAGTAAGCTCCTGTAGTCCAGCTCCATTTTAGGTTCCACCAGCACTGATTGGTCCAATTCGCAGTCCAGGACCAAGATAGTGGAGATAAACAAAACAGTCCTTGCTGCAAAGAAGACAGGTTAGACAAACTACATTATCATTATCACTCTAAATGATTTTCAGCAAATAGTTACATCTTTCAACAGAGCTCTCTCTCAGGTTACTTATGACTGCAATCCAGGTAGCTCTTAAAGAGACAGTACACAGAGGCTATACAGGCACTCTCTGGCAATCACATTTAACTGCTAAAATGCAGGACACCAGCCTGGCAGTGAGCATTTACGCAAGCTCGAGGAAGACTTTTTAGGAACCTCCATTTGTGGGGGGATTACACCACATTACCTCTGAGCCGTCCGTCCTCTTTCTTCAAATTGTGCTCCCTTGTTCTTGCACATCTCTTTTTCTGAAAGATGCTACCCTCTTAGACTTTGTTAAATCCCTTGAGGTACTTGAACGTTTCTATCATGTCCCCCTCTCCCTCCTGTCCTCAACGCTATTCAGGTGTCCTCTCAAGGACAACGCCCATGGACCTAATTGGACTATGCCATCCAGATAGGTCCAGATCAATGGGGCACCAACAAAATGCAGTAGTAAATTATTGTGCAGAGAAAATGCTGAAAACAACAACTGCAAGTCAGCAATCCAGTGCAAAGTAATCATCGGATAAGGACCAGGGCATCTTCCTGTCTGGGAAGGGAGGCACCTCAAGGGGGTAGAAGGTTGGGTGGAGGGGAATTTACTATTTCAAACTCCAGGGGGCTGCTACTCGGGGGGGGGGAATGTGCAGTGGGTTTACTATTCCAAACTCCAGGGGGATACAACATGGCAGGGAGAAACTCAGTGCAGGGGATTTACTATTGTAAAGTCCAGGGGGACGCAGCTTAGTGGGGGCACAAGTGAAGTGGCGCTCGACAAAAAAAAAATTAAACAGACAACTGAAAAACACAGAGGTAGTAAAACTCAGACCTGGGCCTGCTGCATGAAGAAACCCATTCACAGCATGTGACTCTAACCTCTCGACTGTGGCAGCAACATACTTCCATAGCACACACTGGTGGACTTCAACACAAGGAATCCAGGAGGAGGGAGACCACTTCAGGTCAGAAACATGCTATAAATAGACACATTATTTTATCCATGGTGCAATTCCGACTCATGCTATAAATTTATTTATTTCAGTAAGTAGTACAACAAGAGGAAAGTAATTACATAAACAAAAGAACAATATGGCAAGATAAATATTGTGTGAACTGCAGCCAGTGGCCTTGTCTAAAGAGGGGTGAAAGGGCTTACAAGGAGAAAAAGAACAGGGGTGAATTGGGGTGGAAGGAGCAAAAAAGAACAAGGAGGAGATTCCACAATGAAGCTTGAGAAGAAAGATCTACGGGGTGGGGGTAGTGGGAGAGAACAAGGTGAGGAAACAGAGCATAGAGGGGGAAGTGGGAGGAGGGGAAAGGAAGGGGGGATGAGGTAGGATGAAAGGAAGGCAGGAAAGGGATAAGGGAGGAATTACTGTGAGTGGAATAGCACAACAGCAGCATAAGGCTATACAGGGCCAAATGGTAAAAGAGGGAGGTCCCAGTGCATTTAGCTGTCAGCAGAGATTAGGTATAGCAGTCACAAGATGCTCTGAAAACTAGGAATTGATGCAGCTTCCACTTAAATGGTCCCAAGGTTGCAGTTGTCACAATATTAGTAGGAAAGGAATTAAATAAATTAGCAGCTCTAACTGCAATGGATCGCTGTCGGAGCTAGGTTCAACAGCGAGGGACAGTAAAAGTTTGGCTTACAGAACATAGTGTGCTCCGAGTGCCCCGGAAGGGACTGAAAAGCTGAAGGGGAACCTGGCGGTAGGAGACCAAGATTGCCTTCTTAGCCAAAAGGCAGGCTTGATATTCAATTTGAGCCTGGAGTTGAAGCCAGCCTGCTTGTTCATAAAGGTCACAAGTGTGAGTACGATACGCTACACCAGTTGGTAGACAGCATGCCTTATTCAGAGCTGTAGTGAGCCAATGTAGAGTTGTGTCTGTGGCAGGACCATAAATGACCAATCCATAGTCAATAATAGACACAGTTGAACTTTGGATAGCAAATCTGAGGGCTTCGATAGTAAGGCAGTGTTTATGCCTGTGTAGAAGGCCTAGGCAAATGTTAACTACTTTGGAGACATTCTCAACATGGTTGGATTAGGAGAGCGTAAATGATATGCGATTTTCCCTGTGCTCATATTCCTATGTCTTTTTGACTGGATACCCATGCAGTCAATATTGTATGTGGCCGACACTTCAGTAGATGCCTTCAAGATGATGACCAGAGAAATCAATATAATTAACAGAGTAAAGTGTCACTTATGGCTAAACCATGGCATCCCAACCAGGACTCCAAGAACCTCCACATGAAAGTTCAGTCCCAGGGCATTACCGTATTTGGTAGGAGTTACAGAATGCCTTATTTTGAATATTAGCTGAGCGCTTATATTCAAGGGTCCCAATTATTCATTAGTTATACTTTGTTAGTCATTATTCAGCCACTGGAACTGGCTGTGAGACTACAAGATCTAATGAGACTTCCTGTCCAGTAAGAAGTCATTTTGTAAGCTCACTAAAGGCAGGTCATGTGACCCAGCACTCACAAATGCTTCAGACAGGAGAAACAGATAACTTGAGCTGTTGCAGAGAAAGAATCTATTTACATCCACTTCCAAAAAACTAGACAAGTATCAGAAACCTTGACACTTTTTGTTCCCTTTCTAAATACCAAGATTTTGGCCCCCACTAGCCTTTCTTGTTTGGACAGCATCTACCGGTTTTCCCCTGCACCCACTCTACTGGCTGGTCAGGCTGGGATACAGCCTGCTGAACAAAGTACGGAAAGGTAGTGCACTGAGTTTTTGTAGGGGTTTGATCAGTCTGTTTGCTGATGATACCAAGGTAGGAGCAGTGGTGGATGACCTAGGGGGGTGGCAGGGGTTGCAGGATGATCTGGCAAAGCTTGAAACCTGATCAGACACCTGGCAACTGGGGTTTAATGCCAAAAAGTGCAAGGTGCTGCATTTTGGGATGAAGAACCCAAGGAGGAGTTACCAGCTGGGGGGGAGTGCAGCTGGTCCAGAAAGAGGAGGAGAAGGATCTAGGGGTGCTCATTACAGGGTCAATGAACAACTCGGCACAATGTAGGAAGGCAGCTGCAAAGGCCAACAAAATGCTGGGTTGTATTGCAAGTGGTATATCCTTGAGGAGGGAGGAGGTGATTCTGCCACTGTATAGGTCATTAGTTAGACCACACCTGGAGTACTGCGTGAAGTACTGGCAGCCGTATCTGAAGAGGGACATTAAGTTACTGGAGGGGGTGTAGCGCAGGGCGGCAAAGATGATCAAAGGCTGGGGGACTTATCATACGAAAGGAGGCTGAGAGAGTTGAACATGTACTCACTGGAGGAGAGGAGAGACGGGGGGACATGATTGAAACCTTTAAGTACATTAAAGGAATAAACAAGACAGGTACAGAGGGGCTGTTCAAAGTAAGGAAGGGGAGGGCCACCAGGGGCCATGATATGAGACTGGAGGGAGGAAGGTTCAGGAGCGAGATGAGGAGACACTTTTTTAAAGAGAGGGTGGTGGCTGGGTGGAATGCGTTACCTGCAGAAGTGGTATCCAGTAGAACAGTGGACTGCTTCAAAAGGGGATGGGACAGGACAAGGAGGAGGGTCAATGAAAGGGAAGGGTGGAAGGGAGGTGCAGCTGCAGAATAAGGGGTGCTAGCTGCACATTCAAGCAGACTTGATAGACCTCTAGGCCTTTATCTGCTGGCAAATTTCGTATGTTCGTATGTTCATAGGGGGTGGAGGAGCCATATCCTTCTTTCTCCTGCCACTGAGACCTTGAGAGGTGGAGGTTTTTTGGCCACCTGACTTTCTTACTTTGTGGGTCTCAAGGTACTCCCCATACTCTGCATCATCATCAAAACTGCTTAGGTTAGCCTGTTTGGATTATGTATTAGTGGGCAAATCTCCTGTTGGAAAGTACTCAGACCATAAAAGTGTGCCTCTTCATCTGCACTGATAAGTTCAACAGTAGAGGAGACAGGCTGAGAAACAAGAGGTGTCCCATTAGGAATGGGTGCAGTACTGGAAACAGTTGTGTAACTGGCTGGGGCCACAGTGGAAGCAGTGACTGATGTCACTGTAGCAGTACTGGTGGTCGCCATGGTTACAGCTGCAGGTGTGGTCTGGGTCACAGTGGCATGAGTGGTCTGTCACATTGGCAGAAGTGGTCAGGGTCAAAGTGGAAGGAGTGGTCTCAGTCACAGTGGCTGCAGTGGCTGGCAGGGCCACTGTTGCAGCAGAAGTTGGGATACTAGTAGTCTCAGTGGCTGGGTGGTGGATCAGAGCAGTTTTGGTTATTAAGGAGGATGTCCTCATCCTAATGATACTGGTGGTAGTGTCAAGGGACGTAGAGGACACATTCACAATGGTAGTATCAATGGCAGATAATGACAATGCCCTCTTAGCAGCACTATTAGTACTTTCAATGCTACTTTTACTAATTTCACTGTTGTCAGCTGATGCCATACTGGTGCTGGTGGAAGCGCAGACGTTGATGGGTAAAATATAATTTTGTATGGTGAATGCACACTGAGTGTTGCTCTACACTATGCAGCTGTCCACCATCTCCTACTGCTTGCTGCTGTACACCTGCTGCAGCTTTGCTGGAGCTGCTGGACAAACTATGTTTTCTGGCAGTATGTCCTCTGTCTGCCATAGTAGTATTCCTCACAGGAAGATCTATTCAATTGAAATTATACTATTATGCAATATAGTCACTCAAGTCACTGCAGCAATGCTGAGATTCATAAGATTCATAAGATAGATTTCAGGTTCACAAAGCGTCGACCTTATTAAGACCTACACCGTTATAATAATATTTGGTATTTACTTAATGAACAATAGTTATCTAGTGCATGCTTAAACTGATTCATTGAATTACAAGACACCACGCATTCTGATAACGCATTCCATTGCATAACCACTCTCTGTGAAAACCAATTTCCCCTCAAGTTTCTATTGTAGTTATCACCTTTGATCTGTTATTGGTGACCTCTATTAGTTCTTAAGTCAGATCTTTTATCTAAGCCCACACATTCCCAAAGATCAACCTTATTGAAAGCCCTATAAACCATGCACATATCACCTCTGAATTTTCTGTATTGTAGAGAGTACATCCCCATTTCTCCCAATCTCTCTTCATATGTTAAGTCCTTCAAACCGTGCACCATTCTTGTCACACGTCTCTGAACTCCCTCCAATTTCCTTGCATCCTATTTCAAATGAGGCAACCAGAAACTCCCACAATACTCCAGGTGGGGACGCGCCAAGGAGGTGTAATGTGGAATCACCACCTCCCTATCCATGCTCCTTATATTTCTTGCAATTGATGCCAAAATGCTATATCCTTTTTTTAATTACCTGGGTACAATGTTCACAGGTCATATCATTATAAATTTGTACTCCCAAGTCCCTTTCTGAATCTGTAATTTGAAGTTGACAGCCATTTACGGTATAGTTAAATCTGCAGTTCTTCCTACCTAGATGCATGATCTTACGCTTATTCATGTTAAACTTCAGTTATTTTTTATCCCGCCAATCTTACTATTGAATTTATACAATCCTGGAAGGATTCTGCATCCTGTCTATTTGAGACTAGGGCCCCCAGTTTGATATCATTGGCGACTTTTGAAATCCAGGTGTCGGAGGTATCAGAAATTGCAGATATAAGTACATTAAACAGTGTGAGTCCCAACATGGAGCCCTGGGGTCCCCGCTGGGTACTGATACCAAAGGTGACATGTGATCCTAATGCATACCTTCTGCTTCCTTTGTCCAAGCCAAGCTATTATCCAGTTGACTATGTAGTCATCAAGACCTATTTTCTTTATGGTTTGTATCAGCTCTTGGTGTGAGACGCTGTTGAATGCTTTATCAAAATCGATATATAAGATATCCACTAGCATGTTGTTATCTAGGGCTTTGCTAATTGGATCATAAAAGTTGATAAGATTTGTGAGACATGATCTGCCCCTTTTGAATCCTTGTTGCTAGATGTCAGTACTACCATAATCCACAACATGTGATTCAATGATTTCTTTAATAAAGGACTCAAGGACCTTACCCAGGACACTAGTTAGGTTTATTGGCCTATAATTTGAACAACTAGATTTTGGGCCTTTCTTATGAATTGGGGTGATCTGTGCTAGTGTCCAATCTTCTGTGACCTTGCTCACTTGGAATGATTTTTGAAAAATTGTATGGCGAGGGGTACAAATAACAGGTTGCAATTCTTCCAAGATCCTATGGTGAAGTTCTTCAGGCCCTGGAGATTTATTAGGGTCTATTTGTCCCTAACCATTTCAGGTGATATTACTGTAATACAAGTTGACATCCCAATAGTGTTGTTCTTTATTGGGACTCCTTTTTATGTTGATTGCGCACATGCGCAAGCAACATATTGCGGCAGCTTACTCCAGAAGCAGGTTGTGGAGGTGCGTCACTGTTGTGGCCAATGCCCCCACAGCCTTTGGAGGCTTGGCCCACTTTTCCCAATGGGGTGGAATGCTGCTGCTGACACTAGTTCAGCCAGCGTGCCACAACTTTGTAAGGTTTCAGCCGCTGCAATCAGGGGCTACCTCATCATTGCAGCATAAGCCATTCTGCTGCAATGAGGAAGCGACTATTCATTGCTGAGCAGAACCTTGTTAGTGTGATATTGTTTGTGAACATGGTGGTGGCTTGCTGTCGTGTTCACAAACAATATGAAGCAGCCCCACTGTCGTGGGGGTGTCCAATCCCCCTCGGCAGCATGGGCCCCCCCAAAATATATGTTTGCTGACGGGGGCCCCAATCCCTGTCAGCTTCAGTGCCCTAATGTTAATGTTGCCGACAGGGAAGCCAACTCCCCATCAGTATTATGTCCCTCCCACCCCAGTGTCATTTGCCTACGGGGGAGCCCAGTCCCCGTCAGCATAATTCCTTCCCAAACACACACACAGTTGTGCCGAGATGCCTAATTCCCCTCGGCTCTTGTGCCCCCCTTTTGTGCCGACGGGGGTACCTAATTCCCCCATCAGCTACAGCTGCCCCCCCAAACAAACACTCTGTTGGCATGCTGGGAGCCCAACCCAGCGTGCCAAATGGCCCTGTAAAAAAAAAAAAAGTCCTGCAATGTTTTTTTGGTTTTTTTTTTTGTACCTGTCAAAAAAGAAAACGGTCCCTCGCGGTCTCACTGCCCCCCTTCCACAACCCACACCCACCCTCTGTGCACCCTGCCTCCTCACACACCCCCTCACCCCATACTTACCTATGGAGTCCAGCGTGAAGATCTTTGGTGGACCGGGAACACATCTGCACTCTTCAAAGCCGACCGCAAAATGCTGGTAAGCTGTATAATGGCATAAATATGTTTTTTTCAACTTTGCTGCATATCTCAGGCATTTTGGGGAATTTTGGCACCAAATTTTCAACATGGAGTTTTTGGGACCCCTCCTCATGAATTCTGCCACTGTCATGGGGTTATTTGACTCCAAAAGGTGATTTTGCAGTCACTGCATGGAATCACCTTTTGGGACTGATTAAAAAAATGACAGTGCCAGTGTTCATAAGGTGGGCTCTCAAAAAGCCTATGTTGCAAATTTGGTGGAAAAAATCCCAAAAATGACTGTGCTATGAGCGTGCATTGCGCAGTTTGCACGCACGCACGTAACTTCTCAAATTTATAATATTTTCACTCCAGATTTTCAACATTGCCATTTTCCCACACCTACTTATGAACAGTATAGCTGTCATTTTATTCATCCTGGCCGAAATGTTTTTTCGCACTTCAGGTGCAGAATAGCACAGTTGCTGTGGGAAATCAGTGTATAGGACAGATTAACAAAATGACAGTGATACTGTTCATGAGCAGAGGTCCTAAAAAGTTTATGTTGAAAATTAGGTGATGATAGTCCATCAAATGACTGTGTTACAAGTGTGTGTTGCACAGTTTCCATGCACCCTTGTAACTTTGCAGATTTGTAATATTGTCATGCCAGATTTTCAACGCTGGCATTTTTTCACACCTCCTTATGAACAGTACAGCTGTCATTTTGCACATCCTGACCTAAATGTGTTTTCACGCTTCTGGCGCAGAATAGTGCAGTCGCTGTGAGAAATCAGTGTTCGGGACAGATTAAGAAAATGACAGTGACACTGTTCGTGAGCAGAGATCCTAAAAACCCTGTGTTGAACATGTGGTGACGAACTCCATAAAATGACTGTGTTACAAGCGTGCGTTGAACTGTTTCCATGCACCCTTGTAACTTAGAAAATTTGTAATATTTTCACTCACATTTTCAGCACTGCCATTTTTTCACACCTCTTTATGAACAGTACAGCTGTCATTTTTCACATCCTGGCCATAATATGTTTTTGTACTCCTGCCGTAGAATAGCACAGTCACTGTGGGAAATCAGTGTTTGGGACAGAATAATATCGAGTGAGTGAGGGGGGGAGTGACCGAGCTCAAATGAGCTCTGCTGGGACTGCTGCAGATTTCTTTGTGGGCAGAAAAAGGCCCCAATGCAGGTGCCCAGTACAAAAGGTCAGCCTGCAGCAGTGGGAGAAACAGAACGACAGAGCAAGTGAGGGAGGGGAAGTGAGCGGACTCAACGGAGCTCTGTCTGGACCGCTGCAGAATTCTTTGTGGGCAGAAAAAGGCATTAATGCAGTTAGGGGCCCAGTACAAAAGGGCAGCCTGCAGTGGTGGGAGAAACAGTATGAGCAAGTGAGAAAGGGGGACTGAGTGAGCTCAATGGAGCTCTATCAGGACTGCTGCGGATTTCTTTGTGGGCAGAAAAAGGCGCCAATGCAGACAGGAGCCCAGTGCAAAAGGGCAGCCTGCAGCACCAGAAGAAACGGAATGAACGACTGAGAGAGGGGGAGTGAGTGAGCTCAACAGAGCTCTGTTGGGACTGCTGCGGATTTCTTTGTGGGCAGAAAAAGGTGCCAACAGATGTGGAGCCTAGTACAAAAGGGCAGCCTGCAGTGCCAGGAGAAATAGAATCAGTGGGTGAGAGAGTGGGAGTGAGTAACCTCAACGGAGCTCTGTTGGGAAAGCTGTGAACTTCTTTGTGGGCAGAAAAAGGTGCCAACATAGGCAGGAGCCCAGCACAAAAGGGCAGCCTGCAGCGTGGGGAGACACAGAATGAGTGAATGAGACAGGGGGAGTGAGTGAGTGAACTCAACGGAGCTGTGTCAGGACTGCTACGGATTTCTTTGTGGGCAGAAAAAGGTGCCAATGCAAGCAGGAGCCCAGTACAAAAGTGCAGTCTGCAGTGTTGGGAGAAATAGAATGAGCAAGTGAGAGAGGGGAAGTGAGCGAGCTCAATGGAGCTGTGCCGGAACTGTAGTGTTGCCCACCCTCCCGCTTAGGGTCCTTCTTTGTCCTATATTACAGCAGGGTCTGTGGAGTGGAGACAAAGCAATGAGTAGATATGCCCACCCCTCCTTATGAACAGTACAACTGTCATTTTTCACAACCTGGCCGAAGAGCGTTTTCGCACTTCCAGTGCAGAATAGTGCGGTCACAGTGGGAAATCAGTGTTTGGGACACATTAAGAAAACCACAGTGACACAGTTCATGAGCAGAGGTCCTAAAATGCCTATGTTGAAAATTTTGTGATGAAAGTCCATAAAATGACTGTTACGAGCATGCATTGTGCAGTTTCCATGCACCCTTGTAACTTCGCAAATCAGTAATATTTTCACGCCACATTTTCAACACTGGCATTTTTTTACACCTCCTTATGAACAGTACAGCTGTCATTTTTTACATCCTGGCTGAATTGTGTTTTCGCACTTGTGGTGCAGAATAGCACGGTCACTGTGGGAAATTAGTATTTGGGACAGATTAAGATCAAGTGAGTGAGAGGGGGGAGTGACCGAGCTCAACTGACCTCTATCGGGACTGCTGCAGATTTCTTTGTGGCAGAAAAAGGCCCCAATGCAGGAGCCCAGTAAAAAGGGCAGCCTGCAGTGCCAGGAGAAACAGAACGAGCGGGTAAGGCAGGGTGAGTGAGTGACCTCAGTGGAGCTCTGTTGGGACTGCTGCGGATTTCTTTGTGGGCAGAAAAAGGCAGCAATCCAGGCAGGGGCCCAATACAAAAGGGCAGCCTGCAGCGGTGGGAGAAACAGAATGGGCAACTGAGAGAGGGGGAGTGAGCGAGCTCAACTGAGCTCTATTGTGACTACTGCATATTTCTTTGTGGGCAGAAAAAGGCAGCAACGCAGGCAGGAGCCCAGTACAAAAGGGCAGCCTGCAGCACTGGCAGAAATGGAATGAGTGAGTGAGAGAGGAGGAGTGAGTGATCTCAACGGAGCTCTGTTGGGACTGCTGCAGATTTCTTTGTGGGCTGACAAAGACACCAACAGAGGCAGGAGCCCACTACAAAAGGGCAGCCTGCATCGCCAGGAGAAACAGAATGAGCTTGTGAGACAGGGAGACTGAGCGACCTCAACGGAGCTCTATTGGGACAGCTGTGGATTTTTTTGTGGGCAGACAAAGTTGCCAACACACACAGGAGCCCAGCACAAAAGCACAGCCTGCAGCGCCAACAGAAACAGAAACAGAATGAGTGACTGACAGAGGGTGAGTGAGCGAGCTTAACGGAGCAAAGCAATCAATACTCGGCATTGACAAATGCTTGTTGATATACACTCTCAGAATAGTGGTTAAACTCAATAGCCATCTTGTGGCAGTCAGTTATAGTTTTCCCTCCCAGTATTAAGGGCCCAATGCTATTGTTATTTGATTTTAAGCTACCTATACAGTTATAGAAAGCTTTTTTATTGTCTGCCACTTTGTTGGCCAAATTGTATTCCATATCTTTTTTGGCCTTTTTTATTGTTTTTTTTTAGCTTTCTGAGCTTCTCCTTATATTTCCCTTTGTTTCCTTCTGTACCCTTTTGTTTTAATTTTCTATAAAGTTTATTTTTGGACTTTGTTAACTTCTGTATTTTAGAATTAAACCATGACGGTATCTTCCCGCTTTTATTATATTTGTTTTGAGTAGGTATATTTGTCTCCACCAGATCTAAGAGAAATGTTTTAAATTCTTCCCACATTTTTGTGTATTCTGGTTCTGAAATGCCCCTTCCCAGTCCCAAAGACCAAACAGGTTCCTGAGCATGTTGTAGTCAGCTAGATCAGATTGTTTTACGCTTGTAACCCCCATTTGACTTTCTTAGTTTTTATTAAGAATTCTACCATGTTATGATCACTTCCCATGAGTGGTTCTCTGATTTTACAGTTTCCCACTTCATCATCCATACTGGTAATCACCAAGTCTATGATATTATCCCCCCAGTGCTATCTATTAAATGGTTAACCATGTTGAGGGTGTCCAGTACCTCTAAAAAATCTAGCTCTAGTGATGTGGATGGAGTCCATGTCTCCCATTTAATTCCTGGGAAGTTGAAATCCCCTAAAAATAATAGTCTTGTCCTGGCATCCAACTGTCTCAGATGGTTGATAAAATCAGTAGTTCTATCACTACCCAGAGAGGGAGGTCTATAACACGCTACCACTGTTATCTGTCTTTCCTTTTGTAGGACCAATCGCAGCATGAGTTGTTCGAAATCGAGTTCTAATGCTGTTTGAATTTCATAATCTTTGATATCATTTCTTACGTACAAGGCTATCCCTCCTCTGATTTTTTTCCACTCTATCTTTTCTAAACAATTGGTAACCATTTATTTTGGTTCCCTAAGCATTGTTCTTCCACCAAGTCTCAGTTATTGAGCATAGGGCAATATTTTCTTTATTCAGGATCAACTCTAATTCCTCCCTTTTGTTTCTTAGGCTCCTTGCATTAACTAACAGTGCTTTCCACTCTGATAGACTTTCCTTGTTATGCTTGGTGGGTTCAAGTTTGGAGAAACATCCCCCCCCCAATTAGTTTAAAGTTTGGAAGACCTTACCATGTATTCTGTCAGCTGGAACCCTTGTGTCTGTCTCATTTAAATGCAGCCCATCATGGGCATACAGTTTATGGGCATTTTCACATCTTTGCCAATGTTCCAAAAAGTCAGTTTTCCTTACGAACATACAAAATTTGCCAGCAGATAAAGGCCTAGAGGTCTATCAAGTCTGCTCGAATGTGCAGCTAGCACCCCTTATTCTGCAGCTGCCCCTCCCTTCCACCCATCCTCTTCATTAACCCTCCCCCTTGTCCTGTCCCATCCCCTTTTGAAGCAGTCCACTGTTCTACTGGATACCACTTCTGAAAAGTAATGCATTCCACCCAGCCACCACCCTCTCTGTAAAAAAGTGTCTCCTCATCTCGCTCCTGAACCTTCCTCCCTCCAGTCTCATATCATGGCCCCTGGTGGCCCTCCCCTCCCTTACTTTGAACAGCCCCTCTGTACCTGTCTTGTTAATTCCTTTCATGTATTTAAAGGTTTCAATCATGTCACCCTGTCCCTCCTTTCCTCCAGTGAGTACATGTTCAACTCCTTCAACCTCCTCTCATGTGATAAGTCCCCCAGCCCCTTGATCATCTTTGTCGCCCTGTGCTGCACCCCCTCCAGTAACTTAATGTCCCTCTTCAGATACGGGCGCCAGTACTGCACGCAGTACTCCAGGTGTGGTCTAACTAATGACCTATACAGTGGCAGAATCACCTCCTCCCTCCTCGAGGATATACCCCTTGCAATACAACCCAGCATTTTGTTGGCCTTTGCAGCTGCCTTCCTACACTGTGCTGAGTTGCTCATTGACCCTGTAATGAGCATACCCAGATCCTTCTCCTCCTCTGTCTGGGCTAGCTGCACTCCCCCCAGCTGGTAACTCCTCCTTGGGTTCTTCATCCTTAGCACACCACCTATGCAACCACCCATTAAATATTTTAATTTCATTAGTTCTGTGCAGCCCCACCCATGGGACCGGCAAGATCTCAGATATAACTAGTGCACACTTCCTCTGTTTCAATTCTGACCCCACTGTCTCAAATTCTCTCTGGCTGTAGGTAACATCCTATCTGCCTATATCGTTTACACCTATATGTAGACACACCAGTGTCTGTATGGTGTTCTCCAGCAGCCCTGGGAGAAGTTTAACCTCGGTGATACCTGCCCTGGGGAGACATTGGTGATACCTGCCCTGGGGAGGCATGAAACCGTGAGGTGCTCTTTCCTGTCTTTACAGATGATTCCATCAGTAAAGCGTTATATCTGAGATCATGCCGGTCCCATGGGTGGGGCTGCACAGAACTAATGAACACAAAAGATTAATATGTAAGTTAGCCAGCCTGGGAGTGGGTCCCAAGATGATAGCCTGGATAAAGAATTGGCTGGAGAATAGGACACAGAGGGTAATAGTAAATGGAGTCCACTCTGAAGAAAGGGGGGTTACTAGTGGGGTGCCACAGGGTTCAGTATTAGGACCGGTCCTCTTCAATATCTTTATAAGTGACATTGCAGTGGGACTGGAAGGAAAAGTATGTCTCTTTGCAGATGTCACAAAGATCTGCAACAGAATTGATGCACGAGGTGGGGTGGAAAGGATGAGAAGGGACTTGGCAAGGTTAGAGGAATGGTCAAATGTATGGCAGCTTAGATTTAATGCTAAGAAGTGCAAGGTAATGCACCTGGGAAATAAAAACCCTGGGGAAGAGTACACAATGAGGGGTGAGATACTAACAACAACAAAAATGGAAAGGGACCTGGGGGTAGTCATATCAGATGACTTAAAAGTGGGCAAGCAATGTGAGAGGGCAGTAAGGAGGGCTGGGGGGATACTGGGATGCATAGGGAAAGGCATCAGCAGTAGAAAACTGGAAGTTGTTATCCCTCTGTACAGACAGCTGGTGAGACCCCTTCTGGAGTACTGTGTGCAGTTCTGGAGACCCAATCTCCACAAGGACATAGCCAAGATGGAAGCTGTCCAGAGGAGGTCAACTAAAATGGTGCAGGTCTGCACCGGAAGACATATGAAGAGAGACTAAAGGAGCTTAATATGTATAGCCTCGAAGAAAGGAGGGAGAGGGTGGACATGATAGAAACTTTCAAGTACCTCAAGGGACTCAACAAAGTCCAAGAGGGTAGCATCTTTCAAAGAAAGAGGTGTGCAAGAACAAGGGAGCACAATTTGAAGATGGGGGGGCGGCTCAGAGGTAATGTAAGGAAGCATTTTTTCACAGAGAGGGTTGTGGATGCATGGAATGGCCTTCCGGAGGAGGTTGTGGAGTCAAAAACTGTGGTTGAATTCAAGCATGCATGGGACAGCCATAAGGCAATTCTAGGGGATGGGGGTAGAAAGAAGTAGGCTGCTGGTTAACTAGGATCTGCAGCTTATCCATTAGGTAGGGAAATGGGCAGACTGGGTGGGCCAAGCGGTCCTTATCTGCCATCAAATTCTATGTTTCTATGTTTCTATAATGAGTCTCTGATAACAACTATGCCCCTTTTGGAAACTAAAGGCTGGTCAGTTGTATTTAAAGGTTCACTTTGTTGAGCATTTATGGTTTCTTACCCTAATGTGCACTTAGAACTTGCGTCAGTGCTCATTCCATTATCTCTAGATACATCTGGGATATGTTGGGTGGCAGTGTTCTTCAGATTTACCCTAGGTCTTTCTAGAATTGCACCTACATTTGCTTCTGCTTGAGCATTGCCTGAACTGTGTGCCTCCTCTTGGTGTAGCCCAATACTTTCTCCCTGATCCATTTCGGCCTCCCCTTCCATTGTCAGACAACTGCATCAGTTAGTTAAATTTAATTGTAATTTGCCATCCCGCCTTTTTTTCTTGGGACCTTTTGGTACTTGACATCAGTCATGGGGGGTTTCCAGATCTGACTCATCTTGCCTGAACTTTCTTTTCTCATTTTGCCCCTTGGTTATTTCCTTTGATTTATGCAGTTTCTCTTTTTCATATAACAACTTTTTGGTGTCATTAACAAATTGTTTAATGTTTTCAATCCCTGCTTGTATTTGGATCTGCTCCTCCAAGCATTTTACTTTCTGTTGCAATTTGCTAGTGTACCTACATTTCTTACAAACTGACCCTTCCATTTGGTTGCACTGTCCTCTCATAGCACATATTGTGCATAAATATCAAGTACCTGCTGTATCTTCTATAACATTCACCTCATATAAACTGTAGCCTACCTCTGTTTAATGGTGCTCAGTCCCTTTCCCCTCTTCCCCGGCTGACACGGCAGACACAATTAAGCTGTTTGCCTTAGCTGTGTCACTTTTGCTGGGCTCGCCAATGCTGGGCACCCCAACACTGGGCTCGCTAACACTCGCCATGGAGTTGCTTATAAAGTGCAGCAACCGAAAGTAGTGTGTCAGACCGCTTCTGGTCCCCTCTGTACACTCAAGGTCCCAAACTATTTCAAAACTAGCTTTGTCTGCCCATAAATGGTCAGGCAATAGGCCCCATACATAAAAAAAAAAATCCTCAAGTGCCCAGCAAAATGCAGCGTTTACTGTTAAAAACTAATTGGGTCCTTTGAGTGGTGTTGCCTAGCAACCATACCACAGGACATCCTCCGCTTAGCTTCAGAGCTAACTGTAGTGCAAACTATACCCCCCAGTCACCAGAATGACTGGTACAATACCCAGCAGCAGTATTTAGACACACTACCCTTTTAAAATCTGACCAAATGCTGGAATAGCATTCTTTGTAGCATGCCTACCGGAAGTAGCGTGTCCGCCCGCTTCCAGTCCCTCGCTACACTCAAGGTCCCAAAATATTACAAAACTAGCTTTGTCTGCCCCTAAAAGGTCAGAAAATGGCCCTCGGACCTCAACAGATCCTCAAATCTATGCTCTTCTGCAGCTCTCATAACCCACACAAGCTACATCACTTGGCTATCTCTACCACCCAGGGGAACACTCTAGATCAGGTGGGGTCCTTCAAATACTTAGGGATACAGCTTGACCCTAATCTCTCCTATGGACTTCATGTAGATAATGTAGCTAGAGCTGCTAATACATGGCTTGGTCTCCTCTACAAACACAGACCACACCTCACACCAGAAGCTTTGAAGGTTGCAGTCCTGAGCTCTGTGATCTCTGTAATAGACTATGGTCTCATCATTTATGGCTCGCCACAACCACAACCCTTAGACGCTCTCAACTGCCTTAAATAAAGCATGTCGGCTCATCACTGGTGCTCACCGCCTCACCCACACATGTGACCTGTACACTCAGACCGGGTTGGCTCCAACTATCAAACCGCATAAAGTTTCTCACCTGCTCCATGGTGAAAAAAAATCTACCTTGGCCTTGCACCTTCTGGGGTCTCAACTCTGTTACAATGCTGAATTAACAAATGGTGCCTTAGGAGATCCACACTACAGCTACTGAAAGTCCCCCACTGTCACACTTCACAGGGACAACGCTCTTTTGCTTATCAAGCTCCACTCTGGTTCAATGGCCTCAGCCCAGCCATCTCCTCTGCCCCAACTATTGGTATGTTTAAAACTAGGCTCCGGGACTATCTCACTACCAACAGCTCCTGTGACTGCCCAACTTAACCTTGTTTCTCCACTTCCCTTTCTGCTCTAGTTGTCCCCGCCTCCCCTCCTCACTGGATTCTACCCTCACAACTTGGTATACCCAATGCTGCACTTTTCACCCTCTCCCCACCTTTCCAACATTTCCTTCTCCCCCCTCCCCTCTTCCCTCTCCCTATGACTCTGGCACTTCTTATCTGTTGTCTATTTTTTCTGACAAATGCCACTGGCTGCCTTGTTACAATGCTACTCTTGAATTGTATTAATCTGTACTCTGTTTGCAATGTCCACATTGTTATAACGTCTGTCTTGATGTTCCCCATAATTTGTATTTCTCTGACGTGGAGCCTTTGTAAAAGAGCCAAGGCTCAAAGGTATTTGTAATCCTTGACTTGATAAATAAAAAATATAAATAAAAAAATAAATAAGTGCCCAGCAAAATGCACCATTTACTGTTAGATCCAGAAGCAAATGATTTGATACCTTTTAATGGACCAACATAGATGTAACAACAAGAACAAAGTGCTCTAGCTTTCGGACCAACCAGTCCTTCTTCAGAAGCTCATGGCAGTTGTTTAGAAAATACAATACTTATAACAGCTAGATAATGCAGAGAAAAACAGAAAAAATCCCCATTGGTTTAAAATACTCATTTAAAAAACAAAACAAAAAAAAAACGATGATGTCAGAGAAGTTTAATAGTACAATACTGCCCTCAGTCCGGATGAACCTTGGGTTCAGATGTTCCTGGTGCAACAGACATACAAAGAATCCTACTGCACATAAATTTAATTGACATAAGATAACACTGCTGAAGCAGATAACTCCCAAATCAAGCCATGAGTGTCACAGTCAGTATAAGGATGTGATTACTGAAAGGCAACCCCCACCCAGCTTAAAGACAGACTAAGATAGTTATAGGGCTCATGAAATTACAATGTATGCATTAAAGACAAGAATTACCAGTAAAGTTGTCTAAAAAACATCAGTGCTCACTGTGTGATGTGTAAAACCTAGCTGGACATGCCACCCAGCTGTATTCTCAAGCTAAATAAAAGGCCCAAGAGATTACAAAAACCTCAGGACTATATAAATGATAATTAAAATATAAATAGTCCTTTGTGTGGTGTTGCCTAGCAATCATACCGCAGGACATTCTCTGCTTAGCTTTGGGAGCTAACTGTAGTGCAAACTATACCTCCCAGCTACCAGAATGACTAGTACAATACCCAGAAACAGTATTCAGACACACTACCCCTTTTAAAATCTGACCAAATGCTGGAATAGCACTCTTTCATAGCGTAGCTACTGGAAGTAGCATGTCTGCCCGCCTCCGTTCCCCTTGCTACACTCAAGGTCTCAAAATATTACAAAACCAGCTTTGTCTGCCCTTAAAAGGTCAGACAATGGCCCCTGGACCTAAAGAAAATCCTCAAGTGCCCAGCAAAATGCAACATTTACTGTTAAAAACTAGTTGGGTCATTTGTGTGGTGTTGCCTAGCAACCATACCACAGGATGTCCTCCGCTTAGCTTCAGAGCTAATTGTAGTACAAACTATACCTCCCGGTCACTGAAATGACTGGTACAATACCCAGCGCAGTATTCAGACACACTACCCTCACTGACAACTAATAAAAGTCAAGCCTGATTTTTTTCTCAGAAAAAAAATATTGTTTTAAATCTCCTCTTGGGCACACAGCCACAGACTTAGAAGAAGCATTTGTCAATGCCGAATGTTTGCTTGCTGGTATTAACATTGGAAATGCAGGAGTTAGACAGATGCAGAATAGGAATGGCAATGAAGTATTGAACTTCACGTGAACCCCACCTCCATCCTGTAGAGATGGACAGGATTTGGGGTAAGTGTTTGGGTCATCGGCCATGACGGTCAAGCCATGTCACCTCACCCTATTCTGCAGACATCGACAAGGGTTGAGCTGTGCCTTAGGGTGTTTGGCTTTACAGTCACCCCATTCCATAAGGATATACAGTGAAATGGGTGCAGCATGGGAGAGTGGGGTGAAGTCTTGGGCCGAAGAGTCCAAGGTACACCTTGATGCCTGTCTGTGGCTGGGGAGTGGGGCTGGGATGGCATGAGCAGTACAGTCGGCAATCCAAAGGCACACCCCGATGCCTGTCTGTCTGTACAGGGTAGGACATTATGGTTAGAAACCCTAATGCCCCGGATGTTTGTTGGTATTTACAGTACAAATTTTCAACATGGCCTTTTTCTGACCCCACCTCAGGAAAGCATTTGGGACCTCTTCTCATGAAGAGTGGCAGAGTGATTTTGTCAATGTGTCCCGAACACTGACTTCCAACAGTGACACTGCCATTCTGCGCTACATGTACGAAAACACAGATCAGGCAGGATGTGAAGAATGACAGCTGTACCATCCATAGGGAGGTATGAAGAGATGACAATGTTGAAAATCTGTAGTGGGAATATTAAAAATGCTCGCACTACCAAGCACATGTGGAAACAACACAACGCATGCATGTAACACCGTCACTTTATGGAGTTTTGTCACCAGATTTTCAACATAGGTAGTTCACGACCTGTGCTCATGAACAGTGTCACTGTGATTTTCTTAATGTGTCCTGAACACTGATTTGCCATAGCAACCAAGGTATTCTGCGCCAGAACTGCAAAAACACATTTTGACCAGGATGTGAAAAATGACAGCTGTACTGCTCATAGGGAGGAGCAGAAAAATGACAATGTTGCAAATCTGGAGTTACAATATTACAAATGTGCAAAGTTATGAGCGTGCGTGGAAACTGCCCAATGCACGCCCGTGACACAGTCATTTTATGGACTTTCATCACCAAATTTTCAACAAAGGCATTTTAGGACCTCTGCTAATAAACAGTGTCACTGTGATTTTTGTTATGTGTTCCGAACAGTGATTTCCCACAGCGACCGCACTATTCTGCACCAGAAGTGCGAGAACACATTTCGGCCAGGATGTGAAAAATGACAGCTGTACTGTTCATAAGGAGGTGTGGAAAAATGGCAATGTTGAAAATATGGAGTGAAAATATTGCAAATGTGTGAAGTAATGAGCGTGCGTGGAAACTGCGCAATGCACACTCGTAACACATTCATTTTATGGACTTTTGTCACTAAATTTTCAACATAGGCATTTTAGAACCTCTGCTAATGAACAGCATAACTGTAATTTTACTAATGTGTCCTGAACACAGATTTCCCACAGCTAGCGCGCTGTTCTGCACCGGAAGTGCAAAAATACATTTTGTCCAGGATGTGAAAAATGACAGCTGTACTGTTCATACTGCGGACAAATTTCAGTGTTGACAATCTGGAGTGAAAATATTGCAAATGTGCGAATTTACTAGCATGCGTGGAAACTTCGCAACACACACTCGTAACACAGTCATTTTATGGACTTTTCTCACCAGATTTTCAACATAGGTATTTTAGGACCTCTGCTAATGAACAGTGTCACTGTGATTATCGTAATGTGTCTTGAAAATTGATTTCCCTTAGCGACTGCGCTATTCTGCGCTGGAACTGCGAAAACACATTTCAGCCAGGTTGTGAAAAATGACAGCTGCACTGTTCATAAGGTGATGCATAAAAATACCAATGTTGAAAATCTGGAGTGAAAATATTGTAAATTCGTGAAGTTACTAGCGTGTGTATCAACTGCGCAATGCATGCTAGTAAAACAGTCATTTTTTAAATTTTTCCCACCTAATTTGCAACATAGACTTTTTGAGTGCCCTCCTCATGAACACTGGCACTGTCATTTCGTTAATCGGTCCCAAAAGTTGATTCCGCATAGTGACCTCGAAATTACCTTTCGGCGCCGATTAACACCATGACAGTGAAAGAATTCATGAGGAGGGGTCCCAAAAACCCCATGTTAAAAATTTGGTGCCAAAATTCCAAAAAATGCCTGAGATATGCATCAAAGTTGAAAAAACCCTATCTATTCCATTATATAGCTTACCGACATTTCCTCAGTTTGTGGTCGGCTTTGAAGAGTGCACACGTGTTCCCGGTCCACCTAAGATCGCCGTGCTAGACTACAGAGGTAAGTATGGGATGGGGTGTGGGAGGCAAGGTGCACAGTGGGTGGGTGTGGGTTGGGGGGGGCAGGGAGACCGCTGACGGACTGTTTCCTTCTTTACAGGAAAAAAAAAATCACGGGACGGTTTTTATTTTGCAGGATCTTTTAACTGGACATTTGGCATGCTGGGGGTGGGCTCCCAACATGTCAACCTACTGTTTGTGGGGGACGACTGTAGCTATGGGGATTGGGCACCCCGTTGCATATAGGGGGCACAATAGCCGAAGGTCAGCCCCTCAGCACAAACAGAGGTTTTGTGTGTGTGGGGAAATTATGCTGACGGGCGTGGGGTCCGTGTCGGCACATCCAGCAACTCAGACAGACTGAAGCCGGTGGAGATTGGGGCCCCATTGGCAAACAAAGACTGTTTGGGGCACATGCTGCCAAGGGGATTGCACCGGCACGGGTTGTGATAATTGCTTGTGAATGTGGCAGCAAGCCGCCCATCATGTTCACAAACAGTATTAGGCTAGCTAACATTCCACCCTGAAATGATGAGTCACTCCTGCATTGCAGCACAATGACTGATGCTGCAACGACGAGGTGGGCCCTGATTGCTGCGGCACAAACATTTGTTCTTGGTGCACTTTTTGAGACCAGTGTCATCGGCACACTGTGCCTCCATTGGTCCACCACTACCAAGCCCCCAAATGCAGTGCCTCCCTTGGCTGTAACAGTGCCATGCCTCCACAACTCGCTTTTCTCCTAAGCTGTCACATAATGTTTCTTGCGCATGCACGCAAGCAAACATAAAAATGTCTTGAAAGCATAGCCTTGCACACACACACACAGAACCGAAAGGCAGCTAACTAAAGCAGTGGGAGTAAGTTGGCTAGTCCCATCCTACTCGTTATGGTGCACTCGCAGTTGCTTAAGTTTCCATGGAGGGACCCAAGCCTGAGTTCCTTAGAGGAAGATTTCTAATATTAAATTTAAATTATATTTATTATGAAATCAAGTCACTGCAGCAATGCTGAGCTGAAAGTCTTACTATCAACCATAAATAGTCAAACCTGATTTTTCTCAGAAAAAAGTATCTTTTCTTTTTTTTTTTAATTAAACCAGTTTTATTAGTTTAACAATAAACAACACAATACCAAGCAATCATACAAATGACAAGTATCAGATCAATTAACTCCAGGAATCAAAACAACCAAATCAATCCCCTCCCCCATGACTACACACATAATCTGCTATTAGTTCACCACCCTGAGTAGGCTCGGCCAACAAGGCTTCCAGGCTATCAGAGCACCTCAAGGGTACTCCAGAGAGATGAGTAAGCCTTAACTCTGCCTTGCATGTAAGCTATGTGCCTTTCCAATTGCAAAGCCAGAGTGCTCTCCCTGTACCACTCCATCAAAGTGGGAAGCTTCTCTCCGGCCCAATGCCTCATGATTATCAATTTGGCTGTTGCAGAGATAAGCGTTGTATGTGCCCTATTGACTTTGGTAGTACCAGCTGGGAAGTAGTTGATTAGACAGGCTTCAGGGGTAAACAGAGCTTCTAAGCCAAGGATAGGGTCTAGGATATTATTAATGGACTGCCAAAAGGCCTGCACATAAGGACATAACCATATCATGTAGAATAGAGTGCCATTGTCCTTCTTGCATTTGCCACAGAGTGGCGCAGCTAATGCCCCATACTTAAACAGATGAGCAGGCGTTAGGTAAATATTGTGCATAATATTAAAATGCACTAATCTAAGTCTATCTTGCTTTATGGCTTAGGGATACATGATGGGGAGACATATAGAAGAGCCCATAGTGAGCATTTGACCTGCACGGCCAAGTGCTGTTCTATATCTAACCACAAGGGGAAATATTCTGAGTGCCCAATTTCATTGTGCCAGTAGGCCAGTTTACTTAGGTGCTGTGTTACATAATAAAAGAAAAAGGACGGGGCCACCAAGCCTTCTCTGATTATCGGGGCTGTCAATTTAAGATAAGAGCTACGGATACTTTTCTTATTCCATACGAAGAGGTTCACCGCACTTTGTAGTTTGGAAAACCATACTTTCGGTAGGTAAGCAACCAGCATCCCTAGAGGGTAAAGTATCCTTGGTAATACATTCATTTTAATTATGCTTAGTCTACCCCAAAGAGAGAAGGGGAGCAGGCGCCACCTCTCCATGTCCTCAATTATCATTTTAACTAAATTACCAAGGTTATCTTTTATTGTGGAGTTCGGTTCTTTGCAAACTTTGATTCCCAGATATGTGAGAGACTTTGCTTCCCAGGAGAGGCCAAGGGGGAGAAGTTCGGCCTTGTTAACTCTACAATTTAAAGGAAGGATCTTTGTTTTGGCCCGGTTTAGTTTATAAAAGGAGATTTTAGAGAAAACCTCGATCTCAGCCAGAATAGCTGGAATTGAGAGACCTGGTTCCTCAACATGCAATAGGATGTCGTCCGCATACTTGGCATTTCCCACTTGAATACCCTTTATAGCAGCATTACCTGCCAGTCTGCAGAGCAATGGCTCTAAATATAGATTAAAGAGTAGGGGAGACAAGGGATATCCTTGTCTTGTGCCTCGAGCTAATTTAAAGGGAGGAGACAACACACCATTACACTTGACTCTAGCTGAAGGGAGCGAATATAGAAGTTGTATCTATCTCCGAAATTCTTTAGGCAGGCCGAATAAGGTTAGGGTAGCAAATAGGAAATCCCAAGAAACCCTATCGAATGCCTTTTCGGCATCTAGTGAGACCAGCACCATTGGTGTACTGGAGTCCCTAGCAATGGTAATGAGATGCAATAGTTTCCTCATGTGATCTTGAGATGACCTACCCGCCATGAATCCCACTTGTTCACTACCTACGAGGTTACCGATAACTTTGGAAAGCCTATTTACGAGAACTTTGGCCAGAATTTTAACACCCGTATTTAATAGGGAAATGGTGTGGTAGCTGTCAATATTAAGAGGATCTTTCCCTTGCTTTAAAATTAGAGATATCGCGGCTTCCTGGAAGCTGGGGTCTGATATCCCATTATCGTACCAGTACATGAACACCTCCTTTAAAATAGGGATTATTACAGATTGGCACACCTTATAAAAATTACTAGGTAGCCCATCTGGCCTGGGGGACTTGTCTAGGGGCATCTGCTGAACGGCCTGCTGTATTTCAATTAAAGTTATTGGGGCGCCTAGGGAGGCCGCTTCTGCATCTGTGATCTTAGGTAAGTTCACCGAACTAAGGTAGGAGTTTATATCGGTATCAGTGGGTCATAAGGCTGGGTCCACTGCATATAACTCTTGAAAATAAGAACCAAAGGCTTTCGCCATTTCCAGAGGGTCAGTACAAACTTGTCCATCCCACCCCATGTAAATTCCTGTGATGAATTGTGAGGACTCTAATTGACGGATACGCATTGTGAGCAACTTGCTTGCCCTCTCCCCTGTCTCCAAATATTTAAGTTTGGTTCTCAGAAGGGCTAATTCGGCTCTTTGGGATACAAGCCCTGCATATTGAACCTGTAGCTGATAAAGCCTGGCCCAGCACTCTGCCGAAGAGGAGCGGGACAAACTATATTCCAAGTTCTTAATGGATACTAAAAGGGTATCCAATTGAGCACTTTGGCACTGAACCTTTTGGAGGCCATCTTTATGAGCTCACCCCTTAAGGAGCATTTTAAAGCTACCCAAATTAAGTCATATTTAGCCACTGAACCCTGGTTGCTGTTGAGGCAGGAGGTGATAAAATCCACTATATGCCCCAGTGAAGCCTCATCCCGCAATAGCTGGCTGTTTAATCTCCATTGAGGAGACCGTTTACTCTCTGCCCCTAGCCAAAATTCCAGGCTAACAGGCGCATGGTCAGACAAGACTCTGGCTGATATATCAGCCTGCACAACCCCGGGTATTGCAAAAGAATTTATAAGAATATAGTCAATTCAGGAGTATGTCCTATGCGCTGTAGAAAAAAAAGTATATTGCCTTTCAGCTGGGTTAAGGACCCTCCAAACATCAACTAATGCAGCATTGTTAATAAGGTCTTTCATTGCTCTCTGTGCTGGGGATAGCCCTCGTTTCTCTTGGCCAGATCTGTCCAATTCTGTTTGGAGCACTAAGTTCCAATCCCCTCCTAAGATAGTCAGCTTAGGCGCATTAGACACCACGATGTTTAGCAATTGAACAAAAAAGGCTGGGGAGTCACAATTTGGGCCATATACTGAGCCGAGTAGAATCGGGAGAGATTCCAAGGAACCATGCACGATTACATATCGTCCCTCCGGGTCCCAGATTTCCTGAACCAATTTAAAAGGGACATTCTTTGCCATGAGTATAACTACCCCTCCCTTATTCGTGGATATCCCTGCCCCAAAAACTTGTCCCACCCATGATCTTTTGAAAAGGAGGATATCCTCTCTCTTCAGATGCATTTCTTGCAAGAAGGCAACTTGCGCCCGCAATTGTCGCAGGTGCCTCAAAATAATTTGCCTCTTGACCCTATCCTTGGCTCCCTTAACATTCCAACTTATGAAATTGTATTGACTGCTCATGCCTTACAATGATAATACATAAGTGAAGATACATCCAGCTGCTACCAGTGGAGTACAAAGTGGTTCCACTGAAAGGTCAGAACACATCCTGGCATTAAATTTAATTACAGAGCACTGATGGTGTGTAGCCTTGATCCCTTCCCCCAAACTGAAAATGCCTTCAACTCCCCCATAATTAACAAACCTATAGCCCCCAATCCAAACTTAATAATCAAACCCCAGTTCGAGTTAACTGCACTCCCATTCTTATAACGCCACATGATTAATATCTAAGCAATCCAAATCCAACAGTCATGCCCCCCTGAGCCCCCCCCATATTGTCAGATTAAGCATATGCCTATGAAAGTAGCAATTAAATACAAAGCAAATCCATGTTCATCTCTATCACTTACAAAACATCTAAGCCCTATTAGAATCCTTGCCGGAAATTAAATGACTTCGTGCCTGTGAAATCGGCCTTTGGAAATACCAGAATATGGACAGTAGCCAACCCATCAATCCTAGCGTTGCATAGTGCAACCAGCAAACTGTTTTTTTGTGCCTATGTGCTAGGGCAAACGATACTGTTTCCTACACAAGCCTTGAAACATTCTTATCAGGGATATTATAACAAGTTCAAGCTCAATCTTACTTATGCTGTATGTTCAATTATAGCAGTCAGTTGCACTCTACGGGGCACAAGCTGCTACTCCAGTCTGACTTAATAGAGGACCTAGCTTGAACATAGAATTTTCTTGCGAGTTATCTCGGGTTTCTAGGACAAATAAAACCCTTGCTGTCCTCGCAAATGCAGTCTCTCCCTTCTACTCCTCGAGACTCTTCCCCGAGCAGGAGAACCTGTATCCGTGTAGAGCTAACCTTTGTCCATCGTCAAAGCTATCCCACTATTCTCGGCAAAGTAATAATACTAAAGTCTCTTTCTCAGAATTATCTTTGCACTCTGTAGGAATCGTGAGTCTTAGTAACAGACCAGTCCAAATGCAGCTTTGATTAGATTAGGACACTCACTGCATCTCAGTGACTTGACGTAACTAAAAACCCAACCAACTCAAAAAGAAAATTGTGCTGGACGGCATCAGTCTGGGACATAATTGCAAAAATGACATTACTCATATGCCTCCGGGTAGCATTCGGCTATTACAATTGCTGAAGTGATCTTCTCCACTCTCGCACTGACACAGGTCTTCTCTTAGGGCAAAGCCTCAGTAATTAAGCGCAGTGCCTTCCAATAAAGCAGGTGCGAACGCATAGGAGTCTCATGAATGTTCCCAAGGCTCTCAACCGAACTGACCTCAAGCAACACGTCCCGGGTGATACTCTTCTCAGGGTAAGTTGCCAAAGTAATATGCTCAGGGGATTCAATCATTAGACTTAACTACCTCCAGGAACTTGAGCACTCTCACTAATCAAAAGTATGCCCCTCTGCTTTCACTTGAAGAGATCTGGGAAAATACCTTTTAGCTCTTGCATGGCTTGCACAGGCGATTCAAATGAGATCCATTTATCCTCCTGCTTGACCATCAGAATGGCTGAGTATTTGACCCTAAACGGTTTAGATGCTGCCACCAGTTTGGAAACTAGAGGGTGGAATTCCTGCCGCCGAGTCCACACTGAGTGGGGCAGATCCTGTGTAATGCGTATTTTTCTGCCCTCCCAAGTCACTTTGCTGATACCTCTGACTTTAGATAGAATATGCTGTTTATCTAGGTAGTTTAATAATTTGAAAATAATTGGCCTGGGTGGCTGATCAGGGGCTGGTGGTGGGCGCAGCGCCTGGTGGGCTCTCTCTATTGTGTACTCTCCTCCACCTGAGGGGTGAGCCGGCTATTTTGTTACAGAACTTCTGTAGGAACGATATCATCACACTCCCCTCCTCCTTCTCTGGTATTCCAATGATTATTAAATTGTTCCGTCTACTATGCCCCTCTAAATCCTCCAGCTTGTCCTCAAGCTTCTTCATTCTGCGCTTCATATTTACAATTTCTAATTCGGACTTCTCATGTTTTTTCTCTAAGGAGGATATTTTAACTTCAGAATCACCAACTCTTTTTGCCAACGAATCCACAGAACCTTTGATTTCTTGAAAGTCTTCCGATATAGCAGCTATGGCAGTCTGAAGGGGCTGCATGATTTCCAAAAACTTTCCCTCGGAGAGAGCTGCGTCTGTGACGGGCATCTTTGTTATGCTAGCGGCTTGCTGCTTAGGCCGTTTCGCGGCCTTATCCTTCTCCGGAGTGCGTGGTGGAGAATGTCTCGGCAGCGCCTTCTTCATGTAGATCTCCATTTACAGACCTGTCTTGAACGTCGAAGGCGAGTTGGCTCACTATTTGACTAGTTTTGCAGCAGATTTCACTTTTAGTTGCCGTTTATTTATGAAAAACAAGGAATAGAGAGCGGAGCTCCGGGGGACCGCTGTTGTAGCTCAGGCTGCCATCACGTGACCCCAAAAGTATCTTTTCTTGGGCACACAGCCACAAATTTAGAACAAGCATTTGTCAATGCCGAATGTTGATTGTGTTGGTCTGTTGAGCTCACTCAGTGGCCCTGTGTCACTCGCTCATTATGTTTCTCCTTGTACTGCAGGCTGCACCTTTGTATGGGGCTCCTGGCTACATTGGCACATTTTTTCTGCCCACAAAGAAATCTGCAGCCATCCTGACAGAGCTGTGTTGAGGTGGGTCACTTTCCCTCTCTCAGTCACTCATTCTGTTTCTGCTGGCGCTGCAGGCTGCCCTTTTGTACTGGACTCCCGCTTCTGTTGGTGGCTTTTTCTGCCCACAAAGAGATGTGCAGCAGTCCTGACATAGGTCCATTGAGCTACCTCACTCCCCCTCTCTCACTCATTCCGTTTCTGCAAGCGCTGAAGGCTGGCCTTTTGTACAGGGCTTCTGACTGCATTGCCGCCTTTTTCTGCACACAAAGCAATCCGTAGCAGTCATGATAGAGGTCTGTTGAGCTCGCTAACTCCCTCCCCCTCTCTCACTCGCTCATTGTGTTTGTCCCAGAGCTGCTGGCTGCCCTCTTGTACTGGACTTCTGCCTGCATTAGCACCTTTTTCTGGCTACAAAGAATTCTGCAGCTGTCCCGACACAACTCTGTTGAGGTCGGTCTCTCTGCCTGTCTCACTCTCTCATTGTGTTTCTCCTGGTATTGTGGGCTTCTTTTTTGTACTGGGCTTCTGCCTGCATTGGCAGGTTTTACTGCCCACAAGGAAATTTGCAGCTGTCCCGACTCAGCTCTGTTGAGGTGGGCCACTCCCCCTCTGTCACTTGCTCATTCTGTTTCTGACAGCGCTGCAGGCTGGCCTATTGTACTGGGCTCCTGCCTTTGTTGCCACCTTTTTCTGACAATAAAGATATCGATAGCATTCATGATAGAGCTCCATTGAGCTTGCTCACTGCCACTCTCACTCGCTTGTTGTGTTTCTCCCGGTGCTGCAGACAATCCTTTTGTACTGGGCTTCTGCCTGCATTGTCACCTTTTTCTGCCCATAAAGAAATCTGCAGTTGTCCCAACAGAGCTCTCTTGAGGTTGCTCACTCCACCTGTCTCACTCGCTCATTCTGTTTCTCCTGGTGCTACAGGCTGCCATTTTGTAGTGGTCTCCTGCTTCTGTTGGTGCCTTTTTCTGCCCACAAACAAATCTGCAGCAGTCCTGACAGAGCTCCATTGAGCTTGCTCAGTCCCCCTCTCTCACTCACTCATGCCATTTCTGTCGGCGCTGCAGGCTGCCCTTTTCTACTGGGCTTCTGCCTGCATTGCTGCCTTCTTCTGGGCACAAAGAAATCTGCAGCAGTCATGATAGAGCTCTGTTGAGCTTGCTCACTCACTCCCCCTCTCTCACTTGTTCATTCTGTTTCTCCCACCGCTGCAGGCTGCCATTATGTACTGGGCCTCTGCATGCATTGCTGCCTTTTTCTGCCCACAAAGAAATCCATAGCAGTCCCAACAGAGCTCTGTTGAGCTCACTCACTCCCCTTCCCTCACTCACTCATTCTGTGTCTCCCGCTGTTGCAGGCTGCCCTTTTGTACTGGGTTCCTGCCTGCATTGGTGGCTTTGTCTGCCCACAAAGAGATGTGCAGCTGTCCCGACACAGCTCCGTTGAGGTCGCTCACTTGCTCTCTGTCACTCACTCATTCCGTTTCTGTGGGGGCTGCAGGCTGGCCTTTTGTACTGGCCTCCTGGCTGCGTTGGCACCTTTTCCTGCCCACAAAGAAATCCGCAGTTGCCCCGACAGAGCTCCATTGAGGTCGCTCACTCTCCCTGTCTCACCAGCTCATTCTGTTTCTCGTGGCACTGCAGGCTGCCCTTTTGTACTGGGCTTCTGCCTCTGTTGGCATTTTTTTTCTGCCCACAAAGAAATCTGCAGCAGTTTTGACAGAGCTCCATTGGCCTCACTCACTCCCCCGTCTCACTTGCTCATTCCGTTTCTGCTCACAGTGCAAGCTGCGCTTTTGTACTGGGCTTCTGCCTGCATTGCCGCCCTTTTCTGCCCACAAAGAAATCTGCAGCAGTCACGATAGAGCTCCGTTGAGCTTGCTCACTCACTACCCCTCTCTCACTTGTTCGTTCTGTTTCTCCCGCCACTGCAGGTTACCCTTTTGTACTGGCCCCCACGTGCATTGCTGCCTTTTTCTGCCAACAAAGAAATCCGCAGCAGTCCCAACTGAGCTCCATTGAGCTCACTCACTCCCCCTCCCTCACTCGCTCATTCTGTGTCTCCCACTGCTGCAGGCTGCACTTTTGTACTCAGTTCCTGCCTGCATTGATGGCTTTTTATGCCCAGAAACACATCTGCAGCAATCCCGAGATAACTCCGTTGAGCTCACTCACTCACCCCTCTCAGTCACTCATTCCGTTTCTGCCGGCGCTGCAGGCTGGCCTTTTGTACCGGGCTCCTGCCTGCGTTGCCACATTTTCCTGGCCACAAAGAAATCCGCAGCAGTCACGATACACCTCTGTTGAGCTTGCTCACTCCACCATCTCACTCGCTCATTCCTTTCTCCTGGTGCTGCAGGCTGTCCTTTTGTACTGGGCTCCTGCCTCTGTCAGCATTTTTGTCTGCCCACAAAGAAATCTGCAACAGCCCTGACACAGCTCCATTGGCCTCACTCCCCTGTCTCACTTGCTCATTCTGTTTCTGCCGGTGCTGCAGGCTGCCCTTCTGTACTGGGCTCCTGCCAGCATAGCCACCCTGATCTGCCCACAAAGAAATCTGCAACAGTCCCAACAGAGCTCCATTGAGCTCACTCACTCCCTCTCCCTCACTCTCTTGTTCTGTGTCTCCCGGCACTGCAGGTTGCCCTTTTGTACTGGGCTCCTGCCCGCATTGTCACCTTCTTCTGCCCACAAAGACATCCTCAGCAGTCCCAACAGAGCTCAGTTGAGCTCGGTCACTCTCCCTTCCCTCTGAGTCACTCGATCCTAATCTGTCCCAAACACTGATTTCCGACAGCGACTGCGATATCCTGCACCGGAAGTGCGGAAACACATTTCGGCCAGGATGTGAAAAATGACAGCTGTACTGTTCATAAGGAGGTGTGAACAAATGCCAGTGTTGAAAATCCTGCGTGAAAATATTACTAATTTGCAAACTTACAGGGTGTGCAACACCTGCACAACACACACTCATAGCACAGTCATTTTATGGAGTTTCATCACAAAATTTTTAACGTAGGCATTTTAGGACCTCTGCTCATGAACAGTGTCAGTGTGATTTTCTTAATATGTCCTGAACACCAATTTCCCACAGCAACCATGCTATTGTGTGCTGGAAGAGCGAAAACACATTTCGGCCAGGATGTGAACATGCATTTGACAATGCTGAATGTTTTCTTGCTGGTATTAGCATTAGACATTCAGGAGTTAGACAGATGCAGAATAGGAATGGCAGTGAAGTACTGAACTTCACATGAACTGCACCTCCATCCTGTAGAGAAGGACATGATTTGGGGTAAGTTTTTGGGTAATCACCCATGACGGTCAAGCCATGTCACCTCACCTTATTCTGCAGACACTGACACGTGATGAGCTGTGCCTTAGGGTGTTTGGCTTTACAGTCACCCAATTCCATAAGGACATACGTTGAAATGGGTTCAGCATAGGAGAATGGGGTGAAGTCTTGGGACGAAGAGTCCAAGGTACACCTCAATGCCTGTCAGTGGCTGGGGGTTGGGGGTGGGATGGCATGAGCAGTACAACCGGCAATCCAAAGGCACACCCCAGTGCCTGTCTGCCTGTACAGAGTAGGACGTTATGGTTAGAAACCGTAATGCCTGGGGCGTTTGTCGGTACTCACATTACAAATTTTGAACATGGCCTTTTTGTGACCCTACTTCATGAAAGCATTTGGGACCTCTTGTCATGAACAGTGGCAGTGTGATTTTGTCAATGTGTCCTGAAAACTGACTTCCAACAGTGACAGCACCACATGTATGAAAATACAGATCGGGCAGGATGTGAAGAATGACAGCTTTACCATCCATAGGAAGGTATGAAGAGATGGCAATGTTGAAAATGTGTAGTGGGAATATTAAAAACGCTTGCACTTCCGAGCATACGTGGAAAATCGTGCAACGCATGCGCATAACACAGTTATTTTATGGAGTTTCATCACCAGATTTTTAACACAGGCATTTAATGACCTGTGGTCATGAACAGTGTCATTGTGATTTTGTTACTGTGTCCTGAACACTGATTTCCCACAGCAACCACGGTATTCTAAGCTGGAACTGCAAAAACACATTTCGTCCAGGATGTGAAAAATGACAGCTGTACTGTTCATAAGGAGGTGTGGAAAAATGGTAATGTTGACAATCTGGAGTGACAATATTGCAAATGTGCGAAGGTACGAGTGTGCGTACAAACTGCGCAATGCACGCTCATAACACACTCATTTTATGAACTTTTCTCACCAGATTTTCAACATAGACATTTTAGGACCTCTGCTAATGAACAGTATCACTATGATTTTCTTCATCTGTCCCAAACATTGATTTCGCACACTGACTGCGCCATTGTGCACTACATGTGTGGAAACACATTTTGGGCAAGATGTGAAAAATTACAGCTGTACTGCTTGTAAGTAGGTGTGATAAAATGGCAATGTGGAAAATCTGGAGTGCAAATGTTACAAATTCGCGAACTTACGAGCGTGCGTATGAACGCTGCAACATATGCTCGTAACAGAGTCATTTTTAGGATTTTTTCACTAAATTTTCAACATAGCCATTTTAAGACCTCTGCTCATGAACAGTGTCACTGTGATTTTCTTAATCTGTCCCAAACATTGATTTTGCACGCCGACTGCGCCATTGTGCGCCACATGCATGGAAACACATTTTGGGTGAGATATGAAAAATGACATCTGTACTGCTCATAAGTAGGTGTGATAAAATGGCAATATTGAAAATCTGGAGTGCACATGTTACAAATTCATGAACTTACGAGTGTGCGTAGGAACTGCGCAACGCATGCTCGTAAAACAGTCATTTTTAAGAATTTGTTCACCAAATTTGCAATATAGGCTTTTTGAGAGCCCCCCTCATGAACACTGGCACTGTCATTTTGTTAATCGGTCCCGAAAGGTGATTCCGCCCAGTGATTGCGAAATTACCCTTTGGGCCCAATTAACGCCATGACAGTGAAAGAATTCATGAGGAGGGGTCCCAAAAACCTAATGTTGAAAATTTGGTGCCAAAACTCCAAACAATACCTGAGATATGCACCAAAGTTGAAAAAAACCCTATCTATCCCATTATACAGCTTACCGGCATTTCCTCAGTTCACGGTCGGCTTTGAAGAGTGCAGACGGGTTCCCGGTCCACCGAAGATCATCGCACTGGACTCCAGAGGTAAGTATGGGGTGTGGGGAGGCAGGGTGAGCAGAGGGTGGGTGCAGGTTGTGGGAAGGGGGCCCCAGAGACCGCGAGGGGCCGTTTTCTGCTTTTAAGGTACAAAACAAACAAAAAAAAAGACAATGCTGGACGGTTTTTACTTTACTGGCATTTGGCACACTGGGGTGGGCTTCCAGTGTGCCAAGGAGTCTTTGGGGGCAGCTGTGGCCGGCCGAGTTGGGCTCCCCGTCGGCACACACAAGAATGGGCGTCATCATGCCGACGAGGGATTGGGCACCCCTCCGGCACACAAGGAAACAGGGGAATCATCTGCCGAGGGGAGTGGGCCCCATTGGCAGACAACAAAATAAGGGGAGTTACAGCATGCTGACGGGAGTGGGCTCCCCATTGGCAGACAAAGACTGTTTGGGGGGGACACATGCTGTCGAGGGGGATTGGGCACCCCCTAGGTACTGGGGCCACAGTAATATTGTTTATGAACAGGGCGGCAACTTGCCACCATGTTCACAAACAATATTACAGCAGCAATGTTCCGCCCAGCTACACTGCCATGCCTCCCTAACCAGCTTCTTTCCTAAGCTGTCACATAATGTTTCTTGCACATGCGCGCAAGCAAACATAAAAATAACAGCTGCACTGTTCATAAGGAGGTGTGGCAAAATGGCAATGCTGAAAATTTGGAGTGAAAGTATTGCAAAGTTACGCAGGTATGGCCGTGTGTGGAAACTGCGCAATGCACATTCATAACACACTCATTTTATGGACTTTCGTCACTAAATTTTCAACATAGGCATTTTAGGACCTCTGCTAATGAACAGTGTCACTGTCATTTTCATAATGTGTCCTGAACACAGATTTCCCACAGAGACCATGCTATTCTGTGCCTGAACGGTGAAAACATATTTCAGCCAGGATGAGAAAAATGACAGCTGTACTGTTCATAAGGAGGTGCAGAAGAATGGCAATGATGAAAATCTGGAGTGAAAATATTAATTTGTGAAGTTACGAGTGTGCGTGCAAACTGCGCAACGCATGCTAGTAACACAGTCATTTTATGGCTATCGTCCCCAAATTTTCAACATAGCCATTTGAGGACCTCTGCTCATGATCAGTGCCACTGTCAGTTTCTTAATCTGTGCGGAACACTGATTTCCCACACTGACCACGCTATTCTGTGCCAGAAGTGCGAAAACACATTTCGGCCAGGATGTGGAAAATGACAGCTGTACTGTTCACAAGGAGGTCTTAAAAAATGCCAATGTTGAAAATCTGGTGTGAGCATATTGCAGATTTACAAAATTATGAGCGTGCATATCAACTGCACAATGAATGCTCGTAAAACAGTCATTTTTTGGATTTTGCCCACCAAATTTGCAACATAGGCTTTTTGAGAGCCATCCTCATGAACACTGGCACTGTCATTTCATTATTCGGCCCTGAAAGGTGATTCCACACAGTGACTACAAAATCACCTTTGCGGGTTGCTTAACACCATGACAGTGCCAAAATTCATGAGGAGGGGTCCCAAAAACCCCATGTTGAAAATTTGGTGCCAAAATTCCAAAAAATTACTGATATATACATCAAAGTTGGAAATACCCTATTTATTCCATTATACAGCTTACCGGCATTTCCTCAGTTCCTGGTCCACCGAAGATCGTTGCGTCCAGCTCCAGAGGTAAGTATGGGGTGAGGGGGTGGGAGGCAAGGTTCATAGTGGGGGAGCATAGGTTGTGGGAGGGGGGCAGGGGGACTGCTGAGGGACTGTTTCCTGTTTTACAGGGTAAAAAAAAAAAGACATCGCAGGACCATTTTTGTCGCTCACAGGGGCATGTGGCACACTGGGGTGGGCTCCCAGCATTCCAACGGCATCTTGTTTTGTTGGGGGGGCAGCTGTAGCCGATGAAGGATTGGGCACCCCCGTCGGCACACAACAAAGGGGTGGGGGTGACATTATGCTGTCGGGCTTTGGGCACCCCATTGGCAAATAACCAAAGTGGAGGGTGTTTACATAATGCCGACGGGAGTGGGACTCCTGTCACAAATACAAAGTGTGGGGCACATGCTGCTGAGGGGGAATGGGCACCCCCTCGGCGGGAAGGGGGGTTTAATATTGTTTGTGAACACAGTGGCAGGCCGCAGCCATGTTCATAAACAATAACACTGTTTCAGGGTCCCGCCCTGCAATAACGGGTCGCTCCCTCATTGTAGCGAATGGTTGACGATGCAATGATGAGGCAGCCCCTAATTGCAGCAGCTAATTTTTTACAAGTTGGTGGCTAATTTTTTACAAAGTGGGCCACGGTATTGGGGGGAAGTGGGACAAGCCTTTACAGGCTGTGGGGGCCTTGGCCACAGCAGTGCCGTGCCTCCACAACCCGCTTGTTGAGAAATGTGCCGCAACATGTTTCTTGCGCATGCACAGAATAAACTAAAAATGTCTTGCGTAGACAGCCATGCTCACGCACATGGAACAGAAAAGGAGCTAACTGAAGCACTGGGAGTCAGCCAACTAGTCCCACCCTACCAGCTATAGTGCATACATAGAAGCAAAGATTTTGATGGCAGATAAGGACCGCCTAGCTCACCTAGTTTGCCCATTTCTCGACCTACTTATCTACCGATCCTAAATTATCAGCAGCTTACCCTTTCTTTCCTACCACTAGGGTTGCTTTCAGTCTATCCCATGCATTCTTCAACTCAACAATCATTTTAGCTTGTACAACCTTCGCTGGGATACTGTTCCTTGCATCCACCACCCTTTCTGTGAAAAAATACTTCCTCACATTTCTCATGAGTCTCCCCCCCAGCCTCATATTGTGACCCCTTGTTCTTGCGCATCTCTTTTTTTGAAAGATGCTACCCTCTTGGACCATATTGATTCCCCTGAGGTACTCGAATGTCTGTATCATATCCCCCCCTCTTCCTCCTTTCCACCGGGGTTTACATATTGAGGTCTTTCAGTCTTCCTCATATGTTTTCTGGTGCAATCCTTTCACCATTTCTGTTGCCCTTTTCTGGACCACCTCTATTCTGTCAATGTCCTTTGAGAGATGCGATCTCCAGAACCGAACACAGTATTCCAGATGTGGCCTAACAAATTGTCTGTACAGTGGCATCACCACCTCCTGTTTTCTACTGGTGATGCCCCTCCCTATGCACACCAGTATCCCTCCAGCCCTCCCCACCCCTTTTTACATTGCTTGGCTACCTTCAGGTTGTTCATTTTGATTACCACAAGATCCTGTTTCAGATTTTTTGTTGTAAGTATCTACCCCCCCCATTTTGTATTCCTCTCCAGGATTCCTGTGGCCCAAGTGCATGACTTTGCACTTTTTTGCATTGAATTTAAGCTGCCATTCTCTAGATCATGCCTCCAATTTGCCTAGGTCTCTTCTAATTTTTTCCACTCCATCTGGCGTATCTACCCTATTGCATATCTTGATGTCATCCGCAAAAAGGCACAACTTCCCTTCCTGCCCCTCTGCAATGTCACTAATGAAGGCATTGAAGAGGACTGGACCCAGAATTGAACCCTGTGGCACCCCACTGGTCACCTCCCTTTCCTTGGATTGAACTCCATTCATCAGCACTCTCTGTGTCCTGTCGCTTGGCCAATTGTTGACCCATTGTACCATCTTGGGGCCTACTCCCAGACTGCACAATTTGCTTACTAGCATCCAGTGTGGGACGGTGTCAAATGCTTGCTAAAAATCTATGTAGGCCATGTCCACCACCCCTCCCTGATCCACCACCTTGGTTACCCAGTCAAAGAAATCTATCCATTTGTTTGTCAAGATCTCCCTGCTGTGAATCCATGTTGCCTCGGGTCTTGTGCCACACTAGCCTCCAGATATGTCACAATCCTTTACTTTAACATGAATTCCATGATTTTCACCATCACTGAGGTCAAGATGACCAGCCTGTAATTTCCAGCCTCCACCTTGTTCCCACTTTTGTGTAGTGGTACCACCTTCACCCTCCTCCAGTCCTCCGGCACCACTCCCTACTCCAGTGATTTGTTAAATAGGGCTGTCAGTGGTGCCCCTAGTACCTCCCTGAGTTCTTTTAGTATTCTGGGATCTATCCCATCTGGTCCCATTGTCTTATCCACTTTTAGTTTCAAGAGTTCCTTTAGAACTCTCTCCTCCGTGAATGGACTGGTCCACCTTCCCTTCCCCCATGTGTGTTTCTACCCCTAATTTTGGTCCCTTCCCTTCCCCTTCTTTTGTAAATATTGAGCAGAAGAATTTGTTTAGAATTTCTGCTTTTTCTATGTCCCCCTCTGCACACTCCTCCCCCCCCATTCAGCCTCACAATCCCTCCATGGGCCTTTTTTCTTTCCCTGACATACCTGATGAAGGTTTTGTCACCTTATATTACTGATTTTGCTATCCTTTTTTCAATCTGCGTCTGTGTGCACCTGAATGCTTTTCGTACCTCCTTCTGTATTGCCTGGTACACTTCGCTGGCTCCCTTCCTCTGTGTTTCCTTGTACTTTCTGAACACATGTTTTTTTCCCTAACCTTCCCTGCTACCTCTTTTGAAAACCATAGTGGTGTTTTCTTTCTTTTTGCTTTGTTTATTAGCTTCACACAGAGGCTTGTTGTCTCTGCTATGGCTCTTTTAAGTTTCTGCTACTGTTCCTCCACTCCTCCCCCTCCCTCTCCCTTTGCCAGGATTTTCCAGAGGTGTTCCCTAATTTTTGCAAAGTCTGCCCTCTTGAAGTCCAGGACTTTTACTTTTGAGTGGCTCCACTCTATTACTGTCTTCATCTTAAACCACACTGTATGGTGATCACTGGTACCTAGATGGCTGCCCACTGATAGATCTGTTATTCTGTCACGATTTGTGAGAACCAGGTCTAGCATTGCTCTCTCCCATGTGGGCTCCTTCACCAACTGTCTAAGGCATGCCTCTTCCAGGGCATCCAAGATGTCTCTGCTCCTGATAGTGGCTACTGCATATGTGTTCCAGTTAACATCTGGCAACTTTAGGTCCTCTACCAGCAACATCTTCCCGTTCTCTGTCATTTTGTGTATGGTTTCCAATAATACCGTGTCTATTTCTTCCCCCTGTGCTGAAGGTCTGTAAACAACTCTAGTGCTGATGGTGGTGCTATTTCCCATCTCTAATGTGACCCACAGAGCCTCTTCCCCTTCCTGTTGTCCCCCTATCTCCGTTGCCTTGATCCCCTCTCTGATGTACATAGCCCCCCCCCCCCGTCCTCTCTGTCTCTCCTAAAGATTGTGTACCCTGATATGGTAACATTTCAGTCATGATTTCCTGTGTACCATGTTTCAGTGACTGTGACAATGTTTAAGTCTTCCTCCACCATCAAGGCCACTCGCACTTGCTTAAGTGACCATGGAGTCACTCAAGCTTGGGTTCCTCACAGGAAGATTTCTGACATTAAATTTAAATTATATTTATTATGAAATCAAGTCACTGCTGCAATGCTGAGCTGACAATTCTCACTGTCAACTAATAATAGTCAAGCCTTTTTTTCTCGGAAAAAAAAATTATATTTCTTCTTGGGCACACAGCCACAAATGTAGAAAAATTTCTTCAGTGCACCGCCGTGCAGAACAAAACAGCAATTAACTGAAGCAGTGTGAGTCAGTCAACTAGTCTTCCTGTATCAGCTACGGTGTACCCACACTTGCTTAAGTGGTGGTGGCAGGGACCCAAGCCTGGGTTCCTCACAGGAAGATTTCTGATATTAAATTATATTTATTATGTAATCAAATCACTCAAGTAACTGCAGCAATGCTGAGCTGAAAAGTGTAACTCTCAACTAATACTAGTCAAGACTAAATGAGTAAAAACAAATTCAGAAAAAAATATATTTTATTTCTTCTTGAGCATGAAGTCAAGCCACCAAGAACAGAAAAACATGTCCCTAAGATAATTGCATTTCAGTTAGACTACTCGCCTTATTCTTTGTTTCAGACAACAGCTAAGTTACAAAAGCCTAAAATTTATTATCAAAATAAACCCCTAGAAAACATTCCTCTCTTAAGCTGTTAGTCTTCTTCACTACACTACAGGTTTCAATCTTGTTTGTTAGTACACATACACACACATACACACACACACTGTGTGTGTGTTGTTTACTGTGGCTTGCCTGCCTGCCTGCCTGCCTGCCTGTCTCCATCGACTGAACATTCATAGGAACAAATAAACACCTAATTACAATGTTAAAATGGAGCACCTATTTATCCACAATTTCAAATTGCTGCTATAGAACTACCTATTACTAGGTAGTGTTCATTTGCACTAGGGTCCATAGTCTTCAGTCTCCTCTAAAATGCTGCTTAGAAAAAACAGTCTGTTTCAAAGAGGATTCATTAGTATCCCAAGTCACTAAGCCATCTTCCTCTTGGTACTTAAAAACCGCTCCTATGGACACATGGTGGACACTGTTGAAAAAGAGAAAGACTGGAGTTAGTGTCAGTAAACGTACTTGTATAGTTTCCCATTTATTGTTTTAGAAATGGTGCTAAGTCAAATCCTGAATTAAGTCCTGGCCATTCACTGACTCCTGGGGTGTAAATCCAAAAGGTTACCCTCTGTAAAACTTTTCTATCCTGGTCACCCGCACCTTTCGGATTTGGGTATACCTTCTCGATCCCCTTGAATTTAAAACTGTGTTCACCCTTTGCACTGCTGACATGAGCTGCCATTTCATAGTTTAAGCTCTTATAGGGTAGCAGTGTTCCCCCACCCATACACAGAATTTCCTGGTGGTCTTTCCTACATAATATGCCCCAGAGCTGCACGCTGCAAGATAGATCACTCAAGTGGTGTTGCAGATTATCAGATCTTTTATGATCATGGTTTTCATTGATCTGTGGTTAATAAAATCTTTACCTTGTGAGACAGCATGGCAGTAAGTGCATCTTTTGCATGCATATCACCCCTGACTTCTCATGGGTAGCCACATCTGGGGATCTCCCCTAGTCTCTTTTTGTTTTCAAGTAGGATATAATTAAGAAACATTGATCAGCACTCAGTGATGACAGAGCTCTGTAAAAATATGTTAATGACCCCCCATGCATGGCATATCGCAGATCCAGATCTTTGAGGGATCATTTAGTATACGGCAGGCAACAAAAAGAGACAGGAAGCAGTCCCCAGATGTGGCTGCCCACAAGAAGTTGGGGATGTTATGCATGCAAAGTTGCACTTATTGCCATGCTATCTCATAGAGTAATGAGTTCATTAACCCCTAAATCAGGGAAAACCATGATCATAAAAGGTGTGGGAACTAACCCCACTCTTTCTCTTTTTCAGCAATGTCCACAATGTGTCTACTGGAGAGGCCTTATGTACCCAGAAGAAGATGGCTTAGTAACTTGGGATATTAATGAACCCTCTTTGAAACAGAATATGCTTTTTGCAAGCAGCAAAGTTCATGGTGCACCATGCCCACCCTTCCCCTTTACCTATGCCGCCACTCACTCACTCCCCACTCTCTCTCTCTCTCTCTCTCTCTCTCTCTCCTCTCTCTCTCTCTGTTCAGCTCAGTACTGGATCTGACCCTTCCTAATATAAATGATTCAATGTAGCACTCAGTCCCCCTCCCCACAAAGTCCTCATCTGTTAAAAGTCAACACTGTCAGGAAGTGCACCCCTTCCCAATATGAGTGGCTGTGGGTAGTTGGCCGGGGGCAGCTCATGCAGCAGTACTGGGGGCAACAGAGCACACCAAATGGAAACCAGCATGGGGCAGCCCAGGCAAAAAGGGGCATTGCTGGCTGGTTCACTGAGCCAAACTAATGAGCTTGTTTTGAGAGCTCTGAAAGATGAGTTTCCAGAATCCTCAAAACCTGGGTTTGAGTCCTCGTTTTTTTTTCCCCCTGGAAATTATTCTGTATTTTCTTGGGCTAGATAAAGTTTCCAAAAATATAAGTTTTTGAATGACATTTGGCCTTAGTTCTGCACAGATAGAAATAACTGGGGCGGGGGTGCAGATTAATTTTTTCTAAGTAAAATGGCTTTTAGCAACTTCTATTATATTGTCTCAAGATGGAAACAGAAAAATTGAGAAGACCACCCGTACAATAAATGCAGGCTCTTGAATCTTTTGGATTCCTGAATTTTACAGAGGACTGGATCAATCATTGGCATCTAGATGTAAGGCTAGCTGCTTTGAATGTTACAGTGTGCATGCGTGTCAGACAGTTTACCTATGCCAACGCGACAACAATGTTGTTGACGTCCTGCATAGTGACATCCCTGATGTCGACAGGTGAAATTTCACTGTCAGACATCGGTCTGTTTTTCTATCGGGGGTCTGCACCCCACGAACCCCCCATGCGGTGGACAGAACCCCCATGCCCCCTTTCTATAGATTGTTTACTCTGAGTCAGAGTTGCCTTGAAGGGGGGGCCAAAGTCGCTGAATGGGTGAAATTTCATCAGCTGGTCCCCCACAGCGACATTTTCGAAACCTGTCGCAAATGTCTCTGTGGTGGGGTTTGCTGGCATGGTTTTGCTCTTCCTTCAGTACCCCATGTCAGACAGACTGGAGTGGGCTGTGAATTATCAGGGGAGGAGCAAGAAGGGAATGAGCATCTGGGCTGTGACAGGGGCGAAAGTACTATAGTTGAGGATAATGAATAAAAAAAGGAATTTCAGCAAATACACTTTTCCCAACAGAAGTCAATAGCTGCAATGATGTTCAGGCATTCACCTGATCTACCCCCCCCCCACTACACCCCTGTGACTCAATTACCGAACTGACAAACATACATTTTTACTTTGCCCATCTTTGCCCTTTTTGTATTGGTCTCTTACTGTCTACATGAAAAAAAACTAAACTAAATGAACACTATTGATTTTTGCTTCCCTGTTTTCATGTGTTACAATTATGGAGGGTACTAACAGGAGAGCAACTGCATTAAGAGAGAGACACACACACAGAGACTTAGGGACAGACAAAGAGAGAGAGAGAGAGAGAGACAGGGGACACTGCAGAACTGTGGATTTAGAGGTCCCCATCTCACACTCTCCCTGAACTTTTCTTTTGCTCTAAGTACTAATCTTGATGCAAACTGCTGAATCTAGGAAAGAGTTAACGAGGTTGTTTCTGGTGCCTCAGCTCATGGTAAATCTGTTCTGCTGGCAGCATATCTCACTCTCTACAATATGACACCTACTGTGGGACACTGCTACCTAATGCCGGCTATAACACATGAGAAAGAGAGAGACACAGAGCATGGGACCATACTGCCGTGTTCAGGACCAATACCTGCCACCTTGTTGTCCACCCACTCTCACTTCAGTGTCACTGTCATTGAGTGTGTGTCTCTCTCTCTCTCTCTCTCTCACTCAGTCTCATGCACTGATGATCTATGGGCAGGGGCCACCAGCAAGCACAAGTGGGGGGGTATCACTTCCACTTCGCACTGCTGCAGAATCCATCAGGGCTGTCTGACAATTACTTCTGAGGTATTTCCTGTCACTTTTCTGTACTTCTCAGTGCAGTACAGGGTCTAGGGTCAGAAAGACATACAGACAACTGGGCAGGATGTTTATGGGAGGTAGCCATGTCTCGCTTCTCAGTACAGTACATAGTGCAAGCTCAGAGACAAATAGAGACAAGTGGATAGGAGCTCAACACAAGTGGACCCTTATGAGCGGCAACTGTATCCTGCTTCATAACGTTGTCTCTCTTGCTCACTCGTGTCTCTGTCTCTCGCTCTGTCTGTGAATGATTTCTCAATGGCTGGCTTTTATGTTTTACTTTCTGAAACAGAGAATGAGTGGCAATGCCACGTCACTGGAGTCGTTCCACAGAACCATGGATTAAACAGGCTGCTTAATCCATGGCCATGAAGAGTCACTACACCAATAGGGTTGTGCATTTTCTCATACCCATGCTATAACTGCTTATAGAGAAAGTGAGCAAGTGCTTCACAGATGTGGAGGGGACTGTGTTGTCACTCCAACATGTTGTTAATTTGCAAGGAATACAAGGAATGCAGGAGTCCTTTTCTCATAGCAAGAGATCTGCAGGGCTTCACCCACTGCAGCCCTAAAAAACATATTCTCTTCATCAGCCTCCTCCTTCCATTATGAATCATGTTTTCTTGGCATAAAATGAAGAAAAGCTGGCCCAGTGGTGCTGAGGGTTGAGGCGCTGGACGCCACACCCTGTGTCACATCGGCGACCCTAGTTCGGGAATGGACTCGGGATGTTGGAGGCTGGCAAGGAAAGAAGAGGATTGAGTGTCTGCAGGACTGCTCTCCTTTCCTGGGGTGGGCAGTGGGGCAGCATCGCTCTGCAGTGGCCCCCTGGTGGAGACTGGGAGCACTGCATGAGCGGCTCAACAGGGGAACCAACAGGAAAAGTGGAAACAACTCCAGGACCGGCCAGGTGATGGCTGCCAGTCCGCCGATGCCACCGAAACCCCCAAAAGGAGCCATGTTTGCTTCAGCAGCACTCTGGGGCCCAAAAGTAGAATGCACTGGCCAGTCCCCACCCGTGCCTTCCCCCCTCGGAGAAGGGGGCCCATCCGTTGAAGGGTTATGCCAGGTTACCCTGGGGATGGTTGCTATATGAGGTCGGAGGCTTGAGAGGGGTAGTAGGGGGTATGTCAGGGACTATGGCGGTTTGAAAGAGTGGTGGGTCCTGGAACACGAAGGGGGCAAAACAGATAATACAAAAAAAAAAAAAAAAAATCAAGTATAGAAATGAATACTAATAATAATTACATGGAAATTTAAAAACATATACATCAACTTGTTCTTAAAACAACATCATCTGTACCATCTTCCATTACAAATCATTAATCAAGCTTTTTGTAATATAAAACAAGAACAAGAATACATAATAAAAATAACTGAAATTATCAGATTGCCATTATCATATATTATTGTACTATTCATCAATTTATCAAGTCATAGTCACATACATCTTCACCTGATGAGTTTTGTTTATGAAATGCAATGTCAGAGAAAGAATGTGCACACACAGCCTTCTAGTCATACTGCTCCTTCTCTTCTGCTGACTTCTCATGGTGCCAGTGCCCGGTATGACTGTGATGTCATCAAAGGCTTGAACAGTGATGATCATGAGAAAACAAAGGACATTTGGGAGCTTTTAGACAGAGAATATTAGTACTGTTCAGACATTTTAAAGGAAGACTCAGACATGTTATCTCAGTGCATGATGAACTCTTATCTATCAGAGCCACTGTCTAGAGAAATAGTGATCCAATCACATTCTGACAAGAAACGCAAGTCATATGGCTGCTGCTGGCTATGCTCTCCAATATTGGTTGCTTCTGAAAGATGTTTCAGTGCCACTGGGGATTATCCTCACTACATGGTTCAAGGCTAGATCTAGAGAATCTTTAATTATTAGCCTTTCTCAGTCTCAGCTTATTACAGATAAACTTTAACTATCCAAATGATTATTCACATATTCAGCAAGTGACATCTATAGTGCTACTATTCCCACTCCTACACCTCTTGAAGGGAAGTCTTCCCAGACTTCCACTGGCACCACAGTCTGACCCAGCACACCCAGAAGCAGTGGCAGCACACAGATTACTCTGACGTAAGCCACCAACAACAGTCCTCCTCCTCCTGATAACACCACAGTGACTTTTACATAATCATCATCAACAATCTCAATATAATTTTGTGTATCGCTCACACAGAGTCATTATCAGTTAACTAAGTCCTGTCATCACAGCACAATCACCATGATGAGTAAATCAGGTAAGGAAGTCCAGAGAGCAAAGGCACAGAAGGAGATGCAGATAGTTGAAGGAATTAAGAAGAGGGAGAAGACTTTCTTTCAATATATAAGTGAGAAAATGGACAAGAAGGAAGAGATTGTTAGGCTTAAGAAAGGGGTAGAGTGGGTGTAGGATAATGGAGGAAAAGCAGAGATACTAAATGAATATGTCTGTTCCGTCTTCACCAGGGAGAAGGACGGACCAGTGCCTTTAGGAGGGAAAAGAGGAGTGGGGAAGGAAGGGGAACACAGATGTAGTAATAGAGGAGGATAGAGTGAGGGAGGGGCTGCTGGCATTGAAGGTGGACAAATCACCAGACCTGGACAGAGTACATCCAAGGGTACTAAAGGAACTGGCTGAGGAGCTGGCAGGGCCACAGGCAGACCTATTTAATAGTTCACTAGAGTCACGAGTGGTACTGCAGGACTGGAGAACAGCACATGTAGTGCCACTCCACAAAAATGGTCCCACGGATGACCCAGGGAATTACAGACCAGTCAGTCAGACCTCCATTGTGGGCAAGCTCATGAAGACCATACTAAAGGAAAGGTTGGTGGAATATCTAGAGGAGCATGGTCTTCAGGATATGAGGCAGCATGGGTTCATGGGTGGGAGATCATGTCAAACAAATCTGATTGCTTTCTTTAACTGTGTTACTAAGACAGTAGACGGGGCCAAGCAGTAGACATTCTCTATCTTGATTTCAGCAAGGTCTGAGACTCTGTGCCCCACAAAAGGTTGATCAGGAAGTTGGTGGATCTCGGGGTTGGAGAAAAGATGGCCAGATGGGTGGAAAACTGCCTGAGGGACAGAACCCAGAGGGTGGTTGTGGGGGGAGAGTTATCTGGCACTCGAGAGGTAACCATTGGGGTCCCGCAGGGTTTGGTGCAGGTGCCGGTGTTGTTCAATGTCTTCATCAATGACACTGGAGATGGCATTAAGGGCAAAATGTGCCTCTTCACTGATGACCCCAAGCTTTGTGGAAGAGTGGACACAGCTGAAGGGATACAGGACCTACAGAAAGATCTGGAAAAGCGGGGGAAGTGGTCCAGGACATGTCAGCTTGACTTCAATGCCACAAAATGCAAAGTTATGTATATTGGAGCCAAGAATCCCAGGACACAGTACTACCTGGATGGAGTCCGAGTATCTGCATCAGAGAAGGAGAAGAACCTGGGAGTGATGATCACTAGTGACCTGAAGCACTCTACGCAGTGCAAGAAAGCAGCAGCAAAGGCAAACAAGATGCCGGGATGCATATCTAGGGGGATCAGTAGTAGGAGAGAGGAGGTTATACTGCCCCTGTACAGGTCGCTGGTAAGGCCACATCTAGAGTATGGAGCTCAGTACTGGTGCCCACACCTCAAAAAGGACATTAACCTGCTGGTGAAGGTCTAGAGGAGGGCTACAAAGATGATAGCAGGTCAGCAGGGTAAGGCATACGAGGAGAGATTGAGGGCACTGAATATGTACTCCCTGGAAGACAGGAGAGAGAGAGAGAGAGGATATCATTGGGACCTCCAAGTACCTGAAAGGAATAAATAAGCTTGATAAGGAGAGTCTCTATGAGATGAGTGGCAACCGTAACAAAAGGGGGCACTTTCTTAAGGTGGAGGGTGGAAGATTTAGGAGGGAGGTCAGGAAGCACTTCTTCACAGAGAGGGTGCTGGACACTTGGAATGTGCTGCCGGAAGAGGTTATCTCATTAAAGACAGTGGGCAGCTTTAAGAGAGTCTGTGATAGGCATAGGGGGAAGGTAAGGATCATGGGTAGAGAGGATGGGAATTGTGGGGAGGGAGGGCAGGGACATTAGCTCAAGCTGTGGATCCTGCAATACCAGCAGACTTGATAGACCAAATGGCCTTCTTCTGCTGGCTTCTTCATATGTTCGTATGTGAATGGAATGACTGACCAGATGACTGCTTGGTCTCCAGTCTGACTCCAACCTCATGCAATCAACAGACCACAAATTTCATTATAAGCAAGCAGTAACTGTGTTCTGAGTTCAATTAACATAAAAACTTTTAAAATAATTAAATATAAAATGAAAAGAAGAAAGAAAATATATATAAAAAAATTATCCATGGATGGTATTGTGAAGGAAAACATAATGCTTCAAATTTAATTTCTTTTAAAAACTTAGAAACATAGACTTTGATGACAGATAAGGACTGCTTGGCCCACCTAGTCTGCCCATTTCCCTGCCTATTGAATAAGCTGCAGATCCTAGTTAACCAACAGCCTACTTCTTGCTACACACACAAGAATTGCCTTATGTCTGTCCCATGCATTCTTGAATTCCTTCACTATTTTTGACCCCACGACCTCCTCAGGAAGCCTGTTCCATGCAACCACCACCCTCTCTGTGAAAAAATATTTCCTCACACTGCCCCGAGCCGTCCCCACCTCAATCTTCAAATTGTGTCCCCTTGTTCTTGCACATATCTTTTTCTGAAAGATGCTACCCTCTTGGACTTTGTTGATTCCCTTGAGGTACTTGAAAGCTTTTATCATATCCACCCCTCTCCCTCCTTTCCTCAAGGGTATACATATTAAGCTCCTTTAGTCTCTCTTCGTATGGCTTCTGTTGCAGACCCTGCACCATTTTAGTTACCCTCCTCTGGATTGCCTCCCTCCTGTCTATGTTCTTGCGGAGATGGAGTCTCCAGAACTGCACTCAGTACTCCAGATGGGGTCTCACCAACTGTCTGTACAGAGAGATAGCTTCCTCTTTTCTACTGGTGATGTCTCTCCCTATACATCCGAGTATCCCCAAAGCCATCCGTACTGCCTTGTTACATTGCTTGCTAAACTTAAGTCATCTGCTAGGACTACCTTCTTTCCATTTTTGTTGTTGTTACTACCCCCAACCCCCCATTGTGTACTCTTCCTCTGGGTTTTTGATTCCCAGGTATATTACTTTGCACTTCTTTGCATTGAATCTAAGCTGCCATACTTCTGACCATTCCTCCAACCTTGCCAAGTCCCTTCTCGTCCTTTCCACCCCCCCTTGTGTATCAACTCTGTTGCAGATCTTTGTGTCATCTGCAAAGAGGCATACTTTTCCTTTCAGTCCCTCTGCAATGTCACTTATAAAGACATTAAAAAGGACCCAGTACCGAACCCCGTGGTACCCCACTAGTAACCCCCCTTTCTTTAGAGTGGATTCCGTTTGCTATTACCCTCTGTGTCCTGTTGTCCAGCCAATGTTTTACCCTGGCTACCACCCTGGGACCCACTCCCAGGCTGGCTTTTAATTTGTTTTTATATTTTTTGAAGCATTTTTTTGAGGGGGCAATAACTAATTTAAAATTCATAAAGGCAGCAAGAATATAGCAGTGATCACAGGGATAGAAGGGATGAGGCTTTAGCTCAGCAACTGATATTAACTATTACCAGAACTCATCACTGGGTCATGGTAGTCTTACTGAGTTGCTGGCTATGTCACATCACCATGAACACTATAGTCCCCAGACGTGACATGCCAACACCATCTGCCACAGGTAATCTACAATAATAAATAACTCTACGCCATTTGGATTCTGCTTTGCCCCGCATCAATTACTGTAGTCAGAGTCAAAGTAGTTTGACCAAGTTATGGAAACAAAACAAAATCTATGGGCCCTCATATTTGAAATTAAGTTGTCAATGGCTTACTTGTCTTGCCCTTAATCTGTACTCACACATCTAGAAGTCTGTCAGTTGTCAGGTAATCCTAAAAAAAACATATAAACACTTTCATGTACTATATAAACACAGGGTGAGTAGACAGTTCAAACAGAAAAGTTAACATGCTGCAGGCTCACTTAGCATATTCATCACCGTAGAGCTGGAATGTACAAATTTTAATAATAGCTGCAAGAAAAAGCTGGCAATGGCCCATAGACTGAATTTTCCACAATACAATACATAAAATAGTGTATGGGGAGCAGGATGTAATGTGTTATTTTTAAACACACCCTATGTGTGATGCCTATACTTCCCTTCAGTGGTTTATACAGGCATTCCTCATAGGGGTATGTAAAAAAAAAACAACAGGTTTTTACTGCCCCTAATATTTTACTTAAGCAATAAGGCATGACAGGGTGTGTGCTGTTGTGTAATAACATCACACCTCTGGTGATTGAAGCACAAGGCCGCAGGCAGAAGGATGAGTGATTGGGGGTGTGTGGACCACTACAACACCAGGGATTTATCTATAACAGGATATGCAATTGGGGTGGGCTGGGGGGAGCACTACTCGACCAGGAATTCAGCTATAACAGCAGGATGGGCAATTGGGGGTGTGAGGACCTCAAAACTGATCAGTTCTGCTTTTGCCCTACAAAACCTGTGCTAATGCCTTTTGTGTCAAAGTCATCATAGACCTTCACTTTAAGGATCTTATGGTCAAGGCCCCTAGAATTCTGCGACCACAGAATTATGTGCAGAACTTCGACCTACTGCAGAACTTCTGCAGTGCCACAGAATTCACTGATCTTGGTGATTCTTTATTAATATTTCCATTTATCCATAGAACTTGGTGCCTTTTCCCTCTTTTTATATCCAAAACCTCTCTATGCTCAGAATGTGATGTTATCAATGCTATAACATCATACATTAGCTAATGAAACGGCTGCATTCTGCCACAGAAATAATCACTTATCTTCCACAGCTCCCACTGCCAGAGGAGGTGGCACAGCACATCAGGCACGGTGATATTTTCTCAACCTGCACTACAGCCTAATACAAATTTCAGTCTTACATTATTACACTAGGGCAACTTAAACAAAACCTTGATAATAGCATAGACCTGTTAAGTCCCTACCTTATTTGTACAAACTTATTTGTGCCTTTAAGGTACAGAGATGCCATCTGAAATGAATAACTGGTAAAATGAATTAATCTGTAATTTTTAAGAAAAATAATTATGCCCAGAAAAGTGGAATATAATAATGTGTAGACCTGTCAAAAGAACAGACCTGTTAAATTAATAATTGCACTGTACACATTTTTGCCAAGGTTATTGATTACGTACTGTCATTGGTTGATAGAATCACCTAAAAGTTAATGAGAAATGTTGTGTGCAAGGCCAGCTGTTTGGCCAAAGGGCAGCATGTTGTGTTCCTGTGCCAGCAACTCAGGTTTAGAGATGAGCTCTGGGAGCTGGCTGGACAGCACAAGGACTGGAGGAACTTACCACTGCTCTGAGCCTGGAAAGGTATGGTGCAGTGTTCTGTCTCACGGGGGACACATTGTAATGAACTGGAGAGTTTTATCTCCCAGTGGGTTCACATGCATGTCATGGCCTGATGGTGTTATGTAGTGTGTCAGGGGAAGCAGGTTGGCATGAAAAATGAGTTTTGTAATATCTCTTCTATCTTGTTTATTCCATTTAAAGGGACCTGTATGAATGAGGATACAATTTCATGGAAATTAAAAAAAATATATATATATATAATGTATATATATATATACACACACACAAACACACATAGACATACATACATACATGAAAATGTAAATAGCTTTACGTATCTGGGGGTAGTTTTAAATCCCACATTAACATATGAGTCACACATACATGCTATTACATCTAAAATTCATTCCAAAATTGCTTCATTATACAGGCTGCACAGCTTCTTGACAGATGAGGTGTGTTTGGCGATTGCCAACCAGTGTCTGCTGCCCATTTTAAACTATGCTGCTATAGTGGTAGACAATGCTCCTTACAGTACTATAAGGCGGAAATCGGTACTCTTGCACAAAATAGGAAGACATGCATTATTAACATCTAACAATGTATATCATTGTACTATATTGGAGAATCTTGGATGGTTATCAGTCGAATATTACCATAAGTTTGTAATGTCTAAATTTGCTTATAAAACACAACAAACAGGGGTACCTTTAAAATTTAAAAAAACAACTTGAGATTTCTAGTTCTAAATAATATACTAGATTATTAGGGGATCCAACTATGTTATGAATCCCATTTATGCACACTTCAAGAGGACAGCGATCGTTTGCATACTATGCATCATAATAGGGAATAATATTCCAGTACATATTAGAGGTACGGGTAGTTATGGGTCATTTACTGCAGCCTTGAAAACACATGTTATGAATTTGCCTAAGTGTAGCTGTTATCTAGATTGACACTTACTGAATGTATATATTAGCTATGAAGCTACAGCCCTTGTGACATGGATTTGTACAACAGTTTGAATTGTATTAGAGTTTTTAAATTAACACCAATGTGTGATTTTATTTACACGTGGAATTTGTATTCCTATTTAACTATGTTTTGTATTAAGTATAATTCTGTCTGATGTATATTGTGAACTGGACCCAGTGCCAATGCATTTCTTAATGAGATGCATTGACACCATTGACCCGGTGTTTGCTCTGATTGTCCAGTGTCTCTTATCCGAGGGAGTCTTCCCCTGATGCCTTGAAGGAGGCACTAGTGAGACCCCTTTTAAAGAAACCATCTTTGGACCCGGAGGTCAGGGCAAATTACCGACCTATATCCAACCTTCCCTTTTTGGCAAAGATAGTTGAGAAGGTGGTGGCGCTTCAGTTGGAAGAGCACCTCGTGACTTATGAGTTGTATGAACCTTTCCAGTCAGGATTTCAGGCAAGGCATAGCACAGTAACCGTGCTTGTTTGGGTGCAAAATGATATCTTCAGGGCAAGAGATCATGGGGATAAGACAATTCTTGTTCTTCTCGATCTCTCCTCAGCATTTGACACTGTGGACCACTGTTTGTTGCTTGACCGCCTTGGGGAGCTCTGCGGACTCACTGGTACTGTCATTCACTGGCTTGAGTCCTTTTTTTACTAACAGGAGGCAACAAGTTGTGATGGGGAATTTTTCCTCCAGCCCTAGCCTCCTATTTTGCGGAGTTCCTCAAGGGTCGGTACTGGCCCCAATGTTGTTTGCAGCGTACATGCTACCCCTGGGAGGGATCATTAGGAAGTATGGCTTGGGTTTTCATTGTTATGCCAATGACACCCAGCTATATCTTTCCTTTGCCCCAGGAACATCCAATGCAGTGGATGTGCTAAACATCTGCCTTGCTGAGATCAACAACTGGATGGCCTCCAGTGGTTGTGACTGTACCTTGATAAGATGGAGGTACGGGTGGTGGAGTTGAACAGAGTGCGTAATAGGATGGCCTCTGATTCAGCAACTGGACTTGTTCTGGGAGCTGTTTCATTGAAGGCCTCTTGGGTGCGAAATCTTGATGTTATTCTGGACAGGAATTTGACTATGGAGGCGCAAATATCCTCCACGGTCTGCTCCTGTTTTTTCCATCTCAGAAATATTGCCAGAATAAAGCTCCTTGTGCCGACTCTGGACCTTCCTACCTTGATACATGCCTTAGTTACATCAAGGCTTGACTACTGCAATGCGTGTACTTTGGGGTCACAGGAGGATCTCTCTGCAGGCTACAGCTGGTGCAAAATGCAGCTGCCCTGTTACTGACTGGGCAGCAAAAATGTTGCCACATTACACCGGTGGTGCGTGAATTGCACTGGCTACCAGTAAGGTGGAGGATCCTATTTAAGGTGGGTCTTCTCACTTATAAGGCCGCACATGGGCAGGGTCCTGGTTATCTGTTAGATCTTCTTGCACCTGTTTTCTCTGTCCGCCCCCATCGCTCTTACAGAGGGGCCCCCAGGCAATTCCTAGAACGAGATTGAGATCTGCTGGTGACAGAGCTTTCAGTGTTGCAGCTCCCGCTCTTTGGAATTCGCTGCCATTTGGGGTTGGGGAGCCCCCACTGTAGATATTTTTAAGGCCCACCTGAAGATCCTCCTATTTTTCCAAGCTTTTTGGGATTAAATTAGGGAATTTAGCAGAACATGATAATTATATGATGGGTTATAAATTTTATTTGTGCATTTAAATATGTGATGTATTATGTGTTTTTTGATGCTGTATTTATCTATTTTGTACAGCGCCCAGAGCCTCTGGGATTGGGTGTTTTTAAATCAACTTTGCCTTGCCTTGCCTTGATGTTGTTTTTGTATGTATTTGATTGACCACGGGTCGTACCTGTAAAAGGGATTTTATCCCAGTGCACCTACCCGTATACAAATAAAACTCAAATCAAATCAGATACATACATACATACATACAGTATCTCTCTCTCACTATAGATATATACATACCCACACACACACACACACACACACACATGTGTATGTATGTTACAGATTGCATATAAAGATATAAGTGATACACAGTGGGGTCCTCATGAGTGGTGTAGACAGCACATATAAATATATAAGTGATACACAGTGGGGACCTCATGAGTGGTATAGACAGCATGAATATAGAAATACGTTATTTATCACATAAGGTCCCCTTCTGCATATTTCATTTATGCAATAGGCTAGGACCTTAAGGGATAGATATTTTTTTCTGCTTTTTAGGCATAAAATTATTTTCGTAAGTCTGTTATTTTTTGAACTAGTGTTACTGTGCTTTCCCCCATCCTGACTGCTATAACCATTGCCATGGAAGTGAAGTCAGGATGACAAACTGACACTGTGATGTGGTAGTTCATTAGTGCCACAGAACTTCCACAGAAATTACAAACCACTGCCGCAGAAGTTCTGTGGCAAATGGTAATCTTGCCCCAGAACTTGGTCCCAATGTGCTGCAGAAAAGTAGGGGCCTTGCTTATGGTTAGTTCCCCTGCTCCTGCTCCGGCTTTGACGTCTGTTCTGAGTCCCACCTCCCTCCTGTGATGTTTTGTAACCTCTCTGTGCACCTTTGTTTATTCATACTCATGGCTGTTAAGCCTGTTATACTTATGGCCTTTAAGTCTGCTTTGGGTTAAGAGATTCCTATGTATTCATCCTGCACCCTTTCCTGCCTGAACCTCACCCGTTGTATATATTTTTGTTTACATTGTCAGTACAGAGTCACTGAATGCATTGACAGTAACTCCCGATGTATATTTGGCCATGGAATGGACATATTGTCTGCAAATTTTAGTGTACATGTTGATTGTAACTTCCCAACTGTATTCATTGCCATTGGTTGTACATATTGCAGCACATTGTTTATTTCTTCCAGTTAGTTCTTTTTATCCCCTTGAGCACTGGGTGGCCCTCTTCGTGTCAGCCACCCTAGCCCAAGCACTCCAACATCTCCAGGACTTCTCTGCCTGAATGTTCCTCCAATGTTCCCCCATCTCCAGTGGTAGTGGCAGAGTTCCCCAAGCCCCATTGCTGGATGGATCCAGTTTTGCAGTAGTGTCTGGTCATTAGGTGCGAGATCTGTGGGTAGCAGGAAGTCATCCTACCAGCCAGGGAGTTTTCTTTATTTTGTTTTTTCCCTTCCCATTGCCATGATGAAACAGGCATACAATGGCATCAATGATGGCACCATGCATGCTTCCATATATAGCACGTTGGATGCCTACCTCACAGTCACTGCTATGGAGTAGGTGACGCCGGGTTCTCCACCACCATCTCCCCAGAGGAGGAGAGCAGTCTGCTGGACACTCAATCCTCTTCACTCGGCCAGTGCGCTAACATTCAGAGTTCACTCCCAAACTCAGGTAGTTGGTGCTACGAGCAGTAGCACTATCGCTGCACCAGAGGGCCAGCACAGTACATTGTTGTTGTTTATACTGACTGTACTTTACCACTATAGGTATTGTTATTACTGTACCCCTTTCCCCAGGTTGTACCAGGAAACTATCCTTGGCTCAATTTGCCTTTCTCTGTTATCAATTTTTAGATTAATAAACATACAGTAAATAACTAACTAAATAGTTTTAAAACAGCAGATACGTTTGAAAATATTTACATGCTGCCATAAATCACATCCTTTTGTTGCAATCAGAAGTGGGCTGGAAAATCAAACTTACTGCATATTAATCAGTCATGGACACCATGGGGCTGAGGCTGATGCAGCTCTATACCAGAGATGTGCCTTCATAGAATCCATTGAAAACTTTAGACAATGGCCCCCAGATTCAAAGTCATCTATATTCCCAGCGCACACAGGAGAGCTGCGTGGCAAATATGGCATGGCTGTCTTGAAGGCAATATTTATACAGTCAGTATGCTCTGACTGGAGTTTACTAACTGTCTGAATATGGAGCTGTGCTAGTGCAACACATAGTGACTATGTGCTGCCCTGACACAGGATCTGACTGGCAGTGGCCCACTGGAGCCCAGCAGGGATAACATGGCCCAAACAGAATAGTGCTAGGGATCCTGTGGCTCACATTCAGTACTTATACGCTAATAATCCAATTGGTTATGCAAGACATTATGGCCTCATTAGCATGCATGCAACCCCACCCATTATCGCCTGTCCTGTAATAGTTATACACTCCCTGGTTTCTAGTGATCCCCCACTTGAGCACTGCTTCTGGCAACCAGGAACATAATGCACCCACCCGTTGGTATACAGTGGACCTTCACCTATCAGAAGTGCAACTGCTACCCCCTCCTGACCACCTGCTCAGGACTGTCTTCCCTGCACCCCTCTCTCCCCAGTCACCAATGCTCAGACCACTCCACTTCCAGGACATCTGGAAAAGTAAACATGCTGGATTTTAAGGGTGACCTGGAAGCAGTAGATCGGTCTTGCCTTAACTTCTTGTCCTGCATAAATTCCACTCTAGCACAATTCCTTGCCATCTTCACAAAGTTACAGCAAAAACAAACACATGTCACTGAAAGTTGACTATAGGGCTCTGCCACAGCTTTGTTCTCTTGTGACCATCTTTCCCAAATCAAAAAAAAAAGGGACAAGTGGACTAGTCTGGCTACTGACTATGTGGAATATCATAGATGATAACATATCTCTAGGTCAGGAGTGAGACCAAGTAAGAGTGCCTACTGTAAAAACAAATTATCAGGTTCTGCTGGTGACCCACACAAATTATGTGCTGATATAAAAGGCCCTTTGGCATAAAATAAAATTTCCCCATGCCTGATATGCTCATTGATGACATAAATTGTGACAACCAGGGCAAAATTGCTGTTGCTCTCTTCTCCAAATTCTGTGACCTAAGAGCCTTCACAGCATGTCATAGCATTATGCCAGAATCCTCAGTCTTGGCTGCTACCTCCCCAACCACCTCTGGCCACTCACTACATCCTTTTTACCTCTGCTCAATGAGAGTTGTCAAGGTCAAGAAGCTCCTGCTCTCCATTTTTCCAGTTATAAATTCTGGGTATGTTGGCCTTGACCCCAAAATGCTGAATCTAGTAATCCCCCTTTACAGTGCTCCCCATCACTAGAATCCTGAATCTTTCCCTCTTATCTAGTGTTGCCCCTGATGTCTGGAAGTTGCCAGGATTACCCTTGTTTTCAAAGCTGGAGACCCCAAGCTAATGGAAAACTATTCTCCCATAGCCAACCTCTCAATCTTCTCAAAGATCTTTGAGAGGATTGTAGCATCCCAGCTCTCTGACTACATCTCCAAATATAGTCTCCGGCCCCCTGTACAGCACAGATTCTGGAAAAGTCATGACACCTCCATAGCCTTAGCTAAACTAATGAATGACATCAGCCTTGCCATAGATACTGGCCTCCTAACTGGTGCTGTGTTTGTTGATCAAACAAAGGTATTCAACCTAGTAAATCATTCACTCCTCTTCAACAAACTCATCACCCTTGCGTCACCCCTTTCATCAGCATTTCCTGGTCTGCCAACAATTTAGCTGGTAGAAGACAACAAGCTAGGTTTCCTCAACTTCCTTCAGCCTTGCAGACAGAACTATTGGTTTACACCAAGGATCTAGTCTGAGATCACTTCTTTTCTCCATCTATCTACAGTAGTAGCCAATGACATGGCCAGATATTTCCAGATATTTCATAGACTTTCTAAAGAGTTTCTCACTGCTGCCTCTACTGAGGAACTGCAGAAAGCAAGAGATTTCTCTAGAAGTATCACAGAAATTTATGGAAATATCTGTCAATATCTTTGGCTGTAACTGTATATCCATTCCAAACTGCGTCAAAAACTAGGTTCACTCTACCGACATAAAGCTAGCCTTCCCCTCTCTGTTAGACATGACCTACTGGTTAAATGGATCCTCCCTGCCTTTGATTATGCTGATGTCATTTTCGGTGTTGGCCCTGCAACCTCCCTCTCCAAACTCAATGTGCTCTACCATGGCTTTTGTAGATTCACCTCAAACTCTCCCCATCTGACTCACCATTGCGACCTCTACTCCTCCCTTTCCCTCCAGTCCCTCTCCTAGAGATGCCTATCCTACTGCGCCACCTTCATATCTAAATTCTGGTTTGGAACTCTCCCTTCTTATCTTGCCTCACTCCTCAGATCTGTCACCCCCTCCCCATATAACACTCGATGAATCAATGCCCATTCCTTTGCCCTCCCATGTGTCCACACCTCGGCTGGCAAACTGGTCTTCTTCTACAGGCTCCCTTCCCTCTGGAACAGCATCCCCCCCAAACCCATCCTACCCCCTCTTTTCCTGCCCTAAAGTGTTTACTGTTACCTACCGCTTCCACATCCTGCACCTGTCCCACTCCCTAATGCTTCTTCACCCTTGCCCTTGGCCTGCTTCTCCCTTACTCCTTCTCTGCATCAGCAGGCTCCGCTTAGATTTTACCCCCATACAGTGGTAGCCACAGACATTGCCAGCTATTTCCAGATATTTCTCAAAATTTCTAAAGAGTTTCTCTCTGCTGTCCATACTGTTTAAATGAAAAAAGCATCAGATATTTCTGGAAATATCACAGAAATTTCAGGAAATAGCTGGCAGTGTCTGTGGCTACTACTGTAGCTGTTATTTTCCTGTTTACCTGCTGTTTTCTCATTTCTATGCATCCCAGCATTGTGTATGTGTGTGTATACTGTATATATATATATATATATATATATATATATACATCATATTGTATATTAATGTAAATACCCCCCCCGCTCAATACATGTATCTGTCGATGTATGAAATGCGTTTATGCACACTGTATTATGATGTAACTTGCATTTAATTGATCCTCTGTTATTTTGTACCCCTGTCCCCAGGTCAAACCTGGAAACGAGCCTTGGCTCATGGTGCCTTTCCTGGTTATCAAATTTTAAATAAATAAATAAATATAAATAGCCTCCCACATGTTGCTTTCTGTTGCGTCTCTCAGCTGTATGCAGATGACTTTGTCCTCCACCACAATGCTTCTCCTGTCCCCCAAATCCACAAATGCCTCTCTGATTCATTTGCTCAAATTCAGTTTTGGTTAACAACAAACAAGTTGAACTTAAATGGCAAAAAGACAAATGCCATGTTATTTGGCTCAAAATCAAAGCTTTGTGCATTCCTCCAACCTCTCCCTTACATGTGCTAATGGGTCCTGACTGGAGGAGGTGAGCAATTTTAAGTACCTGGTAGTCTTAGCAGTCCCTTCCCCCAACTTTTCAACCCATGTTTCCTTGGTCTGCAATTTGGGAAAAGCTGAACTGGGCATGGCTTTCAGGGTCAGACACTGCATATCCCCTGCTGCCCACCTGGCCATAGCTCAGGGGGCTTTCTTTCCCTGACAAACTTATGGCCTCCTCTATTTCCTAGGATGCTGGCATTTAGGCATGGGCACTTTACCAGTATTTTCATTTTCATTTAACAAGCTGTTTGGCATTAAGATGTTTATACTTGATAGAATTATTTTGAATCTTATAAAAACTACCATTAATGTCATTTAAACTAAATAAGCAAGTCATAGCATAAAGACCATTACTTAGCAAAACTTTGTAAAAAGTCTTACAATTTATTCAGCTTGCTTCAAATTCATAATGGCTTTTATATAGTTATTTTAGAAAAACCCATTCTGGGTGTTTAAACTGCAATAACAGATGGCCACAAACTTGTTCCAGGCTCATTGAAGCTGGTTTGAACACAGGAGATATCAATTCAAGGTACCAATAAGCACAGCTTCCACTTTTTAACATTATCTTGTGATAATTAATGTATTTAAACATTTATAAACATCACACACTCAAGGTGTGAATACATTTACGTTTTATGTTTATTTAACAGATAGGCTGAATAAGAAAATCACTTCACAATTAAGTCTAGACACCTGCTTGAGTGGAGGGAAACTCTTATACTTAGTTACACGTATGTAATGTCTGGGGTTCTGCAGTTGTTATGTGTTTTGGGTGGCATGTGGAACTCCTTGGAGGTGTTTGACAAAGTTTGAGCACTCAAAGGAAATACAGAAAATAAGCAAATGATTATCTTGTATACATTAGAGTCTTTGCAGATTAATTTATTAGATGTCTATAAAACTAATTGTTTTTTCCTGAATGCTGAAAAGTGTTATGCACATTGAGTACTCATTTCATTATGTTTTTCTGATAGGACTATAACAAACCAGTAAGTGAGTTGTAACTACAATGTAAGCAGCAAAAGGCACTTTTTAAAGGAAATGAGTAGGGTATCACATCATTACAGTACTGCAAATATAGCGAGTACAATTGGGCGATTATTATAGTACTCATACAAGTACAGCAAATTGGTCTCTGAAGCGCATTACAAAAGGGGCTACAAGTGAAATACAGTACCTGTGCCATAAGGGCAATGGTTCAACTACAGTGCAAGAGGGAAGCAGGTTAATACTGCACATGATCCATATGGGCGAATATTGTACCAGAACACTACAGAGAATGAAATCCACTTACCAGCTGTATAAATAGCCTACCCTCATGATCCAGGTGCGATGTGTTGTGGTAATCCTTGAGATGGGGGGTTCAGGGGCACAGCCCCCTATGTGACAAAGTAGATGACGGGTGGGGTTGTGTGAATAAAGGTGCGGCTCAGGCATGGCCGCCTCAGGGCATTTTGAGTATGGCGGTGGAGTTCATTCAGAGCCAGAGGGGAATGCCCCTACTGGTTTATGGTGAATCTGTATTTTGGAGAGACAAGGAGCTGTGGCAGAAGGTTTACTGGAGGTGAGAATGTTGGTGGAGAGGATGGAGCAGGTCATTTTGGGTACGGCTGATGGGTAAGCCATAGGTGGTACCGCAACCTCACCAACAGAATGGTACAGGTTGTGGGTGAGTACTCCTCACATCCCCACCTGGAGTACCTTTGTGGCATGACTTATAACATCCACATGCATGTCTAAAATGGTGAAAAATTGCTAAATGGAATCATGCGCTGATAAAGCAATTGCTGAATTGAGCATTCGCTGAGATGCGCATTCGCCGTATATACTGGCAGTCTGTAATATTTGCTCAAGCTGCATGCATGCAGTAATATGGGCTGTAATGACATGGAACTGTGAGTAGCAGATGAACTGGAATTGGTCACTTGTGTTTTGTATTTTTTCATAAGGTTGTATACCACTAACAGATAGTAAGACGTGTTATTTATTTATATTCAGGTGTAAAGGTGTTCTTCTGAAGAAGCCTATATGATAGACAAAACATTGGGATTGGTTGATCTATTACAATTGAACTAATAAAGAAGAAAATTGCTAAAAACTTTACTGCTGTTTGGTGAATTTATGCGCTACCCCCCCGTTGACTACTATTATTTTTTTCATAGGAACAAACTGAACTGCCCTCTCAAAATGGAATGTGATGTTGCCTTGCCTTGGCCACACCTAAACTTACTCAAGACTGCTACCTTTACTCTGGTTTCAGCTGGCCCTTCCCTACTGGCCAACTTTCATTTCCATTAGGCCATTTCAGCAACAAACTCCTGAGGACTAACTCCCCATCTTCCCTTGCCACATATCTGCAGCACCATCTTCCCTCCTATTCACTGAGGCCAACTGATTTTCATCCTTTCCTTGAGCAGAGATGTGCTATGGGCCTTGGTAAGCAGGCTTTTGCAGTCTATTCTTCTAGTTTTTGGAACACCTTTCCTGCTAATGTATGTTGCTCCCCAAGTCCTCACTGTTCTGCAAGGCACTGAAGGTCTCCATTAGCCTTTGTTCTTACCCCTAGTTGCATCCAAATTACTGGACCTAGTTGGTACTAGCATTGCACACATTTCTTTCCATTGCTGGATAATATTAGGTTGCTGCAAATGTTTAAGTAATTTATTTATACTGGTATGGTCTTCTGTTTTTCTCCTTTATACTGTATACTGTAATTTTGATTTGCTGTTTTGATGTTCATGCTACTGTCGTTGCATTGCTTAATTCTAAATGTTAGTGTAAATTCTGCTGAACTGTGAAACCTTGTTGTCTGCTTTAGCTTGTTATTACTTTGCAGTCTGGTTACATTTTATGTACTTCTTTTGCTTGTGACAGTTATTATAACTCTACCAGGCTGTGCCTGAAAATAGACATAATGTTGTAACCCCGCCCAAATAAGGGCTTACCTTAGTTGCCCCTTAAGTCTTCCATGGCTCCTGTTCCTGGAGTGCCTCCCAATGCCTACAAGGTTTCTCCCAAGTGTTCCCCATATCACTGCCATAGCCCAGGTCCAGAGATGTGCCCAAAGATCCCCGTGTGGTCCCTTACTTAATGTCTGCCATCCTTGGGCTTTGGAAGTGTTGCAGAACTGCCGGCCAATTTCCCTTAAGCTTCACAAAGCTTCACGGCCGTCTGGCAAGCTTGCTCATGTGCACAAGTGTGCCCGACTCCTGACTGCAATTGCGGTCAAGAAATGGATTCCCCGTAGTCCCGGACCTATTTGGGGCTAATTGGGGACTGGTGACCATTGTGGGACCTGAAAGGAGCCTAAAAATATTTTAAAGAAAGTGCGCCATGAAGCGCTCAAGTTCAGGATTCATGAATATTAAAAATTAAGCCCATGAATATTAATGAGCTCCTGGTTGCTGCCTAAGAACTAATAATTTTGGCAGCAGTGACAGCCCAAAGGCTCAAAATAAATGTAAACAGAGGGCAGTATTTGAAAGGACACTTGAGGGGTTACTGAGAAAAGGGGGGAATGATTAAATAAAGTATTGTTTCTGGCTGCTCCAGATCTTTAAGCCTTGGGATTCAGATAAATGCCTGTCTGCTGCCAAGGGACACTTAATTTTGGCAGCAGCAACAGGTTAAGGACTGAAAAGAAGTGTTTTAACCGTGGGCAGCATTCAGAACGGCACAAAAGAGACTACTGAATAGTGAGGCAAGAAAGCAATTAAAGTAATTAACCTGGCTGCACCAGATCTTTATCTTTGAAAATGTAATAGACTGCAGAGGGACTGTGTATTCAGCAGCCATGTTTGTGCAGCAACAGCCAATCAGAAAGCCAGGATTTCAGGCAAGAAGTATTGGAACAATGCCAGAGACCTGTGGGACTTTGTCCAGTGCTTATAGGTGAAAAGCAGGGACCTAATTAAGGTGCTAAAACAGGGAACCTATTATGCATCAAGTGAGGTTATTGAATATTCATTTTGTGGACTGACAAGCAGTTTCAAACAATTATTGTGGGAGTAGCAAGTGGGATCAGTCAATAGGGAGCCACAGAGGAACTCCACAAAAGACAGTGTTTTCCAGGCTGTTCAGAGTTTGAGTGGGAGGTTCCCATGGTTGGGGCAGGGGGGGCTCAGGCCCTTTGTACCAGAATAAGCCTAGCAATCCAGTGCAAGCCCCTCCACAGGGGAAGGGGCTTTCTTCTGCCAGAGAGATAAATGGCTGCAGGGAACAAATGTCCTCCAGGACAGACTAGCACCTCTCCATATTTTGGAAAAACCTGGATGAACCTGAACTTTCAGCTGTGAGAGAGCTGCATGCATACCCTACCTCAGCAGTGAGAGTGCTGAAGAAAGCCTGAAACTTCAGAGAAAAGAAAGCCATTTCCGCAAGTGATCTGAGGGAATAAACTACTTCTGACAAGTGCAAGTGTGAGAAATCTTTGAGGGGCAGCAAAGCCCAAAGTGTACTGATTGTGACCATTGGTCTGCACCCTGAGTTTTAACTAAAGCACAGAAAAGGTGGACATTTGCCAAGTGACCAGAGAAGGGTCCAGTCTACATGCATAAATGTGTCTGTTTTGATAAGTGCCTACAGGACTTGAAGCGGAGTACTCAGAGGTCGGGGCAACTCCTGACATTGCCTGGGAGGTCCAGTATTTGTCAATTGGAGTTGCTAATGCCAGCACTGTCAAGAGGGACTTGTTTAATGGTTGTGAGAACCAGTGGGAGCTTTAAACTCCAGCAGAGCCACAAGGGACTAAGACTTTGTGAAATACCTGTTTGTGAGAAGTTGCAGTAATTGTTTTGGAGTACCAAGTCAAAAGTACAGTGCTGTAAAAGAAAGCTAGTCTGGTATGGACTGTAAGCAATCAGGTCACCCTAGCTTTAGGGGGCAAGTACCCATCCGAGTATCTGAAAGCTAAGAGGACCATGGTGGCCATGCTGGCCCATGGTTGAAGTGACTGAGATAAATGTTCTAATGAATAAATGTGCTGAATGCAAAGCAACCATCATGGATTAGGCTTGAGACATAGCCTGGTAGTGTGCCACCTAGGGTGCTACCATATGCATTTCCCTTGAGGGTATAGCCCAGATGTTGGGTTGAGACATGCCAGCCAGAGTTCCAGCCTGGTCATCTAGAGAGTGTTTTTAGCCCAGAGAGGGGCGCTGCCTACAAAAGTCAAAATGTAGTTTCCATCTGCAAAGCTGAGTGATCTTTCACTCAGTATAGGGGCTGGCTGTTAGCTTGCCTGCATCTTTACCTCTGGAGTCAGAGCCAGCCTGCTGAAAGCACCAAATTCTATATTGTACAGTCTAATCCTGTCTTACCTATGATGACTCCCAATCTGTGAGTATACAGGGTTCAGCCCTGCACCAAGAGAGGGGACTTGTAAATAGTTCTGTGTGGCCAAGTTCTGCAAGCTACAATTAGTGTGTGATCCAAAGTTCAACTTTAAGTTAATCTGCTTGTTTCTTTAAGGGCCCCATCTAGCCAGCCAATGACAGCTACAATGAACCACAGTCCTGCAACTTATAAGAACTTTAGTTACTGGGTACCCAGGTTACAATTGTAGAATTGTGGGGTTCTGTATGGTTCTGGGAACTGGGACCAGTGTAGATTTCTAATAACTGTGTTAACTTTTTAATTGCAGCTAGCCAGATAAATAGCCAGGGATCTGACTACCTCAGAGGTTGGGTTAGTGGGTGTCCACTGTGATTCATGCCTAAGGGTAAAAAGCTAATGATTATGTGATGTATGCCAATCAAACCAATGTAAACCAATTACCCAAATCAAGCCAAATGTGAATATTGTAAATAGCTTAATCTCTACTCCAATTCACCCTTCCTAACACTTTCCCATGTAAATAAAGTGTTGTTGTTGTTTTTGCATAATACAGTGTTGTGAGCATGTTGTTAGTAGTAAGTTAATAATGTAAAATGTCCAAAATGTGGGTTTTGTCTACTGGGTCATGCTTGTGCTGGCATTAAGGAAATATGAGTGGGTACAGCATCCCGGAGGGTTGCACCAGGTTTACAGTAGCTAGCCCTCTAAAAGTATACTCTGGGTGGAGTTAATGTGCAATTTATGTTATTAGCTTGGGAAAGAACCAGTTTAAAGTTACAGTATAGACCTGGGCCCCTCAACCTTGTATCGGGCTCACAAGGCAGGGGGTAGTGTAGCCCTTCAGATACCCAGCACCAGGGTTACACTGTATTTACACCTAGCGTATCTCACCTGGTTATCAAAAGCAAATAAATAAATAAATGAATAAATGCCATTAGAGATGGTGACTGGCACAACCCTCTGCTTGCCATCTCAGCTGGCTGCCATCTGTTTGTCATAGAGCAATCTGTGCCTGCTATAAAAATAGTTTCTACAGAAGGCATGCAGTCCCTTTCTGACAATGAGGCAGCATCTGGCTGAGGTGATGAACAGAGGACTGTATTGGTTGCCATCTCTAATGCCACATATCAGCATCCATGACCAGGGAGAGGTGGATACGGGATGAGGGTCCTGAAAGGGTGAGAAAGAGGAGATTATTTTCACTTTTGGGGATGGGGGGGTCCACTGTACACCTATGGGGTGTGCATTTTATTCTGGGTTTGCCAGGAGTGATTATCAGGGGATGGTCTGCAACACCACCATGGAGTCACACAGTATGCAAGGACAGTGATCGGGGAGTTGCAGGTCCATTAGACCTTCAGGTAGGCAAACAGTATGCAAGGATGGGCAGTTAGGAGTGGGGGGGCACTATACTACTGGGGTCAAATGACACAATACAGGACAGGTGATGGGGGGTGAGGTAGTCCACCAAGGACTGATAAATTCAATACTGGAGGGGTGATTAGAGAGGAGACCACTGATCAGGGAGAAAGGCATGGTTCAGCAGTGTTAAACAATGCTGTGACAGAACTTCTTTAGTGTTGCCAAAATCACTGAATTTACCTCTGTGCCCGGTATGCATGGGGATCCCTCATTTGCATGGGTGTAGCTAAATATTCTGCATGGTCACACTGATGGGTCAGTGTGGTGCACTGGGGGCCTTGTAATATGGCTCCCACTGCATAGACTAGCACTATTCTCAGTTAGCATGGAGCTAATCTGGTTAGTGCCATGCAAACCATTTGAATATTTATTTATTTATTTTATTTAGTTTTTGTTAAACGGGTAGGTGCACTAGCCATAAAATGACTATTTTCAGGCATGACCCGGGAGAGTACAACAAAAGGAGAACAGTTGAACAACAGCAACATGGGTACAATAATACAAATAGAGGAACAGTACAGCAGTGCTACAAAATACAATGGGTAGAAACAACAAAAATAATGGCAAGCATTATACAGATAATGGCAGTAAGATATACAATAAGTGCAGAAACCATGGACCCGACCTGTGGAGTGAAAGGGTTAATAAGATAGTAAGGTTATATAGAGAGAATGTGAGGAATGTTCAAACATAACAAGAAAGACTGACAGAAGGAAGGTCAGGGTGGTAATTGCAAAACAACAGTGGATGGTCAGCAACAAGGTTCAAGAAGGAAGAGAGCTAGTAGTCAAGAAGTTATTTACAAAGAGAAGGAAAAATATGGGAGGGAAGAGGAGACAGTCTTGGAGCTGGATTAGAGCAGGTGACATTACTGGTAAGTCTCGGAGCTTCAGGTTGGGTCAAAGCATGTACAAGCATCAGCTAATGATAGATAACGACAATATTCACTTTTAAATCCAAAGTGAGACTGAGACAGCTGGAGGTTGAGTGGAAGAGCATTCCATAGCCTGGGAGCAGAGAATTGGAAGGCACCTGTGCCTTTAGTCATCCGGCATCTCGGAACATAGAGCAAGGAGTTGTCAGCTGATCGCAGGCAGAAACCATGGACCCGACCTGTGGAGTGAAAGGGTTAATAAGATAGTAAGGATGGTTGGGGGACCAGCAACGGCTCCAGCTGGGATTGTTTTTTTTTTCCAGATGATCGAGTCCATTAGTGATCCAAGGTAGTATTGTCTACTGGCAGAAGGTGAGAGCCAATTCAGATCCTTATAAAGAAGGCAGTGATGTTTGAGTCAAGGTGACGAAGAGGCAAATCAGCATATATTGTTATAAGTTATGTCCCTTTTTAGTAGGGAGGTTTTATGGGCAGAGGTAAGAATAGAGGCACCATAAGTAAGGGTTGGGAGCAGAATTCCTCGGGCAATTGCTAATTTGGCCGAGGATGTAAGCATGTAGCTCGTTTTGTAAGCTACTCCTAGTTTTGAGTTTACAGCTTTGCACGAGGACTGAATGTGAAGATTAAAATCCAGGGACTAGTCCAGGAGGATCCCAAGGTACTTGAAGGCAGTAACATTTTCAAGTGGAAATCCTCCTCGGTGAAGAACCTCCAGCAAACTAGAACAGGTCTTAATCTTCAGTGCAGAACCTAGGAGCATGGCTTTCATTTTCTTTTCATTTAGTACAAGCTTACGGTCTAGTAGGCAGTCTAAGACCTTATTGAAGTCTGAAGTAAGTGATGTGTTTATGCAGGCAATACTAGAAGAACTAGTGTAGATGATCAGGTCATCAGCGTAGAGAATAGCTGAGCAGGATTCCAAGACCTCAGCTGCTTTGTTGATAAAAATTGAGAACAGAAGGGGCCCAAGGATAGAGCCCTGGGGGACCCCAAGGTTGATAGTAGACGTGTTGGATAGGGAGGAGTTCAATTTGACAGCTTGTGACCTGTTTGACAGGTAGCTACAGAACCAGTCCACAACAGGGGTAGAGAAATGGAATTTATGGAGAGTGGAGAGAAGCAGGGGATGGTCAACAAGGTCGAAAGCCTTAGTGAGGTCAATGAAGATAGCACCTGTGAGTTTTCCAGAGTCCATGTTGGACAGAATATCAGTAGTTAGTTGAAGAAGAGCCGTGGTGGTGCTATGACCTTTCCTGAAACCATGCTGAGTGTCTGAGAGGAGATTGTAGCGTGTAAGGTAGTCAATGGTCTGTGAAGCAACTATTTTCTCTAGGATCTTGTTAAGGACAGAGAGAATTGCTATAGGTCTGTAATTGGCCATGTCCTTTGGGTCACCTTTTTTTAAAGATGGGCGTTACTCTTGCAGATTTCCATAGGTCTGGCACAGTGCTATGGATAAGGGATAAAGTGTAGATTCTGGCAATCGGAGAAGCAATGAGTGGAGCAGCCAGCTTAAGAAGACGAGGTTCCAGTGAGTCAGAACCAGAGCTGATATTGGCAGATATGGATCTCAGTAATTTCAGAACTTCCACTCTTGATATAGCCTTGAAAGAGAATGGTGGCGCTGGAGGAGCATCATGCGATAGGGCAGTATGGTTGTCTGATGGTAGTGTGGTAGGTAGATTGGAGTGCGATCCACTAGGTTGTAAAGCCAAGGTATAGTATGAAAGATCAGAGAAAAGATTGTTAAAACTGTTTGAGATGGTCCTAGGGTCATTACAATGTGCCCCATTTATGATCATTTCATCAGGAGTGACCGACTGCGAGGTACCGAGAAATGTTTTGACATGGGCCCAAATTTCCTCGGGTCGCAGGCTGAGCTTTGTAGAAGGTCCTTGCAGTATTTGCTTTAGCAACTCTTACTTGTCTCTTACATCTGTTCCTTAGTTCATAGACAATTAGATCTGACTGTAGGCCAGTTTGTTTGTAGCGAATCCAAAGCTTGTCCCTCTGGCGCAGATTAGCAAGGAGGTCTTTATGCAGCCACCTCGTCTGTTTTCCTCTGACCCTCCTAGTAGTCTTGGGGGCATGTTTATATTGAATGGTAATAAATTCATTTATGAATATCTGTAGAGCAACCTCCACATCCTTTGTTTGATAGATACCTACCCAGTCGATATTGGAGACAACATAGAGAAATGCATCCTGGTCAATATGAGCTAGATTTGTAAATGTGATTAGTCTTGATGGAGGAGATGGAGGCGCAACCATAGATAGGACACAAAAAGTGGGTGAGTGGTCTCTTAGTGCATCTGCAGGGATTCCTGCTTTTGACACATGTTCCATACGGTTAACCATCACCCAGTCTAGGAGTGTACCCGTTTGATGGGATGACGTGGCTCTAGTTGCTTCAGAGATCAACTGGTGAAAATTATAACTAAGCGTGAATGATTGCAAGGATATTTGAGTTGACCCTAACCAATTGAGGTTAAGATCACCTAGGATGACAGCCTCATTATGATTTACAGTCTGGGAGGTGATGTCAAGGAGTTCTTGAAGACCTACTATTCCCCAAGCAGGGGGATTATAGGCACAGATAATATGAAGCTTCTTTTCCCCCAATACAATAGTTGCCTGTATGAATTCGCACACTGTGGGAGAGGCAGATGCTGGGACAATAGAGATGTTGAGGTGGTACTTGAAGAATAGGGCAACTCCACCTCCACGCTTGGATGAGGATCTATCCTGCCAGAACAGGGAGTAATTAGGCAAGGAGCATACTTCATCAGGTGTTCTGGGTTTTAGCAAAGTTTCTGTGAGACAGAGTACATCAGGGATTGTAGAGTTTCACCCAGGCCTCGAGTTCCGCATGGTGACAGGTAAGACTTCTGATATTGATATGGGCAATTAATAATCCTTTCTTGGACATGCCAGATAACTCATTTGGGGAAAAGGAACAGGTAGGTGGACCTGGATTTAGTTTGACATCCCCAGATAGCAGAATAATGATCATGGTTAGGAACCAAAGCCTTGCACAGTGGCAGGTTAGGGTGAAAGCACATCTCCATGGAAGCTTCCTCCTGGCATGTAGAGGGTAATAGATGCTGCCTCTAACAAGGAGGATAGGGTTAGGTTGCAGATCAGGCTTTGTCTCTGCAATGAAGTTAGAGAAAATATAGTTGCGGTAAGCTTCTGAGGAGTCTTTTGCCATTTGGTTACATGGGAGAGCCCATGAGGCAGTGTCCAGGCTGAGTAAAAGGACAAATGACAAGAGTGCCCACAGCAGATTATACTTCGCCATAGTGTTACTATTTGACTTGGGTAGGAAGGCTAGTGGTATACTGAGACAGAGGATTAGCTCTTAGGGGATAAAGAGATAGTATGTGTAAAGTTAAGACAGCCAAGGGTGACCGTGTTCCACCGTTTTAACCCTTGGCCGTAATTAGAGATAGATCAAAAAACAGCAAAGTGTTTCCTGCTAGTGTAGCAATTATTTAGAAGAAGTGGATCAGAAAAGCAGAAAGTAAAGCCCCACAAAGGTTAATTAGGAAAGCAGACCAGACGGAGGCTCTACTTGTGGTAAAGATTACAGTGAGGAAATGAAGACCTATTCAAGATATGTTAGATGGCATCCCTAGTGGTGGAATTTTATAAGGAACCAATGGGAGACTAGACAGATAGCAGTAGTGTTCGGGCAAGAGTCAATGCAAAGCAGAGGGCGCCGAAGCCCAGAGACTGATAATCCAACAGAGAAAAGGCAGGGCCAAACAGTGGTCGAGCAGAGTGCAGCAGTCCAATTAGAGGAGGGTGGCAGCAGGTGGCCGCCTATCAAACCCGCACAGTGCTAGCCCGGACACTTAACCAGATTTGAAGGTGTCCTGTTCGTCAGGAGGATAGAGGTACGGGCAGCTGGCAGGATTAGCCGCGCCACTCACTGGGAGCACGATCAGGCACAGTGGATCTATTTTAAGATATAAAATGTAGCTTAAGATAGGATGTTATTAGCTAGGGCAGGGGGTACCAAGGCAACTTGAAAAATACTCGGGGTAGCAAGAGAGGAAGCCCAGATATGGAACTGCACAGTAGATAGCAGAGCAGGAACTAAACAAAGCTGATAGGCAAGCAGATGGTGAAAATAGGAAGATGTCTTTAAAGGCAAGACAGGACAAGTGTTAGGCCTAATAGCTGCACTCTGTATCTTTAAGAGGAGTTGCAATATTAGAGAGAGGGGAGGATGAACATTGCTAGGGGTGGTGCCGAGGGGGGAGGGAGAGTATTTAATAAAGGCTGGAGGTGGGGGATGGGAGGGTTGGCATAAAAATTCAAGCAGCAAGGAGACAGAAGGACACAAAGTGAAAGAGAAATTGAATTATTTGCAGGGCAAAGCTTACAACTGTGACCCAAATGGAATCTGGTCTAACCAGAAAAAAACTGTATCACTTTAAACTTACTTTCTGATCCAGGGTAGCTTACCACTGGACCTTAAAACAAAGAGAGCTGTAATATTTTACAATCTACAAACCTGCAGCCTAAATGAACTTGCATTTCAAACCACCCTTAGAGTGCAAAATTGCTGTAAACAGGCTTAGTTTCGCGTTTAAGTTAGGATTTACAACACAATTTGGAGAGACTTAACAAGTACCACAATCAGAATATAACATTAGCTTAAGGTCCAGAGAGGAAACAGCAGTAGCAAAGAATTAAAGAACTGCAGCAGCCCATCAACAGGCAGAGTCGATGGTTCTGGACAGTCCAGTTTCTGCAGCGTACCTTCGGTCTGGTGATCAGCGGGCAGTGCAGTGAGGAAGGCAGCCGGCGGACGGAAGGGGTCTGCCCGGCTGCTTGAAGCAGCAGAGGCACCCGTGTCAAGGGTGAAGCTTCAGTCTGGTGATCAGTGGGCAGTGCAGCGAGGAAGGTAGCCGGCGGACAGAAGGCATCTGCCCGGCTGCTTGAAACAGCAAATGCACCCGTGTCAAGGGTCCAAGGGTCCAAGTTTTAAGTCAGTGCTTATCTACATGAACGTTTTATAGTCATTAGTGCTGCTCAAAATGTACAGTTTCCTGTAGAATAGGGGGTGGCAGAACAGCATAAAGGTTAAAGTAATGAGCTGTGAATGAGCTTGTTACATCCAGCAGACCGGGGTTTGATTCCCACAACCTCTACTTGCATGCTGTGTGACTCTGAGCAAGTCACTTAACCTTCACAGTGCTCCTGGGTTGCCCCTGAAAACAGGCACTTGTGCCTAGTTGGCCTTATCCGGTTACCAAAGAATAAAAATAAATAAGAATAATTGATTCTACAAACTTTTGTATCATTTCTGCAAACACTTTGCAAAATTTTGCTAACATGTAATTTTCAGTGGTTTCTTTCTCATTTCTAACACTGGACAGAATTGCGCCCTATTTGTAAGTTTTCAAGGACCTTATACAAGGAGTATGCATACTGTGTTTCAGGTCACTAGCTCTAAGAGAGACTGAATTAGAAGCCACCAAATATTTAAGATGTTTTCCAAAATTTTGCAAATAAGTCAGCTAGAGTATGTCATTGTTAGCCCCTGTTACTTCATAACAAATAAACAAAATGTCACAACATTGGGAAAGCTCTTCTTCCCTACCAAAAAATGTTTGAATATTACTAATCAGCCACTAGTTCTAAGGGTGGTTGAGTTATAATCAACTAAATTTTCTTAAAGTTTTTACCAAATGTTGCAAGTAAATAAATCGTGATATTTTAAGTCACTTAACTTAGACTAGAAAAATAAATGCTACTGAATATGGCAGGTTAATAGACCCAGAAGATAAGTATGTGTGTGAATAAACTTTATTATCTATTGCTTAAAGGATATCTGCACTACAAGCAGCCATAAATTGCAAATTGACTGAAGTACTTTAGGTGGAATGTTGTGTGGCTTTTCAAAACTCATGACATGTCATTATCATTTTGCAGAAGCTGTATTATGCAAATCCTTATACCGTATCAGACATACTGTATCTGACCTGCCATTGAGGAGAAGGAAGAGAATGGTTGGGCGGAATGACAAGGATGTAAGTAGTATTCTTTGGGAACTTCATAGTTAGGGCAGTGGGTGAGTGGAGGGACATTAAATAACCATGATGGAAGTGCAGATGAGATGATTTACCGGCCTGTAGCAGACATTACATGAGAGCTATCCAAAGCCAGGCAATGATAGTGGATGGATGAACAGACTATCTCTGTCCACATTGGCAAGAAGGTTATAGGGAGCACAGGTTCTGAGGGCATGCTGTAAGGAGGTCATTTACAGAACTACTGTAGGGATGTTCCTAAAATGAAAAGTATACAGGGTGATCTTTTCCAAGATCCTTTTAGTCCTGGGGGCCCAGGAATAACAGACTGCCATTATGCAAGCTTATTCTTGATACTGGTTTGTTGCAAGAGGGAGGGTTTCCTTCTTCTTCTGGTCAGCTTGAGGGCATTTTGGGCAAGGGATGCTTGCAACACCTAAGACAGACTACACCTGCAGCAAGCAGGAGTGGTGCACTGGCCAGGAGGAATGACAAGGCAGTCAGGGGATTTAAACCAGAGGAGGTTAGTGTGGGGGTCCACCAACTGCATGCATCAGATGCAGGGCTTACCAAGGGAAGGACAGCAGAACTATGTAGTGGATGATAGAGGAACCTCCTTGGGTGCAAGAAAGCAAAAAGGGGCAACAATTTTCACTCGAATGCAGGGTAGTATGAGAACCACACTGAGCAAAATTAGGAATCTCAAGATACTGATGCATTTGGAAAGCAGTGACTTACTAGTACTCACGGAGATGTGATGTGTTTGTGTGTGTGTGGGGGGGATGACTGTTACACCAGGTAGGAGGGTTTTAAGCTATTCTGAATATAGAAACATAGAATGTATGTGCAGAAAAGGACCAGTAGGCCCATCTAGACTGCCCTATTTTCTCTGCCTAACACTACAGCCTGGACTCTATTTGGTCACAAATGTCCCTCCCTCCTCCCTTACCACTGTTTATTATACTCATGCTCTCATCCCATACATGTTTGAAGTTGCCCACAGTCTTCGCCCCTACCACCTCTTCTGGTTGACTGTTCCAGGCGTCCACCACCCTTTCTGCAAAGTCATATTTCCTCACATCCCTCTCAAACCTCTCCCATCAAGCTTCATAGTATACTCCAGTGTTCTGGTGCTCTTCTTCATGTGAAAGAGACTCCCCTCATGCACTTTGTTCACCCACATGAGGTACTTATAGGTCTTAATCATGTCCCATCTCACTCTGCTCTCCTCTAAGAAGTACATGCTGATTTTGAGCAGTGTCTCCTCATATGGTTTCTTGTGCAACCCTTGCAACATTTTAGTAGCCCTTCTCTACCCTGTTGTTGTCCTTCCGGAGGTGTGGCCTCCAGAACTGGACACAGTACTCTAGGTGGGGTCTCACAAGTGAGTGATATAGTGGCAACACCAACTCCCTTTTCCTGCTACAGATCCCTTTCCCTGTGCACCCCAGCATCCATCTTGCATGGTCTACTGCTCTGTCACCTTGAGTTCATCAGATATGATCATCCTGATGTCCCTCTCTTAATTGATAAGTGCAAGTACCTCCCTCACCTCATACTTAACTTCCAGTTTTCCCCTCCCTAGGTGCATGACTTTGCACTTTCTGGCATTGAAACCCAGCTGCCATTCCCTAGACCACGTCTCTAGTTTCCCCAGCTCCCTTTGCATCCTCCACACCCTCTCCTGGGTGTCCACCCTGTTGCATATTTTTGCCTCATCTGCAAAGAGACACACCTTTTCCTCCAATTCCTTGGCAATGTCACTTATGAAAGCATTGGAGAGGACAGAGTCCAGCACCAATCCCTATGGTACTCCACTGGTGACTCCCATTGTCTGAGTGACTGCCATTTACTACCACCCTCTGCCTCTCTTTTTTCAAAGAGTTGGCTACCCAGTTTACCACCTTATCCCCAGCCCTAGGCTGCTAAGTTTCTTTATTAGCTTTCTGTGTGGTGCGGTGACATGACCTCCCTCCTGTGAAGCCATGCTGCCAGTAGTCCTGCAGCCCATGTATCTCCAGGGACTCCATCAGTCTCTCCTTTAGTAGGGACTCTATTAACCTTCCCACCCCTGACGTGAGGCTGACCAGTATGTGATTGCTGGCCCCTTCCTGCTGCCATATTTGTTCAGAGGGACCACACTGGCCCTCCTCCAATCCACTGGAACCACTCCCATCTCCAATGAAGTGTTAAGTAGTGTTGCCAAGGAGAAGCCAGCACTGTGCTCAGTTCCTTAATTACCCTTGGGTGGATCCCATCCTATCCCATTGTCTTGTATTTTTTAGGGCCTCCAACCCCCAGTGGACTATCTCTTCATAAATGGACGTGTGTCCACTTCCCCTCCTTGCTGGTGCTTGTTAATACATGTCAGCCTAGGCCATCTTCTACTGTAAAGACCAAGCAGAAGTATTTATTTAAAATGTTAGCTTTGCTCCTCCTCCTCCTCCGACTCCTGATTTTCACTATTCTACCCCTTATTTTCCTCTTTTCATTCACGCACCTGAACAAAGTCTTGTCCCACTTCTTGACCTCCTAGGCTATCCTTTCTTCAGTCTGAGCTTTTGCTGTTCTTCTGTCCTTACCCCTCTTCCTTGCTCCCTTTGTTTATCAAAGGCTATGACTGCAGTTCAACTGGTGAGAGCAACTAGCAATGCCCCCTGCTTGAGCTATTGAAGCCAGCTTCCTGCAGTCTCATTCAGATGCACTTTTTCTTTGCTGTGGCCGGAGGCTGTGCAGGAGCTCCCCCCCACTTCCCTGATGTTTGTCACCTGCTTCAGTTTGTGCTTTTTGGGGTTTTATGCTGCCTTGTGCCTCTGCTTTTTAGGTCTGTATTTTGCTTTTTGCCTTCTGGCTGAAGTTCTGCTTTTGTCCCACATTCCTGCTGCACTTCACTTCTCCATCCTGTGTTTGTCTCTGCTTTGTTTCTGTTTGGGGTTTCTAATTCCAAGCATCATGCCTTTGTCATTGATTTTGTTTTATGCTCATTCAGGTTTTAGGATTCTTGTGTTTCTGTACCATTCTCAATCTCCTTGCTTACCTACACTGTTTTTTATTATTTGCAATCTACTGTTAATTTAAACTCCTTAATTACTTACACCTGACAACAACTCAGTTTTGGGTTGAGTGGTTTCATTACTAGAGATGCAGCGAATTTAAAATCCGCCAGCGAAGTGAACACGAAGAGGCCACTTCACGTTGGCACATCTCTATGTGGAGTGCCCCATAGGAAAGGCTCACTTCACCTTATTATTACTTCGCGTTGTCATTCCGCCTTAAACGAGAGGTAAGGCAGATTGACAACAATATTGGCAGCATCCCACCCACATAGTCACCAGAATGAATGTGTATCCCCAAAGTGCTACTGTCTTGTGTCCAGAAAGCTCCCCAGTGCTGAAGAAGTGAAATGAGAGTGTAACAACAAATACAAAGTATCCCAGAATTAATGGCACACTCAGTCATGCATGCAGTGGTCAGATCACACACAGAGTAGCCAGAATTAATGTGCATCCCCAAAATGCTACTATCTTGTGTCCAGAAAATTTCCCAGTGCTGCCGAAGTGAAAGGAGAGTGTAACAAGAAATGCAGTATCTCAGAATTAATGGTGCCATGCAAATGCACAGACAGATTAAGATTGCACTGCACACTCAAGAGATGCATACGAAAAGGCACAACACCTAACCAGTGCTCACTAGTCACAAATCCAAATCTGGAAAGGAATACATTTTGCCAGTTGGGAGATTAGCGCATGGCAGTAACAATCCACTACCAGTAAAGATACCACAAAGCAGTATAAAAAATTCATGCAGGTGAGGTGGATAGCAGGTTCACACTGCTGCAATTACTCTATAACACAATAAAAGGTGTTGATTTAATGGCATGCATCACACACACACACACACACACACACACACACTCAGACACATACCCAAGTAATGCGTAGCAAATTGAAAACCTTTAGTAATATAACCAAATGTTTTAAACAGACAAATTGTACACTGCTACACCACAACAATCAGCAAAAAAATGTCAAGAATTACTGAAATATTACTGTGTGTACATTAACACAGCTATACAAGAAAAATATAACCAAAACAGAAAGACTACCTTTTTCTCCCAGTTAATCTACCTACACCACAAATACACCCCACCCCAAAGCACACTTCACAGTACACAGACTGACTGTTCTAAATTAACATTCAAAATCCACACACAACAATAAACACTCAATAATATGAGCACAGAAGGATTTCCTACAATCGATGTACTAAATTTTGAGCACAAATATTACTCAAAAAGGCATTTTAAACAGCTTTTAGAGGTTTTGAATCACACAGCTCTGAGAGCAAGCTGTGTCCAGCTACCACTGCACACACACTACCCAGGCCAGAACTGAGGCTGTGCCGAACAGTCTAGAGCCCATGTGACTTGTAATCCCATGAATAACTGCAGAATTTAATTTGGAGCTCAATTACAGGGTGAAGTGAGGTGAATTACATTGATTTCAATGTACTTCACCTTAAAATTGGTGGAGAAGTGGTATGTGGAAGGCGGAATAATGTAAAGTCATTGGTTGCAATGGACTTTGCGTTCTTCATTATGAAGTGAAGTACTCCGCTTCACATTGTGGAATTCTCAGCGAATTCTGCATTACTCAGTGAATCACTTCACAGAAAAAATTGGGGCCACTTTGCCCACCATTACTTACAGTACTGTAACTCACATGCTGTACGGGAAGGAATGCAAATGCCTATGGCTTTACTTCCTCGATGAGCTGCAGCACAAAACTCCCAGACTTAAAAATGCTTATTAATGAGTACAATGGTGGAGTGATGAAGCCTGGAGAGATACTACAAAACATGCTTACAATACATCCAAATAACAAGTAACAAAATTAATGTTGTGATTCTTGATGTGATCGTGAATCGTGATTTGTGACTGCATTTGTGACCGTGATGATGAAGAACGTGATTTGTATCATGAGTGACTCGTGATGATGGTCCTGACTTAAAAATGCATATTAATGAGTACAATGTTCATGCAGATTTATGCACCACACCTGTCCTGTACTCTGAAGGGAAGCCAAAGAAACAACTGTGACTTAAGTTACAGATGGAGATTGGGCCCTAAAGAGATGCAAATGCACAGACATATTAAGACTGCACTGTGCACTGAAGAGATGCAGACACAAAGGCACAACATCCAACCAGTGATCACCATCAGAAATTCAAATCTGGAAAAGTATACCTTTGCCAGTTGGGGCGGGCTGCGGGGGGGGGCAGTGTACTGCACTGCTGCAGTAACAGTCACTAGTACTAGTACCAATAAAGATACCACAAAGAAGTATAAAAATCACACAGCTGCAGTGGATAGGTTCACACTGGTGAAATTATTATGGGGCACAACAAAAGGTGTCTGATTTGATGACATGCGTCACACACATACTCACACACACACTAAGTAATGCATAGCAAATTGAAAACTTCAGTAATATAGCCACATATTTTAAACAAAATAAAATTATGCACTGCTGCACCACAACAATCAGCAAAAAAATTGCAAGAATTATTGAAAATATTACTGTGTGTACATTAACACAGTTATATAAGAAAAATATCACCAGAACAGAAAGCACTGTCTTCTTCTCCAAGTTAATCTACCTATACCACAGATACGGTCCTCCCTCAAAGCACATTTCCACTGTCTCTCAGTACACAGGCTGAATGTTGTACCTTAACATTCAAAATCCACACACAAACAATACACGTTCAATGATATGAGCACAGGAGGGTTTTCTATAATCGATGAACTAAAGTTTCAGCAAAAAAAAAAAAAAAGACTCAAAAAGGCCCTTTTAACAGCTTTTAGAAGGTTTGAATTGCAGAGAGCTCTCACAGCAGATTGTCTCCCACAGCTTCCTACTCACTCTACCCCAAACTGAGGCTGTGCAGAACAATCTAGAGCTCATGTGACCTGAAATCCCATGAATCACTGCACAATTTGCCTTTGGAGCTTAAAAACAAGGTGAAGTGAGGTGAAGTACATTGTTTTCAATGCATTTCACCTGAAGAATTAGTGGAGTAGTAGTTTGGGAAGGCGGAGTAATGCGAAGTCATTATTTTCAATGGACTTCGCGTTACCCATTATAACGCGAAATACTCCACTTCTCATTGGAGCACTCCGAGAATTTGCCTTCACTCTGCAAATCCTGCAAATCACTTCATGGAGCGAATTGGGGCCACTTCACCCATCTCTATTCACTACTCATTCCAGGAGCACACTGCTTCCTGGTTTGATTCATCCATGCTATTGCAATCCATGCCACAGCATTTCCTAACAGCATTTATTCATTCTGTACAGCTTCAGCACGTGCTTCTCCAACCTCTAGTGTTTGCTGTCTTTTCATAACAAATGCAGTCTCACTGCTTACCTACACTGTTGTTTCTACCATTTGCAGTCTCCTGTTCATCTCAGCTTCTTAATAGCTTACACCTGGCTCATAGCCTAGCAATCACTCCCTTTGGGTTTAGTGGTTTCATTACTCACTCCAGCAGTACTCTGCTTTCTAATTTGATTCCCCGTGCTACTGCATTTCATCACACCAGTATTAATTATTTTTTACTACCTTGCCATACTCAATGTTATCAATGCCAGTGCTAACAGTGTCTGCCCACCTCATGCTGTCCCACTGTCCTCTGTGCTAACAGATGCACTTCACCTCATGCTGTCATATAGTCAGTGCTAACAGTTGCACTCACTCATACAATCTGTTAACTTAATCTGTGCTAACAGATGCACTGCCGATTTTGTTGTCTCATGCTGTTCTCAATTTTTCTGGTTGCACTCCTAATCCTGAACTCTCAGTTTCATCCCTGCCTTTCTCTACCTCACCTGGCTCTGCCCCCTTGAGGTCTGCATAGTCAGGGTGGGTCCCTCACTGGGGCAGGGTTCTTCTCTTCTACTGCTAGGGTGAGAAGGTCCTCTACTCTGGGGGAAGTCTTTGGCCATTCTAATGGCACCTCTTTATGTAGCATTTAATGCTTCAGCTGTCGGAGTGTTGGGCCTTCAAGTCCCAGGGGGCTCATTTAGCTGCTGACAACATTGGCAGCACCTTTGAAAGCTATTCTCCCTACAGCTGTCTAAGGTATACCTGATCTCCACTGTACCCTCCCATGTCATTTCTGCCTCTCAAGGATAAAGACTGTTCAATCCTCCTATTCTCGCCCCTCCAGGGCTCAGCTGTACCCCTCCTAGGTTTGGCTTCTCCCTTAGGCTTCACTTGAAGGCCAGGTAAGTGCCTTTCTGCAGCCATTGCTGTCCTCCTTACCCCAGGGGGATGTCCCCAACAAGGTTCCCCTTTAGCTGCAGAGGCCTCTACTCACAGCACCCCCACAGCTTTCCCATTAGAGGGATAGAGTGAGAGCCCTTCCTTTAAAAATTTCACCTGAATTGGGTCAGTAAATAGCAGCAGTGAGCCATGATTAATTCATCCCAAGCCTGGAAGAAAGGTGACCAAGGCCTTGGATCCCCAGAGATTTCCCCCTCATGGATGCTGAAGGTCATAAAGATTAGGTAATCCCTCAAGTAGTAGATCTATAGTAGTACATTTTGACCCAGGTAGGTTTCTGCTGTTGAGCTGGGATTGGATGGTGGCCTTCTTTCTACTTTGTTGTTCCCTCTCTTTTATGGAAGTCATGCCTTTCCACTATTAATACCAAAATCATCAGTCATTGCACAATCCTCCTATGTCTGTCGCATGTTATCACTACTCTGTTAATCCATGCTCATCCAGTTTCTGCATTCACTATTTGCTGCTCAATTTTTGGGGGGTTCCTTCCTAAGGTACCTTTAATCTAATATTCCACCTCTAGGGCTGGAACCCTCATCAAGAGGGTTTCTTTGCCATCATGGTACCCTGACAGGGTGGTAGTTTCCCATGGAACAGAGCGTGCAAAAGGTCAAAGTATCTATTTATTTCAGTCAACAACATAAGCATTTAAATACTATCAGTCTATCAATGAAGTTGCACAAGCATATAATCATCACTAAGTTGTGCACACACATTAAAATCAAAGGCTATGACTGCAGCTCAGTTTGTGGGAGCAACTAGCTACCTGAGCTATTTACGCCAGTTTCCTGCAGTCTCATTCAGATGCATTCTTTCTTTGCCCCACCATCCTACCCTCCTCCTCCTCCAGCGGCACACCTCTCTCCCTGGGGGCTCCTTCCTAAGGTACCTTTCGCCTAAAGGAATTATATTCTTGCTGCACTTCTAGGGGTGGAACACTCATCGAGAGGGTTCCTTTGCCTTCATGATACCCCAACAGGGTGGTAGTTCCCTGTGGAACAGAGAGTGCAAAAGGCCAAAGCATCATTTATCATAGTCCACAACAAAAACATTCAAATATTATCAGTCTATCAAAGAAGTTGCACAAGCATATACTCATCACTAAGTTATGTACACACACTGAACTACAGTATAGATATACTTCCCTGTCTGCCTCTGTCTGGATCTCCTTATACTTCCTGAAAACCATTGTTTTCTTCTTTACCACCTTAGCCACCTCCTTAGAGAACCACAGTGGCTTCTTTTAACTCTTACCCTTGCTAATTACCTTTACACAGTTTGCAGTTAGGGGGCAGTATAGCGCAGTGGTTTAAGGCTCTGAGTTGCAAATCTGGAGACCTGGGTTTGAATCCCATAGCCCCCACTTGCATACTGTGTGACCCTGAGCAAGTCACTTAACTTCCCTGTGCTCCCAGGTTGCACCTGTAAACAAGCTTTCAGCTTTAACCCAGACCTTATCATAATTACTGAGTCGTGGTTAAAAAAGACGAACACTGATCAACAAATATCACTGCAGGGCTACAATTTATTTAGAGCAGATAGAGAGTCTAGAGGCGGGGGTGTGGTTATCTATGCCAAATCTAAGTACTTGGTCACCAATATTAGTTGAAAATCTCTAGCCAAGGAATTTGAGTTAGTTTCGCTGAGCCTTCATCTCCCCTCCTCGGAATGTATGACTATCCTAGGTGGCTATAGACCCCGTCTGGTGGTGATGAAGTCCTTAATCTTTGAAATCCATGTTCGCAGATGCAAAACTGAAACAATATTTCTAGGAGATCTAAATATGGACTGGCTGTCACCTAAATCACATGGCCTCAAATCCCTTTGTGACGAGCTAGGTCTTGGGCAATTAGTCAGAGAACCTACTAGGAACAACACTCTAAATACTGCCAACAGTTCCATTCTAGATGTGGTACTAACCACCCATCCACACAAAATATCTCATTTGGCAGTGTTTCGCAATGACATGAGCGATCATGGAATTGTTGCTTGCATAAGATCTCAAATTAAGGCCCGGCCACAACCCATCTTTATAACAAAAAGATCCTTTCACAAATTCAGTGCAGTAAATTTTTTATCTGACCTGAGCATGATCAGATGGCAAGATCTTTACCTAGCCAAAGATGTCAACAAGGCAGCTTGCATCCTAATGACAAACTCACTACAATAATAAATAAGCATGCCCTTTCATCAAAGTAAGGGTACGGAACAATTCCAATCCCTGGTTCACCTCGGATCTCAAAGCAGCCCTTATAGCTCGAGATAAGCTCTGGCTAAAGCTAGACATTCCAAAGAATCTTGGATTGGCAGGCCTTTAGAACAGCCAGGAATAACTGTGTGAAAAACTTCACCTGCTAAAGCTAACTATTATATTGCTACTCTCAACAAGCTAAAGGTAACCCTCATAAAATATGGAAGACTATCAGTTATAGAAGGACGGCCCATGGCCCCTCTGTCCCAACAAAGATAGTCATAGTGGCAAGATTGTGGAAAACAAGTCCCTAATCCTGGAGGAACTTAACTCCCACTTTGCCACAGCTGGATTAGCTTTTGACTCGTCACCTTATGCTGGTGCTGTGTGAGCCAGCATACCCTCCAGCCACATCTAGTCCTGGACCCAGTCCCTTCCAACTGCGTGAGATAACTTATAAAGAAGTAGAAGATTCTCTTCTTAACTTAGACACCAAAAAAAGTGCAGGGGACAATGGCTTGGAACCCTTTTTCCTAAGGTCAGGCTATGCCCATCTCACTGCCCCAATTCTCCACATCTTCAATCTTTCCATTACATCTGCTGCTGTGCTGTCCTGCTGGAAATCAGCACATATCCTCCCTCTGTTTAAATCTGGTGACCCATGTGATGTAAACAACTATAGGCCTATCTCCATATTGCCTATCCTTTCTAAAGTTCTCGAAAAACTGATCCATATTCAGTTAAAATCTCACTTGGAAACCTTTTCTCTCATTAACCCAGCTCAATCTGGCTTCTGGGCTAATCATAGCACAATCACTGCACTAGCAAAAGTAACCAACGATTGGATCTCTGCTATAGATGCTAAGAAGGTAACTGGTGCAGTCTTTTGGACCTCAGCAAAGCTTTTGATACTGTTGATCACAAACTATTAGTCAATTGCCTTGCAAAGTTGGGTGCCACATACCATACCACCCAGTGGTTCTCTAGCTACCTAACTGGAAGATTCCAAAAAGTAAAGGTGGAAGGCTTTTTTTCTGCTGCCTTGCCAGTTGCAAGAGGAGTCTCCCAAGGATCCATCTTAGGCCCTATCTTGTTTTCTCTGTACATCAATGACTTAGATGCTAACATATCTACATCCAATCTGCACTATTTTGCAGATTATACTGTGTTGTATACTTCTGGCTCTTCGTTATCTGAAGTCAAGGGAGTGCTTCAAGCGGACTTCGCACAACTTGAGCATAATTTAATAAAGGCAAAGCTTCTGCTCAATGCCAAGAAGACTAAAGCGATGATATTCTCCCGCAGTGCTGTCTCAGACCCCCCCAATACTCTTGCCCAAGACTTCATTGTCACCATGCTAAACGAGCCTCTGGAAGTTGTAACAAAATTTAAATATCTAGGTATCTGGATCGACAATAAATTATCTTTCAGTGACCACATCGAAGATGTCTCTAGGAGGTTAAAAGCAAGGTTAGGTTTCTTCTACAGAAATAGGCCCCTTTTCCCCCTTGAAACTTGAAACAAGCTTGTACAGGCCACTTTTCTCCCCCTACTCGACTATGGCAATGTAATCTATTCCTCCACCACTCTTGCAAATCTAAGTAAACTGGACATCCTTTATCACCGTGCGTTACGGTTCATTACCAACTCCCCTTACCGTTCGCACCACTGTGACTTATATGCAGCTGTTGGTTGGACATCCTTTACGACTAGACGCCTGCTCCATGCTGGGCTATGGACTCTTAAACTGCTCCTGCAGAAATTGCCAAGCTATTTCTCTTCCTTATTAGTATCTCACATAGTGCACACTCGTTAAGAAAATCTGACTTTATTATGCTTGACATACCAAGGATGTGGACTTCTTTGTAAACGTCTATTGCATATGCCCTTCCTCCATTTGGAACCAATTACAAACCGTATTGAAACTAACTAGCACAGTTTCAATAAACTTCTACAAATCGCTAAGTTCAGCCAAATAAGACATCTGTAACTGTCATTAAGTCTCTTCCTTCCCCATGTGCCATATTTATCCACTGGTAAGGTATAATTGATTTGTCATGTTAACTGCTTTCCTTCCCTTCTACTCCTGGCTTTATCTTTGCTTTACGCCCACTGCTACTCTATCAAATCTCTCTCCTCCCATATCAGTTGTAGACTGTTGTTTGTTCTAGCTGCCAAAATACTGTATATTTGATTTGATTTGATTTGATTAAATCTAATCACACCAGTCATCATGTTTCATTTATCAGTATGCGACCTATAAGTCGCTTCCCTGTCTCATATCAATGTTTACCACCTGCGGTCACCCTGTGTGGTACCCTTGTATGTATATCCAGCCTGCATCATGTAACGTGTATTTCATGTATATACTGTTATTACCTATCTGTGTTTGTACTTTAAGTGTTTATGTCACAGGACCTCCTTGTGAATGAGCTTGCTCAATGGAGTTTTCCTGCAATAAACTTGAACTTGAACTTGCACTTGAACTTAATGTGTCTCACCTGGTTAAACAATAGGGAAAAAAGTTACCTTTGTTATTCCCTCCTTTATTCTATTCCATTGTTCCTCCAACACCCCACCACTATCCCCCCCTTTAAGGTATTTCCTAATGCAGTCTCCCATCTCTTTAAAATCTGCTCTCCTGAAGTCCAGGACACTCATCATAGTTTTGCTTTTTTGGTGCCCAATCCATATGCCAAACCACACTGTATGATGATCTTTAGTACCCAGGGGCTACACAATGTGATGTTTGAAATGCTGTCCCTGTTCATAAGTACAAGATCCTGCACTGCCTCTTCCTTAGTGGGATCTGTAACCAGCTGCCTGAGAAATGCCCTTGCAGGGAGTCTAGGATGACCTTGCTCCTGTTTGCAGCCAGGATGTTCCAGTCCACATCCGGAATATTTAAGTCACCTATAATTACTCCTTTCCCCTTTCTTGCCATTTTGCCTATGGCCTTCTCCAAAACAATGTCCAATTCTTCCCCCTGTGTTGGTGGCCTGTACCCCCACTCCTATGAAGGTCCCTGACCCCATCTCTAATCCAACCCAATGAATATCCAGACCTTCCTTTTCCCCGCAGTGTCCTCACATTTCTGTGCCTTTATACCTTCCCTTACATATAAAACAACCTCCCCTTTCCTTCCTGCCCTGTCTTTGTAAAACATGTTGTACCCCATTATTGCAACCTCCCAGCTGTGGTTGTTAGCGCACCCTGACTCTGTTAGGGCCACCAGATATAGATCTGCCTCTGCAATGGTAAACTCAAGGTCAAGAATTTTGTTCCCTAGACTCCTTGTGTTGGCGCACATAGTGCAACACATCTTTTTCCCCTCCCTGCCCCTACTTTGCTCTCTCCTCCTGAGTTCATCTTTCATCCTTCTCTTTTTACTGATATTGCCCTTCCCTTTTTGATCTTTCTTCTGATCACCCTCCCTGGTACTTATCTAAGCTTTTGTTCCACCTCTTGACCCTGCTGTCCTTGCTCCCCTTCCCCCTGTTCCCTTCTAACCTTGGCAGAAGACAGAACCTAGCCAGAAGCTCAGAAAGTCTTACTTTTTCTGTTCCCTGCTGCTGCTCTACTCAAGGACAATGCTCCTTAAAATCCAGAGCTTTATCCTGGTACAATTCGCTTCCACAAGAAGTTACCAACAGTGCTACACTGGGCACTGTTAAGTGCAGTCTTCATCACCACCTTGTCACCAGGGCCTCCTGTGACTGCTTCTCATAACTTGCCAAATCCTCCTCCCCTCTTGCCTTCCCTTTGAAGTCTCCTCCCCCCTCACGTTTTACCCTTTTTTGTCCCCGTTCCATCCATCCATACTTTCATCACCTCCTCCCCGTCTCTCCCCCCACCCCTCTCTGACAATGCTCTATGTGCTGCTCTCCTCCCTCCCTCACCTCAACTTCCTTTGCTCCTGTTCTACAGACTCTTCCACCTGTACTTGCCTTTATTATACAAAGCTTTTGAATCCCTGCAATTTAATTCACATATGTCCAGAAGTGTATATGCTAACTAATGTACCTGACAAAGCCTCTGGCTGCCCTGAAATGTCTTACTTGTTATATGTCTTTTCACTTTGTTCGTTCTCACTTTCTGACATGGAACCTTTATAAAAGAGCCTTGGCTCAAAGGTGTCTTCCGAAATCTTAATAAATAAATAAAAATACATTTGCTTCCCCTGGGCTTTTCTTCTCAGCCACTCCATTATCGGGGGGGGGGGCATTCACTGCCTCCCTCATTCTTTCAGCCTCCCCCATGCCTAGTTTAAATAACCCCCTTGAAGTAGCATTTAAACATTCCACTCAGGACTGCCATTCCCCTCCTGGATGGATGAAGAGATCATCCCTTTGTACAGGCCATTATTATTCCAGGTCGGATCCCAGTCCCTGATGTGGCCAAACTCTACTACACTCCACCATGCCTTCAACCAGTTATTGAAGATCATGGTACCATGCTTCCTTTCTTCCCCCAGTCTTGCACAGATAGCACCTCAGTAAAGGCCACCATGAGTGCTACCTCCTTCAGGCCCTCCGCAGCTCCATAAACCTATCGTGCACCATCCCTGCTGCATCCCCTGCCAGGTTATTTGTTCCCAGATGGACAATGACATCCAGCTCTCCCCTCTCCCCCGCTGCCCTAATGATCCTAAGGATCTGCTCCCCATCCTCCATACTGAGACATAGGGTAGGCACCTCACCTCCCTTGTTCTCTCCTATAGTATTCCCAAAACTACCCCAGATTATTGAGGCCCCAACCAGATGTTTTTTCTGCTTCTGCTGGGGTCCTCTTCCCCCGACTTTGGGGCCTCTACTTTGAAGGACTCCCATATCCTCCCTTGCCACTACCATGGGTGTCTTGTCTTGGCGGTGTCATCCTGCCAGAGCAGTGAAGAAGATCTTCAGTGACACTGGCTGAGGTACAATATGTGTTTCCTTACTCCAACTGCCACCATCCCAAATCCCACACCAGTCCAGCTGGCCCTCCTCCTAGGCACCACAAAGGGGCAAATGTGGAGCACCTGGTGGCCCCTGGATGGGGGAACAGATCTCCTAAATCCCAGCCAAGTCAGCTCAGAGTCTATAGACCTCCTCCTCCAGCCCAGAAAGGTAAAAATAGATGGGGCAACACCTTAATCTCCAGAAGATCTTCCTGAAGACTGCCACTCCACAGCCATTGCACTGTACCAGTCTCCACATTTCCAAATATACTCCCTTTCTACTGTGAGATAATATTGTTGTCCTTATCCCAGATAACCCTTGCAGAAATATAGGTGTGCTGTGTACATGCAGAATGCATGCCACATGCTTAATTGTGCAATGTTTGCATGTAGTTCGCATACACAAAGTAATCCTAAGCAACCAGGTCTACAAAGCAAATCTGGTTTGCATGCTGCAAGCTTGACATGTGCACAGCAGGTATGCTGGTGTGAACATCTTCTAAAAATTACATCAGGTTTGCATGTTGCCCGCTTGACATGAGTGCAGCAGTTAAGCTGGTGTGAACATTATTTAAATATCACATCATGTTCACAAGCTGCACGCTTGCCATGTGTGCAGCAACTAAGCTGGTGCAAATCTCATCTAAAAAATGCAATAGTTTCTATTTCTTATACTACTGCTAGCAATTAGAGTCATTAAAATACATTTTTTATTTGAATTCTCATAAAAATTACGTAAACTCATTAATTCTTTATATCTTTTTGCAAGTTGCTTAATGGCTTTTGATTTTTGTCATTAAACCACCATTAATTTGTAAAGTATTGATTGCTTACTGCATTAAATGCCTAGGATATAGCCAGTCAACATCCTTCATTCAAGATGTATGAAGAGGGGCCACTGTGTTGTGAAGCCTATTCTTTTTGTTTTGGACCATGCAAATCCTGTATGCATATTTAGTGCTACAAATATGTTTCTCCATGACTGTTTCATCTCGCTTACTTTCCCTTTGACATGCTGCATTGAGCATATACACTATGCACTCTTTGTGCTGAGTAGGGTCTCAGAAGCACCCGCCATACCTCACATTTTGTCACTGAAATGAGGGACATGGTCACTCAAAATGAGGAACAATGAGGACACTAACCCACATGATGATCAGGATACACCATGAAACATGGAGATGCAGTACCTCAGAACACAGTGGAAACCATTGCATTAACACCTGAGAATGAATTTCTACCATTAATCAGGGGTGGTCATTTAGGGAGGGAGGAAGGGGGCAGTCCCCCCCCCCCATATTTGTGCATAGGTTGTTCTTATGGTGTGGCAATAATGGCATAACATTTGGATTTAATCTTTTGCACAATAAGTGTCCACCTGGCCTGCGCATGCTCATGCTGCAGGTACTCTCCAGACTCCACATTGTCATTATTGTGTTGTCCACTCTCTCTACCTATTAGCAGCACCACAATCACATGTGATGTGGATGAGCTTCAGGCAAGAAAGAATGCATGAGTCTTGCAAGTGTGACACTGTCTTTCCCACCACAGAGTAGACCGAATGCACACTACAGCTTGGAGGAGTCTGTGAGCACTGAACTCTCAATAGCAGTGTTGTAGCAGCATATTTATTATTGGTCTACTCTTAGTGAGTCTCCATCTCCCCTGGTGACTGGAGGGGGCAGAAGGTGAGCTAGAAACTAACTCAAGACTAGGCTATCTACTTACTCTATTAGTCTTGCCTTGCAAAAAACCCCAGCACAGACCCCCATGGCAGCAAACTAGGCCTAGCAGCAGTGGTGACAGCAGCGTGGGTGGCCTTTGTAGACCTTGATCAGTGCAGTGCAGCAGCAGCCACAGCAGCAACCAAGCAAGAAGCAAGCAACCCAGGTTGTGTGGGTTCAGTTGGTGAGGTGACTTAGATGCAGGCCACATTGGGGACCTGTGATGGTCAGTTCTAGCATACAACATCTGGCAGAAGGAGAGAGGGGGAGCAGACTGAACACTGGGCTGGTGGCACACTTTACCAGGCTGCAGGTTGTGGCCATATGGCTGGGTAAGTAAAAGTAAATAATTTTTTTTACAGGGGATAGGGAAAGAGGAAGGACTGAAATATTGATGTGTTTTTACGTTTCTTCACCTTTGGGTGCTTCGTGACCCATAGGGGATGGGTATTGAATGGAATGGAATCAGGGAGAAAAATCAAGACAAAGTGTTTTGGGGGCGCAGAACTTCAGCCAGGAAAAAAATTGGTTAGTAACTGAGTGGGTTTAAGCCCAAATCTGATGCACTGCTCTGGGGTATATACAGATGAATCTTATACATTTGGATGTTTCCTAATTTGCATATCACTTTTCATTCACAGCAAATATGTTTTACCTTTTAGAGACATTGCAGACATTCTAGAGCTGTCCCTTGCATTCACTGACAGTTGAATGGTAAGGTATGCACAGCTAATTGGAGCCCCACTATAGTCAGGCTTACCCCCCCCCATGAAGCTGACCTCCACATCCCCATGCTCAGGCATATTATGCCAAAGGGCAAAGGAGACTGCAGGGGTGTGCACCACTGAAATAATTGGGGGTATTTTTTTTTACTATTTTATACATTGTTGATGGAGAGTCGGAGATTAATAAAGGCCACCACTCGACTAACAAGGGCCTTGTTAGTAGAACAGTGGCCTTCATTATTCTCCAGATCACCATCATAATGTATAAAATAGTAATAAAAAATAACTCTATTCATTTCAAGGGAGTACGCTCATCACTCTGACCCATGAACATCATCTCTTAAACACTCCTGCTTAGGCTCCCTAGTACTCAAGTAAGAAACTTTTTACTTATATCTATACTTGGTGGGTTGTCTGTAGCAGCATGGCTGTACTCACTACAGTGTGTGTGCATGGGAGGGGGTACTGACCATGTGGGTGTATGTTGAGTTACTGCTACTTTTGTGTTTGCACCTTAAAGTCTGTTTGCTTGGAAACATTCAAAACTATGGAGAGAAAATAGTAGGAGTACAGGCCAGACAGAAGTAATTAAGTGTTTTTTGGGTAGGTTTGTGTATTGGGGGTGGGAAAAACCACATGTGTTTCCACTGGTATGCGTGCCACAGTTCAAATGTGAAGCTGAGATGAGTGAGAGGAGAAAACTGAAAAGCATAACAGTGGCTACAAGCATGCTACATGCGTGCAGATGTATTCAGTGGCTACAAGCATGCCACATGCATGCAGATGTATTCAGATACAGTATGTATTGAAGTACAAGTGAACCATATGCGTGCAGACAGTATGGCTTAGTGGTTAAAGGCACTGAATTGCAAGCCAGGAGACTTGGAGAAATAAAGACCTGGGTTTGAATACCATCAACTCCCATTTGTGCATGGTGTAATCCTGAGCAAGTCACTTAATTTTTACATGTACAGTTATCAGTGACCACTTGCTTTTTGCACGCATGCCATATGCATGCAGTTTTTCCCAATTTAACTTGAAAATCATGGTTTCCACACTTGCTTGCTGCAAGCATGCCATATGCATGCAATCAGTTCCAATTGAACATTTAAATCATACTTGCAGCACACATATCACTTGGGTAGTTGTATGTGTGCAGCATGAAAACATTTCATAGAATTATGTCTGTAAGCGAAGGTGTTTCCTGATTTCCCTTTTTATGTTTGGATTACAATTTGTTTCTCTGCCCTAGGTAGGTTATTAATTTTTTTCCTCTTTAGCTTTTATTTAGAGTCCCCTTTAGCTTTTATTTAGAGTTTTCAAATTGTCCCCTTGTACCCTTACTTACCCTAGATAGGGTGTTTTTTATGTTCCCCTATTTCCCCCTATTCACTTTGTTATCCTATTTTAGATAGGGTTTTGCAACTATTCCCTTCTTCTCCCTTAATCACTTTATCTAACTCATGATTGGGTACTGCGACTATTCTCAGTTATGGCCTACCTTTGGACCTCCACCAGTTCCTCCAGTGAATGTTACAACAGAAGTGAACAGGTATCCTACTTTAGTAGACTGGCAGAGCCCCCTACTTCCCTGCTTCCTCCTGAGGACACTTGCAGATGCCTAAGATGTCAAGTCTTACAATTGTTCTACTGCTGTGCAGTTTCACTCACAAAGAAATAGGTTTGGCAGGAAAGGAAGTGGGTGGCTCTCTTTTCAAGAGAGATGTCACCTTGGAGTGCAAGGATGATATCACAGAGACAAACTGTGCCCCAAAGTTCAGCTGGGTCAAGCTGGGGGAAAAGGGGAGTACAGTAGTCAACCAGTTTGTGTGTTACAGGACTCCAATCAGCTCACCTGAGCTTAATGCCCACCTGGTTGGGTAATTTAGGAGAGCAAGCAAATCTGATATAGTGGTAATTAGTGCTTTGCAAAATTTAAAATTCCATCCGTAGAATTTTAGCAGCCTTACCTATCCTGCTTCCATGAAATTCCAAGAAAATCCTACACCTGTTTCTGAGAATTTCTCATTAAGTAGTTAGTGGTATCCCTCCTGTAACTTTAGTACTATGTAACAGATGTCTCCAGGTTTGAAATGTTTAGGACCCATTGTCAATAGGTAAGCATGCTGAATGTAATTTGTATTCCTCTATGTACAGAGAAGTTATATACATCCAAATGCTTGGAAATGGTTCAAAAAATTTCACGAATAACTAAACTGTAAAAACTATGGACCCCTACAGCTTATACATGTAACCAAATGTTGCCACAGTTAGCCGTCTCCCAGAATCTTTCAAAAATGTTATGCTTGCAGATATTCTAGTATGCAGCTCTAGTGTTGGTTGAGTTGTAAGTAGCAAACTTTTTGGACATTTTCACAAAATTTCACAAATAAATAATCTGCCAGATTTTCAACGCCTAAAAGTTAAAAACACATTATGGAATGTCTAATAATTTTGCAGGTACCAAGGTCCCCATATCCAAACCCCTCTCTTTGTACCATACAACGTGCCTATCCTGAGCACAAATTAGCACATTGATCTGAATGTGCTATTTCTGAAAAAGTTTGGAGTACAGTGTTGGTGCCCAAACTTGTTTGAATGTAGCACCCCTGAAGTATGGCCCTAACAAAGGCACAAACAGGTACACTCAGCAATAAGACCCCCTTCATTTCCCATACAGAGGTAAGTGTCTATATTTCATTTCATTGCATTTATTTTGGAATCAGGAAGGCACACTGGAAAATATATTCTTTTTTCAGGTATGACCATTGGTAAAGCATAATAACTTATGAAATTACAAAACATTTTTGAGGACAAGAATCTCTCATCATATATAAACACAGAATATATAGGGGATACATGATGGGCAGGAGTGGAATACAGAAAATATCTGAATGAGTGGAGAGTGACCTTGGGTTACCTCATGAGTGACAGAGCATAGCGAAGCCATGAGTGATGGTTCCCAAGGTCACACTCCACAAGTTCAGATATATTCTGTATTCCACTCCTGCCCATCATGTATGTGATTTATTCAGTAGGGGGTGAGTAACATAAATCAAGGGGATTTTGTGTTTTACGTTGTTTTTTTTATTTAAGTTTTCTATTTCTATGTTGCTGTTTGTTTTGTTTATTTGGGTGTTACTTGCTGTGGTGGTGTTATTCCACAGCTTGCTTTCCACTGTAGTTATGAATGGATTGCTCTCTTTGTTCTGGTTGGCCGAGAGGTATGTACTGTTGTAGGTTGTGCTGTGATTGGCTGGCATATTTGCAGGTTGTGCTGTGATTGGTTGGCGTGGAGTTGTGGGCGGGTTTAGTTCATGGCGGCGAGTGTAAATGAAGTAGGCGGCTGCTTGGAAATAGTATTATTCTGGACAATTTATTCTTATTTGGAGTTTCCTTTGGCACTTTTATTCATGTATTCAAGATGAATATGTGGATATTTTATTTATTTTTTTGTGAACATTGTCATTTGGTGTGCAGTTACTCTCTTTGTAGGTTGTAGTTTCTGTAGTCCATTTTTGCTTGTTTGTTTCTTTTTGTGTTGCCATTTCTGCTTGTTTTTTATTCTGTATGTTTCATACTGTATGTTAGTCTTTTACTGTGAAGTTTTTGCTTTCTTTGCTGTGGTTTGCTGGTCTCGATAGTCAGTCCTTTGCTCTCTGGCTCTGTGCTGTAAGTATCGGGAGCACAAGGAATATGTCTTTTTTTATCTGTTCTTGAAGGCATGTAGAGGTGTTCCATATCTGAGTAGCTGTTTTTTTGGAAAGTAGTCCAGATTGCTGGCTAGTGTGGTGCATGGAGTGTTGGAATATTTTTTGATGACATGCTCACTGTGTGGATAAATGTGATATTTTTCACAATGTACACATCATCTGCCATTTATTCCACAGTAGGGGAAATACGTTGTTTTTATGTAACTCAAAATGAGCTCACCCCTATTGTATAAATGTAAATAAAGACAGAATATATATATATATATATATATATATATATATATAATTTTTTAATTAAAACAAGTGCAGGCATCATGTTTTCTAAAATATTGAGCTACAGCAGAAGAGAAAGAGTTATAAATGGCAAACATTTTATTTAGGTAGGTAGGGTATTCCAAAATGAAACAGCACAGGTGGCGAAAGTCCTTTGTCTAGGAACACAGCGGGTTAGTGGTATAGATAAAAAGAAGGCAGATGATGAGCATGAGCCATAATCAGGGTTGTGGTTAACTAGTTGATTAATTAGGCAACTGAGGACACCAGATTTTCTGATTTTATAAATAAAGTGAAGTGCTGTATAGTTATTTTAAAGTTAGCCTGTACAGACAGACAATTCAAGCTACCAAAAACATCACAGTGATGGGTGTGGTTTGGAACCATTAAGATAAATTTGACTATATTCTAAAGCAAAACTTTTTTTTTAATCTGGAGTGCTACAGTAAATGGGGCTGGATTAATCACAGCTGAAGCATAGTTCACACCTGGAAGAAGATTTTGATAAGCTATAGCCAGACAAGTTTCCTCAGTTAAGAAATTTCATATTCTGAAAAGGGCACCAATTTTGGAATGCAGCTTTGAGGTAACGTTGTCCAAATGAGAGCTGTAACTCAAAACAGGGTCTAAAATACCCTGAGATATGTGAATGTATCTACACAGATAAGGTCAGGCAAGGAGCAAAAGCCCTTAGGGCATACTTGACCTTCTAGTGCACTTGTGCTAATTTACTGTAATCAAAGGACACCATGAAAATTACTTCTTAACAGATAGAAGGGGCTAAAAGATCATTTGTATCCCATATTATGGGCTAATTAACATGTGAGGCACTTCTAGTGCCTTCATGGATTGTGTGAAGGACTGTCTTTTTTCTCCCCATTTGAGGTTCTGTACATCCCAAAACAGCCCACTTCTGCCCTGATCCCTGTCAGAGTATACAGTAATTGCTTGTATACCCCATCCCTTCTAGTAGCCCTCCTCACTCACCTGATCCTCATGTTCATATGTTTTTTATTGAAACTTCCTGGTACCGGTAGTCCCCCCCCCCCACCTCAACTGACTCCCCATCCAAATCTAATTATTTTAACCTTCCATCCTTGGTAGTCTAGTGGAACCCACTTTTGGTCCTGGTAGTCAACTCACGACCATTGCCCTACAATGACAACTTGCAAAAACCCATCTCTTGCCCCTGTGGTCAGCCATCATGTCTAGGTCCCTACTACTTGAAAGAGCTCCTGGTGCCCTACACCCCTCTGAGACAGCTCTGCTCAGCTGACGAGTGTTTGCTGGAGATTCTGAGGGTAAATTTGAAGTCATCTGCTGCTCGTGCATTTGGATTCGCTGCACCTACCCTCTGGAATTCTCTGCCCAGTCAGCTCCGGGAGAGTAGGACAGTGGGGAGCTTCAAGCAGGCACTAAAGACTTTTTTATGGGAGAAGGCGTTTCCTTCTTTGTTTTAATTTCATATTGCAGTATTGTAATACCTGTTTATAGTTGTTTTATTGTATGTATTGAATATGTTTGTGTTTTTTTTTTATGTACAGCGCTTTGAAAACTTTGAAAGGCGCTTAATCAAATAAATTTTATTATTATTATCATTAATCTTTTTGTTGTTGTCCCCAGCCCAAGGCTCCGGTCCCCCACCCTGCCCACTGCTCCCCTCCATCTCCAGGCTTCCACCCCTGGATGAAGCCACATGGCAGATGACCCCTCCATGGAAACTGAGATCATGAAGCTCTAGATTCCCCACAAGGTGGAGTCATGGGAGTGGGATTCCCCTCCCCGGCGGACTTTCTTCTGAGTGGGAAGCGGCGGTGGTGGTGGGGTCATCATTAATGACCGACATTTTTTTTGGAACTTTTCTCCCCCCTGGAGGTGGGGACATGCAATGATGCCAGCATCCACCCCGCCTCCCATTGCATGTGGTGCAGGCCATGTGGGACCACCAGCCTCTGCCTGGGGTCCTCATTGTGCCAGGCACTCTTCCCCTTTCCCCCTGGAGAAGGAGAGCAGTCCATAGGATGCTCAAACCTTCCCCCCTGGCCAGCCCTCTGACTCCCGGGTCCATCACAGAACCTGGGATGTTGGCGCTGCAGAAGAATGCCTTGCCACTGCACCAGCTGCCTGGCAGCCATCATTATTCTTATGCAAATATAACAATTACTATACTGTACAGCTCTTTATAGCCATACAGTACTCGTGAGATGTCTGTTGAAATGGTTACAGAGTTGTACTGTGATACAGAACATGCCTGAATCGGATGGTGGCTGGCTGCAAACCTGACAGGTGGATCTGTGCCAGTTGCTGGGTCAAGAAGGTGGGCATTGACTACCAGGAATGAGAAGGGATCAACTAGACTACCAGGGATAGTGAATTAACATGCCACTCCAAGAGTATCACTGGGATCCTTAGCATCCATTGTAGCCTTGCCCACACTCCCTCTGCACCGCATGCCAGATCACCTAGTGCAAGAACACCAGCCTCAGAACTCTAAACGTGAAATCCACGCCTCCTCCTCCTTCAAGGCTCATCTAATTAGGACTGTATCGGGACTGTCAGTGAGGCTTTGAAAAGCTCACCATGTTCAGATTTGCTTCCCAGTGCTCCTAAACCCCCACATCACCACCACCTCCAAGAGTGTCACTGGAATCATAAGGGTGTCCATCGTAGCCTTGCCTGCCTTCCCATTGCTCTGACTGTTGGATCACCTAGCCCTAGAATCCCTGGAATGGCAACCTTGGAACAATAAACCTTGAAAGCCATGACTTCTCCTTCCAGGCTCAGCAAATCAGCACTCTGCATTGGGACTTTTGGGTGGGACTTCTCCCTCTTTCTGTCTAGCAGTCTTTTGAACTGTGGTCCAGAGTGCTAGGGACCATAACACACAAGGCAACATAGCAGACATCTGCTGTGGGTGTCAGCCATGGAAGGAAGCTGGCAGCCAGTCATGCTGCTTAAATTGTAAGTACTTTATCTGCTGTAGGATGGGCTACAGTCTATTGGCATGATCTAATATCACTGTAGTTGCCTTATTATAATGGTGTGTGACCTGCACTTAGCTTAGTTGTCCTACTGTGGCCTCAGTTAGCTGAACTGATCTAAGTTTTCACTCAGTTGTGCTACTACTAGGAAATACCCTATCTTGGTGGCCTCTGTAAACAGAGGTGGTAATAGGTTTCTTTCCCCTTCTACACTCCACTGCCACTAATTTAGTCCCTCTCTCCAGGTTCATCAATCACCACTCATTGCTCCTCATTATTGTTTTGTTGCTCACTGTTTAATGTTCTTTTGTCTACTTTTGAATTGTACTGCATGGTAATTAACTGCATGACAATTCAATTCTTGAAGCTTTTTCTTGTAATTGTATATATTGTTTTACTTATTTCCATAATATTGTTTATTTTTGTACATTGTACTTTGGATCTGTTCTATTCTCTTCCAGCTCCCCCAGGATGCATCTGGAAATGAACTGACACCAGCTAAGTATGACTTTCCTGATGACACATTTGAACTAAATAAATATATAAGTAAGTATATAATTGTACTCACGCGTGTGAGCTATATTCCAGTACTGGTTGGCTGTCATTGGACAATAGAATCCAATACCAAGTCTGCTTGCTAGCTAAAAAATCCACACTTGGCCTTGCATCCCCCCACGCCCCCAGAGTGCAGAAACTCCTCAGATATTCCTCCAACCCAAGACTAAACAGGGGATCCAGCAAAGCCTGCTTCCAGCTCCCATTTTGCCATACCTCGCAAGGACAAAGAGCTTATGAATACAGGGCCCCCCCTTCTGGCTAAACTCCCTTAGCCCTGAATTGATTATGAAATCTAAACTTGGCTCCTTCAAATCCAAACTGTGAATGCACTTGATTGCTCACACTATGTGTGATTGCGACACAACCTACTAGAGCCACCATTGCATTCACTCCTAGATGGAATCTTCCTACTCCCCTCCATTCCTCCCTGGCCCATTCCCTCCCCACCAACCTTAACCCAGTTCCCAGCACCTTCAAGGAATTTCACCCCTCGTAGCTCTTCTCTTCCTTACCACCTGCCCTCTCTGCTTCTCCTCCCCCTTCCTCTTCCTTCCTCTGGTGCTAACACTGCCACATCTCCTTTCCCTCCCAGACCATCTCCACCACAAACTGCATGCCTAATCAACCCTGGCAGTTTTCTTCCCCTCTTGTACTTCAATTCTCAACCCCTATACATAACTACTCTTTTCTCTCACTATAACTCATGGTGGTCCACTCTCTTCTGTTTAACATCTCCTCATTAACCCTTCATTATATCCTCTACCCCTGCATCCCTTAACTTCCTCATTGCATTGCCCCACCATCACTTGATCTGCCCTTTCTCCCATATATAGTCTCCCATCTCTCCACCCCTGCTACCCGCTCTACTTCTGCCCACTGTCTCATAAAATTCCCCAGTGGCACTTGTCATACCTCTCTTCCTGGATCAAGTAGAAGAGGGCCATTGGGCAATCGGCTACAGTAACTTACCCAATGGGTTATAGTTGCACAGAGTGTGTGTAATACACAGTCCTTGTCTACAATTAAAGTCAATGTTTATATGTTACCATGTTAAGACCTAATTGTTCTGCATAATCTGTGTACTCGCTGTTGTGTAATTCTCATGTGTTAGCTTTCAGTGTCAATTGTTCCTTGTATTTTGTCTGTAAACTGGACGTGGAACCTTTGTAAATGAGCTTTTAGCTCAAAGGTATTAATCCGAGACTTCAATAAATAAATAAAAGAAATAAATAAAAATTGCATAAATCAATCAATCAGTCAATTGTTAGTACCAGAAAACACCCAGACTAGATGCCCTCTGTAAACAGTGGTGGTAAAAAGTTTCTTTCCCCTTTGTTAGTACCAGGAAAAACTTGGGGCTGGCCTTTCAAATGGCTGGCATTGCAGGAAGCCCTGGTTGTGTCAGATATAAGGCACACCAGGCTTTTGGCAATCTAGAGGGATATTTAGTCCCTTTCATTGAAATGTCACTCTCTAGACCAACTTTTTGTGTTCTAGCTTGTGTCATTCCTGGGGACCCCTGCCACACAGCTTGTGGCTGAAGTTTGCAGCAAGCTGTCGTAAATTGGGATGACTGTTGCAGCTACATCAGAGACTATGAAACTGGTTCCAATTGCAGCATTCAGCAATGCCACAGCTGCAGTGACACAAGGGTTTGATGCAGGACTTGGTGCAAGCCCTGCATCATTCTTTGACAATCTGGCCCCTATCTGGGTGGCCTCTTGGCCTCTGTACTACTGTACTAGAGGTGATAACATGTTCTTTTTATTCTTTCTGCACCTTGGCTAGTTCCAGGAAACTCCCTGTTTGGGTGGATTCTGTAAACAAAGTATTATTATTATTAGGGTATTAGATAAAGGTCTTAGATTGACTTCACCTTTATTAGTTTCAGAAAACATTCTGTCTGGGTGGCCTCTATAAACAGAGCTGGTACTTGGTTCTTTCATCTTTGCTATTAGCGGGATATGCTCTATCTGCATGGGCTCTGTACACTAAACTGGTATAAGGTCTCTATCATTATTTGTTAGAGCCAGGATATACCATCTCTAGGTGACCTTTGTAAACTGAAATGGTATAGATCCCTATTACAAATGTAAGCGTCAGTTAATCCCCTATTGGAGTGACTTTTGAATTACTGTTTTGTTTTTCTGAACAACAGACTCTTTTAAAAATGTGGTAATAGCTGCTTTTATTTCTGTGTACTAGGGCTTGTATTACTCTGATAGGATGATAGCACAGTGTACATGCATCATAGTATTGATGGTAATGTGCGCTACATAGCTGCACAGACCTTGTAATGGACATTTAACACAACTCAGCTAGCCATGCAACAGACTATCCATTCCTGTCTATAGACCTTCACTGGTGATTTATGTAAATACTCTTCCCAAATAGTACAATGCCATATCTAGTAAGTCCCTCAATTACAGTGTTAAATTTTGCCACAACCTACAGCCTTACAAGAGGACCTTATATCTAAGTAAGCAGCTTGTTATACTTTTACTAATATTCTCTGGTAATACTGAACTTATCCTTGCCCCCCCAACTGTAGCTTAGCCCCTATTGCATTTGCTGATTTGAATGGATTGACATTTATGACCATTAATATTTACAGTACGATAAGCAAATTAAATACTTTAAAAATGTGGGTTGCCGGTTCCAATCCTGATATTTTATTATTAACTAAAACTTAACTTAATAATTCATGAAACTCCTGATATTTTATTATTAACTAAACATGGTTTAATAATTCCACAGAACCCAATGTTGTCTCCTTGATTACAAATTGTACCACCTGGACCCACTAACGAGGGGAGAGAGAATTGCATTATATGTTAAAGACAAATTGTCTTCCTCTTAAGTCTATTCCCTCTCACAGCCAACTGAATTTGAATGTCTAGTTGTTAACATTGCCCTTTCTGTAAATGAATCCATTAATGTGGTAGGTTGTTATAGGCCCCTTCAGGTGGTACTGAAATATTGAATTACTTATTTAAAATTATCAGTGCCAACAGCAATAAAACCTTCAATTACCGGGGACGTAAACTTTGATTGGATCACACCTAAACTGGGAAATATAAAAACTGTAATGTGATGAGTTTGGTTTCACCCAGTTAGTCTCAGAAACACCAAGTCCAATCCAAAAAATTAATTGAACTCTCTCATCTTAGACATTATCCTACATAATAGGTCCCATAAAATTATCACCACCACTATCACTGACAATGAATCTAGTGATCACAATGTGGTGGCTTGTGTCAGAAGCATGAGATGCAAACAAATGGAGACATATTTTAGTGGCCCACATTATGTGGCACTGCTGGTGGGTCACAACCTGGGACCAGTCCCCAGATGTCCCAGATTCTCCTCCTCCACTATGCATTGGGCTGTTGTTGCTCTGCTGTGGCCCATGGTGCCTTTCCTTGCACCTTTGCCTGTTGGTGACCTTACACCTCGAGTGAGTTGAGAAGCAGGAACCTGGACCTGGGAAATGGGTGTGCTCAACCATTTTCCTCAGACTCCTGTTCTTGGGGTCTTCACATTCCTGTAACTATAACTGTGAAGACATAGAAAACAGAAATGGTATGTAAGTAAATTGGCAGGGCATTGAGGGGCATATAGGCTGTGTGTCATGCACACCCATGTGGCACAGATGGCATATAACCTACAGCACTGCAAAGCCATGCACAGGTACAGGGCTATGACCAGCATGTGGTTTGACAACACTGGCACTAATGTACATAGAGTGATGTGGATATGAACATGCTGTATGCATGCCTGGTGACCAACATGGCCACCGTATACCATTAGCAGACCACCGTAATTAGGGCATCATAATGCGAGTGCACTAAAGAGGCCACCCACAATGTGGCCGATCGGGAGTTTGGGGCATGTCACACTATGGCCACCACCTCCTTGATACAGGGTGGAGAGGTGATTATAAAAGAGTAGGGGGTTCGGGGGGGGTGCAGTGGGCATAGCTCCCAGGAGAAAAACATACACACTCCGTGTGCAGTCTGGTGGCAAGTGACCAGTTTTTGGCACTCACCTGCCGGGCAATTTTTTGCCTGCACCCTCATAGACAGTGCAAAGTTTCTTCGTGCACCAATGTGGGCGAACCCACAGCCACTACCCTGGAGGCCTACACATGGACATTAGCACAGTGCACACATCACTCTACCCTCAAACTACCCACTGCAAGTTATGTAGGGCATACAGTAGTTGCCCATGGATGCAGGTATAAGGACACCCTCACTGTTTCTAGGGGTATGTATGATAGTACCTGAGCTATGTTCATGGAGAAGACACTGCACTGCACTGTACCATAATATGCAGAACACTATTACCAGATCTGATATACACACCCTGTGCTGCCTCTAACTAGGTCATGACCTACTGTTCTGCAATGCAGAGCTGGTAGCAGACCACAGCTAGTAGGCCCCAACACACCTATCCACTAATGATTGATGGTCTAATCAATTATCAGGGTCTATCATGGACAGATGGAGGGCCTCGGACACTCAGAATATTCATGTTGTTTGGGATCAGAAATCTCTACAAATGTCCTACATATCACATATAACTTGCCCAGTGGGGAAAAGATTGTTAGCTTCTCTTGAGCACAGGTCCAGTGGTCTGAATAAGTATGATTAATGATCAGGGCACATGAAGGGCTAGGGCATGCCCATGTAGTAGTCCAACAACAATACCATCCACAGGCAATGCACATACAGAACTATGATACTGTACAGGATAAGAGCACATATATAAACACTGCAGATCATGCATACATCACATTGTCAAATACAATCAAGGTAACCATTGCAGTATTGCTGCCCTACAGCTTCTATCAGTGCTTAAAGCCCATAATGGCTGTGCCCACCCACAAAAAGTTGCAGCACTATGGCTCTTAGACAATGTAACAGATGACATTGCCTTACCTGCCCATATCCCTCCTGCAGCATATTGTGCTCACAGCTATTGCAGGTGCTCCTTCTCACACCAGGTCAGAACATCTCAGTGGTGCCAGCACTGGGCTGGAGTGTGGTCCAGGCCATGCATCAGGGAGACCCTCCTGGCCACAGTCTACCAAATACAGGCCTACTCAGTCCTGGCACAACTCTGGCTGTTTCACTAAAGCAAGAGGTCTCCTTGATGCAGACCTCCTTTATAAAAGCAGCCACCCCATGAAGGATGAAACACCTGTCCTTCACCCGTTCCTCCTCAGACATCCTGCTGCATCTGCATGATATTATTTTATCTGAGTCCTGCTCCACATCAATGTGTTGAACAGTATGTGGCTTGTGAACATAACTTCCACCGGAGATGTGCTATATGTGCATAGCATCTGCGAAATGTCATACCAGGTATGCACTGTAGGATCTGGCATTTCCGTGTCAATTGCAAATGCTAGCAGTTGCATGCAATCGCAATAATACACATTTGTGGAAACTGCCTTATTTCTTCATCAGCAAAGTCCCTGATATCATTAAGGCATGGGACTGCCAAAGGCATGTATTTGTAGAGAATGTGGTGTAAACATCATTTACGATCACTAATACATAACCAATAGATGCAAGCAGTCACATATTGGAAGGTAGCATGCGAATGATGCTACACTAATATTCAAGGTTCAAAACATAAGTTTTGCATGTTATTATGCACTCTTTACTGGCTCATTATAAAATTGGACCTCCCACAAGGGTCACAACCCACATCACAATCCACACTATTAATCTAGCAGTCCAGAGATGCATCAGTTTTAAAACATTGAGAGAGAAATATTATTTGAAAAAAGGTAAGTTGCAACAACACAACTAACATTCATAATCCTCTCCCACAGGTACTGTGCATTTTTTCTGTCACTATTCTGTTGTATACTTATGCATTGCAGCATGGCACTGAAGAAAAAGAGTGAGAATGACAACAGGCAATGCAGACAGATGTTTAGTCCACAGGAACTACAAATATTTATTTATTTATTTATGTATTATAACTAGGATTACAAGTACCTTTGAGACAGGCTCTTTTACAAAGGTTCTGTGTCAGAGAGCAAATACAATACAAGTTACAAAAACAGGAACAAAAGCAGTAAATAGGTAGGCATATTAGGTTACAATGGCAGTTCTATAAATTGCTTGAATAATTAGAATGTATACATGGGAACACCAAGTAACAGAGGGATAAGTAGGAGGGAGGGTGGACGGTGAAGTTAAGCATGAGGAGCGAGGTTGCGGAGGGCAGAAATAGCAGCCAGAGGGCATTGACATCAAACTGGGAGTGGACTGAAACTGACCAACAGAAGGGAACGATTATAGAGGGATCAGAGGGGGCGGGGGTGAAGGGGGCAGAATCAGGAGAGAAGAGAAGAAAGAAGAAATAAGAGAGTAACACAGAGGAAAAGGAAGGGGGGTGATGTGGTAGGTGATAGTTGTAGGTGACAAAAACGAGGGGGCTAAGGAGGGTATACGTAGCATTCACAGGTGCTAGAGTTGGTAAGGAGGTGGTGGAGTTTCTGTTTGAAGGAGCCAATGGTGGTAGTGGATGAGATGTCAGGACTGAGCGCATTTAACCAGCTAGGCACTCTGAAAGCAAAGGATCTTTGGCCCTGAGAGGTGTGACATCAGGGAACCTGAAGGAGATGGTATTCAGAGCCCCTGGTGTTACATGGCTTTAGTCTAGAACTAAGCAGTGCTTGGATTCCCGGTGGAGGGAGGTCCATTGTTACTTTCTTTGCCATAATGCAGGTTTGGCATTTTATGCGATTTGAAAGTTGAAGCCAGCCAGAGCAGGCATACAGATCACATGTATGAGTGAGAAGATGAGCACCAGAGATGAGCCTGAAGACTTTGTTAAGTGAGGTTGAAATTCATTTCAGGGCAGTGGCAGAGACAGAGCCATAGATTAAAAGGCCATAATCAATGATGGAGACCACCGAACTTTGGATGGCAATCTTCAGTGCTTCTGCAGTACGGTGATGTCTATGTCAGTAAAGTAGGCCTAAGCGCATATTTGCTGATTTAGCAACATTGTCTATGTGTGCCCCATATGAGAGATTTGAGTCCAGGGATACTGCACTTGCTCTAGGGTGTTGCCATTGCCGGTAGAGATAGATAGGGGGTGAGATCTATGCCTTTTTTGAGAGCTGTAAAAGAGCATTACTTTGTCTTTTTTATGATTGAGGACAAGCTTAGGATGAATGAACCAGTTTTCCACTGCAGCAAAGCCTTGCTGAAGATTGGTCTGCAGGAGCACAGGGTCCTTCTGGAAGGAGAAGATAACAGCATCATCAGCATAGAGAATAATTTGTTCAGTGCAGGATTTCAGGATCGTCTTAAGAAAGAGGCTGGAGAGTAACGGGCCCAGGATGGATCCCTGAGGGACTCCAGATTGGACTGGTCTGAAGTTAGAGAGTGTCCCAGCAATTTTGACTCATTGAGATCTGTTTTGCAGATAACTGTTGAACCATGAGACAGTGTCAGGAGAGAGTCCTAAAAGCTGGAGTTGTTGGATCAGCAGCCGATGGTGGACTGTGTCAAAGGCCTTGGTCAGATCTACAAATACTGCCCCGGTTAATTGACCCATGTCCAATGTGCCTTGCAGTGCTCCAGTGAATTCCAGTAGTGCAGAAGAGGTGCTATGACCTTTTCTGAAGCTGTGTTGTTGTTGGCATAAGAGATTGTGTTTGTCTAGGTAGTCTGGGAGTTGGCTGGATACTATGCATTCGAGTGCCTTGGAGAGTGGTGGTAGTATAGAAATCGGTCAATAGTTCTCATGGCAGGTCTTGTCCCCACTTTTGTGGACTGGAGTAACAGTAGCCGCCTTCCATTTGTCAGGGAACTGACCAGTGCTAAGGGAGAGATGAGAATGTGTGTGAGTGGGACTAGAACCTCATCCATAGTGAGGGTTAGGAGTTTTAGATCCAACGAGTCTCCACTTGATCTTGACTTTGAAATTGCTTTGGTGATGTGTCTTCGGGCATGGCAGAAGTTAATTTCTTTGAAGTGGAAGGGCAGGAGAGTGGTAGGAGAAACACTGGGGATTTCGTGGGTAGTGTCAAGGAAGAAATCCGGGGGAAGGACACTGCTGAGATCGGTAAATGCATCATTGAAGGTGTTCACGATTACCAGAGGATCAAGGGTGATGGCCTCATCAACCTTTAGCATGGTTGGGGAGGATTTAGCTGGTTTCCCTGTAACTTCTTCGATATTCTTCCTGAAGTCCAACCCCTTTCCCCAGGAGTTGGAGACAGCTTCTTTGTAGTAGGCACTTTCCAGTAGTTATATGGATTTAGTGCAGTTATTGTGGACACATTTGTAGTTCTGTATGTCATGCTGTGCGCCAGAGTCTCTAGCTAGGGCCCAAAGGTGATCCCGAGCCTTTAGCTGGGCAAGTAGCTCTCCAGTTAGCCACGGGTTGCAGAGCACTTTGACTTTTCATTTTTTTAAGTGAGGCGTAGGTGTCACAGGCTGCATTGAAGGAGGAGATAAAGAGGTCAAGAGCTGTATCAACATCTGTTAAGAGGAAAATGGGAGACCAGTCAAGCCGACTGAGGTAGGATTTAAGGTGACTAAGCTGGCTACGTGGGAGCACTCTGCTCGTGATGAATTTGGGTGGGGGCTTATAGAATTTATTTGACCATTCATATATAATAAGTGAGTGGTCGCTTAGTGAGTCAGGGAGGACAGAGGTGCTGGTGATATGAGAGGGATGACTGGTAAGGACCCAGTCCAGTAAGGTAGTAGTGCCTGTTTTGTAGTTCTTTCTGATGGTGGACAGAACCATTTGTGAGAGGTTTGCTGATGATATGGCATTCTGAGATATAGCAGCATCTGATGAGAGCCAATTGATATTGAAATCACCTAGTGTAAGTGTCTCTGCATCTACTGGTTGGAAATTGATGAAGTCCAGAACAGTTTTGAAGCTCTTCCCTTGGTCTCTGGGGGGGATGCAGACTGTGATTATTGTGAGGGTTTTGTTGTGTGCACCTAAAAGTAGCTTAATAGGTAAAATCTGAGCAGTGGAGTCATGGAGAGGAGCAGAGATGGGGCAACCAGTGAGATAATATTTGATGTAGATTGCACAACCACCACCTTTTTTGGACACACGGTCCAGTCTGTAGACGTTATATCCTGGCAGTGCAATCGCTGAGTCTGGGATTTTAGGCGACAGCCATGTTTCAACAATTGCTAGAATATCAGGGCTGTGCTGGTTTACAAAGACTTGGATGGCGTCGAGCTTAGGGATCAGGCTACAGATGTTAATAGTGCCAATGGTTAGGCCCCCTGTCGATATTGTGCAGCTGGCATTCATGGTAGTAGAAGGGCCTGGGTTAGGGTGCACATCACCTGATATCAGAAGGAGAAGGAGAAGGAGAAGGATCTTCAGGGTGCTCAGACGGAGTTTCTTGCATGTGAGATTATGTATTAGTGGTTTGTTGTTACCGGTTTGGCATCGAAGGTGCTTGCCCCAAAGCCACATCATATGTGATGAGGGATATAGGAGTGCCCATTGCATGTATCTCTGGGAGATGCGGTGCAGCCAATTAAAGGTGTCAGATGTCCTTGAGGAAGAGTGGTGCTCACAGTGCGAGGTGCCTAGCTGGCGATATTGGGTGTCTATCTAGTAGATGGAGGGGGAAAGGGGTGGCAGTATCCAGGGAGGTAGGAAAGGTGAAGTAGTGAGGCAAGGATAGTAAGAGAAAACAGTGTATTAATGGAGGTATGCATGATTAGAGAGAGGTTTAAAGTGTAGCTGTGCAAAGCCCAGAATGTGAGAGAAAGAGGTGAAGAGACAGTGGAGGGGGTGGTGTAGAGGAGGAAAGAGGGCAGAGTCAAGACAACTGCAACCTAGGAGGGACCAATGGGACAGAGGCAGGGAGGGATCAGAGAGAGGAGAGGCGGAGCTAGGGTATATTTAATAAAGGTGGGGGGGAGGGGCAGGTGAAAATATTCAGCTTTTCCCCACTGAAATTAATGGGTGCTAAGCCCTGAGCAACACTGTGAAGGAAAGGCCTATCAGGAGCTGAGGCACAAGGTGGTAGTCCAATCAGGAGAGTCAAATGCCGTAGAATGGGGGAGAGAGAGAGAGGGATTACAATGGGAGGAGAGCGTGGCCAGGGACAGACAAGACCAAAGGCAATTAGACCTGGCGCCAACTGGGTCAAGGGGTGCAACAACTAGGGGAAGGAGAAAGCGATGGGAGGCAGGTGAAATTAAGGGAGATTGGGGGGGAGGAGAGCAGAGCCAGAGCAGTGAGAAAAGAGTTTAAAGTAGTCAGACAGAGACTCTAGATTTCTCCCAAGTTACAGCAGGTGTTGTAAGCAGTAATAAAATTAGCTGTACAGATACTCAGTTTAAACACACACGGCTAACCAGTAGTGAGCAGTAAACTGGCTGTGAAAAATTCTCAAAATGCACACAAGCAGCTAAAACAAACACATTTCAACAAATTCAATGAAAATTTCTGGCTTTTCCCCACTGAAAAGAATGGGCGCTAAGCCCTGAGCAACACTGAGAAAGAAAGGCCTATCAAGAGCTGAGACACAAGGCAGTAGTCCAATCAGGGGTTCCTACTCAGAGAAAGCAATCAATCACGGCTGCTCTCAGCTTCCCCGGTCTGTGCTGTGTGCTTACCTGGCTGGGATGGATCCTCCAAGGGCTGCTGAGGTGGCAGTCTGGGCGGGCAGGCCAGGAGAGCCGCATCGCCCAGGAGCAAGCCCGAGTCAGGGGCTGAGGTCTAAGATAGGTGGCTGCTGTAGCCCATTCTTCCCTGTACAGCACTGCAATATCTTGTTTACAGAGGAAAGTGCACAGTTGTCTGATGCTTATTTACAAGAAACATAGAAACATAGAAGTTGATGGCAGAAAAGGACCACAAGGCCCATCATGTCTGCCAATTTTACCAATTTGCTCCCACTGCCTCTACTAAGTTAGCGGCCTCAGCTATGCCCCCCTCATATGTATGATTCCCTTTTGCCTATCCCATGCCCTCTTGAATCCCTCCACTGTACATGCTCCCACCAACTCCTGAGACAGGGGGTTCCACGCATCCACCACCATCTCTGTAAAAAAGAACTTTCTCACGTTACCCCATATGCGACCATCCCCTCCAATTTCATGTCACACCTTCTAGTTCTACTGTACTTTTTATAGTGGAAGATGTTTCCTATCCCATTCCACCTTATTTATGGCCTTAACATATTTGAAAGTCTCAGTCACGTCCCCCCTTTCCCGTCTCTGTTCCAATGTGTACGTATTGAGATCCTTAAGTTTATCCCCATATGCCTTGTCATGCAGAACCCGCACCATCTTAGTTGCCTTCCTCTGCACTGTTTCCACCCTACCAATATCCTTATGCAGGTGCTGCCTCCAGAACTGCACACAGTACTCTAGGTGAGGCCTAACCAGTGTCTTGTACAGTGGGATCACCACCTCCCTTCCTCCTATGGCTTGCAATATCCCTTCCTATACACCCTATCATCCCACTAGCCCTTCCAACTGCGTTTGTGGTCTGTTTGGTGGATTTCAGGTCATTTGATATAATGACCCCTAAATCCCTCTCTTCTCTGCTGACTGTTAACAACTTAGCCCCCAACATGCAGCTCTCCCTGGGGTTTCTGTTCCCCACATGCATGATCTTGCACTTCTTTGCATTAAACCTTAACTGCCATACCTCAAACCATTTCTCCAGCTTTTCCAAGTCTCATTTCATTCTCTCTACTCCCCTTGGAGTATCTACTCTGTTGCAGATGTTGGTGTCATCTGCAGACAGGCATACTTTTCCCTGTTGCCCTTATGCTATGTCTGCTATGAAGACATTGAAGAGGACTGGTCCCAGGATTGATCTCTGTGGCACCCCACTGGTGACTACCATTTCTTCTGACTGGGTGCCATTTACCACCAGTCCACCACCCTCTGCCTTCTGTCCACTAACCAATTTCTGACCAAGTTCACCACCCTGTGTCCCACCCCCAGACTCCTCAGCTGGTTTACCAGCCTTCAATGCTGGACTGTGTCGAAGACCTTGCGGAAATCAAGGTAGGCAATATCCACCGCCCCTCCCTGGTCCACCACCTTGGTCACCTACTCAAAGAAATCTTTCAGATTTGTTTGAGAGAATCTTCCCACCATGAACCCATGCTTTCCTGGATCCTGCATTCCAATGGATACCAGGTGATCCACAATACGTTCCTTAATCAGAGTCTCCATGATCTTCCCCACTATTGAGGTGCTCGGACTCATTAGTCTGTCATTCCCTGCATCCTCCTTGCTACCACTCTTATGAAGAGGGATTACATTTGTTCTCCAGTTCTCTGGGACCACCCTTATGTTCAGCGACTCACTGAACAGGGCTGCCAAAGGTGCTGCCATCTCCATCCTCAGTTCCTTTAGGATCCTGAATGTTCTCTGGCTCCATTGCTTTGTTCACCTTAATTTTGTAAGTTCCTTTAGGACCCTCTGTTCTGTAAATGCTGCGAAGCCCAATTTCTCCCCCTCCAAACATCTGTTTTTCAGTTGTGGTCCCTGCCCCAGTCCCTCTCTAGTAAAAACTGAGCAGAAGTACCTGTTAAGGATTCTGGCCTTCTCTAAATCCCCTTTTACCCTCTTTTCATTGTCCCCTTTGAGTCTGACTATACCCCCACTGGAGCTGCACTGGGGATCCATCTTGGCAGATGCATGGCTGTATAAGGACGGTCTGCATCTGTCTAGGCAGGAGATGTCAGTCCTCAATGAAATGTTTGGGTGCTTTCTTGCTGGTCATTTAAACTTGCTTGGGGGAGCTATCAGAGAGAATGGAAACAATACAGTCTAGCCCCTCAGGCTGGTAATATCAGCACTGAGAAAAGAGAGGACAAGAGTTTAGTGACTATGGATAGACAACAGGGACAGGATAACAGGCACAATGGGAAATAGAGGGAGTAGTAACAGATGCAGGTCAGGAACAATGGGACAAGAACAAAAATAATGGCAGTGAGACCAGGAACAAGATTTGGAATGTAATGCATACGAATGTCCAAAGTCTGGGAAACAAACTTCCTGATCTAGTGGCTTTAATGGGGGAGGCTGCCATAAGAGAGATGTAGTACACTAATGACCACTCATGGGACACAACTATATCAGGATATGCCTTTACATCAAAGAAGCAATCAAATCAACAGAAATCCAGGTCAAAAATGAGGAGACAGAGGAGTTGTGGGTCAACTTTGAGCTGGGTAAGGGAATGTCTGTTAGAACAGGAGGGATCTGTGGGCCACCAGCTCAGGGGAAGGGGGCAGACAAGTTAATGCTGGAGTCAATAAACAACATGATGGATAAGGGGGAGGTTCTTCTTATGGATGATTTCAACATGCCTGACGCAGACTGGTCCGTCCCAACAGGGGCCTTGAGTAGGATCAGGGACATTGTGGAGTCCCTACAGAGAGAAACCTAAGGCAACTGATACAAGAGCCCACCAGGGACAGAAATATCCTGGATCTAGTGCTCACCAGTGGAGACAGGATCATGGATCTCCAAGTAGAGGGGGACCTGGTGTCCAGCGACTATGACATGGTTTAGTTCAAGTTGGACACAGGAATACAGGCCACACATACAAAAGCCAAAATCCTAGATTTTAAAGGAGCTGACTTTGCAGAGATGGGAAGGGAGGGGGGTTAAAGAGGAGTTGGCTAAGGAGGGGTCAGGAGGGGCGTGAAGGGGCTATGGGCCCACATTAAGGAGTCCAATATCAGGGTAACCAATCAGTGTGTGAGGGTGAAGAATAAAGGCAAGAGAAGGAGAAAGCCACTCTGGCTTTCAAAGATGGTGGTAGGTAAAATAAGTGCCAAGAGGCTAGTCTTCCAAAAATACAAGGGAACACAAGAGGATGGGGACAGAGAAGAGTACCAAAAATATTAGAGAGAGGCAGGAACAGCGGTGAAGAGTGCTAAACACAGATAGAAGAAAGGCTAGCACAATTAGTGAGGAAAGGGGACAAGACGTTCTTTAGGTACATCACTGTGGGGGGGGGGAATGGGATAGCTAGCAATGCATTGTATGGACAGCATCAGGTTTCCCTGACATGTGTCACTGTCTTTTGTTGCAGGGTAAGGCCCACTAACCAATCTGTAGTCAGGGGCAGCATGGGGGCACTGGGGAGGTTGCATGCATTGCACTGGGTGACACAGTATTTAAGTGAATATTATGACAGACAAACACAGCTATGCAGGATATAACATGATCATTATCCACAGTTCTGTAATCTCTACTCTTGTCTATACTGCCAGGCTATGTTATACAGCCCATTGGTATGTGGAACATACCCATACATGATGAGCACATACAGAGCTGTTCACCAGTACTGCCTGTCTGTGGGACTGCATATTGCATGTAGTTCCAGGCAGAGGTGCTTGTATGGTGGGTCATCTGTGTTGTTTGGACAGTGCAGGGAAATGGGATTCCGCCACTAAACCCAATGCCACCAGCAGCTTGGCAAACTAGTGGACCATGGAATATGTATTGGTGATAGCAACATCCCCACATCTCTCTGTATGCTATATCTGTCCACAGTGCATGTGTAACAGCTGCACAGCAGGCATGCAGCCACTGTACAGCATCCATCAACACTTGGCCGGACATGCCTACTGCTACCCAACATGTCTTGATAGACCCATGGCGGTGCATCACCACACCATTACATGTTAGGTGGTGGACAACAGTCCTGTGCATGTGATTGATTCTGTACAGAACTCATCCTGTCCACTGGATGGCAATACAACTGCACCTGGCGGCTGCATGTGTGTGTGTGTGTGTGTGTGTGTGTGTGTGTGCGTGCAACATTCATACTGTTCTGTGTGTGATGAGGGCACTTGTGGTATGTGATGTACTAAAACCTGTCTTTTCCACACAGATTCTGGCTTGGGAATACCTTACAAGGGGAGACAAGTTCCACTTGGGTGTCCCCTCACGCTGCAGGATGGCAGCATGGGAACAGGTGACAGAGGCAGTCAATGCTGAATATTCCAGTGGCTGCTTTTTTGAGGAGGTAATAAAGTGGCATTATGACATGAGGATACACACTAAGGACAGGCCAATCAGGGCAAGACAAGACTAATAGGCCTGTAGCAGTGGCCCAGCAGTGCAGAGCAACCTCATACTGGGGAAGGAGATTGTGGCAGGACCCCTCAGGTGGAGGGAGTGGAGGGTGGCATCAACACCATGGCACAAACAGCCACCAGAATGAGTATATACACATGACTGTGTAGTAAGTACCTATGTAGTTTTTGTGTTTAGCATTACAGCCTATATTATTAAGAGCAGTGATGAGAGTCACCAGGATATGACACTGTACACATTTTCCTACCTCTAATACCACCAACTGGCAGGGGTCATGGTTGCACATGGGCAGCATGGGCATTTGCAGTGCATGTGGTGATGCAGGTGGTGTTTTATCCACCACATATCAAGGCATGCAAGCTGTTCAGAGTGTGGCATTGGGGTCTGCATGGCACAGGTGCCTGTGGTGGGATTTGTGCTTGTAGCATTGATCAAACTGGATGGGGCAGTGTGTAACATAGCTGTGCTGTTGGCTTGTTTGTGACAAATGGCCCTGTGTTCCTTTCCTTCCAGATCCACCCAATGGTGATGATGGCTATAATAACAGCATGGATGATTGTAAAGAAAAGAGTGGCAGCAACTCAGCAAGGGAGGGGGGGGAAACACAGCCCAGGCGAGACTCGCAGTCACCTTCATAAAGCCACTGAAGGGCATCACAACAACTTCCTTCACCCCCACCATCTGTACAGTGATGCTTTGATGGCCCATGAGTCTGTGGTGCAGGAGTAGTGGGCATTAATGGCCAGGGTGCGTGAACAGGGCAACAGGCAGGTGCAGGCTGTGGTGGGCTGTAATGATTCAATGCAGGTCATTCTGACCACCATGTGTCACAATACTTCAAATCAAATCAAATCAAACTTTATTTCTATAGTGCCTTTCAAAAACCAAGGCGCTGTACATAAAACCAAATACAGATATAACATTAAAACAGGAAGCTAAACTACATTAATCGTTAGGGAAGGCTAGATATTTCTCAGATGATAAAAACAGGATTTGACAACAGCCGACACCTGAGACCGTAGTGTCAGGCTGTCGTCAACAATAATGCAGAGGTTATGCCCTTGGTCTAAAGCAGCGAGCTGCATGCCATCAAGCAAAATACCTGATGCCTGACCAGCTCGCATACTCGCCCCCGGACGACCAGGGTCCACAACCAGCACTTCAGTCTTATCCAGATTCAGTCTCAGCCAACTAGTACTCATCCAGGTTCTGATCTCGGTAAGGCAGTTGTTTAGCACGGAGAGTGCAGCATCCTGTCTGGCCAGGAAAGACATATACAGTTGAGTATCATCTGCATAGCAGTGAAAACTCAAACTGTATCGCCTGATGATATCTCCCAATGGTAGCATATACACTGCAAACAACATGGGGGCCAAGATGGAGCCCTGTGGCACCCCGCAAGACAGGGATTAAGTGCCAGAGGAGTAAATTCCAGTGGTAACTCTCTGAAGCCTGTCTGCAAGGAAAAGAGTGGAACTATTTGAGGACTGTACCAGACAGACTGCAAAGCAGTCACAGGCGCTCCAACAGCACACCATGGTCTACAGTGTCAAATGCTCTGGAGAGATCAAGAAGGACCAGAATGGTACACGCCTTTCGATCTCAAGCCATCAGGAGGTCATTCAATACTCGGACCAGTTCAGTCTCTGTGTTATGCTTCTTCCTAAATCCAGACTGGATAGTATCATAGATCTTGTGAGTTGTAAGATGATCATCCAGTTGCAGTGCAACCACCTTTTCAATAACCTTACCAACAACTGGCAGGTTAGCGTTAGGTCGATAGTTGGCTGGGCAGTCTGGGTCCAAGGAGGATTTCTTAAGGAGTGGTCAAATGACCGCCTCCTTTAGGGGTTCCAGAAAGACCCCAGTCTCCAAGGACAACCAGACAATTTCAGCAAGGATCGGGCAGATAGCATCAACACATCCCAATAAGAGGGGTGTCAGGCCTGGATCCAGACTACAACTGGTTGGGCTCATTGTCTGGATGATCGTCCCAATATCCATGAATTCTGGCTGGCTGAAATCAGATCAGAGAGATCAAGTGTGCACCACATCCCGCCGATCACCACAACTCCTCATAGGAGAGACTATGCTGATGCTAGACCTGATGCTGGCAACCTTATCTGCAAAGAATCGAGCAAACTCCTCGCATTTCAGCTGAGAAAAATCTTCTCTGGGCTGAAGACAGATTGTATTGCACAATCTGTCGATGGTCTGGAAAAACTGAGCTGGTCGATTCTGCTCAGTAGAAATCTCTCTGGACAGGAATTCTGCCTTCTTATGGGTGATTTCTAGCTGATAGCCATCATAATGTGCCATCAGCTTAAGCCCGTCAGCATCAAGGCCAGACTTTCAGCAAGTTCCCTCCATCCTTTGACCAACTCTCCTCAGCTCCTTCAAGGAACTATTAAACCAAGGGTTCCTTGGGAGAAGGGTGAGGGGTCGAACATGAACAGGAGCAATCTTGTCCAGGGCATCTCCCACAGCCTTATTATAGGCTAATACGAGATCGTCTGGACTCATGCATTCACCCGACAAACCCAATAGGTCCAGTGCTGCCGATAGGTCATTAGGGGTAACTCCCCTCAAAGGGCGGTACTGGACCATCTCTGTAGGGGAAGACCTATTGGGGGGACCCTGAAGCTGAACCTTATGGTGTGATGGTCACACCAGCTGACTGGTTCCATCCCCAGATCAGCTATCTCCATACCCAAAAGAAAAATCAGGTCCAACGAGTGACCCCCAACATTGGTTGAGGAGGTAACTACCTGTGTAAAGCCCAGCATTATTATAAGCTGGAGGAGATTTTGACCAAAATGCAAGAGTTCATCATCGACCCAGGCATTGAAGTCCCCCAGAATTATCCATCTGGGGGACCCCAACACCATATCGACGATGAAATCCGCTATCTCCTGCACGAATGCTTGCCTGCTGCTGTGCATGTGGTGGCACAGGAGGATCAGTCAGATCTTCTGACCCACAGCACTGTGGCTGCATAGTCACAGGCAGCATTCCTGGCCCACTTGGTGGAGGTAGCCATGGCAGTGTTCCAGGAAAACCATCAACAGCAAGAGCCAGAGGTTCAGGGTACAAGGGGGATACAATTCAGGGGTGAGACTGGGTCCCTACTGCATTCTGGCTCATCCACGTGGTCAGCACTAGGGCCATCTCCCCTGGCACAATCATGGATCTACACAGCTGTAGGTGGTCTTGGGCATGGTGCATGCCAAGCCATGGTCCCTGTTGGTGAGGGATTCATGGAGGACAGTGTTCCCCATGAGTGCTTCACACATGGTAGAGGGGCCTGTAGGCACAGTGGAAAATGAACACCATTGCCTGAAACCCCCATGCAGCATCCCCCCTGGAGCCCCCTGGACTGCACCCATAGGCAGCACATAATACATTTTCTTTTATTGTACCATCTCCCCATGCAATGTCAGGTGCACTTTATTTCTATTTGTCCCTAACACTGTGCTGCCCATTGCCATACAATGCCACCATACCAGGTGCAATTTATTTCTGTTTGTCCCATCCCCTGTGCTGCCTATCCTCATGCAATGTCCCACATGCCAGGTGCACTTTATTTCTGTTTTTCCCTTCACCTGTGCTGCCTATCCCCATTCAGTACTCCCCAGTACCAGGTGCACTTTATTTCTGTTTGTCCCTTCCCCTGTGCTAACTATCCCCATACAATGTTCCTAGTGCCAGGTGCACCATATTTACATTTGTCCCTCACCCTGTTATCTTTTATCTGTATTTGTGTACCCTTCCTGTTATGTTCCATACATTTCTGTTGCTGTAGTAGTAAAAGTATTTTAAGAGGTGTCTTACCTTGTCTCTGTAAAACTCTGTTCAATTAGGGGTTCCCTTACCTCCATGGAACATCTGGCCAGTCTGCAGTCATGCCTGAGGCCAGGAGATCAGAAGACTGTGGGTTCTATCCCCACACCAGGCACTTGGATTAATATCCCAATACTGACACTGCAGTGCAGTATGAGGGGGGAACTGCACTCCTGAGGTGCCATCGTTCAGATGAGACGTTAAACCAAGGTCCCATCTGCCTGTTCTGGTGGTAGTTTAGGTGGATGTTAAAGATCCCATGACACTTCTTGAAAAGAGTATGGAAGTTTTTATTGAAAAAATACACATGATACAAACATCAGCTATATAATATCAAAATGTGATTATAATAGCCTCTAAAGCAAAACAAAAGGAAAACCATGAAGACTTTGATAATTCCATGTCCTACTTCTCACAGAAAGAAAATATTCTTAAACATATTCAGTCATCTTATTATATTCCTTCTTCATCTTTAAATTCCTTTTGTTTCCCCTTTATACTCTTATTTATTTATATTTAATAAAATTGTGAAAACATTTCCACCATCTAGACACTTTTTGGGAAGTATGAATAGTAGCATCTTTAAGATACACTTTCCCCATTTCCTGTAAGACTAGTTGACTGAACATTTTGTAGTTCATTTTCTTTTGGTGTATAACCCATTGATACCTTGCTTGCCATAGATAAAACCTAAGACAGCAGAAAAATACTGATAGGGTATCCTGGTGAAACTGTAATGAACCTTGAGAGTGTTTTCCTACCGCTAAAATATCATATGTCAGATTCCCCAGCCATCCTATATTCCATTTTACAGCCAAAACGTTCCATAATGGTTTTGAATATGTACAATGCAGGAGAAAATGTTCCATAGACTTTTCCTTATTTATACATTCCAAATAAGGACAATCCCTTTCTTCTATAGCTTTGTGTTTGGCATTCCCTCTCAAATTCAATTTCCCATACACTGTTAGCCATAAGTTTTACCACATATGAGAAGGAATTATATCAATCATGAGCGGTTTTAAAATTAAAGGGTTGTTGGCTGAGGGACAATTTTTAAAACTGGACTCTAATGGGTTTATCCGGTCCATCACTTCCTGATATATTATTTTCCCTGTACCTTGTTGGATGGACAATTTTGTGAGGTTCTGTTTATAAAGTTTTTGTGCTGCAGGTTTGAAATATTCTGGTATGTGTAAATGATTATTAATTTTGGGAACCATATTATGCCATGCAGTGAAGTACCTTCCCAATGTCAATCTAACCCAATTGTGTTGGGTTGTTCCTGTGGCGAGCAGACCACTTTTAATTGTTTGAGAAAAAAATAAAGTATGAAAGAATACAATTGGATCTATCATTCCCAATCCTCCTCTTTTTTTTCCAAGTAGGTATAGCATTTTTTATGGGGTTTAGTTTTTTGCCCCATTACATCTGGAAAAAAAACTATACATTTTTGTTTCTAACTGTGAAGGCAGGAGGAGAATCATAACTACATACTGAAGACTTGGAATAATAAATTGTTTAAGAATCTGAATTCTCTTGAGTTTCAATAACTTCCATTGCCTCCATCTCTGTACCTTAGCTTCCACTTTTTTAACTGACTTCTCCCAGTTTTCTATAGTAAGATTCTGAGATCTGAAAATTATTCCTAGAATTGTTATAGGTTCTGACAATATTTTAATTCCTTTTATCTGTATGGGGTTTGGGCAACCAGAATCCACAAAAAGGCCGTTGCATTTTGTGTAATTCAATTTTGAATTAGAGAGATGTTCATATCTATTTAATTCTTGTAAAAAATTGTTAAGCTGAGTGTAATCAGAGAAAAACCCACAAATGTCATCTGTGTATGCTTGCATAAGTAATTTCTGCTGTATTCCTGACCCTGTTAACCCCACCCATTGGGGTCGTTCTGTGAGAAATCTTAGTAAAGGGTCTAATGAAGAAATATATAAGAGGGGACTCAGGGGACATCCCTGCCTTACCCCGGTGAGGATTTTGAATCCCTTTGACACTTGCCCTTTAATACATGAACAGACCTTAAATGAAGTACAGAGTAATTTTATTTGTTCAATTACCACTGGTGGTACCCCAGATGTTTTAAGTATTTTGAATAAAAAAGGATGGTACACCCTGTCGAATGCTTTTTCTTGATCGACTGATACAATACAACCTGTATTCCCCAAAAGCATTAGGTGTTCGACTACATCTCTAATAATCATTAAAGCATTCTGAATTTTCCTATTAGGTAGCCCACATAATTGTTGTGGGGAAATCACCACATTAGTATATTGTTTTAATCTGTTGTTCATAATATGAGTTAAAATTTTATAATCCGTGTTGAGTAAAGTAATTAGTCTCCAATTTTGAATACTAGTTTTGTCACCTAATTTAAATAAATATATGAGTAAACCCTCTGAAAAGGAGGGATACATTGTGTTTGTGGAATAGAAATATCTAAACACTTTTTCTAAGCATATTGCCAGTTCATGTGAAAAGGTTTTATAAAATTTATTTGGGAGCCCATCTAGGCCCGGCGAGGTCTCATTTTCTAGGAGCTTTATTGCTGACTCTATTTCTGTTACAGTAAACAAAGTTTGTAATTTTGAAATTTCTTCTGGGTATGACGGAAACATGATTTCTTTCAGAAATCCCTTGATGTCCTGTTCCATAATGGGCTTCTATGGTAGAAGAGAGTTATAATGATGTATTATTAGATTTTCTATCCCTTCTATTGTATCCACCTCCTTTCCCTCTTGGCATCCAAATACTCTATATCCATAGATTCTTTGATTTTTTTGCAGGCCTCAAAGGGGTCTCCTACTGGAGTTTTCTGAGTCCCACTATATAACATCGCTTGCATTGTTTTTGCTCTGTTGTATTGATTTTTGTCTTTTATTTCCTTAATTTGTTCTGTATAGTCATATTTTGAAGAATACGTTAAGGTATAAAGTTTTTGTAACTGCCTTCTTAAAGACAAATATTTTAGGAATTTATTATTTCCTGTTGTCTTCCCATATTTCTCAAACCATGCTTTAGGATAATTTTTGGTGTCTAACCACCATTCTTCTGTATTTGTATATAAAAATTCTACAGACATTCTAGCCCTGAGGAGATTCAAAATAATTTTTCTTACTTGTGGCTCTGTCAGCACAGAAGTGTTTAATTTCGACCGATTTTTTTTTTTGGGGTTCTCCTAGACCATCTTGAAGGCTCAATGTTAACATCAAATGGTCCGAGAATTCTACAGAAATTATTTGATATGATCCTTTAGGTAGATTGGGAGAAATAAACATATGATCTATGGTGGTTCTATATTTGATGTGTGTGTAAGTGAATTTTGGACCTTTTTCCTGATACGTACTACAATTATTTAGGCCTGCAGTTTCTATGATTTTTGCTAGGGTGTTTGAATCACAATAAATCTTTTTCCCATTATTTTTTTGATCCTTATGTCTCTGCTGTATATCACAGTTAAAATCTCCACAAAAAAATATTTTATAAGAAGTAACTAAATATGATTGAATGGCTTTCAGATGATTTACCCTTTCAGCTTTTGTTTGGGGGTTGTATATATTTAAAAGGCAGCAATCCAAATGTTTCCATTTACAATCAATAATTAGAACTCTGCCTGGAATCAAATCTATAAGCCTACGCATTGCAAAATTATAAGAGTTGAAGAGGATTCCCACCCCGTTTGCACAATCTGGACCGAAGGACCAATATGATGGTCCCTATAGTCACTCTCTCTTAAAGGTCATTACCTGTTCACCAGAGCACATCCAAGTAACTTGTAAAAAGCAGATGTCAATTTTACTGTCATGAATAAATTGATAAACTGCCTGCCTTTTCACAGTATTCAGTATATTGTGAATGTTTAAAGAACCCACTATACAGGAACCAGTAAGCAGTCAGATTATTTAAGCTGTTTTTTTTTCCCCTTTTTTTCTTCTTCTTGCTTTTATAACCCCCCTGCTCCAAATTCTGAAGAGGCTGTTCTACCAAAGATTTTTGAAAGTCAGAATCCCCCTACTCCATTTCTGAATCTCCCCAGTTTGTAAACAAAGCTGCATAGGAATTGCTAGATTCAGAGGATACTGATGAGGGAGATTTAGCTTTTAGGTTCTGGGAAAGAGGGAAAAGGATAGTTGGGTGGGTGTAGTTTTCCCTCATTAGCAATAACAGGGTCTTCATAGCATACAGGGATTAGTATTGCTGGGTTAGCAGAGGTACTTGGAATGGGTTCTGTGTCTGGAGCAGGCTGAGATGCTTCTTCCACTGTCATAGCTGAATCCTCTGTCCCTGGGGATGGGGGAAGGGGAGTAAGGCCCTAGGCTGTCCGGCATAAAAACATACTCCCCTGTCTTTACCTAACATGAAAGAATTGGGTATGTGATCAATTCCTTTATCAGTTTGCCTTAACTTTACTTTATATTTCCAACCCCTAATCCAGAACATCTCAGTATCTAAAATTGCTTCTGGTTCACTGAGAATGTCGCACTTTTGGGACAACCAGTATGTGATATCCTCCACATGGACCCCCTCATTCCTGAAAATTACCATGACATATTTTACTAATGGTTTAGTGAGTGGAATCACAAGAAAGGGGGTCCATGTGGGGGAAAAATTCACCTGGCCGTACTGCTCCCAGAACAGTTCCAAAGCATATGCTGTACGAAAGCTAATATCATAATTGTCCTCTCCTGATATGTTGATGAATGTGTACACCTCCCTGGGAGTAAAGTGTAGTGAGTCTGTTAACAGGCATTTCCCCACAAAATGCCTATCAGACCTTTCTGCTAATCCCCCTTTATATCTGATGCATACGGCATTTCTCCTTGGGGCTACCTTTTTCCTGTCTTTTGTGAAAAGGTCAGATAGAAGAGGTTTCTGGATTGGACTTGGTTCTTGCAAAGAGTCCTGTGGTTGCTTTGTAGAAAATCCGTTTCCTGTGTTCTGGTTCTCTGAAGGTTAAGAGGAGTCAGTTTGCTGTATAGGCACTTCCTCTGTTTTTTTAATGTTGCTTTCTGGACCCAAACAAAGTCCCATAGAGTCAGAGATTGTGGATATAGTTTTATGTTGTACCTCAATATGTGGTACTGCTGGCTGGGCTGAAATCACAGGCCTCCACTCTGGAGTAGCCTGTGAAAAACTTAGTGAAGGGTCCAAATCAGGATCAGGCAACCATGCCCCACCAGGTGTCTATTTCTATCCCACTTTAGTCAGTGCTTTTTGGGGTGACCAAGAGTCACAAGGAGATATCGGTAGCAGGTGTATCTGCGGTGCTGCAATTTGTAACTTCTCATCATTAGAGCAATTTTTCTGTATAGTTGTGGTAGAAATATTTCTGTTTGCTAGGGTTACAGCAGCCTTTTCACCTTAATATCTTCCCTTTTCCCTAGTCTGGGGTTTGGCCCTTTTGTAGAAAATGAAAAAAAATGGTAAGTCCTTCTTGTGAGTTATCATTTAATTGGTATTTAGTATGCTGAGCTCCTGAAATGGTATTTGGCAGCAGTGAGGGCTGTTTAAAAACAAACCCTGCTGACCCTGTTAGTTTAGCTGAAGAGAAAGCCACATCTCTTCCCTCAGTTTGACAGAAACCTTTCCCTGGGCCCGCCTGTGTACCCACCTTTTTTCAGAAAAAAGTTCTGCCACTGTTGCTTTTTCAATCGTTTCGCTTTGTTCCTGTTTTTTAGGTTTTTGGCACATGCTCGAAACAGAGTTATTACTGCCAGCCTGCAATTCATTATAAACAACATCAGGCACAGGAGATGAAGCGTTAGAAGTGCATGACTCACTCGGCCCCACTGGGTCCTTTGATGCTACTGCATCATCTGGTACTTTGACAGGCAGGTCAGAGTGCTTGACAGGGGATGAATCAGCCTTCAGCTTAGCCAATTGTGCAGCTAGTCATTCTTGTTCCTGAAGGTGTCGTTTCTCTTCTTGCTGTTTCTTTTACTTTACAGTGCCTGCTCTGTCTCCAAAAGACTTTCCTTCACTCCTCCGCATTTCCTTTTAAGTTTATGTTTGGTTTGCATAAATCCTCTGTAAAAATATAGACATCTGCTATGTCTTCTTCTGAATCCTCTGCATTGGACATTTTGTCGATCTCTGTCTCGGCCTCTGGCAGATTCAAGAAAGGAGAGAAGGCCTGCTCTCTAGTATCTTGTGATATGGGACACTAGCAAGTGGGCACCTGCCGAAACGGTGGCCTGCTTTCAGCAAGTGCCCCGATGGCGGGGGTGTGGGATCAGCAAAAGGATGGGGGGTCGTTAAAAAGGCGACAGGGTGTCGCGCGTACATATGCACGCTGTGGGGAGCAAGCCCACTGAGGGAGAGGCAGGAGGGTATGTGAGGGGTGGTGCTGTGGGGTACTGGTGAGCTGGCGTTATGGCGTGGTGGGTTAGGTGCTGGCTTGGGGTGGCGGGGATGCAGGGCTCGGGACCGGGCGCTGGTAGTTTTTGTTGGACCCAGCCTGAGGCAGTAAACTTTATTTTCTTGTCCCCAGGTATACACCCCCCCTGACACGCACCATCTTGGAGTAGAGAATCTTAATTTAGGGTGGTGAGGGGGTTGAAGCTCCCTCTTGAGAACATGCAGGAGGACCTCCCCTCATAAAACAAAAACAAAGGTTTTGCACTGCGTTTTGTGTCACCAGGATCCCACATTGCCAAAGTTGAATTTCGGTGATGTGGGGTTGCGATAAGGGCGTTCGGCATTTAAAAGTCACCCTTATCACATAGTACTGTGCTCTCCCACCTCTACCACGTACGTGCTCTCTGGAGTCTCCCTTTGAGTGACCATCCTAGAGTTGGACAGCAGCTCCCCCTACAGACCAGTAGGGGAATTTCCCCAGTGCCCTGGCCAAATTTCCCCCCATTCACTAAAAATACAACCAACAGCTTAATCTGGTTCAAGGTCAGTTGGCATTCATCTGTATCACCTTCCCTCCGGGTCGTGCCTGAAAATATGCAAATAATTGTCTAGTGCACTTACCTGGTCAACAAAAACTAAATAAATAGTGGACTGGAGGATGTTCTACCATGGTTGACCTGCCATCACCATCCATGGTGTCACCATCAGGGCTGTGCAATGCTATCCAGTGTTGGACTGATTTGTTGTGGAGGATGTAGCAGGCCAGCAATATCTTGTTCACCTTTACAGGGCTGTACTACAGAGACCCACTGGACAGGTCCAGGAATTGGAACCTTATCTTCAGAATTCATACGATCCTGTCTATGATGTTACGTGTGGCATGGTGTCACTCACTGGAAGACATCTTACTGACAGATGCTGGCCACAGCACTGGTGTCATCAGCTATGGATGCAGGAGATACCGACTGTCACTTGCAGAGGAAGGTAAGTGGTAAACATTGTTTGTGTGCCTTTTCTGGGTGGAAGGGGTGCTATATCTACCAAGTAGCCATCTGTCCTTTATTTGCCCAGTCTTGAACATCCAGCACAAGGAGGAGGAGTTGTGCCAGATGAAGGAATCCTGTGTACTACTGGGGTACTTTGCTACCACTTTTGTGATCCTATAGTTGCCATCGTACACCACCTGGACATTTAGGGAGTGGAAGCCAGTCCTGTTGACAACTGCCTCCCCCTCCCTCATAGGTGGTGCCTTGATTGCAACAAGGGTGCAAACCACTGGTTCCAGCTCATTGGGTACGCGTGCAACCCGATAAAAGGCCTGCATTTTTGCTGATCTCTGCTATTGTGACATAGAGACTGTGATGTTGTCCTCATACCTCTTAGTCAGAGCATCCAGGGATCAGGTTAAGTGAAAGGACATTGTTGGCTTGCGATCCCCAGGGTGTCCCTACAGGGCATTTGGAGCATACCAGTGGAAAGAAAGCATAGCACAGCTGTTACCTTTAGTTCCACTGATAATGCCAGACTCTGGAGGTCCTTCCAGTGTATGTCATACAGATCATGAATGGTGTTGCACTCGAGCTGGTACCAATCCATTATGTACTGGTCAGACAGCTCCAGGTAGATGTAACAGGGTTTATGGCCTTGGCGGGGGCATATGACCATGGGGTACACATTTGTCAGCAACTTGCATAGGCCTGTCAGCAACTGGTTTAGGGGCATGTTGTGTATCTGGGTGTATCCCATACAGTCATGCCTGTCATTTGTAGTGCCCTGCACAGATGTTCAGTGTCCCTGTGTTGATTTGTGACTGGTTACCTCCTGCTGTGTGTGGGTGTTCTGTTCGCCATCACATGTAAGCACTTTGCAGAGGCAAGATGCCTTAAATATGTGACTGCACACAAGAGTGCTGGACTTCAGGAGGGCCAACTTTGGGAGGATGAGGGAAGTGGTAAAAGGGTACATGGCCAGAATTCAATCTAGTATAGATACTAACCAGAGGTGGGAGCTCATAAAACTGGGGATAGTGGAGGCAACCAAAACCTGTTGCAAAGCCCAGATCAAGAAGGCTAGGGCTAAGAAACCAAGCTGGTTGAGCAAGGAGGTCATGGAAAAGGTAAGGAGGAAAAGAGCTGCCTTTAGGAAGTACAAGAAAACAGGAGGGGGAGGACAGAGAGGAGTACTTGACAGAATCGAAGGAGGTGACAAGGGCAGTAAGGGAGCCAAAGCATCTACGGAACTCAGGCTGGCACAAGGCATTAAGAAGGGGAGAATGACTTCTTTAAGTACATCAGGGAGAAAAGGAGCTGTAAGGACCCACATAGTAAGGCTAGGGAAGGAGGGGGTTGGGTGAAGCAGGTACCAAGCATGGAAGCACTAAATGACTACTTCTGAAGCCTAGTATTTACTAAAGAGAAGAGGGGGGTGACACCCAAGGTGGGAGAAATGGCAGAAGCAGGGGAAAGTGGTGACAGATGGGAAATCATGGAGGCAGAGTTGAGAGGGTTTGAAGGCACTGAGGATGGACAGGCGCCAGGCCCAGATGGCATCCACCCAGGGTACTGAAGGAGTTGGCAGAGGTCCTTGCAGGACCTTTGGCAGACCTATTTAATGCCTCACTACATTCGGGGTGTGTACCTCAGGACTGGAGGATGGCTCATGTGGTGCCCCTCCACAAGAGTGGCCCCAAGGATGAACTGGGAAACTACAGACCAGTGAGTCTCACATCCATTGTGGGCAAGCTAATGGAGACTATCCTGAAGGAGAGGCTGGTGGCCCTCCTAGAGGCCAAAGGACTACAGGACAGCAGACAGCATGGCTTCATACGTGGCAGATCATGCCAAACCAACCTGGTCGAGTTCTATGACTGGGTAACTAGGCAACTGGACAGGGGCCATGCAGTGGATGTCCTGTATCTGGACTTCAGTAAGGCATTCGACTTGGTGCCACATGGAAGGCTTTGAAGGAAGTTAGTAGGCACAGGGGTGGGTGCAAAACTGGTGAGATGGGTAGAAAACTGGCTGCAGGGAAGGCAACAGAGGGTGGTGGTGGGTGGGGAGCTCTCACACCCAAGGGCAGTGACAAGTGGTGTCCCACAGGGCTCGGCATTGGGACCAGTTTTGTATGGGATATTAATTGCAGACATATCATGGGACATCAAGAGCAAGATCAGTCTGTTTGCTGATGATACCAAGGTTGGCGTGGTGGTGGGTGACCTAGGGGGATGGCAGGGGTTGCAGGATAATCTGGCAAAGCTTGAAACCTGGTCAGACACCTGGCAACTGGGCTTTAATGCCAAAAAGTGCAAGGTGCTGCATTTTGGGATGAAGAACCCAAGGAGGAGTTACCAGCTAGGGGAAGTGCAGCTAGCCCAGACAGAGGAGGAGAAGGATCTGGGTGTGCTCATTACAGGGTCAATGAACAACTCGGCACAATGTAGGAAGGCAGCTGCAAAGGCCAACAAAATGCTGGGTTGTATTGCAAGGGGTATATCCTTGAGGAGGGAGGAGGTGATTCTGCCACTGTATAGGTCATTAGTTAGACCACACCTGGAGTACTGCGTGCAGTACTGGCATCCGTATCTGAAGAGGACATTAAGTTACTGGAGGGTGCAGCGCAGGGCAACAAAGATGATCAAGGGGCTGGGGACTTATCACACGAGAGGCGGTTGAAGGAGTTGAGCATGTACTCACTGGAGGAGAGGAGAGATGGGGTGACATGATTGAAACCTTTAAATACATAAAAGGAATAAACAAGACAGGTACAGAGGGGCTGTTCAAAGTAAGGGAGGGGAGGGCCACCAGGGGCCATGATATGAGACTGGAGCGAGGAAGGTTCAGGAGGGAGATGAGGAGACACTTTTTAAAGAGAGGGTGGTGGCTGGGTGGAATGCGTTACCTGCAGAAGTGGTATGCAGTAGAACAGTGGACTGCTTAAAACGAGGATGGGACAGGACAAGGGGGAGGGTTAATGAAGGGGAAGGGTGGAAGGGAGGGGCAGCTGCAGAATAAGGGGTGCTAGCTGCACATTCGAGCAGACTGGATAGACCTCTAGGCCTTTATCTGCTGGCAAATTTCGTATGTTCGTATATGCATGACCAGGGTCCTCATCTGCATGTCAATTGCCTGTGGTACTATTAGCAGTCACTACTGCAATTGCTATTCCACCAGGTCCAATATGGAGCAGGAATGGCAAAATGGTTGCAATTACATTTTAACACTTGCTAATCACACTATCATTCTGCAAAAAGTTTGAAAATCCACACATCATGTTCTAACTGCCCCCATAACTCATCTTTTTTTCTCTTTCAATAGCAAATAAATAGAATAATAGATAGATAAGTGTGTATTACAAGGCAGTAATATCATCAAGAGATTTTGGGGACTTGGAACCTTGAGAGCGAAGCTCAAGAGGTTTCCAAAGTCCTCAAAACCTTGAGATGGTATTGCTGCCTTGTAACACACTTATCTGTAATTTTTTTGTAATATAGGAATCCTAGGCAGTTTTTTTCTTACCTTGTGTTGCTGTGTGCATCTGGGACAGTTGTTGCAGGACGAAGAACTACACTAAATATACAGCAAACTGGAAGTAGGAAATAAAACTACAAACTAGAAGCGTTGAGCCGGCTTTCTATTAGAAAACTGTTTAAGCAAAGAGCCGGCATGCTCAGCACTCGCTGGTAGCTGCTCTCATACTGCTGAAGTTCATTCATAATATTTCAGTTGGGGATGACCTTTGAACTGTAGTATTATCAATAAAAACAATAGTATTATCACTTCTCAGTATAGTATTATTGAGAAAGCAGTAATGTATTACCGGGAAATTCTTGTAGTACTTATTACAGGGGTCTACCTTAACTTTTTTTGCACTAGCCAGCTGGGCTAGTGAACCAGAGACTGCACTAGCCTGCAGAAGTCTGCAATAGCCCGCAGTCAGTACGGCTCACAGGGATTTGTTAAACAAAAGGCAAAGAAAATCGAAATGTATCAGGCATGTGTCTGAATTTATTTGAAACCTATATTACAAATGAACTTTGTGAAATAACGTACTTCATATATAGAACACTCAGTGAAGTAAGTGTCTTAATGTAATTGTCTTAAAGTTCTAAATATAAAAGTTAAAAGATCCTTAAATGTTGCTGGATTGTGTGGTGTCAGAGGAGTGTGGCTCACTCTCAAGCATACTTGTATCACTATCACAGTCACTCTCAGCTCAGACAGACCACAGGGACAAGGCTGAAAAGAACAGTGGAGGTCGGAATGCTGGTTTAACCTCCCTGTGTTCCTGGGCTGAAGCCTGTTAGTCTCTTGTCTGATTGGCGCCATGGTCTCTTACTGTTCTGACCTCATCCTGGTGTAAATGCTGGTGAATTTAGTGATGTTGTTTTACTTGGGGGGACTGGGGGTCTGTCTTTGTACCATTGCTGCCTGTGGAGATAGAGACCAGCTGTTACAGTTAGGATGGAGGAGACCATTTTCTCACTGGTGCATGTTTGCTGCAGCGGCTGCTTGAGAGTTTTGGAAGCAGCTTCTCAGAATGATGGTGACAGGGTCAGGACAAGCCATCTTTCTGTTCCATCTGCACCGTGTCCTGACTCCTGAATGCTGCGGGGTGTTTACTGTTCATTTGGGGGGTGGCTGCTCTGGTCGCATTTTTCCTTTGGAAGAGCCCATTTTCTCACTCGCACACATTATCTACTGCCACTGCTGCTTCGCAGCTTCTCAGATGGTGACCACAGCACTGGGTGACAGGAACAAGGCTAAAACAAATGGAACAGCAGAGGTGAGGTCAGAGTGCAATACTAGCTAAGCTAACTTTATTGCAGCTTCAGAAGTCTGTCTTGATTTACTTCCAACCCAACGTTATGGCACAAATGCTGCCCTACCACTAGTCTTGGCTTAAATACTGAACTGATTCATCCCTATTCCCATATATACCCCGCACTTCCCACCCTGCCATGCCCCCTACCTTCCTGTCCTCCCCCATCCCCTTAGTTCAAATCCCTCTACACCCTTGCACCTGGTCCCTCCCACCGTCCTCTCCTGCACATCACCCTCTCCTATTTTCTGCACCCATAGTTACTCTCCCCTGCTCCCAGACCTCTCCGTCTCTCCTGCTGACTCCCGGTTCCACCGACCCGGCTGCAGGTGGTAACCTTCTCCCGCTAATGCCACACTTGCCGTCTTAACCTTCCCTCATGCCCTCCCCTTTTCTCACTATTTGCTCTACTCCCCCTTTCTCCCTCTCTCATGCCTTACCCATCCACCTGTCCCCTACCACCTCACCCCCTAATTATCAACAATGAATACGTGTAAGTTTATCCTGAATTGTTATGCTTTGACTACACTGTGTGACTTTTGTCCTTTGCCAATGTATCTTGCTTTGTGTAATTTTTTATGTATCACTGTGTTCTGTAACTGTACCTCCCGGGTCGTGCCTGAAAATAGTCACATGTTGGCTAGTGCACTTACCCGGTCAATAAAAACTAACTAAATAAATAAATAATAAATTATGTACAGTCTGCAGTCTCATTTTTCCAACCACACTGTGTCCTGAATGCTGCTGATGGGATGTTGTTCATTTTCACTGGGGGCTTCAGTTGTCCGATCCATTTTTTTTTTTTTTTTTTGCATCTTTGCAGTCTCACTGCTCTGACTGCGTTCATGCTGGCGTTCTTTTTTCCTTTGCAACTACGTGAGTGCCACACAGCACAATGGGCAGAGACTGAACTGCAGCTTTCTACCGGAGGAACTGCTCTAGCCCAACTGGGCAAGTGACAGAAATCCTGCACTAGCCCGCGTCAATCTGCACCAGTACCCAGGCTAGTAAATGAATGTTAAGATCGACCTCTGATTTTTTATACTATTATTGAGGCTTTCCATATATTACAATGAAATTCTCATGCTATGGAACACTGTTCACATAATCCCTCTTTTCAAATGGAGAGATTCAACACTGACAGATAATTACTGTCCAATTGCCCTTCTCCCCAATATCTAAAATGTTGGAGAAGAAAGTTCAAAAACAGGTGTTTGGGTTTTAAACAGAGCACTCACTACTATCTCCACAGCAGTTAGGCTTCAGGCCACTCCACTCTACACAGATGGCCTTGCTGAACTTGGCAGACACCATCTTACATGCCTTGGAATATAAGGAACATGTAGGGAAGGTGTTTGTGGATCTAACAAAGGCATTTGACATGGTAGACCACCAAATTTATTTAGACTTCTGGACAATGATGTGAGCCAGGAATCATTATTGTGCTATAAATCATATTTATGAGCTAGAAAGAGAGAACAACAAGTTGCAATTCAGGAGATACTATCTGAAAAATGGGGACTTGTATGGGGGTGTCCCAGGGTTCCATCCTGGGACAAAAATGTTTGCCATTTTTATTGACAACCTCCCACACATTATTGCACAATCTGTAGTAAAAAGACATACAGAGGAAGTGATGTTAGTGAGTTCAGCTCCAAATCTAGACCAGAATAGGCAAAAATGTCAACTAGATTTTCAAAATTTGGAAAATTGGTTAGTGCAAAATACATTTCTTATTAACATAAAAAAAAACAACCACTAAAGTAGTAGCCTTTAAACCTAAGATGGCAAGTTGTGAAGAAGAGCTTGGTGGTATTGTGCTCTGTTCAAAACCTGGGACAAAAACTGAGCTAGAAAGTTCATGCACTGTAAGTATCTTGGGTTATGGACTGATGCGGAACTAAAGTTTATAACCCACATTGATTAAACACATGCTAATATCTCCCAAAATCTAAATGCTTTATGCAGACATAAGGGCTGCTTATCCAGCAAAATGAGAGCAAAAATGGTTACTGCTACTGTGCTACATATGATGGGTTAAGGCAGTGTTGTATATAGATGGGCCTGTAAAAATGATCTACAAAACCTTAACAAATTATATACCACGTAACAAGATTTGTATTGGGGGTCTCAGGACCATTAATACATTTCTATCATTGTACAATGTTTTGGGAATTGAATTGGAAATCTTTTAGTATAAGGAGAGACAGACTGCTCTATACAAGCAATAATATCTGACTGGGTGGACAGCATTAGGTAAAACCGGACTGCCCAGGGGCATAATGAGGCCCGACGCCACAGGCGGAGGGCCTTATAGCCCCTGGAAGGTCAGGTATTGCCCATACCACCCACCCACCCTGGAGTTTATTATTACACTTAGAAAATGGGCTTCTTAGGTTTTTTTTTTAATAAAATAGTTTATATAACCTTTAAAAATATTGGAAATACTTCATTTTTATTAATAAATTAAAGTTTGTGCAAAGTAGTCCCTGTGATGCTGTGTTTATCAGTAGCTATGACTAGATGGTGCTGTTACATGTTTTGATGGGCTGTTGGGTTGCATGTCATGCAGCAAGTGTGTAAATTGAGTGTCTGTGACAAGTCTGTTTTTTCTGCCCCCCACCGAATTAGCAGTATTTTTTATTTTATTTCTGACCTTGTATAAATGCCACCGATCAGCAGAGGGATCACATTGTGGATTGTGCAACAAGCTGTCGGAAACAGAGAACGAATGAGCACCACTGTGTATGTATCCCTCTATTTTGTTATTTTTTTTTGGGGGGGGGGCAAGTCTTTAAATGCAGTGCAGTTTTCCAGTGCTAAACTTGCTTTTGTTTTTTGAGTTGGTGTCCTCCTTCAGTGGCTGCTGTCCTAATTGCAATCTGGAAAAACAGAGGTCGAGTAGTGATGGGGGCAGAGTGTACCCGGGTCTGGCAGTAGAGACAGTGATGGGAGCGGGACTCAAATTTGATTTTAGAAGGTCAATGTTTTTTTTATAAATATCAGTGCTGTATGCTTGGGTTACTCAGAGGTGGAGATGCAGCGAGTCAGACACTATCATAGTAGCGCTTAGCACACGACGTGCTAGCGCTTCTATTGTGAACTGAGAAAAATTTGTTTTTTCCCAGTAGTACTTACTACTGACATGCTACCACTAATACTTAATACTGAAAAAACATTTTCTTTTCTTTTTTTTTCCTTTTAGAAATACGGAGGGAGTGCAAGCTGGCCGGGGGGGCATCCCTCGCTAAGTGAGGTGTAAGAAATGGAAGCTGCTAATGCTGGAAATTCAGGGTGCCCATGGATACCCTTAGTAATGGGGCAGCCTGAGTTGGTGCTTGTTTTAAGCAGGTGTCTATCGAAAGTTAATGTACCCCCCTGTAGTGTCAGTCAGCCAATGAGAGAGCTCCAAGAATCTTGCCCATTTTCTAAGGCTCTCTATACAACTGCTTCAATGACTTGTTAGAAAATGGGCTTTTTATTTCCTAGCATCTGATTGGCTGGTACCCTTGTCGGGGGGGTACATTAACTTACAATAGATGCACAGGAAATAAAAGTCCCAGCCCAACTTGCCTCATGCCCAGCTCCAAAGTGGTATCACTGTGGCCATTTAATTTCCAGACTTACCACCCTCCACTTTTTTCTGCTTGCTTAACAAGAGAGAAAGAGAGAGTGAGTGAGAGAGACTTCCCCACTCAGTCCTTAGACCAGACACAACATCACTAATAACAGCAGTATACAAAAAAAAAAGGAACATAAAACAACTTTTTGGGGGTTTTTACAAAGCCAGACCTGACTCCTGTGCTACCACCAATCTGACCTCCAATATCCTGCCTGCTCTCACAACAGTCAGTAGCTGGCAGCGTGACTTCATCTACGGTACCAGTTCCATAGAAGTTCTGCTTCTGTCTTCAGTGACCGTGCTCAAAAGCCACACATTATAACTAGCAGAGCTCACCCATGCTCTTGCACTGCTGGGCAGAATTAGAGTCAGCACTAATTTTTTTGAAGACCAGTGGGAAGGATGAATGAATTCAGATTCAGGGCTTATCTTTTCACTGTTGGGTGGGACGTGGGAGGAGATCATCACTCTTCACCCGCTCCTTTACTGACACACTTCGCACACCCTCCATACTGACCTGGCACACACTCTGCCAGTTTTACCACAGTTCTTCCTTAGTGAAAAAAAATGAAACCCAAAAAAACCCTTTTCTTCTTAAATTAGCAGTGCTACCATGTCGCACGCTCAGTGCTACTCGCAGTCAGCACCTCCGTAAACTCTGTGACCGATTGACTCACATCGACTCCACTCCTGCTTCAGCAAAACAATTGCACATCTGCTTGTTTATCCTTCTTAAACAAAAATCAACTTCTGGTTAGCGATTACCTTTAACTTGTATATTCCATTTACTCTCAGCCACCAGTATCCCAAAGCTAAAAATAAATTGAAAGTCAGCATGACTAGCGGATTAGACCGCAGTCTTCTGTAGCAGCACCCTTTACTGACAACTGTGCCAGGCAGAAAAACAGGGACTACTTTATCTTAAAACTATTTTTTGTATTTTTATGATTTTTTTTTTATCTTATACCTATTTTTTTAATACTGAAAAAAAATTAAGCTGGTACCCATTTTCTAAGTACAATAATAACATAGGCAACATAGGTAGTAACAAGCAATAGACTTTCATCCACTCTGCTTGCCAGTCCCTCAGTGTTTAGAAGTTGGTAGTTCTGTCTGTACAAAAACTGTCCAACCTATTCTTAAAAATTTCCATAGTTGTACTATCCACTACACTGGAAGGGAGGTTGTTCCAGAAGGAAATAACCCTCTGTGTAAACCAATATCTTCTTAAGTTGGTATTCCACCTAGATAAGAACAGCTGCCTGCTGTAACTCCTCCCTCTGCACCTGTTTGTCTTTAGTATAATACCCAAATCCTCACGCAGTTTGATGTCCCCCATTATTCTAAAAAGCATACACATATCGCTTCTATGCATCCTGTAGTGTAATGAATAAAAGTTTAAATGCCCTAATCTATCTGAGTATAGCAGGCTTTTAAGCCCAGTTGCAGATCTTGTAGTCCTTCTCTGCACCCCCTCAACATTAAGAATGTCTTCCCTTTTATGTGGAGACCACACTTGTGCAGAGTACTCCAAATGTGGCATCACTAAAGTCATGTACAATGGCATCAAAACCTTCTCATCTCTACTAGCCATGTGCCTTAAGGTACAATTGAGATTCTGACTGGCTCTTTTGACCTGAACTATACAGTGGGAACTGAATTTTAGATCATAAGTAATCCTGATTCCAAAATCCTCTTTCTCCAAGGTGACATTTAGACTGACCTTTCCAAGTTTATACATATAATTCTTATTGTGAGGGCCCAAATGCATGACCTTACACTTAGCTATGTTCAGCTCTAGTTTATTAATTTCACATGCCCACACAATGCGTGGGCATTGTGTGGGCATGTGAGATTTTGTATTTTCTTGAAACTTGGCTTCCCAGCCAAATGCCCTTTGGGGTAACCCTTGCCTCAGTGTCTGCACACTGAGGTTCTTTGTCTATTAATTTCAGTCCACTGTAAGATTTAATCTATAGCCCCTTGTAAAGATTGAGCTTCACTCACATCATTCACTATACCTCCCACCCAACAATCATCTGCGAATTTAGCTATCCAAATGTTCTGATTATTTAATTTCAGAGTGGAGCTGTAAATATTAAAGAGGCAAGGCCCTAACACTGATCCCTGTGGCACACCGCTAGAAACTGCTGCCCAATCCAACAGAGTCCCCTTAACAGTGACTCTGTTTTCTCCCACTTAACCATTCAGAAATCCAATTTATAATGCACAAATCCAAACCAAGTTTAACCAGTGTATTTATTAACTCCAAATGGGGACGTTTATCAAATGCTTTTGCAAAATCCATGAAGGCCACATCTATTGCCTTACACCTATCTAGCTCCCAATTAAGTTATTCGTAGAAGGTGAGCAGGTTCGTCTGACAAGACCTAGACTTAGTAAAGCCATGCTGAAGGGGATCAGGTAAACCTTGTTCCTCTAAGAACTCCTGTATCTTTTCCTTCAAAATGCCCTCCAAAACTTTCCCTATCAGTGAGGTTACGCTCACTGGTCTAAAATTTACTGGCTCAGATTTGGGCCCTTTTTTATGCAATGGAACCACAATTGCAACTTTCCAGTCCTGAGGAACTTCACGTTTGTCAAGGGAAGCCTGGGATATCTTGGTAAGTGGTAGTGGCAACAAATCTGCCAATTCATGAAGCACTCTAGGATGAATATTATCTGGACCAGGGGATTTATTGATGTCTAGCTTATGTAACCTTTCCCTAACATCATTACAATCAATAGCTATTTGCCCAGGTGATGATGGAATTGCTTAAAAGGTCCTGGACGAAACCCCGACATTAAAAACTGAACATAAATACTTATTTTGAATATTGGCTGCCTCCTTTTCTGAAGCCAGTAAACCACTACTATTCCTAAAGGGGCCTATAATATTAGAGCTACTTTTTGTACTATTGATGTAGGAAAAAAGGATTTCTTGTTGTCCTTTACCCTGGCTGCTGAATTAACCTTGAATTGGTCTTTGGCCTTTTTGATTAGATATTTCACCTTCCTTGAAAGTTGTTTAAATTTCTGGAAATTTTGCTCATTTTTGTCCTTAGAATATTTAGAAAACATCCTATTCTTTCTATTAATCTCCCTTTTAATAGATGGATTCATCCAAGCTGGGCTGTTCTTCTTCTTATTTTTAGGTTTATACAACCTTGGAATATATTTACTGATCAGTTCTTTCAATTTAACAAGCAATATACTCCACATCCCAACAATCGAACATCCTTGAAAGTCCTTGGCCCAATCCCATGTGGAGAACTCCTCTCTAAACATTTCAAAGTCTGCTTTGAAAAAAATTAGCTTATTAGTTAAACCTGGCATCATAATTGAGTGTGAATGCTTGATGCCAAATAATACCATAAAACGCTCACTATTTCCAAGTGGGGAACCTATCCTAACACTATCTAATAAATCTCCCATGTTAGTCATCACTATGTCCAGTATATTATTGCCCTTAGTATTACTTAATACTTTTTGTTGGAGCCCAATTTGGTTAAATACCCTCAAGGGTGGGTGGTATGGGCAATTTCAGACCTTTCAGGGGCTAGAAGGTGCTCTGCCTGTGACATCAGGCCTCATCATGACCCTGGGCAGTCGAGTATTGCCCAATACCACCACCCTGTTGGATATTGTTGCTTCCATACCATTATGCTTGGATAAACAACTAGTTGTAAATAACACCTGAACAGTCTTCAGAATGTAGTGGGGAGAGGATTTAAAGTTCTAAGAATAAAATTAAGATTTGTGGCTGGCCCATCAGTGCAGTGGTAGTGCTACTGCTTGTGATGCTGGTCACCTGGGTTTGGGAATGAGCCCAGGCATTTGGAGGATTGGTGAGGGGGGAGGAGGACTGAGAGCCCAAGGGGTGCTCTCCTCCTCCGGGAAGGGAGGAATGCTGCTACCGCTGCAATTCCACCACTTTAGTGCACGTGGGTGAAGGTGCAGTATGGGGCATCACGTGGGAGAGGAGGACGTTGGCTGGGATCCAGAGAGGCATCACATCTCAGTGTGCACCTTCTCCACTGACCCTCTTAACCATCTACATCCTCAGGGGTTCCAGGAGAAAAAAGGAAAATGGCCCCGTGGCTCACATGGTTACAGGGCTGGCGAATGTGTGGTGTGGATCTGGGTTAGTAGGAGGCCAGACACATGGTGCAAGTTGGGGAGGGGCAGTTCTGCCCTCCAAAATTCCCCACCCATGGGGTAATCTGAGGCAAGAGGACCGTGCCTGGGATTCATGCCCCCCTCCCACCATGATAGTCCCTGATGGTGAGCTGCGGAGATGAAGGGGGCATGAGCATGAAAAATATACATGAATAAAAAAAAGATTTGTGAAATTAACATTTAGTTACATGGCTACTTCCTTTTGTAATTTGGCCCTTCTCAAATAAGACATGTACCCACCTACATTAGGTTTAGGAGTACAATTATTGAGTGGTGCAGTTTTAAATGTGAGTGTCATTTATGTAGAATATTTATTTATATACAAGTTTTGTAAACTGTTATGTATTGAATGTATGTATTATATTGTAACAGATTTTTTATTAAGCAGGACAATCCTGAAAATAAATATGCCTTGTGGCCATATCCTGAATAAATATATAAAAAAATTAAATTTTAAATAAAACTCAAATTCAAATCAGAGTTATGGCTTCCTTAAATAATTATAAGCCTATTTCTATTCTCTCTGTCCTTGGAAATTATTAGAAATACTTGCGAATGAGCAGCTGTGAGAGTACATTGATAATTTCAGTGCAGTAGATGCTGCTTAATCAGGAAAACCTGGTGGCAAGCTTTTCATCCTGATTTTGTGGCTGTCCCAGTTATCGAAAATGAGGATGTTGCCCTCTGTTTCCTCTTTTCTGATACAGTTTTGAGTCCATAGGCCATAGTATTCTAATCCCCTTATTAGTAGCCAGTACTGCAGTATGCTGAAGGCTGTGTTTTCTGTTTCACTATAAAAGAAAAAGGTTGCTAAAAGTAACAAGCATTTGTCAATGCCGAAAGTTCGATGTGTGCACTTGTGTCATGGGGGGTGGGGGGGGTTACGAGCCTGCATTGGCAAATTTCAACATAGGTTCATAACTTTGTTGTTTTTTAATATTTTTACACCACATTTTCAACATAGTCATCTTATTGCCCCACCTCATGAAGAAAGGGAGAGTACAATTTCAATTCCTGTCTGAAAGGTGATTTCATGCAGTGGCTGCAAAATCACCTTTCGGGATGCAAAAGAACATTTTGGCCATGATCTGAAATATGGCAGCTGTCACATTCATGAGGTGCTGTGAAGGAATGGCTATGTTGAAAATTTGGGGTCAAAATATTGAAAAGTACCAAAAGTACGAGCCTGCGAGTTTGTTAATTTTTTTTTCAGATTTAATAAACTTTATTGCGTTTTTAGTTTTGTCTTTACATGTACATTTTGTAAACAACTCAATCTTGTACAGAACACTTGATGAACAACGGTAGTACATAACAGATCGTGTACTCCCTAATACTCCAGTGATGGTCAAGGGTGTGGAGTACTGAAGATAAATCACTTACATAGTATTTCCATCTGACATTGAGACCCAGAGTTAGATAACAGGAGTGCTGCATTTGTTAATTTCAGTGCAAGCTTGGAACTTTGTTGTTTGTTAATATTTTCACACCACATTTTCAGTGTAGCATTCTTATGACCCCACCTCATGAACAAAGGTGGAGAAAATTTTCAATTTCTGTCCCAAAAGGTAATTTTTCGCAGTGACTGCAAAATCACCTTTTGGGATACAAAAACACACTTTTGTCAGGATCTGACAAATGACAGCTATCAAGTTCACGAGGTGCTGTGAAGAAATGGCTATACTGAACATTTGAGGTCAAAATATTGAATATTGCCAAAGTTATGAGCCTGCATTTGCAAATTTCAATGCAGGCTCATAACATCTTTGCTTTTTAATATTTTTACACTAAATTTTCAGCAAAGTCTTGTTATGACCCCTACCTCATAAACCCTGTAGGTAAAAATTTTCAAATCCATGGGAAAACAGCATTCCACCCCACAGGTGTGAAAACACATTGGGCAGGATTCACAAAGAAAGCCAAAAATCCTGCAGCTGCGGTAAAAAGGCCTGCAGCACTGCAGAAACGCAGTTGCATGATATTAGTAAAGAAATTTTGAGCAGGTGCAGAATTTCGTAAAATCCCTGCAGCTATGGAAATTCACCAGCTACAGAAATTGTGCACGTGCTGAAAATCCGCAACTGTGGATCTGCAGCTGCAGAAATAGCTTAGGAGGCACAACAACAGTGAACTTAATTAGCTGCAACAGCAGACTTTAACAGGGCTGCCACAGAATGAAGCTGAAAGCACCCACAAAAAGACCAGCAACCAGTCCCTCAACTGGGACCACTGCAGCACCACAGGTACCAGCAATACCATGACACCACAGTGGCCAACTGTCACTGCTGGTCCTCCCTCCCTGAGATGTTACTGTTGCCTGCAGGGGTAGCACTCACTGCAGGCTGGCAAGGCTCTGCTGCCTGTGGGGCTCCGTCATGGGCTGCACTGTGTCTGGTGGTTGTTGCCTGTTGCCATATCATGGCAATGTGTGCTTTCATTGCTGTTACAGCAGCCACTGTTATACTATCTGGGATGCTATTACCTGTGCCTCACCTCCACCTTAATTGATTACAATTGTTGGAGCACTACTGCTGTTTGCTGAGGGAGAGTTACACCTCATTCCACTGTGTGTAACATTTTTTCCGCAGCTGCAGAAAAAACATGGTTGTGAATAGCCTTTCAGGGGCTGTGCCTTACTTATCTCACACCTTTTTTTCCTCAGGGACTTCCACAGCTGCACTTTTTCCACAGTCCTTAGTGTTGTTTTCTGCAGCTGCAGAGGGTTTTGTGAATAGCACTCAGTGCAAATTCCCCTTTGTTTCCATAACTATGGCAGTTTTGAGGACTTAAGAAAGGTTTTGCACCTTCAGAAAGCTTTGTGAATCCAGCCCAGTATGAGTAGGATGTGAAAAATGACAGCTGTATTGTTTATGAGGTGGTATGATAAAATGGCTATTTTGAAGATTTGGACTGAAAATATTGAAAATGACCAAAGTTACATGTGTGTATAGAAAATTTAGAATGACCAGGTGTAACTCGACCACTTTTTGGAGTTGTTTCACCAAATTTTCAACATGGCCATTTTGGGACCTCTCCTCATGAAGAGTGCCACTGTCATTTCATTCATTTGCCCCGAAAGGTGATTTTACAGAGTGACAGTGCCATTCTGTGCCACAGGTATGAAACCAGGTTTTGGGCAGGATGTGAAAAATAACAGCTGTACTGTTCATAAGGTGTGAAAAAATGGCAATGTTGAAAATCTGGAGTGAAAATATCAAAAATTGGAAAAGTTATGACCATGCATAGAAACTGAGCAATGTACACTCATAACAAGGTAATCTTTTGAAATTTTTTCACCAAATTTGCAACATGGGCTTTTTGCGACTCCACCTTATGAACAATGGCACTGTTGTTTCATTGATCAGTCCTGAAAGGTGATTCTGTGCAGCAACTGTGAAATCACCTTTCAGTACCGAGTAATGAAATGACAGTGACAGCATTCATGAGCTGGGATCCCGAGAACCCCATGTTGAAGATTTGGTGTGAAAATTCCTAAAAATGGCTGAGATATCAACATAAGTTGAACCCCCCCACCTTGACTGCCATTATGTGGCATTTACCTTTGATTCTTCGGTTTGCCGGTCAGCTTTGAAGAGTGCAGACGTGTCCTGGTCAGAAGAAGATGACAGTGCCAACCTCTGGAGGTAATTATGGGGTAAGGGAGTGGTAAAGGGAGATGGGTTCTCAGTAGGAGGGTAAGAATGGGGAAGGGGGACTGGGAGACAATGAGGGACAATTTTCTTTTTTACAGGTTTAAAAAAAAAAGACAGTGGGGGGACGGTTTTCTTTACTTTACAGGGAAAAAGTATACATTAATTTAGGCACACTGGGGTGGGCTCCCAGTTTATCACAATAGTGGTGGGGGGCATGCCAATACAGGGACTGGGCACCCCAAAGTTGGCATGAGAATGGGTACCAGAGGGTGTGGGATAGACAGCAAACAGTGGGAGGGTGTGGGAGGGTTTTATTTGTTGCCAGAGGCTCAGATTGGAGCGAGGAGGACAGCACGCAGTTGGAGGTAGCAGGAGGGTTTTATTTGCTTCTGGGGTCTGCTGGGGGCTGGGACAGGAGCGGGGAGGACAGCACACAAGTGGGAGGTAGCAATGGGATTTTATTTGCTTCTGGGGACTGCTGGGGACTCGGATGGGAGCAGGGAGGACAGCACACAGTGGGAGGTAGCAGGAGGGTTTTATTTACTTCTGGGGGCTGCTGGGGGCTGGGACAAGAGTAGGGAGGACAGCATGCAGTGGGAGGTAGTGGGAGGGTTTTATTTGCTTCTTGGGGCTGCCAGGGCCTGGGACTAGAATGGGGGAGGACAGCACGCAAGTGGGCGGTAGCTGGAGGGTTTTATTTGCTTCTTGGGGCTGCTGGGGGTGAGGATGGGAGTGAAGAGGACAGCACACAGTAGGAGGTAGCAGGAGGGTTTTATTTGCTTCCGGGGGCTGCTGGGGGCTGGGATGGGAGTGGGGAGGACAGCATACAGTGGGAGGTTGTGGGAGGGTTTTATTTGTTTCTTGGGGCTGCCGGGGCCTGGGACTGGAGCGGGGAGGACAGCACACTAGTGGGAGGTAGCTGGAGGGTTTTATTTGCTTCTGGGGGCTGCCAGTGGCTGGGACACAAGCGGGGAGGACAGCATGCAGTGGGAGGTAGTGGGAGGGTTATCTTCTTGCCCGACTGATCAGTCTGCCTGTACTTCAAAGGACTACTACTACTGCTTTGGCTCTATCCATTGAAAACATTGCCCAGACCAGCCCCCTCACAAAATCAGTGTCATCAGGCCACTGCCTGCTGATTTGCCTGCCACAGACCAGCCCCTACAGCACCGTTCTCCATTGAGCAGTCACCCCTAACACCCCTCTCTAGCGACTTTCATATCACATGTTCGTTTGCACTTGCGTGCATGATGAACATAAACAAGCATTTGTCAATGCCAGATGTTTACTTGCTGGCATTGGCATTGGTAGTGTAGGAGTTAGAGAGCTGTATTATAGGAATGGCAGTGAAGTATTGAACTGAAGCCAACCCTGCCACCACCCTGCAGAGACTGACAGGCATTGGGGTGTGCTTTTGGGTCATCAGGCATAACGGCCATGCCATTTCACCACATCCTACCCTGCAGACACCGACAAGTGTCACAGTGTGCCTTGGGGTCTTTGGCCCTTATGCTCACTCCATTCCAACAGGAAATACAGTAAGATGGGTGATGTATAGGAGAATGTGGTGAACTTTGGGGCTGAAGAGTCCAAGGCACACCTCGATGCCTCTCACTGGCTGCAGGGTATGGAATGGTATGAGCATTACAGGCGAGAATCCCAAGTCACTCCCCTGATGCCTGTCAGTCTCTACAGGGTGAGGCGCTATGGTCAGAAACCCTAATGTCTCAGGCGTTCGTTGGCATTTTCACTCCAAATTTTCAATATGGGTTTTTTGAGACCCCCACCTTATAAACAGTGGCAATATCAGTTCGTTAGCCGAAAGTTGATTTTGCACAGCAACTACGCCATTTGGCAACACAGTGTGAAAACACAATTTGAACAGGATGTGAAAAATGACAGCTGTACTGTTCATGGTGAGGTGCAAAAAAATGGCAATGTTGAAAATCTGCAGTGAAAATAATAAAAAAACTGGTGAAGTCACGAGCGTGTGTAGAAACTGCGCAATGCACATCCATAATGCAATCAGTTTGGGGATTTTTTACAGCAGATTGTCAACACAGGCATTTTGGAACCTCCACTCATGAACAGTGTCACTGTGATTTTCTTAATCTGTCCCAAACAGTGATTTCCCAAAGCTACCACGCATTTCTGCCCTGGAAGTGCAAAAACACATTTTGGCCATGGTGTGAAATATGGCAGCTGTACTGTTCATAAGGAAGTGTGTAAAAATGCCAGTGGTGAAAATCTGGACTGAAAATATTAGAAATCCATGAACTTACGAGAGACCGTGGAAACTGCGCAATGGTCGCTCGTAACACAGTCATTTTATGGACTTTTTTCACCAAATTTTTAACATAGCTATTGTAACACATCTGCTCATGAACAGTGTCACTGTGATTTTCTTAATCTGTCCTGAACTTTGATTTCACACACAGACTGCGCCATTGTGCGCTACATGCGCAGAAACACATTTTGGGTGAGATGTGAAAAATGACAGCTGTACTGCTCATAAGGAGGTGTGATAAAATGGCAATGTTGAAAATCTGGAATGAAAATAGTGAAAATTCACAAACTTATGAGCGTGCGTAGGAACAGCGCAATGCATGCTCATAAAACAATCATTTTGGGAAATTGTTTCACCAAATTTTCAACATAGGGTTTTGGGGGGCCTACCTCATGAACTGTGTCACTGTTATTTCATAAATCGGTCCCGAAATGTGGTTCCGTGCAGTGACCGCGAAATCACCTTTGGGGCCGATTAACAAAATGACAGTGACAGAATTCATGGTGGAGTTAAAACCCATGTTAGATGGTTACTTCCAAAATGCCCTGAATATGCATCAAAGTTGAAAAAACACTATTACATTATACAGCTTACGGCATTTCCTCAGTTTGCGGTCAGCTTTGAAGAGTGCAGGCGTATTCCCAATCCACGAAGATCCTTCGTGCCAGACTCTGGAGGTAAGTATAGGAGTGAGGGGTGTGGGGAGCAAAGGTGCATGAGATGGTGGGTGCAGGTGGGGGCGCGGGGTTCAGAACAGTCAGCGAGGAAAATTTTCTCTTTCAGGTTTCTTTTTTTCTTGGATGACACAGGACTTTTGCCACACTGTGGTGGACCCCAGTGTGGCAGCTGGAAAACTGTTTAGGGGCAGGGGAGTGGGGCTGATGAGGATTGGGCACCCCTTGACCATACGGACTGTTGCCATGCTGGGGTGGGCTCCCAGCGTGGCACCTGGTTGTCTGTTGGGGAGGCATTGGAGCTGGCGAGTTGGGCACCCCGTTGTATACAGTGTGTTGGGGGAGTGCATTAGCATGCAATATGTATGTGCGTGGTGTGTGTGGGGGGAGTGAATCCGGGCATGGCTATTTTCTTTCAAGTTGGTGGTAAGGTTCCAAACTAGTATCACCATTCTGTGCCCCCATTATTGGTGGACATCATACATGCCCCAAAATGCCATGCCTGTATTGGCCACAACAGTGCCACACCTCCAGAACCTGCTTCGGTACCAAGCTGCCTCAATTTGTTTCTTACGCTGTGAGCAAGTAAACATAAATAGGAGAGTAGTAAAATACAGAAATGCCAAAAAGCTGAAAGACATTTGTTTAAGTTGTGAGACAGGACTTTTAGCTTGCAGCATTCCTGTACAGTGCTTCCTGTAGTTTTGTGCTTCTAAATTAAATTATTTTTCTTCATTTTAGTTTTCTAACAACGGTGTACCAACAGTGGTGATGATGGCATCTTACCTTTCTGCCAAAGCTGATACTGATGTACAGCAACAAGTGAGTTCACACAGTGTGGAAACATGGGAGCAGTCAGTCATGGTGAGTGGGTGTGAAAGAATGCTGAGTAAGTAGATGCACATGCACATGTAGAGAGGAGGGTGTGAAGTTTGCTGACAATGCAATTAACACATAATCTGTGGCCTATTAAGCAGTGTGTAGGACACAATAGGAAAGAATCGTTCCAATAACCGGGCATACACATCACTATTAAATGGATGGGAATGCCATTGAAATGATTAAATGACTTCTACTCTATTATTATTGCGGCTCAAATAGGCTTTGGAGCTTGGCATGTCAGCTCAACTGCCCTGGTTAAAGTTTCCAGTGACTGGCTCACAGCTGTTGACCATACACTTATCAATGTAGTCATATTTCTAGATCTTAGTAAAGCTTATGACACAGTTGATCATAATAGTGTTCTGGGCAAGTTTGCAATTATAGGTTTCTGCCCTCCAGCCGTGTCCTGGTTTAGGTAATATCTGTCTTAATGACAGCAGAAATAAAAGTTGGAAAACTTCCTTGTGTCACTATCTGCAAAGGAGTATGACAAGAATCTGTATTAGGGCTGTTCTTTTTTATGATATATAATAATGATCCTGGTGTTGATATTGTACTTGTCAGGCTGCACTTTGATGCTGACAAGACTGTTCTGTACAGAGCCAGACCCACCTTGGCTGCAGAGGAATGAATGACCTGCAAATTGTGTTTGATCAGCTCCAGGTAAGCCCATGTACCCCCCAATTTTTCTAAAACTTTCAAAAACTAAGTATGTGCTGTTCTCCCCTAACAGTAAACAGATGATACAGTATATGCCCCTTGCATCACCATACTGCTTGGTGACAAACTAGAGCTTGTATAGTCCTGCAAGTACCTTGGCCTCTGTCTGGATAGCAAGCTGTCCTTTACCAAGCTCATTTTCTTTGTAGGATGGTACGCTTTAGGCTAGATGTCAATTTTTTTTATCATAAAAAATGTTATTGAGGTTTTTCAACATACAGCATTGTATCTCATAACATTGCACAAGTAATACAGAGTACAAAGGGAAAGTAAGAAGCAAGGGTGATTGAACTGCAAAACATTTTAGCGTTAAAAGAAAGTAGTATTTTTGATTTTTTTTTTTTTTTTAGTCTTTGGTAACTGGGTAAGGCCCACTAGGCACAAGTGCCTGTTTTCAGGGGCGACCTGAGAGCTCTGGGTGGTTAAGTGACTTGCTCAGAGTCACACAGTATGCAAGTGGAAGTTGTGAGAATCAAACTCAGGTCTAGTCTGCTGGATGTATCAAGCTCATTCACACCTCATTCCTGCCTAAATGTTGTCATAGCTGGTTCACAAACATTATTATTCAGCATTTCTCCCAGTTGTCTACTGGTCTATAAAACACAGAAGTTATTAGCTAAAAAGGTATAAGCATCCAACAAACTGAGTTAGATTCTTGAAACTGTAATTATTGCCAGACTACCTGTCTTACAGTGCTGTATAGTCTTGAATAGGAGCCCTTGGCCCATCCATGGGGCTTATGGCAATTAGAGCCCAGCATTGTTTCCGGTAATGTGGCACCCACCTGAGACAAGTAATAGGGTGTAATAACATTCAAGATGGGGGGTTGCCTGGAGGTGGCGTGGGGACCAAGCAGAGATGTGAGTTCAGATAGGCCTCCCATTTTGTGTTGTATTTATTGAGCTGGTCCAAGTTGGTGTATGACAGTCATTTGAAAGTATTTATTATTTATTTATTTATTTGCTTTTGTTAACCAGGTAAGCACACTAGACAACCAAGTGCCTATTTTCAGGTGCGACTCGGGAGACTTACAGAGCATAAAGGTAACGTAATACAAGTCAAGGAAACTGGAGTACAAAGTGAATATTACAGTCAGGAGCGACAGTCTCTACATGGGTGAGAGGTACAGGTCAGGCACAGGCAAGGCTAGGGCAAGCAAACAACATGAGCGTAAACAACACAACATCAGAGTCAGGTATTCTGCTAAGTCAAAATGCTGAGACACAGCTCAAACGGCAGTGCAAGATAATACGTAAACTAGAAAAAGACAGAGTTTAATAAACTAACAACAAGGGGGGGTAGTAAGTACTAAACTGGGGGAGGGTACAAATAAATAATGTAGCAGCTCCCCTCCCCCCCAGGGGCAGGAGGGATAGAGGGTATGCCATGCCTAGGCAGAGCATAGGCAGGCCACAGTAGACTTGAGAAAGCACCAGAGGGATGCTCTAAAGCTGTGGTGGGAGGGCGAGGCACGCATGAGCGCGGGAAGGGAGTTCCACATTTTGGGAGCGTGGACTGAGAAGGCCCGGTCAATGGTGAGGGTGCGCGTCCTAGGGACAAGTCGGGCCTGAGAGGCACAGGATCTGAGATGGTGAGGCTGGGGTGGGGGATTAGGGGAGAGCAAGTACCGAGGGGGTGGCAGTTTGGACTATATTGTCAACAAAGTTGCTAGGCAGAAGTACGATGTTTTCAGGGGTAGCCACTCCAGGCGTGAGTAGAGTTCACATCGATCGTTAGGCGGGGGCAGAAAACAAGCGACATATGTTGTTGATGCAGTGTCCCATTTTGTGAGATGAGCTTTGGAGACCGGGGCAAAAGCGTGAGCCCGTAGCACAGTGTGGGAGAAGTATCCCTAGCTATGGCTAGCGTGGTGAGCAGGGGTGAGGCAGTCCTTGGCTCTGTAGGCAAGGCCAAGCTTGCCATTAGATGCATTGCACACGTTCCGTATGTGGGTGGTGAGATTGAGTAGGGGATCGAGGGTGACACCGAGATATTTGACCTAGTCAGAGACTGGAAGTAAGTCGCCATTGGCCCCAAATATTTCTAGGGAAGTAGGGCAGGAAGAGGTGTGAGTCACTGACCCAAATAGCATAGCATGGGTCTTCTTCAAGTTGATGATAAGCTTTTGGCCTTTGAGCCAGTTTTGAATGAGCTCGAAGTCAGAGTTTAGCCGAGAGTTGATGGTGCTGATTTCGTGGGAGCTGACCAGGACAGCGAGGTCATCTGCATATAAGATAAGAACACCATGGGTAAGTTCGCATGACAATCCATTAATGTACAGAGAAAACAGAAGGGGACCCAAGACAGATCCTTGGGGGACCCCACAGTTAACAGGGGATAAGGCTGAGTTTGTACGGTTGTAGCAGGTGAACTGCTGTCTACCCGCCAGGTAGCTTGAGAACCATTCAAGGGCATGGTGAGAGAGACCGAGGGAGCACAGCATAGTGTGGAGGAGGGAGTGATCCACCCGGTTGAAGGCCTTGGAAAGATCAATGAATATGGCCCCCGTCAGGAGACCTTGATCAGTTGTGGATCTGATCACGGAAGTGACCACAGCAAGCGCCATCGATGTGCTGTGCCCTTTTCTAAGGCCGTGTTGGGCCGAGGAGAGAATGGAGTATTCCTCAAGGTAGTGGGAAAGTTGAGAAGCTACTGCCCATTCGAGGAGCTTGCTAGTGGCAGACAGTATAGCAATGGGGCGATAGTTGCTAATGTCTTTGGGGTCACCTTGCTTGTGGACAGGGACCACCTTGGCTATCTTCCATATCTCCAGAATGGATCCCGATATGAGTGAGGAGTTAAAGATGTGTGCGACCAGTCTAGCAAGGAGAGGAGCTCCAAGGCTAAGGAGCTTGGGTTCAAGGCTGTCATAGCCCGCACCCATGTGGTAGGACAGCCCCTCCAGGAGTGCCTGGGTCTTACCAATTGAGATCCTCTTGAGGTAGAAGGGCGGACGGGAGGGGGGGCCCCCAAGGTGGTATGGTGGCATGGGGACAGGAGGGAGGAGGGGCTGACAGATCAGAGAAGGCGCGATTGAAGGCAGAAGCAATAGTGTGGGGGTTATTGCAGTGAGCCCTTCCAACATACATGTCGGGGCTGTTCGTGGGCCATCCCACCAACAAGGTTTCTAATATTTTTCCAGAAACCACAGGGTTGTAGCTTGGCGAGAGCAGGGCAGACTTACAGTACTCGCTCTTGGCGGTACGTATTGCATGCTTGCAGATGTTTCTAAGTCGTCGACACTCAACGAGGTCGTGGTCATCTTGGGAGATTTTGAATTTTACCCAGCATTTGTCCCTGGCAAATCTGACCAAGGCAGAGTGCCACGTAAGGAGAGAAGTGGCCTCAGGTTGTCTCCAGTTCATTAAGATTGCCCGTTTAGCCTCCAGAAGGGCTGTCATCAGCCAGTCCCTCCTTGGTACAGGGAGGAAGTGCACAGGTCCTGTGTCTCCCAGTATTATAAGTGCCAGGGAAGTGGGAATTGTTCCACCTGTGACCCTTGAGCAGTCATCCAGCACCAAGGCCCAGTAGGATGACAGTGCCAGGCATTGCCACATTATATGCAGCAGGTCAACCTTTTGGCCCGAGCAGCACCAGTACTGGTCATGGGGTATGAGGCCCATCCTGTTCAAAGCTTCAGGGGTGCAGTACCACCATAGCAGGAGTTTTAACTGGATGAGCTGACTCCAGGAATCCCTGTACCCTGTGTACACTCCTCTCAGACAATTTTCTGATATAGGGGGGTGGATGACCTTTGTAGATCTTCTGCCCATCTCCTTCTGCATTTGTCTGTACAGTCGGGGTGTGCATCTCAGAGCATATGGTAAATTCAGCTGGCTACCCCTTTTGTTCTCCCCTGTGTGTGCACCTGTTCCAGCAATAGCCACTCCGGTTGTCTGGTTCTGGTTCTCTTAAGCTTTTGGATAACCTCCTGGATCTGTAGGTACCTCCAGAAATCTGTCTTGCGGAAGATGTATTGTTCCCACAATTATTGGAAGGAGTAGAGATCTTCTGATTCAGGTAGTAGAAGGTCTGCCACTGTTTGTATCCCCCTCTGGTACCAGCATGTTGAGTTTATGGGAATCCCACCTATCCTTATGCTGGGATTGTTCCAGAGCTGGAAAAACCGTAAGGTGGGGATCTAGATGTCCTAGTTGAATAGGTCTGCTTTATATAGTCTCTCCAGGTCGTTCAAGTTTCACACAGCATTGGGAGGAGGCTGTAGAAGAGGGAAGTGTCTGTGGTCAGGGAGATACCAAGCCCAGGAATTCCTGCCAGGTCGATCCAGCTCAATCTACCCCGTGGTCAGGTGGGAGGGTGGCATAAACCATCTAATGGCCTGGGCAACCCTGTAAGCCAGGTAGTAGCTCTGGAACAACTGGAAGTCCTAGACTGCCCTTTCCCCAGTTTGCCCTCATCCCTGCTTTGCCAAACCTGGGAGCCTTGCCCTCCCACAGGAAAGTGGTCACTAGTTTGTCTTGGCTCTTCCAATATTTTATGGACAGCTTTATCAGGAGATTGTTGAATATATAGCCTATCTTGGGGAGGGTGAACATTGCAGGGCTTCAACTTTCCCCTTCAATGCAGCCAGAGCTTGAACCATCTCTGACCTCTGTGGTGAGAGTACCAACAGTGGTGTGTAGTTTGTCTCTTCCAGCTCCTTCCAGTGTGCAGGATTGTTATCTTCAAGTATGAGAAGCCTTGTGGGCCCAGACAAGTGATGTCCCCAGTAGGCAATCCTAGGAACATGCCAAGTTCAATGGTGATATTGTGGTCTTTTTTTGATTCACCATGAGTTCAGAGACTCCAGTGAATTCCTGGAGTAAACCCAGTACAGGGGGAATGGATGTGGCCAGGTTAGCAAAGGTGATAAGGAGGTCATTTGCATATGTGTTGATTGTGTATTGCTTCCCCTTCACGTCTATGCCCTGGATGCCTGGGGTTGACACAGTCCTTCTGGGCAGAGGATCCAGCACCAAGAGGAAGAGGAGTCATGATAGTGGGTACCCCAGCACGTTCCCCTTTGGAGCTCAAACGGGGAGGGAGATATTCCTTTTGGTCAGAATTGTGGCTGAGGGTGAGTTGTAAAGTGCGGTAATCCATCTCTGAAAGTATTGTCCAAAGCCGTAGGCCTTGAGGGTGGCATGTAAGTATCCCCACTCCACCGAGTCAAAGGCCTTACAAAAGTCCACAGCTAGTGCTGCCATAGGGGTGGCGGAGCCAAGGGCATGCCATTTCAGACTTAGTACCGTGCAGACATTGTCTGCACCCATTCTACCCTTACTAAATCCAGCTTGGGAGGGGTGTATCAGAGAGAGGAGTACTTCTTCCAGTCTGTTGGCCAGTACCTTTGCCATAACCTTAGTGTCTACTGACAGTAAGGAGATCTGGTGAATGTTGACACAATCCAGAGGGTCAGAGGACTTTTTCAGAATAAGAGTAATAATGGGCTCCTTAAGTATGGCAGGTAGAGTTCCAGATTCTTGTGCCTCCTGCAAGGTGGATAACAGGTGGGGTGCAATGTCCTCCGATAGAAGTTGGAAATCTCAGCCGACATTCCATCTGCCCCGGGGCTTTCCCTTTGGACAGCTGACGCAGTGCCTCTTTCAGTTACTGGAGGGATATGGGGTTTTCCAGCTTGTGTACCTCCTCTGTGTTCAGGAGTGGGAGGGGAGTGGAGCTAAGAAAAGCTGTGGTGTTTGCACCTGGGGGGTCTCCCATATAGGGAGTCTACAACAAGTAGAGGGCATTATAGAATGCTCCGAGGGGGCCTGAAGGGCATGAATCTGGGAGTTGGCCTTCTGTTTCCTTAAGTGGTAGGCAAGAAGTTTGCTCCCTTTGTCCCCCGACTCCTAGAATCGAAATTTAGTTCTTAGGAGCTGCCACTCTGCCTTCCGTTGCATGATAAGGTTTATTCTATACTTCAGAAAAGTAATAAGGGACAGAGTGTTACTATTAGAACCCATGCTCTGTTTAAACTGAGTTTTGACAGTGGAGAGTTCCTTTTGGAGCTTTGTCATCTCTACCCCCTTTTTCTTGTTCTGTGAGGTCATGTAAGATATTATACAGCCTCTTAGGTAGGCTTTAAATGCCTCCCACACCGTGCCCGCATTGACCTCACCAGTGGCATTAATTCAAAAGAAGGCTTGGGTTTCTCCCCAGATCCATGCACAGGATCCCTTGTCCTTCAGGAGTAAGGGATTACTATGCCACCTTGGTGATGATGGCTGGTTCCCTGGTGGCAGGAATGATATGCCCAATTGGGTGTGGTCCAAGATAACCATAGGTTTGATCTCGGCATCATAAATCCCCTGAGCTGCCAGTCCATTGACCAGTCAGCAATCTATGAGGCTAAACAAGTTATGTACTGGGGAGAAGAATGTAAAATTCTTCCCATTAGGGTTATCCCATCGCCATACATACCCTATTCTTTCCTTAGGGCCATCAATGCCTCTTTTACTATGGGATGGGTTTCTGGGGTGGGTCTGGATTTGTTCAAAAAGATATCTTCAACCAAGTTGAAGTCTCTGTCCATTATCGTAGGAATAGCCTCATCCTCTCCCTTTGCTTCTGCCACTGCTTGACTAATCTGGGGGAAGGAGGCCTGGTCTTCTTGATTAGGGGCATATATGTTCACCATCACAACTTTTCCTCCTGGGAACACAAAGTGGGCTACCGCCCACCGCCTCAATTTATCTGTCTTCTTCTATTCCTCTACCCACGGGGTCGACTCGTGTATGAGTATAGTTACACCTCTCGACTTGGATGAGGCGTAGCTATGCAATACCTTACCAACCCAGCTTTTTTTTGAGCCATTGCACCATTCAGGCATTGAGGTGTGTCTCCTGGAGCAGTGCCATATCCACCCTCAAGAATTTCAAATGTGGTAACACCTTGGTTCTCTTAACTGGATGGTTGAGGTCCTTTACATTCCAGGAGACACACCTCCACCCTTGTTGCATGTTGTTGGTCATTCTTCCCAACTGTGACACCCAATTTACACTTACCTCCTGGATTTCATTACTCTGATTGGTATCTTAGCGAGTCTCAGCCGGAGCCTCCAGCTATGCGGGGATGGTGGGGGTGATCTTCTGATCAGCACCTTGTCAGCTGGGTCCCTCGGTTGGCCACCTGATAATCTGTATATTGTGCAAAAAGAAACAGTAAAGTGAACAGACAAATAGTGAGGGAATGATTGGTCCTTTAACTTCCTGGTTACCCAAGGGAAGGGGGTCTGTGGGTATAAGGGGGAATACAAGAAGTGGGGAACAAGTACTTCAAACAATTCCCGTGCTCCTTAAAATACCAGCTATGACTAACAAGGTTTCTAAACTTAACACTAGACCCCCTGTAAGGGTTCTATGACAAACACTTTCTGCAAGAAGACTACACAATGTAGGTATATTGGTATGTGAATCTACTCAGGTGTCTAAGAATGCTGCGTAAGAGAAGAGTGGTAACTCTGAATCCACCATCTCAACTGCGCTACTCTAGCACCAATCGATGAGGTTAAGTACTATCAGGAGTACTCATTCTGCCCCTGGTCTTATGCCTTGTGAAGTGAGGTGTTGTCCAGAATTAAATGTTGTCCATCTAGATATTCCTGATCCTAGGTACCTTACCCAGATTTCTAGAAAGACGCAGCAGACCTCATAGCCTCGTCAGCTGGGTCATGAAAGCATCCCTGTGGTGATACTATACTGAAATGTTATAAAATGTACAAAATTCTGTCCTGAGTTATTCCTTATTGTTTAACATTTTGTCATATTGTATTGTAATTATCTTGAGCAGCGGCTGTGTGTTCCCCACACCAGTTCCATTACCTAAGTGTTATCCCAAGGAGACGGTGTGGAGAATCTTCCATGGGGGGGTCCTAAATCCTGCCCAGCAGCTTTATTTCCAAGAGGAGTCCCTTTGCTGGACTGTCGAGTTAATTCTGCACCAGCTGGGGGGGTTCTGACAACCTTCCAGGCGTTCCATCCCATTAATAGCAGAGCAGCCACCGTAAGGTCCTTCCAAGGTGTTCTGTTACAGTCCCTGTGTCATCTATCACTGCTCCTAGGGCAGGGACAAGTGAGGAGCTCTCTTGGGGAGGGGAAGGGGGAAGAGTGCATACTGTATAAGCAGGGACCCTTAAGATTTAATGAGTCCATGAGAAAGGTGAGGTGGAGTCACCCTTTTTCAATTTGTCACCCCATATATTCAGTCCATCCTGGGTGTGGTGGGGAGGACAGTGCCATCCTCGGTTATGCGGGAGTATCAGTCAGGAAATTTAGGATACAGGCTGTAGAACTAGTTGTCAGGTTTAATGCTGGCCACCCCATCCTCCACCCTTGCCACTCATGCGTTGCCTAGTGTTATGGGCAGTTGTCCAAAGAGCTAGTTAGCTGTATTGGGTTGGGGTGGGTTGAGCATTTTGTTCCCTTCTCCATAGGCGGCATCTTCCTTGTGGCAGGGGAGTCATGCTGCTTTGTGAGGGGGCAGCAAAGCTAGCCATATGAGTACTAGTAGTAATTCGAGTGTGGTGGATTAGGGCAGTCCTGCTGGCATGTTTCCCCGATTAGTGCATCTCTCAGCTGGGGTTAACTGTCCCAGTCTACCTCCTTCCCTCCTCCCGAAATCGAAGCAGCTGTGGGTGTGGGGGGGGGGGACTCTGAACCTTCAAGCCATTGCAATACTCCCTGATCTGCCTATTGAGGCAGGGTCAATCAGTAACAATCACAGTCATATAATACTTATCAAAGGGAAAAGACAAAAAAGGTTACCACATCCAGCAGTGAGATAGTCCTTGCTTCTGAGCTCATACCACTTCCAGGCTTCCCCTTTGGATGAGCTTACAAAGGGTCAGACAACCTACAAATCTGGGCATTGCTCATCACCACAACGTCGGCAAAGGTTTTATGTGCTGGTCTCACAGGTCGTTCTCGACTCACCGCACTGTTCTTTTCTTCCTCTCCATCAACTATCAGTTCCTCTGATGCCTCCACCCAGTTGGTTGGCAATATTTCTGGCATATCTTTAGGTCTGGAGTGCATCCACGGGGTGTGTTGGTCCTCCTCACTTTCAGAATCTTCTCTCGGGAAGTTTGCTGCTGGTGGTGCCTTCTGCTGGGGCGAGTCACAGCCATGCCTGTTCCAGCTTCTGGAGTGGTGCCTTTGCCTTTGGAACCGAGGGCTGGTACTTTTCAGGTATTCTTCCATCTGCAGAGGTGCCCTGTTCCATGCAGGGGCAGTTGGAGGATGGGTGGTGGGCTCCATTTTAGCTTGAGCCCTGGCATCATCCATTTTAAGTGTGTTGGTGTGCCTCTGATTCCCTTCCCCCGCCCTGTTGGTCCCAGCGTAGTTGTTCCTCTGTAACCCATGGTGGTTTTGTGGCTCCCATAGCCTTCTGGGAGTTGTAGTTTTCCCCCCTTAACTGTGGCCAGCATTTATTTAGCCATGATTCAATGTCCTGGGGTGAAGCCACTATATATTCCTTGTCATCTTTAAACACCAGGAGGCTAGCCAGTCCCTTAAAACAATATCTAAAGCCCAGATTCCTCAGTTTGGCCGGCCTTAAGTGGGTCAAGGCCTTCCTCTGCATTGCAATCTCATGGGAAACATCCCAGTAAAAATAACTCCTTGCCACATTCCAGTGCAAGTCTCCTAGTTCTCTGGCTGCCCTTAGCACCCGTTTCTTAATGGAGTAGCATAGAAGGTAGGCAATGATGGGTCTAGGGAGGTTACTAGGGGGAGCGGCTTTTTCTATGTGCATGCTCTATTTCCATCAGGCCCCTCCATCTGTCTCCCAGTAGCTTGGAGAGGAAGTCATTCAAAAAACCCTCCATGTTGGGTCCTTCTAGCCCCTCAGGGATGCCAAGAATCCTTATATTATTCTGCCATCCTGATTTTCCTGGTCTTCTGCACGCTCCCACAGCTTTATCAGCTTTTGTCATGATGCATGCTGCTGCCGCTCGAGCTCATCCCTCCTCTGCTCAGAGACGTTCATTTTTTCCTGCAGTTCCTGAATGTCTTCGGTGTTTCCTGCCAGCCCAATTTTGATCACCGCTACCTCTCAAAGCAGTCTCAAGCAGTTCCATGATATATTCCAGGAGAACATTAATCAGGTCCTCTGACCCCTCCCCATCTCTGGTAGCCATGCCGTGACTGTGGCAAAAGTCAAATCCTGTGATGCATGGGCTGAACTTCGCTCATCCCGAGAGAAAGCTTCAGTAAGTCCTACTTAGTGAGACAGTAAGCAAGAAAAGACTTTTTGGGATATGGATCATCATGAGGGGATTCTTTATATCCCAGAGTCACTGTAAGCTCTCACCTCCTCCTCCTTCATGTCTCCGGAATTGCCCTGAAGTATCATTGTCCCAACAGGCTGAGGATTTCCCTTCCTCGTGGTCGGCTGTTACACATTTGCTTGTTTAATTCAGGAGATATCTGTGACTCATTTTACCTGCATTTTTTTTTCACAGTGTACTGGACACTTTCTGGACCTGGAAGCTTACTTCTGGCTTCCAGAGTAGACCACAAACACCTAGTTTAAGTAGCCATCAGGTCCAATGCAGAATAGAGCAGAAGGTTTAAGTGGCCATAAGTCTCAGCACCTTAGCCACGCCCGTCGGTTAGATGTCAATTTGATGAGTAAATTCTGTCTTACCATGGAAGCAAAAAAAAAAATAAGAACTAGGACAGGCAACATTTTTACCCCTGCTTGATTGTGGCAGCATTCTCAATTTTATTTATTTATTCTGAATTTTGGTAACTGGGAGAGGCACACTGGGCCGGATCTTGTTTCCGGGTGTGACCTGGGAGGGAAGGGGAAGTGAGGAAAATAAGGTAAAAATAAGATAAACAGATTGTTTACAATATAAGTGTGACATTTACAAGTAGCAAGTAATGAGTAATTATACAATGGTCTCTGAAAATCTGAGACTCTGATTGGCTGACTGACACTTTTCTGCCATGGTAAATCCTGGCATAACCCATGCAAAAGTTGCCAATCAGCTGCATTTAGAATCATCCCCTTTTTAAATCAATCGAAGCCCCCCTCCCACATCAAAGGTGAAAAACCATCATATGAACTCGATGCTAAGCCACCAGTATTCCACGACCCTGAACCGCACATATCAAAATGGACTGCAGTTTTCATTTAATAGAGCCTGAGCAGCTAGACGATACTTTCTACTTCATTAGTGGTGAACATTGTCACAGTACCCGGTGAAATATCAAGAACATACCTCTTTTTATGCCTGTTGAAACTCTCCTGTCAGACCTCCTAACAGTCGCAATTCCTAGCGGTATCACAACTGCAACACCACTCATTCCTTCAATCAGCGATAAAAGAACTGATATCCTCCACTAAATATGCCACTTTTCTGATGAAATGGGGAAAAAAATGAAATTCCCCCATATCACACTGTTGCTTGCTTCTCACAGCAAAGTGAACCCGGAAGCACATGCTCAGGACGGTCTGACAGCAAATCGCATTGTACCACAAATATTTGTGGAACAAACACATTTGGCATAACAACGGCAGCCTATTATCACTCACACCACACAGACTATCAGCTACTTGTTAGTCTGTAAAAATAAATACATAAATAGTTTATGGCTCACAGGCTCTCCCTAGCAACAACGAACTATTTTTTCATGCAGAGCAATAAATTCCATTAAAATAATTAAAAATGTTCTACAAAAAACGTTTCTCTTTTTTTTTTGCCACCCAAAAAAGGAAACATTGTATAATCACAATAAATGACTCCAGGGTGTGGGTTATGCTGGGATTCATCCACTTCTGGTGTAGATTTGGTCACTCAGCCTGCGGCCTCATGAACGAACCACACCAGGCATGGGTATATCCCAGCACAATGTGACAGGGAGCTCCTGCTACTCTTGAAGACAAACCTTTCCTTAAATATGTTGCCACAGTTCTTCTATTTCTTAGTCTAATCCATTCTTTACAATTTCTAGTCCATAACGTTGGCCACCCTTCCCCTTTCTTGACTATGCTATAGTGTCCTCTTTAAATTTTCCTTTTTCCTCTCAGGTCCTCATACAGGGAGGTTATTGTTGTGATCTTGAGCTGATATAAAACAACAGGCTGTGTTCCTCATTGTTGGATTTAGTATGCAAAGGCACTATGTCATAACATACTTTACTGTATATACCTTATGTGTATAAAACCTCTAAATGTTGAAAATACCATGGCACTAGGTGTTTTTGATAAAGGTAAAAAGTTACTAGGGGACTGTATGATAAAAATTAAGTTAGTTGTGCTATTTAAAATGCATGTAAATTGCTATAAACTGAACAAGTCTGAAATTTCATGGTGATTTGCATATAGAAACATAGAAACATAGAAGTTGATGGCAGATAAGGACTGCAAGGCCCATCCAGTCTGCCCATTTCTTTTTCTACCTTATAAATGTGCCATTGGCCTTTGCTCTGTCAATATAGCCCATGATGCTTTGCACTATGGACGTATGCATGATGTTGTGTTTCTTTGAAACTTGGCTTATTGTCAATGCCCTTTGGGGTAACCCATGTTTCAGTACTTCTACACTGAGGTTCTTTGTCTTTAGCTTGTTTTTTTGTGTAGAGCCCCCACCACCCAAACAAACAAGGCCCACATAGAGGAGGCTAAATCTCAACAGATAAGTTAGATCAGAGATCAGTGAGTCAGTAGGTGCTGGCTACTGTAAGTGCAGAGGAAGGACATGAATAGTCTGCTGCTGCAAACTGATGTACTGAAGAAGGGATATGCCATTGCTGAAGGTTATTTTCTATATTTTGAATAAACATCACACAGAGATTGTGTGTTGAACCTGACATTTGGTGTCTGGTCCATCTATTTTCCCACAACCCCTCCACACATGACCCACACCCTGTCTGGTTTATTGCTTAAATAATAATGGAAACTGGTGCAATATAATGTAGGTTACAACAAGTAATCACAGTCAGGAGATATGACATTTCAAGAGATAACAACATAAAGTAACATAACCAGAACTGGCACAAAAAGCAGTAGAGTCACAACAGGTTAGGATATCCAGTAAATTGATGGGAGGTTAACAGTGATGGGGGGTGAAAGATCAAGGGGTAATGAGTAGGAAGGTATCAGTATGCAACAGATGTCTGAGGGTGGGGGACTCTAAAATACAAGGTGAGACAGATGGGGTAGTGATGTAGACAGAATGCAAAAATATGGCAAAATCAGGAGCAGGAAGGAAAGGAGAAAGCAATGGAAAGGGATTGGGGAAAGACTGCACTGTAGTGTAGAGATGGAGATAACAGAAGGGTGCTTGGAACAGAGTTTCAGAGGGAGGGTAGATGGTATGAGAAGGCTGCCTGCCCTGAAATGGAGTGAGGATGGGGAAGAGAGAAGGTACGGGGATCAATGGAGTGGAGCTGATAAGAGGAAGGGGGGAGGGTGAGAAGAGAAAGGAGAGGTATGGGGAAAGAGATTCAAACCAGAATTTTTAAGTTAGGGTGGAGGCTGAGTTGGCAGCACAATGGGAGAGAAGGAAGAGAGAGGGAGGGAGAAGTAAAGAGTACAGTGATGAGTATGGGGGGGTATTGGAGACAAAATGGCAGAAAGCATTAAACAGAGTGTCTAGTCTAGAAAAAGGGATGAGGCAGGGGCAGATCAGAGGACAACATCAGCATAATCCAACACTGGGAGGATCATTTCGTTTTGCAACTCTAGGTGAACAACAGGGGAAAGGAAGCCATTGTTCCTGTACATTGTTTCTCATTTTGGTCGGGGTTTGAAGTAAATGCAGTTTATGTGTGAAAAGAAGTCTAGTCAACTGTCCAGGGAGACACCAAGGTACTCATAGGAGGGGACTACTTCTAAAGTGGTACCATCAATGGTAGAAAAGAAGTGAGAGGGGAGAGTTTGGCTAGCTTTTATGAGGTGCCAGAGGTCATGGATATGGCTTTCTTTGAGTTGGCCTTTAGCTGATTATCTTGGAACCAGTGTAACACTTATATGAAGTCACTCTGCAGTTGGGACTCCACCTCAGGAGTTGAAGGACCATTCACGTAGAGGATGGTGTCATCTGCATATAAATGTCTCTTGGATGAGACACCGATAGATGGAAATTTTTTTAAGAGGATAGAGAAAAGAAAAGGGCCAAGGATAGAGCCTTGAGGGATGCCCGCTTGAATGGAAAGGGGGGGGGGAGGGTGTCACCTGCCTGGACACATTGAGTTTGTCCCATAAGATAGGACCTAAACTAGTCTGCAGCAGGGGTAGAAAGGCCAGCAGAATGAAGCTTGACTTGAAGGAGAGTTTGAGAGACAGAGTCAAAGGCTTTAGCAAGGTCTACAAACGTAGCAGCAATGATGTGACCACGGTCCATACCTGTGAGAATAGCATCAGTGACTCGGAGTAGAGAAGTCATGGTTGACTGTTTTTTCCTGAAATCAGATTAAAACAAAGAGAAGAAGCCAAAGGAGGAAAGGAAATCAGACAGCCTAGAGAAAACTAGAGATTTCTGAAGTTTGGCCAGGGAAGGAAGAAGGGATATGGGTCTGTAATCGCCACAAGTGGAGGGATTGTCCCTTTGTAAAGGAGTAAGACTTTGACAGCTTTCCAGTCCTGGTGGACAGACTGAGACAGAAGGAGAGATTTAACAAGTGAGAGACAGGAAGGGCTATAGCAGGAGTGGAAGTCTGAGAAAGTGAGGATCAAGGCCATCAGGACTAGATTTGTGAGGGTTGCGGGAGATGAGGGCATTGAGAACCTCCTGAGCAGAGACATGAGATAAATGAAAGCCATCAGATGAGGAGGGGGTGGGGGATGCAGGTGGGGCATTTACAAGGCTAGGGGGAGGAAACAGGTTGTGAAAAATGAGTTGAGGACTGAGGCAACAGAAGAGAGGTCCAAGTCAGGTGTGCCATCTACTAGCAGGGTGGGAGGGGAAGACCTGGGGGGGGGGGGTTAAAGAGGGAGTGAAGAGCCTGCCAGAATTTAGAGGGGGAGTCAAGATTTTCCTACAGGGTCACCTTGAAGTAGTAATGTGCTTTCACTGCTCTTATGGCCTTCATACAGGCATTTCATAGGGATCAGTAAAGGTGGAGATCAGAAGGTGAGAGGCAGGATTTGTAATGCACACAAGCATGATCACGGGATTTACAAAGTTGGATAATATCGGCAGAGATCAAGGGGTGATGGAATCATGTGACTCTGCACCTTCTGGGAGGGGTGTGGATATTCCAAGCTTTGCTAAGAAAGTAGCAGAAGAGGGCAAGAGCAGAGCTGATATCTTGAGACGAGTATGCAAGGTATCAGTCAGAGGAGGAGGGGTCATGGAGGAGGGCTACAGAGTTTAGTGACCTGAGAGACCTAATCTAGTGGTAATTGGGAGGGTAGTGGGACATATGTAATTTGCACATGCAGCAGGTCATATAATTGTCACCCAAGGAGACAGAGAGTGTGCCAGCAGCAGATACATGGTGGGGGTGGGAGGAGAGCACCCAGTCCAGGAGAGAGTGATTTAGTGAGAGTGGGGTAGGCCTGATGGACTCATTTATTAGGTACTGGAGGTTCAGGGACTCAAACCTTTCGATGGTAGGCTTCAAGGCAGGAAAGGACCAGTTTAGATTGTAATTACCAAGTATAATTAGCTCACCAGAGAAGGAAAGGGAAATGAGGGAAGATATAATCTTGACAAGAGAGTGGGGAGAGAGTTTAGGAGAAGCATATAGCACTGCTACAAAGATGAGGAGGGGAACTTTTGGTTAATATGAAGGTTATGTGAGGAGGGGACGGATTCACAATAAGAGACTGAGCAGGATATGTTATTGCAAGCATAAATAGCTACGCCAGCACCTTGTTTGACACAGTCTTTCCAAAAAAATTGGAAGTCAGGGAGGGAGAGATGGGAGAGAGTCAGGTTTTAGAAATACAGATAAGATCAGGGGAATATTGGGAGATCTAGACTTTAAAGGCAGTGGCACAGCCTGAGGTCTTTGGACAAGGGAAGGTGGTAGGGGGGTGTAGGGACCAGGGTTGGGTTGTACATCACCTGATAGGGGGAGGAGGAGGAAGAGATGAAAGAGAAGGTGGTGTAGTCCTGCACTTACACAGATGGTGAGGAGGTTTGGGTTTGGGTGGGGAAGGAGGGGAGAGATGAAACCTGAGTAAGAGACTGAGGTTAAGGAAGGGGTAAGAAAGTAAGCCAGGATGAAATGTGAGAGAAGGTAGGTAAAGGAGAAAAAGAGAAGAGGGGGTGAGGTGGAAGGTGTAATGGGGGGTTAGTGGACAGCTAGGGGGTAGACCAGCTCAGGGGGATGAGAGTTGGTGGTGTCAGGAGAAGGAGAGTGAGGAGAGGAGGGGAAAAATAGGGAGGTAGGTTAAGAGGATGCGGGTTAGAATGTGATCCATGATTAGAAGAGGAGAGGGAAAAGATCGGGGAGTAGTGGATGGAGCAAAGCAGGAGGATGGGGAGGAAAGGGTGCACAGAAGAAGACAGAAAGCTGGAGGAGTAAGGCAGCAAGGTTAAAGAGGCAGAGCAAGAGAACCAAGAAGAGGGGCCCTAGAAAAAAAGTGCAGGGGGTTATGAAAAAGAGAGGGGAGAGTGAAAAGGCCTTAAAGAGTAGGGGAGCAGGAGATGGAAGGGTCCCCATTACACAGTTAGCTACATTAAATTTGATTTATCAAAGCGCAATCAGTTTTTTTCTACTAGTCTGCCTTTTCAAAAATATCATTGTACCCTTTACTCAGCTGTTGACTGGCTTTTGCTTGTTATCTGAAGGCTAAGAAATGTACAAGTACTGTATATTGCCTGGGCTGTCCAATCCAGGAGTCCATTGTTTTAACAACAAGCAATCATTAGTGCATTTTTAAAACTTGGTTCCTGGAAGAGATAAACATGGCTGCATTGACAGTCTGTGCTTCCATTAACCACTGAACATTCGTGTATGCTTTCTATGCATTTGTTTAATTGGCACACTGTTTCTTTTAGTGCTAATGCATTAACAGATTATTGCTGTGCTTAGTGTGTAATGTGTTATTGCAGCAACAGCACTAATAGGCTGTTTGACCACGCTATTCACATTTAGAGGAGTGCTAATTGTGTTAGTGCTGCACAAGTTCTAGGAATAGCTTACCCCTAGAGTGGACTAGCATGTGGTTCATCAAATCTATAGCCTTAAAGATGGCTGAGCTGTAATCAAGTAAAAGTATCACAACATTTTTTTGTCATATTTCACAAAGAAATGTATTCTATCGGCATCCAAGGTAAACATTACTGCCACTAGTTGATGGATAAAGAAATGAACTGCCAGATTTTGAGCCACTGTAGGCTCAAATCCTCATAACCAAATATCTGTTCAATTAGTTGATGTTTTGAGCCTTACCTTATGGGTAGACTTGCGAATATTCAGATCTTTAGCTTTAAAGAAAACTGAATTAAAACCAGATTAAAATATTCAAGACATTTCATGAAACTTCACGTTAAAAATACACTGTCAGGTTTCAGCCCCAGTAGGCAGAAAACTATTACGATTATCAGAATGCCATAAAATTAAACAGGTGCTTAAATGCTTCACTATAGGAAGGCATGCTAAATTTGAGATCTCCAGATTAAAAGGCAGCAGCGTTATAACCAGTTAAAATATTTACAAAGGTTTGTGTAATTCCAAAATGTTTAATAAAATTTGTGGAATTTTGCAGATGTAGAATCAACTCATCGTGCCCAGCCTAGTAGTCATGAAAAGCATTATGGTTCATCTTTCATGTACCCATTCATTCATGAAGCATGTTTAAAGTGTTAATTTTTCCTCATGGGGCTTTATTTTATGTCAGTTGTTTTATTTCACTGTTATAAGGAAAAGCAGTGCTAACTCAGGAATAAATGAAAACCACAAGAAAAGTGAAAACATAATTCAGGGAATACTTCATGACTATAGGCAACTCACTACATCTAATAGTTGGAGCAAAGAGGACCATCAGGAGATTCCAGTTTAAATCAAGCCCCTCTGGTATCTGAAAAAGTGTGGCAAAATGCTTTGAATGAGGAGATTCTGATACAAATCTTTTCTTGACTGTGTGATCTAATGGTTGGAGTAAAGTATTGTCATGCAAATATGCTGTCTCAGTTTGAATCATGCTCCCAGTAGCTCAATAGTCAATTTATTTAATTGCTTACATTTATGGGGATTCAGGGAGGAAGTCTGGCAGATGGGAATTACTCAGATGGGTGAGTTAGGGGCTACAGTTCAGCATACTGGGGTAGATGTACACATGGTACAGTGCCAGGGTCGTGCAACGTACTCTATTCTGCCTATGGAGCAAAGGGGATACACCTGCAGGTATCACAGGCTTGTCAATGTTCTCAGGCAGTACATTGTCAAGCTTGAGTGACTGCAGAAGTCACCAAGTAGGTGCAGAGAACTAAGAAGGAATCTGAAGGGGGGGTAGGGGTGTGGCCATGAGCTGACTGGGACAGGTACTGTAGAATAGACAGGATGGAAGATGCAACTTTGATCTCCAGTGGTAGAGAAGGGGAAAAGATTAATGTGGAGAAAGCAGATAGAAAGCATAGTCATAGTGGAGTACCATCACCAGTGGACACAGGCAACAGCTATCAGCATCTCGTTGGCTAGGTCAAGGGGTCAACAGGTGACCGGAACTGAGAGAGATAGTCCACCTGATTTGCAAAGGAAGAGGAAGGAAAAAGATCGGTACATGGAAAGGAGGTAGTAGTCATTATTGACTCCATAGTTCAAGTAATGTGTGTGTGAGAGAGAGAGAGAGAGAGAGAGAGAGAGAGAGAGAGAGAGAGTAGAGAGGATGCTAGCTTAAGGATGCTAGCTTAAGAGAGATGGCTTGCCTGCTTTCAGTGAGGGTGGAATGAGTGCTATGCTATCAATGGCCAAGCAACACATCTGGGAGGAAGAACACACCACTGTCATGCAAACTGGCATGCATAAAACAGAGTGCACAAGTTCAAAGGCCAAGAGGTGGTCTTTCATTGAATTATGAATGTTTCTGAAGGGAAAGATATTCAAACGTATCTTTCTAAGATCTCACCAGACCATGGGCTTTTGAGGAGTAGTAACAAACCATTTTATAAGCTAATGCTTGGTTAAGGGTCTGGTGCAAGAGGGATGTTTCTTTTTCTGACCAATTAGAGTGTCTTCTAGGATAAGGGATGCCTGTACACCCATGGTGGAATACTGCTGCACCAGGAGAGAGTGGGTTGATGGCCAAGAGAACAGCTGTGGCAGTCAGGGGGTTCTTAAGTAGAAGCTATGGCCAAGACAAGGGTTCACCTAATGCAGTAGGCATTTTCAGGGGATCACTAAGGGAAGGACCATAAAGCAGGGGATCAGCAAATGATGAGACCCTGATAGGGAGTGAGGAAACATGGAAGGACAAATATTCTCATTTACATGCAGGCCAATATGAGGACTGTACCAAGAAAATGGGCAATCTTGAGGGTCTAATGCACTTTAAAAGCCAGGATTAAGTGGTATTCACAGAGACCTGGTAGGGGGAGAAAATGATTGGCACACATGGAAACAGGGCAAAAGACTAATCTGAAGGAATAGGCCTACAGAACTGAGGGAATGTTAATCTCTTTGTAATGGATGGAGTCATTGTAGAGGACAGGAATCACATGGAAGGGTGGAAGAGTGCCACAGAGTCCATCTGGGTCAAGTCTGGTTACAGGGTGGAGTCATCTTAGGGGGTGAAGTCTGGTTACAGGGTGGACTCACCTTAGGGGTGCTACATACCCTCAAACAGTTCTGCACAGGATGATTCTCTGCTTTTAAGGGGAAACTACAAATCCAACACAACTGGGTGCATTGATGGTCTTAAGAGATTTCAGTCTTTCTGGCTCAGATGGAGTCTTGAAAGGGCTAATGGCAGGGCTGAGACAGAGTTCCTGTCCAATTCTAATGTCTGCTTCCTAGAAGATCATGACCAGATTAGGTTTAAGCCACACTAGTCCTTGTTCTAATCAGTGGAGATGGAGAATCTCCACTGTGAACATCAAGGCATTAGTGGCAGGCAGTGTCCACAACAAGGTAAGCTTGTCCCTGGTAACAGGGGATTGATCAGACTTCAGTCGTGATGACCCAGAATGTTAGAAGGGGTACTTTGCCAAGATGAGGCATCTGGTGGGCATGTGTTTGGAGAAGCTGCATGATGGTGGTAGTGCAGAGTATGTTGTTTGATGAAGAAGGTGCTTGAAGCAGTCACTAAGGTTTACATCCTTGTAAGCTAAAAACAAAAGCGGAAACAGCACATCTCGGAGTTGGTGAGCTGGTGCAGTCCAGGGTGCATAGCCCAAATATCAGTACAGGCAACAATCTATTACACTCAGCACATAAATTAATAACATACCATAGCTGATTTTAGCTCAATAAAAGGGAGTTTATTCCATACTCTGTCCTGTGAGGAGTATACCCCAGCACTTTGACTAGCAATTGGTCCTTGTCAGGGGGCCCCCTGATGAAGAAAAATTCTTGCCGAAGCACTGGAGTATACTCCTCATGGGGCAGAGTATGGAATAAACTCCCTTTTATTGAGCTAAAATCACAGACACAGTGGCCCAGATATTCAGACTGTGCCAGGCTGTGGCGCAAGCCTGGGCGCAGCGCAACTTGGCTGCGCAGGGGTGTTGACAGAGTGATATTCCACGGAGCTGCACCATGGCACAGCAATGTTGAATATCACACCCTGGCCACCTGCAGTGTGTATGGTGCAGTGGCACTGCACCAGCACAAGTGGCCAGAGTGGAGCAGGGGGATGCGCTAGCGCAAGTTCCGTCGCACTAGGTGCAAAACCGTGATATTCAAAAGTGCACATACAAATGGGGCCATAATGCATGCAAGGTGCAAATGGGGCCATTTGCATGTCATTATTGCCCCATTTGCATGCTGATGCACCGATCCCCAGCGACTTGCGCCTGGTGCCCTGCCAGGCTGCAGCCATCAGGGACCGACACCCCCTGCCCAGCGTGGCAAAGTGCCCCACTGCCCGATCGCAGGCATATGTAGAAAATAATAATCGTCCAATATCCCTGGTGGTCCAGTGGACCGCTACATGCCTCATCGCGGGCTTAAGTATAAAATTAAACCATCCTATATCCCTGGTGGTCCAGTGAACTGCTCGCAGCCCGATTGCAGGCATCTGTCAAAATAAAACATGTTCTATATCCCTTGTGGTCCAGTGGGCCGCTCACAGCCCGATCGTGGGCTTAAGTATAAAATTAAACCATCCAATATCCCTGGTGGTCCAGTGGACCACTTGCAGCCCGATTGTGGGCATATGTAGGAAATAATGCCACCCAAAACAATGCTGGTGGACTAGTGGTACCCCCTCCCCAACCACCCACTGAGCCCCACCACCCTGCTCCCCCCGTCAGCGGTGGGCAGCAGCTCCCCACCCACTCGCCGCCCTGCTACCCGCCAACTGACACCGTACTGTAGGGCTGTACTCCCATTGGTCCACAGCGTGAGCCAATGGGTGTGCGTCTTATGCACAGATCTCAGATATGGAATGGATCCATTCACATATCTGGACTGTATTATCTGGTTAGACTACACGCCATTGGCTCACACTGTGGACCAATGGGCATACAGCCCCTACCATGGTGTCAGTCAGTGGGCGGCGAGAGGGTGAGAGCTGCCACCCGCCATTGACCAGGGGAAGTGGGGTGGGGGTCAGTGGGTGGGTGGGGAGGGGGATACCTAGTCCACCAGGGTTGTTTGGGTGGCACTATTTCCTACATATGCCCACGATCAGGCTGCAAGTGGTCCACTGGACCACCAGGGATATTGGATGTGTTTATATTCTTCTACATATGCCCACGATCGGGCATGGAGGGGCGCCGCCAAGAAGGTGCAGCTGGAGTTTGGGTGGCCACCCACAGGTGGCAGCTGCCGTGTTGCACCTTGCAATATGGCAACTCACCTGTGGGTGGCCAGCTGTTGTTCCTTTTTTTTTGGCTCACCTGTGTGCAGCGCAGGTAGGTGTTACACATACAATAGCTCAGCACATCCGTGGCTGAATATCGGAATGTGTGGAGTATGCATGGGCACGCCCCCCCACCTGTGTTGCATACATTACTGATGCGCTCCGGCGAATCGGGATTTCTGCCAGCTCAATCCCCATTTGAATATCATGCCAGGGCTCATCAGTGGGTTGCGCATGGCACAACAGTGTTGCACCTTGCACAACCCTTCTGAATATCCATGCCAGTGTGTTATTAATTTATGTGCTGAGTGCAGTAGTTTGTTGCCTACTTTCTCGTAATCAAGGCCTGGATTTTTCTGCAATACTTTAGACCTATGTTCTTTAGCAGACTTTCCAGTTTCCATGGATGTTCTGAAGCTGGGGGGGGGTTGTTTCCATAGAACTTTCTCAGATGTTGGGAAGTTTTGTGGAACACATTCTGATACAGACGTTGCAAAATTAAAGTTCACTGGTGAAATTGCTGTGAAATCAGCAATTTTGCCACATGAAACTTTTGGCAAAATTCCACTGTTCTATCAAATTTTTCGACAGGTGCAAAATTGCAAAATTTCACCCATGGAACCTGAAATTTCACTGCAAAATGCACAATTGTGCCCAAAATGGCAAAATTTCACTCAGATTTCGCCATTCCAGAGTGACATTTTGCATTCAAGGGGAAATTTTATTTAATCTACAAAATATTTTCCAAAATGCACGAATTTCAAGAAATATTTTGCTTAGTGAAGTTTTGGAATTTCGTACATCTCTATTCCAATTTGACAATTTTTACTAAAAAATTTATTTATTTATTTATTTGAATTTTGATGACCGGGTAGGCCCACTGAGATAAGACAGTCCATTTTTCAGTGGTGACTCGGGGAATCTAATCATTCTACAAGTGACAGACATTAAACATAGTAGATGGACATTAAACATAGTACCAACAGTGGTACAAACAGTAGCAACATTAACAAGTAGAAATATTCATCAGTTTGGTGCAGCAAGTATATGAGATAGAGAAACATCATCCGCTTTAGGGCATAAACAACTTTCAAGTTTCAAGAAATAAAAACAGCACAATTAATCCCATAGAAAAAACACACTCTTAAATTAAGAAAACATACAATTCTAGTTTATCATTCAAACAGACTTCCAATATTTCAGTGTGCTTGTGGAGAAGAAACATTTAAGTGTAATATGTAAGGAATAATGTATGGGTATGCATACACAACAAGCCTGTGGTTCCATCGAGGGGTACAGATAACAGCATTAGGACCTCGAGAGTGAAGTATGCCGGCTCAACCCCAAAACGGAATACAATGTGAATTGTGCATTGTCACCCATATTTTATTTTTTATAGTATACTGTTTTGTATAGGGAAGTATCGAGTGAGAGTTGCAGGCAGCAGTGAGCGCCAGGACCAGTGATAAAAGTAAACAGGAACGTACAGGGAACTCTGTTCCTGTACCTTTTTTGCAGCAGGAACGGAGTTCCTATACTTCTTCCCACTGACACTGGAACTGAAATGATAACAAACATAGAAACATAGAAACATAGACTTTGACGGCAGATAAGGACCGCTAGGCCCATCTAGTCTGCCCATTTCCCTACCTACAGGATAGGCCGCATATCCTAGTTAACCGACAGCCTATATCTTCCTGCCCCCCACAAGAATTGCCTTATGTCTGTCCCATGCATTCTTGAATTCTCCCACAGTTTTAGACCCCACAACTTCCTCAGGCAAAACAACAACATAATGACAATTTCTGGCCCTGTGACCTAAAATCAGGGTTTCCATAACAACATTTGACTTGTACAACAGTGCAATTTTTGCTAGAAATACTTCAATATCTCTAACTGAATCTACTAGTGTCTAAACAGATAGACATGTCTTCACACAGCTATCCTTCAGATTGAAGATCTTCATTCTGCATTTCATATTTGACAGTGCCTGAGTTCCTGTACTTCTTGTCTACCACTTGCACCACTGGCCAGGACTGAGATATATAGGGGATACATGATAGGCAGGAGAGAGATATGGCAAATATTCTCACTCCTGCAGAGTGAGATATCCATGACTCACTCTGTAGGATTGAGAATATTTGTCATATTCCACTCCTGCTCATCATGTGTTCGATTTATACAATAGGGCAGGAGTGTGTTTTTACTTCATTTATTGTGGCTTTTGTGCCTGAATCTGTTTGGTTATGGTGGTGTTATTTTTCTTTTCAGTGCTTATTCATGGTTCTGAGGCTTACTTATGAATGTATTATGTTGTAATGCGTGTATGGGATGTGGTAGTTTCTTCTTATTGGCTTTTGATTTTTTAGTGTAGTTTTTCATTGGTTGCGAGACTTTACTGTGCGAGTTGAGCATTGTGGTTGCACGGTTATGTTTCATGGTGGATGGTATTTAGTGTTGTCCGTATTGCAAACGTGTTTTGGTTGGTTGCTGTGCGTTAGTGGGCGAGGCTTCATTGTAGGAAACAGTTCCAAGAAGGGGTTTAGGGCATGAGGACCGAGATTATTTATTTTGTGTTGTGGCATGAAATGAAGTGTTTTTATTGTTTATATTTGTTTTGTGGGGCTCCTTGTTTAACAGGAATGTAATTGTGCATGTTAATTTTGGAGGTTTTTAGATGCTTTGTGTTGTGCTTCTGGTCACCAAGCTCACTCTGTGGGAATCTTTAAGAGTGCAGACAGGTACGCTGTAGGTTTATTTCTGCAGAATTGCTAAAGAAAGCAGCTGGAAGGAGACAGAACAAACCGGGGACATGCAAAGAAGCAACTTAGTAAAACAAGAAAAGAAATGGAATAAAGCGGTTTTTATTGTGTTGTAGTGCAAATATCTCTACAGTGTCTACATCAGTAGTCATTTATCTCTCTGGGGTGAGAATACATGATTTTATTAACGAATACAACACACCTATAATATATATATATATATATATATATATATATATATATATATATAGATATATAGATATATATATATATATATATATATATATATATATATATATATATATACAGAAGGGGTGAGTTGTAACCATTCACAATAAAAGCATGTATTCTCACTAGTGTGAGATAAATCCTGCTGACATAGACACTGTGGAAGATATTTACATTTACACACACTCTGTCCATGTCAGCAGGTGATATTCTCACTGTGGTGATGTCTGCACACACAACTCCCTGCCCAGACTACTTGTAAGCCCAACAAAACAATAAACAAACCCCTAAAAGTACTCGAAACACAAATATTTTACACCTGCCAAACAAACATAGGACATTGAACATAAAACAATCCATAACAAGTGCTAACCTCGACACTGAAGCAGTCTAGTATGCACTAAAGTACAACAGAAAGCAGTCACCAAATAAAGAAAATGGAAATCTCCCAAGGCTACAAAAGAAACACAGTCCCGCATGTAAAAATTGTGATTCAACAGCATGTAAAGTATTATATCTTTATACTACCAGTGCTGGTTCTCCTCAAAACAGCAAAAGCTGAAAGAAATTCACCCGGACGCTCCAAATGAAGCACTTAGCCGACAAAATTACATTACTCAACCCGGACCACGGTAAAATAAAAATGTATATGGACGTTAACCAGAAACAGCCAAAAAACATCTGCATAGCAACAATCTTCAACTGTATATGTACAGAACGATAAAAAAGCAAGCAGAAAGCACACTTGATTCCCTAAAATTAAAAACTTTGAAAACGATCTCCTTTGCCAGTTACCTACAAAAATCCTGCCCACAAACAGAAGTAAACCAATTATAAATCATGCAGCTCGACCAACACACTGCGTCAGCCAATCAGAACACAGCCATTCATAAACACAGCCAATCAAACATTGTAACCTTCCCATTCACAACCTAAGCAGTCACACTTCAGTCAAACAAACTTACTAGTACCAAACAACCTGCGGAATTATACTACAAATAAAAATAGCACCTAACACATACATCATGAAATAACAAAACCATTTCATTAACCAACTAAATGCACAATCCCTATTGTATAAATTGAACACATGATGTGCAGATTGTGGAATATGGAAAATATTCTCACTCCTGCATCGAGAGGCATGGATATCCCACTCGTGCCTTCAGCACTCGTGAGATATCCATGCCTCACTCTGCAGGAGTGAGGAGCCCTCTCTCCTGCCCATCATGTATCCCATATATATATATATATATATATATATAAAATAGAGAGAGAGAAACGCTCAATGAGTATGAAAGTAGACTGGCAGGTAGGGGTCAGCGCAAGCAGGGACACAGGTACACTAGATGGCAAAAAGTGCACAACAGCATCTTTAGAACATTTGCAATGACTTTCCAATCATGCACACCAACCTTTTGAGAGCCACTGAATTCCATATAGAACAAGCCCTAAACATTTACTATAATCACATTTATGGGCAGTGAGTGCAAATACAAAACAAAATGTTTACCTTGATTTGCTGCAAACATTCTGTATTAAGAATCAGAGGTGACCGGTTCAAAGTCCCCTCACAACACCTCAGCTGGATGCAGTCTGAGTAAAAAAATGAAGTACTTTGTGTGTTTTAATGTACCAGAGGGAGGTATATCAATATAGTACTTATGTAACCCCCCTACAAATGGGGGTTCCCAAAAAGTCTTCCTTGAGCTTGCCTAAATGATCACTGCCAGGCTGGTGTCCTGTGTTTTAGCAGTTTAAATGTGATTGCCAGAGAGTGCCTGTATAGCCTCTGTGTACTGTCTCTTTAAGAGCTGACTGGATTGCAGTCATAAGTAATCTGAGAGGGAGCTCTGTTGAAAAATGCAGAAAATCATTTAGAGTGATAATGATAATGTAGTTTGTCTAACCTGCCTTCTTTGCAGCAAGGACTGTTTTGTTTTTCCCCACCATTTGTACCAGGACTGCGAATTGGACCAATCAGTACTGGTGGGACCGGGAACGCAGCTGGACTACATGAGCTATCTGGAGTCAAAATCTGTAGGAATTGTAGTTCTGGGCTTTTTGTGCCTTTTTGCACCTGAAGGGGGAGCTCCTGTTGTGACTGACAGGTGAATCAGCCTACCGAACCTTTTGGATCTTGGGGAAATTCCTAGGCTTGCTGCAGTTTGAGTCAGATCTAAGTTGGGAGATGAAGAAGCAAGAGATCAATACAGTCTCTGTGGAAAGGCCTGCATTTTGGCTTGCATGCCTGCCTGCTGTCCCTGAGAGGGAGAAGAGAATCAGTTCAGACTGTGTCCAAGTTTGTGAGAACGATGTAAGCCACTGAGTTGTGACCAGGATCAACCTGAAGAAGACCAAAGATTTTGTTGAATGTGATCGGCCTGTCAGGATTTCCAGCTGCTTTTGAATCCCTAGTTTGTGCAGAGACTTTATAATCATGACCAGAGAGTGGTTTGCCTAGTACAGTAGAATTCCTTATATATATTATATATAATCTGCAAGAGTAACGCCTGTCTTTAAAAAAGGTGAACCAAAGGACATGGGCAATTACAGACCTATAGCAATTCTCTCTGTCCTTAACAAGATCCTAGAGAAAATAGTTGCATCACAGACCATTGACTACCTTACACGCTACAATCTCCTCTCAGACACTCAGCATGGTTTCAGAAAAGATCATAGCACCACCACGGCTCTTCTTCAACTAACTACTGATATTCTGTCCAACATGGACTCTGGAAAACTCACAGGTGCCATCTTCATTGACCTCACTAAGGCTTTTGACCTTGTAGACCATCCCCTGCTTCTCTCCACTCTCCATAAATTCCATTTTTCTACCCTGTTGTGGACTGGTTCTGTAGCTACCTGTCAAACAGGTCGCAAGCTGTCAAATTTAGCTCCTCCCTGTCCAACACATCTACTATCAACCTTGGGGTCCCCCAGGGCTCTATCCTTGGGCCCCTTCTGTTCTCAAATTTTATCAGCAATGCAGCTGAGGTCCTGGAATCCTGCTCAGCTATTCTCTACACTGATGACCTGATCATCTACACTAGTTCTTCTAGTATTGCCTGCATAAACACATCACTTACTTCAGACTTCAATAAGGTCTTAGACTGGCTACTAGACCGTAAGCTTGTACTAAATGAAAAGAAAATGAAAGCCATGCTCCTAGGTTCTGCACCCGAAGATTAAGACCTGTTCTAGTTTGCTGGAGGTTCTTCACCCATGAGGATTTCCACCTGAAAATGTTACTTCCTTCAAGTACCTTGGGATCCTCCTGGACCAGTCCCTGGATTTTAATCTTCACATTGAGCCCTCGTGCAAAGCTATAAACTCAAAACTAGGAGTAGCTTACAAAATGAGCTACATGCTTACACCCCTCGGCCAAATTAGCAATTGCCCGAGGTATTCTGCTCCCAACCCTTACTTATGGTGCCTCTATTCTTACCTCTGCCCATAAAACCTCCCTACTAAAATGGGACGTAACTTATAACAATATATGCTGATTTGCCTCTTCATCGCCTCGACTCAAACATCACTGCCTTCTTTATAAGGATCTGAATTGGATCTCACCTTCTGCCAGTAGACAATACTACCTTGGATCACTAATGGACTCGATCATCTGGGAAAAAAATCCATCCCAGCTGGCGGCGTTGCTGGTCTCTCAACCATCCTCCCATGGCTTGCGATCAGCTGACAAATCCTTGCTCTATGTTCTGAGACGTCAGATGACCAAAGGCACAGGGGCCTTCCAATTCTCTGCTCCCAGGCTATGGAATGCTCTTCCACTCAACCTCCGGCTGTCTCAGTCTCACTTTGGATTTAAAAGTGAATATCATCGTTATCTATCCTTAGCTGATGCTTGCACATGTTTTGACCCAACCTGAAGCTCCTGAGACTTACCAGTAATGTCACCCCTGCCCTAATCCAGCTCCAAGACTGTCTCCTCTTCCCTTCCCCATATTTTCCTTCTCTTTGTAAATAACTTCTTGACTACTAGCTCTCTTCCTTCTCGAACCTTGTTGCTGACCATCCACTGTTGTTTTGCCAATTACCACCCCTGACCTTCCTTCTGTCAGTCTTTCTTGTTATGTTTGAACATTCCTCACATTTCTCTTTATATAACCTTACTATCTTATTAACCCTTTCACTCCACAGGTCGGGTCCATGGTTTCTGCATTTATTATATATCTTACTGCCATTATCTGTATAATGCTTGCCATTATTTTTTGTTGTTTCTGCCCATTGTATTTTTGTAGCACTGATGTACTGTTCCTCTATTTGTATTATTGTACCCATGTTGCTGTTGTTCAACTGTTCCCCTTTTGTTGTACTCTCCCGGGTCGTGCCTGAAAATAGTCATTTTATGGCTAGTGCACCTACCCGGTTAACAAAAACTAAATAAATAAATAAAATAAAATAAATCAAGTGTGATGTGTGGGACAGCATTCTGTCTGGCAGCTAACATATCCAGCTCTACTGCCCCCCCCACTACATCACCAGCATTGTACCCTCACTGACTGTGAAATCACTGCTGCCAGGTCATTCACCAGTGATGCCACTGTCAAAGAGATCACAATGCTGATGATGTAGTGGGGGGCAGTAGAGCTAGATATGTCAACTGCCAGGTTAAGAGCTGTTCCACAAATCCAGCACAATATTATCACATGGAAGACTTTCTGATGAGCAGAAGGAAAAAGAAAAATAGTTCAGAAATAAGAAGTTACAACTGACTACTTCTTAAAATGTGTATTATTTTCCTCTCTGCCTATTTTGACTCCACTAGGACAGAATATGGATAATTTGGTTGATGCCAAGGTTCTCATCCCCTTTATGGGGAAACAGATCATGGCAATCTAACCTGATCACCTTCCTTGAGGAAGAGACGAGGGATGTGGACAGGAGCAGGGTTGCAGACATAGTTTATTTAGACTGTAGCAGGTCCTTTGATACTATTATGCATGATACATTTCTGGCCAGAACACAACAGTGTGGTATGCATAAGGCATACACAAGGTACATTGTGAACTGGTTTTAGGGCAGTATGCAGAGGAATGTGGTCCACAGGCACTATTTTCTGTGGTGAAGGATACTTAGCCATTTTCCTCAGGGATCAGTGCTGTAGCACTGCTTTTTAACATTTTCATCAATGATCTGGAAGCTGGAATCTTCAGCAGACTGCTTAGGTTTGCTGAAGACACTATGCTAGACAGAATGGTAGAGTCGTTTGAGGATAGAGACAAGCTGCAGAAGGATCTGAACAAGCAGAGAAACTGATCATACTCCTGGAGTCTTCAATCCAATACGGTCAAATGCAAGTTAATATACTTTATAAGGAAAGCAGAGGTACAGCACAGTATACACTTTGTTTTGGGCTCCTCTTGCTGAAGTATAGGAGAGAATTTACATTGGGGTTATAAAACATGAAAAGCAGTGTGCAGCAGCTTTCAGGATGGCTGGGAAAATACAGGAGTTCATCAAAAGGGGGATGACCAACAGAACATGGGAAGTAATCCTGACCCTTTACAAAACCCTGGTCAGGCTTCAAATGGAGTACTCTAGGCAGTTCAGGGCTCCATGATGCAAAAAGGACATTGAGGCAGTTGAGAAGGTGTAATGCAGGACTATCAAAATGATCAGGAATATGGAGGACAAAAGCTGTCATAAGAAGCTGGAGGCCAGGGCCAGCCCAGTAGTGCTGAGGGCTGAGGCACTGGATGCCACACCTCGCACCATGCCGGTGACCCAGGTTCAGGAGTGAGCCCAGGTCATTGGGGGTTGCAGGGGAGGACAGGATTAAGCATCCAGAGGACTGTTCTCCTGTCCTGGGAGGGAGGGGGTATCCGATCCTGTGCTCTGGTGGCTCCTGTCGGTGGCTGGGGGACACAGTAGCTCGTTATCGAGCAACCAAGGTGATTGGCTATGGCGGCAATCCTGTAGGCGTACATGGGAGCTTGCACTCTCACGCTGGATGCATTGCACGTCTGAGATTAGGGAGGGATGAAAAAGCTTTAAAAAAAATCTCTGGCTCTTAGAGGAGGCGATGGTGGCCTGAGTGACTTTGGCCCACATCCCCAACACCGGATTTTCCTAGCTGATCTCCCTCCTGCCTCTCCCTGCTCCTGGTCTAGCTGTCTAGATTTCAGATGAGGGTACCCGGTAAGTGGTGAGGTGGCCCCACCCCAGGTGGCATAGATCTGGGGGGCTGGCTGTGGTCCAGCAAGTGGGGGTGGGGTATGCAGTCAGGGGGTTTCAGTTGGGGAGTTAGGAGCTGCTGTAGAGTGGGTACACCAGAGAGATGCCCCGAGAAGCTAGGCAATAAAATAGATATGTAACAAAAAAAAAAGAAGCTGCACACCCTTAACATGTCCTATTTGTAGAAATGGAGGTTGATGGGTGACGTGATCCCAGCCTTCTGTATACTGAACTGTATTGACTAAATCAAACAGATGGAAATGTTTGATTAGGCATGCTCTAGCATGCTATGGGAACATGGGGAAATGTCAAGAAGCTCAAAGGTGCTAAACTTAGGATTAACATTGGGTAACACTTCACCTCCTGGAGGGTGACAGATCTATGAAACAAAATAAATACCAACAGAAACAGTGGACATAAAGACAGTACAAGACTTCAAAGTAACTGTAGTCCCTCCACCCAGCAAATTACAGTTACTAGAAAGTTTCCACAGCAAAATGGGTTAAAAGTAGTAGTGCCTGGAATTTTCTGATTCCGACAGAATGGAATTTCGCAGAATTTTTGAAAGTCCACTGAAATTCTACTGAATTTTATCAGAAGTGGAATGGCATAATTCCATTCCAGAAAACTGCAGAATGGGTTTTCCGCTACATTTCCATAGAATTCTGTTCTGCAGATCTCAATATTTTCCATGGAAATGGCTTTATAAAATGGTTTTGTAATGATTTTCTGTTGAAAAATGCTGGGAAGGGGGGGTTGTTTGTTTTTTGTGGAAATTCCACCAGAAGAATGGTTATTCTGTGTTAATTTCACCAGCAGAATTCCACATTCTGCATGGCACTAGTTAAGAATATAGCTGTGAGAGATACCCTTCTAGGGCTCATCTTATAGGAAATGTGGGATGGGCTATGAGAGTAAATTTAAAAAAGCAGGAATGTTCTAGTCAGTACTTGTCTTCTGGAGTAGAGTCTAGAAGGAGATTTCAGATGACAACAATAGTACCAGCCATCAGGCTGGGACCACGTCTCTGGATTACTGGGCTTGGGAGCCTGCTAAGACTATACATGGAGTGGTGGAACTGTGTGTGAATTTGGCCCAAGTCCCCAGTGTGGTTCAGTATCCAGAGAGCTAGCAGAAAGAAGTCAAAACAGAGCAGAGTCGAGCAGAGAGTCACCTAGTGGACTGAGATGCAGGGTTGGCTATATAGGTCACTCAGTAATGGGTCTTGTAGTCCTAGTGTGACTGCTTGGGTATAGGGGAAAGTGGTACGGGAGAGCAACTGAGCTGGGGATGGATAAGAAGTAGAGTTAATGAATAAGTGCACTCAGAAAGATGGCAAGACAGAGACTAGACTATACAGAGAATTCAAGAAAACATGACATAGTAGGAGGAAAGGAGCAGTGAATTACATTTTGAGGACCCCCCAAAATGGACTCTTCCAAAATCTTAGAAAGTGGGGAAGAATGAAATAGCAAGAGGAACGGAGAAGTGAATTAAAGCAGCAGTGCATGACAGGGGTGAAACTTTTGACCTGTTCTTTTCTTATTCCATTTTAGATTGCCCCTTATTTTTTGACTCGCATGATATCTTTTTTTTCATAATTTCTATGTTGGCTTGAGCACGTGCGCAAGCAACATCTTGTGGTAGTAGCACATTTCAGAGGTGTATTAGTGTTGTGGCAAATGGCAAATGCAGGGGATGCTTTAGTGGGTGCGTCCATCAGCCGCCAACCAGTGAACATGCTGCAGATGACAGTAGTTTCAAAGAGAGCCCAATAGTTGAAACGAATCTGCAGCTGCAATCAGAGACAGGCTCGTCATTGCAGCAGCAGATGACACACCTCCATTACATGCCTTTCCTGGTAAAACATTTCAAAAAATGTGATGGCCCCTGCCATCCTCCACACAATCCCCAGAAAGCTGACATTGGGGTGCCCAATCCCAGTGTCGGCATTCCCCCCCCCACATTAAGTGGCACACCATAACATGGCATCTCCTGCTGCCCATCACACACTCCCAAAAAGCTGACATCAGGGTGCCCAATCCCCATGTCAGTATCCCCACTGTTAGTGTGTCTTTCCTCTTAGTGTGTCTTTCCTGGTTAAACAGTTTCCCCTTTCCTTTCCGACACCTGGATGTCCACTGCCAGTGTCGAATGTGCACCACCCACCTGTCTAGTCACCTTGCTGACATTGGGGTGCCCAATCCCTGTGTCAGCATCTCCACCTATTTGTTTTGTGTGTAACCTGTAAGTGAAGAAAACCTTCCCTCATGGTCTTTTTTTCCACTGCAAACAAGAAAATGATGCACCATTGTCTCCCTCGTCCCTTCCCGCATATCCCCCTCCCTCTGCACACCCAACTCCCCACACCCCCCATCTATACTTATCCTCCGAAGGTCAGGAGCTGTGATCTTCTCTGAACCGGGTCACGTCTGTACTTTTCAAAGCCGAAATGCGAACTGAAGAAATGATGGTAAGCTTTATAATGGGAGGCAATGAGGGGTTTCAACTTAGGTTGATAACTCAGCCATTGTTTGGAATTTTGGCCCCAAACTTTCAACATGGGGTTCTTGGGACCCCACCTCATGAACATGTCACTGTCATTTAGTTTCTTGGTTCCGAAAAGTGATCACGTGGTCGCTGCGCAGAATCATCTTTCAAGATCAGTTAATGAAATGACAGTGCCACTGTTCATGAGGGGAGGTCCCAAAAAGCCCATGTTGCAAATTTGGTGAAAAATTCAAAAAAATGACTGTGTTACAAGTGTGTGTTGTGCAGTTTCTACGCACACTCATAACTTCATCAATGTTTAGTATTTTCTCTCCAGATTTTCAACATTGTCACTTTTTCACAACTCCTTATGAACAGTATAGCTGTCATTTTTCACATCCTTCCTGAAATGTGTTTTCACCCCTGTGGCACAGAATGGCACGGTCACTGTGGGAAATCAACTTTCGGGCCAGATTAATAAAATCACAGCACAACTGTTCATGAGGAGAGGTTCAAAAAAGCCCATGTTGAAAATCTGGTGAAAAAATTCTCCAAAATTATTTCATTACAAATGTGCGTTGCACAGTTTCTACACATATTCGCCAAATGTTCATATTTTCAGTCCAGATTTTCAACATTGCCATTTTTTCACACCACGTCATGACCAGTACAGCTGTCATTTTTCATATCCTGCCAGAAATGTGTTTTCACACCTGTGGTGCCAAATGGTGCAGTCCTGCAAAACCACCTTTTGGGACTGAGTAACGAAATGATAGTGCCACCGTTCATGAGCTGGGGTCACAAAAGTCCCATTTTGAAAATTTGGAGCAAAAATATCAACAAATGCCTGGGGCATTAGGGTTTCCAATCATAACACCCTATTCTGTAGAGACTGACAGGCGTCATGGGTGTGACTTGGGATCACTGGCCGTAATGCTCACGCCATTCCACCCCTCCTGCAGCCAGTGACAGGCATTGAGGTGTGCCTTTCGGTCTTCAGCTCCAACATTCACCCCATTCTCCGATACCACACCCATCTCAGCATATTTTCTTATGAAATGGAGTGAGTATAAGGCCCAAAGACCCCAAGGCACACCATGACATCTGTCAGTGTTTTCAGGGTAGGATGAGGTTAAATGGCATGAGGGTTATAGCTGGCAACCCAAAGGCACACCCCCAATGCCTGTCAGTCTCTGCAGGGTGGGGGAAGGGTTGGCGTAAATTCAATACTTCACTGCCATTTCTATTATGGATCTCTAACTCCTGCACTATCAATGCCAATGCCAGCAAGCCAACATTCAGCATTGACAAATGGTTGTTATCACTATTTTGTTACAGCTGAAATAAAAGGATAACTCCTTTAATATGGCTCGAACCATGTTTCCATCAATAATCTCTGTTGTTTTGAACACCCATTGTTTAAAGTCACTCTTCGTGTGAATATAATTAACTAACTTGAAGCAGACACTGTGTCCTGAACTTACAGGACAACAGATGTACAAACACAGCTGAGAAAACTGATCAACACCTGGTCCAACCTTTTTTTAAAAATAGCACTCACATTATTTCAAATGAAAACAAGTGCTAAAGAAAACTCAAACTGGGATAAGAAGAGTATCATGTAAGTGAGAAGATAAGAGGCAATCTAAAGTGGAATAAAAAGTATATGCCAAAGTGTTTACCCCAATCATGCACAGCAGCTGCTAAATGTGGAGGACCCCCCTAATGAATCCTCTCATATATGACAGAAGTTAAATCAGCATGATAGAGGCCCATGGCTATTAACCCTGATAAAGGGAGGATGGAGGCTGGTGCCCTACTGGATCAGTTTGATAGTGTAGAGAAGGATCCCAGATGAAATCCTCCAGCTGCCTGGTGTACAAGTACATTGGTGGGGGGTCACACCCAGGTGTAGAGCTCCACTGACAGAGACTGTTCTTGTTACCCAGGGTTTTCTAATGAAGTTTACCTATCCATGGAGTTGGGAACTAGGTTAGGGTACGGTAATAAAGGGTCACTGTCAGAACATTAAGTGTACCATCTGCCTCATAAGAATTGTTGCTGTGTGGGGCTTTCTCCCTGAAAGGAGCAGCCAAAAGGGGAAAAGGGGAGTTGTGAGCTAGTTAAATAAACCCATACTGCTTGACTAAGATACCTGGGGCTTGATATTGCAAAATGGGAAAAGTGGAGTACTAAGGTTTGTGCTGTACTTGTACATTGTCCATGGCCCCAAGGATGCTATATTCAGTCAGATAGTGCACTGGTGCTATCTGATTGAATATTGGGGCATGTTGAAGCAGGGCTAAATCAAGTAGTACTGCTCCAGTGTGGAACTGGAAATGTAGGGAACAGCACCCACAGACCCCATAGCGCTGGGAGCCTCCGGCACGATATTTAGCTGGCACCATGCAAATGACTCCACTGGACATACAAGGTGCTAAGAGGCCATATGCATGCCCATTATGGGCTAATTTGCATAGCAAGTGGTGGCACATTTGTGGGCCTCTTGTGACTGGCCCACCCACCCCAGTCACCTGTCCCCATAACAGTGTAAAGATTATTTGGTGTCCAGTGGTATCTGTCCTCCAGTCACTGTCCCTGTGAAACATAATGCTGTCCCTGGTGTCTAGTGGTCCCTCCACCCTCTGATCACTGGCCCCATTAAAGTGATTTATGCAAGTTTGCCATAACAAATGGGAGTTGTAACCTGTAGGAGTTGTAAATCAGTCTCCTACCATTGAAAATGCAGAAAAAGTGCAGCTTTCCATGAAAAAAATGCTTTTATTTCTGTGCTCTGCTTCATTTGCATGATCCTGTCCCTTTTCTTTCTCAGTGCTGCAACCCCAAACTGTGACATCATACAATGGAAACAAAGTTATTAAAAGAACTCTGTCAGTTTTTAGTTTTAGATAGAAAAATCAGCTATTTACTGTACCCACAATTCCTGACTATGTAAATTAGTAGACAGGCTATTATATTTCTGTGCTCACTGCGGAAACAGGAGACTACATCACTCGGTAAAGAAATCTTGTCAGCTAGATAGGGTATGTATTCACAATGCCTTGTTTTGAAAAAAAATGTATGAGAGCTTATATTTTTGAAGTCACTGCAGAAGTAGGAGACTGCACTTCACAGTAAGGAAATTGGAAGCTTCTTATTGTACCCACAATGCCAACTCCATGGGTGCTGGAGTGCTCATGTACCCACAAAGTTGACTAAAGCACCCTCAATGGTTTTAGGGCAGTCTGAGAAAAAGGACCACCAGGGAAACTGGTCATAGGAAAAATGCTACTTACTGGCAGTGAGCACCCACAAAGGTTCATAAAAGTTGGCACCCCTGCATGCTATGTACATCTACATATTAGGCGCCATACTGCAGTATGTCACCACTATCAAACTAAGAAACTGCACTTCTGAGTAAGGAACATTTAAGTCAACTTTATTATTTACCTGGAATTCCTTGTTGCTGTATGTAAAACATTGACAGCTCCCTTGCATGACATCATTCTCGGGGTGGCTGCACAGAGAAAACTGGAGGGCAGCCAGAAATAAAGCACTGATAAAACATTAAAAAAAATGGTTGTGACAGATTTTTTTTTTACAAAACAAATTGCAGCTTTAACATCTGAAGCATGACTGGCAATGGAATATTATGTGAAAACGGCATTTGGGAAGCTTGCATAAATCACTTTAAACATAACGCTGTCCTTGATGTCCAGTTGTTATAACTGCCCTCTGAATGCAGACACCAGGGAATATTTTACATTTACCGGGGTCGGTGCTCAGAGAATGGGGGGACCATTGGACACCAGGAAGTATTTTACATTTACAAGGGCTAGCGATAGGAGGGCAAGCGGACCATTGGACATCAAGGACAGCATTATGTTTAACAGAGCTGGTGATAAGAGGGTGGGGGGATCACTGCACATCAGGGACAGGGTTATCTTCAATGGTGCGATTGATAGGAGGACAGAAGGAGACCACTTGACACCAGGGAGCAGGTGTGCTTCCCCGGCCGCCAACATGGCTTTTGACTCCAGTAGTTCCACTGGACGCTAGGGTTGCCCAGAGTAAGTCAGGCTTCTTCTTGGTGGTAATTGCACAGTGCAAGGTTGCCTGCACTATTCCTTTTGAGCAGCACTACTGTGCGAAATATTGCACTGCACCCGAATTCATGTCCCCTCCCTTTGCTCACCACATAACTTATTTTTTAACACGCTTATGCTAACCTTTTTAGCACATGCAACTGCCCCTTTGACTATTGTATACAGGTGCAAACCCTGGACAAATAGGGTGCAATCACCTTCCCCAACAAGCAAAGTTTTGAATATCTGGCAGCTAAGGTAGGCAATAATGTTATTGTGTTTGGTTACAATTTTTACTGTGCCCCTGTACTTTCCTCACACCCCTTGGTCCAACAAAACCTGTAGGAACCCTGGCCGGCCCACTTCAAAGGAAGGAGGGTCCTATAGTAATTGACATCATGGGGTTGTCTGTAAAATACCTAGATACATATCTAATAAAGTTACTACAGAACTTAGTGTACTCCTGTATGTTATGATAGCAGTATGGATTCCTGGTGTCTAAAAAATGGCAGGGTAAAATTCTGTGAATGTGGAGATTTTGGTACAAGTCCCTTCTTCTTGACTGCATGATCTATGGGCTGGGGTAGAGGACTGTGTGAATGAAATTGTTTAGATGCCATAATCCCTGGTTGCATAATCTTGGCGAAACTGCGTGACCTCCCTGTGCTGCAGTATTCCTAACGATAAAACAAGATATTGTGTCTAATCTGGGACAGCCTGAGTAAATACAGAGCAAAAAATGTATAAATGAAGATCCCTATGACAATGAGATGTAGCATCTCCCCTGCACTAACCATGATACAAAAGATAAGATAAGAAATATTTAAAGGAAATCTACTCTAAACTGAACTTCACTGTGGTCACTGACATAAACAGTTTCTTTATTGTAACAATCACACAGGAGTGTGGTATGCATATTTTATGGAACGCATACAAACAGAGGAGAGAAAGAATAAGTACTTCAGCTTGGACTTGAACCCAAGCCACCCAGAATACCATTCAAATCGCGCTAACCAGCTCTGCCACTGAGACAAATGGAACCTGGGCCGTCCTCAAGCACATTACTCTTTCTCAAATGTGCAACCCAATGGCAATACAAATATTTACTTGTAACAATCACACAGGAGTGTGGTGTGCATAGTTTATGGAACACATACAAACAGAGGTGAGAAAGAATAAGTGCCTCAGCTAGGACTTAAACCTGGGCCACCCTGAATACTGTTCTGATTGCACTAATCAGCTGTGCCACTGAGACAACTGGAACCTGGGCCATCCCTGAGCACATTACTCTTTCTCAAATGCACAACCTAATGGGAACACAAATATTTACTTGTAACAATCACACAGGAGTGTGGTGTGCATAGTTTATGGAACACATACAAACAGAGGTGAGAAACAACTAAGTGCCTCAGCTGGGATTTGAACCCAGGCCACACGGCAGTATTGTGGCCATGAGGATGGTGTGTAGTGTGTGTGTGTGTGTGTGTGTATGTATGTACAAAATATAGGATAAGAAATATTTAGAGGAAATCTGCTCTAAACTGAACTTTACTGTATTCACTGACAGTTTCTTTATAACATATTAGAATGCAATGTTTATTTTGAATGTTGTGGCCATGAGGATGGTGTGTACAGTGTATGTGTGTGTGTGTGTGTGTGTGTGTCTGTGTGTGTGTGTGTGTGTTTGCTGTAGCTCAATATATTTTTTCCCAAAAGCATAGTAGAAAATGGCTTCTGATTGCTACATATTTAGTCTAAGCAGTTCACTGAAGACCTGGCATATGTCTGAGATGGTGCACATCAGATAATGTCTGTAGAGGTTAAACAAAAAGTGTCAATCATGGATTTGCTGGGAAAAGGCTGACATTTATGAGGTATGAATCTTTCTTGAAAGGCACTACATTCCCAAGTGAAACTAGTATTAAGAAGCTGTTTACATGCTTAGTATTTAAATGTGCAGTTTGCTGCATTATGAAGGGGGCAAACAAATATCCAGTTTAATAGGCAATCAATATTTAAATATTTAACAAGCTGTTTCAGTTTCCTAATGGCAGCTTGGAGTTTTGTCTCCAGCATTATTTCAGTTGGCATGGAAGGATACATTGAAAAGTCCAAAACTTGTGTTCCACGATACTCCATTTTCCAGCTACAGATAGCAAGATAAGCCTACAGCCATAATTAGTTAGATGTTTAGTGCTTCAAAAGTGGGTCCCTACAGAAAAATAGGTGTGTGAACCCTGAGGGCATAATAAGGGGGCACATTAGGTGCTCAGGAACCCGTTAATGTCTATTGGGAACTCGGGAATAGTGGAGTATAACTAGGGGCCCCAGGGTACAGAACTGGGTGGAGAAATTGTTGATTTAGGGCACTAGTCCCATACAAGTAGCTCTGAACCAGTATCCCCACCTGTAACTGGCACCAATATGTCTCCAGAATAATCCAACAATCCCTGTAGTTTTCCCAGTACCCTGCAGCAACAGTCAACTCCAGAAGCAGACTGTGTTCCCACAAGTTCTCCAGAACACACCAGTATGTCCCTAGACAGAACCCCTGTAAGACAGTAAACTCCTCCACTGCAGCCAGTCAAATCAACAGCCAGAATTCCCTACCAGTTTAGCCAGAAAGCCCTTCACTGCAGTCCGAATGCTCACACTAGGTAGCCCCAGTGTTCTCCCTGGATGCACAGTCCTGGGCTATGTTTAAAACATTTTTTGTCTCCTTTGATGCCTGCCATTTGTCTTACAACCCCTCTGCCCCAGGCAGGCAGTGAGTGGAGAAGCAAAAGTGTGCTGAGACTGCAATCTATGCCCAATACATGGGCAGATTTTCAAATAGAGGATTCATTAGTGGATCATGCTCAGGAATCCAGTTTAGAACCTGAGTCCTTACAAAGGCTGCAGAGAGAGACTCTGGCATGGGCAATAAGCACTGGAAGAAGATGGTCACTGACAGCAATGGATCCAAGAGTGCTTACCTGCATAGGTTAAATCTTTCCTGTCGGCACTGCCTGGTTTCTCTCCCCCAGCTGAAGATTGCTTCATCTGCTCTCTTTTAGAAACAATGAAGCTTGGTGGTCCCCCACAGTTTCACCCATGCTAGTTTGGTGGCCAGACTTCCTCCACAGCAGCAGTTCAGTGACAGCAGCATCCCCCAGCTGGACTGGCCTCCAGGTTCCTCTTCTCCTGCTAGCATCAGTATAGAAGTGGCAGTCCTTGCCAGACCAGCTCCTAATCCTGGATGGAGGTAGTCAGTGAAGTGGCACCAAATCCTGGTGCCAGCTCTGGTTAAGAAAATAAGTTATTTTTTTTTAAAGTAAATAAATAAATCACTCTGCACAACAAAAGTGGCTGAGGCCATGACAGAGGGTGGGAGAGGGTAAGCCCGACTGCAGGACCACCTTGGAGGAGCAGAAAGAGCTTGAAAGGAGCCAGTCATGATGTAAGCCATGACAAAAAGAAAAGACTGGCTGGCCTGGTGGTGCTGAGGGTTGAGGCGCTGGATGCCACACCTTGCTTCAGGCTGGTGACCCAGGTCCGGAAATGGACTCGGATCGCCAGGGGTTGGCAGGGGTGGAGAGGGAGTGAGCATCTGTGGACTTCTCTCCCTTTCCGGAAGAGGGGGGTCACCAGTTGTCATTGCATTAGCGACCTCTGGTGGAGGCTTGGGGTCGGTGCACTGGCACTGCACAGAAGGGGGTGGTTTTGGGGCACGACGCCGAGAGGGAGCGCGTGTGGACGCATGCACGCCCCCACCATTGGCTTCATTGCATGCTCCAGTCTCACACCAGAGAAGAAAAGTGGAAAATGGCTCCAGTCATGGCGGCATGATGGGCGTCTCAATGGGGGGACCGTTTGTCTCCAAAGGTGCGTGGCGCGAACTGGATCCTGGTTCAGTGGGTAAGCATAGGGGGTGTCTCTCCACCACCCCAATGCAGGGAGCAAGCTGCAGGGGTAGAGGCCACGAGACCTGAATGGGAGCCGGAAGGATCTTTGGGACGGCGGCCTGATGACCGAAGGGATGCCAAGACATCAAAGATAGGCAGACTGGGGCCAAGGGAGAAAAAGGATTAACAAAAAAAAAAAAAGAAAAGCCTGCCCACAGGGCAGCGGATTAACAGTAAGGCTCCCTCAAGGAGTAGGTCTAAGAGGTAAATGGGCTGCACCAGCACCCAGGACCCCCAATAGGGCTGGATTACAGAAATCTCCACAGAAGCAGAAATAAAATGTGGGTGAGGCAATGAGAAAGCTCCACAGGAGCTAGCACAAGGGTCTAAGCCAGTGATGCACAACATATGGCCAGGGGTCAGAAATTACCCCCACAGCAGCTGTCTGTGGCCCCTGAGGACCTAGCCGCTTCCCCTTGCAGCCTTTGTTTATTTGATTTTGTTTTTAGTTTTAGTAACATGTGCATAGATAAATAGATAGATAGATAGATAGACAGACAGACAGACAGACAGACAGACAGATAGAAAGATAGGAAGGACAGTGTATGGGTAACTGTACACTATAAGGCTATTCTGCCACCGCATGGATACAGTGCCAACTGATGAGATAGATAGATAGATAGGTAGATAGATAGATAGATAGATAGATAGATAGATAAAAAGGACAGTGTATGAGTAACCGTATATAAGGCTATTCTGCCACTGAGTGGATACAATGCAAACTGATGAGATAGATAGATAGATAGATAGATAGATAGATAGATAGATAGATAGTGGATACAATGCAAACTGATGACCTGGAAAGTGAAGCTAGAGAGGCCCCCAAGTCGGCATTGTATCCATGAGGTGAAAGAATAGCCGAGTGGTGTTTGGGTAACCATACACTGTACTATATAGTATATGGTGACCGCAAAATAATAAAAGCACCCACTTTTCCACATTTTACATCAGCTCTGTGACCCCCTTGATTAACAACCGCTGCTGGCCAGCACACGCACGTATCACTGTCACACAGCAAGAGACAATGAATCACAATGTCTTCTGGACTCCCTTGTATTATGTTGACCTCACTAACACAGAACGAAAAGTCATTCTGCATTAGTGAGGACATCACTACTGCAACAGAACGACTTTTTGCAGTGTATGGATTTCCATATACAACTGCATTCCACCATACACTATACATAGATAGATAGATAGATAGATAGATAGATAGATAGATAGATAGATAGATAGATAGATAAATGTATGTTTTGATTTATTTTATGTGCACATTTAATAATGTCTTGCTGGACATTTATCACCTTGGATCATTTTACAGTGGCCCTTGGCCCTCTGCCTGGACTCAAGTTTTCAGTCTGACCCTCCACCAAAAAGAGATGTGCACCACTGTTCTGAGCTATGCAAATAAACTGTTAAATATTTATAAGCATGCTTAACTAAACTAAAGTAAGTGCACCTTTCCTGTTAGCGCCTAGTTGATCTGCATTTAAAGTGATATTGCCTTGTGTATAAGAGTCTTCCTATCCTGCACAGTGAATAGCCTGCCCTGGCACATATTGCCCCTTCTAACCTTGTCTGGTGCCCCTTGATTAAAGCATAGTATTTGCCAGCAAAAAAAAGGACAGATTGGCCCTCCCCATCTGCCCAGACGGTCCATGCCTAGTCTGTATCCACAGACCCTGTTATTTTAGCATCCCCCCCTTCCCTGCTTATTTATAAATATTCCCCATGTCAGTCCCATTCACGCTTGAATCCCCCCCAATGTTTTTGCCTCCAGCACTTCCGCTGGCATTCTTTTCCAGGTGTCCGCCACTCTTTAAGTGAATTAGTACTTCCCACATCCCTCTTAGAACACCCCCCTGCAGCTTTGTTGCCTTCCCTCTGGTCCTGGTGCTCCTATTCAATTGAAAGAGACTCCAGCATACTTTTCACCCTTTGGGGTACTTGTAGGTGTCTATAATGTCCACTCTCATTTTCTTCTCTTCCAGTGTGTACATGTTGAGAACCCCCAGTCTATCTTAATAGGGCTTGTGATGCAATCCCTTCTCCTTTTTTAATTGTCTTTCTCTGGACTGCCTTCACTTGGTCTGTGTCCTTTCTGCACAGCACCCTCCAGAACTGGACACAATACTCCAAGTGAGATCTGACAAGTGAGCATTGCAATGGCAATGCCACCTCCTTCCTCCGGTTGGAGTTTCCACTCCCTATATATTCCAGCAACCAGCTGGAGCTACACACTGATTTTTCACACTGCTTGCCACTTTGAGATCATCAGATATGATAACCCCAATGTCCCTTTCATGCTTAGTGACTGTCAGTACCTCTTCCCATGCTATACTCAGCTTCTGAGTACAGGTGGGTGAAGTCGACAAAATTCACTCCATGAAATATTTCACAAATAGCACTCAATTCACAGAGTGAAAGTCACAAAATTCACCAATTTGTGGAGTACGGATCGATGGGTGGCTGCTTCAGTCTTTCATGTGGGGTTGGGTGGGACAAGGGAACAGCACTTTGTACCTCGGGCACCATTCCCCCCTCAAATCCCACCCCCAGTAGATGACTGGAGCAGCCCCCCTCCCTTCTCTAGCTGCCTGGAAAACATCCTCTTCAACGACTAGCTGGCTAATAGACTGAATGAAAGAGCATGTGCTTGTACAAGCACACGCTCATTCATTCAGAGCAGGTCAGTTGGGCTGCCACTGTGGAGGTGAGTGAAGGGCTGTACTAGTGGCCCTCTTGGGGACTGTATTGGGTGACTCGGGGGTGGAGCGGAATGGTGGTGGTGCTGGGCACTACCTGATGGGGTGGGCAGGCAGTTCCACTGGACACCAGGGATTTTTTTATTGGGGCCAGCAATCGGTGAGGTGGGGGGTCCACTAGACACCAGGAATTTGGGGACTTATTTCTATTATTGGGGCCGTGATCAGTGGGGTGGGGGGTCCACTAGACACCAGTGATCTTATATATATGTCTATCTATCTACATATAAACTGAGGCTGGTGATTGGCGGGGGGGGGCATTACACACCAGGGACAGATAGGGAGTGGTGTTGGGGTTCCCCATTTGTAACTTCTACTTGCTTTGTTTTTTTTTAAATGCAATTTGCCCTTAAACCCCTCCAAAAGCAAGGCAAAGTCACAAATGGTGAATTTCGGTTAATTTTGGGAAATTACATGAAGTGCTCCAAGGAGGTGAATTTGGAGACTTTACCACATATTCACCTGCAGAAAAAAACTTTGCTGCATCTCTACTCCTGGGTCTCTGTGCCCTAGGTGCATGATTTTGCACTTTTTGACATTGAACCATAGCTGCCTTGCAATTAGCCACTCCTCAAGTTTCCCAGTGTGCCTACACATTATCTTCATCCCCTCCTGAGTGTTTACCCTATTACAGATTTTGGTGTCATTTGCAAAATGGCATACCTTCTCTTCCAGTTCTTCCACAATGTCACTGCCTCCAGTACAGGAAGAGGTACTGGACAGGGAGCTAGTGGAGGAAATACATGAGATGGCAGTGAAAAGTGGAATTCTACAGATGTGGGATTTCAATATGCCAGACATGGATTGGAACACCAGTTTAACTGCTTCAGTCAGAAGCGAGGCATCCTTGATTCACTCTGGCGGCTGGAATCAGGCAGCATGTGCTTGATCCCACCAGAGACAGGGCAAGTCTAGATCAAGTAATGACCAACAGGGATTGAATCACACATGTCCAGGTAGAAGGGCAACTGGGATCCAGCTATCACAACATTTTGTAGTTCAGCATAGGGACAGAGACTCACTCAAGTCATACTAGGGCTAAGGTTTTGGATTTCAAAAATGCTGACTTCAGTGAAATGGGGAGGGATATCAATAGAGTCCTGGAAAGAACAGGGGTAGGAGGGGAAGTGGAAGAACAGTAGAAGCATCTAAAGGAAGCCTTACTGGAAGTAACAAACCAATGCATCAGATTGATATCCAAAGGCAAGAGAAGGAGAAAGCCACTGTGGTTCTTGAGAAAGGTGGTAGTAAAGGTCAGGGCAAAAAGGAAATGGTTCAGGAAAAAAAAGAGACCTAAAGGAAGGAGGACAGGGAGGAGTACCTAGAGTGTCTAAGGGAAGTGGGAAAGGTAGCAAGGAGAGCAAAGGCTCAGAATGAGGAGGGTTTAGCAGAGTCAGCTAAGAAAGGTGACAAGACATTCTTCAGACGTATCAGCGAAAGAAGGAACAACAAAGGGGGAGATTGCAAGGCTCGGGGAGAGGGAGAGGAATGCAAGGAGGGTGACATGGAAAAGGCAGAAATGCTGAATAAATATTTCTCTTCAGTATTCACAGAAGAGGGGGGGGCAGGGCTGGGGCCACAGCAGTACAGCAGCTGCCAAAGGGGTGAAGATGTGAACAGTAGTCCATTCACAGGGGAAAAAGTCCTGCAGGAGCTCACTAAATTGAAGGTGGACAAAGCGATGGGACCAAATGGCATACATCCAAGGATATTAAGAGAACTTTGAAGGGAGATAGCAGAACCTTTGGCAGCCATGTTTACCGAATTATTCAACACAAGGGTGGTACCAGAGGATTGGAGGAGGGCAGATGTGGTCACTCTACACAAATCTGGCAGCAGGGAGGAGGTAGGAAACTATAGGCCGGTCAGCCTTGCCTCAGTAGTGGGAAAGATTATGGAGATATTACATAAAGAAAGGATAGTGGGGCATCTAGAATCCATTGGAGCCCAGGACCATAGACAACACAGAATCACAACGGGGAGGTTGTGTCAAACAAATCTGGTTCATTTCTTCGACTGGGTGACAAAGGAAATAAGTCAAGGCGGGGCAGTGGACATCACTTACCTTGATTTCAGAAAAACCTTTGACACTGTCCCACGTAGCAGGCTGATAAACAAGATGTGTAGGCTGGGCATGGGGGACAGGGTGGTAAACTGGGTTAGAAACTGGCTCACAGACAGGAGGCAGAGGGTGGTGTTAAATGGGGTACAGTCTTGGGGGATAGGGGGATAACCAGTCGGGTGCCTCAGGGATTGGTCCTGGGGCCAGTCCTGTTCAATGTCTTCATTAGTGACATTGCAGAAGGGCTGGAGGGAAAGGTCTGCCTATTCGCAGATGACACCATGATCTGTAATAGAGTGGATGTCCCAGAGGGGGTGGAGAAAATGAGGAGGGACCTGGGGAACTTTGAGAAATGGTCTGTGGACTAGCAACTGAACTTTTAATTCAAAATAATGCAAAATTATGCACCTGGGACACAGAAACCCTTGGGAAAGCTACAGGATGGGGGGGGGAGTTGCTGACAGTCACAAAGGAGGAAAGGGACCTGGGGGTTATTATTTCAGACAACCTGAAAATGTCAGAGTGCTAAGGCAGCTGGGAGGTCCAGTGGCATGTTGGGGTGCATATGCAGGAGTATCACCAGCATACGGAGAGAGGTAGTGATGCCATTATATATAACCATAGTCAGGCTTCACATGGAGTACTGTGTGCAATTCTGGAGGCAGCACCATTGTAAGGATATTAACAGGCTGAAGATGGTCCAGAGAAGGGTGACTAAGATGGTTTATGGCTTGCAACACAAGACTTATGAGGAGAAATTAAGGGATCTCAACACGTTCTCGCTGGAAGAGAGGAGGGAAAAAGAGGACAAGATTGATACATTTAAGTTCCTCAAGGGAATAAAAATGGTGCAGGGGGAAGACATTGCCCAAAACAGGAGGAGCACAAGAAGGAGGGGGCATGACATGAAATTGGAAGGTGGGAGGGTAAGAGGGAATGTGACGAAGTTCTTTTTCACAGGAGGTGGTGGGAGTGAGCACAGTGGATGGATTCAAGCATGCTTAGGACAGGCATAAGGGAACCATAGAGGTACAGCAGCAGGTGGGTCAGAATCAGTAATCCAGTACAAGGGCTTACAGGCAGAGTAGATGGGCCAGGTGGTCCTTATCTGCTGACAGTTTCTATGTTTCTATGTTATGAAGACATTGAAGAGGACCGATCCCAGTACTGAGCCCTGCAGCACCCCGCTGGTCACTTTACCCTCATTAGAGTGAGTGCCATTAACCACCAGCCTCTGTCACCTACCCATTAACCAGTTCCTTACCCAATTCACAAACACAAGAGCTGCTCACTCACGAGCTGATTGGTAGGTGCAATCAAATAAATTGATCCGTAAGGCAAAACACAGGGAGTTGCACCTGAGGTAATGTTGTAAGCTGGAAAAAGGAAAAATTGAATCAGTGATTGCAATGCCAGAAATCTATTTAGAAAAGAATGTTTAGAATTAAACTCCGGTGCTTTGCATGCAAGGCATGACACTTCGTCAGTGGAGCACAACCAATGGTTGCATGTATTGCTTATATTCACAGTGTTTGAAGATGTAGAGTACAATTTAACCATTTATCCTGGCTAGCATCAGCTCTGATGCACTCATAGTGCAATAGATTCAATTATACTAAAAATCCAATATGAAATTTTTTTTATAATTGCTGAGGTATGTGAACTTTTCTCTCTATACAAAAATACTTTCAACTAAAGGGAGCCTCAAGATTTTTAAAGTAATAAAGTAATACATTAATAGTTAGATCCAGATAAAGAGCTACTTGCTGTTTGCAGCCAAACACTCAGTAGTAGTACTGATAGCAAGGTAAACAAGACAACATTGATTAAAACAGAAGTGTGGCACAATAAATTTAAGGTGCACTACAATTGAAGTTGAAAGTCAGAAGCACTGTATGTGTGTTTTGGAGGGTGGTGGTGGTGGTGAGGGGTTGAGAAAGGTAGGGAGATAGGAAAAAGAAACAGAATTGATGAATCCAAGTGCTGTTAAATTCAAAGTGAATGTTTAAGCAAAGCCGCACAAAGTAGGCTAGAAAGGGGAAGCAGAATGAAAAGGAAGGATCATGTGTAGATCCACCTGGCTTCTTGCTGTAGAAGTTGTTTGTCTCAATCACCTCTTCTGGGAAATGGAGGAACATGTTCAATGGCCATAAAGTTAGCCCATTAGTATCATTATTGTGATACTGGGAAAAATGTTGCCTTAATGGTGTATCTTGAAGAGTAGTTGAACAAGCGTGTTCTTGAATCAGTGTTTTCAGTTGTTGTATGATACGACCAACGTAAACCTTTGGTCAGGGAGAGGATATAATATATACAATAAAAGTTATTCTGCAGTAGATAAACTGCTTAATGTCAACATTTTCACAGTGATTGGATGTACATGTGGTTGCCCACAGCTGGAGGAGGCAACCAGGGAATATAAGATATTTAGGGTTCTTTTTTGTATAAACTGTGGTTTACAATGTTCCCTATGTGTTTGCTTCTTTTGTATGATACCTTTGGTGAATCTTTTAGCATTGCATTAAAATACCTGTCGGTCTATAAAATATACTGGGTATTGTTGACAATCTTGACAATTTGGGGGACCAAATGGTTAAATTCCAAAATAAGATTTACTGGGAGGTCACCTGATTGCCTGGATGAGATGGCAGCTTGACTTCTTTGCTTGGTGCTGCCTCCCGTGAATCCTGCTCCATCCTCCATTTATACCATTTGGGGATTGGTAAATTAATGTGACTGGCACATGATCCAGGTATGCATTCGGTTGAGGTACCATCTCTAGAACAGAGTGCTCTACAGAAGCTGAAAAAATTGATAGAGAAATGTCCCACTAGGCTGCAGTTGTTGGAGTCTAAGATGGTGGCTGTGAAAAACTGGAACACTAGGTCACCCGACCAAGTCCGCCAATCCCTCTTGATTGAACAAATTGCTGCATACATTGGGCTGAACAGAAGCTTCTTTAGCTATGGCAGTGGAACACAACTCAGTATAGGATCATTGGCTCCAAGCCACAGAGAATCAGATTGACTGGCTCATGGAAAAGCTGGAAGACTTGGATAACAGGGGCAGTAGAAAAAACATTTATATATTGGGACTGCCAGAGGGCTCTGAGGGAAAAGACCTGGTTCAATGTCTCTGAACTTATCTCCTTATTTGACTATGGAGATATCCTTACCTCTAGTGGGGAAAAAGGGGATCTTAAAAAATTAGAGGTCTGTCATGGCAATTTTGCTAGATTTATATTAGGACCCCTTGGCAAATCCACAAGTGTCAGTTATATAAACAGCTGGGCTGGCAGAGACTAAATGAGAGTAACAATGAACACTTGCTGGCCTTTATATGTAGGGGCTTGGTGGGTAGATATCTGGGCTACATCATGGAAAATCTGGTTTATAGAAATAAATTAGACTCATTAAGATCTGTTAAAGTGTGAGATTTGGAGTTACTTAGATGTGGCCTGGAAATCGGCTGCCAGTCCATATATTATAGGGGGATACTGGGATGGAATGGGATCCCAACACAATTGTGAATGGGAAATGTGAACAAATTATGGGCAGGAATAAAATCCTGCCACAGGAAAAAGATACATCATAAAAGGCAGTGCTGTGAATTTATATAATTCGAACTTAACAGGTAGAATAGGTGTAAGGGCAGAGGGAAAGTGTGTCAGTTTGGCTGGGGCATGGGTTGTGTATAATATTGAATATTGTTGTTTGTCTCATAGTTTAACATTCTTGTAACTAAAGGAAATATGAGAATTCATTCATTGATATAATTTTTATGATGTTGTATAGATTTTAGTATATGTATGGAATATTTTTTCTTTATTTTTGAATCTTTGTATATATCATTGTGGACCTAGTTGAAAATGAGTTTTACTCAATCGAGTTAATCCCTTATTCATATAAATTTCTATGAATAAAAATATTTTACTACGTACTACTATTTAAATGGCTTCAGCTCACCCTTGATGATTATAACTTTGAAATGGAGAGGCTGGATCCACTACAGTTGGTCAACTAACTATTTGTCGACCGATGTTACAGCGACTCTCTTATGTCAACCGCATTTGTGGTCAGCATATAGGGAGTCACAGGACACATTGTTTTCTTTGGGGGGCTTTGCCCCTGAACCGTCATGCAGGGGGCTCTGCCCTCCATACTCCTTTCTACTAAAATAATCAACTCCGAGTTGGAGTTGTTTTGGGGAGGTGGTGCAATACCCCTGGAAAGCAGTGGAGGGGTCCCACGCTGACCTTATAGTGACCTGTCACTGTTGTCACTGTACAGAACAAGTCACATTAAACTGTTCCTTCAACTCACTAGTCTTTCATTATTTTTAAGGGATGACAATGCAGTGGCAATTCTGAACTCTTTAAACTAAAACTCTATTCCATCTAAAGTTCAGCTCAACTGCAATGCACTTTTTTCAGCTTTTTTCCAATCCTTATGCACTGCAGTGATGCTTGTTTTTCTACTGTGAGCTGTTAGTCCCCTCCCATTCGTACTTTGCTTCTAATCATAGCATTGCCCATCTGCATTTTGTTTCACTCATTTACAGCACTTTAGCTACAGTATGTGCACATCCATAATCACTAGGGATGCTGTATTTTGCATTTGTCTGAGGTTTGTGTCAAATTACTGTATTTGTTTAACCTACTCCTCCTGAATGCCTGCCAAAAGATGCTCTTGGACGGGCATTTATTCAGTACTGCTGTTTGCCCCTTGATATGCTGTGCACTCGCTCGTGACAAGTTTATTTTGGGTAAGATAAGAATTGTTTGAGTTAACACAATGACAAAAGTGAGGAAATTCAGTGTTAGGGTTGCCACCCCTTGCACCCCAAGCCCACCCCTTCCCCACCAACAGGCATCAGGGTGTATGTTGGGGTCATCGGTCCTAACTCACACCTCATTCTCCTATACTGCACCACCTCAGCTTGTTTACAAATGGGATGGGGTGAGATGTAGGACCGATGACCTCAACGCACACCCGATGCCTGTTGGTGGGGATGGGGTGGGTTTAGCAAAGGGTGGCAACCCTAACACCAAATTTTCTCACTTTTATCACTGTGGAACAACCCTAACTGATGCACTAAACAGAGTTTTTGCCATGAATATATATATATATATATATATATATATATATATATATATTTTATATAATCATATGTATTAGCTATGTTGGATACGTATAGTAATGGTAATGAAACATATATTTTGTATAAGTAAAATGTCTTCAAATAATGTTGCTTGAGCACAGACTTGACATGGAAGCCAAGTTTTTTCTAGGCAGGGAAGGGTGTAACCCCCTATAAATGGGGGTTAACAAAAGTCTTCCTTGGGTGTGCTTAAATGGCCACTGCCAGGCGGGCATTCTGTGTCTTTACAGGTGTAAAAGTGCTTGTGTGTGAGTGCCCTGTTAGCCTCCGGGCCAGTCTTTTTAAGAGACATTATTTTTGTAGTGTATAATTAATCTGGATAGGGGCCGAGTGTTTCCAGACTCGATTCCCACCCGAGCTGCAGTGATATTGCTCTGTTCTGCCATTACTAATGGTGCAGAGGGAGATCTGTTAGAACTGGTAATTGTTTGCTGATTAGCTGCTCTAATAACATTGTTATTATGGTTTGTCTAACCTGCCTTTCTTTGCAGCATGGACATTTCTGTATTGCACCACTCAGTACCTTTTGGGGACCTTAAAATGAAGTCTGTCCCCAGGGGTCTTCTGGGAGTGAATTTCTGCAGGAATTGTAGTTTTTTGACTTTGGCACCTAAATGGACCAGGAGGGGGAGCCCTTGCTTTGACAGACAGACAGATGAATCAACCAACCAAACCCTTTTTGGATCAGAAGGAAGTCCCAGTGCTGCCTGCAGCCTAGTGTCAGTCTGAGTATGGAGTTGAGAGAGTGAACAGCTCGAATGATTCAAGCAGCTTTTCCTGCATAGTCAAGTGGGAAACTGGTAGAAAGGCTTAGTTTGGTCTGTCTGCTTGCTGTCCCTCAAAAGGGATCCTTAAAGAGTACTTAAATAACTGGACTGTATCTGAACTAATTGTGACAAAAGTCACTGAATTGTGACTGTACCTTTGCCTGAAGAAGACTGACGATTTGCTGTATGCGATCAGCCTGTTAGGACGTCTGAATCACCACAGAGATCACAGTTTTGCTAAGGAAAGTTAAAATTGCAGCCGGACTGTCACCTAAACTGTGGTATTGCTTTTCTTTTACTATAAGTGTGCTGAATGCTGTTAGTGGGTCACAATTTGGTTCCCCACTGCCTAAAAATAACGCACTCCATGATGAAAGTAAAACCAATGCTGGTTCCCAAATTATTAAAGGACTTCCAATGTAATAAACTGCCAGAACCAAAGGAGCCCCAACTGTGATGACAAAGACAGTCACCTGTCCTCCGAAGTCCTAAAACAGAAAAATCCACAAGTTCTGTGAATATGAGTTGGGGGGGGGGGGCAACACAACAAGGATGATACAAAGCAGGAGTCAACAATCCAATTTAAAATAATGCTCCACAGTAGAGACTTCAGCAAAAAATCCAAATTCAAACATACAGTTCAAAAAGTCCACTAAGGAGCACCAAAGTAAGAAAAATGCAAAATGAACATTGGAGCAAAGTCACGGTACAGGCAGGCGTGACTGTTATGGAGGAGTTCAAACAGCAAACAGTCCACTGCAGGAGAAATTTGTGGCATCATTTAAACACAGGAAAGCCACACGACTCTAGTAAAAGGCAGAAACTAAGGTATCTCCAACATTACCTTCACTGAAAAACACATTAAGCAGCAGAACATTTCAGGTAGAAGTTGTAGAAGTCAAGTCAGTCACTTCAGGGGCTCCTAATTCCATCTCTTCCCCCTGAGGCTGAGGTGAGGGTGCCAGGTGGGTCCTGGGCGAGGGCAATCCAAAGTGGTCTTGCAAAGAAGGTATCCGCCTCCTCAGGTGTATGAAATTGTAGACCTGACCCTCAATTGTGACCACCAGGGTAGCTGGGTAAAGTAAGGTATGGGTAAGCTTCTGGTTCTGCAAGCCCTGCTTGAACCAGTCGAAAGCTTGCTGCTGCTCCAAAATTCCACTAGGGTAGTCAAGATAGAAGGAGATCCATTGACAAAAATATTCCGCAGCTCCCAGACTTTAGCTAAGATGAGGTCTTTATCTGGGAACTGGTGGAGCTTAAAAATCAATGGCCAGGGTCTAGTGTGAGATTTAGAGCTCTGGACTTGGCGAATGTGGTGGGCCCGCTTGGTATGCCAAAGCTGCTGTGACAATTTGACAGCAACCGACACTACAATACAAGTCACATTAAACTGTTCCTTCAACTCACTGGTTTAGCATTTTCTAATGAGTTGTCTAATGTGTGCAGTGTTCAGTTCAATGGCTTGTTAAAAGTTTCATAATGGCTGTCAGTGAGCTGGTTTTCAGTTTCAGCTTGCTTTTGAGCTGGCTGCTTAAGAGTTTCATTTTGGTTTCAGAAGTACAGCACAGTGTTCTACAGAAATGGTTTTACACTTTAGTGATTGAGATAATGTACAGCACTGTACAATAGAGTACTGTATATTGTCAGCATGTAAATTCCTGATTTATGCAGTGCTGTATCTTTCCTGCTGCACATGGTGCTTTTGTACATTTGTGATGTGTTTTAAATTATTTGTTGAAGCTACTCATTTGGAATGCCTGCTGAATGATAACCCCTTCCCAACTGACGTGATTCAGTACTGCTGTATGACTCCTGACGTGCTACGCTGTGCACGCGCTTGGAAAAAGTTTATCTTGTGTTAGATAAGGCATATTTGAGTTAAAACTGGCTTTACTGAACTCAGCAAAGTTAATTATGTTTGAAAAAGATCACGGTAACATGTTTACTTTACTGTTTGAAACTTGAAGCCGTGGTTCTGGGCATGTACATATGCACATGCCGAGAGTCATGGCTTCAGGTTTCAAATAGTAAATTAAACATATTATGGTGATCTTTTTCAAACAGAATTAGCTTTGCAAAGCTCAGTAAAGCCTGTTTTAACTCAAATATGCCTTATCTAACACATCGACAACAGAAATGCAACCGAAAACGCAAACTCCAAGGCCAACAGAAACGCAAACAGTGATGAACATGCAAACAGTAACAGTAATGCAATTGGAAATGCAAACAGTTGCAGTAACAGCAATGATGACTCCAAAGCGAACAGTAACACAAAAGGATACGCAAATGCAAGTGCATACAGAAACACAAATGGTAACACGCACAGTCACGGTACTGCAATTGGAAATGCAAATGTTAATGGTAACACCAACGATGATGCCAAAGGAAACACAAACACAAAAGCAAACTGAAGTGTGTATGCAAACGTAAATGGTAATGCACTCAGTGATGCAAAATGAAATGCAAATAGAAACAGTAATGGAAACGTAAAATGGTAACAGTAACGCACATGCAAGCACAAACAAAAACACAAAGGGTAACGCACATGGTGGCAAGATCAGAAATACCATGTAAACGTTATGGAATGCAAGTGGAAACGCTAACTGTAATAGTAACAAAGTGCACACCTTTTTCCCAAAAGCTGCATAAAGAAACAAAGTGAATACAAAGAATATATGCCTAATAATGGGGCTCAGAGCAGAAAGTGAGCACTTGGAATACTAAATTGCTTATATCTCAGGAACCGTATGACGTAGAAAAAAATTAAAATTTCATATAATTTATGACTTTCCTGGCTAGTTTTGCACTTAGCCCCATAGCAGGGGGCTAAGCATTTTTCTGATGAAAAGTTCATATCTTGAAGCATTTCCAAGATACAGGCCCCGAAAGGCACAGCAGACGCTGTATTTTTTAATTTTTTTTTTATTTTACTTTTTGTTGACCGGGTAAGTGCACTAGACAAATCCTGCCTATTTTCAGGCACGACCCAGGGGGAGGGAGATGAAGATAAATGCCAACTGACCTTGAACCAGATTAAGCTGTTGGTGGTATTTTTAGTGAATGAGGGAAATTTGGCCAGGACACCGGGGAAATTCCCCTAATCTTTGCCAGTAAGGGGACCCTGTCACTGTGTGAGGCAGTCATTCTGACCTCGACCATGGAGGAGGAAGGAGCATTGCAAGGGGCTACGAAGGCCCAGAGTTCTGCGGAACACAAAGTTCCATCATTGGAGGGATCTGCTGAGGTGGTGGCTGGGATGCACCCGCGGGGTGGCCAGCATATCACCCAACTCAGTGGTCCCCTGGAAGCTCCCAAAGTTTTGTCTTTGAGTTTGGAAGAGAAATGGTGCTGCTTGGAGGAGGAACTCCTCCGGTTGAGTGAATTATTGGCACAGGAGCATAGGAAGTTTAATGTGGAGGATGAACGGAAGCAGAAGAGGTCCATGATGTCGCCGGGTGCTTCTGAAGCAGCGGGGCCTAGTAAGCTCCATTCAGCTGCTGAGCGACAAGTTTCGGGTAGTGTTATGGCATCTAAGGCTTGGGGGGACCTTGTGGATGTGTCCTGGTCTCCTGAACAAGCGCTACGAGAGGCGGGCTTTACTCCGGTGTCGGACGAAGCATGGAAGCCAGCTGAGGAGGTTGCAGCTCTGCAGGAAGATGCTCAGATAAGTACTATGACTGTTCCTGCCCAATCTTCCTCTATTTTGAGTGATGTCTCCCCAGTTTTCCCTGATCCTTCGGCTGCTTCTAACCCTGGCCTTCTCTTCGGTGTGATGCTGGGTGAGGTGGCTGAAGATCTGGCTTTTTCTGCTGCTGCTGTGCAGGGGCCGGCTCCAGATCCCACAGAGAAGCCTACTTATGCTAGCCATTTTCAGCAGCCTGTGGAACTGGCTAGATGGCGCAATGCCATTCGTTTGCGCTATGTGGGCCCCTGAGACAATCCCCCCAACATATTTTATGTTGGGAAGATGCTTTTGACATGCAGCATGGGGTTCTCCCCCTCTGAAGTTTATGCTCTGATTCATGTCCCTGGGGAATTTATTTTTGATATAAGTTTTCGCACCCCTGCACTTTTGGAACTCTTTTGGAGTCGCTATTTGAATCTGAAGACTAACCCTTTGTGGTCTGACTTTATTGTGTTACCTCTTTCAAAACAGCCCTTTAGGGTCATTACAATCCTGTTCAGGAATGAAGGGATTAATGTAGTTGATATTGTAAACTGGCTCTCTAAAAAATGTGAGATATTCAGGGGAATCCTGTTCCTATCCTGGATGCTGAAGGCTTTTGGAATGGGGGTTGGAAATTTCAGGTAAAGCTCCATTCCACCGATTCTGATTTAATACATCTCCCTAACTGTTTTTTCCTGGGTAGGGATAAGGCCTTCCTTTTCTACCCGGGTCAACCCAGAGTCTGCTTTAAATGTGGGTCTCAGACTCACATAAGCACCGCTTAAGAGGTGCTCAAGTGTTCTTATTGTGGGGAGACTGGTCACCCTAGTGTCCATTGCTTTCAGACATCCAGATGTAATCTCTGTGATGAGGTTGGCCATACTTTTGAATCTTGCCCTTTGGCTGCTAAAAACATGGCTGAAGCAGATTTTGGGGTTCAGGACCATTATATCTGGGTGGCTGTGCAGCTTGGCCTCTCTTCTGGGGGAAAACTGGCTCCCAGTGCCTCTGTGGCTGGTCCCCCTCTGGCTGAGACAGTCTTACCCGAGGAACCCGATTTGGTTTCTGATGACATCGATTTACCTGCAGTTGTGTCTTCCATGGTGTCTGAGCCGGAGATTGTGGGGGTTGCTGGCCCTGCTTCCCCTTTGCCTTCTGGTTTAGGCCCCTCGGATGAAGGTTTTGTCATAGTTAGTGGTAAAAAAGTCAGTTAAAGGGAAAAGTAAATTGGTTAAAAAACCTGTTGTCATGGTTTCAGCTTCTCCTATAGCTGACCCAAATATTTATGAGGTTTTAATGGAAGATCCAGAGGAGGTGTCAGAGCTGGTTCAGCCTTCTGTGCTTCCTTCTCAGCCTGAGCCTCTGGAGCCTTCTGGAGCCCATTCGGACCCTAGGCCTCAAGATTGTAAAAGTGGTAGAGTAACTAGGGCATCCAGTAAGGTGAAGTGAAGTTATCCCTTTTGCATTCCATGGCTCCCTTTCACTTTCAAGTGGCATCCTTGAATGCAAACTGCATTAAGTCTCCCGTTAAGCGTCGGAGCACTTATTCTCATTTTTTACATGAGAATTTGGATTGTGTTTTCTTTCAGGATGTTTGTTTGCACTCTCCTAAGGAGTTGGCAGCTGCCACTACTGGTTGGATGTGGGGGGACAGTTTTTGGTCACAAGGGAGGGATTTGTGCAGTGGGTTTGGGATTTGTTTTCTTCTATCACATATCCAGGTGATTCATCATGTAGAAATCTTAGAAGGCAGGGCCTTAGTTTTGGAAGTTAAATGGGGTTCTCTGCCTTTGCGTTTAATGAATATTTATGCACCACAAACTAAATTTGATAGGGTGTCCCTTTTTAAATCACTTTATCCATTTTTGTGCACCTCTTCTATAGTTATTCTCGGTGGGGACTTTAACTGTTCTCTACCCTCCCTGGTCCCTTCTGCTAGCAGGAAAAAGGTGTACTGTGATATGGCTAGTTTATCTCAACTTCTTGCAGATACCGGCCTGGTTGATGCTTTTGGGCCTTCTACAGCTGGGTTTGGTAATACCTATTTTTGTGGTTCCAGAGCATCCCGGATTGATTATTTTTTCATTTCTCCTGGGGTTGCTGTGCAATCACAATCTTTACAGGAGGTGGCTACGTCAGATCATAAATTGCTTAAATTAGCTTTATGTGATGTGCCAGAGGTCCAGAGGGGGGCCGGGCATTTGGAAATTGAACACTGCATTGCTAGTTATCCCTTGTGTGGATGATGGGCTTCATTCCCTTTTATTGGCACTTCAGTCTGTCTTGTTTTTATATGATGACTTAAATACTTGGTGGGGGGATACCAAAAATGAAGTCAGGACCTACTTTAAAGTCATAGGTCGGCTTAATGGGAGGTTGAAGCATGATGAGCTTCGATATCTTAGATGCCAGCTTCACTTTTGGTCTAATTTATGCCAGCACCTTGGGTCTAACTGCCTTGATCGGATTAAGGAGTTGAAAGTGGAGTTGGCACAGTTACAGTCACAGGTTTTACAGGATATGGAGCGGAGGCATAAGTATGGGGTTTGTGGTAAGAAGCGGGAAACTTTACCTTTTGAAGCTATGAGACTTGTTAAGGAATCCCGAGGTATGCTGTATTTAAATACTACAGAGGGTGGGCGAGTGACAACAACTGACGGCATTTTGGATGCTATACATACTTATGCTTCTGCCTCTTTTCGGAGTAGATTACTTTCGGAAGCCTCTATTTGTGGCTGGTTCTCTTGCAGACTGGTACCTGTCTTGGCTCCTGATGAGCAGTATAATTTGGTGCAACCCATCACAATGGAAGAATTGAAAACTGTTATTTGGTCTTTGAAGTCAGGCATTATTCCTGGTTCTGATGGGTTACCTCATGAGGTCTATAAAGTCCTGTGGGAAGTCTTGGGTACTGAACTTTGTGAGGTATTGAATGCTGGGCTGCAGGTTGGGGCTCTTCCTCAGAGTATGTTGCAGGGCGTTTTACTCTTGCTTTACAAGAATAAGGGGGATCGAGGGGATTTGGCTAACTGGAGGCCTTTGTCTTTCCTAAACACTGATTACAAGATTCTGATGAAGGTTCTATGCATTCATTTACAGAAGATTTTGGGTTCCTTATTGCATCCATCACAGTTTAGTGGGGTACCTCATAGGAGAGTTCAGGATGCCCTGATTCTTCTTAGGGAGCTTATCTCTAAGGGAGCATCAGGGGAAATCTTTGGGTAACTGGTCTGTTTAGATCAAGCCAGGGCTTTTGACCAGGTAGAATACAAGTATCTCTGGGAGACCTTGCAGAGGTATGGTTTTCCCTTACAATTTGTGGGATGGTTACAGACTTGTTATAAGGGTATTACTGTACTACCGAGTGTGAATGGCTGGTTGGGAAGGGAAATTGCGGTGCATAGAGGTGTTAGGCAGGGGTGTCCGGTTAGCCCCTTACTTTATGTGCTTTCCTTGGACCCCTTCTTGCATGCCTTAAATAGGATGGAGGATATTACTGGTTTGTCAGTGGGCTGTGTGGATCTGAAGATTGTCTCTATAGCGTATGTGGATGATTTAGTTTTAATTTTATCAGATAGGGCTTCTGCTGTTGTGGCACAGCTGTTGTTACAGTCCTTTTCTGACATGTCTGGCTCCTCCATAAATAAACTTAAGAGTGGGATATTACCTTTGGGGTATGACGCCACTGATGTGGCTGCAATTTGGGACATGCCTATTGATTCTGGGCATAGGAGGATTCTTGGGGTTTATTCTGGGGGTACAGATGCCCATAGGTACAATTGGGATAGGCAATTGTTGGAGGCCTGTGATATAGTGGTGCTTTGGAATAAAGGCCAAATGTCTAAAGCTAAATGGCTTTACCTTATTAAGACTTTTTTGTTGCCATGTTTTTTGTTTATAGCTGTGGTCCCCCCCCCCCTTCTTTGGAATCGTCTCTTTATGGTGTGTTTTTCTTTGTTTATGGGGAAGTAGGTTGAACCCAGTGCGGAGGGGCATTACATATTTACCTATTGGTGAAGGGGGTCTAGGAATGTTAAATCTGGTGGTGTTCCTGCATAATATTTTTTATTTTTTATAATTTTGTTCCATTGCTTAAAGGGGACAATAAGATCTGGTCCCCGTGGGTGGCTGATGGCATTGGTCTCCTTCTGGAGCAATGGGATTCTGCTTCCTTTTTGGCTCATCAGGTTCGGCTGTGTACCTTGGCTAGCTATTTTCAGGTGATGTTTCATAAATTAAAATCCTGGCATATTGTCAAACAATCCCTTTTTCTCCAGTTGCGGCAGCAATTTTACTGTGCTGTATTGCAGGATTTCTTTTATGCGGATCCCTGGTTTCGAGATTTGTCTATTTCTGAGCAACATTCTAAGCTGCAATTATTGGTCAGTAAGCGAGTCCCTAGGTATATGTGGGATTTTTTGTGGCTTTGTCTTCATAAATGGTTGGGGGTCAAGGGTAACATGAGGCATAAAGAACTCTCAGAGAGATTTTGTTCTAGGGAGGAAACTTGTATAGGGGTAGTTGAAACAATGCAACATTTATTTTTTGACTGTCCCTTTGTTGTGTCTTTCTGGTCCCACTTTCATGCTGTGTGGCCGTTGAACCCTTTTCAGGGTTATTCATCTGAGATATGGGTGGAGGGGGTCCTTCCGGTCTCCTGGGTTATTTATGATGCTGTCACAATTCGTCTTTTAATGGGTTATATTGGTTTTCAACTTTGGCAGGCTCAGTGTAGTCTTACACTTAGGCAGCAATTACAAACTGAACATCAGGTTGTCTTCAATATTAGGAAAGCAGTACTTAGTTGGAGGATGCAGGAAAGGGGTAAGGTGCACCCTGATCTGTATAAACTGTGGTGGAGGAAAATGAACTGGCTTGATACAGGGTAAGGGTTGTTGGGGGGAGTAGCATTTCTAGTGCTACATAAGACACCTTTGATAATGAATTTTTGTATTGGATGTCTGCTGTTTGGCATAACACATTCCCCTGCTTCCTTCGTGGGGATAGGATGGGGGTTATGAGCAAATACAGAATATTCTGTCTGTGTTCTATGTATGTTGCATCTTTCTTTTGGGTTTTTGCTTTTCCTTCCATTAGATTTTGTATGATGTATTCCACTTTTGTTTATTTTGTTTTATGTTTTGAATAACCACATCCCCATCTCTTTGAGTAGGAGGGGGAGGGAGCTTTCTTTTTGTCTTGGGATTACTTTTGTGTTCTATTTTTGTCTTAGGTAGCCTATTTGGATGTCTATATGACTGTAATACTTCTTTGCTTTTGTTTTGATTTGTATGCTCTTTTGTGTGAAGCACCACTGTTGTATCTTGTTTTGCAATTGTTATTCTACTATAAAATTTCCCAGCTCCTCTAGTGGGGCTGGGATATGGGTATATGCAATTGTAGATTATTTATGTTTTCAGTTTTATGTATACTGTAATACTTATTTCTGGTTTTGATCTCTTTCGTTATGATTTTGTATGATGTAATACAATTTTGTATATTTTGTTTTGAGTTTTGAATAAAAAATTCCCCTACTCTTTTCGATAAGTGCCATGGGATCTTTAACAGCTACCTGCACTACCACCAATCTAGGCAGATGTTAATATTAGTCTATGGGAAAAATAGTGATCTTCGGAGCACTGTAACTTTGTAACCCTCTAATATTTTGTCACCAAACCACCAAAAAGCACATCTGTGCGATCTTGGCTTTCTTCCCTTCAAACTGCAGCCCAAAAGACCAAACCGTTCTTTTGCAGCAGGGTGGCAAAGATTTTCTATTCTTTTGGGCATAGTGTCGAAAATCACCACACTTTCACAACAAAATCACAAAAGTGTCGCAAGTGCGACACTACTTTGAGACACTACATTTTATAAAAAATTGAAAAACATATTTCTGGGGTGTTTAACCCCCCCCCCAAAAAAAAAGACATGGCTAGCATCCTCAGGGCTCGACTACGTGAACCCAGAAAGAATTGTGTCCCTAGAGGGTCCCAACTGAAAAAAAAATGGCTGACTCACAACACTACAGGAGTCATTTGCAACACTAAAAACTGCATTTGTGACACTGCCGAACTTTTTGTTAACTTTACCCATTGATTATAATGGGAAACTTGTTTTTTGAATAACTTTTGAACCGATTAATAATTTTTCACAAAATCTTTGAAAAGTATAGCGGGGACCCCTGCCGCATATTCCCTGAAGGTTTCAAACTATCGCGCAAACCTTGTGACTTGTATGCACGAGCAAAGAATGCACAAAAAAGGGTAAATGTGACTTTTTATTGTGCTTTATCACTCTGCAACTGTATATCTGCCTGTTACGAAACTTGGGAGATTCAGAGATCTGTGGTACTGCTCTGTGCCTACCAAATGTCAGGCAAATCCGTAATATGGTGACAAAGTTATTAAGCTGCAAAGTTTCACACTTTAACCTTAAATGGGGTACTCAACCATAACTATAGTGGCACTACCATGCCACTATTATATATATATATATATATATATATCTATATAGCTGTATAACATATATATATATTATGGCAACAGTTATGCATTTTTCATACATTCAATAATGATTTCACTATGATTCACACAATAATACTACTGTATTTATTCATGTTTTAGTTTCTTGCATTCTAAACAACATAGATGGGGTCCCATCCCTATCAGCTAACTTGGGGCTAGACGGGGCAGGGGCACCATGTCCTGAAGAATGGACAATCAATTTCATAGTAGTAGAAAGGCTCAGTATGGGCAGTGAGCTCTTTGAAACATAGATACCCTTGTGGATGACATTTAAAGGAAGATCTACTGGGCTTCCAGGTGAGTTGCAGCTTAGACGTGTTACAGGTTTAACCACTCTCCCAGACTTCCTTGGGGAAACAGGTACAATCTCTATAGTACCAGCATTTGCATCAGTCTCTCTTCAGTAGAAAGGGATACCTCTGCACTGGGAGAAGTCTCCAGTAGTGGAACATTATCGGCTTCTTGCATGGCAGATTCTGCTTCCCCAATACTTTGCTCATTATTCTCTCCTAAAGAGGGCCTAGGTTGTTCATCCTGAAGGAACTCTTGGATCATTGAATTTTGTGGCATTGAAGGGGTGTTGTCAACACTGTCATATTGTTCTGCAGGTTCTGGTGTGTCACCAGGGAGATTTTCCTCGACAGATTCCTCCTCGGGTAATTCAAACAGTTCCACTAGACACAATGAATCTGCTATTTCAGACATAATACTCTGCATCACACTTTCAGGGGGCATTGGTTCCAGGGAAGAAGCTGGAGTGGTTAGGCAGCTTTGAAGGCCCAGCTTCATCCCCAATATTCTGCAGAGAATTGCCTCAAAATAACTGGCTCAGTTCATAAGAAGGATAATAGGCATTGTCACATTCACTTTAATCAGAAATGGACTGACAGCCATCATCATTCCGGGTCTGCCGGGGGGAAGGCCTTAGGTCTGGAACATCAGGGGCAGGCTGACTCTGTCTCTGTTTGGTAGCAGCATGAGTCACTGGCCCGGGGGAAGTGGTGGGTGTTGGTTCAGCATTAATGATCACTTGACCGATGGGTAGTAGGTGGTTGTGGTGCATGGTCTTTACAGCTCTAGCATTATTCTCAAGGCGCGCTTTGTACACCGGCAGGTCATCCAGTTTACCAACTGCTATGTGGGGAAGATGGTGCCACCTTCAGCGATTTTGTGCTTCCCATGCAGTCCCAAATTGTGCAGTAGTACCCTATCTCTGGATAACAATTCTTGGTCTTTTACTCATCAATCATATCTTTCTTTGTTAGCAAGATTTCTTTTGGCAGACATAGTTTGTGCCAGTTGATATGCATGGTTTAATTAACATTTCAGTTTCTGCACATACTGCAAATAATTCTCAGCTCGGATTCCATCCAGAGAGACCCCAAAGCAAACATCAACGGGCAGCTGGCCTCCCTCCCGAACATGAGATGACAGGGAGAGAATCCAGTAGCATCACATTTGGTGCAATTGTAAGCGTGTACCAAGGTGCTAATCTGCTGACTCCACTTAGGCTTGTCTTTAGGATGGAGAGTGGCCAGCACGTCTAGAAGGGTTTGGTTAAAGCATTCTAGTTGAGGGTCCCCCTGTGGGTGATAGGGAGTAGTTCTGGATTTCCGCACCCCCCAGAGGGAGAACATTTCTGTGATTAGTCTACTTTCAAAGTCTCTGCCTTGGTCAGAATGGATACATTGGGGGGTACCATAATGGACAAAGAACTTTTCCACTAACACCTTGGCCACCATAGAGACCTTTTGATCCTTGGTCAGGAAAGTTTGTGCATATCGGATAAAGTGATCGGTTATTACCAGTACATTGCCAATGTTCTTTTGATCTGGCTCCAGACACAGAAAGTCTATACAAACCAGTTCCCTGGAGGCACCGGTAGTGATGCTGACAATTGGGGCAGCTTTCTGGGGCAAAATGTTCCGCTGGAGGCAGCGACTGCAAGTTTTGACATGATTCTCAACATCTGCCCCCCATTTTCGGCCAATAGATTCGGGATCATACTAAGTCAAGAGTCCAGTCAATACTGAGGTGTCCCATGTGGTTATGGAGGGACCTCAGTACCAGCTGTTTGAAGGCTGTGGGTAGGACCAACTGCTGCTTGTCCACTTGACCTTGATGATCTACTGTCTCTCTATATAATAACTGATCTTGTAACTTTAGTCTGGGGCCTTCTTTGAATAACAGCACCATTTGTAAGTCAGTAGAATGTAATTTAGACACATCCTTTCCTGCACGCAGGGCATTAAGTGTGAGCTGAATCATGGGGTCATGGGACTGAGCCCAATGAATGCTGTTACTATCAAACTGGGGCAAAGCACTGATATCTAATGCAGAAAAATGACAGTAAGTGGCAGGTATGCAAGTATCGGGGGGCCCCAAACAGTCCACCAGGCAGTACACGGTGTTTGCAGACAATTGCTCATCTTTGTCAAACTTTTGGCACAATGCTTTAATAGAAGATTTGGACAACCTCACCCAATTGTCTTTGGAAATTGGCCGCCATGAAAGGACGTCAGCATCAATGTGGTTCAGTCCAGGCCAGTATTCAACCGCATAATCATAAGTTGACAAGGCAGAAAACCTCTGGTGACCAGTGGCATCCAACTTAGCTGAAGTCTGTACATACGTTAGAGGACTGTTATCAGTCTTTACTAATATCTTGGCCCCACAGAGATACTCATGGAACTGACTGACTATGATCCACTTTAGAGCGAGGAACACCAGCTTGTGCACAGGTTAATTCTGCTCGGAGGGTGTCAAGATGTGACTAGTGAATGCCACAGGTCTCAGACCATCCTCATATTCTTGATATAGCACAGCCCCAAGCCCATTCAGACTGTCATCCATGTGCAGGATGTATGGTTTGGTGGGATCAGTATATGCAGGACTGGGGCATGGGTAAGCTGATAGATGACTTTGAAGAATGCCGCCTTGCACTCAGGGGTCTGTCTTCTTCTTTGAGGGACCCCTTCTTGTATCTGCAGTTGATGGGAGGATAGCCCTGGGTAAGATTAAGGAGCGGTCTGATTACCATTGAATAATTCTTAATGAATCGGCAATAGTGGCCACAAAACCCCAGAAAATGCTGCAGCTCTTTCAGGTTGGTAGGCTGGGGCCAGGTGGTCAGGGACTCTACTTTATTGAGGTCTGTCTGTATCCCCATCAGCTGACACTATATGTCTCACATATTTTATAGACACTTGAAAGAACTGGCACCTGCCTATGGATAGCATGAGGCCGAATTCTTCCAAGTGATAGAGTACTTTGAACAGTCTGGCCTCATGTTCTTCTAGTATGCGACTGAAAACAATGACATCATCCAAGTACACTAAACATTCTAGCAGATTCATGTCTCCTACTGCATGTTCCATCAACTTCTAGAAGGTAGCATTGGCACCCGAAATCCCCTGTAGTATCCTTAGAAATTCATAGAACCCCAAAGAGAGGATGAAGGCTGTTTTCTCACGGTCCTCCGGGGCCATCTGGATTTGATAATATCCACTGTGGAAATCAAGTACTGAGAACCACTGACTCCCATTCAGGCAGTCCAGGGCATCCTGTATGTGGGGCATGGTGTATTGATCTGGGACAATCCGTCGGTTAAGGGTTCAGTAATCCACACACATCCTCACAGACCCATTTTTCTTGTGCACAACTGCAATGGGAGATGCATAGGGGCTTCTTGATTCTTGAATAATTCCGGCAGCGAGCATCTCCTGTAGGTGCTGCTGAACAACATCTGTATCAGCTGGAACAAGGCAGTGGGGCCACTCTCTAAAAGGTCTGTCATCATGCAGCTGAATATTATGCTCAGCACCATGGGCACACCCCACTTCTTTTAGCGAAAACACTTGGTCTCTCTGGGCAAGATTCCCACTGATCTGAATCTTCCATTCAGCAGACAAGGGGGAATCACCAAAGTCAAATAGGTCTGGGGTCACCTCCTCCTTCTCGCTAGAATATTTGTTGCTTGGTAATAATGCAGTGACTGTGCAGTGTACTGTAGCTAGTGTACACCCTCTGTTCACTTGGACTTCTCGATCTGACACATTTCAAATCTGAACCATCACTCATCGTGCATAGGCATGGGCATGGGCAGGTAGGATACTGAGTTTAACCAATAGCCCCTCTGGCAACTTTCCTTCACCTGGTGATTCCAGCATTAAAGAGGCACTCTGGCCAAAAGTGCTACAGTGCAGAATTAGAATAAGCATACCCCCAATAAATCTCATACCAAACATTAGGTTTCTGTGTTACTTCATTTTCAAGTTATGGGCTATTTTGTAACCCTGATTTCACTACCTGTTCAAAAAAGCCAATTTCCATAAAGAGGTGCTGATGATGTCATCTCCTGAACTCACAGTCTAGCCCTCCCTGTCAGCAAGCTTATAGGACCTGTTTCTCCAAAGTTAAAAGATCGTTCCGCAATGGTTTTCACAAGTAAAACAGGCAGCACTATTCTTTTTTTTTTTTTTTCAATTCAAAGTTTGCTCACCACATTTTCCACATTACTGGAGGCAGTAATGAGCACTTGACATAGGATTCATAAAACAAATCAAATCATACTGCCCCCAACCCTTCCTCCCCCTGGCATAGCAGTTCATTCTAACACTGTTATCACCCGCTAACTACCTATACCAAGAGTAATTAAGATGGTAACCTCGGCTACACACTACTTCATAGCCACCGTAATTAAAGTATGAAGGGGATCCCAGATATCCTTATACCTATGTAGCCTGTTTTGAAGGCTAGCAATAGCCTTCTCTGTACATATATTTGCTAAGATCTCATGGAGCCACTCCAGATATGTTGGGCCGGACCTTTCCTTCCAATGCTTGAGAATGACTTTTTTGACTGAAAGCGCCACCATAGATATGTGAAATCTCTGGATTTTAACCTTTATGGAGGAGAGATTCCCCAACAGGCAAATATCCAGTGTAAAATAGTCCTGTAGACCCAGTAAAGGGTCCAGATTTGTTTTTATTTGCTCCCATAATGATACTATCTGGGGGCATGGCCAGAAAAAATGGAAAAGTGATCCTGCATCCTGGGAACACTTATTACACCTATCAGTATCAAGAAGGCCCTATTTCACCAGTTTAGTTGGGATATAGTATAAATTATGCAAGATATGGAACTGCATGAGATGTAATCTATCTTGGGATACTTATTTATGACAGTACATCCAGAGGATGGGCCACTTAAAAGTATAGTGGGGAAAAAATGAAACCCAGAAGTTGGTGGGGCCACCACCGCGTCCAAACCTCCATCGGAACAAGACTTGATAAATCTTAGAAATCACATCAGAAGAGACTAGTAAAGGGGAAAGTTCAGATACCAATGCAAAGGTCGATGGATGGGGTGGAGTGGCCCCAAAGACTGTGGTGAACAAGTGTCTCAGTTGAAACACTTTAAAAGTCTGAGACTCAGGTATTTTGAACTTGTGTATGAACTGAGAAAATGAGAGCCACTCACCAACTTCATCCAGAAATGAAGTTACTATCCCCTCTCCTAAGTGAGGGAACCATGAATGGGAAATTTTCTGTTTGTTTATTGTGAAAGCCAGGGAATTCCAAATAGATTGAGCGAGATCATTACTTTGATTGTAATGCAAGAAAGAACACAATTGCGAATGTACTCTTAGTGAGGTCATGATAGTGGGACATTTATTAATATCTTGCATCTGAGAAATTTTTAGATAAAGTATAGTCAGGGGGTCCATGTTGATAGATTGGAAAAATCTAATTCAATGAAGCCAAACCGGGTTCATGTTATCTGGACCCGGCCTTACCATCTCAGGTATTTAGCAAATGTTAGCCCAGTAGTAAATGGGCAAGTAAGGAATCCGCAAACCCCCCTCATTCTTAGGTGCAGCTAACTTGTGGTATGCCAACCTGGAGGTCTTATTCGACCAAATAAACTTAGTAAAGAGTTTATGTGTTTTCTGAAACCAACTTAGGGGGACAAATGAATTAAGATGCGACAAAGGATAAAATAAATGGGGAAACACATTCACCTTAATAATATTAATACGACCCCATAAAGATAACGGGAGTTTATCCCATCTCTCTAAATCTTGGGTGATCTCCTGCAAAAGGGGGTCCAGATTCTCCTTAAACCACAAAGAGGGATTACGCATTAATTTTATGCCTAAATATTTAATAGCCCGGGGTGACCAGCATAGTCCCAGAGAAGTAATGTCGGTCTTAAAGACTTTATGGTTAAGAGGGAAAAAGGATGTCTTATTGGGATTTAACTTATAATTCGAGAAACTACTAAATCTATCAACCTCCCTTAGCATATTCGGGATAGATATTAATGGATTAGCCAAATGTAGGAGAAGGTCATCAGCGTACGCTGTTACTTTCACTACCCCATTCCTAATGGGAATACCCTGTATCCCTTCATTATTGAGAATATGCTGAAAAAGGGGTTCCAGGTAAAGTTTGAAAAGTAGTGGAGAGAGAGGGCATCCCTGCCTCATTCCTGACTGCAGTGTGAAGGACTTGGAGAAGGTTCCATTCCCTGAAATCCTTGCTGTAGGAGACCGGTAAATTGCCCTGATCCAATCTATGAACATGGATGGGAATCCAAATGCCTTGAGGGCTTGAAAAAGAAAAGTCCAGTTAACCCAACCAAATGCCTTCTAGGCGTCCAGGGAGACCAACCCTGCAGGATATGTGGCATCCCTGGACTCCGAGAAGACATGGTAGAGAGTACACAGTTGATCCGAAGATGCACGTCCTCTCATAAATCCCACTTGAGACATACTCACAAGATCTGGAAGAACTAGGGTAAGTCTATCTGCCATTATCTTCGAGAGAATGTTGACATCTTGATTCAGCAAAGATATTGGCCTATAGCTCTTAACCATTTCTGGGTCTTTGTCCGGTTTAGGTAACAAAACTATCAATGCCTCAAACAGATGTGCATCTGCCACCTCTCCAGACAAGATATGCAAATAGAGCCGATGCAACACGGGAAGTAGTTGCTCCTTAAAAGCTTTATAAAATAAGGCTGAAAACCCCTCTGGACCCGGGACTTTACCCATAGGCAAGTCCTTTATAACAATTGCTATTTCTTCCTGTGATAAAGGGGACAATATGAATTTCTTTTGAGAGTCATATAGTAACGGAAGATGAGCTTCCTTGAGATACTCATCCAGTTTTTGAATGGGCGGAGGACTATCCATGTCCCCATATAATTGTTCGTAAAAGGTAGCAAATTCCTGGACTATCTTTGAGGGGTATACCTTCAGGGTCCCTTTCAGATGAGACCTTATTGGGGGTATAAATCTTGCTGATTCTTGTTGTTTTAAGCCTAAAGTCAACAGGCGCCCCGCTTTTTCTCCTTGATCTGTAAAACTGGCCTTTGTACGGATTATTGCCAACTCAGCCTTTTCTCTTAACATTCCCAGATACTTATCTTTATATATTAGTAACTTCTGTGACTCCTCTTGAGAAATTATATCTGGGTGTATACTTTCTAGTACCCGTATCTGAGACACTAAAAAGAGTAACTCCGTTTCCTGTGCCCTCTTCCTCCTTGTAGCTAGACTAATGAGAATACCCCTTATATAAGCCTTAAAGGCTACCCATAAAATATCTGGTCTTGCACTGTCTAATGGGTTGGTGGAAAGGAAAAACTCTATCTGCTCTTTCACCTCTCTTCTATACTTTTCATCTTTTAGTAATTGTTCATTTAATTTCCATCTGGTCTCTCTTTTGGGGATATTAAGAAAAGCCAAATTACCCAAAACTAAAGAATGATCCGATATTGGACCCAGTTGGATCGAGGTGGATAGAACCCCTGGCAAGAACTCATGAGAAACTAATAGTTAGTCAATGCGAGATTGCGTGCCATGAACTGGTAAACGATAAGTATATTCCCTAATATTAGGATGTGTGACCCTCCAGACATTGCACAATCCACACTGATCCATCATCTCCTTAAAGGCCCTGTGTCCAGGCATCGGTCCCCTCGATCCAGTGTTTGATCTATCCAGATTCAGATCCGAAACTAAATAAAAATCTCCCCCTAATATAATTGGAATAGGGAGTACAGGAAGAATCGTGGAAATCAATTTCATAAAAAAAAGAGGGATTGTCTGTGTTTGGACCATATATGCTACCTAATACCAATGGCATGGCCCAAATAGTGCCTGCACTAAGACATATCTGCCTTCTGAATCCTTAAATACCTGAGAAGGGACAAATGGGATATTTCTATTAATCAGTATCATGACCCCACAACTATTGGTTTCCCCTGAAGCATGAAAAACCTGACCTATCTGTTGTCTTTGAAGTTGTTTTACTTCAGAATCCACTAAATGAGATTCTTGTATGAATGTTATCTGGGCACGTAACAAACTCAAGTGTTTGAGTACCTGATATTGTTTCAGTTTTTTCCTGATCCCCTTCACATTCCACGTAGCAATATTAAGATTCTGAGCCATCTATTATATCAGATATAATCCAGATAAAATATCTAACATATCCTGCTGACATGTAACAGGTGATTCTATTCCCCTGAATCTGCTGTGCCGCTCTCCCACCCCCCATTGAACTCCTGTCCCTCCCCAATTACGCTAACAATCCACATCATCCGTATCTCCAAGACATAATCCAAAAACATCCACCCAACCCCCTTATCGCTAACAACGTTCAGCAATGCTCCGCTTGCTACTCCTCCCCAGCCCCAGAAAAGCCGTCCCCCAAACCCTGCATTCTTTATAATACATTCCCCTTTCTTGAAATGCCAGCAACAAATAAAAGAGAGAGAACACAACATCCCCATTATACAAGCCCTTGTATCTACCACCTGTCCCCTATTACGGGCTATTAGAAGTAAGCCAATATCAATAAAACATCGCCCCCAGTAACATCACGGCTTACAAGGGCATATGGCTTGTTGAGTGTGATAAGGTGCCTCGTGGCACAAAATTGGGAAGTCGGCCTCAGCCGAACATAACATACATTAAACTGACCTTCGTCTCAGCAGGCTCTCCAGCCTTATAAGGACAAGCCCCTGATCCTCTCCTCCCAGTTGTTGTGCCTTTTTCCCAATAAATCCCAGCTTCTTTCCTACTTTAGGAGCCCTTGGCACTTCACACGCATGGAGCACAAGCTCCCTCCTGTGTTATGAGTGTGTAACAGCACCCTGATGCCTTATAGAGGAAGGGACATCTCAGCCCTTATAATTGGATTTCCCAAAAGGCTAAAACCTTCCACCAAACCCTTCCTCACTAAACTTCCACAGGAGAGGGGGAGACCAGATGTTGCTAAATAGCCATTATTTTCTGCCAATATGAAAACTAGCGAGAAATCGCTTGATTACTTGAGACCCCAGACCCAGATAGGATAAGCAGGAATATACTTTCATGATTGGAACACTTATAAAACCGAAGGGCCTGAAACCCCAGACCCAAAAAAGACAAATAACAGTATGCATCCACAACTAGATCACTGTAAAAAGAAAAAGAAAGTCCTTTCTGCCCCATATTCGGGCTGAAATGAGAATCCAAGAATGTGTAACTGTTGCTTTCCAAAAGATCCCTTTACATGAATACCAATACCCAGCCTTCTCAAAGCGGTTCTCATCTTGTCGAGAAAGTCCTAAGGCCTTTCACATGTCCCTGAAGAGATCTTGCAGTGCTAATTTTAAACCAGCAAACACTGCCTCCGGGTCTTTGTAGGTAGCCCAGGAACCAGCCACCAGTACCTGTAGCCTGGCCGGGTATCCCATACGAAATTTAAGTCCAGCCGCAATAATTTTTGAGACAACAGGATGAAAAGCCACTCGCTTCAAACGGACTGAACCCAGGATATCTTGCGCTATTCTAAGCTTAACTTGCTCCCAGCGAACTTCTTGGAGTTCTTTCACTTTGTACAGGAAATGTTGTCGCTCTAAAAAATTTAAGAAATGACAGATTATAGGTCGGGGCGTTGCTCCGGGAAGGGGCTTCGGTCTTAATGACCTATGGGCTCTCTCAATAATATATTTAGCCCCAAATGGAGAAGGGCCTGCAATCTTCTCGACCAACTTCTGGATAAAAGCTATGGCATTGTGGCCCTCTTCTCCCTCAGGTAACCCGAGGATCACAACATTATTTCTCTGGCTACGACCTTCAAGGCCTTCAATCTTGACCTCAAATCTAGACAGTTTCTGATGCATTGCTGCCATCTCAGGCTCGGACCTCTCGACTTGCTTCTCTAGAGAGAAGATCCTAGTTGTGTTGTCTGAGGTAAGCGAGGGTTATTTCTTCTATTTTTCTCATGAGCGATTTCATTTCTGATGCCATCTCTTTGATCTCATCTCAGAAAGGTTTAAATTCCTCCAAAAATCTGGACAATGTGAGCAGCTCTTGATCCGCCCCTAGATTCAGAACGTCTCCCTTTTCTGTTCCACTCGAGGCCTGGGGTTTTTTTGAGGCCTTCTCTGGTGTAACTGGCGGGGTGTGTTTCTGCTGTTGTTTTTTCATGTAAACGTCTATTCTCTCTCAAAATCGCCCTGCAAGGGCACAAAGTTGTAGGGAACCAGAATAACTCAAAATTCGAGGTTTAGAGATCGAGAAATTATACCCCAAAACAAAAAAATAGAAACGGGAGGCTGGAGCTATACAGAGGAGCAACTATCCGGTAGCTTGCATCACGTGGTCCCCTCCAGGCAGCACTATTCTAAAAACAGTGCTGTAGAATCTGTGTGTTTCAGGTTTTGCAACAAAGTTGGCAAATTTGCATTTTAATGCCTTTTTGGTGTGGTTAACAATATTCCAGAGTTGCAGGATGCCGAGTCAGCATGCCTCCAGGCTGCTGATACCATGTGAAGTGTTACTCTGCAGTGCCTGTTTGGAAGTTGTTTTGCTACAAGTGTTGCAATGTTGGTAACTGCATTGCTGTTTGTCAGTGTCTGCTTTATGATAAGTTTTAATAGGGGCCTTATATGTGTTAATTCTTACTATGGGAGGAAGTGTTAGCCCTGGTAAAATGATCATTGTAATGTGGAGTACAACGTCGAAGAGCCTGTCAATGAGAACACAGAAAATGATCTCTGCTCAACTGAGTATCCCATTCATTCATGCTTTGATGATGAATAAAATATTGATTGATTGACTTGATTGAGTGAGTGATTAAGCATTGAGCTGGCTACTGCATAGAAACACTTAGTAAGGTTTCAACATAGCACTACCTCTCCACCTCCCATTTATAGGTGATGGAATAATTGATTTAAAGAGCCATTCTGAGAAATCACCTCAATTGAATGATAGGTGTGAATGATCACAGCCTTTCACCACATCAGAGATATCCAGTCTGCAAATCTCATACTAGTGTGCTGTGACTTAGCATCCAGCAACCCAGGAGAAAAGGACCACAACAAAAAAGCACCAAAAACAAAACTAGGACTTTGTCAATTTTGTTACAAAACCTTGAAACACACATAGGTTTTAAAGCAATGTTTATTGAATGGTGCTGCCTGTTTTACTGGAGAAAACCATTTGCACATATTTTTAAACTTTGGAGAAGCAGGTCCTGTAAGTTTGATGACAGGGAGGGCTAGACTGTGAGTTCAGAAGATGACATCATCAGCACCTCTTCACTGAAACTGACTTTTTTGAACTGGCAGAGAATTTAGGGTAGTAAAATGATTTGGAACGTTTAAACAAAATGACTTATGGATCCCAGTTTTGGCAAGAGGGTGATTGGGGCCATGTTGATCCATATTCTGAATTTATTGTTGCCAGTAATTTGTGACCATAGTCCTTCTTTAATATTTTGTTTTTCACGTCTCTCCTAAGATGGACTTCTCCATGAACAGTATACTAAGTTTTGGGTGGCAATACCAAGGAATCAGGATCCTTCTTCCAGACAATTCCAATGGGCTCATCCTGGTCTTCTGCCACAGACTGCCTCTGCAGGTCATAAGCTTTCTTGTTGCCCGGCCAGTCTATCAGTCTCATTTCTCTTGTAACAACTGTGCTAAACTCCCAAACTTGTGGGCACTGGTTCCAATGAGTAGGGAGACCACATCATACATCCCGGTAGGGAGAGCACACCAGGACTAGCATCTCTACTTGTTCATCTACTCCAGTCACAGCTGCAGGAAAAGACAGCCAAAGCTGGACATACCCTAGGTAGGGATAAGATTTGTCACTCAGGCTGCACACATGTAGGCCTTCTAGAGATTGTAATGGCACATTAGAGAAGTATTTGTCATACCAGTCCTGTATTACAGTGGTCACTTGTGACCCATTGTCGAGCACAGCCCAAGCATGGATACTATTGACAGTCACAGCAGTCTCCATAGAAGGGTCCACCAATTTGGACCAGTCTGGAGGGACGGTAGCAGAGACCCGGACAGACAATTTAGCCACAAAGAAGTTTGAGTTAATATTTCTTGAACCCTCACTGCTGTCATTTTGAGCACCCCTCGGCCACACTGATTTGCTTTTCAGAGCTCCCCTTGAGGTCTGTTTACTACTTTTTCTAAGTCTTTCTGAGACCGACGTTCTCTCTTCATATGGCCATCCTTTCCACAGTTGTGACAAATGATAGACTCCTGGGTCATCCTTGGAGAGAACATTGCATGAGAGACTGAAGCAGTAGCAAGGGATCGGGGTCTGATATCTGCTTGCAGTGGTGAGGGTGGTGCCACGTGTCTTAACAGTTCCTTTAGGGTGGCAGTCAATTCTCTGATTTCCACATTGAAGCAGTCCTTTGCAGGGGGTGCCAGGATGGGCACTCCCACCCCCATGGCCAACGTGTTCTGAGAGGGCCTGAATCTTCTTCCTTGGGGGAACCCTTCCAGAGACACCCGCCTTCAACTCTAGGACTTCCTTTAGTAGCTCATCTTTCCAAAACTCAGCCCAGGGTGGAACGTCTTTTGCAGTCTCAGAGTGCTCGTTAGGTGCAGACATTTGCCGCTGAACCTCACTTGGCTGATCACTCTCGGTCACTTGCGCAGTAGCAGTAGACATTGGGGCAATGGACCCATGGAGTCGCCTTTGCTCAACCCCCCGAATTTCTTTCATTAGCTTGTCATAGGAGGGGGGTGATTCCAGTCGGGTGGCGAGGCGCAACTGAAGCTGTAACAATTCTGAAAATGGATCAGACTTAAGGATCCAGTCCAGCCTAGTTCGATCTAATTCATCTAACGCCAAACTACCCTTTCTGGAACACTCTTGTAGCACCTTTTCAAGTCAAGGTACATACACAGATAATGGCTCTCTGGATACTGCTGAGCACTTCTTACTCTCCACCATGGATCCTCTTCTGAATCTGGGCTCCCATACACATTCTCCAATGCTTCAAGATAGTCCTGTGCAGTTGTTTCATGGTTATTGTCCCACTTGATATGGATGGTAGCCAGGGCAGGACCTCAGAGGCTCTCACTCAACATCTTTCATCTCTCTGCTTCTCAGCATTGCCATTCAGCTACTAGAGGGGCAACATGGTCTATCCACGTCTCCCAGTCATCCTCCCCCTTGGGGGGTGGGGAGGGTGCCTGAGAAGATTCTCAGCCTTTGGTAGGAGTTGTGACTAATAGTGGGCACAGATATAGGGGCCAGCATTGGTGTGGGCACCAAAGGTGGGGTAGGAACAGATGCTGGAGTGGGTGGGAGTGTTGGGGGAAGGAACGCCCCCTGGTGGCAGGAATAATTTCTTAAAGTCCTCTATGTTTTTTTCTTCCTCCAGTAACAACTTAACAAACTTCTCTTCAAAAGTCTCAGATAATGGTGGGGGCTCATCCTCCCCGGGGTCTTTACTGTCTTTTGTTATCACTCTCCAGGTGACTAGAACCCCTTCTGAGGTAATAGTCAGTGGCACTTTAAAGCTCTCCATGAGGTCACTACAATATACCATGGCAATGAAAGTCTGGGCAGTCAAATCAGTCTGATGAATCACCACTACAGTGTTTTTTAAACATTCCACTTTGGAGATTGCTGTTTCTACAGTGTTCTTACTGATACCCAAGGAGATATCAAGTATAAGCAAGGCATTTTGGAGGTTAATCTCCTGCCCTGTACACCACCCTGACAACTGGTGCACAGTCACTTCTATTGGGGTAGCCATTAAACTTTGACAACAATTCTTGATTTTGACCATTAAGGGGTGCTAATACCAGCGGTGCCTCCAAGATGTAACCCCTAGGTGGCACTATCCCAAGGGCTACTACCCCTGCCTGCATGACTAGTTGCAGGTTAAGGGGCCTGGGTACTGAAAATGGATGCCACCAAACAGAGGACAGGGCTAGTGGTAGCATAGCTGACCTGGGTACAGCCCTCTGGAACACTGTGATGCCTGTCTTTCCCATTTAGTGGCCTAAACAATGAACAGAATACACAGGTACAATAACCCCTAATCAGCATACAAATCCCCACTCTGTTTGCACTTACCACCAGGGCTGGTTCCACCAGTCCGACCCTGGAGAGCCCTTGTAAAATAAGGTTAGACATAGCAGGTAGGAACAGTACAGTGCTTCTGGTACAAAATGGAACCACATTCAGGTTAAATGCAAAAAGAATTAGATCTGATTTATTCAGGGGGAATGAACAAGGGAGAGAGGAAGGGGTGTAATTTGGCTGAATAGTTCTGTAACTGAAACAACAGGCAATCAGCCATGCACTTTAGAGTTCCTTCACAGTCACACACTCTGGGTACCGAGTTGGAACAAAGGGGGGCTAGCCTAAGTCATTGCCCGGGGTAGGCCAGCATTGCAGCTGGTTGGGGCCCTATGATATAAAGAAGAAGCATGAGCAACCCCACACAATTTGTAATCCGGAGCCAGGAGGCTCAATTCGTAATAATTAGACAAAACAACTAAATCAGATGACACACTTTGCTTGAGCTGTTGTTGCAGGGAGATACCCTGGTGTTTGCTCACGCTATCCAGTACAGGACACAGGATGGATGAAATGGAGACTTCAGAATGACTTGCTGGTTTGCCAGGAGAAGCAGGGCCCACATGAATCACCAAGGTGTCATACCTATTCGAGGTGTTGAGCAGGAGGCTGATACCCTGGCAGGTCTCTCATTGGTGGTTTTCTCTGCATCATGAGTAGCTGGCTGGGCCAAGTTGGCAGGGCCCAGGCCAGATGAACAGTTTGGATTCAGTCCGGTAAATGTTGGATGCAGCTTCTTGCAAGCGTGACACAGTTAAGTAGTGGGGAACCAAATTGCGACCCACTAACAGCATTCAGCACACTTACAGTAAAAGAAAATCAATGCCACAGTTCGGATGACAGTCCAGTTGCAATTTCAGCTTTCCTGAGCAAAACCGTGATCTCTGGTGATTCAGACGTCCTGACAGTCTGATCTCATACAGTAAATCTTTGGTCTTCTTCAGGCAACGGTACAGTCACAATTCGGTGGTTTTTGTCACAATTGGCTAGGATACAGTCCAGTTATTTAAGTACTCTTTAAGGATACCTTTTGAGGGACAGCAGGAAGACAGGCCAAACTCAGCCTTTCCACCAGTTTCCCACACGACTATGTAGGAGCAGCAATTCATTTCACTCGACCTATTCACTCTCTCAACTCCATACTCAGACTGACATTCTGCTGCAGGCAGCACTGGGACTTCCTTCTGATCCAAAAAGGGTTCGGTTGATTGATTCTTCTGTCTGTCAAAGCAAGGGCTCCCACTCCTGGTCCATTTTGGTGACAAAATGAAAAATCTACAATTTCTACAGAAATTCACCCCCACAAGACCCCTGGGGACAGACTCCATCTTAAGGTCCCCAAAAGGTGCTGATTGGTGCAATACAGAAATGTCCATGCTACAAAGAAAGGCAGGCTAGACAAATGATAATACCATTGTCATTAGAACAGCTAATCAGCTAACAATTACCTGTTTTAACAGAGCTCCTTCTGCACCATTAGCGATGGCAGAAAAGAGCAATATTACTACAGCACAGGCAGAACTCAAGTCTAGAAACACTCGGCCCCAACCCAGATTAATTATACACTACAAAAATAATGTCTCTTAAAGAGACAGGCACAGAGGCTAACAGGGCACTCACATGCAAGCACTTTTACACCTGTAAAGTTACAGAACACCCGCCTGGCAGTGGGCATTTAAGGCACACCCAAGGAAGACTTTTGAGAATGCCCATTTATAGGGGGGTTACATATGCAAAAAAATATTCTTTTCAATGAAAGGCCAAATGGTAAACATACTGTATTTCAATTTCAGCAAGGCGTTTAACTCTGTGCCCACAAAAGGTTGATCAGGAAGTTTGTGGATCTCGGGGTTGGGGAAAAGATGGCCAGATGGGCAGAAAACTGGCTGAGGAATGGAACCCAGAGGGTGGTTGTAGGGGGAGAGTTATCTGGCACCAGCGAGGTAACCAGTGGGGTCCCTCAGGGCTCAGTGCTATGGTTGGTGTTGTTCAATGTCTTCATCAATGGCATTGGGGATAGCATTAAGGGCAAAATGTGCCAGTTTGCAGATGACACCAAGCTCTGTGGGAGAGTAAACACAGCTGAAGAGAAACAGGACCTACAGGAAGATCTGGAAAAGCTGGAGAGGTGATCCAGGATCTGGCAGCTTGGCTTCAATGCCAAGGAATGCAAAGCTATGCATATCGGAGCCAAGAATCCCAGGACAAAGTACTACCTGGGTGGAGTCTGAGTATCTGCATCAGAGGGGGAAAAGGACCTGGGAGTGATGATCACTAGTGAACTAATGCACTCCATGCAGTGCAAGAAAGCAGCAGCAAAGGCAAATAAGATGCTGGGATGCATAGCTAGGGGGATCAGTAGTAGGAGAGAGGAGGCTATACTGCTGTTGTACAGGTCACTGGTAAGGCCGCATCTAGAATATGGCATTCAGTACTGGTGCCCACACCTCAAAAAGGACATTTACCTACTGGAGTGGGTCCAGAGGAGGGTTACAAAGAGGACAGCGGGTCAGCAGGGTAAGATATATAAGGAGTGATTGAGGGCACGGAACATGTACTCCCTGGAAGACAGGAGCGAGAGAGAGAGAGGGTACATGATTGGGACCTTCATGTATTTGAAAGGGATAAATAAGGTTGATAAGGACAGTCTCTTTAAACTGACTGGCAACCATAACACAAGGGGGCACAGTCTTAAGCTGGAGGGTGGGAGGTTTAGGAGGGAGGTCAGAAAGCACTTCTTCACAGAAAGGGTGGTGGACACCATCACTGTATTCCACACAAATGGTCATAAACCTGTACCAACTGTTTTAGCTAATGTGCTCATTACCTGCTCTAAGGAGATGCATGTGACCCAGATATCTTTGCAAATGAAAAATGCCAAGAACCAAAGTAAAAGTGACTTGATACATGCAGTGGCAATGTAACTAATAGAGTAGTCAGTGGAGCCACTTGAGAGAGCCTATGGATTCCATTTCTACCAGAGAAAATTGGCAGTTAAAAATTTCACTTTTACAGGTCAATCAAAAGCACTTCAGCAATTATTAGGATCAAGTAGAAAAGCAGATGTTGTAAAAGCAATACACTTTATATGACTGCCCATGTTTCTCTTAAGAAAACTGAGACGTCAGCATTGTGCACCCTCTCATGAAATAAGGACAGTTAAACAGGGTGTTCCAATTCATTTTGCACCCTTGGAACAAAGAAATAAGAAACTCATCTCTGAACCAATAGTATGCATTCCTAAAAGTATTGAAATACCAGACTCACAAGAGGAACAAAATAAGCTAACTGAGAGGTGGTAGGTCAGTATGGATAGCATTATCAAAATCTAGCAGGCTAAACAGGAAGGTAACATCCTAGGTAATTTCATTGACAATATCATCCGCTCTGGCACCCCTCCTGCCTTAGCCCTTCCCCTTAAACCAGGTGCCCCTTCCTACCACCTAAGATATGGGACAAACCAGGAATGCCTGGTTCCCAGAACCCGCACCCTTGCAGGGGATCAGACTTTCTTCATATATGCCCCCATACTCTGGAACTCGCTCCCCGAGTCCACTCGGTCCTCCTCCTCCCATCCTAGCTTTAAAACCTCGCTCTGGAACTTCCTGAAACCTCCCTCCCCCTGTTCCTGCTCCGGGTAACCCTACTCCTTGCCCCTCTCCTCCCCTTCAATCCGATGGGGTGGAGGCCTCAGCGCTTCTTGCACTTCTCTTGGGCACTGACCAGGAATCCTGGACTAGCCCTCCCACCTAGGGCCTCTCCCTTCCCCCCACAGGCACTTACCACTGTCTGCTACTGTTTTTACTCCACTGTCCACCTCCCACTTCATCACAATGCACTGTGCTGCCAGCTTCAAATGCCTGTTATTTCTGGTATTTTTTGTTACAGACTTCTCATATGTCCTTTTATGAACATGGTGCCTCCCTCGCTCTAGAGTCAGACTTGAAATCCCTGTTTACTCCCCATGCATCTTACTCAATTCCTCAGCTGTCCATGAATGTACTTTGTGCCTAGTGTCCTCTAATGCCTGTCTTGAATTGCCTGTTGTTCTTAGAACCTGCCTTGAATTGCCTGTTGTTATGCTATGTATTTCTTTCGACTCCTCAATGGTTGTCCTCTGTAATTCTCCTGGATTGCACCTGAAAATAGGCACTTGGCTGTCTAGTGTGCTTACCCGGTTAACAAAAGCACATAAATAAATAAATAATTCAAAAACAAACTGAGCAAGTACAAAACCGAAATCAAAAATCAGATCAGCATAGTCAGCAAGAACAAGAAGACTAATAATTCACAAAACATACACAGACACACAGACAGGCACACACACACACACACACACACACACACAGATGCTTAACAGTGCTAAAACGGATAGTAATATGAATCAGCACATGGTACAGAGGAAGGGTAGGAGTACATTATATTTTGAGTAACAGGCATCTTAAGTGAAATACACTTGTTAAAAAGTGAATTTTCCCCATTAAAGCTATATACACTGAAATGGACACTGTTATTATGAATATACAGGAGTTTACTACAACAATAAAAGAGATTAAGGACAGAGACACAGAAATGAGAATAAGAATATCAACCTTAGAAATCAAGTCGCTAGTGACTAGGAGAACTGTGTCAAATCAAGAAAAAGATGCAGTATCAAAAAAATAATCCAAACTAACAGATTTCAAATCTGGTACACAGTGTAAAAACATACAGGTAACAGGCATTTCAGATTCATGGGACTCACAAAATGATCTGAGCACTACTCTTCAGTCAATATTTTCAGCTTATTTGGGAGAACAGAAGGAGGTAGGATCTTAGAACTGGACAGAGCTCACAGATCCCTAAGACAAATCAAAACCCATGTGCCATTATTGCAAAATTTATGAGATCTGGAGATAAGGATACTTTAATGCAAGGAGTTTACAAAAAGAAGCACATTGAACTAATGGGGGCTGCAGTTTTTGTTTATCACGATTTAACTACAGAAACTATAAATACATGAAAGAAGTTTGATTACATCCAAAGTCTCTTAAGGAAAAACAATTTTAAAACAGTTATGATACTTCTGGTCAAGTTAAGAATGATTTGAAATGGACAAATTTTAATTTGTGAAACAGCTGAAGAAGCAGAACAAGAAATGTGAATAAGAGAACTACGAATGTTTTTCTGATATGGTAGCCATTTACTGCAGATCATCATAGTGCCTGAATTAATCAATATTTTGTTCATTTTCTTCAGACATAAAAGTATTGGAAAGTGCAAATAAGTAAATTCATGTATAAGAAAAAAAACGTGTTTGTGATAATTGTCTGTTTTTGTATAAGGCGAGGGTTGACATTAAAAATGGGAGGCAGGTGGAGGCTGTCTAGCAGCCTTGAAGGTAAACTTCTTGGCATCTGTACACTCAAGATGTGAGCAATGTTGTGGGAAATTATTGTGTAAGGTATTCTGTGGGGTATATTTAAGCAATAAGGCATGACTAGGTGTGTGTTATCGTGTAATAACCTCACTCCTTGGGTGAGTTGAAGCACAAGGCAAAGCCGAGTGCTTCCACCACCCCAGGAGTAACGTTATTACATGATAACACACACCTTGGATTGCCTTATTACAATTATACAAAGGCTTGATGTTATAGAAAACAAAAATAAAAATAAAAATGTTTTTAGTAGATTTTTAATGAGGCAGTTTCTGAAAAAAAAAGGTGCTGCTCCATAAAATCAACGCAGTGATGTTATTGTATAATATCATCACTGTCTCAGGCAGACACTGACCAATCAGAGTCCAGGAAATTTTCTTGCCATTGTATAATAATTCTTAAATGGACTTCATTTTTTGCTGTTATTAATAGAGAGGAATAGGGACCTTTATTGGTTTATACAAAGTTAAGCATTTTTAGTAACAATGTGACATATGTTGAGCTGACTCAAAGTATACAGTCCTACATGCTGTTTCCTGCTTTTTTTTATTTTTGCCATGCAATTAAAGGTATAGCTATAAATATAAAACAATATGTATAGTATCAGACCTACGGTTTTGTGAATTGCCACATGGAATGAAAATGGCATACACTCACCAATTAAAAGAACATTTATTTTGTTCTATACACGTAAAAGAAGGATAGATATTTTATTACTACATGAAATTCATTTAGTGAACAAGAAGATTATAAAACTTAAAACATTATGGGTAAAGCACCAGATTGGTAAACAATAAAAAAACAGGGACTGTGCTACTGTCATAAAAAATACCCTCTAAAATTGAAAATTTCTTTGCAGGTGAACAAGATCGTATAATTATGATAAAGGGGAAAATTTGCGATCTAAATTATATAATTGGATCATTATATGTACTATTTATTTCATATGCTGATGTTGTTGCACAAATGATATTAGGTCTGGGGACACTGGGAGATGCCAATATCATACTGGGTGGAAATTTCAATCTGCAGTATATTCAGACCATTATCTGGGTAAAACCAGAAAGGCATCTGTAGAAGATAAAAAATAGTGCATGTATTTTTAGTGACTTTATAAGAAACCAAAATTTAATAGGCATTTGGTGTCACCATAATCAATTGCTCTAACTGGATCAACTGTAAGATACTTCTTGTAATTTGATGTACTCAACTGATGTTTACGTTACTATATATGCTGTATACTGTACTGTTGTGACTTGCCTATGTAACTGTGGATTTACTACTTTGTTTCAATTTGCCTGTTATTGTTGCCGTAATAGTTGTCTCCTATGTGCCATCTAAATGACCCTGGTCATGCATGGAAATGGTCCCTCGGTCCAGTGTACCTACCCAGTTATCAAATAAATAAAAAAATAAATAAATAAACCAACAATTTCCATGTTTTCTAAACCCACTGGCCCAGATATTCAAAAGGTTGTGCATGGTGCAAGCACAACCACTGATGCTCCCTGATTGCGATATTTAAAGGAAAAAGTGCACACTTCAAATCCAATCATGAAGTGCATCAAAGTAATGTACAGGCACAGGTAGGGGTGCGTGCCAATGCATAAACTGCACAGCCTGATATTCAGCCGGGCCATGCAGAGTTATGCAGGTGCAACCCCAGCTGTGCCTGCACAAAGTTACGCCTAAAAAAAAAGGAACAAGTAGAGGGCCACCCACAGGTGAGCTGCCGCATTGCAGGGCCCAACACAGCAGCTGCCACATGTGGGTGGCCATCACCTGTTCCCGCCGCACCTGGCGGTGCTCCCCCATGCCCCAATCGCAGGCATCAGTATCCCCCCAAGTCCAATATCCCTGGTGGTCCAGTGGACCGTGATTAGCCCGATCGCGGGCATAATAGTATCCCCGATTAGCCCGATTGTGGGCATAACAGTATTCCCCCAAGTAGCCCGATCGTGGGCATAACAGTATTCCTCCCCGATTAGCCTGATCATGGGCATAACTGTAACACTCCCCATTAGCCTGATCGTGGGCATCGGCATCCCCCAAAGTCCAATATCCTTGGTGGTCCAGTGGACCGCGACGGGCCCGATCGCGGGTGACATTCCTCACCCCAAAGTCCAAAATCCTGGTGATCTAGTGGACCCCACCCCACCCGCCCACGGGCCCCACCACCCACTCCCCGTCTGCTGGCGGTTGGCAGCACCCCACCCGCCTGCCGCCCGCCGACTGACAGCTCGGGTATGGCTGCATGCCCATTGGTTCAGAGCATGAGTCAATGGGCGTGCAGCCCATACCGTACAAGTCAGTCCAGATATGTGAATGAATTCATTCAGTGGTGTTACAGTTATGCCTGTGATCGGGCTAATCGGGGGGAATACTGTTATGCCCACAATCAGGCTAATCGCGGTCCACTGGACCACCAGGGATAGGAGACATTCATTGTCCCTTACGGGACGTCCCGTGATCGGGCTGCAGGGGGCATCAGTCCCCGATGGCTGCTGCCTGGCTGGGGCCAGGCACAAGTCGTCAGGGATCAGTGCACCTGCATGCTAATGGCATGCAAATGGGGCCGTAATCAGATGCAAATGGCCCCCTGAGCACCTTGCATAAATTATGACCCCATTTGCATGTCACCCTTTGAATATCATAGGTGCTGTGATTGGTGCAATGGAACTTGCACCACCGCATCTCAATGGCGCACTCTGACCACTTGTGCTGGAGCAGTTCCACTGCGCCATGCACAGTGGAGGTGGCCAGGGGGGCGATATTCAAAGCAGTTGCGCCATAGCACAACTCCGTTGAATATCGCCCTGGCCACACCCTTGTGCAACTATTTTGAGCAGCGCATAGGCTTGTGCCACAAACTGGCGCAGTTTGAATATCTGGGCCACTGTCTCTTTCTTCAGGCTGGACTACATGTTGTGCTCAAAGAAACTGATTACTAATGCTTTAAGTATAGAGATATTACCAATTATTATTTGAGACCATGCCATGAAGGTGCTTTCAGTTGCTTCATCTAGACATAGAGGTAAAACTTCATAGTGGTGATTTGGCAACTCAGTTTTATGAGAACATGATTTCACAGCATGTGATCCAGCTTTGGGATACCTTTAAATCAGTCATAAAGGGTTCTATAATTTCTTCCCAAATCAAGTATAGGAAAATAAATAAACAAAAGATTAATGATTTAGAGACTGAGGTTTTGGAAATAAAAAAATAGCTGTAGTAGAGTGAGATTTGTTATTACAATGCAGTACACTTCAACAATCTATACAGGACATAATAAACAAAAAATAGAGCAAACATGTGAAAACATTACTAAGGAACTGCTATTACAATAGGGATAAGTCAGGGCATTATTAGCGCATGTTTAAAACAATGCTCAGAAAGAAATAATATTACCCAAATCAAAAATTATACTGGTCACATTATTAATTCTGATTCTGAGATAGTGTATGCTTTTTTACTTCATCACACAAATATACATATAAAAAACTGGATTGAGCAACAAAACAACAAATTGTGGATCATATTAAATGTGCTTTTTCCCCCTAAAATAGAAATACAGGAGAAGAATTTTCAATGGAAAAAAATGTAAGATGCAATAGGCACTCTCTCCCCAAATACTGCCCCCCCCCGCCGAGTTGGGTTGCCTAATGACCACATTTTGTACTGTACTTGCTAATTTATTATTAGCACCCTGCTCAGAATTAATCTCTTTTGAAATGTCTAGAAAAATTGCATCTCCCTGCTATGTTAGGTGCTCTTGTAATTCTGATCCATAAGAATACATATCCTTTGATTATGAATAGCTACTGACCAATTTCCCTTCTAAATATCAATTATAAAATTATTGCCAAATGATTGTTAGGCATTTAAAAGGGAAAATTGAAGAAGTTATCCATCCCAATCAATCTGTTTATGGCAAAGGCAACACTGTACATCAGGACTTTAAATTAATCCACATAGCTTTGGAACTGCAAAGGGAATCACAGAAAGAATCTATAGCTTTGGCTGTTGATCTCTCCATTGAGACGCTGCAATGGAAATTTGCGAAGGCTTGGTAAGAGTCATTAGATTTCCCCTGCATAATTTTGAATATGCAAAAATGTTATAGATCACCTACAGTACATTTCAAAATTAACTATCATACAGTATAACTAAACCGTTAACCACATTTAATGGGGTAAGGCAGGGTGGTCCCCTCTCCTCAGTACTATGTATTAATGTTTTAGAATCCTTGTTATTACACATAAGACATAATAATCATATCAAAGGAATTGCATACAGGGAGTTTCACATTAAGATTAATGCCTTTGTAGGTGACATTCTTATTTTATTGCATGGTCCATTATATTCATTTCTCTACCTTATGGGAGAGTTTCTGATTTTCACCTTTCTAGCCAGCCACCAATTTAATAAACATAACTCCATAATATTGCTTGTAAACACCTTATCACTGACAACTTGTGAGTTGTTGAAAGGTATTAAAATGGAAAATGAAATAAAGTTTTGGGGCAAAATATTAAATTAGATAAAAACAATTGTTAAGGTTAATATGTTAGCAACACTAAATAAAGTGGCAAATGTGCTGCACAGATAGCAGACTTTCTCATTATCCATCTGGAGGCAGATTGGAACATTTAGAATGATGGCATTGTCACATATTCTATATCAGTCTCAGGCATTTTTTGGCTATATCTTAATGGATTTCATTAAAAAATTGAAATATTTTTCGCAAGTTTTTATGGAGAAGGGGCAGTCCACAAATTGCATAGCAGATTGTATGTATTCTTATAGTCCATGGTGAATTGGATGTCAAGTCTCGTAGGGATGGCATGCACCTACAGTATCAGACCGGAGGCATTCTGCCTCTACTAATGCAAGAGTTCAAATAAAACTGAAAAATAAATGAGGTATTACTTTGTGGTTAATAAGTTTTATTGATTTGACTTATTAAGACGATACAAACATTAAAACAGTCAGATACATTGCAGAGATCTTACAGACTGTTACATATGTCTGCAGAAGCAGAGAACGGAACATGCTGGCCAAATAGTAATGAACTGCATATACTAGCCAGGTAAGCAACTTGAGCCATGGAGGTAAGTACCTCCCCCAGGGAAGGGATTATCTGGGACCGCCATTTACACAGTACGAGTCTTTTAACCTGCATACTGAGTGTCAGAAGTAGTTTCAACTCAGAGAAACAAAGGTGAGGGGCCAGGGGCCGGAGTCCTAATAACAGCAACTCAGGGGACTGAGGCACAGACTTCATAAGTATTTTGGACCTCATCTTACAGGTAGCCTACCATAGGGGCTGGATCAGCCTGCAGGACCAAAGTATATGAAATAGGTCACCTGGGAGTTTCTGACACCTCCAACACAGGTCAGACTGAACCAGCTTTGCCTTGGCGAGGACTACAGGAGTCCTATACCAGGAATGAATTATCTTGTTCTGTATTAATTGACTACTGGTGTCAGGATATGCCCCGTGAGCTAGTTTTAGACAAGACTTCCACTCCAGGTTTGTAATAGAGGCATGCAGTGCTTTCTCCCATTTATGCTTGGATTCCTCTGCTTGGGATGGGATGGTGCTCTGGATGGCTGCATATACCTGACTTGACTGTCCTCTTTCTAGGGCCAACCATGACTCTACCTGGGAGATTTGTTGCTCTTGGTGCTGCTTATGCCTGTACGTAAGGATGGCGCTTCTTATTTGAAGGAATTGCCAGAAGTCTTTGGGAGAGATCCCATAAGAGCTCCGCAGGCCCTCAAACGAATTAAGGGTATCTGTACCAGGAATGAGCATATCTCGAAGCAATGAGATACCACCACATTCCCATGAGGGACATGCAATTGGTTGTTCATTGATGGTAATCTCATTATTGTCCTATGGTGGGGTAAGTCTTAGGGGAGATGGGGGAGGCGCCCAACTTCTTATGTACCTTGACCCAATATTCCAGAGAGGGACCTATAGTAGGATGAGAGGGAGTGCCCTTAGGGGGATGGTTAAATAACAGTAGTACCAAGTGAGTACACTGACATACCTCTCTCCCCATATCCAGCCACTGGGGAGCATTGTGTTCAGGGAAAAGGAACCATTTTAACATCTGAGCCAGCTGAAAGGTCCATTTATACCCCCCTAACCACAGAAGACCACAGCCCCCTTCTGACCAATGAGCTCTGAGCTTATTTCTACTGTACCTAGGTTTCTTACCCTCCCACAAAAAGGATCCCAGCAGGGAGCCTAACTTAGTAAACCAATAATGAGGTATTTTCAAAGGAATGTGGGAGAGAAGATAAATCATTTTTGGTGCTGTGACCATTTTAATTGCGGATATTTTACATACAAGTGACAGTCGAAGAGATTTCCATCTGTCAAGTTCTGTACTAATGGATGCTAAAAGTGGTTTCATATTCAGATCCCAAATTTTATACAGATAAGGAGAGATAGTAATGCCCAAGTAGATAATCCCCTCCAGGGTCCATCGGAGCCCATGCTGAGTAACCATTTGAGAGGTACACTTAGAGTTTAAAGGTAGGACCTCCATCTTGGCCTGGTTAATCTTAAACCCTGAAAATGTAGAGAAATCTGACAGGTGGACGGTAGGGGAGGGAGGGAGGGAGGTGACGATATTGGCTATAGGGAGCAAAAGGTCATCCACATACATAAGAGTAGGGTATGCAATTGTTCCCACCTGGACCCCATAAATTAGAGGATTTTGCCTAATAATGGCCACCAGGGGTTCTACTACCAATACAAAAAGTAGTGGGGAAAGTGGGCAGCCCTGACGGGTACCCCTACCCAGTATGAATGGGGGAGACAGCATCCTATTGGTGAGCATCTGTGCAGCTGGGGATGAATATATTGCCACAATCCAGGCCCAAAACCTTACCCCCAAGCCCATAGTGCAAAGTACTTGTTGGACATCGTCCCACTCCAGGAAATCAAAGGTCTTTTTGAAATCTATTGCAATAGCAGCAGCTGGGGAAGATAATGTTTGGGCCTCATGGATTAAATTTACCAATGATCTAATATGGTCCGTGCTAAAGTGGCCCTTAACAAAGCCTAATTGGGATGGGTGGATCAAACTGGGAAGGAGAGGATTAAGTCTATTAGCTAGTACCTTAGCTAGCACCTTGCTATCAGCATTCAATAATAAAATAGTGCGGTAGCTGGACGCATTAAGAGGGTCTTTACCTTTTTTTGGTAGGCTAGTAATAGTCACCTCCCTAAGGGATGAGGTATTACTTTGAATCCAGGTGCTTTCTATTATTCAGGACATGTCTCAAATGTGTAATTCAGGTAATACAGAAGAACATGCATCCTGTAAACGTATATGAAAGCTAGACGTTGCTTTTCAGCAAACACTTCCTGATCCTCCCCACTTCATGATGTCACCATGCTACACCTGATGCATTTCACACATGGGTATTTTGTCAAAGGCTAGTGACCTATCATGCATGCTCCCTTATATCAGGCATTCTTTAAAGGTGTAGCTATAATTTAATAATACTTTACAAAGCAAGCAACATAGCACAGACAAGCAAGCACCATAACACAGACAAGACGGTAAGTTGCAAATGAGATATGAACACAGCATATAATTAAAAAGACTGAAATGCCAGTGATCCAGACAGAATCACAGATCGATAACAGTCATATATTTAAAAACATGTGCGTGTTATTGCCTTTCCTTCAACGACCACATCGAGGATCTATCAAAGAGGCTTAAGGCACACTTGGGTTTCTTCTTTAGAAATAGGACCCTCTTTTGTCTCACGACCCGCAAAAGACTTGTCCAAGCAATATTCCTTCCCTTGCTTGACTACAGAGACATTATCTTTATCTCCTCCCCAACCTTGAACCTATCTAAACTGGATGTACTCTATCACCGTGCTCTTCGCTTCATTACTAACTCTGCATACAGGACCCACCACTATAATCTTTATACAGCAGTTGGGTGGACCTCTATTGCAACCAGATGCCTCCTGCATGCTGGCAGTTGGACCCTCAAATTACTACTCCACAAACCGCCTGTCTATTTAACGTCTCTCATACACATCTCGCATAGCGCTTACTCCGTAAGGAAATCCAACCTTATCCTACTAGATGTCCCCAGGACACGTACCACAGCTGGCTAAAGAGCTGTCTCATATGCCCTCCCAAACATTTGAAACCAACTACAAGCCATGCTGAAGCTAACCAGCATCGTATCAATTAACTCCTACAAAACACTAGCTATCTCTAAATTAAAAGACATATGCAGGTGCTACTAGGCCCCCAATGCCAAGTCAACTTCCTAGGTACCAACTGGTCCTCTACTTATTAAGCTGAAATGAGTTGCATAATTTAGGGCAAGGTTAAAGCTGGAATGTACTGCATATATAGCATAAGGAATTCTATTGTGTATACCTCTTGTATTATATATATTTTTTTCTTTGTTGTTCTACATTTTATACCTCCTGCCTATGTAATTGCGAACTGTATGTGTATGTGTATGTGCCTAAGGACATCCTTGTGAATGAGCTTGCTCAATGGAGTCTTTCCTGCAAACTTGAACTTGAACTAATTAGTGCTATTTAAAGCTAAAATGTTAGTTCATATTAATAGCACTGAAAGCCTTGATGTCAATTTATGATTTCATTAAATAATATTATAACTTTCAGACAGATGGCTTAATATAAATACACAGTTCTATTATATTGCAAAAAAAAAAAAAACGATATCCAAATTCTCAGTTAAGCATCACAAGTAACATTATTTTACAAAACTGAAAGAACTCAGGAAATAACTCCTGTGTATTTTAACTGTACTGACTCAATTAGGAGTCAGGAACATTTCTTCCATCTGATGAAGTATTTAAGGAAGAATGAGACACAAGACTCAAAGTAGAACTTATTGTTTTTCAGCATAAATAAGAGTTAAATTCACATGCATACAATACCTATAGTGACAAAATCACTAAGGTAGATATAATCTTGGGTAGATACTCTGAAACTGAACACAGTTCTCCAAGTGTGTGGACATGTGGGCACAGGGTTATCAAAGCAATACATTAAAAGGAAAATAGCAGACAGTTATTGATAGCCAATGTTCATTTTTACAAATACCAGGGCAAACATTTGTCCCTTTGGTTCCAAAACTGGGTCTCCTAAAGGCATTTCTAAAACAATGCAAATCAAATCAATCTTTATAATACATTCATTCCCATGGGTTCTGAACACTGTACAATATACAGTATAAATGGTAAAATAATACCGCAGCATTTACATCCACATGAACAGGCACAGTCAACATTTCAGCACAATCAAACTATAAAAGAAATAACTGTAATAAATAAAAGGCATAATAAATACAGTAAAATACAAATAAAAGATATAAAAATTATGTCAGGATCACTAGGATAGGCCAAAAGCTGAGGTAAAAAGATAGGTCTTCAGGCCCTTCTTGAAGGCCTCCAGTTAAAGGGCCTCCCTCAGAGACCTGGAAAGAGAATTCCACAGGGTTGGGCCAGCAACATCAAAGGTCCTCTCACCTGAAGATTTTAACCAAACCCTGGGAGCCTCTAGGATGTCTGTCTCAGAGGAGCAAAGAGGTTGGAATAATGGACCCCCAGAACCAGCTGGATGAGCTGCATGGTTGCCAGATCTGTAAGGAAAGAGACAAAAAATGTCAACTATTAGTGAGAAATCACAACTCTTGATTACGGTAATAAATGATGTACAAGCTTGTTACCACATCCTACTCACAGTGTGGAAAACGTGGCTCCTAAAATTAATCTAGAATTGCCCAATTATTCTACTAATGAATCAGATAGGCTGGTGGGATATATTTGGAAAGACAGTGTATTCATACGAAGGGGGAGACCTTGAGTCTGTCATTTACTCCTGGCAATGTTGTGACCTCTAATAAGAAAATCTAATATTGTTTTCTTTTTAGGAGTATTCTGCCTTTCTGATTTTTAATAAGTTTTTAAATTCCAATGTGCATGTTTGTCCCTTGCCCTTAAAATAAGTAGTGATAGGGAACTGTCAGGGTTCCCCATCTCAACTGCATCTATATGCTAGCCAGTCTTAATTTTAAACTGTCTTTTTGCTTTTCCTACATAATAACCACCACAAGTACACATCGCTGGGTAAATGACTTCTTCAGTGGCACAAGTAATAAAACCTCTGACCTTCACTGTTTTTGGGGTTTTGAGTAGTGAAAGGTTTTTGTGGTATTGACTGTGGAGCAGAATTTACAATTCCCACATTTATTACATCCATCACATCTTCTTGGCAACTACATGCTCAGTTTATCTGGGAGAGGCTACACCAAATGCAGAACTACATCTTGGATGTTTCTTCCCCTTCTGTGAATTAATCTGGGGGAATGGCAGCCAATTCCTTCAAACAAGGATCCATGCTCTCTAGCTGCCAATGTTTTTGACAGTGTCTCCTATCTCTCTGGAGTGGGCATCATACATAGATACAAAATTAGTTCTTTGGTCACCAATATTTCCTCTCACCAGATCATCCCTCTCCATTAGATCCACCTCATCTTTTGCTAAAGATATACTTTCTCTTGAATGCCTCTGTCGTGAAGCCTTTGTTCCATTTCATTTGCCCTTTGTTCATATTTCACATTGTCCTTGCAATTTCATTACAGTCTGAAAAAAATATCTTTTGGGATGCCAGCTATAGTGTGGCATTAATGGCTGCTGTTTGCCAACAGGAGAGAGTTCCTGTCTATAGATTTTCTAAACAGATCTATGATGACACTCCCCTTACCATTTTTGGCAACAGTATTGTCTAAGAAGCTGATTTAAGTATGCCTAAAGGTCACTAAAAATCTCATTTTTGGAACTGAAGGGACAAATGCTAACCCTGCTTTTTGTAAAATTTGGGCTTTTCAGTCAATAACTGCCATTTTCCTTTTACTGTATTGCTTTAATAACACTGTGCTCACATACCCACACATGGAGAACCATGATCAGCTTCAGTGTATCTCCCCAAGATTATATCTACCTTAGTGATTTCATAAATATAGGTATGCATGTGAATTTAACACTTATTTATGCTGGAAAACACTAAGCTCTTCCTCAAGTCCAGTGTCCAATTCTTCCTTAAATACCTCATTAGGTGGAAGAAATATTTCTGACTCCAAATTGAGTCTGTACAGTTAAAATATATAGGAGTTATTTTTCAGTTCTTTTAGTATTGTAAGATGATGTTAATTGTGAAGCTTAACTGAATATTTAAATATTTATTGTGCATTTTTGCAATTTAATAGAACTATGTATTTATGTATTTGCAGTAAGCCGTCTGTCTTGACGTTGTAACATTATTTATGAAATCATACATTGATGTCAAGACTTTCAGCGTTGTTTATTTGATCCAGCATTTTAGCTTTAAACAGCACTATTTAATATTCATAATATCTGGGGAGGCAGTATAGTGCAGTGGTTTAAGGCTCTGAGCTGCAAATCTGGAGACCTGGGTTTGAATCCCACAGCCCCCACTTGCATACTTTGTGACCCTGAGCAAGTCACGTAACTTCCCTGTGCTCCCAGGTCACACCTGTAAGCAAGCTTTCAGCTTAGTGTGCCACTCCTGGTTAAACAATTGAAAAAAAAAAGAAAAAATTTGGATGTGTTTTTAAATATATGACTGTTATTGATTTGCGATTCCCTCTGGATCACTGAAATTTCAGTCTTTTTAATTACATGTTCAGGTCACATATTTCATTTTCACTTTATTGTCTTGCCTGTGCTATGGTGCTTGGTTTTAAAGTATTATTAAATTATAACTATACCTTTAGTGGATGCCAGATATAAGGGAGTATGTATGATAGGTGGCTAGCCTTTGACAAAGCATCCATGCACAAATCTTGTCAGGCGTATCAATGCTGGCAATGCAATGATGATGGAGGGGGGACCAGGTAGTGTTTGTTGAAAAGTGAGGTCTGGCTTTTATATATGTTTATAAAATGCTGTTTCTTCTGTATTGCCTGAATTGCACTTTTGAGACACACCCTGAATAAAAAAAAGCACCTGGATTGAAGGTTGTGCCTTGTTTTTTTAAATTTTATTTGAACTCTCACTTTAGTAGGAGTGTAATGCCCCCAGTCTGGTAGATGTCTGCCATCCCTATGCACCTTGATTTCACTTACTTTGACATAGCACTGCCTCTCTCAGGTGCGGCTCCCCCCCCAGTCTGTGAACTGAGATGTCCAGAGCAATTATCACTGCGCTTCCAAATTGGCTACAGTATGGTTGTGGTAAAGAATAAGGAGTCAAGGAATGAAATGGCTTTGTTATTGAATACTTTAATGCTTAAAAAGGATTACATTTCTCAATGAAACACATTTTCTATTTCCCTATTCTTCCTAAAAACTTAAAATGCAATATTCTTAAAGACCCCATAATTCAAGATTAGCATATAAATTGTAGTAAGCTAGTTTCTTGGTTGTCTATGAGTCTTTCTACATGTGACACCAGAACTTTGTTACTGTTATTGGAGCACACTATTATAAAAAGGTTTAAAGCAGTAGGCATTAATAAATGAAAACATTTTGTTGTAGAACAGCCACCACTTTTTTCCACTGCATATTCTAACAGACATATAGAAGGCCTATCTTTAAAATGGTGGAATACTATGTAATCAGACACCAATTTTACAGATTTGCTGCATTATATCAAAGAAAAGCAACATTGATTGGGAAAGCCACTTTCTTATAAAGCATGAATTATCAAAGTGTTAGTCTACTAAAATGTTAAATAAAAGTTACATAGATTTAAGTGAGAATTATAAAGCTAAATTAAAAAGGAAAAACATTAGAATTAAAATGAAATGGGAAAAATAAGCTGCTATTTCCATTTCTGGTTATAACTGGTTGTCAATATAAGGAAATGCTTACAGAAGATATTTTTACACCAAAAATAAACCAAACTTTTTAAGGATATATAAATAAAGCATACTATTCTCATAATTAATTATTTAAAATGGGTATAAAATAGGATCCCACATGTTGGCACAGATGTGGCATGATTGGCACACTATGTCTTCCGTTATGGGAGTGTTCAACCATATAACCTTGGTGTAAAAAGAGTATTGATGAAATTGATAGAATTTTGGCTACAGTCATACTATGTAACCTGCATACTATTTTTTATTCAATGATTATTCTTCATTAAAGTTATTGGGAAAACAAGAAACCATTTTAGCCCTTGCCTGCATGTATACTAAACATTTGATTTTAGAACACTAGCATATTCTCAAGCCAACTTTGATTTAATTAACAAACATCTAGAGAATATAAAATGGGAACTTATTTTATTACCACCAACAGTGGAAAATGCCTGGATTAGACTAAAAACAACTATTTTGGACCTGAAATCCAGGCATGTTCCAACAAAACCAATATAATCAAAAGGTTTCATCCCCACATGGATAAATAACAACATAAAATACTAATAAACAAAAAAGAGGATGTTCCTCAAACTAAAAAAAATCCAAATAATAAGAAAAACTTACTATTATATAGAGCTTCTGTAAAAAAAGTTGAAATCAACAACTGTTAAACAAAGCGAAATCTAGAATTTAGGATTGCACATACAGAAGATGACCATAAATCACTGTATCCCTATTTAAACAAGAAAAAAGGGAACTTTAGACAAGTGGGTGCATTAACAGTTAACAACACACTAACAGCATTAGACAATGCAGTTGCAGACAATTTAAATACATATTTTTGTTCTGTTTTTTCAAAAATAGATACACATCAGAGTCAGATAATAAAACAAGTTAATGAATCAAATTATCTTATAACAATTAATCACATAAAGGAGGCACTGAAAACACTTAACAAAAAAGGAAGTCCAGGACCTGATAGGATTAGCTATAGATTCCTGATAGAAACTGTCAATACAGTTTCTGTTCCTTTAGCTATTATCTTTAATAAATCCCTCAAAGAATCAATAGTTCCTACTGACTGGTTGAAAGCATACATTACAGCCATTTTTAAAAAGGGAAACAGATCTAACCCCGAAAACTATCGACCTATAAGTCTATCTTCAGTACCATGCAAATTAATGGAAAAAATCATTAAATCTCTAATGGTTGTAGAAATTCTAATTTTAACCCCAATGACATTATACGGTATGGTTTCAAGCAGGGATACTCGACAACTGCCAATTTAATTGCTTTTATAATCACATTCACCAGGAATTTAATGTTAGGACCCCTATGGACATTGTTCTCCTAGATTACTGTAAAGCATTTGACCGTGTAGCCCACAATAAATTAATTAACAAACTGATACTCCTGGGAATTTCAACAGGTTTATTATACTAGGTGAATAACTGGCTGACAAATAGGACCCAACCAGTAAGAATCAATGGACTCGATCAGACCCTGGTGAAGTGACCAGTGGAGTTCCCCAGGGTTCTCTTCTTGGACTTGTCTTATTTAACATATTTATTTCTGATATGCAAGTCAGTTCTAACAGTCATTTATCTAAGTTTGCTGATGACACCAAACTGGGAGGTAAGGTCGATACACAAGGTAATAGGAATCAACCATGTACAGACTTGCATAAAATTGAGGAATAGGCATTAACAAATGGTATGGAGTTCAATAACAGTAAATGTACTGTACTTCACATTGTCAATAACAACCCTTGTCAATCCTACACACTAAACAATATACCACTTACAGTATCCAAATGTGAAAAAGACCTTGGGATTATCGTTAATAGCAAATTGACCTCTGTAGACCACTGTAATGAACTAGCTAGAAATTCTAATGGTCTTCTCAAAAGAATAAACCACATGTTTGTGACAAAACTTGAACATTGTATCATTCCTTTGTATAGGACATATGTTAGACCATATTCTGATTATGGGTCACCATTTTGGAGCCCATATCTGAAAAAAAAGATACAGTATAATAACAATTGAGAGCATCTAGAGGAGAGCAACATGGATGATACCCCACCTAGCACACTTATCATATGATGACAGGTTAAAAAAATGAAAACTTCATTCCCTGGAAACAAGGCGGTTTTGAGGCGATCTCTTGTTCCTTTATAAAACCCTAGAACACCCTATTCTTATGCATCAATGTGGAATTAACTTTACAACTAGGAAATTGGTCTCTAGACTACACTCTAAACATCTTGACATCCCCAAGGCAAACACTAACAAGCGATTGCATTATTTCACACTTAGGGACCCAAGAATATGGAACAAGTTACCTGGCGATCTTGTTGATAGCCCCAATTTCGATATATTTAAAACTAAACTAGCTCTTTGGTTAGAAACTAACATGGAATAACTACCCACAACATTGGTGGGGGGGGGGGGGGTACTCTCGATGAGTATTCTGCCTTCTTGTACCCCATACTACCTAGTAATACCTAGCAATACATGTTTTCCTGCTCCAGAAATGGCAAGTAAATTTGCTATGATATCTAAATACAGAAAAACTATTTCACAATAATCTCATGAATAAAATACAGCAAATATTAGCTCCATTATTGCAGTTAGATTGATGTATAAGAGAAGGTTAATTTCTTAGTTTTTTATATACCCACACAATGAATTCATTGTTATGTAAAACTGTAAACAATGTAACAGCTAGTAGATTTCAGACATGTGCACCGTTTGATACAACTTTATATCGCTATGTATAGGCTTCAGAGAATAATGTTGTCACATGAGACTGCAGGAAAAGACAGCCAAAGCCGGACATATCCTAGGTAGCGATTAGGTTTGTCACTCAGGCTACACATACATGTAGGCCTTCTAGAGATTGTAGTGGCAGATCAGATAAGTGTTTGTCATACCAGTCCTGGAATACAATGGTCACTTGTGACCCATTGTCGAGCACAGCGCAAGCATGGATACCATTGACAGTCACAGCAGTCTCCATCAAAGGGCCCACCAATTTGGACCAGTCTGGAGGGATGGTAGCAGAGACCTGCACAGACAATTTAGCCACAAGAAGTTTGAATTATATTTCTTGAGCCCTTACTTCTATTATTTTGGGCACCCCTCGGCCATTGATTTGCTTTTTGGAGCTCCCCTTGGGTCTGTTTACTACTTTTTCTAAGTGTTTCTGAGACCGGCATTCTGCCTTCATATGGCTATCCTTTCCACAGTTGTGACAAATGATAGACTCCTGGGTCATCCTTGTAGAGAACATTTCATGAGTGACTGAAGCAGTAGCAAGGGATCGGGATCTGATAACTGCTTGCAGTGGCGAGGGAGGTGCCATGTGTCTTAACAGTTCCTTTGGGGTGGCAGTCAATTCTCTGATTTCCACATTGGTGCTGTCCTTTGCAGGGAGTGCCAGGGGGCACTCCCACCCCATGCCGGCCTGCTGAGAAGGGCCTGAATCTTCTTCCATGGTGGGAACCATTGCAGAGGCACCGTCTTTAACTCTCGGACTTCCTTTAGTAGCTCATCTTTCCAAAACTCATTCCGGGTGGAAAGTCCTTTGAAGTCTCAGACTGCTCGTTAGGTGCCAACTTTTGCCCTGAACCTCACTTGGCTGATCACTATCGGTCACTTTCGCAGTAGCAGCAGATATTGGGGCAAATACCCCATGGGGTCACCTTTGCTCAAACCCCGAAATTTCTTTCATTAGCTTGTCATAGGAGGGGGGTGATTCCAGTCAGGTGGCGAGGCGTAACTGAAGCAGTAACAATTCTGAAAACGGAGCAGACTTAAGGATCCAGTCCAGCCTAGTTCAATCTAATTCATCTAATGCCAAACTACCCTTTCTGAGGCACTCTTGTAGCAGCTTTTCAAGTCAAGGTACATACACAGTTAAGGGCTCTCTGGGTACTGTTGAGCATTTCTTACTCTCCACCTTAGGTCCTCATCTGAATCCATGCTCCCATACACATTCTCCAGTGCATCAAGATAGTCCTGTGCAGCTGTTTCGTGATTATTGTTCCACTTGGCATGGATGGTAGAAAGGGCAGGACCTCAGAGGCTCTCACTCAACCTCTTTCATCTCTCTGCTTCTTAGAATTGCCATTCAGGTACTAGAGGGGCAACATAGTCTATCCAGGTCTCTGAGTCATCCTCCCCTTGGGGGGTGGGAAGGGTGCCTGAGAAGATTCTCAGCCTTTGGTAGGATTTGTGACTAATAGTGGGCACAGATATAGGGGCCAGCATTGGTGTGGGCACAGAAGGCAGGGTAGGAACAGATGCTGGAGTGGGTGGGTGTGTTGGGGAAGAAACAGCCCCAGGAGGCAGGAATACTTTCTTAAAGTCCTCTATGCTTTTCCCTTCCTCCAGTAACAACTTAACAAACTTCTTCTCAAAAGTCTCAATAATGGTGGGGGCTCATCCTCCCCAAGGTCTTTATTGTCTTTTGTTATCACTCTCCAGGTGGCTAGAACCCCTTCTGAGGTAATAGTCAGTGGTACTTTAGAGCTGTCCATGAGGTCACTACACTCTACCAAGGCCATTAAAGTCTGGGAGGTCAAATCAGCCTGTTGTACCACCACCAGAGCATTTTTTAAACATTCTACATTGGAGAGTGCTAGTTCTACAGTGTCCTTACTGATACTCAAGGGGATATCCAGTTTTAGTAAGGCATTTTGGGGGTTAATCTCCTGCCCCTTACACCACCCTGCCAACTGGTGCACAGCCACTTCTATTGGGGTAGCCATTAAACTTTGACAACAATTCTTGATTTTGACCATTAGGGGGTGCTAATACCAGTGGTACCTCCAAGATGTAACCCCTAGGTGGCACTATCCCATGGGCTACTACCGCTGCCTGCATGACTAGTTATAGGTTAAGGGGCCTGGGTACAGAAAACGGGTGCCACCACCGAGAGAACAGGGTTAGTGGTAGTATAGCTGACCTGGGTACAGCCCTCTGGAACACTGTGACCCCTCTCTTTTCCCTCTAGTGGCCTAAACAATGAACAGAATACACAGGTACAATAACCCCTAATCAGCATACAAATCTCCACTCTGTTTGCACTTACCACCAGGGCTGGTTCAACAGTCCGACCCTGGAGACCCCCTGTAAAATAAGATTAGACACAGCAGGTAACAACAGTACAGTGCTTCTGGTACAAAATGGAACCACAGTCAGGTTAAATGCAAAAAGAATTAGATCTGATTTATTCAGGGGGACTGAACAAGGAAGGGGTGTAATTTGGCTGATTTGTTCTGTAACTGATTAAATCAGGAAATCAGGCATGCACTTTAGAGTCCCTTCACGGTCACACACTCTGGGTACCCAGTTGGAACAAAGGTGGGGGCAAGCCTAATTCATTGCCCAGTGTAGACCAGCTTTGCAGCTGGTTGGGGCCCTATGATGGAAAGAAGAAGCATGCACAACCACACACAATTTGTAATCCGGAGCCAGGAGGCTCAGTTTGTAATAATTAGACAAAACAACTAAATCAGATGACACGCTTTGATTGAGCTGTTGTTGCAGGGAAATACCCTGGTATTTACTCACGCTATCCAGTACAGGACACAGGATGGATGAAATAGAGACTTTAGGATGACTTGCTGGTTTGCCAGGAGAAGCAGGGCCACATGAATCACCAAGGTGTCGTACCTGTTCAAGGTGTTGAGCAGGGGCTGATCCCTGGCAGGTCTCTTATTGATGGTTTCCTCTGCATCACGAGTAGCTCTCTGGGCAAAGTTGGCAGGGCCCAGGCCAGGTGAATAGTTCGTTCAGTCTGGTAAATGTTGGATGCAGCTTCCGCAAATGTGACACAGTTAGGTAGTGGGGAACCAAATTGCGACCCACTAACAGCATTCAGAACACTTATAGTAAAAGAAAAGCCATACCACAGTTTGGATGACAGTCCAGTTGCAGTTTCAGCTTTCCTGAGCAAAAGTGTGATCTCTGTGGTGATTCAAACATCCTGACAGTCTGATCGCGTACAGCAAATCTTCGGTCTTCTTCAGGCAAAGGTATAGTCACAGTTTGGTGGCTTTTGTCACAATTGGCTATGATACAGTCCAGTTATTTAAGTACTCTTTAAGGATCCATTTTGAGGGACTGCAGGCAGACAGGCCAAACTCAGCCTTTCCACCAGTTTCTCACGTGACTATGCAGGAGCAGCAACTCGTATCACTCATGCTGTTCACTCTCTCAACTCCATACTCAGACTGACATTCTGCTGCAGGCAGCACTGGGATTTCCTTCTGATCCAAAAAGGGTTCGGTTGATTGATTCATCTGTCTGTCAAAGCAAGGCCTCCCCTCCAGATCCATTTTGGCACCAAAGTGAAAAACTACAATTCCTACAGAAATTCACTCCACAAGACCCTGAGGACAGACTCCATTTTAACATCCCCAAAAGGTGCTGATTGGTGCAATTCAGAAATGTCAATGCTGCAATGAAAGGCAGGCTAGGCAAATGACAATACCATTGTCATTAGAGCAGCTAATCAGCAAACAATTACCAGTTCTAACAGAGCTCCTTCTGCACCATTAGTGATGGCAGAACAGAGCAATATTACTGCAGCTTGGCGGGACTCAAGTCTAGACACACTCAGCCCATACCCAGATTAATTATACACTACAAAAAATAATGTCACTTAAAGAGACAGGCACAGAGGCTAACAGGACACTCACATGCAAACACTTTTACACCTGTAGAGACACATAACACCCCCCTGGCAGTGGGCATTTAAGCACATCCAAGGAAGACTTTTGGGAACCCCCATTTATAGGGGGTTACATATCCAAAAAAGTATTCTTTTGAATGAAAGGCCAAGTGGTAAACATACTGTATCTCAATTTCAACAAGACCTTTAACTCTGTGCCCCACAAAATGTTGATCAGGAAGTTGGTGGATTTCAGGGTTGGGGAAAAGATGGCCAGATCAGTGGAAAACTGGCTGAGGAATGGAACCCAGAGGGTGGATGTGGGGGGATACTTATATGGCACCAGAGAGGTAACCAGTGGGGGTCCCTCAGGGCTCAGTGCTGTGGTCAGTGTTGTTCAATGTCTTTATCAATGGCATTGGGGATGGCATTAAGGGCAAAATGTGCCAATTTGCAGATGACACCAAGGTCTGTGGGAGAGTAAACACAGCTGAAGAGATATAGGACCTACAGAAAGATCTGAAAAAGCTGGGGAGGCAATCCAGGGTCTGGCAGCTTGGCTTCAATGCCAAGAAATGCAAAGCTATGCATATTGGAGCCAAGAATCTCAGGACAGAGTACTACCTGGGTGGAGTCCGAGTATCTGCATTACAGGGGGAAAAGGACCTGGGAATGATGATCACTAGTGAACTAATGCACTCCATGCAGTGCAAGAAAGCAGCAGCAAAGGCCAATAAGATGCTGGGATGCATAGCTAGGGGGATCAGTAGTAGGAGAGAGGAGGTTATACTGCCCTTGTACAGGTCACTGGTAAGGCTGCATCTAGAATATGGCATTCAGTACTGGTGCCCACACCTCAAAAAGGACATTAACCTGCTGGAGAGGGTCGAGAGGAGTGTTACAAAGAGGATAGCGGGTCCAGTAGTGTAAGATACACAAGGAGTGATTGAGGGCACGGAACATGTAATCCCTGTAAGACAGGAGCGAGAGAGAGAAGATACATGATTGGGACCTTCATGTATTTGAAAGTGATAACTAAGGTTGATAAGGACTGTCTCTTTAAGCTGACTGGCAACCATAACACAAGGGGGCACAGTCTTAAGCTGGAGGGTGGGAAGATTAGAAGGGAGGTAAGAAAGTACTTCTTCACAGAAAGGGTGATGGACATCATAGCTGTATCCCATACAAATGGTCATAAAGCTGTACCAACTGCTTTAGCTAGTGTGCTCATTACCTGTTCTATGGAGATGCATGTAACATACCTTCGAAATGAAAATGGCAAGAACCAAAGTAAAAGTGACTTGATTCATGCAGTGGCAATGTAACCAATAGAGCAGTCAGTGAAGCCACTTGAGAAAGCCCATGGATTCTATTTCTGCCAGAGAAAATTGCAGTTAAAAATGTCACTTTTACAGGTCAATCAAAAGCACTTCAGCAATTATTAGGATCAAGTAGAAAAGCAGAAGATGTTGTAAAAGCAATACACTTTATATGACTGCCCATGTTTCTCTTAAGAAAACTGAGACGTCAGCGTTGTGCACCCTCTCATGAAGTAAGAACAGTCAAACAGGGTGTTCCAATTCATTTTGCACCCTTGGAACAAAGAAATAAGAAACTCATCTCTGAACCAATAATATACATTCCTAAAAGTATTGAAGTACCAGAATCACAAGAGGAACAAAATATGCTAACTGAGGGATGGTAGGTCAATTTGGATAGCATTATCAGAATCCAGCAGGCTAAACAGGAAGGTAACATAATTCAAAAACAAACTGAGCAAGTACAAAACCGAAATAAAAAATCAGAACAGCATAGTCAGCAGGAACAAGAAGACTAATAATTCACAAAACATACACAGACACACAGACACAGACACACACACACAGATGCTTAACAATGTTAACATGGATAGTAATATGAATCTGCACATGGTACAGAGGAAAGGTAGGAGTACCTTATATTTTGGGTAAGAGGCATATTATGTGAAATACACCTGTTAAAAAGTGAATTTTCCCCATTAAAGCTATACACACTGAAATGGCCAATGTTAGTATGAATATACAGGAGTTTACTACCACAATAAAAGAGATTAGGGACAGAGAAACAGAAATGAGAACAAAAATATCAACCTTAGAAATCAAGTCGATAGTGGCTAGGAGAACTGTGTCACATCAAGAAAAAGATGCAATATCAAAAGAATAATCCAAACTAACAGATTTCAAATCCGGTGCACAGTGTAAAAACATACAGATAACAGGTGTTTCAGATTCAGGGGACTCACAAAATGATCTGAACACTACTCTTCAGTCAATATTTTCAGCTTATTTGGGAGAACAGAAGGAGGCAGGATCTTAGAACTGGACAGAGCTCACAGATCCCTAAAAAAAATCAAAACCCATATGCCTTTATTGCAAAATTTATGAGATCTGGAGATAAGGATACTGTAATGCAAAGAGTTTACAAAAAGAAGCACATTGAACTAAAGGGGGCTGCAATTTCTGTTTATCATGATTTAACTACAGAACCTATAAATACATGAAAGACATTTGATTACATCCAAAATCTTTTAAGGAAAAACAATTTTAAAACAGTTATGATATTTCTGGTCAAGTTAAGAATGAACTGAAATGGACAAATGCTAATTTGTGAAACAGCTGAAGAAGCAGAACAAGAAATGTGAATAAGAGTACTACAAATGTTTTTCTGATAGGATAACCATTTACTGCAGATCACCACAGAGCCTGAATTAATCAATATTTTGTTTATATTCTTCAGACATAGAAGTATCGGAAATTGCAAATAAGTAAATACATGTATAAGAAAAAAAACATGTTTGTGATAATTGTCTATTTTTGTATAAGGCAAGGGTAGACATTAAAAATGGGAGGCAGGTTGGTGGAGACTGTCTAGCAGCCTTGAAGATAAACATCTTGCCATCTGTACACTCAAGATGTGAGCATTGTTGTGGGAAATTATTGTGCAAGGTATTCTGTGGGGTATATTCATTTTTAAATGGAATTAATTTTTTTGCTGTTATTAATAGAGAGAAATAGGGACCTTTATTGGTTTATATAAAGTTAAACATTTTTAGTAACAATGTGATATATGCTGAGCTGACTCAAAGGATACAGCCCTACATGCTGTTTCCTGCTTTTTTATTTTTTCCATGCGATTAAAGGTATACCTATAAATATAAAACAATATGTATAGTATCAGACCTATGGTTTTATGAATTGCCACATGTAATGAAAATGGCATATGCTCGCCAATTAAAAGAAAAAGTATTGTGTTCTATACACGTAAAAGAAGGATAGATATTTTATTACTACAGGAAATTCATTTAGTGAACAAGGAGATTATAAAACTTAAAACATTATGGGTAAAGCAGCAGATTGGTGAACAATAAAAAACAGGGACTGTGCTACTATCATAAAAAATACCTTCTAAAATTGAAAATTTCTTTCCAGGTGAACAGGATCATATAATTATGATAAAGGGTAAATTTGCAATGTTAATTATATAGTTGGATCATTATATGCATTATTAATTTCATATGCTGTTGTTGTTGCACAAATGATATTAGGTGTGGTGACATTGGGAGATGCCAATATTTTACTGTTAGGAAATTTCAATCTACAGTATATTGAGACCATTATCTGGGTAAAACCAGCAAGGCATCTGTAGAAGATGAAAAATAATGCATATATTTTTAGTGACTTTATAAGAAACCAAAATTTAATAGGCATTTGGTGTCACCATAATCAATTGCTGTAACTGGATCAACTGTAAGATCCTTCTTGTAATTTGATGTACTCAACTGATGTTTACGTTACTATATATGCTGTATATTGTACTGTTGTGACTTGCCTGTATAACTGTGGATTCACTACTTTGTTTCAATTTGCCCGTTATTGTTGTTGTAATAATTGTCTCCTATGTGCCATCTAAATGGTCCTGGTCATGCATAAAATGGTCCCTTGGACCAGTGTACTACCAGTTATCAAATAAAGAAATAAAAATGAATAAATAAACAAACAGTTTCCATGTTTTCTAAACCCACTGTCTCTTTCTCCAGGCTGGACTGCATGTTGTGCTCAAAGAAACTGATTACTAATGCTTTAAGTATAGAGATATTACCAATTATTATTTGAGACCATGCCATGAAGGTGCTTTCAGTTGTTCCATCTAGAGATAGAGGTAAAACTTCATAATGGTGATTTGGCAACTCACTTTTATGAGAACATGATTTCACAATGGGAATGACTAATTCTATTAAGGAATATTGGTTCTTTAATTATAAAGGGGCACAGCATGTGGTCCAGCTTTGGGATACCTTTAAATCAGTCATAAAGGGTTCTACAGTATAATGTCTTCCCAAATCAAGTATAGGAAAATAAGTAAGTAAAAGATTAATGATTTAGAGACTGAGTTTTTGGAAATAAAAAAATAGCTGCAGTAGAGGGAGATATGTTATTACAATGTAGTACACTCCAACAACCTAAACAGGACATAATAAACAAAAAATAGAACAGTATGTGAAAACTTTACTAAGGAACTGCCACTACAATAGGGATAAGTCAGGACATTATTAGCACATGTTTAAAAAAATGCTCAGAAAGAAATAATATTACCCAAATCAAAAATTATACTGGTCACATTATTAATTCTGATTCTGAGATAGTGCATGCTTTTTTACTTCACCACACAAATATACATACAAAAAACTGGACTGAGCAACAAAACAACAAATTGTGGATTATAAATGTGCTTTTTCCCCCTAATATAGAAATAAAGGAGAGAATTTTCAATAGAAAAAATTAAAGATGCAATAGGCACTCTCTCCCCAAATACCCCCCAAGTTGGATGGCCTAATGACCACATTTATATTGTATTTGCTAATTTATTATTAGCACCCTGCTCAGAATTAATCTCTTTTGAAATGTCCAGAAAAGTGCATCTCCCTGCTATGTCAGACGCTCTTGTAATTCTGATCCATAAGAAGAATACATATCCTTTGATTATAAATAGCTCCTGACCAATTTCCCTTCTAAATATCAATTATAAAATTATTGCCAAATGATTGTTAGGCATTTAAAAGGGAAAATTGAAGAAGTTATGCATCCCAATTAGAGATGCAGCAAATTTAAATTCCACCGGTGAAGTGAACGCGAAGTGGGCACTTCACGTTGCCTCTCCACTATGTGGAGTGGGCAATGCAAAGTGCTCACTCCGCCTTGTCATTACCACTTTGCATTAAGGTGGAATGGTAATGCGAAGTAAGGCAAAGTCATTGTTTTTAATGGACTCTGCGTTCCTCATTATGATTCTAAGTGATCAACTTGGTGATTCAGATTTGGCAGCCCCCCCACACTTCACATGGCTTACAGTACTGTAAGTCACATTCTCTTTAGCTAGGCAGGAAGAAAGTGAGTCATACAAGCAGACACTTTTACTTTCTCCTGTGCAGACGGAGAGAGAGTAGTGTGTTTTGTGACTGCTGATACTTTTAGATCAGAGCGAGGAGGAGATTTAAACTTTGATTTAGACCCAACAGCTTTTTAAAAAGCTACATTTGTTTGTCTTTTCTGTACTCTTCTTTACTTAATTTGTTCTTTCTGTAAATTTTATTTTTCTTACCTTTATAAGTAGTTAGTTGTTTGTCTGTGTCTGTGTGACTGTGTGTGTGTGTGTGTTGTGTGACAGTGTGAGTAGTGATTGCTCAGACTAAGGGAGCTCAGTAGGAGAGATGGACGAGGGTGAGGGAATGTCTGGGATGGGGCAGCTCTGGGAGAGCGTGGTAGTGATAAGCATCGTACCGTGTGCATTTGTGGAGGGCATGGGCGCCCATTCCTGTTGGACCACTCAAAGCTTGTGAGTGCCCCCCCCGAAGCAGGACCAGCACTGCCTCCTGTCCTGACTCTGAGGCAGTAGAACCACCACCACCACCAAGTCCAGCACCAGGTCCTCTGGAGATGGATGTGCCTGTTCCCCCATGCCCAGGTGTGGATCCCATCCCTGTTCAGCACCGTGACCAGCAGGCTTACAATACATCAAAGTAACTACTAAAAAAATGTATGTTGTGATTCATGATGTGATCGTAAATTGTGATTTGTGACTGCATTTGTGACCATGATGATGAAGAAATGTGCATGCCTATGGCCGTACTTCCCTGAGCCCCGATGAGCAGTAGCTTAAAACTCCCAAACTTAAAAACACGTATCAATGAGTACAATGTTGGGGTGGTGAAGCCTGGAGAGATACTACAAAACAGGCTTACAATACATCCAAGTAACTAGAAAAAAAATTAATGTTATGATTTGTCATGTGAATGATTGTGAATCGTGATTTGTGACTGCATTTGAGACTGTGATGATGAAGAAACATGAATGCTTACCACCTACGGCTGTACTTCCCTGATGAGCTGTAGCTTAAAACTCCCAGATTAAAAACATGTATCAATGAGTATAATGGTGGGGTGGTGAAGCCTGGAGAGATACTACAAAACAGGCTTACAATACATCCAAGTAGCTAGAAAAAAAATGAATGTTGTGATTCATAACGTGAATGATCGTGATGTGATTTGTATCACGAGTGACTCGTGATGATGGTCCTGACTTAAAAACGCATATTAATGAGTACAATGTTTATGCAGAATTAAGCACCACACCTGCCCAGTACTCTGAAGGGAAGCCAAAGAAACAACAGTGACTTAAGTTACAGATGGAGATTGGGACCTAAAGAGATGCAAATGCACAGACAGATTAAGATTGCACTGTCCACCGAAGAGATGCAGACACAAAGGCACAACACCTAACCAGTGTTCACCATCAGAAATTCAAATCCGGAAGAGAATACCTTTACCGGTTGGGGTGGGCTGCGCATGGGGGGGGCAGTGTACTGTACTGCTGCAGTAACAGTCACGAGTACTAGTAGCAGTTAAGATACCACAAAGAAGTACAAATATCACACAGCTGCAGTGGATAGCAGCTTCACATTGCTGAAATTATTTTGTGGCACAATAAAAGGTGTCTGATTTGATGACACATGTCACACACATCCTCACACATAGAGTAAGTAATGCATAGCAAATTGAAAACTTCAGTAATATAACCACATATTTTAAACAAACTAAAATTATTTTTTTATTTTATTTAGCTTTTTTTAACTGGGTAAGTGCACTAGCCATAAATGACTATTTTCAGGCATGACCCGGGAGAGTACAGGCATGCAGAAACTTAACAGGTTAACAAATTATAAGTGCTTTACATACAATGAGTTAAAGAGGATACAATATATCAGAACATACAAAGTAAAACGCTTTACATACAATGAGTTAAAGTGGATACAATATATCAGAGACATACAGAGTAGACCATTCATAAGTTCATAGGTGCATACCTATGCAATGGATAGAGAGGACCTTGGACAATAAATTATCAGGTGACATATCATATGAACAGAACAAGGTACACAAAAATAAAAACAGGTAATACAAAAGGAAGAAATAAACATTGAGAGCAGGGGGTGTCATTAAGGAGAAGGTCGGTAAGTGAGGAAGAGTGAGCAAGCCATGAAATTAGATTATATGAGTGTATGTAAGCGTAAGGGAGATGCCTGATTGCAAGATTGTATATGGACAGGGAAAGGGAGCAGGGACAGGCTGAGGCAGTAAGAGGGTTATATAGAGGTGAGGAAATACTATTGTATGGCCAGAGACATCAGTCATTATGTAGGGTGAAAGCAGAAACAGGTATCAGCAATCAACAGATTCGAGTGCAGTTTTCTTTTAAAGCATGTGTGGAAGCTAGAAAGTCTTATTTTGAGGGGAAGGGAATTCCACAGCTGTGGAGCCGCATGCTCAAATGCAACATTTCCTTTCCTAGTGCGGCACCTCGGCAAATTCAGAAAGGATTTATCAGCTGATCGTAGACCATGGAGTGTGTCCTGAGGAACAAGCATAGCTGCAAAGACACATAGGGGTCTGATTTTGAATTATTGAATCAATAAGAGAGCCAAGGTAGTATTTCCTACTACTATTATGCACTGCTGCACCACAACAATCAGCAAAAAAATGGCAAGAAATATTGAAAATATTACTGTGTGTACATTAACACAGTTAAACAAGAAAAATATCACCAAAACAGAAAGCACTGTCTTTTTCTCCAAATTAATCTACCTACACCACAGATACACCCCTCCCCCAAAGCACACTTCCACTGTCTCTCAGTACACAGACTGAATGTTGTACATTAACATTCAAAATTCATACACAAACAATAAACGCTTGATGATATGAGCACAGGAGGGTTTCCTATAATCGATGAACTAAAGTTTCATCAAAAAAAATTACTCAAAAAGGCTTTTTTAACAGCTTTTTGAAGGTTTGAATCACAGAGAGCTTTCAGAGCAGATTGTCTCCTACAGCTTCCTACACACACTACCACAAACTGAGGTTGTGCAGAACAATCTACAGCCCTTGCGACCTGAAATCCCATGAATTACTGCAAAATTCACCTTTGGAGCTTAAAACAAGGCAAAGTGAGGCAAAGTAGAAGGTGAAGTAACACAAAGTCTTTGTTTTCAATGGAGTTCGCGTTACCCATTATAATGTGAAGTACTCAGCTTAGCGTTGCAGAGCACTCTGTGAATTCGCCTTCAGTCTGCGGATCACTTCATGGAGCGAATTGGGGCCACTTTGCCCATCACTAATCCGAATCAATCTGGTTATGGCAAAAACAGCACTGTACATCAGGACTTTAAATTAATCCATATAGTTTTGGAACTGCAAAGGGAATCACAGAAAGAATCTATAGCTTTGGCTGTTGATGTCTCCATTGAGACACTGCAATGGAAATTTGCAAAGGCTTGGTAAGAGTCATTAGATTTCCCCTGCATAATTTTGAATATGCTAAAAATGTTACAGATCATCTATCGTACATTTCAAAATTAACTATCATGCAGTATAACTAAACCATTTACCATATATTATAGGGTAAGGCAGGGTGGTCCCCTCTCCTCAGTACTATATAATAATGTTTTAGAATCCTTGTTATTACACATAAGACATAATAATCATATCAAAGGAATTGCATACAGGGAGTTTCACATTAAGATTAATGCCTTTGTAGGTGACATTCTTATTTTATTGCATGATCCATTATATTCATTTCTCTACCTTATGGGAGAGTTTCTGATTTTATCCCATCTGGCCAGCCACCAGATTAATAAACATAACTCCATAATATTGCTTGTAAACACCTTATCACTGACAACTTGTGAGTTGTTGAAAGGTATTAAATGGAAAATGAAAAAAGTTTTGAGGCAAAATATTAAATTAGATAAAAAAACAATTGTTAAGGTTAATATGTTAGCAACACTAAATAAAGTGGCAATTGTGCTGCACAGATGGCAGACTTTCTCATCATCCATCTGGAGGCACATTGGAACATTTAGAATGATGGCATTGTCACATATTCCATATCAGTCTCAGGCATTTTTTGGCTATATCTTAATGGATTTAATAAAAAAATTGAAATATTTTTAGCAAGTTTTTATGAAGAAAGGACAGTCCAAAAATTGCATAACAGATTGCATGGATTCTTGGAGTCTATGGTGAATTGGATATCAAGGCTCGTAGAAATGGCATGCACCTACAGTACCAGATCAGAGACATTCTGCCCCAGCTAATGCAAGAGTTCAAATAAAACTGAAAAATAAATGAGGTATTACTTTGTGGTTAATAAGTTTTATTGATTTGGCTTATTAAGATGATACAAACATTAAAACAGTGGGATACATTGCAAAGATCTTACAGACTGTTACATATGTCTGTAGAAGCAGAGAAGAGAACATGCTGGCCAAATAGTAATGAGCTGAATATACTAGCCAGGTAAGCAGTAGGACAATACTCTGTGCCTGGATGTACAACACCTATCCAGCTGGAGATTAACTTTGAAAGTATTAGCAGTCAGTGCATTGCATTATGGTTAACTCTTACAAACATATCTTACCTGTCCCCATCCTGCTAGTTTCTGCAGTATTTGACAAAGTATCAGAAATTATGAGAGGTAAAGGTCGCTGTTCTCTACTTTTGCCTACAAAATACAAGAGATCACACACATAAAGCAAACAGGTCTTTATTGTCAGAGAAGATACTATCCTTTACTGATATTATACCATGTCATCCATAGAGCAGGGTCCCCTATAACTCAGTAACAATCTCTCCAGCACTTGCCCCTAAATGCACCATGAGAGGAAACCATTATAGTAGCATGGCTGTGCCTATTCAGCCAATTCCCTCAATAGGTTTCAAAAACAGAAGGAAGGGAGTCCAGAGGGCAGTATATTTAAAGAGGGTATTGGTCACAGTATGTGATAGTCTGGCCTAGTTGGCAACTTGAGCCATGGAGGTAAGTACCTCCCCCAGGGATGGGATTATCTGGGACCACCATTTACAGAGTAGGAGTCTTTTAACCTGCATACTGAGTGTCAGAATTAGTTTCAATTCAGAGAGACAAAGGTGAGGGGCTGGAGTCCTAATAACAGCAACTCAGGGGACTGAGGCACAGGCTTCCTAAGTCTTTTGGACCCCATCTCACAGGTAGCTGGCCATAGGGGCTGGATCAGCCTGCAGGGCCAAAGTATATGGAACAGATCACCTGGGAGTTCTTGACACCTCCAACACAGGTCAGACTGAACCAGCTTTGCCTTGGCGAGCAGTACAGGAGTCCTATACCAGGAATGAATTATCTTGTTCTGTATTAATTGACTACTGGTGTCAGGATATGCTCCGTGAGCTAGTTTCAGACAAGATTTCCACTCTAGATTCGTAATAGAGGCATGCAGTGCTTTCTCCCACTTATGCTTGGATTCCTCTGCTTGGGATGGGATGGTGCTCTGGGAGGCCACATGTACCCGGCTTGACTGTCCTCTTTCTAGAGCCAACCATGACTCTACCTGGGAGATTTGTTGCTCTGGGTGTTGCTTATGCCTGTATGTAAGGATGGCGCTTCTTATTTGAAGGAATCGCCAGAAGTCTTTGGGAGAGATCCCATGAGAGCTCCGCAGGACCTCAAATGAATTAAGGGTATCTGTACCAGGAATGAGCATATCTTGAAGCAATGAGATACCACCACATTCCCATAAGGGCCATGCAATTGGTTGTTTATTGATGGTAATCTCATTATTGTCCTATAGTGGGGTAAGTCTTAGGGGAGATGGGGTGGTGCCCAACTTTTTATGCACCTTGGCCCAATATTCCAGAGAGGGACCTATAGTAGGAAGAGATCGAGTGCCCTTAGGAGGATGGTTAAATAACAACAGTACCAAGTGAGTACACTGACATACCTCTCTCCCCATATCCAGCCAGTGGAGAGCTTTGTGTTCAGGGAAAAGGAACCATTTTAATGTCTGAGCCAGCTGAAAGATCCATTTATACCCCTCTAACCATGGAAGACCACAGCCCCCTTCTAACCAATGAGCTCTGAGCTCATTTCTACTGTACCTAGGTTTCTTACCCTCCCACAAAAAGGATCCCAGCAGGGAGTCTAACTTAGTAAACCAATAATGAGGTATTTTCAAAGGAATGTGGGAAAGAAGATACATCATTTTTGGTGTTGTGACCATTTTAATTGTGGATATTTTACTTACAAGCTACAGTCAAAGAGATTTCCATCTGTCAAGCTCTGTACTAATGGACGAAAAAGTAGTTTCATATTCAGGTCCCAGATTTTATGCAGATTAGGAAAGATAGTAATGCCCAAGTAGATAATCCCCTCCGGGCCCATCAGAGCCCATGCTGAGTAACCATTTGAGAGGTACACTTAAAGTTTAAAGGTAGGACCTCCATCTTGGCCTGGTTAATCTTGAACCCTGAAAATGTAGAAAATATGACAGGTGGACAGTAGGGGAGGGAGGGAGGGAGGTGACGATATTGGCTATAGGGAGCAACAGGTCATCAACATACATAAGAGTAGGGTATGCAATTGTTCCCACCCGGACCCCAGAAATTAAAGGATTTTGCCTAATAATGGCCACCAGGGGTTCTACTGCCAAAACAAAAAGTAAAAAGTAGTGTGGAAAGTGGGCAGCCCTGACGGGTACTCCTAACCAGTATGAATGGGGGAGACAGCATTGTATTGGTGAGTATCCGTGCAGCTGGGGATGAATATATTTCCACAATCCAGGACCAAAACTTTGCCTCCAAGCCCATAGTGCAAAGTACTTATTGCACATAGTCCCACTCTAGGGACTCAAAGGTCTTTTTGAAATCTATTGCATTAGCAACAGCGGGGGAAGATAATGTTTGGGCCTTATGGATTAAATTTACCAATGATCTAATATGGTCCACGCTAAAGTGTCCCTTAACAAAGCCTACTTGGGATGGGTGGATCAAACTGGGAAGGAGAGGATTAAGTCTATTAGCTAGTATCTTAGCTAGCACCTTGCTATCAGCATTAAATAATGAAATAGGGTGGTAGCTGGACGCATTAAGAGGGTCTTTACCTTTTTTTGGTAGGATAGTAATAGTCACCTCCCTAAGGGATGAGGTATTACTTTGAATCCAGGTGCTTTCTATTATTCAGGACATGTCTCAAATGTGCAATTCAGGTAATACAGAAGAAAATTCATCCTGTAAACGTATATGAAAGCTAGACATTGCTTTTCAGCAAACACTTCCTGATCCTTCCCACTTCATGATATCACCATGCTAAGCCTGACACGTTTCACACATGGGTATTTTCTCAAAGGCTAGTGACCTATCATGCATGCTCCCTTATATCAGGCATTCTTTAAAAGTGTAGCTATAATTTAATAATACTTTAAAAAGCAAGCAACATAACACAGACAAGCAAGCACCATAACACAGACAAGACGGTAAGTTGCAAATTAAATATGAATACAGCATATAATTAAAAAGACTGAAATGCCAGTGAATCAGACAGTATCACAGATCGACAATAGTCATATATTTAAAAACACGTGCATATTAATTAGTGCTATTTAAACCAAAAAATGTTGGTTCATATTAATAGCACTGAAAGCCTTGATGTCAGTTTATGATTTCATTAAATAATATTATAACTTTCAGACAGATGGCTTAATATAAATACATAGTTGTATTATGTTGCAAAAAAATGATATCCAAATTCTCAGTTAAGCATCACAAGTAATATTATTTTATAAAACTGAAAGAACTCAGAAAATAACTCCTGTGTATTTTAACTGTACTGACTCAATTAGAGTCAGGAACATTTCTTCCATCTGATGAGGTATTTAAGGAAGAATGAGACACAAGACTCAAAGTAGAACTTATTATTTTCAGCACAAATAAGAGTTAAACTCACATGCATACAATACCTATAGTGACAAAATCACTAAAGGTAGATATAATCGTGGTAGATACACTGAAACTGAACACAGTTCTCCAAATGTGGACATGAACAGGGTTATCAAAGCAATACATTAAAAGGAAAATAGCAGACAGTTATTGATAGCCAATGTTCATTATTACAAATACCATGGTAAACATTTGTCCCTTTGGTTCCAAAATTGGGTCTCCTAAAGGCATTTCTAAAACAATGCAAAGCAAATCAATCTTTATAATGCATTCATTCCCATGGGTTCTGAACACTGTGCAATATACATTATAAATGGTAAAATAACACCGAAGCATTTACATCCACATTAACAGGCACAGTCAACATTTCAGCACAATCAAACTATAAAAGAAATAACTGCAATAAATAAAAGGCATAATAAATACAATAAAATACAAATAAAAGATATAAAAATTATGTCAGGATCACTAGGATAGGCCAAAAGCTGCTGTAAAAAGATGGGTCTTCAGGCCCTTCTTGAAGGCCTCCAGTTAAAGGGCCTCCCTCAGAGATCTGGAAAGAGAATTCCACAGGATTGGACTAGCAACATCAAAGGTCCTCTCACCTGAAGATTTTAACCAAACCCTGGGAGTTTCTAGGATGTTCATCTCAGAGGAGCCAAGAGGTTGGAATAATGGACTCCCAGAACCAGCTGGATGAGTGGCATGGTTGCCAGATCTATAAGGATAGAGTCAAAAAATGACATCTATTAGTGAGAAATCACAATCCTTGATTACAGTAACAAATGATGTACACGCTAGTTACAATATCCTACTCACAGTATGGAAAATTGGCTTCTAAAATTAATCTAGAATTGCCCAATTATTGTACTAATGAATCAGATAGGCTGGTGGGAAATATTTGGAAAGACAATGTATTCATATCTGAAGGAAGACCTCAAGTCTGTCATTTAGTCCTGGCAATGTTGTGAACTCTAATAAGAAAACCCAATATTGTTTTATTTTAGGAGTATTCTGCCTTTCTGATTTTAATAGGTTTTAAATTCCAATGAAATATATTTTATGTGCATGTTTGTCCCTTACCTTGAAATATGTAGTGATAGGGAACTGTCAGGGTTCCCCATCTCAGCTGCATCCATAAGCAAATCTTAATTTTAAACTGTCTTTTTGCTTTTCCTACATAATAACCACCACAAGTACACATCGCTGGGTAAATGACTTCTTCAGTGGCACAAGTAATAAAACCTCTGACCTTCACTGTTTTTTGGGCTTCTGAGTTGTGAAAGGTTTTTGTGGTATTGACTGTGGAGCAGAATTTACAATTCCCACATTTATTACATCCATCACATCTTCTTGGCAACTACATGCTCAGTTTATCTGGGAGAGGCTACACCAAATGCAGAACTACATCTTGGATGTTTCTTCCCCTTCTGTGAATTAATCTGGGGGAATGGCAGCCAAGTCCTTCAAACTAGGATCCATGCTCTCTAGCTGCCAATGTTTTTGACAGTATCTCCTATCTCTCTGGAGTGGGCATCATACATAGATACAAAATGAGTTCTTTGGTCACCAATATTTCCTCTCACCAGATCATCCCTCTCCATTAGATCCACCTCATCCTTTGCTAAAGATATACATTCTCTTGAATGCCTCTGTCGTGAAGCCTTTGTTCCATTTCCCTTTGTTCATATTTCACATTGTCCTTGCAATTTCATTACAGTCTGAAAAAAATTTATTTTGGGATGCCAGCTATAGTGTGGCATTGATGGCTGCTGTTTGCCAACAGGAGAGAGTTCCTGTCTATAGATTTTCTAAACAGATCTGTGATGACACTCCCCTTACCATTTTTGGCAACAGTAGTGTCTAAGAAGCTGATTTAAGTATGCCTAAAGGTCACTGAAAATCTCATTTTTGGAACTAAAGGGATACATGCTAACCCTGCTTTTTGTAAAAATGGGTCTTTTCTGTCAATAACTGTCTGCCATTTTCCTTTTACTGTATTGCTTTGATAACCCTGTGCTCACATACCCACACATGGAGAACCATGATCAGCTTCAGTGTATCTCCCCAAGATTATATCTACCTTAGTGATTTCATAAATATAGGTATGCATGTGAATTTAACACTTATTTATGCTGGAAAACACTAAGCTCTTCCTCAAGCCCAGTGTCCAATTCTTCCTTAAATACCTCATTAGGTGGAAGAAATATTTCTGACTCCAAATTGAGTCTGTACAGTTAAAATATATAGGAGTTATTTTTTCAGTTCTTTTAGTATTGTAAGATGATGTTAATTGTGAAGCTTAACTGAATATTTAAATATTTATTGTGCATTTTTGCAATTTAATAGAACTATGTATTTATGTATTTGCAGTAAGCCATCTGTCTTGACGTTGTAACATTATTTATGAAATCATACATTGATGTCAAGACTTTCAGCGTTGTTTATTTGATCCAGCATTTTAGCTTTAAACAGCACTATTTAATATTCATAATATCTGGGGAGGCAGTATACTGCAGTGGTTTAAGACTCTGAGCTGCAAATCTGGAGACCTGGGTTTGAATCCCACAGCCACCACTTGCATACTTTGTGACCCTGAGCAAGTCACTTAACTTCCCTGTGCTCCCAGATCACACCTGTAAGCAAGCTTTCAGCTTAGTGTGCCACTCCTGGTTAAACAATTGAAAAAAAAAAGAAAAAATTTGGATGTGTTTTTAAATATATGACTGTTATTGATTTGCGATTCCCTCTGGATCACTGAAATTTCAGTCTTTTTAATTACATGTTCAGGTCACATATTACATTTTCACTTTATTGTCTTGCCTGTGCTATGGTGCTTGGTTTTAAAGTATTATTAAATTATAACTATACCTTTAGTGGATGCCAGATATAAGGGAGTATGTATGATAGGTGGCTAGCCTTTGACAAAGAATCCATGCACAAAACTTGTCAGGCATATCAATGCTGACAATGCAAAGATGATGGAGGGGGGACCAGGTAGTGTTTGTTGAAAAGTGAGGTCTGGCTTTTATATATGTTTATAAAATGCTGTTTCTTCTGTATTGCCTGAATTGCACTTTTGAGACACACCCTGAATAAAAGAAAGCACCTGGATTGAAGGTTGTTCCTTGTTTTTTAAAATTTTATTTGAACTCTCACTTTAGTAGGAGTGTAATGCCCCCAGTCTGGTAGATGTCTGCCATCCCTATGCACCTTGATTTCACTTACTTTGACATAGCACTGCCTCTCTCAGGTGCGGCTCCCCCCCCCAGTCTGTGAACTGAGATGTCCAGAGCAATTATCACTGCGCTTCCAAATTGGCTACAGTATGGTTGTGGTAAAGAATAAGGAGTCAAGGAATGAAATGGCTTTGTTATTGAATACTTTAATGCTTAAAAAGGATTACATTTCTCAATGAAACACATTTTCTATTTCCCTATTCTTCCTAAAAACTTAAAATACAATATTCTTAAAGACCCCATAATTCAAGATTAGCATATAAATTGTAGTTAGCTAGTTTCTTGGTTGTCTATGAGTCTTTCTACATGTGACACCAGAACTTTGTTACTGTTATTGGAGCACACTATTATAAAAAGGTTTAAAGCAGTAGGCATTAATAAATGAAAACATTTTGTTGTAGAACAGCCACTTTTTTTCCACTGCATATTCTAACAGACATATAGAAAGGCCTATCTTTAAAATGGTGGAATACTATGTAATCAGACACCAATTCTACAGATTTGCTGCATTATATCAAAGAAAAGCAACATTGATTGGGAAAGCCACTTTCTTATAAAGCATGAATTATCAAAGTGTTAGTCTACTAAAATGTTAAATAAAAGTTACATAGATTTAAGTGAGAATTATAAAGCTAAATTAAAAGGAAAAACATTAGAATTAAAATGAAATGGGAAAAATAAGCTGCTATTTCCATTTCTGGTTATAACTAGTTGTCAATATAAGGAAATGCTTACAGAATATATTTTACACCAAAATAAACCAAACTTTTAAGGATATATAAATAAAGCATACTATTCTCATAATTAATTATTTAGAATGGGTATAAAATAGGATCCCACATGTTGGCACAGATGTGGCATGATTGGCACACTATGTCTTCCGTTATGGGAGTGTTCAACCATATAACCTTGGTGTAAAAGAGTATTGATGAAATTGATAGAATTTTGGCTACAGTCATACTATATAACCTGCATACTTTTTTATTCAATGATTATTCTTCATTAAAGTTATTGGGAAAACAAGAAACCATTTTAGCCCTTGCCTGCATGTATACTAAACATTTGATTTTAGAACACTAGCATATTCTCAAGCCAACTTTGATTTAATTAACAAACATCTAGAGAATATAAAATGGGAACTTATTTTATTACCACCAACAGTGGAAAATGCCTGGATTAGACTAAAAACAACTATTTTGGACCTGAAATCCAGGCATGTTCCAACAAAAAACCAATATAATCAAAAAGGTTTCATCCCCACATGGATAAATAACAACATAAAAATACTAATAAAACAAAAAAAGAGGATGTTCCTCAAACTAAAAAAATCCAAATAATAAGAAAAACTTACTATTATATAGAGCTTCTGTAAAAAAAGTTGAAATCAGCAACTGTTAAACAAAGCAAAATCTAGAATTTAGGATTGCACATACAGAAGATGACCATAAATCACTGTATCCCTATTTAAACAAGAAAAAAGGGAACTTTAGACAAGTGGGTGCATTAACAGTTAACAACACACTAACAGCATCAGACAATGCAGTTGCAGACAATTTAAATACATATTTTTGTTCTGTTTTTTCAAAAATAGATACACATCAGAGCCAGATAATAAAACAAGTTAATGAATCAAATTATCTTATAACAATTAATCACATAAAGGAGGCACTGAAAACACTTGACAAAAAAGGAAGTCCAGAACCTGATAGGATTAGCTATAGATTCCTGATAGAAACTGTCAATACAGTTTCTGTTCCTTTAGCTATTATCTTTAACAAATCCCTCAAAGAATCAATAGTTCCTACTGACTGGTTGAAAGCATACATTACACCCATTTTTAAAAAGGGAAACAGATCTAACCCGGAAAACTATCGACCTATAAGTCTATCCTCAGTACCATGCAAATTAATGGAAAAAATCATTAAATCTCTAATGGTTGTAGAAATTCTAAATTTTAACCCCAATGACATTATACGGTATGGTTTCAAGCAGGGATACTCGACAACTGCCAATTTAATTGCTTTTTATAATCACATTCACCAGGAGTTTAATGTTAGGACCCCTATGGACATTGTTATCCTAGATTACTGTAAAGCATTTGACCGTGTAGCCCACAATAAATTAATTAACAAACTGATACTCCTGGGAATTTCAACAGGTTTATTATACTAGGTGAATAACTGGCTGACAAATAGGACCCAACCAGTAAGAATCAATGGACTGCGATCAGACCCTGGTGAAGTGACCAGTGGAGTTCCCCAGGGTTCTCTTCTTGGACTTGTCTTATTTAACATATTTATTTCTGATATGCAAGTCAGTTCTAACAGTCATTTATCTAAGTTTGCTGATGACACCAAACTGGGAGGTAAGGTCGATACACAAGGTAATAGGAATCAACCATGTACAGACTTGCATAAAATTGAGGAATAGGCATTAACAAACGGTATGGAGTTCAATAATAGTAAATGTACTGTACTTCACATTGGCAATAACAACCCTTGTCAATCCTACACACTAAACAATATACCACTTACAGTATCCAAATGTGAAAAAGATCTTGGGATTATCGTTAATAGCAAATTGACCTCTGTAGACCACTGTAATGAACTAGCTAGAAATTATAATGGTCTTCTCAAAAGAATAAACCACATGTTTGTGACAAAACTTGAACATTGTATCATTCCTCTGTATAGGACATATGTTAGACCATATTCTGATTATGGGTCACCATTTTGGAGCCCATATCTGAAAAAAAAGATACAGTATAATAACAATTGAGAACATCTAGAGGAGAGCAACATGGATGATACCCCACCTAGCACACTTATCATATGATGACAGGTTAAAAAAATGAAAACTTCATTCCCTGGAAACAAGGCGGTTAAGAGGCGATCTCTTGTTCCTTTATAAAACCCTAGAACACCCTATTCTTATGCATCAATGTGGAATTAACTTTACAACTAGGAAATTGGTCTCTAGACTACACTCTAAACATCTTGACATCCCCAAGGCAAACACTAACAAGCGATTACATTATTTCACACTTAGGGACCCAAGAATATGGAACAAGTTACCTGGCGATCTTGTTGATAGCCCCAATTTCGATATATTTAAAACTAAACTAGCTCTTTGGTTAGAAACTAACATGGAATAATGACACACAACATTGGTGGGTGGGGGTACTCTCAATGGGTATTCTGCCTTCTTGTACCCCATACTACCTAGTAATACCTAGCAATACATGTTTTCCTGCTCCAGAAATGGCAAGTAAATTTGCTGTGATATCTAAATACAGAAAAACTACTTCACAATAATCTCATGAATAAAATCCAGCAAATATTAGCTCCAATATTGCAGTTAGAGTGATGTATAAGAGATGGTTAATTTCTTAGTTTTTTATATACCACACAATGAATTCATTGTTATGTAAAACTGTAAACAATGTAACAGCTAGTAGATTTCAGACATGTGCACCATTTGATACAACTTTATATCGCTATGTATAGGCTTCAGAGAATAATGTTGTCACATGAGACTGCAGGAAAAGACAGCCAAAGCCGGACATATCCTAGGTAGTGATTAGGTTTGTCATTCAGGCTACACACACATGTAGGCCTTCTAGAGATTGTAGTGGCACATCAGATAAGTGTTTGTCATACCAGTCCTGGAATACAATGGTCACTTGTGACCCATTGTCGAGCACAGCGCAAGCATGGATACCATTGACAGTCACAGCAGTCTCCATCAAAGGGCCCACCAATTTGGACCAGTCTGGAGGGATGGTAGCAGAGACCTGCACAGACAATTTAGCCACAAAGAAGTTTGAGTTAGTATTTCTTGAGCCCTTACTTCTATTATTTTGGGCACCCCTCAGCCATTGATTTGCTTTTTGGAGCTCCCCTTGGGTCTGTTTACTACTTTTTCTAAGTGTTTCTGAGACCGGCATTCTGTCTTCATATGGCTATCCTTTCCACAGTTGTGACAAATGATAGACTCCTGGGTCATCCTTGTAGAGAACATTTCATGAGGGACTGAAGCAGTAGCAAGGGATCGGGATCTGATAACTGCTTGCAGTGGTGAGGGAGGTGCCATGTGTCTTAACAGTTCCTTTAGGGTGGCAGTCAATTCTCTGATTTCCACATTGGTGCTGTCCTTTGCAGGGAGTGCCAGGGCAGGCACTCCCACCCCCATGGAAGACGCACTCTGAGAAGGGCCTGAATCTTCTTCCATGGTGGGAACCATTGCAGAGGCACCCGTCTTTAACTCTCGGACTTCCTTTAGTAGCTCATCTTTCCAAAACTCGGCCCAGGGTGGAAAGTCCTTTGTAGTCTCAGACTGCTCGTTAGGTGCCAACTTTTGCCCTGAACCTCACTTGGCTGGTCACTATCGGTCACTTGCGCAGTAGCAGCAGATATTGGGGCAAATACCCCATGGAGTCACCTATGCTTAACCCCCGAAATTTCTTTCATTAGCTTGTCATAGGACGGGGGTGATTCCAGTCAGGTGGCAAGGCGTAACTGAAGCAGTAACAATTCTGAAAACAGAGCAGACTTAAGGATCCAGTCCAGCCTAGTTCAATCTAATTCATCTAATGCCAAACTACCCTTTCTGAGGCACTCTTGTAGCAGCTTTTCAAGTCAAGGTACATACACAGTTAAGGGCTCTCTGGGTACTGTTGAGCATTTCTTACTCTCCACCATTGGTCCTCATCTGAATCCATGCTCCCATACACATTCTCCAGTGCATCAAGATAGTCCTGTGCAGCTGTTTCGTGATTATTATTCCGCTTGGCATGGATGGTAGAAAGGGCAGGACCTCAGAGGCTCTTACTCAACCTCTTTCAACTCTCTGCTTCTGAGCATTGCCATTCAGGTACTAGAGGGGCAACATAGTCTATCCAGGTCTCTGAGTCATCCTCCCCTTGGGGGGGTGGGGAGGTGCCTGAGAAGATTCTCAGCCTTTGGTAGGATTTGTGACTAATAGTGGGCACAGATATAGGGGCCAGCATTGGTGTGGGCACAGAAGGCAGGGTAGGAACAGATGCTGGAGTGGGTGGGTGTGTTGGGGAAGGAACAGCCCCAGGTGGCAGGAATACTTTCTTAAAGTCCTCTATGCTTTTCCCTTCCTCCAGTAACAACTTAACAAACTTCTTCTCAAAAGTCTCAGATAATGTTGGGGGCTCATCCTCCCCAAGGTCTTTATTGTCTTTTGTTATCACTCTCCAGGTGGCTAGAACCCCTTCTGAGGTAATAGTCAGTGGTACTTTATAGAGCTGTCCATGAGGTCACTACACTCTACCAAGGCCATTAAAGTCTGGGAGGTCAAATCAGCCTGTTGAACCACCACCAGAGCATTTTTTAAACATTCTACATTGGAGAGTGCTAGTTCTACAGTGTCCTTACTGATACTCAAGGGGATATCCAGTTTTAGTAAGGCATTTTGGGGTTAATCTCTGCCCCTTACACCACCCTGCCAACTGGTGCACAGCCACTTCTATTGGGGTAGCCATTAAACTTTGACAACAATTCTTGATTTTGACCATTAGGGGGTGCTAATACCAGTGGTACCTCCAAGATGTAACCCCTAGGTGGCACTATCCCAAGGGCTACTACCGCTGCCTGCATGACTAGTTATAGGTTAAGGGGCCTGGGTACAGAAAACGGGTGCCACCACCGAGAGAACAGGGTTAGTGGTAGTATAGCTGACCTGGGTACAGCCCTCTGGAACACTGTGACCCCTCCTTTTCCCTCTAGTGGCCTAAACAATGAACAGAATACACAGGTACAATAACCCCTAATCAGCATACAAATCTCCACTCTGTTTGCACTTACCACCAGGGCTGGTTCAACAGTCCGACCCTGGAGACCCCCTGTAAAATAAGATTAGACACAGCAGGTAACAACAGTACAGTGCTTCTGGTACAAAATGGAACCACAGTCAGGTTAAATGCAAAAAGAATTAGATCTGATTTATTCAGGGGGACTGAACAAGGGAGGGGTGTAATTTGGCTGATTTGTTCTGTAACTGATTAAATCAGGAAATCAGGCATGCACTTTAGAGTCCCTTCACAGTCACACACTCTGGGTACCCAGTTGGAACAAAGGGGGGGCAAGCCTAATTCATTGCCCAGTGTAGGCCAGCTTTGCAGCTGGTTAGGGTCCTATGATGGAAAGAAGAAGCATGCACAACCTCACACAATTTGTAATCCGGAGCCAGGAGGCTCAGTTTGTAATAATTAGACAAAACAACTAAATCAGATGACACGCTTTGATTGAGCTGTTGTTGCAGGGAGATACCCTGGTATTTACTCACGTTATCCAGTACAGGACACAGGATGGATGAAATGGAGACTTTAGGATGACTTGCTGGTTTGCCAGGAGAAGCAGGGCCCACATGAATCACCAAGGTGTCGTACCTGTTCAAGGTGTTGAGCAGGGGGCTGATCCCCTGGCAGGTCTCTTATTGATGGTTTCCTCTGCATCACGAGTAGCTCTCTGGGCAAAGTTGGCAGGGCCCAGGCCAGGTGAATAGTTCGGATTCAGTCTGGTAAATGTTGGATGCAGCTTCCCGCAAATGTGACACAGTTAGGTAGTGGGGAACCAAATTGCGACCCACTAACAGCATTCAGAACACTTATAGTAAAAGAAAAGCCATACCACAGTTTGGATGACAGTCCAGTTGCAGTTTCAGCTTTCCTGAGCAAAAGTGTGATCTCTGTGGTGATTCAAACATCCTGACAGTCTGATCGCGTACAGCAAATCTTCGGTCTTCTTCAGGCAAAGGTATAGTCACAGTTTGGTGGCTTTTGTCACAATTGGCTATGATACAGTCCAGTTATTTAAGTACTCTTTAAGGATCCATTTTGAGGGACTGCAGGCAGACAGGCCAAACTCAGCCTTTCCACCAGTTTCTCACGTGACTATGCAGGAGCAGCAACTCGTATCACTCATGCTGTTCACTCTCTCAACTCCATACTCAGACTGACATTCTGCTGCAGGCAGCACTGGGATTTCCTTCTGATCCAAAAAGGGTTCGGTTGATTGATTCATCTGTCTGTCAAAGCAAGGCCTCCCCCTCCAGATCCATTTTGGCACCAAAGTGAAAAAACTACAATTCCTACAGAAATTCACTCCCACAAGACCCTGAGGACAGACTCCATTTTAACATCCCCAAAAGGTGCTGATTGGTGCAATTCAGAAATGTCAATGCTGCAATGAAAGGCAGGCTAGGCAAATGACAATACCATTGTCATTAGAGCAGCTAATCAGCAAACAATTACCAGTTCTAACAGAGCTCCTTCTGCACCATTAGTGATGGCAGAACAGAGCAATATTACTGCAGCTTGGGTGGGACTCAAGTCTAGACACACTCAGCCCCTACCCAGATTAATTATACACTACAAAAAATAATGTCACTTAAAGAGACAGGCACAGAGGCTAACAGGACACTCACATGCAAACACTTTTACACCTGTAGAGACACATAACACCCCCCTGGCAGTGGGCATTTAAGCACATCCAAGGAAGACTTTTGGGAACCCCCATTTATAGGGGGTTACATATGCAAAAAAGTATTCTTTTGAATGAAAGGCCAAGTGGTAAACATACTGTATCTCAATTTCAACAAGGCCTTTAACTCTGTGCCCCACAAAATGTTGATCAGGAAGTTGGTGGATTTCAGGGTTGGGGAAAAGATGGCCAGATCAGTGGAAAACTGGCTGAGGAATGGAACCCAGAGGGTGGATGTGGGGGGATACTTATATGGCACCAGAGAGGTAACCAGTGGGGGTCCCTCAGGGCTCAGTGCTGTGGTCGGTATTGTTCAATGTCTTTATCAATGGCATTGGGGATGGCATTAAGGGCAAAATGTGCCAATTTGCAGATGACACCAAGGTCTGTGGGAGAGTAAACACAGCTGAAGAGATACAGGACCTACAGAAAGATCTGAAAAAGCTGGGGAGGCAATCCAGGGTCTGGCAGCTTGGCTTCAATGCCAAGAAATGCAAAGCTATGCATATTGGAGCCAAGAATCTCAGGACAGAGTACTACCTGGGTGGAGTCGGAGTATCTGCATTAGAGGGGGAAAAGGACCTGGGAGTGATGATCACTAGTGACCTAATGCACTCCATGCAATGCAAGAAAGCAGCAGCAAAGGCAAATAAGATGCTGGGATGCATAGCTAGGGGGATCAGTAGTAGGACAGAGGAGGTTATACTGCCCTTGTACAGGTCACTGGTAAGGCTGCATCTAGAATATGGGATTCAGTACTGGTGCTCACACCTCAAAAAGGACATTAACCTGCTGGAGAGGGTACAGAGGAGTGTTACAAAGAGGATAGCGGGTCAGTAGTGTAAGATACATAAGGAATGATTGAGGGCACGGAACATGTAATCCCTGGAAGACAGGAGCAAGAGAGAGAGAGAGAGAGAGAGAGGATACATGATTGGGACCTTCATATATTTGAAAGTGATAACTAAGGTTGATAAGGACTGTCTCTTTAAGCTGACTGGCAACCATAACACAAGGGGGCACAGTCTTAAGCTGGAGGGTGGGAAGATTAGAAGGGAGGTAAGAAAGTACTTCTTCACAGAAAGGGTGATGGACATCATAGCTGTATCCCATACAAATGGTCATAAAGCTGTACCAACTACTTTAGCTTGTGTGCTCATTACCTGTTCTATGGAGATGCACGTGACCCAGATACCTTCGGAAATGAAAAATGGCAAGAACCAAAGTAAAAGTGACTTGATTCATGCAGTGGCAATGTAACCAATAGAGCAGTCAGTGAAGCCACTTGAGAAAGCCCATGGATTCTATTTCTGCCAGAGAAAATTGCAGTTAAAAATGTCACTTTTACAGGTCAATCAAAAGCACTTCAGCAATTATTAGGATCAAGTAGAAAAGCAGAAGATGTTGTAAAAGCAATACACTTAATATGACTGCCCATGTTTCTCTTAAGAAAACTGAGACGTCAGCGTTGTGCACCCTCTCATGAAGTAAGAACAGTCAAACAGGGTGTTCCAACTCATTTTGCACCCTTGGAACAAAGAAATAAGAAACTTGTCTCTGAACCAATAATATACATTCCTAAAAGTATTGAAGTACCAGAATCACAAGAGGAACAAAATATGCTAACTGAAGGATGGTAGGTCAATTTGGATAGCATTATCAGAATCCAGCAGGCTAAACAGGAAGGTAACATAATTCAAAAACAAACTGAGCAAGTACAAAACCGAAATAAAAAATCAGAACTGCATAGTCAGCAGGAACAAGAAGACTAATAATTCACAAAAGATACACAGACACACAGACACAGACACACACACACACAGATGCTTAACAATGTTAACATGGATAGTAATATGAATCAGCACATGGTTCAGAGGAAAGGTAGGAGTACCTTATATTTTGGGTAAGAGGCACATTATGTGAAATACACTTGTTAAAAAGTGAATTTTCCCCATTAAAGCTATACACACTGAAATGGCCAATGTTAGTATGAATATACAGGAGTTTACTACCACAATAAAAGAGATTAGGGACCGAGAAACAGAACTGAGAACAAGAATATCAACCTTAGAAATCAAGTCGATAGTGACTATGAGAACTGTGTCACATCAAGAAAAAGATGCAATATCAAAAGAATAATCCAAACTAACAGATTTCAAATCCGGTGCACAGTGTAAAAACATACAGATAACAGGTGTTTCAGATACAGGGGACTCACAAAATGATCTGAACACTACTCTTCAGTCAATTTTTTCAGCTTATTTGGGAGAACAGAAGGAGGCAGGATCTTAGAACTGGACAGAGCTCACAGATCCCTAAAAAATCAAACCCATATGCCTTTATTGCAAAATTTATGAGATCTGGAGATAAGGATACTGTAATGCAAGAGTTTACAAAAGAAGCACATTGAACTAAAGGGCTGCAATTTCTGTTTATCATGATTTAACTACAGAACCTATAAATACATGAAAGACATTTGATTACATCCAAAATCTTTTAAGGAAAAACAATTTTAAAACAGTTATGATATTTCTGGTCAAGTTAAGAATGAACTGAAATGGACAAATGTTAATTTGTGAACCAGCTGAAGAAGCAGAACAAGAAATGTGAATAAGAGTACTACAAATGTTTTTCTAATAGGTTAACCATTTACTGCAGATCACCACAGTGCCTGAATTAATCAATATTTTGTTTATATTCTTCAGACATAGAAGTATCGGAAATTGCAAATAAGTAAATACATGTATAAGAAAAAAAACATGTTTGTGATAATTGTCTATTTTTGTATAAGGCGAGGGTAGACATTAAAAATGGGAGGCAGGTAGGTGGAGGCTGTCTAGCAGCCTTGAAGATAAACATCTTGCCATCTGTACACTCAAGATGTGAGCACTGTTGTGGGAAATTATTGTACAAGGTATTCTGTGGGGTATATTCATTTTTAAATGGACTTCATTTTTTTGCTGTTATTAATAGAGAGAAATAGGGACCTTTATTGGTTTATATAAAGTTAAACATTTTTAGTAACAATATATGCTGAGCTGACTCAAAGGATACAGCCCTACATGCTGTTTCCTGCTTTTTTATTTTTTCCATGCAATTAAAGGTATACCTGTAAATATAAAACAATATGTATAGTATCAGACCTATGGTTTTATGAATTGCCACATGTAATGAAAATGGCATATGCTCGCCAATTAAAAGAAAATGTATTGTGCTCTATGCACGTAAAAGAAGGATAGATATTTTATTACTACAGGAAATTCATTTAGTGAACAAGGAGATTATAAAACTTAAAGCATTATGGGTAAAGCAGCAGATTAATGAACAATAAAAAACAGGGACTGTGCTACTATCATAAAAAATACCTTCTAAAATTGAAAATTTCTTTGCAGGTGAACAGGATCATATAATTATGATAAAGGGGAAATTTGCAATGTTAATTACATAGTTGGATCATTATATGCATTATTAATTTCATATGCTGTTGTTGTTGCACAAATGATATTAGTTGTGGTGACATCGGGTGATACCAATATTATACTGTGAGGAAATTTCAATCTACAGTATATTGAGACCATTATCTGGGTAAAACCAGCAAGGCATCTGTAGAAGATGAAAAATAATGCATATATTTTTAGTGACGTTATAAGAAACCAAAATTTAATAGGCATTTGGTGTCACCATAATCAATTGCTGTAACTGGATCAACTGTAAGATACTTCTTGTAATTTGATGTACTCAACTGATGTTTACGTTACTATATATGCTGTATATTGTACTGTTGTGACTTGCCTGTATAACTGTGGATTCACTACTTTGTTTCAATTTGCCCGTTATTGTTGTTGTAATAATTGTCTCCTATGTGCCATCTAAATGGTCCTGGTCATGCATAAAAATGGTCCCTTGGACCAGTGTACTTACCAGTTATCAAATAAAGAAATAAAAATGAATAAATAAACAAACAGTTTCCATGTTTTCTAAACCCACTGTCTCTTTCTCCAGGCTGGACTGCATGTTGTGCTCAAAGAAACTGATTACTAATGCTTTAAGTATAGAGATATTACCAATTATTATTTGAGACCATGCCATGAAGGTGCTTTCAGTTGTTCCATCTAGAGATAGAGGTAAAACTTCATAATGGTGATTTGGCAACTCACTTTTATGAGAACATGATTTCAAAATGGGAATGACTAATTCTATTAAGGAATATTGGTTCTTTAATTATAAAGGGGCACAGCATGTGGTCCAGCTTTGGGATACCTTTAAATCAGTCATAAAGGGTTCTACAGTATAATGTCTTCCCAAATCAAGTATAGGAAAATAAGTAAGTAAAAGATTAATGATTTAGAGACTGAGTTTTTGGAAATAAAAAAATAGCTGCAGTAGAGGGAGATATGTTATTACAATGTAGTACACTCCAACAACCTTAACAGGACATAATAAACAAAAAATAGAACAATATGTGAAAACATTACTAAGGAACTGCCACTACATTAGGGATAAGTCAGGACATAATTAGCACATGTTTAAAAAAAATGCTCAGAAAGAAATAATATTACCCAAATCAAAAATTATACTGGTCACATTATTAATTCTGATTCTGAGATAGTGCATGCTTTTTTACTTCACCACACAAATATACATATAAAAAACTGGACTGAGCAACAAAACAACAAATTGTGGATTATAAATGTGCTTTTTCCCCCTAATATAGAAATAAAGGAGAAGAATTTTCAATAGAAAAAAATTAAAGATGCAATAGGCACTCTCTCCCCAAATACCCCCCCCAAGTTGGATGGCCTAATGACCACATTTTATATTGAATTTGCTAATTTATTATTAGCACCCTGCTCAGAATTAATCTCTTTTGAAATGTCCAGAAAAAGTGCATCTCCCTGCTATGTCAGACGCTCTTGTAATTCTGATCCATAAGAAGAATACATATCCTTTGATTATAAATAGCTCCTGACCAATTTCCCTTCTAAATATCAATTATAAAATTATTGCCAAATGATTGTTAGGCATTTAAAAGGGAAAATTGAAGAAGTTATGCATCCCAATTAGAGATGCAGCAAATTTAAATTCCACCGGTGAAGTGAACGCGAAGTGGGCACTTCACGTTGCTTCTCCACTATGTGGAGTGGGCAATGCAAAGTGCTCACTCCGCCTTGTCATTACCACTTCGCATTAAAGTGGAATGGTAATGCGAAGTAAGGCAAAGTCATTGTTTTTAATGGACTTTGCGTTCCTCATTATGATTCTAAGTGATCAACTTGGTGATTCAGAATTGACAGCCCCCCACTCTTCACATGGCTTACAGTACTGTAAGTCACATTCTCTTTAGCTAGGCAGGAAGAAAGTGAGTCATACAAGCGGACACTTTTACTTTCTCCTGTGCAGATGGAGAGAGAGTAGTGTGTTTTGTGACTGCTGATACTTTTAGATCAGAGTGAGGAGGAGATTTAAACTTTGATTTAGACCCAACAGCTTTTTAAAAAGCTACATTTGTTTGTCTTTTCTGTACTCTTCTTTACTTAATTTGTTCTTTCTGTAAATTTTATTTTTCTTACCTTTATAAGTAGTTAGTTGTTTGTCTGTGTCTGTGTGACTGTGTGTGTGTGTGTGTTGTGTAACAGTGTGAGTAGTGATTGCTCAGACTAAGGGAGCTCAGTAGGAGAGATGGACGAGGGTGAGGGAATGTCTGGGATGGGGCAGCTCTGGGAGAGCGTGGTAGTGATAAGCATCGTACCGTGTGCATTTGTGGAGGGCATGGGCGCCCATTCCTGTTGGACCACTCAAAACTTGTGAGTGCCCCCCCCGTAGCATGACCAGCACTGCCTCCTGTCCTGACTCTGAGGCAGTTGAACCAACACCACCACCAAGTCCAGCACCAGGTCCTCTGGAGATGGATGTCCCTGTTCCCCCATGCCCAGGTGTGGATCCCATCCCTGTTCAGCACCGTGACCAGCAGGCTTACAATACATCAAAGTAACTACTAAAAAAATGTATGTTGTGATTCATGATGTGATCGTAAATTGTGATTTGTGACTGCATTTGTGACCATGATGATGAAGAAATGTGCATGCCTATGGCCGTACTTCCCTGAGCCCCGATGAGCAGTAGCTTAAAACTCCCAAACTTAAAAACACGTATCAATGAGTACAATGTTGGGGTGGTGAAGCCTGGAGAGATACTACAAAACAGGCTTACAATACATCCAAGTAACTAGAAAAAAAATTAATGTTATGATTTGTCATGTGAATGATTGTGAATCGTGATTTGTGACTGCATTTGAGACTGTGATGATGAAGAAACATGAATGCTTACCACCTACGGCTGTACTTCCCTGATGAGCTGTAGCGTAAACTCCCCAGATTAAAACATGTATCAATGAGTATAATGGTGGGGTGGTGAAGCCTGGAGAGATACTACAAAACAGGCTTACAATACATCCAAGTAGCTAGAAAAAAAATGAATGTTGTGATTCATAACGTGAATGATCGTGATGTGATTTGTATCACGAGTGACTCGTGATGATGGTCCTGACTTAAAGCATATTAATGAGTACAATGTTTATGCAGAATTAAGCACCACACCTGCCCAGTACTCTGAAGGAAGCCAAAGAAACAACAGTGACTTAAGTTACAGATGGAGATTGGGACCTAAAGAGATGCAAATGCACAGACAGATTAAGATTGCACTGTCCACCGAAGAGATGCAGACACAAAGGCACAACACCTAACCAGTGTTCACCATCAGAAATTCAAATCCGGAAGAGAATACCTTTACCGGTTGGGGTGGGCTGCGCATGTGGGGGGCAGTGTACTGTACTGCTGCAGTAACAGTCACGAGTACTAGTAGCAGTTAAGATACCACAAAGAAGTACAAAAATCACACAGCTGCAGTGGATAGCAGCTTCACATTGCTGAAATTATTTTGTGGCTCAATAAAAGGTGTCTGATTTGATGACACATGTCACACACATCCTCACACATAGACTAAGTAATGCATAGCAAATTGAAAACTTCAGTAATATAACCACATATTTTAAACAAACTAAAATTATTTTTTTATTTTATTTAGCTTTTTTTAACTGGGTAAGTGCACTAGCCATAAAATGACTATTTTCAGGCATGACCCGGGAGAGTACAGACATGCAGAAACTTAACAGGTTAACAAATTATAAGTGCTTTACATACAATGAGTTAAAGAGGATACAATATATCAGAACATACAAAGTAAAACGCTTTACATACAATGAGTTAAAGTGGATACAATATATCAGAGACATACAGAGTAGACCATTCATAAGTTCATAGGTGCCTACCTATGCAATGAATAGAGAGGACCTTGGACAATAAATTATCAGGTGACATATCATATGAACAGAACAAGGTACACAAAAACAAAAACAGGTAATACAAAAGGAAGAAATAAACATTGAGAGCAGGGGGTGTCATTAAGGAGAAGGTCGGTAAGTGAGGAAGAGGGGAGCAAGCCATGAAATTAGATTATATGAGTGTATGTAAGTGTAAGGGAGATGCCTGATTGCAAGATTGTATATGGACAGGGAAAGGGAGCCGGGACAGGCTGAGGCAGTAAGAGGGTTATATAGAGGTGAGGAAATACTATTGTATGGCCAGAGACATCAGTCATTATGTAGGGTGAAAGCAGAAACAGGTATCAGCAATCAGCAGATTCAGTGCAGTTTTCTTTTAAAGCATGTGTGGAAGCTAGAAAGTCTAATTTTGAGGGAAGGAATTCCACAGCTGTGGAGCCGCATGCTCAAATGCAACAGTTCCTTTCCTAGTGCGGCACCTCGGCAAATTCAGAAAGGATTTATCAGCTGATCGTAGACCATGGAGTGTGTCCTGAGGAACAAGCATAGCTGCAAAGACACATAGGGGTCTGATTTTGAATTATTGAATCAATAAGAGAGCCAAGGTAGTATTTCCTACTACTATTATGCACTGCTGCACCACAACAATCAGCAAAAAAATGGCAAGAAATATTGAAAATATTACTGTGTGTACATTAACACAGTTAAACAAGAAAAATATCACCAAAACAGAAAGCACTGTCTTTTTCTCAAATTAATCTACCTACACCACAGATACACCCCCTCCCCCAAAGCACACTTCCACTGTCTCTCAGTACACAGACTGAATGTTGTACATTAACATTCAAAATTCATACACATACAATAAACGCTTGATGATATGAGCACAGGAGAGTTTCCTATAATCGATGAACTAAAGTTTCATCAAAAAAAATTACTCAAAAAGGCTTTTTTCACAGCTTTTTGAAGGTTTGAATCACAGAGAGCTCTCAGAGCAGATTGTCTCCTACAGCTTCCTACACACACTACCACAAACTGAGGTTGTGCAGAACAATCTACAGCCCTTGTGACCTGAAATCCCATGAATCACTGCAAAATTCGCCTTTGGAGCTTAAAAACAAGGCGAAGTGAGGCAAAGTAGAAGGTGAAGTAACGCAAAGTCTTTCTTTTCAATGGAGTTCGCGTTACCCATTATAATGTGAAGTACTCAGCTTCGCGTTGCAGAGCACTCTGTGAATTCGCCTTCAGTCTGCGGATCACTTCATGGAGCGAATTGGGGCCACTTTGCCCATCACTAATCCGAATCAATCTGGTTATGGCAAAAACAGCACTGTACATCAGGACTTTAAATTAATCCACATAGCTTTGGAACTGCAAAGGGAATCACAGAAAGAATCTATAGCTTTGGCTGTTGATGTCTCCATTGAGACGCTGCAATGGAAATTTGCAAAGGCTTTGTAAGAGTCATTAGATTTCCCCTGCATAATTTTGAATATGCTAAAAATGTTACAGATCATCTATAGTACATTTCAAAATTAACTATCATGCAGTATAACTAAACCGTTTACCATATATAATAGGGTAAGGCAGGGTGGTCCCCTCTCCTCAGTGCTATATAATAATGTTTTAGAATCCTTGTTATTACACATAAGACATAATAATCATATCAAAGGAATTGCATACAGGGAGTTTCACATTAAGATTAATGCCTTTGTAGGTGACATTCTTATTTTATTGCATGATCCATTATATTCATTTCTCTACCTTATGGGAGAGTTTCTGATTTTATCCCGTCTGGCCAGCCACCAGATTAATAAACATAACTCCATAATATTGCTTGTAAACACCTTATCACTGACAACTTGTGAGTTGTTGAAAGGTATTAAAATGGAAAATGAAGCAAAGTTTTGAGGCAAAATATTAAATTAGATAAAAAAACAATTGTTAAGGTTAATATGTTAGCAACACTAAATAAAGTGGCAATTGTGCTGCACAGATGGCAGACTTTCTCATCATCCAATTGGAGGCACATTGGAACATTTAGAATGATGGCATTGTCACATATTCCATATCAGTCTCAGGCATTTTTTGGCTATATCTTAATGGATTTAATAAAAAAATTGAAATATTTTTAGCAAGTTTTTATGAAGAAAGGACAGTCCAAAAATTGCATAACAGATTGCATGGATTCTTGGAGTCCTTGGTGAATTGGATATCAAGGCTCGTAGAAATGACATGCACCTACAGTACCAGATCAGAGGCATTCTGCCCCTACTAATGCAAGAGTTCAAATAAAACTGAAAAATAAATGAGGTATTACTTTGTGGTTAATAAGTTTTATTGATTTGGCTTATTAAGATGATACAAACATTAAAACAGTGGGATACATTGCAAAGATCTTACAGACTGTTACATATGTCTGTAGAAGCAGAGAACAGAACATGCTGGCCAAATAGTAATGAGCTGAATATACTAGCCAGGTAAGCAGTAGGACAATACTCTGTGCCTGGATGTACAACACCTATCCAGCTGGAGATTAACTTTGAAAGTATTAGCAGTCAGTGCATTGCATTATGGTTAACTCTTACAAACATATCTTACCTGTCCCCATCCTGCTAGTTTCTGCAGTATTTGACAAAGTATCAGAAATTATGAGAGGTAAAGGGTCGCTGTCCTCTACTTTATGCCTACAAAATACAAGAGATCACACACATAAAGCAAACAGGTCTTTATTGTCAGAGAAGATACTATCCTTTACTGATATTATACCATGTCATCCACAGAGCAGGGTCCCCTATAACTCAGTAACAATCTCTCCAGCACTTGCCCCTAAATGCACCGTGAGAGGAGACCATTATAGTAGCATGGCTGTGCCTATTCAGCCAATTCCCTCAATAGGTTTCAAAAACAGAAGGAAGGGAGTCCAGAGGGCAGTATATTTAAAGAGGGTATTGGTCACAGTATGTGATAGTCTGGCCCAGTTGGCAACTTGAGCCATGGAGGTAAGTACCTCCCCCAGGGATGGGATTATCTGGGACCACCATTTACAGAGTAGGAGTCTTTTAACCTGCATACTGAATGTCAGAATTAGTTTCAATTCAGAGAGACAAAGGTGAGGGCTGGAGTCCTAATAACAGCAACTCAGGGGACTGAGCACAGGCTTCCTAAGTCTTTTGGACCCCATCTCACAGGTAGCTGGCCATAGGGGCTGGATCAGCCTGCAGGACCAAAGTATATGGAACAGATCACCTGGGAGTTCTTGACACCTCCAACACAGGTCAGACTGAACCAGCTTTGCCTTGGCAAGCACTACAGGAGTCCTATACCAGGAATGAATTATCTTGTTCTGTATTAATTGACTACTGGTGTCAGGATATGCCCCGTGAGCTAGTTTTAGACAAGATTTCCACTCTAGGTTCGTAATAGAGGCATGCAGTGCTTTCTCCCATTTATGCTTGGATTCCTCTGCTTGGGATGGGATGGTGCTCTGGGAGGCCACATGTACCCGGCTCGACTGTCCTCTTTCTAGAGCCAACCATGACTCTACCTGGGAGATTTGTTGCTCTGGGTGTTGCTTATGCCTGTACGTGAGGATGGCGCTTCTTATTTGAAAGAATCACCAGAAGTCTTTGGGAGAGATCCCATGAGAGCTCCGCAGGCCCTCAAACAAATTAAGGGTATCTGTACCAGGAATGAGCATATCTTGAAGCAATGAGATACCACCACGTTCCCATAAGGGCCATGCAATTGGTTGTTTATTGATGGTAATCTCATTATTGTCCTATAGTGGGGTAAGTCTTAGGGGAGATGGGGAGGTGCCCAACTTTTTATGCACCTTGGCCCAATATTCCAGAGAGGGACCTATAGTAGGATGAGATCGAGTGCCCTTAGGAGGATGGTTAAATAACAATAGTACCAAGTGAGTACACTGACATACCTCTCTCCCCATATCCAGCCACTGGAGAGCTTTGTGTTCAGGGAAAAGGAACCATTTTAATGTCTGAGCCAGCTGAAAGATCCATTTATACCCCTCTAACCATGGAAGACCACAGCCCCCTTCTAACCAATGAGCTCTGAGCTTATTTCTACTGTACCTAGGTTTCTTACCCTCCCACAAAAAGGATCCCAGCAGGGAGTCTAACTTAGTAAACCAATAACGAGGTATTTTCAAAGGAATATGGGAAAGAAGATACATCATTTTTGGTGTTGTGACCATTTTAATTGTGGATATTTTACTTACAAGCTACAGTCAAAGAGATTTCCATCTGTCAAGCTCTGTACTAATGGACGAAAAAAGTAGTTTCATATTCAGGTCCCAGATTTTATGCAGATTAGGAAAGATAGTAATGCCCAAGTAGATAATCCCCTCCGGGGCCCATCAGAGCCCATGCTGAGTAACCATTTGAGAGGTACACTTAAAGTTTAAAGGTAGGACCTCCATCTTGGCCTGGTTAATCTTGAACCCTGAAAATGTAGAGAAATATGACAGGTGGACAGTAGGGGAGGGAGGGAGGTGACGATATTGGCTATAGGGAGCAACAGGTCATCAACATACATAAGAGTAGGGTATGCAATTGTTCCCACCCGGACCCCAGAAATTAAAGGATTTTGCCTAATAATGTCCACCAGGGGTTCTACTGCCAAAACAAAAAGTAGTGGGGAAAGTGGGCAGCCCTGACGGGTACCCCTAACCAGTATGAATGGGGGAGACAGCATTGTATTGGTGAGTATCCGTGCAGCTGGGGATGAATATATTTCCACAATCCAGGACCAAAACTTTGCCTCCAAGCCCATAGTGCAAAGTACTTATTGCACATAGTCCCACTCCAGGGAATCAAAGGTCTTTTTGAAATCTATTGCAATAGCAACAGCGGGGGAAGATAATGTTTGGGCCTTATGGATTAAATTTACCAATGATCTAATATGGTCCACGCTAAAGTGGCCCTTAACAAAGCCTACTTGGGATGGGTGGATCAAACTGGGAAGGAGAGGATTAAGTCTATTAGCTAGTTTCTTAGCTAGCACCTTGCTGTCAGCATTAAATAATGAAATAGGGTGGTAGCTGGACGCATTAAGAGGGTCTTTACCTTTTTTTTGTAGGATAGTAATAGTCACCTCCCTAAGGGATGAGGTATTACTTTGAATCCAGGTGCTTTCTATTATTCAGGACATGTCTCAAATGTGCAATTCAGGTAATACAGAAGAAAATTCATCCTGTAAACGTATATGAAAGCTAGCGTTGCTTTTCATAAACACTTCCTGATCCTTCCCACTTCATGATATCACCATGCTAAGCCTGACACGTTTCACACATGGGTATTTTCTCAAAGGCTAGTGACCTATCATGCATGCTCCCTTATATCAGGCATTCTTTAAAAGTGTAGCTATAATTTAATAATACTTTAAAAGCAAGCAACATAACACAGACAAGCAAGCACCATAACACAGACAAGACGGTAAGTTGCAAATGAAATATGAATACAGCATATAATTAAAAAGACTGAAATGCCAGTGAATCAGACAGTATCACAGATCGACAATAGTCATATATTTAAAAACACGTGCATATTAATTAGTGCTATTTAAACCAAAAAATGTTGGTTCATATTAATAGCACTGAAAGCCTTGATGTCAGTTTATGATTTCATGAAATAATATTATAACTTTCAGACAGATGGCTTAATATAAATACATAGTTGTATTATGTTGCAAAAAAATGATATCCAAATTCTCAGTTAAGCATCACAAGTAATATTATTTTATAAAACTGAAAGAACTCAGAAAATAACTCTGTGTATTTTAACTGTACTGACTCAATTAGGAGTCAGGAACATTTCTTACATCTGATGAGGTATTTAAGGAAGAATGAGACACAAGACTCAAAGTAGAACTTATTATTTTTCAGCACAAATAAGAGTTAAACTCACATGCATACAATACCTATAGTGACAAAATCACTAAGGTAGGTATAATCGTGGGTAGATACACTGAAACTGAACACAGTTCTCCAAATGTGTGGACATGTGGGCACAGGGTTATCAAAGCAATACATTAAAAGGAAAATAGCAGACAGTTATTGATAGCCAATGTTCATTATTACAAATACCATGGTAAACATTTGTCCCATTGGTTCCAAAATTGGGTCTCCTAAAGGCATTTCTAAAACAATGCAAAGCAAATCAATCTTTATAATGCATTCATTCCCATGGGTTCTGAACACTGTGCAATATACATTATAAATGGTAAAATAACACCGAAGCATTTACATCCACATTAACAGGCACAGTCAACATTTCAGCACAATCAAACTATAAAAGAAATAACTGTAATAAATAAAAGGCATAATAAATACAGTAAAATACAAATAAAAGATATAAAAATTATGTCAGGATCACTAGGATATGCCAAAAGCTGCTGTAAAAAGATGGGTCTTCAGGCCCTTCTTGAAGGCCTCCAGTTAAAGGGCCTCCCTCAGAGATCTGGAAAGAGAATTCCACAGGATTGGACTAGCAACATCAAAGGTCCTCTCACCTGAAGATTTTAACCAAACCCTGGGAGTTTCTAGGATGTTCATCTCAGAGGAGCCAAGAGGTTGGAATAATGGACTCCCAGAACCAGCTGGATGAGTGGCATGGTTGCCAGATCTATAAGGATAGAGTCAAAAAATGACATCTATTAGTGAGAAATCACAATCCTTGATTACAGTAACAAATGATGTACACGCTAGTTACAATATCCTACTCACAGTATGGAAAATTTGGCTTCTAAAATTAATCTAGAATTGCCCAATTATTGTACTAATGAATCAGATAGGCTGGTGGGAAATATTTGGAAAGACAATGTATTCATACGAAGGGGAAGACCTCAAGTCTGTCATTTAGTCCTGGCAATGTTGTGACCTCTAATAAGAAAACCCAATATTGTTTTATTTTAGGAGTATTCTGCCTTTCTGATTTTTAATAGGTTTTTAAATTCCAATGAAATATATTTTATGTGCATGTTTGTCCCTTACCTTGAAATATGTAGTGATAGGGAACTGTCAGGGTTCCCCATCTCAGCTGCATCCATATGCTAGCCAATCTTAATTTTAAACTGTCTTTTTGCTTTTCCTACATAATAACCACCACAAGTACACATCGCTGGGTAAATGACTTCTTCAGTGGCACAAGTAATAAAACCTCTGACCTTCACTGTTTTTTGGGCTTCTGAGTTGTGAAAGGTTTTTGTGGTATTGACTGTGGAGCAGTATTTACAATTCCTACATTTATTACATCCAACACTTCTTCTTGGCAACTACATGCTCAGTTTATCTGGGAGAGGCTACACCAAATGTACAACTACATCTCAGATGTTTCTTCCCCTTCTGTGAATTAATCTGGGGGAATGGCAGCCAATTCCTTCAAATAGGGATCCATGCTCTCTAGCCGCCAATGTCTTTGACAGTGTCTCCTATCTCTCTGGAGTGGGCATCGTACATAGATACAAAATTAGTTCTTTGGTCACCAATATTTTCTCTCACCAGATCATCCCTCTCCATTAGATCCACCTCATCCTTTGCTAAAGATATACATTCTCTTGAATGCATCTGTCATGAAGCCTTTGTTCCATTTCATTTGCCCTTTGTTCATATTTCACATTGTCCTTGCCATTTCATTACAGTCTGAAAAAATTATCTTTTGGGATGCCAGCTATAGTGTGGCATTGATGGCTGCTGTTTGCCAACAGGAGAGAGTTCCTGTCTGTAGGTTTTCTAAACAGATCTGTGATGACACTCCCCTCGCCATTTTTGGTAACAGTATTGTCTAAGAAGCTGATTTAAGTATGCCTAAAGGTCACTGAAAATCTCATTTTTGGAACTGAATGCATACATGCTAACCCTGCTTTTTGTAAAAATGGGTCTTTTCTGTCAATAACTGTCTGCCATTTTCCTTTTACTGTATTGCTTTGATAACCCTGTGCTCACATACCCACACATGGAGAACCATGATCAGCTTCAGTGTATCTCCCCAAGATTATATCTACCTTAGTGATTTCATAAATATAGGTATGCATGTGAATTTAACACTTATTTATACTGGAAAACACTAAGCTCTTCCTCAAGCCCAGTGTCCAATTCTTCCTTAAATACCTCATTAGGTGGAATAAACATTTCTGATTCCAAATTGAGTCTGTACAGTTAAAATATATAGGAGTTATTTTTTCAGTTTTATTAGTATTGTAAGATGATGATAATTGTCAAGCTTAACTGAATATTTAAATATTTATTGTGCATTTTTGCAATTTAATAGAACTATGTATTTATGTATTTGCAGTAAGCCATCTGTCTTGACATTGTACCATTATTTATGAAATCATACATTGATGTCAAGACTTTTAGCGTTATTTATTTGATCCAGCATTTTAGCTTTAAACAGCACTATTTAATATCTATAATATTTTGGGAGGCAGTATAGCGCAGTGGTTTAAGTCTTTGAGCTGCATATCTGGAGACCTGGGTTTGAATCCCACAGCCCCCACTTGCATACTGTGTGACCCTGAGCAAGTCACTTACCTCCCTGTGCTCCCTTGTCGCACCTGTAAACAAGCTTTCAGCTTAGTGTGCCACTCCTGGTTAAACAATTGAAAAAAAAAAAGGAAAAAAACATGCATGTGTGTTTAACTATATGACTATTATTGAGTTGCGATTCCCTCTGGATCACTGAAATTTCAGTCATTTTAATTACATGTTCAGTTCACATATCACATTTTTACTTTATTGTCTTGTCTGTGCTATGGTGCTTGGTTTTAAAGTATTATTAAATTATAGCTATACCTTTAGTGGATGCCAGATATAAGGGAGTATGTATGATAGGTGGCTAGCCTTTGACAAAGCATCCATGCACAAAACTTGTCAGGCATAGCAATGCTGGCGATGCACTGATGATGGAGGAGGGACCAGGTAGTGTTTGTTGAAAAGTGAGGTCTGGCTTTTATACATGTTTATAAAATGCTGTTTCTTCTGTATTGCCTGAATCACACTTTTGAGACACACCCTGAATAAAAGAAAGCACCTGGATTGAAGGTTGTGCCTTGTTTTTTCAATTTTATTTGAACTCTCACATTAGTAGGTGCGTAATGCCCCCAGTCTGGTAGATGTCTGCCATCCCTATGCACCTTGATTTCACTTACTTTGACATAGCACTGCCTTTCTCAGGTACAGCCCCCCCCCCCAGTCTGTGAACTGAGATGTCCAGAGTGATTATCACTGCACCTCCAAATTGGGTACAGTATGGTTGTGGTAAAGAATAAGGAGTCAAGGAATTAAATGGTTTTGTTATTGACTACTTCAGTGCTTAAAAAGGATTACATTTCTCAATGAAACACATTTTCTATTTCCCTATTCTTCATAAAAACTTAAAATACAATATTCTTAAAGATCCCATAATTCAAGATAAGCATATAAATTGTAGTGAGCTAGTGTTTTGGTTGTCTATGAGTCTTTCTACATGTGACACCAGGACTTTGTTACTTTTATTGGAGCACACTATTATAAAAAAGTTTAAAGCAGTAGGCATTAATAAATGAAAACATTTTGTTGTAGAACAGTCACTTTGTCCACTGCATATTCTAACAGACATATAGAAAGGCCTATCTTTAAAGTGGTGGAATACTATGTAATCAGACACCAATTTTACAGATTTGCTGCTTTATATCAAAGAATAGCAACATTGATTGGGAAAGCCACTTGCTAATAGAACATGAATTATCAAAGTGTTAGTCTACTAAAATGTTAAATAAAAGTTACATAGATTTAAGTGAGAATTAAAAAGCTAAATTAAAAAGGAAAAACATTAAAATTAAAATGAAATGGGAAAAATAAGCTGCTATTTCCATTTCTGGTTATAATTGGTTGTCCATGCAGAGAAATGCTTACAGAAGATATTTTTACACCAAACATAAATAAAACTTTTTAAGGATATATAAATAAATCATATCATACTCATAATTAATTATTTAGAATGGGTATAAAATAGGATCCCACTTGTTGGCACAGATGTGGCATGATTGGCACTCTATGTCTTCAGTTATTGGAGTGTTCAACCATATAACCTTGGTGTAAAAAGAGTATTGATGAATTTGATAGAATTTTGGCTACAGTCATACTATATAACCTGCATACTTTTTTTAATTTAATGATTATTCTTCATTAAAGTTATTGGGAAAAAAAGAAACCATTTTAGCCCTTGCCTGTATGTATACTAAGCACTTGATTTTAGAACACTAGCATTTTCCCAAGCCAACTTTGATTTAATTAACAAACAGCTAGAGAATATAAAATGGGAACATATTTTATTACCAGTAACTGCCGAAAACGCCTGGATTAGACTAAAAATAACTATTTTGGACCTGGAATCCAGACATGTTCCAACAAAAAGCAAATATAATCAAAAAGGTTACATCCCCACATGGAAAAATAACAACATAAAAATACTAATCAAACAAAAAAGAGGATGTTCATCAAACTAAAAAAAAATATCCAAATAATAAGAAAAATATTACTATTATATAGAGCTTCTGTAAAAAAGTTAAAATCAGCAATTGTTAAATCAAAGCGAAATCTAGAATTTAGGCTTGCACATACAACAGATAACCATAAATCACTGTATTCCTATTTAAACAAAAAAAAGGGAACTTTAGACAAGTAGGTCCATTAACAGTTAACAACACACTAATAACATCAGACAATGCAATAGCAGACGATTTAAATACATATTTTTGTTCTGTTTTTTCAAAAATAGATACACATCAGACTCAAATAATAAAACAAGTTAATGAATCAAATTATGTTATAACAATTAATCACATAAAGAAGGCACTGAAAACACTTAACAAAAAAGGAAGTCCAGGACCTGATTGGATTAGCCCTAGATTCCTGATAGAAACTGTCAATACAGTTTCCGTTCCTTTAGCTATTATCTTTAACAAATCTCTCAAAGAACCAATAGTTCATAATGACTGGTTGAAAGCATACATTACACCCATTTTTAAAAAGGGAAACAGATCTAACCCCGGAAACTATCAACCTATAAGTCTATCCTCAGTACCATGCAAATTAATGGAAAAAATCATTAAATCTGTAATAGAAGTAGAAATTCTAAATTTTAACCTCAATGACATTACACAGTATGGGTTCAAGAAGCGATACTTGACAACTGCCAATTGAATTGCTTTTTATAATCACATTCACCAGGAATTGGATGTTAGGACCCCTATGGACATTGTTCTCCTAGATTACTGTAAAGCATTTGACCGTGTAGCCCACAATAAATTAATTAACAAACTGATACTCCTGGGAATTTCAACAGGTTTATTATACTAGGTGAATAACTGGCTGACAAATAGGACCCAACCAGTAAGAATCAATGAACTGCGATCAGACCCTGGTGAAGTGACCAGTGGAGTTCCCCAGGGTTCTCTTCTTGGACTTGTCTTATTTAACATATTTATTTCTGATATGCAAGTCAATTCTAACAGTCATTTATCTAAGTTTGCTGATGACACCAAACTGGGAGGTAAGGTCAATACACAAGGTAATAGGAATCAACTATGTACAGGCTTGCATAAAATTGAGGAATAGGCATTAACAAACGGTATGGAGTTCAATAAGTAAGGAATAAGACATGACGAGGTGTGGTTTATGGCTTGATAAGAGCACGCCCCAGGTGCGTAATGAGGCACGAGGCGCTTGCGCCGAGTGACTTTAGCACCTGGGAAGTGCTCTTATCAAGCCATAAACCACACCTCGGAGTGTCTTATTCCACTTATAAAATGGGCTATTTAGTAATTATTGCAAGAAAAAATGTGTAAAAAGACTATATATATATATATATATATGGATTTAATAGAGGAAAGATTGAAAAAATTGAAAAAATAGTCCCATTTAAATGAGGTGTTTATTGGCAGCACAGGAATTCCTAAGTATTACTGAGGTACAAAGTAGAAAAATAGCACAGACTGTATGTAAAGTCTCCCTTTCTCCACAAGGCATAAACGTTTAACGTTTTTCATTTGTTTTTTCAACATTAATGAGTTTGTGTCTAAGGAGTGGGATTGCCTACCCACTCAGTTTCAGTTACAGCAAGTGGGCACTATACTTTCCGATGTTTTGGGTGATGCTTCTTTTGTGACCCTCACACACACACACACACACACACACACAGAAATCATTTACATTTTTAGTTTAAAGGTCTGCATTTTTTATGTTTGAGGATCAAAGACTTCAGGGGTGGGGGAACAAGACAGCACGTAGAGAAACAAGGCCGTCTGCACCTAGTGCTTCCCGGTTTAGCGGTCGCGGTGTCAATAAGGTATTTCACAATCATTTTGGTTTCTGCTGTGTTTGGTGGCTAGAACTCACAGCAGACATTTAACTGAGGCCCACCATCCAGTTTCAGTGAGAGCAAGCATGTCACTTAGGAGCCGCCGTAGACTGTCGCTTCCGGGTTCGCACTTTTCAAAACGCAACTGACACGGAACAGAAAGTAACTCGTTTTTAGCTGTCTCATCATGACGGTAGTGGGGTCCAGTGTTACAGATGAATGTATGGGCTGTATGAAGCAGCAGACAGAATGGGGGAGAATCGGGTCTGGAGATGGTAGAGACCTTCGGAGTGTACTCGGCAGGTTTTAGCAGTAGAACAGACAACTTGAGCTGCTACGAAGACTGGCAGTGAGTAAATAAAGTGTTCAAAACCTTAAACACTGTAGTTTTTGCTAGTGCAGGATCGTTCTGCTTTCTGTGTCACCAGCGTCTTGCTGCAGTGTCAGCGCAGATGTGGTTCTATGGGATGCTGCTAGCTGAGGTGTGACAGTGGGAGAGCGGGCACGCATTAATTTTTGTGTGTGCATCATTTTGGTTGGCACAAGTAGTGCCGGTTGTAAAGATATGTCCTGATAAGGACATGGCTGAAGGAGGCAGTCAGCCAATCACAGTTTAGAAAATCATTTGCCCATTTTATAATAGTAAATGTACTCTACCTCACCTTGGCAATAACAACCCTTGTCAATCCTACACTCCAAATAATATACCACTTAAAGTATCCAAATGTGAAAAAAATCTTGGGATTATTGTTAACAACAAATTGACCTCTGTAGAACACTGTAATAAACTAGCTAGACATTCTAATGGTCTTCTCAGAAGAATAAACCACATGTTTGTGACAAAACTTGAACATTATATCATTCTTCTGTATAGGACATATGTTAGACCATATTCTGATTATGGGTCACCATTTTGGAGCCCTTATCTGAAAAAAGATATAACAACAATTGAGAGCATCCAGAGGAGAGCAACACAGATGATACCCCACCTAGCACACTTATCATATGATGACAAGTTAAAAAAATGAAAACTTCATTCCCTGGAAACAAAGCAGTTAAGATGTGATCTCTTGTTCCTTTATAAAACCCTAGAACACCACATTCTTATGCATCAGTGTGGACTTAACTTTACAACTAGGACATTGGTCTCCAGACTACACTCTAAACAACTTGACATCCCCAAGGCAAACACTAACAAGAGACTACATTATTTCACACTTAGGGCCCCAAGAATATGGAACAAGTTCCCTGGCGATCTTGTTGATAGCCCCAATTTTGATATATTTAAAACTAAACTAGATCTTTGGTTCGAAACTAACATAGAATAATGACCCACTACATTGTGGGGACGAGGAGTACTCTCGATGGGCACTCTGTCTTCTTGTACCCCATACTACCTAGTAATACTTAGTAATACATGTTTTCCTGCTCCAGAAATGGCAAGTAAATTTTCTATGATATCTAAATACAGAAAAACTACTTCACAATAATCTCATGAATAAAATCCAGCAAATATTAGCTCCAACATTGCAGTTAGATTGATGTAAAAGAGAAGGTTAATTTCTTAGTTTTTTATATAACACACAATGAATTCATTGTTAGGTAAGACTGTAAACAATGTAACAGCTAGTAGATTTCAGACATGGGCACCTTTTGATACAACTTTATATCCCTATGTATAAGCTTCAAAGAATAATGTCACACGAGGCTGCAGGAAAAGACAGGCAAAGCTGGACATATCCTAGGTAGGGATAAGATTTGTCACTCAGGCTGCACACATGTAGGCCTTCTAGAGATTGTAATGGCACATTAGATAAGTGTTTGTCATACAAGTCCTGGAATACAATGGTCACTTGTGACCCATTGTCGAGCACAGCTCAAGCATTGATACCACTGACAGTCACAGCAGTCTCCATCGAAGGGCCCACCAGTTTGGACCAGTCAGGATGGATGGTAGCAGAGACCTAGACAGATGAATTAGCCACAGAGAAGTTTGAGTTAGCATTTCCTGAGCCCTCACTGCTGTCAGTTTAGGCACTCATCAGCCACTGATTTGCTTTTTGGAGCTCCCCTTGGGGCTGTTTACTACTTTTTCTAAGTCTTTCTGAGACCAGCATTCTCTCTTCATATGGCCATCCTTTCCACAGTTGTGACAAATGATAGACTCCTGGATCATCCTTGGAGAGAACATTGCATGAGGGACTGAAGCAGTAGCAAGGGATCGGGGTCTGATATCTGCTTGCAGTGGCAAGGGTGGCACCATGTGTCTTAACAGTTCCTTTAGGGTGGCAGTCAATTCTCTGATTTCCACATTGGTGCTGTCCTTTGCAGGGAAGTGCCAGGGCAGGCACTCCCACCCCAATGGCCAAAGCACTCTGAGAAGGGCCTAAATCTTCTTCCATTGGGGGAAACCCTTGCAGAGGCACTCGCCTTTAACTCTCAGACTTCCTTTAGTAGCTCATCTTTCCAAAACTCGCCCCAGGGTGGAAAGTCCTTTGCAGTATCAAAGTGATCGTTAGGTGCCAACTTTCACCGCTGAACCTCACTTGGCTGATCACTCTCGGTCACTTGCGCAGTTGCAGGAGATATTGGGGCAATTCCCCCATGCAGTCATCTTTGCTCAACCCCCTGAATTTCTTTCATTAGCTTGTCATAGGAGGGGGGGTGATTCCAGTCAGGTGGCGAGGCGCAACTGAAGCAGTAACAATTCTGAAAATGGAGCAGACTTAAGGATCCAGTCCAGCCTAGTTTAATCTAATTCATTTAGCGCCAAACTACCCTTTCTGAGGCACTCCTGTAGCACCTTTTCAAGTCAAGGTAGGTACATACACAGATAATGGCTCTCTGAGTACTGCTCAGCATTTCTTACTCTCCACTATAGGTCTTCATCTGAATCTGGGCTCCCATACACATCCTCCAATTCATCAAGATAGTCCTCTGCAGCTGTTTCATGGTTATTGACCAGCTTGGCATGGATGGTAGCCAGGGAAGGACTTCAGAGGCTCTCACTCAACCTCTTTCATTTCTCTGCTTCTGAGCATTGCCATTCAGGTACTAGAGGGGCAACATAGTCTATCCAGGTCTTCCAGTCATCCTCCACCTGGGGGGGTGGGGAGGCTGCCCGAGAAGATTCTCAGCCTCTGGTAGGAGTCGTGACTAATAGTGGACACAGATATAGAGGCTAGCACTGGTGTGGGCACAGAAGGCAGGGTAGGAACAGATGCTGGTGTGGGTAGGTGTGTTGGGGAAGGAACACTCCAGGTAGCAGGAATAATTTCTTAAAGTCCTCCATGGTTTTCCCTTCCTCCAGTAACAACTTAACAAACTTCTCCTCAAAAGTCTCAGATTATGGTGGTGGCTCACCTTATTGGGGTCTTTACTGTCTTTTGTTATCATTCTCCAGGTGGCTAGAACCCCTTCTGAGGTAATAGTCAGTGGTATTTTAGAGCTGTCCACGAGGTCACTACTCTCTACTAAGGCCATGAAAGTTTGGGAGGTCAAATCAGCCTGTCAAAACACCACCACAGTGTTTTTTAAACATTCCAGATTGGAGAGTACTCCTTCTACAGTGTCCTTACTGATACTCAAGGGGATATCCAGTATAAGCAAGGAATTTTGGGGGTTAATCTCCTGCCCCTTACACTACCCTGCCAACTGGTGCACAGCCACTTCTATTGGGGTAGCCATAAAACTTTGACAACAGTTCTTGATTTTGACCATTAGGGGGCGCTAATATCAGCGGTGCCTCTAAGATGTAACCCCTAGGTGGCACTATTCCAAGGGCTACTACCCCTGCCTGCATGACTAGTTGCAGGTTAAGGGGCCCTGGGTACTGAAAATGGGTGCCACTACCCAGAGGACATGGTCAGTGGTAGTATAGCTGACCTGGGTACAGCCCTCTGGAACTTTGTGACACCTATCTTTCCCCTCTAGTGGCCTTAACAATGAACAGAATACACAGGTACAATAACCCCTGATCAGCATACAAATCCCTACTCTGTTTGTACTTACCACCACGGCTGGTTCCACCAGTCCGACCCTGGAGATCCCCTGTAAAATAAGGTTAGACAGAGCTGGTAACAACAGTACAGTGCTTCTGGTACAAAATGGAACCACAGTCAGGTTAAATGCAAAAAGAATTAAATCTGATTTATTCAGGGGGACTAAACAAGGGAGGGGTGTAATTTGGCTGATTAGTTCTGTAACTGATTCAATCAGGCAATCAGGCATGCACTTTAGAGTCCCTTCACAGTCACACACTTTGGGTACCCAGTTGGAACAAAGTGGGGGGGCTTGCCTAGTTCATTGCCTGGCATAGGCAAGCATTGCAGCTGGTTGGGGCCCTATGATGGAAAGAAGAAGCATGCGCAACCACACACAATTTGTAATCCGGAGCCAGGAGGCTCAGTTCATAATAATTAGACAAAACAACTAAATCAGATGACACACTTTGATTGAGCTGTTGTTGCAGGGAGATACCCTAGTATTTACTCATGCTATCCTGTACAGGACACAGGATGGATGAAATGGAGACTTTAGGATGACTTGCTGGTTTGCCAGGAGAAGCAGGGCCCACATGAATCACCAAGGTGTCGTACCTGTTCGAGGTGTTGAGCAGGGGGCTGATCCCCTGGCAGGTCTCTTATTGATGATTTTCTCTGCATCACAAGTAGCTGGCTGGGCCAAGTTGGCAGAGCCCAGGCCAGGTGAACAGTTCGGATTCAGTCTGGTAAATGTTGGATGCAGCTTCCCTCAAACGTGACACAGTTAGGTAGTGGGGAACCAGACTGAGACCCACTAACAGTATTCAGCACACTTATAGTAAATGAAAAGTAATATCACAGTTTGGATGACAGTCCGGTTGCAATTTCAGCTTTCCTGAGCAAAACCGTGATCTCTGTGGTGATTCAAACGTCCTGACAGTCTGATCGCGTACAACAAATCTTCAGTCTTCTTCAGGCAAAGGTACAGTCACAGTTCGGTGGCTTTTGTCACAATTAGCTATGATACAGTCCAGTTATTTAAGTACTCTTTAAGGATCCCTTTTGAGGGACAGCAGGCAGACAGGCCAAACTCAGCCTTTCCACCAGTTTCCCACGTGACTATGCAGGAGCAGCAACTCGTATCACTCGAGCTGTTCACTCTCTCAATTCCATACTCAGACTGACATTTTGCTGCAGGCAGCACTGGGACTTCCTTCTGATTCAAAAAAGTGTTCAGCTGATTGATTCATCTATCTGTCAAAGCAAGGGCTCCCCCTCCAGATCCATTTTGGCGCCAAAGTGAAAAAACTACAATTCCTACAGAAATTCACTCCCACAAGACCCCTGGGGAACAGACTCCATTTTAACATCCAAAAAAGGTGCTGATTGGTGCAATACAGAAATGTCCATGCTACAAAGAAAGACAGACTAGACAAATGATAATACCATTGTCATTAGAGCAGCTAATCAGCACAATTACCAGTTCTAACAGAGCTCCCTCTGCACCATTAGCGATGGCAGAACAGAGCAATATTACTGCAGCTCGGGTGGGACTCAAGTCTAGAAACACTCAGCCCCTACCCAGATTAATTATACACTACAAAAATAATGTCTCTTAAAGAGACAGGCACAGAGGCTAACAGGTCACTAGCATGCAAGCACTTTTACACCTGTAAAGACACAGAATACTGGCCTGGCAGTGGGCAATTAAGAACACCCATGGAAGACTTTTGGGAACCCCCATTTATAGGGGGGTTACATATGCAAAAAAGTATTCTTTTGAATGAAAGGCCAAGTGGTAAACATACTGTATCTCAATTTCAACAAGGCCTTTAACTTTGTGCCCCACAAAATGTTGATCAGGAAGTTGGTGGATTTCAGGGTTGGGGAAATGATGGCCAGATGGGTGGAAAACTGGCTGAGGAATGGAACCCAGAGGGTGGTTGTGGGGGGAGAGTTATCTGGCACCAGAGAGGTAACCAGTGGGGGTCCTGCAGGGCTCAGTGCTGTGGTCAGTGTTGTTCAATGTCTTCATCAATGGCATTGGATATGGCATTAAGGGCAAAATGTGCCAATTTGCAGATGACACCAAGCTGTGTGGGAGAGTGAACACAGCTAAAGGGATACAGGACCTACAGGAAGATCTGGAAAAGCTGGGGAAGTGAACCAGCATCTGGCAGCTTGGCTTCAATGCCAAGAAATGCAAAACTATGCATATTGGAGCCAAGAATCTCAGGACAGAGTACTACCTGGGTGGAGTCCGAGTATCTGCATTACAGGGGGAAAAGGACCTGGGAGTGATGATCACTAGTGACCTAATGCACTCCATGCAGTGCAAGAAAGCAGCAGCAAAGGCAAATAAGATGCTGGGATGCATAGCTAGGGGAATCAGTAGTAGGAGAGAGGAGGTTATACTGCCCTTGTACAGGTCACTGGTAAGGCTGCATCTAGAATATGGCATTCAGTACTGGTGCCCACACCTCAAAAAGGACATTAACCTGCTGGAGAGGGTCCAGAGGAGTGTTACAAAGAGGATAGCGGGTCAGTAGTGTAAGATACATAAGGAGTGATTGAGGGCACGGAACATGTAATCCCTGGAAGACAGGAGCGAGAGAGAGAGAGAGAGAGAGAGGATACATGATTGGGACCTTCATGTATTTGAAAGTGATAACTAAGGTTGATAAGGACTGTCTCTTTAAGCTGACTGACAACCATAACACATGGGGGCACAGTCTTAAGCTGGAGGGTGGGACGTTTAGGAGGGAGGTCAGAAAGCACTTCTTTACAGAATGGGTGGTGGACACCATAGTTGTACCCCATACAAGTGGTCATAAAGCTGTACCAACTGTTTTAGCTAATGTGCTCATTACCTGTTCCATGGAGATGCACGTGACCCAGATACCTTCGGAAATGAAAAATGCCAAGAACCAAAGTAAAAGTGACTTCATACATGCAGTAGCAATGTAACCAATAGACCAGTCAGTGGAGCCACTTGAGAGAGCCATGGATTCTATTTCTGCCAGAGAAAATTGCAGTTAAATATATCACTTTTACAGGTCAATCAAAAGCACTTCAGCAATTATTAAGATCAAGTAGAAAAGCAGAATATGTTGTAAAAGCAATACACTTGATATAACTGCCCATGTTTCTCTTCAGAAAGCTGAGACGTCAGCATTGTGCACCCTCTCATGAAGTAAGAACAGTCAAACAGGGTGTTCCAATTCATTTTGCACCCTTGGAACAAAGAAATAAGAAACTCAACCCTGAACCAATAATATACATTCCTAAAAGTACTGAAGTACCAGAACCACAAGAGGAACAAAATAAGCTAACTGAGAGGTGGTAGGTCAGTATGGAAAGCATTATCAAAATCCAGCAGGCTAAACAGGAAGGTAACATAATTCAAAAACAAACTGAGCAAGTGCAAAACCGAAATCAAAAATCAGATCAGCATAGACAGCACGAACAAGAAGACAAATAATTCACAAAACATACACAGACACACAGACACACAGACAGACGGACACACACACACACACACACACAGATGCTTAATAATGTTAAAATGGATAGTAATATGAATCAGCACATGGTACAGAGGAAGGGTAGGAGTGCCTTATATTTTGGGTAAAAGGGATCTTAAGTGAAATACACTTGTTAAAAAGTGAATTTTCCCCATTAAAACTATACACACTGAAATGGCTCTGTTAGTATGAATATACAGGAGTTTACTACCACAATAAAAGAAATTAGGAACAGAAACACAGAAATGAGAACAAGAATATCAACCTTAGAAATCAAGTCGATAGTGACTAGGAGAACTGTGTCACATCAAGAAAAAGATGCAAAATCAAAACAATAATCCAAACTAACAGATTTCAAAACTGGTGCACAGTGTAAAGACATACAGATGACAGGCATTTCAGAGTCACAGGACTCACAAAATGATCTGAACACTACTCTTCGGTCAATATTTTCAGCTTATTTGGGAGAACAGAATGAAGTAGGATCTTAGAACTGGACAGAGCTCACAGAGCCCTAAGAAAAATCAAAACCCATGTGCCATTGTTGCAAAATTAATGAGATTTGGAGATAAGGATACTTTAATGTAAGGAATTTACAAAAAGAAGCACACTGAACTAAAAGGGGCTGCAATTTCTGTTTATCATGATTTAACTACAGAAACTATAAATACATGAAAGAAGTTTGATTACATCCAAAGTCTCTTAAGGAAAAACAATTTTAAAACAGTTATGATATTTCTGGTCAAGTTAAGAATGAACTGAAATGGACAAATGTTAATTTGTGAAACAGCTGAAAAAGCAGAAGAAGAAATGTGAATAAGAGTACTACAAATGATTTTCTGATAGGGTAACCATTTACTGCAGATCACCACAGTGCCTGAATTAATCAATATTTTGTTTATTTTCTTCAGAAATAAAAGTATTGGAAATTGCACGTAAGTAAACATATGTATAAGAAAAAAACGTGTTTGTGATAATTGTCTATTTTTGTAAAAGGCGAGGGTAAACATTAAAAATGGGAGGCAGGTGGCGGCTGTCTAGCAGCCTTGTAGGTAAACATCTTGGCATCTGTACACTCAAGATGTGAGCATTGTTATGGGAAATTATTGTGTAAGGTATCTGTGGGGTATATTAATTCTTAAATGGACTTCATTTTTTGCTGTTATTAATAGAGAGTAATAAGGACCTTTATTGGTTAATATAAAGTTAAACATTTTTAGTAACAATGTGATATATGTTGAGCTGACTCAAAGTATACAGTCCTACATGCAGTTTCCTGCTTTTTTTATTTTTGCCATGCAATTAAAGGTATACCTATAAATATAAAACAATATATATTGTATCAGACATATTTTATGAATTGCTACATGGAATGAAAATGGCATGCACTCACCAATTAAAAGAACATGTATTTTGTTCTATACACGTAAAAGAAGGATAGATATTTTAATACTACAGGAAATTCATTTAATGAACAAGGAGATTATAAAACTTAAAACATTATGGGTAAAGCAGCAGATTGGTGAACAATAAAAAACAGGGAGTGTGCTACTATCATAAAAAATACCGTCTACAATTAAAAATGTCTTTGCAGGTGAACAAGATCATATAATTATGATAAAGGGGAAAATTTGCAATGTAAATTATTGAATTGGATCATTATATGCACTGTTTATTTCATTTGCTGATGTGGTTGCACAAATGATATTATGTCTAGTGACATTAGGAGATGCCAATATTATACTGCATGGAAATTTCAATGTACAGTATATTCAGACCATTATCTGGGTAAAACCAGCAAGGCATCTGTACAAGATAAAAAATAATGCATGTATTTTTAGTGACTTTATAAGAAACCAAAATTTAATAGGCATTTGGTGTCACCATAATCAATTATAAAAAGGCTCTCAGAAATGCTGCAATCTGATTGGCTGTTAGGATTCCAACAGCCTTAAATTAATCCATGTTATACTGTCATGTGCAGCCTGAGCACTATGGCACATGAATTCTTCCTGTCAGCATTCCATCCTCTAGCACTGCTGAATGTGTGGAACGATGCATTCTGATTTTGAAACCAAAGTATTTTTTCACAGAGAGGGTTGTGGATGCATGGAACAGCCTTCCAGAGGAGGTTGTGGAGTCAAAAACAGTGGTGGAATTCAAGCATGCATGGGACAGTCATAAGGCAATTCTAGGGGGTGGGGGTAGGAAGAAGTAGGCTGCTGGTTAACTAGGATCTGCAGCTTATCCATCAGGTAGGGAAATGGGCAGACTGGGTGGGCCAAGCGGTCCTTATCTGCCATCAAATTCTATGTTTCTATGTTTCTATTCTTAAACTGTTGGTGTAAGAACTATTTTATTAAAAATCTCCCTCTAAATGAGGAAAATATTCAAAAGGTATACTTTTAACACGTTTCTTTTGGAACCATTTTTTATTATAGTAATAAGGCACTCTCAGGAGTTAGATTAACAGTCAGTTAATCACCCCCTGGGGCAATATGGCACTCGGCTGCACCTCGTGCCACATTACACCCCTGAGGGTGATTAACAGACTGTTAATCTAACCCCTGGTCATGCCATATTGCTTAATTGCTCTAACTGGATCAACTGTAAGATACTTCTTGCAATTTGATGTACTCAACTGATGTTTACATTACTATTTATGCTGTATACTGTACTGTTGTGACTTGCTTGTATAACTGTGGATTCACTACTTTGTTTCAATTTGCCTGTTATTGTTGTTGTAATAATTATCTCCTATGTGCCATCTAAATGGCCCTGGTCATGCATGAAAATGGTCCCTCGGACCAGTGTACTTACCCAGTTATCAAATAAATAAAAATACATAAATAAACAAACAATTTCCATGTTTTCTAAACCCACTGTCTCTTTCTCCAGGCTGGACTGCATGTTGTGCTCATAGAAACTGATTACTAATGCTTTAAGTATAGAGATATTACCAGTTATTATCTGAGACCATGACATCAAGGTGCTTTCAGTTGTTCCGTCTAGAGATAAAGGTAAAACTTCATAATGGTGATTTGGCAACTCACTTTTATGAGAACATGATTTCACAATGGAAATGACTAATTCTATTAAGGAGTATTGTTTTTTTTAATTATAAAGGGGCACAGCATGTGGTCCAGCACTGGGATTCCTTTAAATCAATCATAAAGGGTTCTATAATTTCTTCCCAAATCAAGTATAGGAAAATAAGTAAGTAAAAGATTAATTGTTTAGAGACTGATTTTTTGTAAATAAAATAAATAGCTGCAGTAGAGGGAGATATGTTATTACAATGTAGTACACTTCAACAATCTATACAGGACATAATAAACAAAAAATAGAGCAAAATGTGAAAACATTACTAAGGAACTGCCACTACAATAGGGATAAGTCAGAGCATTATTAGCACTTGTTTAAAAAATGTTCAGAAAAAAATAATATTACCCAAATCAAAAATTATTATTATTAATTCTTATTCTGAGATAGTGTATGCTTTTTTACTTTGTCACACAAATACACATATAAAAAACTGGACTGAGCAACAAAACAACAAATTGTGGATTATATTAAATGTGCTTTTTCTCCGAAAATAGAAATAGAGGAGAAGAATTTTCAATAAAAAAAAAATTAAAGATGCAATAGGCACTCTCTCTCCCCAAATAACCCCCCCCCGAGTTGGATGGCCTAATGACCACATTTTATATTGTATTTGCTAATTTATTATTAGCACCCTGCTCAGAAGTAATCTCTTTTGAAATGTCCAGAAAAAGTGCATCTCCCTGCTATGTCAGATGCTCTTGTAATTCTGATCCATAAGAAGAATACATATCCTTTGATCATGAATAGCTCATGACCAATTTCCCTTCTAATTATCAATTATAAAATTATTGCCAAATGATTGTTAGGCATTTAAAAGGGAAAATTGAAGAAGTTATGCATCCCAATCAATCTGGTTATGGCAAAGTCAACACTGTACATCAGGACTTGAAATTAATCCATATAGCTTTGGAACTGCAAAGAGAATCACAGAGAGAATCTATAGCTTTGGCTGTTGATGTCTCCATTGAGACGCTGCAATGGAAATTTGCGAAGGCTTGGTAATAGTCATTAGATTTCTTCTGCATAATTTTGAACATGCTAAAAATTTTACAGATCACCTATAGTACATTTCAAAATGAACCACCATACAGTATAACTAAACCATTAACCACATTTAATGGGGTAAGGCAGGGTGGTCCCCTCTTCTCAGTACTATGTATTAATGTTTTAAAATCCTTGTTATTACACAAAAGACATAAAAATCATATCAAAGGAATTGCATACAGGGAGTTTCACATTAAGATTAATGCCTTTACAGGTGGCATTCTTATTTTATTGCATGGTCCATTATATTCATTTCTCTACCTTATGGGAGAGTTTCTGAATTTCTCCCATCTGGTTAGCCACCAGATTATTAAACATAGCTCCATAATATTGCTTGTAAACACCTTATCACTGACAACTTGTGAGTTGTTGAAAGGTATTAAAATGGAAAATGAAATAAAGTATTGAGGCAAAATATTAAATTAGATAAAACAAAACAATTGTTAAGGTTAATATGTTAGCAAAGCTAAATAAAGTGGCAAATGTTCTGCACAAATGGTAGACTCTCTCATTATCCATCTGGAGGCACATTGGAACATTTAGAATGATGGCATTGTCACATATTTTATATCAGTCTCAGGCATTATTTGACTGTATCTTAATGGATTTCAGAAAAAAATTGAAATATTTTAGCAAGTTTTTATGGAGAAGGTGCAGTCCACAAATTGCATAGCAGATTGTATGGATTCTTAGCGTCCATGGTGAATTGGATGGCAAGGCTCATAGGGATGGCCTGCTCATACAGTACCAGACTGTAGGCATTCTGCCTCTACTAGTACAAGAGTTCAAATAAAACTGAAAAATAAATGAGGTATTACTTTGAATCCAGGTGCTTTCTATTATTCAAGGCATGTCTCAAATGTGCAATTCAGGTAATACAGAAAAAAATGCATCCTGTCAACATATATGAAAGCTAGACGTTGCTTTTCAGCAAACACTTCCTGATCCTTCCCACTTCATGATGTCACCATGCTACGCCTGACACGTTTCACACATGGGTATTTTCTCAAAGGCTAGTGACCTATCATGCATGCTCCCTTATATCAGGCATTCTTTAAAGGTGCAGCTATAATTTAATAATACTTTAAAAAGCAAGCAACATAACACAGGCAAGTAAGCAACGTAACACAGATAAGACGGTAAGTTGCAAATGAGATATGAACACAGCATATAATTAAAAAGACTGAAATGCCAGTGATCCTGACAGAATCACAAATCAATAACAGTCATATATTTAAAAACATGTGCATGTTAATTAGTGCTATTTAAAGCTAAAATGTTGGTTCATATAAAAAGCACTGAAAGCCTTGATGTCAATTTATGATTTCATTAAATAATGTTGTAACTTTCAGACAGATGGCTTAATATAAATACATAGTTCTATTATATTGCAAAAAAAAAAAAAAAAAAAAAAACAATAATATCCAAATTCTCAGTTAAGCTTCACAAGTAACATTATTTTACAAAACTGAAAGAACTCAAAAAAGAACTTCTTTGTATTTTAACTGTGCTGACTCAATTAGGAGTCAGGAACATTTCTTTCATCTGATGAGGTATTTAAGGAAGAATGAGACACAAGACTCAAAGTAGAACTCATTGTTTTTCAGCATAAATAACAGTTAAATTCACATGCATACAGTACCTATAGTGACAACATCACTAAGGTAGATATAATATTGGGAAGACAGACTGAAACTGAACACAGTTCTCCATTTGTGGACATGTGGGCACAGGGTTATCAAAGCAATACATTAAAAGGCAAATAGCAGACAGTTATTGATAGCCAATGTTCATTTTTACAATACCAGGGTAAACATTTGTCCCTTTGGTTCCAAAATTGGGTCTCCTAAAGGCATTTCTCAAACAATGCAAAGAAAAGCAAACTTTAAAATTCATTCATTCCCATGGGTTCTGAACACTGTACAATATACAGTATAAATGGTAAAATAATACCGCAGCATTTACATCCACATGAATAGGCACAGTCAACATTTCAGCACAATCAAACTATAAAAGACATAACTGTAATAAATTAAAGGCATAATAAATACAGTAAAATACAAATAAAAGATATAAAAGTTATGTCAGGATCACTAGGATAGGCCAAAAGCTGCTGTAAAAAGATGGGACTTCAGGCCCTTCTTGAAGGCCTCCAGTAAAAGGGCCTCCCTCAGAGATCTGGAAAGAGAATTCCACAGGGTTGGGCCAGCAACATCAAAGGTCCTCTCACCTGAAGATTTTAACCAAACCCTGGGAGTTGCTAGGGTGCCCGTCTCTGAGGAGCAAAGAGGTTGGAATAATGGAATCCCAGAACCAGCTGGATGAGCTGCATGGTTGCCAGATCTGTAAGGAAAGAGACAAAAAAAATTTTAACTATTCGTGAGAAATCACAATCCTTGATTACAGTAACAAATTATGTACAAGCTAGCTACAACATCCTACTGACAGTGTGGAGAATTTGGGTTTTAAAATTAATCTAGAAATACCCAATTATTGTACTAATGAATCAGATAGGCTGGTGGGAAATATTTGGAAAGACAGTGTATTCATACGAAGGGGGAGACCTCGAGTCTGTCATCTAGTCCTGGCAATGTTGTGACCTCTAATAAGAAAATTCAATATTGTTTCCTTTTTAGGAATATTCTGCCTTTCTGATTTTTAATAGGTTTTTAAATTCCAGTGAAGGATATTTTATGTGCATGTTTGTCCCTTGCCCTTGAAATATGTAGTGATAGGGAACTGTCAGGGTTCCCCATCTCAATTACATCCATATGCTAGCCAATCTTGATTTTAGGCTGTCTTTTGGTTTTTCCTACATAATAACCACCACAAGTACACATTGCTGTGTAAATGACTCCTTCAGAGGCACAAGTAATAAAACCTCTGACCTTCACTGGTTTTTAGCTTTTGAGTTGTGAAAGGTTTTTGTGGTATTGACTGTGGAGCAGTATTTACAATTCCTACATTTATTACATCCATCACTTCTTCTTGGCAACTACATGCTCAGTTTATCTGGGAGATACTACACCAAATGTACAACTACATCTCATATGTTTCTTCCCCTTCAGTGAATTAATCTTGGGGAATGGCAGCCAATTCCTTCAAATGAGGATCCATGCTCTCTAGCTGCCAATGTCTTTGACACTGTCTCCTATCTCTCTGGAGTGGGCATTGTACATAGATACAAAATTAATTCTTTGGTCACCAATATTTTATCTCACCAGATCATCCCTCTCCATTATAACTGCCTCATTATTTACTAAAGATATACTTTCTCTTGAATAGCCTCTATCATGAAGCCTTTGTTCCATTTCATTTGCCCTTTGTTCACATTTAACATTGTCCTTGCAATTTCATTACAGTCTGAAAAAATTATCTTTTGGGATGCCAGCTATAGTGTGGCATCGATGGCTGCTGTTTGCTAACAGGATGGAGTTCCTGTCTGTAGGTTTTCTAAACAGATCTGTGATGACACTCCCCTTACCATTTTTGGCAACAGTAGTGTCTAAGAAGCTGATTTAAGTATGCCTAAAGGTCACTGAAAATCTTATTTTTGGAACTGAAGGGACACATGATAACCCTGCTTTTTGTAAAAATGGGTCTAGTCTGTCAATAACTGTCTGCCATTTTCTTTTAGTTGTATTGCTTTGATAACCCTGTGCTCATATACCCACACATGGAGAACCATGATCAGCTTCAGTGTGTCTACCCAAGATTATATCTACCTTATTGATTTCATTAATATAGGTATGCATGTGAATGTAACACTTATTTATGCTGGAAAACACTAAGCTCTTCCTCAAGCCCAGTGTCCAATTCTTCCTTAAATACCTCATTAGGTGGAAGAAATATTTCTGACTCCAAATTGGGTCTGTATGGTTAAAATATATAAGAATTATTTTTTCAGTTCTTTTAGTATTGTAAGATGATGTTAATTGTGAAGCTTAACTGAATATTTAAATATTTATTGTGCATGTTTGCAATTTAATAGAACTATGTATTTATGTATTTGCAGTAAGCCGTCTGTCTTGACGTTGTAACATTATTTATGAAATCATACATTGATGTCAAGACTTTCACCACTGTTTATGTGTTCCAGCATTTTAGCTTTAAACAGCACTATTTAATAATTATAATATTTGGGGAGGCAGTATAGCGCAGTGGTTTAAGGCTCTGAGCTGCAAATCTGGAGACATGAGTTTGAGTCCCACAGCCCCCACTTGTATACTGTAAGACCCTGAGCAAGTCACTTAACTTCTCTGTGCTGCCAGGTCACACCTGTAAGCAAGCTTTCAGCTTAGTGTGTAACTCCTGGTTAAACAATTGAAAAAAAAAGAAAAAAATATGGATGTGTTTTTAAATATATGACTGTTATTGATTTGCAATTCCCACTGGATCACTGAAATTTCAATCTTTTTAATTACATGTTCAGGTCACATATCACATTTTCACTTTATTGTCTTGTCTGTGCTATGGTGCTTAGTTTTAAGGTATTACTAAATTATAGCTATTCCTTTAGTGGATGTCAGATATAAGGGAGTATGTATGATAGGTGGCTAGCCTTTGACAAGGCATCCATGCACAAAACTTGTCAGGCATAGCAACGCTGGCAATGCAATGATGATGGAGGGGGGACCAGGAAGTGTTTGTTGAAAAGTGAGGTCTGGCTTTTATATATGTTTATAAAATGCTATTTCTTCTGTATTGCCTGAATTGCACTTTTGAGACACACCCTGAATAAAAGAAAGCACCTAGATTGAAGGTTGTGCTTTGTTTTTTCAATTTTATTTGAACTCTCACATTAGTAGGAGCATAATGCCCCCAGTCTGGTAGATGTCTGCCATCCCAATGCACCTTGATTTCACTTACTTTGACATAGCACTGCCTCTCTCAGGTGCAGCCCTGCACCAGTCTGTGAACTGAGATGTCCAGAGTGATTATCACTGCACTTCCAAATTGGGTACAGTATGGTTGTGGTAAATAATAAAGAGCTATGGAATGAAATGGTTTTGTTATTGAATACTTTAATGCTTAAAAAGGATTACATTTCTCAATGAAACACATTTTCTTTTTCCCTATTCTTCATAAAAACTTAAAATATAATATTCTTAAAGACCCTTTAATTCAAGATGATATTATATAAATTGTAGTAAGCTAGTGTCTTGGTTGTCTATGATCCAAAAGCAAATGATTTGATACCTTTTAATGGACCAACATAGATGTAACAACAAGAACAAAGTGCTCTAGCTTTCGGACCAACCAGTCCTTCTTCAGAAGCTCATGGCAGTTGGTTGTCTATGAGTCTTTCTACATGTGACTCCAGTACTTTGTTACTTTTATTTGGAACACACTATTATAAAAAAAGTTTAAAGCAGTAGGCATTAGTAAATAAACACATTTCATTGTAGAACAGCCACTTTTGCCACCGCATATTCTAACAGACATATAGAAAGGCTTATCTTAAAATGGTGGAATACTATTTAATCAGTCACCAATTTTACAGATTTGCTGCTTTATATCAAACAAAAGCAACATTGATTGGGAATGCCACTTTCTTATAGAACATGAATTATCGAAGTGCTAGTCTACTAAAATGTTAAATGAAAGTTACATAGATTTAAGTGAGAATTATTAAGCTAGATTAAAAAGGAAAAAACATTAAAATTAAAATGAAAAGGGAAAAAGAAGCTGCCATTTCCATTTCTGGTTATAACTGGTTGTCCATATGGAGAGATGCTTACAGAAGATATTTTTACACCAAAAATAAATCAAACTTTTGAAGGATATATAAATAAAGCATACTATACTCATAATTAATTATTTAAAATGGGTATAAAATAGGATCCCACATGTTGGCACAGATGTGGCATGATTGTCACACTATGTCTTCAGTTATTTGAGTGTTCAACCATACAACCTTGGTGTAAAAAGTGTATTGATGAAAATGATAGAATTTTGGCAACAGTCATACTATATAACATGCATATTTTTTTATGTAATGAGTATTCATTAAAGTTATTGGGAAAACAAGAAACCATTTTAGCCTTTGCCTGCTTGTATACTAAGCACTTGATTTTAGAACAATAGCATATTCCCAATCTACATGTTTTTCTGCTCCAGAAATGGCAAGTAAATTTGCTACAATATTTAAATACAGAAAAACTACTTCACAATAATCTCATGAATAAAATCCAGCAAATATTAGCTCCAATATTGCAGTTAGATTGATGTATAAGAGAAGATTAATTTCTTAGATTTTTATATACCACACAATGTATTCATTGTTATGTAAGACTATAAAAAAATGTAACAGCTAGTAGATTTCAGACATGTGCACCTTTTAATGCAACTTTATATCCCTATGTATAGGCTTCAAAGAATAATGTTGTCACACAAGGTGGCTAAGTATTTTTTCCTGTACATATACTTCTTGTGTTTGATATACATCAGATCTGCATTGTGTGCATTTCTTCTTGAAACAATCAATTAAAATTATTATGGAAAAAAGAGGAAGAGCAAGTTCTACTTCATCTATCTCAGAATGAAAAAACAGAAGTAGGATCCTCCCAGATGCAAATGACATGTTAAAAAATAAAGAGAAACAGCAAAGACAGACAGAGAGACACAGAGAAAGAGAGAGAGAGAGAGAGAGAGAGAGAGAGAAAGACAGAAAAGAGAGAGAGAGAGTAGGCAAGACATGTTAAGGTCTGTTCCTGGGGCCTGTGTGACTTCTACTATTTTTTCATCCACTGCAAAAGAAGCCCACACCCCAAAAGTGTTATTGGGGGTATGATTTACAGGAAATATCCTTCAACAGGATACACAGTAGGATAGGTCTTTCTACATACCCCAAGTAGATTAAGAAGCAGAGGCCACAGTCAAGTACAGTACCTCCAACTGCCAATAAGTCCTAAAACACATCTCAGTATGGGTTAGTGCAATTATAAAACAGCTTGTTTAGATCAATTGCCTAGCCTGGTAGTGTAACCACTTGCCATGCTGATGACATGTGCTCCCCTCCCTAGCATGGGACATCTGGTGCCATCCAGCAAGGTAGAGTTCTGGCATCCATCTTTGATGCCTCCTGCCTCAGGAAGCGCAACTCCTTCTGCTAAAGGACTGACCTTCGGTGGCCCAGGGAAAGGAGTACATCATGTAGAAAGGAAGTGTGATCTTTCTAGAGCAGCCTTATGTTGGTGTGCACTTGCTCACCTGGTGAGTGGTGTGGAGGCATTACACCCTAAGAATAGGGAGGGAAAGTGTGCTGTGTCAGTTTACTCCACATGACTATGCCCTGGAGAGGGTCAAGGGAGGGTTTATTGGAAAAAAAGTACTCCCACAGCCCAAGCAGATGAAGCTGCCCTGTCCCAACACCATGGTAGATCCCTACAGACTCCTCCCTCACCATGCTGGCTTCTCCTCGTTGACCTCTTCTGTTGAATGAAGATTTTAACTGTATAGTATATTTATTACTGTGATTGCATTATTGGTTTTAAATTGTTTTAATTTGTACTGCTCCTTGATACCTGAAAGGCACACTAAAAATAAAGATTATTATTATTATTAAGTATCCTCCTCCTCCTCCCAGCTTGGGGAACTAGGGACCATAGATGGGCTATGGTCAGGGAGTCCAGAGAGGATATCAATCAGAAGCTGATGGGGGACTGGATCACCTAAGGACTCATACAGCAGGCAGAATGGTTTGGCCATGGTTCTGGGAGAAATGGGGCAAAAATAGAAAGTAATTAAAAAATAGAACAGCTCATTGAAAAAATAGAACAGCTTTCTGAAGCAGAAAAATGTCTGCACAAGACATTAGATAAGTTTAAAAGACAATCCATAGTTTGACTGACAACTGTCTATTCAGAAGGGAAACATGTGTTTACTGCACTGCATATTTCTTGATTGTGTTATATTATACTACATATGTAACCCGTTGTTTTTGTAAAAAAAAATCTTTGTTTGCTTTATAATTTCCATGGCATTTCAGAAAAATAGGCCTTTCATGCCTTGTGTACTTATTTAGTTACCCTCTAACTATCTGCACAGTCAGATGAGGTGGTTTAGTCAATCACATTCTTCCTTTTTTCGCACCCATTTTATATATAAGCTAAGTCTCTGTACTGTTATCATAGTAGATACTGATATGCTGTACGGGGAAGGGTTAACTAAATGGCAAAATCAAAACAATCTGAATGATTTGTTTTGGTTTCTTTGTAATACCATTCACTGGATCCATCTCTGAACTATAGCCATTAGTGATGCCGAAACACAACTACCTTACTTGCAGGAAGAGACCAGCAACCCCCCCCCCCAAAAAAAAAAAAAAGATCAAGAGATTCATACAAAGACAATAATAGACATTAAGTTGAGGTCTACCATCGGTCACACATTTCTGAATTCTTTGTCAACAAATCTATTACTCTTGGAAAAGAAATATATCTTTAAAACGCACCTTCGGTCACAAATTTCTGAATGCTTTGTCAACAAATCTGTTACTCTTGGACAAGAAATATACCTTCAAAACGCACCTTCAGTCACAAATTTCTGAATTCTTTATCAATAAATCTATTACTCTTGGACAAGAAATACACCTTCAAAACACACCTTCAGGCACAAATTTCTGTATTCTTTGTCAAGAAATCTATTACTCTTGGACAAGAAATATACCTTCAAAACACATCTTCAGTCACTCACAAATTTCTGAATTCTTTGTCAAGAAATCTATTACTCTTGGACAAGAAATATACCTTCAAACCACACACCTAGGCCAGTTGGTAAGCAAAGTGGGAGGGTTACTGCTTGTGATGCTAGGGTCAGAAACAAGTCAGAGTCATCAGGGGCCTGCTGGAGGAGGCAGAATTAGCATCCCAGAGGATGCTCATCTCCTTCAGGGAGGGAGGGTACCATCCTCCACTACGATACTGCCACCTGGATGACCACTGGTGGCAGTGCAGTTGGAGGACCAGTGTGTAGGATGTTGCTGATGCTGGAGTGATGATACACACTACAAGCACATGCCCCTGACATCCTTGCTTGCAACATCCCAGGAGATAGAGTGCTTCATGGACATGGCCTTGGCATCAGTGATGACAAACCCTGGCATTTTCATCACCTGAGATGCCACCTGACAATGTTTTAGACTGGGGAGGGGGGATAATCCTCTTACCCCATTCCTGGATGGGGGGGTTAATAACCAAGGGTCTGTGGAGGATGGCACTCAAGGTAGGCATACAGGGGGATCTAGTACACCTTGAGTGCTCCTGAGGGAGGTGGGTGCTAGAGACAGGATCTGGCCATAAAGAAAAACTTTAAAAAAAAGAAAAGCTTTTTATCATATCTAATGTTATATCATGATGTAAATGTAGTATCCTATGTGATTTTGCTTGTGTTAAACATAACTGGTAAGACTGTAATCAACATAAAGGATTTTTGAAATGATCTGCTCAAGATGCATGCAACACTATTTTCAAAACAGAAATTTGTCCAAAGCTGCTAGACCTTCTATCAGATTGCCTAACAACATCTAAAGTTGGCACCCCAAAACAGATGCAATTCCATCTAAATTGGGTACTTTTGTGAGCTGTGTCCAATTTGGATGAATTGAATTCATTTTCTGATGCAAACTTTAACTTTTGTCATACACAGATGCAACATCTGAAAATATTAGCAGGGCTGCCTGAATTCAAGTGGGTGGACACAGACGTAGGCACAGCATGCATTTGCCTCTGTGTCTAACCCTTTTGAACCTCCCAACTATATCTAGTAATGCTGGCTGTAACCCACATTTCATAGCTGATAACAGTCCTTCTGTGTGAAACATAGTTGTATAATTCAACATGTGCACTGTAGTTTTGTAAATTCTGAAACCCAGGCATGACGAAAAATGGGCTCATGTGACCCAGCCCATCTCCTGGTCAATCAGTCAAAAAATAAAGTAGAAATGCCTAAGTCTCCTGTAAGTATACAAACCCCCCCCCCGTTATTTATTTATTTATGTCTTTGATAACCGTGTGAGCAAACTGATCCAGAGGACCGTTTTCAGTCGTGACCCGTGCCCCCAGGGTGGCAAACACAACAAACATCAATACAATACAGAGATACAATTAGAACAAAACAGGACTGCTGAATACACTTGGTATGAGGTCAAATTACGTAGTACAAATATTTCAGAGAAATTAGTACATACTGGTGTAGTGACATACATTAAGTGGCTATGCAATATAAAAGGCTTAACATGGTGATTATGATAAAGCATTACATGCAATGTACATACAGTCACCATTTAGACAAGGAAATAAATACAGTTAAAATGAAGGTTCATTTTAGCACCAGGAGTGGTATAGGCTCAGAGCTGCACAAGAACTAACTATAGAATGGGAATGAGTACCTTGATTGCCTGGGTCCTGACCTCCCACTCTGAGAGGGTTATTAATGTTCAGGTGCTCTCTGATGCATTGAGTGACCACTCCCCTGTACAATACGAATGGTCCTCCAAGCTGCCTAAACTACCTCCAAGGCCAGTGAGGAACAGGGTCATCAGAAATTGCTCCATGGCAAATTTCAAGAAATACCTAGAGAGCATAGACTGGAACGTCCTGAATATCTGCCACTCTGTTGACGCAGCCCTCCAGCTCTTCCTAAATCATTTTGACTCAGCTGTGGACAAGTAAGCCACTTATAATAAGAAAATGGTAAAAGGGAGGTGCATGGACTGGATTACCCCCCAAATGCTTGATATGATGCAGGAATGTGATCTCCTTTGGCACCAAGCAAGAGCATCAGGGACATAGAGAATGTACAAAACTATGGAGCCGCTAGAAATAAGTGCACATGGGCAACATGGCAAGCCAAGGCCTCCCGCCACATAAATCAGCAGTCCCAGTGTCTGAAAGAGGGCAAAATATTCTGAGCTACCATCAAGGACCTTCTAGGGATGAGTGACAGGACCTCCCCAACCATGCTCCATCACAATGACAAAGTCATACTCGATGAAGTTGCCATAGCCAATATTTTCAATGAGGCATTTACAGACTATAGCACAGTCCTACCACCCAAACCAGCTGCTTGTGGGGATGAAACACCAACCTCTGAACCCTCACCTCATCATCCTAGCACCAGCCCAAAATTCTACTTCCGACAGGTGACCACCAGGGAGACCTCTAAATATCTTACAAGAGTGCTGAGCAAAACAAAGATAGGAGGGAACGGGATTGATATGAAGCTTATCTCAATCACTTGTCCTGAAGTGGTCATACTAATCACCAAGCTTTTTAACATGTCACTTCAGATGTCAGCCTTCCCATCTACCTGGAAAACTGCCCTGGTCACTCCTGTACTAAAAGAAGGGGACTGTTCGCTGGTGTCCAATTACAGGTCCATCTCCTCCCTGTCTCCTCTCTCCAAAGTGTTGGAGAGAATCATCGCAGACCAGTTCTCTGCCCACCTACATAAATGTAAATTCCTCAGTCTGTAACAACACGGATTCTGCAAGTGGCACAGTACCAACTTGTCCCTCATTGAGCTCACAGGCTATGTTAACAAGGCACTCAATCAGGGACAATTAGTTAGGCAATCTATATCGATCTATCCAAAGCATTTGACCTTGTGGATCACCAGCTGCTGCTCCAAAGTCTATCCTGCCTTAGGTTGTCCTCTGATATGGTTGGGTGGTTCTCTAGCTACCTGTCTGGGCACTCACAACGGGTAAAGATTAATAGAGCCATCTCTGAGGCCAGGAAAGTCATGATAGGGGTCCCACAAGTGTCCATACTGGGCCCACTCCTGTTTAGCCTCTTTGAAAACAACCTCCCAGTCATGTGCTCCTCTGCCAAAGTTCTGCTCTACACAGATGACACGGTATTATTCCTTTGAGGCTTCTAACCAGGAGCCTGCAGCACAACTTTGACCTACTACAGAAATGGTTTAACACCAGCCTCCTAGTACTCAATAGCAAAAAGACAAAGACAATGCTCTTTGCTGGCTGCCAGAAGAGAAGATCTACCACACCATTTATAATCGTAAACAACCTGGACTCCCCTCTCGAACAGGTCCACTCATTCTGATATCTGGGGGTTACAATCGATGAGTCCCTTTCCTTTGAAGAACATATAAGTAATATTACTAAGGCCACGAACAGGAAGCTGAGGACACTATGCAAACTATGCTTCTGCCTCATCACTGAAACCAGGCTCCAGGCAGTCAATGGCACAATCCTGCCAATTTTGGATTATGGAAATGTGGTGTATGGTGCAACCACGGACACCAGTCTTCACAAAGTCCACTTGACCCTCAATAAAGCCTGCAGATTTGTTCTGGATGCTGATCGCCTCGCACATACTTATGAGTTCTACATAAAGACAAAGTGGCTCCCACTCCAGGATAGAATCAAACTCCAGACCTACCTATTAGGGAAGAAGGCCCTTCTAGGACTTGCACCTGTCTCCCTGCAGGTGTTATCCAGACCTGTTCCAGGTAAGCATGCCACAAGAAATGTCACCAGACATGCCTTAGTTGTACCCTTCAGGAGAACAGCCTTGGGGAGGTGAGCCTTTGTGGTAAGGGCACTCACCTGGCTAAATGAGCTTCCAAATATGATCACCAGCCTACAACACCTTGGGCACTTCAAATCTGAACTTTGGAAGTCCATCTCTCTACCAATCTGCTGCCTGTGTCAAACTAAACCCCAGAATACCAGTATACCACTTAACTGCCTCTCCCAACTCTGACTGGGTGTGCCTGTCCTCTCTACCCCACCACCCCTTCCTCCTCTCCCTTATTCCTCCCTTCCCCTCCCCCTGCCCCTCTCCTGTCCAGTACACCCCACACTACCTCTTGCCCTGGTCCCACTCCCACTTTCCTCTCCTCCCTCCACCTTTCCACCCACCTGCACTTGCCCAAACCTAAACTTGTCTCTCTGTACTTACATTCTCAACTGATTGCTCATTGTTCACCACTACTGGGAAACTGACAATGCCTCCAGCTGCTTCATTAATGTTTTGACATGTAAAATTTGTAACTTGTATTTGCTGCCCTTTCCTATGTAAACTCTATGTTAGTTTGTATTACTACTTTATATTTGCTCCCCTTTCCTATGTAAACTCTATGTTAGTTCATATTTCTTCCTTGTCAAAACTGTCTGTTGTAATTCTGCTGTTGCAACAAAATGTATCTCTTTAAACTATTGACGAGGATCCTTTTTAAACATGCTCTTAGCTCAAAGGTTGTAATTCTGAGTTCTCAATAAATAAATAAAATAAAGAAAGAAATGCAACTTAAGTTGCAGAACCTGCTAACAGTTCAGAATAAAACAGGTAGTCATATCCAGATTGAACAGAGGATCAGAACAGTGCAAGAGGGTAGGTGCACTGGAGGTAGGGTGAGGTCAAGAATAGGTGCTATGCCAGGATATGGGCCCTGGTACCACCTGGGGAACAGCTGCAGGTACAAGTGGCCTCAGCCAGGAGCCACGCCCTCAAGTTTGCCTTGAATGACAGATGGGAGGGGAATGATCGGATGGACAAAGGAAGTCTATTCCAGAGGAAAGAGGCTGAAACAGAGAAAGCTTTACTATCCATGGTAGTAGTAGTGTGAGTGACTTCCAGTGGGGAAATGGAGGAGGCCAGGAGACTCTGAGAGACCACTCTGTCAGTGAGAAGAGAGGAGTAGGGGGACAGCTGATGGCTCCTGAGTGCACTGTCAATGAGGCTGCCCATAGTGAAGTCAAAACAACCCTGCAGAGAGAGCCACCTTAGGGAATGGTATAGTGAGCAGTGGTGGGTGGTAAAAGGGCTTGAAGGACAAAGCAGCAGACGGAGTTGTATGTGGTTTGCAAGTAGGTCCGTAGGGAAGAGGAGGCAGTAGAGTATATGGGGGAGCAGTAGTCAAGAAAGGGCAGAAGGTTTCCTTGAGCAATGGCTAGGGGAGCTTCAGGGGACATAAATCAATTCTGGTGGTAGACAGCACCTAATTTATGTCTGGTGATCAGCCAAAGTTTAGCAGGGTGGAGTAGAGGAGCTGGTGGTCTACGAGGTTGAAGCCTTAGACAGATTCACAAACACTGTGCCTGTGGCTCTGCCCTTGTCCATATCTCTAAGGATATGGTTCAAGAAAAGTGCAATGGCAGAGGAGGTACTATGGTGATTACGGAAGCCATGCTGGAGATGACACAGGAGGTTGTATTTTTCTAGATGATCAGATAGTTGGTGGTGAATGATTTTCTCAAGTAATTTAATCAGGCGAGGAAGTAGGGAGATGGGCCTATATCTTTGGGGCAAGGGGATCCCCAGCCTTGAATGTGGGTATGACATGAGTGTGCTTCCAAGAGTCAGGAACTGTTGTAGATGTTGCAGGGCTCTCTAATGACGCACTGCTCTAGTTCGCTAGCTATTTTGTGGGAAGGGTCCAGCATGTTAGGATTGCCTATGTCACCTCTGATGAAAAAACAGTACTTTCAGGTGTACCGCAGGGTCCATACTTGTCCCTCTATTGTTCTTTCTTTTCCTGAACAACCTCCCCAGGGTTTACCACCAGAAAATACTACTCTATGCAGATGATACAGTCCTAATTTTTAGTTATCATGACATCAAACACCTGGAGTGTCAGCTGAAGTGTGACTTTAGGCACGTAGAAGAGTGGTTCAAAGATCACAAGCTTGTCTTAAATTATACCAAAACCAAGGTCACGACCTTCTGCAACATATGGAGCAAGTACAAATCTCAGTCCCTCACCATTAAGAACCAGTCTGGGACTTCACTTGAACAGGTGCCCGAGTTTAAATATCTTGGCATCACACTGGACTGCTCCCTCACCTATGTACGGCACATAGACAATGTAGCAAAGACCACCAACATATGAATTAGTCTGTTCCACAGGCACAAACACTGCATGACTGTGGTTGCTCTTAGACTGGCTATCTATAGCTCTGTCACCTCCATCATTGACTATGGTCTAGCTATCTATGGCTCTGGTTCTCTTACTGCTCTCCGCAGGATATCAGTGACACTCAGAAAAGCCTGCAGGCTCCTAACTGGTGCTGCCCACTAAACTCACACCTGTGACCTGTACACACAGGCTGGTTGGCTTCCAATTCATAGTAGAATTCAGTATCAGACATGCCTGATCTCCAAGAAGATTCTCCTTGGGCTCATGCTGTCTGGTGTTCAAAGGCTCCTCACGACATACAACAGTACCCAGCATACACGTAGTGCTCAACATTAAACCTTCAGGGTCCCCAGATGCAGGACCACATTGGGTCAAAGGTCATTCACCTACAGAGCTCCTCAGTAGTACAATGTCCTTAACAATGAAGTACTTACTCCTGCAACACTTGGACCCTTCAAAAGGCAGCTCCGTCTCTCCGTCTATACTTAGTATCAACCACTCAACGTGGCTGCTTCCCCTGGGGGTAGTCTCCTCCATCACCTCAGTCTAAGGTGGTCAGTTTACCCCCCCCAGCTTCTCCCTTGTCATCTGCTTCCTCCTCCCACCCCCACCCTTCCACACCTACGCCCGGCCCTACCATGCACCTCCCCTCTCGTAGGCACCCTACAGATCTTGGGTCCCCCAACCCCTACCTACTCTGCACTCTTGCTACCTGTCCATTGCCTTCTGACAATGGCCACTCAGCCTGTCCACCCTCTCTTTAACCCTGCTATCCTATATTCACTATCCGTTCTATATAATGTACTGTCTGCTATGAAACACATTTTCTTCATTAACTGGCTCATTATGTCTCACCACTATGTACTGTAAATTTATAGTCTTGACTTCGCTGTGTTATCCTGTGACCATGATCTACCTCTGTATGTATGTTCCCCTGCTTCCTTTGACATGGAACCTTTGTAAATGAGCAGTAACTGCTCAAAGGTATTTTTAATCCTAGAGTTTTAATAAAATAAAATAAAATAAAGGGCGAGGTTGAAAATGTAGATTAGGGGCTTTACAATAACTGGCGAGAGCAGTTTCAGGAAGGTGGGGTATAGCCCATCACTACCTGGGCTGCCTCGGGTATGAACTGTCTTTAAGAGTTTGTCATTGTTTTTTATGCCATTGACCCTAAAGTAAAATGGAGGAGCAAGTGCAGTACTAGGGGAGGACTGGGAGCATTAAAGTTTCCCATATATGTCAGAGGAAGACTGAGTAGGGAGCTTTCTAAGATAGGGAGAGAGGTCCGTAAACATTCTGTTGAAAGTGTCCACAATTACACCAGGTTCAGTAATGGGACTTGAGGGTGAGTTTAGTTGTGTTGTCTGCTTGTTAGACTTAGGATTTAGGAGGGACCCTACTGAGGCCCAAAAACTGTGCAGGTTACCAAGCGTGTCTTTTAGTAAGTTGGTATGGTATTTGCACTTTAGCAACTGAACAGCCTGCTTCCAGGAATTGTTCAGTTGTCTGTATGCATTCCAGAGCTGGGGGGAGGGAGATGACTTATAGGCTTTCCAAGTTTTGTCTCTGATTTTCATTTGGGCTAGTAGTTCCTTGGATAGCCAGTCGGTGCTGCCACCTCTGACCCTTCTGGTGGTGATTGGGAAATGTTTGTCCTGAAGTTTCCATAGGACATCAGTAAAGTTTGTGACTGCGGTTCAGACATCCCTGCACGAGTAGAGTATGGACCAGTTTATAGTCCTGCAATCGGTAAGGATGGAGTCAAGGTCCTGTTGGTGAATCTTCCTGAAAGACAGGAGTTTTAATGGAGGCCAGATTGATTTGGTGGTTAGGACAATGTAAGTAGGGGTGTGGTCACTGATGGAGTTGGACATTGTGTCTGCCTGTAGGACCAGGTCCACTCGATTTGTGATAATCCAGTGTCAGTTAGTATGGTTGTCTGAGCGCATGTTATATCTTATGGTGGAAGAGATGACTTGTTCTAATTGTTGTGTTTTTAGGAGATGTGTATACTCAGGTATAGGGGTGTCAGTCCAGTTGAGGTTGAAACCCATAGTAGGACTGTGTCTCTGGAGGAGGAGGTACATGCAAGGCCATGCAGAAAACTGGATAGGCCCTGGACGCCCATGGTGGTGGTGGTGGGGTTGTAGCAGCAGCCTAGGTGAAGTTTTTTTTGTGGCCTCCAGAGCAGTCTTAGCAATAAGCCATTCACAAGCGGATGCGGGGGAAGAGTAAGCGATTGTGGTGGCTGAGATATGGTCTGGCATATACAGTGCTAAGCTTCCACCCCTCTTTCTTCCTGGCCTGTCTAATCATAGTATGGAGTAACCAGAGAGTTGGTATGAGGTATTGGTGAGGTGTGGCTTCAGCTGGATCTCTGAGAGGCCAGCATGTGCGGCTTAGATAGGGCCACCCATGCCTTGAGCTCAGAGAACTTATATGAGAGGCTAAATATATATATATATGTATATATATTTTTTGACCGGAGTAAGTACACTAGACAAATCCTTCCTATTTTTAGGCACGACCCGGGAGGGGATGCAGATGAATGCCAACTGGACCTTGGAACCAGATTAAGCTGTTGGTATTTTTCAGAATGGAGGAATGGCCATTGCACCGGGGAAATTCCCCTGCTCTTTTCGAGAAGTGCCATGGGATCTTTAACATCCACCTGAACTACCACCAGTACAGGTAGATGGGACTTCAGTTTAACATCTCATCCAAAAGACGGCACCTCAGGAGTGCAGCACCCCCCTCATGCTGCACTACAGTGTCAGTATTGGAATATTAACCCAAGTGCTTGGGGATAGAACCCACAGCCTACTGATCTCCCGGCCTCAGAGGCAAGTGTGGTACCTGCTGAGCCACTGACACTGCTTAACTCTAATAACAAAAGTTCACCTAGGCTGCTGCTACAACCCCACCACCACCACCACCATGGGCGTCCAGGGCCTATCCAGTTTTCTGCATGGCCTTGCATGTACCTCCTCCAGAGACACAGTCCTACTAGGGGTTTCAACCTCAACTGGACTGACACCCCTATGCCTGAGTTTTAGGTGTGCAATCCTGAGGCCTTAGTGGCCAGCCCAGATAACATTTGTATGGGCAATGTGTGTGTAAAGTGGTCCTGAGTTGCCTTCCACATCACTGGTGAGGAGAAGGAGTGAGAGAAGGGGACAAGAAGGGGGAAGCCAGCAGGGGGATTGGAATGTGAGGGAGTGGACAAAGTCCAAGCAACTGATGTTTGAGGTTTGATAGTAAGGACAGCATGGCAGATCCCATAGGGGACAACTCATGCCAAGTTGTGCTGGGAGGGGGGTTGGTTTAAATGAATCCATAAAGGAATGTAGGCCGATTTGATCAGTGGCCAGGATGGTGGCCGAAAAGTCAGTCATCATTAATAGCCCAGTCAAGGAGATGAGGGTAAGGAGGATTATGTGATTACAGTACTCATTTTCCAAGTGACTACTTAGAGGTGGGCAAAGAATGAGGTGCAAATAATAAGTTACACTAGACTGGGCAGAAAAAATAACTTCAAGTGCCAGAATAGGTGCTTGCTGCTTTAAGAGAAGTCAGTAGTAATTTGTACTGGGCAGTGAAATGATGACAGACAGGGGAGGGAGAGCATTTAAAGAGTGTCAGGGGTGGGAGAGGGTGGGTGGGCTGAAAAATCAAGTCCAAAACCAGTACAGTTCCCTGGCAGAGGGTCCCGAGTAGCTGTGCTGGAAAGAAAAGTGCTCTGATATTTAAAGGCGCCTTGGGGTTAAGCAGATTGCCCGGGGTAACTGGTGCTGTCCAATCAGAGTCCTGCAAGTGAAGCCACAGAGAAGGCACTTGAGGAAATTACTTTAGCTGGGCAGGATTTCGAGAAGGAGCTGGAGAAAGCAAAGCAGCGGCGGCAGTGGCAGGGAAGCAAGCCAAGCCATCCTCTTGGAGGCTGGTGACCCGGTAAGGGCCCGGACGATATGGGGAGAGACAGAAAGGCAGAGAATTAGAGCAGTGAAAGAACAATGGGTGGGGGAGGCCAGGGGAGACAGAAACCAGTGGGAGCTAGGAGCCAGAGGACAATTACCTGCCTAAATGGCTGAAAATCAGGGGGCGTGGATTTCACAAGGAGTGAAAGGAGCGGGGGGGGGGGTGAAGGGATTAGCAAGAGAAATGAAAGAGATAGCAGGGCAAAATCACACAGGAAAAAATACAATTAATTTTAAGGCAAGCAGTTGAGTATAAAAAGTAAATTTGCAGCAGTTTAACTTTAACACAAGTGGTTACAAATTTCAGCAGAGTTTAAGTTAGTAATATTAACAAACAATTTCTCCAAGACTAGCTGCACTAGAAGCTGAAAAATCAAGTCCAAAACCAATACAGTTCCCTGGCTCCCCAGCCAGATAAATAATTCGGTTACAATAGTACCTCTGTTTTGTCAGAGCTGAAATTTGTAGTAGTTTTTTGATGTTCTGTTATTGGAGTTGTTTTTGTGTAATATGAGTTATACTCTCTATAAGGAAGATAGGTACGGTCGGTTGGTAGACAGGCAGGTATAAAAAGAGACTATAAGGGCATAGCCCTGTTTTTAAAGTCATCTCGATACATACTAAAACCAGGTAACGTAAACATATAGCAGGCAATATTATAATTCTATTGAAAGCAAAAAAAAAATACATATGTAAATATGCAGAGCAACTCCAAAACTGCATTGGTACATATTACAATTATCCAAGTCAAAAAGATGAATTTTGGTTGATAAAAAGGTGACTAGAGATTACTGAGCAGCTATAGAACAAAGCAAAACATAAATCAATAAATAAATGCATACATACATAAATGAGTAAATAAATAGAATAATAGATAGGTTACAGTGAATTACAAGGCTGTAATTCCATCGAGAGGTTCTGGGGACATAGATAACCTCGAGAGCGAAGCTCGAGAGGTTTCTATGTCCACAGAACCTCGAGATGGAATTGCAGTCGAGTAATTTACTGTAACCTATTTTTAATTTTTTGTAATATATGGATCCGATTCCAAAAAATGTGCTGCTTTTAAAATTCTGTGAACTGGGCTGGCTGTCTGTTGCACTGAAGAAGTGCTCACTCTCGGCTGACCCACCCACAGACAGTATTGAAGTTGTGCCCGGATTTGTGACGAAAGCTTTTACTTTAATTTGGTAATCCTACCGTTTATTTTTTGTTCATCGGCAGGTAATCCACTTTTCTGAGAAATAAATATAAAAACAAACTGGGCATAACTCGAGTTGCTCTCGCTAAAAGTGGCAGTGGCATCAACCATGTTTCGTGTTTGGTTGCCCGCTTACTCAGAAAGTGTGCCAATGGCATTGCACATTTACATTGGGTGCACAGACTGGAACGTGGCACCATGGCGCAACCGCGTTTGTGTGGCAGGCAAACTGGCGCATGCGCTGTGGGATTTCAGTGATAATACTATCGTTCAGAGCTGAAACGATAGTATTATCAGCAGTGAACGATAGTATTATCAACAACAACCAATAGTATTATCGCTTGAGGAAGGGTAGAATTATCAGAAAGGGAGTAGTGTATTATAGGGATTTTTTTGTATGACTTTTGATAGTATTATTTTAACAATCCATATATTACAAATCAATAATTGATAGGAACAGGAACTACAAATGTAAGCAACCTGCTCCCCCAAGATACTGTTGCAAAGAAACAAATAAAAAAATATCTCCATTAGCTGACACTAGTCAGTGAAGATTGTATTTTGTAAAGATAGTTTATTGCTTACATTACAGGCCTGAATCTGGTATAGCACAACTATACTGGGACATATAGGATTAATTTAGTACATGCAGGCAAATGAAGGATAGCTTTACAAATGGATGAAATAAAAAAAAAATAAAATGCTGGGATTACATTTCTTTCCTTTTTTTTTTTTTGTTTGTTAATCCTCCTGGGCTGATTTGGTGGTTATTCAGCCCTGTCCCCAGGAGTCGTTGCCTGGCCTGACTGCCTTGCTTCTTCAGTGGGTACTTCTGCCACAGATTTCCTCTAGTGGTGGGTTGGGGAGAGGGTTGTTGAGACGTCCCCCCTTTTACACCACTTGATTGCCAGGGCAGGCCGCGGCACCTTGAACAGGGCTTCATCGCTTTCCATATCCTACTGTTTCTTCTCCCTCTGAAGGCTATACAGGAAACATGGAGGACACAAGCGAATGGAGGTCCACATGCGCTTCAGAACTGCCAGCCCCTTCCACCCACCCACCTGACTCAAGTCTACCTCTAGAGTGTCAGCACTACCACCAGCCCTCCACCAGGTGGTACCCAAGAGTCAGGATGGCCCAGCATCCCAATCCAGAAGAGGAGAGGAGAGGAGAGCTGCCAGGCAGTCACTCAGTCCTCTCCTATTCTTCCCCCTGGCTGAACCCCAGCAACTCATTCCCTTCACCGAATTCGGGTCACTGGCATGATGAGAGGTGAGGTGCTACAAGCATCTCAGCCATCTGTACCACTGGGCCGGCTGCTGGGATCACAGTTCTGCAAATATTTGTGAAAGAGAAGAGCATGGGGGAAATGGAGAGGGAGCATATGAATGAAAACTCTGCTATACAGAAGAAGAGAGACCCCAGACCTGAGAACTGAATGAAACTGCACAGTGAGTGCAGGTTGCCTATATGGGTGTTGTAAGTGTTTTGTGCATGTGTTGTGTAAGCATATGTTCTGCGTGCATGAGTTGTGTTTGTGTACTTGTGCAGGATTAAATACATTTGTGTCTGTGCCTGACATATAAGGCATAAGAATCCCCATGGGGATGAGGTAGGTTAAGAAAAGGTAAATAAGGGAGCCACCCATTTGCCCAGTGGCATCACACTGCATTGCTATAGAAACAATGTCGACAAAGACCCTTTCGGTTGAAGTGCTGGGGCTGCTAGTCAGCATCCTCTTTATGTAACAATACATTTTGTTATTTTGTGGCATTTCGAGGGTGTCCTGCAGATGCTTCCATATTGTTTTTACTTCTGTCCACTATCCTCTTTTTCTCCTCCCCCCGCCCTCTGCTTTCCTTCCTCCTCTCTTAATCCTTGCCCCCACAGCCTCCACCTCCATGTACCATGATCTCTATCCTCCCTTCCCCTCCCTAACTCTTGCTTTTCCCCTACCACCTCTCCTTTACACTGAAACTCAAGTTCAACTTTATTGCGATACTCCTTCCTTCACTGTGTGCAATTGAGCTGCTACTCTGTTATGCCTTATTCCTTTCTTATTCTTCCTCTCTTTTTCTCCCAAGTCAACAAACTGGGCTCACCCCCCTTCAAAGTTAATCCATAACATTGTTCTCTTCGTTATTTATGTCTAATAAATTTCCTTGTCTATTGTACTACCTGTACAGTTCCTAAAACATTGTTATAATGTTTTGGATACTCTTTGGTGATAGCCTGAAATTTGTTACATGTTCATACCTGTTTGTTATTGTACTTTTATTATTCTCTTGTGCCCCTTCCCCTCATCCACAAGGATGGATCTGGAAATAAACTGATACTCAGCTCAGTATGCCTTTCCTGGTGAAACATTTTGCAGTAAAATAAACTAAATAAAATTAGCCATTCGAGGAAGCACTGGCTGCTTGTATCATTAGAAACATAGAAACATAGACTTTGACGGCAGATAAGGACCGCTAGGCCCATCTAGTCTGCCCATTTCCCTACCTACAGGATAGGCCGCAGATCCTAGTTAACCAACAGCCTATTTCTTCCTACCCCCCACAAGAATTGCCTTATGTCTGTCCCATGCATTCTTGAATTCTCCCACAGTTTTAGACCCCACAACCTCCTCAGGAAGGCTGTTCCATGCATCCACTACCCTCTCTGTGAAATAATACTTCCTCAATTGCCCCTGAACGCCCTCCTTCTATCTTTAAATTGTGTCCCTTGTTCTTGCAAGTCTCTTTTCTGAAAGATGCTACCCTCTTGGACTTTGTTGATTCCACTGAGGTACTTAAAGTTTCTATCATGTCCCCCTCTCCTTCTTTCCTCAAGGGTATACATATTAAGATCCTTTAGTCTCTCCTCATATGGCTTCTCTTGCAGACCCTGCACCATTTTAGTTGCCCTCCTCTGGACTGCCTCTATCCTGTCTATGTCCTTGTGGAGATGGGGTCTCCAGAACTGGACACACTACTCCAGATGGGGTCTCACCAACTGTCTGTACAGAGGGATAATAACTTCCTGTTTTCTGCTGATGATGCCTCTCCCTATACATCCCAGTATACCCCAGCCCTCCCTACTGCCTTCTCACATTGCTTGCTAACCTTAAGGTCATCTGATATGATTACCCCCAGGTCCCTTTCCTTTTTTGTTGTTGTTACTACCTCCCCACCCATTGTGTATTCTTCCCCTGGGTTCTTGTTTCCCAGGTGCATTATTTTGCACTTCTTTGCATTGTGTGTGCTGTCCCTATTATTTCTACACTGCAATGCTGTGCCACCAAATCAGGTTCTGGAAGGAACACAAGCACTCAGGTGGGAGGCCAGGTCTAGGAGACAGCACTGCTGATGTCAACATTTTGTAGCCCGGGGATGGGATGCCACCATTCTTGGCACCCCAATGATGGGGCTGATTGGTGCCCAGTGTAACCCAAACCTGAAGTCCAGCAGACCAGTATTGGAGAACAAAAAGCTTTCTGATAAAAAAGGGGAGAAAAAAGTTCTGCAGTTAGAGAAATAAGGAGGATAAATGAATGAAAATGAGCCCCATAAACTTAATGGAAATGAAGTAATGCTCCTGCAGAATGTGAGAAAAGATTAGCAAGAGAAAGAGGGAGGGAGAGAGAGAGAGAGAGAGAGAAAGAGAAAATAATCAAACAAGGAAGTGTGCTAATTTGGAATAAATATTCAGATACAAAACAGAGAACAAATTCATGAATATGCAAGGTTTTATCAATTAACAAGGAATACTTAAATGAAAACAAAAGCTTCTGTATGAATTAACATATGTAAAGAGTGAAAACATGGGAATGAATGGGAAAGAAAATATGAATGAATACCAGTCTTGTGCAAGAGACGTCTTCACATTTCCCCTTCTCCATTCACCCACTGTCTGGATGTTCCTTTTTCCTTCTCTGCTTAGTCTATCCCTCCAGATAGGTATTCACTCATATTTTCTTTTCCAATGTGTTTCCACGTTTTAACTCTTTCCATACACTAATTCATACAGAAGCTTTCATTTTCATTTAAGTATCTCTTATCAATTGATTAAACCTTGAATATTCATTTATATTGTTCTCTATTCTGTATCTGAATATTTATTCCAAATTAGCACACTTCCTTATTTGATTATTCTCTCTCTCTCTCTCTCTCTCTCTCTCTATTCTTTCACAGTCTCACGCTGAGTAAAATGTTACATTAATAAAAAAAGATGAGGGTGAAAACAAACATCATAAATACTAACAAAACACACGAAGACACATAACTGTGTACAGATCATCAATTTACAGGACAATGTAAAATAATTATCTCACAAATCACAAAACCATCCTCCTTTGTACACCACTACTGTCAAACATATCAGGATTATGCACCATCTTTTCATTGCTGGGCTGAGTTTTTAATCCAAAGAAACATGCACCATTTTAAACACACTGAGTGCACACACTAAGCCATAACATAACATTTTATTTTTCTGGGACTTTAAAACTGTCAGTTTTACTTGCAGGAGATGGTGAGAGAATCAGCTGAGAGGGACAGCTGGAGTGCATATTGGAAATGTGGCAAAATAAACAGAGATGGAAATATAGAATCATGTATGAGCAGCAGTGTGTAATTAGTTTATTTTGCTCACCCAAGGTGAGTGATACCACATAAACCATGACTGAACACAAGAGTAAAATATTAAAATATAACACACACTGAGCGTGCATCAAAAACTGGCTAAAAAGGCAGTTAATATTTTCATTTTTATTATTGCAGGTTCCTCTGGTGTCAGACCGGCCCCATGCAGAGCAGCTATGAGCAAGCAATATTTAATGTGTGTGTGTGTGTGTGTGTGTGTGTGTGTGTGTGTGTGTGTGTGTGAAGAGAGACAGAAAGAGAGAGTCAGGAGATACAAATGAATACGTACAAAAAAGGATAAAGAAAACATAAATGATTATCTGGAAATAGAAAGAATGAATGAAGAGGGAGATATGAATGAACATCTGGAGAGACAGAATGACCAGAGACAGGAGACAGAGTGAATATAGTACATCAACAGAGAGAGAGAGACAGAGAGAGAGAGAGAATGAATGGAAAAAATATATGAATGGATATCTGAACAAAGAGAAAATGAATGGAGAAAAGATATGAATGCATATACGAACATACATACAAAATTTGCCAGCAGATAAAGGCCTAGAGGTCTATCAAGTCTGCTCGAATGTGCAGCTAGCACCCCTTATTCTGCAGCTGCCCCTCCCTTCCACCCTTCCCCTTCATTGACCCTCCCCCTTGTCCTGTTCCATCCCCTTTTGAAGCGGTCCACTGTTCTACTGGATACCACTTCTGCAGGTAATGCATTCCATCCAGCCACCACCCTCTCTGTAAAAATGTGTCTCCTCATCTCCCTCCTGAACCTTCCTCCATCTAGTCTCATATCATGGCCCCGATGTCCTTCCCCTCCCTTACTTTGACAGTACCTGACTTGTTTATTCCTTTCATCTACTTAAAGGTTTCAATCATGTCCCCCCCATCCCTCCTCTCCTCCAGTGAGTACATGTTCAACTCCCTCAGCCTCCTCTCATATGATAAGTCCCCCAGCCCCTTGATCATCTTTGTCACCCTGCGCTGCACCCCTTCCAGTAACTTAATGTCCCTCTTCAGATACGGATGCCAGTACTGCACGCAGTACTTCAGTGCGGTCTAACTAATGACCTATACATTGGCAGAATCACCTCCTCCCTCCTCGAGGATATACCCCTTGCAATACAACCCAGCATTTTGTTGGCCTTTGCAGCTGCTGTCTTACATTGTGCCGAGTTGTTCATTGACCCTGAAATGAGCACCCTCAGATCCTTCTCCTCCTCCTCCTCTGTCTGGGCTAGCTGCACTCCCCCAGCTGGTAACTCCTCCTTGGGTTCTCCATCCCAAAATGCAGCACCTTGCACTTTTTGGCATTAAGCCCCAATTGCCAGGTGTCTGACCAGGTTTCAAGCTTTGCCAGATCATCCTGCAACCCTGTCATCCCCTAGGTCATCCACCACTGCTCCTACTTTGGTATCATCAGCAAACAGACTGATCTTGCTCTTGATGTCCAATGATATGTCTGCAATGAATATCCCAAACAACACTGGCCCCAACACCGAGCCCTATGGAACACTGCTCGTCACTACCCTTGGGTGTGAGAGCTCCCCCCCCACCACTACCCTCTGTTGCCTTCCCTGAAGCCAGTTCCCTACCCATCTCACCAGCTTTGCACCTGCCCTTGTGCCTACTAACTTACTTCCCAGCCTTTCATGTGGCACCGAGTCGAATGCTTTACTGAAGTCCAGATACAGGACATCCACTGCATGGCCCCTGTCCAGTTGCCTAGTTACCCAGTCATAGAACTCCACCAGGTTGGTTTGGCAGGATCTGCCCCATATGAAGCCATGCTGTCTGCTGTCCTGTAGTCCTTTGGCCTCTAGGAGGGCCACCAGCCTCTCCTTCAGAATAGTCTCCATTAGCTTACCCACGATGGATGTGAGGCTCACTGGTCTGTAGTTTCCCGGTTCATCTTTGGGGCCACTCTTGTGGAGGGGCACCACATGAGCCATCCTCCAGTCCTGGGGTACACACCCCAATGTAGTGAGGCATTAAATAGGTCTGCCAAAGTCCTGCAAGGACCTCTGCCAGCTCCTCCTTCAGTATCCTGGGGTGGATGCCATCTGGGCCTGGCACCTTATCCACCCTCAGTGCCTTCAAACCCTCCTGAACTCTGTCCTCCATGATTTCCCCATCTGTCACCCCCTCACCCCTGTTTCTGCCATTTCTCTCCCCTTAGGTGTCACCCCCTCTTCTCTTTAGTAAATACTGAGCAGAAGTACTCATTCAGTGCTTCTGCTTTATCGCACCCTGCTTCCACCCAACCCCCCCCTTCCTAATCCTTACTATGTGGTCCTTACAGCTCCTTTTCTCCCTGATGTACCTAAAGAAGTCCTTCTCCCCCTACTTAATGCCTTGTGCCAGCCTGAGTTCTGTAGATGCCTTGGCTCCCCTTACTGCCTTTGTCACCTACTTTGATTCCATCAAGTATTCCTCCCTGTCCTTCCCCTCCCTGTTTTCTTGTACTTCCTAAAGGCAGCTCTTTTACACCTTACCTTTTCCATGATCTCCTTACTCAACCAGCTTGGTTTCTTAGCCCTAGCCTTCTTGCTCTGGGCCTTGCAGCAGGTTTTGGTTGCCTCCACTATCCCCAGCTTTATGAGCTCCCACCTCTGGTTAGTATCCATACTAGATTGAATTCTGGCCAAGTACCCTTTTACCACTTCCCCCATCCTCCCAAAGTTGGCCCTCCTGAAGTCCAGCACTCTTGTGCCAGATTCCACTCCTTCCTTGCCCATATCCAATGTGAGCCATACTGAGTGGTGATCACTCCCTGACAGCGGTTCCTCCACTGTAAGTTCTCTCACAAAGTCCCCATTTGTCAGCACAAGGTCAAGGGTATTTCCTAACCTGGTTGGTTCACTGACCATTTGCAGCAGGATGCTGTCCTGGAAGGCATCCAGCAGTACCTGCTCCTTTCTGTTGCTGGTTGTTGGGGTACTCCAGTCCACTCCTGGCATGTTGAAGTCCCTCACAATCACCACACTACCCTTCTCACAGGTCTTCCTGATCTGTCCTGCTAGTTCCCTAACTCCTTCATCTGAGATGGAGGCCTGTACACCACTCCCATTCTAAGAATCCTATTCTTGGAATCCTGGATTAGCATCCAAAGTGACTCTGTATTACCCTCCTCCCCTTCCTCCCTTACACACTTCAGACCTTCCTTCACATATAGTGCCACACCCCGTCCTTTCCCAATCACCCTGTCCCTACAAAATAACCTGTACCCTGGTACAGACAGGTCCCAGTCATTGTATTGGGTGGCCCATGTTTCTGTGATGGCTGCAATGTCCACTTCTCCCTCTGTCATGAGCACCCGTAACTCTGCAGTTTTCCTCCCAAGGCTCCTAGCATTAAGGGTAACCATCTTCCACCTTTTCCTCCCCTCCCATCCTGCCCTCCTTTACTAGCATCACCAATAGTACTTGCCATTTGTCCTTTGTCACTGTTATGGGGGGTACGCTCATATGGTTTCCCAACCTGAGGTCTCTGCATGTCTCTTCCCTAATTGCCACCCCCTGCTCCTAGTTTAAATTCCCTACTTCCTCTATGTACTCCTCCATCCTCTGTTTCAACACTTTCTGTCCCTCCTCACTCAAGTGTAGTCTGTCCTTGGCATAGAGACTACTGTCCTCCCAGGTCCCTCCCCCCACCCCAACAGCACATACCCTTTAGCACAACACCAGGTTCTTAGCCATCCATTAAATTCCTCTATTCTCAGCTTTCTTGTTGTGCTTGCCTTGCACACTGGAAGTATCTCAGAAAAAGTTACTGATCTTCCTGCACCCTCACATAACTGTCCTAGTTCCTCAAACCTCCTCTGGACTATATCTACTGTCTAGTCAGCCAGGTTGTTCGTCCCAGGATGTATAGTTAAATGAGGCTTGTCCCTACCCTTCTAGCATATTTCAGAACAGATTGTCCTACCCTTTCCGCTGTCATTCCTGGCATGGTCTCCACCCAAATGTGACTATGCCTCTCCTCCTTGCTACCCCACCTGACTCCTCTTAGTATTGAGTACCCCAGCACTAAGATTCCACCACTCTTACTCCCTGCTTGCTTCCATTCATTTTTCTCTCTCATTTCCAGCTCCTCTTCTTCCTCCTGCACATTATTTCCCCTTTTCCCTGTTGCAATTCTCCCAGCAGAACTTCCCCCCGCTCCGGTTTGGTCCAGGCATTTATCAATTACTCCTCTAATTTCATCATTTCTCTCCTCCACCTTCTTCCTCTCTAGCAGTGCAAAACTATTTTCTGAAGACCCTTCACAAATGCCCGCTCCCTCTCTCTTCATAGTAACCTGTTCTCTCCTTTCCACTCCATGACTTTTGCCACTTCTCCGCCTCCCCTCACAAGTCCCTATCACCTCCTTATATTTGTCTTGTGTCTCCTGACCTGGTTTCCCTGGCAATCATTCTTCTTGGCCTGGGCCCCCTTGTCCCTGCTTCCCTTCTTCTGACCCTCTCCTCACCACTGTTGACTTAAATCGCCTTCCCTCATCGCCCATTCATCCTCCCTCCAGAATTGGGCTAAACCCACCCCCAGTCTGCCTTGCCTGTTTTAGCTCCTCCTGCAGACCCGCAATCTCCTTTCTAAGTTTCTCTATGTGGTTGCACACTAAACATCCTCCCTCACTCCAGGCAATGTTTAGAAAGATTGGTGCACCACAGTTGTTGCAGCCTACCACCCTTTCCATTGCTGTTGTTGCCCACCAGTGCAACCCACCCTTCAGATGCAGGATACCAAACACTCCCCCAAGTCTCCCCTCTATCAGTGCAAAACGTTCTTTTCTTAATTTCCCTTACCTCCTTTGTTGTACATGTTTAGATAGATTGAGCAACTGCTTTTTATATTCCTAACCTTCTTATCCACACTCAAAAAATAACTTTAAGTAGCTATTGCACAACCTTCTTCAAACTCCTACTCCTCCTTTCCACAATGAATGCAATAGCAATGCAAAGAAGTAACAATGAAAGTTCCTAGATTTGCAGTTACTTCCCTTCCACTGAGATAGCAGTCACCTCTTCACTCACTGCTGTTTCTTTCCTGGATGTCTGCTTCTGCTATGACAGGTGCATATCCTTTGCCCAGTTTGAGGAAGTGATGTCAGAACCCCTGGTATAAAGGAAATCATGGACCGGGGGGTGGGGTGAGGGCCTGGGGGGTGGAACCAACCCAAGTCTTCCAGAAACAATCAGGTAGCTGAGGCCCCTGGTCAGACCATTAGCACCCTTCCCCCACTATACACTAACCTTTGCAGCTAGTGAAGCCAGCAAAAATGAATCACAATCCTACTCAAAGCCCCCAAAATAGCTTTGCTACTAAAAGAAACAGGTCTCCAATTCAAATAACTTCACCAGCAGCACATCAAAATAGGCTTGAAATTAGAAGATATAGGTCTCTGATTCAAAGAAACAGCCCCAGTTAAATCACACCAAATAGGTTTTAAATCAGAAGAAATAGGCCTCTACAAATGCAGCCTGCTACACAGTGAAAAATATCTGGATAGTGAGAATGAATGGAGGTGGGAGATATCTGGAGAGCAGGAATGAATGGAGAAGAGAGATATGAATGGATATCTGGAGAGTGAGAATGAATGGACGGATATGAATGAATATGGTAAAAGCAAGAAACTAAGAATGAGAACAGCAGTACATCAGTAGCACAAGAAGCAGGTGCATTAAAATGGATGGGTGTGCACAGTTTTCCTAAGATTTTGTTCCTGTCAAAATAAATAAAAGCCTTAGGGCTGAATATTCAAAGCTTTAATTCTGCACAAAATGACTTGGTGCTACATAAACTGATGTGTGTGCCTTAAGTCTAAAATGAGCATAGTGCTTCCAATATTTGAAGCATCAGTTTGTGTGGTGAAAAGTCAGTTGCAGCGTGATGCCCACAAACATAGGTACTGAGCACAAGCAAATAAAGTGGGTAGTCTGCCTACAGTCTGCTATGCTAGAGTTGAAGTATTGTGAGGGCACAAAGGGTAGTGTTTTGATATACAAATTACTAGTTTTGAAAATGTTTTAATTTAGAGTTCAGTTGAATGTTTTCACTTCATGTGCAGTATAGATATGTTTTCAAATAGCCCACAGATGACGTCTGTGGCACCTAAATCATAGCAAAGTACACATGAAAGTTTGTGTGTGATAGTCTGTACTGCAATAAGGTTATTTGCATGATCAGGATCAGACAAATTAGTTTATGTGATCTGATGTGCACATCACAGTGATATGGTACCACAAACCCCCGTCAAGCTTCATGTATGGGCAACCATAAATGATTCAAGGCATGAGCTGCATTCTGACCACAAGACAAAAGTACCTGTGACAGCGTGCTGCTCAGTATTGTGTTCTACTCCAGATTCAGTAGCATTTGTTAACAATGGGATCCGGCTCTTACTCCTTTCAATTCAAGCAGCAATGTTCTGTTAATGAAATTGAAATGGCTACATAATGAGCTGGTAATGGTACATTAATGTCTTGAATGGGGAAAGGACTCGATTACATGGGGTATTTGAATATAGCAACAGCAATAGCATGTTCGGTACATGCTAACTAGTACTTTATGCATAGGCTGCCTGTTCTCTACCCAGTTTCTTTCCTTTCATTGACTAGCAGGATGTGGTTCTCTCCTCTGTGGCTATATAAACCTGTTAGTTCCATGCCATTTGTTGCACTCTGGGTGAACATTCATACACAATTTGTGCATTCATAGTATGCTTTGCACTTGTATGAATAGACCACATTAGGTGCATTGCACACAACAGGGCTAGCAGATGGCACATTGTGCAGCACTTACCCCCACCTCCAAAAATGAGGCCCCTAATCTGAGTAATGAAATAACCAGATATCTTTCTTTCAAGATAATATATGGTTTCTGCCTATGTGATAGTTGCAGGTATTTCAGAAGGTCAAATTGATTTCCAAGGTGGAAAGGGTTAACCATAAAAAAAATATAAAGTCATAGCCTTGCTATAACGTAAGCTCTATAATAAAAAAAAATAGTTTTACACAATCTTTTAAATTTGTGATCTTAAATTATTTACCTTCATCTTTCATTGTGACTCTTGAGTTTATGTCAATGTGACGCTCACAAGTTGAGAACTATATTTCATTGGGTCTGTATAAAATGCAATGTGTGTTCTCTCTCTCTCTCTCTCTCTCTCTGTCTCTGTCTCTTGCCAACAAAGGGACCCCCCCTCCCATCTTCCAGTCATGAACCTATGACAATGCTGGGCATCTCCCGTCACAGCACAGCTTCTATAACTAGAACAGAAGCCTCTTTCCAGGTCAGCAATCAGCACTACCAAGACGTCAGGATGACGAAATGGGATTGACAGCTTGAGAGAAGGAGAGAGAGAGAGAGAGAGAGAGAGAGAGAGAGAGAGAGAGAGAGAGAGAGAGAGGGACAGAGAGGGAGCAGTGAGAACTGCATTGGCCCCTTTTCACAGTCAGTAAGCCCTGCCCAATTTAATTTGTGGCAGAGCTAACATAGCAGAGTAGGGAAAAAGCTACAGTGAGAGAATGATGGCATAAACAGAACCTGCTGTTAGCAACCAAATCCTGTCTGTCCCTCAACACTCCTATGACCAGAATTCAAAAGTCTTTGTTTTCTTTGATAATTTTCAAGTTAATTAATGAGTTTTGTGCTGGTGAAAGGTAAGGGATTGACAGCTTTGGTGGCAGAATCCATTTGATTATCTATGTAACAGGTACAGTGTAGGCAGATAGATACTGTAAAATGCAGGCTTCCCTACACTGTGATGGATTTAGTGAGGGTCTGACAGTAATGGAGACAAAAGCAGTCTGATTACCCATTTCACAGGTACAGTGTAGGAAGATGCAACACTGGCTTTCTTTACTGTTATGGATTTAGTGAGGAGCTGACAGCACAGGAGACAGAATCGGTCTGATTACCCATTTCAGAGGTACAGTGTTTTGAAGGACAATGCAAGCTTCCCTACACTGTGATGAATTTAGTTAGGGTATGACAGCACTGGGGACATTCTGCTTCTCTGCTAGCTGGGTGCAGTGTAGTAAGGTACAGTGCAGGCAGGCACAGCACAGGCTTCCCCACATTGATTACTTCAGTGTTCACTGAAGGACAGAGAGACTGACAGCACTCAAGACACCAAGGAGTCAAAGGTCATGCACTGTACAGCACAGCTACATTAGGCACAGGGCAGATTTCCACAGCCTGTAATGATCTAAGTACATGCAAAAAGTGTACTGCCAGTACTGAAGCCTGAAGGCTTTCATTTATACTGAACTTCAAGTTTCATTCTATCGGAGAACTGAACTGGTCAAGTTTTTTTTTTTTTTTTTTTTTTTTATTTAGTTGTTTAACCAGGTATAGCACACTAAGTGAAAGCTTGTTTACAGGAGTGACCTGGGAGCACAAGGACGTTAAGTGACTTGCTCAGGGTCACACAGTATGCAAGTGGAAGCTGTGGGATTCAAACCCAGGTCAGGTCTGCTGGATGTCACCAAATTTGCAGCTCAGAGCCTTAGACAAGTTACATGTGATCAGTTCTCATGTACTTTAGTGAACATTCAGGCAAAAATTATGACTTGTAGTGTGACTGATCACTTACACCAAAAATAATTGGCTCTTCTGATATATTGGGTGCTTACTCTTCAATGACAATACAATTGGGAGAGATCAACGACAAAGGTGGTGTGCCCTCACACTTTTGCCTTTGACCTCACCCTCATTGTAGTTTGACTGGTTTGGATGATGCAGACCTGTCAATAAATGTTTGAGAAGGTGAAGAAATTCCCATGTCAAAGAATTTTACAAAGTTTATTTATTTATTTATTGAAATGTTTCACCAGGAGGGCACACTGAACAGCAAGTTGCTAATCTCACGGTGTGATCTGGGGGTAGGGGTTATTAGTTACAATAGTATGTGGGTAGTATAAACAATACAACATTGTAAGATCATGCAACAGTTGGAACACAAGGTATTGTACAATAAACAGTAGAGGAACATTGGGTAAATAACAATACAAGTTTCCATGTCCTTACATCATCCTACTAAACGTTGCACAGTTTCGCTCTGGTAAAGCACCCACCTTTGCCAGGCAAACAATACACATAGCGACACTTCAAGAGCAAAAATGTTGAAGTGTTGCAAAATCTAGGAAATGTGTTTCTTTTTAAGATGTCTTTTAAGTGTGGAACACTCTTCACAAGCTGTTACATACCCACCACTCAGATCCTTTAGTGTTATGCACCTCCTCCACCCTAGAGCACTTTATCTCCCCTGCTCCCACCCACAATCCCCACAATCCCAGTGAGATATATATATATATATATTTATATTGCAGTTTTGTGTAAAATTCTTTGTCACGCCGCTGTGCAAATACTGCTTGGGATTTTGGTCTAAAATTTTAAGGGTAGAAAGGTCTTGGGTCACAGATGTGCCTTTTGAAAATTTGGTGAAAACATATTAATCTGTCCAGAAGTTATTACATTTTAAAATTTCCCATTATTTTCGATGGGAAAAGTTAAATGTGAGCCTCAGAACAGGATTCTATTTTGCAAATGGGCAATCCTGTGTCTCAAATGAGTAATCCTTTATTGCAAATGGAGGATCATTTTTCATGCTGATATCATCTTGTTTTTTCTTAGTGAGGCAAACAAAGTTGAAAAACAGAAAAAAATATGTTTTTTTGAAGTAATCAACACGTGTTTTGCTAATCAGGACTTGTTCTATTTGATTCTGGTGTTAGTTTTTCATAAATCACTTGGAAATATGTTTTTTTTAACTTGTCAAAATCCTTTTTCACAAATTTTGAAAAAAAGAATCACAAAACAAGATTCTGTTTCCAAATCTGCTAAAAAAGAATTTTTATACTTTTTTTTTTTTTTTGTCACTTTACAGTGAAGAAACGGTTTGAAAGTTTGGTTTGAAATTTTCAGGGTACAAAGGGCTTGCTCCACAGATGTGCCCTTTGTTGGTATAGTGAAAGCAAATTACTTTGCTCTGGAGTTCTAGGGGTTTACATTTTCCTTCATTTCCCATAGGATAACATTGTAATGTGAGGTATATGCAGTCATTTCTTTCTCACTCCGCTGTGAAGACATGGCTTCCAATTTTTATAAGAAATGTTCAGGTTACAAAGGGCTTGCCCTACAGATTTGCCTTTTGCTGGTCTGGTGAAAAGATATTTTTGTGGTGTGGGGTTAGGTTTCAAATTTTCCTGCGATTCCCATAGGATAACATTGCAATGTGATGTCTTTCTTTGGTACTGTGCAGCACAGGATGGGAGAAGACTACAGTATCTTTAAAATTATGAATGGATGGGAGCACAGGGCCCAAAGGGCCCTGAGCTCCCATGCTCAAATACAGATACCATTATGGAGTAATGCAAGGCCCTGTGCTACCACAGGGAAATAAGGATATGATTACAATATCTCAAAAATTATGCATGAATGGGGCCCTGTGCTCCCACAAGCAAATAAGGATATGATTATACTATTTCAAAAAGTCAGAACATTCTTTGCAAAAAACTTTATTAATGCACTAATTAGGGTTCCAGCATCAAAAGAAGGGAAATGTCATGCTAGTGTTTCCAACCCTAACACCCCACCCCAACCCTACAGGCAGCAACAAACATGGGGTATGCCTTGGAGTTGTCAACCCTAACACTCACCCCATTCACATATGCTGTACCCATCTTAGCTTATTTAGTCATGGAATGGGTTAAACATTAGGGTTGACAAACCCAAGGCACACCCCACACCTGTCGCTGCCTGCAAGGTGGGGAGCTGTGTGTTAGTGTTGGAAACACTAACACAACATTTTCCTACTTTTGATGCTGGAACCCTAGCTTGTGCATTAACAAAGATACACACATATATATATATATATATAATTATGGCTGCAAAAAAACTGGGGCTATCGGGGGGCTGCAGAAGTGCAGGACCATCTGGAGCCTGCACCACTGCACTTTTGCAGTGGCTATATCGGAGTCTCTTATTACTTTGTGAAACCTGATTCTAGTGGGCATAGAAACATAGAAGTTGACAGCAAAAGGAGACCACCAGGTCATTCTAGTCTGCCCATTGTCTTTTAGCCTAGCCTTCTAACTGCCCTTGGGTTTGAGTGCTCCCTTGTATCTGTCCCAAGTATTCTTGGAACCTACCACTGCGCTTGCCCCAACCACCTCTGCAGGCAGGCTGTTCCAGGCATCCCCCACTCTTTCAGTGAAGAAAAACTTCCTGGTGTTGGTGGAGAACTGCCTTTTTTATAGCCTTAGATCATGTCCCCTGGTTCTGCTGCCTTTCTTAAATTGCAAGAGATCATCTCTCTGATCCTGGTTTATGCCTTTTATGTATTTGAATGTTTCAATCATGTCACCCCTCTCTCTTCTCTGGTCCAGGGAATACACGTTCAGGTCTTTCAGTCTATCTCCATAGGAAATCTCATGCAGTCACTCAGTTAATGTCCTTTTTGAGGTGGGGCCTCCAGAACTGGATGACGTACTCCAGGTGAGGCCTAACCAGTGATCTGTTCAGCAGCAGGATCACTTCTCTCTTCCTGCTTGTGATTCCCCTCCCAATGTATCCCAGCATACCACTGGCCTTTAATTCTGCCTTCTTGCACTGTGCACCTATCTTCAAGTTGTCTGAGATAATGATTCCCAAATCATGCTCTTGGGTGGATGCAGCTAGTCTTTCCCCACCAAGGTAATATGCCTTATTTGGATTTCTTTTTCCTATGTGCATGACTTTGCACTCTTTGATGTTGAATCTTAACTGCCATGCTCCAGACCATTCTTCCAGTTTCTTGAGGTCAGCTTCCATCTTGTCCACTCACTGCTGGGTGTTGACCCTTTTGCATATTTTGGTGTTGTCTGCGAACAGACACTCCTTTCCCTGTAGTCCATTAGCTATGTCCAATATAAAAATATTAAAGAGCAGGGGCCCCAGTACTGAAACCTCAGGCACACTGCGGGTTACCCTACCTTCTGATGACAGTGCTCCATTTACCTGCACTTTCTGGGTTCTGCCCTGTAACCAGTTTTTAACCCATCTAACTACTTCTGATCCAATTCCTGTGTGGTCTAATTTCCTTACCAGCCTTCTGTGTGGAACCAAATTGAATGCCTTGCTAAAGTCTAAGTAGACCACATCTACTGCCCTGCCATCATCTATAACCTTTGTAACACAGTCAAAAAACACAATCAGGTTTGTCTGGCATGACCTACCCACTGTGAAGCCATGCTGCTTGGAGTTCTGATGGCCACTAGCCTCCAGGAATGCCATGATCCTCTCTTTGAGTAGTGTCTCCATTAACTTCCCCACTATGGATGTAAGGCTTACCGGCCTGTAATTTCTAGAGTCCTCCCTGCTGCCTGATTTGTGGAGCAGGACCATGATTGCCCTTTTCCAATCTTTGGGTACCTCCTCACTCTTTAGGGATTTGGTGAATAGTTTAGCCAGTGGGGCGACCAACTGTAATCTCAGTTATTTTAAGATCCTGGGGTGCATTTTGTCTGGCCCCATCGCCTTGTCAACTTGCAGCTTATTTAGTGCCTCCAGTACTTCAGTCTGTGTGAAAGGGCTAGTATCAACCCCCAGTCCAGGGTTGTTGTGTTTTTTGCCATTTCTGGACAATCTCCTGGGTCCTCCTCCATAAATACCAAGCATAAGTACATGTTCAGGATTTCTGCTTTTTCTGGGTCATCTTCTGTTGTTTTCCCTTCCTGAGTTGTAATCTTGACTATAACCCCTTTTGCATTCCTTCTTTCCTGGATGTATCTAAAAAAGGATTTTTCTTCTCTCTTTGCCCGCTCTGCTATACTTGTTTCTTATTGTAAGGCTCCCAGCCTTTAATATAATGGAGCCTCCCAGAAGGGAGAAGCTCCCCTGAAGATCATATGTCACCCTACATAACATAAAAGGATATATGACTCTCATAAACCAATATTATGGGGCCTAACTCATACTAATTTATCTCCTGGAATGTCCAGGACATAAATACCCCCATCAAAAGGAAGCAGACTCTAGCTCATCTAAAATGAGAATACTACAATGTTGCATTCATCCACAAGTCCCACTAGTTGGAAGCTGAAACCAGAAAACTGGCAAGAGAATAAATAGGACAAGTGGTAGCAGCTCCTTCTCAGCAAAAATGAGAAGAGTTACCATTGTTTTCCACAAAAACCTTAGGCTATGGATACTGAAAACAGCTCACTCCTTGGAAGGGAGGTCAGTGCTAGTAAGAGTGCTCCTAACATGGAGACTACTGTGTTGTGGAACATATATGGCCCTAAGGACTCAGCCACCTTTTACCCAGAACTAACCCAACAAATCTCTGAAATCTATGTGGCAGGAGACAGATTGGTCGAGGGAAGGGGGTTCATTAAGGTTTGGGACCCCTTTACTGACAGACAAAGGGGCCAAAACATTGCCTCCATGAAGGCAAGAACAGTACTGCATGGCCTGGCCACTGAATTTAAGCTAGCAGATTCCTGGATGAGTCTTCCCCCTCTGGAAGAAAATCCACATTCCATTTGGCACCACACAATATGAGTAGCTGACTGGATTTCTTCCTTAACCCTTCCAACCAACCTCCAGAGGTACAACAGTCCTCTATTGTCCCTATTATTATCTCAGATAATGCATGGGTAAGCCTTATGCTGTTAATAAGCCCAGAACTCCTCAGGTGTAAATAATGGAAGCTAGACACCCATCTCCTATCTCACAAAGAATTCCTCCTCTAGGTTTCAGAAGAGAAAGAGTAATTCTTCTCTCTCAATGACTCCCTGAACATAATGAAATCAATATTGTGGGATGCATTTGAGGCTTATATAAGAGGGCATATATTCAGCTTTGTTGCACATATCAAAATGCAGAGGACTGCAAAGTTGCAGGACCTGGAGGCAGCCACAAACCAGAAAGAAACAGAATATAACAACCACCCCACCCATTCAACCCAGATGCACTGGGAAGTGCTGCAACTAAGTTTCAAAATACACTCCTTGACACACAGTGCAGCAGAAAAAGCTCTGACACAGATTATGCAGAGGTACTGGGAATCAGTGTGGAGGGCAGAAAGACTTCTAGCTTACTGCACTAAAATGCAAGAGTACCAACCACATTGGGTCCATCCAGCTCCCCTCTGGGAGAGTGGTCACTACAGATGTGCCAAAGTTTTAATTAACTGAGGAAGTTGCTGCAGTGTGGCAAAAAATTCACAGCAGCAGAGTTTTGTGAAGTTTTCTCTGCATCAGCAACTTCAACCACACCTGAAATCATGAAGTTTTCAATGCAAAAGTGCGAATATCACCCACGAATTGTGGAATTTGCAGGCAAATTCCACTGTTCATGGCAAAATTTCACACTTCATGGGTAGAATTTCACAATGAATGGTGAAATTGTGCCTTTCAAGGGCAAAATTCTACACTTGACAGGCTAAACTCTGTCGTTCATGCCAAAATTCTGCACTGCTCGAATTGTACTAAATTAACGGATTAATTCGTGGAGCAAATTTAACCAACTTTGCACATCTCTACTGGTCACTCAGACCACAGTCATAGGTAAATCCTTTGAAAACATCTATGCAGAACAGGTATAACTCAGGGAGAGATGAAGGCCAGGTGCTAATACAAGATTTCCTGACTGGAGTACCTCTGCTCAAGCTCTCTGCACAGCAAGCAGAAACCTTTGATGCACCAATTACTCTAGCTGAACTCAGGGCAGTAATTAAGGCCCTGCCCAAAAAAGAAGACACCCGAATGAGATAGACTCCCTTCAGAGTTCTACCAGACATTTATAGCTGAAATGGAAGATTGTCTCCAAATCACTGTACAGCAGTCACTAGCTAAAAAGGCACTACTACAGTCTATGATTGATGCCATATTAACCTTACTGTCAAAGCCAGGTAAAGATGCAAAATCAGTGTTGAAATATAGGCGTATATCACCACTGAATGCTGATGTTAAAATTTGACCAAGATACTGGCAGTGAGGTTGGGAAACCTAATACCAGTCCTCATTGATAGGTACCAAATGGGATTTGTTAAGGGCAGGATGGCTACGGATAATATTAGGACAACACTGAATGTTATCTGGTCAGCCTCAAACGACAACTCACCTAGCCTCCGTGCAAGCATAGAAACTGAAAAGGCTTTTGACTCAGCTGAATGGGACTATCTATTCCAAGGGATGAGAGGTATGGGCATTGTGCTAGTGTTTACCACCTGTGTGCAAGTCTTATGTTCCTCGCCCGCAGCTTGTCTGATTAATTTATTATTTATTTATTGAAATTGTGGTAACTGAGCCCACTGGAACCAGAAGTCCCTTTTTCAGGAGTGACCTGGGATTCATTACAAACAGTATATCCATACAAATGCAAGGTACAGTTACAGCACACGTTACAGGCACACTATACAGGCTCAATTACAGACACATCCTGGAAAATTAATTACAAACAAAATTCAGACATCCGGCATATACAGTAACTGTATTAGCTACAGTTAGCACATCCAGTCACCATTCAGACTAGGTCATGGATAATATACATTGCAAGGTGTGACACTCAGACAGCTGGTTCTGATTAATCTATGATTTTTGTAATATAAAAATGTGTTATTGAGTGTCTCTCATGAGACATGATGAAACAACCTGTGGAATGACACCCCCTCCCAGGTTTTAGCTACAAGGTGTTACCTGGAAGGCCAGGAGATACTTACAGGATAGAAGAGGCCTAAATTAAGCATCTCCTGTTTATCTAGCTTAAGTGTAGCTTGCCAGCTGACAGGATAGAAAATATCCATTTTATGATGTTTAGAGGAGGAAAACCAGGTTATGTCACACTGGTGCAAGGTCATAAATGTTCCTCTGATGTTTGTAAAACCAGGATGTTGCTCATGGATGAAAGAAGGACTTAGAAATTAACCTTATTTAATTTACCTTCTGAGTGATGATATCCTGATTATATAATTTTTAATAAACAGAGGAGGAGCTGGGTGACATCATGGAGAAGGCAGGCTCAAGACAATGTTTTAATTATGCTGTGAGTGATCTGTGAAGACACACGTTTGGACTCTCTTGACAACAACATCTGTCTATCAGCACTATTAGAAGAGATACATTAGATATATAAATCTAATTTTCTGGTAGTAGGAATTTTGTACTTTTTTTAACCCTTGTTCTTTTAAATGATTGTATGTTTTTGTGATATATGGTTCTGTATTTACATGTTACATTTTTTTACCTATCTTTAAGTAAACCTCTACTTTAGAGACTACTTGGTGTGCCTTTGAAATTATTTTTCTTGACAAGTGAAGCATACGTGGTTAAAGTTGACACTGTACAAAGCTTATTGGTTTTACCAAACTGGGAAAATGTAAGAGTTTATTCTGAGGTCTTTAATAGAGTTTTAAGGGTTCATTTTGTACGCCTGGTTAGGTGCCCATAGGCGAAAGATATCTGGCCCCCACGAAGAGCAGAATTATCTGAGCCTGTACAATGGGTACGCTAACAAGAGGTTCACAGTTTGAATACCTCCAGAACTAGAGACCAACATTTGATTCAAACCCACAAAACAGACAGGAGGGTTACCCTGTTCTGTTAACTGTTCACAAGACTGCGCTTGGAGGTTGGCACTGTGGGAGCAGAGGGCCTGACCTGCTGAGTGGGTTTGTGACACAAGGTATTAAAGTGCTTTCATATATCAATATCTACAGTTAATATACAAACAAGATACAGATGGTGTCATATGGAATAAGGCACATCAGAAAATGTGGTAATAGAAAAGCAAAACAATCATTAAAGGTGGATGACAAGGAGTTGCAGCCACCTTCAATGGTGACAGGAATATTGGCATCTTTCAAGCAGGAGAGTTTTAAGATTTTTTTAAAACCCCCAAAGGAAGAGCAGTTACACAATTCAATAGGGAATGAGTTCCAGTGAGAAGGTGCAGAGTAAGCAAAGGATTGCTCACCAGTGTTTGAGTTTATCCTGATAATAAATGGCCTCATCTCATCCCCATTTCACTTGATTAGAGGGATAAGGCAGGGGTTTCCCCTTTCCCAACTGCTGTTTCTCATTGTTGTGGAGCCCTTGGTATTTAAAGTCAGGCAAATTTGATCAGCAGAAGGAATCATTTGTGGAACAGCTCAGGTTAAAACTTTGGCCTTTACTTATGGCCTCCTACTCACCATCTGAAACCCTGTGACATCCCTCCCAGTTGCCTTAGCCATGCCTGCAGCCATAAAAAGCTTTTTCTGATGTTTTATGTTAAGAGTTTGCTCATTTTTTCTTGGACAGGGTGTCTGTAATCTGGCAAGGAATTCTGCTAGTGAGCCACATTGTGGCTGACAGTGGTCACCGTGGGCATCCAGAGAGTATTCTGCCTAGTTGGGGTGAGTTTAGACCAGTGGAGGTAGCTGAGGTCATTGAGTTTGCTTCCAAGCTGAGGCACACTTTTTGTGAACTGGACCAGGTGCAGACATATTTCTTGGTGGGATGTGTTGACTCCATTGGCCTGATGTTTGCCTTGATTGTCGGGTGTTCTTTGTCAGAGGGGGTCTTCACCGATGCCTTGAAGGAGGCATTGGTGAGACCCCTTCTAAAGAAACCATCTTTAGACCCTGACGTCAAGGCATCCATCTCCAACCTTCCATTCTTGGGTAAGATTGTGGAGAAGGTTGCGGTGCTTCTGCTTGAGGAACACCTTGTGGCCCATGATCTATATGAACCTCTCCAGTCTGGGTTTCGTGTAAGGCATAACACAGAAACTATGTTTGTTCAGGTGCATAATGACCTCCTTAGGGCAAGAGATTGAGAAGAGGGGACAATTCTCATTCTACTTGATCTCTCCTTAGCATTTGACATGGTGAACCATCGTGTGTTACTCGACCACCTGAGGGAATTCTGTGGACTTGCTGGCACCATCATCTGCTGATTTGAGTCTTTTCTCACCAACAGGAGGCAAAGGGTAGTGACGGGTAATTTCTCCTCCTCTCCTAGCCTCATGTCATGTGGAGTACCCCAGGGCTCGGTCCTGTTGCCAATGTTGTTTGCCATCTACATGTTGCCCCTGGGACAGCTCATTAGGAAGTACAGCTAGGGTTTTCATTGCTATACTAGTGATACCCAGCTGTATCTTTCCTTTGCTCCTGCGACATCCAAAGCTGTGGATGTGCTAAACACCTGTCTTGCCAAGATCAATGACTGGATGGCCTCCAGCTGGTTGTGACTGAACCCCAATAAGATGGAGGTACTGGTGGTGAGGTCAAACAGAGGGCATGATAGGATGGCCTCTGGTACAGAGATGGGAATTTTTCTTGGATCTGTACCATAGAAGTCCTCCTCTAGGATGCGTGTTTAGAGCATTATTATTGACAGTGGACTAACACTAGAATCTTGGGTATTGTCCATACCAGCTTTTACCATCTGAGGAATATCGCCAGGATAAAGGCCTTAGTCCAGCCCCTGGACCTCCCCACCTTGCTGCATGCCTTTGTGACATCTAGGCTTGACTACTGTATTGCGCCCTATCTCAGGATCTCTGGATGCACCCTCCACCAGCTGCAGCTGGTGCAGAATACAGCTGCCAGGCTGTTGACAGGGCAGTCTAAGTACTGCCACATCACCCCGGTGCTGCGTGAACTGCACTGGCTGCCGGTCAGGTGGAGGATCCTCTTTAAAGTGGGCTTGCTCGCCTTTGAGGGCCTACATGGCCTAGGTCCTGGTTTCCTGAAGGACCTTCTTACACCTTCTGTCTCGGTCTGCTCCCTCTGTTCCTCCTCTAGGGGCCTTCTTGTGATTCCCAGGACAAGGTTAAAAACTGTCGGTGACAGAGCTTTTAGTGTCACCGGCCCCATCCTGTGGAATTCGCTACCTACAGCTGTAAGAGAGGCCCCTTCAGTAGAGATATTCAAAGCCTGCCTCAAGGTCTTCCTTTATAATCAGGCTTTCCTGGACTTTGTTTTATAATCTTGCCCTAACCTGACTTCTATGATTCAGTTCTGCCCCTGGCTATGTATCTAGTTATTTTTAGATATTTTTCTGATTTATTTATTTCAATTTTATAATTGTGTGATTTGATTTAGTTATATTTATTATAATGTTTATTATACTGCTGGTTTTATCTTTGCAATTGATTTGATTTGTGTATGGCGCCCGGAGCCTCCAGGATGGGGCATCTTTTAAATAAAATTTGCCTTGTCTTGCCATGTTGACTGAGTTTAGAGCCTTGTCGGGACTCAAGATTAATTGGTCCAAGATGAAGGTCCTCCTGTTCAATAAGGCCACTATAGAAACACAGGTCACACATCTAGGCATTAGGTGGCAACAGCTTAAGATCAAGTACCTGTGGTTCTCCCTATCACCAAACATCAAGAACCTGGTTGAACTTTACTTTAGTCTACTAGTCTCTGCCCTGGAAGCTGACTTTGGGTGATGGAAGAAACTCAGGCTGACCTTTGAAGGAAAAATAGCCGCATACAAAATGAACACTTTCCTCAAGATTCAGTCCCTCCTGAATTGCCTCCCGATACCCATTCCCAAAAATAAACTCTAGAGATTTGAAGGCTTTTTGCATCCCTTTAGTGGAATGGGCAAAGACTTTGTTTCATCATGAACAAACTCAGGGTACCAGGAAAACAAAGAGGGTGAGCCCTGCAATGTCTTTAACCCTACCATCAAACAGCAGGGACCAGACACAGCCTCTACTGGCTGGACTTTATACCAGACAAAGCTCCAATGTGACTTGGACTGGAACAAGGGTTCGGGTCCCATGGCCATACACAAAGACACCTTGAAGAGATAACCAATCATGTCTGGTGGCTCCAATGACCTCTTTGTCCTCTCAGACTTTGCAAACATTGGTAAAACACCACAAATAGAATCTTTTTTGCATGGGGAAGTGGGAGCCTATCTGGCACAATCCTTACCTAACTATTGAAAACTGTCCCCGGGACTAGCCTCTCTGGGCAGCCAAAGGGATTCACACAGTGGGGCATTTGATGGTTCATGCTACTACTAGTGATGCTCAGATAGTGCCTTTGAGGATCCGATTGTGATCCATAAGATAATGGCAGTATCCGACCTGGGATCTGATGTGGGATCTAACCTAAGTCGGAGGTTGGATCCCAGGTCGGATCCCACATTATTCAAGGTTAGATCCAGGGATCCAAGGTCAGATCTAGGGATCTGATGTCTGATCCTGTGGATCCAACCTGGATCCATGACAGTTGGATCCATGGTTGGATAGTGTTACTAGCCAACTGGATCCACTATTTAGCCAAATGTCAGGTATCTGGTGGTATCCTCATTTATAGGATACTATTCGAGCAACACTAGCTACTGCTGTTCTGGACTTCTTCTAAAATATAGTCTTCAAGTTTGCCCTCCCCTGCACAGACTTTTGGCACTATCTCCAACTTCAGAGCATGCTTCACAAGAGAGTCCCTCAGGGCTAGGAGGCCACAAGGGATGCCCTACCTTGGCTCATTGGCAGGATGCCAGGACCAACACCTTACCTTGACTCATTGACAGATGGCTGAGTTACCCACTATGCCTTGGAGCAGAATCTATGAATACCTCCTCAAGCCTTTCATCCCAGACCTTCATCACTGTATAACAGTATGAGAGGCTAAACTACAGGCAACCAGTTGGATTTCCGCTTGTGACGCCGATGACCCAGGGAGTTGAAAGGACGTCCAAGAGAGAAGGATTGAGCGTCCCATGGACTACTGTCCTTCTCTGGGGGGAGGGAGGGGTTGAGTATCCAGTGTCAGATGGACCCCTGGTGGAGGCTGGGGGAACCACAGGCAAATGGTGCCAGCACATTAAGGTGGCAGGGCGGACGCTGGATGTCATTGTATGTCCCTGCCTCCTGGGGACAATTCTGTAAAAGACCGCTGGCCACCATTGATGAACCAGCCTGATGCCTGGCCTCTACAGCTCCCTACCTCCTGCCGACCAATTACGGCTCCTCGACTCTGCCAAACCCCGAACCCTGCCCTGGGAGGGAAGCCAGGGAGGCATGTCGGCTCACCAACACCTTCTCCCATTGCAGATGGGCTTGCTCATTGTTGTGGCCCTACCGTGGGGGGTAAGCCAGTGGGTATTGGCGGGGCAGAGCAAAGGAGTGAGGTAGGTGGTCTGGGAATGGCGCAGATGGTAGGACGGCTTGCAACAAAAAGTGTAATAAATTAAAAAAAAAAAATACAGGTAACCATCAACCCAGAGGTTTTGGAGTCAATGGTCAGAAGTACACACTCAGAATTTTGAGACGTGGTATTAGCTGATACAGACAAACACATTCTCCACCATTGGTATCACACTCCAGTTGCCCTAAATGGATGAACTTCATGCCCACTGATACATGCTGGAGATGCCACTAGGATGGGAAAATGATGTCTCATATCCTCTGGTGATGCACCTGACTTGTGTACTCCTGGCAACAAATCTGGCAGCTCTGCCAAGTAGTGAAGGGGCAAAAATTCAACCGGACCTTCTATTTTGACTGCTCGGAGGTCCACTTGATTGCAGCCACCTCCCTTGCAGCAGAGAGCTCTGGCTATTACCAACAGCCTTAGAGGTTAAGAGGCAAATCCTCCTCAAGTGGCACTCTGACTCCCACCCCTCTTTTGCAGAATGCCTGGCCTCCCTTACTCAGCTAGCAGAGTGTGAGAGACTAACACACGTAGCCAACTTCAGTATCAGCAGATTTCACATCTTATGGGAATCTTTTTTTTGATATTGTCATACTGTAAAATGCACTCTTGCTCTACATTATTGAGGTTAAACTCTAATAGTATGTTACTCTTAACTGTTTAGAACTGTTAACTATTTGATGTTGTTAAAACTGTTATTACCAAAATTTCATGTCTGCTACAAAAGATTAGCAATGTATTAGATAGGTAATGCATACTTTTACAAACATAGAAACAAACAATGTGATGGTAGATTAGGACCGCTTGGCCCATCTAGTCTGCCCATTTTTCCCAGCCTACACTATTACTGCAGACTGTGCTTGATCTGCATCTCTTTCACCTTCCCCCTTCCTTTCCACTATGATTCCCTTATGCTTATCCCATGCATTCTTGAACCCCACCACTGTTTTCACCCCCACCACGTCCACTGGCAGGCTGTTCCAGGAATACACCACTCTTTCGGTGAGGAAATACTTCCTCACATCTCTCCTGAATCTACCCCCCCCCAGCTTCATTGGATGTCCTCTTGCTCTTGAGCACTTTTCTTCTGAATAATGTTCCCCTCCTGTACCTTATTTACCCTATGAGGTATTTAAAGGTCTCTATCATATCCGCTCTCTCTCTCTTCTGTTCCAGGTTGTACATATTGAGGCCATTTAGTATCTCCTCACAGGGCTTTTGATGCATACCCTGCACCATTTTAGTTGCCCTCCTCTGGACCATCTCCAGTCTGTCTATGTCCTTTCAGAGATGTGGTCACCAGGATCAGACACAATAGTCTAAGTGGGATCTTACCAGTGATCTATGCAGAGGCAACACCACCTCACTCTTTCTGCTGGTGATACCCCTCCCTATTCACCCCAGCATGCCTCATGCCCTCTCTACTGCCTTGTCGCACTGCTTGGCCACCTTTTAGGTCATCGGATATGATTACCCCAAGGTCTCTTTCCTGTTTGGTGGTCGTCAATACCACTCCACCCATTTTGTACTCTGTCTCAGGTTTCTGTGCCCCAAGTGCATTATTTTACACTTTTTTGAATTGAAACTCAGCTGCCATTCACTTGACCACTCCTCTAGTTTCCTCAGGTCTCTGACCATCCTTTCCATCCCCCGGAGTGTTTGCCATATTGCAGATTTTAGTGTCATCCACAAAGACCTTCCCTTCCAGTTCCTCTGCAATGTCACTTATAAAGACATTAAAGAGGACCAGTCCCAGCACTGATGCCTGAGGCAGCCCGCTGGTCACCCTTCCTTCTTTGGAGTGAACGCCATTCACCACAATCCTCTGTAGCCTATCCCCACCAATTTCTTATCCAGTTTACCACCCTTGGACTCACTCCTAAGCTACCTAGCTTGCTTATTAGTCTCCTATGTGGAACAGTGTTGAACTTCTTACTGAAATCTAGGTAAGCTGCATCCACCGCTTCACTCTGATCTAGTTCCTTGGTCACCAAGTCGAAGAACTCTGTCAGATTAATTTGACATGATCTACCCCCTATGAAACAATGCTGCCTCAGGTCTTGTAACCCACCGGATTCAAGATATCCCACAGTCCTTTCCTTCAGCAGTCATCCCATTAACTTTTCCACCACTGATGTCAGGCTGACTGGCCTATAATTGCCAGCCTCCTTCCTGCTACCACATTTGTGTAATGGGACTACTTCCACCCTCCTCCACTCCTCCAGAACCACTTATGTTTCCAGTGAGCTATTAAATAGAACTGTCAGTGCTGCAGCCAGTATTTCTCTGACTTCCATCACTACCCTTGAATGCACTCCATCTGGCCCAATTGCTTTGTTCACCTTCATTAGCAAGTCCCTTCAGGACTCTCACTTCGAAAAATGGACTAGTGTCTACCTCTCTCCAAAGCTTTTGTTACATTTTTGGGGCCCTTCCCATTCTCCTTCCTCTGTGACCACTGAATAAAAGTATTTGTTCAGGATGTCTGCCTTTTTCTGGTGACCCCCCTGCACAGTCCCCCCTTCCCTTTTTAACCACACAATCCCACCCCTGGTCTTCCTCTTTTCACTTGCATACCTAAAAACATGTCTTATCCCCTTTCATAGCTCCGGGGTTATTCTCTCTCTGATTTGGGCCTTTGTGCTCATTACAGCTTTCCCTGCTTCCCTCTGATCCCCCCATACACCACCCTATTCTCCTCCCTCTGCATCTCCTTATAGCTTTTGAGTGCTTCCCTTTTAGCTTCTACCTTTTCAGCCACCTCATTTGAGCCTTTGCTATGCTCCTTTTTATCTTTGTTCACTGTTCCTTTACCCCATCCAGGTCATCACCCCCATTAGGTCATCCCTGAGGCATTCACTCATCTTTTTAAACTCTGCCCTCCTGAAGTCCAGGACCCTTGCCCTTATGCTGTTCGATTCTGCAGCTGTCCCTATATTGAACCACATTGCATGGTGTTCACTGGTCCTCAAGTGGCCTCCAACCTTGATGTCTGCAACACTGTCCCTATTAGTGAGTACAAGTTCCAGTATTGCCTCATCAGGACTGGGTTCACTGACTAGTTGTCTGAGGAATGCCTCCTACAGAGAGTCCTGGACGTCCCTGCTTCTAGATGAAGTCACTGCTGGTAGGCTGCAATCTACATCTGGCAGGCTGAAGTCCTCCACCAGCAGCATCTCCCCCTTTTCTGCCATCTTGTCAATGGCTTCCACCAGTACCTTATCTAATTCCTTCACCCTTGCTGGAGGTCTGTAGATCACTTCAGTGTGAACAGTGTCTCCATTGCCTCTCTTCAGGGTGACCCACAGTACCTCTACAGTCCCCTGCAGTCCCTGTATCTCCATTACTTTTATGTTTATCCTCACAGAAAGCACCGCACACCCTCCTTTCCTTCCCACCTATTTCATGCTGAGCAGAGTATAGCCTGGTATGGCCATGTCCCAGTCATGGCTTTCAGTGCACCATGACTTGGTGATGGCCACAATATCCAGATCAGCCTCTGCAATGATGGTATCTAGGTCCAGAATCTTATTTCCTAGACTTCTAGCATTTGCATACATGGCCTTCCAGGATTTGTTTCCACTCTGCTTGTTGCCCCATTTTCCTTTTTTGTCCTTCCTCCTTCCTGCCTCTCTCTTTAATGCTCCTGTTCCTTTTTCCCTTTATCTCTACCACCCTGCTTCCTTTATTAATTTGCACCTTGGGGAATTCCTGTCCCATCAGGTTTCCCTTATTTTCTACTTCAGCATGTGGAGGGGCAGTTTTTGGCTCTCTGACCCATTCTGTCACCCCACTTGACTAGTTTAAATGTTCATCAAAGTAACATTTAAACTGTCCTTTGAGGACTGTGATTCCCCTCCTGGATAGAAGCAGGCCATCACTGCTGTATAGGCCCTTATCCTCCCAGGTGGGCCCCCAGTCCTCAATGTAGTTGATCCTTTCCTCTCTGCACCATTCTTTTAGCCATAAGTTGAAGTCCTGGTGTGGAGCTCCTTCTCCTGTCCTAAATAATCCATAAAATGAGGACCTCCTGTGCCAGTGTCCTGCATGTTATGTGGATATGTACAAGTATGGCTTTCCTCAATAAAACTATTTAAAAAGTGGGGTCGTCTCATATTTTGACTGATTTACAATCGGCTTGACCACCAACAGCAAGGTGACCCTCTCATCAGTCAGGAATCTTAACTTCAAATTTAAACCAGCCATTATATATTTTTTTCAATTGTTTAACCAGGAGTGGCACACTAATCTGAAAGCTTGCTTACAGGTGTGACCTGGGAGCACAGGGAAGTTAGGTGGCTTGCTCAGGGTCACACAGTATGTAAGTGGGGGCTATGGGATTCAAACCCAGGTCTCCAAATTTGCAAGTCAGAGCCTTAAACCACTGTGATATACTGCCTTCCTCAATATGAACTGAGGTCCCAATGCTTTTCTCTTTCTTGAATGGAACCCATTATCTGGCTTCATTTTTTCCTTTTAAAATTTTAACATGCAGATATTAGCTGAGTTCCCACTGCTTTCTCTCTTTCTTGAGTGGAAACCACTCTGTAGCTTCATCTTTATAGCATGTTCTGGTCCATAAGAGGCTCACAGGTGACCATTAGGAAGCTCACCGATTAGGAGACAGTCACACCTCGCATGTTTGCAATGCTATATAAAAGGTTTAGCAAGCTCAACCCTGGCAAATAGAGATATTTTATCACATTTCTTAAACATTTTTCTTACTGTTTTTAATGTTTACAGGGTTGCACCTAGTATGTGGCTGAAACCAAAATCAAATAGTTATAGTACCTGTGCTCCCTAAAGCTGCATGAAAGCCTGCAATTCATTCAAGTCAATTCAATTCTTACTTGATTTTCATTCCAGCTGTAACCTCCCTGCCAATTGGGGCTTACCTGCCATCCTGTAGCTCTGTCTCCTCTTGCTCTCCCGGGCACCTCCCGATTCAGCATCATATTTTTTTTTTGTCCCCCAGGTCCTTTCTTGCCTTATCTGGTGCCCCATTTAGCCCAAAGCCCTAATCCAGCCCTGTGGGGCTCGAAAAATCACCCACTCGAATGTCTGCCCTTGGGGCAGTGTGGATCACGCAGGTGCAACCGGCATCTTTGATCTTCAACCGCTCCAGTTTGCAGTTCAACCGGAGAGCAGTCCATCTGTCCTGGAATCCCCATTGACTAAGTGGAACCCGGTGACCATGGACAGGCTGCTAAGAGGCTGCTGTCCCCAAAATTGGAGGCAATATGTGAGGGAGTTTGATTGGGGTTCATTAATATTCGTGAGCCTGTTCCTTGATAGGCATATAAATATTCATGAGGACCTGTCTACCCTCGGGGACAGCTGTTCTTGGCTACAGCCGAGAAAAAGAAAAGAAAATGCTTAAATAAAAATATAGTAGCTGCTGTATGTTGGGGAAAGTGTGTTATGGGGGGAAGATTTAATTAAATAAATGCTTTGCTCCTGGCTGTACCCACACTTTTAGGGCTCAGGGTAACAGCCTGCCTGCTGCTGCATATCTGGCACTTAAAATATTGGCAGCAGCGACAGAAAAACAGACTCTGTAAATTTCTTAACCTGTGCAGTGACAGCAAGTACACAAGCAGTGCTAAAGGACTGTGGGGCATTGGGGAAAATATTCAATTATTTCTGGCTGTACCAGGACATTATTTGGGACTGTATCTAATCTGCTAAGAGACAGTAGGTAAAGCAGGTATTGCAAAATCAGCCACAGCCAGTCGGAAAGCCAGAAAAACAAAGTCAGGATTTGTGGGACATTCACCAAAGCTTATGAGTAAATGCCAAGTGCTCATGGGGACTTACAGGGATCTAATTCTAGGTGCCAAAACAACAAACCAACAGTGCATTGAGTGAAGTTCATGTATTATAGATTTTTGTGGTTGAAAGGTCCTCCAGCCAATCAGAGGCCTTGTAACCAAAAGCCATAGCCAATTGAGAACCTCAGGAAAGCCCTATAAGAGACAGTGTTTTCCAACATTTGGCTAGATTTGAGAGGGAGATCGAGAGAGAGATTTGAGCAGGAGTCCCCCTCGACCAAGCCTGGAGATCCAGCTAATTCTCTTTAACCTGGAAAGGGTTTGCCTCTTTATTTTAGCTAAAGTTTAAAGTAATGTAGTTTGTTAAACTGCTTGCCCAGAGTTGCCAGATTGTCCTCCAGGTGCTAGCCCTCCCTTCCACATCGGGGAAAGATGTGGACCAAACCCAGATGACATCAAGCAGCAGTAAGAGTGCTGAAAAGAACCTCAGTTGTGAGAGGACTGAAGACCATCAGGAGCCTTCTATAGTGAGGATCATCCATAAGGGGCTTGAGTAAGCACCCTTGTACCCCCCTGTGCAAGGAAGGAGAAGAAAGCTTAGAAATATGGGCAGTCATGCCCCTCTAACTGTTCAAATGCAGAGAAAGCAAGTCACATAACCATTGGGCTGACATGCCCTAGTAATTGTTTAAGTGAGAGAAAGCAAGATAAAGCAATCTGGGGCAGCTTGCTCCAAAGCGACTGTTCAATATGAGTAGTTTTTCAGTTTGCACCTTGCCCTGCTGCCCTGTCTGGCCCACCATGGATGGAGCTCTGGAACTGTGTTTTGCAGAACTGTAGCTGTTGTTGGGGGTACCCAAGACAGCCCAAACAGCGTGCGACTAATAGTATCAGAAAAAATCATATAAATGTGCTGATATGCACCTGTGTCCACTGCCCATCAAGATTTTCCCATGGAGCCGCTAGCTATAGCCACATTGCCACACCAAGGGACATGAGACCTCAGAGTTGAATAAAGACTGTGCTTTAAATCTGGAAATGACAGTTTTCCACCTAGATTAAATTATGTCTGAGATTATAGACACGTTTGGAAATATAAATGTACTGGATGTGACAACCATATATATGTGCTGTATAGTTCAGGATTGTGAATCCAATATCTAGCCAAGGTAACCCAGATGGTTGCCCCCTTCTGAACTGTTCAATTTGTGACAAGCAGGCAATCCCTGCTCTTCTGCGCGACAAGCAGGGCAACCCCAACTATACTGCCAAAAGCAGGGCAACCCCCTGCACTTTCTAGGAATCCACAGATGTTGTTATTAATTTGCCTTCCAAGTTAGCCCCCTTCCTCTTAAATCAAAGCTGGCCAACGCAACCAGCTGCAACATCTACCAGGCCTGCAACAATTCAAGACTTTGATATCTGCTTTTAAAGGAGCTTTGAAAACCTACCTTTTTAGTAAAGCTTATAATGATTTTTTGAATATTTTAATGTTGTCTTAACTATTTATTGTTTTATGTTATATTGTACAGGCACCTTGGTTTAAGAAAGGCGCCTTATATAAATAAAGAGTGATTTGATTTGATTTGATTTGATCTGGATATCCAGGATATAGTGTGAGATTGCAGGGTTTCACATGTGTCTGGGAACTAGTACCAGTGGTGGGGAAAATTAGTGTGTAACATCTGATTGGTCAGCAGCTTAGATTAACAGGGCTCTGGATATCATATAGGTTGATAAACATGTAATTCCTCTTTTTTTGCTTATATGATAGCCACCCAGCTGGAGGGTTCACTAGCACTAACAAACAATTCAATCATGTGTACATTTGTAAATATAAATCTGCGTAACTTCTATTCCTCCTGTTTCCCCATCCAAACTCATATGTTCCCCAAATAAATATTTGTTACTGTTTTTGCAACTGGCGGTTGTGAGCATATTATTAGAGATAGTCTTTAATTACTAAATGTTTGAACTGTGGGGAAATAATATTGGGTCATGCTTTGGGGTGATAAATGATAATTAGGGGTGGTATAACATCTCAGGGGGTTATACCAGGCAACAGCTAGCCCATGTTAAAGGTAAACCCTGAGTGGAGGCACTGCACAATTGTTTGAACCTAATGTAAGTTTAGGAACCCAAATCCCTCGGCCTATGTCCAGGGTAGTAGGCAGGGGTGTAACTCTAGGAGTAGTGCCGCCTAGGGGTTACACAACATTTTAACATTTAAAGGGGTTTTTTGGTCTCATCATTCAACCTAATCTTGATCAGTCTGACCACCGATGGCAAGGTGACCCCTTCATCAGTCAGGAATCTACACTTAAAATTTTAGCATGCCAATATAAACCAAAGTTCCACTGCCTTCTTTCTTTCTTGTGTGGAAAGCATCGTCTGGCTTAATCTTCTAATTTTCAATTTTAGCATGCCAGCATCACCTGAGGAACCACTGTTTTCTCTCTTTCTTGTGTGAAAACTATTTTCTGGCTTCATCTTCTATGTAGCATGCTCTAGCTTATAACAGGCTCACAGCTAACCATTGGGGACCTCATTAATTAGGAGAAAGCCACACATCCCCTGTTTGCAATGCAATGTTTAAGGTTTAGCAACCTCAACCCTGGCTAATACACATAGATTTGATTACATTTCTTATATATTTTTCCAATTTTTTTTTAAATGTGTACAGTGGTGCATCCGGTGTGTGGCCAAATCAAAATCACCTAGATATAATACCAGTGCCCCATACCCCCAAAGCTGCTTGAAAGTCTACAGTTCAAGGCATTTCAATTTTTTGGAATTGCTTTTTTCATTTTTAAATGTACTCCCTCCTTCTCATCCCTCAAATACAGCACTGTGACAGGGTAGGCTGGCTTATCCCAAGCAGCCCCAATCTGCTGCCAGCAAAGGAAAGATCATCACCCATCTTTTGTGGGTTGCTTTGCTCTGCCAACCCCTCCCCCCAAGTCAGGTTGCCCTGATGCATGCCCTCCCTCTCAGAATCTCCCAAGTAACTCTCCAGATTCAGTTCACTCTGTTCCTGTGTGTTCTTTCTTTCATGCTGGAGACGTGAGTGACCAGTAAGAGCAGCAGTGTGTGACATCACTGCAGGGGGTCAGCCAAACTGACAGTTGACTCAAAGCTGGCAGCAGTAGTGTACAATGAAGCCTTCCAGGATAAAACTCAGTTCTGCAGCATTCTGCAGGAGTTACTCCAGGAAACAAGGCAACCTCAATAGGAGATAATCCCTTTTGTCATACAGGAATCTGTGACACTGCTTTTCATCCTGGTGGGCTTCACTGCTGATTATAGTGCTGCACATGCAGAAGATCTGGTGATGAGAAAAACAAATGAAAACAAAAAAGGTTTGAACCATGCTGTGAACCCTTTGGAGTTCGATTTTTAATTTAGAATTCATACATTTAAATTGGAGCATGGTTCAAATCTTTCCAGAACCAGTTCTCGCAACACTACTGAATGTTCAAGACAATACAGAAACAAAGAAATACAGAAAAATGTCTGCACAAAAGGACCGATGCCCTGTCTACAGAGATTCAGTTAATTCCATTTTTAGAGTATTTGACTTCCAAAAATAAGACAAAAACTCCGAAATAAAGCGGGAGGAAGTCATTGACTACCAGATGTAAAACCAAATATTAGCTGATTTTCAAAACTGCATGCATGGAAGTCAGAAATTATGGATTTTTCTGAAATAAATTGTATTTTACCACTATAATATTATATTAACATCCATAAATTGATCCTTCCTAGAATACTGGCTTCCAAAAGTAGGATCTTGGAAGTATTTTGACTTCCAAAAACTTGAAATGACTTCCAGATTTCAACTCATGGAAGTTTTAGACTTCCACTAAAAATAAATTAACTGAACCCCTGCCTGTCTGCACAAGGATTCTCTGCCTATTGTACTTCTGCAGATCCTAACTGGTCTTGGGAAACCCTCCCAACTCCCTGTTTTCATGTTTCCCTTTTCCATAATATGCTAGTCTCTATCCCAAACAGGCTTGAAGCCTTCCAGCATTCTAACCTCCGCTACTTCAATTAGCAATCAGTCCCATGCCTTTACCACGCTTTCTGTAAAGAACTATTTTTCACATCCTTTTTGATCTCCCCCCTCCAATTTAATTCATGTCCTCAAGTCTTTCAGCTGATTCTCTCTTGGAAGAAAGTCTTTCCCTGCACTCTACAACTCAGGTGATGTTCTTGTAAGTCTCAATAATGTCACCATTTTTTCTCCTGCACTCCAGAACGTACACATTGAGATCTTACTGTTTCTCCTAGTAAGGGTTCCCTTGAAACCTCTGCACCATCTTGGTTACCTTTTTCTGGCCTGCCTCCACTCTGTCTATATCTTTCCTGACATGAGGTCTCCAGAATTGGACACATTATTCCAGGTGAAGGAGTACCAAAGACTGATACAGTGGCAGCACCATCTCCCTTCTCCTGCTGGTGATGCCTCTCCCTATGTGCACCGGAATCCCAGTAGCCCTGCTGACAGCTTTGCCACACTGCCCTACCACCTAGACGTCTTCTGAAATAATAACCCTGAGGTCCCTTTCCTATCTAGAGACTGCCAACACCTCTCCTCTCCCATCTTATACTGGGCAGCAGGGTTTCTGTACTTCAGGGGTATGATTTTGCACGTTTTGGCATTGAACCCAAACTGCCATGCCTTTGACCACTCCTCAAGTTTCTCTAGAGTCCTGTGCATTGCTTCCACTACCTCCTGGCTATCCTCTCTATTGCAAATCTTGGTGTAATCTGCAAAAAGCTAGATCTTCCCATCCAGTTCTTCTGCAATGTCTGCTATAAAAATATTGAAGAGGACTGGTCCTAGCACTGAACCCTGTGACACCTGCCTGGTCAACACCCCACCATCCTTAGGGTGCATGCCATTTACCACCACTCTTTGCCTCCTCTCTGTTAACCAGTTGTAGACCCAGTTAACCATTTTGGTCCAAACTCCAAAACTGGTCAGTTTCCTAATCAGCTTTTGTGTAACACAGTGTTGAAGGCCTTTCTGAAGTCAAGATAGGCTACTGTATGTTCACTAGGGTGTGAAAACCTTATTTTGAATACTTGGATCTAATATTATTTTTGGGCCCCTAAATATTTGGGCATTCATTTTTTGTATTTGGGTATTGGCAGGATAGGATAAAAAAAAAGCAAAGAACAGCCCCACCCTCCTTCCTAGCCCAAATCCTTAAATCCAAGCCCCCATCCCCAACAATCTGTTAAAAACCAGCTCCTCCCCTCCTCCCCAGCACTCATAATTTTACATTTAAGTAGTTATAACTTCTATTATTTGTGACTTGCACAACCTGCCCACCTCCATAGCCAGCCACCATCTTAATGCTTATTTGTGCTAAATGGAAACTAATTCCCCCATCCCTGCAGCACTCTGAGATCGATCTCTTCCTCCAGCACCAATTCTTGAATTAAGTGGAAGGTGGGGTGGAGGTGGAAGTTGGGGATGTTTCTTTTTCTTTTGTTATTCTTTTTCTGAATAGTATTTCCCAAATAGGAATAGGAAGAAATAGTGCCGCTATTCATTATTCATAGCTGAATATGAGTAGTGCCTTATCCATGGTATTCAGAAACTACTATTCACTGCTCACACACCCCTATTAATCATATGTATCCTCTTTGCTTTGGATGATGTCCACACTATCAACTGAACAACTTTCTAATTACATACTTCTAATTGCACACATCTAATTTTCCATTGTCACAGTCTGCTGGCTGAACAGCACACCACGGATTTTGACAGATCCACTAGAAATCTGAATGCCAGCCAAACTACTCTATCCTCCAGAAAGGGTTGTGTCCAGTCTATAGACTTATACTATTTGTAAAATTAATCTTTGATACTGAGGCCTTGGAAAAGGTGTCCAGTGCTCAAAATGCAGCTAAACCCAAAAGCTTAATTGTGTACATAAATACAGATGTCATCCTACTAGTAATCCCTTCAATATCTCTTGACTCCTGAATGAAGTGTAAGACAAGATTGAAGCAAAAGATGGACAATAAAGTGTTTAAGAGACAACCCTACTGCACTCTTTTTGTCTACTGGTATTGCTGATCCATATTCCCATTTATTATTGGAATAGTGACTGCCTTATTGTACAAGGTAAAAACCAGTCAATAGACATCCAGAATTCTATATTTTGCAAAGGTTGAAAAAAAGTAATTATGGAAAACTCTGTCAAATGTCTTCTCTTGGACTAGTGACAGTACCCATCCTGCAACTTTACCCAAAACCTCAGTTCCACTACATCCCATAAAATGTACAAATTATCATAAACAGATCTTCCCAGGATGGACCAGGTTTATTCTGTGGTGATAAATATAGCTTGCTGTGCCTTGCAGACATTCACATTGCAATTTTAACAGGATTTTGAAGTCAGAACAAGCTAATAGGTCTCCAGTTTGACAAATGATTCTTCTCCCCTTATTTAAACAGCAACATTATTAATGAGGTACCAGATGACGGGGTGACCACTTTTGCATCCAAGATATATTGGAAGTCTACATCAGAAAGTCCAAAAGACGCTCTGCAAATACTAAGTAGAATTTATTTGAAATCCCATCTTCCTCTGGTGCTGTGTGCTTACTAAGACTTCTTTTAACCCCCAGCACTTCCTCCATACTAATAGGTGCCACTAAGGACTGTCTAACCTGTTCTGACAAAGGGGGAGTGAACAGAATCCAACAGACTGGACACTTCCTCTGAAGGCCTGACCTACTTGATAAAGACCTCCAGAAAAAATTCTTCCACTACCGAAAAAATATCTTGTAAGGTAAAGACTTGAGTCCCTTCTGTTGTCGAAAGCCTGGACACTTGTGTGTTGTATGTTATCTGTATATGGTTGATAGAGTCACCAGAGGGAAGATTCTTTGTGTCGTCATTTTGTTCTGCCACCGGAGAGGCTGCACTATAATATGTAGGCCTCTCACCTCCTGTTTCAAGAACAAAATTTGCTCTGAAAAATTCTGCACCTCAGTGTCAGCCAATGACAAGATTTTATACAGTGGGTTCCTTAAAGCCAGATAGTTTAAATAATTAGAACTTTTTTCTGCCCTAATTTGTGATACAGCTGTTGCAGGTTTTTGTTGGTATCATTCCACCTGAGGAGTGGAGAATCACAATGACAAAAAAAGATTGGCAAGGAGCAAGTCCTGAATGGTGGAGTGCATCCCTCTATCCTCCAGTAAGGAAACATTCAGTTTCCATCTGTGGGCTTCAGGAGGGGCATAGCAGAAGTGGTGGGTATGGAAACAGTAGCAAGATTCAGACATGCATGGAATAGAGACAGGGGAACCTTAGTAACAGGGCTGGGGTGAGGAAGGCCAGAGATCGAATAGAGTCTGTGGTAGCACAATAGGTAAGAACTTTAGGGCAGACTAGGTGGGCCAAGAGGTCCTTTTCTGCTGACAGTTTCTATGTTTCTATGTTAGCACAGTGCATGGTGCCTCCTAACATAACATTATGTGAGTATTCCCATAGGGTGAGCCTAATTTCTGAAACTGTAGTGGATCGGGATAGGAAGAAGAAATAATTGAGCAGAGAGGGTTCCCTTGTAATATGTTGCCCCACCTGTAACATGAAAAGACCTATAGTCATTGATCAGACCAGCCATTGAAATAATCTGTTTTAGAAAATTTGAATCACAATAAATTTCCTTGGCTAAGGAATCCTCCTGGAAAAATTTCATTATGCAGTTAAAATCTCCCTCAGACATTTTCTCTCTCTGAAGGTATGCAAAAATTGCTGTATACTTTGAACAAGTAAATTCTATTGGGCTTTGCTTGTGTTACATAGATATTGATTAATTGATACATATCCCTCTGAAAGATAACATCAAGAAGTAATGCCCATCCTGGACAAATATCCTCTAGTCTTTCCACGTTAGTATTCAACCCTTTAAATAAAATCCCCACCCCATCAGTCCTGTCTTCTCCAAATGCCCAAAAAGAAGGATCCCAGACCTAAGCCTTCTGTACTTGTAAAACCTAAAAGGTAGAAGAGACTTGAGTCTCCTGTAAGAAATAAATTCCACTAGAATCTGGGAAGTCAGCAATCTCAGCTGGAATTTTTTTGTGATATAGATACTGAGCAACGCAAACACCAAAGGTGCTTGTGGGTCCCTACACATGTTGGGCTAAATTAAAGGAAGGGTGGAATGTAATTTCTTCTTTCCACCTTACAGTCTCACAGATGATCTGTTTTTTTTTACTGCATAGGTGCTTTAGATACTGTTTTATCATATTGTGTCTCCAAGGATAATAACTTTTAAAAAGCTTTGTTGCAAGACGTCCATAGTTGGCAAGGTAATGGCATCATTCCTAAAGGAAAGAATTGGAGAATACCTTGAAACCACCAGTCTGCAAGACCAGAGACAACATGGGTTCATGGGGGGGGTCTTCTTAGACCAACCTGATAGAGTTCTTAGATGAGGTGACCAGGGTAGTGGACCAGGGCAGGGTGGTGGACGTGGTCTATCAAGATTTTAGCAAGGCTTTCAACACCGTCCCACATAAAAGGTTGGTAATGAAACTGAGCAGCCTGGGGTTGGGGCCTAAAATCATAAACTGGGTGGAAAATTTACTTAGGGATAGGAGCCAAAGAGTGATGGTAAATAGGGTACACTCAGGGGAGGGGAAGGTGACTAGCGGTGTACCACAGCAGTCTGTGTTGGGCCCTGCACTCTTCAATATCTATGTTAGTGACATGACAGTGAGACTGGAAGGGCCATTCTTGATCTTGTCCTCACAAACTCAGAAATGATCAAGGACATCAAAGTGGGATACCATATGGGCAACAGCGATCATCGCATGGTAAGCTTTAAGGTAAACATGACACAGTACATCAGCCACTCAAAGATAAATGTGCTAGATTTCAGAAAGGCTGACTTCCGAAAAATGAGGAACAACATAAGTAGCCAGTTAATGGAAATAGAGGTTGAGGAGGTGGAGGCCATGTGGGAGAGATTCAAGACAGCAATAAAGACTGCCAGAGATCAATGTGCCAGATGGGTCAGCAAAGCAAAAAGAAAAATAAATCCTCTATGCTTTTCCAAGGAAGTGGCTACCACTGTCAAAGAAAAAATGAAGGCATACAGCGTATACCAAGAAACTAAAACTGGGAAAGACTGGGAGTTATACAAGGAAAAAATGAGAGAGTTTAACAAACAAATTAGAAAGGCAAAAGCCCAGACAGAGGAAAAAATTGCAGAAGGGCCAAAGAGAGGAGACAAATAATTTTTTAGATACATTAGGCAATATAAGAAGGCAAAAGGAGGGGATCATAAAGATTGCTACTAAAGAAGGGAAATGCACCAAACATGACCCAGAGAAAGCTGAAATTCTCAACAAATACTTCTGCTCGGTGTTTACCAAAGAGGACCCAGGGGTTGGCCCAGCCCTGAAAAAACACAACACCCCTGGACAAGGGGTAGACACAAGTCTCTTTACAGAAGCCGAAGTACAGGAGGTGCTAAATAAACTAAACGCAGACAAAGCCATGGGACCACACAAGATGTACCCTAGAATCCTTAAGGAACTGGGGACAGAATTAGCAGCCCCTCTGGCACTTCTATTAATGAAATCCTTGAAGAGCAGTGTGGTACCCGAAGACTGGAAAAAGGCAATAGTGGTTCCACTTCACAAATCGGGCAGTTGCAAAGAGGCTAGTAATTACAGACCTGTGAGTCTCATGTCTATAGTAGGAAACTAATGAAGACACTACTCAAACAGAGGCTCATAGCATTCCTCAAAACTAGCAGCCAGCAAGACTCTAAACAGTAAAATTTTATAGCAGGTAGGTCATGCAAGACAAATCTGCTTGTTTTTTTTTGATTATGCTACAAAAATAGTGGACAACGGTGGGGCAGTAGATGTGGTCTACCTAGACTTTAATAAGGCCTTCAACTCGGTTCCACACAGAAGGCTGGTAAAGAAGCTTGACCACACAGGGGTTGGTCCAGAAGTAGTCAGATGGGTACAAAACTGGTTACAAGGCAGAACCCAGAGGGTACAGGCTAATGGAATGCAATTGACGGAAGGCAGGGTGACCAGCAGGGTGCCCCAGAGCTCAGTGCTGTGGCCTCTGCTCTTCAATGTTTTTATAGTACACATCGCTTATGGACTGGAAGGGAAGGTGTGTCTGTTCACAGATGACACCAAGATATGTAACAGAGTGGACACCTCAGAAGGAATGAGCAAGATGGAAGCTGACCTCAAAAAACTAGAAGAATTGTCTGGAGTGTGGTAGCAGAGATTTAATGCCAAAAAGTGCAAGATCATGCACATAGGAAAGAAAAATCCAAGAAAGGAGAATTACCTAGGAGGTGAAAGACTGGCGGCTTCAAACCAGGAACGAGATTTGGGAATCATAATCTCAGATGACGTGAAGGTTAGCAAGCAGTGTGAGAAGGCAGCACTGAAGGCCAACAGAATGCTGGGCTGCATTAGGATGGGAATCATGAGCGGGAGGAGAGAGGTGGTACTACCACTGTATAGATCACTGGCCAGGCCTCACCTGGAATACAGAGTCCAATTCTGGGGGTCTCACCTCAGGAAGGATATTGACCTGGTGGAAACAGTACAGAGAAAGGAAACACAAATGATTCAGGGTCTGCAGTACATGTCTTGTTAGGAAATTCTTAGGGAACTGAATATGTACTCCCTGGAGCAGAGATGAGAGAGCGGGGACATGACTGAAATATTCAAGTACATAAAAGGCATTAACAAGGTAAAGGCACATGAACTTTTTCACTTCAAGAGGGGCTCCAGGACTAGGGGACATGTCCTCAGGCTGCAAGGTGGGAGGTTCTCTACCAACGCCAGGACGTTTTTCTTCACAGAAAGAATGATGGATGCCTGGAATAGCCTGCTCCAAGAGGTTGAGAGGGTCAAAACTGTGAGGGATTCAAAAATGCATGGGATATACACAAGGGAGCCCTGACTACAAAGGGCAACTAGAGTGTCAAAATAGATCTAAAACAAATGGGCAGACTAGATGGACCTAGTGGTCTCCTTCTGCCGTCAACTTCTATGTTTCTATGTTTCCTACCTATAACTACCTAGGGGTCTGGCTAGGCCTATTCTTAGACTTCTCAACTCACTTCACTGCTATGCACACAGAACTTCATCAAAAACTAGGCATGCTTCACAGACATAAGGACAGCCTTTCCCTGCAGTAGAAGTCCATCATGAACTTATAATCAAATGGATTCTTCTTGTATTTGATTATGCTGATATCAGCTACAGTTTGGCACCCTCCATGTCCCTCACTAAACTTGATGTTCTTTTCAACACCTTCTGTCATTTCACCTGCAGTTCCCCTACATTTACTCACCATTGTGACCTTTAGTCCCATCTCTCTCTCTCCTGTCCCTCCAGCAGAGGTGATTAGCACATTGCCTCACCTTCATCTCTAAATGCTGGTTCAACACCCTCCCATACTATATCTCCACTCTCCTCTCCCTAGTCATCCCTTCCTCTTACCCCTTCTGCTCTAGTCACTCCTGTATGTTTTACATCCCGTGTTCACTCTTTTACAGGCCAATGAGCTTTCTCCTTTAGCCTCCCTTCCCTCTGAAACAAACTCCCCTCTTCTATTCTCCTCATTCCCACCTTCACTGCCATTAATCATCTGCTTAAACTATCCCCCGTAACTTCCTGCTGCTGTTCCTAACAGCCTGTTAATCCTGTGCCCCTTTCTACCAAGTGTTTTTTACAATACATGTCATATATGGATTTTTACTTCCCATTATAGCACTCCTTATACTGACATTCCTTATGTGACACAAATGTCTGCCAATCTTATTTTTGTTTTTTACTTATTTACTTAGTACCTCGTATGTCAATCTGATGAAACCTGTTAGGCACTACCACGTATGTATTATTGTACTGCCTATAATGTACTTTGTATTTTTCATAAACTGTGTCTTTACATTGTAACTCCCTTTCCCCCTTCTCCTGGGTTGCACCTGGACATGAGCCTTGGCTCAGTGTGCCTTTCCTGGCTACCAATCTTTAAATAAATAAAATCTCTCCCAAAAAAGAAACTATTGCAGATAACAGTCTTGCTATCCCTGAGTGGCAGCCAATCATGGGCACTGCCTGGGAACAATGAAGTGGACAGGGGCTTTCTTAAGGACTAAGCCATCAAGTGCCCCCCCATGAAGGACCAATGCACAAAGGACATCAGGGTCTGCTCATCAGAGTCAACCCAATGAGGCAGCCAGCAGCCAGCCACTCTGCTCTTATAACAACCCAAGGGGACCACTGACCAGGTAAGCCTGTTGGGAGCTGCATTATAGGGCAGCTGTACTTGGGAGGCCAGATAAGCATGTCACTGGGCTTAGGTGCTGGCTGTTGTTTTTCCTTGCCTTTAGGGCACAGGGTCATAATGTCGCAGTGAAACCACACAAAACAACAATGACACACACAAAACAGTGTGCGATAAAAAAGGCTGTGAAAAAACACCAACCATAGAAGTAACAGCGCACATGGTAAAAACAAACACTGTATCATTTTTTTGTGCGGGAACTCTGCCCCCTGCACCCCCTCACATGGGGAGCTTCACCCCTTTATGGCCCCAGGACTAAATATATCTAACTCCGAAGTGGTGGTGGTGTGGACTTCGGGAATGGGGTGAAACACTGGAGGTGGAATTTTTTTTTTGTAAAAAAAAGAAAAAGCTGCTGCAGTATTGTACCTGGCAGGAACTGAACCATGGTCCCAGGTCCTCCACGCTGCTGGGTGCCAGTGCCCTAGCCACTCCACCACAGGAGTGGCTCGATCAGGCACTGCATCGGCAACCTCCTTGACAATCCTCCAGGTGAGCTTACAGTGACAGGGATAGTGGTTATTACCATGCACTGAGCTACCCCTGTTGCTGTAGAAACTTTTGTGCTATCAGCAGCACGGTCATTCATGCACTGTTTAGGCAGTGCTATATTCACTTGGTGCCATCTTTAGTATGGTGTTCATAGGTATCATAGGTATCTACAAAGCTTTATCCATTGTGCTTTCTTGGTTTAAATAAGGACTCCTCCCTCAAGATGTAATTTATCTAGTTTTAATTTGAAGCTCTCTACTGATAAATTTCCTACTACTTCCTCTGACAAGGAGTTCCATAATGAAATCACCCTTTGATTGAACGAGTTCTTACGCAATCAGGTTCTACAATTTTTTCCTTTCAACTGAAGGGACTGTGACCTAGTGTTGTATGTTGAATCACTGTAATTAAGCCCCAGATCATGGTCCAATAGGGCTTTAAACAACAAACACATATCCCCCCTTATTCTGCTATATTTCAAGGAAAACAAGTTAAGGTCTCCCAGGCTGGTTGCACAGTCCTTTTTATCCAGCCCTTAATTGATCTTATTGCCCTTTTCTGTGTTGTTTGTTCTTAACTGATACATGGTTTTAGTGTGTTTCAGGGTAGTAGGGTTTGTAGATAAACTGTTTCTAGGTGCTAGGGTCATTCAGGGATCGGGGCCTGCTGTAAAATAATTCCTAGATATAGTAGGGTGTAGGGACTTGCCATAAAAAGCGTGCTAGGTATAAGTGAGCTTCATGGTTTAAGGGTGTATGGTTACTGAGTGGTAGTAGGATAGCCTGACTGGGTCTGGGACAAAAAAAGGAAGGACTAGAAGAACAGAGAAAAGAAAATGTGGGAAGTGGTGCAATGCAGTGGTTTTGGGGCAGCAACCTACAGGGAGACCTTCTGGAGGTTGCTGTGCTGTCCCATCTGTGTGCCCCTCTTTGGGGGTGGAAGGAACAGGTCTGAAGGCTCCAAACAGCACTAGCTGAGAGTCAGGAGAATGTTAAGAGACTCAGTCATGTTGGCAAGGAATCGGGGGACCATTTCTTCTGGTCAGGGACCACCTAGCCAGATACCGCTACCTCAAAGGTTGCCAGAAGGAAGGAGCAGTTGTACTAAGTTGGGCTCAAGGAGGGCAGGGATGGTAGGATCAGGAAGGATTGGGGGGGTATGAGTAACAGGCACACTCCTCATCCAGTGTGACTAAGAAACTCCTATGCCATTTTGGCTGAGTGGGACTGCAATGAAGGGGCACCTGATGTGGTGGATGTAGGGGAATGCCCAAATGGAGTCCCCAGGTGGGGGGAAGAAGACCCCCAGAGAAGGAGGAAGCAACATCTAGTGAGGGACTCTATTATCGGGAATAGAGTTGTGGGAAGGAAAGAGGGAAGAGAGGGAGATTAAGGGCCTACCTGTCACATCGACTCAGAGGGATGTAAAGTGTATCCAGCGAATTCCGAGGGCTATGGGAAGGAAGGGGGAGCTGAACATCATTGCTCACCTGGGAATGAATGACCTAGTTCTGGAAGGGACAGGGGCAGTGCAGGGGCAGTTTAGGGAGCTGGGGAAGGGTCTTAGGCAGGTAGTAGTCACTGTAGCCTTTATGGAAGTGCTGCTGTCTACAACAGGGGGACAGAGAGGGAGCTCTACACTGAGGCCTTCAGCACATGGTTGAAGGAATGGTGCAGAGAAGAGGGATATGGCTACATTTGGGACTGGGACTCTACCTGGAGGGTTCAGAGCTTATACCAGGAGGGGCCTGCAATCATCCAGGAAGGGACTGGCAATTCTCAGTAGACTGTTTAAGTGTTAAACTAGCCAAGAGGGGGTGGCAGAAACTGTCCCCCCTCAGGCTGTGATGGATATACTGAATTTCTGGGGGAAAGGATCCTCACCAAAATTATGTACAACCAAGGGTTCAAGGGATCAGCATGGGGGGGGAGTGGGAAAAGAAGCAGACAGTATCCAAAGGAGAAGAAGGGGAACCAACTAGGCAACATGAGAAGGGACAAGAGTAGGACTAAAAAAATCTGGACAGCAACGTGTGCCCTTGCTAGAAGTAATGGAAATAAGATACCAGACCTGGAGGCTACCATGGTTGAGGCAGGCCTGCACACTATGATGGTCATCACTAGAACATGGTGCACAAACAACCATGACTGGGAAATGGTCATACCTGGCTACACAATGTTTAGAATGGACAGGGTAGGAAGGAAAGGTGGGGGAGTAGTGCTTTATGTTAAGGAAAACATCAAAGTGACAGAGGTACAGTGAGGACAGGGGGTTCAGGTGTTGTGGATTAGCCTCGAGTCTGGAAAAAGAGGCACCATTCGCATGGGATTGGTATATAGCCTTCCAACATATGGAGAGGACATGCACAAAGAGATGTTAGAAGACATAGGCAAAATGGTTAAGAAGGGGGAGGTGGTGTTGGTGGGGGACTTTAATCTGCCAGATGTAGAGTGCAGCCTACCTGCTGCAGCATTAGCTAGGAGCAGAAACATCTTGGACTCCCTGCAGGAATCATTCCTCAGGCAGCTGGTCAGTGAACCCACTTGGGGTGGGGCAATACTGGACCTGGTACTTATGAATAGGGTTAGTGTGGCAGCCATCAGAATGGATAGTCATCTGGGGACCAGTAACCATTGCACAATATGGTTTAATTTAAGAACTACAGCAGAATCCAGCCTAACAAGGGCGAGGGTCCTGGATTTTCAGAAGGGCTGACTTCACAAAGATGGGGGGATGCATCAGAAAAGACCTGGAGGGAGATGTTGAGGGAGGATGGAGAATAAATTGTCCAGAATAAAAAAGAACACAGTAAAGGCTACAAACTTGCGTGCCAGGCAAATAAGCAAAAGCAGAAGGAGGAGAAGACCATTTATGGTTCTCAAGGGAAATGGTAGAAAAGGTTAAGGGCATAAACAGTGGCATTCAAAAGGTATAAGGAGACCCAGAGAGATAATGACAGAGAAGTGTATCTGGGGAAATGGAAGGAGCCAGCCAAGGCAGTAAGGAGTGCAGAAGCGCAAGCTGAGGAAAGAATACCCCAGACAGTATCAAAGGGGGACACAGCATTTTTCAGGTATATCAGCAAGAAAAGGAAGACCAAGGGAGGGATTGCAAGCAAGCAAGTCTTTATTTATATAGTGCCTTTCAAATCAAGGCCTTTACAGAGTATAAACTATAACTATACACACAGACAGTAATATAAACTACATTAAAATCAGTCTGGGAAAGCCAGTGAAAATAAATATGTTTTTAGCATAGCTTTAAAACTACTGACGGTCAGGCATTCTCTTAACTGACGAGGTAGAGAATTCCACAGGATTGGTGCTGCAAATGAAAATGCACGAGCTCCAGATGTTTTTAGACAAACCCTGGGAATCTTTAGCAATCCCTCGTCAGCAGATCGGAGGTGACGATTAGGAGAGTAGGGAGTCAGGAGATCTTACAGGCAGTCAGGTCCCTGTTTATGTAGGACTTTGAGGAGGATAAAGAAAATGCAAATATCTTAAATATTTCAGCTCGGTATTCACAGCCAAGAGAAAGGGGAGGGATCACAAATAAGCACCAAGAGATTGGAGGGAGGGAAATGGACACCAGCCCCTTTTCTGAGGAAAGGGTCAGGAAAGCACTCATTAATCTGAGGGTGGACAGAGCCATTGGACCAAACGGGTGCATCCAAAAGTGTTAAAGAAACCTAGGGAGGTGCTAGCTGCACCACTAAGAGACAGGTTTAATGGGTCGCTGGAGACCAGCATGATCCCGGAGAACTGGAGAAAGGTGGAAGAAGTCCCACTTCTCAAAGGTGGTAGCAAGGAGGAGGTGGGAAATTACAGGACTGTCAGTCTGACATCTGTAGTAGGGGAAATTGATAGAAATGCTATTAAATTGTTATTAAGCTTTATTATTTATTTATTTATTGTTAATGCTATTAAATTGTGGAACCCCTGGGATCTAGTGGACTGCAGGACCTGAGGCAGTGAGGCTTTATCGAGGGGAGGTCATGCCAAACAAATCTGATAGATTTTTTTGACTGGGTACCAGTGTGTTGGGTTGGGGTGGATGGACATGGCCTACTTGGACTTCAGCAAGGCCTTTTGACACTGTTCCACATAGGAGGCTGGTAAACAAGTTGGGTGGCATGGGGTGGGCAATAAGGTGGTAACCTGGGTAAGAAACTGGTTAGGAGATAGGAGGCAAAGGGTGGTGTTAAATGGAGTTTGCTGTGGGGATGGGACAGTGACCAGCGAGGCACCACAATGGTCAGTACTGTGGTCAGTCCCTTTTTTTTTTCTAAAACATTTTTATTGAAGAACAAATGTAACCACCCAGTCTCCTGGGGTTACTATAATCCTATCAGTGTCAGTGCTAGGTAGGGAAAGGCAGCTGATGAATAACTAGTTAAATGGGGTTTTCACCTACTCACTCTCTTTTACTTGGCTTCAGCTGAGATGAGAGAGATGAGGTCATTTAGATCTCTCGCAACAGCATAAGCCACAGCTGGCTGTGAGTGGTGAGTTTTAGAATCTTGAGAGAGTTAGTCAGTCAGTCAGTAGTTAGTTGTAGTCTGCAGTTTGAAGTGTGAGGAGTGCTCAGCTGTGGGCTCTGAGAGGAGAGCCAGTTTTCTCACCCTAGTCCTGGCATTCCCAGCCTGCCAAGAGAAGTGGTGGAAACTGTTGTCAGGATCTCCTGATTTTCATCCCTGGAGGAGTGAAAAGGACTGCTAGTGGATGGATCCTAGGGACAATCCATTTTTGTTCCTAGTCATTTTGAACTGCCTGTAATGTTCTAACAGTGAGTAAGATCTAACTTTGTGCGGCAAAAGAAAGTACCTATGCTTTGGTGTTTCTCTGACTAAAAGGGAAAGGTACACCTGTTTAGTTCAGAAGTTTGAGACTGTTCTCAGTTTAAAGTTGGCTGACAATTGTGGGATCCAGGTGCATGACTGATTCACATTGTTCAGGACTTTAGTTCCTACACTACCAGTGTAGTGTTTCTTAAATGCTGGATGCGAAAATTCATTCAATGATGCATTTACCCAAGTGTGTTCAAGATGTTTAAGATGTAACTCTGAAAGAATGGCTGGGTATGGATTTGGGAACAAAGGGTGGGCAACCCCCCATTTGCTGTAACTAGTTCAGGACTACAGGTTCCATAAGGGTGCCTGGTTACTTTGGACATAGTGGCCAATGTCTGAAGAGGATTTTACCCCCTGGAGTGGGATGTACTAGTTTTTAGCCAAATGTGTGTTCATGTTGTGGCCAGTGCCACTAGAAGTATTTCCAGTTTGAGGCCAGTGCCACTGGAACAAAGTTTAGCAGTCCTATGCCATATGGGGATGCCAGTGTAAAAAGTACAATGTCCTATGAAATATGGGAATACATAGAGTTTCTGTCAAATTTCTGTCATTTTGTTGTTCTGCAATTCCTCGTGCCACGACGTGTAAACCTTGGAGGTCCACCCTTGCTTTACAGAACATCTTTTTGGAATAATGACACACTCTAGAACCCCAGCTCTGGTTTGGACACTCATGTTTTTGCTTCCTATGTTGAGTTACTGGGTACCCCTCCAGAAGTATAGCTCTAGCATAGCCCTAGCAAAAAGTTCTCTCCTCAGGACCTGGCTGTTGGTCATAATTTGCTTTTGTACACCCCACCCTGTTGACCTCTAGAAGTAATGAGCCTGGTATACCTTCACAAAGCTAGGGATGGTACCAATTGTCTAAATGTGTTTCCAAAATAGTCTGTGCCCAGTCAAGGGTACCAGGGGTAGCTAATTGTGTAAAGTAAACAATAAGTGCTGAAAATGTCAGTATACAGAGCATACTAATGCTTAGACGAATATACCATACAGTTTTTAGAGAACAGTGGAACTAGACATGTTAAGAATTAATGTGACATTAGGGCTTCCTGATGGTAATACAGTAGTATCCTACCTAACACAGGTATATAAAAAAAACAAAGATAAAATACTGGACTATAACTAATATATTTAATGGGCATGTAGTTACAAAGGAAAAAAAGCATTCTCAAGCATTGCTCTAATCAAAGGATCACAGATTTTGTAGTAGAGCACTACTGACCCATTAGCGGTCAGCTGTATCATCTCCAGGCAGAGGCAAGACTTTAAGACTTCAAGTTCAAAGCCCATTGTTGGATTAAGAGTGGACTTGTCACCATACAGTGTTTGGCAACAGTTTTTCTGGTCATGATGAAGGCTAGGGACCATAACACAGTATTTTCACCCTGTAGAGGGTGAAATTGTTCTGCCCCCAACAAAAGCTCCAGTGGGAATTTAGAAGGAACATAGTCCAACACCCGTGTCATAATGCTGTGCATTGAGTGCCAAAAGAGAGTTACTTTTGGGCATGTTAGGGCCGTATATAAGAAGTCCGCTTTGTACAAAGAGCACTTGGGACATTCAGCAGGGCTCTCTGGATTAAAAATATGAAGTTTCGTGGGGTAATATATACCCTGTGTCACAAACCCACTCAGCAGGTCAGGCCCTCTACTCCCAAAGTGCCAACTTCCAAGCGCAGTCTTGTGAACAGTTTATTTATTTATTTATTTATTTATTTATTGAATTGTGTTGACCGGATAGGCCCACTGGGCCCCAGAGGTCCCTCTTTCAGGGGCTACCTGGGGTTAAAAAATAACATACAGGTAAGCAGAACAGTACAAAATTGTTACATAACATCATGTTTGACAGTGAAAGACTTCATAGGGTTACAATCAGATGGGTGGTGGGGGAACATACAGTCAGTGGGACATATAGAGTTAGAAAAATATAAAACATTTTACATGCACATATCAAGAGATCTAGGGAGTGCACAAGATAAAGGCTAGTAGTTGCCAAAGAAACAAGATACCTTCCTTAGGCCTTAGAGGGATGGAAGAACGTGGTTACAATAAAGCTCACCTTCCTATGAGGGAGGGGCAGAGACGTAAGGTCAGGTCCTAAGGCATTGGCAAGTACTCCTGTTGAGCAGGTATGCTTTGAGTTTAGACCGGAAGCAGGGGCCAGACCCTGCCTCCTGTACTTCCAGTGGGAGGTTGTTCCAGTTGGAAGGGGGCTGTGAACGCAAAGGACCTGGACCCAGCTTTAGTCCTTGTTTTGGGAACCACAAGGAGAGTTTGGCCTGAAGTACGGAGACTCCTCTGATTGGATTTAACCCTGACTAGCCCTTTGAGGCTAGGGGGAGATGAGGGGCCCAGAAGCTTAAATGTGAGGCAGAGAGTTGGGTAGATGAGGTGAGCTTCCAATGACGGCCACCTGAGCCTAGCTTGGGCCTCGCAGTGGTGAGTCCTAGGGTGGGACAATGTGGCAAATTGGACAATCTTGTTGTATAAGGTCTGGAGCCTGCCTAGTTCCATAGAGGCCACACCTTGGAGAACCGGGGCTGCGTAGGTGAGCTTGGGGAGTAGGACGCTAGTTGCGATGGCTACCCTGGCTTCAGGGATAATCTGGTCCTTTATTCTATAGAGGATACCGAGTTTCACATGGATGGCTTTGGTGAGTTGGTCAACATGATTTTTTAGAGTGAAGCCTTGGTCAAGGGTTAGACCAAGGTATTTAGTGGTGGTAACCACCTCGAGTTTATCTCCCCCTCTGGACTGCAGCTGAGGGAGCATCGACCGCTCAGTTCCCAGGGATCTGGGCCCGAACAGCATCGCCTTAGTTTTGCTGGTGTTTAATACCATTTTGTTCAAAGTGAGCCAATCCTCCATCTGAAGGATGTCCTCTTGAAGGGCATTCTCCAGTTATTTTACATTAGGGGAGGCTCGGTAAATGACAGCATCGTCCGCGTATTGGATGACGCTGCTGCTCCCACAGTGTAAGTGCAGATCGTTTATGAACAGAGTGAAGAGAAGGGGGCTGAGTATAGACCCCTGTGGTACCCCTTCTTTGAGCGGTGCAATCTGGGAGACATTGTCCTTCCACTTGACCCTCTGAGTATGTCCAGTGAGGTAACTCTCAAACTATCCTAGTGCATGGGTGTCCAGGCCAAGAGAGCACATTTTATGCAAGAGGAGGCTGTGGTTTACCAAGTCAAATGCTTTAGAGAGGTAAATGAAGACCACGCCTGTGCTGACCCCTGAGTCATTATTACACAGGATTTCTGCTGAGAATTTGGTTAGTGCAGTATCTGTCCCATGCTTAGCTCTGAAGCCGTGCTGAGACGAGGAGATTACCTGGTGTGTTTCCAGGTATTCGCGTAGTTGGGAGTAGACTAGCTTCTCTTGTATTTTCGCTATAGCGCACAGCAAGGAGATAGGCCTGTAGTTCCCTATAGGATCAGTAGACACTCCCTTGTGAATGGGAATCACTAGGGCCTGCTTCCATGGCTCAGGGACCGACCCCTCCAATATGGACCGGTTTATCAGCCAGGCTAGTGGCTTCACTAGTGCTGGGGCACCCTTCTTAAGGATTCTAGTCTGGATCCCGTCAGGGCCTCCAGTGCCTGTCGACTGCAGGGATTTAAGGATGAGCAGAACCTCCTTTACCTTAATCAGCCGCAGATGAAACTGAGGGTGGTCTAGTTCTTGGGGCAGGTGCTCATTAGGCTCATTCCTGTTAACTATGGGTCCCACCTTGTACGCTTCCAGGTTCGTGAAGTAACCGTTTAGGGCCTCTGCGATGAGTGGCCCCTCATCAAGTACTTGCCCGTTCACCAGGATAGGGCCGGTTGTTGATTTATTATGTCCTTTTAGGAGTTCATTAATGTGTGACCAGAAGAACCTGGGGTTTCCCAGGTTAGTTTTTTGGAGATTGGTGATATATTCTTTCTTAGCTTTCTTTATGGCCTGTTTGCATTGGTTTCTGAGGGCCCTGTAGCTGGCTAAGTCCACAGGAAACTTTGTTTTCCTGAAATTTTTCCATGCTTTGTCCCGGGTAGACATCAGGGCTTTTAGATGGGGTGAGATCCACTTATAGCAGCTACCCTTAACCCTATGGTTTTTCATAGGGGCTACAAGGTCAGTGATTCCAGCTAGGGTGGTTTGGAAAAATTTTACAGCTTCTTCCAGGTTGGGTAGGTGTCTTATGGGGTTCCAGTCAGTGCCATTTAGGTAGCCTATGAACTGGTCAGGATGGAAGTTGGAGTAGTCCCTAGTAGTGATCATTCGAGGTGGGACTTTAATCCCATTATTCTTCCATATGGCAAATATCGGCGAGTGGTCACTCAAGGCATCTGCCAGGATCCCAGCCAACTTTACATTACTTGGGGATGAGGTCAGGACCCAGTCTAATGTAGAGTGTCTACCCGATTTGTGGTTCATTCTGGTCGGTGAAGAGATAATTTGAGCGAGGTGGGAGTCGGGTAAAACTCTGTTTATGGCAGACTTCACCTCTAGTGTCCAGTTTAAATTGAAGTCACCCAATAGGATAATCTCAGATGCAGTGTCCACCACAGGGCTCTTCATGAGCGTATCCAAAGAGCCGAGGGCATTGGTTGGGGGGCTGTATATGCAACCTATTGCGAGGTGTTTAGCCCCTCCTATTGTGAGCCATAAGAAGATTGCTTCAGAGTCCTGGGTCATGTCCAGGGGCAGCCTGACTAAGGAGGAAGTAATAGTGTCCTTAACGTATATAAGCACTCCACCCCCTCCTTTCGAGGGTCTGTCCTTTCTGATAAGGACGTAACCGGAGATTGCTACCTCGTGATCCAGAATGTGGGGTTTTAGCCATGTCTCAGAGATCGCTAGTAAATCAGGTTTGTATACTGCCAGCCATGCTTGTACCTCCGGAATCTTCGGTCTCAGGCTGAAGACGTTCATGTGCACCAGCCTCAGACCCTTAGCTCCATCCCAAGCCTTATCCATGGGGGAGGAGATAGAGACATTAGTTGTCCCTGGGCCTGGGTTAGGTTGGATGTCCCCCACAAGTAGGAGTAGGGCAGCTAGTGAGCTTAGGAGAGTGAGGGTTGGAGGAGGTAGAGCCAGCATAACCTGACATGGGGTTGGGCTCCTAGTGCAGAGAAGGACTCTGTAGAGGACCCCTTTCCTAGAGAATTCATGGGCCGCTAGGAGAAAGATGTTAAACCTTGGAGAAGGGCATAAGAAGTGCCTTGCCATATCCTCTCCCGACCCCCCACGGGTATCTTGGGGGCAGTAGGCATTACTGGCTAGGGTATCAGTCCCTAGTTGAGCCAGAATGTAGATCGTAGCCAGGATAATACCCTTGTTCCAGTTGCCAGGGTGCATGATGTGGCTTTACAGTGCTTCTTGCCTTGCTAGCAAGTGCCAGACCTAATGGCCAAGGATCTTTTACAGGCAGTAGAAACCTTATATCTATTCTCACATTCAGTACTTCAACAGCTAGGTCCAGAAACAAGTTCGGGTCCCAGCCTGATGCATTATACAAGAGCAGTTTGAGCCCTTAGGAAACAGGTTGCCAGAATGTGCTACAGTAAAAGGCACAAATACTTTGGTATATAAACCTCAGGCACAGTCTCTCTGGCAGGTATACAGTATGCAGTTCCCACCGCGGGGAGAGAGAAAAAACAAGTAGCCCTGACTTACTCAGATTAAAGGGTACCTTAGGGCCAAAGAGAAGTAGCAGGTTCCCTGTCTGTAACTGGCAAGGAGTCTAGTTCACAGCTAGGTTGCAGGAGATCCTGCGGCCACGGCTTAGCTTTCAGCAGTAGAATGAGGGATTATCTTACAACACAGTTCAGCCTATTAGCTATGTAAACTGCAATAATAGTTTACAGCAGTAGAATGAGGGATTAGCTTACAACACAGTTCAACCTATTAGTTATGTAAACTGCAATAACGTGGGCTAACAGTTAAGCTACACAATTACAGAACCTTGTGTTTTATGCAACAGTTTCCTAAGTCTAACGTTATAAAAGTCCTTTGGCTAAGTGACAGTTTAAAACAGAAGGCACAGGATTATTTAAGATGCAGCTGGAATAAAACGAACAAAGGCTAGCAAATAAGTTAAGACCTTTGGCACAGTGTCGGTAGGAGACAGAGAGATTCTAATTATTTATAATGCGATAGGAATTTTATAGCGCAAAGTCAGGCAATAATGTCCAGCAGGAGAATGGTACTTCGAGGCTAGTCTATGCCCTAGTTTGAGTGGATCAGACACAAGGGGAAACGGGACTCCCTACTACGTGCCTGGCAGCAGCAGGATGGGAGAGAGACAGGGAGTTCCTCAGCAGTTTGCTGTAGCAGAAGATCGCAGCTTGGGGAGTAGTGGAATGATGATGTGGAAGTGAAACTCCTCCTTGTGAAGTGAGAACTGGATATGATTGGGGAGAGTCAATGCCTGGGCGGGGCTTCGTCCGACTGCAGCCTATTTAGGTCACCACTGCCACAGGGCAGGTGGGCGGGAAATTTAAAATCAGCAGAGGAGCTTAAACTTCCCTCCACTTGTAGTCTTGAGCTCTGGGAGCAGGCAGAAGGTCCAGGGGAGGTCCGCCCGGCTTTTTGGAGCTGCTGGCGCCTCGACCCCGGATCAGGTAGTTGCGTTCACGGGGGGGGCGACCCGATGAAGCCAGTCGCCAACCCGCCCCAGTCCATTCCGTTCCATGGAGTCTGTGGAAGTGAAGTTGGGCAGCCTTTTAAGCCCACCGAGTCACCGCCGCCAACCCTTTGAGCCAATCCCGTGAGTCCTCCTCTGAGCGCCAAACCGAACAAAGAAGATCAACAGAGGAGCTTAAACTTCCCTCCGCTTGCAGTCTTGAGCTCTGGGAGCAGACAGAAGGTCCAGGGGAGGTCTGCCCAGCTTTTTGGGGCTGCCGACACCTCGACCCCAGGAATTTAGGTAGTTACGTTCACGAGGGGGGGACCCGATGAAGCCAGTCGCCCACCCGCCCCAGTCCGTTCCATTCTGTGAAGTCTGTGGAAGTGAAGTTGGGCAGCCTTTTAAGCCCACCGAGTCACCACCGCTGCCCCTTTGAGCCAATTCTGTGAGTCCTCCTCTGAGTGCCAAACCAAACAAAGAAGATCAACAGAGGAGCTTAAACTTCCCTCCGCCTGCAGTCTTGAGCTCTGGGAGCAGGTAGAAGGTCCAGGGAGGTCCTCCCGGCTTTTTGGAGCTGCCAGCACCTCGACCCCGGCAATCCAGGTAGTTGCGTTCATGAGGGGGGGGAACCTGATGAAGCCAGTCACCCACCCACCCCAGTCCGTTCCGTTCCGTTGACTCTTTGGAAGTGAAGTTGGGCAGCCTTTTAAGCCCACCGAGTCGCCGCCGCTGACCCTTTGAGCCAATCCCGTGAGTCCTCCTCTGAGTGCCAAACCGAACAAAGAAGATCAACAGAGGAGCTTAAACTTCCCTCTGCTTGCAGTCTTGAGCTCTGGGAGCAGGCAGAAGGTCCAGGGGATGTCCGCCCGGCTTTTTGGAGCTGCCGGTGCCTCGACCCCGGGAATCCAGGTACTTGCGTTCGCGAGGGGGGGACCCGATGAAGCCAGTCGCCCACCCTCCCCAGTCCATTCCGTTCCGTGGAGTCTGTGGAAGTGACATTGGGCAGTCTTTTAAGCCCACCGAGTCGACGCCGCCGACCCTTTGAGCCAATCCTGTGAGTCCTCCTCTGAGCGCCAAACCGAACAAAGAAGATCAACAGAGGAGATTAAATGTTCCTCTGCTTGCAGTCTTGAGCTCTGGGAGCAGGCAGAAGGTCCAGGAGAGGTCCGCCCAGCTTTTTGGAGCTGCCGGCGCCTCGACCCCGGGAATCCAGGTAGTTATGTTCACGAGGGGGGGACCCGATGAAGCCAGTCGCCCACCCGCCCCCAGCCCGCTCCGGCTCCATGGAGTCTCAGAACAAGGTAACCCTCTTGTATGTTTTGTGAGTTCAGATCAACCTTTGGTCTCAAATCTTGGAGGGATCCAAACTGTGAACCTCATGTTAACGTACTCAATGCACAGGCTCAGATATTTCTGTCTTCGTGGGGCCAGATATCTTTGCCTATGAGCACCTAACCAGGTATACAGAGATGAACCCTTAAAACTTTAATAAAGACCTCAGATTTAAAACGCTTCTCTTTCCAGTTTGGTACCCCCATTCAAGCTTATACTTAGTGTCTGCTATAACCATATATACTTTTCCTACAAATAAAAAGAAATCAAAGACAGGCCAAGTATGCTCTAAAAAGAGTTCTACTAAAACTAGATAAAAATATGCAAAACACAAAATACAGAACTCATATCACAAGACATACAAATCTTTTAAAAGAACAAGGTTTAAACAGTTCAAATTCCTACTTACAGTACTTACATTTGACTCTCTTTCTAAATACTTGTTTACAGTGCTCACCGAAGTTTCTTGGTCAGAGTCTAGATAAAAAATGTCCCCGAAGTAAAACAGAATATTCCTTAAAGTAAACTGTATTTGCCAACTCCTTTTGTGTGAAGTCATCTAGCTCCTCCTCTGTCAGATTATATATAAAACATATATATCTTATGCAAAAACAGGATGTCTTTTCAAAGTATTACATTCTGGAACTTCAGCATAATTCATATCCTTCAAATGGCACTACTTTGATCTCATAAAAAGCTTTCCCTTTCCAGGACATGAAAGAATCTTTATGATTTCGTACTTCTATGTAATAACCTGGGTTTTTCTTCCAATGTCATAAAATGGATATGATATAGCAACTATGGCTGTAATTAACTCAGACAAACAGGATCCTTGATTAAGACCTTCCATGTAACATCTAATATCTAAAACTGTGTGTGTGATCTCACATGCTGTTTTCAGCATTTTCTCATGGCTTGCATCTTACAGCTGAAACCTGGGAGAGGGGTGAGCGAGGTCACTCCTACAGCATCAGATTTTCAGCAGACATTCAGTAATACATTTTATATTAAAAAAAATGATACAGCACTGAGAACTGGCTGTCCACGTCACAATTCCTCCTCACCTAGACTGAATTTGGGGGGTTCTATCCCCTACATGGGATGAGCTTCCCAAATCAGTTCTCTCCTCATAGACCCTAGACAGCCCATCTGAGTTCTGGTTCTTCACTCCAGCCCTGATAATGATAGTCAGATCATACCTTTGTAAAGCAAGACTCCATCTTAGCAGTCTCCCATTGTCTTCCCCATCTGCGTTAGCCAAACTAGGGGGTTGTGATCAGTCTGCACCATAAAATGCTGCCCATACAAGTATGGCTCTAGCTTCTTTAGGGTCCATACTATGGCAAGACATTCTTTTTCCACCATGGAGTAAGCTTGCTCCCTGGGAAGTAACTTCCTGCTCAGGTACACTACTGGGTGATCTGTCCCTTGGCTGGATGTCTGGCTCAGTACTGCCCCAATACCCACGTCTGAGGCATCCGTCTGAACTATAAATGTTTTGCTATAGTCAGGACTTGTCAAAACAGGAACACTGCACAGTGCCTTCTTCAGTCTGGTAAAGGCTTCCTCACTGGCTGGGCCCCAGGTAATTTTCTTTGGCATCTTTTTCTTTGTCAGGTCAGACAGAGGAGCAGCCAGGGCACTGTAATTGGGTACAAATTTTCTGTAGTACCCTGCTATCCCTAGAAAGCTCCTGACCTGCTTCTGGGTTTCTGGTCTGGGCCATGCATGGATCTCCTCTATCTTTATTTTGGTTAGGATGGAGCTGTCCGTGGCCTACCACATGCCCAAGGCATGCCACTTTTCCCATGGCCTCCTGGCACTTCTCGGCTTTGACAGTGAACCCGGCCCTCTGTATCCTGTCCAGCACTTCCCTAAGGTGGGATAGGTGTTCCTCCCATCTGGTACTAAAGGTGGCAATGTCATCCAGGGATGCCACGGCGTAGTCCCCAGAACCATTTAACACCTGGTTCACCAACCTTTGGAAAGTGGTCGGGGTGTTCTTCATTTCGAAAGGCATTATTTTAAACTCAAATAAGCCTATCGGAGTGATGAAAGCCGACCTCTCCCTAGCTCTGTCTGTCAACTCTACCTGCCAATACCCCTTTGTCGGGTCAATGGTCATAAGGTAGGTCGCCCCTCCCAACTTGTCCAGGAGTTCATCCGTCCAGGGCATTGGGTGCTCATTGGACTTCGTGACTGCATTCAGTCCACGATAGTCCACACAGAAATGAGTTGAGCCATCTGGCTTAGGTAAAAGGACTACGGGTGAGGCCCAGGGGCTGTGGGATCTCTGGATTATCCCTAAATCAAGCATCTCCTCCACTTCCCTCTTCATGTCCTTTTGGACAACCTCTGACACCTGATATGCTGTCCACCATATGGGCATCTGTGTCCCTGTCTCCACATCGTGTGTCGCTAAGGGGGTTAGTCCAGGATTGGCGCTAAACAACTTGGCAAAGTCTGCTAAAACCTCCCTTACTTTCTGAATCTGGTCCGGGGCCAGCTGGGGAGACAATTTTACTGCCTCCACAGAGGACTCCCGCTTACTTTCCTCCAGCAAGTCCAGAAGGGGGTCTCCTTCGTCCGTCCCCTCCCCATGACTACACACTGCAAACACCATGTCAGCCCTATTTGCATATTGCTTCATCATGTTGACATGGTACATCCTTTCTGTCTGTCTTCCATCAGGTAACTCCACAATGTAGTTCATGTCATTTACCTTCCTAACTACTTTGTACGGTCCTGTCCACTCAGCTTGCGGCTTGTCTTTCTGGATCAGAATAAGGACCATGACTTCCTGACCCACCATGTACAAACGAACTCTGGCTCTGCGGGTGTACCACACTTTTTGTTTCTGTTGGGCAGCTGCCAAGTTGCTCTGGGCTGTCCCCATAAGCTCCTTCAGCCTTTCCCTAAACCTAAGGACATAATCCACAATGGGAGTTCCCTGGGTGGTGTGCTTGCCTTCCCAGTCCTCCCGGATCAAGTCTAGGGCCCGCGTACCTGGCGTCCATATAAGAGTTCGAAGGGGGAAAATCCTGTCGACTCTTGGGGCACCTCTCTGTATGCAAGCAGCAGGTGAGGAAGGTATTTCTCCCAGTCTCTGCCATACTGTTCAGAAAATGTGCAGAGCATTGACTTTAGGGTACCATTGAATCGTTACACAAGTCCATTGGCTTGTGGGTGATACAGGGTCGTGCATCTCTGCACCACCCCACACTTCTCCCATAAACATTTCATCAGGTCCGACATGAAGGAACCCCCTCGATCGGTGATAACCTCCTGTGGAAACCCAACACGGGAGAAAATCCCAAGTAAGGCATCTGACACTTTTTCCGTCCTCAGTGAAGATAGGGTGACTGCCTCTGAGTACCTGGTAGCATAATCCACCACAGTCAGGATGAATCTCTTCCCTGAGGAGCTGGGGGTATTTAAAGGCCTCACAATATCCATTTCCACCCTCTGGAATGGCTCCTCCACTATGGGCAATGGAATCAGGGTGGCTTGGGTTTTCTTGCCCGCCTTCCCTATTTTTTGGCACCGGTGACAAGACCGGCAATACTCCTTCAACTGCTGGGTGAAGTTAGGCCAGTAGAAATTCTGGGCCATCCGCTGCATAGTACGCGCAATTCCCAGATGACCAGACAAGGGAATATCATGTGCAATTTTAAGCTACTGCTCACGATACCCTTCAGGAATGACAAGCTGCCTACCTAGCATCCCTCCCTCTGTCTGTACTGCCTGAGTATACATAAGTCCATTTTCCCAATAAACCTTATGTCTGCCATTACCTCCCTGTGTGCTGTCCGAGTCTGCCCAAGCCCTCAGCTTCTCTAAACTAGGGTCACCCCTCTGAGCAGCTTCAAACCCTTCACACATTCCCAAGGTATGGGACAGGTCCCCTTCAGTCACTAAACTAGGGCCTCTAGCATTAGCATCAGGGCCTTCAGGATCACTGTCAATCCCAACCCTCTGACAATGGGTCACCCCTCCCTCTTCAAAGTAACCTTCTGTAGCAGTGTGGTCACTTGCTACAGGGGAAGTTTCTACCCCCTTTTTATCAGTCTCCATATCAGGAGACACAGGCCAGGGAACCAGCCTCTCAGTGGTTTCCCCAATAGTTTCTGTGGGGTTCAGGGAACTACAATTTTCCCTTGCCGCTTGGCTATGGGTAACTGCACATACCATTTCCTGTTAGAGATTGTTACCCAGGATCACATCCACTGCTAATGTTTTAGCTACAGCCACCTGCTGCACAGTTCTCCCGTTTCACCCCAGTCTAAGAGAACACTAGCGAGGGGCAATGTTTTCACCTCACCAGTAAAGTTCTGTACTGTGATGTATTTATTGGGTATATTATCTAGCTGCATCTAGGGTTTATGACGGGTCCTGCTCCAATTTGCCCTTTGTGTCCACCACAAGCAAGTTATCAGTTGGAGAATGTGATAGAAAACCATAAGGTTATTGCAGGGGTTGTGGTTTATAGAGCTCGTCTTCAAATGGAGAAGGGTTATCCCAGCCAGGGTTTCCATTTTTACTGGTTTCCTGCCTGTGCTGTACTGTACAGTGTAATATACAAAGAAATCCGCAGGGTCAAGGTTCCAATCTGCTTTAAGTTCAGAGAAGTCACAAATTGCCCCCCGTATAACTGTGCCACTGTTTTTTAACACTTGCAGCACCATCTAAGTAATCATTTATGGAGATGTACTGTGTAAGGACCCTTTCCCCATCACTGTAACATGGCCGGTGCATGGTGAGGGCATATGGCCAATGCATTTATGGGAAGCAATCCATACTTTAGCCATGGTGGCTATGAATGGGTTTGTGACTTCAGTAGAGGAAAGAGTCCAGAGGTATTTGGACAGACAATCAGCTTTGAAGTCTCCACCAGTTCCTCTTCTTCAATGTATAACCAGGAGGGAGTTGGGGTTCACACACCCATTAGTAGAAAAATAAGTTGAGATGTCCAGTAATAGTGCTGAAAGTGGGTAGCCATCTGGGAACAAGCGACCACCAAACAGTGTGGTTCACGATAAACTTAGCTGTAGAGTCAAGCCACACAAAAGTGAAGGTACTGGACTTCAGGAGGGCTGATTTTGTCAAAATGGGAGAGTGCCTCAGAAAAGCACTAGCAAACAGGCAAGAAGGTGTGGTGGAGCAACAATGGGGAAACATCAAAACTGCCATCACAGAGGCAACAAGTCTTTGTGTGAAGCAAATAAACAAATCAAAAAGAAAGAAAAAAACACTATGTTTCTCAAAAGAAGAGGCGGGGAAGGTAAGGGAAAAAACTGAGCATTCAGGAAGTATAAGGAAACACAGAAGGAGCAGGACAGAGAACTGTACCACTTAAAGCATAAAGAAGTGGTTAAGGCAGTCAGAAAACCAAAGACCCAAACCAAGGAAAAGATAGCCAACTCAGTTAAGAAGGGGGATAAAACCTCTTATAGGTACATTAGGGAGGAAAGAAAGACTAAGCCAGGAATACTGAGGCTGAACAAAGAGGAAGGTGGTTGGGCAGAGAGCGACAGTGAAAAAGGAGGGATACTGAATGAATACTTCTGCTCAGTATTTACAATGGAAAAGCAGGGGGAAATACCTAATCCGGTCAATAGAAGCACTCTGGATGGGGGTTGATATGTGTCCTTTCACAGAAGAAAGGGTTTTGAAAGAACTCTTAAAACTGAAGGTGGATAAAGCAGTGGGGCCTGATGGGATTCACCCCAAAATTTTAAAAGAACTAAGGGAAGAACTAGTAACACCACTGACTACCCTTTTTAATAAATCATGGGAGGATGGGGTGGCACCTGAAGACTGGAGCAGGGCGGATGTGATTCCCCTTCACAAAAGTGGGAGCAAGACAGAGGCAGAAAACTACAGACCTGTCAGTTTGACTTCAGTGGTAGGGAAAATGATAGAATCACTTCTGAAGGAAAGAAATGTTGCATACCTAGAGGCCAGTGGGGCTCAGGACCTAAGGCAGCATGGATTTACAGCGGGAAGGTCATGTCAGACAAATCTAATTGATTTCTTTGACTGGGTGACCAAAGCAGTAGACCAGGGAGGGGCTGTGGGCATGGCCTACCTAGACTTTAGCAAGGCATTTGACACAGTCATGTACAAAAGATTAATAAACAAATTAGCCAGCCTGGGAGTGGGTATTAGGGTGGTAGCCTGGGTAAAACATTGGTTGGATAACAGGATACAGTGGGTAATAGTAAATGGAGTCCACAGTGAAGAAAGGAGGGTTAGTAGTGGGGTACCACAGGGTTCAGTACTGGGGCCGGTCCTTTTTAATGTCTTTATAAGTGACATTACAGAGGGACTGGAAGGGAAAGTATGTCTCTTTGCAGATGACACAAAGATCTGCAACAGGGTTGATACACAAGGTGGGGTGGAAAGGATGAAAAGGGACTTGGCAAGGTTGGAGGAATGGTCAAATGTATGGCAGCTTAGATGCAATTCAAAAAAGTGCAAAGTAATGCACCTGGGAAACAAAAACCCGGGGAAGAATACACAATGAGGGGTGAGATACTGACAACAACAAAAATGGAAAGGGACCTGGGGGTAGTCATAGCAGATGACCTAGAGGTGGGCCAACAATGTGAGAAGGCAGTAAGGAGGGCTGGGGGGATACTGGGATGCATAGGGAGAGGCATCACCAGTAGAAAACAGGTGTTGTTGGCCCTCTGAACAGACAGTTGGTAAGACCACATCTGGAGTACTGTGTACTGTTCTGGAGACCCCATCTCTGCAAAGACATAGACAGGGTGGAGGCTGTCCAGAGGAGGGCAACCAAAATGATGCAGGGTCTGCATCAGAAGACATATGAAGAAAGACTAAAGGAACTAAAGATATATAGCCTCGAGGAAAGGAGGCAGAGGGGGGACATTATAGAAACTTTCAAATTCCTCAAGGACTCAACAAAGTCCAAGAGGGTAGCATATTTCAGAAAAAGAGAATAGGCAAAAACAAGGGGCACAATTTGAAGATAGAGAGGGATGGCTCGGAGGTATATGAGGAAGTATTTCTTCACAGAGAGGGTTGTGGATACATGGAACAGCCTTCCTGAGGAGGTCGTAGAGTCAAAAATAGCGGGGGAATTTAACAATGCATGGGACAGACATAAGGCAATTCTAGTGAGGGGTAGGAGGAAGTAGGCTGTTGATTAACTAGGATCTGCAGCTTATCCATTAGGTAGGGAAGTGGGAAGACTAGGTGGGCCAAGCGGTCCTTATCTGCTGTCAAATTCTATGTTTCTATGTTTCTATGAAAGTGAGGTAGGCTAGCACTACCCAGCTTACTAGGAAGATGTAAAATACTCCTTTTGATGCAAGCTGTTTTCCCCTTTAACAGAAATTTATGAATCATGGAATTCATTTGTTTGAAATGTGTTAAAGGGACCTATATAGTTAATGACTGATATATGTATAGGCATCTAGGTTGAATGGACATTTCTGTGGCATTAACGTGGCCTAGAAGTGATAAGAAAAGAGATTGCCACTGTTGGCATTCCTCAGAGAGTTTTAGGATGAGGAGTTTATAGTTTTTAGCATATAGAAGACTAAGTCTGAAGGGGATCAGGATCCACAGGTATTTAATCTGGCTCACCATTTGCAATCCCCCAAGATTTGCCACCAGTTGAGCTCTATCAAGTTTGCCCATCAGTAGGAGTTCGCTCTTTGTCCAATTAATTTTATGGCCCTATAAGCTGCCATATTCTTGCAAGAGGGAATGCACTGTAGGTAAGTCCTGAGCAAGGTTTTTCAAATAAAGTACTAGATCATCAGCAAAGAGTGTGTTTTTTGCTCACTCCCCTTCCCCCCAGGAACCCTGAACATCAGGGTGATCTCAGATAGCTGTCACTAGGAGTTCTAGGGACATAACATAAAGCAAGGGAGATAATGGACACCTCTGCCTCATGCCCCATTTCAGGGTAAAGGAGGACATCATCTCCCCATTAACCAGAATTTGAGCAGTGGGGGATGAATACATAACCTGAATCCATTTAATTATCTGTGGCCCTAGTCCTAGTCACCTAAGGGTCTCAAATATATACCCCCATTCCACACGGCCAAAGGCCTTTCCTGCATCTAAGGCAAGGAATGCTGCACCGTACTGAGTTGTTTTTTTTAGAACAGTTGTGAATAGTGTTTAGGGTTCTGTGGCTGTTATGTTTCCCCTGATGACCCTTAACGAACCCTGCTTGATCAGAATGGATAATATTTTATTTATTTATTTAGTTAGTTTTTGTTGACCAGGTAAGTACACTAGACAAATCCTGCCTATTTTCAGGCACGACCCGGGGGAGGGGGACATTGATGAATGCCAACTGACCTTGAACCAGATTAAGCTGTTGGTGGTATTTTTAGTGAATGAGAGAAATTTGGCCAGGATTCTGGGGAAGTTTCCCTACTCTTTTCGAGAAGTGCCATGGGATCTTTAACATCCACCTGAACTACCACCAATCCAGGCAGATGGGACCTCGGTTTAACGTCTCATCCGAAAGATGGCACCTCAGTAGTGCAGCACCCCTCTCATGCTGCACTACAGTGTCAGTACTGGGATATTAACCCAAGTGCCAGATGTCGGAACTGAACCCACAACCCTCTGATCTCCTGGCCTCAGAGGCGAGTGTGCTACCTACTGAGCCACTGACACTGCTAATATATGGATGGGTTGGTCTGATTCAGTTGGCAATTATCTTGGCCAGAACTTTGTAGTCTGCTATGAGAACAGAAATGGGCATGTATGGGGTGTATAATGTGCGGTCCTTGCCTAAATTCAGAAGAACAGTGATTGTGGCTGTCCACGAGGATGGGGGCAATAGACCTCATTCCAGGCTCTCTATTACCATATCCCACAAGGGGTTGGACAGATCAAGAGCAAATGTTTTGAAAGAGTCAATAGGGACCTCATCTGATCCCGGTGCCTTATCATTCTTAAAGGCTTTGGTGACCTGACAGACCTCCTCATTGGTCAGTGGAGCATTGCGGTTACATGCTTCAGGTGGGCTGATGGGTTGTAATGGGCCTTACTGAAAAAAAATCCATTTGTCGAGTCGTGGGGGAGACCTCCAAGGAGCAGAGGGATTTGTAAAAGGTTCCAAACTCTTCATCAGTTGTGGCAGTATCAGTGGATAGGTTGCCAGAGTAATCCTTAATTTGTTCAATAGTCTTCTCACACTCTTAGTTCTAAGCTTCCAGGCCAGCTATTCCCACCATCACCATCAAAATAAGCATCTGCTTGCATTAGAAGTACGAAGTGTTCAATGCGGGAGCTACTAAGATGGTTAAAGCACCATTTTAACTTTTAGACTACTCTATACAGGATGGGAGTGGCCTATTTATATATATATATGGGCATCTTCGCAGGCTGCAATTTTGAGTCAAAGCTGGGCAAGCTCAGATTCATTTAGCTTTTTGGTACAAATAGAGTATGCGATTACATGTCTTTGAATGAATGCTTTAAGTGCTTCCCATCTGCACCTATGTGACGCGTGTCCCCTCTTATTTTGAGTCAGAATTTCCCTAATAGCACCATACATAAAGGCAATGAATTTCTGGTCATGTAAAAGTAGGTGGTCTAGTCTCCACAGGAACATGCAGGGGCCAAACCCACAGCCACTACTGCCATTGTTAGCCGTATATGATCAGAAATTAAAATAGATGATTAGTCAATTGTTTGAATGGTGGACAGGAGGGGTGCACTAACCAGCAGCCTATCTAGTCTGGCATATGAATGGTGAGAGTGTGAGAAAAAACTATAGTACTGTCCAGTAGGAAGGGTGTGCCTCCCCACATCTATTAAATTGAACGTGATTTCTTTGTCTCCCAATGCTTTTGCATTTTTGGAGAGTGGGATGGGGTAGGGGTTGATCTATCAAGAATCGTGTTAAGTAAGCTGATAAAATCACCCCCCAGTACCCATGGACATGGAAGGGCTTCAAGGTCCAGTGCCAATTTCTGGAAGAAACCTTAGTCCTCAATATTAGGGGCATATATAGATCCTACTGAGGCATTACCCACACCAGCCAAAGCAACATGTACCAGCATGTATCGCCCTGCAGGATTAACTACTGTACCTTGTTACAGTATGTACAGTAGCCTGGACACCCCAAGGAAACCAAATAGTCACTCCCTTGGCATTAGAAGAGAAGCAGGATGTAAGCCACATCCCATCCAGGCTTGCACAGGTTTTTACACTTCTGTATGGTACATATGAGTTTCCTGCTTCAGTAATACTTTAACCTTGGATCTCTTGGCCCCTGCCACCACCCATCTACATTTAATAACATTAATAAGCCCATTGACATTCCACATAGATATATTAATTGTGTTAGCCATTAAAAAGATTCTGTAAAGACCAAGTGACAGCCAGACTAGTGCTTCAGCTAGGGATAAACATAATGATTGCTGTAGGCACATCATTTTAGCATATAAAACCAGCCAGTATGTAATGCAAACATTTTTTCCCTGTAGGTCCTCCCCCCTCAAACCTCAACAAACCCACAAATAATAATCCCCCCCTCCACTAGAATATAAAAACAGTAACCCATTTTAAACTGGTGGATAAGTACAATAATAAAACCCAGAAAGAACAACATGAAAAACAGCTGAACACACCCCTTAAATCCTCCTTCCCCCCTTCTCACTGGGCAATTAGTCACCCAGCACAGCTTTCCTTGCAAATCTTTGGTGGTTAAATGAATAGTGATATAGTTGAGTGTGGGTACTCACAGTAAAAGAGACAGTGAAGGGAATGCCCCTTTGTTTTTATATGATAAGCCCTAACCAGGGTTGGGGGGAAGACACCCACCATCCTCTGTCCCCATTAAAGAAAAATAAAACTGAGAAGTCTGCTAAAATAATGTAGTCAAAGGAAAAATCTGTCTCCTCACATGGCTCTAATTACACCTAAACAGGAATAACTGCAAACAGAAGAAGGGTCAACTACTATGGTTAAACAATGATATAACTGTACACTTAGAAGTAGTAATGCAGGCTAGGTGGGAGTCATGATAGAAGGTGTTGGTAAGTCCAAGTAATGCAAGTTCTTGCCACATAGGACACAGAACATATATACTTTATTTTGGGTGAGCCTATGTGTTGCATTCTGTGGGATTTTGCCTGCTGGTACCTGCATCTCCAGATGCAGTCAGGACATCAAGCAAGCACAACAAGCACAATAGCCCTACTTATAGAGTAAAAGAGTAGTCCTCAACGCAGGGAGATTCGCCAAATAGAAAATGTTATGAACGGTATGTTGACCATGACCTGAGACAAAGTTATAAGCTGCTGTAATTAGTTTCAGTCTGCATCTGCAGAGGCCATAGAAAAGGTGGCAAGTCTGATGAGATGCCAAATATCTACATATTAAAATAGAGAGGAGTTGTCTCTCTGATCCCTGCTGCCCAGAGGACTCATTGGAACCCATGTCCCCAGACATTGTTGGTAAATCTTGTTGAGGGCAAATAAGCAGGACTAGATTATAACATGTGCCTCTTCTTAACCATATACTGCTATGTGGGTGACACAGTTAGGGTGCCAAAATTAGGCACCTCAACCAGTTCGCCTGTCATGCTGGTGAACTAGATTTTGCGGTGCTCGGCAGGGACAGTGCCATCCGTGTGCTATGCCCCTTGCCCATACATCTCATACCTGCAGGTGATTATATTAAAGTACAGGGGTGCAGGGGACACAGCCCCCCTGCAAACAGCCAGAACCTGTCCCAGGGCATTGGGCATGATGGCAATGGAGAGTCACACTCTTGACTCGAAGTACTGGGGTTAACAGCTGCGGGCTCCTGGTCAATTCTGATTTTTTACTTGTGCCTGGTCTGGTTTATTCACTTGTGTAACTTTGTGTATGTTGAAATTACCCTTGAATGCTGCCAGCTTATGTTTTCATGCTGAGTTCTTTGTTTTGTCAAGCACCTGCTCTTAACCCAGAGATGCTCCATTCACTTGTTCTTTGTTGTCTGAATGTTTCAGTTTCAGTTTAAACTTACACCCTGTCTGCACATGTTCTCTGTCCATTAAGGTATTTGGATACCCTAGGAACTCACACTGCTGTTTCAGCCAGAAAGTGATATTCCCAATATTATTATTGACACAGTCATTCTTGAAGAGGACTATAGCAGTTTTTATAGGTGGTTTGGTTAGTGATATCACTAAAAAGGCTGCCCATAGGGGAGAGGTACTGATGGCACTGTAATTAGAATATTTTCAGTGATATCTGCATTTGGAAACTGACTTCAGAAGTATTTTCTCCTGAAATGTGCATACTTGTGACCAATTCAGATGCATAAAAGTGCGTAGATTCCTTTAGAGAGTCTGAATCACATGAACTCTATTGAGTTGTTCAGGTAATCATCCTTTGTATCTCTATCCGACTGTGTTCTGGCATTGTGCAGGTTCTGGCTGGTACTGGAAGAGATTAGCATAAATAGGTCTCTCAGAGTCTGGTGTACACCCATTAGGGCCAGGCCTAGCTTCCCTAGACTCCTCTGTATTTGGCCCAGATGGTCCAGCTGCATGAACATCTCCTGCATGCCCGCAAGAGGCCTGTGCATTCTGGCTAAAAAATTGTTCTCCAACCAGATCGGTTTCTTCTACCTTCCTGCAAACCTGCTGCAGTACTACACTGTACAGGACCCCAAACCCTGTATGTGCTGAGGAGGACTATTGAAGTGGCCCAGTTTTACCCATCAGAAGACTCTTTGCTGCTGCCCTCCCTACAGCCAGAAAGTGTCTCTTGTGTCCCATTGCTGAGCTGCATTTACTGTATCTGTTGGTCTGCATCTCTGGCCTGCATAAGGAAAGTTTTTCCTGCTATAATATCCAAGTGGGATGTAGTCCCAGACCAAAAACTGAGGTTGTCCCATTCCCAGTCTCTATCACTGTATGTAGCAGCCACTTCGTTGGTCCAAATAGTGTCTTTGACTCATCCCCATGATTTATGTTACAGAACTAGTACTGTCTTTAACATTGCCTGCAGCCTGCCTCTCTAAATCCTTCATATCTAAATCAGCCCCAGAGAAAAACATGAGTGGCCTACATGTGGTGTCAGCTGCATCCTGTATCAGAAGATGCCCCTTTGATCACCATTTCTTTAGATGCCACCAAATAGTCACATCCAGTTGGTGTGATGCCAGAAAAGCATGGATTATGGGGTGTGGGGGTGCAAAATTCTACTTATCCACCTGGGGATGAGAAGCAATTTTAGCAGGAAGTCGCGGACTTCGTCATCAACACAGTGTAGGAGTCACCCAGAGTGATGGTGCTGGGTCACTTCAATGTCTGGATCGACGACGAACTCTCACATTTTGGACAGGACTTCCTCCAACTTATGTATGCGTATGTATGCACTGGGCTTCACGCATGTTGTTTCCTCTGTGACCCATATTTTGGGTCGCTCTTTGGATCTGGTCTTCCTACTGGGCATGGAAACTGCCGACTTGGTGGTGGAACCAGTTGGATTGTCTGACCATCACACTATCAGGTTCAGTTTCCAGACACCCCCTATAGGTCTGCCCATTTGGAGATGGTCTGATACTGACCATTGAGGGATGTGATCCCAGATGACCTAATGGTGGTGCTAGACCTATTGGGATGCACGAGTGCAGGCATGGGTCCAGAGGTTCTACTACAGGCCTATAATAAGGCCATGGTGGTAGCTCTGGATTTCATAGCTCCTGTCTGCGTGTCCCTCCTCTCCCTTCATCCTCGATCCCCATGGTTTAACGGGACTTAGAAGGAGATGAGGAGAGTGGGGTGAAGGCTAGAGTGATGCTGGCAGAAATTGGGCCTAGATGCCGACAAGCTCAGATTGATGGCAAATTGTGTGGGCTATCAATCAGAGATCTCCCGTAAGAAGGCAGAATTCCTGTCTGGGGAGATCACTGCTACATGGAACCAACTGGCTCAGCTGTTTCAAACTGTGGACAGACTGTTCAATCCAGCCTGTCTGCATTTGCAAAGAGTGCTGTCACAGGATAAATGTGATGAATTTGCTCGATTCTTTGCAGATAAGGTTGCTGGCATCAGGTTTGAGATCTGATCAGCACATTCTAAGAGGGGTTGCAGTGACCGGTGGGAGGTCGCAGAACCTTGGTCTAGTTGGTTGATGTTTGGCCAGGTGGCGATCTCTGATGTCATGATAATCATCCAGAGTATGCAGCCAACCTTCTGTAATTTGGATCCAGATTCAACCTGCCGCCATGTGGATGTCATCAGCCCAGTTCTGGTGGAGATAGTCCAGAGCTCATTAGAGTCTGGGGAATTCCCTGATTCTTTGAAAGAGGCAGTGCTGATTCCCCTTCTTAAGAAATCTTCTCTCAACCCAGACTGTCTTGCCAACCATAGGCCCGTCTCTAGCCTCCCCTTTGTGGGTAAGGTTATTGAGAAGGTGGTTGTGCTGCAGCTGGAGGATCATCTTGCCATCCATGACATCTATGATCCCTTCCAGTCAGGTTTCAGGAAAAGGGGGTTGGCAGGGGAGGACTAGGATTGAGCATCTGCAGACTGCTCTCCTAGTCCTGGGGTGGGCTGGGGAATCTTCACCGCACTGTAGCTGCTCCTGGGGATGCCTAGGGGCACTGCAGGCATTGGGGACAGTAGAGGGGGAGCATGGCAGATGTCAGCACATTGTACCGGGTGTCATTGCACATCTGCGCTCCAAGGGGCCAAGTAAAGAGGAAAATGGCTGGGCACGACCATGCAGCTTGATGGCCATGCTCTGAGCCGCCCGGAGGATTTTGGCGAAGTCCTGTCGGGGAGGGTCTGGGCTGTTCTGGCTGACAGAGGCAGAGGGGATCCCTCCAGCAGGACAGCAAGATGGCTGTCCCGGATCTCCCTGGGTGCAGTTTGAGCTACCCAGCTTTCTGGGTGGACGGAGCCGGCGGCTGGATGCCCCAACCCGGAGTATGCCGCAGCAAGGCGAATAAATACACAATAAAAAAAAATAAAAATAAATAAAATATTACAGTGTGGTTACATAGGCAATCATAGCAGGTGCAGTAGCAATGTTCTTCTTCCAATATTGGTAAATCAGTCCCATCCTGTGTGGCAACATCAGCTGTGTCCTCTTGTGGTTCCATGGTCAGGAGAGAGGACAACTCTCCAACCTGTGGCACCTCTCTCAGCTCCAAAATGCTGTGATCCTCTATCTCGGCAGATAGGCCAAGAGTGCCTCTTCCAAGAGCAGGAGAGTTTGACTGAGTCATGGCCAACATTTTTCCATCAAGATTTAATTATTTTTTATTTGTAATCTTAGACCAGGAAGGGAACACTTAGCTGTGCTAGCTTGTTTCCAGGTGTGTCCAACATGTGAGTTGCACAAACCTGTTTCATTGACAGGATGAAAGTTGGTCATGACATCAGGTAAATTACCTTGTTCTTCAGTAAGTACCATGGGATCTTCTACTTCCTCCTGGCAGTGACCAGAGATGGGCAGAAGGGATCTTGGTTTAACATCTCTTCTGAAGGATGGAATGTTTCATTTCAGGACAGAATAAAACAGGTTCATGTAACCCATCACCCCAGATACATCTAGAAACAAGCTATCACATCTTACTGTGCCTTTCCTGGTCCAAAATTGTACATACATAAATAAATAGAAATAAACAATTAAGAGCCACTGGGTGCAATGACCACTGAAGTGTTTGGTAGCCAAAATGGCCCTGCCAGATGTGGAGGATGTGTCAGAAGTCAGAAGCACCAGGTAGGAAGCAGAAAAACACAGGGCACTGAGAATTGCAGACAGAAGGAACAGACACCAGCAGCAACCAAGTTTTTCAGAGGAGAATGAGAGATTGTGCAAAATAGAGGTAGACAACACACAAGCAAGCCAAACTAGCAGGGTAAACAAAATAATAGAGGGATAATTGCCACAGCCATGGTGAAAACTGCTCAGATCCCTGAGGGGCAGAAAAAGGTGGACTTTGAGGTTGTTTACATAAAGGTGATGTCTGTAACCTCCAGCTCCTGTGTGCAAAGACAACATCCCCTGATCAACAGATAACATCGAGCACTGTCCATTAGAATGGTGACTCAGATGCCGGTCAACCTCTGATGACATCCGATGCACAGTGGCAGGCTGCACTGTAAAAATGGGCCCTGTTTTCATGGCAACAGTACACAGCAATGGACGGTTACACCTAAATGAGCAGTTTCATACCTGACAATTACCAACGGCTGCAGCTGATAAAGCAGTCCAGCAGCAGCACCATGTGGGGGAGAGGATGTGGACAGGTCCTGTGTTTACAAGCAAAGTAAAGCAAGGGGCAAACAATAGTACCAAGAACAGGGGTGTCACATGGCACAGCCCATGGAAGGTGCCGGGTGCCTAGAAGTGTGGGACACAGCAAAGGGCATCACACAATAGGCAGTAGTCCCCCAACTGGAATTCATAGACACTGCAACACATATCGGTTCCACAGGAGAAGCACCCTAATGGATGCATGCACACCCACAGACAACAGCCATCAGCAGACAGGCAGAGTAGTGGAGGATGCTGCCAGAGTTGAAATGGCCCATTAGCACAATACAGCAGCCTTATAGGGATCAGCCCCCCCAGCCTATAAGCAGCAATTAGAGGAGTGCAACACATCCACAGAATGGCACCCAAGGCAGCAATATTCTGGCAGTCAGACTTGAACTGCAGGATGCTGCTGGAGCTAATCCATGATCTGCAGGTCATGGATGAACTGGACAGAAAGGAATAAGCAAATGTTTCAGAAGATGAAGGATGCACTGGCAACAGGAAATGTACAATTCACATGAGTACCACAACAGCACCATGCCAGCTACATCACACAAAAACATCACCCCATACTCATAGGATGGGCATCATACGCTGCTGTACATGTCCACAGGTGTGAAACGGAGACAGTGTACAGCAAAAATGCAGCAGATGGTGTGTCCCATGTATAGAACAATCAGCATGCAGGGTTACTGTACTGTGAACAGTACGGATGACACCACAGTGTCTGAGTTCACCAGTATGCCACACAACAGCACACACAGCCTGATGCAGCTTACCCAAGTGACAGCACCAGGGTGCCCATAGCACTGTTGCCATGTGCCTGGCACCACAGATGAGCAGGACAAAGCTGAGGCATACTGGGCAGTACAGTTCCAATGCCCCACCCTTTGCTGGAGTACCAGGCAGCAGTCTTGGGCCCTGACAGAGGGGGCCCACCTGGAAAGTAGAAACAGGGGCCAACCCTGAATATCAACAGAGGATGGCCAAGAATGACACACTCATAGCAGTATGAAAGGTGAATCCTGAAACTCTGGTTCTGATTACACAATAGTCAGTTGCATGTTGTGCCCTAAATACCTACTGTAAATAACAGACAGATAAGAAATACACAGCTCCTCAGAATGTAGAAGGTGGCCAGGTACCAAGTAGAGGGTTACCCTACTGGAAATCATCAGGTGTCTTGATGGACCAGTTCAGCCCTGCTGGGCAGCTATGGTAGAAGGATGCAGGACTACAGTCAGACTGACATGATGGACATTTTTGTGAATGCCAGCCACTGGACCCACATCAGGGGCTGGTGTGTAACACCTATGGAGGGCACAGCATGCCCCACCATGCAAATGGAAACATGTGAGGTGTCTAGCAGTCCAGCCAAATGGCACCACCCACAGTGGTAGTGCTCAAACCATGCAGAGGTACCCAGCCTGTCTGCACTCTAGGGAGTATAATTATCCCTATTCCCCATTATCCCTTTTGCATGCCATAGTGCTGTTCATGTCAAACACACCCTTTTCTTTGATGTGACAGAAGAGGAGGGGTACCATTCAGTATTGTAAATGCTACTACCCGGGCACCACCACAACAATAGGACTGTGACGTGACATGGTGATACCGATGTGTTATGGCCATGGTCCTCCCCATACTGTAACTGACAGCAGTGTATCACCCTTCGTCTGCAGGATTCAACAGATACATTTGAAATGGAAGGATCTCAGTTTCAAGTACAAAAGGATACTGCTGGACATGCAAAGGAGACCAAGCAGTGCACTGAAAGAGCTGATCAAGGACTCCTCATACTTCAACAAACTACATGGCATGCTGAGCACAAGGCTGCTCTCGGTGGCACGAATGCCGACACTCGGGATCTCAACACACAGGATCCCGAGACCGACATCCTGACAGTGCAGTTCTCTGATGGATTGGCAGCCCAATGGTGGAAAGCCCGACACAGCAACTACGGCATTTTCATTAGTGAGTGTGGGGCTCCACCCCCACATAGCAGGGGATCTTCACCCCCAGCACCTCCCTAAATTAATATAGTGGATCCCAGTAAAGTACACATTCTGGATAAATGTACACTTTTTCTATTTCCTGATTTTTTTCTATCTTTGCAATGTCAAATTTTCTGGTTAAGTGCACACTACTTAAGTGCATATTCCTGTTAAGTGCACATTTTCACAGTTCACCAGTGCAACTATTAACATGTAATTAGCACCTGTTAAGTGCACAGCCTGTTTTCAGCTGGTGTGAGAACAATATTTTAATAAGCATCTTGCCTGCAATGCCTGTTTAACACAATGGATTCAAGTGGAAAAACAAATAAATACACTAACAAAATAATTTTTAATCACATGAATGTATTTTATTTGATATTCTACTTATTTTTATGTTATTCTAAGTACAGAAATAAAGAAAATAAAAAACAGATCTCTGGCTTAGTCTTTCTCATTGAAAATATGTAGGTCTGCATAAGTGCACAGCCTGCTTAAATGCAAATTTTTTTCTGTGCAAAAAGTGTGTGCATTTAAGAGGGCTGCAGTTTATAACCAACTCTGGTTTGGTGCAAATTTGGAAGTCGGGCTTTCCAGCATTGGGGAACTGCACAGTCGGGATGTCGGGCTCAGGATCCTGGGTGTCGGGATCCTGAGTTTTTGCATTCCACAGAGATACCAACTCAACACAATAAATGAAACACAGAACTGCTAACAAAGGTAGTTGAATGCAAACAGTCCACATGCATGCAGCAAGTGTGAGAGATAGTGGATCCAGAAGAGTGGTACTGAACAAAGGCAATGGTGCCATGTATAATATGGGACTGCAGTGTTACAGAAAAACTAGCCCTTGGTCAACATGCAGTGTGGCCTAGCACGTATGCCCAGTTACATGGACACAATAATACAGGCACTGTTTCTGACACTGATAGGCAGGTTTTGCCATAGTACATAACGATACAGTGACAAACAGTACCCGCACCTGTGGCATGTCTGCCACAAACATCTTCTAACTGTGGTCCAGTACAGTGCCATATAGCATTGTGCAGGTATGGCAGCCCATCTTAATGCTGTGGGTGTCATCAAAGAGTTGTGTACCACTGTGATACTCCTGAGGGGTTGTATATGCTGGTGCAACAAAAAAGATCGTGACCAGCATTACAGCGACAGTCTTCATGTCAACCCCAAGATGCAGTCGGCATGAAGCCGCACTGTTTGGGACCATTTTGTACATTGGGTGCTTTGACCCCCAAACCCTGCACCCCCAAACTAATGGATTCTAACCCCAGGTCGGAGTTAGTTTGGGGAGGGGGTGCAAGTCGGGGAAATGGGGTTACCCCCTTCCAGCGGCTCTTCTATGGTGCCATGGCATTGTAGTTGATATCGAGGCATGTTGCCATCGAAATGTTGCTGTTAGGGTGGCATACCATCCAGAGGTACTACCGGGATGCATATGTTAAGGCAGCAGTATTGGCTAGTCACCATATTGTTTGTTTCAGCAATTATGTTAATTATGTACCTGCAAACTGTGCCCTCCCCTAGAGAAAGATAAGTACAGGCTGGAGACAGTGCAGGGTGACCAAAATGATTCAAGTTCAGTAGAGAAGATCTTACAAAGATTAGCTCAAGGCACTGAATATACACTCGCTTCAGGCCAGATGAGAGAGGGTCACCCCTGAAAAAGAGACCTTCTTGTCTCAGTGAGCCAACCTGGTTATCAAACTTCAAATAAATAAATAAGAGGATATGATACAGACCTTCAAGTTCCTGAAAGAAATGAACAAGGTAAATGTCAAGAAACTATTTAGCATAAGAAGCAGATCAAGAACATAGAAACATAGAAACATAGACTTTGAAGGCAGATAAGGACCGCTTGGCCCACCTAGTCTGCCCATTTTGGAGCATTAGTGGAAAGGGATTCAAAAGGAATAGAGAAAGATTTTTTATAGAAAAAGTAGTGGAGCCATGGAACAATCTGCCAGTTGATTTGATGGATGCCAAAGCTATCAATGGTTTCAAACATGGCTGGACAGAGTTTAGGGCTTAGTGGTTGCTCAAGGTGGTAGCGGTAGAGTGGGATAGTTTGTTTTAGAACCCTGTATGGACAATAAGTCCCAAGTTTGCTAGGGTTTTATGGCAGACTGGATGGACCAATGGTCTTTTTCTGCTGCTGTTGTCTATGTGTGTATGTTTCTATATTTTCTGGCACAAATATCAATATATCCATTTTTCTTCTCATTTTCTGTCATTCCTGAACCAAAATATGGAATTTTAAAGGTTTTAAAAGGTCCCACTCCCATGACATGCCCATCATAAAAACAACTTAAATATCATGATACAGTGATGACTATCAGAAGCATGTGGTAATGCCATCCTATTACATCTACAGTATTAATGTAGCATGTACATTCATCTGGTAACCTCAATGGAAGAGCTCTGTAAAAATTGTGAAAAGCAGTTATCTTTAAAGAGCTAATGAACTACACTGTTTTGTCCACATCAAGATTATTGAAGTCAGGTGTTTATTAACATTTTGTGGTCAGTTGTTTTGTGTGTGACAACTAGTCCATGTTTGTTATGATCATAAATTGTGACCCAGGGTTAGTTCCTAAAAGAAGTCAGTTCAACTTCAGACTGTTCAGCGCACACTCTGTGTAACAAGATGGAAGTGATTCTGTGGGAGGTAAGCCGACTGCTGTTGGTTTCTACTCAGAATATTGAGAGGATATTTGAATATCTCAGTAATCAATCTGTTCTACTGCTCTTGAACATACCCACCCCTGAGATACTGACTGACAAAGTTTTTCTTCATCACGTTATGATATGTATTCTGACAGCTTAAACTCACTATCCACTGATTACATCTAATTTTTTTATGTTTACAGAGAGATCATGAACCATGGAGAGTGAGGCAGTGTGAGCAACTGCAATTTTAATGGCAGAAGATGGGCACCCCTCCTGCCACCCACACAACTCCAATATGTGTGATCAATTTCCCTGGTGACTGGTGTCCCCCTAATCCTTTTGAACACCACTTCATATGTGTGAACCTGTTGCCATGGTGGTCCATTGTCCCCTGGCCCCCAGAACATCCCCAATATGCTTAAAAAGGTTTTGTCTCTAGTGGTTTCCCCACCCAGTATCACCTCCAATATGTTTACAAAGTTTTTCGCTGGTGTCCAGTGTTTCCTTCATCCCTGAACACCCCCAGTATTTTTATAAAGGTTTTGCTGGTGTCCAGTGATTCCCCTGATTCCAATATGTTTAAAAGGGATTTTCTTGGTGGCCAGTGGTCGAACCTCCCTCCTCACAGGTTTGAATACCTCTGCCCCCCCAACTGCTTGATTTGTCCCCTGCACCTTCTATTCATAGGTCTAACACCTCCAGATAAGCCTGTCTGATCCCAAGCACCCCTCTGTAGACTGGCACAGACCCTCTGCTCACATCCACAGCTGGTCACTGAATGACATGTCATGATCATGCACTGTACTCCACTGATTATAATAGTTGTGCAGTCACAACCTGTCAGCCAGCAGCTGGCTGTGGAGATGAGCAGAAGGTCTGTGCCAGCTGGCAAGAGAGGGAACACTGGGATCAGATAGGCTTGTTGGGGGTGTCAGACCTACTGAGGGGAAGTCAGGGATAGATCAGGCAGGTGAGAGACAGTGGGATTCGAACCCTTGGAGAGGGGTGTGGGACCACTGGCCATCAGGGAAAATATTTTAAATATATTGGGGGTTGAGGGGACCACTGGACACCAGGGAAACCTTTTCTTTTTAAATTTGTATTTTTATTTAGACAGAGCCAGTAAAATACATATACAATTAGCAGGTACAAGTACAGTGTATGATATCACATATATTGACATATTAAGTTGACAATGGTTGTACCATTACCAAAACAATTAAAATGCCTCCATCAGTAATGCTTCCCTGATGGAAGAGGAACACTTGGATATTGTGGCAGTTACAGAAACATGGTACATGGAGAACCATGACTGGGATGTCAACATACCAGGGTACACAATCTACAGAAAGGACAGGGAGGGTAAAAGAGGAGGTGGAGTAGCTCTTTACATAAGGGAAGGGATCAAAGCTACAGAACTAAAAAATAAAGGAGGAGGACAAGAGGCACTCTGGGTCACCTTGGGGACAGGGAATGGCATCACAATCCGCACAGGGGTTGTATACAGACCTCCATCTCAAGGGGAGGAAATGGACAAGAAAATGATAGAGGACATTCTCAAAATGGCTGAAAAAGGGGAGATACTGTTGATGGAGGACCTGAATATGCCAGATGTTAACTGGATGACATGGACTGCAGCCACATCCAAGAGAAGATCCTTCTCGATGCCCTACAGGGGGCATGCCTTAGACAGCTAGTGGTGGAACCCACTCGGGAGGGAGCAATATTAGATCTGGTACTCTCAAATGGAGATAGGATCACAAATTTAGAAGTCAGTAGACATCTGGGAACAAGCAACCACTGCACAGTGTGCTTCACAATAAACACAACCATGGAGACAAGCCATACAAAGACAAGGATACTGGACTTCAGAAGGGCTGACTTTGGCATAATGGGTGAATACCTGAGGAATGCATTTGCAAATGGCCAGAAAGGAAAGGTGGAAAAACAGTAGAGAAAAATCAGAACTGCCATCATGGAGGCAACAAGCCTTTGTGTGAAACAAATAAAGAAAACAAAGCAGAATAAAAAAACACTATGGTTCTCAAAAGAGGTGGCAGGGAAGGTTAAGGAGAAAAGGCTGCATTTAGAAAGTATTAGGAATCACACAAGGAGCACCACAGGGAACTGTATCAATTAAAGCAGAAAGAAGTGGGGAAGGCAGACAGAAAAGCAAAGGCCCAAACCGAGGAAAAGATAGCTAACTCAGTTATGAAGGGGGATAAAACCTTTTATAGGTACATTAGGGAGCATAGAAAGGTTAAGGGAGGGATAGTGAAGATTAATAAAGGAGAGGGGAGGTGGGCAGAGGGAGACAGTGAAAAGGCAGAGATACTAAATTAATATTTGCTCAGTATTCACAAAAGAAGAAGAGGAGGATTACCTAAACCAAACAATAGAAGCACTTGGGTAGTGGGGTTGATGCCAGTCCATTTACAGAAGAAAGAGTCCTGAAAGAACTCCTAAAACTCAAGGTGGACAAAGCAATGGGGCCTGACGGGATTCACCTCTAGAATCCTAAAGAACTAAGGGAGGACCTAGTGACACCACTGACCACACTTTTAACAAATCATGGAAGGATGGGGTGGTACCTGAGGACTGGAGGAGGGCAGATGTGATTCCCTTCACAAAGGTGGGAGCAAGGCAGAAGCAGAAAACTACAGACCTGTTAGTTTGACCTCAGTGGTGGGGAAAATGATGGAATCCCTTCTGAAAGAAAGAATTGTTGAGTACCTAGAGGCCAGCAGGGCACAGGACCCAAAGCAGCATGGATTCACAGCAGGAAGGTCATGTCAGATTAATCTAATCAATTTCTTTGACTGGGTGACCAAAGTAATAAACCAGGGAGTGGCTGTGGATATGGCCTACCTAGACTTTAGCAAGGCATTTGACACAGTCCCGCACAAAAGATTAATAATCAAGTTAGCCAGCCAGGGAGTCAGTCCCAGGGTGGTAGCCTGGGTAGCAAACTGGCTGTGCAACAGGACACAGAAGGTAATAGTGAATAGAACACATTCTGAAGAAAGGGGGGCTACTAGTGGAGTACCTCAGGGCTCAGTACTGGGTCCAATCCTCTTTAATGTCTTTATAGGTGACATTGTGGAGGGTCTGGAAGGAAAGGTATGCCTCTTTGCAGATGACACAAAGATCTGTAACAGAGTTGATACACAAGCGGGGGTAGAAAGGATGAGAAGGGACTTGGCAAGGTTGGAGGAATGGTCAGACATATGGCAACTTCGATTCATAGAAACATAGAAACATAGAAGTTGACGGCAGATAAGGACCGCAAGGCCCATCTAGTCTGCAGGTCCACCACCAATGAGGTTCAAAATATGATTTGTCTTTGCTGTAAGATAGGAAAAAGTGAAATGTATTCTCTTCTTTGTCACATGGTATTTGGGGCATAGTCATTGTCAAAGAATATGCAGGTGAGCCCATGATAGATTGTTTTCCTTTGCCAACCTTGTTGAAAAACCCTCTCTTTTGCTGCATAGTTCAGAAAGTGGACCATGATCAAATGCAGTCTGGCAGAAGGTGAGATTGGTAAGGCCCTGTGTGTATGCTTGATCTCTACAATTCTGGGTCAAACTCCATGGCCATGTGAAGGAAAGGAATTAAGAATGCTTTTAGGTTAGTTTCCTCTGAATACTCTGGCATGCCATATATGCAGAGATATTTTCTGCCTAGTCCATCTGTCTGCATCTTTTTGGTTCTGTATGATGGTATTTTGGATTTCTTGCAAAGGTTTTAGGGCTATATCTATATCGTCCATACGTTTTTTAGTCACCATTATTTGCCGCTCAGAATTATCTCCTTGTTGTTTAAGTGTTGCGATGTCTTTGTGAAACTCATTTAGAGTTTCTTTAATGTCTGCACGGAAAGCCACCAGCTCCTGAAAAATCATTTTCAGTTTTACTTTTTTTATTCTTGGGAGTGCCGTTTGGCTTGGAGTGGTCTGATGCATTAGTGGAGGTGGCCAATTCGGATGCCAGGGATAGTTCCAAGATGGACTTGTCTGTGCAATATCCAGAAGCATATGTGGTGCAATCTGCAGAGTCTGTTTTTGAAATTCTCACCATGGTAATAGGTCCCCACTTTTAGAGTGGTTAGCTTTAATTTATGGTGAATTCACTCTTTAAAATGGGACTTTTCCCAAGGGAAGAGTAGGAGCTGTATAATTAACTGGTCTTGTTGTCCGTGACTTCCCCAAAGTCCTCAGGGAAACCTTTTTAAACATATTGGGGGTGTTCGGGGGGGGGGGACGAGGGACCACTGGACACCAGGAAATACTTTTTAAACATATCGGGTGGAGAGTTTGGGTGAGTAGGATCACTAGCCACCATAAAATACAGACAAAATAATACAAAACAAAACACGACAAATTAAAAAAAAAATCACTGAATGCCAAAATGAACTGGAAAAAAATATGTACACCAGACACCTGTACAATGTGGCAGGATTCACACTGTAGTGTATTTAATTAAAAAATAAAAATATAATTTAATTGAAATATCTACCCCACAATTTATGTTTACAAACAAAATAACTTACAAATACTATCACTTTATTTATTTATTTAAGTCTTTGGTAACCAGGTAGGTGCACTGATCCAAGGGACCATTTTCAGGCATGACCCAGGCCACTGTAGGTGGCGGTACAGAAGGAGCAAAATATGTGACAATGAATATGAGTTGTGTATAAACATACATCAAATAAATGACAAAAGCAAGGTACATAGTAGAAAAGTCAGTAAGGAGAGGCTGAACAACTTAAAACTAAACAAGTCAATTCATCAGAGTAGTCAATAATACTAACTGTACATTATTTACTGCATTAGGATGATCAGGACTCGCTAACTATACATTATTTACAGCAAGATAAGTTGACAAGTGAAGGTAAGTGCAAGGTATAGGAACCCACTTGACATTGTTGAGTGTACTGAAGGGAGAGTAAACAGGATGCAGTGGTGGTGGGAGACAGCACCAGGGAGGTGAAGGTTAATCAGCCTGGAAGCAATAGGCTGGAATGGTCGGGGGGGGGGGCATGTTATTCCGGTGTGCAATGGCACTTGGCCGCATCCAACATCCAGGACTTGAGACAAACCTTGAAAGTTGCATGGGTGTCCAAGGAATGGATGGGCATAGGGAGACTATTCCACAGGGTAGGAGCAGCTATACATAATGCTTTTCCACCCATAGCCAAGGAGATTTCAGAGGTTACTATGGGTGGGACAGAGGATGCATGTAGACATCTCACTGGAGTTCTGGAGCAGAGGATGGATGCATAAGGGGAGGCATCCCTGTGCCTGAAAACACTGTCCAGAATGCAAACAAGAGCACAGTTAACATGTAGGTGGAGTGGAAGCCAGCCTAGGGTCTGGTAGAGGTGGCAGTGGTGTGTGGAGTAGGGAACCAGGACACTGAAATGACAAATGTTGTTATATGTTGAGCAGAAGTGCGCACACAAGATTGAGGACATACACAAGTAGAGAGGGGAGCAATAATCAATAATGGGCAGTAAGTTGCCTTGTGCAATGGCAATACGTGCTTCCCTGGTCAAGAATGGCTTGATTCTATTAGCTGCACCAAGTTTCTGGTTCACGCAGTGGATTATGGAGATAACATGATCAGTGTAGGAGAGGGATGGGTCCAGGATAATACCCAGATATTTGAAGGTTGACTCATTTTCAAGTACAGTGCCTTCTGACATTGCTACTGAGAGGGAGGACCCTGACTTGGCAGCCTTAGATATGTAAGGTATGGATCCAAACAGCATAGATGAGTTTTTTGGGGGCATTTACAAGCAGGCAGTGTGACTGGAACCAGGTGTGAACAGAAGTATAGTTCCTGGATAGGGCTGTGGAAATATTCTCTAGTGCCTTGTCGCTGGAGAAGAGGACAAGGTCGTCAGTGTATAGCAGGGCATCGTAAGTAAGACAGCCTGAGGGGAGGGAGTTTATAAACAGGGAGAATAATAATGGGCCAAGGATAGAGCCCTGTGGTACACTGGTGGAGACAGGGAGGGCAGGGGAGGAGGAAGAACCAATACATACTGACTGAGACCTGTTTGTGAGGTAGCTTTGGAACCAGTGAGTGGTCTTGGGGGAGCAGCCAAGGTCACGGGGGGAGGAGAGCAGCAGGGTGTTATCGACCAGGTTGAATGCTTTTGATAGATCAACAAAGACAGCACCTGTGGTTCTCCCAAGGTCCATGTTCCTGAGGATGTGATCAGTAAACAGGGCCAATGCAGATGTGGTAGAGTGATGCTTGCAGATGCCATGTTGCTGTTTGGACATAAAGTGAGTGTCGATGTGGTCAGACAGTTGTCGGTGGATGATCTTTTCAAGGAGCTTGCTGAGGTGGGGGAGCAGGGAAATTGGCTGATAGTTGTCTGTGGATAGTGGATCACCAGATTTAAAAAGTGGGACTACTTCGGCATGTTTCCAAGAGCTAGGCACTGAGGAGGTAATCACTGCCAGGTTAAAGAAGTAAGTGAGTGGTCTGAGGATGGCAGAGGATATGAGTTTGAGCATCGCGGGGAAAAGACCATCGCTGCCTGGGCTGCCCCAGTTAGGCAAGCTCTTTAGTAGTTTAGCAGTGTCCTTAGGGGCAATGGTCCTGAAATAGAAAGAAGGGAGGGGTGGGTTAACAGAGGATGGGGTATGGGGATGTTCAGTGGGATATGACTCAGGACAAGGGGTCCCATTGGGTGGTACCTTGCTAAGGAGAGTAGATAGATCTGTGAACTTCTTGTTCAAAGCCTCAGCAACTTCATCTTGGTCCGTCAGCTGGTCAGAGAGAGTATCGAGTTGAAAGGTCGGGTTTTGAGTGCACGTGTTGAACAGGGAGTTGATATCCCCCCAGAAGCTGCAAGGATCACCAATGTTGACCTTTTGTTTGCTCTGGAAGAAGACACGCTTATTGGCAATGGCAGTTTGTTTTCATAGGTTCTGTAAGTGATTATATTCATTCCAACGGGCAGGGGAGAGGGCTATTTTGTTGGCTCACCATAATTTGTCCCGCTCCCTCATCATGGCCAGGAGATCATTAGTAACCCAGTGAGTGCAGCCTCCCTTGACTCTACAAGTGGTCAGGGGGAAATGCTGATTTTGGAGACAGAGGAATGTGATGGTGAGGAATCTCTCAGCATCAGACACATTGGTGAAGGACTAAAGAGTTGACCAGTTTATTGACCAAGCATCCTCAAGGAGGGAGGGAACATACAGGTGGTTGAAATTACAGAAAGGGCATAGTTTGGTGGTGTGCTTGGCCTTCATGGCCCAGACCAAGAAAGTGGGGGAGTGATCACTAATAGCATCTGATAGCGTCCCCGATTGTAGCACCTTTTCCTCTCTATTAGTGATCACCCAGTCAAGGAGTGTGTGGTTCTGTGTATGCGAATTATGCCTCGAGGGGATAGTAATTAGTTGAGCATGGTTGTGGAGCTTGAGTTGGTTTGAGTAGTCCATCTCATGAGTGCTGAGCCAATCTAGATTGAAGTCCCTGAGGAGGATGGTATCTCTAGAAGGGTAGAGGCTACCCACCACCTCCAGGTGGGTGGCAAGACCTGTCAATTTTCCTAGAGGGGGATTGTAACAGCACCCCACATTTAACTTTTTAGTGGCACCAATGGTCAGTTCCACTAGAAGCCAGTCACTGGGTGAGTTTGAATAAAAGTAGAGGATGGAGACAGCAGAGAGGGACTCATGGATGTAGAGAGCCACCCCACTGCCATTCTTCCTACCAGGCCTGTCATGCCACAGCAGAAAGTATCCTAGGAGATGATAGACAGCATTGGAGAGATTTGACTTCAGCCATGTTTTGGAGATGCCAAGTATGTATGGCTTGTATATGTCAACCCAGGGTTTGAAGTTAGTAAATTTAGAGGGGAGGCTACAGAAGTTGATGTGTGCAAACTTTAGTCCAGTGGAGGATTTCCAGGCAGGGTTAGAGTGGATGGAGATACTTGGGGTCCAGGACTGCTCTTGATGTCTCCTGCTAGAAGCAGCAGAGAGAAGGACAGATTGTACATATTGGTAAAGGGTAGAGGTGGGATAGAGGTGAAGAAAAGGAGAAAGCCAAGCATGTGACTATCTTGTTTGGAGAGAAATACAAAAAATGCGAGCCTCAATGGGGTGCCCTCCCACTTGACAGCAGCACAGGAGGTGACAGCAAGGCTGCTGGAGGGAGTGAGATGGAGATGGGATAGGAGCTCCTGGTCAATGGTAAGTATGGAAGCACCAAGATTGACTAGGAGTAGGGTGCTCAGCAGCGAGGTCGTTGTTCACCTCATTTTGGGAGGGCAATTGGGTAATGCAGGTGGTTGGGGTGGAAAGGATTCCAGTGGTGGGGCAAGGCACATGGACTAGGAGCAGTTAAATGTGAATAAAACACACAGCTCAAAGTGCTAGCCCTGGTAGCACAGTGAATAGGGTGTCTGCCTCCAGAGTAGAGGGTCAGAGGTTCAAGACTGGGGAGCGGACAGGGAAATACACCTGGCAGAGCAGGATGGCAGGGGTTGTGGGCAGCAGAAACAGGGAGAAAAGTGAGGTGCAGTGCAGGGAAATGCAGTACAGAGGGAAGCCAGAGGTGGATCCTGCAGTGACCCCTAGTTGTCACAGAATATAGCAAGCAGTAGGAAAAGTGAACTGATTGTTTCCTGCAGGACACTGGTCATGTGATCAATCACTTGACATGCATCGCCTAAAAGGCAAGAGCCAAACTAGGGTGGGTGGGTCAGTCACTGCACAGCAGCAATGTGATAACAAGGTATGGCTGCAGTTCGCAGCTACCTGGTCATCTGATGCAGCAGGCTCCTTGGCGATGTATTCTCTGACACGAGAGCTAGCAGGGGACTTAGCAGCCTCTGAACAGAAGAAGGAGAATATTTGAGCACAGGCAAACAGGGGCAGGGTTTAAAACAAAATCTCCCTTAGTCAGAGTGGGAAACTTTCCAAGCTAGAGGGATGGTGGGGTTCAACTGTGCATGCGCAACCTAACAGAGAGCTTCAGAGGCGAGTGAGGAGGATTTCGTCTTAGCTATGGGCAACACGAATTAAGGGTAAGCTCAACAAAAGGAAAATAATAGCATATAAACAGCAGGAATCAGTAGCAGTAATACAATCAGGTCCTCTCTGCCGATAGGAAAATTAAAGTAACAGTACACAGCAGTGAGATATTGAGAACAAACACATTAATTATGCTGTTTGTGACAGGGTATGACAGAGTTTGCAGCAGCTACCTGGGCATTTGATGCAGCAGGCTCCTCGGCGATGTATTTTTGCAGCTCAGACAGGAGCTAGCAGGAGACTGAGGAGCCTGGTCATTTAATGCAGTGGGCTCCTCGGCAATGTATTCTTGGAGCTCCAATGGGAGCTAGCAGGGGACAAGATTAAGATGGACACGAGTCAAGCACTCTTAACCTTGAGCCACACTGAATGGTATCAGTTATAGTTGCTGATTACTGACTTTCAAATCAGGATGTGCACAGTTTCAGGAAGACTATGAACAACATCTGACAGGTGCTAACTGCAGAGTCAGTTTTTAGCATGAGTCAGACATACTCACAGCTCTGAAGAGGAAGATGATTGACATATTTCCTCTCACAATATTGCCCTAGCCACATGCACCACAGAACGGTGCAGATAGCCGGATTCGTACAGTACTTTGGAAAATTTATGAAAACATGGTATAGTCTTAAACATAATGATAAAATAAAGCGACAGTCATCAAAAGTAGATGATTTAACACCAGGATAGCCTGCCAGTGTTTAACAGCTAGCATTTCAGTACACTAGCTCTTCCATGACATAAGTCATTAATATAGGTTTGTCTAGCAAGAAGATGGACGTGTGAGTCAATCACTCTTAACCTTGAGCTTTTACAAAGAAAATTAATATTTTTGAATGTCCCTTTTTCTGACTGATAAATGACAGATGTAATTTCTGGGTGGCTTACCAAAATTAAATCAGTTCTTGTCTGAGGGAGAAGACAGAGGGCCCAATTCTCAAAGGCTGCTTAGAACGATGCAAGCTGCGCTGGACAGCAGCTTGCATCGAAGCCCCATGTGCCATGGACCCTGTACCCAATTCAGGTATGGGAGGGGTTCTGGAGCCTAAGTCCCCACACATGCAGCATTCCTTCCCATGCGATGAACACCTGGTGCATGGGAGGTGTCTGTTGCAAGCCCAGTGCAGCACAGGAAATGGCGCATACTGTACATATGTGCACAGTGACTGCCACCAGTCTCAGACACTGAGCGCATATGTACAGTGCAGTGCTGATGCAGACCACAGTCGGTGGCTGGACAGGCACCAAGGGGTGGGTTTCACTAGACCACCAGGTATTGGGCACTGCAGTGATTGGGGGCACATGCCCATGCACATACAGGTGGGCCAGGCAGCATCGAGGTTAGGATGGTGGCAAAGGGGATGGCTGACAGTACCTGGCATGACGAGGCACTATCAGCCAACCAGGAGGATACAACAGCATACAGTGGCATATAGGATGACTGCCCCAGTGGGACATATTCTAAGTCCCACTACACCTGCCCTGGCTGGTGTAAGAGCACTTAGAATATCTCCCACCAGGTGCAGTCTGTGAATAGCAAGCTGCAGCTTGCATCAGCACAGTCCACCTAGCACCCTGTTGCAGCTCTGTGCAGGGTGCAGGGCTGTCGCAGGACCTGTTTGGGGCAGGCAGCCAGAGGTCAATACAGGCCACCTTCGTGAATTGCGTGGAGGCAGCCCTGGACGCAAGGTGCACTTTGCACCATATCTGTTTGGTGCAAGCACCTTGCATCAGATGCAGAGCTTTGAGAATCTGGCCCAGAATGTTTTACTCAGAAACATCAATAAAAGTTTGTTCAGTGCTCCTGAAAGATGGCAGCTGGTGGCATAGTTTCCCACAATACAACAGATTCTGAAATTCTTTGAATATTTGAAGAACCTTATCAGAGGTATGGGGGGGTAAAGAACACAATCAGCAATCTGGACCAAAAGCTTGAAAACCTGTTACCCAGGGTCTCAGATACTGAGCATGCCCTCCAAGAACTGGATTTACGAGGTGAATGTACAGATTCCAAGGTACAAAAACTAAGGGCAGAGATTTCACCGATTTGGGAAAAGACTGATGACCTAGTGTGCCAGGATAGATGGAACAATATCAAAATGGTCGATGTACTAGAGGGGGTTGAAGGACAGAATGTGGCTGAGTTTGTGCATCATCACCTTAGCAACCTCTAAGGCCTACGCAATGTACCTCTTGACATCCCTAGGACTCATCGTACCTTGGTACCATGACCCAAAGCAAAGGACAGACCCCAGCCCATTTTGGCCCTTTTACTGCAATACTCAATTAAAGAAAGAATATTGGCCCTGGCAGGGGAGAAAGGCCCACTTATGTGGCATGGGCACCACATATCCATTTATCAAGACTACTCTGCTAGACTCAATAAAAAAAAGAGTGGCTGTCATTGCTGTCAGAAAAATTTCCAGCAGCTTGGCAAAAAATACAAAATAACATATCCAGCTACATTTAAGCTGGAAAGAAATGAAGTGTTTTATGAGTTCTTGGACCCTCAGGAAGTCACTGCGTTCATACAGAGAAACTGGGGGTACCTACAGATGTTACTAGACCAACACATGCCATGATCAAATCATGACAATCCAAACCCTCAGGCGATGGCTGTCAGGCTATGGAAGTCTCTCCATTCTCCCCAGCCCCCTTTACCAGCAACATGCCTCCTGAACAATGGCAGAGGTGCAGTCATAGCTGCAAAAATGTCAGAATACACTCCCTCAAAAAATAAGCAGGCCAGTGGACTCACAGAAGCAGAAGCAGAGGTTCCAAGGGCTCCCAACAGTGCTGTCCCTTGGCAGACCCCCACTCCGGATCGCATGAGTTTACCCCAACTTCTAACTGTAGAGGACCAGGCAGTCCCACTGCCCTCAAGGACAACCTGCATGCCCTCAAAAGTCAGTTGCTTGCCTCTCACTCATCCCTTCCTGGGCTGAGATTCTGTGGTGCTAACCATAGCTGACCCAGGAAAATGACCTACCAAAGACAGTCGGCAAAGTGACAGTTGAGCGTTTAACTCTCTCCTGCTAATCCAGTAGATCAAAGAACTCTATGTGCAGGGTATAATTACAACATAAACATATCCTTTAAAGAACAATATAAATAGAATAAAATATGGGGGTGTTATGTGTAACAAGAAGTTTACACACACCCGAAGGCTTAGATGCTACTTAAACCCCGAGAGCGAAGCTCGAGGGGTTTATAAAATGCATCTAACCCCGAGGGTGTGTGTAAACTTCAAGTTTACACACAACACCCCATATTTTATTTTATATAATTGCTGGATCTTCCTTTTTGGCCACAGCAATTGTATAAAATAAAAATAGAAACAACTTCCCTGACTCCTGTGCGGCTGTGGTCCACTTTGGTTTGAGTGTGCGGTCCACGCCAAGTTTATTTATTTAAATCTGTTCTGTGATTCTTTCCTGCTGGCAGGCAAACTTTTTTTTTTTTTTTATTTTGTTTGCGGTAACTTACCACTGAGTCTCTAGTGGCTGTTCTCTCTCTTGTGGAACAGGAGATGATCAGTGGTCTGGGCAGGAGAACTGCAGTGGGCTCATGGGCAGACTGAGAGAAAACCGTGCATGTGTTTGCCGTAATAAACACTCCTTTATTACTGAAAATTATGGCATGGTTTTACTTTGGTAAAAAGGAAGATACATTAATTACGTAGAGAATAATGAATGGGGTGGTGTGAATTATGAGAATTTAGTGCACACCTGAGATGTGGGATGCTACATAAACTTCAAGGGTTTATCAAAGCTTCCCACACCAAGGGTATGCAGTAAATTAAATGCCTACACTACTCATGCCTTTTTATAATTACTGTGCATTAATTTTTTCCTGCCAGATTCAGTGCAAGAGATTGCAAGTAGTGGTTTAGAGTGTTGAAAGAGATTATAACTAGTGTTTTTTTTTTAAATGTTGCAAAACCTTTGTTCTGAATAAGTCAGCAGTTTAAACTTATGCACTTTTTTGTCAAAAAAGTGAATATTACAATAAGAAAGATTAGTTTGCCTCTGAATTTCTCAGTCAGTGTGGTCACCATAGAGACTGATGTCACAAGGTGTCGATGAAGGGTCTTGTGGGAAGATAAGTGGTAGGGGACTGCAACAGTGAAATGCAAGGTAACCTGATGTAAGAAATGTTTTTATTTAAGTTGTTTTAGGTAAAATAGTACAGGTTTCATTTTGTGACAGACAGAGAACACTGTTTCAATTTTATTAATTGGCTATGTGATGTAAAGACAGAGGCTCACGCTAAATGTGAACACTTTGTGCAAATGTGAACTGGGTTGGCCCATTGAAAAAGAGTGATGCCCAGTAATTATAAAGGTGTTTTGTCCCGCAATGGTGAGAGGTACACTGCTTCATGTTCCTGAGGACTGGAGGAGGGAACCTGATTATTTTCATCATATGATTGGGTATGGGGTGGATAATATGAGTCCTGTTCCCTTCTTCCCTGCATGCTGCAGCTCTCACTTATTTGGGGGTCCCCCATGCACCCTTGGGACCCTGGTAGTAGGCAGTGCAGTCATTTAGGGAAGTGCCCAATGTTGTGGCGATGTAGTCAGTGACCACCCCATACCGCTGGTGCTGTATGGGTGCTCATCCCCCCTCCCCATGAGGAAACTTGTTATTGGGGCTGGTGTGGCGGTCTGGACACTGATGTGAGCTCAGGGAGAGGGTTGACTAGAAGAGGGTTAGAGGACGCCTACTCTTGGGTATTAACACCCACATTTTCTCTTTCTTTCTTTCTTTCTTTCTTTCTTTCTTTCTTTCTTTCTTTCTTTCTCTCCAGACAGTTCCACATGAAAATAGCAAGGGTTAAATGATTACCACCACAAACAGCATGGACAAAACAGCGTGAACACATATGGTGAGGGCTTTTTTTGTGAGGGGCTTTGCCCCCATACCCCCTTTAGTATGGATTCCAACTCCAGAGGGGACGCACCTTGGGGAGGGGGGAAACTTTGGTTGCCATGTGTGCTCATGCGGTTTTGCTGTCCCTGTTTTTGTCGAGCTGTTTTACCCTCACTATCTTGATGGGATACCCTCCAGACCCTGCTTGAAAGGGGTCACCCTGTCCCAAATCCTGCTTTCCCCTCTTCACTTCTCTGATGCTAGGTACTGGCTTGAGGCACCTCTTACACTCACTAAGGATGAAAAAAGATGTCTCATATCTCTTTCTGCTGCAGCACCTTTCTCTTTTTTCCTCCTTGGGCTGTCTGGCTGTTCGACCCCATACAGGCCGAAAGCCAGAAGGGCAGCTCCTGAAGAAATCCACACAGTTGCAACTGTTGAAAGTACATGAGAGGTAAACAGCAAGGGAGACATGGATGTGTAGTCCCTGATGCCTCCTTGGGAACTCATATCTGCTGTAGTTAGGTTCTAGCCTGTGCATTGAACCCAGTAACCAGGGAATGAAGGTGGGCTCCTTGATATTCTTCTGAATAACCAAGGTTGGAAAACTACTGACATTTGTAATTAAGCATAAGACAATGTGGGACAATGGAAGACGGTTATATGGTGCTCACTAGCTTGGCAAGCTACAGGTAATATGTAGTAGTGAGACTGCTGGAGTATAGGGCTAAGCAGCTCTAGAGCTCCTATAGTGCTCCTTGCTTCTCTAGCAGTCGCACTGCCTAATGCACTAACGGTCCCACAGTCTTTATCTCCCACAAACAGTTCTGTTGACTAGTACTGACATAACCACAATGGCAAACTGCCCAGGGGTCAGAAGAGCTTCTTTTTTTTACCCTTTTCTTCTTTTCTCTCTTACTCTATACTTTGCTTTATCTATGGTTGCAGTCATGGTAGCACTCCTTTAGGCATTATGAAGTCATGTATAAACCCTACTCCACTCCCATAACCATCTCCTTTGCTTCTATAAGTTAAGGGACATTGTCCTGTGAACACTTTTCTGCTTACCCAGGATACACAGATGAGGACGGACCTCAGTCTCCCAGATGGGTATGGTTACTCTCATAGGCTGAAGCTACCTGAAGGTGCCCCATCTCCTCCTATACTGACTGAATTCTATTAATACATGATGGTAAGGGTGCTTTTACTGATTCTGGGCTCTCCTGTCACCTTGGATATATATGTCAATGAGGGGGGACAAGATCCTGACCTTAGGTTCACTATTGCAAGGCTTTTGGGGGAAAAAGAGGACACTAAACAAACTCCTTCATATCCCAAGGGAGCTGGTTATGCTTGTTGACTTTGTGTATAGTTGCTAGCATGCTTAGAGAAAGATGGTAAGCACTGGAGGGTATTTTTCCCCTCCTGCTACTGATTCCCTTTCATGTGCTACTCCACACTTCTTTCCCTCAGAGGTTCATATGGCTTATTTGCTCTTGTCAGTATGTATGTTTTTACTGTTATTTTTCTCTATGCAAATTGTCATTGGTGTGGCATGTTGTGTAAGGGTGTGTGGGGTTTTAACAGGGATTCCAATGTTGTTTTTGGAGCATAGATATGAATCTGGTGCTCAAAAAGCATTTTTGGTACTAACAATTCTGTTTTTTGTTAATGACAAAGATAATACTTACTGCCCTTCTTTACCATGTTTAGGAGGGTTGCACTCATGTTGTTGGCCTGGCTGGGGCCACCCCTCACCAGGTAAGGACACTCATTGTACTTTGCCCAGCAGGGAATTGGTAACCCTTGCTTAAACCTTATGATGATAGGGAGGGGGTTTGCTTTCTGTTGCCACCTCATATGCTATAAAATTTGGATACATTCAACAACTTCTACAAAGTACAATGTCTTCTGATCTTAAACGTTATAACATTGTCACCTGGAATATGCAGGACCTCAGCTCACCCATTAAAAGAAAATAGGTGATCAACACCTTAAAAAAGAACAGTGTGACATTGCCTTCATCCAAGACATTCACCTTCTCCTGGCTGAGACTCAAAAGCTCACCAGGGACTGGGTGGGGTGGTAGCAGGTAGCTCGTATTCCACCAAGTCCAGAGGCATCACAGTTCTCTTTTATAATAGTCGTGAAGCTCAGGTACTATCAGAGGTCAGTTCCAAAGATGGTAGGTGGGATGTAGCTCAAGTTATAATTAACTCCCAACATGTTTTGTTCTGGAATATCTATGCCCTGAACAGGAACGCAGGGGATTTCTTCCTGGAACTTGCTCAGAAATTCTCTCGATTGCTGCAACAGGGCAACCACCTGTTTCTAGGTGGGGATTTCAGTGAATTATGGGATCCAATTTTGGATCAACTTAGGAGTCCATCTACAGTGATAATCAAGTCTAGAACTAACTTGAGTAATAATAGTAGTAGTAATAGATTTTATTTGTTTGTGGCACCCTTTCCCAAAGGCTCATGACACCCTTGCAACAGAAAAGCATCACAGAAACATACAATCCAAAAATATATCATTAATATTATACATCTAGTAAACAGTTAATCTCATTTATGCTTAAGTTCCCTATAATCATTACTGGAACAGTAAATAAACTCTGTTAATCCTGTCTTGAGAGCTATGGCAGCTGAATATGACCTCCTGGATCCTTGGAGAGAGAGAGCTCTTTCCCAAAGGAAGGGACTTCACATTTCACTCTGCCCCATGTAATACAGCCAGTAGACTGGATTTTTACCTGGTGTCCCACACCCAGATGCAGGAGGTATTGATTTCCTCTATTGGCCCCATTGTAATATCAGATCACACTTGTGTATGCCTGGCTATTGGCATTGGCCATCATGGCAGATGTATACCTTTCTGCTTTCCCTGCCAGATTTCAAAACTTGGCTAGCCCAAAAGATCATAACCATCCTAAAAATAAACTTGACCCCAGAGGTCTCTAACTGCATGGGATGTGATTACAGCCTACCTACAGGTTAGTATTAGTTTTGCTGCTAATAAGAAGAAAATGAGGCTGCAGGAGTTTGAGACCCTCCAAATGGCTCTCAGGAAAAGGGAGGAGACATATAACTCTTTGGACTGACATTCCCCATGGCTCTACTGGGACATGTTACAATTAAAATACTGCATTAGCTCTATCATGTCAATGACCACTGCTAGGGTTCTCCAATGAACATCCCATAGATACTGGGAATCCAGAGAGTAGGTTGGGTGCCTGATAGCATTCCATACCAAGGTGCAACAGACAGTGAAGCACATAAGTACTATTCAGTTGCCTTTGGGAAACGTAACAGTTGACCCACATTTTATTAACTGATAGTTCCATTCTTTTATAAGGCGCTTGGTTCCATGTCATAATAGTGATCGAAAAACAGCGATCGCTATTATAGCAAGTGTACATCGCCAAAAATCAGCTTCAGTGATGCACACTCGCAGTGCAGAAAAAAAGGTACCTGAGACCTACAGGTCTCATTTTTAATGTGGGGGGCTGCACCCTCTGCATCCCCCCAGGGGTGCATCACCCCGCAATGCCCTAATTATGGATTCTCAAATCCAGGGGGGGTGCATGTTGGGTGGGGGGGGCATGCAAAACCTGATTAAAATACATGCCACCAGGTGGCAAAAAAACACCCGCACCATGCCGGACAAGAACCCAGTACCCCATGCCTCCCAGCTGATCACCCTCCCCATGACACCAGCAATCCAGCTCGACAGCTGCTCGCTGCAACCCCTCCCACATGCCATCCCTTCCCTGCCTCCCCCCATGGATGTGTGCTCATATACCAGCTAGTTCCTGTTGCAGTTTTCACCAACCTCAGTATCCGGTCGCCCTCTTCACTGGGTAGCCATGATCACAGTCACCGACACTGAGTCACCATTTTTCTAGGTACTCAGTCTCGATTGCTATGGTCATGGACTACCAAGGAACTTTACTGATCTAAAATGGGACTTGATGCCTCTGCCTTGGAGTGTTTTTTGCAAGCTACGATATTGTCACCACTGACACCAGATCAGAGAGATCAGTTGAAAGATCCAATAACACTCCTTGAGATAAAGCAGGAAGTCAAGCTTCTACCCAAAGTGAAAACCCAAGGATCAGAAGGGTTCCTTGCTGAGCTCTACCACTCATTTATGCCAGAGGTAGGCCAGTATGACAGGGGGTTCACAAGTAGCTTTTCAGAAAAATTGACTGCCAAATTCCATGTCGGAGGCTTTGATCATCCTATTGCCTCAACCTGTTAGGGATTCACAGGTGGTATTCAACTACAGGTCCATCTCATTATTAAACTTAGATGCTAAGATTTTGGCTAAGGTACTGGCACTGTGGTTATAACAACTGAGAGCCAACTCTCAGACAAGTTTTGTCAAGGGAAGATTGGCACTGGATAATCTCAGAGGAGCTATAAATGTCATGTGGGCAGCATCAATGTCAAGAATACCATTGGTTGTAGTATGTGTGGACACCAAAAAGGCCTTTGACTCCGTAGACTGGGAATACTATGATAATACCATTGGAGCAATGGGGACTGGTCACATCTTTACTAGGTGGGTTCACCTGTTGTATGCAAACCCAATAGCTACCATACTGACAGGTGACACAGTTTTGCCACCAGTTAACCCTCAGCAGATGAACAAGGCAGAGCTGCCCACTCTTGCCAGTCCTCTTTCTCCTAGTAATAGAACCACTGATTCAGAAAATCCAGCAATAGAGCTGTGCAGAATAAGAAAATTCTGATTTCATGGAATTTTGATGAAATTTCATGAAATTCCATGAAATTTCATGGAATTTCATCAGACTTTTGTGGAATGTTTTAAAATTTAGCAATTTGGTCATAACATGGCTGTTGTTTAAGCTAGATCTCTGAAATTTAGCATATGTACTCTTTGGGTGGAGTGCCAATCATCATAAAATTCAAACAGGTAGTTACAAAGTTATAGGTGCTCTAAATCTGTCATTTTATTTTTTGTGCAAAGTTTCATGAACATTGTTATCTGCATATATGTCAGCCATCCATTGGGTCAGAGATCTTAAATTTGGCATGATTCCTTGATGATAGGCGTTCTAACAATGTGCCGGATTTCATTACAATATGATGCATCATCTCAAAATTATGTGTGCTCAAAATCTGTCATTTTATTTTTTCCTTAAAATTTTGTGAAACAATTTCATCTGCATATAACTCAGGCACCTTTGGAGCTAAACATGTTTAAATTAGCATGAATAGCCTTTTTATAATGCTTATAGAATTATCTATATATAGAGAGAATTGGATTAAAGATTTATAAGTTACAGGGGTTCAAAACATTACCATGTAAATATTTGCAAAATGTTGTGAAAACTCTAAAAAATGTGGATGTTTGTAACTTATCTGCTCTTGCAGGCATAGACTTAACATTTGACATGCATATCCATAGTCTATGTATCTTAGTGTCTAACACAACTGGATAAATTGGTTTAGAAGTTTTAAATTTGCAGTTGAAACAAAAAAATTATTGGTAACATTTTCTCACATATTTTTGGTAGCATATAGATGAAGCATCCAGAATTCTTTCTCTGTAATTTAACATTAACAATGCACATAACTCTACTTCATTTGATAAGCTGTGCTGAGCTTTTTGCAGTCCTGCTGTTCCTCTCTGGGTGACTATCCACACTTCTCTTTTGGCATAGCCAGATTGACTGAGTAGAACTATTGATCCCATGGATATCCTCTTTGTTCTTTACAGTAACAAACTCCTTTAAAACATGAGTCACCTACTCCTTTTCCTATTGCCCTACCCTGTTGGACTAGTCAGATTTCTTCCTTCCTGCTGCCCCAGACATTGTTTTCTCCCATTACATCTTTTTGAATATCTCTAAGTCCCAGACTTGAAGTACATCAGGCTCCCTGGATCATAAATTTACTGGATGTGATCTTTAAATATCCTACATTCTGGTTGGAATTGTTGACACTCTGTGCTTCCTTACTCCAACCTGGGCGTCTACCACTGTTGTGCTACCCAGCTCAGATGTCCATTTCTTGGTGAAACTGTGCATCTAACTCTCAAACCTGGTGACCCCCTGCAATACCTGCCTCTCACATCCCTATCCTATAATTAGAATTCCTCAGATAAGGCTAAGTGAAATTAGCAAATACAATGTTATGAAATTCTTCATGAAATTCTACAATTTTCACAAACACTCATGGGATTTGAAACTAAGTACAGATGTAATTTTGCAATTTCTGACAGGAAGCAGTTAATAAAATTGACATACAGTCTCCTTGTAAGGTTTAAGAGCCTACTAAATTTAATGGCATTGCATTCTCTAGTTTTAAAGTTTCAGGGGTTTATAAATTTGTAGTTTACATTCTTACAAAATGAAAATTTTAAATGTTGCGAAAGTTCAACTGCTATTAATTTAATCCCATTTAAAGCTGCAAATATGAACTTTTTTTAGAAATTGCCATGTGGTATAGTAGTTTAAATGTTTCAACTCTGGTTAACTCTGAATATGTTGGTGCTCTCTTTAATGCTAAGTCAGTCTGCTCTGGAGTTCCTCAGGGCTCTATACTGGGACTGCTTCTATTTTTCCTATTCCTGAATAAACTCCCTCAATCCTGCCCAGAACAAATTATACTCTATGCTGACGATGCCGTAATTCTCTCCACCCATAAGGACCCACATTCCCTGCAAAAAATATCCAACTTGGTTTTTGCATCAGTGGAGAACTGGTTCAGTAAACAGAGACTTATCCTCAATTATAAAAAAAAAAATACCATGCTTTTCAGTAACTCCCACAGCAATCACAGGTTGCCCCCCCCCCCGATCATCACAAAACAATTTTGCTAAACTCTCGAACAGGTTCTAACCTTTAAATATTTTGGGATCACTCTTGACAGTAACCTGTCCTATGGGGCCCACATTGACAACATTGCTAAGGCTGCCAACACATGACTTGGTCTTCTCTAGAGGCATAGGACTAGCTTAACCCCTGCAGCCTTAAGTGTTGCAGCTCAAAGCTTGATTGTCTCCATCATCGACTATGGCCTCATCATTTATGGATCGGCCACTTCAACTGCCCTCCGACGCATTTCAACATCACTCAACAAAGCCTGTCAACTTATTACTGGGTCCCATCGACTAACCCATAAGTGCAACCTCTATGCCAAAACTGTCTGGCTACAACTATCCAGTAGCATAAAATACCAAACCTGCATTATGGCTAAGAAGATCACTAAGGGCCTTGTGCCCCCAGTGGTCCTATCACTCCTCTGCCCAAGTAGTAACCCCTGCCACACTAGGGGCTCTGAATCACAATGCCTGTTGGTCCCACTTTGCAGAACCTGTCTGGGTCAACACTCATTTGCCTACCGGGCCCCTAGCTGGTGGAATAGCCTCAACAATGCTAGGCCTATTCAAATCAAGGCTCCAGCTCTACCTCTCTGCCTCCAGCACCTGTGACTGCCATCCCTCACAGCTATCCTGCAGTCCTAGCTGTATGTCCCCACACAGCACTTTTTACCTTCTTCCCCCTTTCTTCCCTTTTCCCCATCCTTCCCCTTCCCCCCTGCCCCACCCAGCCCCACTTCCTGCACTTCTCTTGTGTTTGACAAATGCCTCTGGCAAGCTGTCATCCCCCAGTGTTTCCCCTTCCCCTGTAACCCCTACTACCCCTGCCTGTATTTTCCTACAAGTTTACATTGAATGCATTTACAACTGTGTGTTAATTTTTTTTATCCTTCCTAATATTGCATTTGCTCTATTGTGTTCTGTTGTATTGTCCAGTTTCTGACTTGGAACCTTTGTAAAAGAGCCTCGGCTCAAAGGTATTTGTAATCCTAGACTTAAATAAATAGAATAAATAAAAAAAATATGTATTGTTTTAAAATCAGAGGGAAATAACTGAAATTTAAATGTTGGCAACATGTTTGGCAGGTTATAACTCAGTCCTATTTGAAGCTAGAAATCTAAAACTATGTACATATGCAAATGTATTGATAACCTGTATACCTGTCAAATTTTTTAAAATTTCAATGAAGGCTGTCAAAATTATATTAAAATTACAGAAATCTCTTGATGCCCTACAGGTGGCAGGCCTCAGACAGCTAGTTTCAGAACCCACTCGTGAGGGAGCAATCTTAGACCTCATACTCTCAAATGGGGGCAGTGAGAGGATCTCAGATCTAGAAGTGGATTGCCATCTGGGGACAAGTGACCATCAAACAGTGTGGTTCACATTAAGCTCAGCTACAGAGTCAAGCCATACAAAAGTGAGGGTACTGGACTTTAGGAGGGCTGACTTTGGCAAAATGGGAGAGTGCCTCAGAAAAGCACTAGCAAACAGGCTAGAAGGAGGTGTGAAGCAACAATGGGGAATCATCAAAACTGCCATCACAGAGGCAACAAGCCTTTGTGTGAAACAAATAAACAAATCAAAATGAAAGAAAAAAGCCACTATGGTTCTCAAAAGAGGTGGCTGTGAAAGTCAGGAAGAAAAAGATAGCATTCCGGAAGTATAAGGAAACACAGAAGGAGCAGGACAGAGAGCTGTACTAGTTAAGGCAGAAGGAAGCAGGGAGGGAAGTCAGAATAGCAAAGGCCCAAACTGAGGAAAAGATAGCCAACTCAGTTAAGAAGGGGGATAAAACCTTTTAGAGGTACATCAGCGAGCATAGAAAGACAAAGGGAGGGATAGTGAGGCTGAATAGAATGAACGGTGGGTGGGCAGAGGGGGACAGTGAAAAGCAGGGATACTGAATGAATATTTCTGCTCAGTATTCACAAAGAGGAGGGAAGTGCCTAATCCAATTAACAGAAGCACTCTTGATAGGGGGGTCGATCCCAGTCCTTTCACAGAAGAAAGGGTTCTGCAAGAACTCCTAAAACTGAAGGTGGACAAAGCAATGGGTCCTGATGGAATTCACCCCAGAATTCTAAAAGAATTAAGAGAGGAACTAGTGAAACCACTGGCTAATCTTTTTAATAAATCATGGGAGGATGGTGTGGTACCCGAGGACTGGAGGAAGGCGGATGTGATTCCCCTACACAAAAGTGGGACCAAGACAGAGGCAGGAAACTACAGACCTGTCAGTCTCACCTCTGTGGTTGGGAAAGTGATGGAGTCACTTCTGAAGGAAAGGATAGTTGAGTACCTAGAGGCCAGTGGAGCACAAGACCCAAGGCAGCATGGGTTCTCAGCGGGAAGGTCATGTCAGATGAATCTAATAGATTTCTTTGACTGGGTGACCAAAGTAGTAGACCAGGGAGGGGCTGTGGACATGGCCTACCTAGACTTTAGCAATGCATTTGACACAGTCCCACACAAAAGATTAATAGTCAAATTAACCAGCCTGGGAGTGGGTCCCAGGGTGGTAGCCTGGGTAAATCATTGGCTGCACAACAGGACACAGAAGGTAATTGTAAATGGAGTCCACTCTGAAGAAAGAGGGGTTACTAGTGGGGTACTGCAGGGTTCAGTATTGGGTCCAGTCCTTTTTAATGTCTTCATCAGTGACATTGCAGAGGGACTAGAAGGAAAAGTATGCCTTTTTGCAGATTACACAAAAATCTGCAACAGGGTTGATACACAAGGAGCTGTGGAAAGGATGAAAAGGGACTTGGCAAGGTTGGAGAAATGGTCAGAAGTATGGCAGCTAGGATTCAATGCAAAGAAGTGCAAAATAATGCACCTGGGAAACAAGAACCATGGGGAAGAATACTCAATGGTTGGGGAAGTAGTAACAACAACAAAAAAGGAAAGGGACCTGGGGATAATCATATCAGATGACCTTAAGGTTAGCAAGCAATGTGAGAAGGCAGTAGGGAGGGCTGGGGGTATACTGGGATGTATAAGGAGAGGCATCAGCAGCAGAAAACAGGAAGTTGTAATCCCTCTGTACAGACAGTTTGTGAGACCCCATCTGGAGTACTGTGTCCAGTTCTGGAGACCCCATCTCCGCAAGGACATAGACAGAATAGAGTTAGTCCAGAGGAGGGCAACTAAAATGGTGCAGGGTCTGCAAGAGAAGCCGTATGAGGAGCGACTAAAGGAGCTTAATATGTATACCCTTGAGGAAAGAAGGGAGGGGGGGGACATGATAGAAACTTTTAAGTACCTCAGTGGAATCAACAAAGTCCAAGAGGGTAGCATCTTTCAGAAAAAGAGACGTGCAAGAACAAGGGGACACAATTTAAAGATAGAAGGAGGGCGGTTCAGGGACAATGTGAGGAAGTATTATTTCACAGAGAGGGTAGTGGATGCATGGAACAGCCTTCCTGAGGAGGTTGTGGGGTCTAAAACTGTGGGAGAATTCAATAATGCATGGGACAGACATAAGGCAATTCTTGTGGGGAGTAGGAAGAAATAGGCTGTTGGTTAACTATGATCTTCGGCCTATCCTGTAGGTAGGGAAATGGGCAGACTAGATGGGCCAAGCGGTCCTTATCTGCTGTCAAAGTCTATGTTTCTATGTTTCTTTCTAAAGTTTGGCAAAATGTTTGGTTAAGTATGACTCAGCTCCCACTGAAGCTTGAGACTTAAAACATGAAGCATATATCCATCATGGATGCTTCTCTAATTCCTGACATTATGGAGAAATTTGGGTAAGAAATTTTAAAATGATATCAAAATAACATTAAAAATCAGTTTTAATTATATATTTGGCCACCTATATCTCTGCCTTTTTCAATCTATGATTGTAAACCTTGATAGAACTTTGTATGCCATTTGAGTACTGTTTATATTCCAAACCTGGTGATATTTGGATGCATACTTTCAAACTTATAGTGAAATAGCTGAAATTTAAAAATTTGTCAAAATTCTGCAGAATTTTCAGGAACATTCTGTGAAATTCCATGGAATTGGAATGGTCATTCCACAGGCATTTTGTGGGCATAATTTTATATTGCACACAGCTCTGCCCAGCAGTCCTCTGCCACTACAGGAGTTACTTGTGGCTCAGCCTGTCTTCCAGTGTAGGCATACACAGATGACCTACAAGAAGTGCTGGAGGACCTGGTATCATCCTTAACACACTTGCCCGAGGTCATTAATGAGTTTACAAACATATCCAGGTTGATGGTAAACTGGAACAAGACAAAGGTCTTACCTTTTATTATACAGGCCTAGAAAGGCCTAGTGGAGAGTTTGGGACTAAAATGATCACCCTCCACTCTTTCATACCTGAGCATCACCTCCACTCCAGGCCTCTGTCAAATGGTGGACATCAACTTGCAGCTGCTGTATACTTCATTAGCAGAGGACTTCAGTAGGTGGAGAAAACTCAGGCTTTCTGTTGGAGGCAAGATAGCTGCTTATAAAATGATGGCATTCCCAAATATTTTGTTCTATCTTATAGCTTATCATTCCCCATCCCTCATAGGCAATTCCAGTAGTTTGAGAAGATCTTTAACTTCTTCTTGTGGGAGGTAATGAGACCTTGCTTTAGCCTCAAAAAGTTGCAAGCCCCAGGCTGCAAAGATGGATGGGGAGTACCCTGGCTGTGAGCATACCACCAGGTACTGTATGAAAGAACCTACAGTCACAGCCAAATACATGGTCAGATATTTCCTGAAATTTATGATATTTCTAGAGAAATCTCTTGCTTTCTGCAGTTCCACAGTAGAAGCAGCAGAGAGAAACTCTTTAGAAATTTTGTGAAATATCTGGAAATATCTGACCATGTATTTGGCTAGAACAGTATGTCGGATGGACCCACATTCTTGTTTGGCCCTGGGGTGGCTACCTCTTAAAATAGGTCAGGAGTGTGGCCCACCTTGGTCCCTGGACAGGCCCTGTTCAAGAAAGCAGGGTATTATCCCCAGTTCCCCAATACAGTCCTGAATTTTCCTGGCTGACTCTCATGAGGCTTTCTGGAGAGGTAGCCAAGTAGGAGCCACTATGGCACAACCCCAGACTGACAAATACAGGGATGTACTCTATCCTGGGGCACATGGGAAGCAAAGGGTATTAGTGGGTATCCCATTTGCTGGACTGCCTTTCCAGACACCTGGATTCATTTCAACAATTGAGTTATGCTGGGGAGTGCCCCTGATCAACTTCTGATTCTATCTTTAACACTGTTACTTGCTGGGAGGGGGCTATGCTTCACCAAACACAGTGGAAAGACACAGCGCTGAGCAAACTGATTGACTCCTGGATGGCTGATGTGTCCCATCTAAGGGGGAACATCTACACATTCCTTCTGGAGCCCCACAGTACCACCCTCCACTCTCAGAAGACAGCTGGGAGATGAGGTGCAAGTAGATATCTCTCAGAAAAGTTGGGCAGGGCTAATTAAACATGCACACACCAATTTCAAGAATCTGAGATATCTGATCAATCAGAAAAACAATTATTCATCAATGGTACCGCACCCTGGTTGTGGTTTCTTATGGCATATGAATGTTGACTTTGTCACAATAGATTTGGCTACCTTATACACAATTTGTGGACTTGTTCAGCACTGCAAAACTTTTGGAGACAGGTTCACAGTTTCTGCTTCAAGATAGTAGGTTACCCTGTGCTTGATGATCCTCTCTTCTGGGTTCTGGGAGGCCCTCTCCATACCCATAACCCCCCTTCTTGTGGAGCAGATCATTGGCTAATACTAGCAGCACTGTATGCAAAAAGACAAATTTTATTGAAATGGAGATCAGTGGTATCTCCTACTTTGTCAGATTGGCTTGCAGCTATGACTAAGTTGGTGGAATATGAAAGACTATCTCTCCTGGCCAAGGGTGACATGTTCAAATATCAAAGTATTGGGGTCACTTTCTTAACCTCAGCCAGTGACATTTTTATAGAGGTATAACCTTGAGGTTGGAGGAATCCACACAGAGTGAGTATATCCCAAGTGATTAGTAGCCCCTAGTGTTATCTCTAGTTTTGGGTTAATGTAATACTGTTCTCATACTTAATATGCAATCTAGGTCTTACCAGGCATTATACTGACTGTATAGCTTAGGAAAATGAGATAGTAATTGTGTTTATGAAATGTATTCAGCTAGTTAATTCAACAGTTTTTTCCCTGCCAATTGATATTTGTTCAATAAATATTGTTTTAAAAAAGTCATTAATTAAATAGTTAGCCATAAAAGCTGTTTTGCAAATATCCAAGAAAATTAACTTTTCACTAAGGATGAATCTAAATTCTAGGGAAAAAACATGATGACATTTTCTGCCTACTAACAAATCTTTCTGCTTTAAAGCTTGCATTGACTGTAATGCGATTGTCCCTTTGGTTAACCTCTTTGTTCTCCAGTGGTACACACCTCTATAACTACCACTGGGAAAATCCAAGATGGCTGACTAGGCAGGCTGTTGTGTAGATGGCTCATAGGCTTGAATCTTAAAACTAATGAAAACATTCTATACAGTTTGTTGAATAAATGTAGCTGTAACCATTTTCCAAAAACGGTATGGAAAATGCTATAAATACATAGTGGTTTAAATTTTGTGCCAAATACATCAGCATCAGTCTTACACTGTGAAGGAGAAAGGAAAAAGCTTTACATCTTTGTGTAAAGGAGCGGGCAAACAGAGAAAGAAAAAGGAAAACAAGTTTTACCTGTCTCTAGGAAGCAGATGAAAGGTATGACGCAGATCCCCATTACTTCAGCACAGTCTGCTTTGGGCAGTAATGTCCAAATCAGTGAGAAGAGTCAGCAGAATTACTGTGCACTTCTTTCCAGAGAGAAGAACCAGGAAGAAGCATACCCTCCAGGTGTTCCTCAGCCTGCTTTGGTTGTAGGTGCTCCTGTAACCTCCTATTGATGACTCCCACCCGAGTTAACTCTAACTCTACAGGCAATATCTGGTCCATTGCCAAAGTCTTTGGATCCAGCTGTCATATTAACAAAAACTGTCTTCCACTTGAAACAATGGCAGACACTGATATGGATCCTCAAAAAATGTGCCCAAAACAAAAGAGATGCAGCAACCGATAGTGTGCACATCAGGGCCAAAGGACAGCCCTAAAGATGGTGAAGGAATGAATAAAGCTTTGCCCATATTATTATCATCAAAGAGAAGTGCTGCTGAAACAGAAGGTAAGGAAGGAACACAATGGAATGGTGGTGGTGGGGGAGAAATTCTAAGGCTGCTAAACAGAACAAATTCTGGTCAGAGCCACTATGGCTGCTAAAGCATTAACTTGATAAGGGTGTTTCATGGGCTTAAATGTTAAGATGAATTGCTGTAGTCAGCTCCATGTGTAAATTTCTTTTTTGGTAAAGCTAAATGAATTATGTGGTTGATCCTGTTTCCCATGTGTTAAAAATGTGAGTTGCAAATGTGTCTTGTACTATATGGGGAAGGAGAGGCAGCTCCACACCAAAGCCTTCAAGTAATGGTAGAAGAAATGGTGCAGAGAGGAACAGTATGGCTACATAGGGACTGTGGGCCAACCTGGAAGGATAAGAGACAATACCAAAGTGATGGCCTGCTTCCATCCATGAGGGAACCATAGTCCTCAGTGGATGGTTTAAATGTTACTTCAACTTGAGATTTAGACTAGCTGGGGGGGGTGATGGAAGAAATAGAGGAGGCAGAAAGTGGCCCACCATAGGCTGACATAGCAAATAGGGAAATCCTGAGGGGAGAGAGTCCCACCAGGATGCAAGTTATTCAAGGAAGCAGAGAGTAAGCAAAGGATGAAGGTAGAAAAAGAGCAGTCAAAGGAGAACGATGAGGAAGGGGGAACAATTGCAAAATGGAGATAGTGACAAGAAGAGAGCTAACACAATATGGAAGGCCATGTGTGCCAATCCTAGAGTCTGGGAAATGAGACTCCAGACCTAGAGGCCATCATAGCAGAAAAAGACCTGGATATTGTGGCCATTACCAAATCATGATGTACTGAAAATTATTTATTTATTTGTTTTTTGTTGACTGGTTGGGTGCACTATACAGCAGAGCTGTCTATTTTCAGGCGTGACCCAGGAGACTACCTATAGATGGATAAAACAGCAATTAAATGCAAGGATATTACAGGTGAACATCAACGATACATATACCAAATGAATCACATATAATTATTGAAATATATCACAATGGCAGAAGACATAGGGAAAAGGTAGAACAGTGGCATCAACAGAACTCACATACTATTTAACTTCAAAGAGTAGTATGTTCCAGGGGTAACTAGGTTCAAGTAGAGCTCGTAAATAACCCTACTTAGTGATAGGAACATGTACCAGGGCCGTGCTATGAGGGGCAGGCCAAGGACAAGTCAGCTTCCCCACAGGAACAGAGGCCAGAACTCTCAAGTGACTTGTGGAGATCCTATTCAAAATACGGTGAGTCTGGGAGTGCTTACGCTCCAGTGGTAGAGTTCCAAAGTTTCAGAGCAGAAACTGAGAAGGCATTTTCTCCCAATTTGGAACTGCATTTGGGTATGGCAAGGAATGACATAGCAGCCTATCTTAGAGGGTAAGCATTGGGGTTCAGATTTAGCATGAGAGCAAGCATATATAGTTTTTGAGCATCTATGATATTGATAAAGCAACAGGTGGTATATTGACAGAATGTTGTGGTTGAGAGCCAACCAAGGCAGAAGTAAAGTGCACAGCAGTGAGTGAGCTTGGGTACTGACAGGGTGAAGTGGCAGATGCTATTATAGCATACATCCCACTTATGGAGAAGACCTTTAGAGGAAAAGGGAAGGGCAATCATACCATGGGCAAGTTTAGGTCTCAGGACCTCCTGAGAGATAGCCAGTCTAGCCTCCGCTGTCAGATTATGCCTAACTTTGTACGCCAAACCCAGTTTAATGTATGTCTGGGACATGGTCATACCAGGCTATAAAATGTTCAGAAGAGACAGGGTAGGGAAGAAAGGAGGGTGAGTGGTGCTTTATGTGAAGGATGCATTATGTGAAGGAAAACATAAAAGCACCAGAGGTTCAGGGAATTTGGGGGGTGAGGTTATGTGGGTCACCACTGAGTCAAGAAACAGAGCTGCTATTCAGACTTGAGTGATCTACAGGCCTCCAACACAGGGGAGGACTTAAATAAAGAAATGTTAGAAACAGTTGACACAATGGTTTAAAAAGAGTAGGTGTTGCTGGTGGATAACTTCAATTTCCCATACATGGTTTGGAGCCTTTCTGCTGCAGCATCGGCTAAGAGCAGGGACATCCTGAACTCTCTGCAAGAAGTGTTCTTCAAGAAAGTAGTCAATGAACCAACTCATGATGGGGCAATACTAGACCTGGTTCTTACTAACAGGGACAGTATTACAGATGCCAAGTTTGAAGCCGTCTGGGGACCAGTGATCATCATACAGTACAGTTCAACATAAGAATAGCAGCAGACTCCAAGTACACAAGGGTGAGGGTCCTGGTCTTCAGAAGGGCTGATGGTACAGATTGTTGAATGCCTTAGGAATGACATGGCAGGAGAAGATGACCTGATTTGGGTGGAGGAAAAGTGAGTCAAACTAAAAGAGGGCATAGTGAAGGCAACAAACCTCAGTGTCATGCAAGTAAGCAAAAGCAAAAGGAAGATGAGACTGCTATGGATTTTGAAAGAGGTGGCAAAAAAGGTAAAGGCTGAAAGGGTAGCATTAAGAAGGTATTAGGAGACTCAGAAGAGAGGAGAATGACAGGGAAGAATATCAGGGAAAACAGAGAGAGGCAGGGAAAGCAGTAATGAGCACAAAGGCACAAAGTGAGAAAGAATAGCTCAGGCAGTATCAAAAGGGCCAAGATATGGCTGGCCTGGTGGCACTGAGGACTGAGGCACTGGACGCCTTACCTTGCATCATGCCGGTGACCCATGTTCAGGAATGAGCACAGGCCACCGGGGGTCGGCCAGAGAGGAGAACGACTGAGCACCCAGCAGAAGCTCTCCTTCTCTGGGAGGGGGTTACCTGCATGCTCCCACCAAAATTCTGCCACCTAGGGGAGCCTGGTTGGAAAGTGCAGTTGAAGGGAGAAGCAACATAGGGATAGGGCAGACATTGGCAGAAGGGCAGAGCAGGAGGCATGTCTCAGTGCAGCTCCTTGCTCATTGGCCCTCATTGCATGCCAATGTCAGGGACAAAACAAGGGAAAACACCCCTGTCTCTCCTAGGTGATGACTCATCTCTCTGTTCTTCCTCAGGCTCATCGGGGCACACTCCACTGTACCATTCCACATCACAGCAAGTAAGGTTCAGAGGAGGAAAAACCGGGGAGTGCCTCCTCACCCTACCTGGGGGTTATCCAGGCACCTAGGTTAGTGGTACCATGTACTCTGGGGGCAGACCCTGAAGAGAGAGGATCATGCAGTATGAGATAATCTGAGTGAGTGGAGAGAGGGGGAAGTCAGGAGCAAAAACACAAGGTTAAAAAAAGGGACAAGATGTTTTTGGGATATGTCAGCAAGAAAGGGAAGACAAAGTGAGATATTCTATGGTTAAAGGGGGGACATGCTGTATGGACTGGAACCAATTAAAGGCAGACATCTTAAACAAATACTTCTGCTCAGTGTTCAGAGTAGAAGATGAATGACCCCACAGATGCACCAGCAGCTTTGAGGGGAGGGAAGTGAACACTAGTCTCTTTTCTAAGGAGACAGTCTAGAAAGAACTCACTAATCTGAAGGTGGACAAAGCTGTGGGGCCAGATAGGGTATACCCAAGGATGCTGAGGGCAGGGGCATCAGCAGGATTCTAAAAGTGGAGGGACATGCCCCCATCAGTGGTTTCAGCCAAAAAGGAGTGCCTGTGAGGGTTTCCCCCTCATAAGAGATGTTGAAGAATGTAGTGCCAAATGGTGCATTTTAGAAGCATTTTCTATGAAATCTCCAGCAAGACAAGCATAAGGATTTTTTAGCTGAAATCCTGAAATACACAGCAAGTGACTTAAACCAGGGAATCAGAACATACCTGGTGTGCTGCCTTAGTCTAAGAACCAAATGCTCACAAACAGGTGCCTGGGAATGGGGGGAATACATTTTGAAAAATTTGGTACCCAATTGTGCATTTTAGAAGCAATTTCTATGAAATCTGCACCAAGACAAGCATAACGGTTGTGTAAATGAAACCTTGAAATACACAGCAGGTCACCTGAACTAGGAAACTGGAACACAGTTGGTTTATTGCATTTGTCTGAGAACCAAGTGCTCAAAAACACAGACAGAAAAAGATTAACAACGTCCTCTTTTTTCTCAAGCCAAATGGTGCCAGGGCATGGGGTGGTATTTACCCCTGCAAGAAATTTTGAAGAATTAGGTGTAAAGTAGGGCATTTTATAAGCATGTGCTAGCAAATCTGCAGCAAGACAAGCACAGGGATTTCATAGCTGAAACCCTAACATACATAGCAAGTGATTAAGTTGAGCCAGGGATTTCATAGCTGAAACCCTGACATACATAGCAGGTGACTAAGTTGAACCAGGGAACATACTTCCTGCCTTAGCCTTAGAACTATCTACACATAAAGACAGAAGGAAAACAGTTGAATGATTACCATTTTTTTTAAACCCAAATGTGGCACGGTGAATGGAACACAGGGGGGATTGCTCATTGGAAGAAACTGAGAATAAAGAAAGTATATCTGGTTGATCCTGCCAGTAGCATATGCTTGTCTCAAAGATTAAGCCATGCAAATCTAAATACAAACAGATGGTACAGTGAATCTGTGAATGGCTCATTAAATCAGTTATGGTTCCTTTGATCGCACCAACTTTACTTGGATAACAGTGGTAATTCTAGAGCTAATACATGCTAACGAGCGTTGAGCTCCAGGGATGCGTGCATTTATCAGATCCTGATTTTCAATCCCTGCTATTAGAAATAAGAACATTTCATTGTTGGCCTTTGCTGATGATCTTGTACTTTTATCAACATCATTTCTGGGTTTGTAGCGGAAAGTAACTTTATTTTCTACTCATTGTAGTAATAACAAACTAGTTATTAATACTAGTAAAACCCAAATGAAGATTTTTGGCACCAGGCAAAGGAGAACACCTACACTCTTTATTAATAAATCTAAAATTGAGACAGCAAAGATGTATTCATATTAAGGTGTGAACTTTTCTCAATCTATTCACTGGAATATCCACCTAGATTATATAAAACATAATGCAACTACTGCCTTTGATGCCTTTAAGAGATTCTCAGCCCAGATGGGAAACTGATCTGTGAGAGGTCTCTTGAGGGCCATGGAGACCAAGGTGTGCTCAAGTTTACTTTATGCCTCAGAAATATGGGCAATGGTAGCCCCCAAGCAACTTAAAGTACAATTAAACCCATTTTTTAGGTATTTTCTTTAAAATACCACAGTCGGTGCCAGCCTCAGGCACAAGAGCAGAATTGGGTCAGTTTCCTATTGAAGCCTATATTGTGGAAAGGAGAATTTTGTTTCTACTTAAATTGTTCCTTTGTCCAGATCATAGAATCCCAAGAATGTGACTATAGGAAGAGATAGAATATACATTTCTAGGCTATAAATTCCCAAGTATAGATTGTATAGTAATATGCTTATATCCATTGGGGTTGGGCTACCTGCTATAACAAATTAATTCCCTTCATTTTGATGCCATAACGTTTCAGGTGAAGGAGAGAGTTAGGAATGTTTTTAACAGTAAGGACATGGAATAGATTACATCTTATAAAAACTTCATGTGGCTTAAAAAGCTGAAACTATCTCATACCATAGAGCCATACTTATTGGTATTGGCTTGTCCAAATCTTAGAAGAACTATAACCAGATTTAGAATGGAACTTTTTGATTCTAACTGTGTCCATTTTGCACAGAAAAGGAGGAGAGTGAAAAATGATAAATGTGTGTGCAATTTAAATATGGTGGGCAACTTAAAACATGTCACCTTGATATGTCCGTTATACCAGAAATATAGATCTTTCTGGTAAGGACCCATATTAAGTGACCTTGGACTCCCCACTGACCAGATATTAATGAAATTATTTACATCTAATGATACACAGGTGCTGACAAGTCATGCATGCTTCTTAAAATGTATAAAGTTGTAGGACTGTATTAAGTTGATGTTTCTACACCAACTATTTCTGTTTATAAAGATGGAAATTTTGTATGTTCCAATGAATGTACTTGTATGTTTTGTTTTTTATCTATTTAACAATATTTTGTAAAGGCTTTATGCTGAAAAAATAAATTGAATTGATTAAGAAGAAAGAAGTATATGTGGCAAAGGGTGAAATTTAGAAGCAAACTATGTAATCTGCATCAAGACAAACACAGGGAGTTAGTAGCTGAAAACCCTGAAATACAGAACATGATTTGAACCAGTGAACCAGTTGTTTGTTTCAGCCTTTATCAGGTTGTCATATGCCACTGACTGCAAAAGACCCCCAAAAAATAGTCAGACAGCTGAAATATTTTTTTGTGAGAAATAAGTCTATTGTGACATGTGCAAAACACAAAGACCAAAAATATTTCCTTTTTTCATCCTACAAAAATTGAAAATGCATGAATCGGCAAGACATCAGAGACTACTAAAAGGGTTTGAATGTGATATAATATTGAAAGTTCAAACAGGGTCAGCTGAGCACACACAACACAATAGAACTGTTTGATCCTGTCATATAATTTAGGAATTTTCTGCAGTGCTAGCTGTAGCAGGAAGTAAAAGATTAACACATCTGTTTGACAACTTGGAAAATCTGTCAATGACTTGGTCTGCATTTATTAGTTTTGTTGCTTCACTCTCAATTGCTAATATAGAAAGACCAGTTAGTCTGTCCGGATCTATTGTATTTCTCAGGTATGTCTTTATTTGTATTAGAGCATTGAAGGGTACTTCACATCATGAACATGTTATGACTGGTATGATAAGTGCAATAGTACCCAAGAGGTGGATGCCAGGAAACATAGTCAGTGAAAGTGAATCAAGCAACAAAGATAAGTTTTGTGGGCAGCTTTCAGCAGGCAACATTTCAATAAACCTTTGTGCTGCAAATAATTCTTCTTCAGGAAGTTGTACTCCATATTGATTTCAGATAATATTTAGTGGTGTCTTATCTAAAAATAAAAGACTTGCTGGTTTCAGAGCCTGAACTGCTTTAAGTAGGTCTACTCCATCTTTTGGAAATCACAGTCTCAATTCTGAAATCATGTTATCTAAATCTGGATGGTAAATTTTAGTTTGGTAATCTGTTTCTGAACTAACTGGTTGCTATTCCCTAACTCTTCTGTTAGCTACATCTGCATCAAAACAAGCTGCTAAGCAATGTATACATCATGGATGGGTCCTTTGATCTGTTGCAGCATCAAGAGCTATGTTAAGTGGCAGAGCAAATGTTGTTGCTTCTTGGAGTAATTCTTTATATTTGTCTGCATTTTGGAATGAATCTAGAGTATCCATAAATGCTTCTATTGCAATGCCAGCACTGGCTAGATGTAGATCTTCAGTCTGGAGTTGGTTATGGAGTCCTTCTTCGAATCCAACAATGTGATCAAACAGGAAAAGAAAAAAAAGACTGTTGAATGACATCAAGAAGTTGTAAGGTCCCAGTGCTTTGGGTGTATTTCCATGGTCACATTGTGAGAGATAAGAGATTAAGGACTCATATGTATGCTTCAGTGCTCTCATAGCTCTTTTCTGACATCCCCACCTGGTGCTGTTCAGACCTGTGACCTTGAATGTTCTGTCAAGTCCCATTTCTTTCTGTACCTGTTTCAGTCTGTCACTGTGCACTACAGATGTCAAAAAGAATGTATGCAAGCATTGCACAAATTCACTGTGCACCACATGGTTTTGGTTGTGCACCGAGGGATTTAGGCAATTGAGCCAAAGTAGCCCAAGTTTTATTTGATTAGGAGTGCACAGTATGATCATAGTTGTTTAACTATCATAAAGATGTATTTAAGCAAGTAAATTAACACTGTCTTTTATGGCTGCAATGCCTGCTATGAAATGCATAAAAATAAATAACACTGTCTTGAATGTCCGAAATGCCCATTTTAAAATGTACATTCTTCATTGATTCACTTTTGAAAACTACTTGAAAAGGAAAGTGTTTTGAAGATCAGAAATAAACAAGCCTAGGTGGCAGTTATTTAAAAGTTGTCACCAAAATGTTATTATAGTAGGGTGTACATAGACTGTATCACCCTATGGTGGTTGTTTCTAAAATATTCATATTAACCTGCTGTGGTGCACCTAGTCCCTATAGCATCTTATATAGGGATTTGAGCACTATTAAATCTTGACTTTTGTTTTGTTCTATATTTTATATAACCAGACAGGTGGGTTATAAGTAATAGCTCCTATAGGGATAATTAAATAAAGATCAGATGGGCATAATTATGGTGTCTCAGGCAAAGGAACCAAAGACAGGGATATTTGCTTTTACTGATGAAGAAGGAGAAGAAATGGCTTTTGACTCAGAAGAGTATGCAGGGGTGTTTGATGATACAGCAACAAGTGACAACAGTAAGACCGATGTAGAAAGCATAGAAGTAATTTTGAAAAAAAAGAAATTAGAATGCAGATGCATGCACTATCACTAAGTAGATATTGATCAGAAAAACAGATCCCTAGAGGTTTGCGCATACAGAAACCACCCTCATTTGGGACTGATGACCCGTTATACATGAATGATTGGGAAAAAATCTTAAATAAAACTTCACATGATTTGATGCTAGCAACAATAAAGAAAGCAAAAAGAAAGATTCAAGAAAAGGCACAAAAGAAACAGGAAGAGGTTTTTTTAAACATGTACAAAGAAATGATCAGACAGAAGCTTTAAAGAAGATAGAGAGTAATATGAAGGAATTGAAATAAGAATTAACAGAGTACAAAAGACAGAAACATGAGAGGGATTCAAGGGACTATAAAGAGGGCATGGTTTACAACTGGCAAGAGAGAAGACAGACTCAACATGAAAGACAAAAAGAAATTTAGGATGGATGATGGGGAAACAACAGGGAAAGTGATGCAGAAAATTTAGGAACCCATAGAAGAGAATAGCAATCTCAGGATTTTCAAGAGGACAGAAGACAAGAAACCAGTGGATGTACAATCAGAGGAAAAGGATGGGGGGTAAGAGGAAGAGGAAACAGAGGGAGAGGCAGAAGACAGAGAGGGAACTAAGGTCAGTATTACGGAGAACAAGGGCCCCAGAGATCGACCAGAAGAATAAATGGAATTAATAAACCTTACAGGTAACAGCCTAAACACAACACAAGAAATGGTACTAAAGAAAGGGTTATCATTTGTTCCAAGTAACAGAATCAACCCCTTCAGGTTAAAAATTGACCTGTTCAAATAGTATAGGAAACTTCACTTAAAAGTGCATTTTGGCAACTTAACAGCAGTACAGAATTCATTACAGAAAATCACAAAAACAACTAGTGTGTTGTTAGTTAATGGGGAAGAAGAGGAAGTGGAATGTACAAGAGAAAATATATCATTCAAGAAAAAATAAAATGTGTACCAAATATTGCACTTAACCCCACTATAAACACTTTTAGTAGATTGGTGGATATAGACATAGAGAAAGTACTAAAAAGATACGAAGATTTAACCAAGAAGGGTAATGTGTCTAAAAAAGAAAGAGAAGCACTGAAGCAACTATAAAGCCTCCCCAATACCATCACTAAAAAGGCTGATAAAGGAGGGGCTGTGGTGTTTTGGGAAAAAAATATATGTATATAAAAGAAATGGAGAAACAACTTAAAAATGTAAAGTACTATAAAAAGTTAGATCAGGACCTGATGGATGACATAAAACAAGAAATGATTGACATAATAACAAAAGTAAAAGAGAAAAATTGGATTACTGATACTGAAAAAAGCTTCCTGATTACTGAATGTCCAATTAAACTAGATATATACCTCTTGCCTAAGGTACATAACAGCAAAGAGGCCCCCCTCCCCCGGTAGACCGATAGTGAGCAGTATAGGTTCAGTAACTGAACCACTATCCAGATTCATTGATTTCTTTTTGAAACAGATTGCTAAGACTACAAAATATTTTTTAGCTGATATTAAGAATGTATTAAATCAGTTAAAAGAAGTGGAGGCAACAGAAAACACCATACTAATAATGTGATGTTGAAAATGTGTACAATAATATTCTACATGATGCTGGTATAGAAACCGTAAATGAGAGACTGATGTCTAGACTTTGGGACTTTGTACTTAGGAACAGCTATTTTAGTTCTGGAAACCAATACTACCAACGGATACATGGCACAGCTATTGGTATGACATTTGCACCCCTCATTGGCAAATATTAACATTGGAAAATGGGAAGATTCTTATGTTTGTGACATACAGACTAATAAGTGGCACACAAATATCATAAAATGTCTATGTTGAGTGGATGACATTTTAATAATATGGAAGGGATAGGAGGCAAACTTACTGAATTTTCTTATAATACATAAATACATGTGACCAAAATCTGAAATTCACAGAAGAAACAAGCAGAGAAGAAGTTAATTTCTTAGACATTATGATTTATGTGAAAAATAAGAAATTAGAAAGTAAATTATTTAGAAAACCTACAGATCGTAACACCTTATTGCACTACAATAATCATCACCCAAGACATACAAAAATGAACATTCCACTGGGACAATTTTTAAGAATAAAAAGGGATTGCTGTGAGGAGGATGTCATCATGAAAGAAATAGCAGAAACTTGCCAAAGATTCCTAAACAGAGGGTACACACCAGGAGTATTATTAAAAGCAGCCAAAAAAGCAACATCAAGAGATATAGCAGAGTTATTAGTGGAAAAGGAAAAGCAGAGGAAGATGTAACAGAAAGAGTAAGCATTTGTACAACTTTCAATAGCGTATTTGGAGAGGTCAATCAAATTGTAAAACAACATTGGTTCATTCTATCAGTAGACACTAACGGTTAGAAAAGATGGTAGAAAAAGGTCCAAGAATCTGCTATAATAAAGGCAAAAGCCTCAAGGATAATCTTTTTCAAACAGTGTTAATATAAAAGAAAGAAAGTTTGAGACCGGACTGGATGCCCCCTCCTCCAGAGGGGAATTTCGAATGTGGCAACTCTACGCAATGCAACAGCATAAGAAACACAAAAACTGTAAATCACCCAAGATCAGTTAAGAAATACAAAGTAAGAGGCTTTATATCATGTAATACAGAGAAAATAGTTTACATGTTAAAGTGCCCATGTGGGATGCCTTACATAGGCCAAACTAAAAGGCCATTGAAAAATTGGATTGGAGAGCATAAAACAGCAAAAAGATGTAAGGATTTCAAACATGCTATGGCAAAGCATTATGAAGATTTAGGACATGGTTCAGCAGCATCTCTCACCTATGTTGGCCTGGAAGCTATAAAAATATCAGAATGAGGAGGAGACATCGGAGATCCAATGTTACAGTGTGAATCTTTTTGGATCCATGAAATGCAAACAGTGTGGCTGAAAGGACTTAATGAGGACAATGGGTACAGCAGCTACCTTTGATTTAACCAAACTGGTGTTCCCCCTAAACTGTAGGCAAACCCGTGGTAGGAAGTAATAATATGTTGCATAGTTGTATGTATTTGTGCTAAAATAGCCTATTAGAGTAGATAGTAATAGAACAAATTCTTCTCTATGCATGTATTTTTCAGATTACAAATTACTTTGATAACATAAAGTGTTCAAATTGGCTAGATGTTTTATGTACACCTTGCAGAACAATGGTTTAGAGTTATAAAAAGAAGTAGAACGTGCTAATATTTAAACCAGTATTTTTAGAAGAGAGAGATGCCCCCAAATTATCAAATTATAGTGGGAGGTTAAAAGGTCAGCTCCTGGGGACTCTGAGCAGCACATGCATAAAAGGACAAGGAGGTGCAATACCACTTCAGCACTGAAGATGAAGTGTTAACTCCAAAATGTCAACATGACTAAGCATGCTCCCACCTGAAGCAAGGTGAGGCTCGGACGGCACCAGCACTCAACAAGAAGGAACAAGAAGTGCATTTGAAATGGCCACCTATTGAGCATCTTTTTATTTCTAAACTCCTTACAGCAGTGGTAAAATGCAACAAGTGGTAAAGAGCAAAAGCAACAGAAGTGAATGCAGCTGAAAGAAAAAGGAAACACCCGCTCCAAAATAGTTTTGGAAATGCAGTCAGCGTTCATTGTGCACAGCATGGTTTTGACTGTGCACTGATGGATTTAGGCAATTGAGCCAAGAACACCACAAAATCCTTGCAAGGCTGGCACACCTAGGTAAGTACTGAACATATAGAATAGTGGATGGGTGACCATCTACATCAAGGCTGTGTTTCCCTCGAGGGAGCTGAAGACATCATTGAGACCTCGAGAGCGAAGCTCGAGAGGTCTCACTGATGCCATCAACTCCTGAGAGGAAAACACAGCCTTAGTTGTGGATGGTCGCCCATCCACTGTTTTATATAGTATGTGGTTAGGTCTTATTTCTTTTTTTACATTGCTGGTTACCTCATGCATTTTTTATTTGGTGTACCTGCTCCCGCTCTATGTCTTGCTGCTGCCTGCCACTGGTTTCTGCTTCACTGCGCTCCTGCTGGCTGGGGCTTCTCTCCACTCCCGCTCACTCTTTCTGACAGTGGCACTGTTTAATGTTAAAAAATAAATGAAAAAAAAAGTTTCATGACACAAAGTCGTCTAAGGCAGTTTGTGTCAGAAGCAGGAGGATCCACGGTTCTGCTGCTTCCGCCCGCTTAATCACGCTGCCATGTTGTTACTTTTTTTTTCTCTGAAGCAGCCAGTCGAGTCAGCCAATCAGGAGGTAGGACAAGGCTGAAAAGTTGTTGTACTATTGATGTGACATCAGAACGATAGTACAACTTTTCTGACGTTTGAACTGTCCTACAACAAGATTTGAAAAGCCACTGATTTCAATGTGCAATAAGCCCTAACCATATACTATAGTTTTATTGCTGCTTTATTGATTTGGACTATAAGAATCAAGTAAAGGAAAAAACATTACTATCTGAGACTTAGATGTTGGTTGTATGTTGCAAAGTTCAAAAGCCAAAGTAGCTCAAAATTAATTCAATTTGGAGTGCACAATATGATCATGATTGTTTAACTATCTTAAAGATGCATTTAAGCAAGTAAATTAACATAATCTTTTACGGCTGCAATGTCTGCTTTGAAACGCATAAAAATAAATAACACTGTCTTGAATGGCTGAAACGCCCATTTAGAAATGCACATTTTTCATTGATTTGCTTCTGAAAACTACTTGAAAAGGAAAGCATTTTGAAAATTTGAAATAAATAAGCCTAGGCGGTATTTATTTAATGGTTGTCATCAGAGTTTTATTATAATAGAGTGCACATAGACTTTATCGCCCTAGGGCAGTTGTTTCTAAAATATGAATCTGCAAGAGTTAGATTTAACTTATGTGCATAACAGTGAACAAGCACAACATGGGGGTGATCCTTTTTGAAGAGTTCCTGAACACCATTAAGATGACCACTCATAACACTTGCACCGTCATAAGCTTGGGCAACAAAAGTAACATCTGGCTCAAAGATATCAAATTTGTTCAAGGTGTCATTAACGTTACTACACAATCCCCTAGCATCCAGTTTTGAGACTTCTAACAAAACATAGAAAACATTCAACAGGTTTATGGTCATGAACATATCTGATACAGATGCTCATTTGTTCCTGACATGAAATGTCTCAAGAGTCATCACATAAAACTGATACAAATGTAGCATTTTTGGCTTCTTGCACAATTGCAGCTGTAATACAGGATGCAGCAGACTGAATCAGACCATTCTGTGATTCTGCTGATATGTATGTTGCACTTAATGGAATGGACTCACTAACTTGAAGAACTCTATCAAACTTTTGAATCAAGTTTAAAGTCTCCCTGAAGTTTCCTTTATTAACACTTTGCTCGCCCTCATTGTGATCACGAAAAGTAACCCTAGCCGACTCAAATATAGAGTGACTTCTATTAGATTAATCATTTCTATAGTGTACTGATGGAACGGCAAAACCACATCGTCGAAATCCACCACAATGACATTTTTGACAAGTTTTGAAAATGTCACTGTGGGGTACCTGCTGGTGAAATGTTGCCCTTTAACCGAGTTTCACCTAACCTTGTGTTAACTCTGACTCATAGTTAACAATCTATTGAAGGGAGGTACAGGGGGGATAGCCACCTCCATGGGGGGTTTGTGGGTGTAGCCCCTCAAAAGAAAAACAGACTGATGTCCGACAGGCAAAATTTCACCTGTCACATCGAGAATATCTCTATGCCGGAAGTTGACAACAATGTTGTCTCGTCGGCATAGGTAAACTGTTTCATGTAATTCCTTCTTTGCTGAATTTCCTTAACCTTGCCTTTGTCTACCTGTATTATGATGTTACCTGCTTTCTATGTGCACCTATATGCAGACCATGCAGCCATTGCACTACTATCAATCAAAACCTTTCAATATGGTGGCAGTGTGTGAGCTGCCTGAGGTTTGAGCTTCAGAGTTTGAGTTTGTTTTATTTCATTTTTGAGTTTATTTTTTAGTAAGTTAGGGCTGACAAGTGAGTTATATATTGTTCTAACATACTGCTGGCATACAAATTAGTGCTTTGTATATTTTTTTGCTACTTAGGAGCTAAATCTGCTGTTATGGTGGTTCACCATTGTTTTAGTGAAACCACTTCTTAGCTTTTCAGGATGGTTGCTTTCCCGGTCCTGCTTAGTTTGGAGTATACAGCTGTTTTATTTGGCTGCTCACTTTCTTATAGTGAGTTCACCGCTGAAATTGTGTTGGGTTTCGATTTTGATGAACCGAAACAGACTTTAGATTTTTATCCCATGGTGGGGCTGGAACCTACTGCCTGACATTGTGGGCCGGAATTTGCTGCTTGCGTTGTGAGCCTGAGTCTGGAGGATCTGGGCAGAATCGCTGTGGGAACCTTGATTTACCTTTGCCTGCTGCGGGGAAATCTGTGCAGTTAGAGGGCTGAATGATCCCAAATTTACCATCTTTTGAGGAGAACTATTTGAATTTGACTAATGCCTCTATTAATATTACCACACAGAGATTGAGGGCAGAGGCCTTGGTGCTTGTGAAGATTGGTTGCCATTATTGTCATCGATGCTGATGTACCTCTGTAGGCAGACTAAGTTTTTGGGAGAGACCGAGGGCAGTGTGGGGGTGTGGATCTCCTGGTTCTGTACTGGCCTTAGGGCTATATCCAGTCTCTGGTTCTCATGACCGAGTGGAAGCTGTTGGGTTGTGCCCCAGGAAGCTGGAGGTATTGCCTGCGGTTCCTCCTAAAGGGCCTTGTGGCTGGTCCTGTTGGCCCAGCTTCGAGGTGCTTGTAGCTGCAGGTCACGGATGAGAGTGATCAGGGCCTGTTTGTGGCTGGGGGGACGGGTTTTCTCCTCCTCTGAGCTGCCCCTGGTTTTACATTTGGCCTTTAAGCCTGAATGGATTCAAGATTCTACAGTGGTTTTTGGCTGAGTGGAGAGCAGCAAAGATGAATTGAGTTACTGGAACTCTGTTGGGCCATCTTGGTTCAAGCTGCAGCCCAGAATGGGTTTAGGTTTTATCGGATGACTGGGATTTTGTTGGTGTAATTGTTTTCTATGCTGAACCATGGCATTTACTGCACGAATGATAACAACAAGAATGAACTGTACTTTTTTCATTTGGACTAATCTAGACATTGCAGGTGGCTCCCTGGTGGTGAGAGGACCTGGGGTCCACATATTCTTTCTGACTCGTTTTATTTTTTAATTTTTTTGTGTTATATAGTAGTTTTACAGACTGTGATTTTTTAATTTAGGCAGTGAGTGCCTGAACCCCTTCCTTCATTTTGGGGTGTAAGAGGGTTTCTTTTTTTTTGTTTTGTTTTTTATTTTTTGTTTTGCTATTTAATGCCTATGGTCTGGTGAGAGCAGAGCTGGGATTAATAAAATACTGGTATTGCTCAGGGGAGGTGAGAGCTTTCCTGGGCTATTTAAGTTATTTAAGTTATATATATTTTAAGAATTTTGTAGCAATTAAGTATTTGTTTAAGTCCATGTAAGATGTGCTGTTTGTCTGCCTCCATGGTTGTGCACTACTCACCCTCTGCTCTTCGTGCCCTCCATCCTTTTTTTCCTCCTGCTCTGAAATTTTGTGTGTACCAGCACTGTAGAGCGCTTGGTATAGCACGGAGGAGGGGGAGGAAGATGGGGGCTGTGAACAGTGGAGGGTGAGTGAGCGGGGTCATCAAATCACAGTCATGAGAGTCAGGAGACACCCTGAGGCAAAATGGAAATCAGAACGTGGTCAGCCATGTCTGGTTCCCATACTCAAGGGCACAACTGAATTGAGTCGACAGGTGGCTTGGGAGGCATGAGGCATTCGTCCAACTCGGACTGTGTTATGCAATGCCAGATCAGTCAAAAACAAGACAGCAATTATTGCTGATCTTGTGGAAATGACTGATCTTTGTTGCATTACTGAGACCTGGCTGGATGAGAATTCTGGCCCCATTTTGGAGGCTTTAGTTCCGTCTGGGTACTCGGTAATACACCGTCTGAGATTGAACTGCGGGGGGGGGGTGGCGGTCTGTTTCAAGACCAAACTCAACCTCACTAGTGTATTGGTAGGGAAGACTGAGTCATTCAAGTGTGCTGTCATAGCGGGTGTAGGTTGTCGGATCGTTCTCGTCTATCGTCCATCCGGTGATGAGAGACGTTTCCTTCAGGAAGTAGCAGACTTCATCATTGACATGGCATTGGAGTTGCCAAGACTGATGGTTCTTGGTGACTTCAATGCCTGGGTCAATGATAAACTCTCTCAATTTGGACAACACTTCCTCCAGTTGATGTTTTCTCTGGGTCTGACACAGGTAGTTACCTCCACTACTCATAGATATGGCCACTCCCTTGACTTAGTCTTCCTCCTAGGGATTGAAGCTTCTGATTTGGAGGTGGATCCAGTTGGGTGGTCCAATCACTGCACTGTGGGGTTTAGTTTTTATACCCCCCCGGTAGGTCTACCCCTACAGAAATAGTCAGGTACCACCCTTTATGAGATGTAAGTTCTCAGGGCCTAATGACGGTGCTTGACCTATCATCTTCCTCATTTGCCAGCAGTGATCCGGAGACTCTTGTGACGGCCTATAATTTGGCCATCTTGACAGCTTTGGATTCTATTGCCCCTGTCTGCATTCGACTTCTCCCCCTTCGACCTCGATCTCCCTGGTTTGATGGGTCTTTGAGGGAGCTGCAGAGACTAGGTCAAAGGTTGGAGTATTGCTGGTGGAAGTCCACCCTTGATGCCGACCACCTTAGATTGTTGGAACATTATCAAGTCTACCAATCTGCAATCTCCTGTAAGAAGGCAGCGTTCCTGTACAGGGAGATTGCAGTTGCTCAGAATCAACCAGCTCAGCTTTTTCGCACTGTGGACAGACTGTGCAACCCAGCCTGTCTTCAAGTGCAGAGAACTTTTTCGCAATTAGAGGGCGATGAAATTGCTCCATTTTTTGCAAATAAGGTGGCTGACATCAGGGTGGGACTCCAGTTGGCACACTCTATGGGTGTTGCTATTGATCAGTGCGAGGTTACTGCACCTCAGGTGTCTTGGAGAACCTTTGGCCATCTGGAGTTCGTGGATGTCATGCGGATTATCCAGAGTGTGTGCCCCACTTGCTGTAGATTGGATCCTGGACCTACTTCCCTAATTTTGGGAGGTATTGATGTTATCAGTCTGGTCTTAGCATGGATTGTCTAGTGCTCCTTGGAGTCTGGAGAGTTTCCTAGCTCTCTAAAAGAGGCGGTGGAGACACCTCTCTTGAAGAAAGCTTCCTTGGACCCAGACTGCCATGTTAACTACAGACCTATCTCTAACCTTCCTTTTATAGGAAAGGTTATTGAGAAAGTTGTGGCTGTGCAACTGGAGGACCATTTGACCATCCATGACATCTATGAACCACTCCAGTCTGTTTTTTTGTGAGAGACATAGTACCAAAACAGCACTGGTTCAGGTGTTCAATGATCTCCTGATGGTTAGAGATCAAAAGAACCTTCCATCTTGGTTCTTCTTGATCTCTCTTCAGCTTTTGACACCGTGGACCATGAGGTGTTGTTGGGTCATTTGAGGTTCATCTGTGGGCTGTCTGGAATAGTCCTCAGGTGGTTTTCATCTTTCCTCATGGGTAGATCTCAGATAGTGGTGTCGGGAGTTTATTCTTCGGACCCTATCTCTCTGTCATGTGGAGTTCCTCAGGGTTTGGTCCTCTCACCCATGTTGTTCATGGTGTATATGCTGCCCCTCGGAGACATTGTAAGAAGGCATGGGCTGAGGTTTCACTGCTATGCTGATGATACCCAGCTCTACCTATCTTTTGCACCCGACCAGAATGGAGCTGCATCCATATTTAACAACTGTCTGAAAGATTCCAACTGGCTAAGGTTGAACCCAGACAAAACTGAGGTGCTGGTTGTGGATCCAGGTTGTCGGATAGGGGGGTTGGGGGAGGGTGCGCCTTCGGGAATTTTTCTGCATGGTGCCTCACTCCTGGCCTCTGAACAGGTGCATAACCTGGGGGTAATTTTTGATGAAAGGCTGACCTTGCATTCAAAGGTGTCAGCGGTCATCAAAACTTCCTTTTACCATCCTAGGAATATCACCAGGATTAGGCACCTTGTTTCATCTGATGACCTTCCAACATTGATCCACGCCTTTGTTTACTCTCGCTTAGATTATTGCAACTCCCTTTACCTAGGGCTTCCTGGGGTAGAAATCCGCCACCTGTAGCTGGTGCAGAACGCAGCAGCCTGACTTTTGATGGGGTCTTTGCGATCTTGTTGTATTTTGCCGGCACTGCGCGAGCTGCACTGGCTGCCAGTTTAGTGGCGGATCACCTATAAAGTCGGCTTGCTGACTTTTAAAGCCCTACGCAGACTCGGCCCAGACTACCTGAAAGAGCTCCTGATTCCCTATCAGCCTGGTCAATTACTCCGCTCATCTGGTGAGGGGTTGCTAGAGGTTCCAAGGGTATGTTTAAAATCTTCTGGCGCAAGAACGTGTGAGTTCACTGTTCCTACCCTTTGCAACTCTCTACCCCATCGGATTCCAGAGTGCGCAACTGTGGAGTCATTCAAACTGGCTTTAAAGACTTATTTGTGGTCTCAGGCTTTTATTAATTGAGTGTGTTGGTTGTAATATGATAGTGTATAATTTTATTTATGAATGACTGTTTATGTATTTGAAGTGTTGATTTTATTGTGTACAGTGCCTTGGTTTTTTGAAAGGCGCCTAAAAATTAAAAATTATTATTATATTATTATTATGAGAGTGACTTGATGTGTGTGCCCTGAAATTCTCCAATGCTTTTTTCTGGTTCTGAAATCCTCGAGTTGTAAAGGCTTCTTTAGAACATCCCTGTCCATTCATGAAGCATCTACATACAAAGCAGAATGCACTCTGTTTTTCACAGCTGTATTCCAGCCAACATAAATATTTGTACCAGTGATGGCTAAAGCCCTATCTTTTACCTCCATAAATTTTGGTACTGAAATTAGTCATAGGCTTTCTCTTTATTGCCAAGACCAGAAAGGGGGTTATCATCAATGTGAGGTACTGGAAGGGCCTGGGACAAGTCTAACTCAATAGAGGAGGCAGTGCAAGACTGTTCAATGAATGCACTAATAGTGCTGTTAGTACTGAGACTGTAAACTTGATGACTTACTGTCTCAGTTATTTTCTCATTACAAGATGCATCGTTATCAGTTATTATGTCTGTGCACATGTTCTCATTCAAAGATGAAGAGGATGCTGATGAAGAACTTATTCTTGGCTTTTTGCCGGCTGTTCCCATATTAAAGAAAGACCTTGTGTTATGACTCATTTTGTTTTGGATGTTGTTTTACTTTTATTCAGTTGTACGCTAAAATAATAAAAGTGCTGATTTATTATTCTGAGGTGATACCTACGTAGGTAGGCTAACAAGTAACAGTAGGGCAGGCTGGCTCCCCCTACACTGACACCTCTCTCCTTAGTCACAAACAATCTTCTTTTAGTTAAATTTTTTTTTCAAACAATGAAGGTCTGCGGGTAATGGTAGGGCAGGCTGGGTCCCCCTACACTGTCACTCACAGCTCTCTCCTTAGTCACAAACCCTGCCTGTTTACTTTTTTGGTTTGCTATATCCCAAGGCTGTCAGGAACTGAGTAAATTATGATGGTAGAAAGCAAATAAAAAAACTGCTTTTTTTCATAGGCTATATACCCCAAGATCGTAGGCAAGCTAGTAATTACTGACATTGGAGGCAAACAAACCCTGCCTGTTTACTTTTTTCTGGGGCTATATCCCAAAGCTATAAGCAATCAAGTAATTCATGACAATGGTGGGCAAACAGAAACCCTGCCTTTTTCCTGGGACTGTATACCCCAAGATTATGGGCAATCAAATAATTACTGACAGTGGTGGGCAAACAACAAACCCAGCCTGTTTACTATTTTTCTGGGGCTATATCCCAAGTCTGTAAGCAACCAAGTAATTTGTGATGGTAGTAGGCAAAAAAAATGCCTTTTTCTCTGGGGCTATATACCCCAAGTAGACATGCAGCGAATTAAAATTTTGCCGGCGGGCACTTTGTGTTGCCATTCCACTACGTAGAGTGGCCAATATGAAAGGCTCACTTCGCCTTGTAATTATTACTTTGTGTTGTTATTCCATCTTAATGTGAAGTAAGGTGGAGTGACATGTCTATTGGAAGCCCTCCACACATCACATGGCTTACAGTACTGTAAGTCACATGCTTTAGCCAGGCAGGAAGGAAGTGACTCATGCAAGGAGTTACTTTCACTTTCTCCTGTGCAGAGGGAGAGAGAGAGAGGAGATGAGGGAGTGAGACTGTGATTTGTGAGAGCAGTTAAGAGATTTAGAGAAAGAGTGAGACAGAGAGAGAGAGAGAGATTCAACAGCTTTTTTAAAAGCTACATTTGTTTGTGTTTTGTGTAGACTCTTTTTGGTACTTAATTTGTTCCTGCAAACTTCTTTTTTTCTTACTTTCATAAGTTGCTGTTTGTCTGTGTCTGACTGTGTGTGCGCCTGTGTTGTGTGTGTCTTGTGTGTGACTGTTTTGTGTCATTGTTCAGACCTAGGGAGGGCAGTTGACTGAGTCGAGTCAAGCAGAGATGGAGCAGGGTCAGAGAATGTCTGGGGTGGGGGCAGTGTTGGGACCGAGATGTGGCCAGGGAGGAGTGCGCATGCATGGGGGGCATTCTCGGTTCATGTTGGACTGGACAAAAATCTTGTGGGCCCCCCTGGAAGCAGGACCACCACCTCCTCAGGCAGTGGCACCACCAGCACCAGCTCATTCTGAGCAGGATGTGCCTATGCCCCCAGCCCCATGTGTGGACCCTCAGCACCGTGACCAGGCTTCCAGTGCATCTGCCCACCCCCCTCGCCTGTGCCTGGTCCTCCCCTTATCTCCCTGGTTTGGAAGTCTTTTTTTTTTTTTTTTAATTATGCACTTTTTTTCTTGTCTTCTGTATGCATGACATTTTGTATCTAGCCCCCCTTCTGTTAAGTGTGTGTTTGCTGTTTTGGTTTTCCTTGTTTTAAGTTAAAATTGTTAGTCCCTGCCATCATTATTTCATCTTAAAGGAGTAGTCCAACCCAAATTTGAAACAGCATATATTATGAAGAGCGTTTAGATGTGCATGTAAAGTCCCTCCCCTAGTGTGTCCTTCCCTCTGTCTGCTATTAGTTTTTACTAAATTACTAAATTGTGTCTTCATGTTAAATCATTTTATTGCCTTTATCGCTCCGACAGTGCACCCGGTGTCATGTGACGGCGATGTAGTGTAGTCCATTGATTTACCAAATGCACAGTTCACAACAGCAGACATGTGTAACTGAGTAGCAGTTTTCGTACAGAAACCCCACTCACCTAGCTCTGAGGTCCATGCTAAACTGTAACAGTTGCCACTTGGTGTCACTGCATAAGAACAGTTACACAGCTCTGCTGTTGTGCATATGGTAAATCTATAGACTATACTACATCACTGTCACATGACACAGAGTGCAATGTCAGAGCGATGAAGGCCATAAACTGATTTTACATGAAGAAGATCCACAGGGCTCATAAAACTACTGGTAGCAGGCTAATTTAGTAAAAATTCCTAGTAGCAGACAGAGGGAAGGATGCAGTAGGACTTTACAAACAAATCAGAAGTGCACTGCATAACTTATGTTTTTTTTTAATTCTGTGTTGACTACTTCTTTTTTTTAAACTATTATACTTCATTAGTTTTCAATTTTTCAAGGATTTACATCCAAAGAAAAAGAAAAACTGATCATGCAATAAAATAAGCCACCACATTCTACATTATACGAGGCATGTAAAGGAGATTTTGTCTATATCCAGTCCAGCAAGCTGTCATCTGAGTGTAAAAAGGTATTACAAAAATGTAGAAATAATAAAATGCCAGTAAAAGATTAAGGTGATAGAAAAGGAAGCATCATAACTGTAAAGAACAATATACCTTCTCCACCCTCTTCCCATCCCTCCCACCCACCACCCCCTCCCACCTGGAGCTGTGATGAAAAGCCAAAGATGAGTGACCTAAAAAGTACCTTAGGACTATCTCCTTTTTTACGAAAGGCCTTGGAAAGGAGGCTGGGGCAAACTGATCAACCTGTGAATGGAACAACACTGGGGCACCCTCCTCCAACACACAGAGCAAGTCTGTCACAACTCGTAGCCGCTAGGGCACCCTGTCATGATGTATGATTGGTATCAGGTCAAGATGTTGGACCCATATGCCATTAAAGGCCTGGGTCCTGTCCTGTCTTTGGGATATATGCTTTTCTTAGCTCCAGCACCTGAAGAGTTTCTGCATGCCATTCCTGAAAGGGAGGACTTTGTTGGTCTGTCCAGTGGTGGGCAATAATCAACTTCGCAACTGCCAAGATAAGAGCATGTGTGCCTTACAGACACTTATCATATCGGCCGGGAAGAAACCCACTAGACAGATCTGTAGGGTAAAGTAGGAATCTAACCCCAGCATTTGATCAAGTGAGTCTCTGATTCTTTGCCAGAAGGGTGCCACTCTGTCACAGTCCCAGAAGAGGTGTTAAATCATTCCTTCTGTTTTACCGCATGAAGTGCAGAGGGGAGAAGCTATTCTCCCCATTCTGCATAGTCAAGCTGGGGAAAAATACAAGTTGTGAAGGACACGGAACTGTAAAAATCATAACCTGTCTTGCTTTATATACTTAGGCAATTGTTGCCATAACTTCTTCCACTCTCAGTTTGTCACAGAGAGATTAAGTTCCTGCTGCCAGTAGTAACAAACACCCTGAAGAGCGTTAGGTAAGTGGGTCATTAAGGTTTTGTAAAAAAGGGAGATGACATGTGGGTGAGAGGCCAATTCCAGAAGAGATGTCTTCATGGCAGCTGCCTGTGGGCCCAAACAATGTACAAGAACTTTCTTCAGCTGCAGATACTTAAAGGTGTGAAACACAGGGATCGAGTAGTGCAGCTGGAGGTTTTGTTTTGAAGTAAGGCTGCCTACATGCAAAACTGAGGAGAGTGATACTCCTTATAGTTTAGGACAGAAGCCTTCTGGTATGTCCCGACCTTCATTCTTAAAGTGAGGGTTACCTAGAGGTGGTTGGTCTGAATCCCTGGTCAAATCTAGGGCCAGTAAGGAGCTAATTTGGCAGAGAGCTGGTTTCACATAAAGAAGGGCTTCTGAGTCTATTCCCTGTGTCTGGCAGAACTGCTGCTCTAAGGTTAACCACTGGGGTGTGTACCCCGCAGTACCATTCCTGCTAGTGCCCACGTCCCCACGAAAAATCTTGCTGCAGTGGATTGCATAATAGTATAAGAAGAAGTTTGGAAGACCAAAGCCCCCTACCAGTTTGGAAATGTCAGCTCAGCATATACCCTCTGGACCGCTTTCCCTTGCCAGAGGAAATCCGATATTGTAGTTTGTAATTTAGCAAATAATTTTTTTGGGAGATATGATCAGATCATACTAAGAGGGTATAGTATATGAGGGAGTACATTCAGCTTTATAATGTTAATACATCCCGACAGGGAAAGAGGGAGGTGTCTCCATCTCAGGAGGTCGGCTCAAATCATATATAAGGTCGGGGTGAGATTGAGTTTCACCAGTTGAGAAAGATTGTGTGAAAGTTTAATGCCCAAATAGGTGAGGGAATCTGATTCCCATTTCAGGCCCAGGTCAGTGATCCAGTGCTTTTGAACCCAGTGATTGAGAGGCAGAAATCAGGTTTTATCTATGTTAATTTTATACCCTGAGAACAATGAGAATCTGTCAATAAGGTTTAATACTGCTGGGGGTTTTCTAGGTGGAACAAAAGATCATCCGCACAGGCTGATGGGAGACACGTGGACTTCCCTATGCAAATGCCCTAAACTTCCTGGGTTGCTTGAAGTGAGCGAATCAAGGGTTCAAGATAGAGGTTAAAGAGGAATGGAGACAGGGGATACCCCTGCCTAGTGCTTCAGTAAAGAGAAAGTGGGGAAGAAAGAACATCATTGCAGCTCACCCTTGCTGTGAGGCATGAATACAGTGCTCATAGCCAGTCACAAAAAGAGGAAGGAAAGCCAAATTTATTTAGCACTGCAAAGAGAAAAGGCCAAGAGACATGGTCAAATGCCTTTTCAACATCAAGCAAGACAAGAACTGAAGGGACAGGGGAGTCCATCACGGAAGCCATAAGGTGAAGTATCTTACATTTATGATCTGAGGACAACTGCCTGCTACAAAGCCCACCTGTGCATTATGGACTAGGCTCTGCCAGACTTGATGGAGACAGTTTGTTACAGTCTTAGCTAGGATCTTGATATCAGAGTTCAACAGTGAAATGGGATGGTAGTTGCTCAGCAACAATGGAGATTTGCCCAGCTTCGGTATGATTGAAATCCAGGTCTGGGTAAGTGAATGGTCTGAGATACCAGAGGATTGCACAGAGTTAAAAAATTGCGCAAGGAAATGGGAAAGTTCCTCTACAAAAGCAGCATAGAATGGTTATTAAACCCATCAGGCCGGAGACTTGTCCTTAGGTAGCCGACCGATGACCTCCTAACCTCCTCGGATGTAATGGGGGCACTTAAGAATGCCTGTTGGGCGGGGGAAAGAGAGGGCAAAGTCACTGAGTCCAGGAATTCGTCTATAAGAGATGAATCAGGTGAGGCCTCAGAAGACGTTGAGTAAAGATTTTCATAAAATAACCTGAAGGTCTCCACTCTCTCTCTTGGTTTAGTGAGCATCGAGCCCCCTGGTGTGTGGGTTGGATGTTCTGCACTACGCTCTGTGCCTCTAATTGCTGAAGCCATATGGCCAATAACTTGGCCACTCTCTTCCCTGATTCCAAGTATCGAAATTAAGTTTGTTGCAGCATCAAATCTGCGTTTGATGCTATTAAGTCAAAATATTGAGCTCTGAGAGTATTCAGTTTGGTCCAAACCCTATCTTCAGAAGAAGAAAGCTCCTGTTCCATTGCTCTAATTTGGTCCAGTATGATCTTAATGGAGGCTTCTTTAATTTTTTTTGTTTCAGAATCAATCCTTATGCATTCAGCCCAAAATGCACATTTTGCCGTGCCCCACAGCATGTCCATAGAGGACACTGTTTCCATGTTCTCTTTGAAAATGTTTGTGATGAAGGCCAAAAAGGTCTGGGTGAATAGGTGATCTTGCAATATTGCCAGGTTAAATCTCCAAACCCTGTCCCTGTCATCAAGACCGTCAAGGGTGTGTTCCATAAAGATCGGGGCATGATCCGATATCACCGTGGGTAAGATGTTACAAGACACCAACCCACGGAGACCAGATGTAGATGTCAAAAAATTGTCAAATCTAGCGTAGGAGTTGTGCAGGAATGAGTAGAATGTGTAATGTTTGTCCACTGGATGGAGGATGTGCCAGAGGTCCCCGAGTCCCAATGTGTCTATGAGGTCACAAAGCCCTCTCTGAGCCAGTGATAGCCCCTTCCTTGTTCCTCCCAACTTATCGATATCATTCTGGTATACCAGATTCCAGCCCCTCCTAAAATAGTTATGGGCTGGAGGTGTGGTGAGGTGGGTGATGAGGTTGGAGAAAAAGCCGGGAGAGTCTGTGTTCGGACTGTAAACACCGCCCAGCAATACTTCGTTTAACTCTAACTTACCTCGAATTAGGATAAAATGGCCTTCCAGGTCATTGTGCTCATTGAGTGGCTGAAAGGGGTCTTCCTGTCAATCAAGATGCAAACTTCTCCCCTTTTGTTACTGGACCATGCCCCATACACTTGACCCACCCATTCCCTGTGGAAAAGCACTACGTCCTCTCATTTTAGGTGGGTTTCCTGAAGGAACACCACATTCGGTTGATATTTAGCAAGATGCTTGAGAATCATGTAGTGTTTGTGCTTGTTATTTGCCCCCCGTAACAATCCAGGACATAAATTTAAATATTGATCCCATGACAAACCTTAACACCTACCTTTGCCATAGCCTCCATCCATATGCCTTCATCCATCCTCCGAGCTCCAGGAGTTGGTCCCTCCCCCCTCAGCCTCAATCCCTCTCCCCCTCCCATAAAGCACCATCCAACATGAATGCAAAAGAAGCAATAACAAATGTGCACACTCCATTAGGTCCCCCCTTCCGTCCCGCTCCCCCTCCACAGAACTATATATAAAAAACTGTTCCACAGCCCTAATGACCACACCTCCAAATTATTCATGTCCGTGATGATATCTTTCATCAGAGTGAGCCTCCTCCCCAGCTCCCATATGTACAGTATTGCTGTAAGGTCCTAACAGTCACCACATCCCCAGTGCTGTCAGATCTCCTCTCATGCCCCAGAAGGTTGTAATATAGATACCTCATATTCCTCCATGACATCAAAAAGCTACAGTCCTGAAAGTAATGTTCCAGCAAGCCTGCTCGCCATGCATTGACAACGAGGCCCTCACCTCTAGGTCCATACGTACATCTAGAAAGACTTTCCCTCGGGGTGTACCACATAGGTATCACAGCATCCTCGCAGCCCTTGATAGAGGTCCCCCAGGTGACGAGCAGCAGGATCCGGCTTACCCCAAGCCAAATCAGCTCCACCACACACCGCTTGACACATTCTTCACTTCCAGATCAACCTCCAAACTCCATTCCAACCCAAGGCACCACATAATGTAGGAGCCAGTCATTGCCCACACCCTCCAGGGCAAACACTTTCACTGACTCGAGGCTGCCTAAGCCCAATACAGGCTTGCACCTTTGCCCCTTGGCATACTGCCCCCAAGTCTGCGCACTGTAAAGTCCATCTTGCTGTTAATTAAAGTGGACCATTGAGGGAGGGGGCGGGAAGAACCCACCCTCTCATCCACCCATGTCCCTTTGTACTGCAGTTTCACTGGGTGTTATCACCCGAGGAAGCCCATGAGAGAGCAGGCTACCTCAATAAATTTGGCATGGTTACAATTCCACTGGTGACCCCCAGGTAACTGCACGCAGGGTGGAGGGGGAAAAAAGCAATCAGTCAGAGAGAATCTAGCCCCTGGGGTGGACCAAGTTCTGTTGAGGCTCCCAATATCAAACTTAAGCAGAAGGCTTATGTTTGAAATGAGTGCCTGCTTGTGGAGGGTGTGTGGGGAGAATCCCCGGTCACTTGGGTTTGTCCACCCCCGACATCACCAGAGAACCTACCTACCATCCACTGCTGTGGACGCCGTGTATCCTCCACCTTGCAGCTGCCCTGGGTGTGTTCCCCTGAAGTTGAAGGCATAGGATCCAAAGCTGTGGGTACTTCTCCTCATCAGGTCAAGGCAGCTCTCAGGGTAAGGCAAAGTCTCCAGATAATGTCAGGAAGATGGTACAGTCCCAGAAATGCTCATGTTTCCTAGAGAGAGAAGGGGGTAGTCCACTGGAGTCAACAAGAATGATGGGGTCACTGAGGGATAGAAGTTATCTCAGGGTATAGATCAAGAATGTTTTGGATTCATGTCAGACTTGAACTCTGATCAAAGAATGCATAGCTGAGAACCAGTCCCTGCTAAAGTAGCTCACTTAGGGGCCTGAAACAGGTCAGGAAATAGCTCTGGTAACTCCTTCTTAGCCTGTGCTTCTGAATTGAAAGATCTAGGACAGCCCTGATAGGTGATCTGTAGCTTGGCAGGGTATAACATTCTGAAGTGCAGGCCAGCCACCATAAGCTTAGAAATAATTTGGTTGATCTAGGCCCTTTTCAGTCTGACTGAGTTGGGGAGCTCCTGTGAGATGCGCAGCTTGACTTCCTCCCACAATACAGTATCTCTTTCATCTCTTCTAGCTCCAGGATGTGCATCTTGTCTAAATAGTTCAGCATCTTAAATATGAGAGGGCAAGATGGTGAATTGAGGGTAGGCATTGGCCTGAGCACCCAGTGGGCCCACTTGATCACATAGCTGGTCCATTAGGCGAAGGCCCTGCTATCTTCTCGCAGAACCTTTGGATGAACAAAATTGGGTTTGGCCCCTCAGCCCCCTCTAGGAGGCCAGTAATAAAGAGGTTGTTCCTCCTGCTGCGATCTTCAAGGTCCTCAATCTTTTCCTCCAACTTGGCAATCCTGCAGCGGACTACTGTGGCATCAGATTCCTGCTTCGTTCGCCAGTCATCCAGAGAACTCACCTGTGCCTCACCATCCCCATGTGGTGAGCCAAGGTCTTGGAGATTTTCTGCAGGCTGGTAAGCTGATTAGTTATGGCCAGCAAGGCCTCTTTTAGAGGTGACAGCTCAGAGATACATTTTTCTTCCGTGAGGGGAATCGGAGTCGGTGCTACTCTGGGGACAGCTGCCGGTTGAGTTTTCGATTTCTTGGTCACCTTCAGTTTCTCTGGTGTGGTCTGCAGTGTGTAGAAAAGGCCCACAGGCTGCATTTCTGCCTCTGTGACCCACGAGTATAAGTCGCCTATTTTTCTTTTACTTTGGAGGTGCAAAAGTCTTTCCGCCGGTAATGCGTCTGGTTAGACTACCTCCCAAAGATGGACTGAAATTGTTTTAGGTGAAATGGCTGTAAAAACATGAACATTTGTGAGCTGGAAAGTGGAGCTGAGGTAAACGTGTCTTACTCCCTCTGACGCATCACGTGACCTTCGTGTTGACTACACCTTTAACAAAACCAGAGATCCATAACTCCACATGAATACATACCACTAAAATAGTTTCACTGTTACTACAAGTGTATTTATAACAAAACAAGGCACACAGTAATGAGCCTTGTGTTTTGCCAGTTAGACCTTCAGTGGTGTGCCTAATGAAAGCTTAAGCAGCAAAGCACAGTGTTCATTTGTGTGTGCCTTGTTTTGCCATCAATAAAGTTGCAGTATCATTGAACTTTTTTTGTGACATGTATTCATATGGAGTGATGGCTTTGTGTGTTTGCCTTACACTTTTGGAGCCTTGTATTGTGTACCAGCAGCCGTCCACATAGTGCAGTGTGTTTCTTATGGCCCTGTTATATTCCAAATTAAGAATGTTTGCCCTGACATATTTTAGGTGCCTCAGTAATGCTTACTTTCTGTCTTGGAGCGTTTGTTAAAAATCAGGACTTAGAAGTGCAATAGTACTGTGCTAAACTGCATGGCCTGGATATTCAGACTGCTCCAGGCTGTGGCGCAAGCCTGGACACAGCTCAACTTTGTTGCGCAGGGGTGTGGCCTGGGCAATATTCAACGGAGCTGCGCTATGGTGCAGCAGCTTTGAATATCACACCCTGTCCACCCCCACTGTGCATGGCACAGTGGCACTGCACCATTGCAAGTGGCCAGAGTGGAGCATGGATATGTGCTAGCGCAAGTGCCATTGCGCCATGCACAGCACCTGTGATATTCAAAAGGGGACATGCAAATGGAGCCATAATTTATGCAAGGCACACATGGGGCCATTTGCATGTCATTATGGCCCCATTTGCATTCCATTAGCATGCAGGTGCACCGATCCCCAACGACTTCTGCCTGGCGCCCTACCAGCTGCCGTCAGGGACCGACGCCCCCTGCAGCCCAATCGCAGGCATTCTTTGAAAAGAAAAAACCCCTCTAATATCCCTGGTGGTCCAGTGGACTGCTATGTGCCCAATCACAGGCATTTGTCTCAATAAAGAATCCTCGTCAAATATCCCTGGTGGTCCAGTGGACCGCTATGTGCCCGATCGCTGGCATCAGTATAATACCCCCCCGTCCAATATCCCTGGTAGTCCAGTGGACTGATCGCTGCCCGATCATGGGCATCTGTTTAAATCACACACCCCCACCAATATCCCTGGTGGTCCAGTGGACCGCACTCTGCCCGATTGCGGGCATCTGTAAAACATATAATAGTCCTATTACCCTGGTGGTCTAGTGTACCCCCCTCCCCACCTGCCCACTGAGCCCCACTGCCCCACTCCCCCCGGTCAGCCAGTGGGCAGCAGCACCCACCCTCCCGCCTGCCTCCCGCCACCCACCACTGACAGCTCAGTAGGGCTGCATGCCCATTGGTTCTAGCATGAGCCAATGGTCATGCAGTTCATACCGCATTACATATTCCAGATATGTGAATGAATCATTCACATATGTGGAATGTGTAGTATGGTATGGTCTGCATGCCCATTGGCTCACGCTATGAACCAATGGGTGTGCAGCCCTACTGAGCTGTCAGTCAGCGGGCAGCAGGGCGACAGGTGGGTGGGGTGCTGCCGCCCGCCGCCTGACCAGTGGAGCGGGGTGGTGGGGCTCAATGGGCTGGTGGGGAGGGGGGTACACTAGACCACCAGGGTAATAGGACTATCATATGTTTTACAGATGCCTGCGATCAGGCAGAGTGCGGTCCACTGGACCATGAGGGATATTGGTGGGGTGTGTGATTTAAACAGATGCCTGCTATCGGGCAGCGATCGGTCCACTAGACCACCAGGGATATTGGACAGGGGGGTTTATTGACACCCATGCCCGTGATGGGGCATGGGGGGTGCCGCCAGGTGCAGCAGGAACTCAGGTGGCCACCCACAGGTGGCAGCTGCCATGTTGCACCCTGCAATGTGACAGCTCACCTGTGGGTGGCCATCAATTGTTCCTTTTTTTTTGGCTTAACTTTGTGTAGGCACAGGTAGGGGTTCCACATGCATGACTCTCTGCACATCCCAGGGCTGAATATTGGGCTGTGCGGGTTATGCACATCGACATCTGCCTGTGCCTACATCTGTCTGATCGGCTCTGGTGCATTGGGATTTGTCTGGCGCACTTTTCTTTTGAATATCATGCCGGGGCACATCAGTGGGTTGTGCATGGTGCAAAACTGTTGCGCATGCGCAACCCTTTTGAATGTCTGGGCTCTTGTGTGCAGTGTAATGTCAAGTGTGTGCAGACACTATCCAGCTTCTTGCAAACATATATATGCTGATTCGTTCCAGTGTTTGTGGTATAAAGAATGATGATAAGAATATGTAATGTATATTTTATTTGTACCATCAGCAGCAGCAAACCCATATAATATGTCTTCAGAGGTCTCAGTGCAGTTGGTGGGCAGTGTGCACCTCAGTCACAGTGCACACATGACTTTTAGGAGATCAGTTCATAGCACTGCTCACTCCTGCTTTTCAGCAAACTGTACCCAACAGACATGAAATATTCCTGAGGCACTTTAAATATTTTATGGTGTACAGACTTTATAAAGTTGGAATGTATAACAGGTCCAGTCCACTGCCACCACATTTTGCTACCACTGGTGCCTTGAAGTGGTGTACAGCAACTTGCGCTGCAAAACTGCCACTGCCAGTCTAAACTAAAAAAACATCACTTAGTCCAGAACAAAAAATGCAAAGAAGAAATGTGGTAGTACAGTGTGATGGCAGTGGACTGGACCTGTTATATATTTTCTGACGTTATAATGTCTGCACATCGTGAAATATTTTGGGTGCCTCAGCATTATTTCATGTCTGTTGGGTACGGTTTGATGAAAAGCTGGAGTGAGCAGTGCTATGATCTCCTAAAAGCCATGTGTGCACTCTGACTGAGGTGCACACTTCCCCACTGACTGCACCACTGCTGATGAAGGTACAAATAATATATACATTATATATTCTTATCTTTATTCTTTATACCATAAACACTTGAACAAGTGATATATATGTTTACAAAAGCTGAACAGTGTCAGCACACACAGGACATTACACTGCACACATGTAGTTTAGCACAGTATTATTTCACTGCTCAGTCCTGCTTTTCAACAAACACTTCATGATACCATGACAGAAAGTAAACATTATTGAGGCTTCAAAAATATTTATTTTTGGAAATAGACATTTTGAAGTTGGAATTTAACTAGGAATGGAATTAATTAATAGCATAATCAGTGTTTGGTGTGGTGTTCACACTCACACACAGTCACCAGAATTAATGTGCATCCCCAAAATGCTACTGTCTTGTATCCAGAAAATTCCCCAGTCCAGACAGAGTAAAATGAGAGCATAACAAGCAATGCAAAGTCTCCTAGAATTAATGGCACACTCAGTCATGCACACGTGGTCACACACAGTCACCAGAATTAATGTACATCCCCAAAATGCTACTGTCTTGTGTCCATAAAATTCCTCATTCCAGACCAACTGAAATGAGAGCATAAGAAGCAATGCAAAGCTTCCCAGAATTAATGGCGCAGTCAGTGTTGCTCGCAGTGAATGATGCAGTCAGTGTTGCATGCAGTGGTCATACACAGTCACCAGAATTAATGTGCATTCCCAAAATGCTATTGTCTTGTGTCCAGAAGATTACCCAATCCAGACAAAGTGAAATAAGAACATAACAAGCAATGCAAAGTCTCCCAGAATTAATGGTACAGTCAGTGTTGTGTGCAGTGGTCACACAGTCACTAGAATTATTGTGCATTCCCAAAATGCTACTGTCTTCTGTCCAGAAAATTACCCAGTCCAGACAAAGTGAAATGAGAGCATAACAAGCAATGCAAAGTCTCCCAGAATTAATGGCGCGCTCAGTCATGCATGCAGTGGTCACATGCAGTCACCAGAATTAATGTGCATCCACAAATGCGGCTGTCTTGTGTCCAGAAAATTCCCCAGTCCAAAGTGAAATTAGAGAGTAACAAGTAATGCAAAGTCTCCACACTCCAATAAGAACTAAGTGCCCCGCTGCTGCTGTTGAGATTACATGTAATGCTACATCTGACCTGACTGTGATGGAATGATGCACAGTGTCTTGCCAAACGGTGTGCAAGAAGAATAACCTGACCTGATCATTGAGTTTACCATCCAAGATGATGAGACTGAGAATGCTGTTGGTTGCCCAAAGTGGGCTGCACTGACCCCAACAGGAAGGATGTCCTTTGTGTGTACACTAATACTACCCTTGGTAAGTTGATTAATGCACGTGCTTGACACCATCATTGTTTTCCACAGAACCTGACCTTAACTGTGTGATTGATATAGATATATAATTTATTTTATAAATATATATATATATATATATATATATATATATATATGTGTATTAGAGGCAAAAAACTCCATTTACTGTATCAGTTAGGGTTGTTCCACAGCGACAAAAGTGAGGAAATTCAGTGCTAGGTTTGAAGAAACCCCTTGGACCCCCCAGACCACCCCACAACCACCATCGGGGTGCGCATTGAGGTTGCTGGTCTAATGCTCACCCATTCTCCTACACCTCTGCTTCTTTACACATGTAATAGGGTGAGAGATGGGCAGAAGACCCCAATAGGCTCCCCAATGCTGGTTGCGGGGGTGGGCTGGGGTCAAGGGGGGTTTTCAATCCTAACACTGAGCCCTCACACTGTCAGGGCTAACTTTATTGCAGAACCTTTTGCATATATATATATATATATATATATATATAAAAAGGATATACAATGCCCCATTGAAAATATCTCTGATAGTTTTCTCAGAGTGCCGTTTGATCTTTGACATCAAGGTGACAAAGCCACTAGTGATGCCATAGTTCAAACTGCTAAAGGGGAAAAATATCAGAGATATTTTTAATGGGAGCATTGCATGTTCAATTTATGCAATACCACAAGTTTTTGTTCATTTAATTTTGATAGGAAAATGGGTATCTATTTATTTATTTTTTGTCTCAGGATGACCAAACATTGTGTTCATAAAAGTGAGCATTTGCGTCAGGACATTGTGCATATTGTTGCCCCGAGATATGATTTCTGGCAGTGCGAGAGACAGTGTAGCAAGCGGTGCGGCTGAATGAAGAGTCTTAGGATCAGTTTCTTGGTTTCGGCGTTTGTTGAACTTGAAAGCCAATTGGAGAGCTGTGGTTCGATTCTACTGCTGAGGAGTGCAGTAGCATTAGAAAACAGACAGCTGTTTGGTGGAGACGATGTGAAGAAGCGAGAGCTTGTGTGAGAGAGATTTTTTTTTATCATTTGAAGTGAAAGAACTTGGGATGGGGTAGAGAATGAAAATAAGTCAGTTTTATTTTTCAATGTTTTGAGGTGAAAGATTATGAGATGGGGAGAGAATGAAAATAAGTCAGTGTGTGTTTTTTGATGTGAATTGAAGTGAAAGAACATGGGGTGGGGGAGACAATAAAAATAATTTGGTGTACTTTGTGTGGTCCTGGATACCCTCAGGAGAAACAACAAAATTGTATGAAAGAACAAGGAGAAAATGAAAGTGTTCTGTGTGCAGCAGGAGAGAATGAAACTGAGTCGGAGTTGGCATGCAAATGAGCAAGTGAATTCTGATTGTGCTGCTCATGTTCCCAGCTTCCACCAATCAAAAGCTTTGTGAGGAGTAGTGTACAAGTGCAGATAGTGCCTCTGTGTAACCTACTGTGAGAATAAATGACCTACAGTGAGGATACATGCAATATTCCCTCTGTAGGTCTGACCACCCCATATTTGCTGTTTTTTATCTTCACAGGTATTGCATAAATATATCTATATATATATATATATATATATATATATTAGAGGCAAAAAACTCAACTTAATGCATTAATTAGGGTTGTTCCACAGAGATAAAACCGAGGAAATTTGGTGTTAGGTTGAAAGCCCCCTTGAACCCCCACCCACCCCCAACCCGGCATCAGGGGTGCGCACTGGGGTTGCTGGCCTAACTCTCACCCCATCAGATATGTGAAGAAGCAGAGGTACAGGATAATGGGGTGAGAGTTAGACCAACAAACCCAAACACAGACCCGATGCCGTTGGGGTGTGTGGGTCAAGGGGGCTTTCACCTAACACTGAATTTCCTCGCTTTTGCTGCTGTGGAACAACACTAACTAATGCATTAAATGGAGATTTTGCCCTAATTCCTTCTTTTTGAGAAGGATAATGAGAAATAGTGAATGTAATGTGGCAGCGGAAGCGCGGGGCCCGAACGTGATGTCTTGTCACATAGTAACACAATGCCCGCAAACACAAATGGTAATGTGCATGGTGACGCAAAGTGAAACAGAAAGATAAACAGTACTGTAGACACAAATGGTTAAAATAACGCAAACGCAAGTGCAAATGAAAATGTGAAGGGTAACACACATGGTGCCGTAGACAGGAACAGTAAGTGAAACGGTTACGGAACCACAAGCAGAAGCGGTAAGGGTAACAGTAATGTAAGCACACAGGCTGGTTTTCCCCAAAAGCTGCATAGAGAAAGACAGTGAGTACAAAGAATGTATGCATATTAATGGGTCTCGGAGCAGAAAATGAGGAGTTGGAATACTAAATTGCTTATATCTCAGGAACCGTACGACAAAAAAAAAAAATAAAAGTCATATGATTTATGATTTTCCTGGCTAGTTTTATGCTTAGCCTTAATTGGGAGGGCTAAGCATTTTTCCAACAAAAAGTCCGTATCTCGCACCATTTTCGAGATACGGGCTCTGAAAGGCGCTGCGAACGCCGTAATGTTATCCTATGGGAAAAAAAGAGAAGTTTGGAGTGCCATAACTTTGGCTCCCTGTAATATTTCACCACAACACTACAGGGCACATCTGTGGGATGTTGGCTTTCATCCTTCCAAATTTCAGCTCAAAAGACCAAACCGTTATTTTGCAGCAGGACGGCAAAGGATTCATGTAATGCGGTAGATGTCGTAATGTTATCCTATGGGGAAAAAGTGACAACTTTGGAGTGCCATAACTTTGCTACCCTGTAATATTTTTTCATTGAAACACTGAAAGGCACATCTGTGAGATTTTGGCTGCGTTCCCTTCAGATTTCAGCCCAAAAGACCAAACTGTTCTTTTGCAGCAGTGTGGCAAAAAATTGCTGTCATTTTCCCACAGCCTGGAAAAGTACTGTCGAACTTTGCGAAAGTTTTCGCAAATTCATGTGACAGTGTCACAAATGTGAAAGTACTTTTTCCAGAAATGTGAAAAACATATTTCTGGGGTATTTTGCCCCAAAATAAAGACATGCCTAGCATTCTCAGGGTCCAACTAGGTGAATGCAGAAAGAATTAGGTTACTAGAGGGTACCACATTTAAATGCCAAGCATCTTCCTGATGACCAACTGAAAACAAAATGGCGGATTTGTGAAATCTTACATTCCCTCTCACATTTCTCTGCATCTGGTGGCTTTGGCTAACAGCACTTTTCTGGCAGTGGTCATGGGGGCACATGATTTTGACATTCCCGCTCACATTTCTCTGTATCTGGTGATTTTGGCTAACATCACTTTTCTGGCGGTGGTCATGGGGAACAGCTACAGCCTGCAACACATTCACTATAAAAACCCTTTCCTCACATCAGCTATGCACTTCTGCATACTACCACACCCACAGATAATCTTATCCCTGGCAGCAGTGCCATGGCCAGAAACAGCTTTGCTTGCACGTCTCTTTGCAGGCATTTTGGGGGATCACCAAGAAAATTTTAAACCTATTTAAATTTCGGAACTTTCACTCAGGCATAGTGGATGTGAAGTGTGAAGTCCAAAACAACAATAGTGGCTTGCAGATGTAGATTGTGAACCAATCAGATGCAAAGGCAGGCACAGACAGATTAGATTGCACTGCGCAATCAAGAAAAAGATGCAGATGTAAAGTCACAACACCTTAACCACTGCTGATCACAACAGTCACAATCCAAATCCAATATGGAAAAGAATACCTTTTACTGGTTGGGGGGGGGGGCAGTGCACTGCGGTAACAGTACAAAATCAGTATACCACAATTCCAACCACAGACCAGTTCAAAATTACGCAGCTGCGGTGGATAGCAGATTCACACTGCTGCAATTACTCTGCGGCACAATAAAAGGTGTCTGTGAGCTGTGATTTGATGGCACACACATTCACACACACACACACTACAAGTAATGCATGGCAAATTGAAAACTTCAGTAATATAACCAGATCTTTTCAACAAACTGCAATTATGCACTGCTGCAACACAAAATTCAGAAAAAAAATGTCAAGAATTACTGACAATATTACTGTGTGTACATTAACACAGTTATACAACAAAAATATAACAAAACAAAAAGAGTGCCTTTTTCTCTCAGACAGTTAATCTAAATCTACCTACACCACACAGATGCACCCTTCCCCCAAAGCACACTTCAACTGTCTCTCAGTACACAGACTGAATGTTCAAAATTAACATTCAAAATCCACACACAAACAAGAAACACTTGATGATATGAGTACAGGAGGGTTTCCTGCAATCGATGTAAAAATAATAATAATAATAAACTTTACTTCTAGAGCGCCTTTCAAGCTCCAAGGCGCTGTACAGTAATAAACATATAAAAGCAAGAAAATACATAACAGTATGACCAAATGACAAAATAGATAAAATAACTAAAATAGTCAATCTGGGTAGGCGTTAAGCCACATATATGTCTTCAAGGCCTTCTTATAGCTCTCTACAGTCGTGCACTAATGTGTCTGATGGGGTAGAGAATTCCACAGGGTTGGGTCCACATACATAAATGCAGGGGCCCCTGATGTCTTAAGACGTATCCTGGAAATCTCTAGCAACCCCTCGTCAGCTGAGCGGAATGGTCACCCGGGGCAGAGGAGCTCTTGCAGATAGTCTGGTCCCATTCTGTGCAGGGCCTTATAGGTCAGAAGACCGACCTTGAAGGTGATTCACCACTGAATAGGCAGCCAGTGCAGTTCACGCAGCACCGACATCATGTGACTCGAAAGAGGAGTCCCCATCAACAGTCATGCCGCAGCGTTCTGCACTAGCTGCAAGTGGTGGATATCAACCCCCAGAAGCCCTAGGTACAGGGAGTTGCAGTAGTCAAGGTGTGAGGTCACAAAGGTGTGGATCAATGTGGAAGATCACCAGATGGAACAAGGTGCTTAACCCTGATGATGTTCCTCAGATGGTAAAAAGAGGACTTGATGACTGCTGACACCTGCAAATGCAGTGCCAGCCTGTTGTCAAGGATCACCCCCAGGTCTTGCACCCGTTCAGAGGAAGGAAGCTGGATATCCCCAAGACAAAGTCCAGTGAGTTGACCAGCCCCCAACTCCTCTGTCTGGTGATCTAAATCTACTAACATCACCTCTGTCTTTCCAGAGTTCAACTTCTACCAGCTGGAGCTCATCCAGTCCTGGATTTCTGTGCGACAGTTGTTAAATACCAAGCATGCACTCTTCCGGTTGTGTGCAAAAGACAGGTAGAGCTGGGTATCATCATCATAGTTGTGAAACCTCAGCCCATATCATCTTACAATGTTTCCAAGGGGCAGCATGTACATCATGAACACGGGGGACAACACTGAGCCCTGAGGAACCATACATGGCAGAGAGAATGGGTCAGAGGAAAAATTCCCTGACACCACCCTCTGAGTTCTGCCAGTGAGGAAGGACTTAAACCATCTGAGAACTGTACCAGACAGGCCACAGATGAACCTCAGGCACTCGAGAAGCACCCCATGATTCACCATGTCAAAAGCTGAAGAGAGAGAGATCAAGAAGCACCAAGATAGAATAGCACTTCTGATCTCTCCCCATCAGGAGATCATTGAGCACCCGAACCAGAGCAGTTTCGGTACTTTGCCTCTTACAAAAACCAGACTGGAGAGGTTTGTAGATGTCATGGATGGTCAGATGGTTCTCCAGTTGTAGCACCACAATTTTCTCAATTACCTACCCAACAAAGGGGAGGTTTGAGATCAGTCTTTAGTTTGCAAAGCAGCTTGGATCCAGAGCAACTTTCTTCAGGAGAGGTGTCACCACTGCCTCCTTCAGGGAGCTAGGAAACTCACCAGACTCTAAGGAGCACTAAACAATCCTTGCTAGGACTGGGCCTATGATGTCATAACAACCCACTAACAGGGATGTTGGGCCTGGGGCCAAACTGCAGCACGTTGGGTGCATACCCTGGGCAAGCCACACAACATCCACAATTTACAGCCAGTCGAAGGAACTCCAGGTAAACTGAAGAGGAGTGATGGTGTACCAACCACTATCAGCTCCCACAGAGTGAGCCAGATGGATCTCCGCCCTGATGCTAGCCACCTTATCCACAAAGAAGCGAACGAGCTCATCACACTCAGTCTGTGAAAAGTCTCATCGAACCTGAAGACAGGTTGGGTTGCACAACTTGTCCACAGTTCGAAAGAGCTGAGCCAGTTGATTCTGAGAAGCAATAATCTCTCTGGACAGGAACTCTGCCTTGTGTGATTGCTGATCGACAGACTTGATAATGTTCCATCAATCTAAGGTGGTCAGCAACCAGGGCTGATTTCCGCCAGCAATGCTCTAGCCTTTGTTCAAGTCGCCGCAACTTCCTCAAGGTCTCATCAAACCATGTACTATGTTTTAAGTTTAAAAAAATGGCTCAAAAAGGATTTTTAACAGTTTTTATAGGGTTTCAATTGCAGAGCTCTGACAGCAAACTGTCTCCAACTAGTCTGCCACTACACAGACAGAACTGAGGCTGTGCATAACAATCTAGAGCCCACGTGACCTGCAATCACATATATCAATGCAAAATTCATCTTGGAGCCAAAAAACAAGGCGGATTGATGTGAAGTGGATTGTAATGAATGTACTTCACCTAAAAATGGGCACAGAAGTGGATGGGGGAAGGCTGAGTAAGTGCATTAAAATCAATGACTTTGCGATCCTCATTATGGCTCAAAGTACTCTGCTTTGCACTGCGTAGTCTCCACTACTCAACAAATTGCTTCACAGAGCAAATTTTGGCCACATCGCCCACCACTAACTGCAAGACTGTGGGCAATCAAGTAATTACTGAAGGTGGTGGGCAAACAACAAACCCTGCCTGTTTAATTTTTTTCTGGGGCTATATCTTAAGGCTGTAAGCAACCAAGTAGTTTGTGATGATAGTAGGCAAATAAAAACCCTGCCTTTTTTTCCTGGGGCTATATACCCCAAGACCATAGGCAATCAAGTAATTACTGACAGTGGTGGGCAAACAACAAACTCTGCCTTTCTTAATGGGCTATATATCCCAAGACTGCAGGCAATCAAGTAATTACTGACAGTGGTGGGCAAACAACAAGCAGTGCCTGTTTACTTTTTTTCTAGAGCTATATCCCAAAGCTGTAAACAGTCAAGTAATTTGTGACAGTGGTGGGAAAACAAAAACCCTACTTTTTGCATTTGCTTGCACGCATGTGCAAGAAACACATTGCATCAGTTTTCTTTGCAAAGGGGTTGTGGAGGAGCGGAAGTGTTGTGCCGAATGGCAGCAGCCCATTCAGAAGCTGATTTCTGCCTGTCCAATAGAGAAGCATGCCCTGGATCACTGCAATTAACTACAAGGCCACTACATCAAAGAAATTGAACCACTGCAATCAGGGAGCACCCCATCAGTATGCAATCAGCTGTTTGGTACGCTCCCTGACTGCAGCAGCCAATTACACAGCTCCATTGTGCTGTGTTTCTATGGTGACTGGCAAAGGCTTCTCCATCGGCCTCACAAAGCTGATGGAAAGCTGCCGCCAGCCATTCAGTGTGCCTTCCTGGTGAAAAAGCTGATGGGGTAGCCCACTTCCCATTGCCATAATGCTTCTCCCACTAATTTCTTAGGTGCCAACAGGGTTGCCCAATCCCCCTGTCGGCATGCCCCTTTCTTCTTAATTTTGCCAAAGGGGGAGCCCACTCCCTGTCAGCATAATGCCCCCCCTCCAATTTCTTCTGTACCCAGAGGGGTGCCCAGTCCCCCTCGGTTCTTGCCTCTCACTGATCCCAGCACTCGATAGGTGCCGATGGGGGTGCCCAATCCCCCTTTGGCTACAGCCCCCCCCAAACAGTCAGGCGGCCCACTGGGAGCCCACCCCAGCATGCCCAAACAAAATGTCCCTGTAAAAAGGAAAACCTTCCCGCGATGATTTTTAAAAAAAATAAACCTGTAAAGTAAAGAACGGTCCCTCGTTGATTCCTCCCCAACCCACGCCCACTCTCTCGTACCCCACCTCCCCACACCCCCCACCCCATACTTACCTGCTGAGTCCAGCCGACGATCTTCGTGAACACGTCTGCACCCTTCAAAGCTGACCACAAACTGAGGAAATGCTGATAAACTGTATAATGGAATAAATAGGGTTTTTCAACTTTGATGCATATCTCAGGCATTTTGGGAATTTTGGCACCAAATTTTCAACATGGGGTTTTGGGACCCTCCTCATGAATTCCAACACTGTCATTTTGTTATTCCATCCTGAAAGGTGATTTTGCAGTCACTGCGTGGAACCACCTTTCAGGACTGATAATGAAAGACAGTGTCTAAGTTCATGAGTAAGCCCCAAACCCTATGTTGTAAATTGTGAAAAATTCCAAAAATGACTATTCCTAGGCATCGTTGCGCAGTTCCTATCCTCGTAGTTCGAGCATTAATAATATTTTCACTCCCGGTTTTCAACATTGTCATTTTGCCACACCTTCTTATGAACAGTATAGCTGTCATGTCATTTGTTACATCTCACCTGAAATGTGTTTTCGCACATGTAGCGCACAATGGCATGGTCTGTGTGCGAAATCAGTGTTCGGGACACATTAAGAAAATTATAGTGACACTGTTCATGAGCAGAGGTGTTAAAATGGCTATGTTGAAAATTTGGTGAAAAAATTCCCCAAAATGACTGTTTTATGAGCGTGCATTACGCAGTTCCTACGCATGCTCATAACTTCAAGCATTTTTAATATTTTTACTCCAGATTTTCAGCATTGCCATTTTACCACACCTCCTTATGAACAGTACAACTGTCATTTTTCACATTTCACCCAATATGTGTTTTCAGACATGTAGCATACAATGGTGTGGTCAGTGTGTGAAATCAATGTTCAGGACAGATTAAGAAAATCACAGTGACACTATTCATGAGCAGAGGTCTTAAACTGGCTATGTTGAAAATTTGGTGACAAAAGTCCATAAAATGATTGTGTTACGAGTGTACATTGTGCAATTTCCATGCACCCTTGTACATTCACAAATTCGTAATCTTTTCAGTCCAGATTTTCAACACTGGCATTTTATCACACCTCCTTATGAACAGTAGAGCTGTCATTTTTCACAACATGGCTGAAATGTGTTTTCGCACTTCCGGCGCAGAATAGCATGGTCGCTATGGGAAATCAGTGTTTGGGATAGATTAAGAAAATCACAGTGACACTGTTCATGAGCGAAGGTCCCAAAATGCCTGTGTTGAAACTCTGCTGTAAAAAATCCCCAAATTAATTACATTATGGGTGTGCTTTGCACAGTTTCTACGCACACTCATGACTTCACCAGTTTTTTTATATATTTATTCCAGATTTTCAACATTGCCATTTTTTTACACCTCCTCATGAACAGTACAGCTGCCATTTTTCACATCCTGTTTGAAATGTGTTTTCACACTTGTGGCGCCAAATGCTGCAGTCACTGTGCAAAATCACCTTTCGGCTAACAAACTGATAGTGTCTCTGTTTATGTGGTGAATCACAAAAAGTCCGTGTTGAAAACTTGGAGTAAAAATACCAAGAAACACCTAGGGTGTTAGGGTTTTCAAACATAATGCCCTCCAGGCATCATGGATGTGACTTGGAATTGTGTACAGTAATGCTCATGCCATTCTATCCCCACCAATACCCTGCAGCCAGTGACAGGCTTCGAGGTGTGCCTTGGACTCTTTGGTCCCAGAATCCATCCCATTCTCCTATACTTTACCCATTTTAGCATATTTTCTTATGGAATGAGATGAGTAAAGCCCGAACACCCAAGGCACACCTTGACACTTGTCAGTGTCTGCAGGGTAGGGTGAAGGGAGATGTTGTGACCGTTATGGGAAATGACCCAAAGGAACACCCCAGTGCCTGCCCATCTCTGCAGGGTGGGGGTGGGGTTTGCATCAGTTCAGTACCTCACTGCCATTCCTATACTGGATGGACCTGATTCTCACAGGGACCTGCGTCTGGCACAAGCTGTGGCAAGCAGCACCTTGCACCAGTGCCTGGTGCACCAGGGACCTTTGCACCTGATTTAGGTACAGGAGGGGTCCTAGCAGCTAAGTCGCCACACCAGTAGTGACTGGAACCCTGCGGCAAACCCCTGGTGCACTGCACAGGTCCACTGCAGACCACCAGTGACTAACACAGGACCCCCTGTCCCACTAGCTAATGGGCATGTGGACCCAACCTGGTGTGTCAAAGTCCCCCCACCATGTTTGGTGCAGTTGGCTCCTGGCCATGGAGATGAGTGGTGGAATGTGCTGGGCACTGGGGAGCAGTCTGGACTGGTGTATGGGGGGGTTTGGATACCACCTGCTGGGGAATGGGTGGGCACTGTACCACCATACATTGGTGCTGCAATAGCACTGATAGGGCAGGCATTGGAGATTGGAAGAGCCACATCAGGATGGGGGTACCGACATGGTACATAGGTGGTATCGGGGAGCTGTGAGGAGTGCCATTGAACCACTAGGATGGGGGCCACACATACGAAGCCACACTCTTTGGGGTGTATGGTGGGTGGACCTTCACCCATGGTGTGCCGCACACAGGCATGTCACCCAGGGGGAGAATGTCTAAGTCCCCTTACAACTGCCCTGGCTGGTCTAAGGACACTTAGAAATTCTCCTGCCAGGTGATGTCTGTCAATTGTAGGATGCAGCTTGCATCGGCCACAGTCCCCCTACTGCCGTGCCACCATGCATTGCAGGTGCAAGTCCTGTTTGGAGCAGGTGGACTGCGGTTGACGCAGACCACCTTTGTGAATCACATGGAGGGCAATCATAGATGCAAGGTGCACCTTGGACCATATCTGTTCACTGCAGGCACCTTGCGTCTGACACAGGACTTTGAGAATCAGGGCCCCATCTGTCTAACTCCTGCACTTCCACTGCTAATGCCAGCAAGCAACCATACTGGCATTGACAAATGCTTGTGCAGTAAGCTCTGGCCCATAAGAGGCTCACAGGTGACCAGTGAGAAGCTCATTAATTAGGAACAGACGGCATCTCCTTTTTTAATGTCTTTATAAGTGACATTGCAGAGGGACTGGAAGGAAAAGTAGACCTCTCTGCAGATGACACAAACATCTGCAGCAGGGATGATACACAAGGAGGTGTGGAAAGGATGAGAAGGGACTTGGCAAGGTTGGAGGAATGTTCAGAAGTATGGCAGCTTGGATTCAATGCAAGGAACTGCAAAGTAATGCAGCTGGGAAACAAAAACCCAGGGCAAGAGTATACAATGGGGGGGTAGTAACAACAACAAAAATGGAGAGGGCCCTGGGGGTAATCATATCAGATGACCTTAAGGTTAGAAAGCAATGTGAGAAAGCAGTGGGAAGGGCTGGGGGGATACTGGGATGTATAGGGAGAAGCATCACCAGCAGAAAACAGGAACTTGCTATCCCTCTGTACAGACCATTGGTGATACCCCAACTGGAGTACTACATCCAGTTCTGGAGACCCCATCTCCACAAGGACATAGACAGGATAGATGCAGTCCAGGCAACTACAGTGGTGCAGGGTCTGCAAGAGAAGCCATACGAGAAGAGACTAAAGGAGCTTATGTATACCCTTGAGTAAAGGAGGGAGAGGGGGTCATGATAGAAACTTTTAAGTACCTCAGTGGAATCAAAAAAGTCCAAGAGGGTAGCATCTTTCAGAAAAAGAAATGTGCAAAAACAAGGGGACACAATTTGAAGATAGAGGGGGGACAGCTCAGAGACAATGTGAGGAAGTATTTTAATTTTTTTTCCTCCTCCTGTAGCCACCTCTCTTCATCCCAACTGTACTTCTTGCAGCCCGTCAGCTGGGATCAGGCCACTGCCCGTCTTGCCCAGGACTGCTGGCACCCATATAGCTCCTGTGGCTTACCCCCCACCCAGTGGGGTGACAGGGAGCCCCTAACTCCCCACCCAGACGGATCCAGCTCGGGGTGCCAGCATCCCAACGAACACTCACAGACGGCCATCATGCCATAGGAGGTGCCACTCTTTTCCTTGTTCCAGGATTCCCCAAGTCAGTGGGCGTGCAATGACACTGATGGTCGGGAGCATGCACACGTCCGCACGTGACCATGTCCAGGCGTCTGCCTACTGACTCCACCCCTAAGTAAGGCATACACCTCCACCTCCCAGCCTCCACCAGGTGGCAGTCGGGCACTGACCATCATAGACCCTCCTCCCCGGAGAGGGAGAGCAGTCCTTTGGACGCACAATCCCTCTCCTCCTCTGCAAGCCCCGGTGACCTGAGCTCACTCCCAAACCTGGGTCGGCGGCGTGGTGCGAGGTGTGGCATCCAGCGCCTCAACCCTCAGCACCACCAGGCTGGCCAGGAAGTATTTTTTCACAGAGGGTGGTGGATGCATGGAACAGCCTTCCTGAGGAGGTTGTGGGCTCTAAAGCTGTGGGAGAATGCATGGGACAGACATAAGTCAATTCTTGTAGGGGTAGAAAGAAATAGGTTGTTGGTTAATTAGGATCTGCAGCTTATCCTGAATGTAGGGAAATGGGCAGACTAGGTGGGCCAAGCAGTCCTTATCTGCTGTCAAAGTAGATGTTTCTATCTCTCCTGTCTGCAAGCTCAGCCCAGGCTAATGTACAAAGACCTTATCACATTTCTTATGAGTCTTTCTTATACATGTTTTATCTGTTTACAGGAGTGCACCTCATTTGTGTCCAAAATCAAAAGCTAATAGTTATAGTAGCAGAGCCCCCCCCCCACACACACATACACATGCCCTGAAAAGCTGCTTAAAAGCCTGCAATTCATTCAAATCAATTCCATTTTCTTACTTAGTTGGGGTTCAGTGCCAGCAACTGTAAAATCATGTACATAGGGCATAGGAACTCCGATGCTGAGTATAGGATGACAGGAGGTACTGATACTCCCTAGACATGAAAGGATCCTTGAGTTTATTATATCAGAGGACCTCAAGATGGCAGTACAGTGTGACAAGGCTATGAGCAGGGAAAATTGGATTCTGGGATGCATAAGGAGTGTCATCTCCAGTAAGAGGAGGAGGGATGTTGTGCTGCCATTGTATCACTCCCTGGTGTACCCCCAGCTGGAGTAGTGTCCAGTTTTAGAGTCCACACTTCAGAAAGGACATAAGGTGCAGATTTTCCAGAGGAGGGCAAATAAAATGGTTCAGGATTTTCACAGGAATCCCTTCAAGGAAAGGCTGAAGAATCTCAACATGTACACTCTGGAAGAGAGGAGGACGAGAGGTGACATGATCAAGACCTACAAAACACCTCACAGGGGTAAACCGGGTACAGTTGGGAAGTTTCCTTCAAATAAGGATCAGCACCCAAACCAAGGGATATACAGTGAAGCTGGGGGGGGGAGTGAGTTCAGGATAGATGTGAAGAAATATTTCTTTACTGAAAGGGTGGTACACACCTTAAACAGACTGCCAGGAGAAGTGGTGGAAGCTAAAATGGTAAGAGACATGAAGCATGCATGGGATAAACATAGGAGTATATTAGAGAAAGGGGAAGAAGGGGGTCAACAGAGATCAATAAGGCTATGGAGGTGGAGTAGGTTCAAGTTCATTGCAGGAAAAATCCATTGAGCAACCTTAGTCACAAGGAGGTCTTGATGGACACAGGCAGAATAAGACATGCAGTAACATATACAGGCAGGAGTTACAAGTAGGTAGACAACACCTGGGCAGATTGAGTGGGCTGAGTAGTCCTGTTCTGCTGACAAATTCTATGTTTGCTTGCACGCATGTGCAAGAAACATAGTGCCACCATACAAATTTTCATAAGTGTGCCACCCCGCTTCAAATGCCCTGCTCTTTCTTGCAGGTGCGGCCTCACTGCACCAATAAATGTCCGAGCTGTCTATGACAGTCGTTCAGATGCAGTGGCATACAGTTGAAAGCAAAACACTGTCACAATCAGCTGCGGTAACTTGTCAGCAATTTGCATACTGTCGTCGGCAGGCAATTTACATACTGCCATCAGCAGTATGCAGAGTGCCTACACATCAGCACTGCATCTGAACAACTGTTATAGGCAGCTCCATTTTTTCTTGCCCCTCCCAACAAACACCCACACAGCACACTGGGAGCCCATCCCAGCATGTTCATGCACTCCCCCACGCACACTGTATGGCCAATGGGGTGCCCAGTCCCCTGTCTGCTCCACTGCCCCCCCAAACAGACTTCCAGGTGCTACGCTGGAAGCCCACCCCAGCACAGCAAAAGTCCCTATGGCCAACGGGGTTGCCCAATCCCCCTTCAGCTCCACTGCCCCCCCAAACATCTTCCAGCTGCCATGCTGGGAACCCACCCCAGCGTGGCAAAAGTCCTGCTTCATCTTCCTAAAAAAAAAAAAAAAACACCTGTAAAAAAAAAAAAGGTCCCTCGTTGACTGTCTTTTCCCCCTTATCCCAACCCAAGCCCACCCTCTTTGCACCCACCTCCCCACACACCTTCTCACCCCATACATACCTCTGGAGCCCAGCATGAAGATCTTCGGTGGACTGAGAACACATCTGCACTCTTCAAAGCTAAACAAAAAGTAAAGAAATGATGGTAAGCTGTATAATGGCATAAATGCGTTTTTTTCAACTTTGGTGCATATCTCGGCCATTTTTGAGAATTATTTCACCAAATTTTCAACATGGGGTTCTTGGTGCCCCACCTCATGAATTCAGTCAATGTCATTTTGTTATTCGGTCCCGAAAAGTGATTTCGCAATCACTGCTTGAAACCACCTTTCTGGACTGATTAATGAAATGAGTGTCTCAGTTCATGAGGTAGGCCCCCAAAAACTCCATGTTGAAAATTTGGTGAACAAATTCCCCAAAATGACTGTTTTAAGAGCGTGCATTGCACAGTTCCTATGCACGCTCATAACTTTGAGAATTTTTAATATTTTTACTCGAGATTTTCAACATTGACATTAACACACCTCCTTATGAAAAGTACAGCTGTATAGACAGCTGTCATTTTTCATACCTCACCCAAAATATGTTTTCACACATGTATTGCACATTGGTGCAGTCGGTGTGCAAAATCAATGTTTGGGACACATTACGAAGATCACAGTGACACTGTTCATGAGTAGAGGTGTTAAAATGGCTATGTTCAAAATTTGATGACAAAAGTCCATAAAATGACTCTGTTACAAGCATCCATTGTGCAATTTCCACATACCCTCGTAAGTTCACGAACTTATGAACAGTACAGCAGATATTTTTCACACCTGGCCGAAAAGTGTTTTCGCACTTCTGGCGCAGAATAGCACATTTTCTGTAGGAAATTCATTTTTGGAACAGATTAAGAAAATCACAGTGACACTGTTCACGAGCAGAGGTCCCAAAATACCAAGAAACGCCCAGGGTGTTAGAGTTTTTGACCATAATGCCCTACCCTGTAGGGACTAACAGGCATCAGGGGTGTGACTTAGGATTGTCGACAGTAATGCTCATGCCATTCCATCCCCACCCCCACCGTGCAGCCAGTGGCAGGCATCGAGGTGCGGCTGGGACTTTTTACTACAAGGGTTCACCACATTCTCCTATACTGCACCCATTTCAGTGTGTTTCCTTAGGAAATGAGGTGAATGTAAAGCCCAAACACCCCAAGGCACACCTCAACACTTGTCAGTGTCTGAAGGGTAGGGTGAGGTGAAATGTCGTGACCATGATGGGTAACAGCGCAGAGGCACACCCCAATGCCTGTCCATCTCTGCAGGGTGAGGGTGGAGTAGGTGTCAGTTCAATACTTCAATGCCATTCCTATACTGCATCTCTCTAACTCCTGCACTTCAACTGCTAATGCCAGCAAGCAAACATTTGGCATTGACAAATGCTTGTTTGTTTTCTGGGGCTATATACCCCAATACTGTAGGCAATCAAGTAATTACTGACAGTGGTGGGCAAACAAAAAAACCCTGACTCTTTGAAATTTCTTTCTGGGGCTATACCCCAAGGCCATAAGCAATTAAGTAAATAGTGATGAAAGTGGACAAACTCTGCCTTTGTATTTTCTGGAATTATATACCCCAAGAATGTAGGCAATTAAGTAATTAATGGCAGTAGTAGACAAACTCTGCCTTTTTTATTTTCTGGGGCTAAATACCCCAAGACTGTAGGCAATCAAATAATCAGTGATCACAGTGGGAAACAACAAACTCTCATTTTATTATGTCTGGGACTATATCCCAAGACTGTTGGCAATCAAGTACGTTGTGACGATAGTAGGCAAACAAACCCTGCCTTTTTATTTTCTGTGGCTTTGTACCCCAAGACCAAAGGCTAATTAGTGACAGTGGGCAAACGACAAACCCTGCCTTTTTTTTTTCCTGGGGCTATACCCCAAGAATGTTGGTAATCAAGTAATTAGTGACGGTAGTAGAAAAACAAACCCTGCCTTTTTATTTTCTGGAGCTATACCCCAAGGCTGTAGGCAATCAAGTAATTAATGAAGTGACAGAGGGCCAACAAACCCCCTGTCTCCTCTCACTCCTGAGCTCCTTCTCTAATTATTCCTAATCTGTTTTTTTTTGTTCAGATCTTACACACTGCAGGGCAGGGCAGGCTGCTCAGCTCCTGGTACCTGCTGCTGCTGCTGCCTGCACTGACTCCCTGTATTAGTCTGTCTCATAAGGCGCTTTTACACACAGGTTTATGTAATGGAATAACTGTTATGGAAACAGTATTCCATTACATCCCTTGTGTGTAAAGTGCATCTGTTTCATTCCATAGGCGAACGTTCATCCAAACTGCAATCTCTGCTTTTAGGAGTTTGCACCGTTGTGTTCCGTTTCGTTGGGCTGTATAAAACAGCCATTCCAAAGTGGTGCACAAGCAGCAATAGAGCAGCAAGTTCTGTGGGAGTGCCGAAACACAAATGGAGGTGGGAGCAGCAGGCAAACTTGTGGAGTGTAGAAGGGATCCTAAAAACGCAAGAGTATAACGGCACCACAGGTAACGCTCATTTCGTTTTAAAAACCTGTGTGTAAAAGCACCTATAGTCTTTGTCTCCTCTCCCCTCTGAGTTTCCTCACTCTTCTTATTCTCAATCTGTTTTTTTTTGTTTGTTTTTCTCAGCTGTTTTAACACCATGACCTGCACGATAGGGCAGGGGCTGCTCAGCTCCTGTTGCTGCACTTGCCACTTAATCTTACTCCCTAGCCACCCTTATCTCCCTGGCTCAGGCTCTGATATTACACATTACACAATGGCAAGGAAATTTCCTGTATTCTGATTGGTCAGTGGGTGCCTGAGACAGTGATGTTATTACACAAAAACATCACTGTATGGATGAGGATATACTTGCGTTCATCTTTTCTTCAGAAACAAAGATATACTGCCACACTAAAAATCTACTAAAAACATTTTTTTAAATGTTTTTTATTTTGAATAACAATGAGCCATTGTATAATAGCAATAAGGCATTCCAGTGTGTGTAAATTAAGGAATAATCAGATAGGGTAGTTATGCTGGGATAACATCCCGCCGGTTGGGCCCGAAAATCGTCCGAGGGCCCAACACCGAGAAGAGATGTTATCCCAGCATAACACCCACCTTGCAGGGCATTATTCCTATTATACAATGGCTTATGAGTTAAAGAGAAAGAAAAAAGATGAAAAAGTTGCTTTGAAACCATATATTTTAGTGTTTTTTCCAAAGCGTAGGTTTACTCTTTAAAGACATAGTGCCTATTATTTTTGTCCAGCAGGTGGCGCTGCTGTATTGTAACTGTGGCTCACACTGCCGAGTCCCCATATAAGCATTTGAGTGTTGTCTCCTCTGTCAGCTCAAATTTAAATGATTCTCAGTGCCACCAACCATGTCGTTTTTTTAAACGATTCTATATGTCCCAACGAACTGTGTGATTTTTATATTTTATTTTAGGTCTGTCACTTTTCTTCCCATCATGTGGCCAGGTCAGTAGTTTCTTGTTCCCCAGCTCCTGCTCTGCTTGACTCTTGGACGGTTTCTTATCAGAGTGCAAAAAATAAGCGGCAAGGGATGAAAACACAGTTGAGAGGTATAGCGGATGTAGTTTTAAAATATTGAAAGAACAAATAGGCTTGGCGAGACAGCGAGTGTACAGCGCGGCAGTTGTCACGGTGTCACATCGCAATGGTCAGTATGGGGTCAGAATGTTTTTTTTTTTGCTTGTACCCTGCTGTTCCTGGTTGTGTTGTGCTTGCTTCTCCTGGTACACTGCATTCTTTTTTGTTATGGTGCTGGGAGAACAAGTTGAAGAAATAAATTCAAGTAATGTTAAATTGATGGAAGCAATGTGTCACGCGCTCAGTGTGTTTGCACCAGGAGATTAGCCGGAGCGGTGACAGCGATGTCAGGGACAGATATGTGGATAGATTTTTTTTTTAAGTTTAATGCGGTCATTACTCTGGTGGGACTATAACCAGGATGTTATGCTGGGATAACGGCCCGGTTCCAGTCCCAGTCTGACCAATCAGGGACCAGGATTCTCTGCTGCCATTGGATACTGTGTAATAACGTCACTCCTGGGGTAGTGGCAGCACTTGGCTTCACCTCGTGCTTCAGCCCACCCCAGGAGTAACGCTATTACACAATAACACACACCCTGTTGTGCCTTATTGCTTAAGTACAGACTGGCTGGCAGGCTGTTCAGCAGCTCTTGCTGGAACTGAACCTCCACTTCTCTCCTCAGCAGTAAGCTCTCTCTCACCTTATTCTGGGTTTTGCTTTCTTTTTTCACGATCTTTTTTTTTATGTGTGTGTATTGTAAGCCAGACTAAGGAAGGAGTCAGATGCCAGTGACTATAGCTGCTGCTCACAGTCGTTTCTCGCTCTGTCTCTCTACAACAAGTACATTGAACAAGCGTCCATTCTCACTGCTGCTGCTCACAAATTGATGACCATGCTGTATAGCTAGAGCATAAAGAAGTAGTCCAACTCCTCCTCCACCATGAGCTGACAACTTTTCTGCTCCAATCAAACCAATTTGCCTACCCACAGCACTGAGATGGCTGCACATGACTGGAGAAAGAAGTCTGTTGTCCCATGTCAGTCTCATCAGTATTGTTCTGAGCCATGGTGTCCCCCACTCACTCCACACATGATGACTCTTATTGTCTGTCCCATTTTATTGGACCATGCCCCCCCCTCATTGGGAGAGCAAGCGTAGAGTCACTGGGGTTGGTCAGCGTCAATAAGAGGGACTCAGTAGGGTTCTCTCAGTGAAGACAACTTTATCTGACTGCTGGTGGAGAGAAGTGTAGCAGACAGAGCAGAGGATGAGTCAGTTAGGGATGGAGCATCAGAAGCAGCAAATGAGCAAATTCAGCAAACCAGGGTAGGAGGGGGAGGAAGCAGAGTGGAGACGGTAAAGTGGGTACACTTGTGGGTTCACAGACAGGGCTCAGGCTAGCGCTTCTGCTGGGCTTTAAAGCCCTTTAATTTCAAAGACGGGTGGGAGAATAGACTGGGGGGTACTAGCCTAAGTTGGGAGACCCATGCCCCATTTTTTAGGCTAACGACGCCCCTGACTGAGGGAGCTCAGAAGGTACTAGCTGCACCTCTGACAGACTTATTTAACAGTTCACTGGAGAATGGCAGGTCCCAGAAGACTGGAGAAATATGTAGTCCCACTTCACAAAAGTGGTGGCAAGGAAGAAGTGGGCAATTATAGGCCAGTCAGCCTGACATTGGTGTCGGAGAAGTTTTAATGGAAACACTATTAAAGGGAAGAACAGTGGGATATCTGGAATCCAACAAATTACCATATCTGAAGCAACATAGTTTCATGGGGAAGATTGTGCCAAACAAATCTGATAGATTTCTTTGACTGGTTAACCAAGCAGATAGGTTTTAATGCAAAAAAAGTGCAAAGTGATGCACTTGGGCCACAGAAACCCAGGGGCAGAGTACCACATGGGGACTAATACTGACAACAACCAAGCAAGAAAGAGATCTGGGGGGTGATCATATAGATGATCTAAAGGTGGCCAGGCAATATGCCAAGGCAGTTGAGAGGACTAGTGAGATGCTTGGATGCACAGGCAGGGGTATCATCAGTAGGAAGAGGGAAGTAGTGTTACCTCTATGTAGATCACTGGGTAACACCCCATCAGGATTATTGTGTCCGGTTCTGGAGACCATATCTTCAGAAAGTGATAGGCAGAGTGGAGGCAGTCCAAAAGAGGGCTGTCAAAATGGTGCAAGGTCTGCATCAAAATCCTTATAAGGAGAGACTAAAAGAGTTCATTATGTGCAACCTGGAGGAGAGGTGAGAGAATGGGGAAACGATAGAGACCTTTAAATACCTCATGGGGAGTTAATAAGGCACAGGAGGGTGATATGTTTTGAGAACAAAGGTGCTGTAGATCGAGAGGTCATGATATGAAGCTGGAAGGAGGTAGATCCAGGAAAGATGAGAGGAAGCACCTCTTCACAGAAAGGGTGATGGATTCTTGGAACAGACTTCCATCAGAGGCAGTGGGGGCAAAATCAGTGGTGGGTTTCAAAAATACCTCCAGTAGGCACAAAGGAATCCTAGGAGGAAGGAAGGGGGAGGAAGAGACAGTGCTGTAGATAAAGTAGGGTCTTCTGCAAAAGTGATCATAATTAAAAATGGGCAGACTAGATGGGTCCAGCAGTCATTATCAGCCATCAGTTTCTATGTATGACAGGTTATTCAAATGGATGCAGTGTAAAATTACTAATATGCACAATGTCCATCCTGTAAACTGTATGGCACACATATTTCATGTTTTACTATCCTACACAGGGACAATGATCAAATGGGCACTAATATATGCATTCAGCAAGGGAGAAAAAAAATCAAGGGGAACACATGTGAAGCAATATGCTACTCACAGAGTAGTAATACCATTATAGGTACATACTGTATGAAGTTACTGTATTATGATGGTACCCAGATGTATACCAATGTTGAATTACAGTATGGGATTTTATCAACACACTAATGACACCTAGCCAAGGATGCTCCTTACAATTTTCAACCATGCTTTTATTTAACTACTTTATTCATTTTTGGGAAATCACTTGCAATGTGGCAAATAATAAAGAAATGTATAGACAGCAGACTTGAGAGAATGATTTGACCTGCATTTTCAAGTGACAAGAAGACGTTAGGCTAGGAGTGGATTCAGGCCTTAATGTTGACAGTATTCCTATGAATTGCTGTGTGTGTGTGGGGGGAGGGGGGGTCATGGTGATTTGTTCTCCGAGCTGGAGGCCACTTCCAGAAATTTTTATCTATGAGTGTACTTAGAGTACCCAAGATCATCATTCTCAGAAAGTAGATTCCATTCAGTGTAAAAAGCCAATTTAAAATGTCCTTTTTTAAAATATAAAGAAAGGCATTCACTTCATGTTGCAAGGCCTGAGTCAGTACAAAATAAATGTGCAGAGTCACCTTGAAAAAACATCAAAATTCAACTTTTATTATATAACTTTACAAACAAATAAATGAGTATTTGTACCCCCCTTCCAAAACAATTTAAATCTGACATTTCCTTCCCCTGAGTCAATAAATCTGCCTCCATGTGAACCCACTGAGTGGGGACCCACTGAATGCAATGGGTATGGGTGTCATTCTGAGGTAGCAAGGTGTTGAAGTTGACACCCCTATGATTTATTTGCAACCCCCTATGATGCCACTTTGCAAACCCTGGAACCCCCTAAAACATTATTTGCCTAGCATTTAGTTATATATAATGTGATAGGTGGAGGAGATTTGCAACCACTATGATTTGCAGAAATTATACTCTGGTATTGGTAAAATCATGAGGCGTCCACCTTGTAAATATTTTTCTGAATTATCAACTGCATTCTAATAGGCAACAATGTGCTATTTATTGCATCAAATTTAAAGGCATACAGCATAAAATGTTGACATTTAAAAAGGCCGGGAAATAATTTAAAAATTTAAGTTGACAAAAAAGTCTTCAGAATTGAGGAAAAGAAAATACAGGTACAGGTGCTGACTATAATTTAAGCATTTGTGTCCTACTGTATAACCGTAGCAGCAGCTGGTATGTACAATATTGTTATGTTTTGTTACCTCTGAGAGCTCTGAATCTGTAATCGCTTTGGTCCTGAAAGGGTTAGCATAAAAGAACAGAGACACACACACACACACTTGGAAGAGAGAGAGAGAGACCTCTGAAGCTGTAACATTTTTTGGCAAACATTTTAATAATAAATAAACATACATACTGCAAGACACTTAGAATTAGATGGGTCCTGGAAGGGTTAACATACTAACATACTAATTGCCAGCAGATTAGGCCTTACGGTCTATCGAGTCTGCTCAAACCTCAGATCCGTTAACATAAAAGAAAACACACACACACACACTTGGAAAAGAGAGAAAGAGAGACAGAGATGTAATTTGAAGCTCCTGTAGAGTGGAGCTGGAAACCTTTTCAGTTCACACAGTCTTCCTTGTATCTGACCCCAACAACCTCGAGAGATGGCAAAAGAGGTAAAGAAAGAAATCCTCAAAAGATCTACTGGAAATGATGAGGGCCAGCACTACCAGCAGCCACTACAAAACCAGCACACAGAGGTAAAGTACACACACACACACACAAACAAAACCCTGAATGTGACCATTTGTAGGCTCAGGAGATCAAGTCAGGAGCAAAGAAACAGTGTGGCTAATGCAGTAGTGTGGGGGAAGGGGGAGCAAAGGAACAGCAAAGACCAGCACTATGGAGGTGGAGAGATGTGGTTCAGTTCTACTCCAAAGCATTTGCTGGAAGCAGACAGTCTAGGTATCCGATCATGTACTTCTAGAGTCCACACTCTGTCTCCTAGTTATAGCAGTATGTCAGCATGGTGAGGTCACCATGCAGCCATAATAATGAGAAACGGAGCATGGAATGCAAATGCAAATCCAGAGACTGTGCACGTACAGAAACGGGGTTGTGAATGGGACAGTGAAATTTGTTATGTGGAATACAGTAATTTTCCAAAGGGACAAGAGGTGGTAAATGAAAATCCTGAGTTAAACTTAAACACTGGATATGTACCCTTTTCTCCCCCCACCAGAAACAGTGGTTTTGATTCAGATGATAGACATACTTAGGCATGCTATGCTTGGTGCACTTGGTGATAAAAAATCAGTTATCAACCTTCTTAATATCTCTATTGCACAATTCAACACTAAATGTGAGGCACTGGGCCCAATTCACAAAGCATCGAGAATGAAACAAGCTGCTTATGCCAATGCCAAAGAAATATGATGCAAAGAACTGACTGCACCACACCTCGGATGCATCTGAGAGTGATGCAAGTTGCTGTTTGATGCAGCTTGCATTGATCCAAGGGCTACTTCATGAATCTGGCCCACTGCCTCTAAGAACTGGAAAACTAGAGACAAGGATTTCAACCACTGAATATTCAATAACTCCCTCTATAACTATCCCTCTGTCTTCCTCTTCCCCCCTGTGCCTTTTCCCCCATTGGATCAACCTTATAACCAACCTACTACAACTACCTCCCAACCTCCTAGACAAAGCCACTTCTTTTGGTCACCCACTCTGCACACACCCCCCCCCCCAGTTTCTCCTCTCCCTCACCTTTACTCCTGCTCAGACTCTCACACTAGGTGTTACACCTCTGTATCTCCTTCACTACATACAAACACTGTCCTTTACCCTAGTTGAATGCTTTTGATGCTATACTATCACTATTGGTACTATGAATGATATTGTAACCTTATTGTATACTAGCTACCTACTATTCGAGTACTGTATATAAACTGTTTGTTATTGTTGTTATTGTCACTGTTAAACGTGGAACCTTTGTAAAGGAGCTCTGAGCTCAAAGGTATGGTCCGGATCCCTAAATAAATAAAATAAATAAAAATAACTCCAGCTTTAAAAATATGGTTTGTCATTCCAAAGAACACCAACTTTTAATACAAAAAAACTTTGAGCAAGAGGACAGATCAAGAAGCAGAAACTTGAGTCTTGGAAATGTTTTTGACATGCTAGGAGGTCCCAGGAATACTTCTGAGTTCTTTGAAAAAATGTTAACACTAGTAAAGGGTCATAAATTCCTAAAAGACAAAATAATAGTCAACAGAGCTCATAGAGGAGCACCAAGAACTATGCTACACAGTAATCCATTACCACACATAGTTTATATTAAACCCCATTGCTATCAAGATAAGGAGGCAATATTAAGAAAGGTGAGAATGGAGAAAAGGGGGCTGGTTGTATATCCAAGAGGTTAGATTACTGAGCAGTGAATGAGACTGGTATATCCAGCAGACTTGGGTTTAATTCCCACAACCTCAACTTTCATACTGTGTGACTCTGAACAAGTCACTTAACCTTCCCAATGCTCCCTGGTCACCTCTTGAAAACGGGTACTTGTGCCTAGTGCACTTCAATCAGTTTAATATACATATACAGTATATATATATATGACTGCACCGGGACTCAAGCGAGCGACAAGATCCCCCCCCCCTTGCTTTGGAGGTTGTGAGGGCCCGTAGATCGTGATCTGCCCTCCCCAAGCTCTGCTGCAGCAACAAACGGACCGCACCGGGACTCAAGTGAGTGACAAAGTAAAGAGCCTTCTCAGCCTCCAAAGAACGTACTACTGTGCTGAAACTGTGCTGGGAATTAACTGCCCCAGGTGCCTTACCTGGCGTCTCCGGACCACAGACTGCTGCAATCTGCTCGACGGGATTCCTCGGACAAATGCAGCTGTGTTGGCGTGGTCGTGGAGATAGTCTTTCCTTTTCCATTTTGCTTTACAATTGTACTCCACTTTAATATTACAGTCATACTGAATGTATAACTCTGTTTCCTGGGACAATTTGCAGTTCATACTGAAGGCATAACTTCTGTTTTTCTCCAGTTTGCATTATTCTGGTGTTTCTGAAGCTTGTATGTGCCTTGTTCCCCCCCTGCCTGTCCCCATGCCTCCTCGGTCCTTTGTCCTGACCTGGCCCCCTTCCCCCCAGACCATGCCCTTGCCTTACATTAACTGCTGTTTTTGTCTCTCCACAGACCTTGCTAGCACGGAGGTTGTGAGGGCCCGTGGTCGTGATCTGCCCTCCCCAAGCTCTGCCGCACCAACAGACAGACTGCACCGGGACTCAAGCAAGTGACAAGACCCCTTCCCCTTGCTTCGGAGGTCATGAGGGTGCATAGATCGTGATATGCCCTCCCCAAGCTCTGCCGCACTAACAAACGGACCGCACCGGGACTCAAGTGAGCGACAAGGTAAGGAGTCTCCTCAGCCTCCAAAGAACGTACTACTGTGCTGAAACTGTGCTGGGAATTAACTGCCCCAGGTGCCTTACCTGGCGTCTCCAGACCATGGACTGCTGCAATCCACTCGACGGGATTCCTCGGACAATGGCAGCTGTTCTCGCCCCGCCGAACGCAATGCGTTTGGCTCCCCACCGCCCCCGCCACCACCCTTGCTCGGCCCTTGCTCTTATAGGTTGCTGTTGATGATGTGGTGCAGAAAATAACCTATCAGCCCAGTTTCTCATCTGCAGGTTATTTTCTCTCACCACTAGTGGCCTCCCTCTCAGCACACTTCCCCCGCTGTAGATTACACTGCATCCACTGCGGACACTATCTCACCCTACTGCCTTGGCTGTCCTACAGGCACTTGCTGCTGTCATGACAGAGCCCCCAAGACCTATTAGGGGCTCAGCCTCCTTGCCCACCCAGCAAACCTCCAGTGCCGTCCTCGAGCTCCCCCCCTTATGGCTCTCCAAAAAGTGGCTAAAAATTGCTCACCTGAACGTACGCAGACGAGGTCACAGCCTGGGTCAACCACCACAATCCTGATATATTGGGTCTTACGGAAACCTGGCTAAAGCCACAGATCTCCGATGCCATGTGCACCCTCCTGGACTACAACCTCTTAAGATGAGACAGACCGGGGACTAAAAGGGGAGGTGGGGTGCTCCTTTATTTTAAGGCACACCTGAATGTGTCTCCCATTGCCTACTCGCCATCCCCCCCAACTGTGAGTTCTTACATACCCTTCTTCTGCTTGGTCAGACTAAGAAAATCCACCTTATTTGTGCCTACAACCCCCTAAGGCAGGCCTGCCCAGGCTGTCCTCCCTGCTAAACTGGATAGGTGATAATACAAGCCCAAATGAGATTCTAGTTATAGGGGACTTTAACCTTGACTGGATGGGCTCAAATTGTAAACAATATGAGCCCCTGCTCTCGGGCCTTGCCCTAAGCCAGATAATAACTGAACCCACTAGGATCTCCACACGAAGGGAAAAAGGATCCCTCATCGACTGGATCCTGTCCAACTGACCCGACAGAATCACTTCATCAGGGATTCTCCCTGATGACATCTCTGATCACTCTCCCATCTTCTGCATATGGGGGACCACACAGCCAAAAACTCCCAGTAAGGTGATTGAACTTAGGGACTACTCCAAATTCAGCTCTCATGACTTCCTTTCAGACCTCCTTCAAGTCGACTGGTTGGGGGTTAAAGCCTCCAGCGACCCTGAGCTTGCCCTGGACTCATTCCTAGTTGAGTTCATACCCCTGCAGAATAAACACGCCCCCCTCATCAGGAGGAGGGTGAGGGGTACTGCCACCAAATGGCTTCATGGAAGCCTACTCTCCCTCTTGAAGGTCAGAGACCAATACTGGGAGACCTATAAGACCTCCCAAAATCCTGATGACCTGCTAGCCTACAGACACCTTAGAAACTCCTGCAAAAAGGCAATCTTCTCTGTGAAAAGCGAGTTCTGTCGATCCACCCTTCTCGCCTTGGCCAACAACCCGAGAAGCTTTTGGCATAACATCAAGAACGCGATTGGTGTGTCTGCCAGAGTCCAGGTCACTGACCTACTCGTTGGTTGGTTGTAATAACTCCCTTACCATTGCAAACACCTTTAATTCCTTGTTTTCTGAGCAATCTCCCCCTTCCCAACCCCTGCCTCTAAACCCCCGGCTCCTCCCAGACTGGTCTCCACCCTGGCCCTCTTCCACCTTCACCCAATCTCAGCAACCGAGACCCAAAGTTGCGCCTGGCCTCCCCACAGTGGGCCAGGGCAAGATAGCCTAGAGCCCAAACTGCTCAGACTAGGAGCCCACCTTCTTGCCAGGCTGATCACACACCTGTTCAACACCTCCCTCGAGACCAGGATCATCCCCGTACTATGGAAAGTGGCTAAGGCTGTCCCGGTCTTAAAACAGGGTAACCCTAAAGACCCCACCAACTACCGCCCAATCACAATTCTGTCCGCTGCTAGCAAACTACTTGAGAAAGCTGTTGCCTCCCACCTGTCTCATTATATCCAGTACTACAACATCCTCTCTCCCACACAACACGGGTTCAGAAAAGGACACAGCACGTCCACTGCCCTTGCCCTTGTCACCTCTCAGATTAGGACTGCTGCTGACCAAGGCAAACTCACCTGAGCCATCTTCGTGGACCTCTCCAAAGCCTTCGACAGGGTTGATCACTCCCTCCTCAGTTCCACGCTCCTAGCCCTCGGATTCTCCCCCCCACCCATGCCTGGTTCCTTAACTACCTCTCCGGGAGGCAGCAGTATACCGGTTTCAATCAGACTCCCTCCAACCCCTCACCAGTCCTCCGCGGCGTCCCCCAGGGATCTGTACTGGGCCCCACTCTATTCTCGCTCTTCATCAATGAGCTGCCAACCGTCCCTGCCCACGGCCTATCCACATTGTACGCGGATGACCTCATCATTCTGGCCAGCTCCCCCAGCATCTCCACCATAAACTCCCACCTAAACTTTGACTTCACGTGCATCCAAACCTGGCTAGATGAACACAGGCTTACCCTGAACCTCAAGAAAACTCAAGCCGTGCTGTTTGGTGCCTCAAACAGAATTAAGTCCTGCCCTGCCCTCTGCTAATCCTTGGGTCCGATGGATCTCCCCTCCAGACCATAGCTGCTGTCAAGTACCTGGGCGTCTCGCTGGACCCACTGCTGGACCTAACCCTCCACATAAGGAACGTCTGCAAGGCCACAAATGGAAAGCTTGGGCTAGCTTACCGAGCCAAAAACTGCCTCACTCCTGTGGCTCGCTCGGCCATAGCCAGGGGGATCCTTCTCCCTACTCTCTGCTACGGGCTTGTCTCCTTTGCCCCTGGACCCAAATCCAGCCTCTCGAAATGGGACACAGCATATAACAATATATGTCTATTCGCGCTCTCTGCCCCTCCCCTCACTCACCGCTGCTATCTATACACGCATCTAGAGTCGCTCCCCCCAGAAAAACACTGTGCCTTCGTGCTTGGAAATCTCACTGACAACAACATTTGCTCGGCCACCTCTCCTGCTCTTGCCCTTCCCTCTAAACCCGGCACCCCCTCCTATCTCCTTAGATCCAGGGCGTCGCTGGATCACCTTGTCCCCAGAACCCGTACCCTGGCAGGTGATTGGGCCTTCCACACCTACGCCCCAAAAATGTGGAACTCCCTACCTGTACTAACGCGGTCCTCCCCCTCCCATACCAGTTTTAAGGCCTCCCTTTGGAACGTTTTAAAACACTCTTCAGCGTGTCCCTGCACCTCGTAGCCTTTAGTACAACCCATCTACTTTCCCACCCAGAGAATTCTGGATGGCGGCCACAGCACCTCTGCACTTATCCTCACGAACCACTCTGAGCAATTGTACCTGACTTGGAACTGTTCACCTTCCCCCCCGGGCACTTACCCCCAGTCCCCTCTCCCCTGATCACACGTGTTACGCACCCCCAATCCCACCCTGCACTTACTTCCCCGCTCTGCTCAAATCCCACTTAGTTGTCAGATACTGTCATGCCACCCACGGCTGTTCCTACATAGCCCGTTATACCCTAGTATGCCTTCTATTCAAATCCTCCCTGTACTTATCTCCACTGAATTATTTTGTGCTATTAAGTCGCCTGTTACTGTCTTAGTACCCAATTACCATGTATGTACCAATACCATACTGTTTTTGTACTTTCAGTTATTCTAATTATTGTTGGCACCTTCTGTAATTCCCCGTGATGCCTGGTATTCTCTGTATCCTGCACTGACTGTAATCCCTGTGATGCCTGTTATTTTCTGTTTGATGCATTGTCTTCCTCACTGTACCTGTACTCACTTTACTTGTAACCCTCCTGGGTCGCACCTGAAAATAGGCACTTGGCTGTCTAGTGTGCTTACCCGGTTAGCAAAAGCAAATAAATAAGTACATACATATTTTATAGTGGCACAGTAGTGCCACTATAGTTAGGGTTGAGTACCCCATTTAAGGTTAATGTGTGACATTTTGCAGCTCAATAACTTTGCCACTGTATGATGGATTTGCCTGAAATTTGGCAGGCAGAGAGCAGCATCATAGGTCTCTGGGCCTGCTAAGTTTTGGAACAGTTGGTTATGTGGTTGTAGAGCTATAAAGCACATTAGAAAGTCATATTTACACTATTTTGCACATTCTTTGCTCACGCCTACAGGTCACACGGTTTGTGCAACTGGTCCAAAGCCTTCAGGAAACGTGCAGTCAGGGTCCCCGATGTGCCTTTAGAAGATTTCATGAAAAAATATTAAACGGTTCAAAAAGTTATTCAAAAAACAAGTTTCCCATTATAGTCAATGTGAAAAGTTAACAAAAAGTTCGACAGTGTCGTAAATGCAGTTTTTAGTGTCGCAAATTGGATAAAGTATATGGCCTGAGATGTAATAACAGGCAAATTCAAATACCAAGGGTATTTACCAATAAGAGAAAATGTTATTTTACTGTGAGAGCTGCGGTACTTTGGAATTCCTTACCACAGTATATAGTTGAGCAGACATCATGCAGCCAGTTTAAATGGGAGTTAGATAGGCTATTGCTGGGAAGTTATATCTGATATCCCCCACTTTTGTGGGGAAAGTGATTTCAATGGGCCTAAAGCCTATTTCCACTTTTATTAACCGAGAGTTATACCGAGAGTAAATGACCCCCATAGTGTAACGAGTCAGCCATTTTTTTTTTCAGTTACTGGTAACAGAAATGCTTGGCATTTAAATTTGGGACCCGCTAGGGCAACCATTTTTTTGTGTTCACCTAGTCGAGTCCTGAGGATGCTAGCCATGTCTTTTAAGGGGGGTTAAACACCCCAGAAATATGTTTTTCAAGTTTCTGCAAACTGTAGTGTCGCAAAGTAGTGTCTCACTTGTGACACTTTTGTGATTTTTTTTGTGAAAGTGTCATGATTTGTGACACTGCTTTGTGACACTATGCCCAAAAGAATAGGAAATCTTTGCCACCCTACTGTAAAAGAACGGTTTGGTCTTTTGGGCTGAAATTTTGGGGAAGAAAGCCAAGATCCCACAGATGTGCCTTTTCTTGGTTTGGTGACAAAATATTAGAGAGCTGCAAAGTTATGCTACTCCAAAGTTGGCTGTTTTTCCCACAGACTAACATTACGGTGTCTGCCATGCCTTTTGGAGCCTGTATCTTGGAAATGCTTCAAGATACGGACTTTTCATCAGAAAAATTCTTAGCACCCACTAGGGGGCCAAGTGCAAAACTAGCCAGGAAAGTTATAAATTATATGAAATTTAAATTTTTTTTCTACATTTTACAGTTTCTGAGATATACGCAATTTAGTATTCCAAGTGCTTATTTTCTGCTCTGAGGCCCATTATCATGCATACATTCTTTGTATTCACAGTCTTTCTCAATGCAGCTTTTGGGGAAAAAAGGGTGTGCGCTTTCATTACTGTTACAGTTAGCATTTCCACTTGTGTTTCTGTAACTGTTTGCGTTAGCGTTCCCGTCTACACTACTGTGTGTGTTACCTTTTACATTTTCATTTGCTCTTGCCTTTGCATTACTGTTACCATTTGCATTTCCATTGCTGTTTCTGTTTGCATTTTGTTTTGCATCACTGTGTGCATTACCATTTGCATTTGTGTACATGCTTCTGTTTGCATTTGTGTTTTCTTTCGTGTCATCATTGGTGTTATCATTAGCATTTGCATTTCCAATTGTGGTACCATGACCATGCACGTTACCATTTGCATTTCCATACACGCTTGCATTTGCATTTCCATTTGTGTTACTGTTTGGTTTGGCATCATCGTTGCTGTTACTGTAACTGTTTGCATTTCCAATTGCGTTACCATTACTGTTTGCTTGTTCGTCACCATTTGCGTTTCTGTTGGCCTTAGCGTTTGTGTTTTCAGTTGCTTTTCCGTTGTCAATTGTGTTACTGTTTCCTTCTGTGCACCGTTGCCTTTACCGTTTGCATTTCTGTTTGCGTTTGTGTTACTGTTTGCATTTTTCTTACTGTTTGTGTTTCCATTGGCGTTAGCATTTATGTTACTGTTTTTGTTACCATTTGCATTTCTGTTGCCGTTAACATTTGCATTACTGTTTGTGTTACCATTTCTGTTTTCATTAATGTTTGCGCTTGTGTTTCTCTTAGCATTTGCGTTATCATTTATGTCAGTATCACAATGTGAGTTACTGTTTACGCTTGTGTTTGCATTACCGTTAGTATTACTATGTGACAAAAATATCACATGGTGTTTGGGCCCCACACTCCCACCACCACATTCCATTCACTATTTATAGTGTTTATTCTCAAAAAGAAAGGAAATTCATGGCAAAAAGCTCAGTTTAATGCATTAGTTAGGGTTGTTCCACAGCAACAAAAGTGAGGAAATTTGGTATTAGAGTTGCCACTCCTTGCACCCCATGCCCACCCCGTCCGCTCCAACAGGCATTGGGGTGTATGTTGGAGTCATCAGTATATTGGTTTTGACTACTGCTGATGATTACAGCTGGGTGAATCCTGTGAAGAGGTCATGAGTACTCCATGGTAGAGCTCCTAGAAACATAGAATTTGACAGCAGATAATGACCGCTTGGCCCACCTAGTCTGCCCATTTTCCTACCTGATGGATAAGCTGCAGGTCCTAGTTAACCAACAGCCTACTTCCTCCTACCCCCCCCACTAGAATGGCCTTATGTCTGTCCCATGCATTCTTGAATTCCCCCACTGTTCTTGACTCCATGACCTCTTCAGGAAGGCTGTTCCATGCATCCACAATCCTCTCCATGAAAAAATACTTCCTCACATTACCTCTGAGCCAGCCCCCCTCTATCTTCAAATTGTGCCCCCTTGTTCTTGCACATCTCTTTTTCTGAAAGATACTACCCTCTTGGACTTTGTTGATTCCCTTGAGGTCCCTTGAGGTACTTGAAAGTTTCTATCATGTCCCCCCTCTCCCTTCTTTCCTCAAGGATATACATATTAAGCTCCTTTAGTCTGTCTTCGTATGTCTTCTGGTACAGACCCTGCACCATTTTGGTTGCCCTTCTCTGGACAGCCTCCACTCTGTCTTTGTTTTTGCAGAGATGGGGTCTCCAGAACTGCACACAGTACTCCATATGGGGTCTCACCAGCTGTCTGTACAGAGGGATAACAACTTCCTATTTTCTACTGTTGATGCCTCTCCCTAAGCATTCCAGTATCCCCAGCCCTCCTTACTGCCTTCTCACATTGCTTGCCCACCTTTAGGTTATCTGATATACTTAACCCCAGCCCATTTCCATTTTTGTTGTTGTCAGTATCTCACCTCCCATTGTGTACTCTTCCCCTGGGTTTTTGTTTCCCAGGTGCATTACCTTGCACTTCTTTGCATTGAATCTAAGTTGCCATACATTTGACCATTCCTCCAACCTTGCCAAACCCCTTCTCATCCTTTCCACTCGATCTTGTATATCAACCCTGTTTCAGATCTTTGTGCCATTTGCAAAGAGACATAGTTTTCCTTCCAGTTCCTCTGCAATGTCACTTATAAAGACATTAAAAAGGACCGGTCCCAGTACTGAACCCTGCGGTACCCCGCTAGTAACCCTCATTTCCTCACTGTGGACTCTGTTTACTATTACCCTTTGTGTCCTGTTGTCCAGACAATTTTTTATCCAGACTACCACCTTTGGATCTACTCCAAGGCTGGCTAACTTGTATATTAATCTTTTGTGTGGGACTGTATCAAATGCCTTGCTAAAATCGAGGCAGACCATGTCCACAGCCCCTCCATGGTCTCCAACTTTGGTCACCCAGTAAAAGAAATCTATTAGATTCATCGGACATGACCTTCCCACTGTGAATCCATGCTGCCTTGGGTCCTGTGCACCATTGGCCTCTAGGTACTCAACCATTCTTTCCTTCAGAAGTGATTCCATCATATTCCGTACCACTGAGGTCAAACAAACTGGTCTGTAGTTTCCTGCCTCTGCCCTGCTCCCACTTTTGTGAAGAGGAATCACATCCACGCTCCTCCAGTCCACAGGTACCACCCCATCCTCCCATGATTTGTTAAAGAGAGTAGTCAGTGGTTTCACTAGTTCTACCCTTAGTTCTTTTAGAATTCTTGGGTGAATCCCGTCAGGCCACATTGCTTTGTCCACTTTCACTTTTACTAGTTCTTTCAGAAACCTTTCTTCTGTGAATGGACTGGTATTGACCCCCCCTTTACAGAGTGTTTCTCTTGTTTGGTTTAGGTACCTCTCCCCCTCTTCCTTTGTGAATACTGAGCAGAAATATTCATTCAGTATCCCTGCTTTTTCACTGTCACCCTCTGCCCACATTCCTTCCCCTTTATTAAGCCTCAGTATCCCTCCCTTGGTCTTTCTTCATTCCCTAATGTACCTATAAAAGGTCTTATCCCCCTTCTTAACAGAGTTGGCTATCCTTTTCTCGGTTAGGCCTTTGCTATTCTGACTGCCTTTCCTGCCTCTTTCTGCTTTAACCGATAAAGATCTCTGTCCTGCTCCTTCTGTGTTTCCTTATATTTCCTGAATGCTATCCTTTTCTCCTTTACCTTCCCTGCCACCTCTTTTGAGAACCATAGCATTTTTTTCCTTTGTTGTGTCTTATTTATTTATTTATTTATTTATTAGCTTTTGTTGACCAGGTAGGTACATTAGGCAAAAACCCTGCCTATTTCCAAGCATGACCCGGGAGAGTTCAATATATAGTTGACAAAAAAACTGGACAATGGTAAGGTAAAATCAGCAAATTATACAAAAACCAGTTGGTATCCTCGCAGGGATAGTCAGGGAAGCAGAAAACATACATTTAGTGGTAGCCATCCATGCAGGGATGTAAGGAAGGAGGGAAAGGAAACAAAGCAAAGCAATCAATTATTACAGTGACAAACAGTAAGATAGCCTCTAGAAAGCAGTAGAAGAGGGGAGGGGTTAGGTACAGTCACAGGAATCAAGTGCAAGTAGGTAGGAGAAAAGTGCAGACATGAAGGAGGAATGAGAGGAAGAGCATGTAAGACTGGGAGGTAGGGAGTTCCAGAATTTGGATGCAAAGTGAGTCAAAGCTTGCACCCCAATTTTTGTAGAACAGTGCAGGACAGAAAGTGAAGAGAAATTAGAGGATCTCAGAAGGTGGGAGTGAGACACTGAAGTGAGCATTGCCCCAATGCAGTCAGGGCAGTGGGGTTGGGACATGGAGTCCATGAAGCAGCCCAGAGTGAATAAGTACATATTCTTGGGGACAACCAATGTAGGGAGAAATACAGTAGACAGGGGTGAGTCAGATGAGGGGCCAACAAGGCAAATCTGCAAATGTTATTGTAGGTGGTGTCCCACTTATGGAGAATACCAGTGATAGAGTTGGAAAAGATGGGGAGGGCATACAGAAACAGGACACTTCTGGCCACCGAGATCCTAGCAGCAGGGGTTAGGGAATGATGCACCTGGTATGCTGCACCAATCTTAATGTTGACAGCTCTACAAACCTCATTTAAATGAGAAGAGAAATCAAGAGCAGGATCGAGTGTCACTCCTAGGTACCTTATGGAGTCAGTGGACAGGATAACAGACCCATCACAGCAGTGCATGCAAAGCTTTGGTGTCTCAGCATGAACTTTTTTTGCAGACCCAAAGAGCATCGCCTGAGTCTTGAGTAGATTGAGGATCAGTGAGTTGGACTGGAGCCAGGATTGAGTCACTTGGAATGCAGATGATAGGTGGACATTAAGGTCAGCTATAGAGAGAGCTACTGAGTAAAGCACCAAATCATCAGCATACATGTTGGAGTCGCAGCTGACAAAGGATGAGGGGCAATCATTGACAAAAATGGAAAAAAGCAAGGGTCCAAGAATGGATCCTTGTGGGACACCACAGGAGATGGGAGCAGGAGAAGAGAGGACTTTATTGAAGGAGACAGATTGGGAACAGTTTGAGAGGCAACTACTGAGCCAAGATAAGGTGGGACCAGAGGAACCAAGAGACTGCATTTTGTGTATGAGCAGAGGGTAATTAACCAGATTGAAAGCTTTTGTGAGGTCAATGAACATGGCCCTAGTAAGTTGACCAGCGTCCATGTTAGACTTAACCTCGCTAGTAAGCAGGGTGAGTGCAGTTGTGCTGCTGTGCCCAACCTGGAAACTGTGTTGAGCTGGAGACTGAAGACTGAAGTTTGATAAATGGGCAGAGATCTGACGATGAATATGTTTTTCCAGCATCTTACAAAGGGTAGGCAGAAGCACAATGGGGCAATAATTGGACAGGATTTTAGGGTCTCCTTTCTTGAAGACTGGAATGATCCTCGCAGATTTCCAGGCCAAAAGCACTGTGGAGGTGCTAATGGAAAAATTAAAAAGCTGAGTAACCAGAGTAGCTAGGATTGGTGCACCAAGTCTGAGTAATCTGGATTCAGTACTGTCCAGTCCAGCACTGCCACAGATGGGAATGGATTGTAATAACCTGAGAATGTTGAGTCAAGAGATTGGGGAGAGCTCCAGGGCTAGAGGAGAAAGTGGAGAAGCTGTAGTAGAAGGAAGGGAGCCCATGGGTCCTGAAGGGGAGATTTTGGGAACCTCTGCCAAAAGCGAGTTGAAGGCATTAGCAATCGTGCAGGTTTTGTTGATTTGCTTTGCACAAAGGCTTGTTGTCTCTCTGATGGCTGTTTTTATTACTCCCCACTGTTCCTCCACCCCTCCTTCTTGCCTGTTTGATTGTGCTTTTCTGAGGCACTGTCTCCTTTTCCCAAAGTCAGCCCTCTTAAAGTCCAATACTCTTGGTTTTATATGGCTTGACTCTATGGCTGTGTTTATCGTGAACCACACTGTTTGGTGATTGCTTGTTCCCAGATGGCTACCCACTTCTAAATCCAAGATTCTTTCTCTGTCCCCATTTGAGAGTAACAGGTCTAAGATTGCTCTCTCCCGAGTGGGTTCCAATACTAGCTGTCTGAGGCATACCCCTTGTAGGGCATCAAGAATGACCCTGCTCTTGGATGTGCAAGCAGCAAAGGTGCTCCTGTTAACAACTGGCATATTCAGGCCCCCATCAACAATATCTCCCCTTTTTATGCCATTCTAAGAATGTCTTCTATCATTTCCTTATCCATTCTCTCCCCCTGAGATGGGGTCTGTATACAACACCCATGAGGATTGTGGTGTCATTTCCTGTCACCAGGATGACCCAGAGTGCCTCATGTGCCCACTCTTTACTCTTTAGTTCTGTTTCTTTGATTCCTTCCTTTACATAGAGAGCTACTCATCTTCTTTTACCCTCCCTGTCCCTCCTGTAGATTGTGTATCCTGGTATGTTGACATCCCAGTCATGGTTCTCTGCATACCATGTTTCTGTGACTGCCACAATATCCAGACATCCCCCTTCCATCAAGGCCACTAGTTCAAGGAGCTTGTTACACAGACTACGGGCATTGGTACTCATCACCCTCCATTTTTTGCTGGCCTTACCCCTTATAGCCCCATTCCTGTCCTTACTGCTTTTGCCTTTTTTGCATTTACCTCTGTCCTCTCCCTAATGACTTCTCTACCTTGGTGTTTACGTCACTAATTACAGTGTTTTGTTGTGGGAGGTTGGGATTTCCCTGCTCTTTTTCAGTGCCTCCGCCCTTAGCTAGTTTAAATGCTTGCCAATGAAGCATTTAAACCTATCACCTAGAATCCTGGTTCTCCCCCTGGACAGATGCAGACCATCATGCCAGTATAGGCCTGCATCCCTCCATGTGGCTTCCCAGTCCCCAATGAAGCCAAAACCCTGAGCTCCACACCAGTTTTTCATCCATTCATTGAATTCCATGGCATGGAGTACACTAGCATCACTCTTGCCATAGACAGGCAGCACCTCCAAGAAGGTTACCATGTGTGCTACCTGTCTGAGGCCCCTCCCCAACTCTACAAACTCCTCTTGCACTGCTCTGATCCCATTCCCAGCCAGGTCATGTGTCCCTAGGTGGACAATGACATCCAGCTCCCTCTCTCATGCAGCTGCTCCCATGATCCTGAGGATTCACTTCCTGTCCCTCCAAGCCGTGGCTGTCTGGTTCTTGCTTGGGGATAGGAGAGGGGGCCATTCACAGACCTGGAGATTCCCTGGATCCTACTATTGGTCCTCTATTGAAGGACTGGGGTCTAGTGGTGAGGTGTATAGACTGCCAGGCAGTTGGTGGATGGCAGTGTGTTCTTTGTTGATTTGGGGGCGCTCTGTGGGCTGTGTTGGTCCCTGCTCCAACTTAAGGATTTCATTTGGAAGTTTGGTTTATAGCAGAGTCTCTGGGCTGTGTCAGCTGGACTTTTTCCTCCTGTTGGAAAGCTTACTAACTGTGACAGTGGATGAAAGTTCATTTGTTTGGGGAGTGCGAGCTGTGGCTTGGTTTGTTGACTGAGGGTTCTCCTCCCATATTCATTTTTGCCTTTCTTTTTATTTATTTCTTTGTACAATTTCAGATTTACAACCTTTGAGCCAGAGTCTCGTTTACAAAGGTACCTCGTCACAGAGAGGACAGACAGAGTTACAAGTTTACAGAGTTCATGACAGTAGTAGACAAACGTTACACAAATGGTTTCATACAGAGAACAATTTCAAACAATTCAGTTATTACAAGGTTCATTGGATACAGGTAATAGCAGAAGGCAGGGAACCAGGGGTGGTGTGGGGGGGTGTGGTGGGGATGTAGCCCAGTGGGCATTTTTGTGCATCCCAATGCTGAAGAAGACTTCTTGGAACTCTTGTGCCTGTGGTTTTTATTAAATTTTTTTTTGTCTTTGAAGGGAGGTTGTGAGAGAACCTTCCTAAAACTGGCTTACAATACTTCATGGATTTTGTTTTGACTGTTGGCTGTTGAACATACATCCATTTGCTGACTGGGAGTGAAAGGCCCAGAATGCTACTGCATTTTTAATTTTAATTTGATTTATTTTTGCATTTGTTTGTTTATTTATTTCTTGATTTATTTTATTGTATTTAATTTTTTAGTATTTAAGAGGGTGAGTTTTTATTCTGGGGTTTGTGAGAGTGTGGGATTATTTTGGGAATAATTATTTATTGTGGGGTTTGTTGTTTTTAGTGCTAGCTGGTTGGCTTAATTGGCTCCGCTATGATTATTAGGATGTGTTCAATGGAGGGTCTCCCTGTCAGGTGCTACTCCTCCTCTGAGCTCTGGGACTTCCACCCTTTTAACTGCCCCCCTATCTGCAGCACTTTATGGCCACTGTAGAGCTGTGGAATAGTGGGGAGGAGGAGAAGGGGTGAGAGACCGGGGAGGGGGGGGAGCTCGGTGGCCTGATCAGGGTAGTGGGAACCAGAAGATGCCCCGGAGTAAAATGGAGCACTGAATGAGATCCTCTTTGTTTGGTGCCCATACCCAAGGGCTCCACAGTTAGTATCTTGAACTGCTCCAGGTTTTCATCTGACCCGCATGGTGCTGTGCAATGCCAGATCTATTAAAAACAAGTCAGCTATTATAGCTGATCTTGTTGGGTCATCCAATCTGGCTTGCATCACCGAGACCTGGTTGGATGAAAACGCAGGTCCCATTTTGGAGTCAGCGATTCCAGACGGTTTCATGGTGATACACTGTGCTTGGTCAGATCACAGGGGTGGGGGTGTAGCAATTTATTTTTTAAATCTGAATTGGGCCTTGTTGATGGGTCAGTTGATGACACCAGATCTTTTGAGTGTACCATGGCAGCAGGTGTGGGGTGCAAAATCATTCTCCTCTACCGTCCACCAGGAGGCGAGAACCAGTTTTTGCTGGAAGTCGCGGACTTCATTGTTGATATAGTGTTGGAATCCCCCAGGTTGATGGTACTGGGGGATTTCAGCACCTGGATCAATGATGAACTTTTGCAGATTGGACACGACTTCCTCTGACTTATGAGTTCTTTGGGCTGCACACAGATAGTTTCCACTGCAACACATAATCACGGTCACTCATTGGACCTGGTCTTTCTCCTGGGATTGGAGACCTCCAACTTGGTGGTAGAACCAGTTGGATGGTCTGACCACCATATCATAAGGTTCAATTTTCTGGCTCCTCCTTATAGGCCTGCCCCTTTGGAGATGGTCCGATACCACCCATTATGGGGCCTGACCCCTGAAGGCCTTCTGGCAGTGTTGGACCTATCGGGAATGCCAAATGCAAGCGAGGGTCCAGAAAACCTACTTCAGGTTTTTAACTGAGCAGTGGTGGGAGTTCTGGATACCCTTGCTCCTTCTCGTGTCCGCCCGCTTACTCTCCACCCTCAGTCCCCATGGTTTGATGGGACTTTGAGGGAGCTGAAGCAAGTGGGTCGAAGGTTAGTTTGTACTTGGCGTATGTCTGGCCTGGATGCTGACAGACTTGGACTGATGAAACATTATAGAGACTATCAATCAACAATCTCTCTTAAGAAGGCAGAGTTCCTGTCCAGGGAGATTGCTGCAGCACAGAACCAACCAGCTCAGCTGTTCCAAATGGTAGACAGACTGTGCAGTCCAGCCTGTCTACGAGTTTGGAAATCCTTTTCACAAACTGAGTGCGATGAGTTTGCTCACTTCTTTGCGGAAAAGGTTGCCTACATCAGGTTGGAGATTCACCTATCATGCTCCATGGGGGTTACTGGTGGTTGAAGTGGGGTCGTGACTCCTCTGTTTTGTTGGGTTGACTTTGACTGACCGGAGATCAAGAATATCATGCAGCTTCTCTGAGGTATGTGGCCAACTAGCTGTAGTTTAGACCTGGGCCCTACTCGCCTTTTAATGGGGTGTGTTGATGTGATCGGCCCAGTTCTAGTGGAGTTATTCTGGTGCTCATTGGAGTCAGAGGAGTTCCCCAGCTTCCTGAAGGAGGCTGTGATAACCCCCCATCTCATAGGAACATAGAATTTGATGGCAGATAAGGACCGCTTGGCCCACCTAGTCTGCCCATTTTCCTACCTAACAGATAAGCTGCAGGTCCTAGTTAACCAACAGCTTACTTCCTCCTACCCCCCACTAGGACTGCCTTATGTCTGTCCCATGCATTCTTGAATTCCCCCACTGTTCTTCGACTACTGACCTCCTCAGGGAGGCTGTTCCATACATCCACCCTCTCCGTGAAAAATACTTCCTCACATTACTCTGGCCGTCCCCCTCTATCTTCAAATTGTGCCCCTTGTTCTTGCACATCTCTTTTTCTGAAAGATGCTGCCCTCTTGGACTTTGTTGATTCCCTTGAGGTACTTGAAAGTTTCTATCATGTCCCCCCTCTCCCTTCATTCCTCAAGGGTATACATATTAAGCTCTTTTAGTCTTTCTTCATATGTCTTCTTGTACAGACCCTGCACCATTTTGGTTGCCCTCCTCTTGACAGCCTCCACTCTGTCTATGTCTTTGCTGAGATGGGGTCTCCAGAACTGCATACAGTGCTCCAGATGGGGCCTCACCAACTGTCTGTACAAAGGGATGACAACTTCCTGTTTTCTACTATTTTTGCCTCTCCCTATGCATCCCAGTATCCCCCCAGCCTTCTCACATTGCTTGCCCACCTTTAGGTCATCTGTTATAATTAGCCCCAGGTCCCTTTCCATTTTTACTGTTATCAGTATCTCACCCCCCATTGTGTACTCTTCCCTTGGGTTTTTGTTTCCCAGATGCATTACCTTGCACTTCTTTGCATTGAATCTGAGCTGCCATACATTTGACCATTCCGCCAACCTTGCCAAGGCCCTTCTCATCCTTTCCACTCCATCTTGTGTATCAACCCTGTTGCAGATGTTTGTGTCACCTGCAAAGAGACATACTTTTCCTTCCAGTTCCTCTGCAATGTCACTTATAAAGACATTAAAAAGGACCGGTCCCAGTACTGAACCCTGCAGTACCCTGCTAGTAACCCTCCTTTCTTCACTGTGGACTCCATTTACTACTACGCTTTGCATCCTGTTGTCTAGCGAATTTTTTATCCAGGCTACCACCTTGGGATCCACTCCAAGGCTGGCTAACTTGTGTATTTATCTTTTGTGTGGGACTGTAACAAATGCCTTGCTAAAATCTAGGTAGGCCATGTCCACAGTCCCTCCCTGGTCTGCTACTTTAGTCACCCAGTCAAAGAAATCTATTAGATTCATCTGACATGACCTTCCCATTGTGAATCCATGCTGCCTTGGGTCCTGTGCCCCACTAGCCTCTAGGTACTCAACAATTCTTTCCTTCAGAAGTGATTCCATCATTTTCTCTACCACTGAGGTCAAACAAACAGGTCTGTAGTTTCCTTCCTCTGTCCTGCTCCCACTTTTGTGAAGAGGAATCACATTCACCCTCCTCCAGTCCTCTGGTACCACCCCATCCTCCCATGATTTGTTAAAGAGAGTAGTCTGTGGTGTCACTAGTTCTACCCTTAGTTCTTTTAGAATTCTTGGGTGAATCCCATCAGGCCCCATTGTTTGTCCACCTTCAATTTTATAAGTTCTTTCAGAACCCTTTCTTCTGTAAATGGACTGGTATCAACCCCCATCTTCAGAGTGTTTCTCTTGTTTGGTTTAGGTACCTCTCCCCCTCTTCCTTTGTGAATACTGAGCAGAAATATTCATTCAGTATCCCTGCTTTTTTACTGTCACCCTCTACCCACATTCCCTCCCCTCAGCTTTATTAAGCCTCAGTATCCCTCCTTTGGTCTTTCTTCACTCCGTAAGAAGCCATCTCTTGACCCAGATTCTCCTGAAAATTACAGACCAATATTTAACCTTCCCTTTATAGAGAAAGTTATTGAGAAAGTTGTTGCACAACAGTTGGAGAACTATCTTACCATCCATGCTATCAACTATCCTCTCCAGTCTGGTTTTCATAAGAGACATAGTACTGAGACTGCTCTGGTTCACGTACTCAGTGATCTTTTGATGGCCAGAGACCAGAAGCTCCATTCCATCTTGGTCCTTCTGGATCTCTCATCAGCTTTTCACACTGTGGACCATGGGGTGCTTCTTGATCACCTGTGGGTCATCTGTAGCCTGTCTTGTACAGTCCTCAGATGGTTCTATTCTTTTCTCACTGGCAGATCACAGAGGGTAGTATCAGGAATTTTTTCCTCTGACTCACTCTCCCTGCCATATGGGGTCCCACATGGTTCAGTGTTGTCCCCCATGTTGTTTGCGGTGTACATACTACCATTTGGAAACATTGTGAGAGTATATGGGCTGAGTTTTCACTGTTATGCAGATGATTCTCAGCTGTACCCACCTTTTGTGCCCGACCAGGATAGTGCACTCTCAGTCTTTTCCAACTGTCATGCTGAAATCCAAGACTGGATGAATTCCAGGTGCTTAAAGTTGAACTCTGACAAGACAGAGGTGTTAGTGGTGGAACCAGGTCACCACATAGAGGGGTCGGTCACTGGGCTGCCTGCCAGACTTTGGCTTGGGGGCTCCCAGCTGTCAACCTCTGAATGGGTGAGGAATCTTGGGGTGATACTTGATAACAGGTTGACACTTCACTCACAGGTGTCAGCTGTGGTCAAGTCCTCATTTTATCATCTGAGGAACATCGTCCATATTAAGCACCTTGTTCTGTCTGGTGATGTTCCTACCCCAGCCCAAGCTTCTGTGACCTTGCACCTTGACTATTGTAACTCCTTGTACCTGGGACTTCTGGGGTTGATATCTGCCACTTTCAGCTAGTGCAGAATGCTGCAGCCAGGTTATTGTCTGGGTCAACTCAATATAGACATATTTCTCCTGTGCTGCGCTCTCTGCACTGGCTGCCCATTCAGTGGTGGATCATCTTTAAAGTTGGTTTACTGACTTTCAGATCCCTACCCAGTTTATATCTGAGTTACTTGCAACAGCTTCTGAATCCCTACTGCCTCCTACGACCACTCTGCTCAACTGATGAGGGATTGCTAGAGATTCTCAGAGTGTGTCTGAAGAACTCATTAGCTTTGGCTTTTGTTTATGCTGCCCCTACACTGTGGCATTCTCTACCTCATCAGATACAAGAGTGCCAGACAGTGGGGAGCTTCAAAACTGCTTTAAACCGCACCTTTATTTGTGTGTTTTTCCTAATTTCTAATCTGGATTACTGCATGAATATTTTACTAAGATTTTATATTTTTATTTTCTATACAAATCGTTTGGAGTTTGATGTGTTTTGCACAGTGCTTTGATAGCAGTGACTTGTGCTTAACAAATAAAGTTATTATTATTATAAGTTATTATGCCTTTGATTTTCTTCATTTTGGCCAAAAAACAGCCAATTTGAGCTATGAAATTCTTCATTCATGACTCGCTTCCTATCCTCTTTCACGAGCAGATAAAATCTCATTTCATGAGCCTATCCCCTTTCATGAGGTAACAAAATCCTTGATCACAATTTAGGGACCAGTTGGCTCTATCTCACGAACAAGGATCAGCTCATGAAAGGGGATTTTGTCAGTTCACAAAAGGGGATCAGTTTGTGAAAGAGGATTGGGTTTTTTAATCCCCCATCTCAAGCTCACAAAATTTCCTTTCTCAATCCAATCTCCCTTCACAAGCTGACAAAATGCTTGATCATCATTTCCCGACCAGATGGCCCACCCTGTGAACAAGGATTGACTCGCGAAATGGGATTTTGACAGCTCATGAAAGGGGATTTTTTTTTAATTCCTCATTCATGAGCTGACAAAAAACCCATTTGCAAGCTGTCAGAATCCCCATTCGTGAGCCAATCCTCTTTCGCGAGCTGACAAAATCCCCTTTTGCAATCTCCAGACCAGATGGCCAAAATCTGACGATCAAGGATTTCTCACAAATGACGATTTTGACAGCTCACGAACAGGGATTGACCTCACGAATCGGGATTTTGCCACCTCATGAGCTAGAAATTTAAAAACGTTGCCAGTGCATTGTAAATCCTAGATTTCAGTAAGTGTGTTTTGTCAGTGTCAGTGGCTCAGCAGGTAGCACACTCACCTCTGAAGCTGGGAGATCAGAAGGCTGTGGGTTCAATCCCCACACCAGGCACTTGGGTTAATGTCCCAAAACTGACACTGTAGTGCAGCATGAGGGGGGTATTGAACTCCTGAGGTGCTGTCTTTCAGATGAGACATTAAACTGAGGTCCCATCTGCCTGTTCTGGTGGTTGTTCAGGTGGATGTTAAAAATCCCATGGCAGTTCTCGAAAAGAGTAGGGAATTTTTATTAAAATCATAACAGAGTACACACAGAACAAATAATTATACTGCATACAAAATCAACTTGAATAAAGGAAAAGAAACCATAGGGGCACCCCTAAGCTAGAAAGGAAAAAAAAATGAAACCAACCATCCCTCAAAACCGAAGACCCCATTCCCACCCCACCAAATTAAAACATTAAAATACATATTAAAGGAAAATTATGCCGTAACCATAGTGCATCCAACTAACATAATACAAAGACCAGAGAATCAGAAGAAACCCCATAAAAAAATCATGTGAATCTGATATGTATTTACCATTACATTCCCAAAAAAAATGATGTCCTTAAATAGGGAAAAAAAACACAGAAAAGCAGTTTACTAGAATCAATAATCCTAAAGAAAACAAAACTGAAAATATAAGGTCACATTCATTGATTATACCCATGTGCATAACCATACCAGTCTATTGAAAGAAGCTGCGTAATGCAGAAAAAGTAGGCAGATCATGTCAGGACCTCAAAACCGCCAACCCCCTTATTCACCAAAAATCGCAATACCTCTCCCACATGCTCCTTTTAAGGACTTTTCTCTCTCCCTCTCTGATACATTCAATACTGCTCCTAATTTTCTCATATAGGTTAATAGGAGACACACATTTTTGTTGAAACAAAAAACATCACCGTACTTGCCATATCCAATATAGAATAATCACTGCTATCAAGTTCAATGTGCTAGAACTATATTGAACCCATACTTCTGGGAAAAGACCAAAAACAATGACCTACAATCCCACAATTTCCACATATGGTTCCAATGCTTACATTTCCAGATAAACCAAAATTGAGTAATATAAAGGCAATCAAAATATAAATGATGTAATGATTCAATCTCCATATGACACAACTTCCGAAAACAAAACCTGTCCTTAAGCTGCTTATGTTTGTGATTCCCCCTAGTGTTTATTCTCCCATGGACTCCGAGCCAAGAAATATCCCACATTGTAATGGGTATCCTACTGTTAGTTAAACAATCTCCAATCTTTTGTTTTTCTAAATCACTAAATTCTGAGAACACAGCTTCCGTGAAAAAAGAGTCCATTATTGCTTGATAAAATTTCTTTCACTGGAGCTCTAAAACCATTTGCTATGTAACCTTCCAGATTTTTAGTAGATCAAACACCAAGGACCACTCTGGAGATAACACATATGTCCTACTATTTTTATGAAGAAAACAATTATCCTGCCATTCCCATAGAATTTCCTGTATTTGTTCTGTAACCATCCACACCCATGAATTATCTACCCTCTGACAAATTGGTTTCAGGTTAGTATATATGAAAATTGAAAAAAAAAAACTGGCTGAATCATACAAACACCACCTTGTTTATAATCTAAATATAAGATATTCATTTTAATAAGATTTAACCAACTCCCCCAGAAGCAAGAAAAAAAGATGCTCAAAATCGGCACAGAAAATCATCTAGGTAGGGGAAAAATATGACTAACATACAAAAATAGGGGCAAGAGAAAAGTTGTAAGTAGGAAAACCCTCTTTTTTTTCCATGGACCATTTATTCCTTCTACTCACCCTCTCCCTCCCTTTATTTATTTGAAGTTCCCAATTACATTGTGCCATATCCTTTGCTCCAAAAAACAACCCCAAAATGTTCTGCATAGAATCTACTACCCAGAAACCTCCCAGCTGTGAATCCCCAACCTGAAACTCCATTAAATTAAAACAAATACTTTTCTGGAAATTCAAACGAGAACCAATGCAATGTAAAAAAACAGGAAAAACATGACATAATAGAAGACCAGTTTGTTTCGATGGGACTACAACACACAAATCATCAGCATAACTGATTGTCCTAATTTCACTCAAACCTATCCCCCTACACCTGGCAGAAATGGGGATCTCTGTAAAATATGAATAATTGGGTCTAGGCTCAGGACTAACAATAAAGGACTTAAAGGGCAGCCTTTCCTAACCCCTCTGGATATATAACATAAATTCCCAAGCCATCCATTAGCATATGGTCTAACATAAGCTAATGAATAACACATGCATAACCAATTGATAAATATACTTGGAAATCCATATGGCTTTAGGGTCAACCATAACAACTCATGAGAAATACAATCAAAGGTTTTAGTCTGGTCAAAACTAAACAAAACCCTCTGCAATGTCCTTGTTGCCCTCGAGTAAATAATTCTCGTACCACAATCAGAGCATCCTGAATTGATCTGCCTGGAATGGAACAATATTGAGAATGATGGATTAAAAAAGGTAATAAGTTCTTTATCCTATTGCCTAACAATTTCACAAAAATTTTAAAATCTGAATTCAATAAAGTGATAGGTCTCCTGTTATTCAGGTCCTCTTTGTCCCCTTTTTTGAACAAAAAAATCATTGTACCTTGATACATTTGTTCAGTGAGCCGCTCCTCTATTAAAAAAGCATTAAAAACTGCCAACAGATAATCTGGTATCAGTTCCCACAATTTTCTATAAATTGCATGTGGTATACCATCCGAACCAGGTGCTATCATATCTTTTAAAGTGACCATTACTACTTGTAATTCCTCTAACACAAAAGGTTGTAATAAGTCCATTTGCTGTGTATGCTTCAAAACTGGTAAATCTGGTGCTTGTAGCAACAATGTCATATCATGAGTTTCTACAAATGGAAATTCAAAAGTTTGTTTGATATATTCCTCTACACATGACAAAATACCTGGCGTCCCCTTAATATTCTGACCTCGCTTGTTTGTAAGACTGTGTATCTGTTTGTTCTGTAACCTAGACCTACAATCCTCATATGGATTAACTCTGCTTTTTTTTCCCCATGAATCCCACATTTCTGTTCAAATTCCAGTGATTTTTGTCTACTGTATTGGACTTGTGTCAACTTCTGTTTCAAATCCCTTATATGTTCCCAATAATCACCCTTTAAGTCTTGTGACATTGAAATAAGGAATACCATTTCTTCCATAAAACTTCAGATTGGTGATGACATTCATCAGCAAAAAATCTAGAATGGGTTTTAAAAAAAACTCTGATGCATTCTTTTGTATCCATCCACCAATCTATCTGGGAGTCATAAAGAAAACATACAGTACATCTATTGGCTATCATATCTGCAAACCCCTTACTAAATTCTAACTGTAACAATAATTGTACATTTGCCTTCCACACCCCAGGCCCAAACTCACTGGGCTTAAATTAATGTGTAACCCAATTAAGTTGTGGTCTGAGGTTTCTACCAGAAACACCCTGCCCTCAAATTCCCCAATATTTTTAGAACACAACCAATAATCAATCCCGGATGTCAATTTCCCCTTTGAAAAAGTATATTGTGGATTATGTGCAAAGACATCCAACAGATCCACCTCCTGAACTACTTTCCGAAGTTCATTCACATCACAATACACTTTCCCAGCAGTTTTTAAATCTAAATTCAAATTAAAATCCCCTCCCAAAACAATAATTCTAGAAGTAAATAAATAAGGCCATATTTTTTTCAGTAATTGCACCCTAGTAGCTTTCTATTGTGGACCATATATGTTTATAAATATATAATTAGCCCTCTGCCAAACCAAATCTAATAACATCACTCTTCCTGTTCCAAATCTACCAATTTCTGGATCATAAAACCTTGTGTTTGAAAACAAAACCCTAAACCAGAACATAAATCTTGGCCTAATGACCAGTAAGAGGGTCCCACAAACCACTCTTTTGAGGCTTGCTCCATAACATGAGTAGAATATAATCTAACATCGTACAGGAAATAAACATCGTATGCCAAAGATTTTAAGGTCAAAAAAGTTGCTTTTCTTTTATATTCCGATCTAATACTGTTAACATTAAGACTTGCTAAAGAAAACGAGATTGTATCCATAAATTAAGAAAAAAGAAAAAGGAAAAATGTCAGTCAAGGGAATAAACCAGCAATACAGAATAATCATTTCTTTTTTCGATTTCTAGTGCTCCTATTTTTGACTCCCCCCACTGGGTTCTCCACTAATAGAGGTTGGGTGACTACTGAATCAGATTGTGAGGAAGACAGGGGCAAATCCGGTTCTACTTCTTCCATAATTTCACCCCTGCTATGTAAGGGTTCGTATTGATTCTCTACTGGAACTGGATGTAGTTGTTTGTCATCTACCCATTTACTAGACCTTGATCTAGTGCTAACAGGTTGAAATTCCAAAGTCAAAACATTTCCCTTCTCACCAGGTACCTCAACAGAAGAGGAAGTCAAAACAGTAGGTTGAACAGAAGAAGAACTAGGTTGGGTTGGAGGACCAGGAGGGGTTCCATGGGAGTCTCCTGTGGCCTAGGTTCCTGGTGATTAGGGTCTGGCTGCCTCTGTGCTGCATTTTGAAATGTATGAAAATCACCCATAGTATTCTCTTTTGGGACAGAACCCATGGATTTGGCTTTAGCAGATTTAATAATATTAAAGTCATTCTCCATATAGTCCACAGAACTGTGGGCTACCCTAGGACATGCATTGAAAACATGTGACTCCTCGCCACATAAATTACAAGTGGGGGGATCATGCAGATTGAGGCTGAGTGCCCCAGAGTACCACATGCTGAACATTCAAGCTGGTCACATTCCGAGTTTAAATGAGAAACAGATCCACACCGATAACATGAATGAGGTTGACCTGGATAAAACAAGATCCCTCTCTCTCTTCGGATATAAAAGCAATTAGGAAGATGTTGAATGCTGTGCTCAGACATCTGCAATTGAATCATGAATTTCCAGCTCCCTGTCCAAAACCCATTATCGTCTATCAATGCATGTGGAATGCCATTCACTGTACAGCGTTTTTCCAGCCAATATATAATGTCCAGGACATTCACCCCTTCATTCCTGAACAGAATGGTGATCACTTTTGCTTTAGGCCTAGTAATGGTTATAACTACAAAAGGCTTCCAAACAGGGTGTGAGCGAACCTCGTAGTAAGCTGCCCAAAATGTATCTAACAACCCAGCAGAGCAAAAAGAGACATCAAAATTATGGTCTCCAGAGGTATTAATGAATTCATACACATCGGAAGGCTTAAATCTTAACAAATCTATAATAACGTGTTTGCCCACATTGTTCCGATCGGGAGGTAATTCTAAGCCCCCTCTATAGTAAATTCTGGGCACAAAATGTTTCCTTCCTGGTACCTCAGGTTTTTAAATAGAGATGCATAGCTAACTTGTTTTTCACTAGTACCCCCATCTGAATTGTTGTGCACTGAATTCATATTAGGGCCCCCAAAATGAGAAGCTGAAAATGTACCTGAGGGCTCCGACTGTGGTCCCACACCATCTTCTGCATGTAACGGCATTACGGGGTCCTGTCTAGGTTTGCTTTCAGATGTACACCCGTGGATCTCCCCCACAGTCCCTGAACTGGTGTCTGGTGCAGTTCCTGGTTGACTTGCAACCACACCCTGAATCTCCACCATAACCGCAGACAGCTGTACTCCTACTGCAGCAGCTCACCCCTTCTGACTCTCCTCCTGTGCACCAAGTGAGATATCTATCTGGGACAATCCGACACCACCCGGTAAAGGAAACTGTGGTTTGGGATCCTACCTTGTTTGGTCTTTCACCCATCCTGCTCTTGCTAGCGCTAACTCTGGAGACCAGGTAGAGTCATGCACAGTGAAAGGGAAGGGGAATGAATCCGTCTCCTCATCATGAACTGCAGGCTCCAATCGCTCTAGCGGTACCCCCTTTGCAGTGACCAGCAAACTTTTTTTTGCCATACTGACTTGTATCATAGGACTGCAGGCAGTTCGTTTTTGTTTTTTTTCCTCCTCAGTATTGCCATCATCAATAGCAAGAATTTTGCTTGCTTCCATCATGGGCTGCTCCTCATCTGATACCATGGTCACATTTTCAGCAGAAGCCAGAAATTTTGCTGGGACATCATCACACTGTTGACCAAATCCTGGTTCTTCAAACTCCTGCAGCTCCACATCCTCACCCTCCAAAACCTGGGACATACTGAGACCACTTCAACTGTCCCAGGGCCCCCTACTGGCAAAAGTAGGGGAAATTTCCCCTGTGTCCTGGACAAATTTCCTCTATTCACTAAAAATACCACCAACAGCTTAATCTGGTTCAGTTTCAGTTGGTTACCATCTGTATCGTCACCCCTGGGTCACCCCTGAAAAAGCAACTTCTATTCTCACTAGGCTTACCCGGGCAACAAAATTAAATAAATAAATAAATAAATGCTTGGGTCTTTTGGCTTGAAATTTGCAGGGTATAAAGGGGGTGTCCCAGAGATGTGAATTATGCTCTTTAAGTATAAAAGAGTTGATCATTTCCATAGATATGCCATCATGAAGCTGAGATTTTTCCCATAGGATAAAATTGCAGCACGCACAGCTACTTTCGGTGCCCATATCTTGGAAACAATGTGAGATACGGATTTTTCATTACCTGCAGCTTAGTCCACCTCTAGATGGACTAAGCATGCATGGAGGCTTCAAAGTCATGATTACAACTGCAGTGGAATTTTTTGTTATAGCTTGTACTGTTACTGAGATATTGGCAACTTAGTGTTACAAGGTTTCCTTATCAGCCCCATAGAGCTACTGTATGGCTCCGTTGTTATGTGTAAGTGGGAGCACAGGGCCCAGAGACACAAATGGGCAGCTTGGTGGGAGCATGGGGCCTGGAAGGTCCATGATCCAACAACACATACCACTTATCGGTTACCACTTACCACTTAATAGTTAAATTACACTTTCTTAAAAAGTAAGTAAATTAATTGCAAAAAAATTTGTTAATGCATCAGTTAGGGTTGAAGCAACAAAAGTAGGGAAATGAGACATTAGGGTTGAGCCCCTAACCCCACCGCCCTACCACCCCACCTCCCATCCTCCACACACCAACAGGCATCGGGGTGTGTCATGGGATCATTAGGCCTAATTCACCCCTAACATCACATTTCCATACTTTTGTCACTGTGCTATCAACCCTAACTGATGCATTAATGTTTTTTTTTGTAATGAATATCTACATATACATATACATATGTGTGTATATATATATATATATATATATATATATATATATATAGCTGTGTGGACAATATTTGAGAGACAGGTGTCCCTTTAAAATTATGTCTGTATTTAACTCAGAAGATGTTAAAATTACAGAATTTGTGCTCTTTTTTGTTGTTAACATAATAAAGAGTGTGCATAAAACAATGTGTGTGTCTTTTTATTTTATTGTGGCACCCTTTTAGGAGTGAAAATAGGGGCTTAAAAAGCAGGCATTTTGTGACATGGATGTGCTATGCATCTTTGTGAGCATTAATATTGCTTAAATGCAGGCACAAACCATAAAGTTGTGGCTTACTTTGGAGGAGTGGACATATGGTTACCCTACATTGTATAGGCCGGGATTTCACATATTTTTTGCATCCTATACTAGACAACACATGGAATTAATTGTTCCCGTGCTATACACATGGTATCTTATTTAGCAGCAGGGTCACCTTGCTACAGTAGGTGAGGTTCATTTTTTTTCTTTTGCCCATTCTAACTGATTTAGCTAGTTTCCCCTTTAAAGTAAGCAGTTTTTGTACTGCCCTATGTTGTGCCTGTTAGAAGGCACAAGATCAAATAGTTCAGCTCATTTTGCCATATCCAGCTGTTACTCACGTGGGTAGTGATGTAGGGTTCGGTCCAGAGCGCGGTGATCCAGAGGTAACATCCGGCGGGACTTTCTGCCAATCACAATGTGTTTAAAATTGTCCTCTTCACTTAGGTTCTCCCTATTGTATGCCTAAAAATCCAGCCTGAAAGATCGTCATCCATTTTGAAGTGAGCATGCTGCACAGGAGTGCGGACCAAAGTCAAGCTGAAATTACGATCTGCAGAAGAGGTAAGCTACACTGCAGACTCAAACAAAAAATGTGTAACTCAACTGAAGCACTTGTGCTGTGCGGTGATGATTTTGGGGCAGGATCATATTGCGATTATGTTGTGATTTTCTGTGTATAGTTGTTTGTTGTTTGTTGAAGGGGGCCTATACTAAAGGAGGATGGCCAGCATACTGAAGGTACAAAATAAAATGTCTGTTGTGTAAGGAACTTATACTGTTAACAGTGTTTAGCTGGATTACTGTAGTTGTGCTATGTTTATGCAAGAAATGTTTAATTGTTGCATAAATAAGCGAGGTACTGTTTGTTAAGGGCCCCACAAAGAGAATGCAGGCTGGTGAAATTAGGTTAGCAACAATAAATATTTCTATGTGATCCAGGGGGATATGTAGCATTAGTGGTTCAGTATTTTAGTTTTGACAGCATTATTAGCAGCATTTTATTAAAATGTATGCCAGTAGTGTCCATGTACCTGATCTCACCTGTGGTGCACACCTTGGTGATTATGCTGGCAAATGTTTTAAAGGAGAATGCATCTAATGGGGGATGTGATCCTGGCATTTTAATAAATTGTATGCTACTACTGTACATGTACCTGCCCACCTCTGTAATTATGCTGGCACATGTTTTAAAGGGGCATGCATCACAAGGGGATGTGATCCTGGCTCTGGTACAGATGTGTGTTTGATATTTTTCTAAGGAATGTAACATGTTCTAAGGGGGAAAACAGCACCCGTGTGTGATGCTGCCAACATTTGGAGAAACTGATACTGGGAACTATGAGGGTGAGGGAACCTGCAGATGTAAGCCTGGCCCTGTTTAAAATTAGTATTTTATGTTACTGAAATCATTGTTATGATTCTGTTACAATGAGACTGCTTTGAAACATGACTTCGAGTGTTAGTATAGTGATTGTGGTACTGTGTGCAGATAAAAATAGAGCACTTGGGCCTACCTCAAGATGGCTGCTTGCACATGGTATTGTTCAGAACATGCAGGGGAAGGGACCGTGTGTTGAAATATGGTCATGGGGTATACACAATGCTATGAGCAATCCATCATTTTTAGGAAGGCCCAGGGGCTGTATTTTTTTATTTTGTTATTTATTTATTATAAGACTGCTTATAAATGTTACGTTAAGTAGTGGCATAAAGATGGTGGTACTGTGAAGATAAAAAATGCAGCACCTGGGCCTACCTCAAGATGGCTGCTTGCACATGGCATTGTTCAAATCATGCAGGAGGGGGGAATGTGCTGGAATATGGTCATAGGGCTCAGCACTGTTCAAATCCTATTGCTCCTTGTCCGAGGCAAGTAAATTTCCTTGAATGGGTAGTACAAAAAGAGAGCTAATGTCATTGTAATGAAAAGGGCCTAGTGAAAATTTAACTACAGTAATTGCTGGGCAAGTCCTAAAAGTTTTGATTTGAACACCCCTGCCTAGAGGTACATCAGGGGTAGTATTAATCTGGCAAAAGCAGTTTTAAAATGTCTTTACTATGACACTGATTGTGAATGTTATGTTAAGTGGTGGCATAAAGATACATAGATATATAGATAATGTTAGCAGATAAGGACCACCAGGCTCATCAAGTCTGCCTGTTTATGCTACCTGCTTAAAGAGCCCCTGACACTGTTAGAAAAACTTGGAAAAAATGTGAGGTTCAGACAGTTCGGTTTATATTTAATGCGTTTTCTATAATTATTTTCCTTTTTCTTTATTACTGAGGACAGCTGTACAAAAGAGGCTTACTGTCCCTTAGACTTTATCTGCTACTTATGCTATCCTACATATGACATCATAATCTGAGCTGCACATGGAAATGAGCTTCTGGTCATGGTGCTTTTCCCAGTTACCAACTTTTAAATAATAAAAAAAATAAAATAAAAAAAATAATCCTCCATTTATGGCATCATAATTGTCCCCACAGTAACAGACTGTGATGTCATAAACACAACTGTGATGTCATATGTAGGCAAGCAGCCAGAACAGATAGGGCAATGATGCTCTTAGTGATAAAGAAGAATGAGAAATACAGAAACAATATTAAAATATAAAGTTTACTTGTGCTAAACAATACATTTTCTCAAAGTTGTTACAACTGTGTCAGGGGCTCTTTAAGCATCCAGTGACCCTAACTGATCATTAACTTAAGCTTTTTCTTCGCATCTCTAATATTTTTTATTCCTGTCCCATGCTTATTTGAAGCCTGCTGCTGTACATGTGGACACAACATCCTGGGGCAGGTTATCCCATGCACCCTACACCCTCTATATCAAAAATAATTTCCTGACAATTCCCCTTATGTGGTCACCCATCAGTATCCTGTTATGTCCTCTTGTCCTGTCACTACTTGTATACTGGAGTATATTGTCTCCTTTCAATGTGTTGATGCCCTTGATATATTTGGAATGTTTGTCATGGCATCTCTCTCCCTCCGTTGCTCTTGCATTTACAAATGGAGGTCCCTTACTGTTTCCCTGTAATGATTGTGAAGTAAATCCTTTACATTTATAAATGCACTCCTCTGCACCATCTCTATTTTGTCAAGGTCCTTACAAAGGTGTGGCATCAAGAAATGGACACAGTCTTCACAGTTAGTCATGACCAGGGCCTTTTATGGTTTTGAACATTTGAGGGGGGTGATACCATTTCTAGAAATATGGTCATAGCAGTACGTCAGGGGTTCTTGTAATGCAACAGTATAATGTCTTTATTATGAGACTGCTTATGAAGCATTTTTGAGGTGGCGTTCCACGTGCAGTACAAGAACACCACAGCTGCGGCATCCCTGTGATGCATGTGTTGGTGCTGCCAGAGAGGGTCCATGTTTAATTTTGGCATCATTTCAGTCACAAAAGCTGGCATGGGGTTGCCAGGGGACATCATGCGGTCCTCGTATCTGCAGTTATTTGCTCCATACAGCTTGCCTGAGTGCTTTCTGTGTGTTGACTGTGCTTGGGCCTGCCCTGAGTCTGGCTCAGCAGAGGTACAGTGATGGAAAAATGACCTTGATATGGCTCTGGTCCACCGTGTAGCATCCAGCTGTCTCTGAGTGTACCTTCAGTTGTTCATGATGTACTTTGGTGTATTGTTTTGACTTGTATAACAGTTTGGAGGTGGCATTCCACATGTAGTACAAGAGCACCGCAGCTGCGGCATCCCTGTGATGCACGTGGTGGTGATGCCAGAGAGGGTCAAAGTGTAATGTTGGTATCATTTCAGTCACAAAAGCTGGCACAGGGTTGCCTAGGGGCATTATGCATGTGTTACTACTGTGTATTTTCAGTGGCTCAGCCTTGCCTTGGTATGGCTCCATGTGAAAAGGATGCGGTATGTGGTTGCAAGGTAGAATGCTTAGAGGCCTGTAACAGTTTCTGCCTCACTACCTCAGCCAGCAGACTGTTCCCGTCTATCCACCTCCCACTTCATGTCAAAGTGCTACCTCACATTTCCTGTCAGCCTCCCCTCTCTGGTTTCATGCTATGGTCTATTGCGCTGGAGCATTTTGTCTTTTGAAAAGTTCATCCACTTGCACTCTTTCTTCCTGTGATGTATTTATATGTTTCAATCATGTCCCCCCTTCTAATGAGTACATATTCAGCTCCTTCAGCCTGTCTCCATAATGTTTGCTGTGTATGCCTCTGAATATCTTTCTTGAACTCCTGTACAGAGTCCACTTTGTGTATGTCCCCCTGGAAATGGGTTCTCCAGAACTGGATGTAGTACTCAAGGAGAGCCCACACCTATTAACAATACAATGCAAGTCTAACCTCCATCCTTTGGCTGGTTATACCCCTACCTATTTAACCCAGCATTCCACTGGCTCTTGCTACTACCTTGTCACATTGTTTGTCCTTCTTCAGGATCTATGAGATGATGGCACCTAGATATCATTCCTGTTTGCAACCTGTCTTCCCTTGCTTGGTAATTCTCATTGTCTTTTACTGCCTGAGTCTGCTTGTAAGTCCTGAAGGCCACCCTCTTATCTCTAACCTTTTTAGCTACTTCCCCAGAGAACCACAGTGGCCCCTTTCTTCTCTTTCCTTTGGTTATCTCTTTGACAAAGAGTTTTGTTTCATTCTCTATGGCTGCCTTAATTGTTTACCACCGATTCCCCCCCCCTTGTGGCTTACCTGTGACTCCTCCTAGGGCTGCCCTAATGAAATCTTGGTCATATAGTGTTGTAGTCATGACTGACTTAAAATGCAGACAGTATTTCCGATGGCATCTTGTTGACATCAGCAGCATGGATCTCATTTTATCATTTCAGATGGATTTCCTAAGAATCAGAAAAGGAAATGACCATCAAAAGACAAATGTGTGGTTTCTTCAAGTGGAGATTGTGATGTTGTCAGAGTTGGATTGGAAGTAAATCCATCAGTTTCATCAGCAACTAATTCTATTGATCATAAGAGTTCCAAAAGATGATCTAATAAGGAATTCATGAGATGGTACCAGGCATGGATAAAGGCCGATCCTGACATACATAAACTGTACTGCTAGGCTGAAAATGAGCGTGTTACACAGTATAAGATATCAATGACTGAGGAAAAACAATTACAGTACTAGCAAAAAGCAAAGATTTGAATGCGAAACTATCATGCAAGGAAAAGAGCGAACCAAGAAGGCAATGACAGAAAGCAGACAAGGGCAGAAATGGAAAAACTGAGGTCACAGTGGAGAGAATAAAAAAAAGAACAGAGGAAAAAATTAACTGTTCGGAAAAGAAGAAGAACCAATGAACGACGACGAGCACGTTATGCTTTGAAGAAATTGGGGACCACCAAAATAAATAAATCTACTCAAATAGGAACTGATGTCTCCAACACTGACATTGAAAGTACTTTGTCATCAATCTCGACAACTCCAAATGACACTAGGCAGGACACCATTGTCTCACAAATGCCATATAACAGTAAGGTTGCAAAGCAAAAAGCTGTGTCTCGATCAGTGAGAGCCATGCCCAGAAGTCCAGACAAGTTTGTGGAAGTTCTATCGTCAATAATATCAAACACAACTCCACAAAGACAGAAGGCATTGTTAGAGAAAGGCATCCTTGCACCATCAAAGAAATGCTTATATTTCTGTGAAGAAACAGTCAAATCAGTACTCAAACCCATCAAAATGTCACGGAAGAAAGACAGTGTATGACTGAAAAGACTGATACGTAAATCTGTCCAAATCAAAAAGAAGTTTAGAAAATTACAGCTGCACCAGGAGTTCGGATTTAGCTGGAACTTACTCTGTGACAGCTCAATTTTTGATGAAGTCTATTTAATGAAACAGAAAAAAAGAAGTGATTCATTACCACTGTCAACTATTGCAGCTGTAAACAATTTTTATCAAAGGTGAGATGTGGCAAGAGAACTGTCATATTCCACATGTTCCAATAAAGAAAAAATACTTCCAACAAAGGCTCTAGAATCAACATTAGAAGCAACATATGAACAATTCAAAGATGAACATCCTGAGGTGGTAATCAGGTACAGCAAATCTGTGAAAATGCATCCTAAGAATATCAGCCCAGTGTCAAAACATAAGTTGCTTCAGTGTTTGTGTGAATATTGTCTAAATATTGAACTGAAGGTGAAAAGCATTGCCACTAAACGTACTCAGTTCAAAATTCCAGCGGCATCCATCACAAACAAATTTGAGGCATCTTCACTTACGCTTTGTCCCAAGGAAGGAGAATTCTACAAATTGAAGTGCATAGATAGAGACTGTAACAATTGTGGCATCAATGGCATTAGAAGAAAACTGTCACCATTATTAAGTGATCATACTGATTCTACAGTGACATGGTGGAAATGGCACTTGGAGGATGTGACAAACATAAAAGTGGGTAATGTGAAAGAATAGAAACAGATGCATCTAAAACAACATACTGGAACCATTTTGGAACTGATCAAAGACCTAGAAGAAGAATTTGAAAAGTTTGCAAAGCATCTTTTCAATTCCAAATGGCAGGCCAAACAGTTTGATTATATCAGAAAAAATGTGCCCAAAGGATGGCTTGTATATTGCTTGGATTTCAGCAAAAAATACAATTGCCATTTCCAAGATGAGGCACAGAGTGCCCACTGGGCTTACAATAAAGCCACAATTCATCCAGCCATTGCTTACTACAGGTGTCCACAACCAGACTATGGGATGGTAATGCATAATGTGCTGATCTTCATCAGTGATGACTGTAAGCATGACTTTCATGCAGTGTATCACTTCTCGTGTTTATCAACAGAATATCTGGAAAATCAGGGAGTACAGATATCTACTGTAATTCATTGTTCTGATGGTGCGCCAACACAGTACAAAAGTAAGGAGAACTTCACTGATGCATCATTTGGAGTGACAGACTTTAAATTTCCAGTAGAGAAGCACTTCTTTGGAAGTCAGCACGGAAAGGGTCCATGTGATGAGGAAGTTGGTGTGCTCAAAAAGAGTGCTAACATAGCTGTAACAGCAAAACAAGTTGTGATTAGCAATGCACATGACTTATTTATGTATGGGAAATCAAATTTGACCGGTCCAAAGTCAGAGGATGAGCATGTGCATGTTTGGAGAACATTCTTCTTCATTAAAGAAAGAGAAATCAATCACAAACGTACACAGAGAAGAAACAGTAAAACTTTACCAAACAAGCGCATGACTCACTATGTCAGAGGTATTGAGCCATATGTCATTTATGCAAAGGAAAGGAGTTGCTTCTGTGACAACTGCATACTCAATGAAGGACAGTGTGAAAATGCAACATTAACCGGCGATTGGAAAATATATTGTTTAAAATCTGGGAAAGAGATGGCTATATTGGCAACAGATTTAAGACTGCCCTCACCACCACTGCCACCACCACTGCCTTCACCATCATCGCCAATACCACCACCATCCTCTCCTGCACCAGCAGAAGCATTTTCAAGTTCAGAAGCTATACCAGTGTCACAAACAATAACACAGTCATCAAAGAAGAATATAATGAAGACCAAAGGCACCCTAGTGGTATGTGCAAGGTCAAGTAGAGGCAAAACATCTCCAAAAGCAACCTTCATGTTCAAGTCACCAAAATGGTAAGTGTTACTCATACAGTTTTTTCCCTGTTTTGATTGAGGGGAGGGTTGAGGGATTGAAGTGGAGGGGTCTTGCTGGTACGAGATTTACTCAGTGCAATCTTTTTTTTGCAGGGACCTCAATGCTGGGAGCTTTGCAGTTTACCTTGGTGAAGTGATGTCATCCACAGCTACAGAAGTCACAGTTCAATACCTGTTGAGGCTCAGAGGCAATATATGCATTTACACAGATGAAGACATGGTTGAGTATTCAACACAACCATTGGATGACATTTTATACAAATCCGGTGTTCCTTTAAAATTTAACTCTAAAAACTTGTCATTTTCTGATGACGACTTCAGGGAATTAACTTCTACAATGTCAGAATACAGAATATTGTTCAGGTGATGAGCAACTGTTTCTCATTCTGTTTTGGAAATTGGACAATAAATGCATTTAAATCTTAAATAAGAAAGAGTGCATGTGTTTTCACTCCTTGAGTGCAGTTGCTTCCAGATTTTATACTCTGATTAGCTGGGCTGGCCACCCATTCATTCCTGCACTGGCCCTGCAAACGCACACACACACACACACACACACACACAGCTTGGCCTCTAACAAGGAACAAAATCTTTTGATGGAAGCATTTACCCAGGTTGTTATTCCCACAGCTGTACTGACTTAAAGGTTTCTTATGGGGCAGGATGTTTTACTTATTTCATGGTACTTTCTTGTAATATCAGGTACAGTGCTAATGTTGGGGAGACAATTTTGATGTGTAAAAAGGTTTCTTTGATTTTTTTTATGTAGCTATTGCTGTTAGAGGTTTGTTGAACTTCACTTTCTGTATAACAATTTGTACTTTTGGCACAATATCAGTAAAGTATTCTTATGCAAAATATGCCACCCTTCCAAACAAAAAGAAAAATACATTTTTTTTTATCTTTATTTTAAGTTCATATTAAGGAACCCTGCTCAAGAGGCATGACCAGTGGCAAAGTGAAAGGCACAAGGGCCTGCAACACTAAAATAGCAAAGACATTACCAAAGTAGCAGTGTGCAACACTGTTGCTTGGGAGAGTGTGTAGGTGACAGAGCACCTGAGGCATAGCAGTCAGAACAGTGGCAATGGGAGTCTGTGGGGTGAAGGTGTAGTGACTGCCATCGACCTTATGGCAAGCTGGAGTTCATTGTTGGGTCATTTGGTGACTGATATTGAAGCCACCAGCGATTCTACTACCTGATGGTAACTGAGCAAGGTGGATGACTGACCATATAATCCTTCCATAGGGTGATCCTATGTAAATACTGTCAGGTCACTCATCCACCTTGCCCACTCACCACATACATGGGCATAGTGCAGTCTCTGGTGAACCCTCGGTGTCAGTAACCAAATGATCCAATGACCTCCAGCTTGCAATAAGGTCAGTATTGCCTCATTCATAGTCTTCACTCACTTCCATCACCATACTGTAAGTGTTATCAGGTGCTCTGTCACCCACCATATACTCCCCAACAACAGTGATGCAGGCAGAATACCAGATTTCCAGGTGGGATACCAAAATTCTGCATCTGGTATTGTGCCAGGAATACATCTTTTTTATCTTAAATTCTACCCCTGATATTGAAAGGTTTTCACAGTTAACAATGACAGAAACAGAACTGATTAATGTGGTATGAAGCCAATCTAGAAATTTATTAACCCAAGATTTTTGGGTCTGACCACCAACATATGAATCAGGGTGAAACTGACTCCCACTTTACTACTGCATTCACTGTAAATATCCAAAGATAAAACAATTTAACTAATGTACTCACCACTGGTGTGGTACTTATCAATGTGTTTGTGCTGCTTGGTTGTTAATAAGCCACTGATAAAAGTTGTACATTGTATTTTGCATGTTGCATTGCTGCTGTGGTGACCGCGTTACTCACAGTAGTAGTATGAGACAAAGATGGTCACGTAATAAATCAAGTGCAATTAAGTGATTTCTTTGTGTTTGTCTTACTGTTTAAGGTCCAGCTTAACTGTGAAAGGCATGTAGACTGGACATAACCAGTACAAGCATGAAGTAATGAAACTTTGATAACCTCTTTTTTGTATTTTCAGTGCTGTCCATATTGGAGGATGAATAGCGGCACATAGGTATGGAAGAACATCAAATCATTAAATGTTGTAAACTAATACACATAAATAGAAGACAGAGACACTGCATTTGAAAATTTAATTTATTACTTGAAATTGGAAATAATGCATAATGGACACCAAGTTACCTACAAAATTATTTGCCCTGACGTAACTAACTGTGCCATTTTTCCAAACTTGGAAATACAGAGCTACCTTTATATTTTGTATTATGCAACTACTACATATAGACATTAAAAGGAAGGTACAGTCATGACAAATTATACAACTTTTTTTTGAGTTATGAATGTCTCACTTTGTCTCTCAAAGCTGTCCATATATATATATATATATATATATATATATCTATATATATATATATATATATATATATATATATATAACATATCTATATATATATATGCCATTTAATTCTACAGACCTCTCTACAGAGACTGCAGTAAGACAAAAGTTGTTTAATCCATAAGTGCTTACCATCAGAATGCAGTATATGCTTCTCAGTAATCCCTCCAGCAAAAATGAGATTTGTAGTACATGGCAAGTTGAGAACATTTGATGATCCCGAAGAAGCAATTAAGGCTTTCAGGATTGCAATGGATATTCTACAGAAAAATCTTACAATCCTGTGCAAAACCTTCCATATAGTAAAGATAAACATTTACACCATGCTTTTTATCCAAATCCAGGAAACAGAACCTCAGAATCTACAACCTCATTTGCACCCAAAGACTTCTCCTTTTGATTGTTGATGCTGCTGAAAATGTGCTCATATTATTGTCACAAGAAACAGCCATATTGACTTGAGATGGAGAGAAAGAAAACAACACAAGGATAAAATTCTACTGCTACAGTGAACAGAGATGCAGGAGGAAAATCTAAAGAAATTAACTTTGGTTAAAGGCCGGATGAACAGCAACTAGAAAGGAACAAATGTATGGCTAATAGGATTTCTTGGAACATACTAGTCAGTTTGAACTACATGATTTAACTATTATTTTGGAAGCTGAGTCTAAAAAGGAGGGCTGGTGAATGGGACAGGACTGAAAAAGATAGAGGAGGGGATGGAGGAATTCAGATAGAGGAATGGAAGTGAAGGGAAGAGTGAGAAGAATATATCCAAAATCATTCTAGCTTTACCTTTCTTACTCTGGCATCATAATTACATTAAATGTATAATAAACTTAATCAAACCAACAGTCTAATACTAATTTCATTTGTTTTCTTTTCTTTCTGTTTTTGTTTCTGCACTTTTATTACATGGTTAAGAGTAAAATATTAAATGAAAGTGAGTGAAAGGAGTAAAAGAGATAACCTATTAAAAATGTTATATCCTCCTCTGTTAGAACCCATGGAGACAGTGTGACTGTTAGTGGTGGATCAAAAGAATATGCACATAAAAACAAGCCATGGTGTAGCCACATCTATAAAGCATGGATAAATATCTCAGATCAAAAGGATACATCTATCTAAAGATCATAATAGCAGATACTGGTATAAACGTACCCTTCCTTGGAGATGGGTGAGCCCAATCGGCCAAAGAAGGAAACGACTTCAGCATATTAAATGTGCCTGCTTTTTTCCCTCCTCTCTCTGTCTTCATTTTCTTCTTGTCTATTAATCTGTTTTTCTTTTTCATCTCATTTCCTTCCTATTATCTCCTTCCCTTTCTAACTTTTGGGATAAGCACGGTTCCTTTGGTAAAGAAAAAGAAGAAAGTGCATACATGGACTGATAAAGATTGATGATAGGCTTTTCATATTCCCTTTCAGGAAGGCATTGATAATCCTATACTGTTTTCCTTTCACAGGATTACTGCAGTGCAGAAATTGTGAAAGAGAGAACTGAAAGGTGAGGTGGTGACAAGGGAAAATAATATATCATTTACATTATACTTATTATTGAAGTAGGTTTGTGGGCTCACCTTGCGACAGTGTGAAGAAGAAAGAAAAAACACACTGTATTTGTGTATATATATATATATATATATATATATATATATATATATATATACATAGGGATACATGATGGGCAGAGTGTGATATGGAAAATATATTCACTCCTATAGAAACAAAAATAAACAGACAAAAAAAGATAAATTGTATAATGCTGCAGGAAACACACTTCACTCTGCAAGATTTTGTATGGTTTAAGCATAGCAGGATGGGGTACAATCACCATATACAACAAACTTATGAGGGGTCACAATATTTTCAAAAAAGGCACAATAAATCCAATGATCAGTAAAAGCACAGTAAATAATTTAGGTTGATATATAATACTAGAATGACAATTTCTAGGTTATAATTAGAAATGTGGCAAAGTAAAACTTTACTGGTGAAGTTCACGCGAATTGGCAGAACTCGTCACTTCCCAGAGCTTCGCAAAGCTTCCCCAGACCTGGGAAACTTTGACTTCACCTGAACTTCAAAGTTTTAGCCTTGAAGTGCTGAATTTTACCACAAAGTGCAGAATTTCACCTTAAAAAATTCACACTTCGCGATCCATGAATTGCATGAATTTTGTGAATTTCACTTCATGAATTAATTTGTGGGGTGAAGTTTGCTGACTTTGCCCATATCTAGTTATAATGTTACTCTATCCACTATTTATTGCCCAAATGAAAACAATACAATGTTTTTACAGACATTTTTCTTCAATTAACCACACATAACTCTCCATACACTGTATAATTGATAGTCACCTTAATTTAACACAAACTGAAAAAGATAGAACGTCTGCTACACCAAACATATAGAACCTCTATCAGAATGATATCTAAGTTTAAATATGACCTTAAGTTAATTGATTCTTGGCATCATTTCAACCAAGTTGGTTGGACATATTCATTCTTTTCTGTTGTTCCACAGTCTTATTCATACATTGATGCCTTTCCAGTATCAGAATCCATACTCTGCTGAATCATGGATTGTCAGTATCCTGGAATTTTTATATCAGATCATGCTCCATGTACTGTACCATTCAAATGATAAGTACATCAGGTATCTTATCTGGCAGAGCATTTTGACTAGATCAAGCCATACTATCAGAAATATTTTTTACCAAACATTTTAGAAACAAAATCAAAAATGTCTTCATTGACAATACAGAAGATTACATTTCACTACTAATAATCTTGGATGCATTTAAAGCTTGGGCTAGAAGAAGTTTTCAGACTACAACTAGCTACAGTAAACACCAATTAACAAAGTGTACTTCACAATTTAAAGTAGACTTAACATTAGACACTAGTATCTACAATAAGTTAATTCAAGAAGAGGAATTGTAGAATACCTTATTAACAAGAAATACAGAAAAACTATCACATATTCACTCTGATCTCTATTAGAAAGATAAGCTCCATAAATTACTGGCATGGCAACTTTAAAAGGACGAAGAACATAAAACAAACAAATAAAATAAAAAAATTAAAAAATTATTGGCATAAAAGATTAACCAGGCAATATACTTAGCAAACGAGAAGATATTAACAATCAAAAAACATACTATCAAGCATTATATACAACAGAATGAAAGCAATTCCTCATTGCAATAAAAAAGCTTCTCAAACATGTATGGTTTCCCAAATCCTTTATAACCTAATTGAAATGTTAAATAATCCAATAACCGAACAGGAAACCCAAAAAAACCATTGACATGAGAAAAGCCCCAGGCCTGGATGATTACCCAGTAGAAATGTATACAACTTTTTTAAATGACTAGTACCAGTGCTCATCAAATTATTTAACTTATTTAATAATCTTCAAGTCAAACCACAACCTTTCAAACGGGCAGTAATCAATGTGTTTTTCAAAACAGATAAAGATCCATTACAATGCCCTTCGTGGACACCTATTTCACTATAAGGATTTAGAAATATTTTCCCAAATTATAGCACTTTGTTTAGAATCAGTTTTACCAGTACTTATTACACAAGATCAAAACAGATTCATTAAGGGTCATACTATCACAGATAATATAAGAAAAGCAATTAATATAATAGCAAATAATGAACATTCAGATGCAATTTTATTAGCCATTGATGTAAAACAAAACATTTGACAGGGTAAAGTAGGCCTTTCTCCAGCAAACATATGAATCAATAGGTCTTGAGGCACATTCAATAATTGGATCAGATTACCTTATAGTTCTCCCAACGGCTCAGATGAAAATAAAAATACAAATTTATGTAAATTCTCTTTAGGTAGGGGTACCTATCAGGGATGCCTGCTATCTCCACTGATATTCACAATAATTATTGAACCTTTCACAATTGCCATTAGAAATATCCAAATATCACAAGAATTAAAATCAATGACATCTGTCATTTAATCAGGTTATATGCAGAATTGCAGATGATGCTTTATAATTCTTGACAAATCCAACAACATCACTAAAAGAACTAATTTCACTCTCAGAAAACTTTGGAAAACCATCAGGCTATTAAATTAATTGGAGTCAGACTGAAATTATGACCTTAGATCAGAAATACTCAAATTCCTGATAATTGCCATGTAAAAAAGCTATTACCTAAAATATGTGGGTAGTAAATGGACACTGTTATTACAAGATCTATGCAGCATAAATTATCCACCCATTCTGACACAAATACAAATATATCATAAATGCTGGACACACTTACCTTTAACATTAATAGGTAGAATAAGCACTATTAAAATGAATATCCTTCTGAAACTATTATTTTTGTTTTAAACTCTCCCGATTTAATCCCACCACAGTTTTGTAGAATCATAAAAAAAATATTATAATATCTCTTTGGAAAAATAATAAATCAGGGATCACCTATGAAAAGCTAGTTTTACCAAAAAAATAAAGGAGGTTTGTCAATGCCCAATTTAAAACACTATTATATTGCAGCACAGATTGCAGTAACACATTTGTGGTTTGCTTCACCATTGAAATGTTAGCAATCTTTTCAAATAGAACAGAACCTGCATGAATATTCAACAATTAGGCATTTTGTTTCACATTTCCACAAACAAACAAAAATCCTAAGTATGTAAATGTTGCTACCAAAACCACTATATATTGTTCGTAAAAGTTCATCTGGCCATTCACTATCCCAGTAAAATAAGCCCATATTCACCAATATGTAATAATTATGACTTCCCCATCCACTGTAGTACCTCTAGTCAAACAATGGAATCAGAAAGGTATAATGGAAATAAACACCCTTTGCAATAATAGCACATTACAATCTTTTACACAACTAAGTAACTTATATAATTTGACACAAACCGTCTTTTTAGGTACCTTCAAATTAGAACCTATATTCAACAAATGAATGGGTCATTATTGTATCCTTCAAGTTCACTGATTGTATTAAAGCTAATAGAATCATCAAAAAAAAGCCCCAAACAATCTCAACAATATATGAGTGCTTATTAACTCTTGCATCAACAGACTTAAGGAATTTAAAAGATAAATGGAGTTAAGATCTGAATATACATATATTGCCAGATATGTGGTAACACATTATATTGACCCTTAAATGTAATGTCAAAGCAATTTAAGTTACAGCAGATAAGTTTACCACACTGTATCGGACCTAATATACCCCAGCAAGACTTCATAAAATTAATAATGCTGTATCTCCAATATGACCTAGATGTACAAATACTGTACTACAGGAACATTAATACATCTTGTTCATTCATGCCCATAGTTAGCTGATTTTTGGACCAAAATAATTGACACTTTAACAAAAACACAATAAATAAACACTCTCTTCACTACTCACTTTGTTAGTAATTGCTGATCCTTTTCTCAAGCCATACAGAAATAAAATATAATTAATCCTGATAGCAATTATTACTGCAAAACATTTATTCTTATTACATGGAAAGATGCTAAACCACCAACATTTGAAACTTGGGTGAATTTTATGATTGATATTATGAAACTAAAGATACAAAAATAACAATAAGGAAATGCTGAAAGTATTTAGGCCTCATTCCATTATATTTTTCTGAGGGGAATCAAGAAATGAATTGACTGTTTAATGCAGAGAAGTCAATAAATGAATTAACTGTTTAATGTATAATGTTCTCTTTGATTTAAATGTGTTCTTATTATTCTATTTATGTATATTGGAACTGTTTATTATCATCTGCCTCTCAATAAATGGAAAAAGAAAAAAAAAAGAACTACGAGTATGCACTGACAGTATGCATCCACGAAGCACTGGACAAAGGCACTACCACCAGAAGGGATGTTGCAAGGTTACAAGTGCCACCCAGCAAGGAAGCAACTGTATGCATCAGTCAGCAATAGATGTCAACATAGAGACATGCAGAACAAAGGCAACCATGCCTGTAATAGCCCCATGCTTGTGTACGCAGAGTGTCACCATGCAGTGCTCAGACAGCCCTGATTGCAGCATTTTGAATTAATGGCACACATCAATAATGATGGTCCCCATGGGCACTGTAGAATGCACTCTTTTTTATGCAGCACTGTTCCTACACTGTGCACATATGGACATGACTGGCCACCTAGTATAACCTATGATGATGCACCATACTAAGAGTCTGCACAGTGGGGTGGACATACATATGTCTGTTCAGCCCAGTACAAAAAAGTCTACTGCACACCAGCAATGCATGTCCCTATAGCACATGTACAAGACACTTGTCCATTACTCTGTACAACACACTAGTACTGGTCCATGACACCACCCACCCACCCCCCATTCATGGAATAAACACAAAAGGACAGGTACAGTGTAATACACTGTTTAGTCATGCCACACAGTCTGGGTACAGATTACAGTACTTAGGATTGTGGTATACATGTACAGGCATCCCATACATATGGCAACAGGCACAGCTCATGCAAAAGGTGGCTTTGTGCCATGGCCCTTTATAGACAGTCAGAGTCTATCAGTAGTCCATGTACAGTTACATCACTACATGTCCCCCTGAGTAGATACCAGTTGAAATCATCACACAGTTGAGTACTGCCTTAGAGCAGCAGAACATCCCTGGAAAAGGGACACCTCCTTGCAGTGCCTATAAAGGTAGCTATATATAATCGTTCTCAGATCAGTGTCTATTACAGGTTCTAGTGTCCATCCCAAATAGTCTTCTGCAGCTTCCATCCTATGTATACAGGCCAGTGTGCACCAGATATCCTTCACTGCTGCTATGGTGTGAACCACTCATACAGTGCAGATAATTTCCCATCTGACATTGGCATCTGCTGGGGTGATGCCCTGAATCATGCTCCTCTGGACCCACACAGAAGAGGACAATCATGGTGATGGTGTCATGTTGGTTTTGTGCAGATAAAACATGGTGTTACATGACTACCAGCAGGAGTATACACATACTGCCAACTGTGGGGTACAACAACATGCAAGGTAACCACTACATATATGTGCGTTATGAACTATGCATGTGTGAGGGTTGTGGGAACAGGGGATTTACAGCAGCACCCATAGGTGCAGTTTCAAGCATTGCAGCCACAAAGGGTATTGGACGCCCATGCCCCCCTTACACAAGCACAGTTTACCATGCTCAACAGTCCACACCTTCCCCCAGCATGTCATGTGCTCTGAATGCAACTAACACCACTCTGCAGGCCAGGGACACAGTACTGTCTGATTGAGCCATGCAGGCATTATGTGGAATGTGTAGTGCATACTGTACCCATGGCTATTGCAGGGTACGCATCCCTCTTACCACCATGACTGCAGGACAGTGGGCACACAGGCCTGAGATGTATGTGGCAGATGTGGACTGTCCATACCAGTCCTTCTTGCACCAGCCTAGTGATGTGGCCAGGACAGGAGTACTGGGGCTGTCCTCCACAATAATCACATCAGCTACCCCTGTTTACATACACTGTGCATGAATGGAAACATGATAGGAGAGGCTTTCTGGCTCCAAGGACATCCTCCATGGCTATGCACCTGTAGTCAGTGGTATATCCCCGCCCCAGGCAAGTCCCCTTCTACTTGTGTGGACATCCATGAACATCATGTTGCAGCAGCATCCTACAGCCATGGCTGTATGTGAAGCACCTGCCACCAGATGTGCTGTCAGTGGACAAGCATCACAGCTCTGGCAGGCACCTGGTTGTGGGCCATGTGACAGCCTTAACTGTTCTCATGTTGAAGTGAACATCACCCACCTGGGATAAGGAACATCAAGGTCCCCCTATGTTCATGCTAAATGCCACACCATGCTCCCCTAGTACAGCATTATGCAGTACTGATGGATGCTACAAATAGCAAACAATCTACCGGTGCAGGCTCTCTAATGGAACAGACGATACCATAGATGTCCACATAGTCACTGTACGTGAGCTCCAGCTCATCCGGCAGATGCACAAACTGTGTTGTTCTTAGTGTACCAACAGTTGAGCTGTTGTCAACTGTACATCCTTCAGCTACAAGGTAAACTGTTGTGGTAGGCCATGGCAAGGCTATGGGAGGAAGGGGACAATATTTCAGTCAGGCATACTCTGTGTACGGTACACCAGGTGTCAGTGCATGTGCCCATTGATGGGTGCTACCTACGTTTTCTGGGTCCAAGACCACCTACATGCAGTCATCATCATATGCATATTTCAGGGGTCTCACTCACTCTAGGGTGTGTGGTACAGCAGACTTATCATGGTAGCCCAGTGGGTGTGCCTGAACCGCACTGGTGTTGCTTGACCCTCTCCCTTGGGCTGTCATGCTTGAAAGTGGCTATGCCAGGTGCAGCATTGTTTATATCTGAGGCTCAGTGCATGTGCCTCCACACAAGATGCATGCCACGCCCCCTTAAAGCATCAGTAGTTCTTGATCAGCACAGCATTAGTCCATGCTGTTGTGTAGCATTACTGTTGTCTGATACTGTACACCTACATTCCACTGCAGTACAGTGATATCTCCCCAAGATGTTGGTAACAGCTATTCATAGGTGCATAGATACATAAACTTTGTTGGCAGATAAGGACCACTTGGTCCACCCAGTCTGTCCATTTAACCTACCTGCAGTATATCTGCAGATCTTACTTGATCTCCAGTTCTTTCACCTGTCCCTCATTCCTTTCCTCTAAGTTTCCCTTCTGCATATCCCAAGCTTTCTTGAACCCTTCTACTGTTTTTGTCCCAACTACCTTAGCTGGTAACATGTTCCAGGAATCCACCACTTTTTTTGTGACGATGTTTCTTCTATTTCTCCTGAAACTACCCCTCTCAGCTTCATATCATGCCCCCTTGTTCTTGAGCACATTTTCTTCTGTACAATACTCCCAAACTGTACCTTATTTATCCCCTTTATGGAATTAAATGTCTATATCATATCTCCTCTCTCCCTTATTTCTTCTGGCAAGGGGTCATAATGTTGCAAGACATTATGCCTCATGGCAAGATTGCGCTTCCAATACAGGGCGATTTATACCATGAGGCATAAGTCTTTTTTCTGTGGGGGGCTCCACCCCCCACCCTCTGTTATGGGGGGATGCACCCCTGGACCCCCTCACTAAAGATTCTCAACTCTGGGGGGGGGGGTCCAACTCAGGGAGTGCAGAAGTCAGAAAAAAATTAAATGTTTTTGGGGCTGGGAATCAAACCCAGTCCCAGACGTAGCACCTGGGTTCCTACTACTGTGGCTCAGTCCTGTGAGCCATGGCAGCTGCTTGTTGAAACCCGCTCCCAACAGAGGTCTTATCCTCTGCCTGGGAAAGTGCTACTGGTACAATACCACATACAGCAGTATACGCAGTATTGCACCAGTACCGGTAGCATACAGCACTGTACCGGGTTAGCCATAATGTTGTATGCTATTAAGCGTGCAACATTATGACCCAGTAGGATTTCTTCCACAGAGTATATAGAAAATGGAATCTGATGGCAGATAAGGACCAGTTAGTCCATCCAGTCTGCCCATTTCTTCCTACCTATGCTATTACATCAGACCGTGCCCAATCTACTGCTCTTTCTCCTTCTCACCCCCCTTCATTTCCATTATGATTCCTTTGCACTAATCCCATGTGTTCTTGAACCCCACCACTATTTTTACCCCCCACCACCTCTGTCGGAAGGCTGTTCCAGAAATCTACCACTCTTTCTGTGAAGAAGTACTTTCTCACATCTCTCCTGAATTTATCTCCCTCCAGCTTCACAGCATGTCCCCTTGTTCTTGAGCACCTTCTCTTCTGAAAAATACTCCCTTCCTGTACCTTATTTACCCTTTGAAATATTTAAAGGTCTCTATCATATTTCCTCTGCCCCTCCTCTCTTTCAGGGTGTACGTATTGAGATGGTTTAGTCTCTTCTTATAGGGATTTTGATGCAGACCCTGCACCATTTTAGTTGCCCTCCTCTGGACCACCTTGTCTCTGTCTAGGTCCTTCTGGAGATGTGGTCTCCAGAACTAGGCACAATAATCTAGGTGGTGTCTTACCAGCAATCTATAGAGAGGCAACACCACCTCCCTATTTCTGCTGACGATACCCCTCCTTCTGCACCACAGCATCCCACTTGCCCTCCCTACTGCCTTGTCGCACTGCCTGGCCACCTTTAGGTCATCTGACATGAATACCCCCATGTCTCTTTCCTGCTTAGTGGACATCAATGCCACTCCACCCATTTTGTATTCTGCCCCTGGGTTTCTGTGCCTGAAGTGCATTATTATGCACTTTTTCAGATTGAAACCCAGCTGCCATACCCTTGACCACTCCTCTAGTTTTCTCATTTCTCTGTTCATTCTTTCACTCCACCTGGAGTGTCCATCTGGTGTCATCTACAAAGAAGCAGACTTTCCCTTCCAGCTCCTCTGCAATGTCACTTATAAAGACATTAAAGAGAATTGGTCCCAACACTGATCCTTGAGGCACCCCACTGGTCACCCTCCCTTCCTTGGAGTGAACTCCATTTACCAACACCCTCTGTCTCCTATCCCCTAATCAATTTGTTATTCAGTTTACCACCTTTGAACCCACTACTAAGCTTCCCAGCTTGCTTACTAGGCTCCTGTGTGGAACAGTGTTGAATGCCTTACTGAAATCTAGGTAGGCCATGTCCACCGCTCCACCTTGATCTAGTTCCTTGGTCACCCAGTCAAAGAAATCCATCAGTTCATTTGACATGACCTCCCCTTGTGAAACCATGCTGCCTTGGGTCTTATAGCCCACTGGATTCAAAGTATTTCACAATCCTTTCCTTCAGCAGTGATTCTATTACCTTTCCTACCAGCTATGTCAGGCTGACTGGCCTATAAAGGCCAGTCTCCTCCCTACTACCACTTTTGTGTAGTGGGACTACATCTGACCTCCTCCCATCCTCTGGAACCACTCCTGTTTCAAGGGATATATTAAATAGAACTGCCAGAGGTGCAGCCAATATTACCCTGAACTCCCTCAATAACCTTTGATGCACCATACCTGACCCCATTGCTTTGTCCACCTTCACATTAGTAAATCTCTTGAGGACTCTCTCCACCAAAAAAAGGAGTAATGTCCAGCACCCTCCCTCCAAAGCTTTTGTTACTTTTTTGTGGCTCCTTACCTTCTCCTTCTTCTGTGAACATTGAACAAAAGTATTTGTTCAGGATGTCTGCCTTTTCTTGGTCCCCCTCTGTACATTTCCCTCTTCACTTTTTATTGAGGCAGTATAGCGCAGTGGTTTAAGGCTCTGCGCTGCAAATCTGGTGACATCCAGCAGACCAGACCTGGGTTTGAATCCCACAGCTTCCACTGGCATACTGTTTGACCCTGAGCAAGTCACTTAACTGCCCTGTGCTCCCAGGTTACTCCTGTAAAAAAAAGCTTTCAGCTTAGTGTGCTACTCCCGGTTAAACAAATAAAAAAAACAAAAAAAAAGCCTTACAACAATCCCACACCGGTTTTCCTCTTTTCACTTACATATCTAAAAAATGTTTTGTCCTCTTTTGTTACCTCCTGGGCTCTTCTGCTTCAGTTTGTGCCTTTGCACTCATTAATGCTTTTATTGTTTCCTTGTGTTTCCACTGATACACCTCCCTGTCCTCCTCCATCTGTGTCTCCTTATACTTTCTGAATGCTGCTCTTTTAGCCTTTACCTTTTCAGACACCTCTTTCGAAAACCATAGCAGTCTCATTTTCCTCTTGCTTTTGCTCACTTGTTTAATGCAGAAGTTTGTTGCCTTTACTATGCTTTCTTTTATCTTCCCCACTGTTCCTCCACCTGTAAATACTGAGTTCCTTCAGTCTCTGCTTATTGTCTTCTGTTGAACACCTCGCACCATTTTAGGCGCCCTCCACTGGATGACCTCCACTCTGTCTATGTCCTATTGTAGATGTGGTCTTCAGAACTGTACACAGTATTCCAGATGAGGTCTCAACAGTGACCTATACAGAGGTAACACAACCTCCCTACTTCTGCTGGTTATCCCTCTCCCTATGCAACCGAGCATCCAACTTGCTTTTCCAACTGCCTTGTCACACTGCCTGGCCACCTTTAGGTCATTTGAGATAATCACACTTAGCTCTTTCTCCCAGTTGGCTATTGTCAATATCACCCATCCCATTTTGTATTCAGCCACTTGGTTCCTATACCTCAAGTCCATTATTTTGCACTTTCTCACATTGAACCCAAGTTGCCATTGCCTAGACCACTTCTTGAGTTTTTTCAGGCCTCTGTACATCCTTTCCACCTCACCTGGAATGTCTACTCTGTTATAGATTTTGGTATCATCAGCAAAGAGGTAGACCTTCCCCTCCAGATCCTCTGCAATGTCACTTAAAAAACATTAAAGTGGATCGGTCCCAGCACTAATCTCTGTGGCACCCCACTGGTCACCGTCCTCTCCTCTGAGTGAACTCCATTTGCCACCACCCTCTGTCTCCCATCCTTTAACCAATTTCTTACCAAATAACCACTTTTGCACCCACTGCTAAGCTAAACAGCTTGTTTAATAGTCTCCTATGTTGGACAGTGTCAAACATCATTACTACATTCACTACATTGGTCATAGCTACTCACTAAGGGTCTTAACAATTGCCACTTCAAGCATATGTCTACAACAACCATCTCCTGAGGCAACGTTCTAAACATATGCAATGAATTCATAAAATACTGTATCAATATTAGGAGTGTGCAAGCACACAGTTCCAATGGTACACAGCACAGCACCAGAAGTCTTACTGTAGTCACATGTGGCATGGCATGAGGGTTGGAATGTTAACATCATCTAATACACAACCTTATGTTGCGGGGATGACATTAGGAATGGCTATATTAGTATGTGTCCTTGTAATGAAGTTTGAAATTTATTTATATTTAAACAGGATAAGACACTAAGCATGAACCTGTTCTCAGTGCCATACTGTATGTACTCCCAATGTTATATAGTTGCATATAAGTAAACAAGGCACAATATTAAAATAGTAAAATCAACAACAATGACATAAAAATGAATTCTGTCCACAATAGAGATGCAGGAAATTTTATTTTGCCGTGAAATTCCGTTGAAATCAGGAATTTCGCCCAGTGAAATATTTCTCTTAGAAATTGCATTTCGCTTAGAATTCTGCTGCTAAATGTGAAATTTCGTGTATGAAAAATAAAAAAGTGTCCCCCCCCTTCCATCCACCCAACATGAAAATCTTTATCTCTTCCAGACTTCCTGGTGCCTAGTGGTCCCACCTACATGGCCAATTGCCGGCCCACAATATGAAAGAATTCCCCCCACCATCCCGTAGAGATTCAACCCATCCCCATCCATAATTTCAAATAAAAATAAATTTGCAGAATCCCTCGTGTCTAGTGGCCCCATCCCCCTGGCAGATCGCTGGCCAAATGAAGAATGACCCCCAGATGCACAACTATTTCCCCCTCATTGTCCATAACTGCTGCCCACCGGGGCCAATATCAGTTAAGTTAATGTAATAAAAAAAAGAACTTTCCTTGGTGTCCAGTGGACCCCACACCCTGTCCAGTTAATCCCACCCCACCACGCACGCCCCCATGGGCCACCAGCACAGCCCTCCACTCACCTCCACAGCTGACAGTCTGAAACAGCTCATTTACAAATGAGCTTGAGTCAGTGACCCCTTTCTATGAATGAGCACATGTGCAATCATTCATTTTAAGAGATCACTCAGGTTCATTTTTAAAAAAAATATTATCATCCTTCCTGGCTCTCTCAAATGTGGAATTTCACCCTCGTGTAGCAAAATTCTGCATTTACTGTGCAAATTAGCATTTCATGGGTTGAAATTCTGCATTTTAGCGGGGGAGGGATTCGCATTCGTGCTCACAAAATATTTTTGCAAAATGCGGGAATTCTGAAATATTTTTGGGTGAAATTGTTTAGTTTCACACCTCTAATCCAGAAACAGTTGCCTTGAAACTGTAATATGTGCCCACATTTCACAATTTTGGTGGAAGAGAGTTCCAGTTAGTAGCAGCAATATGATCAAAGGTCACTTGTACACATCTGGTTCTTGCCCGAGGAATTTTTAGGCCTCTTCCAGTAACTTCTCAAATAGAGTAAATAGACGATACCGAAGTAAGTCTTTTCAAAAGATACCATGGGGCAAGGCCTTTCATGCATTTAAAAATAAAGTTGCACAGAAGTCTCTCCCTCCTGATCTCAAGAGACACCCAATCTAGTTGAAGAAGTAATGAATAATGTTGAAACATTGAAGGTGGGCCTACTAAGCCCATAACAAATCTAGCTAAATAATATTGCAACCCATCTAATTTCCGAAGACTACTTTTGCATGTAAAATTATAGACTGTACAAATGTAATCTATTATGGGAAATATCATCAAGGTCATAATCTTTGTTCTCATTTCCCTAGATAAACATAATTTGTGTCTATGGACAGCACAAAGTTTTGGGGACATTTTAGTATAAATCTTCGCTATGTGGCCATCGAATTTCAATTCTAAGTCAAGCCAGTACCCTAAATATTTTTAAGAATTAACCTTTTCAATCATAGGTCCTTTAACTGAATATATTTCAAGTTCATCTGACAAGGTGATGCCCTTCCCCGCCTCAGACCTAAACAGCATGGTGCTGATTTTTGTTCTCATTTAAAACATGCTTATTTTCCATCAACCATTATTCTAATTTGTTGAATTCACACAGCAAATGTAATTCCACACTGAGTAGGATCGTTTAATTGGCATGTAATTTCATTGTACACTTTGTACACAACTTTGCAAGCTAGTCAATAAATATAATAAACAAAAGCAGTTCCAGAATTGATCCTTGTGGAACGCTTTTGCTTACAGCTTTGGCTTCCGACGTAATTACCCTTACAACTACCATTTGAGAGTGGTCACAAAGGTACAACTTGAACCATTTTAATACATCATTACTAAAGCCCTTTGCAGCCATTTTCTGCAGTAACAGTGGATAGTTCACTGTATCGAAGGCCTTAGATATATCCACAAACACTGCCCCCATGCACTGTATGTTTTCCAGTGCATGGGGGACAGTGTCCACAAAATCCACCAAGGCTATTTCTGTGGAGTGTTGTCGTCTAAAGCTGGACTTCTGGAGAGAGAGAGGAGACTGTACTCAGACAAGTAAGCATAGACCTGCTTATGAATTTCTCTTTCCAATAACTTACATACAGGGGAAAGTAAAGCTGTTGGTCTGTAGTTATTTATCTGGGTAGAGCCCCCACATTTAAATATTTGGACAATTTTTACGAGCTTCCAGAATGAGAGAAAGGAACCTGTGCATAGGCTTTGATTATAAAGTTTTGTTAGTGGCAATGCAATCATATTAGCCCCTCCTCTGAGCAGTCTGGCCTAAAGCCATTCAGACCACTGGATATTGTTATATTTAGTGACTATCTGCTTCCAAATAGTAATTCGGTCCAAAAATTTGAATCTAAATTGCATGCGACTGACGGCTAGAGTAGGAAGTATTTCATTCTCGCTATTTGGAAAACCATTTTGATCCTTACTAAGGTTCTCCAATAAAGGTAGATTAGTAAAAAAACTATTAAAGGTCTCGTCCATTTGTTTTGTTTCACTTACTACTGACCCATCAATGTTAATGGAGCCAGGAGAAGTAGGAACCACAGTGCTCCTATGAATCTATGTGTGCCAGTATGCATCCACTACCAGATACTGCTGCTGAAAAGCCACTGTATCAGATAGGCAGGTATGCATTCCATGGGATAATGTTCCTGCAACAATATATTGCTGACATCTTTGGAGTCATCCCTAGTGTATACATAGGCTTGATCTACAAATGGATGGGCATGGGGGCTGCCATGGCAAGAACCTCCCCATGGGAGCTGAGCCATCTCTAGCAGCTCTTCCACGGTGACCCACTCGACTGCCAGACAGCCAGAGACCTGCAGGTATGGACACAGGGACACAGCCTGGCCCTTGGAGCGCTGCCCAGCTAGAATCTTGGCGTTTTCTGTCTCCACTTGCTGAATGGTGCTATATCCAGTTCCTCAGCTTTGACTGGACACTTGGCCTTCTCCTGCCTTACTATTACTAGCTGGTTTCATCTCACTAAGCTGCTTCCCTTGCTCTAACTTTTTATATTATTGATTTGATTTTGCTGCTGTGTATACTGCATACTGTAGATTTCAGCATTTTATCTGTTTCGTACCAATGCCTAAAATCTACATTGCTGTGATTTAAATTGCCAAATACTGCTAGAATTTTAGACTGTATGCTCCTCTCTGTCCTGTAACTCTGCCTGAGCCAATGGAGTAGCACTAAGCACTCCATGGCAGCCCATATCTTTTTATAAATTTTCTTCTTTCTGAATTGAGCCTCCTATAATTTCACACTGCTACCTATCTCTGCCCTTTGCCCTGATATTTCTATCTTTTCTCGCAATGCTTTGCTGATCTGTCCCCCACCCCTCATAGGCCAAGGTGTTATTGCTCTTTATTTTATTTTTAGTGTTTCTTTTGTGCAGAGCCTTTTGTTATGCAATCTGCCTTCCAGCCAGCTTGGTGCTGAGGGGATTAGCTGCCACTGCCCTTGCTCCTTTAAATTGACTGTCCCTTCTCCCTTCCACAGGCTACTCTGCTCTGAATGGATGCACACCTCCAACTTCTCCATGTGGGAGCTGTGCCTTCTATAGTGGCCCTTCCATGGTGACCGGCTCAACTGCCAGACAGCCAGAGACCCACAGGTATGGACACAGGGACACAGCCGGGCCCTTGGAGCCACTACCCATCTAGAATCTTGGTGCTTTCTGTCTCCACTGAATGAATTGTGCTATATCCAGTTCCTTAGCCTTGATTGGACACTTGGCCTTCTCCTGTCTTACTATTACCATCTAGTTTCATCTCACTAAGCTGCTTCCCTTGCACTAACTTTTTATATTATTAGTTTGATTTTGCTGCTGTGTATACTGCATAAATTTCAGCATTTTATCTGTTTTGTATCAATGCCTAGAGTCTACATTGCTGCGATTTAAATTGCTAAATACTGCTAGAATTTTAGACAGTATGCCCTTCTCTGTCCTGTAACTCTACCTGAGCCGATGAAGTAGCACTAAGCGCTCCATGGCACCCCCTATCTTTCTATAAATTTTCTTCTTTCTGAATTAAGCCTCCAATAATTTCACACTGCTACTTATCTCTGTCCTTTGCCCTGTTATTTTCTCTCTTTTCTCCCCGTGCTTTACTGATCCGTCTCTCCCCCCCTGCATAGGCCAAGGTGTTATTGCTCTTTTTTTTAATTTTTAGTGTTCCTTTTGTGCAGAGCCTTTTGTTATGCAATTTGCCTTCCAGCCAGCTTAGTGCCAAGGGGATTAGCTGCCATTGCCCTTGCTCCTTTAAATTGACTGTCCCTTCTTCCCTCCACAGACTACTCTGCCCTGAATGGGTGCACGCCTCCAGCTTCTCCATGTGGGAGCTGCACTTTCTCTGGTGGCCCTTCCACGGTGACCTGCTCAACTGCTAGACAGCCATAGACCCGCAGGTATGGACACAGGGACACAGCCTGGCCCTTGGAGCCGCTGCCTGTCTAGAATCTTGGCACTTTCTGTCTCCAGTTGCTGAATGGTGCTATATCCAGTTCCTCAGCCTTGATTGGACACTTGGCCTTCTCCTGCCTTACTATTACCAAGTAGTTTCATCTCCCTAAGCTGCTTCTCTTGCACTAACTTTTTATATTATTCGTTTGGTTTTGCTGCTGTGTATACTGCATAGATTTCATCATTTTATCTGTTTTTTATCAATGCCTAGAGTCTACATTGCTGTGATCTAAATTGCCAATTACCGCTAGAATTTTAGACTGTATGCTCCTTTCTGTCCTGTAACTCTGCCTGAGATGACGAAGTAGCGCCAAGCACTTTATTTTTTTTTAAGTGCTGACTTTTCCATTAGCAGATTATATCTTCTAGCCACAAGAGGGCTTTATCTCTGGTAGGAGTGAAATTTCCTGTGTCCACTCCACCATTAGCAGGTTATACGCAGCTGCCACCAGGGGCTCCTATCCTATCTGGCACATCACACACTCTGTTCTGCGGCTGTTATCATCACAACTCTGTGTACCTTTGCCTGCTTCCTCTTCCTCCTTCAAAACCAGGTCTTCATGCAAGCTCTTCATTCTATGAACATGGGCTACATCCACCTCCTCCAATCCCTCTCTTTTGTACTGCTGTTGATTCTGTGCAATGACACTTCACAAAGTGATATGCCGGTTCTCCTATCCCGTACCACTGTCAAGCATAATCTCCATTATGACCCCTGCTTTATCACAGATAATTTTAAACTGTTAACCAAGGGTCACTGGTCCTGTCACTGGCTCCTGCTGCCTCCACAGGGGTGGCTTACCACTGGGGTTCCTGCCTCGTACTCCACCCTAATTACTCCACTTAAGCTCATGGTACTGTGCTTTGAACACAGAAGGTGCCTCAGCCCCAGAAGATCCAATAAGCTTTTCTACAAACAACTTAAAGGAAGGTGGCTCAGAATTGTCCTACTTTTACTGCTTATGTCAGGCAATGTTCACCCTAACCCTGGCCCTGCTAGACCTGTGTCTTCACGCAACTGCCATAAAAAAGGATCTTCTAAGCTGGCAACTGTCAACATATGCAGCTTGCAGACTAAATTGGATAACCTGCAGGTATGGATATCACAACATAGCCCTGACATTCTGTCAGTGGTGGAAATGTGGCTTTCCCCGAAGGTTCCTGACTCTGCAGTTGCTCTACTTGGGTATACCCTTTACTGGCTTGATGGGCTCACCAGGCGAAGTGGTGGCTGTGCCATCTACCTGAAAGAGACACTTAAAAGATACGCCCTGACTGTGGCCAATCTGGGCTGCATGGCCCAGGTGCTAACCATTAAAGTACTGCTTGGGGCCCAAAATAAAGTGTTGACAGTAATCTCTGCCTATGTTCCTCCAAAAGACAATAGGACAGGCTTCCACAGCTTAATGGACTACATTTTTAGCCTCAACCACAAATCTGAAACTTTAGTACTGGGTGACCTAAATGTCAACTGGTTGTCTGCTAGTGCTTCTCCATACAAAGATGCTATCTCGTCACTCCACCTTGCCAAACTTGTTAGAGCCCCAACAAGGACTAATTATAAGACAGGAACAAGTACCCTTCTGGATCTGATACTCTCCAGCCACCCATAACGAATCTCCAATGTGGCAGTACATCCAGATTCTATGAGTGACCTCTCCCCTGTTTCCTGCAGTTGGTCCAATAAATTCTGCAAGCCCCCATCTCTGACTATCTACAGTAGATTGTTAAAACGTGGACATCTGGAACATCTAAAAAATTACCTCAGCAACATTGACTGGTCCCCTCTCGATGCCTTTGATGACATCAACCTGGCACTGGATTATTTTATAAAACAATTCAACAATGCCTTTGATACCCATGCTCCCATTCAGAAAACAAAAGTTTGTGGCACTGTAAACCCTTGGATTACACTAGAGCTCATTGCTTTGATGAAGCAAAGAGATCACCTCTGGCACTATGCCAGGGCATCAGGTAAACAAGGAGATGTTCAGGAATACAAGAAGGCAAGGAATACCAGTACACCTGAAATCTGCACCATGAAATCCAAAAATCATAGGGAAACACTCGCCAGTACCTGAGGAAACAGCAACAACTTCTGGAGCAACATAAAATATGCCACCGGGAAAGACTCTAAAGTCTCACCCTCCATGCTCAATATCGATGGAATTCCAACCCTAGACCCACTAACTATAGCAAATACATTCAACAACTCATTCACGGACCTTTCCAGTGTCCTCCCTTCAGACTTCTTCATGGATAATGACTCGACCAGTACCTACTGGCTTGCTAATAACCCCCTTGAACCACCTCCTTTTTACTTAAAACAGTCTCAGCATGAATGGCTAGGAAATACCATACCAAAGTGTTACGTAAATCATGGCATAGTGGTGACTCACTGGATCTTAAGCTCATAGCTCTCAATCTTGAGGAAGTGGTGATGCCCCTCACAATGACCATCAATCTATCACTACAAGTCTCGCAATTTCCTCAAATCTGGAAACCAGCACTAGTCACCCCGGTGCACAAGAGTAGATATAGGACCAGTCACGCAAATTACAGACCCATATCTGTCCTCCCACCAATATCCAAGGCACTTGAGCACATTATTGCTGACCAACTGTTAGACTACCTTAAAAAATACTCTATCCAATTCCCTCAGAAACATAGGTTCCAGCAAGGGTACAGCACCACCTTGGCCCTGATGGAATTCACTGGCTTTATTTATCAATCTCTGGATCAGGGCACCTTAGTAGGAGCTGCCTTCATAGACCTCACTAAGGCATTTGATATTGTCCATCACTCACTACTCCTCCAACAGCTTACCGCTACAGGCCTGTCCTATTACACAACACTTTGGTTCAAAAACTATCTTGAAGACAGCTCTCAGTGGGTGAAAATAGCCAACATTGTATTTGACCGACAGCCTGTCCACTCTGGCATGCCACAGGGCTAAATCCTGGGGCCACTTCTATTCAGCATCTTCCTTTATAACCTACCTCATTTCTGCCACCAAAGGATCTTCCTCTTTGCAAACGATGGTGTCATCTACTCCAGCAGCCACGACCCCAAGCAACTGGAACTTTAACTTCAGAGTGGGTTTGTGGAAGTGGAGGACTGGTTCTCTAAACATAAACTGATCCTAAACTACAAGAAAACCAAAGCAATGATGTTCAGCAGCACCCAAAACAAGCACAAATCCCATTCACTTTCCATCAGAAACTGTCTTGGAGTCCATCTTGAACAAATACCACATTTCAAATACGTGGAGGTCACCTTAGACAGATGTCTATCCTATGCTAAACATATAGATAATGTAGCCAGGGCTGTCAACATCAAGACTGGTCTCCTACATAGACATAAACACTGCCTTACTCCAGAAGCCCTCCAATTTGCTAAATATAGTTCATCATATTCATTGTAGGCTATGGTCTTGTAATCTATGGAGCAGCCCCCATGTCTTCGTTGCACATGGTATCCATTGCTTTGAACAAGGCATGCAGACTACTCATGGGGTCCACATGTTTCACCCACACCTGCGATTTTTACACTGAGACTGGTTGGCTACAGTTCTCTGGGAGGATCTAATACGAAACCTGACTTTTAGCCAAAAAAGCACTTCTTGGCCTCCTGCCACCAGGCATCACAAACCTGCTAGGCCCTCATTTGTAGTTCACAGCATACACGAAGCTCAAACAACCATCATCTCCATGTTCCTAGAAGCTGAACAGCCCAGGGGCAATGCTCATTTGCCTACAGAGCACCTCACTGGTTTAATACTTTTCATGGTTATATAACTACCTTACGTAAATTGGGACCATTAAAATTGAAGTTACGTCAATATTTCATGGCCAACAGTTCTTGTGACTGCTTCACCTGAGACTCCCATCTACTAGCATTCAATCTTCTCCTCACAACTGCTATAACCTGTATCTCTGTTGTTACCTATATAATTACAAGGCTACCCCCTTTTTGCACTTTGACAAGGCCCCTTGCTACCTCCCATTCACCTCACCCCCTGCCCCTACCCATCCCACACCAGCTTGATAAGGTCTATGGCTGCCACCTCCTACCTTTCTTACCCCCCTGCCCACCTCAGCCCCTGTCCCTATCCACCAACACCAGCTTGACAAAGCCTATGGCTGCCACTTCCTACCTTCCTTCCTTCCTTTCTTTCTTTCTTTCTTTCTTTCTTTCTTTCTTTCTTTCTTTCTTTCTTTCTTTCTTTCTTTCTTTCTCTCTTTCTTTCTTTCTTTCTTTCTTTGTTTCTTCCTTCCTTCCTTCCTTCCTTCTTTTTCTCCCATCTTTAACCTTCCCCATCTTATCTATGCTTTCCTCCTATTAGAAAGATAAAACTGTGTATAGATACCTATATATTTGCTCACTTTATTTTACTGTTTTGGAAACATTGTACTTTTACCCTTTTGTATGTTTTGTCTCCCCTCCCCACTGACTTGGAACCTTTGTAAATGAACTGTCTAGGCTTAGAGGTATTGTAATCCAAGAACGAATAAATAAATAAATAAATAAAAACTCTGTGCCACACAGAGTGCATAGGAAGATGGCACAAAAACCACAGAATGTGCAGCTGCAGCATACAGCAGCATGGTACCCCTCACCATGGACACAGGGATAGCCCCCCGAACCCCCTTGGTACACATTCCCCAAGTACATATCCCCTCTGTTACACTTTCCTCCTGGTACACATCTCCCCAGTACACATTCTCCTTTGATACAATTCCCCCCAGTACACATTCTCCCCAGGACACATCCCCCATACACATTGTCCTCCTGTGAACCCCTCCAGCATACATCTCTCTGGTACACATACCCCCAGTAAAAACTCATCCCCTGCCCCCACCACTACAATCTGGGCATTGCCCAGTAACACATACAATATCCTGCTGAAAGAAAGGATAGTGGTACATATGGAATCCAGTGGTGCTCAGGATCTGAGGCAACATGGATTCACAGCAGAAAGGTCATGTCAAACAAATTTAATAGTTTTTTTTTGATTGGGTGACTAAAGAACTTAATCAGGGAGGGGCAGTAGATGTCACCTACCTGGATTTCAGCAAAGCCTTTGACACCATGCCACATAGAAGGCTGATTAACAGGATGGGTAGTCTGGGTATGGAAGACAAGGTGGTGAACTGGGTTAGGAACTGGTTAACAGACAGGAGACAGAGAGTGGTGGTAAATGGGGTACAATCTGGGGAGAGGTAGGTGACCAGTGGGGTATCACAGGGATCAGTACTAGGACCAGTCCTGTTCAATGTCTTCATTAGTGGCATTGCAGAGGGACTGGAAGGAAAAGTCTGCCTGTTTGCCAATGACACCAAGATCTGCAACATGGTGGATACTCCAGAAGGGGTGCAGAAAATGAAGAGGGGCCTGGAGAAGCTTGAAAGATGGTTGGAGATGTGGCAACTGATGTTCAATGCAAAGAAGTGCAAAATAATGCACCTGGGTAGAGGGAACCTTGAGGAGAGCTACAGGTTGGGGGGGAGCTGACTATCACCAAAGAGGAAAAGGACTTAGGGGTTATCATCTCTGATGACCTTAAGGTATTAAAGCAGCGTACAAAGGTGTCAAGGAGGGCCACTGGCATGCTGGGGTGCATAGGCAGGCATATCACTAGCAGGAGGCAGGAGGTGATGCCATCATACAAAACATTGGTAAGGCCTCACTTGGAGTACTGAGTGTAGTTTTGGAGACCACACCTACACAAGGACATAGATAAGGTGGAGACTATCCAGAGAAGGGCAACAAAGATGGTACAGGGCTTACGCCACAAAACATATGAGGAGAGACTAAGGTACCTCAATATGTACTCACTGGAGGAAAGGAGACAGCGGGGGGACATGATTGAAACTTTCAAGGACCTCAAGGGCATAAACAAGGTGCAGGTGGAGGACCTTTTCCAATGTAGAAAAAGTACTAGAATAAGGGGGCACAATATGAAATTGGAAGGGGGTAGATTAAAAGGTAATGTGAGGAAGGTTTTCTACACAGAAAGGGTAGTCAACACTTGGAATAGTCTGCCACATGAGGTAGTGCGGGCAGGCACAGTGGAGGGGTTTGAGCATGTTTGGGACAGGCACAAGGGAAGCCTGAGAGGGGAGGGAGGGATGAAAAGCCATTGATCACATAGTGGCCACATACAATGTATAGGGCCTATGGGCAGACTGGACAGGCCTAGCGGTCCTTATCTGCTGACAACTTCTACGTTTCTAAGTTTCTAAGTATGTCACAGCAGTTCAGGTTACACCAACAGCCATTTACTAGCATGTCACACATTACAGTATGGTAATGACATAACAGATCAACAACTCTTTAGGGCCCCTCACTGTTAGTCAGTCTGTGCACTGTGCTGTATGCATCACATCAAGCATGCCTGTACTACCCTGCATAACCTGCATAATAGTGTTACCCCACACCCTGGTGCCAACATATCCTGGTGGTCTGTCACGGCTGTGGTAGTCTGCTTTGTGTGGCTCAAACCAGCTCTCAGTGGCTTGAGGCAGGCCTGTACACTGTATGAAGCAGCTGCAGCTCATTGTCCAGCTGTTCCTCCCTCAGCCAGGTGGTACAGCCACAGTGCCCCCTCTGCATTGCTGTCATCCATGGGTGGCCAGTCATTAGTGTCTTGGTCCATGTGGGGTCATACAAGAGGGGGCTCATCCCGTAGCCATTGTGGCTGACCCTGATGCAGCAACAGGGTTCTGATGGGTGTGGTACAACCCTGAAATGACTCAAAAGGTGACTTTCAGCATCACAGGTGACATGGCAACAAAAAAGTACAGTAAAGTGGCTCAGCTTGTGGTGCAGTGGTGGTGCACGGGACACTTAGTCTTGGTGGTGCCACTAGCCTCAAATACATCTCATCCTGATCTTGGCAGCTATTCCCCTCCAGTGTCTAGGTAGAGGATATTATTCCCCTCCAGTGTCTAGATAGGGGATACAAATTACTCAGGCAGTACAGGCTCTGGCAGTCTTTTTGGCTCAGTTTTCTTTGTACGCGGCATCATAGTGGACCATAGAATATAGCTATGTGCTATGTACAGGACTACAGGCATTGAATGTCATGCCAGAACCTGCATGATGTGTCATGGTCAGGTCCTGAAGCCAGGCCCTTACCTGGCTGGCTACTGAAGGCCCTACCAGTGTTCACGCTGGACTTGTGTGATTATAGGGGTAGTGACGCCTGTGCTCATGTGTACTGATGAGCATGGTACTCCTCCAGCTACCCAATGGGTAAATGCAACAAGCAAGAACTGGGATGGATGACCCCATAACTTCCATCCAAGGGCAGGTATGGTGGCATGCATACAAAACCAGTGCATTGGCGAGTACTGGCTGGACCAGGACACCATAGGGGAGATATGCTAGCTACTGGAAACACATTTGCAGACCTAGACGTGCCATAGCCATATACTTGCTGCATGCTCAGGGGTGCAAATGGCCCTGGCCTACTATGGGATGGGCAATGGATGACAGGGGCCATGGCTGTTGTCAGACAGCCTTCCATGAGCAGATTCCTCTGGCAGATGACAGATACTCTGTTGGCACACCTAGTAGTAGTAATCATTTATTCTTGAAAGTCAAGAAAAGGATAGCCCAGTTGAGCCGAAACTCATTTATAGTGGGGTCCTAGGCAACCATATCTCATTTCAGAGGATGGAGAAGACCCTGAAGGATATACAGGCTACCTTCTATACCATGGCTAGCATGTCCAGTACCACTGGAATTATCAACTGTACATATTTGGCAATTATCACCCTTTTCAAGGTGGGGGAGGCATACAGGAACTGCAAGACATATGACACTATGAACATGCTGGTCATATGCAACACTGCCAAGCACCCATGCTCCACACATGATGCATAAATACTTGAAAACTCTGGACTGTGGGTGCTGCTGTATGCCATGCCTGCCAACTATGGGTTGCTTATAAGTGTGTGCACATGGTAAGGGCAGGTGGGAGGCACATGTGTTGAATTCACACACGGTCTCCTCTCCCCAACAGGTGGCAGTGGATATCCATTGCACAAGTTTCTAATAACACCATTCCTGCAGCCCCAATAAGAGGCAGAGGAAAGGTGCAAGGAGACACATCGGCTGACATGGAGCATCACTGAAAGGGGGTTTGTACTGCTGAAGGTGCGCTTCAGGTACCTTGACAGGACAGGGGACACACTGCATCTCACACCTGGCAGTGTGTGCAGGTTGTTCACTATATGCTGTGTGTTAGACCACAATATTGTAAAGGAATGCCCACCTGTGCCAGAGGGTGACACTCGCCACTGCTGAGTGACATGACCATTTAAAATCAGCTTGCTCAATGGTTTAACCCAAAAAAGATGAAATGAAATGAAGAATGCATGGAGATGTGGAGGGATAGATGCTGAATCGACAAGGATGTGCCACTAGTAAGGACCCTGGGTACCATACAGGGCGTGCATGCTGAGAACAGGTAGTGCAGCACTACTTCAAAAAGTGCAGATAGTGAGTTTGTGGGGGTAGGGTATGGTGTGTTTCAGTGCAGAATTAAAGCCACGTGCCTCACACATTTTTTTTACAATAATTCAGTGTTGTGTGCACTTGGTGTGCAATGTGTGTCTGTCTAATGAACTGCCACAGTACCCCTTCCTTCTTCACCTTTCCCACAAAGTGTATGTTGGAACAGCTCACACAGACAAATAAAGAAGTAAATGAGGGTTCTGAACAGTCCAATGTTGTGCCTATATTTGTCACATCTGATTCACAGATGCCACAGTGGTACACCAGTGCAGATGCTAAGGAGGAGCCATCCATGTGGCACAGGTCCACACAGCAAGCTTCCGTGCTAAAAGGGATGACGTGCCTCAGAAATCAGCCTGTGTACCAAGGAGGCCAGCAGAAGTTCAGACATTTCATTAGAGGTAATTCTGAGCTATGTGTGCACTGCAAAGGCATTCTGTTATAGGGGTGGGTGTGTGTGTGTGTGTGACATTCGGCACATTATCTGGTCCTAGAATCTGAACACTTGTATGCCAGCCATAGTACAAAGTCCAGCTATGAAAAAGAGCACATACAGAAACACAGAAACAGAATTTGAAGGCAGATAAGGAATGCTTGGCCCACCTAGCCTGCCCATTTACCCTACCTACTATACCACTGCAGACCCTACTTGATCTCCGGCATTTACCCCTCCCCCTTTTCTTACAACTAAGGTTCCCTTATGCCTTTCCCATGCCTTCTTGAATCCCATTACTGTTTAGGTCCACAACACCTCAGCTGGGAGGCTGTTCCAAGCATCCAACACTCTTTCTGTGAAAAAGTACTTCCTCAGATTGCCCCTGAGTCTACCCCCCTCCAGCTTCACTGCATATCCTCTCGTTCTTGATCATCTAATTTTCTGAAAAATGCTTCCCTTTTGCATCTTATTTGTATCCGTAAGGTATCTGAAAGTTTCTATGATATCCCCCCATCCTTTCTTTCCTCCAGGGTGTACATATTGTGGTCCTTTAGTCTCTCCTGCATAATTTTAGTTGCTCTCCTCTGGACTGTCTCTACTCTGTCTATGTCCTTCCAGAGATGTGGTCTCCAGAACTGGAAATAGTATTCCAGGTGAGGTCTCAATAGTGATCTATACAGCAGTAACATCACCTCTCTTTATCTGATAGTCATAACCCCTTCCCCCCCTTCCTATGCACTTTAGCATCCCACTAGCTCTCCCTACTGCTGTGGCACACTGTCTGGCCACCTTTAGGTCATCAGATATGATTACCCCCAAGTCTCTGACCTGGCTGGTGGACTTTAATACTACACAACCCCGCCCTTTTTGTACTCCACCCCTGGGCTTCTGCTCCCCAAGTGCATGATTTTGCACTTCCTTGCATTGAACCTCAGCTGCCACACTCTTGACCACTCCTCTAGCTTTCTTAGATCTTTATTAATTTTTCCACCCCCCTGGAGTGTCTACCATGTCCCTAATGCAGATTTTAGTGTCATCTGCAAAAAGGCATAGCTTTCCATCTATCCCCTCTGCAATGTCGCTAATAATGACATTAAAGAAGACCGGTCCCAGCACTGATCCCTGTTGTCATCCCACTGGTCACCATCCCTTCCTCTGAGTGAACTCTGTTTACCACCACCTTCTGTCTCCTGTCCCCTAGCCAATTCCTTACCCAGTTCACCACCGTTAGTCCAACTCCTAGACTGCCCAGATTTTTTACGAGTCTCCTATGTGTAACGTGTCGAAGGCCTACTGAAATCTAGGCAGGCCACATCCACTGCACCATCCTGATCTAATTTCCTGGTCATCCAGTCAAAGAAATCTATCAGATTATTGTTTGGCGTGACCTCCCCTCAGTGAATCCATGCTGCTTCAGATCTTGTAAGACACAGGATTCAAGATATTCCACAATCCTTTTCTTCATACAAACATACAAACATATGAAATTGCCAGCAGATACAGGCCCTACAGTCTATTTAGTCAACTTGAGTGTGCAGCACTTCAGCCATTTAGACTGCTGATCCCCCCAACTCCCCTGCAGTTTCTTATGTACAGTATACCTTTAGCACATCCCTAATCAATTGTGCCGTCTTGTGATCCTGTTGCCATTTGTCCCTCAGTTGTGGGTATGTCTGCACATGTTACTAAAGGGCCTCATGCCACTAACTTCTGTATACATCTATGTGCCCTGCACAGATGTGCAGAACATCAAATATTGCAACTACATGTGGTATGAATGTTTGTTCCACATCCATCCTGAGCAGAATGTGCCCTATGTCCATCAGTTGTCTGAATGTGAGCTCCACAATGGTTTTGTCCATGGTTGTGAGCACTATTGTATGCCTTCTGTTCTGAAGTGCATTTTGTATTAGGGTATGGTTTCATCAGCCATGGCTGTAGAGGGCAGGGGGCATCACCAAAGATGTAGTATGTGTCTAATGTACCATTAATGTTAATAGTGTCCTGCAGTACAAACATGCATTGGTTAGGTACTGTGATGTGGCATGGTACAAGCATGCAATTGAGAATATATCTGTCACTATGTTGTGGTAATGACATGGCAGAGTCAGATACGGCCATGGGCACTGCGTGGACAGCAGCATGATACCATGCACCAACATGGGTATCTCTGTGCACACAACCATAAAGATGTTGCTGCCCCTGTTGTATGTGTGCCACCGTGTAGATGCCCCATCCAGTGCAGACACCTGAGTACACCATGCCCCCAGATTACCTGTCCACTGACTACACCTATGCAGTCATGTTACCTTCAGTATCTGCACTATCTGTTGGTACAGGCCTGACATGTGTAGTATAGTTGCATCATGGGCAGATCCTGATACCTGACTGCTGACATTGCAGAACCTGTGTAGCTGAAGGAAGCATCTGTTAGTATGCATCACAAAATACTCTAATTGGTAGGTTGGGTGTCAGTACCATTCAATAAAACAGACCAGGAACAGTCTTACCAGTACAGCATGATTTAATTTCTTCAGTGGTAATACAAAATAGTAATGCAAGTTCCAGCTCACCAATCAACAGGTAAAAGGTAAACATGTTTAGGTCATGGATAGGATGAACATACACTATTTCTTCTGGGAACTATGCTATGTTCTAAAATGACTTTCACGCCATCATAGAAATAGCAGTCTGGCTTACGGTTTCAAATCAGCTGGTCACTAATGATGATACCATGCAGCATCAAGACATAAGCCCATAGTGTTAATGACTGCTGTGGCACAGATCAGCATGTTTGATTGCGGGAGCCTTTTTGTTTTTTATTTTCTTTGTAGCTGATCTGGAACCATAAGTCAGACTGCTAATTTGATGCTGGAGTAAGTCATTTCAGCCCAGTGCAGCACTGTTGCTTGGTGAGCTGGAACGTGAATTCCTATTCTTGCACTACCACTGAAGAAATTAAATCATGCTGCACTAGTAATGCTGTCCTGGTCTATTTTACTAAATGATGCTTACCTCTTTCTACTGAGTAGAGTATTTTGTGATACACGTCAGTTGCACTCTGGTGACGCAGTTTCATGACCCGCACCCAAGACAACTAGAGCAGAGACTGGCAGGGGAGAAGATAAGGAGCATCCACTCTCCTCCCTGGGAGGAAGGATTTGACTTGCACAAATTCTTGAGTGACTCCTGGTGGTGAGCCAGCACAGGTGCACCTGGCAGCGTGGGTGACCACACACACACACACACACACACACACACACACACTGCTCTGTGTACTTCCAAAGGTGCTGCAACATGCAGCCATGACATAGAAGGGGTGTAGGCTGGGTGGAAGGAAATGGAAAAATGCCCCACCCTGGAATATTGGATGATGGCTTACTATGACTCCCCCCATGCCACCTGACCACCCAACACACAGTCCTTGCCCCCCAACCATTACCTGTGATGTATAAGGTGTTTTTTTTCCATGGTGGCAGGATGAGGGCCCCCTGGCAGGGAGAAACCTATACATGTAGGGTGTCAGAGGATCTTGGGGAACCTGGAGGTAAATGATGGCAGCAGTGGTTAAGTCTGCCGGCAGAGGGGTTAAGCCCGTGGATCTTGAAGGAGAGGGGTTCCAGATGGACTAGGATGAGCAAAAAAAAAGCCAAAAAACATCTTCAGGAATCTGTGGGTCGAGTGCACTGGGGCCACCTGCAGGGTAGTGGTGGTAGTGATGAGTACATCAACTGCCGCATGCTCAGGGTTATAGTTGCCACAGGATGTATCTTGTCTGCTGTGCTAAGGCTATTTAATAGTCCATACTAGCATTGGGTGAGGCTATCCTTGTAGGGTCTGAGAACAATAGCACAGTGGACCTGGAAGGGAAGAAACATGGGGAGCATTGATCACTAAGCCAGGTTATCATGACAAGCCCTCCTCATGGGTCTGAGGCAAGAAAAAGGGGGTAGGTGGCAAAAAAAAGTGTTTGTCATTACCAAATATTGTCTTGCTGGCATTGGCATTGGTAGTGCAGGAGTTAGAGATTCATAATAGGAATGGCAGTGAAGTATTGAACTGATGCCAACCCCACTCTCACCCTGCAGAGACTGACAGGCATTGGGGTGTGCCATTGAGTCATCAGCTATAATGTTCATGCCATTTTACCTCACCCTACCCTGTAGACACTGACAAGTGTCATGGTGTGCTTTGGGATCTTTGGGCCTTATACTTACCCCAGTCCATAAGGAAATACACTGAGATGGGTGCAGTATAGGAGAATGGGGTGAACTTTAGGATCAAACATGCCAAGGCACACCTCGATGCCAGTCACTGGCTGCAGAGTCGGGGTGGGGGTGGAATGGTATGAGCATTACAGCCAATGATCCCAAGTCACACCCCTGATGCCTGTCAGTCTCTACAGGGTGGGGTGTTACAGTTGGAAACCCTAATGTCATAGGCATTTGTTAGTATTTTCACTCCAAATTTTCAACATAGGCTTTTTGTGACCCCACCTCATGAAAAGCGGCACAATCAGTTTGTTAGCTGAAAGGTGGTTTTGCACAGTGGCTATGCCATTTGGTGACACAGGGATGAAAACACATTTTGGACATGATGTGAAAAATGACAACTGTATTGTTCCTGAGGAGATGTGAAAAAACGTAAATGTTGAAAATCTGGATTAAAAATAAGAACAATTGGTGAAGTCATGAGGATGCATAGAAACTGTGCAACACACATCCGTAACCCAATTATTTTTAAGATTTTTTTAGCCACATTTTCAACATAGGCATTTTGGGACCTCCCCTCATGAACAGTGACTGTGATTTTGTTAATTTGTCCCAAACATTGATTTCCCACAGTGACCAAGCCATTGTGTGCCACAGGTGTGGAAACACATTTTGGGCAGGCTGTGAAAAATGACAGTTGTACTGTTCATAAGGAGGTGTGAAAAAATGCCAGTGTTGAAAATCTGGCATGAAAATATTAAAAATTTGTGAAGTTACAAGAGTGCGTGGAAACTGCGCACTGCATGCTTGTAACACAGTCATTTTATGGACTTTCATCACCAAATTTTTAACATAGGCATTTTAGGACCTCTGCTCATGAACGGTGTCACCGTCATTTTCTCCAACTGTCCCAAAAACTAACTTCGCACAGTGACCATACTATTCTACACCAGAAATGCAAAAACACATTTCAGCCAGGATATACAAAATAACAGCTGTACTGTTCATATGGAGGTATGGAAAAATGCTAATTTTGAAAATGTGGAGTGAAAATATTACAGATTCACAAAGTTACATGCGTGCATGGAAACTGCACAATGCATGCTCATAAAACAGGCATTGTTTGGATTTGTTTCACCAAATTTGCAACATAGACTTTTTGAAAGCCCCCCCCCCATGAACAATGGCATTGTCATTTCATTAATCAGTCCCAAAAGGTGAATCCGTGCAGTGACTGTGATATCACCTTTCAGGACCGAATAACACCTTGACAGTGACTGAATTCATGAGGAGAGGTCCCAATCACCCCGTGTTGAAAATTTGGTGCCAACATTCCCCAAAATGCCAGAGATATGCACCAAGGTTGAAAAAAACCTTTTTATGCCATTATACAGCTTACCAGCATTTCTTCTGTTCACAGTCCACTTTGAAGAGTACAGCCGTCTTCCCGGTCCACCGAAGATCGTCGCACCATGCTCCAGAGGTAAGTAAGGAGTGAGGGGAGGCAGGGTGCACAGAGGGTGGGAACGGGTTGGGGGAGGGCCACCGGACTCAACGAGGGACCGTTTTCTGGTTTGCAGGTGTTAAAAAAAAAATTGCGGGACTGTTTTTGTTTTACAGGGGCATTTGGCACTTTGGGGTGGGCTCCCAGCATGCCACCTGAGTGTTTTATTTTGGGTGGGGTTCTGTAGCTGACGGGGAATTGGGCACCCCCATTGGCACACAACAAATGGGGGGACATGATGCAGAGGGGGATTGGGCACCCCCTCAGTACACACCTTAAATAGGGGGGTACCTTATGCTGACTTGGAGTGGGCTCCCCCATTGTCAAATGAAGTTGGTTGGGCATGGTGACAGGGGGATTGGTCACCCCTGAAGTCATCTCTCTGCGTGGCGGCAGTCAGCACCGCCTTGTTTATTGAAGGGCTTCACCAGGAAATGCGTGTAGGGAGGGTGTGTTTTGTTACCACTGCATGGCGAGCTTGGCTCTCGTTGCAGCAGACCTTTTCTTAGAAGTGCTCATCACATTATGTATTCCTGGTGTGGCACCTGCATGCTGGCTTATTGGGGAATGAGGGACACACCTACTGATGCTTGCCCTGCTTTCACCCAACAGTGACCGTGCCTCCAAATCTGCTACTAATGCAATATGTTGTCAGGCGCACAAGACGACCCATCATTAAAAGCATAGTTAAGAGATAGAAGTTAGGTAGGAAGTGAGAATTGGTATTGTAAATGTATAATAAAGAAATCTGAACTAACAGTCAGTTGACTGATTGTGTGGATTAAGCAGAGGTGGCTGTCACAATGTGGGGCTGTTTTTCAGTGTTTCTGGTTTTCAGTCTGGTGCACATATCAAGATGTCAGGTAATGGGAAGTTCAAGCTGCTGCCTGCTGTCCCACCAGGTAATATGACTGCCAGTCAGGCCAATTCAGGCTCCCTCTATCTCAAAGGAGAGTTAGATATCTGTGTGAGATTCATGTTTTTCCCCATCCCAGAAAAAATGAATGATCTCCTTATTGAACTTAATTCCAAAATCCCGAAGGAATCAGTATGGGCAATGTCTTAAACAAAAATAAACAATGGGGTAAAATATTCATTCTGAGGGTAGCACCCCTACTTCCCAGGTATGAGGGTAATGTCACCAATCTAGCCAAGTCAGGATGATAGAGCACAACCTTACATAATTAAGCATAAAAAGTTTGGAAAGGTCACCATTCACATATATGCCCAGATATCTAGTTGTATTGTGGGGGCCCCTGTAGAATGGGAACTTATTCATAATTGGTGTGCAATACTAACTAATCTTTGGTGTTTCTTTTTTAAGATTATTAATCTTATACCCCAACATTTTCCCAAACTCCTGTAATACTTTTAAAAGTTCAGGTACTGATTTATTAAGGTTACTGATGAAGAAAAAGGAGTCATCAGTGTAAAGTTATGCATTCTGCTCCACTTTCCATGCTGTGATGCCATCTATCTCTCTGGAGTTTGCTTGACCCAAATTGCTAAGGGGTCTAATGAGAGTGCAAACAACAATGAAGACAGTGAGCATCCCTGACTAGTCCCTGATGACAAGCAAAATCTGCCCAAACTAATCCCATTCCTGCAAACCTGTGCTTCTGGATCCATATACAGTGCTAAGATGATAGCTATAAATTTAAGGCCAAATTGAAATTGGTCAAGTATTAATTTTAAAACTAGTCAATTAACCCTACAAACATCTTCTCCACATCCATTGCTATTGTCAATTGAAGAGCCATACAATTTTTTTAATAAGACATAATGTTCAGAAGGCATCAAACATTATCCTGCAGTAAGCAATCTGCAATAAATCCAGTTTGATCCAGGTGAATCACTGATGTAATGTGTTTCGGCAGATGCCTCATCAGGATACCTGTTAATATTTTTTGATCACTATTCAATAAAGAAATGGGTCGGTATGACCTGCTTTGCAAAAAATTGTTTCAGACTTGTTTAGTATAGATATTAAAGCATATTTTCGAGGGAGGAATGGAGCTCCCCTGCACCTCAGTGCATAGAGTACTTCCTGCAAAACTGGGGTTAGATATTCTTGTTGTTTCTTATAGCACAGAGGTTTAGAGCACTGAGCTGCAAACCTGGAGTCTTGCGTTTGAATCCCACATCCATCTGTTCCATGCTGTGTGACCGTGAGCAAGTCACTTTACTGTCCAGTGTTCCCAGGATGTACCTGGAAACAAGTCTCAGCTTAGTGTGCCTTTCCTTGATCAAAAATTGTAAAATAAAAAATAAATATAATTTTCAAAAGAGAACACATATAACCCTGGGTATTTAGGCAATTTGAGCAACTAATCTGATTTTACACTTCCTGAACTGAGATGGAGGAGTCCAGGTTTTAATTGTTACCTCAGATAAGGTAAGAAATACAATTTTTCCAAATCCTACAGCTTTGATATAAAAGTCATCCACTTAGTCCTGTTGATACACCTTTTGGTAATATTAACCAAACATTTGGGTAATTTCAGTTGAATGAATGACAATCTGTGGAGATAATCCCCCACCACATCTAATCTTAAAATAGCTCTATTTGCCATCTGCTTCAGCAGAGTGTGTGCCAAGACCAGATCTGCCCAATTGCTCCTTCATAATATTTTCATCTCATCATGTGCAATTCAGCTTCTATAAAGTGCATTATCTAATCAGACAAATCTGCCCTCACCTTATTCAACTGCTGTTTGGGCCCCTGTGCTAAAGAAGCCTTATGATGCCTTTCCAAATGAGCAACTTTCTTTTCTAGAGCTAACCAGGACTGAATCCTGTCCTTTTCTAAACTTGCAAAATGACTAATTATGGCTGTGTGTGATAATGATGATTGCACAAAGACGATTGCCATTAATGGCAAATGTACATCAGCGAAAACTAATTTCACCGATGTTCACCACAGTGCATGGTAAAAGGGTGCAGGGGACTTACATTTTTTAATGTTTATGTGAGGGGCTGCACCCTCTGCACCCCCTACTAAAGGATTCTCAACTCCAGGGTGGTGCATGTTGGGGGCGTGCAAATTCAACAAAAAATAAATTTGGGCCGGGTGCAACAAAATGTATGCGTGCCCGTCCTGTACCTGGCACCTTCGCAGCTGAAGCCTGACACCCACCACACCATGGGGCAGCTCAGCAGTCCATCACCGCAACACACCACACAAACCCTCCCTTTCCACTGTGCTCACTCCCCCCCCCCGAGTGTGCATGTGTATATATAGCGACAGGATGTCACTATACCTGCAGTTGCCCAGCCCATGCAGTAGCCCTCTGATAAGGCGCCACTATTGAGTCGCACTTTTTGGTATGTGCTCAATAGTGAGCACCCTTCTTACTGGATACCACTAATTATCTGACCCCCTAAGGACAGCCTTTAGGGCATTTCATTGATTTGCTTTGCAGGTATCTTTGTCCTGATCAGTATCCAAATAAGCTTTAGATACTTTGTTTGTTGTGCGTGTCAGAAGCTAAACATATACAATATGCATATCCAAGGTTCAAAGGCATAAAATTGTTAAACAGAAAGGCTTTACTGTACTTAGGATCTAGATTCTTCTCTACCTCTTTTACATCATAGAGGAGTGTCACTATAATATAACATTTAGTATCCTAGAAAGTGCCAAGGAAGGCCATTTGCACAATGAACATGGACTAAATTCCATGAATACATAGTTCCAATAAGTCCCTGTGTGAAACACTCTTGAATAGGTCACAAAGACCAATCATACATATATGTAGTTAAGACTATGTGCCAATAATTACTTTCAATGACTTCCCCAGAAGTCCTCCTACTACAGCTTAACCGTGGTTACATAAAAATAAATATATTGTTTGTCTGGAGCTAAAACATGCCCCTCTGCAGCTATTGAAACAGGCAGACATGTTGATCACTCAATTTTACCAATAAAGTAAAAGGAATGTAATGTTAAAACACTCGGTGGCTATGGTATCAAATACTGATTTATTTTAAACTGCACAAACAATTAGTAATTGTACAGAAGCCCAACATGAACGACATCTATTAAAGTTTACCAGCAGACAGACAGGGAACTCAAAACTTGGTGCTGGGTCTGTTCAGAGAAGTGCATAGAGTGCTATATATAAACAACCATCTGGTTGACACCATCTTGAAGCCCTCTCTCTATACCAAAGGCCCAAACAGACAATTCAGAAAATGGAAACAATCTCAGGCACCTCATGAACCCTGCATCAGTTTAGATCAGTATGTTTCCCACTCAAAGTTACCCAGTCATCCAATGGGCTGTATTTACTCTGGAACAACACAAAGCACCAAATAGGTAAACAGCAAAAACTGAAGTTAAGAACTGGTGATAACTATGTATGTAAGGACGGACACCAAATATCAGTCCCCTTCACAATCAATGTCCTCCTCATGCCCCAGCTGACAAAGTCTGCTTTAGTCTTAGTCTGCTTTGAGTAGTCTATTCCCCACCTCAGAAGGATCATTAAAGAGATATGTCTTACCCGCATGGGAAATCCAAAGCTTAGCAAGATATAATAGGGCATGGGAGATTCCGAACTGTTTCAGTTTGGTTCTCATGGCATCAAATGATTTCTTCCTTTGACTGGTTACAAAAGAAAGTTCAGGGAAACAAAAGATTCTAGTACCATCTAGGAGTTGTAACTGTCCTTTTTCCTTCACTACCTGTAAGATCCGTTCTTTCACTGTGGGTCTCAATGTGACAATGAGAATGGCCTGAGGCATCCCCTCCTGAGCTGGTCACTGGTGTGGATTGATCTGGTAGACTCTAGTGAGTGCTCCCTCTTGTTGAAACCCCATCATGGTAACCAGATTTGAAGTAACAAAAACTAACAGATCCTGTTCCTCATGCCTCTCCAGAACCCTCAGTAAGCAAACACTGGCCAAGCAGGCCACATTCTCTAGATGCTCGAGGCATTGGCACAATAGTTTATTTTCTTGGACCAGGCCAGCTATAGCAGTTACTGCCTTCTCTGCAAGTGATTTCACTTGTTTCAAGCCTGTGGCTCCGAGGTCCATTTTAGTTTCCACAGTAGAGACCCTCGTAGTAAAACTGTCCACTTTCTTCTCCAGCTGCTTAATAAAGCCTTCAAGATCTTTTACTGCTTTCAGTATCATGCCAGTCGAGGGTTCTCTGTCAGCACCATGCTGCTGTCATTGTTGCTGCGTGTTATTATGTCTTCCCATAGCTCTGCCTCAAAATCCAATGGAAATAATTCGATATTTAGCTTTCTGTTGCAAATTAAGGTGTAGAAAACAATATTGCAAAGTTTTTTCACCAAAAGTGATGAAATTAGACCTTTCCAAAATTATAAATTAGCTGTTGTATATTGGAGCTCCAGTAGAAGATGTCTGATGTAGTCGGCTGCTAGCCACACACCCCCAGTTTCCAAATAAGCTTTAAAAACCCCTTCATATCTGAATTAAATAGAAGTCCATGCAAAGTGGCCCACAAGAGTGGGGCATAGGTGTGAAAGATTGTAGGGCAGTGACAATGTTAGAGGAATTTGACAAGCCCATGTTTAAGCCTCAATTAGAATTCCTAAGATGGGATGACATTTCCATCTCTCAGCAGGACTGAAGCATGGTCAGACAAACCCCTGGGAAGGATTGTGCAGTTCCAATTCTAGTGTGCCAGTTTAGTGGAAATGATAAAAGTCCAACCTACAGTAAAATACAAATGCTGCTTGTATGAATAAAATGTATAGTCTTCTACAGTTAATTTCAGGTACCACCATATTTCCAACAAACCAAGCTCTTCTGAAAGCTTAGTCATCAATTTACTTGCTCATTTCCCTTATAGGGAGCCAGACTGATACAAACTCGAAGAGATGATGGTGTTAAAATCATCCCCTATGATATATAACTTATACAGATCACAGAACTGTATCCATAAGTACTTTTTTAATAAAAGATTTGTTTTCCTTTTCATCATTCAGGGCATAAATATTAAGAAAAGTGTAGGCCAGTTTCTGAAATGATCCTCTTAAGTGCACACATCTGCACTATTCATCCAAATCTACCCCATAGTTGAAAATGGGTGCATCCCTTCTCATCAGGATAGTCAAGCCCGTCATGAGGGTAGGCATCCCAAGAGGCTGCATGAACCTCTCCCACCCAGGCCCTTTTAATTTAGCCTTTTCAGCAGAGGTCAGATGTGTCTCTAGGAAAAATGCCACCATGGCTGTAGCCTAATTAACATAGAAACATAGAAGTTGACAGCAGATAAGGACTGCAAGGCCCATCCAGTCTGCCCATTTCTTTTTTTACCTTATGAATGTGCCATCAGTCTTTGCTCTTGTAATAAGCTCTTGTAATAACCTTGTCTGTTTAATTGTATTATGTATTCCACTGGCATTTTATGAGACAATGTTCAGCTCGGACATGATCATCAGAAGATGCCTTCATATACCATAGTAACTAACCTACTTTGCATTTGGTTTCACTGATTCATGAGTAATAGCCTAGGAACAGTGAATAATAACAAAGAACTAAGATGACAGTAGTAAATGTAAAATTGTTACAGACTGTAAACAGAATCTTGATTGCCTACAAAATCTGTGATTTCAATTGTGCCACCAAAAGCAATCCCCCTCTGAATTGACAAGTGGAGAATATATAGTGAAGCCCAACAATCCTCACCAAGCTGTATGTGCTGGACACTGCTAACTATGTACAGCTGACGGTTTCACTTCTCCATTATGGTACTGGGTCAACCTCTATCATATAGCAGAGCTTGCATGGTCAATTTTGGATTTTATGTATTTATTATAGTTGTTTTATTCATTGTCTTAAATATTGTAATGCAGGCCAGCCCAGTGGTGCTGAGGGTTGAGGCACTGGAAGCCACACCTCATGCTGCACTGGTGACCCAGGTTTGGGAGCGAGCCCAGGCACCGGTAGTCTGCAGGGAAGGGAGCTGGATTGAGCATCTGGAGGACTGCTCTCCTCTCCCTGGGGGGATCCAAGGTGTCCCTGGTGCATTAGCGGCCCCCAGTGGAGACCGGAGGTGCTACATGCGTGAGATACAAATTAGGGCTTGAGCGAGACAGGCGCTTATGGGGGATGCCTGCGTGCTGGCACCATTGAACGCATCTCTTGGGGGAAAACATAAGGAAAAAGCCTCCTACATCATCGGTGAGATGACGGTGGCCCCAGAGGAATCACCCACATCCCAAATGCCAGCTCAGATGTGCCCAGTCTCTCTTCCGACCTCGACCTGATGACTGCAGGTAAGGTTCTTCACATTTAGGAACCAGCCACAGGAAGGAGGGTGGTATCAGCCCCAGAGATGGTACTGGGGTTCGAGTCTGCCTGTGGTCACTTGGGGGAGGAGAGATACAGGGTAATGCGGGGGGTTCAGGCTTGGAGTAGGGGGATGTCCAAGTGGGTACGCCTGAAGGATGCTCGGGGTGTAGGAGAATAAAGAAAGTTAAAAAAAAATGGATATATTGTAATGTGCCTTGATATTTGAAAGACACATAATAAATAAAGATTATTATTATTAATATTATTATTAATCTTAACATGAGCATTCTCATGATGAGTGGAACACAAAACCAGCAACTGAACACTGACGTCTCTCTCTCTCTCTCTCTCTCTCTCTCTTTGGCCTAAACACCCTTGATTCAGAAACAGAATATATAATCACTTTCCCAGCATTATGTGACCCCTTATACTTGTTCTGAAAAAAGCAGTGTCTTTCTAGTAAAGCATATAGCTATACTCTCATTCTTGCTTGTGTGTTTTATAACTTTTACCCACCAACAAGTGAAGTAGATAAACATAAAAGCCTTCAGTAAAGTTCTCAAAGTGAGGATGTGTATTTCAAAACCAGTCTCAGTTGTCATTGCAAGACAGGAGAGGAGGAAAAGAAGCCAAAAACACAAATGAGTGTAGTCTTCCCTGGTATGAACAGCTAGGATTGTTCTCCACCTTGTAAAGCAGTGAAGAGAAGCTTCCAGGAGAGCTGATGCTTCCAGCCAATCCCCACCCCCGCCAGATCAATTCAAAAATATTTTCCAAAGAGTAGTTTCCAATAATGAATGTTCAGAAAACATGAAGTGTGGAATTTGCACTTTCTGTACAATCAAAAGAAAAGTGTCAATCTAATACCATGAGCTAAATGAACCAAAGGAGAATCCTGGTGGAGGAGCAGAGCTGGCTGTTCTTCAACTGGAATCTGGCAATTGTTTTCCATTTGGAAACTTAGCCCTGTTTCTTTTTTCTGGGTTTGCTTCCCTGATACAAAAATCTTCTGCCACACTTTTTTACTTTGCTGCACCTGTGTCTCCACTACATACTGCTGCACATGCTGTCCCATTCTTTACAGACATCACTCCAACTCCCTCTTCTTAACAGTGCCCTGCAGGTAACAGCATCCAAGTCACAGGCCTTCAGAAACACAGATGCTGCTTATGTGGATTTAAAGACTGAATCCCCTTGTCAGGTTGGCAAATACCTTCAAGTCTTGCTGGAAATTTGACATGTGCCTTCACCCCTTTGGCTTGTAGTTTATGCTGCATAACTAGGATGCACTTTCTTGTTTGTAGCATAATCAGCACATAATAGTGCTCAAAGTAAATTTTTGTATCACAAAAAATGACTTCTTTCTTTCCCCATGCTTTCTGAGCAATGTCAATTCTTGCACAATAATTCAAGAAAGCTATTATCATGGAGTGGTTCCTGGTCTTTGGATCTGTGGGAGGCAGAGTGAATGCCCAATGTGTCCTAATTATATTAAAGTGATAGTCAGTCTCCAGTTTCAAAAAAATTCACAAGAACTCTTCAGTAAATATGACAGTATTGTCTGACTCAGTTTTTTTGAATCCCATGCCGACATATATTATTTTGGAAGACCTGTTCTCTAGGTCCTCTGTTTTCCTGGTAAGTTTCTGTTCCCAGTCACGTAATTCAATTGTAACAGGTCTGAGTTATGAGCATCAACTGTTTTGATGGTAGTGGTCAGGCAAGCCTCAATTTCATCCATTTTTTTTCCACCACCGGAAGGTCCCTACTGATGTCTACTGCCTTGGATTGCATCTGTTCCAAAGTGGCACTGATTTTTTAATGTTCTTTGACTAGCTTCTTGGAGATAATTATGCATGTTTCTCTCTCTTTTTCCCCCATCACTAGACAAGTTGAACTCTGGTGATTTGGCCCATGCTGAAGATGAGTAGTTACAGCTTCTCCCATCTGCTTCTGAGTCTCTTCTCTTGGTAATTTATATGATTCCACCACCAAAGCCTTCAATTTGTTTTGGATAAACATTATCAAATTGTCTTGTCAGCATTTTAAAGATAGGTTGTTACATATATGAACAGGATTAGGTACTAGGCAAAGCCTGTTCTCAGGATCTTCCAGTATACACACAATTCATGCAACATTAAAATTCAACTCACAGATATACACTGATAAAATAATAAAATAGAAAATACAAACATGGTTTATGTACAGTCACATACAAAGATACACCGTTTTGCAGCATTGCTTTGAAACTATTGTAGATAGGTAAATTACCTAACTTTGGAGGCAATGAATTCCATTCTGTTGTTGCCATAAAGTTAAAAGACATTGTACCATATCTTGCTCTGGTTCTTTGGACTTGAAAGCCCATTCCTGTAACTTTTCAAAGAGAATATTTTGTGCAAATTGGGGATAACATTGCAAACAAGAAAGACAGCATGACCTCCCATATATTTTTACAGAAGACTAAAGTAGTCTCTCCCTCCCTCCTGATCTTAAAGAATGTCACATTTGTTACCATCAATAATGTACAAAGATGCATCATTACTGGTGGACTGGCTGATCCTAAAACAAATCATGCAATATGGTAAATCAGTCTATCAAACTTTTCCCAGTTTCCTTTGCCTGCCATCCAATAGATTGCACTACCATACTCTAGCACATGTAATACAATTAATGATGCAAGATTTGCACTTGTTTTACTAATACAAAATGTATGTTTTCTAAGGGAACCCAGCATTTGAGAGACCTTTACACAGAGTTTGTTTTTTATGATCCTCAAACTTTAACTCAGAATCAGACCAAAGACCAAATTATTCATGTGAAATAACTTGATCAATTTTTAAACCATCCAATGAGTAAATGTTAAATTCATTTGACACAGTCCCTGTTTTCCAGACTCAGATCTGAATAATATTGTGTTTGTTTTCTTAAGGTTCAAAATAAATTTTTTTGAATGGGCTAATTTTCTAAACTCTAGTTGCAGTACCTTTTCAATGTCACTATGATCACAGTCTGGAAAATGCAGGACTATGTCATCAGCATACATTTTTTTTTTGCTTTTATTTTACGCTACTGTTGCTCCAGCCCTATCTCTGGAGGGAGCCCCCAGTACCATCCCCTGATGTCCACCAGCTGGCACCAACCAGTACCCCCAGGGCTCCCCCCAGTGGGAAAGGTGGGGCTCCCCAACCCCTGCTGAAGACTGGATCCAGTGTGGCCAGTGCCATGGCTATTCAGGGAAGGACCTGTGAGGTGCCCTCCATCATCCACTGGAGCAACCTTTTTCTCTTCCAGTTTTACTCCCCTCAGAGATGAGGCATGCAATGATGCCAGCAGTGGCAGTGTGCACCCTCTTATGCACACTTCGCCGGGTGTCTGCCTCATTTCTTCCCACATCTACAGCATCAGCATGCCACCCCCAGCCACTGCTAGGGGACAGACATTCACCGAACACTGGCACCCCCTTCCCCAGAGAAGGAGAGCAGTCACTGGGACGTTCAATCCTTCTCCCCCCGCCAACCCCTGGTGGCCTGCGCTCATTCCCGAACATGGGTCACCGGCTTGTACGAGGTATGGCATCCAGCACCTCAACCCTCAGCACCACCAGGCCGGCTATCAGCATACAGTTTAATGGTAACAGTGGAGAACAAGTTGGATAACTCATCAGTAAAAAGATCAATCAGTAGAGGTCCCAAAATTGATCCCTGTGGGACTCCCCCTCTACTGTTCTAGTGTATGACAATGTAGGGTCTTATCTTTTAGATAAGATTAAACTGTTTTAGCACTTCAGGACCCATGCCTGTATCAGACATCTTACTAAACAGTAGCAGATGGTCTACTGTATTGAAAGCTTTTGTTAGATCCACAAACACTGCACCCATGCACGTTCTTTCTTCAAGTGCATAGGAGACAGTGTTAGTGATGTCTAACAATGTTGACTAGGTGTAGTGGAGCTGTTTGAGTCCAGACTGCTGGGGTGAAGCAGACCACATTTTGACAAGTAAACAAATGAGTACTTGTAGATCTTCTACAGTAACTTGGAAACAAGAGAGAGCAAAGCTATTAGTAATTATTCACCACCAATTAATACTCACCCTTATAAACCAGCACATTTCTTTCCATCTTCCAAACAGCAAGGAAAGGAATCACAGCATCCAAGCAATGGGGAAGGGAACCACAGCAAAGACTCTAATTAAAGACTTTTCTAAAAGTGGCTGCAATTATACCACCTCCCTCTGTCAACAGTCTGGCTCCTAGGCTGTACTGTTCACCAGGTTGGGTATACTGAGCACTTTCAATTGTTTATAAACATCTTTTTGTTTTAATGACCTGAAATCTAAACAGGGGTCTCCTATTTTTCAATTTTCCTATGGTCTCAAAATCCCAGTTCAAATTTACTTTGCATTTACTCCCAGTATCCACTAAAGGAAAGGATGTAAACATGTAATCATGGCTTCAGCTACTTCTCTAGGATCTGAAGTTATACTGTCATTGACCTTTAAGGATGTGAAATGGGAGGACTTGACTGGGTACTTGAGCTGTCTAATAAGTTTCTGAAAGTCACAGAACATTGACAGTAATTCAAATTTATTAGGATAACACCTCTTCCTTGACTTCTTTATAAGCCTCTGATATTTATTTCTAGCATTTTTGTACTCTTCACAAATGCATTGATTTCCTTATTTTCTTCTAAAACCTATTCCTAATATAATTTTTTTGTTAGGATTTTGCCAGTTATACAATGCATGCTTCATTGCTTCTTTTTTATACAGCACTTTGGTGCATGCTTGCCACAATTACACAAAATCTGGCTAATAAAAAATGTCTACCACATCATCAAGTTCTGGTATGAGATCAAATCAATCCCATCAAACCCTGGCTAGGTAATTCAGCAATGTCAATTTATTGAAATTCCTGAAGGACCTAAACTTCTGATAGGAATATTTTCTAGCTCAACAAGGCAGTTTAGGCTAATCCTACAACTGACTACACAATACTCTACAAATAGGAGCTGCTACAGTGGAGGAGTGGTTGTGCTTCCACTCCCATGCCAGTGACCTTGATTTGGGAATGGATAAGGGTCACTTGGTGGGCCAGGAAGGTAAGGGAGGATTGAGCACCTGATGGCAGTTCTCCTTCCTTAGGAAGGGGACACCAGGTCCCACTGCAGGGACTGCCACCTGGTAGATGCTGGGAAACAATGCAGTGGGAGTACACAAGGGACAGCGCTGGAGCATGACATGCTGATGCACACATCCAGACACTCCAGTCCAGAAAGAGAAAATTGAGGATAAATGATGCTTGGCTGCCCTTATCCAGCACCTCCACTAGCTCTTGTGTGGTCAACATGGCAGGCCACCTACCCAACGAGATTCTGAGCAAGTGTGGATAACCTGTAAGTTCATGAGAACATCATTGATGGGGCTTGGGGTTGCTGCAGGGCAGACCTGGCGGGGAGAAAAACTACTAATTGAACAACAGTGGTCTCCTAATAAGGAGGGTCCCACTTTTCCTCTTTCAGTTTCAAGTTCTTCAGAACAAAAATCAAATCAACCGAATTCCTTGTATCACCAGTATGACTAATCCTTGTAGTGGTATCAACAATCTATGTAACATTTTATGTATTAAAAGACTCATTTAATCTATTTACCTTCCGGTCAACCCAATGGAAATTAAAATCTTCAATGATAAATAGATTGTTTTTAATTTTATCACCTTTTTAAGAAAACATACAGATTCATCAAATACAACTGTAGTTAGATGTAGGGGTAAATAAACACCAGCAAAAATCAGGTTAAGTTTATTCACATCCACCAGCAAACTCTCAATCCTTTTTACACAAAATGCCTTTTTAAAATTGCTAGAGCCAATATCCTCTCTAACTTTTAGTAGAACCACACCCCACTCTCTGATTACTATTATTGTTAAATAATTTATAGCTCTGCATTGCTGTGTTGGAATCTCCACTTCAAGGTTTACCCATGCCAGTGCACAAACAAAGAACACTCGATAAATGAGAGTGCAAAGAACACAGCAGTGTGACAGGTAAGTGGCACAGATTTGGTTGCCCCCCCAGCCACACCACACCACCCCTTAACTATGTAGAAGGAACTCCAGATCAGATCATGAAGGGCGGATGATATGAGCATGGTGTGAATGTGGGACGCTCTGAAATCCAGAATGTCCCTGTCACTCATGACCTCATGATGCCCACATTATGGCACCCTAATCCCAGCACCTTTACAGTAGTATACATCTAACCAAGTTTATCATATGCCCAATATTGCTGGATTCATTTGTGAGCACCAGATTCTTAACTCATCAATTGTTGGTACAAAGCTGTATGGATTTGTATGATGACTTGTAATCTGGCCTAGACTTTTAGGCCTTGGATTTGACTCCATGTCATCTGCAACTAATAATGCTAATAAACAGAGTTTAGTGTCAGCATGACCTTCAATGGCACCAGCACATACTTTAAAATTAAGACAACCATACAAAATCCCTGGACTGCTATTTGTTTTGTAATAAATAGGACATGTTTTTTTGTTCTTATAGGAGAAACTGATTATAATTTGCCTTTATAACTCATGGGTTATAATGGTGAAAAAATGTGCAGCTTCTCCTCAGCTCCAATGACATCGAAGTGTTGCCACACTCAAGGATGACAATAAAACAGCAACTTATTTATTTATTTATTATTTATTTGAATTTTGGCAACTGGGGTGGGCCCACTGAGACAAGGTCCCCTTTCCAGGGGTGACCCAGGGAAGGGGTAACAAGGGGAGCCAAAGGAAGTGTACGCAGATTCTTAACAAGAATAAGTAAAAAGGGAGTGTGTGCAGACACTTCTTCAGCATTAGCATATAAAGCAATTAACAATTAAAAAGTGAAAAAAAACAGTGGACAATAGATAAAGTACAGACAAAATATTAAATCAAACATCAAGTTCATACTGGTGGGGGAGTTTCAGTCTTCTCCTAAAGTATAGTAGGTTGGGGCTCAGCCTACAGAATAACAGAAGAGAATATGAGCAGGAGGGGAAGGGGTGGGGGAAGATAGTGGGGAGAGCATGGGTGAGGGAAAAAGGGAGAAAAGTGCTAAGGCAGTAGCGGTATAACAAATTAATGACAGCTGCAAGTAGGAGGTGGAAAGAAGATTTCCTTGTAGAGTCTCTTAAAGTGAGGAAGAGAAGTGCAGAAGAATAATTTGTGTGGGAGTTTGTTCCATTTTTGAGGTGAAGCAACATGAAAGACTCTGTTTCCTATGGCTAAGTGGGGTTTGGGGATACTTACTATGGGGAGATGAGAGGATCTAAGTGTCCTAGAGAGTGAAAGGAGACTGGAGACAATGGGAGGAGAGGAGCGAAGGTGAATTAGTTTGAAGATAGTACATAGTACTAGGAAATCCATTTTGGCCTTGAAGGATGGCCAATTCAATATGCAGAGAACATCACAGTGGTGTGCCCAAGAGCTGGAGTGGGCCATAATGTGGGCAACTCTGTGACTGACCTACTTAAATTTGGTCTGGATGGGGTCCTGGCCAAGCGAGTGATAGGGGCAGCAAAGAAGAGTCCAGGGAGAACAGTAGTTGAGGCAATGGTCTTTCAAGCATGGGGTGAGAGATAGGGGGCAACGTGGTATAGAAGATCAAGTTTTTGGTTTCTTACCTTGATGACATTTGTTGTGTGTGATTCAAGGGATAGATGCACATCTAGAGTCAGTCCAAGGTATTTGAAGGAGTGCACTTCTTCTAGTGACTCACCAGAGGAGGTGTGGACTACCAGGAGTGCTGTGAAGTTATATCAAAGGAAGTGTGATGGAATAGCATTGTTTTCATTTTTTTTTTATTCAGGACCAACAGATTCTCCTTGAACCAGTATTCCAGCTTCTGGAAATCATACTGAAGCTCAGTCTTAATGGAGGCGACATCAGTGTTAGACTTATATAGAATGGCATCATCTGTATATAGCTGGACTGAGGCCCCACCACAGTTCATGGGCAGCTCATCGATGAAGATGGAGAATAGGAGGGGCCCAAGAATTGATCCTTGAGGGACCCCATAAGTGATAGGAGATAAGGAGGAATGAATACCATACCATTTAACACATTGTGACCTACTAGATAGGTAGTTAGAGAACCAGGTCAGAGAGGTGAAATCAAGGCCGAGAGCAGTGGAGCTCTGAGAGGAGGAGGAGTGGATGATTAACTAGATCAAAGGCCTTCGTAAGCTCAATAAAGACAGCCCCTGTAGCTTGTCCAAGATCCATGGCCTGATATAAATCTGAGGTGATCTTCCGAAGGGTGGATTCAGTCCTGTGTGATTTCTGAAAGCCATGTTGGTGTTTGGTGAGGGCACTGGTTTCCTAGAGAAAACAGTAGAGTTGGTTGTATATAATTCTTCCCTGTATCTTGGCGATAGGACAAAGGATAGTTATAGGTTGGTAGTTCCCAAGAAACTTGTAAGTCGTAAATAAATGCAAATTCAATACAAGCTCCTGAGAGATGTGCCCTCTGGTTGCTGCTAGCCCTGATACTTTGAGTGTAAACCCTTCATCAGGGGAAATGGCTCTCCTCAGCCCCAGTTGTGCTTACTCAATCGCGCAGCTCTCACAACAGCCATCAATTGGCAAAGAAAAAGTTCAGCATCTCTGGTGTCTCACTAGAATAGCAGCACTACAAAAAAAAAACACAAAAGTTTAGCCATCATTAACCTTTACCATAAGTTACAAGCAGTTTTCTAGATGGCAGCAAGATTCAAGACAGCAGCTCTCAATTCTGACTTCTCTACCCAGTTTACATATTGCCATGACAACAACGATCTGGAAGATAAAAAAAAATCTGAATATGAACTCAAAACACTTTTCTTTAAACTTCTTAAACACTTTTGTGGGAAAAGGGTTTGTTCATACACTGAAAAATCTGAATATGAACTCAAAACACTTTTCTTTAAACTTCTTAAGCACTTTTGTGGGCAAAGGGTTTGTTCATGCACTTAGTGAAATATGTACATTTCACTAGGTGCTGTTTCAGTGTACAAATGAACATGTTGCCATTCTGACATTCTGTAAATTAAAGCAACCTGTTAGTTGACAATTTTAAAAACCTACAAAAAGCAGTAAAATGCATGTTTTGCCATAGATTATTCACTTTCTAAGTGTACTGTTACATGCTCTGATGAATTAAAAAAAACAGACACAATACTTTTCTGAAACACTGTTTATTGAATGAAATCTGGTTGGGAAAAAATGCGCTCGACATTTACATAAAGCAATACATGTGGGAGTGCAAAACTCAAATTTAATGCACATTTTCATTGTGGGATGCTTTAATAAACCCTCGGGCTTTGCTCTTGGGGTTTATGTAGCATCACATACATCGGGTGTGCATTAAATAGAGAATAATGTATGGGTCTGGGCGTGTAACAAGAATTTACACACACCCGAGGGGTTTGATGCTACAAAAACCCTGACAGCAAAGCTCGAGGGGTTTATACATAGCTGTGTGTAATTCGAGTTTTCATACACCCAGACCCATATTTTATTTTTTATAATTACTGGTGTTTTGCACTGTTTGCACAGCTTTGCACGACTTAGTGGGGCCTGCGCGGATTGCACAGCTTTGTGTGGTGTTGCCGTTAAAAACACTCCTTTATAATGGCAAATTATGCCACGGTCTCCCTATGGGAAAAAGGGGATGCCAGTTATTATATTCTCATTATGCATTCCCCCTGTACTAATCTATATTTTACGTATTACATAAACATTTTGTATTTTAACAATAAAACATGTTTTATATACTTTTTACTGCTGTAATCAAACCAAATTTTCTCACGGAATGTTCCTTTATATCACATCCTCTCTGTGCTTCTTACACCAAGTTAAAATTAATGCCAGTAGACCAGAATAGAAAAAGTGACAACCAAAATTACCTTCATCTTCCCTGTCAGCCCAATACTCGACCTTAAGTAACCACTACCCAGGTATGGCGTTTCTATCTGACAGCTCTACCTGGTGGTCTGGGTTCGGGGAGGAATATCTCACTCAGCACATTGGCTAGGTTTGGCTACTCTGCAACAGGGGCATCCAAGTAATTCCGGACACAGGAAGCAATAACTGTAATGTCCAATACCAGAAGTGGGATTCTAAAGTGTGGCTTTTATTCATGTCCAGCAGAATAAACAAAGCATAGATGGACCCCCACGGGGCTACACTCCTGGTAATGCAGATTTATGGAGATCAGAACACATCCTCATTCACTTTAGCCCTCAGGCTCTAAAACACACTGGGCACACAGCCCACACTTGTACTCTGCTCTGGGTTTTCCCTGGCTCGGCTCCCTTGCCAGCCACTTGGACACTTTCCATATAGCATGGAAACATTTACTGGTGGCTCCCTAAACCACCTATGAGCACTTCTGCTCCATCAGGGAATCTTCCTCATCAATCCCACGTCTGGGTACTTTTCTCAGGCACTGGCTAAGTACCTGAGAGAAAGCAACAGGTGTCCCAAAGTAAAACCGTAGAGGTGAATTTGGTTACTACTGATGGGGGGTCTCCCATCTCTCACTCCTATAATTCATACTCGGCCATTTCTCTGGTCTGTAACACCTCATCCTTTAAAACACTGCTGTGTAGATTCTTTTTAAATGTATTACATTCAGTCTACTGCCTTTACATCCCATTTGTGCTGAACTTGAACATACTTAAATAAGTGGCCGTGTCCATTACTCTAGACCACCACAGAGTCAAGCAGTCCAATCCTCACATCTTCTAAACTGTACTTGGCTGTCTTTTCCTGACCCCACAGTAACAGTCACTTTAGTTTCATTTTGTTTCAGGTGAAAACACGTGGCCCTTTAGCAGAGCGAACTCACCCCTTGGTTGCAGGTGCCCCACAGGCATGTTCTCCTCAAAGGAAATCTCATCCAGAACTTCTGGTGCCCCAGCACAAACTTAAATCAGGCATCTTCTTTTTTCCCTAGCTGGACCAGGGGGGTTACCCCTGGAAGCAGGCTGATTCCTTCCCCCCATCACTGCAGGGATGGGGCCCTGAACCACTAAAAGTGATCTGTACCACTTCAATGTGTCCTTCTTGTGTTCATCTTCAGGTGAGAACACACACCTATACCAAAAAATAGCTCTTTGAACAGAGCTTAGAGCTCTGAGGGCCTGCCTACAGCAGAGCACCTCCACTACAGACTGCCAAAGACTCTACTGAACTCACTTCAAAATTCCCCAATGTTCTACTCTAACCTCCAACTGCAACATTCCAGTGTGGCTTATGCAGCTGCAACAGTTCTAAAATGATGTCATCCCTCAGTCTCACCTGAGACTGAGAACAGAGTGAGACAGTGTGAAATCCATTTACATGGAGTTTCACAAGCTGCCTTCCCTGCCTACCACTAGGTCATACTGGGATTTTAGTAACCTCAGATAACAGGGGGGTTACACTCACCCTGGGCCAGGAAAATGACTGTCCGCTGTCATTAGTTACCTGACCTAGGCCATTCTACCCTATGTGCTACCTATGGACAGGGGTGATCAGGCCCCCTCCTACCATGTGCTAGGCACAGGCAGGCAACACTAAGGGCCCAGAGGCCATTGGCTGATGTATCAGCCTCTACTTTTCCTGATGACTATGGGTACCCAGTGGCTCTGGAAGAACTGTCCAGAGCATAACCCTATTAGATCAGTACTGCGGCCCCTACTGCCATTCAGGACCACAGCCTGTCTATCCCCCAGCCCTCTAGTGAAAAACCTGTCTGCCTCTAACTTAACATTCCCAAAACAAAACAAACAGAGGACCTCCCCACCCTGGACAGCATGCAACCACACAGTAGGAGCTAATACCATAAACTGTGCATTACTCCCACACTCCCCCTCAAACATACCTGTGGAAGAAAAAGTTACACACAGTAACAACAACAACAACAGTACTTTAAACACTACACTCTAAAGTACTATTGAGGAACTCCAATGAGTCCCTCCTCCTCTTCTTGTCTTCTCTTCTATCTTCTTCAGGAACACCTGCAAGAAAAAGAAAGACAACACACACTCCTAATCTGCATACACAGTCTATCTAAACCCCTACCATTGAAACACTGGAGAATCCCAAAAAGATTTTTTTTAGAAAAGTAGAAAAACAGTATAAACATTAGAAAGCAGTAAAAAACAATGACATTATTTACAATACACAATATTTGGGGGATGGAGTGCCTTAAAAGTCCCATCTAGTGACCACAGTGCCCGAAGACAAGTCCATTAAAAGAGTCTCTCCTGGGCCAGAGCTTGATGAAGCACAGTTCTAGCATGCCAAAGTCCCGAAGGGGAGAGTCTTTGAGGACAGTACAAACATCTGTAGTCTGCTAGTGTAGGGTGTGTACAGCAATGTCATAAGAATTGAAAAGTCTGGACTTACCAGTCCTTTGTTGAACAACATTATACCACACCTGGTCCTCAGCCGAAGACTCTCCCTGGCAGCATTCTTCCGATACAGCTGGGCAGACATCTTCAGGGAAATGACAAGAGGGCACATCTGGAAACTGCTGAGCTGATGTCATCTCTGGAGATGGAACCTTGGAACAGGAACAAAAAGGAAAACAGCTGGTCTGAAGTCATCCAATACCCAGGCGATGAATCAGGATACAGCTGGGATGGTGTCCTCTCTGAATCTTAAGTCATTTGGTGGACCAGTCAATGGATTCTGGAAAGCCAGTACACTGCAGAACTGATGAATGTGGGGCACCTGAGTCCTGGACATCCAGACTGGTGGAACAACATAGGTATGGCAACGGCTGAGTGGCAGCACTGGCTACCACTGCTCTGCTTTCCATTTGGTAGGCATGGGCACATTCACAGGAAGGTCTTTGCATTGTGGCCAATAGCACAACGGGTCAGGTGCTGGAATTATTACCCCATCTGGGTGCTCATAATTCTCACTGTGAAAGGTTTCATGTCCCTCTCCATCCACAATTCGAACAGTGTCAATAAGCAGTGTCCTGCCTCTTTTTCACGGGCTGTATTTTTCTTGAAACATTCTGTTCCTGACATGCTTGTTTGCACCAGGATACACATATTTCATTGCTTCTTCCCAAATCCAGGATTTTCTGCATTTTTCAATCTTGTCCCAGACTCTCTGAGGAAAGGTAGGAAAGGACATCTCATAGATTTCATTCTCTTTCCTATGAACCAGTCTTTCCTCTTTACTAGCTTTGGTCAACTTGAGACCTCTGGCCTGGCTTGGGGGTGGCCAGTCCTGGTTCTGCCAGCTACGCATTCTTAATGACACAAAAAATGAATCCCTGCCTTCTTCTTGTACAGCCAGGGCAGTGGAATCACCACTCTCTCCCATGCATTCCTCTGAGGCAAGAGCTTGAGGCTGTGTACCAGTTCCTTTTTCACAAGGCCACATAGGTTCCCCCTCTTCTTCTTCCTCACTGAGAATCTGTGCCCAGGAGTGAACAGTCATCCTTAATCCTGAGACTGTCCACTCTTCGCTGGGCACGGAGGTCAAAACCTCCCATTCAAAGGCCTTCCTCATCTCGTCTTCACCTATGAGACTTGGGCTAGGTCCCTCTCTCCAAGGGTCTACTGATGCTCTTCCCAAAATATCTCTCTGCGACTCAGACTCTGAAACATCAGCACATTGTTCTGCCTGTAAATCTGCACCCTCTAGCTTTGTGGCACACTCTGAGGGGCCTTCTCCAACAGGCTCCACCTGGTGCTGTGTGCTGCCAACTGCAGATTTGTGAACTTTTGTCCATGTGGGAGCCAAACAATTCTTGGGCACTTTAAATAAACCATATTTCTCTAGGCACCCAGAACAATGAGGTACCATGAAGACGTCCCTTCACACATACTCGCACTGGATATCCAGGAATCACCACATGAGGAGGCAGTTGTCCCCCATAGTAATATCTCTCAATTTCCCTTAACTTGCTAACTTCTACTGCTATCACAGCCAGGGCATGATCTGGGTAGCGGACTGGTCCTGAAGCCATGACTGCAAAGAAAAAACAAACAACGCTCACTTTTAATTCAAGTCCCCCTTCACTGAAAACTTTCTTTCTCTTTCAAAATGGCTCCTCTGCTGCTGTGTTTACATTACTACCCCACCCTGTGATGGCGGCGGCAGAACTCCTATGCATCAACATTCTGTAATTGGGTCAAGCCACTGCACATCCAATTTACACACTCTACTGATAACTTTGAGTAAACTGCACAAACTTGCACTGTTCTTTATCCTAGCACATTTATATGATTTACCACAGACTTTTCACTTGCTGAAGACATTGCTTTAGCTTACAGTCCCTTAAAGCCTCAGTATTTCATAAAACAGGATTGCCTGTATTTCTTGCTGCATATCTGATACATCTCACAGTCTCTCACGTGGCTTTGAAAATTATACTGACACTGAACCTATAATTATGCTCACAGTCGATTGCTTAGAATTCTTGCTTTTGCTGGCAAAACGTAACACAGTCCTTCTTTGCAAAGTGATTACACTGCTGCACACAGATTCAGCTGGCTTTTGGTGAAATCACACAGTTTGAGCAATTTCTGTTAGTACTCACTGTTATCAGTAGCTGTTTGCTGTGATGGAAAATGGCCTGCAGCCAGTCTTGGAGGCCTCTGGAAAGAAGAGGGTTGGCAGTCCTGCTGATTGTCCCTCTGAACACCACACTCACAGTCCAGTTGATCGAGATGTGGGTTGAGCCCTAATTTAAACAGAAGAGTCAGTATTTTACACTTTAACAGCACTTTCAATCACCGCAACACTCCTCTGGTAAGCCAGTTCGCACACTCCACTCACTCACCATATCAAGTGCTGTGCAGTCACTCTAGAGCTGGCTTGTGGGCGGGACTGATTGCAGTCTCACCAATCACTCAACACCATGCAAATGAGCCTCTTTCCTCTCGTGCTCTTCTCCTCACAACGATTGTCGAGCAAGCACAATTTAAACTGTAAAACCACACTTTTAATTTTTTCTTCAACGACTCCTTGGCGGGAGCCCATTTCAACCATTTTTCATGGCCATTAAGCACAACAAGTCTCTCAGTCCACCCAGAAAGCATTTTCAACATCTAGGGCACAATTTTCCTTTTGCTACCCACAGTTTTCCACACATTTCTTTGTCACAAACACTTTTAAAAGCTGGCAAACGCTGTAGTTTGATGCAAGACAAGGGCATACACTCTCAGGCTTTACTGCTCCTTGGTAAACATTGGCATTTTAATAGCAGCACATGGATAACAGCACACAGCGGCACATTAGTTAAACATTGCTTCAGTTGTTTTGGGCTACCCACTGCCAGATAACCAAAATGCTAGCCTTTTTCCAAGTGACCTTTCTTACATTCCTCCCTAAATTCCAAACCCAAATCCTCACCAGTGCCTCCATTTTTGTAACACCCACCCAGGTATGCCGTTTCTATCTGACAGCTCTACCTGGTTGGCTGGGTTTGGGGAGGAATATCTCACTCGGCACATTGGCTAGGTTTGGTTACTCTGCAACGGGGCACCCAAGTAACTCCAGACACAGGAAGCAATAACTGTAATGTCCAATACCAGAAGTGGGATTCTAAAGTGTGGCTTTTATTCACATCCAACAGAATAAACAAAGCATAGATGGACCCCAACGGGGCTACACTCCTGGTAATGCAGATTTATGGAGATCAGAACACATCCTCATTCACTTTAGCCGTCTGGCTCTAAAACACACTGGGCACACAGCCCACACTTGTACTCTGCTCTGGGTTTTCCCCTGGCTCGGCTCCCTTGCCAGCCACTTGGACACTTTCCATATAGCATGGAAACATTTACTGGTGGATCCCTAAACCACCTATGAGCACTTCTGCTCCATCAGGGAATCTTCCTCATCAATCCCACATCTGGGTGCTTTTCTCAGGCACTTGCCAAGTACCTGAGAGAAAGCAATAGGTGTCCCAAAGTAAACCCATAGAGGTGAATTAGGTTTCTACTGATGGAGGGATCTCCCCTCCTCTCGCTCCCATAATTCATACCCAGACATTTCTCTGGACTGTAACATCTCATCCTTTTAAACACTTTGCCGTGTAGATTCTTTTTAAATGTATTACATTCAATCTACTGTCTTTACATCCCATGTGTGCTGAACTTGAGCATACTTAAACAAGTGGCTGTGTCCATTACTCTAGACCCCCCACAGAGTTAAGCGGTCCAATCCCCACATCTTCCAAACTGTACTTGGCTGTCTTTCCCTGACCCCACAGTGACAGTCACTTTAGTTTCATTTTGTTTCAGGTGAAAACACATGGCCCTTTAGCAGAGCGAACTCACCCCTTGGTTGCAGGTGCCCCACAGGCATTTTCTCCTCAAAGAAAATCTCATCCAGAACTTCTGGTGCCCCAACATGAACTTAAATCAGGCAGCTTCTTTTCTCCCTATCCGGACCAGGGGGGTTGACCCTGGAAGTGGGCTGATTCCTTCCCCCATCCCTGCAGGGATGGTGCCCTGAACCACTAAAAGCGGTCTCTACAACTTCAATGTGTCCTTCTTGTGTTCCTCTTCAGGTGAGAACACACACCTATACCAAAAAATAGCTATTTGAACAGAGCTTAGAGCTCTGAGGGCCTGCCTACAGCAGAGCACCTCCACTACAGACTGCCACAGACTACTGAACTCACTTCAAAATTCCCCAACGTGCTACTCTAACCTCCAACTGCAACATTCCAGTGTGGCTTATGCAGCTGCAACAGTTCTAAAATGATGTCATCCCTCAGTCTCAGCTGAGACTGAGAACAGAGTGAGACAGTGTGAAATCCATTTAACCGGAGTTTCACAAGCTGCCTTCCCTGCCTACCACTAGGTCTTACTGGGATTCTGGTAACCCCGGATAACTGTGGGGTTACACTTACATCTATAAAAACTAACCTACTCAAATGAAATCTAAAAGAGAAAAAAATAAAACAGCCTCTGACCTCTGTCTCCCGCTGGTGTCTCCAACCACTCCAGTGGGAGTCACTGATACTGACAGCTACTCCCCAGGCAGCTGCTGAAGCAACTTCTGCCTTTGTTGCAGCAAATGCCTCTTCCCCCACAGTATCATGAGACAGTTCTGTTTCCAAGCAACACCCAGGGCTCAGGTGGTAGTTTTTTTAGCATCGGTGGGCAGAGGAGAATGGTACTGCAGCAAAAGTTTAGCAGCAGGTAATTCAGCAGCAATTCTTGGATGTGCAATATGGCAAATATAGCAGTTCAGCAGCTTGACTAGCTCTGAAGTGGCTTCTGCCTTTGTTGCAGTAAACGGCCGGCCCTCCACAGCATCACAAGACACCTGGATTTCCACTGCAGCACCCAGGGCTCGGGCACTAGTTGTAGTGTTGGTGGATGGGGAATATTATACTGCAGCGAAAGTTCTTCAGCTAGTAATTCAGCAGCAGTTCTTAGAAGTGCAATATGATCAGTTCAGTTTAGTTTATCATTAGACAAAGTATGCATAATTATATGTTACATACAAACAAGAACAGAGACACTCAAGAAGAAATCTGAATGTAGTATAATATTTAATAAAAATAAAAGACATTTCAAAATGCATCACACTAATACACATAGACTAACAATTTCATACATAATACGTCTAATCCCACTAGATACCTTTTTTTAAAATTCCACTGCTTTGGCTGCAAAGTTACCAAGTGCACATAGTAGTGCATTTTGATTAGAAAAAAGAAGTTGAATTGTCATCCCCCATTTTCCTTGACCAATCATCAGATCAGTAAATAGAAGTATCTATTTTTCCCATTCTCTTTCCAGTTGTATACATTCAAAGCAATCCTTGGAAATGGTAAGGATTAGATCTGTATTACAGATACATGGTGTTAAAATGCTTCTTTCCATGAAGCAACCTCATGGGTTAGCAATTATTCCGCATACTGCCCTTCTATGTTGTTGTTTTTTTTTGCAAAATAATAAGTATTAGTGCTGGCCCAGTGGTGTGGTTGGCTGAGGCACTGGTGTCTTACCTCTTGCCATGATGGTGACCCATATTCATGGTGTGAGCGGGATGCTGGGGATCGGGAAGGGAGGAAGATGACCGAGCATCCAGAGGACAGTTCTCTCCCAGGGAGGGTGGCTTGGTAGTCCTGCCAAATTATTGCCCCCAGATGGATGCCTGAGGGCAGAACAGTCAGGGATGCCAATGAAGGGAAGGTGCTGTGGGGCACCACAGCATGCGTAGGTCTCCATGTACACACACTGACATGTCACAGCCCAGCAAAGGGGAGGAATACAGGAAGAAAAACAGGGGGAAAACACCCTCGGTGGTGGGATGTGGATCGACACCCTGCAGGCTCTGCACTGGTGGCTGGCACAGCCAAGGTTCTCTGGCAGAGAACAACAGTGAAGGCAAGTCCCACAGGAGCCAGGTGACGGGGTTGTGGAGGTCAATCAGATGAGGGCTGCCAGGGATACCAGGAGGATAAAGTACATATTAAAACAAGCAAACAAAAAAAATAAGTATTTCTTCTTCTTGAAATTTGTTTTAATATTTTTTAATGGGGAATTCCTATGAATCGTAATTGTATGCATTGCTGTGTCCACAATTTTTTGATATGCCAACTTAACAAAATTAACTTAGTCCTCCTTTGGATCAAATATGTAGCCATTCTCCAAACCTAATTTCCTCAGAGAGAGAGATCAAGTTTCCCAAACCATGTTTGTCCATTACCTAACTGTATAGCAACCATCCTGCATTTGTAGCCAAGACTACTTTCTGACATTTCTATCTTTACCCAAAACTTTGTAGCTCTTTTCATTAATATAGGAAATACAGCCAAAGTCACTGTCCCTGGAGTGCAACTAAAATGGTGCAGGGTCTCCATCAGAAGCCCTACAAGAAGAGACTGAAGGACTTCAGTATGAACACCCTTGAAGAGCAAAGGGAGAAGGGAGATGTGATTGAGAACTATAAATACCTCATGGGTGTAAATAAAATAGAGGAAGAGAGCATGTTTCAGAGGAAAAGATGTACAAGAACAAGAGGACATGCGATGAAGCTGGATGGAGGCAAATTCAGTAGAGATATCAGGAAGTACTTCTTGACTGAAAGAGTGGTAGATGCCTGGAACAGTCTTTTAGTGGAGCTGGTGGGGGCAAAACAGTGGTGGGCTTCAAGCATGCATGGTACAGGCATAATAGAATCTTAGTGGGAAGTAGGGGGGAGAGTCAGAGAACAAGTAGTGTCTGTGGTAACACTAGAGTCAGGAAAAAGAAATGGGCACACTGGGTGGGCCAAGCACTCCTTATCTGCCAACAAATTCTGTTTCCATGTTTCTGTTTCAGCTCTTCCTGCTGCACTAGAAATATATCTAGGTATTACAAGAATAAATTTTTAAAATAAGTTCTGAACCATATCTAAATGTTGTATGTTACTGTCCGGTCCCCATCTTTTACAGCTACATAAAATATGAGAATTACCCTTGGCCTCAAAGCATCTTTTACAGTAAGAGCCAGATATTAATTATTTATGAATGTGTGGGCAAAATAATTATTAGCAAGAGATTTAACTACTGTTTCTTTTGTTTTCTTGATGTGAGTTTTCAACTTAAATTTTGGCCGAACCAAGCCCCTAAATAACAGAAGTCTATCACCTCTTAAAAAGCACTATTACTAATATTCCATATGTAAACCCTAGGTGGCACTATCCCAAGGGCTACTACCCCTGCCTGCATGGCTACTTGGAGGTTAAGGGGCCTGGGTACTGAAATGGGTGCCTCCACCCGGAAGATAATGAGGTTAGTAACAAGGCTAACTTGGGTACAGCCCTCAGGGACTCTGTAACCCCCCTATTTCCCCTCTAGTGGCCTAGACAATATGCAACAAACCCTTTAACAGTAGCCTCTATTCAGCATACAATTTCCCACACTGTTTGTACTTACCACCAGGGCTGGTTCCACCAGTTCAACCCTGGAGCCCCCTGTAAAACAAGGTTAGGCACAGCAAATAACAGCAGTACAGTGCTTTTGGTACAACCTGGAACCATAGTCAGATTAAATGCAAAAAGAGTTAGATCTGATTTATTCAGGGGAATTGAACAAGGGAAGGGTGTAATCTGGTTGATTGATTTGAAAACTGATCTAGTCAGGCAATTATGCATGCACTTTTAGTCCCTACACAGTCACATGCTCTGGGAACCCAGTTGGAAGTAAGGTGGGCTAGCCTGGAATGTTGCACGGGGTAGGCCAGCATCACATCTGGTTGGGGCCGTGTGATGAAAAGAAAAGGCATACACAGCCACACAAAATTTGTAATCCAGATCCTGAAGGCTCAGTTCATGAAAGGAAAAACGACAATGCAATCAGAAGACAACACTTGAGATTTAGCTGTTGTTGCAGTGAGACTGCAGGTTGATGACTGGTTTGCCAGGAGAAGCAGGGCCCACATGAATTACCGAGATGTTGTTCCTGTTCGAGATGGTTGAGCAGAGGGCTGATCCCTGGGTGAGTCTCCTGTCAGTGATGGCTTCTGTGCCTGAAGTAAATGGCTGGGCCAGGTGGCAAGGCCCAGGCCAGGTGGAACAGTTCAGATTTTGAGTCCGGTAGTGCTGGATGCAGCTTCCAGCAAGCATTGCACAGTTACACAGTGGGGAACCAAATTACGACCCACTAACAGCACACAGCACATTTATATTAAAGCAATCACCATACCACAATGCGGAAGGCAGTCCTGCCACAATATCAGTGTCTCTGAGCAAAAAAAGGAATTCTGTGGTAAATGGATGTCCTGACAGGCCGATCACGTACAGCAAATCTCTGGTCTTCTTCAGGTTCAAATCTGGTCACTCTTCAGAGGCTTTATCACAATTCAATTCAGATACAGTCCAATTGCTAGGCCTTTCAAAGGATTCCCTACCAAGGGACTGCAGGCGGACAGACAGGCCAAACTCAGCCTTTCCACCAATCTCCCACGCGAAATATGCAGGAGCTGTTGCTCGAATCACTCAAGCTGTTTACTCTTCAAACTCTAACTACAGACTGACTGACTGCAGCAGGCAGCTTGGGAATTTCCATTAGGTCCAAAAGGTTCTGGTTGGTTGATCCATCTGTCTGTCAAAGCAAGGGCTCCCCCTCCAGGTCTGTTTTGGCACCAAAATGCAAAAACTACAATTCCTACAGAATTTGCTCCCACAAGACCCCTGGGGACAGGCTCCATTTTAGAGTCCCCAAAGGCACTGATTGGTGCTGACTGGCAGTCCAAAACAAAATTGGTGGTGCAATACCGAAAGTCCATACTGCAAAGAAGGCAGGTTAGACAAACTACCATACTATTGCTACTAAAGCAGATAAACAGTAAAGTTACAGATTCCAAAAAAGATCCCTGTGCACAAATATTGATGGCAGAACGGCATGATTATCTGGCAGCCCAGGCGGGACTCAAGCCTAGAAACACTCAGCCCCCTCCCAGATTAAATAAGCACCATGTTATAGGCAGCTCTTAAAGAGACAGAGCACAGAGGCATTAAGGCACTCTCATACAACACTTTTAAAATGCTAAGTCACAGGATATCAGCCTGGCAGTGGGCATTTAGGCAAGCCCAAGGAAGACTTTTGGGAACCCCCATTTGTAGGGGGGATACACATATTTTTAACTCATTTTGTTCTTGAGCCAAAAACTAAAAAGTTAATTTTTGGCTGTATTAAGTTTTAATGTCATTATAACCAATCAATTATTGCCTGCATGGCTCTTTTTAGGCCCAAGAGAGTTTCTGATAAACTGTGTCATTCACAGAGAACATAAAGTTTAACAAGATGACCATTAATTAAAGTATTCACTAACTCAAGAGAGCTTACCAATGTGTCAATGTAGACATTAAATAGTGTAGGGTTAAGGAAACTGCCCTGTTTTACACCTGACTCCACCTCTAATGAGACAACTAGAGAGTCATCCTTCTTTTTTCTTATGCACGTTTTTGTGTTAAACATGAAGTAGTTTAATTATAGAAAGCAGTTTTCCATTAATTTACTTTTCCTTTAAGATTTTCATAATATGTTGCTGTTTATAAAATGGCAAGAAAAAAATCTAGAAATTTCATTGACCCAAAGACATCATCTGACTATGCATTAAATCTCTAGAAATGCATGGTCAGCTTCCCTATCTCATTACCATGGTCCAAAAAAAAAACACAAATCACCTGGCAACTGGCATAGCACTCCATAGCCAGAAAAATTGTTTTTGTAAGTGCTGCATACTGACACCATGTTGAAAATCTGAACCATTACTGCCACAATTTTTTTTTGTAAAGCCACTCTTCATTCACTCATACACTTCATATACTTCTGCTAATAAACATATTTATGCCTGTCCCCAGTCTCCCACAACTTTCTGACAAATCAGAAATCAGAGACACATTCATGTGGTGTTTTCATTGTTCTTTAACCTTTTGCACTATTGTACTTTTTATAGAATATTGGATTACTAGCACTTTAGCACCAGTGTGTTGGGGCATGTATTTTAACTATTCAATTTTTGTTGCAAAGGCAGCACTTGTCATTAATTTGTTTTTGTTTTTTATGTTTTACACTGACTTCTTAGGATTTTCATTTATTATGGTCTGTTTTTATAAATGGTGAATATCAAAATAATATCATTGAATGTTCAAGGTATGAATCACCCTATTAAGAAAAAGAATGTTCTTTCTTAATTAAACTTTAATAAATGTGATATATCCCTCCTACAAGAAACCCATCTCCTTAAAAGGGAGGTGAAGACCTTGTCGAAGGGCTGAGCGGGAAAGTCCTACTCTAGCTCCTTTTGCACTAAAAAGCATGGAGTCTCTAATTTACTTCAGAAGGGATGTCCTCTTCAGGTGATAAAAGCCCTTACAGATAAGGAGGGGTGCTGGGCTTTTATATTGGGTCAGAAATATTTGGTCTCTGTTCTTTTCATCAATATCTATGCCACTAATGTTGACTCCCCTGATTTTTATTTACACTTAGTTGAGAGAATTTCTGAGTGGACTCATGACTTCATGATTCTTATTGGAGAGGATTTTAATCTTCCACTTGATCCTTTTCTTGATAGAATCCCTGTAGAAAGAAGCTCCCCATCCCATCAAAACTGAAGAGAGGTAGTGCTACAGCTCTTTTCTGAATTTAGTTTACAAGATTGTTGGAGGGTTTTGCATCCCAAACTAGTAGTTATACTTTTTGGTCACACCGATTCCAAATGTGTGGTCATTTAGACTATTTTTTATGCAGCTCTACAGTTTTGGGGGACCTGACTGAGTCATCTATTTTACCTATTATTATCTCTGATCATGCCCAATTGCTTTGGTATGGTACTCAAGTCGAGCATTATTAAATCTCCCCTGTGGTGGTTTAAACCTACTTTGTTATGCTTTTTTATTTTGAGACAAATGCCTCATGAGATGCTTCAATGTATTCACTTTGGGACACTTTTAAGGCTTTTGTTCTGGGCCAGGTGATATCATGTGTCCCAATGGTTAATAAGAGTAAGAAACAGAAGGTAGTAGACCTTACTATGAAAATATAAACATTGGAAGCTGGGTGTGTCAGATTTCTGAATGTTTGGCCTTAATTACAAGTTAAATTACATTTATCATCAAGAGCCCTCTTCTTTAAGCAGCAGTCCTACTGGGAAAGTGGTGAGAAGGCAGGAAAACATCTTGCCTATGGACTGAAATGTAAGTCTATGGAGAGGCAAATTTATTTTCTATGGGCTGAGGACCAAAATATTCTTACTGACCCAGGGCAAATGGCTAATACATTCCAATGCTATTATCAGGGTTTATATAGTTGCTCAATTAATCTGAGCAGTGAGGCTTATGCTCCATGATTTAAAAAGATATATTTGCCCCATTTATCCCCAGAGAGTGCTCAGTCTGTGGAGGAAGATATAAAATTACACAAAATACAGGTGGCAATTCGATTCTTGACAGTCAGTAAGGCCCCAGAGCCGGATGGTTTGACCGTGGATTTTTATCAAGCCTTCAAACCTGTTTTGGTCCCTTGATTACTTAGGCTCTTTAAGGCCATTCTAGACTCTGGTACAATGTCCCCTCAATGCAAGAAGCAACCATCACTGTCATGCCAAAGTCTAATAAGGACCCAACTATTTGTGCTAATTTTAGATCAATTTTGCTATTGAATGTTGATTGTAAGATCCTTGCTCTCCGTTTGGAGAAGGTTTTACCATGTATTATACATAAATCTCAAGCTGGCTTTATGAAGGGATGGCAGGGCAGTGATAATTTTTGGGCAGTTTTAAATTTAATACAGGTTGCCATCAGGGGTCGAGAGTCTGCTACACTTGTTGCAATCAGTACTGAAAAGGCATTTGAGTCCATTGAATGGAATTATCTAATTTTTTCACTTTCAAAAGTGGGTATCAGACCTATATTTCAAAAATGGGTACACAGATTTTATTCCTCCCCCAAAGCAAGGGTATTAGAAAGTAGGGTGTTATCTGAATCCTTTTCCCTATTTCAAGGAACCAAGCAGAGCTGTCAATTGATCCCTTTGCTTTTTTGAGTGATATGGAACCATTAAACACTGAACTGTGTCAGCATGCGGAGATGCATGGAATTATGGTGGGGAACCACTCCTTCTCCACATTGCTTTTCACGGATGATTTGCTTCTGATTCTTTCCAAAGTTGAATCCTCATTGCCGGCCACTTGGGAGGTCTTTGACTCTTTTGGGGCCATTTTGTGTTTGAAAATCAACTGGTCTAAGACTGAAAGTTTGCCATTGTATACAGAAGACTCCTCTTGGGCATGGCTGAGATATGAAACACTTAAATGGGAAGCTAAGGGGATCAGTTATTTGGGGATATGTAGTTCCGCTGATTTACAGAACATGTCACATAAATATTCACAATCTCATAACCGTCTTAACAGTGGATATAACCAGATGGGCCCAATTAAATCTTACACGTCTTGGTAGGATTGCTGCTATTAAAATGATGGCCTTCCTGAAACATTTTTATTGTCTCACTAATTTGGTTTTACCTATTTCTTCCAGGCTATGGAGTAAACTGGGAAAATTCATTCCAATTTTATTTGGGAGAGAAAATATCTTGTTTTGGATAGAAAAGCTTACGTGCTTCTACCACAATAGGTGGGTAGAATCTACCCTGGCCATGGGCTTATCATTTGGCTAATGGTTTCAGGCAGTCCCTGTTTTGGATTAACCCAAATCCGAATCCAGCTTCCATCTGGGTGGATATTGAAAAGGACATACTAGGTTACTCACCATAGTCAGTCAGCTTGAGAGATCCATTGAAGTCACCAAATCTAGCTACCCTTCCAATATTATTTACCAGGCAGGTATGGAGGAAGATGTCTCAATTGTTGGGCTAGAATCATAGGTACCGTGGTCCTTATGGACCAATGTGGAATAATGTAAGAATACAAATAAGTGACTCCATGCTTTATTGGCCCACATGTGCATCACAAGGTCTACCCTTGGTGGGTGATTTGTTTGATCCCGAGAGTGGCATTCTCAGATCTTTTACCTAGCTGCAAGCTGCATTTAATCTGCCTGTATGGGATTTATGGAGATACTTGCATTTAAGACATATACTTACTTCATGGGTTAATAAGGATTACCAGAGGGTAAACTTGGAGCCCTCAAATCATCCCTTGCCCTGCATGACTGGACTCCTATTGACCTGGCACCTACCCTTGATCAGGCCCTCAGTTAATTCATTAAGGGCTTTAGCTCCATCTGTGACATCTATGCCCCACTTACCAAAAGAAAAATTCAGGGGTAGGCAAATGGCTGAATTGATGGGGAGCTCCTCTCCCACCTGAAAGAAAGGGATATTCTCTTGGAGAAAGCCAGAAACACAGGTAGCAAGCATGACTACCAGTGCTAGAGAACAGCAAGGAACTGCTGCACCAAGCTAATCCGGCTCGACAAAGCCAGCTATCATAAGACCCAGCTTTGCAATTCTTGGGGTGATGGGAAAAGATTCTGGGATAACATCAAAAGCATGCTTGGAAAGGAGAACAAGAAGTACCATCAGCTGCTCAGTATCAGTAACACCCCCACTACAGACCCTCTAGCTATTGCAGAATCCTTCAATAAGGCCTTCACCGATCTTACCCCAGTGCAACCACCTGCCTGTTTTTAACCTGATTTGAACCATTCTAATGATGAATCTACTGAGTGTTCTCACCTGTCCTTCTACTTTAAAAGGGTGACGTTGAAGGAGGCCCTTACTATGGTAAAGAAAATACTAGGTAAGACCAGACTGGGCAGTAACGGGACAGACATGAAACTTCTATCCCTCACCCTGGACATTCTTATAGTTCCCATTATTGTGCTGTACAATAAGTCCCTGGCTCTGGCCCAATTCCTGGCAGTTTGGAAGCAGGTCCTAGTTACACCAGTGCATAAAGGAGACAACAAGTCTATGGTAGCCAACTACAGACCCATCTTGATCCTCTCCCCCCCATCCAAGGCACTGGAAAAGATTGTGGTGGGTCAACTCATTGACTACCTCAATAATTATAATCTACTATGCCCCAACCAGCATGGCTTCAGACAAAATCACAGTACCACTGCTGCCCTGCTGGACTACGTGAACTATGCACATAAGGCCCTGGATGAACACAAACTGGTGACGTCTGTCTTTATTAACCTCACCAAAGCCTTTGACACAGTCATCCACACCCTGTTACTGACCCAACTACAAAACATGGGTGTGGCCCCAATGCCCTTTGCTGGTTCCAAGACTACCTGTTATGGAGAAATCAATGTGTCAAAATTGAGCAAACAGTATACAGCGCAAGAGAGGTATCATTAGGGGTACCCCAGGGATCAGTACTGGGTCCCCTACTCTTCAGCCTCATCTTAATTGACCTTCCCACAGCCTGCAACACCAAACTAATACTATATGCAGATGATGCTGTGCTCCTGAACAGCAGCACATCTGAGGCTGCCCTACAATCTGAGCTGCAGAACTCCTTCTCCAAACTCAGAACTGGTTCTGTAGTCATAAGTTGCTACTAAACTACAAGAAGACAAAGGCCATGCTTATGTCCAGCCCCAACAACAAAAATAAGCACCACCCCCTCATCCTCTCCAACTTATGCAGTGAGCTACTGGAACAAGTTCACTTGTTCAAGTATCTAGGGGTCATAATAGATGATACATTCACATTTTTGCACCATATTGACTCTGTGGTCAAGACAGTCATTACCAATATTGGTGTCCTGTACAGGCAACACCTCTCTCTGGGGAACCTCTGGCTCTCAGTCTACAGTTCAATTATATCTACTATTGACTATGGACTAGTGATCTATGGGGCGGCAATGGATACGGTGCTCAAGAGGGTTCAGGCTGCACTCAACAAAGCCTGCAGACTGATCCTGGATGCTGAGCGTGGCACTCACACCTGTACTCTGTACGAATGTGCAGATTGGCTGTCATTAAGAAACAGGGTCAAATTCAAGACCTGCATCCTAGGGAAGAAGGCTCTATTGGGTAAAACACCACCTTGTGTAGGCAATTTGATGAAGGAGGCCAACTCATTATAGGTCACCAGAGGGAGGACTAGAGGGGCCTTGGCTATCCCCTTCCATCGCACTTCACTTGGGTAATGTGCATTTGCCTACCGGGCCCCTCTGTGGATGAATGAACTCCCTGGGCACCTCTTGGCCACCAATTATCTGGCACAATTTAAAACTGACCTCAAACAGCACCTAATAACACTCTCTAAGTGCACCTGCCCCTGAGTCCAGCCACACCTGCTCTCTGTGCCCCCCAACAAGCACTAGGCAGGCCTCATGTACCCACTCCCTCTGTCCCTCCTCAAGACTTGCCTTAGCAATCAGTCTGCATCATGCTCATTCAGCACCCACCACCCCACCCTTCCCCCCCAACTCACAGTGCCGTGAGTTTTCCTAACAGTTACTACTAATGCAAGGCTGTCTGGCCATGCCTCACATGCCTCACATCCCACCATTTACTTTAGCATGTCTTCTCCACTCAGCCTCCCCTAACCCCACCATTTATCCCTATACCTTATCACCCTTCTTCCCCCACCCTTCACCTCCACTGCATTACATGCCTCTCTCTCTCTCGTACCTCCTTTCTTCACCCCACTGCCAGCTATCCTCATCCCCCTGAACTACTGACAAGGCATTCTGTGGCTGCTTATCCCCCCATAAAGTGATGAAGTGTTATCTTGTTATTTTAACTTATACCTATGTTTTGAGTTATTTTGTAAGTTCTGAATCCAAGCGGTATCGTTCATTGTAATGTACTTTTGCTTTCTCCTATTGTTCTTTGTTTTGCAATGTATGATATGGAACCTTTGTAAATGAGCTTGCACTCAAAGGTCTTTTCCGAATCACTAAATAAATAAATAAAAAGATGATTCAAACTGATTTAAATAAAAACTTAAACATGTGGTTTTCTTTAACTTGGAGGCATACAAGCGTATTGTATTAACTTTTACAAAACGCTTACCTCCTGTATTGGGAAACTTGTAGATTAAAATGTACTGATGAAATACAGGTTTTACTGGATCCTGAAAACTGGAATTGGTGATGGTCTGAAGCTCATCGAGCTTCTTCTGACCCAAGAGTTCAAGTAATACAAAAGAAAATCCTGAGTAGATGATACCAAACTCCAGCTAGACTTTGGAGTATGGGTGTATCCCCTTTTGACCTTTGCTGGAGCTGCAAAGCTGCTCTGAGTACTCTTTATCACATATTGTGGGAATGCTTCCCAGTGAAAATTTGGCAGAAGGATATTTTCAGACCACTTGAGCAGATTTTGGGTATAAGGATTCCTCAATCTCCCTCCTTTTGGATTCTAGGGGATCCCACACTGCTATCACTCCGACATAAGAAATTTAGAGTGGTACTTTATACTGCTGCATTAGAAATGAAGAGGCTTCTTCTTATTCACTGGAGGGTGGATATTCTTCCCTCCTATGCACAATGATCGCAAGTTATGATTAAAGCAGCTTCTTTTCAATGGATACTACATTGGAGGAAGAAGGCTCTTCTAAAATGTTACCTACCATGGGATGTTTGGTTAAATTCCATTGGGCTGGATTCATGAGTCATGGTTATGTACTGTTTTATCATGGTTTGTGTCTTCTTTTAGGTTTTGTTATGTTTCACTGTGACAGGGTTGAATAGGACCCTGTCCCAGTTGTTATGGAGAGTTAGAATGCAAGGATCTGGCTGGCCCTCCAGCACAGCAGTTGGAATTCTGCTTGCAATGCTAGAGACCTGGGTTCAGGAATGGACCTGGGTCACCAGAGGGCCGGCCGGGGGAAGAAGGATAGAGCATCCCATGGACAGCTCTCCTTCGGGGGAGGGGAGGGAAGTGTCTGGCATGTGATGGACCCCTAGTGGAGGCTGGGGGTCCCACAGCTACCGGCACTCACAGCTAATGGAGGAGGGGTGGACGCTGGATGTCATTTCACGTCCCCACCTCCCGGAGGAAAAAAACAAGAAAATGGAGGAAGGGAGAGCCTCCATCTACATGAGGCCCTCCCCGGGCTTAAATCAGCCACTGCTGTTGCACTCCCAACCAGTCACTAATCCTGTGGTGCCAGAATTAGGGAAACCAGTGCCTCGGCTCTGCCCTCCGGGGGTAAGCCGGGGGTAACCAGGGAGTTACAGCAATGGGCAGTTGGTGGGAGCTCTGGGGTCCATGACCAGGGTGAATACACAGGACAGAGGTCTCTCTAGGGAGAAAAAGATAATAAAAAAAAAGAATGCAAAGCTCTGTTCTGTTCTTTCCTTCCTGTCTCTTGTCTGTCTGGTTGCACAACCAAATTTTCCTGTGAGACCTAGGATTTGATCACCCCAACAGTCTTACAATTCTTTGCCTCTCACTGTCTCTCAGTATTCCCTTGCTGTTTCTGTCTTTTCCTCCCTTGCATATCTGCTGGTATAAAAAAATATGCAAATCATTGGGTAGAAATATAACTGATATTGGGTTCCATTTGTTTAGAAATTACAAAGTGTTACTGTTGAAATGTATATAATTATAGTTTGAGATGATTGCAAAAAGCTATTGGGAACTCAAGGGGTTAACCTGAAAGCAGTTTGTAAGCCCTTTTTCAGAAGCTGTGGAGAAGGGGCTTCAGTTCTGGTAATTTGTGTTCTTGCTGCACCTGCCTGAAACATACAAGAACATTTTAGGAAAAAAACAGGATGCTTGTTAAGAAGAGGAGTTGCAAAGACTTATAAGACAGAGCTGCAATTTCTTGCAAGGGACATAGAGATTGAAGGAAAACGCAGATGGATCTTCTCTGTTTATTCTGCCTTTTTAAATAGTTATTCTGAACTTTTTTTATGTTTCTGCTAGTACTAATAAACACTTTTTGTGAATTCTACAACTGCTCCTGGTTTTTCCTATGCTTCCTTACCTGTGCCTAGATGATAGATGGTGTCAGCCTAAGTGAGATTTATGCCGCGCATACTCTAAGCCAGGAGTTTTGTGTGTGGGTACTGGACCTAGTACCAGGGAAGCACAGAGGAAGGTATGGATTCTGCAGTAGCAAGTCCAGGAGCGGTTACCAAGAGAATGGCAGTCAAACTAGCAGAGACAGAAGTCCAAGCTGAAATTATACAGCCAGCACAAGTTATGGAAAAAGAACAAGCAGTGACAGTACCTGAAAGCCTGACTGCCTTTTTCAAATGGTGGGCTATACAACAAAAAGAGACAGAGAAGCAGAGAGAAACAGAGATTTAATGTTTAGAGCATACCTCTCAACTGTCCCTGATTTTCAGGGATGTCCCTGATTTTGCCTCAGAAATTTATTTTGTCCCTCCTAAATTTGGCATTTCTGTCACTGAACAGTAGGGATTTGAATCACAAAATAATGCCAGCCATTGGTGTTGCAGTCTAGTTCTCATTAAGAAAATGCTATTCACACTAAGAAGCATGTTGTATACAGTTTCTGGAACTAATATTACTATTTTTTCAGATGTGTCCCTGATTTTGGTCATTTGTCCCTGATTATTTTAAGCCTTGTCCCTGATTTGTGATGAGGGAGGTTGAGAGGTATGGTTTAGAAGCACAGAAGAGAGAAGAGATGCAGTGACAGGAGTAACAGAGGAGAGAAGAGATGCAGCATCAGGAGCAACCATGGCTGGATGCCTTGCAAGCTATCAAAGGCAGAGGATCTGGCACAGATCCAGATGAGCAACAAAACACAAGCAACTTAAAAGCCATTAAACTTAAGAAATTGTGTTCCTCGGATGATATTGAGGCATACCTGACAACTTTTGAAAGAGTTGCCACAGCCTGCCAATGGCCAAAGCAGCAATGGACAATCAGACTGGTACGCTACCTGACAGGTAAAGCCCAACTTGCCTTCGGCAGTATGGATACTGCACAGTCAGAAAACTATGATCTTGTGAAAAAAGAAATCTTGAAAAGATATGACATCTCAGGAGAGACTTACAGACAAAGATTCCAGTCCCTGAAGTATAACACACTCTACAATCCTCGAGAAGCTTTCACCTCACTTAGACAGCTCCTTATTAAGTGGCTCCTACCATAGGGCAAAACAGTCCCGCAGGTCATCAATACATTTGCAATGGAGCAATTCATCAGCATCCTGCCTACAGATGTGCAGCTTTTGGTGAAAGAACATTGACCAGAAAGTGGGGACATGGCTGTTTCTTTGGCTAAGGTCTACCAAATAGCAAGGCAGATGCCACAGCAGTGAGGTAACAGCCAAGCACTGGTAAGACTCTTTTTTTCACATTTAAGCTCACAATTTGATAAGAACTCTTGTAGGGGTAACAAATCTGTGCCCAAAGACATTATTTGCTATAATTGTAATAAGTCAGGTCATATTGCAAGAAATTGCCATAAGAAGAGTGACACTGGAGTAGATTTGTCCTTGGCAAATTGGGGAAAGAACTTAACAGATGTGAAGGTGGGGGATAAGACTGTAAAGGGTCTCATTGATTCGGGAAGCAGACAGACCCTAGTGCATGTTGAGGTGCTGGGAAAACACTGTGCAAAAGTACCAGGCACTGCTCTCATCCGCATCCATGGGGACACTCGATACTATCCCACCACCCAAGTGACTCTGACCATTAAGGGTGTGTCACACCAAATGAAAGTGGGGGTAGTACCTAAGTTACTTGTAACTGTGATTATTGGAAATGACTGTCCAGGATTTATTGAGTTAATCTCAGAGGAACTGAACCCTGCAGTTTTAGCAGCAATGGTAACAAGTGCTCAGGCAAAGAAAATCTTAAACAGTGGGGACACTTTTCCTTTCAGTGACTTTGATTCAGACTTGTTTGAGCACAGCTCCATGATCCAGAAGTCCAGGAAAGAAAGAAGATATCTGAAACAACAGTGGCAACAAAAGACTGATGGACATAAAGGGTTAAAACACGAAAATGCTGAAGCTAATCTGATAACTGATTGTGATTTTGTTTCAGAGCAAGCTAACAATGTTTTTCTCTGGGGTTATTTTAAGCAGTTGGGGGTGAAGTCTAAACAGGGTGAACCAATGTTTAAAAATTGGAATGGGTTACTGTACAGAGTTTGGATTAAACCTCAGACACAAGAACAGACAGAACAATTGGTTATACCATAGAAGTGTAGAACAGAGTTGTTACAGATAGCACATTATAGTCTTAAGGCTGGTCACTCAGGGAGGGATCACACCCTTGCCAGATTGCTGTACAGATTTTACTGGCCTGGAATTCATGAAGATGTTGCTACCTATTGTAATTCCTGTGCCGAGTGTCAGAAAGAAGCCCCAGTCACTAGAAAAGACAATGTGCCCCTGGTACTCCTACCCTTGATAGATGTGCCTTTTGACAGAATTGCAATGGATGTGATTGGTCCTTTAGACAAAAGTAAAAAGGGTAATAGATTTATCCTGGTAGTATAAAATTATGCTACTTGATAACCCAGAAGCAGTTTCAATGCATCCTGTCACAGCTTCAAAAGTGCCAGCAGAGCTTGCAAAAATTTTCAGCAGAGCGGGCATTCCTAAAGAAAATATTATTGATCAAGACAGTAATTTTGGTGCTGCATTACTTAAGGAGCTGTACAGACTACTAGGTATCACTGCCATAAGAACCTCCCCCTATCACCCTCAGACAGACAGTCTTGTTGTGTGTTTCAACCAAACCCTAAAACACAGGTTAAAAAGGTTTGAAAAAGGGGATGTGAAAGATTGGGATCAATACTTGCCTTACCTACTTTTTGCTTACAGAGAAGTGCCACAGGCATCAACAGGGTTTTCAACATTTGAAATGCTGTATGGTAGGCAGCCAAGAGGGCCACTGGATATAATAAAAGAAACGTGGGAAGATAACCGCACTCAGAAACAATCTATAATGTCTTATATGTGTGCCCTAAGAAAGAAGCTGGCAAAATATGTTGAAATAGCCCATAGTAATCATGAAGAGGCCCCAAACCAGCAGAAGATATATTATGACCATGGGGTAAAAGAAAAAGTTTTTGAGCCAGGTGGAAAGGTTTTGGTACTGTTATCCACAACAGAAAATAAACTGTTAATGAAGTGGCAAGGGCCTTATAGAGTATTTAGATGTATTGGCACCATTAACTATGAGATTGAGACCCCGACAGGAAAAATACTACTAAGATATACCATGCTAACCTCCTCAAGAAATAGGTTGAAAAAATGTCAAAGCTGCTTTACTAGTTTTACCAGAAACTGGTAAAGAAGATATTGATGTAGCTTATGATAGACTGGAACAAACTGTAACTGCTGATGCTGTAAAGGTGAATGTTTCCTTAACCTCAGAACAAACTGCAGACATTTGTAATGTGCTAAGGACACTTAACAGTACTTTTACCACAGTACCAGGCTGAGCAAAAGGGGTTGAGCACGTGATAGTGAAAATGAATGCTCGCCCTATTAGACAAAAGACATACAGGTTACCAGAGCGGTTAACAGCTGATGTGGTTAAGGAAATGCAAAAAATGAAAGAATTGGGTATCATAGAAGAGTCAAGGAGTGCTTGGTCATCTCCAATGGTAATTGTAAACAAAAAAGAAGGGGGTGTTAGAATCTGCCTTGATTTTAGGAAACTTAATCAAGTGCCAGAATTTGAAAGTTATCCTATGCCCAGAATAGATGATTTCGTGGACAGACTGGGGGAGTGCATAGTATATCAGTACCCTCAATCTCACCAAAGGTTGCTGGCAAGTCCCTTTAGCTAAAGAATCCAGAGACAAAACTGCATTTGCTACTCCTGTTAGAGTCTATCAGTTCACCTCCACACCCATTGGTTTACATGGCACTCCCACTACATTCCAGTGGTACATGGATGTGATCTTATTTCCTCATACTGATTATTATGCTGCATACCTGGATGATGTTGTGGTGTACAATAAAGACTAGAAAAGCCACCTGGATCACTTACGAGCGGTTATCCAAGCTACCAAAAATGAAGGTTTGACTATTAATCTTACCAAATGTACATTGGGCATACAGGAAACCAGATATTTGGGATATGTGTTGGGAAATGGAGAAGTTAAGCCAGAAATTTCTAAAATAGAATCTGCAGCTAACAGCCCTGTCCCTAAAACAAAGAAACATGTCAGGTCATTTTTAGGTCTGGCTGGTTATTATAGGAGATTTGTTCCCAACTTTGCTGAGTTAACTACTCCTGTCATTGAACCCACAAAAAAAGGTACCCAAATACTGTAATGTGAAATGGACCCCAGAGCTTGATGAAGCTTTTCAAGCCATTAAGGCTGCATTATGTTCAGCATTCTGTTTTAAGAAGCCCAGACTTTGAGAAATCATTTTTGTTACAAACAGATGCATCAGAGGTAGGCCTAGATGTAGTCCTGAGTCAAAATATAGATGTGATGGAACATCCCATTCTGTACACAAGTAGAAAGTTGCATGACAGAGAGAAAAGGTACTCCACCATTGAAAAGGAATGTTTTTAGTAGAAAAGTGGGTCATGGAGTCCCTTACATTTTATTTGCTAGGAACTGACTTTGTACTTATAACAGATCATAATCCTCTATGTTGGCTTAACCAAATAAAAGATAAAAATTCCAGAATCACAAGGTAGTACCTGGCACTACAGTCATGTAAATGCAAGGTGATACACAAATCTGGTAAAGAGAATAACAATGCTGATTTTCTGTCAAGATATGGATCAGGAATTGAGGGTTCTGAAGGTTGAAAAACAAATGTGTGAGTTTAAGTTTACTGTTTGTTGTACTGTGATAGAAAAAAAAGATACTGCACATGTTTAATTTCTGAAAATTAGAAGCTAATATTAGTAGAGAATTAATAGAAAGTTTTGATCCAGAAGCAAATGATTTGATACCTTTTAATGGACCAACAAAGATGTGACAACAAGAACAAAGCTTTCTGACCCACCAGTCCTTCTTCAGAAGCTAATGGCAGTTGTTTAGAAAATACAATATTTTTAACAGCTAGATCATGCAGAAAAAACAGAAAAAATCCCCACAGGTTTAAAATACTTTTGGATCTATTCTTGCAAGGACCAATACGGCAACTACTAATTTTAGAAAGTTTTGGAAACCTGTTTGATAAAAACAGGTTCCATCTTAAGGAGGTGGTGTATGTGATAGGGTTGAATAGGACCCTGTCCCGGTTGTTATGGAGAGTTTGAATGCAGGAATCTGTTCTGTTCTTTTCTTTCCTGTCTCTTGTCTGGTTGCACAACCAAATTTTCCTGTGAGACCTAGGATTTGACCACCTTAAGAGTGTCGCAATTATTTGCCTCTCACTGTCTCTCAGTTTTCCCTTGTCATTTCTGTCTTTTCCTCCCTTACATATCTGCTGGTATAAAAATATATGCAAATCATGGGGAGTCACGTGATGCAGAGCACCAGCTAGCTGTGTTCTTGGAGAGCTCTGCCTAACCGTCCTTCTAAACGCTTCAAAAACCATGTCTCCAGCTCTGTCTTTAACAGATTTCTGAAGTTTACAAATCTGTTATTCGCTACAGACTCCATAGACACCCTGATGGAAGAGGAGATGCGTAAAACTTTACCGAAGCACACTCCACCGGCTAACTCCCGAGAAGGCCCCAAAAAAAGCCAAGGCCTCAACTGTGCAACAGCAACAAACAGCTACGTCTGGGACATTGGTGGATGAACCTCTAACATTATCAAGGTTCCTGGAAGAATTTCGTCCTTTCAAAGATGAAATGAAAGAATTAGCGAGTGAGGTTAAAAATATCAGTGGTGCAATAGAAGATCTGTCTCGGAGAATGTCAGACAGTGAGGCGCGGATAAGATCTTTGGAAGCTCGTAATGAAAAAATGGAACCTGCTTTGGGGCAAATCAAGCAGCGACTAGCCAAATTAGAGTTAAAGGTGGAAGATCTCGAGGGTCGAAGTCGCCACAACAATGCTGTGATCATTGGTTTACTAGAAAAAGAAGAGGGCCCGGACCCAATAAGATTTATTCAGAGGTTTGTGGAGAAAATAGTGGGTCCCTCTCCCTTTGGACTGAGTTACTTCATTGAAAGAGCTCATCGTGCCCTACGTCCAGTTCCCCCTAAAGGAGCACCCCCACGCACCTTAATTTTCAGATTTCTTAACTATCAGGAGAAACAGCTCTTCTTAGTAAAAGCTAAAGAAATGAAAGAGCTGCAGTGGGAAGGCTCGAAATAAGAGTAGCCCAGGACCTGCCATTATCTGTCTGCCAAAAAAGGGCAGCTTTTCATCCAGTGGTTAATAAATTAATCACAGCAGGCATTAAATTTAAAATGTCCTACCTCGCCAAGTTCCAAGTTTTGATAGATGATGTCTGGAAAACATATGAGATGGTGGACCTCACCACTACAGCTCTTCAGTCAGTTTTTCCTGATATTTTTAAGCCCTCTTGAAGCTATTAAGAAGGACGTCTTATGTTTAAAGAAAAAGTAGCCTGGTCATTGGTTTCAATTGAAGGTCCTGTTTCATTTAGCGCTCCCGATGGGGGGCAGAGAAATGTTTTGATTTCCTTCAGTTTCCACAGTTATTCCCTGGCTGGAAGGCTTCTGATCCTGTGTGAGCATAACCTGGAACTTTCCGATTTATATTTGTTACATTTCTGCCTTTGCTACCTTTCTAAGTGTATTTTGTTTCACGAGGAGGAGTCCGTATGAATGGCTGGAACCCAATGGCTGCTATTTGCTGAGAAGGTTTGGGAAACGCATCCAAATGTGGTTTCAAGTTGTTTTTTCCCTTCCTGATTTTTGTTACGAGTAAGGTGGGTGACAGCGTGTAATTGTGCAAGCGTTAAAAGAAGCATTGCTGCATACATCACTGCCTGTAAGCCGCCGTTAGAGGGAGCCAAAGTCCAGCTGATCGCTTTAAGTTGGCATCGATAGAAGGAACATGAGGCATGAGAGAATGCCCGTTAATCGCCGATCAATTTTCTTTCCAGTATCACTCATGGGACTCTGAACGGTCGGAGGAAACCTTTTAAGATGTTGTGGTCGTGCTTCTGTTTCTAATCTTATAGTAAAGACAAATACCTGGCTTTGGTGTATGGAAAGATTTTTTTTTTTTTTGGACTTCAGCCATGTCTTGCTTTTTGTTTGCTTAAATAAATAAGAAAACTGGTCGAGATATTAGTAGATTAGTGGTTAGCATATATTGTGGGGTTGTATTTATGGAATATGCTATTAAGGTTTAAGAGCTGGAGTACTAAACGTAATTGTGAGAACACTGCACTTGTGTTTCGGCGTTGTTCGTTCTTTTTACCCCGTATTTGCAAGTAAGTTAAATCATTTGTGTTTTGTCATATAGAACTGGGGTGTTAAGATATTATGGGGTTACTCTGCAGAGTGTGTGTTTAAATTCATGATAAGCGGGGCTAAGAGGGCGGAGCTGTAGAGAATCTGCGGTGTGAACTGCTGTCATGGACCATGTTAAATGCGGTGGGGATGGGGAGGGAGGGGGTGGGAAGAGGGTATGTCATTGTGGTAGAAGTATTAGGGGTTTCTTATTTTATGGGTGGGGCGGAGGGGTGGTAAGCACAGGGTACAAATGTGGAAAGAAAAGGAAGAACTCATGTTTTGTATAGGGGTAGGGAATTATAATTTCATAGGTTAAGTGAGTAATGTCAGGTATTATCAAGCTTTTTAGTTGGAATGTAAAAGGGGCCCGGCAGAAATCTAAACAATATAAAATTTTAAAACACCTAAATCTTTTGAAGGCTGACATAATGTTTCTTCAGGAGACCCATTTGCTTAATACTGAAGCTAATAGTATGAGGCGGTTACAAATAGGACAGGTCTTTGCTTCAGAAGGCAATACGCAAAGTAGGGGTGTGATGGTGTTGTTTCATAGAACCTGTCCTTAAGTCTCTGCAAGTAATACAAGATTCCGCAGGAAGATTTATCTTGGTAAGAGGGAAGTTACATACTATGGAGATCCTATTTGGATCTGTGTATGGCCCAAACATAGACACGTCGGCTTTTTTTGTGCAACTAATGGAAGCACTAGCACCATTTATAGATATCCCTATAATAATAGGAGGGGATTTAAATCTGGTTCTGGATCCATTACTAGATAGATCTAAGCCCAGCAGCAGGGGCCTTTCCCCAGCTCAAAGGGCAGTTAGGGAGCTTTTGGACCACATAGGTCTTTCAGATGTATGGAGAATTCTCCACCCCAAAGCTCAGGAATTTACATATGTCTCTCAAGTTCATGGCTCAGCGTCTCGAATTGATTACATCTTTGTCTCTCGGAATCTATTGCCTGGTGTAGTAAACTCAGATATCCTCACTGGACTGCCCTCAGACCACTCATTGGTCTCCTCCTTAATCTGTCTCTCATCGCATCCTAAAAGGGGGCAACAGATGGAAACTTAATAATCAGTTATTAAGGGATCCTAAAATAGTAAACTATATTTCCTCTCAAATAGGTGAGTTCATTTCAAATAATGTTAACTCCACCAAACGGTATGATATGGTGTGGAGAGCACTTAAAGCATTCCTGAGAGGAATATTAATAGGTCTGGCATCTAGGAGGAAGAAGGAGAAGGAACAGTGTATGTCTGAACTTGTAGTTTGGTTATGGGACAAGGAGGCTAGACTTTCTGCCCACTCCACTGAGGATGAGAGACAAGAGGTAATTAAATTGAGAGACTCATACCTGAAATTACTGGGTGAGCAAGCCGAGTTAGCAATTATTAAAACGAGAGCATGCTATATTGACCAAGGGGAGAAAGCCGGCCGTATGTTGGCAAGGCGGATCAAACAGTTAGAAACCTCTAGATTAATACCTGCCATTCAGTCTAAGGTAAACGGGGTTGTTAGAACTTCCCCTAAAGAAATTGCTGATGAGTTCAAGAATTACTTTGAATCTCTTTATAGTCCAATGAAAGTTCCCCCCTCAGAAGAAAAATTGCATTCTTATTTAGGTGACCTGAATTTGCCTACCCTTTCCGAGATTCAACAAGCTCAACTTACTGCCCCTATTACCCAGGGTGAAATAGAACAAGTTATTAAGGATCTTCCGCTTGACAAAATGCCAGGCCCGGATGGGTTTTCCTCTAATTTCTATAAAGTTTTCTGCAAAGATTTATCTCCCCTACTTATTGTTTTATTCCAAGATATTCTTAATGGCCAGTTTACTGATAAGTCACTATTTGAGGCACTCATTGTGTTACTTCCTAAGCCAGATAAACCCCCAGATCAGGTGTCAAGTTATAGACCCATTTCTCTACTTAATTACGATGTTAAAATTCTTGCGAAGTTATTGGCTGACCGCATCTCCAAAATCTTGCCTGATTTAATCGGGGTTGAGCAGGTTGGCTTCATGAAAGGGAGATCGTCTGGTGACCACTTAAGGACACTGGCACATGTCCTCTCTGTGTCCAGGGAGTCAGACCAACCTAGGGTGTTGATCTCCCTGGACGCAGAGAAGGCTTTTGATAGAGTCTACTGGGACTATCTTCTAGTCACAATGAAGACTTTTGGTTTCCCTACGGCATTCCTGAATTGGATTAGTTTTTTGTACAGGGCACCTTTTGCCAGAATCTCCTGCAATGGGGTTATTTCAGACCCCTTCAGACTACATGTCGGTACCAGACAAGGCTGCCCTTTATCCCCTCTCCTTTTCAATCTTTATCTCAAACCCCTTATTAAGAGACTTTTATATAATCAGGAAGTACAAAGTATTAAAGTGCAGGGCCATGTTGTGAAAATAACAGCTTACACAGATGACCTTTTATTACATATATCACACCTGGCTAGGTCTATACCAGTTATATTAAGGATCATACAGAATTTTAGTGATGTTGCTAACTATAAGCTCAATATGGAGAAAACTTTAGTTTTCCCTCTTAACAATAGAACTCTAAAACACGAAATTACTGCCCTGGGGTTAGCCTGGAGTTCTGAGACCATAAAATATCTGGGACTCACCCCTGCAAGGAATCCAGTACGGATTCAACAGCTAAACTTGGATTCCCTGGTACATATAATGGAATTAGACCTTAAAAGATGGGCAATGCTTCTATTGTCTTTATGGGGGAGAATTAACTTAATCAAAATGAATGTTTTTCCCCAGTTATTCTATCCATTAAACATATTAAATTTGTGGCTCCCACTCTCCTGGTTTAAGAGAATTCATGGTATTATTACTAACTTTATTTGGAATTACAAGAAAGCCAGAATGGCCTATCACAAATTGTCAGCTCCTAAGATAATTGGTGGGCTGAGGTTACCTCATTTTGGTTTATATTACTGGGCTAGCCATGCAAATAAATATCTCAGATGGTTGCAAGGGCTTAGTCCCCAGGACCAAAATGGTTACATACCATTTTGGTTGCAGGTGGAGTTATCCTGTATTAAAAAGCAAGGCCTTTCACTGAATGCCCTATTGCACATTAACCCAAAATCTTTACCTTCAAGGTTCAGAAATTCTCCGATAGGTATATCTGTTAAGGTTCACTCACAATTATGTGCATTTTTAAAGTATAATCACATTAGGGACCCATCTCAACCAGTAAGAGGTAACCCCCGGTTCCTAGTTGAAGGTAAGCCTTTAAATATTTCTTGGCTTTCCCAACTGGGAGAGTGTCGTTTAAGTGACTTAACCATGGCAGATGGACATTTACTCACTTCAGTTGATATTTTGACTAAATATCAACTTCCAAACACAGAAATTTTTAAAGTTCTTCAGCTTAGGCATCTTTTATTAAAGGTTTTGGGCCCAAATCCGGTAAATGCCTCAAAAGTGGACTTTCAAACAGACTTAGCCCCTTTAGCAGGCTCAGCACATGCGGTTGCTAATTTACACCACATCTTATTTAGTTGGGCCTACTCCCAAAATTTCGCACCGACTTCCTTCTGGACATCCTAATTCCCAGATAGAGTGCTTAATTGGACATCATTATGGATTAGTTGCCACAAATATATTCTCCAAGATAGACTTAGATTGATGCAATTCAAGCTATTACATAATATCTATTATTCTCCCCAGAAGTTGGAAAAGTTAGGCATGGTGGCCTCCTCTGTCTGTATTAGATGTCATCAAGGCTGTGGGGACCTTTTCCATATTTTTTGGAAATGTCCCAAGGTAGTACCACTTTGGTCTGCTATAAAAAGGAAGGTGGACCCCTTACTTGGCTTGAATGACCTTTTTACACCGGAGATATGTGTGCTGGGAGATGTTGCTCATATCCCAGTGAGGAATAGGAGATACCATATGGTTTTAATTTCCACATCTCTTAAAAAGTGGTTCTTAAACATTGGAAAGATGAAGTGATCACCTATACAGAATGGTTGCAGGAGTTACTGCATAATCTGAGAACAGAAAGAACTAGCTATCTTTCAGAATAAATTACCAAGGCTCGATAAGATTTGGGGTCCGCTATATGCATTATATTCCTTCAAAATGAGGTGTGTTCTTCCTTGTCTAATGTCATTAAGAGCAGGTGATCACCCTCTGTGCTGGGAGGTGGGTGGGAAGGGAGTGGTAGGTGGGAGTAGTTATAGAATAAGGAGGGGATAGATCCTACTGTTAAAGGATATATGTATGTAGTTATATATATATCAATCTGTATGTATTTATATATATCAATCAGTGTATGTTTCTTTTACTTGGATGTATTCTCTGCAAGCTAATTTTCAATAAAAGTTGAATGGCAAAAAAAAAAATATGCAAATCATTAGGTGGAAGTGTAACTGATATTGGGATTCCTTTGTTTAGAAATTATATAGTGTTACTGTTGAAATGTATAGAATTATTATTTGAAATGTTTGCAAAAAGCTATAAGGAATTCAAGGGGTTAACCGGAGAGCAGTCTTTAAGCCCTTTTTCAGAAGCTGTGGAGAAGGAGCCTCAGTTCTGGGACGTTGTGTTCTTGCTGCATGTGTCTGAAACATACAAGAATATTTCAGAAAAAACAGGATGCTTGTTAAGAAGGGGAGTTGCAAAGACTTATAAGACAGAGCTGCAATTTCTTGCAAGGGACACAGAGATTGAAGGAAATCTCAGATGGATCTTTTCTATTTATTCTGCCTTTGTAAACAGTTATTCTGAACAATTTTTTTTTATGTTACTGCTAGTACTAATAAAAACTTTTTGCGAATTCTACAACTGTTCCTGGTTTTTCCTATGCTTCCTGACCTGTGCTTCAACGACATTCACCAGTAAAAAGTCAGTGTATGTACATGTATATGTATATATATATATATATATATACATACACAATGTTTTTTTCTTTTTTTTAACTGACAGTTTTCACAAGGTTTGGTGGCTGCCAAGTTAGAGCAATTTTGATTGTCATGACTAAGGGACATATGATTATGGGTTCCAACATCTGTGTTTATTTCATTTTGTAATCTGCTTTTATTGTTGGACATTTTTCATTTTTCACATTTGGGGAAACTATTGTTCTGTGCAATTTTCTTTAGTCATATTATTCTTTTCTCTATAATTGTTGCTTGCTAGATGATCTTGATTTGTAAGTTGTTTCTCTGTAATAAAATGTTTATATACCAAAAAATAAAATAAATCAGAGACATACTTTATATTCATGTTTATCATATTTGTATAATATATGACCTGCCCCTCTGTGATCCAGGCATACTATGCCTATGAGTGGTAAAATATCCACAACAATGGCTGAACTGCAGCCATGCAACTCACCACTCCTCTCCCATAACTTCTTACACATAGCTTACCACTGCTCTCCTCCAAGTGACAGCAGCCAGGAGACAGGGAGAATACAGAATGGGATCCCAGCTATATTCATTCAGTGCTGGTCCTGAGCAAAAACAACATGTGCTCTCTCTCTCTGAGCTTCTCGGCCCCATGTGCAGACTTTGTGTGGGCTGAGAGAGTGAGTGAGCAAAGTCAACTCCAACTAAAAATAAAATCAGGCATTGGCTGAAAAAAACAAGCATTTGTCAATGCCGGATGTTGATTGCGTTGGTGTGTTGAGCTGGCTCACTGACCCTCTGTCACTTGCTCAGTCTGTTTCTCCCAGTGCCACAGGCTGCTCTTATGTACTGGGCTGCTGCCTGCATTGGCACCTTGTTCTGCCCACTAAGAAATCCACAGCTGTCCCGACAAAGCTCCGTTGAGGTGGCTCACTCACCCCCTCTCTCACTCGCTCGTTCTGTTTCTCCTGGCACTGCAGGCTGCCCTTTTGTACTGGGCTTCTGCCTCTGTTGGTGGCTTTTTTCTGCCCACAAAGAAATCTGCAGCAGTCCTGACACAGGTATGTTGAGCCTGCTGACTCCCCCTCTCTCACTCACTCATTGTGTTTCTCCTGGTGCTGCAGGCTGCCCTTTTGTACTGGGCTCCTGCCTGTGTTGGCACCTTTTTCTGCCCACAAAGAAATCCACAGCTGTCCTGACAGAGCTCCATTGAGGTCACTCACTCCCCCTGTGTCACTCACTCATTCTGTTTCTCCTGGTGCTGCAGGCTGCCATTTTGTACTGGGCTCCTGCCTCTGTTGGTGCCTTTTTCTGCCCACAAAGAAATCTGCAGCAGTCCTGACAAAGCTCCGTTGAGCTCGCTCACTCCTCTTCTCTCACTTGCTCATTCTGTTTCTGCTGGCACTGCAGGCTGCCCTTTTCTACTGTGCTCCTGCCTGCATTGCCGCCTTCTTCTGCCCACAAAGAAATTTGCAGCAGTTACATTAGAGCTCCGTTGAGCTCAGTCACTCCCCCTCTCTCACTCACTCATTCTGGTTTTCCCACCACTGCAGGCTGCCCTTTTGTACTGGGCCCCTGTGTGCATTGCTGCCTTTTTCTGCCCACAAACAAATCTGCAGCAGTCCCAACAGAGCTCCGTTGAGGTCACTCACCCCCCTCCCTCACTCGCCATTCTGTGTCTCCGCCACTGCAGGCTGCCTTTGTACTAGGCTCCTGCCAGCATTGGCAGCTTGTTCTGGCCAGAAAGAAATCTAAAGCAGTCCCGACACAGCTCCATTGAGCTCGCTCACTCCTCCTTTCTCACTGACTCATTCCGTTTCTGCCAGCGCTGCAAGCTGGCCTTTTGTACTTGGCTCCTGCCTACATTGCTGCATTTTCTGCCCACAAAGAAATCTGCAGCAGTCACAATAGAGCTCCGTTGAGCTCTCTCACTACTGCTCTGTCACTCACTCATTCTGTTTCTCTTGGTGCTGAAGGCTGCACTTGTATACGGGGCCCCTGACTGCATTGGCACCTTTGATTGTCCACAAAGAAATCCACAACTGTCCCGACAGAGCTCCGTTGAGGTCGCTCAGTCTCCCTCTCTCACGCGCTCATTCTGTTTGTCCTGGTGCTGCAAGTGGCCCTTTTGTACGGGGCTCCTGCCTGCATTGGCACCTTTTTCTGCCCACAAAGAAATCTGCAGCATTCCTGATAGAGCGCCATTGAGCTCACTAAGTCCCCCTGTCTCACTCGCTTGTACAGTTTCTCCCATCACTGCAGGCTGGCCTTTTGTACTGGTCCCCTGCCTGCATTGTTGCCTTTTTCTGCCCATAAAGAAATCTGCAGCAGTCCTGACAGCACTCCAGTGAGTTCGCTCACTCCCCCTCCCTCATTCGCTCACACGTTCTGTTTCTCCCAATGCTGCAGGCTACCCTTTTGTACTGGGCTCTTGTGTTGGGGCCTTTTTCTGCCCACTAACAAATCCACAGCAGTCCTGACAGAGCTCAGGTGAGCTCGGTCACTCCCCCCCTCACTCGTTCGATCTTAATCTGTCCCAAACACTGATTTCTCAGAGCGACCCTGCTATTATCTGGCAGGAGTGCAAAAACATATTTTAGCCAGGATGTGAAAAATGACAGCTGTACTATTCATAAGGAGGTGTGAAAAAATGCCACCGTTGAAAATGTGGTGTGAAAATATTATAAATTTGTGAAGTTACAAGTGTGCATGGAAACAGTTCAATGCACGCTTGTAACAAGTCAAGTCAGTCAAGTCAAAATTTATTTCTTTTGCGCTTTTCAAATGCCAAAGCGCAGATACATAAAAACATAACATTAATATAAATAAAAATTAAAATAAACACAGATAAAATTAGCACAATTTAACTAATCAAAGGCCGAAACAAACAGAGAACTCTTCAAAGCAGTTTTAAAAGATTCTGTGGATGGGCACTCCCTAACCTGACGAGGTAGAGAATTCCACAGGGTTGGAGCCACAAAAGAAAAAGTTCTGGCCCCAGAAGATTGAAGATGAACCCTGGGTATCTCTAGCAAGTCCCTCATCAGCAGAACGGAGTGAGCAGAGAGGGCAGTAGGGCCGAAGGAGATCTTGCAAGTAGCCCAGTCCCTGTCTGTGTAGGGTCTTATAGGTCAGAAATGCGACCTTGAAGGTGATCCTCCAACACATCAGCAGCCAGTGCAGTTCATGGAGAACAGGTGTGATATGACAAGATCTTGAAAGCCCAGTCAACAACCTGGCTGCCACGTTCTGCACCAGCTGTAGGTGGCGGAGGTCCACCCCTGGCAACCCTAGATATAGAGCATTGCAGTAATCCAAATGTGAGGAAACAAAAGCATGGACCAGTACAGGAAGGTCATCATGAGGAACAAGGTGCTTTATTCGGGCTATATTCCTCAGATGATAAAATGAGGACTTGACGAGGGCTCACACCTGAGACTTAAGTGTCAGTTCACAGTCAAGTATTACGCCCAGATCATGCACCTTTTCAGAGGGTCTCAACTGGTTCCCCCCTAGCACAAGGCTTGGGGGAATCCAGGAGTCAGCCTCTCTACATGATGACTGGGGTCTACCACCAGCACCTTAGTCTTGTCTGGATTCAGCATCAACCAGTTGGCACTCATCCAGTCCTGAATTTCTGAGAGGCAGTTGTCAAATACTGAGAGTGCATCATTTTGTTCATGCACAAAGGACATATAACACAGTCATGTTATGGAGTTTCATCACCAAATTTTCAACATAGGGATTTTAGGACCTCTGCTCATGAACAGTGCCACTGTCATTTTCTTAATTTGTCCCGGACAGTGATTTCCCACAGCGACCTCTCTATTCTGCATTGGAAGTGCAAAAACACATTTCAGCCAGGATGGGAAAAATGACAGTTGCACTGTTCATAAGTAGGTGTGGGAAAATGGCAATGTTGAAAATCTGGAGTGAAAATATTATACATTTGTGAAGTTACAAGCATGCGTGCAAACTGTGCAATGCATGCTCGTAACACAGTCATTTTATGGAGTATGGTTACCAAATTTTCAACATAGGCTTTTTAGGACCTCTACTCATGAACAGTTTCACTGTCATTTTCTTAGTCTGCTCTGAACACTGATTTCCCACAGCGACTGTGCTATTCTGCTCCGGAAGTGTGAAAACACATTTCTGCCAGGATGTGAACAATGACAGCTGTACTGTTCACAAGGAGGTGTGAAAAAATGCCAATGTTGAAAATCTGGCATGAAAATATTGCAAATTTGTGAAGTTACAGGCGTGCAGAGCAACTGCACAGCGCACGCTCGTAAAACAGTCATTTTTTGGATTTTTTCCACCAAATTTGCAACATAGGCTTTTTGAGAGCCCACCTCATGAACACTTCCACTGTCATTTTGTTAGTCAGCCCCAAAAGGTGATTCTGTGCAGTGACCACAAAAACACCTTTTGGGGCTGATTAATGACCATGACAGTTCAAGAATTCATGAGGAGGGGGTCCCAAAAAACCCATGTTGAAAAGTTGGTGCCAAAATTCCAAAAAATGACTGAGATATACATTAAAGTTGGAAAAAAACATTTATTCCATTATACAGCTTACTGGCATTTCCTCAGTTCGTGGTTGGCTTTGAAGAGTGCAGGCGTGTTCTGGTCCACTGAAGATCGTCGCACTGGGCTCCGGAGGTAAGTATGGGGTGAGGGGTGTGGGAGGCAGGGACACAGTGGGTGGGTGCGAGTTGTGGGAGGGGGGCAGGGAGACCTCTGAGGGACAGTTTCTTTTTATGGGGGGAAAAAAAAGACATCTTGGGACCGGTTTTATTTTACAGGGGCATGTGACACGGGTGGGCTCCCAGCATGCCACCCAACTCTTTCTTTGGGGGGGCAGCAGTAGCTGATGGGGGATTGGGCACCCCAGTCGGCACACAACAAAAGGGGGGTTTAGATTATGTCAATGGGGATTGGGCACCCCATCGGCAGACAATGAAAGCGGGGGGGATTACAGAATGCCGATGGGGAGTGAGCTCCACCTTCGCCAAAACCAGCACTGGGGCACTGAAGCTGATGGGGATTGGGGCCCCCGTCGGCAAATAAACATGGTGGGGGGGGTTATATTGTTTGTAAACATGGCAGCAAGCCATCGCCATGTTCACAATCAATATCAATGTTTCTAGATCCTGCCCTGCAATGATAGGTCGCTCCCTCATTGCAGCGGATGGCTGATGCTTCAATGATGAGTGGCACCTGATTGCAATGGCTAAATTGTCACAAGTTGGTGGCACACTGGCTGAACCAGTTTCAACAGCAGCATGCCACGGCATTGGGGGAAGTGGGACAAGCCTTTGCAGGCTGTGGGGGCATTGGCCACAACAGTGCTGCATCTCCACAACCTGCTTCTCAGAAAGCTGCCGCAATATGTTTCTTGTGCATGCGTGCAATGAACATAAAAATGGCAGGGTCACAGAACATAAAATGGCAGGGTCACAGAACAAGTGAGTAAATGCAGCTCAACCACAAATAAAAGCAGCCACTGACTGAAATGGAAATGGCTGCTGCATGCTCATTCTCCCACTCTTCATAACAAGCTGCTATGTCAATGGCCAGATCACTGATACCCGCACCAGATGACAATGTGCTCTCTTCAACTGTGATGGAGGAGAATAACCAAGTGTCTGCCAAAGAGCACACTAACTGGCAGTTTTGCTTCTCAGTAGTATGTGGTTCAATGATGCTGGGGGTGCGGTAATTTGCAATAGTACAACTACAACTGCGACTCCTAAATAAGCTCTCTGGATCAATTTGTACAGTTTATGGGAACTGGGAGAGTGAGTGAGTGTGTGCACACGATGACAAAAAAAAAAGTCAGAATTTAGTGTACTCCCTGGCCTCCACTACAAAATCCTATGGAGCTAGAAGACCAGAAACACTTGTGGCCCCAGCAATCAACAACTGGAGCTCAAGGACCAGACAGCACACTGAGATAACTTTAATGGTCACTCTAACAAGTCTTCTCAGCAGCACCACCTATGGCTTACAAAATAGAACTGGAGACATTTTTTCATTAACTGAACATTTAAAACCATTGCATCATCATTTTTTATAACACAAATATTCACAAGATTTTTAATAAATTTGAAAACATTTATTATTAATTATTTTTATGACAGCACAAACAAGACATTTTATAAGTGTAATAAGCCACTCCAGGGTGTGCATTAATGGATTTTAATGGACTTCCCAGGGTCATAATAACACTCGGCCTGCAGCCTTGTGTCTTATTACACCCCTGAGGTGTGCTTTAAAATCCTTAAATGCACACCCTGTCATAGCTTATTGGTTACTTATACTGTCAAATTAGGCTATAATATCAATAAAGGCAACATATATTTTTCTATTCTTAATTTTAACACATGTATCTACATATCTACAATATACTTCAATGCAAGTATTAAATCTATAATAAGCCTCCCATTTTTGAATCCTGCTTTTATTTTATTGTTCTCTCTCCAACCTTGAAGCCAATGAAGAATCAGCTGATTAAAAATGTTTAGAGAAACACATAGAAGAATGATTAATCTATAATATCGGGGATTAATTCTGACCCAGGTCCTCAATGAATGGTTTAGATGCTTCATTGGCAAGCATTTGAATTAGCTGGGGGGGTGGCAAAAGGGAGCAAGGAGAATTAAACTGCCTCCCACCCGCAAGTTGATGTGGCCAGTAGGGTGAATCCTAAGGGAGGGAATTTCCCAAAGGTTCCTAAAACTGTGGAAAGCAGATCGGTAGAAGGGAAGAGGGTTTGGAATGGAGGCAGAAGGGATAAGGACAGTTGGCAAGAGGGAAAATTGGGGGCTGACAAAAAGGGTGGTAGCAGAATTTGGAAGGCCATGTGCACAAATGCTCATATTCTGGTAACTAAAATCATGGACCTAGTGACCATGATGGTAGATGCTGGCCTGGACATTATTGCTATTACTGAGCCATGGTGCAGTGAGAACCATGACTTGAATATAGCCATACCAGGCTATACGCTGTTCAGGAAAGGCAGGATGGGTAATAAGGGGGTGAGGAGTGGCTCTTCATATAAGGGATAGCATAAAAGCAAGAGAGTACATGGAGTGGTGGAGGCACTGTGTGTCACCCTAAAGGCAGGTAATGGAGCCACTCTTTACACTGGTATTATCTACAGGCCTCCAGCACAGGGGTAGGAGATGGACAGGGTTTTAGTGGAAGCCATCCATAAGATGGCTATGAAGGGGAAGGTGCTACTGGTGGGGGACTTCAGTCTGCCAGAAGTCAACTGGAGCATCCCAGCTGCAGCTTCAGCTAGGAGCAGAGACATCCTGGACTTCATGCGGAGGGCATTACTCAGGCAATTAGTAAATGAGCTTACTTGTGAGGGGGCAATGCTAGACCTAGTACTCACCAATGGGGACAGTGTGGCAGACATCATGGTGGGTGACCACCTGGGGACCAGTGATCACTGAATGGTGTTATATAATACAAGAACAATGGCAGAGTCAAATCATATGAATGCAAGGGTCCTGGGGCCTGATTCTAACTCAGCTTATGCCAGCACAAGCCGAGATATGCCAAACCCAATTCAAAGAGGTGCCTTAAACCATGACAGCTGCATGCTATGCCTAACATAGGTTACGCCACCCACTATGCCGCAGTCTGCAACAACATGGTGCAAGGGCGGGTTATGGCAGCAACTGCACCCTATTCCAAGAGGGTGGCTGCGGTAACCCACTGCCGTGATTCCAGGAGCTGCACTGGTGGAGTGAACTTAGAGCAGCTTGGAGATGCTCTAAGGGGCATCCAACGGTGCCAGCTGTCAGATGCCCACTCCAGAGCACCATGGCAGTAGTACCAATTTGCTCCCCATGCCCCCACAAACACAGCCATGCCCTCCACCCCCAAAATGTCAGGGACCCCTGGGTCCATCCTTATTTGTGCCCTCCCAGACTTCTGTGCCACCTGTCCTACCACCCGTCCCCTGGTGCATGCCGTGGTGTTCCGAGGTGGGGGGGCTCTGGGGTGGGGCCATCAGTTGTGGGCTGCAACTTGCGACATGCAGAGTTATTATGCCATGCCCGTGGTGTTAGCCTCCGCATGGCACAACCCACATGTCATAAGTGCCAGGACCCTGATGCTCTTGGAATGCGGCACAGGGTCCCTGGTGTAGCGGCGAATGTCACAACTCGCATATACACTAGTGAGTTGCGACATTCATCCTGGAATTGGGCCTCTGGACTTCAGGATAGCTGACTTTGCAAAGATGGGGGAATGCCTCAGGAATGCCTTGGCGGTGGGGCTTGGGTGGTGTAGAGGAACAGTGGGTAAAACTAAAAGGAGCCATAGTGAAGGCAATAAACCACTGTGTTAGGCAAATAAGCAAAAACAGGATAAAAAAAAGACCACCATGGTTCTCAAGAGAGGTGGCTCGGATGGTAAGTGCAAAAAAGTTCAGATTCAGGAGGTATAAGGAGACACAGAGGGAGGAGGGAAGGGAAGTGTATCAAGAGAAGGAGATGGAGGCAGGCAAAGTGATCAGGAGCACAAAGGCACAAACAGAGCAGAGAATAGCCCAGGCAGTAAAGAAAGGTGACAAGGCATTTTTCAGGTATACAGTATAAGTGAAAGGAGAAAGACCAGGGGAGGATTGTAAGACTAAGAAGGGAATGAGGAGAGCGTGTGGTGGGGGACAAGGAAAAAGCAGAAAGCCTTAACAAACATTTTTGTTCAGTATTCACAGAAAAAGGGCAGGGAGGAGGGACGCAGATAATTGACAGGAGCATCAATGGATGGGAGATGGACCCCAGTCCTTTTACAGAGGAAAGAGTCTTGAAAGACCTTGCAAAACTGAAAGTTGACAAGGCAATGGAGCAAGATGTCATATATCCAAGGATATTGAAGGAGCTTAGAGAGGTGCTGGCAGCACCACTGACAGTCCTGTTCAACCACTTGCTGGAGACAGAAGTGGTTCCAGAGGACTAGAAGGAGGGCAGCCGTAGTCCCACTTCACAAAAGTGGGAGCAGGGAGGAGGCTGGTAATTATAGACCAGTCAGCCTGACTTCAGTGGTGAGGAAATTAATGGAGTCAATACTAAATGAGAGGATCATAGGATATCTTGAATCCAGTGGCTTACAGGATCCGAGGCAGCATGGATTCATGGCAGGGAGGTCATTTCAAACAAATCTGATAGATTTCTTTTACCGGGTTACCAGGGAATTAGATCGGGGGGAGTGGTGGATATGGCCTATCTAGATTTCAGTAAGGCCTTTGACATCATCCCACACAGAAGACTCATAAAGAAGCTGGGAAGCCTGGAAGTAGATCCTTAGGTGGTAAACTGGGTTAGAAATTGAGGGACAGGCAACAGAGGGTAGTGGTAAATGGAGTTTACTCTGAGGAGGAGAGGGTGATCAGCGGGTTGCCACAGGGATCAGTCCTCTTTAATGTCTTTATTAGTAACATTATGGGGGGCAGTAGAAGGGAAGGTATGCCTTTTTGCAGATGACACAAAGATCTGCACAGGGTTGACATTCTGAGGGGGGTGAAAAAAATGAAGAGGGAAGTAAGCTTGAGGAACGAGAGCGTGGCAATTAAGATTCACTGTGAAGAAGTTCAAAATCATCCACTTGCGGCACAGAAAGCCCATGCAGACTATGTGATGGGAAGAGAGATACTGACGACCACCAACCAGGAAAGGGACCTGAGGGTAATCATATCTGATGACCTAAATGTGGTTAAGCAGTGTGACAAAGCAGTAGGGAGAACCAGTGGGATGCTAGGGTGCATAGGGAAGGGTATCACCAGTAGACGAAAGGAGATGGTGATACTGCTGTACAAATCATTGGTGAGAGCTCATCTAGAGTACTGTGTCCAGTTCTGGAGGACACATCTCTGGAAGGACACAGACAGTGTAGAGGTGGTCCAGAGGAGAGCAACTAAAATGGTGCAGGGTCTGCACCAAAAGCCCTATGAAGAGAGACTTAAGGATGCTCTGAAGGAGAGAAGGGAGAGGGGGATAAAATAGTGGCTTTCAAATGCCTCAAGTGTATAAATAAGGTAGAAGAAGGAAGCATTTTTCAGAAAAAAAGATGCTCGGAACAAGCAGTCATGATATGAAGCTGGAGCAGGGTAGACTCAGGGGTAACATATGGTGGCCCAGACGTGCAAAACACAAACAAAAAAATAAGTAAAGGAACAACGAAAAAATGAAATGTAAATAAAAAAAGTAAAGCAACAAAACCAAATGTAAAGTGTGATATAAAAATATAGTAGCAAAGGAAAAACAAATGTGAAGTGCAACAAACACACACACACCAGAAAAAAAATTAGAGTAAATTACACATGAAAAAGTAAGACAACCCTGAATTGCAAGGCAAAAATGCTAAAATAACTAAAAAGAAAAAGTACATCAACCAAAACATTAAGGTGAATCTCAGATTTATGATGAATTGTGAACCATAATAAAAATAAAACAGTAAAATGCAAACAAAAATTTACAGCACAATCAAAAACTGAATGCAAACAAAAATTATAATGTAGGATTCACAAAGCAGATGTGCTGGGTGCAAATGAGATACACTGACACAAATGAGATGTGCAGTCCCCAAACAGTGGGATTCACAGAAGCATGTGCCACAAGATGCACTGTGCATCCCCACTGTGACTCACACTGAAGAGCCATGGTCTAACCAGAGATGCCCCAGTGCAACCAGGATGTAGAGAAGCACCCCTGGACAGTACAACACTGAATATGGAGCATGTAAGCAAAGGGCACAGGAGCAACAGGAGAAGACTGCAGTTGCACAAAGAATGCAGTGGAACAGACCGACAGGAGTGCCAAAAGCCAGAGTGGCCACAGCAGATGAGGTGCACAGACACAGCACACACAGAGACATCTGGAAGAACCGAACACACACCCTACACAGGGGCTCAAGAGGCACAGATGTCATGCACAGTGGTGCCTGGTAAGGTGGGCTACAGCAGCAGAGGTGCACTGTGCAGCATGGCAGAGAGTGCTGTACATGTCCCGGTGCACAGGAACCCAGCAGTGTGGACAAGGGAGATGCCACACAGGTGCACACCGGTGGACAGACACAATGGCGGACAGGCCGAAGACCATGCACTGCACAGGTGGAACATGCTCTCAGGCAATGTGGACTGCAAGAAGAGCGGCACAACAACAGGGGACCAGCACAACAGAAGCAGCCATCACACACCACACACAGAACAGGAGCACTGTGAAAGGCAGCATGTTGCAACGCCAACCAACAGGCCAGAGGCAACAAGGATGGGGCACACTGAAGCAGGCATGAAAGGGTGGACAGGATGCATGTGTACTCAGTACCACAGGTTCACACGTGTGAATGGGAACAAAGGTACATTTGAAACCAGCAAGCACAAGACAGCATATGCACAAGGTACAGTGAATGACCACAGACACCATTAGCAGTATAAAACACAAGTAACAAAAGAATGAAAACAGTTAAAACTGTACAATAACAACCATCACTAGGAACAGGGAAGGTGTGGTGTGGGAATCAGAACAGGAACAATACTAACAGTACACAGGAGGGTGATAGTATGGAGGTAGGGGAACAGGGGACAGCTACTGACAATGGGGATGGGCAAAGAATGTGGGGTTAGACCAACAAAGGGGCTATATACAAATGTCCATGGCCCTATCATACTAGATGGTCCACAGCATGGTGGCCACCCCCGCGTTCCCTGGTACTCAGCACTTGGACCAGCAAAGTGACAGGAGCTGTTCCTGCCGCTTGTGCAGTGGTTGAATGGTTCTCCTCAGTGCCCTCCAGAGCTGTAACTCTGTCAGCCACCCAACAACTTGTCTCTGCTGATGCCCTGGCGCACCCGGCTATACTCTCCGTGGACCTACAGTGGGACATAGACAACAAGTACTATGTGCTATGTTCCACACCACCCCCCACCACGCGAGTGTGCAGGAGGCAGCCACCAAGGCAATGGCTGACAGCCCACCAGGCACACTGGACGCCAGCAACAGGCTGGCACACAGTGTCACACTGTGACCGTGCAATGGCACTCAGCACAAGGCCCACATGTGCATGTAGAAGTAGGCACAGACTGGCAAGCAGCCATGTCCTATACAGCATGTGCAGATGCCAGCAGGCTGCACAAGTGGACAGGCCCCATCAGAACACCACTGAAGTACCACAGTGTGCCCATGGTCCATGGCAGACATGCACAAGGTGGACAGACATACAGGGGCCATGTGCACTGTGGCCCAAGCACATGCCAACATGGTCACACCCCATGCGTGTGCATAACATGCATCACACAGACATGCACAAGGGGCTGGCAACAGCCTGCAGTGGGCACCGCTCCCCCTCTCATTAACACAAAGAGAATACAAAAGAAGTACACTCTCTGCACTCATATGACCTTGTCCCTGGTCTCCACCACTGGCCCTAGCAAGCCTGACCTCCACTGCCACCATGGCCCTCTGCCTGTCTGCTGGCCTTGTGAGGGGAACACAAGCAAAGAGCACCATGCGGTGATGATAGGTGTGTAATCCCCCCGTGGCCCACAGCAACAACACTGGTGTCAGCAGGCAGTGATGGATCCATCCCTCACAGTGCACCAATGAAGGTGACCCGGTCAGCATGCAGCAACACACAGCACCCTAGCCCATACCCACCATGTGTGTGTGCAGCTGGCCTTGTGCCAAGCTAATGGCTGTATCACACTGCATCTGCCACAGTGTCCATGCACAGCCTAATATGCACTATAATGAACATGGCTACACATGGTGGCCATGCCTGCACCCCACATGCCAAAGGGGCAAGGCATGCCACATGTGTTTGTGTGTGTGTGTGGTGGGCATTGTGACAGCCCCTCCCAGACACAAACCTCTGCCTTCCTATGTATCTGTAGGGTGATGTGACTTACCTGGGCATGGTACTACACCCCTGCATGCATGATCTTGGAGGCTCTGGAGCCCGTCTGGATCCCGGCGCTGCAGATCCCCTTACCAGTGCCTGTATTGCTCCACTGAGCATTCCACCCTGGTCCTGTGCACCAGGCACTCTTCCACTCTCGCCCACACTGCTGAGCGTGGCTCTGCGAGGTCATCAGAGCCAAATAGCTCTCCTCAACATGCATCACCAGTGACACAAGGCTGGCCAGCTCAACCTCCCCCCAGTTCAAGGCCCTGGGCCCTGCTGCCTGAGCATGTGGCATGTGTCCTTTCTGTGTCTCCTGGGCAGCTGTGCATAGATCAGGCTGCTGGTGTACAATGGCCCAGTCATGCCACATGCACGATTGGCTGTCATGCACCACATGGTAATGCAGCCATTGTGCACCACACGGTAATAAACACTGTGCACTGCATGGATGGGAGACTAGGGTCAGGGGTCACGACCAGGTTGTGCATGCGTATTCTGCCCATATCCGCCATATTGTGAGTGGAAAACAATGCCACTCACAGTGCACTGTTGCCACACACGCTGCCAATGTTTCACCGTGCACTGCAGGTGACTATTGTTGCCATGCCATGCTGAAGCACAATACATGCACTCAACGAGACATGCAGCAGAGCACCAATGGCGCATGGGGACCTGGATGTGCTTCTGTACTTGATTGCAGTGTCTGAACCACCGGACCGGTTGTGCTAAGCCTGTCATGCTACTGATATTGCATCGCGCATGTGCGGAGATGCGCCGTGACACTTGCGTTGCATTCAGGAAATGCCCCAGGTTGACTAGAATGCATCATAGTGGGATGTGCTCAACTCATTAATTGCGCATTGCTGATTGAGATGAGCTGGGTGCAATTATGCAATTCATAGACACTGCTCTGAAATCAGCTCATTGCCAAATTCAGGAGCATCTCAACTGTTTAGCATATCATTACAGTTGATTCCACTCTCATTTGCATGCCTTGAGCTATAAATGCTCCTGAATGCACCTCTGCAGAGCTCAGGTGACTGACAGGAACTGCATCCTTAAAGGTAGGTCTGTTTACATTCTACTGTATTCAGTGTGTCAGCACAATATGACAGTGGGGCATTAAGGGCATACAGGCATGCATCTTAAATGTTCCTGTTCTTCAGACACGTCCCCGAGCATGCCTTATAGTGTTCCACTGTTCCAGCTACAGTTGGGGGGTCTGTTGCCAATGAGTGAGGAATCATAGTACAACAGACTGCCAGACATGTGTGTTACAGTCCAGTTCCCCTTCAGATAGTAACTTTCAAACAAAGTCAGACAGTTTTGCAGGACATGTTAGCTGCTGTTACCATTGTTAACACTGTGTCCCTGATATTGGCCTCCTGTCTCTGACTGTTCTAAGTCTTGTCTCTGATATGCAATTCAGGTGGTTGAGAGGTATGCATACAGGATGCTGTGACCCTGCAGCAGTCAGCCACTGTGCTTGCACACATTCATAGTTGCCTGTACTGTGCTAATGTCTGCATATTGTCACCCACAGAAACCACTATGTCCAGACAGGACACAGCTGCGGATGAAGACATCCAAATTTCACAGCAGATGAGAACATGACAATGATAGATGCCTACCTCATATGTCAGGACATTCTGGCTGGCTGGGTGGCAGCCGCCAGCAGAGGGAAGAGGTCTTGGAGGCAGTGGCAAGGCATGTCAATGCACAAGGGAAGGTTAACAGAACACTTCAGGAGTGCAGGAAGCACTTTAACGAGAAGAGGAGAGGAGAGTGAAGGAGAAGGTGGCACACATTGAGGCCTCCCTGGGTGGGAAAAGGGGTGGGCCGCAGACAAGTGGGCGCCTCACACTCACCGTGGAGCAGCTGGTGGCCAGCATGGGCCTGACGGCTGTGCAGGGCATTCCAGGAGGGGTATTCCAGAAAGGTGGCAGTCCATCACAGCACTGTAAGTATACATGTCCCAGGAACTGCACCCGTTCATGTGTGCATGCCATGGGTGCCCTGACCAGCCCCACTGTGGGATGCTAGGTAACCATATGTCTGTGTGCACTGATCATGTAGCTGTACACCTCATCCATCTACTGTGTGTCACAGATGCATGACCAGCTGCTCATGTGCAGCCTGGGGGGGCTGGGGGGCCCTGGGAGGTGGGCGACCATGTTGTGTGATGCTGGTAGTCATCTGGGATGTTATCCCTCTGGGTGGAGTCCAGCGTGTTGGGCCAGTCACACACATGTCCATGGGCACCTGTACAGGCACTGGTGTATGCCTGCATTTGCTGGTGCTTGTCTGCATCAGTGGCCCCATGGTCGACTGTCACCAGCATGGAATGTCAACCACACCTATGACACACATGCATGTCCCCCTGTACATGCCTGTCTGAACACAGCAGTCACACATGTCAGTAACCATGTTTCCCTTCTTTCTTTTAGAACATCATCATACCTCATGGGTGTTACCTTGGCGGCCGGGCCACACAATGGCCTTGTGGGGGAGGATGCTGGACCATCACACCTGGCTACAGCTGGGGCTGTGGATGATGCCATGCCAGGCCCTTCTAATACCACTGCAGCCCTGGTCACAGTGCCAGTAGTAGCAGGACCATCCGACCCCACTGCCAACAGTGCCATGGCTGGAGGCCAGGACTGATCATGGCTAATCAGCATTCTGGGTTTGGCTGATGATGACCCAGTGGACAGGGTGGACATCACAGATATTGCGGACACCCTGCTAGTGCTGGCATCCAGTACACAGGGGGCGTACAGTGATGATGATGATCCAGAGGCAACATAAATCTGGGGGGAAATGGCTGACAGTGGACCAGCTGAGGCACAGGTGCATTTACGGGTGGCACCATGCAGTGTCAGCAGTCCTGTGGCCCTGACACACCTGCATGGCCTGCACACCTGCCCACAGTGGTGGTTGATGGGGGGCCTGTGCCTGGTGCTGCTGTGGGGAGAGGGACTGGTGGCACAGTTCATCAGGGTGCTGTGGTGCAGCAGCGGGTGGAGGAGGAACATGATGCAGGTGTCTCTGGTTGCAAAGTGGTTGGCCGAGCCCATTCCCCACCCATTCGGCAGCCTGCTGTGGTGTGTCCACCTACAGTGGATGCAGCGCAGCAGGCCAGCACCCCACCTACCAACTGATGCTGTCTCCATGATGCATCCCCTGCTGATTGGTTGAGGGCTACAGACACTTCCTGTGGGACACTGTGGAGGGGTAGGCATCCCTAAGGGTAGAGCTAAGGGGAATTCAGATGCAGTTGGCTGTGGAACATGAGTCATTGGCTGCATGGTGTGGTCAGATATTGGCAGAGGCTTGCCTACTGCTGGTGGGCACATCCATAGCTCTAGAGTGTATTGCGCTCACTGCTGAGGCAGAGAGAGTGCAAACAGTGCACCACGTGGCCGCCAGGCCACCAGCCACACCCCAAGGACTACCTCACACACCCCCAGGTGACAGCATCAGGTGAACCCATTTCTGTTGACACCATCACCATGCATGGCCATCCCCAGCAACCCCAGATCCCACATGGATCTTGGAGATGACACATCAGTGAGCACACATTCATGGTCTCACTGCAGTACCCCTCCAGGGGTGATGGTCACTTTTCCTGCAGCCAGTGGTGCTGACACAGCATCCACCAGGCATGGTCATCCACATGTCTGTGGGGGCCATGGTGCCTTCCATTGATGCCTGCGTTGACAGCCCACATGGCCCCTGTCACCTGCACCCATTGAGGCCCACACACCAGGCTGACTATGCTTGGGGCAGCGTGGGTGGCACACACCTGCCCAAGTACAATGCCTGTGTGGGTCATCTGTGCATTGTGCCATGCATGGCTGGGGTGCCATTGTTGTTCTGTGTGGCATGGATATGATGAGTGCAGACCTGTGTCTATTATGCATGTGTGCTGGTGGCTGTACATTGATCCATGCCATATACAGCACATACACAGTGTACCCCCGACCATGTGTGTCCTGCTGTGCATATGTGTGTGTGTGTGTGTGTGTGTGTGTGTGTGCAGCGCTGTCACCCCTCACGAGTGCTCCACATGATGGCTGTGTTGCCTTCGTCTGCCCTGTGGTGTGGTTGTGGGTGTATGGGTGTGTGGATGTATGGGTGTGTGGGTTGGGGGGGGCTGCCATGTTTGTCCCACCTATGTTACTTACTTGCAGTCCCTGAAGTGCTCTTCCATGATGGTGTCCCTGTGCTGCTTAGTCCTGGCAATCAGCTGTGGGTCCCTGCATACCAGTGGCAGTCATCTATGGGGCCCCTGCTCTGCTGCATCCTCCTCCTCTTCTGCCACTACATTGTTGGTTTGCCCATGTCCTCATCCCCATTTTCATTCCCACCATCACGAATCATGCACCATCCATCTCTGTGGCCTATGTTCTGCTGCTGCTGTTCTGCTTGTTGCTGCTGCTATCCTGCAGTCTGCCTACTGTGGACTTGCACTTAAGTCTACTTCTTTTATACTTATCTCCTTATGGCACATTTGGTAGATGTGCTGTGAATGCACCATATGTGTGCATTCATTTTGCATTGTGAATGGCTCTGTGCTGTATATGTTAGCTACACACCCCCTCCAGATGCACCACATATCATTAGTTTCTCCCTCCAGCGCATCCAGTGTGGTGCAGTGCATCCCAGATGCACTGGGGCATCTCGGCCCTTTCTGAATGGCACCATGGCACATTTTCATGTTGCACCAGCACATCTCATTTGCACACAGCGCATCTGCTTTGTGAATCATGCCCATGGAGTACTGTGCAAAACAGACATAAATGCATGAATGCAAACTAAAAAAAAATATAAAAACCGAATAACAACAAAGTTTGGTAAGTATCAACTGATAAATTAGAACAACCAAAAACATTTAAAACACAAACTAAAAAAATACAGTAACTTCCAAACTTAAGCTTAACTGAATGTAGTAAAACAACAAAAATTGAAGGACAAAAACCAAAAAAGGAAAGTACTGTAACAAAACTGTGAGCAGCAACCAACATATTATGTAAACAGAAAACCAGAAACAGAAAGGCAACAAGAAAAACAGTAAGCACATTATACAAATGAAATGCAAAAAAAAAATTGCTTAAGGAAATGGTTTGCACAATGGAAATCACAGTAGGCACCTCATAAAAATGACATGCAAAATAAATTGCTAATGGAAATGTTTTGCACAACAAAAATTACATTGTTTTATCCACAGGAAGGGGAATCCTGTCTGTTACAGTTGCTATTCAAACAAGCATTTGGCAAATAAAGATTTCTCAATACAGGATGTGTTGTTCTGACAGGCTGCAGCATAAGAGTAAATGCAAGTCACTCATGCTGTCAGCTTGTCGTTTCTATGTCCCTTTCTTTTTCACACTACAAGTGTACTGTATCATTTCAGAGTGTTCGTTAGTTAAAAAAATACATAAAGGAATTATGTAATGATGGCAATTGTGTGGAAAGTGTCAAAGAAAGAGTTTTCAGTAGCTGTTTATATGACATGCTGCAGCATTGTCAGTGTCAGTGGCTCAGTAGGTAGCACACTCGCCTCTGAGGCCGGGAGATCAGAAGGCTGTGGGTTCAGTTCCCACATCTGGCACTTGGGTTAATATCCCAGTACTGACATTGTAGTGCAGCATGAGAGGGGTGCTGCATTTCTGAGGTGCCGTCTTTCAGATGAGACGTTAAACTGAGGTCCCATCTGCCTGGATTGGTGGTAGTTCAGGTGGATGTTAAAGATCCCATAGCACTTATTGAAAAGAGTAGGGGAAGTTTACAGAAAAAGAATCATAACATCAAAAACACATCATGAATACTCAGAGATACAAAGAAAAATTTCTGTACAAAATATCAAAAGAAAAACAACATAAAAATTAATTATAAGAAAAAATGTTTCTATACATTATCCACTTTATTCTTTGGAAATCTAAGAACATCACTTTCTTTAACATATAACAATCCTTCTTCAATTTGTGAAATAATAGTAGCATTCAAAACTTGTTGTTGCTGCAATACATATTGGCAACGTGCCTGCCATAAAAAATATTGAACATCAGAAAAAAAGACAGAGTACTCTTATGATAGGACTTCCATACCCCAGTATAGTCACCTAAAATTACAGTTTGATAAGAGATATGAGACAAAAAAGGCAAATTCTAATGGGAGGCAGCATCCTGCCAAAAAAGCTGACTGTGAGGACAAGTAATAAAAAAGTGATGCATGCTCTCCTCAACATTAATACAGGTAAGTCTGGGGCAAAATCTCTCAGTCTGAGGTTTATATTTTAAATTTCCCATGAAACCCAACCTTCCCTGAATCGAAAGCCATACAACATCCCAGATATGAAAAGATATCCTGAAATATTTCAATTTATGCAAGGCAAATATCATTTTAGTGGGTACACATTCTGGAAATAGTAGAATAATGTTCTGAACATCATAAACAATGTATGAATAAAAAGTCTTTCTATCTAAAGACATCAATTTTGTGAAAGAAACTTTTCATTGTTGCATTTTTTTGATAGATGATGTTCCATAAGTAGGAAGGGAATCAGAGGATAGAATTCTAGGGGGCAATAAAGTCCATTTTACAAAATACCGAGACCAAAGAAACTGGGACCATAATTGCCAAGATAAAGTAGCAAAGGTCCATAAATAATTAAATGAACTAAAAAAAACAAGGAATGATAAAAAACGATAGGATTAATCATATTTACTCCTCCTTTTTTAAAATTGTAGGTAAATAAGTAATTTCCCTCTTTATAGGATTCAATCTATTACCCCAGAACATTTGAAAAAAAAGACTAAGGAGCCTAGTTTCGAAATGAACTGGAGGGCGGTATACATAACTTAAATATAGAAACATAGGGAGTAAAACATTTTTAATAATCAGAACCCATTTTTTCATCCCAAACTTCCAACATTTCCATCTATTAATTTTATCTTCCCATATTTGTAACTGTCTATCCCAATTATAAGTGACTATATCACCCGGACCAAACCAAAGCCCCAAAATTTTGTGAGGGGTAAAAACTGCAGGAATCCCTAATGTAGTTAAAGAGATAGGTTGTGCATGGTCCAAGGAAAAAATTAAACTTTTTCCTATATTAAGCATAGCTCCAGAGAAAGAACCAAAATTTGAAAAAAACGTCAAAGCCTTTGCCAAAGAAGAAACATCTTGAGCAAGTAATGTAACATCATCAGCATAAGCAGTAATCTTTTCTAACGGTAAAAGGAGGAGGGGATCAGACCAATAATACTCTTGTCCCAATTTATTTGTCTGATCACAGGAACCAAAGCAAAGGTATATAAAAGAGGGCTTAATGGACATCCTTGTCTAACACCAACAGCGAGAGGGATATCGGTTCCAAAAAGTCCATTAATGATAGGGATAATAGTAGCATTAGCATATAACAAAAAAATCCAATATACAAACTGTTTGTGAATACCATAACATAATAAAAGTGGAAAAAGATAATTATGTTGCACTTTGTCAAAAGCTTTAGCTTGATCTAAAGCTACCACATACCCTGAGATATTATGTCTATTGCTAACCTCAAAAAGTTCCCTCAAAAGATATAAATTATGCAGTATTTGTCTCTTGGGAATAGCACAGGTCTGAGCTGGATGAATAAGAAATTCAGCAACTGTTAATAATCTATTATTAATAATTTTAGCCAAAATTTTGTAATCACTGTTTAGGAGACTAAGAGGTCTCCAGTTAGACAATAGTGTTTTATCTCCAGATTTGCACAAGAAATGCAAAAGAGAGGTATTAAAGCCACAGAGGGAAGGAGGAGAGGTTAACATAGAGTTGAAAACTAGGGGCAGAAAATAAGACATGTATGACAGAAATGTTTTATAAAAATCGTTTGGAATACCGTCCGGTCCAGGAGGTGTACCAGTAGTTAATTGCTTAATAACTTCTTCGACTTCTTGAGAAGAAATAGGTTGTAATAAACGCTGTGCCATAGAATCTGTTATTTGAGGAAGTGGTGTAGAAAACCCATGAAAAAGTGTCAGAAGCAAAATTTAAAGTGGAGCTAACAAATTGATGTACTACTGATAGCATTTCCAAATCAGTGGATACCACAGTACCATCTAATGTAGAAAGGCTAGTCATCAGGGTTTTGTCTAACTGCTGATTGCATGCAGCATATGGATCTGATGCTGGTGTTTTCTTCATTCCAAATCTAAACTCCATCTCCAATGATTTAGCCCTATCATATCAATAGTGTTTCATTTGTTTTTTAATTTCAAAAATCTGAGATTTAAATTGTGCACTATCTCAAGAAGAGAGGGGCATTAGTTTATATAATTGGTTTCTAAGAAGAAGATCGTTCAAATAATTAGAGTTTGCTTTATGTCTACCGAAAGAAATTGAAAGTCGCTTAATCTCCATTTTAGTGTCCAACCACCAATCAAGACGAGTATCATAGGAACACATAATAGAGTTCCTTGCTGCAAAAAAAAACCCCTAAATTTGAGAAAAATAATCAGGAGAATCCAAAAGTAACATATTTAATCGCCACCGATGATGAGGTGAAAAAAATTTTGGAGGGACAGTAGATAAACTTAGAGTGCAGAATAAAATATTGTGGTCTGAGAATTCTGTAGGTTTAGGAATAGATAAAATAGGAGTAAGATATTTAGAAACAAAAAACATATCAATACGGGTGGAATAAATATGCCTATGATAAGTAGCCTCAGTATCAGTCCTATGTAAAGTCCGGAAAGCATCCCTCAAACTAGCTTTAGAGATAACATGTAACAAAGCATGAGAGTCACACTACATTTTCTTCTGTGTGACACCAGCAATTTTCATGTCCACAGTACAATTAAAGTCACTCCCCCAAATAATATGTTTTTTTGTATATAAAAAAGGCTTAATTTCATCAAATAATTAAATCCTAGCAGTTTTAATTTGGGGGCATAAAGACTGATGAGATGAAAAGAAAAATCCCCAAGGGTACAATCAAGCACTAAGGCACGACCAGGTCAGATATCTATAAGTCTGGTAAGATGAAACTTAGTGGATTTAAATAAAATACCAATCCCATCTGCAGCTTCTAGGCCAAAAGTCCAAAAAAAAAGGACCCCAAAGCCATTGTCTCTTTATTTGTTCTACTTCATAAAGAGAGGATAAATGTGTTTCTTGTACAAAGATGTCTACACTAAGGGAGTCAAAAAAAGAAAGTATAGAAATATGTTTTTTGTAAGCTTTTAAACTACAAACGTTAAATGACCCAGTCCTTAAAGTAGCCATCTAAAGTGTATAGGATTTAAGGCCCTCCTTTTAGGCTATTACTAGCTTTCCTTTTATTTCCTTTTTTTCCTTTTTTTTCTTTAAAAAGCTCAGTGGATTTACTTTCCTCATCCTCTGTAACCAGCTCAGACCTGTGAGAGGTATCTGATTCTAAATCAGAATCCCCCAAGTCATTTTGAAGAGGAGAAATAATATTCTCCACAGGAATAGGACAGGGAGAATGAATTTTAAGTGAAGATCTAGTAAATCTTAGGTTTTTAACACTTTCAAATAAGGGGGGGGGCATACAAGTACCAACAGGTTGATTTTTAACAGAGAGGGAATTGTCAGGCACTGTAGTAGGAGGAGGAATAGTATCCTGTATTGATAATAAGGGCAATGAAGGCCTAACTAGAGGGGAGAGAATATCAGTAGATTGTGGCAAAGAGGAATCCCCAGAAGGAGCAGACTCAGGTTGTGAGACAGAGGGAGTGGAAAGAGTGGAATCCTGTCGCTTTTCCTGGGCCCTGCAGACTAGATCATCCTGGTCCCACCCTTCGATTCTGTTTCTTTTAGCCCAAGGACATTGATGGAACACATGTCCTTTCTCATCACATAAATTACATTGAAAAATGTTTTCACACAAATCTACAGAGTTTCCATAGCCCCCACACAGAGAGCATTTTAACATATTGCAAGAGCTGCTAATGTGAGTTCGAGAGCCACATTTATAGCAAGCTCGCGGTTGTCCACTATAAAAGCAAACTTCTCCGTCCTTTCCAAGAAAGAAACTATTGGGTAAATGGATAATGTCTGAGTTAACCTGAAATAGTTTAACTTTAAATTCCCCCCCCAGTCCAAATGCCTTCCAGATCAAGGAATGCTTCAGGAGGGCCTAGGATATCGCAACGATTTTGCAGCCAGTGATAGATATCACTGACATTCACTCCTTCATTACGAAACATGATGGTTACATATCTAATCTGTGGTCTAGTAAGAGGGATAGCAAAAAGGGGGTCCACAAAAGGGTAGCTTTAAGATCTGAATATTTTTCCCAAAACTTCTGCAAACTGCTATTATGTCTAAAACTAATGTCAAAGGAATCGTCCCCTGAAATATGAATCAGGGCACACAAATCAGAAGGAAAAAATTGCATAGCACCTCGTAATAACTGATTGGCTACATAGTATCTATCAGGGTGGATAGATAGCCCTCCTCTATATTGCAACCGTACAGCATTTCTTCGAGGTGCTTACTCTAGTTTATTTTTAAATAAATCAGCCATTGGAATACATGCAGACTTCTCCGATATACCCGACCTTGCTTCCCTTTGATAATCCCCCCCCCCCGAGGATATGCTTGGTCTAGACAAGGCCTCAGCATCATCCTGCAACTGGTGCGCACCATTACTTGAGGCCTTATGAGGAAAAAATTGTCCAGTCTGTTTACCTGAGCTGAATTTGCTAGATTTGGTGGCATGCTTTGAAGTAGAGCTGGCAGAGGTAGAAGGTCTAATGTCCACCCAGTCAGGGTCCGGAATCCATTGCCCCGAGGCCGTGCGCGTCCATCCTCACTTAGAGAGTGTATCATCCGCCGACAAGTCCACAAGAAAGTCAGGTGAATCCTGTAGTAGTCCGAATTGTTGTCGCACCATTTGCGAGGTAGAACAGGCTATAGGCTTTGGTAGAACCCCAGCAGTCGGCTTGGTTCGCACTTGTACAGTTCCCGGAAGTTCCAACTGGAAAGAAGGGTCCATAGATGAAATAGGTCCCAAAGAGATTGAAGAAACAGGTTCTACTTGCACAGAATTAAGCAGCATAGGTTGTACAGCAGAAAAACTCACTTCTGCCACAGTCTCCTGCACTGGTGATTGACCAGTAATCTCGGTAGCAACAATATCAGGAACTGCATTAGAAGATATCCCAGTCTCAGGTACTGCATCCTCCGTAGCAGTCGTTATTTCCATTTCAGTCGCAGCAGGAGCCACCAACAGCACATCCTGCTCCTTGAAACGCTGTTCATCATCTGCCATCCTGTAGACACAGCGCGTCCCCCGACTGGCAGCAATGCAGTAGGGGAATTTCCTTGGTGTCCTGGCAAAATTTCCCTATTCACTAAAAATACCACCAACAGCTTAATCTGGTTCAAGGTCAGTTGTCATTCATCTGTATCCCCCTCCCCCGGGTCGTGCCTGAAAATAGGCAGGATTTGTCTAGTGCATTTAACTGGTCAACAAAAACTAAATAAATTAATAAAATATGAGTGAATGCATGGCCGTCAGAACCTAGGTGCGCATGGTGCCTGGTTCATCTTCACACACTATTGCCCTTTGACACTGCCGCCACAGATTTTGCACTCCTCTCCAACTTCAACAACACATGATTACAATACCATCAAGTGCCTCAGGAGGAGGAGCTGGACAGCCATTGAAAAGCTACTTGGCTGCTGAGTTAACAAAGACGTCTGTCCAGACTACCCATTTGAAGCTTCTGACTTAAAGCAAGAAACTTGTTTTCACAAAAGAGTCACTACTACATTCCAGTAACAAAAGAAACTCAACAGACTGCCTGGCATCACAATCCATTGTCCACTTCTTCCCCACTTAACTTCTGATTCTGAAACAAAACTTCTTACCCACCCATACTTAACACATCATTCTTGCATGCTGTCCCCACTGCAGCCTAAGCAAAAGTTGCTGGCTTTGAAGTCCATCTCTCAGCACCTCATATGAGCACCAATGTCTGGTGCAAACAAAGGGAAGTGGGGTATAAAAATACAGCTACTTTTTATTCTCCTTCATTAAATGTTGTCTGCATCTTGCACACCTGAAACCGTTGACCTTGCTAGCCACTGATCACTGTTGTTTGTGTGTGACAGACATCAGTGACTAAGTGACTCAAGGCCGTTTTATCTACTGAATATTGTTGCCTGCTGATAATTGCTAAAGACAGGATGCACAGCTTGGGCCCTTTATACTTTTTTACTGGCTCCTTCTTTGACCATTAACACCACTGTTAGATACTTCATCATCTTGTCTCCTACATGCCATCATGGTAGACACATCTGGCTTTGCATTTTTAGTAAAAGTGCCACAGTGTGCTTTGCTTTACTAGTTTTAACAGTGTCTTTGCCCATGAGACTGTTTTCAGCCTGCTCAGCCCATTCCTCACCATTTGCTTGGGTTTCTTTTATTTGATCAGGTCCATATTGCAGTATTATGAGTATTTTTGTAGTACTGTGTGCATCCATTACTGTAAGACAGGTAACAACTTTATAAGCTGTACAACAATTAGTACTCTAGTACTTCAGTGCAAGGTGAGGAAGCCAGAAGGGGTTCAAGCATCTCTTAATGTGAAGAAGAAGGAGGAGGAGAAGGGGGGAGGAGGAGGAGGAGGATGAGAAGAGGAAGAACAAGAGGAGGAGGAGGAATCAGCCTTCATATAGTGCTTTTCATACACAGTGTATCCTAAATTGCTCTACAAGCAATGCTAGGCTGGTAGTGAAGTGATTGAATGTGTAGTGGCAGCCATATCACACATCAGTACCCACACACAGCCTGGACAATTGCATGATCCAGTTTATGGGAAGGGAAATGTTGGCCAAGGCACCAGGAATGTCCCCAACTCTTTGTGAAGAGTGACCTGGGTTCTTTCACTTCTACCTGGACACCCACCTGGACAGCACCACGATGGGTAGTAGGCACCTTGGTTTTAACATCCCATCTGAAGGACGGCACACCACAGAACTACAGCACCCCCCAATACTGCACTCAGTTGTCAGCATTTTTTAGGTATGAGTCCAATCCTGGTGTGAGACAAGAACCCAAAGGAGAAGGAGAGGAAGAAGAAGAAGAAGAAGATTTTGCAAATCAACACCCACATATAGCCTTGGACAATTGCATGAACTACTTTTATGAGAATGAGAATGTTGACCAGGAGGCTGGAGAAAATCCCTTACTCTTAAGCAGGGGCACTGTCTGCTTCCTGCTGGGGGATGGAGGGTCCAGGAGTTGGTGAGAACATGGAGAAAGGGAGAGTCTTCACCACTACCTAAATTTAGCAATGCAAGAGATTGTGAATGAGGAGCAAATGGATATACCAGGTACATGCACTGAAAGTGGAGCTGGGAATATGAACAAAAAGTATAGCCAAAGGTAATGAGGAGGTAGTGCTGAAGGAGGAAGAAATGGATATAGCAGTAGAAGAGGAAGATAAGTCACGCCCAGTTGTAGCAATGTCTGCAAGAAAGCACCACCTCCTCCTATCGCTAGCAGAGAAGGAAAATAAATCTGGTCTGGGACTCGGGAGTGTCAGAACCCATGGCCACCAGTAAGGAAAACTGTCTGGTGGCAAGGAACTCAAAATGGAAAACTGTGCAGCTGTGATGTTCAACAGGCTTTCCAGCCTGAAATACAGAAGCCAGTCAGCAGCTGGGGCTCCAGAGGAAAGGATGTCCACCCCCACTGCTGGTAGTTGAGTAGCAACCTTGGAGCACAAAAATAATTGTAGAAGTTGCCAGGTGGGAGTAGTTTGCCACATCAGAAGAATGACGGTTGGGTAAAATTCCTACTGCAGCAGAAAGTAGAGAGGCTGTCCTTCCCTAATCTGACCACAGGACTATACATTCAGAGAACCCAACTTTACTGTTAATGACAAAGCTGAAACACTGTCTGACTCTGTCCCCATAATAAAGGAACACCTGCACGAATCAGGGTCTCAGGTGTGCGAGAAGGTTTTAGAGGAAAACACCAAAATGGATCCAGATTTACCACAAGGCACTGCAGTACTTCCCAAAGAAAACCCTGAACCTCAGCAGGAAAAGAATGATGATAGTGATGTAGCATTATCCCCACCAGCACTGTGTTCCAGAGGAAGGAATGGAACCAAAGGAAGTTTGGCAGCAGATGGGCAGAAACAATGGAGATCATCCAGAAGGATTGGAAAAATTTCAGGATTGCCCTTTGGCCCCTGAGGATACCAGAATACCATCTAGACAAGAAAAGGAGGGCAACAAGGATACAGTGGCCTAAAATACTAACACAGCTCAGGGTGAGGTGTGGCACAAAGAAACAGTCACAGGTAAATCTGAGGGTGCTCCTGAAAGGGGTTTGGGAAAAGCTGGTAGTGGGAAAATGCACAATCCAGGAGCTATATCCAAATGTAAGGGTCTCCCTCAGGTATAGCCAAACTAGGGGGCAAAAGACAACGAAATGGGCTCAGGGATGGGGAGAAAGGGCTTAGTACTTCCACGGTGATTACTCCCCCCACTTTCCAGGGTCCAAGACCAGTCAACTCCCTACAGAAAACAGCAAGACCTAGGTTCAAACTCTCTCCCCTCAGTTGATGGTGAATCCATTTAGTACCAGGGACGAACCAGTACAGCGGTGTAATGCTGCATGCCTTAAATATAAGGGTGGAGTAGAGAAAACACCAGACAGAATCTATATAGCTAGGACCCTGTTAAAAGACTCGGTGTCCTGTTTTGCATCTGAAAAGTATGCTCTGATTTATTTCGTAGTGGAAATAATATATTATATATCTTTTTAATCCCCAGCATTATGAGACATCTTTTGATACAAGTACCAATCATTGAAAGACTCCCATTTGTGGTGACCTTTTGTGGCTATTCTACTCACCAAAGTTGTAATAAAATTTTTTACAATCTTACTTAAAAATGAAGGGGTGAACATAGTTGATATACTTTTTTGGCAAATGAAAAATGTGATGTACTGGAGTAGCCAATTCCAATCATCTATTCAGACAATATTTGGCAGAGGTGAAAAATCAAACTCAGATTAGTCAAATCAGATGAAGGGTTAACCCATATATCCAGTAGTTTTTATGTGGGAAAAGACTGGCCCTTTGCTTTTATCTAGGGCAACCAAAGATTTGTCAAAGTGTGGCTCTCAGTATGATTTCAGCAAAGCATGTGATAAGGTTAGATAAACTGTAGGGCATGCTTGGAATATGGACATGTCAACCTGTACTGCCTGAACCCATACAAATGCAACCTGTGTGAAGGGAAGGTGCATTCATATCTCCACTACCAATGAGCTGCTCATGATAAGGAGGAGGAGGAGGAGATATGCCAAGAATCTGCTGAATCATGCAGAACAGATGGAAATATGGAGAGAGAAAGGCATCTCCCCTTAGGACCACTATTCAGACAGACCTGAGCAGATTGAACCCTCCCCCTACCTGATTTCCCTCCAACAAAGAGTCTAGATATGAAGTAGGCAACAGCACCTGACCATCCCATTTGCTGATCATCAGACACTGATCCTAATCAGGATACCACTGGAGCACCAGCCATGACTCCCTTCAGAGGGAACACAAGAGGATGAAGGCTTAAATGACTCAGTGGACATGATGCCACCCCCACAGCCCCCCTGAACACATGCTACAACAGATCAGAAAAGAGACAAACCCACAGGGCGACCCATAACTCGACCATACTCTCTAAATGAGACACCTCTCCAAGGCTAGCCCAGTGGCACAGATGGCTGAGGCACTGTTAGTGCCTTGTGCCACTCCAGTAACCCAGGTTCTGGCTGCTGGGGGTCAGCCATGGGGGGGTGACTGAGTGAGGACTGAGTGGCCACCTGGCAGCTCCCCTCTCTAGGGTTGGGGAGGTGTGCTGTACTGGCTCTTGCCTGCCCCCAGGTGGAGGCCTGGTGGCAACGCTGATGCAGGGAAGGCGGATGATAGTCAGGGAGGGTGGAGGAAGCTACGGTCCCAGAGTGCATGTGCACCCCCCCCCCACACACATTGTCTGAGCATTCCATGGCTTTGGGAGGACTGAAACAGGAAGGAAAAAAACAAGGAAAATGGAGCAGACCAGGCTTCATGAAGCCTCACCTGGATACCTTGACCAGCCCCTAAGAACATCAGGCCAGTGGAGAGATATGAGCAGCAAAGGCGAGGAGTCAGAAACCTCATCTGTGGCTTTGTCCCAACAGGACGGACTGTCCGACACAGCTATCTCCCTTCTAATATATTTAGGGTCTAGGAAATGGACACAGTCCAATTGTCAGCTGCAACATAACCAAACCTGATGGATTTATTTGTGGGGCACTTTATTTTTTGATGACTATATTCATGAAGGGGTCATTGCCAGGTAAAATGAGGATCACAAGTTGGCAGCTTTTTCAGGATTTCAGGATATTGATGAAGATCAAATATGTATATAGAATACTAGACTCAGATACTTACATAAGATTGTATTAACACAGTGTGCCAGGCCATGGGGATCATCCTTTTGGTCACATGGGAAGGACCTGTGTTCTTGGATGGGGATATTGTTCAGAGGCACAGACTGGATGGGGATATTGTTCAAAGGCACTGATTTTCAGTCTCCATGCTAATTGATATTATCCCTGGGAGGGTGTTGATGTAAGATGTCTTTCATGAAAAATTTAATTATGCTTCTTCAAACCAAGGTCACCAAGGCTGCATGTTTTAAAATATTAGAACCATATCTACACACTAGTAGAGAGATTCTGTTATGCTAGAATCTGAAATGCAACTTGTCCTCAGTAGATAAAACTAGAAGAACAGAAAAACAGTTATGCAATGTCTCATTTTTAAAAAGTATGATAGCTACTGTGGGGTTCAAAGACTCATACCAAGTACTGTGCCTGGAGGGAGGGCATACTTCCCATAGAGGAACACACTCAACTAGAACTGACTACATATTATCATCAAGAAATCTACCACTATGCTTGGCACTGGCTCTTCCAGTTGTCATATCAGACCATAAAATTGTTAAATGTATTTTTTTTCCCTATCCAACTAACAAAAGGAGGGGGAGCGTGGAACCTAAGTAACACTCTCCTGGAGGACTCTGATATATGGACTAAATGGTTTGATTTCAACAGAACCAGACTCATGATTCAAATATTTTATGACTCCATCACTATATGGTAGGAGGACATCAAATGTGACTTCAGATTTTTATTAAACAAGGGAAATAAAGGGCTAAATCACAGTATATAGATTTAAGGTGACAACTGACAGCCGTAATCTCCAAACAGATTTCAGGGGTAGTTGGTCTTTCAGAGTAAATGACTGAATTAAAACAGAAAATGTAACAATTCCGGTATGGTTGGGCTAAGACTCTACATGTGGAATTATAATGTGGGACTCAGGCAAAAAAGGCAGCCTTAAATGTGTTTTACAGGGTGCCACGATAGAGTGGCAGAGAATGTTTGTAGGTTTACAAACAGAAGAGGGGCAACTGCACTCTGAGGCAGAGAAATTACAAAAAAGTGCAAGCACATCTAAGCAGTAGTAGTAGTCTTTATTTATATATAGCTCCCTTCCCCTGAGGCTCAGAGCACCATTACAATAATACAGAGCAGCAATTCCAACTTAATATCAGCTTAATCATCCCAACTAAAAACCGTATAATAACAGAACATTTCAATAAATAGATTATTAAATAAAATGATACTATAGGGGTGACAGTATTGTCAATTATTCACCCCAAACACCTGTTGAAATAAAAAAGTTTTCAAGCCCCACTTAAAGGCATTTACTGTGGGAGCCTCCTGCAAAACTCTAGGTAAGGAATTCCAGAGGACTGGGCCTGCAACCTCAGAGGCTCGGAGGTCTTGAGCCTTGCCTAAGAACTACCAGGAGGCACGCCTCAACGAAATGGAGAGGGCACATGGGTATATGAGGATACAGGAGTTCAGCCAGGTAGTATGGGCACAGACCATGTAGGGCCTTATAAGTTAGTAGTCCCACTTTAAGGGAGATGCACCACTTTATCAGCAGCCTGTGCAGGTCATGCAGCACCAGGGAGACATGACATGACCTTGGAAGGACATCAACAACCAAGTAGCTGCATTCTGCAACTGCTGCAGGTGTTACAGCGTACCTTCATTGACTCCAAAGTAGAGTGAATTGCATTGGTCAAGCCTAGAAGTCAGGAAATGGATGAACCAGTGTGATCAGATCACCAGGAGGGATAAAGGACTTAATCTGGCTGATGATCCACAAATGGAAAAAGCCATTCTGAACAGCTGCTGACACCTGAGCCTCCAGTATTAGCCCCTCATCCAGAATGACTCCCAGATTTTTTGGATTTATTATGAAAGACTGAAAGCCGAAATAACGAGTGTCAGGATCCAAAGACTGATCACCCAAAACTCGGAATCCTGACACTCGGTAATTGTCTGCAGCAGAGATTTTTTCCATGTTTCAGGAGGCTTCACCCTCCTGCACCCCCCCCCCCCTTAAGATAACAAACTACTCCATGGGCTATTACCGGGTGTCAGGATTCCAAGTTTCAGGCAATCAGTCTTGGAATCCTGTCACTCAACATTTTGACTTTCAGTCTTTTGCAGTGATACAAATTTTTCACCTTTCTAGAAGCTAAAAGCATAGAAAAAACAAGTAAAATCCCACTATCTCTCTTGGCAGCTGCCACTCTCCCCATATGGCCTGGTTTAGTCACTAGAACTTCAGTTTTCTCTTGGTTCAGTCTCAGTCAGCTTGATGACATTCAGTCTTTCATCTCAGCAGGCACTTATTAAGCACATCAGCTGCACCAGATGTCCCAGGTGCAAAAGACTTGTAGAGCTGGGTATCATCAGCATAAAAATGAAACCCAAGCCCACACTGCCTGATGATCTTACCCAGGGGCAGCATATACACCGCAAACAACTTGAGCGACAGAACTGAACCTTGGGGTATGCCACAAGACAGAGCCATGCAACATAGGAAAACCTTACCAACACTATCCTCTGAGCCCTGTCACTGAGATGAATTTGATACAGCAGATGACTTTGCGGGCAAGCCCTGCATACTCCCTGAACTAGTCCAAAAGCAGCCCGTGGTCCACAGTGTCAAATGTTTATAAGAGATCAACGGGGACAAGTTCTGACCATTCTCCTCTATCTCTTGCCCTGAGCAGGTCATTGTGCACCCTAACTAGTGCAGTTTCTGTGCTGTGCCTGGATCTAAATTCACACTGGAGAGGTTCAGAGATTTCAAAGGCTGAGAGATGTGCCTCAAGCTGGAGCACAATTACCTTCTCAATATCCTTTTCCAAGAAGAGGAGGTTACTAACAGGTTGATAATTTGTTAGGACATCTGGGTCCAAAGATGGCTTCTTCAGAAGAGGTTTCACCTTTGCACTTTTCACCACCACTGGAAACACCGCAGAGCTGGCCTTAGACTTTGCTGGGCCCAGGGCAGAGGTAAAACATGGGGTCCCCATAACCAGCAATTGGCAGCTGGGCTGGAGATTTTGATGCTCCCCAAGCCAGTCATGCATCCCTCTCAATCCAAGCCCCCTCCCAAAGCCACACCAGCAGGCCCTTCACTCCCCAGGCCACACCACTAGGACCTTCATCTCCTGCCACCCCAAAGACAGTCCAGGAGGCACATTGTTTCAAATACCTCCCCCCAAAGCACACCAATATGCCGGATCCTCAAGGCAGGTCAAGCTCTTGAATGAAAGGGCCTTGTGGGCTGGGGATTTGGATGCTCCCAAAGCCAGACATGCAGTCCTGTCAATCCAATCCCCCCCCCAGCCACACCAGCAGGCCCTTAGCTGCAAAGCTTCCCCCAGAGGCCCATGGCTCCAGTCCCCCAATCAATCAAAAAGAAACAACGGTATTTAAAACTGTCCTCCCAACCTTCACCCAGACCACATTGCACATGGAAGATCATTTTTAAACTCCCACCCCAAAACAAGCAGCAGCAGCATTTCAATTCAAACCCCCTCACAGCTCCACCAGACAAATAGTATGAGCACCTATCCTTACTAGTGCCAGGAGAAGTTGGTTGGTTGGAAGAAATGTTCTGGCAGTCTAAGTCAATGTGGAGATGTGGCTGGCATGATTTTAGTCTGTGGCAGTTCAGGTCATAAGTTTGCAGGTTGTCCAGGACGGGTGGCAATCCAGTTTTAAGGCAGGCTGAAGAGCTCTGTCTGGTTCAACAGGTCTGGTGGAGTGGGTTTAGCTGGTCTGGTGTGGCATTCAGCAGTTCTGTTCAGGGGATCAAATGCAGAATGTGGCCACAGAAAAGGGAAACAAATCCACACATCCTCCATCTTCCTTTAAACTTCCTTCCTGATGACGGCACCATTGCTGACTCCAAGCTGGATGGGTGAATAAGCCATTCTTCACTGATTGGTTGCTGAATTCTGCCCACCTATTGGCTGAAAACACCTTCATTCATTGGCGAAGCCCTCCCTCCTCCTGACTGGTTCCTTGCTGAGCTCTTGATGCTATTTGATTGGCCATCTCTATATCCTGTTGCCTAGCCTAAAGATGGTCTGACTCCTGAGCTCTGGAAATGAATGCCCCAGTCCTGGAAGGAGGTGGTCGGCAGAGTGTGTCAACTGCAAGGGGTGGGTCCCAGACAGGGCCAGGTGCTGCTGTGCCAATATGTATATTGCAAACAATAAAATTTGCAATCTGAGGCTCAAGGATGTAGTCAGCAGCTCAGTCAACAATGATGAGTGGGTGCACTCAGCAATGCATGGGGGAGGTGTGGTGTGAGAGGATGGCAGGGGGAAAAAACAAAATGGAACAGATTGAGAAATTCAAGGGGGTGGATCAAAAACAGAATGGGCACTGTTGCTTCCTGCTGTATGCTCTGTCCATGTAGGCTGTTTACTGGTACAAGCTTCAGAACCACAGTCTGCAGACTTAGTAATCATAAAAGTGAAAATCAAGTCAAGACAAGTGCGGGGCACCACACAAGCACGGGACCCAGGCCACCCACCCCTACTGTCCCCCCCCCATGGCTGGCCCTGGAATACCCCCTCTGACATGGAACAATGGATAATCTTGGCAAACACTGGGCCCAGTTGTCCAACACAACTCATGAGTAATCGTGTTCAGCCTTGATCCAGATTACAAAATGCTGGCTGTAGCTCCAAGATCACCTCACACACCTCTTTCTTTGTCACTAGTCAAAACTCCCCCCTAGATCACTGACTGCATCCCTGACTCAGAGACTGTCCTCTGCTGGGCTGTATTAGCCCACATGGAGTGATCCCGGCCTTAATTAAGGACAGTCTGTCCAAGAAGAACCACTCAAACTCTTTGCATTTCATGAATGAAAATGCTCTCATGAGCTCCAGATGGGCCAAATGAAGAAGTGTATTCACAGTCCAAAAGAGCTAAGCCAGTTGGTTCTTCCTAGCCTCAATCCCCTAGAAATGAATTCTGTCTTTTTATGAGTGATTGCCTTCTGATATTCCTAATAATGGGACAACAGAACCAGTTTGTCTTCCTGGGTCCTGGACCTCCTCCAACAAAACTCAAATATTCACTCCCTGATTTTCAACATCCTCAGCTCACCATCAGACCATGGCAAACTGAGCCATGACACCAGAAGACATACATGAACCAGCACTACAAGGTCAAAGGCCTCCATAACAGCTTTATTATAGGCTGCCACTGCTGCCTGCAAACCCACAGTGCATGCTGATGTTTCTGAGGTTTCCAGAACTGCCCAAAGTACTTCCGGCTGAAGCCCTAAAGGGTGGAACTGATCCACCTCTCTAGGGGATGAAATACAGGGGTGGGCCCTGAAACTGAACGTGATAGTGCAGTGATCTGACTGACTGACCTGATCAATCTTGAGCCTCAGGGAGAACACCAAGTCCAAGACATGGCCATGTTGATGAGTCACTTTTGGCACTCCCATGATCACCATAGCGACCAAACATACATTTTTTTCCAGAAGACTTAGAGTGTAAACTCATCCAAATGAAAGAACAGATCATTCTAGCCATATTTCAGTAGACATGCAGATTATTAAGGGAGCCCTCAGATCAGGTTCATCCTGTGGACTGATTAGGCTTATGGTAGAGTTTTTTTAAAATGGAGAAAGAGCAGTTGGCCCCAATGCTAGGTCAAAAGTACAGTGACATGTTAACATCTGAAGAGATACCAGAATCAATGGGTAGACCCTTACTTATTTTCTTGCTTAAAAAAGGGGATGCTCATTTACTGGAAAATTGGATGCCAACAAACCTATTGAATGTTGACAGAAAAATAACATTACAAATCCTTTATGGCTGGATAGTGAAGATAGCAGGAAGATTGATTTCTCTAGTGCAAGCATGTGTGCTGCCAGCAAGGTTTATTTTATATACATGCAGTTTGATTGCTATTAGGGAAGTCTTTAAGAGAAGCAACATGAACCACCTCACTGCATTTTAATTTGCCATGGGTCAGAGAAAAGCCTTTGATCAGGTTTCTCATGAATTCTTGTTCTGTACTTTAAATTTTATGGAATTCTGCATCAGTTCATAAAATGGATTCATTTATTTCATGCTGCGGCACAGATGTGGTCCACAGTCAATGGACATAGAGTGAGCGTGATAGAGATTAGGAGGGGATATGACAGGCTGATCCTTGAGCCCATATTTTATATATTGTTTGCATCAATGTTCTTATCTGGAAAATACAGACTACTGTAGTAATAAAATAGTTAGATCTACATCCAGATGCCACCTTGAAAATATTAGTATACGCAGATGACATAGTTTTGTTTGTGGCTAATACAGTCTTACAGAAGGAAGCTTCTAAAATTGCTAGTACATGCATTAACTATGATGAAGGTTTATTTGTAGCATTACACTCACATGCAGTCACTCCACCCACTATTGTGGGCATCCAAAAGGTGGAAAAGAGATTGCAGTACTTGTAATTCAATTTGGTCAGGGAAACAACAGCTCAAAAATTGGGGAAAGAGCACTAGTAACATGTGAGGCAAAGTCCAGAAATGGAAAATATGAACTTGCCAGAAAAGAAAAGGACCATGTTTAGTAAGTCACTCCTGCTACCATTATTTTTATATTTAAGCACAATATTTCCCCCACCAGTCACCCTAGAAACCAAGATTTATAATGCTTTCTATCAAATATTATTGGGAAGCAGACTGAATCATACTAACATACTAAGGTACCAGCAGATTAGGCCTACCGGTCTATCGTATCTGCCCAAGATGCAGCTCACAGTTTAGTCTGTGCTACTGCCCCTTCCCCTTTCCCTTGTCATGCTCATTGGCTCCACCCCTAGAATTCCCCTTCTGTTCCCTTCCCTTCTATTCCCTGCTCTCCCAACCTGTACCTTCCCCATGTGCCTGTCTCAACCCCTTTTGAATTCCCCCACTGATTCACTTGACACCATTTCCTCTGGTAACGCATCTCAAGGAGACACCACCCTCTGTGTGAAGTAGTGCTTCCTCATGTCTCCTCTGAAATTCCTCCCACTTTTTTAGGCTGAGACCCTTTGTGGTCCCTTTCCCTTTCAGTATGAGCAGCCCCTCCATGATTATTCTATTACTCTATTGATCCCCTTCAATAATTTTAAAGTTCTCTATCATGTCACCCCTGTCCCTTCTGTCTTCCAGGCAGTACATGTTCAGCTCCCTCAGCCTCTCTTCATAGGATTTATCCCCCACCCTTGTATCATCTTGGATGCCCTTTTCTGGACCCTTTCCAGTAGAGTAATGTCACTCCTTAAGTATGGACACCAGAACTGTATGCAGTATTCCAAGTGCAGCCTTACCAAGGCTTTGTACAGGGGCATGAGAGCCTCCCTCCTCCTTGTTGTAATCCCCTAGCAATACACCCTAGCATTCTATTTGCTTTTGCTGCTGCTCTTCTGCACTGAGTGATTCATTTTGGCATCAGTTACCACCCCAAGATATTTTTCCTCCCTGGAGTCCGTAAGCTCCCCCCCCCCAAATGGTAGCCATGCTCAGGATTCCTAACACCTAAATGCAGTACACTACATTTCCTAACATTAAACCTCAGCTACCAAGTGTGTGATCACTGCTCAAGCCTCTCTAAGTCTTCCTACACCTATCTCCAGGTAGAAGCTGAAAGGCTAAAAATGATAATCTGAATAGTTTTCTTTTGAACATTCTTTCTGTTTTATAATCTAGCAGCTGCACTGAAGCCCAATAATTGTTTTTGAGGATTCTGTGGGTAATTCAGTGGACTTCCACATTTTAGCAAGCATGGACTCAAGGGAGCAATCAAATTCCTTGAAAAAGCACATGGTTTGACATGAAACACCAGCTGCTATAGGGAATGATTTTATCTGTCTGCTTTGCTACTTAAAATGAATTTTACACAATAAAAGTGACTTATCCTGCATACCAGCATATGAGGTGAGACTCTTCAGCCTCTTACTCTGAGTCGAGTTATTTTCCGAAGATTAACAAAGAAATTTCCAATGTAACTAGACTGGGAGAAGTGCCGCCATATATTAAACAAACCTGTCAGAAACTAAGAGCTTAGAAACTTCCAGTTACCCTCATTACACAAAGTAACACACATCAATGCAATCAAGGAATACTGTCCTAGAAGTTTTTTCTCTTTCCTAGAACTCCCACCCTGCTCTCTAACAGAGAAGAAGCAGCATAAAAATGCCTCTAGGAGTCTAGGATCCTGCATACACCTGGGATGTTACATGGTTGTGCTGCCATGGAAGGCTTGGTGTATGAGCAGCACACAGTCATAAAAGTGAATCTGAAAGGTACTGTCCTACGGATACATGTGGTGGGCAACTGGTGACACAATCACATTTGTTCAATTCCTGTCCTTACAGTCAGACCTGCTGGGAACAACTGGGCAGGTCTCTGGGGTGAATCAAAATGTTAGTCTTTAACATACAATAACTTGATTTTTTGTATGGACCCACAATCTTGCTCCTGGTATCATACGAGTATGTTAAAAGGATACTTTTCTGTATTAAAGCAACATATTTGGCATCATAGATGTACTATATGTGGCTACTACAGCAAAAATATGTACCCCCAAAAAACTGGCACCTACTGTCACAAACACACAATGTAAGTAGATACAAGTACACGCCTAGAATTTCCCTTGTTTCTGGGGATATGAATGTTACAATATTTCTATTAGTCTTCCTCAGAGAACTAAAAACTAACATTATTTTCAATAGTGTAGGTATGAAAGCTCTTAGTCTTAGACCTGGTACTCTCAAATGGGGATGGTGACAAGATTTCAGATTTAGAATTGGGTAGCCATCTGGGAACATGGGACCACCAGACAGTGTGGTTCACAATAAACACAGCCATAGAGTCAAGCCATACAAAAACAAGGGTAATGGACTTTCGGAAGACTGACTTTGGCAGAATGGGAGAGTACCTAAGGAATGCAGTAGCAAAAAGGCAGGAAGGAGGGGTGGAGGAACAATGGGGAAAAATCAAAACTGCCATCACAAAGGCAACAAGCCTTTGTGTGAAGCAAAAAAAAAAATGAAACAAAGGAAAAACCCACAATGATTCTCAAAAGAGGTGATGGGGAAGGTTAGGGATAAAAAGATAGCATTCAGAAAGTATAAGGAATCACAGAAGGAGCAGCACTGAGAACTTTATCAGTTAAAGTAGGTTGAAGCGAGAAAGGCAGCAGAACAGCAAAGGCTGAAACCAAGGGAAAAATAGCCAACTCAGTTAAGAAGGGGGAAAAAACCTTTTATATGTACATTAGTGAGCGAAGAAAGACCAAGGGAGGCATAGTGAGGCTTAATGGGGAGGGAGGGTTGGTGGGCAGAAGGTGACAGTGAAAAGGCAGAGATACTGAATGAATACTTTTGTTCAGTATTCACAAAAGAAGAGGAGGGGGCATACCTTAACCAAACAATAGAAGCACTCTGGATAGGGGGTCGATACCAGTCCATTCACAGAAGAAAGGGTCCTGAAAGAACGCCTAAAATTCAAGGTGGACATGGTAATGGGGCCTGATGGGATTCACCTCAGAATTCTAAAAGAACTATGGGGGAGAACTAGTGACACCATTGACTACTGTTTTAAACAAATCGTGGGAGGATGGTGTGGTACCTGAGGACTGGAGGAAGGCGAATGTGATTCCCCCTCACAAACTTGGGAGCAAGGCAGAGGTAGGAAACTACAGACCTGTTAGTTTGACCTCAGTGGTGGGGAAAATGATGGAATAACTTCTGAAAGAAAGAATTGTTGAGTACCTAGAAGCCAGTGGGGCACAGGACCCAAGGCAGCATGGATTCACAGTGGGATGGTCATGTCACATGAATCTAATAGATTTTTTTGACTTGGTGACCAAAGTAGTAGATCAGGGAGGGGCTGTGGACATGACCTATCTAGACTTTAGCAAGGCATTTGACACAGTCCCACACAAAAGATTAATAAACAAGTTAGCCAGCCTGGGAGTGGGTCACAGGGTGGTAGCCTGGGTAAAAAATTGGCTGGACAATGGGATGCAGAGGATGATAGTAAATGGAGTCCACTCCAAAGAAAGAGGGGTTACTAGTGGGGTACTGCAGGGATCAGTATTCGGGCCGCTTCTCTTTAATGTCTTTATAAGTGACATAGCAGAAGGACTGGAAGGAAAAGAATTCCCCTTTGCAGATGACACAAAGATCTGCAACAGGGTTGATACACAAGAGGAGGAAGAAGGATGAAAAGGAACTTGGCAAGGTTGCAGGAATGGGCAAAAGTATGGCAGCTTAGATTCAGTGCAAAGAAATGCAAAATAATGCACCTGGGAAACAAAAACCCAGGGGAAGAGTACACAATGGGGTTGGGGAATGGGGGTTGGGGGGAGATACTCACAACAACAAAAATGGAAAGGGACCTGGGGGTAGTCATATCAGACAACCTAAAGGTAGGCAGAAAATGTGAGAAGGCAGTAAGGAGGCCTAGGGGGATACTGGGATGCACAGAGAGCGGCATCACCAGTAGAAAACAGGAAGTTGCCATCCCTCTGTACAGACAGTTGGTGAGACTTCATCTGGAGTACTGCATGCAGTTCTGGAGACCCCATCTCTGCAAGGACATAGACAGGATGAAGGCATTCCAGAGGAGGGCAACTAAATTGGTGCAGGGTCTGCACCAGAACCATATGAAGAGAGACAAAATAAGCTTAATATGTATACCCTCGAGGAAAAGAGGGAGAGAGAGGATATGATAGAAACTTTCAATTACCTCAAGGGAATAAACAAAGTCCAAGAGGGTAGCATCTTTCAGAATAAGAGATGTGCAAGAACAAGGGGTCACAGTTTAAAGATAGAGGGGGGATGGCTCAAGGGCAACACGAGGAAGTATTTTTTCACAGAGAGGGTGGTGAATGCATGGAATGGCCTTCCTGAGGAGGACATTGGTTCAAAATTCATGGGGGAATTCAAGAATGCATGGGACAGACATAAGGCAATTATAGTGGGGGTAGGAAGAAGTGGGCTGTTGGTTAACTAAGATCTGCAGCTTATCCAATAGGTAGGGAAATGGGCAGACTGGGTGGGTCAGGTGGTCCTTATCTGCCATCAAAGTCTATGTTTCTGTGTCTTTATGTTTCTATTATAAGAAAAATAGAAAGGGGTTATTTTTAGTTTAAAGTCTGACAGTTTAAATTGTCTTTCATACAACTCAAAGACCTATTTTTCTTCCCTTTATTATGTGTAAAGTGTGAAGAGTAAAATAACTCATTTGAAAGTGTATATGCATGTAATATTTTTTTTTCTAATAAAAATACTCCTACTCCTGTGAAAAGTGCCTTGGGTTCTTTTACTTTCATTTGGGCACCTCCCAGGATAGCACCAGAAATGGCATAAAGAACCTTGGTTTAACATCTCATACATAGGACTGCACACCCCAGCAGTACAGTGTATCCTTAGTACTGCTCTCAGGTGCCAGCCTTAATGGTATGAGCCCAATCCCAGTGTAGGACTAGAACCCACAACCTTCTGGTTTAGGGGTAAATGTGCTACCAACTGTACCATGCCTGCACTTACTAGCAGCACTAAGAATTAACCCTCTAGCACAGATGTGCAAGGCAAACAAGATCCTGCTGACAATCCAGTAGCAGCCTATGCAATCCCTGCAACACACATGTAACACCTGGTAAAATGTGCAAAAATTAGCCCTCTGGCACTATTGTACTTGCCAGAGCCCCCAGAACTAGTCATAATATCTCTTAATATAATACTGCACTAGTAGCACTGAAGGTTATTCCTCTAGCACAATAGTACAGTGCCAGTAACCTCTCAGTATCACAAGAGTAGTCTGTTTCCCCTACTGCAATGCATGTAACACTTGGTAAGCTGTGCAAAAAGAAACCTGGTGGCACTATGGCACAGGGCATGGCACCTGGAATTGTTTGAGCATCACTTAATGTACTTCACTTTTGGCTCAGCCAAGTACCCCTCTAACACATACGTATAGTGTGAGGAACCCACAACCAGCCCAGTAATAGTAGTCTGTGCACTCTCTAGAGCAGTACAAGCTTGGTTAGCTGTAAAAATTAACTCTGTGGTGCTACAGCACAAGGTGAGACCCAAATGTGTTCTGAGCATCTAATTATGCATTGCACTAGTTTCTCAAAAAATGTACAGTCTAATGCAAAAGTGAAGAGTGAGAAACCCACTAGCCACCCATTAATAGTCTATGCATCCCCTACTACAGGGCACATAACACAGTGCATATACTAACTGTCCAACTCCTCAGCTTGGGGGTGAGGCACCCAGAACTGCTCTGAGTGTCCCTAAATAAGCTACTCTAGCTGCACAATAAATTATTCCTCCACCTTAAAGTGCAGGGTGAGGCACTCACTTCCCGACCAGCAGTAATTTACTTCTCCACCCATCACTAGAAAATAGATGTTGTGAAGTTTTACCTTGCCAGTGAAGTTGCAAAATTCACTTTCACAAATAACTTTGTGAAATGCCCACTTCGCTGCTTTGCCACTTCACATTGAGTTTTCCTTGGAAATGGCACTTTTTGTGACAAAGTCAGGCAAAGTTAAGGTGAAGTTGCAACTTCGCCTTAACTTCACCTGAAAAAAGTGCCACTTCACCAGCCAAACACTTCACAAATTTAACACTTCACACTTCACGAATTTGGCAAATTTCACAAATTATTTCACAGAGCAAAGTTCACAAACTTTACACAACTCTACTTATCACTACAAAAATTATAAAAACGGAAGATTTTGCAATAGGGTAAGATAAAACAAAGATAGACAAAGACAGTTGTGAGACCTGCACCTGGGAGCTGTGCTCGGCTGTATACATATAAAGCAAAAAGAAAATCCCAATGCCAGCACAAGCTACTAACAACCACTTCACAAGGCTTCCACAAACTGTAGAATCATTAATTTGCCAAAATGCAAATGAAAGGAAATGAGAACTTGCTTTAAAGTGTTATAAGTGCTTCATTTTATTTTAATTGCACAACACTTCCATGTATGCCGCCCCATCCTACAGCAAACAAGTGAAGTCCCTAATGCGTTTCACGCCATCTGGCGCTTAATCATAAGAAAGATTCTCGCTTAATTTCATCTGTATTTTGGCAAATCAATGATTCTGCAGTTTGTGGAAGCCTTGTGAAGAGGCTGTTAGTAGCTTGCACTGGCATTGGGATTTTCTTTAAGATAAAACAAAACCTGAAATAGAAACAAACCAAAAAGCACTTTTCAGCTCTGCAGAATAACACATGTGGTGAGTACACCACCGAAGCTAGTTCAGTGTTGTTTTCTCCCCTCTTTTGCACAGGTCTGGGCCCTGCCTATCTGCAGTTTACAATTCACTTTTGGCTGCTAGCCTAGCCCTAACACACGTACAATATCTCACACAGCAATTAACTCATTTGCTCCCAGTGGTCATTTTGGGTCGGATCTAGCAATGGATAGCTCCTACGCCGTATGACGTCTAAGGGAACCAACATGTTTTTAGTATCTACTGCTCTAGCCTACTAGAAGCACTTAAAGGTGCATTAGGTTTTAATTTATTTTTTCAAGGCTTGTTTCATTCAGAGGCTTTGTTCCTTCTCCATCCCTTGTGCTTGAATCCTTCCGCTCAGATTTTATGGATAGCTTATCTGCCTCTTCCCATTTTATTGCTCCTTGCATTTTATTTGTACCTTCACCTCCTAAATGCCCTCTGGGTTGTATCCTCCCCCTCTCCTTGAAAATACTGCACTAATATTGTATTACTCTCCTTATTTTGATTGTAGCTTAATCTTGTTACTTAGTACTCACCTCTCATATATTTTGTTTGCTTATGATTGTTGTATAGTACTCCCCTCCTTCCCCTTGCCCCCATGGATGCATCTGTAAACAAACAAGTTATTAGCTCAATATGTGTTTCCTGATGAAACTTTTGAAATAAATAAATGAATGAATAAAAGAATAAGTAACTAACTAACTAGCTAACTAGCCAACTAAATGAGTTCTTGGGATGTTCACTTCCTTCAACAGCTACTGCTTATGTGAGCCAGAACTACTGAAGAGCATAACATGCTCCTGAGGCTGCACTGGCACCCAAGGGAGGTTTAAAGTGTCAATGTGAACCAATGGGGTGCTTTCCTCCTGGTTGCACCTTTTTGCAGTTCATTTTCCATTTCATTTGCTGTTTAGTTAAATTTTTATTTCAAATAGAAACAAACTGTAAAGCCGCAACTTTGCCAGGGTGCTTCATTCTGCTAAAAATAAAGACCCCATCACACCATTTTTCTTAAAAGAATTATTCTCCCTTCCCAATAATGCATACTATATGAATATGAACATAAACTGGGATAGAATGCAACTTATAAATGTTTGTGTACCAATTGCAGACCCTTCACTTTGCATAACTAATTTCCAATACTACCCACACCCACCTTGCATCATTTAGGCTTGAACCATTCCTGGTCATTTTAGTGACCACCAAGTTGCCTATGGTATCAGGAAAATATAGAAGCCTAAAATAGCCTTACAAGGATTACTTCAACGCAATACAAGATGGACCATTAAGCCCTTCCTTTTCACCACAACAATTTTGACAGGCCCAAAGTGTGGCAAACCAAAGATGTGGAGTTTGCACTGTTACATTTCCCAACATCTCCCTTGGAAATTTATGATATTCATGCACATTTCATAAAATTCATGGTAAAAGGTAATCACCTTCCTTGGGTGTCCCATGAAATAATTTCCCATCTCAGTGAGTATGATAACAATTGGTGCCAGCATAAGGCATGTTGTGATCCAATAGACTAATGAACCTGCACGTGGCTATGCTGCTCATGCTTACAGTGCTTATCATAACCAATTCCTTCTATAGTATTTTGTTTCAAACCTCCACCAACATAAGGACCCTTTCTTAATTCTTTAAAATTAAATAAATATTTTCTTACTTTCCTCTCCTACAAAATAATATTAGAACTCATGTTTAAAATAAAATGCTATCTCTGAACTTGGAAAGATGGCTTTCTTCCTAAATAATCATTTAATCATCAGTGTAAATGATCTCATGACATTCCCATCCACAACCAATTACAATTCATTGTCTTTCAAGATCGTCTTTTGATCTCCTGCATGTGACTCAGTCTTAGATTCCGAAACTGGTCCCGCGTTTCAACTCTAAAAAGAGCAGCAGTCCTTATAAAATAGACTCGTACTTTGTAGGCATGGCTGTTCTATCCATTGCATCTTCCATGACCCACCTGTAAACCTCTCTTTCTTCACCAGTACAGTTCCCCTGAATACGGAAACTGGCTAAGGCTATTCCAGTGCATGAAGAAGGTGATATGTCCCTATTTGGTAACTACCACAAAATCTCACTAGCACATGCTCTTGCAAAACTTGGTAGATAAAATAACTCCCATCTAACAGCCTGTTTCAAGGTCTCCCACTTCCTAAACCCTTCTCCAATCTGGTTTTAAAGTGAACCATTCTACTGTCACCTCCTTTCTCAGACATATGTACAATACTTACAAGGCCATGGACAACGGGCATCTCACAGTTCCCATGCCATTTCAGCAATTCACATGGACTGATATTTCCTGAGATTTCTGTGAAATATCTGTAGAAATTCCTTACCTGACTGCAACACCACTCCAGGGCAACCAGAAAGAATCTCATGAGAAATATTACAAAATACCTAGAACTATATAACCATGTCAACTGCTGCTACTATAATCATAGTCCTGGTCAAAACCTTTGGCATGGTTACTCACTCCTTACTTCAAATTGTTAAAGGCAGGGCTCTACTTCAGGCAGTAACCTGGTTAAAGCCCTACCATACTAAAATGTCTCTAGTCAGGTACTGTCTTGCCCCCTCGCTTTGATTATGGGTACCCCAAGGCTCAATCTAAGGATCTATCTACAACTTTTTATTATAGAGCAAGGGTGTGCTCTCAACCAGTCAAAGTGTTCCTTTTAGGATGTGAGACACTCTTGTTCTGCAAAAAATGTCACAGCAGTATTGCAGATTTAGAATTCACCTCTACACTGTGGTGAATTCAGCCAGTACACACTATGTACAGCATTTGTGTAGTGCACACTGCAAAGCTCATTGCACTTGCAATGAATTTCACTATGCAAATTGAAGCAATTCACACTTTGTGGTGAAGTTTTGACATAAAGTACATCAATTTGCACTGTAAAATTTGCTGCAAGGTGTGGCTTGGCAACATTGGTGCAAATTTTACTAAATGAATTGCCATACTATGTACGTCTCATGTGCTATTGTCAGGAACTGGCACCTTTGAGGAAATTGTTTACATTTTTAATATACTATTACCACGTGCAATATCAGGTTGTTAAGACAGAAGTAGACTATTGCCTCTCGAGTCTGTCTCCCACATTAGCGGGCCAGTTCAATCCTTTTTTTATTGATAAACTTCAATGAAAAATCTATTAATATCAGAAGTGAAACTGCAATTATAGTTGTAAGCATGGTCTCAACTATATTCCTAGGGTATCTGAAATGCTCACCTTTGGGTTGTAGTTCTCATATGTAAAGAATGCTCGAGACCACTCCATCAACCGTAATAATTGTCTCACCAGAGGCATTAACTTTTTTTTACTCCTCACAAATTCTTACATGTATGATACTGTACTTTTCTTTTCAGGGCCAGAGTTCCCTAACCTGTTTATCTCCCTGCAAAAGAACACTGATGAAGGACAACTTTGGTTTTGTGCTAATAACCTTGCACTTAATACTAAAATATCTGTAACCATGCTTTTAGGAATGAAACATTGGCTTGCCAAGTGTTGTGCTGCATCCCTTCTCAGCATCCATGATGGCTACTGTATTGCACAAGTAAACCAGTTCAAATGCCATGCTTCTGCTTCTGGCTTAACTGGCACTTGGATTTCAGACACCAAATCAACATTATCTACTCAAAACTATACACTAGGCTGGGTGCCCTTTATGAGAACTAAGCTTGCACACCTCATCCTGACAGATGGGTAATCATATATAAAACGAGCATCCCTATATAAAACTATGGTGATATTGTTTATGGAGCTACCACCAAACCCTCTCTCTCTCTATCTCTCTCTCTAGACTAGACACTGTTTTTATACTGTCTACAATTTTGCCATTGGCTGTCTCACCTATGTAGTCAAATTGACTGGCCATCTCTAGATGGCTAACACCTCAGATACAGGGCAACATCCCTGTTTATGTTCTGGGAATTTTACCTGCACCACTTATTCATGCTACTAATCTTCATATGTAGTACTTAAAAAAGAATCAGCCTTTCTTTTCTGTTCCTCAATGTCCTCACCTGGTTTCTCTTATAAAAGTTTCATGTCTATGGAACTGTCTCTCTGTCAATGTGCAAAATTAACATTAAAATGTACATATGTAAGTGAATGAGTGACATATAGGGATGGGCAAAGTGGGAGAAATTGGCTCCGCTGAGTAATCTGTGAAATACTGCCCATTTCACAGAGCGAAATGTGAAATTTCACCTTCCATGGCAAAACTCCACCTTCCTTGGTGAAATTTCATCCCCAGAAGGTGAAATTTCATCTGCAGAAGGTGAAATTTTGCCGCGGAAGGTGAAATTTCACCTGGGTAAAATTCTACTTAGGTGGAAAAATTTTTCGAATTTCTCTGCCAGGTGAATTTGGCCACTTTGCCAGCACTTTGCCGGCAGAATTTAAATTCGCTGCATCCCTAGTGACATACTGGTACTGCAATGATTGTATGCAAACAGTGAGAGCAGACATATGATCAGTAACACCATAGCCATACATGCAGTCATACATGATTGTATTAGAAGCAGTTTACTGAGGGACTATGCAGGTCCAGACATTGGGTTATCCGTTACTTTTTTTTTAAGCAGTGAGTTGGAGTCATTACCTCCAACTTGGGAAATACCAGGAAGGGTAGAAGGGACCTTGTATTAAAGATCAGTGGAAATACATAATATGCAGTACTTTGTGTGTTATTTTTTACTGCCATGATCGATGTGTAAAAACGTTTTCATTATAGTAAATACTGTTGAAATATACTGCTAAAAGATGTTTTTCCCATTGTCATCTCTTCCCTTAGTGCTCAAAGCTGCAACATTCTATGGAAAACAACATAATCAATTCAGTCTCAGCTGTATTCCTTATGCTAAAGCAGATATATTGAACACATTGATTCAGAAAAAAATAACCCTAACTCCATAAATGTATATATTTTTTTTAAAAGAAAAATGTTTATTAAAGGGCCAAGTTAGAAGTAATCTGAGGCTGAAGACTAAGATGACATTACGAGAATAGTGAGGCTCTGATAAACCAGAGAAAGAACAGCAGTAAAAATGTTGGATTTTACAACCCTCATAACACATCTGAGGAACTTTTTTCTACTTCAGCATAGTTGTTATTGCTTTTACATGCTATCAGTAAAAATACAGCTGTCTTTATTTTATATTTCCAATGATTGTTATTATCTCATTAAAAGGATTACACCCCAAACAAGACAACTCTACTCCACTATTGTCAGCACACTGCAGCACCAGCACAGAGTATAAGCTCATGCCACTGATATGAAACTTAAACCAGTTGTAGAGATGAGAGTGAAAAACGTCAGCCACTGCTTTAATCTTGAACAGTCAGAAGAGCCTACAGATTTCTGGGCAGTTAATACTTTTCCAGGCAGTGAAATGATTAATATCCTGGGCTACTGCTAGCCCCACCATTTAGCATCTGAATCCCTTCATTTACACTTGTGTCTATGAAGTGTGGAATTTTAGGAAATGAACAGGGTGGCTGGTCATCAGTTGCCATGGTGAATAACAGTTTTGTCTTTTTACAGGCATAAATATGAAAATATCCATGGGTGGTGGAGGGTGATAGGGGTTCAAATCCATGGCACCATAGAGGAGGCTTACCAATGGAGGTAGGGTTTCAGATGTCACCTCCAAGACCTCATTCCCATAGAAAGGGGATACGTCCACCGAACTAAACCTGCATATGGAGTTGCAGTCAATTATGGGTGGCACAGAACTAAGCATTGATGCTGCTGACAGCCAGGCATGGAATGGGGTTTTTACTTCACCAATTACAACTATTGTCAGATAAAATGGGGGGTATCACTCACAACCTTGACTCTGCTATTTTTAAGACCCTTCCAACAACTCTTCTAACCAAGTTATGAAAACATGTTTGGAGCTGTCTGGAGGAATCCATTAGAGTCACTGCTGTGCTGCCTTCGCTATTGGTTACATTCACTTATTTTATAATTTTCTTGTTGTTGTTTAGTAATCCCGTAGCATGGTAAAGTAAAACTGTTGTTGAGGCAGTGAGGACTTAGTGCACTGATCAGTGAAAGGAATACAGTATGTCTAACACTGACCACTGGCCTTTTGGTATTTTAAAGTATGCATTGCATCTTGCTTTGCTACTGCCACACTGATCTTTACTTACAGTAAGTAACAAAAACTTTACATTAGCTGCAACGTCTTAGTTTTAGTGACATCTGTCTCTTAATATAGCAGACATAAATCTGGTGCTGTTGGTTAATTTCTTTAAAAATAAAAGAAAACTCCCTCTGGCTAGCCTTTGGATACTAGGATTGACCCATTACTTTCACCCCTCTCAGGAGTGCTATCTGCAGTTTTTATGGTCTTTTTTTTTTACTTTGCATTAATTTGTATTGAAATGCTTTATCTTCTTGTCTATTGGAGCATACTATACTTATTTACCCTTCAACAGCCAACAGAATTAGAACATGTTTATCTGTGCTTATGAAAGAGGGGCCAGATCTGGGGGGCCTGGAGCACCTTCTGACCTATGCTACTTTTATTATGAAAGTTTCCTTTTGCATGTATGTAGTTTTACACTGCACAGCAGACTAAGGATTTTGAAGTGTGCTATATAAACATATTTTAACCAACAAACAAAATTTAGTGTTACACCTGGCAGGATAGGATCACTGGGAGGTAAAATAAGCAATCTTTGTTGGTCAACCTGTAGTTTTTTTTTCAGTAATAACATTTTCTGGAAAAACACCAATATACAGTATTTATGTTTCCTTTTATTCTGAACTATGATTTGTGATTTTAAAGTTTTTAAAAGTTCTAGCCCCCTTGCTATATCGGTCATAAAAAAAAATATATATTTTGGTCTCACAGGGCTGTGCATTTTGCCATCAGTAACAAGTGGCAGAACTATATTATGCAAATTCAGCAGGTAACTAGAGTTGCCACCTTTGGATGAGGCAAAAAACAGATGCTAAACTCCACCTCTAGCCCCACCCCTTTTCATGACTGATTATGCATTACTCCTTGTTTAAAGCCATTTGTTATGTCAGTAAAAGACAAAACTTAAAGCAGCAGTTCAGCAAAAATGTTAACATACTGTACCTGTTAAAGTTACTTTTCTAGGGTCTTCCTAGTTATTTATTTATTTATTGATGATGATTTACCAGATAAACATAGAGAGATAAAATACATCTCATTTACAGATTTGATGGGGGAGGCAATGGACATTTTGTAAATAGCATTCAGTAGTATACATGGTATATAATGATATACTGTATGATAAAGAGATTGCTTGTTTCCTATAATGTGTATTTTATAACTTTTTCTGTCTCCATTTCATTTTCATGCCCATAATACTATTTCAAAGCCAAAGAAGTGGCCATACTTTTTTTCTTGTGGAAAAAAAAATAAAACATTTAAAAATGCCTAAATTCTGTTAGAGATAAAAAAAGTTTACCAGCAAGTGAAAGTGAAAGACTACTGGATCTTTTGCTGTTACAAAAGGTGGGGGGCAGACTTTTTGCCCAGCTTTGCTGCTATGCTACTTTAAGATGTAGAGTGGAAAAGATTAGGTCTAATGGTCTTAGTGGCCCAGGCTGACTGCTTTCACAAACAAAGGGCTATATTGACAACAGAACTTGTCTTTAACCTGGACATGCAGCCGAAACAATGAGCAATATACCAACATTTGTTTCAAAAGTATGTGAGCACTCAAAATGGCTTAAAAACCTGAGCAGCACTGAGTAAAGTCAGATTACCAGATGGGGACCCTGACAACTGGATTACCAGACAAAAAACCTGACAGATGGCAACTCTATGTGAGGTACCCTAAACAGATGAAAATCTTCAAAAACTGAGTGGCTGCCATTTTTAATTACTTGAATCATTAATTACAATATTAGTTATAAGAATGATTTTAAAAATATCTAAGAAAGTATAAAATACATTAAGGACTGATCTAAGCATATCAAAAGTATTTTTTTTGTTAAAAAGAACTTTATGAAGACATTTTTTGTTACTCAACAAATACTACTACTTGAAGTGATGCCCAAGGTCATGCAGTGGATAAGTAACTTTTTTAGGATGTGAATCTGCCTTTTCTGGTTCACACCTCTGGGCTAGTACCACAGGGTTACACTGGCTGTTTTGATTTAATGTAATAAAAATGCTTAAGAAATAAATGGTTGAAAATCATATTCATTACTCTGCTTTTTAACTTTCATTATTTCTAAGGTTTCAATCTTTCTCTCCCAATCATGGGTAGGATAAAAATGTAATGGAGCCCAACTAAACACCTTTGATTATCGAGCTCTGAAGCTTCTAGGTGTATTTCTGAATATCAGTTCATTGCCATGCAAAGAGCACCCGTAACATAACAGCATGAGACAAACTATCCCGTTTTAATGTGTTGGGTGGTGCAGACCACTTTGATCCCAGGACCCTACTGCATGTGTGAACAATCAACTCATGATTATGAGTTCTGCAACAATATGGGGCACTGTCCATTGGCCAGCAAAAGCATCTATTCACTTTCTCCCTTAAATGTTAAATAGAAACATAGAAACATAGACTTTGATGGCAGATAAGGACCACTTGGCCCACCCAGTCTGCCCATTTCCCTTCCTATTGGATAAGCTACAGATTCTAGTTAACCAACAGCCTACTTCCTGCAACCCCCCACTACAATTGCCTTATGTCTGTCCCATGCATGTTTGAATTCCCCCACAGTTTTAGACCCAACAACCTCCCCAGGAAGGCGGTTCCATGCATCCACCACTCTCTCCATGAAAAAAATCTCACATTACCCCAGAGCTGTCCCCCTCTATCTTTAAATTGTGCCCCTTGTTCTTACACATCTCTTTTTCTGAAAGATGCTACCCTCCTGGACTTTGTTGATTCCCTTGAGGTACGTAAAAGTTTCTATTATGTCCCCCCTGTCCCTCCTTTCATCAAGGGTATACATATTAAGCTCTCTCAGTTTCTCTTCATATGGTTTCTGATGCAGACCCTGCACCATTTTAGTTACCCTCTTCTGGACTGCTTCCATCCTGTCTATGTCCTTGCATAGATGGGGGTCTCCAAAACTGCACACAGTATTCCAGATGGGGTCTGATCAACTGTCTGTACAGAGGGCCAACCACTTCCCTTTTTCTACTTGTGATGCCCTGTCCTATGCATCCCAGTATTCCCCTGGCTCTCCTTACTGACTTCTCACATTGCTTACCCACCTTTAGGTCATCTGATATGACTACCACCAAGTCCCTTTCCATTTTTGTTGTTGTTAGTACCTCCCCTGCTATTGTGTACTCTTCTCCTGGGTTTTTGTTTCCCATGTGCATTACTTTGCACTTCTTTGCATTGAATTTAAGTTGCCATATGTCTGATCATTCCTCCAACATTGCCAAGTCCCTTGTCATCCTTTCTACCCCCCCCCGTGTATCAACTCTGTTACAGATCTTTGTGTCATCTGCAAAGAGACATACCTTTCCCTCCAGACCCTCTCCAATGTCACCTATAAAGATGTTAAAGAGGACTGGACCCAGTACTGAGCCCTGGGGTAGTCCACTAGTAACCCCCCTTTCTTCAGAATGTGTTCCATTCACTATTACCTTCTGTGTCCTGTTGTGCAGCCAGTTTGCAATCCAGGCTACCACCCTGGAACCCACTCCCAGGCTGGCTAACTTGATTATTAGTCTTTTGTGCGGGACTGTGTCAAATGCCTTGCTAAAGTCTAGGTAGGCCATATCCACAGCCCCTCCCTGGTCTATTACTTTGGTCACCCAGTCAAAGAAATCAATTAGATTCGTCTGACATGACCTTCCTGCTGTAAATCCATGCTGCTTTGGGTCCTGTGCCATGCTGGCCTCTAGGTACTCAACAGTTCTTTATTTCAGAAGTGATTCCATCGTTTTCCCTACCACTGAGGTCAAACTTACAGGTCTTTAGTTTCCTGCTTCAGCCTTGCTCCCACTTTTGTGAAGGGGAATCACATCTGCCCTCCTCCAGTCCTCAGGTACCACCCCATCCTCCCATGATTTGTTAAAATGTGTGGTCAGTGGTGTCACTAGGTCCTCCCTTAGTTCTTTTAGGATTCTGGGGTGAATCCCGTCAGTCCCCATTGCTTTGTCCACCTTGAGTTTTAGGAGTTCTTTCAGGACTCTTTCTTCTGTAAATGGACTGGTGTCAACCCCCCTACCCAGAGTGCTTCTATTGTCTGGTTTAGGTACTGTAACTCCTCCTCATCTTCTTTTGTGAATACTGAGCAAAAGTATTCATTCAGTATCCCTGCCTTTTCACTGTCTCCCTCTACCCACCTCCCCTCTCCTTTATTAATCTTCACTATTCCTCCCTTAACCTTTCTATGCTCCCTAATGTACCTATAGAAGGTTTTATCCCCCTTCTTAACTGAGTTGGCTATTTTTTCCTCGGTTTGGGCTTTGCTATTCTGACTACCTTCCCCACTTCTTTCTGCTTTAATTGATACAGTTTCCTGTCGTGCTCCTTCTGTGATTCCTTATACTTTTTGAATGCAGGCTTTTTCTTCTTAACCTTCCCTGCCACCTCTTTTGAGAACCATAGTGTTTTTTTACTCCGCTTTGTTTTCTTTATTTGTTTCACACAAAGGCTTGTTGCCTGTATGATAGCAGTTTTGATTTTTCTCCATTGTTCTTCCACCCCTCCTTTTTGGCCATTTGCTAGTGCATTCCTCAAGTATTCGCCAATTTTGCCAAAGTCAGCCCTTCTAAAGTCCAGTATCCTTGTTTTTGTATGTCTTCTCTCCCTGGTTGTGCTTATTGTGAAGCACGCTGTGCAGTGGTCACTTGTTCCCAGATGTCTACTGACTTCTAAATTTGTGATCCTCTCTCCATTTGAGAGTACCAGGTCTAATATTGCTCCCTCCCAAGTGGGTTCCAACACTAGCTGTCTAAGGCCTGCCCCCTGCAGGACATTGAGAATTACCCTGCTCTTGGATGTGGCTGCAGTACATGTTATCCAGTTAACATCTGGCATATTCAGGTCCCCATCAACAGTATCTCCCCCTTTTCAGCCATCTTGAGAATGTCCTCCATCATTTTCTTGTCCATTTCCTCCCCTTGAGACGGTGGTCTGTATACAATCCCTGTGTGGATTGTGATGCCATTCCCTGTCTCCAAGGTGACCCAGAGTGCCTCTTGTCCTCCCCCTTTACTTTTTAGTTCTGTAGCTTTGATCCCTTCCCTTAAGTATAGAGCTACTCCACCTCCTTTTTTACCCTCCCTGTCGCTTCTGTAGACTGTGTACCCCGGTATTTTGACATCCCATTCATGGTTCTCCATGTACCATGTTTCTGCGACTGCCACAATATCCAATTTTTCATCTTCCATCAGGGCTACTAGCTCAGGAAGCTTGTTTCCCAGACTACGGGCATTGGTACTCATTGCCCTCCATTTAATGTTGGCTTAATCCTTTTTTCCCCCATCCCTGCTCTTATTGCCCTTGTCTATTTTTCCATTTACCCCTGTCCTGCCCTCTGTTGAGCTCTGTACCTCAGTGTTTACCTAGCTACCTGCCATGTTTTGTGGGGGGAGGCTTGAAATTTCTGGCACCTCCCCCCTTGACTAGTTTAAAAGCTTGCCAAGGAAGCATTTAAACCTGTCACTTAGGAGCTTGGTTCCTTTCATGGGCAGATGCAGACCATCGTGCCAGTATAGACCTTCATCTCTCCAGGTGTACCCCCAGTCCCCAATGAAGCCAAAGCCCTGTGCTCTGCACCAGTTTTGCAACCATTCATTAAACTGCATGGTGTGCAGTACCCTAGCCTCACCCCTGCCATGCACTGGCAGCACCTCTGAGAAGGTAACCGTGCTTGCTACCTGTCTGAGGCCCCTCCCCAACTCCACAAATTCATCCTGCACTGCACTGATTCCATGTCTAGCTAGGTCATTTGTCCCAAGGTGGACAATGATATCTAGTTCCTCTCTTGTGATGCTGCTTCTGTAATTGTGAGGATTCGCTTCTTGTCCCTCCAAGCCATGGCACCAGGCAGGAACCTTACTTCTCTCTCCTCTCCCTTCCCCAGTTCTACCCCTCTAACAATTGAGTCCCCTATCAGAAGCTGTTTCCTTCCCCTGTGGTGTCCCTTGCCACCCTTTTGTGGGTCTCCCTTGTGGATGTCCTCAGCATTCTTCTTGGTCTCCACTGAGGGTGCCATCATAGAGGAACCTTGCTGTGCCAGACTGGCGTATGATTTGTGTAGAGGTACAACTAGGGGGCTTCATTTCTGTTCCACCACCCGCACCCTCCCAGAACCCACTGTGGTCCAACTGTTCTTCATACTTGGCAACCTCTGAGGCAGTGGTTGTGGCAGTGGTGCTCTTTGGGTGGGGCAGGCCTCCTTAGTCCTTGCCAGTTCAGCCTGGAGGTGGGCAATCTCCTCCCTCAGAGCTGACAGTTGCCTGCAAATAGGACAGCAGCGCAGTTTCCACAATGTCTCCCAGAAAACTGCTGCCCCACAGCCAGTGCATTGCACCACTTCCCACATGTCCATCTCCCTTATAATATACAATATGTAATATATATTTTTTTTGTTTGGTGGTGTGTACTTACCCTTTATGAACTGTGATGGGTTATTAAGAATATGACAGTTTTGCCCCAAGACCTGTTGAGGAAGTGATGTCAGAACTTTGGCTATAAAGGAAATGCCACGCCTGGGGGTGTGAGTGTGGGGAAGGGGGGGTGGGTAGTCCACAACCACAGGCGACTGTTAGAAACAATCAAATACACCACTGCTCCACCAACCTGGTGAGTACTGCCCTTTACAGCAATTCAACTAACCTACAGTAACTTATTTAAAAATAGTTTAACTATCACAAACTCCTACGCACCGGTAAATTATTTAAAAATAGTTTCTGTCCCAAAATCCTAGTAGTCAATCCAGCTACCCCCAAGGGACAACCGAAATGCAGTATTCAAACTCTTGTGAAGTTACTTCCAAGATAAGCAGAGTTTACAAGCTCCTTTTTCAACTCCTCAGCCACCTGTAAATTATTTAAAAATAGTTTAACTGTCAGAAAATCCTAGTAGACAATCTAGCTACCTCCAAGGGTCTACCCAAATGCAGTATTTAAATCTCTCTGAAGTTACTCACAAGATAAACAGAGTTTGCAAGCCCCTTCTTGGTTAAACGCTAAATAAATATGTAAATAAAAAGCAATTACCAAGGATAGTTAGTTTCACCTCCCATGGAATTGAGCAAAAGTGCACGTTGTTGCAGATATCAAGTGCAATATAGAATTTCTCACACAGCTCACAGCTGAATAAAGAAGTAGTGTCCTTCAAGGTCAAGAAGATGAGCTTTGAAATAGAGGGTTGGGTGACAACTGGGGATGCATCAAAGATTTAATCCACTGGTGAATTTGATGAAAATTAACAAAATTCACAATTCACAAAGCTTAATGAATTTCCCTGCAGGAGCATCAACTTCTTTGGTGATTTTTTTAATCTCCCAAATTGCATAAAAATCTCCCCAACCAACTGTGCTTTAATCCTACCCCCTCCCTCCTCCCAAACACTTTTATGTATCATAACCCCCTCCTATCCCCTTGCTTGTACCTTCCCCCACCCTTACAAATTTAACTTGTTACAAGTATTAAGTTGTTAGTATGTCCTTCCCCCTACCTGCACACCAAACACGCTCTTCTTGCCTCTCTTAATGAACAAGACCCAATTCATATGGTAGATACTCCAACCCAACTGCCCTCTGGTCCCCAACACCATATGTCCCCACACCAGCACCCAGAATACATCATTTTAATTGACCTGTAGTAAAGAAAACAGTCCCTTGGTGAAGAGTGTCTGATCTGTTCAGTATCTATCTTGGTAACGGCATAGTGTATGTGAATGGTGACATCTTGACTCCCAGTAAAACTAGACTGGCTGAAATTCAACTAGTTAGGTTTTTCTCAGAGCAAAAAAGACACCATTCATTGTTGTGCCAGTGCCTCTACTGACATAACCACTGAAAAGAGCATACACTTTTCACTGGGGAAGTGTTTCCTTTATTACAGGCAATTAGAAATGCAGTTTTTTCTGGGTGCTGATGGGGGAAGATGGTGGTGGGGACCAGGAGGGGTCAGGTAGAGGGTCCTCTGCTATGTCAATTGGGTCTGGTCAGGTGGGCAAGGGGGCATGAGTATTAACAATCTGAGCTTAATACTGAATACCAGTGAAATTGGCCAGGCAGAGAGGGGAGGAGGGAGGGAGGGAGGTAGCAGGGGGATGGGTGGGGGGATAATGATACATAAAGGGGTTTGGAAGGTGGGAGGAATTACTTCACAGTGGGTGGGGAGGTATTTTATGCATTTTAAGGACTGAAAGTATTGCAATTCATGTATGTTTTACTGACAAATGGCATAAAATCACACAACAGAACTATGTAGATTGCTTTATTTGTCTGCAATGTAGCAATTTGTACAATGTTGCTGCACTAATTTGAGCAGTTCTCTGGGTGAATAACTACAGTATATGAATTGTGGTCCTCTGGGAAGTGAAGTTGCTGAAATTTGAAAATTTCAGCAACTTCTTTCATCTGTAGTGAAAACTCCTATATCTGTTTAGCATGCTAAGTAATCAAGAGTTGGCAAGCATGTAGTCTAAGGTCAAATGAGGCTTTAATTTTTTAACATATATATGTAGGTGAAGAAGGAGAAGGCAATGCCTTTAGAATATACAGAATCACACATGCCTACACAATGCAAAGCATCATGGGCTGCATATGCAAATCACCACAATATATCCAAGACTCACTGTCTTAGGGTAGCTGGTCCATTCCACTGGGGTGTCAAGCAGACGAGGCATACTGATGAGTCCTGGTAGGACGAAACACGTGTCTATGTCATCTGTTAGCACCCTTTGCAAACTGTGTGAGAGGTCTTTCGGCACCATACAATTCTGCTTAAAGTTGGACCCGCATAACATTCTGTGGTGATTTGCATATGCAGCCCATGATGCTTTGCATTGTGTGGGCATGTGTGATTCTGTATTTTCTTGAAACTTGGCTTCCCAGCCAAATGCCCTTTGGGGTAACCCTTGCCTCAGTGTTTGCACACAGAGGTTCTTTGGCCTTTAGAATATAGCTGCATGGAGCAGTCAGAAAATGAAATGATTTCTGGAAAGTTTGGAATTTTGATTCTTTTTGAAAGAAGAGCAACTTCTGGGACAGTGAATCAGCCACATTTCTAATTGGCTCAAACAAAACAAATCTTTTTAGTGGATGGATGCGTAACTGCTGTTACAGTCCACAACATCTCTTCCCATGATCTGAGCACATTACATTTCCTGTATAATTGCTCAGTTGGCCTAATAGTCTTTTTCCAGAGTTTGCTTTTGTGGACCCAAGTCTCCCAAATGGCAGCACAAATACTTTTTTTCTAGTATCAATTGAACTGCTGACAATTTCAAATGCTCAGAGATTTATACTGCAACATTTCAGGTTCCAAACAAGGTCATGTAACAATAGCATATCTGCATTTACCTATGACTACAGAAACTTTCATATAATGTATGAAAAAATATGGTGAAATATTTGCATTAACAAATAACTGTAACAAACTTTGATTATTCTTCAACATATTAATGAATTAATAAATTAACTTATTAATCATCAATAGATTTGTATGGGTCAGTTAGATTGCATATTAAATATTTGCTGTCTTCTTTCATGAAACCTCTTTGAAAATGGGACCTAGTGAAAATTTCAATGGATTATCACTGTCACTAGCTTTTTAAACAAGCAAAAAGAGGTGGGAGACTCTATTCTCGTTGTTTCAAATGAAATTCATGATAAAGCCAATAGCCCCATCAAGACAAGACTACTAGCTGGGTTTTGCATTATCCTTGATCTGAGATAGTTTTCCTCAGCATCACAGATGTACCTGTTGTAACACTGGACAGTGGCTGAGATCCTTCCAGGTGTTAACCTACTTTTCCACCTCAATGAAAATTAGGCAGTGTTCAAATGTCCCAAAAATGATGTTGCCATTCCTGAATTAGTTAAAATAACCCTCACTTTGTGTACATGCCATTCCCCCTACTGAGAACTTTTTAAGCAAATTCACATCTCACTTATTCTGAACAAAGCTTCAGTAAGGGTGCTGTCATCAACATGGCAGAATGGCTTACAGCTTAGATCATGTCCCTTCTCCTCCTCCATTTCTCCTTGATGAACGTGTTAAGGGCTTCAATTCTCTCCTTGTAGTTTTTGTCTCCTTTACTGCTGATCATTTTGGTTACCCTTTGTTGCCCTCTCTAGACTGCCTCAGTATCCTGTTTGTATTGAGAATAGAACTGCACACAATATGCCAGGTAGAGCCTGACCAGATCTTTGTAATGTGGCAGAATTTTTTTCCCTTATCTATTGGACATCTTTTTTGTTGCATCACAGCATTCTGTTAGCCCTCTTTTTTGCAGTTACACATTTTATTGATATTTTCAAACATATAACCAACAGAAGAACACAGTGAACAGCATGTATCATGCCAACATTAAAGAGCATCAATACAAACAATGCTATGATCAGCATTCAGGAGTATGATTAACAAATAACAAAACTCATACAAACCTCAGCAACTCAGATAACTTTTAAAGGATGCTAGAGAAATACCACTACATCCGACATCACATCATTAAACAAATAAACATCATTCTATAAGCAGCACTAATGCAACAATGTTAGCTCTCTTGACAGCAGCCACATACTGCTTGTCCTTCTTTAGCCCCTGTCTGTTATGATGGCTCCCCAGATCCTTTTCCTCCTCAACTGTTGCAAGAGCAGTGCCACACAGTATGTAGATTTGGCATCTGTTTTCCCTCCCCAAGTGAAGTACTTACATATGTTTATAACTAATCTGTCATTGTAGGAGTTAGACTACCATCCAGTGTTTTCTGGCCCTCTTGAAATTTACTCATTTTCTCATGGGAGTTCAACACCTAGGCCATCTTAGGGTCATCCATAGATTTAAGCAGCATGCTGGAGAGTCCAGCTTTCAGATGCCAGTGCTGCGGGGGATATTATATAATGTGGGTTTAAAATGCTAACATTGGCATCTGACAGTATAAATATAGCACTTACTATGTGGAAAATACAAGGCATATAGTAGGTGTAATCTTTTATACATACATAGCTCACACTTACAGATGTTGCAGAGTTTTAATTAGCCAGCAAAGTTGGATTGAATTTGGGAAATCTACAATTTGCAAAGCTTTATGAATTTCCAGGTGGGCAAACCAACTTTGCTGTTGAATTTAATGTTTTTATTTAAAAAAATGCATAAAATGCTTCCCTCACCCACTGCGGTGTGATCTCCTCTCCCTCCTCACAAACAACTTGATATCTTATAAACCCCCTTCCATCCTAGCTCTATACTAACATACTAGATGCCAGCAGAGTAGGCCTGTTGGTCTATCAAGTCTACTCATGCTTCGGCACACTGATCGGGTACCGTATCCCTCTATCTGTCTCCTTCCGCTATTACTCCATCCCCCAGTCCTTCCCCACAAGTAAACCAGTCTCTGCTTCACCCCTTGCCTATACCTGTCCCACCCTCTCTTGAATCCCTCCAGCATAGTTGCCTGTACCAGCTCCCTGGGCAGCACATTCCATGGTTCCACCACCCTCTCAGTGAAGAACCTCCTCCTTCTCCTATCCCCCTAATCCTGCCACCCTCAGTCTTCCAACTGTGTCCTCTGGTGATTCCACCCTCCTTCAGTTGAAAGATCCTATCTCGGCTTACCTTATTTACTTCCCTGAGGTACTTGAAGACCTCAATCATGTTCCTCCGGTCCCTCCTCTCCTCCAGCGAGAACAGGATGAGCTCCCCTAGTCATTCCTCATACGCCATCTCCCCCAGGCTCCGGATCAATCTGGTTGCTCTCCTCTGAACCATCTTAGGAGTTGGATGTCCCTCCTTAGGTGCATCCCTCCTCTCTTGCCTTCTTTTTTCCCTCCTCTGATCTGACAATTTTATGAATATAAATTACCCTTTCCCCATCCCTGCATCAAATGGACTCCACTACCCACCCAGACCCTATTTTACAAGTATCCCCCCAAACAACCCCCGTTTAGCCCCGGCCACATTCCTCCACCAACCAGCCCCCCAAATATATATTTTAATGCATACTGTAATAAAAAAAAAAGTTCCTCAGTGTAGAGCATCTGCTCTGTTCAATGTCCTTCTTGGTAAAGGTGCAATTGCAAGCATGAATGGTGATGTTTTTGTTCCTAGTGAAACCTGATTGGCTGAATTTTCAGTCAGTCAGGTTTTACTAGGAATGAGGACATCACCCATTCAAAATCATCCATGGGCAGTTTGTGTAATTTTTCTGTATGAATTTGGGTAATTCACCAGGTGAATAAATATGTGAATTGCACTTATCACCAAAGCAAAGTTGCCAAAATTTGCACATTTTTTAATAAAGAGAATTTAGGCAGCTTTGCATGGCTCTACTCATATTCTAAATTGACTTTACTCTAGAGGCACCTAACTGTGAAATCGATGGCACTAATAATCAACATGACAATTGCCTCCTCCTAGCCTGCCTTGGACCCTCAGAGCTGTTTCCCTGTCTCCACAATAACCTCCAATCAGGTGGGTTGGGAGTGGGACATTAACTAGTGTTATTTTCAGAAGCACTTTCAAGCTCTGCAGCCCTGTTCTACTCTTGAGAACTTCCACAGTCAGCTGCCATTCAGAGGTTGAGTGTTGGGCCATCTGACATCTTGGGCTTATCCTCCCTATGACAATCCTCTCCTCCTAGCCTGTCAGGGACCCTCTGAGCTGTTTTTCCTGTTTCTGCAGTAACCATCAATCAAGTGAGTAGGGGGTAGGACCTTGACTCAGCTTCACTTAGTCTCTGCAAGTGATCCTCCGCACTGCGGCCTCTGCACAAAGGACATTGAGGAGTCTGCCTGGAGTCAGTCTCAGCCAGCCATGCTGCACCCCAGAGCAGCATTATGTCAGCTCAGCTGTTTTTGCATTAATCTATGAGTTTGTTTGTGGACCTCCTGCAAACCCATGCAATTATGTTGTTTATACCCTCACACAGACTGGGTTTTGCCTCATTGCTAACTTGCCTTGCCCTATTGCTATTGTGCTAACTTGACTGGTAACCTGCATTATCCTATTTGCTTGTTCATTGCTAGTTTGTTAATATCACTGGTATTCTACATAGTTCAGCCATCCCCCACTGTCATTTGCTACCTTTAGCTTCAATTTGTGCAATTTTTGCTGGCTACTTGTAAAACCCTATCTGAGTGCACCCACTTTTTGCATTTTCTACTTAGCAACTACTCATTTATTTTAGGTTTCAAACTCGTCTGTGCTTGGAACATCCACTAGTGCTTTTACCAAACTTCCACACTTGTTCAGCTCAGCCAGACTCTTGTTCTGTACATCCTGATTACCTGTACTTATCCCAAATCCTGGTTACAATCTAAGCCTATTACCAGGTGACTGCTATTTTAAATTGATCAAACATTCATTTATATTATCATTTACATTATTTTATAACTGATGGCTATTGTGTCTCACCTCCTGATCACATTGTACCTTATCCTCCTCTAACTTACTCCTCCTCCCCTTCAGTGTTGCTACCTACTTCTCCTCCTCCTCCCTTCCCATCTCTCCTTCCTCCCCTCCATCTTCCTCTCTCTTCCCCCAACCCATCCCTTTTTCCATCCCTCTTCCCACCTCCCAACCAATCCACCCTGGTTGTCTCTCTTCTCTGTCCCTTAACTTGACATTTCTCCACTGTGCTTTCCTTTCCTTTCCCCACCTCCCTCCTTCCTGCCCCCCTTAAGGGTGTAGAAATCCCACTCCATCCTACTGCTCTTATTTCTACTCCTTCTTCTGTCTGGTGACACAGAGTCAAACCCAGGACCCTCCCCTACCTCCTTCTCCACCTCCTCAACTGCTAAAGGCCTGAGTATATTTATCAAAATGCTTGGATCCTTTTTCCAAAATGCTGCAGTCCCTCCAGTCAGTCTGGATGTCACAACATTCACACAACATCCTCTCTATCACTGAGTCCTGACTCTCCACCAGCATCCCAATCTCTGGTCTGTTCCTTCCTGACTTATCATCTTTTCAGGCAAGACAGAGGAAAACATGTTGGTGGTGTTGCCATCTATGCCCATCAGAACCCGGACTGCACCACAGCTTTCAGAGAGGTTGAATCTTCTTCCCACAAATTCATCCTGGTCAGGCTATCATTCCCCTTTACTGTGCCCATCTTCATTGGGGTTTTCCATACCTTGTCAAGAATATACTCCTCCTCCCTGGTTGATTCACGCTGTACCATCACTTTTCATTCCTCTGCTGGCAAGATCATCTTGCTGGGGGATTTCAATGTCAGTTGGCTTTCCCCAGGTTCTAGGCTGACCATCCACAAGGTTGACTCCCTAAATCTCATTCATATTATCACTGAACCCACCCAGCTCAACACCAATTCTCAAAACCTTTCCCTCCTGGACTGGGTTCTCTCCTTCCATCCCTACTCTATTGCTGTAGCAGGAATCCTGCTAGATGTCAGCAGCAATCACTGCTTGACATTCTATGTCAAGAAGATCCAGCGTCCACCCTCCTCAACTAAATATATCTGGACCAGGTCCTTCTGGTCATGCAACACCTCTGCTCTCTTGAACGACCTTGCTGTTGGAGATTGGACAGCCATACCCTATACCACTAACATCAACATTGCCATCTCATTGTTTCACTTCACATTCTCCTCAGTCTTGGACAAGCATGTCCCACTCAGAAAATCCAGGGTCAAAAATCACCATCACCTGACTTATTCCTGAAACTATTGATTAGTGCAAGTCCTGTCATCTCACATGGGCAAATTTCAAATGATCACACTCCCTTCCTGACCTCATCTTATACAGGACTATCTGAAACTACTGTACTAAATCTGTCAGGGCTGCAAAACTGCAGTATTTTGAGGTCAGCCTTCAGAACAGTTTTAATGTTCTCAAAGTTGTGGAAGATAATTCACTCCCTTTTTGACCATCCCACCAAGTCTGGCCCACTAGTCCTTCTAGTAAATGGTTCACCTGTGTCAGACCCCTCCTCTGGTGCTGCTCATTTCAAGTGATTTCTTCACCACTTGTGCTCTCCTTCTACTCACCCTCCAGCCTCCTCCATTCCTCCTCACATTCCCTCTCATCTGTCTTCCAATGATTTCCTCTTTCTCCCTGTTGCTACCCAGGAAACCCATATTGCCCTTACTCCTACAACTTGCACAAATCTATTTCTGATGAACGGATCCTAAACTTCTCCATATCTCTGCACCTGCCTTAGCACATCCTCTGACTCAAGTACTGAACCTTTCCTTCTTCCTCAAGTTCTGTCCCACAGACCTGGAAGCTGGACGAAGTTCTTCACCTCCATGAGTGGAGGCACTTCCTCCCCAGGTAACTTTGTACCTGTCTCCCTCCTCCCTTCCCTTGTTAAGCAGCAGAGAAGCTTGGTTACACTAGACTCTCTGAAATTCTATCTTCTACTGATATTCTCTCCCCATTCCGGTCTGGCTTACAGGAAGCATCACTCCACTGTCTCCTCCCTGCTGCATGTGATTTATTCTTTCTTCTCAGAGATGGATCAGTGACACATCACAGCTGCCATTTACATCAATTTGGCCATGACCATTGACTTGGTGTACCACCCACTCCTGCTGGATTAGCTAATCTTCATCAGCTTCTCAGCTGCAGCTGTACACTGGTTTCATTCTTACCTCTTGGGCCATCTGTAGTCAGTACAGGTTGGTAGTGCCCTGTCACCTCCACTTTCCAACTAGTTTGGGGTCCCACAGGGCCCCATTCTGGTTGCTGTCTTGTCCCTCTTCTTCCTTAATGACCTCCCAGTGGCTTGTACCAACTTGCATATTTATATGTATGCAGATGACAGTCATTTATATCTCTGGTGCCTCCAGTTCAACCCTCAATTGTCTGCTCCATCAAGACTTTCACAGTGTCCTGCACTGGTTCCAATTTAATCATCTCTGGGTCAACACATAAAAAAACTGTGTCCATGACCTTTGGCACCAGCTAAAAATTGGACAGACTCCCAATTCTGCATATCCTCTTCTCTTTGGATGACACTCATGTTGAAGTGGTTCAATCATTCAGATACCTCAGTGTGTGACTAGAAAGTAAACTTAACTTCTCTGCCCACATTGATGCCATACAAGCCAAACTCTGCCCTAACCCTGGTGCCTTTTACCACAGTAATACTGTAACTGCCTGCCTCCATAGATATGCCATGAGCTTGTCACCAAAATGGTGATTTCTGTCATTGACCGTGTGGACATGGTCTATGGCACTGCTCACCCCTCCTCACTTTACTGACTCTGACTGGACACCTTCTGCTACTGCTACTGCTTCTGTTGTTTTGTTACCAACTCCCCCTCTTGTACCCACCATTGCTCACTCTACTACTCCTTATACATTCTTCCTTTTCCATCATGTCACAAGAACCACTGTGTCTCATTCATAGCAAAATGCTGGTTTGGGTTCCTTCTCTCTTACCTCTCCTCACCCCTCTCCTCCATGCCCTGTGCCTCCTGTTCCCTCCACTCTATGGATCCTCAAACATTTGCCATTCCTCATCCCAGCTCTTCTGCTGAGCAATCAGCCTTTTCTTGTCATCTCCCTTCACTCTGGAACCTGCTTCCACCCCATTTCACTACTTCCCCTGCTTCCTTCAGGTATTAACTGAAACTCCTTCCCTTCCCTTCCCCTCTGCTTCTGTTTTTTTCCCTACCTGACTGCTCTTTTATGTTTGCCACCTTCCCCCGTGTAATTGTAGCTGAAACACCTGATTTTTCTGCTTGCACTTATTGCAATTACTCCTGTCTTAAATTGTGTATCCTATTGCACTTTAATTGTAAATGTGAACTCTGTCAGTGCTATGTATTTCATTGTAACTGTGTACTGTGTCAGTGCTATGCAGTCGATCCCTTGCTCCCTTCCCTGTTTCACACCTGGAAATGAGCCTTGGCTCCATGTGCCTTTCCCTGTCACCAATTTAAAAATAACTAAATAAATAGATAAATACCTAGTAAATAAATACATACATAAATAAAAATATAATTAAATAGGCTTTAATTATTGCTGTTTGAGCAATGAATATTAATTCCTGAGTACCAGGAATAATTGGTTAAGCATTATTATTTGGATCTAAATAATGGATAATAGGCCTTATTCAGGGTATATGTATTCAGACTGAAAAGAGAAAAAAATTGCAAAAATAAAAGATTGTCTCCTGCTCTCCCTGTCAGCTAGGGTAGTCCAATTGACACCTCTCCCCCTTATTTATCTTCTGCCAACTTTCTTGTCCTCCCTTATATGATAGAGATAAAAAAATATCTGTCCTTTCAGCCAATGCCAACAAGGTCATGGGAACCCCCCACCTGCCAAACCTGCCCCTTAGTCCTATGGGCAAAAATCCAGTAGTATTAATGTTTGCCTCAACACCCAATCCAAGATGGCGGGGCGTAGAAATAGTTGAAACCCCAGCAGCTTAGCTGAGTCCCTCTTCCAGCAAGCACCATCATGGACAAATCATACATGGGAAGGTGAGTGAGGCAGGCTGTAATAGAGACTCAGGTCAGGGCTCTTTGATGTACAGTGCTAGCTAGTACCATGATGCAGCATATTCAGATATATCATGATGTGGCACAGGAAATGCCCATTTAATTTAATTGGATTTAGATTCTAATTCTCTAATATATCCAGATCTATAGTTCATCTTGCTGCTGGCTGCCACTGTTTTGACCCCTTCTCTCATGTGCTTTAGAGAATTGTCTATGCTGACACTGCACAGAGGAAAGATTTGAGTAAGCTGTCAAGATTTCAACTTTGGACACCCCACCAAGGGCTGGAAGTTGCTAGGTAAAACCACTTTTTAAAGGGATTGTAACCATTTTTTTTACATGATAAAAAAATGTATAATTAATTATGAATAACCATGGATCCTGAGAATAAATACTGTATGAATATTTGTCTGAAGGTACTCACACTGCAGTTTTGTTAAGTCTGAATGACTGATTTAAACTGAGTCACATAGATAACTAGTTCCTAAAATAATGTATCACTGAGCATTGGTTATGAGTGTGTCTCAGGGTGTTTTTTTTAATTGTGTATATTGCTTACTTCATGTAAAGGTACACTGGACTATTACCGCACGAGTGAGTTACTGCAACACTGTGGATCTGGCTACCTTCATGTAGTAAGAAGACCTTTCAATCAATAAGGTTTGGTTCTAAAAGTCATTGGGCTTGATTTTCAAAACTAAAACTATGACGCATAGTGCCTGCACCAAACAGGTATCATGCAAGTGGCACCTTGCATCATAGTTTGTGGCTATCTTGATTTTTGAAAGTCAGCTGTGGAAAAATTGGGATTCCATGCACCACAGTCACCCTGCACTACCCATGTGACAGAAAAACCTGTCACCAGGTCTCAAGGGTAGCTGCCTCCATGCTGGTTCTGCACCATCCCCCTTTTGGCTATTTTAGAAGCCCCACCACGGTCACAACAGGGAACTGCCTTTAGATCACCCAGAAGGGTGTTCTAAGGGCCATACACCACAGCCAGGCAGGGTGGCCAATGGGGGGGCCTGCAAGGAGGGGAGAGAGAGGGCAGAAGGAGCACAGGTGGTGCCTAGTGAGTGAAGGGGTCATGATGGCAATTGTAGGGCTATGGAGTGGCACTCTGTGGGGGTGCCATGCTGATGTCCAGTGAGCCTACTGGCTGGGGTAGAGAGGGGTTGGCAGGGATGGATCATGACCCAGCTCCACCTGCACACAGCCCTGGTGCTTGCCCCATAGGTGCACCAGTTCCAACACCATCAGTGAGCCGCAGCATGCCTCCATGTAGGGGCCGCAGTACCAGGGGACTGTCACAGTGCCTGGGGAATGATCTCCTCTAGCACCTGCACCCAGCAACCTTCAGACACTTCTTCCCATCAGCAGTATGGTTACTGGTGTACCTATGTAGCAAGTGTGAGGGCTGTGTGTAGATGGAGCCAGGTCACAGTCCACTCCTGCCTACCCCCCCACACCAGCCATTTAGCTCACTGGACAACAGCATGGCACCCCAGCACCCTGCAGTTGCTGCTGTGCCCCCTTTGCTCACTAGTGCACCCACTGTACTCCTTCTACCCCTGCTCCCCTTTTTCCTGGCATATTCTTGCCAGCCACCTTTTCAATCCCTCTCCAGTTTCACCATGTGGGGAGGATGGATCCCTCCATCAAACCCAGCAGGTGTGCCTCATAGTTGGTGCAACCCTGCAGCTACAGCAACTCCCAGGTCTTAGACGCAGGGATCTCTATTTTTACAAAATTAGGTGCAGGGTCCCTGATGCACCCGGAGTTTGCCATAGCCCCTAGATTGGCACAAATTGTGATGATCGCAGGGCTCTTTGAAAATCGAGCCCTTTAATGTTCTACTTATTAGGCTGGAACTTCTTAAATTATATTTTTGGTGGCTTCCAACAGGGCAGCCTGCAAATGAGATGCCACACCTCAAAAGACATTTTAGATTATTTAATACAGTATATTAATCTCTCCCTATCTGCATAAAGCTTTTTTAAGTCTGAGCACCTATTCTTATAGGGCCCTATACATGAAGAATAAAAATGCCTGTGAACCATGGACCTGTGACTCATAGAAGAACTTACTACTGAAAGCAGCACATAAGGTATCCTATGGCACCCTGTGGCATGCAGTTCAGGGATGCCTGTCCATTCTGTACTAGACCCATGGGTGTTCATGCAGCTGTGTGCGCAGAAAATCAGGGGCAGTGTCCAGGGGCAAGCATCATTCTGTGCCATTCACAAAGATGTGAATTGTTGGGCAAGGGAGACTCGAGCTACATAAGAAGGTACCCTGCCATAGCTACTGTGCACCCCCACAATGGACACCCACCAGCCATGACAGGAAAATAAATAACACCTGCCATACCACCCCACCCCTCCAGTCAGGCAGCAAAGGTGGGGGGCAGCCATTTGGGTATTTTCCAAAACAATTGTAAATTTTGCAGCTCATGCTTTCCCACAATCTCCTGCATGGAGCAGGTGATCCAAGTTGACCAGCTGGCACAGCAGCAAGGCAATTGCTTGTGATGCCAATGTCTTGGGTTCAAGAATGGACCTGGGAGTTGGAGGACCAGCTGGGCAGAGAAGAACAGAGCATCTGAGGGGCAGTTCTCCTTCTCCAGGGGGGAGGGGAGGGGAGGAGTGTTTGGCCATTTGGTGACCTCTAGCAGAAGCCAGTGGAATCATGGGGAATGACTGGTGCCTGGTTGCATGGGAAGCAGGACAGACACTGGTGTCATTTCATGTCCTGCCTCCCAGGGGACCATAGCATCAGAAAAACTCTGGTCCCCCAGGTCTAATGCCCTGCTCTGCCACTGTTCCCACTGCCACTAGTGTCCATCGGGGAGTCCCACTCCCATGGCCTCACCCTGGGGGCGTAAGCCAGGACAAACCGCCAGTGTCTGTCAGAGGGTTGCCCACCTGGCAGCCCTGCCCGGGGGAGGGTAAGCCTGGGCATGGTGGGACAGTGTGCAGGGCAGGTGCTGAATTCTACTGGGAAATTGGGGGTCTGGACCCCCCCAAAAAGAGCAGGCAATCCACTTGCTGGATCCTAATGGGCATTTGATTGCATGCCCACCTGTGTTCATCATTCTGCCCCTCATGCACCAGCATGCTGACTGGACAGGGCCGTGGACAGGCACCCTGCAGTTTCCATCCATAGTTAATGCCATGCCTTGGATGCCTTTATGTGGGTGCAGAGCTATGTGGGTTTGCTACACACCTTTTACAGAGACCCTACACCTCATAGTGAATAGCCCCAAAGAGCATAGAAAAATCTGCCTAGGTGGAGTGACAGCAGTTCTGCAGTTGGAGAAACCCTTAAGGTAAATGTAAAATGACTCCACTGAGCCACACACATGTTTCCATCAAGCTAACAGGATTGGCTGATCAGCACTGGTGGAATTTCACAGAATTTCAGAAATTCTACCTAATTGCTTAGAATTCCATTGTAGCAGAATTTAGAAATCCCAATAGTGGTTTGAGACTTTTATTTAAATTGCAGTTATTAGAAGTTTGTGGTTTACATGAACTGTAGATTGGTGTTCTGTGACTTATGTAACCTACCAACTACTGAAATTGTGGAAATCACTACATGGCTTAAATCAAATCATGTTCAGAATTCCACAGAATTTATCAAAAAATTCTAAAAAGCATTTTAGTAGTTGAACTGCACTTTTCTTTGAATTCTTATGGTGAAATTCTGTATACCATTCAACTCCTCTGATCAGTAAAATATAAAAATGTAAAATAAAAATGTTCAGCCCTTGTATGTACCTAACTTGTATGGGGGTTCATAACCTTGTTGAACACATTCTAAAAACTACAGTAGTCCATGGATCCACATAATGACCAGTAAACTATACTTACCTTTATCATCCATTCAATAATCTCTCTTTTCTGCCCACAGTCAGGATCTTGAAAGATTTAGCAACATCATTAACACTGCATTGATTAATGGTTCTTGAATATTATCTGTGAGCTAAGCAGAAGACATTTGGGAAACTTTGATGATGGATGTTTATGAACAATTCCTTAAAGTCCATTCAGTTGATGAGCTTCATTTTGCAAGGGTATCCACATCATATTTTGCCCTGAAATAAATTAAGCAGTAGTGTTGATGTCAATGGCAAAAGATTATTTGCATCATCTGATCTTTTTCCTCAGCAAACAGAAGAACCACACATTTAGCAAAACTCACAGTTAATAGAAGCAGAAATAGTATGTTTCCCTCAAAAAGGCTGTGATTATAGAGATGCTCAAAGAATAACTGAGGTGCCCCAGAAAACCTGCAATATGTTGTTATGTTAGGTTATGAGTTAGTCAAGCTGGGCGAACACAATTATTAACAAATTATCTAGTGAAAATGGTTTTAATTATATGTGTTTTAGCTACTGAGCACATCACATAGGGAGGTGGAAATCAACCATTTACTTTTTCCATGTGTTTTATTTTTTTTTTTTTTTGCCTCATGTGTTGGTAGCATGGTCTTAGATACAAAAGCACTATTGGAGCAGATCAGAAATCCAGAAATTGAAAAAATCAGCATGTTAGACTGAGTACATTTCAAAGAACTCCAGAAGCTATTTTCTCTGTTTTATAAATGTAGAGTTCAAGTTTTTTAAAGAGAGACTATTGTCACCTGTAAACAAATCATAGTTGACATCAGCAGACCCTGATTATACATTATTTTATCTTAAAATTGAGTTTGAAGCTATCTTCTGCCACATTTGCCGACATAGGGCCCTATTTTAAAACAGCCCTCAGAGTAATGCAAGTTGCATTGCACTAGGGCTATGGGAAACTCTGGGTGAGTCAGGGACCCTGCACCCAATTTTATAAAAATGGGGATAGCTGTGCCAAAGTCCCAGGAGCTGGCTCTTCCACAGGTTTGTGCCAAGCATTTTGGGGGATTGATGCAGGGATCTGACATCCCTGCCCAGTGCAATACCAGAAGGGCCATGAAGGTGGGGGTTGACTATGCATGCCAGGGAAGGTCAAGGGCAGAAGCTGCATGAGGTGCTCTGGGGGCATCAGGGAGACAGTAAACTAGCAGGGTGGTGATATGGCACCCAGCAGTGATGCCTTTTCCAATGTCATTCAGCCAATTGGCTTGTGGTCCATGGAGGGATGCCAGTGAGGGATAGTTACCTGGTACCAGGTCAGGACTGCCCTGGCACCTGCCCCCATCAGTGCCATGATCCTAAACCCTGTAGGCAGAAGGCAGCTTGCCACAACATGGGTGGGGGCCTGTGTACCAGGAGACTGTTGCAGTGCCCTTAGAACATTTCCTTCCATTACTGGCAGCCCTCACCCTGCAGCCAATGCTTTCCACCTACAGGGTTGGGGATCATGGCACCTCTGGGGCAGGTGCCAGGGCTGTGCCCACCTGGGGCCAGGTTACTTTATCTCCCTGCCATCCCTACATGGATTGTGAGCCAATTGTCCACCTGGCATTGGAAAGGCAGCAGTTCTGGATGCCACATCACCATCCTGTTAGTCTACCATCTCCCCAACACCCCCTGGGGCACCCTACTGTGCTGCTTCTGCACCCACCCCCTATATAACAGAGCTTGCCAACTGGTCACAGGCTGCACTAGATTAACCCACACCTGCGAGCTCTACAAGCTTACGGAATGGCTGACCTTCGAAGGGAGGCTTAAGTATCACACTTGCCTCAAAGCCAAAAAAATACTTATGAATCTAACACCCATAGGCCTCCACCCCCTCGTCCACCCAGTCCCACACAGGAGGGCCCCTAGATGCCTTACAAGCACCTCCCTCAGAGTCCCCCACTGTAGGACTTCACTAGGGCATAGGTCTTTCCATTATCATGCTCCCCTCTGGCTCAACAACCTATCACCCTTCATCTCCCTGGCCCCTAGTCTTGAACAATTTAAAACTGGTATCATGAACCTTCTCCTTGACTCTGAGACTTGTGGCTGTAACGAATACTCCTCCACCTTGTCTGTATCCCAAAAGAAGGCAAAGTTAAGGATAAAGGTCTAGCTTATCCTATGACTACATCCTTAGGTCCCACAGTCCAGCTGTAAATAAACTCTGACTCAGGGCTCTGTTAATGACCCTCCGAATCTGTAACCAGACTTGTATCACAACTATGACTCAGGGTCTTCTTAAGCCCTAGATGCGGTAATCCACCAATGTAAATACACTGTGCTATGTGACCTATGTATAACTGTTATTAAATATAATGTTTGTGCTTTCCTGTACTGACGTGGAGCCTTTGCAAAGGAGTCTATGACTCAAAGGATAGTAATTTTGATACAATAAATAAATAATAAAATAATATTGAGGTCCCCCTTAACTTTCACAGTGTCTGGCAGTGGTGCAGGTCCCTTAGACCACCTCCTGAGTGGTCTAAGTAGAACCCCCCTGTTGTGTCCATGGCAGGGCTTCCAAAATTACAAATAAGGGGATGGTGGAGCCCTACCGTGGCACAAGCCCCCTTTTGACCTAGCGTATAGGCACTTCTGTTGTAAGGGTGGCACAGGGTGGCTTGGGTGCAAGGCATCCTGATCTTGATGTAGCCTGTGTTCAAAAATCGGGATTGCCACAGTTTGATGCAAGGTGCAACTTGTGTCATACCCATTTGGCATAGGCACCTTCTGTCAAACACTACCTTTTTAAAATCAGGCCTATAGTCTTTGAAAGAAAGACTGACAACAGCTTGATGGGGGGGGGGGGAGAGAGAGAGAGAGAGAGAGAGAGATGTTTTCAACATAACAAAGGTATTAGATGAAAGTGTACAATATTGAAGATGGCCAGTTCCTTATGAAGTTGGCTGAAGCAGAACAACAATTCAGAAAATGCTTAAAAATGTCTTCCTAAATAACTTTTAAAACCATATTATTTTTTGTAAATCAAGTTGTGAAAGATGCAACACCATATCTCAAAAATAAAACTGCATATAAATATAAATGTATTTACATATGACTATTTAAAACATTTTGACCATTTTACAAATGTATTAAATGTAATAATCCACTCTGAGTGTATGTCAGTGCTATTATAACCTCACTTCTTAGGTGGATGAAGGCTCTCGGCTGCAGCTCAGGCCTCAAAATCCAACCAGGTCAGTCTGTTATTACAGTATTGCCATACACTGAACTGTGGAATATTCCTTACATACTGTATAGGACTATGATGATTATTTTTGATATGTATCAGTAGCAAAATGAATTTAACAAAATTAGTAGAGAATGTTTTCAAAATAACATATCAATAAATTAATATGCAGTGTGACATGAAAACTGTATTAATGAGACATAGCTATACTGACTTCGAACTTTAATTTAAAAAATGAATTTATTTACTGTAGTGGTTCCAAAGTCAGGGCTAGTTTTGGAACCATTACTACTAGGAACTTATTTTTAATTTTTTATTTTGGTGTCAGTTTAACATGGCAGTCACCATTTGATTAAATGTCTATGCACTGATAATCCACAGAGATTCATGTTAGTATACTTTCTACACTTCGAACAATAATCTGCTATGCAGTATACTGTAGCAATATGTACTTACATATGGAACCTACATCAACTGGACTTATTCATTTCTAAATGATTTCAAGCTTTATTTTCAGAAAAAATATATATTTCCAATCCAAATTGTTCCAAAGTTAATCATTTCTAAAGATAATTTCTTAGAAAACATTAAGACCATTAGGGCTAGGGACTTAATTTATGTTACTGTCTGTTGAAAGCAAGAAAGATTAGGGGTTGAAGGGAGGGTGAATTGCTGCTAGATAATTGAAGGTACACTTCAAAGACATAGAAAGTTGAAAATGGAACAGAACATCATGAAATAGATTAAAGTGGAACCAAAATTCAGCACTAGTTTAAAACTCTATTCTCTGATTAGGAAAAAAAAAGGTTTTCTTCGGCATTTACTGATGCATGAAAAAAGTAATGACACAATAGCTCAATTGTAATCAAAGTATTGATGGTACTTTAACCATGCCAACATGTTCTAAGCACAACAGGTGCAGGATCCAATGTAAATGAAATCTGGCATCTCAGCTAGGCATTGCATAGGATGTAGTTATTGTCAACTTGATTAATCAGCAACAGTCCAGCAGAGGACTCAGCACCTTTTTTCGCAGCCAGCCCCATGGAGGACTGTTCTAATGCAGCACATTCACTCACTCACTCCCTCATGAAAGCAACAAGTCAACTACAGACCACTGTGTGAGGCACTCAGTATGGTCTGATGTACATTAGCTTACCAGGGAAGCAGTTAGGAAGAAGAGCAGAATATAGTGACCAAATGCTGACCTCCCCTACCAGACTAACCCTAGGATCAGCAACTGCACATTACTGGAACTTATTTTCATCAATAGACCTGACAGAATCTCTAGAGCCAAGGTTCTCCCCAACACCCTTAGTGACCACTCCCCCACTATCTGCTTTTGGTCCAATAAGACTCAAAAACAACCCAAAAAATCCATGCACCAATGGTCTTCAAGAAAGGATAACTCAACCAGTTCCAGTCACACCTCCGTAACTTGGATTGGTCTACACTGGACTTCGTCCCCAGTGTGGATCAAGCCCTCTACTGCTTTATCACTCACTTCAACACAGCATGCAACATATATGCCCCCTTAAAAAAGCAAAGTTCCAAAGCCATAAAACAACCCCTGGATCTCTCTTTCCCTCCTATCCCACATGGCCAACAGGGACCGTCTGTGGTGCATTGCCCATGCAACAGGCAATCAGTCCCACTGGCAGCAGTATAGAATGACCAGAAATGTCTGCACCCAAGCTGTCAGGCAAGTTAAAAGGGACCATTACAAGAATGTGCTCTCAAACTCCTGGGGCAACAGCAGGAAGTTTTGGGATAACTTAAAGCAACTTACCAGTAAGCCCATTAAAACCCCACCCACCATGCTCAGCCTTGATGGCACCACCATCTAGGACCCACAGCAGATAGCAAACACCTTTAACACTGCCTTTTCAGACCTTAGTGGTGTACTTCCACCAATCTTCTTCAACTCTCCCATCACCCAATCCAACATAATGGGTGCTGGGTCTCCCCCCGACAACTGACGCCCCTTCTACCTCAAATCTGTCTCCACTAGTGCTGCCTGAAAATACCTACTCAAGGCACTCAGCAAATCTCGCTTCAGCAGCGAATCTTAAGTTCTGAAGCTGCTATGCTTGGCTCTGGAAGCAGTCCTTGTCCCTCTCACTAAAATTCTGAATAAGTTCCTGTGTCTTGGGCAATTCCCCACACAATGGAAAGCTGCTGTTGTGACTCCTATCCATAAGAGTGGAGATAGAGCCCTCCACTCTAACTACTGCCCCATCTCTATTCCCCCCCATCCAAAGCACTGGAATGGATAGTCACAGACCAGCTCACGAAATATCTAACCAAGCATAACATCCAATGTCCCCAACAACATGGCTTTAGGGTAAAGCACAGCACTACCTCAGCTCTACTAGAATACACCAACTTCATACACAAAGCCCTGGACTGTGGGCACTTAGTGGGGTCGGTGTACATTGACCTCATTAAGGCCCTTGACACAGTAAATCATTCACTTCTTATCGACTCCCTTATCTCCATTGGGGTTTCCTCTGTGATAGTGTGCTGGTTCAAAAACTACTTAAAGGACAGGTCACAGCAGGTTAAAAATCTGTGATGTGCTATCCTCCTGTCTACCTGTCCACTCTGGAGTTCTCCAAGGCTCCATATTAGGCCCCTTACTTTTCAGCCTCTTTTTGAACTCCATCCCCCAAGCTTGCCCTGGCAACCTACTCCTCTATGTGGATTATGCGGTATCTTTGCCAGCCACCCAAACATGCACACCCTAACCATGGACTTACAAGACAACTTTAATGCAGTTGAAAAATGGTTTGTGACCCACAAACATATGAACTATAAAAAGACCAAGTCCATGCTGTTCACCAGCCCCCACAACAGACAAAAAAACACTTACCATTCTGAACAGTCTCAATGTCCTTGTTGACCAAGTCCAATCCTTTAAATATCTTCGAATTACACTCGATAGTGCCTTATCCTTCAATGAGCATATCAACATAGTCTCAAAAGCAGTCAACTGTAGGTTAGGTATCCTCTACAGGCATGAGGTAGTATGTCCCAAGAAGCACTCACAACAGCAGTAACTAGCTCCATACTGTCACTTGTGGACTATGGCCTATACATCTATGTCACCATCACAGATTCATCCCTCAAAAGAACCAGTACAGCCCTCAACAAGGCCTGCCACTTGGTCTCAGGCATGCACTATAGGACACACACATGCGAGTTGTACTCACGGACAAAGTGGTTGAACCCAAGGGACAGAATCCAATACCACACCTGCCTATATGCTATGAAAATTAACATGGGCCTAACTCCCCCAACTCCCTGGAACTTCTCACATGTGTCCCACATTTGCATAGCACTAGGAGTGCTAACAGTCGCTGGCAGTATAGCCTAGAGGTTAGAGGAACGAGGTGTGAAAGAGCTTGATACATCCAGCAGACCAGACCTGAGTTTGATTCTCACAACCTCCACTTGCATACTGAGTGACTCTGAGCAAGCCACTTAACCACGCAGTGCTCCCAGGTCGCCCCTGAAAACAGGCACTTGTGCCTAGTGGGCCTTACCCGGTTACCAAAGACTAGAATAAAATAAAATAAAATAACAGAAGGGCCTCCCAAGTCCCTTTCTGTCGGATCTCCCAAGCCCAATGCTCCTTCAGCTACTGGGTGCCTAGCTGGCTTAATAACCTTCCTGTTAACATGGTGGGTGTGTCCAAGCTTGGTCCTTTCAAGCATCTCCTCAAACTGCACCTGGTCCTTCGCAGTAGCTTTGATGACTGCTCCACTTAACTAACACTATCCTTGTATCCACACATCCCCTGCTTCCCCTCTGCCTCTGCTTCTCCCTCTCCTCCCCTTTTCACTCCCTCCCCTTGGCTCAGGCCTGCTGGCTTGAGCTGCCAATTTGACTACAGCTCTCTGGCAAAGCCATCCTCTGGCTGCACCCACCACTTGGCAGAGCCAACCCCAGGCGGCCCTCACCTCCTGTATACCTGTTTGTCTCACCCCTGACAAACATAATGATTCTTTCCTTATTCTCAATTCCAACCTTACTCTCACTTAACCTATACCCACCTTACTTATGCCAAGTAATTCTACTCTCTTCTCCTCTCCTCCTGCTACCCCCGGCTGTCATTCCTTGCCTCGCTCCGGAATCTCTCGATACCCTGTTTTATCTTATATTGCTGCAGTTTGATGATGATTAACAGTTGTTGACTCTTAGACCCTCTCTGCATATATTGTTTTGTCATGTAAAAATACTCATCTGATGTTTGCACCAGATGTTTGCACCTATTCAAATGAGTCTCTAACCTTATGCTTATCTATATGTATTGTAATGTTGAACTTGACATGGAACCTATGTAAAACAGTCCCTGACTCACAGGTAATTGTAATCTGAGAACTCAATAGATAAATAAAATAAATAAATAGCATGAACTAGAAAAGAATGTGTTTGTTCTTAGACAAAACCTTGAACCCATTTTTTCAGTATATTATCCATTCTTTTTTTAAAGTTGTGACGCAGCCTAAAAATGTCAAATGCATACTGTAGTGTCTATTCTGTTTTTTGTAACAATAGACTGTATCAATGTTGCATGTTTGTATTTATACATTAAATTATATGACAGTTATAGAAAACATTTTTGAATAAAATACATTTTAACTTTTTTTCTGAATTTTGGCATTACTACAGATTTTTTGTTAGTAACTGCATAGTTTTCACTAACTTTTCATTGATCTCATGGCTTTAATCACATTACACACATTTCAGTCCCCCCCAAGCAGTACTTAATCTTGATACAAAGAGAAAGATCACTCTGGCAACCTGGTGCCTGTGCTTACAACTTCATACAGTCCAGAAAAAGAAAAGCTCAGCACTCACCAACACTCCAGGAAAGCAATCACATCCAGACAAATCTTACAGCTGTTATATACTGGCAACTTTCTGTTTACACCTTACTGTACTGAAAAAAAAGGGATCTGCACCTTATGAAGAATCTTGCCCGAAAGTGATTGCTTCCCAGAGTGTAGGTGAGTGCTGTGCTTTTATTTTTCAGGATTGTGCCATATCTTCCTTGCTTTGGCAGGCTTCACCTGAGAAAGTGTTGCAATGTAATAAATGATACAAGAAGACGGATCATTCCCAATGTTGTCTAATTTTGTATAACTCTGCAAGCCACAGACATGCATTCTAAAGCCTAAAACCCAGGGTAACACATTATTTTTTGGCCTAAGGGATTAAAGACTTTTATTCTAATACATGCTATAGCTGGATCTGCTAGTGCACAACATAATTTTTTTACAGAACAGAAGGCCTTGAAATCTAATTTTATGTTGGATTGTTGTGTAATTGTTATATGCTGATGGAAACTGTAATCTTTTAAAGGATATGAAAAACACATCATTTGTGACATTGAAATGCCAACCATTTATGCAGTCAACATGTCAGTCCACTGGTGACTGAGTTTTAAGTCAGGGAAAGTTTTGCATTTTTATTTTGCAGTTTTGTAATTTTAAATTTTACAAGAAGCAGTAAAAGTGAACCTTATGTTGGTATACCCAGTTGGTTTAGGCATTTTGCAACTATCTCTGTATCATAAGCTATTTCTTTTGCTACTCATTCCTGAAGCTGAACAGGGACTCTTTTGCCATAAAGTACAGTATACTGATTTTTCTAAATGTGCATTACATAAAGAGACCTTTTTTTCAAGTCTATTTGATGCTTCCTACTCTCTGGCCCCATAGATCTCTCTCCAGTGTGGACCACTGGGCATGGTGTTCTCCCACTCTGCCTGAGATCCTCTGGTCCAACCTTCATCCCAGGGTGCTCTCATGCCTCACCCTGACCTACCAGTCCCCCCAGCTCTGAGTGTCCTGAGGTGGGACTGCCAAATCCTCTGGCACTCTATCTAGAATCTAGATGGTGACTGGAGTGAGTGTGAGAGCCTGAGGTTGTCCAGGAGGATCCAGAGACAAGCGAGGGTGCTGTCCTTGGGGTTCTGCCTTCACCTACCTGGGTGCTAGGGATTTTGCACTTTCCATTTCCCTGGGGACACAGATATGCAATGACATCCAGTGTGTGATGGGTGCACTCCCGCATCCATGCACAGGATGTCTGCCAACACCCCCTGCCCCTTTTTATATGTCCCTGCCAGCTGCAATGCCCCCAGTCTCTACTGGGAGCTGCTGGAACTATGGAGTGTACCGCCCTCCCTCCCCAGGAGAGGAAAGCAGTCTTCTGGATGCTTGAGCCTCTCTTCTCCAGCCAACCCCCACTGACCTGAATCTGCTCCCAAACCTGGGTCACTGGCATCAGCGTGGAGCGAGGTGTGGTGTCCAGCACCTCAACCCTCAGTGCCTTCCAGGCCAGCTTACATAAAGAGACTTGATGCATGACTTTTTGAAAGTGCTTTTTCATTTACCTTCTGTCAGCTGTGCTGACCTGACTTGCCTGCCACCCTGCCAATGTCTTGTTTATTTAATTAATTCAGTTCTGTTGGGTATAGTGCACCCACTATTAAAGCCACAGAAACTGTTTTACTTTTGTTATGCTTGTCTTTAGCACCCACAGTCAATATCTCTCATCCACAAATCTTCCTCAAACAGAGGTGTGTGTGTGTGTTTGTGTGTTGTTAAGGAGTTAATAAACTGATTAATTTTTAGGGTTTCTGAAGAAAGAGTTGGCCAATAAGAATTTTGTGAGGTTGGGCATGGCACCACCCTAGTTTAGATAGCAAAAAACGACTGCACTTGTGTCCCATTATTTCTTATAAAATATAAATTAATATAATAAAGCATAATTACATAATGATTTAACAGAAAATAAATATATTTACATAATAATACAGCATATAATACTATGTTCACATAAATATTGTTATAAATATTTTTCTAACCCCCAAATTTTGTTTTATTTGTAAACATTCCAGATACCGAGAAAGAACCATAGGAGTGTGTTCGTGTTAGCACTGTAGTTCCACAGTTCACAATTCTAACATTTTAGGCTCAATTGGCATTGTCCATTTCATCCACATGGGTATCACAAACCACCTTGAAATTAAAACTTTTTGATTTCCACGTTAAGTCTAATTTCTGAAAAAATGACATGTTTAATATAATTTATGATATGTTTATATGATCAGTTTCTATGTCTCTTATGATTATAGAAATGCCTTCTCAAGCCTTTTGTGTGTCAGAACTGATCAGTTTTGATTTGTTGATATTTTCCTCAAAGAATTTGAGAAGGTACTCTTTTGATCATAAGAGACACTTCTTCAGCACACTATGTATGAATTAATAATATTTCATCTTCATCATTATAGAATTAAGTAGGTAATAAAACATGACATACTGCATTGTGAGCAGAGATGTGACAAAGTTTTAATTTGTCAGTGGAGTTGCTAAGTAGTGGCACAAATGCACATTTGTGGAGCTTTGCAAAGTTTTCCTAGACCTCATAAACTTTGACTTTGCCCAAATTGTGAAGTTTTCACAAGAAATATCATGTTTTCATAGTGAAGTGTGGAATTTCTCCCATGAAATTCTGCATTTCTGGGGCGATATTCTGCACTTCGTGGTGAAACATCCCACTTCACAAATTGATCCACACGCTGTGAATTGCACAAAATTTGTGGATTAATTCACAAAACATATTTTGCTGACTTCATCCATCTCTTATTATGAGGCATGAGACCACAGGATGCATGCTTGAGTTACCTGGAATGTGTGTTAATTAAGCAATAAGGCACAACAGGTCACGTGTGATGCTGGGATAATGCCACACCTCAGGTGCATTGTGAGATATGAAGCACTTGGTCAGTCTGCCTTCAGTCACTCTAAAAGTGACATTAGTCAAGCATAACACACAACTTGGGTTGCTTTATTGTACTTAAAAAAATAGTACAATTTATTTAGAAAAATAAAACAAGGTTTTAAAACAGTTTTCTAATGTTTGTGAAATCGTACTGGTACATGAAAAAGTAAATTATTTTTTGCTGCCATGAAATGGCACCGTTTTAAATCTGGAAAGTCCCTTCAGCCTCTCCTTCACCATTCAGAAAACATTAGGATGGAGAGCAGAAAGAAATTCTTCAATTATTATTTTAAGAACAGTGCTGGAAAAGGGGGGAATGAGTATGTTTTGAAGAGTCAGAATCATGGTGATGTAATTGTGATTATAAGAGGGTAGATTTTTTGAAGTTGCACAAATGTGTGCTTGAATCCACATGCATGTTTATGTTTTTTATCTGGTGGTACCATAGATGGATGAAAAGTTTATTTATTTTATTTATTTGTTTGAACACTGTTAACTGAAAAGGGCACATTGAGCCAAAGCTCATTTCCAAGAGAGAACTGAGGGAAGGGGATGAAGACACAGTCAAGCAAATACAATATTAAGGATACATACCAAACAAATAATGTGCAAACAAAGTATTGCAACATGGCAAAAGTGCAAAACAACAGCAGCTGTATGAAACATGACCTGCTCTTCATCCTGAGATAAACTCTAACAAGTAACTAAACCTATCAGGGTAATGAAATTTGGAAATGTAAAACCAATTCCAGAGAGAGTCCTGAATTGGGGAGGGGAGTGGAGTGGTCAAGAGGAACAAAGGTCAGGTCAGGTAGGAAACTGACAGGTGCAAGAGGAGGGCAAAAGTTTAAGCTGGTGCTTAAGGGAAGTTGGTGAGGGTGAGAGATGAATGGAAGGGGGAGGAGGTTACAGTGGGATGAACAGTGCTTGAAAAAGGCTGACTGCCCAGCAGAGGTGGGGAGAGAGAAGGTGCAGGGATCCCTGGAGTGCAGGGAGTATGAGGCAGGTGGAATGGGAGTGATGAATGTGGACAGGTACGAGGGCAGTACCTCAAACCAGAATTTGGAGATGAAAGATGTCCAGTGGTTTAGGTCACAGGAGGGAAGGGAGAAGATGGAGAGGGTATGAGTAAAGAAAGCAATGATGAGTGTGAAGAGGTGAATTTGTAGCAAAACAGAAGAGATTACAGAGGGTGTCAAGTCTGGCAATGGAAGAGGAGAGAGCAGTACCCTAAACCACATCTGCATAGTCAAAGACTGGGATCATCATTTTAGTAACCAGCTCTTGAGAGACATGCAGTGTCTGGCAGTCTTTATTATGGTACAGGGCACCAAGCTTGGAGTGGAGCATGGCATGGATGGCATGGATGTGGGCAGAGACATCAAGCCTGCTGTCAAACCACACACTAAGAAACTTGAAGGAATGAACCACGCAAAGAGAGAACCATCCAGGGTAGTAGAAGAAGGCAGGAGAGATAGCCTGGACAGTGCCTGACTGGATCCAAAGGTCATGGACACTGTTTTTGTGGGGTTGACCTGGAGTTGGTTGGCCTCAAACCATCACAGGACATTGTGGAAGTCTTGCTGGAGTGAAACTTCCACAGCCTCAGTTGATTGGCATGAGATGTAGAGAACTATATCATCTGCATACATATAATATGCAAGTTGATGCATCAGAGGGGAGGTTGTTGAGGAAAATGAAGAAGAAGAAGAAGATGAGACCCAGGATGGAGCCCTATGGGGGCCCAGTCTGCATTGGGAATGGAGGGGGCAGGACACCACTGACCTGTAACAACTCCTTATGGCCCAAGAGATAGGAACAGAATCATTCAACATCAGGGCTGAGAGGCCAACATAACTCAAGCTTGTACAAGAGACATGGATGGGCCTGTGAATCAAAGACTTTGGTCAGATTAATGAATATGGCCACCGTGATGTGCCCCTGATCAATCTCAGAGAGGATGGGGTAAGTGACACATAGCAGGGAGGAGATGATGGAATTGTGCTTATGAAAACCAGATTAGAAGGGAGAGAAGAAGTAGGAGGAGTAGAGGAAGTCACAGAACTGGAAGTAGACCAACTTCCCATGCAATTTTGCAAGAGCGGGGAGGAGGGAGATAGAACTTTATTAAACTTTTTCTTTCATGCAGCTCCAGAAGCTGTATCAGCTCTGTCCCATCATCCCTGACCCAAGAGCACCTCTTCTGAGACTTACCTGGACCTGTAGTTCTCCCATGGATTTTTCCTTCAAGCCAAAGCCAGAGGAGGGAGGGCCATCCTATTCCCCTCTCACCGAGTCATAATCCAGAGCTGGGCCAGGCCTGGCTAATGGTGTTGGTCTGGGGCAGGCAAGCAAGGCTTTATGATACCTGAGCTTCTTTTTCCATTTTTCTCTCTGATTTCCCTGCCACTAGCATTTAGAGGCAAACATGCACCATGTTAACCCATGTGTGGGTGTAGAAGTTGATTTACAATGACAGACCAGTTTTCAACAACCCTCTCCACAGTGACTATGTACATGTAAGACATTACAAGATAGAACAAATCAGACTGTTTCATTGAAACTGAAATTTCATTGAAATTCTTACAAACTGCTCTACCAGTAGAAAAAATATCTGGCATCCTCAATTATCAAAAAAGATTTGTCAGTGTACAGCAGGCATGTTGAAAGGTGGAAGGACAAACCAGGGCAGGATTGGCAAGTGGTCGAGTGCTGGTAATGGTTAGGGCACAGTGATCAGCAAGATGAGAAAATAGTCACATATGGCACACATTAAAACTTGTTGGTCAGCAAAATGTCAACAAAACAACTTATGTGATGGAATGCCCGGGAAATGTGCAAACTGAACTTCAATAGGTAAGTAACTGCATTTGCTGAGAAAGATTTATCATAATCATAAAAATGGGTACCACTGTATTGAACTGCAAGGCTGACAACAAGCTAAAGGCAGAAATCTAATTCTTCACACTTGGCAAGGAATGCCTCACTCACAATTTCTTAGTAGCTACTGAAGGTGGCAACAAATTCTGCTACATTTAGTTTCTACAGTAGGAGAGGATATTCAGCTTTAAGTACCAGAGATACATCCTTGTAGGAAACAATTCTGTTCTTGATAGATTTGTGTGATGATATAAGAAGGGCTATGAGTTTAATGTTCTTAACTTCAAGAATGTCCTTCTTGACATGACTTGTAACTAGATGGGAAAAAAGCTGTAGTTGGTAAATGCATTAGAGAAGGGGGGGTAGCATCTGTAATGGAAGTAGTTGGTATGGAGATTTTGGAGCCTGTTGATTGACCTGGATTATGCAATATGATTGGTAATTAATGTGCTGATGGAACTGTGGGGGCTGATTGAGATACTAGAAGAGCTTAAGATGCACTTAAAAAAGTTCATGAACATGTCGGTTCTTGTGATCTGGAAGATCTGGATTTTGAAGGTAGCTACTCTGGAATCAATGTTCAATATGTAGGTGTTAATCTGGAGAAGCAGGTCACACAGTTTGGAAAACTGAGAAGCAGGTGTTTGGTCTGAAGACCAAGATTCTACAAGTGCGATGGCAGTATCAGAATTAGCTAAAATGGCAGCTACATAGAGGTTAAACAATTCCTGCTTTTTGGCAGTAGTGGAAAAGGGAACCATCAGATTGTGGAGGGCAGTCACAAGTTTAGAAATGGTCCATCCTTTTATCTTCTGCCTAGAGTTGGCTGCAACTTTTCTATGAATTGCCTGGGGAGAGTCAGAAGCTTCTTGATCTGAGGAATTGGTGGTTCCATCCTTAGGTAGTGATACAAAGGCTATAAAATAATGAAAATAAAAGAAATAGAAAGCTTGTGATGTAAATCTTTGTCAGAAGGGGGTAACCACTATGGGTAGATGCTCCCATCATCCATAGCTATGCTTGAAAGTGGGACCTGGTTCCAGGTACAGACATGGCTAGGTAAACAGTCACATGATTCTGCATCTTGAAGGCCACTGCACTACCGCTACTTCACTTGTGCAGAAGCCCTGAGATTGAGGAAGTGCAAAGATGCTAGAGTGAATGCAGAAGGGCTCTGAACTTGCACCAACAAGAGCATGCCAGAAGAGGTCCAGTGGAAAATAATGCCATAGAGACATTGACATTGGCTGCAAAGACAAATCAAACCTGTTAGAGAACAAGGAGAAAGCACAAAATGGAAAATGAATCAAGCACACATAAGCAGGTGGAATAGAGAGAGAGAGCAGTGGAATTTAGAAGGTTCAAGATCTGAGCAGAGGAATGATGATGCAAAGCATCAACAGAGAAACCCAGTCAGGGAGCAGAGAAGGGAACTGCACAGAAAAACCTAGTGGAGCCAGGGACTGACAACGGATTAATAATGCAGGACACACAAAAAAAAACAATTTGCAAAGCCAAAAGGGTGAGGGAGACAGGCAAGAACAGCAGAGACACCAGCCAGCGAGAAGCAGAGCAGGGAGGCAAGCAGCACACAGGCAGTGTGAAGTATAAGGAGGCAGAGCAGAGAGGGAAACAAAAAAATGGAGCACAGGAAGCACCTGACTGTTGTCGATCAGGCAGGGTGAAGGTGCAAAGCAGGAAGACAGAGAGAGCCATGGCAGAGCTGGTCATGGAGGGGAGGGACAGGATAAACATGGGGGAGGAGTGAGTGGAAAATGGGGAAGGAGCAGCCAGGCAACAAAAGGGGTGGAGGACAGTGGAGCAGCAACACACAAGGGACAAAGGAAAAAGTGGAGGAACAGGGCTCAGGAAGCAGCAAAACCAAAAGAAAAATAAAACAGAAGACTCAAGCAAGAGGCAGTGAGTAGCAGAAGGGGAGGGGGCAGAAGCCCAAGGACAAGAGAATGGAAGAGAGGGCACAGACAGGAAACAACAGAAAACAAGAGCAAAAAAAAAGGAAAGAAAGCAAAGGCAACAGAAGACAAGAAGAACAAAGGAGCAGAACATTTTGCCAAGCAGCACAGAAATAAGTACAAGGCACACTAGGGAGGGGGATGTTGAATTGTGGGGACTTTCATAGTTGGAGGGAGGAGTCTGGTGACTCCCATTGAACCACAGGTCTAACCTTTTAAATATTTGAAAATTAATTTTGTAGGTAACACCGTTGTTGGTTTATGCTGCTATATGATGCAAAAGTGGACTAGTATATTTATTTATTTAAAATGTTAACCGGGAAAGGCACACTGAGGAGGCTCATTTCCAAGTGTGAACGGGTTGGGGGGGGCATAAATCACAACAAACAGGTACAGGTACAAAAATTGTAACAACATGCTGCACTATAACACCACTGAAAGTGTGCATCTAGGGGCATAGTAAGGCCATTATCAATGGCACTGAGTTCAATGTCCTGGGTGCTCACTTTCTTATCTCACACCAACTAGATCCGTCATGGATCTGGTTCATGGGAATTGAACACGTGTCTCCTCTTAAGACGGGTGGCGAGCAGATGGATTTTCTATTACAGAAGGAAACCAGATGGATGGTCATTTTAAATACTATATCATTCAACCTGTTGGATTAAATGATACAGTATTTTGAATTGTGATCTTTGGTTCCTTATATGTACTTATTTGCACAGATTAAAGCATATCAATGTATATCCTTGTTCTTTTCCAGATGTTACCAATTGAGTTGCACAACTTTCTTCATTCACTCTCTATCTCCTGTGCATATCCATGTGGAAAATTAGGAATGGGTTCAGAAATATATTTATTTATTTATTTGTTTACCAGCTAGGTGCACTGATCCCAGGGACCGTTTTCAGGCATGGCCCAGGACATGAAGATGGCACACAGGTAATACAGGTTGGAAACAAAAACACATTTTCACAGACTACAAGCTAGTACAGAAGTAGGACATGGGATACAAAGTGCCGGTGCTAATACAATATTATTTATAGAAATACAGTGGTGATTGTGCGAAAGTTTAGCATTACCGTGCAGTTGCAGTACCCCATTGAATAACATGTATACCACTACCATGCAATGACATGCATTGTGTGGTAGTGCTAAACTTTTGTGCTATCACCACTGTATAAGTATAATTTACATAAATATAATTAGATTAAATAAACTGTTAATATAAATTGTACACTTTATAAATGTATAGACCAGCTAGTATGGTATCCACATTGGTTGTTTATTGCTGAAAATATCTCTCTATAGGAAATGGCTTATTGGTGTTTATTTGATGTTACTCTGCTTCTCCCAGTTTGTTTTTGTTCATTCATAATACTTATTTCAGACTAGTTAAAATCACTGGTTAGTGCACGGCCTCTATAAACAACACTTGGCTTATTTTTTGGGTATAGGGGTCTTCAATAGGATGTACAGTTACATTAGCCTTATAATGTCTTATGTTTTATTATAAATACCACATTTTGGCTATCTCATATTGTACATTATGGTTATTTTTGAAATTCTATGATATACTTACTTCTTTCTATGTCTGCTTGTTTTAAGATTATAAATTTCTCTGTTTATATATCATTTAGCTAATATATTTACCAGGCAGAATTCATGAAGGAAATGCACACTGGCATGATTCACACAGGGAGGGATGCCCCACACATTCCGGATGTGCCACACCACCAAGGATGCACCAGAGACCAAAAATAATGATATACAGCGCATCTGGAGGGGCCGTGTAGCTGCATCCACCCACATGTGCATTAAGGAGATACGTATAAAAGAAGTAGACTTAAGTGCAAGCCCCCAGAAGGCAGCTGGCAGGATAGCAGCAGCAGCAGCAGCATAGCCAGCAGCAATAGCACCAGAGAGGCCACCCAAATAGATGATACACCTTTCCTGATGGTGGGCATGTTAATCGGGATAAGGAGATGGGCAAACTAACAATGTGACAATGGAAAGCACTGTAGCCGGCCTGCCCCGCAGCAGTATCGTGCTAGAGTAACATCCGAACAACTGACAGACAGGGAAACAGTTGACTGATATCGCCTGAACAGGGCAATTCTGAGACACCTTTGTGAGCTGTGCAATGATGACATGAAGGCATCCACGTGAAGGGGTCATGCCACATCTGTGAAGACCAAGGTGACAACAGCAACATGCCTGCTCACCATGGGCACTTTCCAGAGGCAGCTGGAGACATCACTGGCATATCCCAAATTTCCACATCCTGGATCCTCATGCAAATTCTCACCGTACTGCTCCCACATGCTTTAGAGTTCATTCAGTTCACAAGCACACAGGCAGAGCAGGCAGAAGCTATGCAGCAATACCACAGGGTGGCAAGCATGCCAGGCTTCATAGGGGCCATTGACTGCACCCATGTGACAATCTGTGCACCACCTGGTGATGAGGCAATGCCTTACATGAACTGCAAAGGGTTCTATTCCATAAATTGCCAGGTGGTGTGCAATGCCACAGGGTGCATCATTAATGTCTGCTCCACACAACCTGGGAGAAAACACGATGCCTTCATATAGCACTAGTCATCCCTGTCCCACCATCCTGAGACTGGGAATATCCCCAGTGGTCACCTAGTAGGTGAGTGGGGCATGAATACATGCTCACAAACAGCACAATGTTGTGCAACATATGTCAGAAGGTAGTGCATGGGTGTGGGGTCAGTGACAGGGACTGTGCAAGGGTACACGCCCATGTGGGACAGTGGAGGCGGGCACGCTGATGGGATGGCACATGTAAAAAGTGGGACAGTGCAGCAGCACAAAGCAAGGGAGGAGAAATGTTGTGGAACAGTAGGCATTTGTGGCAGGGCAGAATGTGGGGCAATGGAGGGCTACCAAAGCTGGAATTGCCAGGAGCAGGCAGCCCTGGATGTGGGCATGGACCAATGCAGGGCAGATGAGGGCAGCCATGACACTGCAGTTGATGGTAAGAGCATGAATGCGCTATCCCACCACGGTGTTAAAGTGTTGCACTGGGAGTTGGGCCACAGGTACAGAGGTGGACAGGCAGTAACTGCTCCAGTGTGCAGTGATGGATGAGCGGGGCCTGTAGTACACAATGCACATGCATGTGGGACACTAACAGACTGCTTTGTCGCCCCATAGGTGATGCAGCATATCCCCTCCAGCCCTGGCTCCTCACCCCACCACCGTCCCAGCACAGAGGCAGAGGAGCGGTATTATGAGACACACATTGCTATGTGCACCATCATCCAGTGAGAAAGATGCACTTCAAGTGCTTTGATAGGTCTGGTGGTGCCCTACAGTACAGCTCAGAGAAGGTCTGTGGCATATTTCTGGCCTGTTGAATGCTGCACAACATTGCCATTGACCATGGAATAGCTGTCCAGGCTGAGGATGGCAACAGTTCCAGGGAGGAGGAGGAGGATGTGGAGCAAGGGCACCATAGAGGAGGTGGGCAGCCATCCCTGGGACACAGGGCCCCATTTTTCAAACTGCACAGATACTCCAAAACTGGAGAGTGGGGGGCTCAAAAACTATTTTTTAGAACAGGGCAGTGCACTAAACAATACCTCGGAGCTGAAAATATATAAAATATCAATCCAACAAAACTTTGTTGAAAAAGTGAGGTCAACACTTACATCATCGCATTGGGTTTATCGAAGTTGAAATTTATTACAGTATAAAAAATCCACAGCAGGACAACAACAAAACATTCACTTCACAAAGACTGCATACTGCCAAATAAAACCTGAGAAGCAATACAGCTCACCACATGGAATTAGCAGGGTCAGTTAGATTTGAGAACGGCATATTGTGCACTTGCAGCTTCAGTTCTGTTTAAGGATCAACTCCCTTGTTGCCAGCAAAGTAAATTCTGTCACCAGCCAGTCATAACTTTGACCTAACCCCAAAATGGAGTACAAAACTGAAAATAGGCGGCACACACAATGTAGGACAGAAACAAACTTCCAAAATAAACTAAAACTGAAAAATGCTGGAGCACCACCGAGACTCCTGCAGAGCCACACACTTCCTGGTAGAGCGCTTACGTATTGACCAACATTAGGTCATCGTCAGAGCATACTACCAATAAGGAAGAGCTGTATTTAAAGAACGAGTTTAAAAAGATACTGCATGATTCTTATGACAGTTCTCTAATAATATGCTTCACCACTCACTGATAGAATTATACATCCAAACTTTTTCTACTATTCTATTGGTGCCTACAAAAACAACACTAAAACATCAAATGATTGCGTCAAGCTCATCATAATATGCTAAATTCAAAACAAAAAACACATATAAATATTCTACTAATAATCTACACATCTTACAGAACTCTAAATGTGCAGATATATAACAAGTCATATTGATACAGCAATAAATGCAAAAAACAGCAGCAGGAGAAAGGGTAGAATAAAAAGAAAGAAATAGGGAAAGAAGGGAAGGGGAATGAAAGGAGAGGAAGGGGGTCAATAAAAAGAATGAAATGGGACTTTAGATAGCAAGAGGGGGAGGGAGAAAAAGGGAGGAAAAAACAAGAAAGAAAATTGGTAGATAATACAGTAAACAATAGTTGTATCATTACAGTCAAACATAAATACACAAATGATGGGGGGCAGAGCTGACAAGTCTTATCCCCCAACAGGAGACAGAGCTGGCAAGTCCAGTCACCTATTGTAAATTCCCTTTCAGATCCAAAGTGACAAAACCATAAAGAATTTTTCACTTCTTTGGTGTTTGCCAGTCGGGAGACAGAGCCGGCAAGTCATGTCTGCAAAGGGGACAGAGCTGACAAGTCTAATCCCCTCATAATTTCACCTGTGACAGATATAACTATGCAGTGGGATATCCTCATTTAATCCTTTTGAGGCCAAACTATTTAATTCGAAAATCCAATAAGCTTCCTGTTGCAGCAAAAAATAAGTCACCACTTCTAAGTCCTGTTTCCACTTTCTAGATGCCAATAAATCTAAGAGATGCTGCCGAGCCATGTTTAGTTGCTTCATAGTGTCTAGCTATGGCATAATCCAAATTAGAGTTTCTTATTGCCCCCTTTGTCCTCACCAATCCTGTTTTTTAAAACCCTTCTTGTTTGGCCTACGTAACTCATTCCTCAGGGACATAAGAGTAAATAGATCACTCCTGCTTGCTGCAATTAATGAACGAGTTGATCTGATATTTTTTCCTGATCTAGGATGACTGAAGCTTCTTATATCTTGTGTATTCGAACAATGAATGCATCTATAGTTTCCTTCAAGTATAGGTGGCAACCACATATGAGGTTCTTCCCTCTGGAAGGGTACATAAGCATGCACTAATGTGTCTTTCAGATTTTTTCCTCTCTTATATGTAATTCTTGGGGGATATTGTGTAAATCCAACAAGATTTATATCTAACTGTACTATCGGCCAATGTTTCTTGATAATTTTACCTATTTCTAGTGCCAGAGGATTATATTCAGTAATAAAGCAGAACACAGTATTATTTATTGGCTTTTTCTCTGATCGCAAAACAGTTTCCCTGCCTACTTCCTCAGCTTTTACAAGTGAACTCAAAAGCAAGTCAAGTTCATACCCTCTCTGTAAGAATCACTCTGTTAAATCACGTTTAGCTGATTTAAAGTGGGTTTCAGTCGAACAAATTCTCTGTGCTCTCACATATTGCCCCTTTGGTATGTTTTTTATACCATTCTCTGGATGAAAGCTGTCCCTTTTTAACAAAGTGTTTCTTTTTATTTATTTATTTATTTATCAAGTCTAGGATTACAAATACCTTTGAGCCATGGCTCTTTTACAAAGGTTCCACGTCAGAGAAATACAAATTATGGGGAAATTCAAGACAGGCATTACAACAATGTGGACATTGCAAACAGAGTACAGATTAATACAGTTCAAGGGTAGCATTGTAACAAGGCAGCCAGCGGCATTTGTCAGAGAAAATAGACAACAGATAAGAAGTGCCAGAGTCATAGGGAGGGGAAGAGGGTGGGGGAGAAGGAATCTAGGAAGGGTGGCAAGAGGGTAAAAAGTGCAGCATTGGGTATACCAAGATGTGAGGGTAGAATCCAGTGGGGGGGGGACAACTAGAGCAGAAAGGGAAGTGGAGAAACAAGGTTAAGTTGGGCAGTCACAGGAGCTGTTGGTAGTAAGATAGTCCTGGAGCCTAGTTTTAAACATACCAATAGTTGGGGCAAAGGAGATGGTTGGGCTGAGGCTATTGAACCAGAGTGACGCTCGATAAGCAAAGAGCATTGTCCTGTGAAGTGTGACAGTGGGGACTTTCAGTAGCTGTGCGTGGATCTTCTAAAGCCATTTGTTAATTCGGTTGTTGTAACAGAGTTGAGACCCCAGAAGGTGCAAGGCCAAGGTAGATTTTTTTCACCATGGAGCAGGTGAGAAACTTTATGCAGTTTGATAGTTGGATCCAGCCGGTCTGAGTGTACAGGTCAGATGTGTGGGTGAGACGGTGAGCACCAGTGATGAGCCAACATGCTTTATTTAAGGTAGCTGAGAGGCATCTAAGGGTTGTGGTTGTGGCCGAGCCATAAATAATGAGACCATAGTCTATTTCTTGAAAGGGGCTTTCTATACAAACCAGTCTCTAAATTGTTCCCTGTTTTTACAATCTGTATATCCAGGAATGGTAGTACTAATAAACTTTTTTCATATGTGAATCTTAAGTTGACATTGGTGTGATTCAAATAGTCAATAAAAAGATTCAATTCTCTTTCATTCCCAGACCAGATTAAAAAACAGTCATCAATGTATCTTTTCCACATTTTTATTTGTTGGAAAAATTAATTATTCTGTTGATTATAAATATAGTTTTCCTCCCAGACACCCATATAAAGATTGGCCAAACCTGGGGCAAAAGTAGTCCCCACTGCTGTCCCTTTATGTTGTGCATAGAATAACCCATTGAACCAAAAATAATTGCTCTCCAGCACAAATCTCGCCAGTGCCAAAATGTAATCAATAGAAGGTAAAGTTTTTTCTCTCTTTTGTAAACATTCCCTCAAAGCATCTAGTCCTCCCTCACGGGGAATGTTTGAATACAAATTTTCAACATTAATTGTTACCATCCAATCTGTTTCTTCCACTTTGATGTGCCTTAGAAATATTAATGTCTCCTTAGTATCTTTAAGGTAGGATTTTAAAGAGGGAACCATCTATGAATGAAGAAGTCCACAAATTTAAAGATATTTCCATCACAGACCCTATAGCTGACACAATAGGTCTACCTGGTACTGGTGTAATCTGTCTATGAATTTTAGGTAACAAACAGAACAGGTTTCCTGGGGTTCTGAACATGCAGAAAATTAGCTTCCTTCTTGGTAATCTGCCCCCTTTGTTCACCATCCAAAATCAAATTATCAGCTTTATTTTTAATAACATCAGTTGGATCATTCTGTAATTTATTGTAAATACTGCAATCATTCACATGTCTGTACATTTCAGTCAGATAATCATCCTTTCCCCACACTTCTACCACTCCCCCTTTGTCTGCCTGTTTTATTACAATTCCAGGCATAGATTTTAATTCCTTTATAGCCTCTCTATCTTTTTTGCTAATATTTTGAAACTGCATATTATATTTCTTCTTTTGGACAAGTTTATTCACATCTTGCTTAACCAAACCACAATATGTGTTAATAAATGGGTTATTCTGTGGGGTGGTGCAAAAGTAGACTCAGGCTTAAAAAGAGTGATTTCCCTTTTTGAATTTTGTGTCATGGGGTTATGGGAGGGGTTTTCTGAAAGAAGTCCTTGAGATGGAGTTTTCTAAAAATGAATACTAATCAATTTCTATTTTGAATGCATTATGCTGGTTGATGGGTATACAACTCAATCCTTTCCTTAACACCTCAGTCTGCATCTCAGATAGATTTATATCTGTGAGGTTGATGACCTCTAGTTCTTGTTGTATACCCTCGGTGATCTCCTCACCCCCACAGTTCTGCCTTCCTCTTGAGCTCGATCTTCCTCTGTTTCCTCTCATTCCCCTCCCTCTTCCTCTTCTCAAACCCCCTTCTTGTTCTTCTCTTTCCCTTCCATCCAACATCTCCAAATTCTAGCCTTGTCCTAAAAAACATCTGCTGTCTTGATTTTGTCTCTCCAGCTTCTCTAAATCCGAATCAGGGCCCAAGGAAATATTTAACCCATCGTTTTGTAAAGCAGATGGTTTGTTAATTGAACCTTGTTTTTTTCACACCTTGCCATGCATAGACTACTCCGGTTTTGTAATCGTTCTCATCCCTTGTATATTTCTTTTGCTTGTATGCTATCAACTCAGTTTGAAACTTTTTTATGGAAATGTCCATTTTGGAGGCTACATTTTCATATTTGGCAGGGGAATATTTATATTTAAGTTTTGCTTCTAGGGCCTCAGTTTCTCTGCTGGGTTTTTCTACCTGTTTTTTTGGCTTTTTTGATAGTTAATAAAATCAGTTCATAGCTGCATTTATTCAAAATCTTTTCCCAGTCCTGTAGATATTCTATATCATCCATAGCAAAAGATGGGGGGTTGCATATGCATCCCTTGAGGGATCCGTTTGTCACTCCAGAGCTGGGATAGAGAAGCAGCACGTAAACTGAACCTGATATTCCTTTTCTTAATATTTTCAGAATTTCTAAAATCTATTCCTTCTCTTTGAAACTGTAGCCCTGTCCCAGAGAGGAGAGCTTGAATCTGTTCTATTGGTAAGATTATATCCTGGCCTGCTTCATCAGAGAAGGACAGGCTATCAATGGTGGGAGCAGCAGTCACCATGTTTTAAAAATCCCTGGAGCTCACCACTGCAAAATCAGCTCCTAATTTTGCCAAGAACGTTTTACAAATTGCACAAACACTCCCAAAACTGGAGAGTGGAGAGCTCAAAAACTATTTTTTAGAACAGGGCAGTGCACTAAACAATACCTCAGAGCTGAAAATATGTAAAACAGCAATGCAACAAAACTTTTGTTGAAAAAGTGAGGTCAGCACTTACATCATCGCATTGGGTATATTTTATTTATTTATTTATTTATTTGAACATCGGTTTACAACCTTTGAGCCAGAGGCTCATTTCCAAAGGTACCTTGTCACTTTGAGGACAAACGGACAGTAAATTTTGGTTACAGTGAAGTGTTACATACATACATAGAAAGTCAATATATTTTTGGTTACAGCAAAAGTGTTACATACTTAGGATTACATAGAGTGGTATATTGACGTTGACATTTATTTCAATATAAAATATCCACAGCAGGATGACAACAAAACATCCACTTCACAAAGACTGCATACTGCCAAATAAAACTTGAGAAACAGTACAGCTCACCACTTGAAATTAACAGGGTCAGCTGGATTTGAAAATGGTGTATTGCACACTTGCAGCTTCAGTTCTGTTTATGGATCAACTCCCATGTTGCCTGAAAAGTAAATTCTGTCAACAGCCAGTCGTAACTTTGACCTTGGACTGGCTGGTGACAGAAATTACTTTGCGGGCACCACGGGAGTTGATCCTTAAACAGAACTGAAGCTGCAAGTGCACAATATGCCATTTTCAAATCTTACTGATCCAGCTAATTTCAAGTGGTAAGCTATACTGTTTCTTAAGTTTTATTTGGCAGTATGCAGTCTTTGTAAATTGGATGTTTTGTTGTTGTTCTGCTGTGGATTTTTTATACTGAAATAAATTTCAACTTTGATATACCCAATGCCATGATGTAAGTGCTGACCTCACCTTTTTCAACAAAAGTTTTGTTGGATTGCTGTTTGACACAGGGACCCATGCCTAGTTGCCAGGTCTCAGTGGCAGAGGGACACCATAGTGGAGGAGCATTTCAGGGACTGAAGGTGAGTATCACAGGTGGGCAACACACAGCAGCCCCTCACACCCCACCCACACCACAGGTGGGTGTGGGGAATGACATACATGCTCAGATGATCACCACACAGTGGTCAGAGAGTGCACCTGTGAGGGGTGACAGCAATGCACAGACACACACACACACAGCAGACCAGACATGGACAGGGGGACATGGTGTCTGTGTTGGGTATGGCACGGATCAGTGTACATCTGCCCCCACACATGCGCAGCAGACACAGGGCCACATTCATCATGCCCATGCCACACAGCAGAACACCGGTGGCCCCAGCAATGTACAGTGCTCCACACATGTGTCCCACACAGGCATGATACTGGGGCAGGCATGTGCCACATCACGCCACCCCAGACACTGTTAGCCTGGTGTGTGGGCCACAATGGGTGCAGGTTACAGGGGCCTTGGGAACAGTCACTCAGACATCAGCAGGAGCCACCAAGGACATGTGGGTGGCTATGCCCTCACCTGGTGGTCACTGAGTCAGCACCACTGGCTGCAGGTGGGGTGTCCACCACCCCTGGTGGGGTACTGAAGTGAGACCATGAATGGGTGCTTGCTGATGCATCGCCCCCAAGACCCATGTTGGATCCAGGGGTGTCAGGAATGGTTAAGCATGGTGACAGCATCAGCAGCAATGGGTTAACCTAAGGCTTTGACCTTGGGGTGTGTGAAGCACTCATGGGGGTGCAGCTGGTACCCTGGCATCCACATGAGGCACTGTTAGCACTCACCACCTTGAGAGCAAGTGCCATCCATTCCAGTGCAGCTGTCATGCCCACTCATGTAGACAAACCTCTGTCAGCATCTAGCCACTCCACCCAGTTGATGACTCATGCTCCATGACCAGCTGAGTCTAAATGCCCCTCAGCTCTGCCCTGAGGGATGCCTGCCCTTCCATGGTGCCCCACAGGAGGCATGTGTAGTCCTTAACCTTGTTGGCAGGGGATGCAACAGGTGGGCAGCACTGATGATCAGGTGTGATCCCAGCCTGCAGGGCTGTATCCACCATAGGTGGAAAGCCACACAGCAGGCATCTGTATGGGCAGGGACTGGGCATGGGCAACCACTGCATGCCCAGGGATGCCAGCATCATGGTCCCCTGCTGCCTTTTGTTGCTCCACAGCACCCTGCTGAACACTGTTAGCAGTCCCTGGCCCCACAGCAGCACCAGACACATGGCCCCCAAAAACTGCCACCATGGGAGGTTGTGTTGGCCCAGTGGGTGTGCAGGGGTCCACAGGACTGCCAACGCCACATTGCCCTACCTGTGCATGCACATGTGCCTCAGCCGGGCTGATGATTTCCATGTCCCTCTAAATCTGTGTGCCATCAACAGCACTGTCATCATATGTCCCCTCTGTTCTGGATGCCAGCACCAGCAGGTCATCCGCAATGTTGACCCTGTCCACAGGGTCCTTGTCAGCAAAACCCAGTAGGTTGAGCAGCATTGTGCTTGCATGGCCACCACATGTGGCACCGGCTGTGGAGGGGTTTGATGGCCCTGCACCATCCACCTGGCATGGGATCCACCACAGCCCTGACTGCAGCATAGTGTGATGGTCTGTTCTCCTCTCCTGCCAGGTCATCGGGGAGTCCCCTGGACCCTCTAGCACCCATGAGGTGTGATGGAGCTGAAAGAGAGAAGGGAAACATGGTTAGTGACATGTGTCATTGGTGTGTACAGACAGGTATGAACAGGAGCCATGCACGTGTGCCATATGTTCACCTGACATGCCACACAGGTGAGTGCCACCCATAAAGGACACTGCCACAACCATATATCAGCATAGGGAGACATGCACTGTGGCCAGTTCAGCCACTCAGGGACATGAGTGGGATGGGACACCACTGAAAGGTGCCCCCAATACCCACTACCCACAGGTACAATATCCCAAGCAGCCATCTCTCATTCACACTCATGGCAGCGCCCCCTCAGGTGCTGCACAGGGGTGGCATAACGTGTGTCAGCAGCACACTGTGGATAGACAGGGATGAACATCGACATGCGCAGTGCACACCGACACATGGGCACATAGTGGGCCAAGGTGGGTCATGTCAAGGCAATCATGGCATGCACACATAGACCTGCACAGTTATTGGAATATGAAAACTCACAGTGCTGTGATGGACTGCCACCAGTCTGGAAGCCATCACCTGGAACACCCATTACCATGGTCGAGACCATGCTGGCTACCAGACTGTCCTCATTCGGGGTGAGGCACACAGCTGTCTGTGGCCCTCCCCCATCACCCCAGAGTAGCCCTGATGGTGGCCATCTTATTCTTGGCCCTCCGCTTCTTGTTGTGAAAGTGCTTGTGGCACTCTTTTGGGGTCCAATTGTATATGCTATGGGCATTCACATGACGGGCAACCTCCTCCCAGGCATCGTCCCTGCATTGGCAGCTGCCACCCCTGCCAGACAGGATGTTCTGCCCAGGGATGTAGGCTTCCAGCAGTGCCCTGTCCTCATCTGATGTAAAGTTAGGACATCTCCATCATGCAGTGTCATCCTGATTGGACTTTGTAGTTCCTGTGGTTGGAAATATGCAGGCATCAGCATAGTTCAGGCAATTGTGGATGTATGCCAGCAACATGGCGGGAAGCAGCAGTCACAGCCCCCTGGATGCACTCAAAACCTCACTGTCAGATGTTGCTGACAGGTTGTGCATGGTAGAATGTAAACAGACCTACCTTCAAGGTTGCAATACCTGTTTGTCACCTGTGGAATGGAGAGGTGCATTCAGGAGCATTTATGGCCAAACGCATGCAAATGAGGTTAGGAACAACTTTAATGAGATGCCGAGCAGGTGAAATGCCCCTGAATTTAGCAATGAGCTGATTTTAGAGCATTGTCTGTGAACTGCATAATTGCCCCCAGCTCTTCTCAATCAGCAATGTGCAAATGGGGCATTAGGTGCATACCATATAGTGCATCCCCACACATGTGCAGTTGCATTGGGGGCATTTTATGAAAGCAGTGCAAGTCGCACAGTGCATCCCCATGCATGTGCAATACGTCATCAACAATATCCCATGCATAGTGCATCTTGTTCGGTGTTGGCAGTAGTGAGATTGTGGTGCATGTCAGGGTAGTTAGTGAGGTAAACACCAAGATAGAGAAATCGATAGGGAGAAAGGCAGGGGTAAATGGAGGAAAAAGCAAAGGCAGTAAGGACAGGGATGGGGCTAAAATGGGGTAAGGCTATCAAAAAATGGAGGGCAATGAGTACCAATGCCTGTAGTCTGGGTAACAAGCTCTCTGAACTGGTGGCCTTGATGAAAGAGGGACGCCTGAATATTGTAGCAGTCACAGAAACATAGTACACAAAGAACCATGACAGGGATGTCAACATACCAGGGGGTACACAATCTAAAGGAGGGACAGGGAGGTTAGAAGAGGAGGAGGAGGAGGAGGAGGAGGAGTAGCTCTCTACGTAAGGGAAGGGATCAAAGCAATGGAACTAAAGGGTAAACAAGGAGGAGAGGAGGCACTGTGTGTCACCCTGAAGACTGGAAATGGCACTACAATCTGCATGTGGGTTGTATACAGACCCCCATCTCAGGGGGAGGAAATGGACAAGGAAATTTATTTATTGATTTATTTAGATTTTGTTAACCAGGTAAGTCCTCTGAGACCAAAGATCCCTTTTTCAGGGGTGACCTGGGGTTGAGTACACCAACCACTTTACATTAGGTACAGTCAGGCAGCTTCAAAATACATATACAGTTTGTCCAGGAGGCATGGTAACAGTAAGACAGTGACAGAGAGCATACAGTAAGTAACAGAGCCAGAGCACATGCATTGTCAGTGGGGTACATTAGCCCACAGCCTTCAAAATACATACACAGTTTGTGCAGAAGGCAAGGGGATGGTAAGACGGTGTAGGAGCACATTCAGTAAAAAAAGACAGAGCAGTGTACGTACATTGCCAGTGGGGCATATGTGCCTACAGAGGTAACAGTCTATAGAGGTTAGCCCGTCCATAGGGAGCAAAGAGTTTTGTCGGTAGCCATTTTGGTGGGGTGAGGTAGGGTGTATTATCTAGTGGTTGCAGCAACAGTGGCTCAGTTCAAGGAGGTAGACTTTAAGACCAGCCTTGAATGAGGAGAGGGAGGGTTTGTCAAGCAGGGAAGAGGGGAGCAAGTTCCAGAGGTGTGGGGCAGTGAACTGGAAGGAGCGTTTTCCTTGATTGGTATGGATGCGGGGTATATTCAGGAGCCGAATGGAAGTAGACCGAAATGATAGAAGGCATCCTTTGGATGGTAGAAAAAGGGAGATATTGTTGATGGGGGACCTGAATATGCCAGATGTTAACTGGAGCAACTTTGCTACAGCCACATCCAAGAGCAGGGTCATTCTCAATGCCCTACAGGGGGTGTGCCTCAGAAATCTAGTGTTGGAATCCACTTGGGAGGGAAAGATCTTAGACCTGGTACTCCCAAACAGGGATGGTGAGAGGATCTCAGATCTAGAAGTGGGTAGCCATCTGGGAACAAGTGACCACAAAACAATGTGGTTCACAATAAACACAGCCGCAGAGTCAAGCCATACAAAAGTGAGGGCATTGGACTTTAGGAGGGCTGACTTTGTCAAAATGGGAGAGTGCCTCAGAAAAGCACTAGCAAACAGGCAATAAGGAGGGATGGAGGAACAATGAGGAAACATCAAAACTGTCATAACAGAGGCAACAAGCCTTTGTGTGAAGCAAATGAATCAAAATGAAAGAAAAAAACATTATGTTCTCAAAAGAGGTGGTGGGAAAGGTTAGGGAGAAAAAGATAATATTCAGGAAGTATAAGGAAACAGAAGGAACAGGACAGAGAACTGTATCAGTTAAAGCAGAAGGAAGGAGGGAAGGCAGTCAGAATAGCAAAGGCCCAAAAGCAAGGAGAAGATAGCCAACTCGGTTAGGAAGGGGGGATAAAACATTTTATAGGTACATTAGGGAGCAAAGAAAGACCAAGGGAGGGATAGTGAAGCTTAATAAAGGGAAGGGAGGGTGTGCAGAGTGTGACAGTGAAAAAGCAGGGATGGTGAATGAATACTTCTGCTCAGTATTCACAAAAGAGGAGGAGGAGGGGGAGGTACCTAATCCAATCAATAGAAACACTCTGGATAGGGGGTCGATTCCAGTCTTTTCACAGAAGAAAGTGTTGTGAAAGAACTCCTAAAACTGATGGTGGACAAAGCAGTGGGGCCTAATGGGATTCACCCTAGAATTCTAAAAGATCTAAGGGAAGAACTAGTGACACCACTGACTACCCTTTTTAAGAAATCATGGGAGGATGGTGTGTTACCTAAGGACTTGAGGAGGGTGTCTGTGATTCCCCTTCACACAAGTGGGGGCAAAGCAGAGGTAGGAAACTACAGACCTGTTAGCTTGACCTCAGTAGTATGGAAAATGATGGAATCACTTCTGAAAGAAAGAATTGTTGTGTACCTAGAGGCCAGCGGGGCACAGGACCCAAGGCAGTATGGATTCACAGGGGGAAGTTCATGTCAGATGAATCTAATAGATTTCTTTGACTCGGTGACCAAAGTAGTAGACCAGGGTGGGGCTGTGCCTTTAGCAAGGCATTTGACACAGTCCCACACAAAAGATTAATAAACAAATTAGCCAGCCTGGGAGTGGGTTCCAGGGTGGTAACCTGGGTAAAAAATTGTCTGGACAACAGGACACAGAAGGTAATATTAAATGGAGTCCACTCCAAAGAAAGGGGGTTACTAGTGGGGTACCGCTGGTTTCAGTACTGGGTCTGGTCCTTTTTAATGTCTTCATAAGTGACATTGCTGAGGGACTGGAAGGAAAAGTATACATCTTTGCAGATGACACAAAGATCTGCAACAGGGTTGATTCACAAGGGTGGGGAGGTGAAAAGATGAGAAGGGACTTGGCAAGGTTGGATGAATGACCAAAAGTATGGCAACTTAGATTCAATGCAAAGAAGTGCAAAGTAATGCAACTGGGAAACAAAAACCCAAAGGAAGAGTACGGTGTTGGGGGTAGATATTAACAACAACAAAAAAAAAATGGAAAGGGACCAGGGCTAGTCATATCAGGTGTCCTAAAGGTAAGCAAGCAATGTGAGAAGGCAGTAAGGAGGGCTGGGGGGATACTGGGATGCATAGGCAGAGGCGTCACTAGTAGAAAACAGGAAGTTGTTCTCCCTTTGTACAGACAGTTGGTGAGACCCCATCTGGAGTACTGCATGCAGTTCTGGAGACCCCATCTCTGCAAAGACATAGACAGGATGGAGGCAGTCCAGAGGAGGGCAACTAAAATGGTGCAGGATTTGCAAAAGAGGCCATCCAAAGACAGATTAAAGGAGCTTAATATGTATACCCTTGAGGAAAGGAGGGAGAGGGGGGACATGATAGAAACTTTCAAGTACCTCAAGGGAATCAACAAAGTCTAAGAGGATAGCATCTTTCAGAAAAAGAGATGTGCAAGAACAAGGGGACACAATTTGAAGGTAGAGTGGGGACAGCTCAGAGGCAATGTGAGGAAGTATTTTTTCACAGAGAGGGTGGTGGACACATGGAACAGCCTTCCTGAGGAGGTCATGGGGTCAAAAACAGTGAGGAAATTCAAGAATATATGGGACAGACATAAGGCAATTCTGGTGTGGGGTAGGAAGAAGTAGTCTGTTGGTTAACTAGAATCTGCAGCTTATCCAATAGGTAGGGAAATGGGCAGACTAGGATGGCCAAGCAGTCCTTATCTGCCATCAAAGTCTATGTTTCTATGTTTCTGTGACATGTGCTATTGGATCTGTGCTGCATGTTTCATGTTGTGGGGGCATGGTGCATCGGTGTGATGTTGTGTTAATGCACCAGTGCAGATCACAGCACATGTATGGTAGTATGCACCATCCACAGTGCACTGTGAGTGGCAAGTGTGCCATTCACAGTATGGCAGTTCTGCACAAGCCCGCACATGTGCGACCTGGGTGTGACCCCTCACCCTGGTCTCCTGCCCATACTGTGAGCACTGCGCATGTGCACTGATGCACATGTGGCAGCAATCACACATTACCACTCCACAACCCTGTGATATGCAGACCAGTGCTCAATGGCCTATTGCACATATAGCAGAAATAAGCCATAGCAGTCCTGCAGCTTGTAGTGTGCACACCTGCCTCCACAGCACTGCATATAACAATGCCGCATGCCCAGTCAACTGGACCCAGAGCCATGAACTGGGTGAAGGTAGAGCTGGCCAACCTGGTGGCACTGGTTATGCTACTTGAGTGGCAGCTCTTCAGCACACAGGACCAGCACGATCCATGCTTTGCTGTGTGGGCAAGGGTGGCAGAGCATCTGGTACACAGGGCTGGTGTGTCACACACAGGGGAACAGTGCAGGCACCTTATGGTGACCTGTAGTGGAGGGACCCTCGCTGGCTTCATAGCCGTCAGGACCAGGCATGCAGGGTTGTGGTGCCATGCCCAGGTAAGTCACAACAACTTACATCCACTCGAGCAGGCAGATAATCTGTTCTAGGGGTGGTGGTGCAGTGTACACTGGCATACACACACACACACACACACACACACACACACACACACACACACACGTGGTATGCCCTGCTGGTGATGCCTGTGTAGTGCAGCCATGCCCACTGTGCTTCAACTTGTGCACCATGGTGCCAACAGGGGGGTTGCATTGACACTGTGGCAGGTACATTTCAGTGTTGACAGTGGCACAGCACACATCCATCTGCACACTGCCATAGTGGCACAGTCTGGGGTGGTGTCTGTTACTACCCGCTGCTCAGGGTGCTGTTACATTTGGTCAATGAGGGGGTGGGTCTATCACTGCATGCAGGGACCAGTGATACTGCTGTGGGTCATTGGGTGAGAACGGGCTCTTAATATCTATTGTCACTTCACAGTGCTCTTTCCATTGCAGGACCAGCAGACAGGCGGAGGGCTGTTGCACTGGTGGAGGTCAGGGATGCTAGGGCCAGTGGAGGAGGCCGAGGGTCTGGCCATGAGAGTGCAAGTGAGTGTACTGCATGTGCATCTGCTGTGCATTCATTCGGGGGTGGGGGGACTGCCCAAAGTGGCTTTTGCCTGCCACATGTGCATGTCCGTGTGCTGCACATTAGCACACACATGGGGTGTTGCCTTGGTGGCGTATGCTAGGGCCACTGTGTATATGGCTCCTGTGTGTCCGTCCACTATGTCCATGTCTGCTGAGGGCCATGTGTACACTGTGGTGCTCCATTGGTGGTTGGACAGGGTCTGCACAGTTGTGCAGCCTGTTGGCATCTGCACATGCTGTGTGGGACATAGCTGCGTACCCCTCTGTGTGTCACTCTACATGCACATGGAGGCCTTGTGCTGTCTCAGTACCATTGCACAGTCACTGTGTGGCCCTACGAGCCAGTCTGTTGCTGGTGTGCAGTGTGCATGGCAGGCTGTCAGCCATTGCCATGGGGGATGCCACCATCACACTTGCATGGTGGTCAGGGGTGGGGAGGGACATGGTGTGGACCATGGCACCGAGTTCTTGTTGTCTGTGTCCACACTGTAGGTCCATGGAGTGCGCATAGTGCTGTGTTGGGGAGGAGAGGGCGTCTCTCAATCAGGCTAACAGGGATTGAGCTATGAAGGGTGCTATGGAGGACCATGGCACCATTCTTCTAGAGGCAGGGGTAGTTACTTTGGACAATAACCTGACTGTGCAGGCATTTCAGCCAGGGGGCAGACAAGGTGGATGCAGGGCTGTGCGCCATCATGGACAGTAGGCACTGTGCCTTTTGTATATAGCCCCCTTGTTCACTGTCCTCTACCCTCCGTGACCATCCCCTATCCTTGCATTCTTCCCCTGTACCCCCCCACAAATTGACAGTTTACTGAGTTCCCTGTTTATTGTTCCTTTGTTAATGTCCCACATCCCCATATCCCTGTTATTGCTTGTTTTTCTGCTGTTCATGTTGCTGTTTATTTTATTGTACATTCTTCATTAAATTATTTGATATTGTTGACTGTGTCTGTGTTCATTCATGTTATCTTGTGTCGGTGCCCTGCTGTGCTTCCTTGATTCCACAATACTTTTGTTCCCATTTGTACATTTGCCCTGTGTTACTGCGAATTCATACACCATGTTCAGCATTCATGTATGCTACAGTATGTGCCCTCCACATGCGTATGGCCTGTTCGGTGGCCTTCTCATGTGCTGACTTGCACAGTGCCCCTGTTCTGTGTGTGGTATGTGATTTTTTTGTTTTGGTGGTCCCCTGCTTCTGTGATGCTCTGCTTGCAGTCCACAGCGCCTGTGGGCATGTTCCTCCTGTGCAGCAACGGCCTTCAGCCTGTGTGCCATTGTGTCTGTCCCTGTGTGCACCTGTGTTACAGTTCCCATGTCCACCCTGCTGTGTTCCTGTTCACTGGGACATGCGTGGCTGCCTCTGCCATGTTGGCTGGTGCACCTCTGCTGCTGTGACACACCTTGATGGTCACCCCTGTGCATGGCGACTGTGCCTGTGGGTCCTCTGTGTTGGATATGTTTCTGTGGTGCTTCCAGGTGTCACCACATGTGCTATGTCTGTGCACCTCATCTGCATTGGTGAGCCACTCTCAAGCCCTTTGGATCTGTTCCCAGTCCCTGCTGAGCTGTTCACCAGCAACCTTTACACCACTACAGTTTTCCCCTGTTGCTCCTGTGTCCCCTGCTGACTTGCTTATGATTCATTGTTTTGTGGTCCAAGGTGCTCCTGTGCATCCTGGTTGCACTGGGACAACTCAGGTTGTGCCATGGCACTTCTGTGGTATTCACAGTGGGGATGTGGGGATGCACAAGGTGCATCTTGTGATGCATTCTTCTGTGAATACCACTGTTTGGGAATGGTGCATCTCATCTGCCCCGGCGCATCTTGGATGCACCAGGCACAACTGCTTTGTGAATCCTGCCCTCTGTGTTTTTAAAATAATGTGCAGAATTTGCCTGTATGTTTGCAACTGATTGCTGCCATTTGAAAAAGTGGAATTTTCAGGAATGTTAGGCAGATTCATACTATATGTCAGCCCCCTTCACACACACACACACGCACACACACGCGCGCACGCGCGCACAACACACACACACACACACACACACATGCACACACACACACACACACAATGAGCTAGTGCATCTTGAAGTGTGGGAGTGTCTGGTCAGTGTTTTGTTTCACTTTCATTCTGTATTTTTATTGTGGCTATATAATGTATGGCTTTAATTGGAGAGCTCTATGAACGTACCTGGTTCTTGTTTTTTTGCTGTTGTTTGGAGCAGGGCAGCCCTCTGGTGTGCTGAGCCTTTCTCCATGACCACCTGTGTTTTGGTTTTTTCATGGGTAAGCATCCTTTTAGGCTGTCTTATTACTGCCTTCATTCTGGGTCCCATACAAAAGATACTGCAAATGGGTAATCTTACTGCAACAAAATTAAACACATACATATATTATATGCACACTTAAACATTTGCAGGTCTTTATTGATTTACATTATTCAAATATTTTAATAATATGATCCAAGGACAGTGACAAAAATTACAACCTAACTGGATGAAAATGTTCACAATAATGTGCTAATGGGACAATGAATGCAATGGATCTCCATTTACAGTACAATACTTTTCTACTTAAGAAACAACACAAAAGTATGATCTTGGCATATCACTACACACTTACACCCAGGCTGTATTGCTAGTACCTATGACCTACTGACAGACAACCTCATTCCAAAAAGAGCAGCAAGAAAACTAAGGCATACAGCAAAGTAAACAGTTTCTTAAAAAAAAAAAAAGGCAAAAAATTCAGCTCTATTTACTTTGTAACAAAAATAATCGCAGCTTGGTTCAGGACGAAAACCTCTAAAGTAATGTTGCGCGGTCAAACTGAGTGCCAGCAAAAGAGCACTGGCAAAGACAGCGGGGCAGAAAAACAGTGACCGCATACTGTCTGTACTCTGAAGGCTGAGGATGCAACTCAGGAGTAGAGATGGCTGAAGTCAACAAAATTCACTCTGCAAATTTCATGCAATTGGGAGGTGGCAAATTATGTAGCTTTGCTGCAAACTTCACCACATCTTTAGGAGGACAGATGGGTGGGGGATACAAGTCGGGGGTGAAGTTTGGGGGAGGGACACTCAGCATAAGAAACTGGGGGGATTTGAACAGGGGGAATGCCAAAGTGCTCACTACCTGACAAATAATTTTATGCGGTGGGTTGTGCTACCATACCCCCCCCCATATTATATAATCAACTCCAGCGGGGGCAAAATTCAGAGGAGGAGGGAGGAGAAAGTCAGATGGGAAGGATGTTGTCTTTTCACCTTTGAATACGACAAGAGTAATCACAGCTACAGGTACAGCGCTGGAATGTACAGTACTGTGCTATTGTTTCCCTGTAGCTGTTATCACTCATGCTCTTTCCTCTGTGTGGTTTTTACTAGCTATTATATTATAAAAAATAAATGCAGTTTTTTTATTTGGCCAGACAGCAGATCAGTGTCAATCCTCCCATCTGAGGCAAAAAAATGATCAAACTCAATTTTATTTGGCCAGATCATTAGCCTCACTACTGTTCAAGATGCTTGCAACCCAGGATCGGGAATGAGCCTGGGTGGTTGGAGGATGGCTGGGGGGAGATCCCATGAAAGCTGTCCACCTCTGAGGAGGGAGGGTCACCATCCTCACTGTTCTACTGCCATCTTGGTGACCAAGGGTGGTGGTGCAGCTGATGGTGCGGGAGAGGGGGAGACATAGGCCTGGGGCTGGAGCAATGCACACACCCAGTGCCTGCATCTTGGGGTTGGGAGTAACTAAAGAAAGAAGATCTGGCAAGAGCCAATAGGACTGCAGCCGAGAATATTGGGGTAAAAATACTGAAAATTACCAAAAGTTATGAGCCTGCATTCAAACAATTTCAAGCAGGCTCATAAATTTGTTGTTTTTTAATATTTTTGCATCAAATTTTCAACATAGCGGTGTCATGACCCTGCCTCATGAAGAAGGCACAGCAAATTTTTATCTCCTAGCCTAAAGGTGATTTTGCTAGGGACTGTGATATCACCTTTCAAGATGCAAAAAGACATTTTGGCCAGGAGTTGAAAAATGACAGCTGTCACATTCATGAGGTGCTGTAAATAAATGTCTATGTTGAAAATCTGAGGTAAAAATATTGAATATTGCCAAACATATGGACCTGTAGTTGTGAAATTCAACATATGTAGCATCATAACTTTTCTTTTTATATTTTTACACCAAATTTAGAACATAGCCATCTTATGACCCCACCTCATGAACAAGGGCAGAGAACATTTTCAAGTTCTGTCAGAAAGGTGATTTTGTGCAGGGACCTTAAAATCATCTTTTGGAATGTAAAAATAACATTTTTGCCAGGATTTGAAAAATGACAGCTATCACATTCATGAGATGCTGTAAAGATATGGCTATGTTGTAAATCTGGTGTAAAAATATCAAAAATTACCCAAAATTCAATGTAGGCTCATAACGCTGTTTATTTTTTATCTTTTAATATTTCTTTACCAAATTTTCAACATAGCCTTCTTATGACCCCACCTCATGAACAAGGGCAGAGAAAGTTTTCAACTCCTACCCAAAAGGTGATTCATGCAGGGACCCCAAAATCACATTCTGGGACAGATTTGCCTAAAGTCAGCAGAACTGTTCATGAAGCGGCGTCCCAAAAAAGGCATATTGAAAACTTGGGCCAGAAATATGCAAAAATGCCCAAGTTATGCCACTAAGTTCAAAACCCCATTAAAATACATTGAACTGCATACCCGTTTCTTCAGTTCATGGTCCAGCTTTGAAGAGTGAAGATGTATCTGAGGTCCAGAAAGGATTAAGGCATTGGACCCTCGATGGGCAAGTAAGGGCTTGGAGGGATGCGGGCTGGTGGGTGTTGAGTAATAGGGTCAGTGGGGCGACTGTAATAGCTGCAAAAGACATTGATGGATGGTTTTCTTTTTACAGGGTGAAAAGAAAAGGAAAAGACTGAAGATTCCTCTACTGGAGGATTGGTCACCCCCAGTTATGTTTCTGGGGTGAGGGGGTGAGTGGGTTGTGGGTGTTGAGAGAGAGGGTTGGGTGGGTGAGAGGAAAAAAATTAAATAAAAAAACCAGGATTTTCTGCACAGGGATTGGGCACCCCAGTGTGACTGGTACATTTCTGGGGTGGGGTGGGTTGGGGGTGCTGAGTGGGGACAGGTGGGCAGGAGTAAGAAAAATATTAAAAAAAGAAACCAGAGGTCACAGTGAAACACAGCACAGTCCACCATGTCCAAAATTTCTGACAAAGGGTATTGCGCATGTGCAAGTGGTCAAGCATATGCTATACAGTTTGTCAGCCATCTTGGATACAGTGGACTGTGTCATGTTCCTCTGTGACCTCTGACTGCAGACAAACAGTGCTGTGCTGACTGCTAATGAACAGAGTGAACTGCTTCATGGACGTGGTGGTGATTGGTGAAGCAGCTCCACACTGTTGTTCGGTCAGAAAAATGTCCCTTTTTTGATTGCAGGAGGTCTGCAGGGCTCAGCCTTCTGAAGCCCTAAAAAGACTCTAGCTGAGCAAGATGTTTCTCTACCTCTGCTTGCAGGTCTCATATCACTGGCTGTAGCACTGCTCCACGGACACTGGCTTGATTTGCCTCAAGGGGTCCAATATCCCCTAAGGACCCTTATAAAAGAGCACCGCTGTGAGGGGTAAACAACTGGAATGAAACATGGAGGAGGTTATGTTCCAGAGAATGTGGGTTTCCTAGCCAGGACTGGGGGGGGGGGTGAAGGAGGCAGGTTAATGGAAAGGGGGAGCAAGATCAACAGAGTATAAAAAATATCTCAGTCTCATTACTTTATAAAATGAAAATCAAAATTTAACACTTTATTATAACGGCATGGTTGTGCCCCTATAATGAAGGTTCAATCTTTACTTCTATGATAAACTCAAAATTTTGCACTTTAATAACCATTCTAGAGATTCTCTTGAAATATTGCATGTGCAATCAGGGAACAAAGATTTCTTGATGTGGCACGTTTCGTTTTGGTCTGATGATTGGGTGCGAAGATATGGAGCGTCAAAAATGTAAAAATTACCATTTTTGGTAAAATTCTTTGTCATACTGCTATGCAAAAATGGTGTGGAATTATGGTCTGAGATTTTCTAGGGTAGAAAGATCTTGGGTCACAGATGTGCCTTTTGAAGATTTGGAGAACAAATTTGAATCCGTTCCAAAGTTATTAAATTTCAAAATTTCCCATTGTTTTTAATGGAAGCAGTTAGATGTTCCACTGAAAAAAGGATCCATTGTCATAAATGGGTAATCCTTTTTCACAAATGGGTGATCTTGTGCCACAAAAGGAATATCTTTTTTCATGTAGCTGCCATTTTGGTTTACAGTTAGAGAATGAAACAAAATGAAATAACTCAAAACAATTATGTCTTTTGTAGAAACCAGCAGATGTAACCTCAGCTGGATTCTTCACTTATCCATTGAAAAAATGCTCTTGAAGGTTTTTTTTAGCATTATAAATCTTTTTCCATGACTCGTGATATGAAAAAAAAAATTATTTTTTGTATCAGGGGTCATGAAAAAGGATTCTTTTTTGTGATGGGAAAATCCTTTCTCCGGTGTCTAGTGGCCCCCCAACCTCCAATCACTGTTCCCTTAGTTATTAACTGTGCTCTGGTGTCTAGTGGCCCCCCTTCCAAACATCATCCTCATACTTCTTCACAGTTTCCCTGATGTCTAGGGCTCCACCACCCTCTAATCACCATCCCCATCCCTATTTCTGTTGTGTTTAATGTCACCCCTTCCCAATTCTGATCACCATTCCCTTACTTCTATAGTTTCCCTTGTGTCTAGTGACACCCCCACCCCTCTGATCCCTGTCCCCATAATTTCAAAACTTTTCACTGGTGTCTGGTGATACCCCTCCATCTGAAGGCTGTTCCCATCCTTCTAATATTTTCCCTGGTGTGTAGTGGCACCATCCACCTCTTCAATCACTATACCCCTACTTTCTATAGTTTGATGTCCAATGGCACCCTCCACTCCTCTGGTTGCCATCCCCATAATTTCAACATTTTCCCTGGTATCTAGTGGCACTTTCACCCTCTGATGGCTGTCCCCATAATCTATCAATTTTCCCTGGTGTCTAGTGGTACTCCCCCACCCTCCAATTGCCATCCTCATATTTTTTTCTTCTTTAATAAAGAAAACTGTCCCTCAATGTCTTTTGCTTTAAAAAACAAAAACTGTAAAACAGAAAACAGCCCCTCACAGATCAGCCCACCCACCCCACCTCCCACTTAGCACCCATTATCCCACACCCTTCAGTACATCCCCACACGCCCACAGTTACTTGAACAGGTCCAAGGTTTGAGATCCACTCTCTGATCCAAGATGTGCCTTGTTGCTGGAACTGGTGACTGCAATATGAAAAACTAAGATAAATGTGGTTTGGTGTATTTCAATGGGGTTTTCAGCTTTGTTGCATAACTCAGACTTGTTTTGACATTTTCACACCAAATTTTCAACATGGCCTTTTGGGGACCCCACCTCATGAACAATATCACTGACATTATGCAACTCATGCCCAAAAGGTAATTTCACTGTCCCTTGGTGAAATCAGCTTTCAGTCATTATTTGAAACTTTCCACTGCCTTTGTTCATGAGATAGGGTCATAAGAAGGGTAAGTTGAAAATCTAGGTCAAAATACATAAAATGGTGAAGTTATCCACATGTGTTTATTTTTTCTTCATTTGTAATTTTTTTTATTTACTATGTTTTTTCCCTACTGTCATCAGTAACTCAGCCCTTGGTCATGGCTCCTCTGTACCCCCACCTCCGGCAATGACCGAGCTCTCCATAGCCACCCCTGGCTTGCTCCCTGGAGGGCGAGGTTGCAGAACTGTTCCCCTACTAGCTCTGCACTGCAAATATCTGGTCAGGAGAGCTGGTACTGGAGGCTAATCGGGGCCCAGAGAGAAGGGTGCCATGGAGATGATCCAGCAGCATTTTTCCCCCTGTAAGCAGGGCAGGGCCATGCAATGACAGCTAGCATCTGCCCTGCCCTGAAGTCTTGCTGGTGTCAGTGCATTGCGATGAACCCAGCCTCTGTTGGGTGCTGCTCGTGCACCGAGCACTCGACCCCCCCTTCCCTCCCGGAGAAGGAGAGCAGTCCTAGGGACACTCGATCCTTCTCCCCCCAGCTGGCCCTCCAATGACTTGGGTCTATTCCTGAACCTGGGTCGCAAGCTTCGCAAGCAGAAATCCAACAGCTGAGCTGACAGCCCGGGCCATCCACATGTGTTTAAATTTAACTACAGTCCCTCATAACTTTGGTAATTTTCAACATTTTCACCCCAGATTTTCAACATAGCTACTTTTTTGCTTCACTAGATGAATGTGATAGCTGTCATTTTTCAAATCATGGCCAAAATGTCTTTTCTCATCTCTGGCACAGGATGATATTGCAGTGGTGCAGAATTATGTTTCGGTGCACATTTGAAAATTCTCAGCTCAGTGTTCATGAGGTTGGCTCATAACAAGGCTATGCTTACAATTTGGTTGCAGTTTTGGCTACAATGCTTCCATGGTAACATAAATGTATGCATCTATGGCAGGATGGGAGCACAGGACCCAGAGGACCCTGCAGTCCCACTCGTAAATAAGTATATGATTATAGATTGATGGGACAGACAAATAAGGATATGATTACACTATCTCAAAAATTATGGATGGATGGTAGCGCAGGCCCCCCCCATAGGCAAATAAGAAAATGATCATACTATCTCAAAAATTAAAGAGATGCTTTGCAAAAAAAAATTGTTATTGCACTTGTTAGGGTCCCAGCAACAAAAATAGTGAAATGTGCTGTTAGGGTTTCCAACCCTAACTACCCACCTCCACCTTGCAGGCAGCAACAGGTGTGGGGGATGTGTCTTGGCTCTGTCACCCTAACTCTCAACCCATTCTCATATACTGTACCCATCTCAGATTATTTACTCATGGAATGGGGTGAGCCTTAGTGTTGACAACCCCAAGGCACATACCCCATGCATGTTGCTGCCTAGAGGGTAGGAGTGGGGTGTTAGGGTTGGAAACCCTAACAACATATTTCATTACTTTTGTCACTAGAACCCTAACTAGTACATTAATGGAGCTTTTTGCAAAGAATATGTATTATATAATGTATCATCTTACTCAATTGTGAGCTTTAAGAGCACAAGCCAATTCACCATTGGCACTATTGCATGAAAGAGCAAAGAAGGCATTAGCCCAAAAAAGCTCCTATGTATTGTTGTACTATTTTAATTTTCCTCCTTCCATCAGGAACCTTTCTAGCTTTCTTTTAAGCATCTCTTTATTTTCATTGACAACAGTAGTTTGTTCCATAAATTCACCACCCTCTCAGTAAAGAAATACATAGAAACATAGAAACATAGAATTTGACGGCAGATAAGGACCGCTTGGCCCACCCAGTCTGCCCATTTCCCTACCTGATGGATAAGCTGCAGATCCTAGTTAACCAGCAGCCTACTTCTTCCTACCCCGACCCCCTAGAATTGCCTTATGACTGTCCCATGCATGCTTGAATTCCACCACTGTTTTTGACTCCACAACCTCCTCTGGAAGGCTGTTCCATACATCCACAACCCTCTCTGTGAAAAAATACTTCCTTAAATTACCTCTGAGCTGCCCCCCTTCTATCTTCAAATTGTGCTCCCTTGTTCTTGCACACCTCTTTTTTTGAAAGATGCTACCCTCTTGGACTTTGTTGATTGCCTTGAGGTACTTGAAAGTTTCTATCATGTCCCCCCTCTCCCTCCTTTTGTCGAGGCTATACATATTAAGCTCCTTAAGTCTCTCTTCATATGTCTTCCGGTGCAGACCCTGCACCATTTTAGTTGCCCTCCTCTGGACAGCTTCCATCCTGTCTATGTCTTTGCGGAGATTGGGTCTCCAGAACTACACGCAGAACTCCAGATGTGGTCTCACCAGCTGTCTGTACAGAGGGATAATAACTTCTTGTTTTCTACTGGTGATGCCTCTCCCTATGCATCCCAGTATCCCCCAGCCCTCCTTGCTGCCCTCTCACATTGCTTGCCCACCTTTAGGTCATCTGATATGACTACCCCCAGGTCCCTTTCCATTTTTGTTGTTGTTAGTATCTCACCAGCCATTGTGTACTCTTCCCCTAGGTTTTTGTTTCCCAGGTGCATTACCTTGCACTTCTTAGCATTGAATCTAAGCTGCCATACATTTGACCATTCCTCTAATCTTGCCAAGTCCCTTCTCATCCTTTCCACCCCACCTTGTGCATCAACTCTGTTGCAGATCTTAGTGTCATCTGCAAAGAGACATACTTTTCCTTCCAGTCCCTCTGCAATGTCGCTTATAAAGACATTGAAGAGGACCAGTCTAATACTGAACCTTGCGGTACCCCACTGCTAACCCCCCTTTTTTCAGAGTGGACTCCATTTACTATTACTCTCTGTGTCCTATTCTCCAGCCAATTCTTTACCCAGGCTGTCATCTTGGGACCCACTCCCAGGCTGGCTAACTTGTATATTAATCTTTTGTGTGGGACTGTGTCAAATGCCTTGCTAAAGTCTAGGTAGGCCATGTCCACAGCCCCTCCCTGATCAACCACTTTGGTCACCCAGTCAAAGAAATCTATCAGATTTGTCTGGCATGACCTTCCCGCTCTGAATCCATGCTGCCTTCGGTCCTGTGCCCCTCTGGCCTCTAGATATGCAACAATTCTTTCCTTCAGAAGTGATTCCATCATTTTCCCTACCACTGAGGTTAAACTAACAGGTCTGTAGTTTCCTGCTTCTGCCTTGCTCCCACTTTTGTGAAGGGGAATCACATCTGCCCTCCTCCAGTCCTCAGGTACTACCCCATCTTCCCATGATTTGTTAAAGAGGGTAGTCAGTGGTGTCACTAGTTCTACCCTTAGTTCTTTTAGAATTCTGAGATGAATCCCATCAGGCCCATTGCTTTGTCCACCTTCAGTTTTAAGAGCTCTTTCAGAACCCTTTCTTCTGTAAATGGGCTGGTATCAACTTCTGTATCCAGAGTGTTTCTACTGTTTGTTTTAGGTACCTCCCCTCTTCCTTTGTAAATACTGAGCAAAAATATTTGTTTAGTATCTCTGCCTTTTCACAGTCACCCTCTGCCCACCCTCCCTCCCCTTTAATAAGCCTCACTATCCCTCCCTTGGTCTTCCTTCGCTCCCTGATGTACCTATAAAAGGTTTTATCCCCCTTCTTAACTGAGTTGGCTATCTTTTCCTCGGTTTGGGCCTTTGCTGTTCTGACTGCCTTTCCATCTTCCTTTTGCTTTAACTGATACAGTTCTCTGTCATCTTCCTTCTGTGATTCCTTGTACTTCCTGAATGCTTTCTTTTTCTCTTGAACCTTCACTGCCACTTCCTTTGAGAACCATAGTGGTTTCTTACCTCGTTTCGTTTTGTTTATTTGCTTTACACAAGGCTTGTTACCTCTGTGATGGCAGTTTTATTATTCCCCATTGTTCTTCCACCCTCCTTCCTGCCCATTTGCTAGTGCATTCCTTAGGCACTCACCCATTTTTAAGCCAAAGTCAGCCCTCCTAAAAATCCAGTACCTTTGTCTTTGTATGGCTTGACTCTATTGCTGTGTTTATTGTGAACCATACTGTTCAATGGTCGCTAGTTCCCAGATGGCTACCCACTTCATCTGTGATCTCTCTTCATCTCCATTTGAGAGAAACAGGTGTAAGATTGCTCCTCTCGAGTGGGCTCCAATACTAGTTGTCTACAAGCATGCCCCTGTAGGGCATCTAGAATAACCCCACTCTTAGAAGTGGCTGCTGCAACTGCACTCCAGTTAACATCTGGCATATTCAGATCACCCATCAAGCAATATCTCCCTTTATCTGCCATTCTAAGTATACTTTCTATCATTTCCTTGTCCATTTCCTCCCCTGAGAAGGGGATCTGTATCACAACCCCTGTGTGGATTGTGGTGCCATTGCCTGCCTCCAAATTGACCCACAGTGCTTCTTCTTCTCCTGTTTACCCTTTTTGTTCTGTTGCTTTGATTTCTTCTCTTATGTGAAACTACTCCTCCTCCTCTTTACCCTCCTGTCCCTCCTGTAGATAGTGTATCCTGGCATGTTTACGTCCCAGTCATGGTTCTGTGTGTACCATGTTTCTGTGACTGCCACGATATCCAGATCTTCCTCCTCCATCAAGGCCACTAATTCAGGGAGCTTGTTACCCAGACTATGTGCATTGGTTCTCATTGCTCTCCATTTTTTGATGGCTTTAGCTTCTGTAGTGGCAACCCCCACTGAGCTTTCTACCTTGGTCTTTTTCTCATTTAGTACCCTGTTTTGTAGGGGGAGGCTGGGATTTTCCTGCTGCTTATCAGTGCCTCCCCCCTTGACTAGTTTAAAGGCTTGCCAATGAAGCATTTAAACCAATTGCCCAAAAGACTTGTTCCCTTCCTGGACAGATGCAGACCATCCTGCCAGTATAGGCTGGTGTCCCTCCAGCTGGAATCCCAGTCCCCAATGAAGCCAAACCCCTGTTCTCCACACCATTTTTTCAACCATTTGTTAAACTGCATGGTGCAAAGTACCCTCGCCTCACACAATACCTTTGTTTGTTGCCCCTAAAATGTCCTCCATGCACCTGAAGTGCATGTCCTCTGGTTCTAGAATTAGGATCCTTAAATATAATATTCAGATCTTCAACAAGAGATGGATCATTAACTATTTCATAAAACAGCAGTAAGTCACCTCTCTTTCTTCTTTCCTTGAGTGTGCGTAATTTTTAATTATTGGTTCTTTCCACATATGGAAGTTCCCTGACCCCCAATATCATTTCAGTCATACTTCTCTGCACTCTTCTTATATTAGCTTTCTTGTAGGGATTCTAAAGTTCACTACAGAAGTCAAGGTCGGGTCTAACATAGGATCTATATAATGTAAGTATGAGCTCACTTTTGTGACTCTTTATATTACTTTTAATAGCACCAGCAACTCTGTTAGCCCTGAACACAACATTTGTGCATTGCTCACTGAAGTCTAAGTTTCTATCAATTAGTACACCCAGGTCTCTTTCTGTACCTGCTGTTTTTAAGGTTGAATTACTTAAAATATGCCGGGATAATTTTATTATTTTGTCCCAAGTGTAGCACATAACATTTGTCAGTATTAAAGGACATTCCCCAACTGAATGCCCATCCAGTTATGAGATCCAAGTCAACTGGAATAGATTTGATGTCCTCTAGAGTATCACTTGGGCCACCCAGTTTGGTATCGTCTATGTACTTTGTTATTTTGCCATTTATATTATCTATTTAATCCGCAGTAAACAAGTGAAATAATATAGGGTCCAAACACAGAACCCTGTGGAACTCCACTCACAACTCTCCCCCCTCAGCTGATAGGTAACCATTAACTGCAACCCTCTGAGTTCTGTTAAATAGTCAAATACGTATCCACATTACTAAATTCTTGTCAAAGATACATTCAACCCACAGAGGGGAAAAATGTGACTATAACTCCCCTAAACATTTGAAAAGTCATTACATAATTAAATAGGATTCTTAACGAGCTCCTAAAATCTCAATTGACACATTAAAAATTAACATTTAGAAATACTGTCTTTCATGTATTTTCTTTATCTAGCTCTCCCATTCTCTTTATGATTAAGTAGGTGATCAGCATGTTCTCATGGTGTTAGAAATTGATATAAAACCACACAAAGCAGTTTAAAAAAAAATACAAAGAATCAGTTTATATAGGATCAAGACTAGTGAAAAGTTAAAGCACTATACCATGCAAAATTCAGGTGTGACCATTTCTCAAACACACCAAAACTAATTGCTTTAACCAAAGTCACATGCCTTATATCGTAGACAAAATGAAATCTTCTTATCAATTGAGCTGACAATCTGTGAATAGTAGTAAATGGGAGGTGGAGAGAGGTGTAGGAGACTGGGACAGGTAAAGGGTAGGACAAAGAGAAAAGGATGAAGGCAGGACATAGTGCTATGTGCATTTGCAGGAGGAAGTGGTGTGAGCTTGAAGTAATGAGGAAAAAGAGTGTTTGGAGGAGGCAGAGTGAATAGTTAGGGTAATAGAATTCCAGGTATTGGGAAAGCAGAAAGAGAAGGCATTCAGTCTGGCAAGTGATTTATGAGAGGGTAGCAGTAGGGAGTGATAGGCAGATTTACGGAGAGAGTAAGAGGAGAGAGACATGGGGAAGAGAAACAAGCTATGATAAGGGAGAAGTGAAGCTAGCCAGAATTTAGAAATGAAGGATGTACAGTGGATTTTAAACAGTGATCTTCCAAGGTTGGAAGATAGCAGAATATAAAGAACAGTGGTGAGTTCAGGGTGGGCAGGCCAAAGCAAAATGGCAGGAGTGGAAGAGGGGGTCCAGTGTGGTCAAGGTGGTCCTAGGTGTTGCACCATAGACAATATCACCATAATCAAACAAGTGAAGGATCATCTTAGAGATGATTTCTCAGCGAGCAGATATAGGGATACATCTTTTGTTCCTTTAAAGGGTACCAAGCAAGGGGTGGAGTTTTTTTGTGAATGGAATCTACATGCTGAGAGAAGCCAAGGTGCTGGTCAAGTCAGACAACAAGGTATTTAAATGAGGGTACATCGACAATTGCACCCCATCTAAGGTGTGGAAATATCAATTCCCATGCTTAGGACCATTGTGCCATAACCATAGGACACAGTGGAAAATATCCCCTATGGCATCACTCCAAAGCTCCTGAGATGGAGTAGAGGGTGAACAAATTACCTAATAGTTTCTCAAAAGCCTTATGGCTATGGTAAATACTGGCAGTCATTTCTTCTACCCAGAGGTTCAATAACAAGCCTTGATACCATTATGTATAGTAGATAACATCTTTGTATAGCCAATGTTAAGAATGACTTTTTTAGCAGGTGCAGAGATGACTGCCATGTGGCATCTACCTTTCCTTACTAGGATACCACTGAGATGCCCCACGAAACAGACCTCCAGTGTGAATGAAGTTTCAAGGTCTAACATGGGGTCGGTTCTCACCTTGATTGTTTTGCAGAAGTGCCAAGACTTTTAACAATGCCACAAAAGGTGCATGAGAGAACCCTGGTCCTTACTGCATCTGATCTGATGGAAGCTTACCCATTTTAAATAACCATTTAGGTGTATAATAATGAAAGTGAAGTATATTAAACTGTGTATCTGCATTTATTATTCTTCAGATATGTATAAACATCAGAACCCATGTGTTCCCAGTCTATCTGCTTATGTGAAAACCTAACTTACTAGTAGGGAGAGCTACCATCAGACTTAAGGGGCAACTGCAAGAGCATTGCCTGATAGACAAGAGAAACAGAGTGTTGAGCAGCTGCCTGGCACAAATGACTTAGGTAGTCGGCATTATAAACCTGTCAAGGGAGAGACCCCATATGTTGAAAAACTACATGCATAATCTGCACAAATTTAAATGTATGTTTATTGGCTAGCTGAGCCTGAGTCTTGAAAGTCTTAAAGGGAATTGATCTGTCCCCAAGAATCAGGCAATCATTGTTGGGAATCTCAGTACCCAATCAAAAGCTGGACTTAATTTGGGCAATTATTCAAAAGAAGCTGCCAGGGATCCTTAGTGTACGGTAAATTAAAAAATTTGCACAGCTCTTGGTGAACTTTGAGGGAGGCACTAATAACTGTAAGTCTGTAGGTTTCAGAAGCTTGGGAAGGTTTCTAGGTGAGATATATAGGAGTGCTTCCAAAGCTACTCCAGCTTCCTTACTCAGCTGACATTTGATAGTCAGCCACTGATGCTGGTAACTGTGGACTTGATCAGTATGATCAGCCACCTGCCATCTGAGATACTTGTTTGCCTGGGCTGCTAAGTAATAAAAAGCAAAGTGGGAAAGGTGGCGCACACCCTGGTGTTTGCAATGGGAAAGCTTGGGATACAGTCTATGGGGACCTTTATGTACCCATATAAAGCTGGCTATAATGGCATGTATGGTGGTGAGCCATTACATAGGCAGACAAACATTCAGCATAATTACCAGGTAGGACTCCCCCAGGCTGATGGTACTGGGGGATTTCAATGCCTGGATCGACGACGAACTCTTGCAGTTTGGACAAGACTTCCTTCGACTTATGAGTTCTTTGGGCTTCATACAGGTAGTTTCCTCTGTAACTCACAATCACAGTCACTTACTGGACCTGGTCTTCCTCCTGGGGATGGAGGCCTCCGATTTGGTGGTAGAACCTGTCAGATGGTCTGACCATTACATCATCAAGTTCAATTTCTTGACTCCCCCTGGTAGGCTGGCCCCTGTGGAGATGGCCCGATACCACCCTTTACAGGGTTTAACCCCAATGGCCTTTTGGTGGTGTTGGACCGTTTGGGAATTCTGGAAGCAAGTGAGGGTCTGGAGAACCAACTCCAGGCTTTTAATTAAGTAGTGGGGGGAGCTCTGGATAGCCTCACTCCTTTCTATGTTTGTCCGTTTACTCTCGGCCCTCCGTCCCCATGGTTGGATGGGACCTTGATGGGGATGAAGTGGGGGGGCAAAGGCTAGAGCTTGTTTGGTGCAGATCCAGCTTAGATGCTGACAAGCTCTGACTGATGTAACATTCTAGATTCTATCAGTCATCAATCTTCCATAAGAAGGCAGAATTCCTGTCCAGGGAGATTGCTTACGCACAGACCTGACCAGCTCAGCTGTTCCAAACCGTGGACAGACTGTGCAATCCCCCCTGTCTACGAGTCTGGAAAGCCTTGTCACAACTGGAGTGCAACGAGTTTACTCACTTCTTTGCTGATAAGGTTGCCGACATCAGGTCGGAGATTCGCTTATCGCACCCTATGGGGGTTACTGGTGGTCGGAGAGAGGTCACGACTCCTCCATTTTGCTGGACCTATATTGACTGACTGGCGATCAAGGATATGATGCAGCTTCTCTGGAGTATGCTTCCAACTTGCAGTAGTTTAGACCCAGGCCCTACTCACTTTTTAATAGGGTGCACAGACGTGATCAGCCTGGTTCTAGTGGATTTAATCTGGTGTTCGTTGGAGTTGGGGGAGTTTCCCAGCTCTCTGAAGGAGGCTGTGGTCACCCCCCTTCTCAAGAAACCATCTCTTGACCCATCCTACTAAACTACAGACTTATCTCAAACCTTCCCTTTATAGTGAAGTTTATTGAGAAAGTTGTCACACAACAGTTGGAGAACCATCTTACCATTCATGCTATCTATGATCCTCTCCAGTCTGGTTTCTGTAAGAAACACAGTACTGAGACTGCTTTGGTTTGTGTACTCAGTGATCTCCTGATGGCTAGAGACCAAAAGCACCATTCCATCTTGGTTCTTCTAGGTCTCTCTTCAGCTTTTGACACCGTGGACCATGGGGTACTTCTTGATTGCCTACAGTTCATTTGTGGCCTGTCAGATACAGTCCTCAGATGTTTCCATTCTTTCCTCACTGGCAGGTCGCAGAGGGTAGTATCAGGGTTTCTTTCCTCTGATGTCTGCTCCCTGCCTTGTGGGGTCCTGCAGGGTTCAGTCTTGTCCCCCAGGTTGTTCACGGTGTATATGCTTCCATTGGGAGACATTGTAAGATGGTACAGACTGAGTTTTCACTGTTATGCAGATGACACTCAGCTGTACCTGTCATTTGTGGCTGACCAGGATAGTGCACTCTCAGTTTTTTCTGTCTCACTGAAATCCAAGACTGGATGAATTCCAGTTGGTTGAAGTTGAATCCTGACAAGATGAAGGTGGGTGTTGGTGGTGAACCCGGGTCGCTGGATAGTGAGGTCGGTTGCAGGACGGCCATCCGGGCTTTGGCTTGGGGGATCCCAGCTCCTAACCTCTAGATGGGCACAGAATCTGGGGTGATGTTTGATGATAGGTTGACACTTTATTCACAGGTGTCAGCTGTGTTCAAATCCTCTTTTCACCATCTGAGGAACATCACCCGGATTAAGCACCTTGTTTCATATGGTGACCTTCCAACTTTGGTACGTGCTTTTGTGACCTCGTGCCTTGACTACAGCAACTCCCTGTACCTAGGGCTTCCAGGGTTTGCTATCCACCATTAGCAGCTAGTGCAGAATGCTGCGGTCAGGTTACTGTCTGAGTCAACTCTATCTAGTCATATTTCACCTGTGCTATGCACTCTATACTGGCTGCCTGTTCAGTAGTGGATCACTTTTAAAGTTGGCTTGCTGACTTTTAGAGCCGTATACGGTCTGGGTCCGAGTTACCTACAAGCACTTCTGTGCCCCTACTACCCCCTTAGACCACTCCGCTCAACTGACAAGGGATTGCTAGAGATTACCAGGGTGCATTTGAAGACCTCAGGAGCTCAGGCTTTTGCCTTTGCCGCTCCCTCTCTGTGGAATTCTCTGCCTCATCAGGTACAAGAGTGCCAGACACTGGAGAACTTCAAAACTATGTTAAAAACATAGTTTGCCTGTGCCTTCCTGATTTTTATGTTGGCTTACACATGCGCAGCCAACATATTGCAGTAGTAGCAGATTTGGAGGCACTGTCACTGTTGGGCAAATGCAGGGCAGGCATCAGTAGGTGCGTCCATCATTCCCCAATAAGCCTGAATGCCAGCACCACACCATGCATACATAATGTGGTGAGCACATCTAAGGAAAGGTCTGCTGCAATGTGAGCAAAGCTCATCATACGCAGCTGACCTGACAAAGTGCTTTTCCTGGTGAGAAAAAAACATTTAACATGGCAGCACACTGCTTGCCATAATGCTGACTTTGCTGGTGCCCAATCCCCCTGTCGGCATGCCCTACCCCAATGTATGTGCTGATGGGGGAGCCCACTCCCCATCAGCATAATGCACCCACCCATTTGTTATGTGCTGAGGGGGGCATCCAATCCCCCTCGGCTCTGGCCCCCCCTGCTTTCGTTGTGTGCCAATGGGGGTGCCCAATACCCCAATGGCTACAGCATCCCCCCCAAAAAACACTTAGATGGCAGGCTGGGAGCCCACCCCAGTGTGCCAAATCCCCTGAAAAATAAAAACCTTCCCGCATTGTTTTTTTTTTCTTTTAACCCTGTGAAAAAGGAAAACGGTCCCTCACTGTCTCCCTACCCCCCTTCCACAACCCGTGCCCACCCTCTGCACACCTTGCCTCCCCACACCCCCCTTTCCCCATACTTACCTCCAGAGTCTTGTGCGAGGATCTTCGATGGACTGGGAACATGTCTGCACTCTTCAAAGCCGACCGCGAATGGAAGAAATGCCAGTAAGCTGTATAATAGCATAAATAGGGTTTTTTTCAACTTTGGTGCATATCTCAGGCATTTTTTTGAATTATTGCACCAAATTGTTAACATGGGGTTATTGGGACCCATCCTCATGAATTCAGTCACTGTCATGGCATTATTTGGACCTGAAAGGTGATTTCGTGGTCACTGCATGGAATCACCTTTCAGGACTGAGTAATGAAATGATAGTGCCTCTGTTCATGAGGGGGGCTCTCAGAAAGCCTATGTTGCAAATCTGGTGAAAAAAATCCCCAAAATGGTTGTTTTACGAGCCTGCATTTCTTTGTTTCCCACACGCTCATAACTTCGTGAATTTATAATATTTTCAATCCAGATTTTCAAAATTGACATTTTTTCACTCCTCTTGATGAATAGTGCAGCTGTCATTTTACATATCCTGGCTGAAATGTGTTTTCACACATCCAGCACAGAATAGCGCGGTCACTGTGCAAAATCAGTTTTCAGGACAGTTTGAGGAAATGATGTGACACTGTTCATGAGCAGAGGTCCTAAAATGCCTATGTTGAGAATTTGGTGTCGAAACACTGTAATATTACTGTGTTACAAGCGTGCATTGCGCAGTTTCCACGCACCCTTGTAACGTCGCAAATTTGCAATATTTCCATGCCAGATTTTCAACACTGGCATTTTTTCACACCTCCTTATGAATAGTACAGCTGTAAGTTTTCACATCCTGCCCAAAATGTGCCTCCGCACCTGTGGCACACAATGGCATGGTCTTTGTGGGAAATCAACTTTTGGGACAGATTCACAAAATCACAGCACCACTGTTCATGAGGGGAGGTCCCAAAATGCCTATGTTAAAAATGTGGCTAACAGACTCCCAAAAATAATTGGGTTATTGATGTGTGTTGCTCAGTTTCTATGCATGCTCATGACTTCACCAATTTTTCATATTTTCGCTCCAGATTTTCAATGTTGTCATTTTTTTATGCCTCCTCATGAACAATACAGTTGTCATTTTCCACATCCTGCCCAAAATGTGTTTTTGTCCCTGTGTCACCAAATGGCATAGCCACTGCGCAAAACCACCTTTCAGCTAACCAACTGATTGTGCCGCTTTTCATGAGGTGGGCTCACAAAAAGCCCATGTTGAAAATTTGGAGTGAAAATACCAACACATGACTAAGGTGTTAGGGTTTCCAACTGTAGCACCCCACCCTGTAGAGACTGACAGGCGTCAGGGGTGTGACTTGGGATCATCAGCTGTAATGCTCACACCATTCCACCCCCACCGAAACTCTGCAGCCAGTGACAGGCATCTTGGTGTGCCTTGCACTGTTCGGCCACAAGGTTCACCCCATTCTCTTATACTGCACCCACCTCAACATATTTCCATGTGGAATGGGGTAAGTATAATGCCCAAAGACCCCAAAGCACACCATGACACTTGTCAGTGTCTATATGGTAGGGTGAGGTACAATTCCATGAGTGTTATATCTGATAACCCAAAGGCACACCCCAATGCCTGTCAGTCTCTACAGGGTGGGGGTGGGACTGGCATCACTTCAGTACTTCACTGCCATTCCTATTATGCATCTCTAACTCCAGCACTACCAATGCCAATGCCAGCGGGACAACATTCGGCATTGACAAATGCTTGTTAGTATGTATAATTGTATACTTTAAGTCCTTTTAATTGTCTTATTTATTTGTGAATGCTTGCTTTTAGAAAGTTGTACAGAGCTTTGATAGTCTCTGATATTGTGCTTTATTTATTATTATTATTAATATTATTACATCATCATGGCCTTACTACTACTCAGCTTGATGCCTAGATATCTCAGCATTTTGGGTGCCCAAGCGAGACCCAAGCTTATGCTCTCTTGCTTAGTGACTGCCACATTCAGCGGCATCACAAGGGTTTCATTAATGATTAATTTGTAGCCAGAGGAGGACCCAAATTTGTTTATGATATCCAGACCAGCCAGAATGGAGGTAACTGGGTGAATGACATGGAGCAATATGTCATCTGCATACAGAGTTGATACAGACATTCTGACCAAAGCTGATGCCTTGCAAGTGAGGCTGATTATTTAACTTACGGATGAAGGGTTCTAGATGCAAATTAAACAAATGGGGTGAAAGTGGGCAGCCTTGCCTAGTCCTTCTACGAAGAGAGGTAGGGTCTGAGGGGACCCCACTGCAATAAATTCTAGTCTGTGGATTAGTGTAAAGAACTCATCCTCTGAATAAATTCCTCAGGAAACCCAAATTTAAAGAATACTACAAATAAAAGGGCCACAACACATAGTAAAAGGTCTTCTCTGGATTCAAGGAGACAAAAACTGTAGGGGATTCAGGTTCCCTGGACACAAAGAAGATATGGTCTGATTTCCTCTCATGGTCAGCAGACACCCTATGTGACATGAATACCACCTGGTCAGTGCCTACCACATGATCCCATACCCTGATAATTCTAGTTGCCAAAGCTTTAGACAGGATTTTCAAATCCCAATTTATCAGGAAGATACTGTAGGACTGTTACTAGTGACCTGTTCTGGGTCCTTTCCTTGCTTCAACAATAGTGTGATCAAGGCTGAAGTTAATGAGAGGTCATTGGTACACCAGTTGTGCATATATGTAAAAGTGCAAGTCAGAATGATGATGAGTTTGAGTTCTTTTATTTTTTTATTTATTTTAGTCTTTGGTAACTGGGCAAGGCCCACTAGGCACAAGTGCCTGTTTTCAGGGGCGACCTGGGAGCACTGGGTGGCTAAGTGACTTGCTCAGAGTCACACAGTATGCAAGTGGAGGTTGTGAGAATCAAACTCAGGTCTGGTCTGCTGGATGTATCAAGCTCGTTCACACCTTGTTCCTCTAACCTCTAGGCTACACTGCCAGCCCAATTCAAGGGTGTTATAAAAATTGGTAGAAAAGCCATTAGGTCAACCGGCCCTATCCAGAGTCAGGCTCTCGATAGCTCAGTGAATCTCTTCATTGGTGATAGGTGCTGCCAAAACATCTCACTGTTGCTGACTTAAAGTGGGTAGATTGATAGTGTCTAAATAGGCTGCAATACCCACCTGCCCCAAGCCTGGCAATGCATCAGTGTTGAGAGTCTGGATATATTACTGAAATTGTCAAGCTACTGTATCTCTCTGGATGAGGCATGGAGCTCCTGGGTATGTGCATGATGAATTACTTTTATACCTCAGGCAGCTTCCTATTATTTAAAACATTGGACCATAAGCCTGCCTGCCTTCTCCTCCTGGTTTACATATTTGGCATGAGTGCGGAAAAAGCTGTCTTCAGATTGCTCTCTATTTAAATCATTGTACTGGGCTCTTAAACTATGAAGGTGAAACCAAGTTGCTTTGGTAGTAATGGAACTTAGCTGTGATTCTATGGGCCAGATATTCAAAACCTCATCCCTGGGCTAAAGTTGGTTAAACAATTGGAAAAAAAAAATTAGCACTGCCCGGCGGACAAACATAGCCCAGAGCAAAAAGCAAGCCATATTCAAAAGGAATAGCCCGGTGCAAATCCAGCTGAATATAGCAAGCAAAGGAATCCGGACAAACCAGGCCATGAGTGCAGGGCAACAATAGCCCATGAATAACACAACACTAAATATGGCAAATAAGACAGCACTGAACATAACACCCAAGGCAGGTAGAGCAAACACCAACAGGAACACAATGCGGATGGAGACACCAGGCCCTGGACCACAGGCAAAGGAGCAAAGGAGCACGGGCTGGAAAGGGATCCCAAGAGCAGACAGCAGTGCAGAACCCATACACCGATACACACACAGCCAGGGGAAAGGCCAGAGTGCACCATGACCCATGAGCAGAACCAATGTACAGAACAACCCTGTAGCAAATGGCAGACACACAATAATGACACAGGACACAGTGCAAGTATGAAAAAGGTATATATAATGTGAGTACCACAAGGAACAGAAACAGGCATGCAGCAGGTGAACAACACAAACAAACCACACAGCAATGTAATGTAAAATGACAAGAAATACAAAAGGAAACCTACACGAAACACTGTTATCACCAGAACAGGACCTACCACTATGACTACAACTACTGCTACGACTAGCACTACAACTACAACTACCACTACAATATCTATGACCAACTATGCTACCACTACAACTACACACTATACTACAATGGTGACTAAACTACAACTAACTAGTGAACAATAGAAACAAAGGTATATACAAAGCAAAACATATGTACAGTGGTGGAGGAAATGCACCAAAGCAATGTCACCGGCCGGGACGGGGATGTGAACACAAACAATGAGGGATAAGGGTGGCAACAGAAAACTCAGTCCAGGAAGGGGGAGGCAAGGGAAACAAAGGTGTGCTGATGTAGTTCAAGTCTGGGAGCATGCGGGTTCTGGCAGATGTGCCTCCAGAACAGTGGCCACCCACCAGGTCTCTGTGATGAGTACCGCCTGCTGCTCAATTAGTGTTCGTTGCTGGCACACTATGCGCCTCAGGAAGTCCTCGCTGCCTTCAGATTCCTCCTGCTGCATAGCCCACAATGAGGATCAGAGTGGGCCTACCAGAGGAAGGGGGAGCATGTGAGTATGGGAAACCAGCCAGGAGGCATACTGCAGCCACAGGTGGCCATGCAGGGATGGACAGCATGTCCCGACAGCCATGCCCATGTTGTGCTGAGGAACACAATGGTATGGACAACCGACCGTCACTCACAGGGCAGGCTCAGAAGACAAAAACAACATCCCAAACACCTATACACATGGAGACACAGACCCTGACAACACCAAGGTATGGACAGCACCACCCACCCCAGCACTGCAGACAGTGAGACAGTGCAGACACACAGGCAGACCCCTGAATGGTGATGGGTTTGGGCCACACAACAACATGCACATGGGGGACCATACATCAGGACATGCTGCACACAGTCAGAAAGCAATGTACCAGACAGCAGAGTGCAACAGCAAACAACAGGGGTACAGGAGCAGCACACTGCAGACATGGTGTCCAGCCAATGGCCAACCCATGTCAGGGCAAAACTGACCTGCAGAAGATGCAAGCCCACAGGGCTCACACACCAGACAGATGCTGCCACACATGGCCCATGTACAGCAATGTGTGTGGTGGCCTGCAGCCAGAACACCCACATGGTAGGTGACTAGCCAAACATGGCCAGCGGTGAATGTGGACAGCATGGCAATGCCAGCCATGCATGCCGACACTGGCACATATTGACCCCTCACCACAGGGCATGGCATCCAGACAGCCAGACAATGGCAGCACCATGAAACATTGTTGTGCAACACAGCACAAAGCTGCAGCAGCAATGACATGATGCCCATGGCGGCCAAAGCGCCAGCCCAGTCAATGGCAGCCCAGTGAACGTACAACACAAAACAGAGGCATAGCACAAATGAAGAAAGAGATGTACTCATGCAACAGGCCCCTGGCCTTGGGGCTACTTTCCTGCACCTGCTGTGGCACGGCCGGCACCCTTGGGCTGCCTCCCGATGTGGCCTGGGACAGCTCCTGGCCCACTCTCCCTGTGCTGGGCTGCACAATCCACTCTACAGTGGACAGAGAAAACAGCAGCATTAGTGCAATGCACAGCATGTGTTGTGAGTGCCACAGCAAGATGCACACCCACTCCCATGACACCGTACATGCAGGGCAGCCCAGGGGCAGTGTCTGAACACAGAAGACACCCATACAGAGGACCCCATGTCCGACAGAGCATGCCCCAGGCACACAGGGCATGTAGGCATGTTGGCACAGTGGTGCAACTGTGCCAGACACAGGTGCACTGTGACTGGATGCACACACAGTTGTGTAGGCTATCGGGTGCTGAGGCGACATCACCCCTGCACCACACTGGTGATGGCTGCAGGATGGTCCTGTAGCATGTCCCACCACCCACAATGACCAGACCTGCCACATATACCATGGCCATGTATCAGGGCCACATATGGCACGACTGCAGTATCTCCCCCATGGACACAACATGCACCACACATGCACCGCTGCCACCATCTGCACCACTTGGCAATAGTGGCACCCGAGCCCCCCTGTACCACAGTGCCCTCCCCAAGGTGCACAAACTGTGTGGTCCACAACCACAGTCACATGCATCCTACCACCTTGCACATCAGCACACCTGTGCACACACACACACATGCTCACACACACATCTACACACACACACACATATGCACACACACACATGCATGCACACACTGGCAGACCATGACACACGTGGCAGATGTGTGCATCATGCACAGGCACTTACCTGGCACCGGCACAGTTCCCTCACGCACCATGCACTTGTACTCCTCCAGCTGTCTCCTTTGGCGGTGGTGCAGGTCTGTGTACCTGTGGTGACACATCTCAGCATCCCTCTAGATGTCAGTCTGCTCAGAGAGCCGTCTGGCGATGGATGCCCACACCTGCTGGTATGGGAGGTCACCCTCCCTGACCTCCCCCAAAAAGGCATCTGTGCCTCTGCAGCACAAGCTGCACCAGGTTCGCTGATTCCACATCCCCCTAGTGCCTGTCCCTGTGCACCACTGCATGTTGTCTACACCGCCCAGACATTGCACATGCACCCCTGGTACCCTGCCACCTGTTCTAATGCACAGCCTGTGCCACACCCTGATCCTGCCAGCAAACTGCACAGTAGCACCATGCTATCACATGACATAGCACGGTGCTACCCGGAAGTGGCTGCATTGCACATGCGTGACCCCATCATGACCCTGGAGCCTCATTGCCATACATGCATATAGCGCCGCACTGTATGACCTAGCACGATGCTATGGCATGCTACACTGGGGTGCTAGCACAGCACAAGGGCCACACGTGCATGCGTGCAGGTTGGGTTATACGACATAGCGCTGCGCTAATGGGACAGTGTGGTGCTGGACACCATATAGCCTGGTGCTAATAGTTGCACGGCACTAAGCTGATTGCCTGGCACTATTCAGGCCCATATTTCACTGGCCCATGCAAATGAGGGCACTTGTGTATGCAAGGTGCAAACAGTGTGATTAGCATATCATTATCCAATCATTTGCATGCATAACAGGCTGGATTGTCCTGCTGGGCTATATAAGCGCAAGCAGAGCTCCACCAGTGTTGTGTTGTGGGATTGCAGCACACATCTGATGCTACAAACAAACAGGCACTTCAGACAGAGCCATGTCGCACGAGGCAGAGCAGCAAGATGCAGGTCTGTATAGCAACCAGAGGCCTGGCGGTGAAATCTGTGGTGCGTCACCAGGCTGGGATATACACACTACACACCTGCAGTCTGCAATGGTACAGGCCATGGACAGGGCAGCCAAATTCAGGCCCACAGGCCACCACAGTGCTGCATAATGGTGCACAAGGGCATTGGGCCAGCTGGCCATCTGACTGGGCCATGTGACATGCCAGTGCACCAGCAGCAGTCACCTATGTGAGTGGACCACCTGCACACTGTGGTAGCCAGTCACCATGCTGGGGGGGGCCACCTTGGCCTGCAGGTATGCCTCGCAACAGTGTCACACCAACATGGGGTTCATGGACCCGCATTTGACACTCCAGGCTGAGGGAGGTGAAGGGTCACAGACCCTCTGATGGTGGTACACAGACACAGCACAGGGGTCACAGGCTCAAGACTGTGTGGATTCCATAGTGGCAATGACAGCACTGTGAGGTCTGGGCCTGGTATCATGCAATTGTATGCATATCATCCATAATGTCTGGATGTGCAGCACATGCCCTGTGTGCAGTGAACATGTCCCCAGTAGGACGGATGGAGTACGATGCAATGCCTGGTGGTGACCGTTGGGATGCCCCTCATACTGGGAAACACATGAGTGGTATGGGTGCTGGCGACACAGACCATGTGGTGCCCATGTGGGGGCCAGTGTGTGCAGTGTGTCTGCGGTGTACGCCATCAGATGTGCATTAGCACGGTGCACACAGGGGTGGCCACATTACACAGTGGCAGTGTGTGCTGTACATGCACATACTGGCCTGGGCCGTCACCATGCCACAACTGGTTGGTCAGTGCTGGTGGTGGAGGTGGCATGCACACAGTGTTCCACATGTGCTATGCATCACAGGCATGCTACAGCATGTAATATGTATCCCTCTACTTCTCTCCCATAAGTACCACAGCATGACCTGAATGCATCTGGGCACATTGCTTCTCCCAGGATGAGCTGAAGACACTGGTGCATAGGGTAAAGGAGGGGGAACAGGTGCTACAGTGCCACAAGGTGACAGACACGGTGGTAAGCCAGATGTGGGATGAGGTGACGGCAGGGGTGAACACTGTCAGTGGCCATGGCTGGGCAATAGATGCAGTGCACAAGCACTGGAGTGACCTGCTGTGCTGAGCCAAGGAGGAGGAGGCACAGCAGCTCCATGACAGAATGCAGATTGGAGGTGGCCCACAATCCACACAACAGCTGCAGAAGGACTGACTCATGTCTGTGGTGGCATCCACCCTTCGGCCGGTGGCTGTTGCTGGTGTGCTTGGTGGAGGGTGTGAGACGCCACTCACACCATCTAGGAGAGGTCAGTATCCACATGTGTGCACCCTGCATGGAGTCACTGCACTATTGCTGGATGTTGGTGTTGCTGTCATGCCTGGGGTGCACTATGAGGGTGCTCTGTTGTGCACACTGTACACATGGGGTGGTATTGCATGCAACCACTGCCCGGCAAGGCTGCCACCACAGCTGACAGGCCAGAGCATGTGCACTGTGGTGTGGGTGTGTGCATGTGGCCATGGTCTATGTCTGTGGGGCTGCTCTGTGTGGTGTGCAGGTCCGTGGAATGTGGCACGTATCCTAGGGTGTGCATGTACTGGTGGTAGTTGTGGCACACTATGCACATACCGGTCAGTGACTCTGTCCCATCTTCTTCCAGAGCGGTGTGTGCAGGGCCTGCAGCATGCCAGGGCCAGGCTGGGATGCCTGCCATGGAACTGGAGGTTCAGGAGGAGGAGGAGGAGAACTTGCCGTTGACCTCTGGACTGGGTGCTGGTCGTGGACCCTCCGCCTCGCACCATGTGTGGCACTCTGTTGGACATGGGGTACACCTGCTGCGGAGGGCTCCAGTGGTGATGGGGACCAGGACTACAGTGCAGTCCTGGAGGATGCCCAGGTAGAGGGTCTCAGTGGTGGCCAGGTGATCCTGCTGACAGTCACAAGCAACATGGGGTCGGATGTGTTGGAGGAGGGTTACATCTTGCCCTTTGAGGGGCCTGTGGTGGGAGGCACAGGGGTGGGGCAGGGTGTGGTCCAAATCATGGGTGCCATGGGGTGATAGCCATGCCAGCATGGGTGTACCTGTGCAGCTGGTGGTGGGCCATGTGGGGGCTGTGTGTGCACCGCTGGACATGCGGTGCCCTCCATGAGGAGGGGTGCAGGGCCTACAGGGGACACAGCTCCTCACTGGTGACCTGCAGCAGCAGGACATTCTGCTGCTGCCACAGCATCCCCACCATGGTGAGCTGCAGGCACAACCACCAGCTGCCATTGAGGTTGCCACCGCCGTGGGGCCGGACACCCTAGCAGCCTGCCCTCTGCTCCAGGCCACCCTCACATCCCAGCAGGAGGCCCAGATGGACCTGCATGGCCTGCAGCAGGAGATCAGGCATGAACTGTCACAGATGCAGGAAGCAGCGTCCCTGGGATTAGCATGGGCGGAACATAGGGCTGAGGACAGGATGGGCTGCATGGTTGCCACACTTGACCACAGCTTTGCTGGGCTCACGGCCACGGTGGTTGACCTCACCACAGTGCTGCCTGGGGTGCATGGAGGGCAGCAGGCTGTGCAAGGGAGTCAGTGTGCCTGTGGTAGAGAGGCCCACAGGCGAGCCACACGTGACTGCAGAATGGACACTGGCATGAGCACCACTGCATCATGTGCATCAGCCTGCACGCAGCGCTGCTGTGGGCAGCCACCCACCCTGTCCAGCTCTGCTGATCGGCGGGGGCACAGGCAGTCCACCTTCCCAGCCTCATCATGGTCCTCTTCAACTGTGTCCTCAGCTCAGAGCACCCCTGGCTCTGTGTCCTGCAGATGTGGTGTGCACAGTGTGCATGGTGGTAGCTGCCAGAGATAGGCACGGCTGCCATGCACATGTGCACTGTTGACACTCAGTTGTACAACATGCATGCCCACACACATGCACACACATGCACTCACACTGTCACACACACACACACACACACACACACACACACACACACAAAATCACTAGCACATTCCCACATGCACAGCCATGGTGTCCCTTCCCACGCTGCCACCACACATCAGGCATCACCCACATCACTGTGCCATGGCTGTGTGTCCTCATCACATGTGTGTCCTGCATAACCCACACATCACACTGACATCATGCGTGCATTCAGTACCACTGTGTTGTGCACTTGTTTTGTTGGTTGTCAGCACTGTTGCGATTGTCTGTTCATAATAAACTGTTTTACACTGTACTGTTTCCTGTTGCTGTGCTGTGTGTACTCATCTACTGGCCTCTGACAGTGTCCTGATGATGGCGGCCCTGTGCTCTAGGGCCCTGCGGACCATACGAGGGTCTCTTCTCTCAAGTTGCTCCACTATCCCCCTGACCGCTGGCTCTAGGTCACTGTTGGCCTGTTCCTCAGGTTCAGGTGCCTGTATCCCGTGGTTCATCGCAATGTCGTACAGCACAAACAGGCTAGGATGATACAGCATACCTTCTGAGGCCTATACTGTAGGGCACCGCCTGACATGTCTAGGCATTGGAAGTACAGCTTCAGTATGCCAAACACCCTCTCTATGATGTTTCTGGTGGGCGGTGTGTGCCTCATTGTACAACTCATCGGCCACCGTGGCTGGCTGGGGTAATGGTGTCAGCAGCCAGGGTCGCAGGGGATAGGTGCTGTCTCCTGTTGAGAGATGTGCACCTGTTAGTGTTGTTCTGCTGTCTGGCCATTGCTGTATTGCACCACCTGTGTTGCTATCCCAGGTCTCTTCCTTGCCTTCCCCTGCCTATCCCCATGCCTGCTGTGGTGTGTGTGAGTCTTGTTTGCTGCTACTCACCAACTAGGTGCCCACAGGGTATCCTGCCCTCCTCAAAGGCCTGGCACAGCCAGGAATGGTGCCAGATGAAGGTGTCATGGGCACTGCTGGGGTACTGCACATAGACATTGCTGATGCACCCAGTCACATCGCACACCACCTGGCAATTGATGGAGTGGTACCCCTTCCTGTTGACATACACCTCACTGCCATCACCAGGTGGTGCATGGATGGGGACATGGGTGCAGACAAGTGGCACCAAGTACCGCTGGTAGGTGCGCAACTCGATGGAATTGCTGCATGGTTTTTCTGTGCTTTGCTGCCATGCTGGGGAACACTATGAACTCACCAGTATGTGGCAGGAAAGCTTCAAGGAACTGAGTCAGGAGGCATGAGCAGGAAGACTGCAATACCCCTATGGTGTCCACTGCTGGTCGTTGAAATGTCCCTATGGCTAGGAAGCACATCACTGCTGTCACCTTCTCCTCAACTGTCATGGCTGCATCTGGTGTTGGGGTGAAGCTGCTCATGCAGGAGTTCACATAGCTACCTCAACATACCCCTTTTCATCCTTTACCAGCCAGTGATGTGCTCATCTGGCAGGGTCTCGAAGGAGACCTTGGGCCGGTACCACCTGTGTGCATTATACTGTCTCCTTGGCCTGCGTTGTGGCCCATATTGGCTCTGATTCTCTCCTCCTCCTCCTCCTCCTCCACTACTGCCATCAGTGGCAGCATAACTGTTGTTGGCACTGCTGCCATTTCCACTTCCTGGTGTGGTCCCTCCCCCTCTGTGGTTTGCCCTGGGATAAGACCAGCCTTTTATAAGTGGTAACTAGTGCTGCGCTACTTGTCGTGCTATGTATCCTAGCACAGCGATATTGCTTTGAATATCATGTCACACATGTATGCAGGTTCCGGCCCCCTCACTTTGCCCCTTGCATACATTGTCTTTTTGTCCCACGCTATTGTGGTTAGTGTGTGCTTACCGGTCCTTTGAATATCGCAGCTCTGCACTATTCCTGCACTATTGCCGTGCTGTTGGTTTGCGCGCTGTGTTATGCTTTGAATATCTGGGCCTATGTGCCTTATTTCTGGCAACAATCCTACAACCTTGGTTTCCCTAGTGTATTTCCTCATCAAGGTTAAATGCAGAAATTCACCCCTTACAAAAGATTTCAAGGCTGTCCACAGGAGATCGATTGTATCAGCAGAGCCAGTATTAATGTCAAGAAAAGTGTGTGTTGACTCCCAAAGTTTCCCCAGGACATGTTTATGCCTTAACAGGTGATTATCAGTTCTCTAACAGAGATCCACATCTGATCTCTGAGTAGATTCATGTTGCAACAAAACTGGGGAATGGTCAGAAATAACCCAAGCCAAAATATGGACTCTGTGGAGACCATGCAGAATAACTTGATTAACTAAAAAGTAATCAATCCTGAAAATGTTTTATGGGAGGATGAAGAAAAAGTATAATCTTGGGCATTGGGTTCTAAAAGTTTTCAGGGCTCAACCAGCCCGAAGGAGTCATGCATGTCATGATGGGCCCGCATGAAGGTCCCCAACTATCAAGACAGGGAGGTAGCCATAGGCAGTGAGCACCACAGGTAACCGCATGAAAAAGTCAGACGTGGTTAAGTTCAACCATTAAACATTGCCTATAAACATATCATTATGATCAAGGCTAAAAACAGATGTCTACCACCAGGGTCAGCAATGGCATGGGTGAACTGAAATCTAATATGTCTAGCAAAAAGAGTGATCAATCCCCCCCAGTGTGGTACTATCACCTGACACATAGTCCTGCCCTACCCATTCTCTCCTAAAGAGGAGAGCTTCCTCCTCCAAAAGATGTGCTTCCTGAAGCATTACTATTTCTCCTTCCTGCCAACATGCTTAAGGATCTGGTACCTTTTGTGTTTAGCCCTGGTACCTTTAAAATTTCAAGATACATATTTTACACAATTACTCAGGTCCTGCAGGAAAACAAATGTTTGTGGGGCTATTGTCCAAAGTCTGCAAACCTGCAACTGGTATACCACATATGTAAATTCCTTCACCCATGAAAGTCCCACAAATCTTGCCCACCCCCCAAACAGTCACAACATAACACAAAGACCAATAATAAAACACTACAAACAAGAAAAATATAACTTTACCCTCAACATCTTATCAATCAATCATCAATCAATCAGGACCCCTTGCCTGAGGAAGCAAGGTCCTGCGTCCCCTGGTCCCAGGCACTGACCTCCTACTAATAGGTCCATGGAGGGCCTACAGAAGGATCTCATCTGCAAGCTGCCTGAGACACTTATAATAAAAAATGGAGAACATATCCAGTAAAATAAATGCTACAGCAGCAGTGCACACAGCAAGGCAGAGGAATGAAATAAACTCACTTTGCTAAGGAGAAAAAGAGTATGCCCGCCAACAGCATGAGGCCCAACATAAAAGGTTGAGTGATAATCTACCAACTAACAAAAGCCCACAGGATGGTAGCTCCCATCCCAGAGCCCACCCACATTAACCCTAACAAAGAATCATAATAAGGACTACAAGTATGAAAGACTCCCACCCAACATACATAACAAGGTGACCAAACAAACTATGCAGTGTGAGAGGAGGCACCATGTACATCCGAATATTGACTCTATAACAAATAAGGTAATAACTGTTGAATCCAACAGGTGTAACTCAGGACCCACAATGATCTATCACCCCTACCCACACCTGTATTAATAATTGAAGCAGAGAGGCACAAAGAATCCCCTCCCCAAGTAGAGCAAAAAAAAGAAAAAGTCGAGTACATCCAGTGAAGGACAGCACACAGTCTAAGAGTACCTATATTAGTAGTCTCAAAGTCCAGTAGCTCAATGGAAAAAAAGAGGTGCAAACTGCACCCAAGAGCACTGGTGACAGGGCTTGGGTCCTTCAAAATCAGAGCTGTGCAAGCAGCTCCCTGCTGAGCGACTCTCCACATGAGTGGCTCCTGCTGGAGTGGTGGGAATCACCAGCAGGTGTCTTCAGCAGGAGGCTGTTTTAAAAAACAATTGTTTCATTTTTATTTGCCTGTTTTGTCTGTTGTTTTTAATTTTATTTGCTCACCTACTGTGTGCTGTAAATTGTCTAATCTATTTGACTGAGGGCCAGATATTCAGACTGCGCCAGGCAATGACGCAAGCCAGGGTGCAGCGCAACTGGCTGTGCCGGGGCCAGGACCAGGCAATATTCAAAAGTGATGCGCCATGGCTCAGCACCATTGAATATGGCAAGGTCGATGCACAAACTGTGCATGGCACAGTGGCATTGTGGCAGTGCAAGCCACAGAGAGGGAGCATGGGGATGCACCAGTGCAAGTGCAGTTGCACTAGTTGTATCACCCATGATATTGAGCCGGAGGCATACAACTGAGGCCATAATATATGCTAGACTCAAATGAGACCATTTGCAAGTCATTATGGCCACATTTACATGCATTGCGCAGGGCAGCTCTGTGCAATGTGCCTGGCACCCTATCTAGCTGCTGTCATCAGGGGTGGGTCCCTGGTGGGCATTTGCAACCCCCTCCCCTCCCATATGCACAATCATGGGCATCCATATGTAGAAAAGAATTACTTGGTGGTCTTGCAGTCCCTTCCCCGTATGCCTGATCATGGGCATCTGTATGTGTAAAATAATTACCTGTTGGTGTAGTGGTCCCTTCCCTGTACACACAATCATGGGCATCTGTATGTGTAAAATAATTACCTGGTGATCTAGCAGTCCCTGCCCTGTACACCCAATCATGGGCTGTAGTAAGATGAATGATTTACCTGGTGGTCTAGTGGTACCCTTTCCCCACCCTCCCACTGAGGACCCCTGGCCACTTTGCACCCCCCTGTCATCAGCAGGTGGCAGCACCCCGCCTGCATTCCACCCGGCCACCCACTGAATGACAGCATACAGTATGATCTGTATGCCTATCAGTCCACAGTGTGGACCAATGGGCTTGCAGACCATACTGTACTACACAGGACCAGATATGTGAATGAACGCATGGCAACCTCGAGATGAGTTAAAAAAACGGTTACCCATTAATGTACCATACATTATATTTTATAGTGTATGGAACAATTTAGTTTTTTTACAAAAGAAAGCAGTTCCTTACTGCAGTTTTCTTTATGTTGCCGCTGCTCTGCCCTCACCTCCGTGGCTGTTTCAAGGCTGTTCGATCCATTTGTGTGCATACCCAGACTGTTCCTGGTTGTTAACCCATTGATGTGACGTACCATCAATGGGTTAACAACATCGTGATGTCACATTGATGGTAAAACATTTGTTATAAAAAAGTAGATTGCTACCTATGACAATGTTCTACCATACATTATATCTATTTTTCTACATATAAACATGCTTTTCCCAATAGTCAAAAGTGAAAAAAAAAAGAAGTCAATTTTATAAGCACAATAAGGCACGCATGGGTGTGTGTAAACCATATTTTACAGCATGGCCAGCAGCTGAAGTCACTCGGCCATTGGCCTTGTGCCTTGCTACACCCCCTGGCCGTGCTGTAAAATATGGTTTACACAGATCCCTTTGTGCCTTATTGCTTACATAATCAACTACACTAAACAATCACACTTCACACACACCAGGTAACCTAAATATTAAAATACAATCCCTGGAATCAGTAAAGAGGCTCCACTATCAGTTGCTTACACAGATTACTTCATAGATGTTTTATTTAATAATGTATATAGTCTGACCAAGAAAATCCCTAAAAGTTTGAAATAGCATATAAGTCTTATTCAATGGTCTTGTATCAAAAATAACTTGTTTTTCCTCCTCTCTCACAGGAAAAAGAGACATTTGTTCACAGGATAGAGTGACCAAGGGGCCAATGTGAACAAAGTCTATCACCTGCTGCCTCATCCAATCTCCTGCTCACACCAGGAGCTGGGAGAAAACTGGATGTTACAAGCTGTAGTATCTAAAAAGTGGTCACCTTCTCACAGAGAGCCCCTAAAGTAATTGACATGGTGAGAGTAGAGCTCAGGTACAAATGCCCAGCAGGGCCAGATTGACAAGGTACAGTGGCCAGTGGGGAACCCCAGCATGGGCTGATTGCCCAGTAGCCACCAGATACCAACACAGAGTAGACCCCTCAAGAGTTACCAACTAAAATGTCACCAGACCCACATACACACCCACTGGAAAATCGTAGCCAAAAACTACCTCACACCCACAGTTCATGGACTCTGTCCACTCCTTCCACAGTACCCTAGGAGTTCTCCAGCTGGAACAACTGCAGAAAAACTGAGCATCAGTCTGACAGATACAGCCAGATACAGTCAAACAGTTTACCAGAATATGTTCACCAGCATATGACGGTCACCAACCAGAAAGTTTCCTCTCCTTCTGTAATGTGTCACTTCCAAAGCCTCAACACAGATATAATTCAGCCCAGGTCCTGTAGCTCGAAGACACAGAGGCTACAGTAGAAATCCACAAAATGGAACAGAGTGGGTCAGAATCCAAGCTGGGAAGGGCAGAGTAGGTAGAAGCCCACAAACAGACTGAGTGAGGTAATGGTGAGGACAACAAGCTCAGTTTACACTCAACTCACCAGCTACCACATGCAGCAAAACATTGCAATTGTTTTTTTTTTTGTTTTGCTTTTTTGTTACTGAGTCACAGCAGTCCACAATGGGCTGTCCCCCCTTTAACCATGAGCAGAAAATTAAAACTGAAAATAAAGATCTGGTGTAACAGAATCATCACAACACCAAATGATACACTGCAGTGGAGCACAGATGTTGAGACTGCAAGCAGATTTATTTATTTAGTTTTTGTTGACTGGGTAAGTGCACTAGACAAATCCTGCCTATTTTCAGGCACGACCCGGGGGAGGGGGATACAAATGAATGCCAACTGACCTTGAACCAGATTAAGCTGTTGGTGGTATTTTTAGTGAATGAGGGAAATTTGGCCAGGACACCGGGGAAATTCCCCTACTCTGCTGGCGTTGGGAGGCCAGTAGGGGCGTGCAAGGGTCAGTCATGGCCACTGCATGGAAGATGGCGGAGGAGGAGGAGGTGTTGGAGGAGGTCTCTGCAGAGAGACGGTCAGTTTTGGCACAGGAGCAGTCGGAGGTCCCGACAGCCTTGGAATTGAGTACCGCTTTTTCAGCACACGTTGTATCGAGGAATAATGAGTCTGCAGAATTACTGACCAGTGAGAATCCCGTTCTTGAGATGGACACTGAGTTTTCGGCAGCTACAGTGGTAAATCTAGTGGCGCCTTTAATTCCGACAGAGGAACAAGTCACAGCGGTTCACAGGAAGACGGAACTTGGATCCAGGAAGTATGTAACACGGCTCTCTCATTTGGCGTTAGCAGCGGTGGAAGCGGCAGGAATCACCCGGAGGAGCACACAGCTCACATCATGGAGGCAGAGATCACCGACAGGTGGTCGGAAAGAGACAGAGGACAGAGCAGATTTGGGAGTCTTTGCGCAAAGTAAGGGGGTAAGCCAAAAACCTCCTTTGGTTTTGGAGACTCACGAGCAGGTTCTTCCCTCTACTTCAAACGCTACTTTTGCTACATTCACCCTTAATAAGGAGGTGGGATTTGTATTTAAACTCCATGCACATACTCTTGGGACCTTAAAAAGCACTGACAATGTAATTTATCAAACAACAACAGGTTCTCAAGAGGGGGTGACGGATTTTTCCTTTGCTAATAATGGTAAAACCCCTGAAGTGGAGATAGCAGCTCAGGATAAAGTTTCTTCAAACCTGCCTTCACTCTCTTTAGGTGAACATGATGCAAACTGGACCCCGCAAGCAGCTTTAACAGCTGCAGGGTGGAAATCTCTGGGGAAAGGGATTTGGTCACCTGATTCTGAGTGGGATAGTACTTTTGATATTAACAAACATGTTCCTAAATGGCATCCTGGTAATCCTGAGGTAAAGCCCCTACCCAGTACTAAGCTGATGGTTAATCAGGAAGGGGGAGGGTACAGAGGGGGAATGTCCAACTCAAAATGTGTGCTCAGCACAATTACATACCAAGGGACAGGATAAAAGAGATGAGACTGTGGTAGATAAACCCCTTATGTCGAGTTTGTTTTCACAATGTAAAAGAGAAGCAGCACCCAGGAGGAATGCGGTGCGTATTAGGTATAAGGGTGGGTTAAAGGAAAAACCAGACAGATATTATGTGGGTAAATTACTACTGAAGGATTCTTTAAAGTTTTTATCTCGAGATGTCTTTGCATTTATCAACATTTCTGGTGAGGACAACTTTGATGTTAGCTTTCAGTCCCCAGCTTTATTAGACCTATTTTGGGATTGATGCAATCAGGTCAAGTTTTCCCCCCTTTGGTCCCCGTTTATGGTTATTCCACTGTCTAAACCCCTGACTAAGTTTGTTACTGTCATGTTTAGAAATAAGAGCGTGCATGTTGAGGATATTACCTTCTGGTTGGCACAAAAATGTGAAATTCAAAGTGATCCGGAACCTATTTTAGATGCCGAACAATTTTGGACAGGGGGGTGGAAATTCAAGGTTAAATTACGCCAAACAACTTCAGGTATTGAACACATACCTAACTCATTCTTGTTAGGTAGGGATAGGGGGGTGGTGTTTTATAGCGGTCAGCCAAGAGCATGCTACAGGTGTGGAGCTAAAAACCATTTATCAAGTACTTGTGACCAGCCTAAATGCGATAACTGTGGGGAAATAGGGCATGTTACTATGTATTGTAATAATCCAATTAAATGTGACCTATGTGAAGAGCAAAACCATGCCTTTAGGGAGTGTCCATGGGCAGCACAAAATAAAAATTTAAATGGAAAATCTGATTTTTTTATACAAAAAGCTCAAGAAGATATGGGACATCAAGTTCGGAACAACTTATTATATTACCCCCCTCAAATCCTCAGAGTCCTGTGGTTTCATTACCCAAGAAGGTTCAGTCGGAGAGTATTACGGGTCAGGCAGGGCCACAAGGGAAAAGTAGGGGAAAAGCATTCCGGTTTCTTTGCAGCCGGTTTGTTATACAGATTCTAAAGAAGGCCCAGGGGATAAAGAGGAAGTCGCCTCGAAGCCTCCACCAGTACTTAGGAGATCGAGTAGAACTCTAAAAACTTTAGTGATCCCAGACTCTGAAGGGATAGAATCTAAAAACACATATAAGGCTTTGAGTTGGGGGGATTCTGAGGTTGAATTGGGCAACACGGATTCACAAGTCTCAGTACAAGATGGCTTGGGGACAGCGAGAGAAGATTATAAAGGGGAAAAAAAAGAAAAGGAGGAAAAAATAATTCAAGCTGTTACTTCTTGACTAACCTTAAGCATGGAGTTCAAATTTTCTTGGGCATCTTTAAATACACACAGCCTGTTAAAATCTAAAAAAATATATGCACTCTTTCACATGCTGCATGAGCTCAGCAGTTCAATTATATTTTTACAAGAAACATGGATGTGTGATAAAATGCAGTGCTCTGCTTTTGCTAGGGATTGGCCATGGGGTCCATCTTATTGGTCTTTTGGGGAAGATAAGGCAGATGGAGTTGGTGTCCTTTTTAATTCTTTTAACTTTATTTTACATAAACTAATTGATTTATGTCCTGAAAGAATACTGATACTAGAGGGGACTTGGTTCTCCTATACCCTTCACCTAATTAATATTTATAATCCCCAGACAAAATCTGGCAGGGTTGCTTGCATGAGACAAATACAACCCTTTTTGGTGACTACTATCCCTACCTTTTGGGGCGGAGATTTTAACTGTGGGATAACATTAAAAAGGAAAACTGAAAACTCTAAAAAAGTGTATTGTGACACAGTATGCTTGTCAGACATTATTAAAAGTGCTGATTTAATTTCCTGCATGAATAATCAGGCATCGGCTCCAAAAGGTACCTATTTTAAATGTGGTATCGGTTATACTATTGATCATCTTTTCGTATCTAGACAAATTTCATTCCACCATTCCCAAATCATTCCGGTGGAATTTTCAGACCATGCTCTTTTACTGACTAACATAGGCCTCATGAGTTCTAGTCATAAGCAAAAACCAAGATGGAAACTTAACACTTCCATGTTACAAGAACCTTTGGTTCTAAACTCCATTAAATTAATTTTACAAGCAAGACTATCTGTTTGTTTTTTATATCAAGATATGGGGATTTGGTGGCTGGAGACAAAAAAATGACTGTATTAATTGGTTTAAGAAACAAGGCAAACTCCGTCAAAAGAATAATTTTTTTCGCTATCTCCAACTCAGGACTCAGCTACAAACATTATTATCTAGAGCCACCTCTTCCAGAGAGAATTTTTCTTCACAAATTGAGGAAATTAAAACACAAATGAAAATTTTCCAGTACAATCGAGCAGAAACTTTGCAAGCGGTTATCTCAAATCATCTGAGGAAATCGGTTTTTGGAAACCCTTTTGAACTATGTAAGGAGGTCAAAGAGCATGGATCTTTATCCTTTTTAACAGATGGCGATAAGACTGTCACTTCGATTATAGAACTAGAAGACTTAATTCACAAACATTTTAGGCATCTAGAGCCTCTTCAAAATCCATCCCAAGCCCAGATTAATAAAGTGTTAGGATCCGCTATAACAAAGGCCTTACAGACAGAATTATCTACCTTTCTCACACAACCCTTTCAGAAAGAGGAGATTATGAAGGCATTAAAATCCTTAAAGCCCAATGTGGCTCCAGGTCCAGACGGACTCTCTAATTCCTTTTATAAAACATTCCCTGAAGAACATAGTTCTATCCTGGTAATTATTTATAATTTTTTTATGGATCAGGGAGTTAGTTTAGTATCTTTCTCTGACAGTATACAAATTTACATTCATAAATCAGGTGATAAGGGGTTATTTCGGAATTGGAGACCAATAACTTTGTTGAACTCTGACTATAAAATTTTGATGTCAGTAATTAATAACAGACTTAGAGAGTTGGCTAAATACAGTTTCTCTCCAATTCAGCATTGTGGCATTCCTGATCGCAGCATTCAGGCTATGTTATGCTTAATTAGAGACTCAATTGAAAAATCCAATGAGTTGGGAGATAGTGGTTTTCTTGTTTCACTTGACTTAGAAAAGGCATTCAACAGAGTAAATCATGTTTTTTTTATTTTCGGCATTAGATTTCTTTCAAGTCTCCCTTCACTTACGAAATTTAATTAAAAATCTTTATAGTACAGGTAAAGTGTTTCCTTTCATTAATGGGAAACTCAGGAAAGGATTCCCGGTTAAATGTGGAGTGAGACAGGGCTGCCCGTTAAGCCCCCTATTATATAATTTCTCCCTAGAGCCTTTTCTAAGGACGATTAGTATGTCCCCCTTATGGCAAGGAATAAAGATTCCAGACTCCGATACATCTCTAACCATCCAAGCTTATGCAGATGATGTCTGCTTATTTTTTACACACATCAACCAGCTTGAATTGTTTTTTACCATTTTTAAGGAATACTCTGTTGTAGCTAACACCAAGATTAATTTACTTAAAACGAGAGGCTTATTTATAGGAGGAAATTTTCAAGCACCATTAGTCTGGAACTTGATTACAATCACAGCTGAACCTATAACAATTTTAGGGATCCAATTTGGCCCACAGAATTGCCCAGAAGAAAATTGGAAGCTTGTCTTAGACAAAATCGAAAAAAAAGTTCTCAGGTAGAAAAGATTTAGGTTTAATAAGAAGAAAAGAATACAGGTTTTAAAACAATTTATCTTACCTTGTTTGCAACACACGGCTGCAATATTTCCTATTCCAGTCAAACTTGAAACTAGGTTATATAGTATCTGTTTCCAGTTACTCTGGGGTAACAGACTGAACCCGGTCAAGAGATGTTATACATATCTTGAGAGGAAAAAGGGGAGGCTTAGGAATGGTCGACCCAGTTTTATTTTGTTTTGCTATTTTCTTCTCCAATTCTTTAAAAGGTTGTTTAGAAGGTTCTGATAGACAGGAGTTACCTTTCTTTAATAGCCTATTAAGAAGATACCTTACAGCATGGTTACACTGTGCTCCCAAACTATCCACCCACCTAGCCTTACCAATTTATTTTAAACCAGCGGGCACAGAAATTATTTAAATGGCGGGTCACAAAACAGCAACTATTAAGATGTTCTTCAAAAACCTTGTACAGAGAATTATTGGTTTCTATATACTCAGGTGCCCCAGAGTTCAGGAATTGTCCAAAAAATCGTAATGAGGATATTCTGAGCCAATTAAACAATACAAGACTACCTGATTTTATGTGGGAATCCCAATGGCTTACCTTATATGGTAAATTAAATGTAAGAGGCACAGCTAAATATAAGGCCAAAACGGAGAGAATGTGTCCATATTCAGATTGTACAGACCAAGAGGAAACTATGGAACATTTCTTTCTCCATTGCTCAATAGCACACAAAATATGGGATTATTTGGCTATAGCTAGGAACTTCCCTTGGTTGGCTCATCTCACCTACGATATCTTAGTAATAGGGTATTTTCGGTAGTTTTTCAGTCTTTTCATAAGGAGACTTTACAGATTTTTTTGCTTGTTTAAGATATTGTTTATGGCAAACAAGATGCCAATGGGTCCTATACCAAAATAAACCATCAGTTCAAGGTTTTAGGGCTTATGTTACAAATATTTTGAATAATATTGTTGTTTCAGAAGTTCAACAGTATAATGTTAAAAAGGTCAGAATGTGGTGGAAAGGTTTTTCTCCATTATCAAATTTAAATAAGGTTGTGGATAATCTTAGTAACAGTTAATCCCAATATTTCTCTTTTTGAACTTCTATGATTTTTAGTTTTTAGAATTATTAGGAGAATGAGAGTGTGGTCTAATGTTACCTTTTTTTTATTTTTCTTTTTAGTTCTTATATCCTAGTATATGTTTTAATTTTAGTATACAATGTTAAGCAAGTCCTGAAATTGTTTTTTTTTCCTTGTTTTTTTCATGATTGTTACTGTATTTCTTGCTTTTTCATACCTGTTATGTTTGACATGTGTTTATTTTCAATAAAAATTGCCCCTACTCTTTTCGATAAGTGCCATGGGATCTTTAACATCCACCTGAACTACCACCAATCCAGGCAGATGGGACCTCGGTTAAATGTCTCATCCGAAAGATGGCACCTCAGAAGTGCAGCACCCCTCTCATGCTGCACTACAGTGTCAGTACTGGGATATTAACCCAAGTGCCAGATGTGGGAACTGAACCCACAGCCCTCTGATCTCCCGGCCTCAGAGGCGAGTGTGCTACCTACTGAGCCACTGACACTGACAATACGCTGAGACCCCCACATAAAAATAAACTTGGTAAAAGCTTAATCAACTAATGAAATAAAGGCTGAAAATAGGACAAAATTAGCACTATCAGCCTAATAGAATGAGCCATTTAACAGAGCTAAGTGGAGCTCAGTAGGTGATACAGAACCACCCTACATGGTGGCCATCTTTACTTCTAGAGGGGTTGAAAACATGGAAACATGGGGACAGATTTTCGAATCGGTAAGAATGCCACAATCCTCTGGTGCGCCGACCGTATGGCGCACAGAGCTTGTGGCATTCTCCTGTCAGCAATTGGGATTTTCTATCCCTTGTGCTGACTGCAGGTCCTTAGGCCACATTTATGTGGTCTAGCCAGTGCCACTCCCTAGGGCCTCTAATTTGGAGCTTGTGCCAGATATTCGGTGCAAGCTGCCGTAAATCATGGAATGTGTTGCAACTATGTCTGGGAATGTAAAATCAGGCATAGTTGTGGCAATGTGGTGTGTTGCACCAGCAAAACCTAAGTCCTCTGGTGCAGGGCAGGACACAAGCCCTGTGCCATGGTTTGAAAATCCTGCCCATGTATTTTTAAGACTTTTTATTATCGCTGTATGCACAAAAGTGTATGTGAGTTCAAATCTGAAATGTTCAGGTTAGAAGAGTTTTGCCCAAGAGTGATTCTTTGCTAGGTGACTTAATTGCCAACTTTAAAGATTTTTAATGATTATTAACATTGTTTTCCATTTTCTTACATGCACACTTCCTTTTTTCATAAATTTTTCATAAAGTACTTTTTTACAACTTCAATACTTTTCATTTTTGTGAGTCAAATACATTTTTGTGAGATAAGACTCATTTTTGTGAGTCTTAACAGTCACAAAAGTGGGTAAAAGAAGGGGAAACTGCACATCAATAACAAAACAATTGCTTGAAGCTGTAGTCTAAAGCTTGTGTGGTTGATACAATGGGTGTAAGGTGGATTTTCAAGTGCTGTACTTTTTTTATTAAAAGAATACTTTTTACATTGTTAATGAAATTGTGTTGTTCAGTGTCATGAAAACAGTATCACTATTCATGACATGAAAACATTTTTTCTTGATGTGCTGATCCAAGCCAGATTGCTTCCAGGAGGGGGGGGCTCTGCCAAGAATAAGGAGTCCTCCTCTACCACACAAAAGAGCTGGTAATTCAGATCTCTGGTTGGCAGCACAGGAGCTAGCCATGGACCCAAGGGTATCAGGAGGCAGCCAATTAGTGCCTTCTCCACTCCCCCACCTTCCCACCAGCCAGTAGGATATGAGCTGGAAGTAGCAGGAAGCTTCAACAGGGACTTTAAAAACCTTGTTGCACAACTGATCTTGGATACTGCCACCTGATTACTTCCAGGAGGGGGCTCTGCCAGGAACAGGGAGTCCTCCTCTACCACACAAAAGAGCAGGTAATTCAGATCTCCGGTTGCAGCACTGAGGTAGCCATGGACCAAAGGGGATCAGGAGGCAGCCAATCGGTGCCTTCTCCATGCTCCTCGCCTTCCCACTGGCCAGTAAGATCTGAGCAGAAAGAAGAAGGAAGCCTCAACAGGGGCTTTAAAAATCTTATTGCACAACTAAATTTGGACACCACTGCCATACTGCTTCCAGAAGGGGGCTCTGTCAAGAACAGGGAGACCTCCTCTACCACACAAAAGAGCTAGTAATTCAGATCTCCAGTTGGCAGCACCAGAGTTAACTGTGAACTCAAGGGGATCAGGAGGCAGCAAATTGGCATGTTATCCATGCCCCCAACCTTCATGCTGACCCATAGGATCTGAGCAGGAAGAAGCAGGAAGCTTTAGCAGGGGCTTTAAAAACTCTGTTACACAACTGATTTTAGATACCACCACCAGATCAATTCCAGGAGTGGGCTCCACCAGGAAAATGGAGTCCTTCTCTACCACACATAAGAGCTGGTTATTCAGATCTCCAGTTGGCAGCATCAAGCTAGCCACGGACCAAAGGGGATCAGAAGGCAGCCAGTCAATCACTTCTCCATGTCTCATGCCTTCCTGCCAGCCATTTGGCATGAGTTCCTTCAAGTGCTAATCACTCATTGACTACTATTTAAGAATTAGGATTCCAAGCAGCCCCGTGCACAAAGGACAGATATGCAAAGAACATTGGAGTCTGCCCACCAGAGTCAGCCCAATGAGGCATCCAGCAGCCAGCCATTCTGGTCTCCTGCTGACCCAGGGGGATCCCTATCCTGGTTAACCTATTGGGGGGGCTGCATAATAGGTTGGCTGAACTTGGGAGATTAGCTAGGCATCAGGGGGCAAGCATGTCAGGGGGTTTAGGGGCTTGCTCTTTGTTTTTCTTTCTTATTGTGAGGTTTGTTCTAAATGGATATATGGTATTAGTATGTTGCTATGTTGTAGAGATTGTAGGTAAACTGCTGCTGGGAACTAGTGTGTTTCAGAGATCAGGGGCTTACTGTTAGATAGTAGCTAGCTATAGTAGGGTGCAGGTACTTGCCATAAAAAGCATGCTAGGTATTAGTGAGCTTCAGCGTGTAAGCGCATGTGATTACTGGGTGGTAGTATGATAGCCCTACTTGGACTGGGACAAAAAAAAGAAAACAGGAAGACAGAAAGGATAAGAACAGGAAAAAGGAAATGAGAGGAACTGGTACAATGCAGTGGTTGTGGGGCTACAGTCTAGAAGGAGACCTTCTGGAGGCTGTGGTGCTGTCCCATCAGTGTGCACCTCTTTGGGAGGAGGGAACAGGTCTAAAGGCTCCAGAAAGTGCTGGTAGAGAGTCAGGAGAATGTAATTAGACTTAAAGTTGCATTTTCAAGGAGTTGGGGGACCCTCTATCTCATCCAGGGACCACCTAGCCAGACACTGCTATGTCAAAGACTGCCATAAGGAAGGAGGGGTTGGCCTACAGTGGCCTCAAGAAGGGCAGGGGTGGTAGGATTGGGAAAGCTAGGGAAGTGGGTAAAAGGCACACTCCTCATCCATTGCCACTAAGAAACTACTATGCCCTTTTGGCGGAGTGGGACTACCATAAAATGGCACCCAAAGTGGTAGACAGTGAGGATATGGGGTACTCCCTGAATGGAATCTGGGGAAAAGGAGACCCCCAGAGAAGGAGGAAGCAACTTCTAGTGGGGGGACTTTATTGTCAAGAGGATAGAGTTGGGGGAAGGAAATAAGGTAGAGAGGGAGATTAATTGCCTCCCTGGTGTACCAACTCAGAAGGATAGAAAATGCATCCAGCAGATAGCGAGAGCAATAGGAAGGAAGGAAGGAAGGAAGGGGAGCTGGATATCATTGTCCACCTGGTAATGAATGACCTAGTTCTGGAAGGGACAGGGGCAGTGCAGGAGCAATTTAGGGAGCTTGGAAAGGGTCTTAGGCAAGTAGTATGCACTGTAGCCTTTACAGAAATCCTGCCTGTCTCCAACAGGAGGAAGAAAGGAGAGTGAACTCTGCACTAAGGTCTTCAACTCATGGTTGAAGGAACAGTGCAGAGAAAAGGGGTATGGCAACATTGGGGACTGGGGCTCTACCTGGAGGGATCAGAGCTTGTACAAGGGGGATGGCCTACATCCATCCAGGAAGGGAACAGCAGTGTTCAGTGGATCATTTAAGTGTTACTTTGATGGACATTTAAACTTGCCAAGGGGGTGGCAGAAGGCAAAGGGGTGGCAGAAACAGCCCCCTCATAGACTGTGATAGAGGGTAGAGAATTTCTGAGGGAAACGATTCCCACTGAAATGAAGGACAACCAAGGGTGCAATGGATCAGCATGGGAGGAAGAGGGGAAGAGAAGTAGGCAGTATGAAAAAGGAGAGAAAGGGAGAACAACAAGAAAAAGTGAGAAGGGATAAGAGAAGGACTAACAAAATCAGGACAGCCATTTGTGCCAATGCTAAAAGTCTGGGAAATAAGATATTAGACCTGAAGGCCACCATATCTGAGGCAGGCCTAGGTATTGTGGACATCACCAAAACATGGTGCACTAACAGCTGTGACTAGGAAATTGTCATACTTGGCTACATGATGTTTGGAAGAGACAGGGCAGGAAGGAAAAGTGGGGAAGTGGTGCTTTATGTTACGGAAAACATCAAAATGATGGAGGTACAGGGAATTCAGGGTTTCAAGGTGTTTTGAGTCAACCTCAAGTCTGGAAATGGAGCCACCATTCAGATGGAAGTGGTATACAGGCCTCTGACAAAGGGAGATGACTTAGACAAGGAGATGTTGGAAGACATAGGCAAAATGGCTGAGAAGGGGAGGTGGTGCTGGTAGGGGACTTTAATCTGCCAAATGTTGAGTGGAGCCTACCTGCTACAGCTTCATATAGAAGTAGAAGCACCTTAGACTCTCAACAGGGGGCATTTTTCAGGCAGCTGGTCAGTGAACCCACTCGGGGTGAGGCAAGAACTGGGACAGTGTTGCAGATATCAGAGTGGGAAAGCATCTGGGGACTAGTGGCCATCACCCAGTATGGTTTAATGTAAGAACAACAGTGGAATCCAGCCACATTAGGGTGAGGATTCTGGATTTCAGAAGGGCTGACTTTACAAAGATGGGGGATGCCTCCAAGAGGACCAGGTGAAGAGTGATATTGATTGTGGGGGAGGCAAATGAGCTAGATTAAAAGAGAGCATAGTAAAGGCAACAAACCTGTACATCAGGCAAATAAGTAAAAGCAGAAGGAGAAGGAGACCACTATGGTTCTCAAGGGAAGTGGTAGATAGGTAAAAGTGAAAGTGGTAGGGAATATCCAGGTGGTGAGGACACCAGTAGGTGCAATTTTTGTGGACCTTTCTAAGGCTTTTCATTCCTTGGATCACAGTGTCTTCCTGTCCAGGGTGGCATCCCTGTATTTAGAGGATTTGAGAATAGGTGGCTGGACTCATATTTGATGGGTAAACCCAGATGGTGAAGATAGGCAATTGGGCTTTCGGTATGTTGTCGGTTGGGTTGGAGGTCCTTCAGAGTTCCATTTTGGGCTCTCTTTTGTTCAACATAAATGTTAATGGTTTATGTTTTACAGATTCATGCATATCATACCACCTATATGCGGATGGTACTGTAATCTATATTTTGGATTGTAATATAGACAAAATTCAAGGTAAACTCCAAAGAGCATTTAATGAGTTGCAGACTTTTTGAGAACAATAAATTAGTCTTGAATGCAAAGAAAACTCAGTCTATATTGTTTTACAGATCTAATAGGGCTCGGGAGGATTTGGCATTTGAGGTGGTTACCTTAGGGGGATCCCCAATCCATCAAGTATGGTCGTATAAATATCTTGGATTATGGTTAGATGATTCCTTGCATTGGGCTATACATATTAATAACTTGATTAAAAATGTAAGGAAAAGACTGGGAGTCCTATACAGGGTTTGGTCCTGTATGAGCTTGGATACCCATAAGAGAGTAGTGGAATCTATGATTATTCCTGTATTTAATTACAGAGATATCCTTTATTCTTGTGGAAGAAAAAAAGATCTTGCTAAATTAGAGGCCGGTTATGGAAGATTGGCTAGATTTATATTGGATGCCCCACACTTGATTCATAAGTGCCATTTGTATGATATGGAGGGCTGGCCAAATTTAAATGAAAGAAGTAAAGAGCATTTAATAATTTTTATTTGCAAGGGTTTGCTGGGTAAACTTCCAGGGTATGTTTCTGAAAGGTTGGTCTGTAGGCTCAAGTTGGGTTCCTTGAGATCTGCAGATATCTTAGATTTAGATACTCCCAAATGTATTTGGGAAATTGGATGACAGTCTGTTTTTTTAGAGGCCCAGTGAGCTGGAACAAAATAAATTCAAAGCTAAAAGAATTATTAAGGAATCCATCTTGGAAAGTAACTGGGACATGGTTAAGAGATGCAGTAGGCAAATTAAGACAGCATTACTCTGAATAATAGGGAGTTTTATAATCGAATAGGTTGGTAGCACTGTTCATTTGCCTAAATCAGTAAGGGTGGTGCAGCTTTTATCTGATGTATTTATTATATCTTTTTATACTGTGTATGAAAAGAGTGTAATTTGTATTAATGTATTTGGAATATTGTCACTGCTATGCCTGACATATCGGTAGCTATGCCCTTGCTGTTAAGGGAAGGGGACAGAAATGGCAGGGATGCAGAAATGTACAAAAAATGCCCACTGTGATATAGTGCAGTGCTGCAGTCCATAGGGACAACATGGGTGGATTGCTTTTTGGGGGAGGGTCAGGCAGAGGAAAAACAGTTCCTGTGGATGTCATTGTAAATGAGTTTATTCCCAATTGAGTTTATCCATATTCATATGACTGGTATGAATAAAATATTTTACTACTACTTTACTACTAGGTAAAGGCGAAAGCAGTGGCATTCGGAAGGTATAAGGAGATTCAGAGAGAGGAGGACTGAGAAGGGTATCTGGGGAAATGGAGGGAGGCAGGCAAAGCATAAGGAGTGCAAAAGTGCAAGCTGAGTAAAGAATAGCACAGACAGTATCAGTGGAGAACAAGACATTTTTCAGGTATATGAGTGAGAAAATGAAAACCAAGGGAGGGATTGCATGGTTCAAAAAGGAGGGAGGGGGTTGTACTGAGGAGGACAAAGAAAAGACAAACATCTTAAACAAACATTTCTGCTCAGTATTCACAGCTGCGAGGGAAGGGGAGGAACCACAAATAAACAACAAGAGCTTGGAAGAGAGGGAGGTGAACTTCAGTCCCTTTTCTGAGGAGAGGGACAGGAAAGCACTAACTAATCTGAGGGTGGACAAAGCCATGGTGCCAAATGTGGTGTATCCAGGGGTGTTAAAGGAACTCAGGGAGGTGCTAGCTGCACCCATGACAGACTTGTTTAACAGTTCACTGGAGGCCAAAGGACTGGAGAAGGGCAGATGTAGTCCCACTTCACAAAAATGGTAGCAAGGAGGAGGTGGGAAATTACAGGCCTATCAGCCTGACATCTGGCGACACCAGGGACATGGTCACATCAGCAAACCTCACACAAATATTGGACTTCACAACTACAATGAACTACAAAACTGGCACCAGCACTTTACAGCACTTTACTGGATCCTGACTACGCCATACTGCCTGACTCTCTCAGCGACCATCCCCCCATCAGCTGCACCTGGTCAAACAAATTCTGGAAATCTCCACCAAAGGTCATCCTCAGCAGAGTCCTACCCCGTGGGAAGCTAACCCACCTAAAATCACACCTACTAAATCAAGACTGGTCCCCCATCAACCTGGCCCCCGTTGCAAATACAGCCCTTGATCAATTCATATGCATTTTTAATGAAGCTTGTAACATCTTTGCCCCACCAAAAAAGTGAAAAATTAAACCCCTCTGCAATCCTTGGCTCACGGGTTCCCTCTTAAAGAAGCTGAAACACAGAGACCACCTCTAGGAACTAGCCAGAGAAGCAGGAAAACAGGCGGACATCCAAAATTTCAAAAGAGCTAGAAATGATTGCACCAAATCCATACGCCAACAGAAATTTGAATACTACAAGACTGCACTCGCTGACACTTGGGGAAATGCAAGAGCATTCTGGAATAACATTAAAGATGTTACCGGGAAGGAGTCCAAATCACCCCCTACTGCTATCACAATAAACGGGAATACTATCCTGGACCTAAAAGTCATAGCCAACACCTTTAATGATGCCTTCACCGACCTCAGCAGCATCCTCCCCCGTGACTTTTTCAACGACAGTGACCCCCCTCTTCCCACCCATCAGTCATCACCTAAATATTGTCCCCCTTTCTACTTCAGAGCAGTAAACAAAAATACCGTCAGGAAATACATTTCCAAAGCCATCAAACACACTAGAGCAAGTGCTGACACACTGGACCTCAAACTTCTGTCCCTCACTCTAGACGAAGTTCTGGGGCCTCTCACCAGGCTCTTTATTCTCTCCCTCTCTCTCAGCCAATTCCCTGACAAATGGAAGGCAGCAACTGTCACACCTATCGATAAAGGTGGTGACCTGACCTCCCATGTGAACTACCGACCTATCTCTATCCTGCCATCCCTCTCTAAGGCCCTGGAACGGATAGTAGCAGACCAGCTCACTGATCATCTGGATAAGTACAACATCCTTTGCCAGCAGCAACACAGATTTAGAAAAGGACATAGCACTGCCACGACACTTCTTGAGTTTACGGGAGCCATACACAACTCCCTTGATCAGGGTCGCCTAACTGGAGCTACATTCATCTACCTGTCAAAGGCTTTTGACACTGTCCACCACTGCCTCCTGCTTCATCAGCTGCTGAACATTGGCCTCTCTGCGGAATCAGTGAAATGGTTCAATAGCTATCTTGACAACAGGTCCCAATGTGTAGAAATATCAGGCATTTTCTCCGACACTAAACAGGTTCACTCCGGTGTCCCCCAAGGCTCCATCCTGGGCCCATTGCTGTTCAGCCTGTTCCTCAACTCCATTCCCGAATCCACCTCTCAGCAAGTCATACTCTATGCAGATGACATGGTGATTCTTGCCTCTCATCATGACCCAAGCTACCTGCAACAAACCCTTCAACACGGCTTCACCTCTGTTGATCCTTAACCAGAAAAAAATGAAGACCATGATTTTCAACAGCCACCAAAACAAGCACAAACACCACCAACTCTCCTTAAACACCTGCCTTGGGGACTTCCTGTAGCAGGTTGACTCCTTCAGATACCTAGGAATCACCTTAGACCCACACCTGTCCTTTGGAACCCATATAACCAATGTCGCTAAAACTGTGAATACTAGATTGGGCTTACTGCACCGGCTTTGTCGGCACCTGACTAAAGAGGCCCTCTTTGCCTCAGTTCAAAGCTCCATCATCTCCCAGATTGACTATGGTCTTGTCATTTATGGCACTGCCACTACCACTGCACTCATAAGGATTACTACCACCCTTAACAAGGCCTGTCGACTCATCACTGGGGCAGAACGGCTCACACACACCTGTGACCTCTAGTCACAAGCTAACTGGCTTCAACTTGATAATAGAATTCAGTACCAAACCTGCGTGGTTGCTAAGAAAATGCAGTTGGGAACTGCCCCTCCCTGGGTCTGTTCACTCCTTCAAATGAAAACCAGCTCCAGAATTACTAGGGGATCAAAGCCATAACTTTTCTGTATCCCTCACTGCCGCACAGCCATTGGCCAGTGTTCATTCACCTACAGGGCACCAACTTGGTTTAAAGGGCTTGCCAATGATACTATACAATACCACTGGAGCTCACGGTCCTTCAAACGTGCCAAAACACCTGGTTTGCTTCCAGCATCTGCGACTGTCATGGATAATGTCTATGCAACACCGCTCCACTACCGCTCTCCCTATATCTAGCGCCTACATAATGCACTTGCCCCAGTTTGCCTCTGCCTCCATCCACTTCCAGCTCTCCGACAATGCCACCTTCCTGGCTGCTTCACCCCACCCCACCCTCCATATGTTTACCTACCCCCACCTCTCCTCTCTTCTCATTTTCTTACCTTCCGCCTTTGCCCCTCCATTTTATTTCTACAACCCCTCCCCCTCATGTCCTCTTCCTTTCCACTTTACCCTCTCCCTGTCTGTTCAAAATTAATTTGATATCCTTTACTCTTATTTGTGTTACAATTTTGTCTATTGTTATGTGATATCAATGTCTTGACATGGAACCTTTGTAAAAGAGCCCTGGGCTCAAAGGTAATTGTAATCCTAGAATTGAAATAAATAAATAAATCTGTAGTAGGGGAACTGATGGAAACACTATTAAAGGAAAGAATCATGGAGCATCTGGAATCCTGTGGACTGCAGAACCTGAGTCGGCATGGCTTTATGGAGGGGTGGTTGTTCCAAACAAATCTGACAGATTTTTTTGACTAGGTAACCAAGGTGTTGGATCAGGGAAGAGCAGTGGATGTGGCCTACCTGGACTTCAGCAAGGACTTTGACACCGTTCCATATAGGAGGCAGGTAAACAAGTTGGGTAGTATGGAGGGGGCAATAAGGTGGTAACATGGGTAAGAAACTGGTTAGGGGATAGGATGTAGAGGGTGGTGGTAAATGGAGTTTCTTCTGAGGATGGGAGAGTGACCAGTGTGGCACCTCAAGGGTCAGTACTGGAGCCAGTTCTCTTTAATGTCTTCATTAGCAACATAGAAGAGGAACTGGAAGGAAAGGAAGGTTTGCCTCTTTGCGGATGACACAAACATCTGCAGTAGAGTGGACATGCCGGAGGGGGTGCAAAGCATGGAAAGAGATTTAAAATGACTGGTGGAGTGGTAGAAAGTTTGGCAGCTAAGATGTGATGCACAAAAGTGCATAATAATGCACTTGAGTCACAGAAACCCAGTGGTGCAGTAGAAAATGGGTGTAGAAATATTAACAATGTCCAAGAAGGAAAGGGACCTGAGGGTAATCATATTGGATGACATGAAGGTGGCCAGGTAATGCAACAATGCAACGGGAGAGCTTGTGGGATGCTGGGATGTATAGTTAGGGGTATTACCAGTAGGAAAAGGGAAGTGGTGTTGCCACTGCATAGGTCTTTAGTAAGACCCCACCTGGAGTACTGTGTCCAGTTTTGAAGGCCACATCTCTGGAAGGACATAGGCATGATAGAGGCCATCAAAAGGTGGGCTACCAAGATGGTACAGGGTCTACATCAAAAGTCCTATGAAGAGAGGCTGAAGGAACTGAACATGTACACCCTTGAGGAGAGGTGGGAGATGGGGGATATGATTGGGACCTTGAAATACCTCACAGGGTAAAGAAGGTACAAGTGGAAGGTATTTTTCAGAGGAAGGGGTACTTTAGAACAAGGGGCCATGATATGAAGCTGGAGTGGGCATAGGTTCAGGAGAGATGTGAGGAAATACTTCTTCACAAAAAATGGTGGTGGATGCCTGGAACAGTCTTCCAGTAGAAGTAGTAGGGGTGAAAGCAGTGGTGGGATTCAAAAAAGCCTGGAATAAGCACAAGAGAATCATAAGGGGTGGGTAAGGCATGGAAGAGACAGTGCCATAGACCTGGAAGGGTCTACAGAATAAGTGATGCAACAAAGAAAGGCTGATTGGATGGCCAAGCACCCTTATCTGCCATCAGGTTCTGTGTTTCTCTGTTTCTATTTTCATGAGATAAAACATTTGCTTTGGTGATAGACTCAATGATGAGAAAATACTGTATACAGATGGCTTTGTAGGGCTACAAGTCCGGGGAAATGGATGTAAAGATGCAGCTGTATTGCTGCTAATCTGCTGGGCCATTTGGTAAGTCTGCTAAAAATCTGGAGCCATGAATGTGATGATGCAACTGCTTCATGAGTAGCCGACAGGGCCACTCACTATGCAAGCTACAAGTCTGACACAGTGTGCATCACTATGCAGCATTCTACATGAAGTATAACAAAAACAAAGCTTAAGGTATCAATTACACATATATAAATACTTGTATACAGTATATATTTATCCAATGCTTGTGAGGATATTTAGTGGCACTTATCAGCAATATTTTTCCTGTCTCCCCATCTGGAGTGAGAATATCAAAGTATTCTCAGCCTAGGTTCCTATGAAGAAAAATATCCTCACTGTAGGTTTTGATTGGTGGAAGCCAGCAGCACAAGTAGCCAAGTTCTAATTTTAGAACTCAAAAGTTCAGTCGTGTTCTGGCTCCCACCAACTGGTTTCACTTCACCTGTAACTCCCTTAAAGTATAGTACTTTCATTTTCTCTACCTACTGCTGTTGACCCCTTTTTTCTTTTACAAATAAAATAGTGACCAAAACAATAAACTAATATATAGCTTGTCACAAGTATTCATATAGTCTAATTTTTCTGGCCTAATTATTTTGGTCCCCATAGCAGCCACAATTAATGACTTCTAGTACCTACAGCTGATGCCAACTGCTGCTCCAATCAGCTCCACACTCTGAGTGAGATATTCTTCCTTCTGATGCCAACCTGCAGGCTGCTTTTCATGGCTATTCAAAAAGCTGCTGCTGCTGACACTACACGCTGGCCACTTTCTCTACACTTGAAGTCGACTCTCTTAGTACGCTGATGCAATGATACATGTGAAAGCGTCACATGTGCCATGCATCCCATGCCACTCAGCCATTCAAAACGACAAATGGAACAAAGCAGAAAATAACTGAAAGTGTAAAATATATATATAAAGAAATGAAAAATGCTAAACTAACTGAAGCATTGGATAAATGGAATATGCCATGACTCCAGGAGAGATATTGATGATATTTCTCACTCCTGTTGTTTAACCTTCGACTTCACTCATGATGCCACAAGATCAAACAGCACTCGTAAAATATTTCATTGAAGTTACCTGAGGTCAAGCTGCCTTTGTGCAGATAAATGATTTATCACACAGTTCCCCATCACATATCCCTTATTTATACAATGAGTATGCTGCCAAAAGTACCCAGATAAAAACGCTATCCTAGCTGAAGATGAACCTGACTCATAAGATAACAATTCTATCTTATGAATCGGGATTAACACACCAGCTATCTCCACACTCCAGTTCATAATAATCACAGACTGGCTGTGCAATTAAGCAGATCTAATTTTATGCCCTAAGCTGTTTCTTCAACACTATCAGTCAAATCAAAGTCAAAAGCACAAGTAAAAGTGAACTGCGCTGATGCTGACTCAGGCACAACCGTAAAAAAAAGGCTTTCAGTCTCTCGTGCCAAACCTGCATGAAGCACAGCATTTTAAATCTCACACATGAAAAGGAGATTGTCACAATGATATAAAAAATTAAAAAGAAAACTGATAGATACATACACAGACATATATATATATATATATATATATATATATATATATATTTACATAACAGGTGTAGGTCTGGATTAGCAAAGATAAAAGTACTACCTTATGACTGGCTTGCAAGATAAATACTACTGTCTTACAAAGCTGGGTATCTCACAAGGAAATACATGACCATCTTGCAAGATAGTACTACTATCTTGCAAAACTGGGTGTGTCACAGTGAAATACTAAATCAATTAGAGAGCAGCTTTAACAGCGCTTATGACATCACAATACAAATGTGCAGCACAAAGGTCAGCATATATGAGATGCTTTGCAGATTTAGTTGCTTTCTTCTTTGCATCTGTTTTGATTGTATTGAGTTGTACCGTACAGATATGGTAGTATTAATTTGTACTGTACTGATTTTTAATGCACTGATTTGCTTCTCTTGTGCTGAGCCATTGATCAGAAGGGCACCATTTACATTTTGTACTTTTTCTTTTTCTAACTTTTGATCCTTTCTATTACAAAACTACCTAAACACCTCTTGTACAAATCAAGTATGAGATGGGTAAGAATGAGATAGTGGAAAAATCTTCACTGGCCATACTTGACCTCCTGACCTTATGAGTGGCAAAGCCATTTTGCCAGTTGTGAGGTCAGGAGATCAAGTATTGCTTGTGAAGATATTTCTGCTATCTCACTCTCACTCTCACACATAACTCAGATAATTTACTACAGGGCATGTGGTCATGCAGTCACCAAGCTGTGTGTATGTCAGAGCATAAACACATGCCTTGTAGTGGATTATCTGTTACACATACACATATGCAGTATGTCTATATATAAATATTTATTTTTTCAGAAAGTAAAGAAATAACTTGCAAATGCCTAGGTTACATTAGGGCAAAGCCAACACTGCACCCAGTTATCATTAAAACCAGAGGAACATCACAGAACAGAGTCACTATGTCTGCAAGATCTTTTTCCCCTAACCCTCTATTTCAATGTTTTATTCTTCCACTCAAACAGATGCATAGTTTTCTTTCACTATATTATATGTATTTTTTTTACAAACTGCATAGTGATAATCATGTGTCCAGATTGGTTGCCACCTATTTATTAGATCTGTCTGCTTCAAAGGTAAGAAGAAACATACTGGCAATCAGAACACAGAACACTACTGTAACAATTACACAAATACAAAAATGTTAAAAAACAAAGTGACATTCACAGTTTTATTTTTTGAAGGTTCTTTTAGTAGCCTGGCCCATCAATTCATTATCTGCCTATCAGGGAAAGCTTTGCTGCTGCTCTATAAGTGATAAAACTGAATCTATGGCTTTAAAGTAGAGCTGTGCAGAATTGTCAGATTCCAGCAGAACAAAATTTTCAAAATTCAGCTTAAATTACACCAAAATTCCTCCAGAAACATAATGGGGCAATTCTATGGCAGAAAATAGTCGCGGAATAATTTTCTGCAGAAAAATGCTGTTCTGCGGAATATCATTCCGTGGATCACAGTAGACAGAATTCCACAAAAGAACCAGTAAAATTCTGGTGGAAATTCTGCCAGCAGAATGGTCATTCCATACTAATTCCACTGGTGGGCTTCTGCATTCTGCCCACCACTCCTTTAAAGGGAAATTCTCATCTACTCCACAGTAATGCTGTGGGATATAGAGTTCCTGATTAAGCAAAACAGCATAAAATTCCTTTTTTTAGTTATTTGCATGTTTATAGCTTTAGTTCCTATCTGGTTGATCCTGTGTCCCGCGGCCCACCATGTCGTCAAGTGTCCCCCATGTCCTACCCTCTGATGACACAGATGATGGGCTAAACTGTGAGGATATCTATGTGCTGGAACATCTGTTTTAAGTCTCACATTGTAGAACAGAACCTTTTTGGGCTTATTTTACCAGTACCAATTGTGCTGAGCTCGGCTATTACTATTCAAAAGATATTATGGTAAGGTTAAAAAGGAAAGGGGGAACTGTGCAGAAAGGGACCATGAAAATACAAACATCCTGAAGAAATACTTTTTTCAGTGCTGACAAAGGAAGGAGAAATGGAGGGGCCACAAAAAAATAACAGGAGCATAGGAGGGAGAAAGATGGACACTAGTTATTTTACAGAGGAGAGTGTCCTGAATGGACTCGCTATTCTGAGAATGGACAAAGTAATGGGGCCAAACAGAGTGCATCATGGTTATTAAGGTAGCTCTGGGAGGTGCTGACTGCACCTCTGACAGTCCTATTTAACAGCTCATTGTAAACAGGAGTGTTTAGGAGAACTGAAGGATAGCAGATGTAGTCCCACTTCACAAAAGTGGTAGTAGGGAAGAGGTTGGCAATTACAGGTCAGTCAGCCTGACATCGGTGGTGGGAAAGTTAATGAAAGAAAAGCTAAAGGAATGGATTGTTGAATATCTTGAATCCAATGGGTTACAAGACCCAAGGCAGCCTGGATTCATGTGGGCAGATCATGTCAAGCAAATCTGATAGAGTTTTTTGACTGGGTGACAAACAAATTAGATCAGAATGGAGCAGTGGATGTGGTCAACCTAGATTTCAATATGGCTTTCAACACTCTTCCACATAGGAAGCTAGTGAGCAAGCTAACTGGGTAAGAAATTGATTAGTGAATAGGTGGCAGAGGGTGGTGGTACACTGAGTTCACTCCAACGAAGGGAAGATGACCAGCAGGGTACTTCAGAGATCAGTGTTTGGACCAGTCCTCCTTAATGTCTTTAAAAGTGACATTGCAGAGGAGCTGGAAGGGATGGTCTGCCTCTTAAGGGATCACACCAAAATCTGCAATAGGGTGGACACTCCTGGGGGAGTGGAAAGGATAAGCAGAGACCTGCGAAAAATTGAGGATTGGTCAAGGGTATGGCAACTGGGTTTCAACATGACAAAGTGCAACGTAATGCACTTAGGGCACAGAAACCAATCGGCAAAGTATACAATGGGAGTAGTTGTACTGATGGCCATCGTGCAGGAAAGAGACATGGGGTAATCATATATGATGATCTAAAGGTGGCCAGACAATGCTACAAGGCAGTTGGGAGGGCAATTGGGATACTGGGGTGCATAGGAAGGGGTATCACAAGCAGAAAGAGGGAGGTGACATTGCCTCTGCATAGATCACCAGTAAGACCCCACCAAGAAATATGGAAACATGGAATTTGATGGCAGATAAGGACTGCTTGGCCAATCCAGTCAGCCCATTTCTCCCTACCTACAGTACACAATTGTTGCAGACTATGCCCAATCTACAGCTCCTTCTCCTTCTTCCCTTCCTTTCCACTATGATTCCCTTATGCTTATCTCATGCATTCTTGAATCCCACCCTTGTTTTTTGCCCTACCACCTCTGCTGGAAGTCTGTTCCAGGAAACCACCACTCTTTCTGTGAAGAAGTACTTTTTCACATCTCTCCCGAATCTACCCCCCCGCCCAGTTTCATAGCATGTCCCCTTGTTCTTCAGCACCTTTTCTTTTGAAAAAATACTACCCTCCTGTGCCTTATCTACCCCTGTGAGGTATTATATCTCTACCTCTCTCTCCTTTTTCCCAAGGTGTATATATATATATATATATATATATATATATATACAGGTCTTTTAGTTTGTCCTCATAAGGCTTTTTATACAGACCTTGCTCCAATTTAGTTGTTCTCCTCTGGAGCACCTCCACTCTGTCTATGTCCTTCCAGAGATGGTCTCCAGAGCCGGATACAGTTATCTAGGTGGGACCTTACAAGCAATATATACAGAGGCACCACCACCTCCTTCTTCTTTCTGCTGGTGATACCCCTCTCTATGCATCCCAGGATCTAACTCAGCCTCCCTACTGCCTTGTTGTACTACCTGGCCACCTTTAGATTCTCCAAAATTATCACCCCATGTCTCTTTCCTGCTTTGTGGTCATCAATACCACTCCACAATTGTGTACTCCACCTTTGGGGTTCTGTGCCCTAAGTGCATTATTTAGCATTTTTTTGCATTGAATCCCAGCTGCCATAACCTTGACCACTCCTCTAATTTTCTCAGATCTCTGCTCATCCTTTGCACCCCCTGAGTGTCCACCCTATTGCACATTTTGATGTCATCCACAAAGAGGCAGACCTTGCCTTCCAGTTCCTCTGCAACATCACTTATACAGACATTAAAGAGTACCAGGATCAACACTGATCCCTGAGGCACCTCACTGGTCACCATCTCATCCTTGGAGTGAAATCCATTTACCATTAAACTCTGTTGCCTATCCTCTACCCAATTTCTTTTCCAGTTTACTACCTTAGGACCCACTCCTAAGCTACCCAGCTTGCTTACTAGTCTCCTATGTGGAACGGTGTTGAATGCCTTACTGAAATCTAGGTAGGCCATGTCCACTTCTCCACATTGATCTAGTTTGTTGATTACCCTGTCAAAGAAATCTATCAGATTAGTTTGACATGACTTTCTTTCTGTGAAACCATGCTGCTGCAGTTCTTATAACCCACCAGAAACTATGCTGCCTCGAGTCTGTGTCCATTTCTGGAAATCACACCTCATGAAGGACTTAGACAGAGTGAAGGTGGTCCAAAGAAGGCAACTAAAATGGTGCAGTTTCTCCATCAGAAGCCCTATGAGGAGAGATTTTTTTTTCTCCTGGCAGGACCCTGTCACTTTGTCAGCTCTGGTCACTGCCCCTGGAAGCCTCTACCACTATCTATGACTGCTGGGGTCCCCCAGTCACCCCCGGCTTACCCCCCCAGAAGGCGGGGCTGTGATCACATCTTCCATGATCACTGAACTAGTATCTGGTCGGGGGGCCCAGAGCGATAGTGGTTGTGCGAGATCTTCCGGGAGGGCTTCATTTAGACAGTGGCCCTCGCCCACCTATGTTTTCTGTCTTTTTCCTCATGGAGGTGGGGATGTGCAATGACGCCAGCGTCTGCCCCGCCTCCCAGAGAGATTAGCGTTGGCAGCGTGAGATCTCCCGGTCTCCACCAGGAGTCCTCAGTGCTCCGAGTGCTTCCCCCACCCTCCCCCGAGAGAAGGAGAGCAGTCCATAGGATGCTCCATCCTTCTACCCCCGGCCTGCCCTCTCTGATGACCGGGTCCATTTCTCGAACCCGGGTCACCCCGGCATCATAGCGAAATCCACTGCTCACGACAGCGGGCCAGCCTATGAGGAGAGATTTAAGGCCAAAAATATAGACACCCTGGAAGAGAGGAGGAAGAGGGGGATATGATAGAGATATTTAAATACTTCAAAGAGATAAATAAAGCACAGGAAGGAAAGTATTTTTTGTTTTTCAGAAAAATGGTGCTCAAGGACAAATGAGATGATAAAAAGGTGGAGAGGGTTAGATTCAGGAGAGATACGAGGAAGTACTTTCTCTCAGAAGGATTTGTTGATGTATTAGGATGGTATTACCACATGTTTCTGATGGTAAACAGCACAGCACTGTACCAAGACATTTACATTTTTCATGGAGGGCACAAAACTGGGGCAGGAACTTTTAAAAACTTTAAAATCTTTAATCTTAGTTCTGGAATAAAAGAAAACAAAAAGAATAACAGGGATCTTGATAGTCTTCTCAGAAATATTTTATTGCTAAACAAAACTATTTGGTGACTTACAAGAATGCTGCATGAATGTTACCTCTGAATGGATCCGGATTTCACTCTCTGCAGGATGTGTGCATGAAAGAGTTCAACACCCCTAACACAGAGCTGCATCTGTCTACCAAAATTAAGCAGTCCATACAATCTTTTTCCCTACTGAACTGCAGAAGTTGTAGCACTCTTGAGCTTACTGTTTTCTTTTGTAGTTTTTATTTTTGTCTATGACTGATTGCTGCTGGATCCTAATCCATGTCCTAGAAAGAAGAACAGCATGATAACGTATACTGATACCAACAGCTACACTAGTAGCCAGTGCCATGACCTGACCCCTGCTTGGTACTATTTGTTTCTAATGGGCCATCATGATTCACTACTCAGATGCTGATGTGTAACACTTGATTTGTTATACAACCGATGTATACAAATATACAAATAAAAAGGCAAATTTCAAGCAGAAAAACAATTTGTGTTAAAAACAAAAAATAACAGGCACTGTTTACAAAAACATGTTGATGACCAAGAATATGTGTATTAATGATAAAAGCAATATGGTACTTTGGGGGTTATGTTAATTTCCTGTTAATTACCCCCTATGGGCTTCACTTCATGCCAGATTATGCCTACTGGGGATGATTAACAGAACATCACTATAACTAAAGTACCTGGTTGCCAAGTAATGTTGTGACTGCTCTCCTTTTGCACTGCCTTGACAAAGGTAGTGAACCTAAACAGTGCCCCGTCCAGCCTCCTGTTTTCATTGCCAATCACTCTCGCCCCCAAGGTTATACAGGCTGCCTTTGTCTTCTCCTTTCCACTCTCCCCTCCCCTATTTCCCCCTCTCATCCTTTCATCCATCTGCACTTTCCCTCAGCCACCTGCCCTGTTACCAGCAACTTAGCACTGGTGTCTCTGCTACCTGCAATCTTAGCACTGGTATCTGCAAACTTTATATGTCTATTAACTGTGTATCTCTTACCTGCTCTCTTCATACAATTGTTGTCCCCCCCCCCCAGTATCAGGAAATAAACTTGTTATTTGTTCCCCAATTTGTACTTTACCAGCGTATATTAAAGGAATAATGCCCGACAGGGTGGGTGTTATGCTGGGATAACATCCACCTTGGTGGTTGGGCCGAGGCCAAGTGAGGCGTCAACACCGAATGTTATCCCAGCATAACACCCACCGGAGGGCATTATTCCTATTATACAATGGCTCGCTACTGTAAAAAATGAAAAGATAAAAAACTATATTTAAAAAGTTGATTTTTTGCTGTTTATTTCATGTGTAGGTGTACTTATTAAAAAAATAGTGCTGTTTTACTGTTGTGACCAGTGGGTGGAGCTGCTGTTAATGTCTTTTATATCTGACTAAGCTGCTGGTTTTGTACTTCCCCACAGTAACGTCCTCATTTGTTATTTTTTCCCCACAGTAACGTCAGTTTTTAATATTGCTTCCGTGTCTGTGTTTCGGATCTTTCCCGCCGCTTGTGGTTTGTGCTGTTTCTTGCTTCCGTGTCTGTGTTTCGGATCTTTCCACCGCGCGGTGGTTTGCGCTGTTTCCGCTGTCCGACTGGTGCCAGGAGGATGTGCTGAGTTAAATGAACGTCGGGACTTGGTAGGGAGGAGATTTTATGTGAAATAAAATTATGTCAGCAAATTCGTTCAAGTGCGAGGCAGGAGTTAGAGCCTCGTGGTGGCAGTTTGAATAGCGCTACTCTCGCTCACTCGCGCTCTCGAATCCATGTTATTGTTTTTTAAATAATATTGTGTTTGTGTGTGGTGGGGTGGCCCATTTATCTTTGTTTTAGGCAGAAAATTGAATGTTGTGTCACTGGTGAGCTGGGCAGGACAGACGATTTCAAGCAGCACACGGGTTACTGAAGCTGCTGGTAGACAAGGTTGCGGAGCGTTGGTTTTTAAATTATTGATGCGGTCCCGTCTGTACTGGGACTACAGTCGGGATGTTATGCTGGGATAACATCCTGGCTCCAGTCCCAGTTTGACCAATCAGAGTCCAGGAAATTTCCTTGCCATTGTATAATCTCTATTTTTGGAACCTTATATAATGTCTGACTCAGGATGGTTTTCCCTCCTATTGACTCTCTGTTATTTATCTTTTTATATAATGTCTGACTCAGGATGGTTCTCCCTCCTATTGACTCTGTAATTTCTCTGTAATTTCACTTGTTTAACTGTATCTATACACCCTGATGTAGAACCTATGTAATGAGCATGTTCTCAAAGGTTTTAATCTGAGATCACAATAAATAAAATAAATAAAAAACTCCCAAATGTACTTTACTGGTTAATTAAACTTCATTTTAAGTAAACAATCTTTATGTTTATATAAAAAATGTTTATACAACACCAGTGGAGACAGAACATTTGACAAGTAATATCTTTGTAGCTAACCTTGAGATATCATGCTATCTTGCTAGCTTTTTCATTTTTGCTATCTTGAAGTTCAGTTTCATCATAGTAAAGAACTGAACCAATCAAGGAGCATTTTTCACAATGCTGATGACATCATAACAGCCCAGAACAGCACAGAAGCCAGCAATTGAAAAAAGAGATAAATAGTTCAAGCCTCAAGTAGCAGGTTTAAAAGGTACTGTATAACTAGTAAATCGACATGGTATAAATCAAATATGCAATGGTCTGACTCAACACAAACAGTTTATCATAACTTCTGACAGTGTAGGACTTCCATAACTGACTTGTGGTTCCTCTACTTGTGAGTTATGGTCTTGCCTCACTCACTTGAGGATTGCATGCATTTTTGGAGATGTATCATTGCATAGTCCATATGAATTACTGTTTGGCTAGACAAAATCTCATATTTATTTGAAGCAGATTATCATGAGTGAGTTATTCAGATTCAGAACTCCTCTAGAGACCTTCTCACTTCTTCTCCAGAGACTGGAAATGCATTTCCACTCACTTTACTAACCCCGACATTACCACCAAGCTCCAAATCTCCTTGATGCCATCCATAGCTGATCCCTCATCAAGCAGACTGAAGCTTTACCCTTGTGATCTGTCAATCTTTAACTTCTGATGGATCATGAGAGCAGCAGTTCTAAAACCACAAAATGGTCTCAGTCCAAACAAGAATGCTGTGCCAAATCCCTTGTTATGAAGGTTATCAGCCTGGTGGTGCACCATATCTGTGATCCAGTTACCATATTGTTAATCATCTCCCTCAACTCTAATGAGGTAGCTGCAGCCCAGAAATGTGACAGAATTGTGCCCCTGCACAAAAGATGGGCTTAACAGGATCCAAGACCCATTTCATCCTTCTTGCCCTCTCCAATTTTCTCCAAAAGTGTGTTAACTTATAGCTAAGAATCTCAATCCACACAATATGCTCTCTCCCATAGAATTTGACTTCAGCAGGGAGCATTACACAATATCTGCATTGCTCAGAGTGATGAATGATCTCCAAATAAGGGCTATGTGAAGTGTAATGTTTGCCAGTGGAATTCAGTCAAATTTTTAATTCCGCTTCTGGTCTAATTTGCAAAATGTCTGTGAACATTTTGTGACATTTCACCAAATATACATTTTGTTTTTTCCATCTAAGTTTAAAAGTGCTAGTCCAGCTAGCACCAAATTTAGAAGACTGAAAGCTCACTACTGGAAGTAAAGGGGTCCCACAATTTAGATTCCTAGCTCTAAAGTGAGATGAATTATAAACAAATAATCACAACATTTCAAATTAAAGTTCATAAGCATGCAAACTGCACAGTATCAAGCCCCTATAACTTTATAACTAACGAATGACACTAAAAATAGCCATAGATTAGTGCATAAAAATTGCATAATAAAATCAGTAACTGAAGTAGAATTTTATGACGTTTGTGAAATTTTGGAATTTTGTGGTAATTTTGTGGAAGCCATAACTATTAATTTTACCAGGTCATGCACTTCAGCTGCCATTGGTTAGGAAGGAAAAAGGCCAGGAAGAGAGTTAATGAAGTAGCATTTATATGTAATAATACAGTATTACCCAACATAAGGCACAGACATGTTAGTCAGTGTCTCAAGAACCATCAAAAATAATTATGGGCATCACTTTTTACTTGCCTGACTTATTGATAGTTGCCAGCTAACCACTAGGACTCACAGACTAAATGGCTTGTAGAGGCATGCACATGCTGTTTCTATACAATACCACCTGATGATTGTTTCAGAACCTTGTAGACAGCAATGAATATTTTTTTTTTCATTTCATAACAGTGGCACCAAGTGATACCAAGCATTACAACTAGTTACAACTGAGGTCAGTGTGACAGAAGTATTTGGAAGTCTTTAATTATAGTAGACCATGATACTTGGTGCCACTGTAGCAGGAGTCCTGCATGGTCATTTCAGGACCATGCTACTAGTGCAGAAATGATCTGTAAAATGTAGCACAGAAGAGAGCAGAGTGACAACCAATGCCCACACATTTCCATTGTTGTACAGTCACAGAACTCACTGAAGAATTGTGCCCCAACCACAGAAGTCACAGCCAGCCTAAGAATTCCTACAGAACTCACCCATCCTGCAGTTCAGCCCTCACACAGTAGCCTCAATTCAGTATCCCAAGTTGCTTCTTTATGATCTGAGCACTTCACAGTCCCACAGATGTAGATTAATTAAACCACAAGATTTTCTTTTAATCAGCTGTGCATCATCTTATCTAATTCAAACCCTAGGCTTACACCAAATCCCTCTGTCATTTTACAGCTGCAGTGGGCATAATCCTGCAGACCTCTTGCTATGAGAAAAGAACTCCAACATTTCTTGCAATCAAACAACATGCTGGACATGAAGCACAGTCGTCTCCATGTCTGTGGTGTCCCTGGAGCACTCTGCTCCTTGTCTCAACTGGAACTGCACTATTTTTTGCCTGATTGTGACACTGGGGGATTGGGCATGATTTATTTTTCTTTTACATTACAGATATCCCTCTACCCAAACCTCCTTCTCAGCACCCACCACCCTGCATCCCCCCAGAAACATAAGAGTGACATTGGGGGTACCCAGTTCCCTAGTGTCATGATCAGGATGCCCCTGAGTTTTTTTCATATCCCCCCACCCAACCCTCCTTCTCAGCATCCACCACCCCACTCCCCCTCCCAAGAAACATAATAGTGATGCTGGGGATGCCCAATCCCCCAGTGCAGAAATCCTCTGTCTTTTTTTCCTTATGCCTGTAAAAAGAAAACCATCCATCAATGTCTTTTGCAGCCAGGATTGCCCCCACTTGACCCTCTCACTCAGCACCCACCACTCCAGCCTCCCCAAGTCCTTACTTACCAATCAGAGGTCCAATGCCATAATCTTTTCTGGACAGCAAACACATCTTCACTCTTAAAAGATGGAACACAAACTGAAGAAACAGGTATGCGGTTCAATGTATTTCAATGGTGTTCTGAATTTAGTGGCATAACTTGTGAATTTTTTACATATTTTGGACCAAATTTTCAACATGTATTTTTTTGGATGCACCTCAAGAACAATGCAAGTGATGTTAGGTAATTCTGCCCTGAAAGGTAATTTTGTACTTGTTGCACAAAATCACCTTTTGCGCAGAAGCCGGACATTTTCTTCACCATTGTTCATGAAGTGGGATGATAGATGTCTTTGTAGCACTTCATAAATGTGACAGCTGTCATTTTTCAAATCCATGCCAAAATGTTTTTTTACATCCAAAAAAAGTGATTTTGTGGTCCCTGTGCAAAATCACCTTTTGGGCAGGAGTTGAAAATGTTCTCTGCCGTTGCTCATGAGGTGGTGTCATAAGATGGCTATGTTGAAAATTTGGTGTAAAAATATTAAAGAGCGACAAAGTTACTAGCCTACATTGAATTTTGTGAATGCAGGATTGTAACTTTGGTAATTTTAAATATTTTACCCTGAATTTTCTTTTATTTATTTATTACATTTTCAGAATTATAAAGTACTTTTGAGCTAATAGCTCATTTAAAAAGGTTCCACATCAAGGATAAGGAGAAACATACATTCAAGATATGGTACTAAATGTACAAGGGACATATTATACAAGGATTCTTGAGCTGACACATAACAATGAATTGGAACATGGAACAGTAAATTGGGTGTTAACTTGTAAAATAATAAAAATAAATGACAACAGATTTCAAAACTAGCTGTAGTGTTTGAGCATTAAATAAGTGTAGCACAATTAGATTAAACAGAGCAAAAATGCCAGAATAAGTGCAAAGAAACAAAAAAGAAGGTGGCTGAGCTAGGCTTTGTCACGGTGTGTCAGAGGAGGGTGGCTAGGGGGGTGAGGTAAGAGGGACACCTCTTAACAGTCTCTGGATAGTCAGAGGACATAATTGGTGGTTATTATGACAAAATTCTAAGTGGGGCAGTCACAGGTACAGTGTTCTTTGAGGTATTGCTTAAGCCTTCATTTGAAGAGGCCAAGCTTCGATTCTGTCTGCAATCACTGCTAAGAGAGTTGCACCAGTGAGGGGCACGATACTCATAGGATCTTTCACCTTGAGATGGCCGGTAGAAGGGGATCTTAAAGGGCTGACATGTTGCACCTCTGGTGTTATGGGGGTTCTTTGCGAGGCACAGGAGTTTCTGAATACTTGGGCAGGTGAGATCTAGAACTGTCTTTTTAGCAAGTAAGCAGATTTGGTATTTTAGTCTACCTTTCAAATGTAACCAGCCAGTTTGGACATACAGGTCGAATGTGTGTGGTAACTGGTGTGCCCCAGTGAGTAGTGGACAGGCTTTGTTTAAGGCTATGGAGACTTCTTTTAGAGTGGTGTCAGAGGCAGCTCCATATACTACCAAGCCATAATTGATAGTGGATAGGACTGAGCTGTTTACCGCTAGCCTGAGGGCCTCTGATATCATACAATGTTTATGCCTATGCAGCAGCTCAATTTTGGCATTGACCTTCTTGGCAATATGATCAATGTGGGTTGCAAATGATAAGGTACTATCAGTCACGACCCCTAGGTATGTGAAGGTGCTTACGATCTCTAAGGGGGTGTTTAGGTTATTACAAATGGTGAGCTGGTGGGCCTTGTTTTTATTTTGTGGGGCTGCAAAAGTTATGATCTTAGTTTTTTGTAATTTAAGAGTAGCTTATGCTGCTTGAACCAGGACTGAACCGTTATAAAGGCCACCTGCAGTTGTTTCTTTGGTATGACTGGGTCAGGGTTACTGGTGAATAGCACAGCTTCATCTGCATGCAGTAGGACATTTTCTTTGCAGACAAGGGGAAGGTGGTTGAGAAAGAGGCCCAAAAGCAGGGGTCTTAGGATGGACTCTTGTGGGACCCTAGTCCTTATTTTCAAGCTATCAGAAAGTACCATCTATTTTCACTTGCTGGGATCTGTCAGCGAGGTAGCTGCTGAACCAGTTCACAGCCTCAGGTGAGAGTCCTGTGCCCAACAGCTGTTCAAGAAGTAGGCTATGATTTACCATGTCGAACATTTTGGTGGGGTCAATGAAAGCTGCTCCCACCAGCTGACCATGGTCCATAGCCTTGTGTATAAATCCTGTGAATTCAACCAGGGCAGTGGTGATGCTATGTCATTTTTTAACGCTGTGTTGTTGGAGACACTGTATTTGATATTTGTTGAGATATTCCACTAGTTGGACTGACACTAACCTTTCCAGAGCTTTGGAGAGTGGGGAGAGAATGGATATGGGGTGGTAGTTAGAGTGAATGGTTCTGTCACCACTTTTAAGGATCACTACAACTATGGTGGTTTTCCATATTTGTGGGAATGCTGATGTTCTTAAGGATAGGTTGAGTATTTTCATTGGGGGGGTGAGTAGGACTTCTAAGGTGAGAACAATTAACTTGAGGTCTAACATCTCACTACTGAGTCTTGAATTACCTACAGTATAGCAAGTTTTATATGCTTATTTGGCTCCATTTTAGTAATAATTTGGAGGTAGAAAGGAGGGGGGCCTGGAGGTAGACTCTACTTATAGTGTAGCTGCTGTTAGTGCTGAGGTTACATTTAGCACTGTTAGTGCTAGCTGTCTCCTCCTGATCATCAGGAGGGAATATGCTCCTAAGGTCAGTGAAGGTAGTAGTAAAGGTTTCTGCAATGGTTTTTAGCTCCTGGGAGGTCACTCCATTTAATTGTAACATGGTCAGTGTAGTTTTTTTTTTCTTTTCTTATCAGGGCCTTCAGATTATCCCAGAACCTCTTACCATCTCCCCATGAGTTAGTGAGTTCTTCCTGGAAGTGGCAACTTTTTGCAATACAGATTGCCTTTGTGCAGGCATTTCTGACCTGTTTGTACATTTGTGTGTCTGTTGGATTGCCTGTCGCATGGGCCCGGTTCCAGAGGTTGTCCTTTTCCCTCATTTAGTTAAGTAGATGGGGGTGAGATCCAGGGATTATTTGTTCCTTTGAATTTTCTTTTTTCAAGAGGGGCAAAGATGTCACAGGTGGCATTAAATTTACCAATGAAGTGATCAAGGGCAAAATCAACATCGTCCGTGGCATCTTTGGCAGACCAGTCTTGCTGCCTAAGGTGTCATTTCAGGTGTTCGAGCTGACCTTTTTTTAGGACTCGCCTGGTGATAGCTTTGGCAGGGGGCTTCAGGGCATTGTTTGAACAAGCACACATAATTGGAGAATGGTCACTAATGCTGTCTGAGAGGATTGTAACATCCAAGTGTCTTTCTGGATGGTTGGTGAGCAGTTAGTCCAGGAGTGTACTGGTACCTGTCCGATAGTTTACCCTGGCTGGGGAGTCAACCATCTGCACTAGGTTGATGGAGGACAGCCTGTTCTTGTAAGGGGCTGATTCTGGAGACAACCAGTTGATGTTGAAATCTCTGAGCATTATCACCTCAGAACTAGGGTGAAGATTTTTTAAGTAGTCAAGAACTGCTTGAAAACCACTGGCCTGTTCTTTGGGGGAAATGTAGACAGAGGCTATAATGACAGCTTTGTTGTTGCTGCCAAGTAATAGTTTGACTCCAAGTGTTTGAATGTTGTTGTCTGTGTCCAGGGTGGTGAGGGCATTTCCTTGAAGATTGTCCCTAATATAGATTACATCCCCACCCCCATGCTTGCTAGTCCTATCCTGCCAGAAGACAGCGTATCCATCCCGCGATATGGCACTATGAGGGATTTTGGGTGTGAGCCACATTTCTACTATGGAGAGTATGTCTGGCTGATGCTCTGTGACACATACCTGGAGTTAGTGCAAATTAGACACCAGGCTACAGATGTTAATTGAGGCCATCATAAGGGCATCTAGTTTCCTAGCCTTTCCCATATTTTGATGGCAAGGACCTGGGTTTGGGTTAACGTTGCCTGATATTAGCAAAAGCAGCAGGGTGATTCTCAGGAGTTGGTGTTTTAGGTGTTTTAGTAGAGTCCCATCGAGTCTTTTGCTGACTCTTATTATCTTCGACTTTTGGCTTATGAGCAGGGCCCCTACTTTTCTGCGGCAAAGTGGGACAAAGTTCTGCCGGCAGGACTACTGTTTGCTGCAGAACTTCTGCGGTAGTGGTTTGTAATTTCTGTGGAAGTTCTGTAGCACTAACAAACTACCACATCACAGTGACAGCTTGTCATCCTGACTTCACTTTCATGGCAGTTTTTATAGCAATCAGGATGGTGGAAAGCACAGTAACACTAGTTCAAAAAATAACAAACTTCTAAAAATAATTTTATGCCTAAAAAAGCAAAACAAATGTCTCTCCCTTAAGGTCCTAGCCTGTTGAATAATTGACATATGCAGAGGGGATCTTATGTGATAAATAAGGTATTTCTATATGCATGCTATCTGTTCCACTAATGAGGTTTCCACTGTCTGTGGAATAGAGGAGTTATTACAAAACTCATGTTTGATGTCAACCTGCTTTCCCTGACACACAGCATAACACCATTAGGCCATGACATGCATGTGAAGCGATTGTGAGATAGAGCTCTCCAGACCATCACAATGTGTCCACCATGTGCCAGAACACTGCACCATACCTTTCCTGGCTCCAAGCAATGATGTGTTCCACCAATCCTTGTGCTGCCCAGCCAGCTCCTAGAGCTAATCCCTGAACCTGAGTTGCTGGCATGGAAACACAGCATGCTACCCTCTGGCCCAACAGCTGTCCCTGCACACAACATTTCTCCATAACTTTTAGGTGATTCTATCAACCAATGACAATATGTAATCAATAACCCTGGCAAAAATGCGTACAGTGCAATTATTTAACAGGTCTATTTTTTCAACAGGTCTACACATTATTATATTCCACTTTTCTGGGCATAATTGCTTTATTTTTCTTAAAAATGACAGCTAAATTAATTTTACCAGTTATTCATTTCAGTTGGCATCTCTATACCTTAAAGGCACAAATAGGTTTGTACAAAGTGAGGTATGGACTTAACAGGTCTGTGCTATTGACAAGGTTTTGTTTAAGCTGGTCCTACTGCATTAATGTAAGACTGAAAATTGTATTAGGCTGTAGTGCAGGTTGAGCAAATATCACCATGCCTGATGTGCAGTGCCACCATCTCTGGCAGTGGGAGCTGTGGTAGATAAGTGACTGTTCATTTCTGTTGCAGATTGCAGCCATTTCATTAGCTAATGTATGATGTTATATCAATGATAACATCACATTCTGAGCATATAGGGGGTTTAGGATATAAAAAGAGGGGAAGGGAACCAGATTCTATGGAAAAACAGAAATATTAATAAAAAATCAGCAAGAAGAGTGAATTCTACGACACATGAAGTTCTGCGGTAGATTGCAAGTTCTGTGCAAAATTCTGTGGCCGCAGAATTCTAGGGGCCTTGCTTATGATATCATGCCAGGGGATTGGTAGAGGAGGGTGATGATATGACTTGGTGGGAAAGGTGAGTGTACTCTCCCATGTCAATGGCTGGCCTGTGTTATTCAATGCACCAGTGATGGTCATGCCATGTTGGTGGTGTTCTTGCATGAACTTGAAATGTTGGATGTGGTTGGCATTGAGGGGCCTGCCAGGGTCTTCCCTCAATGCTGGTGTTAATAGGATTAGTAGGATGGTTACAGGGAGCAAGAGGGAGGAAGCCAAGAAGCTGACAATGCAAGTATGCCATCATTATCCTGCTAGGTGGAAGTGAGTTGCATAGATAGAAGAAAATCAAATTAGAAAGCCTAGCAGTCAGAGCACTGTCTAACTAGTGTATTAACATGAGTGGGGGGGTCACAGCTTAATAAGCTAATTGATTACAACTTAATAATTTAGGCAGGAGTAATGGAGGACAGTGTAAATTAAGAAGGTTACTAACAGCCTTTAACAGCTGTGGCTTAAGGGTTACTAAAAGCCTTTAGTAGTTGTGGCTGCCAGAATAGCACAGAGGTTAGAGTCACTGCCTTTGATGCTAAAGGTGCATGGTTCAAATCTCAGACAATGACAGAGAAGGGATACATGGGGAGAGTGGGGTAATGGAGGTAATCAGTAGGGAGCAGAGGCAAGTTTAGGTCAGTGTATTTCATCAGAGGAGGAAGATGGTACGGAAGTGAAAGGTAACAACAGTGACTCCTAGTGATCAAACAGAATAGGGTGCTAATAGGAAAGTGGAGTGTTAGGAATAGTTCAAGCATGTCACGTGATCTGTCACGTGACACCTTGACCAAATTAAAAAAAAGGATGACCAAGGGTAGGCAGTTTGTTCCATTTCTCAGGGAAGGGCGCCATTACTGAACTCATTTGCTGGAAGGGCTGTGGTGATCAGTGATGCCTGTGACTGGAGCCTGCTGGTTAAAGGATAGGGAGGGAGGGAGGAAGCAGGCATACAGAGATTGGGAACTGGGAACTGCAGGTGTGACAAAGAGTGGAGATGGGGAGAGAGAAGAGGAGGGGGGGTGAAAGTCAAACTGTGCATGTGCAGGACAAGGCACAGTATGTCAACCAGACAATGAGTAAAACAGAGAAAGAACACCAGTAATATGGGAGGAGATGCAATGAAAGGCACTCCTAAGCAAGGCAGCACAACGCAACATTATAGGTTGAGCACTAGGCTAAACATCACTGTAGCTATATCTAATAGTTAGACTCCTTAAAGTAACAACAGCAAACTGTACAAACAAATGACTGGGCTAAGTTACAAAAAACAATCAACAGTGCTTGGTTGATGGAATTTACAACATAGCCATATCTTTTCAGCATCTCATAAATGCAACAGTTGTCATTTTTCAAATCCTTGCTAAAATGTTTTTTTTTACATCCTGAAAGGTGATTTCGCAGTCCCTGCGTGAAATCATCTTTCTGGCAGGAGTTGAAAATGTTCTCTGCCATTGTTCATGAGGTGTGGTCATAAGAAGGCTATTTTCTAAATTTGGTGTAAAATATTTTAAAACAAAACAGCTATAAGGCTATGTTGAATTCTGCAAACACAGGCTTGTAAGTTTGATAATAGTCAATGTTTTGTAACCCAAATTTTCAACATAGCCATTTCTTTACAACACCTCAAGAATGTGACAGCTGTCATTTTTCAGCTCCTGCCCAAAATGTATTTTTGCATCCCGAAAGTTGATTCCACAGTCTCCGCATGAAATCACAGTTTAGGCAGAAGTTGAGCATTTGCTCTGCTCTTCTTAATGAAGCAGGGTCATAACACAGCTATGTTAAAAATTTGGTGTACAAATATTACAAAACAACACATTTTTGAGCCTATATTACATTTTGCTAATGCAGGCTCATAACATTGGTAATTTTCAATACTTTTACCCCAAATTTCAATAGCTGCAGCCCTATCAGCTCTAGCCAGAGTTTGTTTAGTCTGCCACTACTGCTGCATGTGTCTTGCTCAGCTGGTCTTTTCTCATCTACCATTTCCTGCTGATCCACTCATGGTCCAGTCACAGTCTCATCAGTGCTATCAGTGGTATCTGATATTATATAGCTGATCTACCTGGTCTCTGTTCACCTTCTCTCCTCTGATTAGTCCCCAAACTTGCAATTGTGAACCATGTATGAGATCTATATGTTGACTAGAGAACAGAACAGCTAAACCCTGTGAGTAATTCTGGGGAGTTAATGTAATATATGATCAAGCTGTTACCTTTTACAACAAACTGTTAATTTATTTTAAAATTAGTGTTGAGCACTGCTTCCCACTTCACTGTATGAGACTGAAGTGAGTGATGGGGAGGTGAATAGTTATAAGGAAATCCTGATACATGGCATTCTATTAGTGTTTTACAAATTCTCTGATACTGTTTTCTCTTATTATAAAAACAACCTAGTTATACATATGTTTTAAATAAATGAAAACCACAGCTCTGTTGACACTGGCCCTGAATATTGCCAACCTTGATTGATAAGCTAGCATTTTGGTTGTTATTGTGTACTACAACAATTATGTCACAATATTTCCAAGTATATTGAAGGTTTTAAATGAATATGTATAATTCAATAAAATGGGTAAGGTCTCTATACTATGAATTTCTGTATTTCTTAGAAATGGAATGAAAATAAATTCTCAGGACTTATTTAATATTTTTGTGCACACTCTAACTCCACCATCCTGACATATAGAGTGTTCTGTCATTCAACATTATTCTACTATTGCACTTATTAGTGATGTTAAGAGTGAGATTATGGTGTTAATATGCTGCAATATATTTTAGTGTCAGAGATAAAAGTTTCTCTTTATTGTTTCAGCATTTAGGACACTCAGCACTAGCCCAATCCTTGCTGCACAATTTGAAGAGACACCAATCAAGCAGCAAAAAAATAAATAAATAAATCGAGTCCAGAAGTACAAATTTCATGTTTATTAACAAATATATCAATTGAAGTTTACATAGGTATTACAGTACGGTGGATATCTGCTCTTTAATGTGACTGTCAGCAATAGTGCACAATTCTAAGCCAGACTACATTACCCCCAACAGCTTTCCAAAAAGTAAACTATTTTTGATTCCTGTCTCTAATTTGTCTAAGGGGCAAGAAAACTAATGCAATCCATAGACGAGTCTTTCACTTTTAAATGCAAGGAGCAACTGTCAGTTTTTCTATATTCATAAGGCTAAATATCTTTATTGAAGTTTCAAGCTACAATTAAGATTTAGAGATTGTGTCTGAGTTCCACTTGACATCCACCCAGCAGATGAATTTATTGTATATATAAAAACTCTGCTCTCACAAATACTAATACAATACTGCCAAGTCATCACCATGAAAAGAATAAGCCAGTCATTATTATGAAACATCCAGCTTTTTTGTAGTATTGTTTTTATTGAAAATGAAAAAAACTAAACATGATTCAATGTATGCATATCCTAAAAACAATATACTGACTGGACCGTAACACTTTTACGGTGAAATCTCTCACAGTGACAATTTTGACAGGTTTTGAAATTGTTGCTATGAGGGACCTGAGAGCAAAATTTCACCCTTTTGCAGTGTGTCACCCCCTTTCAAATCAACTCTGACTCAGAGTTGATACTCTTTAGAAGGTGGGGCACAGGAGGGAGCAGTCCCTGCATGAGGGGTTCGGGGGCACAGCCCCCTGAGAGAAACACTTCAATGTTGGACAGGCAAAATTTCACCTGCCAACATTGTGGATATCACTATGCTGAACTTTGATAATGGTATTGTAAATTCAGCATAGGTAAACCCTTAAAAACATACAGAAAAATACTAGTGAAAAACTATATCCAGAGTTTAAGAAACATATTTGAAATGAAATTACAGAATCTAATATAAAATAAAATGAATACATTAATAAATAGAGACTGTATTAACAATCTAAACAATTAAGGCATTGGGACTAAGGTAAAAAAAAAACTAAATATAGTCTAAAATGTTATCAAGTAATATTGGCACATTTAAGAAAGGGATTCCAGATGGGATTCCAGATCGTACAAAACAACTCTAATTTGTCCAATAAACTGCAACTAATGCATTCATTAACAGCCCAAGAGGCCATCTAGGACTACCATTCCTCCAGTAATATCTGTATATCAGAATCAGATTTCTAATATTTTAAAATATCCCTTTTTAGGTTAAGTTCTGCTAGTTGTAACAATATCTGTTGATAGGAATTACATCTGAGGGGCCTTGGAGTAGTCAACAAGCAGACAAATTTCAGGAAGTAAAGGGATATCCATCTTGGTGATCCTATGACATATAGACCTTATGCTTTCCTAGCCTTTGAAAATATTTTGGCAATGCCAGAGCATGTGAACAGTTGAAGCATGAAGCTGGCTGCATCTCCATGGAGATCCATCAGCTCCAATTTTGCAGGGCTAAGATGATAATGTAACAATTTAAATTAGACAGGTTTCCCTTGGATAGCTCTACTAGTTTTGATAGAATTACTCCAGAGCTCTTCCCAAGTGTCCTCAGATATAGTAATATTAAGATCCAACTCCCAATCAGTTCTCACATCTATTATTAGTAAGCAAGGAGAGTCAGCTAGGGATTTAAAGAATAATTCAACCCCTTTTTTGATTGAGACCAAAGTATAAAATATATCCCATTTATCAACAATTTGAATATTGTTAACAGCCAAAATGATTGATTTTTATAGAACAGATCTTTACAGGTAATTACAAAACTGGAACCTATGAATATCATATTTGTCTCTAATTTATTGAAAGGGTAAAAGGATGCCCATGATAGGGTCTACCAAGTCTAAGAAAATCCATATTTACGCTTTTTTCCTAAACATGAACACCAAAATTAAAGTGTTCCAAATTAAGTGCTGGGTTATTCCAAAGAGGCATAAATTGCATTGGAAATGAGTCCAAATGCAATTTCATTTTAAGGGATCTAATAACTGAGAGAGTGGGTGGAATTGTTGAATGAGACAATAAATAATGATGAAAGACAATAAAAAAAATCAGAAAATCTATTTGAGAGATGATATTACATTCCAACAAAGCTCATAAGGGGATGAAAGCATCAGGAGAAGGAGAAAATCAAAACCACAATTGTTTAATTAAGAAAGCTTGATTGTACTTACTCCACCAGGGAAGATCACACTGTCTGTGAGCTGAAGAAGCTCTAAGTTTAGAAAAACTAATTCTCAGTGTCTTTTGTCCCCAAATAAATATTTTTATGAGTCTTTCTAGTTTTCTAAACTACTTCTGAGCAATCTGAATAGGAAGATTACTTAGAAGGTAAAAACAAACATTGGAGGCAATCATTATTTCAATTGAATTAATCTTCCCCCATATGGATAGGGGAAGTTTACTCTATCTCAGAAGGTCAATTTTTATGTCTGGTAATAAAGGATCAAAATTCAAGGAGGCCCATTTTATAAGATCGAGATTGATCCCGAGTCCCAATATAGTGTTTAGGCCAAAAGACTTTGATTTGCTCCTGCATGTCGACAGAAGCCTTAGAGAGTGGATTAAGATTTAAAGCTTCTGATTTGGTCCAGCTGACTGAAGGCCAGATAAAGACCTGAAGCTGTTTAATTCTCTTGTAAGAACAGAGTAGGAAGCAGAGGAGAACTCCATGGTGACTAAAATGTCCTCAGCATAGGCAGCAGTTTTATTTTTGGAATTGCAAACTTTAATGACAACAATATTTTTATTCTTTTCTATGGATTGAATGAAAGACTCAATAGATGAAAAGAATAGGAAAGGGGATGGGGCAACCCTGTCTGGTACCTCTATGGAGAAGAAATTTAAGGGAGATAAAGCTGTTGGTGATAATGGAAGATCTTGCATCACATACATAGTTGTTATTCAACAACAACAATTGTTGCCATTGCCATAAGTTTTTAAAGCTTTCAAAAGAAAGGGCCTTTGTAACAAGCTGAAGGCTTTACTCATGCCCAGTGAGAGTGCCATGGCATCATACTTGTCATATTTTGTTGCCCATTTGGCAGACATAAGTCTCCTGGCTTTGTCAATTCCCAAGCTACCTGATAGGAATCCCACCTGCTCCTTACTTTCAATAATGAGGATAATCTGTTTGCTAGTAATTTGGCCAGAATTTTGCAATTTATTTATTTAAAGATTGGTAACCTGGAGTGGTACGGTGAGCTGAGGCTCGTTTCCCAGTGTGACCCAGGGAAATGGAGAAAGGAGGTACAAATAAAGTGCAATAAAACAGAGTTACAGTTATAAGGTAAAACATTGTGCATGACATTGTGTATAACAAGTGCAAGTAAGCAAATAGCAGTGGAAAGATGCAAGCATATACATGAAATAGTATATAACATATGCACAAAACAACACGTTAGAGAAATCTAACAGAAGAAGTTATCAATCAGGTCTAGAGGGAAGCAGGGCACATGGGAAACTAGGTAGGTCCAGACTACAGGGAAGAAAGCAGGTACAGACTACAGGAAAGATGAGGATTTTTCCCACTGAGATACGATAATCCAGGGATGATACCACGATATGAGGGTACTTCCTAAAGATTAGTCTGGTTGTGGGCATGTGCAAGGGGTATGAGGGGAGAGACAGAGGGTTTGTTTAAAGAGATTTAAGGAAGGCACCATTCCCGGGAGAAGTGAAAACAGAAGGCAGCCTTGCCAGCGTTAGAGTGAGAGTGAGGTAGGGCAAGGGAGAATGGGTCACGGGAATGAAGACTATAAGAGGTGAGGTTGGTGAGGGATAAGAGGGAGGCTAGGTAGGAGGGGAGCATGCCAAACCAGTATTTAGCAGGGGAAATGGAGTTATGGAGGCTTCTGCTGGAAGTAAGAGAAGGGAGAGATAACAAGGAGTAGAGGGTGCAGTTATGGGTTTGGGGGGCATTCAGGTAGAAATGACAGAAGACACTGAAGAGAACATCCAGTTGGGAGAAGGAGGAAGCAGGGGCAGACCTGTATACAATGTCAGCATAGTCAAAAAGGGGCAGCATGGTTTTAGTAAGGCGCATCCAGTGGACAGGGAGGGAGAGGGCATCTTTCATTCTATAGAGGGCTCTGAGTTTAGAGTGGAGCTTGGAATGTATATGATTGATGTGAACAGAGAAATCAAGGTGACTGTCCAACCAGACACTGAGGTATTTGTAGTGCTGGGACTATGTCAAGGGTTTTTACATCAAGAGTCACAAAGGAAGGGGATGGGAGGAGTTTGGCAAGTTTCTGAGAGGATCCAAAATTTATGGAGACAGTTTTTGTGGCATTGACCTTCAGCTGGTTTGTCTCAAACCAGTTAATGACATAGGTGAAATCAATCTGCAGCTGGGAGGTCACTATTGAAGCAGAGGGTCCAGAGTTATAGAGAACATTGTCATTGGCATAGAGGTGTATATGGGATGAGGAGCAAATGAGGAGGCAGTCATTGAGGAATTTTGAAGAGTGGATGGGGCTGAGGATTGACCCTTGAGGCATGACAGCCAGTATAGGGATGGGGTGAGAGAGTACGTCTACAGATAGGACACATTGAGAGCAGCCTGAGAGGAAGGAGCCAAACCATTTGACTGAGAAGGGGGAGAGGACAGCAAGTTTGAGTTTGGTGAGAAGGATAGGATGGGAGATGGAGTCAAAAGTTTTGGCTAGGTCTATGAATATAGCTGAGGTGAGATGTCCATGGTCCATACCAGTAGGAATAGCATTGATAATCCTGAGGAGGGAGGAGACAGTAGAGTGATTTTCCTGGAACCTCAACTGATAAGGGAACAAGAAATCAGAGGTAGTGAGGAAGTTAATGAGTCTGGTGAGGATGAGAGATTCTTGGAGTTTAGCTACAGCAGGGAGAAGGGAGATGGGGGTAATTACCAGGTTGGGAGTGGTCACCACCTTTGTAAAGTGGAATTACTTTAGCCTCTTGCCAGGCCTGTGGCACTATGTCGAGGGAGAAAGAGAAGTTGAGTAGATGGGACAGGGGATGGGCGAAGATTGGAGTTGAGAGTTATAGTAAGAGTGTATCCAGACCTTCAGGGCTGAATTTGCATGGATTTAGGGACTGGAGTGCCCTAAGGAGCTCCTTGACTGTGATAAGATAGAGTGGACATATGTGTGCAGCACTAAAGGGTGGAGGTGCTGAAGGAAAGGATGCTGTGGTATCAGAGGTAAGTGTGGTGTGCTGGGGTGGGGGAACAGGCTCGGGTAGTGGGAAGGGCACAAGTTGTGAAAATTTATTTAAGGTTGAGGCAATGGTGAGAGGATCAGAGACAAAGTTGTTGTCTATTTTGAGGGAAGGGGAGGAGAAGATGTGTGAGGGTTTGAGAAGGGAGGAGAGGGTTTGCCAGAATTTATGGGGGGAGTTTAGTTTTTCTTGTAGCATATTCTTAAAGTAGTTGAATTTAGCAGCTCTGGTAGCTTTGGAGCAAGTGTTTCTCAGGGTGTGATAAGTGGAGAGGTTGTTGGGGGAAAAGGAGACTTGGAAACGAGCACAGACATGATCGCTGATTGGCAGAGCTTGAGTATATCAGTGGATATCCAGAGGTGGTGAAAGTTTCTCAACCTCCAACAGTGTTGGGGATGTCATTGTTCCAGATGTTGTTCAGAAAATGGCAAAAGAGAAGGAGAGCTGTATTTACATCATTTGAGGTGTTGAAGGGGGACCAGTGAGAGGATGCGAGATCATGCAGGAGCACTGCAGTGTTTAAAAAAATGGAGGGAGCGGATCCAGTGGTAGGTGGGGGAGCAGGGTAGGTGAAGTTTATGAGTGCAGTATGTCATGAGGTGATCACTGAAAATGTCAGGGAGCGTACCAGCTAATGTGAAATGGTGCAGGTGGGAAACCAGGATTTAGTCAAGGATGGAGTGGTTTTGGGAATGGGGGCTTGTGGGCTCATTGATCAGCTGGTGTATGTTAAGTGTCTCAATTTGTTGGGTGGAGGGTAGAAGTGTAGGGGAGGCCCAGTTTAGGTTAATATCGCATAGCAGAATGAGTTTGCCAGAGCTGGTGGTGGCAGAAACAGCTGAGATGATGCTGACCACCATGGAGGGAGAGGCTTTGGGGGAGGACTACAGTACTCCAATATGAATGGGGAGAGTGGAGGGCAGAAGCAGTTGAATGAGGAGATGCTCATGGGACTTAGGGACAGCCTCATTAGTGACAATTGAGACTGGCAGGTTTAGACATTGTTAGATAGCTACACCACCACCTCTCTTGGAACAGTCGTGCCTAAGGAGAATACTGCCAGGTAGGGAGAGTAGGGAGTCTGAGACGCTACATGAGAGCCACATCTCAGTGACGCAGAGTATTTCCAGGGAGTGCTGTGACACCCAGACTCTCAGGGAGTCAATCTTAGGGAGTAGGCTCCTGGCATTTAATGGTAAATGCTAAGGCCTTTCGTTGGTGGAGGTGACTGAGTGGTAAGGCCATGGTTAGGTTGGATGTCTCCAGCTAGCATGAGGAGAAGGTACAAGAAGAATAGTCTGTCTGAGGGTTTGTGTAGTTTCAGTCTGCTGCGGTGAGAGTGTAGGTGAGTTGGAGGGCTAAAGAGGTGAAGCCTATGAAGGAATTCAAGGCTGAGCAACAGAAGCTGCTGGGTGTCTGGTGTGGGAGGTAGGGGAGGGGTGAGTGGAGGGAGGGTGCAAGGAGGGGGGATGACAGCTGGTAGCAGAAGTAGGCTTTGGAGGGCCAAATATGGCATTGAGTACAGGGGGTAATGTGAGGATAGGTGGGGGTGTGAAGGAGGGAGAGGAAGGATTTTGGAGGTGATGGATACTTGGTGAGGGGTGAGGGTAGGGGGGTAGGATTGCAAATAGAAGAAGACATAGATACACTGGTGCATAACTTGAGTCATGACAGGTTAGCAGGTAATATTCTTTGTACAACTTAGGGGTGGGAGGTAACATAAGTTAGAAATTATTGGGGGGTTGGGTATGAATTAGTAGCAACTAAGAAGCAACAAAATGTGAGACCAGAGTGGGGTTACTATGAAGTGTAATACCACTTGAGGCCACTGGGCATTTATGAGAAGAATAAGGGTAGAGAGAGAATGCTGTCTAGCAGATTGGGTAACCTAGAGGTTAGAGCAGATAACTGAGGCAGGAGTGCTAACCTTGAGATACTAGATTAGACAGCTACCACCTGGAGAGAAGCCACCAGGAGAGAGGGGAGGAAGAAGAGATGGTGGAATGGTGCAGAGAGACTAGGAGGGTGGTGTGGGGAGAGTAACACTGCATAGCTATTTTGCAGTTTGGGGAAGGAGAGGTGGGAATGGGACAAAGGGGGTGGGGGAGGGGCAATGGTGCCTGTGAGACAACAATGCTCGGTAAGGCCACAAACACCCCCTAAACAGCTCCCACTGTGCTGGTAATAACCACTAGGCAGCTCGGAGTCTGAAAATGCACAGGCTCACTTAAAGTACCACCGTGGAAATGCTACACAGACAGGTAGGCTAAACAGTCTTAAAGTACCACCTACAGCTCTATAAAACAGCACACACAACTCCAAAAATATTTGCAAATGCAGTCTATCAGATGTGGTCCTACGACATGAAAGAAAAGTTTTTGTTTCATCCAGGTGCAGCAGTGTCAGCTGCTCAGTAGCTTGTTTGTCGGTGCCCGTGTGATCCGACTGCTGTGTGGAGGTGCTGCACCTGACTATGTGAGAAGCAGCCTTGTTTGCTGGCCCCCGTGCAATCTGACTGCTGCAGTGAGGTGTGGCATCTGACTTTGTGAGAAGCAGCCTTGTTTGTGGGTGCCCGTGCGATCTGACTGCTGTGGGGAAGTGTGGCATCTGACTTTGTGAGAAGCAGACTTGTTTGTGGGTGCCCATGCGATCTGACTGCTGCAGGAAGGTGCAGCTTAATCACTGTTAAGAAGTGAAATGGGTTGATAATTATCACAACAAAGGGGTTCCTTTTCCTTTTTATGGATTAGCGAAATATTAGCATTGTTCATGGAGGCAGAGGGAAAGTGACTAATGAAGGCTTCAAGTCAAGTCAAACTTTATTTATAAAAGGCGCCTTTCCAAAACGAAGGCACCTGTACAGTACATGACATAATAAAAACAATATAACTAAAAAACATTAAAATTAATGCAATCCTACAACAATTAAAAATCATTATATGCAGGGTTAAAAAGATAAGTTTTTAATGCCCTCTTAAAGGTTTGGACAGTCGGGCAAGCTCGTACCTGATGAGGTAGAGAATTCCACAGGGTTGGGGCCATAAAACTAAAAGATCTGGCCCCAGAGGTCTTCAAACGAACCCTGAGAATCTCTAGCAATCCCTCATCAGTGGATCGGAGAGAGCGGGAGGGACAGTAGGGACGAGGGAAATCTTTCAGGTAGCCAGGTCCCTGATCGTGTAGGGCCTTATAGGTCAGCAAACTGACCTTGAAGGTGATTCACCAACATATTGGCAGCCAATGCAGTCCGTAGAGCAAAGGTGTTATATGACTGGACCTAGAGGAACCAGTCAGTAGCCTGGCTGCCACATTCTGCACTAGCTGCAAGTGGCGAATATCAACCCCCGGTAGCCCAAGATAAAGGGCATTGCAGTAGTCAAGATGGGAGGTAATGAAGGCGTGGACCAAAGTAGGAAGATCATCAGGAGAAACCAGGTGCTTCACCCGGGCGATGTTCCTCAAGTGGTAAAAAGAGGCTTTGACAACTGCCGACACCTGAGATTTAAGTGTCAAACAGTCATCAAACACACCGCCCAGGTTCCGCACCCGGTCTGAGGTAGTTAGCTGAACACCCCCAAGCCATAAACCTGAGGGAGATCCTGCCTACAAACCCGCCTCCCGATGACCTGGGTCCACAACCAACACCTCAGTTTTTTCTGGATTCAGCTGCAGCCAACTCACATTCATCCAGTCCTGGATTTCAGCCAGACAGTTGTTAAAGACCAAAAAGACAGCATCTTGGCTGGGCACAAAGGACATGTACAGTTGAGTGTCATCTGCATAGCAGTGAAAGCTCAAACTGTACCGCCTAATGATTGCTCCCAATGGCAGCATGTACACCTCAAAAAACGTGGGTGCCAAAATGGAGCCCTGCAGCACCCCATAGGATAGAGGGAATGATGCCGAGGAAAAAATCCCAGACACCACGCTCTGAGTCCTACCCTCAAGGAAAGATCGAAACCAACTGAGGACTGTACCAGACAGCTCACAGATAAACCGCAGGTGCTCCAATAGCATGCCATGGTCCACAGTGTCAAATGCTACAGAGAGATCAAGAAGGACCAAGATGGAGCAGGTCCTTGATCTCTCCCTATTAGGAGGTCATTTAGTACCCAGACAAGAGCCGTCTCGGTACTATGTCTCTTCCTAAATCCGGACTGGAGAGAATCATAAACATTGTGGCTGGTCAAATGATCATCCAGCTGTGACACTACCACCTTCTCAATAACCTTCCCACAAAGGGCAGGGTAGAGACAGGCCTGTAGTTAGCCAGACAGTCCAGGTCCAAGGAGGTCTTCTTAAAAAGGGTCTGAACCACAGCTTCCTTCAGAGAATTTGGAAAAATCCCCCTCTCCAAAGACCTCCAGACTGTCTCAGCAAGGACCAGGCCGATTTTATCTACACAGCCCACTAGGAGATGTGTAGGGCCCAGGTCCAAACCACAGTTGGTCGGATGCAATAATTGGATGACCATCACAATGTCATTGATTGTGGGGAGGCTGAAGTCAGACCACACAAACTGGGTGTCCGACATCTCCTGCCGACCATCACAACTCGCACTAGGGAGGGATGAGTGGATATCCAACCTGATTGTGGCAACCTTATCTGAAAAGAATTGAGCAAACTCCTCCCACCATTCTTGAGAAAAGACTCTTCTGGGCTGAAGACAGATTGGATTGCACAATCTGTCCACAGTCCGGAAAAGCTGAGCTGGTCTATTCTGTGCAGCAGCAATCTCTGTGGACAGGAATTCTGCTTTCTTACAAGAGATTGCTGATTGATAGACCACATAATGGTCCATCAAACTAAGTTTGTCACAATCTAGGCCTGATTTTCACCAGCGCCTCTCTAATCATCATCCAGCTCTCCTCAACTCCCTTAGAGTCTCATCAAACCAAGGAGACCTAGGGCGAAGAGTGAGGGGACGAACACGAACTGGAGCAATGGAATCCAGGGCCCCCGCTACCGCCTTATTATAGGCAAGAACCAATTCCCCTGGGTCCATGCAATCACTCGGTAAACCCAATAAGTCCAGCACCACCATCAGACCATCTGGGGAAACACCCCTCAAAGGGCAGTACTGGACCATCTCCATAGGGGCTGATCTATTAGGGGTGGCCTCAAAACTGAACCGAATGGAGTGATGGTCAGACCACCTAACTGGTTCCACCACCAAATTGGATATCTCCATCCCCAGTAGGAACACCAAGTCCAATGAATGACCACCGATATGGGTCGAGGAGGAAATAACCTGTGTGAAGCCCACTGAAATCATTAACTGGCGAAAGTCAGGAAATGTATTAATATGTTTACTAATGAGGGGACAAAGTACTTTATATAGCTGACTGAGTAAACCATCAAGGCCTGGAGATTATAAATAACCAATTCTGGGTCTTGCTTAGAGATTGGTTTATTCAAAGAATTATGAGCTTCCTCAGACAGTTGGGAGGGTAATATTAGTCAGATATTGATCAATTTCCTGGAGAGAAGCATGTGAACTGGAGGAGTAAAGCTTCTTATAAATGCCATTGAAAACAGCTTTAATTTTGTCACTTTTGACTTTGACCAAATCTGAAACATCTTGAATTCCTGCAAGAATATTTGCTCTCAGTCTATTTTAGTATGCTTGCAAGCACCTTCCTGTTCTTCTCTTCCCCTGATTCCCAGAGTCTCTGGATCAGAAGAGAGCACATTCTATGTTTTCATTGTACAAGGCATTAATTTCATACTGTACCATAGAAATTCAACCTAAGAGTTCCTGATCTAAAAATTTGTCTTTCTTATGGTTAGAGTTCAGTTTAGTTAGTCACTTCTTTATCAGATAAAAGTTTATACCTATCCTTCTTTCATTTGGCAGAACATGATTAAACCACTAATGACTCCCCTGAAGGCATCCCAAATGATGCCATTGTTTACCTCACCTGTCAGACTAGTTTGAAAAAAAGTGTTGGACTTCTTGTTTGAGCCAATAAATAATGCTTCATACTGCTTCAAGGAAACATTACCCCACCAACATTTTAGAGAAGGGTTATTAGGGACAGTGCCTAGAGAGAGTTTGTATAAAGCATGATCTGACACCATAAAGTTTTCATTGTGGGTGGAGATAATGTCTGTACACAAAGATAAAAATGCAAAGATTTAATCTATATAACTATAGGAATTATGATGGGGAGATAAGAGGGCATAATTTGTATCCTTAGAGTTGATGTATCTTCAGGTATCAGTGAGATTGAGATATTTAATAACTAAGTTCAGGGCTGAAGAATTGCAATCAGTTAAGGAGTATAAAGACTGAGATGATCTATCAAGGACTGGGTCCATGAGAGTATTAAAATCACTGCATAGTAATTCTTAAAAATCTGATAAAGGTTCAATGTTGGGGTGGGTTCCTGAGAAGAATGTAGACTGAGAAGTGTTAGGGGCATAAATATTGAGGACAGCATATTTTTTCCCTTTAATTGACTGGAGTAGGAGGTGCAATCTACAGTCATCTTCAAATATATGGTTTGTTTTAGTAAAATTAAGTACTTTACTGCTTAGAATAATAACCCCTCTTTGTTTAGAATTAAAACACCTGTAGAAGTCATTATCCACCCATTCTAAACCTGGGCACTACCAGCCCATATCACTCCTTCCTTCTCTTGCCAGACTCCAGGAGTCACTCATTTACTACAGGCTCTCCCATGTCCTTGACTCAAACAAATCTCTCTCACCTGTATAGTCAGGTTTTAGGAAACAGCATTCAACAATCTCTTCCCTGTTGTCGGTCACTGATTCCACTTTCTCTGCCATGGACTACAGTTACATAGCTGCAGACATTTTCATAGTCCTGGCAAAGGCTATGAACTCGGTTTCCCACCCCCTCCTACTTCTAAAACTTAAATCAGTTGGCCTCACTGAATCTGCTGTTAACTGGTTCTGTTCATATCTTCACAAAAGGCAGCAGTTGCTCCAAATAGGCAACACACTTTCTTCCCCTCTCCCAATCCTTACTGGGGTCCCTCAGGGCTTTATCCTTGGCCCGTCCTATTCTCCCTTTTTGTAAATGTTTTCACTACTTTGGATAGTGAACCTCCTAGATATTGTCCCTGTGTTTAAATACCTTGAGGTCTGGCTGAATAGACATCTGGATTTCTCCACTCATGTAAATGCCATCTGCACCAAACCCTGACCAAAGCTCACAGTTCTCAACTGTCATAAAGACAGTCTCCCTCTCCCCACCTATCAGGAGTTGGTACTCAAAATGATCTTACTGGTCATTGATTATGCAGATGTGGTTTATGGCACCACTCCAGTAACATCCCTCTCCAAATTGGACACACTTCTATATTTGTTCTGTTGATTCACTATTGCTTCCCCTCCCTTCACACACCACTCTCTTCTCTACTCAGCTCTCTCTCTTGTTCCACTTTCACACATGAAACTAGTTCACTGTGCCTCCCTCATTGCTGAGTACTGGTTTGGCATTCTTCCCCCCTACATCTTTTCCCTTCTTTCTCAAGCACCCACTTCTACATACTCCCTTCATCACAGAGACCCACACACCTTCTCTATCCCTCAATCCCCTTCTGCCGCAGGCCAATCTTCCTTCTCCTATCATCTACCACTTCTCTGAAAAAAACTTCCCTCTGATCTTCACCTTTCTCTCTCTTTCTATTCCCTCAAGACACCTTAGACTTCTCCCCCCTCTTCCACTGTACTCAAAATGCCATCTTCCCACCCCTGCATACAAAGCAGTCATCCCCTCACTAGACATCAGTCTCATCTCCTCCAAGCCCCTAGGTCACAGTGGTAAATAGAGTACTCTGCCTATATTATAATGTTCATTCAATATGCTCTATATCATATATTTTATTAGTTCAGTTAAAGCCTGAACTATTTTTGTGTATTCTGTATTTTGCTTTTTATCTATTACATTCACAGTTACTCATGCTTATTTCATTCATTGTATTTATGATTTTCAACATTGCTTTAGGTCTTGTAACTGTGACCTACTTCTGCTGATTGTTTTGTAATACTATTTTCCCCTATGTTACATTATCCCCGGGTCACACTTGGAAATGAGCCTCAGCTCATGGTGCCTTTCACGGTCACCAAATTTTAAATAAACAAATAAATAAGTAAATAAATAAATAAATACAATTTTCTCTGCCACTTGTCATCCTCCATGGTAATAAGATGAGTCTCTTGAAGACAGACAAGGTCTGCTCTGTGATTTTTTAAGGTGGGACAGAATTATTTTCCTCTTAATGGGGGACCTCAGGCCTTTAACATTCCAGGTTATAACATTTAGTGCTACAAGTATTGAATTGCACTGTATTCACCTGTTATTTTTCCTGTTGATGCTGACTCTAAACCCTTTGTAAATAGGCCCTGCCTAAAGGATGTATGTGTAATACATACATACATACAAACATACATACGTACATATGTACATAAATAAATAAGTTTAAAGGGGCCACGGTGGAGAGATAGCAATTAAGTGTCACATAATAAGATTCATAAGAAATAGACGGACCTTATGTGAGATACAGAGGTACCCACGGGGATGAGTAAGAAAAATTAACACTCAGTAAAACAGACTAGGTCAGAAAAACCTACACTCAGTAAAACTGACTAGGTCAGAAAGCATATAAATAAAGTCAAACAAATTAAACTGAACATATTTGTCAGCAAATATTTTCCCAACAGATTCAGAACTATAGACCAATGAGCAAACAAGTTCCAAGATGTGCCTAAAAGGCAACAATAAAAAGCTTAGTCCAACTTTATGAGTATTAATAAAAGTTAACAGGAGATTTACCATCTGAAGCAACAACATTCCATAACTCAAAACAGCAAACTTGTCAAATGGCAGAAGAAACAACCAACTTGTCACCAAGACAAATTGGAAAACAAAACTAATCCAGACAAAAAAAATCTTAATCAAATTATAAAGGAGTAGAGGAGGGGGGCACAGGGTAGTAAAAAGAAAGGTAGGAGAAGTGGGGATGGGAAGAGGATTAAGGATGAGAGGGGAGTAAGGCATTTCTCATTATGAATCAGAATGTTGAGCTTGCATTGGCCAGTGGAAAAACAGAAGAAAACCAAGCATCAAGAGGTGGTCTCAGAAAGCTACATCCTCTCAAGATGTCCTATCTGAGAGCAATATGAAAAAGAACACAACATTTTTCCCATTAATTATTTGATGAGAGGTCCAATACAGCTATTACATTGTTATGACTCTCTCTTGGCACTGCTCAATACAGCATTGGGGTGAATGCACAGAAATTGGTCAGTGAGGTCACCTCTTATGAGCAAGGGATTCATAACCAAAGCCTTAAACATATTCATCTAGAAAAGGAGGTTGAACTGAGCTAAGCAACAGCACAATTATAGCATTCAGGAAGTATACATTATGCTGATGTTAGGGTTGGGAGTGGGGGTAATGGGTGGGAGAAAGGAATGGAGGAAAGGGGAGGAAGGGGGGTAGAAGTCATCAGTGTATAAGCATGTGTATATTTATATATATATAGTGAGAGAGAGAGAGAGAGAGTCTAGCCCTGACTCTATAAAGTACAGAGCTGCAAACTTTCACAGTCAAGTGAGTGTTTGGATTTTAAGAGGCATAGGAATGACCATAGTGTCCATAGGGACTGGATCCAAAATGATGTCATCAACACCATGGGAGGAGCCAGAAGAGTCGAATGACTTCCTGCTGCCCACACTGCAGCTGTAGGCTCTTATCCTAGTCCTCAAAGGATTTACTAATTGACTTGCTTTTGTTTCAGATTATACTCCTGCTCTTCCTATAAATAGTGTGCCATTTCTAGTCCAGGCAGGACCTTTGAGGCTTAGGAGTACTACATTTTGATTTGTTTTTCAAGGAGTATTGAACAGTTGAATTTAAGGCCTGGTCCTTGTAGACCAAACTGGCTATCTGCACCTGTACAGAGGAATTCCTGCCTTCAGAGCCCTGAGGACTTTAAGACTTTATGTTTGAACTCTGAGAAACCATGTTGTGCAAAGTCTTTTGGTTAAAGTCCCAAGCTTTAGTGCTGTCTGTAAATAAATAACTTTTATAGTTGGTGGAACTGAAGCACATAGCTGGATATTTAAAATAGTAAAGTATCCCCAGTTTCTGTAAAGTGAACCTAACATTGTCAAATTCTCCACATCTATTTCAGCCAAAAAATCTTGAAATAAGAAAAGTTTGTGTACACCCATTGTAAAGACTTCAGCTTTCTTGCTTGCTTTAAAATATGTTATTTGACTGTGTATATCAGGAAATGTATCAAGATGGGTATCAGTTTTTTATTTGGTTTGGGTTTGGGGGTAACTGCTCTATGGCCCGTTTCAGTTTTAAGGAGCCTGGCCAATGGTGATTCATTAAGTTTGGCAGAAGGTTCTGCAAAAAAAGAGATGATGTCATTTTATTTATTTATTCATTTATTTAAAAAATTCACCAGGAAGAACATGCAGAGTAAATTGTTCATTTCTGGATGTGTCCTGAGGATAAGGTAAAGAGGATCAAGTGCAGCAACAAGAGTTTTACAGAATGTAAAGTGCTAAGCAGACAAAAACATAAGTTACAAGGGATTAATTACACAAACATTGGTACAATTATTTACACGAACATTTATGCAGGGATTAATGACACTAACTTTGGTACAATTATTTACACTAACAATTGGTACAGAGGAGATTACATGAGGACATAAAGCAGTTATACAATAATAGAAACACAAAAACACAGAAAAGGGCAGCAGAAGTGAACCGCAAGGTCCATCTAATCTGCCCAAGTACCTGCCAGTTGCTATTCCCCCTTCCCTCCTTTACCTTTCCATATGATACCTTTATGTCTATCTTTTGAACTTGCTTACCATTTTGGCCCCCACTGCCTCCTTGGGTTGGCTATTCCATTGGTCCATGGTCTGTAAAGAGGAACTTTCTTGTATTACTCCTGAACCTCCCTCCCTTTAGTCTCATGCCATGCCCTCATTTTCCTGCTCTCTTTCAATTAGAAAAGCTCCTGAACATTAACCTCATTTATACCTCTCATATATTAAAAATTCTCAGTTATGTCACCACTCTCCCTCCCCTCTTCCAGGGAGTATATGTTGAGTTCCCTCAGCCTGTGCTGGTATGCCATACTGTGCAGTCTCTGAATCATTTTCTTGGCCCTCCTCTGCACTGTCTCAATTCTGTCTATGTCCCTTTTGAGGAGCTGTCTCCAGTACTGTAAGTAATACCCCAAGGGGGGCACACCAGTACCCTGTAGAGTAGTAATACCACTTGCCTCCTGCGACTTGTGATTCCCCTCCCAATGCAGCACAGCATGCCACTTGCCTTTAATGCTGCTTTTTCACACTGTTTACTCACTTTCAAGACTTCTGATATGATGACCCCATCGATCCCTCTCCTGGTTGGTGGAGGCTAGTTTCTTTCCTCCAACGTAGTAATCCTCTTTGGGTTTGTTTCTGCCTAAGTGCATGACTTTGCACTTTTTGGTGTTTAATTTCAGCTGCCATGTTTCCGACCACTCCTCCAGTTTCTTCAAGTCTGAAGTCATACTTTTCACACTCTCAGGGGAGTCCACTCTGTTGCAAATCTTGGTGTTGTCAGCAAATAGATGCACTTTACTTTCCAGCCCATTTGCAATGTCTGCTATGAACACTTTGAAAAGTAGGGGACCAAGTACCAAACCCTGTGGTACCCTGCTGGTCACCACCCTCCCAGCTGAAAATACCCCATTTACCTGAACCCTCTGTGTTCTTCCTGTCAGCAAGCTACTCTCCCACTCAACTTCTTCCCTACCCACCCTCATGTGGTCCAGCTTCCTTTCCAGCTGTCTGTGTGGAACAGAGTTGAAGGCTTTGCTAAAGCCCAGATATATGACATCCATGTCATTCCCTAATCTACTGTCCTTGTAACCCAGTCAAAGAAGTCAACCAGGTTAGTTTGGTAAGACCTGCCTGCCATGAACCCATGCTGTTTTGGGTCATACTACCGACTAGATTCCAGATACATTGTGATTCTCTCAGTAGTGTCTCCATCAACTTCCCTACCACTGATGTAAGACTTACTGGATGGTAATTGCCAGCCTCCTCCCTGCTCCCTGCCTTGTGGAGCAGGACCACTGTTGCCCTTTCCCAGTCCTCCAGTACGGCCCCACTTTCTAGTGATTTGGTGAATAGTGAGTAATTAGAAAGACAACAATAATTATAAATTCACAGCAACTTGTCGAGAATGCTAAGTGCTTAACAGAACTATCCACCCTAGTGGCAAATGGGAGGAGGGGTGGTGATAGGACCATTTGGGTAGCTGGGAGTCAGGACAATTATTGGCAGTTGCATATTGGGAGGCTGAAAGAGTGCATGAGTGAGGAAAGGGAGTAAGACAAGGGGAGCATTATGAATATTAATAGGAAGTGAATTCCAGAGTTTGGGGAAGTGGTGGGAGAAGGAAGCTTGATCAGCTGAAGTGGACCTGTAGGGTATGACAAGAGTGCGTGCATTGCTGATCCTGAGGGAGCAGAGTGGGGTGAGAGTAGGGATAGGAGGTAGGAAGGTAGTACACTGAGCCAGTACATGCCTATGAAATTGGTACAGCGTAACAAACACCGGTCAGTGTGGGTGGAGAGAGCAAGAGATTGATATAAGGAGCAGTGGTGAGTGCGGGGGGGGGGCAGTTTAGGACAAAGTGACAGAAGTAGTGGAAGACAGTGTTCAATCTGGAAAGGGCCTTTTTAGGGACAGCACTGAAGATTATGTTGCTATAATCAAAAATTGGTAGAATCATTTCTTAGTAGAATTTCTCTACGGGCCAGCAAGGGGGATGCTTTTAAGATTCCAATACAAGGCACCAAGTCTGGGTAGCAATTTCTTGTGAAAAGCATCTATGTGAACAGAGAAGTCAAGGTGTTTGTGGAGCCAGACCCCAAGGTACCTAAAGGAGGAAGAATCTTGCAATGTATACCCATCTAAGGTGTGGAAGGAAGAGTAGGAGCGGAGCCTAGAAAGTCTCTGCCTCATGCCAAAGGTCATCAAGACTGTCTTCTTGGCATTTAGAAATAGTTGGTTTGATCATAACCACTGCTGGACATTATTGAAGTCCTGCTGCAAGGTGGACTCCATCATGGGAGCAGATTGACCAGAGACATACCAGGACAGTGTCATCCACATACATGTGAATGGATACAGATGTACAGGCTGAGGGGAGATCATTTAGGAAAATGGAAAAGAGAATCGGCCCAAGGACTGAACCTTGTAGGACTCTGGTGTGGATGAGAAGGGGAGAGGAAAGAGAGTCACCTATTCTGACTTACTGCAATCTGCCCATTAGGTAGGATTTAAACCCATTAGTCATAGAAGTGGACATCCCAGTGGCAAAGAGTTTGTTCAGAAGTAGGGTGTGAGAAACAATATCAAACTCTTTGGCTAGGTCAACAAAGATAGCTGATGTGAGTAGCTCCTGGTCCATACCTGATTGGATGGTGTTAGTGAGCCAGAGGAGAAAGTTGAAAGTGGAGATTTTCTTTCAGAATTCAGACTGGAAAGGGGTGAAGATGGAGGAGAAGGAGTCGAGATGAGGGATGAGTTGGTCTAAAACCAATGTTCTTGGAATCTGGCAAGAATAAGAAGGAGGGAGATGGGGCAATAGCTGCCTGGAGAGGTGGGGTCACCACCTTTATGTAAATGGATTGTATTGGTGTGCTTCCTGGCATCAGAGACAGCAACTAGTTTGAATGAAAGATTTAACAATGCTGTGACAGGATAAGCAATGGCAAAGGCAGCAAATAGAGCAATTTGGCATCAAGGCCATTGGGGCACTTGCCTCCAGATTGGTTTAAAGCAAGTAGTGCCTTGAGCACTATTACCTCAACATTTTCAAGAACCCCACCAGCTGTAAGTTATTTTGATGGCAATAATTTTGCAGGTCATCTATTTTGGACCACAGTTTAGTAATCTGCTCCCCAGAAAAGTCCAAGGATGCCTCTAAATGGGTGACAGAATCTTTGGTGTTTCCAATCGTGGTCTGAGCCTCAGTAAGCCCATCAGAATTGATGGCATTGGCATTTTGGATTTCCTTAACTGTAATTTAAGGGACTGTATCTCATTCTGTATGTTAGTTAATGCAGCAAGAACAGCAGAAAGGTCAGAGCTGTGAGTGGGAGAAAAGGTTTTGGTAATAGTAGAAGCCAACCCTGTTTTTCTGCTTCCTTTTACCTTCACAGGTGTTTGTTTCAAGGACATTATGATGAACTGCAAATTTCAAATTGCCCAACTGAGGAAAAAACTTAAACTCACAATAAAATAAAAAATCTGTAGTCAAATTTAGCCAAACATGTCTTCGTGGTAGGAAATAACTTCTGATGTCCAGCAGAGGCATTTTTTAGGATTTAGGATTTGTCACTTGTTTTTTTTTTCAGATAGCTGAGAAACAACATTTAACACTGTAACAGTATTAGATATAATGGCTGACCTGAGGCAGAACTTCAAAAAATGTGATAAAATAAAAAATCAGCAGTAAAAGTTGACCAAACTTGCCCTGATGATAGTAACTATCGACGATGGGTGGTGCTGCTTTTGTCAGTTGTCACTGATTTTGCACAGAATTTTTAAAGGATATTCTTAACTGGTGATTCAGCTATGGTTTCTGATTGCTGTCATCACTGGCACACATGTGCACTCCAAAACCTCAAACCTTATTAAAAATGTTCTATTCCTATAAATAAACCTAAGCAGTCAGCTGATCCTGCAGGAATGGTGGGGAGCAAGCAAATGCTTGGGTAGCGAGTGCTCCTCTGCTGCATTGCCTGTTATGGTGGTTAAGGAACTGCTGAACTCACAGGGACTGTGGGGTGTGAGCAACTGCCTGACTACCTGGATGATCGTGTGATCCCTTAATCCCCAGCTGCTTATTTCATTCCTCCAAGGTGGGCCTCTTCTATGTCCCCAGGTCCAGATTGAAATCTTCCATGGATTGTGCCTTTGCTACAGATATACCATTGCTGTGCAGCATACTTCCCACTGTTGTAAGATTGGCAACCTTTGTGGTGGAGGTGGGCAAAAATTAGCAGATTCTGAATTTGCTGAATTTTCATGAAATTCCATGAATTTTTGTGAAATTTCATGAAATTCTTTGGAATTTTCCAAACTTCTTTAATTAGCCATAGCTCATTCAGTACTAAAGTTAGGCATCTGAAATCTGGCATGTATATCATTTGGAACAGTTCCTAAGGGCTATTCAGGTTTCATCACATGTGGATGAAGGGTGGAGAAGGTATGGGGGCACAAATTCTAACAAATTAATATTCATGTGAACATGTCTGAAAATATTTCTGTACTTAGAACTTAGCTACATTTGGAGCTAGATAATTGAAAACTTAGATGCATACTTGATTGGAAGATTAATAGAAACTGCAAAACAGAGATTGTAAGGTTTCACTATGACCTGCCTTCCAACATGGCTTCCAGGGGTTTGCTTCTGAACCCAGGTCATCAGCATTGCTGCATGACTTTCTGATTCTGGACCATGGTGTTTACCTTAAAGCCTAATATTTAAGATCAATGAACTTAATGACATTGGTGATATTCTGTTCTCTAGCTTTAAACTTACAGTATAGGGGCTTAAAATTCAGCAGTTTATGTAATTGTGAAATCTAATTTTAACATTTCTAAATGTGCAGAGGCTTATTCCTCAGTCACCTTTAAAGCTAGAAATCTGAAATTTGGCACACATATGTATGGGTATAGTTTATTTTATTTTATTATTATTTCAGAAGATACCTTTGAGCCAAAGCTCTTTTACAAAGGTTCCACATTGGGGAAACAATACAGAACATAGTGAGGATGATAACAAGTACAGTAGTTTCAAGCAGCCATAGGCTTTGTCAGGTACATTAAAGCTTTCATATGGAATTACTGTAATATGTGCAATGATTCACAGTATGCATGTTAAGTTACATTAATTTGTGTATATTATTCAAGAACATATGTACAATAAAAAGCACAGTTGTAATATGGTTCACTAGAATAAATTAGAAACTGCTAGGAGAGATGGTAGATACATGTAGAGGAAGCTATGGGGAGAGAATGTAGATAATAGTGGTGAAATCAAAAGGGAGGTGATAGGAGATAGTGAGGGAGTAAATGCGGAAGGGACTTGGGGGGGGGGATTATAGGAAAGGAGAGTAAGTTTAGTTAGGAGAAACATTCACAGGAGGCCATTGTGACAAAGTGCTGATGCAGGTAGCACTTGAAAGTGCCCAGGGTAGTGTCATTGGTAACAGCAGATGGAAGCGAGTTGTACCAGGATGAGGCTCTGTATGTAAAGGAGCATTGTCCTTGGGTAGTGCGGCAGCATGGAACAAAAAAAAGTAAGATATTCTGAGCTCCTGGTTAAGTGGGGCCCGCAGCTGGGGGCCAGTAGGGACTGAACCCTTGAGGGTAGGAGATTTAAGGTAATCTTTTTTGCTAGCATACAGGTCTGGTACTTGAGTCTGCCGGGGAGTTGGAGCCAGTTTGCTTGCTTGTAGATGTCACAGGTATGTGAGAGGCATGGAGCAGAGGTCAGTAGACAACATGCCTTGTTAAAGGCAATGGCTATCATTAAAGTGCTGTGTCAGTGGCAGAGCCAATGATCACAAGCCCATAGTCGATTATTGATATAACAGAGCTCTGAATGGCAATGCTTAGGGTTTCATTGGTGAGGCAGTGTCTATGTCTAAAGAGAAGTCCTGTGCGAGTGTTCATGATCTTGGCAATGCTCTCAATGTGTTCAGAGTAAGATAAGGTGCTGTCTAGGGTAACCCTCAGGTATTTAAACAGTTGAACAGGTTCAAGCAATGTCCCTTCACTGTTTGTGATGGATAGACATTTGTTCTTATGTTTGTTATGGATGCCATGCAACATCATTGTTTAGGTAATATCAACATACCAAATGTGGTTCAATTTGCACAAAGGCATTTGGTTTCCATAATTGTTAACTGTAATTTTAAAATTTTCCGAATGTTTGGAGGCTTATGACTCAGTTACTTTTAAAGCTAGAGATCGGAAACTTAGTACAATTTTGTATGGGTACTGGAAAGCCCATTGTCCAGATTTGATGCAATCTGAATAAATACTTTGAAAATCAGAGGGAAATAAATAAAATCATAATTTTGGCAAATGTTCTCAAAATTTTCATGGAAAGTCTGTGAAATTTAATGGAAGCCAAATCAGCATTTCTCTAGAATTCTACTGGTAGAAGAACAGATGTGCCCATCTCTACTCTGTGGACATTTCTAAGGCTTTTCTGAAAACTTATTTTCTTAATTTCACCCATGGGGCAGTGTTACATTTAAAAAAAGTTAATGTGATTTTATTAATAAAATAAAATCAGTTCTGGAACAGTATACCTGCATAGGTCATTTTATTTACGTGCTGTAGAACTTTACTCGCAGCCTCACACATAGGTCTAATGGTGCAGCAGAACTTCAGAGTCACTGCCTCAGAAGTTTGGTCTACTGTGCTGCAGGGAAAAAAGGGTTTTGGTGATAACCTTCTCTTAGGTGCTACTGCGGCCACGTCTGATTAAACAGGAGCAATTGCATGTGTTCCAGTTCCTTGCATAGCTAAAAGTATACTGCAAGGAGGAGTAATTTCCATTCCTCAGGGACTGATGCCTCATTGGAAGGGACTGGTGACTATTCAAGGGGTATTTTTCATTCCAACAAAAAAGGCTGGAGAGTGCTGGGAGCTACATGGCACAGCACATAGCAGATGTAAACTAGTCAACAGAGAGTCAGCGTGGCAAGGAAAACAAAACATTTCATGACTGGGAAGGGTTCCTTTCCAGCCTCCCACCATCAAATAATAGATAACAGGTGACAACACCCTGGGGAAAAAGGATAGGGTGGGACCAATTAGTGGAGGGTGATATATATTAGTGCAAGGAGTCTAGGCAACAAAATGCCAGAACTACAGGCATTGATCATGGAAGGGAGACTTTGCCTGGAAGCTGTCATTGAGATACAGGAAACCTCAAACTGCTTGTGGGACATGATTATATTAGGAGTCTCACTGTTCAGGAAGGACAGAACAAATAGTAACATTAGGGGTAAAGTAAGGTACATATAGGAGATAATAGGGCAACCAAATGTATGACCTGGGAAACTCAGATAAGCTGTAAATCTTGTAGGTAGTAGCATCAAAAGGAAATTGGAAACAAATTAGGGCTGGACTTGTCACAGACCATTAGCCCCTGACCAGGGAATGGATAGGGAACTAGAGAAGATGCTGAGGAGGATGGTCAAATTAGTGGAAGTGGTAATAGTAGAGAACTTTTCCTTATTGGATATGGGCTGGAAATGCCCAGGCACTGCAAGTACAAGGAATCAACTCATGCTGGAAGGATATCAAGAGGCATTCCTAGTACAATTAGACCAGATTCCTATATGGGAAGGATTCCACTGGATCTGGTACTTATTGGGATTGATAAGATCCAAAATGTGGTAATGCAGGAACTGTGGCGATTCAGTGACAACAAGACAGTGAGTTTGGAGGTCCAAACAAGAGCAACTATAAGGGCAAACACAGTAAAAGTACTGGATTAAGAAGGATGATTCTGACAGGATGCAAAAGTTGTTGTGGGAAAGCAAGGAGAGAATAGGGCAGCTAAAAGTGGCAGAGAATGGATAGGAAGCATTTCAAAAGGAATGTCAGAGACAGCAGCAAGCTCCATTGGGAAGGTACCAAAAGGCAAAAGAACATTGGGCCAACTCTGTTTTTTGGCAGACATGAAAAATGCAGTACAAGCCAAGAGGAGGGGGTTTGTAAAATATATGTGCAGCCAAAATGAGAAGCATAGGGAGGAGTACCTAAGGGTAACCATGGAGGCTAGTAGGAAGGCAGGGAGGCCAAGTCACAGACCAAACTCAACCTAGCAAAGGGGGTACAGTGAGTTATAAAATCATTTTGTATACATTAAGAAGTGCAATGTCAAAGGGGTCATAGTGAGGCTTAAGAGGGAGGAAGGCTAGGAAGAAGGGGCAAATGTGAGGCACAGATACTGAGCACATACTATTGTTCAGTATTTACTAGGGAAACAGAGGAACAAATGTCAGAATATGGGGTAATGAGGGAAGGGAAGGAAAGGGGCAGATGCAGCAGTGACATGGGCAGTGTAATTTAGGAAAGGGTGATGGAAAAGTTGAAAGGGTTAAAAATAAACAAATCAATGGGACCTGACAGTTTATACAATAGGATGCAAAGGGAGGCTGCAGAATAATAGTGGCTCTGCTTAAAGACATAGTCAATTGTTGGATGGCCACAGAGGTGATCCCTAGACACTGGGAGTCAGCAGATGTGGTTCCACTGCATGACAGGAGAATGGAGGAAAGATGAGCCAGAAAACTGTATGTCAAGTTAACCTGATGTTTTCCCAGAATTTTCTTTTTACTCCACTACTGTTCTCATGCTGTAAATTATTTTTGTGTGTAAGACATTTTTTTAACCTGCATTCTCAGCAACTCTACTCGCCTGCCTTCCTACTCCCTTGCTTGCTCACTCTCTCCAGAAATGCTTGCTGTACATGGATCACTCACTAGCTTTCATACACACTAAACAAACTAACAAAAAACTGTTCTGTAACACTTTTTAAACAATTGTAGTTTAACAACAGATGCATCACTATAGTATGATTGTGAAGTGCAGGTCAGACTGTGAAATCACACTTTACTCCACAGGTCCCTGGTAGCATTATTTTGTACTTCTGGAGTTATTTATTTATTTATTTTTTCTGTTCAGTTGCTTATATAATTTTTTGTTCTGTGAGAAACCCATCTGATGGTAGCATTCCAATTACCATCTTGGACTAAAACTTCCAGAAGCATTAGCATGCACACATAACTAAAAACAAGTGCATCCGTACCTCCAGGATTTGTAGTCAATGCTGGTGCTACTATCTGATATTTTTCCTTTTTCAATAGAAAAATTGCTTTTTATAAAAGAACAAACAGAAACAAATAAAACAATTACTCAAAAACAAGTTTACTGATGGTTTGTAGGGAGGATTTGGATCACATAGGTAGAGTAGGACATATTATTAAGAATAATGGTGTGCCTGTAGTATGGATTACAGTCAAGAAACAGCTTTTTAATATGTGCAAAACCAGAACAAATACCTCAAGCACTACAAAATAGTCATTGAGGGCTTCTGCAGAATGTCTGCAGCAGATGGATTGCATGTGATACAATCACTGACATAAAAATATTATGCATAGACTACATTACTGCAACCTCGTGGTGATCAAAATGCAAACAGACTACTTTACTGTTGTAAGCAAATTATTTAAATATGTTTTTCAAATGTTTTTGTTACACTTGCAATATGACACTCCAGGGTCAGGGGTGTGCTGAGATAACTGCACTTCAAGGGCTGAAGGCAAATTGCCACTGTCTACTCTCTGCATCACTTTCTGGACTGAACTAAAAAAAATTGTAAATTGATTAGAATCATAGTGATTTTGATGATTCTTCTGAAATTGTCTGCATAGCGTTCGGTGGTCAGAGGGCCAGCGAGTCCGCCCTCCCCAAGCCAAGCCAGCTTCCCCGGATATCTCCTTGGAGCACCAGTGGGTTCGGTGGTCAAGAGGGCCAGCGAGTCTGCCCTCCCCCAAGCCAAGCCAGCTTCCCCGGATATCTCCTTGGAGTGCCAGTGCGTTCGGTGGTCGAGAGGGCCAGCGAGGCCGCCCCCCCCAAACCAAGCCAGCTTCCCTGGATATCTCCTCGGAGCGCCAGGTACGACCTCGCCATACTGCAGCACCAAATCCCTCAGCGTTTGTATGTGAACAATTGAACTTTAATTCTTGGCGCCGTTTTACAGGGTCCTTGCTTCAGCCAGTCGGCGTAGAAATGGAAATAGTTTATTTTCACCAGCTTCTACTCAATTCTCCTCAGCGTATCGTGCTTTTGGGATGGGAGCATTAATTTGAAACATTGTAATCCAGTATTATTTGTGCTATTAGCTTGGAGCTTTAAGGCTTAATTCTTGTATATGCCATAACGTGGAAGGAAATGCTTAAAATTATCTAAATACAGTAGTTTGCTGCTATCTGCTGGGAGCTTAAATACCCCCCAAAAAAATCTACTGCTTGGAACCAAAGGGCTATGAGCCTCTGCGATTGTTTTTAGCCACTTAAAGTGGCTACTGTATTAGTTAAGGCAATCCAGAACTACAGTTTTTATCTGCATGTCTGTTTTGATAAGATTGTTAGCCTGTTGCAATACAACACATTACTAGAGCCCTAGTTCGAATTACATCCGACGTAGCTGGTCTATTCAGACCGTTTACAGGCTGCATAATTAAGCTGATGCTCTTCTCATTCCCACCTACCTGACTAATATAAAGTCATTTTATTCTCTTCTCAGTGCATTCAGTGGCCGAGAGGGCCAGCGAGTCCACCCTCCCCCAAGCCAAACCAGCTTCCCCGGATATCTCCTCGGAGCACCAGGTACGACCTCGCCATGCTGCAGCACTGAATCCCTCAGTGTTTGTGTGACCCCGCCGGTGCTAGGTGCCAGTTGCCCCACCGCCCCTGCCACCACCCTAGGTGTGCTCAGTATCTTATAGTGTGGCTCACGTGCCGATTTTATCCAATCAGGCCACTTTCTCATTTGCAGATTATCTGCCTCAACCACTAATGACCGCCCTAACTCAGTTTCACCTACCTTACCTAGCAACTAAAACATGCTGCCACTTTTTCTTTTCAGATTATGCCAGCTCTCAACCCTAGTCTCCCTCCCATCCTCCTCCTACCCAGCCCCACAGCATGACCCTTACAGTAAAATCAATGTAGCCGCTCCTCCACCCCATGCTACCTCAGCCATTCTAAATCCTCCCCAAAACCTCCTGTTTAGCTGGGTTACAGGGGCTTCCATCCTGCCACCCTCCTTCCATGCAGGGCTGACAGCTTTTAAAGTATCCCCAACATGTATATTTCCGCAAACACCCCAGCAACCTGCCATCCATCACAAATCCCACTGGTTCATACAAAAGATGAGACAACTATTAACCCTGCTGCTCCTATTAGCAGGGGACATCGGGCCAAACCCTGGACCACCCCACCCCTACCCCTACTCACCTCTCCAGTTACCAAAAAGTCTAAAGATTATCCACCTAAATATATGCAGCATCCTCAACAAGATCACTGACCTGCAGTCAACTGTACTAATGCTGCAACCAGATACTCTGATTATAACAGAAACCTGGCTTAAGCTCCACAACCTGGATGCAGAAATAGCACTCCAGGGCTACACAGTTATTCAGCATGACCGCATGGGTAAAAAAAAAGGGGGAGGCATTGCTATGTTTGTCTCCTCTCACTACCAGTTCACCCCGTCCAGCTCCATCTGCTTACGCCTTCACTAGACTCCTTGTTAATCAAACTCTCACTACTGCACACTATTCCAGCCTACATAGCGGGGACATACTGTGCCCCAGACACCCCTATGCCCACCACTCTGGACCACTTGGGCACCCTCAAGTCACTTGCTTCAAGGGGTGAGCTACACATCCTTGGGGACTTCAACTTTAACTGGCTCTCCATGGCTAATTCTAAGCTACGTAGTCAGATAAATGCCCTAAACATGACACAACAAATATCTGCTCCCACACGCTTAAACCACAAAACTCAGAACCACTACCTTTTAGACTGGGCCCTCACCTCCCACCCCCATCGAATACTTGAAGATGGACTCCTTCCAGACTCTTTAGGTGACCACCATATGATCTTCATGGTAAGGAAAATATTCTATCCCAAAGCCCTTCCCCCTCATATGCTGCTCACCAGATCATTCAAATCCTTTGGCCGTGGCACACTCTTAAATGACCTATCAAACACTGACTGGGCCTGCATCACCAACACACCCACCATCGATACTGCTCTAGAGCTGTTCAAGTCCAGATTCTTAGCCATCTGGGATTACAATGCCCCACTCAGATAGACTAGAGTTAGGGGCGCCCACCTGCCCTGGGTCACAGCAAATATCATAGACCAGCTTCATGCTAGGGATCAGGCCTGGAAAACATACAAGTCTACTGGCACCTGGGCTGCTCTCCAACTTTACCGCTCTCTCCGTAACTCCTGCACTACATGTCTGCGGCAGGCCAAAGTCAACTACTTTAAGGCCTCCTTCCACATAAATATAAACCACCCAGCAAAATTTTGGAAAACGATCAACGCACTTTTATCCCCCCTACCCAGCCCCCCACCCCTGCCCTAAATGTTGCAGGCTCCATCATCACCGATCCAGGTGCAGTGGCCTCAGTTTTCAACTCCTTCTTCACCAGCTGTGCTTCCTCTCTCCTATCCTCCCTCCTCCCCACCCTTCAAGCATACCTCCTCCCTGCCTGCCCTCATCCCCATCACCAGCTTCACCTTTCGGCTAGTCACTCGGCCCAAAGTGTTTAAAGCCCTGCAGGCTGTCAACCCCTCTAAAGGCAAATGCCCCTTAGGTCTGGGCTCCAAAATGCTCCACCTATCCGCCCCTGCCATCGCCGCACCTCTGACCGCTCTCTTCAATCTCTCCTTCTCGCTTGCTGAAATCCCTTCCAAATGGAAGCATGCCACCATCATCCCCCTCTCAAAAGGCAGAGACCCCTCCTCACCAGGAAACTATTGACCTATATCTCTGCTCCCCATTCTAGCTAAACTGCAGGAGCACCTCCTCCTCCTCTCCCAACTTGCCCCCTTTTTTGACTCCCCCTCCTTTTTCACACCTTACCAGTCTGGATTTAGGAAGGTGCACTCCACCATTGCATCACTTCTAAGGCTCACAGATGCCATCCTTACTGGAATGGAACATGGTCACACCACCTCAGCTATCTTTATCGACCTTGCCAAAGCCTTTGATACCGTCTCACACCCCGTTTTACTGTCCAGTCTCTACCGTGTTGGACTTTCAGGAGCAGCCACCGGCTGGTTCCAATCCTATCTGGCAGGCAGATCACAAGTGGTGGAAATAGGCGCTTGCTCTTCTGCCCCCTTCCCTGTCACCTCCGGGGTCCCTCAGGGATCAGTCCTTGGCCCTTTACTGTTTTCCATCTCTCTAAATGACCTGTCCTCAGCTTGCACATACTCATTCATTCATATGTACGCTGACGACACTGTCTTGTTCTCATCAGGTCCCTCCACCTCTGATGCGGCCGCAAGACTCCAGGAGGATTTCAGTGCTGTACAGCTTTGGTTTCGCTCGAACCAACTTTTTTTAATCCAAAGAAAACTGTCTCACTAACTTTTGGGATGCGGCAATGACTCTCCCACCTCTCACCAGCCCCCATTTTCAATACCATTGATGGGTCCCCCCAGGAAGACTGCACTTCTTTCAGATACCTCGGGGTTTGGCTGGATCAGAACCTAGACTTTTCTGCTCATTTCAACTCAATCCACAAAAAACTTCACCCCAAACTGAGTGCTGTATTCTGAAACAGGGCCTGTGTCCCGTTACCTGCTCACAAAGCACTCATACAGAAAATGATCCTCCCAATTTTTGACTATGGGGACGTAGTCTACAGTACGGCCCCTAAGACAACCTTAACCCGACTCGATCCCCTCTTCCATTCCTTCTGCCATTTTGCCCTTGACTGTCCACCAGCGACACATCACTGCACCCTTTACAAGTCACTTGACATGATGTCACTACAGGAATGGAGACAGGCCCACTGTGCCAGGGTTACAGCTAAATTCTGGGCACAGTCCTTCCCCTCACACCTCGAGTCTGCCCTCTCTGTCCAACCCCCCTCTACGTATGCTCTCAGGAACACTGACTCCAGGCTCCTTCATGTCCCTCACATGTCCACATCTAAAGGCCAAGCTGCCTTCGGCTCCCATATGCCAAAACTGTGGAACTCCTTGCCAACAGACATTAGGCAAGCAGGCAGCTCTCAGCATCTAAACTGTCTCCTCAAGGTGCATTTCTCCCCCACCTGCTCATGCACATAACCCTTTCCCAACTTGCCACGCCCATCCACCTGTTGCAAGGGGCTTCAGACTGGCACCTCAAACAGGTATTGAATGCAATACAAATGTATGCTAGGTGCCTTAGTCTCCACTGGGAATTGTAGTGTTAAATCGTTGCTGCTACTCCGATCTCCCACCTACTTTGTAACCTGATGGGATATCTGCTCTGTAGCCTATTGTACAATAGCTGCCTCTGTGTATTTAATTTACTGTACTGTATTTTTCCTGCCTTGTTACTGTACTGTATATATTCCTGCTTCCCCTCCCCCAGGATGCATCTGAAATCGAGTGGTCTCCGCTCAGCATGCCTTCCTGGTAAAACTCTTAAATAAATAAAAAAATAAATGTAGCTAACAAAATCTGGTCCCTTTATGCTTTGCTGCCTCACACAATGACCAGTACAATATAGAAGTTAGTTCATTCCAATAGGGTCTTGCATTTGTGTACCTGTCACCATAAACATGCACCAGCAGCCATACCCAAAGTTATAATTGCTTTGTTTGCTTATTAATGTAAATTGACTTATGCTTTCTACTGCCACAACTTGCTTTTTTCTTTCTGCATGTGATATTGTTGAAATCTGTGAATTAATGATTCTTCTGTTATTCTGTATGCTGTACTACATATCAAGTGTTTCAAAATATCAATGTATAAAAGATGCTATGCAAAATACAGTAGTTTCCTACTGCTAAGAGGAGACTATCTCATGCAAGTGTAGTACAAGCTAAGGGAAGAGATTTAAAAAAAACAACTTTTTTTTATTATTTTTCTTGCAAAAATAGAACTTTCAAAGGGTGATCTGACCAGGCTGATAAGTCTGTGTTCCACTGATCTGTTTACAACATGTATGAAAACACAGCAGAGGATATAAGAGCTTTGCCTTTATTCAAAACAACTATTATATGTTGTGACAATTGGCCCATGAGTTGTAGTTTTGTAATGGTAATCTATAAATCTATGTGTGTGTATGTGTGTGTGTGTGTGTGTGTGTGTGTGTGTGTGTGTGTGTGTGTGTGTGTATGTGTGTGTGTGTTTAGTTATTTTAATCAAAATGTCAGTTTAAATCAATATACAACACAACTTCCCTCCTGGATTTGATGACAAAAGGGCTTTATTGTACAAACCTGAACTTGCTTGTCATGTAATTCCAGGCTGATTAGACCCTAAGGTAAGGGGTATTAATACTGTTGCTAATAATGCCTTGTCAAGCACTGAGCTTCATATAACAGAAAGGACAGTATTAAAAGGACCAGACTTAAAAAAAATAATTTCTATTTTTCATAAGTCAGCATTTTAGCATACCTTCATTCAAGATATGAAGCATAAAAAACTCTACTATTATTAAGATGAATGCCTACTGCTGTTACTGAATTCTGACTTCTCTGTGGTACAGTGTAGACAGTCTGCTCTCCATTATATGACATCATACCAAACTCAAAAATATTCAGTATAGCAAATATCAAATGGAATGTAAAAACATGGTTAAGCAAAGCACACTGAGAAACTGCTATATAGGCTTAAAATGGATGCCTTATGGTACAGAACAGAATGTATCATACAAAGTTGTTTTTTTGTTTGCAGTTCCTGCAGTGCTCAAAGCAGAAAATAACACATTCTTGTTAATCCATGTTGGATTGCATTCTCTGTTTTGTCTCTTTGTACAATGGCTGCACCACATTTTTGTTTTAGTCAATCACAGTTGGTTCCATTTTCCAATATCCTTGGTCTTGTGTCAAATGTGATACTTGCTTTTGGAAAAGTCAAGATGTCCACTTGGACTTTAAACACCACCACTTGAAAATCAAATTTGTGCTGTTCTTTTTTCTGCAATAGTTTTGGTGTTTGTGATAACCTGCAGGCAGAACTGTTCCACAATTAATGTTTTTGACCATTATTTAAGACTTTTATATATTAAAAAAAAAAAGCAAGGGTAGCTGGGAGCAGTGGTTGCTGACAAAAAAATAAACAATGTTTTATGTTTTCAGCAATAGTTTACTTTCTTATATTCATAATTTGTGTATTTTTAATACCCTTTAGATATTTGTAACACTGTTTTCATTACTAGGTATGTAAGTACGTTCTGGATTCATAAACTCCATTCATTGCAACCAGGAGGTTAAATTCTGATACAATCATCCCAAAACAATCATACATACAAAAATCCTTATACAAAACTCATATTCACTGCACAAGACTATGACCAAGACAATAATTTAGATCCCTCAATACCAGTCTATGTATACACCAATTAGGAATTTAAAGAAATATTTCCAGTACAATCAGTAAGTCTAAGTATTAAAAACATGCAAGCATTTGAAAACCATGGCCTGGATATTCAAAAGGGTTGCGCCATGCTCAACAGGGTTGCGCGTGCACAACTCCAAAAATGCGCTATTCTGCGATATTCAGAAGGGGCCAGTTGCGCCACCGAAAACATGCTGAGCAACAGCGCAATGGAAATGAAGGCATGCACAACCGAAGGGGGGGGGCCATGCATAAAGTGCGCAATGCGATATCCGAACACTTGCGCAATGCGCAAGAGTGGCTCAGCCGGAAGTTGCGCAGTACGAATTGAGCCAAAACAAAAGGCTCAAGGAAGCACAAGAACCCTAGCAGGCCGCAAACTGCGGGAGAGAGACAGAGAGAGACAGAGAGACAGGAGCTGGAAGGGCAGAGAGGGACAGTGGGTCCAGGAGGACAGAGAGGCCAGTGGGGGTGCCGGTGCAGTGGAAGCAGCAGTGGGGGCAGCGGGGGTAACACAGGAAAAGCAGCAGGGGGCAGAAGCCAGGGAGATGGACAGTGTCAGCTTCCACATGGAAGCTGTAATGAGGGGGGTGAGACACCATGCTGCAGGGGGACATGGCCGCGGAGGGGCCCGTCGGCGGTATGCCCCCGACAGGCAGTATCGTGCCTGCATCAGCTTCGAGCTGTACACAGATGTCGAGATTGTGGGCCAGTACCGCCTGAACAGGGCAATACTGAGACGGCTCTGTGAGCTGTGCAGTGATGTGATGCAGGCACCCTCACGACGGAGTCATGCTCTGTCCGTGGAGACCAAGGTGACAGCCTGCATGTGCCTGCTCACCACGGGCACCTTCCAGAGGCCGACAGGGGACACCACAGGCATTACACAGTCGGCCACGTCACGCATCCTCACCAAATTCCTCAGTGCACTGCTGCCTCATGCTGCGGAGTACATCCATTTCCCCAGCACCGCGGCAAAGCGTACAGCAAACATGCAGGAGTTCCACAGGGTAGCACGTATGCCTGGCGTGCTAGGGGCCATAGACTGCACCCATGTGGCCATTCAGATGCCACCTGGCCCAGACGGCCAGGCATATCGGAACCGAAAGGGCTTTTCCAGTGTCAACTGCCAGGTGGTGTGTGATGCCACTGGGCGCATTATCAATGTCTGTGCCACACACCCTGGCGGAGCACATGATGCCTTCATATGGCACCAGTCTGCACAGTGCCATTGATTCAAGAGTGGGAACATCCCCACGGGTCATCTAGTGGGTGAGTACACATGTATGGAATGCAAACTCTGGGCAAGGGTGGGAATGACACAGGTGCCATGGTAGTGGCACACAAGGATATGGGCAATATGGACCTGACATGACACTGATCTCCACTATCTCCACACAGGTGACTGCGGATACCCACTCCGTCCCTGGCTGCTCACACCATACCGTGCCCCACGACCCCAGCGCAGCTATGTTTCAATGAAGCACATGCCGCAACACGTAACATCATAGAGCTGGTGTTTGGGATGCTCAAGGCACGCTTCCGATGCCTGGACACCTCCGGCGGAGCCCTACAGTACAGCCCCCAAAAGGCCTGTGGGATATTCCTGGCCTGTTGCATCCTGCACAACATGGCCAAAGACCATGGGATAGCCGTACAGGTCCAAGAGGGGGACAGCGATGGGGACGCCAGTGGCGCCGTGATGTTGGTGATGAGCAGCCTCCCTAGGACGGAGGGACTGACTGACCCGCAGGCCCAGCTGCACCCGGGACACCATTGCAGAAGAGCACTACGCCCAACACAGGTAAGTCAAGGGGACATGTGCAGGCAACACTGTCCATGCGCAAACCACAGGCACACAGGGGAACACACCGTACGTGAAGGCCAGGGGAGTTGACGGTTCCAGGCATACCAACACACCATCAGAGAGGGGTGAGCACTCATATGGACACACACACACACCACGCAGCGTACATGGGCAGCAGCACAGCACTGCAGAAATGACATTGCCAACACACAGCACCACCAACCACCCCCACCACCTGGACTGTCCACGTACATGTGTCAGGACCCGGGCACACTTGCACCTTGGTGTACAGTGCAATGCAGGCATCATCATGCACACACACCTGTGGACAGCAGTTGGGAGAGTGTGCAGGTGGTCCGTGTGTCAGCATGGTGAGCAGAGCACCCAGCAGTGCACTGCTCACCATGACACACATTGCACACAGGGCAGCACCAGACAGGGCCTGCACTGGGAGACAGCTCAGTCAGGTAGCACTGTCCCACAGCCACCACGGATGCGAGGGCAGCCCTGCCATGGCCCAGCAGTACTGGCAGGCTGAGCAGGGGCCACATCGGGTGGCGCTGGTGCACCACCAGGGGTCCCACTGCGCGAACGCGACCTTGCCCGCACAGGGGTCTGCATCCTGCCAAACAAACTTGCACCAGGGGTGCTCGGGATGCCCACAGCAGAATCTGGTGTCGAGAGGCCTGGTGTCGCACGACGCTGGGAATGGGGAGTGGAGAGTGCACTGTGTGGGGTGTGTGGTACAGGGGTACCTGACAGTGTGGCCAATGTGTCCGCGACAGAGACCACTGCCTGGATCAGCCTGTCAATGGCAGCGGTCACATCCATCTGCATAAGGACCAGCTTGGCTCGGTCCCGAGCACACTCCCTGCTATGCCGCTCCACGGACACAGACAGTGCCTCCACGGACCTTGCAACCCACCCCTGCAGCTGTACCGAGTCCTGCAGCAGGCGGGTGTGCGCATCCAATGGGTACTGTGCCCCAATGGCATCGTGACCCCCAGGGTGTGGACAGTCCTGCTGCACAGCACCCCTTGAGGGTGGGCGCTGTTTGCCAGGACCAGGTATGGGCGCATCAATGGGTGGTGGACATGTGCCACTGCTTGACACTGTACCCCCAGACCCAGTGTGTGACTGCTGCTGCTGCCCCTCCAACTGCTGAGCCCCCAGGTCCACCTGTTCCACCTCCGTGCTGACAACAGTGCTGGATACCTGCACAGCCACCAGTGCTGCCCCACCGGTGCTGACAGGCACAGCCTGGGACTGTGCCAGCATGCTGGTACACAGGTGTGAACCAGGAAGGCCCAGGGGCATGTGCTGGCCTGCCAGGTGTCCGTCATGGGACACACACCTATCACTGCCCATTGCAGGCCTGCTATCATCAATGGTGCAGGTGCGTGCCACTGCCATAGGCACAGCATGCTGGCATACCTGCATGCCAGACTGCTGTGACACAGGCTGTGCACCCCCTGCACCCATATCACTGACACCGGAGTTGTTGGCCCAGCGTGCATGCTGCTGCAGTGCCTGCAGGCTGGTGGTGGAGGTGGATGGTCCCTCCTCCACGTCCAGCAGGTCTGCATCACTGTCTGGACCCACCACCACCACCGTTTCCTGCAGATGAACAGGATCTGTAACAGAGAGAGAGTACATGTGAGTGCATGTGAACAACAGCACCCCCCCCCAACAACACCACCATGTCATACCGTGCAGTGATGGGCTTCCACCTGTCTGGAATCCTCCGCCTGGTACGCCTGCAATGGCACTCGGCTGCATGGCCGCGACCAGTGTCTCCTCTGTAGGGGTCAGCTGCAACACCACTGGTGGGCCCCCACCAGTGCCAGCACATGCAGCCCTGAAGGCTGCCACCCTCTCCTTCAGCCTCCTGCGGTCAGTCCCCATCTTCTTCCTGCATTCCTGCATGGAGCACTGCTGGCTTCCATGCAGGTTGACGACCCGAGCTACCCCCTCCCATGCAGCTGCACGGTCCTGAGGGGTGCCCCTCCGTCCACTCAATAGTAGCTCATCCTCCAGGTAGGCCTGGAAGAGGGCCTCTGTCTCTGCCGTGGTGAAGTTCAGCCTCCTCCTACACCCGCCGTCCACACCCTCAGCTTGGCTCTGGTCAGTCATGGTGATCTGTATGGGTGGAAGTGGACACCTGTCACTGTGCAGTCGACAGCAGTTCCCCATGAGCATAGCTGCCGGCCGGGGGGGGGCGGAAGCCCCCCACGTCTCCACTCAGCATGGCAGATACTGATAGAAAGGGTGCCCTTTGTCCCTTTCTAGGTGCCCTTGTCATGCTCAGCCCCCTCAGCCATCATCATCCTCTGGCACCCTTGCCCCTGAGCATTGTCCTGAGCATCACACAGCATGTAACTCACCTCACACCTGCAGTAACCAAATCTGGCCAGCACGACCCACCTTCACATTTTTATAGCGCAACACATGCAAATGAGGTGTGGCTCAACTGTAATGACATGCTAATCCCGCCACTGCGCCTTTGAATGGCTGATCAAATGATTTGCATATGTCGGCTGAATATCGCGTTTTTGTGCTTTGCGCAATACGGAAGGTCCGGCTGAGCCAATGGCGCAGGTTTGTGGCTGCATGCCACACTGCATTGCACATGCCCAGACAGCTTACGCATGCGTCTATCGCACTGCAGACCTGCTGAGCGCGATAGGTGATTCAGGCCATGGCCACCATTGTGCCAGTGGTGCTACAGCACTGGGCACTATATTGCTCTGTGGCACTACAGTGCGATAGGCCACTGTGGCACTGGTGCATAGCTCGGCAGTCCCACAGGATGCTTATATGGCCGGTGGTGCTGTGCGTAGCCTTGCGTCATTGCCGTGACCTTGTGTATGCCCTCTGCCCCCTGGCGCTATTCGCATGCCATGTGTACATCCCTATTGCGCTGTCCGGTGACAGCGCCATGTAAAGTGTCGGCGCTGTTTGAACAGCACGATTGGAGCCTGTGGTGGTCTATTGCGCAACAACTCCACATGGGGTTACGGCACAGCGGGGTGCCATATTGCCTGCTGTGAAGTTGGTGCCATGGCTAGGAGGAGGGCAGTGTCCTGGAGCCATCTGGAGGTGGCCAACCTGGTGGCCATATTGAGCCACACTATGATGGCCTGTATGGTGAGGCGCCCCTCACCACTGCCAGGACTCAGCTGTGGCAGCAAGTGGCCACTGACCTGGTGGGGGTCACTGGACAGGGCTGGTCTGCTGAGCAGTGCCAGCACCGGTACAGTGACCTCTGCTGGAGGGAGCCGGAACTGTTGAGACGGCTGCGGTCGCATGCCAGGCGGGGCGTAGTTCCTAGGCCATGTGAGTGTACCATCTATGCACCTATATTCTCTATAGGGGTGTGTGTGTGTGCTTGGATGGCTGTGCATAGGTGCCGGCTCAGACACAGTTGGCTGTGTCAGTGTGTGCAGCTGTGCGATGGATGGTTATGGCTGTGTGGGCAGGCACTCTCACTGGGGCAGGGGGCACTCTGCTATTCATTCACACTGATGTTTGTCTCAACATATGTCTCCCACAGGCCTGGACAGTGCAGGACCAGGCGGAGGATGAGCAGCCATCTGGGCCATAGCGGCTGATACCCTTTCCACTTTTCCCATCCCTACCACCCTGCCTTCCCTCTCCAAGTTGTTCATCCCTACCCCTTGAACACCCCTACCTTGTACCCTTCCCTCCCCTTGTAAATAGTTTCTATTGTTTTGGTTATTTAGTATTTGGCTATATCAATATACATTTCTATTTTGATATGAATACTGTGTCGGTCTCTGATTTGCAGCTGGCTATGGGTGCTCAGTTGCAGGTGTGTACATGCCATCTGGGCTGGTATGGTCCTGGGTATGTGTGTGTGTGTGTGCAGGTGTGTGCATGGGGAGGTATCTCCAGCATGGCAGTGACTTTCAGTTGGTCTTGCCATCTGCTGCCACCCACTGCTGGGTGCACAGGGTGTGTCTGGCTTGTAGGCTTCTGTGTTGCACGGGGCTGACGTGTGCTGGGGGACTGCATGGTTTCCTGCAGTGCCAGTCACTGCACATGGGTGGTGCCTTGGGGTCACAGTGCAGGGTGTGCTGTGCATACGGGGGGCTGTTGTGCACTGTGGTTGTCAACCCCCTGTGTGTGGCACTCTCCGCCTGCCAGTGGTTGTGCTGGGGTGTCAGGGCGCTGCTATGTTGTGTTGGCTTGTCCCCATGGACACGTGGATCATCCGTCCCACCCCCAGTGATGCTGTGCTTGGGGTGTGCCACTGTGGTGTGGGTTCTGCAGTGTGTTCCTGTGCCCATGTGTGGCATGGCTGGCGGTGGGCCCCAGCCTACCTCCCTGGATGTGCAGTTCCATTGTTGGGGGGGGGCTGTGCTTGCGCTATGGCAGCTCTGGACTGCTCAGCTTAGCTTCCCTGGTTGCGCCATAGCGCTACATTTTGGCTCAGCTTCTCCTTCCTGGTTGCGCGATGGCGCAGTATGTGCGATATTCAGATGTTGGTTGTTTGCGCAATTTGCTCTGCTCCATGTTTGAATATCGCACCTGTTGCGCATTTGCGCAATGGGTTTGCGCTTGCTCCTGCTGTTGCGCTACTTTTGAGCTCAGTTTGAATATCCAGGCCCCTACATTTAGCAGCACAACATTGCATTAAACAGGATGCAATTACAACACATAACTTGCATGTGTACTGTTTGGACCTGCTGGGGCTGACCTTTGCTGCAGTAGTAAGTGATCTGTATTTTGTAGCAATTTCCGAGGCACAAATGTGGTAATTTGTAACAGTTTGCTGGGGGGTCTTTTTGAGGAGATGGAGCATGGATATTGTATGGAAAAAAGGGGAATCCTTTTTGTGTTGAAGTGTTTAGTACACATGGCTGCAAGTAACCAATAGGCCAATTTTAGACTAAATTTTAAAACAAAGCCCCTCAATCTGGTTGTTCAGTTTTGACCTGCTGGGGCTGACCGCTGCTACAATAGTAAGTCATCTATATTTTGCAGCAATTTTCTGGGATGAAATGCTGCATCTGTAACAGTTTGCTATGGATTCTCTTTTTAGGAAGGGAGAAGGATGTAGGGAATATGTGGAAAACAGGGAATGGCTTTGTATGTCTGTAACTGGTAACAGCATGTGCCTGCAAGCAGGTAATAATACTGATGTTGAGGGCAACTGGGTGATCCCAGAGTGTGCAAGCTCCAGAAAGTGAGGAACATGGAGCAGGAGGATGATGTCTGCATGGGTTGCCACAGATATGTCCATAGTTCCACAAGGAACTCAGACTAGGGAAGCCAAGCTGGTCAGTGAGGTGAGGTAGTATATAACCAAACAAGTGGCAGGTAATCAGGGGAGCAGGGAGAATTAACAAGTAAGGACTACATGACTACACCCTATCTGGGGTAGGCCTTCATAGAGGTAACCAGGAAGGGAAAGAAAACCACCCATTAGGCACTACACAGTACTTGGGGTAGGCCTTCTTAGGGGTAAGCAGGAGGGAAAGGAAAAAAACACCCATTAAGTACACCCTATCTGAGGCTGGCCTTTGTAGGAGGTAAGCAGGAAGGGAGAGAAAAATTATCTTGGTGATCCTTCTTGGCACTCATGCTAGTCTATCTATGTCCTTCATCAGATGTGGACTCAAGAACTAACTATAAGGGACAGCTGATAGCCCTAAATATTAACTTGCTAGAGGCAAGGCGAGAGAGGGGGGCATGCTAGAAACATATGTTTCTGAGGTGTATTAGCAGATATGCCTCTGAGAGGTATAAACAGAGTGAATACTGAGGACCTGTTTGTAAGGAACAGTGAAGCAGTCAACAGGGGCATGACTGGAGGCTAGTGTGGGGGCAAGTTTAAGAGAGATGTAAGTTCAACTACATTGAAAGAGTATTAGAACTGTGGGGCAGACTACTGGCTGAAGTGATGGGATCAGCTACCCTAAATGGCTTTACACATGACTAGAATGGGGCAAAGGGACTCACAGTCTCTGGAAGGGCCCAACATGGGATTGTGGGGTGAGGGAGTGGTGGATGAGGGAGACAACCCACCAGTATGGTAGGTCACTGGGGTGAGGTCATATACAGTATGGCCAGACTGGATGGTGTGGTGAAACCATGGAATAGACTACTGGCTGAAATGGTTTGGGCAGCTACAGTAAATGGCCCGGGACAGAGCAACAATGGATTGGTAGGTGAGGGAGCTGGGGAAGAGGGAGACAGCCAACCATGCAGCAGGTCGGTGGCGTGAGGTAGAATATAATATGTGCAGACTTGATTGACCCTTGGTCTCCTTTTGCCATCAGATTCCATGTTTCTATGTTAAGCCAAATCCAAACCACAAATATGGCTCAACCAGAAATACTGATTTGCAGTATTAAGAAAGTTAAATGGGATGGCATCTTAATACATACCACCTCTGAAATGTTTTACACTAAAACTTTTTATGATTTCTACAATAACATGCTCTTGGAATAATCTGCAGCAGTGATTTCCCATCATATTGCTAGTCTTTTTGAAATATTTATCCCTGTATTGTTTGAACAGAAAACAATTTCCAAGAAAAAATGAGCTAATGTAGGATAGCAAAGATGGAATTGCCTACTTTAGTACGCTGAACTATGAAAAATCTACCTACAGTATATATCATTTTGGCAATCTTAATTAGAAAAGGAACACTATATAATGAGCTAATTACCTCTCAATAAGTTATTTACCAAAATTACATTTGGAACAAAATTCTTAATACAGTACTATTCAAGACCCAAACCAATTCTGGTATTTGGTTGCAAATAGTACTAAAGATTTCTCAAATAATATCTCATTGCTGGGCTGGCAGTATAGCTAAAGGTTAGAGTGACAAGACATGAATAAGTATGGTACATCCAGCAGATCTGGGTTTAATTCCCACATTTTCTACTTGCATACTGTGTGACTCTGAACAAGTCACTTACCCTCACCAGTGCTTCAGGATTGCCCCTGAAAACTGGCATTTGTGCACAGGGGGCCTTATCCAATTACCAAAAAATAAAATTAGGTCTCCTTAAGAGACTGAATTGTGCTGCTATTTCTGCTGTTAGTTTTCCAGCTCCTTAAGAGACTGAATTGTTCTGCTGTTTCTGCTGTTAATTCTCTGGCTTCTTAAGGGACTGCATTTTGCTGTATGTACAGCTCTTTCAGGGACAGAACATAGACATTTGTGGGTCACTGTGCAGTACTGCTCCCTCAGGGACTGATAAAACAATGTTCCTCTACCTGTGTGCTCTGCTGTCATAGCCCGCTGTGGCCAGCAATGCCGTCAACCCCCTGAAGCACTCCTGTGTTTCTAAAGTGCAGAAGTGCTAGGATTCTGCCATCTTGTCTCTCCAAACACTCCCCTACCCCCCTCCTCCAACCTGAATAGCTCTCCCATTTCCCACCCTGACCCCGCCATCCTTTGTTATCCATGTGACCCCTTAACCCCTTACAGCATATAAACCTGTTACTGTTTTGTTTTCAACAGGCCTCAAGGAATGATTCTCGGACCCCCTACCATAACAGGACCGTCACGGAAGCCTGCTAACCCTTGCAGATATTTAGCTGCTCACCTTTCCCTTTCAGCAGCTCAGCCCTCTAGTAGTGCCATGCTTCATGTGTCACTGCTTAGCATTATCCCGCCCTCCCTTACCATCCACTCCCCCACACTAATGTGGTCCTCCTTTTATTGGGCTGTGCCATAAACAATCAGTCAACTTTTACACTCCTCCCAATACATTGACTTGGGCACTCCCATTCTCATCCTCCATAAAATAACTAGTGCCCCCCTCCTGTACAGACATCTCAATGATACCCCCTTAGTGGGCACCAGGTACAAAACCTCAGACAGAACCTGGTAAAAACCTCTCCCATCCTTGTGCACCTAAACAAATCCCACCAGTATCACTCACTGTGAAAAATGTGTGCCCAAGAACCTAGCATTTTTACTTCAATTGTATTATCTCCAGCACTGGCAAACCTATATTATATAGCCCTACTCCTTCTTCTTCACCTGCTAGATATCCACAAGAATGATATAACGGCACCCTCCTATAATTGCCAGAACATGGTTGCCTCCCCTCCACATGGATCAACAGTACACCATGTTCTGTACTACCACTGAATCTGACTACCTCCTACTGAGATGCCTCCTGACTAGATCATACTCCTCCAAAGTGTCCACAATATGGTAATATGGATCACCTGTCTGTCACTACTCACAAACCCCTTTTCCTCTCCTGGCCAAAGGAGGGTCAGGCTGGTCCCAAACTTGGCCTACTCCAGTCCTAGCCAAAAAACTTTAATAACTATACTCCTACTTTGGTCTGGGAATGTCCATCCCAACCCAGGACCCATCTACAGCAACAAAGTGCAGATTCCTCACAAAACTAAGCTTAGATTAGTATCACTCAGTTTTGGAAGTCTGCTCCCTAAGCTCTCCCTGCTTGAAGCATGTGTAAAACAGATAAAACCTGACATTATATCCATCACGGAATACTCACTGAACCCTAAAATAACTGACGATACCATCTTCCTTGATAGCTATAATGTGTACTGCCAGGATTGAGTCGGCAAGGGGGGGGGTGTCTCCCATATATACGTACCTTTCTCTAAGCACAGAAAGTGGCACTTGGGTCCCCCTCACCGGACCGTGAATGTCTTGCTGTAAGAATTCTTTTGGGGGAAAGCAATAAATTCATCAACCTGCTAAAAGTGTACATGCTGTGCCTCCTGGAGAAATGGCAGGCTGGCCTCAACCCGCTAGTTAACTACCACTCCCAAGCTTGCTCCAATGGGGAAACAATAACAGCTGGGGACTTCAACATCACTTGGTCGTCTAGCACTAGAACCAATCACAAGGACATAGTTGCAAGCCTCTATTTGATCCAGGTAGTTAAGGACCATGCAAGGGTGAACTATAAGGACAGGTACAAACACTTTAATTGACTGGGTTCTCACCAGCCACCCAGATAGGTTGGTCAGGGTCCAAGTGCTACCAGATGCCATTAGTGACCACTTACTGGTACTGTGTGAGTGGACTGCACAGATACTGACACCCAAAGATAATTAACAGTAGGGTAATACACAAGAAACTCATCAATGACTTCAAAGGCTATCTAGTCAGAACTGAATGGACCCGCCCGGACAACTGCAAGGATGTAAATCTGGTCCTAGAATACTTCACAATGCACTTTACCACAGCTTGTGATAAATGTTCCCCCTAAAAGAGACATAAAATCAGAGGCTCCACTACTGCCTGGGTCACGCCTGCCCTTCTTACCCATATGTGGACCCGGGACAATCTATGGAACAGGGTAAAGGACACAGGGACTCCTGCTGACCTTAACAAATACAAGGAAGTGAGGAACAAATTTGCAAGGGCAATAAGAGCAGCTAAGGCATATTTTTACAAAGAACTGTTTAATGACAGCCATTTTAATAGCCAGAAATTCTGGGTCATCCTAAAAGAGCTAATGGGGATGAATAATAAGGCCTCACCAACCATGCTTACCACCCCCAGAGGTGTTGTCACCTCCCCAGTAGACATAGCTGAAGCTTTCAATAAAGTCTTCACCAATCTAAGCTCAGTGCTCCCCACCAATCAACCCCACTCACAAATAGCCAAGGAGGTACAAAAGGACACGCCCAACCACACCCTCATTTCTTTTTAGGAGTATCATCATAAGGGGCACCATCAAATACATCAAGTGAGCACTAGCTAAAACTAGGATCGGGAGTGATGGCATTGACATGACGCTGTTAGCCATAGCTCTGAATGAAGTAGCTCTCCCCTAAATAAAATCTTCAACCTCTCGCTTAGGCTCTCCCAATTTCCACAGGTTTGGAAGAAAGCCATAGTTACACCATCTTTAAGAATGGGGACAGCTCAAATGTCATTAACTATAGACCTATCTTGATTCTGTCCCCACCGTCTAAGGCGTTAGAAAGCATGGTGTCTGATCAGCTCATGGAGTACCTAAACAAGTATAACATAATGTGCATGGAACAACATGGCTTCAAAAAACAGTGCAGTACAATCATGGCACTCACTGAGTACACCAACTTCCTCCACAAGGCACTGGACAAAGATCAAGTAGTTGACACAATTTACATAGCCCTAACAAAAGCATTCAATCTCGTGGACCACACATTGCTAATCAATAAACTACACTCCGTTGGCCACATTGTGGTTCAGGTGGTTCAGATGTTGCCTTGCTGATCAATTGTAGAAAGTGAAGATAAATGGAGTCTTCTCAAGTAAGAGAAGTGTCATGGTAGGGGGTTCCATAGGAGTCAATATTGGGCCCTCTACTCTTCAGTTTGTTTGTTAACAACCTGCCTAAAGTGAATACTAAGGTTAAGATACTGTTATATGCAGATGGTGCGGGGATATATTATAGTAGTTCACTGCACAACAACCTTACACTGGAACACCGGCATGGCTTTAAGGCCCTTGAATCTTGGTTTAAGAACAATAAACTCTAAACTATAAAAAAAAAACTATGCTTTTCACAGGGCCACACAGTAAGTATAGGTCAATTCCACTCAGCTTACACAATGCAATGGGCACCCCACTGGAGCAAGTAAAAACCTTTGGATACTTGGGGATGATCCTTGATGACAATCTATCTTTCAAAGAGCATAAAGACAACATCATTCAGATTGGACATAGGAAATTGGAAGCCCTCTTCAGACAAAGACTGAATCTAACTGTTGAAGCTACATGCCAGGCAGCATTAAGCTCAGCACTGTCATTCATCGACTACAGTCTTCCAATCTATGGGTCAGCCATGGGCATGGTCTTAGATAGAATCAAGATGCTGCTCAATAAAGCATGTCATTTTGTAACTGGCTCACTAAATACACACACCTGCAACCTGTTTGCCCTTATATGCAACTTGTGTGCCCTTACACACTGGCTCCCCTTCTTTCCAAGGCTCCATTATCAAACAATCTTACTGGCCAAAAAATCTCTCCTAGGCCTCACACCACCCACCATTAGCTCCCTCTTGAGACACATCCACAACACCTACATCACTCAAAGCTTGACCCAGCAGACCCTAGAAATCCCACTATGAAGAACAAGCCTGGGACAGCACTCCTTTGCAAACCGGGCAGCCATGTGGCTAAATGAACTCCCTGCCAGCATAATCAGTCTACCCAAACTCTTACAATTCAAGTGGGCCCTCAGAGATAATTTGGCCCAGAACTCAGCTTGCCACTGCCCTGGTCCAACCTGAACTGAGGTAGTGGTAACATTTCCAGAGCTCACCAAGAAATAGGCTCTTTCCACAAATGGGTTAATGTTTGTTGTATCACACTATGTCTCATTGATATGTTAATGTACTGCATATGGTTTATTTATTTGTATTGTAATGTACTTGGTGATCATGTCTAGCATATGTAACCACTAGTTGCCATGCAACGAGGCTCCCCTTGAGCTGAACACCACAAATGTGATCTGAATTTTTGTACTTTGTGCTACTGTATTGTACTCATCTGATGTGGAACCTCTGCAAATGAGCAATTTGTGTTCAAAGGTTGTTTCTGATTATCTCAATAAATAAATAAATAAAAATCATTTCATTATTGATAAAAATATGCTAGTGATATTTTCTGTAATCCTTCTGTACATCCTGAAATTACTGCATGTATAAAATCCCTTCAGAAGGATATAATGATCTAAACACTACACAAAAGGAAGTAAAACTAGCTATTAAAGCTATAGTAATGAAACCCCAGGGTATGACAAAATATAAGTTGAACTTTTGGGGGTTTTGGGGCTGGGCACATGTCGGGCCTGTGGCTTGATGGTGTCCAGCTCATTACCTCAGATCAGGTAAGTAACCTGGGTGTTATTTTTGATGATATCTTGACCCTGAAGTCTCAGGTGTCAGCTGTGGTTAAATCCTCATTTTACCATCTGAGGAATATCGCCCCGGTGAAAAATCTGATTCCACCAGGCGACCTTCCAACGTTGGTCTATGCCTTTATCACTACCCATGTTGACTACTGCGATGCCCTCTACCTAGGGCTGTCTGGGGCTGATATCCGCCACTTGCAGCTGGTGCAAAATGCGGTGGCCAGGCTGTTGACTGGTACTTCTAGGACCAGTCACATTATATCTGTGCTGCACTAACTGTACTGGCTGCCAATTCAGTGGCGGATCACCTATAAGGTATGCTTGCTTACCTTTAAAGCCCTACACGAACAGGGACCCAACTATCTGAAAGATCTCCTGACTCCCTACTCCTCCAAACACCCTCTCTGATTCACAGATGAGGGATTGCTAGAGATTCCCAGGTTTCATCTTAAAACATCTGGAGCTCGTGCTTTCTCATTTGCAGCACCAACCCTGTGGAATTCTCTACCTTGTTGGTTAAGATGATGCCTGATTGTTAGTACTTTTAAATCCATGTTAAAAATGTATTTATTTTCTTTGGCCTTCCCCGTTTAACTGTTTAATTACCTGACTGTTTTAAATAATTTATAAGATTATTTGGTTTACTGTGGTTTTTATTATGTAAAGTGCCTTGATTTTGAAAGGCGCTATATAAATAAAGTTTTGCTTACTTGCTTGCTGGATGCAAGACCCATTGAGAGGACCACATCCAAGGCATGGCCATGCTGGTGGGTACCAGTGGCAACCACCTGTACAAAGCCTATGGATGACATCATCTGGAGGAAATGCATTCGAAGTAGAGATGGTTCATTATCAACACAAATGTTGAAATCACCCAAAACCAAATGCTTTGGTGACCACAGCACCAGATGCCATGAAAGTCTCTAGTTCCTGCAGAAATTTGTGCACACGACGGGGGAGGAAGGTATATGAGCATGATCCTGCAACTTATACCTGGCCCACCTTTTACTCAATAATGTCATGTGTAATTTCCAAGTAGATTTTGTACAAAATCACTAAACTAATGATCAAAGTGTTATGCTACATCATCAAATTGAGAAATGCAGTATGTACTTTTCAAAATTATTGTATTTTTACATTTTATTTATCCTTCCTTGAGCATTGCTCTTCAGTTAGTGTTTGACACTTTGTCAAGAAAATTAATATGGAAATGAGTGAATGAGTTGAATAGAGAGAGATGGATTATTGTTAGTATTTACAATATAAACACTGTAACATGGACTCAGGTGAGGTACTCTGTTGATGGTAAACTGACTGAAATGTTTATCACTAATGCTGGAGTGAGGCAGGGATGTACACTTGAACAACTTTTGTTTAAATTCTTAATTAATAAAATTCTGGATAACCCAGATGAAACACAATTCCATTCCTCCACTATTCATGATTCAACATGCCCTGTCTTTGCATAGTATGATTATGCTTTGCTAGTCTTGTATCTCATTTGTCTCCAAAGAAAATTAAAGAGGCTAGAGTCACTTTGTAATAATTTACAATTGATTCTCAACGTAGGAAATGTAAAGTGATCTCACTTCATTTGGGGCTAATAAAGGGAAGATTTCTTAGAAAATCAATAAGATACCAGATAATTTACAAAAGTGCTCTTATTTAGGACTTTCATTTAGTCAGATATGGTTAATCCATGCCTTGTTATAACATAATCTAAAATGGACTGAACATTTTAATACATAAAAGGCAAATACAGTAAAGTAAGTTGTATTACAATTATCACTAACCATGCAGAATATACCCTATAACCTATTCTGCAGGAGAGACAACAATAAATGTAGTCATTCTATATGCTGCTGAGACACGGGGTGGTAATTCTCCAGAGAGCCTTGAAAAATATGAATAACTGTTTTAAATCCCTACTTAGAGCATTGTATTCTGTACCTGCCTTTTATGTTAGAGCTAAACAGGATTAAATCAGGTTATATACAATTGCAATAGCTGAAGATTGTAAAACATTGCCGAGTATCACACTCTTATTGCCTCCCTGCACAGAGGATTAGAGTGCCTCCTTGCTTGTTTATGTAGTGTACTACAGTGACATTGTCTGCACAAATCAGCAAGGGACAGGGCTATGGTGTTCCTGGAGAGCCTGGAGACCAAGCAGAACAGCCCATATCTCCAGTACGTTGATATCGAGTGTTGATTCCAGATCGATCCAGGACCCTTGGGTCTGACAGGATCTGAGATGAGCACACTAGCAGAACCTGAAGCATCCATTGTGAGGATCTGCACAGGGATAGGGGAAAAGAATGGAATGCTCTGTAACAGGTTCAGGCAGTTGATCTACCATACTAAAGCATGGTGGAATGGGGATGCAACAAAAACCATTTGTTTCAACTCTTTCATCAGTTGATTCCATCGTACCTGAAGAGTCCAAAGCAGTATGCACATATGGAGATGTGCAATGGAAACAGTAATGATGGCAGAAGCCATCAGTCCCAGGAGATGTAACATCATCTGAGCTGATATGTAATGACTCCTGTGTATCAGCGAGGCCCAGGCCAGAAGATCTTCTGCTTTCTCTGCAGGAAGGAAGGCACTGCACACTGGCATGTCCAGCACTGCACCAATATATATTGGAGGTGCTGACAAGAAACAAGTACAAATTTAAATACATTTACTGTCTCTCCCATGATGACACACAAAATTAGTTAGATGCCATATTGATCAATGTAAGAACAGATCCAGAAACAAATAGTTTGATACCTTTTATTTGACCAACATAGATGTAACAAAGGAAAACAGTACTTAAGCTTTCAGATTAAACCAAGTCCTTCCTCGGAAGCTTATGCCAGCCGTGTGGATTTTCCACACAACTGGCATAAGCTTCCGAGGAAGGACTTGATTGGTCCGAAAGCTTAAACACTGTTTTCCTTTGTTACATCTATGTTGGTCCAATAAAAGGTAGCAAACTATTTGTTTCTGGATCCATTAGGACATTTACTGTGACAATCAGTTCTTCTAACAACTGACTCATTTTGGGCAATGTGTATAGAATCACTTTCCATAAAAAGGCTTTCAGGAGTCAATCTTCCAGATATGGGGGGACATAAAGCTGTTCCCTCTGAATGGTTGTTACCACAGATGCTAAGCATTTGGTAAATTCACACAGTACCAAGGATAAACCAAAAGGCAAAACTCAGAACTGACAATGACTGCCTTCCAGCATGAAGTGGAGGTACTGCCTATGGCACTTGCAGTTCTTGATATGAAGGCATGTTTCCTTCATGTCCTGAGCAAAAAGTTAATCCCCCTTTTGTAACAGAGGGATGAGATCCTAAGAGACACCATTCAAAACTTTTTGAAACTGATGAACATGTTTAGGTCTCTGAGGTCCAGATCTCATATCTACTTGTGGACCAGAAAGTATGTGGAATAGAACCCTTTGCTTCTTTTTTGAGAATGACTGGGTTCGATAGTCAACTTGTATACAAGTAATTGAACCTCCACTAGCAGAAGGGACAAGTGCCTGGAGGATAATGACAAGGAGACAGAGGGTGAAGTGAAGAGGTAGACAACAATGACAGAGCATGCTCCTTTTCTACTATTTCCAGGACCTACTTGTACATTGTGATCTCTCTCCACTTTGAGAGAGGAAGGGAGATACACCCCTCACTTTCACCCCAGAGGCAACAGTAGAGGGGGAGGAAATGGAAGTCATAAGGTACTGGGGGCAGTGGGACTGCTGCCTTGACCAATAATTTTGGGTGCCTTTACATGGGCACCAGTGGGAAGGGGACCATTACAGCTGTTTTGTGCAAGAAGCTCTTCTCTCTTTTTCTGTTTTATCTTTAACCAGGAAATGGACTGGGCACAGTCCTTTTTAGCCATGCCTGACATATAAACATTGATTACATGTACAGTTAATACATATAATTAGACACAATTATACACAATTAGTTACATTTACACACATTCTCAGTACATATAAGTTTAAACAGCAGTTGTTTAAAATGTGGTGAACTGTGTGCATCTAATCAAATTTACATATTAATTTAGAAAAGATGGAGCATACCATGAGAAAGCCCTTCTGCACATTTGTAATTTAAAAGCAGGAATTAAATAAGGTGACAACCCACTATTTCCAGTATACCTCTCACTTTTTTTGGATAAGTAGTGTTGGACAAGATCAAAGGTTCAATTGACCTAGCTATATGGTAGACAAAGTTAGTTACAAGACCCTTTAATGTTCTCTCTGGAAAAAGTACACCCACTTTTGCATATAACTGGCAATGATGAGTTCCTAATAGGGCTCTAAGAGAGAATCTACATATGTTATTGTAAAGAGTTTTGTACTTGGACTCAAATAGCCCATTACAGTTAACAAAGGTGACACTGCCGTAGTCCAAAGTAGGCATAAGGACCTGTTTGTCTATGACTTCTTGTTGCCGTATCAGTCAGAGAATTTACATTTCTATGCAAAAAAATACATTTTTTATTTAATCTTTTACCTAATCTATCAATATGAGGTATTATACTAAGGCTGGGGTCCAGGTACAGTATATGCTCAAATATTTTAAAATGGAATCCAATAGAAGAAAAGAGATGTTTTGCCCCTTCATTTGAAATTTACTCTGCTTCAGTAATTTTTGTGGCGTCCCAAACATCATTATATTATTTTTATTTTCATTAGTAAACATTCGGTTTGCCCTGATCCAATTTGAAAATCTGTCATATTTATTTTGGAGAAATATCTGTATGTCACCACTATTTATTCCTGAGTCCCAAATGATGGTATAGTCTGCATAAATTATGAAATTTTCTGTACGGGGGAGGTCATTCATAAAAATTGAGAACAAAAGGGGGCCCAGCACTGTTCCTTGGGGGACCCCTACTTTTACTTCCCTTGATTATGACAATGAACTACTGATTTTTATTCTTTGTTTTCAATTGGTCAAGTAAGTCCTGAACCAATCAAGCTGGTTCCCCTTTACTCCCATGCTCCTCATTTTACACAACAGGAGTTCATGGTCCACTGTGTCGAAGGTGCAGGCCTGGTCCACAAAGACTGTGCTGGTGGCTTTCCCACTTTTGGTAACCACTAGTACAGCTTCCATGAACCCAGTCAGTGCCGTAGCAGTGGACCGCCCACTAAAAAAACATGTTGCTGTTCTTTAAGCATTTTATGCCCTTCCAGGTGTGAAAGTAGCTGGTGAAAAACACATTTCTCCAACAACTTTCTAGCCACTGCTAGAAGGGAAATTGGCCTATAATTTGACATGACAAGCCTATCTCCCCCCTTGCAAACTGGAATCACACCTGATTCCTTCCAAATTGTTGGAATAAGTCCCTGCTCCAATGATAAAGTGAACAATGCAGTTAATGGGCCCTTGATTTGCATTGCTAATAGTTTTAATAATTTAGGAGTCACCTCATCTACTCCCCCAATTTTCCCCTCATTTAAGTTCTGTAGCAGTTTTAATACCTCTTTTTCATCTATTATTTCAAACATAAAGGGTGGCACTGCACTGCCTAGCAGTACAGGTTGCTGTTTAAACATGGTCTCATCTTCTTTCCCTGTCTCATCATTCCTAATGCTTATTGTTTCTGAAATAAAAAAAACATCATTAAAACAATCAGCCATTACCCCATTGTCTTGAGTTAATATTTCTCCTACTTGTATACTTTTAATGCTTCTGTCATCCTGGGGGCTGTAAGACTGTCTGAAGGACTGGCAGAATGTCTTTGGGTCTTTTATATTTTCTATCTGGGCTTGTTGATAGTAACCTGACTTTGCCTCAGCTATTTCTCTTTTAACTTTGTTCCTAAGTGTTTTATACTGTCTTAAATGTTCTGCATCCTTATTTTTTAGGGATGTGGGTGGTGTCTACAACTATACTGGGATTGTAGCTCTACAAATAGCTGATCATGGAACCTTCCATTGGACATTTGGAAGTATCCTTCTGAATGTCCAACGGAGCTTGAAACCCTCCACTATGATCAGCCACTATGGAATAACAGCTGCATTATTTTGGCTGTTACTTCCACACTCCATGGCATGAACTGCACATGCGTGACTCATGTGCATGTGGTGGCATCATGTATGGCAAGATGCCATTGGTCGCAACTGTGCATGCACGAGTGTCGTGCATGCTCAGTTGCATTGCCGCCGCTCTGCGACATTCTGTGGGCCCCTGCCCCAAACTCATGTGGCACACTGGAAACCCACCCCAGTGTGCACAGAGTTTTTTGTTCTGCTTGCCGACATCGGGGTCCCAATCCCCGTGTCAGCTGCTGCCTCCTCCATGGCATTCTGTGCCCCCTCAAACTTACGTAGCACACTGGGAGCCCACCCCAGTGTGCCTAATTTTTGTCAATTCCCCCACCTACCGCCGCCAACATCGGGTTGCTCAGTCCCCCTTGTGTACACCCCCCAGTCATGTGGCACACTAGGAGCCCACCCCAGTGTGCCCAAATGTTTTTTTTCTGTAAAACAGAAAACGGTCACTTGTCATTGCTGCAGTTTTTAAAAAAATGTTCCCCCTGTAAACAAGGAAACAGTCTCTCATCATCACTGCAGTCCCCTCTCCCATTCCCACCTTCCCACTGAGCACCCACCTCCCTTACTCTGTGCTTACCTCCAGAGGTCAGCGCTGTCATCTTCTCTGGACAGGGACATGTCTGCATTCTTCAAAGCTGAACCGCAATCTGAAGAATGAAAGGTAAGCCTGCTATAATGCCATTCAGTGGGGTTTTTAACTTATGCTGATATCTCAGTCATTTTTTAGAATTTTTTCCCAAAATTTTTAACATGGGGTTCTTGGGACCCAGCTCATAAAACTGTCACTTTCATTTTGTTATTCAGTCCTGAAAGGTGATTTTGCAGTCGCTGGATGGAATCACCTTTTGGGACCAATTCATGAATCCTCAGTGCAACTGTTCATGAAGCGGGGTCAAAAAAAGCCCATGTTGCAAATTTAGTGAAAACATTCCAAAACATGACTGCGTTACGAGCATGTGTTTCTATGCATGCTCCTAACTTCACCAATTTTTAATATTTTCACTCAACATTTTCAACATTGCCATTTTTGCACACCTCCTTCAAAACAGTACAGCTATCATTTTTCACAATCTGCCCAAAATGTGTTTTTGCACCTTTGGTGCAGAAGAGTGTGTTTGCACTGCAAAATCACCTTTTGGGACAGGTGAACAAAATGACACTGGCACAGTTCATGGGGGGGGGGGGATCCAAAAAAGGCCATGTTGAAAACTTGGTGCAACACCTCCAAAAAAAGGTCAAGTTACACCTGGGCATTGAATAATTTCTAAGCACATGTGTAACTTTGGTCATTTGGTAGCTCTTCACAGCCTTATTGGCTCAGACTAGAACTTGTTAAATATTGTTTCCTAGAAACTTCTCAGGATTTAATTTGATCCCTTAAATGCTTCTTTAACCATGGAGAAATCTTCCCTTTCACCCTCCATTTTGTAACTGGGGTATATTTATTGAATAACAACTTTAAGTGGCCATTAAACTGTTCTACTTTAGTATTCAAGTCATTCAAAGCCATTGCCTTTTGATGGGAGGCATGACCACCATGGGCAGCAGGTCTGTGAAACAAACCCATAGCACACCCCCTGGATGGTAGAGGTGCTAGGAATTTGAGTGATCTTAAAGTCTTTCTGAAGGATTGAAGCTCACATAGAGCATTTCCAACATCAGTCCTAAACAGTCAGAAGCCTTTAAAAGGGGCACTCAGCACACCCTGTTATACATCAGTAGCAAATCCAGCTACCCTGACCCAGGATTATTTCCAAAGGCATATGCTGGAGTTAGCAACCCTGGCAGAAGTACCAGAAGCATCTTATGAAGAGTGTAGCAGATGCTTTTGCATATCCACACCAGATGAGGCAACATTAAGCAAGTCAGTCTTGGCTGGACCATCAAACACAGCCAGAATTGTAGATATGGCAGATTTCCACAGGCCATTTAGATATTTAATCATGTATGAGTGGTAGTTTACAATTCTTAGGCTTAAGGATGCAGATGTATAAGTTCCTTTGTCCTTAAAATCCAGCTTCCTGGATACTTCATCAGGAGTCAATGTGCTCGAGTTTCTAGGAGTTCAAGAACAGCCATATGTGACCATGGTAACCAGAGAATCTGTTTCAGACTGGGAAACATAATAAGGCTTAACAGGTGGAGCAGGGCACTGCTTATCAGCCATTTAACCTACTTCAGGCAAGATATTAGGCTTATGCTAATTGGGAAAAGTAACATCCTATAAGGCAGGACATACAGGAGGAATCACAGTGGAGGACACATTGGAACCTCCACAAACTCCATTCATTTTTTCTTAGTGGAGTCTTCCTTTTTAGCTTCAGATCCCATGGTATCCTAGATTTGTCTGAGTAAAGCCTGAAATGAGGGATCCTCAGGAGGAAATCTGGGGGTATACACTACAGAGTCCTCACTGCATAAGGAGAGGGTAGAGCTGGAAGACAAGCCCCTCTCAAAGGGATAATTTTCACTTTCATCATCCTCTAAATCCTCTTGCATATTAAGAAGATGAGGACTGAATTCTACCTCGCTGTCTGAAATGATGATGAGAGTAATTGACAAAGTCAGTGACAGAGGCAGTGATTGCAATGGAGGAATGATAGATGTGTTTCTGAATTTTTTTTTTTTTTGACCATGCCACACATAAACACGTTTGTATGTATTAATGCAACCACAAAGACAGCAGTACACAGTTGATAATGGAAATTACAACATAGAAGCTGACAATATGTAAAAACTGACAGCTTCAAAAAACGGCAAAGACCTACAGAATATAAATTGATTGGAGGAAAAAGAACTTCAACCCTAGGTTAGCCATCGGTGATACGGTATTGCAAATAGGCATTATGACACAGGAGCTAACAGCTAATAAAAATTGACAGCAACAAAAACTACCAGCTACAAGGGAGGGCAGAGATCTACACTCCATAAATATTCAGAGGTTATCAGCATGATACAGGAGACTATATTAACCCAAAAAATATTAAATACAGCATTCCTTGATTAGCCATAGGTGATGCAGTATTGCATAACAAGCGTAAAAGTCACAATCCCCTAACAGAAAACAAACACAGAACACGATTATTGATTATGGTCAGACTGATGTAAAAAAAGCTAGGATTTATAAATAAGGTTTTAGATCTATGTTGACATTTAGTCTCTCAGGGATAAACTTTTAAGGTAGAAAATCCACCGGGATTCTCTCTGTAGTAGTCTTTGTAATTTGTCCCCACCTCATGAAAGCTGTGGCTCATATTCCAGTCTTGTGTACTTAAATTCACAGGAATTCAAATGGTGACATTCCTTATAATGTGCCCCTGTTGCATTTTTCACAACACCATTTTTGATAGCCCTTATGTGTTCCAGTAATCTGACTTCAATTGCCTAGTGGTCCTGCACACATAAATCTTTGAGCAGGAACATCAGGCCACAAAAACAATGTGGTCTGAGTAGCAACTGACAAACTGTCTTGCATCCACTGGCTTAATATTATTTCCTCTTAGGATCTGTTCACCGTGTACTGTATATTTCCATGCAGAACATTTTTTTCATGGATAGAAGGCTGTCAGTCTGCCACTCAGCCAGCTGTGTACCTTAGATTCTATATAGTGGCTATTGGTATGGATATCACTAGATTCCACCCTCCTGAATATGTGACTCTAAGTCTAGAACCCAACACATTAGTCTAAACTGTGTCTGTCAATAAAACAGACCAATGTTCCGTAATCACTTTTTAAGTTTTAACTGCTAGTGGTGAATATCTTGTGGCAAGAGTTACCTTTACTTTTTCACTTGCTGTTTTTGGTGTAAGTAAAGTGTCCCTGGGGGTATTTTATTTATTTATTTAGTTTTTGTTGACCGGGTAAGTGTACTAGACAAATCCTGCCTATTTTCAGGCATGACCCGGGGGAGGGGGATACAGATGAATGCCAACTGACCTTGAACCAGATTAAGCTGTTGGTGGTATTTTAGTGAATGAGGGAAATTTGGCCAGGAAACCGGGGAAACTCCCCTACTCTTTTCGATAAGTGCCATGGGATCTTTAACATCCACCTGAACTACCACCAATCCAGGCAGATGGGACCTCGGTTTAACGTCTCATCTGAAAGACGGCACCTCAGAAGTGCAGCACCCCTCTCATGCTGCACTACAGTGTCAGTACTGGGATATTAACCCAAGTGCCAGATGTGGGAACTGAACCCACAGCCCTCTGATCTCCCGGCCTCAGAGGCGAGTGTGCTACCTACTGAGCCACTGACACTGCTGTGTCAGTTTTTGGCCCTGATATAGGCCCTTTTGATGACCATGTCAGAATAACCTCTGGCTTTAAATCGATTTTTGAGGTCCAGTGATTGTATCTCAAAATTCTCCTCAGTGGAACAGTTCCTTCTGATTCTAAGGAAATGTCCCACTGGGATACTCTCAATCAATTTAGGTGGATGTCCACTTTCTGCCCTTAACAGAGTATTTCCTGCAACTGGTTTTCTGACTGTTATCAATCTGCATCATTCCTTGTTCGGTCACATAAAATTTTACATCCAGAAATGCAATACTTTCTGAATTAGTTACGTGTGTGAACTGTAGAAAGTCATTTCTGTTCATCCAAGAGACAGAATCTTGGACCTCCGCCTCAGTCCTAGACCAAATCAGTATAATGTCATCAGTAAAGCAGTGTCTTCTGATGGTCCCCCCCACCCTGGTGTAGACTCTCTTTCACTATTGAATATTAGTTGTTCTTCTCACCATGCTAAGTAAAGATTTGCATACGAGAGGGCCATAGCGGCCCCCATCGCTGTGGCTTACATCTGCAAATAACATTTTCTGTAAAATAATCATGATGTAAAATATGATCCACTGCTTGGAGGAGAAATTCAGAAAGCACCGCTGGGAAATCTCCATTGTGTCTTCTGAGAAAATATCTAACAATCTGCAGCCCAAGATTGTGAGGTATGCTAGTATATAAAGATTTAATATCGGTGGTTACAAATCTGTAAGTCTCTTGCCAACCTACCCCATGGAACTTATTCAAAATGTCCATAGTGTCTCTGAGATAGGCCGGTGTTCCATACACTATTTCTTTTAAATAGAAATCTACATATCTGGACACATTTTCAGACACCGAGCCTGTCCCAGAGAAGATTGGTCTACCAGGTGGGATGGCAGGAGTATTTATGTATTTTAGGTAAAAGGTAGAAAGTAGGCCTGACTGGATGTTGAATTCTGATAACATTAGCCTTGTCAAAAGTAAGCTAACCATTACGGAAAGCTTGATTTACAGGGTCATCCAATTTAGCTTTACATGCCTGAGTTGGATCACTTTTCAAGTGCTTATAACTATTCTCATCTCTCTGTTGCCTTAAAGCTTCACCTTTGTGACAGTCTGAAAGACTTTCAATCTATTTTAAAATGTCATACTTGTATTTATGCATCGTTTTTCTTTTTTATTTATTCATGCTGTTTCTCACTATGCTTTGTTATAATTCCTGTTAGGCATCCAGAGCCTCCGGGATTGTGCACTCTACAAATGAAATTGCCTTGCCTTTATATTGTTCCCTAGATATGACTACAAGATTACCCCCATGTCAGCCATCTTAATTATAATACCATTGTTAGATTTAAGTTCTTTAATAGCTTGACATTCAAGGGGGGGTAAGGTTGCAGTACAAGCCAAAGGAAGTCTCATCTGTAAATAAGATGCTAATATATTGGACAACCAAGTTTTTAAACACCTGTACAGCTGGCCTAGTGGAACAAGGTGGAATATAATCTGATTTTGGTTTAAATGGAGTGTGTCAGTATTGTCTTAACTGCATATGCATATTATTAACCTCTTATAACATGAGTTCAGAACAGCCGCAAACTTCATTGAATAAACAGCATCTCCTGACAGTGGACTAAATTCACTGTTTAATCCACAGTTGGTGTGGATGTCCCTCAGCCAATATCCCTGGGCACACAGGCATGATGGAAGAAGAAATGAAAGACAGACATTTAAAAAGTAGTGAAGTGAGAGATAGCTATTCCCTTTTGTGTTTTAATATCCTGTGAAGCAGTAGTGCACAGTGACAGCACGATGGGGACATGTAATGCTGAATTCCTTCTCTCTTTGACTCTGCATGTCTGTGGTTCATTTTGTGTGCAGTGGCAAGTGGAGACAGCAAAATGGCAAACAGCAGTCTGTGCACGTGAAAGAAACAGAAGACAGAGAGACCGAGCTGCATACATCATCACTGGAGGTGATAGTTCAATTTCCTACTGTCTTTCTCTGTTTGACTTTGCATGTCCATGGTCCATTTGGGGGGAGAGAGAGAGAGAGAAATGGAAGGCAGAGCCAGCTGAAGTTCGTTGCTGCCCCTCAACACCCATACATCGTCGCTGAGTGAGAGAGAGAGAGACACACACACAATGACAGCGAGATTGGGATGTCCTCTCTCTCTCTATCTCCGTTGACTTTTAGGGATGTTTCTGTGTGCCTTGTGTTTTCCAGGGGAGACAGCATCACCATGGGGAGACAGATACAGGCACCTTAACAGCAGCATTCTGTGAAGAGATGTTTCAGCTGTACAAGTAGTGACAGTTACGTGATGTGCTCTGAGGAGCATGTGTGTTGTGGGGGCTGGGGGAGGAAATGAAAAGCTGTTTGACACGTTACAATGTATGCTATGCACAACAAACATCAGAAATCATGCTAATCTTATATTTCTAACATTTTCTGTTCATAACATAAGTGAAATATGCAGTACTTGTTGAAGACTACTTTTCCAGTTAGCAGGATACAGTCAGATTTTTTTGTATTTTAAGAGGAATAAAAGGCTTTCTGTTAATGTAGTTTTGTTCTGCAAAGAACCCATGATATAAGCGCAAAACCCACTCCAGGATATGGGGCTTTAGGCATCCAATTCACGCCTCGGGTGTTGTGAGGGAACTCAACATGTGGCCTTGTGCGTTGCACCCAGCATGTGGCGTCATGCCACACAGCGCACCCGAGGCATGGATTGAATACCTACAACCCCAAACCCTGTCATGGGTTATTGCTAACATAGTTTTTACCACCTTCCTCCAGTTTGCCAGCTTAAGAATTCATCTGGCCAGATGAAATATCCAAAACATTCTCACTGTCAAACATAGTAAGTGCACAATCTAAATTGGATTCAATATCATCTAGACCTTTGCAAATGTATTCCTCCATATCAGTATGTTTTTCCGCAGAGTTTAAAATGACAGTGTTGCCTTCATTGTTTAAATCAATTTTTCTAAATAATTTAAAAAGTTCAGCAGTCACTTTCAAGTGACTAGGTGTGTCACAGTGGGAACAAAATTAAGCCCTTTGGATAGGACACTCAGTTGTGATGGAGACAATTCTATATCAGAGATGCTGATCACTTCTTTAAATTCAAATTCCGTGTTTCTGAATTTTGTCAATGACAATGGTCAATGAAGGAGGCCCTTTGACAGGATAGCATTTGTCATTGGTGGGTGTGATGGTAGCAGGCATCAAAATAGTTTAGATAATGGCATACAACCTGGGAGTCAATGGCATCCTGTAAATGGCCCAGGAAAACCAACATCAAAGGGGTAGAACCCAAAAACAAGGGCTACATACCATCCACAGTTGGTATGGCAGTACCAGAGCCAGACCCCAACCTTGGAGTCACATGGATGGTTAGGGGAGCTGTAATCATCACTGCTGGAATGAACAATGATGAGGAATAACCCTCCTTCAGTGGCGTCCTTGACATCACTGGTGAAGAATAAGCTTTATCCTTATGCTTGTAGTGATAACTGGAAGAGAAGGACTCTGACAGCAACTTATCCTTATATTAGTCTGCAGTCCTCAATGACTACAGTGACAACACCATCTAAGAATATTGAGAAGTTCCCTTCCTGGAGGTGGTCAAGTGAGGGGAGAAGCAAAAGGAAAAGGGGAAATTGTTTAACTAAGAAAGGCACACTAATCCAAAGCTTGTTTCCAGGAGTGACCTAGGAGCACATGAAAGTTAAGTGACTTGGTCAGAGTCCCACAATATGCAAGTGGGGGCTATGAGATTCAAACCCAGGTTTCCAAGTGTGTAGCTCAGTGCCCTAAACCACAGATGGCTTGGAGCCTGAGGCCTTGGTTTGAGCTTTCATGGCGTCAATGGCAGTGACAATTTTGAGAGCTTTCTTTCAGCATCTTCTGGTGGCTTGGTTGAATCCCTGACAGGTCTTGCAGGCCCTGATATTGTGGGAAATTCCCAAACAGCAAAAACAGATACCCTCATCATATAGCTGTCTAACAGCCTTTTAAAACTATTAACGTCCTTTGTTAGGACAATTTCACTTGGCAGTGTATTCCATTGCCTCACCACTCTTTGTGTGAAATATGATCCCCTGGGGTTTGTCTTATAATTTCTCTCTTTTAGCTGTAGGCAGTGGACCATGTTATTGTGAGTATAGTCCTTTAATACTAGTCCCATTTCAGCATAAATAGTTTTGTTTCTGATTATATTGTAAACTAATAGTAAATCCCATTTTTTTCCTTGTTTCTAAATTATACAACCCTAAAGAATCCAGTCTAGTTTTATATTCCTGCCCTTCTAGGCCATGTATGCACTTAGTGAATCTCCTTTGTACATTTCTATTGATTTAATCTGTCCTTATAGTATGGGTGACCAGAATTGAGAGCAATTATCTAAGTATGGTCTGGCCAGGAATCTATACAAGGGCATGATGTATTTATGTATTCATTTATTTATTTTAAAAGGTTTCACCATGAAAGACATACTGAGCTAAAAATAGCTCATTTCCAGATGCATCCTGGGAGAGGGGGAAATTGGGATATAGGTACAGAATAGAATAACTGATTATTCAATAACACAAAACGTCATATAGAGATATGAAATTAGGCAGTACAAGCTATGCACATTAGTAGTGTGAGTGATCTAGGCAAAAATATCACAAAGAATAATACATATGAAATAACAGGTAACATAACAACATAACTCCAGGTGGGAAGTATGTCCCATAGGAAGTACAGAAGAACAGGTAAAGGAACTTTTACTGCAGTGTGTATGAGGGGATATGGTGGAGAAGGGAGGATCACAGAAGGGGAGGAAGAAGGGAAGTATAAAATATTGTGGAAGGGATAGATGGAGGGAGAGGAGGGGAGGGAAGGAGAGTGATACAGAAAGGTACGAGTGTATTGTGGAGAAGATGGGAGAGGTAGGAGAAGGAGCATAGGGAAGGAGAGGTAAAGGACAGGGGAAGGAGTGGGGAATGGGAAACAGTTGAAGGAAAATAGAGAGGAGGCTAAAGGTAGATTGGGGAATGGATTTGACTAAGGGCATTCACAGAAGGGAGCAGTGTGAACCTGGAGTAGACAGGAGAGATACCATTTCAAAGAAGCAGAGTGAATGGTAAGGGGTAGAGAATTCCAGAGTTTAGGAAATTGGAAAGAGAAGGCAACCTGACCAGCACTGGATTTAGGAGAGGGAAGCATGAGGGAATGATAGCCTGAATAACAGAGGGTGTTTGAGGAGGGAGGTAGAGGGGAGAGGAAATGAGAGAGCTGAGATGTGGGGAGAGAAGCCAGACAGAATTTAGAGATAAAAGAGGCACAGTTTGTTAGGTGGTGATTATCCATGGAGGGAAGGGAGAGTGCAGAGTACAAAGAATGGTGGGCAGTTTGAGGTGGGCAGTCCAAGGCAAAATGACAGAATAAGAGAAAGAGGGGGACCATCCTGGCAAGGGTGGACTTTGAGGTAGCACTGTAGACAATGTCATCATAATCAAAAATGGAGAGGATCATTTTAGTGATGATATCTCAGTGGGCAGGAAGTGGGATGCAGCTTTTGTTTCTCTAAAGAGCGTTGAGCTGGATGTGAAGGTTTTAATGAATGGCATCTATGTGCTGTGAAAAATCAAGGTGTCAGTCAAGTCATACCCCAGAGTACTTAAATGAGGACACATTGTCAATTGTGACCTCATCTAGGGTGTGGAAGGAGGGCAGGGATGGGAATTGGGAGTCAGGAGAGCATTGTTCTGGTACCAAAGGACATGGAAATATTTTTTTTTTGTATTTAGATGATAACATCTCTATGTCTACTAAAAAAAAAATCTTTTTATGTTTCCCATTATTCTATGTGCTTTGTTACTGATTGTTTTGCTGTTAATTGAGAATGACAAATCAGGCTGAATAACAAACCTAGATCTTTTTCCTGGTCCATGCGACTTAGGATATATTGACCCAATTGATATTTTTTTCTTGGTGTTCTATTTACTAAAGTGCATTATACCACATGTCTCTGTTGAAGTTCATACCCTTGTGTCCACCCCATCTATATTTTATCCAGATCATCTTGTACTTTTGATGTTTCTTCTTCAGATAGCACTGGATCCCCCCACTTTGTGTCATCTGTGAACTTGACAACATTGCTTGTGATTTCTATATGCATATCTGATATGTAGATCATGACCATAATTGCACCCAAGTCTGAGCCTGTGGCACTCCAGTCATCACCTCAGTGCTGTTTGACAGTGAATCCCTTGTTCTTACAATCTGGGACCTCCCCTTTAACTAACATTCTAGCCACCTCAATAGCCTCATACCCAGTCTCATGCCACCTATTTTTTTTATTAACTTGTTGTACAGTACCTTATCAAAGTCTTTGGTGAAGTCAAGGTATACCACATCACTTGCTATATTTAGGTCCAGTAGTTTACTAATGGGCTCATAAAATGCTATCAGAAGGTTCCAGAGGTGTGGCTCAATGGAGGAGATATCCCTGATGAAGACTGCTGGGAGGCTGATAACCTACTAAAGATTGTTAAATTTGACTATAGAAAGAAAGCAGTGATTATTTGGACTTGGATTGAATTGTGTCCTAATACTCATAAATAAGAGATGTCCTGAATTGGTAAGCTGAATAGTTTGAACTAGTCTCTGACTCAAAGGTCTTTCTGAATATTTCACAATAAACAATAAACAATATGATATACAGTAATGTGGTTTGGCTCTTAGGTTCTCTGGTACATTGAGAGTAGGCATGTATGTTTGCTGTGACTTTTGCAATATCAAAATATCTTGTATTATTAGAGCCTTCCCATTTGTTTACTTGGTTAAATATGACGGCATTGTGTTTGATACCCCATTCCATCTTCCCTTCTCACATTGCCATGACATAGTTCTTTTGATGGACTTATATGGTAAATAACTTTGTAGTTTTAGACTAATTGCACAGTGAATGAAACTACAAGTAAGAAAAGGTCTTTCTCCTTGAACATAATTCAGTTCTAATGTACTCTAAAGTTTCTGCTGCAACATTTTCTATAATCATATAGTTTACATATAAAGTGAAATGTAAGAGAGATATGAGAATTATTATTTATAGTACATTCTATTTGGTGGAATGCTATGGGTCATTGAAGTCACGTTTTGGGGTATGAGAATGATGCTAATTACTATGGCTTTAACTATTATGGTTATAGACCATATTAAGTCTTCAGGAGGCAGTTAAACTATGTGTTTATTTGTATTTAGGGCTGCTCAATGTAGCATTTACAGTTTTAATTTAATAGGAAAAAACTGCGTATATTAAATATTCTTTACAAAAACTGCATTAATGCACCAGCTAGGGTTCAGATTAAAGCAACAAAAGTAATGAAATGTGGCATTAGGGTTTCAAACCCAAACTCCCCACCCCAAACCCCCAAGCAGGAAAAGAAAAAAATACATTATGGTTTTCACTGTCCTGACTCTTGGTAAATCAGGGGTGGGGTCTTCCTTGGGGTTCTCAACTTTAACATTCACCCCACTGTGGCATAGTCTTCAAACATACAGAACTGTGTCTCCCCACATGTTGCCAATAACCTGTAGGCCCTGCCTGAAGAAAACGTATCATGTCACCTTATTTGGTCATAGAATGGGTAAGCATTAGCGTTAAGAACTCCAAGAAAGACCCCAGCCCTGATTTGCCAACAGTCAGGACAGCAAAAATTGTAATGTTTTTCATTTTGCTGGTGATATATAGATTGTCCCTTAACTGCAAATAGTGACAGAGTTATGGTTTGTTAAAGCTAAAATCTGGAAAGAAAAACTAAGTACAAATTCTTTATTCACATGAAGGAATCATTTTTCATGAGATTGTGTCATTGTCAGAAAACAGTTGCTTCATACTAAACACAAAATTGCTTCATACAAAAAAAGAATGTGAAAATAACGAAGTCCAAATTATTTTTCCTTATGAAGATTATGTTGTTTTGTATGGCTCTATTCCTGTTTCATAAAGCCCTACAAAAAAAGAAAATTGTCTCATAAAAAAATATTTTTAAAATGTGTTAAAAACACATTTCTCAGTCATTTTCCCCAAACTAACTGCAGAATCCAGCTAATGCAGCTAATGAGGTCTCAATTACCAATGTACATTCGTTGGTGTCTTTCCATGATATAATTTTTATGTGTTTTCAAAAACTTTTTTTTTGAAAGACAGAAACAAGATGGCCCCCATATGAATAAATAATTTTCTGTCATGAAAAAGGATTACCCCACATGAAACATAATCCTTTTTTATATGTCCAAATTCTTTTTTGTATGAAACAGATATTAAAAAAAAAGTGTAATGAGCATGCTCAGAACCAAAATTTCTCATCCTTATAACTGTGTAAGAGATTAAACTTTTTTCACTAAACCAATGAAAGTAACTACTCTGGGCCAGGTTATTTCTATCCTGGAAATTGTAGACCAAAATTGCAAACAGGATGGGTGCTAGGTGATAAAAACAAACCAAATAAAAACAGCAAAAATCCTGATTTTTCTTTTCACTTTTTTGCTATGTGTCTTAGAATCCACACATCCAACCAGAACAAAACTTGGCAAGTCATGAGACACTGTCTCTGAGATCAGGCATGCAAATTTTCATGCACATCTGCTGACCGGGGTCAAAGTTATTAAAGTTCAAAGTTAGGGGTTTAACCATTAAACAGCCTACTCAACCCTAACTTTAGTAGTGCTACAGTGCTACATCTCTCTCTCTCTCTGTCTCTCTCTCTCTCTCTCTCTGTCGGTCTGTATGTCTCTCTCTCTCTCTCTCTATATATATATATATCTCTCTATATATATATATAATTCTTTAAATTATCTTTATACCCCCACAGAATCATAACTTAGGGCAGTCATAATACATGTACCATTGTAATTTCTGCTGTTAGGATGTTTTCCTTATTGTGAGTTTTGTGGTCATTTTGTGTGTTCTTCATACAAAACTAATACAAATAAAGTTAAAAAAGGCACCACTTCAAGTCACTCCCAGCTAGAGCTGTCAGGCCCAGTAGTGTATGCCCCATCAACATTACTCCTGAATTTATTGCTACAAAGCAATCTATACTGCCCAAGTTATTACATGCCTACACTAAACTATCACCTACACACCCAAGTTGTATCCAAATTACACAATTCATTTGGGAGAGATAATGGCCCTTGGTCTTTAGCCATTCTCCATTGTGAAAGACACTGGCTTTTAAAGACTCTTGCATGAACTGAAGCCCATATACAACATTTCATCGTGCTTCATGTTTCCAGGACTGTTCTCCCGAGTATGTATAAGATAGTATGCATGCAAATGCTGATACTTCTAAAGGATCAGAGGGAAGGGGAGGCTAGGCGCATTACACTGTTTATATCTGGAACCGTAATACAACCCGAGGCTACCTTAGTTCCACTGCCTTTAGGGTTGGGTCCAAATCAAGCACCACTGCCATTCCTTTGCCATCTCATTACCACTAGCCCCTGCTGGAGTTACACTGAAGTGGTACCCTCACTATCACACAGTAACAGAGGAAGTATCTTACTTAATCTGTCATGGAGGAAAAGCATAGCAGGGACAATATTCTGCAGTTCATCAAATTATTGCTGGACATCTGGATATGCTCTCATTATCTGAAAGTGGAAATTATTATGCCAAACAGTAGGGCTAACATCCTGTAGGACATGAATTACGGTGATTGTTCCCATGCATCTTGATTTGCACTTGCACTAAATATGGTGGTAAGTGATGTGCTTGACAAACATGAACATCTAAAAAAACAGTTAACACAGTATGGGACATCACTGCATACTTACATCATTCCCACAGATACACTGAGTCTCTCCTCCAGTACCTGAAGAAATGCAGTGCTCTGCAGCATTGCTAAATTAAAGACTTTTCCCAAAGTGGAACACTGTCATTTACAGTGGAGCCAGCCAAGATGCAATGAATTACCTTGCAGTACTTTTGCAGAGTGCTGCTGGGAACAATGCAATTTAATGGTGACTAAGTCCTTTGCCATTCGATATTTTGTGACATTTCATTCACTGCAATGCACTCCATTGCATCCTGGATAGCACCGCTGTGTATGGTGGAGAATCTGGTGGAACAGAAACCTGTGTTCTGTGCTATTGAATTCAATGAAATCTGTCCAGGGTGAGTGGTCTTTTTGCCAAAGCGTGTTTCACTTCTGTGACCATATGAACAGCCCCTCAAAGATAACAATGCTAAATTAGAAACTCTTAGCATGGTCCTTACCATGTTAAGTCTACTTGAATACCACACATGAATTTATGATCTTTTACAGCAACTCAAAGCAAGGCTGGTGGTGGTTGCAGCCAAGACAGCAGCACTGGTGATAGTGGAGAGAATGACAGTGATAATATGAGGGTAAAGCAAGTTCAAGTTCTAGTTTATTTATTTGACCATAAATAGAAAGGTCATTACTATAAAATAGACCACAATACAATAAATATATTCACATAAGCTTCTAACAAAAATCAGATATCAACATTCAGGTAGCATCACTTAAGTTATTTTAAAAAGAGGAAATAGTTGAGTGTGTTAATGGAACTTAGATACATGCAGGTTCAGTTAAACTATACAGGGCAATTTCCTCAAAACCCTTAGCTGTTACATTGTCAATTTAGATGAAAATTTTGAAATAATTATTTTTCTTACTTTACCAGCAGCTAAGAAAAAGTTTGATAATCTGCTTATAGTCCATTCATCTTCTGTCATTAAAAGAGTACCTATAGTTGCAGCCCTGTAGGTGTCAGCGTGGCTCAGTTGGTAGCACATCCACCTCTGGACCAGAAGGTCATGGGTTCTCATCGCACACCAGGATTGGACTTGCACCTAAAAATCGCTGGCATCCGAGTGCAGTATTGGGGGGGGTGCAGTACTGCCAGGGTGTGCCATCCTTCGGATGAAACATTAAACCGAGGTCCCTTCTGCCCATCCTGGTGTTGTCCTGGTGGGTGTCCAAGTGGAAGTAAAAGAACCCAGCACTCTTCACAAAGAGTAGGGAACATTCCCAGTGTCCTGGTCAACATTTCCCTTCCCATAAACCGGTTCATGCAATTATCCAGGCTGTGTGTGGGTGACGATGTGCGATATGGCCGCCACCACACATTCAGTCACTTCACTACCAGTCTAGCATTGCTTGTAAAACGCTTTGGATGTATGAAAAGCGCTATATAAATGCTGATTCTTCTTCTTCTTCTTCTTCTTCTTCTTCTTCTTTATGTCTTTCCATGATTCTATGTAAGGGCCCAGCCAAATTCTCCTTGCTTTGTTGTACCATGAGCAGTACCACATAACATGTATGAATTAAATCATCATTACTCTTATGTGGACAGCAATAATTTATATCAGTGCTGGCACTTTTGTTAAAGCTAGCAGCAAGTAGGTGAGGCAGGAAGTGTTGAGACCACTAGTTCATCAGGGTCATCTCAGCAGCATCAGCAGCAACATGCAATACCGTACTTATTAGAGAAGTGGAAGAGATGTTTCTGACACAACTTGCAGAGAGATGTGACAGCTTTGTACCACACATAAAATGTAGCATGGCAACACTACTGGATTCCAAATAAAAAGACATGTTTATCCCCCTCCCAGATGCATACAGTCTATCAAACAGAAAGTGTTGCAGACTATTATGATTGAACAGCAAAGATGGCTTTAAGAAACTAGCAGGAATATGTGTATACAGCCTCCTGGTTGCAGTACTCCTTCTCCTCTTCTACTGACTTGCTTGGTGTCAATGACAGACCTTTGCTTGACATGGAAGAAGACTTGGATAATGATGATACTGAGACAACCAAGAATATTTGGGAGCTTTTTGATAAAGAATTCCAGCATCATGCAGACATTTTGAAAGAAGACATGAACATCTCAACAGAGTACATAATATAGGCTTATCTAGCAGAGCTACTATCTAGCAGATGTAGGAATCTAATCACATTGTAACAAGACATGAACGTCATTTGGTCTGCACTGATTAAAGTGCCTTTGTATTTTCTAGGATGTTTTTCAAAATCAGTTGCTTCAGAAATATGTTTCAGCAGAATTGTGGATATTGCCTCAGTACATCAATCTAGCAGAGCTGTGCAGAGGGTGGTAGCCTGGATAAAACATTGGTTGGACAACAGGATACAGTGGTTAATAGTAAATGGAGTTCACAGTGAAGAAAGGAGGGCTACTAGTGGGGAACCACAGGGTTCAGTACTGGGGCCGGTCCTTTTTAATGTTTTTATAAGTGACTTTGCAGAGGGACTGGAAAGGAAAGTATGTCTCTTTGCAGATGACACAAAGATCTGCAACAGGGTTGATACACAAGGTGGGATGGAAAGGATGAAAAGGGACTTGGCAAGGTTGGAGGAATGATCAAATGTATGGTAGCTTAGATTCAATGCAAAGAAGTGCAAAGTAATGCACCTGGGAAACAAAAACCCAGGGGAAGAGTACACAATGGGGTGTGAAATACTGACAACAACAAAAATGGAAAGGGACCTGGGAGTAGTCATATCTGATGACCTAAAGGAGGGCCAGCAATGTGAGAAGGCAGTAAGGAGGGCTGGGGGGATACTGGGATGCATAGGGAGAGGCATCACCAGTAGAATACAAGAAGTTGTTGGCCCTCTGTACAGACAGTTGGTAAGACCACATCTGGAGTACTGTGTACAGTTCTGGAGACCCCATCTCTGCAAATACATAGACAGGGTGGAGGCTGTCCAGAGGAGGGCAACCAAAATAATACAGGGTCTGCATCAGAAGACATATGAAGAAAGACTAAAGGAAATAAAGATGTATAGCCTCGAGGAAAGGAGGGAGAGGGGGGACATGATAGAAATGTTCAAATACCTCAAGGGAATCAACAAAGTCCAAGAGGGTAGCATCTTTCAGAAAAAGATATGTGCAAAAACAAGGGGGCACAATTTGAAGATACAGGGGAGACAGTTCAGAGGTAATGTGAGGAAATATTTCTTCACAGAGGGGGTTGTGGATACATGGAACAGCCTTCCTGAGGAGGTCGTAGAGTCAAAAACAGTGGGGGAATTCAAGAATGCATGGAACAGATACAAGGCAATTCTAGTGGGGGGGGTAGGAGGAAGTAGACTGTTGGTTAACTAGGATCTGCAGCTTATCCGTTAGGTAGGGAAATGGGCAGACTAGGTGGGCCAAGCGGTCTTTATTTGCTGTCAAATTCTATGTTTCTGTGCAGAATGTGGAATTCTGGTAGCAGAATGTTTGCAGAATGACTATTCTATTTCTGAAATGCTTTTCTGAATTTCTGTTTGAATTCTGTGGAATTCTGCAAAGCACTTTTACATAAATTATGCAATAATATTCTGCAGTTTGCAGAAAAGAAATTAGCAGTTTAGGTAAATTGCAAATTGCTGAAGTACAAAATACAGTTTGCTTTTGAATTGTTGAAATTCTGCCACTGATGAAATTACATCGAATTAGGAGGAATTATCTGAAATTCTGTTGAATTCCTTTGTGCCATAATTTGAAAATGCTACATCTCCCAATATTTAAGGCTAGATCTGAGTGTACTGAATGCTTAGCCTTTCTTAAACTCATGTTACCCATGGATCAGCTTAAGCTGTCCATTCAATTATTCACATGTCCTGCAAGTGACATTTACTACTACTGCAACTGCTATAGAAACAAACACCGGAATGGAAGCACTGCCAAGCTATAGTGGGGCAAGTGCCATGGCACCCCAATGAAGGGCAACAGACTACACAACAGAACAAAAGCTGTGCACTCAGGAAAACTGATCCAAGGTTTAGTTAGAAAATAAAAAAGGAAGCATTACAGATAAAAGGCACAGAAATTACTGTCTGAGTCCCAACATTTTGCAGAGCACTTTCACTTTGGTAGGAAGCCCCTGAAATAGTTTTCCTGAGGGCTCTATTTTTGTTTTCGTACTCTGTTTATTATACCCATTGCTGATAAATTTATCTAGACTCCTACTGGCAATCTAGTCCAGCTCACTAATCCAAAATGAAGTAGAAGCACATGGACTACTCTGACATATGCCACTGGAGTAACTCCTCCTCATAATGACACAGGACGGGATTTTTAAAAGAGTTGATGCAGCACTTGTGTCCATATTTTGGAAGGGTGCTGTGTTCATGCAGAAGTGTCCAGATGTATGCATCTTATACACATGCATATAGACATATCTGCAACAATTCTCACAATTTACAGTACTTTCTTAGGCAACTGTGGGACTTGCATCCATTTTTCAGATGCAGCTGTGGAATTTAATCCCTGCAGTTGGACCAAATGTTGTGGTTTAACTTTTCTGTTGGAATTCCTCACTCACATCTGAACAAAATGAATGCAACTATAAGAAAATCTTACTCACAGCTTTTACAAATGTCATCACTGACAAGCTGACTGGCAGTATAGCCTAGAGGTTAGAGTAATGAGATGTGAATAAGCTTGGTTCGGCAAACCTGGGTTTGATTCCCTCAACCCCCACTTGCATACTTTGTGACTCTGAGCAAGTCACTTAACCAGTGTAAAGCTCCTGGGTCACCCCTGAAAACAGGCAGGTGTGCCTAGTTGACCCATTATCTATAAATGAGATAACGAAGATCATGGAATGAGTGACTGACCTCAACTAGATACATGCAGTTCTTCAGTCTGACCTCATCAGTTGACTATGACAAGGTTAATTGCCAGCAGACAGAAGCTGCATTAAAACAGAATAATCTATATAAAAATATAAAACCACAAACAAAAAAAGAAAAGAAAAAAATAATGAAAATGAAAAAAATGTCTATTCATGGAAGGTAAAAAATAATTGTGAAGTATAATGTAATATCCTGAATTTATTGTTTTTCAATTAGTCTTTATGTTTTGTGATGCATCATTTATGATGGTGGGGGGCAATACATGAGAATCAATGGGAGCCAGGGAAGATATTATTACTAGCATGGATAAAACACAGAGACTATGGAAGGCACATGCCTGGAGCTCAGCAATAAATAGTAAATATTACTAGGGCCCAGCACTGGGAAGTTTTTGTGGGTTGCACACTCTTTCATAATACTGAAAACATAGCAATGCATAGCAGTGGTGTTCCAACACCACCTTCCAAAAGCAAGTTGCAAAAATAAATATTCATTGCTGACCATCAAGGCTGTTCCCACCCCACCCCCATTTTCAGTCTGCTTTACCCAATGCCAGCTACTGCAAAGAGGGTCCAAGTGGTTCAGCTGAGTTGTCAATACCAACCCAAATTGATAGGTTCCAACTCAAAGCCAAAATGAATTTGTCTCTGGCCCTCTATTCTCATCCTTATCCAGTGCTTACTATTCACTAAGAGGACATGGTATGTGATTGGAGCAGTGAGGAGAGTGTCACAAGGTTCTCTCAGGTTGCGGGGACAGAGTTTGTTTTACTTATGCTTGTGTTCTGGACGATGGTGAAGATGGTGAGATGGGGTGCTATGAAGGCTGGGTGAAGGAGATACTTTTACTTATGTTTACCAGCTGGGTCGGTAGGAGAGTTGCACAGCATCCTACAAGATCTCTGGAGGGGGAGTATTTTTACTTATACTTGTGGGTAGTCTATAAGGAGAAGGGTGGAATGGGTTGCTGCCTGTGAAAGTTGGGGGAAGAGCACTTTTACATATGTTGTGAACTGGCTAAGTAAATGGTGGGATTGGGTGCTTAGATAGCAGGGAAGAGTGTCTACTCATTTTTTGACTTGAAAAGCAGGTATGAGAGTAATTTCTTCATTGGTAAAAGTGAAGTGTCAGTTTGCAATGTTGACTCCAAGAAGCATCCTTTTCCCTTTGTGGAAAACTATATGAAGGGCTGGAACTTTGCACATTCCTCCACAAAGCACTAATTCATACATTTCTAACATTTACTGCATTTTCAGTTGAAATTCCAGCTTTTACTACCTTCTTGTTGCTAGTGTGTGTCTCGGGGGTAATCGCTTATTTTCTTTCTAGTAGTAGTCTGTGGTGAAGCATACCAATGCCCAGAAAGTTCAGACACAACAAAAAGAGGAAATGTTGGTCACTCTGATTCTCAATGAATCATGTCCAACACCGCAAATGTTCTTTAAAAACCTTTTTATTCTTGATTTGTTAGTTGTTCAGCCTCAGCGTTTCACCTATTGTCTTCTTCAGGGAGCTATGAATAAACAAAAATAATGTTTTTTTAATTACTCTTACATAAATATTCATTGTACAGAATTTTCTTTATATTTTAACTTTTTATAGATAAACATTTTTTAAACTTTCATGAATGTCATCAATTCCTGATTTATAAATGCAGTACCTTTCATTTCAATCATTGTGTGACTAAAATGTTATATATTTGCTATCATTACTATAAAATAAACAGGTAGAAATTATATGAAAACAAAGTGTTGTTCAACATACTTTCTTTAAACTGCCACCTTTTCTTACGTTCATATCTTACTGACTGACATTTTTACTAGTCATTAGAGTCCACTCCAATATATGCCTCAACCATATATCACTTTGACTTCTTTAGCTTGTCAGCATAGAAGACAATAATGTTTCTTTTAGCTTTCACATATTCATATCAGGTGTGTATACCACTTTAAGGATAACATTTAGTACTCTTGGCAATTTTCAAATACCTTAAATGTTGCTATTTTCTTTCATAAATGGAGGTACATCATTTCTCTTATTTCCCTTTAGTTTATGTCCTAAACATAATGACATTTATATCAGGTGTGTATACCACTTTAAGAATAAACATTTGATACTGTTGTCAATTTTCAAATGCATTAAATGCTGCTATTTGCTCTCATAAATGGAGGTAAATCATTTCCCTCATTTCCCTTTAGTTAATGTTCTAAACATAATAACAGACTATCTTTACAATCATTCCTTATTTTTTAAAAACTTTAAATATTTCATTAAATACAACAAGATCCATACTTGTAGTGATGCAAATGCTTCTCTTGCACTGCAAGAAACATGCACTTGCTCAGACCTTGAGTTTTGCAATTAGTCTTTGTTTTTTGATGCATCATTTATGGGGGGGGGAGGGGACAACATATGAGAATCAATGGGAGCCACAGGGAATATTTTGGTGGGATAGGTTGCTGCCTGTGAAAGTTGGGGGAAGAGCAGTTTTACATATGTTGTGAACTGGCTAAGTAAATGGTGGGATAGGGTGCTTAGATAGCAGGGAAGAGTCTTAGTAGCTGCCTCACTGGGTAAAAGTAAAGTATCACTTTGCAGTGTTGACCCCAGGAAATGCCCTTTTCCCTTTGTGGAAAACTATATGAAGTGCTTGAACTTTGCACATTTCTCCACAAAGTACTATTTCACACATATCTAACATTTACTGCATTTAAAATTCCGGTTGTTACTACCTTCTTGGCAATACTTATAGTACTACTAGTTTTGTAATTAATGACTTAAGTCAATAAATACGGCCACCACTGGTTCTTCAATTGAGGTTAGTTGTTCAACGTCTCACAGTTGATTCATATGGTAAATGTATTAGGTTGGTGTTAGTACTATATTTTGATAGTAAACAGCACATCACCAGAGCAAAGTTTAATGTTTTTAGACAGTAATTATTTTTAAAGTATTTATCCCCTTTCTTCAGTGGGGTGCTGCCTCAGCCCATATCCAGCACCTCCAGGCCACCTTTCCATTTCCACGGTGTGTGCCTGGTCATGGTTTCTCCCCACGAGTTCCCCTCTCATGGCAGAGCCAAGGGGAGAGAGTTATTTTTTCCCCCTGTAAATCAGATCTGATGTGGACCAGGTCACTCACCAGTCAGCAGTGCAGGTGTAGAGACAGTTGAGCTGGGCTTCAATAAGCCCCTAAATATGTCAAATTTTCTCCTGTTTTTTTCTCCTGCCCCATTCCTCCTGTACAGTGTAGGATTTGGACATGGTGGCATGCTCATCATACGTGTCCCTGCAGGTCCCTCCCATACTTTGCCTCCTTGACCAGCTCTACCCCCAGGCCTCCACCTGAGGGCAGCTGAGGCTGGGATGACAGGCCACCCCATTCCCAGGGAGAGGAGAGCAGTCCCTCAGATGCTCAGTCCTCTCCCTCTCTGTCCAAACCCTGATGACTCGAGTTCATGCTGACCCTGGTCAACAGCATGGTAAGAGGTAAGGTGCTTTGCAGAACCTCAGCCCTCCATGCCACTGAGCTGGTCTTTTTTAACAATAATTCTTATGAGTCTCAAAACCACACAGCTAAGGTCTAGAGTGAAATTAAAATGAAAACAAAAATGGGTATGTGGTTAGTTTCACTGAGAATGCAGTACATTGTTACTAAAATATATTTTGCTGAATAAAAGTTGCTGTTGATTTTAGGGACTAATTGGAAGAGGTGGTAAATCTTTTAATGTCTTTGTGTTCATCATATATGTGGTTGAGCTAGACCTACCACTTATGGCTTTAGACCTCATTCTTTGCTGTCATTTTGTCTTTGAAAATAAGTCACAAGTCTCACTACAAAATAGATAACACCTCAAACAGTGTGAGGTATTGGCTTGGTGATGTGGAGGGCTGAAGTGTTGAATGTCATAGCTCCTGTAACACCGGCGTCCCATGTTCAGGAACAGGCACAGGTTGCTGGGGTTTGGCAAGGGTGGGAGCAGATCAAGAGTCACACAGGCTGCTTTTCTCTCCCAGAGAGGGGTGGCAAGTTGTCATGGCCTCTGACTGCCACTGAGTGGAAGCCCAGTGGCAGTGCAGGTTGCAAGTGACTATAATGGAGGGGCTACAGCTCTGAAGTACGTACATGCCTCCACTCATACATTATTACATGGCACTGTGGCAGGGGAAGGAATTAAAAGAAAAATGGAGGCATGAAGCCCTGCCCTCTGTCCTGCAGCCTGTGCCAGTCCTGACCACTGGGGCAATCTGGATTTGTTCACTAGGGAGGGAGGGAGGGAGGAAGGCCTTCCACCTGACCTGACCATAAGGAGTAATCTGATGGGGACTAAGCCCTGGTGGTTCTGGGGAGACAGGCATTAATCCTGTAGAGCAGAGGCAGTGCTGAGAGTCTGCCCACCTGCCCAACTAGGTAAACAGCTTTATGGAAAAAAGCAGTGTAAGATTTTGTAGGCAAAAAAAGCCATAATATACATGCTGTGCTAGTCTGAAAGTTCTAAAAATCATGGCACGATACTCAAATGGTGACTGATCATGTGTGTATCTATTATCCTGGGTAATGGATTTTCAAATTGTGGCCCACCATGTGTGCATCTCTTGTGGTGTGTGCCATTCTTTGGATGAGGTGTTAAACTGAGGTCCTTTTTTCTCCATCTCTGGTGTTGCAATGGTGGGTGTCCAGGTAAAAGTAAAAGAACCCAAGGCACTGATCACAAGAGTTAGAGATATTCCCCAGTGTCCTAGCCAACATTCCTGTTCCCATAAAACCAATTGTCCAAAGTTGTGTGTGGGTATTGATATGCAAAATGCCTACTGCTACACATTTACAGTCACTTTACTACCAGTCTCTCACTGCTTGTAAAGCACTTTAGGATTCACGTTGTATGAAAAGCTGTAATAAATTCAATTTTTTCTTCTAATTATTATTCCTAATCTGCTGGCTTGATTCTTAAACAGTGGCCAATCATATGTGCACCTATTATTCCAGTGGCTAAATGTTCAAACTGTGACCAACCATAAGTGGGTGCACCGTTTATCTTGGGGGCTGAATTTTAAAACACTGGCTAACTAGGTGTGTACCCATTATGCTTAGGTCTGGATTGTCAAGCTGTGACCTTGACATGATCAGGCTGTGCTGTAGAGGATATAGAGCAACATTGTCACCTGCCTTCTCATCTTTTTAAAATACCTGCTTAGCAGTTATCCCTTACTCATCGATGACTCTTTCAAAATCAGGATCTAGGTGAGCAAAACAAGGCCTCATTTTTTTTGGAATAACTAAAAGCAAGTATGCCATAGGGGTGGAAAGAAATGCTTTAGCTGGTGAGATCTGCCCTTCATCCAGATGAGAGTAAGCATACTGCGTCAATTAACTTGTGCAGACTGTAGCCATTTTAAAATGAGCTAAATATTTTAACAAAGCTGAATCTGAATTTTGAAATACAGCAACACCATATTTTAAACATTGCTTTTAGAGAATCTATTTTGACAAACAAACATTAGTGCAGCACAGAATCCCTATGCAAAGTTAATTCTTTATTCATCACAGGTGTAGAGATGTACGAAGTAGAGAAACTTCATGTCATAAAATAGTTTGCTAAGTTTCGTAAGTTTCTTTGCAATGAGCACCCCAAGGAAGACCCCACCACTGATTAGTCAAGACTTACAACAGGTAAAATGATTTTTTTCCCTTTGCTGCTTGGAGGGTGAGTGTGGAGAATTAGGGATGGAAATCCTAACACCACATTTCCCTACTTTTGATGTTTTAAATCTGAACCCTAATTGGTGCATTATCACAGTTTTTTTTGCAAAGAATATTTATTGAAAGGCAGGCTATGCAGGCCACATGCCTTAAAAGCTACAAATGCTCTCATAGCTCACAACACCTTTTGTTTTCAAAGGGAGAGGTAGGCAGCACCTACTGATCCTCCTGCCCTATAGTGGGGAGATGTTCATAAAAATAAGAGGGTGGATATGATACAGGTGATGCAAGATTGTCATGTCCTAAAGTACAAAAATTTTGCAAAATGGTGACAAATTCAGCATTTATGTCTTTCTGGGCCATTTTTTGTTTCTTTGCCTGATACTTAACCCCAATGTGTCAACTTGCACGCTTTTGTTTCGGTTGATACGGTTATAATTTGCCACATTTATTCCCTGTATCATAGTATCTGGTCTTTTGCCACACCACTGCTGTCTCAGTTTGTTCAGAGCATAGCTCATTGTATTTGGATTTTAGATGGATCAAATCTTTATATTGTAATTTATCTTCTGTACTTTTGAAGGACTTTCTTAAGGCACTGCTCAGTGTCTACAACCTATACTATTTCTCCTGACTATCTTTAATTTTACTGGCAAAGGCTGTCGCCTTACCTCACAGAAATGTTTTCAAAGAGTCCCACACTATTTTTATGTCCTCAACTGAATTCTTATTAAATTCTCAATATATTTTTATTTCAGATTTCACATCCTCCCAGAAATGTTGCCTATTCAATAACAGAGGGATCTACGGAACTAATCTATACATTGGAAAAAATCTCCCCCATCTCCCAAACCAGTTTCAAGCAAGCATACTATGAGATCAGTACTGGCAAATATTCACATGTCAATATTGAGTGTTGCATATTCCGCAGGAGAAAAATGAATTAATCCTAGTATGTGATTAATGTTCTGGTGAAAAATAAAGAATAATCTCTAGTGGATGGTTTCAAGTGATTGATGTACCAGTGAATACAAAGAATAATCTTTAGTGGATAGGTTTGAGATCCTCCATATATCAAGAAACCTCATGCTCTCTAACTGCTGTTGCAGGAGTACAGCCACCGTTTGCTGTTGAAAGAAGCATGTAGAAGAACTATAAAATAACCTATCAAGGATCGAACTAAGCACTCTTCCAATACAATTTAACCAGGTGTCTAACTTGGAAGCAGTATATGTTCCTGAAAAAAGTTACATATTTATGTGCTTGAATATTTAACAAGCTAAGAGGGTTATATTATAATGTCCACTGAACTAATATCCACCTTCCAGAGGGATCTAATAAGATGCGCTCCACCTTAAGGGGCATGCAATTGTGCACCAAAATCACTACACCCCAAGCTTAGGAGGTAAATGAAGAGTAAAATACCTGCCACACCTAGTGTCTCTGGATCTTATGATATTCCAGATTGTTTAGGGTTTCCTGTATACAGTATATATGCCTCATTCACACTTTCTTTAAATATGCCAACACCATTTAGTGCTTCATTGGGGAATTTACCCTTTCACATTCCAGCATAAGCATGTCCCCCATATTAAGCAAAAAGATATATGTGCTGCATCATGTGTCCTCCTGTCATGGTTAGTATCCCTCCAAAACAGCTAAGCAGTGGTCCCATATCTGTCCTAAAATATAAATGATAGAGGGATATGGTAATGATGAAGCCCACTCACTCAAAGTGTATAAAGCTTATTTAATGGATAGTTTCATTCACATAGATATTTAGATTCAGTTATGTGCAGTGCCCACATCAAACGTTTTGGATTGTGATCCTTCATCAGTGATAAAGCACTAAACTAGAAATATAAAAAAATATATAAATATAATTATCACAGTTTTAAAATACAAAAAATATATAAATTTAGAGTTGGAACAAATAACTTCACCATAGGTTACTCCACTGTGACTTGTATAGTTTAAATCCTTAATAGTGAATTAAATTCCTATGTAGTTCTGTGTAAAAAACAGAAATACCAAAGTAAATACTGTCCAAATTGGAAAATGAAAGTATGCAAAGTTCAGAATCAAACATAAAAGTGTATCTCACCATATTATTCAAAAAACTTTCTTTCCATATTTCAGATTATTTTTAGTGCTGCCCATATTTCTTGAGAGAAGTCAGTATAAAATCTAAATAAACCAGATATAAGTTAAAATCTGTCTTTAGATATCATTAATAAATGCTTAAATATGTATCTCTAGTTGCCATTTATTTATGTTCACTTTTAAGTCAAGGATAGTTGAAATCTGTTAATATTTCCTTGGCATTCTTTTAGGGTATAGCTATCCTAAACAAATAATGAAGTAAATTATACAAGGTAAACCATCAACATTCTTTCTTTAGCCTACCATTATAAATTATGTCTCTGTTGCTGACTTCAAAATGAATGCAGGTTACTGTGCAGTATGTTAAATGTTCAAATATTCAAATGGCTATAGTCTCCCAAATGCTTTCATTCATTTAATTAGGCTAAAGAAAGAATGTTAATGGTGATATAGTTACCGTATATATATTTTTAATGTTTTCTAGTTCAGTGCTTTACGACTGATGAAGGATCATAATCTGACATGTTTGATGTGGGCACTATACATAACTGAATCTAAATGTCTATATGAATGAAACTACCCATTAAATAAGCTTTATACACTTTGGGTGAGTGGGCTCGATCATTACCATATCCCTCTATCTAGTATTAGCCTTGATTTGGTAAGGAGCTACTCCCTGATTATCACTTTTTCTGTTTTTACTGAGGTTGACTGGGCTAGAACCCTTTATTCTAAAATATAAATGCCCATATTATGTAAATAAATACAGCGTAATAAAACATAAAACTGCATATTTATAGATGTAAACCATTCAAAGGGAAACAAACGAAAACTGTGTTTAACCACAGTGAACAAACAGAAAAAAAAAACAGTTAACCATAACAAATAGATATTCTTTTCTGTCAGTCTGATGGTAGAAACAACAGTTCACAAGTGTATGACCTATAAAGGAAATAGACTCTCATTTGTTCAAGAGGCTATTGTGATTCCAAAAGAAACTAGCACAGATAAGCTCCTTGTCATGAGGTCAGTGCAGTGAAATTGTATGTTGAGGCACTGGCTGCTTCACTGCCTGTCAAACTGGTGAACAAGGTTTGGGTATGGATGAGGATCACTTGGGGGCTAGCTGGGTGAGGCAGGATTGAGCATCCCGAGGGCAGCTCTCTTCCATCAGGGTGAGGGGAATGTATGTCCTAAGGGCCAGTTGCTACCTGGAGGAATCTGGGTTGTAGTGCCTTAGGACAGCAAAAATGGAGGACAACCTATGCCCAGATGCCAGGGGCATTTTCTCAGAAGTGGAACATGCACATTGCATCATTGCATGCATGTGGCTCTAAGGTAAAAAATTAATGAAAAATAACTCTGACCACATTGCGGTGATGGCCCAATCCCTTGAAGATCCCACACCAATGACAGGCCACTCTGGTAAATCCTGTATCAAAGGATACTGCAGCAATATGAAAACCCCAGGAAGTCAAGTAATGTGGCTGAAGGAACTGGTCCAGATGGGGTTGGTCAAAAAGACCATGGAGGAAATACTAATTTAAAAAAAATACTTCCAATCCATGGAGCTCAGTTAAGTGATATACTCCATGAGGCATATTACTTCAATAAAGGTATACTTCACCCTTTAAGTCCAATTGTTGAGTAAAAGGGAGAAAAAGAGAGGCGTCCATGACCATTGCCGCTGTAACATCAACAGGAACATATAAGGAGATGTGGTCTGATGGGATTGAGAACTGACCCCCAACCACCAGTACACTGGTGATCAGGACAGCGAATGCCCACAGCCATCCATTCTGCACCAAGAGAAAACAGAATGAATAATCTTTGAGGTGCCTATAAAACTCCTGGCACAAAAGAGATAAATAAAGCATTTCCATCCATTTAACTGCTTGTAGGTCCATAACTCTGGACCATGAGCAAGTAAATGAAAATAATGTCCCACATAACCCTCAGTAATATATTCTCAACAAAAAGCTAGATGCACTGTCCCATCCTAGTCTGCTTCATCAGTCCAATTTAAAGATGGCTGCTAGCTAGAAAAATTCAGCCTGCCAAGGAAAGCAGCACATCATACAGCCGAACAAATGTCCACATTTAATGAACATATGAATCTGCCAGCAGAAACAGGCCTCATAGTCTATTGGGTCAGCTTGATTGTGCAGCTAACCCCCTCACATTGCAGCTGCTCCACCATCCCTTCCCCTCCTCATAGTCACCCCCTCCTCACTCTGTCCCATCCCCTCTTAAAACTGCTTACTATCTTATGGGATACCACCTCCCAGGGTAGAGTGTTCTGCTTAACTACCACCTTCACCATGAAAAATTGTCTTCTCATCTCTCTCCTTTATCTTCCTCCCACCAATCTGAGACCATGCCCTCTTATGTGCCTCCCCCTCCTCAACTGAAAATTCCCCTCTGTATTAGTCTTGTTTATCCCCTTCAAGTACTTAAATGTCTCAATCATATCCCCCCATCCCTCCTCTCCTCCAGGGAATACATATTTAACTCACTCAGCCTTTCCTTGTAGGGATTGTCCTCTGATACCTGGATTATGTTTGTCACCATGCACTGTACACCCTCCAGTAATCTGACATCCTTCTTCAGGAATGGGCACCAGTACTACATGCAGTACTCCAGGTGTGTCATGACCAGTGACCTGTACAGGGGTAGGATCACTTCCCTACTTTTGGAGGGGATTCGTCTCACAATACACCCCAGCGTCCTGTTGGCTTTTGCTGCCACCTTCCTGAACTGAGCTGAGATGTTCATATTCCCTGTTACAAGCACCCCTAGATCCTTTTCCTCCTCAGTGGTACCCAGTTGAACTTCTCACAACTGGTAGCCTCTCCCCAGTATTTTTCCTCTGAAGTGCAGTACCTTGCACTTCTTGGTGTTGAACTCCAACTGCCATGTTTCTGACCACTCCTCCAGTTTAGTCAGGTTGTCTTGCAGCCCATGCCACCCTATGATGTTGTCCACCACTGTTCCCATCTTGGTATCATTGGTGAACAGACTGATCTTACTCCTGATCCCATGTGAGATATCTGCTATGAATATCACAAACAGCACTGGGGCCAGTACTGAGCCCTGTGGGACCCTGCTCGTCATAGCCCTTGGGGATGAGAATTCCCCCACCACCACCTATTGTTGCCTCCCATTCTGCCAGTTCATGATCCAGGTCACCATCTTTGTTCCCGCCCCCACAAATTCTAGCTTATCTCCAGCCTCCCATGTGGCACTGAATCAAAGGCCTTGCTGAACTCCAAATACAGGACATCTACTGCATGGCCCTTGTCCCGTTCCCTTGTCATCCAGTTGTAATACTCAAATAGGTTGATCTGGCAGAATCTACCTGAGACAAATCCATGTTGATGACCATTGTGGAGACCATTGTCTTCCAAAAAGCTCACCGGCCTCTCTTTCAGGATTGTCTCGAATAGTTTCCCTAAAATGGATGTGAGGCTTACTGGTCTGTAATTGCCTGGTTCATTCTTTGGTCCACTTTTATGGATGGGCAACATGTGAGCCATCCTCCAGTTTTGTGATATGCATCCTGTGTCCAGCGAGTTTTGAACAGGTCTGCCAGTGGCCCTGCCAAGACCTCCTCCTACTCTTTAAGCACCCTGGAGTGATTGTCCTCTGGTCCTGGTGCCTTGTCCACCCTCAGTGCCTTCAGCCATCCAGCACCCTGCCCTGTGTAATTACTTCCTCTGTCACCCCTCCTCCCGCCCATCTTCCCCATCCCCTGAAGTACTGTAGCTGCCCTCCCTTCTCCTTCATGAACATGAAACAGAAGTACTCATTTAGTGCTTCTACCTGATCTCCCCCTTCTCCACTCACCCCCATCCCTCCTAATCCTCATGATCTGGTCCTTGCAGCTCCTGCTCTCCCTTATTTATTTTTATTTATTTATTGAGGATATCGGATAACATACCTTTGAGTCATAGACTCCTTTACAAGGGTTCCACTTCAGTTATACAGAGACATCAAATACAATAATAACAGTTGGATAAAAACAGTTACAATAAGGAGCATGTACTGTGAATAGTACTGTATCAAATAGCTACAGGTAACAGAGTATATCAGTTGTTGTTATACAAAGAACAGAAAATTGCATCTGAAGAAGTCCCTTTCCCCATCCTTGATGCCCTGTCCTAGCCTTAGCTCTCTAGATGCCTTGGCAGCCCTGACTAGTCTGTTAACCTCTTTGGACTTCTTCATATACACTTCTCTGTCCTCTCCACTCCCAGATATCTTAAACCTCTTAAATGCTGTTCTCTTAGCCCTCACCCCTTTCATGACCCCCTGATTCAACCAGCTAGGTTTCTTCACCCTTCCCTTCTTACTCTCTGCCTTGGTCCATGACCCAGTAGCCTCTAGCCTCTTGTTTTATGATTTCTCATTTTTGGCTTGCATCCAAGCATAGAAGAATTCCGGCCAGATACTGCTCCAAATTTCTCCCATCTTGTTAAAGTTGTCCTGCTTGACGTCAACCACCCTGGTTCCCGTACTATAAACTTCTCTTCCCATGTTGAGTGTGAACCACACAGAGTGGTGATTACTCCCAGCCAGTGGGTCCTCAACCCCCAGATCCCTTACAACCTCCTGTTTCAGCCTCCTGTTTGACAGTACTAGGTTCAGAGTTGTTTCCAACTGAGTCGACTCATGGACCATCTGCATCAGGAAGCTGTCCTAGAATGCCTCTAGGAGGATTTGCTCCCTTATATTCGAGGTGGCTGGGTTGCTCCAATACACCCCTGGTAGATTAAAGTCCCCCACTATTATGGTGTTCCCTTCCTGCAGACCCTCCTAATTTGCTCTGCTAACTCCTGTCCAGGTCATCTGCTTGAGCTGGTGGCCTGTACACTACCCCATCCTCAATGTCCTACTGTTCAAGTCCTGAAACTGCATCCATAAAGCCTCTGTCCTACCCTTCTCCCCCCCCTTACCCCTATCCTTTCTGTACATCTATACCCTGGGATCATCAGATCCCAGTCTTGGTATTGGGTGACCCAAGTTTCCATGATGGCTGCATAGTCCACCACCCCCACTGCCAAGAGAGCCTGTAACGCAGCTGATTTGTTCCCCAGGCTTCTTGCATTCCATGAGACATCTCTCCAATTTGTTCCCTTCCCTTCCCTAACCTATATTTTCCCCAACCCTTAACCCCTCCTGTGTCCCTACCCTGGTACCTTCCCTGTTAGTTTGGGGGGTAAGATCTTTTGGATCCCCACTCTGCAGTTCTGCAATCCTGCTGCAAACTCACCTCCCCCTGCACCTAGTTTAAATCCACCTTAGTTGCTATGTATTCCCACAGCCTCTGCTTCAACACCCTCTGCTCCTCCTTACTCAAATGTAACCTGTCCTCTGTGAATAGGTCACTGTTTTCCCAGGTGTTCTACCATCCTCCCACTAGCCCATACCTTTGGGTTCAACACCACTCCCCCAGCCAATTGTTAAACTCTGCTATCCTTACTTTTCTCAGTGAACTTGCTCTTGGTACTTTCCCTTCCACCAGGCTCCATACTAGAGCAGGCAGCAGAAAAGCTCTGAGCAACAGGCACTTTATTTTTTTTTTTAAAGCATCTTTATTGACCATTTTTTATTTACCACAAAATATAAGACAAACATACACAAAGGCCCAATTGTTCCTGGGCCCTCCACCCCAAAACTGAGTGAGATAACTATGTACACCAATTAACTATATACATACCCAGCTGCCTTGCACCACCTTTGATCACCCTCTACATATCCCTATTCAATAACAATATACAGTACAATCTCTGCCTAGGGAAGTACATTTAGATGTCAAAATCTAAGACTTAGATTAATTCTATATAAGTACAAACCCTACATCCTGAACAACAGCCCTTAGGTGGTGCTCAGTAGCTGCATCCCTAGGAAGAGAAGAGAGTCCACGCCCCCACCCACACCCAGCCACCTCTGCGGATTCCTATAGCCAGACCGGATGTTGTCCGGTCGGTGCATATATTAGGAGTAATCAATAGGACACACTTTAATTCTAGCCTCTACTCCTCATCTATAGAGCTTTGTCTACGTATCCTCAGACAGACAGACCTGAACTTGGGGGGATTTAAACTGCAACATATAGACCATCTCCAGGGTCCTCCATCTCTTATCATAAATTGTTTTTTGGTCGTCCTGAAGCATGTGTCTCTTAAACCTACTCAACGTTTTCAGCAAGTCTCCCACCCATTGATCATATGGATAAATCAGATTGTTTTTCCAATGCTTCAAGACAAATGCTTTAACTAAGGAGGACATTAGAGAGATATGTCCTTTAATGAGTGTGCTCGGGATATCTGTCATGTCCCCCAAGACACAAATCTTTGGATCAATAAAGTCTCTGTAATTCACTATGGGGTCCATGTTGTGTCTGATTTGCTCCCATACAGGGTAGATTTTAGAACATTGCCACATGATATGGAATAGGTCTCCTGAGTTTGCCCCACACCTGAAACATAGGTCTGTCTGAGCAACAGGCACTTTAAATCCTCAGGTAGCCAGGCCTCCCACATCCTGTGCCATTCTCAAAGAGTCCCCCGCTTCTCCACCCTGCACCCCCAACCCCTGTCACAGATGTCCAGTTTTCAACTATCGCTAATTTCACTGTCAGAAGTTCTAAGAGCTCTAGCTTCACTAAACCTTTCTAAGTCAAGTCCCGAAGGCTTGCATCCTCAGCTTCTCAAAATCTCGGCCTCCTCTCTTGTTATCCCTTTAACCTTCATTTTAAATCTTTCATTCTCCATAGCTACTGTCCCCACAGCTTGGAAGTCTGCCACAGTCCTCCCCCTCTTCAAAGGTGGTGACCCCACTGTCCCTGGAAATTATTACCCCATTTACCTTCTCTCCTCCCTTGACAAAGTCCAAGAGTCCCTTATTCTCTCAACGCTCACTGAATTCCTTCTTACTTCCAACACCCTCTCCCCATTCCAATCAGGCTTTATGAAATTTCACTCTACCACCTCCTCCCTCTTATGTTTTACTGATGCAATTCATTCTGCTAAGGATCTTGGCCAGATCACCTCAGCTATCTTCATTGACCTGGCCAAGGCCTTTGACTCTATTTCCCATTCTCTTCTACTAAATAAACTATGCCTTGCTGGCCTTTCCCCTTCCTCTGTGTCCTGGTTCAGCTCCAACCTTACTGGCTGTTCCCATTCAGCCTCTGTTAACAATGTACTAAACTATTCCCTCCCCATCCTCGTAGGTGTGCCCCAGGGATCTATTCTTGGGCCTGTTCTTTTCTCTCTCTTTATTAACGATCTCCCCTCATTCTGCACCCATGCCAATATTCACATGTATGTGGAAGATACTGTACTTTTCTTTCCAGCCCATCTATCCATTCCATCAACCCCCCCTTCAAAGTAATCTCTCAGTGGTCACAGCCTGGTTCCATGCCAACTGCCTAAAACTAAACATAAAAAAAATAGGAATGACCTTTGGATCTAAACAAACTCTCACCAGGCTTCCCACCCTCCCAGTCTTCTTCTCTGCTACCAACAATCCCTCTAGACAAAGTCCCTAACTACAAGTACCTAGGGGTCTGGTGCGATCCCTCCCTTGACTTCTCTTCCCACTTTAGGGCTCTACACTCCAAGCTGCAAACTAAACTTTGGCTACTTTAATGCCATAAAGCCAGTCTCTCCCTCCCTGTAAGATGTGATCTCATGGTTAAATGGATCCTCCCCATTCTTGACTATGGGGTCATAGTTAACAATGCTGCTCCAGCTACCTCCATTGCCAAACTTGATGTCCTGTTTCATGCCTTCTGTAGGTTTGCCTCTAACTCCCCCTCCTTAACTCACCACTGTGATCTATACTGCTCCCTTTCCCTCCAATACCTCGCTCAGAGACGCATCTCACACTGTTCCAACTTCATCGCTAAATACTAGTTTGGAACCCTTCCACCTTACCTTGCCTCCTTCCATAATACAGCTAACTTCTCACCCTATAGGTCGCGGCCAAACTGCACCCACAACTTTTCCTACCCATGTGTATGCAAATCAGCTAGCAAACTTTCTTTCCCCTATAGACTTCCTTTCCTCCGGAATAGTGTTCCCTTCCAAATCTGTCTTTCTCCCTTCTTCCCTGCCCTCATGTCCCTACTCAAACCAACCTCTACTACCTCCTGTATCTGCTCCCCTTTCTAGTACTCACTTACCTCTGCTTCTTTGTCCCCCTCTCCACTTGCTGCAAGTCACTGTATATAATTCATTGTACACAATCAATGTAAATAATGTTTTGTATACACATGATAGTTCTTCAATGTATGAAGCATTCTTTTTTATTATGTAACATTCCTACTTTTTGTAACAGATTTGCTATCAATGTTGAATTATCAATTGCTATATTTTATTCTTCCATACCCCTTCCCCTGGCTCACACCTGGAAATGAGCTTCTGCTCATGGTGCCTTTCCTGGTTATCAACTTTTAAACAAATAAATGAATAAATAAACAAATCCTTACTTTTCTTGCTGTGCTTGCTCTTGGTACTGGGAGTAACATAGAAACATAGAAGTTGATGGCAGATAAGGACCGCAAGGCCCATCCACTCTGCCCAGTTCTTTTTCTACCTTATAAATGTGCCATCGCCCTTTGCTGTCAGTGGCCTATCTATTCATACTCATCTGTATTGCTCCCTTATGCCTATCCCATGCCTGTTTGAAGCCCTGCACTGTATTCATAGCCACCACTTCCTGAAATAGGCCGTTCCATTCATCCACCACCCTTTCTGTGAAAAAGAATTTCCTCTCATTCCCCATTAATCGGCCTCCCTCTAATCTCATGCTGTGTCCTCTTGTCCTGCCAATTTTCTTATATTTAAACATGTTAGACTCTTTCACCTTGTTAATGCCCTTAAGGTGGTTGAATGTTTTGATCATATCACCTCTCTCCCTCCTTTGCTCAAGGGTATACATATTGAGCTCCATTAATCTGTCCTCATATGTCTTCTGATGCAGTCCCTGCACCATTTTTGTTGCCCTTCTCTGGACTGCCTCAATTTGGTTAATGTCCTTGTAAAGGTGTGGCCTCCAGTGCAGCATGCAGCACTCCAGATGGGGTCTAACCTGTGTCTTGTAAAGAGGGATTATTACCTCCTTCTAATGACTTGTGATACCCCTACTAATACACCCTAACATCCTCCTAGCCTTACCTACTGCTTTAGAGGTCTGCTTGGATGATTTCTGGTCATCAGTGATGATGATGCCCAAGTCTCTTTCATCCTTTGTGACTGCCAGCAACTCCCCTCCCAGCCTATAGGTGGATTCAGGGTTTCTCTTCCCTAAGTGCATGATCTTGCACTTCTTTGCATTAAATCCCAGTTGCCACTCTTCTGACCATTTTGCTAGTTTATCCAGATCTCTTCTCATTCTGCCCACCCCATCTGGATCATCTACTCTATTGCAGATCTTGGTGTCATCTGCAAACAGACAAGCCTTATCCTCTAGTCATCTGCAGTGTCACTGATGAAGATATTGAAGAGGACTGGCCCCAGGACTGATCCCTGAGGTACCCCACGTTTGACTTGCATCTCTTCTGATTGCATACCATTTACCACCACTCTCTGTTTCTGCCCATCAACCAGTTCATCACCCAGTTGACCAACTTCTGACCCAACCTGAGCCTACCCACTTCTGAGAAGACCACTGATCTCCCTGCCTCCTCACATAACTTCCCCAGTTCCTCAAACCTCTCTCTCTCACCAATGTGACCGTATTGCCACCCAAGTAATTTGTACCCAAATGCACCACAATGTGTGGTTTCTCTCTTCCATGCCTAGTACACTTAAGGATTGATGGTACCACTCTCCCAGCTGTCAATCCAAGTACTGATTTCACCAATATTCGACTATGCCACTCCCCTTTGCTTCCCCATCTGACTTCTTTTAGGACTGAGTCCCTCAGCAGTAGAATCCCTCCCCACTTCTCACATTTTGGCTCTCTCACCATCTTACTGTCTTTACTCATGTTTTGAATGACCACCCTGTCCTGACTAATCATGGCTTGATCTGTCCCTTCTGCTATGCCCCCCACCTCCTCCAGCCAGTCCTTCCCCTTTCTTTAACCCTAGCCCTGCCCCCTCCCCTGTTGCCCGCTTCATTTTGGTTGGGCCCCCCAGTACTCTCCCAGTATCATCCCCCCTTTCCTTTATTGGTGGGTTCCTTCTTTCCTACCACCTCGCCTGCCTTGTACCATTTGCTCCCTCTTCTCTCCCATCCCTTCTCCTCTTACTCCCTATATCCCTGTCCTCCTCTTCTGTCTGACTGTTGCCCCTGGTCTTCCACTACCCCCTCCTTCATGTGCCCCTTCCCTGAGAGCCCCTCCCTCATCCTCCACCAATGAAGCCAGCACAGCAAACCTATTTCCTGAACCTGAACTTATACTGATCTCCTCTCTCCTTGCTATCCTGAGATTCCTCCTTCTTGCTTCTATAGTTTTCTGCCCTCTTCCCCATCCTCTCTGTTACCCCTACTTCTGTACACCTTCTTCTTTGAAGAGGTGTCCATCCTTATCCAGCCATCTTCCTCCATCCTGCCCTCCCCAATCCTCTCCAACTCACTTCCTAACCACTGTACTTCTGCCTCCAGCAGTGGCTGGGTGTCAGCACAAGCACAATGCTCAGTAGAGGGGAGAGCACCGTCCAGGGCATATGGCTGCTTCTGCCAAGGTGGGGGCAGCTGCCTTGCCCATTGCATGACTCAGGTGCCCAGGGGAGAAAGTCAGGAAAAAAGCCAGGAGCTGATGGGATCCATGAAGATCCAACACGTCTGAGTCAGAGAATGAGTCCCAGGATTTAGGACACTGTGCTACATGCTGGGCCATTGGAGCTCTTAGGGCTCAGCTCTGGGCAGCATGGGCAGAGCTTGGGCACCTCAAATTTCATATTCAAGAGGAAATACATTATAAGAACTACCCGCCATTTCCCCAACATCCAACAGAAGAACCTCAACCGCAGAGGGTGGTTGGTCCAGGAAGTTGGCAGGTGGTTAGGAGGGGCAAATTGGGTGCCCCATCACTCTGTGCTGTCCTATATATTACCTCCAAAAAACATATAAACACTACAAACAGGTATCTGCCTCTATCTCCGAAATCAAACAAAGGGGCAGAGGACACTGTAGAGCAGGACACTGCAGCACAGGAGCTAGCACAACAAAACTCGCCCAAATCAGGAACCAAAACAAAAAAAGCAAAAAGGAAATCCAAAAAACTTCTGATCATAGGAGACTCCATGATTCAGGGAGTTGATACCCATCTCCAATCAGGGTTAATGACCAGATGTCTCCCAGGTACATCAGCATGGAGAGACAATTGTTCAGGAAGCAGGAGAAAACATTGACATCCTGGTACACATAGGGACTAATGATCTCACCAGCTGGTCAGTTGTGGAGACCAAGGAACACCTGACCAGGCTGGGTGACAAACTATCATCCATTTCGTCTGACATCTCATTCACTGAGATCCTGCCAGTCTGGGAGAGGGGAGCAGATGGACAGAAGGTCAAAGAAGAGGAGATAGGGGAGCTAAACATGTGGCTCAAGGGCTGGTGCCAGGAAAATGGACACAGATTTGTAGGGAACTGGCAACAGTTCTGGGAGTGAAAGTTCTTTAAATTTGATGGACTGTATCTGACTAAGGAGGGAGTCAGTGCATTGGGGCAGAAGTTTGATGTCTTTGCAGAATATTTAAACTAGCAAATGGGAAGGGGGTGCAGCATCCCATACGTCGAATGGGAAGAACACCCCTGCCCCCTCAGCTAGTGGTCAAACAGGGATTCAGCATGTTTGCAGTTCATTTGCATCAACAGGTAAGAAAAAGGTCTGTCTCCCCATACGATGCACAGGGGAAATGCCAAACCTCACCCAACAACTAACACACCGAAATCTGGCCAATGGAAAATCATGTACACAAATGCTCACAGCCTGGGAAATAAGATCCCAGACCTGCAGGCAATAATGTCAAAGGCTAAACTGGACATAGTAGCAATTAGTGAGATGTGGTTTACCCATAACCACACTTGAGAGACTTCAGTACCTGGCTATGTACTGTTCAGAAGAGACCACGGTGCAAAAAGGGGGGTGGAGTGGCCCTGTATGTCAATGAAAATATCAAAGCTACAGAAATTCAGAATACACATAAGGAGCCAGAAGAACTGTGGGTCACCCTGGAAACAGGAAATGGGACAGTCATAAGAACTGGGGTTGTCTACAGGCCCCCAGACCAGGTGGAGGACATAGACACGTTACTGTTAGTAGATATACAAAACATGACAGCTAAAGGAGAGGTTCTGATAATGGGAGACTTCAACATGCCGGATACAGATTGGTCAATACCAGCAGGAACATCTGCCAGAACTAGACACATGGTGGATTCCCTGCAGGGGGAGGGCCTCAAACAACTGGTACAACAACCCACAAGAAACAGGGCTATCCTAGATCTAGTACTAACAGGGAAGGGATCACAACTTGTGTGTGAAGGTCACCTAGCCAGTGACCATCACATGGTATGGTCTAATTTGGCCACTACATCTAAATCATCCCATTCCAAGGCAAAATATGAGACTTCAGAGGAGCTGACTTTGATAAGATGGCTGACAGAGTTAAGCTAGCCCTGGCAAAAAGAAACACAGGTGAGGAGTACAGGCACAGTGGGCAAGCATTATGGATGCAATACTTGAAGCAACAACCCATTGTGTTAGACAGAAAAGGAAGTGCAAAAGAAGAAGGAAACCACTTTGGTTCTCAAATACAATAGCAGAAAAGGTCAGAGCCAAAAGGCTGGCCTTCAAGAAACATAAGGGAACACAGCATAATGAAGAGAGGGAGGCATACCAAACTGCCCCAAGGGAAGCAGGGAAGGGAGTAAGGCAGGCAAAGTCCCAAACTGAGGAAACACTAGCACAAACAGTAAAAGTGACAAGACTTTCTATAGATACATTAGTGAAAGGAGAAATTTCAGATGGGATATTGCTAAGCTTAAAGGAGAAAAGAGGGCATGTGAGGAGGAGGACCCTGTAAAAACATCTATCCTAAACAGATACTTTTGCTCAGTATTTACTGAAGAGAAGGTAAGGTAGGGCAGGGCCCACAGCTCAGCACCACGGGCACAGGGGGGAGAGAGGTGAGCACTACTCCCTTCACAAAAGAAAGGGTCCTACAAGAGCTCGCTAAGCTCAGGGTGGACAAGGCAATGGGACCTGATGGCAGACCATCCCAGGGTACTTAAGGAGCTAAGGATGGAGCTAGCAGAGCCATTAGCAGAACTGTTTAATGAGTCTCTGAGCACAGGAGAGGTCAAAGAAGACTGGAGAAGGGCTCATGAGATCCCACTCCACAAGAGTGGTAGCAGAGAGGAGGCAGGGAACTACAGAACAGTCAGTCTTACCTCAGTAGCTGGCAAGATTATGGAGGCACTTCTTAAGGAAAAGATAGTGCAACACCTGGAATCCATGGAGGCAGAGGACCCAAGACAACATGGGTTTACAAAAGGAATGTCCTGTCAAACTAATCTCATAGATGTCTTTGACTGGGTAACCAGAGTGGTGGACCAAGGGGGAGCAATTAATGTCGCCTACCATAACTTCAGCAAAGCTTTCGACACTGTTACACATAGAAGATGGATAAATGAGCTGGGTAGGCTTGGGGTGGGTCAGAATTGGATCAACTGGGTGGCAAACTGGTTGACAGGCAGAAAACAGAGAGTGGTGGTAAATGGTATACAGTCAGAAGAGATGCAAGTCACAAGTGGGGTACCTCAGGGATCAGTCTTGGGGTCAGTCCTCTTCAATATCTTCATTAGTGACATTGCAGATGGACTAGAGGGTAAGGCTTGTCTGTTTGCAGATGACACCAAGATCTGCAATAGAGTAAATGATCCAGATGGGGTGGGCAGAATGAGAAGAGATCTGGATAAACTAGCAAAATGGTCAGAAGAGTGGCAACTGGGATTTAATGCAAAGAAGTGCAAGATCATGCACATAGGGAAGAGAAACCCTGAAGCCACCTATAGGCTGGGAAGGGAGTTGCTGGCAGTCACAAAGGATGAAAGAGACTTGGGCATCATCATCATCACCGATGACCAGAAATCATCCAAGCAGACCTCTAAAGCAGTAGGTAAGGCTATGGGGATGTTAGGGTGTATTAGTAGGGGTATCACAAGTCATAAGAAGGAGGTAATAATCCCTCTTTACAAGACACAGGTTAGACCCCATCTGGAGTACTGCATGCTGCACTGGAGGCCACACCTTTACAAGGACATTAACCAAATTGAGGCAGTCCAGAGAAGGGCAACCAAAGTGGTGCAGGGACTGCATCAGAAGACATATGAGGACAGATTAATGGAGCTCAATATGTATACCCTTGAGCAAAGGAGGGAGAGAGGTGATATGATCAAAACATTCAACCACCTTAAGGGCATTAACAAGGTGAAAGAGTCTAACATGTTTAAATATAAGAAAATTGGCAGGACAAGAGGACACAGCATGAGATTAGAGGGAGGCCGATTAATGGGGAATGAGAGGAAATTCTTTTTCACAGAAAGGGTGGTGGATGAATGGAACTGTCTATTTCAGGAAGTGGTGGCTATGAATACAGTGCAGGGCTTCAAACAGGCATGGGATAGGCATAAGGGAGCAATACAGATGAGTATGAATAGATAGGCCACTGACAGAGCAAAGGCCAATGGCACATTTATAAGGTAGAAAAAGAAATGGGTAGACTGGATGGGCCTTGCGGTCCTTATCTGCCATCAAACTCTATGTTTTTATGTTTCTATGTAAATAAATTATTTTCTTTTCTTTTCACTCATAGCCCATTTTTGCCAATGTAGGATCTGTTGCTTAGCTTTCTCTAGAAGCAAATTCCAATTATTGTAAGCCATATCCTGTGACCCAAAGAAAACATCTGGTAGTTTACAAGGACCTGTTACTATAGATACCCTCATACTCTCTGGGAGATCTGTATTGTCCTTATTTCCCATTTGTAAACAAAAACTTTTAGTAAAGTTAATTTCAGACCCTGTAGTTTGGGCAAATATTTCCAAAATATTTTTTACATCTGAGCTCGATGTTGTATTTGAAAGTGTAAGACATAAGTCATCAGTGTATGCAATAGTTCTGATTTCAGGTATTTCTTTTCAAGGGGATATCCCTTTAATTTGGGGTTCTGTATTTAACTTTCTAATTAAAGGAGCTATGGTTAAAATGTAGAAGTGGGGGCTTAAAGGGTACCCCTGCCTAACAACTCATTTAATTGTGATTGTTTCACTAATGGGATGATAGCTGCATTACTATAATACATTTTAAACCCATTTATAATTGGTGGAGGAAATCCATATCTCTGTAGACAAAGCCATAAATACTCATCGGCTACTTTGTTAAAAGCTTTTGATTGGTCTAAACTGACCAGAGTCCCTGATTTGTTTGTGAATGTACAAAGTTGTATAACTTCTCTCAAACTAATTAGACTCTCTGAAACTTTCCTACCGGGTACTGAACAAGACTGGGCTATATGTATTAAGTCTGGATAATTGATGCAACTCTAATGCTTAGTAACTTCGAAAATATTTTAAAATCTCAATTTAATAAAGTAATGGATCACAAATTTTTTCTAACTGTTTTGGCTTCTTTTTTATGTAATAGGATCAAAATATCTTTATTCATGCTTTCTGGAATTTCTATACCTTCTAGGATCAAATTATATACCTCTAACATTTCATTTGGTATTACTGTCCACAACCATATGTAAAATTCTGGTGCTAAACCATCTTCACCTGGGGCGGTATTTAGTCTTAATTCCTGTATTACTTTATCTAATTCTTGGTTTGTAAATGACATGATTAGTTCTGTTTATTTCTCAGGTGATAGGACAGGAATATTTACCTCTGTAAGCCCTTTTGTCATTTGTTTAGTATTTATAAATTCTACCCCAAACATTTGTTATGCATAATTATTTGTTTCATTTATTGGACCCTGTTACTGCAATTTTCATAAGGGTTTATTTTAAATTATTTGCTTTGTGTCCCAAATTTTTGTTCTAATTCGAGAGATTTTAACCTATCGTATTGTATTCCTTGCATTTCCTCCTTTATAGCTTTGATCTGATCTATTGTCTCTGGGTTTTTTTTGTATTTGATTTTGCAAACTTTGCAGTGTCTCTCTTAACTCTCTGTACTTTTGTTGTTTGTTTTTTTCTCCCATGAGATTTTTTTGAAAAGCAAAATAAAAACTTTTTTTGTATCCATCCACCACTGTAAGGGGGACTCACATAAAATTTTGGAGACAGGCATGCTCTAAGTAATTCTGCCAAAATATCAAAATGTTGGGATCTTCCAGTATGGGTGTATTCATTCTCCATAGCTTTTTTCCTTTAGCTGTGTCTGTGCAGTCAGACAGTTTTATAGTTACCACACAATGGTCTGAAGGGGCTACTACCTGTGTGTCTGATTTCTGAATGGGAATGTGTTTGGATATAAACCAGTAGTCGATACTTGTTGATAGATTGCCTTTGAAAAATGTATGTTTTGGTTTAGACACAGTTGCTGCCTGTGCATCTATTAGCTGCGCTTGTGAGATCAATTTTTTTAATGTTTGCACATCGGAAAATGTTTTCTGTTTTTTTTCCATCTATCAGATTGTAAAATGATGCAACTGAAATCCCACCACCCCAACAGCACAATTTTGGAGATAAACAAATAAAGTTGAATTAAACTGAAAAGCTCAATGTGCAAAGCTTTTGTTTGGGGGGTGTATACGTTAATTAGTCTAAACATTTGATTTGAGAACATGATGTCTATAAGTAACGCTCTTCCAGGATAGATTTGTACTAATTTTAATACCTTAATTTCCTTGTTATTGATACAGATTCCTAATCCACAACATGAATCTTCTCCCAGGGTCCAATAAGCCCATCCCTAGAAACATTCTGTGGTTGCTGTATCTGCCTAATTTTTTTATGTAAATGAGTGTCCTAAAAAAATACATCATACCTACTATGTTCAAACATCACAAAAGTAGCTTTTCTCTTTTTCTTAATTTTGATACTGTTCACATTTAATGAGGCTAGAAAGAGTGGAAAGGGGACCAACGTTTTGAGTGTAAAACTTGGAAAATCAACATTCCATCATTTTTCTTTACTTCTTTTTGTGGCTGAGGGGTCCTCATTCTGACAATTTTCACCCATTTCTGAATGCCCCCACTGAAGAGCTTTGAATTTGTTTTCTAATGTAATATTAGTTTTTTTGGTGGAGGATGTGTTCTGCTTTCCTTTTCCTTTTGGAACTGTCTGAACATTTTCAGCATTTGATGGGAGCATATTTGCTTCTGGTCTTGGAGATTTTTCAGGGTTGGTAGGGGCAGGAGTTGGAGAGGGTTCACTGTCTACTGGTACTTGTGCAGACGAGTTTTCTGTAGCAGATGGGCATGGATTAGAGGGTCTGAGTATCTGAATATGTGGGGGCTCTGGAACAAGGGGGTGAGACCCAGACTGAGGAGCTCGATGGGTAGCTTTGTATATATTAAAGTCATGCTCCACAAAGTCTGTAGCTGAGGTGTTATGTGAGGCCCACGGGCAAGCCAAGAAAGTATGCCCTTCCTCTTCACACAAATTGCACTGTGGAGTGAAAGTACAGTATATCGCAGGGTGTCCCAAAGAGTCACACATCATGTATTTGATTTTATCGAAGTTGTTGCTGTGGTGTCTGGGAGACCCACATTTATAGCATGATTTGGGTTGACCAGGATAAAACAAAATCACTTTGTCCCCTACCCCAAAAAAACTACTTGGAAGATGCAAAATACCCATCTATGTATGTTTTAAAGAGCATATGCAAAGGTTTTTGTATATTGTTAATAAAATTCGAATTCAAGTCCCTGTGTCATGATTAGTTTCCTAAAAATATCATGCTGTTTGGTTTTGTGGTTTTCTTTAAATAGCATTTGTTAACTTGCTCTACAGTGGCAAAAAACAGTGGAGTTATTTCTGTCTCTCTCAGTCAGGCTTGGAGAGGTATGACATCATTGTGGAGTACTGTAGCTTGCTGCTTCAGATTTGCAATCACAGAAGGCTATAGAGTTAATGATTTGCTTACCAGGTTTCTTACAAACTCAGTCTGTGGTTTGTGTTTAGATAGATTAGCTTAAAGTCTGTCATTCACTTCTTATAAAAGTGGATCTTTTGAGTTTCAGTGCTGAATTGAAGTAGTGGAAATCTTTCTCTGTGAGAGATAGGCTTGTGTGTATCACAGCTCTCAGTTCTTTCTCAATAAAACTGATTTTTTTCTAACTATTAACACAGGGCTGTTTAATAAATATGAAATAAATCAAAATTGTGTTCATTCATAGAAATAGTTTGCCCTTGATGTGGCCTTTATAAATACATTCATGTAAGAACTTTTTTTTATGTCATATTGACAAACAGTTGCCTGTCACACACTACTATTTCAAGCTTATGTACTGCCTGAACTCACACATTTCAGTTCTTTGGTGGTTTCTGTGTGAAAATACATCATGTAATGTATGTGTATAAATATAAACACTATATGCCATTCTGATGCACCATGTTTCTTCCCCACAGTTTAGGCAGCTGAACTCTGCTGCGACCTGTCCCCTGCCCCACAAGCACCCTGCTTTCTGCTCTACATTTGAGGCTGCTGCACCCTGCTGCCCACTGTCTTATCCTAAACAGACAGGGATTGTGCACCCTGCTGCCTCAATCCCCTGCCTAAAGAACCAGGGTTGCTGCACCCTGCTGCTCCTGGCCTAATCAGTTGGGGTTGCTGCACCCTGCTGCCCTCTATTTCCTACCCTCACAGTCATGGATGCTGCATGTGTTGCACCCTGTTCCTGTTTCTACATTAAGGACTGCTGTGCTCTGCTGAGCCCTAGAGTCCCAGGTCCCCGTGCCTCCATATTTGGGGTTGCTGCACCATGATACAGTAGGTCACTTGAGGTGGGGCTTTTGCTGCACCCTGCTACCCACTTCCATTGCCAAAAATTGGAAGGGCTGCTGCACAATCCACACCCCATCTCACAGTCAGGACTGCTGTACACTGATGTCCCCCTCTGTCCATACCCACAGTTGAGGCTTTTGCACCATGCAGTCCTCTGTCCTTTGTCACCACAGTGAGGGGTGCTACACCCTGCTGCTGTCTACATAATTGGGATTGCTGTGGCCTACTGTGCCCTAGAGCCCCATGCCTCCACAATTTGGACTGCTGAAACATGCTGCCACTTGCCACAAGAGTCATGGCATTTGCTGAACCGTGTTGCATGCCTCCACAGTTAAGGCAGTTGCACCCTCCTGCCCTCCTGTTACCAGAGTCAGATCCTTTAATACACTATGCCATCCACATCCCTTGTCCATCCTGTTCCTGTCTCCACAGTCTGGGCTGCTATGTTGTGATACACCACAGAGTCCCATGCCCTCTGCCTTTAAAGTTGGGGCTGCTGAACACTGCTAAGCTCTTCCTTTGCCCCAAATGGGCTGGGCTGCTGTACCATGTGCACCCTGTGCCACGATTAGGGCTACTGCACCCTGATGCCCACCTGTGGCCTGCCCAACATTTAAGACTTCTGCACCATGCTGTCCTCTGTCCCCTGTCAGCACTGTGCCCTGCTGCACCGTCCAGCCCTTTGCATCCACAGTTAGGGATATTGCAGTATGCTGCTCCCTCATGCAAGAACGGGGGACAACAGGGTGCCATGGCCGTGACTGTGGGGTGGGGAAAGAGGGCAGCAAGGTGCAACAGCCTCGACTGTTCATCCAGGAGATAGGGGTTTCATCAGGGTACAACAGTCCCACCTGTGGGACAGGGTGCAGCAGCCATGCCTGTCTGTGACAAGGGATATGGGCAGCAGGGTGTAGAAAATGATTTGACTTAGGTGGCAGGAGGGCAGTCTAACTCTTGTGGAAAGTGGCTATATTGTGCAGCAGCCCTAACTGTGGAGGCTTGGGGCTCTAGGGCACAACAGGCCACAGCAACCCCAACTGTGTAGACAGGAGCAGGGTGCATAAGACCTGTTTGTGGTGACAGGGGACAGAGGACAGCATGGTGCACAAGCCTCAGCTGTGGGGCAGGATACAAGTGGCATCAAGGTGCAGCAGCCCTGACTGTGAAACAGAGTGTGCATGTTGCAACAGCCCTGCCAGTGCGGGCTTTGGAAGTGGGTATCAGAGTTCATCTGACTACACTGTGGGGAAGAGACATGGTGCATCAGGATGCCATATAGTGTTTTTATTTATACACATACATTATATATTTTCACACAGAAATCACCAAAGAAATGGAATTTGTGAGTTCAAACAGTACATGTGCTTAAAATAGTATAGTGTGACAGGCACCTGTTTGTTAATCTGACATGAAAAAAACAAGTTCTTAGATGAATGTATTTATGAAGGCTACATCAACAACAAACTATTTCTTTAAATGTACAAAATTTAGATTTATTTTATATTAATTTTGCAACCCTGTGTTATGTAATCAGTTTTGATGAGAAAGTACTGAGAGCTATGATACAAGCAAGCCTATCTCTCACACAGAAAGATTTCCACTACTTCAATTCAGCATTATTCAACTGATTCACTTTTATAAGAAGAGAATAATATAGTTTAAGCTAATCTATCTAAACACAAATCACAGACTGATTTTGTAAGAAACCTGGCGAGTAAACTATTAACTCTTCAACCTGTTGTGTTTGGAAATCTGAAGCAGCAACTTGCAGTACTCCACAATGATGTAATCACTCTCCAAGCCTGACTGAGAGAGACAGAAATAACTCCACTGTTTTCAGCCACTGCACAGCAGGTTAATAAATATTGATTTAAAGAAAACCACAACAACAAACAGCATGTCATTTTCAGGAAACACTAACCATGACACATGGACTTGAATTCAAGCTTTATCAACAATATGCAACAATCTTTGCACATTATCTTTAACTGAATTCTAAATCTCCACCCTCCTGTCCAAAAACCTTCATTATCAATAATAGGTTCTGGCAGATCTTGTACCTCACATTTTTGTTCTAACCAATAAATGATATCTTTCACATTAACTCCTTCATTTCAAAACAATATAGTAACCGTTTTCACAGATGGTTTTGATAGTGGTATTGCATAGAAATGAGACAAAATCTGCTTGTCCTTTACTAGATGATACTGCTGCCAGAATTTGTCCAGGAAAAACGCTGACCTAAAACTAACATCAAATGTTTGCTCTCCAGGGGCATAGATTCATGCAAAAACATCAGAAAGTGTAAAGTACAAAGACTGTTTTATAATTAATTTCCCCATGTAAGCTATATCTGGAGGAAGTTCTAATCTAACTTTATATTTGATTCAGATGGAATGTCTTGTTTCAGCATTTTCTGGAGGTTTATGAAAAATACTTGCAAAGTTGGGTTGCATCCTAGATTCACAGTGTTCGGATACCACCACCGATTGGTGTAGTATGGAGTTTAACTGACTGTCAGTTATTTCGTTCTCAATGTTCAATTACTCATTGACATTTGTAGTAGCAGTAACGTTAATATTAGAGGTACCACTGTTTATGCAGTCTTGTTCTGAATTGTTCAGTGGAAAGTCTGCCTCTGTTGTTTTCCCTGATGTTGTTGAAGGTCATACCTGTTCTTTGTTTCCTTGTTCAGTACTTGTTCCTGGTAGTGGGATCCTAGGATCTGGTATCCATTTGTCATCTTCACCCTGTATCTAGTCGGCAATGGCCAATTCAGAGTCTGGAGACCAATCTGAGGGTTCATTGAGGTGCATTTCTGAGTTTGAACCTGACGGCCTTCTAGAGTTTTGATGCCAAAACTTTTTTCAGTAACTAACAAAAAGATAATAAAAAACAGTTTTTCAATTATATCGGCTCTATGAGAAATAATTCATCCAAAGTTGGTCCTTTATTGATTGATGATAATTTAACATCTGTTGAACAGAGTATGGCAAACAAATTCAATAGATACTTTACTAGTATATACAAAACTAAGGAGACAGTAATTGGTAAAGATTATAATTCTGCAGAATGTTTAGAAGAAATGACAGTTCCTGAAGTTTTTTCGGCCATAAACTCATTTAAATCTTCACCTTCAGCAGGAACAGACAGCATCCCCATTCTTTTCTTAAAGGAAATTTCATATGAAGTGGTTGGCGCTCTGATCCTATTGTTCAATAAATCAATTAAAACTGGTGATGTTATGGACGAATGGAAAGAAGCCTTTGTTATCCCCATTCATGGGGGGGGCAAAGCAGAAAGTGGAGCATTATAGACCTGTTAGTTTGACATCCTGTATAGGAAAGGTCATGGAAAAACTCATAATGTATAAAATAAACACTTATATAGCTAGAAATGGATTGCTGGGCATAACAGAGTACGGCTTTGTTACAGGTAGACCATGTCAAAACAATTTGATCAACTTTTTTGAACCTATTAGTGCAGCCCTGGATTCAGGACTTCCCATGGATGTGGTCTTTTTGGACTATGAAAAAGCATTTGGTTCAGTTTCCCATAAAAGTTTAATAGAATGTCTTATGAATATTGGTTTGCATTTAAATATAGTTAGTTGGATTACAGCATGGTTGACAAACAGAAGGCAACAAGTAAATATTAGGGGTTTTACGTCAACCTAGAGCATGGTTACTAGTAGAGTACCACAGGGGTCGGTTTTGGGCCCAATTTTGTTTAATATTCTCATTTCAAGCATGAAAACTACAAATGGGATGTGGTTGAATAAATATGCTAATGACGCCAAATTAGGGTGTATAGTGAATGATTATTCATCTGCCTCTATACTACAAGATAATTTGAATAACCTATCCAATTGGACAAAGGAACATAAACTAATATTTAATATTTCAATATGTAAAGTAATGCATTTTGGTAAAAACAATAGGTTTATTAACTATTCTTTGGACAACATCATACTGAGCAAGGTAACCTCTGAAAAGGATTTAGGAGTCTATATTACAAATAAACTAAAATTCTCAGAGCATATCAATAAAACCACTCAAAAATGTCAGAGATTAATTACTTGCCTTTTGAAAAATATTAAATCAAGGGAACCAGAAGTTTTAATTCCTAGTTTTTGTAACGTAGTCAGAACAAATCTTGACTATTGCTCTTCATTTTGTACTCCAACTTTTAGAAAGGATAAGGTATTAGTTGAAAAGGTACAGCGGAGCTTTACAAGACATGTCCATAACTGTAGAACATTATCGTATAATAATAGATTAAAAAAATTGAAATTATACTCCTTGGAATATCGATCTTTAAGGGGGGATTTATTTTTAATTTATAAAGCTTCAAGAGACAAAACCTTGTCTGAATCAATATGTTTAGAATGGCAGAGTAAGATGTATAATACCAGATCTCATAAATTAAAATTAAAATCCATCACTAATAGGACAACAAGTAGGAACCATTTCTTTACTCAGAGAATATTGCTGATCCGGAATTCACTACCATTCGAAGTGGTATATAGTAGTACCTTCCAGTTGTTCAAAAAAAAGCTTGATCTTTTCATGGGCGATAGAAAATATGATTTCCATCCAGGCTAAGGATGACGAGTTCATTATGGGCTAGTCCCCCGAGCTCGTATTGGCCTATGAACCTATGAACCACGTTTGAATTTGTTTTGCCAGACAGTTGTGGAGGGCTAGTGTCCAAATGCTTTTTTTTCTCTTCTAATTTTGTTTTCTCTCAAAAAACTGTTTTTCCTCAGCTGTGAGCATTTCTGATCATTTTTTCTTTTTTTCTCTCAGTTTTTCTTTAGAAGCAATCCCACAGTTTCAAAATCCATGTTCCTGTGGTCATCCTGCAAGCTGGGGTCTGTATCAGTACTTCCATCTAAAATATCACTTTTCAAAATGGCCATCTCCAAAGCTGGACCTGCAGGGAGGGAGAGATGCTCACCTGCAGGTACACTAGCAGCTCCTTCTCTCTGATTGCTATCTGCCATGATCGACAGACAGACAGAGGCTCCCCTACTACAACAGTAGGGGAATTTGTTATTGTTACTTCAAATGAAATCATAATATACAACACATTAACTTCATATGCAAATAATATTCAAAAGCATTTCATACAAAAAAGAATAACATATAAGATTTACCCCCCAATACCCCCTTATAACAACTTCAAAGTAAAACACAAAAAGGAAACTTTCTTTTCATGTTTTAAATGGAAATAAGGAAAGGAGAGAAAAAAGGAGTAAAGGGAGACAGAAAAAAAATCAAAAGAAAAATCAATCAATATGATATTTTTATTGTTCAGATACAAAAAAATCTGTAAATAATCCTTTCCACAACAAAACATAATACAGGACAGTACAACCACCTTGACAAGTGAAACACATATGATTCAGTTCCAAAGAAATGTATGCTTTTTTATCACTACCTTACCCAGCAAACAGTATACCCATCAAGTGGAAAAATATTCAAACCTAGCATTTTCCATCCTTCCCTTCATTTATTTATTTATTTATTAAATTTTGGTGACCGGGTAAGCCCACTGGGTCCCAGAGGTCCCTTTTTCAGGGGTGACCCAGGATTACATAGCAATGGTAAATATCACAGTAAGAATTACAGTTATATAGTATGATACAAGTTATACATAAACCCTACTAAAATGAAAAGACACACAACTAAATCTAAGAGAGAGAATCATTCATAATTATCCAATTCATCCAGTATCTAACCAGAGCATATTCCTCCACAGTTTGTCATACGTCACTCTTTTGTGACCTTTTCTCCTTTTCTTTCAAAGCCAAAATGGCAGACTCTATGTCAATAAACAACTCTTCAGGTGTTGTATTTTTTTTTTGCTGTAAAGAAAAGCAACATCTAAGTTGCCAAATATAATATTTCAAACAGCCTAGAATCATATGCATAGTGCTAGCGTCATATATATGCCAACTCCTAGGGAGAATGACTAAAATATAATTTGTGGGGTAAGAAGGAGCAAGGGGGAATGTTTCCATTTGCCATGTAACTTAGCCAAAAAATGGAAGAATATACAGACAATAAAAACACAAATGCTCCATAGTTTCTAGCATCCCATTGCAGGTATGATATCTAAAACATATTCTCCTTTTGATCCTTGTGTTTTAAATTATCTTTAATGCTGAGTTTTCCATGAGCACAAAGCCACTACACATCCCACATTTGTTGCAGGAAGTCTAAGGCTAGATAACATTTTATTAGTTTGTTGTACCTCTTGTGTTGCCAAAGTATAATATCTAGGGGTTTCTATATGATGTATCTATCTGCCACTATATTACCATCAAATGTTTTCCTGCTAACTTTGTATGAAGCCTGTTTCATCCAGAACTTTAATTTACCAAAGCATTTCTGGAAGTACAGTGCACCAGGAACACCCCTAATGGTTTTTGCTTAAGGATAGGGTCGGACATTTCCCACCCACTAGAAAGCTGAAAGATTCTGTCTAGCAATCATGTAGCCCACAGCTGCTTAGATGGTTTTAAAAGAGGCACTATGTTTGTATAGATAAATATGCTAAAAAAAACACTGTAGGATTTATCATGGCTAGGCCCCCTGCTGCTACTGTTAAATAAGTCACACCCTGCTTAATAGGGTTTAACCTACTACCTCAGATACACCTAAAAAACAGTTAAATATCGAAGTCTACAATTGATTTGGGAGAGGGAAAATTACCCTAATTTAAAGAAACATTAGAATTAATAATGTTTTTACCATGTAAACCCGTTTCATTTTAGACATATTCCATTTATTTCATATACTGACCTTAAGAATAATCCCCCAATTTCAACTATCCATATCTTCGTGACCACAGTACACCCCTAAGATTTTGCAAACCTCCCCTCTTAACTTGAATCTCCATTATCCCCAACCCCTTGCCCTACATTACCTCTTGGAAGTCATTTACCTTTTGTGTAATTGATATCTGAATCTGTGCTTACCAAAAATTGCTCCAGAACTTTTCTCCCACTTACAAGTGCCAACATCTGCTAATACTAAACAAATGTCATCCGCATAGGTTGTTTTGATTTCTTTGTCTTCACAAGAAAATGATAAACCTGTGATCTCTTTACAATTATTGTGATGTAATAGGTGATCTAATGTAAGAACATACAGCAAAGTTTTAAGGGGGCACCCTTGTCTGAACCATCTATGAACCTCACACTGTTTCCCTACCCAACTGTTAATATATGGCACTACCTTTGATTTTTTATAACAGGCTTTCACCTACCTAATACATTTTTCCAGGAACCCATAGGCACCCATGCACTTCCATAAATACTCAAGGGAAATTTTATCAAAAGCTTTGTTCTGATCAAGACTAATAAGAAAGCCTATTATTTCATTAGAATTCCATCTGTCCATAATTTTCCTTAAGCAAATTAACCTGACTGAAATCTTCCTATCTGGAATACTACAAAATTGAGAGGGATGGATGATTAAATCTAGTACCATAGATACCCTTTTGCTCAGAAGTTTCATAAGAATCTTGCAATCTGAGTTCAGAAGCATTATTGGTCTCCAGTTCCTGAAAAGTGTTCTATTCAATTTTACATAATAAAATAAGGAGACCTTTACACATACTATCCAGGAAATTCCCAGAGTTAAGAAAATAATTATACATGTCCACCAATTCCTCTGATAGGATATTGTATACAATCTCATAAAACTAATCGGGTATACCATCCTGACATAGGGCTACTCCTGAGTTTAACCTATTAATAATACTTTCTAATTCATGTTTTGTTATTGGCAGGGTCAGAGCTTCCTTAACGTCTAGTGGGAGTTTCAGGATATTACACATTGCTATCCATCTAGCTATGAGATTCACCTGTAGTTTGGGGGTCTTGCTCCATTCAAATCATGTGTTCTATATCTGCCATTATTTATTTTTTTTGTGTCAACCAAAGAGCCTTTTTGTGTTTTAATCTGATTTAGGTTTTTTCTGTCCCTCAGGGAGGCACAACAATCAAATGGATTGGTGTGTGTCTGTGTCCCTTGTGTCCCAAACTGCTGTTCCTTCACTAAGGATTTCATCCTATTGTACTAAATATTATTCATTTCTTCTGTTTCATTTCTTCTGTTAGCTGTTTAATCTGATCAGCCAAATCTATCTGGGAATCTCTTTGTATAGCTGTTAATTTATACAACTCCTTTTTTAACCTGAGATATTGTTGATTTTTTTACTTTACCATTTATTTGCCATATGGTTTGGAAAAACTTCCTTATATAGACATAGAATTTGATGGCAGATAAGGACTGCTTGGCCCACCTAGTCTGCCTACCTAATGGATAAGTTGCAGATCCTAGTTAACCAAAAACCTACTTCCTCCTACCCCCCACTAGAATTGCCTTATGTCTGTCCCATGCATTCTTGAATTCTCCTATTGTTTTTGACTCAACAACATCCTCAGGAAGGCTGTTCCATACACCTACAACTCTCTCTGTGAAGAAATATTTCCTCACGTTACCTCTGAGCTGCCCCCCATCTTCAAATTGTGTCCTCGTGTTCTTGCACATCTCATTTTCTGAAAGATGCTACCCTCTTGGACTTTGTTGATTCCCTTGAGGTATTTGAAAGTTTCTATCATGTCCACCCTCTATCTCCTTTCCTTGAGGCTATACATCTTAAGCTCCTTTAGTCTTTCTTCACATGTCTTCTGATGCAGACCCTGCACCATTTTGGTTGCCCTCCTCTGGACAGCTTCCATTCTGTCTATGTCCTAGTGGAGATGGGGTCTCCAGAACTGTACACAGTACTCCAGATTTAGTCTGTACAGAGGGGCAGCAACTTCTTGTTTTCTACTGGTGATGCCTCTCCCTATGCATCCCAGTATCCCCCCAGCCCTCCTTACTGCCTTCTCACATTGCTGGCCCACCTTTAGGTCATCTGATATGACTACCCACAGGTTCTTTCTATTTTTGTTGTTGTCAGTATTTCACCCCCCCATTGTGAACACTTCCCCTGGGTTTTTGTTTCCCAGGTGCATTAATTTGCACTTCTTTTCACTGAATTTAAGCTGCCATACATTTGGCCATTCCTGTAACCTTGCCAAGTCCCTTTTCATCCTTTCCACCTCACCTTGCATATCAGCCCTGTTGCAGATCTTTGTGTCATCTGCAAAGAGACATACTTTCCTTTCCAGTCCCTCTGCAATGTCACTTATAAAGACATTAAAAAGGATGGGTCCAGTACTGAACCCTGCGGTACCCCACTAGTAACCCCCATTTCATCAATGTGGACTCCATTTACTATTACCCACTGTGTCCTGTTGTCTTGCCAGTGCTTTACCCAGACTATCACCCTGGGGCTCACTCCCAGGCTGGCTAATTTGTTTATTAATCTTTTGTGCGGGACTGTGTCAAATGCCTTGCTAAAGTCTAGGTAGGCCATGTCCACAGCCCTTCCCTAGTCTATTACTTTGGTCACCCAGTCAAAGAAATCAATTAGATTTGTCTGACATGACCTTCCTGCTGTGAATCCATGCTGCCTTGGGTCCTGTACCCCACTGACCTCTAGGTACTCAACAATTCTTTCCTTCAGAAGTGATTCCATCATTCTCCCTACCACTGAGGTCAAACTGACAGGTCTGTACTTTCCTGCCTCTGTCTTGCTCCCACTTTTGTGAAGAAGAATTACATCTGCCCTCCTCCAGTCCTCAGGTACCACACCATCCTCCCATGATTTATTAAAAAGGGTAGTCAGTGGTGTTACTAGTTCTTCCCCTTAGTTATTTTAGAATTCTGGGGTGAATCCCATCAGGCCCCATTGCTTTATCCACCTTCAGTTTTAAGAGTTCTTTCAGAACCCTTTCTTCTGTGAAAGAACTAATTTCAACCACCCTATCCAGAGTGCTTCTATTGACTGGATTAGGTATCTCCCCCTGCTGTTCCATTGTGAATACTGAAGGGATACTGAGGCTGAATAATGAGGAAGGTGGTTGGGCAGAGAGCAACAGTGAAAAAGCAGGGAGACTGAGGTTAACCCCTTCACACTTGAATTAAATAGAGACCAATGCAAAGTGGCACACAAGAGTGGAACATTGGTGTGAAGGGGTTAAGCCTCCAGTATCCTGGACCCCACCGAGTGTCCTTGAAGCCTGATATAATACAGGAAAGGAGACCATGATTTGGGAACTAACTGGTTCCATTCTTGCTTCTCTTATAGGGAGAGTGTCAGAGAGAGAAAACAGTAATCTATCCTGGTGGAGAGAACTCCCTTAAAATATGTATGTGGGGCTTTGGGGAATTGGGCTTCAAACTCATCCACTAGTCCAGTTTGGGAATGTAAGTTATTAAGTGTGGCTGAATCACAAAATATCTTATTAGTTTTTAACCCTCTATCAATAATTACCCATCCAGAATTAAAATTACCCCCAATAGGATACCCTTGGATGTAAATAAATAAATAAAGCTTGATGATTTTCTCCCCTCTCTGACATGCACCCCCTAGAGTTAGTAATCCTTTGTAAGGCGGTGCAGGGGGTTAAGCCCCCCATGAGGGCTGAAACGGGAAGTGCTTTCCCCTGCAGAATAACCTTTTCCATGTTCACCATGTTTATTTACTGGGAGTGTACATCGCCTTTTGGTTTTTTCGGTAATGTACACTTGCCATAATGGCAATTGCTATTCTGTGATATGACATGGAACCGTACGTTCACATTAATTAATCTGAATTTAGATTCTTGTAACTTTACATCTAGTAATAGGACTCTCCCTGGCAAAATGTCTACTGTATGTATAAGTTACACAGAAGGGTCAGTGAAGAAAATCCCCACCCCACTACATAGGTTGTCCCCCAATTAACCAGAAGCTGGGACCTCATACTCATGTATCGCTTGCTACCTATATCTTATAGGAGAACAAATTGCCCCCTTGAAAACAGCTCATAAGTAATAAGCCTCTTTCGTTTGGACTGGATGCTGTTCACATTCAAGGATACAATAGTCAACTTACACTCTAAACAAGACATCCAACATGAGTACCCCCATCAAGTTATTTTCCTTGAGTTTTCCTAGTCCCCATTCTATGTTTTTTAGTTGTTTTTTGTTTGGCATCACACTTTCTAGCTTCTTGTTCAGAGGTCCTGTCTGTGGAAACAATGCCTGAATCATCATCACCTTTGGATTCCCCCCATTGCAGGGTAGAAACTTTGTTTTGTGTGGGTAATGTCTCCATTGGTGGAATTGGGGGGGGGCAGTTTTCTGTTTAGACCTTCCCCCTTTGTATTTAACCTTTTTTTCTACCTTTGTTTTACCAGGAGAGACACTAAGCTGAAAGCTTGTTTACAGGTGCAACCTGGGAGCACAAGGAAGTTAAGTGACTTGCTCAGGGTCACACAGTATGCAAGTCAGGGTCTGCCACAATGGAGGAGGGGGAGGCATGGACTGATTCATGATTTTCACATCTTCCTGCACCTCTTTGGGGGTCCATGGCCTCCATTTCTGGTTGAGCCTGATCTTTGTTTTCAGATCCCTTGGTCTGACCTGTTGACTCTGTTGACTGTGACTGAGGACCCACTGCTTTCTTAGTGGCCTTATCGATATAAAAGTCCTGAACTCTGAAGTCTGCATCCTCTGTATTGTGGGCTGCTCATGGGCAGTCCATAAACACATGCCCTTCATCTTCACAAAAATTACATTTTTGGTTCCTTGTGCAATGGGTTCTCAATGGCCAAGTTCCCCACAAAAGGAACATTTTAAAATTTAACAATAGGTACCTATGTGCCATGGTGCGCTGCACTTGTAACATCTTCTGGGGCTGGCCAGGATAAAAAATGAACCCATTGTCCTTCCCAATGTAGAAACAGTTGGGGAGGTGTTCTACATCATTCATAGTTCTCTTCAATTTAACCTTTAACTTCCAGCCCCCATTCCAAAAGCCTTTAGTCTCCATAATGGGGTCAGAGTTTTTAATGAAACATATTTGCTCCAAAATCTTTCAAGAAGCTCCAGAGTTCTAAAACTAATATTGAATGTGGACTCCCCCAGGTCATGAATGAGAATACAGAAGTCAAAGGGAGTGAACCCCATTGATTGTTTAATTAAAATTTTTCCAATGAAAAACTGATCTGGGGGGCTTTCAATGCCACCCAGGTAGTGCAGCCTGATGGCATTCCTATGCTTAGCCAAGCCTATTGTTTTGTGGAAGAAACTTGCATATGTTTGCTGAGTAGAGATTTTGGGAGGGGAGGCCGCCAGAATGGGCATTAGAGGTCGAATTCTTGGCATCTGGAGGGCTGGACAAATTGCTTTTCCCATGCATTGATTACTTATCTGAGGCAGCATCATAAAAAATATACCCCAGCGCATCTATTGGGGAAAAGTAGACAGTACCTGAATCTGCTGCCGTTTGCTCCACATTGTCCTTGGCTTGTGAGGTTGAAGCCCGTATTATTCCAGATTCCAAGTTCAATCCAGGAATCAGAATGCTTGGATCTGCAGTCCATTATCCATCCTCAGTCCACATCCAACCTGCTTCTTGCATGGTTTTCTCCGGTGACCAGCCCCTTGGAGAGTATCCTGGGAGTGCTTGTGCAGTCTAGGGATAGTTCCCCAGATTTCTGTGTGACTCCCATTATAGCACCAACAATTAACAGCTTTGTGGGACTTGCAGAACACAACTCACCCAGTGAGTTGACAGCCTGTTTTCTTTTCTTCTCTTTGGCTGAACACTTGGCAGCATTGATCTCTTTTTCAGTACTCTCCAGCTGCACCTGCAGCACAGTTTTAGTGTTCTCCAATACAGCTGTTTCAGAACTTGTATGCTGTTGTGATCCTGTTACCTGTCATTCCTTAGGCTGTTGCAACTGGGTATCCTCCATACCCATAGAGAAATGTGCTTCTTCTGTGTCAACTACACCCTGCACCTCCATACCTTTGTCCCCTGAATGTTCCAGACCAGAGTTCAGGGACTGAACCCCTGGCTGCTGTGCCACAACCTCCTCCTCCTCCAACTCCATGTTGGAAACTGCAATCCACAAATGGACCGCAGTGCCATCTACCAAAGAGTAGGGGAATCTTTTATTTAGACTGCAAAAATCAAAATACAATACATAATAATAGTGGAAACTGAAACAAAAACATGCATCATCATAAGGCAGACAAATAGTACAGCATATCATCCCCATATTTCAGTTACTGAGAAAAAAAATCACATTCAACCCCAAAACAAGAAGTCAATTCAATGATAACATGTGTTCCCACTCCCCCTTAAGAATATTAAGGAGCATGTGCTATATAACATTCCACCAAAATATTCACATGTGATTAGCTAATACTAACTGTAGGTAACCTAAACAGTGCACAATAGTACTATCTTCATCACAGAATCACTGAAATAGTGAGGTATGGGGATATCTAAAGTTTAGTCCCAGGAAACATTTAGCGATTTGTGTAAAAATGATCTAGTCCTTCCTCATATAATCCACAATATCAGACTCCTTCTAATCTTCATCTGCTTTTTGTCCCTACCATGGAATTATTCCAGAATAGTTAATCAAAACACCTATATACAGTAAGTTTATCCGGTATCTAACCAGGATGTATTCCTCCACCATAGTTTGTATAAATCAAGAGAGATTTGTGCCCGCTCTGACCTTTGCATTCTACTTATGTCCTGTGGAACTGCATAAAAAACATATTTTTGCTGTTGTCAGAGAGGGAGCCCACATCTAGCATGCCATAACTGATATGTATTACTTAAAAAAATTAGTTGCGTGTGCTCTTTTCCCACTTTTTCCATCCTACAGGAAAGAGGCCAAGGAATAATATATCAGAAGTTATATTTATAAAGAAGCATGAGGTCCATTTTACCCTTAAATATTTCCAAAATGAGACCACAAATGGGCAGTCTACAAAGAGATGTTTTAGTGTTTAAAGTTGCCTTGTACAGGTCTCCCCCCGCTTAGACACATTCTTTCAGTTATTTGCTTATGTTTCATATTATTTTTTACCCCACAAAGTCACATGAAATCTGTCATGTATACTGGGATCTTATGACATGTTAGTTTTTCTGAAATAATTTTAAAGAGAAACTTCCCAAGTCCTTTTAACATTCATGCATAAATGACCCCTTCTTGCATTGATTCTGAATTGTATATCATTACTGTCCGCTGCAGTTAATCAATCAATCAATCAATCAGTCAAATCTTTATTTATCCAGGTGATCACCATTGAGCAGGCTCATTTACAAGGTGGACCTGCTGTTAGCAGGAAAAATTGTACAGTTACATATAAATATACATAATAAAAAAGGAACAACATGTTTACAATACTGATAGGAGCAGAGTATTTACATTCCAAGTCACATGTACAAGAAAGATATACATAACACAACTCAAATGTATTATATATATATATATATATACAGTTCCCACAGGAGCAGGATGTGTGTGGATGTCATATACAAACCATCGAAGAAAAAAGAAAGATTATTTATATTCCTGTCCTGCAGAAACATGTTACAGGCCTGGATGGAAATTCCTAAGATATGGAGGTACGCATAACAGTGTGTAAGCCTTACATAAATGCAGCAGAAGGGGGGGGTGGTGAATAAGAGGGATGCAGAGGGTGCTAAAGGCAAGTTGGGCAGAGGAGGGGGGAGTAGTAGTGGCAAGAGCTGATTTGGATAAGCAGCTGGGACTAGTGTTGAAGAAGAGAGGAACAATAGTGAAGCCGCTAGGAGTGATAGAAGTAATTACAGATTTCAGCAAATATTTTGTCATAGAGGGTCTTAAAGAAGGCAGGACTGACAGGTGGGCTAAGTCTCAACGATTTTTGTATCCTATTCCAGAGAGTAGGCAGGGCATAGCTTATGGTGGCCCTTCCAAAGCTAGTGTTGGCCCTTGGGACATTCAAAGAAATCTGCCGATTGACTTCTTAAGGCATAGTTCCTAATAGGACTAAGGGGGAGACAGTCAGCAACATATTGTGGGAGTTTGTTGGTAAGGGCTTGGAGCATCCATAGGGCTGCATTTCTATAACGCCTGTATTAAAGGGAGGGCCATCCTATGGCTGCGTATAAACAGCAGTGATGTGTGGAGTACGGGAGGCCAGTTATAAATCTCAGTGCTCTATGATATAATATATCCAGTTTTGCAAGATATGAGGCAGGGCAATGGCCATAAATGAATTCAGCGTAGTCAATTAATGAAAGGAATGTAGATTGGACAAGCTGTCTTTTTGCATCTGTGGTCAAGAGGCGTTTAATTCTGAAAAAAAAAGACTAAGTCTCTGCCTCAGTTTTTTCAGCAGTTCTTCTGTGTGCTCCACAAACGAGTTTGTTGTCTAGCCAAATACCAAGGTATTTGAACTTCATCACAAATTCAAGATTTTCTCCTAATAAGCTAGAGATTGATGGTAATGGACTAGCGACAGCAGAGTAAGCCCCTGGGCCTGATGGTGAGAAAAGAATGGCCTTATTTTTTTTTTTTGCATTTAGTAGTGACTTTTTGCTAAGGAGCTGGCACAGCAGAGTATTAAAGTCAGCTTGTAACTCAGCGCAGGCAGCTTCAGGAGATTCCCGGCTTAAGCAAAGCACCATGTCATCAGCAAACAAGTGAATACTGGCATCTTTGATGCCTACGTCCAAGCTGTTGATATAAATGGCAAACAGTAATGGGCCCAGTATGGAGCCCTGGGGACACCTCTTTTTATCGGTTTAAGTGGAGAAATCTCTCCATCAGCCTTAAATTGTCTATCAGAAAGGTAGTCTTGGAACCATCCCAGTGCGGTTGAGTCAATGTCTATAGTTTTTAAGGTGAAGAGGAGCAGGCAGTGGTCAACAGTCTCAAAAGCCTTACTGAGGTCCAGAAACATGGCACAAATGAATTTATGTAGTCTAAGTGCTGTTGCCAATCATTAGTAACTTTTACCAGTGCCGTAACTGTACTATGCTTAGCTCTAAAGCCAGATTGCATCGGGTTAAGTAGTCTAGCATTGTCTAAGAAAGATCCCAGCTGCGTATCCGAAATTTTTTCCAGAAGTTTTGAAAGTATGGGAAAAAGGGAGATTGGTCTATAGTTATTTAGGTCACAGGGGTCCCCTGCTTTAAACAGGGGAATGACGTGAGCAGTTTTCCATGCCTTGGGGATGGAGCCTTGTGCTAGGGACAGATTGAACAGGTGTGTTATAGGTGTAGCAAGTATATGGTATGCTATTTTCAAGAAATATGGGTTGAAGGAGTTGACTTCAGCACTTTTTTTAGTATCTAGTCATAGAAGTAGATCTTCAACTTCTTTTATGGTGGTAGGTAAAAAGGAGAAGTCCATGTTATTGCTACTTGGTTCTGAAGGCTGGGTGTTGGTCTGAGGAAGAAGGCTACTTACAGGTGCGTTATCAAATGCCAGGCCAGCAGTGGCAAAGTGATTGTTGAAAACCTGCAGTATCTCTAATTTATTGTTAATGACAATATTATCAGTGATAATTTTGTAAGGAAGCGCACTTCCTGGAGAGTGGCCAGATAGCTCTTTTACGGTGGACCAGAACTTGGTAGGGCAGTTTGATGCAGACAGTAACTTGGTTTGATAAAAGTTGGCTTTGGCCTCTCTGACCAACTTAGTACAGATGTTTCTAGATGCCCTGAAGAGTTTTTGCACTCTGAGCTGCTAAAAACTGCAGGGCTTACCAGAGGTTCTATAGCAAGCCTGGTGTTGCTGTGGGCCCTGGGTTGTGCTGCTGACATCACTATAGGGCAGAGTCAATTTCACACACAAAAAAAAACATACTGACAAGGCATTTGGATTTTGGCATAATGCATTGCTAACAGGGAGTCTTGGGGAAGAGGAAACGCAGTAAGTATACTGAATACTGGCAGGTTTCCTTTGTAACATTGTTGCAACTGCATGGTACTGCACAGTGTGAGTCACTCCTCTATACTACAGTGATGTCATCAGGATCTAGCAACCCAGCAGCTGAACAGCAAAGGCAAGTGCAGCACAGCTCACAAATAAATCCAAATTATGGAAGGGATCCTAAACCTTGGCAAAAATAACACATGCACACACCTTTTCAGGTCTAGTACTGCATATAATGACTATAAGCTGTAAATTTGTGGACCATCATGAAAGTTCTTCATTAATGTCTTGCTGTGATCTATTATGATACCAAGGGGGGTCTATGTAACAGTAGGCTATTATTCTAGTGTATATAAGCTTCCTATTAATGGTAAGTAGTTCATTTTTAGTCAAGTGCCATGCTCTAAGTTTACGAACTGCTTCTGAAAAATTAGAGAGAGAGAGAGATCACTGACATGCTATCATTTAGGAATCGGGTCATCACATCCCCAGTCAGTCATCACAGTTTCCATAAAGTCCCATACCCAGGGGATCCAAATGTTTTTCTTTTTGTGTAACAGGGGCACAGTGTTATGGTATATGAAGATACAATGGAGAAATACCAGGGGGTTCACCATCCATAACCCACCTTGTGCTAAGAGAAGGTATATATAGTAGTACCCTTTTTCAGAGAATTAAGGTGGTTGCCCCATAGGCATTGAAAAAACACACTTAATAGGGTAGTTTCAAGTGCCTTGGGGGGCTGGAAATCATACTTAAAAAGGTAAACATAGGAAGTAAAAAGGTTTTAATCATAAAAATCTTTTTCTTTTTTCCCATTTTCCATTTATTCCACTTTGTCACTGTGGTGTTGGCTCTTTTTAATTTTAACTTCCAATTGTACAGTATAAGTGTGGATTTGGCCCTCCAAAAATATCCCAAGAGTCTTTTGATACCTTCCAACTACTGGAAGTTGTAAAAATGGTTCCCCTGCAGGGATGTTTAGACCTATAGGAAGAAAACAACTTTTTGTCATATTCATTTGAGAGCCCAAGCTTACTTTAAACTCCAAAATAATCTCTGCAGCTACCATCCCAGAAATGCTATCTGCTACCAGTACCCCTACATCATCTGTGTATGCTATAGAACAAATTTCACTGTCAGCACTCCCCACTGATAAACCCTGCCCCAATTCCTCCTGGCTTAGTTTATGAAATAGGGGATCTGGTGTCAGGATATACAGAAGGGGGCTCAGGGGCACCCCTGACGGACCCCTCTGTGAACCCAGATTTTCTACCCCATCCAACCATTAACACTTGGTTTAATACATAATGCTTTGTAATAGATTTGAAGCCAGTGAATAAACTGGGGAGGAAAGCCATATGCTTCAATCACTGCCCATAGGTAATTGTATTCAATTTTATCAAATGCTTTCATCTGATCTAGACTAATTAAATATCTCATTAGTTCCTAATTTTGCCCTTCAGATATAATTTCTCTGATCAGAATAAGTGCATCCTGAATCTTTCTGGATGGGACTCCACTAAATTGTGTTGGATGAATGGTAGTATCTAGCACCCCTGACAGTCTACTACATAAAGGTTTCATTAAAAACTTGCAATCCTTATTCAAGAGTGTTATAGGCCTCCAGTTCTTAAGATCCTCATGTTGCCCTGCTTTATAGAGTAGGAGTAGTACCCCTGTGTAAATGAAGGCTGGTAGTTGCCCGGAGGCTAAGACATTATTATAAACTGCCATCACTTCTACAGACAATTTTTCAGATATGTGTTTAAATATCTCATGGGGCAAACCATCCTCTCCTGGGTATGTGCTAGTACTCAGAGACTGAATTACCTCTCCGACCTCTCATTGAGTAATGGGAGATATAAAAATATTATGTAAGTGTTGGGGGAGGGTCAGAAGGTTACAACTCCTCAACCATCCTTCCACATGTTCTGTAGACAGCTTCTGGCTAGTATACATAGTAGTATAAAATCCATGTATTTCTTGTAGGATGTCTGTTTTGTTTGTCACTATGCCCCCTCCTTAGTTTTAAGATAGAAAATTGTCCTTTGCTCTTTAATAGTTTTGCAAGTGTCCAGAGGGACAGTGACCTTCTTCTTTCCTTTTATATGATATTGCTGTTGTCTTTCTAGTCCCCACAGTTTCTCATGTTGCAGTTTTGTAAGGTCTTCCTTTATGTTTTTTTATTTGTGTAGAGAAATCCCCTTTACCCTCATAGTGTAAGGCCTAGTGCTCCCGTAGTTTACCTCTCAAAATAGTTTGTGTATCAGTCTGGATTTTCCCATTGAGTCTCCTCATGGTTTTTAAATAAGAGATTATTTCAATTTTTGTGTCCTCCCACCATTCAGCACTATCATCATATAAAAAATAGACAGATTGCTAGCCTCTACCGCATAATTTAAGCCATTTATTATCATAAGATGTTCCAGTAGTGTTAAATTACATTTTCAGATGCCCAGCCCCCGCTGCTGCTCAGGATGATTCCCCAATGTAATAGACAAAAGGGAATGATCAGAAGTGGCTACAGGCATCAATGTAGAATTCTGGATACTGTTGTGATCTTAAACAAAAAAAAATAATCAATACAGGAAGATCTGTTCCCACAAAAATAAGTATGTGGAAGGGATTTAGAGAAATGGAGAAAACATTTATTAATCCCATATCTGTTACCAGCTTCTGAAAACAGTGAGAATCACAGAAGATTTTTCCTGTTTTTGAGCCGCTAGTAGTTTTCAAAAGGCTATAACTGATGTCTTCTCCTAGTATTACATTTTTTGAGGTAAAAATATAAGGTCTGTTTTTTTAAACAGGGCAACCAAAATCAAACTTAAGTTGTGGGGCATAGATATTAATGAGACAAAAGACCATGTTTTTATAGCACATATCTAACAAAAGGGCCCTTCCTGGAACAATGTCTATGTGGTTAATAATAGTAACTATGGTAGAAAAACATATTCCAACCCCTGAACAAACATCCTCTCCTACTGACCATATGCTTTGACCCCATACTCAGCTTTGAGTTGCATTTTCTATGTCCATAGGAGTATGTAGTCGAGTATCCTGAAAAAATGCAATCTAGGTTAGAGTTCTGAAAAAGAGAAAATGTACTGAGCCTCTTCATGTCAGATTGAACACTATTCGCATTCAAGGATGCTAGTCTTATGTTGTAGGAAGAAACCTCCATAAGTTAAAATCATGAACATCACTTCACTTTGTTTGATGCTCTTGTTACCCTAGCAGTTCTTTGTATCCTAGGTCTATACTCTTCTATAGGTTCAGATTCTATGACAGTCTCTTGTTGTGATAATCTGATGCAACCATTGTCTGAGTCCAGTGCCCCCCTCCAGTTCAACACCCTGACAGCTACTCTCAAAAAAAGACCATTACAGCGACAGTCGCTGTAATGGTCTGTTTTCAAGCGTAACCATCCCCCAGTGTTCTGCCCCTTCCCCGGACCAACTCCGACATGGAGTTGATAATCTTAATGTCCGGGGCATGTGGGGGGCACAGACCCCACCAGAAAACACTCATCCTTCGTGCAGCACAATACCTGCATTGGTACTTCCCTTGGTGCTTCTGTCTGAGTCTCCCTCTTCAACACATTCTGCCCATTGTAAGGGCCCATATTGATTCCTAAGTTCTGTCTGTTCCTCTTGGTTCACTGTAGTGTGTTCGTTTATAGTTATTTTTGTTTCTTTCCTTTTTATGTTTGCTCGCATGCATGCCCAAGAAAAATGATGTGGCAGCTTAGGAGAGAAGTGGGTTGTGGAGGTGCGGCAGTGTGGCGGCCAATGCCAGCACTGCATTTTTGGGCTTGGCGGTGTGCACCCAATGCAGTTCCAGTGTCCTGGTGACACTGGTTCTGCAGAAGTGCCACCAACTTGAATCAATTTGGCTGCTGCAATGAGGAGCCACCTTGTCATTGCAGCGTCAGCAATTCTGCTGCAAAGAGGGAGTGACCATCATTGCAGAATGGTACCTTGCCTGGTGTAACATTCCTGTGAACATGGTGGCATTTCTATGCTGCTGCCTCATAGTCCCATGTAAGCCAATGGGGTGCCCAATCCCCCTATCAGCATGTCAATGACCCAATTCATTTGCTGATGGGAGAGCCCACTCCCCATCTGCATAATGCCCCCCATTTGTTGTGTGCTGAGGTGGTGTCCAATTCCCCTCAGCATCATGTCCCCTAAGCAGTCTTTATTTGCCAGTGGGGGGCCCAATCCCTGTTGGCTGAAGTCTCCCCTTCCCCAAAATGCAGGCGACACACTGGGAGCCCACCCCAGTGTGCACAAATGAAGCCTGAAAAAAAAACTTCCTGCGACATCCTTTTTATTCTTTTGTCCCTGAAATAAAGAAAATGGTCCCCTGCAGTCTGTCTTACTCCTCCCTGCACCTGCGCCCACCTTCTGGCGCAGCATCTAGCTCCCCACACCCCCTCACCCCATAATTACCTCCGGAGCCTGGCATGACAATCTTCGGTGGACCTGGAACACGTATGCGCTCTTCAAAGCCGACCACAAACTGAAGAAATGCTGCTAAGCTGTATAATGGCATAAATACATTTTTTTCAACTTATGTGGATATCTCAGCCATTTTTTGGACTTTTGCCGCCAAATTTTCAACATGTGGTTATTGGGACCCCTCCTCATGAATACAGTCACTGTCATGGCAATATTGAATCCTGAAAGGTGATTTCACAGTCATGGCACAGAATCACCTTTTGGAACTGAGTAATGACATGACAGTGCCACTGTTTATGTGGTTGGCTCACAAAAAGCCTACATTGCAAATTTGGTGAAAAAAAATCCCTGAAATGACTGTTTTATAAGCGTGTGTTACGCAGTTTCCATGCTCCCTTGTAACTCCACAAATTTGTAATATTTTCACTCCAGATTTTCAACATTGCCACTTGTTCAGACCTCTTTATGAACAGCACAACTGTTATTTTTCACATCTTGGCTGAAATGTATTTTCGCTCTTCCAGTGCAGAATAGCTCGGTCACTGTGGGAAATCAATGTTCGGGACACATTATGAAAATCACAGTGACACTGTTCATGAACAGAGGTCCTCAAATGCCTATGTTGAAAATTTAGTGACGACAGTCCATAAAATGACTGTGTTATGAACATGCGTTGCACAGTTTACACGCATGCTCATAATTTTGCAAATTTGTAATATTTTCACTCCAGATTTTCAACACTGGCATTTTTTCACACCTCCTTATGAACAGTACAGCTGTCATTTTTCACCTCCTGGACAGTGCAGAATAGCATGGTCGCTGTGGGAAATAAGTGTTTGGGACAGATTAAGAAAATCACAGTGACGCTGTTGATGAGCAGAGGTCCTAAAATGCCTATGTTGAAAATTTGGTGACAAACATCCATAAAATGACTGTGTTACAAGTGTGCATTGTGCAGTTTCTACACACACTCATAACTTCACAAATTTGTAGTATTTTCGCTCCAGATTTTCAACATTCGCATTTTTCACACCTCCTTATGAACAGTACAGATGTCATTTTTCACATTCTGGCCAAAATGGGTTTTTGCACTTCTGGCACACAATGGTGCGGTCACTGAGGAAATCAGTGTTTGGGACAGATTAAGAAAATCTCAGTGACACTGTTCATGAGCAGAGATGCTAAAATGCCTATGTTGAAAATTTAGTGACAAAAGTCCATGAAATGACTGTGTTATGATTAAGGCTGTAAGAAATCCATGCCATGCACAGATTTCAAGATCGCCGTGTATTACAGGCGTTACCGTGAAATTGACTAATTTCATACTTTTACCGTGTTTTGGAAAGGTTTTGATAATGTATTTAAAAAAACACTATTTTTTACTAGAAATCACAGGCACTGTGCTTCAGTTTCAATGATGAGACTACTGTCTGGAAGCATAATGTGCTTTGTAATTAGTTGTAAACTGTTTGAGTGTCTTCTCCAGGCTTCTCTGTGTTGTCTAAATTGCTGCACTTTGTTCTCGTAAGTGTTTTCTCCATTAGCTTGAGCAACTTGCTACTTATCTTAATTACTGACGCATTTTTATTTGCAATCCTGTTAAAAGGAGCTAGCTTTAGTTAGTCTCAGTTAGCTCAGGGGAGCAGAGGAGCAAGCTGTAAATGTTATCAAACTGCAATGTATGTTTCGCCCAAGCAGCAATACCAGCAATATGAGAACAAAAAGACATTTTAAAATATTGGACTGACTGCAAGGACAGATTTGAGAATCTTGCTCGAATTGCTATTACTTGCCTTATTGTACCTGTCCACAGTGTGAGTGTTGCATGCTCGTTTTCCCGCTATGGTGCAATGTTGCAGAACACTTTATTTATTAACTATTGACGTTTTAATGCTGTTTTTAACAAAGTATTCTTTCACCAAACTTATTTTCATGCGTTTCTTTTCACTTTTTTCATGAATGGTGTCTGTAAAAAGTGGCATATTTTGCCGTGCAGGTGCCATGAAAAACGGTACTTTTACCCGTGAATTTCTTACAGCCTTAGTTATGAGCGTACATTGTGCAGTTTCCATGCACCCTCATAATTTTGCACATTTGTAATATTTTCACTCCAGATTTTCAACATTGCCATTTTTTCACACCTCCTTATGAACAGTACAGCTGTCATTTTTCATATCCTGCCTGAAAATGCATCTACACATTTGGCACAAAATAGCACTGTGAAAAATTAATGTTCAGGACAGATTAACAAAATCATAGTGACATTGTTCATGAGCAGAGGTCACAAAATGCCTGTGTTGAAAATTTGGTGAAATAATTCCACTAAATGACTGTGTTACACGCATGCATTGTGCAATTTTCATGTACGCACGGAGGTTTGAGCATTTTTAATATTTTCATGACAGATTTTCAACATAGCCATCTCTTCACACCTCCCTATGAGTGGTACAGCTGTCATTCTTCACATTCTGCCGATCTGTGTTTTCGTACATCAGGTATAGAATGGTACGGTCATGGGGGGAACTCAAAGTTCAAGACACATTAACAAAATCACAGTGCCCCATTCATGAGAAGAGGTCCCAAATGCTTTCATGAGGTGTGGGTCACAAAAAGGCCATGTTGAAAATTTGTAGCACAAATACCAACAAACCCCCGGGGTGTTAGGGTTTCTAACCATAATGTCCCACCCTGTACAGACTCACAGGCATCAGGGGTGTGCATTTAAATTGCCGACTGTAATGCTCATGCCATTCCACCCCAACCCCCCACCCTGAATCCAGTGACAGGCATCAAGGTGTGCCTTGGACTCTTTGGCCCCAGAGTTCACCCCATTCTCCTATACTGCACCCGTTTCAGCATATGTCCTTATTTTTTTATTTATTTTTTTATTTTAGCTTTTGTTGACTGGGTAAGTGCACTAGACAAATCATGCCTATTTTCAGGCACAACCCGGGGAGGGATACAGATGAATGCCAACTGACCTTGAACCAGATTAAGCTGTTGGTGGTATTTTTAGTGAATGAGGGAAATTTGGCCAGGACACTGGGGAAATTCCCCTACTCTTTTCGATAAGTGCCATGGGATCTTTAACATCCACCTGAACTACCACCAGTCCAGGCAAATGGGACCTCGGTTTAACGTCTCATCAGAAAGACAGCACCTCAGAAGTGCAGCACCCCTCTCATACTGCACTACAGTGTCAGTACTGGGATATTAACCCAAGTGCCAGATATGGGAACTGAACCCACAGCCCTGTGATCTCCTGGCCTCAGAGGCGAGTGTGCTACCTACTGAGTCACTGACACTGCTTATGGAATGGGGTGACTGTTAAGCCGAACACCCCAAGGCACATCTCAACACTTGTCTGTGTCTGCAGGATTGGGTGAGGTGAAATGGCATGAACGTTATGGGTGATGACCCAAACGCATACTCCAATGCCTGTCCCTCTCTGCAGGGTGGAGGTGGGGTTGGCATGAAGTTCAATACTTCTCTGCCATTCCTATTCTGCATCTGTCTAATTCCTGCATTCCCAAGGCTAATACCAGCAAGCAAACATTCGGCATTGACAAATGCTTGTTTCTTTTTAACCACTGTAAATACTGCTGTTGAGGATGGTGGGGACATCTTGTGTTGATGTGGTCAGGTACTGCAGATGGCGTGACTGGCTCAGTAGTCAAATACCCCCTTCTTCTGAATTAACAGCAGTTAGTTGATCTGCTGTAGTCCCTCTCTCAGCAGTGGTGGACTCTCTTGATATTCTTTGGCCAGTATATCTGTATTATTTTTGAAAGCTGTAGTCATGTAGAAATCCTGGATGCCAAAGTATACATTTTGATTATTTTTAGATGCCCTGGAGCAATCCATGAAATTATGCTCCACTTCATCACATAAATTACACTTAGGTTCCTTAAAGCAGTGAGCACTAGGGTATCCTGTGTCCCCATAATTAGTACAGTTGAGAAGTTCACAGTTTATACTTATGTGTTCGCTTGATCCACATTTAATGCAGGCTCTGGGCTGACCTGGGTAAAACAAAAAGCCCTTGTCATGTCCATTGTAGAAGCAATTAGGGAGGTGAATGATATCATTAACATTTTGATGTAATTGAACTTTGATTTTCCATCTGCCAGTCCAAAACCCATCTTCATCTAATGTTGGAACAGGTTTTCCCTGGACAGTGCATCGTTTCTTTCCAGTCCATATAGTATGTCCGTTATATTGGCTCCTTCATTTCAAAATAAGATGGTAATGGCTCAAAAGGGATGTTTGGTTAATGGTATAACAATGAAGGGATCCCAAAGTGGGTTAGTTTTTAAGTTTGCATTTTTACACCAAAAGCATTCAAGTATCACAGGTGTCCTGAAGCTTACATCAAAAGAGGCTTCCCCTGGAGCATGTATCAGGGCGTAGACTTCTGAAGGTGTAAAACCCAGGGATTTCTTCAATAAGACTTTCCCTATGAACTGTCTGTCTGGCATGCTATCCCTATTCCCAATGTACCTAAGCCATACGGCATTTCACCGTTTAGTGAGTTCCACTGGCTTATGGAACAGACTGGAGAAAGTAGTACTGGTGGCATTCCACCATGCCCTGGGTTTCATGGGGGGGGGTTCTGAAGTTGCATTTGGGTTCCCTAGGGTTTTTTGTTGCAAGTCAGACACAATAGCAACATTCAAAGACAAGGGTGAAGTACCTGTATTCTCCAGAGTGTCTATTCGTTCAGAGTCCGCCTTCATGTTAGGAGTTATGACAAAATTCTGTGCTTCACTCCCTCCAAGCAGGGGAGTTGAAGGATTGGGTATCCAAGTCCCCACAGTAGTTTCTACCCAACTGGCCCCTTTCAGAGCCTTCTGGGGAGACCAGTTTGCATTATCTCCGTCATGTCTGCTGGGCCCTTGGGGTGCAGTCTGCTGTTGTGAATCTGGGTATTCACAGTTTGACTCAGCTACCAAGGTTTTAGATGGGCAAGTTTTTTTCAATTGTTCCAGTGATGTCAATGAATGTTTTCTTTTCCTTTAATCCTGTTGCTGTTGCTTATACTGAGTTTGGCATAGCAGCATTTGTACTTTTTTCAACTCTGCCTTAAAGCATTTTTGCTTCTCCTTAAGGGTAAGCTCACCAACTGGTGTGTCAAATAGTTCTCCATCTTCTTCCTCAGTGTCATCGATATCCATTATAGTTTAAATATTTTGTTCATGAACCCCTGGGTTAGAGGCGATGTGCTGGCCACCCCTCGGGTGCATTCCAGCTGCTCCACTTCAAGATGTTTGTACGTTACCTCCTCTACCCTCTTCAGCATCCTGTGAATTACTGTACTCCTCCATTCTGCCATTCCAGAACAGCTCCCCCTACTAAAAGAGTAGGGGAATTTTTATTGCAAAAGAAAAATATACAATAACTGGTACAGTAATCAGAAAAAAACATTGGTAAAAGGAGGCAAACCCAAACAAAAGAAACACCATGAACACACATAGAAACATACATGAGCATCAGAGCCTAGGGAGAAAAATACAAATTAGAACATAACAGCGGAGAAAAAAGGGGAGAGAAAAAAATTACATCAGGCATCATACTCCAAAACAGATTATAGCCTACGCACCAACACCACCCAAACACTCCATAAACCCTGCACCAGTTAAAACACACACCGCCACCATCATACCATACTACTCAAGGGAACTCCCTTCCAACAATTGTTCCACTGTCCTCATGTCAAAAGTTGCTTATCATTCTGTGTCTGTGAAACAGTTTCCTTTTCAATCATGCAAACCAGGATTCAAGGCAGTATCAATTTGTTCTGCAGAACATATTCACACCGCACCTGCCACAGTATAAACTTAATACAAGTAAAAATCAAATGTACAGTGCCTGCTTCTAAATCATTAGATAGTGAGATGGAACCAGTGATCACATTCTAATAAGTGACAGTCATCCACCTCACATCACCCCAACGGTATCCAATGGTCATCCACATGTCCTTCGCATATCCACAGTATATAAAAAAATGCTCCAGTGTTTCAAGCTGCTGTAGACATTGTCACCTGGGGCAAAACCTTTCCTCCACACATTTATGCTTAGTGTTTCCCTTTACTCCCAAATGACGATGCGTGCACAGCCAGATTACATCCCACATGCACGCGGGGGTGTGTGTTTATCGAATGACATGCTTCCAATAAATAATATTTACTCAGGTGGATATTAGCATACACTATAGGGATTTGATAAGAGTCATGCTGTATGGACCCATACAGCACCTTTCTGTGTACCACCGTAACCTTATCTTTAGTGAGCTTCCACCTGCATAACTTTTCCAAGGAATACATCAGGAACTGTGGCCATCTCTCCTGTTTACGTACCACAAGGGGCCCATAAGCCCATTGTTGTAACAAATGAGTCAGCCACATAGCAGCCACCCACTTCCATTCTGCAGCACCTGGTAACAAGTAAGCAGAAATGGTGGTGAATTGGGGTCAATGACATAGGTGGTGACTTTCTCCAAACGTACGGCAAAAATTTTCATTGAGATCTTAAGATCAGTATTCATACTGTAAGGCTGAATGGCCTCCAATTCTTTAAAAGGTGTCTATCCCCTTTCTTATAGATAAAAAGCTGCACTGAGTGGCCAAAATGTAGGGCAACACCAGGATTATCCAGAATCGTGCTAAAACAACCCTCAAAATGTCCACCAATTCTGACTCAAAGGTCTTAAAAAATTATGAAGAAGGCCATCTGGGCCAGGGGTAGTACTGTTATTTAAAGTGTGTAATGCACCCCGAATCTCCAAATCAGTAATAGGGGTAACCAAATCAGTCAGCAAATCCTGGGGAAATGGCGGAACATGACAAGACTCCAGTATGGTATCAACCATCACTGCCATCACATCCGATGCTGAATATAAGCTCTCAATGTGTCCAATCACTTCTCTCATGATGTCACCATTATTGTGTACAATGACTCCCCAAGGGGTACAAAGAGAATCCATGGACTCCTTGCAGATGCTTGATTTACAAGTCTCATAAATATCTCCAGTAGTCGCCTACCCAGGCATGCCAATCCAGTGCTTATACAAAAGAGACAATACTTTTTCATATTGTAACTCCTCCATCTGTGATTTTAGGTGAGGAAGCTGTGCAGTACACTCACTATAGCCTTCCTTAATTAAGGACACTACCCTCTTATACTGCCCTCTCAAAGTCAAATATCGGAAAAATTTTTCTGAATGAGCTTTGTATGCCCATGTTTGCATATAGGCCCGGATATTCAAAAGGGTTGCGCCAGCGCAAGTCCGAAAATGCGCCATTCAGCGATATTCAGCGGGAGGCAGTTGCGCCACTGAAAACATGCTGAGCAACAGCGCAATGCAAATGAAGGCATGCGCAACCGAAGGGGGTGGATCCATGCATAAAGAGCGCAATGCGATATTCAAAGGCTTGCGCAATGCGCACTAGTGGATTAGCCGGAAGTTACGCCACGGTGGAAATGAGCCAAAATAAAAAGGCTCAAGGAAGAACCTGACAGGGAATGCTCATGAGGCAGCAACAGAGAGCAGGCCACAGCAGCAACCAGTGCTGGCCAGGGAGTAGGCAGGACAGAATAGTGGCAGCTGAAGGCATGTGGGGCCACAGAGATTGGAGGCCAGTAGGTGTACCCGGTGCAGTGGAGGTAGTAGTAAGGATAGCGGGGGGAGCAGAAGAACAACAGCTGGAGGGGGGACACCAGCCAGGGAGATGGACAGTTCCACCTTCCACATGGAAGCTGTAGTGAGGGGGGTGAGAAGGCATGCTGCAGGGGGCCGTGGCTGTGGAAGGGCCCGTCGGCGGTACGCCCCCAACAGGCAGTACCGTGCCCGCATCAGCTTTGAGCTGTATTCGGATGTCGAGATTGTGGGCCGGTACTGCCTGAAAAGGGCAATACTGAGGCAGCTCTGTGAGCTGTGCAGTGATGAGATGCAGGCACCCTCACGACAGAGTCACGCTCTGTCAGTGGAGACAAAGGTAACAGCCTGCATGTGCTTGCTCACCACGGGTACCTTCCAGAGGCCAACAGGGGACACCACAGGCATAACACAGTTGGCCACATCACGCATCCTCACCCAATTCCTCAGCGCACTGCTGCCACATGCTGCGGAGTACAACCATTTCCCCAGCATCGCGGCAGAGCGTACAGCAAACATACAGGAGTTCCACAGGGTAGCACATATGCCTGGCATGCTAGGGGTGATAGACTGCACCCATGTGGCTATTCGCATGCCACCTGGCCCAGATGGGGCCGCATATCACAACCAGAAGGGGTACTCCAGTGTCAACTGCCAGGTGGTGTGTTATGCCAGTGGGCGCATCATCAATGTCTGTGCCATGCACCCTGGTGGAGAACATGATTCATTCATATGGTACCAGTCTGCACTGTGCCATCGATTCGAGAGTGGGGACATCCCCACAGGACACCTAGTGGGTGAGTATGCATGTAGGAGCGGCAAAGTTGGGGGCCGGGTGGGCAAGCCACAGGTGCCATGGGGGTGGCACACAGGGCTAGGGACAATATGGACCTGAACATGACACTAATCTCCACTATCTCCACACAGGTGACAGTGGATACCCACTCCGTCCCTGGCTGCTCACACCCTACTGGCGCCCCACGACCCCATCGCAGCAACGCTTCAATGAGGCACATGCCGCCACACGCAACACCATAGAGCGGGTGTTTGGGATGCTGAAGGCACGCTTCCAATGCCTAGACACCTCCGGCGGTGCCCTACAGTACAGCCCCTCAAAGGCCTGTGGGATATTCCTGGCCTGTTGTATCCTGCACAACATGGCCAAAGACTGTGGGATAGCCGTACAGGTCGAGGAGGGGGACAGCGATGGGGATGCCGGTGACACCGGTGATGATGGGGATGAGCAGCCCCACCTTGGACAGCGTGACCCTCGACTGATCCGGCAGGCCCAGCTACACTGGGACGCCATCACAGAGGAGCACTTCGCACAACACAGGTAAGTCATGGGGCCATGTGCAACCAACACTGTATAGGCACAACCCACATACACACAGAGTAACACACCAAGGGTGCATGATGGCAAGGGGAGTGGAAGGGTACAGGCGCACAAACACACCACCAGGGAGGGGTGAATAGTTACATGCTACATGGACACACACACACACACCAGGCACACAGTACACAGGGGCAGCTGCACAGCAGAGCAGGAACAGACATGTTAAACACACAGATCCACAGACCACCCCCACCACCTGTACTGTCCATGTACGTGTGTCAGATGCTGGGCACCCTTGCACCTTGGTGTACAGTGCAATGCAGGCATCATCATGCACACACACCTGTGGACAGCAGTCGGGTGGGTGTGCAGGTGGTCCGTGTGTCAGCGTGTTGGGCAGGGCACCCATCGGTGCACTGCCCACCAAGACACACATTGCACACAGAGCAGCACCAGACAGGGCCTGCACTGGGAGACAGGTCAGTCAGGTGGCACTGAGCCATGGCCACCATGGATGCATGGGTGGCTCCACCGTGACCCAGCCACACTGACAGGCTGAGCATGGGCCACATGGGGTGGCACCGATGGACCACCAGGGGTCCCACTGCATGAGCATGACCTTGTCCGCACAGGGGTCTGCAGCATGCTGAACATACCTGCACCAGGGGTGCTCGGGATGCCCACAGCAGAACCCGGCGTCGACAGGCTGGGTGTCGCATGATGCCATAAATGTGGAGTGGAGAGCGTACTGCGTGGGGTGCACAGTACAGGGGCACCTGACTGTGTGCCCAATGCGGCCACGACAGCGACCAATGCCTGGGTCAGCCCGTCAATGGCTGCAGTCACATCCATCCGCATTTGGACCATCTCTGCCAGGATCATTGCATTATCCCTGCTGTGCTGCTCCACAGCCACACACAGTACCTCCACGGACATTGCAACCTGCATCTGCTGCTGTACTGATGCCTGCAGCAGGTGGGTGTGCTCGTCAAGCGGGTCGTCTGCCAAATCGGCAACCTGTCCCCAAGGGGATGGAAGGGCCTGATGCTCAACACCCCTTGAGGGTGGCACTGTTCACCAGGACCAGGTATGGGCAAGTCAACAGGCGGTGTGCATATGCCACTGCTGAACCCTGTACCCCCAGACCCGGTGGGTGACTGCTGCTGCTGCCCCTCTGCCTGCTGTGCCCAAGGGACCAGTCCTTCCAATGCTGTGTCCACAACAGTGCCAGGGACCTGCACAGCCACCGGTGCTGCCCCACCGGTGCTGACAGGCACAGCCTGGGACTGTGCTGACGTGCTGGCACACACATTGGAACCCTCTAGATCCATGGGCATGGCTGTCCTGTTGTGTGTCCATTATGTGACACACACATGTCACTGCCCATAGCACCATTGCATCATCAATGGTGCAGGTTTGTGCCACAGCCTCAGCCACAGCGTGCTGGCATGCTTGCATGCCAGACTGCTGGGACACAGGAAGGGCACCCCCACACCTGACTCACCGACATTGGAGATGGCGGCCAGGCGTGCACACTGGTGCAATGCACGCCAGCTACCAGCAGAGGTGGATGGACCCTCCTCCAACTCTGGCTGCACGTCCACAGTGCACGGGCCCACCACCACTGTCTGCTGCAGGTGCACAGGATCTGTAACAGAAAGTGAGAACATGTTAGTGCATGGGATCAACCTTCCCCCCACACACCCCACCATGTCATACCGTGCAGTGATGGGCTTCCACCTGTCTGGAAGCCACCTCCTGGAACACCCTCGATGGCACTGCACTGCATGGATCCAGCAAGACGGTCCTCCACCGGGGTCAGCTGTGCCACCTCTGGCTGGCCCCCGCCTGTGGCAGCACGTGCTGCCCTGAGTGCTGCCACCTTCTCCTTAACCCATCTCCTGTCTGTCCCCACCTTCTTCTTACATTCCTGCATGGAGCGCTGGTGGCTTCCATGCAGGTTTACGGCGCAAGCTACCCCCTTCCATGCAGCAGCATGGGCCTGAGGGGTGCCCCGCTGTCCACTGAGTAGTGGCTCCTCATCCAGGTAGGCCTGGTAGAGTGCCTCTGTTTCAGCCCTTGTGAAGTTGGGCCTCCTCCTCCGCCCATCATCATCGTCCTCACCCAGTCCTTGCTCGGCCATGTCACAGTCTGTATGGGTGGAAGTGGACACCTGTGACTGTGCAGTTCACAGCATTATCCCATGACCATAGTCCATAACATCACACAGCATGCAACCCACCTATCACCTGCAGTAGCCGAATATGACCACTGCAGATCACTGTCGCACATTTATAGCGCAATGCATGCAAATTAGGAGTGGAGCAACTTTAATTGGATGCAAATCGCGCCGCTGTGCCTTTGAATGGCTGATCAGCTGATTTGCATATGACGGCTGAATATCGCGCTGTTGCGCTTTGCGCAATACGGTTGAGCCGGCTGAGCCTGTGGCGCAGTTCTGTGACTGCGTAGTACACCACACCACGCATGCCCAGGTACCTTATGCAGGCATCTGCCGTGCTGATTACGTGCTGTGCGCGGTCAGCTATTCAGGATACGGCCACCATTGTGCCAGTGGTGCTGCAGCGCTGGTCACCACATGGCGCTATGGCACAACTGCGCAGTAGTCCACTGTGGCACTGGCATGCAGGCGACTGCTCACGCTGGACGTGTAGACGTCCGATGGTGCTGTGCGTGGCCTTGTGCCAGAGACATGACCTTGTGTCCCCTTGGCGCTGTACGTCTGGCATGTGTGCAGCTCTATCGCGCTGTTCAGTAACTGTGTGATAGGGACTGATTGCGCTGCCTGAACAGCGCGATAGGGACAGACGGGGTTGTATTGAGCAACATTTCCATGTGGGGTTGCCGCTCTGCGGATCGCCATATTGCCTACTATCAAGTTGATGACATGGCACGCAGGAGAGCTCCCCAGTGGAGTGGCTTAGAGGTGGCCAACCTAGTGGCCATGGTGGAGCCTCACTATGGGCCACTGTTTGGGGGGGAACCTCTAGACTTAGCCCGCACCCAAGTGTGGCAGCAGGTGGCCACTGAGCTGAAGCAGGTCACAGGGTGGCGCAGGACAGTGGAGCAGTGCAGGAACCGCTACAGTGACCTGCGCAGGAGGGAGCAGGCACTGCTGGCATGCCTCAGGTCCCGTGCCAGGAGGGGCATTGTGCCTAGGCCAGGTGGGTGAGCCATCTATGCACCTGTATTGTCTGCAGGGGTATAACTGTGTATTGGGGCCAGAGCATGGGGGAGGGTTATTCCATGGTTGGCTGTGTCAGTGTTTGCAGGTGTGTGATGCATGGTTCTGGCTGTGTGTGGGCAGGCACACTCATTGTGGCAGGGGGCTGTCTGCATTTGGATCTCACTAATGTGTTTCTCAACATTTGTTTCCCTCAGGCGTGGAGGAGCGGAGGAGGGCCCAGGCTGAGGCGGACAGGGATGCTGCAGGGGTGGCCGGCAGAGGAGGCAGCAGTATGGGCCCGCAACAGCAGCAGCAGCATCATCAGCAGCTGCTGCAGCAGCAGCAGTGGCTGGATGAGGGTGAGTGTGATTACATCATGGATTCTATTGCGTGCAATGGGGGGGATAGGGCATGGCCACCATCCATGGACAACACTGCCATGCACATGACGTGTGACAGTCAGCACTGTCCAGTGGCACTGCATGTCTGTGAGTGTGTCACTGGCGGTCCATGCATGCACTGGGTACATGGCTGTGGCACTACCTTCCCACCACATAGACATGTCACTGTACTGCCTTGGTTGTGCTGTGCCGGGCATGGGTGGGGTGTGTGTGCAGTGGCACACATGGCTGTTGCTGCCTGGTTGGGCTTGGCCCGTGCACGGTCACTGTGAGTGTGTGCAGTCCATCACAGAGATGGGGCACTTGGCTGTATGCCATGCATACTGGGTGGGCTTCAGGGTTGTGTACAGTCCTAGCCATTGATTCTGTTCCCTTTGCCCTAGGTGTCCGGGTCCTGTGCAGGATTGAGCAGGCCATCCACTGCCTGTTGGAGATATCCCAGGAATTGATCACCATCCTCAGGGAGATGAACCTGAGGGGTGTGCGACGCCGGAGAGGGACACGGGGTCTGAGCCGGACTGCAGATCTGCAGCCTGGGGGGCAGTAGCTGCACCACAACTACACCCTTTGCCCTTCCCTCACACCCTGCCTTCCCTCACCAAGTTCTTCACCCCTACCCCACACCCACCCCTACCTTGTACCTGTACCCCAACCCCTGTATTGTATATATTTGTAAATAGTGTTATTGTTGTTCCTGTTGTTGTTGTTGTTCTGTTTTTCATTGAATACATATATCTATTTTGTTATGAATACTGTGGTGGTCTCTGATTTGCAGCTGGCTATAGGTGCTCAGTTGCAGTGGTGTGCATGGCATCTGGTGTGGTGTGGTCCTGAGATTGTGTGTGTGTCTGCATGGGGGGTGTCCCTGGTGTGGTGGTGGCTGTCAGCTGGTCTGGCCGTGTGCTGCCACACACCACTGTGGGCTCCTGGTGGGTCTGGCTTGTATGGTTCTGTTGTACACACGGTTGCATTGTGCCAGGTGGGGGGGCATGGTGGTTCCAGCAGTGCCAGTCACAGTCACTGCTCATGGGTGGTGTCTTGGGGTTCCAGAGCAAGGTGTGCTGTGCACAGTGGGGGCTGTGGTACACCTGGGTTGTCCGGCCCCTTTGTGTGGCAGTATTTGCTTGCCAGTGAGTGTGCTGAGGCGCCGTGGCCCAGCTGTGCTTTGTAGGCTTGTCCCCATAGGCCAGTGGATATTCCGTTCCTCCACTGGTGATGCTGTGCTTTGGGTGTGGGGGTGTGTAGTTAGTTCACACTGTGTTCCTGTGCCCATCTGTGGCATGGGTGGTGGGCCCCTGCCTACCTCCCTGGATGTGAAGTTCCATTGCTCTGCTGCTGAGGGGGGCTCCCTGCTTGCTCTATGGCGCATCTCGACTGCTCAGCTGGGCTGGCCTTGTTGCGCTATGGCACGACATATGTGCTCAGCTTCCCCTACCTGGTTGCGCTATGGCGCAGGTTGTGCGATTTTCAGACGTTGGCTGATTGCGCAATTTGACTTGCTCCACGTTTGAATATCGCGTCTGTTGCACATGTGCGCAATTGACTTGTGCTTTCTCCTGCTATTGCGCACATTTTGGGCGGAGTTTGAATATCTGGGCCCTAGTGTTTTATGTCTGATTTTATCTGTATCCACCATCTGCTCACATTATCGTCTAAACACACAACTGAATTTGTGGCTCTCAGAAGGTCCAGAACCCGTGTCAAGCACACCAAATCCATGAGCACCATCTTATTAGGCTTCCACAAACCCCGTTCTTGACTAATACCCTCCCCTAGGATAAGTTGAACCTTTACTATAAGAGTGTCCAATGTTTCTAATGGGACCGTCACTGCCTGAACACACTGTAAGGTGGAAGATGAAACAACATGGTCTATTCTAGTGAACAGGGTAGCTTTATAAAAAGTATACCCCTCTGTGGTATGAATAGAGTGATAAGTATCTATCAGACCTGTTTGCTGTAAAAGCTGTTGCAGAGCATTAGTATCACAAAAGGTCTTTTTCATCTGTGCTCCTCTATCCTGACCAGACAGGCCACAATTAAAGTCTCCAGCCCATATCAATAGGTGAGACATGAACAGGAAAGGTTTTATCACAGAGAACATATCCACCCTCTCCTTTTTAGTCTGTGGAGTGTAAGCTGCGATCACCCGCCATTGTCTGTGGTGCTGTGTGAAATCAGCCAAAAGCACTCTACCAGGACAAATATCTAGCACTCTGGTAATTAAAAAATCCCAGCCTGAAGACAATTTCCCCACCTCCACACTGTTCCAGAGTTAAGGAAAAAAAAGCAGGGCCCCAACACCATAATCTTTTAGCAGTTTTAACATCATGCACAGTATATATGCGAACATCCTACAAACATGCAATATCAATGTGATATTTTTTTAGTACTGAAAAAGCCACTAGACCTCTACAACCATTTCTAATACTATTTACATTAATAGTGGCTACATTATATAGTGCAGGCTGTGCCATGTATGATAGGAAAGGTGATATTGCTTTTATCCAAACAACCTATCTACATGCATCAGGTCACAGACTGTTTGCCCAATCTCTGGCTACATTTGGGCACAGTCCCTAAGTGTTTACTTTTAGTCCTTGCCCCCTGCACTTTTGCAGATGTTCACTCATCAGACTCATCAGAATCAGATGAAAGTGCTTTCTGGGAGAAGAGAGTTGAGGAGGATTCTGAATCATCCCCATGACCCAAATCATGCAGTTGCAAGACATCATAGGCATTGGAAAGAGGCACCACCACCTGAGGTCTGACCATTCATTGTACCTTGGCCTTGGGTTTCACATTCTTCAGGGGATGTTTTTTGGATGCCACAATAGTCATCTCAGGAGGTGGCATAAACTGTATGTCAGACTCCCAAATCAGCAATGGAGAAATTTCTGCAATAGGTTGAGGTGATGTGGCATTATCTGTCACATCCATAGGAATCAGTACCTCTGGAACCTGGATAGGGTCTATGACATGGTCCACCACTGACATTTCATGCACTGGGAGGTGGAGGGGTCACAAGGATCTGAATCTACCACTAGTGTATCAGAAAGTGGGTTAACAGGCCAAGCCAGGTGTTTTTCCTGTGCTGTAGCTCTATTCTGGTCATGGACCAACCTCTGTGTAGCAGTACTGGTAGTCTGTACCTTCTCCGCCATCAACTCTTTGTTGGGGCGGTCGGTCCTATTGTGAGTAGCCCATTCACAGTTCCTAAGTAAGTGTCCTGGAAGATCACATAGATTGCACATTTGTTCGTTTGTGCACTCATTGCTTGTGTGACCACATTCCATGCACAATGTGCACTTAATCCTGTTGCACGCATTACTTATGTGCATGTGGGATCCACATGCACTTAATCCTGTTGCGGCAGATGCACCGGTCGAAGTGGGCTGTGGTGCTCCCCCCACCCAGCACACATTACTTAAGTGCATGTGGGATCCACACTGAAAACATGTCTTCGGCTGGCCCTGATAAAAACAGTTCCCTCACTCAGTACGGAGGAAAAATCACTCGGCAGGTGTTTTGGACCCTGTGGGCCTGATATTAACTGCACCTTAAATCTGCAGCTCCCCATCCAGATGTGTTCATCGTCAAGGATCAGGGAAGGATTGCCTAAAACATCACATTTTGTCTGCAACCAGTATCAGACATCATGCACTGCCACCCCCTCATTCTGAAACAAAACAGTGACCTGTTTTATAGAGGGTCTAGTGATCTGGAGTGCCCGAAAAGGAATCCATAAGGCAGAGTGATTTTTTTTTTTGTCATAGGCAGTACAGAAATGATCAAAGCCAGCAGGGGTCTTAAAACTGACATCATAAACTGTGTTCCCCATTGCGTGAATCATCACATAGATCTCAATGAAAAAGAATAGTAATGAGTCTTTTATAAGTGTTTTACCAATATAGATTCTGTATTGCTGGTTTGGCAAACCCCCCAAATACTAGACATGAACTGCATTTTTCCATTGTGCTGGGGTGTTAGTAGAGAATACAGTGTCCCATCTACGAAATTGTTTCCACAACAGAGATGGTTGGGCCCCTCGCATGCCTCCCACAGGGATAGGAGTAGCCTGGTCTACTTGATCTCCCCATGTACCTTTATCTGCCTGAGGGGTCTGATTTACTAAGAGGTAAGTATTCCACATCCATCACCGGGTGGGTTTCTGGTGTTATAGCAACTGGCCTTGGTGATTTAGTCACATTAGAGTCAAGCATTGCAACAGTATCTGAAGTAGTCAGTAATGGGCTTTCACTTTCCACCCCCTGAAATTAACAAATCTCTTGTGTCAGGAATCCAACCCCCCACCTCTGCTTTTTTCCATCCTGCATTAGATAAATCCGAGGCAACTGTCCAACCCTCAGGCTTGTCAACCAGTTTTTCAACAGGTACTTCTATCTGGGGGCCCTGCTGGCGCTCCAAATCTTCACTCATTCTATCTTGGACTTGCAATTGATCTGCCATACAGTATGCTTTCACAGAATAAAAAATACAGTGATTGGGATCATCTAAGACAAGCAGAACTCTAGAATCATCAACAGTACTCACTGTGGGTGAAAAAGGAACAACGTTCTCAGGGATTTCCATCAGACCATCTCAATCCTCAGTTCAAACATCACCTTGACTCAATTTCAATATCTGGGGCAGAGTCCTCTCTGAAACAGCACACAGCAAAGGTGCTGCATCACACATTGAAGCCACATTCACTGGCATATTCAGGACAGCAGCACTCGCACCATCTGGAACATGCAGCTGTTCTACAGGCACCACATGTTTTCCATCACCTCTGCCTGGAGTCAACAATACTATCAGCAGCTGCTGCTGCTGCTCAATAATTAGTTCCAGAATGAAATCCACTTCTTGTTGCAGATCAGCCACCTGCAGATCCGTGTATTCATCATCCGACTGCACAGTGATCTCCATTGAGTCACAATGAACCGCTCCAAACATATTTCCACATACAATCTCCTGTGCTGGACCCACAGGAAGGGGGATATGCTCCCCTGCAGGTCTTCCAACCATCTGAGCAAGATCCAAGCTTTCCTCCATCACACACCAGTGCCCCCTACCAGGAAGAGTAGGGGAATTTTTTATTCAAAGAAAATGTAACATCAAGTATTCAAACAAATGAAATAAAATGTGTACTATAAATCAAAAATCCAATAGCAAGAAAATCAAAAAGAAATATAAGAAACACGTACATTTGACCATACTTTACTGATGGTGTGTTGCATTAATCAAACCTCCATAATTCTGGTAGATTATACATACTTCTAATAAGTGCTGGGAACTGCATATATTTAATTTCATGACAGTTTAACCTTTATTGCAATTTAAAAACTTCCCCTGAGTCCTAGGTTTAAGTTATCCAAGCTATGTTGTGCCAATACATCTGAAATGTTCTCCTAGTGAGGTGCAGGGTTTTGCTAACCTGAACTTTGAGATGGCAGACCCAATTTGTTTTAACAGGATGTGGCTTGGTGTGTGCAAGTGTTGCAAAGAATACTGGCACCTGGCCTGCCACATGTAATATTTGACACATGTAAATATTACATTAAGTGTGTTCAGGTGATAACGACTCATGCATCCAGTATATTCTCCTAGAATTAAACATTCATAGGTCATGTGTGTGGCTGGGTTCCAGTTCCATCTAGTGGCCAACTCTGTCCAAATTTGGACAGAGTTTTTGCATTGAAAGAAAAAAATGCTCCATTATACCCACACATTCTGGTCTAACACATTGTTTCTCTGAAACTGGCTTGTGCTTCAGGTTACCTTTCACCCTAGATTACCATGATAGCCAAGCCATTGGACAACCCACATTGTTTTTGGAATTCTAGCATCTTTCAAAACTTTTAAAGCAAAGTTCAGTTTTGTGGGTAAGCATCTGGGGAAATCTACTTGAACTGGAAAAGAGGTTGCCATGATTTCTACATATAGCACTTTCCTAGGTCTGTCTCACACCACTGTTTTACTTAGGCTCCAAGGATATAATTTCCTTACTGCAGGTTTTGTGAACACATGGATTCTGACTCTTATCACGGATCTTGAAAATTCCCCTTCCCACATGTCTAAGAAGGGTTGAAATAAAAGCTGTGACCATTTATCCCATGCATTTTGTATGCACCTGAAAGAGGGACTGGGTATAGTGAGTTACTTCAGACATCATGTCTGAGTGAGAAGTTTTTAATAAAGCATCCTGTCCCTTAATACCTCAAAAACTTTCTTCCGCACCCTGTCCCTACAACTAAGGAAGAGACATAGTGTGGCAAATGTACCCTGTGTGCCATATTGTTGTTGGGACTTCAGGGTATTTAATTGAGTCATATGGAAGGGCACCATTTTATCCTTCATGAATCTAATCTGGGTAGTAAAGTCATGTTTAGTGGTTTTGGCCAAAGACATCACCCATTGCAGCTGTTGCCTATATTGTAGATAAGTGAAATAACCTTGTTCTTGATGGGTTCTCCCCAAAAATTTCAGGAGATTGACAAGATCCTGCTTTGTGTCAAGCCACCAATGTAAAGGGTAATCATACATTACATAAAGAGATTTTCCGACTGAAAAGATATAATGTAAATACTGCAGTATGTCCTGGTGAGCTAAAGATCTGAATTTAATCTCCAAATGCCCCTCCCCATTATCAAAGCAGGGTCCGGGCCAACAATAATTCTTAAGGCACAGTGATTTGAAAATTCTACTGGAATAATCGAAGCTGAATTTATGGGCAATGATTTATTAATAAAGAAAAAATATATCCGGGTGGCCAATGTACCCTTATGAAAAGAAGGGACTGTTGTCTCATGAAGCTGAGTATATACATCAGTTAAATTAGCTATCTGCACAACTGTAGTTAAATAGGACATATTGCAAAGCTGTTTCTTAGTAGTGGTACCCTTATCCCTATCTTTATAGGTCAAGCCACAATTAAAATCACCACCCCAGACTACATGGTGTGAAGTGTGAAGGTAAGGCTGTACAGCATGAAATAAATCTATCCTGGCAGCTTTTGTCTGAGGGGCATAAACATTTAGTAATCGTAAACAATCTCCCTGAAATGAAACATCCATAATCAAATACATCCTGGAACTAAATCAATCAGCTTTAAGACTTTAACATCAGTTTCATGAAATAAAATAGCTACCCCAGTACAGGGTTCTAAACCTAAAGACCAATAGGATACTCCAGTATGCCACCATTTCGCAGCATAAGAAAGCTCAGTCATGGTGAACAACCCTGCATCTTGTAAGAAAAAAAATGACATACAGTAGATTTCAAAAATTAAAAAATAGTAGCTTGTCTTATCCTATTCTTAATATTGTTCATGTTAAGTGAACAGAATTTTAATGACGGAGCCATACAAAATTTCCAGAAAAGGACCTTCATGGAGGCTTACGCTTATATATTTTTTTCCCTTTCTTTTGTCCAGGGGTAGTTAGTTTAAGACAAGGGAGTTGTCCTTCTTCAGGTTCCATATCTGATAGTCTTCCTGGGACTTCTACCCCGATTGGGAAGATTCAGACTCTGCATCAGAAACATCCTGTGCAAGGAAAAGAGCATGAAATCTGTTAGTAGTGGGAGTACTGGATAATTTTGTGACCTTAGAAGCAGGCTGGAGATTGTATGACCTTCTTCTGATTACACAAGACTGAAAGCATAACTCCTGGGAAGGTTGAGGGGGCATGGATACAGTATCTGGCAAAAGCTTGGAAGGGGGGAGAGGTAAAGCCTGTGAATCCTTAGTGATCACCACCCCTTGATCCAAGATAGTCTCAGGCCTGAAAGGGGGGGTAGGGGAGTAGGTAAAGACACTGCGGGACAGGATCAATGGGAAGGGAGGGGGAGAAGGAACAGAAGAGGCAAGTCAAGTCTTGTAGAAAGAGACCTTTGGGCAATAGCCATCATAAATTGTTGTTCCTGAGGGTCATGAGGGTCTGCTTGCCTATGGGCTGCTTCAGGACAGGTGGTGTAGGAATGGCCAAGAACCCCACACAGAGCACAGACTGCCACATTCTTACATTGTACACTAGTATGGCCAAAAGAATTGCATAGTATACAGCAAAGTTGGTCACAAACACTGCTAATGTGGCCTGGCTTGCCGCATCTGTAGCATGTCTTAGCCTGCCCAGCATAAAAGAGCACTTCCCTGTCTCTACCCAAAAATACACAATTAGGAAGATGTTGCAACCCATCTTCAGAGAAGCGTAGGATTACCCTGATTCTCCAGCCCCCAGTCCAAATATCTTCAATGTCAAAAATCACTTCTGGATGCCCCAACACAATACACCATTGTTTTAACCAAAAAATGAGTTTGGTGACACTCACCCCCTCATTTCTAAAGAGGACTGTGACCGTTTTGTGGGTTGGCTTAGTTAAAGGTAATATTTCAAAGGGTTACCATAAAGTTGTATGCATGATCTTATGATAAGCATCTCAAAACCTATCTAGCCCACTGCTCAATTTAAAATTGACATCAAATATCTTCTCTCCAGAAACATGAATCAAGGCATACATTTCGGCTGTGGAAAAATACAAACTTTCCTTTAGTAAATGCCTAGCAGCAAACTTACAATCTGGAAAGGTTTCCATACCCCCCTTATATATAAGTCTGACAGCATTATACTGTCTGGCTGAGAAGGTAGGAGCCATAAAAAAGGAAGCATAAGTATGAGAGGTGTTACATGGATTGTCAGTAGAAGGGTCTGGTGGTGGGCCTTCAGGCTCATCTTTAGGGAAGTGTGTATCCAAATGTTCTATGGAAGAAGATGGTGATATCCTAGAAGAGGAGTCATCATTGGATGGATGAGGAGAGTCAGAGATATCAGTGTCCAACCTAAGGATAGGGTTCTGGGTCAATAATAAATCAGAAGGGAGTGCAAGTGAAGAATCCTGAAGCACAACAGTCTGTTGCTGAGTTGAATCATTACACACCCTACTAGAAGATGAGGGAAGTAAAGTGTCTGAAAAAACATTAGAAATGGGGTGGGGAGAGGAACCAGACAAATCCCTTTTGTCCATACGAACCCCTGGTATAGATATGGGTGAAAACCCAGAAATCCAGCATCCAGAATCAGGATGCTGTGCCCATCCAGCAGATTTCAGGGCTGAATCCATGGACCAGGAGGCATCTGCCTCGTCAACCTGGTCTGCCCATGAAGAAGTCTGTTTCAGGGAGGGTTTAGAAGCACTTTTCATAACGTGCTTGTCTTTATCCGCAGCAAAAAGAGAATACTGTAGCCTTGTCCTGGTTATAGAAATTGGTAATAAAGATAGTACTCACACCAGTAGTTGAAATGTTTGAGTCAGGATGCAGTGGAGTAGGACCTGTGACTGTAGCAACCGGAGAGTTTGGGAGAACAGATGTAGATGTGGCAGCCTCGTTTTTGCAGAACAGCACAGCCACCGCTAAAGCCACCAAGATGTTCTCTTTTCTTTTCAAAACCTTCACTTCTTCAGAAGCCAATAGAAGTCGGAGAGCCTCCAGATCCATTTTTGTAACATCCATAGGTAGGTCCCAGTCATTCTGTGCTAAAGTAGCATTTTGTAAATCCCTTGTATTTGCCAGTAGAGAAATAGGTAAGACCACAGCAGTTTCTGACCATTTTTCCAGCATAAGCTCTTCAGATTCAATTAAAGCCTTCATATCTGCAGGGGCTTCAAAGAAAATTTCTGGTTCCATGGTATCTGTTACAAGAGGAGAAGACAACTCCTCAGCCTGCAGCACAACCTGCTGCTTTACTGCCTGCTCATCAACTGAGCTAGCCATCGTGACAGTCAGAGGTTCCCTCTACAGATGAGTAGGGTAATTTCCCCGGTGTCCTGGAAAAATTTCCTCCATTCACTAAACATACCACCAACAGCTTAATCTGGTTCAACTCCAGTTGGTTACCATCTGCCCCTCCCCCTGGGTCACCCCTGAAAAAGGGACTTCTAGTCTCAATGTGCATACCCCATCAACAAAACTCAATAATTACATTAATTAAATATATATGAGTTTTTCCCAATTTGTACGTGTACCCAATTTTAGATTTCTAGCTCAAAAGGTGCATGAGTTATATGCAGATAAAACATTTCATGACATTTCCCCCCTCAAAAAAATAAAATTATAGACTTTGAGCACCTCTCACTTTGAAATCATGCATTCTAAGGTCAAGATATTTGGTACATCATTAGAACTTCTATCAACAAGTAATCTTGCCAAACCTCCGCTCTCTAGCTCAGTGGATAGCTGAGTTTTGTTTCTGATGCAATTATGTGAAATTTCACAGAATTTCATGGAATTCCATAAAAATTCAGCAAATTCAGAATTTTCTCATTCCTCTCAGCTCTATCAGGTGGTCTATACAGAACACTCAGGATGAGTGGGTGGCAGGCCAGCAAGGAGGGTACCTACTTGCTCACCCCCCACAGCTAGCAGTGGAACCAGTGAACCAGAGGAGTGGCTATCTCTTCAAAGCAATGTGCAAAAGATGGAGATTAGTGCCCAAGAGGTGGATAGGCAGAAAAGGGTCAAATTTCAGCAGAAGGGCAGACAGCAAGGAGAACCAGGGATAAAGGACAACCAAGGAAGGGGCTGGAGTAGAACAGTGAAACAGTCTTGGGAGGTCAAATCATGGAAAGCCATGTGTGCAAATGCCAGGAGCCTTAGCAACAAGATGGAAGATCTGGAGGCTGTCATGATGCAGTCAGACCTGGACATTGTGGCCATCACTGAAACCTGATGTAATGATAACCACGACTGGGAGATGGCCATACCTGGCTACAACATATTCAGAAGAGACAGAGCAGGCAGGAAGGGAGGAGGTGGCACTGTATGTGAAAATGACATAAGGGCCACAGAGATCCAGGAGGAACAAAATGGGGAGAGATACTGTGGGTTAAGCTGGAAAGGAAAATGGGGACAGCCATCCGCACAGGTGTGGTCTATAGACCACCAGCCCAGGAGGAAGAAACAGATAGGGAGCTGATGCTAGCCATCCAAAGGATGGCAGACAAGGGTGAGGTAGTACTGGTTGTAGACTTCAATATTCCAGACGTGGACTGGAGCATTCCAGCAGCAGCATCAACTAGGAGCAGATTTATCCTGGACTCCCTTCAGGGTGCCTTCCTCAAGCAACTGGTCAAGGAACCAACTTGGCAGAAGGCAATACTGGACCTTGTGCTCACAAACAGGGACAGTGTGATGGGGGTAACAGTGGGGGAGCACCTGGGGAACAGTGACCACCAGTCATTGTGGTTTGAAATCACAGAAAGTGCAGAACCAAACCACACAAAAACACGTATCCTGGATTTTAGGGGGCAGACTGGGAAAATTGGGAGATACTTGAAAGAGGCATTAAGGGGAATGGGACAGGAATCAAGGGTTGAGGAACAGTGGGCAGTATTTAAAATGGGGATTACAAGAACAACAGAATTATGCATTAAGCAGGTTAGCAAGAGGAAAAGGAAGAGGGACCATTATGGTTTTCCAAAGAGGTAGAAGAAAGTGAAAGCCAAAAAGATTGCATTCTAGGCAATACAAAAAGACACAGGCAGAAGGGATAGGGAGAAGTACTAGGAGAAGCAAAGGGAGGCAGGGAGGTCAGTAAGGGAAGCCAAAGCTCAGACAGAAGAACACATTGCAAAATCAGTGGGTAGAGGGACAAAACCTTTTACAGGTACATAATGAAAAAAGAAGAAAAGGAGGATAGTGAGACTGAAGGGGAGGATGGGGCTATGGAGGATGACAACAGTAAAGCTGACATATTGAACAGGTATTTTAGCTCAGTCTTTACTGAGGAAGAGGAGGGTAATGGGTCTGAAGGGAGTACAAGGGGTGAGAATGGTGCAGAAATGAACAAGTCCCTTTACACGAGAAAGGGTCCTGAAGTAATAAGAGTTGATAAAGCAATGGGGCCAGATGGGGTGCACCCCGGGTCCTTAAAGAACTAAGAGAGGTGGTGGCTGAACCTCTGGCTATCCTGTTTAGCCGATCACTGGAAACCGGGAGGTACCCAAAGACTGAGGACAGCAGATGTAGTCCCCTTATACAAAAGGGAACAAAGAGGAAACAGGGAACTACAGACCAGTCAGCTTCACCTCGGTAGTGGGGAAGATCATGGAAGCACTACTAAAGGAGAGATTGTGTAACATCTGGTTGTCAATGGACTACAGGACCCAAGGCAACATGGTTTCACCAGGGAGGTCATGTCAGACCAACCTCGTTTAATTTTTGACTGGATGACTAGGGAGGTGGATCAGGGGAGGGCAGTGGACATGGCCTATCTGGACTTCAGTAAGGCCTTTGACACTGTGCCACATAGAAGACTACTACACAAACTGGGAATATGGGTGTGGGCAGGACAGCAGTGTGGTGGGTAGGTAACTGGCTGGGTGGCAGGACACAGAGGGTGGTGTAAATGGCTGTCACTCCACAGAGGGAAGAGTGACCAGTGGGGTACCACAGGGATCAGTGCTGGGACCAGTCCTATTCAACATCTTCATCAGTGACATTGCGAGGACCTAGAAGGCAGAATTTCACTGTTCGCTGATGACACAAAGCTCTGTAACAGAGTAGACACACCAGAGGGTGTAGACAGAATGGGAAGGGACCTGCAGAAACTTGAAGAATGGTCAGGGTTTGGCAGTTTAAATTCAATGCAAAGAAGTGCCAGATAATGCATATGGCACAAAAACCCTGGCACAATATATATCAGTTGAGGCTGAGGATATAGCATGCACCAAACAGGAAAGGGATCTTGGGGTTATCATCTCTGATGACCTCAAGGTAGGAAACAGTGTGACAAGGCAGCAGGTAAAACAAATAGAATGCTGGGATGTATAGGCGGGGCATCACCAGCAGAGAAAGGGAGGTCATAATTCCGCTATACAAGACACTAGTGAGGCCCCACCTGGAGTACAGTGTACAGTTCTGGAGACCATACCTACGTAAGGACATAGACAGGGTAGAGAAGGTTCAGAGGAGGGCAACAAAGATGGTGCATGGATTGCATCACAAGTCCTATGAAGACAGGTTGAAGGAACTGAACATGTACTCCCTGGAGGAGAGGAGAGGAGAGAAGGGAGAGAGGGGATATGATAGAGACATACAAGTATCTCTCAGGGAGGAACAGGGTGCAGGAATATACTATTTTTAAGTGAAAAAGATGTACCAGGACTAGAGGGCATGGGATGAAGTTGGAGGGAGGACGATTCAGAGGAACATGAGGAAGAATTTCTTCCAGAACGGGTGGATAAGTGGAACACCCTGCCAGAGGAAGTGGTGGGGCTGAAACAATCATGGGATTTAAGAATGCATGGGATAGACATAAAGGAATTCTGGAGGTCAGGGGTAAGGGGCAACAGGCTTCTAGGAAAACATAAACTGAACTTACAAGCTCAAATGGGCAGACTGGGTGGGCCAGAGGCCCTTATCTGCCGACACTGTCTATGTATCTATGTCATTATTCCTAATGTTGTCCATCAAATCAGTACTATAAAGGTACTTTTTAATAGAAATATAGAATATGATGGCAGATAAGGACTGCTTGGCCCATCCAGTCTGCCCATTTCTTCCTACCTACTCTATTACATCAGGCTAGACCCGATCTACAGCTCTCTCTCCTTCCCTCTTCCTTTCCACTATGATTCCTTTGTGCTCATCCCACTCATTCTTGAAGCCCACCGCTGTGTGTGCCCTCACTACCTTCACTGGAAGGCTGTTCCAAGAATCCATCACTCTTTCTGTGAATAAGTACTCCCTCACATCTCTCCTGAATATACCCCCTCTAGCTTCATAACATGTCCCCTTGTTCTTCAGCTCCTTTTCTTTTCAAAAATACACCTCTTGTGTACTTTATTTACCCCATGAGATATTTAAAGGTCTCTATCATATCCCTCCTCTCCTTCATCTGTTCAAGGGTGTCCATATTGAAGTCCTTTATTCTCTCGTCATAGGGCTTTTGATGCAGACCCTGCACCATTTTAGTTACCTCCTCTGGCCCACCATCACTCTATCTATGTCCTTCCAGAGATGTGGTCTCCAGATCTGGACACAGTACTCTAGGAGGGGTGTTAGCAGTGATCTAAACAGAGGCAATACCACCTCCCTCTTTCTGCTGGTGATACCCCTCCCTATAAACCTCAGCATTCCACTTGCCTTCCCTACCCCTTGTTGTACTGCCTGATCACCTTTAGGTTATCCAATATAATTGTCTCCAGGTCTCTTTCCTGCTTAGTAGTCATACATGCCACTCCACCCATGTTGTACTTTGTCCTGGGTTTCTGTGCCTTCAGTGCATTATTTTGCACTTTTTTTGCATTGAGACCCAGCTGCCATACCCTTGACCATTCCTCTAGTTTTCTCTCCCTGGTCATCCTTTGTCCCAACCATCATCCTTTACCCATGATATCTGTGTTATAATAGCAACATCTAGCTTGTTCCTCTATTCACTAAAAATCCCACCAACTTAATGTGGTTCTGTATGTCAGTTTGCATCTGTATCTCCCCCCTCTCCCCCAGGACAAGGCTGAAAATAGGCAGACTTGCCTAGTCCTCCTTTCCTAGTCAGCAAAAAATAAATAAATTACACAAAATAAATGAAGTTTAAGATCCTCCATCTGTTTGATACTTCAGGTACTCAAATATAACACAGTCATGCAGTGATTTTCAAATCTCTTTTTCATTTCTGATTCACCACTGTTTGTGATCTATCACCTTTTCTCACTACTTAGTTTAAGTACTGAGAAAAAACTGCTGCCCAGAATACTTGCTCCATTACAATTTACAGTATGTGCAGTCTGTCTTTAGCATACAGATAATAATTTCAATATAAACTGTTCCAGCTCCTTATAAGGCCATAGTCCTTGGTTTCTATGCAGACCCTTACCAGTCGTTTATTCTTTGCACTGTTATTTGTTTCGCAATTGAGAATCTTGGCAATAGGAGCCTCTTTGAAACTGTCAACTAACAACACTTCTTAAAAGACAAAGAACCTCTGTGCGCAAACACTGAGGCAAGGGTTACCCCAAAGGGCATTTGGCTGGGAAGCCAAGTTTCAAGAAAATACAAAATCACACATGCCCCCACAATGCAAGGCATCATGGGCTGCATATGCAAATCACCACAGAATGTTATGCTGGTCCAACTTTAAGCAGAATTGCATGGTGCCGAAAGGCCTCTCACACAGTTTGCCAAGGGTGCTAACAGAAGACATAGACATGTTCGCCCTACCAGGACTCATCTAGTATGCCTCATCTGCTTGACACCCCAGTGGAATGGACGAGCTAGCCTTAAGGCAGTGTGCCTTGGATATATTGTGGTGAACCCATTAAATTAAAAAAAACTATTTAAAAGACAAAGAACCTTTGTGAGCAAACACTGAGGCAAGGGTTACCCCAAAGGGCATTTGGTTGGGAAGCCAAGTTTCAAGAAAATACAAAATCACACATGCCCCCACAATGCAAAGCATCATGGGCTGCATATGCAATGTGACAGCTGTCACTTTTCAAATACTGGCCAAAATGTGTTTTCACCCCTGTGGCATGGAATGATTTTTCAGTGGCACGGACTCATGTTTTGGCAGGGATTTGAAAATGTTCACCAATGGGGTTCATGAGGTGTGGAAATAATAAGGCAATGTTAATAATTTGGTGTAGAAATTTTGCTAATTTTCAATATTTTGACTCCAAACTTTCAACACACCCATTTTTTACACCACCTCATAAATGTGACATGTGTCATTTTTTTTTTAAATCCTGGCTAAGATGTCTGTCAACACATGTGTTGCAAAATAACATTTTCACAAATATAATATAAATACTACATGTCATGTCTATAAGAACAGTCATAGAATGACTATTTTGAAAATTCAGGGCCAAAATAAAAAAAAAGAATGTGTCAAGAGTGAATGTATGATTGCTGAATGTGTGAAGAGTGAATCAATGCATAAGGAATGTGTGAAGAGTGAATGTGTACTGAATGTATGAAGAGTGAAGGTGTGTAGAGTGAATGTGTACAGAGTAAATGTGCAAGGCCCTGCACTTCTGTAGGCAGAAAGAGTCTTCACATAGTGCACAGCCCAAAGGGCCCTGTACATCTGCATCTGTACATGAATCAATGAAATCTTCCTCAGGTCTGAAGCAGCCTCTCACTTTTTACAGCTGCATTAATACCATTATTTTGCAGTTGTATTGGCTTTGACTGGAATTTGTTTTACATGATACGGTCAAAAGGTGGTTGCACTCTTCATGCTACAAGTAAAACTGGTTGCAGATCAAATCAAGGAGTAACAAATGTGATTGCACATCAATAAGGTTAACTGGCAATAAAAGCCTTTTCTTTGTGTTAACTGCATAGCTTATTATTGTACTGATATGAGGGGCTTGATTTTCAACTGCTAGGGAATGATGCATAGTGCTTGTGTCACAAAGAAATGATGCAAGGGGTACTCTGTGTGACACTGTGTGCCATTCCTGATTTTGAAATGCAGCCTGCTTCCCCATTAGGGCCACCTGTACCAGACCAGCTTGCAACAGGCTTGCGCTGATCTGCAGGCTGTGCCATGGAAGACAGGGGTCTTGCCCACAACTCAGCTGCACCATCCCCTACCACAGGATTTTCAAAACCCCCAACTGGCAACAAGTCTGCCAGTGGGTAGAGCTGCCAGAACTGGTCTAACAGACTGCTGAGAATGGGTCAACTAGGCGGAGAATGGGGGAGCTGGATGAGGATAAGCAGTGTTCACCATATGTGAGTAGGGAAAGTGCCAAACTACTGAAATGTAAGCACCCACATAGTGGAAGACAAAACAATCATCTGAGAGGTAGGTACTGGACAGTCCACAAATGCTACTGTACATGAGGTATCATAGCTGCAGTAGTGCCAGACACCTAGCAGCAAAGTTGTTACATTGTGTTCCCAGATGGTACTACACCCTGGTCACAATCACCTGTAAGGAACCTACAGTTTGCATACAGAAACAGGCAGAACAATCACCAGTGACAGGCACTGCTCATCAGCCTCAGTGGCATGTATCAGGCAGTCACACATACAGTATATGGGTTGTGGTGGGTGCACAGTGGTAGTGGTGGAGCTCCAAATGGTTAATGTGCATGTCCTTCACAAGGTCTATGGAGGGCTTACCCACTGTAGTGGAGAGCTAAGGATGAAGAGCTCCTAGTGTGGTACAGATTCGGGCACTGTATGCACCAGTACAGGGCTGAAGGAGCAGTGGATGGGCACTAACCATGGTGCTTCTGGCAATACATTTGTCAGACTCCACTGCCCCAAGTGTGATACTGCACTCAGATGCTGCAACTGATCCTGATGTAGTCAGTGCTGCTGCTGCCACTGATTTGTGGAGCACTGCCATCACTCACCTCATGCATTGCTGATGCAGACAGTCAGCCACTCTCTGGATGACTATGACAGATGACTATACAGCCTTGGCTCATTGTGAGCTGCTCAAAAGGAGCAGCTCAGCAAACTGGAACTATTGCTGTCACCTGAGCCAGCTGCAAGTTGCCCTGGCCACAGGACATGGAATAACAGTCATTGGATACAGGGGTGCTGGGTTGGATGCCCCTCTCCTGGTCACTGACAGAGTTGGTTGTGAGATGCTGGGAAATTCAGATGTGCCCAGCAACCTATGTGCATGACTGACACTATGAAGTGTCACCCCCCCTTGATTTCAGGATGGCAACTAGCATGACCCACCAGGTATGGAGGGAGCTCATGTACAGTAGACGGTGGAAGGAGTGCAGCCTGTCATACTGGTAGATTCACCCACATACTTTGTGGCACAAGTTGATAGGACTGGTAGATGTATGTTGGATGCACAGATGCCTGACGATGTTCTGGTTGGACTGGAACAGTGTTTCCCAACTGGAGTGCATCTCTTTGGAAGGTGCATGCATTTTGTGCAGGAACTCTGTACAGGGTGACTTGTTAGGATAGCAAAGATCCATGCATGAGTCAGGCTGCACACCTGTCTGGTCATTGGTACTGGGGGACACTGCAGTCTGATATGGCAGTGTGGGCCCGTACCCCAGTCTGCACTGCCAATGTGCCTTGGCCATTATCATACATGTGTAACCTGTACCTCTTTGTCACCTACCTGTTGTACAGCATCATAAGTGGCATCACTGCTCCACAGGATGCTACACCACAGCATGTTTAGGCCAACACCCAGGTAGAGACAATCAACAAATCTGCTATTCCTGCATATGTTGTGGCCCCCAGTACCACACCCACTGCCTGTCCATGGGGCAACAGAAAGGGTGCACACTCAGGTGGCACCCCTAGAGGTGGGAACACTGCTGACTGCTTTGTTGGACTGGGATTCACAGGAGTCCAGCACCACAGAGGATGCCCTACATATGCATGGGATTCATGCCCCTGTGTTTGGGGTGCCAGAACTGCCATGCACATTCATCATTAGAGTGCCACAGGGAAACACCAGTAGCCCATGATGAGTGTGCTGCAGAGAGGGCACTGACAATAATGGTGACCTGCTCCCCAGCGTATTGCAGGAATGGCTCCGAGGGGATATGTGGCCGGATGGGGGGTGGGCAACTATAGCGACATCCTGTTGCTATATGTATACGCATGTGGGGTGGGTGGGAGCAGGCATGTACAGCGAGGGATGTGGGGGGTGGTGCCATGGTTGATTGCTGTGCTGACCCCATGGTGCGGTTAGTGATTTGCCAGCATCGGTTGGCAGGTTACTGGGTTCAGGTCTGTGCACTAGTGTGTTTTTGTTGCCCCCAGCCCAAATCTTTTTTTTTTATGTTTTCACCCCCCCGATGTGCACCCCCCCTGGAGTTGAGAAATCCTTTAGTAGGGAGGTGTGGGGCAAGCCCCCAGATGTGTGTGTGACAGAAAACATTAAAAACTAAGTCCCCGGTGCCTTTTGTTGTGTGTTTAGGTGTCAGAGTGCTGAAATAAATTTTCACCACTCTTGACTTCTGCATAACAGTGATCACTTTTAGGCTTTCACCATTATGAAATAGATCCAAAACACCAGGGGCTCAGTTTTCAAAGCCCCATGAATGCTGCAACTACCTGGTGCTCCAAACATTTAGCAAGTTGGGCTTGAGACATTCACCTGGCTGGTAAGTGGAATTTTTGATCCCGAGAGCAAAACACCACAAGTTACACCAGATTTCCCTGGTCCAACATGCACCATGTGGGGACTAATTTTATGGGACTTGTGCCAAATGTTTGTGGACTGATGGCTGCATGGCTGGCTATAGTTGTTGGGCACCTGCCTCTGTTTTCATACAGCTTTTTCAACTTTACTAGACACTACCTTTAGAGTGGTCTGATGTTTGTATCACAGACCACCTTGTCACATGCCAGGGGATGCCACTAGCTTCTGTTAAATCTCTCCATTGTGTTGTCATTTTAGTGCAGGTGCCCACTTGCAGCAGCTGTGGGGACTTTGGTACTGTGATCATTGTTTTACCAAAATCCAGTGCAGGGTCACTGGTGTACTGGACTTTGCCAGAAGCAGGCAGGTGGATGCCTCTTGCATACCCTAAGGGCCTTTTGAAAATCCAGCCCCAAGAGTCAGTTCCTGGTGTTGGTTGTTTGTCTGTTTTGACTTTTTCATTTTGTTTCCTGACACCAGGATCTCATCCCTATGTTAGATTTATTTTTCTGACATCATGAACCTATCCCTGGTGTTGACTTTCTGTTTTTCTTATGTAATGTTACTAAAACTGGGAGCACATCCCCAGTTTCGGTTGCACCTAGTAGCTATGTATTGCCTTCCACCACAAATCAAGGCTTGCCACCAGGAGCTCATCTCCCATGACCCTGTACTGCCCAGGTACCCCTCCCCATAAACACTGGTGACAACGATTCAACCTCCTAAGTGGCACTGTAATGCTCTGAGCAGACAACAGCTGCCAGCACAATACACTTCACTCACCTCTGTGATGAACCACTGTCTGATTCACTACCATGGTTTACTGAAATATAATTGCTGGTTGGGGTGTTTAATAAGTGGGTTGTCACCTCTTTCAAATGTCATACTAACCAGCTTTAGCAATAATAAATGGACAGTTATTACAGCATGCTGTCAAGCAACCACATTCTTATAAAAGAAGCACTGTTGCCTTGTGCACTCTCAAGCCACTTAAGCAAACTATTGTTTTCTTTCTTTCTTGTGTGCTGTATAGGTGTCCTTTCTGAGTAAAAAAGCTGTAAACATGTAGTTCCCACAAACTTTCTCAACTACCAAAAAAGAAAGACAATTTAGCAGTAAGTGAACTTACTTTCCTTTTTGTAGCTGTTTCTCCGTAGTCACCTGTGTGTCAGTTGTGCTACTTTTTCCACAGTAATAAAACAAGCAGCAATCACATACAACAAACTATGGGGTGTGGACATTATTCATTTGTTACACACCTCTGGTGTGTGATACCATCATAAACCATTCCTGCTTTTCACTCATGGTTTAAGTGGTATCACACACTTTTGGTGTGTAAAAAAGACTTCATAATGCACAAACCCCCCCATATATTGTTCTCTGTATACAGAGTGTATTTCATAAATCCTTGCTTGTGACTGTTGTCACTAACTAGGATTTATGAGATATAAAGTTGCGTGCATGTGGTATGAAATATGCACTTTTATATGAAAAATTCATTGCGAAAACTGTTTCTGCATCAGATAGACAGACAGATAGATAGATAGATAGATAGATAGATAGATACTGAAGGTGGATGGATACTATAATGCTATAGAAAGACTATTTATATAGCACCTTTCCATGGTTTAAAAAGCTTAAAAATAAAATGCAAAAATAAATATTTACAAAATACAAAATAAAACATTTGCAAAATACAAACACTACAGTATATACCTCATAACAAATATATCTTAGAATTTTGACAATATCCGATTTCTAAGCTGTACTCTCAAAACTGCTCTTTAGTCTGTCTGTCAACAAGGAAGGCAATACTGTACCAAGAGGAGGCAGAAATGTACAGATCTAGGAATGGCATTCCAGACCTTTGGTCAGCATGCCTTCAGTTAGTGTTCAAACACAAAGCAACAACAGTAGGTAAATGTAATGTTGGAGTAAAAATATTCATTGTGTCTTGATGAAAGTGTGGTATGGCTTCCTCAATGTTTGAACAATTGCTTGATGTAGCATTAGCATAGCCCTAACTTAACATACTTTACAAGCCTTGAAAGACAGTGCCAAAGACATGGCAAGACCAGCACTGCACCAAGCAATCACTCAAACACCAAGAGACGCATCACACATTCATCAAGCTTCAGTGTGTTTTTGAACCCTAATATTGCATTTCCCAGCCATAGAGCATTCTTCTTCAACCCTAACATATGATTAACCATAGTGTTTTGCAAAAATATACTGTGAAACCATCAGTTATTTATCTGTATACTGTAGAGGTGGGTGAAAGTTGCAAATTCTGATTTTGTGGAACTTTTTCAAAAATGCAGAAATTTCATAGAATTTTCCAAACTTCCAACATTGGCGAGATCGGAATCTTCTGTTTTCCATAGATTTGGCCCTGTTCCATTAACTTTTTGGCTGAACCGCAGAATAAAAAATTGTATACAACACATGTGTGCCTCTTTTCAGGAAGATACAAGAGATATCTCACTGACCACATGTGAGATATCAGTTTTTATCTTCACAGTTGGGAATGTCACAATGAATATCTTGGCCAGCTGAGTATGTCACAAAAGGTTTGGAACTCATTTAGAATGTTCGGCCTCAGTAACAGTAGTAACCATATTCAAATGCATATAACTTTAAAACAAAAAATGATAGCATTGTACTGTGAGCAAGAAAGTTGCTTAGCACAAAAAGAGCTACAAAATGAGTGGCATTTCATTTATAGCTACCTTTTATTTTTTATAATTAAATAAACAGCAGAAAATGCATTTTCTTTTCACTTTTTCAACAAAGAAATGTGAATAACTTTAAAATGAAAAATGATAGCATGGTACTATGAGCACAAAATTTGTTCAACACAAAAAGATATACACAATGAGTGATGTTTCACTTACAGATACCTTTTAGTTTTTTTATAATTAGCAAAAAACAGCACACAATCCATTTTTTTTTACTTTTTGCAACAAGCAAATTCAAATAACTTTAAAACTGAAAAAAGAGAGAGACACACATGTTGTATAAATCAAATATGACATAGGTGGCAGTGAGATAGTAGAAATATCTCCAGTCACTGTCATTGAACTCTAGATATCCCACTCATAGCTTCACCACTTGTGGGATATCAAGAGTTCAATGGCAGCTTGTGGAGATATTTCTGTTATCTCACTCTCACCCATGTCATATTCCATATAAACTGCAGAATATATTCCATCAGCAGTTTTATATATTATTTCTTAATACAGCCTGCCGATCACCGGCTCCCTGTAAATTCTCCCTGGCTCCTGGTGTGTAATTGGCCCCTCCACCCTGCTGATCACTGGCCCCATATAAACTAAATCCTTATAATCTATTTTATAAAATAAATGATTGGTAAGTGTCCTATGGAGACTAGAACATCTCAAGGGTTTAATGATGTTATTAGACACTCACCCTCTGGGCTTATGGCATCATTACATAACCAGATCCCTTGATGGATACACCACACTTACCAATCATTTATTATGTTGGCTTGCCACGCTTGCATGGCAGTCAACATATTGGGAGAGTGCAGCTTTGGGAGTGCGGCAGCTGTTGGGCGAATGCAGGGCATGCATCAGTAGGTGCATCCCTCATTCCCCACTGCTCATGCATGCTAGCGGACCAACAAGGTAATGGATTAAACTTAAACAAAGTGCCGCTGCAATCAGAGACAAGCTCGTCATGCAGCCGTCACTTTGTTTAGAAGTTATGTCCACTTTACTACGTGCCGTCCCCCCCTCAGTACAGGGTGCCAAGCTGGGAGCCCACCCCAGCATGGCAACTGATGCCATGGCCAACGGGGGTGCCCAATCCCCCGTTGGCTCCACTGTCCTCCCTCCCCCTGCAAATTAAAAACGATCCCACGGCACTTCTCCCTGCCCCCACTCCCACAACCTGCACCCACCCACTGCACACCCTGCCTCCCCACACCCCCCTCACCCCATGCTTACCTCCAGAGTCTGGCAAGATGATCTTCGGTGGACTGGGAACATGTCTGCACTCTTCAAAGCCGACCGCGAACTGAGGAAATGCCGGTAAGCTGTATAATGGGCTAGATAGGGTTTTTCAACTTTGTTGCATATCTCAGGCATTTTTGGAATTTTGCACCAAATTTTCAACATGGGGTTTTGGGACCCTCTCTCATGAATTCTGTCACTGTCATGTGGTATTTATTGGCTCTAAAGGTATCGCAGTCACTGTGTGAAATCACTTTTCGGGGCCCATTAATGAAATGACAGTGGCAGTGTCCATGAGGTGCCCTCTTAAAAAGCCTAAGTTCCAAATTTGGTGGAAAAAATCCAACAAATGCCTGTTTTACGAGCGTGCATTGCACAGTTGCTACACAGGCTTGTAACTTCGCGCATTCACAATATTTTACATTTCAGCATTGTCATTTTTGTACACCTCCTTGTGAACAGTACAGCTGTCATTTTCTACATCCTGCCCGAAATGTGTTTCCACACTTCTGGCACACAATAGCGCAGTCGCTATGGGAAATCAGTGTTTGGGCCAGATTATGAAAATGACAGTGACACAGTTCATGAGCAGAGGACCTAAAATGCCTATGTTGAAAATTTGGTGATGACACTCCATAAAATAACTGTGTTACGAGCATGCGTTGGCAGATTGCACGCACGCTCGTACCGTCATGCATTTGTGATATTTTCAGTCTGGATTTTCACCATTACCATTTTTTCACACCTCTTGATGAACAGTACAGCTGTCATTTGACATATCATGCCCAAAATGTGTTTTCACACTTCCGGCGCAGAATAGCGTGGTCGCTGTGCGAAATCATTTCTTGGGACACTTTGAGGAAATAACAGTGACACTGTACATGAGCAGAGGTGCTAAAATGCCTATGTTGAAAATTTGGTGCCGAACGCCAATAAAATGGCAGTGTTGCAAGCGTGCATTGCATATTTCCCACACACCCTAGTAGCTTCGCAAATTTGGTATATTTACATGCCACATTTTCAACACTGGCATTTTTTTACACCTCCTTATGAACTGTGTAGCTGTCATTTCTCACATCCTGCCTGACATGTTTTCCCGCACTGCACTACCAAACACCCAAAGGGACACCCTAAGGCTTGTCACTCTCTGCAGGGTGGGGGTGGGTTGGCATCAGTTCAATACTTCACTGCCATTCCTATGATGCATCTGTCTAACTCCTGCATTACCAATGCCAATGCCAGCAAGCCAACATTCGGCATTGACAAATGCTTGTTCTATATATGAATGATGATTAGAACACAGTGCAGTTTTACAGGGCCTCTTACTTTCTCTTGAATTTTATTTTAGACCATCGGAACCGGTATTGCCATCTTCAAGGTCCCATCTGTAGTAAGAGAGAAGACCCCTGTGCATGAATAACTACTTCATCCACCTCCTTCTGCCTTTCACAATCCCAATAGTGAGGGTCTCTTTACTGGTCAGCACACTTTGGTCTCTTTGAGATGCTTAACACTTCTTACTGTGTCTAAATACCTATCACTCCAGAAGGCAGTCACAAACAAACTACTTGCTTTAGTCTCTATAAACAAATATCTAATTTATGACTAAACACTGGTTAGCTAGATATAACAGCAGTAAACAGAAAAATACAATATTTAAATGTACTCCATTCAGACACTAAGCATAACAGTATTTAGAAAATAAAGCTTGCACATTTGTAATGGCAAATGCTTGGCACTCATTCTACAGTGTTTACTAACCTCACTATACACATTACACTCTGCCACCTCAATCCTTTCTTTAGGCTCATAGCCTGACAGCCTCCTTTGAATGATTCATATAGAATTCTGAGCAAAAGAGAGTGAGTCTTCTGTGATAGCCCCTTTTAACCCCTCCACCATCAGCAGTTTGGTGAAGTTTAGGGTTACCATTGCATCTGCAGCACTGGCTGTAGCAGGACTACAGGATGAAGATCCTCAGCTGGCTGGAGTGGTTGGGCATTTGATTCTGATTCAAGATCTAGATGAAATGGAATGGAAGCAGGGGCTGGCATACTGAGTCAATCCAGGAAGATCTTTGAGGGTCCAGGGCAGGACTTGGAACTGGAATCTCTAAGTAGTGAGGAAACCTATGGGTTCCCCTGAGATCCTGCAGAGGCAAGACAACCATCAGGCACCATGCTCACAGAGCTGGAGTATGTGATTCATTACTGGTGACTGCTCCCAGACAGGAGGAAGGAAAGCCCAGACTAAACTTTGAGTCCTACCATTGCCCTGGAAGGTATAAATTGTGAGAGAACTTGAATCTTGTATTTCTTTCTCTCTTCTGCCTTTGTTAGTTAACCCTCATAGTAGTGGTGAGAGTACTGCTTGGGGGACACTTCTACTGCTCACTGAACTAGGATTGCTCTGGTGGCAGCAGAGCCACATTAAAACAACCATCTGAACTGGGAATGGTATTAATATTGCACAAGGACTTTCCCCTACTGTTGGCACAATATCTAGATCTAGATTCTCTGATATATGTTGATTTTTATGGCTTATTGGGAGAAGTAGAGTGGTGGAAAGGGCATTGACTGGCTGAATGTTAGGTTAGTGTTTGGTTGTTTGGTGTGTCTTTGTAGTTAATGTATTGTTTAGGGTGGTGTGTGTGTCTGGATGTGTGTACAGGGTTTAGGTTGAGTGAAGAAAGGGTGAGTGGTTTCAAGTTTTGGGTCTGATTTATAAAAATAAGATATTGTTCTAGGGTGTTAACAAACAGCTGGTAGAATGGTGGGTGTCAGTTCTGAGCCCCTAAGGCTTAGCTACTTTCCATCTGGTCTGCTTAACCTCCATCTCTTTAATGACAATACCCTGCCAATGGTTGCATATAGGCACTGTATGCAGGTTGACATTGTGAGAAGATGCAATGGTAGGCAGCAGGGTATGAGGGCTGCTAATGAGGAGAACATTATTGGGGTGAAGTGGACCAGGAGGCACCCGGGGGTTAAAAGGGACCTGGGAGAGGCATATGTGCTTGGTTCTCATACCCAGGGCTCCCACCAGATCGAGTGGGCAGGTAGCCATCATGCTGACATCTTTTGCTAGTCCCCTTTGGGCAGTGCTTTGCAATATGAAATCAATAAAGAACAAGGCTGCAGTTATAGTGGACTTGATTTCCTTGGTTGATCTGGTTTGCAGCATGGAGACCTGGATGGGTGATGACACCAGTCCAGTTTTGGAAGCATCTATCTCAGCTGGATTCTCTGCCGTTCACTGTCTGAAGAGAGATTGCAGGGATGAGGGTGTGGCCATCTGATTTATACCGGTTCTGAACTTGCACCCAGTGGACTCTACTTTGCCATTTGAATGTGTGGCTGTACACGGGGGTCCAGGTGCAGGTTACATAATTATTTTGGTGTGCCAGCCTATGGGTAACAAAAGGGTATGGTTGCAAACTTCATTGCTGAGGAAGTATGAGAGTCACCCAGGTGGTTAATTCTGGGTGATTTCAATGCTTGTTTGACAATAAACTCTTACAGTTTGGACACGATTCCTTCTGGGTGATGGATTCACTGGGTCTTGCACAAGCTATTACTATTGCAACCCACATACATGGTCATGCCTTGGTATAGTATTCTCATTGTAGGGGGTAAGTCATCCTGAGATTGATTTGGTCATATGGTCAGATCCTTGCATGGTAAAGCTCTTGTTTGGGCTCTTCTGTAGTCCTTCCACTGTGGAGATGGTCTGCTGCCACCCTTTGAGGTGGTTGTCCCTGTCAGGACTCCAGGTGATGCTGGAATTCTCAGATGTGATGACTGCTTATTGGAGAGGTTCAGGAGAGATGGTAATAGCTTATAACAGAGCTGCTGACTTAACTTTTGACTCTGTTACACCAGGGAATATACAACCCAGGTCTTCTCACATGAGATCCCTGTGGTTTGATGGTGAGTTCAGGGAGATGAAGACCAGGTATTAGAGGTTGGACTGCAGCTGGCAGAGGTCCAGGACTGAAAAAGACAAACTGACATTGAGAACTCACTACAGTGAGTATCAAAGAACAAGTTTCCATAAGAAGGCAGTATACCTGTCAGTGGAGATTGCCTCAGGGAAGAACAGACTAGCTCAGCTCTTCCAGACTGTGGACAGGTTATTCCATCTTACCCATTTGCAGTTGAAAAGAGCAGTTTCAGCTGCCTAGGGCAAAGAGTATGTTCAATTTTTCTCTGACAGGGTGTTCTTGATCAGATCTAGGATTTCCCCAGTAGGGCTGTCATTGCACCACAGTGGAAAGGTGACTGTTGCAAGGAGAACTCCTCCCATTTGGAGTGAGTATAGGCCAGTGGGGGGTGGAAGAGGTCTGTGTGGTAACCTCAAAGTTGCAACACACTTGTTGTGAACTGGGCCTGGGCCTGACCCATCTCCTTGTGGGTTGTGTGTGGTTTTTAGGTTCAATGTTCACTGAGATTATAATATCTTGGAGGGGTCCTTCCCTAGCACCTTAAAAGAGGTGCTGGGGAAGCCCCTTCTGAAGAAACCATCCTTGAACCAAGACTACTTAGTGTATTGTAGACCAGTCTGTAACATTTGAGGGAATAGTGGCTCTGCAGCTCGTGGCACATCTCATGACCTTTGATATCTATGAGCCTCTCCAGTCAGGATTTAGGTCTAGGAACAGTATGGAGACACATCGGTCAGAGTGCACAATGATCTCAGGGCTAGAGCTAGAGAGGAATAGTCAATTATAGTCCTCCTTGACATCTCTATAGCATTTGACACTCTGAACCATGATGTGCTGTTGGATCACCTTTGGGAGCTCTGTGGCCTCACTGGCATAGTTATCATCATCTGGTTTGAGTCCTTTCTGAGAGATAGTACACAGGGAGTGGTGAAAGGGAATTTCTCCTCACTCCCAAAGACTTGTTGTGTGGAGTTCCATAGGGCTTGATCCTCTCACCCATGTTATTTGTGGAGTACATGCTACCTCTGGGAGATATCATTAGATGGTACAGTGCCAGGTTTCACTGCTATGCAGATAACACCCAGCTGTATTTCTCATTTGCACCCAAGACACATGATGCGGTGGAAGTACGGAATTCATGTCTGTCCAAGATCCAGGACCGGATGTCCTATAGCTGGCTGAACCTTAACCTGAACAAGGCAAAGAATCTAGTGATTGTGCTTGGTCATCAGCAGGGTGCAGAGGTTGTAGGAGAGGTGAATTGCCTACTGCTTGACTCCTGTACACTTGCTGCCTTTACTAAGGTGAGGAATCTGGGACTCATTCCTTATAATAGATTGACACTTGAGGCTCAGGTGGTGAACTGGGTAAGAAACTGGCTTGGGGATAGGAGGCAATGGGTAGTGGGTAATGGAAGTTGATCTGAGGAAAGGGAGGTAACCAGTGGGGTACCAAAAGGGATCAGTCTTGGGGCAAGTCCTTTTCAATGTCTTCATCTGTAACATTGCAGAAGTGTTGGAAGGAACGATTTACCTCTTTGCAGATGACACCAAGATCTGCAACAGGGTGGACACTCCAGATGGGGTGGAGAAAATTGGAAGGGACCTAGAAGGGCTGGAGAAATGGTCCCATGTGTGGCAGCTGAGATTCAATGCAAAGAATTGCAAGAACATGCACCTGGGGTGCAGAAACTCTGAGGCAAGCTACAGGATGGGAGAGCAATTGGTGGTCACCAGGGATGAAACAGATCTAGGGATTATCATCTTAGATGACCTGGAGGTGGCCAAACAATGTGCAACGGCTATAGGGAGAGACAGTGGCATGCTTGGATGCATTGGGAGAGGTATCATGAGCAGAAGAAGGGAGCTGGTGATACTCCTATAACAAACACTGGTGAGACCTCATCTGGAATACTGTGTACAGTTGGGGAGACCACATCTTCATAAAGACTAGACAGGGTAGAGGCAGTGCAGAGGAGAGCAACTAAGATGATAAGGGGCTTGCACCACAAGCCGTATGAGGAAAGATTGAAGGACCTTAATATGTATTCACTGGTGGAGAGGAGGGAGAGAGGGTATATGATAGAGACCTTCAAGTATCTCAAGGGCATCAATAAGGTGCAGGTGGGGACATCTTCCAGTATAGGACAGATACAAGAACAAGGGGGCACAATATGATATTGTAGGGTGGCAGGATAAGGGGAAATATGAGGAAGTTCTTCTTTTCTGTGGTGGTGTTGGATACATGGAACAGCCTGCCACAAGAGGTGGTGGGAGCAAGCACAGTAGAGGGACTCAAGCACACCTGGGATAGACCTAAAGGAACCATAGAGATGGGAAGGAAAGGCTAAGATGGTGACCAAATAGGGTCACTATCTGCTATTACAGGCAGGAAAAAGGGAAGACTGGATGGGCCTAGTGGTCCTTATCTGCCATCAATGTTCCATGTTTCTATGTGTCATCTGTTGTCTGGAGTATCTTTTACTATTTGAGGAATATTGCCCAGATTAAAGACTCAGTACATGCTTTTGTAACCTCCAAACTCCACTACTGTAATCCTATCTACTTTGGGGTTAATGAAGGGGTCCTGCATTGCCTGCAGCTTGTGCAGAATGGAGTGACCAGGATGCTGACAGGTCTCCCAAAGTCTTGACACATGACCCGTGTCCTGTGTAATCTGCTATGGCTGCCAGTGAGGTGGAGAACCCTTTCAAGGTCAATTAATTGACCCATAAAGCTGTATATGGACTGGGTCTTAGCTATCTGACCAACCACCTGATTTGTTAACATTCCAAGCGTTCTCTCCCCTTCTCCAAGGTGGGCCTTCTAGTGGTTCTCAGGACATGGTGCATATCATCTGAAGATCAAGCTTTCAAGGTGGCAGAACTGGCCCTATGGAACTTGCTTCCAAGATCTTTGAGGGATGACCCCTCGCTGGAGGCCATTAAGAGAGGCATGAAGTCATACTTAATTAGGGAAGCCTTTGGCATATACTGTAGGTCATGCTACCACACACTGCCTATTTGGTTAGACCCGTTTGCTGAACTTAATTACCATTTTAATTATATAATTTATTTTTATCATTTTTATGTTTGATAAAGTAAGCTGTTTAAGATTTCTATATTTGTAATTGTTCATGTCCATATTGTCCTGGGCTCTATACAGTGCCATGGGCCTCAGGGAATGGGCAATCATCAAATTAAGTTTTGCTTAGGGTCTATGAATTAATGTTCTGTTACAGAGTTTGTCAGACTTACTGACGCTGATTTCAGACCTAGTTCTGGGGTGCTTCCTCTTACTTGATACTATGGTACCAAGGCTGCTGGAAAAGCCACATTCTTTTGAAGGTTTGTAATTCTTTTAAGTTATGACTGATCTCCTGCTTCTTGCAGGCCCTGTGCAATAAAGTTAATACTGATCCTACCCTTCTTGCAGACCCTCTGCAATAAAGTTAATACTGATCCTACCTGCCCTACTTGAAGAAGCAGACTTGTGGGGCATGGCTCTAAACTGAAGCTTTAAGAAGCAAAATTGTGGAGCATGTCCCTGCTCATTAGCTTGGGTCACCTGTGTAGCAGTTGGGGAGAGAAGCGGGTGTTAAGGTAAAAAAACCCTAACACTACATTTTACCTTCTTTTGTAACTCTAACATATGCAATACCATTGTTTTTATGCCATGAATATACAGTACATATATGAGCTTGCTATGCCACAAAATAGAGAATACTGGATAGGCAACTATGCACAAACAGTGTGTTCTGTCACATAGGGGTTTAAATTCCCTCTGACCACACGAGCAAAGATCAAGAGGTTGATAGCAATCACAACACTGAGGTGGCAGAACACACTGGTTTTGCATAAAGTTGCTCACTCTATATTTTTTTAGTGTACTGCATACTATTACATGAACTATGTGCACTGTGGTTCTTTCACTATCAGAATGAAACTGACTTGTGCAGTCTCTAGAGGTTTTAAAATGCTGTTATACTACAGAAGAGTACAATCACATTCCATGACCCTTGAACTGTGATATAACAGCATTTTGAAAGGGATGGAATTCTATACAGGACAATGCTGACTATACACTATCTGGTCATATTTCATGGGTGTATGGGACTTTGCTGTCAGATGTTTTATATATTACTTAAGGATGAACACAAAATGTTTACATGTTTTATTATAGTTGTATTGTAGAAAGGTGGTTGTTTAACATGGTAATAATGTTGCATTAAATGGGGAGAGAGAATGTGTGCTAATTGGCAGCAGTTAGTAATGTTCTTATTTACAGTAATGAACTGCATATTTCCAAATTATCCATATTTAACTGTACCTGAAAAACAATGATTTAAAAAAACTCTGTTTTTAATTGTATTCTTGTCATGGAAAACATTCTGCACAATTCTCTTTAAGGAATCAATAATTTGAAGGATTTTGGAAGACTAAGGTTTGCTGAAAAAAGCACCTAGCTTTACCTGCGATGTTTGCTTTTAGGTTTGCTTGAAGGGGCAGAGCAAGGAGCAACATTAACAAAGACAAAGCAAGGAGAAAGATTAAGGCTTCTTTTGGCTAAGCAGAGTTACTGTCTTGTTACTATATTGTTTTGTGCTTACAGGTTGTGCTTATAGGTTTTATTACTGTTTTGTGCTTACAGGTTTTGCAGTTTGCTCTCTCTTTAAGCTAAGCAGAGTTACTGTTTTGTTACTATTCTGTTTTGTGCTTCCAAGTTTTGTTTTGGGCTTCCAGGTTTTGCAGTCTCTTTCTCACATCGAAGAAGCAAAATGCTTTTCTTCCACAGCTCTTCCAGGGAATTAGGAGTGTAACTGGTATGGGGGAGGGGTGAAGCTGACAAAGGCTTAGCACCTTCTAACAGAAAGAGATTTAAAAGGTCAGGTTAGCTGGTGTGCTGAGGTGGAAGACTAAGGTTTGCTGACAAAAAGTACCTAGCTTTACCTGATCTTTTTTCTTTTAGGTTTGCTTGAAAGGACAGAGAAGGAACAACATTAACAAAGCAAGGAGAAACATTAAGGTTTCTTTTGGTTAAGCAGAGTTACTGTCTTGTTACTATTTTGTTTTGTGCTTAGAGGTTGTGCTTACAGGTTTTGTTACTGTTTTGTGCTTACAGGTTATACAGTTTGATTTCTTTTTAGGATAAGTATAGCTATTGTTTTGTTACTATTTTGTTTTGTGCTTACAGGTTTTGTTTTGGGCTTACAGGTTTTGCAGTCTCTTTCTCACATTGAAGGAGCTAATGGCTTTTCTGCAACAGCTCTTCCAGGGAATTAGGAGTATAACTGGGAGTGGAGCTGACAAAGGCTCAGTACCTTCCAACAGAAGGAACATTTAAAAGGTCAGGATAATTTTACTTTCTCTCCGAGGGTGCTGTTGTCGTTGGTGTTTGTTGGAGCCATTGCCAAATGTTGATTGTTTTTCTCTGCGGGTACCTTTACTGATTTTCTGCAGGGGAAATACCCACCCACTCCAGCCCCATTCCCACCCACCCATGCTCATCCTCTAATATAACCCTTAACACCCTCATATCCTTCCTGTGGAAGCAAGGAAAGGGCTTAGACTTACTGCACATCTCAGAAAAAAAATTGATCTTTTCTCTTCACTGACTTTCATCCACACATTGCTTGGCTAGGAATCTCCACATAAATAAGGAAAAAAAATATATATTTTTTTGTCCAACCTGTTCTAACCTTTGCTTCCATATGTTCCTTAAAACAGCTGCTGTAAAACCATGACAGGAGGATAAATAGTCTTTTAACTCTCTAGAAGTCACCCAAGTGGATCTGCTCCAGCTTCTCCAAATTAAAATATTCTAGTAGCAATGGAGATTGTAATTTGTGAACAATGTGGGGCTCTATTCATCAGCGCAATCTTCTGTGGCCTGGGTCAGTGTCCAGCTTGCTGAGCTATAGCCATCCTTAGGGCCCAGCTGAGGGATGCATGGGCCACAATACATAAGCTTCAGGTTAAATTGCAAAGCTACAGGCACCCGCTCATCCTGCCTCTGACCCAGCAGCACACAAATGTCAGCACCGATCCTAGGCAGGATCCAGAATCAGAGGGCTGCCAGGTGATTTGAAGGGGGAGTCAAGACCATGTGGCAACAACTAAAGCATGAACATCTGAAAACAATATGCTTATGAATAACATATATGCAACTCTGGTAATGGAACCAGTCACTGGGCATTGCAGTGCTTCTAGGGAATGGTTCATGGAACCAAGCATGATTGAAAAGGATAATGAAAACAATGGCAATAGGGACAAAAGGAAACTTATCATAGTGAGATATTCCATGATCCACAGAGTGGAATCCCACATAAAATCAAACGGCAGTACCAGGGTCATTGTCAAGTGTCTTCCAGGCACATCTTCAAAAAGGGACACAAAATGCATCAAGCAGATCATGCGAAGAGTGGATGGAACAAAACACATAGTCGTTCACCTAGAGACAAATGACTTATCCAATCAATCAGTTGCAGAGACAAAGGAACACATTGTACAACTTGCTAACAGAATATTTTCTCTTTCCTCCATACTGGTATTCTCTGAGGTGCTTCCAGTCTGGGTTTGAGGTGGAAGCCCCAAGAGGATCAAAGAGGAGGACATGCACAAGTTTAACTTATGGCTGAGGGAATGGTGCCTGGAAAACGGCTATCATTGGCAACTGGCAGTCCTTCTGGGAGAAGGGCTTCTTTCAGTATGATGGCCTCCACCTGGCAAAGGAAGGGGTGAGGGTGTTTGGTCAAAAATTTGATGTGTATGCAGTCCATTTAAACTGAAGGCTAGGGAGGTGGTGATGACACTTACGAAGGCAAAAGGGTAAGAAGGTCACTACCCCCCTGACAGCAGCACATTATTGAGTAACTACTCAAAAGCATGATAATACCATACAAATTAGGGAAAAATCTCTTGTCAGTACCTGCAGCAAAACTCTTAAACAAAATTTTTCATCCAAAAACACAGGTACAGATCCAAGGAGTTCTGGCAGGGATACAGATGAGGAGCAGAAGCCTTTCCAACAAAACATTTTGTCCAAAACCACAGGTGCAGACCAAAAGAGTTCCATAAATGTTTCATCTGAAACCACAGGTGCAGACCAAAGGAGATCCATTAAGAGTACTAAAGAAGCATTGCAAAACAAAAGGAAGCCAACCTTTGCTAAGAGTGAGAGTAGAACATGGTGGGCAATTGTAATAAACACCATAAGCCTGGTGAACAAAATCCCTGACCTCAAGGCCATCATGGCAGAAGCCGAACTTGATTTAATGGCTGTGATGGAAACCTGGTTCAATGAGAACTATGGTTTGGATATGGCTATCCTGGGCTACCATCTATACAGAAGGGACAGGAAGGGTAGGAAAGAAGGTGGGGAACATTATATGTCTGGGAGGAAATCAAGGCTATAGAGATTCAGGAGATTGTGGATGAGTCAGAAGCACTATGGGTAACAGCTGAGACAGGATCAGGGGCAGCCATTAGGATAGGAGTCATCTACAGGACCCTTTTAGAAGGGGATACTGGGGACAAGGAAAGGATGGAGACATTCCACAAAATGACAGACAAGGGTGAGACAATAATAGTAGGGGATATTAACTTGCCAGAAATAAACTGGAAATCTTGTACAGCATCCTCATCAAGGGGAAGGGACTTTGTAATGGCCCTGTAGAATGCTGGGCTGAGGCAGCTTATGGAAACTCCTACCAGAGGTGAAGCTGTCCTGGACTTGGTTTTAACTAACAGAGACAGAGTAAAGGAGGTAGAGGTGGGGTATCACTTAGGAAATGCAACCACTGCATGGTGGGATATAAAGCAAAGACTGGTGAAGATATTTGTTATTCCAAGATCAGGGTTTTAGATTTCAGGATAGCAGACTTTTGGAAGATGAAAGATAGCCTGGCAGAGAGTCTTAGATACAGGGAAGAGAAAGGAGTAGTCTAAATGTGTGAGTATCTCAAAGAGCTATCACAGAGGAAACAGAACAGTGTGTCAGAAGGGTGAGCAAGGCAAACAAGAAAAGGAAACCCCTCTGGTTCTCCAGGGAGGTGGCTTCAATAGTAAGGGAAAAAAAGAAGGTATACACAAAGTTTAAGATGTCAATGAAAGACGAGGATAAGGAAACCTATAAGGTAGCATAGAGGAAAACTGGTACGGCAATAAGGAAGGATAAAGCCCTGAATGAACTGAGTAATGTGCAGGGGTAATGGAGGGAGATAAAATCTTCTTTAGGAACATAAGGGAAAAAAGGAAAACCAAGGTGGGATAGTTAGACTAGCAGATGATGGAGAGAAACTGTTAGAAAAAGATTGCAAGAATGCAGAAATCTTAAACAAGTACTTCTGTTCTGTGTTCACCAAAGAGAACACAGGGAATGGGCCAAGACAGCATAGCAGCAACACCCAGGGACTGGGGGTTGACACAAGCCCCTTCACAGAGGCTCAAGTATTGGAAGCTTTAAATAAACTAAAGGTGGACAAGGCCATGGGACAGGATGTGATTCACCCTTGAGTTCTCAGGGAGCTGGGGAGTGTACTAGGGGCACCCCTAGCAGAACTATTCACCAAACCACTAGAGCGTGGGACCATACTGGAGGACTGGAAAAGGGCAATAGTGTTCTTGCTCCACAAAGCAGGCAGCAGGGAGGAGGCTGGCAATTACTGTCCAGTAAGCCTCACATAGGTGGTAGAGAAATTAATGGAGACATTACTCAAACTAAGAATCATAGCGTATCTGGAATCCAGTGGGCAGCAAGATCCAAAACAGTATGGATTCATGGCAGATAGGTTTTGCAAAACTAACCTGGTCAACTTCTTAGGCTGGGTTACAAGGATAGTAGATCAGGAAACAGCTGTAGATGTTGTCTATCTGGACTTTAGCAAAGCCTTCAACTCTGTTTCACACAGAAGGCTGGTAAGGAAGCTGGACCACATGGGAGTGAGAAGGGAGGTGGTTGAGTGTGTGAGTAGCTGGCTGAGAGGAAGAACAGAGGGTTCAGGTAAACAGGGCATTTTTAGCTAAGAGGGAGGTGATTAGTGTGTTATCACAGGAATCGGTACTGGGTCCCCTACTCTTCAATCTGTTCATAGCAGACATTGCAAATGGTCTGGAAGGTAAAGTGTGTCTATCTGCTGATGACACCAAGATTTGCAACAGTGTGGATTCCCCTGAAGGTGTGAGGAGTATGACTTCAGACTTGAAGAAACTGGAGGAGTGGTCAGAAACATGGCAGATAAAATTCAACACCAAAAAAATGCGAAGTCGGCAGAAACAATCCCAAAAAGAATTATTATCTGGAAGAAGAGAAGCTAGCCTCCACCATCAAAGAGAAGAACCTAGGGGTTTTTATATTAGAAGACTTGAAAGTGGGTAAACAGTGTGAAAAGGCAGCACTAAAGGCAAGTGGCATGCTGGGCTGCATCAGGAGGAGAATCACGAGTTGCACGAAAAAGGTGGTGTTACCACTCAACAGGGTGCACCCCCACTTGGAGTACCGAGTACAGTACTGGAGACTGCACCTCAAAAAGTTCATAGAATCCACACAGTGTAGAGGAGGGCCATGAAAATGATTCAGGGACTGCACCATATGGCATACCAGGACAGGCTGAGGGAACTCAGTATGTACACCCTGAAACAGAGGAGGGAGAGGGGGCAACATGATTGAGACTTTTAGATATATGAGGGGTATAAATAAGGCTAACATTCAGGAGCTTTTCCAATTGTAAGAGAGAGGGAGAATGAGAGGACATGACATCAGACTGAAGGGTGGGAGGTTCAGGAGTAATACAAGGAAGTTCTTCTTTACAGGTAGGGTGGTGGACCCATGGAATAGCCTACTCAAGGAGTTAGTGGGGGCCAAAATGGTAAGCAAATTCAAGAAGACATGAGATAGACATAAAGGTATCATACGGAAAGGCAAAGAAAGGGAAAGGGGAATAGCACCAGGCTGGTTCTTGTGCAGACTAGATGTACCTTGCTGTCCCCTTCTGCCATCACTTTCTATGTTTCTATGTTTCACTGTGCCATGGTTTATCTACAGAATACTAAGCATGTGCAGTTGTCATATCAGAATCACACTAAGGGTTTGATTCTCAAAGGTTGATGCAGGGCTTGCATTAAGCCCTGAATCAAAAACAGCACTGCACCAAACACATTCCTGCAGCCTGCACCTGATTTACAAAGGTCAAAAACATTTGTGACACTTTACCCCCTTTATGGCGACTTTCTCCAAATATTTGGTGCAAACCCTTAAAAAGGTTTCTTGATTGCTGCAAAATGAAACCAGCAAAAACCTGGTCTAACATGCAGCACATGGCACATGGGATCAAGAATCCCGATTGTAGGCCAGGGAATGCAGCAAGCCCCATGTGCCATCTGTTTGGCTCACCTGGGGCTTCCAAAATTACAACACATTTGAGAACTGAGCCCTAAGAGTTCTGTACACAAACTGTGACATAGATAAGATTCCAGATCACCAGTTGCTTGAAAAGAACTGCAATAGAAGACTGCCTACACTGCCAATAACAGCAAAACAAATTAAAATACAGTTTTTCACAACCCTTTTTATTCATGTACAGTTAAATAATGGATCATTTAGGGGAATGACTATCATTTCTGAAAACTGGAACATTAAAACAGCTTATACATGTTAACAGTGCTGTAATAAGGTGTGCATTGTGTCTACACGTGTGATTGAGAATAACTTGCCACATAGATTGTACTATAATAAGCTGGTGAAGTTTTATTAATAGTGTGTAGAAACATAGAATCATAGACTTTGATGGCAGATAAGGTCCGCTTGGCCCACCCAGTCTGCCCATTGCCCTACCTATTGGATAAGCTGCAGATCCTAGTTAACCAACAGCCTACTTCCTCCTATTCCCACCAGAATTGTCTAAAGTCCATCCAATGCATTTTTGAATTCCTCCACTGTTTTTGACCTCATGCCCTCCTCAGGAAGGCTGTTCCATGCATCCACCACCCTCTGCATTAAACAATACTTCCTCACATTGTCCTTGAGCCATCCCCCCTCCATCTTCAAATTGTACCCCCTTGTTCTTGCACATCTCTTTTTCTGAAAGATGCTACCCTCCTGGACTTTGTTGATTCCCTTGAGGTACTTGAAAGTTTCTATCATGTCCCACTTTCCTTCCCTTCCTTCCTCAAGGGTATACATATTAAGCTCCTTTAGTCTCTCTTTATATGACTTCTCGTGCAGACCCTGCACCATTTTAGTTGCCCTCCTCTGGACTACCTCCATCCTGTCTATATCCTTGTGGAGATGGGGTCTCCAGAACTGCATGCAATACTCCAGATGGGGTCTCACCAACTGTCTGTACAGAGGGATGACTACTTCCTGTTTTCTATGGGTGATGCCTCTTCCTATGCATCCCAGTATCCCCCCAGCCCTCCTTACTTCCTTCTCACATTGCTTGCTTACCTTTAGGTCATCTGATATGATTACCCCAAGTTCCCTTTCCATTTTTGTTGTTGTCAGTACCCCCAGCCCCCATTGTGTACTCTTCCCTTGGGTTTTTGTTTCCCAGGTGCATTACTTTGCACTTCTTTGCATTGAATCTAAGCTGCCATACATTTGACCATTCCTCCAACCTTGCCAAATCCCTTTTCATCCTTTCCACCCCCCTTGTGTATCAACCCTGTTGCAGATCTTTGTGTTGTCTACAAAGAGGCATACTTTTCCTTCCTGTCCTTCTGCAATGTCACTTATAAAGACATTAATAAGGACCTGATCCAGTACTGAACCCTGCGGTACCCCTCTAGTAACCTCCCTTTCTTTGGAGTGGACTCCATTTACTATTACCCTCAGTGTCCTGTTGTCCAGCCAATTTTTTACCCAGGCTACAACCCTGGGACCCACTCCCAGGCTGGCTAATTTCTCTATTAATCTTTTATGTGGGACTGTGTCAAATACCTTGATAAAGTCTAGCTAGGTCATGTCCATAGCCCCTCCCAAGTCTACTACTTTGGTCACCCAGTCAAAGAAATCTATTAGATTTGTCTGACATGATCTTCCCACTGTGAATCCATGCTGCCTTAGGTCCTGTGCCCTGCTGACCTCTAGGTACTCAACAATTCTTCATTTCAGAATTGATTCCATCATTTTCCCTACCACTGAGGTCAAACTAACAGGTCTATAGTTTCCTGCCTCTGCTTTGTTCTCACTTTTGTGAAGAGGAATCACATCTGCCCTCTTCTATTCCTTAGGTACCACGCCATCCTCCCATGGTTCATTAAAAAGGGTAATCAGTGGTGTCATTAGTTCTTCCCTTAGTTCTTTTAGAATTCTGAAGTGAATCCCATCATGACCCATTGCTTTGTCTACCTTTAGTTTTAGGACTTCTTTCAGAACTATTTCTTCTGTGAATGGACTGGTATCGATCCCTCTATCCAGACTGCTTCTATTGATTGGATTAGGTACCTTTCCATCCTCTGCTTTTTTAACTACTGAGCAGAAGTGGGGTCCCACAGGGATCAGTCCTTGGGCCCCTCCTGTTCAATGCCTACGTCTCTGACATAAGGACAGGAATCAGGAGTGAGATGAGTCTCTTTGCGGATGACTCAAAACTGGGGGTGGTGGTGGATGGGGAGGAGGGGAGGGTGGCTCTACAGGGGGACCTGGAGGCTCTGGAAGATGGTCTAGAAAGTGGAAGCTGAGGTTCAATGCAGGGAAATGCAAGGTACTCCACCTGGGGGCCAGAAACCCGGGCCAAGTGTACACCCGGGGGGGAATGCTACAAGTCTCGATGGCTGAGAGGGACCTGGGGGTGGTGGTGGGTGTCAAAATGAACAACTCAGAGACTTGTAAGAGGGCAGCAGCCAAGGCCAACAGGATGCTGGGATGCATCGCTAGGGGGATCACCTCCAGAAGGAGGGAAGTGATACTCCCTCTGTATAACTGCTTGGTGAGGCCACACCTTGAGTACTGCGTGCACTTTTGGAGGCCACACTTAAAGAGGGACATTAAACTCCTGGAGAGGGTCCAGAGGAGGGCAACCAAAATGATTTGGGGCTTGGGGGACAGGACCTATGAGGAGAGGCTCGAAGAGCTAAATATGTACACATTGGAAGAGAGAAGGGACCGGGGGGACATGATAGAGGTCTTCAAGTACATGAAGAGGGTAAATAGGGGAGGAACAGTCAGGGTGCTTCGAAGGAAGGAGGAGGTGGCCACTAGAAGGCATGGGTGGAAGCTGGAGGGGGAAAGATTCAGGGGAAAAAGGAGGAGGTGCTACTTCACTGAGAGGGTGGTGGAGCCATGGAATGCACTGCCTAGGGGGCTGGTGGAGGCAGAGATGGTGGAGGGGTTCAAGAGGGGCTGGGATAGATACATAGGAAGGGTTCTGGAAGCAAAATCTAATGCAGCAAGAATATCCGGAACTGGGACGGGAGAAGCCACAGAAGGCGAGGGGGGCAGCAAGGTCAGCACCCAGGTTGGGGGCTGACCAATCGAGCAGACTCGAAAGACCATTAGGCCTATTCTGCTGGCATTTTAGTATGTTAGTAAGTATTCATTCAGTATCCCTGTTTTTCACTCTCATACTCTGCCCACCCACTCTCCCCTTTATTTTTTATTTATTTATTTAGCTTTTGTTGACCGGGTAAGTGCACTAGACAAATCCTGCCTATTTTTAGGCACGATCCGGGGGAGGGGGATACAGATGAATGGCAACTGACCTTGAACCAGATTAAGCTGTTGGTGGTATTTTTTAGTGAATGAAGGAAATTTGGCCAGGACACTAGGGAAATTCCCCTACTGCATGCTTGCAGTAGGGGGACCTGCTGACTGTCATGGCATTTGGCATTTGGAGCTCAGCTAGGCATGGAGCTGGAAGTCTTACCTGTGGAAGGCAGGGGAGCTGTTGCTAATGAGATGGAGACAGATGACGGTGCGATGGTGAGTGCTGCTGTGTGCGAACCAGGGGAGCTTTTTGGAGAAGACCACAGAGTGTACCACGCTATGGGAGAGACGGGAGATGCAGGACACCAACGGCCGGAGAAGATGGATGCTGTTACAGCACAGACCGAGGAGGTTAGCGGCCCAGAAGATGTGCAGGCCAGCAAGTGGCACACAGAGCACCCGATCATGGAGGAGGTGGATTCGATAGCCTCTGGTGCAGCTAGGATGCCTTTTGCATTGGATGAGGAGTGTGGAGCAATGCGGAAGTCGCAGGCAGTGACGGGGGGATCTTCCCAGCCAGAGACTGGAGCAAGGAGACAGCCCTGCTTGACGCAGGCTAGATGAAGAAGGATGGCAAGTGGATTCCGGATACTGAATGGATTACTTTTTCCCGGGAGGATGCGGCCATCCAGGAGCCTTCCGGGTCAGTGCAACCAGGGGATTTGCAGATGGAGGCAGGTATTGCCTCAGCTGGTGAGAATTTTTCATCTTTTAATGTTGGGATGGACTCAGGGTCTCCTTCTGGAACATCAGATGTTCCCCCCCTTCCTCTCCTCGGAGGGAGCAATTTAATAAAGGTCCTCGCTTCTCGGACCTGTTTCGTAACAATCATTTGGAACAAGCCCCCAGAGGGAACACTGTCCACCTTAGGTACGGGGGGGGGCTTCCAGAACAACCTGATCGATTCCTTGTGGCACGCAGGCTTCTCAAAGGATCTATGAATTTTCTGGCATCAGACATTTATGCCCTTATTAACATTCGGGGGGAAGAAACTTTTGATGTCAGTTTTAAATCATTTGCGGGTCTTGATAAATTTTGGCAAAAGTATGATTCCCTTAAAATGACCCCTTTATGGACTCCGTTTTGGGCCATTCCTATAACGAAACCACTATTTAAAACTGTGCATGTTATGTTTAGGAATGAAGGGGTGAATGTGGGGGACATTTTGTATTGGTTTGAGAGTAAATGCACTGTCTTGGGTCCTCCTGAACCAGTTATTGATGGGGAGGGCATTTGGACAGGCAGTTGGAAGTTTAAGATAAAATTACATATTGTGGGAGATATGGTTCACCATATTCCGAATAGCTTTTTCTTGGGAAGGGATCGAGGTGTCTGCTTTTACTCAGGTCAGCCCAAGGCATGTTATAAATGTGGGAGCCCATGTCATCTCAGCAGTGCATGTGATAAAATCAAATGTGCCTTATGTAGGGAACTTGATCATGACAGTAGTACCTGTAGCAATGTTTTCCGCTGCAACCTGTGTGATGCCCAGGGACATGCCTACCATCAATGTCCATATGCGGGCCAGAACAATTCAGGAGGTTTAGATAAGGAAACTTTGATTTCAGATGCCCAGGGCTGCTTTAGGCCACATACGGAGGAAGCAGCCTCCCATGACCCGAATCCTCCTGGTCCGGCTCCAACGGGTTCACCTCCTCCTGTGGGAGAGGCATCTGACTCCTCTGGTATACTTCACATGGTTGTACAACCACAGGAAGGTCAGGGGCACATTGCACCTATTGTGGCCATTTCTGCCCCACATCTGCCCCAGAGTTCCAGGCACCTCACCCAAGACATGTGACTAGATCTCTTGCAAAAAAACTTGCTTTACCACCCCTTACCACTATGCATAACACTTTTCAGGTCCTGCAGGATGTGAATGGAGACTCTGAATCTGATTTATCAGTGGCCTCGGGGGTTTTGTCTGGGATGGAGTGTGATGAGGAGGGAGGACCCGAATTACTGGTCTCCAAAAAGAAGTCGGGATGGAAACGTAAAAAGGACAAATCTTAGTCATTTCCGCTGGCTTTTTTGACGATAGCTTCCTTGAATTCTCATAGCCTCAAGAATTCAAAAAAACGTCTAGGGCTTTTACATTTTTGTAAAACCTTACCTGCAGATATTTTACTGCAGGAGACGCATTTCTCTGCCCTTACAGATGTCAATTACACCAAGAAATTGTGGCATTCTGGACCCTCTTTTTGGTCCTTTGGCCCTGACGCTGCAGATGGGATGGGGGTATTATTCTGTCATCCTTTTGTTCAAGTCACTGGCTTAGTAGACATAGTCCCAGGGCGGGCTTTGCTCCTGGACTGTGTCTGCCGAGGGTTTTTTCTCTGGGTCATTAACATTTATGCACCCCAGGTTAAATCAGCCAGGGTTGCCTTGTTTTCAGAAATACAACAGTACTTGTCTACCCCTAGGCACTTTATTCTGGGGGGGATTTCATTTGTGGGTTGGATATTAAATTTAAAGATCAAATGCAGCGTAAGATGAATTGTGATTCTCATGTTTTGTTTAATCTATTGCTGACGGCCTCCTTGACAGGTGCTTATAGAACATTATATTCTGACTCAGGATTCACTTATAAACATGGCAGCCTTGCAACACGAATTGACTTTATTTTTTCTTCCAGATATTTGTTACCTTACTTTTTTTTTTAGCCCCGTGTGAATTTTCAGACCATTTCTTGTTACAAGCAAAGTTTTCTTTAACTAAGATTCCACCGGCCTTTCCTGCCTTGCCGGCTAGGAGGAAACTGAACCCGACAGTTCTTGCTACTGAGCGTTTTCAGTTATGTTTATTTCAGGTTTTTGACAGAAGGCATTCGGTAGCTGGGATGTATGATTCCTGGGGTGATTGGTGGATGGACACTAAAATGGAATTTCGGTTGGCCTCTAAGGCTCATCATTTTAATACCCAGTCTATGGATTATCTTGACTACTTAAAACACAGAGCACAGTTCTATAAATTACTGTCACTTCCCTCGGTTTCTAATGTTCATATACAGGAACAAATAGCCGTTCTCAGGCAAAACATGAGGAATTACCATTATGGGAAGGCTAGTAAAATTCATGAAGAATTATCTTATGGGCTTAAGTCTTCACCAAGTTCAGACCCTTTTTCAGCATGCAAACATACTTTAGACAGTAAACTTATGGAGGGTCTCTATGATTTTCAGGGGATCCTATGCACAGCGGACACTGACATGCTGCACATAGCTGGAGGCTTTTTGCAATCACAACATGGTAAAGCTTTCCAGCTTACCATTAAATGGGAGGATTTGTTTATTTTTTATCTACCTACCATTACTCCCTCTGACTCTCTTATTTTAGATAAACCCATTACCCTGGCCAAGGTTAAATCAGAAGTAGCACATTTAAAATCAGGGATATCACCTGGTCCAGATGGTTTAATTAATGAACTATACAAACTCATGACGGATGACATCAGTACCATCCTGACTTCTGCTTTTAATGAGATTCTGGATTCTTCACAGATGCCAACTGGTTTTTTTGGATGCTTTGACAGTTTTCTTATTTAAAAAAGGGGCTAAGTACCGCATTGAAAATTGGAGACCAATCTGTTTATTAAATACAGATTACAAAATTTTTTCAGCAATTCTGTGTCATCGGCTCCAACAGGTTGCTTCTTTTTTAGTACATCCGGTGCAAACACGTTCTACTCCAGGAAGACACATTCATCAGCATTTGACTCTCCTACGGAATGTGTGTGAGTTTGGATGCTTGGGGAAACTATCTGGGTACTTACTTACTTTCTTTGGACCAGGCTCAAGCCTTTGATAAGGTGGCACATGGGTTTTTATTTGATGTTCTCCGGAGCTATGGGTTTTCTACTAAAATAAGAACCTGGGTGGCACTTCTATATAGCAATGCCCAAAATTTTCCAATTGTTAATCATTTGGTTGGGGAAGGGATTGATTTCTGTAGAGGAGTGTGCCAAGGTTGTCCACTCAGTCCCTTATTATGTACCTTCATTTTGGATCCTTTGGTTCGGGAAATTCTTTATCATCCACACATCCGAGGCTTAACTCCATCTTTAGAGGTTCCGCCACAATGTTTGGCAGTATATGCGGATGATATGTGTTTCTTGCTCCAGGATGTAACTGAAGGACTAGTTGCATTACTTGTAGTGGACCAGTTTGGTTGGATCTCGGGAACATCCATAAATTACGAGAAAAGTGTTGGTGTTCTTTTAGGTGAAGGGGTTTTTGATTCTATGATTGGACAGATAACTATTTCTTTGGGACCCATCAAGATTTTAGGTTGTTTCTTTGGGCCAGGAGATCTAAATCTTATTAATTGGCAATCTCGCATTGTGCTAGGTAAAAAGAAAGTACATTTATGGAAAAACTGGTCATTTTCTAAGCAGAAATGTGTATTATAATCAAAAAAATTTTACTTCCTTTATTTCTTTATTTAAGTTCAGTTTTTCCCTTACCTAGGCATCACGAAACTCGTTTGTATAGTATTTTTTTTCAAATGTTGTAGGGTAGTAGATTGAACCCAGTCAAACAGGATTTTACGTATCTTCCAATTAAGGTGGGTGGTCTTGGGATGATTAATCCTGTAGCCTTTTATTTTTCTTTTTTTATTAAAACTATATTTAAGGAACAGTTGACCACAACTTCTCATCCATGGGATACCTGGACTATGTTTATCCTCCAAGATTTTTTATCACTGTGGTCTACTGTAGCACCTATTGCGAAAAGTAATTATAAGGTACCTTCCTTTTTGCCAATAGTGGTAGCTAAGCTTCATACGTGGAGGGTGGCTACAGATGAGGTTTTTAGGCTTTCCCGGAAAGGTATCTATCAATGTATAATGTCCCAGAATTTTTTTGTTCAGGTGGATTTTCCCAGGTGTAACCCCACGAAAACACACCTAGCTCTTAAAGTGCTCATGGATGGGAGGATTCCAGGTTGGATGTGGGATGTTACATGGTTGAGTTGCCATGGGAAGCTCAGGATTAAGGGGAATTTAAAACATTAAGCTTTAGCAGAAAGGAACTGCATTCGTTTTGAATGTGTGGGTATAGAAGAAACCCAGACTCATTTTTTTCATAATTGTCCACATACAGTACAGTGTTGGTCTGCTTTGTCTGTGAAATGGGGGTGGGGAACAACATGTCAGATTACATATGAAGGTTTGGTTTTAGGAGACTATTCAGGGTACTTTTCCTGTTTTCATCCTAGCACTGTTAATGTAATCTTTGCTTGTATCAAGTTTTATCTTTGGCATGCAAGATGTTCTTTTTTCCATACAACATACATGTATTTTACCAATGGTGGTGATCAACCAAATTGAATCGGCTTTATGGATACAGAAGGATTTTGAATACCATCATGTTCCAACTTCTCTATTTCATGAATACTGGAAGCATGGCTATTGGATTTGATATGAACTGTTTTTTTTTCTTTCCCCTACTTGTATTTTTCTGTTATTTCATTTGATATTTATACAGTGATGCTTTATTTTCATTTTCTATTTGATTTTGTTTCTTTTGAGTATCTGTATTGATGGTTTTTGGTTTTTGGCAATAAACAATTCCCCTACTCTTTTCGATAAGTGCCATGGAATCTTTAACATCCACCTGAACTACCACCAATCCAGGCAGATGGGACCTTGGTTTAAAGTCTCATCCGAAAAGACGGCACCTCAGAAGTGCAGCACCCCTCTCCTGCTACACAACAGTGTCAGTACTGGGATATTAACCCAAGTGCCAGATGTGGGAACTGAACCCACAGCCCTCTGATCTCCTGGCCTCAGAGGTGAATGTGCTACCTACTGAGCCACTGACACTGACTATTAAGCCTCACTATCCCTCCCTTGGTCTTTCTTCACTCCCTAATATACCTGTAAAAGGTTTTATAGCTAGATAGATAACATTTTTATTTTGATACAGGATATCAGATTCATGTCATTAGGGATAAAATCCCTATTCACAAGACAGTCCTGTAAGATGTTTTAGAAAAGAGAACAAAATGTAAAGTTACATAGATCAGATATTTATACAAAATGTGTACAAAAATATATATTGCACAAATGTATACTCTACAATAAACTTACCAAAATTAGTTTAAGACCACTCAAGTATATGATCAACACTTAAACAAATATGCAGGCAGATATAAAACTTATTTGATTGCAATGTACAGGCAGGTATATAACTACATCTAATACTAGAAGGTAATTTCTGAACCAGATTTCAACCTAACAATTACACACCACTTGAAACATTGTTTTTAATCCTATGCTAAATTGTTTAGGAGATACCATTGCTCTCATTGAATGTGGAAGCATATTCCAAAATTCTGCTGCTTGATATTTTAAAGTTTTTTTTACCAAATCTTGTTTTGTTGTAATTTGTCTTTATTTTATCTTCTAATACAGATCTAGTTAAGATCTGAATTGGTTCTACCTTTTTCGTCAGTGCAGTGACCAAAATATAGTTTTCAGGTTGTTTTGTGAAAAAACGATGCAATAATTTTAGCCAAGTCTCCCCATTTCTATGTTCTAAGGCTGTCCACCCCAACATATTTAATAATGTACAGTGATGTGTTCTATAATGGCATCCCAGTACAAATCTTGCAAGTTTATACTGCATTTTATCCAATTTATCCCACATTAATTTTGGTGCAACCCTACATATATTGCTTCCATAATCAATAGAGGGCATTATCATCTGCTCCACAATAGCTTTCCTCACTCTTTGATCCAGACATTTAGATGTTGTCTAAGTGCTCCTAATTTTTTATTAGCTTTATTTAACACCTCCCTAATGTGTACTTGAAAATTTAACTCTGCATCAAATATTAAACCTAAATATCAATAGTCAGTAGCCTGTTCTATCGGAATATTTGTTAAAGTTGGTATACCTAAGCTTGGTTTGTTACTATTCCCAAAATAAAGAACTTTTGTCTTCCTTGTGTTCATCACTAGCCTCAACTGGGTGAACCACTCCCCAGTACCACTGAAGTCCCTCTGCAATTTAATCTTCAAGTCCTACACATCTACCACAGATACAGTCAATGCCATATCGTCAGCATATAGCCTGATATTAGATGTTTGCACCATATAGGGAAGATCGTTACAAAACACTAAAAATAACAAGGGCCCCATTATAGATCCCTAGGGCACTCCTCTGTCAACTTGTTTCGTACTTGACAGAGTCTGAGACTCCCAAACCCTTTGTGATCTTCCAGTCAGGTAAGATTTAATCCAGTCCCATGGTCCCTCAGTAATGCCCATAGACCAGAGTTTCCCCAGCAGCAGGGAGTGGCCCACCAGATCAAAGGCCTTAGACAAATCTACAAACAAAATGGCAGTCTCTAAACCTGCATCCTGAGAAGTTGCCACTAAATCGTTAACATCAATCAATGCTGAACTAGTAGAAAGACCCGTTCTAAATCCTGCCTGATATGGTGTCAAAATTTTATTTTTTTCTAAATAGTCCATACTTTGTATGTGTACTTGCTTCTCCAAACATCTGGATATGATTGAGAGCAGGGCTACTGGCCAATAGTTACCTGGTTCATGATGTCACCCCCTTTGTATATTGGAATAATTTTACTTTGTTTCTATACTGATGGAAAAACCCCAGTACTCAAACTCCAATTAAACAGAAATGTTATTATTGGTGCTATATAGTCAGCAGCCATCTGTAAGAATTTACCTTCTAACCCATCCATGCCAGGGGATTTATGAATTTTTATCTGTTTTAGACATTTTTTTTTACCTCAGGTATATTTAATATTCTAAATCAAAAAGGTGGATATGATCCTTTGAAGTGTACTTCTTCCTGTGATACATTATTAGATAAAGGTGTTGTATCCAACCCTGGTAAATTAACAAAAAAGTAATTTAGAAAATTTGCAATTTCCCTAGGTTCCTTTACTATCCTTCCCTCATGAGTCAATTGATTTATATGTTGTTTATTTTTATTTCCTGGACTAATAATGTCATTTACTGTCTGCCAAAATCTTTTTGAATCATTATTCCCATCTATTTCTGCCTTAAAATTGTTTGACCTAGCTTTCCTAATCTGTTGTTTACAATAATTTCTTTTTGTTTTAAATATAACCCAATCACTACTTAATTTCTATTTTTTAGCCAATTTCCACAATGTATTCTTTATCCTAATATTTTTTAATAATTTATCATTTATCCAGGGCACCCTAGTCTTTCTCTTACTTGCTTTTATCTTATGTGCATGTGTATCACATATCTCCAAGAATCTATATACAAAATATTGAACTGTTTGATCTAAAGCTGGAATTTGTTTACATCTTTCCCAATTTTTTGTTGATATATCCAAATTTAATTTTTTAACAGAAAAAATATCTCATATCTCTAACCCATCCTCCATTTGATTGTATCCAAGGCTGTACTGCACATCCAGTAGTTGCCTATATTAAATTATGGTCCCCCAAATATGGTGGCTTGACTCCCTTAGAGTGGACATTTAATTAAGGGGAAACTAGCAACAAATCCAGTAGGGTTCCCTTTGACAAAGTGTTGGTATATCTGGTGGGGTCATCTATATGTTGTATTGCATGAAGAGTTGCCAACATTTTCTTTATTTTCCTCTTGACTTATACCAATCTGAATTTAAATCACCCATCAGAATCAACAACCTATCATTCACACTATCCTGGATTATGTTAATAGTCTTTTCCAAGTCAGCCATCTTAGCATTTGGTGGAGAATATATGACACCAATGGCCACTTTTAGATTCTGCAAATAAAGTACCATGAAATCTACATTTCCTGTATTACCTTTTGTAAAAGTTATTACCGATCCCAATGTGTTTTTTAAATACAGAATAACCCCCCCCTTCTTGTTTTCCTATCCGAGTGATACAATTTGTATTCCACCAGACCTGTTTCACTGTCTTCCACTTTGTTTGCAAGCCAGGTTTCAGAAAAATCTCCAATGTCTGGACTGTGTTCTTTAAATAACATCACAACCATATCAATTGTCAGGGCCAGACTCCTTGTATTATCATGTATAATTTTTAGATTTGTTCCCATGTGATCCATGGGTCCAGGGTTCAATTCTATGTCATCCTCCCGTCATTAGTAACAATGCATACATAGTATTCTCTGAACGCATGTTCCTCTGTATATCATGGCACTCCAATAACCTTATTTGTCCAGCTGAGCAATATATTTTATCCCCCTTCTTAACTGAGTTGGCTATCTTTTCCTCAGTTTGGTCCTTTGCTATTCTGACTGCCTTTCCTGCTTCCTTCTGCTTTACATAGAAACATAGAAACATAGACTTTGACGGCAGATAAGGACTGCCTGGCCCATCTAGTCTGCCCATTTCCCTACCTAAAGGATAGGCCGCAGATCCTAGTTAACCAACAGCCTATTTTTTCCTAACCCCCCCCACAAGAATTGCTTTATGTCTGTCCCATGCATTCTTGAATTCTCCCACAGTTTTAGACCCCACAACCTCCTCAGGAAGGCTGTTCCATGCATCCACTACCCTCTCTGTGAAACAATACTTCCTCACATTGCCCCTGAACCACCCCTTCTATCTTTAAATTGTGTCCCCTTGTTCTTGCACATCTCTTTTCTGAAAGATGCTACCCTTTTGGACTTTGTTGATTCCACTGAGGTACTTAAAGTTTCTATCATGTCCCCCTCTCCTTCTTTCCTCAAGGGTATACATATTAATCTCCTTTAGTCTCTCCTCATATGGCTTCTCTTGCAGACCCTGCACCATTTAGTTGCCTCCTCTGGACTGCCTCTATCCTGTCTATGTCCTTGCAGAGATGGGGTCTCCAGAACTGGATGCAGTACTCAGATGGGGTCTCACCAACTGTCTGTACAGAGGATAACAACTTCCTGTTTTCTGCTGCAGATGCCTCTCCTATACATCCCAGTATACCCCAGCCCTCCCTACTGCCTTCTCACATTGCTTGCTAACCTTAAGGTCATCTGATATGATTACACCCAGGTCCCTTTCCTTTTTTGTTGTTGTTACTACCTCCCCACCCATTGTGTATTCTTCCCCTGGGTTCTTGTTTCCCAGGTGCATTATTTTGCACTTCTTGCGTTGAATCCTAGCTGCCATACTTCTGACCATTCCTCCAACCTTGCCAAGTCCCTTTTCATCCTTTCCACACCTCCTTGTGTATCAACCCTGTTGCAGATCTTGTGTCATCTGCAAAAGGCATACTTTTCCTTCCAGTCCCTCTGCAATGTCAATGATGAAGACATTAAAAGGACTGGACCTAATCTGAACCCTCCGGTACCCACTAGTAACCCCTCTTTCTTCAGAGTGGACTCCATTTACATTACCTTCTGTGTCCTGTTGTGCAGCCAATGTTTTACCAGGCTACCACCTAGGACCCACTCCCAGGCTGGTTAATTTGACTATTAATCTTTTGTGTGGGACTGTGTCAAATGCCTTGCTAAAGTCTAGGTAGGCCATGTCCACAGCCCCTCCCTGGTCTACTACTTTGGTCACCCAGTCAAAGAAATCTATTAGATTCATCTGACATGACCTTCCCACTGTGAACCCATGTTGCCTTGGGTCCTGTACCCCACTGACCTCTAGGTACTCAACTATTCTTTCCTTCAGAAGTGACTCCATCACTTTCCTACCACAGAGGTCAGACTGACGGGTCTGTAGTTTCCTGCCTCTGTCTTGGTCCCACTTTTGTGAAGGGGAATCACATCCGCCTTCCTCCAGTCCTCGGGTACCACACCATCCTCCCATGATTTATTAAAAAGAGTAGCCAGTGGTTTCACTAGTTCCTCTCTTAATTCTTTTAGAATTCTGGGGTGAATTCCATCAGGACCCATTGCTTTGTCCACCTTCAGTTTTAGGAGTTCTTGCTGAACCCTTTCTTCTGTGAAAGGACTGGGATCGACCCACCTATCAAGAGTGCTTCTGTTAATTGGATTAGGCACTTCCCCCTCCTCTTTTGTGAATACCGAGCAGAAATATTCGTTCAGTATCCCTGCTTTTTCACTGTCCCCCTCTGCCCACCCACTGCTCATTCTATTCAGTCTCACTATCCCTCCCTTTGTCTTTCTACGCTCGCTGATGTACCTATAAAAGGTTTTATCTCCCTTCTTAACTGAGTTGGCTATCTTTTCCTCAGTTTGGGCCTTTGCTATTCTGACTTCCCTCCCTGCTTCTTTCTGCCTTAACTGGTACAGCTCTCTGTCCTGCTCCTTCTGTGTTTCCTTATACTTCTGGAATGCTATCTTTTTCTTCCTGACTTTCACAGCCACCTCTTTTGAGAACCATAGTGGCTTTTTCATTTGATTTGTTTATTTGCTTCACACAAAGGCTTGTTGCCTCTGTGATGGCAGTTTTGATGATTCCCCATTGTTGCTCCACACTCCTTCTAGCCTGTTTGCTAGTGCTTTCTGAGGCACTCTCCATCTTGCCAAAGTCAACCCTCCTAAAGTCCAGTACCCTCACTTTTGTATGGCTTGACTCTGTAGCTGAGTTTAACGTGAACCACACTGTTTGATGGTCACTTGTCCCCAGATGGCAACCCAGTTCTAGATCTGAGATCCTTTCACTGCTCCCGTTTGAGAGTATGAGGTCTAAGATTGCTCCTTCATGAGTGGGTTCTGAAACTAGCTGTCTGAGGCTTGCCACCTGTAGGGCATCAAGAATGGCCCTGCTCTTGGATGTGGCTGCAGCAAATGTGCTCCAGTTAACATCTGGTATATTCAGGTCTCCCATCAACAGTATCTCCCATTTCGCTGCCATTCTAAGAATGCCTTCTATCATATCCTTGTCCATTCCCTCCCCCTAACATGGTGGTCTGTACACAACCCCTGTGCGGATTGCGGTGCCCTTTCCAGTCTCCAAGGTGATCCACAGTGCCTCCTCTCCTCCCTGTTTAATCTTTTGTTCAGTTGCTTGTATCCCTTCCTTTACATAGAGAGCTACTCCTCCCCCCTCTTCTCTCCTGTCTGTCTCTCCTGTAGGTTATGTACCCTGGTATGTTAACATCCCAGTCATGGTTCTCTGTGTACCATGTTTCTGTGACTGCTACAATTTCCAGGCATCCCTCTTCCATCAAGGCCACCAGCTCAGGGAGCTTGTTGCCCAGACTATGGGCATTGGTACTCATTACCCTCCATTTCCTGATGGCCTTACTCCTTTTTTCCCCATCCCTGTCCTTCTTGCCTTTGTCACTTTCTCCATTTACCCCTGTCCTTCTCCCTATCGACACCTCTATGTTGGTGTTTGCCACACTTACTACCATGATTTTTTGGGGGCTAGGATTTCACTGCTCCTTTCCAGTGCCTCCCCCCTTGGCTAGTTTAAATGCTTGCCAATGAAGCATTTAAACCTATCACCTAGGATCCTGGTTCCCCTCCCGGACAGATGCAGCCCATCATGCCAGTATAGGCTTGCATCACTCCAGGTGGACCCCCAGTCCCCAATGAAGCCAAATCCCTGAGCTCCACACCAGTTTTTCAACCACTGATTGAATCCCATGGTGCGGAACACCCTAGCCTTTCCTATGCCATAGATGGGCAGCACCTCCAAGAAGGTTACCGTGCATGCTACTTGACTAAGGCCCCTCCCCAATTCCACAAACTCTTCCTGCACTTCTCTAATCCCTTTCTTAGCCAGGTCATTTGTCCCTAGGTGAACAATGACATCCAGCTCCCTCCCCTGTGCAGCTGCTCTGGCAATCCTGAGGATTTGCTCCCTGTTCCTCCAAGCCATGGCGCCAAGCAGGCACCTTACCTCCATCTCCCCTTCCTCCCCCAGTTCTACCTTCCTAACAATGGAGTCCCCCACCAGGAGTTGTTTCCTTCCCCTGCAGGGTCCCCTGCCACCCACCTGTGATTCTCCTTTGTGGAGGTTCCCAGCATCCTCCTTGGTCTCCACTGCGGGTGCCTCCATAGAGGAACCACACTTTGCCAGAATGGCATAGGAATTGTGGAGAGGTACAACTGGAGGGATGCGCCTCTGTTCCACCACCCTCACCCTCCCTGAGCCCACTGTGGTCCAACCACTCCTCTTTCTTGCTAAACTCTGAGGCAACGGCAGTGGCACTGGTGGTCCCTGTATGGAAGAGGAGGTCCCACAAATCCTGGCCAACTCAGCCTGGAGATGAGAAACCTCCTCCCTCAGCCCAGAGAGGTGCCTGCAGATGGGACAACACCGCATCCTCCAGAACATCTCCCGGAAGACTGCTGCTCCACAGCCACTGCACTGCACCACTCCAATCATGTCTTATTTATGGCCCCTTAACTGTTTACAATCCTTACTCTTTCCTCTGTTTTTTCTCTCTCTCTCCTTACTTTCTGCCTGTGTGCCCTTTAAGCTCCTGATTGTCCTGTTCTGAGACAAGAATATCCTATATTTCTCAGCAGACCCCTTACTTGCTCAGAGGCAGACCTCCAGCAGCTAGAGGGGGCCGGAGAGCTACTCTTGCCCTTCTAGGATGGTGGGTCTTTGGTGGTTCTGTGATCACTCACTTCCTGCTCCCAAACAGGAAGTTCCTGTTGTCAGTCAAATCCTGTGCCTATAAAAATAGAACTGGTGCAGTTCTCTGTCCTGTTCCTTCTGTGTTTCCTTATATTTCCTGAATGCTATCTTTTTCTCCCTAACATCCCCACCACCTCTTTTGAGAACCATAGTGTTTTTTCCTTCATTTTGATTTGTTTATTTGCTTTACACAAAGGCTAGTTGCCTCTGTGATGGCAGTTTGATGTTTTCCCATTGTTCCTCCACCCCTCCTTCTTGCCCATTTGCTAGTGTTTTTCTGAGACACTCTCCCATTTAACAAAGTCAGCCCTTCTAAAGACCAGTAGATACTAGTAAGTGGCTATCAGATACAGAGAACTATCTCATTTTTTTCTATAAGAAAAAATAACATTGATATAATATACATATATATAAATATATATATATATATGTTCATAGGTTGTGTTCAAATTCAGTAGACATTCACCTTTTCAGAACTTGCCACTTTTAGATCCTCAAATGTGGCATTCATATTGTCTAGTTCCCATGTATCTATCTAGACTGCTTTTGAAAATGGTAATATTATCATGTTCTACTACATATTGAAGTAAAGTATTCCAGATTGTTATTACTCTTTGGGTGAACCATTAATTCCTCTTTATGGTTTATATTTTTCTTCTTTCAGCCTAATATTATGTGATCTTATTTCCTTCATTTTATATGGGTGATTAGCCCCATTGTCTCCATAAGAGACAGATCTGTACTAGCTTTATAGGCAAAACAGAGATCTCCTCTGATTCTTCTGTATTTCTTTGAATATAAGACCAGCTTAGTTAATCGATTCTGGTAACTGAATTGATACATGTTTTTAACTTTTTTTGTAAACTATCTCTGAATTTGCTCTATACTTTTTTAGCTTCCTACTGTTTGTGGCAAACAGAACTGAGTACACTACTTCAACTATGGTTTCACCAAACTTGTGTACAGTGGAAGAATAACCTCAGGCTCCCTACTTTTAATACTGCTTAATATGCACCCCATTATTTTATGACCTTTCTTCACTTTAAATCTGTTATGTGTATCAAATGATAGATTATTGGTTACCTGAACCCCCTTTTTCATTTGTTGTTGTCTGAAGTAGATGGCCACTCAGAAAATATGAAAACTTAGGGTTATTATTGCCTAAATGCATGATCTTACATTTTTCTTTGTCGAATTTCATACAATTTTATTTTTCCCAGTTGCCTAGGAGATTAATATTTTCTTGAAATCCCTGTCTGGATTTTGGATCAGTCATGATTGCACCAATTTTGCACTCATCTGCATATCTGCACATCCATGCTGTACCATTTGTCTTGATAGATGAGATTAGAATATTAAAGAGCATAGGTCCCAGTACTGATCCTTGTGGGACTACACCAGTGACTATTCCTGAGGGTGATACATATCCCCTTATAGCAACCTTTGTGTTCTGTTGTTAAGCCAGGAAATAATCCAATTTATCATATTTGGAAGCAATTCAATTTTAACAAGATGTTCAACGAGAATTTTATGCAATACAATATCAAAGTCCTTGGAGTAATCTATGAAAATTACATCCACTGGCATTCCCTTATCAAGAGCTGCACTCACAGGCTCAAAGAACTGTAGGAGATTAGTAAAACAAGATGTACTCTCAGAGAAGCCATGTTGCATTATATCCATTAGCCCTCTTTGGTTAATGTGATTGATTATTCTTTGTTGGAGCCGTCTTTCAAGTATTTTTCCTATAATTGAGGTTAGGCTTATAGGCCTGTAGTTGTTTACCTTAGCCTTATTACCACTTTTAAATACAGGCGTTACAATTGCCTCCTTCCATTCTGGTAAAGTCATTCCTTCACTTGAAGGAAGCATTGAATAAATGTGTTAGGGGTCCAAGTAGAACTACAGGGAGCTCTTTTAGGAATTTAGGGGGAATTCCATCCCGCCTTGCTGAACTATTTGTTTTAATAGATCTAATAACTTCAGCTACTTCTGCTACTGTAATCTAATAATAAGTTTAATAATAATACGTTTATTTGTATAGAGCCTTTCAGCATACCAAGGCACTGAACACATTAAAACCACAACATCAAATATAAATCAGTAATACATATAAATAAAATCATATCATAATAACATCAAATATTAAAATCAATTAATAAATACAAAATAAGATCTCAGCAGAATAAAATTAACTTAGTCATCCATGAAGGCCATTTGCCATAGATGAGTCTTCAAATTCTTCTTGAATTCCTCCAAGGAGGTACACTCCGTAACCAGCATTTTAGAGAATTCCAAAGAGTGGGAGCAGCATGAGAAAATGCTCTGCTGCCAGATGATTTTAAACTCACTCTCAGAATCTCTAGCAACCCCTTGTCAGCTGAGTGGAGTGACTGTCCAGGGTAGTAAGGCACCAGGAGTACTTTCAGATAGGCCAGACCCTGATTTTGAAGGGCTTTAAAAGTCAATAAAATTACTTTACAGGTGATCCACCATAGGAAGCCAGTACAGTTTGCACAGCACTGGGTTAATATGACAGGACCTACTTATCCCAGTCAGAACCCGGGCTGCAGCATTCTGCACCAGCTGTAGGTGGTGGATTTCAACCCCAGAAAGCCCAAAGTAAAGGGCGTTGCAGTAGTCCAAATGCGAGGACAAAAAGGCGTGGACCAACGTTGGCAAAGAGTCAGACGGAACAAGGTGTCTAACCCAGGCGATATTCCTAAGATGGTAAAAGGAAGTCCTGACAATGGCCAACACTTGAGACTGTAATGTCAGCCTGTTGTCTAGGACAATCCCAAGGCTACGCACCTGTTCAGAGGTTGGAAGTGATACACCACCAGGAAAAATTCCAGAGGACGTGCCATCACACGACCTCTGTATCTGACCACGCGGGTCCACGACCAGAATCTCTGTCTTCTCTGAGTTCAACTTTTACCAACTAGAATCCATCCAACCCTGGATTTCTTCCAGACAGTTATTAAACACTGTGAGAGCTCCATCCTGGTCGGGTGCAAAAGACAGGTATAGCTGGGTATCATCTGCATAGCAGTGAAACCTCAGCCCATGCCATCTTATAATGTCTCCAAGGGTCAGCATGTACACTGCAAATAACATGGGTGACAGCATGGAACCCTGAGGCACCCCACACAACAAAGGAGTTGGGCCAGAGGAAAAGACTCCCGACACAACTCTTTGTGATCTCCCAGTGAGGAATGAGGTGAACCATTGTAGAACAGTTCCTGACATTCCACAAATTTGCCTCAGGCATGCTATCAACATCAGGTGATCCACAGTGTCAAAATCTGATGAGAGATCAAGGAGAACCAGAATGGAATGTCTCTTCTGATCTCTCACCGTCAGAAGATCATTAAGCACCCGAACCAGCGCAGTCTCGGTGCTATGTCTTTTTCGAAAACCAGATTGGAAGGATTCATAGATATTATGGATGGTTAAATGGTCTTCCAATTGGGCAGCCAATACCTTCTCAATAACCTTGCCAATAAAGGGAAGGTTAGAGAGAGGTCTGTAGTTTGAGAAACAGTCTGGGTCCAAGGTAGCTTTCTTCAAGAGAGGTGTCACCACCGCCTCTTTCAGGGAGCTAGGAAACTCACTTGACTCCAGGGAGCTCCAGACAAAGAAACACTTACAACTGCCACAATTGGTCCCTTTAAAAGGCAACTCTGACTGCTCCTCACCTCTACTACTCAATGTGACTGCCTCTCCTAAGTAACTGCCTCCTCATTTTATCCTAGTTGAAGGTGACCTGTAACCTCCCTTAGAGCTCCACTTTTTTGGCACCAGTCTCTCCCACTCTCACCCCTTACTCCCCAAAACACACTGTCTCAGCCACCCCTTCCCCTCTCCAATGGCACTTTCAGATATGGGGCCCTCCAGCCCACCCACCTCGCACTTTTGCCACCCACCTCTACACGCCAACAATAGCCCTTTAGCCTGCCTACTTTTTCCTGACTCCCTCCTACCCTATACTAACTATATACTGTTCACCCTGAAACATGTCTGAAGCTGGCTTATGTTGTCTCTCTCCATTTTTGGCTGTATAATAAATGCTTAGACATGTTTTTGTTTTTAAGACTGTAGCCATTGTTGACCTTTGTATGTATGTTACCCTACATCCTTTGATGTGGAACCTTTGTAAACGAGCAGTTCCTGCTCAAAGGTATTTGTAATCCTAGAGTTTAATAAAATAAAATAAATAAATAAAAAATATGATAGAAATGTGTTGGTTCCTTCAGAACTCAAGCTATGTGAATGGTAGCCCAATCCTATTGTTATTCTTCTGTTTTGTGTATTTCTTTGCACCAAGATTATCGCAGATGTGTTATTATCAAAACTGATTTTAAGAACTTTATATCTTTCATCAATATAAAAAGCAATTCCACCCCCTCTCTTATCAGTTCGATTTTTCCATAGTTTTATGTATCCTGGTATTTCTGTATTCCAGTCATCATGCTGAAACCATGTTTTGGTAACACTACAGATGATTATTTGTACTGAGACTAAAATATCTTTTAGTCCATCGATCTTATTTCTTAGGCTCCTTGCATTTAGGTGTAATATTTAAGTTTGTTTGTATTCCTGCTAGCAGTTTGTTTCATTGAGTGATCACTTTGGTTGTCCCTTACTTTTGGGAGTATTCCAATTATGTGCATCCTGGCCTGGTTCTAGTGAGGACGCAGAATTGTTCCTCTGCCCCCCCCAATTACTTAGTTTAAACCATCAGTTATATAATCTAATATTTTTCTTCCTAATAGGTTGTAAGCCTGTTCTACTTAAGCGTATTCCATCCTAACAAAATTATTCAATCCTTTCTGTGAAATTCTCCCAATGTGTTAAACATTTTATGCCCTGTCTGAAATGCCACCTCCTGAGCCATTCATTAATATATTTTATCTTGTTAGTTTGATATTCAGTTGCTCTAGGCATTGGTAGCATCTCAGAGATGGCAATTTTGCAACCAATTTGTCTCAGTTTATTCATTATTGACACATAATCCTGTTTTATTTTGGACACTGGCTCAGAAAAAATATTATTTACCCCTACATGCAATATGACCAGTGGGTTTTCCCCAGCATTAGCTAAGATATCCTTTAGCATGATAGTTATGTCACAAATTATGGCCCCACTATAACTTGATAGTGTTCTGTTAGCTTTGTCTGGGATACAAATGATTCTATCCAAGTGTTTAACAATTGAGTCTCCAAGGACATACATTTGCCTGATGTTATTATTTCCAATCTCAATTGGAATTGCACTTTCATTTTAAACTAGTTCTTTGATTAGGCAAAGATGTATTTGACTGCTCATTAGTCAAGCTATTTTCCTGTGGTTGATTGGTTTCTGTTCTAGTATTTCTAATGTTTTGCTCCATCCTTGCTTATCTTTGGGCATATTATGTAACTCTTCTTGATGTACAGAGATACATGGTTCAATACTATTATTATTGTGAGTCAGTGTCCCCATACTTGCTTCTTGGTGGTCATTAACTTCAGGACTTGAGGTTTCAGCCATAGACTCCACCCTTGTCTAACTCATTGACAATTGAATTAACTCCTTCTGATATCCAGAGATAGATGGTGCGTCCTCATTATCTGTGGCCAGTATGTACAGGGGGTCAAAATAATTAGACATTGGAACACTAAACTGATATGCCTTCCTTCCCCTTTTAGCTATTTTAGCACTCTGGACTGAAAAACAGTCCTCATCTGAACTTTCTATAGGTTCATCCTCTCTTATTCTTTCTTATTATATCTTCCTTTCTGTTTGGGGCTTAGAGTGGTGTTTATTGAAGTTATAGGAACTTAAGTGGTGCTGACATCTCTAGTTGAGGTAACAGGTTCACCTCTTCTTGCCTGTAATCTAAGTTGCATTTCTTTTTGGCTGGCCTTTCTGGCAGCCAGCCTGTCATTAAAAAGGCTAATTTCTAGTGCCATATCTTCATTTTGTTTACACTTGCAGCATTTGAAAGCCTGGGTATCCTTGATGTGTTTATTAATTTGATACCACATGAAATACATTTTACCCCAACTTCACCTTCTACTGTCATAACTGTATTCATTTTTATGTTTACGTGTGCATGCACAAGAAACATGATGTGGCAGCTTATGTAAAGAAGTGGGTTGTGGAGGTGCGGCACTGTGGCAGCCAATGCAGACACTGTATTTGTGGGCTTGGCACTGTTCACCCAGTTCAGGCCCAGTGTCATGATGACACTGGTTCTGCATAAGTGCCACCAAATTGAAATGATTTGGCCACTGCAATGAGGGGCCACCTCATCATTGCAGTGTCAGCCATCCCGCTGCAGTGAGGGAGTGACCCATCATTGCAGGGCGGTACCTTGCCTGGTGTAACATGTCTATAAACATGGTGGCAGAGGGAAAGCCGACTGACTGACGTGCCCAATCCTCCTGTTGGCATGCCCCCAGCCCAGTTAATTTTCCAATTGGGGAGCCCAATCCCCATCGGTATAATACCCCCACCCCATTTGTTGTGTGCCGAGAGGGGTGCCCAATCCCCCTCGGCATTGGGCCCCCCAAACAGTCATTCTTTGCCAGCAGGGGGCCCAATCCTGATCGGCTAATGTCCCCCCACCCCACAAAGGCAGGTGGCACACTGGGTGTCCACCCCAGTGTGCCGAAAAGAATCCTGCAAAAACAAAAACCTTACCGCAATGTATTTTTTTTTCTGTCCCTGAAATAAAGGAAATGGTCCCATGCCAGTTGGGTTCCCTCACCCAACCCACACCCACCCACTGTGCACCCTACCTCCCCACACCCACCTCATCCCATACTTACCTCCGAAGTCCAGTGCGATGATCTTTGGTGGACTGGGAAAACGTCTGCACTCTTCAAAGCTGACTGTGAACTGAAGAAATGCTGGTAAGCTGTATAATAGCATACAATAAATAGGGTTTTTTCAACTTTGGTGCATGTCTCAGGCATTTATGGGAATTTTGGCACCAAATGTTCAACATGGGGTTATTGGGAATCCTCCTCATGAATTCAGTCACTGTCATCGCTTTATTCGGTCCCAAAAGGTGATTTCACAGTCACTGCATGGAATCACCTTTTGGGACTGATTAATGAAAGAACAGTGCCACTGTTAATGTGATGGACTCTCTAAAATCCTATATTGCAAATTTGGAGAAAAAATCCAAAAAATAACTGTTTTACGAGTGTGCATTGTGCAGTTTCCACGCATGCTCGTAACTTCACAAATTTGTAATATTTTCACTCCAAATTTTGAACATTGTCATTTTTTCATACCTCCTTATGAACAGTGCAACTTTCATTTTTCACATCCTGGCCAAAATGTATGTTCACAATTCTGGCGCAGAATATCGCGGTTGCTGTGGGAAATCAGAGTTTGGGGCAGATTAGGAAAATCACAGTGACTCTGTTCACAAGCAGAGGCCCTAAAATGACTATGTTGAAAATTTGGTAACAAACATCTATAAAATGACTGTGTTATAAGCCTGTGTTGTGCAGTTTCTGTGCACCCTAGTAACTTCACAAATTTGTAATATTTGCACACCAGATGTTCAACATTTGCATTTTTTAGACCTCCTTATGAACAGTACAGCTGTCATTTTTCACATCCTTGCCAAAATGTGTTTTTGCACTTGCAGCACACAACAGCACAGTCGCTGTGGGAAGTCAGTGTTTGGGACAGATAAAAAAAATCACAGTGACACTGTTCATGAGCAGAGGGCTAAAATGCCTATGTTGAAAATTTAGTGACAAAAGTCCATAAAATGACTGTGTTACAAGCATACGTTGCACAGTTTCCTTGCACCCTTGTAATTTCATGCATTTGTAAAATTTTCACTCCTGATTTTCAACACTGGCATTTTTCCCACACTTCCTTATGAACACTGCAGCTGTCATTTTTCATATCCTGCCCGAAATATGTGTTTACACATCTGGTGCAGAATAGCACGGTCACTGTGGGAAATCAATGTTCAGGACAGATTAAAAAAATCATAGTGGCCGTGTTCATGAGCAGAGGTCACAAAATACCAATCTTGAAAATTTGGTGAAATAATTCCACTAAATGACTGTGTTACACATATGTGTTGTGCAGTTTCCATGTATGTTCAGAACGGCAAGCATTTTTAAGATTTCCACTACAGATTTTCAACATTCCCATCCCTTCACACCTCCCCATGGATGGTACAGCTGTCATTCTCCACATCCTGCCCGATCTGTGTTTTCATACATCTGGCACAGAATGGCACGGTCACTGTGGGAACTCAAAGTTCTAGACACATTAATAAAATCACACTGCCACTCTTCATGAGAAGAGGTCCCAAATGCTTTCATGAGGTGGGGTCACAAAAAGGCCATATTGAAAATTTGTAGTGAAAATACCAACAAACGCCACGGGCATTAGGGTTTCTAACCATAATGTCCCACCCTGTACAGACTGACAGGCATCAGGGGTGTACCTTTGGATTGCCAACTGTAATGCTCATGCCATCCCACCCCCATCCCCCAGCCAGTGACAGGCATCGAGATGTGCCTTGGACTCTTTGGCCCCAGAGTTCACCCCATTCTTTCATACTGCACCCATTTTAGTGTATGTCCTTATGGAATGGGGTGACTGTAAAGCCGAACACCCCAAGGCACACCTCAACACATGTTGATGTCTGCAGGATAGGGTGAGGTGACATGGCATGAACGTCATGGACAATGACCTAAATGTATACCCCAATGCCTGTCCATCTCTGCAGGGTGGAGGTGGGGTTGGTGTGAAGTTCAATACTTCACTGACATTCCTATTTTGCATCTGTCTAACTCCTGCATTTCCAATGTTAATACTAGCAAGCAAACATTTGGCATTGACAAATGCTTGTTTAATGATCCAGTAATTCAGCAAATAGGTGTACAGCCCACCACAGTGTTAAATTAAAGCAATACTGGCTTGGAATTTTAATATTAGGTGTGCTTGGTGACTGTTACTATAATCTGAGTTGCAGCACAGTTGTCTAAGTTGTTATACCTCACACAAACATGGCTTAATGAGGATTGTGGCATTTACCAGCACACTTTAAGATTTTGCTTCCTTCTCCACCCTCCCTGCCAGACACGCAAGGCACGAGCATACATGTATGTGTCTTTGCATGTGTCTGCCCATGTGATGCCACACTCGCCCTGCTCACAGCAGGGCTAGTTAAGCATAGGCTTTAACCCAGAAGTAGCCCAAAGTGGTCAGAGGGAAAGTAGAGATTTTTCCTTACAAACTAGGTAGAAATTGGGCAAAAGCCACTCATTCATGGCCCTGGCACTCTTTCCTTTAGTCCCTTTACCACAGCAGAAGAAAATGAAAGTGCTTTCTGAGTTTGTAGTTCACGTGTTACAACGAGCAAACTACAACCTCCTCTGCCTACTTCTGGTCAGATAGAAAGTCTCCAAGTTGTGCACAGCAGGAGTGCCCCTAAAACATACACAGCCTGAATAAAAGTTTCAAAAATCAGCTCAGGACAGGTCTAGGCTCTATAGTACACACTCCCCAATATATCTTCTTTGCAAAAAACGTCATCCATGCACTAGTTAGGGTTAAAGTGACAAAAGTAGGTAAATGTGGTGTTAGGGTTTCCAACCCTAACACCCCATCCCCATTCTGCAGGCAGCAACAGGAGAAACAATTACAGTTTCACCTCTCTTGCCTCTTTGCAAATCAGGCATGTGGTGTGCCTTTGGGTTGTCAATCCTAACACTCACCCCATTCCATCAGTAAATAAGCAAGCTGAGATAGGTACAGTATATGAGAATGGGGTGATTGTTAGGGTTGACAACCCCAAGGCACACACCATGCCTGATTTGCGAAGAGGCAAGAGAGGTGAAACTGTAATGGTTTTTCCTGTTGCTGCCTGCAGGGTGGGGAAGGGGTGTTAGGGTTGGAAGTCCTAAAAAAAAAATTACAATTAAAGTGTGATGAGTTTGCTCTGTTTTTTGCTGATAAGGTTTCCTCTATCAGATCTGTGGTCCAGTCAGCACCCTATATGGGGGCATGCAGTGATGAGCCAGTGACTGTTATGGGCATTCAGTTTGTCTGGTCTGACTTTGACCAGTTGATGGTCATGGATGTCATGAGGGTCATCCAGGAGTAGAGGCCTACCTACTGTAGTTTGGATCCAGGACCAATGTGCCTTCTTGTAGGGTGTGTTGAATCCATCAGCTCGGTCCTGGCTGGGATAGCCCAGTTTAGTGAGGGGGGCCTTTCCTTATCCTCTGAAGTAGATACTGGTGAGATGAGACCCCTCTTGATGAAACCATGTTTAGACCTGGACTGCCTAACAAACTATAGACCTGTCTCTAACCTTTCCTTTCTGTGGAAGGTTGTTGAGAAGGTGGTGGCTCTACAACTAGGGGCCATTTATCAACTTATGACATCTATGACCCTCTCTGCTTGGGTTTTACAAAAACACACAGCACTGAGACTGCTCTGGTTGGGTACTTAATGATCTCCTGGTGGTGAAAGATGGAGGAGAGCATTCTATTCTTGTTCCCCTTGATCTGTCAGCTACATTTGACACCATAGACCATGGGGTGCACTTGGATCATCTGTGGATTTGTTGTGGACTGTCTGGTATAGTACTTAGCTGGTTTCATTCTTTTCTCACTGGCAGGATGCAGAGGGTAGTTTTTTTTTCTTCCAAGTCACTGCCCCTGCCACTTAGGGTCCCACAGGGTTCTATTTTGTCCCCCCTGTTGTCTGCAGTGTATATGCTGCCACTAGAGCACATTGTAAGACAGTACAGACTGAGGTTTCATTGCTATGCTGATGATGATCAGCTCTACCTGTCTTTTGTGCCTAAACAACAGGATGCAGTCTCAGTTTTCAAGTCAGTGCGTTGATGAAATCTAAGACTGAATGAGCGCCAACTGGTTGAGGTTAAATCTTGACAAGATGGAGATACTGGTGATGGAATCTGGTCACCCAAGGATTGGGGTGCAGTCTGGCCAAGTTACTGAACTTAAGCTCAGAAATTCCCAGCTACTAACCTCAGTTAAGGTGAAACATCTTAGCATTGTGTTGGACAGTGGCCTAGCACTTAAATTTCAGGTGTCGGCCATGGTCCTGTGTGCATTTTACCATCTTAGAAACATCACCAGGATGAGAAACCTGATTTCCTCAAGTGATCTGCCATTACTAGTCTATGCCTTTGTGATACCATGACTTGATTACTGCAATGCCCTCTACTTAGAGCTATAGGGGTTTAATCTTCACTGCCTACAAGTAGTGCAGAATGTGGTGGTCAGGCTGTTGACTGGCCTTTCAAGGTCAAGTCACGTTACACCTGTGCTGTACTTTCTGCACTGGCTTCCTGACAGATGGCAGATCACCTTTAAGGTAGCATTACTGACCAATAAAGCCGTACATGGCATGGGTCCCAGTTATTTGCAAGGCCTCCTACAGTCCTACCACCCATCTCATCCCCTCTGGTCAGCCAATGAGGGCTTCTTGGTGATTTCAGGGTCCACCTAAAGTCATCTGGCACCCAGGCTTTTCCTTTTGTGGCACCAACACTGTGGAACTCATTGCCTTGTTCACTCAGAGGCCCCTTTGGTTAATGCTTTCAAAAGGGATCTAAAGACCATTTTAATTAATAAAGCTTTTCCCTCTGTTTAATGTTTACTTTAATATTGTAGTTTATTGAATGTTTTTAAGTTTTATAGAGAACTTAACCATCTGTTCAGCTCCTAAAGTCACAATTAAATAAAGCGCTCATTTAAAGAATAAACTAAACTAAACTTTCCTCCTGCTTGCCCTCACATATGGTTGCCCATACTTAATGTGCACATTAATTGTTTTCTACCTATGGGCAAGTTATGATGATGCTAGATGTAGTGACATGCCTTTCAAATAAATGCATTTTTTTTATTTTATTCTTCCAAGACACAGCTCAACCTCACTTTGGGGAGATTACAGTTGTCTTACACTAGACGGCAGCCATGGTGTGAGCTGATTTGTTAGTGCTACATGCACTTACGGCATTCCCAACCCTGGCACACAACTGTACTTAGTTGGCAAGCCAATTCTCTACCAGCACATTGGGTCACCAGTCACAAATGCAGCTCCCTCCACTGTATATGTTCCCCTGGAGTCTACTGGAACACCTCTAGATCACTGTGCCCCTTATTGATGTATATCTCCCTAGTGTCTAGTGGCATCCCCGACCACTGTCCCCATCTTTTCATCCCCTCAATGTCATTTTTTACCTGTAAAAAAGCCCCTTGCTGTTCTGACCCCACCCAGCATGACAACTAGTGAACACCTATCACCCCCATACCCCTTCCCCCTCCCACATACACCCTCACCTACTTTAACAGGTCCCAGGGTCAAGATCCACTCTCCAATTGAAGTCATATCTTTCTGCTGGAACTGACAACTTCAATATGAGAAACAAAGGTAAATGCAGTTCAATGCATGGACATCTAATGGACTGTGGACAGGCCAAATTACACAGTCTGTCAACAGTTTGGAAGAGATAAACTGGTCTGTAGATTGCTGTAATCTCCTTGACAGAAACTCTGCCTTCTTAAAGTAGATTTCTGATTGATGCTCTCTATAGTGAGACATCAAAATAAGCTTGTCCGCATTAGATTGGGATCTCCCCCACCCAATTTTCCCATAGTAAAAAACTTAATTTTGTATGTTATAGTCTATAAAAGTATTAGACCCATTAGTCTTCCTCTTTCAATTCCTACTTAGCATTCCTGGCAGCAAATTTCATTTCTGATTCCTTCAAGTGCTTACAAGTTTTATTCAGTTGGGTCGGTATATAAAAATGTTTTTCCCAAGTAGGTTACTTTCAGTTTTGCTGGCAACTGTAGTAAGTGTGAAACATCTAGCTCACAGAGGCCAATGTGTACAGTGTCAAAGCTCTTTCTGCACTGTCAGGTAGCAAAGCTAGTATTTGGAAATAAATGTACTAAGCTACTTTCCTGCAACTGTAGAATTCTAATTCTCCCAAGTACTCTCCAACTATGCAGCTTCAAAAGAGGTACTGGCAGGTTGTCTTTAATTGATGAATTCTGGCTGTCAGAGATAAGCTGATCAATTAAAAGCCCCCCTCTAAGAATAGCCACCTTTGATCATTAGCTGTGGCTCAAACAGGGAATTTGCAATATAAGTCACAGCATTTGATGAAAGATATACAGTATTATAACATAAAAAAAATATAGGGAGGACAATCAGAAGGTTGGAGGTACCACTACACACCAGGGAAAATTACTTTTATTATAGGGATGGCGATCAGTGGTGGTGGTGTGCCACTAGACACCAGGGAAAAGATACCAACAAAGGAAAAAGGATTTCCCCTCATGAAAAAGGATCTTTTTTCTGTGACTCGTGATATGAAAAAATGATCCTTTCTCAATTCACAATTCATGAAAAAAGATTAATAATGTTAAAAAAAACAATATTTCAAGAGCATTTCTCAAACAGTTCAGTGCAGAAATCAGCTAAGGAGGTCCTGAAAAGCAAGCTACATATACTGGTTGCTCTCCACAATGTCATTTTTGTGGTTTTCCAAATTTGAATTTTCAGGGAAAAAAGAAAAACATGATGGTGGCAAATGAAAAAAATATTTTCCCCTCACAAAAAAGGATTGACCCCATATGTTTTTCATTTCATACAGCTATTCTGAAGTGCTTACAGAGCATGCTGATAGCCAATTTAAAAAAACAAATCAAAATGAAATAATTTTGGAACTGATTAATATTTTTGTACCAAACAAGAAAAAGGCCTGGGGGCCCTTTTCTACCCAGAACATTTCAGAACAAAATTCCAAACCATCTTGGTACTAGCTATCTCAACAGAAATTCCAGCAAAACCAATGAGAAAAAAATTCCCCAAATTCACTTTTTGCAGCATCCTGATCTTGGAATCTGCATATCCAACTGGAATTAAACTTGATTCATCTGGAGATCTATCCCATGACAGCATGCATGCAACATTTCACACAATTCCCTTGAATGGTTGTAAAGTTATTAAAGTGCAAAAATTGGATTTAACATTAAAGTTCCTACTCAACCCTAACTATGGTGTGCAACTACACCACTATAATATATATATTAATTGCAAAAAAACTTTGTTAATGCACTAGTTAAGGTTAAAGTGACAAAGCAGGGATATGTGGTATTAGGGATTCCAACCCTTATACCTCAGTCCCACCCTGCAGGCATCAGCAGGTGTAGGGTGTTTATTGGGGTTGTCAGCCCTAATATTCACCCCATTTCATGTGTATGTAAGCTGAAATGGCACAGTATATAATAATGAGGTGAGTGTTAGGGTTGACAGTCCCAAGGCACACCCCACACCTGTTGCTGCCTACTAGTAACATCATAAATTGGATATCTACATGGCTAGAAAATTGAAGACAGAGGGTCATAATTAATGGAGTCCTATCAGACTGGTTGACAGTGACAAGTGGGGTTCCTCAGGGATCAGTTTTGGGACCATGTTTTTTTAACATATCCATATCAACACTAAAGTACAACAATGAGTCTATATGGATCACCAAATTCGCTGATGACTTTCATGCGGGGCCATTGTAAATTCTGTGGAGGATCATAAATACAAAATGCTATAGATTATATAGAGGATTGGACAAATAAATATAAACTAAAACTAAACAAAGAAAAGTGTACAGCCATGCATATGGGGAATAAAAATCAGGGGACACATTATATGTTAAGTAAAATAACACTCACAACTTCTGAGGAAAGAGATCTGGGAGTTATAGTTAAAAATGATTTATCTTTTAGCTCACACTGTGACCAAATGGTAAGAAAAGCAAATGCAACACTAATTTGCATTTTAAGACACATCGCCAGCAAAAGCAGGGAGGTCATGATGTCTTTGTACGGATCATTGGTGAGATCTCAGTTGGAGTACTGCTTGCAAGTATGGGCCCAATACAAAAAAGGGGGGGCATGGTGAGAATGGAGAGGATATAGAGGAGGGCAGCCAGAGCAGTTCAGGGCTTTGGTGGATTGCCTTATGAGGACAGGATGAGAGAGTTAAATCTGAATTCCCTGAGTTATAGGAGATGGCAAGGGGACCTGTTCCTCATATACAGAGCCTTTACAGATCACAGTCTGATGGAAAACTTAGGACTGGAACTAAATAAAAAACTCATACTACAAGGACACATGAGTTACAATTCAAAATAAATGGAGGCTAAAAAAATGTAGATATTGGTTCAGCCAAAGAGTAGTACCTATATGGAACTCATTACTAAAAAATGCAGTAGAGAGTCCTACTATGGACATTTTCAAAGCTAAGTTAGACATCTTATATAATCATAGAAGCAGAGACCAATGGCATACAATCTTGAAGAACAGACCTGGAAACAGCAAGCTAAATGGATGAATGTCTAACAAATGCTTTGTATTATTTATGAGACCTATGGAACATTTCCCTACTTTTTTTTGCTTGAACCCTAACTAGTGCATTAACAAAGTTGTTTTTGTAATGAATTTCCTTACTTTTTGAGATAATAGAATGGTATCCTTATTTGCATGTGGGAGAACAGGGCCATCCATACCCTATGCTCCCATCAATCTATAATTTTTAAGATAGTGTAATCATATCCTTATTTGCCTTGATGAACATAGGGCCTGGAGGGCCCTGAACTCTCATTCCTCTTTAGGAGAATATATGTTGTATAACTTTGAAATTTTTACACATTTTGTCCCCAACTTTTCAACATATTCTTTTTATAACCCCAGCTCATGAACAGGGCTGGTGAAAATTGTCATATCTCAACTGAAATGTGATATCATAATCCAATTGAAAAATTCTCTTTTGGACTTGAATTGCATAATTCCTCTGACATTGTTCATAAGATGGGGGTCTCAAATAGGTCATGTTGAAAATTTGGTATAAAAATATGCAAAAATGGCAAAGTTATACATCAAAGTTGAAAGTCTCATTGAAATACATTAGTTTGAAATCATTTCTCATGATAAGGAATCCTTTTTGTTACAACAAAAAAAGTACATGAACAAGGATCCCTTCTCACGAAAACAGAACTGGAAAAAAATCTGAGTCTTAATTCTTTTTTTTTGTGAGTAGGGATCCTTTTTAGTGACAGCAAAAAAAATCAAGAAAAAGGATCTGTTCTCATGAAAAGGAAGCAGATAAAAATCATTTTTCATGAGACGGGATCCTTTTTCATAAGAAGGAAAAAAGCACACAAAAAAGGATCCATTCTCGTGAGAAAAGAATCAGATAAAAACAAGTCCAAAATCCCTTTTAATGAGAAGGTATCCTTTTTCATGAGAAGGGATCTTTTTTGTGAGAAGAAAAAAGCTCATAAAAAAGGATCCCTTATCACAAAGAAAGAATTGGGAAAAAAAACTGAGTCCTAAATCCTTTTCCATGAGAAAGAATCAGTCTTTGTGAGAAGAGATTGTTTTTTGTTCTCATGAAAAAAGGACTCACAAAAAAGTCAGATAAAAACTAAGTCTGAAATAATTTTTTATGTGACATGATCCTTTTTTCAAATGTAGCTTGTATCCCCACCATGGCTGCCTACATCAGGCTGACTTGTGCAAGGTTTGCACTGAGCTGCAGGCTGTTCCATGGCAGACATGGGGCTTGCACCACTACACAGCTGAAACATCCCCTTCTATGAGATTTTCATGGGACATATATCTTTTTTGTGTTTTTGAGGATCACTATGACCCTAACCTGTAAGACCAAATTAGGGCTGGTTCATTTCACCTGGAGTGCAATACAGATGAGGCACACTGATGAGTCCTGGTAGGATGAAACACATGTCTGTGTCTTTCTCTTTGTACCCTTTGCAAATTGCATGAGAGGCATTTTGGTAACATGCATTCTTGCTTAAATCTGAATCAGCCTAAAATGTCATGGTGATTTGCATATGCATCCCATGATGCTTTGCATTGTGATGGTATGTGTAATGTTGTTGTTCTTTGAAACTTGGTTTTATTGCAAATGCCCTTTGGGTATCCCTTGCCTCAGTGCTTCTGCGCTGAGGTTATTTATCTTTTAGCCTGCTTTTTGTTTCTTTGGGGGCTCACCATGACCCTAAGCCATAAGACCAACTTAGGGCTGGTTTATTTCCACTGAGGTGTGATACAGATGAGGCACACTGATGAGTCCTGGTAGGATGAAGCACATGTCAATGTCTTTCTGTTTGCACCCTTTGCAAATTGTATGAGAGGCCTTTTGGTACCATGCTTTCTTGCATAAAGCTGAACCAGCCTAAAATGTCACAGTGATTTGGATTTACATCCCATGATGCTTTGCATTATGGTGGTATGTGTGATTTTGTAGTAGCTTGTCATAATTATTTTTTTTTATTTTTGACCCCAAATTTTCAATACAGTTATTTTATGATTCACCTTACAAACATGGAATGTAACATTTATAGTATATTGGCTGAAACATCATTTTTTTACCACAAGTGTGAAAACATGTTTCATCCAGAATTCAAAAAACAAAGCCTGTCACATTTATGCGGTGATGTGAAAAAATGGCTGTGATAAACGTTTGAAGTCAAAATATTGAAAATAATTGAAGTTATGAGTGAGTGTTGAACTATTTCAATGTTTACTCATAACTTAATCATTTTACCATATTTTTACACCACATTTTCAAAATAGCCTTTTTATTTTCCCATCTCATGAACAGTATTGTTGTGAAGTTTTAGTTCACAGGTTAAGTTAAGGCGAAGTCTCGAGATTTGCATTTGTGGATCATTTTGTGATTTTTTTTCAATAGGAAATTCACTATTGGTAACTTTGCCTTGCAACTTCACCTTTTGACTTCTCCTTGGGGTGCGCAAAGGTGAAGTTGGGTCACAATGACTTCCACCAACTACTTATTTTGTTTTTCTAGCCATAACTTGGTCACACTTTATTTAATTTATCTGAAGCTTGGTATTGTTGTAGTCCAAGATGAGGTGCATATTTGGTACATTCTTTATGACTATTAGACTTAAATTGTGGGTCTGGCACCCTGGTCAAGTTGAGAGGGGATTTAGGAGGGTTGTTCACACCCCATGCATTTTTCCAGTGGTAATATGTGTTAATACTGTAGTACACATTGAGACCCTTGCTTGGATGTATAGAGTGTTACTTAACTCCAAAAACTGATGGAGTTATGACTTGTTAAAGTTTTAGTATCATCCTAATGGATATTAGGGAGGTAGGGTGTCATGTTTCAGACTCTGTGTTCCCCATCTCTGAGCTTGAGCTACTACCTAGGTCATAGTGCCTCACTTATTTTGAGAGGGGGTGTCACATGACACATCTCAGACTCTGTGTGTTCCCCATCTCTGTGTCTGAACTACTACTAGGCCATAGTGCAGAACACCATCACTTTAAGAAAAATAAAAATAAAAAATAACAAACTTTTACAGAATGACACTGACAAAATACTTTACTTAAATGCACCATACTAAACCACAGAAATAAAAATAAGAAATTACTCACTACAGATCAAAAATGGTGAACAAGAAAGAGTGAGAAAACCAAAATATAACACAATCCCCTGCTTGGACAAAAAAGCTCAGGATCTTATTAGGTGGCCTTGCTGTACAGTACACCTACCCTCCCCCACACCACTGCTTAACAGACTGACAAAACGGAAACTATTACTTTAAAGTAAATAATCAGTGAAACAATAGCCAAAAACCCCACAAAACTAACAACACAAGGCCCTCTAGAACAATCTGTGAACAATTTGGATCAAAAAACTTGGTTTTCAGAAGTATTTTAAAAGTTTTTTTTTCTCAAACACATATAGACTTCTCTCCTACTATGTCTTCAGAAGACTGTGCTGAAGACAGCTTCCTTGTGGCATATAGTTTGTTTCAGCACCATGTGGCCTCCAATCCTATAGAATATTGCAAACTTTGCCTATGTACCAAACTTCACCCAGTGAAAATACCAACTTTGCATTTCATGAAGTTATCAGTTTGCTGCAAATTTGGACATCACATGGTGGATTAGCTTTGTGAAATTAGGTGAATTCACAAATTAATTTGCAGAGTGAAGTTTTCCAGCTTTGCACATCACTATGAGCCCAGTAGCTGAAAATGTTCAAATCCCCACCAAAATGGCATTTTGTGCCACCGGTGTGAAAACATATTTTGGCCAGAATTTAAAAAACAACAACTATCATGTTCATGAGGTGCTGTGCAAAAATGGCTATGTGGAACATTTGGGGTCAAAACATTTAAAATTATAAAGTTATGAGCCAGCATAGAAACATTTCAACATACTCTCATAACCGTTATTTTTTATGATCACACCTCATGAACCCAGTAGGTGAAAATTTTCAAATCCACCAGAAAGGTTATTTTTCACAGTGACCACAAAACCATCTTTTGGGCTGGATTTGAACAATTTCACCACCCTTGTTCATGAAGTGGGGTTCCAAAAAAAAAAAATGTTGAAAATTTAGTGTAAACTGTATAAAAAAAATGACAAAGTTATAAAAAAAGTTCAAACCCCACTGAAATACATTAAAATGGACTTACCTTTTTCTCTCATAGTGCAGTCACTGGTTCCAACAGCAAGACGTGTCTTCAATCAGAGAGAGGATCTACACCATGGGACAGTTTAGGTGAGTGATGGTGTGTGTGGAGTAGTGGTTGCTGAGTGAAGAGTTGGGTGTGGTGGGGTGTTTTGTGGGGTTCAGTTTGGAAATGGAACATTTTCTACTTTTCAGGTTTATTTAAGGAAAAAGAAAGATCAATGAGGGACAGTTTTCTCACTTTAAGGGGGACAAAGCTGACACTGGGGATTGGGCACCCAGTGTCGGGATTATCTTTCATAGCACTGGGGGTGAGCACTCTGGTGCTACCACTTATTTCTTTTTGGGGCCTGACCTGTAGGGGAGGGAAGGATGGGGGTGAAAGAAGCTGTACCAGGAGTGAGCACCCCAGTTTGCTATTACAAAGTCTGTATAGTATTGGGAATTCGGGTGGACTAGCAAGAGGAAGGGGGTAGGAAGTAATGGTACTGGGGTGGGTATCCAAGTCAACTTTAGATTGATAGATAGATAGATAGATAGATAGATAGATAGATAGATAGATAAACATATAGAGAGATAGACAGAGATTGAAAGATCAGGGGATCATTGGGTCACTGCTCCAACTGAAGCCAGCAGCATGAGTCCAGCCATGACTTAACAAACCAAGAAAGTCCCACTGTTCTAAAACAAAGAACATGGGTCAATGGCTCCTCTGCTAAGCTGGGCACCAAGAATTTTGGGGTGCTCAGAAACCTCATTTCTGGGCAAATGTTTATATAACTAACACCATAATTTAGAAAAGTGTGTCCTGTTTACCTAGGTTCAGGCGTTTTAATTTTTACGTATTTTCAATTTTTTTAGTTCCCCAAAAACAAGATGGCAGCCATCACAATTGGTATTTTTTCTCACAAAAAGTAAATTCTTTCTCATGATAACTGAATCATAAAAAATATGCCCTCATGGTCAGTGTCTTTTTACCATTCATATCATAGGTGTATCAAAACTACAAACTTTAAGTCCTTATAAATTTGGAACTGTATGATATTTTTTCACCAAACCTTCAAGAGGCACTACTACTGCACAGTCTACTTCTTCCCTGAAAGTTTTGTGCAAAATTTGCATATCATCTAGGCTGTGCATGACAACAAAAACAAAACAAACAAAAAACATGTTAAGTATAGGAGCACAATAAACCATTGTTTTCTTCTTTTGGGGGGCATTCTGTATCTCATATATCACCCAAGATGGCATCACAAAACTTTTCACATCATGAGACTCTGCCAAACATACTGTACTATTTTGTACTACTCTGTCAAATGCCACCAAAGTTATTAAGGTGCAAAAATTAGGGTTAACATTGCACACACTACTCAACCCCTAACTAGAGCTGGCTGAAAGTTGCAAATTCTGTTTTCACTGAACTGGCGAGATCGGAATCTTCCTAATGTGTTTAGTGGAGTTTTGCCTTGTTCCACAGAATGTTTTGGCTGAACTGTGGAATAATACATATTAACTGCAGAATGACAGTTCTGAGGAAATTTATTCTGCAGTTTAATGGACCATTCCACAATGTGTATAATTATCTCGCAGTTCAGTGATCAGTTTTGTAGAATTTCTTTCTGTAGTTTAAAACATTAATCCACAATTCATACATTTATGCATACATTCATAAATTCATACATACATAATGTCAGCAGATAAGGAACTATATGGCCAACCTAGTTTGCCCACTATTACCCCTGCTATGGAGCTCCTCCACCAGATCTTACCTGTTCTTCCTCCCCCCAGGATTCCCATGTGCCTGTGCCATGTGTGCTTGAAACCCAATATCATTTCTGCCTCTACCACCTCCACCAGCAGGTCATTCCAAGCATCCACTACCCTCTCCATGAAAAAGTACTTCCTCTTGTTACCCTTAAAAATCTACCTTCCAGATTCATACTGTGGCTCCTAGTTGATGAACATCTTTTCATTTGAAATATGCTCCCTTTTGTGTTCTGTTAATATCGTTTAGATATTTGAATGTCTCAGTCATATCCCCCTTGTCTCTCCAATCCTCCAGTAAGTACATGTCCAGCTCCCTTAACCTTTCCTCATATGCTTCCTTTGCATCCTGTGAACCATCTGAGTTGCTCTCCTCTGGACCGCCTCCATCCTTTCAATATCTCTCTTCAGGTGCAGTCTCCAGAAATAAACACAGAACTCCAGATGAAGTCTGACCAGGGCCATATACAGGGGCAACATGACTTCCCTCCTTCTACTGGCAATGCCTCAACTTATATATCCAGGCATTCTGCTTACCCTCCCCACTGCAGCCTGGTACTGATTTGCTGCCTTCTGGTCAGATGAGATGATGATACCCAAGTCCATCTCTTAATCCACAATTTCCTCCCCATTAATCACATACTTAACTCTTCGATTTCCATGCCTCATATGCATAATCTTGCATTTACCTGCATTGAATCCCAGCTTCCAGACCTTGAACCACCTCTGTAGTTTAACAAGGTCCTCCTTCATTCTTTCACCCCCCCCGGGTGTACACTCTATTACATATATTGGTATCATCAGTGAACAGAAACAAAAGCACCCTCATCTCCAGACCTGCAGCAATGTCCCCAATGAAAACATTTAAAAGGACCAGGCCTAGTACAGACCCCTGTGGCACCTCACTTGTGACCCTCCCCTCCTCAAACAGTACCGTATTTGCCATCACCCATTGGATTCTACCTGTGAGACAGTTTCCCACCCACTTTATTATGGGCAGACCCACTCCTAAACCCTCCATCTTGTTTAATTACCTTTTCTGAGGAACAGTGTCAAAAGCCTTTCTGAAGTCCAGGAGGCCACATCCACTGAACTATGGAATGAATGTATGAAATGCCAATTAATGTATTAAACTGTGGGAAGAAAGTCTGCAGAACTGACCACTGACAGTGATTTCTTTCCTCAGTTTAATATAACAATCCACAATTCATACAATTATTCCACAGGTCCAAGTTGGAATTTCTGCAAAAGTTGCTCATTTGATTTCTGAACTTTCATGGAAGCTCTGCAAGTGGAAGTTTTTTTTTTTGCACAGCTCTACCCCTAACTATAGGGGTGTCACTACTGAGACCCTACATATAATAGGGGTGTGGTCACACCTTTATAGTTAGGGATGAGTAGACTCTTTAACGTTAAACTTGAAAGTTTTCACTTTAATAACTTTGTAACTGTTCAACAGATTTGCACAAAATTTGCCATGCACTGTTCTATGGAGTAGATCTCTTGACAAACCAAGTTTTGCATTGCTTGGATTGGCAGATTTTGCAATGCACATTGTAAATAGTGTTGTGCAAAACTGAAAAATTTCACCCGGCTAAATATTTCATAGAATTTGCACATTTCTTGAAACATTTAGTTGGGCAAAATGCATAATTTTGCCTGCAAAGAGAGCAAAATTTTGTCCTCAAGCCAGCAACATGTGCTGCTGGTGGGTGAAATTTTACCACCAGCGGGTGAAATTTCACTATTTTCTTCATTGATTTAAAAGCTCCCTGGTGTCTAGTGGAGCCCCCTCCAGTCACTCACTGACACAAATAAATTAAAAATAAATTCTTCCTGGTATCTAGTGGTCCCCACCCCATCTGCTCACTGGCCCAAATGATATAAAAAATAAATGTTTCTCCCTGGTGTCTATTGGTCCCTCCAGCAGATCACTGGCCAAAATTGAATAAAACTTCCCCTGCCCCAGTTACCCTCATGCCCTTCTAAAAAATAAATCCCCTTGCCCTGGTGTCTAGTGGACCCCCCAGCCTCTCATCATTCACACAGCACCCACCCCGCTTCCTTCAGTACCCTGATGAGGCCACCAGAACAGACCACCACTCACCTCCACAGCTGTCAGCCCAAATGAGCACTTCAGTGAATGAGCTTAAGCTTGTACAAGCACACCTAATTCACTGAAGTGCTATTGCACTACTGAGCACTTCAATAAATGAGCACAAGCTTGTACAAGCATGTGCTTATTCACTTAAGGGCTCAGTTGAGCTGCTGGCTATGGAGGTGAATGGAGGCTATGCTAGTAGCCTGATCAGGGTACTGGGGGGAGCAGAGTGGGCTTTGTGTGAATGATGAGAGGGTGTGGGTCCACTAGACACCAGGGAGTGGAGATTTTTTCAGAAGGGCATGAGGATAACTGGGTGGAAGCATTATTCAATTTTGGCTGGTGATCAGCCAGTGGGGACCATTAGATATCAGGGAAAAATAATTAAAAACAATTTGGGCAAGTGAGAGGCCGGGGGAGAGGAACAACTAGACACCAGAAAGAAAAAATTAAAAAAAAATAATAATTGGACCAGTGAGTGGCCGGGGGCACTAGACACCAGGGAGATATGGATGCCCCTTTGTGTGGGAAGGGTGAAATTGAGGGTGAAATTTTGCCATTTTGCCACAATCAAATGAAAAATTTTGCATGGCAAAATTGCCGATTTTGTGGCAATTTCACTGATGAAATTAGATTTTACAACATCTCTAACTGTAAAAAAACACTAACATTCTCCTTTTTGGTATTTTTCTCATTGCATCGTGGCCAAACCGTTTTGAATTTTGGTCTGAAATTTTCAGTGTAGAAAGAGCATGCTCCAAAAAATGAGGGCATGTTGGTTTGGTGACAAAATATTAATCCGTTTCAAAGTTTTTAAATTTTTAAATATTGGGATCTGAGCATGCTCAGTTCAGTCTTTTGTATAGCTGCATGGAATGAAAAAGGATTTTGGTCCAATGAAAAATGATTTTGACAGCTCATTAAAAAGGATCCTTAGAATCCCTTTTTGTGAGAAAAAAAAATCCTTTTTCAGAAGCCACCATATTTTTAATTTTTTAGCCCAAATGAACTATCATAACTCTGTCCAGGGATGTTTTCTGCAAACATCTAAGTATGTATCTTGTTCATCAGGATGTTCTTTATTGTTGTGTGCCTTTACTTTTAATCTTATGTGGCCTCAGAATGCTTATTTTTATGTTTTAAAATCATTTTTTGTGACTTTCTTCTGTTCCTTTTTTGTGAGGTGTCAGAATCCTTTTGGGCACTATAAAAAAAAATTAGGACATCTCACAAAAAACAATGACTTTCTTAAATCCTTTTTCGTGAGAAGACCAAATCTTTTTTTGACAGCAAATTCCTTTTTCATGAGATGACATTTTCCTTTTTTGTGATGCAAAAAGCGATTAGGACTTCTCTGACCAGATAGCCCTGTAGTAATCCTTTTTTGTGAGATGTCATAATCCTTTTTTTGTGATGCAAAAAAGGATTTTTACATCTTACAAAAAAGGAATTTGTCTGGCAAAAAAGAATAATTTTTAACATGGTCTTTTAGGGACCCCACCTTATGAACAAAACAACTGTTGTTATGCAACTTTTGCCCAAAAGGTGATTTCATGGTCAGTTGGAAAATTCACCTTTCGGGTAGGATTTGCATAATAACTATCATATTGTTCATGAGGTGGGGTTGCCAAAAGCCATGTTAAAAATGTGGGGTCAAAATGTCAAAAGATTGCGGACTTATGACAGTGTGTTGGAACTGCACAATGCACTCTTGTAACTTTGTCAATTTAAAATATTTTGACCCCAAATTTGGAATATAGAATTCTTATTATCCCACTAAATGTATGCCACAACTGTCAATTTTCAAATCCTAGCAGAAATGAGTTTTTACACCTGCAGCACAGAAATGGCTTTACAGTTGCGCAGAATTACGTTTCAGTGGGGATTTTAAATTTTTCACCACTGGGTATATTTGGTGGGGGTAATAACATGGCTTTGACAACAGTTGTATTGGTGTATAAATGGAAGCACAGGGCCCAGAAGGCCCTGAATTCCACAGGTAAGTACATATACACATCTATGCTCTCAATTCTCCTGTGTTACACCCATCCAGCTTATTTTCTAATGGAATGGGATGAGCGTTAGGGCTGATAATCCCAAAGCTGCCCTATGCCTCTTCATCTGTGATGGGTGGAGGTGTGTGTTATAGTTGGAAACCCTAATGCCACATTCTCCTGCTTTTGTTGCTTTAACCCTAACTGAGGCATTAACAAAGTTGTTTGCAATATATATATATATATATATATACTGTATATATATCTATAGATATTATATATATATATATATATATATATAAACATATGCATGCACACACACACACACACACACACACATTGATACACAGTTTATATTATACTGTACATTAGGGTTGGGGCTTGGTTTGTGCTTGTGTCAAAACACCAGTTTTGATTGCTAATAACTCAGCTGTTTTAGTATCTAGGGTTATGACAAGCAGCATGCACTTTCTTAGTCTTATAAGTTAAGTTTGTGCCAATTTTCAAAGCAATCAGTCTTGCTGTTCTGCCCCATGAATGTGTATGATTTATGCAAAATACACCCCCTTTAAAATATTTTCTTGTACCTGATCAACAAAAAAACTACAGTAATTTAAAGTCAGAAACCTTCAGGTTCATTAGATATTGACCCAACATAGGACATTTCATTCATTACTTGATGAACAAAGGCAAAATTAAAAGCATATTTTTATGTTAGTGATTGACTTTCAAGTCAGTGTTAAATAAAATATGCAAAATAAAGTTTCCCACATTTTGTAAAATGGATGTTTCTATTTTTTTTTTCATGGTTGACTTCTAAGTAAATCACAAAAAAAGAGTTGTGTGCTGCTATACTTTTTTTCTAACACTGGGTACCCAATCCTGGTGTCTGGATAAAAAGACCCCCATCCCCAACACTGGGTTCCAACACAAATGGTGGGTGGATGTTATTTAAAAACAAACATAAATTAAGCTTTTATGGACACTGACAGCCAACCCCAACTACTTACTTACAATAAACATTGCAAATTAAGCCATCCACCTTAATGATCCTGTGCCCCAATGCCACCCTCCACCAACACCCAAGTAAATCCCATTCCCCACCCACTGAACAAATCTCTCACCACCTTCTTCCCATTAGTAGCCCATTGATCTAAATTAGATCCCAACTGGTAGCACTGATCTCACCCTCCCTCCATGCCCACCACAGTACATTCTTTAATAATTGATCACGCAATAGCTGACCAACATTTTTGCCACAGCCCTAGATCACTGCAACTTGCAATGATCTAAGGGCTCTTTTAAAATCAAGCCCTATGTTGTAAGAGTGCATTTGAGCTATAGATAACAACAGTGTGCACAATTTACAGAATATACAGAGCAACACAGTCCCACAGATATGAGAAAGAAAACAGACAAGTTGGCTAGAACCAAACCAAAGTTTTTTGGACTCTGTGTTGGGGGACAGTTGCAGGTAGAGACAGCTGTGAGAGTGGTCCTATATGGTGATTTGAATATGAAGTTTGATCCTAGCACATAGAGTGGAGTTACATGGCTGTTCCAGTGACTTGGAGTGGCAGCAGTGAAGGCCTTTTGACCCATACAGGTAACCTTGGGGCACTCTAGGAGAAAGATGGAAGAGGACCTGAGGCAAAGGGGACAAGGCTTAGGCTTAAGTTGGGAAGATTGGAGGAATGACTCTTTTTCCTTAAGGGATTTGTCTCTGACATATCCTAGGAGGTATTTGCAGTGGGCCTGCAGGAAGAGGCAGCCAATGATCTAGGACAGGGAGCAGTGATGTGTAGAGTAAGGTGTCATCAAGGCAATCTTGCAGATGTTGCAAGTCTTTTTGAGTCTGGCTAGGTAGGAGGATGAGTTGTGCATATAAATAAGGGATTAGTAGTCCAGAAGGGGGAGTGGACAATGGGGCAGGCCTTACTTCTGGTACCATAAGGTCCATGAGCTGGAAGCTGACTCCCAGTTTCTGGTTCACACATTTAACCATGAGCCTGATATGTTCTGAAAGTTCAGGGAAGGCTCAAGTGTGATGCTTAGCTATTTGAAGTCAAACACTTCTTTAACAGGAGTACCACTGAGGGCAAGCTATTTAGGGGGTTAGTATCTGCTACTAAATTAGCTAGTCTGGGTTTCAACCCAGACAGCACAGCTTTAGTCTTTTGGCATTAACTTGGAGTCTGTTAGTTAGAACCACTGCTGGGAGGTGCCAAACTCCTTTGTGAGAGAGGATAATATTTCAGCCAGTATCTTTGAGCTATAGAAGAAGATTATGTTGTCAGCATATAGCAGCATGTTGCATTCCCTACATTCCCTAGAGAGTGGGTTTATAATCAAGGAGGGATCAGCCAAAGTATAGATCCCTGAAGTACCCCTGTTTGGATCCCAATGTATTGAAGGTAGCCCCCAATACAGATAACATGGGTCCACCCAGAAAGACAATTGCAAAACCATGATGTGGTCATGGTGGAAAACCTAGTGAAATTCAATATATCTATTAGGATGCTGTGGTCTACCTAGTCAAAGACCTTGGTAAGACCTACAAAGATGGCACCTGCCTTTATCTATCCCTGTGATAACTTGGTCAATGAAGTATGCTAAGATGGTGGTTGTACTGTACCCTTACTGAAACCATGTAGTTAGAGAGAGAGAAGGTTATACTTAGAAACCTATTCTGAGACATGCTGGACAGCAACCTTTTCAAGGATTATATTCAGATGAGAGAGGATGAAAATGGGATGGTAGTTATGAAGAATTGTAGGGTCTCTGGACTTAAATATAGAGACCTCTCTGATTTGCTTTTAGATTGAGGGTAAAGAAGAGAAGGCCATGGATAGATTAAAAATGGTGGCTAGAGGTTTTGCAATAATATTGACCATTAATTTATGAAATCATGGGCAAAGTCCACTACTGCCGATGCTACCGTGGTTGGGGAGAGCCTGAAGGAGATTATGGATTTCATGTGGGGAGATGGCCTTAAACTGAAAGGGAGGAATGCTGTGATCAGCAGCGACCCGAAAGCTGAGACTACAGGAAGGGTCCTTGTGTAAGTTTACACAGGTAGTCAGACAAGTTTGTGAATTTTGTGTTTAATGCTTTGGTGACTTTGAAGGAGTCAGTTAGGGATCCAGCTATAGGTGTACTGATCTGACTTAAATTACACAGTTTGTAAATCACCTGTTTGAAGATTTAAATGTTTTTCTTTGATATTAACAGCTGGCTTCAGTGTTATACTTAGCTTTTATGTTGCGACCAGCATTGTGAAAACTGTCTTATGATTAATTCAGTATTTCATTATGATGACACTAACCCTCAAAATATCTATTGTAGCAGCAGTAGCGACTGCATATTTTGAGCACGATGGTCATAGCATTGCACAGCAGAATGCCATGTGGCAGAATCGCATTGTGTGATTTCTATTTAATTATTGTTCTGTGGGGGGGCTCCACCCCCATACCTCCCATTGCAGGAGTCTGTGCCCACCCACTAAAGTTTCCAACTGTCGGGGAGTCCAACTCGGAGTGCACACAGGTCTGGGTTTTGCCATAATGCCTTACGCTATTAAGGATATGACATTATGACCCAGTGCGCATATTTTTGATGTTATTAATATCACTATCCAAGATATCACTTTTATCTTGTCATTTTCACCCCAGTCGTGTGTGTGAGTGTGTGTGTGTGTGAGTGTGTGTGTGTGTGTGTGTGTATGTAAATGTATCTTATTAAATGGGCCAATAAAGCTGCTGTGAATACTGCTACCTATTTGATCAAAGTCACATGTCATGCATATATATATATATATATATATATATATATATATATACTGTATATAGCAAGAATAAATGACTGCAAATGAACAGGTCATAAAGCCACAAGCCAGAGGGATGAGTACATGAGCTTGTTTGACCCCAAGATGGCACTATTTCAAAAAGATGCCAGACTTTGCCATTACTTATTTATAATGCATAGGTTTGGTCACTTTTGTGTCTGTTTTCAGTTTCTGAGTGGTGCTTTTTTTAATGAATTTTATGTTAGACTTTTTTCCTTAGAGTAATGTTTTTCCATAGAGCACTGTTTTTTTTTTTCCCCACGGTGTAGTGCGATCTAGTATTGCTTTTGTATGCATTTGTTTGCATAGCAATTTTTTCCATATTGTAGCATGGGCATGTGCTTTTTTTAATGTGCACACCTGTTTTTCAGGATAATGTCTGAGCAGCCAGAGAGAAGTTTAATGATGGTGTGTGAGTGGCTGGCAGGAGTTTCAGGATGGTGTATAAGCAACTGGTAATATTCCTTTTAGTGTGTATGGTCAGTGTCAATCTGCAGTGCAAATGAGGTCAGGATCAGGAGTGGCTGGCTGTGTGGAGCATTATGGTGCAAGAGTGGGGAATCACCTTGGAGCAGCATGTTGGAGTTTGCAGAAGAATGGAGGGATTGGTGTGTAATGTGAATGTTGGAGTCAAGGAACATGTGTGGATGACAAGTGGTGTCTTCCTTGTTAGGGTAAGAACATTTTTTTTTACCCTTTGAGCCATATCTGTAGGGACTGCAAGGTGGACGATATATGTGTTAAGGTTCTTTTTTTACCGTGTTAGGTATTAAGGTGTGATTAAGAAGTTAACACATTAATACAATGTAACTAGTAGGCAGGTTTCATATATACTAATTTTTTCCATACATCCTGTGTTTTTTTTCATACAACATAATTAGCTATGGTGGTATATAGGAATATATATATATATATATATATATATATATATATATATATATATATATATATATATATATATTTCCATGCATTTGATGCTGGATTTTCATTTTCATTTCACATGGCACTGCATAACAGATTTTGTTCTGCATATAGCACACCCATTCAGACCGTATTTCCTATTTACACTCCAATAGGCAGATTAGGGAAAACATTTTATAACTCAAACAAAACAGCAAAACAATCAATCCCTGCCACCCAAATGAAACCTTGATACCTAAAACTCATCCCTATCCATCTGAACAAATAGAATTATAGAAAAGTTCCCCTCCGACATCTAACACACTTTTTATGATAAGGTAAACAAAGCTATTCACCCCACATTCTATGCACCCACAATCTAAAGAACCATAGTCAGGACTACCTATCAATTTATAACAAATAGAACTATAACAAATGAATCTTCTTAAAGAAACATATACAATTGTCCTTACCCTAAGATTTGAAAACTTCTGAAAGCACAACACAAGCATACCCAGCCTGTTCAATCAAAGGGTTCAAAGCAGAAAGAAATAAAAAGCCTCTCTGAGATTTTAAATCCTTTAACCTCACGTAGGATAGGTTGTTAAACTAATTAAAATACATTTATAAGCCAAACTTTGTTGAATGCCAAGCCATTTCATATGTACATGCAATAGCACACATCAGGTTGCTGTATTAAGTGAGATAAATGCACTCCTCTGTTGTGTGATGAGGAGCACTTGGCCAGTGGCCTTGCACCTCAGTGCACATCAGAAGAGTGCCTTTATCTCCCAATGAATGCTCACAGTGTTGTTTGTTATCGTCCTCATATTTTATTTGAATAAAAATAAAGCATAGTGTTTTTAAGTCATCACAGTTACAACTGAAATAAAGCCAATGATTTGTTTGTATGTGAAAGCTTTACTTACAGCCCAAATAAAGAATCCCATAGCAAAATCCTGTTATGTTCCTTAAAGGAGATAGGAAATGATTTGCACATAGTTAACTAACCTCCCATTTAACTTTCCATGCCAGTTATGTATTCTAATAAGTTTTGATGATTTTTTGATAAATAAATAATTTAGCTTTGGGGTGCCCTCTGATCTACAATGAATTCCACTCTCCTTACCAGCTACTGCTCTTGATTTTCATATCTCTAAGACATTGTATGACATCAGAGACTCCCATTCCATGCCATTCATCTGAATGGCCTGAAAAGCAGTTTGTGAGGTCATAGAATGTTCTGGCAGCATGAAAAGAGACAGCAGCAACTGCTGAGCAGAGATGGATTCTGGGTAGTTACAAAAACAACACAATGTGATTATTAATTTAACAAAAAAGGTCAAAAGTATATCAGAATATTGGGTATCCAATAAAAGAACAACTAGAGGGCATCTAGAGGTGTTAAAACTGTTTTCTATCACCTTTAAAGCAAATTTCCTATAACAATCACTCTAATTGTAATTTTCTAATACATTCTGGCTCAGTATGCCTGTAAAACACATGCAATTAATGTGCTATGTTTGCATGAGTTGGGATGAATTATTCCAATAATGGGACATGAATGGATGGTGAAACCTGAGCTACATTCCCCATAGTTTAATGAACTATATTAGGCTGAAGGAAGTAAATAAGCAACTTATGGTGCTACAATTCTCCACCATTGCAAATTTGGTAAAACAATATATAAACCCAGAAGAATTCTGGATTATGTACAGTTCAATTGAAACCTGGATGTGGGTTTCTTCAAAGCATGAAAGAAAAAGTGAAAGAAATTATTAGTAAGATGATTTACATTATGTAAGCCAAGTTGTCTACCCCTCTTTCAGTTAACAATTTATTTATTTATTGACATCTTGGATGACACCTCTGAGTGGATGCTCATTGAGAGGTTCCATGTCAGATACATTAACACAAGAAGACACAATAAATTTACAGTAAATTATACATACTGGGCTGGATATTCAAACTGCGCCATTCATAGGCGCAAGCCCTTGCGCTGCGCAAAATAGATGCACAGGTGTGTGTCCAGGGTGATATTCAAAGGAGTTGCACTATTGAGCAACTCCTTTGAATATCACCCCCCAGCCACAGCCACTGTGCATGGCGCAGTGGAACTTGCGCCACCGCAAGTTGACAAAGTGGAGCATTCAACTTGCGGTGGTGCAAGTACCATTGCGCCATGTGCAAATTCCCAATATTCAAAAGGTGACATGCAAATGGGGCTATAATTCATGTAAGGTGCAGGGGGGCCATTTGCATCTGAATAAGGCCCCATTTGCATGCCATTAGCATGCAGGTCTGCTGATCCCCGAGGACTTGCGCCTGGTGCCCTGCCCGGCAGCAGCCATCAGGGAAGGACACCCCCTGCAGCCCAATCACGGGCAAAAGAGCGTAAAAACCCCACCACCACCACCCCCACTGGCCCGATCGCAGGCATAGCGTAAATACCCCCCTCACCAGCCCAATCACGGGCAGCAATATGTCTCCCCCAACACAGCCCTGGTGGTCCAGTGGACTGATAAGCCCAATCACAGGCTGGCGTAATGAAACACCCCCCCACCTCCCGAATATATCCCTGGTGGTCCAGTGGACCGATAAGCCCGATCATGGGCTGAAGTAATTAAACACCCCCCACCTCCCGAATATATCCCTGGTGGTCCAGTGGACCGATAAGCCCGATCGTGGGCTGGGTATTCAAACACACCCCACCATCATATCCCTGGTGGTCAGTGCCAGTGGACCGAAAATCGATCGCGGGATGTAGTTGGCAACCCCCAAACACATCCCTGGTGACCTAAGTATCCCCACCCACCACCCATGAAGCCACACCACCCGCTCCCCCGCAGCCAGCGGTGGCAGCATCCACCACCTGCCGCCCGCCACCTGCCGACTGACTGCCGGTAGGGCCTGCTCATTGGTGCAGAGCAAGAGCCAATGGCCGTGCAGCCCATCCATACCATGACAGTCCAGTTTTGTGATAATTTCATTCACAATACTGAACTGTCTTATCGTTCACATATTGTGAATTTCATTCACAATACTGAACTGTCTTATCCGGTATGGGCTGCCGCCCATTGGCTCTTACTCTGCGCAATGGCGTGCAGCCTACCGGGCAGTCAGTAGGTGGGCGCGCGGGCGCAGGAGGTGGATGCTGCCACCTGCTGGCTGCAGGGGGTGCGGGTGGTGGGGCTTCGTGGTGAGTGGGTGGGGGACACTAGGTCACCAGGGATGTGTTTGGGGGGGTTGCCAACTACATCCCTCAATCAGGATTTTCGGTCCACTGGACCACCCGGGATATGATTGGGAGGTGGGGGTGTGTGTTTGAATACTCCAGCTCGTGATCGGGCTTATCAGTCCACTGGACCACCAGGGATATATTCAAGAGGTGGGGGGGTGTTTAATACTTCAGCCCGCGATCGGGCTTATCGGTCCACTGGACCACCAGGGATATATTCGGGAGGTGGGGGGGTGTTTCATTACGTCAGCCTGCGATTGGGCTTATCAGTCCACTGGACCACCAGGGATGTGTTGGGGGGGACACATTGCTGCCCGTGATCGGGCTGGTGAGGGGGGAGCACAGAGAGAGCATACCTCTCCCCTGTACCACATTACGAGGAACATTCCTCATTTTACTTCACAAAAGCTCCCTGTTCCACATTGTGAGGACTTGTCCCACATTCAGTGTTAACATTTTAAAGCAAAACTCCATAGTAAATGATGCAAAATATATAATTTTAATTAATAGCAGACTTTCTGAACATAAATGCAAACATTTTCACAGTGTTGTGAGCTTCTAATGTAAAGATTTGATTAAGTGTTCCACATTTTGCCCATTCTTTCCACATTTTGAGAGGCAATGTTCCACATTTGGGGGACAAAAGGTTGAGAGGTATGAGAAAGTGGGTTGAGGGCCAGCCACAGGTGGCAGCTGCTGTGTTGCACCCTGCAATGCAGCAGCTTACCTGTGGGTGGCCCTCAACTTGATCCTTTTTTTTTTGGCTCAAAGTTGTGCAGGCACAGGTTGGGGGTTGCACCTACACAACTCTGCACAGCCCAGCTGAATATCAGGCTGTGCAGTTTATGCATGGTTCCTCCCCCTCCAGTTCAGCATGCATTCATTTGCATTGCGCTGTTGCTCAGCATGTTTTCTGTGGTGCAACTGCCTCCTGCTGAATATCACAGAATGGAGCAAGTTCGGACTTTCGCAGGCGCAACCCTATTGCGCATGGCGCAACCCTTTTGAATATCTGGCCCACAGAGTACAAAAAATTCAACAGTACATGGGTTGCAATGACAAGCAGTTCAAAAATTGTGCTAAAACACTGAACATTGTATGCCAGCATCCTGCAGAAGAGAGAAAGGCAGAGGCAGACTGTTAGAGAGAGGTAGGGAGGGGCAGGAAGGGGCAGTGGGAGCTGGGATAGGGCTGGCAGAGGAAAAGAAAAGAGCCAAGGGGTGGGGGGAGGCAAGTGCTAGGGCAAAGGGGGTGGGAGGCAAGTGCTTGGGCAAAGATTTAACCTGGTGGGCCAGCAGTTGGAATTGTTGAGGCAAACCAAAGCTGTGGGTGCAGAGTAGCAGGGGCACCTACAGGTAGTATTGACAGTGAGGTGCTGACAGAGTTTGCAGTTAAAGGAACCTAGGGTTGTGGCTCTGGCAATGTCAGGTGATAGACCATTTGTCCACAGAGGGGCCTGGTGAGCAAAGGATCACTGGGCCATAGTTGTATGGCACCTGGGCACATGGAATACTTGTGTAGTCAAGCTTCTGGTGTGCCTGGCATGTACATGTGGTGAAAGAAGGCTCAGAACTCCTTCAGGAAGTAAGTTTAGTGAGACCTTGTTTGTGAGTAGGCAGGTTTGATAAAGTTTTCTGTCATTCAGTTGAAGCCAGCCTTATTGTGCATAAAGCTCACAGGTGTGGGTGAGTTTGGGGGCATTAGTGAGCAGGTGGCAGACTTTGTTTAAGGCTGTTGAAAGATGTTGTAGCACTGTGTCAGCAGCAGAGCTGTAGACAGCTAGGTCATAGTCAATCAAAGTGATGAGTGAACTGTTAATTGCCAACTTCAGAGCTTCATAGGTCAGGCAATGTCTGTGACTGTTGAGGATATGGATCCTGGTGTTAAAGGCTTTGGCCATGATATCAGTGTGCTGTGTGTAAGACAGGGCAGTGTCCAGTGTGATTCCCAGGTACTTGAAATGGGGGGACTAGTTCCGGGGTGTTACCAGAGTCATTCTGAATTGCCAGGGAATAGCCTTTTAGCTTGTTTTGGGCAGTGGCTAAGAGCATGGTCTTGGTCTTTTTATAGTTCATGACCAGTTTTTGCTCTTTGAAAAATATTTCAGCCACTGCAAAGCTGCTCTGGAGGTCATATTCCAGAAGTGTGAGGTTGAGGTTGTGAGTCTATCTATGGATTCAGATTGTTTCGCACAGTATGGTAGCTTTTCCAGAACAATGATCAAATATAGCATCTGTATAAAAGTGCAGATGAATTCATTTATAAAAGGGTTCCAGACAAACTCAGGTGAAACAAAGGGGTCATAATATCCAAATTGTTATGAAAATGAATACGTATAGGAATCTCTGCAAATAGGTATACGTTTGGACATCATACTGTATTTCATCTTTTTTTGTGAATGGTGAGGAGTGGATATGATGGATCTAGAAATGCTTCTGACCCCGCATTACTGTGTTATTATCACTGGTAAGCTAAAATGAATTATTTGCATTCATAATTGAACATGTCTAAACTACATTTTGACTTGTTTCGATTGCTACACATGCAGCTCTCACTACAGTTTAACAACTTCTTCTTGTATTTTGCTGCAGTGAGAGCAATAAATAAAAATAATTTTGAAAAACTAATACTGATGGTGAAAGTATCAGGTCCCGGCCCAGATTTACAAACTTTTTAGTTAAATTACTTTCATATGACAAGCGTATGCATCTATATATATATTTAGCATGCGCACTGATAGACAGACAGACAGACAGATAGATATGTACACACCAACACACAGATCATGCGTGCAGCAAACTAAAGTGCACAATACCCAGAGGGACAGTTATATGAATTGAAACAGAATGTTAAAATGTCAAGGGTGTGACTTTTTGTAGTGTGTGGTGATCAGCAAGGTTGGACTGTTAGCAGAATAGTGTTTCTTATACCCAGAGTTGCTCAGCAAAAGTTTCTGTAAATGACTTTTTTTGCAATTTAAAATGAGAGCAAGGAATTTACCTGCCATCTTCAAAAATTGAAAATGTGAATTTACATGCCTGCCATCATATTGTGGATGTGGTATACCTTTTGAATATGTATTAATAAATAACTGCACATGTTTTCACAGAGAAACTAAGCTTAGAGTCTTCTTGTGAATGGTGAGGAGTGAATATGATGGATCTAGAAACTCTTCTGACCCTGCATTACTATGATAATAATATTGGTATGCTAAAATGAATTATTTGCATTTCTTATTAAAAGTGCCTAAACCACATTTTGACTTGTTTCTATTGCTACCCATGCAGCTCTCATTGCAGTTTTGCAAATCCCTCTTGTATTTTGTTGCTGTGAGAGTAATGAATAAAAGCATTTTGAAAAACTAATACAGATGATGAAAACATCAGGTCCCATCCCAGAATTCCAAAATGTCTTGTTAAATTATTTTCTTTTGACAAGCATATATATATATATATATATATATATATATATATATATATATATATTGTACACACTGAAAGACAGCTAGACAGACAGACGATATGTATACACCAACACACAAATCATGCATGCAACAAACAAACTGCACAATTCCAGGAAGAACAGTTACATGAATAGAAACAGAATGTTAAAATGTCAAACGTGTGGCTTTTTGTGGTGTGCAGTGGTGAGCAAGATTGATCTGTTAGCGGAATTGTGTTTTTTACAGCCAGAGTCACTCAGCAAGTGTTTCAATAGTTGATTTTTATGCAATTTAAAAAGAGACCAAGGGAAGTTACCTGCCTACTTCAAAAATTGAAAATGTGGATTTGCATGTCTGCCTTAATGTTTTGGATGTGGTATGTCTTTTGAATATGTATTAATAAATAACAGCACATTTGCAGAGAGAAACTAGATTTGGAGACTATCTTTAAAAACATTTATAAGTGTTGACCCAAGTTGTTGTTGCCACTGTGCAACACTCTCTTTCTGTTTAGACAGAATATGTATAGTTATAGATTTAAATAATAACGAAACCAAAATATACACAAACTCTTTGTATTAGCTATAATAATATTACTCTGATTTTTATACTTGAGGTACATATCGTGTTCTTCATGTGATAGATTTAGGCCAGCATTTTTATACTGTTCATTAAACAATTCTATTCAACAAATGCTGAAATTACATATTTAAAAATGTCTGTTTATTAAAAAAATCATCAACTAAAACAGCTTTCAGTACATTTACCCAGGGCAAATTAACAATTACCTCCCCCCATGTTTTATATACAAATCTACTGTATACTGTAGCTCATAAAAGTTACATCAACATTTAACAGGCTTAAAATATACTAACCACATACTGTAACACCACTCGGATTCCTCCTTATTAATTTTAAAAGGAGTTCCCCCTCTTCAAGCAGCTATCTGTGGTACTAGGGCTTGGATATTGTCAATGTACTTTATCTTTGCATGGATGTACTGTTTATCTGCTCTAAATGCCTTGCAAATAGCAACTGACCTGTGGAAAATATAGATTCAAGAATTGTGTTCCAGTTAGCCAAGAAAACAAATATGTGTATGACTATATTCTGAAATCAAAACAAAGACTAAAAAAAAACCCAACAACAAAAAAAAGTTATGGGAACTATTCAAAGTGTTAATGAAAAGTGAAGAATGCAGATAGAGCTGATTAATTTGTGTGAACATCATTTGAAATCTGGGAGTATGTAGAATTTTTTTTACTGTACCATAATTAAAAAAAATAGTCAAAACAATTAAAAACTAAATAACAATAACTTTTATAGCCAGCAATAAACAGTGTCCTAGTATTTTAAAGGAATGGTACTTTAAATTCCAAAGAAACATATTAACAAATCAGATAAATTACTATCAAATTACTATTGGCCTGTGAAATACGATGTACAGTAGACAAATGGTGGGTTTTAAGTAATTTGTCTAAAACTCAATCAATAAAGTTGAACACATTGTGTTTGTTTAAGCTGGAAAAAATCCTCACTATATTTTTTACATTATAACATAACTTGAGTTACGCAGTGATTAAGCCATGCAATATGGAATGCTGCAGTTAAGAAGTTCAGTTACTCTATTATTAAGATTTACATTCATATGCATGCTTCCTTATTTAAGCTAAAAATTGATATTAAAATAACATTGCCTTGAAATCCTAGAAAGAAATATTTTTAAACACAAATTAAAGTCTTCTTTTGTTAAATTACCCCAAATCTCCAGATGGACTTGCTAATAATCAGACACTATGATTATAAATCTCTATTGTGCTGTATCTCTCACAGGAGATACTTTGCTTAAATAAGGAATAAATGACTAATGAAAGATAGACAGACAGATAGATAGACAGACAGACAGACAGACAGACAGACAGATAGATAGATAGATAGATAGATAGATAGATAGATTCCAAAGCATCATGAAAGAAAATTAAAGAACAACTCTAATGGTTATCTTTGTCTATTTACAATATCTTTCTCTCTCTCTCTCTATATATATATACATATATATATATATATATATATATATATGTGTGTATATACTGTCTGTACTCTGTCCTTTTTTTATTTGTTTTAAGATGCTTCAGAAAAAAGACAGTGATTACTTGGAATCTTATTGAAAAAAAATTCAGATCAGTACATAAGGGCACAAACAATAAATCTGACATACGTACCAAACAGGACATTTTGATTCCCACTCAACAAGCATGCAACACAAATGACTAAGAACAGGACACACAGCTGATTAAATAATACATATTTTACTTTCCATTTTATCTTCACTATCTGAATATGAAACCTGGAATCTGATAATGTTTATAAAATACTGGTTTGTGGGTAGAACAATTTCAAGTCAGCCATCTCATGTGTCATTCTAGCTATTTATTTGTCTGTCTGTCTGCCTATCTATTTGAATATCTTTTAAGACATACAGACACAACATTGGGGTGTTATTCATCACAGTCAAAATGTAGTGGCCAATTAGTCAGAAAAACATCATGTCACTGGTGTAGAGGTTGTGGACAATAAGTCACCAGCCCCACCAAATCACCAGCGATGATGAACAGACGGTCACTGTGACCTTGTGCTTATATTTTATGTCATGCACTCAGCCAACATCACCTGTCCCAGTAAAGTAGAGTAAAGCTGGGCAGACTGGATGGGCCAACTGTCCTTTTTTTCTGCCAACATTGTCTGTGTTTCTTTCTAACTGGCTCACTTGATATCTTTTAGATTCTTCATACTCTATGAGCCCTTGCTTGTTCTGCCATCAGAGTTCAGTAGTTTTTGATCTGGTGGTGAACTTGAGTATAGATTGCAAACTGCATTGGTGGAGACACAGCTCTGATCCCAGGCACTGACCACACTGGCTGGGACAAATAGAAGCAGCTACAGGTCAGTGTATGAGACAGCAAAAAGGCTATGAACCCAGACCAGCAATTACGCTGGGTCAACAGGACAGAAAGTGGTGCTCCCAGGAACACAACAGCAGCTGCAGGTCAGTGGGAGAAATGAGTCTTCCCAGGAAGGGGTGCACTGATCTGTGATAGATACTGGCCCAGAACAAATACCGCCGGGGGAAGGAGAATAGTGTGCATTTTTGGAAAGAGACGAATGGAGAGAACACAATGCCGAAAACCCTACTTCTTGACCAGTCAATATTAAAAACAAGTAGCAAAAATGGGAGACTACATAATTTAGTTTACTCTTGTAATAAAATTAAACTGCCCAGTGATCTGGGAAGCACAGAGAACAGGACTGCCTAAACGATTCATTGTGAACTTGGGGCAGGCGAGTGCACTTGCAATTAGGTCAGCAATTTGTCCATCTATATTATTAACTTGTGACAACTTCACATGATGGCAACTTGGATCACAACATAATGAGCAGTAACATATTGTCCTCACGGCTATTTACCCTTGACTTTTAGACCGCAACATTTTGTCCGGGGGTAAATTGGCCACTCACAATCTTTTAGAGTTCTACAGACAATTTATCTAAACATGAAAGGTTCATGTTTGTTTACTATAACAAATGGAGAGCTCACAGAGAACTCATGCTCTCAAAAAGACATTGCAACTCCCTCCAAAGAAGTGGTAAGAAGTTAATAATTATTTTCCTGTGTACCCCCCATAAATATAATTGTAACTATAACTAAAAGTAACCATCTATATACAGTATGTTATATAAAATAAATAATAGATCACTACAGTGTACTCACAAAATTTACCATCAAGAGATGCTCATGAGGTAATTTCCATTTTCTGCCTACCAAGATCATGGCAAAAAGCTGTGGTAATGCATCAGTTTAGGTTTGATTTAACCTCGGAAATGTAGGGAAATGTGGCGTTAGGGTTTCCAACCCCAACTCCCCCTCCCCACCAAGCTACAAAAGGATGAGACCACGCAAGCAATCACAGACATCCATCATCAGGTAAGACAAACAACATACAACTATTTACAGAAAACACAAATGCAGTAACACTATTGTGCTATTGTACCCTCATGGGTTTGAAGCTCTGGCATACACACTGCAAAACACACAAAATCACTTCTGGCTGCAGATAGAGATTCACAATATTTAAATCACAACACTATTTCTGTCTGTGGAAGCAAAGGCTCCTGCAGTCACAGACACAAATCCACAATACCCAAATTACAACAGTTCTTTTGTCTGTAGAAGCACAGTCCATATGAAGCAAGGCTTTCTGTAGCCACAGGTACTACTCATGCACACCGTAAGCTATAGACATATTCACATTTGTGTCCCAGAGTGTTGTGGAACAGGGTGTCTTAGGCATAGTTGGCATCAGTAGACAACAGCAGGCACACAAGACTCTCTGCCAGTTTGCTATAGTAAGACAAAGAACCTGTATACTTGTTGCAGCCTGATTAAGAGACCATTGACAGAAGGTAAGTGGGTAACAGAAGGAAGAAAATTTGCTGTACAAGCAGAAAGAACCTGTTGTGTGTGAAAAGAAGAAACCCTACCTAGGGTAAGTATACAAAGAAGTTAAAGTAAAGCAAAAAAGGGAAAAACAGAAACACCCTATCTAGTGTAAGCATAGAAAGGGTTTAAGTAAAGCAAGAAAGAGGGAAGCTACTGTAGAAACACCCTATCTAGGGTAAGAATACAAAGTAAATTCCAGTAAAAAGTAGAGAATGAAGGAAAGGTAATTTTGGGAGTGGTGCAGTGCAGTGGATGTACAGTGGAGCTGCAGTTTTCAGAGAAACCTTCTGGAGACTGACATGATATCCCATCTATATGCACTTCTGTGGGCTGAAGGAGGAGGTTGTTGGAGTACAGGCTGAGTTGTCTAGGATTCTGTGGACATCTTACCTCACCCAGGGGCCACCCAGTGTACCACTGCTGCCCCAGAAGATGCCTAGGAGAAAGAGGATCGACTGGACTGTGGCATGCTAAAGTAGGGTGGGGGGTGACGGGCCAGGGGCACCTTCCTCAGCCTTTGCCACTATAGAATTCTTTCACCACTCTGGCAGGATGGGACTGCTGGGATGAGACACTCATAGAAGTGACCAGGGAGGATGTGGGAATCCTCAGAAGGGAAGGTCCCAAGGTGGGGAGCAGAGGCCCCCACTAGAAGAAGAAACAACTTCTAGTGGGAGATTCTAATATTTTGGGGATAGATTTGGGAACAGGAAGGGAGGAAAAGAAGGATGTGAGGTGCCTACTTAGTGCCAAGGCTCAAAGGGTTGGGATGTGGATCCTAAGGATCCCTTGAGTGACAGTGTAGGAGGGTTCATGGATATCATTGTCCACCTGGGGACTAATGACCTGAATAGGTACTGGAATGGGATTGTACAGGGGGATTTTAGGGAGCTAGTGAGGGTTTTAGGCAGGTAGCACACTGGATGGCTTTCTCTGAGGTGCTGTCTGATTATGACTGGGGTGAGGTAAGGGTTCTCCACAACAAGAACTTCAACTCATGGTTAAAGGAATGGTGTAGAGTTGAGGGGTTCAACTACATTGGGGACTGGAAACCAACCTCTAGGCATCTGGGCCTATACGGAGGTGATGGCCCGCATACATCTGGAAGGAAAACCACACTCCTCAGTGGATTATTTAAATGATACTTTGATGCACATATAAACTAGCTGAAATGGGTAGCAGAAGAAAAAGGGAAGCATACACTGCTCCTCCATCTCCCCCCAAACTGAAGCAGAGAGAAGGGAGGACCTGATGGGTAGAAAATCCCCCATGGTGCAAAATGTATAAAAGAGCAATGTGGGAGAAAACAAAAGGGATGGTAACAGGAGATGTGAAAAGAGAGAAGAAAAGGAGCCGGGGGGAAAGGGAAAAAGGTGGGTATCAGGTAGAATGGGAACAAAGTGTGGAAGGCCATGTGTGCAAACACAATAAGTCTAAGAAACAAAATGTTGGACCTAAAAGCCATCATGGCAGAGGCAGACCTAGATTTGTGATAATTTCTGAGTCATGATGCACAAGAAACCATGACTGGGACATGTCAGCACCAGGCTATTCTCAGTTCAGGAAAGAAAGGTTGGGAAGGAAGGGAGGTGGGAGGGTGCAATATGTAAGGAAGAGTATCAACTGGGTGGGCCAAGCGGTCCTTATCTGCTGTCAAATTCTATGTTTCTATGTTTCGATGTTTCAAGCTGACAGAAAAACAGGGAATCCAAAGTGGTAATGTAGAGGTTGGAGGTACTGTGGGGTCACCCTGAAGACAGGAACCAGAGCCACTATTCACACTGGCATGATCTACAGACATCTGCACAGGGGAGAAACTGGATAGTGAACTGATGGAAACCATTCACATAATGGCTGAAAAAAAGGAGGTGCTGCTGGTGTTGGGGGGGGCTTCAATCTGCTGGATATAGATTGGAGCCTCCAGGCTGCAGTTCAGCTAGAAGTAGGAATATCTTAAACTCCCAGCAGAGGATATTTCTCAGGCACCTAGTCAGGGACCCCACTCATGATAAGGCAATACTGGATCTCGTGCTCACAAATAGGGACAGTGTTGCAGATGTCAAGGTGGAGGACCACCTATTTACCAGAGTTCACTGTACTGTGTGGCTTAATATAAGGATGGTAGTGGAAGCAAACAACACAAGGACAAGGGTACTAGACTTCAGGAGGGGAGATTTAAAAAAAATGGATGAATGTCTTAGAGACAACCTAGCAGGGGTGGATGACCTTGGTGAGGTGGAGGAACAGTGGGCTAAGTTAAGGGAAGGCAACAAATCTCTGTGTACAGGAAGTAAGCAAAAACTGGAGATAAAAGAGGCTGCTATTTTTCTTAAAGAATGTGGCTAAAAAGGTAAAGGCTAAATGGTAGCATTCAGGAAAGATAAAGAGATGCAGAGGGAAGAGGATAGGGAGGTGTATCTGGAGAAGCAGAAAGAAGCAGGTAAAGGGTTGCGGAGTGCAAAGCCACAAACCAAGGAAAGAATAGACTAAGAGGTAACTAAAGGGGAAAATACTTTTTTTAGGCACATAAGTGAAAAGAGGAAAACAAGGGGAGGGATTGTGAGGTTATGAAGAATGAAGGGGGGTGGGTGACTGTGTAGAAGGAGATCAGGAAAAAGCAGATATCCTGATCAAATACTTTTGTTCAGTCTTCACAGTGGTACGGGATAGTGGTGGGCCACATAAAGGTACCGGGTCATAATCTCGCATGCTTAATAGCATACAACATTATGGCTTACCCGGTACAGTGCTGCACCAGTGAGCAAATGGTGCAATACCACATATACTGCTGTACACGGTATTGCACCATTCACACTCTCCCAGGCAGAGAAGACCTCTGATGGGAGTGGGTTCCACTGACCAGCTGCAAAAAGAGCTATGCCACATGGCAATAATCGTGCTGTATTGGCAGCATGATCTTGTCATACGGCATAATATCATGTGACATTCTGACTCCATGCCCCACAAAAAAGCAGCATGAACACTGGGGGAAGGCAGATAGGTTCAAGTCCATTTACTGATGAAACAGTACTAAAGAGACTTGTAAATCTGAAAGTTGACAAAGCTATGGGACCACATGGGTTACACCCAAGGGTATTTATGGAACTCAGGGAAGTACTGGCTACATCTCTGACACTCACACTCCTATTCAAACAACTCACTGGAAACAGATATGGTTCTGGGGAAATGGAGGAGGCAGATGTAATCCCTCTTCATAAAAGCGGTTGCAGGGAGAAGGCTGTCAGCTATAGGCTTGTCAGTCTGACATCAGTGGTGGAGAAGTTAATGGAGTTGCTACTAAAGAAATAGATTATGGAATATCTTGAATCCAGTGGTTTACAGGACCCAAGACAGAAGAGATTCATGGGGAGAGGGAAGTTATGTTAGACATATCTGATAGATTTCTTTGACTGTGTGACCAGGGAAATAGACTAGGATGGGGCAGTGGTCATGGCCTACTTAAATTTGAACAAGGCATTCGGTACTGTACCGCACTAGAGACACATAAGGAAACTAGGCAGCTTTTGGGTGGGTCCTAAGGTAGTAAACTGGATAAGGAATTGATTAATGGACAGGCAACAGAGGATAGTGCTATACGGAGTTCACCCCTGGGAACTGAGTGTGACTAGTTAGGTGCCTCAAGGCTCAGTACTGGGTACTGGGACCAGTCCTCTTCAGTTTCTTTAAAAGAGACATTGCAGATGAACTGGAAGGGAATGTATTCCTCTTTACAGATGACACTAAAACCTGCAGTGGGCTGGACACTCGGAAGAGGGTGGAAAGAATGTGCAGATACCTTAGAAAAGTTGAGGAGTGATCAAGGGTATGGCAGCTGGGTTTCAATGTGAAAAAGTGCAAACTCATGCATCTAGGGTACAGAAACCCAGAGGCAGAGTACAAAATGGAAGAATAGATACTGACAGTTACCAAACAGGAAAGGGACCAGGGGTAATCATAACTTATAAAATGGATAGGGAATATCATGAAATGTGATTGGTTGAAAGGGCTTAGAATCCAGTTGTATAACTGAAGACAACCACTGAATTGGGAACCCTTTAGGTAATCAGTACAGGGGCAACATAAATATTAATGCCCCTCAACATTCTCACACAGAATGTTAAACCGACATCTTTGTCAGGTAAAAAGTCCATCCCAGCCATAACTGCCAGCATTATTAAAAAAGTAGAAAACAGGTGAATCCATTGTCTGAATGTATTCAGACAACAAAGCAACAGAAACATAAATCTAGTGGCACATTGCGCTTTGTGTACTGACCTCATATGAAAGCTCCATCACCACAGTAGTCCTAGGCCACAGATCCATCAGCTGGTAGTGTAATCAGAAGCCAAGGCATTGATCAGTGTCACAGCATACCATGCAACAAACTGCAGGACAGCTTACCCTCCCTCCCTCTAAAAAAAACTGGCAAATGATCACTAGCACGTCCCTCCTACAGTCGCCGTGTAATACGCCCATAAGTCACATAGCTGCTAAGTGAATCACCATGAGAACTAATCCAGACACAGAAAATGCAGCTCAGAGGCATAAAAGTTAAAGCTATGCGTGTGTTGCATGCTGGTAAGCAGCAAAAATTAAAGCACCAGTGACTGCGCTGAACAGGGAGATAATTTAAATCCCACAACACAACTTCTCAACCCCAGACAATGGCAAACCTTCAAGAATAACCACATTTCTCTCATCTAAAATGGATCCACTGTTACACAAGCACCCAAAAAAAAATGTAATGTGCATGACAGGCTCTTGTGACAGCTAAGCAGGCTCTCAGAATGCTGAAACGGCAAACAAGTTCAAATCACCTCACACTTCAAACGTGAAAACAGACAACATAGGTATCAAGGTAAAAATCCAAATATAAAATCAAACATGCAATAGTAATGTTCTTACATACATATCTAAAAATGTATAAAATATGCTTGTTTATTAAGTGTGATTTTTTAATCAATAGGTAAAAATCCACAGACATGTCAAAACTCCCTCAAGTATATTTCTCACTACTGCAGCATCCCAGTATACAGGAGGTACTGCAGCAATCAGAAGACAAAACAGATGCCACAACTACCAGTTCAAAGGTAGAAATAAGTAATGATCCAACAGCAACCCTCTTAATTGTCAAAGCTGTACTGCAAGAAGAGAGACAGTGTAGAGACAGCAACAACTACACCTCCCGCCACTAAAACAGTTGAAACCATCGAAGAAAAAGCTGTCATACCTATAAGTAAGCATCTCACTTTAACTGATGCTGAGTTGACAGCCATATAGAAGCTTAAAGATGAGTGTAACACAGTAAAAACCATAAACTGGGCTAATCAGATTTTCTTGAGTTGGGTGTCAAACTGTGAAATAGTACTAGATCTAAAAACTATCCCAATAAGTGATTTGAAAACTGTACTTTTTAAATTCTATGCAGAAGTCCGTAGCAGTACCAGTGAACAGTACTCCATCTCTAGCTACCTTGGGCTTAATGCAGGTCTCAGCAGACTGCTGAACAGCCCTGACATCGGCCACTGTGTTAACATCATAACAGATGACCGGTTCACCACCACTAACAATGTCTTTCTTGCAGCTGTCAAGCAGTACAGAAGAGAGAAAAAGCATGTGTCCACTCACTACCCACGACTATCAGATGTTGATCTGCACCAGCTGAAGACTTCCTCGATACTGTCACCATCAGCAGCATCAGGGCTTGTACGGAAAGTATGGGTTGATGTACAGCTACACATGGCTCATAGAGGGAGAGAGAGGGACAAAGAGTCCTACATCCAGAGTAGACTCTGATGAAAATGGTATTGAGTATGTCAGCCTCAAATACAATGAAGCAACAAAAAAACACAAAAGTCACACTGATGACAACTGAGACCAGTATAGGGGCTTCATATACACTTCACCAGATGACCCACTGTGCCCTGTGAATTCATTTAAGCTATATCTGTCCAAACTACCACCAGGAGCACCAGTTTTCTACCTTCACCCACTATGTGCAATCCAAGAGTACCTGAACAGCAGTCCAATCTGGTATTCCAAGGAACCTATGGGAGTGAACCATCTGTCATGCATGATGCGTCAATTGAGCAAAGAATGTAATCTAAGTCGAAGATACACAAATCACTCTATTCGAGCCACCGCTGTTTGTCTACTGTTAACTGCAGGACTTCAAGCATGAGAAATAATGGCAGTTGCAGGACACAGATCAGAAGCAAGCTTGAAAAGTTACTGGAATGCCTCTGCAGAAGATCACAAAAAGTGGAGTGAAATCCTAGCACAAACCACAGAGGAAAACCAAAGAACAGAATCTTCAAGCAAGACACACAAAGATGAACCTTCAATCAAGAAATGAAAACCAGAACCAGAAAAAGAGTTAAGCAGCAGCGCATCTGAAACACCATCCACAGGAACCGCAGTGTTGGAAAACATCCCGTTTAACCTCATGAACCCAGTATTCCATGGAAAAGTGCAATTCATAAATTACAACAAGTAGACTGTTGCTTGCTAATGTTGTTGCCAGTTGCTATTTTTGACCATTCAAAAAGTTTAACAAGGGACTGTTTTTTCTCAATATTTCAATGAATTCTCTATTCTGTATTTAAATAAGTGTTACAAAGTTTTCAAAATTAAAAATCTTGTTAGTGTCTTTTTTTCCATAGTTATTACCCATTTTATAAGTGCAATAAGACACTCCTGGGTGGTGGTTGTTATGTGATAACCACACACCTAGCTGTGGAAGGACACTCAGCCTTCATTCTTGTGCCTCATCATGCACCTAGGTGTGTGGTTATCACATAACAACCACCACTCTGTCATGTCTTATTGCCTACTTATGACCTCAAAGTGATGAGTCAGTGTGACAAGACAGTGCCAGTTGGATGCTGGGGTGCATAGCGAAGGGCAGCACCAGCAGAAAGAAGAAGGTGGTGCTGCCACTGTGTAGATCACTGGTGAGACCTCATCTGGAGTAGTGTGTCCATTTATGGACACCACATCTTAGGAAGGACATAGACAGGGTGGAGGTTGTCCAGAAGAGGCAACTAAAATGGTGCAGGGACTGCATCAGAAGCTCTACAAGAAGAAACTGAAGGACCTTAATATGTACACCTTGGAAGAGAGAAGGGAGAGGGGGGATGTGATGAGACCTACAAATACCTTATGGGACTTAATAAGGTACAGGAGGGGAGTATTTTTCAGAGGAAAAGATGCATGGAAACAAAGGGACATGCAATATAACTGGAAGGGAGAACATTTAGGAAAGAGGTGAGCATGTACTTCTTCACTGAAGGAGTGGTGGATGCTTGGAAAAGTCTTCCAGCAGATAGTGTGTTGATGAAAACAGTGGCATGCTTCAAGCATGAATGGGATAGGTACAAGGGAAAGTTAATTGGGAAGCAAGGAGGGAGGGACCCCAAGATCAAGTAGATTCTGCAGTGACAGGATAGGATAGGCAGGGAAAATGGGCAGAATGGATGGGCCCAGCAGTCTATATCGTCCATCAAATTCTATGGGCCTGCACTTCTGCAGCTGCAGGTGTAAGACACAAACATTGACTTCTGGATGTAGAATTTAAGTGGCACATGTAAGTGCAACCCAAGAATTCCTTTTTTGGTGTGTATAAGAAAATATTGGGTGGCACTTAAATGTGCTACCCAAGAATTCATGGCTTGCAACACAAGAATTAGCCATCTCACTAAGCTGAGAACCAAACAACTCAACAGAGTCCAAAAAAGGTATTTATGGAACATTTCTTTAAAAACAAACACCAGAATTAAGCATAGTGAGCCCTTTTTTTAGCAAGATTTGTGTGTTGGTTTTTAAATAGCTCATTTTATGTATTTTAACATTATTGCCCACAAAAAAAAAAACAAGACTGTGGCTATGAAGACATTCACATTTTTTCTTGTGACCCAAAAACACAATCTGCCTCAACCTGAAAATACATATAAAAGAAGAATAATTTTGGGCCATATCAGATAGTTATGGCAAAAGCCCTAATGGGCATGCTCAGAAACCAGATTTCAAAACACTGTAACTCGAACTGATTAATATATTTACTTATTTATGTATATTTTTTGCAAAACCTTTGAAAGGCACACCCTTGGGAGAGGCAACTTCTGCAGTAAAACTTTTGGAAGAAAATTCCACACCATTTAGGCTGAATGTGAAAAGGGAAACAATGGCCAAAGAGTGACAGGTTTTTGTCTTTTTTATATTTCCAGATCTCATAATCTGATGAAACCAGTCATCATGAAACCTCCCAGGTCTTTTGAACAGGCAACCCAGACCATGCATGCCAATTGCTGTGAAATTTCATCAAACATTACCAAAGTTATTAAAGAGCAACTTTCTTAGTTCATACATGGCTAAGCAGGGACTTCCCCTACCTGAATAGGAACACCTATGGGCAGTTAAATATTTTTTTAATTCACCCACTAAAGAAAAGGAAGAAACTCTAATTTGCACCTGAGAGGCTAGTGGCATGATACCCTTCCACTTCCTCAAAGTTGCCTCTGACCCCATGCTCTGACGTTTTGTGACCTCAGTATACGGAGAGCATGGGGGTGAACTTTTTTCGCTTCAGTGGAGCACCTTTTTATAAGCTCATTTCCCAATTTTAAATCAGATTATGGCACAGATCAATGGCAGGGTTTAACTACCAAGAGCCATATTAACTGAACCACGGCATCGAATCTATGCAAACACCCAACTACCTGTCTGCCTATCTGTCAGTCTGTCCGTCTGTCTGTCTGTCTATCTAACATTCCTCATGTTTATAAGTAAAGAATCTGTAAATACAAAATAGGAGAGCGAGAGAGAGGTCAAATTAAAGTTTTCACCTCCATCTAGCAGTAGGTCTGGTTTATTCTGGAATTATTCATTTGTAACCATGGAATACAAATATGATAAAAAAAATCATATAGTGTAACTTCAACTATTATGCCAAAGCTTACCTTCTTACATTGGAAACATGCTTTTGTATATGTTGTGAGTATGCGGCTAAACGTGAACTGTAGAGTATTACTTTTAAATAAATAAACTAGGATTCTTCAGCACAATCACGCTTTAAGAACTGAACAGCAAAATTATCCAAGTCTCTGTAGTTTACTTATACACATATTTGTAGACATATGTAGGTGTTTGTGCAATTTCTTTGGGTTTTCTCTCCTGTGGCGAAAACAAAGCGAACTACTTTCCATAGAGTACCGCATCTCATGTATCACAGTTCTTCCTTGTTGAAAAGAAAGATTGATTGTAATACTCATAAACAGATAAAATGGCAGGCAAAGCATTTCGCAAAGGAGCATTAAATGAAGTAGAGATATATGACTATTACAGAATACTTTGAGTACAAACATGGATGTTTGGTAATCAAGAAAGCTTCTTGTCTTGCGTTGCGGCGCTATACTTTTTCGGTATATATATATATATTACTTTCAAAACCTAATCGCACAAAGGCAAGCAAGCCAAGCAATATTGTTTATTAACTACATTATATCTGGATTACTCCTTTATATAACTTCTAGGTGTAAAATCTGAAAAAATATACAATTTTTTTAGTTCGTAATAGGGTCAGTGGAGATGCACCAAGAGAAGACAGTGGTTCCCAGACTTACAATAACAAAAATCTACCGAAACATAACTTTAACTACTGATATGCAATAATTACTTTCATTGTTGCTTTGAAACAGTAGACTGTGACTATACTTTTGTTATGTTATTGTACATTGGTTTAGGTTGGCCAACAGAAAGTGTGCATGTCTGGCACCTGTAGCTGTGCGTCATGACGCAAAGATCAAAGCAGCAAAGCACCCATTGTTTCCCTTTTACAAAATTTGGTAATTTTAATATTACAACAGAATGCAAATATGAAATGTGTTTGCTGGTAAATATAGTTATCTTGTGGGTCTGAGACGTCGGAGAAAAAAGTTCACCCAGGAAAATTGATTTTAAAATGAACGTTGTCCTATTTAGGTTGCCATATTGCCTTTGTTATATTTTGAAATCATATTTATGTAGATAATGTATGTTCTCGTAGGTAATGTACGTGCTTTAAACCGCACTGTTTTTCAAACAACAGTGTGAATAACTTCTGTTGGTGTGTGGGGACAAATGATGAGGACTGCAATTTGAAGCATAATAAAGATATTTTTGTGAGAATAGAGATATCCAAACTTTGAAGCTAAAAATGCAATGTTTTTTGTAGTTTTAATACTAAATACAGAAGTCTGGCAATATTTGATTCATGTCAATTAAGTGGGTAAAATCGTCTAACACTTCAATATCTCCCACTGATGGGAAATGTCCTTGTGCTGCTTACCAGTTCTTTGCAAAATTGAGCTTGCTTAAAAAGTACTGAAAATGAACTGCAGTTTAACAAATCCGTTGAATAAATGCCTCATGCAAATTGGATTCAACTGTGTGTTCCTGTGTCAGTTGCAGTTCTTATTGTATTCAAAGTACAGAAATGTCCAAAAGCGCAGAAGGAAGGGTGCAAATGCAAACAGCACTGTGGAAGTAATTGCCAATGGCATTGCACTCAGTACAGTAGATTGGAGACCTGTGTTTTCTAAACGTTTTCAAATCAGAGGTCAGTTTTAAGTACCAACCGTCAGATAGTCATAGAGGCATTTTGCGAGTTTATGTTAATTCACAGGGCAATGTTTTAGAAATAAAGTATTTTAAAATTATTCTGTGTTCTGTATCTCGAGCTCAGCAAACTGAAAAAGCATATGGATTGTTGAATATGTAAACTGGAAATGGCACTGCATGTTTGATATAAGGAATGGTGATAAAACATTGATTGCATCAGGGAGAAAGGCAATCCTTCGGGACCAGTGACAGACAGTGTGTTTCCTTCGCAAAGTATTACTTTTAACTACTGTACTTCATTGTAAAATCAGCTGATCAATGTGTGCACCTATGTTTCCTTGTTATGTTTGGTTTTCTGAGGGAGACACCAAAGAACAAATGAGTGGAATATTTGATAAAAAGGCAAACTTTATAGTCTGAGTCTCCCGAAAGCTGATAACAGCAGATCTATTAAATCTGTAAACATAAAGTATTGCACCTGTCATAAAGTATTTTTCATATTGTTTCAAGTTTGGTATCCCCTATGCACAAACATGAATGTGGCAGCTCAATAGCTTGCATTAAGTAATACAATGGACACTCTGTGTGCCCAAATTACACATTACACAGTAGCAACTTTTGGAAGTAAAACAAGGTGAAAATGGTTAAATATATATACAGTAGTAATTAGACTTTAAAAAATTCATACTAGACAGGAAATTAAAGTCATGTTAAGAAACTGTTTACAAGGGTGTTAAAGGTGCAAAAAGATACCCGAGTATATGTTCTTGCAGATGTGTTTTGCCAGCCTATCAGTGTGTGTGTGTGTGTGTCTGTGTTTTGTTTTTCAAAACTATCAGTGTGTGTGTGTGTGTGTGTGTGTGTGTGTGTGTGTGTACGGTTTTATTTTTCAAAACTAAATTCAACTCAGTGTACAAACTAAATCGTACTTCATATTCTTTCACTGGTGGTGCAAGAAGCTATGCAAAGCAAGTGCATAACTCAATAAATAGAGATCCTGTTTTAAGAGAAAATATGGTTTCATCAGGTAATCTACACTTTAACTCAGCACGTGGTGCTATTTATATGTGGAATTAACATGTTCCTTCGTAGAAGGACACTGTGGCCTCCCTCCACCATTCCCCCACCCCAGTGCCAAATGTGTAGATTAAACACACATATGCTATAGGTGTAAAAGTTCACACATATTTATTTCATAACAAGTACTAGCTGATAACTAAATGAGTCAAATGTGTTCCCTTCGGACACTTTGCAGCTCTCAGGTTTACATCCATGGATTACTGTTGCTGAAATTTCGGATGGATAGGATGTGCCACCTCCAGCGATGCCAATGTCCACCCGCAGATGCTTTTTGGGGTAAGGGCTTTCTGACATGGTTGTGGTATTTACCCAGAAAGCCCAGACCGCAAAAAGATCTGTGGGGGACCTTTTCCTCTTCGTCCTTCTTCCTTCTGTATTCGGCTTTGGGATGTGGGCATCCCTTGCAGTTCCCTCCTTTGCGCCTTTACCGATCTTCATTTTTTCCAGCGCAGAAGGGTTCTTTTATCAAAGGTCCCCCTCCCTCTACACGCACGCACACACACACACACACACACACACACACACACACTCATAGACACTTCTCCAAAATCAGCATCAGCCCAACTCTTTTTCGCCATAGCCTAAATTATATAATATTAGATTATATCTCCGAGCTACACTCCAAACCTGCTCTTTAAATTTCTGTTTCTACCCTTGCCTCTCTCTCTCTCTCTCTCTCTCCTCTTTTCCGCCCTCCCTCTGCTTAGAGAATCTGCGTAAAAGAAGCTAACCTCCAACCTGGACCAGGCAATAAATACACAGCCCTGCGCCTGCGCACTCCGTCAGTCACACAGGCAAGCGTCAGCAGACAACCTTTCGTTACAAGGCTTCCACATTCACCCTTTCCCTTCCTCAGTCCTCTTTATTCCAACTTCAGCCAGGACTCCAGAGTAGGACTGTTCTGCGCGAAAATGCAAAGTGAGCTCACTAGCACTAGTACAAGTTTACATGCCATCAATTAGATAGGGCACCCTTGTTCTTTATGTTGCAAGTGCTGAGAATTCTTGCTTTTGAGCTATACAAAAAAATGCATTTCGGAAGAAGAGTCATTGCGGTAGGGGAAAAAAAGGTACCCGAAACATGGGCTACATCAAATGTATAGCATCTGTTTACATACATATTCACCGGACACCTCTGTGCTAATTGTGCTCAACTCGGAAGTCCACATTTATCAAGGTAAGTAACACGTTCTCGCTATGTATTAACTGAGCTCAAGAAAGGGAAAGTCCCCGCGGGTTTTAGATTACGACAGGCTCCATTCTCGCCGTGACTTGAAATCCATTCAGGTTAATACAACTATAGTAGCTTTGTGCCTTTAGCTTAGTTTAACCCTGTCTTGTTCAACGATGCTTTTCTTAAAACCGTTCTTTCCGGAGGCGTTGGGAATCCCCCTACCAACCCTCACTCCACCCGCGCACACCTTAAGCTTCTGCATAATTGAAGATAGTCTGTGCAATATGCTGAGCAATGCACCTCTCTACACTTACCCATGGATTTATTTCCTCAAAGAGCAAACTGCACTTGCTGACCACACATAACCCATACAGAGAGCTAGTATAGTATGAGATAATAATGTATGTTGCCAAACATACTCTTTGTCTTAAAGCACTTAAGGTTATACTGTACATCCAGTGGTTTTAGGTTTTTTCTTGCCAGAACAAATGCATTATTTTCATATTTATTGTGCACGATAACTTCATTTCTTGAAAATGCAGACTAGCTAAAAAGATTTCCACTGGATCCCTGAAAAACCGAAGGCCCCCAATACTCACTCCTCAGCATCGCCCTCACACAAAAGACCTGCATGAGTTTTCAGAACATTTCATTATTGTGCAGTTCCTCTTAGCTTGCTGACAATTCTGTTGTTATTGTGTTGCTACAAAGAATAGTGGCAGTCACTTCAGTGGGATTTAAGCAATGTTAACCTGGCACACAAACATTGCAGTGCTATCCAATACTTCATTTGTTGGAGTCGAATGCCTAACACAATAACCTAGTAACTCAATGTCGAAAGTGACTGCAGGTCCACTACCCCTCCCTTATAAACATATATGAACAGGAGTGTAGGTCCATTATGTCCCTACCCTCATTATAAGTATGTATGAAGAAGTATGCTGTGCAACCATACACTAATGTAAAGGGGTTCCCTACTATTTACCCATTGATCAAATATTCACATTAGAAAGACCTTCACCTTTCCAATTATTCATACAACACACTTAATATCAATGTTATATCATACCCTGTCCTACAATCTAAGTCGTAGTCATTCCTTCGAAGTTGCTATATATCCAAGCTGGACAGTAAAGAACACAGCTTAAATGCTTAAATAATATTTACAACACCGGCAGTAACAAAGTCTAACATTTTGCTCAAGTTGCAGTTTATAGCTTACCTACTGTACAAATCGAGTACAGGCTAAAGCCTACGGAGCCTAACTTTAGCAGACCTTGAAACTTCTTGTCTGCAGACGCTGCTGAAATACTGAAAATACGTCGGCACTCCACGACGCTCTTCCCCAGAACTCTCCGCATCAGACATCTCCCCCTACGTAAATAATGTTGTTGCTGCGGATCTCTCACCCTTTGATTCTATGAACTACAAAAAAAAAAAAAAAAGAGAGAGAGAGAGGGCATGACAAATCATCCTGTGATTGCATTTCGGAGTCACGATTTCTGGGGGAATTTCAGCGCAGACCATGACGCATCCCTGGGGCAGTCACGACGTGCAGGCACTGGGGCTCCATCCTTCTGATTAGACTGCCATGGTTTTCAGCACCAGCACTTTTGGATAGCTCCTCAATCGGACATAACTCAGCGGTTCCTCATCCTCAGAGACGCACACATTTAAAAAGGGATACCAATTCTATATTTAATTACCATTATCTGGTACCTCCAAAGAGCCCACCGAATTAAGATATGAGTATTTTCAGACAAGTTTGCAGCATTCCGTTTTTTGAAGAACAGAAGTAAAGCAGTTTGAATTAATGCAAACGGGCCAATTTACTGCCGGTAGAAGAGGCCTATTACAGGCTACTCAGTGCTGAGATTTCATTGTATGAGAGGCGACGGAAAGCAAACCGTTTACTATTTAAAAGTAAATGCCTATGTTGCAGGAACTTGCACTGAATTAAGAAATAAGGGGCGGTGCTCCTGCCCCCCCCCCCCCCAAAGGGAACATCAGTGTGAGTAAACTATTGCAGTCACTTCAAAACTGGGGAGGGAATTCCTGTACAGCACATTATTATAAATTAATGTTACTGCTAGATGAAAATTGAAACTCACTTTAGAGAGGGTTCTGTGCTTCCCAGTACTCATAAATAAAAGGTTATGCCATAACGTGCTCTCCTGGGACGCCCTCCCGTAATTGCAGTATCAACAGGCTCTTCCTAATTCCAGTCTACTAGCCCCTATTTGAACTAAATGTGTGTGTGTGTGTGGTTTAAGCCATTTTAGAGACTTTTGCTACTTTTAAAAATAATACTACCATCTGTATATTGCGCTCAAATGAAAAAGAAGTGCTCCATTTCGTTGTATTTCCTTTTATTTTTTAACTGGGGAGGTATGTTGCGTCAAAGGTCCATTTTCAGGAAGTGACAGAGGCTCCAAGGCAAAAGACATAAACTTCAACACATTACAAAATGTACTTAGAAAATGGAATAACCTAAACAAAAATTGACTGAATGTGTTCCAAAACATAAGCCAACAGAGACCCGAAAATAGAACTAGTTCTGTACAAGCATAAGGACTATTTTACATATTCGTTTCTTTAACTGCTTTAAAATACTTTTTTTTTATTTTGTTACTGCAAAAACCGTTTTCTAAGTGCAATAAGACTGTTCAGGGTGTTAGGTGTTGTTGATAGCCACACTTGCAACAGCTGTAAGTCTTTTCACCTGTAATATCAAGCCTCAGTAAGGCCCACTAGGCACAATGCCTGTTTTCATAGGCAACCCTTGAGCACTGGCAGCTTAAGTGACTTACTCAGGGTCACACCTTATACAAGTGGAGTTTTGGGGAATCAAACCCAGGTCTGCTGGATGTATCCAGGTTATTTACAGCTTGTTACTCTAATCTCAAGGTTATACTGTCAGCTTACTCACTATGCTCTGGTATCCCTCAGTTTCCCACATCCTGTCATGTCTTACAGTTTACATACACATTTAAAACAAATCCAAACATACTCTGTCTCGAATGTTGTTTACATTTATATTTAAAGAACCCAATGACCCCATTAGGGGAACTTTAGAAAAATGTAATATGTAGACACAGTTCAATGTATATTTCATGCTTCTTTCTACAATTCTCTCACTTATTTCTGTATTACTAGGGATAGTTGCACAATAACATGATTTCTGACCTACCTGCTGTGGCTGCTTGCCAACACCTGACATCACAGTTCTGTTTATGAAATCACAGACTGTTGCTGTAGCAATAATTATGATGTCATAAATGGAGAATTATTATGTCATGTGTAGACAAGCTGCCAAAGTCGATGAAGTCTAGAGGACTGTAATTCTGTTTTCATGAAACCGTTTTCAGTAATAATGAAAAGTGTTCCGGTCAGTAACATCGCGGAACAAAATAAAGTGGACAAAAAATAAAGTGGCAAAAACAGTATCACCATCAATATTAGCAGCACAAAATGTAGCATGCCATAAAAATGCAGGCCACATGACATGCAGGTAGCAAACAATGTCCACCGCATGGAGACACTGCACTAGAACCACATGGGCCAGAAGCACAAGCCAGCATGCCATCACCCCTGTCCTGTGTGTTGTGTGTGTTGCTGGGGACATGCTGGATTGTGCTTCTGGCCCCTTGCATTATACACAGCCATTCACATGGTGGCCATGGTTCACCTGTCCTCCAGTGGTTACCCCAGTGTATGTTCTCTATCTCTCAGCATTCTGGTTGGGGGTACCCCACCATGTGGGTGCCTGTGCCATTAGATTACCATGGTAGGTGTCCAGTGGCCTGCTTCCCCCAGTAGTGGTTGCACCCTGTCCTGTTCCATCTCACTGCACCCCTTTGCTGTTTCTGTGCATGGGTGCCTGCTGCTGTGTGTTCCAGTGCAGTGCCTCCATGCAGTGGACGTTGTTTGCTGCCTGTGTGTCATGTGGCCTACATTGTTCTGGCATGCTTCATTTTGTACTGCCAATATTGATGGTGACACTGTTTTTGCAGCTTTATTTTTGTCCACTTTATTTTGTTCTGCGATGTTACTGACCGGAACCATGAAAAGGGGGACATAATTATGGAACTTTTAAGAAATATAAACATAATTGTGTCTAAATCTTACATTTTCTAAATTTATCCCAGTGGTGTCAGGAGCTCATTAAAACAAATGATAACTTGAGATCTGTCACAAATGATTTGAAAGGGCATTCTTTGAGAAAGAAAAAAGCTCTTTAATATTGAGTTGAACAGCTTTATCTTTTATTTCACAACATTTCACCAAGGGAAAAGGCCATTTCAGGGATAAGTAAAACTTTCCTGGTAACACTGGTGCACCTTTCCCTCTCAGTCCCTCAAGTCTTTTCAAACAGTTTATTCTAAAGGTTATACAATGTTCACTGGGGAGGTATGCTATGCAATATGGGCAGACTGGAAGGACCATTAGTCTTCTTTTGTTGTCATTGTCTATGTTTTTACGGTTTTATGTTTCACATATATGGTGGCAACACTGAAAATACTTTTTACTCTTGAGAAGTCTAACTCACACAAATAGACTGCAATCCAAAATTCTACAGTTAAGAGTTTTCAAACAGAAATGAATAATGTATGTTGCTGAAAAAAGCAAACTACACATACATTAAAATATATACTTTCAGTGTTCTGAGCTCCAGCTCTAGAATTTGATGAAATGTCCAACATTTTGTATCTCCTTTTTTTCTGTTACACTTGGAAAGGCAATGTGTCTGATTGTTGATGGGATTGAGTGCATGTTTCCATGAAATTTGATTTAACTGACTTAGGTTTCAGGTTGTTTAAGAAGATGCATTAAGATATCTCAAAGTGATGTCTGTCTTTGTGGACAACATGCATAACAGCATCAGTATTCACATCTTTTAAGTCAAAGGCAGGATCCCACTGAAAGGGGCAGGGGTGCACCTGCAAATGCTGTCACACCAGTCTAAAAATATCAAATCAAAAACTACAAAAGAGATGGTACCAGAAGCTAAAGGGTCTTTCGGATGAGACGTTAAACCGAGGTCCCATCTGCCTGGATTGGTAGTAGTTTAGGTGGATGTTAAAGATCCCATAGCACTTATTGAAAAGAGTAGGGAAGTTTTCATTGACAAAATACATGGTATAATATACTCATACAATAATCATACACACACACAAAAAAAGAAACCATGAAGCAAAATATCACCATAACTTAATTAACTACAAAAATATATTTTAAATATTTATTTGTATTTTATAAACTTGGCAAAAACCTTTCCACCATCTCTGTACTTGTACAGATGGGTGAATTAACATATCCTGTTGATATATTTTATACATAAATTGCTCAGTTATATTACTGAAAACAAGATATGGCATCCTTTTTTGCTGGAGCACCCACTGACATCATGCTTGCCATAAATAAAATATCATACAACATTTAAATAGATTAAGTACATCTAAATCATACGTTAGACTACTAACGGGCCTTACACCTAGTTTTAAAGTGCCATAAGTTAAGTTAGATATCCATGTCATATTCCGTTTTTGTGCCAAACATGCCCATAGAGGTTTTACATATGAACAATGTAGGAAAAAATGTTCAGTTGTTTCTGTCACATTAATACACTCCAAGTAAGGGCAATTTCTTTCTTCTATTACTTTGTATTTTAAATTCCCTCATACATTCAGTCTCCCATACATCACTAGCCATAGTGTTTCCCACATAACAAGAGGTAATCTTGGATTATTTAACTGTAATAAAACATCAGGGTTATGTTCAACTGCACAATTTTTAAAGCTAGGTGTTTGTGGATACATGAGCACCATCATTTTTTGTACAGGGTGGATACAGTACTTTGTTGTATATGTTGCTTTGTTAAGCCCCATTTAAATAATTTTTGAGCAGTAGCTCTAAAATATTACGGGACAAATAGATGGGAGCCCAATTTGGGAGGTACTACTGTCCAATTTCAGAAATATCTATGTAAAAGTTGCTTAAATGACCCACAATGTAATGCGTCACAATCTGACAACCCATTTTTATGTTGATTGTGCGCATGCACAAGAAACATGTTGCATCAGCTTTCTCCACAAGCAGGTTGTGGAGGCATGGCACTGTTGTGCCCAATGCCCCCACAGCCTGCAAAGGCTTGTCCCCCATCCCCCAATGCCATGGCATGCAGCTGCTGACACTAGTCCAGCCAGCGTGCCACAACTTTCTAAAAAAGTAGCCGCTGCAATCAGGGGCTGCCTCGTCATTGCAGTGTCAGTCATCCACTGCAATGAGGGAGAGACCTGTCATTTCAGGGCAGGATGTAAGACCCCGATATTGTTTGTGAACATGGTGGGGGCTTGCCACCATGTTCACAAACAATATAACCCCCCTGTTTTGTTCCTGATGAGGGGGTGCCCAATCCCTGTTGGCATAATGAACCCCCAATTTTGTTCCTGCCGACGGGGTGCCCAATCCCTGTTGGCATAATACCCCGTTTTGTTTCTGCTGACGGGGTGCCCAATCCCCATCAACATAATGAACCCTCCATTTTGTTTCTGCCAATAGGGTGCCCAATACCCATCAGAATAATGAACCTCCTCTTTTTGTTTCTGCCTGACGGGGTGCCCAATCCCCGTCGGCATAATGAAACACCTCCCCCGTTTTGTTCCTGCTGATGGGGGTGCCCAATCTCCCATCAACTACTGCTGGCCCCCAAAAGAAAAGCCTCTGCTGGCATGCTGGGAGCCCACTCCAGCGTGCCAGATGCCCATGTGAAGGGAAAAACTGTCCCACGATGTCTTTTGTTTTTTTTTTTCTCCTGAAAAGAAGGAAATGGTCCCTCGGTGCTCGCCCTGACCCCCACCAGCAACCCGCACTCACCCACTGTGATCCCTGCCTCCCCACACCCCCTTCACCCCATAATTACCTCTGGAGCTCGGCACAATGATCTTCTGTGGACTGGGAATATGTCTGCACTCTTCAAAGCCGACCGCGAACTGAGGAAATGCCGGTAAGCTGTATAATGTAACAAATAGGGTTTTTTCAATTTTAGTGCATATCTCAGACATTTTTGGGAATTTTTTCACCAAATTTTCAACATGGGGTTTTTTGGACCCCTCCTCATGAATCTTGAACTGTCATGGCATTAATCGGCCCCAAAAGGTGGTTTCACGGTCACTTTGCAGAATCACCCTTCGGGGCTGATTAATGAAATGACAGTGGCAGTGTTCATGAGGTGGGCTCACAAAAAGCCTGTGTTGCAAATTTGATGGAAAAAATCCCAAAAATGACTGTTTTATGAGCGTGTGTTGCGCAGTTGCTACGTACATTTGTAGCTTTGTGAATTTACAATATTTTCATGCCAGATTTTCAACATTGACATTTTGTCACACCTCCTTGTGAGCAATACAGTGTCATTGTTCACATCCTGGCCAAAATGTGTTTTTGCACATCCGGCGCAGAATAGCGCGGTCACTGTGCAAAATCAGTGTTCAGGACAGATTAAGAAAATGACAGTGACACTGTTCATGAGTAGAGGTCCTAAAATGCCTCTGCTGAAAATTTGGTAATGATACTCCATAAAATGATTGTATTATGAGCTTGCATTGGGCAGTTTGCACGCACGCTCGTAACTTCGCAAATTTATAATATTTTCACTCCAGATTTTTAACACTGCCATTTTCCCAGACCTACTTATGAACAGTGCAGCTGTCATTTTTCCCATCCTGGCTGAAATGTGTTTTCGCACTTCTGGTGCAGAATAGAGTGGTCGCTGTGGGAAATCACTGTTCGGGACAGATTAAGAAAATGACAATGATACTGTTTATGAGCACAGGTCCCAAAATGCCCATGCTGAAAATTTGGTGATGATGGCCCATCAATTGACTGTGTTACAAGTGTGCATTGCACACTTTCCATGCACCCTTGTAACTTTGCAGATTTGTAATACTGTCACACCAGGTTTTCAACAGTGCCATTTTTTCACACCTCCTTATAAGCAGTACAGCTGTCATTTTTTACAGCCTGACTGAAATGTGTTTTCACAGTTCTGGCACAGAATAAAGTGGTCACTGTGGGAAATCAGTGTTCAGGACAGATTAAGAAAATTGCAGTGTCACTGTTCATGAACAGAGGTCCTAAAATCCCTATGTTGAAAATTTGGTGACGAAACTCCATAACATGACTGTGTTACAAGCGTGTGTTGAACTGTTTCCATGCACCCTTATAACTTCATAAATTTGTAATACTGTCATGCCACATTTTCAACAGTGGCATTTTTTCACAACTCCTAATGAACACTACAGCTGTCATTTTTCACATCCTGGCTAAAATATGTTTTTGCACTCCTGACGGACAATATCATGGTCACTCTGGGAAATCAGTGATTGGGACAGATTAAGATCGACTGAGTGAGAGGGGGGAGTGACCGAGCTCAACTGAGCTCTGTCAGGACTGCTGTAGATTTATTTGTGTTCAGACAAAGGCCCCAACACAAAATCCCAGTGCAAAAGGGCAGCCTGCAGCACTGGGAGAAACAGAACGAGAGAGTGAGTGAGGGAAGGGGAGTGGCCGAACTCACCGAAGCACTGTCAGGAGTGCTGCGGTTCTTTGTAGGCAGAAAAAGCGTCAATACAGGCAGGGGCCCAGTACAAAAGGCTAGCCTGCAGCGGTGGGAGAAACAGTATGAGTGAGTGAGACAAGGGAACTTAGTGAGCTCAATGGAGCTCTGTCAGGACTGCTGGGATTTCTTTGTGGGCAGAAAAAGGCACCAATGCAGGCAGGAGCCCCGTACAAAAGGGCAGCTTACAGCACCAGGACAAACAGAATGAGTGATGAGAGAGGGAGACTGAGCGACCTCAATGGAGTTCTGTCAGGACAGCTGCGGATTTTTCTGTGGACAGACAAAGGTGCAAATGCAGCCAGGAGGCCCATACAAAAGCGCAGTCTGCAGCGCCTAGAGAAACAGAATGAGCGAGTGACAGAGTGGTAGTAAGCATGCTCAACAGTGCTCTAGTGTGACTGCTGCAGATTTCTTTGTGGCAGAAAATGTGACAATGCAGGCAGGAGCCCAGTACAAAAGGCCAGCTTGCAGCGTGGGCAGAAAAAGAATGCAAGAGTGACAGAGGGGGAGTGAGCGAGCTCAGTGGAGCTGTGTCGGGACTGCTTCAGATTTCTTTCTGGCCAGAAAAAGCCACCAATGCAGGCAGGTGCCCAGTAGAAAAGGGAAGCCTGCTGCACCAGGAGACACAGAATGAGCGAGTGAGGAAGGGGGAGTCAGTGAGCTCAACGGGGCTCTATTGGGACTGCTGCAGATTTGTTTGTGGGCAGAAAAAGGCAGCAATGCATGCAGGGGCCTAGTACAAAAGGGCAGCCTGCAGTGGCAGGAAAACCAGAATGAATGAGTGAGTGAGCTCAACAGAGCTGTATTGTAACTGCTGCAAATTTCTTTGTGGGCATAAGAAGGCAGCAATGCAGGCAGGAGCCCAGTAGAAAAGGCCAGCCTTCAGCGCTGGCAGAACAGAATGAGTGAGTGAGAGAAGGGGAGTGAGCGAGCTCAACGGAGCTTTGTCGGGACTGCTACAGATTTCTTTGTGGGCAGAAAAAGGCACCAACACAGGCAGGAGCCCAGTACAAAAGGGCAGCCTGCAGCATCAGGAGAAACAGAATGAGCAAGTGAGACTGGGGGGGGTGAGCCACCTCAATGCACATCTGTCAGGACAGCTGCGGATTTCTTCCTCAGCAGAACAAGGTGTCAATGCAGGCAGCAGCCCAGTACAAAAGAGCAGCCTGCAGCACTGGGACAAACAGACTGAGCCAGTGACAGAGGGCCACTGAGCAAGCTCAACAGACCAACGCAATCAACATTCGGCATTGACAACTGCTTGTTTACATTATGGATAACAAATAATGCATGTAGAAAAAAACCTGGGTCAATCATTCCAAGCCCACCTTTATTTTTTGGTAGATATGTATAATATCTCTTAATGGGGTTCAATTTATTTCCCCATAGAAGCATAAAACATAGATCATATAAAATGATTTTTAGCTTAATTAAGGGTGGAAAAATTAGAGCGATATACAAATGTTTTGGAATGATAAATTTCTTTAAAATTTGAATTTGTATAAATTTATTCATTTTCCAGTGTTTCCATCTGTTTATATTTTTTTCAATTTGGGCAATACCCAATTCCCAATTATAGTCAGGCATATTCTGCGGCCCAAACCAAATTCTCAAAATTTGGATTGGCAGAGAAGAGATTTCAATTTCTTCAGTCCGTCTCAGTGCAGTAGTGATGGGTCCAATATACAAACCTTTACTTTTAGCTACATTCAATCATGCATTGGAGATGGCAGAAAATACTTTCAATATATCAAAAAAATGTGGCAAATTGTCCGAATCTTGAAAAAATAAGCATATATCATCTGCATAAGCTTGGATCAGCAGACTTTTTTCTGCATTAACCCACTTTAATCCTTCCCACTTTTGTGATTGAGTTACTAGTTTCAATAATGGACCTAAAGAATATAAATATAATAGAGGGCTTAAAGGGCAGCTTTGTCTTACACCTGTAAAGATCTGAATTCCTTTCATAACTTGTTTATTTATTACTGGAAACACTAAAGCTGTTGTATATACTAATTTAATATATTGACAAAGAATCTCTGGAATTCCATAATACTGTAATGTAGAAAATAAATAATTATGAGACACTCTGTCAAATGCTTTAGCTTGATCTAGAGAAACAACTGTCCCCATTAACCCATTTAAAGAAACATAATCTATTATATCCCAAATAATCATTAAAGCATGTTGTATCTTTCTTCCAGGTATGCCATAGTACTGATGCTGAGACAAAATCAGACTAGAATATGTTTTCATCCTATTATTAATTACGCTACCTAGGATTTTATCATCTGTATTTAACAATGTGAATGGTCTCCAATTTGATATATTAGTTTTCTCCCCTGACTTAAAAAAAAATACCATAACACTGGCCTAAAAAGATGGTTTAATATTTCCTGAAGTTAAAAGATATTGAAAAAGACCTGTCAAGTGAGTTGTCAGTTCCTCAGAAAACATTTTATAAAATTCACTGGGTAAGCCATCCAATCCAGGGGATGTACCTGATTTAAAATATTTAATGGCTATTAAGAGTTCAGATTTAGTGATTGGAGTATTTATAATAGAGTCTGTTTTTGAAATAGATGGTAATTGTATTAAATGTAGGAATGCTTGTAATTCATTTGGGGTTTGTTCTACAGTTGGAATAAGAGGATTTAAATGATTTTTAATCACAGTATATAATGTCTCTCGTGTATCAACTATCTTACCTGTAGAATCAACTAAGGAACTCATTGACATGGAATGTTTGAGTTATCTACAAGCTACATATGGGTCCCCGATGGGGGTTCTCTGTGTACCTGATTAAATCATCATATTAATGGATTTTGCCCTATCATACTGGTAAGCGAGCACTTCTGTTTGTAAATTCTTAATTTGCCCTGAATAATAATTCCTAGATGTATTAGCTAGAGATTTCAATTTTTGTAATTGTGATCTGAATGTTAAATATTTTAAAAATACCTCATTCCTAATTTTCCTCCCATAATTCATAAAACAGGTCTTAAAATCAAGTTTAGATTCTTCCCACCATTCCCCTATGTCCTCATATAGGCATTTGACAGAATCTCATGCTCTCAACATATTTTTAATTTGAGATTGAGCTTTTGGGTCTTGTAATAAAGAAATATTAAGTCTCCATCTGGCCTTTTTTATTTTTAATCCAGGTGCCATGTCTCCAAACTTTAATCTTAACATTGAGTGATCTGAAAATTCTATTGGAGAAACTGAAAAAAGAAAGTCTGGAAAATTATGTGAAATAAAAAAATGGTAAATTTTTGTTAAGTATTTACCTCTCTTATAGGTATTTTTAGAAGTGTCTGGTTGGCTAGTTTCACAATTTATTAGTTCTGTTGTATCCACTATCCGTGCTAACATAGCTGAATCACAATATATCTTTTTACTGGGAATAGAGTTTCCACTTTTTCTATGAATTTCACAATTGAAATCTCTTCCTAAAATCAGTTTATGAGAAGTAACTAAAAAAGTTTGTATGTGGGAAAAATGCTGAATGTTTTCAGCATTTGTTTTTGGACTGTATACATTAATTAGTCAGAACATTTCAGTTCCCCACTTACCATCAAGTATTAAAATCCTCCCAGGTATTACATCAATTAATTTAACTAATTCAAAATTATAGGACGAGAATAAAATCCCTTCCCCATCTGCACAATCTTCCCCAAATAATCAATAGGAAGGTCCCCACCACCAATCTGATTTAAATGAATGAAGCTGTTCAGAAGTGTACATCCATGTTTCCTGTACAAAACAAATATTACACCTTGTGGAATAAAAATAGTTGAACACCATCTGACATCTTACAACACTCAATATGCTGTGGATGTTTATAGAACAAACTGAGAAAGTACTCATCAGTTCATATGAAAAAAGGCCTCATTAGTTTTTTCTCCGTTTTTTCTTTTTTTTTCCCCCTTTTTACCCAACTAACTCTTGATCAGGGGTAACATGATCTGAAGTAGTAGATTGGGAATTCACTTTGTCTAGTTCCATCTCTGACTCATGTTCTTGCATAAACAAGGCTGCATAGGAGTTGTCGCAAACAATTTCCCTAGAATCGGTAGGGAGGATGGGGTGGGGTTGGGGGTTGGGGTTTATTCCTTGTGGCTCTATGTACCACTGGTAGAAAGTTTGATATTTTTTTTCAGTCTCTGAATAACAAACTGGTCCCATGGTCATGCCTACTATGGTAGGCTCCTGCTGATCAACAGGGAAAGAAGAATCCCTAGATGCTAAATTAGGCTTGGGAGGAGGAAAGACATTTTTAATTACAATAGGCTGATCAGCTAGTACTATGGAGGGGGAGTCAATGCAGACCAAATCTATGTCAGTGGAGGGGTTTGCTGTCTGAGCATAAAATTCTCTAGCTTTGTCTTGGTCCTGTTGAATTAATAAATCCAGGCTACTACAGTTGGCCTTGTTCCTTACTGCCGAAGGACATTCCAACAGGACATGTCCATATTCCTCACATAGATCACATCGAGTGTGGTTGGCACATTGTAAAGAAATGTGACCAATCTCTCCACAGTTGTCGCAATGTGATTTATCACAGGTACTGGAGAGATGAGCTCTGCTACCACATCAATAACAAGCTCTCGGTTGTCCTGAGTAAAAACAGACTCCCCTGTCTCTCCCTAACATGAACGAGTTAGGTATATGACATATACCAGCATCATTTTGTTGTAAATTGACCTTATATCTCCACCCTCCAGCCCAGAATAATTCAGAGTCCAAAATTGCTTCTGGATCGCTAAGAACTGTGCATTTTTTGGGAAAGCCAATATGTAATATCGTCCACATGAACCCCTTCATTGTGGAACATTACAGTAACACTTTTGATAAGGGGATTAGTCAAAGGAGTCACCACAAAGGGGGTCCACATGGGTGAAAACTTATCCTGCCCATTTCTTTCCCAAAATTGATCTAGTATGTAAAAGGATCTAAAACTTACATCATAATTATCCTCCCCAGAAATGTTGATAAAAGCATAAACCTCTCTGGGTGAGAATTTAAGAGAATCTTTTAATAAATGTTTCCCAATAAAGTGTCTATCGGGTCTATCAGGTAAGCCTCCCTTGTATCTAATTTGCACTGCATTACACCAAGGGCAGCTTCTTTTTTATTTTTAGTAAACAATTCAGATAATAAGGGCCTGGGGGAGAAGCAGTATCTTTGCTACTATAAGGGGTCTCAATATTGGTACACTCTAATGAATTCCCTTCAGTATTAAGCAGAGGAGCTACCGCTGTCTTAGTTTGAGTTTCCCCACTTTTACCATCAACCTCATGTTTCTTGTCAGTCAGTATTTCTACTGTTTCAGTCTTGGTTATTCATAGTTCAGTACCTACATCAGCAGGCTTCCATTCTGAGTGAGATGGGGAAAATATTAGCTTCGGATCCCACTCGGGGTCAGGTAACCATCCTCCTGATTCTGTTTGCTTCCATTCTGCTTGTACCAGGGCTGTTTGCAGTTTCCTAGTTGCATCAAAAAAATCTTCTCGTACCTTAGTATTGAATGCTTGCACCATATTCAGCGTGCTGGAGTCTCACCCTTGTGGAGATTGATTAGAAGTGCCTTGTATTTTCTGGTCTGAAAAAACATGAGACACTCACTTTTTTTTGTTTTTCCAGTCTCCTTTGCATTCAGCATTAGCCTGTTGTCGATCGGAAAACAAAAACACCATAGCAGCATCAGGATCTTCTCCTTTTGTTAAGTACTGCATTGTTTGTTCTGCGCTGTGAGTAGCCACTGGTAAACTTGGTGTGGTTGTTTAGTCAAATACAAAACTGGACAGTTTAGAAAGAAGTTTAGGCTGCATACATGGGGCAAGCTGTTTGGTTGAACTAGGAGTTCTTAAAAGGCAGCTTGTAGGAGGATTAAGTTTGGGATTGTCAGTCCTGTTTTCCATCACATTTTCAGTGTCAGTTAAATCGTTTACAGGGATACTTATTTCTTGTTTTGGAAAATAAGTATTTCTATCATTCATTGCTGCTAGTTTTGGAACGTGCACATTCTGACATTTGGAAATAAGTGCTGTCATAATGTTTTTAGGCAATGCTGACTCACCCAGCTGGGTTTGACTGTTTGATGCTCCTGCATCATCAGATGAAATGTCAGGCCACTCTGTCAGTATAGGTGTAGATAATATCATCTCCTTTTGAACTTTATGGAGTAAATCTTGGTGTTGTTCCTCTGTTATTTGTTTCTCCTGGAGAACTTGCTCCTTTGGCAAAATAATTTTCTCAGGTTGCATTACTGCAGAAGGAAACACTTCACATTGACTAAGATCTTCTGTAGATACAAATATTTCCTGCAGGTCGGGATCCACATTAATCCCCATCAGATGAATATTAGTCATTGCTGGGGCCTCTGGTTTGTCCAAGGTAGAAGAGGAGGCCTACTCTCCTACCTCTACCTCCATCAACATTGAAGGGCACTCTGAACTGGCCATGCTCACAGCCAGCAAGTCCCCCTACTGCAGAGCAGGGGAATTTCCCTGGTGTCCTGGCCAAATTCCCTCATTCACTAAAAATACCATCAACAGTTTAATCTGGTTCAAGGTCAGTTGGCATTCATCTGTATCCCCCTCCCCCGGGTCATGCCTGAAAATAGGCAGAATTTGTCTAGTGCACTTACCCGGTCAATAAAAACTAAATAAAAATAAATAGTCAAGCTCAACCAACACATCTTACATTGCTTCTCATGCTTGATTTATTATGAGAGTTCAAAATTGCAAAAGGTGCATATACTCACAAGCCAGAATGCATTTCATTCATTGCAAATACATCACATGATGCCTGACATCTTGCCCAGAGGCTTCTGGGCTGCATCAGAGTCAATGATGAAGTCCCAAGGCCTCTCAGTGAAAAGTGAGACAATGTGACATTTTTTGGTTGACCTTGATCATTTGCCAAGCGTTATTTTCAGGTGAAGTCTTTTTTGCAGTTTTAAATCTTGTAGGACAAGTCTATAAGTACAATAACACCATCCAAGGTGTCAGAAAGCACTTCACTTTATACACACATACACACACACACACACACACAGACACACACACACACACACGCACACCCTTACTCACACAGAGACATTTTCATGTTAATCATATTGCATATTGAGAATGTCACAATATCAATCCCTAGGGACTCCTCTATGAGTGTCTTTTGTTTTGGTTTGTGGGTTGTTGGGAATTTGTTTAGCCCATTCACATTCATTTTAACTCCATCAACTGATAGAACACACAACTTGGAATGCTCGTTATTCAAGATTTTCCTCAGTCAATAAGAGCCAAATCTACAAAGACCAGGAGAGGACTTACATATCAGCACTGGGTGTGTAGGTATACTATGGTTGCACACAAAGCTCCCTTTCTCCCCATGTCCCATCCACAGCCCCCAGTGTTCCCCTGCAGAGGCCTGCCCTTACCCAATTTGTGCGATTATGTAGGTGTTTGAGTATAGAGCAGGCTGGGGAAAGGACACACTTCTGAATAATACACAAAAGAGTTTGCACACTAGGTAGGAGGATGAGTGGGTAGTATCATTACATAAGATAGGGGGCAGTAAGAATGCCAATCTGTCCTCCACAAAAATGTCCCCTGGCCCTCCCAGTGGCCAATTATACCTAGTGTTTCATACCTCTGGCCTTTTGAGCTGGTGCAGAGGGCTAGGGTCTCCCAAAAATAAAAAGAAAATTAAGTTTCTTTAAGTACATAATATGACAGTCCTTGGAGGATTGCCATATCCCACAATCCCATTCTCCATACAGATTTGGGAATCCACTCTAGCAAATAAAAACAGTAGGAGTGGAGCTGAACAGCCAAGTGGGAGGTGTTCAAATCAAAAACAGTCAACTGGATGAAAAAAGCAACAACAATCACCCTCATGCAGCCTTCTCCTATCAGAAATCAGAATACAGAAGTCATTTTGTAGACCATGTGACAATGTTCCTTTTACTTATACAAACACCATGAAAAATGTGTAGAGTGCAGGTAGTACAATCTCCACGTAATGTGTCTGACTCCATCTGTCTGTCTATATCTATCTATCTATCTATCTATCTATCTATCTATCTCTCTGTCTATCTATCTATCAATCTCTGTTTATCTATTTGATACAAAATGTTGCACTATAGCAATCATATTTACTAGTATCTCAAAATCTAAAGATAAAATCCATGATGTGACAAGGTACCTTTGTAAATGAGCCTATGGCTCAAAGGTTTTCCAAACTGCTGTTTAAATAAAATAAAAAAAAAATAAAAAAAATGATGGAAATGTGGCACAGTCCTGAGTGTGTAATAAAGTGTAATTTGCTACTGGGGAGAAGTAAGGAAGAGCACATGAAATGTGTGTTAAGCTATGTTTAAACCATCCTCATGCATACTGCACCTTTGCCCTTTAACCACTGGTGGGGGGGAGGTCAATGAAGCTTAATTCACACTTTCTGGGATTTTCATTCAATTAAATGAACCATACCAAGTTTTTCTATCTCTGTGACAAAGACATTTGCCACTATGGTCACCTAATGAACCAGTGATAGCATACTACACTACCATGTATGCAACTTGGATTTGGGAACAAGCCTGGGCAGTCTGCAAATAGGTGGTCATGGTTGGCGACTGCAGATGTCAGCACAACTTCCCCAATGGGAGAAGGGTGGTGCCAGATTCTCTAACCACAGCAACCCATGTGATGAACAATAGAATCTTCACCTCCTCTACAGAGAAGAGCGGTGCAAGCAGATGGAAGACATTAGAAAACTTTCTGGAAAAAAAACAGGGGATGTTAGAATGATGGCCATAAGGTACTCTTGAGACCACACCATTTGGGAGACCCAGAGAAGCCTGCATTATAGAGGCTGAGGGGCTTCTTGCTAAGCAGAGGTGAGGAACAACCTGAAAGAGGAGAGAAAAGGCTATATAGAAAAATGAGATTGTGTTACACCTCATGTGACCACATTTTGAAAACTCAAGAAGCAAACTTGTGTTATATCTACTTTATAAATATGATTTTCATAGTGCAGTCTACTATGCATGTTTTTAAATGACATTTTTAAAGGATTAATATTTTTTTTTACCTTCCCTTTTGTTTGGTGTTAAATTTATAATGAATTACATTCCAGTACATTTGTATGATAAAACAAGATGAAAATCTAAATATTTTTAAATGCATGAACTGATGCTTACAAGTCGAACAAGGGGAAGGTTTAATTCCTAGAGTAAAATTTGTTTGAGAATGGATTGGTTTATATGTGATGACTGCTGACAGACCTTGAATACAGCGTAGAGTCCTTGTGATATCATTAACAATTTTAAAACAGCTCTTCAGTTCCATGTCATACCAGTGATTACAGAGTAGAAATCACTATTATGGTGAGTGTATATTGTCGAAAAGTAAATCAGCGATATACATTTTTAGGCGACCCAACATCCGGAATACAAAAAAAAAGTATTTTTGCAGCTGGGCTGTGCCCCCACATGCACCCCCTCATAGGGGGCTTTGCACTGTGCAACCCCCAGAATATGGATTATCTGCTCCAGGGAGGAGGCAAAATCCTGCATCGCATGAAAAATGAAGTGCTGGAGCCACAGGCAGCAGCAAAAGTTTTATGCACCTGGTCTCGGTCCCAAACCCTGTACCTGCTGCACCACAGCTAGCCAGCCACACCGCCACACCACACAGCTAGCTCAGCAGGAGCAGATAAGCCCATTCCTGAATACCCATTCTCTGTCCCTCCCCTTCCTTTCACTATCCCTCCTTCCTGTCACCATCCACTACCGTAGCGGTCATATACCATCACTACCCTTGCCCAATATGAATCACCATTTTGATGTGGCACCCATATTCAGTCACTATACTCATGGTATATCAGCTTTTCTATTGGTTAAGAATTTCACTTCGACATACATACAGCACAGATTATATTTTTTCTGCATGCATAATGCCAGCCCCAAATAATATTTTTTTTGTTATCTTAACTAGTTTATCTGGATCCATGACACAACGGTGACAACTGTTTTCTGATGCGACACTACAGCGATGGATTTATGTTGACTGCAAGCTGCAGTCAGTATAAATCTGTTGAGAAACTGTCTGTTTTATTTTAGGGGGCTTATGAGGGAGGCTTGGCCCTCCACACCCCCATAACTAAGGAGTATCTACTCCAGGTCAGATTTGATTCGGGGATGGGGCAAACACCAGAGAAAGCAATGCCAGGGTCCTATGGATACATTACAGTGGCAACAGCAACTTGCCACTGTAATGTACTTTGCTATCAAAATGTCACTGTAGCATCGGCATACAGTTTATCCTGACATGAGTTGTGTGTATGTATTGCAAGTGTATGTTTGTGTGTGTGTAAGCAGTAACACATGAATAGCTTTATGGTCATTGTGATTATATATACTCCTCTAATGGACTATGAGACATAAGGCAAAGATGAGTGTCATTAACTATGTCAAAAGTTCATGTAATCAGTATGACCAGACACCTTGAAGAGTGTTATCATGCTTCTAAAACAGGTTTTAATCAGGAGACTTATAAAGTGAAACTATAAAGAACAAGGTCATTTATATGCAGTCATTTAAAACACCCAGAGCCAGATATTCAAACTGCACCATTCTGTGGCGCAAGCCCTTGTGCTGTTCAAAAAAGTTGCACAGGAGTGTGGCCAGGGTGATATTCAATGGAGTTGCGCTATTGAGCAACTTCTTTGAATATCGCCCCCTGGTCACAGCCACTGTGCATGGTGCAGTGGAACTTGCACCACTGCAAGTGGTCAGAGTGGAGCATTCAGATGTGGTGGCACAAGTTCCATTGCACCATGCGCAAACCTGCGATATTCAAAAGGTGACATGCAAATGGGGCCATAATTTATGCAAGGTGCACAGTGGGCAATTTGCATCTAATTACGGCCCCATTTGCATGCCATTAGCATGCAGGTGCACCGATCCCTGACGACTTGCACCTGGTGCCCTGGCAGGCAGCAGTCAGGGACCGATGCCCCTGCAGCCCGGATCGTGGGCAGAACAGTATTCGTTCTCCCAGCAGCCTAATCGGGCATAATGTAAACTTCCCCACCCCACTAGCCCAATCGCGGCATAAGTAATTCTTCCCACCCCGACTCAGCCCGATCACGAGCATAAAGTAAATTCTTCCTCCCACCCCCGACTAGCCCGACCATGGGCATAACATCAACGCCCCCAAAGACCAATATCCCTGGTGGTCCAGTGGACAGCGAAGTCCATCAAGCAGCATAAGGTCAAACCCACCCCCAAAGTCCAATATCCCTGGTGATCTAGTGACCCCCACCCCACCCACCCACAGAGCCCCACCACCCCGCTCCCCATCAGTCAGCAGGCAGCAGCACCACCTGCCTGCCACCCCTCACCTGCCGACTGACAGCTCAGTAGGGCTCCACGCCCATTGGTTCAGAGCAAGAGCCAATGGGCGTGCAGCCCATACCATACAAGGCAGTCCGGATATGTGAATGAATTGTCGACATTTACCCTCCCACAGACAGATCCTGAAGCCCAATCACAGACAATAAAGTAACATGACCCCCCCACCCACACAGCTACCGACGCCCCATCACGGGCAATACAGTAACATCATTCATAAATATGGAGTGTCATGTACATTATGGGCTGCACGTCCATTGGCTATAGTTCAGCATCAATGGGCATGCAGTCATACCAGGCAGTTATTCAGCAGGCAGCGCGGCAGCATGTGGGTGGGATGCTGCCACCCACCACCTGCAAAGGGTGGAGCAGGGTAGAGGGGCTTCATACAGGACTGGAGGGGCACTAGGCACCAGGCTGACTTTTTGAGGTGGTAGTAACTTGACATTCTGCCCACAATCAGACATTACAATCCACTGGACCACCAGGGAGATATTTTGGTTGAGAAGGGCTTCACATTCTGCCCATGATCACGCACTGGGGAGGTGATACATGTTCTGGCCATGATTGGGCTTCGGGAGATGTGTGAGCAGGGGAGGTCATGTTACTTTATTGCCCTCGATCACACTGTGGGAGATCTGTAGGGGGGGCATGTAACTTTATTCCTGCAGCCGGGCGTCAAGAGATGTGCAGGTGGGGGGTATGTTACTATATGCACACAATGCGGCTGGTGGGGGGCACAAGAACCAACTACGGGTCCAGCCAGGAGTGGCAGCTGCTGTGTTGTACCCTGCAATACAGCAGCTCACCTGTAGGTGGCCGTCAACTTCATTTTTGGGGGCTCAAAGTTGTGCAGCCGTATGTTGGGGGTTGCGCATGCACAACTATCTACAACCCCACTGAATATTGTGTTGGGCAGCTTATGCATCGTTCCTCCCCCTCCTGTTAACCATGCATTCATTTCCATTGATCTTCTGCACAATCTGTTGTCAATGACATAACTGCCTCCTGGTACATGTCGCACAATAGTTTAAAGTTGGACTTGCACATACACAACCCTGTTGCACATGGAGGAACCCTTTTCAATATGTGGTCCACACTATAAGACGTTTTTCACTAAGTCTGAAAACATTCACAACTATAGTTAAAAGTTGTGCTGATTTACTTACGGTGAGTAAGGCACTCCCCCGCACTTGGCTTCCCAGCAGCCTCCCATAATTCATGAGTGAGGTAGTACCAGCACGTGTCATTGTCCGGTATCACCTCCCGTTCCTTCAGTACATAGAATCGCTGGCGCAACAGCTTCCACTTCTTTTTTAATTGCACTACAGATTTGTTTTTCACTTTTAGTGCAATATATAAATAACTATTCACGCGCCTCCACATTGCATCCAGCTTCGGGTTTGTACTCCTCATCAGCACACGAGCATTCCCCCGGGCCTGGACTGCCTCAAGCAGTGCACACACCTCTCGCAAGGTCCACTGCCTCATGTTAGTTGATCAGTCTTAGTAGTTCTGAAATATAAAACCCAAAAAGATGCACATTAGTATCATGCAACAATATTCATCATTTCTTAAACAAATTCTATACAATAGTAATTAAATTACATCAAAGACCACCTGTCCTTCAAGATAGCAGAAACACAGATCAGTACCATAATAGAACAAAAAAAAACAGGATACAGCCACCTTGACAGTAAAAGCAACTGCTAGTACACTAACATGCTATGCTCTAGTCTCATGCGTTGGGAGTAACTGTATCAAACATCAAATTTGGGATACCATGACATATCCATCTGTACCACAGTGAAATATTCGCATAACATTGTAATGTGCTATTAAACACAGATGAACCACACATCACAGAACTGTGTTTTATTGAAGTCGCAAACATACATTACTGGTACACAGGCCTTGAAATAACATACTCTCCACCCGGCTCGGACACCTGTTTTTTCATTGGGACACAGGCGTTTTACTTTCTTGGCCTGTCCCTTGGACAGGCACTTCTGATTTACAACTTTTCCACACATATTAGGCTGCTAGGCCCCAACCACAGCACTCTATATAGAAAAAAGGGATGTCAGGACCTCATGATATGAAGATGCACCACAGGACTCGAAATAAGTGGGCACTGACCACTAATATGCACTTCAGTTTTAGTAATTGCCACCTGCCACTTTAAAAGGCAGCAACTTAAGGGCACTCCTAGTAGCTCCTCATGTGTCTGTCCTGCATAGTAAATAAATTACACAAGGTACCCAAAATGTTATGTGGGTGAGTCAATCCATCAAGCAGGACCGGAAAGGGGTATAAAATATTTTAACATGGTTCTGGAAAGCCAAAACTCCTACACATGAAACTTCATGAGGGCAAGTTAGCAAACACAAAATGTCACAGGGTGTGATTCAAATATATCCTTCATGCTCTAGTGTTCAAGGATGTTTACCAGTGTTCATTTGTACAATACCTTACCTGTACCCTGCCACATCATGTCAGAATGTAAAACTACATTAATTCACATATGCACTTTAACATTCTGTGAAAGGAATCATACTGTGACAGGTTACAGGTATTATCAAACAGTTATCACTGGCAAACATCCTTCAACAGTAAACCAGGTAAGGATATATTCTCCTACAACCTGACAAACTTGAAAACACTAAACCATTAGTACAGCAAAGCATTCAGATAAATTGGCAGACACTCAGTTCACCATGGCAGCTAGGCTACTGCATGTTATTAAATCTATTTTTGACCACATTAATATGGTTCTGAAAAGAACCTTTGTGTATACTATCATATTTCCTCAAACAGTCTCACAATCTTAAAGGACTTTCAGGATTCCATCTTGAAGGTCTCCCAGAAAATGACAATTGCCAGCATGCGAGAAATGCACACCATCTGGTAGGAATAGCCAATCATTACAGAATTTAATTTCGGGGTGACGTATAGTATGCATTCCATGCATGCGTAAAAAAGCAGTAATCTGTACATTTACTTTTCTGCGAGCTCTGTCAATCAGATACATATGATGCTCTGCTTGCCAGACTCTGCGCTCTGTAATATCTGAAAATATGATAATATAGGCAGGCAACATAGACATAATAGAAGCAAGGTCCAATTTTGCTTCCGTTACTAAATCTACCCATCGTTTTAAACCCAAATCATTGCCTCCAAGATGGATTAGCAGTATGTCAGGAGGAGAGTGAGTTCTCAAAAGTCTGTGCATGGTTGGCATAAGATGTTCCCATCTCATCCCACCATGACCAAACCATTTTACATAGCAATTCGGGAGCTGCAGGTCCCTTCCAAAATCACTATGAAGTGCAAACTCAGCTGCTCGTCTTATGTAACTGCTTCCAATTATCCACAAAATCCTTTTCCTATTTTCTGCCATTCTAAGTTTTTTTACCCAGAACTGCACAGAAAGCTACTAAGAAAGGGACTGTTCACCCTGCAGTGACCAGACAGCACTGAAAATCAAACTGATATTTTCCCTCCTTATTTCAAGCTAGCTTCACTGCATTCAGTCAAAACACACACATAAAAAAACATTCCCTCCTGCTCTGGCTTCATGAACCAGTGTAACTCATGCATTCAGTATTACTAGACTATGTTCCTGCAAAAATCTAAAACCACTGAGAACTAAACAAAATGCATGCTTTTCATAGGCAGTTTTAAACAATTACAACATCAGAAAGAAGTCTGATTGGTTGCGTTTCGTCATACAACTCCACGTGCACCTTCCTATCTCCCTCCATTTGCAGCTGTATCTGTACAAGTGAGTATTGAACTTCTTTCTTACTTTAAACTATTTTCTCTTCAGAAAATAGCATGCCACATAATAACAATTAACATCATCAGATTAAACACCCAAAAACGTTTTGATTAATAATATGTACATGTTCTAATAAGTTTTTTAAATACTAGAAAATATCATGTGAACATAGACTGTACTTACAGTTTGAACTGCTTCTGTCTCTGCAATTTTCAAAATGGATCTTGTTTCTTCTTCTTCAGTGTTGTCCGTCGCTGATTGGTTCTCAGAGTGGCCTGACAAATCTTTAATTTCATTGGTAGAGTTATCTGTCACTCAAACAGACTATTTAATGATTTGATAATGAATGTTTCAGCCACTCCCAAGTATTACATTACTTTACTTTTGAATACTGCGAAAGTACATTTGCGACACTTCGATATCGCAGTAAAATTTCTGAAAGTGTCGAACAGGACAGTACTTTTGACCATAGTGTCGAATGCACGAAAGTACAATTTGCGACACTTTCGAATGCACGAAAGTATTTTTTTCGACACTTTCGTGCTCACGAAAGTACTTTTCAAGAACTTTCTATATATTGACACAGTTTCACATTTTATGGAAAAATGACTTAATTATCAATTGTAAACACATAATCTGCTACATAACTGCCTCAAACTCAGTGCAGTGCAGATATTTAAGATTTACAATGCTTAATGCGTACCCACAAACTGTGCAGTGTACACTCGCAAAACACTTATTTGTTGTATTTTTTACACTCAAACGCCCTCATATATCCATTGCACAACCTCTGCTAATAACATTACACTCTTATATGTTAAATTTCTACAGAATAGTCATTTCTCACATCGACTCACATAAAACGCAGCACATAAACAAAAACACAGCATCATCAAGAAGCGACAAATAAAATCTACACTTTTCAGAACATTGTTGTCTGAAGTTAACAATAACACCCTCCAGACTGGATAGTGTAGGGAAAAACCAAACCAACCAGAGGTGTAATGAGACCCGACAACACAGGAGGAAGGGCTTATAAGATCTGGAAGGTACAGTATTTCCCTATATCAGCCACCCTGGAGTGTATTATTGCACTTAGAAAATGTGCACTGTAAAGGAAAAAAATGGAGAAAAAAGTATTTAAAAATATATATAAAAATACAAAATGAGCTTCATACAACTTTTATGAATAAGTAATCCCTCTGGCTGTTTTGATTTCTAAACTATTGGGGACTCCATTATGTGACAGGGCACTTTGTTGGCATGCACTTTGTGACTAAAGCTACCAGACACGGGAGGGCTCTGAATCTGCGATCAAGATACTGGGTAACCATTCATTGAAGATGTTTTTTGTTTTTGTAAGGTACTCTGTACCTGCCAGTAGTTGGGACACATCGCAGATTAGTAAATACAGTAGAGGGACTTGTGGCATTTGTTTTAGATTTTCTGAATAGGGCCAGGCAACAGTCACAGCACTTTCATAACTTACAGTGGCCATGAATGGAGACATGCCTCAAGCTTTCACCATGTAATGGATTGCCCAGTCTTTGACAGACCATGATACACGCATTTTTCTTAGCTATTTGCTGGTAGATGTCAGTGTTTAGAAGTTTTTGTATGAGTACTGTGCTTCTGTTGGGTTTTCTGTGTGTGTGTGTGTGTGTGCGTGGGGGGGACATCATGGTCTTGTTCATTCATTTGCTTACCAAGTGGTACAAAATGGCAGGTGAAAAGCTTGAAGACTCGGGTTGGCTACAAATACACAAGTAATGCAGCACCCCGAATAGTTACTTTTTTTTTGCGGGTATCTATTCAGAAATACTGAGCCACTGAGATTGGTATCATAGCCAATCAGAAGGCTAGGATTTTCAGACCCATTTTCAAAAGCAAAATAGTAAAGTCTGAACTGAAAAGTATAACACAACACAAAGTTACTAGTGTACCTGTGAACTGTAATGCACAAGCTTGTAAATCAGAAATATTTAGAATTTTCACACACATTTTTGAACATATTGAATTTATCTGTTCAGAAACGCATCCACAGTAATTTTCAGACTGTGTTCCACACAGTTATTTCTGCAAGGAACTTCATCATTGCACAGCACATATAGAGAAAAACATTCTTTTGCCATGTTGTGAAAAATCACAGCTCGAATAACAATACACACCAGCACAAAAAACACTATGTTACTACAATGCAGCATCAACATTGAAATCTCGCTAACATGCAACCATATCTACCAACTGTGCCACACACACACACTCACACAAACAGCAATAGAGGCATATCCTCCACGTAATTGTAAATATACTAATTGTTATACATTTAATAATGCACACTGTCACTCTGAATTTCTTGCTCCACCATATACTTAATCATCAAACTGACTATCACATAACACGCTACACAGCATTAAACACATCTTAGTACACAGATAAAAAATAACAGCCATCATAATCGTAAGAACACACGTGAAGAAAAAAACAAGCAAATCTCCACAGAAATAGTGAAAATGTAAACATTTCTGATATTACATAGCAGCTGTGCAATGCACATTCATAACAGCTATCATTTGCTTGTCTTTTCACCAAATTGTTAGCATTGTTAACATGCTATTCTATTAATATACATTACTATAAGAAATTTACTGAAGCATATTCTAAAACTTTTTTTTCTTTCTCATGCAGGTGCCTGATACTTCTGTAAGATTGCTTACTGTGACTGTCAACTATAGTACCTGAAAATGCCAACTAAATACAGACATAGGTGTATCTCAAAACGAGAGTGGTATAATAGTACTACACTGTTGTATAAGGGCAACAAACAAAAAAGTAAAGTTACCCAAATAAATGAACATCGACAGAGCATTACTGCAACTGTGATCCCTACATCAAGTCATTGCACAGAGAAACAAAAATCCATAAAAAAACCCAGAAATGTATAACATCACAAATGTTGTGTCGATCTGTAAGATGAAACAAAACTATCTTGAGTGTAACCATCAAGAGACGCTCAAATCAGCAACATAAAATGAAAAATTGTGACTTACAACTTAGAAAAAGAAAGTATTTTCGATCACTAGCAAGTAAAGCTAAGATCGAAAGACTTATTACTGCTGTGGTACGGCACAGCCGCAAACAGATCAAGAGTCACCTTTCTCTGATGAATTTACGTCTGAAAGTACAAACATTTGTCAACAGAGCACTGTTTGTACTACAAAGATTGTGACGTAAGATGTCTCATGTCCTTGAACAATTCAGGAAACTTGTATATAGCATCAAAAAAAGGCTTCAACAGTATCCTTGTTTGACTGTTGACAACTTCTGCCATGTCTTCACAGGACAGTGGATGCACACACAGCACTCAGAAGCTTATTTCTGGGAAGAGTCTTATCATGACTTCTACAGAACAACAGACGCTCAATATCGATGCGAGTCCGGCAAACTTACAAATGTCCTCAGTATCTCTGATGACTATCAATTAGATACTGACGATGACTGTGGTCCAACCATAGTCTTGAATAAACGGCACTGCCTTACATGGTCATGTGATGCTACCTGCAACCGTAGGCAATCATCATTTCAAAAAGTAGAACAGTTTGTTAACCTATTCATAATAACAGATCGCAAAGAGAGACATAAGCTATTTACTGAAATTGATCATTGTGAAATACATCCATATACTGGACTCATGGGTCACTCACTTGCATGTCTCGATAGTGGTGTTTGTGATAGTTTTTTTCATAACATGCGGATGCTAGCAGTGCATCACACAGGCATGCGAAACTTTGTCTACAGAGTATATGAAGTACAGCGAGCTGTGCATCAGTACCTTGTTTAAATGACTTACTGCAGTCAGGTGAAATGCACGGTGCCATCACTTCATGAAAAAGTGCAACACATTCCTTCTGAGCCAGAAACAGTAAATTTCAGTGTCACACTTTAACAGAAAAATCTGTTTCAGTGTTAGAAAACGACATTCTGAAACAGTACGGAAAGAAATTGCTAAGTTTGAGAGTTGCAAAGTATCAAAGTTTGATTCTGTATGTGTGTCATGTGACCATTTGTGCTCACATAAAACAAACTGTCACAGTCAACCTAGAAAACCTGGTCATCATACAATGACATGTGGTTGTGCCCTCACAGCATTCTTGCTTCTGAAATCTGACTTTCATCCACAAGACACCATTGTACTATGCAAACACTGTTTTCAAAACTGAAGTTCAACACTTTGCCAGGAAGGTCAGTGCTAAACAACACATGGAAACAGATGTTACACCAACTGAGATTTCAACATTGAATATGTTTGAACATATTCTAATTCAGACAATGAAACCATTCAAACGATTCTATGTCTGAACACAAAGACACGGAAGATTCCACAGAAAGAGCTAGTTAGATCTCTAAGGGTTCTGTGATGTATCTACCACTTCCTCTACAGGAAAATGTTCAAACTATCTCAACAGAAAATAGCTTGGTCATTCTAGTAAATGAATTGCCTACAAAGGCCAAGGTCATCTGGCAAGATGTTGTCAACCTGCAAAAGGTTAAGCTTGCTCTGGCTTACTTAAAGAAGGAACAATTCCTTCTATATAGATCTTGACATAGATCAAATGGCCAGCCTCTCTGTGCAACATGATCTATTAGAAAAAAGTAAGCCAATCATTGAGAAAGTCACTACACAGACAAGTGACAATGTGTATGAACAGTACACAATTAACCCACTACATGGTAGAGATCCATTAGGAGACAACATTGATCTCTATCAAATGAAGCAGGTGGAAGGTGAGCCTGTCAGCATTTGGGAGGCAACATTAGAAGCATGCTGCTTCCCAGACCTATTTCCAAAAGAGTCAGGCGGACCTAGATGAAAAGAAATGCAGGTACAGGGTTCTGAGTACCACACCAGCCGTATCCTAAGCAAAGATGGCAAATTCAGGCGTAACATTCAGTACCTGTTCCATCTGCTCTGGGAAAGTGAGCTTAGCATTCTGTCTGCACTATGGCACATACCATTCGCTAACAACTCCACTAGATGGAATTACAGCTGCTCAATTTCTGAGAGAATTGAAACAGAAAGATGAAAGTGTGCAGTGAATCTGTCTTCCATACTTTCAAGCCTACGGGCACCAAAGAATATTAGTATCGCAGACACTCGGAAGTGATGACAATGCTACGAGAGATGGCGAAGCCACATGGTTTATCACACTTAGTTGTGCAGAATATGCCTGGGACGAACTCATTGAACTGTTGGTGGGCAAATTCCAATGTCAAAGCATCTCATCAATGACTATCAGAGAAATGTTTCACTTGATCCTGTGGTCGTCACAAGACACTTTCACAAGCGCTTCCATGACATTCTCAATTTCATCTTATCAAAGGACAATCCTCCTCTAGGCATTGTAGAACACTACTTTTGGAGGACAGAATATCAAGCACAAGGTGCACCTCATATCCATATGTTATTATGGATCAAGGATGCGCCACGAATCGGTGAACATGATGCAGCAGAAGTGCTATCATTCATAAAAAAATATATCACTTGTCACATTCCAGACAAGTATGACAGTCCTACACTATGGAAGTTGGTTCAAAAGTTCCAGCGACATATTTGCGCAAAATATTGCCAGCAGAGCAGTAAAAGAACAAATCTAATTGGTACACTGCGATGTCGCTTTGGATTTCCTAAGAAAGTTTGTCAGAATAGTGGCATGAATGACCTTTTCTCAGCAATGCGACACCACTTGAAGGCAAAATCAACCAAGAGGGTATACAAGTTACCCAGAGATGAAAAAGAGGTATATCAATGACTACAACCCAACTCTTCTCCTAATGTGAAAGCAAACATAGATGTTCAGTTTGTGGCTGACAACTCACTAGCCCTGGTTCGCTATGTAACTTAGTACATAACCAAACATGAACAGACTAGCTTGCAAGATCTTTGGGAAGATATTGCCAGTTCAAGCAAAAGCCTGACATCTCAGCTGTGGTCATTGGGTTTGAAGACTCTTTCACACAGAGAATATGGAGCTTACGAAGCCAGTGACCGCTTAATGGGTACACATCTGTACGGGAAGTCTGACGCTGTACGTTTCCTCAGTGTAAACTACAAAGAGAAACGGAAGTGTGTACTGATTCCTCATGCTGAAATTGGGGGCTTGCTGTCAATACACCTTCTTCAAAACATATCTTGAAGAATAACCTGATAGACACATACTACCAACGTAGACACAACGAGATGAATGATATGTGTCTGTTTGAGGTGGCTAAGTGGTATGACTACAAGACAGGTGCAGCACATGACTCAACACGGCACATTTACAAGGTCAATGGACTAGATGGCTGTCTTGTGAAGAGGAACAAGCCATGGCTTATAGATCACTGCAAACTGCATCTAGGCACATCAGAGGGCACAGAACATTACTACTTTGCTCTCCTATTCCTATTTAGATCCTGGAGGATGAGTCTGAATTAAAGGTGACTCGACACATTCGAAGAACAGTTCAATCTCACTTATGAGAATTTCCAAACCGACTACACAAACATACATAGAAAGACTAAAAGCTGAAAGAACAGCTCGAGCAGGCAGAGAAGCAACTTCAGGAAGACACTCCAGTTAGTTCACAAGACAACCTTGATCCAGAAGGACAAGGTGTTCTAGGTGACCCACTGCCATTAAATGCCCCAGAACTGTTAATCTCAGAAATTGAGACAGCCATGCAACATGGCACACACTCTATGGTCAACCCAGGTGATGTAAGAGAAAGACTAAATCAGCTGCAGCATACAGTACACTCCAAAGTGATTGAAGCTGTCCAACATGGCATACTACATGAAACAAAAAAATGTGACTGCACTCAGCACATACCACTACTAATGTTTGTCAGTGGTTCAGCTGGCACAGGAAAGAGTTTCCTGATTGAAGCTATCACTTCAGAAATAGGGAGTGTGACAGGCTCTTCAATGTCTGTTGCTGTGACTGCTCCCACAGGACTAGCAGCATACAACATTGGTGGAGTAACATTATACCGTCTCTTTATGTTGCCAGTCGAACATGGGAGAACTGGAGAGTATCGTAAACTGTCATTCGAGGTTGCATCTCAGCTCTGTCCCATGTTCACAAAGATGCAGCTACTCATCGTTGATGAAATCAGCATGGTCTCCAATGTCATGCTAGCCTGTATTCATCTACGTCTACAGCAGATCTTAGGTACTGACGATGCAGTGCCATTCGGTGGCAAAAGTATACTTGTGTTGGGAGACCTTTTACAACTTGCACCAGTCAATGCAGAGCATGTATTCATAACTCTGACTGCCAAGCAAGCTAAGAATATCCTCGGTTGCATTGCAGGCTATAACATATGGGAATTATTCACCTATGTTGAGTTGTCTGAGAACATCGGCAAAGTGGTGACCTAGCTTACAAATCACTTTTAGATGAAGCTCCACAGGTTCTCTATCACCAGAACATGTTTGTTTTGTTAAATGATCAAAATCACAGTAGATAGTACATACATAGAAACAGCATGTAATGTCTTCAGCGACATATACTCTACTGCCAGACACATAGTGTGTCTTATGCCACGAACTAAAGAAATGCACTGATTCAACAATCTAATGTGGCCGCCACAGAGAACCAAGAGATTGTCACTCTCCAGCCTGCAATTGATACAGTTGATGGCATTATTCTTAGTAAAGCTAGTAGCAAAGATGACTGAACTACTAGTGAACTGAAGTCAGATGTTTCATGAACAGCTGCCTTAGTAGTTGTTCTCACACTTTGTAAGAATGCACGATCATGCTACGACGTAATCTAGATGTTGAACAAGGCATGGTAAACGGTGCCATGGGAAACATCACTGACTTTATCCATAATGTACAGAAGACATTTATTCAGACACTTGTAGTGCAGTTTGACAACATGCAACACTCTGTACACATAGATTGGACCTGCGTAAAATTCCAGGTTTTTAAGGATATCTATGTAAACAGGAAACAGTTCCCATTATGTGTTGCATACGCTGTCTCCATTCACAAATCTGGGGATTAAGTTTGGATTCAGCAATATTAGTCCATTAAGTGCAGACATTTTCAAAGATGGCATGAGCTACGTTGCACTTTCAACTGTACGAAGCCTTTCGGATTGCACATCATTAGTATAGCACCTCCAGAAAATACGTGCATGACAAGCGATGTATTCTTGAGTACAACAGATTACGTACTCCACATCAGCCACAAATGTCTTTAATACCACTGCCTACATATATGTCGGTCTCACACAATTCAGTCACAGCTAGACGAAGCAACAAACAGCAGCACACTAAGCTTCACAATGATTCACACAAAAGAGTTCAGCAAAGGCCACAACCTCAAGTAAACATTCACAACCAACAATTCATCAGAAATCAGTTGGTGTAGCTGCTGTACCACTGTTTGACAACAGCAATAGAGTAAACTGCTATGCTAACTCAGCTATGCAAGTTTTTCTACACATGCCACACTTTGTGCAAGCAATATCTGCTTCACAAGACAATCCCCTATCAAATGCTTTGAAGCAGATTATCAACATGACTTCTGACCACTCTAACAATGTACACTCCACTAACACCACTACGACAGGTGTTATCTACATATGCTGGATGCAGTACATTTTGCTGCAGACATACAGCAAGACAGTACTGGGTTATGATGGCTGTGATGAACAACCTTGATGAAGACGGCACTCAATCCACTAGTACTTCACAGTAACATAATGTTATAAAATATGTATGTGTTTCATGTGGCAATTCAGCATGTGAAACCACACAAGACATGCTGTGGATAACTCTCTTTGTTCCTAAAGCCAAAAGTGTCAAATTTGACAGCTGTTCACTAATGCTGAATGTAGTCATGCCTGTGGAGGTGTGGAGGCAGATGCACTCAGTCCATAGCCTGAGGACTTCATCTCAATATCTGTTGCTTATGTTGCACAGATTTGACACCAATGGGCTTAGAGTTGATACTCCTATCACAGACTACACAGCTAGTAGAATAGTCTTCAACCAATCACTGTTTGACACTCACAGCTTATCTATCACAATGGTCAATCCATGCATTCTGGACATTACACTCGCTACTAAGGTGCACAGCTGGATGGTTAGAGCGTGACGACTCTACAACTACTTTTAAACAGAGACTCCCATCACCTGAAAATGCATATCTTCTAATATGAAGAATTATGACAACCTTCATATTTCAGAAGAATAGGACAAAACATGTACCATTTTAACATGAGTACTTTGTCCCCAAAATGGCATAACTTCGTTACAATGTTGTACAATTTACAACTGTAAATAAACAATACAATTTCAACCAAATTGAATTCAAATACAGATATTACATAGACTGTGACATGTTACGTCCTTGTGTAGATCAGTGACTACATGGAATTGTTGTAGTGGCTCAATCGGCGCCAACAATATTTACAGTCACTAGAGAAACCATGATTACATGTCTATACAAGATAATGCATCTAAAAACATTACTAAGCTGCACAGCTGGATGGTTAGAGTGTGACGACTCTACAACTACTTTTAAATAGACACTCCCACATCACCTGAAAAATGCATATCTTCTAATATTGAAGAATGATGACAACCTTCATATTTCAGAAGAATAAGACAAAACATGTACCATTTTAACATGAGTACTTTGTCCCCAAACATGTCATAACTCATTACAATGTTGTACAATTTACAACTGTTAATAAACAATACAATTTCAACAAAAAATTGAATTCAAATACAGATATTACATAGACTGTGACATGTTACATCTTAGGTAGATCAGTGACTGCATGAAAATTGTTGTAGTGGCTTCAAGCCAACAATATTTACAGTCACTAGAGAAACCATGATTACATGTCTGTGAAAGATTCTACCCTTATAACATTAAACAAACATTCCACTGTCTCAGAAGTAGTCTTTTTACACTTCTAGTGACTCTTCACATATAGAGAACATCATTAGATCACCATTCAACAGTGTAGAACTATCACGCTTTCAGACATAGTACTAGTATTGTACATATGTAAAAACAACTACCGTTATTGATAATGCAAGAAGCTGACTTACACAACTGTTAATAATAACCAATTACTCAATCTAATTTAATGACTCTTACAACTGTTTAAAACTACTTGTACATAATAGAAACATTTGTTTTCAAGTGTACATTGTTAATAACTTGTTTAATAATTGAACTAAAAATAGCAGTGTAGCACTACAGTACAAGTGAATGTCTTTACATATTACTCTGCATTATACTAACAACATGTAACTAAGCATAAGTTTGTTAAAAAATGCATTCCATTACAGTTTTAGTATTTACAAGTTAAGAATTTACATAGAAGCCAATGTAAGAATTGATAACATTTTTGTGTTCATGTAAAACATTCATTTTTTTTTGTACTTGTCACATAACTAACTGTACCGTATGTACAAAATATTGACAATTGTAAATCAGGCACTGTTGCTGATCACAACAAACTGCATACCTGTTCCTGACAATATTTATGATCGCCTCAATTGAGGGGTCGGTGGAATTTTCCATTTGCACCTAGTCAGTGACATATTATTTAATAGTAAGAATCAAATGTCACGAAACTTACAATTGTGTAAACTGTACTACTTAGACAATCAGCATATGGTTTTCGCCCACCCCAGGAACATCCACATTAGCAGTCACACAATTACAACAAAACACTTGTCTATCTTGTGTCTAATCACACTTCACTACCAACTGACATTCCTTATTAACATAGCAGACAAGTAATGCACTACACATAGTTACAACATACAACCGCTTTTAAAAAGTTACATTTTACAAACTACATTCACATTCAATAGCAATAGCTTCAGCCTGACTATTAAAATTACAATTCAAATGCCAGAAAATACTTCCACACATATAAACAGAAGTGAGTACTGAAGCACAACTAAAAACACACAACATCTGATTAGTTTCATATAATATCACATACTTAGTCCAATCCACATGATACACTTACTATTATTCTTACACATTTACACATTTCACAAGCAATGATTGCACACATACAAAGATTGTATTGTGAGACTGCTTCTGTTAACAAAATTTTACTTTTGATTCGACCTTTTCTCCATTTGACAAATTGGCAATACATTTTTTAAAACCATAACCACCTGTGCCGACTCATTACTTTAAATACCATACTGAGATGAAAATAAGTGTCTATGACTTAAGCATACAAATCAATGTTTACTAATACTGCTACAACTATACCTCCATCTATTTGTTTGCTACCTATGACATACAGTCAGTAACACAGCAACACAAGGGTAACACACATGGTGGCATAGACGGATCATCAGCCCTAAGTCTCACCCCATGACATGTGTAAAGCAGCAGAAGTATAGGAGAATGGGGTGAGAGTTAGGAGCCACGATCCCAATGCACACCCCAATGCTGGTTGGGTGGGTGGGCAGGGCAGTACAGGCCATGCGCTACCACCACATGATGTGTTATGGCACAATAAAACTGACAGCACCGCAAACATTAATGCTAAAAGTGCCACTTGGGGGAGTGGGCAATGGGGTACAAGTGGGTGTTCACCCCAACAGCGAATTTCCTCACTTTTGTCACTGTGGAACCACCCTAACTAATGCATTAAACAGACTTTTTTGCCTCTAATTTCCCTTCTTTTTAAGAAAGATAAAAAAATAGTAAATGTAAAGCAGCAGTGGGAGCACGGGGCCTGCTCCCACAACCATGAATGAGAACAGAAAGGCTAATGCATACAGTGGCATACACAGGAATGCTGTGCCACATGATGCCTTGTCACAAAGTAACATGGTGCCTGTAAATTGAAATATCAATGGCCATGGTGACACAAAGTGAAACAGAAAGCAAAACAGTACAGTGCACACAAATGGCTAAAAAGTAACAGAAACGCAAACAAAAAAGAAAACGCAAACAATGGCGCATGTGGTGGCATTGGAGTCTGCATTGGGATCATCAGCCCTAACTCTCACCCATGACATGTGTAAAACAGCAGAAGTATAGGACAATGCGGTGAGAGTTAGGACCCAGAATCCCAATGCGCACCCCACTGCCAGTTTGGGGGATGGGCGGGGGGTCCAAGGGGGGTTTTCAACCCTAACAGCGAATTTCCTCACTTTTGTTGCTGTGGAACAACTCTAACTAATGCATTAAACACAGTTTTTTGCCTCTAATTTCCCTTCTTTTTAAGAATGATAACAAGAAATAGTGAATGTAATGCAGCGGCTGAGAACAGAAAGGCTAATGCATACAGTGGCATACACAGGAATGCTGTGCCACATGATGCCTTGTCACAAAGTAACGTGGTGCCTGTAAATTGAAATGTCAATGGCCATGGTGACAGTTTTTTGCCTCTAATTTCCCTTCTTTTTAAGAATGATAACAAGAAATAGTGAATGTAATGCAGCGGAAGGGCCCCGCGCTCCCACTGCATAATGCATTGGCAGGAGCGTGGGGCCCGAAGATGTGTTGTGGCATACTAACAGGGACAGCAACACAAACAGAAATGCTAACAGTGGCGCACATGGTAACACAAGCACGAATGAGAACAGAAAGGGTAACGCACATGGTGGCATAGACGGGAATGGTCTGCCACGTGATGTGTTGTCACATAGTAACATGGTGCCTGCAAACAGAAATGTCAATGGGCATGGTGATGTAAAGTGAAACAGTAAGATAAAAAGTACTGTAGACAGAAATGGCAAAAAATAACAGAAACGCAAGCTCAAATGAAAACACAAAGGATAATGCACATGGTGGCGCAGGCGTCAATGGTAAGTGAGAACGCAGTCGGATCCACAGCGGAAGGGCAACAGTAACAGTAAGTAAGTGCACAGGCTGGTTTTCCCCTAAACCTGCATTGAGAAAGACAGTGAGTACAAATAATGTATGCAAAATAATGAGTATCGGCAGAGAAAATGAGATCTTGGAATACTAAATACATTATATCTCAGGAACCGTACGACGTAGAAAAAAAATTTAAAAGTCATATTATTTACAACTGTCCTGGCTAATTTGAATCTTAGCCCAATGAAGTGGCTGAGACATTTTCCGACGAAAAGTCCGTATCTCGCACCGTTTCCGAGATACGGGCCCTGAAAGGAGCGGCGAACGCCGTAATGTTATCCTATGGGAAAAAAAGAAAAGTTCGGAGCACCATAACTTTGCCTCCCTGTAATGTTTTTTCACCAAACTACTGAAAGGCACATCTGTGGGCTGTTGGCTGTCTTCCCTCCAAATTTCAGGAAAAAAGACCAAACCGTTATTTTGCAGCAGGGCTCCAAATGATTTCTGTTGAGTGTCGGGGGCCGTTATGTTATCCTATGGGAAAAACTGTCCATTTTTGGAGTGCCGTAACTTTGCCACCATGTGATATTTTTTCACCAAACTACTGAAAGGCACATCTGTGTACTGTTGGCTGTCTTCCCTCCAAATTTCAGGAAAAAAGACCAAACCGTTATTTTGCAGCAGGGTGCCAAAGGATTCCTGTAATGCTTCGGGCGCCGTAATGTTATCCTATGGGAAAAACTGTCAACTTTGGAGTGCCATAACTTTGCCGCCGTGTAATATTTTTTCAATACAACACTGAAAGGCACATCTGTCAGCTGCGTTCCCTCCAAATTTCAGCCCAAAACTCCCAACGGTTATTTTGCAGTACAGTGCCATAGAATTGCTGTCATTTCCCCACAGACTAGAAAATTACTGTAGCAATTCTGACTTTAAGCAAAAAGTTCAACACTGATGAGTACAGTAATTGCGAAATACTTTTCCAGAAATTTGAAAAACATATTTCTGGGGTGTTTTACCACAAAATAAAGACATGGCAAGCATCCTCAGGGCCCGAATAGCTAAATACAAAAAGAATTACGTTGCTAGAGGGTCTCAAATTTAAATGCCAACCATTTTTCTGATCACCAACTGAAAACAAAATGGCAGATTTGCTAAAGTAACAGGCCCATTTACGAAAGTAAAAATGCATTTGCGACACTGTCAAACTTTTTAACTTTTTCCCATTGACTTATAATGGGAAACTGTTTTTTGAATAACTTTTGAACCGTTTAATATTTTTTCACCAAATCTTTGAAAGACACATCGTGGACCCCACCTGCATGTTCCCTGAAGATTTTGGGCCATTCACGCAAACCGTACGACCTGTATGTGCGACCATAGAATTCCAGAAAAGCGTAAACGCGCGCACAGATCACTCTTAATAACTCCGCAACCGTATATCCGATCAGTACAAACCTTGGCAGATCCCAAGGCCTATGGGTCTTGATCATACATTCCAAATTTCAGGCAAATCCATCAAACAGTTGCAAAGTTATTAAGGTGCAACATTTTGGGTTTAACATGGAAATGGCTCCTCAACTCTAACTATGGTAGCACTACCGTGCTACCATAATATAAATATAGATAAATATATATATATATATATTTATATCTCTCTATATATATATATATGTATATATATATATATATATATATATATATATATATATATATAATATATATCAGTTTTGAATTCAAAGCCTAATGCTGATAAATGATAGGGGTCCTGGATGGTGTCATACATGAATAGGAGGTCTCCCCTAAACCGTAGTGTAGTAAACAGCATGAGATTTAATAGTTTGATATTTTTTCCATGAGACTCATTGTATAAGCCAATAATATGCTTAGTATATTTTCTATGAACCCTTTCTAGTAATGAGATATCTGATTTCCTGAATGGGCACCAGAGTCATGAGGCATATTCAAGATGTGGTTTGGCATATGTCCTGAAGAGTGGCATCAGAACCTTTGGGTCCCTGGATTTTATATTTCTTTTTATTGACCAGATGACATGATTGGTTTTATTGATGGCCTCATTTATCTGTGTAGACTGACTGAAATCTTTAGTAATAACAATCCCTAGCTCTCTTTCATTTGTGGTAGTATTGAGTGAAGTACCTCCAAATGAGCACATCGCCAGTAGGTTAAGGGGTCCCGTATGCATGACCTTGCATTTGTTTGTATTAAGTTTCATGCCCCACTTTGTTACCCAGTGTGTTATTCTATCACGGTCATTCTGAATGGTTTAAATCTGGTCTGGGTTTGCAAAAGGGCCACCAATTTTAACGTCATCAGTGTATTTAATTGCTGATGATATACAATTGTTTGTTAGATCAGATATGAAAGCATGAAACAGACAAGGGCCCAAAACTGAGCCCTGTGGAACCCCACTGGTGACCCTGCCTGTACTGGATAGTTGACCTGTGATCAGGACTCTTTGTGATTTATCACTTAACCAGTTCACAATCCAATTTATTATATTCTTATTTATATTAGTATTGTGAAGTTTAGTTACTGGGGCTTAATGTGGCATAGCATCAAATGCCTGCTAAAATTAATAAAAATAACATCAAATGGTATCTTGCAATTCAGTTGTAGACTTACTTCTTCATAGAAGCACATAAGTTTTGTAAGGCAACCATGACCCTTTTTGAACGCATGTTGTTCAGTGTCATTGTCATTATGGGCAGGGGTAATTAGATTCTTAATAGTGCTTTCTAATAGCTTACAAATAGATGATGTCAGGCTAATTGGCCTATAATTGTCCTACTTATATTTGTGTCCCTTTTCGTGTATTGGGCTATCATATGCAATCTTCCAAGCATCAGGCACAAAGTTGGAAGAGAAGTACCCTTCAAATAATAGCCCAAGTGGGTAGGTAAGGCAGTCTGCTAAGATAAATAAGATGTGGTCAGCTATGCCACGAGGGCCTGTACTAGTTTTCCCCCTTAGAGCTAGTAACTTTTTGTGAATCGAGTCAGTGGATAGTGGTATATGATTATCCACCACTGATGGTGTACAATGAGCATTGTTCTGTTGAAGATGAAAGATTTTGCAGAACTTAGTATTAGCTTTTAGGTTTTTAGCTTTTTTTTTTTTGTTGACCGGGTAAGTGCACTAGACAAATCCTGCCTATTTTCAGGCACGACCCGGGGGAGGGGGATACAGATGAATGCCAACTGACCTTGAACCAGATTAAGCTGTTGGTGGTATTTTTATGTTATTTTAACATATTAAATATGTTTGACATTTGTTTAGGTTCGTGAACCAATTGATTATGAATTAACACTGGCCCAACCTGGCAAATTGATTTTTTTAAGGGAAATTATATATGAATAAAATGATTTACTATTAGTCTTATTAGCATTATTTGAAAGACTGTATTCCCATTTAGTTTTTGCTTTTCTAATTCTAGATTTGAACTTTTTTGGAATTTTTAGATAAGAGGCCCAATTACTTTGAGAGTGAGATTTTAAATAATTAGAATGTTTTTTTGTTTTTCTGTTTAAGTAGTTTGCTTAGAGATCTATGCAGCCGTTTAGGGTGATGTTTTTAGTTATTATTTTAAAGTTTAAATGGGATATAGTTGTCTCTAAGATGGATTAAAATGTTTTATAATAAATCACAGCTGTCTTTAATGGGCATACTTGAAAATAAATGATCCCAATCAGTGTGTTCAATGCTGATTTCATCTTATGTGAATCAGCTTTATCATAAACATAGATTTTATTGTTGCTGGTACTGTAAGTGAATTTTTTTTTTAAGAAAAAACTGGAGTTGTGATCACTATTACCAATCGGAGGGCCTATGGATATATTATTAAGTACCATGTTTCTCATTATGTAATACTAAGTCCAGGATCCTTTCTCCAATGGTGGGAAGATGAATACTTTGGATTAAGTTACACTGCTGACATGTAGAGATTAATTTTTCCCACTACCTGTGATAGTGGTGAGATCCATCCAGAAGATATTGCCAAGATAAAAGTCTCCCATTAGGATGATATCCCCCATCTTGCATGCCTGCTCTATTTCATTAAGGACTGTGTCCATAATTTCAGGTGATGAGTTAGGTGGATGATAGCAAGTCACAAGAATGATAGCGTTGGAGTCATTCAATAATAGTTTAATCCAAACAGATTCATTAAGGTTGTCATGGACTTTTATTTTCTCAGAGATGTCAACTGATTTTAATTGTTTTTTTACAAATATGCCCCCCCCCATTGAATCTGTTTAGTTTATACACAGTGTAGCCTGGTAGAATGGTGTCCAAGGAGACTTTTTCATCTCCCCATGTTTTATTGACAGTTCATGATGTTGATATTTCTACACTTACCTTTATTTTTAATTCATCAAGTTTGTTACATAGGAACCTGACATTAAAATATAGGTAACTTAGCTGGCTACTAATACATATGTTTTTTTTCTGAACTAGTTATGTTAACAGAGGTCAGACATTCCTGCCTCTCCCCCAGCTCAATTAGTTTAAATGTTGATTGATAGTGGACACTATATGTTTACCCAATTATATACTTCCCCACTGGTTCAAATGCAGCTCATCTCCACAATAAAGTTCAAATCCATCTGAAAATTCCTCCTAATGAGTGATGCAAATTATATCTTGTTTTAAGCAGCACTTCCCAAGCCACTCATTAAAGGTTTTTATTTTCTGGTTTATATCAAAGGAAGCTCTTGGTGTGGGGAGAATTTCAGAAAAGCCAATTTTGTATCCAAGATCCACTAATCTATTCAATAAAGCCACTATGTCTTTTTGATATCTAATAAATCATCATGCATAATGTTGTTAGCTCCCACATGCAAAATAATGAGAGAGTTGACACTGAAATCATAAAGAATATTATTGGACATGGCTGTGATGTCTGCAGTTTTTGCTCCTCGGAAGCTAGAACTCTGTCTAGGTGTTTAATAATAGAATCACCTAAGACGTAAATCTGTCTTTGGAGATAGGAGGAAGAGTTAAGATTGATCAATAGTAACTTCCATGTTCTGAGGAATAATACATTTTGCTAGATGCCATAGTATCTTGAACATCTACTGGGGGGGCATGTTGTCCTGAGTAGATGTTGGGACTAGAGTAAAACTGGTATTACTTTAAGAGAAAAGCAGCAAAATGGATGCTAAGCCTTCAGTGCCTGATGGTAAAAGCAGAGCAGCATTGATTATAGGCTGGGTACCATCCAAGGGGAATGTAGAACTAGTTATATTATATCCTGAGACAGTGGTTATGCTGGCTGCACTTGTGGTAGTGGAACTGCTTCTATCACACATGTTGGAGGCACAATGGGGGTCATAAAGACCATTCTAAAAGTCATCTGTCTGAATTCCATTTAAAGGGTCAAACCTATTATATGTTGGGATAGAAGAAACACTAGCCCTACATCCCTTTTTAAACACTCTTGCTCTGGACTTCATACCATTGATCATCTGAACCTTCATTTGGATCATCTTCTCTAGGATGTTGTTTGTTTCCAGGTTTCAGTATTACTATGTTGGTACCTGTACCAGAACAATTTGGTATAGGGTCCTGGGGATCTATGGGGATACCATGAACTGGTTTAGATGAAAGCTGTGTTAAGTTAACCAACCCTTCCTGACTGACTACAGATGTTATAATAATAGAGGCAATGGGGGAGCTTAGAGTGACTAATCTGGATGCCTTATTTATTTGACTCTGTTCAAGTAACAACAGTGTAGAGGTTTTTTTTTATTTATTTATTTTTTCCAATTTTCCAATTGTTTAACCAGGTGAGACACACTAAGCTGAAAACTTGTTTACAGGTGCAACCTGGGAGCACAGGGAAGTTAAGTGACTTGCTCAGGGTCACACAGTATGCAAGTGGGGGCTGTGGGATTCAAAAACAGGTCTCCAGATTTGCATCTCAGAGCCATAAACTACTGCGCATAATGCCTCCCATTAAATAATGAGTTAAATAATGAAATTTCTTTTAGCATGTCTGCATTTTGGATACATTTTATGCAAGTATGTTTTTGCTTAGAAAGTGGTCCAGACAATATGGAGTACATAAGGCATTCTGAACATTTGATCTCAACTTTCCCTTCTACGGTCATTATTGTGTTGGCCACAGTAAGTGAGAAAGGGTGTGACCTGAGTCCCCAAGGCTGATATTATTACAGCTTGTTTATCCTCAAAACAGTCAGTGCACTAATTGTGGCTGGTCTGAGTACAATTAATTTGGAGAGGAAGTACAAAGAAAAGCAAAGAAAGCAATATATTTTTTTTACAGTAATCAGGTCTTACAGTAGGCCCTAATATGCTACAAAATGGGGAGGGTAGAGGGAACTGACACCAGATTATCCTAGCCTACCTAATGGAGAAGATTGAAGAGACATGCCCACTTCCACCGCGTGTACCATGCAAGCCCTGCTCAGCTCACTCTACTTGCAGCAGGGCATTCTAAAATAGTGGTGGATGACCTGGAAGTGCTCAAGGGGTCACACACTCTAGTAACAGTTCACCCAAATATTTTGCTTACCCAAATGGGTGAAAACCACTCATGCATGGTTTTGGCATGCCTAGTGTGCAATAGTGCCAAACAGAGTTAAAAAAAATGCTCCCAAAATGGACATGCAGTTCACTCGCAAGCTTGAGTGAACTACCACCCCCTTCCAAAGCTCCAAAGCTGTCTGAGCGGAGATAACCACTAAATCCTGTTTAAAACAGAGTAAAAGAGCTGAGCTGTGCTTTGCAGGACTTCTGCACACAGAGTCCTGGCTTAAAATCAGCAATAGTATGAAGCGGATTCCTTGAGAGCTTTTTTCTAATAGGCCTACTATGTCCATAGTTATTCTGTCAAAGGGAGTAGTCACCAAAGGTAAGGGCATCGGTTCACCATATTCTTCCTCCCAATCTGTTCACCTTTTTGATATTCTGCACATACCTGACATTAATCAGCTACTTATTCATGTGTGCTGGGCCAGAAGAACCTTTGTAACAAGCCAGTTAAGGTATGGTCCCTCCCCACATGACCTGCAAATGATAAATCATGGGCCAAATATAACAACTAGGGATGAAACCTTTCAGGGACTACCAATTGCTCAACCACTTCTCCTGTGTTTGGATGGACACAGACCTGGTATAAAATGTTATATTTTCCCTTATATTTGGGTGTCTCTTTAAAAATACCTTTCCCCACCTCTTGAAGAAAAGAGATTAATGTTTCATCATTCTTTTGTTCAACATCCAATATCACACCCTGCAAACATTTTGTTTAAGTTAACCTGAGACAGTCCATTGTGTTCTTTGTGCCATTTCATTTCTTTCCTGGAATGACAGTCCTTTCCTGGGACCCCTATTACTTCTCATTCAAAAGGAAAGGTGTCAATAAGGATCTTTTCTTCTTTAGTCTGAGCCCTGGTAGGCACTGCAGATAAAGTCTCCTTCATTGCTATTAAAGTGCCAAAATCTGTAAAATAATGCCTAATAATCACTTTTACAGGGAGTCTTGGCCCAAGTCCTGCAGTTACTCTAGCTGGTTTACCCTGTACAGTCATATTTACAGTGGTGTTAGGGTAATGGTGTGTGTCTCCATGAATGCAAATGACACCTGTACAAGGACCTCTGTTTGGCAAATTGTCCAGAAGATCTGCTCGGATCAATGACTGTTTACTGCCAGAGTCTATCAGCCCCCATCACTTATTTGTGATCACTGTCAACATCTGTTAAATAATGTCTCCAGTTGGATAAAGCCATGCATTTGGAGTCCAATTTCTTTTTATTGCAATAATGAGCTATATGGCCCACCCCTTGACAAATGTGATAAATATAAGATGGAAAATTTCTCCCTCCTTTTCCTGATTTACCTTCAGGTTTCCCTCAGGTTTTTACTGAGGCCTGATTAGGAATAGAAGGGGATTGTCTTACCATGCTGGATGTGATAGAATTCAGACACCCAGTACCTCTATACCCTCTCATGTTGGATTGTTGGGCAGCCAGGAAATCTTCTGCCAACTTGATGGTTATATGAAGTTTCTGATTGGTGTTCTCTTACACACAGTTGGATGTCTTGCAGTATTATCTGTAAAAAAGACTCCGTCACCAAGGTTACCAGGATATTTTCAACTGTCTTCCCATCAGATTGAAACCACCTGGTGCACAACTCCTTCAGCCAGGTATAAATTTCTATGGGTGTATCCACTTCTGATATTGCAGTGAACAAAATATTTGCCTATATGTTTCAGTACTGATGTCAGAGCATCTTAAAATTTCTCTTTTAACTAAGCCATAGTTATCTGTACTTCTACTGTCCATGTGACTGTAAGCTAACTGGGCATAGCCAGTTAGGTATGGGGCCAGTCACACTACCCACTGTGCCACATACAAGCTCTAGCAATCCTTTTGCATGTAGTCAGGTATGCCTCAATATCATCTGTACCAGTCATTTGTGTATGTTTTATGTCTTTTGGGGATGTACCAGTCCCATCAGTAGAACGACTAGTCCCAATGACCTGGAGTGCTTTCATGGTATCTGCTCACCTCTGATCCTGCCTTCTTCACTGCATCTCTCTTTCTTGTCTTTCTTTCTCCCTTTGTCTCTCCATTTCTATCTTTTTAACAACCAACCACTGCAACAGTTCATTAATATTCTCAGGGGGTTCAGCTGACAGTTCCTCACCTGTCTCAGCCATAATTACTGGCTTCAAATACATGATCAGGTTTTATCTTCCTTCTGACTCGACGCTCCAGACCAGGAAGTGTTTTTTCTCTAAGTTCCTCAGTCATTGCCCTTGTCAAATCCTATTGGGTACATAATGCCCCTTAATGGCAGTCTTTCTGTTCTTCAGACATGTACAGTCACAACAAAATACATGGCCCCATAGTTCCTGAAATTTCTTTGATATTTCTAGAGAAATCTCCTGCTTTCTCCATTTACACAGCAGAGGCAGCAGAGAGAAACTCTTTATAAATTATGCGCAATATCTGGACATATCTGGCCATGTCTGTGGATACTACTCTACCTCTACCAGGTCTTGCATGATACCAGGGCTGATATCTGCTGAATAACATTCCCATGACAACCTGGACATTTAATCAGTATTCCACTTCTAATAGTGCAGGTTCCAGGGTGATCCAGTCATTTAGGTACAACATGCTTGCTGTGTGATTTTACTTCTTCATAAAGTTTTAAAAAAAAAACTAAATCAATACTCATGAATCATAAATTTGTCAGGATGCTAGAGTCTGGATCACATGACATCTCTTAGGATCCTTTCTTATGTGAGCTGGGGTGTTAACTCTGGACAGTTCTATAAATAGTCATGTAAAATGGCCTCTGACTCCAAAAGGAGTCCATGAATTCATGTCTGTGAGGTAAGACTTTGACCACATTTTGAAAAGGGCAAAAAAAATACTAGGTTTCATTTCCTTTTACAGAGAAACATTGTGGCTAATGTGTTCATGCATGGGCTTCGTCAATAACTGCAATAGGGAAAGAAAAGAAAAAATAGGAAAGGAAAGAAAATATGCTTGTGCTTTTTATACTTTAATATTGTATTTATCTCTTCAGCAGAGAAAACAATGTATTGTATTGGGGCCAAGCAGGACTTCTTTTACAGGGGAACTTATTTCCTCAATCCTGCTTTACTGTCTGTATCTTTTGGTGCTGTGACACAGCTCACTGGGAAGGGGGGGTGAGAGAGAGAAAGCCTTTTCTTAGTGCTAACGTGATTTGTTCACTCTCTTCCCTCTTTGTCTATAGCACTACAGAGAGAAGGCAGACTTTCTGGTTTATTTGGAAGTTAATTTTAGGGTTTGTAAGCCCAAAGGAAGAGTGAACAGTCTGCCTTACTACATTATCATAAGCTCCGATACAGAGTGGCTGCCTGTCAAAGAAATACAGCTGCTTTAAAAGATGCTTCATTTTTGGGTGTGCATTTCAGTGTAGACAGCCAACAGGCTCACCTTGGGCAGCATAAATAAATAAAGGGAATATAGCTTTTGTATTAGGGAAATGACACTGTGCTAGCTGCTTTTTACTTATTTATGGCACATTTTATTCTTTTGGGCCTTTCAGCATAAGGCAATGAGGCAAAGTAGGGGGACTAAAATGGAAAATAGAAATAGAAAGTAGAAAGAAAAGGGTGGGTTCAGTAGGTGGCTATCCTAAAGAGACAGATGGGGGATAGTACAGTAGTGTAAAGGACAGTGAAAATGCTGCTGCTGCAGCAGGCTTTAAAACAAAAAATAGTAAAATAGTTCCTCTGAAGCCAAAGTAGGATGACTCGCCCAAGAACAACTATTTTTGCCTTTTGAAGGTCTTGTGAAAAAATATTAAATGGTTCAAGAGCTATAAGGATTTAAAGCAGAGTTTTTGGATAACCCTCTGTTACAAATAATTTTAAAAAATAATCATGAGGGCTTATTTTTCATGATTTACGTATGAGAAAAGAATACTAATTGTGACAGCAACCTTTGTTTTTTAAGCAAAACATTGAAATAATGTAAAAATGATGTATTTTCAAAAAACAAAAACCTGAACTTAGGTGAAAAGCATCCATTTGGCTGGATTCTGGTGTTTGTTTTTTGAAAATTGCCCTGGAAATAACATTTCTGGGCTCCCCAAAATCCTGGATGCCCAGCTTAGTAAGAGGGGCTGTTCCACCATGTTCTCTGTTTGAAAACTGTGAAACATAGAAACATAGACATTAACTGAAGATAAGGACTGCAAGGCCCATCCAGTCTGCCCATGAAACTTTCTTGAATTGTGAAGCTGTAGTTGGAGTTCTACTTGATGGCTTCAGTTGGAGCATTGAGCTCCAGCTGAAGCCATCTGCCTGTATCTCTTTCATCTCTGTCTTTATCTCTTTATTTATCTATCTTTTTGTCTGTCTGCATATCTTTCTTTCTTTCTTTCTTTCTTTCTTTCTTTCTTTCTTTCTTTCTTTCTTTCTTTCTATCTTTCTTTCTTTCTGTCTTTGTCTGTCTGTCTGTGTCTGTCTCTCTGTCTATCTGTCTCTCTGTTTGTCTGTCTAACTATTGATCTATCTTTCTGTCTAACTTGTTTATTAATACTGTTCATTAATATTGGGAATTTAGTCAGATGTGGGAGGTATGGGACTCACTGCCTCAGACTGGACTTCATGAGAGACTCATTGTGCAGAAGAGAGCCCCAGAGACAATGTATACCATCTGTTACTGCTCACTGGCTTCAAGGTGGAGAGGCTCACTGAGCACCATGGCAAAGTAAATATTGAGGATCTTGTTCCGCTGCACCATCGAAACCCATCTTTCCTGCTCTTGGCATCTGAGTGTGAAGGTTCACATAAATAAATTTAAAATTACATCCTTAACAAATCAAGGTTAAGGGTAGTATGCTATTTATCCCGTTAAACATAGAAACAGAATTTAATGGCAGATAAGGACCACTTGCCCCACCCAGTCTTCCCATGTCCCTACCTAATGAATAAGCTGCAGATGCTAGTTAACCAACAGCCTACTTTCCCCTACCTCCACCCCCTAGAATTGTCTTATGTCTGTCCAATGCATTTTTGAATTCCCTACTGTTTTTGACTCCACAACCTCCTCAGGAAGGCTGTTCCATGCATCTACAAACCTCTTCATGAAAAAATACTGCCTCACCTTACCTCTGAACCATCCTCCTTCTATCATTAAATTGTGCCCCCTTGGTCTAGCACACCTCTTTTCCTAAAAGATGCTACGCTCTTGGACTTCATTGATTCCCTTGAGGTACTTGAAGGTTTCTATCATGCCCCCCCTCCTTTTCTCAAGGGTATACATATTAAGCTCCTTAAGTCTCTCTTCATATGTCTTCTGGTGCAGACCAAGTACCATTTTAGTTGCCCTCCTCTGGACTGCCTCCATCCTGCCTTTGTCTGTGTAGTGATTGGGTCTCCAGAACTGCACGCAGTACTCCAGATGAGGTCTCAGCTGCTTTTTCTACAGAGGGATAAATGACCATTTAAATAAAGAAGTTTGAAAAAAAATATTGAGGAGCTGGTGCCTAGTGTTTTGAGGGCCTCAAGCTGATGGAGGGCTTCACTGCCAGTGAAGCATGGTCATGCCAGTAATGACTATTTGCATGTCATATTATCTCCCAACTGCAATATATTTCTTGCATCTAGAAGATTGGGATTTAAAAACTGAAAGAAAAACAACATTAAATTTAAAGTTTCAGAGATTCAAGATGGTAATGCCACTCAGTTGGTGTGAACAAGCTTCAGTAACCATGCTCTTCTATGGTCTTTTCATACTGCTTAATAGTCTCCTACAGTCCCCCCTTATATGACAGTATTAAAATATAGTATATCTGATGTCCTTCCTACTTTTACAGTAGAGTATTCTGTAAGGAATAGGAGAATGAGGAGATGCTATCACAGCTGCTAAGTCACTCAGAAAACTGGCCAGTAGCAATACTATGTTTGACAGGTACATAGACTTGTGATTAGGTAATCCTTGGGTTTGTGGGAAGCTTTTTTTTACCAATGACTGGAACTTTGAGTCTCCAAAGGTGGAGGGTGTATAAACAGCAGCAATACAGAAGTAAAATAGATCACTGGAGGTGATTCTACCAGTGGGATGCTTTCACTGGGTTTAACACTACAATGCTTCTTAGCAGCACTCCTGATCACATCTGCTGAAACAAACGTGGCTTTGTTGAACATCTGCAGGCATGTATAAGTGAAAATCTGAACACAACAAAAAGAGTGCTGACAAATAACAGCAGATTCAATATATGGGAAAATTCTTTCAAAAAGCACATCTCTCCAAGAAACATATTTTGATGACTACCATGTTGGGCAGTATGATGCTAATTATTACTTTCAAATGATAGCAGGGCTTATTAGAGTAAAGTAGGATGGATTAGCACAGATATCTTGTCCAGAATGAACAATGACCTCCCAATTACATACATATTTATATAAAACAATCAAATTAAGTAAAAACAAACAAATGTCATAAATTTTTATTGTGGTTATGTCCCCCTCAAATAGTTATAATTGCTATTCCCCACTGGAATCCTTGTTATAAGAGTCTGCTCAGTGATTAGTTTGCAGATGACTGGGAAGGTGGATCTTGTTGGTACTGTATATTGTATTCTCTGTAGGGGGACTGCGGTCATGAACTGAGGGCAAAGCACTTCAGACCCAGAGCTTTTAAGTAATGGATTCTTTTTTATGGTACACTCTAGACTGAATATTTCTGCAGCCATAATCACCTACCCACTTAGACCATCTGCTATCATTAAGATGCCAGAAATTCCCAAACACATCTCCTCCAGGTTGTCCTCCCCTGCAAATATATAGGTGATGGCACTGGGGTGCCCACCCCCAGTGCTGCTGTGAAGTACATCCCAACAGTGGGGTGCTCTTTCCCTAGTGTCAGATTCAATAGTGTGCAGTAGCGTACAGTAGTAAACCCTGCAAAAAATAAAACAGTCCCTTAATGTATTTTTTCAACCTGTAAAAAAGAAATCAATTCCACTCCAGTCTGACCCCCACATAGCCCCATGCACCTCACCCCAACCACCCACTCAGCACACACCACTCCACAGCCTCACACACACACACCTTCACTCTGAGGAATATGTCTTACAATGAAGATCCACTCTTTACTCTAAGGCATGTCTTGCTGATGGAACCAGCAACTGCAATATGAGAAAAAAAGGTGAGTCCAGTTTAATGTATTTGAATGGGGTTGCACATTTACTCATAACTTTGCCATTTTTTAAAATTTTTATACCAAATTTTCCAAATGGCCTTTTTGGACTCCACCTCATGAACATTGGAGGTGACATTTTTCATATCTGGCCAAAAAATTGATTTCACTGTCATTGTGTAAAATCACTTTCAGGCAGGATTTAAAAATGTTCCCACTGAGTTTATGAGTGGGGTCACAAGAATGCTATGTTTAAATTACCACATTATGAGTGAACATTGAAATGTTTCAGTGTTCACTCATAACATCAATGATTTTCAATATTTTCCCACCAGACTTTCAACATGATATTTTTGGAACCCCACCTCATGAGCAACACAGATGATATTTTAAAAATCCCTGCCAAAAGGCAGTTTCACAGTCACTCTGCAAAATCACAGTTTGGCTGGGACTTTATTTTTTAAATATACTTTATTGGCAATTGTAATAAAAATATTACAACATTTAAAGAAAGATATTCAAGTTAAACTGGAATACTTATAATAAAGCATCCTAAGAAAAAAAGAGAAAAGATGGGGTATCATAGAATATTTAAACCTACTGCAAGTGATAACTTTTGGAAAGCACAACTATTGACACTAATCTATATAAGCAATACAGACAAATGGTGGAAATAGACTAATTAGTTCTTTCCATGAGAGTTGCATAATATTCTCAGGGTACTCTACCTGATACTACAATCTTTCAAAGAGCACTGTCTCTTTTCTTTTGTGCCACAATCTCCATTCAAAATCCTGTGGGAGGCTTTAGCTGTTCCAGTATTTCATAACAATTCTTTTAGTGGCCATCATCCCAATACTTAATACCCTCTCTTGAATCTTAGACACTTTAGTTGTACTAAAATTATTAAGAAATAAAACAACTGGGTGGAACGGGATATTGGTGTCCAGTTGCTGACTAAGTAACTCCCATAAATTGTTGCCACCATTTTAAAATTGAGGAACTGCTCCACAAATTATGGAGTAAATAAGCAGAAGAACCATATCCATGGTAACATCACTCTGAGTTATTTGAAATAATTTGGTGTAATGCTTTTGGTGTTAGGTAAGCTTGATTTATGATTTTAATTTGAATAGATTTATTTTTGAATAAAATATATATTTTTATTAACATTGATGTGGATCCTTTTCCAGTGAAGATTATGAGAATAAACAAAAAAATCCTCTTCCCATTTAGTATGTATTTGGTTCTGTGAAAGCAGGCCCTTACTAATAAATTTGTTTATGGCATTTCAAAATAGTTTTGGTTTTATAATTTTTCAGCTGTTTGTTTTCAATATCTAATGAATATTTTAGATTCGATTTAGAATATTAGTGTTTTTTAACATCTCCAGCAAAGCATTACATGATACGTTATCATATAAGAAATTTACAGTTCATGTGTTATGAACCATATCTAAGAATTTGGTATAAGAAATTATGTTATCCCCTTTAATAATATCAGTCAACATATTAATATGTCTCTGAGTCAATATTCTAAGTAATTTATTACCTTCATAAGTCAAAAACAAATTACTTGCAGAGACGAGAATGCAATCATGGATATACCTCTTCACTAAATATGATATGGCAGTTTTTAAGTGAGTTTTAAAGGATGTAAATTGAGGGTTCCTTTCAATGCCTTTGCATTTATTTTGATAGAGAATTGAGTCTACTTGAATCTTGGCTTGGATTTTATCTATTAAAGCCTGTACAATATCTCATTTCTTACTGGACACCACGGCTCATCACCAAATAATTGAAAGTATGTGAGCTAAGTTATGTTTATATGGGTTGGGACAGCCAAAGCCTCATTTTGATCCATTTGCAATCATAACGCTCTAGGCTATTCTTGGCTTCTCATCTCTCTAAAGAAATTTAGTAAAAATATGTTTTGAAATCTGCAAACCATTTAACTTTGGGCATTTTATATATAGCTTGAATGAGATAAATCAAATGAGGAAGGACCATCTTTTTAAGAACTTCAACATAACCCCAGAGTGACTCTGATAAATTTTGCCAATCTGAAAGTTTATTTCTAATATTTTCTTTGAAAATATCATAATTCACTTTAATATTATTAGATGAATTATTCAATAAAGTAATACCTAAATATTGAATTAGTTTCCTTTTGAAAATACAAATATTTAATCTATCACTACAACACTCCCAATTCCCTAACCTTTGGAAAGTAGCACTAGTTACTCCCATTCATAAAAATGGAGACAACACCATTGTCACAAATTATAGACCCATCTCTATCATCCCCCCCCCACTGTCAAAAGCTTTTGGAAAAGTAGTCTCAGACCAGCTTGCTGATCACCTCAGTAAGTACAACATCCAGCAAAAACAACAGAATGGATTTTGCAAGCTGCACAGCACCTACACAGCACTAATTGAATATATCAACTACATACACAAAGCCCACAACTCCGGCCACATTGTTGGGTCAATTTTCATCGAAGCTTGCAGGAACCGTTACTCCACAAACACTCATGCTACATCTAAAAAAGATATCAGAACAAGCAAGTAGCCAGAAGAGAATGAATGGATACAAAACAGGCATTAATGAAAGATTTTGAAAAGCTTATAGATATAAAGGCATCCAAAGTGTAGACAGTGCTGTGTAATGTGGTGACCCTCAGTGACTCAACCAGTTTCACTAATGAGCTTTCTCAAGTCAAAAGTCACAGTAATAAAGTGCTTCTTATATACTCACACATTTTTAAAGGGGAAATGTGTTAAGTGCTCATGTGCAAAATTCATTTATGTTAAGAATACCAAAGAATGCTGATGCTAATTTAATAAAACACTATCTCTTTACATGGGGGCACTTATCTTGTATAGTTCAGGTAAAAAGCCATATGGTTGTAAAAAACTGTGCGTAAATCATAACCTACTTGTTTCCAGGGAGAATCATGGATGTATGCAGGGGGTAATATGATCATGCATTGTGCTGTGAGACATAATCCTGCCTGGCTCATACTGTGAACCACCATATAGACACTGACATTTAAAGGAGTGAGTCACAAAATTGGGTAGGTCTTATTGACTACCTTACCTTATAATAGCAATTAGGATCAATATAACCTAGCTTTTTGTCTTTTTCTTGTGCTTACTACTCTTTACAGCACCCCTGACATATACTTTTATGAGAATAAGCACTATGGTTGTTGTATGGTTATGCACAGGTTATCTATGAATAAGTTATGATTTAAGCACAGCTTTTTACAACCATATAGCTTTTTTACCTGAGCTATACATTCAGGCACCAAAACTGCTAAATGAGCTGCCAGAGTTTCTAATAAATATTCCTAAACTAGAATAATTCAAGAAAACACTTAAACAAATATTCACCCCCAGCATCAACTGTAACTGCCATTGAGACAATGCCACTCACTACATATCACCTCACCCACCACCTGACAATACTTTGGAAGTTGCTACTTCCCCCCCCATGCCCCTAACCCCTCACAATCAACTACAACCTCTTGACTAACTCCACTTTGAGAATGCTACAAATGTGCACTGCTCTCAACTGTTACATGCCATAGGATGGCAGACAAGGGTGAGGTAGTACTGGTTGGAGACTTCAATATACCAGACGTGGACTGGAGCATCCCAGCAGCAGCATCAACTAGGACCAGATTTATCCTGGACTCCCTTCAGGGTGCCTTCCTCAAGCAACTGGTCATGGAACCAACTCAGCAGAAGGCAATACTGGACCTTGTGCTCACAAACAGGGACAGTGTGATGGGGTAACAGTGGGGGAGCACCTGGGTAACAGTGACCACCAGTCATTGTGGTTTGAAATCACAGAAAGAGCAGAACCAAACCACACAAAAACACGTATCCTGGATTTTAGGGGCAGACTTTGGGAAAATGGGAGATGCTTGAAAAGAGGCATTAAGGGGAATGGGACAGGAATCAGGGATTGAGGAACAGTGGGCAGTATTTAAAATGGGGATTATAAGAACAACAGAATTATGCATTAAGCAGGTTAGCAGAAGAGGAAAGAAAGAGGAGACCATTATGGTTTCCAAAGAGGAAGCAAAAGAAAGTGAAAGCCAAAAAGATTGCATTCAGGCAATACAAAAAGACACAGGCAGAAGGGATAGGGAGAAGTACCAGGAGAAACAAAGGGAGGCAGGGAAGTCAGTAAGGAAGCCAAAGCTCAGACAGAAGAACACATTGCAAAATCAGTGGTTAAAGGGGACAAAACCTTTACAGGTACATAAGTGAAAAAGAAGGGCAAAGGGAGGATAGTGAGACTGAAGGGGAGGATGGAAGCAGCGTGGAGGATGACAACAGTAAAGCTGACATATTGAACAGGTATTCTGCTCAGTCTTTACTAAGGAAGAGGGTAATGGGTCTGAAGGGAGTACAAGGGGTGAGATGGTGCAGAATGGACACAAGTCCCTTTACACGAGAAAGGGTCCTGAAGGAACTGGAAGTAATAAGAGTTGATAAAGCAATGGGGCCAGACGGGGTGCACCCCAGGGTCCTTAAAGAACTAAGAGAGGTGGTGGCTGAACCTCTGGCTATCCTGTTTAGCCGATCACTGGAAACGGGAGGTACCCAAAGACTGGAGGACAGCAGATGTAGTCCCCTTATACAAAAGTGGGAACAAAGAGGAAGCAGAGAACTACAGACCAGTCAGCCTCACCTCGGTAGTGGGAAAGATCATGGAAGCACTACTGAAGGAGAGATTGGTGGAACATCTGGTTGTCAATGGACTACAGGACCCAAGGCAGCATGGTTTCACCAGGGGGAGGTCATGTCAGACCAACCTCATTGAATTTTTTGACTGGGTGACTAGGGAGGTGGATCAGGGGAGGGCAGTGTACATGGCCTATCTGGACTTCAGCAAGGCCTTTGACACTGTGCCACAGAAGACTATTACACAAACTGGGAATATGGGTGTGGGCAGGACAGTAGTGTGGTGGGTAGGTAACTGGCTGGGTGGCAGGACACAGAGGTGGTGGTAAATGGCTGTCACTCCACAGGGGAAGAGTGACCAGTGGGGTACCCAGGGATCAGTGCTGGGACCGGTCCTATTCAACATCTTCATCAGTGACATTGCACAGGATCTAGAAGGCAGAATTTCACTGTTCGCTGATGACACAAAGCTCTGTAACAGAGTAGACACACCAGAGGGTGTAGACAGAATGAGAAGGACCTGCAGAAACTTGAAGAATGGTCAGGGTTTGGCAGTTGAAATTCAATGCAAAGAAGTGCCAGATAATGCATATGGGCACAAAACCCTGGCACAATATATCAGTTGGGGTGAGGATATAGCATGCACCAAGCAGGAAAGGGATCTTGGGTTGTCATCTCTGATGACCTCAAGGTAGGGAAACAGTGTGACAAGGCATCAGGTAAAGCAAATAGGATGCTGGGATGTATAGGCAGGGGCATCACCAGCAGGAAAAGGGAGGTCATAATTCCGCTATACAAGACACTAGTGAGGCCCCATCCTGGAGTACAGTGTACAGTTCTGGAGACCATACCTACGTAAGGACATAGACAGGGTAGAGAAGGTTCAGAGGAGGGCAACAAAGGTTGTGCATGGGTTGCATCACAAGTCCTATGAAGACAGGTTGAAGGAACTGAACATGTACTCCCTGGAGGAGAGGAGGGAGAGAGGGGATATGATAGAGACATACAAGTATCTTACAGGGAGGAACAGGGTGTAGGAAAACACTATTTTTAAGTGAAAAAGATGTTTCAGGACTAGAGGGCATGGGATGAAGTTGGAGGGAGGATGATTCAGAGGAAACATGAGAAAGAATTTCTTCACAGAACAGGTGGTGGACAAGTGGAACACCCTGCCAGAGGAAGTGGTGGGAGCTGAAACAATCACGGAATTTAAGAATGCATGGGATAGACATAAAGGAATTCTAGAGGTCAGGGGTAAGGGGAAATAGACTTCTAGGAAAACAAACTGAACTTACAAGCTCAAATGGGCAGACTAGGTGGGCCATAGGCCCTTATCTGCCGACACTGTCTATGTATCTATGTATCACGTATGTATAATTTGATTACCTTGTGAAAATGTCTGTACTCTGTGGATCTTAATTTGAACATAATATTTTATCTATTGATGAGGATCCTTTGTAAATGGGCTTCTCAGGCTCAGAGGTGTTATAGCTAATATAATAAATAAAATGTTTTCAATTTAAATACTGAATATCACCATCAACTTGGGAGATTTACATAATAATGGGTTTACTTGAGTTCAGTTTATATCCTGAAAACAGAGAATTCTTGTATTGATTGAAGTAGAGCAGGAACTGAGGAAGTAATATCTTTGCAAATTAGCTATACAACTGTCCATTCCTTGAGTGTCCTTGAGTGTCACAAGAAACAGATGATTGAATTCCTGAATTAGTGGCCTTGATGGAGGAGGAACATCTGGATATCGTGGCAGTCACAGAAACATGGTACACACAGAACCATGACAGGGACATAAACAAACCAGGATACACTATCTATAGGAGGGACAGGGAGGGTAAAAGAGGAGGAGGAGTAGCTCTCTACATAAGGGAAGGAATCAAAGCAACAGAACAAAAGGGTAAACAGGTAGGAGAAGAAACACTGTGGGTCAATTTAGAGACAGGCAATGGCACCACAATCTGCATGGGGGTTGTATAAAGACCCCCCCTCAGGGGGAGGAAATAGACAAGGAAATGATAGAAGGCACACTTAGAATGGAAGAAAAAGGGGAAATATTGCTGATGGGTGATCTGAATATGCCAGATGTTAACTGGAGTGCAGTTGCAGCAGCCACTTCTAAGAGTGGAGTTATTCTAGATGCCCTACAGGGGGCATGCATAAGACAACTAGTAATGGAACCCACTTGAGAAGGAGCAGTCTTAGACCTGGTTCTCTTAAATGGAGATGGAGAGAGGATCACAGATGTAGAAGTGGGTAGCCATCTGGGAACTAGCAACCATCGAACAGTATGGTTCACAATAAACACAGCTGTAGAGTCAAGCCATACAAAGGCAAAAGTACTGGAATTTAGGAGGGCTGACTTTGCCAAAATGGGTCAGTGCCTAAGGAATGCAATAGCAAATGGACAGGAAGGAGGGGTGGAAGAAAAATAGGGAATAATAAAAACTGCCATCACAGAGGTAACAAGCCTTTGTGTGAAGCAAATAACAAAACAAAATGATGTAAGAAACCACTATGGTTCTCAAAGGAGGTGGCAGTGAAGGTTCAAGAGAAAAAGAAAGCATTCAGGAAGTACAAGGAATCACTGAAGGAGCAGGACAGAGAATTGTATCAGTTAAAACAAAAGGAAGCTGGGAAGGCAGTCAGAACAGAAAAGGCCCAAACTGAGGAAAAGATAGGTAACTCAGTTAAGAAGGGGGATAAAACCTTTTACAGGTACATCAGGGAGTGAAGGAAGACCAAGGGAGGGATAGTGAGGCTTAATAAAGGGAAGGGGGGTGGACAGATGGTGACTGTGAAAACGCAAAGATACTAAACAAATATTTTTGCTGAGTATTTACAAATGAAGAGGGGGAGGTACCTAACCCAAACAATAGAAACACTCTGGATACAGAAGTTGATAGCAGCCCATTTACAGAAGAAATGGTTCTGAAAGAACTCTTAAAACTGAAGGTGGACAAAGCAATGGGACCTGATGGGATTCATCTCAGAATTCTAAAAGAACTAAGGGTAGAACTAGTGACACCACTGACTACCCTCTTTAACAAATCATGGGAGGATGGGGTGGAACCTAAGGACTGGAGGAGGGCAGATGTGATTCCACTTCACAAAAGGGGGGAGCAAGGCAGAAGCGGGAAACCACAGACCTGTTAGTTTAACCTCACTGATAGGGAAAATGATGGAATCACTTCTGAAGGAAAGAATTGTCGAGTACCTAAAGGCCAGAGGGGCACAGGACCCAAGGCAGCGTGGATTCACAGCGGGAAGGTCATGCCAGATGAGGGACATGGCCTAACTAGACTTTAGCAAGGCATTTGACACAGTCACACACAAAAGATTAATATACAAGTTAGGCAGCCTGGGAGTGGGTCCCACGATGATAGCCTGGGTAAAGAATTGGCTGGAGAATAAAACACAGAGGGTAATAGTAAATGGAGTCCACTCTGAAGAAAGGGGGGTTACTAGTGGAGTACCGCAGGGTTCAGTATTAGGACTGGTCCTATTCAATGTCTTTATAAGCGACATTGCAGAGTGACTGGAAGGAAAAGTATGTCTCTTTGCAGATGACACAAAGATCTGCAACAGAGTTGATGCACAAGGTGGGATGGAAAGGAGGAGAAGGGACTTGGCAAGGTTAGAGGAATGGTCAGATGTATGGCAGCTTAGATTCAGTGCTAAGAAGTGCAAGGTAATGCACCTAGGAAACAAAAACCCAGGGGAAGAGTACACAATGGGGGGGAGATACTAACAACAACAAAAATGGAAAGGGACCTGGGGAGTAGTCATATCATATGACCTAAAGGTGGGAAAGCAATGTGAGAGGGCAGTAAGGAGGGCTGGGGGATACTGGGATGCATAGGGAGAAGCATCACCAGTAGAAAACAAGAAGTTGTTATCCCTCTGTACAGACAGCTAGTGAGACCCCATCTGGAGTATTGCATGCAGTTCTGGAGACCCAATCTCCGCAAAGACATAGACAGGATGAAAGCTGTCCAGAGGAGGGCAACTAAAATGGTGCAGGGTCTGCACCAGAAGACATATGAAGAGAGACTTAAGGAGCTTAATATGTATAGCCTTGAGGAAAGGAGGGACAGGGGGGACATGATAGAAACTTTGAAGTACCTCAAGGGAATCAACAAAGTCCAAGAGGGTAGCATCTTTCAGAAAAAGAGGTGTACAAGAATAAGGGGCACAATTTGAAGATGGGGGGTGGCTCAGAGGTAATGTAAGGAAGCATTTTTTTCACAAAGTGGGTTGTGGATGCATGGAATGGCTTTCCGGAGGAGGTTGTGGAGTCAAAAACCGTGGTGGAATTCAAGCATGCATGGGACAGTCATAAGGCAATTCTAGGGGGTGGGAATTGGAAGAAGTAGGCTGCTGGTTAATTAGGATTTGCAGCTTATCCATTAGGTAGGGAAATGGGCAGACTGGGTGGGCCAAGCGGTCCTTATTTGTGGTCAAATTCTATGTTTCTATGTTTCTATGTATAGCTCCTTATAATAATTAATGATTATTTCCTGTTTCTTTTCAGTATTAATCACAGTTCCACCTTGTGGCTTTTTATGGGCTGATACTATGTTACACTCTGCTTTTTCAATAAATTTGCAAGAAGTTTACTTGACTTATCACCTTGTATGTATCTCAAGTCCTTAATTCTCAATTTATTTATTTTTGTCTCCCTATTAATTCTTTTCTGAACTTTAAGCCTACAGTGGCAGCCATAAATATGTTCAGATATTTCCTGATATTTTGTGATATATCCGAAGAGATTCTATCTGGTTGCCCATAGTGGTACTGCAGACAGGCAGGAAATTGCTCCAGAGATATTACAGAAACTTCAGGAGAAATCTGACCATGTATATGGCTGCGACTATACATGCCATCCAACTATCATAATTTTCTCTATCTTGAATAGCTAATGCATCTAATTCTTCCATCTCCCTTTGCAGTGTTATTTTGTCATCTTTTACTTTCTTTGTATACCAAGATTGGCATGATATTAATCCCAACTACTGATTTGAAAGGGCCCCAAAGTGAAGATATAATTGTCTCTCCTGAGCAATAAAATACCAGTATGCTTTAACAGCATCACAAATTGTTTGCCTAAATTCAGATATTCTTAATAATGCATTATCAAAAGACCAACCACTAGTTTTAGGCTTTTCCTCTTTCAAAACTTAAATTGCTTCTACTACTGCATGATCTGATAATAAAATTGATTGGCTTGAAGTTGTAAAGATATTAGTAACCAAAGAAGTTGAGACAAGAATATAATCAATATGAGTGAAACCAAATTTTTTGGGGGGTTGTAAAGAGTGTATTCTTTGAGTGAAGGGTTCTTCAGACACCAAGCATCTATTAAATCATGTTGATCTAAGAAATGTTTTTAAACCCTTGATATTATTTAGTTATTATTGGTTACAGCAGTACTTTTATCTAAAGGTTTGTCTAACAATGCATTATAATCTCCCATCAGGATAAGATTTTCTGTGCCTATTTCTATTAATACTTGTATTACCTTAGCTAAAAAAATCTGAATGCTTATCAAATGGGACATATAATGAACCAATTGTAAGTAAAACTCCTTTGAAATCTCTTTTAACTAATACAATCAGATCATCTTGCTCTATCTATTATGACATTTAAAACCATTATGTTTCCTTATTAGCAGTGAGACCCCAGCATGTTTTTTTAGTTCCCATAGAAGAGTATGTGACTGCAATCAATTATCTTTTTAACATTTTGGCCTTGTTAAGTTCTAAATGTTTCTCTTAAACAGCTACCACATCAGCTTTAATCTTATTTAAATATGCCACTATTCAAGCACTTTTTGATAAGTTTAAGCCATTATCAATAAAGGTGGAACATTTAATTGTTTTATTATAGACAGCCGTTCTTGAAAACACTTCAATTAAATTTAATGTTACATAGGACACCCTTAATAACAATGATCTTCTTAATACCGCATTATGAAAAATGTACTAGTAAAATGTTCATACTATCTCTTTGACCTAATATATAAAGTTCCCTAAAAATAATCCTATCCGCCCTATCTTCCCAAAATATAGAAACAAACATTTTGGCTGGGACTTGGAAGTTTTTTACCTACTGGGTTTATGAGGTGGGTGTCATAAGAAGACTATGTTGAAAATATGGTTTAAAAATATGGCAAAATTATTAAATTATGAGTGAGCATTGAAATATTTCAATGCTCACTCATAACTTTGCTTATTTTCAATATTTTGACTCCAAACTTTCAACATTGTCATTTTTCAGACCACCTCATGAATGTAACAGGTGTCATTTTTCAAACCTGGACAAGACATGTTTTCATACATGTGAATCAAAATGACATTTCAGCCAATATTGTAAATACCACATCATGTTTATAAGGGTGAGTCATAAAATAACTATCTTGAAAAATTTAAGTCAAAATTAGAAAAAAAAATATTAAGAAATGTTATGTATAGTACCTACCTTTACCTTATCAGGTAGTGATAGTGATTTGTGATCCCATGCCAGTGCACTAAGTTCAGGGCAAGCTCAGTGACTAAGCTGGATGGGCCGAGGCTAGGAGGAAAGTGCTGTCATGCTACACCACCTCCATCCTGGGAAACATAGGTGCAGGATTGCTTGCTCAGCCCAAGTACCATATAGTGATGAGAACTCTTCTCTTGGCATAGGGCCCAGTACCTCTGCACCCATGGGTGCCACAGCGCTGTATGCTTTGGCTGAGACATGAATTTTTGTGCCCTCTGCATCTGTGCCTGTGGTTGCATAAAAGTGCTGGACCCATCGGGTCCTGCACTTCCACAGTCCACAAGACAGTTCTATGAATTCTCAACATCTGTTGTGCCACAGACATGAATGAGGATATGATTCCGCTATCTCAAAGAGAAAGGAAATTATTTGCAAAAAACTGTGATAATGCACCAGTTAGGGTTCAAGTTAACACCACAAAAGTTGGAAAATGTGGTATTAGGATTTAAGACCCAAACTCTGCACCCAACCCCTTAAGCAGAAAAAGAAAATAAATAGGGTATGGGGACTCCAGACTCAGAGTCTTTGCAAAAAGTGATGGGGTCTTCCTTGGGGTTGCCAGCTCTAATGCTCACTTCCTCTCTTGCACAAAAAGGTGAGACAGGATCTGTGGGCCCTGAGTGAAGAAAGCTACAAAAGATTCTGTTTGCAACATGTTGCAAGACATACAGTACTTCTCTACCTTTGAAGAGAGCATCATTATGAGGCACTGACTTGGAGCTGTACCTTATGCTTCAGACAGGAAGCTATGGGCTGGGTGGAAGGCTAAGCCTTAAGGTTTACAGCCCCAAGAAAGACCCCACCACTAATTCACCAAGTCTTCAGAGACCCCAAATCCAATTTATTTCCTTTTGCTGTTTGGGTGGGCAGTTAGGGTTGGAAATCCTAATGCCAAATGTCCCTATTTTTGTGGCATTCACTCAATCCCTTACTGGTGCATTAACCCATTTTTTTGCAATAATATCTATCTATCTATCTATCTATCTATCTATCTATCTATCTATTTATCTATCTATCTATCTATCTATCTTATACTGACTCTGTTGCACCAGGATAGTTAGGGTGAGTGGGCAGTTTAATGTTAAAGCTGAATTTCTGAACCTTAATAATGCCTAAACCATTCAATAGATGTCTACAATATTTGGCATGAGTAATCTCTAGGGATAGGTCTGTGGAAGTGCCAAATTTTGTATGACTCTGTTGAATTATTCAAAAGATAATAACGTGTAAAAAAAACCCTAAATTTACCAAGGTTTTGATGTTTCTTTGTCCACCTGGATCTCAGAAAATGCTTTAGGTATTGCCGTGAAATTTTCAGGGCAGACTTCCAATGGCCAATAGATGTGCCTTTTGAAGGTTTGATGAGCAAATATTAATCTGTTCAAAAGGTGTTGACTTCTTTTTTTTCTATTATTTCCTATGGGAAAAGTTAGATGTCCCAAGCAAAACTTTTTTATTCCACATAACATGGTATTTTTGCATATAGAGGGTGGTTTGTTATCACAGAATGAGAAAGTTTACCACATATGGAGGGATGCAGTGTCATAGAAGGTAATATTTTTTGCAAAGTATGTGGTGCTGTAAGAGGTCTGTTGTAGAAAACCATGATCTGATATATATGCAAAACATTTTACATCTTACATGTCCCATAAGTAGAAGAAAGCTGCACAATCTGATGTGGCTTTCTTGTGGCAGACAGAGGAAGGTGCATGCCTTCCATGGAGGGGGTCTGAGGCTTGAATCCAGGGAGGGAATGTTGTGATTTTCTTTTTAGGTGATTTGGGGAGCCCACTCCCAGAGTCCCATAAATGCATAATTTCTTTATTGCCGACATCAGGGTGCCAAATCTCTGTGTCAGCATTTGAAGCTCCCCCACCCCAGCACAATGGGACACTGGGAAGCCCACTCCCAGTGTCCCAGTATTGTCTTCCTGCCCCCTTACAGTGCTGGGCATTGTGGAGTCCACTCCCAGTGTCCCCATATGAGTAGCCACCCAGTTTTCTCAGACACTGTGGAGCCCACCCCCCCAGTGTCCCCAAATAATGATTTCATTGTTTTCTGTAAAGAAGAAAACCTTCTCTCAAAGTCTTTTGTTTTTTTCTCTCTGAAAAAAGAAAACAGTCCCTCATCATCCTTGTTGCCTCCCTCCACATCCTCACCCTTCCACTGAGCACCCACCTCCCCAGACCCCCTCCATATACCTACCTCTGGAGGTCATCTGTTGTCATCTTCTGTGAACTGGGACATGTCTGCACTCTTCTAAGCTGAACTGCAAACTGAAGAATCAAGGTAAGTGCCATATAATGGCTGTCAATGGCATTTTGAAGTAATGTTGATATCTCAGCCATTTTTAGGTATTTTTGCATTAAATTTTCAACATGGACTTTTTAGGACCCCACCTCATGAACACTGGCACTGTCATTTTGTTACTCAGTCCCAAAAGGTGATTTTGCAGTCACTGCGTGGAATCATCATTTGGGACAAATAACCAAAACTACAGTGCCATTGTTCATTAGGTAGGGTCCCAAAAAGCCCATGTTGAAAATTTGGTGCAAAAATACCAAAATAAAAAACAAGTTACCCATGGTCATTGCAATTGCGCTATGCACACAAGTAACTTTGGCAATTTTTAATACTTTCACTCCAAATTTTCAATATAGCCATTTTTTCACACCATCTCATGAACAATACAGCTGCCATTTTTTTTCATCATCCTGCTCAAAATGTGTTTTTGCACATGTTGGCCAGAATGGAGCAGTTGCTGAATGAAATCATTTTTCAGGATTGAGTAACAAAATTACACTGCCAGTGTTTGTGTGGTGGGGTCCCAAAAAGCCCATGTTGAAAATTTGGAACCAAAATACAAAAAAACAACCTAGTTAGGTGCACTCATTGAAATTTTCCTATGCACATGTGTAACTTTGCCAATTTTTATTATTTTCAATCAAAATTTTCAACATAGCCATTTGTTCACATCACTTCATGAACAGTACAGCTGTCATTTCTCACATCCTGCCCAAAACATGTTTCCACACCTGTGTCGAGGAATGGCTTTTCCACACCTGTGTCGAGGAATGGCTTTTTGCACAAACTAAGAAATGCTTACTTATGGAGTTTATGAGGTAGAGTGATAAGAAGGCCATGTTGAATATTTGGGGTCAAAATGTGAAAAAATGACAAAGTTATGACCAACCATTGCAATTTCACTACACATGCTCATGACTATGGAAATGTTCAATATTTTGACTCCAGATTTACAACATAGCCTTCTTATTACCCCACCTCATGTATGTCACAGCTATTATTTTTCAAATCCTGCCCACAATATGTTTTAGGACCTGTGGCACAGAATGGTTTTGCACTTGCACATAATTACAGTTTGGCTTGCATTTCACAATTTCATTGTACTGTGGTACATGAGGTGGGGTAATAAGATGGTTATGTTTAGAGTTTGGTCACTGTTGCTCTACACATAGAAGCGCAAGGCCTGAAGGGCCCTGTGCTTCAATACCTACATACATATGTGCTTCTATGGTGGGATTCCACAATAAAATGGGAATACTTTTATACTATTTCAAAAAGTAAGGAAATTCTTTGCAAAACAACATTGTTAATGCATCAGTTAGGGTGAATACTATAGAGACAAAAGGAGGGAAATGAGGCATTAGGGGTTCCTACCTTAATGCTCCACCCCCACCCTGCAGAGACTGATAAGCATGGGGAGTGTTCCTTGGGGTCCTCGACCATAATGCTCACACCATTCTACCCTAACCTGCACCCTACAGACACTGACAGGCATCAGGGTGTGCCTTGGGATCATCGGCTTTAATGCTCATCCCATTCCATAAGTAAATAAGATGAGATGGGTGCAGTATATGAGAAGGGGGTGAGTATTACAGCTGATGTCCCCAAGGCATACCCACATGCCCGTCAGTGTCTGCAGGGTGGTGGAGGGGTGGGGCATTAGGTATGGAAACCCTAACACCTAATTTCCCTCTTTTGTCACTATAGTACTTACCCTAACTGATCCATTAACAAAGTTTTGTGATATATATATATATATATATATATATATATATATATATATATATATATATACACATACACACACACATATATCTATCTGTCTTAGGGTTGAGTAGGCACTTCATTGTTAAACTCAAAATGTTGCACTTTAATAACTTTGCAACCATGGAATGGATTTGCATGGAATTTGGAATGTGCCTTGCTGTGGTACAGTTCTCTTGATCTGGAAAGTTGCTTTCCAGTCAGATGTGCAGTCTCTGAGTGACAGAGAGGTGAAATAACATGTTTTTACCCATTCACTTTGTTGGGATTTTTCTTTGAACTTGCCTACAGCCCAGATGGTTTATTTGTTTGGTATGATATTTTCAGGACAGGAAGGGACTACCCTGCAGATATGTCTTTTGCTAATCTTATGAAAAAACAATAAGCCATTTTTAAGTTATTGCAATTTAAAAATTTGAAAAAAATATTTTCTGAGCATGCTCAGTAGGCACTTCAATATGCCAAGGACAGACTACACTTGAGTGAGGAGGGAAAGAAAGTGTTGAAACAGAGGATGGAGGAGTACATAGAGGAAGTTGGGAATTTAAACTAGGAGGGGAGGTGGCAATTGGACAAGAGATATGCAGAGACCACAGGTTGGGAAACCATATGAGCTTACCCCCATAACAGTGACAAAGGACAAATGGCAAGTACTATTGGTGATGCTAGGAAAGGAGGGCAGGATGGGGGGAGGGTGGAAGGTGGTTACTCTTAATGCTAGGAGCCTTGGGAAGAAAACTGCAGAGTTACAAGTGCTCATGGCAGAGGGAGAGGTGGACATTGCAGCCATCACAGAAACATGGGCCACCCAATACAATGACTGGGACCTGTCTGTACCAGGGTACAGGTTATTTCATAGGGACAGGGTGATTGGGACAGGAGGGGGTGTGGCACTATACATGAAGGAAGGAGTGAAGTGTGTAAGAGAGGAAGGGGAGGAGGGTAGTATGGAGTCACTTTGGATGCAAATCCAGGATTCCAAGAATAGGATTCTTAGAATGGGAGTGGTGTACAGGCCACCATCTCAGACGGAGGAGTTGGACAGGGAACTAGTGGGACAGATCAGGAGGACCTGTGAGAAAGGTAGTGTGGTGATTGTGGGGGACTTCAATATGCCAGGAGTGGACTGGAGTACCCCAACAACCAGGAACAGAAGGGAGCAGGTACTGCTGGATGCCTTCCAGGACAGCTTCCTGCTGCAAATAGGCAGTGAACCAACCAGGTTAGGGAATACCCTTGACCTTGTGCTGGCAAATGGGGACTTTGTGAGAGAACTTACAGTGGAGGAACCGCTGTCAGGGAGTGACCACCACTCAGTATGGCTCACATTGGATATGGGCAAGGAAGGAGTGGAATCTGGCACAATATATCAGTTGGGGGGTGAGGATATAGCATGCGCCAAGCAGGAAAGGGATCTTGGGGTTATCATCTCTGATGACCTCAAGGTAGGGAAACAGTGTGACAAGGCAGCAGGTAAAGCAAATAGGATGCTGGGATGCATAGGCAGGGGCATCACCAGCAGGAAAAGGGAGGTCATAATTCCACTATACAAGATACTAGTGAGGCCCTACCTGGAGTACAGTGTACAGTTCTGGAGCCCTTACCTATGTAAGGACATAGACAGGGTAGAGAAGGTTCAGAGGAGGGCAACTAAGATGGTGCATGGATTGCATCACAAGTCCTATGAGGACAGGTTGAAGGAACTGAATATGTACTCCCTGGAGGAGAGGAGGGAGAGAGGAGATATGATAGAGACATACAAGTATCTTACAGAGAGGAACAGGTGCAGCAATACACTATTTTTAAGTGAAAAGATGTTCCAGGACTAGAGGGCATGGGATGAAGTTGGAGGAGGATGATTCAGAGGAAATGTGAGGAAGAATTTCTTCACAGAACGGGTGGTGGACAAGTGGAACACCCTGCCAGAGGAAGTGGTGGGGGCTGAAACAATCATGGGATTTAAGAATGCATGGGATAGACATAAAGGAATTCTGGAGGTCAGGGGTAAGGGGCAACAGACTTCTAGGAAAACATAAACTGAACTTACAAGCTCAAATGGGCAGACTGGGTGGGCGATAGGCCCTTATCTGCCGACACTGTCTATGTATCTATGCAAGAGTGCTGGACTTCAGGATGGTCAACTTTGGGAGGATGGGGAAGTGGTAAAAGGGTACCTGGCCAGAATTCAATTTAGTATGGACACTAACCAAAGGTGGGAGCTCATAAAGCTGGGGATAGTGGAGGCAACCAAAACCTGCTGCAAAGCCCAGAGCAAGAATGCTAGGGCTAAGAAACTGAGCTGGTTGAGCAAGGAGGTCATGGAAAAGGTAAGGAGGAAAAGAGCTGCCTTTAGGAAGTACAAGAAAACAGGGAGGGGGAGGACATGGAGGAGTACTTGACAGACTCAAAGGAGGTGACAAGGGCAGTAAGGGGAGACAAAGCATCTAAGGAACTCAGGCTGGCACAAGGCATTAAGAATGGGGAAAAGGACTTCTTTAAGTACATCAGGGAGAAAAGGAGCTGTAAGGACCACATAGTAAGGATTAGGAAGGAGGGGGGTTGGGTGGAAGCAGGGTGCGATAAGGCAGAAGCACTAAATGAGTCCTTCTGCTCAGTATTTACTAAAGAGAAGAGGGGAGTGATATCCAAGGGAAGAGAAACGGCAGAAACAGGGGGGAAAGGGGTGACAGATGGGGAAATCATGGAGGGCAGAGTTCGGGAGGGTTTGAAGGCACTGAAGGTGGACAAGGCACCAGGCCCAGATGGCATCCACCACAGGGTACTGAAGGAGCTGGCAGAGGTCCTTGCAGGACCTTTGGCAGACCTATTTAATGCCTCATTATATTCGGGGTGTGTACCTCAGGACTGGAGGATGGCTCATGTGGTGCGCCTTCACAAGAGTGGCCCCAAGGATGAACCTGGAAACTACAGACCAGTGAGCCTCACATCCATTGTGGGTAAGCTAATGGAGTCTATCCTGAAGGAGAGGCTGGTGGCTCTCCTAGAGGCCAAAGGACTACAGGACAGCAGACAGCATGGCTTCATACATGGCAGATCCTGCCAGACCAACCTACATAGAAACATAGAAACATAGAATTTGATGGCAGATTAGGACCACTTGGCCCACCTAGTCTGCCCATTTTCCTACCTAACAGATAAGCTGCAGATCCTAGTTAACCAACAGCTTACTTCCTCCTACCCCCCACTAGGACTGCCTTATGTCTGTCCCATGCATTCTTGAATTCCCCCACTGTTCTTGACTCCACAATCTCCTCAGGGAGGCTGTTCCATGCATCCACAACCCTCTCTGAAAAATACTTCCTCACATTACCTCTGAGCCATCCCCTCTATCTTCAAATTGTGCCCTCTTGTTCTTGCACATCTCTTTTTCTGAAAGATGCTACCCTCTTGGACTTTGTTGATTCCCTTGAGGTACTTGAAAGTTTCTATCATGTCCCCTCTCTCCCTCCTTTCCTCAAGGGTATACATATTAAGCTCCTTTAGTCTTTCTTCATATGTCTTCTGGTGCAGACCCTGCACCATTTTGGTTGCCCTTCTCTGTACAGCCTCCATTCTGTCTATGTCTTTGTGGAGATGGGGTCTCCAGAACTGCACACAGTACTCCAGATGGGATCTCACCAACTGTCTGTACAGAGGGATAACAACTTCTTGTTTTCTATTATTGATGCCTCTTCCTATGCATCCCAGTATCCCCCCAGCCTTACTTACTGCCTAATCACATTGCTTGCCCACCTTTAGGTCATCTGATATAATTATCCCCAGGTCCCTTTCCATTTTTACTGTTGTCAGTATCTCACCCCCCATTGTGTACTCTTCCCCTGGGTTTTTGTTTCCCATGTGCATTACCTTGCACTTCTTTGCATTGAATCTGAGCTGCCATACATTTGACCATTTCTCCAACCTTGCCAAGTCCCTTCTCATCCTTTCCACTCCATCTTGTGTATCAACCCTGATGCAGATCTTTGTGTCGTCTGCAAAGAGACATACTTTTCCTTCTAGTTCCTCTGCAATGTCACTTATAAAGACATTAAAAAGGACCGGTCCCAGTACTGAACCCTGCGGTACCCCACTAGTAACCATCCTTTCTTCACTGTGTACTCCATTTACAACTACCCTTTGCTTCCTGTTGTCTAGCCAATTTTTTATCCAGGCTACCACCTTGGGGCCTACTCCAAGGCTGGCTAACTTGTGTATTAATCTTTTGTGTGGGACTGTATCAAATGCCTTGCTAAAATCTAGGTAGAACCTGGTGGAGTTCTATGACTGGGTAACTAGACAACTGGACAGGGGCCATGCAGTGGATGTCCTGTATCTGGACTTCAGTAAGGCATTTGACTCAATGCCACACGGAAGGCTGGGAAGGAAGTTAGTAGGCACTGGGCAGGTGCAAAGCTGGTGAGATGGGTAGGAAACTGGCTTCAGGGAAGGCAACAGAGGGTGGTGGTGGGTGGGGAGCTCTCACACTCAAAGGCAGTGATGAGCAGTGTTCCACAGGGCTCGGTGTTGGGACCAGTGTTGTTTGGGATATTCATTGCAGACATATCATGGGACATCAAGAGCAAGATCAGTCTGTTTGCTGATGATACCAAGGTAGGCGCAGTGGTGGATGACCTACAGAGATGGCAGGGGTTGCAGGATGATCTGGCAAAGCTTGAAACCTGGTCAGACACCTGGCAACTGGGGTTTAATGCCAAAAACTGCAAGGTGCTGCATTTTGGGATGAAGAACCCAAGGAGGAATTACCAGCTGGGGGGAGTGCAGCTAGCCTAGACAGAGGAGGAAAAGGATCTGGGGGTGCTCATTAAAGGGTCATTGAACAACTCGACACAATGTAGGAAGGCAGCTTCAAAGTCCAACAAAATGCTGGGTTGTATTGAAAGGGGTATATCATCGAGGAGGGAGGAGGTGATTCTGCCACTGTATAGGTCATTAGTTAGACTGCACCTGGAGTACTGCATGCAGTACTGGTGCCCATATCTGAAGAGGGACATTAAGTTACTGGAGGGGGTGCAGCACAGAGTGACAAAGATGATCATGGGGCTGGGGGACTTATCATACGAGAGAAGGTTGAGGGAGTTGAACATGTACTCACTGGAGGAGAGGCGGGACAGAGGTGACATGATTGAAACCTTTAAATACATGAAAGGAATAAACAAGACAGGTACAGAGGGGCTGTTCAAAGTAAGGAAGGGGAGGGCCACCAGGGGCCATGATATGAGACTGGAGGGAAGAAGGTTCCGGAGGGAGATGAGGAGACACTTTTTTACAGAGAGAGTGGTGGCTGGGTGGAAAGCGTTACCTGCAGAAGTGGTATCCAGTAGAACAGTGGACTGCTTCAAAAGGGGATGGGACAGGACAAGGGGGAGGGTTAATGAAGGGGAAGGGTAGAAGGGAGGGGAAGCTGCAGATTAAGGGGTGCTAGCTGCACATTCGAGCAGACTTGATAGACCTCTAGGCCTTTATCTGCTGGCAAATTCCGTATGTTTGTATGTTCGTAATATAGCTGTATGATATGAAAGAGGAATCCTGCATTGTATGAGAAAATTCCTCTTTCGCATGACCACCATCTTGTTTCCAGTTTGTCTGAAATTCAGATTTGGAAACCTCCCAAAATGAAGTTTTGGGGAGGAACCAACATATGTAACTTACTTATTGTGACCCCCTTGGTGCATTCTGAACTTTACTGTTTGGAAAATGCCCTTAATATGTGTGTTATTTAACATTTAAATTCTTTGTTAGTATCAGCATCATACTACATAAGATCTTAATTCATATGATGAGATACAAACTAGGATCCTACTTCATGAGTCATACTATGTAGGATCTATGTAGCCAAGGTCACAAATGACTGGCAAACCGAATTAGATAAAAAAGAATAATGTCTGTGCAGTATTCCTGGACCTGAGCAAAGCATTCAATACTGTGGACCACGAGCTTCTACTATCATCCCTGCACTCACTTGGCCTAGATCCACCCTCCCTTAAGTGGTTCAGATGTTATCTCACTGGTAGGTCTCAGCAGGTAAAAGCTGAAGGTGACCTATCCCCATTAAAACCACTGTTAAGTGGAGTCCCCCCCAAGGTTCTATATTGGGTCCTATCCTTTTTGCCATTTATATAAATAATATTGATTCAACCCTCACCAATTCCTCTGTACACCTCTTTGCTGATGATACTGTTTTGTATGTCAGCAACCCTTCGCCTGCAGCTGCTCGTGAAATCCTACAAACAGAATTCTCCTTGTTACAATATCAGCTACTTGAGAAAAAGCTTCTGTTAAATGCAAAGAAAACTAAAGCAATGATGTTCACAAACCAAAGCTCCACCAGCACCTCCTCCTCAATCATTCTCCCCCAGCTATGCACTATACTTGGAGAAAATCTGGAGTATGTAGGAAACTTCAAATACCTAGGTGTGTGGATTGACAACAGACTCGACTTCACTCATCATTTAGAAGAACTGTTAAAAAAGCTTCGCCAAAGGCTTGGCCTTCTTCTCTATAGATTAAAACCCTTCCTAAACAGAGACTCAAAGATGAGGTTAGTCCAGGCCATTTTTCTATCAGTTGTTGACTATGCAGACTTCCTTTATAGTCACTGCCCCATCTCCTACCTTCACAAGCTGGATACCTTATATCATAGAGCAATAAGATTCATTACAGATCTGCCATCTAATACCCATCATTGCTCTCTTTATGCTGCAGTTGGGTGGGTTTCCCTTCATCTCAGAAGGAACAGAAATGCAGCACTATGGATTTACAGAGCGTTATCAAAAAAACTTCCAAACTATATTCTGGACTGCTTCACCCAGACCATTCCTAGCTCCTATGCCCTAAGAAGCAACAACATCATCCTGCTCAAACTGCCCAAATTCAACACCAGGCTAGGGAGGGCAGCAATCAGCTATTCTCTAGCTATAGCATGGAACACCCTACAAAAATCCCTAAAACTGTCCAATATCATTCCATTTGCATCCTTTAAACAGCATTGTACAGTCTTCTTCACAGAGAAATGCAGTTGCTACCACTAGAGCTAGCTCTATCATCTCACAATCTCCCTCCCAAAAAATTAACCATATATGGCATAATCCTTCCAGACAGACACCCCATCTTATGGCACCCAGTAATACCTTCACCATCCTAGTATTACATTATATTGTGTGTTTGCCATGCCCCCCCCACTGGGATATGTATATACTGTAAATATTAGCTTAACTTTCCTGTAACCAATTTTTATCATGTGAATTTACTGTGCATCACTGTGTTTATAAACATTTTTTTCCCCTGTATGTATAACTGTTTTATATAGTGTATGATGTATCTGTTGTGTATCAACTGTTGAACCTTGACCTTATCAGGTCCATCTTGTAAATGAGCCTTGCTCAATGATGTTCGCCTGAATAAATAAAGATTTGATGATGATGATGATAATGATGATGATGAGGATCTAAGTTCGTATCTCGTCATACAAACTAAGATCCTACTTTGTATGATTCCGATGCAAACAAAGAATTTAAATGTAGATATCACAGCCATTTTTTTATATATTTGCTCACCAAATTTTCAAAAAAGGCATTTTGGGACCCCACCTCATGAACACTGACACTGTCATTTTGTTACTCAGTCCCAAAAGGCGATTTTGCGGTCACTGCGTGGAATCACCTTTTGGGACCAATTAATGAAATGACAGGCCAAATGTTCATGAGGGGAGTTCCCAAAAAGCCCATGTTGAAAATGTGGTGCAAAAAATCCAAAAAACTGCTGTGTTACAAGTGTGCATTGCGTGGTTTCTATGCACACTAGCAAATTAACCAATTTTTATTATTTTCACTCCAGATTTTCAGCATTGCCATTTTTCCACACATACTGATGAACAGTACAGCTGTCATTTCTCACTTCCTGCCTGAAATGTATTTTCGCACCTCTGGTACAGAATTGCATGGTTGCTGTGTGAAATTAACTTTCAGGATGGATTAACAAAATTACAGTGACAGTGTTCATGAGGGGATATCCCAAAATGCCCATGTTGAAAATTTGGTTAAAAGGTTCCCCCAAATGGCCACATTACAAGTGTGTGTTGTGCAGTTTCTATGCGTGCTCACAACTTTGCCAATTTTTCATATTTTCCCTCCTGATTTTCAACATTACCCTTTTCCACACCTCACGATGAACAATATACTACTGTCATTTTTTACATCTAGCCCAAACATGATTTTGCACCTGTGGTGCAGAATAGCATGTACCCTGTGCAAACTCAATTTTAGGAACAGATTAATGAAATGACAATGCCGTTGTTCATGAGGTAGGGTCCCCAAAATGCCATGTTGAAAACTGGGTGAAAAAATCCTGAGAAAGCCTGAGTTACATCTGTCCATTGAATTGTAGCACCTGCAGTGCCTTTTGGCACCCTTATCTTGAAAACAATTCAAGATATGGATTTTTTGCTCTCTGCAGCTTAGTCCACTGTGGACTAAGCACCTGTTGAGGTTTCAAAGTCATGATTATAACTGGAGTGGAATTTTTTCCTTAGTTGCTACAGTTACTGAGATATTGGCAAATTAGTGTTACAAGGGTTACATTTCATGACTATAGGGCTGTGGTATGTCCGTACTTATGTGTAAGTGGGAGCACAGGACCCAGGGGGCCCTGTGCCCTATATACGCTATCATTATGCAACAATGGGTGGCATGAGAGAAGCACAGGGCCCACAGGTCCTGTGCTCCCACAACCACATACCAGTTACATTACACTTTCTCAAAAAAGAAGGGAAATTCATTGCAAAAAAAAACTACATTAATGCATCAGTTAGGGGTTTTACTAAAGTGTAAAAAGCTGGGAAATGCAACATTAGGGTTACCAACTTTACCACCCCCCACCCTCCACATACCAACATGCGTTGGGGTGTGCCTTGGAATCATTGGGCCTAACTCTCACTCTATTCTCCTATACTGTACTAACTCATCTTGTTTACTAGGGCCGACAACCCTAAGGCATGCCACGACCCCAGTTAGTGTGTGGAAGGTGGGAGGGTGGTAGGATTGGTAACCCTAACATCAAATTTCCCAGCTATTAATGCTTTAATAAAAACCCTAACTGATGCATTAACGTAGCTTTTTGCAATGAATATATATTATACCTGCACAGTAGTGCAGGTATAGTTAGGGTTTGCTGGCCACTTTAATGTTAATACCCAAAGTTTGCACTTTAATAACATTGCAACTATTTCTCTGAGTTGCCTAAAATTTTGCATGCACAGCAGTCACTCTTAAATCTCTGGATCTGGAAAGTTTCATTCTGGTCAGATGTATACTTTTGGAACTGTAGAGTGTCAAAAAATGAAATATATCCAACTTTTGTACATTTTTCATTTGGGCTTAAGAATGAATCTGAGTGGATTAAAATTTGCATGTCTATATGTAGTCTGAGTTAAACTGGTGCTTTTTTAAGATTTGGTGAAAAAATATTAATCCATTCAAAAGTTATGCAAGTTTTTCATGTCCCATTTTAGCCTATGGGAAAATTTATGTGTGCACTGCAAAAAATGTTTTGCGGAAACGTTCTCAAAGACATTTTATTGTGCACAAGAACAATTTTTTTGTATGCAAAAACATTTCATTATAAAGTACAGGGATGTCACAAAAACAGTTTTGTTGTCTCAAAAAAATTTTTGTTGTCACGAAAACAATGCTTGATAACGTTGTTCCAGGTGTTTTTTATTTGTCACTTCATTGTGCCAAGGTGGATTGTGCTTTTGGGCTGAAATTTGTTGGATGGCAAGCCCTGGTAGAACAGATGTGCCTTTCAATGGCTTGGTCCCAAATCATTCAACAGGCCCATACTTACAGTGTTCTGAAGCTGAGAAATTTACCATAGGATAACATTGTGGCACCCACAGTGCCTTTCGGTGCCTGTATCTTGAAAACAATTTGAGATATGAATTTTTTTGCTACCCGCAGCTTAGTCCGCCTTTTAGTAAACTAAGCCTACCTTGAGGTTTCAAAGTCATGATTACAACTACAGTGGAATTTTTTTAATTGTTGCTACGATTACTGAGATACTGCCAAACAAGTGTTAAAAGGATTACTTTTCAGTACTATGTGGCTGCTGTATGGCTTCCTATTTATGTGTAAATGGGAGCACAGCACTCAGCGGGCCTGCACTCCTACATATGCATACCATTAGGAAAAAAAATGGGCAGTGTCAGGGTAGCGCAGGGCCCGGAGGGTCAGTGCTGCCACAAACACATATCAGTTACCAGTTACATTCCACTTTCTCAAAAAGAAAGGAAATTCATTGCAAAAAACTTTAGTTAGGGTTGATAGCAGAGCAACAAAAGCATGGAAATTCCACATTAGGTTTACCACCCCACCCCCACCCCTCCCCTCAACAACAGGTGTCAGGGCGTGCCAAGTGGTCATCAGGCCTGTCACCCTGTTCTCCTATACTATAGCATGTTACTGTAGCTTGTTTACACATGGAATGGGGTGACAGTTGGGCCTGATGACCCCATAGCTGTTGTTGTGTGGAGGGTGTAGGAGGTGGGGGTTGGGTGGAAGGGATGGTAACCCTAACATGGAATTTCCATACTTTTGTCACTGTGCTATCTACCCTAACTGATGCACTAACAAAGTTTTTTGCAATGAATATATATATATATATATATGTTATATAATACTATATTTTTTGGGAAAAGGTGTTTCCTATCTTATTCTGATTTTATATTGAATGTATTTGAATATGTGTTTGTGTTTGATTTTATATTGAATGTATCTGAATATGTTTTTGTGTTTGTATTTGCTGTGCAGCGCCTTGAGATTTTGATAGGCGCTCAATTAAATAAATTTTATTGTTATTGTTACTGTATACACACACACATACACACACACACACACACACACACACACACACACACACAACATATGTAGCAATTTTACTAGTATGAAAAGATTAAGTATTTTGCCACAAAGGTGATTCAAGTAAAATGTAATTGTGTTATTCACATGACTGGTCAAAAACAGAGTTTATTTTTAAGTTACTTATGTCATAAAAAGTCTGTTGGATCTGCATTTTGATCTCAAACAGTTGAAGCTGAGTCACAGTTTTTGTGCTAATGAAGTACATGATAGCACTTGAAAACAATTGAAATTGTCCCCCTCCTTATCAACCCACGCTGTGTTGTCTATACCAATGAGAGTGAGAGGGTGACACACAGAAACAAGCAACTCATCAGCTGCAGCTGTGCTTGGGCAAAATATATGCTGCATACTTTCTTTAGTGGCCTTCCTTATTACTAATTAACCAATTAAGTGCTATATACCTATCCAATTAAAAGCCTTGTATACACACACACACACACACACACACACACAGTTAACTGCTATCATTTAATTAGCATATTAACACATGCAACAACCACCCTAAACATCTCACAAGCAAAGCAGCACAAATACAAAGTCTACCTGCAAAAACTGTCCTAAACTGAAAGGTCTAGCACTACTCAACACCTCCCCCCAACCTCATTCACTATACAGGCATGACCCTTGATGCTCCAGTTGCATCACATGCAAGCCTTCCATGCTGGTATTGCCCCTTCCATGTTCATGGCATATTTAAGCTGATGAGCCAACTTTTCAGCACTACTAACCACTGCTTCATACAACACAGTGTACTGCTTCTATGCATCATCCTGATTGGGACTGTAAGGGCCAAACTGCTTCCAGATCCCAGATACCACATGGCTCCTGAGCATCATCATCATGAATGCAGTAATAAAACACAAACCTCTGCAGACACACCTTCTTTTCTAGGAGGGCCCTACACTATGGAAAAACATTGTGGACAAAAAAAATGTACCTCATGAAAAACATCACGTCAGTACAGGAAACAAAGGACAACAAAATTAAAACTAGGAAATCATTGCAAGAGTATTTACAAATATATAAAAAATTGCATCATTTATATTCATTGGCCCAGATATTCAAAAGGATTGCGCATGGCACAACAGTGTTGCACCATGCACAACCCACTGATGCGCCCTGGCACGATATTCAAAAGGCGAAAGTGCGCGGCACAAATCCCAATGTGTTTGAGCGCATCAGTAATGTATGCAGGCGCAGGTGGGAGGGGCATGCCCATGCATACTCTGCACAGCCTGATATTCAGCCCAGGATGTGTGGAGCCATGCATGCGCAACCCCTACCTGTGCCAGCACAAAGTTGATCCCCCAAAAAGGAACAGCGGATAGCCACCCACAGGTGAGCTGCCACATTGCAGGGTGCAACATGGCAGCTGCCACCTGTGGGTGGCCACCCGAGCTCCAGCTGCACCTCCGTGGTGGTGGCCCCCTATGCCCAATTGTGGGCATCAGTAAGAAAAGAGTAAACCAAAATCCCTGGTGGTCCAGTGGACCGCTGCCCGTCCGATCAGAGGATAAGTAAATAAAATATAACTCCAATATCCCTGGTGGTCCAATGGACCACTGCCCGCCTGATCGCAGGCTAAGTAAATGAAATATACATCCAATATCCCTGGTGGTCCAGTGGACCTATCTGCCCGATCATGGGCTGAAGTAGAATTTAACAAAACCTATCATCCCTGGTGGTCCAGCTGACCCCCCTCCCCACCCACTCACTGATCACCACCACCCCACCCCCCTGGTCAGCAGTGGGTGGCAGCACCCCACCACCTGCCACCCGCCACCCACCAACTGACACCATCTGTAGGGCAATAAGCCCATTGGTCCACAGTGTGAGCCAATGGGCATGCAATATACCGTACTACACATTCCAGATATGTGAATGGGACATATCTGCAATGTGTAGTACAGTATGGGTTGCACACCCATTGGCTCATGCTGTGGACTAATGGGAGTGGGGGGGTCCACTGGACCACCAGGGATGATAGGATGTATCATTTATTTACTTAGTCCATGATCGGGTGGGCAGACAGGTCCACTGGACCACCAGGGATATTGGGATGTATCATTTATTTACTTTGCCCGTGATTGGATGGGCAGCAGTCCACTGGACCACCAGGGATATTGGATGTATATTTAATTTACTTAGCCCACAATCGGGTGGGCAGTGGTCCACTGGACCACTAGAGATATGGATGTATATTTCATTTACTTAGCCCACGATCGGGCAGGCAGCGGTCCACTGGACCACCAGGAATATTGGATGTATATTTAATTTATTTAGCCAGCGATCTGGTGGGCAGCAGTCCACTGGACCACCAGGGATTTAGGATTATTCTATTTTGTACTGCAGCCCACGATTGGACTGTGGGGCACATTGCCGCACTGCAGGGGGCGTCGGTCCCACATGGCTGCTGCCTGGCAAGCCGCCAAGGGCAAGTCGTCGGGGGTTGGCACACCTGCATGCAAATGGGGCCATAATGAAATGCAAATGGCCCCGTGTGCACCTTGCATACATTATGGCTCCATTTGCATGTCAGCTTTTGAATATCGTGGTTGCTGCGCCTTGTGCAATGGAACTTGTGCTAGTGCATCCACATGCTCCACTCTGGCCACTGGCAATGGTGAAGTGCCACTGTGCCATGCACACTGCGGGTGGCCAGGGTGCAATATTCAATGATGCTGAGCCATGGTGCAGCTCCATTGAATATCACCCAGTCAACGCCCCTGCGCAGCCAAGTTGCACTGTGCCCAGGCTTGTGCCACAGCCTGGCGCAGTTTGAATATCTGGGCCATTATATAAAATAAGTTACCGATAAGTGTGGCATAGGGAAAACTAACATCTCAGTTGGCTAATTAGCTCAGAAGTCTCATTTACCCATCAGGCTTGTTGGCCATTTTTAGGGATGAGCAAAGTTGAGAAATCTTTGATTTGACAGAACATAGTAAACTTTGCAAACTTTGTCAAGTTTGAAGTATCGACTTTGTGAAATTTTTGACAGGTGAAGTGAAACAATTATGTGCAAAGTGACTAAACTTCACTCCAAAGTTACCACTTCATGTGAAAAAGTGCAACTTTGCTCAGAAAACTGTGAAAATGGCAAAGCTCAAAGATTGTGATACCAGTGGGAACTCTGCAAAGCTTTGTGTAGTTTTGCAGTTTTGTAGCAACTTCACTGAGGGAGCTTAAATTTGCTTCCTCTTTAGGCTTAGCTGATTTTCCCCACTTCACGGGTAAATTTCCCTATTAGTGGTGGGTGAAGTGGGCTCAATTCACTCTGCAAAGTGATTTGTGGAGTGAAGGCAAATTTGTGGAGTACTCCACAAAGCAAAGCAGAGTAATTCGCATTATGAAGGGTATCGCGAAGTCCATTGAAAACAATAACTTTGCATTACTCCGCCTTCCAGACCACTAATCCACCAATTTTACAGGTGAAGGGCATTGAAAACAATGTACTTCACCTCACTTTTCCTTGCTTTATGCTCCAAAGGTGAATTTTGCAGTGATTCAAGGGATTTCAGTTCACATGGGCTCTATATTGTTCCACACAGCCTCAATTCAGGGTAGTGTGTTTATTTTATTTATTTATTTATTGAAATCTAGGATTACGACCTTTGAGCTACAAGCTCATTTACAAAGGTTTCATGTCAGGCATACAGGAAATCAATATACACAGCACAAGTTACAGATGCGAAACATAGAGAATGCTGAAGGGACATATTTACATAGACTTGAACAATTGTTGCAGCTGCTTGTACTAATACTGAAAATTTACAATAATTGAATTAGAGGATGGAAGGTTCATTAGGCAGCACAGTAGGCCTTGAATAGAAGGAAAGGGGAATAGGTAGAGGTAGTGGAGTGGGATGGCAGTGACCTCAGGCTATGGATCACTTTGTCGAATGGGGGGTGGTGGGGATGGGGATATAAGGCAGAAGGTGTGGACGAGTTTGTTGGTTGGGTTGGGGAACGTGTGAAATAGAAAGAAGGGGCAGGCATGGAAAGGGGGTGAGAACCAGGTAGGCAGTAGACAAGTGCTGGGATCAGTGTAATTATTATCAGTGACACAGAGTGGAGGTTAGGGGAAGCAGGTGCATACCTGTTGGTTATAAAGGTGAGATTTTAGCGATGATTTAAATGGGCCTATTACACTGAGAGCAGTTAGCTCAGGAGGGAGCAAGCTAAGCCAGAGCGGGGCTCTGTATTCAAAGTATCTCTGCCCTTGAGAGGTGTGCCAGAAGGGGACCTTGATGGAGAGATTGTTGGGTGCCCTGGTAGTCCTAGTATGCTCAGTCATGTGAAGGAGGAAACAGCTTCCTGGTGGTAATAGGCCTAGGGTTGCTTTTTTGGCTAGTAGACAGACTTGGCAGCGGGTCCTCTCAGCGAGATTTAGCCATCCTGTTTGCAGGTAGAGATTACAGGTATGGATTAGGCACGGAGCCTGCAGGCTTTATTCAGTGTCGTGGCAAGTCATTTATGGGTAGAGTCAGGTGCCACGCTGTAGATGGAGAGACCAAAATCGATAGTTGAGAAGACTGAGCTGCTGATGGCGAGCTGGAGGGCTTTATCAGTAAGGCAGTTACGGTGTTTATATAGAAGACCGAGCTTCCTATTTGCAGATAAGGCAACACTGTCTACATAGATAGAGAATGTAAGGGAGCTCCTAGAGTGAGCCCCAGGTATTTGAAGTTTTGGACAATTTCTATGGCTATGTTTTGCTAGCTTAGAATGTTAATGGTTGATGTCTTATGGCTGTTGTGGGCAGGGGCGAAAAGCATAGTCTTGTTTTTTTTGTGGCTGACAATTAACTTAGCATGATCATACCAGTCCTCCACATTGTTAAAGCCATGTTGAAGACGTTGTTCTAGGATGGTAGGGTCAGTGTGGCTGGAGTAAATAACCACTTCATCTGCGTAGAGAAAGATTTTGTGTATAAAGGCTAGTGGGAGGTTATTAAGAAAAAGTCTAAATAGCAGGGGTCCCAATATGGATCCTTTGGAAACCCTGGTGGACACTTACAGTGAGTCTAAAAGGGTACCAGGTATTTTAACCCATTGCTCACGCCCTGTAAGATAACTACAGAACCAGCGCAGTGAATTGGGGGATAGCCCTGTTGCCTCAAGTTGTGCTAGGAGGAGGTCATGGTTGACAGTGTCAAAGGCCTTGGTAAGGTCTATAAAGGTTGCCCCCACCAAGTGCCCATGATCAGAGGCTTCATGAATAAACCCTGTAATCTTCAGGGGGGCTGTTATAGTACTGTGGAGTTTATAGAAGCCATGTTGCTGTTGACATTGTAGCTGATATTTGTCGAGGTGGTCAACCAGCTGATCGTAGACTATTCACTCTAGGGCTTTTGAGATCGGCGGAAGAAGCGAGATAGGATGGTAGTTAGTATGACTTGTCTTGCAACCATCTTTGAAGACAGGGGTAACAACTGTGGCTTTCCATAATTTAGGAAATGTTACTGTGGTGAGAGATAGGTTGATAATTCTGGTGAGGGGTGTTAGCAATTCGTCTAGCGCCAGGGAGATTAGTTTTAGATGCAGGCCCTCGGCACTATTCCTTGTTTTCCCCTAGTACTTTGGAGAGGTACCTTTTTGCCTCAACTTTGTATATTACCCTGAGGTGGAAAGGGGGGGTGTGATTCATTGAATGTGTTTGTGGTGGTTTTATTTGAGTGCCACTCACAGGGTTATGGAAGTTGGGGGGGAGCACAGCACTGAGGTCATTAAAAGCTGTGTTAAAGATGTCAGTGATGGTTTTGGGGTCTTGTGTAATGGACCCTTCAAAGTTCAGCACTGAGGGTTCAGAGGTATCCCGTTTCCTTGTGATCTCATTGATATTTTTCTGGAATCTGCGTCCATCGCCCCAGGAGGAGTTTAGATCAGACTTGAAGGAACTGGCTTTGGCCTGGTGGATAGCAAAAGTACAGTTATTACGTGCTGCCTTATAGCTCTGCAAGTCTTTGGCTGTATGAGAACTGTTATACTTATACCAGAGCAGGTTTGTGGCACGCATCAGAGCAAGGAGGGGGGGGGTAACCCATGTTTTATGACAATCACTGACTTTTCTTTTAGTAATGGGTGCAAAGATATCACAGGCTTCGTTGAAAATTTTAATGAATTTGTCCAACGCCGTGTCAATGTCATTAGAGGTTAGGACGTGGACCCAATTCTGCTGTTGAAGGTATTGCTTAAAGGCCCTTTTTTAGCATTCGGGATGCTATTACATTCACTGGTGGTTTGGGAGCCTTATTTGACCAGTGGAAGGTAATAGGCGAGTGGTCACTGAGGGAGTCTGGAAGCACTTTTAGGCCCGAGATCCGCTCAGGGTAGTTCATTAACACCTAGTCTATTAGGGTGCTGGTTCCAGTTCTATAGTTTGCTTGAGTGGGTTTGTTGACTAAATGATGGAAGTAGATAGAGGAGGTCACATCCTTCAAGGTGGCCGAGTCTGGTGATAGCCAATTGATGTTGAAGTTCCCCAGTACTATGACTTCACTATTGGAGCGAAAGTCAGCAAGGTCTTCATGGAGGACTGCAAAACCCCCATTTTTTTCCCTGGGGGGGGATGTAGACTGAGACAAGTGAAAGGCCCTTGCCCTAGGAGCCAAGGGTAAGCCTCACTGAGAGTATCTGAATGTTATTCCCTGTTGGTAATTGGGGAAAAGCTTTGCAATGAAGGTGATTTTTTATATAGATTATGCACCCCCCTCCTCTTTTACCTAGCCTATCGAAAAGGAAGGGGGTGTACCCATGGAACAGAACTTTATTGTCTGGGGTCCTGGGTGTAAGCCATGATTCAGTAACAGACAGGACATCTGGGTTATGTTGAGTTTTGGCAGAACGCTACAGATGTTAATAGAAGCAATGGAAATCAATTGGTTATGCCCGGCAGTTCTAGTATCACAGTTCCTGGGGCCAGGGTTGGGATGGATATTGCCTGATAGCATCACTAGTAACCAGGCTACCCTGATTGCTAGTATCTTGAGTTGCTTAAAGGAGCTAGGTGAGTGGCGACGGGAGTGGAATTGTATTGCAGAGTAGCAAGCAATGAGGATTGTAGTTATGGCAGGTGGTGGGATTGGATAGAGGTTGCTTGACGGAGGCAGGTACAGAGATCCTGGAGACAGGAGGACAACAGACTTTGAGAGACCTGGCACAGAAGTGGACTTCAGTGGCCCATCCCTGTATGTCAATTTTAAGACCATCACTTCACTGCTGCTGTCATAGGACAGAGCATTGTTGGGTAGATTAGAGGCAAGCACGAATAAAGCGAGTCAGTTAACAAGTGATGGCATGGTTGGTTTGGCCATGCAGAGCATTTGTCAGGTGGAGAGAATGCAGTATAGTGTTCCAGAGGACAAGTGGGAATTGGTGTCCAGGGACAGTTGCTAGACAGTACCCTGTATTCCCCAGGAAGCTTGAGAAGATAGGGCAGTGGAGAAGAAAATATAGTAGGTTGCAGCAGAATCAGCTTGGAGTGGTTGAGTGCAGAGCACAGTGGGCCATTAAGATAGGAGATCCTCAAGAGGGGAAGGGGCTAAAGTGTATTTAAAGGAGGCCTGGGAGGAGGCTGGGGGGGCAGGCAAAAAGAGAGAAGTACTGTGCAACTGAGGAGGTAGGAAGCACAGAAAACAGAGGGATACAAATAGAGCAGGCTGAGGCGCACAAATCAGATAGACTGTGGATACAGTCGGGTGAATCAGAGTCCTCAAGCTGGAACACTGCACCAATCAGGAGCCACTGAAGTAAGCCAGTGCCAAGACAAGGAAAGAGTAAAAAAACAGCGATTGTACCTTCAGTTTTGATCCAGTGCTTGCTTTCAGGAGAGTGGTCAGGGGTTGTATGTTTGGTGGGCGGTGGCCGAGGAGAGAAGCAGCCATTACGCTCCACCCGTGGCTGCTTGTGCACCACTCGGACCACGGACAGATCCCTTCAGTGAGGATCCTGTGCTTACTTCCAGGAGATCAGTCTGGGGTTGTAGGTTTGGCTGGTGGTGGCTGAGGAGAGAAGCAGCCGTTACGCTCCACCTGCGGCTGCATGTGCGCCACTCAAGCATGGACAAAGCCATGTGTAGGAAGCTTTAAGAGACAGTGTGCTCTGAGAGCTCTCTGTGATTCAGATCTTCTAAAAGCTGTTAAAAAAGCCATTTTGAGTAATTTCTTTTGCTCAAACTTTAGTTCATCGACTCTAAGAAACCCTCCTGTACTCATATCATTGAGCGTTTATTGTTTGTGTGTGGATTTTGAATGTTAGTGTACAACATTGAGTCTGTGTAGTAAGAGACAGTGAAAGTGTGCTTTACGGGAAGGGCGTATCTGTGGTGCAGGTAGATTTAAGTTGGTGAAATAGGGAGTTCTTTCATTTTGGTTATATTTTTGTTAACTGACTGTGTTAATGTACACAAAGTAATATTGTCAGTAATTGTTGAAATTTTTTTGCAGATTGCGTGTTGTGTGGATCTGGTGCAGCAGTTCATTAGTTTAAGGTTGTTTACAATACAAGGTATATTATTGAAGTTTTCTATTTGCTATGCATTAGTTGTAGACAAATTGTGTGTGTGTGTGTGTGTGTGTGTGTGTGTGTGTGTGTGTGTGTGTGTGTGAGCGGTGCATGACATCAAATAATATACCTTTTATTGTGCCACAGTGTAATTGCAGGCACAGCAGTGTGAACCTGCTATCCACTGCAGCTGTGTGATTTTGTATTGCCATTGCGGTATCTTTTCTTTGTTTTGCTGCTTGCATTGCTGTAAAAGTCGGCAGTCAGTGACCCCCACCAGCAAAATGAGTTATTTTCCAGATTGGATTGTTTGTGACTTCAGCACCACTGGTTAGTTAAGATGTTGTTGAACTTGTGAATTTGCATCTGTTTCTTTTGCTGAAGCCACAGTTGTTTTTTTGGCTTTACATCCAGCATCTGCCCTCCCAGAGTGAAGGTTCCAAAAACTAAATTTGTTTAGAATATTGTTGGTGATCCCCCAAAATACCCACAAAGAGATGTGCAAGCAAAGCTGTTTTTCACCATGGCACTGCTGCCAGTAATAAGAGTGTCTGTGGGTATGGTAGTACGCAGATACAGAAGTACAGTGATGATGTGAGGAAAGGTATTTATCCTGCAATGTTTTTTACAGCCCAATCAATAGCTTCACTCATAGTTGGAGGAGGTGATGTTGTACCAGCCGGTGGTGTTCTGACCAGTTCACCATGTCCAAAAATATAGTGGAGTGTGAAGCAATGCGAGTGAGTGGCAGTGTAGATGATGTCATACTTCCCAGTAACATCCTAGTAATTGAAAATGAGGATTCTGATAATCATGTCAATGATAGCATACAATGTAACATTTCTTCCACCGTGGTTCAGGACACACATTTTCCATGCAGTGATTCACAGTGTGGTGAAAACATATCAGGTGGTGGTAGTGTTGATAATGATGATGAATCTGATGATTATGATGTTGCTGTGGTTACAACATGCAGACCACATGCCAGCATCCAAGCAGTGTGGGTGTGGCTGATGCTGATGAATATGATGATGATGTAATTGACCCCAGTAGGGAACTGGAGAAAAAGAAATTCAAGGTGGCTGTGTCTTGGTCTGTTTGCATTAATTCCTCCCCCCTGTAAAAACTTGTGATTTACCAGTTTCAGTTGATGGTGATTATGATGATGATGACCCAGTAATAATGATAGGTAGTCATGGTGGTCAGTTGCAGTCCATGTGTGTCCTGACCGAAAAATCATGTAGCACACCCCCCACTTCATGGCTTAAAAGAACTGAGTCCAATAAGCAGCATCAGGGACATGTTAAAAGTAGAGTATCACAATCCTTTGTTTAGAATTTTTTTGTGCAAGATGCAAATAATGAGTCAGTTGCAACAGGCCAGGTTTGCCATGTGCGTGTGACTTGAGGTAAAAGTGGGAGCCATCTGGGCACAGGTGGACAGCATACGCATCTTAAGAACAGGCACATGGCACTGTGGACCCAGCACAAGCTGGCAGCTAATACCACAGTGGGGTATTCACCCTCATCCTCAACCATAACGAGCATGTTATCTCCTTCCATGATGGTTAAGTCAAGTAGGAAATTAAATGTGTGCAGTAGTGATGAAATAAGAGCAGAGGATTACTACAGGCATGATGAGATGGAGGAGCATAATGATTTTGAGATGTTATCCAGTGCTGGTGAGAGTAGCAGTTTTGGTGGTGGTGGTGGTGAATGCAGTATGTCTAGTGCAAGTGGTACATCAACCCTGGTTGGTAAATCTGGCAAAATAACTGCATTTGTGGGTTTGCCATCATCACCTGTGCAACCATCTTCATCAAACGTCCACATTTCACCCCTTGCCATTCGCAGAGCAGAACCATTTGTCATCACACCCCGTGTAAAATGTTTAAGTCAGCCCACATTACAGAGTGTTTTTGTGCATAAGCTGAAGTACCCACCCAATCATATAGTGTCACATGAACTTAATGCTGCTGTAGCTGAAATGCTGGCAATTGATCTTTTGCCCTTCTCCTTTGTGGAGAATTCTGGGTTCTGGTGGTTTGCTGCACATGTTTGTCCAAAATGAAAAGTCCCATTCAGGACATACTTTTCAACCTGTGCTGTCCCCGAGTTGTACCATGCTGTGTCCAACTCAGTAAGATATGCTCTTCAACATTCCTCCTCTCCATTCATCCATTTAAGTATGGATATGTGGACAAGTGGCAAAACAGCGGGGAGTTCATATTTGTGTATAACTGCACACTGGGTGCAGGTGCTGGGGTTGTTTGTGTTGTTGGTAGTGTGAAAATTCAGTGCAGTAAGGTGGAGTGTCGTGGTAGCAATCTTCCAGGAATTCGACAGCATGCAACGATTCCTATGCACAGTGTGACCTATTCACACACTGGTGAAAACTTGTTGGATGTGGTACTGACTGAAATTGACAAGTGGCTGAACCCTCTGTCCCTGACAGCAGGGTTCATAGCAAGGGACAATGGGTCAAATGTGATGAAATGCATCATGAATGGTGTTTTTTTTTTGTTACATGCTTGGCCCACTGTTTAAATATTGTAGTGCAGGAGTTTCTGCAGCACCCTGATGTAAAGGAAATGCTGACAGTTGCATGCCATATCTGTTCTCACTTTTCACAATCTGCAAAGGCCAGTGACCAGCTTCAGCAGTTGCAGATGTGAAACAGCCTCCCTCAGCACCGCTTGAAGCTGGAAGTTGTCACCCGGTAGAACTCCACTTTATACATGGCAGAGAGGTTGCGTGAACAATACAAAGCCATCTCAGAATATCTTGTCATACACACTAGCCATGACAGTTCTGGGGCCTCCATGTCTATGATGACTGAACAGTGGCGCCTCATGGACTCTGCAATAATAATTTTGTGTCCTTTTGAACATGACACACAGGCAGTGAGTGATGAGTCTGCTTCCATTAGCCAATCAATTCTACTGCTGCGGGTGCTGAGGCAGACACTGGTGAATGTTTAGTATAGCCTTTATGTTGCCAGAGATAGTGCTAGCAGTATGATGCTGAAACACATGCTGACAGTATTCGACCAGAATTGTCACATCTTGAGCATTCAGTGTAGTGACAACTTTGCAATAGCAACAATGCTGAACCCATTATACAAACGTGGAATTGCCTCAGTACTGGAGGGAGGGCCTGAACAGGTAAAAAATGTCAGTGGGCAACTGTTGTGCTTGGTTCATGGGGTACAGAAGTCATGTGTCATGGTCAACAACCTTCAGCAGCATAATCAGACTGAAGGTGCACCTAGAGAAGTATCAAGCACATCCTGTAAGGGGAAGGGGACTGCAGTTCCAGGTGGCCTATCATCCAAAGTGGTTGGCATCAACCCACATTGGAAGGCTTTGTCCCAAGTGGGGATTTGTGAAATAAATGATTCAAGAGAACAGGATGATGCATCAACCATTGGACTTAGTGCAGCACAGAGAATGGTTGAGTCATATTTGTCTGAAAACAGGCATCTGTCAATAACTGATGATCCTCTTTTATACTGTAGTGGAAAGGTCAGTGAATAGACAGAGCTGACTGCAGTGGCATCGAAGTACCTGACATGCCCACCCTCCAGTGTAGGTGTCAAGATGGTATTTAGCTCAGCAGGTGCAATAGTTAGGGATAGTCGGACCAACCTCTCTCCTGCAAATGTCAGTTTGCTAACATTCATAAAAATGAATGAGAGGCACATACCAGCATAGACTGCAACCTCAGTATTCGTACCCCGGCCTAGTCATGGTTTTGGTGATGTAGAAATGGACTGTCCTGGTGGCACTGGCAGTGGCAACATGAAACGGCCTACCACTGACGTAGATGATGACACAATGGAGAAAGAATTTCCCAGTGGTCAGATTTCAGACATAGATGACTGTGAGGGCAGCTTTCTTTATGAGGATGATGAAGAGGTTAATGTTGGCAGGTTTTAACTGAAGTTGTTAAAAGGCTGTCACATTTGTTGTATGATACATGTTTTCCTTTTCATATGGTTCAATGAATGTCTCGCTTAGAGTGTGACTCAAATTCCGTATGTCATATCACATTTGTAACAGAGAGCACAATATATCCTGGCCCCTGGACCACCACCATAAGCCTGCTGATAGCCACTGCCACCACAAGGAATGACTTTCTGTGCCCCCTTGGACCACCACCATAAGACCGCTGTTAGCCACTGTGACCACAGTGAATGGCTTTGTGTGCCCCCCCAGACCACCACCATAAGACTGCTGATAGCCACTGCCACCACCACCAGATGCAGAAAGATGTCAGCGGGAATGTCATCACGTGATGCAGCTATGACCACCAGCACCCACCACCAGTGTCATTCTGACAATGTTTTCCCATTACATTGACCATGCCAAGGCAGAGGGAGTCAAACAGGAGATCACATCCATCAGCCAAAGGCACAGGGCTTCTTAATATTAAAACTATAACTTGAGTATGTGTACTAATGTATTTTATGCTATTCAACTTCCTTTAGCTGGGTGTTTTGTTTTCTGTTGCTTTTCTGAGCTGCAATGGTCAAACACATACAGTAAACTTAGTTTTTTACAGGCTAACAGCAAACGACTCTCCTTCACTGAAAGTCAGTATCAATGATACAGCAGCAGTACTATACACAGGAACCTATGGAATATCCATTTCAAATCCATACTGGTAAGTATGTATATATTATTTCATCTGCTCATTTTTTTTTAAAGAGTGCAACAAATCCGACTGAGAATTCATAAACTAGGTGACTTGTGTACATCACAAAAGCTATTTCTGCAATATATCATGCACTGTATTCCAAACTTGCAGCTGTACAGCCATGACAGTGTTGAAAAAGTTGGACACAGGTTATGTTACTTGACAAAATGTGGTTTTGAAATGTAACTTGAGTTAAGAACCTGGGACACTGGCACAGTATATTTGTTACATGGCCTGGTACTAAATTAAGTTGTGATTGATTTGCTGATTGCAGTGTGACAGCTTGCTATCTGTGTTAATCCAGATACCCATGGAACAGCCATGGCTTAAACATAATGTGTTACTGCTGCAATCAAGTTGTAATAAGTCCTTCATTTCTTTTTTTTTTGGAAACTTCCAGATACTTTGTTGTGGCATAGTTGCCTTATCCAAAGAAGTTCTTCAACATCAGGCTCCTCCCCTGAGTAGGGGCAGACATGCAACATGCATAAGTCATTTCAATCAATGGTCATGACCATCACTACCAACCAGACTTGAGAATGATGCAGACGAAATCTTTGTAGAAGAAACCAAATAAAAAACCATTAATGAGACCTACTTGCAAGTATGCTCCCCCCCAAATAAAATGCTTACCTTCATTGGCTGGAAAGTATTCCATTTCAAATTTCAACACAAACATTTCTCATCAAGCACTGGAATGTGCACACCAACAGTATCTGTGATCTGTGATACAAAACAATACAATGAGTACATGTCTATATATATGTCAACCCCCACCTAGAAAATACAAATATACATAGGTAGGGCCATGCAACTACTAAGTGTGGTACATTGTGTGCAGCTGCAATCAGGGATGTGTACATTTGGTGTACATGGCCTCAGTTTTGCTGTTGATCTCCACTGAGCATGCAGTACCTGGTCAGGTGGGTGGGAATGTCTCGTAGTACATTTAGACAATTGTTTGCTATTTCTGTCACCTGCTGCTGGATGTCTGTCATTGGTTGTGTTGACTTGGTCCTCCCCCATACTTGAATGTGTGTGTGTGTGTCTGTGTGTGTGTGGTGCTGGGGGGGGTGAATTTGGAGTTAGAGTTTTCAACCCTAACAGTGAATTTCCTCACTTTTGTCACTGTGGAACAACCCTAACTAATGCATTAAACGGAGTTTTTTGCCTCTAATTTCTCTTCTTTTTGAGAATGATAATGAGAAATAGTGAACGTCATGGTGGCGGGAGCGTGGGGCCCCGCCACATGATGTCTTGTGGCATAGTAACAGGAGCAGCAACGCAAACAGAAATGCTAACAGTGGCACACATGGTAACACAAGCGCGAATGAGAACAGAAAGGGTAACGCACACGGTGGTGTAGACGGGAACAGTGTGCCACGTGATGTCTTGTCACATAGTAACATGGTGCCTGTAAATGGAAATGTCAATGGGCATGGTGACTCAAAGTGAAACAGAAAGAATAACAGTACAGTACACACAAATGGCAAAAAAGTAACAGAAACGCAAGCGCAAATGAAAACGCAAAGGATGATGCACATGGTGGCGCAGACGTCAACGGTAAGTGAAACGGGTACAGAACCGCAAGCGGAAAGGGCAACAGTAACAGTAATGTAAGCACACAGGCTGGTTTTCCCCAAAACCTGCATAGAGAAAGACAGTGAGTACAAATAATGTATGCATAATAATGAGTATCGTCGCAGAAAATGAGATCTCGGAATACTAAATACATTATATCTCAGGAACCGTACTACGTAGAAAAAAAATTTAAAAGTCATATTATTTACAACTGTCCTGGCTAATCTGGCACTTGGGGCTAAGAAATTTTCTGACAAAAAGTCCGTATCTCGCACCGTTTCCGAGATACGGGCCCTGAAAGGCGCGGCGAATGCCGTAATGTTATCCTATGGGAAAAAAAGAAAAGTTCGGAGCACCATAACCTTGCCTCCCTGTAATGTTTTTTCACCAAACCACTGAAAGGCACATCTGTGGGCTTTTGGCTGTCTTCCCTCCAAATTTCAGGAAAAAAGACCAAACCGTTATTTTGCAGCAGGGTGCCAAAGGATTTCTGTAATGCGTCGGGTGCCGTAATGTTATCCTATGGGAAAAACCGTCAAATTGGGAGTGCCGTAACTTTGCCACCATGTAATATTTTTTCAATACAACACTGAAAGGCACATCTGTGAGATGTCGGCTCCGTTCCTTCCAAATTTCAGCCCAAAACTCCCAACGGTTCTTTTGCAGCGCAGTGCCAAAGAATCACTGTCACTGTCCCACAGATGGAAAACTACTGTCGCAATTTGCGAAAGCTGATAAGCTAAAGTTCGACACTTTCGTGAGCATCTAAAGTATTTATGAAGTATTTTTCCAGAAATTTGAAAACATATTTCTGGGGTGTTTACTACAAAATAAAGACATGGCAAGCATCCTCAGGGTCCCACTAGGTGAATACAAAGAATTAGGTCGCTAGAGGGTCCCAAATTTAAATGCCAACCATTTTCTGATCACCAACTGAAAACAAAATGGCCGATTTACGAAAGTAACAGGCCCATTTGCGAAAGTAAAAATGCATTTGCAAAAGTGTTGAACTTTTTGTTAACTTTTCCCTTTGACTTATAATGGGAAACTGTTTTTTGAATAACTTTTGAACCGTTTAATATTTTTTCACGAAATCTTTGAAAGACACATCAGGGACCCTGGCCGCATGTTCCCTGAAGATTTTGGACCAGTCGCACAAACTGTATGACCTGTAGGCTCAACCGTAGAATTCCAGAAAAAGCGTAAATGCGTGCACAGATCATGCTTAATAACTTCGCAGCTGTATATCCGTCCACTATTAAACTTGGCCAATCCCAAGGCCTATGGTTCTTGATCATGTATTCCAAATTTCATCCAAATCTGTCAAACGGTTGCAAAGTTATTAAGGTGAAAAGTTTTGGGGTTTAACATAGAAATGGCTCCTCAACCCTAACTATGGTAGCACTACTGTGCTACCATAATATATATATATATATATATATATATATATAAACTTACCAAGGCTACTACTAGTGTACAGACAAAGGGAACCCTTCCATCTGGTTGAGGTGATCGCATCGCATTTGCGGGAATTGCAGCACACTTTGGGCCAGCAACAGTTCTCTGATGCTAATAATTTCTGACGGTACTTTGCATGTGGTGTAATACTTCCATTTCACTTCCTTAGCACTTGTCAATTTTCTGGACACAAGACAGATGCATTTTGGGGATGCAGAAAAATTCTGGATAATCTGTGTGACCACTTCGCACATGAGTGACTGTGCAATAAATTCTGGGGGACTTTGCTTGTGGTGTAACACTCCCATTTCACTTCCTTAGCACGTTTCAATTTTCAGGGCACAAGACAGATGCATTTTGGGGATGCAGAAAAATTCTGGGGACTCTGTGTGACCACTGCATGCATGAGTGACTGCGCAATAAATTCTGGGGGACTCTGCATGTAATGTAATGCTCCCATTTCACTTCCTTAGCACTTGTCAATTTTTTGGACACAAGACAGGTGCATTTTGGTGATGCAGAAAAATTCTGGGGACTATGTGACCACTACGCACATAAGTGACTGCACAATAAATTCTGGGGGACTTTGCATGTGGTGTAACACTCCCATTTCACTTCATTAGCACTTGTCAATTTTCTGGACACAAGACATATGTATTTTGTGTGTTGTGATTGTGAACACATAATGTCATATTTAAATTATAAATTAAAGCAGCATTGCAAGTGCAACAATGTGGTGAAACTTTTGACCTATACTTTTTAATGCTATTTTACATTGCATGCCACTAGTTACCTTCTGACTTGTATGATACCCTTCTTTTCACAATCTGTGTCTTTTTTATGAGTTTTTCTCATATCTGAAAAAAAAAGGAGCACACCTTTTAATATTGTTCTGACCAGGTTTTTATCACTATTTGCAGCTGCTTTTTTTAATAAATATTGTTCTGTGAGGTCATAAAACACTGCCTGCTGCATAATTGTTAATTTTACAACAGAAGTAATATATAACAACTGATGGAGAAAAGCAGCGGAAAATACTGACAAAGACCTGGTCCACACCGTATTAAAAGGAGTGTTCCTTTTATTATTTCAGACAAGGAATAATTACTAAAGTGACTCAAATACTGGAAACAATAGTATCATACAAGTCAGGATGTAAGTAAAGTGGCAGTATAAAATTGCATAAAAAAGTATAGGTCAAAATTTTCAACAGATTGTTGCACTGCTGCTTTAAAGACATTCACCAAGTTACATAGTTATGGTATTGCACCCAATATATGGGTGCCTTACCTCAAGGGGAATCTTTCATGCTCCACATGTCCTTACATAGTGCAATAGTTTTCTGGCAAAAACACTCATAATTTAATTAAACCTAGTCCCGGAGGACTTCCCGATCTGAAGAGCCGCCCAAGCTCCACCCCGCACTCATCAACATTATGACGTGATGCCAGGGAGAGTGCGAGGGTGCGCTCCCTTATACTGAATGTCCAGCAGCTTTCCAAATGTTTCTTTATGTTATAAAATGGAGCACACCCCTGTGCTCTCCCTGGCATCATGTCATAACGTTGCTGAGCAGAGAGGCAGAACTTGGGTGGCTTATCAAAATGGGAAGTCCTCCGTGACCCAGTTTAACAAAATTATGAGCATTTTTTCCAGAAAAGTATTGCACTATGTAAGGACATCTGGATCAAGAAAGATTCCCCTGGAGGTAAGGCACCCATATATCGGGTGCAATGCTGTAACTTGTGAATCTCTTTAATGTCTATTTCAAAAACGAAATATTTATGAAGCCTCGGTTATGTTTACTTTGTGTCAGGACTCATGATTTGAAGTATTTCGCAAAAAGCATGACTGAGCAGTGCAAGTATGTTGTGCTAAACTGCATGTGTCATCAGTGTTCTTTCCTGTGTGTGTATACATTGTCCAGCTTCGTGCAAACATATATATATATATATATAGTGTGACTTGTTGCAGTATCTCAAGAAAAAGATAAGAAAGAATATATGACGTATATTTTATTTGTACCATCAGCACCAGTGGAGTAAGTGATATCATATTTTTTCAGAGGTATCAGGTCACGGTGCACCTCGGTCGCTCATAGTGCACACATGACTTAGCAGAGATCATAGCATGAAAAAAATATGCTCTCCTTAAAGTCATGTGTGCAGTATGTGACTAAGGTGCATTCTGGCCAGACACCTCTGAAAAGTATCGTATCACTTAGTCCGCTGATGATGATGGTGACAATAAAATATACGTTATTCTGCTCGCTATTTCTTTTACCATAAACACTACAAGTCAGCAATATATGTTTGCAAGAAGCTGCACAATGTCTGGTGTCATACACACACACACACACACACACACACACGAAACAACACTGACTGCACACATGCAATTTAGCACATCATACTTGCACTGCTCACACCAGCTTTTCCACAACCACTCCACAACAGAAAGTAAACATTACTGAGGCACTGGCTTATAACAACAGGACAATAAGGAGCATGTGTGACTGTATGTGCATGTATATATTTAAAGGGAAGCAGTCAGCAACAGGAGCTCCTGCCCCCGCAAGGCTTACCCTCTGGTTAAGCATTTTAAGTATGTTGCAGCATTTTTCTCAGGCTGCAACATACTTCATTTTAATAAAGAAAAGTCAGTGACCAGAAGGAAGGTGGACACTATGGGGGCTCCATTATGTGTAAAGGAAAGGTGTGGTGGAGATGCACCATACGCTTCAATACTATCTGAAGCTGGTGTTGCTCGATCTGCTCCACCTGCTGCTGGACAGCACCCACCCTCTCATTACTTTCTTCCAGCACAGCCCACAACAGTGCAATGTCTGCCTGCATTGCAGGCACTGTGGTGGGGTCCACTGGTGCAGGAGGAAAATCAGGTAGTGGTGGTGGTGAGGGTGGTGCTGGTGGCAGTGGTTGGGGTAGTGGTGGAGCAGCTGCGGCTTGGCCTCCTCCTGCTGGGAAGTGAGGCAACACCCCAACACCCTCTGCCACTGCCACAAAAGGGCCAGCAGGTGGAGGCCTGGCCCATTTGGTGGCAGCCTGCCATGCCACCTGTGGTGGTATATATATATATATATATATATATATATATATTATATATGTGCACTGGCCACCAGTCCCAAGATGTGTCTCCCGTGGGCCATGGCACACCTGCATACCACATAGCTGACACACCACAATGGTATTGTCCCACCACACAGTTAAAAAACTGCCAGACTGGGGAGCTGTGGGGGGGGACCATGCACAGGGGGGCAGATGTAGTGCTGGCAGCACTGTCATGCACCTGGGGCTCCACCTGCTGCTGTGGAGGTGGTGCTGCTGGAGCTCCTGCAGCTATTACTGGTGGTGGTGGTGGTGGTGGACTTGGTGGATGTGGCGATGGCACTGGTGATGCTGCTGCTTCCAGAGGTGGAGAGGCAGGACCAAACAGTCGGGTGTGGTCCAACAACACCGTATGACCCCCATGCGAGCGCACTCTCCTCTGCCCATGGGCCACAGATTCTCCCTGGTCCATCGCACAACACAATCCGGACCTTCCCTCTCTGATGCGTCATGCAATGAGTGACTTCTTCACACACACTCACAGTCTCACACACATGCACACACATATTCACACACACACACACAAAACAAAACTTATAAAACAAAGAAATCGGTCACAAAAAAAGAACTGAAAAAACACTACAAAAAAACTATAGATTTAGCTTTGAAAAAAGCTGTTTGGTTTTCTGCTATTTGCTCAAGATACAAACTAATAACAATCCAAACTCTCCTCTCCACACAAAATGCTTCCTCCTTCTACCTCTGCAAAGGAGAAAGTGAAACTATCTGCTTGTATGACGCACTTCCTTCCTGCCTGGCTAAAGCATGTGACTTACAGTACTGTAAGCCATGTGATGTGTGGGGGCTGCCCTATTGTTGTCATTCCACCTAACTTCGTATTAAGGCGGAATAACAAAGCAAAGTCATAATGACAAGCCAAAGTTAGCACTTTCCAATGCTCACTTCGCATAGCATTATAATAATGCGAAGTGGCCACTTTGAATTCACTTCACCAGTGGATTTTAAATTTGCTGCATCTCTATTCCCTAAACACCATGCTTGCACATCTCTTATTCTCTCTCTTTCTATTTACTGTATCTATATCTACATCTATAACAATTTCTCTATCTATCTATCTGTCTCTCTACAGTTTCTATCTGTCTATCTAGCAGATAGACAGACAGACTAGAGACAGACAGCTAGATAGACAGACAGGTAGGCAGGCAGGTAGACATACAGACATAGATAGATAGATAGATAGATAGATAGATAGATAGATAGATAGATAGATAGATAGATAGACAGCTAGACAGATACTGTAGATAAATACATAGATAACATGTTTGGGACATTTTCCCATTAGAAAAAGTCAGAGATAGCCTCATATCTGATAGTGATTAACACTACTGAAGAAACTACACAATTTATTATAATAAACAACACACTGCCAAGCTATTACAGGTATAGACAAAAATGTGCACCTTATTACAACACTATAAACATGTGTAACAACAATCTAAATAACACATGTAACATCAAACTAAATGACACATGTGAAAATCATCTACAAACATCACAAGCTCCCAAAACCACAGCCCCACCATACCAGCAAAATCAATCACCAACACAAATGACCTAACTTGCAACCCTTACATCCACACAACACACCTTCTATACACACACAAATATAAATCATGTCCCTGGACATTGCAACTTTATGTTGTTCACAACCAGTCTCTCATTGTCCATTGATACCCCAGCCAATAACAGACACAGAAACCTGTTGTGGGTGCCCAGATTGGCAAACAGTTTTACTACACATCTTAAATTCTTAAATCCATTTTCATCATCATCATCATTTTCCATAAACATTTATTTACAAGATTGTTCACCATTTCCAAACATTTCCCATATTCCCACTTTTTTTATACATGTATACATTAATACCTCATAATTCTTTTCTTTAAAACTTTCTTTTATCAATATTTTTTATTCCCTTTTCTTCTTCCCCCAGATGTACACCTGGGGTAAGACTCTCTTCTCTTATCCTTTCTTCTCCAGGCACTAGTGTAAGCTAGTGCCCTACTTCTTCTTTCAGTATTTGCAGCCTTCTGTGTCAGCTTGTCCTCCCCTCCCCAACAATTCTTTGTTGCCTTCCATTAGCCTGCCTCCAGCTCACGGAGGATGGAAGGACTACTCCCCTCTCTATTGGGCTCTCTCCTTTCTCCATCCCACAATGCAATCCTCAATCCCAGAGTTAAACATATTTCCTAGACCTGATAAGTGAACACTGTCTTCCATGTAAAATTTGCCATCCTTTTTATCTACACCCCTTCTAATAACCTTCCCCACCATACTTAAAAATAGTGCCCCTACTCTCTGATTTATTCTCTTTCTGGCCTTACCTATAGCCCTATAGCTCTGGGCTTATCTCCACACCCTCCTTGGTATCATATCCAACCACATCAGGGTGATCTCTGGCCATCATTTTTTGATTTTGCTAATGTCCTGTTTTATGTCATAAAAATGTCCAGCCAAGGCCTGGACCCAATGTAATTTCTTCCCAGGTGGATGACCAACATATCTGGCTTAGGCTGTGTCTACCTCATCTCCTACAATCTCCATGTACAGTAAGTTTACATTGCCAGGGATTTTGTTATAGCTGCCGGTCCCCCAGTATCCTTGCTGCTCTCCTCTCAGCCCAGAAAATGAATGAATGCCATCATATCTAGACCTCTAAATTCCTCTTGGGCCCTGTTATAAATAAAAAACACATGAAAATAAATCGGTTCCCCTCCCAATGCTCCCCCCACCATATGCTTACTTTGCTTCTTACACATGTAAGGAGAAAACAGTGAAACAGTTAAATCTCAGTCCTGCAAAGGTATCTCTTATAATAGTTTGAGGCCCAACAGCCATGCATCTATAACTATTCCCATGATCCCCCCCTTTTGCTACAGCTTCTGAAGCCACCCAATCCACAAGGAATGTGAAGAAAACCTCTTGGGGTCCTCCCCAAAAAATTCAATATCCTTTTTTCACACCAATACCACCTGCATGCTTGTTACACCTTTGTCATCCCTGCATTTAAATAAAAGCCCTGTCCTTGTGCCATGCCCTGTGACGTACGTCCAAAGAGCATGGACCAGACAGATGCTTTAATTGCTATGTTGCTTTAGCACTACCTTGGTTCCCTGGCCATTCTGATCTGTCTTTGATCTCCTAATTACCAGGTGCACCTCCCCATTTTCCCAGGTCAGGTCCTCCCACTGTAACCCTCTTAATGTGTCACCCCTGCTGCAGCCTACTACTTCACTGACTCAAAAAGCCCCATGCCATATTACCATATATATGGTAGCAAATAACATAACTTCGTCCCTGGACCTGCACACCTGTGGCATTGCTTTTACCAGGTCCTCTAACCTTGCTTCTGAAATTGGCCTTCTAATGTCCTCTGTCCTCCCCTTCATCCTGGCCCACCCTTGCATCATACTGCGAATTAATATGCTTTTAGTGGGATCTCCCCATCCTTTCATGTAGTAGACCAAACTAATGGCAGACAAGTGCACACCCATAGTGGCATGAGCTATCACCCTCTGCCACACATGCACCACAAACTTCCCTACTTGATCCTCTGTCACTGCCTCACTTACCATCAGGTGGTGGCCCTCTCTGAAGGCCTGAAAAACTCACCAAGGCCCCTTGTATGCCTTTAGTGTCCTACTGCCGTAGGGGCCCAGGAGTTATGGAATAGCAACTTTGCCCCTCCAGCCAATTTCCCATTTGAACATTGGTACCGGTGTCCTCTGCGCCTCTGCCCTTGGGGTGACAGCCTGAAATCTGTCCATCTGCAGAAGGGAGAGGCTGTCAGCTATGTTGTTCTGCTTCCGTTCAACATGCCTAGCCTTAAATGACATATTCAGCCTGATCTCCTGTAATACTAGCTGACATAACACCCTCATAATTGTCTCAGACATGGCCCCCCTCTTGTTCATCACCTCCATCACTGCCCGATTGTTGTACCAGAAAGTGACTTTGTCGTTACCTAATTACTCCCCCCAGAGTGGTGTGTTGACCCATATAGGTAAAATTTCCAGCAGGGTGATGTCCTTTGCTAGCCCCACTGCTTTCCATTCCTCTGGCCATTCCTCTGAAAACCACTTTCCCTTGCAATATGCCCCATACCTAAATCCCCAGCCGCATTGATGTATAGTTCCATGTCTGTGTTAAACACCCAATCATCTTGTCAAAATATTTTCCCATTAAACTTCTTCAAACAAATTCTCCCATATTTCTAGGTCAGCCCTGGTACCTTTGGATATGTCCACCCAGTAGAGCAGCTTTGGACCCCCTTTGTCACTCTGGCTAGTCACTGAGTAAACTCATGCCCTGGTCATATTGCTCTGCAGGCAAAGTTTTAATGGCCCATGAGCTGTTGCACTTGCATCAACTGTACCCATCGTCCTCACCCTGTGGCTTGTAGGAGCTGTCTCAATCTGTCCACGTTTTTATCTGGCAAGTGAAGTAGTTCTGCTTCTGCATCTATTTCTATTCTGAAAAATTTGATGTGCTGGTTAGCCTCTTCCATCTTGTCTGTGGCTAAAGGGACCCCCAACTCATGGCACATCCCCAGGAAACATGACAACATATGTTCAGTCTTGATGTTCCCCTTACCTATCAGCAGGAAGTCATCCAGTTAGTGAATTACCAATTTATACCCATATTTCTCTAGAAAAAAAAACACTGGAGCCAGCTGCTAAACATCTCAAAAGTTGTACAGGCAATGGCGCAGTCCATAGGTATAGCTTTGTCAAAACAGTAGTCCTCCCTCACCTTGAAACCCAGTAAATCACAATCCTCAGGGTGGACTGGCAGTAGTCTGAATGCTGCCTGTATGTCTGTTTTCACCAGCCATGCCCCCTGGATTGTCCTGATGAACTGCACTGCCCCCTCTAATGTGGCATAAGTGACTTTACTGTCTTCTTCTGCGATGTAGTCATTTACCGATTCCCCTTCAGGAAAGGATAAATGGTGTATCACCTGGAACTAACCTGGCTGCTTTGTTGGGCCCAGTCCCAGTGGGGACACCCTCAGATTTTCCAAAAGAACCTCCTTAATTGGCTCTTCGACTATCCCCGCCAGTATTTCTTTCTTTATCTTCTGTCCTAACAGCTCCTTCTTCCCTTTTGCCAACCCCAATTCTCTGCCATCCTGTTTACCCTAGATCAATTGAACTGTAGCTTAAACTCCTCCCTAAAACCTTCCATTAATGCCCTGGCTGCCTCCATATCATGGTAGTCTCTTTCCCATTCCTCCAGTACTTTTTGTCTTATCGGGATTACTGCCATATGAAATTGTCTGTTAACTACACCCATGGCCCTCGCTGGTGGGCACTATTGACTGTAGCCCTGATCAACCCCAAACCCTTTCCTTCTGTTCCCTCTATCCCACTGCTGCTCCCTGTAATCCACCACACTGCCTCAAAGGGACTGGTTGTTTGTGGGTTGACTGTTCCCCTGTTGCCCAGATTAAACCAGTTTGCCTGACATTTTGAGGCTGGGTGAGTGCCCCCACACTTTGAACATGTGAGCCTGAAATGTCACTGAAGTCATGAACAAAAAGCCCTGTTGTAACCACAGCTGCATTTCTGAAACCAGATCTGCTTCTTTCCCCCTTCCCCCTCTTTGCTCCTCCTGCTGGTCAATCAGTCAAGTCACAAGTCAGATTGTTTGTTGTCCAGTCTAACAGCCCCAAATGTTTTCATTCACTGGTGAAACTATTTGTTGTACTGCAGCCAATTATTACCTCCCTACATCTTGGCTTTTCTAATTATTATGGAGTAGATGAGCAGTGGAATTTCCAGCTCTGTTTATTTCTCAATGACTATTGTTGTGTAGATTGTAAAACCCACTAACCATGAATCCCATGTCTTACCCTTGTTAGCATTTTCTTCCTCCCCTTTTCCCCAGCAGCACCACTGCTGCCACCATGTCCTTCTTGCCTATGCTTTCTTTTCCATCATATTTAGTGACAGACTCTTTACTTACCAATGCAAAAATGTCAACAAACTCCTCCTTCCAAATTTTCTCTTTCGTGGCTAAAGGTACAGTACATGTTTACCTATTTGCATGCCTGGAGACTCTGGCTCCCTCGTACCCATTCCTTTCCACTGCAGCATCTCTTGGTCTGCTTTTGTATCATCCTTCTTACCTTTTTTAATCTCCACTAGTGCCTTCTAAAACTGACCCACCCTGCCATCCCCCATGGCCCCGAGCATTTGTTCCATGTACTGTTTGATACTACTACCAATGTTGGGGGCTTCATTACCTGTTTTCGGGGTAGGATCTGTAACTGGGGCCAGCCCTGGTGCAGCATGCAAGCTGGTAGATTTTGTCAGTTGTTGTCAGGGGTGCCGAGGAATCTGGAGGCAGCAGCAGGCCCACTGGATTCTCGGGCTGCAGAGGCATCAGGGTAGGCAATGGTAAGGGGCTAGGCTCAGGCACTAGTAGTGGTGGTGGAGGCAAGGAGGAAGGTGCTGGAGTGGGAAGGGTGGGTGCCCTAGGCTTCTCCAGTGCAGAATGGGTTGGGCCCTTAAGGGGCCTTTTATTGCCCTTGTCCTTCATCTCCTTCTCTGCCTTTCACCTTTCTCCTCACCCAATCTCCAGACAATCTTCCAACTGCCAAATTTTGTTTTCCTTGTCTACCAGGTTCACTATGGCCTTATAGGCATCCTCTTTGATCATTTTGCCTTTTTTTGGGTGCCATTCTTAATGACTTGCTTCAACAGGTGCTGCAACACAAATTCAAATGGTTACTTATCATATATCAACCATCAGTGTTCCTGCAGGGCCTACGAGCATCATACTAAGTCTCTCTGCTTTATCAGTCCCTGACCGCCATCTCCCCCTGCCTGTCCCTTTCATCCTTTTTTTTTTAAAATAAATATTGCTGGCCCCTTCCATTGCTCCATCCAGTCCCCCCAACTCTTCCTATTTATTTATCTTTTTGTGCTTCCCCGAGCCCCCCAAACCACGACCCTTTGTAGGTGCACCACTCCCAGCATAAAGCTGTATTGTTCATCTACCTTGTTTTTCATTGCGCACAATTATTTGCTAGTATTTCTATAAAAACTCTGCCATCTCCCCTTCCAAAATGTGGACACTCAGTATTTACACTCAAAATTGGCACTGGCTCATAGTTATAAAATGGCAGCCCTTCCTTACACACCTGAGTGGGCCCAGGTTCAGTGTTCAGAAAATAACTATTTGCTCTTACATGGTAGAAGTATGGTTGTCCCAGGGTCCTCCTGTATCCTTCTGCCATGGTGTATGGCCCTGTCATGCATCAGTATCCTCTCAGGCCTGCCTTTAAAGCTTATTGCCTGCACAGAGTCTGTTTTCCTCAATGTAATTGCATCTGCACCCCCATACACCCCAACAAATGAGCAGCTCAATTCCTTCCTATTTAAAAATTAAGGCTGCTAAGGTTAGTTTCCTGTAACATGCTGTAGGAGGTTTTTACTGTTAGCTTATACCCCAGTGAATAGTATGGTACTTGGTGAAGGTTCAGGCATAACCTGGTGTGTGGGTATCAGTTGTTAAAATAAAGCCACAAAACAACGTGCCACATGTTAACAACATAAAACAACCAGCAAGGCATTTCCTTCAGAGCTAGCTTCTGCCTCAAGAAATCCTTCAAAGCTCTGGAAAACATTAAAAGACATGACTGGACACGCACCTGGTAATTCCATTCCAAGAAAAATCAAGTCCTGTGGCAGCATTACCTCTAACTGATCGGAGATATTGGAAGCCCTAAACAACCATTTTGCAATGGCAGGGCTAGCATTTGATACTTCCCCTGCCAATGACCTCTGCACAGCTCAGGGCCTACCAACTCTCGAGTCCCCCTCTACTGAGGAGGCCTTCTCCCTCCTGCCTGTCTCTCTAAAAGAGGTGGAAGACCTACTGCTGCAACTGGACACCAGGAAGGGAGCAGACTCCTACTTCATAGAGCCATACTATCTGAAATGTGCCTACCATGTGCTTGTGGTACCAATCACCCACCTATTCAACATGTCACTCTCCCAGGGTAGCCTCCCCCCTCAATGGAATATAGCCCATGTCATCCCTCTATTAAAAGCAGGTGACCCCTGCATTCTAAATAATTACAGACTAATCTCCCTCCTCCCCATCCTGTCTAAATTACTAGAAATAATAGTGTGTGGCCAGCTAGGGGTATACTTAGAATCCAGAAGCCTATTAAACCCAGTTCAGTCTGGATTCAGAGCAAAGCACAGCACCACAACAGCCCTAGCTAAGGTGACCAATGATTGGCTCCTAGACCTTGACAACAAGAAGCATGTCTGTGCCGTTTTCTTGGATCTTAGTAAGGCATTCGACACAGTCGATCACAGCCTGCTTCTTTCCTCCCTAAGCACCATAGGCCTAGACCATAAATCTATGTGCTGGTTTGCAGATTACCTCGGAGAACAGAAACAGCAGGTTAAAGCTGAAGGTGATCTTTCTTCATTAAAACCTATGCTGAGGGGTATGCCCCAGGGCTCTATCCTTGGTCCCCTTCTCTTTGCAGTCTACATTAACAGCATCAATGACCCCATAAAAAAAGCCAACATCCACTTATTCACAGATGTCACTGTACTGTACTTGAGTCATTCCATGCCAGAGGCAGCCTGTGAAGACCTCCAAGCTGAATTTAACCTTCTACACTACCAGCTCATAAACAAAAAGCTTTTGCTCAATGCAAAAAAGACAAAAGCCATGCTCTTCTCCCCCTCCTTGCATGCGGCAATTCCTGCTAGGGGGGGAGGCTATCCCACAAATTAGCACTGTTCTTGGAGAAACACTAGAGTATGTAGCAAAATTCAAATATCTAGGAGTTTGGCTCTATCATAAACTTTCCTTCGCCGACCATTTTTTTTTTAATTCAATCTGTTTTATTGTCATATTTACTCCATACACATCAACATACATCAGCTGGTGAGACCAACAATCCAATGATAATTACAACATACATACTTATATCCAGCAAGCGTTCTTGATCTATATCTGCTTATAAAGCCCTATGAACTCTATCCTAAAAAAAAAAGACTAAGGAACCCCCACCCCTCACCCCCCCAGCCTATAACAGCATCCACACGCCAATGAAACCCAGTGACTTAGTGCAAGCGGTATTTTCTCTTACAAACGGCTCCCAGAGCCCCACGACATACAGATTGCTTCAAGCGGACCCCACTGTGTATAATATTTCCCGGCTTTGTTATTCATTTTGGCAATATGTGACTCGACTTGCAATGCTAATGTAATCTCTTTATACCATTCTTTTATAGACGGAGTTGTGGATTCAGTCCAGTGTCTCAATATAACTGCTTTTGCAGCTGCTGATACTAAAGCCATATATCTTTTCTGCTGCCTGGTCATCCCACTATCGAAATAATTTAGCAGGCATATTCTAGGCGAAAAAAAGACATCTAGGCCTAGCAATTGTGATAAAGAGGTACTAATTGTCATCCAGAAGGGCCGGATTTTAGAACAATCCCACATTATATGATATAAATCACATCTTCCCATCCCACATCTAGTGCAACTAGCTTGAACCCCTTTACCCATCTTATGCAACTTCACAGGGGTGTAGCACATATTATGCGTAACATAAAATTGCTGAAGTCTATATCTATCCTGCCTAATATTTCTATATGTGTTTGACCAAATATACTTCCATGTGTTATTATCCTCTGGTATGTTTAGCTTATTTGCCCGGTAATAACTGACTCTGCTTGGTAGACTGTCATCAAGCCGCTGTAAAGCCTTATAAATTCCGGAGACAGCATGCGGTTCTATAGCTATCTTAACTAAATCCCCTAACTCAACTCTGCCATTTATTCTTATTGCCTTCACTTTACTAAAATGAGCTTTTATTGATTCCGAGACTTGCTTAAACTTAAAATATTGTTCCTTCATTTCCGGGAACCTATTACATGCCTGCACATACATCACTAATCTACCCTGAGGAGCCAAGTCTCCGAGTTTGAGGTCCGTTAAAATTCTCCAATACCGGGGTAAAACTGGTATCTTTTGGATTAAGAAATGGGCGTTCTGCGTTAGTACTTGCTCTTGTGATGTCTGCCAATTAGTCTTTAAAAGTTTTTGGGCCTGCTGTAAAGCCCTTACTGACCAACCAATAGGAGTATCTTTTAATGCTCTCGGGAGTGATTTAATCGTAGTATATGCCAGCGTACTTAACTTTACCTTGTGTTTTTCAACTAAGTCTCTTTCAATATATAGCCAAAGTGGTGTGTAAGAGTGCAGTGAAGAGGATGTAATTGGTTTGAACCAATGTGCTACCTTACTTATGTGTGATGCTAAGTAATACTTGTAGAAAGATGGCAGTGAGAGCCCTCCTCTCTCTCTGAAACCTGTAAGTTTCTGATATGATCTTCTGACAGCTTTCCCTTTCCACAAGTATGCACTAATCATCTTTCTTAAATTAAGAAACCATGTCTTAGGCAAATAACAACCTAACATATTGATAGGGTAGATGACCCTCGGTAATATATTCATTTTTTATTGTTTCAATTCTAGCCCAAAACGATAGGGGGCAAAAGAGTCCATCTATTTAGGTCTAGTTTGATTATCTTAAGAAGATTATTACAATTTTCATTAATCATAGAACCTACTCCTCTCATAATCTTAACCCCAAGGTATGTCAGTTTTTTAGATTCCCAGACCAGACCTAATTCTTTCGTTATGCTGGGATAGCATCTATTATTTAGTGGAAAGAGTTTTGTTTTGGAGGTATTAACTTTGTAATTGTATACCCTAGAAAATATAGATATTTCCTTTAGTATCTCTGGTATACCAGTATCCGGATCCTCTAGATGAATCAAGAGATCGTCCGCATATGCCGATACTAGATATCCGTCTGCTCCCCAGTTTAATTCCTTTAACCTCTTGTAGTAATTGAAGTCTACGAATCATTGGTTTGAGATATATGTTAAACAACAACAACGGTGACAGCGGACACCCCTGTCTTGTACCACAAGCTAAGTAAAAGGGGGATGATAAAAGTCCATTGCACCAGACATGAGCCTTGGGGGGCACTGTATAAAATTTGTATCCACTCTAGAAAATCATTGGGTAAACCCACCTTTTCTAGTACTATGAAAAGGAAATCCCAAGACACTCGATTAAATGCCTTTTCAGCATCTAGAGCCAATAGCGCCGCAGGGCTCTGTGCCCTTTGGCATGCAAAATTAAGTGGTGGATCTTACGTAGGTGATCACTAGACATCCTTCCACTCATGAACCCCACTTGCTCCTCACTAATCATATTACTCATAAAGGGGCCAGTCTATTTGCCAGTACTTTGGCTAATATTTTAATATCTACATTCAGGGAGCGATATCAGGCGATAGCTACTCATCAGCATAGGATCCCAATCAGGCTGGGGATTAGGGTAATAAAGCGCTTCCAGAAAAGATTTATCTGAAATACCGTCTGGAAACCAGAAATTGTACACCTTAGTTATAATTGGACAAATTATATCCATGTAGGCTTTAAAGAAATTGGTAGTCAACCCATCTGGACCAGGGGACTTATCTTCCACCAACTGGGAAACAATGGCTCTCACCTCTTCCTCTTGTATTGGGGCACCTATTTGTTCCACTCCAGGTCCCGATATCTTGGGCAGGAGAGTGGTTCCTATATATTCATGAATTTCCATTATAGTGGGCTTATTGCTGTCGTCCACTGAATAAATTTGCTGAAAATAACTTCTAAAAGCGGAGGCAATTTCTTTTGGGTCCTTAAGTACATTACTCTCACCCTCTCTCCTTATTGCCATGATTAGCCGACCATTTTAAAGAACTACAGAAGAAACTAAGGCAAGATTAGGACTATTCTACAGAATTAACCACCTGCTCACAAAGGAGGCCAAGATTCAACTGGTTCAAGCTACCTTTCTATCTTTAATAGATTATGCGGACTTGCTCTACAGCCACTGCACTACCTCTGCACTGGCTAAGTTGGACACCCTCTACCACAAGGCTATCAGGTTCATTACTGGCCTTCCACTTTCCACTGCTCCCTGTACTCATCGTTAGGCTGGAATTCCCTTCACTATAGAAGGAAGAGAAACGCCACCCTATGGGCCTTCAGAGCGGTGACCAACAAGCTCCCCTCATATGTCTCAGGTTGTATTCCCCGGAGTGTGTTAGGCACCTATGCTCTAAGGAGCTATTCCCTAATTGCCCTCCAAGTTCCAAGGGTCAAAACTCGTTTCGGCAAAGCTGCTCTAAGCTTCTCTTTACCCACATTGTGGAACAGTTTACAAAGGAACTTGAAGCTCAGCTGCCCTGTTAGCCTGAATATCTTCAAGGCGCTCTATGATCACTACATGAAAGCACCTTGCAAATGTTTTCCTCAACTCTAGCCCACTAATTCTGCAACTCCCCCTTTCCATCCTGTTGCTCACCATGTTTCTACCCCTGGTTCTCACTCTTTCCAGATTAACTCTTTCTGCTGCACCCACCCTTCCCTGTCTGCTCCAACCTGGCTAAAGTCCCACCCCATCCATAGTAGTGTCCCAATTGTCTACCCCTCCTCTGTCATTATCATAATAAACAAGTACACAACAGCCATTGTCACTTTCTGTGGTTTTAGCCCAGTTTTTCCCCCAGTCGTTGGTAATACATCACTCCTCTTCTTTACCTCTTTAACCTGCCACCCCATACACGGCCTCTTTCCCTATATGTGTAGTTGCTGGCTGCCTCACTCAAAAGATCTCTGCTTATAACCCCTGTATGCCTATGGTTGATTGTACATCTGCTGACTTCTTCAATTGTAAAATAATGCTGCTTTTTTTATTTAGTTCAACCTTGTACTGTTCTGTATACACTGTATATACTTTTTCTTCCTTGTATAGTGTTGCTTTTTGCATACCTGCTCCTGTACTGTACTTTGATGTATTCATGACCAGGTCCACCTTGCAAATGAGCCGTGCTCAATGGTGCCTGCCTAGATAAATAAAGATTTTGACTGATTGATTTCCTCTGTAAGCAGGCAATGCTGTAAATGCCCCAAGACCCCGATACAGAAAGTGATATCTTGTTTTTTTTTAATCCCTAGCAAAGGAAAAACCTTTACCCCTGAATCCCAGCAATGTTGCTACCTATTGTAGGCCTTCACTGCCAAAGACCCATCCCAAACAATGGAGTGCCCTGTATGCCAGGGCCATGTGGCCAGGCTCAAGTGTGGTGGCTTCTTCTGCAGCCCTTTCTCAGTGGTATTACCTGCTGCCCACCCCTCACCTGCTAAACGCTCATATTCCTGAAAAAATTAATGTATAATAGTTTGGTTGTTTTTACTGTAACCAGACGGTGCCCATCTCCTATCCTGTCTTGCACCTTTGTCGTCGATTCTCTTAAGGGCTGACTGGTGTGCCACAAGGCACACACCCCATGGCATCCTTGTTACTGCCTGAGCCTATGCCTCCCCCAGTAAAAAAAACTCCAGCCGGACTGCTGTTTCACAAAATCTCTCAAAAAAAATGATCTCACTAGGTGCCATGCCTGGGGCTGCTATTCAGACCTTGATCTCAGGATAAGGTGTGCAGGTAAGTCGACCCCCCCACCCGCTATTGCCATTTGGAGATTCTGTCACTTGGTCTGTATGCTTACCCTTTTTAAATACTTTGGCTTGTTCCTTTTAAAAAGTGGAGGCGGAAAAACAGCTCTTCCCCCACGATGCAGCCACAAAAACTTACACCCAATGGCCGACCCCAACAAAAGCTAATTCAGTATTTTATTGGCACCAAACCACCAATACACATTCAAATCCTGAAAACAAAACAGCATGTATACAGCAGAGTGACCCAGGTACCAAGCCCACACAAATCTTTCTTTTCTTTTTGTTCAAGCTGGTGTTGAGTCACTTGCTCTTTATGTTTGGCACCAAACGAGCAACAACAACAAAGTCACCATCCATCCATCCTTGTGCACAAAATGCCCTTCAAGAAACTGATAAACCACAAGGACCCCATTCCTTCCTACCTGCAAAAACCAGGTCACCCAAAATTAAGCAAGATTTTATACATTACCTTACTTTTCAGAATTTGGCTCACCAGGCAGGCACTGTTCCAGGCTGGGCACACTAATAGTTATAATAATGTTATTGCTAACTAAGGTTTTTTTTTAAAGGCTGTACAAATCAATACTACAAATATTTACCAGTTCAGCACAAGGCCTATTGTATTAAAGTCAGTCTACCAAAACTCTAAAATAAGCTTACAGGTAAATGTATGAAATATTGTTTGCCAATCAGATGTGCTGACTAGAGTCAATTTAAAATCTCTAAATGCAGCAAAAAGTGAGGACTCAGACCCCTTGCCACTGCATTTTAAGCCCATTAGTCCCTCCTCTTCAATCCCATCCCTTATCCAATCAATTTAGTTCTCTTTCTCTTCCCTGGCCCTCCCCCTGGTGACCTCACTGATGAGGTCACCATCCTCCAACACCCCCTCCCCCCTTGCAGTTGCCACCGGGCTACCCCCATTGACTGAGGCACAGGGGACAACAGGACTTGCCCTTTAAACTGGCAATCCTCACTATTGCTACCAGTGCCTCCATGTGCAACCACCAATTGAAGAGTGCTGCCGTGACTGTCCCAATGCTGCTGACTGCAATCACAAGGGCTTTTCAGCTGCTACTGTGGACAGCCTCCCTGACCTCAAACTAAATGACAGTAAGAATACTGCTTTACACAAATGCTGACATTACTGACTGCTCACACCATCCTGAAATCATGATCGAAGTACCAGCTTCCACATACTCTCTTTTGTAGGAAACCCGCAATGACTGCATGCTAATGCAAAAATGTGCATGCACTCCACTATGCTATGGAATAATGCTAAGGAATTAACCCACTCATACCACTACAATCAAGAAAAATATTAACTTGGACAAAAACACTCAGGGCAGAATATGGATATTGTTAACCATAAATCACACAACCAACAAAATGAAATATATACATCATCTGGTGGCGAAGTTCTGTACATTTGGAAAATATCCAGATATCAGGGGAATAATTAGCTCCCAGTCCCACTCAAAACTTTGGGCTCATGCTTTGTTGAGCTAATTATCCCCCTTGACAGGGATACATCCTGATATGCAACACTTTACCTGCACATACTATCTCGCTACATGTATATATATATATATATATATATATATATATAGATATATATATATATATATATATATATATATATATATATATATATATATATATATATATATGTATGTATACACACACACATATATATACTATGCATACCTGTTTGTCTGTCTGTCTGTCTATCTATCTATCCATTGCAAAAAAATATATATAATTAATGCAGATTAGGGTTACCTCATATTGGGTCAGGGCCAACATATTCAAGATGTGTAAATCACAACCCTAATGTCCACCCCATCTCCTACCCTTATGATCCAAGGCCAAGCTACAGATCTGGGTCCATGCTACAAGACTGTGCTTGTTCATGTGAGCCTATTTTGGTCCACTGCTACATTGCAGTTATCACACAATTGTACAGTATACTCACTGTGTATGGCCTTGTGAACACTATATGCGGTATAACATACATTTAACAGCAGCATTTTGTTCTTTGTTTCATACAGTTTCAAGAAGACACTGCATAAAATAGTATACATGACCCAGACATGTAACATGGTTTGAGTAGTTCCAAATATGCTTCTTAAAGAAAGAACCAAAGTTTGCAATGTGTATAATATTGTACTTACAAATCTGTGTGACAGTGTAGAATATCGGGTATGTGTAGGACCTATGCTATTATTGTAGAGCTCAAGTTACGCTATTTGGTACAGTCACCATTCCTTTACTTTTTATTAGTTTATTTGGGTTGGGGTTTGCCCCCACACCACCATGTAAAAAAAAAAAACAAGTGGGGTGTGGGGGGGAGCAAAGCTCCCCCCATAATAAAACAACCGTCAACCAAGTAAGGCAAGCTTCTTACGTGTACCCGATAATCTACACTATGGCCCAAATTTGTAATAAGTCTGCTGCTTTGCAAAGGGCTCACAGTTTGTGTGAAAAAGTAAGCTACATTATCAATGGATGAAAACCTCTTTGGCTGTGCACCACACATATTCTAATTACAGACCTAAAATGAGTAGGGTATGTACTAGACACCATACCTGTATGGCATGACTCCAGACATGTATTGTAGCTTGGCGTTGGGTCAGAAGGGTAGGGGATGGGATGGGGATTAGGGTTGCTAATTTCAAAACTTGAATATGTTGGCCCTGTATTTATTTATTTAGTTTGTGTTGACCGGGAAAGAGAACTAGAAATTCTTTTGCCAATTTTCAGCCTCATCCTGGGGGATGGGGATACAGATGGATGCCAACTGAAACTGAACCAGATTTTAAGCTTTTGGTGGTATTTTTAGTGAATGGGAGAAATCTGGCCAGGACACAGGGGAAATTCCCCTACTCTTCGGTTGGGGGTGCTGAGACTGGTGCAGAGATGGCCAGTCCAACTCTTCTGATGGAGTGTGCAGCTGCTGGAGAGGCTGGGGAGTGGGTCTCCTCCCAAGTCTTGGACTTATGAGACACCTATACCCAGGATGTACCTGATATTGGATTTGTCCTTGCACCAGAGGAACATCAGGGTGCAGTTCCTGAATGCGATGTTCAGGCTGACATGAGGAGAGGAACGAAGGATGCCGGTGGTAAAAAGGAAGAAGTCCTAATGAGTGCTGTTGGTGTCAGAAACACCCTAATTTTGACAATGGAAAGAATGTTTGCAGCAGGAGCTGCTTCAATGGGAAATGCCTATGGGGTTGTACCAGGCACAAGAAGGAAAGAAGTAGACTTACAAGGGGTTAGAAACAGTGATGGAGGCAACAGAGAATACTGTGGAGAAGCCTATTCGTGTACAGCCAAAAAATGACTCTAATTTCTATATAAAAGGTACTTTGGGTTGCTCCAATATGGAAGGTGAAGGGTTTAACCTAAAACCTGGGGATGTGATGATTAATATACATTTGAGTGGTGAAAGGCAGGCTGAGAAAGCAACTCCTGGTCAGCAACAGACGCTGACCTCTCCTGCTGCTGTAATGCTGCCCAATATTACTTTTAAGATTGGAACTGTGGTGGGTGCTATAAGTAAAAAAATTACAGCTAAACAAGTCACTCAGAAGGAAAAAAGAAGGGGTAATACACCTTCTCTGTCTACAGAAGGAACAGATGGGGGCCAGGTCTCTACAATTATGTCACAGCCCACTGAAGGCATTCTCTCAGATACAACAGAATGGGTAAGAAACACTCTGAAGCAAGCAGGGTGGGTTAAAACCTTTGATGGTAAAGGTTGGGATGAAAACTTGCCTCCTACATTTGGAAGACGGAACAACAAACCTTTAGCTACACTTGTCTCTACAAGCTCTGACAGAGATATAGGAGAGGGATCATCTGCTTATCTCCCACCAGGGCAGCTGCAGCTACCTGGAACAACGTCTCTGACTCCAGTGACTGGGGAAGCAACCCACATACTGCAGGACATTAAACAATTGGAAGAGGAGCCAGAGAGCACTAAAGGTAAGGAAGTCTGTGATGCAGATCATCTAGACTCACAGTCGTTGGCACCAGAGGTAGCGCCAACTCCCTCTGTAGTATCACCTAAGCAGGCTGCCCCTGAACCACGTATGGTGGCAGAAGCCCCTGCTGCACAACCCTCTACTAATATATGGCATATTAATGTCAGAAAGCACCTTCCTCCAGAAAATGTGCCCTTATCCGCAGAACCTGCAGTGAGGAGGAATGCGGTGCATCTCAAATATAGAGGTGCATTGGATGATATTCCTGCTAGACTTTTTGTGGACAGGGCCCTTTTAAAGAACAGAATGAAGTACTATGCTTATGAGATATATGCTATAATTCATATGCCAGGTGACTTGATTTTTGACATTAGCTTTAAGCATTCCTCTGGCTTTGAATGGTTTTGGAAACAATATCACCTCTTGAAAAACAATGCTCTATGGACACCATTTGTTGCAATACCCCTTACTAGACCCTCTTTCAAGAAAATAGTGTTATTTTGGAATGAGGGTGTGAATGTTACTGACATAACATATTGGTTAAAGCAATATTGTGCTGTACAAGGCTGCCCTGAGCCAATATTGGATAATGGAGCATCTGTGGACAAGGGGTTGGTGATACAAGAAAACTCTTCTACAGGAAGATAGAGTTGTCAAACACCTCTCCAACTGCTTTTTTTGGGGGAGAGACAGAGGTGTGACTTTTTAACCAGGTCAGCCTCAAGCATGTTACTGCTGTGGGGATGTGGGATATCTTAATAATGTTTGTGACAAGATGAAATGTGGCCTACGTATCATGGTGGGACATAACAGTGCACAGTGCTTGCAACCAGTGTGATGTAATCTTTGTGAAGAAGTGGGACATAATTTCTGCACCTGCTCCTGGGTCTCTCACAACAGTTTGGACCAGGCATTCAGGGGTGAACAGGATGTGTATGTAGCAGTGGCACAGAAGGAGCACCTTCACTTTGAGGAACTGGCAGCTTCTGATGCAGCTCCTGAGACAGTGATAGAGAGAAACCCTGTACGGCCTAGTACTAGGGCCTCTCCAACTGCGGTGTTGCCTGCTACATTGACAAAACCTTTGAGCACAGTACCCATATCTGAAATAGTTTCCCAGAGTTCTGGGCCCTTGGCTGCTGTTAACACAAACCCTCAATGGGGTTCACTAGAACAAGATGACCCACACATTACTCAGGTTGGGAGTATGTCTGACCAGACCAAGGTACTGCACCTAATAATCCCGCATTGCTAAAAATGCCACCACCAGATCAAATTGAAGACCCTCCTTTCCAAAGGGTTACCCGTTCATGATCTTTGGGAAAAGCCCTAGTGGTTCCTCCGCAGTCAGTGGAAGTGGAACCCTTTAGTTACTTAGAATTCATTTGAAGCACTCATGGAATTTGAACACACAGAGGGAGCATCTGATGTCTCTTCTATGACATCTATGTAAACTGAAGTGACTGGGGATTTACCACCTGGAGGAAAACCTAAGCCTTAGAAATGAAAAAAAAGAAAATGACTAAAATGAGTTCTAATTTGATATGTATGTTTTTTTATCCCTTGCTTCTTTTCTCCTTCTTATGATGGTCTTTACTATATTAACTTTAAATGTTAATAGTATAAAGAATGCTCTGAAAAGGCAGGTTATTTTGCCAGCTTACAGCCAGAGAAGGGGTGTATAATCTTTTTGCAAGATATCCACCTGAAGCACAATCTCTGACATAGTTCAGGCCCAGAAAGATTGGAGGTGTGGTCCTTCCTTATCATCAGTTGGGGAGGAGTTATGTACAGGAGTAGGTATTTTTATTTCAGTGGAACCCATTGAGGTTCTAAAAGTGATAGGTGTATGTCCTTGTGTGGCCTTGGTAGTAGGGGATGCCCTGCTGGTGATGGATTTTGCGATACCTGTAGTTAAAAAGGATGTAAAGATTTGGGGAGTTTACTTTGGGATGAGGGATTTGGCACATGTGAATTGGAATTTGGTATTTGATGCAGCACAGATTAAGGTGCAAAAATGGAAGGCATGGAGGATCACTAGAAAAAAACATATTTTTCTGTTGCTTTACTTTACTATACCTATTTTCTGTATCACATATTTTTCAACTACCTTTTGGGATGCAGACAAAGGTGTAAGGATTATTTTTTGTTTTATTATGGGGTAGCAGGTTGAATACAGTTAAGCAAGCTCATACTTACAGAACATGTAAAGAAGGGGGACTGAACATGATACACCCCTTGATATTTTTGTTTGGTAATTTTTTTATACAAATATTAAACCTTTTTTATATAACAGACAAGGGATAGATACAACAGCAATGCAGTTTTGGGAAGTTTTTTTTACTGCTTAGAGGAAGAGAAAGTGGAGCTTGGTAGATAAAAAGCCTCCTTCCTATATACAGATTGTTTTAAAATATATTAATGTTTGGAAAATTGAACTACTATGGTTTGCAGGAGGTGGGAAAAACAGTTTTATACTAGCATTCTGAAGAATACTTGTTTTGAAGATCCAGTTTTTGTAGTAAGTCTGATGATTAATGTTTCTTTAGTATTAGAATGTATGCTTGAAGGAAGAGTTCCTCTCAAAATGAAGGACATGCTGTGGTTATGAGGTCACTCTAAATTGAATGTGTGAGAAAATCACAAACATAAAATGTTGACAGATAGAGTTTATTTAGTACAAGAATGTAATGCACAGATTGAAACGATGCAACATATTTTTTTGACTGTGAATATACCCAATCATTCTGGCAGTACCTTGATGCTTTTTGGAATGTACACTATTTTCAGGACATGAAATAATCAACTAGTATGTGGTCAATTGGTGGAACCATGGGTATGTTTTAATAAGGGTACTGTATTTGTGCTATTTGCATGTATAAAATGGGTAATCTGGCATGGTAGATGTCAAAGTTTTCTGCAAGGGGAGGAGGTCTTGATTACAGACTTATTTAAATTACAAGCTGAATTGGACAGTGTGTACAATCATGAAATAGAGCAAATGGGAATAGAATGGTTTGCACAGGCTTAGAAGGGACTTGATTGGGTGAGGGTAACAGGGGAAGGGGGTGGGCTGGATACATTGATATTCTTGGGTGTAAGGTAGTAGGTATGTCAAAAAAAGAAAGAAAATCTACTTTTGTCTGCTCATGGGATTTTTTTTTGCTTTTTGTTTTTTGTTTGTTCCTTTTTGTTCAGTATGGGTATAATATTTGATGATGATTATTTGGGGAGTAGGTTTCATAAGGTTTGACAGTTTATTTTGCTGTTTTTAATTTCTTTCCTTTTATTGTTCTGTTATTTATGACTGCTGTTATGTTTATGAATATGAATAAAACTTTCCCCTACTCTTTTCAAAAAGTGCCATGGGATCTTTTACATCCACATGAACTACCACCAGAACAGGCAGATGGGACCTCATTTTAATGTCTCATCCAAAAGACGGCACCACAGGAGAGCACCACCCCCTCATGCTGCACTACAGTGCACAGTATTAGGTAACACACCATTGATGCATGGCCCATACCTTTAGCTTGATCTTTGATAAAAAGGAGAAGTGAGGGGGATGGGGTAAGAGTTAGGATTGACTACCCTAGTAACACATTTTCAACTGTTGTGGACATTGGGTTGAAAACTATAACAACACATTCCTAAACTCTGAGGGTTTTTATTTTATGTGGTAGCAACCCAGTCTGCATTATTGTAGATTTTTGTAATGCATTTTATTAGTTTTTGAGACTAATAAGCGTATAGAGTGGTAACTTGCTTTGTGCAGGGTATCTGAGACCCCTGAAAATTTGAGCCCTGATTGTATTTGATTGCATAACATAATTAAAATGAGTCTGCAAATACAAGGGAAAAGATGGATGTTAAGAAACACAGAAACACAGGTCTTGTCAGCAGAAAAGGACTTTTGAGACACATCCTTTATGCCCCTTGTCCTTGCCTATTCCATCACCACTGATGCTAGTTGGTTATAGGTGTCACTCCCTCCCCTGGTCCTCTGCCTAATATGGCCCTCTGCCTATTCCATGCATGCTTGAAGTTCTCCACTGCCTTTGCCCCCACTACCTCCTCTTGTAGGCTGCTTTAGCCATCCTTCACCCTTCCCATGAAGTATTTCCTCACATCTCTCTTAAACTTCTCTCTTTGCTTCCTTTGTTCTAATGCCTTCCATTCTCAGAAATAAACCCTCCACTTGCACCTTATTCACTCCCATGAGGTGCTTGAAGGTTTCAATCATGTTTCCTCTTGCTCTCCTCTCTTCAAGGGGGTGCATGTTGAGTTCCTGCATCCTTTTCTCATATGGCTTTACCTGCAACCCCCTCACCCTTTTGTTTGCCCTCATCTGTACCACTTTCACTCTTTCCATGTCCTTGAGGAGGTGCAGACTCCAGAACTAGACACACTACTAGAGGTGGGGCCTTACCACTGAGCAATACAATGGCAGCACCACATCCTGCCTTATGCTAGAAATCCCTGTACCAGAAAACTTCCCTTTTTGAAAACTTCAGTATAGGAGATTTGACAATGCTAATTTGGAATGGAATTCCTTATGAGTGGGGTAGCAACAGAAAAGGCCCTTTTACTGATGATTTCCAAAGGGCACAGGAAATCACCAGCAGATTGTCCCCTGTTGAGTGGAGCAGACAAACTGAAGTGCATAGGAGCAGAATTTTTTTTTTATGTAGTCAGGACTCAACTGCTACAAGAGTCATGCATGTTGCATTTGTGCATTATCATCACAGTCCCTGCTGGCAACAGGCTCCCATGAGCAAAAGGAGATAGCATGTATAGAATGGAATAGTACCATCACTTCTGAGAGCCATATTATGTGGCTGGCATGCTGGGGACAGCATGCATATGGCATGCACTGTGCTAAGGGAACATTTGCATGTCATTATGTAGCCATTATGCATTGGTCAGTTTCAGTGGCTTAGCAGGTTGTACACTCACCTCTCAGGCTAAAATAGCAGCGAGTTGTGGGTTCAAGCCCCACACCAGGCACATGGGGTAAAATCCCAATACTGACACTGTAGTGCATCATGAGGAGGATGCTGCACTACTGTAGTGCCATCTTTTGGATAAGAAGTTAACCCAAGGTCCCGTCACACTGTTGTGGTGGTTGTTCAGGTGACTGTCAAAGATCCTATGGCACTTCTTGAAAAGAGTAGGGGAATTTTTTTATTATAACAAATAAGAATGAAACATAGCTAGACAAACTATCTCAGTCACAATGATACACTCTTGTACAGAACAAAATGACATATAATAGCACCATAAACTGTACGCAGAGGCCAACTGTTTCAGTCTGAGACTATATGCCTTCAAAGAAAAAGAAAAGCAATATATAAAACAGAGTACAATAATAGGAAGCATTCAAAAGAAACAAACTGTGGAGTACAAAACTCAGGCAGTGCACTCCAAAAGGTGTACACATTCAATAGAGAAACCTAGTGAAATTTACATAAAACATTACAATAAGAAAACTGTTCTCCGCATCTGCCTCAAATGCTGAAGTGAGGGACACTTTTCTTCTAAGGAATATATATTTTGTAATTCAACCTTAATATGTGCCTCTATTTCAGAATAGACAACATGTTTTTGTTGAAACACCGATGAGCATCTGGACTGCCAGATGTAGTATTTAAAGATTGCCCCATAACTTGCAAAGTATTAAGATCGTACTTCGTCCATTTTCTATCAAAAAGTCCCAAGACTAATTCAATATGTGTGATCACATTAAACAAAGGTTCCTTCCACTGCTTGGCAAGATAGAACCAGAAAGCCTGAATGTAAAGGCAGTCAAGGAATAAATGGTCCTGGTTTTGAAATAGTGTGTATATCCTTCCGTGCTACAATATCTGTCTGACAATTGCTTGTGTTTATGGGAAATTCGTACCCTCACTTTCCCATATATGCTTAACCACTGTATATTCCAAACATAAGAAGGTGGTCTTTTATTGTTCAAACATTCTAATACCTTAGTCAGACACTGATCCCCACAGTAAGGGATTTCTAAAGGTTTCTGGTAGTGGTTTTCAATGATCTCCACATAGAGATGTTTCCTACTCACCGTGAGAAGTCTAGTCAGTCTTATTTTCCATTTTTTTATCTTGACATATGTATCAATAATATAGTCAGGGTGATACCCGGGTTTCTTTATGATCTTAATTGCATTATTGCACCAGTCAGTGGGATAAGGCTGTATCCATTCTAGCACTCCAAAGGACCATGCTTTTCCATTTGGTTTTAGTGCCATACTAATATTTGTTGTTAGGAATATGCTATGATAAAAAGCTATAGGGTTTATCATACCTACCACTCCATTCTGTTTAGTCCTATAGGTAAGTTCCTGCTTAATGGGGTTCAAATGACTTCCCCAAAAGTCCTGAAAAAACACACTCAGGAGTCTTCTGTCCATAACCTGAGGTAGGGGAGAGACATAACTAATGTGTAAAAAGATAGGGAGAATCAAAGTCTTAATTAAAAGTACTCAATTTGTTTTGGAAATTCTCTTATTCTTCCAAGTATTGACTCTATTCTGTGCTAACTGTAGACAGGAGTTCCACTTTTTCTCTGCCATGTTAGTTTACCCATATGTTACCCCTAGCAATTCAATATCCTGATGTATAATTGGAATGCCAGCAATATTCTGTGGGGGCAAGGAATCTAAACCTCCAATCAGACATCCTATGTTAAAATTGATAAGGGATCCTGAGGTGGTATGCCCCCCATACAGCAAAACTTTTACTATGACATGTGTCAAAATCGACAACAGTGCCATGCCACAGTAGAAGTGTGCCTGGGACCTGGCAACACATGCCCTCGACCTGCACCTCCTCCCCAAACCAACTCTGACTAGGAGTTGGAATCCTAATTAATGTGGGGGTGCAGGGAGCAGAGCCCTCTACATTGGGGGGTTGAGGGAGAAAGCCCTCCTGAAGAAAAAGCACACTCTGATGTGTGCGGCTCCATGCTGAGTGCAACTCAAGGTTGACATGGAGGCTGGTGCTGTGATGCCAGTCGATGTGTTTCTTGTTGAACTGGCATTGTAGAGACTCCAGAGGCACTAATAAAATCCTGCAGTGTCTGTAGTATATCTTGTCCCTCAACACTGGTTTTTATTGTCATTATAACGTAATCCATGTAGGCCATAATTTGTACCAGGGTAGAAAGTTGTCCAATAGGGATCCCCTCAATTTGTACATTTATTTTGTATTTTCCATAGTAGAGGACCTATGCTGAAAATGTAAAGTAAGGTGCTCAATGTGCGCCTTTGCTGAATTCCTCTTTGAAACTGACATGTCTGTCCTAGCCAACCATTGACATAAGGTCCCAGAGTGACCTGGTTGTATAAACTCTGAATCAAAAAAAAATTGTCCAGGAGTATTGTAAGCATGCAAGACTTGGAATAAATAGTCATGTGACAGTTTATGAAATGCCTTCCCCTGGTCTATACTCAATAAATACCCAGGGACAAGAGTTTGGTTCCCTCGAAGAAATATATCTCTGAGCCATAATAAAGTGCCTTGTATATTTCTAGATTTAAGGGAACACATTTGCTGGGAACAGATCAATTTTCCGGAATGCCCCCTAATAGCCAGCCAATATTTTAGGAAGCATTTTATACTCAGTATTTTACAAACTGGGTGGCTTCCAGTTTTTAATCACTGCCTTGTCCCCCTTTTTTTTTTGGTAATTTTTCTCACCTTGGCCCTCCAGTCTGCAATCACTTCCAGGCATCCCCTTCCCCCGGCCACCATCCAGATCACTCTGGCTCCCACAGTGAGTCTCGCTGTATACCCCCGTGGCTTGCCCCCCATGGCAGGGCAGCAGAGAGACACCTTCTATCTTTGCTGACACAGGATCCAGTTTCCAGTGAGCCCTCAGATCCAAGCATCCTGCTGGACAGCCATCAAGCCGCTGCGACCGGTGCCATATTTTCCTCCTTTCTCTTAGTTCCTCTGGAGTTGGGGGTGTTCAAGGACATCAGCAGCAGTAAGCATGCACTCGTCCACATGCATCCACATCCAGACATCTGCCCATAGCTCCTCCCAGTGCGTGGCATGTGTCCCCAACCCCCCGCCTCCACCAGGGGTCAGTCAGATGGCGACCAATGTGAAACCCCCCTCCCTGGAAAGGAAAAGCAGTCTTTCAGACACTTGATTCCTCTCCTGCCCTGCCAGCCCATTGTGACCCATGCTCGTTCCCAAACCTGGGTCGCTGGAGTGACGTGAGGTGTGGTGTCCAGCACCTCAGTCCTCAGTGCCACCTGGCCGGCCCTCCTTGTCCCCTTTTTTATGAATAATAATCATCACAACTGTTAAATGGAACTGCGGGAGGCATCCAATATTAAGTCTATAATTATAAAGTTCTGCTAAGACAGGAGCTAATTGGTCCTAATACATCTTACAAAATTCTGCACTATTTTCCTTCACCTCGTCTATCATTATTGGCTTTGTCAAAACCACTATGTCCTGTTCATTTAGTGGTGGTACTGCATGTCTAAATCCTTGAAGAAATCCATAATGGCAGGGCCTTCAGGGGTAACACTAAAAGTAGAGGTCACATATTGATGTACTATACAGTATATATATTTTTTTTCTTACAGTTTATCTTTTCATTAATTTTTATTGAAAAAAAAGCAGAAGAACTTCCATGCATACAATGTTTGGATATGTAGGACATACAGCAAGATATCATTAAAGAACATACTAGCTTCATATGACAATATGTTAGCATATAAAGAATAGTGGTATGGCAATAGTTTCAATCTAGGGAAAAAAGTTATACATATGAAATGACAGTTCCACTGAATTCAAAGAGTGCAAGATAAAAGAAAGAAGAGGTGCAGGTCAAAATTAACAGCATGGTATAAAGAGGGTTGCCCAAAATAAAAAGGGCAGGCCCCATTGTCCCATGGCCCAGGCCAAGAAAGTGTGAAGCTCAGAAAGAGAGGAAGGAGGGAGGGGGTTGGGGTTTAGAAGAGGGAGGCCCAGTGACATCACAGAGCGGGCAGGGAAAAGGCCAAGAGAGCAATGATGTGGCAACAGAGGAATGGGCAAAGTAATTAAGAGGCGTGGAAAGGAAGCAGTTAAAAGGGGCTGCACACCAAGGGGAGCTCTCAATTTTGCTCCATCAGGAATTTCCTGTGGATGCACATCAGTCATTGGCATAAAAATTTGAGCCATTGGGCATTTGATTTGGTTTTGGAGTTAACTTCATGGGTGAGTAGTAATAGTAAAAAAAAAAAAAAATCTTTAAGAAAATCAAGGAGGTACTGAGAACAGCAGCGAGAGGACAATCAGAAGCCTGAGGTAAGGTGCTTTAAAATGATAGTGAGACAGGCAGAGAGCCTGAGGAGGCTGTAAAAGATATTGCAATGCCTGGATGATGCACTGAGAGTTGTGGTTAGGATTCCCCATTTTTGGTGTTGCTTCCTACCGCGTTGTGTGGACCACGGCGAGCGGTGAGGGGGGCAAGAGGTTTAAAAGGGCATAAGAGAGAATTTTGCTGTGGAACATTAGGGCGAGGGGGTTTTTTGGTTTCAGGCAGCCCATGAAGTCACAGGCGAGAGGACAGGGCTATGCAGGTTGTTAGTATCGCATAGCACCTAGAGTAATCGGCGCCAAACAGTTTTCGCAGAAGGAGATAGGAAGCAAGGCATGGCAGCATGATGGTCGCCAGCTCAGAATGGGGGGATAAGGTGAGTTGGGCGGGTGAGTGGTTGCGAGGCTGCAGGCCTCCGGGGGGTGGGGGCTGAAGGCCCCTGGAAAAGCAGAAGTCCCTCATAATGAGGTGTTTTGTGTGGCGCAATGGGCTAAGCCTTCAGCTAAAGGGGCTAGTTTTTGTGGCTGTGGGATGAGGAGCTTCTGGGTCAGAGTCACAGTGCTGGCGAGAGGCGCGGCATACTGGCAGAAAGTGGGCTGGTGGGCTGCATGGTGCAGTTTGCCTGGGAAGGAGTCTGACTGGAAGGAGGAGAACAGAGGCACGGTCAAAGAAAAAAGGGGGTTCGTTGGAAGGATCCTTGGCACAAGGGGGCAGAAAAGTAACAGAAAGAAAGGGCTCCAAAAAGCAGGGGCCCAACCACGTGGCGATGGCGTGTGACGTCATCACCACGTGGGTCAAAAGGAGAGCGTGGTCCTGAGGACGGGGGGGTGGAAAGAAAAGCTGCAACACAATTGCACAGCATGCCAAGAGGGTGGAAGCTGCTGTTCCTGTATACAACCACAACTGCAGCTGTCTGATCCCTACTCAGGGCTGAAGCCCTGACAATGGGAAAACTCAGTAATAAAAAAGGGGGAGGGAGTGCATTGGGGCAAGCCAGAAGGGGAGAGGAAGTAAGAGGCACCATTTGGGGGGGAAGCCATTTTGTGAGGAATTTGGATGGCCAGAGGCGTGGACGCAATGGCTGACTGCAGGGCAATGACAGATGATGCCTGGGTAGTTTAGGCCTGAAGGAAAGCCACAAAACAATGTGGTGTGGGGAGTGCAAAAGAAAAGAAGCATTGCAGCAGTAGGAGAAAGCGGGGTGGGGGAAGTGGCAGGCAAATTTTGTGGTGGTCAGGATGGAAGGCTGGGGTTTGAATGGTGTGGTTGGGCTTGGCCCAAAGAATTGCAAGCAGAGGTACAGTGGTCTAGAAGATAGGCAAGAGGTTTTTTTTTTCTGTTAAGAGATGTGCTGTAAGCGCAAGGGGTTTTAGAAGGCCACAAGAGGGCCGAGAAGACGGGGGGGTGGGAGGCAGCAATTTAGACACAGCTGATAAGGTCAGCAGGAACAAGTCCCTGAAGGTGGGGGCAAGGGATATATATATATATATATATATATATATATATATAAAATAAAAAGCGAAGCATCGCAAAAAAAAAAAAATTGTATTGGGGAGAGGAGCCAAACAAAAAAAAACAAATAAATATATATATATATAAAATAAGAAAGGGGATATACGCGGAAGGCAGTGTTTTTTGTTAACAGATATTTGTTGTTGTAGATACAGATGGAGGATGGCACCTAGAAAAACAAAGCCCAACAAGGAGGAGTGCTTCAAGGCGGAGATGGATTTGGTGGAGAAGGCTAATCGGTTGTTGGAGGTGGCAGAGCCTGAGGGTGTGGAAAAGGGTAAAAAGCGAGAAGCTAAGATGGGGAAGAGTAAGGAGACTAACAAGAGGGTACCAGCATGGGTCACCACTAGGGAGCCCAGTGGGGTGATTCCATTGACGGAACCACGGACCCCTTCCCCGGAGAGCCCGGTACCTGAGCTGTGCCCGGACCACACCCTGCGGCCAGAGGGAAGAGCAGATCCAGCAGTGCTGATGTGCCAACCTACCCTACCAGCACCAAGCTTAGTGCCATCACTGCTGCAATCGAGCTGTCCCCAAGTAATGGGAATACCAACGCCTGGGCTTGGCTCTTCACAGACACCCACACCAGGTAATCAGGGGGTGACAGTGGAGAGCAGTATAAAAGAATATATAGCGCAAATGTTAACAAGTATGGGGGAGAATGGCATTGGCCAGTTAGAAAAAGTACTGGGCGAGTTAAAAGGGGGTAGGGATGATGTGGGGTGAGGGGCGACGGTGGGTAATCAGGGGTAAGGAAGGAGTTAGGGGCTGCTGGAGTCCGCCTAGCAGACCATGTTCCAGCAGCAGTGAAAGAGAAGATATGGAAAGCACATTTGCTGGAGCTGGAAGGATACTGCTTTCTTCAACTGCGAGCTGTGTGAGAAATTCTATATTGCACTTGATATCTGCAACAAACGTGCACTTTTGCTTAATTCTGTGGGAGGTGAAACTAACTACCCTTGGTAATTGCTTTTTATTCACATATTTATTTAGGGTTTAACCAAGAAGGGGCTTGTAAACTCTGTTTATCTTGTTAGTAACTTCAGAAGGATTTAAATACTGCATTTGGGTAGGTCCTTGGAAGTAGCTAGATTGTCTACTAGGATTTGCTGACAGTTAAACTATTTTTAAATTTCAGGTGGCTGAGCAGTTGAAAAAGAAACTTGCAAACTCTGCTTATCTTGGAAGTAACCTCATAAGTGTTTAAATACTTCATTCTGGTTGTCCCTTGGGGGTAGCTGGATTGACTACTAGGCTTTTGGGACTGAAACTATTTTTAAATAATTTACTGGTGCGTGGGAGTTTGTGATAGTTAAACTCTTTTTAAACAGAGTTACTGGGGTTAAGGAGTGGTCACAGAAAAACCTGCAGTGTGAAACAGGAAAAGACGGTCTTTCAAGCAACAGAGGGTGGTGGATTAAGGTTTACGTTTTTGTTACAATTCTTAAGATTTTCAGTGCAGGAAGAGTTTAAAGCACAGCTGACTTATTTTGGGGCAGACAGCTCTCAGAGCACAAACCACCAGGCCTGTTTTGGGGCTGGAAGGTTTACCTGTGTCTGACTTGGATGTGTGGATTTTCTCTGATTGATTAGCAGGTTATTTCTCTATCAAATTGTTGTGTAGGACATCTTCCTGACAGGAAGGCACTCATTGCAGCAGTGGGTCAGAGCTTCTAGCTGATTGTTTTATGAGGGCACAGTTTAGGCCCAACCCCTTCCCATCCCTCACCCCACCCACCCCTGGAAATAAGTTCCTTTATACCTGGGGTTCTGACATCATTTCCTCAAGAGTGCAAGGTGCATGTCACTGTCATATCCTCTCTAGCACACTGCACTGACAATATAAGCATAAACATTGTATAATATAAATATATATTTCTACATTACAAACCAATCACACAAAAAAAAAATGTGGAGAGTAGTGCAATGTAATGGCTGTGGGGCAGCAGTCTTCCGGGAGTCTTTCTGGAGGCTGAGATGCTGCCCTATTTGCAGACAACTGTCTGCCCTGAGGGAGGAAGTTGTCAGTCTTCAGGCCACACTGGACAGTAGTACGGGGACCTTCCCCCAGGCCACAATGGACAGTAGGAAGGGAACCTCCCCCATCCAGGGAGCACCAGAACCACCACCACTACCTCAGAGGTTGCAAAGCACAGCAGTTGGACCACAGTGGGCTCAGGGAGGATGAGGATGGTGAAACAGAGGCACACCCAGTCACATGTTACACACCACAATCCATACACCATTCTGGGGGAGCATAGCTCCCCTATAGATACACCCGCAGAGGAGACTAAGGAGGCTGAGGACAACTGTCACAAGGGAGGCCCACAGGAAGGAGGCAGAGGACACCACAAGGAAAGGAAGCAGCTCCTGGTGGGGGACTCAATTATTAGGGGGATAGAACTGGGAGGAGCTGGGAAATCTGAAGTAAGGTGCCTGCCTGGTGCCATGGCTTGGAGGGACAGGAAGTGCATCCTCAGAATCACAACAACAGCTGCAAGGGATTCTGAGCTGGACGTAATTGTCCACCTAGGGACAAATGACTTGGCTCATCATGAGGTTAGAGCAGTGCAGGAGGACATTGCAGAGTTGAGGAGGGGCCTAAGACAAGTAGCAAACACAGTATCCTTCTCAGAGGTGCTGCCTGTCAAAGGCATGGGGGAGGCGAGGGTAATTGGCACCATGCAGTTTAATGAATGGTTGAAAAAATGGTGCAGAGCACAGGGATTTGGCTTCACTGGGGACTGGGGTTCCACCTGGAGGGACACCAGCCTATACTGGCAGGATGGTCTGCATCTGTCCAGGAAGGGAACAAGTCTTTTGAGCAATCGGTTTAAATGCTTCATTGGCAAGCTTTTAAACTAGTCAATGGGGAGGCACTGACAAGCAGCAGAAAAATCCCAGCCTCTCCCTACAAAACAGGGTACTAAATGAGAAAAGACCAAGGTAGAACGGTCAGTGGGGATGCTGCAACAGAAGGTGAGCCATCAAAAATGGAAGCAATGAGTACCAATGCCCGTAGTCTAGGTAACAAGCTTCCTTAATTAGTGGCCTTGATGGAGGAGGAACATCTGGATATCGTGGCAGTCACAGAAACATGGTACACACAAAACCATGACTGGGACGTAAACATACCAGGATACACTATCTACAGGAGGGACAGGGAGGGTAAAAGAGGGGAGGTAGTTCTTTACATAAGGGAAGGAATAAAAGCAACAGAACAAAAGGGTAAACAGGAGGAGAAGAAGCACTGTGGGTAAATTTGGAGACAGGCAATGGCACCACAATCCGCACAGGGTTGTATAGAACCCCTTCTCAGGGGAGGAAATGGACAAGGAAATGATAGAAAGTATACTTAGAATGGCAGAAAAGGGAGATATTGCTGATGGGTGATCTGAATATGCCAGATGTTAACTGGAGTGCAGTTGCAGCTGCCACTTCGAAGAGTGCAGTTATTCTAGATGCCCTACAGGGGGCATGCCTTAGACAACTAGTACTGGAGCCCACTCGAGAGGGAGCAATATTAGATTTGATACTCTCGAATGGAGATGGAGAGAGGATCACAGATGTAGAAGTGGGTAGCCATCTGGGAACTAGCGACCATCGAACAGTATGGTTCACAATAAACACAGCAATAGAGTCAAGCCATACAAAGACAAAAGTACTGGACTTTAGGAGGGCTGACTTTGCCAAAATGGGTGAGTGCCTAAGGAATGCACTAGCAAATGGGCAGGAAGGAGGTGTGGAAGAACAATGGGGAATAATAAAAACTGCCATCACAGAGGTAACAAGCCTTTGTGTGAAGCAAATAAACAAAACAAGACGATGTAAGAAACCACTATGGTTCTCAAAGGAAGTGGCAGTGAAGGTTCAAGAGAAAAAAAGCATTCAGGAAGTACAAGGAATCGCAGCAGGAGCAGGACAGAGAACTGTATCAGTTAAAGCAAAAGGAGGCTGGGAAGGCAGTCAGAACAGCAAGGCCCAAACTGAGGAAAAGATAGCCAACTCAGTTAAGAAGGAATAAAACCTTTTATAGGTACATCAGGGAGCAAGGAAGACCAAGGGAGGGATAGTGAGGCTTAATAAAGGGGAGGGAGGGTGGGCAGAGTGAGAATGTGAAAAGGCAGAGATACTAAACAAATATTTTGCTCAGTATTTACAAAGGAAGAGGGGGAGGTACATAAAACAAACAGTAGTAACACTCTGGATACAGAAGTTGATACCAGCCCATTTACAGAAGAAAGGGTTCTGAAAGAACTCTTAAAACTGAAGGTGGACAAAGCAATGGGGCCTGATGGGATTCATCCCAGAATTCTAAAAGAACTAAGGGTAGAACTAGTGACACCACTGACTACCCTCTTTAACAAATCATGGGAGGATGGGGTGGTACCCGAGGACTGGAGGAGGGCAGATGTGATTCCCTTCACAAAAGTGGGAGCAAGGCAGAAGCAGGAAACTATAGACCTGTTAGTTTAACCTCAGTGATAGGAAAATGATGGAATCACTTCTAAAGGAAAGAATTGTCCAGTATCTAGAGGCCAGAGGGCACAAGACCCTAGGCAGCATGGATTCACAGCGGAAGGTCATGCCAGACGAACTGATAGATTTCTTTGACTGAGTGACCAAAGTAGTAGATCAGGGAGGGCTGTGGACATGGCCTACCTAGACTTTAGCAAGGCATTTGACACAGTCCCACACAAAAGATTAATATATAAGTTAGCCAGCCTGGGATGGGTCCCAAGATGACAGCCTGGGTAAAAATTGTGCTGGAGAATAGGACACAGAGGTAATAGTAAATGGAGTCACTCCAGAAGAAAGGAGGAGGTTACTAGCGGGGTACCGCAGGGTTCAATATTAGGACCAGTCCTCTTCAATGTCTTTATAAGCGACATTGCAGAAGGACTGGAAGGAAAAGTATGTCTCTTTGCAGATGACACTAAGATCTGCAACAGAGTTGATGCACAGGGTGGGGTGGAAAGGATGAGAAGGGACTTGGCAAGGTTAGAGGAATGGTCAAATGTATGGCAGCTTAGATTCAATGCTAAGAAGTGCAAGGTAATGCACCTGGGAAACAAAAACCAGGGGAAGAGTACACAATGGGGGGTGAGATACTAACAACAACAAAATGGAAAGGGACCTGGGGGTAGTCATATCAGATGACCTAAAGGTGGGCAAGCAATGTGAGAAGGCAGCAAGGAGGGCTGGGGGATACTGGGATGCATAGGAGAGGCATCACCAGTAGAAAACAGGAAGTTATTATCCCTCTGTACAGACAGCTGGTGAGACCCCATCTGGAGTACTGTGTGCAGTTCTGGAGACCCAATCTCCGCAAAGACATAGACAGGATGGAAGCTGTCCAGAGGAGGGCAACTAAAATGGTGCAGGGTCTGCACCAGAGGACATATGAAGAGAGACTTAAGGAGCTTAATATGTATAGCCTCGAGGAAAGGAGGGAGAGGGGACATGATAGAAACTTTCAAGTACCTCAAGGGAATCAACAAAGTCCAAAAGGGTAGCATCTTTCAAAAAGAGTGTGCAAGAACAAGAGGGCACAATTTGAAGATAGAGGGGGCGGCTCTGAGGTAATTTAAGGAAGTATTTTTCACAGAGAGGTTGTGGATGCATGGAATGGCCTTCCGGAGGAATTGTGGAGTCAAAATCAGTGGTGGAATTCAAGCATGCATGGGATAGTCATAAGGCAATTCTGGGGGGTGGGGGTAGAAAGAAGTAGGCTGCTGGTTAACTAGGATCTGCAGCTTATCCAGTAGGTAGGGAAATGGGCAGACTGGGTGGGCCAAGCGGTCCTTATCTGCCGTCAAATTCTATGTTTCTATGTTCTATGTTTCTATGGAAAGGGGAATATGTGGATATTTTTGCAATAGCAAATGTAGATAGCATGGAAAATATGAGGAAAAAGATAGCTTTAAGAAGAAGGACATGGCAGCAGCAGCAGTAGTGCTGCTCAGAAAGGAAGACGAGGACAAAACATGGAAAGGAAAAATGTGGGATAACTGGTCCACAGGTTTTACGTATTTCACTGCCATTGTGATAGTGAAGCGGGCGGAATTAGCTATCCCCCTTCTCACCTGCTCCCTCATCATAAAAAATGCATACAAGAAGTGGGGGCATAGCTGGTTACATTACCATGAAAAATTTAGAAAGAGAATGGCGCATTTTGGGGACATACAATGGGACACCAGACAAATAGATTTGTGGCTGGATATTTACACGGGGCCTTCAGACAAAGAAACAGAAGGTGAGAAAAGGGCGTTGGCAGCAACGAAGGCATGTTGGGAATACAATAGGGCTGCCTGTTCCTGGCTGAACTGCCAATTTCAGCACGTGTGCTCCAAGTGTGGGGGACATCACCCAGCAGCCAAGTGCAGGTACAGCTGGGAAAAAGGGATGAGCAGTCAGGACAGCGCACATCAACCATCTTTTCAGAATGGGCAGAATTCCTTTTGGGGGCAGCACTGGGGGAGGGGGAACAGGGGTAGAGGAGCAGGGGGAAAATGGCAGGCCTATCAGCCCCGACATCAGGACACATAGGGGGACCATGAAGGGTGGGTTCCAGTTGGTGTGGACACCCATAAACATAGGAAGGATGAAAAAATGATTGAGGGGATATCCAGACAGGGTCACGGCAAAATTATTGGGAGAGGGTTTTGAATATGGTTTTAGCTTGCAGTTTAAAGGGTGCAGGAAAAAGACGGTGGCAAAAAACTTATAATCTGTACAGGGGAAGGAAGGGGTGTTGGTACGGAAGATTCAGAAGGAGGTAAGGGCGGGTAGGGTCGAAGGCCCGTTCACGACCCTGCCACTGACCAGCCTGAGGGTTTCACCTTTGTGTTTGGTACCCAAAACACAAGAGGGTGAGTATCAGGTAATACATCACCTGTCTTACCCAGAAGGGGATTCAGTCAATGATTCCATAGGAAAGGAGGAGGAGAGCAGAGACACCTACGCCACACTGGAGGATGCAGTAAAAATGATTAGAACAAAACGGGAAGCGTGGGTGGCAAAAACAGACATAGAATCAGCTTTTCGCCTCTTACCGGTTAGGCTAGAAGACTGGGACTTACTGGGTTTCTGGGTGGAAGACAAGTATTATTTTGATAAAGCCATGCGAATGGGGTGTTCAAAAGCATGTGCAACATTTGAGATGTTTAGTACCTGGCTACAATGGGTTTATCAGAACAGGTTCGGTTACCGGACGGTGGTGCACTACCAGGATGATTTCCTTTTCATTGGGGAGGGAAAGGTAGAAACCCAGGTCATGCTTAAGAATTTCCAGAGATTATGCCAGGAGGTGGGCATCCCATTAGCCGAAGACAAGACCGAGGGACTGAGTCGCATAATTGAGTTCTTGGGGCTGGAACTGGACACGAAAAAGGAATTGTTCTGTCTGCCCGAGCAGAAGATTAAAAAACTTAAGGAACTATTGAAGGCAGTAAAAAAACGCAGGAGGGTGAGGCTGCAGCAAGCGCAGTGGTTACTGGGTCACTTGAACTTCGCATGTAGAGCGATCACACTAGGGTGTACGTTTACACAGCGTTTAGCCTGGGCTACGCGAGGGGCCACACGGCCTCACCACTGGGTAGATCTTAATAAAATGACTAGGGAGGACATGGCAGCATGGGAGCAATTTCTACAAGAATATAACAGGCCCACATTCTGGCAGGATGAATGGATGTATAACATGGACTTACAGCTATATACAGATGCTGCGGGGGGTATAGGGATGGGAGGGTACCTCCAGGGAAAATGGTTAGCAGAACCTTGGCTGGTGGTCTGGAGATGGGGGGGTGACAAAAGATATCACCTTTCTGGAACTATTTCCCATATGGGTGGCTATGATAGTATGGGGGGGAACTCAGGAACAGGCAGGTCACATTTTGGAGTGACAATAGAGCTGTTGTGGAAGTACTGAACAAAAAAAGGATAAAGTCAGACAGAGTTATGAGAGTATTGAGCAGAATGGTGTGGTTGAGCTTGTCCTTGAACATGTCTTTCAGAGCAAAACACGTCAATGGAGTTGACAACATGATAGCTGATTGCCTCTCCCGATTGCAGATGGACAAATTCAGGACCTTTGCACCCGGAGCAGAGACAAAACAGATCATCATTCAGGATCACATATGGGCAATTGGATTGGGGGAGCTGAGGCATTGTTCTGAAACTCCTGGGCCCCTTGGACCCTGAGAGTATATGAAACCTCCTGGAGGGTGTTTCAAAAGTTTCAGGACGAGTACTGTGGGCAGGTAAGTGGTCCAGCAACAGGGGAACAAGTGGTGCAATTTATAGTCAAGGGTTGGAACCAGAACATAGCACACTCAACCATGGGGGTACATTTGGCAGCCATAGGTCAAATCTGCACATTAAGGGGCTGGGAGGACCCTACAAAAACTAACCTTATTAGGAGAATGATGCAACGCTGGATGAGAGGGACAGGGAAGAGACAAGACAGCAGAAAGACAATATCAGAAGGGCTGATGGTAAGGTTAGTGGGGGCATTAGGGCATATCTGCATTTCCAGGGAGGAGGCGGCGTTATTTCAGGCACTATACATAGAAACATAGAACATAGAAACATAGAAATTGACGGCAGATAAGGACCGCTTGGCCCACCCAGTCTGCCCATTTCCCTACCTAATGGATAAGCTGCAGATCCTAGTTAACCAGCAGCCTACTTCTTCCTACCCCAACCCCCTAGAATTGCCTTGTGACTGTCCCATGCATGCTTGAATTCCACCACTGTTTTTGACTCCACAACCTCCTCCGGAAGGCTGTTCCATGCATCCACAACCCTCTCTGTGAAAAAATACTTCCTTAAATTACCTCTGAGCTGCCCCCCATCTTCAAATTGTGCCCCCTTGTTCTTGCACGCCTCTTTTTTTGAAAGATGCTACCCTCTTGGACTTTGTTGATTCCCTTGAGGTACTTGAAAGTTTCTATCATGTCCCTCCCTCCTTTCCTCATGGCTATACATATTAAGCTCCTTAAGTCTCTCTTCATATGTCTTCCAGTGCAGACCCTGCACCATTTTAGTTGCCCTCCTCTGGGCAGCTTCCATCCTGTCTATGTCTTTGCAGAGATTGGGTCTCCAGAACTGCACGCAGTACTCCAGATGGGGTCTCACCAGCTGTCTGTACAGAGGGATAATAACTTCCTGTTTTCTACTGGTGATGCACCACCATGTATAGTGGGGCCTTAAGGCTGAGTGAGATAGTGGGCCACAGCAAGAAGACGGAAGGTGGGGGTTTACAATGGGAGGACATGGAATGGATGAGTGAAGCCATAACAGTCAAGTAACGGGGGTCCAAAACTGATCAGAAAAAACAAGGGAGGAAGGTGTGATTGTGGACACACCAAAATAAATCCATTTGCCTGGTGACGGCGCTGCACGTATATGCGGCAGACTGAAAAAAAACAGGGTAATGGAAGGATATTTATACATGGGGATGGCAGGCCAGTCTCTGGGTACCAGGTGGCTGCGGTATTGAACAAGGTACTCTGGTTTGTTGTGGAGTCAACGGAGGAATATTCCTCGCATTCATTTAGAATTGGGGCAGCGTCAACAATGTCTGCTTAGGGCAAAGGAGCCGAGGAGATCAAAGAGAGAGGAAGATGGTCATCAGGATGTTATAAAAAATACATACAAGAATTACAATGCTAAAATGTTTGTTTTCTCTCCCATAGCAGGTGCATCAAGAAGAAGGGAAACAAGGGGGGGGGGAGGACAAGGACATGGACATATATTCATTCTTTGTGCTTTGATCAACCAGGTACAACCAAGAAGCTTGAGGCATGGATTTGCGTGCACTCTTTTGTGCATTGGGTAGAAAAATGGGCAGTCCAGAGACAAGGGGGAAAACAACTGTACCTAGATATTGACACAGTAAGGCTGGTGTGGAAAGGCCGACGGGGCATGAAATGGGCGCAGCTGCTGCCAGAGCTCAGGGAAATCAGGAGGGATCATAGATGACCAGACCTGATTGTGGTACATCTTGGGGGCAACGACTTGGGAACAAGGCCTTGGTTGGACATTTTTTATCAGATAGAGCATGATGTTAAAATAATAAAAAACTGGTGGCCAGAGGTAACTTTGGCATGGTCAGAAATCACTCCTCACAGGGTATGGAGGCAGGCGGAGAGGCACAAGAGCATAGACAGGGCCAGAAAATGCATGAATTTGAGAGTGGTGAGAGTATTCCAGGGTATTGGGGGAATGGTGATTAAACATGGGATCATGGAGGGGGTAGACGAGTACTACAGAGGGGATGGAGTGCATTTGTCGGGTCTCGGCCTGGCCATGTTCAACACTGAGATTTTGAATGCAATAGAGTCATGGCTGGTACGGAAATAAGGGTAAAAAAAAAATGTTTTTGGGGGAGGGGAGAGGAAAAGGGGGGAAAGTCCACCGTCCATCACAAGCTGGAGGTGGACTAGTGGAAATAAGAAGCAAAGGCACAGTGTGTATGCCCGTGCCCCCGGTGCAGGACATAAGAATAAGAGGCCAGGATACCCCCCATGATGTATGTTGGTGGGGGGCAGCAGAGATTGAGAGATCTGGCTATTAATTAAGAGAACAACAAGAGAAAAATGATATAATGTATGCACCAAATGGAAATGTAAAGTTTATGTACATATGATGTGGAATATGGAGAGAAAAATGTACCAAGGTGAACAAATGGTGAATTATCATAAATATATCAAATCAGTAAAATTATTGCCAAGACTGAGCAACCTCACACTACTGGTCCGTGTATTTATTGGTGGGGTTCTGGGGACAATGCAAATAAATACTACTCTTGCTGTGTAAATGAGCAGAAGAACAAGGAGAATAAAACAGTTCAACAAAGAGAAAGGTAAACATCAACATCTACAGATGTACTATATTTAACAGCTCAGCTTTTGTGGTCGCTACACCCCCATTAGTATTATATAACCCTTTAAGGGATCTTTTCTCAGTCCTAGTATTGCAAACCTTATAGGGGGTCAAAAGTTTGCATCCATCTTTGAGTCCCAAACCTCATTTCTTGGTAGAGTGACAGTGCTCTATTATATTGTAATTTCTTCATTTGTTGTTTAATATACAGTATATAGAATAAAGTATGGGGTGGTGTGTGTATCGAGAATCGTACACACACCTGAGGTGGATGCTACATAAACCCGAGAGCAAAGCTCGAGGGGTTTGTGCAAGCATCCAACACTGAGGGTGTGCGTAAAATTTGAGCTTACACACCACCCCATGTTTTATTGTATAAATTTGATGGCTATCTTTTTTTTCACCACAGCAATTATATAAAATAAAACATCTCTGTGCAGCTGCAGCATGACAGGTTTCATGGTCGGAAGCAGCTGTTGATGGACAGATAAATGATTTTTTTCTCAAAAAGTAGCCCACTTTTAGCCCAGCTTTATTTTGTTGTTTGTTTGTTTTTGTTTTTTGACTTACCGCCTAGTCAGAGTCACAGTGTAGTATCCGATAGTAAGCCATGGTGTCCTGCAACAAGGAAGGGCAGAGCAGCACCTGGCACATGCACAGTAGTAGGGAAACCTGGCACTTGTTTGCCATGTTTGCTTGTTCACATCAGTCTGTATACTGTGGTCTCATAAATCTGTTTGTTTGTCCAGACGTGGAGCCTTTGCAAAGTAGTCTTTGACCCAAAGGTTGTAATTCCAAAAAAATAATACATAAATAAATAAATAAATTATAAACACTCCTTTATAACAGCAAATGATACCATGCGTTTCCTATGGAAAAACAATGATAGCCATTTATTATTGCCTATTTGAGCACTATAATCAATATTCTCTGTTTCTGTTCTAGAGATAAGCTTATGCAATTGTGATCTAAGTGTCAGATTTTGTAAATATGCATCCTATGCTGTAGTCCCAGAATATTTTTTGTTTAATTGTACAATATCTGTTTTATTGTCCTCCCACCATAATTCAATGTTATCATAAAAACACATCACTAACAACAGAGCAGTCAAAAGTTGATCCCATTGTTTTCCTAGGACAAGATCCTCTAGTCTGCTATTATTTAGGCACCATTGACCTTTCCCATGTATAGGGGAATGTCCCCACTTCAACATGTAGCTAACCATTTTGTGGTCCAAAAAGTCATAACTAATAGTACTGGCTAATTTTACAGTTATGATGTCTGAAATAAATATGTAGTCAATTCTAGCTGACTAGGGTCCTTTAAAAAAAGTGTTGCCACCAGTAGAATATAGTACTCTATAGGCATTCTTTAGTTTAGCAGTTTTGAGTATACTATTTAGACTATTAAAGTCACTGAACATTTTAGTAGTTTAGAGGCCTCTGTCCGTCAACGTAGTTCCACAATTAAAATCGTACCCCCAGATAACAGTTCTGGAAGTACAGTATGTAGGAAAGGCTGTATGTCTGTAAACAACCCAGCTCATGGGGCTTTCGTTTGTGGTGCACATGTTGCAATAATTTGCAATCTTTCCATTCCTAGTATGACATCTAGGGACAGGGTTCTGCCATGATATATTTCAGTATCTTTAGTTAACTTCAGCCTACTGTCATTAAACAAAATCCCTATACCATCACACTTATCCAATCCTATGAACCAAAAGGAGTGACCTTTTGTCCAAAACCTGAATGCGTGAGAAAGTTCATAAGTAGTCCTAAGTCTGGTATCCAGCAGGAGGATAACATAGCTGTCAGTATTCTGTAATTCAGTAAGCACCATTAAACATTTCATATAGCTCTTGATACTGTTGACATTGATGGTGGTGACTTTAAATGAGGCCATACAAAATCAGATTTGCTGGGGTCTCAGGTAGTACTTTTGTTTTGAGACTGAGTCCATCTTCTGGGGATCAGTGCAGTATCTGTAGCCAGGTGGTCTTCCTGATCAGAGAGGAGGTCTACTTGGGAAGAGGTCTTTGATGAGACCTTTGAGTCATCTTCCTCCAAATCAGATTTTTTCCAGTCATCCTGCTTAGAGCGCTAAACCTATTGTTAAATTGAACAGTGGGAGGAAGTTTGGATTTGTTCCCTTTTGGTGAGATTTTCCCCCTGTTCTCAATCACTTTTTCTAGCCTCTTAAAGGCACTGGCTGACAGTTGTCAGTAGGGGGAGGGTGGGGGGACATTTGGGTCTGCTCTGTGCTATCCTGGGCCAACTGTGTGTGTGTGTGTGTGTGTGTGTGTGTGTGTTAAAGCTTCAGAGTCATCGTTCAACAAAAGGGGAGCTAAAGCAAGGTTTTCCAAAGGAGGGATATCCACAAGCACTATCATGTCACTATCCTGCTGCATGTGCTGGTCCTCAAGTATAGTGTCCTGCACTTCAGAGGAAAGCTGGTGGAGGCTGCTCTCCATTCTGAGGCCTGTGCTGCTCCCTTTGGTTGTGCCTGAGTAACTAAAGTTTCAGGGTACAGACTTTCACCATTGTTGTGGGAAGCCCAAGTACACCTGGCAAATAAGTGATTTCACCTTTTGCAGATGTTATACTTAAAAAGAGTTCTGACAATCTTTAGTCAGATGTCCATATTCAAGGCAATGAGTACACTTTACACTGTCACATGCATTTCCAAAATGAACCCTGGAACCACACTTAAAACAAAATTTCTGTTGTCCAGAATAGAATAAGGTATCTCTGTCTCTCCCTAGAAAGAAAACACTTGGTAAATGCATCACTCCAACATTAGTATTTTAAGGTTCACTTTAACTTTCCACCCCCGTCCATATTTGCTTGGAGTCTATGATTGGAGCTGGTGTATCCAAGACTTCACACCAGTTCCTTAACCAAAACAAAATATCTGAAAAACGAACCCTTTCATTTTTTTTCTCTATATATTTTGAAGAATTTTTCCCCCTTTTACTGACACCTCAATCTCTAGCACATGCACATGCATGTGGAGGCATGTGCATGCCATGCATCAAGGCTCTCTCCCTTCATGCCACCCCCTCTGCCTGTGCTGACACCGGACCTCCACCAGGTGACAGCAGGACTATGGGGGGCAACCACCTCCCCTAGGAGAGAAGAGCTGCTGTGAGGCTGCTCAATCCTGCTCCTCTCCCCCGTGATGGCTCCCTGATGACCTGAGATCATTACCAAACCCAGGTCCACGGTGTAGAGTGAGGTAAGGCATACAGCACCTCAGCCCTCTGTGCTACTGGGCTGGCCCCTTTCATTTTTAAATAAGATAGTTAGAGTTCTAATATGTGGCTTAGTAAGTGCAATTGCCAAAAAAGGGCTCCACAAGGGAGTTTTGTGCAGTTCATTGTTCTTCGCTCACAACCTATCTAAACTAGAAATTTGCTTAAAACTAACATAAAATTTAGCATCCCCTGTATGTATAAGGGCATAGATTTCTGATGAAAAAAACTTCAGAGAGTCTTTCAATAATGTTCTAGCAATATGCACCCTGTCAGACAAAGGTGTCCAGCCCTCCTTTGTAAATAAGGCAATTTTTCCATGGAGCCGGCTCCCCTCTTGTGGTAAAAAGTTCAGAAAATTTATTTTGGGGGTTCCCTTGATTCTGTAGCAGAAGTTGAGGGTATATGTTCACCTGGGGTTAAATTAACACCTGAGACTTGTAGGGTATGAGCCTGCTGCATAGACTCTGTCTGTTCAATACATCCCAATGTAGGGGAAGACAGTCCATTGGTATTTACATTTGCCACAGCAGGTAAGGAAGTGGGTTCAGTGATCTGTAGTGATAGGTTCCATTCAGCCAAGTCCTGACTGATACAGCTGTACTGTGGGATCATTTTCATCAGGCTTCCAGCTCCCAGTTCCATTTTGAACCCACCCTGCAGCTAGCAAAGCCAGTTCAGGAGACCAGTCTTTAAAATCTTTTGAAGGCTGCTTTGTACCTAAACCAGCTCATTTAATACAAAGGTTTTTTTCCCTGTTTTTTTTTTTTGCTCCTCTGAGCCCTGGCAGGTGGCTTCAGCCCTGTGAATGGAGGGACTCTCGCTCCAGCTCTGCCACTCCTGTACTAGGTGGCCCCGGAAATTCCCCCATGGATAGCCTACCATGGTAGGACCAGAGGGAGGTTGCCGGCTTCTCCTACCCCCAGAGACCCAATCCAGACTCTGGGACTGCTCCTGGGGGTGGGAGGCCATCATTGAGCCTGCCAGGCTTGATTTTCCTGGTTTTCCTCCCTACTGTCCCTCCCCACTGACTCGTACATCGGCTTGAGCTTCCTGTCCCCTATCCCCCTCCAGATGTTGCTAGAGGGCAATCATCAGGTGGGAGAGCTATACCTCCCTCCCTGAGAGAGGAGAGCAGCTCTCTATATGCTAAATCCTCTCTTGACCCAGCCGGCCTCCAGTGGCCTGGGCTTATTCCTGAATCTGGGTCACCGGAGTGCACAAGGTGTGGCATCCAGCACCTCAACCTGCAGTGCCACTGGGCTGGCATTTCCCCATTAGTTTAATGTCGGCAGGCATATCATGATGTGGTACAGGCTGTAAGAAATCATGCCAGATAGACAAATTCTCCCTATCCATATTCTCTGTTGCTTGTATATTAATATCAATAGGTTCTGTCTCAGCTATGGGTATATCACAAGAAGTAACAGAATCAATACCTGTGGCAGTGTCAGCTAGCACGTAACAATCAGGCTGGGAAGGTGCAGTTTGCATGTGAGATAACGCAGCAGCCATGACTTGCTGCTTTGATGTTGCTGCATCATAAACATTTGTCAAAATCAGCTGAGCACTTTATCTGAGTCCCTGAGCAGGCTGTGAGGCTCCCAGTCATGACCACTCTGGTGCAAACACAGAGTGCGTTGCTTTCTTTCACAACAAATCTTGCTGGGCGATGATGTCCGGAAGTTGTCATCATCTGCATTTGAATTCAAGAAGTAAATCATCATCCTAATCCTGTGTGGAAGACTCCCAAGGTATAACCTTTGTATTTCTGTAGGTACAGCATTTCATTCAGTGTTTTAGGCTCCCATTACCATTTTTTGATGCTGTTCTTTGAGGCAAACCAATGGTGCACTGGACATTGTGGTTGATGTCAGTCTCCATGGGGGCCTCTAACACTTTGGAAACAGGATGTGAGGCCATCCCACCTGCTCCCACCACCTCCATCCTCTCTCCACTGCCATGGACCGCCATCCTGGCAATGAAGACAGCAGCACCCCCTACCAAAGAGTAGGAGAATTTTCCCTGGTGTCCTGGCTAAATTTTCCCCATTCACTAAAAATACAGCTTAGTTACGTTCAGTTTCAGACGGGTAGCATCTGTACCTCCCCCCCTCCCCCGGGATGAGCTGAAAATAGGCAGAATTGTCTAACCCTCATTTCCTGGTCAACAAAAACGAAATAAAATTATCAGCTCGGCAAAATGCATCAATGCACAATTGTGGGAGGCACTGTACAGAGCTTCAGCCACTCCATAAAACAGAGCCTACCCACCTAGGAAATCCCTGGCAGTGTACCAGAGCCCCCTTCCTCACCCGATTCCTGTCAGCACTGTGGAACTGTATTAAAGCCCTTACTGGTCATTTAGTTGACCCCCCCCATGTCACTCAGTCCCTATTGCTATTGTGGAACTAGACTAAATCTGTTCCTTGGCAATCTAGTGGACCTTTCTCCCTCACCCAATCTGGTGTTGTGGAAATGCACTAATGCCAATCTATGGCACTTTAGTATTATCCTTAACTAATCACTGTCAAAGCTTCCCTTCCCAGCCCTCCCACTTAGTAACCACAAGCTCCACCTCTGTCAATCCCCAACTCACCCATCCATAGTTGAGCTACCAGCAGGTTCTCAAACATTGACCAGCTATGATCTCCTCACTTACTACCTAAGCCATCTGCCATCTGATTAACAAGTAGTGAAGATGCACATACTATAGAAACAGTTCTTTCTACAGAATGCATGCATTCACTGCTTGTCATTCAGATGGCAGCCTTCAGAGATGATGAGAGGAAGGTCTTTGCCAGTTGTCATCTGATGACCAGAGGGTGGCTGGCCTATGGTCTAGTGTCTGTGTTGATAGACAATAGGGTGTGTGTGTGTGTGGTGGGTGCTCAGTGGGTAAGCCAGGGTGGGGGGCTTTGACAGCTATCCAGCAGAAGATAACACTAGACTGCCAGGGATAGGCTTCACCACAATTCCACAACATCAGATTGAGTGAGGGAGAGGTCTCCACTAGACTATCAAGAAAAGGCTTTTGTACAGTTCCAAAAGATTTACAGAGATCAAGTAAGGAAAGAGGGTTCATCAGGTTGCAAGGCAAGATATTTAATACAGTTCCACATTACTGACAGGGTTCAATTAATGGAGGCGGTCCACTGGACTGCCAGGCAAGGACATTGGTACAGTCCCACAATACTGTCAGAGACTGGATACGGGAGAGGTGTCCAACAGACTGCCAGGGCTCAGATCTTTAATATTGCACAGTACCAACAGCAACTGGGTTGGGAGGACCATTTCACTGCCAGGGCCGGGATCTGCAATATAGCTCTGCACTAATAGGGACGTGGTGGGTGTAAACAGGGGGTCCCCAACACCAGTGTTACTGGGTGGACAGGGGTCACACATCACTGTGTACATTGATAAAGCAGAGTTTCATTAATTAGGGTTGCTCCAGCTGTCTTCTTGCTGCTTACAAAAGCCTTTGAATATACCATTACATCATGTGTGCAAGAGGGCACCCTGATTAGTAAGGTCGCAGTGTAGTCTGTGTATTAGTGCCATCCACTGTGTGCAGTACCAGTTACCTTTTGGATATGGTCCCAACCCAGCCTTGATGCACTGAGTCTGATAAACTTGGATGTATGCTTGTTAATGCTGTGCTAACCTTCATACTATGGGGTCATTGTGTGTCTCATTCTACCTCTCCCTCACAGACACTAAAGTATTGCCCTTAGCATTTAATAAGTTCGCTTACCTTATTGTTTTTAGTCACCTTGATCTTAAACACTAACTACAAACCTTCACTCAAGCATGTAGATGTGAAAGACCGTTGTGCAGCACGCAGTTTTTTTTAAAGTCACACAGCCAGTATATTTTCAAAACCTCCTGTAAGATTCCTGTTTTGTGAAAACCACTGTGCAGCAAGTAGATTTAAAAAACTGTAATGCAGCAAAAAGATTTTGGAAACCATTGTGCAGCACACAGATTTGAAAAACCTTCTGCTGGGGGGCGTGGCCAGTTACCTAGCTGTAGAGACATACTTCCAGAGAGCTCCTGCTGCAGTGTCCAAATTTCATGCCAGTTTGCTTGTTTTGGTTCAAATTAGCTGCAGAGAATTACAAAACTAAATACTTAAGTCTTAGACCTACCAGAAGATAACAAACTTATTGTGATGGATCGAAAGAATGCAGAGACAAAAGCTAATTTCTTTGCCCCTCGTGGCGGAGCTTCTAGGCCGCCGTCGATGCCTGCACCTTTGGCTGATGCTGCTGAAAAGATTGGAGACTTGGGACCAGCGGCGCTTGAATCCCTGCAGACAGCAGTTCTATAACTGACTGAAACAGTCCAAACTATGGACCAGAAAATCGATTCCTACCCCTCTCGTATGGTTTTAGTGGAGCAAAAAGTAGATGGGCTGGTGGAATCTACCCACACAGTGGAGCGGGCATCAGAGCAAGCCCAAGCAGCGGCCTCAACTTGTGTGAAGGAACAGGTCCTTTTAAAGTCTCGGCTAGAACACCTTGAAAATCTATCCAGAGACTCAAACGTCTGGATTATCGGACTCCCGGAGGGATCAGAAAATGAAGATCTACCTGGCTACTTGCGCGACTGGTTATCTGAGACCCTTGGCCTAGATCTTCATGGTCTTGTGGTGAGAGCCAATTGGGTCAATATCTGGAGATTGAGAATGTCCATGGAAGGAGCCCGGACTGTGATGATGGTGACCACTTCGCTGGTAGTGAGAGACAGGATCCTACGGGCTGTGCAAATTAAATGGAACCTCGAGGTGGACAGTTCAAAAGTGCTGTTCTTCCCGGATTTATCATACTCCACTTGAATGAAGAGAAAGAGGTTTGACACCATTCAGAGACAGCTTCGAGAGATGGACATACCAAATAACTTGTTGATGCCAGCGCGCCTGCATGTCAAGGTGGGCAAAAAACACATATTTATACCGATCCTAATGAAGTGGTTAAATTGGTGACAAAGCTAGAAGCTGAAAAAGCAGCTAGAGAAGGAGATGTATCCTCAGAATCAGATCTGGACGATGCTTAATTTGTAAAGTATAACTGCAACACATTTTTAGTTTCTAGCTGAATTGCTTTTGCCTTTCTCTTAACTGCTCAAAATGAGTTTGCAGTGACCAGAAAATTGATTGCTTTTCTGTCTGGGTTAATTTTGAAACCTTTATTTTCTTGTTTAAATATGGCTTTAATCTGAGCATAACAATGAGATTTTATTAGTAGGAAAGGCAGTATATGATTGATTCTAGATCTGACTGGATACATTCTTATTTTGGATTTAGATTAGAGGAAGCTGTGGGAGCACACTGGGAGATAAAAATGGAGCTATCTTTGTTTTTGAGCAGACAATAATTAAAGGCAAATAGCCTGGTTATGATTTTTTTTTAGATTAATCTCTTCAGTGAACTTTTCCAAAAATGAGAACTGGCAGCAATAGCCAGTTGAAATAACACTTTGTGTAATTACCATATATTTGGGTATCCCCCCGTATCTTGTTCCAATGGTTGCAATAACTCTCATATCTGTATATCCTTGTTATGCTGACTTTCATATGCTGTACTGTATTGTACAGAGTAATTGTATGCTATCTATTTGCATAAAAATCATAAATAAAAAGTTTTAAAAAAAGAAAAACCTTCTGCTGAATGTAGATTTTGAAAACATACTGCAGCATGAATATTTTGAAAACCATTGTCTAGATGTTCAAACTATTTGTGCAGCAGGTAGCTTTTCAAAAACATTTTAATTTCTAATTAATTTCTGAGCACGTCAGTGCAGTAGTACTAATACTGCACTCAGGGTGGAGGTGAGAGGTGGGCTATGCCAGTCGCCAGCTGGGGACAGGTGGGGGCTGCTGGGTGTGCTGGCATGGCTGGGTGAGGGGGTAGTGGGGCTCCAGACTACCAGGGAATCGGGAATTATTATATAATATGTAAATGTACAGTTTTGGGGGGGCACTAGACTGCCAAGGAATCAGGAATTATTTTATGTTATGGAAATGTACAGTTCGGGGGGCACTAGACTACCAGGAAATCGAGAATTATTTTAGAATATGGAAATGTATAGTTCTGGGAGTGGGGGCACTAGACTGACAGGGCTGGATTATTGCCGCATATGTGGTGGGTGACTCGCAGTTTGAGGAACGGGTGGGGGGATGGCAGCACTGCCCTATGGGGCATCTGCCAATGGCTGTTTTGGGGGCTGGGGGTATGGGTAGCCCTGTAGGGCCCCGCTCATGTGTGCTAGGCATGAGGGGAAGGGGAAACTGTGCGCTATCCACTGGACAGCAGACGGGTCTACAGGACCCCCCGGGGGCATCCATAAGTTATACCAGCTAAATGCTGGTATAACTTACAGTATGTTGCTGGATCTCCTCTGAGGGTTCTTGTAGAATCCCAATGAAGGCACTTTGTGGCTGCCCTTCTAGAATGGGGTGTAACTGCTGCCATAAACCCCCTAATGCCATGTTGCAGGAGGTTTATGCAGAGTAACAGCTGTTTGGTGCAAGTGGCCTGCGACATGTCACAGGTCACTTTGTAGAATTGAGCATGTCACAACTGCTGGTGTAAGTTGCTACATGTGCCATTCTGTTTGGCACAACTGCTGTCACGCCTGGTGTAACCCTTCTAGAATTGGGCCCGTGGAATGCAATACAGACAAAATAACAAAACATTGCATACAGAGAGCAAATAAATTAGCATAGAAATAATCTGTGCAGATTCTACACACTCAAAGTGCATAGTGCCAGAGTCAAGGGAGAGGAGGCTGAGCTGGTGCTAAAATTAGTAGTCAAAACTGTTTAATAAAGTTCTATGAGGTTGCTAAAACTATGACATTATGAGGCAGGAGGAAGTGAGGGGTTGTCAAAAGCCAAGCATGGATAAGGAAGGGTTTAGGAAGAGGGCTGGGAGGAACAGGTGTTGGGGGAGTTTTAGCTGGTGTGTAATGAAAAGAAGAGAGAGGATTTCTGTGAGGGATTCCTGTGCAAACAATGTGTTTATTAATTAAAGATATCTAAATGCAGGCTTCTTAGTAGCATGGCAGTAGATCTACCCCATGCCACATCAGAGAACCTAGATCAGAAGCTGTCTTGAATTACTGGGAGATGGCCAGGGTGGGGGAGAGGATCAAGTATCTGATTAACTGGTCTCCTCTCCTGAGAAGGGAGGGCTTTTTGGCTTGGCTGCAAGACTGCCACTGGATGGAGGCATGATTGTAGTGTGGGTCTGCAGTGGCATGAAGCAAGGTAGCTGCAGAATTCTGAGGCATAAGCATGCCTCCACACACATGCTGATATGCATGTCCCAGCTATGGGGAAGGGAGACAAAAGGGGAGGTAAATGGATGGTGGATCAGGTGTACATCATGCTGTGTGCACTGCCTCTCGCATGCACCACTGCAATGACCCCTATCAGCAGCAACTAGATGATAGGCTCCAGGGGAGAGGATGGCCTCCACCTTCTGCCCCCATCATTGGAGAAAATCCATGGAGGAACATGGCTGACAGTGAGCCCTGTAGAGGAAGTTGCCAGTTGGGGTGGTGGGAACAGATCTGAAAAGAGCCAGCCTATCCCATCAGAGGAGAATAAACATATTTATAGAAAAAAGATATCTAAATACTACTTCACTTAGATTTTATATTATAATTTATTGTTTTTACCTGTGGCTAGTATTCAAGGGCAACTTGTATTTGAGGTCAACCTGTTTTGCAAAATCAAATTTTTAAGTGCTAAAATTAAAATGTTACACATCCTGGATTTGATCAAATTTATTGTTATTGGTCAATTTCAAATTCAAGTAAGTAAAAGAAACACCTGCTAAGATAACCAGCCTAAAAAAAAAAAAAAAACTACAATAATATTCTTATTTGCAGAGATAAAAAAAATAGGGTCCCACCCATCCTGTTTAATCTGACATGGCCTCAACCCTGACTAGATGCTGTGGCTTGTATTTGAAATTGTTTTTTTATTAAATGTATTCATTTTGACCTGAAGCTTATTTTTGAGGGTGACTTTTATTTGAGGATGGCTTCTATTTACTGAAATACTGTATTTAGCTATTTTTTATTCAGTGAACTCAGCATGTACAAACAATAAATCAATTAATAACTTTAAAATGAACTAACATTTTTTCATCAAACCACCAAAAGGCCCTATAGCTCACAGGCATCTAGCAAACCTGTATGATTCAAAACATATATCTCTGTAGATTTGTCAGCTATTTATTTGCAAAATGAGGATCTGTTGACAAATATCAATAATAAGTAGAACACTAATTAACATTTTTTCAGTGCAATGGCACTTTAGTCTCACATAGGGAAAATAGGGATGGATCATGGAAAAGGGCTAAAAGGTTAAATACAAAGGAAGCATGGGATAAATATCGTCAGCTGAGGAATAATTATGTCAAAGAGATAAAAAAAGCTAAAAGTAGTTATTTTAATAACTTATTTGAGACAGAGAGGACAACAGATCCCAGACGTTTCTGGAAAATTTATTTCAAATTAAAAGGAGAGGAAATAAAAGATTTCCCCAGTTCTTTTATAATTGATAGTATGAACATTCCTACATCTGTCATGTGGCAAATGTTATTAATAGATTCTTTATAGATTTTGGAACTACAGCAGCAGAGAGAGAAAAAGAAAGTGTATGGACTGTACATTTGGAAGGTACCCCCAGAGGACAACCAAGTTGGCGGAGTTTTGAGCAGAAAGGAGAGGGTAGCAGAAAATGGTGAAAAGGAAAAAAAAAATCAAAATTTTACTCTTTGTAGGATTAGTTCTAGTGAGGGAATGGATGAATTGTTTAAGTTAGACACATGGAAAGCTATAGGTCTAGATGGAATACCCATGCTACTTTGAAATTTGTGGCTCCTGTAGTAGCACAAAAGATCTCTGACATCTTTAATTTATCTATAGGTACTGTAACATATCCTAGTGCCTGGAAAGGGACGAAGGTGATTCCTGTATATAAATCTGGAATTAAGGATGACATGCAGAATTACAGACCTATATCCTGGGTATACCATGATGATAGAGACTGCATATGGGTGACTGCCATAACAGTGACCCATATGATGGTGCTATCATCGTAGATGACTGTAGGGGGGGTGGCAAACATTGTGACCATGAGGTTAGGGTGGGTGACAGGAAGGGAGGGTGGGTGACAGGATGTGGAGGGATGGGGAACAGGGATGTGACCCTGTGGTGAGCCTGCTTCCACTGAGCCAGCCATGTGGTGTGGTGGGTATGGTGGTTGGCTCTGACCAAGCAGGTCCTGGGTTCAGGACTGGGGGCGGGTGCTCCTTTTGCACTTCCCACAGCTGCAGGACTTAGATTTTTTTTTGAACTGGGATGTGCCCCCCTCCCCAACATGCATCCCCCTGGAGTTGAGAATCTTTATTTCGGAGGGCGTGGGGGGGCACAGCCCCCCTACATGCACAATTCCTGGTAGTCTTTTTCTGCATATTGCCAAAAATGTTCTCGGCGATACTGCAGGTTGCGATAATAGCGATCACCTTTGTGCAGTCATTATTATCACATAGAACCCTCTCCTTACTTCCGGTCATATTCAAACTTTTCGAGAAATTTATAGGGAGATAGCTACAGGCTTATTTGGAGACTAATGATTTATATAATCTATAGCAATCAGGTTTTCATTCAAATCACAGTACATGAACAGCTTTAATTAAAGTAACATCTGATATTCAAAATTTAATGGACAAGGGCCTCCTGGTTGGGGCAATATTTATAGATCTGTCCAAAGCATTTGACATGCTTAACCATTTAGTTTTATTAGACATGTTGAAGGACACTGACCTCAATCAGATGGCCCTGAAATGGTTTAGAAAATAATTAACATGTACTGTAGGACACAATTAGTTACTTTGGGTTCCTTTTCATCTCAGTCTGAGTGTATTAAATCTGGGGTCCCTCAAGGTTCAGTGTTAGGACTGATACTATTTAATCAGTATACAAATGGTGCTGTAGCCCTTAGAAAGGGGGCAGGGCACCATACTGTATGTACGCAGATGATATGGTTATAAATGCAGATGGTGTGTCTATTTTAGAAATTTAGAAAACACTTAAAAGTGATTTCCATGCTCTTCAGGAATACTTTAGATCATGGAATTTGATATTAAATAATAGGAAATCACAAGTTATGCTTTTTGGGAACAAACAGATTGTTAATTCACATAAACTTCAAATCATAACATATACAAATCAGTTATTAACACAAGTTAACTTTTATAAGTACCTAGGTGTATCATTAGATGTGCAGTTGAAATGGGTTGTGCATTTAGATAATTTGATTAAAAGACTGAATTCTAGGTTGTGGGCACTATGTACAGTAGATCAAGACATTGTATACAACTTAATGCTAGAAAACATATAGTTAATACAACAATAATTCCACTGTTTGATTACAGAGATGTGGTCTATGTGGGGCATCCAGGGCAGAACTGGAACAGCTGGATGTAGCCCTAAATAGATTTGCCAGGTTTGCCCTGGCTGCCCCATGGCTGACACATTATTTATTTATTTATGAGCTTAACCAGGAAGGCATACTGAGCAGTGTTGCTCAATTCCAGATGCGACCTGGGGGTCAAGACCCAAGACAATAGTACATTAATTTGGTACAGAATTAACAACACAATAAATGTCCATTGCATAATGCACAGATCCCTGAATTGGATTAATTTATTGGAGCAAACACACTTGCATGCAATGCACTTGATTCATCAACATTTAAAGAAAAAGACACTGTCACACTTAGATAACTTATTTGAAATACGTACTTCAAGGGTAGACTTGAGAACAGCACAAAACTTAGAATTAGTTATCCCAAAAATGAGAACAGCAAAGGGAAACACTGCTATAGTCACCCTAGCGTGGACCAAGAATTTGGTATAGGTTGCCAAATTAGTTGAGACTAAAAAGCAATTGCCCCATGGAATAAGAGCAGATGCTGGCTGTTTCAAGAGTTTGCACAACTAAAGAACTGTTGCTGCTGTTGCTATTTTATTATCTATTTTTATGACTGTATGTGATTGTATAAGTCTTTTTGAGGGTTTATGAAATGTGTATTTCTTACATTGTATATTTATTGTAATATGTGCTATGAATGAATGTGGACCTCATAGAAAATGAGTTAATATTTAGATGGGATATTCTTTTCCTTTGAATGTACTTAAGGAATACACTTTTACAAACAAACAAATTAAACCCAAAAATGACCTATTCCTCTGTAGTATCTAACAAACCTTTAAGGTTCAAATTTAACTAACTGTAGTTTTTTCTCTAACCTTGGGCACAAAAAATGTGGTTAAAAAGCAGACAAAAATGCATAAATTCAGCACTTTGTAATTAAATCAAAAATAAAGAATCAGATGTTTACAAAACATGCCACATCAGTAGGCACTAAGACTAAAATGATACATACCAAATCTTACATTCCTATGGTTTGTGACAGCTGAGTTACAAACATTTGAAAATGGCCTTTATTAAAGAAACCCCAATGCAATCCTTTTATACAGGTACTACACACACACACACACACACACACACACACACACACACACATATATATATATATATATATATATATATATATATATTTATACACAATGGGGGTGAGAGCAATATCAGTCTGGTAAACTCGATTATTTCCACTGCAGTGTGATATCTGATGATGACATCACCAGAGTTAAAATATCTGACAAATATACATACTCTGCTGATGTCACCACTCAATCATTCACTCACTCATTCACTCCAGCCTGCATTCTAAATTGAACTTCTTCATGAATCTGTTTCTCACTGCTACTTGCAAGTAACTCAATTAACATTGCAAAGGACATTCAGCTGTTTCCCATAGTGTTGTAAAACTCCTAACCCATTACTACACTACTCACATTTTCAAGAAAGCCTGCATTATAAATAACAATGCCTCACAGTTTTTGTTTCTCACTGTTACTTGCAAGTAACTCAGTTAAGATTGCAAAGGACATTAACTGTTTCCCACAGTGTTTGTAAAACTCCCAGCCCATTACTATGCTATTCTCATTTTCAAGAAAACCTACAATCTATATGACAGTGCCTAACAGTTTCTGTTTCTCACTGCTTGCTGAAACTAACTCAATTAGCACTGCCAAACACATTCACCTGTTTCCCATGGTGTGTGTAACACTCCCAGCCCATTCAGAAACACTTACACACACTCAGAACAAACACAAACAGTGCTCTTAGTATAGCCTAGAGGTTAGAATAATGAGTTTTAAACAGGCTTGGTACATCCAACACACCAGACCTGGGTTTGAATCGCATAACCTCCATTTCCACACTGTGTGACTCTGAACAAGTCACTTAACTTCCAAGTGTACCCAAGTCACCTCTAAAAACATATCCAGTTACCAAACAATAAAATAAAAGAGCACACAGGAAAACATAACTATACTTCTGAAGCTCTCACTCCATTACATAAATTGCACATGTAAGGGGCAGATTGTGTGCTATAGATAATATTCTTACTCCTGTATAATGAGCTCTGGATACTTTCACTTGTGCCTTCAGCACTCATGAGTATCCAGAGCTCACTCTGCAGGAGTGAGAATATTATTAATATCACACTCCTGCCCGTTACATATCCTCTATTATATATATATATATATATATATATATATATATATATATATATATATATATACAATCAATCTTTATTTTACCAGGTGAAATATCATTAAGAAAAACTCATTTACAAGATGTGCCAGGAATATATACAGAACTATGTCAATACAAACAATGCATACAAAAATGTAATCAAAGCAAGGTCATTCAATTAGAAATAAATTGAATAATAAAAGATTCTATAACACACAGCAACAAAATATAACACAACCCTATTTAAAATAGCTGCTAGAGGTATCACAAGGCATCAAAACAAAATAATGAGGGAGACCACAGAGAGCCAGGGGTTGGGGGAAGAGATTAGAGAGCCAAGGGTTGGGGTGATGGTAGGAGTGGGGAGGGTGCATAGATTAAGGTATAGAAAAGCACCAGTGAAAGAGAAGAGCACAGCCTAAGGCACATTGTCCAAGTTCCTGGGATAAATGCAGGATAGGTGCAGTCAATGGAAACAGTTATGGGTTTCTCTAAATAAATGTTGGTACAGAGATTTAAAGAAGCTCAGTTTCACAGGGGTAGACAACTTTAGGGTTTTCTGTATGGTGTTCAAAATGTCTGGAAGAGTGTGACTAATTGCCGATTTACCATACCTGGTTCTCACCTTAGGGATTATGAGTGAGATGTAAGAGAGACTTCTTAACATATACTTTCCAGCACTGCAGGTAGAAATGCAGTGAAGTTTTAATCCACCAGTGAAGCATGGGCAAATTGGCCCAGTCCGCATCCATGTGGGACTATGCAAAGTCCCAGTCGAAGTGAACTACTTCACCTTTGTGACTTCACATTGTGATTGGACAAGGCAATATCATTAAGAAACAAACAGTCCTGAGCCCACTGATCAGCGACCACATTGCTGACTGTCTCAGTAGGTCTGCAGGTCACATGATCCACGGAGGCAGTTCAATAAGCACTGGCAGGAAGTCAGTGTTTTACTTATACAATGACGACTGAGCTGGTGGTTATTTCCTGGGGATTAACAATTGTGTGGGCAAGCTGGGTTGCCCAAAAATGACCAACAGCAAGGTTGTTGTTGTAATTATATGGATAATCCAGCTGTTACAATTTTAAATATTAAAAAAATGTTTATTAACTTTGGTTGTGCCATTTGTCTTTGTGATGCTGTCGTGTGACTTGTCAGTAGCTGTGGTTTGGTTATGTATAGTGAAAATACATGTGTCAGCTGTGCTGACATTAATTAGTTCAACCCCATCGATTTGATGAGGTCCCCATTAATTTTACCTTATTTTATGTTGGAGAAGCAAATAGAGCCACAAAGATAGTGATCAAGTGTAAAATAAAGTTTAAATGTCAGCTTAACAGTTAAAGGCAGCAGTAACCTAAAAAGCAGTTCTTGTATTTCAATCAGGTTTCCAACTGCTGACAGGAACAGTAATTGGAAAGCCGATTGAAATACAAGAACTGTTCTTTTTATGTCACTGCTGCCTTTAACTGTTAAGCTGACATTTAAATGTTATTTTGCATTTGATAGCTATATTTGGCTCTATTTGCTTCTCTGTCACTGCATATGTGGAGAATTATTGTGGCTCAATTACTTTTACAGCGTAAGTGGGGAATCATGCTCTTCGGATATTCCCAGCTTTGTGGTTCACTCTGCCTTCATGTGAAGTGGCTCTTCACGCTACTGAAACATCTGGGTCAGTCATTACCTGGCCATTAATGACTGATCCAGTAACAAATCAGAGCTTGAAGGAGACTCATTAATATTCTATTAGCCTTATAATTTCACTTTCTCTAGTGGAAAGAGTTTGCAGTCCAGGCAGTTCTGCAGTCTGCAGTCTGACTCTGTTCTGTGTGTTTCAGAGCTCACAAAAAAGCTATAGTTTTTTTTTTTGTGAGTTAAATGTTTCTGTATTTAGTTATTATAGTCCTTCAGGAAAGTTTTATTTAATTAGAGATGCTTTTTTGTTTGTTAAAAAAATTTTTTCTGTGCACTTATTTTTAGGCACTGTACTTTATTTTACTAGTACTTGTAATTGTGGTTTTTTTTTTGTTTGCTTATTTACTTTTCTTGATGGAGCATGGATGTGGTGGTCCAGGTCAAGTGGTCGCCATCGTGGGCCTTGAATGTGGGGTGGCTGCCCAGTTAGATTAAATTGGCAGGCTTTGGGGGCTCCACCTGCAGCCACAGTGAGCCCGTCAGCTGTAGTTGTTGGCCAGAAGCAGCAGCAGAAGCAGGTGGAGCAGCGGCCCCTGCAGTATCAGCAGGAGGAGCTGCAGCAAGAGCAGCAGGAACCACAGCAGGTTGTCATCCCTCAACCACTGGCAACACAGCAACAGATGTGTCCTGGTGCCCCCCCACCTCCTGTACTGGGCCCTGCCTGTGGCTCCCCTGTGTGGGCCTTTTTTTCTTCCTTCCTTGATGACTCCAGTGTGGTGGGTTGCAATTTTTGTAAAGTGGTGGTCCACCAGGGGTCCATAGGCAGACACCTGGGCAAGGTTGGTCAGTGCACCATCTTCTACCTGTTTACCACCATGCCCAGTGGGAAGTAAGGCTGCAGGAGGCAGCAGTAATGTAATATTGTCAAATTCAAATGTTCTTCTTTTTTTGGGGGGGGCATTATTTTATAAAAAGTAAAAAAGGTTTATTAATGTTTTGGTCATCTTTACAGGTCTTCAGCATATCATCAGAACTGAAAAAAAATGTAACTGCTATAATTCATGAAGAATGTGATTTGTCTCTTGATGAGTGACTGGCGTGACATGACTAATGAACTGTACGCATATACCTACAGCTGTACTTCTCTGACCTGTACCACCCCAAACACCCTGACTTGAAGACACATATCAATGAATTCAATGGTCAAGCTGAGATACTACAAAATAGGGTTACACACAACTTACAACCAAAAATTTTAAATTTTTATAATTTATGAATTGTGACCGTGAAGATGAAGAATGTGAGTTGTCTCAGAATCGTGATAGGTGACTGGTGTGATATGACTAATGAACTGTATGCAAATTCCTACGGCTGTACTTCCCAACCTGCACCACCCCAAACACCCTGAATTGAAAACACATATCAATGAGTACAATGGTCAAGCAGAGATACTACAAAACAGGGTTACATACAACTTACAACCCAAAAACTTAAAGTTTTGTAATTCATTAATCGTGACCGTGAAGATGAAGAACATGATTTGTCTCAGAGTCATGAGGAGTTACTGGTGTGAAATGACTAATGAACTGTACACAAATACGGCTGTACTTCCCTGAACTGTACCACCCCAAACACCCTGACATGAAAACACATATCAAGGAGTACAATGGTCAAACTGAGATACTATCTACAGGATTAAATAGGGCCGTCTTTTTGTGAGCACAAAGATTCAAGTGGGGCATTCTACAGAATGTGAACACTAACAGAAGCATCGGAGTACACCAAAGATCTTGAGTGACGTACTGTAACATGATATAACTGGGTGTCCCCCAGTCATTTTCCTGATTTGTGATGAAACCAAAGACTTTAAAAAAAACAGGGTTACATACTACTCACACATCAAAAACTTTAAGTTTTGTATTTCATGAATTGTGATTAAGACAAAGAACGTGATTTGTATCGTGAGTGACTCGTGATAATCGCCTTGACTTAAAAATGCACATAAATGAGTACAATGTTCATGCCTACATATGTACAACACTACAGTACTCTGAAGAGAAGCCAAACAAACAATTTTGACTTAAGTTACAGATGGAGATTGGGCCCTAAAGAGATGCAGACACACAGACAAATGGAGATTGCACTTAAGAATTGCGACCACACAGGCATAAGCACAGCACCACCTTAACGAGTGGTCAAAATTAGAAATCCAAAATTGGAACAATAATACCTGTTGTGGGGGCAGCTGCAGTAACAGACCACTACCAACTGAGATAGAACGAAGCAGTAAAACTTACCACAGATGGATAAGAGATTCAAATCAGAGTCCTGTGATTATGGTGTGGCACAATAAAATGTGTGTGACTTGATGGCACACACACACACACACACACACACATATGCACACACTACAGGCAATGCACAGAAAATTATAAAGTTCAGTGCAGTACAACCAAATAAAACAACTGAAAAAATGCACAGTACCACAGCAAACACCAAAACTTACTAAAAGTATTACTGTGTTTACATGAACACAGAAATACTAATACACTACCTACCCAAAAATGGTTAGAAAGACTGCCTTTCTCACTGAGTCACTGACTGTGAATCTCCCTTCATCACACCTCTCCCCTGAAGCACACTTCTACAGTGTCTGTCAGTACACAAACTTACTCTTACAAATAAACATTCAAAATGCACACAAAACCAAGAAACACTCAATGATATAAGCACAGGAGGGTTCCCTACAATCGATGTACTAAATTGTTTGACCCCAAAAATTGGCTCAAAAGAGTCAAAAATGCTTTTTAAATGGTTTGATTCTCAGAATTCTGAGAGCAAACTGTCTCCAGCTTTCCACTACACACACTATGCAGAAGCGAGGCTGTGCAAGACAATCTAGAGCCCATGTGACCGCTATCTCCCATGATTCAATGCAAACTTCACCTTGAAGTCCCAAAATAAAGCAAAGTCAATGTGGAGTCAATTGAAACCAATGGCACTTAGCGTTACTGATTATGGTAAATTACTTCGCTTCACATTGCAGAGTACTTCGCATAATCATCCATATGCATGAAGTGCTCCATGGAGTGAAGTACATGGACTTTGCCCACCTCTAACTGCAGGTGGGTAGGCAGCACACAATATATTCCATAAGCGTATTGGTAATGGCTCTGTAGATCCAGAGCACTGCATTTTTTTGATGTCTGAATCTTAGAGAACGCCAATCTATTTTGGCATAAAGTTCACAGTTGTGGGTGGAGAAAGGCAGGCCAGTGATGAATCTAATGGCTCAGTGATAGACAGCATCCAATTTAGAGATGGCAAAGTTTGAGCATTGGCCATATAGAAAATCAACATAGTTCAGAAGGGGTATGAATGTTGTCTGAACCAGCCCAATTTTAGCATCCAATGTGAATAGATTTTTGATTCAAAAAAGAGTCCTACTCTCTGTTTAAATTTTTTTGTGAGCTCATCAATATGGTCAGGTCAATGAAGGACAATTTGTGGTCTATCCAAAACCCGAGGTACTTAAATTTTTTCACAAACTCCAGGGGCTCACACAGAAGTTTAGATACATGGGGAGCTGATCCAAGGGAACAATGTTTAGAAGCATAGATGGAAGAGGCAAATAGCATGACCTTAGTTTTTTTAACATTTAAGAGGAGCTTTAATTGTAGTAGATTATTCTGTAGGAGATCAAATTCTCGCTGAAAGTCACCACAGGCAAGTTTCAGGGTAGACCTGGCTATATACAGGACAGTATCATTGGCAAACAGATGGATGTTTGCTGAAACAATACCAGAATTAATCTTATTAATATAAACAACTAAAAGTAAGTGGCCTAAAACAGACCCTTGAGGGACACCTCTTAACAGCATTTTTTGAGGAGAGAAGCCCCATCCGCATTGACCAGCTGTTGCTGTTCAGTAAGGTAACTAGTAAACTGTTTCAAGGCCTAATGGTCCACTCCAATGCCTTTTAATGTAGACAAAAGTAGGCCATCATCCACAGTATTGAATGCTTTGCTCAGATCGAGAAACAAAGCGCACACATACTTTTTTGTATCAGGGCAATCTGCCAATCATTGGTGACCTTAGCCAATGCTAATACAGTGCTGTGGCATGATCTAAAACCTGACTGAACAAGATTTAGCAGGTTGAACGTCTCTAGGTGACTCCTGAGTTGCTCATTGACAACCTTTTCAAGTAGTTTGGATAAGACAGGCAAGAGGAAAATTGGTCTATAGTTGTTTAAGTTGCTTGGTTCTCCAGATTTAAATGGGGGTGACATGTGCTGTTTTCCAAATTGGGGGGAGTACACCTTGAGAAAGAGATATATTAAAGAGGTGAGTGATTGGGGGGTGACAAAATGTAATATCCCAGTTTTAAATAATACGGTTCGATAAGGTCTGTGCCTGCTGACTTTTTGTGTCTTGGCTCATTAATAGGTCCTCCACTTGCTTCAAGGTAACTAGAATGAAGGAGAATACTCCTGCATGAGTAGTGGTGGCTGGAGCTTGGCATGCAGGGTCATGGCTACTCATCTGTGAATGAAGCTTGGACACTGGTGAAGTGTCAAATGCCAGACCAGCCATTGCAAAATGGTAATTGGGTAATTTGAGGATCTCATTTTTATCCATGGTGGAAATGCCACCAGATATGAGTTTTGGTGGAAGTGAGCTGCCTGGGCGAAAACCTTCTATGTCATTAAGTGTTTTCCAAAATTTAGCTGAGCAGTTGAACAAGGACTCACATTTAGTATGGAAGTAATTCACTTTCTCAGCCCTAATTAGCTTGGTGCACTGGATTCTAGCAGCTCTAAATGCTTCCCAGTCCACAGGCTGCTTAAGTTTTCTAACCCTTTTCCATACAGCATCCTGGTTTAGAAGTGCAGTTTTAAGGCTAGCTGTGAACTAAGGATAGGATTTCTTTTTTGTGCATATTTTAAGCAGAGGTGCACATCTGTTTATAGTGTCTAGAACTATGGTTTGGAAAATCTCAAAGGCATTGACTACCGTGTTGGCCAGGGAGAAATTTTGCCAGTTAGCAAATTGAATATCAGCAAGGAAACTGTTAGGATCAAAGTTCTGACTACTTCTCTTGAAGACTTACCTAGATGTAGATATCATTTTTGGGGCAGATCTCATGCAACCAATAGCACAATGATTGCTAAGGTCATTAAAAAGAGTACGAGAGTGAGAGATAAGGTGCTATCTGTTCACTAGGATTAGATCAAGCAGAGTGCTGCTTTCCTGGTTTTTGTGGTTAGGACTGGTGGGTTCCTGAACAAGCTGAATGAGCCCAAACAAATCACAAATATCGCTTAGAGGCTTAGAGGCAGTTGATAGCCAATCCATGTTAAGGTCACCCATAATAATTAGTTTCGAAGTAAATGTAAATAGACCTCACTCCAGTAGTTCAGTATTTTATGCCATGCAGGGGGTGGCCTGTGACATCCAAGGATGTTGAGGTAGGCTGCTATGAGAGTTGAACTTTTATGGTGACACTTTCATATTCATTAGGCAGTGATGTAGAGTCCACTAGAGATACTGTACATTTGTCAGCAATATAAATGGCTACACACCCCTTCTAGTTTGTCCATTGGCCCTATAAACATTATAGGATGGCATATTAATCTCATGGTTCTGGGTTGAGGGTTTTAGCCATGATTCAGTAACCACCAGAACATCTGGCTGTGTGTGGCAAATCCATGTTTGTATAGCATCAAAATGCTTTAGCAAACTACGTCCATTTATATGTAGGAGACCCATACCCTTTAAATTGGCCAGATCTGATGGAGCTGAGATAGGGAGAGGAGGGCCAGGCATTAATTCAACATTGCCTGCACAAATAAGTAGCAGAAGTAGAAGTTTTATAATGTAATTTAAAAGCAACCTTAGGAGGTGCATCCTTCCCCTTCCGTGTGTACAGTTATGAAGTGAAGACTGTAGTGAACAAGTTCCAAAAAGGCCCATTGAGGCAGATAATAGCACCTTAACAGGGATATTATAAATGGGCATGATATGGCATGAGGGAATAACCTGGTTAGAAGGGTCTACGCAGTAGGCAGTTCATGTGCCATACAGTGTGAAATGAAATATAAAGCAGCAGGCTCAAAACTGTCAGGGCAGAATGCATGCGACACAGAGCCTGTCAGAGTACCTGCATTTAGAGGAGCAAGGCAAGGAATTAGGGCACAAAAGAGCATACCTACTAGGAGTAGGTCAACCAAGGCTGAGCAATATATTTTGTGCATCGGTGATAGTACTGAACCTCCCTAATATCAAGTTAAAGTAATCTATCCCAGCAAAGGACAGAATCCAGGTCCAGGTCCAGCGGAGTCCAACTAGGAATCTAGATGTATGCTTATAAAGATGTAGAGAGCAGGGATAGACTAAGCTGTTTTGGAAAAGTTCAGAAGATCAGCATTCAGCATGAAAGCTGTAGAAGGGAAATAATCAGGCAGCAGAAAGAAAGTAGTCATGCATCTAATAGCCACTCATAGAAACATTTGATTGTCTATACTCTTGCAGGGTGGCTATAGCAGCTGTTAGGCTTGTCATCAGCAGAGGGGATTTCAAGGAGATGATGATGGGCTGGAGCAACACTAAGGTATACCAGACCAGTAAGGGAATAGAGAAGGGACCGAGGGAGTGGCTTAAATGGATTTAATAGTGATCAGGGCTGGGAGGGTGGGTGGAAAATTAGGGGTACAGGATACCTAGAGGAGAGAGCTTGCATTAGCTGATGAGAATTGAACCCTCTCAGAGTTTGGAGTGGGACCTAGGTTCGATTCAGGTCAGCTTGAGGTGCTAACCAATAGCAATGCAGGGTTTTGTGAGCAGACCAACCATGAAGTCCATGTCCACTCATGGAGCCAATCAGAGGAAAAGCCATAGCTGGGGTTCAAGCTGACACTGTATCCCAGTGGAGGAGCATACCTTGTGGGCTGGATTGCCGGTGGGGATTGTGGCTGGAGAAGTGCTGCGTCACGAAATGGCCATGGAGCTGTTTCTGGCCCGGGAAGTGCCCACTCAGGGAAAGGAGCCTAATAGGAAGGAAACAGCAGAGAGGCCAATTATTTAAGGTTACTCATGGTGCACTAAGTGGTGGGCGGGGTGCAGGAAAAGAGGCATGAATCAGTGGGGGGGGGAGACAGAGGGAGAGACAGAGAACCAGCAGGGGTTCGGCAACAGGAAGAAGCAGAGAATTAGGGAGTGGCGGGGGGGTCTTACCTCAGGTAGCGAGGTAGGGGTGGGGGTGATGGAAAGCAGCCAGATGGAGGGAGACTAATAAGAGGAGTAGAGAAGGAAAGAAGAGAGAGAGAGAGAGAAAAAGAGAGAGAGGATCAGATAAAAGGAGAAAGTGCTGGGTAGATAGAGGGACAACACAGCTTTTAAAGATCAATTTCACAATTCCAATAAAGAGCTGTATCACTCTAATATTCTAAACAAATCTTAAAGACAGTAACACATTTCCGCTAACATGAACATACTGCATCTAATCTAATACAACAAACATTTGGCTCTAGGTAAAAACCGCTCTGTTGGGCAAATTACAGGCGTAGAGGATACCCAGAGGAGAGAGCTTGCCATAGCCGCAGAGAACTGAACCATCTTGGAGTTTGCAGTGGGACCATGGCTCAGTTCAGGTTGGCTTGAGGCGCTAACCAATAGCAATGCAGAGTTTTGTGAGCGTACCAATCAGGAAGTCTGTATCCACTCACGGAGTCAATCAGAGGAAAAGTCATAGTCAGGATTCAAGCTGATGCTGGATCTTAGTAGAGGAGCCTACCCTGTTGGCTGGACTGCTAGTGGGGACAGTGGCTAGAGAAGCATCATGTCCCGAAGTGGCCATGGAGCCAGTTCTGGCCCTGGAAGTGCCCACTCAGGAAGAAGGAGTCTGAAAGGAAGGAAACAGCATAAAGGTCAATTATTTAAGGTTGGATTACCAGTGGGGACGGTGGCTGGAGAAGCGCCACTTCCCAAAGTGGCCATGGAGCCACTTCTGGCCCAGGAAGCACCTGGTCAGGGCAAGTAGTCTGAAAGGAAGGAAGGAAAGAGCAGAGAAGGTTTTGCACCTAGCTGCTCCTGCCATGTCCCTCACTAATTCCCTCCTCAAACCCTGGATCAACCCCAGCCCTCTACCGGCACTTTCATTTTACCCTGTACAACCCCACCCCCAAAATTTATAGCTCTCTTCCCCTTCCTCCAAATTGCTCCCCTTTACTGGCCTCCCTTGATCTCTCACAAAATGTAAGGGACCCCAAATGCTGTCCACGGGTCTCTCTCCTTCCCCCCTCAGGGGCTAGTATTTCTTCTTATCTACTCCCTTCCCCCACCATCCCTCCTTTTTCCCTACACTTGCAGTCCTCTTGCAGGGTTCTCAGCATCCTGAAGGGGTCCTACTGGGCTTAGGCTTGTCTCCTCTCCTCTCCCTTCCCTCCCATCTACCTTTCTCCCTAGTCTTTGCAGTCCCCCTTGCAGGGTTGTCATCATCCTGAAGGGATCCAACTGAGCCTAAACCTATCTTCCCACTTCTATCTAGCCACTATCTTGGCTTTCCATGACTACCAGCAGGGTCCAATGCATCCTCTTGGACTATTGATTAGGCTACATCACCTCCAAAGGTGTTAATTATCTTCTGCTCAAGGGTTAAATTCTCACTTCCTCCCTCTCCTATCACTTTCTTAATCACTATCTACTGACCTTCCCCAATCCCATTGCAGGGTACCTCACATCCTGAAGTGTCCTCTCTTTGGTTAGGTCCTATTACCCCTCCTAGTGTTAAGTCACACCTCCTCCTTCTTTGTCCTCTCTCTTTAAATCCCTACAGCCTTATCCCACTTTCTATCTAGCCCCACAGCCCTCTTGCAGGGTTCTCCACATCCTGACGGGGTTTCACTGGGACACTGCTTTATCCCTTTCTCTCTGGTCCCCCCAGTCCCCTTGCAGGATTCCTCACAACCTGAAGGGGTCTCCAGGGACATGACTCTTCCCCCTTCCCCTACCTCACCCCTCTCTCTCTCCTTCCCCCTTTTCTTTCATGTAAGCACTTATTTATTTATTAATCCGGCACTTATTATTGTCTACTGTTGCTACCTATTATGCGTAGCACTGTTGTAACACTGTTTGTAACACCTGCCTTACAACTGTATGGTAATGTTGATCTTGTAAGTTAAATGTTTAATGTCTCATTCCTATTGTACTGCTTTCCCCCAGGTCACACTGGGAGACAAGCGACTTGTTGCTCAGCATGCCTTCCTGGTGAAACATTTCAATAAATAAAAAAATAAATAAATAAGGTTACTGGCAATGCATTAAGCTGTGGGCAGAGGGTAGGAAAAGAAGTGTGAATCAGTTGGTAGAGGTAGACAGAGGGAGAGACAGAGAACCAGCTGCAGTTCAGCAACAGGAAGCAGAGAATTAGTGAGGGGTGGGGTAGCTTACTTTAGGTAGTGAGGCAGGGTGTGGGGGTGATGGAAAGCAGCCAAAGGGAGGGGGACTAGTTAGAGGAGGAGAGAGGGAAAGAGAGAGGGAGAGGGTGAGAAGAGAAAGCACTGGGTAGGCAGAGGGAGAACACAGCTTTTAAAGATCAATAGCACAATTCTAATAAGGGGCTGTATCACTCTAATACTCTAAACAAATCTTGTAGACAGTAATACAATTCTGCTAACATGAAAATACTGCATCTAATCTAACACAACAAACATTTTGCTGTAGGCCACATAAGGTAATAACAGCTCTGTTGGGCAAATTACAGGGGTAGACGATACTCAGAGGAAAGAGCTTGCCTTAGCCACTGAGAACTGAACCCTCTTGGAGTTTGCAGTGGGACCTAGATTCAGTTTAGGTTGGCTTGAGGCACTAACCAATAGCAATGCAGGGTTTTGTGAGTGGACCAATGAGGAAGTCCATGTCCACTCACTGAGGCAATCAGAGGAAAAGCCACACACACACACACACACACACACACACACAGGCACAGTAGTGCCTGCATAGTTAGGGTTGAGCAGGCGGTTTAAAGCAGCAGTGCAACAAAAATGTGCTGAAATATGACCCCACCTTTTTTCCTTCCTAAATGATGCTAGATGTTTTCCAGTTTATTTTGTTGGTAACATTTTCAATTTCCGTAATCATTTAAGAATTTTATGAACTTTTTAAAATAATTATTTCTCAATAAAAAAATATGGCCGCCTCCTTCTTGCATAGAAAAAATACAGAGGGCCTAAGGAGGGTAGAAATCATGACAAGAATGCAGTTACACTGTACACAGCATAGGAAGCATCCAGAAAACCCAAATCAACAATTCTGCCAATGTTTTTCATAACCATAGAGGATAATTCATTTTTGGGACTAACTTCTTTCATTGCACTGCTGCTTTAATGTTAAACCCCTGTTTATGCACCTATGTCACTGTTAGGAAAAATTGCATAAATGTTTGCATTCTCAGACAGGGTGGCAAGTTCTTATGACATGGAGCATTTTATAATTGCCTCTTGTCTGGAAACTGAGATCTGGAATGTGAAAATGCCTGTAAAAATGCATTTTATAGCGATTTGTTTTCTCATCTGTAGTGCAAAAACGATTTGTAATTCTGTTCCAAAATTTTCAGGGTAGAGGCAGCTGGGCCCAACGATGTGCCTTTCAAAGATTTTGTGAGACAATATCAATCAGTTTGCGGTTTTAGGGTTTTACATTTTGGCTTCTGAGTTTGCTCAGTAGGGTTTTCAGGATAGCTGCTTGGTGTGACCAAAGAATGTTATGTCGTGAACTGACTTTTATTGCACGAGTAACAGTAATCTTTAGGTCACACAAAAAGTTTTATTTCATGAGTGCCACCATCTTGTTTTTCATTTGGAAGAAAATACATATAGAAAACCATACAAATGATGGGTTTTGAAAAACAAACACCTGAACCTAGATAAATGGAAATAGTTTAGCCAGATTCTGGAGTTTATTTGAAGAATAATGATCCTGAACTATGTTTTTTTGTTCTCTCTGAAAATGTTAGCTCTCATGCTTAATGAGAGATGTGATTCTTGTTTTGTGAGCCAAGAATTGTATGTCATCTTGTTTTTTATTTGGACAGACATAAATCTAGAAAACCATACAAATGATATTTTTTTCAAAAAAAAACAAATCAACACCTGCATCTAGCTAAACTGAAACTGTTTATCTAGAATCTGGAATTTGTTTGAAGAAAAATGACTCCAAACTATGTGTTTTTCTTCACAGTGAAAACCATAGCTTGAAGCTTAGCAAGGGTTGTGATTCTTGTTTCATGTGCTGAGAATTTTATGTCATCTTGTTTTTTTTATTTGGAAACTGTTCAGCTGGATTCTGGAGTTTGTTTGAAGAACAATGACCCAAACTATGTTTTTTGTTCACTCAGAAAATCTTAAGTGACAATGTTAGTGACAGCTGTGTTTCCTGATCTGGAATTTTTATGTCACAAACAGTGGAAACAAAGCATACTAGCTCATGACATAAGAATTTGTGAACTTTATGTTACCAATCAAGCATTTTAGGTCATCACAAAACTGTGAACAAAGAATTCTTGTTTCCAGACCTAATACTTAGTGATGGTTAAACCTTTTATGTCATGAACCAAGCATTTTTAGGTCAACAGAAACTGTGACCTAATTCAAAATACAGCCAGTCAGGTGTTGTGGTTACAATGAGGATGACATAAAGAGCATGAGTTGAGTGCAATAAGAAGAACATGAAAAAAAACATTGCCTAATGAGGAAAAATGAATTAGCATAGAAATCATTTGTGCAAACTGGGCAAACTCCAAGTTTTTAGTGTCAAAGTGAAGGGAGGTTGAGCTGCTGCTGAAAGCAGGAGTCAAAACAGATTGATAACTTCACTGAGGTTACTGTAACTAAGAGGTTAAGGGGAGGAGGAGGTAAAGTGGGTCAAAAGCCTGGCAAGGGAAAAGAAGGGTTCAGAAAGAGGGCTAGTAGTAGCAGGTGCAGGGGGAGATGTTTTAGCTGGAATCTAATGGAGGGAAGGGGGAGAGATGGATAGAGGAGGTAGCTCATTCCTGAGAGAAGGGAGGTGACATGAGAAAGCAGATTTTCTGGCTGAGGAATGTGGTTGGGTAAGGGAAAATGTATGTGGGTTTCCTGAGCACAGAAAGTAGGAGGAGCAGTGGATGGGGGAGAATGGATGGGATAGGTGTGAGGGAAGGGACCCAAACCAATAATTACAGATGACAGAAGAATGGTGCAGCTGATGACATGAGGGGAGATGGAAGATGGATAGTGGGGAATAATGGTAGTACTGGTAAATACGAGAGGGTGAGTTTATAGCAAAGATGCAGAAGGCATTGCAGAGGGTGCCCAGTCTGGCAAGTGAGGTGGAGGGGGTGGTGCCACACCTATGCTCCATTCTTGTGGGCCACTTTGCATTGATTTCCCTTTAATTCTGGTGTGAAGGGGACACATCTGCATAGTTGAAAACTGGAAGAATCCATTTTGGTGACCAGCTCCTGGTAGTCATGGAGAGAAAGGTAATCCGTTCAGATTCAGCTGTTGTGCGGGCACCAACTGCCAACCAGTGGTTGTGGCTGGGTTTCTTCAGTCACAGATTATGCTTCCCTACCTGTCGACAGAAGCCTGAAAGATCTACCCTTGACCGGGTGCCATCCACAGACCAGCAGCCATGGCTGGGCTTCTTCAGTCACTGACTGTGCTTCCCTGCCTATCGACAGAAGCCTGAAAGGTATGCCACATCCCAAGTCAATAATTTTATTGGTCCACACACACCAGCTGAAGCCTGCAATTGGCTGGTTTCTCCTCTACTGCCTTTAACCATTGGTTCTTTGCAGTTATGCTTTCTAAATGCTGTTCTTCCTCTGTCTACTGCTCCTCCTTTTAGAGTTGAATTTTCAAAAGCACAATGGCTACCTCTAAAGTTGTATTTTAACTGAACTGTGCATTTGATATCTGTAGAAGTGTTACTTAGAACAAATTGCTAAAGTGTTATTGGAGCAAACTGTTTTTTCTCAAGAATGCCTATTTTTCTCTCTGCTCACCCTTTGAAAATCTAATCTCTTCTCCACCTACACATTTTAGAAACTTACACTCCCTCTCTGCCCCATCCCCTTCTCATGCCCACCTTATACTACTTCTGTTAATCTTCTCTAGTGCTGAGGCACCGATACCCCCCACTAGGCAACTCTTTTGTCTGCCCCCACCCCACTGTGATCTATGCCTTTCTTTGTTTCATTCCTCACCCTCCAACTGATTTAACCTCAGGCCGATTCTGTGTCCAGTATAAATTCCCTAATGAATCTTCCTTTCCCTCCTTTGAGATCCAGCCCTTGACCGGGCGACACCCACCTACCAGCAGCCATGGCTGGGCTTCATCAGCAGCCAACCACGCTTCCCTGCCTGTTGACAGAAGCCTGAAAGGTATGCTGCATCCCAAGCCACCAATCTGATTGGCTGATGCACTCCAGCTGAAGCCTGCAATTTTCTGGTTTCTCCTCTGCTGCCTTTAACCATTGGATCTTTGCAGCTATGGTTTTCTGAATGCTGCTCTTTCTCTGTCTACTGCTTCTCTTTTTAGAGTTGAATTTTCTCTCACCCGCCCACCCCAGTTACTCTTTAAATACACTTTCTACACTGCCCAACCTGAAGAGAAACAGTCATTCTTTCTTTCTTAAAGTGACTGCCACCTTTACTATCACCATGTACCCAAATAGCAGGATAACAACTCAGGATATGTACAAGTACCATGGGGTGTGGGTAATTATACTTCTATTCACACTGAAAGCTGTGGATCATGGAAAGCCATTGGCAATATCCCCCCCATCCAGTCAATATTACGTAGCCCATTAATACAACCACCATTTACAAATGAGGGGCCAGAAGCTACTCATTTTGGGCGAACACTGTGAAATCCCTCACCGTAACTGCTCAGGTTTCTAACCCTCACACTTGCATCTGTTGCTACTATGCTGTGCACTCACACTTACACAAATAGAGCCAAGAAGCACAGACTTTAGAAAGCTCATGCAAATCCACAAACTGAAGGCCTATTGAAAACACTACCTCAAAAGTCTAATAATCATCCTTCTACTCCTATCTGGGAATGTACACCCTAACCCAGGCCCACCTGGCCCAGTGAACTCTAAGGTCCAAGGTCATCTCAAGATTGCATCAATCAATACAGGTAGCCTGCTAACAAAACTTTCACAACTCCAGGCCTGGATAGCACTACACAAATCAGACATTATCTCATTCACCAAAACCTGGCTCTCCCATAAGATACCAAATTCCACAGTGTCCCTTGATGGCTATACCACCTTCTGGCTGGACAGACTGTACAAATGGGGGGTGGATGCCTGGTGTACCTCAGTAATGAAATCAAAGTCCATGTGATACCTAACTGCCCCAACATGAAGGAGGCACAAATATTATCCACCAAGCTTATAATAGGTTATCAGTGTAAAACACTGGTGCTCATAACAGTCTACATACCCCCAGGGAGGCAAGGACCAGGCCTAGAATTGTTTATTGATCACTTTAACCAGGTAAAGCAAAGCTGGAAACAGGTTATTGTAAGTGATTTTAACATCAGTTGGCTATCTCAGGACACTGTGACCATCAGAGACAAAATCAACAGCCTATACCTCACTCAAATGGTCCCACAAGCAACCAGGAGAAACTACCACACTGGTACCAGCACCCTCATTGACTGGCTTCTCTCCTCCAGTCCTGAGCAATAGCAAATGTATCCATCCTTCCTGACACCCTAAGCAACCACTCACCTGTGGTCTGCCCCCTGGATGAACAACGGCCCAAAAGACCCCCCCACAGTATTCAAAAAAATGTTCATTAAGAAAAGGGCAATTATCACATTTCGAACAGTATCTAAAAATCTCAGATTGTATCCCACTAGATATCTTAGATGATGTTAATCAGGCCCTTGATTACTTCATTACAATCTTCAACAATGTCTGCAACTTATTTGCCCACTTCAAATCCTCTAAAGCTAAAGGCTTTACCAATGTATGGCTAATGGGCTCCCTTATCGAACAAATGAAGCTAGGTAACAACTTATGGCACAAGGCTAAGGTGGCTGATAGTCTGATTATGCTGCCTACAAAGCTGCCAGAAACAAGTGTACTAGACTGGTGAGGAATGCAAAAGCAACCTACTATAAGGAATTAATGAATAGAAGCTTGGGTAAAAGAAGGGAGTTCTTGAATAACATAAAATCACTGACTGGCGAGGACTCCAGAGTGCCTCCTAACCTCATTATCACAGCACCAGGTGCAATATAAAACTGAAGGACCTGACAAAGGCCTTCAACAATGCCTTTACAGACTTAAGCATAGTACTACCTCCCAAGTACTTAAAAACCCATCCCTCTAGGAAGTCAATCAATGTTAACTACCCCCATCTCAAAAATCTGGAAAATCACTATTTTATTTCAAACAAGTCACTAGGATGCAGACCATTAAATACATAAGGAGGGTCCTAGGTAAAACTAGGACTGGTAGTGATATGATTGATATGAAACTTGTTGCCCTTGTCCTTGACAAATTAACTTTTCCCCTCACTAAGCTATTTAATATATCATTAATAACAGGAGTATTCCCAGATAGATGAAATACAGTGCTTAAAACACCCCAGTGTTTAAAAATGGAGACTGGACCAACCTGGGAAACTACTGACCTATATCAATGCTACCCCCCTATCAACAACCCTTGAATGGGTTGTATCCAATCAACTAACTAAGTACTTGAATAAATATAAATGATATAATTTACTGTGCCTGCAAAAACAAGGGTTTTGAAAAAAACATAGCACTTTGACTGCAATCATAGATTATACTACACACGTGTATGATGCACTAGACATTGATAAGTCGGTGGGGTCCATCTTCATAGACCTCAGTGAAGCATTTGATATTGTGACCCACCAGATTTTACTTGACAGCCTTCTGACACTTGGCCTATCCCTTGATACTGTTTCCTGGTTCAGTAGCTACCTGTCTCACAGATCGCTGTGCATGAGAATTAGAGATGTAGCATCCAACCCCAGGGATGTAACCTTGAGGGGTCCCCAAGGGTCAATTCTTGGCCAGCTACTTTTCAGCTTATTTATAAACACTCTACCCTCCACTTGCCCAGCTAACATATTGATATATGCAGATGACACCGTTATCTCCATGCCAGGTAATCAACTATCTGAAATAACTCTACAGGATAGCTTCAAAAAACTTGAGACATGATTTTCCAAAAAAGACTCCTTCTAAACTATAAAAAGATGAAAGTTATGTACTTCACAATGCCCCCTGATTATTCTTAGTCATAAAGGAGACACCCTTGAGCAAGTTACCTCCTTCAAATACTTAGGTATTCACCTTGACAACACTCTCTCTTCTGTCTCTCAGATTGATCATGTAGCAAAAACAGCAAATATCAAGCTTGGTATTCTTCACTGGTAGAGATACGCTTGACTCCAGAGGCCTTGAGCCTAGTAACAAGGAGTTCAATACTGTCTACACTTGAACACAGGCTTGTTATCTACAGTGCTGGCACTGAAACTGCCCTGAAAAAGATCCAAATACTCCTCAACAAGGCCTGCGGACTGGTTTTAGGGTAGAGCATCTGACGCACACCTGTAGTCTCTACTCCAAAACAGGATGGCTCCCTTTGCACCTCATGGTCAGATACCAGGCATGCCCGATTGGAAAAAAGGCCCTACCTGGACTGACCTCTGACTCAGACTGCAGGTATCTTCCAGTGAACTAAAACCTCTAAAATGACCAGAAGAACAGCTAATGGTGTACTCCAGCTCCCTTTCAAGTGTGCCACATTTACTCAACATGCTCTATCATACTGGGAGTCTCAATGGATTAATGATCTCCCAGCCCCCCTCATAGAATGTGGTAAGACTGGCCCCTTCAAAAGAGACCTCCACCTCATCTTAGCCCAAGCAAACCACTGTGATTGCCAGTTCTAGTCTCTTGATATCATGGCCCAAACTCTGGTTGACTCACACCATCTCTACTATCTTTACCTACTCATCCTCTAATCCCCTTCATCCTCTAATCCCCTTCCCTTCTCCTGTCACTCGGACAAAGCCTGCTTCAGTTTGCTACCACACTTTGTTCCTGCACTTCATGCCCAACTATGTTTACAAAGCATTATTACTGTGTAACTTTGTAAACCTTTGCACTTCTGTAACTGTGAATATATTGTATACTGGTGTGATCACTGTCCTGTTTTACCAATCCTGTACTATACATATTGTACTGTTTGGTTTTTTTATTTGGAACCTTTGTAAAAGAGTTCCTCAGTTCAAAGGTATTAATCTGGATCTGAAATAAAGAAATAAAAATAAATAAACAAATTGTGGTACAGGGGACTGAGTTTGGGGCACATTTTGGCATGGATGGCATCAATGTTGGCAGAGAAATCAAGCCTGCTATATAGCCACAAATGGAGGAACTGAAAAGTTGGGATTCCTTCAAACAGTGTGCCATTCAGCATGGAGAAGATAGGGGGGGCAGCCAAGCTAGCTTCTGGCTGGTATCAAAGGTAATAAACACCATTTTATTTGGGGTTACCCAAAGTTAGTTGGACTGGATTCAACACAGAACACTGTGAAACTTTTGTTGAAGTGACACTTCCAGAGATGCAGTTGAGGGACTGGAGGTGTACAGAACTGTGTCATCTGCACATATGTGAATACATGAGGTAGCACAGGTGGATGGGAGGTCATTTAGGAAGATGAAGAAGAGCCTTGGACCCATAATGGAGCCCTGTGGGACCCCAGCCTGGATAGGGATGGGTGGGGAAATGGTGCTTCGTACCTGTATTGACTGTTGATGGTCCAAGAGGTAGGAAGGGAACTTGTTGAATGTGGGGGCTGAGAAGCTGGTTCATCTTATCCAGGAGGAGTGAGAGGACACTGAATCAAAGGTTTTGGACAGATTGATAAATATGGCAGCTGTGATGTTCCTCTGCTCTATTGCTGAAACAATGGAGTCAGTGACCCTAAATAGGGAGGAGATGGTGGAATGATACTTCCTAAAGCAGTATAGGAGGCAGTATAGCACAGTGGGTTAAAGCTCTGAGCTGCAGATCTAGAGACCTGGGTTTGAATCCCACAGCTGCCTAGGTGCATGCTGTGTGATCCTGAGCAAATTACTTAACTTTCTTGCGCTCCCAAGTCACATCTGAAAATAAGCTTTGGCTTAGTGTGCTACTCCTGGTTAAACAATGTTCCCTAAAGCCAGACTAGAAGGGGAAGGAAGTTGGAGGAGTAGAAGTCTACAAGCCATGAGCAGACTAGTTTCTCCTGCAGCTTCACAAAGGAAGACAGGAGGGAGATAAAGTGGAAGTTGCCAGTACTGGAAGGGTAACTTAATTGTGGAGGGGGAGAATGTTGGCAATCTTCCAAGACTCAGGGACAGTTGAAGAGGTGAAGGAGAAATTTAGGAGGTGAGTAAGGGGGAGGCAATGGCAGGAGATGACAGATGGAGAAATTTTGGGTCCAAGCTATCTGGGCTAGACTAGGAAGTGATGAGGGCATCAAACCCCAGAGGGTGTGAGGTAGGGAGGAAGGAGAAGAAGGGGGACAGAAGTGAAGCCATGAGGCAGGAGGGGAAAGCACAAGTGAAAAAAACTAATTGAAGTGAGCAGCAGCAGAAGGAAGGACAGGCGCTAGCGAGGCATTAACCATGAGGACAGGGAGAGAGGACTGGGTTGGGGTCAAAAAGGGAGTGAATCACCTTCCAGAATTTGGCTGGAGACTTAAGAATATTCTGGAGGTTGGCCTTGAAGTAAAGGGACTTGGCAGTACGAATGGCCTTAGTGCAAGAAAGCGTTCCTAAGCACCCTGTAGTACAGGAGGTCCAACAAAGAGCAGGATAATTTCTATCTGGCTGAAGACTGGTCATAAGTCTTGCATACATCGATGAGATCAAAGGTGATCCAGGGGTAGTGAGGGGATTTATTCCTCGATTTCCTGATGGGGGTGTACTTGTCCCAGACAGAAGTAAATATTGAGTAGAAGAGGGAGAGGGCCATTTCAATACCTAGGACACTGAGCACAGGAGACTGGTTAGTTGCAAACAGATCACTCAGTAGAGCTTTTTTGTTCCATGAATGAAGGGACCTGGATCAGTTCTGCTTTGGGGAGAAGGGAGAGACCCAGACTTTCCTGACACAAAATGTCATGCAGTGGTCACTTGAAGTGTTCAGCAATATACCTACTGCAACAATGCAGTGAGGCAAGAACCCAGTCCAGGAGGGCATGGTTTGATGACTGCTGATTGAGCTGGGTGGGTTCTGTGGTGAGCTGTGAAAGATTAAGGGACTCAGTTCTATAAGTGGTTGGCTAGGAAGTTGGGGAAAGCCAATCAATGCTGATGTCATCCAGGAGGATGAGCTCACCAGCAAAGGAGTGTGAGGACAGATTGGAGAGTGAATATATCAGAGATGATAGGGAAATTCTCAGTGAGGCATAGAAAACATCAATAAAATTGGGTAGTCAAGAGGGAAAGGAGAGTTTAGTAAACAAAAACTTGTGGGAGGAGGGTGCAGCCTCCCTGACAGTGAAGGTACAGAAGAGGTTCTGGTAGAAATATAGGGAACCCCAACCCCTCATTTACTCCTGTCCTGCCTAAGTGGTAGTCAGGAATGGCAAAGCAGAAATCAGGAATAATGGAAGAGTGCCAGGACTCCATGATACAGAGGAGGTCTGGACCAGTGATGACAGATCCAAACAGTGAGGAGATCGAGTTTTGGGACAAGGCTTCTAGCATTGAGGTGTGAAACACTAAGGCCTCAAGAAATGGGAGGGGGGTGACCAGGGTTGAGTTCCACATCACCAGTAGGGAGGAGAAGCAAAGTAAAGGGGTGAAGAATAGAGTAGGATTTATGTCCCTTTGGCCAGGGAAAGTAGCAAGGGTGGGAAGAATGGGGAAGGGACATGATGGAATGGTGGAGAAACTCCAGGTTAATGAATGTGGAAGTAAAGAGACTAGGATGGATGGGGAAGGAGGGGATGGGGAGAAAGAGAGGGGGATGATGGGTGAAGGGGTAAGGAAAGATGAGGATGTGGGGTGGAGAGGTGGCAGAAGGGGAGGTGGGTTAGGAAAGGAAGGGGAGAAGCAGAAAGCAGAGGAGTAGAGCAGAGAGGATGGTAAGCAGGTAGACTGAGGACTGAAATGAGCAATTTTTTCAAACACTAACAAAAACAGCAGTACGTAGGCTGCCGTCAACTATCAAGCATTTAAAAACAGCAGGTGAATGATATTAAGACTATGCTGTGCAGGACAACAAAGATACCAAAGATACTGACCTCTGGAATGGTGTAAAAATTACAATTACCTGAGTTTAGCAAGGTGTCAGAATCAACAGTAGGCAAAAGCAAACAGGCACACAAATGAAAAAAGCAACTGAATGAGATGTGCACTACAACATTATTGAAGCAAAAATGTATCTAGTCCTGTTATAATCAATCTAAATATACTCAAGGTTGGAAAATGCAGTCCAACAAAACCAGTGCACTAAAATAACTGAATAGGGATGCTGTCCTCAGAAACAATAGAGAAGCAGGCAAGTACCAGTGCCAGGAAGCCCCAAGATTTCTCAATCTGTGGGTAACTTGGAGTGTGAGGGTACCCAGATACTCAAACTCAGTCAAGAGAAGGGAGAAGCACTCTTTTCATTACCACAGTCTAGGGTAACTCCAACTAAAAACCCCAAGTGCAATCTGGTGAGGCAGGTGAGAATTGGAACTAGCACTGTATATAGCAGTAACAAAGCACTAGGGACTTGCGGCAGATGCAGGCTGCCAAAGCATCTCAATCAGGATTCTCAAAACTCATCAAGAGGGTGAATTTCTAAGTTTCATTAGACCAGCCAGGGCTGGTCTAAGGGTACTTAGAAATTTGCCCTCTTTATGATTTGAGCACTTTGCAGCAATGTTCCATGGTCCCCAGAACCAGTCCCGATCTCCCCTTATAATATGTAACAAAATCCCTGGTAGTCTAGTGCCTCCCCCAAGCCTTGATAGGCTGTTATAATATGTAATTAAATCCCTGGTAGTTTAGTGCCCCCCAAGCCCCGATCTCCCATCATTATTATGAAAAAATCCCTTATAGTCTAATGCCCCCTAAACCCAAATTGCCCTTTATAATTATTAAAAAATCACTGGTAGTCTAGTGGCCCCCCAAGCCCTGATCATCCATTATAATTATTGAAAACTCCTTGGTAGTCTAGTGGCCCCCAAGCCCCAAATGCCCACTGTAATAATTATTAAAAACTCCCTAGTAGTGTAGTGGCTCCCCCAAGCCCTGATAGCCTGTTGGCAAAACACATCACAGAAGACCAGATGTCTCAGAAGGAAGTTTATTCCAGAAACTACAGAAAAAAACAGCATACCTGCTGGGAGATCAGAAACCTCTGAACACTATGTTGTCGTCATATGCTTCCATCAAGCCACATCAACAACAAAGTTGTCTACATGTGGCATGGCAACATTTTCTATTCCAACAGGTAAAATGTTGACCGTCTGTACTTGCTGGTGTTTTCTAAGAGGGGCTATGCACCTGTACCCCCATTACTAATATAAACACCTCAAAGTCAGAGTTGATTGCAAAGGGGGCTAAACATCAGTGAAACCAGCCCTCGTGTGCAGCAGGACCCTTACAGCAACAACTTCTAAACAGTTGGAAAGTGTCACTGTAAGGGGTTTCGCTGTCCCAGTGTCGATGTGCTAACATGATATATCATCGTACAAACTCAGTGAAAAACAGTCTTACAGACACTCTTATACTATAGATAACAAAGTACGTTATTGGTTAACAGACTTTCCAAAAAAGACAAAAGCAGAATACAGCAATTCTATTGGCGGGCAGTTAGCACCTCAGACAGTTAGATCATTACTTGTTTTGCACATACACATTGATAAGAGTAAATCTGACTACTGCTAGTTTGAGGTAAAATACAGTGATTCATAAGAGATGCTGACCATTGCAAAAAGGCACAAAGCTGTAGGCACACAAGCACTACCAAATGATCATGCTGGATAACAGTTCCTAAGCACATAATAACAAGTGTAAAAGAAATACAAATTGTACCTTATGCCACAATAATGTGTGTAGTAGCATGTATGGGGGTGTATGGGATGTTTAGGTCTACATATCCCCCCCTTGTTTCCTGACAAAGAGGAACACCAAAGAGATAGTACTGTAGGCTAAAGATTGATGAATTGGGTGGCTTTGAGGAAGCGTAACTATGCACAATATTTTTGAAGACTGTGGTTTAAGTAGCATAAGGTAAAACATTAGAAGAATAATCAAAAAGGCTTGAATAATGATAAAACCTTTAAATGTAAGTTCTAATCAAGTGTTAGATAATGCATTACTTAAATCACCATCATGAAATAGTTCATTAAGAGAATTACCAACATTAGTAATATTATTACTAATATGATTAAGGTGTGTATCCTTTCTATCTAATAAGGATTTGAGATTCAGGGTGAGTGGATCGATATGCACATTGAAAACTGGCAAATACTGTTCTTAAGCATTGACATACAGTAGTCAGGGTCACTATCAATATAATCCAGTTCCAGGGTGGGAAAAAGAGTGATAACAGTATGGTCAAAGATAGTGTGCTCATGTGGCACAAAACAGAAGTTGGGCAGTGCAACATCACAGGTGAGAGATCCATAGGAGAAGGTCCTGTAGTTGGTCACAATGCAGTAATGTCCTTCATTGTTGTAGGTAACTCAAACTTGAAGAAGACACCACTTCGTGAGTTGTGCAAGGCAGGTAATAGAAGCATTTTTCATCTAGCTGGTGAGGCGTTACTCAGCCTCCAGAGGCACATGTTGTCCAATAGGTATTGGAGGAGGCGATGTGATATTCTCAGGAGCAAAAAGTATTGTCAAACAGGTCATCTTTAAAGGTGTATGACCAATCATGGTTCATGGATTAACCACACACTGGAGTAGTTACATCGAAGACATCACATCTGCACAAATAGCGGTAGTCTTATATAGCACAGCAGTCCATATGCAGGCTACCCAGGCAACCAATTCAGGATGAAACACCAGCAAAGGAGGAAGGTTGGTCTGCTCTCACTAGATGCTGCCCTCTAGATGACCCATGGAGTGGGCTATAGCCTGTTTGTCGAAAACCAAAGAATCCTTGATGAAGATTGTCAGGGAAGTGGTGAAGAAGATGTACAAGGTGTCCCTGCTGTCACAATGTTGTGTCGCATAGCAAGGTCCTTGATTAGTGTGACATAACCCAAGTTTCTGGCTGTTGCTAGGAAAGGGAAACTGTCTTGGCCATGCACTTGGTAGTACAGGTCAAGGTGCGTTTATGTTTGCAGCCCCAATCCTGTGAAATTCTCTGCCTCATCAGATTTGAGAGTGCCAGACTGTGGGAAGCTTTAAAACAGCTTTAACGACCTTTTTACTCTGCCAGACCTTCAGTGACTAGTCATGTTTTATGCTCCTGCTTGTTTCTGTATTTTTACTAGTTGATTTTAACTGTTTTGATACCTATATTTTGTTTTTTTAGCTGTTTTTATGAATTGTACAGCACTTTGATTTTAGAGAATGTGCTCTATAAATAAAATTATTATTATTATTATTACAGTATGAGCAATACCATTTAGCCATACATTTATCTTGGATCAAATCAGAAATATGCCCCAATTCCAGATCCTGGAAGAGATTGGTAATAGTGTTTATGGTATAACTACCATAAGCTGAACAAATGATCTCCCTGTCTCTGTATTGCTCTTTAGCTTCTTTATTGTTATAGTAAATCAATTCATTCATTTTGTTTTGAGTCTCATTGAATAAAAGTGTTATATCATGCATGTTATACACTGTGAATCTCTCCTCCTGAGATAAACCAGTAATACCAAGTAGTATGGGCTGTATCACAGTTTGAGCTTGTTTACTATTATTTTATGTTATGCTTGATTTTTGCTAAATCAGCTCTGTTCCAGAATGACAGGCTCCAGCCAAATACACCTGTTACAGTACCTGTAATTCCTGCTAGTCCTGTTACACCCAAACTCCATTTAATGCATTTGGAGTGGAACATGCCCCTATGTTCAGTAATGTGTTGTCCAGCTACAGGGTTATGTGCACATGCTTGATACACTGCAGCAATGTCTAGTAACATGGTTGCATGGAATCTAAAGACATTTGTGCTGGAGCATTGGCCAAATTCAGCCATGTTCCAATGAGTAATATTAAAGACAACAGGAACATGCATAAATTGAATATTATTGATAAGTGTCCCAGGAATAGAAATTGCTGCTTGGCCAATATGTGGACCTGGTTCCATTGTTGGGTATTGTAAGGTTTCATCAGGGGAAGCTTGTATGACTGTGAGAAAAATAGCAGCAGTTGCAATTGATTGTGTTAAACAGCCACAAAGCATGGTGGTGTTGAAATATTTAACACAAAAGTCTGGTCCCAATGCCGCTGCAGTATTGTAAGGTACTGTATGATTTGAATAACTTGGCATATGCACAAAGAGCGATTTGGGAAAATGCAGGCATTGGGCCAACTGTGAAAGGTTCCTTTGGCAAGGCAGGCCACTTGGAGGTCCTGACCTGTAGAATTACCAGTTCTCCATTTGGTTTGCACACTAGAGTTATCTGGAGAAACCACTATGGCTCTAAGATAGGCATATTTTCCATCAGTCACAGTCACATGAGTGGATGGCAATCAGATGGCCACGCCCCCATTAGGAGATGCAGTGATGTGGGTCTCAGAAGGTGCAGGATCCAGGTGATGAAGGAGTAGTTGGAGATTCTTTGAAGCTGGCTCCAGAACACTTACTGGAGCACATAGTGCTAGGCAGGTTGCGAGCAGCAACATTCTGTAAAACAAGGCACAAACAGGTAAAAATACAGATCCTCCCCATCCGGTCTGGGGAATAAGGTTTAAACAACTTTGTACAGTTTCAGTTGATTGGCATGCTACCGCATTTGCTTGTTTTTTTCTTACGGTTTGTCGACTCTACTTGGTAGACAGCAAGGCTCAATTTGTTCACAATATAGTAGGAACCAGCCCACTTATCTGACAGCAGATAGGCTGGTGTACCATATTGCAGTACCATGACTTGAACACCTACTTGCCAACTGACTTCTTTGACATCCTTGTCAAAGTACATTTTGGACCTTTCTTGGGCCTTGCCTATGTTTTGAGTGGCAAAGCAGTCAGTTTAGATCAAATTGTTTATCAACTCTTTGACATAAATATAAGCCGGCAATCTGTCCATGGTTGGGGTGTTCAGGTCTAACCACACATGTTCCAGCAGTCTCATCTCTGACATGTCATCATCTAGGCACATAAGGCATCAAACTAGGATGAAGACAGGGAAACTTACATAGTTGCACAGAGGGAAGCAGGAAAAGTAATAAGAAAAGCAAAAGCTCACACCAAGCTAAGGATAGCTCAGGGTGTTAGAGGGGGAGAAAACACCTTTTTTAGGAACATAAGAGAAAAGAGAAGACTAAAGGAGGAATAGTAAGGCTAGCAGTTTTGGGAGAGGGACTATTAGAGAAGGACAGTGAGAAGGCAAAAGTCCTTAATAAATATTTCTGCTTCATGTTCACTAAGGAGAACACAGAAGATGGCCCAAACCTACAAAGCAGTTGCACCCAGGGACCAGGGGTAGACTCGAGTCCCTTCACAGAGGGACAAGTCGTGAAAGCCCCAAATAAATTAAAGGTGGACAAAGGCATGGGTCTAGATGAGATTCACCCGAGTTCTCAAGGAACTGGAGAGTGTGATAGCAGTGCCCCTGACAGAGCTCTTCACCAAATCACTGGAAAGTGGGACAGTGCCTGAAGACTGGAAGAGGGTGACTGTGGTCCCACTTCACAAATCAGGGAGCAGGGAGGAGGCTGGAAATTACTGTCCAGTGAGCCTCACATTGGTGGTAGGATAACTGATGGAGGCACTGCTCAAGCAAAGAAGAGTAGCACATCTGAAATCCAGAGGGCAACAAGACCCAAAACAGCATGGTTTCACAGCTGAAAAGTCATGCCAGACAAACCTGGTTGATTTTTTTGACTGAGTAATGAAGGCAGTGGACTGAGGGGGAGCAGTGGATGTAGTCTATCTAGACTTCAGTAATGCCTTCAACTTAGTTCCACACAGAAGGCTGGAAAAGAAGTGGGACCACATCGATGTAGGTAAGGAAGTGGTGGGTTGGGTGAGCAACTGGCTCAAGAGAAAAACACAATGGCTGCAGGTAAGTGGAGTGGTATCAACGGAGAGGGAAGTGACTAGTGGAGTGCATCAGGGGTTGGTTCCGGGGCCCATACTCTTCAATTTGTTCATAGCTGACATCTGTAATGGATTGGAAGGGAAGGTGTGTCTGTTTACAGATGATGCCAAGATCTGCAACAGAGTGGACACCCCAGAAGGAGCCAAGAGCATGGAATTAGACCTGAGGAAACTTGAGGAGTAGTCAGATGCCTGGCAGTTGAAGTTCAACACCAAAAAGTGAAAGGCCATACACTTAAGCAAGGGAAACCCCAAGGTGGGATACTACCTGAGAGGGGAGCAGCTGGCATGCACCAACCAGAGGTGAGACCTAGGAGTCATTATATCAGTCAATCAATCTTTATTTATATACTGGAATGTATGTGAGCAAAAATTACCATTTTCACAAACATCCAGTATAAGAGATACCAAGAAGTCACGACAATACAAAACAGAGTCTAACAGAAAAAAGATATATACGGGGAAACAATCCAAATAAGTGGTTTAGATATATAGAACAATATCAAAGACTAACAGTTGTCTAACAGTTACAGAAGTTTTCATAAACTGAAAAACAGGAGGAAATCGATTACAATAAAGTTAAAAAAAGAGAGAAACACACGGAGCGGCCCAAACATTTATATGTGTAACATATGAAAAGCAGGAAAATAAAGGGATGGGGTATAGAGGGGTCAGTAATCTAAGTGGTAGAGGTTGGGAAAGTGCATGTATTTTGTGGTTGGTTGTAATCAGGTCCATGACTGAAATATGAAGAAACCTAGGCTAGGAGTGGGTGGTGGGAGTGAAAACTAATTTGAGGGGGGAGCAAAGGGTGTGGGGATGGGTGTGGGGGAGGAGAGGGTAGGTGGTAATAGGAACTATAGTAAAGCAAGGGGGACTAGAGGTAAGCAAGATGGAGAGTGGCCGTGTTTAGCTAGCAGACCGTCCAGGGCAGCTGCAGTGCAGATGGAAGAACTGAGTATGTGAACTTTGAGGTGGGAGTTGAAGGTGCAGATGGACCTATAGGCTTGGATATTGGTGGGCAGTTGGTTGTACAGCTTAGTGCTCTTATAGGTGATCAAGTTCTGAGCTTACACTTAGCCCTACACTAACTTGTTTTTTTTCTCTTTTAGATATTTCCTGAAGAAGACCTAAGGTCGAAACGTAGATTTTTAACTCTATTTTCTATTTTCAGCGTGCATTTAATATAACCATTTTGTTTTGCTTTTAGACCACATGCTGACGCAGTGCCTTGTTTTGGTTTTTTTACAAGTTCTGAGCTTGCTTAGTGCAGTAGAAAGGTGTGTCAAAAACCATACTTGAGGCCCCTCTTGTCACTCGTACGGTGGTACCAACTGAGTCATAATGTTGCATGCTTAATAGCATACGACATTATGGCTAACCTGGGATAGTGCCGTAGGCAAGACCGAATGGTGCAATACTGTGTATACTGCTGTACATGGTATTGCACCATTCTCACTTTCCCAGGTAGAGGATAAGACCTCTGCTGGGACTGGGTTCCGTAGAGCAGCTGCTGTGACTCACTGGACTGAACCACAGTAGCAGGAACCCAAGTGCTGTGTCTGGGACCAGGTTTGATTCCTGGTTCCAGAAACTTTAATTTTTTTTGGACTTTGTGCACTCCCTGAATTAAAATCCCCCCCCTGGAGTTGATAACCTTTAGTGGTGGGGGCTCGGGAGGCACAGCCCCTGTAACAAGGGTGTAGGGGTCCAAGCCCCCGACATAAAATAGACTTATGCTTCATTGCTGAAATTGTGCTGTATTGGCAGCATGATTTTGCCATGCAGCATAATGTCTTGTGACATTATGACGCTGTGCCATGGTGGTAGCAAAGGGGAAGAGGGAAATTATGCTGGGTGGCAGCAAACTCAGGTGTATCTTATGGAGGAAGGAAAGCATTTTTTGTTGGAACCACCCTTCAAGGGTGGGCCAGCTAAGGGAGTAGTAGAGGGTACAGTGGTGAGTTTTCCATGGTAAACCAGTGATGAAGTGGGCAATGTTGTTGTAGGCTGATCTTAGTTTGGAGTACAGTAAAGATGTGGTTGGGGAGGATGATGGATCCACAGTTCATGTGTGGCAAGAGAAGAGAGTTAGCTAAGCGAAGCCTGGTTTCAGGGATAAGGAACTTTCTTATCCTATAGAGAAGACCAAGCCTGTTGTGGGTCTTCTGTATGAGGTTGTTAACATGGAGATTAAAGGAGAGGTGAGGGTCCAGGAGGAGCCCAAGGTGCTTAAATTCAGACACCTGTTCAATTAGGTAGCCAGATTTATCAAATAATGTAAGACCGGTGTCAGTGGATTTTCTAGGGCCTGAGAAGACAATAAACTTGGTCTTCTTAGAGTTTAGGACCATAACACTTCTGGAGAACCAGGAGTGCAACTTTGTGAAATCAGACTGTAGATTTCTGAATATGGTGGCAAGGCATACAGGACAAGTTGTGTGTTAAGGCAGATAGGGGGAGATTATTAATGAAAAGTGAGAACAGGAGGGGGCCCAGGATCAAGTCCTGGGGGACCCCATATTTGATCGGGCATTCACCGGACAGAGGACCTTCAGCGGAGGTTTTATGGGATCACCCTGAAAGGTAGCTTCTGACCCAATCTATGACATTGATGGAGAGGTGTAGATCTTTGAGGAGGTCAAGTAGGAGTGTGTGGTCCACAAGGTTGAAAGCCTTGGTCAGGTTGACAAATACTGACTCAGTGTATTGGCCTTTGCCATTGGCCTTAAGGATGTCACTAGTGAACCTGACCAGGGCAGTTTCTGTGCTGTGACCAGATCTGAAGAAATGTTGAGCACAGGAGAGTAGGTTGTTGGGCTTCCAGGTAGGCAGTAAGTTGAGAGTGGACAACTTTCTCAATGATCTTTGATAGGGGGGTGAGAAGGAAGATAGGATGGTAATTACTCACCTCATTTCTGGACCAGATTTGAATAAAGTTTTGATGGTGGTGGATTTATTTATTTATTTGGCTTTTGTTAACCAGCAGAGCATGCTAGACAGTTGAGTGCCTATTTTCAGGTGCGACCCGGGAGAATTACAGGTACAAGCAAAGACAATACAGCGTTTAGGTACAGCAATCAAAGAATTACAAGGTATGGGCAGACAGAACCATGTCAAAGGTACAGCAGTCAACAGGTACAAGCAGGAACAACATAATGGTAAGTGCGGAGTCAATACATGGCAACAACAAGGAGCAATCAGATCAAGCATGCATTTGTCAGGAAGGCAGTTTCAGAGCAAGCACAAGCTATGAGCAGCAGCCACACCACATCCAATAGATGGTAGGCCCATCACACAGGGTGGGGCAGCTAGGAACACAGGCAGGAGGATGCTTACTGTAAGAAGTCCCAGAGGGAGGACCTGAAGCAGAAGTGGGTGGGGGCAGACCTTGCATGTGTTGGGCGTAAGTTCCAGGCTCTTGGAGCGAGGACCACTAAGGCACGATCCCCTGTGAGGGAGTGAGTTTTGGGGACCTTGTGGGCCTGTTTGTAACTGGACCTCAACTGGTAAGCAGGAAGGGCAGGCTTGAGCAGTCCGGCAAGTGTCGGAGGGGTGGACATTCTGATGATGCTGTCTATGAAGTTTCCCATGACAAAGGATCAGTGGTTGTTGGGAGAGAGCCACCCTAGCCTTGAGTAGAGTTGACAGTGGTTGGTAAGGCAGGGAGCAGATAGGGCAAAATGACATACATTGTTATACGCTGTATCCCATTTTGCGAGCCAGGTTTTTGGAGAGTACACGAAGGAGGTGAGTCCATAGCTTGGTGTGGGGAGTAGAACCCCTTTTGCAAGGGTAAGACAGGCAGCTGAGGTGAGGCAACTTTTGGCCCTGTACGCCAGTCCCAACTTACAGTTTGTGGTCTTGCAGGAGTTGCATATGTGCAGGGATAGGTCAAGCTGAGGATCAAGGATTACTCCCAGGTACTTGAAAGAGTCAACCCGCTGCACAAGGGAGCCATCTGCTCCAACTACACTAAAAGGTGCAGGGCACACCCTAGTCTAGGCAAGGGACCCGAATAGCATAGCCTGCATCATCTGGAGGTTGACGACAAGCTTATGGGCCTTGAGCCAAAATTGGATGAGGTCAAAATCAGAGTTGAGTCTGGAATTGATGATCTTGCTGTCCTGTGAACTGGTCAGAAGCACGAGGTCATGGGCATACAGGGTGGAACTCCCAGAGGCAGGGCCTGAGGGCATCTGGTTGATGAAGAGGGAGAACAATAAGGGGCCAAGGACGGACCCCTGGGCATCCCCGAGGTAACAGTTGTAAGCCCAGAGAGGGCTTTATGGAACTTGGTGTACTGCAGCTTGCCCGAAAGGTAGTTGGCAAATCAAGCTAGGGCTGGAGGGGATATGCCAAGGGACCAAAGAGCAGCACCCAGGAGTGTGTAATCCACCAACTCAAAAGCCTTAGAGAGGTCTATGAAGATGGTACCCATGAGGTTTCCTTGATCAGTTGCAGTTCTGATTTCAGAGGTGACATGTGCAAGGGCAGTGGAAGTGCTGTGCCCTTTACAGAACCCATGCTGTGCAGGAGAGTGGAGACCATGGGTATGGAGAAAGAGCGCAAGCTGGGAGGCAACCACCTTTTTGAGCAACTTATTTACAGCAGATAAGAATGCTATGGGGCAATAGTTTCTGAGAATTTGGGGGTCCAGGCATTAAGGAATGTACAAGAGCAGAGGGAGCTGTTTAGAAGATCGGTGATGGCAACTGCAAGGACATTGATGGACTGTTTAAGAATTCTGTAGTTGATACTATGATTCTGTAGTTGATACCATTGGTCCCTTTGCTGGGTTTCGGGTTGTTCCCTTGAATAGGTTTGATAGTGTCCATGGTTTTTAGATCCTTAAAGAAGAATTAGGGTAGAGGGGACCCGGGGGGAAGAGATGGGTGAGGGAGAAGGGGTGGCTGGTTTGTATTTTTCAAGGTCACCAAAAAAAGAATTAAAGATGTTTGCCACTTCCGTGAGGTAGCAAGTTAGTCTGCCATCATGAGACAGGGTGATGGGGTCAGAGTTTCTGGATTTGCTGAGAAAAGAGCTGAGGGTATTCCAAAGCTGACAGGGGTTTGAGGATTCCCTGAGTTGCTTGTTTTGTAGGAAATCTATTTTTGCCTTTCTTACAGCCAATTTGCATTTGTTTTTAAGGGACATATAAAGGGTGATCTGGGTGGGGTTTCTGTGTTTGTGGTACCGGGCCCAGGCTTTGTCCCTTGTTCTCATTAATAAAATAATATCTGGGGAGACCCATTCATTAATTTTCCCTCTTGTCCTAATTTTTTTGAGGGGAGCATGTTTATCCCAGATGTTAATTAGGGTGCTGGAGAGTTTCTCCAGGATGGTGTTGCTGTCGCCCAGCTTATATGTGAAGGACCAGTCAACTAGGCTGAAATTGTGGTTAATTAATTGGATGTTCTGATCTGTTATTTTCTTGGTGAAAATAAATTAAGGGGGTGCTTGGGAAGATAAGCAGACCATAGACAATATATGGCACAATGATCACTGATGCACTCGGGCAAGACTCCAGTGCCAGTGATTTGGGAGGGGACCGTGACGATGATCCAGTTGATTTGCATTTGTTTCTGTTTTATAATTTGGTCTGGTTGATGAGGCAATAAGCTGGTGGAACCCGAGATTTGCAATGTAAGATTTAGCTGTATTGGCTTGGCAGGAATCCCAGTTCATGTTAAAGTCTCCGAGGAGGATCCACTCTCTGTTTATAGGAAGAGAGTGCTTCAAGACCAGGAGCAACTCAAGGTCAGTGTGCAGAGTTCCTGGGAAGGTAGGCAGTCATGAAGGTAAGGGTTTTATTTGATCCTAGGTGGAGAAGGTTTCAAGGAGGGAAGATTCATAACTGGGTTTGTGTTCCGTGAAGGAGAGTTTGTTGGAGACATAGAACATGCAAGCACCTTCTTTTTTCTTAGTCTGCACTTTCTGATAGCGAAGTAGTCACTAAGCTCAATCTCCCCATCTTGTGGGAAAGCCATGCTTCAGAGATAGCTGTCAGATCAAAACTGTGCATGGCTACCTAGGCTTGGATAGAGTCAAATTTAGCTGGGAGACATCAGATGAATTAAAGGTGGAGAAGCAGTGTGAAAAGGTGGCGATAAGGACCAGTGGTATGCTGGGCTGCATAGGGAGGAGAATCATGAGTCACAGAAGGGAGGTGGTGCTGCCACTTTACAGGGCACTGGTTCATCCCCACCTGGAATGCTGCATACATTTCTGGAGGCCGCACCTTTGGAAAGACATTGATAGGATTGAGACAGGGCAGAGGAAAGTTACAAAAATGATTCAGGGTCTGCATCAAATGGCATATGAGGATAGGTTGAGGGAGCTCAACATGTACTCCCTGGAGCAGAGGGCATGGGAAACATGACTAAGATATTCAAGTATATCAAGGGTATAAATAAAGTAGGGGTACAGGATCTCCTTCAGGACAAGAAAAACACCAGAACTAGAGGACACGATATGAGGCTCAAGAGTGAGCAATTCAGGAGCAATGTTAGGAAGTTCTTCTTCTGTGAAACAGTGATCAACCCATGGAATTGCCTGCCCCATGAAGTGGTGGAGACCAAAATGGTAAAAGGGTCCAAAATGCACCAGACAGGCACAAAGGATAATTTCACAGAAAGGATGGGGGGGGGTAGTTACCCATATCAGGCAGACTAGATGGATCTTGCAGTCCCCTTCTACCATTAATTTTTATGTTTCTACCTCAAAGGGTGTACACTGGGTTGCTGCAGCAGGAGTGGCTGATTGCCATTAGGATTGAGGGCAACATAGTGTCCCATTTTTCAGTATTTTCATTTGCAAATTTGCACAGCATCAACTTTATCTGTCTGTTGGCTCTCTCTACTTGTCCAGAAGACTGTGGGTGGTAGGCTATGTAAAACTTCTGTTTGACCCCTAGCAGTTCTAGGCATTCCTGCATAAGTTGTCCAGTGAAACTTGCTCCTTTACCTGAGTCTGCCTTGAGAGGTAGGGCCCATCTAGAAAATATCTGTTCTACCAGGATCATGTTACTTTTACTGGTAATGGGCAAGGGCTCAATGAAATTAATTTGTATGGCATTCCAAGGACCGGATTGCCTCTGCAGAATAATCTGGCATTTTTCTTGTGAGGAATGGGGTTATTCTGGGCACAAGTAATACAGTTGTCCACACATAGTGTTGGATGTCTGTTGACTGACCAAGCCACCAACCCACAGTTTTCGTTTTTTTTAGAGTTTTATCTACACCTTGGTGTCTACCTGTGGGTGTGTCATGTAACTGGTGAATGAACTCTGTTCAGAGCTCCTTGAGGACAACCCAATGATTTGTGTCCCCAGAATCATACAGGACCAATGTCTGGCCATCAGAAAGCAAGAGATTTTTAGAGTGTCTCCTGAAAGGATTGTCCACAGACATTGCTTTTTCTGTTTCTTTGGAGAAGTACTCATATTCATCCTTTATTTCAGGATCTGCCATTTGTGTTATAGCCAGAGCCAGTGGAACCTCTTGAGTCCTCTTCTGTGCCGCCACCATGGGGGCCTCAGTTTTGGTTTGAGTCTTGGCAAGGGATGGCATTTCTCATACCTCCCCCCCCCCGAGTACCTGCCTTAGCCAAGGTATCCATTCAATCATTATACTGATAGAAAGGGCAGACTTTGTGTGAGCTTTTATCTTTTGAATGTAAAGCTTGAAAGGGAATTTTTTTAGCTTAGCTGTCAATGTATCAGAATAGGTCTCTGTGTGTAAAAGGGGTTCCTTCTGAGGAGGCATAGTCATGGGTCCTTCAGAAGGGGAAAAAACTCTGTAAGAGAGTTACACACCCATGCTGGGTCATAGAGAATGATGGTGTCCTCCCCTTCTTTTCTGAGGATGATTTCCAGGGCACAGGCAATTGATGTCAGTTCTGCATACTGTGAGGATCAAACTGTACACTGTTTGGATACCTTAGCAGTATCACCATCTGGAGAAAAGACCAAAACCCCAAACCCTGACATTTGTTTCCCCTCTTGGTAGAAAGAGAAACCATCAGTAACAATGCAGCATATGGCTGAATTTGCCAAAGCAGTGTTAGTGGTGGGTAGAAAAGGACTTACTGTAGTTCTCACAAAGTGGATGGCTCTAGGCCACAATTATGTGGATCACCTTGGTAAAGAAGTCCATGTGCTAGGATGGATGGCATCTTTGTGGGTTGAACAGTGATGTCTCTGTCTTGTAGGAGGAGTGACCAATGGGTAAGTCTGGTGTTGGAAACATTGTCATCCTTGTCTCAGTCTGATAACAGAAATGTGATAGGGGTGGTTGGTATGCAGCACCACAAGACAAAGGCCTATGATGTAAGTGAAATGTTTAACAGCCCAAGATGTAGCAAGAAGGTGTCTTTCACAAAGATAGTACTTCTGTTCCATCGGGGATAGTACTTTGGAAGCACAGGCAAAAGCCAAAGGGACCCATGTACCATCTGTGCCAAAAAAGTAGACATTGCAGTGCCTGAAGTAGCAGTTTCCAAATGGAATGGCAACTCTGGGTTAGGATTAACCAAAGCTGGCATTGAGACCAATGCCCATTTTAGGGAAGTAACAGCAGCTCTATGTTCTGGTCACCATGAGGAAGGAACATCCTTTTTTAGTAACTCATATAGATATGCTGCCTTTTGACCAAAATTGCAGATGAAGTCTGGGGAGTAATTGACCATGCCCAGAAAGTGACTAAGAGTGGAGACACTAGTAGATGGGGGAAAATCCTGAATGCCATTGACCTTATCCAAAGTGGGACTCCTGCCTTCTACAGTAATGTGCAGGTCTAAGAAAGAGACTTCAGAGAGGCAAAGCTGTGCCTTTCTGGGTTGCACTTGAGGCCTGCTTGTTTTAGAAGTGCAGGAAGCTCCTCTAGGAGTTGTAGGTGTTTGTCCAAGTCTGCCGTGGCCAAAAGAAGATCATTCACATACTGCAAGAAGCAGTCTGGGGAAGAAAAGCCCTGCAGGGCATCCTTCATGTGAATGTGAAACAGGGAGGGGCTATTATGAAATCTCTGAGGGAGGCAGGTCCATGTGTACTGACACCCCTCAAAGGTGAAGACAAACTTGTATTGGCTCTCAGGGGCCAATCTCAGTGACCAAAAGACACTGGAAATGTCCAGGGCACTGAACCATTTGTGTTCTGGTTTCAGGAGTTTGAGTTAGTCTGGGGCAGAAGCCACAGTGGGTGCTCAACTTGGGGTTGCTAGATTAAGCTTTCTGTATTCAGTGGTTAATCTCCAACTGTTGGGCTTTTTCACAGGCCAAATCAGGGAGTTGGCTGTGGAGACATAAGGCCTAATGACCTTTTGTTTGAGAAGGTATTCAATTGTGGCCCTTAAGGAAAGGAGTATTGCCTTTGGTGCTGTGGATCTGCACTGGTTAACCATATGAGGGTGTTCATTCTGCTGCAGTCATGCTTGTTTTTGGCAAAGGTCTTTTGTTGTCTCTCCAAAATAGGCCTCAGTTCATCAAAAAAAGGATGTTGCTGAAACATGAGGATAACGTCATATTCTGCGCCATTCATTTTCACTGCTGCCACAACATGTGAGTCATAGATGTGGAGCAGATGATTAAGTCTAGGTACCTGAAGTAATAGCCTATTGGCTAAATCTAACACATACCCATATCGAGAAAGAAAATTGATAACCAGGATGCTCTGCTGGTGAGAGAGAATCATGAGGTCAAAACAATGCTTCACTCATAAGCTATAGATGCTGATTAGTATTGCTTTGGACTGATAGGTCCTAATCACTGTCCCCTTGAAGGTCTGAGTGGAGGTTGCCTTCCCCGTAGACCAGCAAGAATGCTTAGGACAATCATGGTATAAAACCAAGATGGCAGCACCTGTATCCAGAAGTAATTCAAGCTGGTGGCCCCCAACCAACACTTCTACACATGGGTGACCAGAGTCATCAGTAACAAAAGAAGTGAGTATTCAAACCGGCACCTGACACCATCAGTGCGATTCCATCCAGGCTTGCAAGGAATCGTAGCACATTGGAAACAAGTCAAGGATCATTTTTCTTGCTACGCTATAAGGAGTGTTTGACTGCACAAGCCCCATGTCCTGTGACATAGTGGGGGTGGGATCTGCTCTGGGGATGGCTGCTGTGACTTGTTCTGATTCTATTCAGGCCTTGTTTATTCAAAACCTTTCCACTTCAGCTGCCAAATCCTTATACGAAGGTCTGGACCTTTGATTTTGTCCATTATTCCTTTTCGTATATTTATTTTTGTATGAATTTTTGTTCTGGTGAGGGTCTTTTGATTTCCCCCCTACCTCATACTGAGTAGAAGAATCCACACTTTGCTGTACTGTGGCCACTTTGGGCTTTTTGGCTCAAGCCCAGATCCTTTGCATGTACCTGTTACACGCAGTCCACCCACTCCATGATTGCAGACAGGAGTTCCCATTTTGAGAATATGGTGGCTTCCACTTTTTCATGGATGGTTGGCTGGAAGTTTCTCAGAAACAGGGCTTTGTACTCAGTTGAGTCCCTGTTGGGATGCTCACCAGCCAAATCATTGCTGGTGCTGTATGCGAGCCACAAAAGGCTCTCGTACGGGGGTGGGGTCTCTTTAGCACGCTGCTTTACTTGGGTTGCTAGCATTATGCCAACCATATTGGGTTCATGCGCCACCAGGAGGTGAGCCATGACTCTGTCAAAAGGGGCTGTGATGTCATTACGTATGCCTCCTGGCAACTTTGCCTACATCGTGCGGTTCATGGTTTGCTTCAAAACCTGGTGAGAGAGGCTGAGCATTTGGGAGTGCTGCTGCATTTTTCCAGGTGACAACTAAGATTGTCTTTAGGGGCCATATGGGCAATTTTGTCAGCAATGTTTTGGATGGCCTGTGCAGACTGCAGGGCATTAGGGCCCGCTCCCTGTCTGGCAATGCTTTTGGCAACTGCCTTTGCCACAGTGATAGCCACACCCTGACGGAGCATCTACTTTTCCACCTCCTTCTTCAGTGTATCACTAACTGCTTGTTTCAGTGCTTTAGCCTGTGCATTAGAGATCCTAGGTTTTGAGATTGCCTTCTGAACCAGGCTTTCCATCTCTCTCTTGTCCTTTTTATTTAATGCGGCTACCAGAGGGTGAGGCCTCAATCCTCTGGAGTCCCAAGGAATGTCTTCATTGTCTCTATTGTCATCAGAGGATGACATCAACACAATAGGCAGGGCAAACAGCATAGCTCTTACATGACCCCATAGTACTTCCAATTGCTGATGTAATTTTGTCATGTTAATTCAACACATCGAATGATCCCCATTGCCTTTGACTTGTCCCTTACTGACATTATCCTGCAAAACTGTGTACATGGTGCTAACATCGCAAACTTCCCTATGCTGCTTTTCCAGTTTATTCTGGCATCTCTCAAACTTTTCCTCCAACTGCTCATACTCACTCTTCAACAATTGGTTCATACTCATAAGCAAACCATTCAACTATAACTAGAGGTGTGCAAAAAAAAAAAAAATTACGCTGGCAAAATTTCCATGAAAGTCAGAATTTCGCTGCTGCAAAAGTTCAGAAAACATTTTGGTAACTTTCAAGAATTTCTGACTTAGATCTGTGGGCTTTTTTGTATGTTCTGCAACTTTTTTCATTAACTTCCGTAAAAAAAGTTCCACACTCCAAATTGCCCAGTTTCTCCAGAAAGCCAGGATAATTTGTCTATTAATCTGTCTTTATCTGCCTCCACACTCAATATGGCATAATTGTGACTCTGCATGATAGAGAATATTGCGTATGTCATTGTAAGCAGTAGAATGTTTCCCAGAAACCCGTAGTTGTGGGCACGTGTTCCGCACGATATGTATTTCCGCTTTACACATGTCTGTAGTAAAATGATTCCGCATATCTTAAACAGTACCTAAATGTGACCCTCACAATTTTCTGTAAAATATGTTTTGGAAAAAGTCCGCACATCGGCAGGTGGAAAGTTCACATTTCGCTTTTCCTGTTATGCATGGAGATAGAGAGAAGAGAGTGAGGAAGAGACAAAGGTAGTTTTGAGAGATGCCAGAAAATATATACATTTTTTATGTTCGCTTGCGCGCATGCACAAGGAACGTCTTGGGAGAATGGGACACTTTGAAGGTGTGCCCCTCCTCTGCAATCCCCTGCTCCATTGAGCAGGCATGGCAGTCCTGCACCGATCAGACGCGGTGCTGTGTATGACAGCGGTGGTCTTCTCTTCAAAGAAAACCACCGCTGTCTGCTAGCACCACGTCACGCCGCCATCCCCCCAATCTTTGCTGCCATGCTGGGAGCCCACCCCAGCGCGGCAAATGTCCCGCGTCATCTGCCGATGGGGTGCCCAATCCTCTGTCGGCTCCACGGCCCCCCAGCCATCCTTTTGCCATGCTGGGAGCCCACCCCAGTGTGGCAAACATCCCGTTGTCTCTTTTTTTAAAACCTGTAAATTAAAAGCGGTCCCACAGGCGGCTTCCAGCCCCCTCCAGCCACTTTCCAACCCTGCCTGCCTCCCACCCCCTCACCCCATACTTACCTCCAGAGCTCAAGCTGGTGGACCGGAACACGTCTGCACTCTTCAAAGCCGACCACGAACTAAGGAAATGCCAGTAAGCTGTATAATGGGCTAGATAGGGGGTTTTCAACTTTATTGCATATCTCAGGCATTTTTTGGAATTTTTGCACCAAATTTTCAACATGGGGTTTTTGGGACCACTTCTCATGAATGATGTCACTGTCATGGCGTTATTCGGGCCCAAAGGGTGATTTCACAGTCACTGCACAGTCACCATGCGAAATCACCCTTTGGGCCTGAATAACACCATGACAGTGACATCATTCATGAGAAGGTGTCCCAAAAACCCCATGTTGAAAATTTGGTGAAAAAATTCCAAAATGACTTGTTTTATTTAGCGGCATCATGAGCAGTTCCTACGCACGCTTGTAAAGTTCACGAATTTTCAATATTTTTCCCAGATTTTCAACATTGCCATTTTACCACAACCTTATGAGCAGTACAGCTGTCATTTTCACATCCTGCCCAAAACGTGTTTCCACCCATGTAGCGCACAATGGCGCAGTCGGTGTGCGAAATCAATGTATGGGACACATTAAGAAAATCACCTTGACACTGTTCATTAGCAGAGGTCTTAAAATGGCTATGTTGAAAATTTGGTGAAAAAATTCCTACAAATGACTGTTTACGAGCGTGCATTGTGCAGTTCCTTGCGCTCGTGAGGTTTGCGAATTTTCAATATTTCCACTCCAGATTTTCAACATTGCCATTTTACCACACCTTCTTATGAGCAGTATAGCTGCCATTTTTCATCTCACCCAAAACGTGTTTCGCCCATGTAGCGCACAATGGCGCAGTCGGTGTGCGAACTCAATGTATGGGACACATAAGAAAATCACAGTGACACTGTTCATTAGCAGAGGTCTTAAAATGGCTATGTTGAAAAATTGGTGAAAAATTCCTAAAATGACTGTTTTCACAGCGTCGTTACGCAGTTCTCATGCGCTCATACGTTACAATAATTTTCAATATTTTCACTACATATTTTTCCACATTGCCATTTACCACCTCCTTATGAACAGTATAGCTGTCATTTTCACATCGATGTACAAAATGTGTTTCCGCACACATGTAGCGCACAATGGCGCAGTCGGTGTCGTAAATCAATGTATGGGACATATTAAGAAAATCACAGTGACACTGTTCATTAGCAGAGGTCTTAAAATGGCTATGTTGAAATTTGGTGAAAAATTCCTAAAATGACTGTTTCTGACGGCGTCGTTACGCGGTTCATGCAGCTCATACATTCATTGTACAATATTTTCCTCCAGATTTTCAACATTGTCATTTTACCACACCTCCTTATGAGCAGTACAGCTGTCATTTTTCACATCTCATCCAAAACGTGTTTATGCTCATGTAGCGCATAATGGCGCAGTCGTGCAAAATCAATGTATGGGACACATTAAGAAAATCACAGTGACACTGTTCGCGAGCAGAGGTCTTAAAATGACTATGTTGAAAATTTGGTGAAAAAATTCCTAAAAATGACTGTTTTACAAGCGTGCGTTGCGCAGTTCCTACGCACGCGCGTAAGTTCGCGAATTTTCAATATTTGCACTCCAATGACTTCCAAATACCTAAACAGCACATAGAAGCAAGAAACATTCACCATCAGCAAATGCTTGTACTTCTTTGTCACTGATTTTTTTAAGCCATGTCCAAGTGCCAAATACCATTGCAAATACCTGCAAGCGAACGTTCGGCATTGACATATGCTTGTTAAGTTTAATTTTGTTTCCAGAGGAAACAGACGTTTTTTTTCCATTAGAAAAATGGCAGCAACAGCAGAAGGAGGATTAGGCAGCAAGAGCCAAGAGAGGAAGGAGAGCACCAGCATAGTGGGGACCGGGGCGGGCAGCCGCAGCAGGGCCAGGAACAGCAGGCTACCACCTCCTCCTCTAGGAGCAAACAGAAAAAGCAGGCTCCTGCCTTCTCCCATAAGGAGGTTGTGTTGCTAGCAATGGAGGTGACCAGCCATGTGTCACAAGTTTATGGACCAGGAAGGCTACCTCTGAAAGAGAGGTATAAATTGTGGGCATCCATAAAGGCCTCTCTTGATGCTGAGGAAGGGGGAGTCATGTCCTGTACTGTGTGGCAAATCAAACATAAATGGTATGACCTCCAAAAGAGAGATCTCCAAGTTCTGGAGGCACTTGGTGAGTAGTGACCCTCAGGGAACAGGAGAGAGGAAGAGGAAGGGGAGAGTGCATGGGGAGAGCATCACAGGATCTGTGGCAGGCAAAAGGATTCAGGTGGAGAAGAACAGCAGCACTAGCGAGTATACTAACTGAATTATTCAAAGTTATTGTTCTCATCTTACTCAAAGTTATTCTTGTCATCAGTAAGTGTTTGAATTACAGCATATGATTGTATTTACTGTAAGCCAGTTTGGTTCATAAAGGCCCGACTGTGAAATATAGCCCAGTTTTCACAGTATGACTCCAGACTCAATAGCAGTGCTCTGACCTTGAGCTTGAGCTACTGTGGCTTACTGTAGTTATGTTTTATGTGGGACTAAGCCCTGTCCCTATGTAATTACAACAGTGATTATCATAAACATGTTAAAGAAATTGTTACCCTGTAATGTGTGCTTTTTTTTCATAATTCCACTGAGATAACAAAATGTGAAGAACAGGACATATCTCTTTGTTTTGTTACTGTAGCTGCTAGTGGTGTCATGCATGATGTATGCTCCCTGAGCTGACTACAACCCCTCTTTGATGGTGATGGTGATGGGTGTGTGTGTGTATTACATCATAGACATACTTTGTCTGTAACAGTGCTGTTGAATTGCATGTGCGTGCCAAAGCATCACCATATTTCACACATATATCTTCAGGGACAGGTTCACGAACTGAGAGGATGTTGCATCCATTTTGGATTGCTTTCTAATTGGTTGCTGTATTAACTTGTTGTCGAACCACAACACTGTTAACTTAACACTTGTTACATCTGCAGTCATAGTCATAGTAACTGTCTCCATTGTGGCTATCTGTGACTTGTCATGTGTCATGCCTATCATCTGCATCCTCATCCAGATTGTCCAGTAGAAGTGGTCAGTGCACAGGACTGACCACTGCTCCATACACCCCCTCATGGCAGCCCCAGTAACATGGTGGGAGCAGTGCTATGGCATCCAGTGCATATGTATGCTGTACTGTGTGCATCATGATTGGCAATCCTCATCCTGAATGGTCATGTCACTCCATGGCCGTTTCCAACAGCACTCCTTATCTGAGTATGTGATGTGCAGTTTTCTGTGAGGGAAGTGGACCCCTTAGTGTGATTCCTTCTCACCTCCCTTCATTTGATTATCTGTGGTGTTCCATGGTCAAGTTGGCAGTTTTCCTTCCTCACAGGATGGAGTGTGTTTGATTACTGCAGTGCTGCTTTACTCTTATGTGTTCCAACTTCCAACATTGATTTGAACTATACCTCTTCATTTGGAAAAGGTGCTGCAGGATACTCCAGTGTGGCTGCCGTCAGTGGGGATTCCAACACCAGTGTGGCAGGAGCAGTGGGGAGGCCATGTCTGGTAAGCAATGTATATTGTTAACAAATTGAATTGAATGCATTGATGAAGAACTCAACTGAATAGCCAGACTACCATTTTTGGTGTTTCACCACTGCAAACCACTGAAACATGGCCTGCAGCTAGTGTGTACCATATTTAAGAGGTCCCAGTGTAAAAAATTTCATCTGCTGTTTTGTGAAGTTGAAGTGCTCCTATTCCTAAGGAACAGCTGGCTGCCCGACCCCTTCCCCCTTACTGGTGCTGAATAACCCACTGATATCCCCTATGTGGCCCTGTGTAAGTAGTAACACAAGTCATTGAAATTTCAGAAAACACACCTGCATTGTAGTACATTTAGTAGGGTGGTTGTGGCATGGCCGGTGATCATGCTAGTGGTATGTGTGTGCACAGATCAACATCCATGACTGACCAGGCAGGGTACGGCAATGGGTGGTCAGTTCATCTATATGATCCTTATAAGTTTACACTGGTCATAAAATCCCAAATGACAATTGTTGAAATCAGTGTCTTTGCTGTCCAGTTTACGTCATCCAGACCACCTGTGGCTCCATGGTCGCTGGAAGAGGGGCGGGGGGGGGGAAGTGATTCCATGTCCAGTGCAATTCCACTTTAAGAAGTGGCCTAGTCTTGACTGCCCCAGTCAGTGCTTTGGAATCTTTGTGAATCATTACTTGTAAGTACTGTGTCCACCTTACTAAACTGCATCTTTGCAGTAGGCACTGGTGGTGATGTGTTATTCCTTTACCAGTGGAGTGCATAGTGTCATCTTCAAAATTGTGAATGTGAAGAGTGAATGTCTAGTGAGTTGAGGTGGTGTGTGGCCTCATCATGGCCTGCAGAGTTGCAGAACAGTGGTTACAATGTGACAATAAAGTAAAAGGGCCATCGCAGGCCATCAGGTGGATATCTACACCTACTCAGCGGAACCTGCTGTCAGTGTGAGAGTGTTAGCATTGCCATTGCTGGGTGAGGTCAGACAAGACTTAAATAGCGGTAGGAAATAATGTTTGTACCATTATGTATTTCTGTGCTAGGCAACCAGGTAAGTAAGATGGTCATTGTGCACTGCTGCTGCTGCACTAGTCAAAGTGACTTACAAGTGTGACCTCAGAGCAGAGGTAGGTTGATATGTTGTTCAAGACAGGCTACACAGTTTGTAAAAGGAAGCTGTGAGAGTCACAATCAAACCCCGGTCTGCTGTATCAATGAGATACAGAGACAGAGAAACATAGACGGTGTCAGCAGATAAGGGCCCCATGTGCCAACCAGTCTACTCTTTATTTCTCTTTTATACTACTGTGACACTGTAGACCCTACTCTGTCTCTGGTTCCTCTACCCCCCTTTTACTTCCACTTCCCCCTTGTGCCTATCCCATGCTTTCTTGAATCCTGAAACTGTTTCTGACCATACCACCTGTGCTGGTAGGATATTCCACTTGTCTACCATTCTCTCAGGGAAGAAGTGTTTCCTCACATTCCCTCTGAACCTCCCCCTTCAAATCTCATAGCATGAGCCCTTGTAATTGTGCATAATTTCCTTTGAAATATGCTGCCTTCCTGTACCCTGTTTTTACCCATGAGGTATTTGTATGATTCTTTCTATCATATCCCCATATGAGGCACAGTTATCATCACTGTAACCACTTGTAAACCCTGTACCAAGTTATTTTCCTTCGATGTCAGTCTGGTATTGTGAGAAAATGTTTGACATAACCACTTGTTTATAAATTGATCATCATCAGCCATGTTTGGTTGTCATTCTATAACAGTAGTGCATCGTTACTTGCCCCATGAAGCGGCCCTTGACTGCTACTAGTGTCTATTTCTGTTTCATTTTTATTTCCCTTGTCAAATGCACGACACAACCTCTGACAAACACCACATCTGTCATCCTGAGTATAATACTGTGTACAGTGTCCAGTTAGGGGGTCCTCTAGAGGAGAGACATATACACGTTGTGTATGTTGCAGCATACACTGTTTAGTAGTATTCCAGCTTTGTAGTGAGTCCAGTGAACCACCACACACATGGTATTATGCCCTTATTTTTTCCATTAAACATTTAGTCATCGCATGCTGGAAATTAGGGTTCATGCTATTTTTTATGCAACATGCTGGTTACAGACAAATTCCCATTCCAGAAAGGAATAAACAGGGTGGTAAAATGTTCAGATTCAACCATGTATGTGGACTGGGATGTGCCTAAAAATACAATGTAGATGACTGTAAGTGTAGGGGTGGCTTCCAATGGGTGGTACACCATCATCTTTGAGACACAGTGGTGGAGGTGCTCATGAGGAGAGGGGACAGTATACTGCAACATGTGGGTGCTGCTCAAACATTGCTTAAACCTCAGCTTTCACTCTCATGGCCTTTATTCTTCTCAACCACTCTGGAATGTATTGGCAGAGGGTATAACATGTACAACAGTGATCAAGGAGAGTAGGTGAATACAGAAGCTGTAAACCATGGCATCAGCAGAAGGTCAGGGTACAATTAGGTGACACTGGACACCGGATAGAGTAGTGTACTAAAATTACTGATGATGTTACAGATCTGACAGTCACACTTGCATGGTGCATTCTGTTCAAACTACATATTTCTTTCTGTACTGCAGACAACACTAATACACTACAACCACCAGTGCCGGTCCCACAGAAACACCAGAATGAGCCCCAGCAGAAGACGACCAGCACATTGGTGAATAACAATGTGCTGAAGATTCAGTGCAAGCTGGTGAGGCTGGCAGAGAGGGAGAAGCAGCAGCAGCCCTCACAGACAGGGACAGAGGCAGCAGGACCACAGCTACCTGAAACACCATGTGGCCAAGAAGAACCAGCCACTCCAGTACCCAACCAGTAAACTGAAAGCCCTCCTAACTCAAGAAGGGACAAGAACATTAAAATTGTTTTAAAAAAGGTATTGGCACTGAAGGCTCACCTTTCCAGAATGGAGGCCAACCAGGAACGTATGCTGTGACTGCAAGGAGGAGGCTGCAGAACAGGTCATCACCTGGACACTGACACAATTGGTGATTTTATTTTTATAGCAGTCATTGCCCAAAATTATAAATAGTTTTGAATCTGTTGTATTGTTGACTTGTTGTTTCTTGCAATGTAAATACTTGTTTTGAATCTGTTGTTGACTTGTTTCTTGCCTTGTAAATAGCTGTGGTTTCCTTTTTTTATCTTCATGGTTCTTTGTTATAAGTTGTTCTTTTTTTTCTTGAAATATAAAAGTTATCTGTTTACACAAGACTTCCTTGTCATGGGTCTATTTACTGGATGTGAAGGTTCACAAACATGTAATGAACATGTTGTCTGAGTCATCATCAGACAGTTTTCTTTTACAATTGCTCTTTAAACTTCACAGTACTGGTGGTTCATGCACAGAACATGACCAGCTGCCGAAATGATGATGCTTTCTTGACAGCAGTGGTGAGTGATGTGATCATGAATACAACTGTTCTGAGTGAGTCACAGGTATACTTGCTGGGGGAAGGAAAAGGAGGCACCCTGGTGGTGCACAACAGGGCACAGGATGGGTCAGTTGGTGACCCAAGGCCATGGGATGTGTTTCTGAAGTAAATTGAAAGTGCACTGCATGGAGTTGTACACGAACCTTAATGATTTAGAAGTACTACAGAAGTACTTGACACAGGCAGGGACCAACAGCAGCACATGCACCATTTCTTAGTGTTGCACTAGGTGTAATACCTGCAATGGCTAGGCAGTAAACTGCTAAAGTCACAAAATTGATTTTCACGTACTGACATTTGTGACTGTTTCAGTATTTGCTTTTCCAGTGATGTGTAGCATTCACATCAAATACAATGCAAATGAGAATGTCACATTGTGCTACTTGTGATGCTGCAGACGAGCAGTGGTAGGTCAACATTATTACTCATTCCCTGTCTAGGCTAGGCTTCATAGAGTTTGATCCATTCTATACATGCATACACACAATGAAAGCATTTTTGTGAGGGTAGATGTCCATCAATTCAAAAAATTGGGCTCTGGTTTATCATGGCCACAACAGAAGTACATGGTCAGAAAGGATTGGAGCAGAAACAGGCCGGGGGCATGGAGGAACATCACTGGCAACAGTAAGTGTATGTTAAACTCCCATGGTTTGGATCCTTGTTGGGTGTGCAGTAGGGAAAGCACATGTATGTGGACTGAGATGAACAGGTCACTGCTGATGGCCACCTCAGTAAAATCATTATCTGGTTTCAAAACAGCAGCAACTTTGCACAGATAGGAAATAATAACAACTGTTTTAGTAACATGACAGCACAATGCAGTGTCAGACACACACATACACACATACACAAGTCCACACACACACACACACACACACACACACACACACACTCACCCATCTTTTGTCACCAACGACATAGTTGTGACTGAATGGTAGATAGATGTGACTGAATGGTAGATAGATGTAACTTCCCCCATACAAGTGGCTATCAGTTTTTTCCTTTATACCTTTCCCCTGTTAACTCAAATTTGAGATGAAACATAACAGTATACATCGCAATGAATTATGTTCAATTAAGTACATTTGCTTATATATTTCAACGTTTTGGTCAGGGAGAGGCACACTGAGCCACAAATGTTTTGCAGGTGAGAGCAAGGGGCAAGGCAAGGGGGACATGTGTGCAGATATAAAATGAGTTACAAAACCAGATTAATGCTAGAGTCTGTTGGTGGTATTTCAGTGAATGGTGTGAAGTGTTGACAGGACACTGTGGAAATTAAAGTACTGTTATCAAGAACTGCCATGGCATCTGTAACATCCACCTTAACAACCACCAGAACAATAGGCAGACAGGACTTCATTTTTTTGAGTTATCTGGAACACAGCACTTCAGGAGTTCAGTACCATCCTCATGATGCACTAGAGTGTCAATATTGTGATTTATCCCACTTTCCCAGTGAGGGGCTAGCCTAGAACCCACCACCTTCTGATGTTCTGGCCTAAGAGGTGACTCCACCGAGTGTGCTTTCTGCTGAGCCACTGACACTGTTACATGGATAACTGTGGCATGCAAGGACATAAAACCAACCATCAAGGGGAAAACCACATACTCTGATATAACAGACAGAAAGAAATGAGTGCTTGAACAAGGTTAATACTAATTATGATTGAATGGATGACACCTTGGCACTTGTGATGTATACACCATGAAGCCACAGGCCTGGCAGAGCACATCAGGACTACAGGAGCAGCAGCAGCAGCAGCATCACTCGAGCCTTACATGGGCAGAACAGAGAAGAAAATGACATGGATAGTTGCAGAATCATGAGGGAAACATTATGGCATGCATTGCTGAACAGCAATGGACCACCTGTGAGGCAGCGATGCACCACCAACTCTGATCAGTCTCATTTTACCTAACCTAGTACCACCACACACAACTGGACTGCCCCCGTTGTGGATCCCCAAACCCCCCACCTGGTTCCCCCACCACCATTTGCTGTCAGTCTGACTGTACACCTGTCCCATTCACATATAATGGCCTGTCTGAAGAAAAAAAGTGTATCAAACAGACATGAATACTTACCTGGGCACATGTATCGGACACACCATAGGCAGAGGTCTGGTGGAAGACAAGAAAAGGGATGTTATCATTAGTAGCAGGAGCAGCAGCAGCAGCATTCAGAAAGCCTTACACAGGCAGACTTGAAAGGGAAAGCACACCCAGAGCTATACAAACACAAGAGAAGCATTGACTGGCATTGTCTAGCTGAGTCACAACACCTGTTAGGCTGAACCAACAACAATGCAGAACATACTTTCTCACTTTACCTAATCTACATGCATCACAACTGGTCTGAGCCTGCAGCAGCTACTCCACCACTAACACTACAACTGGCCACCCTCCACTGGCCTCCCAACCGCCTTGACTCAAAGACCGTCTGAATGTACACCTATCCCATTACCATAGAATGACCTGTCTGGAAAGAGAAACTAAAAACAAGTTGTAATCATCCACTGCAAAAAAAATTAAGTACTTACCTGGGCAATTGGGATGGACACACCATGAAGTCACAGAGCTGGTGGACTAAGGCAGGATTAGCTTGTGAAACTTCTGTGAAAATCTTGGAACTTCCACAGATGTTTCTGACCTTCCACCTGTGGCGGATCAGAAAACATCCATGAAAGGTTTGGGCAAAATCCCCTGAAAAATAAGGCCTGGTAGCTAGTTGTCTCTGCCCCACCCACCCCACATAAAAACAACATATCCCTAGTGGCTAGCAGTTCCTCCCCCCACTGGATCACCCACCTGAACTTTAAAAAATAATTCCTCTGGTTTTCAATAGTGATTCAGCCCCCCCTTCCCTGCCCAACAGTGCACACAGCCTAAAAAATGCCCTGGTGGCTAGTGGTTTCCTCCCTCCACCCAGTACCCCCCAAAGTGTACAGTAACCCCCCATCCCTATCTCCATGGGTGCTGTTTAAAAAAAAAATCTCTTGTGGTCTAGTCATTTCAATAAACCCTGTCCCCATTTCCGATCCCCAGTTCCCCAAAATTTTTTTATTCCCTGGCGGTCCAGTGCCCCCTACCCCACACCTCAGCAGGTGACCCACCACCCTGCTTCCACCCCCATTGTAAATCCAGCAGGTGGACCAGCACAGCCTTCTTCTCTCCTCCCATGGCCAGCCCACCCACTGAGATGTCAATGAATGAGCGCGTTCCTGTATGGGTTTATGATGGGTTGGGAGCGGGGTGGTGAGACACCTGCAAGGGTGGGGGGGCACTAGACCACCAGGGAATAAAAATGTTTTTTGGGACTGGGGATGAGGATGGGAAGGGGGTTGATTGAAACCACTAGACCAAACAAACAACTGAAAACTCTGGCACTCGCCACCTCTCGAAATAAATATGAACACTTGGCTATAAAAATGTAACAAATTTTATTACAGCAAAGATAAAAATACATGCCTGACACATTTCAGACTAAGCAATCCTTTCTCAAAGACATTTTTATAGCCAAGTGTTCATATTTATTTTGAGAGGTGGTGAGTGTCAGAGTTTTCAGTTGTTTGTATGATTTTTTGCACTGATCCCCTGTCCCAGTGCTGCCTTTTTGTGTTTTCGCAAACCACTAGACCACCAGGGATTTTTTTTAAAACAGTACCGATGGAAAGAAGGATGGGGGGTTGTTACTTTACACTTATGGGGAATGACCAGGTGGAGGGAGGGGATCACTTGCCAGCAGGGCATTTGTTGGGCTGTGGGCACTGTAGTGCAGGGGATGGGGGGAGGGATCACTATTAGAAATCAGGGAATTTTTTTTTAAGTCGGGTGGGTGATCCAGTTGGGAGAGGGACCGCTAGCCTCCACAGATATGTTGTTTTCATGTTGGGTGAGTGGGGAGGGACCACTAGCCACCAGGGCTTATACTTGGCAAATGGGTCAGGCGGTGATCATAGGTGGAATTTCTGCGAAAGTTCAGGAATGTATTTACAAACTTTCATGGGAGCAAAAGTCAAACTTTCACTTGAATTCCATCTGCAAAGGTTTTTTTTTTGTGCCTGGGGAGGTTCCCAGCAGGAGCAGCAACAACCTTCACAAAGCCTGAAAAAAGGAGCATAAGAAAACAATTACTTTCAGAAACAGTACATGAGTCATCATCCCTCAGTCAGTGCACAAAAACAAATTATTTCTGCTCACCTGTGTGGCAGTGGAAAAAGATGCGACTTGTCAAAGTGGGTAGCATGACAGTCAGAGTACCGTAGCAGTAACTACTGTCCTGTTATGATGCTGCATGTCATGTAAACCAATCGGCCACAGCAGAGCAGTATGATTGGCATGTCTTCTCTTCCATCAGTGTAGCAGAATTACATAATAAACTCAACATTACAGTGTTGAGGCCATGACATGCAGTCAAGCAGCGTCCTTATATGCTCACATCATCTTGTGAGGCCACATTGTCAGACTTTTCTGTGTCGTGGTGTAGCTCCTGTTGTTGCCCTTCCGCAGAACTTGGATTTACTTTTCATCTAATTTTGTAGTCCAAAAATCAACTGTTGCTTGCAGTTCTACATGTAAATGTCAACACTGTGCATAGCAGCATGCATAAATGTTGTGGTGAGGTTGTTTCACTGATAGTTACATACCTCAACACACATAGCCCCATGTGGCAGTGACACTGTTATTCCAACTTTCTGGAAGGTAAAGTGATCTTGACAGTCTGTTTGTTTATGGCTTTACGGTTGTTGCTTGAATGAGGGTACATTTCTCATGCCAAGTGATGTGACACAGTATCAATAGATTATTTATGCAGACACTGCAAGATGCAGTACATGTTCTCATCTCAACACTGAGTCATGTTGGTATGAACTATTGAAAAGGAGGTAGAGGTGATACTGACAGATGTGATGGGTGACTTTGTTGGTAATGTTTATCATGGTGGTGGCTTGATTATCATTTGTATGTTGGCTCGTGCATGTGCAGCCAACATATTGTGGTAGTAGCAGAGTTGGAGGCACAGTCACTGTTGGGTAAATGCAGGGCACGCATCAGTAGGTGCGTCCCTCATTCCCCAATAAGCCAGCAGCCAGTGCTGACATCATGCATCCCTAATGTGGCCACCAGATCTAACAAAAGGTCCGCTGCAATTAGAGTGAAACTCTCATACAGCAGGACCACAACATGCCTCCTAACGTGCACGCAACAAGGTGGCACTAACTTCCGCCACTGCTGCCCGCCTGTTACAATGCCGACAGGGGAGCTTACTCCCTGTCAGCATAATAATCCCCCTGCCTCTTAAAATGTATGCCGAGGGGGTGCACAATCCCCCTCAGCATCATGCGCACCCTCCCCCAACAGTCTTTCTTTGCTGACAGGGGACCCAAGCCCCATTGGCTTTAATCCTCCTTTGTCTTTATTTTGCTGATGGGGGAACCCACTCCCCATCGGCATAATGTCCCCACCCCTGCTTTTGTTGTGTGCCAAGAGGGGTGCCAAATCCCCCTCGGATCTTGTCCCCCCCTTCGGTATGTGCCGATGGGGGTGCCCAATCCCCTGTCGGTTAAAGCATCCCCCCAAAAAAATCACTTAGGTGGCATGCTGGGAGCCCACCCCAGCATGCCAAATCCCCTGGAAAGAAAAAACCATCCTGCAATGTTTTTTTTTTGTTTAAACTCTGTAAAAAAGAAAACAGTCCCTCTCTGTCTCCCTGCCCCCTTCTAGCAACTGGTGCCCACCATCTGTGCACCCTGCCTTCCCACATCCCCCCTCATCCCATACTTACCTCCGGAGTCTGGCATGATGATCTTTAGTGGACTGGGAACACGTCTACGCTCTTCAAAGCCGATCGTAAACTGAGGAAATGCCAGTAAGCTGTATAATGGCATAAATACGTTTTTTTTTTTTCACTTTGATGCATATCTCAGCCATTTTGGGGAATTTTGGCACTGAATTTTCAACATGGGGTTATTGGGACCTCTCTTCATGAATTCAGGCACTGTCATGGTGTTATTCAGTGCCGAAAGGTGATTTTGTGGTCACTGTGCGGAATCACCTTTTGGGACTGATTAACAAAACGACAGTGCCACTGTTCATGAGGGGGGCTCTGAAAAAGCCTATGTTGTAAATTTGGTGGAAAAATCGGAAGAATTACTGTTTTACGAGTAAGCATTGAGCAGTTTCCATGCACATTCATAACTTCATGAATCTGTAATATTTTCACTCCAGATTTTCAACATTGGCATTTTTTCACACCTCCTTATGAACAGTACTGTTGTCATTTTTCACATCCTGCCCTAAATGTGTTTTCACACATCCGACGCAGAATAGTGCAGTCGCTGTATGAAATCAGTTTTCAAGACAGTTTGAGGAAATGACGCTGACACTGTTCATGAGCAGAGGTTCTAAAATGCCTATGTTGACGATTTGGTGACAAAATTCCATAAAATGACTGTCTTACAAGTGTGTGTTGCGCAGTTTCCACGCACCCTTGTAACTTAGCAAATCTGCAATATTTTCATGCCAGATTTTCAGCACTGGCATTTTTTCACACCTCCTTATGAACAGTACAGCTGTCATCTTTCACATCATGCCTTAAATGTGTTTTCACACCTATGCCACACAATGGCATGGTCACTGTGGGAAATTAACATTTGGGACAGATTAACAAAATCACAGTGCCACTGTTCATGAGAGGAGGTCCCAAAATGCCTATGTTAAAAATGTTGTTAAAAAATTCCCAAAAATAATTGGGTTACGGATGTGTGTTGCACAGCGTCTATGCATGCTCATGATTTCACCCATTTTTCATATTTTCACTCCAGATTTTCAGTGTTGCCATTGTTTTACATGTCCTCATGAACAATACAGTTATCATTTTCCACATACTGCCCAAAATGTGTTTTTGTCCCTGTGTCATCAAATGGCATAGCCACTGTGCATAACCACCTTTCAGCTAACAAATTGATAGTGCCGCTCTTCATGAGGTGGGATCACAAAAAGCCCATACTGAACATTTGGAGTGAAAATATCAACACATGCCTACGGTGTTATGATTTCTAACTGTAACACCCTACCCTGTAGAGACTGACAGGCGTCAGGGGTGTGACTTGGGATCATCGGCTGTAATGCTCATGCCATTCCACCCCCAGCCCCCACCTGTAGCCAGTGACAGGCATCGTGGTGTGCCTTGCAGTGTTCAGCCACAAAGTTCACCCCATTCTCCTATACTGCACCCACCTCAGTGTATTTCCTTATCGAATGGGGTAGGTATTACAATCAAAGGCCTCAAAGCACATCACAACACTTGTCAGTAGGGCTGTGCGAATACCTTTTTTTGAATATTCAGCCGAATATTCGGTATTCGGTTACCAATTATTCAGTATTTGGTATTCGTTATTCGGTATTCGGCCCTTAACATAATTAATAAGAACCAACACCTTCCCTCCTCTCCTAGCCCATGCAAACAGCAAAACCCCCAGCCCTCCACCCTTTGTCAAAAAAGCATACTCTCTCCCCCAGCACCCACAAGTTGTTTTTTTTTTTGTTGTTAAATACCCCCAATAAAATACTAATACAAACTCATCGGTGTGGATGACATAGTTCTACCCCCACTTCATTTTTCAATCTGTAAACTTCTGTGTTCTGTCTGTGTACTAATTAAAAAACATAATACATCATGACCTCCACCCCCATAGCACCTGTCCTAGCACCCACCCAGTACAGCATCTAGGCAGTTATCAAAGTCAAGTTGAGAATGTGCCTGGCACAACCATCCCTCCTCCACGACGCTGTCTTCTCTTGAATGAAGTGTTGGCATGCTTGCTATGGTAAAACCAGCTGATCACGCAGTCAGCTGGTTCTATAAGCAAGCACACACGCTTTCATGCGAAGGAGGAGCAGATCGATGGAGGAAGGCTGAAACTGTGCGGGCGCCTCTCAACGCGCTGGATAACTGCCTGGATCTGTGCAGGTGAGCCTGAGATGGTGCTGCAATCATGATGTTATGTACAATGAATCACAGACAAGCTGAAAAGTTCTGTCAAAAAATAGTGACCTAACAAACCATGGTGCTGATGCCGCGGTTTGTATTGTTTGGGGCGTTAACAAATCGCTAACTGGGTGCTGGGATGAAGAGGTATGCACGACACAAAGAAGGCTGGTATTGCCATTTACATGAGCTGGCAGAGAGGACAGGGGCTAGTTCTTGTCTTTTTTTTTTAAACAGTGTTTCCCGAATACCATACGAATAGTGAACTATTCATTATTCAGAATCCAAATAACGAATAGCGCATTATTCATGGTATTCGGGAAATAGTATTCGGGCTGTGCACAGACCTACTTGTCAGTGTCTACAGGGTAGGGTGAGGTAAAATGGCATGAGCGTTATAGCTGACAACCCAAAGGCACACCCCAAAGCCTGTCGGTCTCTGCAGGGTGGGGATGGGGTTGGCTCACTTCAATACTTCACTGCCATTCCTATTATGCATCTCTAACTCCTGCACTACCAATGTCAATGACAGCGAGACAACATTCGGCATTGACAAATGCTTGTTGTAATAGGTTAAAACCATGTAGGTCAATGCTTTTACTCCCAACAGAAGCCATTTTGTGGTCATCATCATTGCTGTTATCTGGTACGACAGTTTTTTGGGGGGAAAGGGGCCTGAAAGTGGCCAATTCGGACACTTACAGGGTTAACATTACAGGACAAGAACAATGATTACAGTAACTTATTTATATTTTTTTTAAGTTTTCTGGATGGGAAGGGCGCCTGAACAGTAGCAAACAGGGACACTTAACGAGGTTAGCATTACAGAACAAGAACAATGTTCACAGCAAATTTTTGTTTTGTACACTTTTTTGGAGGGGGGGGCTTAACAGTGGCCAATTGGGGCACTTAACAGAGTTAACATTACAGGACAAGAACAATGTCCACAGCAATTTTTTTTTAAACACTTGTGGTGGGGGGGCTAAACAGTGGCCAACTGGGACACTTAACAGGGTTAAAATAACAGGACAAGAACAATTTCCGCAAAAAATTATTTGTTTTTTTTACACTTTCCGGGGGGGGCCTGAACAGTGGCTAACTGGGACATTTAACTGGATTAACATTGCAGGACAAGAACAATGTCTGTAGCAATTTGTTTTGTTTTTTAAACTTTTCGGGGGGGCTGAACAGTGGACATCTGGGACATATTTACTGTAGTGTTACAACTACAGAAATGCTGGTAATGACAGTGTGAATTGTCAGCATTATTGACGATGTAGTAATCTTTTGCTTGTCATCACCAACTTTTTTTGTAACACAGCAGTTGATAACTTATGCATTGCACACACTGTCCTGCTGCCTCGCTTCTTTGTTCTGCTAATGTAATGGCAGATACAAATAGTTATCAGGGTACCTCACAGAAATATTTCTGTGACACTAAATAACAATGACAGGAGTGCAACACATGTTCTATCTCCTACTCAAGATAACTCAAATCCCTCAGCTGTGTCTTCATCATCAGATGCCACTGTCACACTCTTCTCATTCTCTGACTAGTCCTGCTGGGCACCACCTTCTTCAGCAGGATCATGGTATCTTGCAATTGATAACAAAATGTACTGCTTGGGGAGGAAATGTGAGTTAATTTTTTGTAAAAGTTAGGTACTCAACATTCCTATCAGCCAGCTTTGGTGGTCAGTCACAATGGCACCTGCAGCACTGAATACCCTTTCTGAGCTTACACTGGCATGGGATAGGTGAGGCTGACACTGGCACAGGGGCAGGTGAGGTACTCAATGGCGATATCTGCAAGCGCAGGCTAGATTTCAAGTTTACTTTTCCAATACTTCAGGGGCTCATCATCTATGCTCAGCTACTGTGGATCATCCAGATATGACTGCACCATATGGTGTGCAGACAGCTCAACTTGTGTGTTGCCCTCAAGTTGCTGGCACAAAGAAACACCAATGTCCTTCAGCATGACCCAGAGAGGGTTTGTACCACCACTGGTACGTGATGACGAGGGTGCAGGTGCAGACACCATACTGGAGGAGGAGGAGAAGGTTCCTGTCTGGGGGGCTGTAGCTTCTTCAAGTTTGTCTACAGCTACTGATTTTATTGACCCTTTGCCCTGAGTGACCCATCCAGTTTTCTACCTTGTCATGCAGGATCACAACATAGTAATCTAGATCAGCCTTCCCTCATGGAAGAAGTGACATCATGCCATGCTTGTATCTGGAATCAAGCAAGGTTACCAGCATGTTTGCCTCAGAGGTGTTAATGTGAATCAACCTGGGATCATTGTCACACAGCTGCATGATGACATCAGCTAGCTCTACTCCAACAGAGTCTACTGCCACTTCAGATTGCCCCACTTACATTGACCAGTGCCTAGCGGAGTACATGCAGCAATGGGATAACCTGGCTCAAGCATGTATTTTCTGCACTCACAACCTATGTCCCTGTTCAAGTGGACGGAGGACTTGGATTACACTATTCATCAACATTCACTAGGACGGACTCAGCGAAATAGCTGACTGTGCTTCCCGATCATGCATCTGCATTACATACTCATTGAATGGGTTGTACTGCTAACAAGCCGTTCAAGCATATAGAGTGTGGAATTTCAGCCTGTCACCATATCAAGCTTCAGGCAGTGTTGTGGTACTTTATTGACCTTCTGTAGAATCTGAAGCTCTAATCTAGCTGGTATAGAGTAACTGAAATGGCTGCAGATTTTGTGGCTGGCAGCCAACATACTGCTCACTGCTTCATGCTCCTGAAAGGCCCTCGAAATGAAATTCAGGACATATGCAAAGCAGGGGACATGATAAAAACAGCCATAAGTTGTTGCTTCAATGGCATTCTGTGCAGTGTCACTATCAATATACTCAGCCCATGTGCTTTAGCCAGTGCCTAATGGCCTAATTGATTTGGGTGAGAATTCTCTCGGTTGTATGTGATCCATACATACTCTGCATACTCAATGTAGCATGCTGTCGATAACCACAACTAGTACTGCTGCCACAAGTCAGGGGACAAGTAGATGAGAGGCAAGGGTGCAAGGCATATTCACTAGGAAAATGCGCCCAGTGTGTAGTAAGGCATATATAACTAATACCCGGTGATGGGCCACTAGTCCAGATGTCTGTAGTGAGGTGGATGCTGACTACTGCAGAATGGGACACAACATGTGACACAAGGCATGCAAGGTCATTATAAACTGTTGGAACAGTCTTAGTATTGAAGAAAGTGCGTCTGGGCAATTAGTATTTAGGCACAGCCTTTTCCATTAGTTTTCTAAACCCCGGATTTTCAACAAATGGGAATGGCAAAAGATCTGTTGTTAGCATCTTTGCAACAGCTGTGTTCAGCTCTTTTGTCACTGGGTGTTTCCGATGATATTTTATGTGTTTTGTTAAGGCTGATTTGATATGAACATATGAACATACAAATGTGCCAGCAGAAACAGACCACCCGATCTATCTAAGTCTGCTCGAGTGTGCAACTAGCACCCCTAGTTTGCAGCTGTCCCCACCTCCCATTTGTCATCCCACTGCCACCCCCACTTCCCCCACCCTCACTCTCTCCTGTTCCCTGTCCCATGCCCTTTTGAAACTGTTCACAGATTTACATGATACCACCCATTCTGGTATGGCATTCCATTTTGCTACAACCCTCTCTGTGAAATGGTGCCTCCTCATTTCCTTCCTAAATCTTCCCCCCTCTAGTCTTAGCGCATGCCTCCTGGTGACCCTCCCCCTCCTTAACTTAAAGACCCCATCTACCCCATCCTTATTGATTACCCTCAGATACTTGAATGTCTCTATCATGTCCCCCTGTCCCTTCTTTCCTCTAGGGTGCACATATTCATGTCTCTCAGCCTGCTGTCATAGTCTGTCCCTTCCGTTCCACATATCATCTTTGTTACCCTCCTCTGCACCCTCTCCAGTAGCCTAATATCATGCTTTAGGTATGGCCTCCAAAACTGCACACAATACTCTAAGTGCGACCTTATCAGCAACCTGTAGAGGGGCAAGATCACCTCTCTTCGCCTGGATGAAAAACCCCTCGCTATGCACCCCAGCATTTTGTTCACTTTTGCAGCCACTCTCCTGCACTGGGCAGTGTTGTCCATGGTCCCTGTTATCATTACCCCTTGGTCCTTCTCCTCCTCAGTGATCCCCAGCTTAACCCCTCCCAGCCAGTATTCTGTCCTTGGGTTCTTCACCCCAAAGTGTATAACCTTACACTCCTTTGCATTGAACCCCAGCTGCCACCTCTCTGACCACTCCTCTAGCTTGCTTAGGTCCCCCTGCAGCTGCTTCCATCCCTCCTCTCCATTCACCACTGCTTCAATTTTGGTGCTGTCAGCAAACAGACTTATCTTGCTCACCACCCCATATGCAATGTATGATATGAAGAGTATGAACAATACTGGCCCCAACACAGAGCGCTGTGGGACCACACTCATCACCGGCCTTGGAGTTGAGAGCTCCCCTCTCACCACCACCCGTTGCAGCCTCCCACTCAGCCAGCTTGTAATCCAGTTCATCATTTTTTCTCCTACCCTTACACCAGTTAGCTTCCCCCAAAGCTGCCCATGAGGCACAGAATTTAAGGCCTTGCTGAAGTCCAAGTAAAGAACATCCACCGCATGACCCTTATCCAGCTCACCTGTCACCCAGTCATAATATTGCATCAGGTTGGTTTGACAAGACTTCCCTGAAACAATCCCATGCTGCCTCACATCCTGGTGGCCATTGTCCTCCAGGTACGACACCAGTCTTTCCTTTAGTATTGTCTCCATGAGTTTGCACACTATGGAGGTGAGACTTACCAGGCAATAATTATCCAGTTCATCTCTTGGTCCGCTCTTGTGTAATGGTACTACATGTGCCATCCTCCAGTCCAGTGGCACATATCCCGACTCCAGTGAGGTGCTGTACAGATCCACCAGTGGCTCTGCCAACACCTCCACCATCTCCCTCAGCACCCTGGAGTGGATACCATCTGGCCCTGGTGCCTTGTCTACCTTCAGTGCCCTCAGTCCCTCTAGGACAATACTTGCCTCCATTCTTCCATCTGTTGCCTCCTCTCCCCCTGTCCCCACCCTACCAGCCCATGGTGGTAGTGGTCCTCCCTTTTCTTCCATGAACACTGAGCAAAAGTATTCATTCAGTGCTTCTGCCTGCTCCTCACCCTTTTCCGTCCACTCCCCACTCCTTTTTATCCTCACTATTGTCTCCTGGCACATCCTTTTCTCCCTGATGTATCTGAAAAAGTCCCCCCCCCATGTTAATTCCCTGCGCTAATCTCAGCTCCCTCTGGGCCTTGGCTTCTCTCAATTTTCTGGTCACCTCCTTGGACTGTCTTGCATACTTCTCCCTGTCCACTTCCTTCCATGTCCTTCTATACCTCTGGTGCGCCTGTCATTTTGCTCTCACCACCTCCACTATCTCACTGTTCGACCAGCATGATTTTCTTGCTCTGTTCCTCTTACTCTGTGTCTTGGTGCAGGCTTCTGTTGCCTCTGTAATCCCCATTTTATTAATATCCCATTTCTGCTCTGTATCCATCTCCTGCCTGTTGTCCTCTAGTTTCCCTTTCATTACCTCGTGCATCCACCCAAAGTCTGCCCCCCCTGAAGTTTACTACCTGAGTAACTGATTTTTCTGGCTCCCCGCTCATCGTGATATCGTGATATATGATTGCTTCAGCCTCAGAGTGTACTGCACTGTGGAGGATGTTGTGGCTTTGCCAGGTATGCTCTTGCTGCTTTGGCTGCCTTGTCCACCAGCAGGGATATAATGGAAAAAGTTCTCTGTCCATGATAGTGGATGGGTCCATTTGACTACCTCCACTTGTATCTGCATGTCCAGGGGTGGAGCACAATAAAGGGAAAAATGTTACCACATCATCATCAGGATGGGAACCCTATCTTTCAGATTGCGCTGAAGTGTCAGAAGTGGGCATGGATGCCAACCGCTTATGCTGTTTGCAGCAAATGGAATGGTTACTTTACATATGGCTATGCATACCAGTTGTCCTGTAGTGTGAAACTGGCTTACCCCTGCTAATTCTGATCCTGCAGATATTGCACACAGCTACACTGTCATCACACTCATCAACTACAAAGAAATCCCACATAAGTGAATGTTCGCCGACAAGCAGAATTTTCCTGGGTGGGGCAGAAGGAGTAAGATACATAGGGTTGGCAAAACGGTTGTCTCTTGCTGCTCCTGCTGTTTATCCCCATGTCCCTTTCTTTCAACTTGCTGTCCCTTTACTCAGACATGTTGCTGCTTGGGGAGTGGCGTAACAGGTATTGCTTGCCCTATAACTGTGACAGTTGTGCATGCTGCTTGTGGATTGGTTGGCCACCAATTAGGGTCTAGTAGAGGGTCATCCTCACCCCCCATCACTATTAACATCACTGCTTTGTGACATTTCGAGCTGTGATGACAGTAAGGGCTAACTGCCCCCCCCCACCTCCTCTTCCTCAGTAACCTTCTCAGCCACATGAACAGTAGCAGTAACAGTAACAGGATGTTCAGTCTGAGGATGTTCTTCCTCCTCAGACTACATCTGAAGCACTCTATACTCATGCTCCTTCTCTACTCTACAGACAGTAAATAATCCTGCAACCACCTTAATGTCACTCCCTCTTATACTGCCTACCACTGGACCCAAACCCTCATCACTCCTAGCTCCTAGCACCTCCTGACTCAACTCCTGGATGTCCTGTGACTGTGACTGTTCAGTCTGTTCCTCCTCCAAAGACACATTGGAGTCACACAGTAGTGTAGCAACATCCATGGCAGTCTTTTTAGACACTTTTGAATAATAATAATAATAATAATTTTATTTCGTATAGCGCCTTTCCAGATATCAAAGTGCTTCACAAATACAACACATACAATTTAAACAATAAAATAGGCATAAAATCAAAGAAATTCAGGAAATGCTTTATCCCATAAAAAGGTCTTCGTTGCCTGCTTAAAACTCTCCACAGTCCTGCGCTCCTGTAGCTGATGAGGTAGAGAATTCCAGAGGGATGGGGCAATGAACATAAAAGCCCGTGCCCCAGATGACTTCAATCTAACCCTCAGAATCTCCAGCAACCCCTCATCAGCCGAGCAGAGTTGATGCATAGGGGTGTAAGGAAACAGAAGTTCTTTCAAGTAGTCCAGACCCAGTCCGTGTAGGGTCTTGTAGGTTAACAAACCTACCTTAAAGGTGATCCGCCACTGAACTGGCAGCCAGTGCAGATCGTGCAGCACTGGGGTTATATGAGATCTCCTTAAGCCCCAGTCAATGGTAATCTACCTAATCTTTATGCTATGTATAATTTACTGTGTAAAACACCTATGTCTTATGCTATGTATAATGTATGTACACAACTGTATTGTCTCAGCCTGTCTCGCCACACTACTTGTTGTCTCCCCCTCCTTGTGACGAGGTGCCTTTGTAAATGAGTCTATGACTCAAAGGTTGTAAATCCGAATTATGAACTAAATAAATAAATAAAATAAATAAATAGATGTGCAGCCACATTCTGCACTAGCTGCAAGCGGCAGATATCAACCCCAGGAAGCCCTAGGTACAGGGAGTTACAGTAGTCAAGGCGCGAGGTCCAGAGGCGTAGACCAAGACAGGCAAGTTGCTGGACGGAACAAGGTGCTTGATCCTGGCAATGTTCCTAAGATGGTAAAAGGCTAGCTTGATGACTGCAGACACCTGATGGTGAAGGGTCAGACCATTGTCAAGTATTACTCCCAGGTCACGCACCCATTCAGAGGTAAGGATCTGCTCGCCACCCAGAAATAAACTGGATGGCAAATCAGACCCTAACCCCTGTATCCTGTGACCAGGGTCCACCACCAAAACCTCAGTCTTTCCCGCATTCAACTTTAACCCCAGGAACTCATCCAATCTTGGATTTCCATGAGGCAGCTGTTAAATACTGAGAGAGCACACACCTGGCCTGGGGCAAAAGACAGGTAGAGCTGGGTGTCATCAGCATAGCAGTGAAACTTCAGCCCATACCATCTTACAATATCTCTGAGGGGCAACATATACACTGCAAACAACATGGGGGACAGCACCGAGCCCTGAGGTACCCCACAAGGCAGAGAGAAAGGCTCGGAGAAAAATATTCCTGAGACAACTCTCTAAGTTCAACCGGTGAGGAAAGATGAAAACCATCTGAGGGCTGTACCTGTCAGCCCACAGATGAACCTCAGGTGCTCGAGCAGAACCCTATGGTCGACAGTGTCGAAAGCTAAAGAGAGATCGAGGAGTACCAAGATAGACCAGTTCCTCCAATCTCTCGCCATCAGGCAACAGCTGCTCTGGAAGTGGCTGTACTGCGCTGTAGCCCAAAGAAGCTAGAAGCTTTCATTCCCATGGAAGTTGACACTTGCACAGCATGTGGCATGGCTGGCATTGCACTGCCACTGGAAGTTGCAGTAGCAGTAATAGTGCCGATCCTACTAGCACCTTCCCCAGCACCAACTTTGGAAGTGTATCCCTCTGATTTATTTTTCCTTAACCCAACTTTCAATTCACTTAACAATGGGAGTAGGGTTACAATACATCAAGATTAGTTAAACTTCTCTGATATCAAGCTGACAATAACAAAACAGGAATATATTGGGAGGTTCAGCAGAATTTGTTTGTTTAGTTTTGTTACTGTAACCAGAGTGCTCTGCCTGCTTTCCCATCATGCCCAGCAGACAAAGCAGATATGCACAGACATGCTTGTCTCTGCACACGCATCTCCACATGCATCTCACATATGGGCTTGCTCTACTCATGGAGTCACATGATGCCCTGGTGCAGAATGGACGTTTTCCTCAGCTCCATATTCTCAGTGTTAAATAATCTTATTTTTTTGTATTTAACACACATTTTATTTTTGCATTTTTACATTGGACACCTTTGCCTTCACTATGGATACTACTGGGACTAAATTGGCAGACATGGACACAGCTTTTTTGCCAGAAAATGTAGGACAAACAGAATAAATGCCATCATCTCAAGCCAGGCCAAAGCCACCTTGAAAATGGCCTATTACAGATTTCCCCAAATCAGAAGCGGAGCATGAAAAATTGAATCTTTTACTAGCTGATATGGCTAGAATTAAACTTACTTTGGCCAGGGTTGTTGAAGATCTGCAACTCCTCAAACCAGCTTTGGAGACTTTCAACCAGTGGTTGGGGGAAGCTGAAGTCCAGATCAGCACCCTTGAGGACTCCCAGACCTGTGATCTTCAGGAGAGGCAAGACATTAAGAAAAGGCTACAGCAGCTGGAGCTCAAAACTGATTATTTAGAAGCTAGGAGCCATTGAAACAAACAAGCTGGTGATAGTAGGGATCCCAGAATGGGTGGAAGGCTTTAACATACTGACCTTTACACAGGCTTTCTGAAACAAATTGCTGGCCTACCAGTCTTCGGCTCGGATTATCTTATTGAGTGAGCCCACTGCTCCCTTTGTCACCAACCACTGCCTCAAGGAAAGCCTCAAGCTGTTATTCTACAGTGTCTCTACTACCTGGAAAAAGTACATATCCTTCAGCAAGCTCAACTAAAGCACCCCTTGTCCTGGAACAGCCATTCCTGCTTCATGTTTGGTGACGTTACTCCACTGGTCTGGGAGAAGCAATTATCCTACCGAGACAATAAGCAGGCACTTTACCAGGCAGGCATTAAATTTTACATGTGATATCCTTCCCAATTTTTCGTTACTATCACTTCAGGGGTTCTGGAATTCATCTTGGCTGAACAAGCTAAGTCGGTGCTTTCCAGGCACTTTCCCCAGCTTTCTTTCACTGTCCAAAGAAATATGACAACTTGTGGGTAAGTGAGGAGCTTTTTATTAAATTCTGGTCTACCCTCTATTGCCAGTGTCACTGATTTTCCCCTGTGGCTATAGCTGGCAATAAACTTCCATAGCTCTCTTTCTGGAAGAAGATAACCTGCTCCTTAATGCACAGTAGTGTCTGCCTGCCCCGTTCTTTGTTTTATTAAATTGAGAGTGGACTTGATTTGCTTTTGTATGGATCCAGTCTCTGCCCATTGTAAAATATATCACTATGCTTTGATATGATTGAGTGGACCATTTTATTTGTAATCTTGGGATCTGTTTTGAGCATGATAATGGCTTCATAACTACCGGGGAGTTATTGGACCAATGACTTTAGTGATCCATCTATCCATTACTCTTTATGGATTAATCTTCTGTGAATACAATTACTGGGGCACATATTTATGCTGTTTTTCAGACTGATAAGGATTCCTCATTTGAGAGTTCACAGAACTGGACTGGAAACCAATTTGCATCTCTGTGGAGCTAGTCTTGGTTTACTATAGGACTCACATTTAAGTTCAGCTCACACATAGCGAATAATACTTTTTGTCACCCTGGAACCTTCTGCTCCTTATACTGCACTACATTGATACCCAGTATTTATCTTCTTTAGCTACTGACTTAAGTGCTCCCTCTGCCTTTAATTTGCTTTTGGACTCATATTTAGTCTAACAATATGTATGGGAGAACAGAGGATGATGCTTTTTTTTTTGAACTGTAAAAGAGAACATCACTTTGGGGGATCACAGAAGAGATCCCTTGTTCTGGGTGTAGGGTGATACCTAATTCTCCTCCCTGACCCCCCTTTTTTTGTGTTTCCTTCCCCTCCTTTCTCATTTTTTAGTTCTGGCTGTGATAACTATGACAGCTGATGGATGTTACCCAAAATACATTGGCAGGGGATGTTTAATCATTCTTCGAGCCATCACAGTCAAAACATTACATGGGAAAGATGCTGTTCTCCTATGTGGTGTGTACCCTACCCTCTCCCATTGTTTGGTTGGATACTACTGGGGGATTGTTTATAGTTTTTATGTTTCTGGTTACTACTGTTGTATACCCTCAATGGGTTTTGGGGTTTAAATGTTAAGATGTGTTTTGTTGTTTTTTTTCTACTGTTCTTTCAAAGCACAAGGTACAGCTGGTCACATGGTGGGTTGGGCATGAGTGAAATTTTATTGTATCCAGGGACATGTTTTACTTTATGATTGTTGGGGGACCTGATTTCTACAATATATGTTTAAATCTTTGATGTTTTTTTGAATAGCTATCAATATTTGTTATTTTTATACTATGGCGTTACCCCATTTAACCTGTGTCACCTGGAACATTAAGGGGGGTAATTCCCCTATGAAACACCTTCAGGTCATTAAGCACATAGCCCTTTTTAAAATGGATTTAGCACTGCTTCAAAAGACCCATTTATTGGTAAAGGATGCACATGTTTTCCATCAGTTGTGGGTAGGACTCTCTTTTGTGGCTGGCAATAGTTTCTGGATGAGTCATAATTTTGGTTCATAAAAATTTGCCATTCCATGTTGCTAAAGAATATGTAGATATGGATGGCAGATACCTTTTCCTCCATGTTATGGTTGCCACATCTGAATTATTAGTAGGTAACATTTATGGATCCAAAGTGAATACACCTTCCTTTTTTGTGTCCCTGATGAATATTATTTCTACCCATTGTTCCCTCCTCAAAATAATTATGGGAGATTGGAACCTTACCATAGATGACACTCTTGATATATCTAGTTCTACATGAAAAAGGCTTTCCCCAGCACAAAGTGTAATACGTGATTTATTAGATACTTGTGACCTAGTAGATCAGTGGCGCACCCACCATCCCTTTCATAGGGGAATACACCTTTTTTGTCTCCAATGCACAATACCCACTCCCGTATAGACTATGCCCTAATAAATCCTGTCTTCATTCAAAACGCGAGATTCTGTGAAATATACCGTCAGATCACTTCAGACTTTCAGTGGGCCTGTCTCTTTCTTGTGAAAGAGATAAGCGTTGGAGGCTTAACAACCATATCCTGAAGGATGACAGATGCTGTTCTAAGTTAAAACAGGTGACCACAGAATTTTTTACTCTTAATAGGCCCTCAGCGCAATCTGTAGCCACTTGTTGGAATGCATACAAATGTGTCATTTGAGAGGAGATTATTTATTTGGCATCTGTGAAGAAAAAAATGCAGAGAACAAAAAGCTCAAGAATTGTTATGTACCATTTGGGGCTTAGAAAAGAATATTAGTCCCACTTCTTTAGAGGACGATTGGTTACACCTTAACAAAGAATGAGGAACCTATGCTGAATTGAATAGAGAACAGGTGAACACGCCTTGTTTTGCTCTCACCTTAACTATGAAATGTATGGAGAAAAATCTATCAAATCATTAGCTATGCAACTTAAATTGAGATAGCTCACTTGGTTAAGTGCATCTGTTCTAGATCAAATAATGCAGTTTTAACACCCTCCAGGGACATTACAAAAGAATTCAAACAATTGTATGAAAAAATTGATGATGAGGAGGCAGATCCACTGGATTTGAGACCTAAAATGCAGGCTTACTTGGAGAAAGTTAATCTTTCTGGTTTAGAGCCCAGCCTTGCTCTTGTTTTGACCACCACTATTACTGTCCTAGAAGTAGACAGAGCAATTTCTTCCCTTACCCTGGATAAGTCACCAGGTCCTGATGGCTTTTCTCTCAATTTCTACACCACCTTTAAAGAAGAATTAGTTTATCTGCTGATGGATTTTTACAACTTTTGTTTTCAACATTATGCCTTCTCTTCAGATTTTCTCAAAACTTTCATCACTTTGATCCCCAAACTGGGCAGGGATCCCCCGGAGGTTGATAACTATAGACCAATTTCACTATTGAATGTAGACATCAAAATAATTTCTAACATTTTAGCTAGTAGATTGACCTGAGTATGGCAACCACTAATTGGCAGAGAACAAACAGGGTTTATGCAAGATCGTCTAGTTTCTGATCACATAAGGAAAATTTTTCATTTGCTTTCGGCTTCCATGGAGTCTGACACTCCTTGGGTTGCTGGTCTTCTTGGATGATGAAAAGGCCTTTAATTGTGTCTCATGGCCTTTTCTGTTTCAAACCTTGCAGGCCTTCAGGATCCTAGATGATTTTATTAAATGGGTCATATTATACTGTATTCTACTCCTATGGCACATATTTTCTGTAATGGGGTTTTATCGGATTCCCTTAGGTTAAAGAGGGCACTAGACAAGGTTGCCCTTTGCCCCCTTTTTTATTTAATTTATATTTGGAGCCTCTGACTAGACATTTTATACAACACCCACACATTTCTGGAATTTCTATTGGTCCACATACTTTCAAGTTATCCACGTATGCAGATGACATCTTGCTGCATCTAATGAACCCAGTGGTCTCCCTGCTCTTAGCCTTCCAGGTCCTTCTAGATTTTGAGTGTCTATCTGGATATTAATTAGATTTATCCAAAACCATCATTCTCTGCCTTAGGTCAGTGACATGGAAAAGTAGCATTCACCCAGAGCTGCAGAGTTGCTGTTCTACAGATTGCCTTAAATATCTGGGGATTTATCTAACACAAGGTGTCAAAAAGTTAGTTGATCACAACCTACAGTCTTTATTCAGTGCCAAACAGGCCGAATTGATCCATCAGCAAATCTTGCCCTTGTCCAAAATGTTAGCTGTAATTATTTAAAAGTTTCCTTGTGTGAATAACTCATTGATTTTTAATTTGAAGGACCCAATTGTTGAACTGCCCACCACATCCAATAGTAAGTCATTCCATTTAGTTACCATCCTTTGGTTGAACCAAATTTCATGTTTCCATGTTCTGCAGTTTTCACTCTTCAGCTGCAGTGTATGGGCCCTAGTATGAAAGGGTTGGTCTCTATATTCTCAGTCCCAGCTTATCCCATAAATCATGATTGTTCAGTGCATTAAACAGTAAACTCATGTCCCCCCTTTTTGTCCTATACTCCAGAGGGAATAAGTCAAGTTCTATCAGTCTGGCATCGCATTCTCCACCTTTCATGTCATTTATGTATTGTGCTGCTCGCTTTTGTACCTTTTCAATTATGTATATTTCATTTTGATGATAGGGAGACCAAAGCTGGGCTCCATTTTTGAGGATCAGCCTCACCAGAGAACTATATAGTGGGATTACTACCTGCTTTTCACGACTAACTCTGTGTCTTAGTATGCAGTTTAACACATTGTTTGCTTTTTTGACAGTGCTATTGCAGTGTGCCTTAAACTGTAAGTCATTTGTGATAGTTATGCCCAGGTCTTTCTCCTCTGTTACTGTTTTCAGTGTGGTATTTCCTATATTGTAAGCCGGGTATGTATTTTTTCTGCCCAAGTGCATTACTGTACACTTCTCTGGATTTAGGGGAAGTTTATACTTTCTACACCATTCATGTATATGATTTAGGGCTTTTTGTAAAGATTTTTGATTTCCCTTTCTTTTGATTTCCACCCCCAATCTGCAGTCGTCTGCAAACTTGGCAAGCCGTACATCATTTTGGTCACATGTAAGTGGTGCTGTGTAAATGTTAAAGAGGCATGGCCCCAACACAGATCCCTGTGGTACCCCACTCATCACCCTGGACCATTCTGATAAGGTTCCAATAACACTAACTCTTTGTTTTCTTTCTGCAAGCTACAATTGAATCCAGGCAGTTAGATTCTTGTGTACACTCATACCTTTTAATGATTTAATTAGTTCCTGATAGGGTATCTTATTGAATGTTTTTGTAAAATCTAAAAATATGATGTCTACTGCAGAGCCGACATATAAGCTTTTGATGACTTTATTATAAAATTCCAGGGTATTGGTCTGACAAGATCTCCTCTTTGTAAATCTATGTTGGGTATTGTCATTTAATTGCTCTGAGTCACAGAAATAATAAAAAGAGGATTAGTTCATTCACTTCATAAATTCAACAACATAAACAAATGAAATGTGCTCAGAAAGGGTCAATGCTCTGCCCAGCAATGGCATCAGGCTATCTCTGAGCCTGCTTCACATCATTGTGTGAGTTCAGGAAGTCCTTCACCTCTCACAGTCAGTTCCAACTGACTCCCTATCTAACAACTAGACCCTGGTCGTGGGCATTTATATATTTTATGTGGTGACATCACCGCTTAAAATCAAATGGTCTGCCTGGTGATTATATCCTGTTATCTGAGCCATGCTACATAGTCAACTATGAATTCTTTTATAATACCTTCCAATATTTTACAAAAAGAGTTTGGCAGGCTTACTGGCCTATAATTGGCAGGATCCCTTTTGTCCCCTTTTTTATATAATGGTATAACCATGGCTTCTCTCCAGGAGTTGACTACCTCCCCTCTGTCAAGAACGCATTGGAACAGGTGACTTACAGGAGGTGCTGATTCTTCTGGTAGCTCCCTTGGTAGTCTTGTAATCCCTCCGGTCCTGGGGATTAATTAGAATTTAGTTTGCTAATTCTGCTCTTTACCTCTTCATCCTTTATTCACTATTGCATTGAATTCCATTAAAATCCATCATGTTTCCATTAATATCATGCAAACCCATTAATTTACCCCATTAAATCTTGTTTAATGTGAAATTTGTTCTCCCATTAAATTTCCATTAAGTGTTGCGGTTTCATGGGTGAAAACCATTAATGCAGTCATCCGTGGCATTAATTAACCATTACTGCCTCCCATTAAATGTTTAACAGGTGTTAAAAGTCCATTAAATTGTGTTTAGCGTACAGTTAAAGGTGTTTTTAACACCTATTAGAACATAGCATTACGCTTTTGATAGCCATTAAAACGTGATCATCTAGTTTCATTGCCATGAAAACTATCACGGTTACCATTAATTTATTAATGGCCTTTAAATATGCGGCTTTCTTTGATTTTAATTGCCATGAAATTGACATGCCTGTCTGCTAAAACATTAATGTTCATGACAATGGCCATTAAATGTCTTCAGCTGATTGTTTCATGGGCATTAAAATGAATTGCTTTTCAGTTAATCCATTAATGGGCATTAAAATGTGGTTAATTTTATTTTCATAGACATTAGAAGTAATGTAATTTTTTTCAGGCAGCACATTAATGTTCATTAAAATCCAATGAATTTCCATTGTTTGTCCCATTTGTTGTGTTGCTTGCACGCATGTGCAAGAAACACATTGCTTTCAGTAGGTATACCTAAATGCATCAGGAAATCTGGCAACATTACCACGCAATCAGCTGTTTTGGTGCATTATAAGCTACCAAAACAGCTGATTACGTGGTGTCCCCATGGCGACGGCTTCTCCATCGGCCTATCACAGTCCCCAGGAAGCTGAGAGAAAGCCGCCACCCGCCGTTCAGTGTGCCTTTCTGGTGAAAATGTCAATAAATACATTTTAAAAAAAGCTGACGGGGTGCCCAATCCCCCTGTTGGCATGACCCCCTCCCCAGGTCATTTGCCGATGGGGTAGTCCAATCCCTGTCTGCATAATGCACTCCCCCATGGCTCATGTGTCCCCCCAGCACACTGTATCACTGACAGGGGTGCCCAATCCCCCATCGGCTCCACTGCCACCCCCAAAAAACTTCCATATGCCATGCTGGGAGCCCACCCCAGCATGGCAAAATTCCCCCTGTTGGCTTTAAAAAATAAAAATACATAGAAGAAAAAATGTCTCTCATTGATTCTCTTGTCCCCCTCCTCCTACCTGCACCCACCCTCTGCATACCCCACCTCCCCACATCCCCCCTCACCCCATACTTACCTCTGGAGCCCAGCACAATGATCTTCGGTGGACTGGGAATGCGTCTGCACTCTTCAAAACCGAACACAAACTGAAGAAATGCTGGTAAGCTGCATGGAGTAAATGTTTTTTTTTTTCAACTTTTGTGCATATCTCAGCCATTTTGAGGAATTTTTCACCAAATTTTCAACGTGGGGTTCTTGGGATCCCACCTCATGAACTCAGTCACTGTCATTTTGTTATTCAGTCCCAAAAGGTGATTTCGTGATCACTGTGTGTAACCACCTTTTGGGACGGATTAACGAAATGACAGTGTTTCAGTTCATGAGGTAGGCCCCCATAAATCCTATGTTGAAAATTTGGTGAAAAAACTTCCACAAAATGTCTGTTTTATAAGCATGCATTGCGCAGTTCCTACACACGCTCGTAACTTCAAGCATTTTTAATATTTTCACTAGAGATTTTCAACATTGCCATTTCACCACACCTTCTTATGAACAGTACAGCTGTCATTTTTCACATCTCACCTGAAATGTGTTTTCGCACATGTAGCTCACCCTGGGGTGGTTGGTGTGTGAAATCAATGTTTGGGACAGATTAAGAAAATCACAGTGACACTGTTCATGATCAGAGGTCATAAACTGATTATGTTGAAAAATTAGCGACAAAAGTCCATAAAATGACTGTGTTATGGGTGTGCATTGTGAAATTTCCATGCACCCTCATAAGTTCACGAATTCGTAATCTTTTCAGTCCAGATTTTCAACTTTGGCATTTTTCCACACCTCCTTGTGAACAGAACAGCTGTCATTTTTCACACCCAGGCCGAAATGTGTTTTCACACTTCCGGCATAGAATAGCACAGTCGCTGTGGGAAATCAGTGTTTGGGATAAATTAAGAAAATCATTGTGATACTGTTCATGAGTGGAGGTCCCAAAATGCCTATGTTGAAAATCTGCTGTAAAAAATCCCAAAAATAATTCCATTACGGGTGTGGTTATGCAGTTTCTATGCACACTGCGACTTCACCAGTATTTTTTATATTTTCACCCAGATTTTCCACATTGCCATTTTTACACCTCCTCATGAACAGTACAGCTGTCATTTTTACATCCTGTTCGAAATGTGTTTTCACACCTGTGGTGCCAAATGGCGAGTCGCTTGCAAATCGCTTTTGGCTAATGAACTGATAGTGTCACTGTTCATGCAGTGGATCACAAACAGCCCATGTTGAAAACTTGGAGTAAAAATACCAAGAAATGCCTAGGGTGTTAGGGTTTTTGACCATAATGCCCTACCTTGTAAGGACTGATAGGTGTTAGGGGTGTGACTTGAGACTGTCAACAGTAATGCTCATGCCATACCACCCCCACCCTGCAGCCAGTGCCAGGCATCGAGGTGCACCTTGGACCCTTTAGCCGCAGAGTTCACCTCATTCTCCTATACTGCACCAGTTTCAGTGTATTTCCTTATGGAATGAGGTGAGTGTAAAGCCCAAACACTCCAAACTCACCTCAACACTTGTAAATGTCTGCAGGGTAGGGTGAGGTGAAATGTCATGACCTTTATGGGTGACAACCCAAAGGCACACCCCAATGCCTGTCCATCTCTGCAGGGTGGTGGTGTAGCTGGTGTCAGTTCAATACTTCACTGCCATTCCTATAATGCATCTGTCTAACTCCTGCACTTCCACTGCTAAAGACAGCAAGCAACACTTGGCATTGATAAATGCTTGTTTCACTTGCCCATGCTGTCTGTCTACTAAATACTGTAGATAATGCAACAACGATTTAGTCCTCTGACTTTCAAAATGCATCCAGCTGTCCCCTGCTAATTCTACACAATTGTTTTTCACAGTCTCTAGTGAGCACACTATAAGATCATAAAATAAAGCATCTGTGAGGTTAACAGCCCATACAAAGATGTGTGGTTGAGCATGCACCTATATTTTACACATAGTAGGTTGAGCACCAACCAAAAATGCATTGACATGATAAATTTAGTTAAATGCTAGGTGTTGAGCACTTGAACTAAACCAGCACTCAACAAAAACTCAACTTGTGCAGTTGAGTGCTTGTTTAGTATTTAAATTAGTAACTGACTGTCAGATTTCTGAAACCCACTTTGACCTCAGGCTTCTGTGACTCCATATCCTTTTATTTACGCTCCTTAGTGCCCTCATCACTGGCATCTAGCTCACGAACCCACTCTCCCCAGCCAGCATGGCAGTATACTGCTGTGTTCACCCCCAGCTATTGCAGAATGCTCCCCAAGTCCTCCTCTAGCCATGTCTCCAGGTTATAGAAAGCCTGCAGTCATGCTCCCCTCCTCACCCATCATGACAGAATATATGGGGCAGGTTTGGTACAGGGAATGGGGACAGTGACCCATATCTGACCTGAGACACCCAGCAAGTAGTCTAGGAAATCTGCATATGGCAAGGAGCTGCCAAATGTAAGACTCAACAATCAGGGGCCATGGATTATTTCAATTAATGACATCACTGCAGAACTGGAGCAACACTCTGATAATGCAGACATGGTATTAACCCATTCACAGCAGAATCCCTGCTTTATAGTTTGTTCAGTTTCCATCCAATTTTTCAGCAGTGCATGAAATTAAACCACAAAGCTATTTATGCCCCAAAAAGCTAAGGCTCTGCTCTCAATAAAAATATATATATACTGAGGGATATTGCATAAATTGGGAAAATAGATTTAGGCATTTTAAATAAAAATGTGCATTTTAACCACAAAAGCCAAGCGTATTGCCCTTTTTATATTTCCTGAAATATTCTGTATATGTTTTCTACAAGTATTTTAATGTTTTGGCTTTTATGAACTTACTTGTCATACACAAGCATAAATCTATAAAGTAAAAAAAATTCTGGCACTGAAATTGCAAACTGTCTGGCAGCAAAAGGGTTAATCCTCCCCCTCCAAGCACCATCATCTAGTGTTTCTACAAATGGGAGCTCGCTCTGCAGCAGTAAATCTTGCTAGACACACACTGTCTGATGTTGCAGTGTAGAAGACCAACTTCTCACGTCCTTGTGAAACATTTAAATGATTCCATTTAACAAAAGACTAGCCTAAATGCTGCCGAAAACTTCTGTGTGTTCAACCTCTTCTGCTGCTCAAGAAGCAGTCAACAGCCAACATCAGAGTGACTTGATTGATCCCCCAATGTCTCGCGATACTGCCGCTCTGATGTCTGAAAGAAAACAGTTTGAATCAGTCACGCGAGATAGTTGTGTTCTCCATGCTTCAGTCGGTAACGGATGGCACCTATTTACAATACTGCACACTCTGTGGAAGAATCAGCTTGCTACACGAAAGGTCAGTTTAGATTTGTTTATGCTAGGTGTAATCTGAGGAGAGCTGACATTAGCAGCCAGAGGCAGCAAAATGTGTGGAGGGGGACAATTTTGAAAAACGTTCTGTAGATGGCTTTGTTTAGATGGGAGGGATATGTAATACTGGCAAGTGTAGCTGGAAGGGGCAACAAATGGGTGTCCTGGTTTAATTTTCCTGCTGTTTTTTTTCCTGCTCTGTAATCCATCTGTCTGTTCATGTTTTGCTTTTTAACCCTTTGCTCCTCATCATCTGCAGTCTGCCAATGTTGCATTGCAGAACTAAGCAAAATGAACAGATCCAGCTGCACTGAGCCAAGCCACGGTTTCTGTGCACATGGCCCTGTGAATAGAAACATAGACTTTGATGGCAGATAAGGACCATTTAGCCCACCTAGTCTGCCCATTTCCCTACCTAGAGGATAAGCTGCAGATCCTATTTAACCAACAGCCTATTTCTTCCTACCCCCCACAAAAATTGCCTTATGTCTGTTCCATGCATTCTTGAATTCTCCCACAGTTTTAGACCCCACAACCTCCTCAGGAAGGCTGTTCCATGCGTCCACCATCCTCCCTGTGAAAAAATACTTCCTCACATTGCCCCTGAGCTGTCCCCCCTCTATCTTCAAATTGTGTCCCCTTGTTCTTGCACATCTCTTTTTCTGAAAGATGCTACCTTCTTGGACTTTGTTGCTTCCACTGAGGTACTTAAACGTTTCTATCATGTCCCCCCTCTCCCTCCTTTCCTCAAGGGTATACATATTAAGCTCCTTTAGTCTCTCCTCATATGACTTCTCTTGCAGACCCTGCACCCTTTTAGTTGCCCTCCTGTGAACTGTCTCCATCCTGTCTATGTCCTTGCGGAGATGGGGTCTCCAGAACTGGACACAGTACTCCAGATGGGGTCTCACCAAATGTCTGTACAGGTGGATACAACTTCCTGTTTTCTGCATGTGATACCTCTCCCTGTGCTTACCAGTATCCCCCCAGCCCTCCCTACTGCCTTCTCACATTGCTTGCTAACCTTAAGGTCATCTGATATGATTACCCCCAGGTCCCTTTCCATTTTTGTTGTTGTTACTACCTCCCCCCACTGTGTAATCTTCCCCTGGGTTTTTGTTTCCCAGGTGCATTACTTTGCACTTCTTTGACTTGAATACAAGCTGCCAATGCTTCTGACCATTCCTCCAACCTTGCCAAGTCCCTTCTCATCTTTTCCACACCTCCTTGTGTATCAACCCTGTTGCAGATCTTTGTGTCATCTGCAAAGAGGCATACTTTTCCTTCCAGCACCTCTGCAATGTTACTTATAAAGACATTAAAAAGGACTGGACCCAGTACTGAACCCTGCGGTACCCCACTAGTAAACCCTCTTTCTTCAGAGTGGACTCCATTTACAATTACCTTCTGTGTCCTGTTGTTCAGCCAATGTTTTACCTAGGCTACCACCCTGGGACCCACTCCCAGGCTGGTTAATTTGACTATTAATCTTTTGTGTGGGACTGTGTCAAATGCCTTGCTAAAGTCTAGGCAGGCCATGTCCACAGCCCCTCCCTGGTCTACTACTTTGGTCACCCAGTCAAAGAAATCAATTAGATTCGTCTGACATGACCTTCCCACTGTGAACCCATGCTGCCTTGGGTCCTGTGCTCCACTGGCCTCTAGGTACTCAACAATTCTTTCCTTCAGAAGTGATTCCATTACTTTCCCTGCCACAGAGGTCAAACTGACAGGTCTGTAGTTTTTTGCCTCTGCCTTGGTCCCACTTTTGTGAAGGGGAATCATATCAGCCTTCTTCCAGTCCTCAGGTACCACACCATACTCCCATGATTTGTTAAAAAGGGTAGTCAGTGGTGTCACTAGTTCTCTGCTTAATTCTTTTAGAATTCTGGGGTGAATTCCATCTGGCCCCATTGCTTTGTCTACCTTCAGTTTTAGGAGTTCTTTCAGAACCCTTTCTTCTGTGAAAGGACTGGGATCAACCCCCCTCTCCAGAGTGCTTCTGTTAATTGGATTAGGCACCTCCCACTTCCTGTTTTGTGAATACTGAACAGAAGTATTCATTCAGTATCCCTGCTTTTTCACTGTCACTCTCTACCCACCCACCATCCATTCTATTCAGCCTCACTATCTCTCCCTTTGTCTTTCTACGCTCCCTGATATACCTATAAAAGGTTTTATCTCCCTTCTTAACTGAGTTGGCTATCTTTTCCTCAGTGTGTGCCTTTGCTATTCTGACTAGCCTCCTTGCTTCCTTCTACCTTAATTGGTACAGTTCTCTGTCCTGCTCCTTCTGTGTTTCCTTATACTTCCTAAATGCTATATTTTTCTTCCTAACCTTGACCGCCACTTCTTTTGAGAACCATAGTGGCTTTTTCTTTCATTTTGATTTGTTCATTTGCTTCACACAAAGGCTTGCTGCCTCTGTGATGGCAGTTTAGGATGTGCTCTTCATGTGGTGGAGGCTGTGCCTGGAAGAATTAAAGGACTGAAAATTGTCCTGTTTTCTTGGCCAGCAAGGGACTTGGTTGGGCTGAAAAATCGGCCTTACATCTAGAGTGGCAAAGTGTAAAATGCTACAGTTGGGGTATGGGAATTTGTGTTGCATATACAAACTTTGTTATGCAACAGTGGTCAGTATGAGAAAATTATCTTTGGGTAATTTATAAATAGCAAATGCAGCCCATTATTTTTTCTTTTACATCCATTGAACTCCAGCTTCTGGATACTGTTCTCTCAGTGGCTGCTGTACAGATCTCTGTTTTGTCAGAAAAATACAGACAGACATGAAATGGGCAGCAGAAATGGGCCAAAATGGTCTATCAAGTCCACTCAAGCGGGCAGCTGAGTTAGTTCCCTAGAGCTGCCCCCCACTCCTCCTCCTCGAGTTGCCTCCTTCCATCCTAATTTTCTGTTTCACCCTGTTCTCCCCCTCACTTGTAGTGGCTCAGATAGCTGAAAGGACATGTTTCTACTGTTTCCTTCTCCACTTGCAGATGAGTTCCTGCCCCCTCTTTCCTTGCCCACACAGAGCAGGATGCATCCTGAGTTCTGTATAATCTGGGAGCAGAAAGTACAGCCTAGGACTTTCACTTTTGTGTGGTCACTTGCTATCTGCAGCAGCCTAGCCCCATCACATGTTCCTTTTCCTCACACTCCAACTCCCTGCCCGTCAAAGCAATATTGGGGCCCAGGCCCCCCTAGATCCCAGGGAAATTTTTATTTTAATACAGTGGTCAGCAGGGATATAGTACCAACGCTGAATTATTTTATGTATTTTGGACAATTAGACCAAGAGGCCCCACTAGCCCGCCTGCGTTGCTACTTTTAATTGCTGGCCACTTGGCCATCAAGGGGTGATAAGTTATTTGTGGTGAGCCCCTCCCCAAAAACCACCACCATTTTTCTCCTTTGTTTTTGTTTTTATTTATTTATTTTTTCAAATATTCTTTGTGCTCCACTGGCCATGGGCTTTGACCTTCTTCAGCTGCCTCCTAAGTGAGCTACTCTTCCTACTGAGACTCTGCTGCAGCTACTCTTGGTCACCACACCCACCTGGGATGACACCCCAGTGCTGCCCCCCAGCTTACTCCTTGGTGTTGGTTTTGTCATCAGCTTTTGGAATTTCTTCCCTGCAGTCATCTGTCAGGTGGTGGGGGCAGGATGAAGGTGTGGATCCAATTCAGGAGTTGCCTGCTGCAGGGACTTCATTTACCTGGCTTTTGCATGCTGTTTCCATGCCCCCCCAAACTGAAAGCACACATCAGGATTGTCTGCCAGCAAGACCTGGTACAGTCAACTCATGTGCACACTCCAGTGGCCCTGCCTGTCACTTGTGGATTCTGTGCACCACAACCACTTATGGGCACCCAGGTGGTGCTACAGCAGTGGGACAGAGACCCCCCTGGAGTAGCGAAGTGTTCTTTCCTTCTCTCCTGTTCTGCTCCTCTGACTGTCCAAGTTCTCCACTGTGCCTGTGGGCCATCTCTTATGTGCCTATGACTTTATGTCCTTTGTAGTTGTCTTCTTGCTTTTTCCTAACTGTAACTTTTTATTTAAGCTCTCTTTCTCTTTACTCCTCAATGCTGTCATATACCTCTTTCATATCTCTCTCTGCCTTAGCCATCATTACTGTGTTTTTCTCATATTAACCTTTTTGTCTTTATTTTAACAGGTCTGACAGGATGGATGATGACTCTCTTTTTATTATAACCTGTTTTTCAATTTTATTTTTTACAGGTATGACAGGATGAGGGATCCTAAATCCTATCAGATAAGTATTTTTTTTATGAATATACTGTCCCTTGCTCCATTTTGAACCCCCCCAAAGAGCTGCAGATCCTTTGTGACCCCTTTTCTATCTTGTATTTTATAGGTACAGTGTACATCACCCCTTCGGACTCTGACCTATGGCAGGTAAGTCCCTATATTTTACTTATTACTAAGCTATTGGGATGAACATATTATGGAGACTAGGAGGGCATTCAATAGGCCATAGGCTAAAGAGACTACAGGGAAGACTGCAGTGGCTTGGAAGAGAGCTGGAGAGGGTGCTGGCAGAGAGACTGAGAAAGGGGCCAGAAGTTCCTCTCCCAGGGGGTAACATGAGGGATCATCAGTAGAAGGACATTAGGTGGAGGGAGGGACAGGGAAGGAGCTCAAGTTCACATCTGATGGGGGGGTCAAGCATTGCAGGCAGGTCAAGAGACAGGGGGAAGAGGCCACTACAGGACAATACAGCGGCGGCAGGCAACAGGCTTGCAGCTTGCTGGCAACAATGGTAGAAAGGGAGTTGGGGAGCACAAGGAGAGGGAGACAGGGGGAAGGAGAATGGAGGGCTCAGGGGTCAGGCAGTTGGAGGAAGGTAGCAGGGGTAGAGGGGCACTGCTAAAAATCTGGGGATAGAGGGGTACATATCAACAAGTGTAGCTTTAAAATAGGAAAGTGGATTGGCAAAGGGAAAGCTGGTAGGAAGGGTTTCTAAAGAGGTGAGTCAGATGAGCCTACACCCAAGCTACATGGGAGGGCAACTAGGTAGGAGAAACGGGGGATGAATCAGGGTGGGGTAGGGCTAGGAAAAGGATGGAGGGTAGTGTCACTAAAGGAGAGGAGCATGGGAAACAAATTGGCTGAGTTGCATGCTCTTTTGGCAGTGGGGCATGTGGACATTGCAGCCATAACAGAAACTTGGACTACCCAGTACCAGGACTGGGATATGATGATCCCTGGATACATGCTATTCAGGATGGACAGGGCAAACAGGAAAGGAGGAGGGGTTGCGATCAGTGTAAGGGAAGGAATACGGTGCATAAGGGAAGAGAGGGGGAAGAAGACAGGGCAGAGGCCTTGTGGGTGCAGTTTCAGGATCCAAAAGGCAGTGTACTGAGGATAGGGGTGAAGTATAGGGCACCAGCTTGGGGGGGAGCTGGATAGGGAGTTGGTGGATCAAAGTAGGAGGGTTTGCATGAAGGGAAATACAGTGGTGGTAGGGGACTTCAACCTACCTGGGGTGGACTGGAGCACATCAACCACCGCATGTTCTAGGGAGCAGGTTATACTGGGGGTATTCCAGGATAGCTTCCTGGTGTAGTTGGTGTGTGAGCCAACTAGGTTGGGAAGAATTCTGGACCTAGCACTATCAAACGAGGAGGCCGTAAGAGACCAGAAGGTTGAGGGCCCACTGACTGGGAGTGATCACCACTCTGTGATTCACACTCACAATGGGGAAGCAAACTGGAGGTTCAGGTACCAGGGTGATTAATTTCAGGGGGGAAGACTTCAGCAAGATAGGGAAAATCCTGATATGGCACCTGGAGGGAATCCAACCCAGCATGGATACCAAAAATGGGGTATTATTAAGGCAGGGCTGGCAGATGCTACTGAGGCATGTGCTAGGGTACAGAGCAAGAATAGGAAGGGCAAAGTAGCCCAGCTGGCTGACCAAGTAGGTAATTGAGGGGGTGAGAGCCAAGAGGAGAGCTTTCCAAAGATTCAAGAGATCAGAGAGGGGGTTGAGATAAATTACACTGTTAATTTGGCCCTTAGTTATGTACTGATTAATGGGAAATTTAATGGGAAATTTTAATGGATTTGTAATGGGTTTTTTAATGCCACTTTAATGGCGTTCAATGCAGTAGTGATTTGTATAGGACTCCTGGGAATTATTATGTTTAATGTATTTTGAAGTTCCCTGTCTGTTTGAAGAAGTAAACATAGATGTGAACTATTTATAATGTATTTCTGCCATCTCCTTATTGTTGTTCGTTGTTGTATCATCTGGATGTAAAAGGGGACCTGTGGTATTTCCAACATTCTTATTATTATTTATGTAAGCATAAAAAGACTTATAATTCTGTTTAGTTTTATCAGCCAGCTTAATCTCATGTTGAGCCTTTGCTTTCCTTATTTCCTTTTTAACTGTCTTTTGTAACTTCCTGTACCTTATCATTCCTTGTCCCTTACTATCTCTCTGAAAGGATTTGAATAGTTTTTTGCCTTTGTTCTTATCATTTTTTTAGTCTATTATTTAACCAATATGGAGATTATTTCCCTTTGTAATATTTCTTTTTTGTTGGTACAAACTGATTTATATAATACATTAATTTAGCCTCCAACAGATTGCACATCCCATCAATGTTTTTATCGTGGAAATCTGTTTGCCAGTTCCCTGATTTTAATGTTTCTTTTATGGCATTAAAATTAGCCTTTTGGAAATTTAACATAGTGGTGTCCCCAGTTTTATGACGGTTTTGTTCATTTAAGATGAAGGATGCAGATAAGTAGTCACTACCCCCTAGTGGAGCTGAGACATTACAATTTTATATGTTTTGTCCTGACGTTTGTACGAATTAAGTCCAGTGTTTTCTCTCTCCTTGTGTTTTGCTTCACAATTTCTTCAAGTCCCACCTGATTAAAGGCATCCAGACATTCTGTCTCTCTGTTATATTTTAACTATCTATGGTTTTCCAAGAGATCCTTGGGAGGCTAAAATCCCCCATGAGTAGGATTCTATCAACTGGATTGAGATTTGGTATATGTCTAAAAAGTATTATGTCATCCGCTGAATTAATTGAAGGTGGTCTATAGATTAACCCTAGTATGATTTTGGGTGATATATGGGGTGTTATTTTAATCCATAATTCCTCGACATTACTTTCAGTCAGAGATATTTGTTCTGCCTATGTCTCTTCTGTGATATAAACCACTACTCTCCCTCCTTTTCTTTTTTCTCTTGACTTGTAAAATAGATTGAAACTTTTTATTTCCTTATGCCAGGTATTTTTGTCATCCCACCACATGTTGGTGATAGCACAAATTTTAATTTTCTGAGATTCCAGTATGAATTTTAGTTCATCAAACTTGTTTACTAAGCTCCTGGCATTGATTAACAGGCTATTCCACCCTATGGCTTTGTTTTTTTGTTGATTTAATAGGTCTGCTTCTGTATATTTGATGCACCCACCCTGACTCCTCCCCCCCATGTCAGGTTTAAACATATTGCAATAGAGTCATTTAGTATGCCCGATAGTCTTCTGGTGTCCATTTTGTTTATGTGCAGCCCATTAGGGATCAGATGTCTACCATCGCTGAACGTATTCCAATTGTCTATAAAACCCTGCCCTTTCAGCTTGTACCAATCCTGAGCCATCTGTTAAGCATTCTAATGTCCGTACTTTTTTGATAGTGCTGTCCGCTACCTGGTAGTTCACCCAATATTATAAAGTCATTGCCTTTTTGTCTGATTTCTAGCGCTACTGCTTCAAAGTCATTATAAATATCTTTCAGGTCTCTTTTGCCTATGCCATTTATCCCCATGTGGATAATTACCAGAGGGTTATTAAGATTCTCCATCAGGCCATTTAATATAGATTTTATAGCCTGGATTTTTGCCCCAGGTAGTGTACTGACTGTAGTTGTTTCCTTTCTACCTTTACATACCATAGAATCTATACCCCTTATAATCGAGTCCTCCATAACAAGGATATCCCTTTGATTTTTACCTTGATATGTATGTCCTGTTTCCCTCAGGGTACTGTTTGTTCCAACTGATGTTACTGCTCTAGTTCTGCATGTGTTAGTGTGTACTGAGTTTTTAGGCTTGGTGCTGCTACCATGAACTTTCCCTCTATCTGTGGGCTCTAAAGTTTCTAATATTTCATATTTGTTAGCTAGTTTTAGTGGAGCACTATTAAAAATCTGTCCTCCCCTTCTTTTAGATGATCTACTTAGAACTGTGCAGTAGTGCTCTACAACTTGCCCTGATTGATTAACCCGTATCCCTGCCACATTTAGATTGTCCTTTATTAATGTGCTTTCTTGAAGCGCTTGTTGTATCTCTCCCACTTCAGATGTCTTAATTACATTTGCTGCTGTTTGATCAATAAATTCTTCTAGCAAACTAATTTCTGTTTGAATAGCTGTTTTATTTTGCAATCTCCCTAATTCATCTTGTAATTCAGCAATTAAAAGACTCTTATCACATTGAAAGTCTAATGTTGGAAAGTCCCAAGTATACATACAGCATGACATACACTGCCTCTTGTTACTTGAAGTATTCAGTGATACCATGTTCATCGATGTATTTGTTTTCTTGGCCCACCTTACTTTTGCCCTTACTTTACTTGCCCTGTGCCCTTGTCCCCACCAGCTTGTCGCTGCATGCATCTCCGTGTGCGTCACCACGCACCCCTGCTCGGCTCACCCTGCTCACAGTAGGGCTCAAGTTTATGGAGCCGTATGACCCGGAAGTCTCTCACGGGTCACCGCTCCCACTTTCTGCCACCTATACTGCTTTTAAAGTTTGAAACAATGTACAACCATGCGAAGGCCACTCATTTGTGATCCTAGCACATTGTTAGTGTGATCTCCATAGCCCAATATTAAAATCAAGTTTCCTCCCTAAGCCAGTAGTTCTGAACTAGTGTGTCCAGAACTACTACACTTCTCTTCTTGCTTCCAGTGCAATAGACTGCAGGGCTCCACTATATATTGCACAACCCGAATGAATAAAACACCTTTTATAGAGCAGATTTTGAGTGGTCCCTGCTTCCCAACAAGGGAGATGCAGCATCATTCACCTCTTTCACAAACTCTTGCAAACTAAAATCTGGCTCACAGCAGGGCTCAAGTTTATAGAGCTGTGTGACTTGGAAGTCTCTCATGGGTCACCACTCCCACTTTCTGCCACCTGTACTGCTTTTAAAGTTTGGATCAATGTACAACCAGGTGGAGGCCACTCATTCATGATCCTGGCACGTTGTTAGTGTGATTTCTGTAGCCCAATATTAAAATCAAATTCCCCCCTAAGCCAGTAGTTCTGAACTAGCATGTCCAGAACTACCATGCTTCTCTTCCTGCTTCCAGTGCAATAGGCTGCAGGGCTCCATTATATATTGCACAACCCGAATGAATGAAACACCTTTTGTGGAGCAGATTACGAGTGGTCTCTGCTTCCCAACAAGGGAGATGCAGCAGCATTCGTCCCTTTCACAAATTCTTACAAACTCATTCCCAGGATTTTTCCTCCATTCTTAGATCTGCTGCTCCCTGGGACTTTGTGCACCACTATTGTGGCAGTATTGCCCCAGATTTGGACTTAGAAATCCTCGAGACAGACTTCTAGTCTTTTACCCTCTTGTTTCTGTCCCCCCATCTGCCTCTCCTTCTATCAAATTTTGCTGCAGCAGTATCCTCTATCTTTTCACACTATAATGGAGTGGCTGCCCATTATAGTGTATTCTCTTACCCCCTTATTCGTTCTTCCTGTCTTAAGAATTCTAACTTCAATAAAGAAAAATGCACAAAACGCCCGAAGTTTATTATGGTGTTTGTTGCATTGTTTAACAGAATGAATAATAAAAATGAGCCTTTTTCCCTGTTGAGGTTACTGAATTAAGTCCCTCCTTAAGAAAGCTAGCACTAGCGCTGTTACAGGTACAGCTTTAGGAGAGAAGCTGTGGGGCTTTGAGAAGGCTGGTCGGGAGTTTTAAAATACAAGGGGTCTTCCTTGTCAGATGTGAGTTGTGCAAACTAGTTCAGCTGCAAAAGGGAAAGCAGCATGTCCCACTAAATAAAAGGGTTTAGTCTGTCTGTTTATCAGACTTGTAGGTTATGCTTTTTGTTTGAGTTTTTATCCACATGCATGAAGAAAACATAAGGACACATTAAACAAATGTACTAGGCAGTATTTAAAGAAGAAGCCCCTACAGGTTACCTGGTTGTTGTCTTGACTGAAGCACTCCTAAAGGGTCTGGCAGCCCAGAATGAAGCACATTTGTAGAGGGCTAGAACTGAGTGACATCACAATGTGGGCAGAGTTATTAGCTAATTTAGGTAGTTAAGGTTTCAAACTATTGAATATGTGTTTTTAACCTGCTTTGAAGACTGTAGTAACTAAGATATCAAAATTGTAAAATAGAACATCAACTTGTTATAACTGTAGTCCCCCATTTTTGTGTATTAGTGTAGAAATAAAGTGTAATTATTTAATTAGGGGGCGGACTACAGTGACCACATGATTAATTATGCCCTGTGAATTCCTATAAAGAGAAAAAGGTAGACACAGATGTTAGATAGCAGTGGAAGGGAGTAGGTGAAGCTCTTGTTCCAGAACATAGAAGATAGTGGATTAGACTAAAACTACTTCCACTCTATGTTACACCTTGAAAAGTAACTGTAAGCTCTTGGTGAGCTAGGATTTGATTTGTATCCAGTTTTTCAGTGTTTTATTTTCTCCTTGGTTATATTATTTGAACTTTTATTTGGATCATTATAATAAAAGGCACTCAAGGCGTTCTTGTGTGTCACAACCTACCTTGGTCTCTACCTGTGTTAAGTTGTCTACACCCACACCCTATGACAACTATATCAAACTAGATAAATTAAGGCTGATGCAGTACAAGATTTTACATCATGCTTATTGCATACAGCAACAGCTGTTTGTTTCAGGGATTTTAGAAGCCCCAGTATGTGGGGAATCTAAAAGTCAAGAGGGCACTCTCAAACATCATTTATGGGACTGTCCCTCTATTCAAGGCTTTGGGGCATGTGTCGAATCCCACTTGGATCCCCTTTTGGGAGTCCAATAGTGATTTAAAACTGATTTGTTTCTTTTAGGAACTGGGAATTGACCAATTCATTGGCCACCAGAAGTACCATCTTGACCTCAATGTAGCAGTGGCAAAGTTGATTATATTGAGACATTGGATGAATAGTCAGCATCCTTCTTATAAGTAATGGCATGCAGAAATGCTGACTATTCTAAGGATGGAGACATCTTTAGCTAGCTTAAGACATAATACCTCTTGCTATAAGACAAGATGGGAAACATTGGATGTACTTTGCCAAAAAGCTTAGAAATAGAAATGCTTTGTTGTGTTGCTTGTAAGTGTGGGGCCCTTTGTTCAACATTTTTATTTGACAAAAGCATCATTGATTAGTATCCCTGAAATGTACAGATCCAAATCAAGAGTTGTTTTTTTTTCCTTTTCTGATTGTCACTTTTTACCTGTCAAGTTAAAACCTGTTTCCATGGTTTGTTGTTAATTTTATATATCTTGGGATGACTAATTTTTACACCCTGCTCATACTTTTTAGATTGATGTATTAATTATGTTGTCTTTGAATGTACCTTGTGTTCTTTAACCTCTAACAAACTATATTCAGTTTAAAAAAAAAATGCTCACTCCTCTCACTAGGGCTTCCCAGAAGCAGCTGAAAACCAGAAGTATGGCTCTGCATGAGTTCTAGTTAAGGGCTATATACAGTGATGTTTTAAACAATAAAATTTAGATTAAAATTAGGTACCGGCTGTTAACATTTCCGTAAACATCATCTGGGTAAATAATACTGCGGACAAAATAAAGTGGACCAAATATAAAGTGGACTAAAAAAAAGGGAGGGTTCTGGCCGAAAACATCACCCGCATAATAAAGCGGGACAAATGAACGCAGGCAAAACATTACGATCAGAAAGACCGCCTGGCCACAACATCATGGTGCAGAATACTACAGGCCACCACTCCACCGTGTGATGCCAGAGCCCCACAGTGCCAGCAGGACTGGCAGGGACAACAAGGCACCCTGGCAAAGAAGCACTGGGTAGGCACAATGAAAGGCGCACAAAGACTGATGGACAACTCCCGGTGCCTGGCCTGCCACTGCAAATACAGCAACTGTGCCCCCACCCCATGGGCCACCAACACACAGGAACCAACCACACACAGATGGCCACAGTCCAGTGCCACCAATGCTAGCACCCCCCACCCCAACATGGCACATACCTGCGGCTTGTCCATACCGCAGTGGTTTCAGAGAGCAGGCACATCATGCCTTTGGAGCAGGACCATCGTCTGGGACACAGCATAGAGCGCTACAGCCTGCAGACCCTGACTCATGATGGACAGTGCAAATGCATGGCAACAGGCCACATGTAGAGGATGTGGACAGCTGGAAGACCATCAGGACCATGCACACAAGCCCCCCCTGCATGAGGCTGATACACAATGCAGTTATGCGGGGGGTCACTGATGGCAGACATGTATAACTGCATGCAGGGATCCCAGCATGCACATGGCAAGTGGACACACATGGGACCAATCAGACATGGCAGACAATTATCCGCCCATGTAACATCCATCCCATTAGTGTGGCACTACATAGGGGAAGTACACAGGCAGGTACATCATGTCCTGTGTGCAGCAGTGCATTCCCTGTGCTGCCTGTGACTGCAACTGTGTGTGCATGTCTGTGCCTTGCCATGGCACTGCAATATGTGAACAGCCAGAAGGAGAAGACCCTCCTGTGGCATGATGGCCACCTATTCTACCTAGAGAGGAGATGTGCAATGAAGATATACTGGAAATGTACAGAGTACTTCAGGGGCAGGTGCTTGGCATGTATGCACACTGAAGGTGATGCTGTAGTGAAAGTCCTGAATACCCACAACCATGTCCCTGACCATGGGGACATTGTGGTCCAAGAGACTGTGGCAGAGGTCAAGAACAGAGCGGTCCACAGCTGTGAGACATCCCAGCAGGTCGTTGCAGCATGCTGCAGCTCAGTGACACCCTCTGTCAGTTGGAGATACCCAGCATGGAACTTCTGAGGTGAGGGGTGCAGAAAGCCAGTAGGGTGGCCAACCAAACCCCACCCCCACCAACAAGCATGAGTGACCTGTCCCTTCCTGAGGGGTACAGGATGACATTCACTGGAGAGCCATTTCTGATGCATGACAATGGTGGGGCAGACAGGTGCCTAATCTACACCACACAGAAGAACCTGCAATACATTGCACAGTGTGACACGTGGTTGGCAGATGGTACATTCAAGGCTGCCCCTCCTATGTTCCTGCAGCTGTATACTGTGCATGGGGTGAAGTATGGTGCTGTGATACTGACTGTGTACATATTGCTGGCATCCAAGACAGGTGCTACGTACACCAAGGCATTCACAGAGTTCCAAGGACTGCAGGACAACCTTCACTCTGCTGCCATTGTGACGGACTTTGAACAGGCTGCGATCAAGGCCTTAGGATATGTGTTCTCTACTGCCAGCCTACATGGTTGTTTCTTCCACCTGTGCCTGGCAGTGTGGTGGAAGGTGCAGAGTGTGCCCGAGATCCGGTAGCTTTATGTATCTGATGAGGACTTTGCACTCCACATCCAGATGCTGCCAGCACTTGCATTTGTGCCTCCTTGCGATGTCTGCATAGTGTTTGAGGTACATCAGTCTTGGGACTTCTATGTGCAGCATGACAAGCTGCTTGCACTGGTCATTGACTACTTCGAGGACACATGGGTGCGCCAGCCTATCCGTGGTGGTGTCCGATGTCTTCAGCTCTTTCCCATCGACCTATGGAATTGCCATGAGTTCTGCAAGGCAGGGACAGCTTGTACCATCCATTCTGTGGAGGGGTGGCACCGTGCTTTCAGTTCATGCATTGGTGCCTGCCACCCCACACTGTGGCTCTTCATTGATGTCTTCAAGGGTGAACATCATCTCAATAAGATCAAGATCAAACAGTGTATCACTGCCTGTCAAGCCACAGGGGGAAGAGAATTACAAGGACTCTTCCAAGTGTATCCAGGCCATTGTGCTGGACTGTGGTGCCTGGAGCACTTATGATTTCCTGAAGGGCATCGCATATAACTTCCAGCTGCAGGTGTGATGTTCCTATGGCCCCTGAATTGTGTGCCACCATGTCCAGTGGTCTTGGACTGTGACTCCAACATGTGCATTTGGTGGTGGGGTGTGCTGGGGTGTGTGTGCATATGTGTGTGTGTGTGTGTGTGTGTGTGCCTGTTGCTGGAGTCCTGGGTCACTGTTTCCTGAGTAAAGGTGTGTAACATGATAATAGCTGTGTCCTATGTTCCTTTCTTGACCTGCTGCATCTGCAGCCCCCTCCATGTCTGCACAGTTGTGATATTTCATGCTCCCTTTGGTTTAGCCCATTTTATGTTTGGTCCACTTTTTTTGTCCATGATATTATTTACCCAGATGATGTTTATGGAGATGTTAACAGCCGGTACCTTAAAATTACCACCAAGTGGTTGATTTGATTCAGTGGTCACCTATATTGGTGAATCATAACCCCAGGGAACAAAATCCCGCTCAATATATTTTTGACCAGGGACTGCTGGCTCAGACAGCCATCTAGGTTCCCACAATACCCAGCAGTGTAATTCCTGCAGACAGGGGTAGGACTCCTCTCTATAGCCCCTCCATGACTGAGAGCTTGAATTAAGCTCTCCAGCAGTCCGCTGTTTAGCTGTCAGTAAAGTGCAACAGTCAGTGCTGCAGCAACAAACAGCTCTGCACCCTTAAAACAGGCTCCATTTGCAAGGCAGTGATCAGATGGAGGGTGTCCCTAGACACCAGGGAAATACAATCTAATTATGGGGGGGTAAACAGAGGTGGGGGGAGCCAGTTGACATCAGGGAAATATAACATGATTACGGTTATGGCAATGGGAGGGTGGGGTGTGCACTAGATACCAGGGAAATCCAAATATAATACAGGGAGGGCAATCAGAGGGAGGGTGTCTCACTAGACACTAATGAAATAGTATTTAATTATGGGGAGGGCAATTGAAGGGTGGGGGTTGCCACTAGACAACAGAGAAATGCAATTATAATCCAGGGAGAGCAATTGGAAGGTGGGATGTGCCACTAGACACCATTGAAATATAATTTAATTATGGGGAGGGCAATCGGAGTGGGGTGGAGGGTACCACTAGACACCAGAGAAATAGAAGTGCACCATTTGAAATGATTTTTCCCTCACAAAAAAGGATCTTTTTTGTCACTCAAGATATGAAAATATCTTTTTTCATATCACAAGTGACAGAAAAAGATTTATCGTCTTAAAAATACAACATTGCAAGGGCATTTACCATTAATATTTTTTCATCAAATCAACCAAAGGCACATCTGTACCCCAAACCCTCTTTACCATTAAATTTTAGACAACACCAAGCCATCCAAGTGCAAGACAATGGCAAACAATACAGCTAGGCACACCAAACAACTCATGAAGAAAGGACAGGCACCTTCTTCTGTCCTAATCAACTGAAACAAGGTGGAAGTGAGTCACGACAAAACAATGAAAAGAAAAAACACATTTGGCCATCATTTTACCAACAGTTAATGGTGAAATTCACCTTACAGGATCCAAATGAGCAACATACATCTGTTGCTCTGTATCTATAACTACATTTTTGTGAGTTTTACAAATTCTTTTTTTTTTAAATGGAGACAAAATGGTGGCACACAAAACAACTCATGAAACACCTCCCAAACAACCTTCCATACAAACAATTATTTCACTATTTTAAAGTCCTGACTGAGCATGCTCAGAGCCCAAATTTTTAAAATTTAATAACTTTGGAATGGATAAATATTTTTTCACCAAACCAGCAAGAGGCATTTCTGTGAGCCAAGCCCTTTCTGTCTGAAAATATCAGACCAAAATTCCAAACCATATGGGCACTACATGATGGCAAAAAAAAAAAACAGCAAAAAATATCCTGCAATTATCTGCATGATTTTACTACCAGCATCTCAAAATTCACATATCTGAGTAGAACAAAACTTGATGGATCTAGAGATCTACCCCATGACCGTGCATGCAAACTTCTGCACAAATCCATTGAACGGTTGCAAAAATATTAAAGTGCAAACATTCAAGTTTAACATTAAACTGCCTACTCAACTCTAACTGCAGTATATTGGCACTACTGCGCTACTATAATTAAAGCTACTTTTAGATGCTGCTCTCGACAGCATACGCATGCTGCTCTGACCTCAAATGTCAATCCCAAACACAGATAGCTGCCTCTTACAACTTCAAAAACATGCTACTCCTGACTGCAAAATCATGCTACTTCCAAATGCAGACACACAGTGTAATGGGTGCACTTGTCCAGCCACACCTCCTTATCAAGGAGGACTCTGCACTAAGGAAAACAAATAGGAACAAAATGATCATAAAGACTAAAGTACAACTATGCTACAGAAAACCAGTATCACCAAAAACCAAACAAGGCAAATATGGAAGTTATTGTAAATGCAATCTAAAGAAAGAATGTATCATTATATGTTTAGGGTTGATTAGGCACTTTAATGTTAAACCTCAATTTTTAAATGTTATTGTCTTTGCTGCCAGTCAATGGATTTGCATGAAATTTGCATGTGTGGTGTTGTGGGGTAGATCTCATGACATGCCAAGTTTCTTTCTGTGAGGATTCCAAGATGCATATAGTGAAAAAAGAAAATTGCTGTTTTTTGCTGATTTTTTGTCATTGCCTTGCACCCAGGTAGTTTGGGATTTTGGTCTGAAGGTTTTAGGGTAGAAAGGGCGTGACCCACAGAAATGCCTTTCGCTGGTTTGGTGAAAAAATACGAATCTATTCCAAAGTTATTAAATGTTAAAAATGTTGGTTCTGGGCATGCCCAGTCAGCACTTTAAAATAGCCGTAAAAAATATTATTTGTGGACTCATGAATAAAAATGAGCTTATTTGCATACCCTTTTTGTTAATTGAGGAAATTAGAAAAGTCAGGTGAAAACAACAAGCTATCCCTCTTTGGGAAGCTTGGGGTCCGATTTATGTATGAGTTGCTTCTGCCCCAAGCCTCCAATGTGCTGAACATATGGCTCAGGGGGCTTGTGGCAGCCATTTGGTGCCACTCACAATTCTGAATTAGGTGCACCAGATGCGACAAGTTAGGCCAGCTCCCCCTGGTCTAACTTTGCATCCAAGGGGAGTCCATTTTAATGGGCTTGCACAAAACCATTGGCGCAAGCTGCTATAACATGTGGAAAGTGTTGCAGATGAGCCAGCTCATCTTGAATCAGACTGCGTTGTGCCAAAGTGCTTTGGCACAGCTGAGCCAAAAATTGTGGATGACACAGGGATGTGTCATCCTTCATGAATTGGGCCATTGGGCTCTTCAAAATCACTGTTTACAAGAATTGCTTTTTGGGTTCACCTGTCCACATTGCAAGAAGAACAGATCCTTATATGTTCCACGTTTTCAAAAATGTCAGTGTAACCTCAGCTACCCCTAAACTGAAGAACACTATACCCTTGTCCTTTCGTTCTCTTGACTCGCACCCCGCATTTAAATCCCACTATAAAGCAGCCTTATTGACAGTGGCCACTTGTACCTGCCCCCCTGGGTGACCCCTCCTCCCAACAAGCTCACTAAATCGTTGAGGTCTTCCTGATACCCAGTCACTGTATTGTATTCTACAAAGGAATAACATGGTCTTTGCCATTATCTTGGGTGGCTCTGCCAAGCAATCTACACAGTGCCGTGTAGTCTGTGCACTTCAAATTGATTGATTGATTATACTGTACAAACAGTAAGTGTTACTGTGGTTTTGAACTACACTGTACTTATAACCCATATCTCTATTTTTTTCAGTATTTTGTTTTGTACCAGACTGTATTTGTGTACCTTGTACTTGAATTTCGTCTGTACTGTATCTGTACCTTGTACTTGTTTGTAATCGTTCTGCCATCTTCACGGCCTGGGCTGGGCCTGAAAATGGTCATTTGGATCAGTGCGCCCACAAGGTTAACAAATAAATAAATAAATAAGCACAGCTCATGAATAATCATAATGGTTGAGAAGTGGTTTCTACATTAAACCTCAAATTTTGTACTTTAATATCTTTGCAACTGTTCAACAGATTTGCACGAAGGCTTGCATGTGTGGTCTCATGGGGTTAGATCTCTTAATGTGCTAAGTTTCTTTCTGGTTGAATGTGCAGATTCCGAGATGTGTACAGTGAAAATGTGAAAAATCACAGTTTTTTTTTTAATTTTTTGTCCTCCCCTTGTGCCCAGATGGTTTAGAGTTTTGATCTGAAATGTTCAAGGTAGAAAGGGATTGGTCCCCAGATGTGCCATTGGCTGACTTGGTGAAAAAATATTGAATCCATTGTAAAGTTATTAAATTTTAAAATTCAGCTTCTGAGCATGTTTAGTAAGCACTTGCCATATGAACTGTTGTTTGCTGCTTATACATTTTCGTCAAACCAGAAAAAGTGGTTCTCAGTTGGTAATCTGGTTCATGACCTGAAACTGTGGTTCCAACTAGTATCTTTAATTCTGGATGCAGAAAATCTGCCTAAGCCCCTGGGCTTGGGGTAAGGCATGAGGCACAGCTGAATGCCTTCAGCTTCTGGGTGTAGGTAAGGCATGGGGCACAGTCGTGTGCCTTACTATGCCCCTAGACATAGTAAGGCATGAGGCAAAGCCCAGTACCTTCAGCCCTTAGGTGTGGGTTAAGGCCTGAGATGCAGCTGAGTGTTTTCAGCCCTTGAATATGGGGTAAGGCACAAGGTGTAGCTGAGTGTTTTCAGTTCCTGTATACCATTGTGCTATCTCAAAAAGTAAGAAAATCCTTTGCAAAAATACTCTGTTAATGAAACATTTTGGGTTAAGCCTCAACCAACAAAAGTAGCAAATTGTGGTTTTAGGATTTCCAACCACAAAACTCAGCCCCAACCCCTGAAGCAAATCAAGGGTGGAATCTTCCTTGGAGTTGTCAGTCCTAAAGCTCACCTCATTGTGGTAGCAAGAAAGCTGAGGTGTGATGGATATGTATGTTTCAAGACTGTATAGAATAGGGTGAGCTTTAGGGTTTGCAACCCCAAGGAAGACTTCACCCCTAATTTGCTTCACGGCTTAGTGAAGGGTTTTAGGGTTGGAAACCCTAAAACCACATTTCCCTACTTTTGTTGGTTACGCTTAACCCTAAATGCCGCATTAATGCAGTTTTTTGCAAAGAATTATACTGGCATGGTAGTGCCAGTATAGTTAGGGTTTAACGTTCACGTCTATGTTAGACCCCAAATTTTGCACTTTAATAACTTTGTAACCATATGACCGATGTGCACAAAATTTTTCATGTGCTGTCAGATACCATAACTCTCTTGATGTGGCATGTTTCAATCCGGTCAGATGTGCAGTTGTAGAAATACGTAGTGTCAAAAAATGTGAAAATTAACATTAAGGTGCAAATCTTTTGCTGTGCTGCATCTCCAAAATGGCTTGGTGGTCTGGTCTGAAATTGTTAGGATATATGGGGTCTGGGCTGCAGATGTGCCATTTGAAGATCTGGAGAAAAATTATTAATCCATTCAAAAGTTTTTCAACTTTAAAATTTCCCATTATATCAAAGGGGAAAAATTAGATGTGCCATGTGAAAGCACTTTTTTGCTTTAGTGAGAGCACTTTTTGCTTCTGCAAATGGAAAAGTAGTGTTGTGCTTCCACCATCTTGTTTTCAGTTAGTGACATGGAAAAAACAGTATAATAATTCAAACAATACTGCCCCTTGGTAAACACCAAGTAGCTGTGTTTACCTTATTGGGGCAGATGGAACAAGATCTAGACATTAGTTTTCCTCAAAAGTGTCCAGAAATATCTTTATTTTTATTGACAGATTTTTTATTATCTTTGTGCTGCTGTTAGCTGTGCTTCCGATCTATTGCATTCTTGTCTGGACCCTGCTTTCTTGATTCTGCTGAGACATTGTATCCTTCCCTTTAACTTCCATGCTCTCACTGTCTCTTTCAGTACCCCTCTGCTGAAGGTAAGCCTTTAACATCTACTAAAGCCATCCTGCAAGACCGCAGCTTTTCCGAATAATTATCTCGTGCTGCTGTTAGCTGCACTTCCCATCTACTGCATTCCTGTCTGGGCTTTGCTTCCTCAGTTCTGCTGAGGCAGCCATCCTTCCTTTTAGCTTCCTCCCCCATTGTCAGGCCAAGACTGCTTATTGTATCCCTTCTATTTTTTAGCGTTCTCCCTCATTGGCAGACTACGTTAACATTACTGATTGGGCTCTGCTCTTCTGGCTTCTGTTCCTCTGCTAGAATAGTTAAATTTAACTACAATATTAGGAAGGTTTCCTTACTGTCATCGATACTTAAAATGTTTTGCTCAACCTTGGTTCTTTGATACCTAGTAGGAATGCTTTGTTGCACCTTGATCCCCTGCCCTGCATCTCCAGCCACAATACCTTCCACAAACTCAGCCTCATATGGACCCTGTCCAGAGAGCTTTGAGCCTGCTGCATTATTTTTTCTGAAAGATAATTTCCATCAGTATGCACTGCATGGCACCCAGTCTACATACTGTTTGGGCTCCACTGACCAAGAAATTCCCACATGCTGCATTGTGCATCATTGTGCATTATTGCAACATCCCTGTTAAAGTGTTGCTATCTGCTTCACTGGGCCTTTTTGGGCCTCATACACCGCAGTCATTACCTCATGCCAATACCTACAAAACGGGAAAGACATGTCGCCTAAGGTTACTCTTAAATGCCATCAAAAAGCTTCTTCTTTTGCAGCTTATTTGTGCAGGCAATGCTGAATTAAATCCTCAGAACTTCGGTTGAAATGTTCATGGCTGTGGCTTGACTCGATGTTCGGGTGTGTTGTGGCCTTCTTTCTGTGGGGTATATATGCAATTTTGCATTACTCTATCACATGTTCTATGTGGATGTAATGATTTTTGGCCTGCAATACATGAATGCCATTACACTGAAGTATTTATCTGCTGCTATGAAGTAAAGAAATAAAAAAGTTGTTTTACTATATTTGGGAGTGTTGACCCTTCTTTTCTACAGCTTCTCCGGGATTGTGTTTAACAGTTTGATGTCATGGTAAGGTGCACCCGTACTGCCATTCTGATATATGCAAACCTCTTGTGCTATATATGAAGTGCTTTGGAGTATGCCTATGTTGTGTGCTTTTGAAGTTTGTGATATGTTTGGGTTCACCCAGTTTGTTCAGGAACCTACCCGTCCTTACAGAAAAAAATATGGAAAACAGTACACTACTTGATCTAATCTTAGTGAACAAACCACACATTATTTCCCACTTTGGTGTACTTTTTAATGAGTATAACGATTGTTGTGCCATCGCCTGTGTAAGGACTGCCCCATAGCGATTTCAGCATCTAGGTACGTTTTCAAGAGAAGTCATTGGAACTTTGATCCTAATGCCTTCCTATCCGAACATCAGTTCTCTAACTGGTCAAATATCTACCTGACTAACATGGTAGCTGAAGTGTATGAGATTTTCCAAACCATTGCTCTTGATGCCTTAAACAGACATACTCCGCTGCCTAAAATAAACACGAAAAAGAAGTCCTATCCATGGTTCACGGCTAGCCTTAAAGCTGCACTGCTAAACAGGGATGCCTTGTGAAAAAGGGTGAGAAAATCTAAACAGCCAGTGGACTGGGCAGCATTTAGAGCTGCAAGAAACCAGTGCACCAAGGTAATTAGGGCTGAGAAAGCTAATTACTTCTGTATTGAACTTGAATCCTCGTCCAACTGCATGGCTAAATTTTGGAAAGTGTTTAAGGACTTTGAAGGCTTCCGCCCCGCCAGCTCACTACCTCTGAAAATTACACCTGGTGGTATTTCTACTATGGATAAAAATGAGATCCTCGAACTCCTCAACAACCATTTCATGATGGCCGGTCTGGCATTTTGCACTTCATCAGCATCTAAACTTCATTCACAGCTAAGTAGCCATGACTCTGCATGGCAAATGCCTGCTGCCCCTTCCCATGAAGGAGTATTCTCCTTCACTCCCATTACCTTGAAACAAGTGGAGGACCTATTACTGATCTTAGACACTAGAAAGTCAGCAGTCACTGACCTTATTGAACTGTATTACTTAAAACTGGGTTATTACATTTTGTCAGTCCCCATTATTCACCTTTTTAATATGTCCCTTGCTCAGAGTGTACTTCCCCCAATCCAGAAGACAGCACATGTTATTCCCCTGTTTAAATCCGGGGACCCCAGTGATCTAAACAACTACTGACCGATATCACTTTTGCCCATCTTGTCCAAACTACTTGAAAAGGTTGCTAATGAGCAACTCTGGAATCACCTGGAGATATTCAACCTGCTCAATCCAGTTCAGTTAGGCTTTAGACCATGCCACAGCACTGTATCTGCATTGGCTAAGGTCACTAACAATTGGAAGATTGCCTTGGATACAAAAAATTATGTGTGTGTTTTGTTTCTTGATCTGAGCAAAGCAGTTGGTACTGAGGACCATGACTAACTCCCGTTTACACTGAAAAATATTGTAATGGATCATCTGGCCTTGAAATGGTTTACTCTTTACCTTACTAAATGGCAACAGCTGGCTAAGGCTGATGGGGGCTTCTTTCCTCAAAAAACCTTGTTAAGAAGTGTTCCTCAATGGTCTGTTTTAGGTCAGTTACTCTTTGCTGTTTATATTAACAACATTAATACTGGTATCGCCTCAGCAAACATCCATCTGTTTGTTGATGATACTGTCCTGTACATAGGCAAGCCTACTCTGGAACTTGCCTGTAGTGACCTCCAATGAGACTTTGACCACTTGCAGAAAAACGTGTCACAGTTAAAGCTCCTCCTAAATGCTAAAAAGACTAAGGCAATGCTAATTGCCTTTTCTACACATGCATCTAAATGCTGTTTCCTTGGATCTGCCCCCGATGTATCCACACTTCTGGGTGAGCCTCTGGAGTTCATGGAGAAATTTAAGTACCTCAGGTTTTGAATACATCACAAATTGTCCTTTGTCCATCATATTGATGAACTTACAAAAAAACTGAGACAGAGACTTGGACTCTTTTTTTTTTTTTATTAAAAATCTACTTTCTCCAGAAGCAAAAATTAGGCTGGTTCAGACCACATTCATGTCCCTTCTGGATTATGCTGATTTTCTGAACGGCCAAGGCCCAAATTTCACCTTCTCCCAACTGGATGCTCTCTATCATTGAGCTACTAGATTCATTACTGGTCTTCCATATGCCACCCATGACTGCGAGCTCTATGCCAAGTTAGGGTGGAGCTCACTAAGATTCAGATGACAAAAACATGCAGTGCTCTGGACCTACAAAGACTTCATTAATATGCGTCCACAGTATAGTGTGAGCTGCCTGTCCACCTGTAGTGCTAGAAATTACACATTGAGAAGCCTCTTCTACATCTCACTACTAATCCCTAAGGTGAGAACCAGGTATGGTAAATCTGGAATTAGTCATGCTCTTCCAGCCATATGGAACACCATACAGAAAACCCTAATGTTGGCAATCCTCATGAAACTGAGCTTCTTTAAATCCCTGCAATAATGTTCATTTAAATAAATCTGTAATTGCTTTTGTTGATGGCACTTATCCTGCACCTATCCTAGGACTGGAACAATACTACCCAGCATGTTCTCCTTACTTTTTATCTTTGTCTCTATTCCACCTTATGTCCTATCAGTGCTTCTATTCCATGTCAAGCTATGCACCTTTCTTCCCCAAAGCACCCCTTCCCCAAAACCTTTGTCTGCTCCCTGCACTCTTCCCCTACTTTCTGGCTCCTTACTGACTCCCATCTGGATCTATCCTGCTGCCTTGGGTCATCTGTAGCAGCTATTGTGCATAGGTTTGCTGTCTCTTGTTCATGTGTATTACTGAACTTAATAATACTTGAATTTTCATATTGAATATCCTATCACTGATTGTATTGTTGAATGTCTAGTGCACTTAACTGGTCAACAAAAGCTAAAAAAAAAAAAAAAAGTTTTCCTTTATTTACATACTACTGTATATATTTCTGTCTTGTACTCATATAAGTGACTGTCTATGCCCATCTTGTAAATGAGATCTTCTCAATGATGTTTCATCTATTAAAATAAAGATTGATTGATTGATTGATTGAATGATTAATGCCACAAATTGGGGCACTACTTTTGTGAAAGTGCCGCAAATTGCAACAATACTTTGCAAAATTGCCGCAAATTGTGCCATTATTTTGCGAAACACCCCATTGTAATGCCACAAATTATGACACTACTATTGTGAACGTACCACAGTTTGCGACACTACTTTTAAAAAAATTATGTTTCTTTGTCATTACACTGCAAAGAAACGGTTAGCACATTTCTGCTGACATTTACAGGGTACAAGGGGCTTGCCCCACAGATGTGCCTTTTGATGGTTTGCTGATAAAATTGATATGGGTTCAATAGTTTTAACATTCCATAGTTTAGAAATTTCCCATTGGATAATATTGTGGCAGTTGGGTACCTTTCAGGGGCTATATCTTGAAAATGCTTCAAGATACATATTTTTCACAAAAAGTAGATTAGTACAATTATGCATGTTTACAGGCCTTAATTACAACTGCAGTGGAAACTGTTATCAATGTCCCAAAGGTGACTGCGACACTCTGCCATTGGTAGCACATGGGTTAATTGCAATGTCTCTGGCCCTGTGCTCCCACATGTGGATACAAATATGGCATGATGAGAGTACAGGTTCCTACTATGGAGAGATGGCCCTGCATTCCCACAACCAAATAAGGGTAAGATTACACTTTCACAAAAAGTAAGGATATTCATTGCAAAAAACTCTACTAATGCATCAGTTAGGGTTCATATTAAAGTGACAAAAGTATGGAAATGTGGTGTTAGGGTTCAAACCCTAACACCCCACCCCCCATACAACCCTACATAGCCAGGCCTGCTCTGGAACTTGCCTGTAGTGACCTCCAATGAGACTTTGACCACTTGCAGAAAAATGTATCACAGTTAAAGATCCTCCTAAATGCTAAAAAGACTAAGGCAATGCTAATTGCCTTTTCTACACATGCATCTAAATGCTGTTTCCTTGGATCTGCCCCCCATGTATCCACACTTCTGGGTGAGCCTCTGGAGTTCATGGAGCAATTTAAGTACCTCAGGTTTTGAATACATCACAAATTGTCCTTTGTCCATCATATTGATGAACTTACAAAAAAACTGAGATGGAGACTTGGACTCTTTTTTTGAATCAAAAATCTACTTACTCCAGAAGCAAAAATTAGGCTGGTTCAGACTACATTCATGCCCTTCTGGATTATGCTGATTTTCTGAATGGCCAAGGCCCAAATTTCACCCTCTCCAAACTGGATGCTCTCTTTCATCGAACTATTAGATTCATTACTGGTCTTCCATATGCCACCCATGACTGCGAGCTCTATGCCAAGTTAAGGTGGAGCTCACTAAGATTCAGATGACAAAAACACGAAGTGTTCTGGACCTACAGAGACTTCATTAATATGCTTCCATAGTATATTGTGAGTTGCCTGTCTACCCCACCCCCACCCTCTCCAGACCAACAGGCATTGGGGTGTGCCTTGGGGTCGTCTGCACTAACGCTCACCCCATTCTCCTATGCTGTACCATGTCAGCTTCCTTACACATGGAATGGGGTGAGCATTAGGGTTGATGATTCCAAGGCACACCCCAATATCTGTTGGTCTGTGGAGGATGAGGGTGGGGTGGAGTGGTAGGGTTGGGTGGGGAGTGGGGTTTTAGAGTTTTAACCCTAACACCACATTTCTGTACTTGTGTCATTTTAATATGAACCCTAACTGATGCATTAAAAAAGTTATTTTTCAATTGAATATAAATAAATGCAAGATAAGCCCTGTATAGGCAAATCTGCCATCTCTGGGAATAATTAGATTATAATCCCACTCATCCTCTGGGCTCAGGGGTTATTGAGATAAGAAGTGTCTGTTGATGGTATATTTCCCCATACGCCACATTTACCTTGTATTCTATAAATATTATAGTAGTGTGTGTAGATATATATATATATATATATATATATATATATATATCACACACACACACACAGTGGTAGTCATAGAAATGTTTTGCAGTACTGAGGTATACCTAGGTATACTGAGGCACAATGAGGCAGGATCACACTGCAGTCAATGCAAATTACCTCAGTGGTACATTGGTGGTACCTTGAGGTACCTCAAGGTAGAAACTTTTAAATAACTACACTGTGTACTATCTTAATAATGTGTGCACCCACCCCTGCCCCCACCAACAGGCGCACTGAGGTGTGTGTTGGGGTCATCAGCCCTAACTCTCACCCCATTCCATGTGTAAATAAGATGAGATGGTGCAGTATAGGAGAATGGGGTAAGAGTTAGGCCCAATGACCCCAATGTACACCCTGATGCCTGTTGGTGGGGGAAGGGTGGGTGTGGGGTGCAAGGGGTGGCAACTCTAACACTGAATTTTCTCACTTTTGTAGCTGTGAAACAACCCTAACTGATGCATTAAATGGAGTTTTATGCCATGAATTTTCTTCCTTTTTGAGAATGTATCCACTATAAATAGTGAATGGTATGTGGTGCTGGGAGCATGGGGCCTGATGATGCCCATGTCTGTGTAATAACAGTAACTGTAACACTAATGCTAACACTAACAGTAATGGTGAGTGAAACACAAATGTTAATGGTAAATGTAAAACCAACAGAAACATGAATGCAAAAGCAAGCTCTAACTCTTATGGTAATGCAAACGGAAATGGAAACGCAAGTAGTAATAGAAATGGTATTGCAAACACAAACAGTAATGGTAACAGTGATGTAAATGCAAATGTGAAAGGCAACTGTAATGTTAACAGTAAATGTAACTGCAGATGCTAACAATCATAGTAAGAGTGACACAAATGTAAATAGAAACAGAAATTGTAACAGAAATGGAAGCGCAAACGCAAACCGTTATGCAAACAGTGAGGGAAATGCAAACATAAACGCAAACAGTAACACAAATGGAAACAGTTAATAACAAGCTGATATAAGGTAACAGTAGCAAAACATCTGTATCTCACCTTGTTTACAAGATAACAGCACAAAGCAGATGTGAGACAACAGTAGTAAAAAGTCTGTATCTCACTTTGTTTCCGAGATAATGGCACAAAGGTGATGTGATCCAACAGTAGTGAAAAGTCTGTATCTTGCCTCATTTCCAACCTAACATAGAAACATAGAAACATAGAATTTGACAGCAGATAAGGACCGCTTGGCCCACCCAGTCTGCTCATTTCCCTGCCTACTGGATAAGCTGCAGATCCTAGTTAACCAGCAGCCTACTTCTTTCTACCCCCATCCCCTAGAATTGCCTTATGACTGTCCCATGCATGCTTGAATTCCACCACTGTTTTTGACTCCACGACCTCTTTGGAAGGCCATTCCATGCATCCACAACCTCTCTGTGAAAAAATACTCCTTAAATTACCTCTGAGCCGCCCCCATCTTCAAATTCAGCCCCCTTGTTCTTGCACACCTCTTTTTGGAAAGATGCTACCCTCTTGGACTTTGTTGATTCCCTTGAGGTACTTGAAAGTTTCTATCATGTCCCCCTCTCCCTCCTTTCCTCGAGGCTATACATATTAAGCTCCTTAAGTCTCTCTTCATATGTCTTCCGGTGCAGACCCTGCACCATTTTAGTTGCCCTCCTCTGGACAGCTTCCATCCTGTCTATGTCTTTGTGAAGACTGGGTCTCCAGAACTGCACACAGTACTCCAGATGGGGTCTGACCAGCTGTCTGTACAGAGGGATAATAACTTCCTGTTTAGCTAGTGGTACAAAGGTGACGTGAGGCAACAGTAATGAAAAGTATGTTATCTCACTTTGTTTCCGAAATAATGGTGCAAAGTTGATCTGAGGCAACAGTAGCGAAAAGTCTGTATCTGGCTTTGTTTCCAAGATAATGCCACAGAGGTGATGTGATCCAACAGGAGTGAAAAATCTGTATCTTGCTTAGTTTCTGAGATAACAGCACAAAGGCTAATGTGAACCAAACCACTGAAAGGCACCTCCATGCCACTAGGGCTCCTATGCTAAAAATGTCAAGCCACTAGCACCATTCATAACGCTATGTGCAAAATGATAAGTGCATCATGTAGTATCTCGAAAGCAAATTTTTTTCCCAACTTGTAAACAACATAATTCATATCTCTAGGGCATCCACTCAATACCTTCCAAATTTCATGTGAAAAGACCACACTGTTCCAGAGATATTACATGTTTAAGTTTCTGCACCTTTAAGAAGTCTTCTACGACAAAATGGTGGAAATCGCAGCCGAAAATACAGTAAAATGGCGGAACTCACGATCAAAAAATCTCTGACTGCGAAAGGGGGCAACTGCAAACACTTATAACTCTGGAAAGGAACAAGATTTGTTCACCAAACTAAAACTGGCATGTTCCTGAAGAAAGGGCTTTCTACATGCCAAGTGTCACACCAATCAACCACACAGTCGCTGTGCTATGTGTCATGCAAGACAGTGCAGAAAAAAAGCAGAAACAGAATGTTTTGCAGTGCACTATGCAAAAACCATATGTACCAGTGAAATATAAATAGGTAAGTAAATAGATGCACCATTCCACTCCATGTATGCCAAATCTTATCCAAATCTCTTCAACAACTACAAAGCAGCACAAGCATAAGACTTCGCATGAGTGGCAAAAAATACATTTTTGGGAGCTTCATTCTGCAAAAAACATGCAGATGTCAAAACTGGTAAATACACAGAAGTGCTGTAGTAGACCAAGTACTACAAACATCACAGACATGCACAGAAATGCAAGTGTTAACACAAACAAAAACAGTTATGCAGCCAGTAACGTAAACACAAGCGCAAACATTAATGCAAACACAAACTACGCAAACAGTAACGAAAACACAAAAACAGAAACAGTAACGTAAACGCAAATGGTAATGGCAATAGTGAGGTAAAAGAAAATAGTAACGCTAACGGTAAAGCAAATGCAAGTGCAAACGGTAACGCACACAGTGAGGCAAATGGAAACAATAACGCTAACAGTAAGACAAATGCAAGCACAAACGTAAATGCAAACACAAATGGTAATGCGGACGGTAATGCAAACACTACCGGTAATGAAAATGCAAACTGTAACAGAAACACAAAAGGTAATGGCAATGGCAATGCTGAAGGAAACAGTAATGCAATCGACAATTGAAACGTTATCGAAAATGCGAACACTAATGCCAAGGGAATCGCAAATGGTAATAAACACACAAACGATAACGGTAATGCAATTGGAAATGCAAACAGTAATGGTAACACCAATGATGAAGCCAAAGAAAACAGTAAAGCAAACAGAAACGGAAACGCAAGCGCAAATGCAAACTCATATGGTAACACACACGGTGAAGCAAAAGTAAATGCTAATGAAAACAGCAACATAAACGTAAATGGTAACAGTAGCACAAACGCAAGTGCAAACGCAAATGCAAAGGGTAACATACACGGTGAAGTATACAGAAATGCAAATGGTAACGTAAACACAAGCGGAAATGCTAACAGTCACAGTACTGCAAATGCACACTCTTTTTTTTTTCCCCCAAAAAGGTGCATTCAGAAGCACAGTGAATACAAAGAATTTGTGCATAATAATTGCCCTCGGAGCAGGACATGAGTACTTGGAATACTAAATTGCTTATATCTCAGAAACCGTACAATTTAGAAAAAAAATTTAAATCTCATATTATTTATTACTTTCCAGGCTAGTTTTGTATCTAGCCCACCAGTGGGGGACTAAGAATTTTTATGACAAAAAGTCTGTATCTCAAAGCGTTTTCGAGATACGGGACCTGAAAGGCATGTCAAATGCCATAATGTTATCCTATGGGAAAAATCGTCAACTTCAGAGTGTCGTAACTTTTCAGTCCTGTAATATTTTGTCACCAAACCAGCATAAGCCACATCTGTGGGATGTTGGCTTTCGGCCCTGCAAATTTCAGCCCAAAAGACCAAACTGTTGTTTTGCTGCAGGGTGGCAAACATTTCCTAATGTTTTGGCCATAGTGTCTCAAAGTACTTTCGCAAATCATGACACTTTCGCAAATAAAATCACGAAAGTGTTGTATATGCAAAAGTACTTTTCGACACTACTGTTTACAAAAATTAAAAACAATATATTTCTGGGGTGTTTTACCCCCCCCCCCAAAAAGACATGGCTAGCATCCTCAGCGCTTGGCTAGGGGAACACAACAACAATTGTGTCCCTAGAGGGTCTCAAATTTAAAGGGCAAGAATTTATCTGACCACCAACTGAAAAAAAAAGGCAGAATCACGAAAGTAAAAGGGTAATTTGCAACAGTAAAAACTGCATTTGAGACACTGTCGAATATTTTAACTTTTCCCATATACTGTAATGGGGAACAGTTTTTTTAATAACTTTTGAACCGTTTAATATTTTTTCCGGAAATCTTCAAAAGACACATCAGGGACCCTGGCTGCATGTTCCCTGAAGGTTTCAGACTGATTGCACAAACCATGCGACCTGTAGGCATGAGCAAAGAAATGTGCAAAAAAAGGTAATGTGTTTTTGGCCCCTCTGTAGCTCTCCAATCGTACATCCGACTATAACGAAACTTGGCAGGTTCAAGGATCTGTGGTATCAAACTGTGCATGCCCAATTTCAGGCAAATCTGTGATACAGTTGCAAAGTTATTAAGCTGCCAATTTTCAGATTTAACCTTAAATGGGGTACTCAATCCTAACTATAGTACATAGATACATAGATAGTGTAGGCAGATAAGGGCCTATGGCCCACCCAGTCTGCCCATTTGAGCTTGTAAGTTCACTTTATGTTTTCCTAGAAGTCTGTTGCCCCTTGACCCTGACCTCCAGAATTCCTTTATGTCTATCCCATGCATTCTTAAATCCCGTGATTGTTTCAGTCCCCACCACTTCCTCTGGCAGGGTGTTTCACTTGTCCACCACCTGTTCTGTGAAGAAATTCTTCCTCACGTTTCCTCTGAATCGTCCTCCCTCCAACTTCATCCCATGCCCTCTAGTCCTGGAACATCTTTTTCACTTAAAAATAGTTTATTCCTGTACCCTGTTCTTCCCTGTAAGATACTTGTATGTCTATCATATCCCCTCTCTCCCTCCTCTCCTCCAGGGAGTACATATTCAATTCCTTCAACCTGTCCTCATAGGACCAGTGATGCAATCCATGTACCATCTTTGTTGCCCTCCTCTGAACCTTCTCTACCCTGTCTATGTTCTTATGTAAGTAAGGTCTCCAGAACTGTACACTGTACTCCAGGTGGGGCCTCACTAGTGTCTTGTATAGTGGAATTATGACCTCCCTTTTCCTGCTGGTGATGCCCTTGCCTATGCATTCCAGCATCCTATTTGCTTTACCTGCTGCCTTGTCACACTGTTTTCCCTACCTTGAGGTCATCAGAGATGGTAACCCCAAGATCCTGCTTGGTGCATGCTATATACTCACCCCCCAACTGATACACTGTACCAGGGTATTTTGTGCCCCATATGCATTATCTCGCACTTCTTTGCATTGAATTTTAACTGCCAAATCCCTGACTATTCTTCAAGTTTCTGCAGGTCCCTTCTCATTCTGTCTACACCCTCTGGTGTGTTTACTCTGTTACAGAGCTTTGTGTCATCCGCAAACAGGGAAATTCTGCCTTCTAGGTCCTGCACAATGTCACTGATGAAGATGTTGAATAGGATGTTGAATAGGACCGGTCCCAGCACTGATCACTGTGGTACCCCACTGGTAACTCTTCCCTCTGTGGAGAAACAGCCATTTATCACTACCCTCTGTGTTCTGCCACCCAGCCACTTACCTACCCACTGCACTACTGTCCTGCCCACACCCATATTCTCCAGTCTGTGTAATAGTCTTCTATTTGGCACAGTGTCAAAGGCCTTGCTGAAGTCCACATAGGCCATGTCCAGTGCCTTCCCCTGATCAACCTCCCTAGTCACCCAGTCAAAAAATTAAATGAGGTTGGTCTGACATGACCTTCCCCTGGTGAAACCATGCTGCCTTGGGTCCTGTAGTCCATTGACAACCAGATATTCCACCAATCTCTCTTTCAGTAGTGCTTCCATGATCTTCCCCGCTACCTTGGTGAGGCTGACTGGTCTGTAGTTCCCCACTTCCTCTTTGTTCCCACTTTTGTATAAGGGGACTACATCTGCTGTCCTCCAGTCTTTGGGGACCTCCCCTGTTTCCAATGATCAGCTAAACAAGATTGCCAGAGGTTCAGCCACCACCTCTCTTAGTTCTTTAAGGACCCTGGGGTGCACCCGATCTGGCCCCATTGCTTTATCAACTCTTATTACTTCCAGTTCCTTCAGGACCCATTCTCGTGTAAAGGGACTTGTGTCCATTTCTGCACCATTCCCACCCCTTGTACTCTCTTCAGACCCATTACCCTCCTCTTCCTCACTAAAGACTGAGCAGAAATAGCTGTTCAATATGTCAGCTTTACTGTTGTCATCCTCCATGTGGCCCCCATCCCCCTTCAGTCTCACTATCCCTCCCTTTGCCTTTCTTTTTTCACTTATGTACCTGTAAAAGGGTTTTGTCCCCTCTACCCACTGATTTTGCAATGTGCTCATCTGCCTGAGCTTTGGCTTCCCTTACTGACCTCCCTGCCTCCCTTTGCTTCTCCATGTACTTCTCCCTATCCCCTTCTGCCTGTGTCTTTTTGTATTGCCTGAATGCAGCCTTTTTGGCTTTCACTTTCTCCGCTACCTCCTTGGAAAACTATGATGGCCTCCTCTTCTTTTTCCTCTTGCTAACCTGCTTAATGCATAATTCTGTTGTTCTTGTAATTCCCATTTTAAATACTGCCCACTTTTCCTCAACTCCTGATTCCTGCCCCATTCCCCTTAATGCCTCTTTCAAGCATTTCCCCATTTTCCCAAAGTCTGTCCCCCTAAAATCCAAGATACGTGTTTTTGTGTGATTTGGTTCTGCTCTTTCTGTCATTTCAAACCACAATGACTGGTGGTCACTGTTCCCCAGGTGCTCCCCCACTGTTACCCCATCACACTTTCCCTGTTTGTGAGCACAAGGTCCAGTATTGCCTTCTGCTGAGTTGGTTCCATGACCAACTGCTTGAGGAAGGCACCCTGAAGAGAGTCCAGGATTAATCTGCTCCTAGTTCATGCTGCTGCTGGGATGCTCCAGTCCACGTCTGGAATATTGAGGTCTCCAACTAGCACTACCTCACCCTTGTCTGCCATCCTTTGGATGGCTAACATCAGCTCCCTATCTGTTTCTTCCTCCTGGGCTGCTGGTGTATAGACCACACCTGTGCAGATGGTTGGCCCCATTTTCCTCTCTAGCTTAATCCACAGTATATCTCCCCCATTTTGTTCCTCCTGGATCTCTGAGGCCCTTATGTCATTTTTCACATACAGTGCCACTCCTCCTCCCTTCTTACCTGCCCTGTCTCTTCTGAATATGTTGTAGCCAGGTATGGCCATCTCCCAGTCATGGTTATCATTACACCAGGTTTCTGTGATGGCCACAATGTCCAGGTCTGACTGCACAATGACAGCCTCCAGATCCTCCATCTTGTTGCTAAGGCTCCTGGCATTGGCACACATGGCTTTCCATGATTTGACCTCCCTAAACTGTTTAACTGTTCTACTCCAGCCCCTTCCCTGGTTGTCCTTTATCCCTGGTTCTTCTTGTGGTCTACCCTTCTGTTGAATTTTGCCCCTTTTCTGCCTATCTACCTCTTGGGCACTTATCTCCTTCTTTTGCACACTGCTTTGTAGAGATATCCACTCCTCCGGTTCACTGGTTCCACTGCTAGCTGTGGGGGGTGGAAAATTAGGTACCCTCCTTGCTGGCCTGATGCCCACCCTTGGCTAGTTTAAATGCTTGTCAATGTAGCATTTAAACTTATCATTGAGTGCTTGGATTCCCCTCCAGGATGGATGCAGACCGTCAGGCTTGAACAAGCCTCCATCCCTCCAGGTTGGTTCCCAGTCATGAAAGAATCCAAACCCTTCCTCACAGCACCAGTTCTTCAACCATGAGTTAAAGTTCCTAGTGCATGCACCCCTATGCTCTCTCATGCCTCTCGCAGGTAGTACTTCCAAGAAGGTGAGAGAAGTAGCTACTTGCTTGAGACCCCTCCCCAATTTCCTAAACTCTTCCTGAACTTCCTTTGGCTCCCCATATGCCAGGTCATTAGTACCTAGGTTGATAATGACATCCAGCTCACCTTCTGTCTTGCCTTTCCAGCAATCCCCAGGATCTTCCTTCCATCCCTCCATGCCATGGCACCTGGTTGGCACCTCACCTCCCTGTCATCCCCCTCCTGTGTTCCTAGCTGGTCCCTCTTATGATGGAGTCCCCCAGCAGGATTTGCTTCCTCCTCCTCTGGGGTCCACTGCTCTCCCCACTGAGGTCATCTCCTTGGCCACCCTCCACATCCTTTCCTTCCACATCTCTGGGTACCTCTATTTGGTTGTCCCCATTTGCCAGTGTTGCATATGTGTTTTTGAGTGAAATAGGATCTGGGATGTGTCTCTCCCTGATTGCCCTAACCCTCCCTGAGCCCACTGTCATCCAAGTGTTCCTCGTTCTCAGCATCCTTTGTGGCAGCGGCATTGGACTGGGTGGTCTCTGGATATGGGTGATGGTACTCCTGACCCAGTTTACTTCCACTCTGAGTCTGGCTACCTCATCCTGCAGTCCAGAGAGATGCATGCAGATAGGGCAGTGCCTCAACGTCCAGAAGATCTGCCTAAACATGGCTGCCCCACAGCCACTGCATTGCACCACTCCCCACATTATACTACACTTATACTGCTATTCCAGTACTTGTCTGTTACTGAAGCTCTCCTAGTTCTCTTTTTATTAATTTACTGTCCTAAAAACCCTGCCACTGCTCCTCAGATACTTTTCTTAAAAAAAAAAAAAAAAAAGAGTCAAAACACTTGTGCTGAGGTCGGGCTTCTTCCCCCTTATGTCCCTCCTACTCCACAACCCCTACTATATCCTGTGCCACTATTTTATATATATATATATAGATATATATTATAGTGGAGGTATGTGGGTGGGTTGTGCTGCCCGCCAGCTGCATGGCCATACTGGGACAGGGGGAGCAGGGTGGGTTGGGGGTTCCTCAGAGTGTGGGGGGTCCAATAGACTACCAGGGACATTCAGGATTTAATATTTTATACAGACGGAGTTTGGGAATTTGACGGGGTACCACTGGACTACCAGGGAAGTGTTTAGTGAAACTTGTGTTTTACGATCGGACTTTGGGGGAGGAGGGGGCCACTAGACTACCAGGGATGTGTTTAGTGAACTCTTTCATTTATGATTGGACTTCATGGTGGGAGTGTGGCCACTAGACTACCAGGGAGATGTGGAGTGCTTCTTTTTTAATATGGCACTTGCAGGGTGCCAGGCACATTCTGCCAGGTGCACCCCTGCCCAAGACATGCAAATGGGCCATAATGACATGCAAATGGCTTCATTTGCACATTGCTTGTGTAATGGCCTCATTTGCATGTTTGGGTCTGAATATCTGGAATTTGCACTCGAAGTATCTCCAAGATGCACTGTGCATTCCCATTCCAGGTATTCAGACCAGGCAGGGGGATGTGCCGGTGCATCTTCAGTGGCCCCCATTTGATCCACACATTTTTTGATATGTTCAAATGGAATGCACAATTGCACATCTTGTTTGAATCTAGCACTTTTGCACTCCAGCACAACTCAGTTGCATGGAGCAACCACTTGTGCCCTTTCCAGGCACAGTTGGAATATTGGGGCCAGCATATGAAGATAATCCATCATATGAACATATGAACATATGAAATTTGCCAGCAGATAAAGGCCTAGAGGTCTATCAAGTCTGTTCGAATGTGCAGCTAGCCCTCTTATTCTGCAGCTTCCCTTCCCTTCCACCCTTCCCCTCCACTGTCCCTCCCCTTGTCCTGTCCCATCCCCTTTTGAAGTAGTCCACTGTTCTACTGGATACCACTTCTGCAGGTAACGCATTCCACACAGCTACCACCATCTCTGTAAAAAAATGTCTCCTCATCTCCCTCCTGAACCTTTCTCCGTCCAGTTGCATATCATGGCCCCTGGTATCCCTCCCCTCCCTTACTTTGAACAGCCCCTCTGCACCTGTCTTGTTTATTCCTTTCATGTACTTAAAGTTTTCAATCATGTCCCCCGTCCCTCCTCTCCTCCAGCAAGTACATGTTCAAATCTCTCAGCATCCTCTCGTATAAGTCCTCCAGCCCTTGATCATCTTTGTCTCCCTGCACTCCAACACCTCCAGTAACTTAATGTTCCTCTTCAGATACGGGCACCAGTACTGCACGCAGTACTCCAGGGGTGGTCTAACTAGTGGCATATACAGTGGCAGAATCACCTCCTCCCTCCTCGAGGATATACCCCTTGCAAAGTAACCCAGCATTTTGTTGACCTTTGTAGCTGCCTTCCTACATTGTTCTGAGTTGTTCATTGACCCTGTAATGAGCACCCCCAGATCCTTCTCCTCCTCTGTCTGGGCTAGCTGCACTCCCCCAGCTGGTAACTCCTCCTTGGGTTCTTCATCCCAAAATGCAGCACCTTGCAGTTTTTGGCATTAAACCCCAGTTGTCAGGTATCTGACCAGGTTTCAAGCTATCTTATTTTTAGTTCTTATTCAGTTAAATGTGCATTGAAAGCTCTTTTATATCATTGGCACCACTTACCAAGAAAAGCCTCTGACTTCTTCTTGGTCCACACCTAATGTTCAAAAAAAAGATTAAAGTTTTAATGTCTAGTTCCTAACATCATATTATTTCTGTGTAAGATTAACTGTTTAATTTAGCCAGGGTTGCAAGCATTTTGTCACATTACATAACATTTAGAGGTGTAATTTTGTAGGTACAGTATGGGTAACAGTTTCCAAGGTTTTGAACTGACCACCTCCATGTTGGTCTAGCATTCTTGAGGTGGCCACCTCAACAGCTCCAGAATGTGGTGTAACAGGGTGAGCCAGGACCCAGGGCTTCACTTTGAGTGTTTAGCTCCTCCTTCCAATTCAGTCCCCTAGTCCACTTTTTTGAACAAAGTTTTGTGAGACAGAAAAAACAATGTAGTGGAATTATTACATTTAGAAGGGTATCATGTCTCAAAGTTGACCCATTCTATATTTGATAGAGTCCATTCAGATATATAGTAAATACATGCTTTGAAAAAATATAGATGCAAAATTAATAGCAGTGCTTACTATTAAGTTTTTATAAATCAGCAAAGTGTTAGATTTCAGTAGCTGCACAAGCGTGAGGGTTATGCACATTTTTGTTTATCCCCATAGCAACCAGCTCCCTATTTAAGGGAGAAAGGAGCAGCAGCTGGTGACCACACAATGAAAGCAGAAGAAAGTAAACAGAGGTAAGATGTTTTGGCTAGGGGAAGCATATAGGGATTAATAAGTTAAAAGGGGAAAAATTACAAACAGAGTGAAAAAGCTGACTATTTTGATATTTTGGAGTAAAACGTATAGTAGTGTCACTATTAAATACGTATATATTTTCAAGTGTGAGATTTGAGTAACTGCTCAGGCATGGGGGATCATGCATGTCTGCTTGTTTCAATAGTAAACAGTTCCCTACTTAAGGGAGAGAGGAGCAGCAGCCATGACCATACAGTAAAAGTAAAATATAATATATGGAGGTAAGACTCTGGATGGGGAAAATATATACGAATAAATAAATTAAAAATGGAGCAGAGTTAAAATATGTAGAAAAAGTGGAACACTGGACTTTATTGACAGGCAATGAAATGAATACTATTGGCATTATCAGAATTGTTTGGACCTAAGAGTTTCAGACTCTATGCCTATCCCATCCATGTTCACTTCCTCTCCCCCTCTCTGCAATCTTGCCCTCTATTCTTGACAAAGCTGTTCCAGGCTGCTACAACTCCTAAATATGCACTTTATGATTTTACCTCTCAGCCTTTATTTAGTACTGTTGCACCATTTTTTTGAAATGTCTAACTGCTGTATAAACTGTTTTTGTATTTGATCTGATTTGGAACCTCTGTATACTGTAAACTCTTTAGTCATTGATCTGATGTGGAACCTTTGTAAAAGAGCCTCTGGTTCAAAGATATTGTAATCTAAAAATTAAATAAATAAATACAATTAAAAAAGCCTAAAATATGTTAAACATTGAAACATTTAAAATTTAAACATAATAGTAACACTTTAGAGTTTATAAAACAATTAATCTTACACAGAATTACTATGATGTTAGGAACCAGACATTAAAACTTTAATCTTTATTTTTGAACATTAGATGTGAACCAAGAAGAAGTTGAAGGCTTCTCTTGGTAAGCTGTGCCAATGATATAACAGAGCTGTCAATACACATTTAACTGAATAAGAACTAAAAATAAGACAGATGTCATTGATGAGTTATCTGTATATTCTGTATGTAGCTAAATGACATATTTTGAAAACGGAAAATGCCACTGAGAAATTAAAAATAAGATTTGATCACAGTCAGGTGAGGCTTTATACATATTAAAAAAGGGAATTTCCAAAATATTTTTACACAAATTGCATTAAGCACCATTTATTGCAAAACCCCACTTTGTTTTTTGCTTTATAGTAGATAGCACTGAACTAGTTGAATTTACCAAGGAGAAGGCTGGGTCTACCCAAACATGGTAACTTGACTAAATGTGATTTGATATTTATACTTGAATAAGGAATCCTTCAAAAATTAGAATTGTTTTTGTGCCTTTTGATTTGAATATATTTTTTTAAATCTAAGGCATTAAGTATTAAATATAGAACAGATCCCTGAAGGGACATGGAATATCTATGTTGTTCGTTAGACTTTTTAAAATTACTAAAAAATGTTTGATTCAACATTTAAATGTGGAAACAATATGTTTAAGAGCCACATGTCTATCAATTATATATGAAATAATAATGTTTGATGTATCATATGTGCCCACAGTGTCTGAAGAAGTAGTGGCACACTATGAAATGTTGATTGTTGTTGGTGGACAAAGCTATTGAACATAGCAGAAAAAAGAAAAACATTCTAAAGTCTACACAGGTGAGTGAGTCTACTGTCTCCATGTCTGGAATAGTTCTTATTGAGGTTCTTGGAGCATGATCCCTCTCAGTTGTTTAACTTAATTTATAGGTATCAGGTGGGCCACACTGTCTTTGTGTGGTCCTCCCATCTCTCCTGTTTTTCCTGCTTAACCCCCTCCTGCCATTCTCCCCCTGCTCCCACCAACTTGTACCCCAAGGACCCACAATCCCATAGCTTCCCCTTCCCTTTGCCATCCTACCAGTACACTACCTCCGAAACTTCCCGACCATCCCTTGCTCCCTCTCCAGCCATCTTGTAATGACCCCCTGTCCTCCCTCACTCTACACCTCTTCCTATACTACCCCTTGTTTCACTCTAAGCACACTACCGTCTCCTTATACAAATGCTCCATTCCTAGAAAAAAACAAGTCGGTATCCCTCATCTCTACCTTCTTCAGATCACTCCTTCTGCTCCTCCTCCTCATCTCCGGCACAATCCATCCCAACCGAGGCCCATGCAGCCCTGTCACCCCCACCCAGGAGCCCCTCCCCAATAAAGCAAAAAATATCAGCTTTGTCTACCTTAACATTCAGTCTTTCAGCTAAATTCAATGATGTCCAGGACATGGTGGCAATAAATTACTTTGATGTGATCACTGTCTCTGAAACCCAGCTTTCCCCCAGTATTTCTGATGATGAGATCGAGCTTAATGGGTACACCCTGGTCAGAAAAGATAGACTGAGAAAAAAAGGAGGGGGATCTATGTTCTATATTTCTAACAGATTCTCCTTTACTGAACACAATCTCAGAACCGAGTTCTATGTCTTGGAAACCCTCTCCATCTACCTTCTTGGCCCAAATAAAACTCTTACCCTCACCACCGCTCATCTTTCCCCGGAACCCGCTTTCTGACCGCAAGTCACTTCTCACCCTCAAACATACCCTCCCTCTTAACAGAGAGTGGATCCTACTTGGGGACTTTAACATAAACCCCACAGCAGTCAGCATCCCCCTCAGCCTCCCATGAGGCACTGAATTGAAGGCCTTGCTGAAGTCCAAGTGCAGGATATCTGCAGCATGACCCATATCCAAGTCTCTTGTTGCCCAGTCATAATATTCTATTTGATTGGTCTGATAAAACCTCCCTGAGACAAATCCATGCTGCTTCCCATCCTGGAGGTCATTACCCTCAAGCAACGACACCAGCCTCTCCTTCAGTATCGTCTCCATAAGTTTACCCACTATGGAAGTGAGACTGACAGGCTGATAACTTCCTGGCTCATCCCTACGGCCACTGTTGTGTATGGACATCACATGGGCCACCCTCCAGTCCTAAGGCACCCATTCCATGTCCAGGGAGGTGCTGAACAGGTCTGCCAGCAGTTCAGCCAACACCTTCATCATCTACCTCAGCACCCTGGGGTGAATGAAGAGCGATATCTTTAATTTTACAGAATTGCTGTTGCAAAAAAATGATACCCAGCAATTATATAAAATAAAACATGGGGTGATGTGTTTAACTTGAGATTTTAAACACACCCTCAGTGTTGGATGCTTAAATAAACCCCTCAAACTTCACTCTCAGGGTTTATGTAGCATCCAATACCCCAGGGGTTGTGTAAAATCTTACTGAACACACCACCAAGTGTATTATTCTATATATAATTAATGACTATCGTTTTTTCCATCAGAAACCCAGTTGTGAGGGCTACACAGAGAAGCTCCCCCCAAACACCAGGAGCCCTGATAGAAACTGCCCAGCAGTCCGGCGGTCATGAGGGCTACACGGAGAAGCTTTCCCTCCTCGAACACCAGGAGCCCTGATAGAAACTGCCCAGGTACTACTGAAACTGAATCGTGACCATTGCTAGAGCGGATCACTGGCTTTGTTTAAAACTGAACTCTTGGCACCTTTTTTAAAGGACTCAAAAACATCAGCCCAGCAGTGGAGATAGTTTATTTTATTTAATATTAGCCTCAGCACTGCTGTATCTAATGCAACTTTTCCAGCTACTGCTTTAAATACTATGAAATTTCCCTTTAAGGCTTTCTTTTTACTTTAATGTTTTTGGTATTTCATAATGTACTTTATTTGATTACAATAGCCTACCTGGTATACCTGCCCTTTACTGCAGCTGCCGAAATTTTATACTGTTGCCTGAGATTCCATTGTTTGCATGCCTCAATCAGAAAAAGGATCTCCCGATATAGTCTCTGCTCCCCCACACCCCACTGTGAGCCCCCCTGTGCTGTACCTATATTAACTGCTGTGTTTCTTCTCCCTCTTCCACAGCAGTCCGGTGGTCATGAGGGCTACACAGAGAAGCTCTCCCCCCTGAACACCAGGAGCCCTGATAGAAATTGCCATGTACTACTGAAACTGAATCGTAACCGTTGCTGGAGTGGACTGCTGGCTTTGCCCCACTGAATGCTACGCGTTCAGCTCCCCACCACCCTCACCACCACCCTTGGTAGGCACCCAAATATATAAGTTGATTTCTGATCACATGATCATGAAATAACCACTTTTCCATCTGCAGCTTATCTTTTCCCACCACTAGAGGTCCCCTTACTTTTTCTCTCTGTTTTATCTCCAGTGCTGCCACTTACCTCCATAATCTTTTCCCTCCACTAGAGGTCCCCTTACTCTTTCTCTCTTTCTTTCTCTCCAATCCTTTTCTCACTTTCTTTCTCTCCAATACTGTCTCTTACTCCAAACTCTCCCCCACCATGCTCCCACTTACCCTCTTCACTCTCCTTCTGCAACTCCATCAGGCACTCTCACCTACCACTCACTATGACATCTTGAGGTGCAAGAATGAAGCCCTCTGTCAACAGCAGCCGGGCACCCCAGCCTTGCCCCCCCTCAATATACACTGACAACCCCACCCCGGGATACCATCTACCAAGGCAAGGAACACACTGGTGCCCTTCCCTCTCTGGCCAACCTTCTCACTCCACAACCACCACCCAGCAAATCCCCTGTTCTCACAACTTACTCCCCCTGTCTGCCCCCATTACTCTGAAACTCCCAATACCCACCATTGGTCACAAGAAACATAAATGCCAAAGACCTACTACCCAAACCAGCAGCAACCGCCTCAGACTACTCATCCTTCTCCTTCTTCTGACTGGCAATGTCCACCCCAACCCAGGCCCACAAAAATACACACCATCCCACCCATCTCCAGGTAATGGCCTGCACATCGACTCTCTAAACATTTGCAGCATTCAAAAAAAATGGGACTTCTTTCAATGTTGGGTATTCCAGAATCACCCCGACATCATTTTCCTGACTGAAACCTGGCTCTCCCCCTCTCTCCCCGACTCAGCAGTATAGCTCTCTGGATACCACCTCTACCGCTCCGACCGACTGGGAAAGTGAGGGGGTGGCTGTGCTGTCTACCTCAAGGACTCACTCTCCAGCCACCTCCTCCCTCTGCCCACACTAGCATCCAGGGCTCAAGCCCTCACCCTCAAGATTACTCTAGGTAGGTCTACATCCTCTCTCCTCCTCACTACGGCTTATGCCCCCCCAGGGACCAGAAGATAGCCATCCAATCCATCATGTCCTACCTCGCAACCCTGCCCCCAAAGCACGAAAAATTGCTACGGGGGGATTTCAACATAAACTGGCTGGCCAAAACAGCAACCCCTTACATCAATGAGGCTGCAGCCCTCGATCTCACACAGGTTGTCAGAACCCCCACCCGACTACATGCCCGCATGGTGTCATCCTCCCTCCTAGACCTAGTCTTCACAAACCACCCACACAAAATAACCAGCACCCTAGTCCTCCCCGACACCCTAAGTGACCACTCTGCAGTACTCTGCAACTGGTCTGGTACCCCCCTCAAATCCAATCCCAAAATTACTGCTCAACATAGACTAGGGCCTGGTAAACTAGCCCTTCTTAAGGCCCACCTTAGGGATTGGGACTGGGCACCCCTAACTAACACCCTCGACCCAGACCACGCCCTTCAACTATTTATCAGCACCTTTAATGCTGCCTGCAACAAATACGCCCCCCTCACCAAAACCATGACCAAAGGGAAACAAGCCCCATGGTTCTCTGACCACCTCCAAGGCCTATTACATCATCGTGATGCCCTGTGGCACCTTGCTAATGAGATCCAAAAGCCTCTGGACAGGCAACGGTATCGGGAGTCCCATAACAAGTGCACCTGGGCCATACGCACTGCCAAAGCGAACTATTATAAAGCCTCCTTAACCTCCACCTGGGGCACTGGACGCAAGTTCTGGGAGAACATTAAGGAACTCTGTGACAAGGCCCCAAATACGCCACCAGACCAAATTCTAATAAATGGTAAACTCTCCTCCGACCCTGTCAGTATAGCCACGGCCCTAAATACCGCTTTTACTGATCTCTCCCATCTGCTGCCCCCTAATTTCTTTGATCCCCCACCTGCCCGTACCATCCCACACCCTCCCCTTGCCCCGCCTTTCCACCTGCTAGTCCTTACCCCCGAGTCTGCCAAACCCTACCTCACCAAAGCTATTAGCCAAAATCACTTTAGTCACGACTCCCTGGACCTCAGACTTCTCCACCTCACCCTCCAGGAAGTCCTAGCACAAGTCACCCACATTCTAAACTGCTCCCTCTGCCAAGGGAAGTTCCCTTCCCTCTGGAAATCGGCTTACATCACTCCCATACATAAAAGTGGTGACCACTCTTCCACTAACAACTACAGCCCCATCTCTATATTACCCCCCTGTCTAAGGCCCTAGAATGCATAGTCACTGACCAACTCACTGACCACTTTAACAAATACCACCTTCTATCCAGACAGCAACACGGTTTCCGTAAGGGCCACAGCACCACCACCGCCCTCCTCGAATTTACCTCCCATGTCCACACAGCCCTGGACCATGGCCACCTCACTGTTGCCATCTTCGTGGACCAATCTAAGGCCTTCAATACCATTAACCATGCCCTCCTACTGAACACCCTAGCCTACACGGGGCTCTCCAATGATGCTCTAAACTGGTTCACCAGCTATCTCTCCAATAGTACGCAGTTAGTCAAGGTAGGACCTGTCCTTCCCCCCACCTCCCTATCCGTTCCGGTATCCCTCAGGGCTCCATACTTGGCCCCCTCCTCTTCAGCCTATACCTCAATTCCCTCCCATCGTCATGCACCGGAAATATGCTCCTATATGCGGATGATGCAGTCCTGTTCACCTCTGACCCGACCCCCCTCAAACTTCACCAAACCCTCCAACACTCTTTCCATGAGATTGAAGACTGGCTCACCGCCCAACGTCTTATTATTAACTACAGTAAGACAAAAGTCATGATATTTGCCCACCCCCAGAACCCGCTCAAGAACTTCTTCCCCCAATTTCTCACTGCCAACCAGACCCCACTAGAACTAGTTAGCCAGTTTAAATACCTAGGGATCACATTAGACCCTGCACTAAGCTTTCATCAACATATCCTACACCTCTCTACAGCCCTTAGCTCAAGGCTGGGTGTACTATACCATCTCAAACACTGTCTCACCCCGAAGCCTTAAAACTTACCATAAACTCCTCAGTCCTCTCCCTACTAGACTATGGCATCCTAATCTATAGTGCTGCACCATTCACAACCCTAAACAGATGTCATCTCATGCTTAACAAAGCCTGTCGCCTCTTCCTTGGATGTGATCATCTTACTCACTCCTGCTCCCTATACAGCAACACAAACTGGCTAAACCTTGATAACCGAATTAGGTACCACACCTGCCTTATGACCAAAAAGGCCTTACTTGGTCTCACCCCTCCTACCCTTGACCAAATTATCCACCCGATACCTCCAGGCAAAACAACTCATAGCTCGAACAAACGGCTGCTATGGGTCCCCCATGGCCGGACCTCCCAATTCCAGCGTACTTTCAGCTACAGAGCCCCCACCTGGACTTATGCCCTCCCTAGTCATATAACAAATGAATTAAGGCTTGGCCCCTATAAATCCAAGCTGAGGACACACCTTCAGGCCACTAACCAATGTGACTGCCCTTGACACCAGAATGTCCTATCCCTCCTTCACTAAAAAAATAACTCTCCTATTTCCCCCCTTACCAACTAACCCTCATGAATCTATATGACTATCAGTCTCTACAGAGCCCTCTGTATCTTTCTGGATGTGCTATAGGAATGCAAAGCAAAACTACTGTTAGCCAATCTGTTTAACTACCAGTAACTGTTTAATACGTTGTAATGTCTCTGTAACCTGTATCGTCAAGTTCACTCCATGTGCCTGTATGTATGACGTGGAACCTTTGTAAATGAGTCCCTGACTCAAAGGTCTTTCTGAATATTACAATAAATAAATAAATAAAAACCCGTGGTGTAATTTGCCATTATAAAGAAGTGTTTATAATGGCAAACACGCGCTGTGTTTCCCTACAACTGTACATGTGCCAGGTGCCCTTCCTCATAGCTGAACAATGAAGCTTACTGCCAGAGATTAAACTGCGACTCAGACTTGGTGGTAATTCAAAAAAACAAACAAAACAACAAAATAAAGCTGGGTTAAAAGTGGGCTACATTTTGAGAAATAAAAACAAACAAAAAATGTATGTGTGCTTCAGCAGCTGCGTCTGACTGTGAACCTGGTCAGACCACAGCTGCTCAGAGACATTTTGTTTTATATAATTGCTGTGGCAAAAAAAAAAAACGATAGCCATCAATTATATAAAATAAAACATTGGGTGGTATGTAAACTCAAATTTTACACATGCCCTCGGTGTTGGATGCTTGCACAAACCCCTCAGACTTCTCTCTTGGGGTTTATGTAGCATCCAAAACCATGGGTGTGTGTAAAATTCTCCTTAGAAACACCAACCCATACTTTATTCTATATGTTATGTATAACACTTGTATGCCATAATGATTGAATAGTAATTTCCACTGAGTAAATATAGCAAATTACTGTATAATAGCATGCTTAAAAAAAGCAATGAGTAACATTAGAACATTAGGATGCAAATGTCATGCAACTCTGTGTATTGGTTTAGCATAATATCATAATTTTCAGTAAGATATACATAAATATGTGTGTGGCTAGGGGGTATGGGTTGGTGGGTGACTGGGGTGCAACTCGGGAGGGCAATGAACTGCATGTTAGGGAAAGGCTCCACCTAAACTTAGGGGGAAGGAGGTTTTAAAATTAAAACTGACCGAGTTCATTGAAACTAAGTGGGAATAAAACATATGACATGGGAGGGCTGGGGCTTAGGGTCACTTCTGGCAGGCACACCAAGGGAAGACTTGGTTGTCTCCCCCCAGCAGGGGGGGAAGGGGTGCATAACAGGGACAACAGACAGCGAGCAAGGGAGCAGGAGATTGCAGTCGGCGTGGAGAACCTGGGGTGGGGAGATGCGTGAGGAAAAGGGACAGGGATGGAAGGTGGTACTGATTAATGTTAGGAGCATGGGAAATAAGATGCCTGAGCTTCAGGTGGTGCTAACTGAAGGGGATGTGGATGTGGCAGCAGTCACAGAAACTCGGGCCACTCCTCAGCATTTTTGGGACCTAAACCTAATGGAGTACACTGTGTTTACTAGGTTTACTAGGTTTTTTGGAAAAAAGAAGGCCGAGGCCCATCTAGATTTTCCCCCATACTGTGTGGGCACAATTTACATGAAGTAATTCTGGACTAACCAGATATCAAGTCCCTTTTTAAATGTTTCAGTATTACCAGAGTCCACTAATTCCTGTGGTAGTTTATTCCATAGTCTGGGTGCCCTCACTGAGAAGAAATTAAGTCTCTGATTTGTTCTTGCCTTTGGCACAATAAGTTGCCTGGTGTGACATCTAGCAACAATTCACCTTTTGACAGGTGTTCAGGAAGGACAGGGCTGTAGGCATGGGAGGTGGGGTTGCACTCTTCATTAGGAATGGCATCAATATATGCAGGGTGGAGAGGGTGAGGGGAAACATACAGGCATTATGGGTGACCTTGCAGGCACCTGGTGGTAAGAGGGTAAACCTGGAGGAAGTTTACAGGCTGCCTATGCAGGCAGAGGAACTCAAGGAGGGACTGGTGGTGAACCTGAGGGATCACTGTGGTCAGGGGAGAGTAAATTTGCAGTGCTGGGTGAACTCAACATGCCAAGGGTTGACTGGGGCACTATGGCATCCTCATCAGCTAGGGAGCAGCACTTGCTGGTAGCATCCTGGATGTGGTCCTGTTGTATGGTGATCTGGTTAGAAACCTAGTTGTAGGGGACCCTCATGCCATGGTTTGGTCTTCCCTGGATATGGGGAAGGGGAAAATCGTAATAAAAAAGTGGTGGATGACTTTAGGAGAGTGGACTTCAAGGTTATGTAGGAGATTTTCAGGAGGCATTTTGGGGGGATCAGACCAGATATGGATATAGAGATCAGGTGGGAAAGTATTAAAGGAGGGCTCCTGGAAGATATAAATGCTTGCACAAAGGTCTGACACAAGTTTAGTAGGACCAGAAAGCTGAGCTGGTGGACCAGGGAGGTCCATGAGGTGGTGAGAGATAAAAAGCTGCTTATAGAAGATACAGGTGCTCATGAGGGGGAGTGGATAAGGGGGAGTATGATAGGCAAGCCAAAAAGGTAACCAGGGTGGTGAATTTGGCCAAGGCAGGGATGGAGCAGAGACTAGCACAGGGGATCAGAAACAGGGAAAAGAGTTCTTTTTGTACATCAGAGAAAGGAAGAAAGGGAAGGGGTAGATTAGCAGACGAGGCCAGGGAGTGGATAGGCAGAGAAGGCCAGGGAGCAGGCAGAGGTACTTAATAGATACTTTGCTTCATTCTTCAGAAGAGACAATGGAGGGACAGCACCGTATGGGGTAGGGTGGCTATGAATGAGGTGAGGGGGAGATTTCTGACATTGAAATTTCAGTTGGTAGCATGAGGGAGGCCCTTACGTCCTTGAGAATGGATAAGGCACTTGGTCCAGATAGCCTTCATCCCAGGGTGCTGAAAGAGATTGTGGATGTCCTTGCTGCAGCTCTGGCAGATTTTTTTAACTCCTCCATACAGACAGGTTGATTGCCTCAGGATTGGAGGATGGCTAATGTTGTGCCAATCCACAAAAGCTGCTCAAGGGAGGAGTGGGGTAACTACAAGCCTGTCAGTCTGACGTTGGTAGTTGACAAGATGATGGAGGCCATCTTGAAAGAAAGGCCGGAGGTGTTCCTGGAGACTCAGGGCCATCTGGATGAACAACAACATGGCTTCATTCAGGGCAGATCATGTAAGACAAATCTTGTGGAGTTCTACTATTGGGTGACAAGGGCGCTGGACCAGGGAAGGCCACTAGATGTCCTCTTTCTAGACTTCAGCAAGGCGTTTGACTCAGTGCCACACCCAAGGTTGCTGACCAAGCTGGGGGGAATGGGGTTGGGGGAAAGAATGGTGAGGTGGATAGGGAACTGGCTAACTGGACTGTTTCAGAGGGTGGTGGTTGGGGGAGGTACCATCTCCAAGGCGGGTCATTAGGAGGTGCCACAAGGGTCAGTGCTGGGCCCACTCCTGTTTAATGCTTATATCTCAGACATCAGGGATGGTAACATGAGCAAAATGTGCCTCTTTGCTGATGATTTGAAGCTGGGGGTGGTGGTGGATGGGGAGGAGGGTAAAAGAGCGCTACAGGGAGACCTGGCGACTCTGGAGAGGTGGTCACACACTTGGAAATTGAGATTCAATGTGAAGAAATTCCGTGTTTTCCACTTGGGCTTTGGAACCCTAATGAGGAGTTCTTTGTGCGTGGGGAGAACCTGCAGGTTGTGGGAGGGGAGGATCTTGGGGTAATCGTGGATGCCAACATGAATAACTCTGAGCAGTGTAGGAGGGCTGTGACTTAAGCAAATAAAATGCTCGGGTACATAGCCCGGGGGATAACCTCTAGAAGACAGGTGGTGCTTCTCCCTCTGTATAACTGCCTGGTTGAACTGCACCTAGAGTACTGTGTGCAGTTTTGGCCCCCATGCTTAAAAAAGGACATTGCACTATTGCAGAAGGTGCAGAAGAGAGTGACCAGGATGATACAGGGCCTGGGGAGAGATCCTACGAAGAGAGATTTGAGGAGCTAAATTTGTACTACCTGGAGGAGAGGAGGGACAGAGGGGACATGATCGAGGTCTTTAAATATCTAAAGGGAATGAACAGGGTCAACCCAAATAGAGTCTTCCAGCTGAGAGTGGAGGTGGCCACTGGGGGCATTCCATGAGACTGGTAGGAGGGAGGCTTAGCGGGGAGACTTGGAGATGCTACCTTCCCGAGATGGTGGTGGACCATTGGAATGCACTGCCTGCAGAGCTGGTGGCTGTTGATGCAGTGAAGGAATTCAAGAGGAGTTGGGACAGATACAGGGGAAGGGTAAGACAGATAAATGCTGGATTGGGAGGGAAAACTGCTGGGGGATGGGTCAGGGGAATTACGGGGGGGGGAGGGGTTAGAGGGAAGGGCAGCAATGGTGTCCAGACTGGGTGCTGATTTTTGAGCAGAGTCGAGAGACCTTTAAGCCTACTCTGCTGGCATCTTAGTATGTTAGTATATGGAAAGCAATCATAATAATGTGATCTAAAATAGCAGTCATGGGCAGCACAGCATTTGTATCATGCTATCATATAAATGTACTGAATTGTTATAGTGTTCTTATGGTTTTTGCATACAGTTATGAGCACATGATACTGGCTATAGTAACAAGATGGTACAAAAAAGGCATGTGTGAATTCATAATTACAAACTATTAAGATTACTGTCCTAGGATCTTAAATGCATGCAACTATTCATTTTGTTTGTTGATTTTTGCATGGAATTATGATTGTATACTAATGTGAATAACAGAACATGTAAAAATCATGGAAGTACACTTACAAGTATTGCTTATTAATATTACTGTAGTGGGATCAGAAACTGATGCTAATGTCACACAATTTTGTCTGCGTTAAAAACTAACACATAATCATCACTGCATAGTAATTTGAATAGTAACAAATCATACCAAATCACAATAATGTGTTAGCAGATATGTGTTGTTACATATCCAATGATAATACTGTGTTTGCAAATACTGTATGTATTGGTAACATTACTAGACTGGGATAACAATTTCATGCAAATGTTCACAAAGTTCTTTTATATTTGCATGAAATCATGATAGCATGGTAATCTCAATAATGGTAAATTACAGAAAATGATAATAGTGCGTTCAGAAATGGCAATTATTGTCATAGTTGCACTGAAAACAAACAAGCATTTGTCAATGCCGAACGTTCGCTTGCAGGTATTTGCAGTGGTGTTTGGCACGTATGATGCTTTACCGTAATGCCCTGTGCGATTGCTGGTATTTGCACAATAAATTTTCAGCATGACCTTTTTGTTACCCCCATTGTGCGCTACATAGGCGGAAACACATTTTGGGCAGGATGTGAAAAATGACAGCTGTACTGCTCATAAGGAAGTGTGGTAAAGTGGCAATGTTGAAATCTGGAGTGGAAATATTGAAAATTCGCAAAACCCACGAAAGGCATGGAACTGTGCAATGCATCAGAAACAGTCATTGTTAGAATTTTTTCACCAAATTGTCAACATTGGCATTTTAAAACCTCTGCTAATGAACAGTGTCACTGTGATTGTCTTACTGTGTGCCATACATTGATTTTGCACACCGACTGTGCCATTGTGCACTACATGGGCGGAAACACGTTTTAGGCAGGATGTGAAAATGACAGCTGCACTGCTCATAAGGAGGTGTGGTAAAATGGCAATGTTGAAAATCTGGAGTGAAAATATTGAAAATCTAAGAATGTACAGAGCGCAAGGAACAGCACAACGCACGCCATAAAGCAGTTATTTTAGGAATTTGTTCACCAAATTTTCAACATAGCCATTTTAAGATCTCTGCTCATGAACGGTGTCACTGTGATTTTCTTAATGTGTCCCATACACTGAGTTCACACAGCGACTGTGCCATTGTGCATTACATGGGCAGAAACACGTTTTGGGCAAGATGAAAATGACAGCTGCACTGCTCATAAGGAGGTGTGGTAAATGGAAATGTTGAAAATGTGGAGTGAAAATATTGAAAATTGCGAAACTTATGAGTGCATAGGAGCTGCGAATGAACACTCGTGAAACAGTTATTTTAAGGAATTTTTTCACCAAATTTTGAACATAGCCATTTTAAGACATCTGCTCATGAACAGTGTCACTGTGATTTTCTTAATGTGTCCCATACATTGAGTTTGCACACCAACTGTGCCATTGTGCATTACATGGGCGGAAACACGTTTTGGGCAGGATGTGAAAAATGACAGCTGTACTGCTCATGAGGAGGTGTGGTAAAATGGAAATGTTGAAAATGTGGATTGAAAATATTGAAAATTCGCAAACTTACGAGCGTGCGTGGGAACTGTGCAATGCACGCTCATAAAACAGTTATTTTTAGGAATTTGTTCACCAAATTTTCAACATAGCCATTTTAAGATCTCTGCTCACGAACAGTGACACTGTGATTTTCTTAATGTGTCCCATACACTGAGTTCACACAGCGACTGTGCCATTGTGCATTACATGGGCAGAAACATGTTTTGGGCAAGATGTGAAAAATGACAGCTGCACTGCTCATAAGGAGGTGTGGTAAAATGGAAATGTTGAAAATCTGGAGTGAAAATATAGAAAATTCGCAAACTTACAAGCGTGTGTAGGAACTGTACAGCATGAACTCGTAAAACAGTCATTTTGCTTGGGGACACTGGTTTACGGGTTTGAGAAAGGGCATATTCCATTTTGCACATTGTAAAATGGTATTGTCACCGTGTCTGCTAAGCAAAACTGCGTTTACTGGTGTTTGGTTTTGTGTACTTTTTTAACAATTTTTAACTCTGCTAACATGCATTTTAGCAAATTTGACCTCCACTATTACACATCCTTCCATCCTTGTACCAATTTAAAGTTATTTTAGGTACAAGATGTGATGGCAGCAGCAGCACTACAGCCCCAACCCTCAGGTGCGGTGGCAGCACCAACAGCACTAAGGCCCCCATACCTCTGGTGTGATGGCAGTAGCAACAGCATTACAACCTCCTTCCCTCAGGTGTGACAGAAGCAGCAGCACTGTGCCCCCATCCCTTAGGTGTGATGGCAGCAGAACTACGTTCACCATTCCTCAGGTGTGATGACAGTATCAGCACTATGACCCCCATCCCTCAGGTGAGGCGGCAGCTGTACTACATTTCCCATCCACCTGTGGTGATGGCAGAAGCAGTACAGCCTCCACCCCTTCGGTGTGATGGCAGTAGCAACAATGCAGTCCACATCCCTCTGGGGTGATGGCAGTAGTAACAGCACTATGATCCCCTTTCTTCAACACCCACACCCCACATGCACAAGTTACAAATGACTTAGTCTCTTTGTTTGTTAGAACTCAGATGTGAATTAATCTGAACCATCACCGCTTAAGGTGGACGACCTTTGTTTTTCCTATCTATAATTTAGCTGCCTGAATTGGATTTCTGCCTGTGACATCACTGATCAGGATTAGAAACAGACTTGGGTGTTGGAGGGCCAGCAGGTGGGTGAAGGCTTGAGTATCCAACGACCACTCACCTTCTACTGGGAGGGAGGGTGGGTTCATGGCTCAGCATTTGCTGGCCCCTGGTGGAGGCCAGAGGCACAACAACATGTCAGCCCTCACTGCAGGAGGGAGTGTGACGGATGTCGGCTTGTGCCTTGACATCATGTGGCCTGTCACGCTCCCACGAAAATGGGAAAACACCCACTGACCAACCGAAGGATGGCTGTTGGCCCCTCCATAAGCCAGAAGCCCCAGACATGTGTCCGGTCTGACCCTTGCCATACCCAGGATACACAGGAAGCTCTTTGGGGTAATTCTCCTCCCCTGATAGCCTCCCACAGGGGTGAGGCCCACTCAGTGAAGGGTTACTTTGGGTTACCTGGCCTTTGCAGAGAGGGCAGTGGATGGTGGTCGGGATTCAGCACTGTGGTGGGGGCCTTGCAGGCCTGAAGGAGTGGATGGCTAGGGGGTAGGAGGAGCAAAAAAAAAAAACTGCTTGAATCTGCTTCTTTGAAATAAAGTGTCTTTACCTAAAAAGTCCAAAAGTGATTAGTGGAGAACTTTCAAATGGATTCATGCATCTCCCAGACATGTGGATGCTTTTTTTTTACTTGGTGTCCATGAAAAGGCCGTCTCCCAGTTTTCATGTCTTTGTTCAGATGTGAATTGAGCACCACTCTGCCCACCAACATCATATAGCCCCTGGGGTCTTACCTTCTGTATGTCATTGAATGTGCCTTCAAAATCCACTGGGCAAACATAAGTACACTTAAACACTTAACATTTTCTCTTTGTTGAAGCAGTCCATCAGAAATTTTTTTGTTGTCACAGAAACTGAAACAGCAGGTGGGAGAAAATGTAAATGATCCCATTCACATGAATGGGGTGCTGACTGTAAGTCTTTTCATAATTAGTAAGGCAGTTTTGTGAACATACTTTCATTCAGACTAATTTTCATTCAAACAATTATGGATTTTGGATGGCCCTACTGATGATAAACTTGAATATGCTAGTTGGTAACAGTGATCCTCATGTTAGCAATCTACAACCTAGATGCTTATATGCAAAGAATACAATAAAACCTGACTAAAACCTAAAAACAAGCTTATAAAACACATAAAATGTAGCTGAACATGCATCTTTACCTATAAAAAAATCATTGCAGCCCAAATAAAACTCAGGTAAATTACATGGTAGCCTGACTACTATTCTATGATGTAGTAAACATATATTGGTATTTTTTCTATATTCTTTGTAAAGCAGGTAAGGCCCACTAGGCAGAACTGTCTGTTTTCAGGAGTGACCTAGACGCACTGGGGAGGTTAAGTGACTTGCTTGGAGTCACACAGTATACAAGTGGAGGTTGCGGGAATCAAACCAAATCTGCTGGATGTACCCAGTACAATCACTGTTTGTTACTCTAACCAGTAGGCATAGGTGGTTAAACTGAATGGCTGATTACAACAAAGCAGTGTGGGTGATTTCCATACTGACTCTTTATGCTGCAAAGCAGAAAGAATGCAAAGCACAGCAGCATTCATTTTAAGATGCTGAAATCTGGGTCGGCCCGCTGGATGTGGTAGCACTACTGCTTGCAATGCCAGTGACCCAGAGTCAGAAGCTAAACTCGGTTGCTGGAGGTCTCACCAGGGGAGTAGGATTGAGCACCCGGGGGACTGCTCTCCTCCTCTGGGGAGGGTGGGCTGCAGATTCTGCAGCTTTACCACCACCTGTGTGATCATGGGTGGTGGTGGTGCAATGGTGCTGCAGAGTGATCAGGATAGGAGGATGCTAGCCAGGATCTGGAGCAGTGGCATGTCTCTATGTGACCTGCCTCCTTGAATCTCCTCTAGTGCCAGTGCCCTCAGGGACAGAGACCAGAAAACCAGAAACAATCACCCCACATCAGCCACTGGCAGAAGGGACCCAGGTGCCCCAGACGTCATAACCAGGCTCCATGAGAGACCCACTAAGCTGCCCGACACACACTAAGGGAGTGTGGAGGGGTGATCTGGGGTCCCCTCCTTCCCACTTGGGGGAGTACAACCCAGGCAGGATAGGGGCAGGCCCACAGAAGCTCCTGAGCATTACCTGGGGTGAAGCTAGGGGATACCCAGCCTAGGGATCTCTGAAAAGTGGAGACTAATGCTGTAAGAAGGGGACATAGAAAGAAAATAAAAAAAATTTAAAAAGATGCTCAAATCTTAGAGATTCTATGCAGTGACATGCAATTTCCGTGAGGCACCGCTACGAGAATTCAAAATCCACAAACTAAGCAGGATTCCGTGATTGTTACCGGTGTTACCGGTAAAAATGGAAAACCAGGGTCCCTGATTTTTAGGAATTTTTTCACCAAATTTTCAACACAGCCATTTTAAGACCTCTGCTCATGAACAGTGTCACTGTGATTTTCTTAATGTGTCCCATACATTGAGTTTGCACACAGACTACGCCATTGTGCGCTACATGGGCGGAAACACGTTTTGGGCAGGATGTGAAAAATGACAGCTGTACTGCTCATGAGGAGGTGTGGTAAAATGGCAATGTTGAAACTCTGGAGTGCAAATATTGAAAATTCGCAAACTTACGAGCGTGCATAGGAGCTGCGCAATGAACACTCGTAAAACAGTTATTTTAAGGAATTTTTTCACCAAATTTTCAACATAGGCATTTTAAGACCTCTGCTCATGAACAGTGTCACTGTGCTTTTCTTAATGTGTCCCATACATTGAGTTTGCACACCAACTGTGCCATTGTGCGCTACATGGGTGGAAACATGTTTTGGGCAGGATGTGAAAAATGACAGCTGCACTGCTCATGAGGAGGTGTGGTAAAATGGCAATGTTGAAATTCTGGAGTGAAAATATAGAAAATTCGCAAACTTACGAGCGTGTGTAGGAACTGCGCAACGCAGACTCGTAAAACAGTCATTTTTAGGAATTTTTTCACCAAATTTTCAACACAGCCATTTTAAGACCTCTGCTCATGATCAGTGTCACTGTGATTTTCTTAATGTGTCCCATACATTGAGTTTGCACACAGACTGCTCCATTGTGCGCTACATGGGCGGAAATACATTTTGGGCAGGATGTGAAAAAATGACAGCTGTACTGCTCATGAGGAGGTGTGGTAAAATGGCAATGTTGAAACTCTGGAGTGCAAATATTGAAAATTCGCAAATGTACGAGCTTGTGAAGGAACTGTGCAACGCACGCTCGTAAAACAGTCATTTTTAGGAATTTTTCACCAAATTTTCAAATAGCCATTTAAGACCTCTGCTCATGAACAGTATCACTGTGATTTTCTTAATGTGTCCCATACAGTGATTTCGCACACCGACTGCGCCATTGTGCGCTACATGGGTGAAAACACATTTTGGGTGAGATGTGAAAAATGACAGCTGTACTACTCATAAGAAGGTGTGGTAAAATGGTAATGTTGAAAATCTGGAGTAGAAATATTAAAATTCGCAAACCTCTGACGTGTGTAGGAACTGCATAGCCTTCTCAAACTGTCATTTTGGAATTTTGCACCAAATTTTCAACATGGGTTTTGGGACCCTTCTCATGAATGATGTCACTGTCATGGTTATTCAGCCTGAAGGGTGATTTGCAGTGACCGCGCAGTGACTGTGAAATCACCCTTCGGGCCCGAATAACACCATGACAGTGACATCATTCATGAGAAGGGGTCCCAAAAACCCCATGTTGAAAATTTGGTGCAAAAATTCCAAAAAATGCCTGAGATATGCAATAAAGTTGAAACCCCTATCTAGCCCATTATACAGCTTACCGGCATTTCCTCAGTTCGTGGTCGGCTTTGAAGAGTGCAGACGTGTTCCCGGTCCACCGAAGATCATCATGCTGAGCTCCAGAGGTAAGTATGGGGTGAGAAGGGGTGTGGGAAGGCTGGGTGTGCAGTGGGTGGGTGCGGGTTGTGGAAGGAGGGACTGGGAGATGCGCATGGGACCGTTGATTTAGGAAAAAACAGATGACGTGGGACGCTTACACGCTGGGGTGGGCTCAGCATGGCAGAAGATGGCTGGGAGGCCAAGAGCTAACGGGGATTGGGTACCCCATCAGCAAACCACGCTCATGTTTGCCATGCTGGGTGGGCTCCCAGCGTGGCAGCAGGATGGTTTGGGGCTGTGGAGCCGACGGGGATTGGGCACCCCATCGGCAAACAACATTTGCCATGCTGGGGTGGGCTTCAGTGTGGCACCAAAGCTTTGGGGCGGCGGACGCGGGGAGCGCGAGATGAGGGGGGCGCCTGATGCGGTGCTCGGTATGACAGCGGTGGTTTTCTTCGAAGCAAAGACCACCACTGTCATACACAGCTCCCGCACCCATTGGTGCAGGACCACCACGCCTGCTCAATGGAGCACTGGATTGCAAAGGAGAGGCACACCTCCAAAGTGTGCTACTCTCCCAAAACGTTCCTTGCGCATGCGCGCAAGCGAATGTAAAAATCATGCAAATATAATTTTTTTGAAGGCATTCCAGTTCTGCAGCCTGAAATGGATGTTTGTCTTGAAGCGTGCATGTGTATCCATGCCTACAGAAGTGCTGGACCACAATGATGCATGTCTCTTGTGTTATCTGGAAAGACTTGCATGTTGTTTGTCTTACCTGATGATGTTTGTCAAGTTGCTTGTGTTGCCTTTACCCTGTGGCTGCTTGTGGGATATGATGGGGAGTCAGGGTTGGAAGCCCTAACACCATATTTCCCTACTTTTACTGATTTATGACGATGCCTAACTGTTGCATTAACATAGCATTTTGCAAATTGTTTGCTTTCGTTTTGAGATAGTATATATAAAGTATGTCTTTCTTTCTGTTTGTTTTTACACTACACAAGTAATTAATGTCTTTAGCAATGCTGTCAGTATTACCTGTTTGGATCTTAACATATCATCCAGATTCATCTACAGCATTGCTACTCCTCATGCCTATAGTTATTTTACATTTTAACATTTAAAAAGGAATAACTGGAGTCATGTGATACATTGCTATATGTAAAAGCTCTTCTTAATGCCTCTGTCTCCAATAGTCAAATTTTACTGTTTTATTTTGAGTTTTTCAACTTCTGCACCCAGTTTTCATATTGATCTGTATTTCAATAAACCTCTTGCACATCCAGATTTTAACCGATTTGATTAGGATGGATGCAAAAATGAAGTCTAACCTGTTGCTTCACACCACGCCACCTACTCCAGAACAAGACAGGGGCTTAAAGTACACCAAGTAGTCAGGATAATTATGGAAGAACTCACCCAGGGAGTGGGAGATGTAGAAGCCCAGGTAAGTTCCCTGGATGATTGAAGGGGAAGCCTGGATCAGGAGATAATCTCTTTGCATCAGAAAACATTTTGTCTGAAAAGCAGACTGGAGATTTAGAAGGTTGGAGATGCCATAACAATGTTGTAATCACCAGACTACTGAACAGGTGGAGGACTGCAACACAATTGTGTTTGTTCTGAAGCTATGTGAGAATCTTGATAGGCCCTCCCTTAATGGCACATCTTGTATTACTGAACAGGCACACCATGCGCTCTAGCCGATGTCCCTGGAAGGCTCCAAACCTTGTCTATTAATTTTTAAATTCCTTAACTATTTAAACAACATCTACTAGGTAAAGTAAGGGGTCTCCAAGAAGTGACATGAGAGGGCATCACAATTTAAATTTTGCAGGATCTCCACAGTCGGTCTATTACTGGAGAACTGCCTACTGACCACTGATCTCAAAAATAGATCTCAGCCCATATTAATTTTAAGATGTTGTACCCCGCCAGACCAGATGTTCTGTAATAGGGCAGCATGGAATTTTGAATATACATAAAAGACAAGGTAAGAATTGCCCTCCCGGTACCCTGATTTGTTTAAAGGGCACTGAGAACCATTGCTTTCTCATCTGGCCACTAGCAACTTGATTGCTGGCTCTGCTGATCTATCATACTTAGAATCTTCACTTCTATTGTTTGTCCTGACTCCCTGCACTGGAATCTGTCGCTTGCTGGGGCTGTCAAGATTTCTTCAAGCTGGATCCTCAGACTATAGTTGGTTTTTGGTTGTTGTATTTTCTTTGATTTGCTTTTCTGTGTTATTGTGGTTGGTTGAGCATATTTCCACAGGGAGAGTTGCCTACTGCATCCTATTTGCTTTGCGAGCCAAATGAATTTACTCTTCCTGCTTTCAGCACAGATATAGACTCAGCTGGCATTGGACATACATGTTAGTGTCAGTGCTTCTGCCTCAGTTTTTGCAATTTTTAAATAGTACCATCTGTTAGAAGGATTTGGCTGTTTCTATATTTTCTACACTGGTTTTCCTCTATAGCATCTAGAGCCACAGATTTCATCTGCTGCATAATTTGGCTAATGTTTGCAGTGATTTTTTTCCATGGACTTATTAATTTATTTCGGTCATTTGCTCTTGAATTTCATTAGTTGTTATTTTGCATTTTATGCTTCATACTGAGTCCCAGTTTGCCTACCCCCGGTTTCCACTCAGAACTATTACACTCTACTGATTTGCAGCTGTGTTTTGAATAGTTAGACTGTACCTGAGAACCTTTAGTCTTTAGCTAGTATACATTAATTATGTGTTGCTTTGTCCTGGCAGTTTTAAAACTCTAGCTCTGTTCCACTATTTGCTTGAGTTGCTCTTCTTCGCTATTTTAAAGAGTTGAGAACTATTGACTGCAGTTATTTATGTCTCATCTGCCTGCTTTCATGAAGATTGTGATATTGTTATACATTGTATAATATCAGACATGATACTGCCTGTTGTGGGCCGTTAATGAGTTTTTCCCTCCATGACTTAGTTAGGTGAATGCTGACCCCTCACTGCATCCTTTTGATACTGGGCAAAGCAGAGCTTTGTTTGCTCTTATTACTTGTCTTTTGTTTATCCACATTATCCTGGCTTACGTTTTCTCAGCTGGTGTATAAAGTGAGTAACTGCTTCTGTAGAAGACTTGGTTTCTTCTACTGTCATAGCAAATTGATAGTTATAAAAATTATGCATTTTTTTCTTCTTCTTTAGTTATTGGAAATGGTTATTTGGATATCATGTGATACTAAGACATTGGATTTGTTTATTAATCCAAATAACCTTATTTATCTGAATGAACTGACAACTCAAGGCATAAGGACATGCTGAGTTTTTTAAGTACTACAAGATGTTCTAACAGAAACTGGGACTCAAATGTTTCTGTGCGAGCTGACTGCAGCCTGGTACCAAGATCAAAACTGAAGATCTTTTTGGCAACTTGCATTCTAATTGCTGGATGGTACAGATAAGATCCAGCTACATCTGGGCACTAACTGCTTGAAACAAAAGAAAACTCAATGTTTTAATACCGGACATATATTTTTGTTTATTTCTCTGAGACTAAAATACTGCAAGCATAAAAATAACATCATCTGACAGCTGATGTTTCTATCTGTTGAAGACTCAATGCACGCATGGAGCTTTTTCATGAAACTGAAGTTATTTGCAAACATGTCCTGTGCTAGCAGTTTAAAAGTGTATTACTCATGTTTGGACTCTTTTGAATGCCCACAGCATGAAACATTCTAATATATGACTTTTATGTGTCTGAGTGGCTGCAGAAACAAGTTATATGCTTCAAAGTCTACCATGACTATTTTAAAAGTCCACTGACAAGTAAGATTTATGATGCACCATGCATGAAAAGCTACAGACAAAGGAATGCTTTACTAAGAAGAGATTTGGGGTATTTTAACCTACTTCTTAAAGGTTTATTTGAAGTAAACATACCTCATTTTATAACGCAAGAACTGAAGATCACGCAAGTATAATTCTTATAAAGATATTTGCTAGGAAATTATGTTTATGGACTGTCTTGTGAACTATTGACTTTAGAGACCAGACACTTAGACCAAAAGGTGCAGAATAACATGGTGAATTCAAAAATGTGTATGGGTTCTATTGTATGCTGGATAGCAATGAGGATGGCAAAATGGCAGCTGGGCTGAGCGTACTGTTACTTCGTGTGTTGTTAATTTGTATGCTTTAAGTTTTTAAGCTATTTATTTACATTTTTGATTATTTGGCTTATTTTCGATTGGTGGAGTTTTCCTGTGGCTTGAAGCTGTGGATTATTGGGATTGCTTCGAGTTTCAGCATTTTGGCATTTTGTGCTCGACCGCCCGACTCCTGACATTGAATGCTGTGGAGTAGATTGGACTGTTATAGCTCTGCAACTGAAACACTGTAGGGCGCCACCGATAGTGGAGTGTTTTATCTGATTGCCCCTGTCTTAGCATTTGACTGGTGCTGTATTTGGGATTTGTGCTTTGGACATTTGGAAGTTATTCTCTGCCCTGCCGCTCGACTATGATTCGGATTAGGCGTGAGTGAATTGAAGTGGATTCACCCTGTGATTGAGATGCTGAGGGGTGTTGTTGTGCTGTAACTCTTTTCTGCCTGCCTGTACTTCCGTTTGCATTGTTGAAGACTCGGACTTGGTGCAGTGTGAGAGAGGATTTGTGTGATATCATTTTGTGCTGGGCTCTGACTAGACAGTCCTGTGGCGGCAGCTTTGGACACAGGGGTTGGATCGTTGGCGGTGGTTGGCCCGTTCCTGTGGGGTAACTGGTGGCTGGGGTTTGGGGCCACTTGGGCAGCTGAACCATGGTTCTGTCGGGTAGTCAACAGAGCGGGCTGTCAGCTTGCTTAGGTTCTCTGAGAGGCCGGCTAGTGGGCTGGTGTCAATGGAGAACCAAGGAAGCGGCTGTGGATGCTTTCTGGCTGCGGTGCCTTCTGTGGGATTTTTGGGGTCTCCACTTTCCTGGCATGTGGATCGTGTGTGAGGATTTTCATTTGAAGACCTTCTGCCTGCACCTGGTCAGATTTTTTATTCTTTTATTATTTACTGTTAACATTCAGGCAGTGAGAGTGCCTGTGCTTCATTGTCAGTCCCCCAGGTAGTGAGAGGTCTGGGGGCTGAAATTACTCACAACATTTTGCCATCTTCTAGCTTAGACAGATAGTGGGAGTGTCTGTGCCTTTTTAAGTCTCCCAAGGCTGTGAGAGGGCCTTGGGGAGCTGAAGATACCTGCCATATATGTCTGACTTAATTATTTTTCCTGAAAGTATAAAGTATGGTATTTTATAACTGAGCTGCCTAATTATGTGGTGCCCAGTAGTGTTCAGGAGTGAACTCCTGGGCATATTCATCTACTTTAAAGGACAACAGGAGCTTCAAGTGGCCGGTAACTGGGAAGTGCTGGACTAATTGGGATTTATAAATGAATCGAGAAATTAAATGATTTTTTGTTTTAGTATTTTATTTTATTTTTGAATAAGTGTTAATTTAAAGTGTTTGGTGTTATTCTATTTGTTAATATATTTTGTTTTTTCACACTGTGTGACAGTGTGTGGTTTTTTTGACCCCCCTTCCCTTCAATCTGTGAGAGAGAGTAGAGGAGTGAATTATCTGGTTATTTGAGAGTGGGTAGGTTTTTGTTTTGTTTATTTTTTCTGTTATTATTTTATTTTTATTACCCCTCTCCAGTTTATTTGGTTTTATTTATAATGTGTTGGGGAGGTTTAGTGACGGTTGGGCATTATTCCCCCACCTGGCTCAGGGAATTATGTCCCTTTGAATGTCCCCCATTGTCATCCGGCACCCATTTTAGGTGTTGTGCTTTAGGCATACTTAGGAAGCATAAAAGAAGGTGGAGAGCTGGGCCTGGTGGGGGACAGGAAAGGGGTGGGTGGATTGGAGTTGTGGGGTCTAGGAGATGCCCTGGGGAAAAAATGGAATCAGGATAGAGTTTATTCTTGTCTTTTCCCCATACCCAAGGGCTCCAACTTTAGTGGGCAGGTGCCGAGGTCTTCCCCGGCAGCTCATCCCACCTTGGCGGTGTTATGCAATGCCAGATCTATTAAAAACAAGACAGCTATTATAGCTGATCTTGTTGGATCAACTGATATAGCTTGCATCACTGAGACCTGGCTGGATGAAAATCCAGGCCCTGTATTGGTCTCGGCAACTCCAGCCAGGTTCTTGGTGATACACCATCCAAGGTTGGATCGTAGGGGTGGGGGTGTGGCCATTATGTTTAAGACTGAGATGGGCCTTGTGGATGTGCCATTGGGAAGTATCAGATCCTTTGAATATATCCTGGGAGAGGGTGTAGGTTGTGGGATTCTCCTCATCTACCGACCACCAGGAGACAGTGGAGAATTCCTGCAGGAGATAGCATACTTCATCGTTGACATGGTGTTGAGGTCCCCAAGATTGATAGTTCTGGGGGACTTCAATACCTGGGTTGACAATGAACTCTCGCACTTTGGTCAAAATCTCCTCCAGCTGAAAACGACGCTGGGCCTAACACAGGTGGTTACCGCCTCGACCCATGTAGGGGGTCATTCATTAGATCTGATCTTTCTTTTGGGTATGGAGATTGCTGATTTGGGGGTGGAACCAGTCAGCTGGTCTGACCATCACACCATAAGGTTCAGCTTTAGGGCTCCCCTTAATAGGGCTGCCCCTACGGAGATGGTTCAGTACCGCCCTTTAAGGGGCATTAACCCTAGTCACCTACTGACGGTACTGGACCTATCGGGCTTGTCGGGTGAATGCATGAGTCCAGATGATCTCGTACTAGTCTATAATAAGGCTGTGGGAGATGCTCTGGACAAGATTTCTCCTGTTTGTGTTCAGTCTCTCACCCTTTCTTCAAGGAGCCCTTGATTTGATTGCTCCTTGAAGGAGTTAAGGTGAGTCGGCCGAAGGATGGAGAGAGCCTGGCGGAAGTCCGGCCATGATGCTGACAGGCTTAGGTTGATGGCACATTATGATGGCAATCAATCAGAAATCACCCGTAAGAAGGCAGAATTCCTGTCCAGGGAGATTTCTGCCACACAGAATCGACCAGCTCAGCTCTTCTGGACTGTTGATAGATTGTGCAATCCAATCTGTCTCCAGCCCAGAGAAGCTTTTTCTCAGCTGAGATGAGGGGAGTTCACTTGATTTTTTGCAGATAAGGTGGCCAGCAACAGGTCTGGCATCGGTCCGATCTCTTCTATGATGGATTGCAGTGGTCGACAGGAAGTGGCATGCACTCAGTCTGTCTGGTCAGATTTCCACCAGCTGGAGTTCATTGACATTGAGAAGATCATACAAACACTGCGCCCAACCAGTTGTAGTTTGGATCTGGGTCCTACACCCCTTTTAGTGGGATGTGTAGATGTTATCTGCCCGATCCTTGCTGACATTTTCTGGAAGTCTTTGGAGAGGGGGGTCTTTCCTGACCCCCTCAAGGAGATGGTTGTTCAACCACTCCTTAAAAAACCCTCCTTGGATCCAGATTGTCTAGCCAACTACTGGCCTATCTCTAACCTGCCATTTGTTGGTAAGGTTATTGAAAAGGCGGTTACGTTGCAATTGGATGATCATCTTACAACTCACAATGTCTATGATACTCTCCAGTCTGGTTTTAGGAAGAAGCTTAGCACGGAGACTGCCCTTGTCCGGATATTGAATGACCTCCTAATGGCTAGAGATTGAAAGTCATGAACCATTCTGGTCCTTCTTGATCTCTCTGCTGCATTTGACACTGTAGACCATGGTGTGCTGCTGGTGCACCTGCGGTTCTTTTGTGGGCTGTCTGGTACAGTCCTTAAATAGTTCCATTCTTACCTCACAGACAGGTCTCAGAGAGTTGCCACTGGAATTTATTCCTCTGGTACTCACTCCCTGCATTGCGGGGTACTGCAGGGTTCCATTCTAGCCCCCATGTTGTTTGCAGTGTATATGCTGCCATTGGGAGATATCATCAGGCGATATAGTCTGAGTTTTCACTGCTATGCAGATGATACTCAGCTGTATTTGTCCTTTCTGCCTGGACAGGATGATGCACTCTCCATGCTAAATAACTGCCTTGCTGAGATCAGATTTTGAATGAGTTCCAGCTGGCTGAGACTGAATCTGGATAAGACTGAAGTGCTGGTAGTGGACCCATGTTGTCCGGGGGCGGGTTTGGGGGCTGGACAACCATCAGACTTATTACTTGATGGTATGTTGCTCACTGCCTCTGATCAGGTGCATAACTTGGGCATTATTTTTGATGATGGTTTGACCCTAAAATCTCAGGTGTCAGCTGTTGTCAAATCCTCTTTTTACCATCTGAGGAATATCGCCCAGGTGAAACACCTGGTTCCTCTGGTAATCTTCCAACACTGGTCCATGCTTTTATCACTACCCGTCTTGATTACTGCAATTCCCTCTACCTAGGGCTACCTGGGGTTGATATCTGCCACCTGCAGCTGGTGCAAAAAGCAGTGGCCAGGCTTTTGACTGGGACTTTTAGAACCAGTCACATTATGCCTGTGCTCTGTGAGCTGCACTGGCTGCCTGTTTGGAGGCAGATCACCTTTAAGGTTGGCTTGCTAACCTTTAAAGCCCTACATGATCAGGAACCCAGTTACCTGCAAGATCTCCTGGTACCCTACTGCCCCCTCTGTCCTCTCCGTTCCACCAATGAGGGATTGTTGGAGATTCCCAGGGTACAATTGAAGACATCTGGATCTCATGCCTTTGCTTTTTTAGTGCCAACCCTGTGGAATTCTCTGCCTCATTATTTGAGAGAATGCCCAACTGTCGATAGATTTAAAACAGAGTTAAAAACGTATTTATTTAGTTTAGCTTACCCTAGTTACGGATGATCTGTTTTAATGTTAATGTTTTAATGTTTTTTGTTTTAAATTTTTATCTTTATGTATTTGGTTCTTATGTACAATGCCTTGGTTTTGAAAGGCGCTATAAAAATAAAGTTGATTTGATTTGATTTGATTTAATATAGGTATCTGGTTGCCTTTAGGTATTAGACTGAAAAATTACTTTGATTTTAATTTCTTTCAAAAGTGTATGTTGTGCCAGAGTGGGTGGTCCAAAGGAGAAGGAACTAACCATTTCTCCCTCATTTGCAACATCCAATCAGAGTTGGTGAATCAGAATATGTGATGTCATATAAATGTGATAATGTGACTGACTTATAAAAAACAGACATTTTTAAATCAACAGAAGTTCTTTAAACCAGCTGCTGTGATGACCTGCATCTCTAAGATTGCTTCTTTATAGCTTATAAGCCTTCTGGTCAAGAGCCAAACCTATTCCTGCCCACCAAGAGTCTAGCCATTCATGCATGTGTCAGAAGAGGGTCCATGCTAGAGTGTGTGAAGTGAAGCAAGAGCCAGGAAAACTAAAGTAACAATCGGCACTGGAGGAAGAAGAATTCTCCATTATTTCTGCATCATGAAAAAAAAACACATTCTCTGCCAACTCCAAGTGTCTGAGTATCACTTTAATATTCCGCACTAGAATGAATTCACACAGACATTCTATTAATCACAAGATGATTGAGAAACCAGTAGCCCGGCACTTCTCCCAGGATGACCACTCAATCTCAGATATGTCTGTGATGGTCTTAAAAGGACATTTCAACAGTACGCAACAGAGACGGGCTTCTGAAATTAGACTTATTTTACTTCTCAATATGGTGGCGGATGGATTGAACATTGATGTTGGGTACATGACACATTATTCCACTTAAACTTACACAGACCTTTACTTTAAAAGATGGACATAAACAGTTTAGTTCTTCAGCGGGCCTTTGATTTTGTAAGTTTATGGTTATCTACATTGTTGACTTTTCACCTTAACACTGTGGTGAGTGCGTTTTGAGTGTGTGTGTGTGTGTGTGTATACTGATGTATGTATGTGTGTGTTTGGTGTGTGTTGTGTTTTTATGTGTTGTGGGTATGGTGTGTATGTGTGTTTTGTTTGTTGTGCGTGGTGTGGTGTGGTGTGTGCAGAATGTGTTTGCTATATTTGTTGTGTGTTGTGGTTGTGTGGGTGTGCAGGTGTGTGTGTGTGTGTGTATGGGGTGTGGTATGTACTCACATATGTGGTGGAGCGTGGCATGGGCAGTTGTTATGTGGCTAGAACACTTAGTTTTCACATATAGTGTGCATTTATTTCCTTCTATTAGTTGTCAGTGGTGGATTTCACACTGTCACATTTTCAACTGCTCATATTAAGATGCATATCTCATTTACTTGGGGGTCATTAAAGGTGTAATTCCTTTGGGTTTTCATTTAGATTGTTAGACTGATTCTGTGCATTTTGTTATACACAGACTCTGTGTTGAAATCTGCATTTATCAGGCTCATGGTCTCGTTTTCTTGGGGGTCCTTGATAAGGAAATTTTTTTTTTTTTTTTTGCACTTACACTTACAAGTGATACTTTCATGCATCATGTTTATATGTGTAGGTTAATTTGAGGCTTGATTTCAACTTGCAGTTATACCTAATTTCAGGATTTTGTCTCTCATTATCTGTCCTTTAATATACCAGGACAATTGGAATGTAAGTTGTAAGCTCATCTTACATGTATTAGGAGAATGCCACTCCAAGGCTTTTTATCACTAGAATGCTTTCTTGGCATACTGAGACATTTATAATTTATGTGACAAGAACTCTCTGGCTGTAGAGAATTTTGATAACCTTTGCCCTTCTGAGGCTCCTCAGTTTAAGGCATACTGGTGTTAATTAGCTTCTCTGACATAATCTTCTATTATGTTTTAAATGTATATGTTAAACCAATGAGAATTATTTCTGCTTTTTCTATATAATCTGGTGTTAATAGTATGGGATATTTGAAAAAACTGCCACAAAGCTTCTGAAGAAGGACCTGGTTGGTTCAAAAGCTAAAGCACTTTGTTCTTTTCTGTAACATCCATGTTGGTCCAATAAAAGGTATCAAATCATTTGTTTCTGGATCTGTTTAATATTTTCATACATTTTTAGTGTAGCTAAGGAAGAGTGGTTACATAAGAGAGATCTTTTAACCTACTGTATATTACTTATGGGTATTCAAAGAAACAACTTAAAATACCTATGCAAAGAAACTATTTAAAATATCTATGCAATAAGGTTGCTATTTTCAAAAGTTTACTACGGTAAGACTGAATATTGTGACTGTTTACTTTTGTTTATTGTTTTTGAGTTTATTACTTCATATTTTTCCTGCCTTTCACAATTTTTAGAAGATCTGATGTATCTATGCTATATTTTTTATTAGTTTATTAGTTTATACCGTACAGGAGTAGTAAAATCTATTTTTATATAACTCTGAAGTTGCCTCATACCATGTTCATTTATGCATTATAAGAACCTTTTTATATGCAGTAGGTTGAGAAGGACAACCTGAGCAAATTTTCCACTGTTTTGCATGATCCAGAAAGCAAGTTTAAACCCTAGCTGAGTGGTCATAGTAAGCATCTGAAATTCTAGCCTATTGTTCTGACAAGTTGAGGTACTTACCTTGGGCATAATGTGGATTAAAAACATTATTTATATCAATATTAATATTGTTTTGATATTGGTATGAATTGTGTTTTGTTTTCATGAACAATGCATACACCTTGGATGTGTATAAAAAGGATGAAAAACTTCCATTGCAATGCATACACAGTAGGTAATGTTTCCTGTTTTTGTTTCTCAGTGAGGGTCTAAACTTTAACTGAAAAGTGAGAAGCTGATGTGCTGAGAAAAAGTCCAACAAATTGTTTTCTTGACTGCCAGACCAACCTCATTGAGTACTATGACTGGGTGACAAGGGAACTAGACAAGGGCCATGTAATGGATGTCTTGTATTTGGATTTCAGCAAGGTCTTTGACTCTGTGCAGCATGAAAGGCTGGGGGAATGCTGGAAGCTGCTGGGGTGGGAGCAAAGATGGTGAAATGGATAACAAATTGGCTAAGGGGTAGGCAGCAGAGGGTGGTAGGGGATGGGGAACTCTCAGCACCGAGGGCAGTGATGAGCGGGGTGCCACAGGGATCTGTGCTGGAGCTGGTGTTGTTCGGGTTATCCATAACTGATATCTCACATGGGATCCAAAGTAAGATCAGTCTGTTTGCAGATGACACCAACATGGGGGCATTGGCTGATGACATTGAATGATGGAATGGGCTACAGAATGACCTAACAAAACTGCAGGAATGGTTAGAAACATGGAAGCTGAGGTCAATGCCAAGAAGTGCAAGGTGATGCACTTCAGAGCACAGAACCAGAGGAGGGACTATCATGAAAAAAAACTTCAAGAAAAACAAGAAATGATATCTGTGGACCAATGGGAATGCAGTCCTTAGGTCAACAAAGGACAGGAAGTTGGCCATATTGCTTTCACCTGCAGAGAACACTGCAACCTAATGTAAGTACTGCTCAGTTATTTTTAACTTTTTAAACTGTTTTCATTATATTTGTGAAGAAACAAAGGTTGATCATTGTACATCATGTACTAGGCTCATGGAATATGTGCATGTCAGGACTGCAGGTGGTACATTTTTCCTGTAATTTATTTTTATTGTAGATGGCATGTATGTAAGTTTTGTCTTGTTTCATGGTTTGACATTCTTATTTCATGATCGGCTCATAAAACAACTCCACAAAATAAGATCAGTTCACTAAACAAGAATGCTGAGTCATGAAACAAGATTTTTCTTAAAAAAAGTTCAGAACAGTTTATGACGGCCCCTGAGTTGGAAAACACCCAAAATGAACTTGTTTACATGGCAGAATGAACAGAAAAATATACAACTATCTTAATAAGGCCATATTGTGGTGCCACAGACTGATACTGTATATCTTTCAAAGCTTCCTATGCATTCTAATTCTGTTTGGCAGTCTGAGGGTTAACTAGAAAGAAATAAAATGTCAATGTACAGCACATAGCTCATTGGTTCTGCTACACTCTCATTACTGTTAGAAGGCAAGATAATTATCCCAGCAATATTTAATATTAGTAGACAATCTTAACAGTTTGCATGAAGTATCATAGTAAAATGTTTCACTTGACACCACAGTCTTACCACCAAGGATGCCAGGCAAAAAGGGAGGGAAAGCTCTGTATGCCACTATATATAGGGATGGTGTGGCCAATAAGGCACCATAACAAGTTCTCAAGTGAAATGTTATCCAATCATTTATGAATGTCTTCCCTCTAAAAGAAAGTCTGTTTTTACTACCATTTAACCAATCACACCCAACCACAGGTAGATGTGTAGAAGTCATAAACAAATTATCAGAGTACATACGCCTTACTGTTGAACTTGTACGCTGATTGGTAAACTATTAGGAATGTTTCAATGAAATGGCATGGAAGACAATGCTTTTTTATGTAGTCTGCTTGACAACCCTGAACTGTTAAACTGAATGAAAACTGTTGGCAGAGAAAGGTGTGAGACACACACACATTTAGGATTTCTGTTATTTGCAGTGTCTTTAAAGAGATTCAGCATGGCAGAACGCTCCACTACTACAGTTTTGATTGTGGGCAGTTCAGTTGTGCAAAGGAGTGCCCAGTTTGCCAGGAAATGTAATTTTCAGAAGGATTTGCAACTGAAAATCTGTAATGTTCATTGGTTTGGGAATGGGGACATGAGATGGGAGCAACTCACGCCAACCATACATAAACTTTTGACCAGGCACCCTGAGCCAGACATACTACTTTTCCATGTTGGAGATAATGGTTTAGGCTACCAAAGGGGTATAGACTTAATAGAATTTTCTAAATCTGATTTGATTGAGCAACATGCAATGTTGCCTAACTGTAAGATTCTCTATTTGGATATTGCCGAATGCATGACCTGGAAAGGCCAGTAGTATGCACCTGAAATTGAAATATCACACAGAGAGGTGAACATTAAAATATCTGGCTTTTTGAGTGATCTGGGTGTGCACACCATTATTCACCCCCAAATTAAATATTATAATGATTCACTTTTTCTAAAAGATGATGTAATTTTCTCCAGCATTAGGAATGTTATTTTCCTGGGAGACCTCCAACAATGGGATGGAAAGTGTGTTGTGATGCATGGTCACAATGAGTAGATACGCATCTGCAGTACCATGTTGCCATACCACAACTGTTCTTTTCAGAACCACATCTACCTTGGTCAAAAAAACAGAAGAATACCAAAACCACAACACACACACACACACACACACACACACACACACACACACACACACACACACACCAGTTAGTCTTACAAGACTTTTATTAACAAAATGGCATAGTACCACACAACATGGTGGCCATGATATGATTTATATGCATAACATTCAACTGCAGTAAGGCTACACACAAAACCAGCAATGTGCTAATAGCTTTAGCAAGTGCATATCATCTTATTATGGATACCCTGAATATAGTAATTAGTGTTATGGCATTACAGTACGTGATTGTTGTTTTTGCACATGACATCTCATTTGGTACATCCCTGTCCCTTTTGAAGATTCAGTACACAGTGAAATGACATATGTAGAAAAAATAATATTTTGTTCACAGCTTCTTGACATTTCCTTAGCACAAATTGTTCAGTAATGCAGAATACACACAGGCCATGAATTTATAAGTGTATTATTACCTCGTGTTTGTATTTTCTTTTTTTTCCATGGAAAATGCCACAGATGTGGTCTGATGAGAAAGTGCTTAGTTAAGTCAAGTCAAGTCATTTTTGTTTCTAAAAAGCACTTTTTGCAATATCAAAGCTCTTGTGCATAAGCATAAAACATAGTAAAATTAGAATAAAACAATAATCAGTTCAAATCAGCAGAGATTCCAAATTAAAACACACCTGAGAAGGCCGACTTGAATAAATATGTTTTTTAGGCAGCCTTGAAGGTCTCAGTGGACAGGCACTCTTTAATCTGATGAGGTAGAGAGTTCCACAGGGTCAGGGTCATATATGTAAAAGATCTCACCCCCAAGGTCTTAAAAAGAACCCTGCAAACCTGTAGCAGTCCCTCTTCACTAGAACAAAGTGGGTGGACAGGGCAGTAGGGGTGCAGGAGGCCTTGCAAATAACCTGGTCCTTGTCCATGTAGGGCTTTATAGATCAACAAACCAAACTTGAAAGTGATTCTCCACCACACTGGCAGCCAGTGCAGTTCATGGAGCACAGGCATGACATGGCTAAATCGAGATAAGCCCATCAACAGCCTGGTTGCTGTGTTCTGCACCAGCTGCAGGTGGCAGATGTCCACCTTTGGAAGCCCTAGGTAGAGAGCATTGCAGTAAAGGGCTGAAAAAGCACTGCAAAGCAGTGATTGTGATGAGGGGGACAAAACTCACACTGAAAAAAATGTGGGATAAGGTGACTGACTACCTGCAGGGGAAGGAGTACACAAAAGACCAAGACTCCTGCCATCTTAAATTAAAACTGCAGCAACAGCATTTCTACCACCTAAAGAAAGCTGGCAATGTCTGGTACAAGGACAAAGATTGGATTGAGTGTGCTGAAATTTGTGGGTTGAGGCAGAAAAGCCAGAGGCTGGAAATATACACCATGAGAGTAAGTACTATAACAAAATACAGTAAAAATTTGTAAAAATGGTGATTACCAGACAGTATATTTCCTTGCACTGAACCACAGTGTGGGAAGTGGGAGGAGGCATAATATGATATCACATGAGTGGAACTGTGGGGCAAGATGTTGCATGTGACTGAGACTTGCTGGTGTGTGAACTCACAATTTGAATCTTTTAAACTACTTGTATACATACCAAAATTATGTGGGTTGCAGCAGGGAATACAAAGCTTGGTGAAAGACTCCATGCAACTACAATCATAATTTATGAAAAATTGTGAGTACCACACAGTTTCTTTCCTTGAACTGAAGTACAGTGTGTGACATGGGGTGGCATAATATGAGATCATGTCAGGGGACTGTGGGGGCAATGTATTGCATATAACTGAGTTTTGTTTCTGTCTCAAGTCACAATTTGAATGTTTTAAACTACTCATTCTACACATAACACTTTACATGGCAACATCTTGGATATTGATAGCATGGTAAAGAAGCAGTTATGTGACATATGTCACACATTAGTAATATACAGGTATCTTATTACAGCACAATAGAAATACATTTCTATGAAATACGGTGTTAAATATTATCTGTTAACACAAACATGAAGACACAGTTCTGTTTGTATTGCTCTGCATCATTAATGTTGTATTGTGAAGATCCATCCATGACCATTTCTACACAATATATTTGCTTTAAGTGCAATAGTCACTTGATAATACCATGGTGCTTGTTGCCAATGTGAGATACATGAATACATAGCAGCTGCCTTATCATTTCTCTTTGTGCTTTCTTTCACACTGCAGATCATCCTGGCTTCCCTGACACTGCCAAGGGCATAGAATGTCTGGATCCAGTCCCAAAGGAACTGGCGGAGGAGGAGGATCCAGGTGTTCCTGAGGATGGCATTATAATGTATTTTATTTTATTTAGCTTTTGTTAACCAGGTAAGTACACTAGACAAGACATTTGCCTATCTTCAGGTATGACCCGGAAGAGTACAAGGAAATATGAGTTCAGTGCAGAGGACAACATGATACAAGTTAGGCAGTTACACAGAGTCAGGAGAAACATAACATAATCAGTCAGTACACATAGTTAGAAATATAGACAGAAATATACATAGAGTCACCAAGGCTATGAGCAGTGCATTATATACAATTGTATTCCATTCTCATCAAGGAAGATGGTATGTTACACAATTGCATCTCATACCATTACTTGCAACTGTGATATCTTTATATGTAAACTGCCTGTGTTTGTTATGCATATGAGACTGCATTGTAGAGTTTTTAATAACTCTTTATTAATTACTTTGAAGTACTTATACAAGACAGAAACACACATCAAGCCAGTAACAACAACATAGATAACACGTACAGATCAGAACATACATCCATTAGTAAATAGTACTAACATAATGTATCAGTGTATAAAAGAGTCTGCTTAAATAAAACACATTATGCCATATTGAGATAGGGAATAACATAGGGAGGGATTATGCCTTGGAAAGATTATCTCATGACTAATCAAAATGCATAAGTTTGCTGCTCTTTCCCATTCCAGGTTGATCTCATGGGACAAAGTCCTTTCTGTAGTTCATTATATAGAGGACCCATCTGCACCACAGCAATTCAGACTTATCTTCTGAATGGTGGGTTAAGGCTGTTAGACATTCCATCTGGTAGATTTCAGTCATGAGGTCCTGCCACTCTTCTACAGTCAGTATGACTGCTAAAAGCCATCTGTGAGCGATCGCCTTCTTGGCTGCTAGAAGACATGTTCTTAACAGTTTCCTAAAGGAGGAGTCCTGAAACCCCAAGGGGAAGCCAAGAAAAAAGGAACATCTGCACTGTCAACTGAAACTGGGAAACAAACAGCTCCCCAAGAGCCATCTGCAGTGCATTAATAAAAGGTACCAGTGTAGGGCAACCCCAGAACACCACAGTATGTAGATAGGGAAACCCCACAACCTCTTTAGCAGAAGGTCCCCCCTCCTGGGTAGATATTCTGTTTGCATAGCTGGTGTCCTGAAATACCTAATAGTTCATTTCCAACTAAATTCTTTCCATCTATAGGATGTTTTATAAGAATGCAAACATTTAAGGTATGATTCACACCTTCAGGGCTTGAAGGTTATCTTACAATGGGATGGGGTAGTCTATTTGATTTATTATGATAAGGATTGATATATAAGTTATTTATATTTTGGAGGTTTTATTTCTGTTTACAGTATTGCCTTGTGATTTGGGAAATTTGGAGTTCTGTTATTTTAATACTGTTATTGAAATGTGCATGCTTGCCCTTCCTGTCCTGTACTATTCGGCCTCCACTCTCCATGCCTTCCACCCTTTCTCCTCTCCCCCCCCTCCAGCTTTTACCTATCAATGCTGTCGGGCGTTGGGGATTGCTAGTGGGGGGGAGTCGGGGTTGGGGGGGGTTGCAGACAGCGGAGTGACTGGAGCTCTCCCATAGTGGTGGTTAGGCCCAGAAGACATCCTGGGGCGAAATGCTACCTGGAACGTGGTGAGTCCATTCTGGTTCCCATACCCAAGGTCACCTCCAGTTTGGGAGGGCAAGTAGTTGGGACAGTTCACCAACCTCATCCAACTTGGGCACTGTTATGCAATGCCAGATCTGTCTGCAACAAGACTGGTCTTATTGCAGACTTTGTTGCTTGGGCAGATCTGGTTTGCATTACCAAGACCTGGTTGGATGAGAATGTGGCCCCTTTTTTAGAGGCCGCTGTTCCCACTGTGCACTCGGTTGTACATCACCTGAGATTGGACCGCGGAGGGGGGTTGTGGTCTGTTTCAAGACTGAATTGTGCCTAATGGGTATACCAGTTGAGGAGGCCAGGTCATTTGAGTATACCATGGTAGCTGGTGTTGGGTGCAGGATCGCCCTCATTTACTGTCCACCAGGTGGTAAGAAGCTATTCCTGCAGGAAATGGCAGACTTCGCCACCGACATGGCTTTGGAGTCGCCCAGACTGATGGTTCTGGGTGACTTCAATGCCTGGGCCGATGACGAATCCTCACTTTTTGGTCAACATTTCCTCCAGGTGATGACATCTCTGGACTTCACACAGGTTGTTTCCTCAGCTACACTCAAGGGAGGTCACTTTCTTGACCTGGTCTTCCTCCTGGAGATTGAGGCCTCCGATTTAGTGGTGGAATCAGTTGGTTGGTCTGATCACTATTCAGTTGGGTTCAATTTTGTGGCCCCCTCGGTAGGTCAGCCCCTGTGGAGTTGGTCAGGTATTGCCCTTTGTGGGATGTGATCCCTGACGACCTGATGGTGGTTATTGACCTCTCATTGTTGGACGAGTCTTGCACAGATCCCAAGAAGTTGGTTGTGGCCTATAATGGTGCCATATCTTCAGCCCTCGATCTGATTGCTCCTATCCAAGTTCACCCCTTTCCACATTTCCCTGGAGCACTGTGGTTTTATGGGGCTCTGAGAGAGTTGCGGAAATCGGGGCGTAGGTTAGAGCATTGTTGGAGGAAGACTGACGCTGATGCCGACCACTGTATTTTGCTAGAGCAATATAAACTCTACCAAACAGAAATTTCCCATAAGAAGGCAGAATTCCCATCCAGGGAAATTTCTGACACATGGAACCGACCGGCTCAACTCTTTAGAACTGTTGACAGGTTCTGCAACCCAGCCTGTGGGCAGCTCCATTGAGTTTTTACACAAATTGATTGTGATGAGATTGCTTGCTTCTTTGCGAATAAGGTTGATGATATCGGGAGGGAGTGCCACCAACTTCACTCTAAGGGTGGTGCTGCTGATCAGTGCTCTGTCACAGAGTGTGGAGTTTCCTGGAGTACCTTTGACCAGCCAGATTTTGTAGACATTATGAGGATTGTCCAGGAGATGTGTCCCATGTGCTGTAGTTTAGACCCAGGCCCTACTTCCCTGATTTTAGGTTGTAGTGAGATCATTGGCCCAGTCTTAGCTCAGATTGTCCAGTGCTCTCTTGACATGGGTGAGTTCCCTAGCTCCCTGAAGGGTGGATGGTGATCCCCCTTCTGAAAAAAGCTTCTTTAGACCCAGAGAACCTAACAAACTACAGGCCTATGTCTAACCTCCCTTTTGTGGGGAAGGTTATTGAGAAAGTTGTGGCTGCTCAACTGGATAACCATTTAACCATCCATAATTTATACAAACCTCTCCAATTGGGTTTTAGTAAGAGGCATAGTACTGAGACTGCTCTGGTTAGGGTGCTCAATGATCTCCTGATGGCGAGAGATTGGAGACACCATTCTATCTTGGTTCTCCTGGATCTATCATCAGCCTTTGATACTGTAGAACATGGGGTTATGCTAAAATGTCTGAGGTTCATCTGTGGGCTCTCAGGTACAGTCCTCAGATGGTTTTCATCTTTCCTCACTGGGAGAATGCAGAGAGTGATCTCAGGTTTGTTTTCATCCGGGGCTTTCTCTCTGCCTTGCGGGGTACCTCAGGGTTTGGTGCAGTCCCCAATGTTATTCACAATATATATGCTACCCCTTGGAGACATTGTAAGAAGGTATGAGCTAAGGTTTCATTGCTATGCTGATGATACCCAGCTCTACCGGTCTTTCGCGCCTGACCAGCTTGGTGCTATCTCGGTACTGAACAGCTACCTCGCAGAAATCCAAGACTGGATGAATTCCAGCACTCTAAAGTTGAACCCAGGAAAGACTGAGGTTTTGGTTGTGGACCCGGGTCGCAGGGCAGAGGGGTTGAGGACTGGGCTCCCTCCTGGTTTAGTCCTGGGGGAGACCCCAGATTCTCACCTCTGAACAGGTATGTAACCTGGGAGTGGTGCTTGATGATGGTCTGACACTTCAACATCAGGTATCGGCAGTCGTCAAGCTGGCCTTTTTCCATCTTAGGAACATTGCCAGGATTAGGCACCTTGTTCCATCCAGCGACCTGCCTATTTTGGTCTATGCCTTTGTGACATTGCGCCTTGATTATTGCAACTCCCTTTATCTACGGCTTTCTGGGGTTGATATTCACCGCTTACAGCTAATGCAGAATGCGGCAGCACGTTTGTTGACTGGGGCATCTAGAAGATCTCATATTACCCCAGTGCTGCACGCTCTGCACTGGCTGCCAATACAGTGGTGAATCACCTTTAAACTAGGTCAATTGACTTACAAAGCCCTACATGGATCGGGTCCCGATTACTTGAAAGAGCTCCTGGTTCTTTACACCCCTTTGAAACAGCTCTGTTCAGCTGACGAGGGGTTGCTGGAGATTCCGAGTGTTAACTTAAAGTCATCTGGTGCGCGTGCCTTTGGGAATGCGGCACCTACCCTCTGGAATTCTCAGCCCTGTCAGCTCTGGGAATGCAGGACGGTGGGGAGTTTCAGCAGGCACTTAAGACTTTTTTATGGGGGAAGGCATTTCCTGTATTATTCTGATTTTATATTGCATGTATTTGTTCATGTGTTTTGTTTTTATGAATATTGTACAGCGCTTTGAAATTTGAAAGGTGCTTAATCAAATAAATTTTATTATTATTATTATTTTTATTATTCCCAGTTTTGTTCTGAGAGGGCTATCCCCAGCTCTGTTTCTCATTTTTGTTTAAGGTAAGCTATCAAGGCACCCCTAAGTGACAACAGAGCCATACATATATATACATATATATATATATGTGTGGTGTTTGTGTGTGTAGGAAATCATATGGGTTAAGAGTACCATCCTTTCTAATGCTTGCTGGGTCATAGTAACCAAGCTGCAGTGGGATCCCTGCTCCAACATCGCTCTAGGGAATTGTTTACTAAATTCTAAGGATTGTAAATAATGGAATTACATACGAACATATAAAAATGCCAGCAGAAACAGGCCTCGTGGTCTATCGAGTCTGCTTGAGTGTGCAGCTAGCACCATATAATGCTGCTGCCCTTCCCTTCCCCCACATCCTATTACCCCTTACCTTTACCCTGTCCCGACCCCCTCTTGAAGCTGTCTACCATCTTGCAGACCACTACCTCACACGACATGGAGTTCCACTTGTCCATCACTCTCTGTGAAAAAATGTCTCCTCATCTCTCTACAGAATCTACCCCCCTCCAATCTCAGTTGGTGTCCTCTCATGTCCCTCCCCTTTCTCCTCTGAAAAATCCTCTCTGTATTAGTCTTGTTTATTCCCTTTGGGCACTTAAAAGTTTCAATCATATTTCCCCATCCCTCCTCTCTTCCAGAGAGTACATATTCAACTTCCACAGCCTTTCCTCATATGGCTTGTCCTCAAATCCCTGGACCATCTTTGTAGTTCTACGCTGTACCCCCCCCCCCAGCAATCTGATATCCTTCTTCAGGAACGGTCAACAATATTGCAGCCAGTACTCAAGATGAGGCCTGACCAGTGACCTATACAGGGATAGGATAGCCTCCCTACTTCTGGAGGAGATCCCTCTAACTATACGCCCCAGCATTTTGCTGGCTATTGCTGCTGCTTTTCTGCATTGAACAGAGTTATTCATGCTTGCTCTTATGATCACCCCTAGGTTCTTCCCTTCTGTGGAGCAACCCAACTGAACCCCATTTAAATGATAATCCTTTCCCTGGTTCCAGGCTTTGAAGTGCAGAACCTTGTACTTCTTGGCATTGAACTACAGCTGCCATTTATCTGCCCACTCCTGCAGCTTAGTCAGGTCCTCCAACAACTCCTTCGCCCCTGCATATCATCTACCACAGCTCCCATCTTGGTATCATCTGCAAACAGACTGATTTTGCTCCGGATCCCATTCAAGATATCTGCAATGAAAATCCCTAACAGTACTGGTCCCAGCATGGATCCCTGTGGTACCCCGCTCGTTACCGCTCTCGGTGATGAGAGTTGCCCCCCCACCACCACCCTTTACTGTCTCCGCTTTGCCAGTTCCTGATCCAGGTCATCATTTTTGGTCCTGCCCACACATACTCCAGCTTCTCCCCAATCTCCCATGTGGCACTGAATCATAGGCCTTACTGAAGTCTAGTACAGGATGTTCACAGCATGGCCCTTGCCCAGTTCCCATGTCACCCAGTCATAGAACTCTACCAGGTTTGTCTGGCATGATCTGCCCATAACAAACCCATTTTGCTGATCGTTCTGGATACCATTTGCCTCCAAGTAGCTCACAAACCTCTCCTTTAGGATGGTCTCCATGAGTTTGCCCATAATCAAGGTGAGGCTCAATGGACTATAATTCCCTGGTTCACCCTTTGGCCCACTTTTATGGATGGGCACCATGTGGGCCATCCTCCAGTCCTGTGGTACACATCCTGTGTCCAAGAAGATATTGAACAGGTCTGCCAGTGGCTCTGAAAGGACCTCGGCCAGCTCCCTCAGTACTCTAGGGTGAATGCCATCCAGCCAAGGCACTTTATAAACTCTTAATACCCTCAACCCCTCCAGCACCCTGCCCTCTCTAATCCCTACATCTGTCATCCTCTATCCCCCCTTACTCAGTCCATCACTTGCCTGAGGTATTTGGCCCCTTCTCATGTGTAAACACAGAGCAGAAGTACTCCTTCAGTGCCTCTGCCTGCTCCGCCCCCTTCTCCACCCACCCCCCCATCTTTCTTGATCCTCACAAGCTGGTCTTTGCCTCTCCTTTTCTCACCTATGTAACGCAAGAAGTCTTTTTCTCCTCTTTTGATCCCCTGCACCAGTCTCAGCTCTCTAGATGCTTTGGCCCCCCTGGCCAGTCTGGTGACCTCCCTAGACGTTTCCCTGTATACATCTTTGTCTTCTCTCTTCCCCATTTTCCTGCACTTCTGGAATGCCACCCTCTTGGTTCTCACCCTTTCCCTGACCTCCAGTGATAGCCAACTGGGTTTCGTTGATCTGCCCTTCTTGTTTTTTTTTTTCTAGTACAGGTCTCTGTTGCCTCTGCCAGCCATCCCCTTATTATATTCCATTTCTGATCTGCATCCATGTGTTGCTGGATGTCTACCAGGCGCTTGCTCAGAAATTCCCCCATCATCCTAAAGTCTGCTCCCCTAATCTCAACCACCCTTGTAGCTGTGCACACTGTGTCCCTCCCCATGTTTAGTGTGAACCACACCGAGTAGTGGTCACTCCCAGCAAGCGGGTCTCTCACTTCTAGGTTCCTTAAAGCTTCCCCATTATCCAGTACTAGGTCCATAGCCCTTTCCAGCTGAATTGGCCCCTGTACCAGCTGTGTCAAGAAGCTGTCCTAAAAAGCTTCCAAAAGGACCCCCTCTCTTGTACTCATGGTGGTAGGTGTGCTTCAATCCTGTAGGTTGAAATTCCCCATCACCACCATGCTTCCCTTCCTGCTTACCTTTGAATTTTATCTGACAGTTCCCAGTCACAACACTGTGATTGTGATGGTGGCCTGTACACTACCCCCATCCTCAATGTCCTTTTCCTCACATCCTGGAACTGCATCCAGAGAGCTTCTGTCCTCCCCTCCTCACCTTCCTCCCTTACACTCTTAATCCCCTCCCTCCCTCCCTCACATAGATTGCCACCCCCCATTCCCCTTGGCCCTATCCTTTCTGAATAGCCTGTTCCCTGGGATCATCACATCCCAGTCCTGGTACTGGGTGGCCATGTTTCCATGATGGCCACTATGTCCACCAATTCCACTACCATGAGAGCCTGTAACGCCACAGTTCTGTATCTTAGACTTCTTGCAATCAGTGAGACCACCTTCCAGCCTGTTGCCTCCCCAACCTTACCATTCCTCTTCCCACTCTTTGGTCCTACCTGTGCCCCCTCCTCACTGCCTTTGCCTCTAACTGGGGGGTGAGCTCCCTATGCTTCCCTTTCCAGACATTGTTTCTAACAATGGTCCCCTCACTACCACCCCTTCCTAGTGTAAATCCACCCTTGTTAAAATATACCTCTTCATTCTCTGTTTGAATATGCTCTTTCCCCCCTTGCTCAAATTTAACCAGCCCCCTGCATATAGGTCACTGTTGCCCCAGGTCCTGCCCCAGTCTGACACCATTCTATATTTTCTGGTTTGGCACCAATCCCTCAGTCACCCATTGAACTCCTTGATCCTTTTTTTTCTCCCTGTACTTGCACATGGTATTGGTAGCACCTCAGAGAATGCCACCGACACCAACTCCTCCTCACACTGCCTACCCAGTTCCTCCAACCTTCCCTTTACCACCTCCACTGTTTTCCCTGCCAAGTCATTTGTTCCCATGTGCACCACCACATGTGGTTTCATCCTCCCTCTGCTTTCGCACTTGAGAAGTGCCTGCCCTGCTCTGTCTGCGGTCAACCCTGGAATTGCCTCGACCCAGATATGACTGTGCATTTCTACCCTTCTTCCCCATCTGATCCCCTTCAGTATAGAGTTATCCAGCACCAACACCCTTCCATCATTCTGATCCTGACCCCCCTTCCACTGTGATCCCTGTCCTATCCCCCAGAAACCCCCTTCCTTCCCTCATCTGTATCTTTTGTGTTTCTTGCATCATTCCCCTCTGCTGCCTCCCCTCCTGTTACTGCCTCTTCCTCCTCCTCTACCCTACCCTTCCTCTCCCATCTCTGTTTCTCATTGTAATTCTTGCCTCTTGAACCTTCCCTACCCCTCTCCCCCTCACAGCTCTGATACCTTCCCTTCCCCTTCCTCTGCCAACACTGCAAACCTATTGCTTGATAACCCCACAATGGTGCCTATCACCTCCTTCCTCCTTCCCTGATTTCTCCCTCCTCCTACTGCACTTCCACTCACCTCCCCCATCCTCCTTACATCCCCATCTTTAGCTCTGCAATACCCTTTCTGCATCTCCTCGCCCCTCCTTAATGGGGTCACTCCTGCCTCAGCTCCCCCTGCCCTCACTCTCCTTAGTCACTTTCATAACCCCATTACTTCATCCTCCAATTTCCTTAGCCTGCAGCAGATTGGGTAGCCTTCCAGTTTCTATAATAAATTCATCCAAACAGCTGCCCCACATCCATTGCAACTCATTATCCTCCCTGTGCCTGCTGTCCTCTCTCCATGGTGCCCATAATTCTACCCTTCATTCTGCAGCCTCCACCCACCCATATCCAATTCTGTCCACTTCAACTGCCCCTCATGTTCCCCCTTGCAGCTGTTTGCATCTACTCCCCATTATTCATGTTTGACTAAAGTGTATCCCCACATCTGTCCCCGAGTCCTTACTCTCGTACTTATGTGCTCTATTATTAGTCCAATATCAGTCCTTCTTTAACCCCCTGGTCCTCACTTGATGGCCTTTTCTCAGTAATACATTAATACAATCTCCTCAGTGTACTATATTAATACAGTAACACATTAGTACATCCCCTTAGTGTAGTACAGCTCTTATAAACCCTAAATACTTATCACAGGCCCGAGTATGCTAGATCTGTAGCTTACTAATATATTACCACCTTAACATATATCAAATCTAAATATGACATCACATAACAAGGATAGCTTTCATATCATATCATAACAATCATTACAAAAGACCCTGTGAGCTTGACAAACCTTTGTGTCTCCACCCACCTACACCCCATTTCTGAACTTTTACCACCTGACTATTAGCTTTAAGAGTTAGTTCACATGGGCAGTTTGTATCTCCACAAGCTCCTCCCTCACAGCTTTCAAGCCCAACCCCAGTGGCTTTTCAGTATTTAGAAAGCCTGCAACACAGGGTGGGTGGGATGGCTTTAACACAGCCATCAACTGTTCCCACAACCAGCACAAGCCACCAACAGTTACAATATCTATAGCCCAAGCAACAGTTGTAACTCACAGTACTAATTTAAAATACAAAATATTCAAATAACACAATTAAAACAGAAGAAAATAAACTACAGCCATTTCCATGAACACGCCACCATCTTCTCTTGATCCTGCAGCTGTAGCCCATTGCTATCTCTCAACTCTGCAAAAGTGCATAGGACTCCATCTTTTAATATTTGTCCAAGGGTAATATTGCCTGTTGCTCCTACCTCTGATACCCTTCATCCAGCTGTGCTGGATAAAATTTGAAGTATCTGGACAAAGAGAATAATAAAGGTCATAAGGGTGTAAATTGTGATGTGCTAAATAAAGATCTCCAATATTTTATGGTACCAGATGTAGAGGGGTTGGTTGTGACTTGGTCATCCTCCCATTCATGTCATCCATTAGATAGTAGAGAGCTTTGCTTACTAAGTATGCCAGACATAAAGCGAAACTCCTCAAAGGAAACCTCCACAGTTCATGGTAAAGTCTGATGGTGGGAGCAATAGAGAAAAGGGTCTAAGATGCCTGCTGTTACAAATCTTGGCAAAAGAGAACCATACCTCAGAGAGCAGTTCTGATTATGTCTTGCCCCTCTGAGCATTTTCAGTTGATTTCTGAGCTGTCTTACCAGTGAGAATTTTCAGTAAACTTCTAATGTCCTGCATTGTAGATGGGGCAGATTGTTTTCCAGCACTTAGGGCATTGTGTCTACTGGCTGGCTGCCACTGCGCTCGTTGAAGTTTCCCCAAAGCACCGGTGTTGCTGCAATCTCCGGAAGTCCCCAACCTCTCTTGGTCAGTGCCCGTGAAGCCTCCTCTGGTGTGGAATACAAAACAGTGCATAATGCCCAAAATACCCACAGCCTAACTGGGTAAGGGGTCTGGAAACACACTCCATTGGATCTCAAAATGTTCATTATTGGGGTGTAGGCTAGACATGTTGGGAGTATAGCGGGTGGGTAGTCCTGAATGAAGTAGAGGCGATTGTCATTGTACTCAATGATTTTTTTCTGCCAGGCTTGTTTTATGATTTGTTCCTATTCATGGAAGCTGGAGAATTTGGCGACGATCGACCTTGGGCTAGCTTTTGAATCCACCGGTTTTGAGGTTAACACTCCATGTACTCACTCAGTTTTGAAATTCAGAGCCACAAGTAGATGCAGAACATGATGGAGAAGGTCGGAAACAAAATCTGCCATTTCTGCCATCTACAACTGCAACCCTTCCAGAAGCCCATAAATCCTGAGATTGTCCCACTGGGATTGGGCCTCCTAATCTATGCACTTCCAACTGAGTTGTTCCTGGTGATCTATTAAGAAGTCCACACCGCATAATGCCTTCCATCACCGCTTGTCTGTCCTCTGCATTTTGGACCCTGGTTTCCAGGTTGGTGAGTTTAGAATGCAGGCGTTTGAATTACTGTTGATTCTCTGATCTGAACTTTTTTATTTCCATTAGTAAAGTCTCAAACTCTTGTGGGAAAGTTTTTCATGTTCTGCATCAGTATCCAGGCCCACAATGCTTGCTGGTGATTCATGACCGCTCCTTGTGGAACTGGTGGGGCTTAATCCTCAGCCATCCTCCTTTGTCTGATGTTGCTGAGCTAGGCATCTGTTACCCTTATCCCTACCATTGTTCTTTGTGGTCATTTTATGAAAAATGTTATCTCTTGGTATGATTTGAGAAAGGGAATTTGTAGTGAGGAGAGAGTGAGCACCATAATCAAGCTGCCATCACTTTGATGATATCTCCAGAAGTCCTGCCTTGTAGAGTTTTCAATGTTACAGAAGAATGAAGAGAAAGAATGCAGTAGATCCACATAATGGACTTCACTGGAAAATCTTATAACCATACAAAATATACTAAAGTATACATCTTTATACAGATAATAAATCAGATTCATGATTGTTGTTTTAGGAAAATGGACATTGAATTGTAAGTCACATTTTACTTTGGAAAGTAATACAACACCCTGTGAGTGGGAAATGCAGTATAATAAGTTAATCTACAATGTATGATTTGTAAGCACCAAGGGAGATTGACAGTGAAAATGTCGACCTCCCACACAGCAATGACACAATACCATCACAGGTATTGTGCCACATGAAGGATGAGTTTTTTCTGTGAGGGGCTGTGCCCCCCACAGCTCCCATGTGGGGGTCTCTGCTCCCAGCACCCCCCGGACTTTAAAATTATCAGCTCCAGGTCAGAGTTGGTCCGGGGAGGAGGCAGAACACTGGGGATGATTACACTCGAAAATGGATCAATTCAGCGAGTGTCACTGTAATGGTCTTTTTTCAAGCGTAGCTGTCAGGGTGTCAAGCTGGAGGGGCACCATATGATTTAAACAACTATGTTTACAACACACCCTGTTAAGTTAATAACAGTACTTGCAATGTAAATCTGAGGTCACCAATTGCAAGTGGTTAACAAGGATGTCAGGATGTAACATACTGTAGAACCTGTTGACTAGCTTTTTCTAAATCTACTGCAGCATGAAAAAGAAATGATAGAGGTAATACACTGTTGCACTAATCAGGGGAATAATATGGTAAACTATGAAATATTATAGAAACATTACTTGATCTACAATATATTAACAATATGTTATCATGTTACTAAAGTCTGTCTTTATGTATTTGTGTATTATAGATGACAAAGAACCTTAGTGCATAAGCACTGAGGTAAGGGTTACCCCAAAGGGCATTGGCTGGGAAGCCAAGTTTCAAAGAAATACAAAATCACACATACCCCCATAATGGAAAGCATCATGGGCTGTATATGCAAATCACCACAAAATGTGATGCTGGTTGTGACATCTCCCAGTAATGGGCTAGGAAAGGCCAGCAGGATATGATACAGAGTAATAAGATCCTCAGTGCTTACCTGTGATTTCTTCCATTTTGCATAATATGTTCTATGAAGCCACAGGAAAATAACTATGAGTAGTACTGCCCTATGATACCCCTCCAGGTACAGGAGGGCTAAGCCTCCCATCCCTTTAGGTAATTATAGGATTGCATAACAAACCCTAGGGGGTTTACAATCCCATATCTACCTTGAGATCTTTTTATTTATCTCATTAAAAAATTGTTTAGATGGGGTAATTGGTAAAGTCTGTGCTAAGTATAGAATCCTGGTAAGAAGGTTCATTTAAACCACTTCTATCCTCTGTATAAGAAGGAGGGGATGGTTCACCATCTCTCCAGGTCAGCATTCAGGCAGATCGGCAATGGTGCATAATTATATTTATACAACTGATCAGAATTCATTGTTAAATTTACTCCTAAATACTTTAAGCAGGGGAGATTCCACTTGAAGGGAAACTGGTGTTGCATGTACCTAGAGGTGTTGTAGTGTACTGATAGGATCTCTGTTTTTGCTCGGTTCATTTTGTATCCAGCAATTGAACTGAATTTCTCTAACAGATTCCACAATGGGGGTAGAGACTCCTCAGGGGCTGATAGGTACACCAACAAATCATCTGCATACAATGCTAATTTATGTTTATCATTCCCTGCCTGTATGCCCACGACCACTTCCTCCTGCTGTATAGCTTGTGAAATATATAGCAAAAAGTAGAGGGCAGAGAGAACATCTCTGCCTAGTTCTTCTCCATAATGTAATAGGATCAGAAATACAGCCATTAATTTCTATGAATGCCATGGGTTTGTTATAAATCCTCATAATAATGTCTAGGAAACTCTCTGAGAAACCCAAGGTCTTCAATGTTGCCATCAAAAAAGGGCATTCCACCCAGTCAAATGCCTTCTCTGAATCTAAACTCACCAGTAAGAACGGGTCCCCTGACCAGGTGCCATGGTGCAACAAATGGAAGGTTTGTTTAATGTTGTCCTGTGTCTGCCTGGAAGGAACAAATTCACACTTATCTGCATTAATTATTTGTGGTAAGATGCCCTCCAGGAGAGCTGCCTGGATCTTAGTGAAGACTTTATAATCAATATTGAGCACTGAAATGGGGCAATAAGCCAAACAATGAGTTAAATCCTTTCTAGGTTCTGGGATACTGGATATTATGGTGAACCACCATGAGTCTGGCATGGGGTCCCCCCCCCACTACCTCCCTACATGCCTCTAATAAGGATGGTGAAAGATAAGATTTAAAAGTCCTATAAAATTCACTGGTGTACCAATCAGGGCCAGGCTGTTGCCTGATTTCAGACTTTTGATGACATTGTCCAATTTCAAGCCCGTAATCAGAGCTTCCAGTTGTGTTATAAGTCTTTCTGATCATTTGGAAAGCTGAAGGCATTCCAAGAACTCCTGAGCCTCCTGAGGGTTAAATCCTGATTCCAGGGTATAAAGCTTGGAATAATATTGCTGAAATCTCTTTCTGATCAAGACTGGAATATCTGTAGTCTAACCAAAGGAAGAGGAAAAAATCTGTGTGATGGACGACTGGTTTATCTGATATCTTAATCTATGAGCAATAATTTATGTAGCTCTCTGGCCCATTTCATAATATTTCTGTTTAATACTGTATATTGAAGGGCCTGTTCCATTTTTAAATCTAATAAATACTGAATACATTACTTCGTAGCCGTCAATATAGGTAACACAGTTTCATCCCCCCATGTGTTGATCCTGCAGATCTTTCAGTTGACTTTGCAAAGTCTCCACCAATTGTTTTTTTTTTATAATGAGCTGTATATTTAATTATTTCCCCCCTCAACACAGCTTTTAAGGTATTCCAAAGGGTACCTGGTGTGGTCCCTTTCCCCTGATTTTCCCTTAGTATTTGTTGGATAAGTTTTTTTTATTCGTTCTTTAAATTCTGGAAGATTTAACAAAAAGTTATTAAATTGCCAAAAGGTCTTTTTACTTTTTTATTGCCAGTTCAAGGTTAGTAGTACCAAATCATGATCTGATGGGGGGAAGGAGATCATCTCACATTTCCTCACTTTATAGACATGTTCTACAGAAATATGACATAAGTCTATTCGTGTGTAAATTTTATGAGGACATGAGTAATGAGAATATTTTCTCCTTGTTGGATTGGAGGATCTCCAATTATCTACCCATTTGGCAGTTCTAATGTGTGTACTAGCATCCTTCTGGGCCACTGTCCTTCTTGGAGGGTGGGGATTGGTGGTGTCTTTATTTTCATAAGTCATATTATGATCTCCCCCTATAAGTAAAAGGCCTATATGGTATGAGGTGATCTTCTGAAGCAGGGAATGGACCACTTCTGAGCCCGAGCCAGGGGTGAAATACATGCTCACTAATGTGACTGGTGATCCCTCCAGATGGCCACATGCTATAGCTAAGTGGCCCTTATGGTCAGAGTAGCTAGTCGTCAGATGAAATTGTGCAGCACAAGAGACAAGACTGGCTGTGCCCCTTCTTTTTATAGACAGGAGAGATCACTTGGGCATAGCCAAATTTATTTAACTTCTTAGGCTCTGTAGCATCCAGGTGTGTCTCCTGCATAAAGACAACATCTGGGCACTGTTTTTTAATAAGAGACATTACCTTAAACATCTTGACTGGGTCATTCAACCCATTCACATTGATAGAGCAGGCTTTAAGTGTTGATGTTTTAGCCATGGGTGCCTATTGACAATCCAGAATTTTGTCCCAACCAGTGGAATATGTTTCCCTTTCCCCTTCTAACATGAAGCTTTCTCAAATAGCTTAAAAACCTGGCAGACAGCAAAAGTTATGCAGCCCTTAGCCACAGCATTGTATGACTATGTGACCGGTTGCATATGACTGACCTGATAACATAAACAAGCGAACTATATACATATAACAACATTGACCTCTAAACACTAAATCCACAGGTGTCAAAAAACAGAACTGTACTCCCATGGGAGGATGACCAAGATACAGGTCCTCTGAATGGCTGGGATTGGCCCCCAAAAATGGGGGAACCCAGTTAGGAGGTGAGACAGTGTGAACCTGACCTCTGCCTCCTGGATCCAGCATAGTCAGAACACTAGGCATCAGCAAGGCAGTCCATCCCAGCAGAAAGAAGGAAAGAAAAAGTCCTCTGAGGGTACCGAGGACTATTAAACTTCTTCTTCTAATCCCTTTCATCCCTTCCCCTCACAGCATGAAATTAACATAATAGCATTTCATGATCCTGTCTCAAACCCCTGCTATTAGAAAGTAAAAGAATTACACTCTTGGTGTACCTTGCATTCTTTGTAAGTTTTAAAGACAATGGAAAAGTAAAGGGAAGAATAGAAAATAGCTGGCATTCTCTCTCACTGTAACATCTTATAAAAAGAAAATCATCAAGCTCCCTCTAGTGGTATTTCAGGAAGAAAGTTGGAGGTACAGAACATAAGAAAAGCAGATAGTTAAAGCTATTCATTTACACTATTTCCAAACCCTGTAAAATTCACAAAGGAAAAGGAAAAAAAAATGATCAGGGGTCTTCCTCCCACTGTCCATATTTCACAGATGGATAAAATACAGTTATCAAGCATATAAAAATAATAACCCTTTTTGATTCAAAATTTGTAGAAAACTGATAAAGGGACATTATGCCTTCCCCTTGAGATTCAGGGTCATCCATTAGATAGTTGAGAGCTTCGCTTACTAAGTATGCCAGACATAAAGAGAAACTCCTCTATCAAATCTCCACAGTTCATGGTAAAGTCTGATGGTGGGAGCAATAGAGAAAAGGGTCTAAGATGCCTGCTGTTACAAATCTTGGTAAAAGAGAACCATACCTCAGAGAGCAATTCTGATCTTGTCATGCCCCTCTGAGCATTTCCAGTTGATTTCTGAGCTGTCTTCCTAGTGATATTTTTCAGTAAAGTTCTAATGTCCTGCAGGGTAGATGGGGCAGAATGTTTTCCTGCACTTCAGGCATTGTGTCTGCTGGCTGGCTGCCACTGTGCTTGTTGAAGTTTCCCTGAAGCACCGGTGTTGCTGCAAACTCTGGGAGTTCCCCAGCCTCTCTTGGTCAATGCCTATGAAGCCACTTCCAGAGTGGAATACAAAACAGTGTCTAATGCGCAAAATACCCGCAGCCTAAATGGTAAGGACTCTGGAAACATACTTCATGGGATCCCAAAATGTTCACAATCAGGGAGTAGACTAGACATTTGTGGAGTATAGAGGGTGAGTAGTCCTGAATGAAGTAGAGGCAATTGTCATTGTACTCAATGTTTTTTTTGCTGCCAGGCTTGTTTTATGATTTGTTCCTAATCATGGAAGCTGGAGAATTTGGTGACTATCAACCTCGGGTGAGCTTTTGAATTCACCGGTTTTGGGGTTAACACTCTGTGCACTCACTCAGTTTTGAAATTCAGAGCCACAAGTAGATGCAGAACATGACTGAGAAAGTTGGAACCAAAATCTGCCATTTCTCCCATCTACAACCCTTCTAGGAGCCCATAAATCCTGAGATTGTCCTGCTGGGATTGGGCCTCCAAATCTGTGCACTTTCAACTGAGTTGTTCCTGGTGATCTAACAGGAAGTCCACGCCGCAGGCTGCCTTCCATCACTGCTATTCTGTCCTCTGCTTTTTGGACCCTGGTTTCCAGGTTGGTGAGTTTAGAATGCAGGCTTTTGAATTCTTGTTGATTATCTGATCTGAGCTTTTTTATTTCCATTAGTAAAGTATGAAACATTGTGAGGGAAAGTTTTTCATGTTCTGCATTGGTATCCAGGCCCACCTTGCTTGATGGTGATTCATGACTGCTCCTCATGGAACTGGTGGGGCTTAATCCTCAGCCATCCTGCTTTGTTTGATGTTGCTGAGCTAAGGATCTGTTACCCTTATCCCTACCATTGTTCTTTGTGGTCATTTTATGAAAAATGTATCTCTTGGTATGATTTGAGGAGGGGAATTTGCAGTGAGGAGAGAGGGAGCTCCGTAATCAAGCTGCCATCACCTTGATGATATCACCAGACGTCCTGCCCTGTAGCGGTTTAAATGTAACAGATGAATGAAGAGAAAGAATGCAGTAGATCCACATTAAGGACTTCACTGAAAAATCTTATAACCATACAAAATATACTAACATACACATCTTTATACAGATGATAAATCAGATTCATGATTGTTGTTTTAGGAAACTGGATATTGAATTGTAAGTCACATTTTACTTTGGAAAGTAATACAACACCCTGTGAGTGGTAAATACACTATAATAAGTGAATCTACAATGTATGATTTGGAAGCACCAAGGGAGGTCGACAGGGAAAATGTCGACCTCCTGCACAGTGACGGCACAATACCATTGCAGGTATTCTGCCGCACAAACGATGAGTGTTTTCTGTGGGGGGCTGTGCCTGCCACAGCCCTCATGCATGGAGCTCTGCTCCCCACACCCCCAAACTTTAAAATCATCAACTCCAGGTTGGAGTTGGTCAAGGAGAGAGGCAGAACACTGGGGGATGGTTACACTCGAAAACAGACCATTACAGTGACTGTCGCTGTAATGGTCTATTTTCTAGTGTAGTTGTCATGGTGTTGAGCTGGAGGGAGCACTGTATGATTTAAACAACTATGTTTACAACACACCCTGTTATGTTAATAACAGTACTTGAAATGTTAATCTGAGGTCACCAGTTGCAGGTGGTTAACAATGATGTCAGGATGTAACATACTGTGGAACCTGTTTACTAGCTTTTTCTAAATCTAATGGAGCATGTAAAAGAAATGATAGAGGTAATATACTATTGCACTATTCCATGAACAATATGGTATACTATGAGATACGATAGAAACATTACTTGATCATCTACAATATATTAACAATATGTTATCATGTTACTAAAGTCTGTCTTTATGTGTTTGTGTATTATAGATGACAAAGAACCTTAGTGCATAAGCACTGAGGTAAGGGTTACCCCAAAGGGCATTGGCCGGGAAGCCAAGTTTCAAAGAAATACAAAATCACACATACCCCCATAATGCAAAGCATTATGGGCTGTATATACAAATCATCCCAAAATGTTATGCTGGTTCAACTTTAAACAGAAATTGGCACCATGCATTTCTGCTTAAAGTTGAACCAGCAGAACATTTTGTGGTGATTTACATATACAGCCTATGATGCTTTGCATTGTGGGGGTATGTTTGATTTTGTGTTTTATAGGTGACAATTCAGATAGTGAAGGCACCAGTGGCATCATAGAGTGGGCTATGTTGGGAGGTCCCAAAACATCCACTGATCCCTCCTGTGGCCAGCAGAGTGCACCACTGGGAGCTGGTTGCTCATTGAAGCCTAAACAATAGTGAGATGAGCCCAAGCCTGGTCAGTCCAGTAAATTCAGCTCTGCTGCAAGATTTGTCTTGTGCACAGAAATATAAGTGTACAATAATTGTTGCAGATCTTCATAACTAATTTTTGTTCTCATTTTTTGGGAGGGGGTGTTTTTTTCCCCTTCTTTTACTTATGGTTGGGAGGAATGAATGCCAGCCAGCAATCCAGACAAGCTACCGTATTATGACATATTTTATGGTTAATATTAATTATATACATACTGTACATGCATATTTTAAAAAATGTTGTTGTACTGCAGTACTGATGTAAGTACCTCAGAGCAACAGCTCCTCCTGCTGTAAGCATGGAGCAGTGACACCACAATAACAAAATTCAAAGTGCCATGTCTAAATGAATCCAAGTGTGCTGTTGATAGGTGGGGTGGGGGGAACACTGTCTTGATGTGTATGGTTTACTACACAAGAGTTTATATATACAGTATATGGAGAGGTGTAGTTGCACAACCAGAGGTAAAAAAAAAGGTGCCTGTCCTGAAGTACTCACAACAGTACCACATCACAACAAGTTTTCCTTTTACAACAGTTCTTACCCTGTTATGCCAAGAAAGATCAATACATTGTTATTGTTATTTGACAGTACTTGCTGCAAATATTCCTCACAATATTGCACGTTAGAGAAAACAAACATCAGGGTGGTGCCGTACAACAGCAGAGGAATGTTAATGATTGTGATGCATACTTTACTTTAAAACATGTTACACAGAAATACTGTATGGGCAACCATACACAACAGTGTTGTGTTTCCATCAATGGTTTCACATGACAGTGTATCAACCTTGAAAGAAAATCTCAAGAACTGCATGCTATTATCTGAATCCCAAGATGCAAACGCATGCTGACTTGTGTGTGGTTGGCCATGTCTTATTTTATATCAAATATATATTTTTTTTTTTACACGGAAGTGACAGACACCCCCAAAATGAACAAAAAAAAATGCCATTCCTTTGTTTAAATGATCTGATCTATGATCAAAATTAAATTGACAGTGTTTTTCAAGTTATAAGGTATAACTTTGGGCACTGGGTGCTTAGTAATCAGCTGTGTATGGGTTGAATAAAGATTTAAAATGTTATGACCTTTGAACTTTGCAGAACAACTATAATGCACACAATAACATTTTTTTCATCAGTCAGTTTTTCAACAGTTTTTTTGCCTGATTCTTCAAATCATTCTCCCTCATTGTAATGGTGAGAAGACAAGATGAATGAAATCATCAAGTTGTTTAACCAACTGTTTAGCTTGGTTTGCATGACTACCTTTATTTTTAATATCCGGAGGTTGCACAGATAAATCATCTATGTGTAGAATTCTCTGTTTGATACAGTTAATATTATCTGCCATAACAACAAAGTGTTCTCTTAATAAATGAACTTCCTGCCTCAGAATCAGTTGTTCAAAGAAAAACTACATGAGCCCTATATGAATCTTTCAAGCTTTCCTTTAATGCCTCACTCAATAATCTCCCCGAATGTTAATATTCCAACATTCCCAATTCTATAACTCCAGGCATAGTGGATAATATTTTTCCTTATTCTGAATTAATTACTTTGAACACACTACCTCTTCTTCAGTTATTATGATGCCTATTATAACTTCCCTATTTACAGCTATGCTATTACTATCAATATTATTCTATCCCTCAGTTGTTTTTTGGAGCTCCTTTATTATATCTTGAGGGATTAACCTGATGTACTTCAAGATCAGCTATGATACTGCAGATCCCCATTCTATGTTTCAGAAATGTATGGCTCTAGTCCTGCGTAGTTCCTGTAACTATGATAGGCCTCCCCTCATCCCGTTGCACTCTTTGTCCTTCATCTGGTATAACATTTTTCACCTCTTCTGAGCTCTCATTATCAAGAAATGCAGGAGACGTGAGGAGACATAAGGCTGGAGTTGCAATTAGTGTTGATACAACAATTGGAAAAATATATGTTATCAATAGAATCTGGCATAAAAAAGAAGTTTTGAGGGTGTGTGACAATTTCCATTGCTTAGGATCAGGGCACATTCCCCCCCCCCCCCTTGGCTTTGTCTAATTTGTTCTGTATTATCTATATAGATTGTTTTTCTATAACTCCAATTTAGATGCTTTGTTATCCTTTATTTTTTTTTTTTTAGTCTGTACTGCTTCTGGTATCTACCATTTTATCTTAGAACAATAAAATAAAATAATTCTCCTGAAGCAAGTTCAATTGCAAGGCCTTACTCAATAAAAGTCATCTTACAAAGCATGATATACCTGCACCTGCTCCAATACCTGAACCAATCAATGTTAGTATTAAAGAGGCTATAGACACATATAAAATATATTACTTAGTTTTTATTTACCAGGTAGATGAGATAGAAAAAAAACAGTTGCCTATTGTCAGGCATGACCTGGGAATGTAAATCATTTTTATTAGTTTGCAGATTAATCCCATTGGTCTTTGTAACCTAGATTATGGCCATAGACATAGGCAAAGTTCACTTTAGAATTAGAGGTCAAAAGTATAGCCATAACCTATTTCCCCTTTTTAGTCATTTTAGCCATACTCATCTACCATTCCATACAATCAGACTGAAATATAAAAGTTGCTAATCAAAAAATAATTCTATATTAGTGATATTTTTATTCTTATGCTCATACTGTATGTCCAAATTGAAAGAACTCCAAAATTTCCCAGTTCCTTGATTTATCTCCACTCAAACTTTCCTTGGTTCTTCTCATGGTTTTCTTAATTAGTTTCAGTTTATTTAAAAGATTTGGTAAGACCATGAGCAAAGATACCCAATTTCATGACAGCAGACCCATAGTAACAATTTGAATAAGGTCCATCACAGCACGGAGGTTATCACTGCCCTGCCCGCCCTTCATAAATCCAGCCTGCAATTTATGGATCAACAGTGGAAGAGCCATTTCCAACCATGTAGCCAAAATTTCTGCTAGGATCTTACAGTCAACAATCTTTGTTTTGGCCCAGTTGACCTTTAGGGCCAATATGGTGCTAAAAGAATATAAAGTGGCTTACACAATAAGGAGTGAAGTTTTGACCTTGGAAAGTAACAAAAGTAAATCATTAGCATACAATAATGAAGAAAAGGACTGAGTAGTAATAATAATAACAATAAATAAACTAAAAAATGAATTTAATAGTAGCTAGTTGTGACAAACTTGCTTTTGAAATATGAAGTAGGAATGTTTTGCCAAGCTTCACCAAGATGCTATAAAAACTGCTTTAGCAAGCTGCCATTCTTATACACAGTATGCAGTGCATCACCAGGTCAAACTAGCATAGTGAACCACAGTATTACAAAGTAGCATGAGTTTCATGGGTTTAAGTTTGCTTAATGCATTAATATAGATGTAAATGAGATTCAAATGTACTATACGTGAAAAATTCAGTAATGTATCAAGAAATGCAACTAAATTGTATAGTCATCAAAACAAGTAATGTAATTAGGAATTTATGGCAGACTGGGAAAAAGTTTTAAAGAAAGGAAGCTTATACTTGATTTTACTAGTCATTAAAAAGCCAAAAAAGAGTGTGATGCACTTAACAAACAAATACAAGAATTAAAAGCCTAAAGGACGACAACATATATAACTGAACAACTAAAAGAACTTAAGAGCAAAATTGATCTGCAACATGATAAGTTTAAAAATGAACTAAAACAGTATATATAATAGAAACATGACAGAGATGCCAGGGACTATGCTGATGGGACCAACTATAAATGGCAAGGTAAAATAAAACTTTTTTTGCCAAACCTATGCCACAGGACCTAAAAGATGGCTATATCTTGTCAGGAATGTACATGACTTTGACCATTTTGGTGAAACAATTCTATACAAAGGGAAAAAGAACTAGTTAGCACTCTAGAGAGACATATAGCTCTCCGACTTTGGCTCCAATGATGTCATAGCTTAACACATTTGGTGGTCATTTTAAGAAGCAGATAAGGCAGTTTTTTTTGAAATTGGAAGGCTGATTTTATGTTTTTCAAATGCTTTGGAACCACATTTAGGTAACTTATATGAATGTAGTTTTAGCATTAACAAATTCAGCAGTGTTTCCTTTAGTCCAGTTTGAGGTCAAATTTTTGAATAGTTTGTTGTCAAAATGTTGTTTAGGTATCCTTTAAAAACAAAAAAGCTGTGGCAGTGAGAGTGCTGCAGTAAATGGAGATCTTTTTCAGCACAAAGTCATTGCCGGAATATTAATTGAGTGAAGAACTTTCATCTAACCAAAGAGACAATCAGAATTTACTTCTCCATTTGTATTTAGCTGGCAGCGAGAGTGACTGCTAAAACGTTTGCACATTTGATTTTTGATTTTTTTTGCTGTTATTTTTATGCTGCTCCTGAACCTATGTGAGAACTAGTGTTTGGGGGCAGTTTAGCTCTGGTAAGGTGAGAACTCCCCAGAGGCTTACAGAGATTTATATTTACATTTATTTAATATTTGTTTTTTGGTACAATTTTGTTTATTTTGTATGTTATTTTGTATTTGTTTGCATTTTTATTTGTTCTTGAATTTATAATTGTTTTTATTGTAAATTGTTTTGGGGTTGGGAGGGGTTTTATTTTTAGAGATGTGCCTGGGAAAGAACTGGGAAGGTGCAGCTGTTCGGTGGCCCTCCTTCGGAGTCTCCATCCTTTTAAACTTCCTTCACTCCCTTTAGAGATTTATGAGAGATGCTGGGCCTTAGGAATTGCTCAGAGTGGGGCCTCCAGAGGAGGACTTGTCCAGGTGGTTGCCAGAGAGTCACAGATATGGTGGTGAGATGGAGGAGATTCCCTGGGGCGAAATGGCCACTAGAGAGGGGGTTCTCCCTGTTTGGTGCCCATACTCAAGGCTTCTCTGAAACCAGTAGGCAGGTAGCTGATCAAGTGATCTCCCCTTATCCTACTCAGCTGCGTTATGCAATGCCAGGTCAATGAGGAACAAGACTGCCATAATAGCAGACCTGATTGCCTCGGTAGACCTGGCTTGCATCACGGAGACCTGACTGGATGAAAATGTGGCTCCTATTTTGGAGGCAGCAGTGCCAGCTGGGTACTCCATGACACACAGCCCAAGGAAATATCACAGAGGTGGGGAGTGCCATTTGTTTTAAAGCTGACCTGGGCCTCACGGTGCTACTGATGGGTCCAATGGAGTCCTTTGAATGTGTTGCTGTGTGAGGGGGGTTTTGGCCTCTCCTGCTAATAATATTGTTATCCATAGTAAGTACAGCCCTTATGAGGGCATGCACAGCAGTTTTTCTGGTGAGTCCTGAGGCTTATTACTTGGCCCTCCACGAAGACCCAATTGTTGGTTAATGAGATGGGAAAAAATACAACAGGGGAACTGTACATGCTGCCTTCACTGTGCAGAAGGGTGATGATTCACTCAATGTTTACTGTGGGAGCAGAAGTCAAACACTGAAAACGTGGACTTAAGTGTGATTTGGGAGGTATTTTTTAACAGTGCCAGCTGATTATCAGTATTGATGTAGGTCTGCACAACTCTCTGAGGTATACGATTACAGTCTGAGGTGTGATAATTCTCTTCATGAGACGGCAAGCTCATATGCAGTCCCAGGCAGTAGTAAGAACACAGTATGGATGGTGGGGTGTTTAACAGAAGCCAGGCTAGGTGCAGGGGTTTCACTTGGAAAAAAGAATACAAGAGAAGCTTTTTTTGTGGATTAACAAGAATGCTTGAGCTTTGGAATTGGACCAGAACTGTACTTCAATGTGTGACCCTGAGCAAGTCACTTAACTTCCTTGTGCTGCCAGACCAAATCTGTAAACTGGGTTTCAGCATAGTTTCTCTCTCCTGGTTAACAAAAAAAAAATAAAAAATCAGGGCATCACATAACCACTACATCATCAAGTATTTGAAGTGTTGCACTGTTCTCCAGTTTGCCAAAGAGAAAGTCAGTTAGATTGCAAACCATTTTCAGCAAGTTTAAGTAAATAAAATGAACAGAACCATAGCCTAACATGTGTACTGATCAAAATAATCCACATGTTAACATATGGTGTTGATCATTCTGGTAAAACAATTCAAAACAAAGAGGGAAAGAAGAACTAGTTAGCCTATAGGAATATATATTGGTCTCTGGCTTTGGCTCCAATGATGTCATTATGACTCATCACTTACAGTGGTAGCCACAGACATTGCCAGCTATTTCCAGATTTTTCATGACATTTCTCAAGAGTTTCTCTCAGCTGCCCCTGTGGAAATGCAGAAAGCAGGAGATATTTCTGGAAATATCACATAAAGTTCGGGAAATAACTAGCAGTGTCTATGGCTGCTACTGTAACACAGTTGGCAGACATCTTAGGGAGGAGGAAAGGCTGTTTTTTGTAAGTGGAAGGCTGATGTTTACATTTTTCAAAAGCTATGAAACTGCATTGATGTTACTTACATGAATGCAGTTTTAGCATAAATGCAAATAGTAGCCTTTACTTTACCTCACTATGAAGCCAGATTTTGGATTTACAGTTTTAAAAAACTGCTTGTTTAGGTATCCTTTAAATGTTAAAGGCCCTCTCACAGCCTCCCAAGTCAGAATGTACATGTACTCAGAACAATATCAGCCCCAGATTATTAAGTCTGCATATTATAGCCAAAGGAAAAATTACCAATAGAAATCCTGTACGGAATCAAATCCCAGTCCACTGCAAAATGGAGGACCCCACACCCATTCTGTATGGGAAATCATGGCAGGACCTTCAGCCACAAGAAACAATGGCAACACCAAGAAACAAAGGATCCAATAAGAATGTCAAAGTCCACTTAAGCACATCAAATACAAACTCCTTTGCACACCCTAGAAGTGGCAAGCGCTACCAAATAAAATAATTAATTAACTGCAGTAGCAAAGGAGTCATTTATGCATTATTTTGCCCATGTGGACTGATGTATCTGGGATAAAGGAAACATGCTCTCAAAAATCACATTGCAGAACATAAAATGGCCATAAGAACAAACAATGAAAAATATGCTATGGCAAAGCATTTCATGGAGGCACACCATAGATCTGCGGCTGCACTGAGACATTTGGGTTTGGAAAAATTCCAACCAGACTGCAGAGGTGGCAGTTTAAAACAAAAACTATTACGTAGAGAAGCTTTTTGAATTTTTAACCTGGAAACACTTTATGCAAGAGATCTGAATAATAAAATACCTCTACACTCACTATGAACTTTATTCTTTGAATGCATTTATACATATAGTTGTGCTGTCAGCTCCTGAGCAAATGTTAACTGCATTTTGCAATAATTTTGTTAGCTACTTATTTGCTACTATAGATTTATTGTTTCACTTTTTTATTAATATGTACTTGATATTTAATTCCTATTGATTATCTCTTCAGCACTTTAACATATTTAGCACTTTAAGAACATTTGCACCATCTTGCACTGTTTGTTGGATACTATAGCTTTAACTGTCTATTCAGTATTTAAGTAAGCACCCAACTGACCCTCCCCACTCTGATGAAGAGGTCATGTGATATTGAAATGTAAGTGGGCCAGGTACTATTCAGGTATGCTACTGGTTTGCAGAGACTCTGGGTCCATGACAGTTCCTTTAAAACATTGGATTATTTTTTCTATATTGGATATTATCAGTCTCACTACACTATTTGGATAACCTTTCCTTAGATGTGGATTTAACTGGTTACTTGAACTGTCTGCTTGAATTTACTGCCATGTGTGATTAAAATAAAGTAAGTCTGAGACTTTTCTTCAAAATTTACAATAGTGTCTGTGCCCTTTTGTGATGCATGCATGTATGGGAAGGGAGCCCTAATGGAGTGCTGACCTTACCTGCTGTTTTACAGTGCTGTGTTCTCCAGGGGCTAGACTAGGTTGGCATGGTTGTGGGCTTGAAGGTAACTTGTTTCATTGGTTCTGGAAATGGTCTACCATTCAAGAATGGTGGGTACAGAGAGTAAACTATTAGCATTCCTTTATAAAAAAACAAATTCCATCTGCATTCCAATTGATGTTTTTTAATAATAATATAATATAATAATAAAATGTATTTATACAGCACAATTCAAACATATATCAAAGTGCTGTACAAGAATTAAAACAGAAATAATCATTAAATACTAAAAACCAGTATAATACAATGATATAACATTCAGCAATCCCCATAGGCACAGCTAAATAAATATGTTTTTAGAGCAGTCTCCATGGTCAGGCACTCTCTAGTCTGACAAGGTAGAGAATTCCACAGGGTCGGGGCTTCATACATAAATGCTCTTGCACCAAAAGTTTTCAGTCAAACCCTGGGAGCCTCTAGCAGTCCCTCATTGGCTTAATGGAGGGGTCAAAGTGGGTGGTAAGGAACCAGAAGCTCTTACAGGTAGCCTGGACCCAGTCCATGCAGGACCTTATAAGTCAGTAAACTGACCTTGAAGGTGATTTGCCACTGGACAGGCAGCCAGTGCAGTTCATGCAGCACAGGGGTGATATGACTAATCCAAGAAACCCCAGTTAGTAACCTGGCTGCAGCATTCTGCACTAGCTGCAAGCAGCAAATATCAACCCCCGGAAGACCTAGGTAAAGGGAGTTGCAGTAATCAAGGCGGGAGGTCATAAAGGTGTGGATCAGCATTGGAAGGTCACTAGACAGAACAAGGTGCTTAATCTGGGTGATATTCCTCAGATGGAAAAAAGAGGATTTGACAACAGCCGACACCTGCGAGTGGAGTATGATGTAACCAATGATAACCTGGATAAATATGAGCATTACATTTGTGTTCTACAATCAATGACAACTAAACAACTTTTTCTTGAGAACTGGAATGCCCCAAAACTATGGAATTTTGAAGTATATTGGAGGTGTCACATGTTATATCAAGGTGCCTCTTTTGAGAAAAATTGTGGAATAAAGTACTGTATATGAAACTGATGTTCTGTTTGAGGACTCACGTAGACAGTTGGAAAAATTCTTCCTCCTTTAATTAATCTTTGAATTAAAGAAAGTGATTTAAAAGATGTTGTGATAAAGTGTTGTGATGCCTCACAGAAAATATATATACATTTTAATCTATGTTAAGAAAACAAGAAATATGAAAGATGTACTATTAAGAGATTTGTTATAGAGACTTCTCTATTCTTCTGGGGGGGCATTTTTGCATATAACAATTTATGATATGCCCTGTAAATTCTGCTGAAAATTCAATAAAACATCTATTAAAAAAAGATGCATACATTTATTTTAGATGCACATATGTGTGTTGTTCTGGAAGCAAATGGCCATCCAGGCCTTGTGCTTTCATTTGTAGCAAAACAACAATAAAATTTTCAGAATAGCTTTCTTATTACCCCACCTCATGAACCAGGTACTGAAAATTTTAAAATCCATGCCAAAATGTTATGCCGCACTACCACAGCATCGTTGTGTGCCACATGTGCGGAAAGACAGTTTAATCAAGATTTGAAAATTAACAACTCTCAGGTTCATGAGGCGGTGTAACAAAATGGGTATGTTGAAAATCTGGGGAGAAAATATTTAAAATGACCAAACTTACAAGTGAGCATAGCTAAATATCAAAGGATATGCATAACTTTGCCATTTTAACATATTTTGACCATACATTTTCAACATTGCCTTCTTAGTACCCTACCTCATGAACAAGGGTGGTGAACATTTTCAAATCCCAGCCAAAAGGTGATTTCAACAAGTGACCACAAAATCACTTTTCAGGCTGGATTTGCATAATTTCACCACTATTGTTCATGAAGTGAGGTCTCAAAAAGGCCATGTTGAAAATTTGGTGTCAAAATATACAAAAATAACAATGTTATACATCAGAGTTGAAAACCCCATTGAAATACATTGAACCACACTTACCTTAGTTTCTCATATTGCAGTCAGTGGTTCCGGCAGCAAGATGTGTCTTTGATCATAGGTTGGATCTTCACCCTGGGACCAGTTCAGGTTTGTAAGGTTGTGGGGTGGGGTTGGGGTGGTGGATGTTTAGTGGGATGTCAGGGTGGGGGTGGGATCATATCTGTGAGGGACCATTTTCTTTTTTACAGTTTGTTTTAAAGACATCGAGGGACTGTTTTCTTTATTTTAGACTGGATGGCAATTGGGGGTTGGGGGTGCTACTAGACACCACCATTCAATCATGAAAGAAGATGAGATGTGTAGATTATATGAGAACGGGGTGAGTGTTTGGTGTGAAAATCCCAAGGCAAACCCCATGCTTGATAACCAAAGATGCAAGACAAGTGAAACTTTAATGGTGGGTGGGGGTGGGGTGTTTGCGTTGGAAATCCTAACACCACATTTCCCTGCTTTTGTTGCTTTAACCCTAACTAGTGCATTAACAATTTTTTTTTTTAAAAGAATTTCTTTACTTTTTGAGACAGGATAATTGTATTCTCATTTGTCAGTGGGAGTGTAGGGCTGTCTGGACACTGCCGTTGCATTTATAGTAAAACAGGAATTAAATTGTCAGCATAGCACTCATATTACTCTACCTCATGAACTGATAATGATAATTTTGAAATCCCCAACAAAACATAATTCCACCCAAGCAAAATGCCATTGAATGTCACAGGTGTGAAAACACACATTGGCCATGGTTTGAAAAATAACAGCTGTCAAAAGGTGGTGTAAAAAGATTATTATGTTTAAAATTTGGAGTCAAAATATTTAAAATTGCCAAAGTTTTGGGGGAGCATAGCAAAATTTTGATATATGCACATAACTTTGCCATTGTTACATATTTTGACCCAAACTCTCAGTATAGCCTTCTTATGACCCCACCTGATGAACAAGTATGGTGAACACTTTTAAATCCCGTCCAAAAGATGGTTTCACTAAATGATTGATAAATCACCTTTCTGGCCAGATTTGCGTAATTCCATCAACATTGTTCATAAGCTGGGGTCACAAAAGGCCATTTTGAAATTTTGAGCTCAAAATATGGCAAAGTTATGCCACAAAGTTGAAAACCGCATTGAAATGCATTGAACCACAGTTACCTTACTTTCTCATACAGCAGTTGGCATTTTCAGCAGCATCTTCAATCAGAGAGTGGATCATCACCCTGGGACCTGTTCAGGTGAGTGAGGGGGTGTGGAGGATGCAGGGTGGTGTGTGGTCAATAGGAGGATAGGATGGGGGGTTGGATTGGTGAGGGACCATTTTCTTTTTTACAGGTTAAAAAAAGACATCAAGAGACCGTGTTCTTTACTACATTCTCAAGTGGAGGTGTCATTATAATACACAGGATTCTGAAGCCCGATCATCCTTTTTTTACACATCACTATGTCCCTTTACTTTATGTTCTTGGTAGTGAAGTTTCTTTTTATTGTTATAATTGTTTAACTGTGATAGTACATGTGCATTACAAAGACACCAAATTGGAGATGTCCTTGTAATGCACATGATTCTGCCCCTTCAACACCCTTTGTTTACCTTTTTGCATTCGATTTACCACACAAGCTGTAACATTTATCCCAAGGGATATCAAACTCTTGTTTCTGGGTACATTTCACAGCCAGCTTTTAATGCAAGCTTCTGCAGTGGTTTGGTGTGCCATGTGATTCAGATAGTGAACAGTGTGGCTTTATGGTGTATCACTGACAGCAAACAAAGGTTGTGGCTCAGGCAGGGCTTGCAAAGTCTGTCAGTGTGCGTCTTTATTGGTTCTATGTCATAAAAGTGATTGCCAAATGGTGATTGTTATTATGGCTAGTGCATATAGATGAAAACCAAATCGGCAATATGCACTTGTAGGCTAATTCAGACATCTGACATTGGTTAAGGGCGAGGGAAGGCGCCCTGTACCCCACCCTCTGCTTTAGATTCTAAACCCAGAGGGGTGCATGTCGAGGGGGGTCACAGCCCAGACCAGAAAAAAAAATAAAGTCCTGCAGCAGCAGGCACCAGCAAAACAACAACCTTCCAGACACCAGCCATGAACCCAGGACCCGCTGTGCTGGGGCCAGCCTCCCTCACCACCACACCACATGGCTAGCTCAGTAGCAGGAAGTCCAGTACATCTCCTTAAGCCACTTCCTTATCCCTTCCCTTCCCCTGGCTAATCTTTCTTTCCGGTCACCATCTCCTTCCTTCCCTTTTACAGCTGGTCACTATCCTTGAGGTCATCCTGTGATAAAGGCATCGAATATGAGTCTCTATTTTTGAAGTCACCCATATTCTGGCACTATTATGACAGGATACCCCATTTACTGTATGCCATTTATGAGACAGTTTTTTTTTTACTACTGTTACAATTGTTAAATGGTGATACTGCATGTGCATTACAAGGACACTGCAATGGTGTTTTCTTGTTTAATGGCTCATTTCCCAGTTTTTAACAGCTTTCTAACCCAGCTGAGCTCTCTTTACAGCTCTCTCTCTCTGTCAAACATAAACACCCCCACTCCCTCCACCCCCACCTCCCATACATGTGCATGCATGCACACAGTATCACACCACAACACACACACACACACACACACAGATGCTGGTAATGGTTACTGTATATATAAATACCAGAAACATATTGAGTGGAGATGCTCACTCATTCTCTCTCTTGTACCCCCCCCAAAGCAGGATGCTGGTGATAATTTCTGAATGCAGAAATCCCAGAAACATGTAAAGTGGAGATGTGTGTTCCTGCACTCCCTCTCTCTCTTTTCCCCAACTTATCCACTCTCATTCCTTCAAATAGTACTATTATTTCTTCACTTTCTATGTTCACTTCCATTTAAAAGTTCCTTTTCGATTTTGGCTAGTTGTTTAGGTGGGAAGTAAAAATGCCTTTGCATTTATTAGTGAGGTATTTTCTCTATTGTGTTGTGTACCATGAACAGTCTTGATTTCATTTTGTGATTTTTAGATGGAATTTTCTAGAATCCAACTATAACCATATCAGACTCAGAAGAAAGATGTGTAGTGTTCATTTTAAGATGATCTTAAGATGGCAGTGGTGGTTTGGATGGAAATCCCCAAGGTCCAACACCTACTACTTCTTTTGGTGGTGTGGAGGAAATTAGAAGAACTCATAATGAGTCAATGAGGGAATACTGAACAAGAATCAAGGCAGATGGAGACACATATTGTTTTTTTCTGTCAGTGTGAAACATAGCAGATATCATTGAATAAGGTGATAATGTTTAAAGGAAGGAAAGCCCACTACAGGGAAAAATCATACCTTCAGATGAGGAAGTACAAGGCAAAGTAAACAGAAAACAAAGAAGATGATATTACTGAATATAGAGAATATAGAAAGTGGACAATGGCAGAAATGGATAAAATGAGGGTACAGAGAAGAGAACAGAAAAGAGATCAAAATGGAAAATTTAACATTTCAGAAAAGAAGGATGAATTAATGAAAGCAGATACTGTATGCATTGAAGAAAAAGGGATCACCTCATTAAACGCTGCAACAGAGAAATAGACACCGATGCATACAATCTTGAATCTGAAACCAACTCATTGTCTGTGTCTACTCCTGTACACTGCACAGGGCACTGTTGTCCCACAGATCCCATTTAGCACTCAAACTGCCATGAGAAAAGCCATTTCATGGTAATTAAAAGCCATGCCTAAAGGTCCCCAGAAGTTCACAGAGATTGTCTCTTCAATGCTATTCAGTAGAACATCTTAAAGAAAGAAAATAATTTCAGAGAAATTTATTCTTATACTCAAAAAAAAATGCTTACACTTTCTTAAAGCAATGACCTTAAACCTAATAACGTAAAAACTAATAAGTATTGTACAGTACTCTACCCTCTGTGTCATTACACTGAATGTATGTATCCTACCCTTGGCTGCTATTTTTCTCCCAAATTTTTCTCCTAAATTGTTAATGTACAAACTTTTGCTCATTTCTGTACTGCCTAAGCATTTCCAATTTATGTATGTGGGTCTCGGCCCCCAGGTCACATCTGGAATCGAGCATGTTGCTCAGTATATTTTCCTGGTAAAACTCATAAATAAATAAATAAATAAACCCACACTTGAAAACATAAAAATGTCATGAAGGAAGGATGATGTATGACTGAAAAGACATTAAAACATTATGTTGTGATCACAAAGCAATATAAACAAGTTCTGGCCAGAGCTAATAGGGCTGTGACGAGCTGCCAAGCGATCATGTGTGTGTATAAATTATTGAATGCCTGGGTGTAACTTGGCCATTTTTTTGAGGTGTTACACCAGATTTTCAACATGGCCTTTCTGGAACCCCTCCTCATGAAGAGTGTCAGCGTCATTTTGTTCAGTTGTCCCAAAAGGTGATTTTATAGAACGACTGTGCCATTGTGTACCACAGGTGCAAAACCACATTTCAGGCAGCATGTGGTAAATGACAGCTGTACTGTTACAAAGAAGGTGTGCAAAAATTGCAATGTTGAAAATGTGGAGTAAAAATATAAAAAATTGGCAAAGTTAGGAGTGTGTGTAGAAACTGTGCAATGCACACTTACAACGCAGTCATTTCATGGAATTTGTTCACCAGATTTGCAACATGGGCTGTTTGGGACCCATCCTCCTGAACAGTGCCACTGTCATTTCATGAATTGGTCCAGAAAGGTGATTCCACACAGCGACCATGAAATCACCTTTCAGGATGAAGTAATGAAATGACAGTGAAAGTTTTCATGAGGTGGGGTCCCAAGAACCACATATTGGAAATTTGGGGCCAAAATTCCAGAAAATGGCTGATTTATCAACATAAGTTGAAACCCCCATTGCATGGCATTATAACTTGCTTACCTTTAATTCTTCAGTTTGTGGTTAAGCTTTGAAGAGTGCAGACGTGTCCTGATTGAGAGAAGATGACAGTGCTGACCACCATAGGTAAGCATGGGGTAAGGGGGGATAAAGGTAGGAGGGTGCTTAGCAGGAGGGTGGGGATGGGGAAGGGGGACTGGGGCAATGCCAAGGGACCATTTTATTTTTTGCAGAAAAAAATGTCGGGGGACTGTTTTCTTTATTTACAGGGGACCAAAAATAATCCCAGACATTTAGGCACAATGGGTTGGGCTCCCAGTGTGCCACATGAGTGGGGGAAGCACATTGGGGGACCATTTTCTTTATTTACAGGACATGAAAAAAACAGACATTTAGGTACACTGATGTGGACTCTCAGTGTGCCACATGAGTCCGGGAGTGGGTACATGATGCCACACGGGGATTGAGCACCCCAATATCAGCAGGGGGCATGGAAAAATACATTTGGGCACAGTGGGGTGGGCTCCCAGTGTACCACATGAGTGGGGGGTCTACATAATGCTGACACAGGGATTGGGGATCCTGATGTCAGTGCATAAATGGGAATGGAGGGAGCAAGGAGGACAGTAGCAGTGGGAGGGTGCGAGACAATTTTCTTTGTTGCCAATGCTGGTGGCAGTGACACCGCTGTACATGCACAGCACTCGCACATGTGCAGTTGTGGTGAATGACATGTTGCCATTCACAACATGATGGCACCAGCAGAACTACACATGTGCGCAAGTCACACATGCGTAGTTCATGCCTATGAATGTGGAAGTAACAGCTGAAATAGTGTAGCTGTTATTCTGTAGCAGCCGATTGTGGTGGAAGGTTTCAAGCTCCATTGGGCTTTCAGAAGGATACTTCCAAAAGTCCAATGGAAGGTTCCACAATCATCCATTTTTTGAGCTACTGAGCAATCCCAAAATGGCTGCAGTCTCCACACACAGCACTAAGATCATAGCGTCACAGGCAGTTTGGATTGACTGGAATGTACTTTGTGCAAATTTAATCTTAGATGAAGTCTACTTAATGAAAAGGATAATAAGAAGTGATGCTTTACTTTTATCTTAAGTTCAAATCATGAACATTTTATAAAAGAGGTGATACAGTATATCAAGATAATTGCTATATTCAAAATTTGTTAGGAAAGAAGAATGCTGCCTGAGAAGGTGCTTGAATCATCCTTATGTACAAGCAACCTATGACCAGTTCAACATGTTCTGGTCAAAGCCGATAAGGCTGTGGAGAGCTTTAGGGATGATTTTACCCATTATTGCTAATGAATTTGCATAGTGCAGATCTGCTGAGAGGCTGTTTCAATGTGGTCTTCTTTTTATACATTTTTACAATGTATTTTCCTAGAATATGCCTCCTGATTAATATATATTTAGCCTGGATAGTTCACAGAAGAAATGTCATCTTATTTTTGGGTGGTAAAGCACTAGCGGTAGAACACTGGAATGTGTCATACTGTACATAGGTACAAGGAGTGTGTGGGTGATAGTGCCCAGTGGCCATGCACCTCAGGCACTCGCATGTGGATCCATCGTCCCAATGTCATTGCACTACTCAGTGTGGGTGAAAACCGATGCTGTACTCACTCACTCACACAGGTCCCGGAACAGGCATGTTACAGCCGACCTCCCATTTGTTGTATAATTGGGGAACCACAAATGCACTATCCATAGCCTGGAGCGTACACAACAAATGTCATTGCAGGATACAGGCACCCCATGGCTCCAAGGATACCAGAGCAGTCTGGAGGGTGGCATGTTACACAGGGGAATGGGGAAGAGTGTATGACAGCAGGAGAATACAGCATCAACAAGGCATACATTGGAGGTATGTCAATTCCCTTTTACTGTTTGCCAGAGACATACACACAGCTACATGCACTGGTCAGTCTGCAGCTTGTGTAGTGCCCCAATGTACTGTATAGCCACTTGGGTCATTCTGGAGTGAAGGTCCCCAACCTGGGTCCAGTGCAGTTAATGGCTGGCTGTAGCAGGGTGTGGAGGGCAGTGCCAGTCTCTGCAGCAGCTAGGGTATGGGGGGAGCAGGGTTGTCTATGTACCAAGGCAGTGGGTGGGAGTCCTCTTTGCTATGGATATGGACCATGGTTTCCTCTGGTGCGATTGGGTCCAGGGGGGCCCTACACTATGGGGCTTTTCAGGGATGGAGTTGGATCAATTGGAAAATGGAGGGGGTACTTTTAGTCCACCAGGGCCGCCAGTCTGCTATGCACCTGGGTGCACTTCTACAGCCCACTTGTTGGTGGCTGGCTGGCTTAGGCCAGCTATTCATGCCCTAGCTGTGGGCCATGCTGCTCTGGGCTGTGAGGAGTGAATTTCCCATTAAGTGTGCTGCAGTGCAGCATATGCATGGGAACACACCCTCAACTTGCACAGCATACTATTTGTGTACACGCTGACCCATTCCTTTGTGGCAGGTGCATCACGTACATTTGAATATCATGCTGTGGTGCATTGTTGGATTTGTGTGGCACATCTCACATTTTCACCAGGATGCACTGCTCATCTCCTTTGAATATGGGGGTCCTAGTCTAGGCTACCTTGAAGAAATACATTATCAAAATGAAAAAATCATGACACCACTGAAAACAAGATATTGCATCTAATCTGGGACAGCCTGAGTAAATACAGTGCAGAAATGTATAAATGAAGATCCCTATGACAGTGAAATGTAGCATCTCTCCTACGCTATCCAGGATACAAAATATAGGATAAGAAATATTTAAAGGAAATCTACTTTAAAGTGAACTGTGGTCACTGACATAAACAGTTTCTTTTTTGTAACAGCCATACAGGGGTCTGGTGTACATATTTTATGGGACACATGCAAACAGAGGTGAGAAAGAATACGTGCCTCAGCTGGGAATTGAACCCAGGCTGCCCAGAATACCATTCTGTTTGCGCTAACCAGCTGCGCCACTGAGACAACTGGAACCTGGGCCATCTCTGAGTAAAATTACTCTTTCTCAAATGAACAACCCAATGGCAACACAAATATTTATTTGAAACAATAACACAGGAATCTGGTGTACATATTTTTCGGAACACATACAAACAGTGGTGAGATAGAATAAGTGCCTCAGATGGGACTTGAATCCAGGCTGCCCATAATACCATTTTGATTGCGCTAGCCATCTGCACCACTGAGACAACTGGAACATGGGCTGTCCTTTAGCACATTACTCTTTCTCAAATGCACAACCCAATGGCAACACAAATATTTACTTGTAACAATTACACAGGAGTGTGGTGTGCATATTTAATGGAACACATTTTAACAGAGGCGAGAAAGAATAAGTGCCTCAGCTGGGACTTGAACTCAGGTCACCTGGAAATATTGTGGCTATGATGATGGTGTGTAGTGTGTGTGTGTGTGTGTGTGTGTGTGTGTGTATGTACAAAATATAAGATAAGAAATATTTAATGGAAATCTACTCTAAACTGAACTTCACTATGTTCGCTGGAATAAACAGTTTTTTTATAACATATTAGAATACAATATTTATTTTGAATGTTGTGGCCATGAGGATGGTGCATATAGAGAGAGTGTGTGTGTGTTGCTTTAGCTCAATATATTTTTTCCCAAAAAGATAGTACAAAATGGCTTCTTACTGATGCATATTTAGCCTAAGCAATTCACTGAAGACCTGGCATATGTCTGAGACTGCTCATTAAATAGTGTCTGTAGAGGTTAAAAAACAGTGTAAATCATTGACTTGCTGGGGAAAGGGTGACATTTATGAGTTATGAATCTTTCTTGAAAGACAGTACATTCCCAAGTTAAATTAGTATCAAGAAGCTGTTTAAATGCTTAGTATTTAAATGTGCAAATCTCCAGTTTCATAGGCAACCAACATTTAACAGATATTTAACAAGCTGTTTCAGTTTCCTAATGGCATCTGATAAGCAGCTTGGAGTTATGTCTCCAACATTCTTAACAGAAATAAAGGAATATTTTATTTCAGTTGGCATGGAAGGATACATTGAAATGTCGAAAACATTTGTTCCATGAAACTCCATTTTCAAGCTACAGATAGCAAAATGGAAAAGGAACACCCAGAACTGCTAACAGAGTACAGCAAGTTTGTTACACTGCACCCTCTCAACATCAGCCACATATCCAAACATAAACTGAAGGAGAGAGGGGCATTGCACCATATTCACATGTGTGTATATGTAACCAAAATTGGGACTTGTGCACCTATACCAACTTGTCATCACATTATCTGATTACTGTATTCTCCATGTCACAGTTCTGGGGTGTTGTGAGCAGAGATGGAGACCTGGCACCATTTTCTCATGTGCATATGTCCCCTTGGTAACCCATCTTGGGGCTTGTGTGCTTCTGCCCCCTTGCTGTCATATTGTTTTATTGCCATATTATTTAAGTCACAGTACTGAGGTGTTGCATCTGGAGAGAGGGAGGTCTACCACCATGTTCTCATGTGCACTTCTAACTCCTTCTCTGCATGCCATATCAGTTGTGCCTGCACTAACCCTGCCTGAAATTCTAGGGTGTTTATGAGCTGCACTATGATTGAGACAAGCTCTTTTCCCAGTGTATCTTGGCTGCATTACTTAAATATATGACTGGGTTCACCGAATTGAATCATTATTTTCTTAACCTCATAGAAAGTGTTCCACCAGACAAATTCCTCTTTCTTATGCTGTCTATTCTCGGCTCTATCCCTACAGAACATTTCCAATTAACATCCTTTTTACTGTGTATAGAAGATTTAAAAATATTTTCATATGCTTGTCATTAATAAGCTTTTGTTATGAGAAGTGCATATTTACTTCTATGTACTGTACCATACTTACATAATGTAAAATTCTCATGATGGAGTCCATGCTGCTCACAATAGGAGTCTAAGTAAAGACTGCTAACATAAAAAAATATCTACAACTTTTTCATTGGTGTGTATCTTATACTTATAGGTCCTCTTAGCAGTATGGCAAAGATCACCTGGGAAAACCAACATATGCATGTCATAGCTAAACTGTGAAATCCTCTTGTTTGTGATATAATGGTGTCCTATGTTGCAGTTTAAGTAATGACCCACAGATATATGGATTAAGAATAAATGATTATATTTTGTAAACTTAAAACACAAATAGAAGACAGAGGCATTAAAACTGCAAATGTATTTTATTACTAAAAACAGCAAATTTGACAACAAGGACACCTTTTTACCCATGAAATAGTTCCCATATGACAACTTGCAATCCCATTTTTCAAAACATAGAAATGATAAATTATCATTATATTTTGGATTACACAACTGCCACATGTAGACATTGAAAATAATATAGTCATGAACATTGAACAAACCTTGTTTGAGGACATGAATATCACACTTGTTCTCTTGAGCATTGTCCACACAGAAAGGATAGATAGATAGATAGATAGATAGATAGATAGATAGATAGATAGATAGATAGATAGATAGATAGATGGATGTATATTTTATATATTTAATGCACCCTTCCCCGAGGCTCAGGGTGCCTTACAGTGAAAGACATCATAAACATCGTAATTGATCAGATAATGCATCTAACATCACTGAAATAATAAATATAATAAATAATTGATCCCATCTGTAATTATATTCCCTATACTCTCAGTCAATAACAATAATTAGACTCAATTTACTCTATTAATCCCCTAAGGTTTCTTGAAATAGAAACATTTTTAATCCTCTTTTAAATATCTCAACAGAAGGGGCCCCCTCAGGTACCCAGGTAATGATTTCCAGAGGATTGGTGCTGCACCTCAAATGACCAATCCTCTGATGATGATTTCAATCTCACCCTGGGCACCTTCAGGAGGACCTCCCCTACTGATCTGAGAGAGTGACTGGGGCTGTACGGATACAGCAGCTGTACCAGGTAACCAGGACCCAACCCATGTAAGGCCTTATAGGTCAGCAGACCTATTTTAAAGGAGATGCTCCACTGAACCAACAGCAAGTGCAGTTCATGCAGCACCAGCCAAATATGACACAATCTTTGCAGCTGAGCAGACGCATTCTGCAGCAGCTGCAGGCACCAAAGCCCCCCCCCCGACCCCAAGATATAGCATGTTACAATAGTTGACCATCAGGGTGACAAATGTACATATCAATGTCACCAGACCTTCTGGAAGGATAAGGGATTTTATCTGGGCAACATTCCAGAGATGGTAAAATCCATTCCAGAAAATTGCCAACACCTGGGCATCTAGTGTCAGTTCATTGCCCAGAATGATGCCCAGATTTTATACCTTGGGGGATGCTTCCAGTTTGGAAGTCCTGATATGCACCCCTAAATCCTCCCCAGAGGCCTCCACTCCCCTCATCCCAGATCCACCAACAGCACTTCAGTCTTACCCAGGTTAAGGCCCAGCCAATTCGATGACTTCTAAGACCAGATCTCAGTCAAGCGCTTGTTCAGCTCATCCACTGCATCTCTTCTTCCCAGTGTGAAAGGCAGGTAGAACTGCATAGTGATGAAACCAAAGTTTATACAGCCTGATAACCTCACCCAGGGGAAGCATATACAATGCTAATAACATGGGGCAGAAGACAGAACCTTGGAGTACTCCATAGGATAGGACCACTGAGTCTGAGGAATAATTCCTCAACACTACCCCCTGTTCCTGCCTTGGAGGAAGGACTCAAGTCAGTCAATGACCTTGTCGATGAGTCCAACATACTTCCGCAGTCTGTCCAACAACAGCCCATGATTCACAGTGTTGAATGCTGATGAAAGGTTGAGTAGGACAAGAAAAATCATTCTCCCTATCCCTCACACTGAGCAGATGATTCATCACCCATGCTAGTTCAGTCTCCATGCTGTGCATAGCCCTAAATCTGAACTGGAGAGGCTCATAAATCTGGATGTCTGTGAGGTGAGCCTCAAGCTGCTCTGCAACCATCTTCTTGATAATTTTCCCCAAGAAGGGAAGATTCAAAACAGGTCAGTAATTTGCAATGATATCTGTGTACAAAGATGTTTCTCTCAACAGGGGCGTCACCAGAGCTGTTTTAGAGACTCCTGGAAAACCCCGTTACAAAGGAACACCTAACAAGATCATCAAAAAACAGACCCAGAGCTCTGATGCAATCAACAAGTAATCACATCAGGCCCGGATCCAGGCTGCAGCATGTTGGTCTTCAGCTCAAGATCACCCCACAGACCTCCTCTATCATTAAAGGCTGGAATTCTCACCAGGAAGGCTGATTGCAGATATCACTCCAAGGCCCAACCCTATCAGGTTGTAACATTCCATTTAATATAAAGGGTTTGGCAAGCTCAACCCATCACATTTACAATGCATCTTTGCAACATTTATGGAGTCACTGTGCTGTGGTGGTCAGGTTTGATAATAATTCAGCTGGTTGTTGAGACTAAAAACCCCTCTAACAATTTTTAACAAGTAAGAGTACTGGAGTTATTTGAAAAAATTGCTGGCTTTAAAGCAGCAGAGTGGGTGAGAGACCACTGGTATCTTAACTATATGCTTTTGTTTGGTCACACTCCAGGTGTAGCCTTATAAATTTTATAAAGATGCATTGCAAATGTGATGGGTTGAACTTGCCAAACCTTTTATATTGAATTGCATGTGGAAGGATTGTGACCTTCTCCCACCTGGTGAGCTCCCCAGTAATCACATGTGAGCCTCTAATTGGCCAGAGTACACTACATACAGTAAGCAATAAAGCCAGAGAGTTGTTTCCCCATAAGACAGAGAAAAAGCAGGGGAACCTCTGCTCAGAATGGCAATCTAAAATGTGATGTTTTTTCTTTACTGCTGAGGCGTCACCTTATTTTTTTTTGTAAACTTTATTTTTACCAGCATTACAGCAAAAAGAAAAAAAAACAAAAGTTTTCCAGTACACAAATAATTGTTATAAAAGATAAGATACAAGATAAAATAATGACTAGAGATGCAGCGAATTTAAATTCCACCGGCGAAGTGAACGCGAAGTGGGCACTTTGCGTTTTCACTCCACTACGCGGAGTGGGCAATGCAAAGTGCTCATTCCGTCTTGTCATTACCACTTCTCGTTAAGGCAGAATGGCACCGCGAAGTAAGGCAAAGTCATTGTTTTTAATGGACTTAGCGTTCCTCATTATGATTCTAAGTGACCCACTTGGTGTTTCAGATTTGGCAGCCCCCCCACACATTACATGGCTTACAGTACTGTAAATCACATGCTCTTCAGCTAGGCAGGAAGAAAGTGAGTCATAGAAGTGGACACTTTTACTCTCTTCTGTGTAGACACAGAGAGTAGTGTGTTTTGTGACTGCTGATACTTTGAGATCAGAGCGAGGAAGAGATTTAAACTTTGATTTAGACCCAACAGCTTTTTTAAAAGTTACATTTTTTTGTCTTTGCTGTACTCTTTTTAACTTAATTTGCTCTTTCTGCAAATTTTATTTTTCTTACAGGCTTAAAATACATCCAAGTAACTATTAAAAAAAATTAATGTTGTGATTAGTGACGTGATCGTAAATCGTGATTTGTGACTGCATTTGTGACCGTGATGATGACAAAATGCGAATGCCTACGGCTGTACTTCCCCAGGTCCCCCCGATGAGGTGTAACACAAAACTCCCAGACTTAAAAACACTTATTAATGAGTACAATGGTGGGGTGGTGAAGCATAGAGAGATACTAAAAAAACAGGCTTAAAATACATCCAAGTAACTATTAAAAAAAAAGGATATTTTGATTCATGACATGATCATAAATCATGATTTGTGACTGCATTTGTGACCGTGATGATGATGAAACGCGAATGCCTACGGCTGTGCTTCCCCGGGCCCCGATGAGGTGTGGCACAAAACTCCCCGACTTAAAAATACTTATTAATGAGTACAATGGTGGAGTGGTGAAGCATGGAGAGATACTACAAAACATGCTTACAATACATCCAAGTAACTAGCAAAAAAGATTAATGTTGGGATTTGTGACGTGATCGTAAATCGTGATTTGTGACTGCATTTGCGACTGTCCGTGATGATGAAAAATGTGATTTGTATCACAAATGACTCGCGATAATGGTCCTGACTTAAAAACGCATATTAATGAGTACAACGTTCATGCAGAATTATGCACCACACTTGTCCAGTACTCGGAAGGGAAGCCAAAGAAACAACTGTGACTTAAGTTAGAGATGGAGATAGGGCCCTAAAATGATGCAAATGCACAGACAGATTAAGATTGTGCTGTGCACTGAAGAGATGCAGATGCAAAGGCACAACACCTTACCAGTGCTCACCATCAGAAATTAAAAAATCTGGAAAAGAATTCCTTTGCCGGTTGGGACAGGCCGTGTGGGGGGCAGTGTACTGCACTGCTGCAGTAACAGTCACTAGTACTAGTACTAGTAAAGATACCACAAAGAAGTACAAAAATTACACAGCTGCAGTGGATAGCAGGTTCACATTGCTGAAATTATGTGGCACAATAAAAGGTGTCTGATTTGATGACATGCGATACTCACATACACACTAAGTAATGCGTAGCAAATTGAAAACTTCAATAATATAACCACATATTTTAAACAAACTAAAATTATGCATTGCTGCACCACAACAATCAGCAAAAAAATGGCAAGAATTATTGAAAATATTACTGTGTACATTAACACAGTTATACAAGAAAAATATTACCAAAACAGAAAGCTCTGCCTTTTTCTCCAAGTTAATCTACCTACACCACAGATACACCCCTCCCCCAAAGCACACTTCCACTGTCTCTCAGTCCACAGACTGATTATTGTACATTAACATTCAAAATCCACACACAAACAACAAACGCTCGATGATATAAGCACAGGAGGGTTTCCTATAATCGATGATCTAAAGTTTCAGCAAAACAAATGATCCAAAAAGGCTTTTTTAACAGCTTTTAGAAGATTTGAATCACAGAGCCCTCAGAGCAAATTGTCTCCTACAGCTTCATACACACATTACCCCACACTGAGGCTGTGCAGAACAATCTAGAGCCCATGTGACCTGAAATCCCATGAATCACTGCAAAATTCGCCTTTGGAGCTTAAAAACAAGGCGGAGTGAGGCAGAGTACATTGTTTTCAATGTACTTCGCCTTAAGTGGTGGAGTAGTGGTTTGGGAAGGCGGAGTAAGCAAAGTCATCATTTAAATGGACTTTATGCTACCCATTACAACACGGCACTGCTCAAGATTGTGGAGCACTCGGCAACCACCTTGCCCACGGATCACTTCATGGAGCGAATGGGACCACTTAGCCCACCACTAATAATGACAGGAGCCTTACTTGACATATTAGTTGAAGAACCCATATCTCATTATATGCTGTCTTAGGGTCCAGATAGTCCTAAACTAGGTGAGACCAAAAAACCCCCCGGGGAAGAGGGAGGCCAGAAGGTCCCATCATATCCCATCAAAAAGAAAGGCAATTTATATTCTGATCTTCCAGTGGATTAAAAATGCAGGTAATCTGGAATGTCAACGTTTAGCCATGTATCATATAACATCTTGTCAAAATTCCCTTAATAGAATACATTCCTCCCTTAGTCCAATCTAAAAGACTGGAAACCACAAGGAGGACAAAACTGTTTCCAGGGTCCCCAAATATGTTGGTATTTCCCTTCCTGATTGTTTGCCCTATATTGTAGGTGTTCCAGCTTTATACAATGCATGAAAGACTGCACCTAATGGGACACTGTTGGGATGTTCTCTGATCCCCAGTGTTGTGCCAAAACCTGCTTCACTATTAGAATTCTAAGCCTCCATAAGGGATGCTCTATCACCATACCTCTTAAAATATAACCTGGTAACCCCAATAAAATTTGAGCCAGATCCAAAACTTGTGGGCAGTCTAAAATCCTGCCTAATAAATTAACTATTCCCTGCCAAAACTGGAACACCTGAGGACATGCACAAATCAAATGAAAAAAGGTACCTACATTAACCTTACACTTGGGGCACATATCTGTTCTCACTTCATTAATCCTGTGGGCTAAGACAGGGGTGAAACAGGTGTACTGTAACATGTTAGAATGGGTCACCCTGAGTCTGTTGTATTTAGAGAAGTCCATCACTTTTTGGAATATCAGCTTCCAGTCTCCTGCTGTTAAACACTAAGGGAGTAAATCCCACCCCCATCACCTCTTTATTCCCTCCAAGGGGTATGGCAAGCACCAAGAAGAGCCTTACAGATCTTTGACATTGGTTTCAGATTGTGTTTTTCCCCTTCACTAAGCAGACCCTCTTCAATTGGGGATTTAGTCAAGGGCAAAAGGGGTTCCTGGGTACCCAGACCATCAAACATCCTTGCTCTGACATGAAAGTAGGCAAAGAAATGGGTAGGTGAAAGGAAGAATTCTCTTGCAGTTCTTTGGAAGAACTAAAACCCCATTGTCAAAAAGTTTAGAGATTTTCTGGAGGCTCCTTCCTTCCCAAGAGGACAAAACCCAGAGGGTCAGCAAAGGAATGAGGCTTTCATTCCACAATGTGAAACTAATAAATGCCTCCGGCAAAAGGATAGGAGGGCCCCCCAGAGTGGAGTGAACCACTAACCATGCCCTCATCAATGATCTGGTAAAGGGCTTATCATTGATTCAACCGCCCTCTTCTTTAATAAAGAAGAGATCAAGGTACCATAAAGTGACACCACAAAAGCATCCACCTCTAACTCCAGCCATGCCCTCCGTGGTCTGGTCCCCAAGAGTGTATCTATCAAGAATGCTACCTGTGTTGTCCAATAATAGAGCTTCATAATTGGGATGCCTAATCCTTCTTTATCAATCGGTTGCCACAGCATCTCTTGCTTTATTCTGGGTCTCTTACCATTCCACAGGAGAGTGGTAACATAGCTCAAAAGAGATTTGAAATATGTATTCAGGATAGATACAGGAAGAGTCTGTAACAGGTGAAGACATTGAGGAAGGATACTCATCTTAACTAGATTTACCTTTCCTTTTAGGGTGAGGGGTAGGGATCTCCATCTGCCAGAGTCCTCTTTAATTTTCTTGAGTAGAGGATTATAGTTACTCTCCTCCAACTGTGTTAGTTTTCTTGGCAGCAGGATACCCAGATACTTAACTGCTAGTGCTGGAGATAAGGAGACACCTCCAACCTGAATAGAGGAATGTTGCTCTGTAAGAGGCAGCCACTCACACTTAGATCAATTAATCTTATTGCTAGACAGTGGTCCATAGATTTGAAAGAGAGATGTCAGGGCAGGCAAAGCTTGTTCAGGGTTGTCGATAAACAACAAAACATCATCTGCAAATAATGAAATAACATGCTGCCTGTCCCCATGGTGAAATCCCTTAATGTCAGGGTGATGCCAGATAGCTTGTGCTAAAACTTCAATTGTCAAGACATGTAACAATGGGGACAGGAGACACCCCTGCCTAGTGCCCCTGAAAAACCTAAATGGTGAGGATAAAGTATTGTTGGTTCAAACTTGGGCTCTGGGGGATTTATATAATGTAGCTATCCAAGCCAGAAGTCTGGGGCCAAATCCATATTTATGGAGGACAGCAAACATAAATGGCCATTTGACACAGTCGAAGGCCTTCTCCATATCTAGTGTGAGAAGGCCCGGAACTCTGTCTTTCCCCCTATAAGCTCATCTGTGCATAATATTAAGGGTTCTTCTAATATTATGCTTCACCTGCCCACCCTTCAAAAATCCCACCTGATCTGGGTGGATAAGCAATGGCAAAACCCCTTCTAATCTAGTAGCTAATATTTTGCCAAGGATCTTGTAATCCACATTAAAAAATGAAATGGATTGGGGCGTGGCTAGCAGCTGAGGCTAATGGACGCTTGATCTCTGAGCTCCTGCTAAAACGCCTAAATAATCCGAGTTTAATCCGTTGTTCTTCTACCTAAACAGCACGACTACTTGGTATTTATTGCCCGTGTAGTTATTGCTTGTCAAGCGACTGATTCCTGAGTCCTTGGCTGCTCTGTTTCCGTTAGTTTTGGCGGTTTCTGTCTGAGTTACCAGGCCTAATCACCCACCGAGATGGATTCAGTTTTGGGTCCCAGCCAGCGGCAAGGCGACATGCCCAAAATTCGACAAATGTTCGCAGAGATTCTGCAATGCATGGAGAAGCTTGACTTTGCCGCTAAGCAAAATACAGCAGATATCATTGACCTCTCACAACATGCATGTGTTATCGAGCACAGACTGGCTGAAGCTGAGGATCGGTGGCAGAAAGCCAGTACTCAGTTGCAAGAACAAGAACGACTTATCCATGTACTTTGGGGTAGGGTGGAGGATCTAGAGAACCGGAGCTGCTGGAATAATTTGTGGTTTGTCGGATTCCCGAAGGGCCGTGAGGGGACCGATGCAATTCTCTTTTTACAAAAAGAGCTGCCCGGCATGCTGGAATGGCAATGTATGGCCCTGCTTGAAATAGATAGGGCCCATAGAACTTTAGCCCACCTCCCCAAAGCTGGTGCCCATCCTCGCACAATTTTGGCCCATTTTCTTCACTTTCAGGATCGAGAAATGATCACCAGGTTGGCATGTACAAAGAAAGATTTGTACTGGAAAGGGCATAAAATACAGATCTTCACGGACTACTCTCAGGAGGTTACCACTAGGTGTAGGGCCTTCACAGCAGCCCGCAGAGCCTGTGCTGAATTGGGATTAGAGTACTCCCTAAGGTATCCAGCCTCACTCAGGATCATCTATAATTGGGCCCCGAGAGTCTTTGATAATCCTACAGCTGTGGAGAATTTCCTTTTGGCTCAGGCTCCTAAATTGTCCTGGGGCCGACTGTGTGAGCTTCCTGGCTCACAGGCCTACTCAAGCAAGTTGTCGCCGATGGAGACTTCATCGCAAGTTTCTGATTACCCTACTTAGAGACTCCCTAAACATCAGAGCACCCCCAACCTTCTACTCCCACAAAAAACCCCGGGAAGTGACAGCAAGAGACGGAACAGGAGACAGCAAAGGCTTGAAGGGGCACATGTAGATAAAACCCCACGTCTCCGGTCGAGAAGCTGGAGTGGAAGTTCTGATTCATCTGTGTCGCAGAACTCTTCACCCTGATATGAGCAATAATAAGTTCCAGGTTCTGAGGGATTTGCCTTCTGATGGCTCCCCTATTGCCCCTCCTCCACCTCCCCGATCTACCCCTTCAAAAGACACTGGGACTAAAGTGGATAAAGATACTGCCCGAACTGATGTACAAGATTTACCCTGGGATGCCTTGCACTCATCAGACAACCTGCCTGAAATAAAGCCACTGGAAGATTTGACTTCAGTCACTGAGGCCATTGGCTGATGTCCCTTATGTCATTTTGCTCTTTGTCATTTGTTGGGCTGGTATATACTGTCTGTGATACTCCCCCATGTATAGGTGTTTTCACTAAGGTGTTCTCTTTGTCCCCCCACCGGGGTTAATGGAGGCTGGATGAATGGGGGATTATATTTTGTAATTGTTTTAATGTTCCGCACCTTAGTTTAATAACTTGAGGGGTTTCACTGGGATTTGCTTGTGCACATTTCCCCCATCTGGAACACATGGGCTATAAATGTGGACTTGCAGGCTCATCTCCGTGGCTACCCGGTTTCCTAGTCCCTTTTTGGTTTGCTGGGGCCTAATGTGAACTTCCATTCCTTGCAAAGCGCTCCTGAATATTTTTTTTTTTTTTTTTGAGACGAAGGCTTGGGTAGAAGGACTCGTTTGCTGATAGGGGAATAGGAGTGGTAGTTATCGGTTAGAGAGTTCTCCCTGTTTAGTGTGGTCCTTGATTACACTACCCCAGTGACCTCCGCTGGTATCTGGGCCGTTTCAATGGTCGGTCGCTGCCAGTCGCTGGTCAGACAAGGGACTGTTTTGAGTCAGGGTATGGGGTGGGGTTGGTTCATGTTATGGTTGTTTCTTGGTTACACTTAGTTAGTTTGTGTACTCTCTTGTTAGGGATGATTTCTGTCCCTGGAAATATTTTTGGATATTGTTGTTCTGTGTGTTATTACGGCAATCCGGAATCTAGTGCTATATATTGCATTATGGATATAGGTAGGGAGATTGGGCTTATTGGGCACAGTTTACCTGAGCGGTGCTTCCTCTTGTACCTCTCTTCAGCCATGTTATTTCAATGGTTATATGGGGACTAGATTTATCTTTTGGAATGTACGGGGGCTCAATTCACCTATTAAGCGTAAAAAGGTCTTGCTCCATTTAAAGAAGTTGCAACCCATGGTGGTGTTTCTCCAAGAGACAATGCTGTCCCCTTTTGAAGCCAAGAAGCTCAAACATGATTGGGTAGCCGCAGAGCTACATAGTGCAGCGGGGACCCATAAAAGGGGAGTTTCTATTTTATTTCACAAAAATCTGGTGTGGCAAGTGAAGTGGCATAAGCATGATAATGAGGGAAAGTGGATCTTGGCAGATGTGGAGACCCCAGAGGGCTCTCTGATTCTAGTCAATCTTTATGCCCCTAACCAGGACTGCCCTTAGTTCTTTTTTACCTTCAACCAGGCCCTTACTGATTTTAATGAAGCTAATGCTCCGGTGATAGTGGGTGGAGACTTTAACTTAGTTTTGAATTTCTCTATGGACAGAAGTAATAAAACCCCTGAACCTCATAGGCAAGAGCTCAAAGAGGTCCAGACATTAATGTCAGAGCATATTCTGCTTGATGCCTGGATAACTATGCATCCAGGTGTATATGACTATTCCTGCTTCTCTCAGGTTCACGGTTCATCTAGCAGAATTGATTTTTGGCTTCTTTCATCTGGTCTATATGAAAAAGTAACTAGTTCTGATATGCATACAATATATGTTTTGGACCATGCCCCTTTAGAGTTAGGGATCAAACTGGGATTGGAACCCCCCCAATTCCTACATGGTGGCTGGATCCCCTCTTACTGGAAGATGCCGACTTTTCTCGCTGGTTGGGACCTGTGGTGCAAGAATATTGGGAAATTAATGATAATGGGGAAGTGGATTGATTCAACTTTATGGGAGACCTTCAAGGCCACCCTTTGAGGCAGAATCATTGCATATGCCTCTGCCAGACGGAAGCAGCGTGAAGCAGATCAAAGGGCTCTAGAAAAGCAACTAGCCTCCCTGGAAGCTCAGTATAAATCCTCGGTCCCCTCTCAGTCCTTATTAGCACAATTAAATAGCACCAGGATCTCTCTAAATGCTCATCTGACCCAGCAAGCGGAATTGAATCTCAGATGGTTGCATCATTCCTATTGGGAAGGGGGTGAAAAAGCCAGCAAACTTCTGGCTTATCGGCTTAAGCAACAACAGGCATCCCGTATCATTCATGCATTGAAAGACAAGCATGGGGTCCTGACTCACTCCCACAAAAGGATGAATGGGATCATGGCCCAGTTTTATGAGGCACTGTATGCAGCCCCTCATCCCCCTGATCCATTGATTATTCAAAAGTTTCTGGACAAACTTCCTATCCCTCACTTAACAGTCTCCGACACAAAATTGTTGGATGCACCTTTCACTGTGGTGGATGTGGAGAGGGCTATTACATCCCTAAACCCTCGGAAAACTCCAGGAAATGATGGACTCCCCATTGATTTATATAAAATCAGGGAAACAAACCTGGCTCAGTATCTGATCAGGATGTTTCTACACTCATTACAGGCTGGACTTCTGCCCCTGTCCCTGAGAGAGGCTGCTATTACAGTGCTTCCAAAAAAAGGGAAGGATCCTCTTCTCCTGGGCAGCTACCGTCCCATTTCCCCCATCAGCGCTGATGCTAAAATTCTGCCAAACTCCTTGCAAGTAGGCTGGAATGTCTCATGTTAGACGGCTTTGTCCAAGGTCGATTGGGGTCGGACCATCATAGATCGCTGCTCTCCCTTTTGCATTACACCACATTATCTAATAAGCCCTCTGTAGCCTTAGCAATTGACTTTGAAAAGACATTCAGCTCTGTTCAGTGGCCCTTTTTGTTCCTCACTCTTTCTAAAATGGGCATAGGACCTGGTTTTATTGCCTGGATACAATTGCTTTATGCCTCCCCTATGGCTTCTGTTCTGACGAATGGTATTATCTCTCCGTACTTTACTTTACAGAAAGAAACTAGGCAGGGGTGTCCTCTATCCCCTCTTCTATTTGTCCTGGCTATAGAGCCCTTAGCTATTGCCCTTAGAGAATCCTCTAAAATCCTTGGGTTAAAAGTGGGAGATAATATTTTCAAAACGTTCTTATATGCGGATGATTTGCCCATCACCATGGACTCCTCCCCCGAGGTGATTGGTAATATCCTTGATATTTTGGCCATCTTTGCCGAAGTGTCAGGTCTTAAGATAAATCACTCCAAAATGGAGGTGCTTCCCTTGAAATCAAGGACTCCCAGAACCGACTTTATAGCTAGAGGCCTTCATTGGTCCCCTAATGGTATAAAATATCTGGCTATTATCCTCCACTCAAATGTAGGAAAATGCTCTCAGCTAATTTTACGGCTTTATTAGATTCCCTCAGACAGGACATGGGAAGGTGGAAGGCCTTAAGACTGTCGCTTGCTGGTGAGATTGACTCCATCAAAATGATGGCTGCCCCTAGGACATTATACTTACTAGCTCACTTACCCATTGCTATCCCCCAGAAATGGTTTCAGAAACTTGATGCATTAATGAGTAACTTTTTATGGGAGGGAGCCCAGCCGCGGTATAGTAAACTCAAATTACATCAACACTGGAGAAGAGGAGGTTGGGGCCTTCCATGGCTTCAGAGATACCATATGGCCTTCATTACTTCACAGACTATCAGATGGTTCACTAGGTCTGGTCGGGCCTCCCCAACCTGGCTCCCTTTGGAGGCATCACTGGTTCATGCTCCTTCACCAGAGGTGGTGCTCTAGAGCAAGAAAAAATTACCCCTGGGTATCTCTCCTCCTATGTATGTTTCCATTTTGTATTGGAAGTGAGCCCTCTCTATTTTGGGACATGACCAAACCCCATGAAGACATATGCCCCTGTGGAATAACCCAGCTTTACAGGTAGGGAAGTCCCCAATATATTGGAAATACTGGGAGGCCCGAGGTATTTTCACGATCCAGGATTTATTACTCCCCAACACTGTCACACTGGACACCTATGAATCACTAAAAGACAGATATGGTCTCCCCCAGTCTCATTTCTGGAGATATCTTTAGATTAGGAATGTTATACTTCACTTGCCAAATGCCCCTTGGGATGGGGAGGGGGTGCAGCATCGACCTCACCCTTTAACTGCATGGGGGAAGCAAAATAAGGGCAGGGCCAGTGGGATTTACTCTGTTCTTAGGGATGCTACTGTAGATCCTACCCAGCGGGCCAAAGCACAATGAGAAAGGAACTTTCAGGTCTCAATCTCCGATCAGCAGTGGCAACATAGCTGGATCAGAGCGCATGTGGCCTGTTGGGATGGACGCACCCATCTAATTATGAATAAGACCAGTCACAGATGGTATAAGGATCCAACCAAGTTTCAGAAGATGGGTCTTCTTTCAAAGGACACCTGTTGGAGATGTGGTAATTCTGGGGAGCACTTGTTTCATGTTCTCTGAGATTGCTCCAATCTGCGTTCCTTTTGGACATCGATTCAAGGCATGTGCCAACAAATCTTCCCAGACATAAATCCAGATCCACCCCTTTTGCTTTTAGGATGCGCGCAGCCTAATGTGTCCAAATGCAACCCAGGGGCTAAGTGGGTTACTGCAGTTGGGGCAGAAGCCAAATGGCTCATATTATTAAATTGGAAATCCTCAGTGACACCATCCTTTCAAGATTTTCTTCTGGCATTAACCCAAGGAGCTATATTTGAAAGAATTTCCAGCTTTGCGGTTGGTTCTATGGCTCAGTTTGAGAAATGTTGGCAACCCTTTCTGCAGTCTAAGTATTGTCATAATCTCCCTACTTGACCTGTTTCACAGCCTTTATTGCCTCTAGGCTGGATATTTTCCCTCTACTAGATGTGGTGCCTTCCCCCCTCTTGGTCCCAGCCTGTCCCTTTATATAGCTCCTTATCTAGTGAAAGATTGCCTTCTTGTATATAGTTGATATGGTCACATGGATTTTAGATAGGTACACACCTGTTTGCAGTCTGGTGTTGGAATGGTTCCGGTAGGATTATTTATTTATTTTTTTCTTCTTAATTTTTAATTCAATGTAATCAAGTACCATAGGCCCTAGAGGCACTTGGGATTCAGCCGGACCCTTGTTAACCATGGTTAGCTATCTGTCTGTTTTTGTTTTGGCCTGTACATTTTAAATCAATATCATTAGATGTTTTGTCACACTCTATTTTATCTTTACCTTTAACTGTACCCTCCTGGCCTCTCCAAATGTTGTGGTTTGGCCTGGTATCTGTGTACTACTGTATGGTTTGTGTGTGTCCTATCAAATAATAAAAACTGTTAAACTTAAAAAAAATGAAATGGATCAATATGAACCATATTTCACTGGATCCTTGCCAGACTTGCGTAATACTGTAATGGTTGCCAGCATTTGAGATTCCAGCAAAATGCCTGTCTCCAAAACTTCCAGCACTATCATGTACATCAAATTTTGCAAGTCTGGCCAAAAGGTTTTATAAAATTCCAAGGGAATTCCATCTGGTCTAGGCACCTTGCCTAACCTGGAAGACCAAATAGCTTTTTGAATATCTGAAAGAACAAATGGGAGGGAAAGCTCTTCTACCAACCCTGGGTCTAAAGTTTTCCAGGGGATGTCCCATAAAAAGTCCTCAGGGGGTACACCTTGTGGGGCTTCCAATGTGTAAAGGGTTTGATAGAAGCTCTTAAATGTGTCATTACTAAGTTTCTGATTAGTGGTAAGTTCCCCACCTAGACCCTCCAATTCCAGAATCTATCTCTCCACCCATTTATGTTTTACGAGCCAGTCGTCCCATTTGCCCCTCACTCAAAATAGTTCCGAGCTTTTGTAATTAAGAGACTTCTCTTGATACTTCTGGAAGAGAACTGGTTCAATCACCCCTTAAGCCTTTGGAGTTCTCCCATATCAGCCCCTCCTTTCCCTCACATTAGTCTTTTCTTCATAGCCTGTATTTGAGCCCCCAATTCACTCTCCTCTCATGACTCCTCTTTGTGCCTGTGGGCTTCACATGAAATAGAAATCCCCTGGAGATAGGCCTTCAATGCCTCCCAGGTGACCCCTGCAGATGTGTCCTCCCCTTTATTGTGAACCAGAAATTCCTTAATTGCAACAGACACCTGGTCCCTGTAAGGGCTGTTGGTTAATAAGGTAGGGTCAAGATGCCAAAACTGTTTTGGTGAGGGGCCCCCAGAAAGTACCAGTTCCACTTCCAATGGGGCATGGTCAGAGATGCAAACTGGCCCATAAGAGGCCAATGTGCAGTACCTTAGAGGGTCTGGAGACAGCAGGGCCAAATCTATTCTAGTATAAATCTTGTGGGCAAAAGAATAGAAGGAGAATTCTCTGTTGTCCAGGTGCAAATAATGCCATACCTCCATCAGTGCCCCCTCCCTTGCCAAATTCTGGGGAGTGGCCACACTCTTAGGAGGTGGGCACACCCTTGTGCTTGAATGATCCAGTATAGGATCCCAAAATGTGTTGAAATCCCCTCCCAAATATATACTGCCTTGTGATGGAACCACCAAAAGAGCGAGTTTATGGAAAAAATCAGGATTGTCAAAATTTGGACCCTGCATCGAAACTAATGTGAGCCACCTACACTCAATCAACACATCTACTTCAAAATAACAGCCCTGCAGATCAGGATGAGATGAAAGAACCTGTACTCGGAGACCAGGCCAAAACTAAATCACTACCCCCCTCGCTTTAGAAGTAAAACCTGCTGCCTTCAAGGTACCCCAACCCCCTCATATGATCTGGCCAACTTCTCAGACTCTTCTGAGGTGAGGTGTGTCTCCTACAGCTGAAAAATATCCCTCTTAACTTTTTATGTTTGCTTGTGCACATGCACAAGAAGCACATTGTGCCAGCTTCCTGGAGTAGCAGGTTATGGAGGTGTGGCAGTGTTGTGGCCAATGCCACCACTGCTTTTTGGGGCTTGTCTCTGTGGCACAAATGAATGAGCATGCTGTTTATGACAGCAGCTCAGAAGCGTGCCACCAACTTGAAAGAAATTTGACACTGCAATGAGGGAGTGCCCCCTCATTGTAGGGCATGCCTTGCCTGGTTTAAAATTTCAATAAACATGGCAGGGGCTGTCACCATCTGCCTCTCAAAGCTGACGTTGGGGGTGTCCAATCCCCCATTGGTTTAATGTCCCCCCTGTTGGAATTTGTCTGCCAAGGGGGGTGTCCAATCCCACTCGGCATCATGCCCCCCCAAACACAGACATGCTTTCTTTGCTGACAGGGGACTAGGTCCCCTTCGGCCTTAGTTCCCCCTCCCCCAAAGCACAGGTGGCATACTGGGAGCCCATTCCAGTGTGCCCAACATTTGTCAGAATTCATCTGAAATAAAGAAAATGGTCCTACGAGGTCTGGTGTTTTTAATTTTTTCTTTTTTACTACTTGAAACAAGAAAACGGTCCCTCATTGTCTGCGGTGCCCCCCCCTCACCCAACCTGCATTCACCCTGTGTGCAACCCACCTCCCTGCACCCCCCCACCCCATACTTACCTCCGGAGACTGGCACGATGATCTTCAGTGGAGCGGAACTCATCTGCACTCTTCAAAGCCAACTGCAAACTGAAGAAATGCCGGTAAGCTGTATGATTGCATAAATGGGAGGGGCTCAATTTAGTTGGATATTTCAGCCATTTTTGCCACTTTTGGCTCAAAATTTTCAACATGGGGTTCTTTGGACCCCACCTCATGAACCCAGTCACTGTCATTTAGTTATTCGGTCCCCAAAGGTGATTTTGTGGTCACTGCACAGAATCACCTTATGGGACTGATTAATGAAACAACAGTGTCACTGTTCATGAGGTGGGCTCCCAAAAAACCTATGTTCCAAATTTGGTGAAAAAATTAAAAAAATGACTGTGTTATGAGTGTGCTTTGTGCAGTTCCCACACACACTTGTAACATCGAGAATTTTTTATATTTTCGCTCCAGATTTTCAATATTGCCATCTTTCGACACCTCCTTCTGAACAGTACAACTGGCATTTTTCACATCCTGCCTGAAATGTATTTTCACACATCTTGCACAAAATGGCACTGTCGCTATGCGAAATCAACGTTCAGAACAGATTAAGAAAATCACAGTGACAGTGTTCATAAGGAGAGGTCCCAAAAAGCCCATGTTGCAAATTTGGTGAAAAAATCCCAAAACTGACTGTGTTACCAGCATGCATTGCACCATTTCTACGCATGCTCGTAATTTTGTCAGTTTTTTTATATTTGTACTCCAGATTTTCAACATTGTCATTTTTGCACACTGCCTTATGAACAGAACAGCGGTCATTTTCACATGCTGCTCAAAACATGTTTTTGCATCTGTGGCACACAATGGGCATGGCTGCTGTCCGAAATAAATGTTTGGGACATATTAAGAAAATCACAGTGCCACTGTTCACGAGCGGAGGTCCCCAAATGCCTATGTTGAAACTCTGGTGTAAAAAAAATCCCCAAAATAATTGCATTATGGGTGTGCATTGTGCAGTTTCTATGTACACTTGTAACTTCGCCATTTTTTTTTATATTTTCACTCCAGATTTTCAACATTGCCATTTTTTAACACCTCCTCATGAACAGTACAGCTGTCATTTTTCACACCCTGTTCAAAATGTGTTTTTGCACCTGTGGCGCCAAATTCATAGGTTTCATAGGTTTAATAAGCTACATAGACTTGTGTCCTTAATGCTTGCCTTGTCCGTCTTATATTAGAGTATATTTATTTTTATAAAACTTATCCAAAATTAGTTTAAATGATTCCATTGTTTTGCTATTTACCACTTTCCTTGGTAAACAGTTCCAAAGCTGTACCACTCCTGACTAAACCAGTTTTTCCTCTTTAAGGTGTTTCATTTATCCTGTTCCAACTGGAGTTTGTGCCTCTTCAGTTCATACAGATAGTTCTTTTTTTCTCTAAGTCCTATATCATCCCTTAATTGGACATCCTGAAGGGCCCTATATATCATACACATATCTCCCCTTATTCTCCGATAATGCAGTGTGTATAATCCTAATTTCTGTAATCTCTCCTGGTATGTTGCGTATCCCTGGCCTATTATTCTTTTTGTGGCCCTGTGTTGCACTTCCTCCAACCTTCTGATGTCTGCTTTTTTATATGGGGACCAAACCTGAGCGCAGTACTCAAGATGCAGCCTCATCAATGCCTGAAACAAGGGCAGAATCACCCTGCTGTCTCTGCTGCCAATGTGATGTAGTATGCAGTTTAACATCTGGTTAGCCTTTTTAACAATAAGACTACAATGGTTACTGAATTGTAGGTCATTAGTTACTCTAATTCCCAAGTCTCTTTCTTCTACTGTCTGATGCCATTGTATTGCTCCCAGATTGTACCCAAAGTTGCTATTCTTATTTCCCAAGTGTATTACTGCACATTTGTTTAAATTTAGTTCTAGTTTATACTGAACTGTCCACTGTATCAGCATATTTAGGGTTTCCTGTATTTTGTTCTGGTCCTCTCTACTATTCACAATACCCCCAATCCTGCAATTATCTGCAAACTTACTCAACCAAATGTTGGGATAATTGCACTTAATTGAGGAAACATACAAATTAAATAAGCATGGGCCCAAAACTGAACCCTGTGGGACCCCACTCATTACTTTCTCCCAGTCCGACAATACCCCTCTGATTGTAACCCTCTGCCTTCTATTTCTTAACCATGCCTCCAACCATTTAACTATACTTGTGGGTAACTTTGTGCTGGTCAGTACCTCTATTAGTTCTTTATGTGGTAATTTATCAAACGCTTTGGAAAAATCAAAGAATATGACGTCCACTTCATTCCCTTTATCTAGAGCCTTATTTGATGTTTCATAGAAGGTTAGCATGTTCATCTGGCATGATCTTGTTTTTGTAAAGCCAAGTTGAGTTGGGTCTAATAAGCTATATAAGGCCAAGTGTGATATTATATGATCTTTCAATATCCCTTCAAATAACTTGCCCAGTATTGAAGTTAAACTTACTGGTCTGAAATTCTCAGGCTTTGTAGTAGGGCCCTTCTTCAATAAGGGGACCATTATTGCTTCTCTCCAACCCTGCACCACTATTCCCTGGTCCAAGGAATTTTGAATTAAATGTGTTAATGGTGGAGCCAGGCTGACTGACAATTCCCTAAGCACTCTGGGGTGTAGGTTATCTGGTCCTTGAGATTTGTTAATGTTAATATTTTCTAGTCTTTTCAATACATCACTGAGGTCTATTAATATCTGTTCTGCATGAGAACTCAGTTAATTCTTATTGCCTGTGATAATATTTTTATTGAATACTGAACCAAAATATGTATTCTGTATATCTGCCAATTCTTTAGTATTAGTCACAAGTTAACCCAGTGTATTTGTATAAGGACCTATGTTATTACTTACTTTCTTTTTAGCATTTATGTATGTGTAAAATGCTTTGTAGTTGTCCTTCACTCTCATAGTCAGTTTAAGTTCATATTCACCTTTAGCCTTCTTTATTTCCTTTTTAAGTTGCCTAACCTTTCCCTGTACACAAGCTACCCTTCCAAATTTTTTTTTTATTTACTATCTTAAAGATTGTATCTTTTTCTCTAACCATTTTTTTTATTTTAGAATTAAACCATCCTTTATTGTTATTATTATTTTTGTATTTAAATATGCTTGGTATGTAATTATTAACTTCCCTCATGATTTTCTTGAGCAAAATTTCCAAAATCCTGTCTACTGTTTGGTTGGAAAACTCAGTTTCCCAATCCCAAGCAGACTTTTCTGCTTTAAGAGAAGGAAAATTTGCCTACTAAAATTTAGCTTATGTGTTAGGCCTGTAACACTATTTGTGCTCGGTTCCCCTATCATCCTAAAGAACTCTTTACAATGATCACTATTTCCCAAGGGACTATCAACCATAATATTGCTTATTTTATCCCCCATGTTAGTCAGGACTAAATCAAGGATGTTTTGACCCCTGATTGCTGACATCACTCTCTGTTCCACACCAATTTGTTGAATACTTCTAGATATGTCCTTTCTGTTTTGGTTTTACCCCTTGTTTCCAGCCAGTCTATTTCAGGTGTTTGAAGTCCCCAGCCAAATGAATGTCTTCTGCCAGGTCTAAGTTGGAAATGTAGTCCAAAAGAAGATCATCTTTATGTTTAGACATAGATAGCGGTCTATACACTAATCCTAAATTAATTTTGGATATTGATTTCTGTACTATCTTTATCAACAACATTTCCACATTTTCTGAGTGTATCGTTTCTTGCTTGCTGTTTATGGTATCTTTTATATAGATAGCAATTCCCCCTCCTCTCCTAAGGGTACTATATCTAGACTATAAATTGTAACCTATGATGTTCTTTTCCTAGGGATCTGTTTCGTCCCACCAGGTTTTGGTCACTAATGCTATACCAATACCCCTAGATGTTAGCATGTACTGGAATTCATCAAATTTTTTTGGTGTGCTCTGGGCATTTAATATAACCACATTCCAACCTTCAGATTTGTTCCCTGGTAGGCCCATGTCATTAATTTCCCTCATGTCTGGAGATTCCTGCCCCTCTCTCTCCAGTTTAAATGAAACTGTATCTCCTTATTTATTTTCATACCTAGTATTCTAGTTCCTGCTCTATTTGAGTGCAGCCCCGTCATGTTTGAAAATAAATTTGTTTTGAAATGTCCTGGTATTATCCATAAATCCAGTTTGTCTGCCTACACAAAAGGAACATAACCATCTATTCATTTGGTTTATGGCCCAATTTTTGTGATCGTTTGGTCCATGCACTGGCAAAATCCCTGAAACTATGTGTTCTCCTCCCTTTGCTTTGATTCTATCTGCTAGATTCATGAACCTTTTCTGTATAACTTCCATTTTGTTTTTTTCCTATATTTTTGATCCCCACATGCAATATAACCAAGGGTCTGTGCATATTTCCCATTAATCCATCCTGTATTTTTCCTAGGTAAGTCACTTTCACTGTTGTATACATTTTTCTGTTCTTACAAACTTTCTCATCAGTCCCTCTTGTAAATGAATCACCAGTAACAAAAATATCTCTTCCTTTTGCTTCCTTTTTGGACAGACTATCAGCTGCTGTAGTTTGTATTGTCTTATTATCTTTATTATTATCTGACTGGTGTGGTACCTTTGATTTTTTTAACTTTACTAATTCCACTATCCCATTTTTGTCCCTTATTTCCTTGCTGCTATCTACCTCTATTTCAGGTGTCTTATTTAAAGTTTCATATTTATTAAATACTGTAGTTGTAGGGGCTCACTCTGGTGTATGATATCCTTCTTTCCTTCTTTTTGAATTTTTTACTGCTCACTTCAAACTGAAATCCCTCTTCCACTTTATTTGATCCAGATTTTTTTCTCCCTTGTACACAGCTAGGAGTGCTAGTTATTATACTCTGCCCTTGAGTTGTTAAATTTACTGTCATAGTATCTATAAAGTTTTCCAATTCTCTCATCTCTTTTTTCACCTCCAGTCTACCCAGTTGTATTTTAATTTCCTCTTGTAGAGTTTCCACGAACAGACAATTGCTACGTCTGAACTGTTTCAGGTTGTCACCCTCAGTGTAAATTTTACATTGTACGCATGGCACAGTCACTGCACAAAACCACCTTTTGGCTAATGAACTGATAGCATCACTGTTTATGCAGTGGGGTCACAAAAAGCCCATGTTGAAAACTTGGAGTGAAAGTACCAAGAAATGCCCAGGGCATTAGGGTTTCTGACCATAATGCCCTACCCCTCAGGGACTGACAGGCATCAGGGGTGTGACTTGGGATTGTTGACAGTAATGCTCATGTCATTCCACCCTCACCCCCACCCTGCAGCCAGTGACAGGCATTGAGGTGTGCCTTAGACTCTTCAGGTCCAAAGTTCATCCTTTTCTCCTATACTGTACCCAATCAGTGTATTTCCTTATGGAATGGGGTGAGTGTAAAGCCTAAACACCCCAAGGCACACCTCGACACTTGGTGTCTGCAGGGTATGGTGAGGTGGAATGGCATGAGCATTATGGACGATGACCTAAAGGCACATCCCAATGTCTGTCTGTCTCTGCAGGGTGGGGTTGGGGTTGGCATCAGTTCAATACTTCACTGCCATTCCTATTCTGCATCTGTCTAACTCCTGCACTTCCAATGCTAATGCCAGCAAGCAAACATTCGGCATTGACAAATTCTTGTTTAAAATATGTTATAACCCTTTTCCTCTTCACAACAGTTTTGAGACCATTGACATTCTAAGATATAACCCTTAATGGACCCATAACTAGTTCAAATATGTATTAAGAATCCCTTGGAGATAACATGCATAAATTGTTTCCCATTTTCCTCTTTTGCTGCAGAGAGCTGATAAGTTTAATAAACATAAAAAAGCTGAACAGATCAACTTTTAATATTTAAAAAACTTTAAAAAGCAAATAATCCCTTCCCCCAAGAACCCCAAAACCATTAATCCCAGCTAGTACCCCATTTTCCCCTGCTCCCCAACAGTATAGCCAAACATAAAGCTACCCTTTAAGTGGGTAAGTAACATGAAGAAAAAATAAACCCAACTCACAGTAACTCCTCCACTCAATTCCTCCCATGGTTTCTGCAAGGAACTTACTCCCACATCCATTTCTTGCCATGAAATAGCCAGTAAACACCTATCCAACATTATAAAAGCCCATAATAAAGTCTCTTCCCTATAGTTTCATCCCTCATAAACCACGGAAAGTGCAAGGGAAAAATGAAAATCCCCCCATTTAACCACCTCTAAGTGACCTCCTTGCTCAGTAGAGGGGAATTCTTGGAAGGAGGACACAACCCAGGTGCTCACCATCCATCGCAGTCTGAGAGATCATAGCTACATACCCATAATTTAGGATCCAACCATGTGGACCAGAAAAACCCTTCTTGAGCATGTAGATGCATGCTCCTGGGCATCTCCCTGCCCCTCCCTCATGCACATCTCAGCTTGTCTTATTCACTGCTCTTCTGGCCTTATAAGAGAAAGGCATGGCATCCTTGCAATAACCAGCACCTGTATGTCCCTTTTATGCAGAGCAGCCCACAATTCTTCATCCCCCACTCACAGAACCATTAGAGAGGTCCCCACCATTAAATAAAGGGTAAGGTCCCCCACCCTCACAAATCTGGTCAGTACTTTTCCTACAAATATCCCCATTATGCAACAAAATAAAAATGGAGATGCCATAAATTAAGCAGGCATATTTCCCTTCCACGTTATGTCTCCCCCCCGAGCTCATTACTCAGAAAACACCCCTTCCCATACATAAGAACAATATACAATGTGCCTTCTACCTGACACCTAAAAGTATGGTTAAATAATATATCTCTTAAATGGACAGTAAAATAAAGGCAGGCTTGACTATATCACAGGAAGAGGTAAGCCCACATAAATAAAACAAAAGGGAAGGAGCAAAAAGGCATAAGTTCAAATCTGTAAAAGAGGGCTCTATAGCCACCCTACTCATCACCAGTCATTCCAGAGGCTCTAAAATGGCTGAATTGAAGGCAGAAACAGTTTGACTCTGGTTGGAAAAAATAAAATACTCTACCAAATATTTAAAGTAGAAAACATGATAAGCTTTTTATTTATATGAAAATGAGAACACTGACTGGAAACCTCAGGGTTTCAACCACTCGGGTCTTCATCAGGAAGTATCAAAAATGGCTACTAGATCCAAAAGTGTATAACCAAAACTGAAAATAATAATTTAACAGGAAACATCCGTCAGTGGTTAATACCGACTGTCTCCAGCTTTGAAAAGTCTTCACAAAACTAAAACTGTACATCAACAGAAGAGGTTTATACCACTCTATCTCATCAGCAACATTAATCTAAAGAGAAACAATCACAAAAAACAATAGTGGTAGAGTGGTCCAAAATTATATGATAGCATTTGGTGCAGTATCATAAATGTTCTCATCAAGAGATGGCCCAGCCCAGACCCCAGTTAAGGATCATGATCTAAGCCTTCACCTGGTGTGCCAGAGGAGAGAGAGGTGGTCCTCTGGTCCACCCTGGTAGTTTGGGAGCCCACATTTAGGACCAGGAACTACAGACTCCTCCCTTCTTCCCTACAACACCCAGGGGACCTCACCAACCAAAAGAGCACAACAGAGCCTGGAAGAAACTTTCTCAGCTGCCTGGCCCTTTCCTTCCAAGTCTGAGCAGACAATATCAACAGCTGCCTCTGGATCTGTGAATTATTTGGTGGTTTTATTGGGTGCTCAAATAACTAATCTGGCAGGATAAAGGAGTGAGAAGAGACAGTTTATGGCATGCAATTTCTTTTTGACTTCATTAAAGGCTTGCTGTTCCCACTGAAGCTGCCTAGAAAAGCCTGGGAAAACACTGACTTTCTTTCCATCTACCATTATATAACTGACTTTTCTTGGTACCGCCAAAACATGTTGCCAGTCCTGATCATAGAATCATAGAACTTGATGGCAGAAAAGGACCCCATGGTCCATCCAGTCTGCCCTTATTCCCCTGTTAGACTGATATCTGAGGAACTTTATTATTATGTGCCGAGGCCTTTCATTTGGACCTGGTTTTCTACTGGGGGATCTGTGAGCCTGCTATATTTCTAATTCAGTGCCTTCAGGTAGTGGGAGAGTCTGAACTAGTGACTGCTGCATAAAGATGCTGCAGTCTCTATCCTCAGTTTCTTCGGGTAGCCCGACCAAGTGAATGTTGCAGTGACGCTCCCTATTCTCATGCTCGTCCAGTGTGGCTTTTATCTGCTCAGTCTCCTTGAGGGCTTGTTCCAACAGAGGATCTGACCAGTTACGAGTATCTTCCTGGGCACTGACTCTCTATTCCAGTTTGGAAAGCCAGCCTTCATGCTTTTCTATTTTGTCCCCCGCTGCATTGATCATTTGCTGTAAATGAGTAAGTTGAGCATTCATATTAGTAAAACCAGCTGTCATTTGAGTGGTGAAGTCATATTTTAAATTCAGAAGGAATGTCTCAACTGAGGATCTGGCAGAAGTCAACGGGCTCGAAATGAAAAGTGCACTACTCGGAGGTGCGCCTGCTGCAGTTTTTGAGGCCTCATGAGTCACTGGATAATCTAGGCCAGCCTGTTTATTTGTTTCTCCTGTTGGCTTGAAATTTTAGAGGTTTTAGTAGTAGCTGCCATAAAGACTCCAGTGGCTAAGATGGTGGACCTGAAATGTTGTGTCTCATGAGGGATGGAAGAAATAAATGCATTAGATAGGTGTGGAGCTTCCTTCTCAAGCTTCCATCTTGCTCTCTGGCTTGGCCACAGCTCCCATGGTCATGTTGCTGTAGCAGTCAGGCTTGATCATAATTCAGCTAGATGATGAGACTAAGAACCCTTCTAACAATTTAAAATAAGTAAGAATAATGGAGTTATTTAAAAAAATTAAAGGCTTTAGTGCAGCAGAGTTGGGTGGGTGGGGGACAAGAGCTCTGGTACCGTGACTATATGGGGTTGCAACATTTTGTCTGAAAAAATCCCTGCCATAATGGAGGACACCCAGTCTTAGAACAATCAAGCATACTCCTCACACTTTTGTTCTGAAAATGCTCGGACAGGCTCCTGACAGAATGGATGAAAAAGCATGTCCACAACCCAAAAGAGCTGAGCCAGCCAGTTCTTCCCATCTGAAATCGACCTAGACATAAAAGCTGCCTTTTTGCTGGTGATTGCATTCAGATACTCATCGCAATGAGCCATCAGAACCAGTTTGTCCTCCTTGGCCCTGGACTTTCTCCAATACTGCTCCAACCTCCAACCCCTGGTCTCCTACTCTCTCAGATCACAAGCAAACAAAGGTGAGCCAAGACGTGACACCAGTGGGCATACATGGACTGGTGCCAGAAGGTCCAGAGCAGCCACAACAGCCCTATTGTAGGCCACAATATCCTCCTCTGGATCCTCTATGCATGTTTCCCACAAAGATGAAATGTTCAGCTCTGCTAACAATCCCCCTGGTCTCAATCCTTTTAAAGGGCAGAACTGTACCATTTCCACAGGGAAGGGACATAAGGGACAACTCTAAAGCTGAACATGACGGTGCAATGATCCAACCAGACAACCAGATCAGTCTTGAGATTATCATTTGGAAGCCCCAGGGAGAACAACAGGTCAAGTGTATGTCCTGAGTGATAGGTCCCATTTGTGGCCACAAGAGATAAGCCCAGAGCTTCCATGATTCAAGAAGAATCCTAAGGCCAAACCTGGGACCCCTACCCGCACTGCCATGCACTCAAAAGACTGGGTGTTCCTTACTGGGTGCACTGCCAGACCCAGCTCTGACCTAAAACAAATGGTCACCCCCCCACCACAATCCTTCCTTGGGCAGTGCACATTGGAGAAACCCATCAGGACCACTGCCTCCAAAACTGGACTGGAATCATCCCTCAGCCAGGTCTCTGTGATGCACGCCATGTTGACAGAAGCCACAAGATCTGCCATTATAGCAGTCTTATTCGCCATCAACCTGGCATTACATAACACTGCCCAAAGATGATGAAAGGTGGAGGTTGATCTCTCAGCTACCTGTCCCTTCATTGCAGTAGGTTCCCCGGTAAGAAAGACAAGAAATGGAGGACCCCACTCAATATGTCTCCTAATGCCAAGGTAGCTCCTAGTCCCCACAACCCAAACTGATCTCTCTCCATTGCAACCCTTTTTAAACCCTTACCAATTTCTGTCCTTCCTCCCAATTCCCAACTCCCTGCAATGCTGGTACACTGGGGCCTACAAGGACAGGTCATGGAAGGGACATAAGGCATTAAGAAGGGATGGGGAATAACAAAGTCCATGTTATTGCCCCAATAAACCCTTCATAGTAGCAAAACATAAACCTACTACTAAACTACTTACACTGTTCCATACATAAAATTAATTTAAAACCTAAATGACCCACCCACCCAACCCATCAAACCATCAACAATACAATTTACCCCAAACAAACAAATTCTCCCCCAGTATCCCAACTACACCACACACAGCACTCCAAAATTACCTAGCCCGTCCCCTCACTCCCTCCTACCCTCCCAATCAAAAAATTAAAAACGACACAGGATAACAATCCCCTCTCCCAAAGCAACTCTTAAAATTGCAATACTAAAAACCAGAAACTTTTATAATAGACAACGAGATAATCTAGTGTCCAAGGAGCAATAACCAGAGTCCAAAACAGATGTTGTGACAACTCACAATTGTTCTTCAAGCCAGGTGACCACCTCTACTCTCACTCGAGGTGTGCTTACCCGAATCCACAGTTCAGTCGGCAGAAAATTTGGAGTCCATACTGGACCCACAGATGGCCACTCACCCACAGAGAGCTGGCAAAGCACACACTGTTTAAGCCTTGTCAGCATAAGGATCTCTCACTCCCTAAACTGCACTCCTCGCAAGGCACAATCCCAAAACAGTTAACACTTTCGGCCCTCTCATGGCCCTGTGCTCGCCTCTAGATAACAGTCCTAAGGGTCATGAAAGAATACTTCCACCCACAAATTCAGGAACTCTGCCCATCCCCCAGAGATAGTCATTGTTGCACAGAAACACCACCACATGCTATAGGCATTCAAATTCCAGCTCTTTTCCTCTGACCTGGGCAGTTCACACAGGGTGCATTATCTGGAACCCTCTGAGCAGCCCTTTTCTCCTCCGGTCACTCCCAGTTCCTGGTGAACAATCTGGCTGTCCACACATCTCAGCCATTTTCCTTTCCTCTGACCTTTGAACTCTTGCTAGAATCTCTGCAGAGCCAGCACCATCGCCATCTTGGGAAATCACTGTGGCTGGTCCACTGTCCAGTAAGTGGAACTCCAGAACATTTTTACTGCACCTTGGAAACCGAAATCCTCACTAAAAATAACAAAATTACCTCCTACTGCTGCCTCACTAGCGACCTTCACTAGCGCTCCCCACCCGCACCTCATAACTAGCTAAATGTTTGCTTAATGGTAACAATTAATGGTAACAATTAAAAGCAATGCAAACAGTAGAAAACAATGCAAACACCAGAAAAACAATAAAAAACAGTTAATAAAGCACTTAACAGACTCCCTCCTTGTGTTCACTTCATCTTGCTCAGCACATGAAGTAGCTAGATAGATAGATAGATAGATAGATAGATAGATAGATAGATAGATAGTAAGTATAGCAGGTTTTTATTGTTTCCTTTGCTGAAAGGCTGCATAGAGAAAATGATTTGTGAATCCCAACAGCTGTATATTTTATGGTGCTTGTTTGCCTTTATTGAAACAATGTTTTAAAAACTGAATTTTATTGTTTTATTTTAAAATGTATGGGATATATGTGGAGTGGTACTTAGTATCTTACTTTTGTTTAATTGTGATATATTGCCTTTCAATTTTGTTGTTGAGTGGTGGACCAAAAATGCTAAGAAATCCTGTTTTTTTATGAATGTATGGCTATGTGATCTGAAATGTTTTGGCCTTTTACTGTACATTTCAACTTTTTAGGATGCCAAAATGATAAACTGTTTTTCATAAAAGCCTGGTTTGAGATTAAGGTAGAAATTTAAAACCAAGTGTTCAGTTGATGATACCATAATTGAATGAGAAGTGCACTGAACACATCATAACTGACTACTTAGTCTGCATGATAAACTAAAGTAAGTGTTTAGTTTTTTTATAGGAAAAGTCCCCAAACACACACGTGTATATATATATATATATATTCATTGTAAAAAAAAGTTATTACTGCACTAGTTAGTGTTAAAGCGACAAAAGTAGGGAAATGTGGCATTAGGATTTCCATCTCTAACACCCCACCCCACACTGCAGGCAGCAACAGGCATGGGGTTTTCCTTGGGGTTGTCAGTCCCAACGCTCACCCCATTCCATGAGTAAGTAAGCTAAGATGGATACAGTATGTGAGAATGGGGTGAGCGTTAGGGCTGACAAACCCAAGGCACACCCTACTCCTGTTGCTGTCTGCAGGTTGGGGGTGGGATTTAGAATTGGAAACCCTAATGCCAAATGTCCCTACTTTTGTCACTTTAATCTTAACCAGTGCATTAACAATGTTTTTTTGCAGTGAATGTCCTTATTTTTTCAGATAGTACTTTTTCTGCAATTTGCTTTTATAAATGAATGTTTTTCTAAAATTATTTTTTATCAATGCATAAATTACTATAACAAAAAAAACAAGCATTTGTTCCATGCCGAATGTTGTTGCGCTGGCATTGGCATTGGCAGTGCTGGAGCTAGAGATGCATAATATGAATGGCAGTGAAGTATTGAATTGATGCCAATCCCACCCTGTAGACAGCAACAGGCATTGGGGTGTGCCTTTGGGTCATCAGCTATAGCGCTCATGCCATTGTACCTCACCCTACCCTGTAGACACTGATAAGTGCCGGGGTCTGGTTTGGGGTCTTTGGGCATTATACTTACCCCATTCCATAAGGAAATGCACTGACATGGATGCAGTATAGGAGAGTGGGGTGAACTTTGTGGCCGAACAGTGCAAGGCACACCACAATGCCTGTCAGTAGCTGTAGAGTGGGGGGTGGAATGGCATGAGCATTACATCCGATGATCCCAAGTGACACCCAGATGCCTGTCAGTCTGTACCGGGTGATGTGCTACAGTTGGAAACCCTAACACTGTAGGCGTGTTGTGGTAGTTTCACTCTACATTTTCAACATGGGCTGCTTGTCAGGCCACTTCATGAAAAGCGGCACAATCACTTTGTTAGCTGAAAGGTGGTTTTGCACAGCAGCTGTGCCATTTGGTGACACAAGGATGAAAACACATTTTTGGGCAGGATGTGGAGAATGACAACTGTTCATGAGGAGGCATAAAAAAATGGCAATGCTGAAAATCTGGAGTGACAATATGAAATATTGGTGAAGCAATAAGCATGCATAGAAACTGTGCAACACACGTCTGTAACCCAATTATTTTTGCTAGTTTGTTGGCCACATTTGTAACATAGGCATTTTGGAACCTCCCCTTATGAACAGTGGCACTGTGATTTTGTTAATCTGTCCCAAAAGTTGATTTCCCACAGTGACCACACCTTTGTGTGCCACAGGTGCGGAAACACGTTTTGGGCAAGATGTGAAAAATGACTGCTGTACTGTTCATAAGGAGGCGGGAAAAAAATGCCAGTGTTGAAAATCTGGCAGGGAAATACTGAAAATTTGCAAAGTACACGAGTGCATGGAAACTGCGCAATGCACGCTTGCAACACAGTCATTTTATGAACTTTCAGCACCAAATTATCGACATAGGCATTTTAGGACCTCTAGTCATGAACAGTTTCACCGTGATTTCCTCAAACTGTCCCGAAAAGTGATTTCGCACAGCAACCGAGCTATTCTGTGCCGGACATGCAAAAACACATTTTGGCCAGGATATGTAAAATGACAGCTATACTGTTCATCAGGAGGTGTAGAAAAATGCCAATTTTGAAAAACTGGACTGAAAATATTACAAATTCATGAAGTTACGCACGTGCATGAAAACAGCTATTTTTTTTATTTTTCCCACCAAATTTGCAACATAGGCTTTTGAGCCTCTCATGAATAGTGACACTGTCGTTTCATTAATCAGTCCCGAAAGGTGATTCCGTGCAGTGACCACGAAATCACCTTTTTGGGGGATGGTTAATGCCATGACAGTGCCAGAATTCATGAGGAGGGGTCCCAAAAACCCCATGTTGAAAGTTTGGTACTAAAATTCCAAAACATGCCTGAGATATGCATCAAAGTTGAAAAAAACCCTATGTATTCCATTTTACAGCTTACCGGCATTTCCTCAGTTTGTGGTCGGCTTTGAAGAGGCAGACGTGTTCCCGGTCCACCGATGATCATCACGTCAGACTCCAGAGATAAGTGTGGGGTGATGGGGTGTGTGGGGAGACAGGGTGTGCAGTGGGTGGGTGCAAGAGGTGGGCAGGGAGACCGCGAGGGACAGTTTTCTTTTTTACAGGTTAAAAAAAATAAACATCAGAGGACAGTTTTTTTTTGGCAGGGGCTTGGGCACCCCTGTCGGCACACAATGAAAGTGGGGGAGCAAGAGCCGAGGGGGATTGGTCACCCCCCTCGGCACATAACAAATGGGGGGATGCATTATACCAGAGGGGAGTAGGATCCCCCTTCAGCTTATACATTGGGCCAGAGTATGACGACAGGGGAATTGGGCACCCCTGAAGTCAGCAGTATGCCACCATGCTAATTTTCTTTTTTACACCACCAGAGAAAGCATGTCGGGAGGTCCATCGCATATGACAAGCTTAGCTCACATTGCAGTGGACCTTTCGTTTGATCTCATGGCTACATTAGGTATGCACAGTGTGGCACCGGCAAGCAGGCTGATTGGGGAATGAGGGACACACCTACTGATGTGTGCCCTGCATTCGCCCTACAGTGACTGCTCCTCCAAATCTGCACTACCACAAGATGTTGGCTGCGCAAGTGCACCAACATAAAAAAAATTTGATTATATTCACTGGGGGCTGTGTGATTCAAACCCAAGTCTCTAAGACCACAGCTCAGAGCCTTAGCCACTACCCTACATTATCTCCTTTGATTGATATCACTGTGTCAATGTTCTTTTATCCTAAATCAAGACAGATCCAACCTAAAACAGCCAATAATACTTTCCTGTTCCTCTGCATTGCAAAAAGTCTTTATTTTAAACTTTGCATATTTCTAAGTCTTTCAATATTCTGAAACTTTTTCAATTCACATCAACACAAAATCAATACTCTAATTTCTATTTGAACATACAGTAAGTTAAACAAACTCTTGTCTGAGCCAAAATGTCTGCAGGATTTGACCTGATAAGGAATAAATTTAGTCTGCATGACCCATGCTACTAGATGTGTTCAGACCTGCTGTTGGCTGTGACACCCTCTGGGCTGCAGCTGTGGTGCTGTCAGGTTCATGCCAAGGTGCAAAGTAAACAGCAGCACCACCGAGCTGTTTGGCACAGTGTTAGCAAGGCAGGCAAAGCAAGCAGTACCAACTAATACCAGGCCTCACCTTCCCATTGCGCCCCCCCCCTCCACTCACCTGCGGAGCAACAAAACCAAGACCTTGTCCAGGTGATGAGAGAAAATTCCCCTTCAGTAACACACAAGTTGCCTGCCCGGACCAGGCTTCCTGCTGCACCTATTCCGTCTGTCTCCACAGAAACACAACCAGACAGCCAGCGAGTAAACCAGCTTATGTGGTGTACGGCAGCTGAGACATCACGAGACCTGGGGAAAGGGGATGGACTGGGCCTAGTGAGCAGTCCCATGGGTGGTTCTATGGTGAAAATAAGGTGCAAGGCTATAGCCAAACCCATTTAGCCTACCTTCCACCATTGGCCTTAGCTTACTTCCAGAGTCCTCTTACATTCCCTCGCTTTATTTGAGGAGTTTGAATATGCAAAGCCTTAGCCTTAATCCTTTGCACCCCCTTTAATTTCCAAACTTGCATTTTCAATCAGCAGTAGGATTTCACAAATATTAATCAACCCCCTTCATGTATAAGCTCTATGCATATATATTTGAAAACAACCAAAACAAGTTCAATTCTGGGAGGCCTTCAGATGCAGAGAGGGCCGTGCACATCTCAAATGTACTTTAATACAGTATCACAAATCTGGCATCACCTTTATTTAGCAACTAAATCAACAACCCGCCCTCACTTTGATTGAAAGGCAACATCAGGTTCTCTGCTTTATATGGGTATGTCTAGTTACAGAGCTCGATCATGTGTTTTGCCCCATGCACACCACACACAGAGGGCAGAAAGAATGACAACATGGAGACAAATGGTCTAATTATGTGCACAGTTTGACCTTCTTTGCAACCCGTGAATACCTGTGTAACTGATATTTATTGCATTTAGTGTATATTTAACCCCTTCCCCTTTTCATTCATACCTAAGCGTTGTCAGCCTCCCCCATTTTCCTCCTCAGGAGCAGGCAGCGGGAGGAGTGTTTCATTCCCATAAGAACCAGTTAGAAGAGTCTTTCTACAACACACTTGAAAAGTGACCACAAGAATAAAAATATGAACTTATTTTCCCATCTGCTGTACCCAAAAGCTCTTTATTCTCCTGTGATAGTTGTAACCCCCCCAGCACCATAGGACATTCCCTCTCCTCTTCACCCTTAATTTCTCCAAAATCTACTGCAGTAGTAATTGCTCCACTGTCCTTTGTCTTATTTCACATTTCTACCATGAAGGGTTGGCTTCCCATCATGGTCTCTCTTCTATTCTACCCCTCTAATGTTCTCTATTGTCCCTGTGGTGCCTATGTTTTGAAATGTAAGGTTATCATTGCAAACAGGCATGGTGATAATATAAAAAGGAGCCCCAGATAGGTTCCAAAACAAGTAAACATCTCAGCATATAGTTATGTTCTAGTTAAATATTAAAATGAGGTACCTTACAAGAAATAAAAATAAGGCTAAATAGTTATTTTCCTTGGGAATTTATGAAAGAAATGAAACTCTTACCTGGTCCACTTGCTGTCTCACTTGCTCCAGGTACTGCACTCTAAGGAGCCAGTGGCATCTCCTAACATGTGTTTATAGGGTACATGTGTGGGAAGTCAGCACCAGAAGGGAGGGGTTAAAACCCTTGATTTTTAATTAAGCTTTGTTTCTGTCTTGTGAAACTAATCAAGAGGTGGTTCATTCTGGGTATAATCAAGCCCAATCAATGTATTTTAATATAGTCGGGCTGATCCCCCTACTTAATGTATTAGGGTAGAAATTAAATGTATTATAATAGGGGTGGATCAGCTGATCAATGATGTCAGAGTGTTCACCTATATAAGGTGGAGGTTTGTGCAAGAGAGCAGATAGTAAAGGAACACAGAGGATGGTAGATGTGCTGGAGCTTAAGCTCATCTACTCTGTGGCAGTACTCAGCTGTTAAGGTACTGATAGTCTCAAGTTGAGTGAAAGCCATTTTTTGTAACATAGTTGGCTTTATTTTCTTTATAGTTAATTTATGAAGAAGTTTATTTTGAGTTTTTTTTTTTGTAAATAAATTTCACACAAAGTTTTGTGTGTTCTAAAGAACTTCTGTGTCTGGCTTATCACTTCCCACGCCTGTTCACAAAGTGGTGTGAGAAGCGGAATTTGCTAGTTGTCCAGGTTATATTAGGGGGAAACCAGCATAGTACCAGACCTGCTACTGTGATAAGCAAGAATGATGGTGTCTGGCATAGATGAATCAAAGAAAACCAGAACTGTGACTCGGTCACAGGAAGAGAGAACTGGTGAGCCCCTACATCCTGGTTTGGGGACCTCAGTGAGGCCAAAATTGCCTAAAGAATGGATTGACAGTGAAGGAGGAGAAGAAGAGAAACATGAGGAGCAGCAACCAGAAATTGGTGCACGACCTCCTGAGGGACTGTCAGACCTTCTCCATTGGCTGGCCATGCACCAATTAGAAACTGAATGTCAGAGGGATGTTGACGCCCAAGAAAGGGAAAGAGAATGACAAAGACAAGATATGACGTGGGCTGAAACATTACAATTAATCCAATCTATTGGGGCTGGACAAGGAACTGGGGGAAGTAACAACTCCAACATAAATGTTAACAACCCAAAAGACATTAAATTAACCAGAATGACTGTAAATGAAGATATTGAATCATATTTAACAACATTTGAGAGGGTTGCAAAGGTGTGTGACTGGCCAAAATCACAATGGGTTGTCAGATTAGCCTCTAACCTCTCCGGAAAAGCCCAGTTAGCATACAGCAATATGGATACCCGTCTGGCAGAGGACTATGATCTTGTAAAGCAAGAAATACTAAAGCGTTATGATATCAATGTTGAAAAATACAGACAACACTTTCGGGCCTTACAACATTCCCACCATGATCCCCCTCGAGAGACCTATACATGATTAAAAGAACTACGTGTTAAGTGGATACAGCCAGAAGGAAAGTCTCGTACAGACATTATTGAACTTTTTGTATTAGAACAATTTTTGTAGATCCTTCCAACAGAGGTACAGATCTGGATAAAAGAACATAACCCGGAATCTGCGGAGATAGCTGTAACCCTGGCAGAAGATATCCTGACAGCCCATCAGCCCTACCAGAAAAGAGGACAGAGACAGGCTGATCCACCTATAGATTCCCTTGGAGGAATCCGCTAAAGAGAAAACAGCAGTTAGTATGCCGGTGGGTCTTTTCCAGTTTTGAACTATGCCTTTTGGGCTCCATGGGGCCCCAGCTACATTTCAACATTACATGGACCAGGTGCTGGTACCCTATACTAATTTTTGTGTGGCATACCTGGACAATGTTGTTGTCTTTAGTTCATCCTGGGAAACTCACCTGCAAAACCTGCATGCAGTTTTCTCCTCCATTAAGCAGACAGGGCTAACAATCAACCCCACTAAGTGTACTATTGCAATGAAGGAAACTAGATATCTTGGCTTTATATTGGGCAATGGCCTTGTAAAACCAGAAATATCAAAAGTGAAAGCAGTAGCCAAATGCCCGGTACCCAGTACTAAGAAGCACATACGGTCCTTTTTAGGCCTTGCTGGGTATTATAGGAGGTTTATCCCTAATTTTGCTACAATTGCAGCTCCTTTGACAGACTTAACCAAAAAGAGATTTGGGAATCAAATCAAATGGTCTCCACAATGTGAAGAAGCCTTTAATAAAATTAAAGCAGCCCTCTGTTCATCCCCGGTCCTAAAAAGCCCAGACTTTAAATACCCTTTTGAAGTGCATACAGATGCCTCTGGGAAAGGTATTGGAGCCATGTTAAGCCAGACCATTGAAAGGGAGGAGCACCCAGTACTTTATATTTCCAGAAGGTTGCATGACAGAGAGCAAAAATATGCTACTATAGAACAAGAGTGTTTGGCAGCTAAGTGGGCAATTGAATCCCTGAAATTCTATCTATGGGGTGCTCCTTTCACATTAATAACGGACCATAATCCACTTTGCTTCATATCCCAGATGAAAGAAAAAAATAGCCGGATAATGAGGGTATCTGGCTTTACAATCATACAGTTTCACCTTAAAACATCGAGCAGGAACAGCACATGTAAATACAGATTGTTTGTCCAGACATGGAGCTGGAGTGGATACTTAGTACCTCTTCAGCAGGGAAATGAGTTGCATATTGTAAACAGTGTGACCCAAAGGAATACAGCAAAATTAAGACACCCCAGGGTGATTTAGAAGCATGTGATCATTTTAATGGTAATATGTCACATTTTGTTGATAGTAATCTTTTAATTTTTGTTAAGGGTGCCCTGGGGTGGAGTTTCCAAGAGAGGGAGGGAGGAAACTCCATCCTACCCATAGGAATTGGGAAGGTTGTCTTGAAAACTCCTGTTTCCTATGGAGATAGTGGTTTTCGCTTAACGTTGGGGGTGTGTGATAGTTGTAACCCCCCCCAGCACCATGGGACATTCCCTCTCCTCTTTACCCTTAATTTCTCCAAAATCTACTGCAGTAGTAATTGTTCCACTGTCCTTTGTCTTATTTCACATTTCTACCCCTCTAATGTTCTCTATTGTCCCTGTGGTGCCTATGTTTTGAAATGTAAGGTTATCATTGCAAACAGACATGGTGATAATATAAGAAGGAGCCCCAGATAGGTTCCAAAACAAGCAAGCATCTCAGTATGTAGTTATGCTCTAGTTAAATAATAAAATGAGGTACCTTACAAGAAATAAAAATAAGGTTAAATAGTTATTTTGGGTATTTATGTAAGAAATGAAGCTCTTACCTTGTCCACTTGCTGTCTCACTTGCTTCCGCTACTGAACTCTAAGGAGCCAGTGGCATCTCCTAACATGTATCTATAGGGTACATGTGTGGGAAGTCAGCACCAGAAGGGAGGGGTTAAAACCCTTGATTTTTAATTAAGCTTTGTTTCTGTCTTGTGAAACTAGAACAGGGGGTGGATCAGCTGATCAATGATGGCAGAGTGTTCACCTATATAAGGTGGAGGTTTGTGCAAGAGATCAGATAGTATAGGAGCACAGAGGATGGTAGATGTGCTGGAGCTTAAGCTCATCTACTCTGTTGCAGTACTCAGCTGTTAAAGTACTGACAGTCTCAAGTTGAGAGAAAGCCATTTTTTGTCACATAGTTGGCTTTATTTTCTTTATAGTTAATTTATGAAGAAGTTTATTTTGAGTTTTATTTATTTTTTTGTAAATAAATTTCACACAAAGTTTTGTGTTTCTAAAGAACTTCTGCGTCTGGCTTATCCCTTCCTATGCTCGTTCACATCTCCCTTTCTTTTTTGTTTTTCACACTTAACTCACAACAAAACACATGTTTTTTCCCCTAAAGACAAGGCACCAGGAGGGTTTTTTTTTAATTCTGGGAAAACAGCATCTGAGAGGGGCTAACTCAATTTATGTCATAGGTCACAGCATCTGGGATCTTTTTGCAGTGTATGGCTCGATCTTTCCCCTCAAGACCATCATCCTCTGTAGCAGCTGGTGTCACAGTTTTCTACCTAATTCAACCCAAGCAGAGAAGAAGAGTGGAAGGCAAGACAGAAGGACACAGTAAGTCCCATTTCTCCTACTTGGAGTTCCAAGTAAACTTAGCAGCGTTCATCACACTCTGCTGCAGGATTTGGCAAAACTGCTCCCATCCTCTTCCTAAACAGATCTCTTTCGGAGGAAGAGTGCAGAACCTTTGTAGGAAGATGAAGGCGAGATTGACGATTGTCCTCGCCAAGCTGGTCTCGTCATATTTCTCTATTGAATGAAAAACACCAACTTTTTATAACCTCCTAGGCCCTTCAGAACTGGCTACGCAAAAAAAAAAAAATCCATGGTGCGATTTTTTTTTCTGGGTCAGCCCATTAACTCTTTCAACTCTCCTTTTGATTCCAATAAAAGGGGCATATATGACTTTTCCTTCTTGACAGCTGATCCTGAAATCCGTGCTTTAATCCCTTCCAGTCTACAGTAAGAGGGGCAGCATTGGAAGTTGACCTTTCGTTCATTTTACAAAAAAAGAAAGAAATCCCTTTGTATCAGTTTTCACCGAGTGTTATGCACTGCATGTGGATGTGATGCTTCATGAACGCAGAGAACAGATCCTCGTCCCTTTTTTTTTTTCCTCCAAAGCATGCCTCTGTGGGAGATCTCATTAATTGCTACTTCCAGCACTTCTGTTGTACCTTTTAACAAATAATCTGATCTCTGGTAGCTCTCTTCCCTCTAGATCCTCTGCTGAGACATCGCTACCCTTGTATATAACATCCCCAGGTCCCTTGCCTGTGTAGTCTGCACTCTTCGCGCATCATTAGTGACTCTTAAAGGAAAATCTTCTCCTTCAGTTACAGGGACCCATTTTAGTAAGCAACATCAGCAGCCATCTACTACATGTGTAGACATCAAGTTGTCTTCCCTATACCTGTATTTTTCAGTGTCGATCAACCCAACACCACCATGGCGAGATGCTCGAGGTGGGAAGAGGATCGCCACAGACAACTTTGTTATGCACCTATATGCAACTGTACAACAGTTATTTCCCACGTTACCGCTAGCTGCAGCAGCACAGTAGTTCAGCATTTCAGCTTAAAATATATAAAATGGCAGTAAACGAAGACTATTAGGAGATGATTGTTACGTGAAACATTATACAGTAGGGATCAAAAGAAAGCTTGGCTAAGGACGATCTGTGGAACAATTCAGAGTAAGCCTCAGCTAGCTTTTATCTCAGAAAAGCATGACTAACTGTGACAGTAAGAAACCTTTACAATCGGCAGCTAATTCTCAAGGAGATTGACACTTGTGCTGCCTATAATTAAACTTGGAGCCATCACGGGATGGATATCATTGTAGGTAATTTGTGAGCAGGTCCCGTATACTGCAGTGGGATAAGTGCGTTTTGATCTCTTCTTCATAAATAATGCATTTTAAGGATTGATTGCCACACCTTTGCCTCACCACATGTCGGAATTAACTACTGCCTATGTTCCTCACCTAAAAAGCAGACTTTAAGCGCTTCATCTTCTCTGCTGCCACTTTAAGCTTTACCAATCAGACACTCTAAATGCAATAGATTCTCTTTCCTCTGCAGAAGCATGTCCATGACTAATTCCAAAAGCTAACCTTGATCAGGTTTACTAGTGTATTGGAGGGGAGAGCCCTGTTTGTGAGTTTAAGCATCCTCAAACCAGGATACCATCATACCTCTCAACCTCTTGCCTCATGAATCAGGGACAAGGCTTAAAAAAATCAGGGACAAAGACCCCAAAACAGGGAAACATCTTAAAATCGGGTACTATTCACTCAGAAAGCTGATAGAATAAAGGGATGCCTTAGTTCTGGAATCTGTACCCGCCGGTAGTTTTCAGTTCTCCTCAGTCATGGTCCTCACCCGCCAAAAGAACTCCACACCTCTCTTCTACCATCACTACTGCAGCAACAAGCAAGGGGAATGAAGTGACTGCAGACAATCATGTGGCTTTAGAGTCCAGATCTACGCTGGCAAAGCTCCTAGAAAAAGTGACCCATTCCAGCACTCTGCAAACTAAGGTTCAGGATTGAAAGTCGATGCCTGGTGTGGAGGTGCAGAGGTACTTGGCAGAGGTGTAAAAAGACTGTTATGGGACACATTAGATCTGTTTTTTTTTCCAGAAATAAAGTTCACAGATTGTTAAACCTATCTGCAATGGGTGTGGGGAGGGGGTGGAGGTATACAGTGCACAGTGGGAGACTGCAGGAGGGTTTGTTTAAAACCATAGTAAACTCCATGGGGGGTGGACTTGGGGTGGGTTAAACATACTCTGTGGGGGAGAGCACCTCTGGAGACATGAAGTGGCAAGAAAAATAGGGCTCTATGTCTTATACAGTTAGCGTAGTACTTGGGCTCTCCATGCATAAGAAATAATGCTGTGCGGATGAAAAACATGACATAGGTCCTTTTGCGATGCAAAACGTCTGCAGGCTCCGCCCACTGCAGACGTAAAAATGGATCATGACCAGGTATTGTATATTACTTATCCCTGCATTATGTGTATCAATAAATGTGTCATGTTGTGACATTGGCAGTACACTTACTGACACTCCATAATGAGTAGGTATGCCCATGAAATAATAGTTTTTAATATAATTGTTGGTATTATCCCTGCACTGTCATCAAATTACATATTTCATTTTCCACTAACAAAACAAAATGAATAATGTTAAGAAATTTGACAATTTCCAACTTGTGAATTTGTTGGGGTTGGGGGGGTGAAGGAGTCATTTAGTGTGCAACATCAATTTTATTGGGCTTGTAGAATTGTCCGATGGCCATAACCTTATACCCCTTACATTTTTTGAAAGAAAAACAAACTAAAAATATTGCTATATCCTCACGTTAGTGTAGTGTGCCAGGTTACTGGAAGCAGTGTCTCACATTCTCAGCATTTTAGTGGCAAGATGTCTAGAGGTAAATGGAGGGGGGGTAATTTAACAATCAATCTAATTTAACAGTTAATCTTACCACTAAATGTAAACAGGTACTTGGTTAGTTTTCAAATTATATAACAAATGCACTCAATCAAATATAACCATGTAATCCTTCTTTAGACCTTCATCAGACATGCTCCACAGCAAAGTTCCCATGGCCATGTTAGCAACCACAAAAGGAAGCTTGGCACAATTCCATATTGCAATATTCCTTGTTCCTCATATACCTGCTTTTTATATTTTTGATGGGAGCAGTGTACCACTAATTTAAAAGTATGTGATGAAAAGTACTATTCCACTTAGTTTCATGATGAAATCAGGAGGTCCATTGTACAACTGCACACTCAGCTCTGCAGAAGAATGGATGTGTCATGTGGATTCAGTAACAAATTACCACCACTAACACAGACTTCTATTTATAACTTGTGTAACGGTTGAATTGAACACGTTTCCATTTGGGAACAAATGTATTTGCCCACCTATTTGTGTCACTAGAAGCTGTAGTCTTGTAACCCTGGAAACCAAAATACCTGTGATTGCAACCCGATCTGGCATTTGTTCCGCTGTGTTTTTCCTGTACTGTGTTAATCTAATTGAGAGTGAAGAATAACTGCTATAGTGTATGCTGAAAACATAACATATGAGAGAGACAGAGAGATCTACAACATTGCATATGACAGAGAGAGGGAAATTCTTCAGGAAAAGTGTATAAGTAGCTGAGCTACACTGGTTCTCCTTATCGGAATATCTTGCTCACTAAAATTTGAATGTAATGTAAATGTCCAGCCAACTGTTGAGCATGCAGACAGAGGTCAGCCTTAGGGACAAATATGTTTTTTTAAAGATGCTTAGCTGAAACGGCATGGTCTTTTCAATGACTTCCTAGCCTCATGTGTTTCTCAATTTCAGGGTATACTTCTGCACTTGACAGTACGCTCATGCCCCTGTGCCAAAGTTTGCCACCCAATGATCCACACCTGGTGTCACTCAAAAATTAGTTCACTGCCTGTCTACTTTCATTTACTTCCATCTGTGCACTGGAGTTGTATATAGGGTTTTCTTTTAGGTGTGTGTGCAGTGTGCCCGTTTGTAGTTGCTGTACTATCTTTCAGAAAAAAATGGGTCCAATTAGAGAATGGAATTCAAATCTGTTTATTGGCCCTGCACGAATCTTGACTTATGCCACACAACAACAGTTATGTTCAGACATCACAATTACGATATTCTACAGCCTTTTCCTAGCAGCATGTGTCAACGTCTAATTTATTTCAGACTGTTTTGGGCTATGACATTTATATGTATTGCTTTCATTCAGATGTCCACTGTCTTTCACTCACTAACCTCGGTCAATGAAGTGAGACAATCATCCAATGCAATCCGAATGGCAAGGCTATATGGCACAACCATGATGGAGCTATACCTGACTTATTGACTTCATTGAGGGGGGGCAATTGTGGTGAATCAACTATACTTGCAGGATTTCAGTTTTTCCGACATATACAAAGTTGTCTCGAATAAGTGCTTGCTTCTCAGGGCTTAGGCACTTCATTTTTTATTTTCCGTTTCCATTGTTTGAATGGGGTGTAGTATTTCTAAAGAGTATTAGCATCTGCTACAAGCCGTTTTCTGTGAGAATTAATGCAGGACACACCCAATGGCTTGTGAAAATCACAATCAAGTCTATCTAGGTTAGTTTGGTCTTTGTACATATTTGTGTCCGCTATTTTGTTTGTGCATATGTGTCAGACCCTGGGCCAATTTGTTCTGGCATCACAGCTATCCTGTTTATCCACTTGCATTTATGGACCTCGGTAACAAAATAAAAAAAATATGCCAGATCACATTGGTAAAGTGGTCATGCTTAGACAACAATTTGCCCTCTGTAACTGGAATGTGCAACTTATCTCTAAGGCAGTGTGTGTGTGTGTGTGTGTCTCTTTAGCATTCTGATCCACCTATTCACATAGGTATTCTATTTACACATTCCCGATTGACAGGTATCTACTATGTACTTTTCACATTTTGTGCCACAGTGCACATTTAGTTTGGCAACACATGCCAACACAGACCATAAGCCAGTGCTGGGTTCACTACTCCTCCTGGCACATAACATTACTGCTGCTCTGACCCCTGTGAATATTCCATAGTACTGTGGCTCTAGTTGGATCCCTTTTTATTGACTAAGGAGGTCAACCAAGGATAAAGTAGGACACAAGTATGGTTTCAGTTCTGATGCCCTCCTATATCAAATAATTATTTCTATCTGAGGCATGCAATGGCATAAAGATGCATTATGCACCCATGCTTTTGTTCTCCACTGCCGCCCCCCCCGTCCAACCAACAATAAGGAATCTGACATTGCCCAGTTGTAATGTCAGACTTGACAAGAATAAGAGACACCTCTGCCATTACACAAAAAGTAAAGTTCTTGTCTACTTCTCACAAAGTGCTTTTCTAAGACCATTGGTGCCATTCGATGTCTGCTAGTAAATATCTCCTAAATGGTCATGCTTTTTGTGTCTGATCTTTAGCTCAGTCAGCACTGTCGTGAAAGCAGTCAGTGCTATGCACATTACCTGACAGGGAACACCATACAGTTAGCACCTCATCTACAAAATGCTTATGATCTAGATGCTTCACAGGTTACAAATGCTTGAGATGGTACTTTGGTCTCAGTATTGCATTGTCCGATAGCTAGAAGCATGTGATGCTTGATCTGTGTTTTCAGCGCATCACTCGTCTAACGATGCTCTGCTACTCACTGCGTGACTTGCCAAGGTTTAAAAAATTGATCATGACCAGGTAACATACTTTATTATCCATACATTACGTGTGCTAATAAACCTGGCATATTGTGTGTTCTGACATTCCGTTTCAGCTTTCTGCAACTCCATTATAAGATGGTATGTGTATGAAATAATACTTTTTTTATAATTGGTGTTATCGTCACTTCATGGTCATCAAATTGCATATTTCGTTTTCCACTATTGAAATGAAACTAATAGAAATTTGACAATTTCCAACGATGAATTGCTTTCAAAAAAGTACTCTTATGACACACCGGATTTGCATCTGATACAAGTTCTTTTTTGCGAGACTTAATGCAGGACACCACCAACTGCTTGGAAAAATCACAATCAATTCTATGTTAGTTAGTTATGTCTTTGTACATATTCTTGTCTGTTATTTCATCTGCACATATGGCATGTAGCATTGGTCGTGTGGTCATGCTTATACAACAATTTGCCCTCTTTACCTGGGAGGTGCAACTTATCTGTGTGTGTGTGTGTGTGTGTGTGTCTTTCTTTGGCATTCAGATCCACCCATTCACATTTTGTGTCACAGTGCCCCTTTAGTTTGCCAACACATGCCAGCACAGACTATAAGCCTATTTTTGGTGCACTACTACTCATGGCATAGAATATCACTGCTGCTCAGTCCCCTTTGAATGTTTGATAGTACTGTTGTGCTGACTGGATCCCGTTTTTCAAAGTAATGAGGTCATCCAAGGATAGACTAGGTCACTAGCAGGGTTCCAGTTTCTGATGCCCTCCTCGGTTCGAAATTTTTTCCATCTATGACAGGCGATGGAATAAGATGCAGTATGCACCATGTTTATTTTCTCCACAGCTGGGCCCCTCCTCCACCCCAAATAATCCAAACATCAAAATGGAATATGAAGCTGCCCACATGTAAAGCTAGACAAGACAAGGATAAAAGACACTTCTGCCATTACACAAAAAGTAAAGCAAATATGCAGTTGAACCCTAGGATTTTCAGAAATATACATTTTCCAGTATTTTCTGTTATCAAGTGGGCACTATAGGTGATTATGACTGCAGTGTTTAATATCTCAGAATACATTATTATTGGTAGATATAAAATGGCTAATTAAGTTAAAAGTGACCAACCATTTCCTCTTGCAGTGAAATTACCGAGACACACAGGCTAGGATATTTTCAATGACTACCGCATTTATTGGTGTTACTGGGGAGAAAATTATTGAAAAATGTATTTTTGCCAACATATTCACATTGGGGTTTTCACTAGTATCGTCAATAAGTATGCATTTGCAACATTTGACAAAACCAGAGGCATTTTGATAAACTGTTATGGGACACATTAGATTTGTTTTTTCTTTTTTTTTTCCAGAAAGAAAGTTCACAGATTGTTAAACCTGTCTTCAATGGGTGTGGGGTGGGGGTGGAGGCATAAAGCACACAGTGGGAGACTGCGGAAGGGTTTGTTTAAAACCGTTGTAAACTCCATGTGGAGCGGAGTTGGGGCGGGTTAAACATACTCTGTGGGGGAGGGCACCTCTGGAGACATGAAGTGGCAAGAAAAATAGGGCTCTATGCCTTATACAGTCACCATAGTACTTGGGCTCTCCATGTGGAAGAAATAATGTTGTGCAGATAGAAAACATGATGTAGGTCCTTTCCCGATGCAAAACGTCTGCAGGCTCCGCCCACTGCAGATGTAAAAATTACTACTTTCCTTCTATAGCCCTATTGTTTAACATAATGATTTGCATCCCATGTTCCAAAGCAATTTACACTTCCCAAAGTGGGCTAGCTTGTAGTTTTCATCTGATTTTTGTAATACCTTGGCTTTAAAAAAACAGGTATGCAAATAAGCTAATGATTATTTATGAAATATGGTTACAGTGACATTTTTGAAAACATAGGGCACACAAAGAACTATTCATCTTATAATGTGAACAGGTGAAACTAAAAAAAAAAATTGTTGTAAACAGGGATTTTGAACAGTCCAAGCCTCCCAAAGAGCAAAGAGGGATAGCTTGTAGTTTTCACCAGATTTTTCTAATTCCCTCAATTTTAAAAACAGCGTATGCAATTAAGCTCATGATTGTTCATAAGCTATGAGGCGATTCTAGGTGTCCAAGCCATATCTCTATATAGCTATTTTGAAGTGCTTACTGAGCATGCTCAGAATCTGACATTTTAAAATGTAATAACTTTGGAATGGATTAATATTTTTTTCACCAAACCAATGAAAGGCACCTCTGTGAGCCAAGCTCTTTCTACCCTGAACATTTCATACCACAATTCCAAATAATCTGGGTGCAAGATGAGGACAAAAAAACAGCAAAAAAACCCAACAAAACAGCAATTTGTCACATTTGTTCACTATCCGCTTCTTGTAGTCTGCCCATCCAACCGGAACAAAACTTGGCAGATCAAGAGACCTACCTCACAAGACTGCACATGCAACATTTTGTGCAAATCCATTGAACGGTTACAAAGTCATTAAAGTGCAAACTCTAACACTCACTACTGCCATCTGTAGGGCAGTCACTGAATTACACAAGTTCCTTTATAAATTATATACTTGCCCTGGCTAGAACTGATCCCTTCTGACACATGTAGGGTAGGCACTAAATTACATGAGTTCCATTATAAATTGTAACACATGTAGAAAATTGTTAAAGCTGTAAAATAAAACAAAAAAAACATAAAACTGCTTTCAAAAATGTTGTAATTTACTATTGTAACAGCATTTGGACATAAAATAGTCCCTTTTTGTTAAATTAGCTAACTCTTTTTTGATAATTGCTACAGCATAATAAGAGTTAAATGGCTGATTTACAAAAAGCAATAAGGAATTCTTGGTAGATTATAACATTTAGAAACATAGAAACATAGAAACATAGAAACATAGACTTTGATGGCAGATAAGGACCGCTAGGCCCATCTAGTCTGCCCATTTCCCTACCTACAGGATAGGCCGCAGATCCTAGTTAACCAACAGCCTATATCTTCCTGCCCCCCACAAGAATTGCCTTATGTCTGTCCCATGCATTCTTGAATTCTCCCACAGTTTTAGACCCCACAACTTCCTCAGGAAGGCTGTTCCATCCATCCCTACCCTCTGTGAAATAATACTTCCACATTGCCCTGAACCGCCCTCCTTCTATCTTTAAATTGTGTCCCTTGTTCTTGCAATTCTCTTTTTCTGAAAGATGCTACCCTCTTGGACTTTGTTGATTCCTTTGAGGTACTTGAAAGTTTCTATCATGTCCCCCTCTCCCTTCTTTCCTCAAGGGTATACATATTAAGCTCCTTTAGTCTCTCCTCATACGGCTTCTCTTGCAGACCCTGCACCATTTTAGTTGCCCTCCTCTGGACTGCCTCTATCCTGTCTATGTCTTTGCAGAGATGGGGTCTCCAGAACTGGACACAGTATTCCAGATGGGGTCTCACCAACTGTCTGTACAGAGGGATAACAACTTCCTGTTTTCTGCTGCTGATGCCTCTCCCTATACATCCCAGTATACCCCCGGCCCTCCCTACTGCCTTCTCACATTGCTTGCTAACCTTAAGGTCATCTGATATGATTACCCCAGGTCCCTTTCCTGTTTGTTGTTCTTACTACCTCCCACCCATTGTGTATTCATCCCTGGGTTCTTGTTTCCCAGGTGCATTATTTTGCACTTTTTGCATTGAATCCTAGCTGCCATCGTCTGACCATTCCTCCAACCTTGCCAAGTCCTTTTCATCCTTTCCACGCCTCCTTGTGTATCAACCCTGTTGCAGATCTTTGTGTCATCTGCAAAAGGCATACTTTCCTTCAGTCCTCTGCAATGTCACTGATGAAGACATTAAAAGGACTGGACCCAATACTGAACCCTGCGGTACCCACTAGTAACTGCCCTTTCTTCAAGTGGACTCCATTTACAATTACCTTCTGTGTCCTGTTGTCCAGCCAATGTTTACCCAGGCTACCACCCTGGGACCCACTCCGGGCTGGTTAATTTGACTAATAATCTTTTGTGTGGGACTGTGTCAAATGCCTTGCTAAAGTCTAGGTAGGCCATGTCACAGCCCTCCCTGGTCTACTACTTTGGTCACCCAGTCAAAGAAATCTATTAGATTCATCTGACATGACCTTCCCACTGTGAACCCATGCTGCCTTGGATCCTGTGCTCCACTGACCTCTAGGTACTCAACTATTCTTTCCTTCGAAGTGACTCCATCACTTTCCCTACCACAGAGGTCAGATTGACAGAGTCTGTAGTTTCCTGCCTCTGTCTTGGTCCCACTTTTGTGAAGGGAATCACATCCACCTTCCTCCAGTCCTCGGTACCACCATCCTCCATGATTTATTAAAAGAGTAGGCAGTGGTTTCCTAGTTCCTTCCTTAATTCTTTTAGAATTCTGGGGTGAATTCCATCAGGACCCATTGCTTTGTCCTCCTTCAGTTTTAGGAGTTCTTGCAGAACCCTTTCTTCTGTGAAAGGACTGGGATCGACCCCCTATCAAGAGTGCTTCTGTTAATTGGATTAGGCACTTCCCCCTCCTCTTTTGTGAATACTGAGCAGAAATATTCATTCAGTATTCCTGCTTTTTCACTGTCCCCTCTGCCCACCCACCGTTCATTCTATTCAGCCTCACTATCCCTCCCTTTGTCTTTCTCGCTCGCTGATGTACCTATAAAGGTTTTATCCCCTTCTTAACTGAGTTGGCTATCTTTTCCTCAGTTTGGGCCTTTGCTATTCTGACTTCCCTCCTGCTTCTTTCTGCCTTAACTGGTACAGCTCTCTGTCCTGCTCCTTCTGTGTTTCCTTATACTTCCGAATGCTATCTTTTCCCTGACTTTCACAGCCACCTCTCTTGAGAATCATAGTGGCTTTTTCTTTCATTTTGATTTGTTTTTTGCTTCACACAAAGGCTTGTTGCCTCTGTGATGGCAGTTTGATAATTCCCATTGTTGCTCCACACCTCCTTCTAGCCTGTTTGCTAGTGCTTTTCTGAGGCACTCTCCCATCTTGCAAAGTCAGCCCTCCTAAAGTCCAGTACCCTCACTTTTGTATGGCTTGACTCTGTAGCTGAGTTTAACGTGAACCACACTGTTTGATGGTCACTTGTCCCCAGATGGCAATCCACTTCTAAATCTGAGATCCTCTCACTGCCCCCATTTGAGAGTACGAGGTCTAAGATTGCTCCCTCATGAGTAGGTTCCGAAACTAGCTGTCTAATGCCTGCCACCTGCAGTGCATCAAGAATGGCCCTGCTCTTGGATGTGGCTGCAGCAAATGTGCTCCAGTTAACATCTGGCATATTCAGGTCTCCCATCAACAGTATCTCCCCTTTCTCTGCCATTCTAAGAATGCCTTCCATCATATCCTTGTCCATTCCTTCCCCCTGACATGGGGGTCTGTACACAACCCCTGTGCGGATTGTGGTGCCCTTTCCAGTCTCCAAGGTGACCCACAGTGCCTCCTCTCCTCCCTGTTTACTCTTTTGTTCAGTTTCTTTTATCCTTCCTTTACATGAGAGCTACTCCCCTCCCCTCTTTCTCCCCTGCCTGTCTCTCCTGTAGGTTATGTGCCCTGAGTGGTAACATCCCAGTCATGGTTCTCTGTGTACCATGTTTCTGTAACTGCTATGATGTCCAGGCATCCCTCTTCCATTAAGGTCACCAGCTCAGGGAGCTTGTTGCCCAGACTACAGGCATTGGTACTCATTACCCTCCATTTCCTGATGGCCTTACCCCCTTTTGCCCCATCCCTGTCCTTCTTGCCTTTGTCACTTTCTCCATTTACCACTGCCCTTCTCCCTATCGACACCTCCATGTTGGTGTTTGCCACACTTACTACAGTGATTGTTGACATTTACTAAATTTTTCTTACTTAGAGATGCAGTCTGCTATTTTAGTAGTAGTGACTGCAGTATAGCTCCTAATATGTAAATGTGCATAACAAGGCATTGTGAGTACAATATGAATTTGTCTTCTATTTTCCTTACTGGGAGGTGCAGTCTCCTATTTTTGTAGTAGTTACAACCCTATAAGAACTCAGATGCTTATTTTCAAAATGAGGCATTGTGCATACACTGCAGTATACAGCTGACACAATTCCTGTACTGATAGATGTAAGGCAGGATTTTCAAAGGACAGAATGTGATGCAAGGACATAGCATCAAATAAAAATGATGCAAGGGGCAGCATGCAACACAAATTGTGTGAACCCAATTTTGGAAGGAAGCGAGCTGCACAACTGGAGTCCCCTGCGTCAGACTAGCTTGCACTGGGCCTGCAGCACAGACTCAGGTGCACCATGGTGGTAGGGGCTTGCAGCAGCTGCAGACTGCCATGTGGCAGGATCTTGACATTTCAAACCCTTCCTAAAACACAAAGGTCCAAGTATAGGTAGGCCAGCCAAGGTCTGGTCTAGCGGTACTTAGACAGTCCCTGGGGGGTTCGTGATCCATATGCCACTGTTCTGCTGTGTTCTTTGCTTCCTCCTAATGTAAATGATGTAAATTCAGTCTCTGGTGATCTAGTGCACCCCCAAAATCCCTGATATGCCCATGATGTACAGTAGTATGCATAATATGTCACTCCCCAGTGATCTAGTGCCCCCAACCCTGGTATGCCCATGTTGTACAGTAGAATGCTTAACACACCATTCCTCTGTGATCCAATCCCCCCGCCTCCATATTCAGAAATGCATAATGTAATAGTGACTCCACCCCAGCCTGATATGCCAGAATATGGCTGTGCCAATAATAACCCTGCCTGGTGGTCTATTGAATATCTCCACCCTAGCAGGTAGTGCCTGCCTCTCCACTCCCCCCCCTTATCGGACCCCAATCAGGCCACTGGCACAGCCCTCCGACCACTATCATGGGTGCAAACCCAATGAACTCAATAGAGCACATACTGTGAAGTACACAAATATGTGCTCGACGATTCATTGAACTACCAACTGTAATGTGGTGTGAAGGGCCTGTGAAGGTAGCATGATTGGGGTCTGGGAAGGGGTGAAGCTGGGTGGTGGGCACTACCTGCCAGGGTGGTGGGTGGGAGCCACTAGACCATAGGGTTACTAACAGCATAGACATATTTGAGTATATCGGGCTGGGGCGGGGTCACTATTATATTATACATTACTGGATATGGAGGCAAGGTGGACTGGATCACAGAGGAATGGTTTGTTATGCATACTGCTGTACAACATGGGCATAGTGGGGATTTTTGGGGTACTAGATCACCAGGGTACTAGAGGATGACAGTTGGTTGGTGGTTGTGAGGGGGCACTGTGCACTATTTTGTTCCTGTGTCCTTGGGCACAGCTGCTGCCCCACCACCTCACAGCTGTTGCGGCACACCTCATGGGTGCGCCTTCCATTTGATGCACTGCTGCTGTTGCCACATGCTGTGGGACTTAGGTGCTGAGACCCTGTCCCATAAAAAATCAGCACAGGGTCCATGATGCAGCAGCACTTCACGCAAGCTGCCATTGTTGCAGTTTGCATCCAAGCTTTGAAAATCCTGCTCATACTCTCCTATTTCTGTAATGAGTACAGACATATCTAGCCAGTTTTTCTAATTCCCTCAATTAAAAAAAAGGCATGCAAATAAGCTCAAGAATATTCATGAGCTAGGATTACACTGATATTTTTAAAAATGTGGGGCATACAAGGAACTGTTCTTGCAATTTGAACAGGTGAAACCAAAAATAAATTGTATAAAATAATGATTTTGTACAGACCACGCTTCAGGGATAGCTTGTAGTTATCACCTGATTTTTCTAGTTCCCTCAGTTTAAAAAAAATGGGTATGTAAATAAGCTTATTTTTAATTTAGAGCTATGGAGTGACTCTAGGTGTTGTGACTTAGACACCTGGGGGCTGATTCAAAGACATATGGCTCAACCCACTGACGGATGCGAGTTGAGACATATGCAGCAACACCAGGGACCCTGCACCAGATTCCAGAGCAGACAAGATCTCGGGCACCTACGCACTGCACCTTGTTGCAGCTCTAGGGTTATGCACCAGGAAAGGCACACCTGACCTGGGTGCTGCAAGCTGCAGTGATGCCCACTCACAGGGCACAAGCCATGCATGGCATGGCTCCCCCAAAGCCCTGCACCAAGACACCATGGCAATGCCCCACATGGCTGGGGAGAGGGCTGGGGGAGCCACTGGACAATCTTGTGGAGAATGGCAGGTGGGGGATGTGTACTGCCCTGTGGGGCTCTGTTCAGAGATGGGAGCATGGAGGTGCCACATGCCCACAGAGGGCTGCCCTGCCAATGGGGGTGGAGAGGGGACCTATGTGGGACCATGGAGTGGTTGGCTGTAAGAGCACCAGGCACAGAGGTGTGACCCCAATGGATGTAGGGTATGGTTGCACCAGCTTGTAGCTGTTCTAACTGTACTTAGACCATTGTCTGCTGGGGTCCCTTCTGGAATAGTGAATTGCCATTCTAGTGGCCGTACACCTGGAATAGAGCTGTAACTGATGCTAGAAACCCCCTTGTGCCATGTCAGAGGGGGTTTCTGGAATAGCCAGTGGCATAGCCCACCTTTGGCACAGGTAGCCTGCACCATGTTGCTGGCTGCCTTTCAGAATAGCGGGCAGCATAATGCATGTCGCAAGGTGCGACTTGCACCATTGGGTTTGGTGCAAGTCGCCTTGCGACATGCATAACCCATTCTGGAATCAGGCCCCTAGAGTAAACTCATAGCTCAGGAATAATAATTTTTACATCTATTTTGAAGTGCTGACTGAGCATGCTCAGAACCTGAATTTTTAAAATTTAATAACTTTAAAATTGTTTAATATTTTTTTGCCAATCTACAATGGAAATCCTTCTGAGTCAAGCACTTTCTGTCCTGAAAATTTAGGACAAAAATTCCAAACTGTATGGGTGCTATGCGATGGCAAACCCCCCCCCAAAAAAACAGTGATATACATATATACTTTTTTTGATATTTGCAACTCAGAATCTGCACCTCTCACTGGAATGAAACTTGGCATGTCAAGACATCTACCCCACAAGACCGTGCATACAAATGTTTATGCAACTCCAGTAAACAGTTGCAAATACATTATTGTTCAAAAACCAGGATTTAACATTAAACTATTTACTTAACCCTAACTATCATAGTGCTACTGCACCACTATAATATTTTTATTCATTTATTTAAATTTTGATGACCGGGTGAGCCCTCTGAGGCAGAAAAATCCCTTTTTCAGGGGCAACCCGGGGAACTGAACATTCCATAAAGATAAAAACAATACAATACAATACAGATATTATTTACAGATGTCTTAGACAGGTGCACACATTCACTGAAACACTAAATATCCCATACATGGGGTGATAAATATCCTGTACGTTGGGAGACAGTACATTACAGATGTCAAAAACAACATAAGTGATCAAACAGTACAGGTATTTCAAGTGGTAAATATATTCATGATAGAGGCATTAATACAAAAGTGCAGAGTGCAATCAATTGACTGTGTAAAGAATCAATATATTAACCTTTTAGTATACAAACAAAGAGAGTGTAGGCATCAGGCAGGGATAAGAGATAACTTCTCATATGACATAATATACTACTTGTGAGTTAGTGTGAGAACCAGAAGGAGATAATAAAATATGGTGAAATGAGTCAGAGAAACAGAGAAGTGTAGTAATGACAAGGTGATAGAAGAAGTAGTGGTGGTCAGGAGAAGTTTAGGTACAGTTACCATTGTAGACAGAAGGCATGTATAAGATTTCCCTGGAATGTCTTTTGAAGAATGGAAGAGTCTTACAGGAGAGTAGTGAATATGGAAGGTCATTCCACTTTTGTGATGTGGCAAAGGAGAAAAATCTTTTGCCTACAACTAGGCGAGTCTTGGGCAGACTTAGCATTGGGAGGTGTGAGGACCTGAGTGTTCATGGGAAGGGTTTCAGGGTGAGTAGATTAGATATACTCAGGGAAGTGGAGGTGGATTAGTTTGAAGGCAGTGCAATACACTTGGAAGTCAAGTTTGTCCTTAAAAGATGGCCAGCCCAATGCTTTTAGCACATCACAGTGATGGGTGTGAACTAGGGCCTTTACAGCAAAGCGGGCAATTCTGTGATAGGTCATTTTGAGTTTGTTCAGGAGTGCGGTCTTAGAGGAATGGATTATTAAGACCCCATAAAAGAGGCCTGGGAGAAGGGTGGCTGAGAGAATAGTGTTCCTAGCAGAATTTGACAGGTAGGGAGACGTGCGATAGAGGAGTCCAAGTTTCTGAGTAGTAGCCTTTATTACGCTGGTTATGTTCGCATGGAAGGATAGATGCTTGTCAAACGTTACACCCAGGTATCTGAAAGGAGGTAACCTTTTCAAGTTTTATGCCAGAGGATGTTTTGAGTACCAAGGAGGGCTGGGTGGTTGTGTCAAAGCCGGTATGGTGGAACAACATGGATTTAGTCTCTTTAGTATTCAGAACTAGAAGGTTATTTTTAAAGCATGTATCTTTTTTTTGTTGAACTTTTTATTTATAGCATTTTGTACATAAGCATACAAATACTTACAACCTGAATTGGTACAACCATGTAGTGAGCAAAAAAGACATTACATAGGATGCAGACTATCAATTCCATTGGTACAACTTTAGGGGTTATCCTACAAACATGGTAAACTACATAACCATTCTTATCTAATCAGGAGCCATTTAGCAACCAATGCCTAATTTTGACAAACAAGAGGCTTAATAGGGAAAACTTATAACATGCCGACCCTTAAGGTCTAGTGAAAAAACTAAACAGCAGTCATAAAGAAAGTCTCCTTTCCAGAGCTCCCTTAGGCTTAGTGGGAATCTGTGCACCCCTTTACGGTGACAACCCAATGGCAAAAAAGGAAAAAAAAGACCATTACGGTGACATTTGCGGTAATAGTCCTTTTTCCTTGTTTTGCCTTCCCCCAGTGTTCCACCCCCTCCCCTGACCAACTCTAACCTGGAGTTGGAATCCTAAAGTCTGGGGGATGTGGGGGGGCAGAGATCCCCACATGGGGGTTGTGGGGGGCACTGCCCCCCACAGAAAACACCCATAGAACAGGCAGCACAATACCTGCATCGGTATTGTGCCGTCACTGTGGGGGAGGTCGGCATTGTCACTGCCGACAAAACTTGGTGCTTCCAGTGGGAGTAAGTGCAGTGGTGTTCTAAAAGTGGTTACTGGGAAATAGCCCACGAGATCATATAAGTATGGGGTGTCTGGTGCCTTACTAGTGCACTACCAGTAAAACAGTACCAAGACCATCTTGGGCCAGTAAATAAGTGACCTAAAGGCACCATATCAAAGGAAACTATGCCACCTGGGCTCCCCGTGAAATGCTGAGCAGCAATAACACAGAGGAGTTGATTAACTCTATTGAATCCACCGCTTATCCCATCTGATACATCAGCTAGTAGTAGTACAGTATTTCAACTAGAAAAATCCAAGTAGAGTGAAAAACAATTACTTATTTTAGTTATAGCATTAAACATGATAACTAAAAACTTTGACAGGCAATTGTTCACTAGCCTTTAAAACTGATACTTAGAAAGTAAGGACTTTCAACCTTATAACAAGTGTAATAATAAACAGTCCTTTGGGGGAAAAACATTTTGATTGGTGCTCACTGTAGATCGAGTAAAAGTGACCACCCAAAGTTTCTATAGAAAGGCAAAACCCAGTGCTAATTAAAAGTCCCAAGTAAGTCAATCAGTCTCAAAATATGATCAAGAAACAAACGGCTGAAAAAGGAGACCTGATACTTAAGTCCTCGTCCACATCATCTTCATCAGAAGAACACCTCTCTCTGAGTCTCTTAGTCACTATTCTCTCCATGCAGGTTCCAGCTTCCTTTGCATCTGTGAAGCAGTATTGTCGGTGGCCCTCCAAAAAGCACAATTGGGCAGGAAATGCCAAGGTGAAAGAGATATCAAGCTCCCTGAGATGTTTCTTAACTCCATCAAATGCTTTTCGTCTAATGCGAGTTGTATACGCAAGGTCTGGGAAGAACAAGACTCGGGCCTCCCGTCCATAGATCGGGCCTTTCCTTCATATTTCTCCCAGCAGCTCATCGCGTTCTCCTGGGGATCTCATCATAAGGATTACAGTCCAAGGATTGTCCATATTATGCAGGGGTCCTCTGGGGGTTATTCTGTATGCCTTAATAACTCAAAAATCAGATATCCCCGTTGGGTCTGTCAACCAAGTCTGCAGATATTGTATGAGGGATTCACCCTCTGAATCCTCATGAAGACCTAGGATTCTAACATTGGCTGCCAGAACAGTGTTCTCTAGTTGTTTGACTCGGGTATGCAAAGCTGCCTGTTCTTTCAGGGAGGTAGCTGTGGTGGCCTGGGCCTTCCCGGCTGTGGCTTTGGCCGATTTCATGGATTCACCCATAGCATCTAAACAATGAACCATATTGAGGAATTTTTCAGAAAAGCCATCAAGCTTTTGGTCCATCTGTTGGACCATTTTTGTTTGGGCTTGTACTGCTATTTGTAAGGTTTTTGAAGTTGCCCCTTCTGAGTCAGTGCTGGTAGATTGTTGTGGCCCTGCCATATCCTCCAGAGGCTTTGCACTGGAACCTCGTGGTGTGAAAAAGTCTTGCTTAGTGGTTTTATTTTGACCTGTCTTCATTGGAATGTAGTTCCTCTGTCGGGTTAAGACCTCCCTTTGCCAAATTGGACCTTTGGCTGAGTATTTCCCTATAAAATACTGTTTTTAATAAGCATTTTTAAGCCATAAAGTAGGAGCTCTAGAAAAATGCTGTTCCTAGCTAGGCTGCTAGCTCCGCCCCCCAAACCATGTTTCTAATGTCTGGAAGTCACTTGCTAGGTCAAAGTTAATACTTGAGATGTCACTCGAGGATCTATATAGAATGGCATCATCCCAATATAACTGGAAAGATGCCCCTCCACAATTCAGAGACCGGACATTAATAAATATTGAGAATAGGAGAGGCTCTAGGATTGATCCTTGGGGAACCCCATCGGTGATAGGAGATAAGGATGAGGTAGCTCCAGCCCATTTGACTCATCGAAATCTATTCTCTAAGTAGTTTGAGATCTAAGACAGAGAGTTACTATCAAGACCAAGGTAGTGAAGCTTGAAGACAAGAAGTGTGTGGTTGACTAGGTTGAATGCCTTTGTTAGGTTGACAAAGACTACTGCCGTAGCTTTGCCCAGATCTATAGCCTGAAATATATCAGAGGTGACCCACAGAACAGCAGTTTCTGTCCCATGTGATTTCTGAAAGCCATGCTGGTTGCTGGTAAGGGCATTGGTCTGTTCAAGGTAAGAGTATAGTTGATTATAGATTATTCTTACTTGAATTTTAGCAATTGGACATAAGATAGATATGGGTCTGTAGTTTTTGATATGGTTGGTGGGACCATTTTTGTGTTCTGGGACAACAACTGCAGTTTTTCATTTGTCTGGGATGGTTTGTGTGAGGAAGGATCTGTTGATTAGATGGGAGATCAGGTAGGCAAGTGCAGGTGCTCCTTCTTTGAAGACTTTGGGCAGTAGGGAGTCAAACCCTGTTGAGCCATCAAGGTTAAGCAGGGCTACAGTAATGGGGGGAAAAGTGGGGAAGTTGTCTGGGGCCCCAAGCTCAGGAGGGGCCCACCTGAGGAGCTGGCATTAACCCTGGCATTAGCTGGTTTGGGAAACAGGGGTCCATTTCAAGTGACTTCTCCAGGTCCCCAAGATTCATAGCTGCAGCCCTGGGGTTGAGGCCCTTCAGGACCTCTTTTTGGGAGGTGGTTTTTAGAAGGAAGAGTGGATGTGAGACTTCTGGACAGTTGGCTCATTACTCTTGGTGAGTAGCAGGAAGGTCAGTTTTGTAGGGTATTGAGGTCAGTAAAGAAGAGGTTTAATCCTGCAACTATCTCCAAGGGTGAGGACAGTATGGAGCATTTTGCTGTTATTGCTTGGGGTAAGATACATTCATTATCCTTAAGGAGCATGTTGATTTCCTTCCAGAAAAATTTGGGGTTAGAAAGGTGAGATTCCTGCAGGGATACGAGATGTTCCCTTTTGGCTTTGCCGAGTTTTGATTTACAAATATTGCATAGTGTAATACATGGATGGCCCATTTCCCCATAGAAATCCTATCAGATATTACTCTATATACATAATACATTAATAATAATAATAATGGAAACATTTGTATACATTTTTTTAATTGATATTGTATTTCAAAGTGCTTTTCAAACATTGAAACACTGGAGCTGAAGTCTTTGTAAACATGTAGTGGATGCCATTTGACACATCAGCACCCACACACAGAATTAGACAATTGCCTAAGCTGGTTTTAAGGGGGACAGGAAATGTATGCTAATTGGCAGCTGTTTATAAAGTTCTTATTCTCCAAAATGATATGCATTCCCCTAAATTATTCATACTTAACTGTACCTGAATAAAAAGGGATATATAAAACTGTATTTTACATTGTTTTGTTTTTATGGACAGCATTCTGTTACAGTTCTCTTTATGTAATCAGTAATTTGGAGTGTATACTACAGTATATTACAGTTTGTGTACAGAATGTTAATTATGAGCTGTTGACCTATCAGAACTATGCTTAGAGTTCTTTGCCCCAACAGTGTCATAGGTAAAATTCCAAATTATCTGTCCCACAAAGCAAACTGTAACAGAATGCTGTCCATAAAATCAAAAACAATGCTAAATACAGTCTTTCATATCACTTTTTGTTCAGGCACAATTAAATATGGGTACTTTAGGGGAACGCATATCATTTCTGGGAATAAGAACTTTATAATGTATGGAGATAGTCAATTAACCTGTGTTTTCTGCAGTCTTACAACCTGATAATCCCATCAATGTGACGTCAGCATGCTGTAAACCTTGCATTGGAATGTCACATCAATGGGATTACAGAATAGAACAAAGCAAATGGATATAATTCCAAACTTGGAACTCTGATCAGTTAGCATTCAAAAAAGTCAGCATTCCCACTCATTCAGGCCCTGAACCGCCGCACCCCACATCACGATGGATACCAGCACAGCCACCCCCAATCAGACAGACAAATGTGAGTGTTCCCTGTGAAAAAGTTTTGTTTTTTATTTAATCTCCCCAGGCCTACCTCATGCTGCTCCCACAAGCTCCATGTCTGTTGACCCACGCACATCAAGAGGTGAATTCGCAGACTACTACGTCGCACACATCCACATGGCAAAAATTGACCAACCATGAATGTGGTGGATGCAGCTGAGACTTTTATTAATCCTCTAGCATTGAAATTAGTCATTTTTAAATAAAAACAAATGTTGTGCTTTCATCTGTTGCCATGACTTGCATGTTGAGAGTCTATTAAATAAACGCGATGGTAAGTTTTACATTTTGGCAATCTGAACGCTGTGGTTTTTCTCTGTCAATTTTTTAAAAAGCACTCACTGTATACACTATAAAGAAAAATGCCTAGGAAGTGGCTGTTAACCACGGACGTAATCACCTCTCGCGGTTGCCAGAACAACTGTAAGCTGCCCGAGCTGCGCTCTTGTGATTTACTGCCTGTCCCGACAACTGTTCTAGGTGATTACAGTGTGGTTAACATCCACTTCCTAGGCGTTATCCTCTATATATACAGCTGCCAGTTAGAAATGCAGAGGAATGTGGAGAAGGGCACTGTGGAAAATCCCCAAGTCTTGAAAAAAGAAGTTCCTTCAGTTCTATAATTTCTAACTGTAGACCCTTCCACCAGGACAGCATCAGAGATAAGCAGAAGGGACCTCAGTTTGAAATCCATTCCAGTGGAGAGCATACCCCTACAGTGCAGCATCCCCTGAACCCAAGTCCCTGTGAGGGACATAAACCCAATACCTTCTGGTTCTTCAGAGGTGGCTCTGTGACCAATTGAGTAATGCTGAGTATACAGAACAATTAAAGTTACTCTGTGTGCCCAGTGATTTAATCCACGTATCAAGCCACACTAAATATCTATGTCTATATTTAAATAATGGGTAAGAAAAACCACTGAAATCCAGTATGCTGATTGAATGAAATATGTCACATGACTGTGCATTATTCAACAATGACTGCACTCCTCCCAGTACAACTACATGCTTGAACTACTTTCCAGTCCTCAAAACCTTCTCACTAGTAGTGAGATTACTCCACAGTTGGCATAGATAGGCAGCCACACACATACAACTGGTACATTCAGACTGCTATCCACAGGATCAAGAACATTAATATATGAGTCTCCTTGGTAAATGACTTACTGCAGAAGTTTAAAATAAACCTCACCCTTTTGAAGAAGTGAAAAAAGTTTTTGTTTCTGTTTATTTCCTTTACTTTTTTGAGAAAGAAGCCACTGTCTCTACAAGGAGAAGAGTAAGTGGGGAGCACTTTCACTTTTATTACTGAAATTTAACATGACTGATCAGGATCAATAATGATAAGTGACACTCAGACACATGTTTAAACTAAGTCCCTCTCCATTCAAAACCAATGTAAACTGTGCATTTTATGTTATTTTTATTTAGGTTTCTCCAAAAGAAGCTGCTGACTGAAGCAAGAGGAGATTAAGCACAGAGCGTGGGAATCAGCAGCTTTAGTAAGGTAGACACAAGGCAGAGCAAGTGTTACTACAGTAATGGTTGCTCTGCCTTGCGTTTACCTTTCTGTAGCCACTGACTTCTTTTAGATAAACCTAAATAAAAATAACATAAAACACAGTTTTCTTTGCTTTTCAACAGAGAGGGACTTACTTTAAATGTGTACCTGCATGTCACTTGTCATTATTGACTACTCTCAGTCACACTACATTTCATGTATAAAAATGAAAGTGCTCCCTGAGCATTCTCCACCTTGTACAGACAGAGGCTTCTTTCTCAGAAAAGTTAAGGAAATAAACAGAGAAACAAAGACTTTTTTTTTACTTCTTCAACAGAGTGAGGCTTATTTTGAACTTCTTGCAGCAAGTCATTTACCAGTACTGACAGTGCTTTGTCAGGCTACATTAAAGTAGTAAAACTAAAAGTCCTTGTACACTGAGACATTGTGAAAATGGCCGGGTCAACCAGATAAGACTTTTAAATTACATTTTATTGAAAAATTATGGCAGGATCAACCAGATAACTATTACCTACAACTTAAACCCATCCCAATTATTGCAAGATCAACCAGATCATCTACTGATGAGTGATGATCAACTTATTTCCACACACAGGGACTACTTTTTTGGCCCCCCCACCAAAAAAAATATTCATGGCCATTTTATAAGATAGATAACCCACTCTAGGGTGTACTGTCATGCTCTGATACATGCACACCTTCTAAGGTTGAACGCACACCAAGGCATTCATATATTAGAGATGACAGCACACCCTAGAGTGGGTTATCTATTACATATATCTATATAACTATATCTATACCTGTATATCTCTATATATAGGTGTCTGTCCCTATCTGTCTGTCTGTCTATCTATCTATCTATCTATCTATCTATCTATAAATCTATCTATCATCTATCTTTATAAAATGAGATAATAAAACTAGCCAAAATGAACACCTTCATTGGTTAAAACACAATGCATAACTTATGATTACTTAACTAGAAACTGCACAATTAATAATGTACTACACTGGAAGGAGGGTGCATGAATGAGCAGATCAATGGAGAAGGGGCAATCCTGAGGGCAGAATTGCCTGGGGCAGTGGTTGTATATGGGAATTCAATCTTTAAGGGAATTCAGTGGCAAAGGAGGAAAGTAGCTTTTAAAGTGAGATGAGTTTTTTGCAATCCAGGAAAGGAGGCTAGAAGGGCAATCCACAGGATAAAAGAATGTGTCAGTCTAGTTGGAGGTAAACAGCAACTAATAGTGCATCTAGGCGCATATGATTTGGGGGGAGAAGAGGTAGAGTTGATTCAAAGGAGGTTCAAGGAGTTGGCAGAGGGCTATAAGCGATTAGTCAGCTCCCTGGCCTTCTCGGATGTCCTGCCAGTGAATCGTGATAGCACTGCCAGGCAACTCAGGGTAAAGGAATTTAACCTCTGGATAAGGCGGTGGTATGGGGAGGAGGGCTTCACATGTCTGGGAGACTGGGGGGATACATGGGTGGATGAACACCTGCATGCAAGGGACAGGCTACACATAAGTGACATACAGGATAGAGTACTTTTTCCTTTTTTTTTTTATTTGTTAGCTCAGCACGTGGGTGCTTCAATCATTGTCACCACTCATGAAGACTTAACACATCATCACAGCTATCTTAAAAAAAAATAGGCTACATTTCAAACCAAAAATCATCCAAATTATTCAATAGAGGGGACCATATTAAATCATGTTTCCAAGAATCATCTTCTATCAAATATAATGCTTTATTCACTTTACTACTATTTATCATTTTTTCTACCCATTCTTTAAATGATGGGGGCTCAGTTTCCTTCCAATATGGTAAGGTAATTTTTCTTGCCACTTACTGTATATTCCTATATTCCAATGCTTTTCTTGGTATCTCAGTTGATCCTGAAGGAGTATTTGGAAACCAAAAATAACAATCCCTGGGTCAAGTGGGAAGTTGTAACCCAAAACTTTATCAAGAGTTGCCCATATTCACAACCAGTAATCTTTTAACTTTGGACAACCCACCAACATATGGGAATAAAGAACCTTTTTCATTTCTACACTTCTGGCAGATCTCAGTGATGGAATTATCAATTTTATGAAGTTTTGCTGGAGTCATGTAAGTTTTATGTAACATTAAAGTGTATCTGGTGTAGTTTATTATTTTTAACCCTGATCCTCTCTAAATTTAATGACTCAGACCATTTACTTTCTGTAATTGCATTATGAAGGTCTCATTCCCAAGCCATTCTAAATTCAGGAAGCTGTGTTGAGGTTTCCTCTAATAAAAATGTATATAATCTGGAAATTACGTGTTTATTTGTTTTCAGGTCATAAAAAACGTCTTCTAAGGGGAAGTCACCTAAATCAAAAGCATTATGTTTTATTTTTGTAAATAAAATTTTACCTTGCATATATTGCCATTGTTGTCTATCTGGGATATGAAAAATAGCTTTAATTTGTTCAAAAGACCTTAGATTAATATTATCATAGAAGTCCCCCATGGTTTGAAACCCCGGAAAAAATATCAAGTTTTAAATGTCTCATCCATCAATGATAGTTGGAAGTTATTATTGTTATATATGGGGGTCATTCTTAATAGTTTCTTTGAAGTTTTTACAATCCTAGAAGCTTGAGACCATACATAATTTGCTGCTTTAGTTGTTTCTAAAGTCTCATGATTGCAAAGAATCAGTAGCAAGGAACTTTTTAATGTTAAGCCTTTCAGGTTTTCCTCTTCCAGGCATAGACCTGCTATTGAGATTTCTTCTGGAGATAAAACTAGTAGTAAACAATCTCTCTAACTGCACTACCAAATAATATAGCCAAATATTAGGACAGCCTACACCCCCCCTCCCCATTTTTGGACTGGTGCAACTTCTGAAGGACCACTCTGGGTTGTTCCCCTGCCACAGAAATTTCCTTACAGACTTATCTAATTCCAAAAAAAAAAATATTTTTCAGAATAAATGGAATGGCTTTTAATTCATGTTGTCAAATTGAAAAATGTTGCCAAGCGAAATATTCCACATAATTTCGCAATTACGCTAATTATTTCACTGCGTCAAAACTCAATTTCACCTGCAATTTCAATTTTGAGTAATGGCCCCAATGCACAAATGTGCAGAGTGGGTACACACTGTGTATCTCCAGCACGCAGGCCCACTCCTCACCACCTCCCACGGCGCCCCCTCCATGGCATGGACTACACACACATACCCCCCACATGCACCTGATCTCTTGACTGATCGCAGAGCTCCATATGTGGGTGAGTCAAGGGCAGTGCTGGAGGCATGCTGGCACTCCACATGATGCACAAAACTGTGGCGTGCTGTGCAGAGGAGGAAGGTGGCTATGCCAATTCTGGACAGATGTAGCCCTAGTAGGCACCCCCCAAGACACAGCTGTCAAGTGGGGCAGTGACAGCAGGGGTCTATGGACCCCTGGCACAGATGCCCCTGATGTTGGCACACACATCTGTCGGTGGGGGCAGTGAACAGGGCACAGGCAGTCTCCAGTGCAGTTTGCGCACTGCACGCTGGCTACAAACATGGTGCCCCACAGATGCAAGTGATCGACTGCATTGACCTGGGTGTCCAGCAGATTGGCTGCATACCCATGTCCTCCACTCCACACCTGGCCACCCAAGGGATCCTGCATGCCTGGGAACTGGGGCCATGTAAGGGAGCTGAGCAGAGGCTGGCACTGGTACATAAGGACCGTGCACTGAACCCCTACGGGTGCAGAGTTGCACGCTCGCCAACATGTCACTTTCACATTTTTTAAAGCATAGGGCCTAATCCAGTATGTGAAATTTTGCATAAAATGCTTTCACCGACCAATTTCGCCCATCCATGCTTAAATTTCACCTTGTGGTGAAAATTTTACCACTACACCTTTAGATTTCTCTTGGAAATTATGCTCCAAAGGTTAAATTTGCAATGCATTGTGGGTTAATAGGTCAAATATCATGTGCAGGTTTTTTTCAGCACAGTCTATTGTGTGTTGAGTCAGAGAGCAGCCTGTTGTGGTGCATCACAGCCAATAAGCCCATTTAAAACCTCTTTAAAACTTGTTCTTAAGAGCAAATTGCTTCCAAATATAAAGTTTGTTTCTAGTGCTGTTAGGGAATATTTTCTATTTGCTTTAATATTTGCATAATGCTTAGTTTAATTAGTTTGCAGTTCTGTCTGTGCCTGTGAAGGAGTTGAGTGGGGCAAGGTAGGTGTGTAAAACCAGTTCAGGCTATTTCTATCCTTTTACAAACAGATTTCTCACAAATTGTGAGTGATTTACCCTAATTTCTTTTAAGCCTTTATATTTTTGTTGGTGTTCTACTTATTTGTATTGATTTTCTTATATCTTGACAAGTATTTTTTTTCCTTTCCCTGAAGGGTTACTCCATTCTGAGAGTTCTTGCTCCTGTTAACCTGTGTTATATACCATTCTTCAGCTTTTAGTTGTGAATTCTAAAGTTTTGAACACACAGTGCTGATTAGCCCTGCATGTTGGTATGTGCCTGCCCCACCCGGGCACATACCGAACATCTGTACAGGCTCCCCATCACACACAGCCAGTCATGTGTATGTTAGTGTGGGAATCCCATGCCATTGGTGCAGCGTATATGGGTCAGAGGACAGTTTGACTGTGGTGTCCACTGTCAGAATACACCTGCCATCTGTGCCTGTCACTGAGCCTGACACAACGTAGGCGTTGCTGTGTCCCTCACAATACTGGTTACTATGGTATTATACCATCTGTTACACACTATAGCAGGAACAACAATATGTCTCTTTTATGCAGGACAACCAGCCGTTCCTGTGGTGTTAGTTCCCTGGGCCACAATAGTCTGTGCTGCTGTGTCCAAACCCAGCGTGCAGCTACCATCCTGTTGTTCCAGGCTGATGTATAGGTGGTGCTGTGTGCAAACCCAGCCTGCAGCCACTGTCCAGTAGTTCCAGTCTGACATACAGGTGGAGCTGTGTGCAACATGAATTGCCTAAGTAGGTTCATTTGCATAAGAGCTTTGAATAATGTAAAATTTTGCCCCAGGCAAACGTAATTGTGCCAGGCAAACATGTTAGCACTGGGCAAATGAGTTTGCCCCAGGCAAACCTGGATGAAAAATAGCATGATTCTGCAGCATTTGGACTGCAGTGTCATTTGTAGTTGTTGTGCACTGCTTCTTTGCTAGCACCCACATTGGACATGTATTTCAACTTACCTTACTTCACCTCTCTGTACAATTTGCTGTTGCTACAGTTTGCACTGGCCAGTTGCTCTATTCAGAGCATCTTTTTGCTTGGCAATTTTTGCACTGCACTCTCAGTGCTGTTTGCATGCCTTCGTTTGCATGCTATATTCAGCTGATTTAGCCCCTGGGCTATCCTTTGAATATAACGTGCAAATGGTTCCAGGCTAGTTTTGCACACTGGGCAATGCTAATTTTGCTCCAGGGTCTAAGTTTTGAATATTGGGCTGCTGGACTGCAAAAAGTATAATCTTGTTTCTGCACAGCAGCTGCTGGTTTCCTGACCCCCCCAGGTCTTGAGCACCTTTTTCCAGTCAGAGGAGCTGATGTGATTGTTTTATTTAAACAATAATTTCTACCAGTGCTTACCTGCATTTTTGCCATGTCTGTTGGTTTCTTTAAGAAGGATTGTTTAGGGCAGTATTTAAGGTCTGTTTGTACCAGATACTTTAAGAGGGGATATTTAGTTTGTTACTGTACTACATTGCTAGTGCTACTGTAGGTATTTCTGCTGTTTTCTTCAGATGCCATTTCACCCTTGCTCGTGTCTCCCCTTCCCCCTTTTCTAGCAACCTGTCTTTCCCACCCTGACCCTTCCAAGCCTTTTGTCCCTCTGACCCCTTAATCCCTTGTTGCTCCCTCACATAACTCAACCTTTCTTTCCTTTATTAGGTAGAGAAACTCCTGGACTGCAAAGATCATCGTCGCATTCCTCCACCACAGCTGCTGGCTTCCCGACCCCCCCCCACCAAGGTACAGAGCACCTTTTTCCAGTTCTAGGAGCTGATGTGATTGTTTTATTGCCTAGCAGATTCAGGTGCAGCCCTCAGAGTAGCGTACATGCCTCAGACCAGATTTCAAAGCTCTCACGGGATATGGGAAGCCAAAAGAAAAGAGATATTGGATATAATCAAGGGCCCTGAATTCTGTGATTCTGCTGTTGTGGAATTTTCCACAGAATTTGTATAATGTCACAGAACTCATATAGTGCCACAGAATTCATTCTTTTTGGTGAATTTTCATTCAAATATACTGTTTTTCCATAGTGTCAGGCTCCAGTATCCATCTTGTTTATCCTGAAGACCCTCATCTATGCTTGGCAGGTGATGTCATCTATGACATCACATCTTATTTTAACCAATGGTAGGACTGCATTCTACCACAGAAATGAATAAATCATGCCACAGAAATCAGAAAATGCTGCTGCAGAAGCATAGGAGCCATGCCGCAAAAATCAGAAAATTCTGACGCAGTGCACGAGGGGCCCTTGATATAATGGAAAGGATAGGGTGGAAGGGTAGGGAACACATGTGGGATGGGGAACTAGGTTGAAACAGGTTGAAAGGGCAGCTAAATAAGAGGGATACAAAGGAAGGCGTTTAAAAGGGCAGGGTAGCTATGCATTTATTTAGATGAGATAGCACAGCACCCCCTAGTGGTTATTGGTATAAGTTACTAACGGGAGTTTGGGGAGATAGAACTTAGAAGAGGTGATGATCTTGTGACTGTGCCACATGACTCTGCCTGCGTATAATACAAATGCAAGCCCAAGGTGGGAGGGAGGGGTGTGGATGGGCAAGCCGTCGCAGAAGCAGCAGTGGGTCTGAGCAGCTCCTATGGCTGGAACAAGGTGCTCCGCCCCCATGAGGGGGTCAGGAAGCCATCAGCTGCAGTGAAGGATCGGGCTGACGCTCTTTGTGGTCCAGGAGTTTCTGTGCCTAATAAAGGAAGAAAAGGCTGAGTTAGGTAAGGGAGCAACAAGAGATTAAAGGGTCAGACAGGGACAAAAGGCTTGAAGAGGTCAGAGTGGGAAAGACGCACTTGCTTGAAGTTCACAAGGCACTATTGTCCCTAAACCCCACAAAGTCTAGCCCAGATGGTCTCCACCCAATTCTTCTCTGTATCTCCATCCCTGATACTGCAATCCCCCTCACTCATTTCCTTAACCTCTCCCTCTCTTCTACCTCCAACCCCTTGGCTTGGAAACTACCCCAAGTGCTCCTGTTCACAAAGGTGGGGACCCATCCTCACAAGGCAACTACAGACCTTTATCTCTCTTATCAGCTCTTGCTAAGCTCCAGGAGTCCCTTATCTAGTCCAGGCTCCTGGAACACCTAACTGCCACAGACAGTCTCTCACCCTACCAATCCAGATTTAAGAAACAGCATTCTACAGTTTTACCCCTGCTCCACATAACAGATGCAGTTCAATCAGCCATGGACAAAGGCCTTGTCACCACAGCCATCTTTGTGGACTTGGCTAAGGCCTTTGACTTTGTCTCTAATATCCTTCTTGTCCAGAAATTTCACTCCGCTAGACTAGTTCCTGCTGCAACAAACTGGTTCTGCTCATATCTTCAACACAGACAACAATCTGTTCTCATTGGAAACTCCCTATTATCCCCCTCCCTATATTAACCAGTGTCCCTCAAGGGTCCATACTGGGTCCCATTCTTTTCTCATATTCATTAATGACCCCCCTCTGTTTGCTCCTCCTCCAAGATACACTGTACGTGGATGACACCATGGTATTCTTTTCGGGTCCATCAGCCACAGATGTCACAGCCCCCTTTCAGTGTGACTTCAACAAAGTGCAGACCTGGGTCCATCAAACTAACTAAAAATAAATTCCAAAAAGACAGTTTATATGTTCTTTGGCTAGAGGCAAAAACTATCAAAATCCACTAACTCCCCTACCTATATTACCCTCGATGGCTCACCCCTCCAGTCAGTCAACTCATTCAAATACCTTGGGGTCTGGCTGGATTACAGCCTCAACTTCTAAGTACACATAGACTGTATTTATTCCCAGCTTCATCCTAAGCTCCGAGCCCTTTATTGGCACAAAGATTGCCTCCCAATGTCCACTCTGCATGACTTAGTCACAAAAAACATTATCCCAGTTATAGACTACACTGATATTGTCTGCTGCTCTGCTCCTGCTGCATCACTAGCTAGACTGGATACCCTACTCAGTTCTTTCTGCCATTTTGCCACCTCCTTCTCTCACTTACCACTGCACTCTCTAATCCTCTTTCTCCCTTATCTCCCTTCCCACCATGTGTCAGGTGCACAGCCTCTCCTTCATCAGCAAATTCTGGTTAGGTATTCTGCCTCAACTCCTGTCTTTCTTCAGTAAGCTCTTCCGAGTACTTCCTTGATTTAAGGGATGCTTGAACATCCTTCCTTCCACTCCCTTGCACATGTTCAGGCAGAGCAGCATTCTCTTACCACCTCCCTCACCTCTGGAATTAACTAGCATGGGCCACCCACCATGCCTCCACCTCCACTGCCCTCAAATCCCTGCTTCGCACCATCCTCACTGCTCAATGCACTTGAGCTTCCCTTCCCTCTGCCCCCCATCAGCCCCCACAACCTCTCCCCCACACCGAACAAAGGGCCAACATCCTTACCTACTTAGGGGGCTTCAGATCCCAGAGGTCTGGCACCCTTTCTTTTGCTTGTTTGCTATTTTTCAATTGTGCCTTTTCTATCTCTGTGAGGTCAGAGTAGCCAATTCCCCTACCTTTACTAATACTTACACTCACTACTGTTTCTGTATGCTTTCATGCAAATAACATTCAAATACTGCACTGTATTATCATCTAAATATTGTTTCTTTAACTGTGTACCAAATAGTTGCTGCTGTAAATAACTGATATTTTCTTTATGTTATTGCTCCACTCTATCACTAATGTATTTTAACAATGTACCTTTCTTTGATATGTACCCTTCCGTGTCTCCTTACCCTTGTTGTATGTTTCCCCAGGTCGCACCTGGAACTGAGCATTGGCTCAGTGTGCCTTTCCTGGTCATCAACTTTTAAATAAAAACAAATAAATAACATTTAGAATCTTAGTAAATGTAGATGCCACTTTCAGTTTCTGCATAGGGGTTTCTCCCTTGTTAGACTTGTTGAAATACGTTGCCATTTTTGGCTTGCCATTGCTGTCTATCAGTGTGTCATTGCTTTAATTGTCATGAAAATGCTTGGTAGCTAGATACAAACTAACGCATGTTATTGTCAGTGAATACTAAATATTTCACAATATCGTGTACTTGTTATTAAAGGAATAATGCACGACAGGGTGTGTGTCACGCTGGAATAACATCATGACTCGGGTGGTTGGGGATAAAGCAACAGGTCGAGTGCATCCAACACCCATGAAGTGATGGCATCCTAGCACGACACACCCTGGAATGCATTATTCCTATTACATAAAGGCTCCTGAGTAAAGAAAAAAATGAAAGTTGAAAAAGCTACATTTACTAGTGTGCCTTTTGCTGTTTTTTTTCAATGGGCATGTATACTTTAAAAAAAATAGTGCTGATTGACAGTTTTGCCTAGTAAGTGGAGCTGATGTTACTGTGGATTTCTAATGTCCCACACAAAGTTTACTCTCACTTTTGCCTCCCTCCATCATTATGATGCTGGCTGTGGAAGAGGCACATCATCCCCACCTCCCACGGTCTCAGAGTCATCGATATTGGATTCAGAGATGGAGTTCCACTACCCATTTACAGAGTCAGCCATCCCCCTTACTACCATTTAACTATGGTTAGTTGCCTCCCCACCATCACCCACTGTCACTCAAGGTGATGGTTAGTGACAGTTCTGCTTCTTCTGGTACGGTTTGCCTTTTACTGCTTGTACTGGGTGATCTAAAAGTAACACTGAAACCACCATTGCCGATGAGTAAGTACAGCTGATGCTTACTTTGAAAAAGAGTCAGATGTGCTCATGCTTCATGTAAGGGATGGAGTTGGGAAGTGGGGGACTGCTGACAGTGAAGCTGATCAGAGTGGTAGCTGTCTTTTAAAATTCTTTTTTTTTAATTTTACACAGTGAAATTATACTTTGTGCTTGTTTTAAAAGAGATGTGGTGATGCACGGGTGTAAAGGGCATAGTCAGGGACTGTTGCAATAAAGCCAATCAGATTGACAGCTTTGTTTTACATCTTTATTCAGAGAATGGCAAGGAATTTGGTTTAGTAAATGTGTTTGGGTAATGTGGTAGGGCTTTGATGTGGGGTTCAATCAGTTTGTGTGCTCTGGGAAAGAGGAATCTACTTCAGAAAAAAGTGCACAAGTACTAGTATAAGGCAAAGTAGTCATGTGGCACTTTGTACATGGGTAGTGGAATGATTCCTTTAACATGTCATGCAGTCATGTGTGCTGCAACTAGATCCATGATGTTATGCTGGGATAACATCACGGGTCCAGCCCCAGACTGACCAATCAGAGCCCAGGATTATTTCTTGCCATTCTATAATATGTGCTACTCCTTGTATAGCAGAAACAAAAACATGAAATAAACCATTTATTCTCAATTCAACAAAATTATTACACCAGTGGCATGTAAAGCATTGCTTAGATCGCAGTAATACATGCTTCTGCAGGAAGAACAATGGTGATGGGGAGTAAGGTCACATTGAAGAAGAGCAGTGGAGGTTCTTATGAGTTGAATCACTACCAGCTGACTTACATACACAGAATGATTTAACTATTATGGCGACACTGAAAAATAAAAAGCCACCCAAGAAGGATAGCAAGGGTCCTCTTACTGTCACATTCTGATGATGGCTTTATTTTATTTATCTTATGTTGACTGGGTAACCAAACTAAACAAAAAGAAAATGCCTATTTTCAGGTGCAACAGAGAAAATTACAATAAGATACACAGACAATATAGTAGGGAAAAATACAGATAGAATTGGACGGCATTAACAGAAAATAAGATTTCAGTACAGTAGGTTAGGTGTTTTAACAATACATACATTATTGGTGTGTTTTATTCATGCATTTGTTCAGTATACATAGCAAACAATGCTCACAGTGAATCAATAGTATTTTACAATGTAACAGGCAGTGCTGTTCATGCATTTTTTGTGTAGAGCAGGCATCAGTTAATGAGACAAAACACCAAAATGGTTACCATCACTACATCTCATGGAAAGATTAAGTAGTATGCTTGGGAGCAAACTAGAGAATTGCACTTTGGAATGCTTCCAATGATGACACAGTATCTTGTGTAGCAGTAATGTGAAATACTTTTGTAGCACACTGTTATCCAGTACTGATACCAGCTTTTCAGCCTGACTCGCGCCTATTTTAGAGACATGTGTCAAGAAAATAAGAAGGGTTGTCATTCTGTTAGAACAAAAGAAAACAAGATTGTTCAGACAAGCAATGTTGCTATTTATCTTGAGTTTGTGGGCACTGCATGACTTTTCAATGTAAGTGTTCATGCTCTTGTTGCAAGTGCTTGACACAGTGATATACTGCATACATCTCTAGATTTCTTCGTACCCTGCAAGGGCCAGCCATGCCCCCTGAGGCATGGCTGTGGCTCCTCAAGCTGCCACCCTTGACATCATCACATGCCGCCTCAGTGCTCCAGCAAGCCAGATTTCTTCATGCCCTGCAAGGGCCAGCCGTGTCCCCCGAGGAAGGGGTGCGGCCCCTCAAGCCTCCACCCCTGACATCACTGCTTGCCGCCTCAGCGCTATAGCAAGCTGGGTAAGGAAACAGCCTGGGCTGGGGAAGTGGTGATCGGCTGCAATTGGCAGACTCCTCTCCGCTCCTTCACCCGATTGGTCTCCAGCTAAGGCCACTGCCTCCTGATTGGACTACTCCCTGTTGCTGCTATCTGGGCTCTGTGCTCATTCAATAGCACTGCAAACTGCCAAAATGTTTCTTCTGCAACCTGACCTCTGCATCTCTGTCTTTTTTTATCTCTGCTTCTAAATTGCCTAATCTCTGCTGTGTTAGCCTTAACTGTATTTTTGCTGTCTTGCCTAAATTCTAATACCGATTCCGATTATCACACAGTCCTGATTTTGTAAATTGCATTCTTGGTGCCCTCAATCCAAAACTTATAGTGTTTTGTGTTATCTGAAACTGCTTTCAGCTCTGTCTTCCCTCCTGCTCGCTCTCTTTCCCTGCCTACTTGTATTATTTAATACCACTGCCTCCTGTCTCTCAGCCCTGCATCTCTCCCACAACCTCCCACCCCAACCTGTTGGTGCCAGGATCAGTTAACTGATTCTTCTTGTCCTGGCTGTCACCCCCACCATACTAATTTCCCTTTGCATAGCTGGAAACCTATCTCCGGCATTCCCCGCCCTACGATTTAGGCTCCACGTCACTGTCCTTTGTCTCCAGCTGCTAAATTAATCCCTGCCTTTTTCTGTTTCCCTCTCTAGATTTCTTCGTGCCCTGCCAGGGCCAGCCGTGTCTGCCGAGGTGTGGCTGTGGCTCCTCAAGCCTCAACCCCTGACATCATCGCACGCTACCTCAGTGCTCCAGCAAGCCGGGTAAGGAAACAGCATGGGCCGGGGAAGCAGTGATCAGCTGCAATTGGCTGACTGCTCTCCGCTCCTTCACCCGATTGGTCTCCAGCTAAGGCCACTGTCTCCTGATTGGACTACTCCCTGTTGCTGCTATCTGGGCTCTGCACCCATTCAATAGCCCTGCAAACAGCCAAAATGTTATGCCTGACCCCTTCCCCCACCTCCAGCCTTAATTAAATAGACCCCTGCTCCACCCACCTGCCCTATTGTCCATCTCCTGCCTATTTTCACCTCCTATCCTTTACTTTCACTCACTTGCTCTGCCCACACTCATGGGTTCCTTTTAGGCAATACATTTTTGCCTAGTGTTCAGTTGTTTGCTACACCTACCTGTCCCACCCACGCTAGCCTCTTTGCACTCACACCCCCATTATCTCTCGTCAACACCCTGCCTCCCTTCCTAATTACTCCCCCTGACCATTACTTTCCACAATAACCTGCTCCTGCCTTTCTTCTCTTTCTTTTTTCTTCTACCCCTCAGCTGTCATCCTGGTGCCTGCCACCCCTCTCCTCTCTATATGTACTGACTTATCACCTCCTACCTCTAACTTGGCACTCTGTCCCATTTACCTTGCCCCCTCTTAGGGCTCCCCCCCACCAAGGACTGGCCTCTCGGTGACAAACATAAATCTGGAATGAGGCAAACAGACCCTTGCTGCTATCGATTGCACTACACTGAAATCTACGGCACTTGTGCTGGATCCGGCACTGCAAAATAAGGAGGCGAAACCTCACATTCTACAATCAACAGCAGACTGTTCTCCTGCTCCTTCTCCTATTGATGTCTGGGAGTGTTCACCCAAGCCCTGGCCCAGTAACCTCCAACCCAGCCAGCACCGAGAAATCAGCAGGGGGTCTCATCATCTCCACCATCAACATCTGCAGCCTACTACCTAAGCTCGCTGCCCTTCAAACTTTTGCCGACCTGCATAACCCTGGCCTCATATCCGTTGTTGAAACCTGGCTAACAGCCAGTACCGCTGACCATGATATTTCTCTACAAGGCTATAATATTCACAGGCTTGATAGGATGACCAAAAGAGGAGGGGGTGTGCACTTTACATCAAAGACAACATCACTGCGCACCCTGTCACCACTACCCCCTCTGACACAAAGGTGCAATTCCTGTCCGTCAAATTACTCCTTCATGCACAAAATAAAGTGTTCAATGTGGTCCCTGTCTACAACCCACCTAAAAACCAAGGGTTAGGTCTTCGAGCTGTCCTGGACTTTGCTAGTTCCCAACCTATTGGCTCCAAGATCCTCCTTCTTGGTGATTTCAACATTAACTGGCTTGCTCCAGACATAGGAACCCATAAGGATGCTATCTCTTCAGCCAACCTTATGCAGATGGTCGACTCCCCAACTAGGAGGAACTACTAGACAGGTACCAGCACTCTCCTGGACTGGGTCTTTACCAATCACCCAACCAACATTAACAGCATCACTGTCCTCCCTGACTCCCTCAGTGACCACTCTCCTGTCATCTGCAACTGGTCAAATAAGTTTCATAAGCCTCCTCCTTTAACTGTTTCCAGTAGAGTCCTACACTGTGGCAAACTTGACCCACTTAAAATCCTGTCTTAGGTGACAAGATTGGTCTCCCATATACAATGTGCAGGATGTAGACTCGGCTCTTGATTATTTCATCACCACGTTCAATGCTGCCTGTGACTCCCACACCCCAGTAAAAAAGCACAAAGTCAAGGCACTATCCAATCCCTGGCTCACTTCTGGGTTACTAGCCCAACTAAAAGAAAGAGACCACCTCTGGGCAATTGCCAGAGCTACAGGTGCCCAACCGGACATTCAAGCTTACAAACAATCCTGCAACAGCTGCACAAAGCAAATACAAATGGCAAAGAGCTCCTACTACAAAGAAGCCCTCATCAACACTTGGGGAAATGGGAGAGCCTTTTGGGACAATATAAAGGAGATTACAGGGAAACAGTCCAAATCATCTCCTACCTTACTGACTATTGATGGTACTACCACCCTTGACCCTCAGGACATAGCAAATGCCTTCAATGCAACCTTCACTGACCTCAGTGGTGTCCTCCTCCAGATTTTTTCTCAGAAACTGACTCCCCTGCAACAACCCTCCTCCCTACCACCTCAAGTCATCCACCTTTCCACTTCAAAAGAGTCAAGGCAGATGATGTCCGCAAATACATAAAAAGGGCTAGCTCCAAGTCCAGAGCCAGTGGAGACTTGCTGGACCTTAAACTGCTACCCCTCACCCTAGAGGAGGTCCTGCACCCGCTTACCAGAATCTTCAACCTCTCACTCAACCTCAGTCAGTTCCCAAGCAAATTGAAATCTGCTACTGTCACTCCAGTTTTCAAAAGTGGTGACAAGTCAATCCTGGGAAACTACCGGCCAATCTCTGTACTGCCCCCCCCTCCAAGGCCCTTGAGTGCATTGTAGCTGACCAGCTTTCAGACTGCTTGCACAAATATAACATCCTATGCCCACAACAGCACAGTTTCAGGCAAGGGCACAGCACCTCAACAGCCCTCCTTGAATTCAGTGGAGCCCTTCACAACAAAATGGACAAAGGCCATCTAACTGGAGCCGTATTCATTGACTTGACCAAAGCTTTTGACACTGTCCTCCATGGCCTACTCTCCATACAGCTACTGAATGCCGGTCTCTCCCAGGACTCTACTGCATGGTTCAATAGTTACCTTGACCAGCGCTCACAAAGAGTCAAAATCTCAGGTCTAGTCTCCGACTCCAAGCCAGTCCGCTCTGGCATCTCCCAGGGCTCAATACTGGGTCCTCTACTTTTCAGTCTTTTTCTAAACTCTCTCCCAAAATCCTGCCCAGAAAAAATTATCTTTTATGCTGATGATGCTGTGCTACTCACCCCACATAAAGACCCAAAATCATTAATTCACAACCTTCAACTTGCTTTCTCCTCCGTTGAAAACTGGTTCGCTTTACATAAACTGGTTCTAAATCACAAAAAGACTAAATCTATGCTCTTCTGCAGCTCACAAAACAAATACAGTCAATACTCTTTTGACATCAAAACAAGTGCTGATCATATCCTCGAACAAGTGTCATCCTTTAAATACCTTGGTATCACTCTCGACCATTGTCTGTCATATGGGACCCACATCGATAACGTCACCAAAGTTATAAATGCACACATTGGAATTCTCTACTGCAACAAGCAACAACTCACCCAAGGAGCACTAAAGATGGCCATTCAGAGCTCGATGGTCTCTGTCATAGACTAAGGCCTCATAGTCTATGGCTCTGTGTCACTACTGCTGCCCTCAGGCGTATAATGACCTCCCTAAATAAGGCCTGCCAACTGCTCACTGGAGCCCACCGACTCACACATACATGTGAACTCTACGCCCAATCATGATGGCTTCAACTCGCTAACTGAATTAAGTACCTAACCTGTCTGATGGCGAAAAAAACTACAATGGGCCTTACCCCACCTTGTGTCCAAACCCTCCAGCACCCAATCTCTAATCCACGTTATACCAGAAGGTCTGAACAACAGCTCCTACAAATTCCTCAGTGCCACACATCTCTGGGTCAAAGATCATTTGCACACCATGATCCCACCTGGATGACTGCCCTCAGCACTCATATCACCTCCACCTCTTCACTCGGCTTTTTCAAATCAAGACTACATCTTCATCTCACTGACTCCAGTTCCTGTGACTGCCTCTCCTAACTTCCATTCTTCTCCTTGTGACCCACCACCTCTCTCCTTTGTTCAATGACAATGCTGTGAACCTATTCTAGTTTCTTTTCGGCTGCTGCCCCCCTCCTTCCTCCAACCCTTCCCCCCGACTTCTTATAGATCTCCAAACCTATCCCAACCTATGTGATTCACTACTTTATTACTGCGATGTGTCACTTGAACCAATGGATGTTGTTTCTAAACTCTTTATTAATGTTGTTTTTTTTTTGCCTATGTTGAGGCCAATGTAGCTTAGCCTAATATGTTTGTACTCTCTTGACATGGAACCTTTGTAAAAGAGCCATGGCTCAAAGGTATTTGTAATCCTAGACTACAATAAATAAATAAAAGCATATACACTCTTTCAAAATTGTTAAAAAATACTGTTCTTATTTTGAATCAGTAAAATATTTTTCAACTTCTTTTTTGGCATAGTATTATTCAAAACATGTTATGAGCATGCACAAACACTAATTGCGTGGGAGTCTGTGGTTATGTGAAATAATTGAACTTGTGCTTAGTGAATCAAGCCTAACAACACACTTCAGAAGTGCTGACTTATAGTATCATTGACATATCCTTATGTACCATAATCATGTGCAGGCAAGACAATTACTGGCATAAGCAAGTGACAGTACTTAACAAGGTGGGCCTTCCGTGGCTACTTATATCCTTACAGATGACATAAGACCCCATTTCGGCATCCTTGGACCTCATTACACAACATGGAGATCTAAATGTAAGGAACATTCCACAGCATAATTATTCTAATACTTGAATGACAGGTAGTGATTCTAAGGCCAGAGGTGCAGCTGAGGTCATTGAACCACATAGGACATTCTGGTTACTGAGGCTTTGACTGTTGCTTTTGTTGTACTTATAGTATTTTTATATTGTCAGCAAATGTACTAAATGCCATTACATCCCCCCCCCCCATAAGTATTGGTACTTTATTCAGCCATCACAGCTGTGTACAGATTACATTGTGTGGCATTGTAACACAACATAAAGTGAAAGGAAGAATGTCAACAATGACTTAGAAAGTTCAGCTAACTTATTTTAGCCATCTCTTCTTGCTCTCTTTGCCTCTCAGTTTACCATGCATGTTCTTGGGCATAAGGCATTACGATTTTGAGGAATTGTATGCCTTATTATTCCTTCCCATTTTGCCTTAATTACAATTGGATTGTGTTCCTCTACTGATGTTACTACCCAGTATAAGTGGTTACCAATACTGCACTTCCATGGATTGATAAATTCTATTCATTTTTGTTTTGTCAGGTCTCCAGCTCTCTAGACCTAGAAGAAAAAGATTGAAAGACACCTGGTAATATTTGACATAACAAGGATTGCAACAGGAACTACCTAACTTGCAATAGGTATGTATTCCTATGTTGTTATTACCACTGTTTAAGAAAGTACTGTGCAACTCAAAAAAGATATAACTTCAGCAACATGCCACACATTGTGATAATATTTACAACCAGTAATCAAAGGATCTCCAGCTAGTAATGCATTTATTTGTGTCTACCTGTCAGTGATCAGCATTCACTTATTACATTCCATTGTTCCACTTGGACAGTCTGTGTTCATTTTAATCCTTTGAGCTGCATCCATTAGGCATTCTTTATCTTGTTGCTATACATATAATAATTATTAATGTTAATTATAGGACATGGGAACAATATCCAAACTATAGTTTTGGAGACACTGTGATCAATGGGACAGAACTGTGACTTACAGTATTTGTACTAGCATAACAGTAACTACTTTTGATAAAAGGAACTCCACTAGCCTGCCAAGCACCACCAAGAACTAAGCCACCACCCATTTCACTGAATTTGTTTAGGATCGTGTCCTGTTTATATACCAAAATTCTCTATTGATGAAAGCATAGCTTCTCTTTACTGCTTTTCAAATTATATCCAGACAATAATATAACTTCTCTTTAATGCTTTTCAAATTATATCCAAAGGTTTTCTATTGATGAAAGTATAACTTCTCTTTGATGCTTTCCAAAGGTACTGCAGGAAATACATGGGATATTTAAAAATTCAAATATAACAAGATTTGCATAGTCTTAAAAACAGGCAACCCCGAGGCAACAATGGACTCAGAAAACATGATGTTCCCAGCAACTAAGTGACAATCATGTGGGATATTAGTTTTCAGAAAAACACAATGGGCTTGATTTTCAAACAGAAACAAATGCAAGCTGCGTGTGCCAAATTGGTATGATGCAAGATACATCTTGCATTAAAGTTTGTGGCTATCCTGATTTTTGAATGCAGGTTGTGTCAAAATCAGGATGTCATGCACCTAAGACACCCTGCACTACCCTTCCACAGAAGCACCCATGAGCCAGGTTACAAGGGTGGTTGTGCCATGGTGAGGCTACACAATCCCCTTTTCTGCTATTCTAGAAGTCCTGCCATGGTTGCAAGAGGGGGCTAAGGTTAGATTAGCTAGGAGCTTGTCTAAGGGTCCTGTACCACTGCCTGGCAGGGCAGTGAGTGGGGTGTGAGACCTGGAAGGTGGGGACCGGTGAACGCTGGAGCAGTGGGGATGCCATAGGATATGACAGGGGCATTGTGGCACCAAGAATGAGTTGAAGAGGCAGCTGGCAGAGGTGTCATACAGAGTATGGGACAGCTGCTTGGACTGAGTGAGGGGGTTGGATGGTGGCACCATCATGACATGTACCCCAAGTGAAACAGCCATCTCCCCTCCCCATGGGACCCACAGTCTCTGGCAGTGTAGTCGGACATCTGCTGGCTGCCAAGCAGGGGGGGCTGTATACCAGGGAAAGTATTGGTGCCTGAGCCATGTGTCTATCCACCACATACATCCCACAACTTGCACCCATTGGCACCTGCCCTATGTAAAGGACTGTGTGTCTTGTGGGGCAGGTGCCAGGGCTGCTTTAACCTGGGGTCCATGTGAAGCTGGTGTTGACATGACACCCCCCCTTTCCAGTCTGACTGGTTGTCTCATTCTCTGTATTGCACCTCTGCCATATGCTGCCACTGTGGTCTCTCAGTGCTACCATGCCCCTGTCATACCTTGTGGCATCCCCACTGCTCCAATGACCCCCAGTCCCTACCTTCCCACCACCCTCACCTCCATAGCTGGGGTAGATGAATGTTGGGTGAGGAGTAACAGATTCTTCTGTCAAATCCTGCAGGTGTGCCACATGTGTGGCACAGCCATGCAGCTGTAGAAACTGTTGGGTCTTTGGTGTAGGGACCCCCATTTTTTTAAAATTGAGTGCAAGGTCCCTAATGTACCCAGAGTTTGCTGCAGCCCTATTTGCAATTAGAAATTCAGTCAACAAAGATCCACATCACTGTGACATGGTGCCTCTTGGAAATTCAGTTGATGTTTTGGATCAACATACAGGACAAACGTTGAAAAGTTCCTCAATACAGGACCAATATGTAATGTACTTTTGCTAGTTTTTTTTTTTTTTTGTTCCCATTTGGTGCTGAGTTGACTGATCAAAAAAGAAGTGAAATTGAAATGATAAGTATGAGGTATCAGTTGTAATTCAAGCATCAATACTCAAAATGACTGAAAGGAGAATTACTATTAGTATTATTATTGCTTCTGTGTATAATGCAGTTGTTATCATTACTGTTAGACTGCCATTACAGCTCTATTATTATTATTAGCTATTGCATACTATTAGTGTTACTGCTTCTGTCTTTTGTATTATACCATTTATAAGCCAAAGGTCCTTCTGGAAGTGCAGGTTTCAACAAAGAAAGCAGTTACATCCAAACACACACCAGGAAAGTAATTGTTTTTCTTAGTGTCTCTTACCAAGAGACAAGGAGTCTAGCTTCCCATGAGAAATAGTACAACTGCAGAGCTAGCAGTTCCTTGTGGGGTCTGGGACCAGATAATTAAGGAATGAGTGATGTAAGACAGGCTTATGCGCTTTTGGAGAAGGTTAGTCATGCATGCTGTTTTCACTTCTGTATAAGAATGATATAGAAATATAAACATATGAGACAGGGACCCTATTTGGGAAGAAGACCTGACACTGATCACCTGTCCCCAGGAGAAAAAGGTAACCCTACTGTAGCTAAGTTTCCTAGACTTCTGCAGTTGGTTGCTATGTAACATTTGTCTAGAAATGGCACACTGTATAACTATGTGCTGTTTTCTGTGTGCAAACTGTGAATATGTAAAATTTGTTACAATCAGTTGTGTCTTGTGTTTTTATTATTATTGGTACAGTACCTCCACAGACACTACCCAAATACTGCTTACATGACTGTATCATACATTTGCTACTTAGTTTCATCAGATGGAGAGAGGCTATGGTGGCACTGTACAGTTCTTCTATATAGCTAAACTGCAGTAATGTGTACATCTCTTGATGACAAAAGCCAGAAAGGACAATATCAGGGTTTAAACAATACTGAGAAATGCAAACAAGATGGTGACATTGTTGCATGGAAAGCCATATGAGGAGAGTCTGAAAGAACTCAACATGAAAACCCAGGACCACCGCAGAGATAGAGACAATATGATACAGACATTTAAGTAGTTCAGTTGTCACTTTATTGATCAACAGATCATATCATTGCAGTATTTAAAACATACATTCTCCCTCTCTGAAGAGAAAATCATACATAAAACAGATATTGTACAGTTACTATGATAAATAATACATATACATAAATACATAAATATATCCTATCCAAGGCCTTTACTTTTCTGCGGCACATTGGGACTAAGTTCTGCAGCAAGATTATTTTTTGCTGCAGAACTTCTGTGGCAGTGGTTTGTAATTTCTGTGGAAGTTTTGTGGCACTAATGAACTACCACATCACAGTGTTAGCTTGTTATCCTGACTTCACGTCCATGGCAGTGGTTATAGCAATCAAGCTGGGGGAAAGCACAGCAACACTAGTTCAAAAAATAACAGACTTATAGAAATTAGTTTTTGCCTAAAAAAGCAAAAAAAAAATATTTATCCCTTAAGGTCCTAGCCTATTGTATAAATGAAATGTGCAGCGGGGACCATGTATGATAAATATGGTATTTCTATACTCATGCAGTCCATACCACTCAAGAGGTCTCACTGTGTATCACTTACATATTTATATGCAATCTGTACAAACATATAAATGTGTGTGTGTGTGTGTGTGTGTGCATCTGTCTCTCTATAAATATATATGTGTATATATATATATATATATATATATATATATATATAGTAGAGATATACCGTGTGTGTGTGTGTGTGTGTGTGTGTGTGTGTGTGTGTGTGTGTGTGTGCATATATGTGTGTTTTAGTTTTTTTTTTTTAATTTCCATGAAATTGTATCCTCATTCATACAAGTCCCTTTGGAAATGGATTAAACAGAACTGAGGAGGTACTGTATTGCAAAACTCATTTTTCATGGCAACCTGCTTCCCCTGACATACTATGTAACACCATCAGCCCATCACAATGTGTCCCCCTTGTGACAGAACACTACACCATATCTTCCCAGGCTCAGAGCAGTGATGTGTTCACCCAATCCTTGTGCTGCCCAGTCAGGTCCCAGAGCTCATCTCTGAACCTGAGTTGCCTGCATGGGAACACAGCATGCTACCCTCTGGCCCAACAGCTGGCCCTGCACAAAATATTTCTCCATAATTTTAGGTAATTCTACCAACCGGTGACAATATGTAATCAATAACCCTGTCAAAAATGTGTACAGTGCAATTATTTAACATGTCTGTTCTTTCAACAGGTCAACACATTATTATATTCCACTTTTCTGGGCAGAATTTCTTTATTTTTCTTGAAAATGACATGTTAATTAATATTACCAGTTATTAATTTCAGATGGCATCGCTATACCTTACAGGCAAAAATAATTTTGTACAAAGTAAAGTATGGATTTAAACAGATGTATGCTAGTATCAAGGTTTTGTGTAAGTTGGCCATAGTGTAATAACATAAGACTGAAAATTGCATTAGGCTGTAGTGCAGGTTGAGCAAAAATCATCATACCTGATGTGCTGTGCCACCGCCTCTGCAAGTGAGAACTGTGGTAGATAAATGACAATTCATTTCTGTGGCAGAATGCAGCCATTTCATTAGCTAATGTATGATGTTATAGCACTCATAACATCACATTCTAAGGCATAAAGGGGTTTTGGATATAAAAAGAGAGGAAGGGGACCAGAGACTATGGATAAACAAAAATATTAATAAAAAATCACCAAGAACAGTGACTTCTGTGGCACTGCAGAAGTTCTGCGGTAGGTTACAAGTTCTGCACAAAATTCTGCAGCAGAGAATTCTAGGGGCCTTGATCATATCCACCAGATGCTAGCAATACAAATCCACAAACTATAGATTTATTCATCTTGAATAATATGTAATTTTTTCTTCTCACTTACATTGAGAAGGGAGACTACAGACTTCATCACCTCAACAGATTTTTATTTAAATAAATGTGTAATAATAATCCTTGGCTCTAACTCTAAAGATGCCAATATATTACTTAAAATTAATTTCTATATTGGGAGTTCAAGATTATCCATCCCAAAGCAACATTTACATATGTAATTTGAGTTGTTTTTCATAAACCATTTTTTCAATTTTTGACTATCTAAGTGTTCAGAACTGAATTTAGTAAACAGTTTTCTCCTTCAAGGGTCAGTAAGTTAATTTAAATTGAGTTCAAAGCCAAAATGTCTTTTGTTAATAGCTTACCGATTGCTTATTTTATATTGTGCACAAATTCCCACCTCTTTTTGGATCTGAATGTCCCTTATTCTTTCCCTTATCTGATTATATAATTCTCCTAATGGCTTTGCAAATGCATCTGTTAAACAATGCAGGAGACCATATGGTTTTACAAAAGGTTCCATAATAGAGATACTAGGGAAAACAAGCAATGATTGTAAATAATTTATAGATTCCTCCACACATTTTCTTGGCAAACTGTCTTCACTTATGGAATTGGCCCTAAGTCAATAAGTAAAAAATCTTTCCCTAATTAAACACTCCACACAGAATTTTTATTTATTTATTTATTTATTGAAATGTTTCACCAGGAAAGATACACTGAGCAACTTAATGCTCATCTCACGGTATGTCCTGGTGGAAAGGGTAGAGGGATACAGTATTAATGATAATTCGTACAGTAATACAGATGTGCTAATACATGTGGTAATACAATGGTACAGAGGTGGGATTAACATGCTGTAATACAATGGTACACTAGATACAGGACAGTACATGCATGGTAAAAAGTACATTCATGTGAGGGCATCATTTGCAATATAGGAGGTTTGCATAGGTGACAGGTATACAAAACATACTACATACAATTGTTAAGTGCAGTGCTGAGCCATGCACCTATTACAGGATTTGTAGGAGGTACACTGCAGCAGTTACAGTAACCTTCCACAAGGAACATGTCTTGGGTTTAAGTGCTAAACTAAGAGGAAGTGAGGTAAGTGCATGAGGAGAAGGCAGGTGAGAAGGTGGAGGAGTTTAGGGGAGGAGGGGGTCAGAAGCAGACGCAGGAAGTGGTGAGGTAGTTGTGTAGAGCAGAGGTAAGAGAAAACAGGGAGGAGGAGAAGCAGATTTGAGGAGGCAGAGAATTCCACAATTTAGGCAGGTGATACGAGAAGGCTTTCTGTCCTAAGGATGTGGTTCTGCCAGGGATTGACAGGGTGCGAGTTTCAGCAAGTGATCTAAGGTGTTAAAGGGAGGGGGAAGGGGTACCAAGAGAGGAGGTGATGTAGGAGGGGAGCGAGTCAAGCCAGAATTTAGAGATGAATTTGGCAACATGTAGAACTCTTCCATTGTGGAGGAGAAGGAAGTTGAGGGAGCAGTACAGGTCACAATGGTGAGTTAGGAGGGGGGCGTCAAGAGTGAAATGACAGAAGGAATTGAAGAGAGAGTCCGGTCTGGATAGGTGGGACTGAGGGATGGCACCATAGACTATGTCGCAGTAGTCAAAAACAGGCAGGATCATTTTCTGTACCAGATCATGCCTGTTGACAAGAGGGATGCAGCTGTGGTTTCTGTAGAGGGCACTGGGCTTAGGTGTTAATTTTTTCAGAACAGCATCTATGTATACAGAGACATTGAGGTATCTATCCAGCCAAACGCTGAGATACCTGAATGAGGAGAAGTCCTCAAGAGCAGTCCCGCGAACGGTGTGAAAGGAAGGGAGTTAGCTTAACTGAGCAAGTCTCTGCATTGTGTGGAAGATCATGGAGACAGTCTTTTTGGCATTAGAAATAATTGATGTGAGTTGAACCAGAGTTGGACCTTGGTGAATTCAGCCTGAAGGCTAGCAGTGACCTCAGGGACTGATTTAGCAGAGGTAAACAGCACTGTATCATCAGCATACATGTGGATGCTGGATGATGTGCAAACCTGAGGGAGCTTGTTTAACAAGATGGAGAATAGGATGGGGCCAAGCACTGAACCCTGGGGGACTCCAGTGGCAATAGGAGGTGAGATGACATCAGCTATTCTAACTGATTGCGGCCTGCCTGCCAGGTAGGAGCTGAACCAGCCTGTGGCAGAAGGAGAGAGGCCAGCAGCTGATAAGCTGTGAAGGAGAAGGGGGTGAGAGACAGCGTCAAAGGCCTTGGCCAAGTCGACCAAGATAGCTGAGGTGATGTTCCCTTTATCAAAGCCTGAGGAAATGGTCTCAGTTAGCCTCAACAGGGAGGTGGTGGTGGAATGAGCTTTCCTGAAGCCAGACTGGAAGGGTGTGAAGAAAGCACAGTCAGAGAGGAACTGGGAGAGTTGAGCGAGCGTTATGAGTTCTTGGAGTTTGGAATTGACCAAGTTCAGCTCAGACAAGAGCTGATGGTGCCCCTGTGGGTAAGCCAAGCAACTTTTTTTTATAATATATATTTAAACCTTTGTACATTAACTTTTTTTTATATTACCCCATTGTTCTGCCCCAAATAAAATGTGACTTTTTATTTTTCTGGGGTTTACTTTGATACATCCCTTAAGTGAGTTGTCCCCATATTTATATGTAAAATTATCCATTGTGGGTAAAAATAATTGATTTTAGCTTCAGCTTACATACTAACATACTAAAATGCCAGCAGAATAGGCCTAACGGTTTTTCATGTCTGCTCATTTGGTCAGTTCCCACCCTGGGAGCTGACCTTGCTGCCCCCCTCGCCTTCTCTGGCTTCTCCCTTCCCAGTTCCATATATTCTCACTGCACTGGATTTTGCTTCCAGAACCCTTCCCCTGTACCTGTCCCACCCCCTCTTGAACCTCTCCACCATTTCTGCCTCCACCAGGCCCCCTGGGCAGCACATTCCATGGCTCCAGCACCCTCTCAATGAAGTAGCACCTCCTCCTTTCTCCCCTGAATCTTCCCTCCGCCGGCTTTCACCCATGCCCTCTAGTTGCCCCCTCCTCCTTCCTTCGAAGCACCCTGACTGCTCCTCCCCTATTTACCCCCTTCACGTACCTGAAGACCTCTATCATGTCCCCCGGTCCCTTCTCTCTTCCAATGTGTATATATTTAGCTCTTCGAGCCTCTCCCCATAGGTCCTGTCCCCCAAGCCCCAAATCATTTTGGTTGCCCTCCTTCTTTCAGGTGTTTCCCCCAGGTTAGATTGTCTAATATAATCCCTAAATAGCAAATATGTTTTACCACTTCTAACTTGTTATTATCACTCCTGACTTACAATCTCCCTCCACCCCCAACCTGCAATCCCCTTCCCCCCCAAACCAAGGGCATCCAGCTCAACTATCTTTTGCTTTCTGTCCAATTTCCACAAAGTGTAAAAAGCCCTGCTCACCCTTGCTCATCCTTAATCCTACAAAGGGGAAATATCCCACTGGCCTGGACTCCAAGCTGCTATACCTGTCATCTCCAGCCAAGCCGCCCCCCTGGCCTCACTTTACAACCCATCATTCTCCCTTGCTACTGTATCCAGCGAGTGGAAGCATGCCACAGTCATTCCCCTTCCCAAATGTGGCGACCCCTCTCTCCCTGGGAATTACTGCCCGATCTCCCTCCTTCCTATTCTGGCCAAAACCCAGGAACACCTCACTCTGTCTCAGCTCTCCTCGTATCTTGATTCCTCCTTCTTTTTCACACCCTACCAGTCTGGTTATAGGAAGTCTCACTCCACCACCACTTCCCTCTTGAGGCTGACTGATTCCATCCTCACTGGTATGGACAGGGGACACATCACCTCTGCCATTTTTATCAATCTAGCTAAAGCTTTCAACACTGTCTCGTACTCCTTTCTTCTATCCAAGCTCTCTCTTGCAGGGATCTCAAGAATGACCACCAACTGGTTTCATTCCTATTTGATAGGCAGATCCCAGTCTGTCTGAATTTGTAGCACCACCTCTGCTCCCCTCCTTGTTATCTCTGGTGTACCCCAAGGCTCAGTCCTCAGCCCACTCCTCTTCTTCATCTTCCTAAATTACCTGCCCTCTGTCTGCCCACACACATCCATTCACATATATGTGGATGACACAGTACTGTATATATCTGGCCCCTCCACCTCTGATGTGTTGACCAGACTCGAGCAGGACTTCAAGTAAAGTGAAGCACTGGTTCTGCTCAAATCAGTTCTTTCTTAATACCAAGAAAACCATTTCTGTGACCTTTGGCACAAGGCAGAGACGTACAAGGCACACCTCCACCCCATCCTTTCACACCCTGGACGTGACTACTCTTGAGACTTGCAATGCATACAGAGACCTTGGAGTCTGGATTGACCAGAACCTGGATTTTTCTGCACATATTGATGCCATCCATAAAAAGCTTCACTCCAAGTTGAGAGCTTTATACTGCAATTATGGTTGCATCCCACTGCTGGCTCACTGAGAGATCATGCAGAAGATAATCCTCCTGATTTTTGAATATGGAAGCATAGTCTACAGTGCCACCCCCAAGTCCACATTAACCAGACTGGAGCCCCTCTTCCATTCTTTCTGCCACTTTACCCTTGACTGTCCCCCTAACACTCAGCACTGTGTCCTCTAGCAGTCCCTCAATCTCCCCTCATTTCTGGGTAGGTGCCTCACACACTGTGCTACCTTCATAGTCAAATTGTGGGCACAGTCCCTCCCCTCTTATCTCTCCTCAATTCATTCACCCTCTACCCCCCAGGGTATGTGCTCAGAAACAATGACTCACATCTCCTGTATGTCTCACTCATGGCCACCTCAGCAGGCCAGTCAGCCTTCACATATCACATGCCCAGACTTTGGAACTCACTCCCACTGGCTATTCAACAGACCATCCCTAGGCATAACCTCAACTCGCTTCTCCAAGCTCACTTCTCCCCCATCTGCACATGTCCCTATCTCAACTCTAGGTGCTGACAGCCCCCAGGCCTCTATGTAAACTGTTGCATGTGATCAGGTATCTGCACCTCCTCCTTTGTCATTTCACCTCGTACCATTACTGGAAGGCTGCACTTAATCCATGTTTGCTCTTGATGTTGTTTGTAAGTATGGACAATACACAACTATGCATTGTAATGCTTTTAATTGATGTATGATTATGACTTTGCTTTTAACTCATGGTCAATTAGTCACTGTGCATTTTCTCCTTTTCCCCATGCCCCAGGTCACATCTGAAATTGAGCAGTTACCTGCTCAGTATGCCTTCTAGGTAAAACCTTTACATAAATAAATTACATAGCTATGCTTTCTTTTATTGCCCCCACATACCATGACTTTAGTTAATCTGCAAATCTGCTTGGTTACATTTCCTATAAAACTTCTGTAAAAGTCTTTTTATCCATAAATAGCTAGTTGGTAACAAAGCTATGTCACCCACATAGGCTAAGTAGAGGCAATAATAATTTCCTATTCACTGCATGTGGAAGCTTGCATCATACATCTTTCATAAAATAACACTTAAAAAAAATTAAATAAGATGGGTGATAGAGAACAGCCTTGCTTAACCCTTCTATTTGCCATAAATTTGCCACTTTTTCCAACAACTGAGTTGTATCTAACTTGTATTGTTTTATCCCAATATAATGTTTGGATTAGATTAATTAAGCTTTCTCTACCCTCCATTTTTCCAGTGCTATGCATAATAATTTGCTGTTCATCTTACTGAATGCCACTTTCAAATCTATAAAATACAACTTTTTTTCATTCCTGTATTTGTACATTAAATGTGTCAAAACAAAACACTGGTCTATTGTAGAATCTACTGGCATAAAACCTGCTTGTGCCTCATTCAAAAGTTTATTATGTCTTATCCAATTTAATATTCTATCATTAAAAATCTTAGTAAAAATCTTTTGTGTAGTATCTATTAAACTGATTGGCTTATAACAACTAGCTACCCTTTTATCTCCCTTTTAAAAATTGGTACAATTGTATATACCTTCCTAGACTTGGGGATACTACCTGATACACTTATGCTTTTAAATACTTTATACAAACAAGGCACCAAAATTTCAGTAGATCTCAATATCCTGACTATTGGCACACTATCAGGTCCTGGTGCCATATGTTCTGAGAAAGAAACAATGGCTTTATAAATTTAAGGTTCCATAAATTATTTCTCTAACTTAGTCCAGTTTTCTTTTACTTCTTGTGTATCCCTCTGATATGTAATCAGATCATAAAATTATTTTTGAAAATGCCCCACACATTTATTTGGGTCATCAAACACTTCCAACTCCTTCACATATTCACCCATACCTTTTGGAATGAGTTTCCAGAATTTTTTATTATTTTTTTTTCCATACAGCTTTTTCCAATGTTTGCCATGACTGTAATCTGTTGTATCTCTATTTTAATAATAATTCTATTATATTCCTTTATTAATTAATTAATTTATTTTTTATTATTTTTCCTAGGGTCAGTTTTCACACTTCTTAACCGATTATATAATTTCCCTTTAGCTAGCCTGCACTCTTTGTTATACCATACTGCCCATTTTTTGGGGGTGTATTTCTATCCCTTTCATCACTTTTTCTGAGATTTGTTTAATAACTTCCTCAAAATTTTTTATACAAGATTTATTGCCTTCATTTGCATCTGTTCTTGTTGTTTTAAAATACCTCAGTTACTCATATTTTCTAAAAAGTCTTTTTTCTCGATCCAATTCCAACTTATACATTTTTTTTATTCCTAACCATTATAGAGATCATAAATTCCTTTTCCATTTTTTGTACCTGTTTCCTTTTTGTGTTTAAAATCACTGGGCAGTGGGTGCTTTCTGTCTTGCTTTCTACTAACATATCCAAACATAACGGAAATATATTAATAGTTATCCATACCAAGTCTATAACAGATGAACCATTTATACAAATACATGTAAAACTACCTAATTTATTGGATTATGTTCTGCCATTTAATAAGCTAAAACTTTTATTTAACCTTTTATATCATTTTTTACCCTTCTCATTTTTTACTGAGTTCATTGTGCTCCTTTTCACATTATTACATTCCTCAAATATTGCTATCAGTTCTGAAATATGATCTGTACCATAAATATTGACCTGTTATCACTTTGAAATAACCAGCCAGTATAATATTTACATTGGTGTTCTTCTCAATCAGCCCTTTTATTGTTATTTCTATCAAACTTAAGATTTCATCAATACAAGGAATATTATTAGATGGCGGGAGAAAAATGTTAAAAATAACTAGGGCCAGATATTCAAAACTTTGCCCCGGGGCTAAATTAGCACTGCCCGGTGGGCAAACTTAGCCCGGAGCACAAAGCAAGCTATATTCAAAAGGAAATAGCCCAGTACTAATCCTGCTGAATATAGCAGTCTAAGGAAGCCGGGCAAACTGGTCTGGGAGTGCAGGGCAAAAATAGCCCAGGAATAAGACAGCCCTGAATATAGCAACAGGGAAGTGCAAACTGCAACTGCAGCTCAGTAGACTCTGTAGCAAGCCAGTGTGTTGCAGGTGGAGAACATTGTGTGTGATTGCACAGAGATGTCTCACATCTACTGCAAACACACCTCTCAACATCCTGCCTCATAAATTAGGGACAAGGCTTAAAGAAATCAGGGACAAAGGTTTAAAATCAGGGACATACCTTATAAACTAGTGATATCCACCCAGGAAGCTGGTAGAATGAGTGATGTAGTGTACAATGCATTCTCTAAGGAAGAACACATCTGTAACATTATTGTCTAACATTATGTTATGCCTACAATCCCCACTGTTTGGTCATGGAAACACAATTTGTAGGAGGGACAGAGTAAAAGTCTGATGTAAAATCAGGGATGTCCCTGAAAATCAGGGACGGTTGAGAGGTATGACTGCAAACAATGTTGTAAGCCACACACTGCAGAACTGTGCTTAGTGTGTTATGCTGAAGTGAAGTCTGCCATGGGCTAACCTGAATGCACAGTGCTAACACATTAGCCTGGTGCAAACTGGTTAGCCAAGGGCAAATGGGAGCTATGTTCAAAGCTCCCATGCAAATGAGCCTACTTAGGTAATCAGTGGACAAACAAGTACATTTGCATCTCAATAAGTGCTGTTTAGCTTACATTACCATGCAGTTTGCCCGGTGCTACTGCATGGAGCACAAAGTTCCCCCTTTTGGTTGGAATAGAAGTACAAGGCATGCCCACAGCATCCCCTGTTGGTTGGAATGGAAGTACAAGCTGGAAGTATCAGGAACAGTGTGCTGGCAGGCACAGTCAGTGCATACAACACACCCATGCAGCTCTGCAAGCAGGACCTATATATATATATATATATATATATATATAGATATGTAGATATATATAGATACATACATACATATACAGATCAATAGCTAAATAGACACACTGCCCATAGCCATAAATGCCCTGGTCGATGCCTCCCCCAACAACATAGGTACCCACTGCAGTAGTGGGTGAAACACAGTGGGGGGACACAATGCATGGGACAGGCATAAGGCAAACCTGGTGGGGGCAGGAGGCCATAGGCTGTAGGGTCACTAGGATATGCAGCATATCCAGTAGATAGGGAACAGGGCAGACTGGTTGTCATGGTCCCTGTTCCAGTGTGTGCCTGTTACACCCTGGTAGGCTAGTGTCTCCCCCCAGCATGATCCCCAACCCTCGGTATCCCCAAAACACACTGAAACCCCTCATGTGCCAGTGGTTCCCCCCACCCCCAAGCACTGCTCCCGACCCCCGCTGAACATTAAATAAAAGTATTTTCCCTGGTAGTCTAGTGGTCCCTCCCATACCACTCAACTGCTCAGCATAAAAAAATCATAGCACTGGCCTTCAGAAATCATAGCAAAGGGTCAGAATGTGGAGCACTTTCTTATTTTAAACAATGTTATGTTTACAGATGGTGGACCCCATATAATAGGTGATAAGGAATGTTTCTATCTGTTTACTTCAATGATTTAATAGTTTGAATGTCCAGAAATAGCTCTAACATTATGAGTAACATTGGTAAACATGTGAGGAGCAAGATTAAAATTAACTGTGAAAATCATAGTGCTGTGCGGAATTCATAGCAGTTGAGAGGTATGGTCCCCCCACCCTCAAGCACTAGCTCCCAACCCCGTTGCACATTAAACAGACATATTTTCCCTGGTAGTCTAGTGGTCCCCCACCCCCAGCACGCTCTCGAACCCCTAGTTGAACATAGAATAAAATATATTTTCCAGGTACTCTAGGGTCCCCACCCAAGCCTGACTCTGACCCCAGTTGAACACTAAATAAAGAATTTTCCCTGGTAGTCAGTGGTCACCCCCCATAGCTCCTAATCCCTGTTGAACATAAGATAAAGAATCTTCCCTGGTAGTCTAGTTGTTCCCCCCACCTGCAGTGAGGCCTCTGCTCATCCCGACTAGGCTGCACAAATGAACCGGCGACTGGCTCAGACCTCCTCTCACCACCACATCCTGCCGCCGACTGAGGTACAAATGCATGTATTTGTCCCTCATTTGGTGGCCGGCCATGGTGGTGAGAGGAGGGCTGTGCTGGTCGCTGGCTCATTCGTGCATGTCTAGTCGGGATGAGCGGGGGCCTCACTGCAGGTGGGGGGAGCCACTAGACTACCAGGGAAGATTCTTTATCTTATGTTCAATGGGGGTCGGGAGCCACGCTTGGGGGTGGGGGACCACTAGACTACCAGGGAAAACATCTTTATTTCATGTTCAACGGGGTCGGAGCCATGCTTGGGGTGGGGACCACTAGACTACTAGGAAAACATCTTTATATGATGTTCAACGGGGTCAGGAGCCGTGCTTGGGGGTGGGGGAACCACTAGACTACCAGGGTAACTTCTTGTCCTTTACGGTCAATGGGGGTTGGGATTCCTTTGTGTGTGTATGGGGAGCACCGCTGCATTACTCAGCTTTTGTTGGACGGATTTAGCGCGCACAGGTCGCACTAATCGCTTGTAGCGCGGTGCTATACTTTTGAATATGCCGGTGCACCGGCAATCAGGGCCCCTTCTCTCAGTCCCTCCCCTGCATACATTATTATTTAGTGTCGGTGATAACACCTAGCGCCGGTGCTAAATGTCCATTTGAATATTGCAGTCGGGCATAAATTCGATGCTAGTCCAGTGCAAGGGATTTGCGCCCGGTGCTCTGCTTTGAATATATGGCCCCTAGTTCCTTATTATTTTATTTTACTTTTGTTCCAAGATTGTTATCATTTTTAAATATTTATTTCCTGGACATCTATATTTCCCTTAAAATTCCAGAGAGTAAGTAAACCTCCTATATTCCTACCAAATTTCTTATTTATTTTTGCTGACTTGATAAAAGATTTATAATCACTAATATACACTTCACCTCCAATCCATGTTTGTTGTATACAAATACATAGGAAATTGTTTACATATTCTTTAAACTCTGGATCCTCTAGTTTATCTTTCAAGCCTGGTAAGTTCCAGGAAATTACTTTTAAATCTTTTTCTTCCCTCTCATATAAATCTGTTGATCAACTAGTCTGTGGTCTTACTCCCTTTCCATACAGTTCCTGTGTGTACCTCATAGGGATAAACATGGTGCATGTTGACAGCTGGTTCGTGATAATAGTTACCACCTGTACTAGAGGGCATGGATTGATTTGGGGAGGTGACAGGTTGAATAAAAGTGTTGCATGAAGACTTCAGTGAGAGTCTGGTTGGAGCATGGAATAAAAAGACATACTAAGTGGTGATGGATAGAACACTGTCATGCTTGAAGTATACATTGGATAGACATATATGCATAATCATCACAAAACAGATATGATGGAGGGACCAAGGTTACCAGTTAGACAAACGAGGTTGCCCTAATAAAGAGCATCGCAGGCTGTCATTGGCAACCCTGAGATTAGCTAAAAAGAAGTAGGAGTGGGTGGGGAGAGGGAAGGGGAAGAGGGGAAAATTAGGAAGGGAGGTAGGGGATGACATTATAGGGGGAATGAGGTCACAAAAGGGGCAGGGCTAGGTGAGGTAATGAGGTGTTTGACAGTGCAGGTGATTGGGGAAAGGAAAGCTAGGGGAGGAATCATAAAGGGGTAGAATAGGGACTGCAGAGATAGAAAATCCCTCTCTACTGCAGCTGTTGGTTTTCGACTTCTTCTGCATAAGACATATCAAAGTGGGTAGATTCTGTGCTGAAATATAGGTAGGGTATTGGATGACCAGGCCGTGCAGTGTAGGGGGGCCTCAGGTAGGCCGTCTGGCTGAGGGCATGCAGAGCCATGGTCAGGGTGAGAGATTTTGCTAGATAATGCTGTAACAAGGTGGTTAATAATGTTCTGTATGTTTTATATTTAATTGCAGTTTTCATGGTTACCCCTACTATCAGCTGCTAGGCTGTTGACTGGACTGCCTCATAGTTGCCATGTCACGCCGCTGCTGTGTGATCTGCACTGGCTGCCTATTCAGTGGCAGATCACCTTTAAGGTCATTTTACTGACCTACAAGGCCATACACAGACAGGGATTGAGTTATCTGCAAGATCTTCTTCATCCCTACTACCCCTCCCGGCCACTTCTCTCTGCAGATGAGGGATTGCTGGAGATTCCCAGGATCCATTTAAAGTTATCTGGGGCCCAAGCATTTGAATTTTTGGCCCATCCCTGTGGAACTCTCTATCTTGTCGGATACAACAGTGCCTGATGGTGCAGAGCTTCAAATCTGCCTTGAAAACTTATATATGTTTACTTTGACATTTTTTGATTTTATATAAGCTGTTGCAGTTGTTTTTTGTGTGAATTTGTTTTACTGCTTATGTACTAGCTCTATGGTCCTTTAGGAATACCACTATTTTATAAATAAAGTTTTGATTGATTGATTGATTGATTCACTTTCTTACTGCTTGTACTGGTTGGGTTGGTGTCCAGTTTTTGGTACCCCTGACCCCACAAGTAAGTATCCTTCAAGAACAAGTAAGGTACTGAAAGGAAGAGAATAAAGGTGTGTGATGTTTTCAAATGCAAGCAGCTTTAAGAAGGCAGGGATGAGGGAGGATGGGGGGGCATTCTGCCTGGTGGACCTGGGCACATGGCATCAGACACTGGGGGATGGCGGTCCTCCTCGCATTAAAGAAATAAATTATTTTAGTTGGTCATGGAGTCCCTGGGTGTAGAGAGTGATTTGTGACCTAGTTTAAAAGAATTGGACGTGTTTGCAATAGTCAGGTGCATTTATTCAGGGGAAACCAGTCAGGGAGCACGCCAGGCTGAGTGGCATTCTCGAGCCATGCTGTGTAAGCCGGTGGGGTGCAGTGGTATTTTTCCACCTGGCGGGGCTCCTCAGAATCCAGGTCACTGGTGAGTGGTTTATTTACCACTGGAACGGCATTAGGATTTCAATTTGGCAGATGCAGTTTTTCAGCCCCGTACTGGTCTGCAGCCCGGAGATGTGAGGGCAAGTGACCGGAAGTTTGTCCGGTGGCCGGGTGTGGCCACTACCAGAGAGATGCTGACTCCGGCAGTATTTTTAGGGCAGCTCTCGAGGAGCTAGTCCATCACCAAGTGGTGGCTCTCCATATCAGGTGAAATGGGCCAGGAAGGTTTTCCTGGTGGTGGCAGGCCCAACGGTTTCTCAAGGTGGGCCTTGCCAAGTGGCCTGAAAGAGTCCACTGGAGTGGATGAAAGGCAGTTGGGGGTTGTATGGCATGTTCACCCCATTCCAATAATTAAAATAAATAAACGAGGAAATAATTTTATTTAATATAAATATGGGAAACCTGAAGAGCACCAGGATAATAATTTTATGCAAGGGTGAGGGTCCTCTGAGTGATGGGGCAATGAGGGGTGGGCTGTGGGGTGCCTGGAGGGACAGTATCTGGCCTGGGGGCTGCCATTGGTGGATGGTGGGGGAGAACCCCTCACCAAGTGGATGGCTGTTTCCCACTGTGGTGGAGTACATTTTGCCAGGACCCAGGTGGCAAAGAATTTTAAAACAAAAAAAAAGGATGAATACGAATAAATAGAGAGGCTAACACTGCAATGCAAGGACAGAAACAAAGAAGACCAAATGGGCAGAAGGAGAGGCAGGTGCAGGGGGGGAGAAACTCATCCGAACATCTGCAGGGGATACTGGAGAGGTCCTTGGAGCACTAGTGTGGAGGCCAGGCTGCCATTTTGTGATGGGCCATGGTCCAGTGTGCGGCCACTATTTTAGAACTGGGGCGCGGGAGCTGGGGGGGTGGGGGTTGGAAGTGGAACTTATGGATGGGGCTGATTGGCCTGGTGATGCTAAAAAAAAAAAAAAAACTTGATTGGGGGAGTTGCAGCCATATTGGGGAGGTTGGTTGCCAAACTGGTCAGTTTGGGGCAGCCAAAAAAAAGGGAGAGGGGAAGGAAAATAAGAGACTGGGTAACAAGCCAAACAGGCAGGGTATGACAATGTGGCAACATCAAAAATCTGAGGGGGTGGCATGCAGCTGGGAGAGCTCAGTTCTTTTCTGTGCCCCAACATACAGCAGGGACAAAGGGATAAAAAGAAAACCTGAGGAAGAACCAAATTCGGGGGGAATTCATATCAGGGACCCTTGGGGCTGACTCAGGGACCCCATCAACAGCAATTTTGGCAGTAGCCAATGGGGGCATGAACCATGGCCTTATGCAGGGAGCAGACAGGCTAATTATTTGTTATGTGCTTCCAGGATGGGACCCAAGAAGGCTCCTAAGCAGAAGGCCAGTGAGGTGCTGGCACAAAAAGCAGCGGAGCAGATGGAACAGGTCCATGCTATTATCAAACAGTCAAGGGAAGAGGAGGAGAAACAGAGAAAGACAGACAAGAGGAAAAACCTGCCTGCCAGGAAGGAGACACCCAACAAGAGTCTGACATAGAGCAACCCGGATGAGGGTGGCGAGGCTCAACCGGAGGAGGGTAAGGTACCGGCGGTGGACCACTCGGTGGAAGATAGTGTGAAAGGCTACCTGGCAGGTATAATGGAGAAGTAGGGTAAAAAAGGTTGGCAGGAGGTAGATAAAGTTTGGAAAGAGCTGAAGGAGGAGAAGAAAACTGAGAAGGTGATAGTGCAGGGGCAAGGGAGGGATGCAGCAAGGCTAGCTATGGCTGGCCACCAGGGATGACTCTGGGGGACCACATATCACAGGTCCTAAAAGAAAAGATATGGAAGGGGGAATACATGGACATGTTTGCCCTAATTGATAAAGATATGGCTAAAAAGTATGAGCAGAAGGAGTTGGATGGGAGCTCTGAGATGGCGATGGCCTTGGCCATAGTGGGTAAGACCAACAAGGATGTTAGCTACAAGGATAAGATGTTTGGTTCCTGGATGGAGGGTTTCATGCATTTTAGTGCAATTATGCTCCAGAAAAAGCCTGAGCTGGCCATCCCACTCCTTTCATACTCAGCCATCATTAGGGATGCCTATAAGGTCAAGAGTTGGTATGGCTGTCTGATTTATGATGCAAAATTCGACCAGAGGGTGGCTTCACATGGGGACGTCAGGTGGGATGTTACTTTATTCAAACTCTGCATTAGGACACTGTCAGCACAAGGGGGGATGGGAGGCGAAAGGAAGAAGAGCAGGGGGGCAGCAGAGGCAAAAGCCTGCTGGGCATTTAATAAAGCCAGCTGCACATGGACTAACTGCAAGTATAAGCACGCTTGCTCAGGCTGTGGGGTGTGCACCCTGTTTACAGATGTATGACACATTGGGACAGAAACATGACTCTGGCTCAAGGGCAATCCTTTTGTGGGGGCCAAGGGGGGGCAGGGGTGGGTACAATGGGCAAGGGGGTAATTTCAGGTGGCAGAACAGGAAGGGAGGCTATAGTGGGCAGTTAGCCATGCCATCTGGAAATGCTAGGGTGGAGGTATTTTTCCCTGATGCAATCTCTGGTTAAACCACAAATGGTAGTGGCATGGACTAGGAATTACCCAGATCATGGCGTGGGATTGATCCTGAGAGAGGGTTTTCAACTGGTTTTAATTTATACTACTCTGGGTCTAGGAAGGCTATGGGGGCAAAGAATCTGGCATCGATTAAGGGGGAGGAGGAGATAGTGGAGAAGAAGATCAGAAGGAGGAGTGAGAGGCAGGGACAGGTGGATGGCCCATTTGAAGCCCTTCCTTTTGAGAACTTTAGGGTCTCCCCTCTGGGTATAGTGCCTAAGAAGGCACCAGGGAATACAGATTGATACAACATCTTTCATACCCAGATGGAGAGTCAGTGAATGATGCCATTGCCCCAGAGAGGAGCACGGTGTTGTACCCCACTTTCAATAATGTGGTAGACCTGATAAAAGCCAGAAAAGGGGTCTGGGTAGCCAAAACTGACATAGAATCCACTTTCCAGCTGCTGCTGGTCCAGGAGCAGAATGGGAGTTGCTGGGTTTCCAGTTTCAAGGGAAGTACTGTTTTGATAAGGCAATGCCCATGGGGTGTTTGGTGGCTTGTGTCACCTTTTAAGTTTTTAGTACTTGGTTGCAAGGGTGTTTACAGTGCGACACAAGTGGGGAGTGGTCATCCATGGACAATTTTCTATTCACAGAGGAAGGAAGGGAGAATACACAGGCCATGCTCAGGGAGTTTGAGGCTGTATGGTGGGAAATTGGAGTCTCCCTATATGGGAACAAGATGGAGGGCCCAGGAAGGCAGCTGGAATTTTTGGGGACAGAGTTGGATTTGGATCACCAGTGTTACCATTTTCCAGTGGACAAGGTGGATAGTCACAGACCAATAGGTGGGGAATTGCTGGGTAGGTTGGTAGCTTGCTTGCTATGTGTTTGCTCCTTGGCTTATGAAGTGAGGTTGTTTGCAGCAATTTTTCTGGTAATGCACAAGGGGGCATTCTGGGTTAGTAAGGTGGTAACGAAAGAAAAAGGGAACAGGATGGGTGGAGTACAAGAGCAGGACATTTCATGGTCAGGTAGCACGGCCACAGTTTGGCTTAGGTGCTCCTAAACAGACCAGGATGGAAGGGGATGTAGGGTCGAGCTCACCGGTATAGGCATATATGGGGAGGCAGTGGTGAAAGCCATAGAGGACTATGCAGCAGTCAGACCTCAAAGGGGGGTTTCATTCAGCATGGCAATGAGGATCCGGTAACAACATCTCAGGTCACAGCTGTGCTCAAAAAAGGAATGGATTTCCTCGGTGAGGACCTGGGGTGGTTTGCTTCTCCCTTATTCAGAATAGGGTCAGCCATGGAAGTGAGTAGACTGGGTGGCTCCCCCATTGAGGAACAGCAAGTGGCAAGGTGGACTTCCTAGGCTTGTAAGAGGTATGTGTGGAAATGACTGTTAACGTATGTATTTTATGTTTTCAAGGGGTTGGAAAAAAGAGAATGGTGTGGATTATCAGCCATTGATTTATCCATTGGGCAGAGTAGAGGGATGTTACCATGGTCAGGGGCCGCCAGCTGGGACAGGATCCAGAAAAAACATGATAAAATGGCATGGGCAGAGGGGACTAAAATGGAGATGGCTGTTGCTGCTACTGGATGAAAGCAGCAGACTTCTGCCAGCACCAGATCTGATTATCATACATGCCGGGGGGGGATGACTTGGGCACCTTGCCTGGGTGGCATTCGTCAACATGATCTTGAGAGACTTGGAGGTTATAAAATTATGGTGGCCAAGGGTGACCATAGCTTGATTATTCCACGCAGAAACTGGAGACATGTCTGTGAAATCCTGGCAGTGGATAATGATAGGACAAGGGTAAACAGGAACATGGCAGACCGGGCTCGGAAGTTGGGGGTTTATACATAAAACACAAGCTGATCACACACGATACGCCAGGGATGTACCACACAGACAGAGTGCACATATCAGTAGTCAGTAATACAGCAGTCAGTGGGGCAATTAGGGAAGCTATTGAGGCATTGCAGAATTTTGTGTGTGTGTGTGTTTGCTAGCTTTTAATGGCGGAAGTCCAGAGGCCAGACTGGGTGGATTGGCCTATGGGCTAGTGGGAAAAAAGGGGGTACCCAACTGGATGGGGGTATGACAGGGCAGGGAAGGGCTCCCTATGGAGTATTCACCTCAAGGGAGACAGGGCTGGGGAATCACGTGGGCCCAGAAAGAATAGTAAGGCGTGAATGGCATCAGGTCCTTTACACCTGCACCTGAGAAGAGAAAGTGCTAAAGATATATGGTCGATAAAATCATGGAATTGTAAATAAAGGGAGAACCTCAAGAGAAAATGTATTTAAATAAAATTGTGATGATGGTGATGGTTTTAAAATGTGATATAAATGGATTTGTGAGAAGCTACCTTAATAAAACTTTGAATGTTTGAACCATAAATTGGTGTGAGTGTGAAGACTTGGTGGGCCAAGTAGTACTTTTCTGCAGACAGCTTACGTGTATCTATGATGCTCATATCTTCTATTTATACATATTTGTTTATTACAGTCAATTGGCATGAAAAAATATAAACAAGATTGAAACATATGTGTGGTGTTAGCATGACAACTCAATCACATGATGGAAATGCAGTAAGGTTGGGCAACAGTTATCGTCTGCCAGTGAAATTCTGGTGAAATGCTGATTTTGCTTCCATGAAATTTTGTAAAATGTTGTCAAAATTGTGATTTCAATTATTTTCATCTAAGTACAAGAGTATTAATACACATTGCACCAACTTTGCTATGCAGACTTCACCAAGGCACATATAGAGGTGTACCAAGTATCATATCTCTGTCTTTCAAGGTGACTGGGTTAGAAGACTCCAAACTTTCAGAAATGTAATATTACTTTTTGCAATTATATAAACAGTAGAATTTTAAATGTTTTAGTCCACAATGCACCACATTTGTTATGCTGACTTTACGAAGGCCCATACAGATGTTTACCAAGAGTCAGATCTCTATATTTAAAGGTGACTAAGTTATAAGCCTCCAGACATTCATACATTTTAAAATTACATTTCAAACTTATGTAAGCTACAGAACTGTGAGCCCTATAACTTTAAAACAAGAGAATGGAATATCACCAATTTTGTTAGCTTCATTGATCCTAAATATTAAGCTTTCTGGTTACACCCATGGCCTAGCAACAGAGTATCATGCTGCCATGCTGACAACCCAGCTCAGCATCAGCTCAGGATGTCAGGTCTGAAGGCAGGCCATGTCAGAAACAGCTGTCCCTTGGCAGTACATCTAGGTCAGGGAGGGCTGGCAGCGGGGTCCACTGATACAGTGACTCCTGTGGCTGGGTCAGGGAATTTTTTCTGCCACAGAGAAAGCTGTTGCTGCACAAGGTTGACAGAGGTACCCCACCCAGGGAAGATGGGAAGGAAAAAATGTTGGAGAAAAAAAAACCTGATAGCCAGCTGCATAACGGCTTTGTTCAGCCTGATCAGGATACATCCCTTTGAACAGGGTATATCCCTAACAGACGAGCTGCTGGCCAGAAGAAAAAAACAAAATAAAAAAACTGTCTGTGTGTGTCAACTCTCAAACCTCTTGCTGAAAGGGCTGACCACTGGTGCAGTGGTGGCACTACAATTTTTGTCAACAATGACATGAGATCATAAACATCAGGAGTCGGAGTGTCTGCTGGGGGAGAGGAGGATTGAGTGTTCCAAGGACTGCTCTCCTTCTTCAGGGAGGGAAGGGATCAGTGGCTGGTGTTAGCTTGGCCCCTAGCAATGGCTGGGGATTGTCACACCGACACTACACTGGGTGTGGAGGCAGGGTAGATGCCTGGCATGCTGTGCATGGGAGCGTGCACACCACCACCAATGGTGCCTCTGCACATCCCTTCCTCTGCACTGGTGGAAAACTGAAAAAATGGAACATGAGGAGCATAAAGAAATCAACTAAAAAAATCTCTTGCTTAAGGCTGTCCAAGATATAAGCAGTCAAATATTCCAAAATACCACCAGTCAGTAAAGTTGAATTTAATGCTGAAATTGTCAAATATTGTGATATTTTAGTCAAAGCAATGTCTATACATTTTTTTAGTCATACACTTGAGTGGCCATTATAGAGGAAGGTAAAGGCAGGGTAATGTGATAATAAGATAGCATTCATATGAGGCTCCATAGTAAAAGTATAGTGGTGCCAAGTGTCAGGTCACTATCTTGAGTGACAAACCATGAAGAACAGTCATGGACATCATTGTTCAGTACCCTGAATTCTTGAAATATGTCAGATAATCACTAGAGCTCACTGACTTAACGACTTGTGGAAGCACATGCACGTGCAACTACTTGCTGACTCTCTAACAACCTGTAGATAATAATGTATATTTTTCTATTTCAATCAATCAATCAATCAATCAATCAATCATTCATCTTTATTTAACCAGGTGAAACATCATTGAGACAGACTCATTTGCAAGGTGGACCTTAGCAGGTCATAACAAAAACACATAAGCTAAATGTTGCTATAATACAATGAGACAATAGCCCGTGTAGAGCAAATACGAGCTAGGCATAAATAACAGTGCATACAATGTGGCTAACAGTACAGTAGACCTCAAAAACTCAAATACAACATTGATAGGGCAAGAGCAAAAAATATTTACAGAATAATACAAATCAGTATTTACAATATAAACAATACTTGCCCAGTCTCAACAAGACCTATGGGATAGATGGAGGGGGGATCAGGTAAGGGGAAGTCAAAGGGGAGGTGTGAAGGGTATGACAAGGTGAAGGCTAAGATGTCAGCGATGAGGGGAAGTCAGGTAAAGTGAGGACAATAGGGTGTTTAAGAGGAGGAGGTTACTGGGTTGGCAATGGGGTGGACAAAGGAAGACTAGCAAGGCACGACGTGTTGGAGATGTACAAGGGGCCGACAATGTACAAGTAGTATACAGGGTTCAAGATACAGGGCTCAGCTAGTTAAAGCAGTCACTGGATTCACTAAACTTATGAAGAAACAGAGACTTAAAGAAGGCCCATTTTACTGGTATCACAGTATGAATTATTATTTGACAATAGTGGCATTAAATGATGCCAAGCCTTACAAGTAGTTGTGACTTAGGCCATTGTGACACAAGTATCTGGATATATTTAATCACAATGGAGCATGATGCTGGGCATCACTGTTGCTAGAGTGTTGGAGGAGTATTGCAGGGCCATGATGCTACTGCAGGTAAGGTGATTCAGTGGTGATAAATGCTTTGTGAAAATTAAATTCCACAAATGGAATTCTTGAGGCATTACCTATTATGCATACATTAATTTTTGAGCAAAGTTTGCCTATTAGTAAATTATCAGCAATACATTTTAACCTACTTCATCACATTCATCCAACTTAATTAGTTTCAATGACTATTTACTTTAGCATGCATACCAAATCTTGAGTGCATACCTGCAATAGCAGTGGGGCCATAAACATCCCCATATTTTTCAAGTTACATAACCAATTATCTCTTTATTTAGCAGTTTCTAAGATTCTTCCAAGAAAGTATGCATACACATTTTCAATTATCTATCTCCAAAGGTGACTAAATTGCAAGCAGAGAAATATTTTCCAAAATGTTCACATACATTTTATATTGCCAGAATGTGAACCCCTATAACTTCCCCATCCCTCATACAAATGGCATGAAATGTAGTATCCTGTTAGTGCATTTTCCTATCAATATGCATGCCACATTCTGCAACACTACCATTAAAACTGACTGAGTTATGATCATGTAAAGAATTTTAGAAAATTTAAAAAAAACACAAAATGTCATACAATTTCATGGAATTTCATGAAAATTCAGCAAAATCAGAATTTGCTTATTTTTTACCAGTCATAAAATCCAGTGAATATAAAAAAATGATGGCACACTGACACTAGATGCCTACCTGTTCGGATGTGAGTCATTGTGTTGTAACTCGTTCTTCATTTCATGTTACACTTTTCTCTATGATTCCTCACATTGAATTTATTTGCTGTCACAATCATCATCATCTAGTATTTCTCTGAGATCAAACTGATCCATGGAGTCACATTGTGAATTAATGGTGTAGAGGGTGTCAGTGCTTTCAGGTCAAAAAATTGATCAAGTCACTGCAAGTTGCACTTAACACCAATATCAATCATTTTAACGGATATGTCAGCTTTACACATCAAGCCCATGTTTGCACAGATAGATTTCTATGGCTGCCAGGAACACAAAGATCAAAGCATGCCTGTTCCTCTGTTTGCCATCGTAAACTGAAAATGAGAGCACATGATTGTGTATGAATGTCCATACATTATCTTTTACAGTGTATGTGCATCTATGTCCATTTCTGACACTAAACTTCCTTTCAGTGAACCTGCAGTTGTAGGGGAGACATCAGAGGTTTGATGGTGGGATGAAATTATTGATTCAGTGTGCAGCTAGCAACTACAGTTGCAGCTGTTGCAGTAGTTTCAAGTTAACTGTATACCCTTCTTGCTTGATTGGACAGAGGAAAGCAATTGTGAGCCTATATACTAAGTTGTTGTGATGCAGTACTGGAATCAATACTGCAGCACAACATACGGATATCATTACTGAATAGCATCATCAATATTCTAGGCATAGATTTACATGCAGAACAACAATCCACCATACATTATAAGCAAATTCAGACACTGACCGTGTACTGATAATTATAGACAACATGATTGCCAAGTACAAGTCACTCAATGGAGGGGAGACTTTTTCAAATACAGATGTATTACAGGACTTGTGAATATGCAGTGAAAGCAGAAGTGGTGAAGCTAAGGAGTGATGTGAGGAAACATTTCTTCAATGATAGGATGGTGAACACATGGAACAGACTGCCAGCTGAGGTCATGGTGGCTAGAACAGTGGAGCACTTAAGTCATTCACTGGATAAACACTGTGATAGTATGACAGTGGCAGGTGGAGTGGATCCTCATCAGAAACAAAACATTGTAAAGTAGGCAGAATATCTGGGAACTCTTGGGTATACTAAGTGATCTAAGCTGTCCTTTTCTGCATACAGATTCTATGTTAGTATGTAACGTCAGGTAGCTCAACAGTTCTGCTACATAACGACACTTGAATGACAGCATGCACAACTTCTTGGTGAAATATTTATGTTTATGATTCATTTTGATTTAATCTTTTAGTTTGAATTCTGTGGTCCAACAAGGTCAGTGTGATGGTAACATTCAACCAACAAACTTGACTGTGCAGACGGACACTTTGTCATTTCATGAATTTATACAATAGGAGGTATGAATTTATCTTTTAAAATTTCAGTCAGGGATGATATACTGTAACAGAGGTTATGTCTTTATCATGGTGCTCTACACAGTTCTTTTAATAATACTTTACGGTGTGATGAACTGCAACAAAAGATATGCAATTAATGGAAAGATGTCTTCCTTTGGAGAGAAAACTTACATCTGTGGCATGGTACACAGCGTCTAGTAGTTGATGGAGTTGAACACTGACCTGCCAAGGTTGTAGCACAGTTTCAACATGTGTAATTTGAAAAATACACATCCAGCCCTATCACTGAGATCAGTAAGCAGTCAATGATGTTTGTTTACAAGAAACACCACACCCGGGCAATCAATGTACAAATACATGGTATAAGGGATGAATAAAATCTGCCCATGAACACGCACCAAGAGCATACTGCTATGTTTGTAAACCCTCAACACCAAAACACATTTTCCTCACTGAACTGAGTGGTGCAACTGTGGATTGGCACCTATTTTAAGTCTGTTTGACAGCATGGTTCAGTTGTTCATATTAAAACTAAAAGCTTACCTTTATTCCATGTTAGAATTAAACAGTGTAAATGTATGGATTTATTCACAAAATTGAAGGACATCTCGATTGTCTTTACTGGGTCAGGATCTCTATCTTCAAAGGAAACTAATTCTTCATCAACCAAGGAACCAGAGATGTTGTCACTACAAACATTATTAGGCTTACCAAGGTCTGCAGTGCTGGAGTAGTCACTCATTCCAGTCAGATTTCTACTAAATGGATGTTCTCTTAATAAGTGTAAATTGAAAAGGTATACATTCAGAAACAAAATACAAGATATGGAATATTAATGTTAGCGATGACAGTATTATGAACATACGAACATACGAAATTTGCCAGCAGATAAAGGCCTAGAGGTCTATAAAGTCTGCTCGAATGTGTAGCTAACACCCCTTATTCTGCAGCTGCCCCTCCCTTCCACCCTTCCCCTTCATTGACCCTCCCCCTTGTCCTGTCCCATCCCCTTTTGAAGCAGTCCACTGTTCTACTAGATACTACTTCTGCAGGTAACGCATTCCACCCAGCCAGCACCCTCTCTGTAAAAAAGTGTCTCCTCATCTCCCTCATGAACCTTCCTCCCTCTAGTCTCATATCATGGCCCCTGGTGTCCCTCCCCTCCTTTGAACAGCCCCTCTGTACCTGTCTTGTTTATTCCTTTCATGTACTTAAAGGTTTCAATCATGCCCCCCTGTCCCTCCTCTCCTCCAGTGAGTACATGTTCAACTCCCTCAGCCTCCTCTTATATGATAAGTCCCCCAGCCCCTTGATCATCTTTGTCGCCCTGTGCTGCACCTCCTCCAGTAACTTAATGTCCCTCTTCAGATACGAGCACCAGTACTGCATGCAGTACTTCAGGTGCGGTCTAACTAATGACCTTTACAGTGGCAGAATCACCTCCTCCCTCCTTGAGGATATACCCCTTGCAATACAACCCATCATTTTGTTGACCTATGAAGCTACCTTCCTACATTGTGCCGAGACATTCATTGACCCTGTAATGAGCACCCCCAGATCTTTCTCCTTCTCTGTCTGGGCTAGCTGCACTCCCCCCAGCTGCTAACTCCTCCTTGGGTTCTTCATCCCAAAATGCAGCACCTTGCACTTTTTGGGATTAAACCCCAGTTGCCAGGTGTCTGACCAGGTTTCAAACTTTGCCAGATCATCCTGCAACCCCTGCCATCACCCTAGGTCATTCACCACTGCTCTACCTTGTTATCATCAGCAAACAGACTGATCTTGCTCTTGATGTCCAATGATATGTCTGCAATGAATATCCCAAACAACACTGGTCCCAACACTGAGCCCTGTGGAACACCGCTTATCACTACACTTGGGTGTGAGAGCTCCCCACCCATCACTACCCTTTGTTGCCTTCCCTGAAGCCAGTTCCATACCCATCTCTCAAGCTTGCACCTGCCCTGTGCCTTCTAACGACTCCAGCCTTCCATGTGCACCGAGTGAATGCCTTACTGAAGTCCAGATACAGGACATCCACTGCATGACCCCTGTCCAGTTGCCTAGTTACCCAGTCATAGAACTCCACCAGGTTGGTTTGGCAGGATCTGCCCAGTATGAAGCCATGCTGTCTGCTGTCCTGTAGTCCTTTGGCCTCTAGGAGGGCCACCAGTCTCTCCTTCAGGATAGTCTCCATTAGCTTAACCATGATGGATGTGAGGCTCACTGGTCTGTAGTTTCCTGATTCATCCTTGGGGCCACTCTTGTAGAGGGGCACCACATGAGTCATCCTCCAGTCCTGAGGTACACACCCTGAATGTAGTGAGACACTAAATAGGTCTGCCAAAGGTCCTGCAAGGACCTCTGCCAGCTCCTTCAGTACCCTGGGGTGGATGCCATCTGGGCCTGGTGCCTTGTCCACCCTCAGTGCCTTCAAACCCTCCTGAACTCTGTCTTCCATGATTTCCCCATCTGTCACCCCCCCCCTGTTTCCGCCATTTCTCCCCCCTTGGGTGTCACCCCCTCTTCTCTTTAGTAAATACTGAGCAGAAGTACTCATTTAGTGCTTCTGCCTTATTCACCCCTGCTTCTACTACTCCCTCCTTCCTAATCCTTACTATGGTCCTTACAGCTCCTTTTCTCCCTGCTGTACCTAAAAGAGTCCTTCCCCTTCGTAATGCCTTGTGCCAGCCTGAGTTCCATAGATGCCTTGGCTCCCTTACTGCCCTTGTCACTTCCTTCAGTTCCATCAAGTACTCTCCCTGTCTTCCCCCTCCTGTTTTCTTGTACTTCCTAAAGGCAGCTCTTTTCCTCCTTACCTTTTCCATGACCTCCTTGCTCAACCAGCTAGGTTTCTTAGCCCTAGCCTTCTTACTCTAGGCCTTGCAGCAGATTTTGGTTGCCTCCACTATCCCCAGCTTTATGAGCTCCCACCTCTGGTTAGTGTCCATACTAGATTGAATTCTGGCCAGGTACCCTTTTACCACTTCCTCCATCCTCCCAAATTCAGCCCTCCTGAAGTCCAGCACTCTTGTGCCAGATTCCACTGCTTCCTTGCCCATATCCAATGTGAGCCATACTGAGTGGTGGTCACTCGCTGACAGTATTACTACCCATGTCATCACAGCAGGGATCGAACCTAGAATCTTCTGTTTTGAAACAGATGTTTTACCATTAGACAACATGGCTGAAATTGTTAGCCTGACAGTTATATAACAGTTAGCTTACTGTACCACAAAGAGCAAACAAAGATGTTACAGTGCTCCCACAAACCACAGACACCCCAATGTTCATAACAACCCCCCAACACACACACACACACCACACCCACCCCCACACACACACACACACACACACATATCAGATACTGGACCAGACCAAGACCTCATCTCTTTAACTGCACACACCCTAACACCAAACATATATCTCACAGCACTCCCCATCAAGGCACCACTGACAGGCCCAGACAGGGAACACTCCCACTGCCACAGCATGGACCCATCACACCAAACACACATGTCACAGCACCCCCCAAGGCAGAATTAACTCGACCAAACTGGGGCTTTGTTCCACTCCCACTTACACAAACCCCTAACATCAAACACATCTCACAGCACTCTACCCCAAGGCATCACCAACTGGGCAAAACTGGGGCCTCATTCCACTCCCGCAGCTCTGACCCTTAACCCAAAGCACACATCTCACAGCACCTTCCCCAGGCATCACCAACCATACCAGACCAGAGACCTGATCCCACTGACACTGCATTGACATGCATCACCAAACACCCATGCCAAAGTTCTCACACCCATCCCAAGTCATCACTGACAGAACCAGACTAGGGCCTCATCCTATTGACACGGTACAGACACACATCATCTAACACACCTTATAGCACTCCTCCAAGGCATCACTGATTGAACCAGAATAGGGCCTCATCCTACTCCCACCACACAGACCCCTAAAACCAAGCACACACCTCACAGCATTCCTCCCATGGCACCACCAACCAGACCAGATATGACCCTCATCCCAGTGACACCACATAGACACAGATCAATAAACGCACATGTTACAACACTTCCCCCAACATGGCACTACCAACCAGACCAGATCAGACCAGACCAGAGCCTTGTCTATCAGACACCAGACAGATACCCATCACCAGACATCTCACAGAAGTCTCACCCTCAACACCACCACCACACAGCAACAACAACATGACCACACACTTGGAGAAACTTACTGTGGACAATAAAAGTTTGTCAGAGACGCATCTCCTCTTACCAGATATCTGCTCATCTTTATTGCTTGATACATTACATGTTTTGAGAACAAACTAGCATCAGTCTGGTTCAACTTATTAATTGATGGATATGCTGGATGCCCCTGCATTTCCCCTTCCCCCTTTGCCCGACCAGTGGCATGTAGCTTAAACTACGGAAGCTGGCTTATTGGTCCAACCTATGCACTTTTGTCCTGTGTTTCCTGTGTGTCTATTTTTTCAATTGATTAGCCTTGTATTACGTGATGCAGTCTTATGCATGTACATAAGTGTGCCTAACTGTAACCAAAGCTGTTCCCTTATCTAGTCTGTACCTCATACTAAATCTAACCTCATACTGCTGTTTATTCTGTTAGATGATCCACGCTTGATAACCTGCATGTTATCCTATTCTCTGTTACCCCCTCTCCCCAGGTTGCACTGGGAGATGAGCATCTTCTTGCTCAGTGTGCCTTTCCTGGTGAAACAATTCAATAAATAAATAAAATAAAACAGTGCATTTTTTTAATTTGAGAAATTCATAAAATTCCATTTTATATTGCATATAATTTGAAAACTGTCTGGAGTGAAATGCTCTCAGCAAATTTGGGAAGACACAGCAGATTGCCATCCCATTTGATGGTGCAGGAAAACAAAATAAACCCATTAACGAAAACGCTGATGTGATTTCAATCTTTTGGGGAATTCAAGAACAGCTCTTCCATGATTTGTTGTATTTGACAATGCCCAACCACTCAGTTATTCACCATTATGATATGTGTGAAATTTGGTTACCATGTTTTTTTTTATATGTAGTTTATGGTATTTTTCCATTTTCTTCCTGTAACCCAGCCCCCTACCTTAGACACGCACATGCATGTGGAGGCCTGCGCACACCGTGTCTTTAGGTACCCACCTGCTAAGTGTTGCCCATGCTGTCTATGCTGATCACTGGGCTCCACCCATTGACAGCGGGACTAAGGGTGGTATTGACCACCCCCCAGAGAGGAGAGCTGCCTTCATGCAGCTCAGTCTTGCTCTGAACCTCCCCCATGCCAGCTCCCTGATGACCAGTATCCATTCCTGAACCTGGGTCACCAGTGTGGCACTAGGTAAGGCATCCAGCTCCTCAACACCATCAGGCCAGCTGGTTACCATGTTTTATAATAAAAACCAAAATGGTGCAATTGCTGTCATGATTGTATTTCTACAATGAGAGCAGCATTAATGAACTTTCAATGGAATTAAATCAGTTGCAGTGAACAATGACACTATATTTACATCAAATAGTACACTTTAAAAATGAAAGAAAAAATAAATGCAAGCAAAATTAAATTTAAAGTAAAAGTGTTACATGCACTGCATTAAAAATGTGATTGCTTAATTCTACATTTTATGACAGTAATATTTAATGGTTATATTGCATCCAATATATGCATGACAGTGCAGAGCAGACCACTTTTCCAACCTTAAAGAAATCACAGAGTCTAGACTGTACTAACAGATGTCATCAGATTTCTGTTCATTAAATAGGTGGATAATAAAATGATTTTAAAAATAAGTAGAGAATAGTGGATAAGCAACTGTGCACAATCAGTGTGTTCTGACACTGAGGTTCTAATTCCCTCTGCCCTCGAGAGACAAGTTCAAGAAGTCCATGGGAATCAGAACCCTCCTCCAAGATGACAGAATATATTTGTTGCACATTAAGTTGTACATATTTTTTATAGTGTATCTTGCCCCTAAAAATAATCTAACTACAGTTTGATCACTTATTTTTTTAATACAAAAAGAAATTGTTCACTGCCACATCTTATTCCAGGGTTTGGGGCTGGTTGATAGGGTCAGTAGTGTGGTTGTTAGGAATCAGATGTCCCTACATCTAAGGAATGGATTTCCTTCGGTTGTCAATAGCATTTGGGAGGGATTTGAAAAAAAAAAGCCTAAGAAACGTGGCAGCTGTATTTGTTGCTTAGCAAGAAGAAGCTTACTGTGAGGAACTGCATTTTATTTGTGAGTAGTTTTAAGAAGCTTGTTTATCCTGTGTTGGATTTTTTGTATAACTGAAACTATTTGGGTGGTACAGCATCTGCTGGATTTATATGAGTGATCATACCATTGCAACGTTTTATCTGGTTGAACCTGCAGTTTTTGTTGCCTCAGCTGTTTCTTTGAACTGTGTGGCTCATGCACTTTTCAAATCAGCTGGAACACTGTTGTACCACAGAAGGCTACAATCATGTTCCACAACCACTGAACTGTGGAGCAACAGCATTTCAGCTGAAATAGAAATTGGGCTGGAACAAAAGTCTACCTTATATTATTTAGTACTTGTTTCCTGAGAAAGACATAACGTACAACATTAACGAGAACCACCATGGAAAGGTGTCAGCTTTGCTTTTCCCACTTCTGCAGATGCTGTGCAGTTGTGTCAATCTGCTGTTTACCTTGCATAACACATTTTGAGGGGTGTGACCAGCATGAGAGATAGTAAATAGACAATAATGCATAGGCCAGTGTGTGTTATGTTTTTTTACACAGCCGAGTTGAGTGACGGCCCATACACTTCGAGAGTAAAACATGAGAGGTTTATGAGTTTATTGCTCACTGAGGATGTGCAAAAAAAAATAAAACTACTTATGCTATGTTTTTATGTATCAACACACACGTACTTATGCTTTGTTTTTTATAATTACTGGTGTGAATTTTTTACAGAAAAAAATTCATAGATGAACCCAAAGAAGGCAAATTAAAATCACTTTACCAAAAGCATGGTTCAACAGTCACAAAGAGGCAGACAACATCTGATTTGTTCAATGTGTGCAAATATGAAAATGGTAACAGTTAGAAAAGCAAAAAAATCTGGATTTATAAATTTACAGATACTGTAGACCAGATATGAAGAGAATATGTGCTCTTCTGTTAACTTGTTTGTTTTTTCCAAGTTCGGTGTCTGAGCTCAACAAAGTCCAAATTGTAATAAATAATTGGGCTTTCAGCACAAAAAAAACCTAATACAAATCTTTAGAATAATAATCTGAATGTGTTTAAGTCCTTCTTCCATTTGTTTTCTGTGTCTGGTACTGATTTTGGTCGCAGTCATTTCAGTAGTGAAAGGGACTTGCGACCACAGTTTCCAGCTGCTGAGTTTGTATACACTGGAGTGCGAGCTTTCAACAGAGATAATAATTGATTATTACAGCATTTGCAGGTTATTATGATGTTTGAAACTACTCCAAAACAGACTGATAACCGGGGTCACCAGTAATTATCAAAAATATTGCATACTGTAGAAACTGATCACAAGGAAAACAGCTGAGAGAAAACAAGACCATTGGTAACAAAACAAAATATGAGACTTTATAGACAATGCCATAACACACTGAATGGCAAGTACTAAACACGGTTATAAAGAACTAAGAAAATCACTTTAAACATTGTTGCCTGTGAGACATTTCTGCCGTGGACTCTGTCACTTACTTTTCTTGGTCAAAACTCCTCCCAGGGGTGAGGGGTGGGTGGAGAAATGATACAGTAGGGGTCTGGAGCTGAAAAGAAAAAAAAAACAGTGTTCCATTTTTAAAATGTGTGCCACCAATCTGAATACTTTTTTATTGGTCGAGAGACTTTAAACAGAAAACACTGTTCACAAGGATTTGTCCTGGATATTGCAAATGCCAGCTACCCCTCAGTAGGGAAGGGACTGAGATTTTTCTTGATAAAGTAAACTGATATATGAACATGCAAAAAAAAAAAATCAGAAGAAGAAGACCACCCGATCTATTGCATCTGCTCAGGAAGTGATGCAGGGTCTAGCCTTACAATTTACTCCAATGACCCTGCCCCTCCCAACCATCCCTCCTTCCCCCTTCTCACCTTCCTTGATCCCAAAGATTCCTATGTGCTTGTCCCAGGCTCTCTTGAATGCTCCCACTGTCCTTGCTGATACCACCAATCCTGGCAGCTCATTCCAGGTGGACACAGCCCTTTCTGTATAGAAATGCTTCCTTACATCCCTTCTGAACCTTCCACCATCAATTTTAGGCTGTACCTCCTAGTGGTGTTGTTGTCATTAATTCTAAAGAGACCCTCCCTTTCACTCTATTAATTCTCTTCATGTACTTGAAGGTATCTATCATATCATTCATCTGCCTCCCTTCTTCCAGAAAGTATATCCCCAGGGCTCCAAGCCTCTCCTCATAGGACCTATCCAGTAGCACATTAATCATCTTGGTTGCTCTCCTCTGGACCCCATCCAGCATGCCGATGTTCTTCTTAAGGTTAGGATGCCAGTACTTCACCCCCTATTCTAAATGTGGTCTCACCAATGACCTGTACAATGGTAAAATAACCTCACTCTGCCTACTACTGAAACCTCTTACAATGCACACCAGCATCCTGTTAGCCTGTGTCAATACCCTCTTTCACTGAGAGGTGTGTTTTGGGTCACTTGTAATCACTACCCCTAGATCCCTTTCCTCTTCAGAAGAAGTTATCTGAACCCCTCCTATGTAATTCTCTGTCCTAGGGTTCTTGGCCCCTATGTGCATTATTTTGCACTTTTTGGGACCCAGGAGCATTGAAGAGATATGTGTTTCCTGTATTTTACAAACAGGAAGAACAAAAAGTAGTATTACTGTTTTGACATGTGTTGATTTAGATGACTAGTCCAGTAGGGAGGCATTATATTGCTTCAATTATTCACAAATGATTTCCCATGGAAAAATTCTGATTGCTATAAAAATATATTGCTCTGTATTGCTGTGCAACTAACAGAAAGCACAGAATACTTTCAAGTTCATGCCTAAGAAAATGCTTAGAAGGATAGTTTTTCCATCATTAGGCTGTTCACCTGTCTAGAAAGGGGCATGAACTGATTATGTTTTCCATTATCATTATTCCTTGGTAATAGGGCAAGGCAAGTGTCTGTTTTCAGGAGTGACCCAGGAGCATTGGGGATTATAAATGACTTGTTCAGAGTCACACTGTATGCAATGGAGGTTGTGGGAATCAAACCCAGGTCTGCTGATGTACCAAGCTCAGTCACAGCTCACTACTCTCACCTCTAGGCAATACTGTCAGCCCCACTTTTATGGCTATAGGGTGTAGCTCTGCAAACATTTTACTATCACATAGAAAAATGGACCTCAGCAGATTGCTAACAGACTTCTTAAATTGGAGTTTTATAGCAATCCCTCTGCTCAGCAGTCTGTTTACCGCACTATTTTTTTCTGTTAGTCAGTGTTTCCCAGTGAAGAATGAGGTTCACATTTCATTCAGATCAACACAGAATGAAGTGCTGTTATCACTGCAGAAGATCTGCAAGAGATAAAAACAAGGCTGTCATCTGTAACTATGCTATTCTACAGTGGTTGGTGAAGCATTTTTTTTCTTCCACTGTGAGAGTGTTTTTAAGTTTTGATGGGAAATAATGGTCATAATAACAGTACATGCATTTCAATTTTAATTTGTGCATAAGAGGACCTGTGTGATGACATGGTTACTAGTTTCAGCTTGTTAGCCATTCTCTTCATGCCCACTTTAAGTGACCTGAATGCTGGTGCCTTCAAGTCTGAATAGGCACAAAGCCACATTATTTACACCATTTCTTTGAAGCAGTTTAACTGTTTGCAGCAGTGCAATTAGAAGCTTTTTTTTTTGTGTGCTAGTGTCAAAAAAGTCTTGATGGAACAGCTAGCTACAGAGAGAGAGAGAGAGAGAGAGAGATGGATACAGACAGAGAAAGAGGGAGATAGCTGTCCAGTTTCATAATTTGCAACAGAGGCAGCAAGCTTTTACAGGAAATTCCAGAGGAGTTTCAAATTACTTTATTACTCCGAAGTGTGTGTGTGTGTGTGTGCGCACGCGTGTGTGTGTGTGTGTGTGTGTGTGTTTGTGTGTGTGTGTGTGTGTGTGTGCATGGGTTAGTATTTTTAGGAGGGGTAAATTCTAGACAACTGATATTTAAGGGTTTCCAGGGTTTGCAAGGGGCATCGTAGGGGATTGCAAAAAAAGCATAGAGGTGTCAATTGCAACAACTGGCTACCTTGGAATGCATATGTCTCACCCTGCCAGGACCAAAATGAGGGACGCTGCCCAGTAAAATCAGGGACAAATGTTCACAATCAGAGACACCATTCTTACTTGCCATACAGTGCAGTGTCACAATTTTTACATCTATTCAAATACTCTCCACAACCAGTCCGAAGGGTAATAGTGTGCACTGGCATTAATACATACAGTACTCTTGTAAGAGACATGCATAGGTAAACCAAAAGTAAACTGACTGAACAGAGTTGCAGCCATATTACAAGTGATTCCCCAAAAATGAATACAGTGGTTTGAAAAACAAGATCTCAAATTGTAAGCAGCATCATTGGCTGTGTGTTATTACTGTGTAGACAGTGTCTGGGTTATTGAAAATAAAACAAAAATAAATAAAATGTCATATTGTAGCTTATTCAGCATTGGTATACAGCTGGATATTATCATAATACAGTACTTCATACAGTATGTACCTACTGTATCATTATGTTACCACTCTATGAGTAGTATATTACTTCACATATGTTCCTGTTGATTTTTTTCTCCCTTGCTCAATGCACATTGGGCATGGGCTGACAGTATAGCCTAGAGGTTAGAGGAACGAGGTGTGAATGAGCTTGATACATCCAGCAGACTGGACCTGAGTTTGAGTCTCACAGTCTCCACTTGCATACTTTGTGACTCTGAGCAAGTCACCGCCCAGTGCTCCCAGGTCATCCCTGAAAACAGGCACTTGTGCCTAGTGGGCCTTACCCAGTTACCAAAGAATAAAATAATATATATATATATATATACACATATATTTTATTACATAGACAATGACAGCAGAAAAAGGCGAAAGGTCCCTGTAGTCTGCCTAGACTTCCCTATCTGTCCCAGGACCTATTGTCCATACAGAGCACCCCCTGCTCCCCTCCTTAATGCTGCTGACCTGAGCAACAACCAAGCCCTTCACTCCATCCCAGCCGTGGCTGAAACCATTTACAGTCTTGGTGCCCACCACGTCCACTGGCAAACTGTTCTACAGCTTCACCATTCTTACTGTAAAATATAATTTCCTTGCATCCCTCTTAACCTCCAGTTTATCTCATGACCTCAGGTTCTTATTTGTCAAAACATATTTGTTCATAGTTCTTAATCAACTCATACTGCATCTTTCCTGTACTTGCCTCCCCCAAATAAAACATCATTATGCAGCAGGAGAGGAGGAGAATGTGGCATCATGAGTGACTGCATTTTTTGGGGGGGTGTTCCTAAAGTTCATGGATTGTACAGTAAAAGTAGGTCAAGGATTTGAAACAAAACAACTCTGGATATATTAACACCATTAGCATGCATTTCAGTTCTACTGTGAAGTCTTCCATCATCCCCTTTGGCTACTTTAAATGTCCATCAAAGTAACATTTAAACCGTGCACTGAGGACTATGGTGCCCTCCTTAATGGAAACTGGCCATCACCTCATTATAGGCTCTCTGGATTATTAAAAATAAAACAAAAATAAATAAAATCCCATACTGTAGCTTACTCAACATTGGTATACAGTTGGGTAACATCATAATATAGTAAATTCACACAGTATGTACTTATCATGGTGTCATGACTCTATAAGTGGTATATTCCTTCACACATGTTTCTCTTGATTTCCTCTCCCTTGCACAATGCATATATGTTTACTGATTTAATTATCACATCTATGTAGCATAGTACAACATGAATTATTTGTACCACACAGTTTACAGTATTGACATTAAGCATATTAATAATTTTATACTGTATACATTTTAATCGCATAGCCTGTCATACATAAAAACATAGGAGGTGATGGCAGTTAATGACTGCTGGTCCCATCTAGTCTGTCAATTTTTATGTAATTATGATTAGTTTTGCTGGAGACCCAACTTGATCTACATCGCCTTTTCTTCCATCCCCTTCCTTCCTCAAAGGGTTCCTTTGTTCCTATCTGAGGCATTTTTGAAACCCACCACTAGTTTCACTCCCATTGCTTCCCATGGAAAGCTGTTCTAGGAATCCAACACCCTTTCTGTGAAGATATACTTCCTCACATCTCTCCTGAATCTACCTTCTTCCAGCTTCATATCATGATCCCTTGTTCTACATCACCTTTTTCTCTGGAACATGCCTCATCTTCTGTACCTCATTAACCCCTGCAAAGTATTTAAAGGATTCCATCATAGCCTAACTCTCCTTCCTGTCCTCCAGGGTGTACATATTAAACTCTTTCAGTTTCCCCTCATAGGGCTTCTGATGCAGACCTTGCACCATTTTGACATCCCTTGGCTTTCTTCTTGTCACTTTCTCTTTTTTCCAATTGTTCCTCCTTTCTCAAATTTCTTCTTTGACTGCTTCTTTCCCCCTTCCTCCTTTGCAAATCCCCCTGCTTGGTATCTCCCTACTCTCTGTCTCAAGCTCTGGTAGCCCACTTTCTGTATTCCCCATTTCTTCCATCACCCCCCTCATCTTCTTTAAAAGTCCATCGAAGTAACATTTCAACTGTGCACTGAAGACTATGGTTCCCTCCTTAATGGAAGCTGGCCATCACCTCAGTACATGCTCTTATCCTTCCAGGTTGGCCCTCAGTCCCCATTGTAGCCATACCACTCCTCTCTGCACCATTTCTTCTATCATAACTTGAAGGACGTGGTGTGGAGCTCTCTCTCCTTCCCCGCATAGTACAAGATACACTTGCTGCTCACATTTTAAACACATGGGAAACACAGGATCAACCAGATAAATTATCTAACTTTACCAAAAATGAAATTTACACACAAAGCTGACTACAGGAATTCATCTTTACATTTAATACTATGAAACGCCCTTATCAGTTTAATGCATTAGCAGCCATAGTGGCTCTGACCAGAGTTTGTTAAGACTGTGGTCTCAAGACTGAGAAATGTGAGGACATGTTCATTCTCATGAGAGTGTGGTTAGATTACCATTGGGGATCATTGCAGTGTGATAAAAATTTAGACAGTAAGAGCAGGAATGCAGCCTCTGTGCGTATTATTAGAATCTGTTTCTAGCATATGCAGCAGGAGATACCAGTGAAGCAAAAGGATTAGCCTAGGTCACTATACTCTAAATAGTTGAAAAATGGTTGTGTATGGATGTTGCTACCAGTTATATATGAAGAATGATTCTAGGTCACTGGACTGCATACAGCCAGTCTATGGATGTATGCAGTTGCTTTTTTGCCCAGTACAGTCTAGAAATGGCTTAAAGGTACTGTGCCAAAAAATTGTAAAGATATTGCTTTGAGGTAGGTAAACACATGTACAATATCTGGAAACTGTTAATATGCCTATGTTCAAAGGGGTGTGAGGTGTGATGGGGACAGCAAGAATGTTGGTCTTGAATTCTTGAATGAATTGTAACCTACCCCTGCATGCAAGTGCAGGTTTCTGTTTTCAAAAGCCACATCTCCTTCATGGAAGGGCTAGGTACAAGATGTTCTGTGTTCTGTTCTAGGAGGCTCAGAAAATAAATATGCTTGGTATGTTTAATATGATAGAACGGAGAATGTTAAAGAATATCAATATCCCTGACTGATTATTTCATCTACATTTAAGTGGAGGAGTCACTATGAGATGATACTCAAAAAAATCTTGAGGACCATAGTGGTGCTGAGAGGCTTCAATCATAAATATGGTGGCAGAACATTAGAACGTTTAATAAGAACTATTGAAGCAAAATATAATGCTCAGGTCCTATATGGAGTGGAAATGTTGGACCTTAAACATCTTCTGTACTTTGAAAAACCAACAATGCAGGTCTTAAGGGGAGCCATTGGTTTTCCTAAATCTACCCCTGTATCATTTGTTAGAGCTGAATTAGGTCTTTCAAATTTATTATCATTAGCTGAATCATGTACTATTAATTTCTGGATTAGGATGAATCATCTATCAGTACAACATTATGCTAAAATGTGTTTAAATGAGAAAATGTATTGGGATAGAACTGACTATGAAAAATCAGAGTGGCTTATTTTTGTTAAAACCCTATTGAAATCAGTGGGCCTCCTGAAACTATTCCACTTAACGGTACAGAATATTGTAATTTCATAAAAATATAGACTGTACATAAAAAATTATTAATTAGGAAATATAAGTATAGTGATTTACAATACATCTTGGCCTTGAAGTTTGCAGTGTGGTATTCCCGTAGTGACTGTTTCCACTACTTCCGATACTATCTTGACTTTTTGGAATGTTCAAAAATGCGTAGAACAAGAATCCAGTACTTGTTTGGTGTTTCTGTTTGGGAATGAAAAAGAAGATCTAGAACATGTAATGTTGAGATGTCAGTGGTATTATGCAGCTAGACACAGATGGCTGGGATCTATCCTAGTCTCATTGTTCCATTGTCCAAATGAAATTATTTTAAGGATTTTGCTTGCTTCTGAAGATCAACAGATTATAAAAAGACAGCTCTTTATTTATGTAATATACAAAAAATAAGGAAACGGATGGTAGGCACTATACAAGTTTAGACATTGAAAATGTATCAATCTTGCCACAGTTTTCACAAATTATTATGTCACCCCTCTTTTTAATGCATGTTGAATTTAATGTCTGTCCTATTTATGTTTGTAAAAATCTTTTTCATGATTGAACAAATTAAAGATATAGTGATTGATTGTGTTGTGTTCTAAGTTCTATAAAAAGGTAAACAGACCACCAAAAAGCAAGAAACAAAACACACTTGTCCCTCGAGATGCCACTGGTCATGCTGAATACATCACTAAAGGGACAAACTGAAAAAAGAAAAAAAAGATAACCACATATACTAGCAAAGTGAGGGTGAGTTCAAAGTTTTATTACAAAACTAGTCAAATGCAACACAATCCCACATGGAGGCGAACATCCCTGCTGCTTACTTACAGTTGGAGTATTGGTGTCTGTGTGGCATTCCATGAATAAAAGTATGAGTATTTTAAATAAATGGTGCTCTTAATCGCAAAACATGAGAAGTTTATGTTTTTTTTCCCGATCTTCTACTAACAGAGTGGTGTATCCATTGTACTTTCCACTGCTAAGAGGTAGAGAACAGCTTTACTTGTATATCTTTACTCAAGTCCCCCCTTGGACTCCTAATTTTGCCATTGAAACTGCAGTTTTTAGCCAATAAATGGAGTAGTGATTCCCAGTTTCTTGATTTAAACAAATGATAATAGACTAGATGTTATCACAGAGCATGCTTCTTTACAAAGAGATAGTACCTGTGAATCTAAGAACAGTACTGCATTGACATAATGATGAATGAACCATCATGGTCTGTATATAAACTGAAAATAAATTGTTTTTGTTTGCTGCAACATAAAGCATTTTGTGCTTTGCTTGTATCTGATACATGATGATTTTTTGTGCCCCCAGCCCTCCTGGCCAGCCACTCCTTTGGACTGCCAAGGGCCCCACCACTAAACTCACCAGTCACCATCTCATCACCCCCATCCATTTCCACAGCCTGGTTGACCTGACGTATCCCCTCACCGGGGGCCCCACCTCCCGTGGCATCACTGGGAGAGGATACTGGCCCAGCAGGCACTTCCATCTACACAGGGCTCTGTGGGGGAACAGCATGGACACCTCCAGCAGTTGTCATCCAGCCCACCAGGTGGCCCATTTTATTATTTTTTTTCTGGCTACCCACCCTCCACCCACAGTGTGGCCACACACATGCAGTGTCCATGGCAGGATGCACTGTGGTGGTGGTCAACCATGTCACAATGTACATTGCCCCATCAGGCTGCATGGGGCTGTTTGAGAGTGGTGCAGTCTCACTCCCCCCAGGAGGAGAGTGTCCTGCTGGATGCTCTGAGCCCTCCCTGCCAGCCTCCGTTCCTGTCATCCCAGGCTCGGGCATGAACCCGGGTTGCCAGCATGCCAGGCGATCCTCCATCACCTGGTGCCATGAAGTCAGCTGGATGAAAAGTGAAGCAATGGTGATTAGGAATACACTAATAAATGAAAGTAAATGGGGGAAAAAGTAGTTCAGTGACTTTTTGGGCCAGTAGCCATTAATATGTGGACTGAAGTGACTATCTGTAAGCACGCAGCTGCCAGCATCGCATTAACGAAGTCCCCCAGTGCCCCCAAGGGATTGAAATGCATAAGTGCTAAAGTACCAGGTTCTCACACTAGAAAGGTGTCACCTCAGGAAGAGGCACAGTGCTATTAGAAATTAACTTACAACAATGAGCCTGGGGCCATTGTTTCAAAGGACATACCTTAAGTTCTGTGTTATGCATGGCCAACCCTGATGGGCTATGGATGGTGGTGTGAGCAGTGGAGTTGATGGGACACAATTGGAGAACCCACACAAAGCAAAGTAAGTGCAAACTCCTTTTTTGAAGGAAATTTAATTTAAAAAAAAAATAAATTGTGTGTTACTAAATCTGGAACAGTTTTCTTCTGCAATAAATATTTATTTATTTGAACATTAGTGCTGGGAAAGGCACACTGAGCATAAATTTGTTTCTGGGCACAACCCATGGGAAGGAAAGCAGGGGAAAACAGGAAATACAGTAGCTGACATGTTAGCTACAAGATGTTACAGAGAGATACAGCAAAACAGACCTGCGAAAGATATTTGAAAAAGAGAAATTGTTCAATGCAACTCAGCTTAGATCTTTCTTATTGTATGCATGCAGATTGTCATGTAATTGCATAAGAGATGTATTTTTTTTTTCTTTTGGTTTTGCTTGGTCCTGAGCAGTTCAGATTTTGGACTGTATCTATGCACCCACTGGTGTATGTACTATTGTTTTTATGTGGTAATATGTGGGTTTGTGTGTGTAGAAACATAGAAACATAGAATTTGACAGCAGATAAGGACCGCTTGGCCCACCTAGTCTGCTCATTTTCCTACCTAACAGATAAGCTGCAGATCCTAGTTAACCAACAGCTTACTTCCTCCTACCCCCCACTAGGACTGCCTTATGTCTGTCCCATGCATTCTTGAATTCCCCCACTGTTCTTGACTCCACAACCTCCTCAGGGAGGCTGTTCCATGCATCCACAGCCCTCTCTGTGAAAAAAATATTTCCTCACATTACCTCTGAGCCGTCCCACCTCTATCTTCAAATTGTGCCCCCTTGTTCTTGTACATCTCTTCTTCTGCAAGATGCTACCCTCTTGGACTTTGTTGATTCCCTTGAGGTACTTGAAAGTTTCTATCATGTCCCCTCTCTCCCTTCGTTCCTCAAGGGTATACATATTAATCTCCTTTAGTCTTTCTTAGTATGTCTTCTAGTGCAGACCCTGCACCATTTTGGTTGCCCTCCTCTGGACAGCCTCCACTCTGCCTATGTCTTTGCAGAGATGGGGTCTCCAGAACTGCACACAATATTACAGATGGGGTCTCACCAACTGTCTGTACAGAGGGATAACAACTTCCTGTTTTCTACTATTGATGCCTCTTCCTATGCATCCCAGTATCCCCCCAGCCTTCCTTACTGCCTTCTCACATTGCTTGCCCACCTTTAGGTCATCTGATATAATTACCCCCAGGTTCCTTTCCATTTTTACTGTTGTCAGTATCTCACCCCCCATTGTGTACTCTTCCCCTGGGTTTTTTGTTTCCCATGTGCATTACCTTGCACTTCTTTGCATTGAATCTGAGCTGCCATTCATTTGACCATTCCTCCAACCTTGCCAAGTCCCTTCTCATCCTTGCCACTCCATCTTGTGTATCAACCCTGTTGCAGATCTTTGTGTCATCTGCAAAGAGACATACTTTTCCTTCCAGTTCCTCTGCAATGTCACTTATAAAGACATCAAAAAGGACCAGTCCCAGTACTGAACCCTGCGGTACCCTGCTAATAACCCTCCTTTCTTCACTGTGCACTCCATTTACTACTACCCTTTGCGTCCTGTTGTCTAGCCAATTTTTTTTATCCAGGCTGCCACCTTGGGGCCCACTCCAAGGCTGGCTAACTTGTGTATTAATCTTTTGTGTGGGACTGTAACAAATGCTTTGCTAAAATCTAGGTAGGCCATGTCCACAGCCCCTCCCTGGTCTACTACTTTGGTCACCGAGTCAAATAAATCTATTAGATTCATCTGACACGACCTTCCCATCATGAATCCATGCTGCCTTGGGTCCTGTGCCCCACTGGCCTCTAGGTACTCAACAATTCTTTCCTTCAGAAGTGATTCCATCATTTTCCCTACCACTGAGGTCAAACTAACTGGTCTGTAGTTTCCTGCCTCTGTCCTGCTCCCACTTTTGTGAAGAGGAATCACATCAGCCCTCTTCCAGTCCTCAGATACCAACCCATTCTCCCATGATTTGTTAAAGAGAGTAGTCAGCGGTGTCACTAGTTCTACCCTTAGTTCTTTTAGAATTCTTGGGTGAATCCCATCAGGCCCCATTGCTTTGTTCACCTTCAATTTTATTAGTTCTTTCAGAACCCTTTCTTCTGTAAATGGACTGGTATTGACCCCCCATCTTTAGAGTGTTTCTCTTGTTTGGTTTAGGTACCTCCCCCTCCTCTTCCTTTGTGAATACTGAGCAGAAATATTCGTTCAGTATCCCTGCCTTTTCACTGTCCCCCTCTACACACATTCCCTCCCCTTTATTAAGCCTCAGTTTCCCTCCTTTGATCTTTCTTCGCTCTCTAATGTACCTATAAAAGGTCTTATCCCCCTTCTTAACAGAATTGGCTATCCTTTCCTCGGTTTGGGCCTTTGCTATTCTGACTGCCTTCCCAGCCCCTTTCTGCTTTAACTGATAAAGATCTCTGTCCTGCTCCTTCTGTGTTTCCTTATATTTCCTGAATGCTATCCTTTTTCTCCTTAACCTTCCCTGCCACCTCTTTTGAGAACCATAGCATTTTTTTCCTTCGTTGTGTTTTATTGATTTGCTTTACACAAAGGCTTGTTGCCTCTGTGATGGCTGTTTTGATTACTCCCCATTTTTCCTGTACCCCTCCTTCTTGCCTGTTTGCTAGTGCTTTTCTAAGGCACTCTCTCATTTTCCCAAAGTCAGCCCTCCTAAAGTCCAATACTCTTGCTTTTGTATGGCTTGATTTTATGGCTGTGTTTATCATGAATCACACTGTTTGGTGGTCGCTTGTTCCCAGATGGCTACCCACCTCTAAATCTGAGATTCTTTCTCCGTCCCCATTTGAGAGTACCAGGTCTAAGATTGCTCCCTCCCTAGTGGGTTCCAATACTAGCTGTCTGAGGTATGCCCCCTGTAGGGCATCAAGAATGACGCTGCTCTTGGATGTGCCTGCAGCAAAGGTGCTCCAGTTAATATCAGGCATATTCAGGTCCCCCATCAACAATATCTCCCCTTTTTCTGCCATTCTAAGGAAGCCTTCTATCATTTCATTGTCCATTCCCTCCCCCTGAAATGGGGATCTGTATACAACCCCCATGCGGATTGTGGTGCCATTTCCTGTCTCCAGGGTGACCCAGAGCGCCTCATCTTCTCCCTGTTTACTCTTTAGTTCTGTTGCTTTGATCCCTTCCTTTACATAGCGAGCTACTCCTCCTCCTCTTTTACCCCGTCCCTCCTGTAGATTGTGTATCCTGGTATGTTGACATCCCAGTCATGGTTCTCTGTGTACCATGTTTCTGTGACAGCCACAATATCCAGGCAACCCTCTTCCATCAAGGCCACTAGTTCACGGAGCTTGTTACACAGACTATGGGCATTGGTACTCATCACCCTCCACTTTTTGATAGCCTTACCCCTTTTAGCCCCATTCCTGTCCTTACTGCCTTTGCCTCTTTTTAAATTTTCCTGTGTCCTGCTCCCTAATAACTTCTCTACCTTGGTGTTTACCTCACTAATTACCATGTTTTGTGGGGGGAGGCTGGGAGTGGGGTGTGTGTGGGGGGGCATCATTCGCCTGTCTCTCTCTCTCTCTTTTTCTCTCTCTCTTTCTGCCTCTAAGTATGTGGGTGGCAGAGCTGCCAGTGTGTGTGTTGAAACTGGCAAACCATAAGTAGGGAAGCATCGATTTGTTTCATGGCTAGAGACAAAACTGCCTCACAGACAGATTGAAGGAATTAATTCTCACTTTAGTAATCAATAGTTTATGAAAACTTTTTATTTGTACACCAAATGGGCAAACTTTTGATTTTCTCTTTCCCTATGTTATTTTTTAACATTATAACCATTTAGATTATCCTTTCTTTTTTTAGTATTAATTATTCAGTAGTTTTTTTTTTGTTTGTTTTTTTGATTTCATTTGTTTCACTGTCATTCTCATTGTATGCATCTTTTCAGTTCTAGCTACCAGTCATGTTTCCAGGTGGTTGATGAAGCATTCAATAGCATTAGTTTTCCTACCTGTCTACATGCATCATCATCCCAGCTCTCACAGTGCTGTTTAGCTAACAGAATATTCTCCTACTTGCTGTCTAACTAGTAGCAAGTATGATGTGAATGTTGGCATTTAGGGCAAAACTGTAACACAGGAAGACATAGGGCCAGATATGGGATTGGTTGGCCTATGGGGTGAAGAATTGCAGTGCTCATATGGTTCAGATTTGAGGCAGTCATCCTTGCCATATTTAACCAAGTTTGCACAGAAAATGGGGTCAGAGTCTCCTCATCACACATATGAACAGAAGAATGAGTATCATCCAGCTATGCTTCTACACCTCCCACCCCTCAATTGTGTTGGAGCAAGGAGACATAATTCAATCATTTCTTGCACTGGTCCATTATCTTTTAATGAGTCATTTTTATATTCATGTTGTGGGGCATTGGAATCATTAGCACGATTTGTACTAGCCCAGTCTGTGTAGAGATATGTATCATGCCATGAGTAACTCATGTTTAGTCCTTTATACCAGTTACAATGAAATATCAGTATTGGCCCATTAAAATCATCAGGCCTGGGCTATTAGACCAAGGAGTCCATCAACCAAGCTTTTTTTTCTTGCCTCAAATACCTTAGTTAATTTTTAAATACATGGTTTTCAGAAATTAATCTTCCATCCTTGGTGGTCAAATGGTTGCGTGGAGAAGCAGATTTACATTCAGTTGGTAGACTCCCTCCTCTCCCACTACTGGAGCAGACATGTTATGTTTCAGCATAAAAGCATTTATGTTCACTGTCAAATGTTGAGGATCCCACCGTCTTGGCTATGAGTGGGAATGGCACACACTGGGCCTGGCAACAACATTATTAATATGGATTTCTCACTCATATATGATTTTTGCAAACAAAATCTGTTTTACTCATATAAATTGGGTCAAACCTTGTAAAAATCACCTATGGTATTTTTCCGTAATAATAATGATAATAAAGATGAATACTTGAAAACCTGTATCCATACAATATGCCAAGAATGCTGTGTCATCTAGTGATTAGTACATGGAACTGCAATGCTTGATATTACTGGTTTGACCCTCATTGTATGACTTCCTGTATGACATTGGACAAGTCATATGACCTCCCTTTGTTTTAGTCCCTCCTTTTGAAAACCTAAAAAAGAAGGACCCAGTAAAAATAAGATGTTACACCTCACTTGGGTTAGCCAGGGTAACATAAATGTAACCCAAATGTAAAAATAAAATATTGATATAGAGTATATTTAGGATCCATTGTGTATGGGAATTTATCCACTCAAAAATCTTGTTGTACCACAGCAGTGTTGTCATAATTATGGGACAACAATTTTTAAAAACTGTTGCACGATGCTTCTGAGATCACTACTGTGGTATAGTGACTTTTGACTTTAACATCCTCATGAGAGCTGTGACAGCTTTCCTGGAGGTTAGTGGAGGGTCGGTGATGAATGCTGGATGGGGGTAGGGAGGCATATGTTATGGAAAATGTTGGGGAAATACAGTCAGATGCAATAGACTTTGTTGCTTGGAGCTGGGTGAAAAGGCAAGGTTCCACATGATGCTAGGAATTCTGCAGCCTTGGTCTGGGTGAAAGAGAGAGGGTCCTCTGTATGCCAAGTTCTATACTACATGGTGCTGGATGGAGGAGTGGAGGTACTTCTGGTAAACAATGACTGTATTTCTTGGGACTGGATGAGGGAGGGACTGTCACTGGATGCAAAAGCATACTGAATTGTTGCAGGGAGGGGTTACCACTGGATACCAAGGACTCCATGGTCTGGAGAAGGGGATGGAAGAATGGTGTCACATGATGCCAGAGATTGCTTGGTTTGGGGCAAGCAAAGGATTACCTCTGGACACCAGGAACTACTTGGCTTAGGGGTAGGTGAAGAAAAGGATGCCACTGTATGCCATAAACTGTATGGCTTGGGGTTGTGTGATGGAGAGGTTGTCAGTTGATGCCATGACATATTGACCAGAGGAAGGGGAAGGTATTGATGCCAATTGATGCAGGGGTTGTTTGGCTTGGGGCAGGGTGAGGTGGTACCAATGGACACTAATGGCTGCTTGGATTGGGTTGGGTGAAGGAGGGGGATTCCACTCGACACTAGAATGAGACATCAGTTTGAGGACAGAGTACCACTGTACTCCTTAGACTGTTTTGCTTGTGACAGGGTGAGGGGGTACAACCAGTTGCCATGGACCACATGGCATGGCACAGTCTATCGCTGGACACTATGGACTGCTTGGCATGGGGAGAGTGGGAAAAGGATGACACTGGATGCCATACACTAATTGGCATGGGCTGGATAAAAGTAATGAACACCACAAGACACCGCAGTCAGCTTTTAACTAAATGTATTGTTCATGTCAACCCTAAATGATGCCTACATTTATTTTTTAGTACTTAATCATAGAGATGTGGTAGCATCACAATAGTTAGGGTTTAGAAGTTTTTTTTTTAATGTTAATCCCCAAATTTGTACATTATTATTGTAGCTATCCCTTAACAGAATAATTGGAAATTCAGCACGTAGTTGGTTCTAGGATCTTTGGGTCTTTAAATCTGATAACAGTTAGTTTGGCTGTTTGTAAGTTTTCAGAAGCTGAATATTCATATACATATAGCTTTTAAAACCTATTTGCTCACTTGTAGCACAAAAATGTTAGTTTACTCACCTGATAAATGTAATAACATATTTCAGCAGCATTCCCAGTCCTTACTTTATGGGTTATTATCACTAGATGGGCTAGAAGATGCACATGATATCAACGCTGTGAAATGTAACTCTACTTGGCTCCCAGTACAGTATTCCTAAATACTTTCAGTTTGATTCTTCCCAAGCTGTAATAGAATATCTGATTTTGTCTGCAACTGAAACTTAGTGTTCACATTGACTAACCACTCTAGCAAGATGACTAGCTTCTACAGTAGTTTTATTTGCTAATAGATACATGATTTTCAAATGACAGCAAGTCTGAAATAACCATGCTATCACTGGCTTATGTGTTAGTTGGACTGTGGTAGTTCCAATAGTGTTGGCTGATGAAGGCTGAAGAGACATGCTACTACATTCACCATTAGCAGGTGAGTAAACTAACATTGTAGTAGCATGTCATTCACAATTTTCCAAGTCCTTACTTTATGGGTTATACTAAGTAGCAGTAGGTCCCAGATTAGGGATGAGATCAACCACAGCCCATATTAATTAGCAGAAGCTCTGAATAGTACCTCTGTACCACAAGATGCCTTATTGAAGTCCAAAATATCCAGTTTATAGTGCTTCTTAAAAGTAGTCAATGAATTACTGCCTTAAATGGAGTAGACTACCGTTATTGCTCGTTTTAGCAATTGTGAGAGGGTGATCTTTGAGGCTGCTGCACCCTTCCATCATCCTTTGGTAAATATAAACAGTTTGTCTGTTTTCCACAATGCCTCTGATCTTTGTGGAATTTATTTGGAAGAAAGTTGCTTCGAAAGTATGATAAATATCTGTTTGAAACTGACTTGTTCATAGAGAGATTCTTTCCATCCTCTCCCATTTTGAGTAGTGTTCCATCACTACTCCGAATAACTTGTTTCCGTTAAATGGGGGAATTTTGAGCAAACCCTTGGACTCATTGTCAGCATCTCAAAACTTCAGCCATAATGAGAACCAGGCTCCACTGGCAATTAAAGCAGATCATATGTTAAGTTTTAGGATAACTAACGTGACATTGTCCAGATATTTGGATGTTTGCTGTATCTATTGTAGCAAATTGTCTTGAGGTTATTTTGGTGCCATGACCTTAACATTGTCCTCAGCTCATCTCAGTTGAACCCCCATAACACCGATTGCTGCAGTGGTGATTCTGTTTGCCATTCCAGCAAACTCAAAGTTCTTCATCGGATGATCCTCTATTTTCTTATTTTCTTTTTTTTGTCTACTGGGTAATTAAGAGATGGTGTACTTTCCACTGGTAGTAGAGGGCAGCAGCTTATTGCTATTATTTGGTGAGTCCAATGTTGGGGTGACACACCATGCATTGCCTTATCATCCTGTAGAGGATAACTTAAAAAAAATTATTTTACAGTACTCTAGTGGGATCTCATGCTTCCCCCTCCTTTGTAATCACCTTGTCGATAGATGACCACACAGGAAAAAAGTTTGAGTCTGTTATTTCCTGTATGATAAGAGGTTCAAGGTTGGTTTGCGGTTTTGCCTCCTGTACCTAAAGCCCCATGATGTTCTTTATGGAATGAATTAATAATGATAAAACATCAGAATGATACAACTTGGCTGTTAGGAATTTTTCATCTGCTATCACCTTCTCACCTTCTGTACCTGATTAATTGAAGTAAGGGTAATGTCTTTCCTCTGGGTCAGTGGGCTGAGGTTCTGGTTGAGTTGGTTGGGGGTGTGGTTCTGAAGTAGATGCAGGACCCTGGGTTGGGAGGAGGAGTTGGGGTTTGTGGCATGGTCTTACCCGCTTCTATGGGCACAATGCATCCTATCAGCTTTTACATCAAGGCATGCTAGCTTTGAAAAATTGCCACAATGATGGTTTTATGGACAGGGTGGGTTCTGATGTTGATCCATACTAAGATTCATATTTAGGGAGAAAAGGCAGTCTACCCGTGATAGCCTCCATCACTGATTCCATAATGCTAACACCTCCTGCTGTCCATGAGCCAGATATCAAGTGTGTGCTTAAATGCAGCCTTGCTACCTCTGGCAATAATATCTGCAGGTAATGAATTTCATAGGTTAACAATTCTCTGTGTAAAAAGAAATGCCTCCACCTGTTTGTGTTATATCTAGAAGCATGCACTTGAAGGGGATGCCCCCTAGTTTTGATATTTTATTGTTTAAAATTAAATCTTAACTCTTCAAATAGAGGGGGATAATTCATCATACCCTACATAAAAAGTTAATCCCCTCTACTCCTCATCTCAAGCGACATGAGAATGAAAGATTTTATTCTGGCCTCATAGTTCAAATACCTCTGACCATATATTTGTTTTGTAAATTTCTTCTGAATTCTCTCAAGTTGCATAATATAATTAACCTTGTAATGGGACCAGAGCTGGGAACAATAGTTCACGTGTGGTAGAACATATGAACAATAGAGTGGCAATAAAACTTTAATATTTCTTGACCGAATATTATCTTTTATAGACCAATACATTTTATTGGCTTTACTGATAGTCTCATTCACTTGTCTGGTAAAAGAGAAATTATCTGTGATATAGACACCTAGGTTGTTCTGTAATTCTGTTGTACTCAAAAGTTTCCCTTGTAGGTAATAATTTTGTTTAAGATTGTTGAAACCAAAATGACTAATTTTGCATTTATCCAAATTAAAGTACATCCCCCATTTGTGGTCCTAGTCAATGATTTTATTATGATCTTCCTGCAACCTAAGAGTGTCCTCTGCAGTACTACATACTCCTCCAATTTTAATATCATCAGCATATGTGATGATTCAGCTGTCAAGGTCCACAATTATGTCAGCAATAAATAACAGAAAAATATATGAGCCGAGTACTGGACCCTGTGGCACACCACTAGTCACAAAGCCCTCACAGGACAAGTGCCCATTTAACAAGACCCTCTGTGTTCTGTTTTCTAGCCAACTAGAATTCCATTTAATTAGTCTAGACTTTTAGTCACCTTTGTGCATTAGTTTTTTAATTGTTACATTGTGCAGGACAGTGTCAAGAGCCTTACTAAAATCAATATATATGACATCACGAGGGACTTATTATCTAATTCTTTATTTATTTTTTCATAAAAACAAAGGAGATTTGTCAGACACAAATGACCCTTAATAAAACCATGTTGGCTATCATCTGGGTTACCCAGGAAAATATCCAGCTTATCACGAATTATACTCTCCAGTGATTTGCAAATGACTGAGGTCAAGATGATGGACTTGTAGTTCTCCACATGCTGTCCTTCTTCTTTTTTAAATAGGGGTGTGATGTTTGCATTTTCTAATCCATGGGTACTGTCCCAGTGTTAGTATTATTTTGAAATAGAACTTTAAGAGGGTACAAGAGACGTTTTGCAATAAGTTTAATTATCTTGCCATTTATTGTGTCTGGTGCTGGAGAGCAGTCATCCCTGATTCTATTAATTCTACTTGCAATATCATCCCCAGTGACAGTTAATTTTTCAGCAGTGGAGTTATCTAGTGGAAAAGCAACATTTTTTTTTTATGTTCTTAGATACTACAAAAGTAGTTGTTAAAAATGTTTGTCATTTTATCAGCCTCATGTGTTATTTCAGGATCGCATACAAGGGGACTGACATTGCAATTTTGCTTTTTCAGAGAATTAATATATCCATAGAAGGACTTACTGTTATTTTTAGATGTGTTACAAGGCAGGGCAAGTTCTGTGTTAGCCTTTGCATTCCTGATCTCTTTTTTACATAAGACTCCAAGTTTTTTTGTACTTCCCTTGATAAGCTGTGATGTGCATTTTTCTGTATTTTTTAAAAATGTTGTGCTTTTTCTTAATGAGTTTCACAATTTTCTTATTTATCTAAATTGTAATTTTTGTATAGTTCCTGGCAGTTTTTTTGTATATTGGAATATATTTATTGGGCACTGGGTCAGGAATATAGCTGACAAGAATGCCGTCATCAACAACAGCGCAGCAAAAATGCCATACTTTTTATTTTTGTGGGGGAGATCACTTTTGCTTCAGGATTAGAACCCTGGTCTCCACTGCCTCCCAGCTGAACTGTTCCATGCCCTAGCCCTCCATGCCATTGGAGCAGCTTGGTCTGACCCTGTATTTTGCTGCCCTTGTCCTGTGGCAGCACCATGGATAGTGACCAGGGGATCGCACATTGTAAGCACTCTACTTCCCTGCTTGCTGTCCATAGTAGCACTATATGGACTAGCGCTCTCCTGTCTGGTACTATTTCTGTAGCGCTAATTTGACCGGGTACCTATTTATTGCACCTGTTACAAATAATGGTTTTACTTTTTCCCCACATTTCTTCAGTAGTTCAGTTAGTTAGTAAGTTGTCCCACTGTATGGCTTCCAATGTGCTACTGTATGTATTTTGACTGTATCTGCTTTATTAAAATTGTAAAAGTAGGAAATGCTCTGACATGAAGTATAAGATATTATTAAGTCAAAGTAAACAGTTATGGTCACTTGTGCCAAGTAGTGATCTAACAGTACATTCAGAGATATCAAGGCCTGCTGAGGATAGCACAATATCAAACACAGTATATTATTACCCTTGGTGGGTTCTGACAGAGACTATTTCAGGTGAAATTGAGTGCATGCAGACAATAATGTCTTATTCATGTTGAGCTGGCTGATTGTTTATCCAGTTAATGTCACTTAGGTTCAGGTCTCCAATGAATAGTGCATTTCCCATTTGATATGATACTTCTAATTCACTTTGTGACATGTGAGGTTACCTAAGGAGAGGCATTTGGGAGGTGGTAACATAGCCCTACACTAAAGGAGTTTGTGATGTTAGGCAGCAGTGGCACCCAGATGGTTTAAGTATCCAGAAACATTTGTACCTTCCTCCTGGATATATTGAATGGTTAAAAAATTGCAAATTAACAAAAAGAGCAACACCACTGCCTTTTTTTATATTGTTGATATATTTTAAGAGCTCATAACCAGGTATTTGTATGCCCCATTCATTTTTATCTGTTCACCATGTCTTAGCGATCTCAGTAACATCTGGTTTGTCATTCTCTATTAGTGCAAGTAGTTTGTAAATTTTATTGTTTAAACTGAGGTTGGGAAAAGCTGATAGGTTGTTGCCCAAAGTAATGTTCCTTATTGCTGAGTCACTAATGGATGCATTCAGTTGGTGTCCTCCTGAGGCACAGAGTGTACACTAGGGACCACTCTGTGATAGTAGCAGTGTTATGTCACAGGACTTACATGTCTTTGCCTTCACTATTTTGTCCCGAAGAACATAAATGCAGACAGTGATGTGTCTTATTTGGGGCAACTTAATCTACTTAGCCTACACAGTGGGTGTGAAATATAATATTTGGTCCTAGCAGGCTCTGTCTTCATCCTTCTACTAAAGAGGGGAAGTTAAGCCTCCTTGCATAAAGATTTGCAGTGGCACTAGCACACTTTTCTGGGTATCTAATGTATAGTACAGAATAGGGGAAGACTTCTCTCCTAAGGGACAACTGAATGCTGCCTAAACTGCTGATCCCATTCATTAACTGAGGTCGAAAGGTGGGGATCAAAAATGGCATCAAATGAGTGTGAACCTGCTGAGCACAAAGAAGAGAAAACAGTGCAAGATGATTGCTAGGTGACTTCCGTCATGTGCCAGAAGGCAGTAGGGGAAGACAGACTTGCTTCCAGCATGATGTGAATCCCTATGAGAAACCATGTTAGCATTAGGTGTGTATGTTACAAAATAGTTGTGGCATTCAAAATGGACATCATTCAACTTCTGCCATGCCAGCAACATCCTAAGTTGGTCACAGACGCATAAGGCATAGCATATATGTGTGGCATGTGGATATAGACACTATGGCCACTGTATAACATCTGCCATGATCGAGCCATCCAAGATGGAAGATGTGTAACTGATTTGCTGCAGTACCAGCTTCACCCATCTTGACACATCCGATTACTCAGCAAGCACTATCCAGGATTTACTTAACAGATTTAAATACTAGGGGCAAATCTGATCATTTTGATACCTGAATTGTGCAGATTGGACCTTGGATTGTCAATTAATTCTAACAACAACAATTGACCTCTTTGCATCTGGCTGGTCTGCATGACAATCCTAAACCACCAAGGAGTAGCTGGCACCCACCTAGCAGTGACTGATAATGGTGGACTCCAGGAACTTACAACTTTCTACACCCCAGTCTATGGAAAAGCAACTGGGAAATATAACTTCACTGTTGAACAAAATCCTTCTAGACATGGCAGCTCTTATCAAAACTACTACAAGTACTAAAGCTGATGTTGTGAAATTGACTAGCCGTGTAAATGATACTGAAGTACATTTCAAAACACAGGGGGAGATATTGCATGACCACCACTGCCAGCCAAGAGAGAACCACAGCCAAATTCAATACCTGCTGGCAAAGGTTGATCACCTGGAGAACCAGGAGAGGAGAAAGAACATAAGGACTGTGGGCTAACCAGATGGGGCTGAAGGCAATGACATGCTAGCATTTCTACAGTGAGCTCTCCCGGTAATGTTGAAACTAAATAACCACCCTCCACCAGAGCTGGAGAGAGCTCATAGATCTCTAGCACCCAGACCACTGCCAGGGGATCATCCATGTTGGATCCTTTGTAAATTCTCCCACTACCCTTTAAAAGAAACTTTTCTGAGAGCTGCCAGGGACCTGAAAAGACTGCAGTGGGAAGGTGCACAGGTCCAACTGTATCAAGACTACTCATATGAGCTCTCTCATAGGAGGCACTCATACAGCCCTGTGAAACAAGCCTGCTATATGCTCAATACACCGGCTTCATTAAGGTACCCAGCACAGCTGAGAATAATGTTCAGGGGTGAGCAGATCACATTCAACATGCCAGCTGAAGTGGAGATGTATCTGGCAGACATTGAGAGCAACAGGGTACTTCCCCAACCATATCCACTCATGCCTTGTGGTGAGGTCCAGCAATGGATGGACACATTGGAGGAGCCTGTGAATCCAGACAGAGACATTGGGAATCCAGCACTGGTGCCTGGGGTTGCACTGGAATGGCAAACTCCCCGGTGAGGACAATAAAAGAAGAAAACCACCTCCAAAAATACTAAAACACTACCGATGCCAGCAGCCAAGGCACAAAGAACAAGATCCCACAGCAAGTAGAGGAAAGCGCACATGTCCAAATGTAGTGGCTCCTCGAATTACTCAACAGCAGTTAAAACTTCCAATCACTTTGAGCCACTCAGTGAGCTTCTCCTGGTGGCCCTTGATCTTCCACAAAAGAGCCAGATCACTGACAAGGATGCCCTCCCTTCACCAGAGGAACTAGTCAGAGGCTAGGCCTTGATCTACACAGATTGGTCAACAGAACTGGGGAGCCCATGATCGTACCATGAGGATGGTGCTTTAGAGAAGTTTACCACTGGATTAAGATTTTTGCCAGCATTTCAAAGTTACAAGGTAAGGGGTTGCGGCTATCCCCCCAATATGTTCCCTCAAGTTAGTAGGGGTTTTGTGCTTTAGTTACCAAAGGGTACTGTTTAGCGTCAGGTAGGGTAGTTCAGTTTAGAGGGGCCTGGGAATGATAGCATGCTGTGTAGCCTATCCCTCCTCTCCCGCTGATAGCCGCAACACCTACTCCAGGACTATGGCACACCATAGCTTCAATGGTGCAGCCACTGAACATTAAAGAATCATCTGTTTTTTGAAGTTATATTTTGCAACCTGTTGTTGCTTCTCCAGTGGCATTTATACTGTGGTAGTTAATTATAGCTGTTTGAATATCTTCCTAGAGTTTAAGGTGCCCCAGCTGTTAAGCTGTTAGTCGTCTGAATGGTGGTTTATCTCTGCACACCCTTGAAACTGTTCAGCCCCTAGCCCACCTTGGTAAGGGTGGAATAGCCCCTTAATTATGCCTGACCTATCTGGAATTTCCTTCCCAGATCTTAGGGAATAAAATAATATCCCCTGAGAGGGTGAATCATGATCCCGTTTCTCACGTCCAAACAGCCTACTGCCTTGTATAGTCAAGGAGCTCTTTAAAGCTACGATAGTTCCTGTTGGAAACTAGATATTGATGAATATGTACTGACATGGTGTATTCTCATACTAAGGATGTGGGAGTTAATCCCACCCTGTGAAACGCTGTTGGCTGTCAGGGAAGAAGAAGGGGAACATCACTATTTTAACATGTGCCATAACTGGATCATCTGGTCAATTGTTGCTGTCAACCATTTTTCCTGGGGAAAACAGTGGCCCACATCCCTGGCTCATGGGGTGGTTCACCCACTCTGTGTATAGACCCTTGGCTACTAAACATCTCAAGGGTTACTGGGGTCCTGAGTTCTTAACTCAGATAATCTTCTTGTAGATCCAAGTATTTAAGACCCCTGGTAAGGGGCTTATAGACATACAGAGTGCCACAGTGTCTCACAGTGAGCTCAAGGGGGTTACAGTGAAGGAATATGGCTGCGGTTATTTTATCAGATGAAGGTCCCATGGTCAACAGGCCATTTCTGACACAACTCATGGAGAACATAAGATCATGTCAAACTAACCTTGTGCAGATCTATGAATGGGTAACATCAGAACTGGATAGGGGAAAGCCTGTGGATGTACTATTCTTGGACTTCAGCAAGGCGTTTGACTCAGACCCACATGAAGGCCTACTGGAGACTCTGAGGGGGATGGGAGTAGTCTCCTTGATGATCAGATGGGTAGGAAACTGGCTGGCTGAGTGCACCCAAAGATTAGTGGTCAGTGGGGAGATCTCAACACCTAGAGAGGTCAATAGTGGGGTACCACAAGACTTGGTCCTGGGGCCAATCTTGTTTAATGCATATATTTCAGATACCAGGGAGGGTATAGGGTGTGAGATGAGTCTCTTTGCTGATGACTCCAAGCTGGGGCAGTGGTCAAGGGGGAGGAAGGGAGGGAAGGGTGGCTCTGCAAGAGGACCTGGAGACTCTGGAAAGGTGGTCTCACACCTGGAAATTTAATTTTAACCCCTCTAAGTGCAAGGTGTTACATCTGGGAAGGGGAAACCCCAAACATGAGTACACCCTGGGAGGTGAGGAGTTGGTGGCCATGGCAGAGGAAAAAGACCTAGAGGTGCTGGCAGATGCAAGCATGAATAACTCTGAACAGTGCAGGAGGGTGGCAGTCAAGGCAAATAGGATGCTGGGCTGCACTGCAAGAGAGATCATGTCAAGGTGTAGGGAAGTGATTCTGCCATTGTACAATGCCCTGGTTAAACCACACATCGAGTATTGCATGCAGTTCTGGCAGCCGCACCTAAGGAGGGACATTGCTTTCTTCATGCCAACTTCTGCTATACCAGTAAATAACTGCACTGGTTACCAAAATCCACAGCATTGGCCACCAAGTGAGAGGGGTGGCAAAATTGGAGCTGGCATCAGTGAAGAAGGAGGGGCAGACACCTGTTTAAAGCTTGTGCTACTACTGCACAAGCACAGTAGCATGTGCGTGAGTGGCACGAGCATCACTTTGTATGGAAACTGCTAGTTTATAGTTTGCTTTAAGTAGCTTACGCTCAGCAAGGGCTGAGATAACTACACAGGTAAAACAGAAAATAGTAAAGAGATTATAACGTTTAATTTGAAATAATGTTTTTAAAAATGTTAAAGTTGTTGGTAGGTTTAGTTATTGTACTATATTTTTATTCCCCATCATGGGATTGTAGACCTATATGAAGTATAAGTGTGTTTCAGAATGTTAGAATGAATGAACAGAGGAATGCCAAGGAAAGAAATGGAAATAAGGGGAGGAATTCATTCAATTTGGTTAAATTAGGCATACAAAGTGTGCCATTTGTATTTAGACCTTGTGGATACTTGACAGTTAGAAATGTGCCTTGGTTATCTTTGGTGTTGTGTGGAGATGTTGAATTGAACCCTGGACCTGAGGGAAATTCCATCAGCCTTGCACATGACAGTGCAAGGAGTTTGATTGGTAAGATGGATTCCCTCAGAGTGTGGGTTCTTATTGAAAACTCAGATGTTATAATTTTGACAGAAACATGGCTCCAGAAGAGTATACAACAAGCAGAAGTTAATTTGGATGGTTATTATCATTATAGGTAGGATAGTGGGTCTAGAGGGGGTGGAATTCTAATTTATTTAAAATATGCATTGGGTCACTCAGAGTGTTTATATTCTGGTACAATGGAGGGCATTGAGTGTCTGTTGGTCTGTTTGGAGTCAGAAAACCTGGTCATAGGTGCTGTTTGTTCTCTACCAAGAGTAAAAATGGCTCATTTTGATAAGTTTTGTCATATGTTAACAAATCAAATAGGTCACAAAAAAACATTCTAATGGAAGACTTTAATGCAGCATGGGTGGGGCAGAGGGCAAAAATTGGATAATTTAATGCAGAGTTTAGATTTAACACAAATAATTACTTCCTTTACAAGGAAAAGTACTTTAAATAGCAATGGTAGTATGTTGGACTTAATTTTTGTTTCTTCGGGCTTAAGGGTAAGTGATACTAAGGTTTGTTGTCCAAATTTAGGTGACCATAATGTTGTTCATTGTAGTATTGATACAGAACAAATAATTTATATCTTCTCCTAGACAGGAAAAGAAAATATAGGAGAAGCTATGTAAGATTTAATGAACATCTTTTTAGGGATTATCTGGCAAAAATGCCATGGTACAGGGTATTTCTTATACCAGATTTGAACACAGCAGTGGAAGAATTCACTGCCATGTATTTAGATGCATGTAACAGGTTTGCACCCATCAAAAGTTTAAAAAAGAAACAACAATGTTCGCTTTGGATAAGTTTAAAAATAAAAAAAATAATAACAAAAAAGAAATAACTTTATAAAAGGGCAAATAAACTGTTGGATCCTGAAGTATGGATAAAATATAAACAGCTAAGAAACAGGATTTCTACAGAAATAAGGAACTCAAAGGCCTATTAATATAAGCAAAAAATTGGGAAAACTACTGATCCCAAAAAATACTGGACCTTAGTAAAAAATCTTACAAATCTTTTCAGAAATGTTCCTGAAATAAGAATTAAAGACAATGGGATACTGTATCAGAAAGAAGATGCTGCTGATTTGTTAAATACTTATTTTGTAACTTTGCCTGACCTCAAGATAGCAAATGTAGATACAAAAAGGAGGACAAACTTTTCGGTGCCATATAATTTTCCAAAGTTTCAATTTCACCCAGTAACCACAGCTGAGGTAATTAGAATAGTTGGTAATCTACAGACAAATAAAGCTAGTGAAGTAGACAGTATAGAAAATGAATTATTACAAATTTCAGCTGTGGCGATATCCCCAGTACTCAGAGACCTAATAAATTTGGAGCCTGAGGGAAGGGATTTTTCCACAAAGTTGGGAGTTGGCTAAGGTCGTTCCAAGTACAAAAGGGGGTGATCCCATTGATCCATCAAACTACTGACCCATAGCCTTATTGTCTGTTGTTTCAAAGATTGCAGAAAGAATAGTCCATGGACAGTTGGTTAGTTATCTTGAGGAGCATGAGAAGCTGACAACATTTCATTCAGGATTCAGAAAAGGCAGATCCACAGCCACGGTGCTCACGGACCTATTGGATATGGTGGCAACCCCTTTACATCTGGCAAAGTCCATGGGTACTGTGTATGTGGACCTGTCAAAAGCATTTGATTTAGTCAATCATAAAATTCTATTGGACAGCCTCAGTGCTATACAGTTGAATGATGAAACATATCAATAGTTTAAATCATATCTGACAGAAAGAACACAGTTAGTAGCTGTAAAAGGTTTTCAATCAAAAATGTTGTCTGTTATCCGAGGAGACCCCAAGGGGTCGATTCTCGGCTCACTGCTGTTTATATATATATATATATATATATATATATATATCTATATAAATTGTCTTCCAGATAAAATTACATTTTCTAATATCCGGTTATATGCTGAAGATACAGTCTTGGTGGCTGATGGCTGTTCCTTGAAAGAGGTTGAATTTAAGTTTCAACATGATTTTTTGATGATGCAGGATTATTTTGCTTCCTTGGGTTTGGTTATAAATAGCAAAAAGACTCAGACCATGTTCTTCAGCTCCAAACAGACTAGAACAGACAAGCAAATGGAAGTGAAGATTATGATTAGAAAGGGAATAGTTTTGACTCAAACTGAGGTCTATAGGTACTTGGGGGTTTACATAGCTCAACATCTTACATTTGCTTACCATATTTCAGATTTAATAAAAAGAACAAATGCTCATATAGAAGCTATGAGATGGTTTAAAAATTGTATTTGTACTACCTTGAATGTACGTTCCATGTTAGCTAACCAACTGATTTTGCCAGTCATGGACTATGGGTGACACATATATATGCATGCTGATAAAAAAAACAACTAATTAAATTGGACTATTCTTATAATAGGCTGGCAAGATATGTGTTGAATTGTAAATTTAACACACATCATTGTGTTATGTATAGTGCATTAGGTTTGGATACACTAGAACAAAGAAGACAGAAAATATGGATAAATGAAGTTTGGGATATTATAAATAATGAGGCTCAATTACAGCTAATGATAAAGTTGCATAGACCAAATCATGGTCTGAATTTGAGACTAAAACATCCAGGGAATTTACACAACCCAAGATAACCATAAATGTTAGCAAAATAACTTTTGAATATAAAGCCACTATTAGCTGGAACGCAATTCCATTAAAATTGCGAGATCAGGTTTACACAAGGGAAAGATTTAAGGCTGCTATAGAACAGGAATATCCCTTTCGATGCAAGTGCAATACCACTGGTTAATACTGTGGAATTTTGGCAATGTAGTATTATGTACTGGCTCTTGTATGTATGTATGTATATTCATTTTATTTGTTCAGTCATACAAAAGATCATTACAAAAAAATCGTACACAATAAATACTACATTTTTGCAAATAAATTACAGAAATATTGTGCAAAATGGCATATAATTCCAGAATGACTATCTCTGAATAGTACTAATTATTCTTTTCCTTATTTTCTGTATAGTACATAGATAAAGAGCAATATTTCCAATAGTGTGCTCATCTTCTGAAGAATTCTTACTATTGTCTCATTCGAGCAGTCTTTAAAATAATTGATAATTGGACACAGCCATCTCTGTCTAGCTGCTCTATACCATTGACATTTTAGGATAACATGTTCTAAATCTTCCTTTTCATTAAAGCCACAATAAAAATAAGAAAGTTCTTCGTCATGAATCTTATTAAACTTACACTCGAGCACATTAGACAGAAAAAACCTATCCAGAATTTTGCATAAGACAGACGCATATCAGAATGTTCCAGATATTCTAAATAGTAACGGAAATGATGGTAACAGTCATTTTGAGTATACCAAATTGCAAACTTTGAGTTCTGTATATAATAAAGATCATAGATCCTATATTTCTGCATGATGAACTGTTTAAGAAATGACACGTAACTTTTAGCAATACAGATGCCTTGAGTAGTCAATACAAACAAATTCAGATACCCCACTGAATTCAAAATCTTTTTTACACAAAACAGCCGATTCAACTTTTTGCAGTCCAGAAGTTCCCACCTCATTTTTTGTAACAAACGTTTTTTTGAGAAACGCTGGTCTAATGGTGAAATAAGCTTAATCCATAGATTTATCATACGAGATTCGACTAAAGCAATGAGGTTAGAGAGGCCCAATTCAGCTCTTACAAACTGTGCTGGGGTTGTTCTTGGAAAACCAATTGCTATTTTAAGCACTCTAATTGCTGGTTTTTCCAATTTGGTAATATATTTAGAATCCAATATCTCACATCGACTTAACTTAGCAGTAACATTATACAGTTGTTCAAAGTAATTAACTCAGACTCAAACTCAGTTAAAGCCAGTTCAAATATAGAATTACCTTCAGCAAATTTCACTTTTCACTTAAAATTGGAAAGTCGAAGGACTTGGAACTGCAATATAGCCAAACACGATTATGCTGCTTGCCCAAGATACAACTAAAGCCCAGCTGATACCCTTTACACAACGCAAGCGCTTTAAATCCCTGGGGGACACGTGAGGTAGACAACCAACCCACAACTATCTTTCTTAGAGTGTCGCGAGAAACCAAACAATGTAAACAATATAAAAAATAAATGTAAAACCACATAAACTGCATAAAACTGCATAAAATTAATAAAACCATGCAGGTTCATACTATATCACAGACACCATATACACCCCCATCTATTAACTTATTCTTATTCCAAAAGGACTGGATAAGAGATGCTACTATGCAAGTATGATAGTGCAGGTAGAACATTCAAATTAACCATGGACTCTCAAAGGACTCTAAATTCACTAGGTTTTTGCACCACTCCTTTTTTTTCAGTCTTCTTAATGCCCTTCACTCATTCAGTGATTTTCCCAAAATTCAAATCAAACGATAAGCAAGTCGTATAACGAGCGCTTTTTTTTTCCATCTCAGTTTCTTACTCCACACTCGCAGAATCGGCACTAACTAAGCTCCGACTCCAGCTTCCACTATCAAACTCCGAACAGTTAAATCCAAAACTGTGCTGCACCACAGACTTCAGTCTCTCAAGCTTTCTCAAACTTCTCCCAATAATTCACATAGTCACATAAACATCATAATGATAACAATAGTAGCAATGGTAACCTGAGTAGTACAAACCCAGACGATAAACAATCCACAAAGTATAAAATGTTTTCTTTTCCACCTCACACAATTGTCCAGCAAAACAGGAGATTCCCTTTAGGTTTAAATGATTTCCTTATTCCACAACCCTCCACAGGGCGGCTCGACCTCCGCAGTACCAGGGCTCTCTGCCCACCTATGGGACTCCTCACCGGATTGCTGCAAGGGAGAAGAGCAAAAAAAAAAGGAAAACACATGGACCAGATAGCACAGGATGGACTGGAAAGAACAGAGAGTGTTAAAAACGATAAGGCAATGGTGGCATACCTTTACTAAAAAAGGTAAACGCTTCTCTCTGTTCCTGCTGACAAGGCTTCTCCACAATGTTCCAGCGTGCAGTCATCTTGATCACACCGAAATTCCACTGATGTAAATAACTTCTTGACTACTAGCTCTCTTCCTTCTCGAACATTGTTGCTGGCCATCCAATGTTGTTTTGCCAAATACCACCCCTCTACTGGCTCTTATATATGAAATTAATGTGTGAGGATTTATTTGATTTGTATGTGAACATAAAATGTTATGTAATCATTTTTGTATTTTGATAATATGTTTTGCTTTTCTTCTTTTGTTTTTTTGTAATTGTCTCGGATTTGATGTTTGTAAATGTAACAATTTGCACAGGTTCACCTTGTAAATATGGCATTTTATAGCCCTAATGGTGTTATACTGTATTAATAAAATTTTTACCTACCTACCATGTAGCTCCTGGAAAGGGTACAAATGAGGGCAACCAAGATGATACAGGGACTGGGGGATTTGACATATGAGGAGAGACTAGAGGAACTCGGCCTGTTCTCATTAGAGGAGCAGAGGGAAAGAGGGGATATGACTGAGATCTTTAAGTATCTCAGGAGAATAAATAGGGCAGACAGGGAGGGACTTTTTAGATTAAAGGAGAAGGATATCACCAGATGGCATGGTTTGAAGTTGGAAGGAGGAAGGATGAGGGGGGAAAAGAGGAGGAGGTACTTCACTGAGAGTGTGGTGGAACCCTGGAATGCACTGCCTGGGGAGCTGGTGCTGTCCTCTATGGTGGAGGGTTTTAAGAGAGGGTGAGACAGGTACAAAATGAGGAAGAAGTGGGGGGAGCCAGGCCCTGGGGGGTCAGGATGGTAAACAGGAGAAACAGAAAGGCGACGGTGGAGGAAGGCATCAGTACCCAAATGGGATCCTGAGGCACAAGCAGACCTGACAGACCATAAGGCCTATTCTTCTGGCAAATAGTATGTTAACTCTCACTCACCCAAAGCGTAGGTCATCCTAGTGAGATGTGAGATGTGAGATAGGCTCTGAGGGCTGGGTGGCAGATGGTGTTCATCCCTGTATGGGGGAAGTTTGACACTAGACCATAGGCTGAAAGCAGCACAATGAACTTACCTAAGGTAGGATAGTGGGGTGAGCAGGCCTGAAGTCATATGGTTGGCTTGTCCCCCTGTGACTCAGATATGCTCCCTTAAAGTACCACTAGTTTGGTTGCTAAAGAAGGAATTCCTCCCACCCCCCCTTAGAGGTGTAGTGCTTGACCGTTGGGAGGCAGGCTGACCCCTTCCCTCCTGGGTCAGTGATGGTGCTATACTTTCTATTGATGGATATTTATGCAAGGAAGCTTGCACTTGGTCTCATATCTAATCAATGTACTACACTTACTCTACATATAGAGACAATGTGCAACTCATCCCCAGGAAGGCATTTCTATAGCTATCCAATGCCCAGTACATTGGGCAGGTGCTGTGATATGACCTGCCTAGCCATCCTGGGGCTTTCTGTGAGGCTAATACTTATAAAAAGAAATACATGGGTGATTTCATGGGTCGCCTGTGGCCCAGCACTGCAACTACCTTTTGACATCCTCTTTGGTGTAATGGTTTGGAGGTTAGAGAGAACTGTTTATCTTTCTAAATGTGGTAAATCTATCATAGCACTCAAGATGGTGGATTTTGTAGTACTCATATGTTGGCACGTAAATTGGAGACACTTGGATTGTGGCTAATAATAAGGGCATTAGAACCACCTCTTGGAATGTGAGGGGTCTTAACTCCCAGGTGGAAAGGAAAATGGTTCTTTCCTGGCTCAAGAAGTTGGGCACCCAGGTTGCTTTTCTCCAAGAGACTGAGTTAAGCTCTAAGGAAGCTGCTAAGTTGGTAAGAGACTGGGTGGTAAAGAGGCACATAGTGTAGCAGGCTCAGCCAAAAAGGGAGTCTCTATTCTACTGCACAAAAAATTACAGTGGCAACCTGTGGAAAGTCATGTGGTAGGTGAAGGCAGGTGGATTATTTATGAAAGTTTTCATCCCTACTGGACCTTTAGAACTGGTTAATATATATGGCCCGAGCGAAGACTCTCCTGATTTCTCTCATGCCATTTCCCAAAAAATCATGGATCTCTCTTTTGATAACTCAGACATCCTGATGGGTGGGAATTTCAGTCTGGTGATAGATCACCTATTGGATAGATCCAATGCTAGGCCTGAACCCCACCAGAGATCCCTACAGGCCCCCAAAGAACTTATCTCTTTATACCAACTGTCAGAACTTTGGCAGGTCTTGCATCCTACATATAAAGACTACATATTATTCTCTGCCCCAAGAGTCATGGCTAGCAGGCGAGATTTCTGGCTTACCTCACCTAAACTGACTGCAGCCACAACAGGGGTTAACATCTCCCCAATATATATTTTGGATCATGGGTCAGTGGCCCTTACATTCCTCCCATCATTACAAACCCTGAAGTTTCTTGTGTGGAGATCAGACCCCCTGCTTCTGCATGACACAGAATTTGTCCCATGGCTGCAGAAAGAAAAGGAAGTTTCTTCAAAGACAACACTATGGGCTCTGCCTCTGCTGCCAACATATGGGAAGCCTAAAAAGTCACCATGAGAGGCAAAATCATTAGCTTTGTTTCCCATAGGTGCAAACAGAGAGAATGGGCACATAAACTGTTAGAAGCTGAACTCAGGACATTACAAGCTAAATACAAGAAGCAACTCACCTCTCTGCAGTCACCCGTGGTGATAGGGGAGCTAACTGCCCTTAGATTAAAACTTAATAAACTGGTGACCAGGAAGGCTGTACTATATATACACAGGGTGCAGCATTGGTACTGAGCTGATGGGGCAAGAGCCAGCAAGTTACTGGTCTATAGATTAAAACAGTGCCAGGTAGAGAGAGAGCTATACACAAACTAAAAGATGGATCCAGAAACCTAACCCCAAAGTCCAAAGCCATTCTATAAAACCCTGTACTCGAACGAAGTGAAGTGGGATAATGGTAACTGTAGTAAATTCACTGAAGCATTGCCCCTCCCCATACTGACAGATAATCAGAGAGCAGCACTAGATCAGAAAATCACCATGGAAGAGCTTGCCTAAGCCATAACTAGTATGGCCCCACAGAAGGCCCCAGGAGGTGATGGCTTTCCAGTGGACTTCTACAAGCTGGTTCAGCCCCTTGTAACTACCCCACTGGCTGTGATGCTATAGGAGGCCCATGCACTAAGACGACTCCTCACCACCTTGACAGAGGCCATTATAATGGTGCTGCCCAAAGAGAGCAAAGACCATGCCCTCCCTGTCAGCTACAGACCCATTTCACCAATCAACACGGATGCTAAGATTCTGGCCAAAGTCTTGGCCTCCCAGTTAAAGAAATGCTTGCCAGACTTAGCATACTCCTCCCAGGTGGGGTTTGTTAAAGGTAGAATCAGCTCTGATCATATTCAGCCTCTAATTCTCTTAATGACGATGGTGGCAGCCCTCCCTACCCCAGTAGCTGCAATCATAATAGACTTTGAAAAAGCCTTTTTACTCGGTGGAGTGGGAATACCTGCATGCAGTGTTGGAAGGTTTTAACATAGGCCCCTATTTCACTACATGAGTTAAGACTTTATATGCAGGCCCGATGGTGAGAGCGCTCATGAATGGGAACCTGTCAGACCCTTTCCGTCTGCAAAGAGAGACAAGGCAAGGGTGCTCTTTGTCATCTCTGTTGTTCATCCTGGCCATAGAACCCCTGGCTGCAGCCCTGAGAGGCCACCCTGGTGTACAAGGAATTCAAATTGGGAATAACCCAATACACCACCAAACTATATGCTGATGATTGCCTGATCCTGAACCGAGCCCTACCCCTCAGTCTTCCACACATCCTGTCCACACTAAAAATATATGGGGAGCTATCGGGTCTAAAGATCAATGTGTCAAAATTGGAGATCCTTTCTTTAAATTCCCTCACCTCTCCAGCCCACATGGGAGACCTAAGACTAACATGGGCTCATGCTGACATTAAATACCTGGCAATCATAATTTCTCTGAACGTAGACTCCCTAGTAGATATTAATTTTAAGCCACTGCTAGAAACCTTCTGGAATGACAAGACTCGGTGAGAACACCTGCATCGATCTTTGGCCAGGAAAGTAACTGCCATTAAGATGATGTTGGCCCCCCAGGGTTTATCATTTATTATCCCACATTCCCATGGTATTGCCGGACAAATGGGCTAAAAATCTAAATGGCTTAATCAGTAGATTTCTGTGGGGAGTCTCAAGGCTGAAGTATAGCAAAGTCAAGCTGCAGGTCCAGAAACTGAGAGAGGGATGGAACTTGCCTGACTTTAATATTTCATAGCTTTTATAGTGGCAAAATTCTTGAAAGGGATAAATCACTTGTCCCCCTCCCTCCTCCCCCGCCAGCCTGGATTACAATTGAAAAGGATTTGCTAAATACCACCCTCCCCCATCTGCTTTACTGATTCATCCCCTATCCAAACAGTTGCAACACTGGTTCACCATCTATAACTGACACCTAGAGTGGCACAAACTAGGGCTCCTGACAAAAAACTGCCTCAGTCTAGGTAAATTTACCTCTATGTGGCTCAATACAGATCTCTGCATTGATAGTAAATCTCTCAAGTGGCATGACTGGAAGTCTAAGAAGATAGAATACCTGGGGGACCTTGAAACCCCTGGGGATAATTCCATGGTCTCATTCCAAGGGCTAAATCAAGGTACAACCTGCTTCAAATAGATTTTTGGAGGTACCTTCAGATCAGAAACCTCTTCACCTCCAGGGCCAAACAAAAGTGTTCTTGCACTATATGTATCAAATATAAGAATGGTATAAGGTCCTTGTTGCCAATTGAGTCTTGGGTTAAGCATCCAATGGGCCGTGCAGGTAACATACAAAGATTTATGAGGGACAGTGCCCCGAACCCCTCCCTCCCAGCCAAGGCTAAATGGGAAAGAAAGCTGGGTACACCGATCACTGAACCACAGTGGCAGCAAGGCTAGCTAAGAGTACACCAAGCCTGCTATGATCAGAGAAGTCTGCTCATTTAAAACAAAGTAATGCATCTGTGGTACCGAACCCCTACCCAACTGAAAGCAATGGGATTCCTTCCTGCTGGCGCTTGTTGGAGGTGTGGCACCTCAGGTGTGAATCTACTGCACATCCCGTGGGAGTACCCTCCCCTGATCCCACTATGGTCCTCAGTGATTAGTCCATGCTCTAAAGCAGTGACCCTCAGTCCTGAAAGGCTCAGAAGCCACACAAGCAGACAGCGTTAGCCAAGGAGCCACAACATACAGTACACCTCCTAGCAAATTTTGGCAAACACATTCCAGTGTAAAAGAAAATTATTTAATTTACTAAACATTAGTTAACATTTGCACAGTCTGATAGGGTGCAGCTTGCAAGAAAATTTGCAATAAACCTTGCAAATAATGCTTGCTGGTGTACAATGCAGTGGTATTATGATGCATCCTGGTTGGGTAATATTGTATAGTGTGTGAGCTATTTGCATCATTTACTGAGAAGAGCCACAGGTGATAAGCTGAAGAGCCACTTGAGGCTCTAGAGCCACGGTCTAAGGATCACTGCTCTAAAGTATTGAGGATCTCTCTCCCTACTAATCCTGAACTTTGGATTTTGGGCTTGTCACCCCCAAGTCATGCCCCACCCAAACCCCAGATGCTTTGGCTCATACAGGCCTCAGCTGATATGAAAAGGTTAATCCTAAAGCATTGGAGAACACTTGGTGTCCCACTAGAAAAAGAGTGGCATAAGACTATGGAGGATTTGGCAACCCTTACCAGGATGTCCAACTATAAATCTGGGAACATGTCCAAATATGACATAATCTGGGTCATATACCTTTCTTTCATTAATTCACTGTCTGCTGGTAGATGTGCCAGGAACACGAAGGATAAGCTGAGACCCCCCCTGAACTTCCAAGTTAATATGGTGGAAAAAGTTGTTTATGATTGTTTATGAGCTCTCTTGTTAGGTATATTGAGTGCTAACATGTGGACAGCCACTTGATTCCCTCCCCCCTCATCTTCTACACTCTAGGTGAAGAAGTTTAACCTCCTCTGCATTTCTACTAACCCTCTTTGGTCATACAACTCAAAGCTCTGATGCGCGCACAGGCCCATGAAAGATGGGTAAGCTATTCTTATGCATCTTTTACCTGAATAGCCTTCACTTTGTACATCCTGTATTGCAGATGGTTATGTTCTATAGGCTGTATTTGTTTTATAACCTTAGTCATACTGTTGTAACACCTTGTAATAGTTCTAGTGATGTTGTGAACCACTCCTTTCAATTTGTTTTTGATTAAGATTCCACTACCTGCAATAATTCTGAAATCACTCAACAAGACTAACTGTAAAAAAAAATATATATCTGCCATGATCAAAATGGCAGCAGGTAGAAGCTGGAGAAGCTGTGTGTCCAGTATTGCTACTGAGCAGCAGAAAAGCATGAAAACCGTCTTGGAGCTGGGCAGTGTACATTTGCATGGCTGGGTAGGTAAAACCAATAAGCCATTTAAGAAGGGTTTTAATACTCACCATCTGGATTTGACTGTTCATTACCCTTTGTTGTAGTAGTAGTAGTAATTTTATTTGTTTTTGGTGCCCTTCCCCTGAGGCCCAGGAAGCCATTACAAAATAATGCAATAGCACAATCAACCAGTACTAATAATAATGTCCATCATAAACATGAAAATAAAAATGTTAAAACTACAAATCGAGTAAAATCAGTTTGTTTCTGTAGAACACCATGTCACTCCTTTCGGACCCAGCACATTATTTTGATTTTATCTGTGGAGATCACACTGACCGTGCATTAACAGTTTTTCAGCCTCTGTCTAACCAAAATACTGATTTACAATGTACAGTAAGTGGCTAGATAATTAATTGCCAATTTCCCGGCAGACCTGGGAGATTACAAAGTAACAGTAAAGTAAGGCATAATGACAGTTAATACATACAGGATAATGCACTAAGTACCAGAAATACATGACATTTTAAAAAGCACAGGCAAGAATTCAGATATAAAACAAGACAGTACATTTAATTTATAAAAGAGGCAAACACAGTCAGAAATGTACTTTACAGTGATGTCAGAGAAACTATATTACACTGAGATGAAGGTGGACAGTGCCAGCTAGGAACTAGAGCAGGTAAACACACTGGGCCCAATTCCCAAAGATTCCTTGGAGCAATGCAAGTCGTGTCACTCCAGAGCTGTGGAAAACTCAGGGTACACCAGGGACCCAGCACCTAATTCATTAAAAATCAGGGTCCCAGTCTCAAAGTCCACAGATTTTCCATACATCGCTCATAGCACCAAACAGTTGGCACACCTGGGGAATTGCCACAGGGATCCAGCCTCCCAGCCTAGCACAACAGTAGAGGGGCCATGATGCCCATGGTGGAGGTTTAACCTACTCACCAAGAGGGGCACAGGGGGCTTAAGTGATGGGGTTGGCAGAGGCTGATGTGGGGGCAAACCTGTGGCTGCTTATAAGTGATGTGGCACCTGGTGGGGTGAGAGTACAGTGTAATATATATTGAAAATGCCACCATGTCCAGGTACTGAACTGTAATATGCAGTGAGTTGTACCCATACAGTAGGTACAGAGCCAGTCCTCATGAAACATAATAAAGGAGGAACCAGTGATGCAGCAGCAGAATGGAGTATCATATTGCACCTTAACACAGCAGACCGCCCAACTGTACAGTGATGTCTGTATCACTGTACAGTTGTATGGCTTGCTGTATTACAGTGCAGTATGATGCCCCACTCTGCTGCTGTATCACTGGTTCCTCCTTTATTATGTTTCATTAGGGCTGGCACTGTATCTACTGTATGGGTACACCTCACTATATATTATAGTACAGTACCTGGACATGCTGGCTTTTGTGATATGCATTACTCTGTACTCGTACCCCACCAGGAGCCACATCACTTATAAGCAGTCACAACTTTCTCCCCGATCTACCTCTGCCACCCTTCCAATTCCTTATACTCCTGGCAACTCAAAGTATACTCTGTCCATGTAGCCCAAGCCACTTTGACCACCTCCTGGCTGGTCTAAGTGGTGCCTTGTCCTGCAGCTACAGTGAGGCTTGTAGAATCCTTAAAAAGGGGATGTTGCAGCCCCACCATGGTGCAAGCCCCCTTGCAACCTTTCACACTCTCAAGTAGGTCACAAGGGTGGCACAGTGCCACGTTAACACAGTAGCTCCCCATTCTGACACAGACCACATTTCAGAATATGGAAAGCCACATATTTTGATGCAAGGTGTCATTACATCATTCATGTTTAACACAGGCACCTTGCGTCAGTCTTAGGGCTTTGAGAATTGGGTCCACTGTATAGATAGTTACAGTACCTACTAAGGAATACTTTGATTGATAGACTTAAGCAAAGTTCAGTTGGATTATTGGGGGTTGATTTGAGACTCTGAATGTGACCAAGTTATAATATAGCCTCTAGGGTAGATAGGGTTGATATGGCAAAGGTGCATAAATTACTAAAATACCTAGATATGGATAAATCACAGGAACCTGATGGCCTGCTTTCCAGGGTTTTAAAGGAACCAGCATTGTAGCTATTAGAACCAGTGACAAGGATATTTAAAATGCAACTTGGGCAAGGAAAAAAAAACAGATACATGAATGGTTGCATTAGTGGTACCGATCCACTAAAAGGGTAGCAGGGGTGAGAAGGCCAACTATAGACCAGTAAGCTTAACATTAGTTCTGGGGAAAGGTTTTGAAAAAAGTTTATATGAGATATAATAGTTACAACAATAAAAAACTATGGCATGAGAGTGATCCAACACAGCAGAGGTGCGCAAGACCATGTCTTGTTAACCTGTTGGACTTTTTTGAAAGGGTGAGTCTGGCCTTGGGTGGGGGAAAAAACAATTGAAGCAGTTTACCTCAACTTCAGTAAAACATTTGTTATGATGCCACATGCAGAACTGATAGTGACACTAATAAAATTAAGATGAATACTAATATTTTCAAATGGAGTAGGTCCTAGATCAGTAATTGAATGCAATAGTACAGACTAAAGAGTTTGGGAAGGAGTAAAGGTAACCAGTGGTGTGCCCCAAGGGTTGGTGCTAAGACTTGCATTATTTAATATATATGTTACAGATTAAGAGTTGGGGAATGGATGTCCAAGTTCACAGATGATGTGAACATTGGATATATAGTGGACAACAGCTTGAAAACAGCTGAGCTCCAGACTGAATTGGATGAACTATACACATGATCTATTACCAAAAGGATGATGGCTAAATAAGAAAAGTGTGTGGTTATGCATTTCAGGACCTATAACATCAATGTAACTACAGTATGGGAGGGGTATAGCTGATAGAATCTAGTAGTGAGAGGGATCTTGGTGTTAGGGTAACCAACAATTTGACACACTTGAATCAGTGCAATGAGGCTGTTGCACAATATGATGAGAAGCTCTATGGTTTATAAGAAAATGCAAACAAATATGGCTGGTAAAGTCATCCATTTTATATCTGACCTCCATTTTCTATGTGTGGTTTAACATGTTTTTATTGTGGCTAAGGTTACTATGAGAAACTGTAAAAACAACATAGTCCTTGTATGAAGGAAATTTCCAAGTAGAGTGATGTAATGAACCTATATCACTAACATTCACATTCATTGATAGTGAGGCTCCTTCTTGAACAAAGTGAATTTAATTATAGTTTAGGTCTGAGAAAGTAAGGGAGTTACTTTTCTTACTGAGATATGTGAACATCTGCATGTCTATTACCATTTGGACTGAAATAAAGTATTGTTTAATTGCTGAATAAGTCCTGATGTTATAGTTTGTGAAATGTACCTGGCCACTCCGCTGTGAAGACACATGCAGCTGTGACCCTGACAGTTGTTGATAAGAATAAGTTTAGGGGGAAAAGAATATAAATACTTACCTGAATCTTAATTTGGGGGAGATCTCCAGAAAATGTATAAGGTTAGTCACACCCAGTAAGACAGAGATGCATAGAATCTGTTGAGCACCTAGAAGATTTCTGCCCTTGGTATGTCTTTGTGCTTTGTATGTCATTCTGTTGATTGATATGTCTTAATAAGGTTCTGAAGAATAACCATCAGTTGGCCTGGGCTGGATTATTACATGTTCTTATTAATTTAAAGCTGATTAGTTATTTTTTTTTATTTAATATTTGGTCACTGGTTAAAAAGAAAACAAGGGCATAAAATGCCCATTTTCATGGGTGTCCCGGACATAACAACAACAATACAATACAAAAAAATAACAAATAAGTTAATTACAACAAGAACAAGTAGAACTTGAAAGACAGAGATGCTTCAAACATTTTTTTAAAAGCATATAAATAGCTACATGTTAAAATGTTATTAGGCAAGTCATTCCGCAATTTTACAATGTGAAAAAGCCAAGACCTTTGATCTAAGGAAGAGCTATATGAGGAAGGGTTCAATTTCCCAATGTTTACAGATCTAGTACAATAAGAATGAAGACTAACTGAGATACTAGACATAAATGAAACAGGTATCAAACTAATCAGTATCCTTTCGAATATTAATGAACTAAAGAAGTTCACTGTTTGCTCAAATGCAAACCAACCTAAAATATTATACACCATACAATGATAAGTGTAATGAGAAGCAGAACTAGCACATCTGCAAATGGAGTGATACAGTGTTTTCACATGATGCAAAGTAATACTAGTAGCAGAGGAGTAAATTGAGAGACCATAATAAATAATTTGTTACAATAAAGATTGAGCTAATACCTTTTTTGAGTAAGTTGACAAGCAATTACTGAATCTGTAAAGCTGCCATAATCTAGTATGTACTGTTTTAATAACATAATTAATATGATCCTGATATGTTAAATGATTCTATGTATGAATGGTTTACCCTGCATGAGCATATTCTGACCCTGACCTTCCTAGTAGTGAGGGTGGAAGTTGAGTTTCAGAAAAAGGCTCCAGTGCATTATGTGATATTTTAGTAATGATAAATCATTTTCTTCTAAGATGGAGATTATTTATGTGATTTTGTGAGAATCTGGTGCCTTTGTGACCCCTTTAACATCGGCCATGACAGCAATGAGAAAGATATCATTAATGATCATTGGTCCGAATAATGTATGCTGTGACTTGATAATGTAGCAAGCAGTATTACATTGCTTTTATGCATATAAATGTATAATCAATGCAAAAATGCAAACATATGGTTCTGTGTAAAAAGTAAAGAAGCAATGGGCATCCATTTGGAGTATTCCCATGTGAGGGAACACAAGCTGCTGATGTAATTTGAATTTGTATTTTAAAGCAGCAGTACTAGATACAAAAAAGCTGATCTTTTGCAACAGTTTGTTTCCAGTACTCTATTGATCACTTATTGTACCTAGTAATCTTTCTTATTTTCACTGTACTGTCACCCCACAATGTGCTCCATTTTCCGTTGTTTTTGTTTACATTTCTCCAACCTGCCATATTGAACTGGAACCCTCTGCTTACAACCACGCATCTGCATGACTCACAGTACTACACAGGGACAGGGGGAACATGCAGCATAAGGTCCCATGGAAGTAAACAAAAGATGTGATGTGACATGAAGGTGGAGCTCAGCTGCAAATTAGGCAGCAGCCATATTTACTGTGGATCCACAATAATGGGAATAAACTTTAAATATCTAAAAAACTTAAGATCACTAGAAAAAATATTAATAGATATGGAAACCAGAACTATGGCTGCATGCTTCCAGCTAAAAAGCAGAATTTTGATAATCACTTCCTGATTATCTATTACTGCTGATTTAACTTCAGTGTGTTTTTTGTTATGTTGATTGTCTACACCTGTTAAAAGTTTAAGTATTAAATTATTGGAGATGCACTTGATTGGCCTCCTTGAGGAAGTGTGCATGTGCAAAACCGATCAGGAGTGGACTATTAGGAGTGTTGTTCTTCTCCCAAGTATGATATTGGTAACTGTTATGTGCAACTGGAATAAATATTGGAATTCTTATTCCTGAATCAGTGTCAGTGCTGGTTTTATTTGCTGTGAGAGCAAATGAAAACCAACCTAAAATATAGATGCATACATAGATGTTGTCAGCAGATAAGGGCCTTGTAGCCCATCCAGTCTGCCCTATCCCTCTTTCTAATGCTTAAGGTACCGTAGATGCTACAAGTCCCCCCCTCTTTTTTCCTAGCTTGATAATTCCCATGTGCCTATCCCACACATTCTTGAATCCCTGAACCATGGCTGCCCCCTCCACTTCCTGGGGGGGGATCGTTCCATCTCTCCACCACCCTTTCAGTGAACTAGAATTTCCTCAAGTTCCCTCTAAGTTTCCCCCTTTTAATCTCATGCTGTGCCCCCCTGTTCTGCTATTTCCCTTCATGTTAATGATGCTCCCTTCTGGTACCCTGTTGATCCCCTGTAGATACATGAAGGTCTCTATCATGTCTCCCTTCTCTCTCCTTTTCTCCAGCGAGTACATATTGAGAGCTATGAGTCTCTCCTCATATGAGTTATGCTGCATCCCGGACACCATTTTTGTCACCCTCCTTTGTACCATCTCCATCCTATGTCTTTTTGGAGATGGGGCCTCCAGAACTGAACACAGTACTCCAGATGAGGCCATACTAGGGATTGTACAATGGTACCACCACTTCTCTCCTTCTATTTGTTATTCCCTCCTTATGCACCCTAGTATTCTGTTAATAGATACATTTCATACAGAGTACAATGATAAGTGGACCAAGAAGCAAAACTAGCAAATCTTCAAACAGAGTGATACAAGTGGGAATTTAACCTGGCATACATCATTAGCCCTCTTAGTGGCTGTGCATATATCCACCCTACCAATACCTGTGGCTGCCTGAAATTCCTGTCCCCGGCCACATAATCCTAACATAAAAGCCAAGCTAATTAGACTTGCTGTCCTCTGTCATGCCCTCCCACTCCTTCTCCTATCAGGCAATGTGCATCCAAACCTGGGCCCACCCCCCTCTCTCAGTACCTCTTCTGGGTCATCAAATGGACTCCTTCTAGCCACTGTCAACATCTGTAGCCTTCAAAAAAAAGCTTGATGTCCTTCAGGGCTGGATAGCACAGATCTCTCCAGATATTCTTGTGGTTACAGAGACCTGGCTTGATCCTGATACCCCAGACTCAGCTGTCCATATTCCTGGGTATTCTATCCTCAGAACTGACAGGCTAGCTAAGAGGGGTGGGGGCTGCATTCTTTACTATAGAGATTCCCTTCAGGCCTCACTAGTCCCTAGCATTCCCACTCCATCCCACAGTGCACAGGTTCTCACTGTGAAACTGCAACCTGACACATCTGGCAAAGCCCTACAGATAGTCACAGTTTATTATCCCCCCAGCACTAAAGGCCAGCATTTGACTTGGTAATGAACTGCCTAGCCCATCTGCCCACCTCTTGTGAAATCATTGCCCTGTGTGATTACAACGTCAACTGGCTAGCGACCTCCTCTACCCCCTACAAGGATGCTGTTGTGACACTGGACTTCACTCAAGTCATCCAGTCCCCCATGAGGCTAAACCATAAAACCTAGCACCTCCATACTCATTCACCTCATATTCACAAATTGTCCCACCCACATATCTGAGGTCTCAGTACTTCCTGATGCACTGAACAACCACTGTCAGTCCTCTGTAGATGGTCCTCAATAGAAATCCCAAAGCAGTGACCCAAATATATCTTTATACATTGCCTAAAAAAGGGATCATTCTCGCACCTCAAACAACACTTATTCAATGTGACTGAACCCCCATCACCACTGCACAGTCTACTGACAGTGCCCTGGATTACTTTATCTCCATGTTTAACTCTGCTTGTGACCACTATGCCTCAGTCTCCAAACAGAAAGTCAAAATTCTGGACATCCTCTGGCTCTCCTGTGCCTTATTTGACTTCATGAAGCAACGCGACAATCAGTGGCATAAAGCTAATGAATCGGGCAAACCACATGACCAACACCTCTACAAGGAACTTAGAAACTAATATACCTGGGAAATTCAGAAAGCCAAAGCTACCCTCTACCAGGAGACACTCTCCTCCTCCTGGGGTTCTGGGCATAAATTTTGGAACAACATTAAAGAACTGAATGGAAAATCTGTCTCCTCCCCCCGCCCAGCTGCTAGTATATGGCTCACTGTCCCAGGACCCCCTGTTGATTGCCAGTACCCCCAACACTGCATTTTCTGATCTTAGTGGTGTTCTTCCCCCAAACTTCTTCAACCCAGCCCTGGACTTGCCCACCAGCCCACCCCTTAAGTCATCCACCCCTGGATCCAGGCTCCGAGCAATCACCCCTGTAGAGGCAAGACCATGTTTAACCAAAGCCCTCAGGAAAACTCACTTTAGTAGTAACTTGCTGGACCTAAAACTAGTCCTCCTCACCTTAGACTCCATTATTTCCCCACTCACTGACATCCTAGACCAGTCCCTCTGTCATGGATAATTCCCCTCATGCTGGAAAGCAGCTGTCATCACCCCAATATTAAAAAGTGGGGACCACACCTCCCTGGGCAACTACTGCCCCATTTCCATTCTCCCCCCCCCAAGGCGCTAGAAAAAATAGTGTCAGATCAACTCTCAGACTATCTCACTGAATATGACCTTCTCTGCCCCAAACAGCAAGTTTTTTTTCTGCTTTTTTTTTTATCCAATTGTTTAACCAGGAGTGGCACACTAAGCTGAATGCTTGTTTACAGTTGCAACCTGAGAGCACAGGGAAGTTAAGTGACTTGCTCAGGGTCACACAATATGCAAGGGGGGCTGTGGGACTCAAACCCAGGTCTCCAGTTCTGCAACTCAGAGCCTTAAACCACTGTGCTATACTGCCTTCCTGGGTTTCAGGAAAGGCCACTGTACTACAACTGAACTTCTTGAATACACCACTTTTATAAGCAAAGCCCTTGATTGAGGGCACCTAGTTGGATCTGCCTATATTGACTTAACCAAAGCGTTTGACTCTGTCAGCCACACACTCCTAATCCAATCCCTGCATTGCATGGGCCTTTTCCTATACACTACCACATGGTTTAAAAAATACCTGAGTGACAAAACCCAGTGGATCAAGTTAAACTCCACACTCTCAGCCAGTAAACCGATACTTTTGGGAGTCCCCCAAGGCTCAACACTGGGCCCCCTCCTGTTTAGCATGTACTTGAATACTCTTCCAAAGGCCTGCTCAGGACAAATGCTTTTGTACTCCAATGACGTGGTTATATCTGACAGCCACTCGGACCTCCACTCCCTTCAATCCTCCCTGCAATGCTCCTTTTCTGAAGCCGAAGCCTGTTTCTCAGAACACTGTCTTGTCCTAAATTACAAAAAATATCAAGGCCATGCTTTTCACTCATAGACAAAATAAGCTTAAAAATTTACCCCTCAACATCCTTAAAGTCAAGGGCTCCCTTCTCAATCTCGTACCCACCTTTAAATACTGGGGCGTCACCCTTGACTCCTCTCTCACATACCATGATCACATCAATCTGCTCAGCTCAGCTATCAATTCCAGACTAGGTGTCCTATATAGGCACAGAGGGTGTCTACCGCCTGACACCCTAGGTCTTGCCATGACATAATCGGTGCTCTCCCTTATTGACTATGGGATTGTTATCTATGGCACAGCCAACCCCACTGCCCTGTGTCAAATCATGATCTTCCAAAATAAAGCCTGCTGGTTAGTCACTGGATGCAACCATTGGACACATACCTGTAAGCTCTATAGAGACATGAACTGTCTTAATTTTGAAGGCAGACTCAGGTACCAGACCTGTCTCCTTTCTAGGAAGAGCTCCCTAAACACCTCCCCCTCAGGTCTCCGCAACCTTGTTCAGCCATCCAATCAGCTAAGTTCTACAAGGAGCTCCTTGCCAGCCCCCCTCTCTGTACCCCACTGCAGGACCTCTCTGGGCCAAAACTCCTTTCACTACAGGGCTCCCCTCTGGTTGAATGAAATGCCATTGGCCATCACCCTGGAACAGTAACTAGGCCCATTTAAAACCCTGCTCCATGCTGAAATCCTCTCCCACTCCAGCTGTGACTGTGCTTAGTCCCTCTCCCCCTTGTCTGTGACTATAACCATTTGATTTCTGTATATTGTTATCGTACATGTGGGACTTATAATGATTTGACATGAGTTGGTCCATTCCACCCTTGAACTGTAACTTGTCTTCTCTATATGCCTCTTATTGTATATACTGTTTCTAAACTTGCAATGTATGTATTCTGGTGTGTTCTCAGTATATTTATTATTGTGTATCTTGTCATTTCTTGTAATGTATGCATAGCTAGTAGAGTTAAGCTAGCCCTGGCAAAAAGAAATACAGGTGAGGAGGTACAGACAAAGTGGGCAAGCATTAAAGATGCAAAATTTGAAGCAACATCCCATTGTTGTTAGAGAGAAAAAGAAGTGCAAAAGAAGAAGGAAACCACTTTTTATCTCAAAAACAGTAGCAGAAAAGTTCAGAGCCAAAAGGCTGGCCTTCAGGAAATATAAGGGAGTGCAGCAGGATGAAGCTAGGGAGGCATCCCAAACTTCCCTAAAGGAAGCAGGGAAGGCAGTAAGGCAGGCAAAGGCCTAAACCAAGGAAACACTAGCACAAACAGTAAAAGAAGGTGAGAAGACTTTCTATAGATACATTAGTGACAGGAGAAAGTCCAGAGGGGGTAATTCTAAGATCAAAGGGGATAAGGGGGCATGTGAGGAGGATGGCCATGAAAAAGCATCTATCGTAAATAGATACTTCTGCTCAGTATTTACTAAAGAGTAGGTAGGGCAGGGCCCACAGCTCAGCACCGTGGACACAGGGGGGAGGGAGGTGTGCACTAGTCCCTTCACAAAGAAAGGATCCTACAAGAGCTTGATAAGCTCAGGGTGGACAAGGCAATGGGACCTAATGGCATACATCCCAAGGTACTAAAAGAGCTAAGGGTGGAACTAGCAGAGCCATTATCAGAACTGCTTAGTGAATCTCTGAGCACAGGAGAGGTCCCAGAAGACTGGAGAAGGGCTCATGTGATCTCACTCCACAAGAGTGGTAGCAGGGAGGAGGCAGGGAACTACAGACCAGTCAGTCTTACCTCAGTAGTGGACAAGATTATGGAGGCACGCCTTAAGGAAAGGATAGTGAAACACCTAGAATCCATAGGAGCACAGGATCCAAGACAACATGGGTTTACAAAAGGATGGTCCTGTCAAACTAATCTCATTGATTTCTTTGACTGGGTAACCAGAGTGGTGGACCAAGGGGGAGCAGTTGATGTCACCTACCTTGACTTCAGCAAAGCTTTCAATACTGTTCCACACAGAAGATTAATTAATAAGCTGGGTAGGCTAGGAGTGGATCAGAATTTGGTCATCTGGGTGGCAAACTGGTTGATGGGCAGAAAACAGAGAGTGGTGGTAAATGGTATACAGCCAGAAGAGATGCAAGTCACAAGAGGGGTATGTCAGGGATCAGTCCTGGGGCCAGTACTTTTCAATATCTTCATCAGTGACATTGCAGATGGACTAGAGAGTACGGTTTGTCTGTTTGCAGATGACACCAAGATCTGCAACAGAGTAGATGATCCAGATGGGGTGGGCAGAATGAGAAGAGATCTGGATAAACTAGCAAAATGGTCAGAAGAGTGACAACTGGGGTTTAATGCAAAGAAGTGCAAGATCATGCACATAGCGAAAAAAACCTGAAGCCACCTATAGGCTTGGAGGGGAGTTGCTGGCAGTCACAAGAGAAGAAAGAGACTTTGGCGTCATCATCACCGATGTCCTGAAATCATCCAACCAGACCACTAAAGCTGTAGGTAAGGCTATAGGGATGCTGGGGTGTATTAGTAGGGATATCACAAGTCAGAAGAGGGAGGTAATAATCCCTCTTTAGAAGACACTGGTTAGGCCCCATCTGGAGTACTGCATGCAGTACTGGAGGCCACACCTTCACTAGGACATTAACCAAACTGAGGCAGTTCAGAGAAGGGCAATCAAAGTGGTGCAGGGACTGCATCAGAAAATATATGAGGACAGATTAATAGAGCTCAATATGTATACCCTTGAGCAAAGGAGGGAGAGAGGTGATATGATCGAAACATTCAAACACCTTAAGGGCATTAACAAGGTGAAAGAGTCTAACATGTTTCAATATAAGAAAAAAAGAAGGACAAGAGGACACAACATGAGATTAAAGGTAGGCTGATTAAGGGGTAATGTGAAGAAGTTCTTTTTCACTGAAAGAGTGGTGGATGCACAGAACGGCCTACCTCAGGAAGTGGTGGATATGAATACAGTGCAGGGCTTCAAACAGGCATGAGATAGGCATAAGGTAACAATACAGATGAGTATGAATAGATAGGCCATTGACAGAGCAAAGGCCGATGGCACATTCATAAGGTAGAAAAATAGGCAGACTGGATGGGCCTTGCGGTCCTCATCTGCTGTCAACTTCCATGTTTCTATGTTTCTGTATCTGATGTGGAGCCTTTGCAAAGGAGTCCTTGACTCAAAGGTTGTAATTCTGATTCCTTCAATAAATAAAACAATAATAAACACTGTTTTCACACAATGCAAATTAGTAAGAGTAGCAGAGAAGTACATTTAGAGACCATAATCAGTAATCAAGTTACAATAAAGATTGAGCTAACACCTTCTTTGAGTAGGCTGATAAGCAATTATTGAATCTATAAAGCTGCCCTAATCTAGAACGTACTGTTTTAATAACATACTTAATATGATCCTGATATGTTACATTTTGATCCAATATGAATCCCAAGTATTACCATTTTTTTTATTTAAACATTTGATAACCAGGAAAGCACACTGAGCTGAGACTCGTTTCAAGGTGTGACCAAAGGAAGGGGGAAAGAGTTATAAAGCAGAAAATACATAATGGATACATTAGATAGATATACAGTTGCATGCATTATACAACAAAGTATTGTACATTCAGATGGACTATATACAAATAGTATCATACAGTTCTGAGGATTAGATTACTATGCACAAAAACACTTGGCATAAGGCTGGGCCTGTCAGTGGCTAGGCACAAGTGCAGGTGGTGAGTGGAAGTTGTCAGATTTGGTATTTGAAGCAGTTGTAAGAGGATGAATTTCTTAGGAGAGATGGAAGCTGGTTTCATAAAGAGGGGAGTTTAAATGTCAAGGCAGATTTGCCAGTGGACAAGGAAGGTTTGGGGAAGGAGAAAAATGGGTTTCCCTTGAGTGCAGTGAGTATGGGGAAACAGCAGCTAGTATTAGCCTCTCTGCCAGGTAAGGGGGAGCAGGTTGAACCAGAATTTGGATATGAAGGAGATGGAGTGGCTGAAGTGATGATGTGATAGGGGTGGTATCCCGAGGGAAGAAAGGAAAGTGCAGTGGTGGGTTCTGAGAGGAAAATTTGTAGCAAAGCAGCAGAAAGCATAGAGGAGTGAGTTGAGCCTGGATAACAAGGAGAAGGGGCAGTGCCATACACTATGGCAGTGTAGTCAAAGATGGGAGTGATCATTTTTGCTAATAATATTCATCTAACAGGTAGTGGGAGGGCATCATTATTTCTGTATAGTAGGCCTAGCTTAGGGCAGAGCTTTAATGTGATGGCATCGATATGATTTGAGAAGTTTAACTGGAGTTTGAGCCATACTCCTAGATATTTGTAGGTAGAGACAGCGTTTAGTGGGGTCCCAGCTAGGTAGGTGGTAGAAAGGGGACAGGATATTCTTGTGTGTTTTTGAGCAGACCTAGAAGTCATGGAAACAGTTCTGGATGAATTTAATTTGAGATGGTTTGCGTGAAACCAAGACAGCATATTGTGATAATCATGTTGCAGTCGTGATTGAATGCTGCTTAGAACTGGGCCAGATGTGAAAAGGATGGTGTCATCTGTGTACATGTGGCTGTGGGATCTTGAACAGACAGATGGGAAGTCATTAATAAATAGAGAAAACAGAACGGGGTTCAGAATCGAGCCCTGGGGCACACCTGCTAGTATGGGACATTGGGGGGGGGAGTGGATTCTGCAATTCTGACTGACTGGAGCTTATTTTCAAGGTACAATCTGAACTATTGAATTGCAGGAGGGGTGAGTCTGGCTACCTTGAGTTTGTCAAGGAGCAGAGGCTGTGAAACAGAATCAAAGGCCTTTGCCAGATCAATGAAGATTGCAGCAGTTAGTTGGCCTTGATCAGAGGCAGACTGGATCTGTCCAGCGATGCAAATGAGGGACAACATGGTGGAGTAGTGCTTTCTGAACCCAGACTGATATGGGGAGAGGAAATTTATGGACATGAGAAAGTTAGTCTGGACTGGACAAGAGCTTTTTGCAGTTTGACAAGAGCGGAGAGTAGGGAGATTGGTTGGTAGTTTCCAGGTACTGAGGGGTCACCACTCTTGTAGAAAGGGATGACATTAGCAAGTTTCCAAGCTTGGAGGACAGTGCCAGAGGAGAAGGGCAGGTTTTGTAGCAAGTGAGGGGAACAGCAATTGGAGGTGCAGATATATGGAGAAGTTTGGGGAGGATGCCATCAGGGCTGGATTTTCAGATTTTTTAAGGCGTAGAGGGCATTGAGGACTTCTTCTAGTGAGGTGGGAGTGAGGAGGACATTGTTTTGCTACCTTGCATCCCTTGTTCAATTTTGGCACTAAATAAATCATGAAAAGAAGGTATTCCTGTTACTCAGAAACCAGCTCTGGGGTCAATAAATTAGATTTTTGTATGCCTACAGTATCAGCCAAAGAAACAACCATACAATCAGAAGTAATAATTATAATTTATTACAATACTCATGCCAAGCATATGACAGAGAAAATCACAATGGAGTTGGGTTCTCGACAGTCTGCAGAAGAATGTACAAAGTCTCAGTGAGGAGCTGGCTTACACAAGGTTATATACAATAGGTAGCATCGTGGCAACAGAGATAACATCATAGTTATGGACATAAAGAACATAATTTGTTGGTTCTATATTTAAAACAAGGTGGTCTTCCTTGGGTAAATACTTAGGAGACAGAATTACTAATGAGTATAATATGAGACAAAGAATTCGTCTCTGTCAGCATGAAGCTTAGGCAAAGAGAAATGCTGACTGGCCACAACTACACGTGGCATACTAGCCCAAGTGTAAGACACACTACATATGATTATATGAGAATATAAGTATATAAGTGTATACAGTAATCACTGACGATCCATAGGAGTCACCTTATCAATAATTAGGTAGATTATATATAGAATATATATAAAAGACAAACATAATCTACAGTAGGTAAATGCATTATAGTGAGGTATAATGAATCATGCAGGATATAATCCTATAAAGATATAAAAATTTGAATATATTAGCAGCGAAGCACATTCCTGGCACTCATGCCTGTACAATGGGTGCCTAAATCGATATGTTAGTGCAAAATAGCAGTATCACAGTATAATAGACCAGGAATACAGCGTAAGGTGTATGTGGGATGAATGGGGGCATAACCCAGGTGCAACAGTCCTAAATTCAAGTTGAGAGCAAAAAAATAAAGATTTGGTTTCAGAAACATTAAGCATCATTCCAGTATCCATCATCCATTGCTGAACATTTGAAGAATAATTCTGCAAATTAATACTAATATCCCAGAAATATTCTCCAGGCAACAAGGCTGTTGCAGCATGTAACATAGAGGATAATGTATATTCCTCTATCTGTAACAAGTTTGTAAACTCTTCGAGAGGTCATCATGGTGACGTTTGGAACCTCAAGAGTGAAGCTTGAGAGGTTCAGTCACCATGATGACCTCAAGAAGAGGTTTTCAAACTTGTCACAGATAGAGAAATATACATTATCTTTTATAGTGTATGGTCACCTGTCTGTGTTGACAAATTAGGAAATTGTTACTCCACCCCCTAGAATGAGACAGAAATGCAAAGATGGCAACATTTGTATTGATTTTTACGTACATTTCATATGGCTTACATCGGATGGCAAGAGCAATTGTAGTAGATTGAAAAAAAAAATGATCGCAAAACCCCGGGAGAAAATAGTGTCCGACATGCTTTGATCTGGTGCCTGCATTTTTAAAATCGCCACTTGCAACTGTGTACAGTTATGACAGCTGTTTAAAGAGTATGCAGCTCACGCCTACAGCATTTTGTGAAAAGGTTCCAAGTTGTTATGCTTCAGTAACTATGTACCGGGTGCAGCATAACAACAAGCTACTGTAGCATACCAACTTTTTAGCTGATATGGAGTTTTATGAATAACAGCATTCTACCATACATTATACAAATACTGTATATCCTGCATTAAGAATAATATTACAAGTAAGGATAAGGAGGTGATTGTCCCAATTTATAGAGCATTGACGAGACCCCACATTGAGTACTGTGTACAGTTTTGGTCACTGCAAACTAGGAATGACATACAGACAATTGAGGGGATTCAGAGGAGAACAACTAAAATAATCAAAGGGTTGGAGGGTATGTCATATAAAGAAAGATTAAAAGAGTGGGTGTTATACAGCCTGGAAATGAGAAGACAAAGAGGCAGCTTAATAGCAGTGTACAAGGCATTTTTCAACCCAGACGTCATCCAGTACTTTCATTTACAACATAAGAATAAGGGTAAATTGACAAGGTGGGTCATAATAAAGAGCTAAGGGTCAATCACTTCAGAACTGAAATGGGGAGAGGATGGTTTAGTGAGAGGGTGGTGGGACTTAGAACAGTATACAAAGCAAAGTAGTTGACAGGAGTTCACTGAACAGCTTTAGGCACAACCTGGATACTTACTTATTAGAGAGTGGTCTCAATGGTTAAACCCATTAAATATGATGGACAAGCATGACAAGCTCATGCCTACTCTTGTCTGTAAAGTATATGGGACCAATTTTGGTGGCCTTCCTTGGATTGGTACACCATACACCAAATCTCTGATTGAGTCAAACTAGGGTACACTGGGGACTCTGCACCAGATTTTGTCAGAATTAAGGTCCTGGCACCAAACTCCCTGAGTTTGCTGCAAGCCATCCTTTGCAACAAACATGCAGTACAGTGCACAGGAAAGGAATGCTGCAAGCTGTGGGACATTCATCTAGCAGTGGTGCCCATGGCATGGACCCCCCACCTGGGCATACTGAAGGCTGGTGGGGCCCATGGAGGGCAGAATGTGGTGGGTTGGGGTGGGGGTGGCAACATACCCTGACATATCTAGGGCATAATTGTGGCAGTGGCAGGAACTGGACTGTGGGGAATTTGGTCTGGTGACAGGTAAAGGGGGGTGGTTCTGGAGGACAATTACTGTGGCTCCACCAGTGCTGGGATGGGGGGTCCAGGTGAAGGATGGCTACTGACAGCCACTGACATTGACCAGAAATGGGGGAATGGTCCACTTCCCACCTTGTCATGGCTCACAGACTGGTGCACAGCCATTAGACCAGCCCCTGCCTGATCTACTCTGGCAGCCTATTGGAGTGGCTTGCTGAATTCCAATTAAGGGGATGCTGCAGTGCTGCCCTGGCACAAGCCCCCCTCCACCTTGTGCACTGGTATGTGCATCATAAGGATGATACAATCCTGGACAGTACAGGTAGTCCCCCAGTTGGTGCAGGGTGTGTGTGTAAATCAGGAATGGTGCACGGTACAGTGCAAGATGCCCCTTGCTCCAGCCCTTGTTGGTGCAAGCACTGTGTCCATTCCAAATTATTTAAAAAATTGGGCCCTATGTATCTATGTAGGATTAAGGTTCCATAGCCTAGGGGCAAGATTGAGGAATGCTATCCTATTTTTTTGTGCATCTTATGGATGGCCAGAGGGATATTATCACTGGATCTCAAAGGGTAGGAACTACGAGTAGGCTGGAGGAGTGATGCAAGAGGCAAAAGCAGTTGATTATGATGCCTTTATCTGTTCCCCCAAGCTCTCTTGGGCCCACTCATGAGGGGAGTCAGATGCTTAGGTAGCAAAATCCAATTTGACCACGAGTCACTCATGTGGAATTCTGCCATCCGCTGCTAACTGGCAGCCTATTCTGCCTCATGAGGTTATGCAGATAGCAGCATATCAGAGGTTAGGTAGTGCTAGTAGTTGAAACTCCTGAAATTATTTATCTCCAGTGCCTGAACTGATTACTAATAGATACTACTCTTTCTCCTTAAATATCAGAAGCAATACTAGCTGGATTGCCTTTACCGTGAGGTATGAGGGGAACACGTGAGCATTGGCATGACAGTGCTTGGCAGCACAACTAAATGAAACCAAGCATATGGCAGAAAATGGCAAGAAAAATATGCTATCTACAGTAAACTATGCAGGAAACAACCAATCTATGATGTACAAAGCAGCAACTGATGAACAAACCTGAGGGAGACTAAAGACGGCAAGAACAATGAAATTCACTGTAGCTATAGTCTGATAAGTGCAAAACACATTAAATTGCCAGAAATATCACATAAGGAAAAGTGTTCCCCTGCTAGCTACTGATGCTAGCTGATGAGATGGGAAAATAACCATTTTATTTATTTCATAGATATTTTGCCAGGTGAGCAAACAAAGCCCAAGAGCCTTGTTTCCATTTGGAATCTGTGGGAAGGGGAGGGCAATATGGGATAGCAAAGGTAATACACATGTACATAGCATAAAAATGCAGTAGCCATACATACATACTGCAAGACACATTTACATTGCTTTCCCCATATTGAAAGCAGGGGTAGATATTTATAGGTACATCATGACTGTAATGCATTTGACAGTGGTCAGCTTACTTGTTCAGGGGCACATAGTCAATCTCTTTTAGAAAGGAGGGGCCCTAGATATGTTTTGGGACAGTTGTGGCAGGACTGAGGGGTTTGTAGAGCACCTTGATCAATATCTTAGCTGTTTGGAAATTGGGAATGGTAGAAAACATGACAGGGAGGTAGTTCCAGATGTTAGGAAGTCTGTATCTGAACAACGCCTACTCTAAGTGGCAAAGCCAAGCTTCTCTTACCTTTAATTTTTTGTAAAAAAATTATCTGGAAAGCTCAGGTTTGTGCTTCTAGCTTGGAAGAAGCACATGAATCAACTGAGACTGTCTAGGAATGCTGGAAGCCAGAAAGAGTCAGATTTCACAGCTTTGACATTGTATGCATCTTCTAGGTGATAATCCTCAAAGCAGGGACTTTGAATGCTATGAAAGACATATGAGCTATAGTGGTTGTGAGCTGAAAAAATTAAACTTCAAGGATTGTTAGAGATGTGCTGAATGACAGTTATTTGATAGATGGCTTTACAGACAAATTGCTAGATTTTAAATTGCAAAGAAATTCAAATGCAAATTTTGTGAATGCGCAACTATTTTTCTCAAATTTTTCAAAGCTGGATTTCTTTAAAACTTACATGCCATTTTGTGACTCACAATCCCAATGTTTGTGAAATAAGATACATTGGGGCCAATGTACTAATATAATGCAATGGCTGTGTCATGAGCAACAAGCGCATGTAAGTGTATGCGACCCTCAAATGCGCATACCATGGCCATGTGGCATGCATGTAGGGTGCACAGAGGCATGCAAATGTATCCCCTGCATATCACCACCACAGCAGCACTACACACAGGCAGATATTCATGGCCACATAACAGCTTGCGTGCTGCACACATATGTGCATTCATGACATGCAATACAATACCCTGCCATATGTTGCCACATGTGCATCATTATGCCATGTGGAGGGCTGCCATAAAATGTAGGCAGTTAAGGCATGCATACAGGGCAGGACACAGCACCTGCAATGTATGGGTCATGGGCACATGACTGGATAGGCCACCACTGCAGATGGCCTGTGGTAACTCACAGATGTAGTGATAGAGGAGGATAGAGTGAGGGAGGGGCTGCTGGCATTGAAGGTGGACAAATCACCAGGCCCAGACAGAGAACATCCAAGGGTACTTAAAGAACTGTCTGAGGAGCTGGCAGGGCCACTGGCAGACCTATTTAATAGTTCACTAGAGTCAGGAGTTGTACCACAGGACTGGAGAACAGCACATGAAGTGTCCTTCCACAAAAGCGGTCCCAAGGATGACCCAGTGAATTACAGATCAGTTAGTCTGACCTCCATTGTGGGCTATCACATGGAAACCATACTAAAGGAAAGGTTGGTGGACTATCTTGAGGAGCATGGTCTTCAGGATGCGAGGCAGCATGGGTTCATGGGGGGAGATCATGTCAAACAAATCTGATGTTTTTGACTGTGTCACTAAGATGGTAGACAGGGACCAAGTGGTAGACATCCTCTATCTTGATTTCAGCAAGGCCTTTGACTCTGTGCCCCACAAAAGGTTCATCGGGAAGTTGTTGGTTTTCAGGGTTGGGGAAAAGAAGGCCAGATGGGTGGAAAACTGGCTGAGGAACAGAACCCAGAGGGTGGTTGTGGGGGGAGAGTTATCTGGCATTATAGCGGTAACTAGTGGGGTACCGCAGGGCTTGTTGCTGGGGCCAGTGTTGTTCAATGTCTTCATTGATGACATTGGAGATGGCATTAAGGGCAACATATGCCTATTCATGGATGACACCAAGCTCTGTGGGAGAGAGGACACAGCTGAAGGGATACAGAACCTACAGAAAGATGTGGAAAAGCTGGGGAAGTGGTCCAAGATCTGGCAGCTTGGCTTTAATGCCAAGAAATGCAAAATTATGCATATTGGAGCCAAGAATCCCAGGACAGAGTACTACCTGGGTGGAGTCCAAGAATCTGCATCAGAGGAGGAGGAGAAGGACCTGGAGTGATGATCACTAGTGACCTGACACACTCCATGCAGTGCAAGAAAGCAGAAGCAAATGCAAACAAGATCCTGGGATGCATATCTAGGAGAGAGGAGGTTATACTGCCCATGTGCAGGTCACTGGTAAGGCCACATCTAGAGTATGGAGTTCAGTACTGGTGCCCACACCTCAAAAAGGACATTAACCTGCTGGAGAAGGTCCAGAGCAGGGCTACAAAGATGATAGCAGGTCAGCAGGGTAAGGCATACGAGGAGAGATTGAGGGCACTGAACATGTCTGGAAGACAGGAGAGAGAGAGAGAGAGAGAGAGAGAGGACCTTCATGTACTTGAAAGGAATAAATAAGGTTGATAAGGAGAGTCTCTTTAAACTGAGTGGCAACCATAACATGAGGTGGGACAGTCTTAAGCTGGAGGGTGGGAGATTTAGGAGGGAGGTCAGTAAGCACTTCTTCACAGAGACTGTGGTGGACACTTAGCATCCATTGCTGGAGGAGATCATCTCATTGAAGACAGTGAGCAGCTTTAAGAGAGGGTGGAATAGGCATGGGGGAAGGTAAGGATCATGGGTAGAAAGGATGGGAGAAGTGGGGAGGGAGGGCAGGGACATTAGCTCAAGCTGTGGACCCTGCAATACGAGCAGACTTGATAGATCAAATGGCCTTCTTCTGCAGGCTTCTTTGTATGTTTGTATGTAACTCATAGGTCTGAAAGCAGCAGTTTAATATTGTGAAATGTGTAAAATAAACACACAGCATAGGCATATGGTAGGACACCAAGTGACAATAGGGTGCCCCAAATGGCTGACAGTACCAGCTGGTGTCATGACATTGCTGACTGGAAGTATGAGACAGGTGTAGCACAAAACTATTTATTCTATGTACCTGTATATTGCAGTAATAGAAAAAATGTAAATACATCCCCAACAATGGACAGGTGTCTCGGTGAATCAGAGCACTGTCATGCAGCTAGTCCTCCTCCCCCTCCTCCTCCTCTAAATCTCCACTTGACCCCTTCAGGGTGGTGGCTGTGTACCCCATCTCCACTAAGTCAGTTCTTCTGTGTGGCCCACAATATCCCTGAAATGAAAGGTACACAGAGGACAGTCATGAGCGGGTTGCGCATGCAAGGCCACAGCTGTACACAGCAGGTACACAGTTCTGCCCCCTCCATCACCATCTATCTTCAAGAGCTCCTGTAATGCCCATAGTTCCCCTATATTGTCTTTGTAGTGGGCATCTGTAGAGCCCACCATTCAGTAGAGGAATTAAGGAATTCAGAAATATATACAACCACCTCTGCCTATGGGCCAGCACCACCAATGCAGTGCCATCTGGCTGCTCCAGTGTTTCAAGGACAATCCATCACAGATATCTGTGGATGTCCTGTGAGTTGTAAGGAGGGGGAAGAACATCCATGACACAGTAAACACAGCAAACAGCATGTGTGCATCGGTGAACCATGACAGGTGAATACTAGGGCTGTGCGAATACCTTTTCCCGACTATTCTGCTGAATATTCGGTATTCGGGTCCCAGGTATTCGGTATTCGTTATTCAGCTAGAAAAGGTGTTTTTTAAGGAAACTTTAAAAAAGCACTTTAACAACACAATTAATCACCCATTAAACCTGGTGTAGCATATACACCTCAATGAGACTTCAACCACCAAACGCAGAGCTCTCATTAATGCAACACAAGCTAGATGCAGCACACTTGATCCACCACGCCACACATATAGCACTCCGAAAACAATATCAAACATTGCATTGGGTCAGCACTGGAGGGTGTTCATGGTCACAGACACAGTATCACATGAAATGGGCATCGGTGACTGAGTGCTTGCAATAATGGCAACTCAATCCTGGTGCATACCGAAGGGGCTACTGCTAAGGAAGGGTGACCAGATGGGGGGAGGTGGTTGCATATAGTGACAGGACATCACTATATGTGTATGTGTGCGGGTTGACAGGGTCCAGAGTGACAGAAGGGAGGGAGGGAGGGTTGGCCTGGTGTGGTTGGTGTGGGGTGGCCAAGCTGGCTCCATATCGTGGTTGGTGGTTGTCAGCCTAAAGGTGCAAGGGTTCCAGGTTCAGGTCCGGGCATGCCTACATTTTTGTGTGCCCAGCTCTCAATTGTTTTTTCTTCAGATTTTGCACCTCCCCCAACATGCACCCCTCTGGAGTTAAGAATTCTTTAGTAGGGGGTGTAGGGCAATGCAAGGGGCACAGCCCACTGCATGAACTATCAAAATTTAAGTCCCTGCCACTGTTTTCCTGTGCGTTGGGGATGTACATCACTAAAATAGATTTTTGGTGATATATACTTACCCTGCCACCAATCGTGATTGCGCTTTTGTGGTTATCATATAAATCCACAGACACAGGGTAGACGGTGCTTTGGCCATGGGCATAAAAATAGTGGTAACAGTGGCTGCCATAGTGGTGACAGCTGAAAGGGTGGCTGCTGCATGAATGGCACCAGTGGTGGTGGGAAGCACACTGACTACAGATGTAGCAGCCATAGTGGTAGGAGTGGGGACACTGGTGGTGGTGTCTGCTGCTTCCTACACAAAGCATGTATGCACTAATGCCCTCCTACTACTGCAAAAAAGGATGTGACAGTGAATGTATAGATGGAACAGGTGGTGACACCAGTAGTAGTAATAGTTCTGCCGGTGGTATTAGTAGTAGTAGTACTATTCCCAATTCTACAAGAACTAAAAGGCTTGCTTGGGGAGAAAAATATTTGAGACCATCTAATAAAGAGTCACCTGTCTGTCATCGTCCATGTAGTCTATCTCACCACCTTCTCTGGAATTGTATTATGTATCAGTAGTATACAGTGAAGCAAGACAAGATGCAACTCAACACCTTGCAGTAAATGCTGTCACAGAATATTGGATGACTAGAGATTAACTGCCATTGAATTACACTGCTCCTTGCAGCATACTGCAGCACTTTACAATAATTTTGCAGGCATGGAAAATAATTGAGACTGGTGATGCCACACTGGTAACCAGAATATTTCAGGCATGTGAAATACTAGGGACTGATGATGCCACACCGGTAACCAAAATATTTCAGGCATGGGAAATACTTGAGATGGGTGATGCCATATTGGTAACTAGAATATTTCAGTCATGTGAAATACTGGAGACTGGAGATGCCATACTGGTAACCAGAATATTTCAGTCATGTGAAATACTGGAGACTAGAGATGCCATACTGGTAACTGGAATATTTCAGTCATGTGAAATACTGGAGACTGGAGATGCCATACTGGCAACTGGAATATTTCAGGCATGTGAAATACTTGAGAATGGTGATACCATACTCGTAATCATAATATTTTAGTCATGTGAAATACTTGAGACAAGATATGCCACACTGTTAACTGTCATATTGCAGGCATGGGAAATACTGAGACTGGAGATGCCACACTAACTGCCATATTTTCTGCACTCGAAATACTTGAGACTGGTGATGCCACACTTGTAACTGCCATATTTCAGGCATGGGAAACACTGAGACTGGAGATGCCACACTTGTAACTGCCATATTTCAAGCATGGGAAACACTGAGACTGGTGATGCCACACTTGTAACTGTCGTATTTCAGGCATGGGAAACACTGAGACTGGAGATGACACACTATTAGCTGCCATATTTTATGCACGTGAAATACTTGAGACTGGTGATGCCACACTGGTTACTGGCACCTGGAAAGCTGTTAAAGGGATCAATGGAATATGGGCATGAGCAACACAGGGTATGAGAGATGTAGGAACACCAGTTGAGGATTTTGTATTGGGAACAGCAATCAATAGGTGGGTGGCAGTTTTAGGCACTGGGAACTGCAGGGCATGCTTGTTCAAAAGAATATACCATGACAGTGGAAGTAATAAAGGAAAAGGGTGCTGGTCACAGATTTGTGTTAGTATGACATTGAGTATGAACGTTAACATGTGCTTATTTGCTAACAGAAAAATGATGGTTAACACAGAATGGCTTGTGTGTGGGTCAATGCTGCAACACACAAATGCTGTATTCAGTACAAGACAATTATTTAATGCAAGTGTTAGTGGCCATGTGTGTACCCAAGGTGAGGTAGATTTATTTTTATATACACAAGTTGTTCCACATGTGTTGGGTCAAGTGGAGGATCGGTGAGGCTCTACTACATCCCCAGCAGTGCTGAACTTTCATTCAGATGGTATGCTGGTAGGGGGCAAGAGATATATTTAAGTGCCAACTGTGCCAAGTGTGGAGATGCTTTCATCCTTTTGATCCAGTATTCCACTGGATTTATGGAGAATGACTCATTGAAATAGCTGTTCAGCAGATTGGGTGCCAACTGCGGCTGCTGTTCTGTTCTCTTCCGCTGCTCAGCCTGTAGTGATGAGCTGAGTTCAGCCCAACAGTCACCCTCCTTCTCAAGGTTTTCCTTACTGCTTTCAGTTTGCGATTCTGAGACTGGCTCATCAATAGGATTACCTGCTGGTTTCATTGACTCAAGGATGCAGAAACTAAGTTCTGAGCACGTCTGCTTCTGAATGTCTGTAACCCTGTGAGTGGGCATTACAAGGCGTAGTACCTCACACTTGAAATGTGGATCCAACATGGTGGCAAATATATGCTTTTTATTGGAACACAGATCAGAAAAACTAACTTCTAGTTCTGTGGTCAGGTTTTCCACAAGGGATATCACTGTTCCTGGTGTCTGGTTTGAATCTTTCTCAGCATTTTCACTGAATCTCCTCATGGCTTTTTTTCAGGATCTGTACAGCAGGAATTACCTGACTTAGCAGTGCAGAATCAGAGCTAAGGTCACGAGTGCTCCTTTCTAATGGTGCTAAAACCTTTACCAAGCCCTCAATCACAGCCCAGTCCTGATGTCCAAGGACTCCCCCATATCTGTTTCCATGCTCATCTCACTTTTGCTCCAGAAGCCTTTGCAGCATGTAGTAGGTGGAATTCCACTGGGTCTGTACATCCTGGATGAGATTATGCTGCTGCATTTGAAGATGCTCTTGTAGCTGATGCAGATGGTTTGTGGCTTTCACAGAGTGATGGAAGTGGCTGCATATGCTTCTGGCTACTTTGACTGTGTGATCTGCCTCCGCTGTGTTTGCCAAAGCCTTTGTCACCACCAAATTTAGTGTATGAGCAAAGCAGTGTATCCCATCAAAATTGCCATCTCTAAGTGCTTTTATCATATTTGTGGCATTGTCTGTGACCACAAACCCTGCCTGCAGATTGTTGCCATCAATCCATGGGCTCAACATCTCTTGCAAGAATGACAGTATGTTTATAGCCCGGTGATCCTTTTCCATAACACTGACATTTAGCAAAGCAGACCTGCAGGGAGAGGGGGAAGAGACAGAACCAGCATCAGTACCACCATCACCACCAGTGACTACCACATCTGCAACACACCAGTGTGCTGTCAGTGACATATATGCATGATTTGAGTTCATGCTGGTCCATATGTCAGTTGTGCAGTGGAAAACTCCACCAACAGACTGTGCTAGTAGTCTTGCAACTTCTTTTCTCAAATCATGGTAAATGTTGGGTACTACAGTATGTGAAAATGTGGTCCGTGATGGTATATTATACCTAGGGTGCAAATGCTGCAGCAGCCTACAGAAACCTGTGTACACACCACACTTTTCCTTGAACTGACAGTGAAAGTACAGGTCCCAATAGGGCGACCATGGGCATGATTTGCCCCTTTCCCCTTGTCAGACCTGGGTGCAGTGGATGCACTTGTTCTACCCCTTTCTTTTTCCGCAACAGATGTAGTTGTAAAACTACTTTGTGTATCAGATGGAGGTGAACTTGACACAACTCTTTGAAAGGACAGAGTGGACTGTTTTTTTTTTTTTTAGGAGGAGGAGGAGGGCGACCCTGACCGGCCTGCTTGCCACGACAAGAAGTACTGCATTTTTTGGCAGCTGCACATTCATGCTTCTCACACAGATATGCCGCATATTTGGCCTAATCGCCAAATTCGCATAGGTGGGTATCACTGTCAGATGATGTACTTAGCAAGTCTTGAGGCTCTGGTAAATATTCAGAACCAGATGAATGCTCTTCTTTGGAATCCTCCACATCAGCAAAAGGAAATGTGATGAGAGGAAACTTGTGAGGCTGAGCAACAGTACATTTTGGTAACACAATTGGTGCAGTCATTGTAACAGTCTCATGGTCACTACTAGTCACAGTACCTATGGTCATGGGCACCGTTGGCAAGGTAGTAGCACTGTTGACAGTAGTCCTGGTGCCAGAATTACAATCAGGAGTTACAGTCAAAGAAATTGGCATCATATTACAGCAAGTTGTAATACTGGCAGCACTAGTCATGGTGACAGCAGAACACTCAGGACTACTAGTGGAAGCAAAGGTTGTGGTGACAGTGGATGTGCAAGGAGCACAAATAACAGTGCACACTGTTACGGCAGTGGTGGTGGTGTCAACAGTACAAAAAGGATTTGCTCTAGTTGCTGAAATCACAGCACTGGTGGTGGTGGGGAGGAGCACAATGATAGGCGATGTTGCCTTTATGGGGGCGGTTGTGTGAATAGTACTACCACTGGTAGTGGGGGTGGGTTCTTGTTCTTGTATAACTGGAGATGTCAGCTGTAAAGCCCTCCTACTTTTACAAAATGATGGTGCTGCCAATGCAGTACTAGTAATAGTAGTGGCAGCAGTTGAAGTTATAGTAGTACTAGTACTACCCCCAATCTTACGGACACCAGAACCTGAAGGCTTATGAGGGGAGAAAACTATTTTAGAGAGGAGAATACGAACAGACCTTCTCTCATCCTGTTCCTAACCACTTACTACTGGTGGTGAAGATGACTTGCTTGGGCTGGACCATGCATGTTTACGGGATTGATGAGACATGGTCAGTAACTTACTGTGTATATTATTTGTGATTAGTGTCTTTGTTTATGTTGGTGCTTCTTGCAAAAAACAACAATAGCAACACTGTGTATGTAGCAGCTAATAAAGTCAAGCTTATACTAGAAGGAGATGGAGGCAGCAAACAACTTCTTACTTGTACGGTGTCAGTTGTGCAGTCATACAGTACAGCAATTCAAGCTTTGAAGGTGCACCAAACAACTTACAACACACAGAACCCAGTGAGTCATGCCTGACACACACATAAATACTACAGCAGTTCACAGAAAATTTACATGTACACACTCACAGTAGTGCACACACAGGGGGAGAAAACACACACAAAAGAGGAAACTCACATGCACAGGAGGTCACTCAGGTGCAGTGAGCTGTGGAGGGAGGAGTCACCTGCAACACCCTCCTTACTCAGTTGTGCAGGGAACCGAGCAAAAAACCAGACTATAGTCAGCAACAATTCAATGGGCCAAGCCTGACCCAGTGAGAAAAAAATAGGCTGCTTTATATTTCACAAAAAAATGCATGCAGACAACTGTGCATGCACTTGCAGGACACAGATTACAAGAAAAACAATACAATGTACACACAGATGATGTATGTGCCATGGTAAGCTGCAACACAGATAAGAGGGAGTCAGATGACAATCACACCCCACTTATGCAGGGAACCGAGCCCGGAACCTGATTACAGCAAAATACCAATTTGCTTCACAAAAGAAATAGAAAATACCACAGGGGCTGTGTGTGGATTTGGAAGAAAAAGCTAAGCAAGCACAGCAGTGGGGATGGGGCAGTCAGCAAAAGCTTGAGCCACTCATTGTTACTGAGCCAAATAACAGATACCCACTACATGCAAAAGCCAAACTGGACTTTTTTGACAAAAAAAAAATCCTGATAAGAACTAATTGGTTCTTAAGCCAATAATCAAACCACACTGCTTCTGCTGAGCTGTGAAACTGTAAGCAGTATGGGAGGAGAGTCAGCATGCAGCAGCGCACAGACACAGATTCACTCACACACAGACTCCCCTTTTCCTTGAAACTGAGCCCACTTTCAAGGATGAAAAACAAAACTGTAGTCAGATGCAGTTACAAGGTGATCAGATGTAAAAACTGGATCACACACAAACCATTTTTTAAACAGTTATAAAAGTTACAAGTGGTAAACTAAACAGAGCTAGCTGTCTGAGAAATATCTGTCTCCTCTCATCTATACACTCAGAGTGAGGAGATCACATGGTCTTCCTGGCTCTGAGCTCCAAAAACAGCCTCTGATTGGCCAGCGAAGCTCTGTAAGATTTTGAAATCTCCAGAATAGTAGCTGAATAGTGAACTATTTGGAATGTCCATCCAAATATTTGGCAAGCCTATTATTCGTGGTATTTTGGAAATACTATTCGGACCATGCACAGCCCTAGTGAATACCTACCTCATGCAGGTCAACTGCCAGACCACTATCCCCTCTGAAGAATCTTGATAGATTATGAGGGACATCCTCCACAACTTTTGTGGATATGCATCCACCCACCTCACAGTAGCTTCAAACACACCAAGATCTGTTGTTGCCATTGATCAGAGTCAGGCCAGTAATGACCTGGTGATGCCTGCGCAAACTGTGTCATCCTGCCAGTATGCCGGGTACATCCCACTTTCAAGTGGCTCCCATCAGTATGGGATGTCCATGCAGTACCCCAGTCAGTCACCTGGAATCCATGTAAGGGCATCTCCACAATAGTACACACAATGTGCCTCAGGCTAGTGATGAATGTGCTCCTGCTGGATGGTGAGAGGATACTTGAGCAGGCATTGAGAACACAGCCTTGGCCACATGTCTTCAGCCATGTTTGGATGCCAGCATCATGCAGGACACACACTATATGGAGAGATTCTGCTTAGGCCATGAAACAGTCAAATGGATGTGCAACATGGTCTGTGTACAGGTGGCACCAAAGACCCATTGATCACGGGTGAGGTGATGTAGGTTGAGAAAAAAGTGCCATGTGAAGTGGTGTACTATGTCACAGGTTTCTTCCAGAGGAAGACAGGGGATGTCACTGGAATCAGTCAGGCCGTGGTGTCTATGGCATTGCACTAGATCACTGATGCCCTGCTGCTGTGCATGTGTATGAGTACATACTGTACAATTCCCTACCACACAGTCAAACATATGGGCCACAAAAGGAGGAATTCTATGCCATAAATGGCATGCCAAATGTATTGGTTGCCATTGACTGTACATGTAATGCAATCCTGGCAACAGCTATGGACAAAGAGGCATACCATGATAACAAAGGGTATGACAGCATTAACTGCCAGATTGTCTGTGACTTCATTGGTATCTTCACTAATGTGCATGCCAAGTACCCCAATTTATGCCATGATGCCTATATGTTTGATGGGTTCAGGCTGAGTGCACTCCTCAGTACCCACAGAGGCAGATGTGCATGGTTGATAGTTGGGTATTGGTAACATACACATGTGGTACACTGGTGGATGATGGACAGCCACATCAGACACATTGTCGGTGTCAGTGACTCTGTAGGTATCACACTCACCTCTGAGGCCAGGAGATCAGAGAGCTGTGGGTTCAGTTCCCACATCTGGCACTTAGGTTAATATCCCAGTACTGACACTGTAGTGCAGCATGAGAGAGGTGCTGCACTTCTGAGGTGCCGTCTTTCGGATGAGACGTTAAACTGAGGTCCCATCTGCCTGGATTGGTGGTAGTTCAGGTGGATGTTAAAGGTCCCATGGCACTTACAGAAAAGAGTATGGGAATTTTTTATTGTAATAACATCAAGGACACATAATAATAATCAGTGTTACATCACACTATAGAAAGTACAAATTATATATAACAAAAACATATAAAGTGTTAACATCACACTATACCTATTTAATTTAAAGGTGCAAGACCAGGGAAAGAGAGGAGATTTAATTAGTATTAGATATACTCAAATAGGTAGAACCTCAATCTTCACTTTAGAACAATGTTTCTACCTTCACCTTCATCATTTGTATTTAATAAAAATATTAAAACCCTTCCACCACCAAAACACTTTTGAAGTAGAATAAAGTACCACATCCATATTATACAGCTTTGTAGTTGCCTGAGAAACCAAAACCCGTACAGTGTCATATGGCATTACCCTTTGATAGAGGACCCATTGACACCTACTTTGCCACAAATAATACTTTAAACAACATAAAAAACTGTCAATGTATCAGAATGATATTTAGCAGTTATATGGTCATATTGACCAAGTATTAAAAATCATACATCATATTAGACAGCCATTGCACATTCCAAGAATATGCTAGATGAGCCCATAGAGGTTTAGCAAATGAACAGATAAATAAAAAGTGTTCTGTAGTTTCCTCCAAGTTGATGCGATCCATATAAGGACAATTCCGTTCATCCAAAGCCTTATGTTTAGCATTACCCTGAACATTTATTCTTCCATAAACTGAAAGCAATAGGTGTTCCCACATTAACGGGGAAATCCTAGGCTTACAAAGTTGGGCTAAAACCCAATGATTATTCTGAGGAAGACAGTTCCTAAAAGTGGGTTCAGTAGGAGAAACTAAAGCCATAACTGTATTATATAATTGTTGACCAGAACTCTGAGTAATACATTGTTTAGAGATCCCCCATTTATATAATTTAGCAACTACTGGGCAAAACAATTCAGGTACATGAAGATGAACTGACAAACGGGGAGGGGTAACTCCCCAAACCGACAGATATCATGATAGTATCCTCTGAGTACAGTGATTGTGGGTGTCTGGGGATGTAACAAGACCACTTTTAACAGTCTGGGAAATAAATAATGTGTGGAAAAATACTGTTGGGTACAACATACCAAGGCCCCCTTTTTCCCAAGGAAAAATAGGTAAAACACCATTTAACGGGGTTAAGCCTATTCCCCAGAGCATCTGGAAAAATAGACTATATAATTTTACCTCAAGGTGCCCAGGAGGGGGATAAGTCGTAGCTATATAAAGTAAAATGGGAACTAAAAATTGTTTAATTATTATAACCCGCTTATTTTTGGGAATTTTCCAGTGTTTCCAGTGACCATCTTTGGATTGAACCTTCTGCAGCCCTATCTTCCAATTTAATAATGATAAATTTTGGGGGCCAAAAATAATTCCTAGAATCTTTAGGAGTTCAGTAGAGAAAGGAATACCCTCCACACACTTGGGGGGAGGAGCACCAGCTCCCAAGAATAAACCCCTACTTTTCCCAATGTTTAATTTTGAATTAGAAAGAATAGAATACTGCAGGATTTCCTGTAATATAAATGTTAAATGGGTTGTATCTGAAAAAAAAAAAGACAACAGAGATCATCTGCATAGGTCTGTACCCATAATTCCCTCCCTGTACCTGGTTCTACAATTCCTGACCACAAGGGGGATAATACTAATTTCCTTAGAAGGGGATCCAAGGTAAAAATGTAGAGAAGTGGACTAAGACGGCACCCTTGTCAAACACTGGTAGGTACAGAAAAACCCTTACTTATTTGACCTGGAACAACTGGGTGCACAATAGTAGAGGAATATAATAAATTAATCTGAAAAATGAAAAAATCAGGAATCATGAAAGCTTTAAGAGCCGCAAACAAAAAGGACAGGTACACTCGGTCAAATGCTTTTTCTTGGTCAACAGAGACCAGGAAAGCTGACCTACCATTGAGTGATAAAAATGCAATCAAGTCCCTTAAGACCATTACGGCTTATTGTATTTTCTGTGTGGGTAATCCACAAAACTGGTAAGGGGATATAACCAATAAAGCATAAGTCTTTAATTGATTGTTAAGAATTTGCGCTAAGATCTTATAATCGGAGTTTAAAATAATGATTGGTCTCCAATTTTGGAGAGAGGATTTATTCCCAGATTTAAATAAATATATCAATAAACTTGTCAAAAAGGCAGGGTGTATTTTCTGAGTCTTGACAAAATAATCGAAAACCAAAGCTAAACATAAAGAGAGCTCTGGGGCAAAAATTTTATAAAATTCAATGGCAAACCATCCATTCCGGGAGAGACACCATTTTTCTGAATTCCCATTACCTGTTCAATTGCTATAGAACTAATGTTATCTTGATTAACAGGGATTTCAGCAGAAATATGATGAATATTTTCAGAATCCAAATATGTTTGAATGGATTCTTCAGAAGGAGGGTTTAAAGGACTACGAGATTTAACAAAAGACACTATGGCCTCACGGATGTCCTCTGTAAAATGTACAACTTGCCCTTTTAGGTTATCCAGAGAATCCATAAGGACAGTATGTTTTAAGTTTTTACAAGCAGCAAAAGGATCCCCTATTGGGGATTTTTGGGTACCTGATTGTAACATGGCCTGGACAGAAAGTGCCCTATCATATTGCTAGAACAACATTTTGTTTTTTAAATTATGAATTTGGGAACAATAATCAAATTTAGAAGTGTTAGCCAATGTAAATAATTTAAACAATTGCTGTCATAAGGACAGGTATTTCAAAAATGTAATATTTATGGAATTTTTACCAAACTTCTGAAACCAAGATTTAAAATCAGCCTTAGTGTCCATCCACCATTCCCCCACATCAGAATAGAGGAAACTAACAGAACACCTAGCTGCAATCAACCCATGGATCCCTGACTAAACCAGGGGGTCGCTCAGCACAGAAGTATTAAGTTTCCAATGATTAGATCGAACCTGCTTCCCCGGATGGCAAGCTCCTTCAATAAACAACATTAGATGATCAGAAAATTTAGCAGGTTGACTATGAAAAGAAAAATGTGGCAAATTCCTTGATACAAAAAATATGGTCAATAGTGGTATAGTATTTATGCTTCATATAAGTAAAACTAGGCCCAGATTTATGAAACATATTACAGTCAATCAAATCAGCAAGGTTTATGACCTGAAAAAGGGCATTTGCATCGCAGTAAATTTTTTTAGAAGAAGGCCCCCTGCCTTTCCCATAAGGACAATTAAAATCTCCGCTGAAAATAACTATGGATGAAGTAACTAGATATGGTTGGATAAAATGAAGGACAGCAACCCTCTCCACCTTTAATTGAGGCCCAAAAGAATTAATAAAGTGAAAATGCATATTTTGCCATAAACCATCCAAAATCAGGCACCTTCCAAGACTTAAATCAATTTATTTATTTATTTCAATCTAGGATTACAATACCTTTGAGCTGAGGCTCTTTTATAAAGGTTCCACGTCAGCATGTGTAACAGTCATCATTTTTAGTTACAAACATATAGTCATTGACTTACAGACATGTATTAACCAGTACAAAGACTTGAGCTATGAGAGAGCAAGGAAGGGTGGGTGGGTGGGGGAAGTAGCATAGAAGATCGAGGGGAGGAAGGAGGTGAAGGGGGTAAGGGGGAGTATGGGAGGTGGTTGGGGAGGGGGCAGGAGTGGAGATACGGGGGGAGGTGGGTGAGGGCAGGAGGCAGTGCAGCCAGGGGGCCTTGTCAAGGGAATATGACAGGTAAGGTGCTAGGGGTGCAAAGACTGATTGTAAGTGCTGGGTGCTGGGGCATTTGCAGCTGGAATGGTGAAAATGTTAAGATGGGCAATCACAGGATATAAGCAGTGAGAGGCACAGCTTGGACTTGAAGAGGCCAAGAGTTGGAGCGGTTGCTATGTCACTGCCGAGAGTTGAGCCAGCTGGATTCCGATAGGCTAATTATCTTTGTCCTTGGCTCATGACATCGGGATGATATGTAGTAGATGGAATTGATCTTCTGTAGTGACATTTCTGTGTCTAGGGCTTAAGGAGGGCACAGACACCAGGTGAGGCAAGACCCATTATAATTTTCTTGGCCTTGATGAAGGTTGGGTATTTTATGCGTTTGTCCAGTTGAAGCCATCCAGATTGGGAATAAAGGTCACATGTGAGGGTACGGCGATGTGAGCCAGTGATGAGATGACAGGCCTTATTCAGGGAGATTGTGATACATTTGAGAGCAGTAGTAATTGCAGACCCATATATGATAAGACCATAGTCTATGATGCTGACGATGGAGCTTTGGATAGCCACTTACAGTGCTTCTGGGGTTAGGTGTTTCTCGTGCCGGAATAATATGCCTAACCTCGCATTGGTTAGACTTTGCAACATTTGCTGATATGGACAGTGTATGAGAGGCGGGGCTCAAGGGTGATGCCGAGGTACTTGAATGATTGTGTTTGCTCTAGGATGGCTCCTTGTTTGGTTGCAATGGAGAGGTGGAGTTGTTTGTTTTTGTTGTGGGGGCTGCAGAAGACCATAGACTTGTTTTTTTTCTGATTGAGAAGCAGTTTATGATTTAGGAACCAGGATTCAATGGAGGAGAAGGTCTGCTGAAGTTTATTTTGTAATTGGATTGGATCAGGGTCCTAGGTGAGGATCACAGCATCGTCGGCGTAGAGAATTATTTGTTCTGGGCAGCTGTCCGGTAGTGAGTTTAAGAATAGGCTGAAGAGGAGGGGTCCCAGAATGCAGCCCTGGGGGACTCCCGAGTGGACCGGTCTAGGGTCTGAGGATGTATCAGCAATTCTTACTATTTGGGATCATTCTTCAAGGTAGCTCTTAAACCAGGCAATGGAGTCGGTTGACAGCCCAGTGTTCTGAAGCTGGACAAGCATGAGGCTGTGATTGATGGTGTTGAAGGCTTTAATTCAGTCAATGTAGATTGAGCCTAGTAGTTCACCGGAGTCAAGTGCATTGTGGATTGCACCAGTGAATTCAAGTAGGGCTGTGGAGGTGCTGTGACCTTTGCGGAACCCGTGTTGTTGCTTGCACAGGATGTTGTACGTATCCAGATATTCTGTGAGCTGGTCTGAGATGATGCATTCTAGTGCCTTGGAGAGTGGGGGTAGTAGGGAGATAGGTCTGTAGTTATTGTGGGCAATTTTGTCACCACTTTTATGGATTGAGTTGATAGTGGCAGTGACAGTCTGTACACTCAGACCGGCTGGCTCCAACTATCAAACCACATAAAGTTTCTCACCTGCTCCATGGTCAAAAAAATCTACCTTGGCCTTGCACCTTCTGGGGTCTCAACTCTGTTACAACACCGAATTAACAAATGGTGCCTTAGGAGATCCATGCTACAGCTACTGAAAGTCCCCTGCTGTCACACTTCACAGGGACAACGCTCTTTTGCTTATCGAGCACCACTCTGGTTCAATGGCCTCAGCCCAACCATCTCCTCTGCCCCAACTATTGGTATGTTTAAAACTAGGCTCTGGGACTATCTCATTACCAACAGCTCCTGTGACTGCCCAACTTAACCTTGTTTCTCCACTTCCCTTTCTGCTCTAGCTGTCCCTCCCCCTCCCCTCCTCACTGGATTCTACCCTCACAACTTGGTATACCCAATGCTGCACTTTTCACCCTCTCACCACCCTTCCTAAATTCCTTCTCCCCCCTACCCTCTTCCCTCTCCCTATGACTCTGGCACTTCTTATCTGTTGTCTATTTTCTCTGACAAATGTCACTGGCTGCCTTGTTACAATGCTACCCTTGAACTGTATTAATCTGTACTCTGTTTGCAATGTCCACATTGTTGTAATGCCTGTCTTGATATTCCCCATAATTTGTATTTCTCTGACGTGGAACCTTTGTAAAAGAGACATGGCTCAAAGGTATTTGTAATCCTAGACTTGATAAATAAATAAAAGTGGCAGATTTCCATCTGTCCAGGAACTGGCTAAGGCTGAGGGAGAGGTTCAAAATTTTGGTCAGAGGACTAAGCACTTCATCAAGTGTGAGAGACAGGATTTTGAGATTGAGGGAGTCATTACTGAATCTTGATTTACCAAGGGCTTTGGTTACATATTTGTGTACTTGGTGAGCCTTGACTGCTTTGAAGTAGAAGCAGGGGGAGCTGGTGGGAGTAGTGTTCATTGCAGACAGAGGGCTTCTCCATCTTTGAAGTAGTCCTGGTTGTAGGACAGTGCTGAGGTTGGTAAAGGCTTTGTTAAAGGTATCTGCAATGGTTTTGGGTTGAGGGTTGTGGTTCTGTTGTTGTTGAGTATTGATGGGGGTTTGGGTGGATTCCCAGTGAGTTCCTTTATGTTCTTCCAGAATTCCTGACCATTGCCCCAGAAGTATGTGAGGGCATGCTTATAGTAGGTGGACTTCATTTGCAGGATGGTTTTGGTGCAGTCATTGCGGGCATGTTTGTAGTTTTGGAAAAATTATAACCTTTAAATAAAATCCCCACCCCGTCAGCAGAATCCATCCCAAAGGACCAGTATGAAGGGCCCCATGTCTATTCCCCCTGGAAAGATCTAAGCTGGTCTCCAGAGAACATCCAAGTTTCCTGCACATAACAAATATCAAATTCAGAAGCATGAAGAAAATCAAAAACTGCCTGACGTTTTAAAGGATTTAACAGATTATGAATATTTAATGATCCCACCTTTAATTTTTTTTTTTCAGTTTTTTCTTTTTTTACCCTCCTATAGCCCACCAGCTCAGGAGTGGAAGGGATATGAAGAACAGCCGGAGGCAGATCCACTGGCTCCGACTAATCTATATCCGAAGTACCATCATCAGAGGCCAAAACCTCAAAGGAATTAGTAGATTCTATGGACCCCTGGGGAGATGCAGATCTGGATTTGGAGATCCTAGCAGAATGCCTGGGAAGAGGAGCAGAAATCTCAGCAGAGACCACCCAAGGATGGGATCCCTATAACGGACTGGAAACAGGAACCCATCAAATAGAACGTTCTGCCACAGGGAGGGAAGGGGAAGAAGGAGCAATTACTACTAAAGGAAAATCTGGGGGGGGGGCTGTAGATGGGGCCTGGGAGGGAGTGGGGAAGAGGGGGGCTCCAGATCTGGACAGGGTATCAGATCCTGTGCATGCTGAATTAACAGGTCTGGACTCCTACATGAGGCTTTATTCTTGGCTGCCCAGGGGCATTCACCAAAAACATGGCCAATCTCCTCACATAAATCACATTTGGTGTGGCAGGCACATTGCAAAGCAATGTGTCCTATATCACCACAATTATCACAATGTGGTTTATCACAAAAGCTGGAAATATGGGTCCTAGAACCACATTTATAGCATGCTCGAGGTTGTCCAGCATAAAAACTTACACCTTGATCCCTGCCCAACATAAAGGAGTTAGGAACATGAGAAATCCCAGAATCAGACTGCACAGTTTAACCTAATATTTCCAACTGCCTGTCAAAAATTGTTCAGAATCTATAATTGCCTCAGGATCACTTAAAACATCACACTTCTGGGAGAGACAATAGGTGATATCATCCATGTGGACCCCCTCATTTCAAAACATAACTGTTACGAATTTTACCAGAGGTTTGGTCAAAGGGATAACCAAAAAGGGGGTCCACGTGGGTGAGAATTTTACCTGGTTGTACCTCTCCCAAAAGAGGTCCAGGGCATAATGTGTGCACAAGCTAATATCATATTTATCTTCCCCACTGATGTCGATAAAGGCAAAAACTTCATGAGGGGAGAAATGAAGGGAATCCTTCAACAAATGTTTTCCCACATAATGTCTGTCTAGCTCAAGACCCCCTTTGTTGCGGATCCACACCGCATTCCTTCAGGGAGCAGCTTCTTTTTTAATTTTAGCAAACAGGTCTGATAAAAGAGGTTTCTGAGCTTGGGGAGGCTCTTGGGGGCCACCCTTCAAGTCGTCAGCACTACCCTTTTGAACCTTAGGATTAGTAGATACCCTAGTGGTAGAAACTTCTCCAGGCAAACACTCCTGGACTGGAGCCTGGGGGCAAGAACGCTCCCCTGAACCTGAAGTCTTTGTATCCAGAGGGAGTTCTAGCATAATCTGAGAGTCAGGGGGTGAAATAGAATTGCCTTCAGGACACCAAGCAGGAGAAGACTGAGAAAAAGTTAGTTTAGGGTCCCATCCAGGGTTGAGAAGCCATATTCCCTTAGGAGAGAATTTCCAGCCTGCCTCACTAAGAGCTTTCTGAGGGATCCATGAATCAGATGTGGCATTTATCCCTTCTTTCAAAGCAAAGGCAGTTTGTATCATGGCTGCAGTTGTTTTTCCTGCTGAAACTTCAGGTGTACTATCAGTTGATACTGTTTTCTTTGGGACAAGAATAGAAGGCAAAGATAAGTGTCTTTTTGCAAGAGTCACGGCAGTCCTGCACCCCTTCATGTCCTTTTTTATATTTGTAGCCAAACCACTCTCTTTATGGTTATAAGAGAACACTGTCGCACCCTCCTGTGCATTTGGAGCATGCTGATAGCTTACTGCCACAGGGTTGGTAAAGGGAGACCCCGCATCCAAAAATTTTGACAGTCAAGGGTTAAGAACAAACCCTGTATCCCTGAAAAGAGGCTCCTGTATGGTAGAAGAACTAAAGAAAGGACCACTCTCTGCTTGACCAGACCGGCACCAAGGGAACTTCTCCATGGGTCTGGTTCTTGATATAACCGGAGGCAGTTCAGCATTCGTCTGTAGGCACCCACTGAAAGAAGCGGACAAAATGCTAGCCAACTCAGACTTTACTTCATTTCATACAGGAGGAGAAATATTTTTAGAGAGTGACTCACCCGGCCCCACCTGGGCCACAGCCTTTGATGCTGCTGCGTCACGAATGCTGTCATTCAGCCCTGTCAAGGGAGTGACTATCGGCGTTCCTGCTTCTAGCTTGGCAATCTGATCCCTTAGCTCACGTTCACGCTCCAAATGCTGAATTCTTTCATTTGCTAATTGCTGTTGCAAAGAAATCTCTGTTGCTGCTGAAATCGGGATATGCTCCTCTCCTCTAATTAAAGGTCTGTCTGTATGGCTTAAATCCTCAATAAACAAGAAAATTTCTGGAGTTTCAACTCCAGTATTGAATATGTCCAAATCCTGCACTACATCATGCTGAGTCCCTAAGATAGTACAGATAGGAGAGGATGCCTGCTCCCCCACCCTAGAGATGCCCATCTCCTCCACAGATAAGCTGGAAGTGGCCATCATCTCAGGCCAAAGGATCCCCCTACTGACGAGTAGGAGAATTTCCCCGATGTCGTGGCCACATTTCCCTCCTACACTAAAAATACCACCAACAGCTTAATCTGATTCAAGGTCAGTTGGCATTCATCTGTATCCCCCTCCCCTGGGTTGAGCCTAAAAATAGGCAGGATTTGTCTAGTGCACTTACCTGGTCAACAAAAACTAAATAAAAAATAAATAAAAATAAACATGGTATTAACCCTGCTTCTCGTGCACTGTATGGGTGACAGCAGATATCCTCTACTGTCATTACTGATGACACCATAGCTGGACGTACACTGGCCAGTGCAGGAGGCATACAGCAAGGCACACTGTCAGGCATGGTCCATGATTGAAAGAATGTTTGGCCTACTGAAGATATGGTTCTGGTGCCTGGATCTGATGTGTCATGATGATCCTTGCCCCAGGGAAAGCATGCAGATTGTTCACAGCATGTCCCATGCTGCACAATATAGCTTTGAGGCATTGGCTACCCATGCCATGGGATATACAGGGGGATGTCCTACCAGGTGATGGGGAAGGGGGCCTTTCAGGCATTGGGTACAGAATCACCATCAATCTGGGTGGCACTGCATGGACTTGTGCAGGGGTAATTCAGCGAATGGGTGGGTTACCAATGTAGCACTGTGATGAAGTCCCACCCTGAGTACCAAAAAGTCCCTGTCAAGGCATGCTTATAGTGTCTCTGCTCAGAATATGTCTTTTAGGGGTACAAGAGATTGGGTTCATCTGTTGAGGGTATCTGAAGTCAGGGTAAATGTGTTGGGATATGTGTGTATGGTGTCTGTACAATGTATGCTTTGGTGACACTCAGTGCTTATGGTGTATGTGACAGGCATCACTGTTTCTTATTTTTCTGTTGCACCTGCCTTGTGGAGGCATGTGTCCCCAGGTGGTGGGTCCTTGCTGTTGCCTTTCCTACTCCACTTGCCCATGTGTCAGTGTATGTACCCAACATCTGTGGCAGGTTGTTGTCCTGATGCACCTCTGGCTCAGTGATGCAGGCAGGTGTGTAGTGCATGATTGTCTCTGAGGGTGCCTCATGTACTAGCAGTATGGCCTGCTGTACCACCTTTTTTCAGCTCTTTTTTAGCCACAAGCCTAAATCAGGCTCTCCACTTCAGCTGAGTGGCCCCGGCGCTGATACCTGCCAGCGGCCAGACCTCTGCATCTAGCCTGCCACCCCTTGACCAAGGAAAGCAGGTACGATGGGTCAGCTCCTAGCCCGGAGCTGTCAGGCTTCAATCCCTGTAATTGGACTGGCTCCTGAGTTCTGTTCTGCCCCTTGGCCTGAGCCTCTATATAAACTGCAATGTTACAAAAGACAGTGCAGCAGACGATTCCCAAACACACAGCAGGAACTAGGAGGTAAGACTTTAAAACACCTTGAACTACTGAATGAGTACTGTATAGAGAGATTCGGCTTGATACTGACTGGCACATTTTTCTAAAATGCAGGAAGAAAACCTGCATGTACTGCACAGACAGAGCCACACCTGAAACTGGGTGAAGCAGTAGTAAAACTAAGAGTGAGCACATTGTTGTTTGTAACGCAGTCTAGCAATTAAAATTGCTGTAATTAAGTACATGCTTGCAGGCTAGAAAAACTTATTAAATAAATTCCCTTATTGTTTACACATTGGCTTACATACAGGTTAGGAAGTCAGAGGAGAGTGATGTAGTTCCTACAAACTTGTGAGTTCTCATGTAATTAGTAACTTGCTTCAGAACAAATATGGCTGCAGGCTTTTCTTAAAAAGCATTGTTTAAAACTGACATCATTGTGTTGCACTTGCTTTATTACAGAAGGGCGCAGCTGTAACTGTAACTGTTAATTTCAAGTTCTGAGAATTCAAGAAAGGTTAGTAGCATATAATTGTTGAATATATTATGTCATAGTAGCACCACTGAATGTTTACTTTATGCAATAAAAACACTTCTTGAATTGAATTCCAGACAAGAAAAGTTTATTTAAACACAGCCTAATACCACTAACAGTGATGAAACAGAAGAAAAAGCTCAAAGGTCAGTCAGGACTGTTTATTTCGCCAATTTATACTCAAAATAAGTATTAAATGCTGAATATAGAACTTTCTATTTAAATACATAGGATAAAGTCTGACTGCCTACAAGGAAGACTGTAAAAGACTGTACCACTATATCAATGTAATTTAAGGTATATGTGTTTTACAAACATGTAAACAAAGTGGCAAATAAGGTTTTAAATAAAATAGAATCAATACTGAGTTTCCTTAGTGTTGGGTGTTTAACGTTGTATCCAGAAGGTATATGGGGGGTCATAAGACATTAAACTTCAGCCGATGCAACTGCTGCATAACTTTAATTCAATTTATTTTATGTATATAATGTTTTTATATAAAAGAATTCTGATCATGTTAAACCAGAAGAATGTAAAACAGGAATCAGTGGCTCTAGGCATCTGCCACCTAGTGGCATGAATTGAAATTGCATGAAAGAATTGTTGAAAAATGTCAAATAGAAATGATGTTAGAATGTATAATCATGTAATAAAATTCTTCATATATGTTTACAAGTAGATCCTTCCCCTGAAGAAGCCTATTAAGGTGAAACGTTGGGTTGCAAAGATCTTACCGAAAGAAAAAATAAGAAAAATAAAAGAAACAATTTTTGGAACTTTTGCTAGACGTGGCTGGCTATTTCTTTTCATTTACCTATTATGACTGTGGCCACCTCCCAATTGGATGCTGCAGATCCCCATGGAGAAAGCAAGCACTCAAGACGCCTTTTTCAAATCACAGCTCGACCACTGCCTTGCTCTACTACTCTCTGGATAGTTCCCTCTTTTATTAAATACACTTCTCCAGTGATCCTCGCCCGCTGAGGCCTCATACTAGTCAATTACAGCAACTTCTTAAAGGGGCTCTCCTTTCTTGCAACTTCTTAAAGGGGCAATCCTCTCTCATGCTAAAATTTAACAAACATTGCGGACTGCCTTATCTTAATCAGCCCTTTAGTCCCAGTAATTTTCTAAAGTAGTATTAATCTTAAACTTTCTTAGTCAGATCCTTACTTAAATTACTGCCAAGGCCATGGCTTACTCTGTGCTGGCAGATTATTCTACAGATAATTAGAGCCCTGTACCCATCATCCCTACATGGCTCAGCTCCCGATAACTTGGATTTTCTACCTGAGATATAAATGCCCATGATTTCTCCCTATTCCCTTAACCCTACCTGGGCTAAAGCCTGCATCCAACCACCTGCTGCACCCAGTTGGCAGCAGCCATTTAGTTTGTGTCCGTGCATTCCTTAGTTCAACTCGTGTCTCAAACCTCAAGGTAGAATTGAAGCGTATGGACAACCCCGACAGAAGTAGTAGGACATCTAGGAAAAAACAACAAGCAGCTCTAGTAGCGACCTTGAAAAGACTAATCCTTTTACTGCTCCTGTGCTCGGGTAATGTGGAACTTTACCCTGGGCCACCTACTACCTTAGACTCTCTGACTGACTTCGCATCAGCATCAGGCATTAAGTTCATGCTGATTAATGACAGCAGTCTACTAAAAAATTTCAGTCAATCCAAAACTGAACTGCCCATACCAATCCAGATGTACTAGTAATCCCAGAGTCCTGGTTGAACAGCTCCATCACTGATTCCCAGATAGCACTACCCTCATACAGTACATTTAGAGCAGATAGGCCCACTAGGCATGGAGGGGTAGTTATCTACCTCAGTAACAAGCTCAGTGCCACAGAACTATTTTTGGAGTCAAAACCCAAAGAATTTGAGTGCCTAGCACTTAGGTTACTACTCCCATCCTCTGAAGTAATCAATATCATTGGCTGTTACAGACCTCCCTCTGGTGGGCTGGATATTCTATCAAAGATCACAGAATCCAACTCCAATGAAATCATCATCCTTGGGGACTTGAATCTTGACTGGCTCACCACCTAAGCTAATGCCATCAAAGAGCTATGTGACGAGCTTGGATTCACTCAGTCATTGAACCTACTAGGACAAATATGAAAACAAAGACCACAGTTCTATTCTCAACCTAAGCCTCACAAACCAACCTCACAAAATTGAACACTCAGTGGTCTTCCATAATGATGTAAGTGATCACAGTACTGTGGTCTGCACACGTGCCCATACCAAACACCCCACTGGGCCCAAATTCATCACCAGTAGAAGTTTCCATAAGTTTAATGTCCATAACTATCTTGCAGACCTTAAGTGGACAGACTGACAATCCTTTTATTTAGCCAGATCTGTAGAAGCCATTGTCACTATTTTTAAAACCATCATCACAGGCCTTGCTAACAAGCATGCACCATTCTGTAAACGCAGAGTTAGGAAATTCTCACACCCATGGTTCACCCCTGAGCTGAAAGCTGCACTCTCGCATCATGATAAACTGTGGGCCCAGGCAAGGAAAACTAAAACTGCGACCCACTGGAAGGAACTCAGAGCAGCTAGAAATAGATGCACCAAGCTTGTAAGGAGTGCCAAGGCCACTTACTATGTCGAAACCTTAGAGGAAGCTAAAGGCAACTCAGTAAAAATATGGCGCACCTTTAAGACTATCGAAGGCCACAAAACCCCCCAGATCTCTCCCACAAAAGTTACCTCTAAAGGTACACTGGTCACTGAACAATGCGCCATATTGGATCTTCTAAACTCCCACTTCGCCACAGCTGGTATGTCCTTCAACACTTCACCAGCTGCAGGGCTGCACACCCGCCCCTCCATTCCAGACTACCTTGAGTCCTCACTACCATACACCTCTTTCTAACTCTCCCTGGTCACATTCAAGGAAGTTGAGCAACTCCTAATCAAGTTAGATATCAGGAAAGGGGCAGGTGCTGATGGAATTGAAGCATTCTTTCTAAAAATAGGGAGTCATCTATTAGCTGCGCCCATCATGCACACATTTAACCTTTCCATCTCCATGACTACTGTTCCCTCCAGCTGGAAAACTGTGCATATCATCCCGCTATTCAAGTCTGGAGACCGGAGCGATGTCAGCAACTACAGATCAATTTCCATTCTACCGGTCCTGTCCAAGTTAATGGAAAAATTAATACACGTTCAAATAAAACAATAGCTGCAGAACTTCAACCTAATTAATTCACTCCATTCATGGTTCAGGCAGAATCACAGTACAGTCTCAGCCATGGCAAAGGTAACTAATGACAGATTCTCTGTCATTGACAACAGTCTACTTGTGCTGTTTTCCTTAACTTAAGCAAGGCGTTCGACTCAGTGGACCATACCCTCCTCCTGCACTGCCGAACATCCCTGGGATTTCATGACACTACAGTAAGATGGTTCTCTAGTTACTTTTCAAATAGGCTGCAAAGAATCAAGGCTGATGGAGCCATGTCGGACATGGTGTCCATCACGAGAAGAATCCCTCAGGGATCCATTCTAGGGCCCCTCCTCTTCACTATTTACATCAACTTATTGGACAAAACATTCAACAATCCAAGCTGCACTTTTTTGCCGATGACATGGTCCTCTACATCTCTAAGCCTTCATTGTGAGAAGCTTAAGCCAAGTTACAACCTGATTTCAATCAGCTGCAGTTCAACCTGGCCCATTCAAAACTTCTCTGAAATGCAAAAAAGGCAAAGGTGATGTTTTTTTTTTTTTATCAAACCATATGCCCTCTACTCTCAGTACTCAGAGTACCTCACTGCCCATCACTACTATATTCAGGGACACCCTTGAGGTTGTGGATCAATTCAAGTATCTTGGAATATGCTAGACAGTAAACTAACTTTTAGTGCCCATATCAGCTACCTTGTCAACAAGCTAAAAGCCAGGCTGGGGTTCTTCTTCAGGAACAGATCCCTATTTTCACTCGACTTCAGAAGAAGACTGGTCCAGGCCACATTCCTACCACTCCTTGGCTACAGGGATATCATTTACAATTGCAGTGCCCCAACTCACACTCGCAAACTTGATGTCCTATACCATTGTGCATTAGGTTTCATACTAACTGCTCCAGCCAAGACACACCATTGTACCCTCCACTCTTCTTTGAACTGGACCTCGCTATCAATGGGGTGTATGTTCCATATTGGGCAGTGGACTCCAAAACTACTGACTGGCAAGTTACCTCAGTACATGTGCTCCCTAGTGCACAAGTCTCACAATGTGTATGCACTGCACACCTCAGACTTTGTGCTCCTAGATGTTCCCAGGACACGTACTAATCAGGGCAGAGGTGCCATTAGTTTCATCCTCCCATCTATGTGGAACCAGCTGCAAAAAAACATGAAGCTAACTGAGATAGTCACATTAAATTGCTTTAAGTCCCTAGCCAAGAAACCATTTGAAGTGATTTGCTGCTGCTCTTCATGCTAAGCTAATATATGAATCCTCACTGTTCCTTCTGCTTGTCACCCAATCCCTGTCTTCCCACCAACCACCCAGCCTAACCTCTCACCCATCTGCCCCACCCACCCCTTATTCCTACCCCAACCCCCTTTACCCATTCTGCCTCTAACACTTCTTCCCTTCCTCTACCTCCCTGACTCCCTACCCCTTCTCGCCTACCCCTATATTCCTACCCCAACCCCATTTACCCATTCTGCCTTCTAGCACTTCTTTCCTTCCTCCCTCCACCTCCCTGTCTCCCCACCATCTCCTGCCCTACCCCAGTCATCTCCCTCCTCTAGACACCTTCCTCGTACCCCCATCTCTGTGCACAATATTCCTGTCCTGCTGAACCTACCACCCTCCCCTTCCCCCACCTCCCTGTCTCCCTACCCCCCACCCCTACCCTAGTCATCACCCTCCTTGATCCCCCTCCCTGTACCCCATCTCTGTACACAATATTCCTGTCCCTCTGAACCTACCACCCTCCTCTGCGACTTCATCTACAGCCCCATGTTTTCACTTTTTCCTTTTTTTCCTTTTCCTTCTGCCACCAGTGAAGACTTGTCTCACTCTATGTGTATCATCTATGTACACATCAGTGCAGGTAATTTTTTGTATGTAATGTTGTACCTTATCATTGCCATTGCTGTTTACTCATGCCATCCAAATCTGTTTTGTATAAGATATAGTGGTGGGCGAAGTGGCCGAAATTCGCTCTGCGAAGTGATTCACGGAATAACACGAGAGCCACGAAGTACTCCACAACGTGAAGCAGAGTACTGCGTGTCATGATGAGGAATGCGAAGTCCATTGAAACCAATGACTTCGTGTTATTCCACCTTCCCCAAACCACTTCTCCACCAATTTTAAGGCGAAGTGCATTGAAATCAATGTACTTCGCATCAACTCACCTTGTTATTGAGCTCCAAGGTGAATTTTGCAGTGCTTCATGGGATTGCAGGTCACATGGGCTCTAGACTGTTCTGCACAGCCTCAGTTCTGTGTAGTGTGTGTGTGTGTGTGTGTGTGTATGTGTAGTGGAAGATGGAGATAGTTTCCTCTCAGAGCTCTGCGATTCAAATCCTCTAAAAACTGTTAAAAAAGCCTTTTTGAGCCATTTTTTTTTGCTCAAACTTTAGTGCATCGATTGTAGGAAACCCTCCAGTGCTTATATCATCGAGTGTTCATTGTTTGTGTGTGGATTTTGAAAGTTAATATAAAACAGTCAGTCTGTGTACTGTGAAGCATGCTTTGGGGGAGGGGTGTATCTGTGGTGTAGGTAGATTAACTGGTAGAAAAAGGCAGTCTTTCTGTTTTGGTTATATTTTTCTCTTATAACTGTGTTAATGTACACACAGTAATATTTTCAGTAATTCTTGACATTTTTTTGATGATTGTTGTGGTGCAGCAGTGTATAATTTCAGTTTGTTTAAAACATGTGGTTATATTACTAAAGGTTTTCAATTTGCTATACATTACTTGTGGTATGTGTGTGTGAATTGTGCCATTAAATCAGACACCTTTTATTGTGACACAGAGTAATTGCATCAGTGTTAACTTGGTATCCACCACACCTGCATGAATTTTTTAAACTGCTTTGTGGTATCTTTACTGGTTGTGGACTGTTACTGCCATTCACTATCCCCTCTCATTTAACTTCGTCAGCACTGGGGAATTTTCTGGACATAAGACAGTAGCATTTTGGGGATGCACATTAATTCTGGTGACTGCGTGTGACCACTGCATGCATGACTGAGTGCGCCATTAATTCTGGGAGACTTTACATTTTTTGTTACCCTCTTATTTCACTTCGTCAGCACAGGGGAACTTTCTGGACACAAGACAGTAGCATTTTGGTGATGCAAATTCAATCTTGTGACTGTCTGTGACCACTGCATGCATGACTGAGTGTGCCATTAATTCTGGGAAACTTTGCATTTCTTGTTGTGCTCTCATTTCACTTCGTCAGCACTGGGGAGTTTTCTGGACACAGGACAATAGTATTTTGGGGATGCACATTAATCCTGGTGACTGTGTGTGTGTGTGAGGGGGCTGCCATTCTTGTTGTAACTTCACCTTACTTTGTGTTAAGGCAGAATGACAATACAAAGTAATAATTACAAGGTGAAGTGAGCCTTTTGTATTGGTCACTCCGTGTAGTGGAGTGACAACTCAAAGTGCCCACTTAGCGGGCACTTCGCCAGCAAAATTTAAATTCGCTGCATCTCTAATAAGACCATGTACATCATTGTATTGTTTGAAATCTCCAGGACCTCCTTGTGAATGAGCTTACTCAATGGAGTAATTCCTGTAAAAATAAACTTGAACTTGAACTACCTAACTAACATGTGGTCTATCAGTCTCTGTAGCATATCCCTTATATAGTCTCCTTCTTACTGCATGTCCTACACCTCCACATTCAGATCACGCAGTGCCTGTTAGTTCTCCTTTTGTGTGTGGAGCCTGTCCCATTCCATCTGCCTTACCTCAGGGTAGTAAGAGTGGAGTATACCACTTGTGGCAGGTTGGGTGAGTAGACAGGTCCTTATCCCCACTGTCACAGGAGTGTTATGAGAGCTCCTGTTGGCCCCCTGTGTTCCACTGTCCTGTATTTGTGGGCTGCCTGACCATCTCATGTCTCTGCCCAATGGTGCTGGCAGGCAAAGGTGGTGGGCACACCATGTGTGGCTATACAGTAGGGTTGACTGTCCCCAGTTGGCCCTCCAGGGCCTGCTGTCCAGGTCATGTCTGTGTTGAGATTCTGCATGTGGTGGGGCTGTTAAAGATGGGTGTGTCCATCCCATCCTCATCCACCTGTGTCTCTGTGTAGATCTCCGTGCCTGTGTCTCCTGGCACATCTTCCTCATCTGGCAAGGCAAGGTTCTCCTCTGTTGTACCTGGTTGTGAGAGATAGGCCAGGTGTTATGGGCTGTGGCAGAGCTATGGGCATCTCACATATGTGTTGCAGGCCACAGGGGGTACAGTCTACCTGTGCAGTCCTCCTGTACCTGGCTACCAGCACCTAACTTCAGTTGTGTAGCCACCTCAGTAAGTGTTGCAGACTCCTCCTCAGGGGTGTTCCCTGCCAGAGGGTAAGTAGGGTGCAGCACAGCATGGTTAGTGTAGCCATGTTATTCAGCTCCTCAGCACCATGTCCACGTGGTGTGCTAAATACCTGGCAGTGTATCCATGCTCTCCTCCATGCAGGGACACCCCAGTGAGGGTCTCTGCCACCATCCTCTGTATAGGGGATATGTTGAGCTCCTGTCTTGGTGGCCCACTGCCAATACTGATCTGGTACCACTTGACAGCTGCCAGCTTGTGCTTGACAACTAACTGTGGTCATTCCACTTGTGCTCGACTGCCACCAGTGTACATGCCATCAGCCCGGTGACATTGACAGTAGCCTGAATATTCAGTCATTGCATGGCTTTGGTTTCAGCTGGCACCCTCAGTGACTCTACTCCATACACAATGCAATAGTTGTCCCATATGTCAAAGACCATGGCTGCCACCTGACTTCTGGAGAAATAATAGGATCATATCCATCTAGAACCATGTGTCTTGCCATGTCCCTGCATCTCTGGGTGGCCATGTTCTGGTCATCGAGTACCAGTGGTTATCTGGGTACTGCTGGTGGTGCCCTTCCCCTGGCATCCTCCTATGCCTCATGCCCCACAGTGTCCATTGTGGCATTCACTTCTGTGGATAGCATGCAGGGTGGTGCAGCTATCCATATATGGTCTGGTCCAGGGGTGTGACCACATACTGCTGAACTACCCTGGGTCTGTGTCATGTGGCCCTGCATGTGTCTTTACACCACACTCATGCATCTGTCTGTCCTGCATGTGTGTTTGTGCATAGTATGTAACTCAGACTGTTTGCATGGAGCATAGTTATGTGCCACTGCTACATCACTTATTGGTGCAGTTCAAGCATTTTGGTAGCTATGCATGATGCCTACACAGTGTGGAAACCAGATGCATAGGCATCGTTATGCGTGAATGCCATGGAGTGGGTTCCGCGCAACATTCAGCAATGGTGCATGCAACAGTTACGAGCCTGATCTCCCGGCAGCGAGGACAGCAATGCATGGGGGGCAGGCTGGGGTCATCCCTGTAATACCCACCATTCAAAAAGGTGCATAGTACCGCTTGCAGGGGGCATAGTAGGCTGCAGGTTATGCGAGGGTGGACCTTGCGATAACCGCAGTATGCACCCATCCCTGCACACTCAGAACCTCAAGCTAGACCCAGTGGCAGAATGGTATCCTGCCAACACACCATGACCCCTGCTCCATGCCTGGAGGTTGGGCCCTCCCACAGCTCCGCTTCATCCCCGTGGATGCACTGCAGTCCCTCCCTCCCAACATGACCGCAACATCCTGTACCTGCCAATGCAGATCCCTCCACCAACCAAACATATGTGGACCACATCCCCCTGAAGTACCTGTGTGTCCCACAGCACACACAGAGGAGCTGTCCCCAGGTCACAGCAGGACATGAGCCAGTGTGGTTTGGTATGCTGTGCCAGGTGCACCCTGTGCACTATAGATGCATGGATATCCCCAGTGCTCACACCCCTGAAATGGACCCCCATCATCTGCATTGGTGGCCAGTGTTCCCCAACCCCTGTAGCAACAACTCTGCCCCATCCCCCCTACTGTCCCATTGGTGCTACGGCTAGCAATGGCCAGTGGCACAGCCCTCCACACACCTCCTCAGCTGCTGGCTATCTGGCTGATGCTGGGAGTGTGCTGCCTATTTATAGTGGCACATACCTAGAGTGGCTGTCATGCCAGGGCTCATGTTATGGGGGAGTCTGTTTTGGGTGCCAGGCACAGGATGTGGGGGGTATTCATGCATGGGGGCATGGGAGTGTCAGGGGTGTTACTCATTTGGGGTTGGGGCACCGACATCTTGAGGGGGTGGCATACTGGAGGGGGGTGGGGACCTACTGCTGGGGGTCCATCTGTGCACCATGAGGGTGCTTTGTACCATGGACTGGGCTGGGGGGGACAGTGGACAACGGGCATGGCTGCATGGGTCTGTGTGCATGCAGGTGCTATTCATGCACTCGAACCTCTGCCATTGGGTACAAGTGATCCACTGCCTGCCTGGGTCCACAACTCCCCCCCAAGCCACCCCGCAGAGTCCTGCACACCAGGGGGGCCATGGACAGGTGGCAGCCATTTGTGAATGCCTTCTGATGTGCACCTGTCCACAGGTGCAGATCTACATGGGTGGGGTACTGTTTTGTGAGCTTTAGCTGTCAGGAAAATGGAGAAAACAAGAAAACAATTTTGAATCAAAATGAAAAAAAATTGTTGGAAATTAAGTCTGAAACTTGTGTGGCCAACAATGTAGGGCATAAGGTTTCAAGGTTTTTTTCAGTGAAAAAAGTTTAAAATATTAATGAAATTAGACTGTCGCATGCCATGAAAACAGGCCCTGCTTTTGTGGCTCACAAATCCACTTTTGTGAAATACAAACTCCATTTTTGTTACTGTTATGGCCCGATCCTAAGGAATGTCCTGGCCCATCTGCACCTGGCCATAGGAAGCCATGGAGTGCTCCCTTCATGCAAAATATGTACCATCAGGGCACTCTAGAGCATGAACACAAAGATATGCATGTCCCCTTTGAACCCAATCCCAAGCCATATGCAAGACTTTGCATGTGGCCAGGTCAGGGGCAAAATTCGTTGTTAATGGTTACCTTCTTATCTGGAGAGTGCTTACCCCATACATCCAATATGTGAAACAGTTCCAGCATCATAATATGCTTGGTCAAGCCTTCTTGTCTGCAGAAAGGTGGCCTCTTGAAAGTAAGCCACAAAACCAAAGCCTCTGGATGCATGCATGAACAGCTCAGGCTCTTGGCTGTTGGTTATCTCTGTCCAGATCAACACCCCCATTAAAACAGTTCAGGAAAACTATCCACAACCCCAGAGCTTCTCTCATGCTCTTGGTCACCTAAAATGTGATATCCCATTTCTGCCATGGCCTAATAGTGCAAGAAAGTCCTTCCCATTTCAATTATTTTGCAAGTAAAATTGAGGTGGCCCAGCAGCTTCTGCAGTTCATGCAAGGTAGTCTTGTGCACCTTTGCCACTATGGCCAACAAATCCCTCAGTACCACTACCTTATTCTGCAGTAGATAAAACTCAATGGCCACAGTGTTGATCTCAATGGTCAGGAATGACAGCATGATGCATGGTTCCTCTGTCTTGTCCTGGGCTAGAAGCACCCTCAGTTTAGAACTCACCACCTTGAAGAAACCTAGTAACTGCCTATAATCTCTGGTTCACAGCCTTCCCATGAACAGGAAGTCACCCAGATAGTATAGTACCTCCATACAACCCACCTTGTGAGTTGTTGGATAGACTAGGAATGTGCTAAACTGCTCTGCCCCAACCCCTGTTGGAGCAGTGACCATTGACTTTGAGGAAGCCTTCAACTCAGTTCAGTGGGATACCAGCATGCCATTCTGGAGAAGATGAGGTTTGATCCTCAGTTCATGGGATGGGTTAAGATGCTCTACACTTTGCCTACTGACAGAGTTCCAAAGAATGCAATGCTTTCTGACCCTTTTCCCCTTCAGAGGAGCCCTCACCAGGGCTGCCCTTTCTCTCCTCTGCTCTTTGTTTTCACTACAGAGCCACTGGTCCTTGCCATAAGACACCACTTGAACCTCCTTGATGTACAGATAGGACAGACTGACATTTGCATGATGTTACAAGACAACAACTGTCTGATACTCCTGAAAGATGCTACAGTGACTATTACCACCCTCCTTCAGGTTCTATTGGCCTTTCAAGACATTTCTGGGCTTAAAACAAATCCATCCAAACTAGAGATCCTCCCATTGACCCTGGTCTGTTCTTAGCAGGAGGTAGCCAGTTTCAACCTCCACTGGTCCCTGCAGAATATCAAATACTATGGAATTAATATCCAGGCCATAGTCTGCAAGGTGGTAGCCAATAATTTACTAACTCTGCTCAAAACCCTTCAGACTGTGACAGATGGAAGGCTATAACCCTTTAATTGGCTTGGGAAATTGCAGTGATAAAAATAACATTAGCTCCCAAACTGATACAGTGCCTTGCTCACCTGACAATCACAGTACCTGCTTAATGGTTTGCCAAGATGGATGCCCTGATTAGAAACTTCCTATGGGATGTTAAACCTCCCACTATAGCAAGGCTAAGCTAAGAGTACATTGGAGTGGGGGCGAGTGGGGCCTTCTCTGGTTCCACTTGTACTATATAGCATTTTGTGGTGCTCAGATCATAAATTGATTCCTTCTCCCACACCCTAACCTTACAATATGGGTCTCTTTGTAGCAGGCTATATGCCTGGGGATCCCCTCCCTGGCTCATCTTTTTTTCCTCCCTCTCCTAGGACCAAGAACTTGAGTCCAACAGTAGCTGCTTCTATCCACTCTTGGAAAACACTGGAGCAATGGCTTCACTGCTTCCTGATATGAGGCCAGGAGATCAGAGGGCTGTGGGTTCAGTTCCCACATCTAGCACTTGGGTTAATATCCCAGTACTGACACTGTAGTGCAGCATGAGAGGGGTGCTGCACTACTGACGTGCCGTCTTTCAGATGAAACGTTAAACCAAGGTCCCATCGGCCTGGATTGGTGGTAGTTCAGATGGAGGTTAAAGATCCTATGGCACTTCTCGAAAAGAGTAGGGGAATTTTATTGAGAAATGAACTTCAATACAAAGCAAAAAACAATAAAAAACAAACAGAAATCAGAAATATACAATATTGAAACAATCAGTGTGCCCATGTCATACAATTGATCCAATAACTTTGAAAACGTTCCAAAGGAGTGCAAGAAAAGTCATAATCCATCAGGTGTTTCAGTGCTTTACCAATATTGACAAATAAATCCTCATGGGTAACATGCTTCTGCTGTAGAATCCAGAGACATCTAGACTGCCAAACATAATAATGCAAGATACAAAAAATAACATTGAGGTTATCACTATGATATTTAACAAAAGTATTCGGAAAAGGACCAAACAAAAGAGTGGGGTAATCAATAGTCCTGAACTCTGGTTCCTGCCACAGGGCAGACAAGAAATTCCAGAAGGGTTGTATGTAGGCACAGTCTATAAAGAGATGACATTGAGTCTCCAAGAGTTGGATACAAGTAGGACGAGGACAAAATCTTTCAGACAGTTGCTTATGCTTACTGTTCCCCTTAACCCCTAACTTCCCCAAATTACTAAGCCATAAGCAGTCCCATGCATAAGGAAGGATACGTTTGTTCAGCAAATGCTTGAGAATAACTACCTGCCTGTCCTGCGGGCACTCTGGAAAAACAACGTCAGTGGTACACTCAGCTAATAAGATAGTCCTATAGACCGTCTTTCTATCATCAGTCAAAAGGTGAGTAGGGGTAATATTCCATTTAATAAGCTGTTTTATGTGGTCTTTAATACCACAAAGAACAACAGGAAGTTTAGACAATAGTCTAGGATTACAAGACTGCCAACTAGGCCTACATAAAGTGATCCAGTGGTCTAAAAAAGGTCTCCAAATGAGATTCCCTGGTTTCAAAACCTTGCTGAAGTTATACACCACAACGAGACTATAAAAAAAAGCAATAGGATGGAGCATAGAGACACCACCTTCAGCAATTGGCCTATAGTTTATCTCCCACTTAATAGGGTTCAAACGAGACCCCCAAAAAGCTTGACAAAACGCACTAAAAAGCTGTGTCCAAATACTAAAAGGGGGAAGAAAAATATAACAAATATATAAAAATATAGGGGTAAGGATAGTTTTAATTAATAGCACCTTTTTTTTTTTGACAGTTGCTGCCCTTTCCATTCTCCTACCATCCTAGAACCCCTAGCCAAAACTATATCCCTGTTTGTCTTGGCCATATCACCAGGGCCGAACCATATTCCTAAAATTTTGATAGGTTCCCTAGAGACAGGGATCCCAGCAATAACCCCACTGGGCGGAACAGGGGTGGAGCCAATAACAACCCCCTTACTCTTACTATAATTAATTTTGTAACTGGAGAGACGTAAAAAAAGGTGAATAGAGTCTCTCAGAGCAGAGACAGAAAAGTGAGGGGCCAAAAGCAACACCAAATCATCAGCATAAGCCAGCACCTTGTGTTGTGGCAGAGAAGGAAGCACATCAAGGCCCTGCAAAGCAGTGTTCGCATGTAACAACCGAATAAAAATATTAATGGTGAAAGCATAAAGAACAGGATGAGTGGGCAGCCCCGTCGTACCCCTTTAGAAATAGCCAACCTGCACCCTAGCCATCCATTAACATTAGGGATAAGAACAGCAACCTTATACATTGCTGAGAGCCAAAAAATAAACTGATCCGGGAACCCAAAGGCCTTTAACACTAGGAATAAAAAGGAATGGGCCACCCGATCAAAGGCTTTTTCCTGGTCCAAACCAAAAACAAACCCACGTAAGGTACCAACATCCCCCCTGGTAAACACCTCTCTTAAATAGATTAAGTTATCCTGCTGTTTGCACCCGGGACAGCACAGTGGTCTGTGTCAGGAAGAAGTGGGTAAGCGTAGAGAAAGCCGGGCCAAAAGAATTTTACTGAGAATTTTTAAATCAGAATTTAAGAGACTAAGGGGACGCCAATTACTTAAATTAGTCTTATCACCTTTCTTATATATAAGAAGCAAAATAGCCTCAGATATGGAGGGAGCATATTCCCCAGAATGTAAAATAAAATTCAGGAGGACCACCAGCACAGGGCCAAGGGACTGTAAGAAGGATTTGTAAAATCCAGCACTGAGACCATCTGTACCTGGGGCAGACTTGGAAGGCAACTCCTGAACAGCTTTAGTAACTTTGGCCAAGGTAACATCAGCTGTCAAAGCCCGCTGTTGGGCATCAGACAGCATAGGCAGCTGCAACCTATCCAATATCAGAGTAACAACCTCGTCTGCCAGAACAGAGTCCGGGGCCAGGGAGGATCCCATATAGGTTTCAACGCCTTCCAAAAGCCGGTGTGGATCACTGACAGCATGGCCATGCACATCAGTCAAAACTGAAATTAATCTAGAATCAATCCGCTTTTTGTTTTCTGTAAAAGGGTTCAAAGAGTGTTTTGTCGTATTTGTGCCAAATCGTAATTTCTGATCTAAAGATTTACCCCTATTATATTGTAGGTCCATCATTTGTTTCTTTATGGTAGCAATAGGCCCACTATAATCCTGTGTGGTAGTTTCAGAGAGAGAGATAAGATGCTGCAATTGGTGTCTCAACTGTAAGTACCCCATGTATGCATTAGTAGATTTAACAAGTGCCTGATGTTGAAAAAAGGTCTTCCAACCTTGTTTACAATCTTCCCACCAATCTAAGATGGAATCATAGCATTCCAATACAGAAAATCGAGCAGCCCAGTCCCTCTCCCATAACTGTCGAATGCAAGGGTTTTCTAACAGTGATTCATTTAACCTCCATCCATTTTTTTTTACATCTGGGAGCCCCCTCCCAGGAAACAGTGACTGTAAGAGTGGAATGATCAGAGAATTCAATATGCTGAGTAAAAGCCCGCACAACCTAGAGAACTGTAGACAGAAAAACAAAATCAATTCGAGTCCAAAGAGGCCCCCGGAAATATGTGTTAACCCCTGTAGGATGTAACACCCTATAGGCATCCGACATGTGTGCAGTAGAAACAATATTTTTTAAAGCCACAGAATCACAAAAAAGTTTATCCGTGACTAAGCCCCTATCAGCGATAGACAATCCACAATTAAAATCGCCCAACCAAACAACGAACCAAGAAGTATGCAAAAAAGGTTGCACTTCTTTAAAAAGTGCTATTCGTTGTGCCTTGGTTTGGGGGGCATAAACCGTGATAACCCGAAAACGTTCTAAACAAAAGGAAATATCCAAACACATAGCCCTCCCTGGGTGTATATCCACTAATCTGGAAACAGATAGGTTAGGATTAGAAAATAAAATGCTCAAGCCATCGCAGGTATCCTCCCCCACAGACCAAAAGGAAGACCCCAGGGACTAACAGTGAGAGGCATGCTGAAGATCCTGGTGAGACTTCAGACGGATGTCCTGCACGCAAATAATGTCAGAAGTAAAGGTTTTAAGAAGGGAAAAAAAAAACAGCACGTTTCTTCTCACCCTTAATACCATTAACATTTAAAGTAGAAAATGTTAAGGAAGACATAAGAGGGGAAAAAAAGTAGACAAAACCAGGAAAATCCTGATCTGGGAAAAAATTCTCAAAGGGGTGTTCCCGCCAGTCTATGTCTAGTCCGTTTGGCTATAGAGTCCTCAGAGCAGCTGTCAGTGTCAGTAGTGGAAACAATAGAAGAGGTATCAGTCTCGTCCCCAGAGTCCCCACCAGTATCCTCCTCTAAAGGGCCAAAAACATTCCTTACTTGCATGGGATCCTTTGGAGGTATTGGCTTCTGGAGAGGTTTGGGCTCAGACATGGTTTTACCATGTCTATTCCATTTCCTAGGGAGAACCACCATGAAAGGGACTTTGGGGTGGGGAAGATATGGTCGGCAGAGCTAACTACAGGGGCCAGCAGGAACAACAGCATCACCCAAAGCTAAATCTGCATCCAAATATGAGGGAGTAGGCGCAGCAACCAGAGGCACAGGGGAGGGATTGGGAAGTAGTAATCGGCTCTGAAGCTGGTGTAATTTCAGCAGGTACAGATGGATCAACAGCAACCTGCGTAGTTAAAGCATGCTGAGCCTGATTAATAAGACCTTCATGTGAGGGGCAGTCCTCATGATTGTGAGAGGCCCAAGTACATCGGCCATAGGCATGACTGGTTTGCTCATGTAAGTTACATTTAAAAAGATTCAAACATGCTGTAGCCAGATGGCCGTACTCCAAACAATGACTACATCTGGTTGTGTCACAGGCTGAACTAAGGTGTGAATGAGAGCCACATTTAAAACAAGATCTGGGCTGCACAATATAGAAAATAGACCCCCTATCCTGACCCAAAATAAATACACTGGGAAGGTGTACAGGACCAGAATTAGTTGAAAAAAGTATAACCTTCACTTTCCAACCCCCATCCCAAATCTGCTCACTATCCATAGTAGGGGTTGGTCGTCCCAAAATTTCACAACGTTGCCGTAACCAAAAAAGGATATCTTCAACATTAACCCCTTCATTTTTAAACAAAACTGTAATTGTTTTAATCAGAGGCTTAGTAAGGGGTATGGCCTGGAAAGGCACCCATAAAGGGTCATTTTTAAGAGTATTATATTGAGTCCAGAACCTATCCAAATTCGACACATTTTTGAAACTGACATTATAATTACCATTCCCTAAAGAAATTAAAGCAAAAATCTCAGAGGAAAAGAATTTCATAGATTTTTTCAACAGAGTCCTAGCAATAAGTTTCCTGTCAGGAACGTGTTCCAAGCCCCCCTTGTATAAAAGCCAAACTGCATTCCTCTGAGGAGCAGGTTCCCTTGTGGAGTGAAACAAATCAGCAAGTTTAAACAAAGGGGCCAGGGAAGACTTCTCCTGGTGCTCAGCTAAAGCCTCAGGTCTAGGCCCCATCCTATGTTCAGCAGACAAAGTAGACACAGCTTCTGGTGTGGTACCAACACCAGAAGCACCAGCATTAGACACAGTAGGCAATAAGTCCTTAGAATTACCCCAGGGTGTGATGGAGCTCATTGCAGGGTCGGCGTTGGTGGCCACAGTGGAAGCACACATCCTCCGATATGAGGGATCAGAAGGGTCCGGAGTCCAGTGCCATGAAGCTGCTGGGACCCAACCAGCCACAGAGAGGGCCCTTTCTGGAGACCAGGGAGCGCCCCAAAAGGCTACAGGAGGTGGGGCAGGGGCTAAATCACCCCACCTGGAAGTCTTACGGCAATCCAAAAAATAAAATGTTTTCTCCGAAGTTGCCAGAGGAACAGGCAGTGGAGGAGGAATATTCAGAACAGCACCAGGCAAACCCAGTCTAGGTTTCCAGACAGCACCAGGCTGCAAAGTAGTAGATGCAGGAGGAGGGTCCAAAGGCTTAAGGCACACGGGAATAGCATCACAAAAACTGCCAGCCTGATAAAACACCTTAGAGGCCACAGAGGGAGGAACCATCATCGCAGAACAAACGTCCGACCGGAGTGCTTGCTCTATCCAGTCCCACTCAATACTGGTCCCAGGGGAAACCGGAGACACCAACGGAAGGTCCGCTGCCAATGCTGTGTGAACTCGCAACCACTCCTGCTGTCTGAGAAGAGGATCCAGAGAACTGAGAGACTCCAGCAAAATGGAACCAGCACCAAAACCGGTCTCCGATGGAGAAACAGGTAGGTCCATAGAAACGGACCCGATTTCCATACTTTCTTCAGCAGCGCTCTCAGGAGAAAAGCCAGTAGCTGCCCTAGCAAGGTCCACAGCCTCCTGCATTGACAGGACAGGAGCAGAGGCCAGAGCTCCTGCCCGAACAGCGTCCTCACCCTCCAGAGAGCACGGTGAAGTGGCCATCACAGCAAGATGGCCAGCAATCCCCCTACAGGCAGAGCAGGGGAATTTCCCCGGTGTCCTGGCCAAATTTCCCTCATTCACCAAAAATACCACCAACAGCTTAATCTGGTTCAAGGTCAGTTGGCATTCATCTATATCCCCCTCCCCGGGTGGTGCCTGAAAATAGGCAGGATTTGTCTAGTGCACTTACCCGGTCAACAAAAACTAAATAAATAAATAAATATCCCAGTCGCAAGCACCTCTCTAGTACAATAACTTTATTCAAGTTGATAAACAACCAGTATACTTGGCCTTTTTGGAGGTCAAAGCATACCCCACATTAAAGACCTTGGTCACTCACCTTCACCACCTTGTACTCTTTTGAGAATCTTCAGGGATGCTTTACTTTACCCAGAAGTGACTTCCAGAGATACCTTCAAATACATAGTTCCCTGTCTCAATGTCAGAAGAAACTGTCCACTCAAATCTTTGTAACCACATCCAAGGTATTTAGTACCTGTGCAGCCTATTCTAGGGGCAGAGCTAGACTGATATATAAGGCTATCCTGAAGGCAGCTCCAGACCCATCCAGTAAGAATAGGACCTGTTGCTCATGGGCTCTACAGCTATATATATGGAGGACTAGTGGTCCAGCTTGTGGACCCTTGCATATAAAGCCTTCCCCAAATCTAGAAGTCTTCTTATTCAGAATAAGAGCCTTCATTGCTGGTATTATATTCCTGCTAAACTCAAGGCTCCAGGACTGTTGAGATATTGCAACTGCTAGTTATGTCACTCCCCTGAGACATATTTCATGTACATCTTGAGGCTTTGTGCTAAGATACTCCTTTTCTTTGCCTGGATAAACATCTGCTGCTCTCAGATTTTGAGGTGCTGTCCAGCCCTGGCACCTTAGTTGTTTTTGTTGGGGCTTACCATCATCTCAACCTCTCCTCTCCACCTACACATCTGCTATCTCCTTATGATCAGTGTTGAGGCCAAGCATCTCATACATTGAAGGTGGATAATGGTGGACACCCCCAGTGTGACACACTGAGAGCAGTTAGGAATCTGGCCACTCTGGTCAGAATGTCCCACTTTGCTAGGAAGTCCTCCCAGATCAGTCAGGCCTTTTGGGCGCCTTCCTCTCCTCCTGTTTTTCACCTCTGATGAGCCAAGAACTACCACTTGAACAACCCCATCTCCCTGGTCTTCAACCCTTTCCTGGAGCTTAGATGACCCCTATTGTATGGGTCCCCTTGGTTATAAGTTTCCTTTACCTAAATTGATAGATACGTGCCTCGCTTGTAAGCTTTAATTTGTAATATCTCTTTGATATATGATATGTGATACACTAGATTACTGTGATATTTCTGTGTATTTGCCTCTTTACTATGGCTATAACATGTCAAAGTGTTATTGGCATAATTTTGCTTCTGTTTGTAAAATTGTTCTGTTGTTTACTCATTAAAAAACTTTACTACAAAAAAGGAATGTGGTAAACTGTTCAAACACAGAGCATGCCACAGCACACCCCATTGGCATGCAGTTTTCAGTGTAGTACTGGCCATCAGACTTAATACCCAATAAATCTCTATCCATTGGGTGTTCCAGCAAAAGCCAGAAAGTGGACTTGAAAGTCCGCCTTAGCTAACAGGTCTCTGTATTCTACTGCCTGGACCACCTTTAACACCCTATTGAACATCTCATAAGGTATTGCAGTGTAGTATGAATCAATGTGGTCATTGGTGGCATCCCCTTCTGGTTAAAACAAATATTTAATTATCCTGAACTCACCCAGCACCTTCCTGGTGGCAACGCCAAAGGGGTGACACCCTGAAGTGCCGCTGAGGTAGTGCAGAGCATGGCCCAATAATCCTCCCTGATGCAGCCTCCTTCTCCAGCTTGGTCTGAACCACCTCTGGTCATTCCCTGCAGACTTGAGGTTCTCAACCTCATGTGACTTTCAGCAGCCATTGTACTGTACTCTAAAACCTTCTCTGAAGCTGTCTGCCAGGATGCAAGTGGCCACCTGATGTGGGTGATTGATCAACTAAGGTTGAACAAGATTTCGGGTATGTAAGCAAATGGAGAACGACCAAGAGAGGAATTGTAAGGCTAAGGAGGAAAGGAGGGGAGTGCATGGAGGGAGACCAGGACAAAACAGACATCCTAAACAAATATTTTTACTCAGTATTCACCAAAGAAGTGGAGGAGAGGGACCACAGATAAGCGACAGGAGAATCAATGGAAGGGGGCCAAAGACCAGTCCATTTACGGAGGAGAAAGTCCTGAAGGAACTTGCAGAACTGAAAGTGGACAAGGCAATGGGGCTGGACAGGATACATCCAAGGACATTGAAGGAGCTTACAGAGGTACAGGCAGCACCACTGACAGTTCTATTCAACCACTCACTGGAGACAGGAGTGGTTCAGGAGTACTGCAGGATGGCAGATGTAGTCCTACTTCACAAAAGTGGGAGAAGGGAGGAGGCTGGCAACTACAGGCCAGTCAGCATGACTTTGGTGGTGGGAAAATTAATAAAATCACTGCTAAAGGAAAGGATTGTGGAATATCTCGAATCCAATGGCTTACAGGATCTGAAGCAGCATGGATTCACTGGGGGGGTCATGTCAAACAAATCTGATAGATTTCTTTGACTGGGTGACTGGGGAATTAGATCAGGGTGGAGCGGTGGATGTGGCCTGCCTAGATTTCAGCAAGGCTTTTGACACCATTCCACATAGGAGACTCATACACAAACTGGGCAGCCTTGGAGTGGTTCCTAAAGTGGTAAAACAGGTAGGAAATTGGTTGAGGGATAGGCATCAGAGGGTAGTGGTAAACAGAGTTCACTCTGAGGAGGGGAGGATGACCAGTAGGGTACCACAGGGATCAGTACTGAGCCAGTCCTCTTTATTGTCCTTATAAACAACATTGTAGAGAGGTTAGAAGAGAAGGTATGTCTTTTTGCAGATGACAAAAAGATCTTCAACAGAGTTGACATTTGAGGATTTGAAGGGGGCTGAAAAAAATAAGGAGGGTTCTAGGTGAGCTTGATGAGTGGTCAAGGTCGTGGCAACTAAGATTCAATGTGAAGAAGTGCAAAATCATCCACTTGAGGAACATAAGCCCATGGGTGGAGTATATGATGTGGGAGTGTGATACTGATGACCACCAAAGAGGAAATGGTCCCGGGAGTAATCATATTTGATGACCTAAAAGTAGCCAAGCAGTGTGACAAGGCAGTGGGAAGAGTCAGTGGGGTGATGAAGTGCATAAGAAGGTGTATCACCAGCAAAAAGATGGAGGTGGTGATACCACTGTATAAATCATTGGTGAGACCACATTTATAGTACTGCATCCAGTTCTGGAGGCCGCATCTCTGGAAGGATGTGGACAGAGCACAGGTGGTCCAGAGGAGGGCAATGAAAATGGTGCAGGGTCTGCACCAAAAGCCATATGAGGAGAGACTAAAGGTCCTCAATATGTACATTCTGGAGGAAAGGAAGGAGAGGGGAATATGATACAGATTTTCAAATATCTCAAGGGTATATATAAGGTATAGGAGGGAAGCATTTTTCCGAGGAAAAAGATGTTCAAGAACAAGGAGTCATTCTATGACACTGAAGGGGGGTAGACTCAGGGGAAACATGAGAAAATACTTCTTCACTGAGAGGGTGGTGGATGCATGGAAAAGCCTTCCATTGAAAGTGGTGGGGCAAAAACGGTAATGGAATTCAAAAATGCATGTGATAGGCATAATGGAACTTCAGAGGTTAGGAAAGGGTGGATAAAGCTTGGGATCAAGTAGGGTCTGCAGTATTACAGTAGGTAGGAAAAATGGACTGACTAGGGGTGCCAAGCAGTCCTTATCTGGCATCAATTTCTATGTTGCTATGTTCCTTTGTATCCCCTTATTGGTGTTGGGAGGCCTGCTGCATCACTTCCAAAAGGGGCAAGGCATAGTGTTGCCTGGTTTGCACTAGGCGAATGGGTGTGGGCAGCCACACGCCATACACTCATGTTTGTACTTACAGTGTTCTAGCTTACACATCATTTGATCAAAATGATAACAGTTCCCCACCCCTGACACCTTCCCACCAGTGCCCTATCCCCCTTTTCTTGGTGACAGTGGCTGCCCAACTGTAAAGCTGTTGTGAGTATGCTGAACCCTCGCCTCAACAAGGTCAGTGGTCCACAACAATGGAAGGTTCAACATGTGCCAAGTCCTGGCTGGGTCATTTTGCTTTCTGAAAAACCATTCCTCATCATACTCTAGCCAGCCACCACCTGGCTTGCTGGCATGCATAGCTATCCTCGGACTGTAGTAATTCCATAAGACAGCTGCCTTACTAGGGTTAACATTTATCTAAATGCCAGCAAAAAATTTGAAACCTGCTGACCAGTTATCACAGATCGGGTGTATAGTAACCCTTTTTCTAGCTTCCAGTCCTTCATCCTTGTCCTTTTTTTCAACATAGGGACAGAGGAACAGTCAGACAAGAGGAGACATAAAAGCCCATATAGCTCATTCGCCTTATATCAACATGAGTAATGCTTATGCCCAGTTTTAGTAGATATTAGTCTGGTCCTAACTTAAAACTAGTGACAGTTTTACATTCCACCTGTTCTGTGTAGTGTTGGTCAAAAGCTATGAACTCTGCTTGAGCAGAGCTTGCACAAAAGCTCATCTTTTGTGGAATTTTCTCAACTTCTGCCTTGGGTGGATTGGAAGTCTTCCAAATGTGTTTTGGGCAAATTTTCACCCTCTTCTAGTGGCATCCCCCATCCAATCACGGGCCCTATAAAATTTATCATTTCCCTGATGTCTAGTTGTCCCCCCAGCAGATCACTGGCCCCATGTAATATAAAATTCCCTGGTGTCTAGTGGTTCCCCCACCGATCGCTGGCCCCCATGTAATATGAAATTCTCTGGTGTCCAGGTGCCCCTCCATGCTGATCGCTGGCCCTGATATTTAAAAATATAAAATTCCCTGGTGACTAGTGGTGCCCCCACTGCCAATCACTGGCCCCCATGTAATAAAGAATTCTCTAGTGTCTAGCTGCCCCACCCCCAGTGCTGATCGCAGGCCCGATGTCAAGAACACAAATTTCCCTGGTGTCTAGCCAACCTCCCTCCCTATCCCGATTCCCTGTAATAAAAAAAAGGCAGTTAAGTCCATTCATTCCCTGGTGTCTAGTGGATCCCCCTCCCTACTGTATATCCTGATTCCCTGTAACAAAACAAAAGTAGTTAATTACCGAATCCCTGGTGTCTAGCAGATCCCCCCACCCCCAACCCAGTAGGTAGTGCTCCACCACTCTGCTCCCTCCCACCTCAACCCCAAGCAGGTGACTGGCACAGCCCTCTTCTCTCCACCTCGGCCAGCCTCCAGACTGAGCTATTAATGAATGAGCATGTGCTTGTACAAGTAAGTTTCTCATACTCTGAATTTCATAGTTCTATACCACCCATGTAATATTTTGTTTGCTTACTATTTGACCCAAAATGCATCACCATGCACTTTTCAAGGTTAAAGGAAATTTTATTTCTTATTGATCATGTGTATAACTTATTGAGATCATCCTGTAGATTTTTAATAGCATGGTCTGTGTCCACCATATATGCCACTTTAGCATCATCTGCAAATTTGGCACCTGACATCTAGTTGTAACTATTGTACCGTGGTTCCTGTGACTACTCCCTCAGAAATTGTATATCTGCTTCTTTTATCCTTTGTACTAGGTGAAAATATCAACCTCCAAAATTCAAATTCCCTGGCACCTGTTACGGATGCTATGGCTGACATGGCAGACACTTGCATCTGCTGTGTCCACCTCTGCCCATGCTCACCAACTCTCATAGGCCCTGGTTATTTATACTACCTGACCCAGAAGTGCTGCTCCGGTGTCATGCTCCCACTTCAGTAAAGAATACCAAAATTAACATTTTAAACTAGTCCCTATGTCTCCCGATGTTTAGATGTACCCAGATATATCTCACTACCCAGAGAATGTACAATATTATGCCCTCTTTCTGTTTTTCACCAATACTGCTCATCCCAGGTTGCTGTGTGTTGTAGTTCCCACTCTGCCTCCATGGAACTACAGCTCCCAGAAGACCTTGACATCTGCTTCCTCCTCTGAGCCCAGTCCCCAAAATTAGCCTTTTACACTGTGTACACCAGACAAAGTCACTGTAATCCACTCAAAATAATCAGCTCACTGACTATAGCAGGGCTTACCCTCACAGGCTTGCCTCTGCTGAGTCCACTTCCACCTCTGCTCACTGACACTCTCATGCCTTGGTTATTTATACCACATGACCCTGAAGTGCTGTTCCTTGCTCACACTTCCTCTTCAGTAGAGAATACTGAAATTAACATTTAAAACTAGTCTCTGTGCCTCTCAATGTTTAGATGTGCCCAGATACCGTATGTCCCACTAACCAGAGACTGTACAATATTATGCCGTCTTACTGCTTTTTACTAATACTGTTTGTCCCAGGTTGCTCTGGTCAGTAGTTCTCACTCCACCTCAGTGGAACTATAGCTTCCAGAAGCCACTGTCACCTGCTTCCGCCTGCTGAGCCTAGTACCCAAAATTAGACTTTTACACTGTGTACACCAGCCAAAATCACCATAAGCCACTCAAAACAGTCAGCTCACTGACTGCAGCAGGGCTTACCCTCACAGGCTTGCCTTTGCCGTGCTCGCCTCTGCCCATGCTCCTTTTCCTTATTCATTTTCCAGCCCTTTGGTCCACATATTCCTCATTGTCTATCTGCTACCTAACCTTGTGGGAGATATGCAAGCCTACTAGCTTCCCCAGTTACATGTATCTCATGGTGAGTGGCTGTGACAAACTATGTTGCCCAGGAACCACTGAGGTAGGAGGTGTAACTACTACCCCCTGCAATGATGCTGGCACTGTATCCACCAGTTGGGGTTCCTGCTACTTACACTCCTGAGCCTCAGTGAAAACCAACACCTTACAGAGCTTTTGTTCGAGCTGCAAAGGTCCCAGCTAGGATGCTATCAGCAGGAGGATGGCCAGGGGAGCTGGGATAGGACCTGTAGGCTGCTTGGGCTGAACCAGAGTTGGAACTGCTCGTGCTGAGGGAATAGGCTGCACCAGAGCCTGGGGCAGGGCTGTTGGCTGAGTTTGCACCAGCAAGAGTACCTGAGGAAGTGGGATCCTCCTGGTTCAGGGGTCCTGGCAGTACTGGGAAATCATTACCTGCTGGTCTTGTGGGAGGAGGAGCCCTCTTCTCCCCCTTATGAGGGCACCTGATATCCAGGTCACAAGAGCCATCTACTCCTCAGCACCCTAAATGTTTGAAATGTGGTGTACCTTGGGATGGATTCACTAGTGTAGCAAGTTCCTGCCACAGTTTACATGTATTTCCTTATTTCCCTGGGGCCACTGGTGGTTGGTCCACTGGCATCAGCTTTAATCATGTCAATGGCTATGGTTGTGGGGCAGTGGAAATGGGCTGGGGCTTTCTGGGTTCTGGAAACAGGTATCCCACCATGCCTTCCCTCTTGACTGTGAAAAGGCCATCAACTCCTGCTCAAATTCCACTGCAATCATCATTCCCTTTCAAGGCATCCTGAATCACCACAAGCTGTGAAAACACAAAGCAGAGAAACACCAAACCCCTTCTGCAGTATCCACCTCCTCTTGTTACAGCATGACAGGGTTGCATTGTGAGGTGAAATTGCAGTTAATATTCTGTTTCCTTTTCTTTTTGTTTCTTAGTTATCTACCACTAACTTGAATCAATTAACTTTGGTTCATCAAGGGAAGGAAAATCAGCACACACACCAAGTACTGAGAAATGTAAATAGCAAGTTATTGGTGCATGAGAACAGCTGACCAGATATCCCTACTTTTATTTATTTTTATTTTTGTTTTTGCTGACCGGGAAAGGAGGACTCGACAGTTCTGCCAATTTTCAGCCTCGTCCTGGGGAAAGGGGATACAGATCGATGCCAACTGACATTGAAACAAATTAAGCTGTTGGTGGTATTTATGTGAATTTATCATCTATGATTAGTCTTCTTTGGGCTGTGGTACTGGGATGTGAGAATAGACATTTCATAGTGCAATCAATACAAAAGGTATACAATGGTGCTTAACTTACAATGAGAACAAAATGCATGAGCTAATGAAATTAAAATACAAATGAAACAAAACCAGCTGTTCTTTGAAATCAGACAATTCTTTGTCATTGTATACCTATTGAGTGAAACTTTTGTAATGCTGGAGGGGGAGAATTAGACAAAATTCATTACAGATATTAAAGGTCCAACATTAATAAAAGTGTATGGGGAGAGGGGGGAGATGATAGAAGGACCACCTAAAATGAGTTGTTACCCTCTGCCTTTATGGCATTTTTATTCAGTAGTTAAGCAACCAGCACTTTGGTTGTACTGCTAGTGGTGCTCATACTATAGCCCCAATTAATGCCAATACCATGTTCAAAAAATATAAATCTAGGGACTTAATATTATGCAATGTCAATAATGGTCTGGCAGCCCATCTTAGCTAGCTGTGTTTCAAAGTGAAGGCATATAAAAAGACAGATGTGTTTTGGAGCGTGGACTCCATATAAACTATGGAATCCAAACCTTCCAATCACATCACAATTGCCACTTTGAAAATTGATTTCATCCACAAGTCGAAGCTTGCATCTGCAAAGAATGAGTTAAGTATCCAGACCATTGAATAGTAGAAGTAAAGGCTTAAATCCTAGACACTCAAGGTATAAATGAAAAAAGTTAAATGTATTTTTTTAAGGGGACACTAGCAATAAGTCTGAAATTATATTTCAGCTATGATAATGGGAATACCTATAAGAACAACTCAGTGACTACATTAGCTAGTTATAAAAAACAGTAAACCTATCAAATGAAGTAAACTTGGTTCCCATGTAAAGTAATGAAAATACACTGGTGAAATGCAACAGCACAATGTCAGCAACAATAAATGATTCTTTACCAGAAGACAATAATATATGGGGGGAGTGCATAATGAGAATTTAATGCACACATGAGGTGTGGGATGCTAAATAAACAGCGAGGACAAAGCCCAAGGGGTTTATCAAAGCATCCTATACTGAGGGTGTGCATTAAAATTTAAGTTTTGCACTCCTCCCCAATGTATTGTTTTATGTAATTGCTGGGTGCCCTTTTTTCTCCCACTAGATTAAAACCAAAAACAGTAACTGTGCCACAGGGTGTTGTTTGTTAATTTTAAGGTATGTAATTGAACTGTTTGTAACATGAAACAGCTTTACACACATACACATTTATTGTTGAATATATTTTTGTTTTTATAAGCAGCATCAGCATCAGTTTTTGGAAAGCTATGAATTTTTTGCTTTCAAATCTGCCTGGGAGATCTGCGCTGTTAGCTTTGTGTGAGAACAGCAGTTCCTAAAATCAGCAAGTAAGAAGAAAGGGTATCAGTTAAGAACTGCTGCAGATAAACAGAAATGTGTGTAAAAATTAAGATGAGACAAGATGATTTTTTTTTCTCGGTCTCTTAAGATCGTTGTTGCTGCAGCAATATTTTAATGAGATGCAGAGGTCATAGGTCATTCTCGTTTCTGTGCAGAGCATGTAAATGTGTGAGCAGGAAACACAGTGTGGACTTTCTGAAATGTGAAGTAAAGACACAATCTACTGTTTTAGGGTTGCTTGGATGGATTAGGAATGGTTTCCTCTAGGGAGGAGTAGTTCTGTGAGGATACTGTTTTGGCGAGTGAGGAATGTGTTTTCTGCACTGTATGTGAGTGTGAGCTGGATTGAGAAGAAGCTGGTGCATGTTCACTGTTATAACCCACAGGTTATAACAGTGAATTATAACTGGCTTCTCCTATGAGAAAAAATGGTACCCAGTTATTGCAATATCATAACAATGTTTTAAACTGATCACAGATTACATTTACCTTGAGAAGCTAGACCAAGTGGCAGGGGGAGAAGAAACACAACTGGAAAGTGAGAAGCTAAAAAGGAAAATGGTAGAATGGGAAAAAATATAATATGGGCATATGCACTTGTTAGATAACCCTAAACAATCCATGCCACTGTCACTATATAAAAATGGATAGCAAAAGTTTAAAACAATACAATGAGGGTTATCAAGCTAGATAGTAAAAGAGCAGCACTTATCAAATGCAAATGTTGTGCCTGGAGCTTCCATCACACATCCCCTTTCTGGTGAAGACTTCCCACTGACTATTTAAAACTACCACTGTATGTGGACTGCCAAACCCCATTGTGTGTGTCTGCCTCTGGTGTCTTTGTAACTTGATCTGCATGGTCCGGACCATGTGTCCACTGAATACAGGAACAAGTTAGAGTAATCATTAATTTTAGTCCCACCAGTGCTTAGGCATGCATTTCAGTGGGGTGCACAGTTCCAGAAGCCCAGTTTGAAATGTTGGGCCCTTGAAAACATCCCCCCACCCCTAATGTGTGGCAGTGACCATACCTGCACTTTACTTCAGCAGAAAACAAGTGAGATTACCATCCTGAATTATTTACATCCACATGGCCTATATGACCAATTGGATTATAAACTTTTTTCAAAAACCCCCTTGATACCCTTGTTGTCCCTTTCTCCTTAATAACACCTTCATTAAAGTTAAGAAATTACTGGGCTGGCTATTTAGCTTAATAACTCCTACTGTATTGTTTTAAACATTTGCTATCCATAGGGATAGTGGGATGTATTGTTTAGGGTTATCTAGCAGGTGCATATGCCCAATTCTTGTCTTTTCCCATTCTACCTTTTTACTTTTTCACTTCTCACTTTTGAATTGCCCCCCAAGACACACTGCTTTGATCTATCTTTTTGAGGGTAATGTAATTTGTAATCAGTTTGAACAATTACTGTGATATTATTATGTCTTCAGGTATGCAGCCATTTATCCTTGTTGCTATTCTGCTGTTACATATCAGTAACTGATATTCTCATTATTTTGCATGGGAACCTGATTTACTGCATTTGATAAGTTATCTGTTTTTATACCTGGCTACTGTAGTCAGTCAATTGCACTTGTACAGTAGATGTTCCCATCATCAGAGGTGAAATATCACTTCAGACATATTCTTACTGTACTACTTTTTTTAAACAAATATAACTCTTGTCATTTATACCCCGAATGCCTAGGATTTAAGCCTTTCCTTCTACCGTTCAGTTGTCTGGCAACTTAACTCATTCTTTGCAGCTCTAAGCTTTGGCCTGTGGTTGAAGCAAATTTTCAAAGTGGCATTTGCAAAGTGATTGGAAGGCTTGGGTTCCATAATTCTTAAAGAGTTCAAGGTCACCTCTTCCTTTTAATGCACCTTGGCATTGAAACACGGCTAGCTCAGATAGGCTGCCAGACCATTTTTTTTCCCATTTGCATAATGTTAAAGACCTAAATTTATATATTTTAAAGTCAAACATGGTATTGATTTTAATCGGGGCCATACTATGAGTGCCCCTAATAGTACAATCTAAATGCTGGTTGCTTAATTACTGAATAAAAATTACTTAAAGGCACAGTTTAACTGTTCTATTTTAGGTGGTCCTTCTGCCCACCCTGCACCCTCAGCCCCGTTGTTAATGCCTGGCCTTTAATATATATAATAAATGTTGTCTAATTCCCATCTCTTGCACATTACAAAAGTATCACTCAGTGGGTATACAATGGCGAGCAATAGTCAGATTTGTTAAAACAGATGGTTTTGTTTCATTTGTATTTTAATTTCTGTAGCACACTCATTTAGTTCTTCTTGTGAGTTAATCACCAGTTTGCAAATTTTTTGATTGAATGTACTATAAAATGCATTTGACTGCCAGTCTATACCTGGTCTCGGTATAGCACTGAGACATGTACAGTACTTTCTAAACTGGAGGTATTAATAGCATTCACTATTCAGTAAACCTATGCATGCTCCCATGGCTGCTTCCTATCTCAGACGTCATTCTCGGGACTGCTGTGGGAGGTTGTGGGTGTGCTACTAGGGCACTTACAGGACATTCAAAATGCCAACAGGAGGGATGGCAGGATCAACCAGATGAAAACTAAATTAATCCAACCACACTAAGTAAGTAAAATGTTCTTTTTTCCAAAATGCTATTACATTTCCCTTTAAGACTGCCACACACCATGGTCACCTTAAGTGTCTAGCCCCAAAATGGCCACTGCATACCTGTTTGGAAGAGAAGGAGATGAGAGTGCAACCTGCCACTGCTTAATACGGTGGCTGGCATGCTGCAGCGATGCAAACCACATGCTATACTGCTATTGAGCTGATTGTAAAGGTACTAATCTTTTTCTAAATGAAAAGTACAACATTCTTTAAAAGTTCTCCTGTTTGAGAGGAAAACTTAAAATAACTTCTTTAAAATATTGACTTCAGTAATATCATTCATTCTGCCTTTATATCCAAGTAAGTGGCTGTTTACAAAAGTGGTTGCAATCTTAAGCAATCATACTGAGAATTCCAATTTTCATGTTACAGCAAAATGGGTTGACCACACTGGGATGGGGTGCTCCTGATAGCTGCAAAATAACAACAATAACAAAAAATCAGGCCCTCATCACCTCCAAATTCAAAAAAGATGCCACTCTGTTAAACTGTGCAAAATATTTATTTTGTGCCAACTGACATAAAAACGCCTTGACATATTTCAGATTGCTCCTTTATCAAAAGATTCTGATCGCAAACACTGATCTCCTCTTATACACATAATACATGATGGCACACACAGGTGTCGTGAACACTTTCAAAACCACTATTTCCTGATGTACAGTATACAAGAAAAAACTCATCCATAAAGCAGTACACAAATATATAAAAGACACATCATAACTACATACGTTATTCAACATGAAAACATTGTATATAAAATTAGCATTCTTGTGTAGTATTTACTATAAATAAAATTTCAGCAACCCCTCTCCCAATTAACTTATCTAAGTCTTTGTTGAGGTTGCCTGCTGCTGTAGAAAGCATCCTGGACTCAGTTCTGGCTGGAGTGTAGAAGCAAGAAAGCACTGCTGTGCTAACAGTTAAATAGCATCTTGCTCCTCGCCTTCAGGCCACAAGCCCTCCATGATCTGGTAACCCTACCTTCTTCCCTACTCCCTTCCCTAGTGGGAGTCTTCCTGAATATATCTCTGACCTGCCAGCTCAGGTGTCAAGAGGCATGGAGCCAACAGACAAATACATGCTTGAAGCAGTCCTTTGTAGCCTATCTATTATTGCCTTCTTAATGAGCTATCATCAATTATTTGGACTTATTCACAGGACAACACCTCATGTTTGCTTGTTGTACTTCACAAGGTCCTTGCTCTATTATTGGACTGTGCAGCCTGCTGTCATCATTCAATTTACTACTCATCAATTTATCTTATTTACTTTAGTGGTGTGGTCCATATGGCTGGCACAGACAAAACTAGGGTATCAAACCATTAATTCTGTAGTGAAGATTCCCATAATTATCTAAACATGCACAGGATGGCATAGACAGCAGCAAGCAGTCCCATCAAACTATTTTACTTTAGTTTAATATTTCATTTATAGCTAGAATTTAATTGGAGCAGTTTTAAATTACCTCCAGGACTGGGATCGAGGAAAGAGAAATCTTGTGTTTAATGTGCATTGCAGCTTCTCTGTAGCAAGCAAAGTAACTGAAGCTGAATTCATTTGAGATGCTACATCCCTCACTGCATGTATATTTTCCTCTGGCCTGGCTTCTTTACATCAGACATGATTGGACAATTGGCCTTTTTTCTGTCAACAGAGTCTATGTTTCCATGTTTTAGGGCAATCACCCTGTCTCAAGAGACTATATGCAACCACATGGGAGAGCAAAAGCAGCTAAGCTGAAGAGTCACACAAAGGGTTTTGTAACCAATTTACTCCAGCCCCCAACCCCCGGAATAGATCTTCATCTTTAGGAATTCAACATGTCCTGCCAACTGGAACCTGAAAATGTTTCTTGGAAACCTGAATTTTGGCTCTTCTCTGGATTTGCTTCCTGTTATTATATCTTTCTCTGAAAGACATTAAGAAATTTATAATGGACACACTGAATTTTGGCATTTCCATGGATTTGTCTGTCTTCTTGTATCCTGACTCTTGGATCCCTGTTAAGGACTGACCACTGCTGACTTCATCATTGAACAGTGACTTGCATTTATTTTTATTGTGCAGTGTACAGCTCTGAAAACTAAACACAACCTCTATCATAAATTCTACTGTGAGTGTGCTCAAACTTGAATTACTGAATCTTGATGAGTCCAACTATTCACTCTTACTAGATAAGCAATTCTGCAATACACTCTATTCATGTTGAATATTTAACATACTTTACAAATTGCTTATGTAGAGTACACTGTAGTGCCTAGTTTGATCATTGTTGCAATTTAGCATTATTTAGTTACTACTGTGTTAACCACTACCGTGGCATTCTTACTCAGGGACATACTGACAACTCACAAAGCACTCAGCGTAACCTTTCCCTACTATATCCCTTAACTGTTGCATTAATAATGACTACCGTTTAACGTCTGCTCTGAACAAGTGGACTAATCACTATTATCAATTAACTAAACTAATCTGGCCAGTGTACAATATCTATGTACTTATTTGGCTCACTGTGTGTTTATCCATTAGTTAACTGTATCAGCATCCCTCTTGTCTAAAATGGTTAATTGCAAAGTTTATCATTCTCATGCCCAACCATACTACTGTATCTCTTATCTATCCTCCTTGTGATATTCAACACCTCAAAGTCAACATATACCACTGCATTAACCATCAGATACACCCCACTAAGCCCATTGGCCTGAATACAGTCCTTCCCCCTCATTTCTCCACCTACAGTGACACTGACCTCTTTATCAGTTCCTGTATTCCAAACCACTTGTTTGATATTGCTAATGTGGCATAGTCTACTTCAGTATGAAACCTACTATTCCTCTTGTCGCTGTCAACTTTCACAAGTCTGATAAGAAGACATGCTATGGAGACATACTATGCAGTATCCTGTGCCTAGTAGCTGAAGATGTGGAGAAAAGCCCTGGCCTTGGATTCCTTACTGCCCATGACACCCACATTTTCACTGAACAAAAACCAAAGATCTACTTATCGCATGCATTAACATGAGAAGTACACTACTGAAGATCTGTCAACTGTGCTGGACTGTGCTGAACCACCCTAATGTCTCTGACTGCTAGTTCCTGACAGTAATTGTTCATGGCTATGCAGTCATTCACCTGTGCTGCCCTTTAGAAAAGGAAGCGGTCTTTTGATATACAATACCTATTAAGACAGCCTGAAATATGTGACTTAAAAATTAAGTGTACCGCATCAGACTGGTCAATGCAGTGATACTGACAGCTAAAATTATCTTAGATTACTATATATATATATATATATATATATATATATATATATATATAAAATATTGAAAAAGATCAGCTCCATTGGGGTCTCTGGTTGGCGGGACATATGGACACATCAGTGGCAGAGCTACAAAGCAGGGGAGGAGGCTCCAGCTTCAGGAGCCTATTGGCTGCAGCGGAGCAAAATTTGACTATGCAGCTGGGCTTAAAAGCCACAGCCAAGCACAAACACAAAAGGATCAGCTCTGTTGGTGTCCATGGTCAGCGGGAACCATTGAGGTGAGCCATTTTGGTAGCTGTTGGAGCCAAGCCAGTCAGCAGGAATGAACAGCCGCATCATTGGCAGAGCTACAGAAGTTTGAATTTGGCTCTCTCACCCATCCCCTGCCCCACACACTATTAAATGCTCAGGTTACGAACAGGGAATAGGATAGATCGAGAAGGGGGTGGAACCTCAATGAAACAACCAGTCAGGAGACAGGACAAAACCCACAACCATCAAAGCTCTGAGTTTTAAAGCACCTGAGCTTTGTAACTGACTTCCTACTAATTTGTAGCTAGCTCTCTACTGCACTGTTTTGACATGGTTTACTTACTGAGTTTTCCTGCTGTAAGGGCACTGCTAGTTAATTGTCATTTCCTTTGTGTTGTTCAGGTACAGGCGAGATTTAACGTCCTGGCTAGGTTTTGTGGTGGTCTATGCTTCAGATCTCTAGCCTTTTTGGAGGTGTTGCCAGTACCCAGAGATAGTACAGAAAGGAAACAAAGGATAAAGGATTTCAATCATTGGCTAGTGAGATGGTATAGGCAGATTAGGTACAGGATGGTAGGGGACTGGCGGGTGACATGGGATGTTGAGAGCCTCTTTTCTCCTGAGAGGCTACACCTCAACAAGGAGGGTGCAGCTGCATTGAAATGCAGGCTGGGGGAGTTCTTTGAAGGAGAATTTAATTTAAACTAAATAAGGGGGGTGCTGGGAATGAAGCCACACAGTACAAAGGCTGAGATAGGGGGCCCTAGGTCCCCCCTGGGAAGGGAGGAAGAGTTAGGTTTTGGCATGCCCTTAGGGAGGGCAGAGTTGGGGGAACGATGGTGGAGGGGTTTGGTGGTTAATGCTAAGAGTCTGGCAAATAAGATGGAAGTTGATTGCCATCATTACACATGATAGACTCAACATAATATTGATCACAGAAGCTTGGTGGATGGAATATCATACGTGGGAGAGAGCTATTCCTGGCTTCAGATTGTTCAGGAAGGACAGGAGAGACAAAAAGTGGGGGGTGGCTTTATACATCAGGGAAGACATAAAGGTTATGGAGGGACAGATGGGGGACAGGGAAACCAAACTCCTTTGGGTGACACTGGGCAGAAGAACAGGGGAATCCTTGAGACTAGGAGTTGTTTACAGACCACCTATGCAAGGGGAAGAACAGGACAGGGTGATGTTATAGGCAATTGCAAGGATGGCTCTCAAGGGGGAAACACTTCTGGTGGGGGATCTAAACCTCACAGACATAGACTGGACCATCCCAGATGTGGCTTCAGCCAGAAGCAGAGGGATTCTGGAGGCACTGCAGGGGGTGTTCCTTCAATAGTTGGTCAGCGATCCAACTAGGGGAACAACCTGCTGGATGTGATCATGATGTATGGGGAGAATGTGGAGGTGGTGGTGGGGGGGGAGAAGCTGTAGAACATTGACCATAGGAACATCAGGTTCAAGGTGAGAGCAGGGAGGGAGGTGTGCCAAACCAACACAGTGGTGCTGGACTTCAGTCATGCAGACTTCAACAAGATGAAATGGATAGCGATGGAGGCGATGGAAGGCATGGGAGAAATAAACAAAGTGGAAGAGTTATGGGGAGCTACTAGAGACCGGGTGAGGGAGGCCACACAAACATGTATTAGGAGAGTTAGGAAGGGCACAGGAAGCAGGAGGCCACTCTGGTTCAATGGAGATGTGGCAAGGGTGGTTGTGGGCAGGAGGAGGGCATTCAGGGAATACAAGAGAACACAGAAGGAAGAGGACAGTGAGGCTTATAGGGAAATGAGGTGGCTAGCAGGGAAGGTAATTATGAGAGGACTAAGGCCAACACAGAGGAAAGGATAGCAAAACAGGTCAAGAGAGGTAACAAGACCTTTTTTAGATATGCAGGAAATAGAAAGACGACTGACCAAGGGATCAGAAGGCTGTGGGGGGAAAGAGGGGAGCCATTAGAGGAGGACTGGGATAAAGCAGAATAACTAAATAGGTACTTTTGCTCACTGTTTCTGAAGGAGGGGGAGGGCAGGAACCAGAGTTAAGGAGGGGGGGCATAGGGGTGGCCATGAGACCCTTCAGCACAGAGAGAGTTAGGGAGGAACTAGGCAGGTTGAAGGTGGACAAGGCCATGGGGCTGGATGGGCTGCATCTGAGAGTGATCCAGGAACTGAGAGAGGAGTTGGCAGCCCCACTGGCAAGGCTGTTCAATCTATCTCTGGATTCCTGAAGGGTGCCAGAGGACTGGAGGAGGGTAACCGTAGGGCTGATACACAAGAGGGAAAGCAGGTAGTTGAGGAAGAACTTATGCCTGGTCAGCCTCACCACAGTGGTGGGGAAGGTCATGGAGGCATTCATCAGGGAAAGGGTGATGGAATATCTGGAGTTAATTGGACTGCTGGATGACAGATAGCATGGGTTCACAAAAGGGAAGTCAAGCAAGTCCAATTTAATTGAGTTCTTTAACTGGGTGACGCAGATAATCAACCAGGGGGATCAGTGGATGTGGCTTATCTAGATTTCAGCAAAGCCTTCAACACCGTACCCCACAGAAGGCTGGTCAACATGTTGGAAAGTATGAGGGTTGTTATGCCAGGGTTATGCACCTCTACTATCCCACATACACATTATATTGTATTCCTGGTAACTTATACTGTGATACTGCTATTTGCACTAATATGTAGATGTAGGTGCCCATCGTACAAGCATGGATATTAGGAATGTGATTTGCTGCTAATATATGCTACTGTATACTATGCTTACATCATTTAATATGTTGTTTTACTGTTATGATTTATGTGTTACACTCATCATGCATGATACATTATGCCTCACCAGTCACTATAATGCATTTACCTAGGTTATGTTTTCTTTTATGTATTTTGAACACATTTATTCTGACCCATATCACTGATAAGAGGATTTTTTGGCTCATCAGTGATTGTTTTATATTCTTGTATAATCATATGTAGTTTGTGTCTTATACTTAGGTATCATGTCACATGTATTTCTGTTTACTTAGCATTCTCTTTGTCTGTGATTTATGACTGACAGAGTATTTCCTTTGTCCTAATGGATGATATGAAAATCTGCAATAAGGTAGACTCTGCTGTGTGGAAGACATGAGACAGGACCTGAGGACACTGAAGGGGTGGGCAGACACCTGGCAACTAAAATTCAATATCAGGAAGTGTGCAGTTATGCACCTGGGACACAGAAACCTGAGGGCAGGATATACACTTGGGAGGGAGGAAGTCAGGGTTACAAAGCAAGAGAGAGATCTGGGGACAGTAATCTCCAGTGACCTGAAAGTGGGGAAGCAGTGTACCAGGGTGGTAGGGAGAGCATATGGGATGTTGGCAAGTATTTGCAGGAGACCCACTAGCAGAAGGAGGGAGGCCCTGATGCCCCTGTACCATTCAATGGTGAGACATCACCTCAAGTATGGAGTCCAGTTTTGGAGGCCATACTTATGCACAGACATAGAGTTAATTGAAAGGGTTCAGCGAAGAGCCACCAAGATGGTGCAAGGGATGAAGGGCAACCCATACGAACAGAGATGTAGGGAATTGGGGCTCTACACTTTGGAGACTAGAAGGGAGAGAGGGGATATGATATAGACCTTTAAATATGTCAAAGGGATAAACAAAGTGGACCCGGGGTGATTATTTCATAACAAGGTGGACACCATAACAAGGGGGCATGGTTTGAGACTACAGGGGTAAACTATAAAGATAACTTGAGAGGACGGTTCTTCACTGAGAGGGTGGTGGAGACCTGGAACAGGCTTTCAGAGGAGGTGGTGGGGTGTGAGACTGCATTGGGTTTCAAGAGAGCATGGGGCAGGCACATGGGGTTATAGGGAGGTGGGGTGGGTGCTTTAAGACGGGAGGGGAATAGTCAGGGAGGAGGGCAGACTAGATGGGCCAAGAGGTCCATTTCTGCCATCAAGTTCTATGATTCTATGATATTGATATATATATATATATATATATATATATATATATATATATATATATATTATGGTAGCACTACCGTGCTACCATAGTTAGGTTGAGAGCCATTTCTATGTTAAACCCCAAAACTTTGCACCTTAATAACTTTGCAACTGTTTTATGGATTTGCCCTGAACTTTGAATTTATGATCAAGATCCATAGGCCTTGGATCTGCCAATTTTCGTACTGATCGGATATACAGATGCGGAGTTATTAAGCGTGATCTGTGCGGCAGTTTACGGTTTCTGAATTCTATGGTGCGCTGCGTACAGGTCGTGACGGTTTATGGATCGGCCCAAAATCTTCAGGGAACGGCAGGGGGTCCCTCATGTGCCTTTCAAAGATTTCGTGAAAAAATATTAAACGGTTCAAAAGTTATTCAAAAAACAGTTTCCCATTATAAGTCAATGGGAAAAAGTTAACAAAAAGTTCGACAGTGTCGCAAATGCATTTTTACTTTCGCAAAAGGGCCTGTTACTTTTGCAAATCTGCCATTTTGTTTTCAGTTGGTGATCAGAAAAATGGTCGGCATTTAAATTTGAGAACCTCTAGCAACGTAATTCTTTTTGTATTCACCTAGTCGGGTCCTCAGGATGCTTGCCATGTCTTTATTTTGTGGTAAAACACCCCAGAAATGTGTTTTTCAAATTTCTGGAAAAAGTACTTTCGCAAATTACTTTCGTGCTCACAAAAGTGTCGAACTTTTTTGCGAAAGCTTTCGCAAATTGCGACAGTAATGTTGTAGTCTGTGGGGAAATGACAGCAATTCTTTGGCAGTGCACTGCAAAATAACCGTTGGGAGTTTTGGGATGAAATTTGAAGGAAACGCAGCTGACATCTCACAGATGTGCCTTTCAGTGTTGTACTGAAAAAATATTATACGGCAGCAAAGTTATGGCACTCCAAAGTTGACAGTTTTTCCCATAGGATAACATTATGGCGCCCGAAGCATAATAGGAATCCTTTGGCACCCTGCTGCAAAATAATGGTTTGGTATTTTTTCCTGAAATTTGGAGGGAAGACAGCCAACAGTACACAGATGTGCCTTTCAGTAGTTTGGTGAAAAAATATCACATGGCGGCAAAGTTATGGCTCTCCAAAACTGACATTTTTTCCCATAGGATAACATTACGGCACCCGACACTTAACAGAAATCATTTGGAGCCCTGCTGCAAAATAACGGTTTGGTCTTTTTTCCTGAAATTTGGAGGGAAGAGAGCCAACAGTGCACAGATGTGCCTTTCAGTAGTTTGGTGAAAAAACATTACAGGGAGGCAAAGTTATGGCACTCCGAACTTTTCTTTTTTTCCCATAGGATAACATTACAGAGTTCTCCGCGCCTTTCAGGGCCCGTATCTCGGAAACGGTGCGAGATACAGACTTTCATTGGAAAATTTCTAGCAACTCAAATTAGCCAGGACAGTTGTAAATAATATGACTTTTACATTTTTTTCTCGTCGTCAACGGTTCCTGAGATATAATGTATTTAGTATTCCAAGATCTCATTTTCTGCGCGATACTCATTATTTTGCATACATTATTTGTACTCACTGTCTTTCTCAATGCAGGTTTTGGGGAAAACCAGCCTGTGCTTACATTACTGTTACTGTTGCCTTTTCCGCTGATGGATCCGTTCCCTTTCACTTACCATTGACGTCTGCGCCACCATGTGTGTTATCCTTTGCGTTTTCATTTGTGCTTGCGTTTCTGTAATTTTTTGCCATTTCTGTCTACGGTACTGTTTATTTTACTGTTTCACTTTACATCACCATGCCCATTGACATTTCTGTTTGCAGGCACCATGTTACTGTGTGACAACACATCACGTGGCAGACCATTACCGTCTACGCCACCATGTGTGTTACCCTTTCTGTTCTCATTCGTGCTTGTGTTACAATGTGAGCCACTGTTAGCATTTATGTTTGCGTTGGGCTCGCTCCGTCAATGCATTATGCATGGTCACTGAGAGGTAAAAACCAGCTTCCGTCCTGCTACCGCATTACATTCACTATTTCTTGTTATCATTCTCAAAAAGAAGGGAAATTAGAGCAAAACTCCATTTAATGCAATAGTTAGGTTGTTCACAGTGACAAAAGTGAGGAAATTCGCTGTTAGGTTGAAACCCCCTTGGACCCCAGTGCCCACCCCTACCGGCATTGGGGTGTAGATTGGGATCATGGGTCCTAATTCTCACCCCATTCTATTGTACTTCTGCTGCTTTACTCATGTCATGGGGTGAGAGTTAGGGCTGTCCCTGTTATTGTGCCACAACACATCATGTGGCTGAGGCCGAGGCCCGGAGAAGGGCCCGCGCTCCTAACGCATTATGCAGAAGGGAGCACGGGCCCGAAGGCCCCACGCCCGCCCGCTGCATTTCATTCACTATTTCTTGTTCTCATTCTCAAAAAGAAGGGAAATTAGAGGCAACAAATTCTGTTTAATGCATTAGTTAGGGTTGTTTGACAGCGACAAAAGTGAGGAAATTCGCTGTTAGGGTTGAAACATCCCTTTGCACCCCAGTGCCCACCCCCCTTACCGGCATTGGGTTGTGGATTGGGATCATGGGTCGTAATTCTCACCCCATTGTGTTGTACTTTTCTGCTTTACTCATGTCATGGGGTGAGAGTTAGGGCTGATGATCCCAATGCAGACCCCAATGCCACCATGTGCGCCATCATTTGCATTTTCATTTTCGTTTGTGTTTCTGTTACTTTTTAGCCATTTGTGTGTACTGTACTGTTTCGCTTTCTGTTTCACTTTGTGTCACCATGCACATTGACATTTCAATTTACAGGCACCATGTTACTATGTGACAAGGCATCACGTGGCACACCATTCCCGTGTATGCCACTGTGTGCATTACCCTTTCTGTTCTCTATAGGGCGATTGACTGACCATTAGCACAATTCTTGGGAGTGACTTATCGCTATAATAATGGAACATGTTTTTAAACAGTTGTAAACCTTGTTCAGTATATTGTCAACCTCTTCATGTATGGTAATAAAAGATTAACATAACGTTGTTAGGATGTTTGCAGCCAATGAGAAATGTAATTTTGTTGGACTCTGAAGTACACATAGTAGTGATTGAATGGTACAGGCATAGTCACAGCTGTGACCTGTTGGGTGCTGATGTGTGGCACCATGGTATAGTAGTAATGACTGCTTAGGCACACGAAAAGTAAGTACATTGCTGAGTTTTTCACAGTGTTATGAATTCTGTCAAATGTGACATGCAATGTCTCACATCGTTGCATATGCTGTGATACTGACTGTATGTCATAGGTACCAAACAAATAGATGGAAATATAGTTGTAGCAGTATTAGTAAACATTGATTTGTATGCTTAAGTCATAGACACTTATTTTTATGTCATAATGGTATTTAAAGTAAGGAGTCGACACAGGTGGTTATGGTTTCAAAAAATTTATTGCCAATTTGTCAAATGGAGAAAAGGTCCAATCAAAAGTTAAATTTTGTTAACAGAAGCAGTCTCACAATACAATCTTTGTATGTGTGCAGTCATTGCTTGTCAAATATGTAAATGTGTAAGAATAATAATAACTGTATAATATGGATTGGAGTAAGTGTGTGATATTATATGAAACTAATCAGGTGTTGTGTGTTTTTAGTTATGCTTCAGTACTCACTTCTGTTTATGTGTGGAAGTAGTTTCTGGCACTCAACCTGGAATTCTAATAGTCAGGCTGAAGCTGTGGTGCTTCATAACATTTTTTGCTATTGAATGTGAATGGAGTTTGTAAAAAATTTTACTTTTTAAAAAATGGTTGTATGTTGTAATTATGTGTAGTGCATTACTTGTGTGTTATGTTAATAAGGGAATGTCAGTCAGTTGTGAAGTGTGATTACACACATGATAGACAAGTGTTTTGTTGTTATTGTGTGACTGCTAATGTGGATGTTCCTGGGGTGGGCGAAAAAACCATATGCTGACTGTATAAGTAGTACAGTTTACACAATTGTAAGTTTTGTGACATTTGATTGTTATTATTAAATAATATGTCACTGACTGGGTGCAAATGGAAAATTCCCACCTGACCCCTCAATTGAGGTGATCATAAATATTGTCAGGAACAGGTATGCAGTTTGTTGTGATCAGCAACAGTGCCTGATTTACAATTGTCAATATTTTTACATACGGTACAATTACTTATGTGACAAGTACAAAAAATAAAATGTTTTACATGAACAAATTACATGTTATCAATTCTTACATTGGCTTCTATGTAAATTCTTAACTTGTAAATACTAAAACTGTCATGGAATGCATTTTTTAACAAACTTATGGTTAGTTAAATGTTAGTATACTGCTGAATAATATCTAAAACATTCACTTGTACTGTAGTGCTACACTGCTATTTTTAGTTCAAGTATCAAACTAGTTATTAACAATGTACACTTTAAAACTGTCATGGAATGCATTTTTTAACAAACTTATGGTTAGTTAAATGTTGTTACTATACTGCTGAATAATATCTAAAACATTCAGTTGTACTGTAGTGCTACACTGCTATTTTTAGTTCAAGTATCAAACTAGTTATTAACAATGTACACTTGAGAACAAATGTTTCTATTATGTACAAGTAATTTTAAACAGTTGTAGAGTCACTAAATTAGATTCAGTAATTGGTTATTATTAACAGTTGTGTAACTCAGCTTCTTGCATTATCAATAAAGGCAGTTGTTTTTACATATGTACAATACTAGTACTACGCCTGAAAGCGTGATAGTTCTACACTGTTGCATGGTGATCGAATGATGTTCTCTATATGTGAAGAGTCACTAGACAAATTGAAGTGTTAAAAGAGTACTTGTGACAGAGTGGAATGTTTGTTGAATGTTATAAGGGTAGATCAGTAATCTACAATAATAATTGAGAAGTTCTCTTTGTTTGCAAAGAGTAAGAGCTTATAAGTCACATCAGTTTGTTGTTCTATATGAGTTGATACATGGATTTTTAAAGAGATGTACAGAGGAGGAGAGTAGTAAGTCCTCAGTTTTTAGATGCACAATCTTTTATAGACATGTAATCATGGTTTCTCTAGTGACTGTTAATATTGTGACATGAACCACTACAACAATTTTCATGTAGTCACTGATCTACACAAGATCTAACATGTCACAGTCTATGTAATGTCTGTATTAGAGTTTCATTTTGTTGAAATTGTATTGTTTATTTACAGTTGTAAATTGTACAACATTGTAATGAGTTATGAATGTTTTTTTGGACAAAGTAGTCATCTTAAAATGCTACATGTTTTGTCCTATTCTTCTGAAATATGAAGGTTGTCATAATTCTTCAATATTAGAAGATATGCATTTTTCAAGTGATGTGGCAGTCTCTGTTTAAAAGTCATTGTGAGTCATCACCTCTAACCATCCAGTTGTGCACCTTAAGTAACGAGGTAGTAGAATGCATGGATTGACCATGGTGATAGATTATACTGTGAGTGTCAAACAGTGATTGGTTGAAGACTATTCTACTAGCTGTGTAATCTGTGATAGGAGTATCAACTCTGAGCCTGTTGGGGTCAAATCTGTGCAACATAAGCAACAGATATTGAGATGAAGTCCTTAGACGTATGGACTGAGTGCATCTGCCTCTGCACCTTCCACAGGCATGACTACATTCAGCATTAGTGAACAGCTGTCGAAATTTGACACTTTTGGCTTTAGGAACAAAGAGAGTTATCCACAGCATGTCTTGTGTGGTTTCACGCTGTGAATTGCCACATGAAACACATACATATTTTGTAACATATGTTACTGTGAAGTACTGCCGCATTGGGGTGCCGTCTTCATCCAGGTTGTTTATGACAGCCATCATGAACTCAGTACTGTCTTGCTTATGTCTGCAGCAAAATTTACTACATCAGCATATGTAGATAACACGTGTCGTAGTGGTGTTAGTGAGTGTAAATTGTTAGAGTTGTCAGAAGTCATGTTGATAATCTGCTTCAAAGCATTTGATAGGGGATTGTCTTGTGAAGCAGATATTGCCTGCACAAACTGCGGCATGTGTAGAAAAACTTGCATAGCTGAGTTAGCATAGCAGTTTACTCTACTGCTGTTGTCAAACAGTGGTACAGCAGCTACACCAACTGATTTCTGATGAATTGTTGCTTGTGAATGTTTACTTGAGGTTGTGGCCTTTGCTGAACTCTTTTTTTTTGAATCACTTTGGGAAGCTTGCTGCTGTTTGTTGCTCCGTCTAGCTGTGACTGAATTGTGTGAGACAGACAGATATGTAGGCAGTGGTATTAAAGACATTTGTGGCTGATGTAGAGTACGTAACCTGTTGGACTTAGAATACATCGCTTGTCAGCTCGTATTTTCTGAGGTGCTATACTAATGATGTGCAATCCAGAAAGGCTTCATCGATGAAAGTGCAACTAGCTCATGCCATCCTTGAAAATGTCTGTACTCTAAGTCTACTATTGCTGAATCCAAACTCAATCCCTGAGATTTGTGAATGGAGACAGCATATGCAACACATAATGGAACTGTTTCCTGTTTATGTAGATATCCTTAAAAACCTGGAATTTTACGCAGATTCGATCTATGTGTACAGAGTGTTGCATGTTGTCAAACTGCACTACAAGTGTCTGAATAAATGTCTTCTGGACATTATAAACAAAATCCAGTGATGTTTCCATGGCACACGTTTACCATGCCTTGTTCACCATCTAGATTACGTTGTGGCAATGCGTTGCACATTCTTGCACTAAAGTGTGAGAACAGCTTCTAGAGCCAGCTGTTCGTGAAACATCTGACTTCAGTTCACTTAGTCGTTCAGTCATCCTTGCTACTAGCTTCGACTGAATAACGCCATCAACTGTATCAATTGCATGGAAGTTACAATCTCTTGGTTCTCTCTTTGTAGCATTAGATTGTTGAATTCAGTGCATTTCTTTAGTCGGTAGCATAAGACACACTATGTGTCTGGCAGTAGAGTATATATCGCTGAAGACATTACATGCTGTTTCTATGCATGTACTATCTACTGTGATTTTTCGATCATTATAACATACAAACATGTTCTGGTGATAGAGAACCTTATGCGAGCTTCATCTAAAAGTGATTTGTAGCTAGATCACCCGTTTGCATGTTCTCAGACAACTCAATATAGGTAAATAATTCCCATATGTTATAGCCTGAAAATGCAACCGAGGATATTCTTAGCTTGCTTGGCAGTCAGAGTTGTGAATACATGCTCTGCATTGACTATACTAAGTTGTAAAAGATCTCCCAACACAAGTATACTTTTGCCACAAATGGCACTCATCGTCAGTACCTAAGATCTGCTGTAGAACGTAGATGAATACAGGCTAGCATGACATTGGAGACCATGCTGATTTCTTCAACAATGAGTAACTGCATCTTTGTGAACATGGACGGAGCTGAGATGCAACCTCGAATGACAGTTTACGATACTCTCCAGTTCTCCATGTTCGACTGGCAACATAAAGAGATGGTGTAATGTTGCCCACCAATGTTGTATGCTGCTAGTCCTGTGGGACCAGTCACAGCAACAGACATTGAAGAGCCTGTCACCTCCGTGCTTCTTGCAGTGATGGCTTCAATCAGGAAACTCTTTCCTGTGCAGCTGAACCACTAACAAACATTAGTAGTGGTTTTGTACTGAGTCCAGTCACATTATTTTGTTTCATGTAGTATACCATGTTGTACAGCTTCAACCTCTTGGGAGTGAACTGTATGCAGCTGATTAGTCTTTCTTACGTCAGCTGGGTTGACTGTAAAGTGTGTGCCATGTTGCATGGCTGTCTCAATTCTGAAGATTAACAGTTCTGGGGCATTTAAGGGCAGAGGGTCACCTAGAACACCTTGTCCTTCTGGATCAAGGTTGTCTTGTGAACTAACTGGAGTGTCTTCCAAGTTGCTTCTCTACTGTCAAGGCTGTTCTTTCTCCAGCTTTTAGTCTTAATTATATGTTTGTGAGTACTCAGTTTGGAAATTCTCAAGTAAGTGAGATTGACCTGTTCTTCGAATGTCAGAGTCACACTTTTAATTTAGACTCACTCCTCCAGAGGTCTAAATAGAATAGGAGAGCAAAGTAGTAATGTTCTGTGCTCTCTGATGTTGCCTAGATGCAGGTTGCAGTGATCTATAAGCCATGGCTTGTCCTCTTCACAAGACACCCATCTAGTCCATTGACCTTGTAAATGTGTCATGTTGGTCATGTGCTGCACCTGTCTTGTAGTCATACACAGCTTACCCTCAATAGCAGACCACATATCATTCCATACCGTTGTGTCTCGTGGGTGGTAATGTGTCTATCAGGTTATTCTTCAAGATATGTTTTGAAGAAGGTGTATTGACAACAAGCTCCTCAATTTCAGCATGAGGAATTAGTACACGCTTCCGTTGTCTTGTAGTTTACACTGAGGAAGCGTACAGCGATCAGACTTCCCGCCATATGTGTACCGTGTCGATCACTGCCCCGTGGCTCCACATTCTCTGTGTGAAAAGTCTTCAAACCCAATGACCACAGCTGAGATGTCAGTCTTTTGCTTGAAGTAGCAATATCTTCCCAAAGATCTTGCAAGCTAGTCTATTCATATTTAGTTATATACTGGTAGCTAATCCAGACAAGAATGATGAGTTATCAGCACAAACTGAACATCTATGTTTGCTTGCCACATTAGGAGAAAAGTTAGGTTGTAGTCATTGATGTACCATCTTTTTTCATGCCTGGAGTAACTTCGTATACCCTCTTGGTTGATTTTGCCTTCAAGTGGTGTCGCATTGCTGAGAAAAGGTCATTCATGGCACCATTCTGACAAACTCTTCTAGGAAATCCAAAGCGACATCGCGTGTACCAATTAGATTTGTTCTTTACTGCTGCGCGACAATATTTTGCCAAATATGTCGCTGGAACTTTTGAACCAACTTCCATAGTGTAGGACTGTCATACTTGTCTGGATAATGACAAGTGATATTTTTTTTATGAATGATAGCACTGCTGCTTCATGTTTCACCGATCACGTGGTGCATCCTTCAAGTCCACAATAACATATGGATATGAGGGGCACCTCGGTGGCGATATTCTGTCCTCCAAAAGTAGTGTTCTACAATGCCTAGAGGAGGATTGTTCTTTAGAAAGATGAAAGTGAGAATGTCATGGAACAGCTTGTGAAAATGTCTTGTGACAGACACAGGATCAAGTGAACATATTTCTCTGACAGTCATTGATGAGCATGCCTTTGACATCTGAGTTTACCCACTTCAACAGTTCAATGAGTTCGTCCCAGGCATATTCAGCACAACTAAGTGTGACAAACCATGTGGCTCGCCCATACTCTCTTAGTGTCATCACTTCCAGTGTCTGCGATACCAATATTCTTTGGTGCCATGTAGACTTGAAAGTATGGAAGACAGATTCACTTGCACATTTTCATCTTTCTGTTTTAATTTCTCCAGAAATTGAGCAGCTGTAATTCCATCTAGTGGAGTTGTTAGCCAAATGGTATCTGCTATAAATGCAGACAGAATGCTAAGCTCACTTTCCCAGAGCAGATGGAACAGGTACTGTATGTTACGTCTGAATTTGCCATCTTTGCTCAGGACATGGCTAGTGCGGTACTCAGCACCTGTACCCGTACTTCTCTTTCATCTGGGTGTCCACCTGACCCTTTTAGAAATAGGTCTGGGAAGCAGCGTGCTTCTAGTGTTGCCTCCCCAAATGCTGACAGGCTCACCTTCCACCTACTTCATTTGATAGAGATCAATGTTGTCTCCTAATGGATCTCTGCCATGTAGTGGGCAAATTGTGTACTGTTCATACACATTGTCCTTGTATGTGTACTGACTTTCTCAAGGATTGACTTCTTTTTCTAATAGATCATGTTGCACAGAGACTGGCCATCTGATCTATATCAAGTCTATATAAAGGAATTGTTCCTCTTTAAATAAGCCAGAGCAAGCTTTACCTTTTGCACATTGAGCAACATCTTGCCAGATATGGCCTTGTATTTATGACACACCATTGACTAGAATGACCAAGCTATTTTCTGTTGAGATGAAAGCAGGGACATTTCCTGTAGAGAGTGGTGAGATACATCACAGAACCCTTTAGAGATCTAACAAGCTCTTTCTGTGGAGATCTTCTGTGTTTTGTGTTCAGGCGTAGAATCGATTTGGAATGGTTTCATTGTCTGAATTAGAATACGTTCAAACATATTCAATGTTGAAATCTCAGTTAGTCATAACATCTGTTTCCATGTTGTTTTAGCTTTAGCCTTCCTGGCAAAGTGTTGCACTTCAGTTTTGAAAAACAGTGTTTGCATAGCACAATGGTGTCTTGTGGATGAAGTCAGATTTCAGAACAAAAAGAATGCTATGAATGGAACCACCTGTCATTGTATGGTGACCAGGTTTCTAGGTTGACTGTGACAGTTTGTTTGTGTAGCACAAACGGTTGCATGACACACATACAGAATCAAACTTCTGATACTTTGCAATCTCAAACTTACCAATTTCCTTCCCGTACTGTTTCAGAATGTCATTTCTAACACTGAAACAGATTTTTCCTGTTGAAGTGTGACACTAGAAATTACTTGTTTCTGGTTCCCAGAAGGAATGTGTTATGCAGTTTTTTAGGAGAAGTGATGGCACCCTGCATGTCCACCTGACTGCAATGATCATTTAAACAAGTGTACTGATGTACAGCTCACTGTACTTCATATACTCTATGAACAAAAGTTTAGCATGCCTGTGCGATGCACTTTCACGAGCATCCATGCGTGTGAAAAAAACTATTACAAACACCAGTATTGAGACATGCAGAGTGAGTGACCCATGAGTCCAGTAAGTGATTAGATTTCACAATGGTCAATTTCCATAAATAGTTTATGTCTCTCTTTGGTGATCTGCTATTATGAATAGGATAACAAAGTGTTCTACTTTTGAAATGTTGATTGCCTACAGTTGCAGGTAGCATCACATGACCATGTAAGACAGTGGATTTGACAGAAGACTATGGATTTGGACCACAGTCATCACATCAGTATCAGTGAATTGTCATCAGAGATACTGAGGACATTTTTTGGTTGCCAGACTCATCAATATTGAGCATCTGTTGTTCGTAAAGTCATGATAAGACTTTTCCCAGAAATATGCTTCTGAGTGCTGTGTGTGCAGCCACTGTCCTGAAGAAGACATAGCGAAGTTGTCAACAGTCAAACAAGGATACTGTTAAAACCTTTTTTAATGTCATATACAGGTTTCTGAATTGATTCAAGGACATGACAGACATCTTACCATACAATCGTTTGTAGTACAAACAGTCCCTTTGTTGACAAAAGTCCATACTTTCAACGATAAATTCATCAGAAAGGTGACTCTTGTTCTTTTTCCGGGTGTGCCGTACTGTACAGCAGTGATAAATCTTCGATCTTAGCTTTACTTGCTGGTGATCGAATACTCTCTTTCTGGTTATAAGTCACAATTTTGTATTTTACAGTGTTGTTTGAGCGTCTGTTGATGGTTCACTCAAAATAGTTGTCATTTCAAAATATGAGATCGACACAACATTTGTGATGCTATACATTTTTATTTTTTGTAATAGATTTTTTGTTTCTTTGTGCAGTGACTTGATGTAGGGTCACTGTTGCAATAAGGTCATCGATGTTCATTTTTGGGTGTCTTTACTGTTTTGTTTATTGCCTTATACAACAGTGTAGAACTATTATAGCTCTCATTTTGAGACACACCTACGTATATTTAGTTGCTTTTGGGTATTATGGTTGACAGTGACAGTAACAATCTTACAGAGAATCAGCACCTGTAGAGAGAAAAAAGTTTGAAGAGACTGATAAATTTCTTATAACAATGTGTTAATAGAATAGTATGCTAAGAATATTCACATTTGGTGAAAGATAAGTAAATGATAGCTGTTATGAATGTGCATTGCGCAGCTACTATAATATCAGAAATTGTTCATTCTCAATATTTTGTGGACATTTTAAAGATTTTTCTTCATGTGTTCTTATGATTATGCTAGCTGTTATTTTTACCAATATACGAACATATTTTTATACCGTGTAGCGTGTCATGGGATAGTCAATATGATGATTAACTTATAGTGAAACAAAAATTTGAGGTGACAGTGTGCGTACCAAATGTGTAACAATTAGTATGTTTACAATTAGAGGGGACAATATTACTGTTGACAGTGTGTGTGCACAGTTGGTAGGTATACTTGCATGTTGAAATTTCAATATAGTTGCATTTACCAACATTGTGTTTTTACTCTGTGTATTGCCATTGGAGCTGTGATTTTCACAACATAGAAAATATTTCCTGTACATATACTGTACAGTACAGTTCATTACTGAAATAACTATGTGGACCACAGTCACAAAATTACCGTGGCTCGTTTCTGAACAGATAAAAGGTGAATATATTGAAAAAATGTGTGAGAATTCTAAAATATTTATAGCCCTGGTGGTCCAGTATATGCATTCAGTACAACAAACCTCTTCCACCGCTGTTCACATGATTGATGGTACCACCTCAGTTGGTAGTGGAAGCACTCTATGAAATCTGAAGTTACTATAGTAGCATATCCATTTGTTCAGTACATGAACTAATAGTGCCCATGTCATGTCATATTGTCTTTTAGTTATGCACATTTTTTATTAACATATGTGCTCACAAACAAAATGATGAAGACACTTTAACATAAAAACTACTACATGGAACGAGAATGACAAATTACAATTAATAAAGTAATTAAGACAATGACAGTAAATGCAACCACAACAGTTGAAATATTTCTGATATTGGAACATTGTTTTATATGTATGGCACTATTCTTAGAACTATAAATCATGTAGTATGCTGGTGATAGTTCTGAAAAGACAGGATATTCATGGCAAAAACTCTGTTTAATGTATCAGTTAGGGTTGTTCCACAGTGACAAAAGTGAGGAAATTCGCTGTTAGGGTTGAAAACCCTAACTCCGAATTCACCACCCCAGCACCACACACACACAGACACACACACACATTCAAGTATGGGGGAGGACCAAGTCAACACAACCAATGACAGACATACAGCATCAGGTGACAGAAATAACAAACAATTGTCTAAATGTACTATGAGACATCCTCACCCACCTGACCGGGTACTGCATGCTCAGTGGAGATCAACAGCAAAACTGAGGCCATGTACACCAAATGTACACATCCCTGATTGCAGCTGCACAGACGTACCACACTTAGTAGTTGCATGGCCTTACCTACGATGCCCCACACCAGACCACACCACTTGTGGTGGGCCACCTGAGCAATAGAGTTCAGCAAAACCAAGGAGTTGTACAGGTATAATATCTCTGATTATAACAAGGGTTTGAGAAATGCAGCTTTCTAATTGACTGTAAACATTGTAACAGCCTTATGTTTAGTTTTTTATTAACATACATGTAGAGCCTAACCATATGATGAACATGGTTTAATGTTGTTTAAAAAACAGTTTTATTATGATACCAATAAGCCACTCCCAGGTATTATGTTAATGGTCAGTTTATCACTGTCTAGCGACATGTGCCACTCGGCTATGCCTCATTCAACATTAAACCCCTACAGGGTGATTAACAGACCATTTAACATAACTGTTGGTCATGCCTTATTGCTTAATTGTGTTTATGAGTAGATACTCTCCCTCTGCTAGGCACTGCAGCAGCTTTGCAACATAGTGTCCCACCCAGTTACAGCATACACTGTCTAGTTACTGTAGAATGGCTGTGAATATGAACTCATGAAGATGAACAGTGTAACTTGATCATTACAGTCATCGAAACCCTAGTGTGATTATAACTGGCAGAGTCAGTGATAGAGGATAACCCCTGCTGTCCTAGTACACTTACCCCATTCTGAGTTAAATCAATACTAAAAGACATTCTGTTTATATCTACACCATACCTAATTGATTCCTGTCGTACCACTATTAACATAGTTATCACTTTGATAGCATCAGTGACAGAAGTGTGGCAAATCCAAACAGTAGGCATACAGCCTGAGTATGAAACAACTGTTAAAAAAAATCACAGTGTCCATAAGTGGCATAGATCACTCATTGCAACAATAGTAAATGTATTACTATTTGAATAAGTTAGTCATCACAGATGCAATGAGATTGTCTTTATCAGGTACAACATACTCAGTAAGTGCCTACAGGAAAATCTATCCTAAATACATCTCCGATACAGGTACATCATTGTTGGCTCAGTAGTGCTATGATATTTAGAAGTTGCTTGGCCTGATCCATGCAATTACAATGTTTCTTACAAAGAATACTTACTGCATCTTTAGTATTGAAACACACTGAAGGTCTATGTATGTACATCAGCAGTACACCTTCATCAGTAAGAATGCATGTGATACTGGCATACGCAATTTCACAGCATTGAACAGGCAATGCTTTTCCATACGTTTACATCAGCCTCTCTATGTTGAGTAAACCATTGCAGTAAATGTACTACTATGTAAATCACCTACTAAATGTATCACCACTTTTATCTTGATCATGCTAGTGTCTTGTAGTTAATTTATGTGCTTCTCTTAATTAATGTATACTCACTAGTGTTACAACCTTTCTACAACTGTCATCATGCACCTTCAGCATTTATATTGAATAATGGCACAGTACCAGTTGTGGTGTGGTGTGGGGCATTGGTAGGTAAGGCCATGCAACTACTAAGTGTGGTACGTTGTGTGCAGCTGCAATCAAGGATGTGTACGTTTGGTGTACATGGCCTCAGTTTTGCTGTTGATCTCCACTGAGCATGCAGTACCTGGTCAGGTGGGTGGGGATGTCTCGTAGTACATTTAGACAATTGTTTGTTATTTCTGTCACCTGATGCTGGATGTCTGTCAATGGTTCTGTTGACTTGGTCCTCCCCCATACTTGAATGTGTGTGTGTGTCTGTGTGTGTGTGGTGCTGGGGGGGGTGAATTCCGAGTTAGGGTTTTCAACCCTAACAGCGAATTTCCTCACTTTTGTCGCTGTGGAACAACCCTAACTGATGCATTAAATGGAGTTTTTTGCCATGAATATATATATATATATATATCAAAGAAGTGGGACTAAGAATTTTTGCAACTAAAAATCTGTATCTCGAACCGTTTTTGAGATATGAACATTTGAAGACGCCATGGGTGCTGCAAATTTTTTTGTTTGTTTGTTTTTTTTATACTGCCCTCCTCGCTGCACCAGGATCCTTTCTTCTGGGATCCCTAGGTCGTGTGTGCACCTGTAGTCCCACGCCAGGTACCTCCCTCCGGGTACTGGCTAGCCTGTCCCCATCCTGCCTCAGTTTACCTCCCGGGCAGGATAGGGAGTGGGGCTTCCCCCAGTCCTCTCCCTTAGTCCTTAAGTCTGTGTCAGAAGGCCTCACCAGCACCTTCCATGGAGCCCGGTTATGGGTGTTCTCGGGTCGACTGGGTCCCGTCTACAGGAGCCTGGTGCAGGGTTTTTCCATTTTTCTTGTCTCCCTGTCCTCAGGATGTCTGCACACTAGGGGAGCCTAGGGGTGAAGCACGTCATGATGTGCTGGCGCTCTGGCTCCCAGCAGACATCCTCCCACCCTGCTGTGTGCAGTCTCACTGCACCCCCACTTGTGGTCACCCAGGTGGCGGTATAGCAGTGGGACTTGCATCCCACCCCAACCCGGAGCAGGTGAGCAGCCATTGGGTACTCAATCCTTCTCCCCCAGCTGGCCCTCCAGCCGCCCGAGTCCGTTCCCAAACCCAGGTCACTGGCGCCGCAAGTGGTAGCCCTACCGCTGCGCCGGCGGGCCGGCTCAGCACTGCAATGTTATCCTAAGGGACATTCCTCAATTTTCACAATGCTATAACTACAGAACCACTCAATATTTTTCACCAAACAAGCAAATGGCACAACTATAAATCAACGGCTTTTTAATCTGTAAATTGTAGCCAAAAAGCACAATTTACCTTGTTGCAAGGAAATGGCAAACTTTTTACTGCACCCCTATTCATGTTAATAGAATGTTGTCATGCATCAAAAAAATGCTTGTGCAATTGTTTTTGTGCTTCCTGAGAATAATGTTGCACATGAAAATTATGTTTGCATGTCCAAAATTTCGGAAGCTCGATCAAAAATCAAAAACACATAATTTCAGACCATACTGGCAAAAACTGATGTCAGAGACGTGTTCCTCATGGCCCAATTAAGTAAACACAAGTGGTGGTATTTAACAAGCAATTGTCAATGCCAAATGTGTGCTTGCTGGTTCTGCAGAAGGACACTGTGGGCATAGTAAGAGACAAGCTTCTCCGGTACTGGATATTGTGTGTGTGTGTGTGTGTGTGTGTGTGTGTGTGTGTGTGTGTGTCTGTGGTGGAGGAGGGGGAGAGGAAAATTTGATGTCTGGGACAGTGTCTGCCGTTCACTTTGGTTGGCACAGGTGAGTGGGTGGGTAGAGATAAACCTAAGGGGAAAAGTAAGAGATCCATGGGGTGAGTGGGTGGGTGGCTGCAATCTCTCTCTCTCTCTCTCTCTCTCTTGCTTGCTCACTTCGAAGAGGACAGGTGACACTATGGGCAAAAGTAGGAGATCTGCTGGGCAGGTGGGTGAGATTTCATGTAGCTGTTGGGGACACTCACTTCTAACTTATAACATGGATTGCTAAAAACATGCGGTAGCATTCACAGTACCGCACACTTCTCGTTTGTCACACTTAGCAGAGAAATTAAATGGCTGCCGTTGACTGTTGCTCTGGCTGGGCCATAAACAAGTGTGAGTTGTGAGCAAGGATCATGCCACCAGGATTGCTCACATCAACTGTGCTGATATTGTGGATTAACTCATGGCCATGCATACTGAGTGGACCAATAGGGTTCCACATTTTCAGAAAACCATGTCATAAATAAGCAATAACCCACAACAGGGTGTGCGGTTATTGGGGATTAACACACACCCTGGTGCACTGTGAGGCACAAGGCCAATAACCACACACCCTGGAGTGAGTTATTGCACTTATAACATGGGGCAAATTGAGGTAATTCTACAGTTTGTAAATATGACAAAATATATAACAATTTGATGGTGACATTGAAACTTTATTATGTATCCTGCCACCAGGAGATCTGAGGAACAAGAAGAAGGGCAAGAAAACAAGTAGCACAATGCTCACTGTCAGAACTAGAACAGTGGAAGGGCAAGGACACAGAACTCGAAAAAAAGACTAGAATGGCAATGCCCCCTTCTAAGGCATGTAAAGCACACCACCACCATCTTTTGGAGGACAAAAATGAGCTGTCTCCGGGGATTGCTGCTGGGTTGCATGTGGTTTCAGCTTAGCATTTATAACGCTGTTTCACCCTGAAACTGCATGCAGCCCATTTCTAAGTTCCCTTGGCCCCACTTGAAATGTGAATCTGGGCTAGGGAGCATTTGTACTGCTGCAACAGAAGTTCTGTGCTGCTGAAAACTGCAAGTAAATTCTATTCCCTTGCCTGGTCCAACTGTTCCAAGCTAGGTATAAGGGGCTAGGGAACACACTGGTAGACTCTTGTGCAGTGCTCCAGCTTTTGTGGGGTGGGCGCATCCAGCTGCAGTTGAGTGGGACCATACCTCTACAGTGTCTCACTTTTCACTTGGCCCAAGGCCATAAGAAGGTGCTGTGAACTCGGACATAAAGCAGAAATGTAAAGCTGCTGGGGGAGGGTTCTAGATCGAATGATCAGCTCCAGGAAAGGTTGCGGGGTTGGAGCTATACCATTGATGTGAATGTTAGTGGAGGTTCCAACTGCAAAGTGAGTGGGGACTGTGTGGTCTGGAGAAGGTGTTCAGCATGGGGAAAGCTAGTTCTGGTGTTGGAAAGGTAGTCACGCTACAGGAAGATTTAGTGGAGAAATGGGGTTTTGGTTGAGTCCAGCTCCAAGGAGGGTGATCATCTGGTGTGAGAGGCTGGTCTGTGGTCAGGAAAAGTGAGTGCTAAAAAACATAACACTATACGAAATTCATAAGAGAGGGGTGTTTGAAAGTAAATCAGTATGAACAACATCTGAACAGTCATGTTTGTGACTATCAGCGAAAACTCTGAAGTCTGGCAAGTAATCAGAGCAGTGGACTGAAAGCAGACCAGCCCCATGTAAATTGAGAAATTTGGTTCCCTTAGGTTGCTGTCGGGGGTCCAGTCAGCAGGCTGTAGGCATCAATGTAGCAATGGTTCTCTGTTACTGTATATCTTCTGTTCCCTGACCCACTCCTAAACGGGGGGGTGTGTCAGCTGTAGGCAATTGCTTGTCTGTGAAAGGAGGGGTTCCTGCTGTGCCAGTCTCTCTGGGGAGTCAGCTGCCCGGGGGAGTGTGGGATGGGTCTTTCTGCTGTGTGAGGGGAGCACATGCAAGTCTGTTGGGAAGGGTTCTGCTGAAGGGGTGGTTGGTCTGTGGGAAGTGAGGTTCCAGATAGGGGATGGGGGCTAGGGAGTGTCAGCTGCTGGGGGGTTTGGTCAGTAGGGAACAGGGGGTCCATTTGTGGGGTGGTGTCCAGTCTTTGGAACAAGGGGTTTCAGCTGTGTGTGGGAGACTAACTGCCAGTCTGTTCTGGGGTAGTAGATGGAAGAAAGAGTGTGGTATGGGGCTTTCTGCTGTGAGGGGGACACACAACTAGTATTTTTGGGGTGTTGCTAGTCTGTGGGAAGAGTGGCTCCAGCTGTAGGGTGGTGGCTCCACTGTCATTGGCTCATTGCAGTACCAGCAATGCATGTGGCACAGTGCAGTCAACAGTGAACAGTGTGTTTCTCAACGCAGTTGGCAGCACTCATGGCACAGCACAGTGCTAGTAATACCCATGACACAGAAGTGTGTCAGCATTACATGTGGCAGTGCAGTATCTGTGGGGGGGGGACTCGGGAATCTGTTGCCAGGACTAGGGCACTCTGGAGCCTGCATTTAAAGGTTAACACCTTTGCACTGCATAGTTGGTAGCGCTTCTGCCACTGGGCTAGAAGGTAGTGGATACTGGTCCCACAGCTGGGTCTGAGCTCATACGATAAATGCTGGCAGTCTAGTGCAGTACCTCTGCTATTACTCCACTGCACCATTTGTACAGCTGTCAGCAGGATTTTGATAAACTTTTTTTTGGGAGGGTGCTGCACGGTACCATTGAGACCTCACAATGATGGTATTACATTACCTCTGGTGTGGGTTTTGTGCTTGGGTTAATCATTATGCAGTCCCTTGGATGAAACGTTAAACCAAAGTACTGTCCACTCATCTCTGCTGCTGTCTGATGAGTCTCCAGGTGAAAGTAAAAGAGCACAGTGCCTTTTTAATTTTTACTTATTGTTTTTTTGCCCGTCTCTCATCATGGATGCCCCACTCTTCGGGGTCCCAGTGCACCCAGGCCAGCTCTCATGGGTACCCTGCTCATCCTTTTGAATAATGAGCTACCAGTTTACCCCCCAGTTCTGGGGTGGTGGAGTCCTCTGTCTCCCCCATGCCTCATGAGGGGAGCGTGCACCTGGTGCTGCTGCACAGGGGCCTGCCTACCGGTGGGACAGTAAGACTTTTTTCCTTGTTCTCCTCGCTCTCCAGCAGATGTCAGCATACACAAGGAGGACCAAGGAGCCAGAGGCATGCAGAGACATACCTCCGTTCTGGTCCTCTTCCAGCATCTGCCCCTCCCTTGATTTCACCCTTTTCTGCTGCACTGGCACCACCCATGGTCACCCAGATGGTGACGGTATTGTGGCAAAGAGAGAGATGCCCTTCCCTCCTGGAGAAGGACAGCAGGCCATCAGGTGCTTAATCCTTCTCCCCTGACCTGCCTTCTGATGACCCAGGCTCACTACTGAACCCAGGTTGCCCACATCGCAAGCAATAGTGCTATCGCTGCACCGGCAGGCCAGCTAACACAGTGCCCTTTTCACAGGAGTAGGGGATTTTTCACCAGTGTCCTGACCAGCATTCCCCTTCCCATAAAACGGGTTCAGACAATTGCCCGTGACTGTGTTTTGTTACCGATATGCAAAATGACTGTAGCTACATGTTTACTGTTACTTTTCTGCCAGTTTTTCATTGTTTGTATAGCAATTATTACTGTTATTTTGGAATACTGTTTGTATAACTCTTTGCACTTAATCTGCTGTTTTTCTTGCACATCTGTAAAATACTTTGAAAGGGGTTTATATGTGTACGGACAACATAAACTGCTTTGAATTGATGTTTAGTATCTGAAGACAATATGACTTTGTGCAATATATATCACTGATTGATTTAAACTGTACAAAACAATAATGAAAAACAGAAGTATGAAGCAAGCCTGTTGGCATAGCGTACTACCGCTCGTGATGCCAGCATCCTGGGTTTCAAGCCAAGGCCAGAGGTGAGTCCTAGGGATAGCGGGTGATAGGGTTTGGGGGGGCTGTCAGCAGAGTCAGTGCCAGCCAGTGTGCAGGAAGAGAAAGAAAGTAAAAAAGTAAACAAACAGATTAAACAGAATTTTGGAGTATATGCCAGGGTGGGGGCCTCGGTAGCTAGAGGTCAGTGATGGGTGGTAGACTCAGGCAGTGGAACTGCAGCAGCTAAGTGGGGCACAGAGCTTTGTATGCTAGGTGCACAGGGGCTCAGGAAGAAAGTGGTATCAAGGGGGGGAGGTGAATGTTGGGGGGGGGCCCAAGGAGGAAGGAGGTGTTCAGGGGCCAGGCAGTGAAATGTCTGGGGAACCCTGGAAGGAGGGGTTTCTTGGGAGGAAGGGACATCCAGTGGGCTTGGGAGGAAATAAGGTATCCAGTAAGCTGGGGCAGGAAGTGTCTGGGGGAGTGGGAGGGAGGGTTGTCTGGTGGGCTGGGGATAGAGGTGTCTGGTGGCCCAGGGATGAGTGTTGTCTAGAGGGCCAGGAGGGGAGTCAAGGGAGGTAGGGATCTGAGGAGCAATGGGCAGAACCAGAGCAGAGCTGGTGTGTGACTGTGGAGAAAGCAAGGGTGTTGGAGGTGGCTGTGGAGTGAGCAAGGATCTTGGGGGACTGTGTGGTGAGGGGGCATGGAGGAAGGAGGTGGTGAGTAGGAGTTTGTGTTGGGTCGTGGAGGGAGGAGGTAATGTCACAGCGGAAAACCCTCATTCCACAGACCAGGCAGCATCCCATAGCAGAACTCCCCTTTCCCACAAACCAGCAACCCCCTGCAGCTGCCTCCCCAGCAACCCCCCCATGCTCCATCCCCCAGCTGATTGCTAGATCACCATAATCTGTGTTGTTTGATGTGAAGTTTGGTCCTCAGTTTCTAGACAATGGCATTTAGCAATAAACTGAATTTGGTTGTTGAGTCATATGCTTTGCGGTACTATCAAATAAGGCTGGACCGGTGTGGGTGGAGTGGACAGCTAATCTGTGGGTGAGAAGGGTGGTTGGGAGATGGGCAGATTCAGGAAGGATGACTAACTAAAGGACCATGCTACTTAGCTGTCTGAGTGTAGCTGTCAGTGCATTGGCGCCACAGATACTGCTGTTATTGCACTGTAGTGCCATCACTGTGCAACATCTACTTCTCCCACTGTAACACATGTGCTGCCTTCATTGCACTGTACCACATGTACCCCTGTCATTGCAGTGTGACACATGTTCTGCAGTCATTAGATTGTGCCACGTAGAATCTCGTTACTGTGCAGCATGCAGTGCTATCACTGTCAGCTGCTTCATTGCTACCTGCCAGGGGGGTGGGATGTTGGGAGTACAGCAGGCAGTTCCACTAAGGAAAATAATATTTCAAAAGTTCCCTAGTGTGTGGTTCTGCTGCAGCAGAGGTTGTGGCAGTAGATAGTGGTGCGTGGGCTATGCTGAGGACATGCTGGCAAGTGGGGACTGGTGCAGGGCTGCTATGATTGGGAATTGGCTACTTGTGTATCTATATACAGAGATTTACTGTTGACCATGCTGCAGGGGACTTTTGATGTAGCCAGAGTGCCCAAAATAAGAACATGTTTCACCCACTGTTCTCTAGGGCTTGTGTTCCGACCAATTGGTCCCTAAGATTGATGTTCATTAAATGAGTATTTGTTAAGCATATCACAGGGGTAGAATTGCAGCATTTTAAATATGCTGAAAAAACTGATTAGCAGTTTGACACATGAAAGTGCTAATTAGTTTTGAAAATGCATAGCACTTGCCACAGACTGATTAGCAACATTTTTGCAAATTATATAGTTTTATTAATACAGAATTGCGATCTGTGTCTTGGACTTAGTCAAAAATGGTTAGCAGTCTTCCGCACAGCATTTCTGAAAATGGTTAACATTACCCCCTGTTTTGTTTAGTGTTTTGCTATGCTAGCTATACCAGCTATGTAAAACCCTGGAATTGGTGTGCTGCAAACTGTTAGAAGACTGTTAAAAAAACCAAAAAATTAACCCTATATTGTACCTGGACTGGAGGTCCACAGTGATGGCAGGGAACATGGTACAGCGCCATGTCAGCAGTGCACATGGCACAATATCGTGTGGGTAATGCACGTGACACAGGGTTAGTCTGGCATTGCACACTGTCCACATCGTTCATGGCACAGCGCTGTGTTGACATTAGATGTGGCACAGCAGTGTCAGGATTGCAGTTGACACATTTCAGTGTTGAGATTGCATGTAGTACAGTACAGTGTGAGCAGGGCACATGGCACAGTGCAGTGTCAGCAATGCAGGTGGAATGACACGGTGCCAGCATCATGCATGGCTCAACAGTGTTAGCTTGCTCCAGTCACGTGCAATTCCGAAACTGATGTCACTGAGCTGTTCCACATCTACTACAGACACTGCGCTATGCCATGTGCACTGCTGATACTGCAGTGTTCCTTGTGCTAGTTGACATTGTGCTGTGCTATGTGTAATACTGGCATGACATCACTCCACCTGCAGTGCTGACACTGCACTGTGCCACATGCAGTCCAACACTGCACTGTGTCACTTGCAGTCCCAACACTGCTGTGCTGCATGTGGTATCAACACTGCACTGTACCACATGTGATGCCGACTGTGCTGTGCCATGCCAACACTACACCACATGCAATGCTGACACTATACTGTGCCACGTGCACTGCTAGCATGACACAATGCCATGTGCACTGCCATCACTATTCTGTGCCATGTCCAATGCCAAAACTGCACTGCAATACTTCAGTGCCGCATGCTGACACTGTGGCATGCCACGTGCAATGCCAGCAGTGTGCTGTGACACAGAAATGCTGCTTTTCATGAAATGCAGCACTATATTTTGCCATGTGCACTGCTGACATGTCACTGTGCCACATGCACTTCCAACAACAAATGCCATGTGTGGTGCTGACACTGCTCTGTGCCATGTGTAATGCCAACACAGCACTAAGCCACATGCACTGCTGAGACTGCACAGTGCCACACGAAGTGCCAACACTGCACTGTGCCATGTGCAATGCACTGATGCCTCTCCCTCCAACACTGCACTGAATTACATGTACTAACAACACTGTACTATGACATGCACTCCCTACACTGCACTGTGTCATGTATACTGCCAACACTGCTGTGCCACTTGTAATACCAACAGTGCAATGTGTGCCACTCATACACTAAGAGGCAGGGGGAGCAAGCCAGATGCCAAGGCTGGGTGGGGGGACTCTGGATTCTGACAACCATTTATGAGGGGGATTTGGAATCCAGCTACAAGTGCTGGGAGAAGGGGACACTATGGAACCAGCCAGTGCTGGGGGAAGGGGCTTGGTAGTTAGAGGTCAGTGATAGTGGTAAACTCATGAGGTGAACTTGTAGCAACTCTGTGAGTGCGGACATAAAATGCTGTATGGTGGGTGTCCAGTGGGCCAAGAGAGAGGAGGTGCCAGGGGGCTCAAGGAATGTGGCTGGTGTCTGGGGCATGCAGGAAGGAAGAGAGTGTCAAGAGGTGAAGGAGTGAGATGTCTTGGGGCCCAGGACAGAAGGGCAGCCTGGTGGCTGGGAAGTGAGGTGTCCAGTATGCCAGGGTGGGAGGTGTCTGTGGGGGCCTGGAAGGGAAGGATGTCTACTGAGGGAGGGGTCTCTAGTGGACCAGGAAACGGGGTGTCTGGTTGGCCAGGAAGGGAGGGAGGAGGGAGTCAAGGAAGGGAAGCTGTTGAACCATTTCATCTTGTTGTCATAACAGCCAGCATGCCATGGAGCCCAAACAGAGGTCGAGTCAGCAACATAGGAAGCATGTAATGCTAAGGCTCTGAGCTTTGTTTACTTAACACCAGTTATTATAAAAAAATAACACATTTATGCAGTTTTTTTTACACACCTTTAGTGTGTGACAATATATTAACATCTCGAGCTTCGCTCTTGAGGTTTATATACTATCACACACCCTGGATATGTAAAACAAAGTGCATATCACACACCTACATATGCATTATTCTCTATATATTATAAAAGCAAACTTTCTTCAAGCATCTACTGTGCAAAGGTTCATTCTGAATTCATGAAAGATTGCTGCTTGCTTGCTGAAACTTTTTAATGCCTGTTCTCATTGAGTCCAAGCACAGACAGTTAAGGGTTGTTGTGTGCATTTTGGGGAGAGCTCTTCCTTCTTGGAGGGTGGGTGGTGAATCCCGCTGCTTAACCGCCACATGGGAGTCCATGGGTGGAGGTGCAGCAGGACTACAGGAGACTCAGGAGGGGAGGACGTCTGCTGGTATTTGGAGTGACGGCGCGTCTCAACATGCCCTGACCTATGGATCCCCTCGAGTGCTGATGTCTGTAGGCAGGGACCAAGAAAGCAGGAAAATCCCTGCATCAGCCACCAGTAGACAGGACTCAGCTGCCCCAGACTCCTTAACTGGGCTCTCTTTGGGCCAGTGGACTGCCTGATACCTAATTAGTGATTCTAGGGGCGGGGGGATGACGTGGAGTCTCCTCCCTTTCCACCGGGGGGTTAAACCAAGGCAGGATGGGGCAAGGTGCATTGGTGTCCCAGTGAAGTTAAACAGGGTGGAGCTAAGGGTTGCACATCCTAGGGCTCCCTGAAGATGAGTTGCTGATGAGGTGAGAAGGGGAGCATAAAGAATAAAAAATTATAAAAAAATGCACTTTACAGCACATTCAGTTCTGCGTAATTTTTTTTCATATTGGTTTATCTCTTCAGCGGGATAATTGGGGAGAGGGCTATTTAGCCCTGTCACTCTCCCTATGGACTGGTGCCTGTCTCCCCTGGAGCCAAACTCACAAAAAGGCACCACCGCAGATTCCCCCCAGAAGGGGTAGCCAGGGCCATCCTCCCACGCCCCAGTCTAGTTCAGATAATAGTGACAGCGTGGCACCGCAGACAAATATGTGATCTCTGAGGTTTCCAGTGGCACTATATTATGTCTGCACAATTAAAACCTCTTCATACTGGAAATTACCAAAGTTAAAAGCATTCATAAATTTCAAGGTAGACTCATAACTATGTTAATTTTTAATATGTTTGCTCCATATTTTCAACATAGCCTTCTTATGACTCCACCTCATGAACAAGTGCAGAGACCATTTTAAACTCCTGGCCAAAAGGTGATTTCGAGCATTGACTCTGAAATCACCTTTTTGTACCCAAAAACACATTTTGGCCAGGATTTGAAAAATTTCAGCTACCACATTCATGAGGTGCTGTGACGAAATTGCTATGTTGAAAATTTGGGGTTAAAATATTGAAAACTACTAAATTATGAGCCTGTGTTTGCAAGGCTGGACTGAGGGGTTGGAAAGGTGATCTAACTTCAGGGAGAGTGATCAGATGGGGGTCAGACGCTGGTCCAGATGCTGGACAGGTGTTCCAGGTGCATGGAGGGTGGTCAGCCTGTACTGCAGTCACCCATAATGCCATCCCGATGACACAATAAATACACACACCAGATTACCCATTCCAGTCTGGGTCACATCCTCACTGGTCTCTAGTAGAATCCCCCTACCACTGAACACCCATCCCCTTATGTGTACAGGAAGCCCTGGTGTCCACACTGCCACCCCACATCTGCCGATCACCCAGCTTGTATGGTGGAATGTAGTCCCTTGTGTCCAGTGGCATCCTCTGTCCTCTGATTCCCCACCCCAGTAGTTAACACCTCCTCCACTGCATCTAGTGGCACTCCTCACCCTGTGATCACCCATCTTGGTTTGGAACATGTACCTAGTGTCTACTGGTACTCCCCACCCTGCAGTCCTCCAGTTAGAACCACAGAAACATAGTCTTTGATGGCAGATAAAGATCGCTTGGCCCACCCAGTCTTCCCGTTTCTCTGCCTATTGGATAAGCTGCAGATTCTAGATAACCAACAGCCCACATCCTCCAACCCCCCCCCCACTATAATTGCCTATGGCTGTCCCATGTATTCTTGAATTCTCCCACTGTTTTTGACCCCACAACCTCCTCAAGAAGATGGTCCCATGCATCCACCACTCTCTCTGTGAAAAAATTTTCCTTGCTTAGCCCCTGAGTCGTCCCAACTCTATCTCATGTATGTATGCTTATATGTACTCTTTAATTCAAATAATAAAAATGTTTAACTGCAAAATAAGAAAAAGTGGCCTTTGTGTGAGTTTTTGCACTCTAAATGTTTATGACCTACATTTACTGACATGCTTGAACAAACGATAATCAGCTTGAGGACGTGTGTTTTTCTATGGAGAGTCAACTCCTTCTCCAAAGACTGATGTCATACTGCACTTCAGAGGGCAAAACCAGAAGAACCAGCACTGAGCAACTGGATTACATTACCTAGTGCTTCATTTCTTAAAAACATAAAAAGAATACTTACAAACAGATTCTTCACTAAAGTCAAATAACAGAAAGTGCAAGAACTAGCTGCCAATGACTGGACCCATTTCACCTGAAGTTTTCTCAAGAAACCATTGCTCAGTGCCGTTTCTTTTGGTGGGTACTGCAAGTTTGATTCACTAGGCACAGGCAGTTTCAGTGCAGCCTCAGTTTAAGTTACTTCTCATAACGCAACACTTCTTGCAAGGACACCTGACTGAAAGTTTACTATTTTGCAAGTCTTACACATGGGCCCTCCCAATCATCGACCAATCACCAGATTATGAAAACCCCAGTAATTCAAAGTAGTTCATTTGTTCTGGGGGGCAAAGGAGAAATCAACAGTGCTCAGTAGTGCCCGGACTGGCGTAAGTTTTCTGCTGTGTCTTTGTTGTTCTTCCGGTTCCTGTGTGCTATCAGGGGAAGGGGATATCTTAGGGTCACTATGCTTGGGGTCCTGCAGATCCTTGCGTGGGCAGTTGATGCTCTGGAAGTGCTGGTGGTGCACTGCATGTGGTCTGTGCCCTACTGCTGGAATGTCTGTGGGGCAGGGGAGTGAGAAAATCATGCAGGTGTTCCAAGAGGCAGCTACAGTTTGTTCCTGAGCCACATTTACAGAGTTTTTTTTTGGGGGGGCACCAAGAGAATGGACTCCTTAAATGACTCACCATAGACACAGTTGAGAAGATTCTTCCTGTGCTCACTGGTCCAGATACAATTCGAAAGAGGGCCGGAAGATGCAATCGGCTTCCAGTCTCAACAGAAAGGGTTTCAGTGCTTCAATGGCTTATTGTGCTGCTCAGTCCCACAGAGTTTAAAGGGTAAGATATGGCCCTTCCTTGGAAAGAGAGAGAGAGAGAGGTGGCATGGTTACAAAATAGTCACAATGATATGCTGGGACCCATACAACACTATGGAGGGGATAAATAACACTTTTCACCCAGACACAAGTAACTGTTTAAATACCTGCTTTTTCATAGTCTAGATTGCAATTGGCGGGGGGTTGGGGGGGTGATGCTCTTTAAGTGCCACCAAATGATGTGAAGATTTTAATATAGAGCCATCTTAAGAAGTGCAATAAGTCCAGCCTTTAATGTTGAAGCAGAATCATTTCCTATCTACTGGTGGCAATAATCTTTTGCTGCAACAAACAGGGACTGCCCCGCCATCACAGCCTCAGCTTCTCATCCACATGTAAACTATTCAGAAGGGAGTGAGAGGCTGATGCTGCAATGATGAGGTGCTCCCTGATTGCTGTGGCCAAATTGTTTCAAATTGGTGTCAGGCATGCAAACTAGTGTCACCACCAGCCTTCACTTGCATTGGTGTCACTCAGCCAAGCCCACAAAAGCAGTGTCGGCATTGGCTGCAGCAGCGACGCACCTCCACAGCCCACTTCTCTCCTAAGTTACCTTAACACGTTTCTTGCGCATGTGCAAGCAAACATAAAAAGGGGAGGTATTTTTTGAGTTCTACCTTTTTTGTCTCTCGCTAACTGAAAACAAAATGGCAGCAGCACAAACACATTTTCCCAGAGCACAAATGAAAACAATGTTACTGTGAAAGTTTCGAGCCACCCATATAAATTTTCCATAGACTATAATGGGACAGGAAAAAATGGCATAACTTTTGAAAAGATTAATATATTTTCACCAGATTTTTAAAAGGCACCCCTTTGACCCAGTCTACATCTACTCAACAAATTTCCCACCAAACAGACATACGACGTGGAAAAAATGGACGATGAAAAAATGCAACCAAAGTAAGGATTTGTCACACTTTTTGATGCTCTGCAGCTCAGAAACTATAAATCCAATCAGAACAAAACTTTCCAGATCAAGAGCTCTATACTGTCATACAGAGCATGCTAAATGTCAGGAAAATTGGACTAATGGTTGCAAAGTTATTAAGGTTTAAAACTTTGGGTTTAACATAGAAGTGGCCATGCAACCCTAACTATACCTGCACTACCATGCAGGTATTTAAAAAATAATATATATATGTATATAATTAGAGGCAAAAAACTCCATCTAAAGCATCAGTTAAGGTTGTTCCACAGCAAGAAAAAGCTAGGAAATTCGGGGTTAGGGTTGAATGCCCCTCCTTGGACCCCCCAGCCCACCCCCCAACTGATATTGGGGTGTGCATTGGGGTCATTGGTCCTAACTCTCACCCCATATGTGTAAAAGCTGAGGTATAGTAGAATGAGGTGAGAGTTAGGACCGAGACCCCAATGCACACCTGATATCAGGTTGGGGGTGGGCTGGGGGTCAGAGAACATTGAACTTCCTAACTCTTCTGCTGTGAACAACTAACTGTGAGTTTCTGTCTCTGATTTCCCTTCTTTTTGAGAATGAGGATGATAAATAATGAAAGGAATGCAGTGGCGGCAAACAGGAACTGCAAAGCAAACGCAAGCGGCAACAGTAATGCACAAGGCAAAGCAAATGTAAATGGCAAAGCAAACGTTAATAGAAACACAAGCGTAAAGTGACGCTGAACCAAACAGTTATGTAAACGGAGACATCAAACAGAAGTGCATACAGAACGCAACTAGTAACACACACATTCATGGTACCACAATTGTAAATGCAAATGGTAACAGTAACACCAACAGTAACACCCAAGTAAACAGAAATGCAAGCACGTATGAAAACGCAAACTGTAACTCACACGCTCACAGAACCACAGTTGTAAATGCAAATGGTTATGGTAACAGCAACAATAAAGCCAATAAAAACAGAAATGCAAGCGCATACGAAAACATAAACTGTTACACATAAGGTCATGGTACCGCAATAGTAAATGTAAATGGTAGCAGTAACAGCAACAGTAAAGACAACAGAAACAGAAATGCAAGAACATATGGAAACGCAAACCGTTACGTACAGGGGGTGGCGTAGACGGGAACGGTGATTCAAATGGTAACAGAAGCACAACTGGAAACGCTAGCTCTCACAGTAACAAAAGGGCACACCCTTCTTTTCCCCAAAAACTGCATTGAAAAAACTAATTGAAAACAAAGAATGTATGCATTATAATTGACTTCAGAGCAGGAAAGTATGACTTGGAATACTAAATTGCTTATATCTCAAGAACCGTATGACGTAGGAAAAAATTACAATTTTGTATGAATTATTACTTTCCTGGCTAGTTTTTTGCTTAGCCCCCAAAAAGTCCGTATCTCACACTGTTTCTGAGATATGGGCCCTGAAAGACACGACGGACACCATAATGTTATCCTATGGGACAAATTGTCAACTTCGGAGTGCTGTCACTTTGCCACCCTGTAATATTTTTTTCTCCAAACCACCAAAAGGCACATTTGTAGGATGTTGGATTTCTTCTTCCAAATTTCATCCCAAAAGACCAAACCATTATTTTCCAGCAGAGCAGCAAATAATTACTGTAATATGGCGGACGCCGTAATGTTATCTTATGGGAAAAAGTGCCAAATTCATAGTGCCGTAACTTTGCCACCCTGTAATATTTTTTGACCAATCCACTAAAAAGCACATCTGTGGGATGTTGCCTTTCTTCCCTCCAAATTTCAAGTAAAAAGACCAAACCATTTCTGAGATATTCAATGTCAAAGATTGGTAAAATGTCCCTATCTATTCCATTATAAGTAATCTGGCCATTTTGTCCCTATTTTGCGATCAAAGATCATGATCAAAGAATCTCACGATCAAAGAATTTGCAGCCTCACGATCAAAGAATTTGCAGGCTCACAAACAAAGAATAAAAAATTTAATGATTCAAAAAATAGAAGTAATTGCAGTAAACCACCGCCATGGTTCAACAGAACGAAGCCCCCTGAGTAACATCCATCCTCATTTGACATCCTAGGACACCCCTGTGCTAAGAAAATTGAATTTTAAATTGGGCCATCTTGTCCCTCGTTTACGATGCAAGATCATGGTTAAAAAATCTCATGATCAAAGAATTTGCAGCCTCACGATCAAAGAATTTGCAAGTTCTCGAACAAAGAATAGAAAATGATATAAATCAAAAAATTGGAGGAACTGCAGTAAACCACCACCATGGTTTGACAGAATGAAGCCCCCTGAGTAAAATCCACCCTCATTTGACTTCCTAGGACACCCCTTGGCTAAGAAAATGTAATTCTAAATTGGGCAATCTTGTCCCTTGCTCACGATGCAAGATCATGGTCAAAGAATCTCATGATCAAAGAATTTGCAGCCTCATGATCAAAGAATTTGCAAGTTCATGAACAAAGAATAAAAAATGCAATAAATCAAAAAATTGGAGGAATTGCAGTAAACCACCACCATGGTTTGACAGAACGAAGTCCCCTGAGTAAAACCCACCCTCATTTGACTTCTTTGGGCACCCATGGGCTGAGAGAAATGATTTTTAAATTTGGCCATCTTGTCCCTCGCTCACGATGCAAAAGCATGATCAAAGAATCTCACGATCAAAGAATTTGCAGCCTCACAATCAAAGAATTTGCAAGCTCATGATCAAAGAATAAAAAAGGGTGAAACATGATTTATTCACTGATTTGAACCAAACCAATGGCATGGTTCATCAGAATGGACCCTCCTGAGCAAAACAAGCCATCATTTGTGTCCCTAGCCCACCCCTGAGCCAAGATATTAGTGTTTTAGGTCACGATGCAATATCGCGATCAAAGAATCTCACGATCAAAGAATTTTCAGGCTCGCGATCAAAGATCATTAGCGAGCCACGAATTAAGATTTTAAAAACTTATAAATCCATCCAAAATCCAACCAAATCGATCAAAAAATAGAGTTATTAGCTTTTAAATCTTTGTTCGCAGCTCGCTAACGATCTTTGATCGCAATCCTACAAATTCTTTCATCTCAAGATTCTTTGATCGCGATCATGCATCGCAAGAGAGGGATGAGATGGCCAGATTTTAAAATGGATATTTGTAGCCCAGGGGTGCTCTACAAAGTAATATAAGGGTGGGCTTTGCTCAGAGGGGCTTTGTTCTGCCCCATCTGAATAAAAAAACATTAGTTTTCATTATCGCTGGTAGTCTAGTGGCCCCCTCCCCATCATAATAGTGTACACAGCTATTGCTCTATCCCTCGTAGTCTAGTGGCCCCCCAATGAGTATTTTGTTAATATGTGTGTTTTTTATCCATAGCAGTCTTGTGGCTCCCCTCCCATGAGTGTTTATTTATATTTATTTCTCATATCCCTGGCAGTCTAGTGCCCCCCATCTGTATTTCATTATTATTCATATACCTGGTAGTCTAGTAGTCCTCCCCCATCACAATAAAATAAATAAGCATGTTCAATGTCCTGGTAGCAAGCAATTTCTTTGATTGCAAGCTTGCTAATTCTTTGACCGCCAGATTCTTTGATCGCGATCGTGCATCGGGAGCCAGGAATGAGATGGCCAAATTAAAACATCTATTTTCTCAGCCCAGGAGTACCCTAAGAAGTCAAATGAGGGTGGGTTTTGCTCAGGGGGCTTCATTCTGTTGAACCATGGCAGTGGTTTGCCGCAATTCTTTCAATTTATTAAATTACAAAAGTTTTTATTCTTTGTTTGTGAGCCTGCAATTACTTTGATCGTGAGTCTGCAAATTCTTTGATAGTGAGATTCTTTGATCGCCATCTTTGATCATGAGGGCAGGACAAGCTGGCCAGATTTTCTATAATGGAATAGATAGGGAAATTTTACCAGACTTTAAGATTGAATATCTCGGAAATGGTTTGTTTTTTAACTTGAAATTTGGAGGGTGTTTTCGGCATGACCTGTGCATAGAGATGTAAAACCGAGGTCCAATCTGCCTGGATTGGTGGTAGTTCAGGTGGATGTTAAAGATCCCATGGCACTTATCAAAAAGAGTAGGGGAATTTTTTTATTGGAATCATAACAAAATCATAACGAATTATACAAAATCAGTATTACAACAAACATAACCATAACAAAATGAAAATGACTAGAAGAAAAACAAATATTAATCCATATGATAATCCGAAACATAAAAAAAAAAAAAGAAAATAATATTGCCCCACTCTTTGTAAAAATGTAGTTAAGCTCACCCTCTCCCCATCCCGGTATAAGTGTGGCTGTATTAATTCAAAAGCTTAATCATTTCAACAATCATATCAAAGCCAATTACATTCCACAAGACAAATCATACATAAGCATTTTTTCATTCAATTGATCAAAAAATGAAATCATAATCTTTCCATAATTCTTCCCACTCTACTTTGCTCATCTTCATTTTCTCATGCATCTTTAATCGGCACAAATCTTGATGTACTATAGAAAACAAATCAATCTCTGAAATATATTGTTGCTGCAGCAATAACCGGCATCTAGAAATCCAAATCCAATAGAGAAAAAATGTGTGTATTATTTGCTGAGTACTAAGAGATCCACGTGTCATACTTTTAATAACAGTCCCATAATATGAAAGATCCTCAGAAGGTGGAACTTTCACTCTGTTCTTCCAGCGATTTTTAACCACATCCCAAAATTCTTGTGCATATGGACATCAAAAATACAAATGTTCTACTGTCTCTAAAGTTAAATCGCAATTGTCTCTTGGGCAATAACGCTCTTGCATACGTTTATGTTTTTGGTTGTTACGCACATTAATTTTTTTATGTAACCCTAAACAAGCAGTATCCCACATATGTATTGGAATACGTAAATTTGTAATATAATTTGAAATACCATCTCGGATGTGTGGTAACCTTTCTAAGAATGGGGGTTCATAAAAAATGCGTTTAAAACCGTCTGATACAACGTTTTTCGTGTATGTTGTAAAACAAAATCTCATTTAAATTCCCAATGTTGAATCTTATCGAAAACCTCATTCCATTCTTGTATTAATTTGGGACGTCTTTTGTTTTTATGGACAAAATTATTTGTCTTCCATTCTTGGAGAATAACCCACAATTTCTTGGTAACCAAAGGAATCCAAAAGGATTCTTGAGATTTCAATAGTGGTAACAAATTAGTATATAAAAATACAGAAAAGAAAAAGAGGATTGGGTTTATCATATTTAAGCCTCCAGATTTAATATCTAAATATAATACATTCCGTTTAATCAGATTTAGACGACTCCCCCATATCCCATGAAAGAAACATCTCATTAATGATGTTTCCAATCGTTTAGGCAATAAATAAATATTGCTTAAATATAAAAAAAACGGAATTAAAAAAGTTTTCAACAAATATACCCTTTTCTTTTTTGATAATTTCCATTTGTTCCAACTAGCTACCTTTGCATTACCTATTTGCAATGCTTTTGACCAATTGAAAACCGCACAGTCATCACTCCCTAAATAAATACCCAATATTTTACACGGAGCTTGATCCACTGTAATCCCTCCTACTATTTCAGGTTTCGTAGGAAATCCTGCCACTTTTAAACAATGTGATTTAGTTCCATTTATCTTTGCACCTGTTACCATCCGTATTGCTGTAATCAAAGCACATGCTTTATCAATAGAATGTCCATCTTGCAATATTAAGCATAAGTCATCAGCATAAGCTACAACCTTCATAAATATCTCTGATTCCCTGTATACATTTAATAATCGGGGTGAACTATTCAATATTCGTAACATAGGATTGAAGGCTAAAACATGTAAATACGGACTCAGTGGGCACCCCTGATGTACCCCCTTATAAATTCGGTATTTTTTCCCTTGCCATCCATTCTCGTAAGGAATAATATATGCTAAATGCATAGCATAACTGAAGCCAGTGTATAAATAATTCTGGAATCCCGAATCCTGCTAAACATTGCCATAAATAAGTGTGAGATACTTCATCAAATGCCTTATCTTGGTCTAAGCTCACTAAATACCCTAAAACAGGTTGTAATCCCTTCTCCCCTTTGCCACTTTCCATAACCTCCTTAATAAATAATAATACATCTCTAATATTACGTCCCGGGATTGAACAGAATTGTGAATTGCTGACTAAGATGGGCATCACTAATGACAATCTATTTCCCAATAATTTGGAGAAAATCTTAAAGTCCACATTAAGCAGGGTCAAAGGATGCCAATTCCCAATACTTGTTCGATTTCCTTTTTTATAAAGAAAAATCATTAACCCCTCATACATTTGTGAAGGTAAATACATTTCATGAAGAAAAAAATTATATAGCTCTAAAAGCTCCGGTGCCATAATCTCCCACAAAACCTTATAAAACTCGCTCGGCAATCCATCTGACCCTGGGGATACATTAGGCTTAAAAGATAAGATAACGGATTCAAGCTCCTGTCTAGTAAAATCTGCCTGTAAAGCACGCTGCATTTCAACTGGCACTTGGGGAAGGGCAGCTGCCTGTAAAATTTGTGCCACATAATCAGACTCCTCATATTGTACCCCAAAAGTTTTATCAATATGAGCTTCCAAATTCTGCATAATCTCTGAATTATTTGTAGCTAACAGGCCCATAGAAGTTCTTAAACCTGTAAATACTCTTTTGTCTCGAAGATGTTGGCTAGCTAAAAAAGGGTTAGCATAAGCCGACTTACCCTGTGTACCAAAAGTTTGTTCATTATGTAGAGATTTCAATCTATCATATTGATAATTAGACATATCTAGTTTGATATCTCTGATATCCTGTGACACATCTACCTCACCCGCCATTTGCACTGACATGAGTGACCACAGGGAATGTCTAAGAGATAAATAATGTTCGTATTGCGTTTGAACTCTAAATTTACTGACAAACTATAGATAGCTTATTAAACATGTTTTCAAATCTTCCCACCAATTAGCTATTGCATCATATAAGCCTAACGTGGATATTTTATCTATTATAATGGTGCGTAATTCCAACAATACCGAAGATTGTAATAATAATGAAGTGTTTAGTTTCCACATTCCAGGGCCTTTTTGTCTGCTTGGTGGATTTTCTATTTTAATACCAATCAAACAGTGATCCAAAGATTCCATGGGATCATAAAGAAGTTTTGCAATCTGTAAGGATTTATGAGTAAATATAAAATCAATCCTGGAAGATAGAAGTCCCTTAAAAAATGTGGGTTTAGCTTTATTATGACCACCAGAATGGGTATCTATCAAACCTGCTAATGATATGAGAGATTTCAAAAAAGTTTTGTCGCAAAACTGCTTACTCGCTTTTGCTGTAGTCTGAAAATTTATATTAAAATCCCCACCAAAAAAAAATTGTCGGCTAGTATAAAGATAAGGTTGTACCTTTTTCAACAATTCTATCCACAAGGCTTTTGTCTGGGGACCATATAATGTAATTAATCAACAAGGTAAGCCTTTTAATACCACATCTAGTATAAAAGCTCTTCCAGGTTCAACATCTATTAACCTCTGTAAACGTACCTCAGGAGTAAGAAAACAAATTCCCACACCACTGCACATGTTATCTCCTATAGACCAATGAGACATTCCCCAATGCCAATCCTTGGTAGTTTGCAAAACTTCTTTACATGAATGCAATCTTGTATCTTGTAAAAAATACGCATCATAATTTAAGTTTAATAGTATTCCAAATGTTGTAAACCATTTTTTGGGGGATTTCAAACTATTGGCATTTAACGTAGCTACAGCTATCGAAGAAAATTCAGGGAGGGGGTTTAGGGCATTTTACGCTTGATCTGGTTACATGCTTCCAAGATCCAGGCCTAGTAATTTTGGGGGGAACATCTTTAGTACTCATTGTGTCGTCAGACTCACAAGGAACATTCGAATCTAACAATGGTTGTGCCTCCTTAACCTGGTCTCCCCAGGAAGAAAAGACCGCAAATCGATTAGATAGAGGCAATGGAGACAGGGGAGGATTACTATGTTCATTCAAGGGCTCCTCAGGACCAACAGGTTCCTCTGTATGTTTGTCCATTCCATCAACAAAATTAGCTTCCAGCATAGCTGAAACAGCTAATGAACCTTGTGATCCTTCTCCCAAAGGGTCTCATTTATTTTTAACAAAGACGGAGGTCGTTGGGGTGATCCTTGGGGAGTCACAAAGGGAATTTCTTTATCATCCCATCTCTCCTGCCTCGGAAGTGGATTCTGGAACTGCAAATCTGCAGGGGAAGAAGGAACATGCCCTTCTAGGCCACCAGAAAACTGCAAAGGGGTTGCTTGTCTACTGTCACCAAACCCTTCTCCACCTCTACCCCTTCCCCTATGCCTATTTCCAGCTACAGTCTCAAAACCACTAAAGTGTCTTTTAGCTTGAGCTAAATAATATTCTTGGTCAGAAGTGTCATCAGTATCTACTGATGCCCAAGGGCAGTCTGCAAAAGAGTGGGACTGTTCTTCACATAAATTACAAACCAGCAAATCCACACAGTGGATTGCCGTATGACCCAGTACTCCACACCGAAAACATTTCATTTGATCACAGGAGGTATTCAAATGGGATAAAGATCCACATTTGTAACAGCTCTTTGGCTGACCTGCGTGAAAAATTATGCCCCTATCCCATCCTAAAAAAAAGGAACTGGGCAGATGCTGTATACCATCATCTGTTTGGTGTAATTGCGCTCTTACTAACCAACCCCCAGTCCAAAAGCCATTCTCATCTATAATGGGTTTAGGTTTATCATGCAATGAATGCCGTTTTTCCAACCAAAACAATATGTTTGCAATATTAACCCCTTCGTTCCTAAAAAGGATAGTTACAGTCTTAATTGTGGGTTTTGTCACAGGAATAGCCATAAAGTCTTTCCAAATTTCCTGATCCTTGACTTCATAATAAAGTCTCCAAAATTTATCAAGTGCAATAATTGAGCAAAAACTAACGTCATAGTTATGATCTCCCAACAGGTGAATAAAAGCATACACTTCAGTCGGAGAGAATTTCATGGATTCTATAAGCAAGGTCTTCCCCATCCATATTTGGTCTGGAACCACCGGAGCTTTCCCTTTATAATGAAGGCGAACTAGAAACCGATGTTTAGCAGCTACTGCAGGTTTACGAAATAAACTTGCATAAGATTGCAGCTCAGCCTCTGCAGGGAGGGCAGCTCTATCCTGTGAGCAATCTCTATGAAGTGGAGTAACAGAAACAGTACCTGACTCCAGGTTATAATCCTTTCGGAAGTCATCCTGTGATGGAGAAAACTGGTCATCTTCAAAGTGATCCATTAAATTAGGAACCAAATCCGTGGTATCTTCTCCTTGCTCTCCAGTGTCTGACGCATCAGCTTTTCCAACCACCTCAACTTGAGGTTGCACATCCTCAGTATTGTAATCAAGGGACTTAGTCTGAACTGTTCCCACATTAGACAAAGGTTCTTGCCTTAATTCCAGATTTCATTGCTGAAGTTGAAAACAAACCGGAGAAGCTGGTATAGGTATTCCAGGGTCAGGAATCCATTTATTACCTGCCCATAACCATCCGGCTTGGCGTAAAGCTTCCCCTGGAGACCAGTCCGACAACTGGCAAGATTTACCAGTAAATGAGCCAGGTAAAGTCATTTTTTCCAATTGTTCCTCCGGTACAGGAAAAACATTTTCAGGTGTCAAATCTTCTGGATCAAGGTAGCGTTTGTTCCCTTCTTTCACAGGCTGGCAATTAAGCGCTTCTTGATTAGAGGCTTTCTGCTTCCAATTTCTGTCTGCATGTCTGATAATCCTGCTCTGCAATTGAGATTAAATCCAACAATTGAATCTTTTTCTGTTCCAATTCTTGTTGTAGTCGAGTTTCTTCTACTTGGTTATCAATGGACCTTACCGGAGATTCCGGTAAATCTCTCGAAGTTCGAGCTGTTTCTAGATCCATATGTATTCCACCATGATCTGCAGACTGAGAAGTAGTAGCCAAGAGTTCAGAGCTCGCAACAACATGACCATTTTCCTTCACCTCCTCCTCTGTACTGAGGTCTTCCATCCCTGCAGACCGGTGGACAGCGCCACCCGCCTACAAAGTAGGGGAATTTCCCCGGTGTCCTGGCCAAATTTCCCTCATTCACTAAGAATAACACCAACAGCTTAATCTGGTTCAAGGTCAGTTGGCATTCATCTGTATCCCCCTCCCCCGGGTCGTGCAACAGTCAGCATACAACTGTTCAGGACCACATTTAGAATCAGTTCAAACCTTAAATACTTGGGGCTATGGCTGAACCCCAAACTGCGTTTCAGTGAACACATTACAATAATTACCTGGACAACCCATCTGACTCTTGATCTGTCTATCAAATCCAGAATTTCCCCTCCCTAAGCACAAAGAAATGAACACTAAAAGAGTTGTTACTTCCTGTACTAAAGCTGATCAGTGTAGGCTATCAGATGGTTGCAAGAATAATTTCCATAATGACATCCGCATACAATAGCATCTGTAGGTCTGCACTAGGATTTGACAGAAGCATGAACGACAGTATCTGATGCAACAACCTTGACTTACTCTCACCTGAAGGGAGACAGGAGCTGAGATGGTCAACTCTTACCTACAAGTTTGCAAATGATTAATAATTGGCTTACCTCAGCATCATACTAAAAATGACCAACAAATCATTCATGTAAGTTCATAGTCTATGTTGATCATATATTTTCCGAGAGCATGCAAGGAAATAGGAATGAAAGTCTTTACCACAGCCACTGCTACAACTCTAAACAGCTACTTGTTCTGTTCTGCAAGACATGATGGCCCCGAAATTCAGAATTGCACATGGCAATGGCACAAGTGGTGGCACAGTGCAACAGAGGTGCGTCGTTGCAACTATGGGATATATTCAAAAGAGATGAGCTATGGCACATCTCCTCTGAAAATAGCAGGTCATGTGCATGGTGCAAATAAGATGCTCCGGCACATCGCCCCCCGACAGGACTGAATACCAGAAATGGGAACTACGCCACCACAAAAGAGTTACGGTGTGTGCAAATTCCTGATATTCAGCCGGCAGCATGCACATGGGGTTATAATGTGTGCAAGGTGCAAATGGGTCCATTTGCATGTCATTATGGCCCCATTTGCATAAACTGTTCAGGGCTGGCCAGTGAAATATGCTTGGCACCCTGCACAGCATGTGGTGCTGCCGGGGTGGGGCTAGAGGTACCCCTCCCATCCTGTAATCGCGATCGCTGTACAATTTTGTGCCATAGTCCCTGGTAGTCTTGTGGCACTCCCCCATCCCACCCATATCCACAATCACTGAAAATATATATAAGATGTATCTCTGGTAGTCTTGTGGTACCCCCACCCACCCATAACCCTGATCGGTGGAAAACCATACGTACAAACATCCCTGGTGGCCCAGTAGTGCCCACACTCCTGCACCCACACAGGACCCCTTGCCCACCCAGCTCTCTCCATCATTGGCAGGCAGCACAGACCCACCTGCATACTGCCTGGCTGCCTGCCGAATGACAGCTTATAGTAGCAGCTGTAAGCCTATTGGTCCACACTGTGTCCCAATGGGCTTGCAGTGCATACTGTGATAGTTATTCACAAAACTGTGAATGAAGTCATTTGCCATTTTTCTCTCTCACTTAGCAAGATATTGGCTGCCCCCCACCCAGGTGTGTCTATATAATTCATTTTTGAATTTTCAGGACTTACTGTTTCCTCACACTTTACCACAGTACTGTACAAAAAAAACTTTTACTTTTTAAACAAACAGTGCTAGCACATTGTGTGCTCAACACTACATAGGCACAAGTTCTCTAGACTTCTTCCCCAACTGGTCCCACCTCCATCCCTACTGCAGAAAAACATTTAGAAATGTATTTTCTCTTTTTTAATACAAATGAAATTTTACTTTCTGCTTACTGTAATTTTCTCATCACTTGTTCTTCATCTGCTGGCTGCACTTCCTCAGCTGTCGCATCCTGACCACAATCCTCTGGACACCAGCTTCTTATATTGCGACAAGCCAGCAGCATGTCTCCATCTTCGAGAGCCGAAACTAGAAAACTACCACTCCTCTCATCCTTGCAGTAGTCTTGCTCTTTCAATTAACATTGGAGGGTATCAAAACAAGGAAGGGGATAAACTGAAGGGGAGGAAACAGGACAGAGCACTAAACACACTTCCATTGCTCCTTCAGCAAACAATGCAGAGTATCAAAACAAGGATGAAGGAAGGAGCAAGACTGAAGGGGAGGGCTCAAACAGGACTGAACGAAACATAACAGCCCCCTCAACTGCCAATGCTAGTAGAGGAACTACTTTGCATAAATTGTTTTTATTAATTTAAATTAACAATTTAAACAATTTATTTTTAAATCTTACATTTTTTTTCCTAAAACACAAACCAAATCCCATTTTCTAAGTGCAATGATACCCTCAAGGGTTGATGGCACTGGACTATACTGGACCTTCCAGAGGCTTTAACACCCACCACCTGCAGCGTCAGGCCTCATTACACACCTGGGCAGTCCAGTATGGCCCAATACCATCCATCCTTTTTGAGTATTATTGCTTGCACACCACGATCTCCTTCTACTGAAGAACTTCAGTTGATGCTCCATTCTTGTCTTGCTAGACCTCTCTTTGGCTTTTGACACATTGGATCATGGGGTGTCATTTGCTTATCTGGGGCACTATGTTGGATCTTCAGAAATAGTGTTGTGGTGGTTTAAGTCCTACTTGTCCAGCAGGGCTCAACAGGAGACACTCAGCTCTTTAACACTGAGAAGTGTTGCAATGTGCTGTGTTGTGCCCCAGGGGTCAATTCTTGTCCACATGTTATTCACTTTGTTCATGTTGCCATTGGTGGAGATCATTAGATGCTATGATCTGGATTTTCATTGGTTTGTCGATGATACACAACTGTATGTGTCTTGTATCCCTGATGATGTTGTGGCAGTTTTGGAACTGAATGAATGCCTTGAGAAAATCTAGGACTGGATAGCGGACAACTCGAATAGGCTTAATCCTTTGAAGACAAAGGTGTTACTGGTAGAGCAGGGTCAGTCAAGTTGAGAAGCAGGAAGTAGCAGCACCATTCTTCCTTCACTGGATGGTGTGGCTCTTTGAGCTGCAGATAGGTTGAGGACTCTAAGTGTTATTTTGGACTCCAAGCTGACACTAAAGCATCAGGTGCTGACTGTTGTCCATAGTGACTTCTATAATTTATGTAACATTACCCAGATTAAGCCCCATTATGCCCAATCTGGCAACAGTGGTGCATGTCTTAGTCTTGTCAAAATTGAATTACTGTAATGTTGTCTACTTTGAGCTATCTGAGAGGCTGGTGCGCCATCTCCTGCTGGTTCAGAATACGGCATCCCAATTGGTTGCTGGATCTCCCAGTTCGAGCTCATCATGCCTGTTCTCTGTGCTCTTCACTGGCTGCCAGTACAGTGGCACAATTAGTTTCAGGGTTTGCTGGTTGACATACAAGGTCCTGCATGGTTTGGGTCCAGGTGCCTGACAGACATCCTGGTGCCATACGATCCTGGCTGCACCATCTGGTCGGTGGAGGCAGACCTCTTATCGATGCCATGATCCAGCTTAAAATCATCTGGGGATAAAGCATTTGGCATAACAACTCTGATTCCTTGGAATGCCCTTGCTCGGGAGGTGAGAGGTGCTCCTTCACTGGCCCGTTTCAAAAAAGTATTTAAAAACACATCGTTTTAATTTAAGTTGTGTCCTGGCTCTGTAACATTTGTTTTATTTTTGTATTTATATTATTTTTAATTTGTTCTATTCGTATTTGTTGTGAGGTGCCCAAAGCCTTCAGGACTGGGCATACTATAAATAAAATTGCCTAATTTGTACTGTTGTGTGGCAGTAACTATGTGAAAATTTGGAAGTCTTTTTTATTTCATCATGAATACAACAAATCAGAGTGAGAAGACTTTTCCTATAAATACTCACAACTTACTTGGGATTTTGGTTAGTACAGCACACCTCCTACCCTGTCATGTGTTAACATTTACTTATCAAAAAGAGTAAAGCTCGTGTCTGCTCGAGACTAGTGATTTTATTAGCTGAAGTCTTATTTTCTCTGAAAGAGGCACTGTCATTCCTATTGTCTAATATTACTTCTACTTGAAAATGCTTTTTTTTCAGAATTGCTCACCCTCTGTCAAATTTGTTGTTACATATGTTTGCTGTTTTTCTGGTTTTTCATTGTAAAACAGAAACTGGCATGGGATTAGTGTACTGCACACCTGTTGGCACAGCTTGCTTATTTGTCCCTGTTTATTTTCTTTAATGCAAAATGATTTTTAAGGCTCCATGTGATAAAGGAAAATTAATTATGAGGAGTGTCAAAAAGATGATTCCAGAATAACAAACAACGATGCCAAATAATAGCTACCGTGTTAAAAAAAGGTGAGTTTGCAATGCTTTTCACCACATTCACTTGGAAGCGAATAAAGGTGGCTGACAGGAAGAATCCCAACCTGCAACCTGAGTTAGCTGCAGCAGCTGAAGACATTGGATACCATAGTATCATAGTACCATCGGTCAGATGAGCGATGTGTCAGATTGCAGTCACACAGCCACTTGAGAGCCAGCAAAATATTTGGACTAAAACAGTGGGTCCTCCCATGAGGAGAACTGTGGATGAAATTTGCATCCCTCACTTACAAGGCAGTAGTGGTAATAGTAGTTTATTTTTGATTGACAAAAAGTCATTACAATAAAATAAATTACAATTCAGTTAAAACACATTGTTATCAGTCAAGATCATAATAAATAATTACAACTTTAAATATTAAATTCAAGACATCACATAGTGCAGAGAAACAGAATTAGCATTTCCCCAACCCAGAGTTCATATGTTCACATTTATTGCACACAATTTGATTTCCTTATTTTTGCTGCCTTTGCAAAGAACCTGGCCAGGCACTTAATTGTACATGTATCTTCCATAAAAATGAGAATTCTAGTAAGTGCTTGTATATCTGCATTTATTTGCTCTAGTCTATCAACCTGGAATGTTGTTTTTAGTAGATAACTTTGAGGCCTATTGTACCAATTACAGATCCATAGCACATGCAGCAGATCTTCGATACCACTTGCTGTACAATCACAATGGTTTGATTTGTCCTGAGGCTTTCTATATCTTATTTGTAGAACTTTACTGGAAATTGTTTGAAATTAATACTTAACAAAGCTGGTTCTTAGCTTCGGATCTGTCAAAACCTCAAAATAATATTGTCATGTGATGTCATTTTCATTATTTTCAGAAAATCAAGAAGAGTATCTAGAACCCTTGATTGTTTCCCTATCTATAGAGATCCAGTATTTTCTGATTTTTTTAAAGATCAATTTCTTGTACTGGGTACTGTACTTAAGACTATATTCACATCAGACTATCTCTTATGAAACTTCAGGTTGTATTTCTCCAATAATTCACAGATATTTGAGAGCCATGGTGATCTAAAGCACCCCATACCTTGCCATTTGATTTTTTCTATCAGGTATATTTTAGGAATTCTATCAGGTGCAAGTCTAGTAAGTCTGAGACAGTAGTTTAGCTTTTTGGAATCCAGTATGATGTTAATGTTGTCAAAGCCCAGTTCTGCATGTATGTAAGCAGATGGGTATGAACAAGGAACAGAGATGGTCTTTCTCAACAATTTATGTATTGGGACCATAAGTTTTTCTCTGTATTTATTGTCCCATATTTCACCACCATAGCCTATCTGTGAGAGATACTTTGCCTGAATTGCCTCTAATATTGGTTTTATAGCCATTCCACCATAGGAATAATTAAATGTCCCCACTGCAGTAGCATTTTTTGTTATTTTTTTGCTGTATTCAGGATTTTCTCCACATGGTTATTCTATTTACTCTGTGGAAAAACAGTCCCGATTAAACATAAGTGTTTGTTGTTCATAACTTTTTTGGTCCTAATTTCAACTTCCACTAGTTCTAACTTTGCCAAAAAGGGTTTTGGCAATATTAACCTGAAGTTTTAGTTCCCTAATGTTGTTGTCTAATAGATCAATCTTCTTACGTAGGCCTTTCAACTGGCAAGGCAATGTTCCCTCACAGCAACCAAGCCCAGTATATGTTAACTCCATAGAAATAGAACCTTGTGCATATAGGGGAGCTAAACATGTGGCTCAAGGGCTGGTGCCAGGAAAAAGGACACAGATTTGTAGGGAACTGGCAACAGTTCTGGGAGTGAAAGTTCTTTAAATTTGATGGACTGCATATGACTAAGGAGGGAGTCAGTGCATTGGGGCAGAAGTTTGACGTCTTTGCAGAATATTTAAACTAGCAAATGGGGAGAGGGGTGCAGCACCCCATACGTCAAATGGGAAGAACACCCCTCCCCCATCAGCTAGTGGTCAAAAAGTGATTCAGCATGTTTGCAGTTCATTTGCATCACCAGGTAAGAAAAAAGGTTTGTCTCCCCATACGATGCACAGGGGTAATGCCAAACCTCACCCAACAACTAACACACCAAAATCTGGCCAATGGAAAATCATGTACACAAATGCTCACAGCCTGGGAAATAAGATCCCAGACTTGCAGACAATAATGTCAGAGGCTAAACTGGACATAGTAGCAAATAGTGAGATGTGGTTTACCAGTAACCACACTTGGAAGACTTCAGTACCTGGCTATGTATTGTTCAGAAGAGACCGAGGTGCAAAAAGGGGGGGAGGAGTGGCCCTGTATGTCAATGAAAATATCAAATCTACAGAAATTCAGAATACACATAAGGAGCCAGAAGAACTGTGGGTCACCCTGGAAACAGGAAATGGGACAGCCATAAGAACTGGGGTTGTCTACAGGCCCCCAGACCAGGGGGAGGACATAGACACATTACTGTTAGAAGATATACAAAACATGACAGCTAAAGGGGAGGTTCTGATAATGGGAGACTCCAACATGCCAGATACAGATTGGTCAATACCAGCAGGAACATCTGCCAGAACTAGACACATAGTGGATTCCCTGCAGGAGGGCCTCAAACAACTGGTACAGCATCCCACAAGAGACAGGGCTATCCTAGATCTAGTACTGACTAACAGGGAAGGGATCACAGATCTCCAGGTAGAAGGTCACCTGGGGGCCAGTGACCATCACATGGTATGGTTCAATTTGGCTACTAATCTAAATCATCCCATTCAAAGGCAAAATATGGGACTTCAGAGGAGCTGACTTTGATAAGATGGCCAACAGAGTTAAGCTAGCCCTGCAAAAAGAAACACGGGGAAGGGGTACAGGCAAAGTGGCAAGCATTAAGGATGCAATACTTGAAGCAACATCCCATTGTGTTAGACAGAAAAGGAAGTGCAAAGAAGAAGAAACCACTTTGGTTCTCAAATACAGTAGCAGAAAGGTCAGAGCCAAAAGGCTGGCCTTCAGAAATATAAGGGAACACAGCGGGATGAAGATAGGGAGGCATACCAAACTGCCCTAAGGGAAGCAGGGAAGGTAGTAAGGCAGGCAAAGTCCCAAACTGAGGAAACACTAGCACAGACAGTAAAAGAAGGTGACAAGACTTTCTATAGATACATTAGTGAAAGGATAAAGTCCAGAGGGGTATTGCTAAGCTTAATGGAGAAAAGGAGCATGTGAGGAGGAGGACCCTGTAAAGGCATCTATCCTAAATAGATACATTTGCTCAGTATTTACTGAAGAGAGGTAGGGCAGGGCCCACAGCTCAGCATCATGGACACGGAGGGGAGGGAGGTGAGCACTACTCCCTTCACAAAAGAAAGGGTCCTACAAGAGCTTGCTAAGCTCAGGGTGGATAAGGCAATGGGACCTGATGGCATACATCCCAGGGTACTTAAGGAGCTAAAGGTGGAACTAGCAGAGCCATTAGCAGAACTGTTTAGTGAGTCTCTGAGCACAGAAGAGGTCCCAGAAGACTGGAGAAGGGCTTATGTGATCCCGCTCCACAAGAGTGGTAGCAGGGAGGAGGCAGAGAACTACAGATCAGTCAGTCTTACCTCAGTAGTGGGCAAGATTATGGAGGCACTCCTTAAAGAAAGGATAGTGCAACACCTGGAATCCATAGGGCACAGGATCCAAGACAGCATGGGTTTACAAAAGGAAGGTCCTGTCAAACTAATCTCATAGATTTCTTTGACTGGGTAACCAGAGTGGTGGACCAAGGGGGAGCAGTTGATGTCACCTACCTTGACTTCAGCAAAGCTTTTGACACTGTTCCACATAGAAGATTGATAAATAAGCTGGGTAGGCTAGGGGTGGGTCAGAATTTGGTCAGCTGGGTGGCAAACTGGTTGACAGGCAGAAAACAGAGAGTGGTGTTAAATGGTATACAGTCAGAAGAGATGCAAGTCACAAGTGGGGTACCTCAGGGATCAGTCCTGGGGCCAGTCCTCTTCAACATCTTCATTAGTGACCTTGCAGATGGACTAGAGGGTAAGGCTTGTCTGTTTGCAGATGACACCAAGATCTGCAACAGAGTAGATGATCCAGATGGGGTGGGCAGAATGAGAAGAGATCTGGATAAACTAGCAAAATGGTCAGAAGAGTGGCAACTGGGATTTAATGCAAAGAAGCGCAAGATCATGCACATAGGGAAGAGAAACCCTGAAGCCACCTATAGGCTGGGAGGGTTGCTAGCAGTCACAAAGGAAAGAGACTTGGGCATCATCATCACTGATGACCTGAAATCATCAAGCAGACCTCTAAAGCAGTAGGTAAGGCTAGGGGGTGTTAGGGTGTAGTAGTAGGGGTATCACAAGTCACAAGAGGAAGTAATAATCCCTCTTTACAAGACACTAGTTAGCCCCATCTGGAGTACTGCGTGCAGTATTGGAGCCACACCTTCACAAGGACATTAACCAAATTGAGGCAGTCCAGAGAAGGGTAACCAAAATGGTGCAGGGACTGCATCAGAAGACATATGAGGACAGATTAACAGAGCACAATTTGTATACCCTTGAGCAAAGGAGGGAGAGAGGCGATTTGATCGAGGCATTCAAACACCTTAAGGGCATTAACAAGGTGAAAGAGTCTAGCATGTTTAAATATAAGAAAAATAGCAAGACAAGAGGGCACAGCATGAGATTAGAGGGAGGCCGATTAAGGGGGAATGTGAGGAAATTCTTTTTCACAGAAAGGGTGGTGGATGCATGGAATGGCTTACCTCAAGAAGTGGTGGCTATGAATACAGTGCAGGGCTTCAAACAGGCATGGGATAGGCATAAGGGAGCAATACAAATGAGTATGAATAAATAGGCCACTGACAGAGCAAAGGCTGATGGCACATTTATAAGGTAGAAAGAGAAATGGGCAGACTGGATGGGCCTTGCGGTCCTTATCTGCCATCAACTTCTATGTTTCTATGTTTCTATGTTCATATACCTCACAATTTCAGCTGTCCCACATTATTTTATTGACGTGGGGGCTCCGCCACCGAACCCCCCCTATTTTTTTCTAACCAACTCTGAGGCACACATTGCCAAGTACTATTGCCATCTATGTGGGGTCACCATAATTGCATGGTCGCCTTTATGTCTATGTCACCGTTAATGTAACCGCCATTATGTCTTCGCCGCTATTGTGTCACCCTTATAAAGTAGCCATTATCATTTGCTACCATTTTTTAAATAATGAAAGCAAAAGCTACACAGAAGGCTTATTTTCATTGTTGATCTGCTTTTGAAGGAGTGGAACAGCCATGATGGATCAAGAGTCCCTTCTAACCTAAAATTACTTTGTTACTATGGTATAAACATACAAAAATTCCTTTTCTTTATAGTCCTTTTCTCCATACTAAAGTACATATTACTTAGCTTCAAAAATACACACATGCAATCTGGCCCCCATGAGGAAGTGGTCTTCAGTCACTACATTGCAGGTGGCTAGACTGTGTGCATGTGCACATGTGCGTGCATTTGTGAACGTGTGTGTGGTGTGTATGTGTGTGATGTCTCCAAGTTTATCGAAGAATGCAGAGGTTGCCAGTGATCATCTTTGTAAATCATTGTGACCTTGTAAATCTTTAACTACATCCAGATATATCAAAGGGAACACCATTGAAATGAATGAGGATTTCTTCTGAAATATCCAGATATATGTAGATATCCTGTGCCATATCACTGACTACCCTGAAGTCCAAATACTGAAAACAATCAAGTATTTGTGCACCGACATATATATGGAAGAAGTCAGTGCATCAGTTTTTTTAAGTAGAAGGAGGCCAGTACAAAACAACTAGGTACATCAGCAAACTCTACAAAAAGTGGGCAGTAAGAAAATGTGTTTTTGAAAGTAAGGGTGCTTGGGACACTAAAGTGTTTTTCAGTGTCATCTTCCAGCAGCAGAGCAAGAGATGTATTCAGATCAGAACCTATAGGGATCCCAATGCAACTGTGCCCCAGTTATTGTCACCTGGCAAACTGTAACCAAGAATGAGCAGACTTTGTGTAACTGGGGCAAGGATTAGCACAATCTTTTGGGCATACATCGAAAGACAAGTACAGTAAAACCTCAACTGTCAGAGTGTTAAACCTTTTTTTTATTTGCTTTTAAAAGCATTACTAGGGAGGTATAGCTTACTTGACTGAACCACAAAGTGATCCTAAAAGATCCCAATCTGGCAGTATCCACTGCATCATTACTATATTTATGTACTTCCTTTGCCCAATCCATACTATAGTAATTGGCTTAGAACAACAGTGTAGAATATATCATGAACCTCTTATCCATAGAAGAAATGCTTATGTAAACTGCAATTGGCACTAGATGCTCATTAATGTCCCTTTTGTCTCCTAGGATAGCCCAGGTAATTTTGCTTGTCAATGTTGCCCCATATGACAGTATCCATCATCATAACAGAGCAGATAATTGGAACAGAATATAATTTTTGCCCAGAAACCAGCTGTCTGATGAAGCCTGTGTATAAGTACTCAGTGGATAATTGGTAAGAACACTGCTTTCAAGAAGTTGCCAGTAAAATATTGCAAACAGTTGAGGCCTGCATGGTTTATGGACACATATGTGGAAAATATTGGTAAATATCCAGGAATACCATGTGCTAGGGTCAGACAATGACTTCATCAGTTTATAAAAGTCTGTTTCTATGATAACCAGATGGGATAATGTGGACTGCTTAAAGCAACACTATATACCCCAGAGACAAAAGTACAACAGTAAAAAAATACAACAGAGCCAGCCATGATTTAATGCAGTGCTTTGCAATAAATGACATGTTACAAAATACTGTATGACAAACGGGCTTAATTGCTATTGAATTATACTATTTTCCTGAAGCATACAGCAACATTTTGTAGTACAGTAATACATCAAAGTATTGCATTGCATCCTGGTTGGTGTGACTGTATATACCAAAATGGATGATAAATAAAGAACCCATAGTAATTAGAAAGAAAAAGATGTACTACATAGGGCTGGGTGAAATTTATCTTCTGCCAATGAAATTCTGGTAAAATTCTGATTTCACTTCCATGAGATTTGTATTTCACCAAAATTTTGATTTCAGTTATTTCTGTCTAATTTAAAAAGTATGTGTCCACACTGAAACAAATTTAGTATTGGGTGACTTTCCAAAGGTCCATATAGATCCTACCAAGTTTCAGATCTCTGTCTTTAAAGATGATTGAGTTATAAGCCTCTAAACAATTGGAAATGTTAAAATGACATTTTACAATTAAGTAAACTGTAGCATTTTAAGCTCTTATAACATAAAAATTAGAAAATGGAATATCACCAGTTTTGATAGGTTCATTGATCCTAACTATTAAGCTTTGAGGCCACCCCCATGGCCCAGCAGCAGAAAGTTATGCTTCCATGCTGATTACCTGGGTTTGGAAGGAAGCATGGGAAGTCATGTCAGGAAGCAGGCCATGGCCAAGATAGCTGCCACTCAGCAATGCATCTCAGTCAGGGAGGGACAGTGGCCACTGGATCAGGGTCAGGGAGCTGTGACTGTGCGAGGCTGAGAGAGGCACTTCCCCAACCAAGGGAGATGAGAGGAAAATAAATGTTGGAGAAAAACCTGGTTCAGCATGAAGAGGGTATATCCCTGTGAACAGCTTATATCCCTGAGAGATGAGCTGCTGGATGGAAAAAAAAAAAAAACAAATGGAAGAAAAGAGGCTATATGTGTCAACTCTCTAATCTCTTATTCAAAAGCTGTCCAAGTTATAAGCAGCCAAAAATTCCAAAATAACATTAGTAATTAATGTTGAATTTCATGAGCTTTTGTGAAATTGTGGAATGCTGTAATATCTGTGTCAAAGCCCTGTCCACACATTTTGTCCAGTCATACACTTGAGTTGTCTCTGTAGAGGAAGGTAAAGGCTGGGTAAAGTGGCAATAAGGTAGCATTTATAGGATGCTCAAAAGTAAAAGTAAAGTGGTACCAAGTATCAGGTCACTATCTTGAATGAAGATCCATGAAGAATAATCAGGGGTATCATGGGACACTAGCCTGAATCCTTGCAATATGCCAGTTAACCACTAGAGCTCACTGACTTAGTGACTTGTGGAAGCAAATGCACCTACAGCATTGTTTCTGTACAATGCCATCTGCTGACTTTTTAACAAACCTGTACAAATCAATGTACATTTTTGCTAGTTGAAAACAGTGGCAACAGGTGACATCACGCCTTACAACTAGTTGCAACTTAAACCATTGTAATAGAAGAATCTGGGTATCTTTAGATATAAAGGAGCATGATGCTGGCCATCACTGTCACAGGAGTGCTGGATGGGTATTGCAGGGCCATAATGCTAGTGCAGGTAAGGTGATTCAGTGGCAATTTTGTGAAACTTAAATTTCACAAGAGGAATTCTAATGGCATTACCCATTATGTGTCCATGACTTTTATTTTAGCAAATGTGGCCAATTAGTAATTTTTAAAGTATCCACAAAAAAAATGCTGACCTACTAAACCACATTTATCCAGCTTAACTAGATTTCAGGATGTATTTACTCTGATATGTAACTGGACTTGCTTGCTGGTGTGGACTGCTTTTTCCTGTCTTTGGGCATCTGTCCTGGTGCCCCAGTCCTCCAGTGGAAGGCCCTATCATTGTTGGGGGTAAGACTGGAACCTTGCCAGCAGGGTGTGAAATGGAGTCAAGCGACTTTTGAATTCAGCCACATTATGTGCCCACACTGCTGTGGGGGGACTGTGGTGTAAATGGAGCCAGTAGGGCTCCCTTACTTGTGTGGGTTACTCTTTCCTGACTTTGGACATCCGTTCTGTTGCCCTGATCCTCTGGTGGGAGGTCATGTCATTGATGGGAGTGGGACTGGAACCTTATCAGCAGTGTGTGGAGTGGAGTCATGTGGCATTTGAATTTAGCTGCATTCTGTGCTTCCTTGGACTGCTGTGTGGGACTGTGATGTAATTGAGGCCAATCAGGCTCCCTTGCCTGTGTGGGTTGCTATTTCCTGAATTTAGACATCTGTCCCAGTGCCTTGATTCTCCAGTGGGAGGTCCTGTCATGGTTGGGGGTGGGGTATCAGTGCCCTATTTCCAAGCTGCTACCAAGTTGTCCCCCACTACAGTCCATATGCTAAAGGGCCACAGATTAAAGGCATCATAGTGAGGGTGGCAGTGTGAGGTGGCAGTTGGCAGGAGGCTCTGTTCCCATTATAAAACATTTCTGACTCTACATCTGCAGTGTTTGTCTAATGTGTGTGTTATACTTTGTATGCCCACTGTGTTATTGACTGTATTCCAACCCAATTGTGTTGTTCTATTCGCTAGTGCAACTGTGTACATAGAAGCCAACTTTATTTTTCCCGGGGGCTCAACAAATTGCAAGGTCTGGGGGCCACAAAAGGCCCCCAGAAGCTTTGGGGTTTTCGGTGATCTGTGGTGCATTTTGGGGGGGGGGGTTCTAACGAGACCACACAGCTAAACAAACACCATTTCAGTGTTAGCACATTACCCAAATTTGCCTATTTTTTGTTATTACTCACCACCTTGACCTACTGCCCAGCAAGTGGTGGTATCATTCACCTACCTTGCTCCATCCCCAGGAACTGGCGGAACTTCTGATGGTGTCCCTCACCCACCTTGACTCACTCCCCATTAAATGCTACAGACATAAGTGGAGTCACTCATCCACCCTGACACTCTCCCCAGCTACTGGCATATCCTCTGGTGCTGTCATTCAACACTTTCACCCAGTCTCCAGCAAGTGTTGCAGACACTGGTGGTGTCCCTCACCTGGTGATGTTTTCTGCAGACTATCCCCCAAATCTTTTCTCAATAAAATGAATTTGCCAAAAATATTTTCTGCTGCTTTATTAAAGTGTCCTACCTCAGTGACAGCTACATCAGGGTGACTGACAGTTCCCACATTATCAGTGCTCCTCACTTCTGAGTGAGTAACAAGTCCCACATTAATACTACCCCCATACAGTATGCTCTACTTTGACAGACAAGCCAATATAACCAATGGCCCCACATCAGTGTGAATGACAAGCCATCAAGACTCACTGTACAGTTCCAGCAAACCCCAGATATGTATGACTTTCATGGCCCTCATTTTTTTTTTCAGTTGTTTAACCAGGAGTTGCACACTAAGCTGAAAGCTTGTTTACAGGTGTGACCTGGGAGCACAGGGAAGTTAAGTGACTTGCTCAGTGTCACACAGTATGCAAGTGGGGGCTGTGGGATTCAAACCCAGGTCTCCAGATTTGCAGCCCAGAGCCTTAAACCTCATCACAAGACCTCTCCAGATCCAAGTGCTTGACAAGTCCCACATCATCACAGTCCCCCACTTATAAATAACTGACAGACAAGCCCTACTCAGTAATGTGAAGTACATCTTTCTTTGAGAAGTGGATCTTGTTATATTCAGAGTTTAGCTAAGCCTGAGGCCTCATTTCCTTTTCGTTCCCAACAAGTGACTATTTAATCCAGGGCAGGATTTACATTACTATGGGCCCTATGCATAGCAGTAACCAAGAGGTCCCCCCCCCCCGGCCACCCATCCCAACATCGTCCGCCTGCCAACACCTCCCGGCCATCTGCTCCAACGACCCCACGCCAACATCTATATAATCAGCATAGGTTATGTGGTCAGATGCCAAGTAAACCACACCACAGTTAACACCAGTGATATGACCCTATGACCAACTCACTCCTGAATCCTGACCATTGACCCTTGGCATCTTTAATCCACTCATCCCCAGTCTTTGGTCTCACTATCTCTCAAGATATTGGTGGTCCCACTCACACCTTCCACCCTAGACTGCACTAGCCATGAGAAAAAGAATGGGGCCAAACTGTCACTTGGCTGTAGGCATATGCACAACAAAGTTCAGCAGTTGTGCAGTCAACACCGACAACCAATCACACCATAGTTAGCGTCAACCAGCCAATGCAAACTTAGTTTGCACTATGCCACTACCAGGCTGTTGCACATGTTTTTGGGGCCCATCATTAAAACTACATCACCAACCAGAGCTGCACTGCACATGCTCTTTAGTTTTCTGGCACAGCCAGATGGACGTGGTCAAACCCCCCCCCCAAAAAAAAAAAACAAGAAGAAGAAATTAGTATAAATCCAGCCCTGCTAAGGTCAACTCATATTCACAATAGCCTGTATTTAAGTCCTTATTCTGAATGCTTGTCCTGGTCCCCATTAATCAACTAACTGGCCACCATAATTTTTAATGTGTTAGTCGACTCATCACCTCTGCTCCAGTGTTCCCCACATGTCCTACCTGTAGGAGGTTAGCTTCTATGATTCCTAGCTCCTTGGCTTTCCAACAGCCTCCAGGCATCTAAACTCCAAAGCCGGCTGCTCCCCTCATCTTTACTGGCACTGCTGCTGCCCAGAGTTGGACCGCCCCCACTGTCTGACCCCGTGATCTCCCATTCCACTTCCATGTACTCACTCTCCTTACCCACCGACTCCAAGCACCCTGCACTTGGGGGGGCCGGGGTGATGCAATGATGGTGTCCATGCTGACACAACTCCCAAGAGTGATGGAGAGTGAGGGGAAGAGAGTACAAGGGACAGCGCTTGTCCCATAAGGCTGTGTGACCAAAGAAACTAACGGCTGGCACTGTGGCACCAATCCTGCTGAAATGGCATCATGTGACCTTGACAAGTTACAAACACAGTGATTGGTCCTCACTTTTCCTCCTTAGCGTGAAAATGGTACACACGGATTAACTGGGCTTGCGGGCAGCAGCAAGGGAGTTAAAATAAAACTGCTGGTGGCTGTCTAATGGAATCGCATTCTGCTGTAATTCTGTAAATTCTGGGGTGGGGTGGGGGGCAGAGTCTCCACCTACCTTCTCCCGAGGGGCCTTCAGCCCCTCAGCCCCACCGTAGTCGGCACCTATGACTGTGTATGCTCACACGCACTGCAGTCTTCCTAGTTCCTGTTGTTATTGTTTAGCTAAAGTTATTTAATCTTGCACGACTGCTCTACTACAGGTATTTACCCACTGATTTTGCAAGTGATGATTCAATGCAATAAATGCTTTTGCTAAAGCCTGCATTTACTGTTGTTTGTGGAGTGGGACTGTAATCCAACGTTATATGCTCCTGTTTATTGCTCAGTTTATGTACCTGTGTATAGTTTCTCTTCTGGTCTATCCGACATTGTGTCTCCCTAATTTTCCTTTCTCTCTGTGCCTGTTACTTCTTTTCCATATTACCCTTTCCTGTCACTGCTCTCAGTAATCATCCTTTAATTTCCTCTGCCTCTTTTATCTTTTCACTATGCTGTTAACATCTATTTTTCTTATCCCTTCCCTACCTTTCTTCTCCCCTCCACAACTTGCTGTAATGTCCTCATTCTACTCTCTCACTGTTCCCCTCTCCTCTCCTATTCTCCCACTCGCCCCTCCTTCTCAGTTCTGTCTCTCATCCACTCCCGCTGGCATCCCTTGTTTCAACTTCTTCCTGCCCTTGGTTTCATCTTGTAACCCCCTGGCGCCATCTGTCCTAGCCTTCTTCCTATTCATCCTCAGTTTTTCCTCCATTTTTCCCTCTTCTAAGCAGTATAATTGTGTGTTAAAACCCTTTGCCTGCTTACTACTTTTGTTATCAGGTGACAGCGAGCTTAATCCTGGTCCCAGCTTACCCTTGCCTTTGTTACTCCCAAAAGGGTTGAGGATGGCTCATTTAAACATCTGCAGCCTTCTCCCTAAAATTGATTAGTTATTACCCATTTTGATTAACCTTAAGCTGGATGTTCTCACTATATCTGAATCTTGACTCTCCTCTAAAGTCCCAAATTCAGCTATAACTATACCTGGCTACACCCTAGTCAGGCAAGATTGCTCTAAAAGGGGTGGTGTTGTTACAGTTTACATAATGACTAGGATCCAGTGTACAACTGTTCTCATGGTTTCCTCCCCACTTCCCATGAGTTGATCCTCCTCAAACTCTACCTTCCCTTCTCTAGTCCCATTTTTATTGCCGGTGTTTACTGCTGTCCTGGTGTATCTTCTGCTTCAGTTACTGAGCTTCTTTCCTCTATCTGCTCAGCCTCTTTGAGTGGTGGGTTACTTATACTTGGTGACTTTAACTTAACTTGGATTGCTTCTAATGCCAGTAAATTCTTTCAAAATGTTAAGTCACTGCAGATGACCCAATTGGTGACTGAACTCACTCATTTAAATTTTAGATCCTTAAACCACTCTCTGATGGACCATTCCTTACTTTTCATCCCCACCGTGTAGTTAATGCAGGTATTCTTCCTGACGCACTCAGCAATCATCATATGGTTTACAAAGTGTGAAAATTATACCACCCTAAAGCTCCTCCTAAATTCATTTACCTCAGGTCTTTTAAGTCACTTGACTTTACCTCTTTCCTTGCTGATTAAGTGATTCCCATCTCAACAGCCTGTAATATAAATCCTGTCCTACATTACTTTCAGTCTAAATTCTTGAGTGTTTGGAAGAGTCATGCTGCTCCCCCCCCCACCCCGTGTAGAACTAGAGTGCCGGGTTCACACCTTCCCGGGTAATGGCTGAGGTATTTACTTTTCTCTGCTCCAGAGAACTTGCCTGACATACATTTCAGTTCACTGCCTCCCAATCTACATTGGTCCACTACAGATGTGTCCTTAACACCTGTATTAAAGCTGTCAGACTTGCTAAGTCTGAGTATTTTGGTTCCATGCTTCAAAACAACATAAATAACACCTCCAATTTTTGGAAGGTTATCCATTCCCTTTTCTCCGCTCAGACCCAGTCTACCCTCCCACTTTAAAGATTGGCAACTCCTTTATTTCTGACACTTCTGTTGTTGCTAACTCTTTCAATTCCTACTTTACTACCAGTGCCCTTTCTCTTAATCCCTTCCTCTACCACCCCCTCCCTCTCTTTCCCTTTCCTTGCCTTCTTCTCTTCTTTTCTTCTCCTTCTCTCCTATGACTCCTGCTATTTCTCTTAAGGCCATACTTCCCCTGAATCCTCTACAGGGAGGTAGTACTGATGCTCTTGATCCTAAGCTTCTCATTCACTCTGCACCTGACATTGCTCTTCCCATTACCTTACTTCTAAATCTCTGCTTCTCCTCTTCCACTGTTACTGACAGCTGGAAACAGGCTACTATCATACCCATTCACAAAGTTGGTGATCCCAATTCTCCTGGTAACTTCCATCCTATTTCTCTCCTTCCTACTCTGGCTAAGTTACAGGAACACATGCTTCTATCTCAGCTTGCTTCCTTTCCTAACAATTCCTTCTTTTTCATCCACTTTCAGTCTGGTTTTTAGGATATCCCACACCACTTCTACCTTGATCTTTTGACTCACTGATTCCATACATACATGTATGGATCAAGTTTCATACTAGGTTTCATACTAGGTATTAGAATGGAAAAAGGCACCACTGCCCATTATACCATTCCCCGCATAGCGGGCTCATTTTATCTCCTTAATATAATACCTGATCAATCTTCCTTTTAAATTTATCCCATGTATCACTCATAACAATATAGTCTGATAATGCATTCCTCACTCTAGCTGTTCTATGTATATAAGAGAAATATATTGAATTCACTTTAACCATCTTTAGTTTTATCTGTAGTATGTGTGCCCTTAAACCTTCCAGTTTACCCAACAACTCTATCTCAAGTTCTTTCAATAATTCCAGATCCTTCATTATTTTAATTAACTGTAAAAGATCCCCTCTCTTCCTTCTATCCTCCAGACTAAACAAGTTCTACTTCCTCATCCTGTCTTCATAACCATAAATGTTCACAGACATTATCATCTTGGTATAAGTCCTTTGAATCTTTTCTAACTTATATATTTCCACTTTAGTATAAGGGCTCCGCAGTGGTGAGCCATAGTAAATGTGAGGCCTGATAAATGCCCTGTACAATAGGACCATGCATTCTTTGGATCTATTTATAAAGTTCTTTTTGATATTTTTGTTCATAAAGTTTGTTCTTCTAATTACCTCCATCCTCTGTGCCCTAAATGTCATGCCATCATCTATTATAATCCCACAATCCTTCTCCTTATCCAAAGCTTCCATTTTTCTACCATTTAACAAATGTTCATGTCGGGATTCGTTTTCCCCAAATGCATCACTCAGCATTTCTTGGCACTGAAAGGCATTTTGTTCTTTATTGCCCAGCTTCCAATATTTTAAGGTCCTTTTCTAATCTGTGTATATCCTCATCTGTACTCACTTGCCCTCCCAGCTTTACATCATCTGAAAATTTTACCAAGATGTTCCCTGTACCACAGTGTAAGTCCACTATATATAATGAGAAAAGTGATGGACCCAGCACTGACCCCTGCAGCACCCCACTCATCACACTCCCAGACCAGAATATACACCCTGATTCTAGCTCTCTGTTTTCTTTCCCCCAACCAGTTCTGCACCCATCTCACCAGTCTAGTGTCCACCCCTATTTTTTCCATTTTTGCAATAAGTTGATTATAAGGTACCTTATCAAATGCGTTATGAAAGTCCAAAAGAAAAAACAATATCCACTGGCTTATTATCATGTGTGTTTATATTAATTTGTTCATAGAAAATGAGCTGGTTGGTCAAATACAACCTATTTTTCTTAAATCCGTGCTGCCTCATATCATTAACTTCCAACTCCTTAAGATTTTCCTCTAACCTATCATTCAGGAAGCCTTCTACTATCTTACACAGGACCGCAGTCAAGCTAACTGGCCTGTAATTAGTCATTGATATTTTTAACCCTTTCTTTTTATATAGTGGAATCACAATCGTGCATCTGAAATCCTCAGGCACCTCTCCTGAGGAAAACGACTGACTGAACAGGTATGCCAATGGTGCTGCAATATATGCCCTTACTTCCCTCAGCAATCTGGGGTGCAACAGGTCAGGCCCTACTGATTTATGAGGTTTCAATTTGTTCAACAACTCCTCTACATGCCCTGTACTAATATCTAAATTCAGCTTCTTATTTATTTTCTGTTTGATATTAGCCTTATCTAGTGTCTTCTTATCGTACACTGAACAAAAATACTGATTTAACTGCTCTGCCATTTCTATGGTTTCAGTTGCTTCATACCCATTTATGTATAATGGTCCTATCTGATTAGATGATGCCCTATTAGTATTGATATAGGAATAAAATCCTTTTCCATTGTCTTTTCTAAAAACTAAGTCTGTTTCCAATCTTTTTCTTTCTAACCTCATTTTTGATTTTAATGTCCTCAGTATTCTTTTATATTCCATACTTGCCTCTATGTTGCCTTGTTTTTCAATTCTATCATATGCTTTTCTTTTCTCTTTACACAGCCTCATGATTTTATTCATGCACCACATGGGTTTTTTCCCTTTCTTTGTATGCAATTTTCTCTTAGGAATGTATTTTTCTTCTAACTCAAGCAATTTATTCTTAATCATATCCCATATTTCTCTTACTGTTTTATCCTTGAATAAGCACTCCCATTTCCAATCTGTCAAATGCATCTTAATTTTATAAAAATCAGCCTTGTTATAATTTCTAATAACAGTAGACCTTTTTTGAGCACTAATTTGCTTTTAATATAACATTGTACAATACTATGGTCACGATTACATAAATTATCATAATACTGATCTTAGATATTATATCCTCTGTATTAGTAACAATCTGGTTTAACATATTATCCCCTCTAGTAGGCTTAAAGACTAACTGATTCATCCCCAACCTCTTCCAACATCACCAAATATCTGTTATGAATTAAGTTATGTGCAGTTTTTTTTAACCCAATCAATATCAGGTAGATTGAAATCTCCTGTAATGATCACATCTCCCTGCAATGTAATTTGTCTAATTTCTGCATCAATATACTCATCTTGGGCTTTATTGGTATTTGGTGGGCAGTAGTACGGTCCTAACAGGAGCTTTTTTGAGTTTGTGAGTCTTGCAGTGATACCCAAATAGATTCAATCACTTCTTGTTGGTTAAATGTATTATAGATTGAACTCTTAATTCCCTGTTTAATATAAATTGCTATTCCTTCCCTTTTCCTACTTTCTCTTTCTTTTGAAAACAACTCATATCCCTCGATCTCGCTCTATTCCATAGAACACCCTTCTCCCACCATGTCTCAGTAATAAAACAAACATCTATACCCTCAGTTTTTAATCTTATCTCTAGCTCTGACTTCTTTGACATATTCAGGCTCCTTGCATTTAAGGACCAAACTTTCAAGCCTTTATACAATTTGCTTTTTTTTTGTTTTTTAATTGTAAGACACCTTTCCCTTATTATTCACTTTTGTTCTACTTTTCATATCCTTTTTATCCCCTGTCCTCGATTAAGTAGTTTAAATGGGTATCCAATACTCTTAATTTCCATCCCCAACTTTCTACTCCCATTTTTACTCACATGCATCCTGTCTTTACCAATATATTCTGGGTCATTCACAAATTGCTCCCAATGGGTTATACACCCCAACCCCTCCTGCAGTGTCAAACTCCTTAACCAGTTATTCACTTCCTTTATTTTATTTTGGTTACCCTTGCTTTCTTTTGGTACTGGAAGAATTTCAGAAAAATATATCTTACATCCTAAACTTCTAGCTTCATCACTTATGTTTCTATATTCCTGCTTAATTTCACCTATGTTTTGATGTGTTATATTATTGACTCCCAAATGTAGCACTAACACATTACTCCCCATCTTGTTCTTTATTATTTTGGGCAACATCTCTTGAATGTCCCTAACTTTAGCTCCTGAGAAATAACTAGTTGTAATATGTTCCTTACTCCCTCTTGATGTATACTTGTCTGTGTACTTTAGAATTGAGTCCCCAACACATAAGCATTAGTATCCCTACTGGTCTCTATACCAATTTCATCATTTCCCTGCAATATTGTGCCCATCTTTCCTAACTCCATATCCTCAACTGTACTAGTCCGGCTACTATATTCATGTAGCTCTGGTCCCATACTTTCTACTTGATTTTCCCTATTTTCCTGTGTGAATGAATCTACAATCTTCTGCCCAATATCTACAATGTTTCTGGAATTCAAGATAAGGCCTTCTGCATTTCCTTCAATTTCTTGTTCAGCCCTTTTACCAATCCTCTCCTCTTTATTTATACAATCAGTCTGTACTCTTATCTCTGTACAGCAATTGCTACCTTGTATACTACTTCCCCTTAAATCCACCCCGTATTTACCATACAAGAATCGTTTAATACTTCCACAGTACTATTTGTATCTTGATTTACGGCAGCTTTCAAATCAATCAATTGTTCAAATCTGTTAGTAGTCTCTATGGTAAACCCCATGGCTCTTCTTCCCTTCTTACATTTCCTTGTTTCCACAAACCAGTCACCACCTTCCATATCTCTATCTTTTTTCTACTACTTAAATATTTTGTACTATTATTAACATATCCCCTTTCATCAAACAAAGGATGCTCTTGGTTAGACTGAATGATTTTTTGTTACTGTAGTGAGATCAGTTTCATTTCTAGTGCTAGGTTACTCTGCCTTAATTCCTTAATCAATATACATTCTTTACAGGTGTACACCAACACCTCATTTACATCATCTGTAGAAATGTTATTACAGATGATACATCTTAAGCCTACCTCTCCCCCTTCTAACCTAACCATATCTGAATCCATTATGCACTTCTATTACCAATACTGGGACTATAATTTTTAATTTACCTCCTATCTAAACCACTAAGATAATGTATTTCTGCCTATATGTGTGCTTAAATGATTTTGATACTATTTTTATAATTTATCATACCAACTCTCCTGTCTTCCATGTTGTACCATTCCTACTTGCCTCTGGTATATTTCTATCACCCTTACCCTTTAGTTACTTTCACAATCCCCCTCGCTGCCTCTAGTACCCCACTCTACTTTCATCTCTCTGACCTAATCCCTGAGCGTCCCCTACTATGATACCTGTGTTATGTGTTACCTGTTATTTCTGAAACTCTTCCTGGTCTGTCACCTCTTTCTCCCCTTCCTCTCCCAACACACCAGACACATGCCTAGATGTGCAGCTCTGCACATGTTCGTGCTGCTCGCTAGTCCCCTGCTTTAACTGCAGCCACGACCAGGAAGTAGTAGTAGTAAAATTTTATTTATACAGTGATAACACCATTAGGGCTATATATACCCTTTTCACAAGGTGTACCTGTTATTTGATTACAACAAGCAGTATGAATATACAACAAACTAAAAACACATAAGAGAGGTACATATTACAAGGAGGGATGTATACATATATATGTTTTTATTTTTTATTTATTTTAAATTTGTTAACCGGGTAAGGACACTGGGCAATGCCCTTTTTCAGTTCCAACCTGAAAACAATCAACAAAAGATACAATACAATCACATAACAAATAATATACTAACAATTACAGACATCGACAGATAACAAATGCTGTTTAAATTTAACCTTAAATCCTGGAACTGAATTAATAGATCTAAGAGAAAGAGACAAATCATTCTACAATCAAGCAGCAGATGATATAAATGATCGAAAAGCAACATTTCCCTTAACAACTGTTTTAAAAATAACTCCCAGATTTGAACGCAAATTGACCTGAGAATCCCTAAGTTCCACATACATCCAGTACAATCACTGTGAACAATGTTGGTGCATATTTCATGTCCGGTTTGTTTACCTATTGCAGTCACAGTGAAAATTTAATTCCTGCTGCATAGCTATTTTAAAGGTAGTTTGTGCCATCTCCAGGATCCTAAGGTGTTGGGGGAGTGCATTCCAACTTTTAGCAACTTTATTTTGAAATGTAATTTTGCTAAAATTATTTGTTGCTTTGGTCTGTACTAGATCCCTGGCCCATTTTTTCCTCAAATCCAAACCATGATTCAGCTTTTGTAACTTTCCTATTAGGTCTTGTAATGTATTATTTTTACATATTCCCCATACATGGTTGATCCATATACCTTTTCTTCTTGGATCAAGCGAGCTCCATCCTAGTGCATTATACATTGCACAGTGATGAGTAACGTACTTGTATTTTAATACAAATCTTGCCAGTCTGTTATAGGTTAAGTCTAGTTTCATTAACTGCTGTTTGTGAGCATGCCAATAAATATGGCTCCCATAATCTATGACTGGTAAGATCAACTGATTGACTATTATTGAATGCACATTCTTGGTTGTACAGTTAGAAATCTGTCTCATTGCCCCAATAAGAGCATTTTAGTTTCCTAGTCAGCTCCTTAATGTGATGGTCAAAAGTTAAATATTGATGAAAACAAACCCCTAAATATTTGTAGGCCATAGTTGAGATTAAAGTGTTCCCTTTTTGCCTTTACCTCTAGCTTAGGACCTACTTTATTTTGTTTTGACTGTTTTGAATCAAATAACATGACTTGAGTCTTTTTATTATTGATAACTAGCCCCAGAGAAGTGAAACATTCCTGCATTACTAAAAATTCAGTTTGCAATTTGTTCTCAACCTCTTTAGAACAACTACCTTTTTTTTTAGTATTTGGTAACCGGGTAAGGCCCACTAGGCACAAGTGCCTGTTTTCAGGGGCGACCTGGAAGCACTGGATGGTTAAGTGAATTGCTCAGAGTCACACAGCCTGCAAGTGGAGGTTGTGAGAATCAAACTCAGGTCTGGTATGCTGGATGTACCAGGCTCATTCACACCTCATTCTTCTAACCTCCAGGCTATACTGCTAGCCCTTCTGCCACAAGAACTGTGTCATCTGATATAACCAAATACAGGAATGGTCCATATGGCTTGGTAGACTGTTTATATAAATAATGAACAGTAGGGGGCCCAAGATCAATCCCTGGGCAATCCCTCATGTTATGGGTAGTATTTTACATTGAAACCTGTTTACTGTAGCTACCTGAGTTCTTCTAATTAAATATGAACTAAACCATTGACAGGGTTTATCGGCCACACCTATTTCTTTGAGTCCACTCAGTAAAATCTTATGATCAACCAAATTAAATGCTTTTGACAGGTCCACATGCACTGCGCCAACAGATCTCATAGCCCCAAGAGGGATAGCAACCAAATCTAAAAAAGTCCATGAGCGTGGTGGCTGTGGATCTACCCCTCCTAAAGCCAGACTGAAATTTTGTCAGTTTCTCATACTTCACAAGATAATTGATTAGTTGTCCATGGACAATTATTTCCAATATTTTAGAGACTGTTGATAGCAAGGCAATGGAGTGATAGATGGATCTGTAGGGTCACTTCCCTTAACAATTGGGATGACCTTCACCAGCTGCAGCTCTGAGGGAAAGTCCCCTCACTCAGGCTCCAGTTAATGTCTCTGAGTATGGGAGAAATGTCTGAGGCTGACTCCTTTAATAATCTATTCTCTTTACCACTAGTCTTATTTATCTCCAATCAATCAATAATCTTGAAAACTTCAGCAGTCATTATTTTCCTCAATCTAAACTTCGGCGTATTGTTCTCTGATATATCTTCTTGATTTACTTTATTTATTACATTTACATTTGTAATTTTAAGATCAGGCAAGATTTCTGCCATTTGTTTTGATCTTGCTAAACTTTCCACACTGTGGAGCTTCCTGTCCTTCTGGAAAAACTTAAAGCTGCAGGACTCTCTGATTCTTTAGTCAGTTGGTTTTGTTCCTACCTTAATGGCAGGTCTCAAGCTGTCTGGATAGGTCAATCCATTTCACTTTCTCTTCCTATTAGCTCAGGAATCCCTCAAGGGTCTGTCCTGGGTCCTATTCTCTTTTCAATATTCCTAAATTACCTACCCTCTATCTGTTTCTCTGTGTCTATTCATATGTACACTGATGGCATAGTTCTCTTTCCTTCTTGCTCCTCTCCCCATGACCTTCTCTCCTGGTTACAGTTGGATTTTGACAACATGTAGCACTGGTACAAGGTTAACAAATAGTCTCCTAATACTAAAACAGTCTCTATGACTTTTGGTACCCATCAGAGGCTTGCCAAACTTACTTCTCCTCCTCTGTTCAATACCCTTGATGGTGCTTTACTTGAAGATGTCTCCTGCTTTATGTACCTTGGGGTATGCCTTGACCGGCATCTTGATTTCTCTGTGCATGTTGATGCAATTCACCATAAGCTTCTCTCTAAGCTCAGTGCTTTATACAGGAACAAAGCGTGTATACCACTCCCTGCCCGCTGAGAAATTGTACTAAAAATTATCCTTCTAATTTTTGACTAAGGTGACCTAGTCTACTGTAGTGTCCCTAAAACCTCAGTTGCCAAACTTAACCCCCTTTTTCATTCTTTCTGCCACTTTGCTTTAGATTGCCCATCTCATACTCAGCACTGGTCTCTTTACTCAGCTCTTTCTTTCCCTTCTCTTGATGCTAGGAGCTTTTCCCATTGTGCCTCTTTTTTGTCCAAATTCTGGTTTGGCACCATTCCATCTTATCTCAAATCCCTTCTTTTCCCTCCTCCTTCTTCTTCCTAATCTCTTTGAACAATACTTTCAATTCTCGTAATATCCCTTCTAGTAAATCTATTGTTGGCCAATCTGCTTTTTCTTACAGCTTTCCTAAACTTTAGTCCTCCCTTCCCCTTTCTATTTGTTCTGCCTCTTCTGATTCCTCCCTTAAGTCTCTTCTTTCTGATTTTTGTCATCCTACTTGCAACTACCTTAGACTCTTCCTCTTTCTCTCTATTCTCTAGTTTTGCCCTCATCTTACTGTTTCTGTTATTGTTTTTGTATATATTTGAGAGTGTTTTTATTTTTTTACTTGACTTCAAATATATCTTGCCTTTAGTATTCATGAATCTGCTTGTATTACTATTTATTAAATTTTACCTTGTTATTATATTGTTAACTATCTCCTGCTGTCCGTTCCCCCAGGACTCATCTGGAAATGAACTGTTGTCAGCTCAGTATGTATTTCCTGGTTAAACTTTTAAATTAATTAATAAACAAATAAGTATGTTGAGTGTTTGCCTGCAATAGTAATGGTGCTAAAAACATCCAAATGTTTAGAAAATGTTCATATAATTCAACAAAGATTTAAATTGTGAACTTTTAAACTTTTGTAGCTTACAATTTACATGGCAAATTTCCTCTCTATTTATCAGTTTATATGACTCTTCCAAGAAAGCACAGCAACGCCTCTATTTTTTGGTTCTCTTTAGTGCAAATAAATGCACAATATATGAAAATTCCATTTCCCATTTTTCTCAAGTCCCAGAAATTATTTATACTTCCTACATGTGAGTGGGTGGTGCAGCTAGTGATGGAGAGGAGTACAGTTGCTGAAAGGGGAAACTGATGATGCAAGTGGGGCCTGCAGCTAGACTCAGGGACTGTAGCATGGTTGAGAACCTGAAACACCAGCTGCAGATCCTCCTTCTTCTCAGTTAAGAAATGAAGTAGAACAACTATGCATTGAGATGGGGATGTCAGCTGCTGAGGTGTGTCCAGGGACGCCACATACCAGACACTACTCTCAAACCAGCAGACACTCCTTGAGGAAAAGGCAGAACTCCATGGTGGGTTTCACCCTCTTTCACACCTAGGTCATAACACTGATGCACACTATAAGAAGCTCTCATATGTCATATTTTTTCAAGTCCCATAAATGATATGTGCTATATGTTACACTGCATTGGTCTCCAATCACAGCACCTCTCTTTAAGCACTTCAGGAATAGACATTCAGGTGAGGAGGAGAAGAAATCTGTGAACACAAGAGTGAAATTGTTTAGACTCTAGTTTTCTCTCAGTCTTCTTGCACCTGTGAAAACAAAATTAAAGTAAAAAAGTATATAAAAAACAGGCATTTGGAAATGTTATTTACAGTCACACTGGTGATGGCCATGGTGAGAAATGGAACAATGGTGCTCCAGACAGTGAAGGCGGAGGAGGAGGAGGAGGAGGAGGAGGAGGAGGAGGAGCTTGTTTCCTGTAGGAGGCAGGACAGTGCACCTGTATAGGCAGACAAAAATGATTTAGACTCTAGTCAAGTATTTATTTATTTTTTTATTTATGTGTTTGTTTACTGGGTGGGCACACTGATCCAATTAACCATTTTCAGGTGTGACCCAGGCCATAAAGATGGCACATTGGTACAGTAGGAAATACAATGCAGTTAAGAAATACAATTACACAGGTACAAATGGTACAGAAATGGTACAACAAGAATAAAAAAGTGCAGGTGAAAAGTGTGGTAACATTGCAGAGCAATAAATAAAGAAAGTGAAGTCAACAGCAATAAAATGTCCAGTGCAGCACATCAGGATTGAAACAGTCATAGTAAGTTAACAAATTCACTGCAGAAATGTGAAGCAGCCATGGTGGTCACCCACATGGTATATCTGTTGTACACTCCCAGTGATACTGTTCTGCTGTCACCTGTCAAGAGATAGCTAAAAATTATTGTTCCATAATTGTCCACTGTGGTGGCCACCCACACGTTACATCTGTTGCTCACTCCCAGTCTTACTATTCCACTATCATCTGTCTAGACATGACTGATAGCATTGTTCCCCAATTGTCCACTGTGGTTGCCAATGGCACGGCATATCTGTTGTCCACCCCCAGTCTTACCATTCTGCTGTCACCTGTCAAGACAAGACTGACATTACTGTTCCACAGTTAGCCCATGGCATGGAGTCATGGTGTACCTGTGAAAAGAAAACTGAAAAGAGGAAAAAATATCCTAGAATGATACTTTTTTTTATTCTTTGGTAACAGAGTAAGGCTCAATAGACACAGGTGCCTGTATTCACAGCCGTGGAGCACTTTAGTGATGGCAAGGACATGTAATGGCACAGTTTTATGCCAGAGGGTAGGAGAAGGGGGAGATGGCTTGCTGGCTGCTGAGGATGAGTTAGCAGGAGAGGAGACTTGTGAACACAAAAGATACATTATTTAGAGTCTAGCTCACTCACAGTCTTTTATACCTATAAAAGGAAAATGAAAATAGAAGAGCAAAGAAACAATCAAATAAAAAAAAATAAATGATACTTACCATAACTTCAGTGATGGCCATCATGTATAATGGCACAATGGTGCCCACATGGTGGAGGAGCAGTAGGCATCTTGATGCTAGGGGAAGGAACAGGACAACAGAAGAAGGTTCACACAGTAGTCAGCATGCCTAGCATTCATGTTGGGTCAAGTCCAGATTTTTCTGTAGTCATATATGAGACTGAGGAAGAGGAGACCCATGTTGCTACTGGTTGAGGAGGTCTGGAGGAGGCCAGTGTGTACAGCATCATTAGTAGGGGCAAGAATGGCAGCACCTTCATAGTAGGCTGGTGTCTGGTATTTATGCTGGGTTAATATTCTGGATTTTTTCTGGAGGCATGCATGAGATTGAGGAGGAGTTTCTTTATCTCTTCCAAACCCTTCCTACCCTCTCTATCCCCTCTGAATTCAAAAATGGAATGGAACCATATCAAGATTATATAAGGAGGTAAAAAACACAAAACTGGCCTTTAGAAAACTACAGTTACCTAAAGCAAAGTGGGGCATAGTTGTCCCTAATCTCTTGATTGCAGCATAGTCATTTTTTGGACCCACTCAGAACATGGCCCTCCATGGGCGTCATTAGAATTTTACCTGGCAGCATGAGACATACAGACCCTTATATACAGCAGCCCTGGGAGGATAGATTTGCTCAGTCCAACCCTAAGTCTAGCACGGGGGACTTTAGCTACCTGGAGAACTTTGCTGTTCCAGAAACAATAAACAAAAGAGATAAGAACATACAGGTGCAGACCTGAGATCATAGGTCATGGAGGGACCAGTAGTTGACCCGCTCAGGCCCAGAAAAGTACACTGAACAACATTTTTCATAACCTTCCATAAACATATCATTATTTTATGTCAGTTCACATCCTACAAATTTCAGTTCAACATTTCTGCCAAGTCATTTATATAAATACCAATCACATTCTTCATTTAGACCAAATCTAGTGTTCATGCTGTCCAGTGTAAAAATCCAGAACACTTCAGTTTTGTGCAGAATATCATCCCATTTTGTGTCCTTCCTTGATGGTTCAGTAACATGTTCCAGCCCCCAGAATCTGAGGGATGAGACTGAATGTCCAGTGTCATTAAAATGTCTTGCTACAGATGAATCCTTGTTATGTTTGTAGTCACGGATACTCTTTCTATTTATTTTAGTCTGAAGCTTTGTCTGTGCTATTGAGGGAGAGAAATGTTTGGAAATGCATGAGAGTTAAAACAAAAAAAAATGGTAAGAGCGAAGTTTTTCTGTTATTGGGATACATGATTGAAATTGGAGTACTTTTGACAAAGAAAAAAGATGTAGTTGGATGCCTATCCTGTGATTGTGGAAAGAAGTTGGAAATAAGGAGATGGTTAACAGAATATTTTAGTATATACTATTAGAGAATAGTAAACTTAGAGCAAAGAAGATTTTTTATTTAAACAGCATAAGCAACAGGAATGTATTAATATTAGTGTGGAATTGTTTAGAGGAGTATAGTTTCAGTGGAGACGTTAATAGATTACATGATGTCACGCTGGAGCGACTGTATGTTTAAGTCATAAAGGATTATTAATACGTGAAGATTATAAACTGAGGTTTCAGTGTAAAATCACTATAAGAGAGACTGGAGGTTATATTGTGTATACTGCATTGTATATGGACCTAATAACCATATACATGACTAGTAAAAGGAAATAATTTCTTTAACACTGTATAAATGCTTGATACTGAAGAAATGTTTCTTTTAAAACATATACAGGCTGGCTGGCCTGGTGGCACTGAGGGCTGAGGCACTGGACACCACACCTCATGCTACGCCAGTGACTCAGGTTTGGGAATGGACTTGGACTGCCAGGGGTCAGATGGGGAGAGGAGGACTGAGCATCACAATGTCAGCATGCCATTTTTCTAGACAAAGTCCTCTGCCAGCATCCTCAGGGATCAGGAGAAAATGAGGGAAAAATGTATACACCCCCGGCCTAACAGGTAATATGAAACTGGGGGGATCCTGGTGGCAGGACCTGGTGAATGGAGTAGGAGTGGGTACGAGGCCCCCTCTGAAGCCAAGGAGCCAGGCAAGTAAAAACAAAACAAACATATGCCGGCTAATGGTGGTAACACATACAAAATCAAGAGAAAAAGGAAATTAATCCATTGTTAACTGCATTATAGATGAGGGCTCAACTTTTTTATTGGAATAAAAGTTGAATGGGTATATCAGAGAAAACTAAAAACATAGATAAATGTTAATATAGCCCAGTATGGATATGCAAAACTATGTAAATAATGTAAAGATTTTTATATTTTTGAGCATAGAGTCGTTACACTGGGGGGATTGTTTGGTATATGAATAGCACATCAGAGATAATTATAATGAATTAATCAGTGAACCACATTACCTGTCATTGAAAAAATATATAATTGCTTTGAACAGGGGATTAAGGCATAGTATCAGATGTTGTGTTATGAAAATATGAGATAAAATGGGCATTAATTTTGTGATATATTATTTTTATTAGGAAATACATGAGAGCCTGATGAAGTGGCAATACCACAAAACATAGCCCATCAAGTGTACATTTTGAAAATAAACAAAGATTACTTGAAACAGTTTTGTGTCTGAACGGGGTTCATCCAGTAACATTCAATTTCACAAGTTTAGATTGGTCTTTTGTCTGGATAACCCAAGTATCTAAGAACTTACTTTATTCAGGAAGAAGAGGGGGGAGGCAACCTGAACTTTTTCCTCACCAATTGTTGAAAAGACATCCACTGATTTTGCCTCAAAATGTACCTAAGGTCTTTCACAAATGTGTGTTTCCATGGCTGACCAGTAGGACTTGTAAGCACAGCATACTGTCAAATGTTAAAGTTAGGGCCATATTCATCTTCAGAAAATGAATTTAGACTAAGTCCTTTATTCCCCTAACTTTCTGAGTGGATGCCACCAATTTTTAAGTCATGTGGAAACACAGTTTCTTTTTTAAAGGGGGTTCCTATCGCAAAGTACAGGGGGACACACATAGCAAAAGATGGGCTAAAAGTGTTTTTCCTCAGCTGTTTGATGTGTGTGTGTTGGGTGGTATAATGTTAGGGAAGAGATCTGTGTGAAATCAGTGACATCAGAGGATATGTAATGTGGTTTATTACATACTACAGGATGTCTATCATAGGAGAGGTGTGTAACACATGAGCCAAGAGGGAGAAATTATTAATCAGACATCTGCCCATCCCTGTTTTTGATATAAATATGTTAATTCATTAAAGCTCTTTAAGTATCCCCATATTGTGTAATGCAACTCATGTAGTGTGACTAGTGCAATGATACTTTGTTTCTTTTTATTTTTTTCTTATTCAGAGAACATTTTCTGTCTAGCAAATCTATTCTTGATGTGTTACACTACATGAATGATATTGCAGGTGCACACACTCTTAATAATTTGTTGTGTATGAGGCAAGAGCAAAGAAAATCTGGTCCCAACATCCATGTTTTGAGTAATTTAAAAACATTTAACACTGTTAACAGTATAAATACCATACTGCATTTAAATAGTTGTATGTATATAGTACATATAATTGTATACTTACTTCTGTATGTTATTGCTTTTATATAAAACTATAAAATTATTATTGTTTGTACTCACAAGAAAAAGATATGCTTTGTGCTTCTCTTTCTCATGTGTGTGTGTGTGTGTGTGTGTGTGTGTGTGTGTTTTATCTCAGTTAATCATGCAGAATATAGAAATCTGCAGCCATAGCTATGTGAACCTAAACTGCATTCTTTTCATTGTTCTAAGGAGTTAACACTTAGTATTTCATAATTCCTCAAAGTTTTCATTTGTATGCAATCTATGAAAGGGACCACGCAAAACAACAACAACAAAAAAACAGGATAAATAATTTATCTGGTCAGGTCCTACTGTATATTCAGCAACAGGAATGTATTAATATCAGTGTGGAATTGTTGAGATGAGTATAGTTTCAGTGGAGACGTTAATAGATTACATGATGTCACGCTGGAGCGACTGTATGTTTAAGTCATAAAGGATTAGTAATACGTGAAGATTATAAACAGAGGCTTCAGTGTAAAATCACTATAAGAGAGACTGGAGGTTATATTGTGTATACTGCATTGTATATAGACCTAATAACCATATACATGACTAGTAAAAGGAAATAATTTCTTTAACACTGTATAAATGCTTGATACTGAAGAAATGTTTCTTTTAAAACATATACAGGCTGGCTGGCCTGGTGGCACTGAGGGCTGAGGCACTGGACACCACACCTCATGCTACACCAGTGACTCAGGTTTGGGAATGGACTTGGACTGCCAGGGGTCAGATGGGGAGAGGAGGACTGAGCATCACAATGTCAGCACGCCATTTGTCTAGACAAAAGTCCTCTGTGCCAGCATCCTCAGGGGATCAGGAGAAAATGAGGGAAAAATGTATACACCCCCGGCCTAACAGGTAATATGAAACTGGGGGGATCCTGGTGGCAGGACCTGGTGAATGGAGTAGGAGTGGGTACGAGGCCCCCTCTGAAGCCAAGGAGCCAGGCAAGTAAAAACAAAACAAACATATGCCGGCTAATGGTGGTAACACATACAAAATCAAGAGAAAAAGGAAATTAATCCATTGTTAACTGCATTATAGATGAGGGCTAAACTTTTTTATTGGAATAAAAGTTGAATGGGTATATCAGAGAAAACTAAAAACATAGATAAATGTTAATATAGCCCAGTATGGATATGCAAAACTATGTAAATAATGTAAAGATTTTTATATTTTTGAGCATAGAGTCGTTACACTGGGGGTTGTTTGGTATATGAATAGCACATCAGAGATAATTATAATGAATTAATCAGTGAACCACATTACCTGTCATTGAAAAAATATATAATTGTTTTGAACAGGGGATTAAGGCATAGTATCAGATGTTGTGTTATGAAAATATGAGATAAAATGGGCATTAATTTTGTGATATATTATTTTTATTAGGAAATACATGAGAGCCTGATGAAGTGGCAATACCACAAAACATAGCCCATCAAGTGTACATTTTGAAAATAAACAAAGATTACTTGAAACAGTTTTGTGTCTGAACGGGGTTCATCCAGTAACATTCAATTTCACAAGTTTAGATTGGTCTTTTTTCTGGATAACCCAAGTATCTAAGAACTTACTTTATTCAGGTAGAAGAGGGGAGGCAACCTGAACTTTTTCCTCACCAATTGTTGAAAAGACATCCACTGATTTTGCCTCAAAATGTACCTAAGGTCTTTCACAAATGTGTGTTTCCATGGCTGACCAGTAGGACTTGTAAGCACAGCATACTGTCAAATGTTAAAGTTAGGGCCATATTCATCTTCAGAAAATGAATTTAGACTAAGTCCTTTATTCCCCTAACTTTCTGAGTGGATGCCACCAATTTTTAAGTCATGTGGAAACACAGTTTCTTTTTTAAAGGGGGTTCCTATCGCATACAGGGTACACACATAGCAAAAGATGGGCTAAAAGTGTTTTTCCTCAGCTGTTTGATGTGTGTGTGTTGGGTGGTATAATGTTAGGGAAGAGATCTGTGTGAAATCAGTGACATCAGAGGATATGTAATGTGGTTTATTACATACTACAGGATGTCTATCACAGGAGAGGTGTGTAACACATGAGCCAAGAGGGAGGAATTATTAATCAGACATCTGCCCATCCCTGTTTTTGATATAAATATGTTAATTCATTAAAGCTCTTTAAGTATCCCCATATTGTGTAATGCAACTCATGTAGTGTGACTAGTGCAATGATACTTTGTTTCTTTTTATTTTTTTCTTATTCAGAGAACATTTTCTGTCTAGCAAATCTATTCTTGATGTGTTACACTACATGAATGATATTGCAGGTGCACACACTCTTAATAATTTGTTGTGTGTATGAGGCAAGAGCAAAGGAAAATCTGTTCCCAACATCCATGTTTTGAGTAATTTAAAAACATTTAACACTGTTAACAGTATAAATACCATACTGCATTTAAATAGTTGTATGTATATAGTACATATAATTGTATACTTACTTCTGTATGTTATTGCTTTTATATAAAACTATAAAATTATTATTGTTTGTACTCACAAGAAAAAGATATGCTTTGTGCTTCTCTTTCTCATGTGTGTGTGTGTGTGTGTGTGTGTGTGTGTGTGTGTGTGTGTGTTTTATCTCAGTTAATCATTCAGAATATAGAAATCTGCAGCCATAGCTATGTGAACCTAAACTGCATTCTTCTCATTGTTCTAAGGAGTTAACACTTAGTATTTCATAATTCCTCTGAAAGTTTTCATTTGTATGCAATCTATGAAAGGGACCACGCAAAACAACAACAACAAAAAAACAGGATAAATAATTTATCTGGTCAGGTCCTACTGTATATTCAGCAACAGGAATGTATTAATATCAGTGTGGAATTGTTGAGATGAGTATAGTTTCAGTGGAGACGTTAATAGATTACATGATGTCACGCTGGGCGACTGTATGTTTAAGTCATAAAGGATTAATGTCACGTGAACATTATAAACAGAGGCTTCAGTGTAAAATCACTGTAAGAGAGACTGGAGGTTATATTGTGTATACTGCATTGCATATAGACCTAATAACCATATACATGACTAGTAAAAGGAAATAATTTCTTTAACACTGTATAAATGCTTGATACTGAAGAAATGTTTCTTTTGAAACATATACAGGCTGGCTGGCCTGGTGGCACTGAGGGCTGAGGCACTGGACACCACACCTCATGCAACGCCAATGACTCAGGTTTGGGAATGGACTTGGACTGCCAGGGGTCAGATGGGGAGAGGAGGACTGAGCATCACAATGTCAGCATGCCATTTGTCTAGACAAAAGTCCTCTGTGCCAGCATCCTCAGGGGATCAGGAGAAAATGAGGGAAAAATGTATACACCCCCGGCCTAACAGGCAATATGAAACTGGGGGGATCCAGGTGTCAGGACCGGGTGAATGGAGTAGGAGTGGGTACGAGGCCCCCTCTGAAGCCAAGGTGCCAGGCAAGTAAAAAAAAAAAAAACATATGCCGGCTAATGGTGGTAACACATACAAAATCAAGAGAAAAAGGAAATTAATCCATTGTTAACTGCATTATAGATGAAGGCTCAACTTTTTTATTGGAATAAAAGTTGAATGGGTATATCAGAGAAAACTAAAAACATAGATAAATATTAATATAGCCCAGTATGGATATGCACAACTATGTAAATAATGTAAAGATTTTTATATTTTTGAGCATAGAGTCATTACACTGGGGGGATTGTTTGGTATATGAATAGCACATCAGAGATAATTATAATGAATTAATCAGTGAACCACATTACCTGTCATTGAAAAAATATATAATTGTTTTGAACAGGGGATTAAGGCATAGTATCAGATGTTGTGTTATGAAAATATGAGATAAAATAGGCTTTGATTTAGTGATATATTATTTTTATTAGGAAATACATGAGAGCCTGATGAAGTGGCAATACCACAAAACATAGCCCATCGAGTGTACATTTTGAAAATAAACAAAGATTACTTGAAACAGTTTTGTGTCTGAACGGGTTTCATCCAGTAACGTTCATTTTCACAAGTTTAGATTGGTCTTTTGTCTGGATAACCCAAGTATTTAAGAACTTACTTTATTCAGGTAGAAGAGGGGAGGCAACCTGAACTTTTTCCTCACCAATTGTTGAAAAGACATCCACTGATTTTGCCTCAAAATGTACCTAAAGTCTTTCACAAATGTGTGTTTCCATGGCTGACCAGTAGGAATTGTAAGCACAGCATACTGTCAAATGTTAAAGTTAGGGCCATATTCATCTTCAGAAAATGAATTTAGACTAAGTCCTTTATTCCCCTAACTTTCTGAGTGGATGCCACTAATTTTTAAGTCATGTGGAAACACAGTTTCTTTTTTATAGAAGGTTCCTATAGCTAAGTACAGGGGACATACATAGCAAAAGATGGGCTAAAAGTGTTTTTCCTCAGCTGTTTGATGTGTGTGTGTTGGGGAATATAATGTTAGGGAAGAGATCTGTGTGAAATCAGTGACATCAGAGGATATGTAATGTGGTTTATTACATACTACAGGATGTCTATCACAGGAGAATGTATGCACAATGAGCCAAGAGGAGGAATTATTAATCAGACATCTGCCCATCCCTGTTTTTGATATAAATATGTTAATTCATTAAAGCTCTTTAAGTATCCCCATATTGTGTAATGCAACTCATGTAGTGTGACTAGTGCAATGATACTTTGTTTCTTTTTAATTTTTTCTTATTCAGAGAACATTTTCTGTCTAGCAAAACTATTCTTGATGTGTTACACTATATGAATGATATTGCAGGTGCACACACTCTTAATAATCTGTTGTATATGAGGCAAGAGCAAAGGAAAATTTGGTCCCAACAACCATGTTTTGAGTAATTTAAAAACATTTAACACTGTTAACAGTATAAATACCATATTGCATTTAAATAGTTGTATGTATATAGTACATATAATTGTATACTTACTCTGTATGTTATTGCTTTTATATAAAACTATAAAATTATTATTGTTTGTACTCACAAGAAAAAGATATGCTTTGTGCTTCTCTTTCTCGTGTGTGTGTGTGTGTGTGTGTGTGTGTGTGTGTGTGTGTTTTATCTCAGTTAATCATTCAGAATATAGAAATCTGCAGCCATAGCTATGTGAACCTAAACTGCATTCTTCTCATTGTTCTAAGGAGTTAACACTTAGTATTTCATAATTCCTCCAAAAGTTTTCATTTGTATGCAATCTATGAAAGGGACCACGCAAAACAACAACAACAAAAAAACAGAATAAATAATTTATCTGGTCGGGTCCTACTGTATATTCAGAATTAGAATAAATATTTAATTCTGTCAGAGTAAATTTATCCACACATTCCACATATCACTACCCACCCTTCCTTGAAGCATGTGTCATTTCACAGTGAGATTCCAGCACTATGTAGTCCAGCTGAAAAAAAAATATAAAAAAAAAATAACATTAGCTCCGTTGATAGTGTTTAAAATCACCAATAGTGAATATACTTAATTCAATCAATAGATACCGAAATTATCACCACATACACTGGATAACTCCTTGTGGTGACATTTGAATCATGTTACTCATGGCTACACATTGTTCTGCTACTCTTGAGATCATCAGAAGTCACTTCAATATGTGTGAATAAAAAATGTATCAAACACTGACATGTTGAGTATCCTCTATATCTTTAACAGCACAACCCAACTACTGCCATTCCTATTCACCACTGAGACTCCAGTCATTATAGCCTATAGTTTTAAACAACAGGCCATTCCCTTCACTGGCTTTCTTGCTGCTGATCTGCTAACTGGAAGAAGTCTGGGATGATCCTGGAAGATAGTATAAACAGAGAAGAAGAGCTTGAATATTATCTAGGCCCATATAATGCCCTTACGTTGATAGGTAGAGAAAACCAAATATTTTGGTCTATCCTTGTTTTTGAGATAATCACAGTCTGTTTCCAAAATGGATTGTTAATTTGACTTAATATGTTTCCATTTGTACAGAAGGTAACTATATTGTTGAAGTAGGGTGACAAATTTATAGTTGTAGCCATCAAGTTGTCCAGATAGTTCAGAATATTTGTTAAGGAAATATTTCTGGTATCTCTGCTGTGGGAGTGAGAGCAGGAAGATTATTTCTCTAGAAATATCAAATACATTTTTGGAACTATCCAGACATATCAGTAGCTGAAACTGAAACAGAGTAATTATGCCTATTGGATAGTGACCATCAAGTGTAAATGGAGGACACACGGAGAAGATAATCTCCATCTGATCTGCAGAATAGCTATTCAGAGAATACATAGTTGATGATTTGTGGGATCAGCATAATGACACTTTATGATGGAGCAACTCTGTATGGACAAGAAGTAGGGGAGAGGATGTATTTATTGAAAACAGATGCTATGGGCCAAGATATCCCAGGAATCTTTTGCTCTACATGTACAAATCTCAATGTACTGGTTTGTAGAATTCCATACAAGTTCTCTTTAGATCAAGTAAATGATAAATTCATAAAACCTGATTGAGTTCTTGCTATCGAAGGTCACATTAAATATCTTACTGCTTATACAATGCTCTCTGTACAAGTCATAAGGGAAGATCATTGCTCCTATAAGTAACATGTTTCAGTCCAAGTTGCCTGGCCATGTAGCAGCAGGATTACCACATGGTTGCAGTTTCATGAAAGTATTGAGTTCAGAAAGAGATGTGGGACATCAAAACTGGACCAAAGGAAGTACAGTACTATGGCAGTGGGCATCAGCTGTATCTCTAGAGTGAATATGAAGATCTGCTAGCATCAGGGAATTTGTCTATGGAGGTAGCCAAGTATTTATTCAAACCAACAGAAGGCAGTGTAGCAATGGCAGTCAATGAGCTATAGAAGGGATTCTAGGGGAAATAATGCAGCACTTGAATGAGAGGCTGCAAAGTCTAGCATATTTATTGTTATACTGCATGCTATTGCAATACTGATTAGAAGAGGGCCAACAATAATAGTGTTGACATGGTGCACATGGTAAAAAAGTGCACCTCACCCCCTCCCCCATTTCTAGGATTCTCACTCTGAGGGGGAGCCAATCCCAAGGAAAGTTAAAATTCATGGGGCTGTGGAACACTGTTTCTATGGCCCCATGAAAAAAAAAACTAAGTCCCAATATGCCAAAAAAGTCAGAGACCTGGATTAGAACCCTGATCTCCATTGCCACTGGCCAAGCTGCTCCATACCCTAGCCCTCCATGCCACAGGAACAGCTCAGCCAGCCTCCTGTTCCCTGCAGCTCTTGTCCTATGCACAGGACCATGGACAATGACCAGAGGAGAGCTTACAGCTAGCGCTGTAAAACTCTACTTGCTGTCCATGTGTGTTGTACAGTGTGGCACTATTCAGATAGTGCTCAGTTGATGGGGTACCCAAGCACAGTGTGTATCACACTACACAAATAAAATCATCATGTATGCAGAAATGAGAGATTAATGATAATGCCTCAGTCAAATGGCTCAAAAACTTAGTGTTGCTTGAGAGGCTCTGGTATACTGTGCATGTCTTGATGAAGGAAAAATGGAGTACAGATACCTAAAGAATGAACCATGGCAGGGTGTGAATACATAGTATTCAAACAAAGAAACATGGAATGCCATGGGCAGAAAAATGCCCTATTCCCATCCAGTCTGTCCTGTCCCTATTAACTTGCAATGCATGCCCAATGGTGATGAGGCATGAGGTGGATGGCTTATTGTCCTAATGCCCCAGGTAAGAGCACAAATAATGTTGTATATGCACACACTGGATTATAAATGGATTATTCGACTTTTAAAATTTCAAATTTTATATGGGATTTTTGGGGGCCATAGAAAGGAGATGTGGCTTCTGACCGAGCATATATAGCTTTATGATGCACAATTAGGTAATGTGTTTTGGCAAAAGTGGATAATTTTCTAAATAAAAAAAAATAAAAATTTACAGCAACTCCAGAGTCATATCAATACTAACATACAGTATATGCTGCTTTACATCATAGGCCATTATAAACTTAAAAAATAAAGTTGAGCGAACTGCACCTGGAATGAATAATTTAATTTTATGCAATAAAGTTTCATCTCCTGGTCTTAGTTTTAAACACAGCCTAATCATTTGTATTAAGTAACAGTTTATCCACAATCTCAGCAACACTGTAGTTCAGCATCTCAATGTAATATATCACATAATGCATCCCATTGCCAATGTTAATCAAACATGGTCACAAAAAATGGTTAAGATGTCTTATGTTTAGACAGATACTGCTTATAACCATGAGACTGAGCAAACACTCTTGACTGCTTATGCTGTTGCATTATGGTTTCCAGAGTAAAGTTTATCAACACTCTCCCTTCCAGTGTGTCTATCATCAGTTAACCCTTGCTGTGCTACAGAATGATATTAGTCCAGAACTCTTTGATGTTCTTGTTCTGCTGCCAGAGGCTATCAGTATATGCCTTAAAGCATGAACACTAAATGCTACACAAGAGAAATGTATGGTGATGGATCCATGTTATATGTCGATGACAGCAAGCCACATAAGTGGCATACTGTGATTATAAACTTAATATGAAGAAACCAAAAATCTGTAAGAAAATGTATAATGCTAATTAAAGAAATGGGCAAGTGTCATAACATCTCTTGGGAAAACAGACGTTGTACATAGATGTTATAGTGCATGATCTTTTTGGGCCGCACAGGTCTAGTTCCTGCTATAACCACACAGACACCTAGTTTTGGTGATTATATAGCTCTAAAAGCATGTGTGCATTAATGTCCAATAATATCCTGCTAAACTTCAAACAAGGTAGTATTCCTCATATTACAGTTGTAACAGTTTTCAGGACACTGACGGCTGCAAGAAAGGTAACTTCATGTACTTATTATTTATAAGTTTTTGAAGACATCATTTGTGTATTATATCTATATGAAACTGAGGACAGTTTCCCAGCATATTATACCTCATAGACAATAAGTTGTTAGTCTTGAAATGCAATGTGACTTTCCCTCTTTCCTAGAGATTCTGATGGAAGTGATGCCATGTTGAAACCAAGGTACAGAAGTAAAAGATTCAGAGTTAAAAGAATTCTTTTGGCACCTCCACAGGCACAGAGCACCTCATACGATATGGGTAGGTGAGATATCTATGGAGAGTCAGAGTTCAGATATTTGGGTGAAAGAGGGTGTGTGTGATACCATGTACCAATAAATATATTTGAAGTATAGATTTAAATGCAAACTGCATCTGTGCTGGACAAAAGGTCTGTGGAAATCTGGCGCATTAAAATAGATTTTATTTCTCTATAGAATCTTGAGTGCTGACTATTATTTATATAGAGAACAGTGACTGTTTACCATCTTTGACTTAGAGTATTAATACCATAGCTGGGCGTGGCATATATCACAAGGAATTTCTCTGACAGCTCTGGATTGACCAAACAAATGTGTTCCATTATCCAGGTGGTTGCATTAGAAAGAAACATGACCATATCAAATCAGACAAGCTCTGGCCAGCACCAATCATTTTTGATTGCCTGTAAAGAGTTGTATTTGCTGTGTAGTTGTTGGGCATAGAAAGTGCAGAAGTTAAAAATAAACTAATAACAAATGTTTTAATAGTAAAATTGACATGATTTGGAAATGAAGAGGTTGACATACAACCATTGTTGTTTTCTTAGACTGTGACCTTGTGTTATCAATGTAGTATTTTTACCACCAGCCATGATGTAAATATTAGTATCTCTGGTGGTGGTGGTACCCCAATCACCAGCACCAACATAAATATTAGTATCCCTGGTGGAAGTTCTCTCCCTCTCCAGTCACCAGCCTTGACATAAATATTAGTATTCTTAGTGTCAGTGAGCCCCCTCCATCCAATCACCACCCCAGAAGTACAAAACAAAATTCTCCCTGGCATCCAGTGGTTCCCCCTCTGGTACCAGGCATACCCTCCCAATTCACCTTAGCATTATCCATAGTAATGCCCCATCCTATAAATAAGAGGCATGCCCCCTGCCTGTACATACTGTGGCCAGCTGAGAAGGTTTGAGGAAGGCTATGCTTGTTGTCATATGCTCCTGTGGCACCACAGATAATGTTAAGGTGAGTGGCAGTTATGCCCAGTGCCATGGGGAGAACCATTGGATACCAGTGAGGTTTTTGTTTTGTACTTCTGGGCTGATGATCAGATGGAGGGAGGAACCACTGGTTCTAGGAATACTAATGGTTATGTCAGGGCTGGCAAATGGGGGGGAGCAACTGACAACAGGAATACTAATATTTATGTCAGGGCTGGTGATTGGAGGTGATTGGAGGAGGAGAACTACTACCAGGGATACTAATATTCACATTGGGGCTGGTGATTGGAAGAGTGAAGCACTAGCACCAGGGATCTTATTTCATGCAGAACAGGCTGACGATCAACAGGGGGGACATGTAGTACCAGGGATATGTACATGTCTGGGACCAGGCATTTGGAGGAATGGTGCTGCACTAACCCGCCTCACTACCCATGCAAATTAGACCATACTGGGCATGCAAATGTTCCCTTAATGCCCTGCATGCCCAATGGGCTCATTAGAATAGGTCCTTTTGAATATTTGCAAATTGCACTCAGGTGCTATCTATTTTGGTGGCATACTTCGGAAGCGCTGTTGTGGAAGTGCTCAGTGGCTTAGCACTGGGCCAACATGGCCCTATATTCAGTCAAATAGCGCCGCTGCACTTGAATATAGCATCTCCGAACACACGGTCACACGGCACAGTGCAAATATTTGTGCTCTACTTTATGCAAATTTGAATATTGGGCCACTGATGTTTTCATAATGTGGCAAAAAAAAATGGCTATAAAGAAATGTCTGTGCCAAAATGTCACAAAATATAAAAGTTAAAAGTAAACATTGAAAATGTCAATGTTTCTTTATAACTTTGTTTTTTTTTTGAGATTTTGCAAACAGTTTTAAAGACAGTCTTTTTATTACTGCACCTGGTCAGAAGAGTGGCAACTGGGGTTTAATGCAAAGAAGTGCAAGATTATGTACATAGGGAAGAGAAAGCCTGAAGCCTCATATAGGCTGGGAGGGGAGTTGCTGGCAGTCACAAGAGAAGAAAAAGACTTGGGCGTCATCATCACCGATGACCTGAAATCATCCAAGCAGACCTCTAAAGCAGTAGGTAAGGCTAGAGGGATGTTGGGGTTTATTAGTAGGGGTATCACAAGTCAGAAGTGGGAGGTAATAATCCCTCTTTACAAGACACTGGTTAGGCCCCATCTGGAGTACTGCGTGCAGTACTGGTGGCCACACCTTCACAAGGACATTAACCAAATTGAGGCAGCACAGAGAAGGGCAACCAAAATAGTGCAGGGACTGCATCAGAAAACATATGAGAACAGATTAACAGAGCTCAATATATATACCCTAAAGCAAAGAAGGGAGAGAGGTGATATGATTGAAACATTCAAACACCTTAAGGGCATTAACAAGGTGAAAGAGTCTAACATGTTTAAATATAAGAAAAATAGCAGGACAAGAGGACACATCATGAGATTAGAGGGAGGCTGATTAAAGGGTAATGTGAGGAAGTTCTTTTTCACAGAAAGGGTGGTGGATGCATGGAATGGCCTACCTCAGGAAGTGGTGGATATGAATACAGTGCAGGGCTTCAAACAGGCATGGGATAGGCATAAAGGAGCAATACAGATGAGTATGACTAGATAGGTCATTGACAGAGCAAAGGCCTATGGCACATTCATAAGGTAGAAAAAAAATGGGCAGACTGGATGGGCCTTGCAGTCCTTATCTGCTGTCAACCTTATGATCAAGACAGTTGAAATGTTTTAAATCCTGTTTGAAAGGTGATTTAATGGACTGCTTGTGAAAAGAAGTTTCAGAGAAGATTAGAAAAATTACATTTGTCATTAGTTGGGATAAAAGGAAGGCTTTGCTGAACATTTAGGGTAAAGCTGTAAAATAATGCCAAGGTTTTGTATAAAACTTCAAAATGCACAGTTTGTGGGTGAGCATGGTAAGGAAAGAACCGTTTTAACTCACAAACTGGATTACTTTGTGTGATCTTCATTAGGTATGTGAGGGATTAGAGGAGTGGGGTTGTGGATGATGAAAAGGGGTTTTGAGGGGTTGGGGGGCTAGAAGACATTTCTAGATTGTTTTCTTTCTTTTTTTTTCATGAGCTGTTTTCTTTTCTCAGGGCCAGGACACTGGGGACTGAGTACCTCAGTGTCAGCTAGTTGTTTGATGGCACCAGGGCTTGGGCACCCTGGTGTCACAAACTGGTGAGGGGTGTAATGGGTGTTGATCACCACAGTGTCAGATGTGTGTATGGGGGGGCTGCTCTTTGGCAGCACAAGGGACATAAGCAACCCAATATTTTGGATTGTTGTAAGTGTTGCATATTGTGTTAGTGGCATGTTATTAGACCAGGTGACAGAGTGTGTGTGTGTGGCCGGGGCTGTTACTTTGATGTCACCAGGGGTTGGTCAGAGAATGTTAGTGGTGATGTTGTCAGCTGGCACTTATGGCTGGGCACCCTTGTGCTGATTTTGTCAGAGGGGTGTTGTTTAAATGTACTGGATGAGAATGCCATTTCAAAAATAGTAACATGAAAACCATGCTTCCAAAACAGTGTCTGCCTTGACAGCGACGGGTAAGATAGCACATGGTTGTTACTGCTACCCCTGTAGCTGTCAAAGCAAGGGAAGAAGAAGGGAGGAAGTGGAGAAGTAGGGAAAAGTGTGAAGGCTCTCCATACTGCTCCTGTGGTGGAGAGGGCTAAGGTAGAAGCAGCTTGGGCAGTACAGCTATGCAGACCAGGGTTCTGTTCCCAGTCTCCCAAAATTTGTGATTTAATTTTGCCCCTGCCTAAGTGTGTTTTCTTTTTTTGGATGCCTGAATCTGGTTCCCCCAACTTTCTCCCTGTCCCCAAGTTCCAACCCCCATGAAGATGATTATTTAAATATTGGTGGGGGGGAGTGCAGACGGAAAAACACAAATTGCAGTTTTGTTTCATTGCCATGGTGGCAGTCCTCTGTTTGCTTCTTGAACACAACCACAGATGTTATATTTATATTCAATATTTTCCATGGGCGCTGCAATCGGCAGTTTTTTTGCTACGCAGTTCTTGAATGCACTGTTGTATTATGGCATCTTGACCTAGTGTTTTGTTTAAGTATGTTGAGTTTTTGTTGGCTTGAATTGATGTTGGGGACACCAGTCATGCCATTGTTTTGTATGTCTAGCTCTCCAGAGGATTTGAGAAGCTGTTGCCAGTAGCATTGAGGGGAGAAGAAGCTACTAGTGCTGCCAATCATGGCACTGTGGAAGGGGACCTGAGGAGTTACAGCCAACTGTGGCTTGTGGGGGCACTGGAGGAGTTGCTGCTGATCACATCATTGTTTAGTAAAAGTGGAATAATAAACGAATACCTGCTGTTATACTGTCATGGATGGCTGCATACGGGTACAAGCTGTGGGTGTTGTGCATCTTCTCTGATATTCCCTTCAGAAACAAAGCACAGAAGAGCGTCAAAAAGTGGAACAAACAGCAGCAGAAAAATTGCTAGTAAGAACTTCAAGCTACACAAGGAAACCCACTTCCACATTACATTTTCCAGCCTTCTGATTGGCAAAGAACTCCAAAGTCTTTAATACCAAAAAGTGGTAAAGTAGGTGGAATTGGGGTAGAGAATGGAATTCTGAAACTGTGATAGGACGAGGATGGCCAAGTCCCCAAAAATCCTTTATGAGCTCAGACTGATTAGAATATGTTTGCTAGCCTTTGTCAAGCAAACAGAAAAAAAAACAGAGCCTGCTCAACCAGTTATCATGTACAATATAAGCTCCACTTGTGGATGTGACTTTAAGTCCTAGCAGTCTTGGACAAAGGCATCCCCACGGGGGCTGTCTTCATAGACCTAACAAAGGCTTTTGACCTAGTTGACCACCCCCTCCTGCTATCCAAGCTGAGCACATTTGGACTGGACCAACGCTCTCTGAATTGGTTTGGTAACTATCTGACTGACCACACCCAACAGGTCAAGTGGCGAGGTGTGACCTCTGAATCGCTACCATTAAATGACGGGGTACCTCAAGGCTCCATCCTTGGCCCACTTCTGTTCTCCCTGTTCACTAACAACCTCCACCTTCACTGTGGGGGCAGCTCCATGGTGCAGTACGCTGATGATGCAGTACTCTACAGTACCAAGCCATGCCGGGATGTCCTGGGACCCCAGTCTGACTTCACTCAGGCTGAAGAGTGGCTGATTGAGAATTGCCTGTCCTCAACCCTAGCAAGACCAAAGTGCTCCTGTTTGGCCCTAAATCCCTGGGTCCCTCTTGGGAACATCTTCTTCCTCTGGTCACCACATCGGGCACCACTATCGAAGTGGCCCAATCCATCAAATGCCTGGGTCTTACACTAGACCAGGGACTCACACTAAAGTCTCACGTAGATCTGGTGACAAAGAATATCCATCAAAAACTAGGGCTACTCTACCAGCTTAAAGCACATTTGATACCTGAAACAAGACTGGTGATAGCTCAGAGTGTCCTCCTACCTACCCTTACTTATGCTGCCCCAGTCCTACTCGGTATAGCAAAACTCGACCAAGGACGACTATAGACATTGAACCACAAAGTTGCCTGATTCGTCACAAGTGCCCACCCAAGGACCCACCACTGCAAAGCCCTTGCCACCCTCAAATGGCCCACTCTGAACCTTTGGCTGCAGTACCCCCTGTTAAGTTGGGCTTCTAAGCTCCTCTCTGCTGATCCCCCTGCAGGACTATTGTGTCTACTCACCCAAAAGCGGCTCAGCCAGCCCCTTCAGACCTCAGGTAAAACTCTGCTAGAACTGCCTAGGTCCAGATCTGCAGTGGGCAGTAAATCCTTTGCCCACATAGCCCCCACACTGTGGAACAAGCTCCCTAGTCAACTCCAAGAAGCCCCATCACTGATAATCTTTCAGGCGGGTCTACGCAATTACCACCAGAAACTTAGCTCCTGCGCCTGTCCAGTAGACTAGCCTAAACACGCTCCCTGTAGCATGTCCAGGGAATGTCTAATCTAACTGGCATCCAATTTCCACCCCAAGCTTGTGTTCCATTTTCTGTTAGTAGTCGTTCTCGCTTTTGATAACCCATCATTTCCAATGTAACCTGTCTCCTGTCATCCTACACTGAACGGGGCACAGATGCAATAGTTCTGCCTACCCCAGGTCTGACTGCTATCACTGTTGTCATGTCAAAAGTTACCCCTTCTTCAACGATCATTGTATATTACAAATATTCTGTACGCATTGTACTGCTATGTGTACTTTGATTGTACCTGCACTGCTCTGTTGTAACCACTATGTATTCTTGGATTGCACCTGCACCGCTCTATGTAACCGCTATGTACACTGAGACTGTACCTGCACTGCTTTTCGTATGTAATTAACTCTGGGTTGCCCTTGAAAAAGGGACCTCAGGGGCCCAGCGGGCTTACCCGGTTAACAAAATTTAATAAATAAATAAATAAGTGTAAAGGGTTCTGAGAAGCAGCACATGAAAACAATGCAGGTATACACCTTTAAATCTTTAAAAATGCTTTGCTGGATTTCCTCTGTCAATGTTTGCCTCAGACCCAATTTGCGTATTACTGTGCCTCTCATAACACCTCCAAACACCACTGATTAGCTACTAATGGACATTTTCTAAAGAGGAATCAAGTGTTTGCTGTGCCAGGATCAGGTGAAGGATTCACTGGGAGAAATAATGTCTACCAACAACATTATGTAATGAATCTCAGTAGTGGTGGGTGAAGTCCATGCACTTTGCTCTGCAGTAGCACTTGCGTATATAGAAAATTATTCAAAGTACTCTGTAGCAGGAAGTGAAGTACTTCATCATAATCACTATTGCAAAGTGCCATTGTTTTCAATGGACTTCGTGCTGACTTCACCTTATTTTTGGCCTTTAAGGTGAAGTTTGCATTGAATCATTGGGGATGGCAGGTCACATGGGCTCTAGATTGTCTTGCACAGCCTCAGTTCCTCATAGTGTGTGTAGTGGAAAGCTGGAGACAGCTTGCTTTCAGAGCTCTGAGAATTAAACCATTGAAAAACCTTTTAAAAAGCATTTTTGAGCCAATTTTTTGGGTCAAAATTTAGTATATCGATTATAAGAAACCCTCCAGTGCTTATATCATCAAGTGTTTATTGTTTTTTTTGTGCATTTTGAATATTAATTTTTTTTTTCTGCGTACTGACAGGCACTATAGAAGTGTGCTTCAGGGGAGGGGCATAACTGTGGTGAAGGGAGATTCACAGTGGGAAAGGCAGGCCCCTGCAAAATGTATTATTGTTCCAGTTTTGGATTTGTGATTGTGACCACTGGTTAAAGTTGTGTTGTGCCTGTGTGGCTGTATCTCTTAAGTGCACAGTCTCCGTCTGTCTGTGTGTCTGCATCTCTTTAGGGCCCAATCTTCATCTATAAGTCACAGTTGTTTGTTTGGCTTCCCTTCAGAGTACTGGTGTTGTGCATATCTCGGTGGTGTGAACATTGTACTCATTTATGTGTGTTTTTAGGTCAGGGTGAACTTCACAAGTCTCGAGACAAATCACGTTCTTCATCTTCAGGATCACGATTCATGAATTCACAACTTTAAGTTTTTGGGGTGCAAGTTGTAACCCTGTTTTTTTTTTTAAATCTTTGGTTTCAACATGAATCAGGAAAATGACTGAGATACACCCAGTTATATCATGTCACAACACTCAAGATCCTTGGTCTCCTTCATTGCTTCTGTTTTTGTTCACATACTGTAGGATGCCCCATTTGGATCTTTGTGCTCACAAAGCCCTATTTAATCCTGTAGATATTATCTTGGCGTGACCATTGTACTCATTTACATGTGTTTTTAAGTCAGGGCGATCTTCATGAGTCATGAGACAAATCACATTCTTCATCTTCATGATCACGATTCACGAATTACACAACTTTAAGTTTTTGGGGTGTTGCCTTGTTTTTTTAAAGTCGGTTTCATCTTGAATCAGGAAAATGACTGGGGAACACCCAGTTATCATGTCATGTCACAGCAGATGGACTTGAATCTTTGTCCACACAACAGGAAGTGAATTTTATTTAATCCTGTAGATAATATCTCACTGTGAATGTTGTACAGGTCAGGGAAATACAGCCATAGGTATTTGTGAAAAGTTCATTTGTCATGTCACACCACCAATCACTCATCATGAGACAAATCACGTTCTTCACGAATCACAGCAGTTACATTTTTTTCAGTTCTGATGATACGTTAAAGACCTGTAAAGATGAACAAAACATTAATTAACCATTTTTTTACTTTTTTTGAAATGATGCCCTGCCCCCCCCAAAAAAAATACTTACCTTTCATGGGTTGACAGTTTCTGTGCAGCCAAACTCAGCAACAGATATCCAAAACTTGTGGTGGACCACCAGCACTGTGGCTACAATGACCTGAAAGAAAAGTAATCATAAATGATTGTCTTTCTGTGTACCACAGCCACCCCCCCCCAAAAAAAGAAAATGTTAATTTTACAAAAACAATATCACATTTGTTGTCAGGATCATAACATATGTGTTGCTCGCATGTTCATGCAATTTTATCATCATGCCCACCATGGTAAAGTGTGAAGATTCCCTTAAAAGGAACAATATGACGGACTGCTTACAACACAGAACAAGGTTATATAGATAGAAATTAAATGGCTATGTCTCTGGAAAAAAAATTACAGTGGCACACACAATAAACTAACCATTGCGGTATGAAGGCAAGGCACACAAAAGTGCAGCATGTATTGGTGTTGCAGCAGGCGTCAACACAGACAATGCTCTCACTTGGGACAAAGAGACACATTTCTGGCATTTTAATCTTCATCTGGACTTTCATTCAATTACATCAGCAGCATCAAGTAGTGTCACAACTCAGGCAATGATGTCACTTAGCAGTGCGGTGGCAGGCCCAAAAACGCTTAGTCCGATAAATACGTTTAAGTTCTCTGGCAAGCATCATGTGCTTTGCATTGCCTTCTCAGGTGTGTGTGGCAAAAGTATTTGACTTAAAGGAAGACTTTTCTCTCTGGGGACTCTCTGGGGACACAACTGCACATTTCTGGCAAAGTTCTGGTGGTGGTGGTGGTGCTGATGTGGGGTTGCATGCCCAACTTTAGTTCTCTGGCAAGCTTCACATGTGCTTTGGAACACCTTCTCAGGTGTGTGCGGCAAAAGTATTTGACTGAAAGGAAGCATTTTCTCTTTAGGGACTCAAACTTCATGTTTCTGGCAAAGTGCTGGTGTTTGTGGTGGTGTGGGGTGGCATACCCAACTTTCAGTATTCTGGCAAGCTTCACATGTGCTTTGCACCACCTTCTCAGGTGTGTGTGGCAAAAGTGTTTGACTTAAAGAAAGCATTTTCTCTCTGGGGACACAAAACTGTGCTACGCATTTTTGGCATTTCATTTTTAATCTAGGCTTTTCATGACATTAAAACAGTGGGACAAGAGCACAAAAAATAGCACATTTGTGGGGGACATAGTAAGTGTGGTAATGGTATTGTTTGTGATAATTGTGCTGGTGCTTTAAAGGGAAAGTAACATGTACTGTAAGACTACATTTATCAATCTTGTTGTTACTAATGGAAACCTGCTTTACATAAGCTATTTTGACTGAACCCATAACACTTTTAGGGCCAGAATTATTTATAACCCATTCATGGGCTTCAAACTTCTTCTCTAGACAGTAGATCATACTCCAAGAAATGACAGAACATGATGCCAACAAAAAAAGTGTTACGGTTTGGTCAATAGCTGGTGTAAAGCAGACTTCCATTGCTAACAATATTGATAAATGTAGTCCTGCATCTTAGTTTCCTTTTAAGTAAATGTTCAGAAAATTAACAAGTATTTTTGTAGTTGTTACTTAATTTACTCTCTTTCTTACATGACTGATGGTCGGCTAAATAGCAGATGCTGCGTGCTTTCATTACAGGTGAAACTCTGGTGCCACTATGCACCCTGCAATAAAAGCATTTTGAAGATAGCATTTTGGAGACACAGTATTTAAAGGAAAGCATGCAGTGTCCACAAAGTGGGCAACAACATAACTTATTACATAAAATAAAACTATGAACAAAACAATTTCTATTGTTGAAAGCACAATGGTGTTGGGAGCATTGGTGGGAGATGAGGAATGTAATTTACCAGTATGAGGCTGAAGAAATACAGGATTAACAAAATTAACACAGCCAAGAAAACATTAACTGAACATAAATGTTACAGTAAGAAAAAACTATGGCTTAAGAACAAAAATAAAATCAGAGATTATTTTTTGGGGGAGGGTGGAAATGTTGTTAATACTGGCTTTCTTGATCTTTCTTGTCCCTCGTACTGGTAAATCCGATTCACATCCCACGTCCTCCAAATGTTCCCCTCCCCACCATGCCGTTATGCTTTCTGCAATACAAATTGTTTTGTTGTTAACTTCTTACTCGTTTTGTCTATCATCAACATCATCTTTATTTTATGTAATGAGTCATGTGGTTGCCAACTGTGCAGACACTGCGTGCTTTCATTGCAGTTGAAATTGTGCTGCCAAAAAGCTATCTTCAAGCCATTTTATTGCAGAGTGCATTACGGCATGACTGTTTCACCTGGAATGAAAGCATGTGGCTTCTGCCATTTTGCCGGACCATCACTCATGTAACAAAAATAACAATTCCTAATAAAGTTAACTAAGTAACAAGTACTAAAAATCACAAATAAAACATTACCTGAACATAAATTTCATACAGAAAAAGAAACATATTAATTAAAAAAGAAAATTAAAAGAAGAGGAGGGAGTCTTTTTTTTTGGGGGGGGGCAACTTGGAAATCAATAAAACTTTTTTAATGGGCCAGTGGGGGCTGTTGCTGCTTGCCTCCACTATTACTATGCAGCAATCATAGTATTTCATCATTCTGCCCCTCAACACATATCAGCCACTGCATTGCTGCCTCAGCCAGTGTTTTCAGCCTCTGTAGCTCGGCATGCAGCTCAGCAAGGTCCCCCTGTGTCGCCAGCTAATGCAGCCTTTCTTCATCATGGGCAGCTCTGAGACCTGCCACCACCTCACCTGATGCCATTTCCCAACTACTATGGTGATGTGCAGGCAGATGAGCTGGTTGTGCCACCACAACTGTAGGAGTGGCTGCTACCTTCTGCACCTTTACTTCCCACTGGGCATGGTGGTGCACAGCTAGATGGGTGTGCTGACCACCTGTGCCAAGGTAGCTGCCCTAGGGCCCCCTGCAGACCACCTCATTGCAAAGATTGCAATGCACCACACTGGAGTCATCAGGGAGGGAAGAAAAAAAGGCCCATACAGGGGAGCTGCGGGCATGACCCAGTACAGGTGGTGGTGGGGGCACCAGGACACACCTGCTGCTGTGCTAGCACCGGTGGTGGTTGAGGGCTGACAACCTGATACAGTTCCTGCTGCTCTTGTTGCAGATCCTCCTGCCACTGCTCCACCTGCTCCTGCTGTTGCTCCTGGATAACAACCACAGCAGCTGGACTCACTGTGGCTGCAGGTGGGGTCCCCAAAGCCTGTTGATTTAAGCTATCTGGGTGGCCACCCCTCATTCATTGCCCATGATGGCCACCACTTGGCCCACCATGTCCACGCTCCATCAAGAAAGTAAATAAACAAAAAAAAACACTAGTACAAGTACTAGTAAAATAAAGTGCACTACCTAAAAAGAACTACGCAAAAAATACTTTTTTAACAAAAAAGTCTTTCTAATTAAATAAAACTTTCTTCAAGGACTGCAACAACTAAATAAACAAAGGTTTAACACACAAAAAAAATAACTATAGCTTTTCTTTTGAGCTCCAAAACACACAGAACGGTCAAACTGCACACTGCAGAACTGCCTGGACTGCTAACTCTTTTCACTAGAGAAAGTGAAAGTAAAACACTGACTTCCTGCCTATTGAACAGCCTCCCTGAATCATGTGACCTGCAGACCTGCAGAGACAGTCAGGCATGTGATCACTGATCAGTGGGCTGTTTGTTTCTTAATGACTTTGCCTTGTCAAACTGTGACACGAAGTAAACGTGAAGTCATTAAAGGTAAAGTGGCCCATTTCAGTGGGGACATTGCGTAGCCCAAAATAAATGTGAAGTGGGCTACTTCGCCAATACTTTGCTAAGGAATTAACACTTGACTGTATCTGTAAATAGTAGGTGGTGGATTCCTGATCCACCAGCTGGTATGATACATTGGTACTGCTTTAAATCATTAGATCTAGTCATTCATTTAAAGACGTACATAAATTGATCCCCAGTACACTACAGAGAAGTTGGCGTCATATACTCTTACATGCAACATCAACACTATTGGTTCTCATGGATTTTAAGGTTGTTGCAGTAAAAGCATGGGATGCTTTTTCCTTTTTGACAGAGACCATCTGTCTGAGAACACATTTGAGAGGTGGCTTAAGAAATAGTTGATCCAAGCATTTTGCTAAGATGTGCTCTTACTGAACTGTGTGGTTCTTTGGATGGTTTCCATGGGAAGGGCTTCATACAGTAAGTTGATATGACATAGTACTGTAGTCTGCTCCACTGACTTCAGAAGAAATACATTGCTGCCACAACAACTCACAATGCTCTTCTGCAGATAGTTTAAAAATCCTAGTTCAGCAGTACAACAGCAGTTCAATGACTGACATATTCTTATATCATGAATTTCACATTTAATATCACCAACTGTAGTGAGGAAGAAATAATGTGACCTATTGGAAATGGCACCCAGGTCCCTGAATACCTTCCCAGTGCTCTAACCACTGAGCTATAGGCTCATATGATTGGACCTGTCTCTGTCTGGACACATATCCTTCCTCTGGTATTGTAAATCCTACAACTAGGAACAACATTTGATAACAGTGAGCTTTAGAATCTCACGGTTGGAGAAACATTTGTCAGACTGAGTTATACCCGAAAAGAAAAATGGAACAAATGTTCTGGTGAAACTGGCCTCATCTTTTTTAGTCTTAGCTGACAAGTATGTATCATCTTTTATTATGGTGTGTACCAGTTCTTTCATTATAAGGAGTTGCTCTTAATTTTGAGAGTGTAATCTAGATCTTCAATTTTTTTTCATGACATAACCATTATATACTGCTCGATTCAGTAATGTAAAATTTAATACGGAAAGTAACTGGTTTGTATTATTATTTGAACTAGGTCATAATGTTTGCACAGTTGCAATAGAGGTGAGATACCTGGCAATATCTGAATGTTTCTTAATTGATTAGTTGACAGGCTGAACGTTGCCTCTCTAGAGACTATTTTCTATACACCTGTTCATCTAGCTACCCACCATTGAGATACCAAGCTACTACTATCTGCTTAATAACTACTTAGGGTATGAGTAAAGCACAGCAAATAAGTGAAGGGCATAACTAAATAAATAAATAACAAACATGCTCCCATAAAATGCAATACAAGAAGTAGAACACCCAATAATGTGTTCTCATTTACAAATAAAATTGACAATTTTCAATAACATAGCGTTTAAAAAGTATTGACAATTTTAAATAATACAGCAATACTGATGAACATCATAAATAAAGATTACAATTGGAGTGCACATGAATGCTAGCATGTAGCTTACATCAGGATATTATGATATTTCATAGACATAAACTTCAAGAGTCAACAAATTGGTTGTTATAAACTACTAACAGAGCTTTAAACTGTAACAACCATTATGTATACCATCAACCTTAGTACTTCTCTCTTATCAAATCTCTTGAAGGAGGCTGGGTGCACTGTACATTTGTCCCTAAGAATGGCTGTTAACTGTTGTGGGTGGGGGGGTCCCTAACCTCTTCCTGTTCTTAATAACTTGGGGAGGGAGGCAGGAGGTCCAATAACATCAGATTATTTAGGATTTGGTCCAAAAGACAGAGCTACTCTTCAAGAATGTAGTCCAGAGGCAACAGAACCTGGGAAGAAAGAGACATTGTTTATTACTCCACCAGCTTACAGAGAGCTGCTCTCCATTTGGAGCAAGAAGTAGATACATATGTTCAACACCAAAGCAGGATCTATCTTTTTGCCTCCAGGGCTATGGGAAGAAGCCAGTTACAACAATTTCCAAATTTACTATTTACTGAGGAGGTGTCTTCTTGTAGACAGAGCCCATGGGTAGACTGAATATTGTGGCCTAGTTCTTTGGCGCTGAAAGTTAAAACTTATGACCAATAATCTTGTAGTACTGGGCGGGACCAGAGTATATGTTCAGCGGTGACCTCTGATTTATAGCAACACCAGCAAAGGGTATTAGGAAGAATGCCCATGTTGTGAAATACAACTGAATTCCTATATCATCCAGTCAGATTTTGTTTCTGAATGAGCTGGTATCTAATAACCCCAAATCCTTTATGTTTTACAGGTGCTGTCTGGTATGCTTACAGTTCCTTTTCCAGTATGCTTTTTGCTTCTGGTGGGAGGTAGAGCTTGCTGAGTCGAGATGCATATAGATTCTACCATCCAGTCTTTAGGGGTATTTCATCCATCTGGCCATGGAAGATGGAAGGACCATGGGGGGGCTCCTGACCCCTTTAAAGGTGCCTCTTGAGAAATGCTCGTCTAATTTGCAAATACTTCCAAAAGTCTGCCTTTGTGAGATGATACCTTCTTATCAAGTGCTAGAAAGAATCAACTGTTTAGTCCTCTGGGGTTAATAGGTGTCCAATATTAGTGTTACCTATTTGCCTCCATTGGGAGTAGCAAACCAGATAATTATCTACAGTGAGATGAGGGTTATCTCACATGGGTTCCCTGTATCCCAGATTGTAGTCTGATGAGTGATTGCATTTAATTAGCCTACACCAAGTTGTTTTTCAAGCAATGTTGGTGAGGATGGAGCTTCACTCTTTCTTCCCAATACCTCAATAGCCTAATTCCATGGAGGGCATGCTTTGAAGGCCTGCTCCAGATGGAGAAGCAGTGAGATGAAGTGAGATTGAGGCTTGAGTCAGCATAAGGTTTGTTTAATGCCTTCTGCTAGGTGGTATGCCAATATCAATAGAAGTCCCATCCCCCATTGTTGTCAGGGGAGCACAGCTTAGGGAGTGAGAAGAATGGTCTAGACCCTCACAGAGGTAGCATAGAAAAATATTCTCTATTCTTAAGCATCTAGAGTGAGGCTGTTAAGTCAAAAGAAGATTTTTGGGATGGTCATCATTTTGTATGCCACAGTCTTGTATCCAAAGGTGAGGTTCAGTTTCGACTACCTGGTGAAATCTAACTCCAGTTTTTCAATAAGGGGATTCAGGTCCACAATCTGCTTCAGATCAGGGGCGATGACCATGCCTAGGTAACTGATCTGTTTAGGACACCTTTTCAGATTCTAGTGGCATATATCACTTTCCTGGCAGAGTTAGTTAAGGAACTGCACCACTGTTTTCCACCAAATAACCTTGAGGCCTGAAACCAAAGAGAAGGTTTCCAGTGTGGTTATCACATGTGGCAGTGTGGCTACATGGTTAGAGAGGGTTAGTAGCAGGTCATCTACATATGCTGGCATTTTAAGGGACACATCACCCACCCTGATTCCATCTACAGAGGACCTCTGTCTCAAGTGGCTTCATGATAATGCAGTATAGAAGTGGCAGTAAAGGGCATCATTGCTTAGTGCTTTGAGTTAAAGGGAAGGCTTACAAGGTCAGGCCATTGAGCAATAATCTAGTTCAGGGGTTTGAGTACAGAAGCTTCTGCCATGCCAGACAGGTGGGTCTGATCCCAACATAGCTTGGTACAGGTATGCCATTCTATGGAATCAAAGGCCTTCTCAGTATTTATAGTCAAGGCAGGGTAGCTGCGATGGTTTGGTGCCAAGTCACATTGCACTGAAGAAGGTCTGTATGTTGCTCATGGCCATGTGGCCCTTTATAATGCTTGTTTTGTGGTGCTCAATGATATGTGGGAGAACTTTTTGTAGTTGACATGCCTGCAATTTTGTCAGGACTTTTGTGTCAACATCAAGGATGGAAATTGAGTGATAACTACACAATTGTTGGTTGTCTATTCCAGGTTTGGGAAGTTAGGTAAAGAGGGCTTCAGACATTGATGGGGAGGAGTGCCCTGCAACTGTGTTGATCTGTACACAGTCTGCAGTTTAATATCTTATTTGTCCAGAAAGACGTGATAAAAGTCTGCCGGCAAGCCATCCAATCTTGGGGCTTCCCTTTGACTAGAGCTTTGGTGGCTGCTCAGATTTCCTGGAGGATATTTGGGCCATCAAAGTCTTGAGTCTGTTCATCAGTTAAAGTGGAGTGTGAACTGTCACACAGACAGTTTGTTAGGGAGGGAGAGGAGGGGCCTACATACAGACAGTTTGTTAGGGAGGGAGAGGAAGGGCCTATCTGTGAGAAATAAAAGATGGCACAGCAGTTCTCAAAGGCCTTGTTAATATCTGCAAGGCCACTGTCTTCTGGTTTTTACTGGGAAACCCACTAACATTCTAGCATTTGTACTACATGCACATTGGTAAAAACAAAGAATTTCACAACATTTGGTATTTTAGATCAGATCAGTAAACCTATAGAACTTGCATTTTTTCGTATAATTGTTTATTGATCAATTTTTAAGTTGCTTAATTTAATGCTCTGTATATTAAGCCTTCTTTTATTCTAATTTATACACATAATAAAAGAAGGAAAGCAAAATCCTGGTGAAATTAGACAATCAACCGAGCAATTCCCAGAACTTCAACTCTTGAAAACAGAATTCCATTATTCAAATACCGCAAATCAGTGGCCTTGATTTATATGCTTTGGCTGTTAGGATCTGCCATTAGGCATCCTTATACCTGTAATGAATTTAGAGTTTTTTTGACCCTTTGTGTTATAAGACAGGATTTACCTATGCCGACATGACAACATTGTTGTCAACATTCGGAATAGCAAGATCCCCGATGTCGACAGGTGAAATTTCATCTGTCAGACATCAGTGTGATTTCTATCGGGGCCCTGCACCCCTGAACTCCCCATGTGTGGGGCTGTGCCCCCTGCATTCCAACTTTGTAAAATAACTAACTCTGAGTTGGAGTTGATTAGAAGGGGGATGAAAGCTGGCAAAAGGGGGAATTTCATCCTCGGGTCCCTCACAATCTCAAATCCTGTTGAGATTGTCGCTGTGAGGGATTTCATGGTCAGGGTTTCACCACTCAGTCATCATACCATAAGACAGTGGTCTGCCAGTTACCAATATTTGTGCTAGGTGTGTTGAATGACATATTTAGCTGCAGAGAAGGTAAGGGTGTTTATTTGGGACTTGAGGTTTAGAATCTGTCATTTTAGATGGGAAGTTGTTTAGGGTATTATACTCCTCCTCATATGAACATATGAACATACAAAATACTATGTCTGCTCAATTGTGCAGTACAGAGGTTAAACTCCTGCTGCTCCCCTCCACCTCTTGCTCCCCTCACTTCCCACTGACTAGTATCTTGCCATTAACCCTACTCCACCCCCTTTTAAAGATCTTCACTGTTTTAAGAGATACCACTTCTTCAGGGAGAGTCTTCCATCCCCTACCATCCTCTCTGTGAAGTAATGCTTCCTTGCCTCCCTCCTGACTCAACCCCTCACCAACTTCAGACTGTGCTCCCTACTAATCCCTTTTCCCTTTAATTGAAACATGCCCTCTGTACTAACCCTGTTGATGCCTTTTAAGCACTTGAAGGTTTTGATCATATCACCCCTTTCCCTTCTCTGTTCCAGTGAGTACATGTTGAGGTCCCTGAACCTATCCTCATAAGGCTTCCCCTCCATACCTCTAATCATTTTAGTCACCCCCCACTGTACCCCCTTCAGTAATCTGATATCCTTCTTAAAATATGGGTTCCAGAACTGTACACAGTACTCCAAGTGCGGCCTCACCAGTGACATGTACAGTGGCAGAATGACTTCTTCCTTCCTACAGGTGATTCCTCTAGCAATACACCCCAGCAGTCTATTGGCTTTTGCCACTACTTTCCTACATTGAGATGAATGGTTCATATTCTTTGTGACCATTACCCTCAAATCCTTTTCCTCCTCAGAGACGGATGACTGAGCCCCTCCCAGATGGTAACTGTACCTAGGATTCATCGCTCTGAAGTGCATAATCTTGCACTTCTAAGCATTGAAACCCAGCTTCCAAGTATCTGACCTCCTCTCAAACCTTCACAAATCTTCTTGGAGGCCTTTTTCTTCCTCTACCCCATCCACAACTGTCCCTATCTTGGTGTCATCTGTGAACAGACTGATTCTGCTCTTACCTCCAACTGCTATATCAGCTATTAAGATGTTAAACAGCACTAAGCCCCAGCACTGGGATCCCACTGGTGACTGTCCTATAAGTTGAGAATCCTCCCCCACAACCACCCTCTGATGTCTGCCCCCCCACAACCACCCTCTGATGTCTGTCCCCCAACCAGTTACCAACCCACTTAACCAGTTTCTGCTGTGCTCTCAGGTTCCTCTATTTACCAGTTAATCTGCCACGTGGTACTGAGTCAAAGGCCTTACTGAAATCCAGATATGGGACATCTATGGCCCAACCAGTGTCTAGTTCTTTTGTCACCCAGTCAAAAAAGTGAACCAGGTTTGTTTGACATGATCTTTCTGAGACGAACCCATGCTGTTTGTCATCCATAAGACCATTCACCTCCAAGAAGGTCACCAACTTTTCCTTTAGGATCATTTCCATGTACTTACCCACAATGGATGTCAGACTGACTGGTCAGTAGTTACCAGGCTTGTCCTTGGGACCGCTCTTATGCAGGGGTACCATATGTGCCATCCTCCAGTCCTGAGGCACTCACCCTCTCTGCAGGGAGGTATTAAACTAGTCTGCCAGTGGTGGCACCAGGACCCCAGCCAACTCCTTCAGGACTCTAGGGTGCAGCCCATCCAACTCTGGAGCCTTGATCGTGTTCATAGTCATACTTCTTAAGAGCCTCCTCCAGCTGTGTAAGCTGGTGGAGACACTGGAATTTCACATGTGATGAGTAAGTAATGTTCCTTCTTCTGAAGTAGGCCTTAAAGGTGTCTCACCACATTACCCTAGATACAGTATGTCAGAGGTGTCACTGGCTTCAAAGTATGTGTTAATATCCACTTCCAGTCAGGGCTTAAAGAGCTAGTGGAGACAAAACAGGCAGACTGGAAAATAAAACAAATTTTAAGAAGTTGTAACTTTTTATTTTTACAGCAGTTTTCTTTCTCCTTTTGCTCATTAGAAAGTCTTCTATGTGATAATATTGTGCTGGATGTGTGGAACAGCTCTTAGCCTGGCAGCTGGCATGTCTATCCCTTACTACATCCTCAGTATTGTGATCTCACTGACAGTGACATCAGAGATGACTGACCTGCCAGCCACTGAGTGGCTGTTCCTATGCACCAGTGTTGTCACAGTAAGCGAGATCCCAATGCTGATGATGTAGTCGAGGGACCAGAGATAGATATGTCAGCTACCGGGTAGAGTACTGTCCCACACATCACACCTGGTAACAACAGGTTAACAATCTACTAATTAACCATAAGGAAAGAAAAAGTTCCTCAGATATAAAAAGTAATGGCTGACTTCTCTTAACAAATTCTGGTCAGAGCCAATATGGCTGTGGAGAGCGTTTGGGGTACTTTTACCCATTATTTCTAATGAATTTGCACAATGCAGATCTGTGAAGAGGCAGTTTCAATGTGGTCTTCCTTTTACACATTTCTACAATGTGTTTTCCTAGAATATGCCTGCTGATTGCTATATATTTAGCCTGGATAGTCACAGAAGAAGTGGCATCTTCTTTTCAGTTAGGCTCTACATCTACACAATATTATGCGCCATTGTATAAAATCAGAATGCACTAAAAACAATATTTTACATCTGGGGGAATATATTAAGTGCTGGATCAATGCACAAGCAGAAAGATGTGTTGCTCAAAGATGGGGTGCCAGTGAGCACTGATACAATATTCAAAGAGAATGCGTCACCGGTACAGGGTGTGCATACAGTGAAGCCCACCAGGATGAAGTGCAGCACTGCAGAATTCTGCAGTAGAGTTACTGCAGCAAACAATGCAATTTCAAAGGGAGTTAATCCCTTTTGTCATGCATTTAAACTGTGACACTGCGCTTCACCCTTACAGGCTTCATCATTCCTATTAAAAATGTGACCCTGGATGGGAGTTATAGTGCAGGCGGCAGCCAAGTCAGGTGTATCCAGGGTGACCCCAACTGAATACCTTCCAGTGGGAATACGTGGCACATACCAGTATGCACCGCAGCTCCCATGGGTGATATTCAGCTGAGGAATGCAAATGAACTAACTGAGCATGCAGGGTGCAAAGGGGCCTTATGCATGCTCATTACCAGCCCATTTGCATGTTGGCATGGGGATGAATGCACTGGAGCAGCTCTCGACCCCAAGCCCTGACCCGATAGCTCCCATGTGGGACATGATATGAAGTCTCTGGTGGTACAGTGGCAGCCCTCCACCCATTCCACCAGCCCCAATTGTACTGGAGACCAGGCTCTATCTGTTTCATATTGTAGGTACCCCAATGACATCTCTAATTGCACCTGAATACACCTACAGTCTATGTCCATAGTTTAGGGGCCCCTGCTCCCCCTCTACCTTGCAGAGAAACTCCCCTTTCTGCCCCAGCCCATCACATTGTGCCAACTGACTCTGTAATGGGATCATACCGCTCTATCAGTGGGTGGTGGAACACTCACAATAGGATGTTTGAATGTGTTATATGTAGGCACAAGCTGTGTGGGTGATAACACCCAGTGGCCGTACTTCTCAGCACTTGCATGTGAATCCATCATCTCAGTGCCATTGCACTGCTCAGTGTGGGTGGTGGCCGATGCTGTACCCACTCACACAGGTCCCAAAACAAGTTACAGTTGACCTCCCATTCATTTGTACAATTGGGGAACTGTGGATGGACTATCTATACCCTGAAGCATGCACTGTAAATGGCATTACAGTATACCACACCCCATGGCACCCCGGATACTTCAGCAGTCCAGAGGGTGGCATGTTACAGAGGTGAACAGGGGAGAAAGTGGACTTGCAGCAGTGTATGACAGCAGGAAAATACAGCATCAGCAAGGCATGCATTGGAGGTATGTAAATTCCCTTTTCAGTTTGCCAGGACATACACACATGGTTGCATACACTGGTGGATCTGCAGTTGTCATGTTGCCCTAGTGCAGGGTACAACCAGTTGAGTCATTCCAGAGTACAGGTCCCCAGCCTGGGTTCAGTGCAGTCAATGGCTGGCCATGGCAGGGTGTGGAGGGCAGTGCCAGTCTTTATAGCAGGTTGGGTGTGGGGGGAGTGAGGGTGTCTATGTACAGGGGTGGTGGATGGAGTCCTCTACACTATGGATATGGACCATGGTTTCCTCTGGTGCGATCAGGTCTGGGGGGCCCTACACAATGGAGCTCTTCAGGGACAGAGTTGGCTAGATTGGGGATGGAAAGGTGCAACCTCTAGTTCATCAGGGCTACCAGTCTGCTGTGCACTTGGGTGCACATCTGCAGCCTGCCTATGGGTGGCTGGCCTGGTTAGGCCACTATTCATTACCTAACTGTAGGCCACCGTACTCTAGACTGTGAGGGGCACATTCCCAATGAATATGTTGTAGCATGGCATATGCATGGGATTGCCCCCTTGACTTGAACAGCATACCATTTGTGTGTGCCCTGGCCCATTCCCTTGTGGCCAGTGCATCTTACATGTTTGAATATCACACTGCTGCTCATTGCCGGAGTTGTGTGGCACATCTCCCTATTCCACCTGGATGCACTGTGTATCTCCTTTGAATACCGGGGTACTGGACTAGGTAGCCTGAATAAGTACATTATAAAAATGGTAAAATCATGACTCCACTGAAAACAAGATATTGCATCTAATCTAGGACAGCCTGAGTAAATATAATGCAACACTGTGTAAATGAACATCCCTCTGGCAATGAGATGTAACATCTCCCTGCCCTATCCAGGATACAAAGTATAGGATAAGAAATATTCAGTGCTCTCAGATCCAAATAGCCATTACTCTGTAAGAAGCCCTCATTTTCCCTGTGTTTTCCCCACAAAGGCAGAATCAAATCCCTATATAAATTACTGTAGATTTTTCCATAAGCCACTGGTTCCTTATTTATGACTTTGTTCTTTATTATATCAGCAGTCTTTTATTAGGAAAAGAGTTCCGATTTGATGCTCAGTATTATCATTATATGCTGCGATGGCCTTGGAATAATTTGGATTTATATGCTATGCATAAGGCATAATGGGGGACTATATGAAATAACAAATATCAAGCTCATTATTTCTTGAACTTTACTCAAAATTAATAATCACTAGTCAGACAATCTTTCAAGAGATACTAGTAATGCCTTTAAACAAATTTATTGCAAATAGAAACATTTCCATATATATACAGTGTATATATATATATATATATATATATATATATATATATATACACATATATATATTAGAGGCAAAATACTCTGTTTAATGCATCAGTTAGGGTTGTTCCACAGTGAAAAAAGCGAGGAAATTCGGTGTTAGGATTGAAAACTCAAACTCTGCATTCACCCCCCCAGCACCACATACACACAGACACACACACACACACACATGCAAGTAGGGGGAGGACCAAGGTAACATGACCAATCACAGACAACCAGCAGCAGGTGCACAGTCATGCTCTGATATACGGATGGCCATCTGTGGCTGTCCACTCAGGATGCAGAACCTGGTCGGGGGGCATTGCCTGTCTGAGGCCATGCAAATCCTAACTGTGCTAATTTGAGTGTCCCTGCAATCAAAGAGGTGTACCATTGATGCCCATACCCTCAGGTTTGCTGTGGGTCTCCACTCAAGATGCAGTACCTGGTCTCGGGGTTTGGGGGGGCATTGTCTGGCTGAAGCCATGCAACTCACAACTGTGCTAACTGGAGTGTACCTGTAGTCAGGGTGATGTACTATTAATGTCAATGACCTTTGTTTTCCTGTGGCTGTCCACTCAGGATGCAATAAGTGCTCTCCAGGGTGCAGTGCCTGCCTGAGACTGTGCAACTGCTAAGTGTGCTAACTTCTGTACAGCTGAAGTGAGGGAGTTGCACTGTTGATGTCCATTGGCTTATTTTTGCTGTGGCTGTCCAGTCAGTATGCAGTACCTGGTCTGGGGGGTGGGACATTGCCTGGCAGAGGTCCTCCAATTCCTAAGTGTGCTAACTTGTGTGTACCTGCAATCAGGGAGATATACTATAGATGTCCATGGGCTTACTGTTGCTGTGGATCTCCACTCAGTATGCAGTACCTGGTGTGGGGGGTTGGGCATTGCCTGGCAGAGGTCCTCCAATTCCTAACTGTGTTAACTTGTGTGTACCTTCAGTGAGGAAGCTATACCATACATGTCCATGGCATTACTGTTGCTGTGGCTCTCCACTCAGGTTGCAGTACATAGTGTGCTAGGGTATGGGCATTGCTAGCTAAGGCCATGCAAGTCCTAAGTATGGTAACTTGTTTGCACCTGTAATCAGGGATCTCTACCATTGGTGTACATGGCCCCAGTTTTGCTGTCTATCTCCAGTGAGCATGTAGTACCTGGTCTGGGGTGGTGGGGATGTCTTGTGGTACATTTAGACAGTTGTATTTTATTTCTGTAAGCTGCTGCTGGTTGTCTGTGATTGGTCGTGTTGCCTTTGGTCCTCCCACCACTTGCATGTGTGTGTGTGTGTGTGGTGCTGGGGAGGGTGGTGGGTGACGAATGCAGAGTTAGGGTTTTCAACCCAACACCAAATTTCCTCACTTTTGTCGCTGTGGAACAACCCTAGCTGATGCATTAAAAGGAGTTTTTGCCTTTAATTTCCCTTTTTTTTGAGAATGATGACAACAAATAGTGAAAGTAATGCAGCACGAGAGCATGGGGCACCACGTGATGTCATGTGACATAGTAACAGAAACAGCAATGCAAACAGAAGTGCCAACAGTGGCACACATGGTAACGGAAATGTAAATGGTAAAGGAAACGTAAATAGAAACGCAAGCGCAAAGTGACACCAAAGCGAACACTGATGCAAACGAACACTGAAGCGTGTACAAAAACACAACTGGTAATGCGAACAGCGATGGCAGTGGTATTATAAAGGGGAATGTTAAAGCGAAAGGGAACAGAAATGGAAATGTGAATGCAAGCGCACACGTAAATGCAAACCGTAACGCACACAGCCACGGTACTGCAATAGTAAATGCAAATGGTAAAGTTAACATGAAAAATGATGCCAAAGGAAACAAAAATGGAAATTGGAACAGAGGCGCGTACAGAAACGCAAACCGTAACGTGAATGGTCACGGAACCGTATTTGTTAACACAAATGATAATGGTAACGGCAACAATAATGCCAAAGGAAAGAGAAATGCAAATGCAAGTGAGTACAGAAACGCAATCCGTTATGCGCACGGTCATGGTACCGCAATTGTAAACGCAAATGGTAACAGTAACAGCAAAAATAACACCAAAGGAAACAGAAACAAAACAGAAACATAAGCGCGTTCAGAAACGCAAACCGTAATTTACATGGAACAGTACAGCAGTTGCAAATGAAACTGGTAATGGTAACAGCAACAATAATGCCAAACAACACAGAAACACAAATGCAAACGCAAGCGAAAATGCAAACCGTAACGCACATGGTGGCGTAGACGGTAACGGTGCTGCAAATGGTAATGGAACGCAACTGGAATGCTAAATGGCGCAGTAACGAAAGGGCACACCTTTCTTTTCCCCAAAAAATGCATTGGAAAACACAGTGAAAACAAAGAATGTATACATAACAATGGGCCTCGGAGCAGAAAATGAGGACTTGGAATATTAAATTGCTTATATCTCAGGAACCGTACTACATAGACAAAAATGTAAATTTCATATGAATTATGACTTTCCTGGCTAGTTTTGTGCTTAGCCTCCATTTGGGGGGCTAAGCAATTTTGTGACAAAAAGTCCATATTTCGCACCATTTCCGAGATACGGGCCCTGAAAGGCATGATGGACGCTGTAATGTTATCCAAAGGGAAAAAGCATTAACTTTGGAGTGCTGTCACTGTGCCTCCCTGTAGTATTTTTTCACCAAACCACCGAAAGGCACATCAGTAGGATGTTGGCTTTCTTCCCTCCAAATTTCAGCCCAAAAGACCAAACTGTTACTTTGCAACAGGGCAGCAAAGGATTCCTGTAATGCGGTGGACACCATAATGTTATCCTATGGGAGAAAGCATCAACTTTAGAGTGCCATAACTTTGCTGCCCTGTAATATTTTTCCATCAAAACACTGAAAGGCACATCTGTGAGATGTTGGCTGCATTCTTTCCAAATTTCAGCCCAAAAAAACAAACGTTGTTTTGCAGCAGGGTGGCAAAGAATTGCTGTAATTTTGCCATAGCCTGGAAAAGTAGTGTCGTGATTTGTGAAAGCGTTCACAAAAATTTGCGACACTTTCATGAGTGCAACACTACTTTTTCCAGAAATTTGAAAAACATATTACTAGGGTGTTTAACCTCAAAATAAAGACATGCCTAGCATCCTCAGGGTCCAAGGTAAACACAAAAAGAATTGTGTTGCTAGAGGGTCCCAAATTTAAATGCCAAGCATTTTTCTGATCACCAACTGAAAACAAAATGGCGTATTTGCAAAAAGTAAAAGGGCCATTTGTGAAAGTAAAAACTGCATTTGCGACACTTTCAACCTTTTTGTTAACTTTTCCCTTTGACTTATAATGGGAAATTGTTTTTTAAATAACTTTTGAACCGTTTAATATTTTTTCACAAGATCTCTGAAAGACACATCGAGGACCCCGGTCACACATTCTCTGAAGTTTCAGACCTGTCGTGCAAACCGTGTGACTTGTAGGCGTGAGCAAAGAATTCACCAGAAAGTGTAAACGCACGCGCACAGATCACACTTAATAACTCTGCAGCCATATATCTGACCAGTACGAAAGTTGGCAGACCCCAAGATGTATGGTTCTTGATCATGCATTTCATATTTTAGGCAAATCCATTGAATGGAGGCAAAGTTATTAAGGTGCAAAGTTTGACCCTTTAACTTTAAAAGGGCTCCTCAACCCTAACTATGCTAGCACTACCATGCTACCATGATCTATATATATGTATATATATATATGTATTTATAAAATGGATAGGGACATTTTTGTTATTTTATTGGATGATGAGCATCACATGACCGTGCGTATATCAGAGCATGACCACACATCTGCACTTTTACCCTCCTGCAAAACAATTTTGATATTTTATAAGATAGATAAACCACTCTGAGGTGTCCGGTAGGTACTCTGATATCCATACGCCTTGGGCGGATGGCCTTTTCGGCCTGCGGTCTCATGCATACAACGCACACCAAAGGCGTATGATATCAGAGCGTGACCGCACACCTCAGAGTGGTATATCTATTACATATATATATATATACACACACACACACAAATGCTATTTTTGCATCTTATAGTTGTTAGTTTTCAGACAAATTCTCATAGACCTTTTTCTGTCCAATTGATGGAATCTTGAATGAGTTAAGTAAATGTTATTTTTTAACAAGGCCCTGATCCAGCAATTCAGTAAATACACACTCAGTATATCATATTATAAAATGACAAAAAACAGTCTTCTGTTTAGAATTGTTTGATCAGGAATTTTATAAATGGTATGTTATTTTTGTTACATCTATGTTGATCTAATAAAAGGTATCAGATCATTTGCTTCTGTATCACTCATGGTTTGTCAGCAGTTAATTCATTAGATGAGGTCTTCCTTGCCAAGACTTTGACTGTTTCTCCATCCCTCCCCAAACACACACACACACACACACACACCCTTACTATAGGAGATCTCAGTAGCTCTTATCTGTTATGTTCAGGAAGCAGGCCACAGCCCTTTCTTTCAAAAAGAAATGTATGTATTTAGTCTGGGTAGTTCACTGAAGACCTAGCATTTTATCAGATAGGTCTTGACAGGTTAAGAACAGTGTAAATCTTTCCAAAATTTGCTGGGAAAGGGTAACATTTATGAGGTATGAATCTTTCTTGAAAGATATTCATCCCCAGCTGAAGTTAGTAGCAAAAATGTTTAAATGCTAATCATTTAAATATGCAAGCTGTTGCATTTCAAAGTGGTTAAACAAATCTCCAGTTTAATAGGTAACCAATATTTAACAAGCTGTTTCAGTTTCCTAATGGCCATCAGCTGAGCAGCTTGGAGTTATGTCTCCGACATTCTAAACAGAAAAAAGGGATATTTTTTATTTTCGTTGTCATAGTGATTTGTAGATGTGGAAGGATACATTGAAAAGTCCTAAAAATGTGTTCCTTGAAACTCCATTTTCAAGCTACAGATGGCAAAATGACTGTAGGCTCTGCCCACAGCCATAAAAACTAATACTAGTTTTAAGCAGTACACTAGCTCTTTAAAGTTAGGGTCTTGAAGCAGAAGTGTATTTAGCCACCACCTAGGAGAGGTGGAAGGAGGCTGGTCTATTGTCAGTATCATGGATATGGTGGTGGTGTTGTAAGAAATTATGACTGATCACATATTCATTGACTGGATTGACTACATATGAATAGTTTCAGTAAGAGAAATCCAGCCTGCTGCCAGTGTCATGCCTGGCTGAGTCAAAAGTAAATTCTCTTCCTGTCGAGTTCAAACCCCAGCAAGGATCCAACAGATCTTATTCATGTACTGACCGGGATTGGGCTTTCCTTGAATAGGAGGAAGACAGGGATGTGCTTCTTAGTTTTTGGAGTAAAGGGTCCCAAACTTCATTGAAGTCCCCACCCAGTATAAGAAAGTCTCTTGGTTGGTGCAGATCTGCTTGGGTTGCATTACTTCTGGGAAAAAAGTTTGATGTGTACTTATTGCGTCCATATTGGTTCCCTAACACAACTGTACTCAAGTTCATGAACATAGTCTGGCAAGCACCCAGTAATCATCAATGCTAAATTTTGTGTCCAAAAGTTGCATGGGGAGAGTTTTATTAAATAGTTTTGCTACCTTTTTGGCTTTAGTTGAGCCTGGGCTATCAGTTACATTCCCTACTCATTCTCAGTGGAGTTTTTGTGTCTCTGGTAGGAGTGGATACACTTCCTGAAAAAGACTGTGTCAAATTTTTGCTTTCATAGATGTATGAGAATGTGCTTTACTTTAATAGGGAAATTAATATCTTGCACATTCCAGGAGACAAACTTAAAAGTTTTCAAAGAAGTACCCATATGTGTCATACAGGGCAGGTGTTATAAAAAGACTAGGCCAGATCATTTAGAGTGGGTGGGCCCAGTCCATAGGGGAATGACTGGTACTAGTGCCCAAACTAGGCATGCCTCTAATGGATGAATGCAACTCAGGGAACAGTGCCTTACACTAACATTGATTGCTATGGTCTTTGGGCATGATTTTCAAAAAAGACCTTAGACATGCACAAGCTGTGCCAAACTACAGCTTGTGCTGAAGCCCGGTGCACCAGGGACCCTGCACCAGATTCTGGTACAGGAGGGATCCTGGCACTCAAGTCCCCACACTTGATGCAACCACTCCCGTGCAACAAACACAAAGTGAACTGGAGGGGTATGCCACAGGCTCCCTGCACTAGCGATCCCCCATCCCAGAACCCTTTCTCTGGTGGTCCAGTTCCCACTGCTCCACTCCCCAATGTCACCCATGTAATAATAATAAAGTAAATTTCCCTTCCCTGGTGGCATAGTGGCCCACCCCAGCCCTTCTCCCCCGATGTTGCAGGTGTAATAAAAATTAAGTAAATTCTGCTTCCAGGTGGTATAGTGCTCCCCCCTCACCCCACTCCCTGATGTTGTCACTGAAATATTTAGCAATTAAATTACCCATCCGTGTTGGTATAATGGACAACCACCCCCCACCCTGGCAAGTAGTGCCCACTAAACCACCCACTCTCATTCTGAAACCTTGAGCCAGCAACTAGCACAGCCCACCTCTCACCACCATGGCCAGCTGCTGACTGACCTGTCACTGAGTACGTTCAGTGATTGGTCAGTTGGCAGCCAGCTGTGGTGGTGAGAGGAGGGCTGTGCCAGTTGCTGGCTCAGGGTTTCAGGATGGGGAGTGTGATGGTGGGCATTATCTTCCAGCGTGGGTGTCCACTATACCACCAGGGAAGGGTAATTTAATTGATAAAAATGTCAGTGGCAACATCAGGAAGAGGGGTGGTGGGGCCCCATACCTCCAGAAGGGGACTTTACTTGATTATTATTACACCTGTGACATCTGGGATTGGAGTGAGAAGGCTAGTATACCACCAGGGAAGGGTAATTTACTTTATTAATGTTACATGGGTGACATCGTGGAGCAGGGTGGGGGGACACTATATCACCAGGGAAGGGGAATTTATTATTAACCAGGCAACATCGGGGAGCAGGGCAGGGAAGACACTATACCACTAGGAAAGGGGAATTTAATTAATAATTATCTCATTGGCAACATTTGGGGAGCAGGGTGGGGGAGCCACTCTACAACAAGGGAGGGTGAATTTACTCTATCAATATTTGACTGGCAACATCGGGTGCGGGGCATGGGGTGGCACCTCACCACCAGGGAAGGAGGATTTACTTTATTAGTATTTCACAGGCAACATCAGGGATGGGGGGGTCACTGGACCACCAATGAAGAGGGAATTTATTATTCTAATGTAGACGGGGACATTTGGGATTGGGGAAGGGAACCGTGGCACGTTGCCACAAACAGGCTACTCTCCCAGAGGAGAATTTTCTAAGTACCCTTAGACCAGCAATGGCTGGTCTAAGGGTACTTAGAACTTCCCCCTCTGGGAGAGTGCTGTGAATTCCACATTAGGGGATGTGGCAGCTTGCATCTGCCACATGCTCCCTAGCACCAGCTCGAAGCCCATATTTGGGTGCAGGGGGTGGCACAAGTCCTATTTGGGACAGGCAGTCTGTGGTTAGAAACATAGAAACATAGAAGTTGATGGAAGATAAGGACTGCAAGGCCCATCCAGTCTGCCCATTTCTTTTTCTACCTTATAAATGTGCCATCTGCCTTTACTCTGTCAATGGTTTATCTATTCATACTCATCCGCATTGCTCCCTTATGCCTATTCCATGCCAGTTTGAAGCCCTGCATTGTATTCATGTCCACCACTTCCTGAGGTAGGCCATTCCATGCATCCACCACTCTTTCTGTGAAAAAGAATTTCCTCACATTACCCCTTAATCAGTCTCCCTCTAATGCCATGCTGTGTCATCTTGTCCTGTTATTTTTCTTATATTGAAACATGTTAGACTCTTTCACCTTGTTAATGCCCTTAAGGTGTTTGAATGTTTCAATCATATCACCTCTCTCCCTCTTTTGCTCTAGGGTATGCATATTGATCTCTGTTAATCTGTCCTCATATGTTTTCTGATGCAGTCCCTGCACCATTTTGGTTACCCTTCTCTGGAATGCCTCAGTTTGGTTAATGTCCTTGTGAAGGTGTGGCCTCCAGTACTGCACACAGTACTCCAGATGTGGCTTAGCCAGTGTCTTGTAAAGAGGGATTATTACCTCCCTCTTCTGACTTGTGATACCCCTACTAATACTCCCCAACATCCCCCTAACCTTACCTACTGCTTCAGTGGTCTGCTTGGATGATTTAAGGTCATCGGTGATGATGATGCCCAAGTCTCTTTCTTCCCTTGTGACTGCCAGCAACTCCCCTCCCAGCCTATAGGTGGCTTCAGGGTTTCTCTTTCCTACTGTATGTGCATGATCTTGCACTTCTTTGCATTAAACCCCAGTTGCCACTCTTCCGACCATTTTGCTAGTTTATCCAGATCTTTTTTCATTTTGCCCAACCCATCTGGATCATCTACTCTGTTGCAGATCTTGGTGTCATCTGCAGCCAGAGAACCTTACCCTCCAGTCCATCTGCAATGTCACTGATGAAGATATTGAAGAGGACTGGCCCAGGACTAATCCCTGAGGTACTCCACTTGTGACTTGCATCTCTTCTGACTGTATACCGTTTACCACCATTCTCTGTTTTCTGCCCGTCAACCAGTTTGCCACCCAGTTGACAAACTTCTGACCCATCCTAAGCCTACCCAGCTTTTTAATCAATCTTCAATGTGGAACAGTATCGAAAGCTTTGCTGAAGTCAAGGCAGGCAACATCAACTGCTCCCCCTTGGTCCACCACTCTGGTTACCCAGTCAAAGAAATCTATGAGATTAGTTTGACAGGACCTTCCTTTTGTAAACCCATACTGTCTTGGATCTTGTGCTCCTATGGATTCCAGGTGTTGCACTATTCTTTCCTTAAGGAGTGCCTCCATAATATTGCCCACTACTGAGGTAAGACTGACTGGTCTGTAGTTCCCTGCCTCCTCCCTGCTACCAATCTTCTGGAGCAGGATCACATGAGCCCTTGTCCAGTCTTCTGGGACCTCTTCTGTACTCAGAGACTCACTAAACAACTTTGATAATGGTTCTGCTAGTTCCAGCCTTACATCCTTTAGTACCCTGGGATGTATGCCACCAAGTCGCATTGCCTTGTCTACCCTGAGCTTACCGAGCTCTTGTAGGACCCTTTCTTTTGTGAAGAAACTACTGCACATCTCCTTTCCGCCCCCCCCATGTCCATGGTGCTGAGCTGTGGGCCCTGCCCTACCTTCTCTTCAGTAAATAATGAGAAGAAGTATCTTTTTAGGATAGATGCTTTTACACTGTCCTCCTCCTCACATGCCCCTTTATCTTCTTTGATCTTAGCAATACCCCCTCTGGACTGACTCCTTTCACTAATGTATCTATAAAAAGTCTTGTCACCTTCTTTTACTGTTTGTGCTAGTGTTTCTTCAGCTTGGGCCTTTGCCTGCCTTACTGCATTCCTGCCTTCCATGCTTCCCTTAGGAAAAATTTGGTATGCCTCGCTGTCTTCATCCCGCTGTGTTCCCTTATATTTCCTGAAGGCCAGCCTTTTGGCTGCAACCTTTTCTGCTACTGTTGTTGAGAACCAAAGTGGTTTCCTTCTTCTATTGCACTTCCTTTTCTCTCTAACACAATAGGATGTTGCTTCAAATATTGCATCCTTAATGCTTGCCCACTTTGCCTGTACCCCCTCACCTGTATTTTTTTTTGCCAGGGCTAGCTTAACTCTGTTGGCCATCTTATCAAAGTCAGCTTCTCTGAAGTCCCATATTGTTGCCTTGGAATAGGATGATTTAGTTCTAGTGATCAAATTGAACCATACCATGTGATGATCACTGGCCTCCAGGTGACCATCTATCTGGAGATCTGTGATCCTTTCCCTGTTAGTCAGTACTAGATCTGCGATAGCACTCTTCTCTTGTGGGTTGTTGTACCAGTTGTTTGAGACCCTCCCCCTGCAGGGAATCCACCCTGTTTCTAGTTATGGCAGGTGTTCCTGCTGGTATTGACCAATCTGTAACTGTATCTGGCATGTTGAAGTCTCCCATTATCAGAACCTCCCCTTTAGCTGTCATGTTATGTATATCTTCTAACAGTAATGTGTCTATGTCCTCCCCCTGGTCTTGGGGGCCTGTAGACAACCCCAGTTCATATGGATGTCCCATTTCCTGTTTCCAAGGTGACCCACAGTTCTTCTGGCTCCTTATGGGTATTCTGAATTTCTGTAGCTCTGATATTTTCATTGACATTCAGGGCCACTCCACCCCCTTTTGCTCCTCTGTCTCTTCTGAACAGTACATAGCCAGGTACTGAAGTCTCCCAGTTGTGGTTGCTGGTATACCACATCTTGTTGATTGCTAATATGTCCAGTTTAGAATCTGTCATTATTGCCTGCAGGTCTGGAATCTTATTTCCCAGACTGTGAGCATTTGTGTACATGATTTTCCATTGGCCAGATTTTGGTGTGTTAGTTGTTGGGTGAGGTCTGGCATTTCCCATGTGCATTGTATGGGGAGCTGGACCTTTTTCCTTACCCGGTGATGCAAATGAACTGCAAACATGCCGAACTCCTGTTTGACCACTAGCTGGGGGGAAGGGGAGGGATGTTCTTCCCATTCAATGTATGGGGTGCTACACCCCTCTCCCCATTTGCTATTTTAAATATTCTGCAAAGACGTCAAACTTCTGCCCCAATGCACTGACTCCTTCCTTAGTCAGATGTAGTCCATCAAATTTCAAGAACTTTTGCTCCCAAAACTGTTGCCAGTTCCCTACAAATTTGTGTCCTTTCTCCTGGCACCAGCCATTGAGCCACATGTTTAGCTCCCTTATCTCCCCTTCTCTGACCTTCCATCCATCTGTCCCCCTCCCTCCCAGACTGGCAGGATCTCAGAGAAGGAGATGCGAGATGAAATGGATGATAGTTTGACACCCAGCCTGGTCAGGTGTTCCTTGATCTCCACAACTGACTGGCTGGCGAGATCATTAGTACCTATGTGTACCAGGATGTCAATGTTTTTTCCTGCTTCCTGAACAATTTTAGTAATGCGGTCAGTGTCTCTCCATGCTGATGTACCTGGGAGACATCTGACCATTACCTCTGACTGAAGATAGGTATCAGTTCCCCGAATTATGGAGTCTCCTATGATCAGAAGTTTTTTGAATTTCTTTTTTGCTTTTTTTTTGTTTTGGTTCCTGTTTTGGGCGAGTTTTGTTGTGCTAGCTCCTGTGCTGCAGTGTCCTCTGCCCCTTTATTTGATTTCAGAGATAGAGGAAGATACCTGTTTGTAGTTTTTATATGTTTTTGGGAGGTAATATGTTGGAGAGCACTGAGTGATAGGACACTGATTTGCCCCTCCTAACTACCTGCCAACCTCCCAGACCAACTACCCTCTGCGGTCGAGGTGCTTCTGTTGGATGTTGTGGAAATGGCGGGTGGTTCTTATAATATATTTCCTCTTGAATATGCAATTTGAGATGCGCGGTCTCTGCCCATGCTGTCAAGGGCTGAGCTCTTAGATCTCCAATGGCCCAGCATGTAGGACAGTATCCTAAATCCTGTAAAAATGCCCTTCTGAAAAGTGTTCCACAGTATCTGCAGTTAATGATATCCATTCCAGACAAGTTGCTGGGTTTATAACCTGGTCAGAGTAATTAGAAGGAAGAAAATGAAAGCAAAAGTTTGATTTTGTGTTTTGTTTGTTTTTGTATAACTTGTTATAACAAGTTAAATTACTAGTGCCCCTGTGATGTATGCTGCTTTTCTGAATAGCTCAGGGGGGGGAGTGTTTGGCACAAGGTGGCATTAGCACCACTTATGTTTGGAGAAGGCACCATGTGTCAATCTCAGGGCTTTGAGAATCTAGCTGTGTATGTCTAATAATGTAAAGTACTTTAAAATTACACTAAAAACTGTTTTGCGAATACTTGTCAATAGAATCATTGTCCATGTGACTATCAATGCTCACTATAGCTTTTGAAAAAAGGAGATCCATAAATAGCACCTCTGCCAACAAAAGAGAGGGGGAGAACACTATACAATTTAATGGCAGATAAATGTAAAGAAATCAGATAAATAATGCTATAACCTGATAGAAGGGGATGCTGGTAACATGGAGCATGCCTGTAAGAGGCAAATATTAGTGCTGTGCAGAATTTTCAAATTCCGGCTGAAAAAAATTTCACAGAATGTTCAAAATTCTGCCACAATTCAGCTGAATTTTGCTGGAAATGGAATTGCAGAATTCCATGGCTGAAAAATGTGGAATGAGTTTTTCTGCAAAACTTTTGCGGAATTTTATTCGGAGATCTCAATATTTTTAGTGAAAATGGTTGCAGTATGATTTTCCATGGAAAAATACTGTTCTCCACTTATTGGAGCAGGCAGAGTTTTGCAGAAGAACCAATGAAATTCAGAAAGAAATTCCATGGGAGAATGGTCATTCCACACCAATTCTGCCAGCGGAATTCAGAATTTCACACAGCACTAGCAGATATGCCTCCAAGTGTCTAGTTACCAGGACCTAGAACTTCTTCTCATAGATCTCTTACACTCCACTTTGGCAGGGGTGCAGGAGAAATATAACAGTTTGTTTTTCCACTTGGAAAATATGTGGAGTTTTTCAACTGAGGAATCATGGAGGAGGGAAGGGGTGGGGAGTACAGACCAGTTATGCTGTAGAAGAGTAGCTACCACAACAGCTCATCAGTCTCCATAATGTGCTGCAGCTATACCCACTGCCCTGTGATGGGGGGGGAGTGTAGGTTTAGCACTGTCCTACCCTCGGATAAAAAAAGGATGGATCTCGAGTAGGGGAGGGGGAGGAGGGTGGTGCAAGGTTACAAGAGAGTCAACATAAATGAAATAAATCCTAGAGTGAAAAAAGGCAGTACAGTCTTCATGTGCTAGTAAACTGTGGCAAAACAAGCTTTTGATCTCAGGATTCCATTCTGTGCTGTGACTTGAGTGAGGCTCCCATATTTGTGCTGCTGGGTAGCTTTCTTCACAGCATGATGCATTGTTCAGTATCTCCCAGGTCAGGGGTGTCTGATATGAGGCCAGGCTACCCATATGTGCTCTGCAGCAGTAGGGTCTCCATGTTTTGTCATAGGATGCTTTGATCTGACGCAGATGACACCTACAGGCTCCACTTGGATCTATGAGCTGACTATACGGGACCATGGGCAACAGGGCAGGAACTGAAGGGTCACATGCTGTTTTCTGCAGCTGTAGTTGAGGATTATTGGTGCAACTTTGCAAACCTCCCTCTTGGTGTTTTCTAGGCAACAGAAGATCTACATGTTAAGAGGTTAAGAAAAAATCTGCTGAGGTAAGCTAGCATTTTTTGATCTATCATCATTCAAGCTGGAGGACAACTCTGTGCTGAACAAGGTAGGGTGAGAGAAAGAGAAATGTGCAGCTCAGGGAAGCAGGACAATGTTTTGTGCTACCTATGAAGAAGGAAAAGAGAGAAAGGGTTTTGTCCTTCATGAGATGGCCTGGTCCGCTAGAGTATACCAGTACAACTACTACCCCAAGATAGCGGCATTACAGGTCATGCAGAAAGGGTGAGAACACATTCATGCACTACAGAGTTATAGGGAGGTCCTCACAGGTCCCAACCAAAGGTATTGCTTCCATATTGCAAGACCGAACTGGGGATGGAGGAAATGTATTACTGCAAAATGTGTACAGCACATTCCTGTCAATGCCTTCCAGCTGTACATGGTGCATAAAATCCACTTGCTTGTGGTGTTCTTTGCTTGTGTGGTGAAGGGATGGAGGAACAAAAATAAAAGGAATGCCAGCATGCAAGGTTGTAGTGCTGACTGCCAGTAACTGTTACAGCTGTGATATTTCATGTTTCCCTATTTTTGCCACCTCATTGGGGTGTCTAAGTTATAAGCCGTTATAGAATGGGGAGTGACATGGGAGAAGTGAGTAGGGGCACAAGAAGCTGGGTTCTCACCAACTTACATTAAATAAACTCTGCAGTGCTAGCTCTATCTCTGTGCCAGAGTGGAACAAGCATTTGTCAATGCCAAATGTTGATTGCGTTGGTCTGTTGAGCACGCTCACTGGCCCTCTGTCAGTCGCTCAGTCTGTTTCGTCTGGTGCTGCAGGCTGCTGTTTTGTACTGGGCTCCTGCCTGCATTGGCACCTTGTTCTGCCCACTAAGAATTCTGCAGCTGTCCCGACAGAACTCTGTTGAGGTGCTCACTCCCCCTCTCTCACTTGCTCATTCTGGTTTCCCTGCCAATGCAGGCTGCCCATTTGTACTGGGCCCCTGCGTGCATTGGCACCTTTGTCTGCCCACAAACAAATCCGCAGCTGTGCCGACAGAGCTCTGTTGAGGTCGCTCAGTCTCCCTGTCTCACACGCTCATTCTGTTTGTCCTGGCGCTGCAAGCGGCCCTTTTGTACAGGACTCTTGCCTGCACTGGCGCCTTTTTCTGCCCACAAAGAAATCCGTAGCAGTCCTGACAGAGCTCCATTGAGCTCACTCAGTCCCCCTGTCTCACTCACTCGTACTGTTTCTCCCACCGCTGCAGGCTGGCCTTTTGTACTGGGCCCCTGCCTGCATTGATGCCTTTTTCTGCCCACAAAGAAATCTGCAGCAGTCCTGAAAGAGCTAGGGTGAATTCGCTCACTCCTCCTCCATCACTCGCTCTCTCGTTCTATTTCTCCCAGTGCTGCAGGCTGCCCTTTTGTACTGGGCTGTTACGTTGGGCCCTTTCTCTGCCCACAAACAAATCTGCAGCTGTCCCGACAGAGCTCTGTTGAGGTCGCTCAGTCTCCCTCTCTCACACACTCATTCTGTTTGTCCTGGTGCTGCAAGCGGCCCATTTGTATGGGACTCCTGCCTGCACTGGCACCTTTTTCTGCCCACAAAGAAATCCGCAGCAGTCCTGACAGAGCTCTGTTGAGCTCACTCAGTCCCCCTGTCTCACTCACTCATACTGTTTCTCCCACTGCTGCAGGCTGGCCTTATGTACTGGGCCCCTGCCTGCATTGATGCCTTTTTCTGCCCACAAAGAAATCCGCAGCAGTCCTGAAAGAGCTCCGGTGAGTTCGCTCACTCTTCCCTCCATCACTCGCTCTCTCGTTCTGTTTCTCCCAGTGCTGCAGGCTGCCCTTTTGTACTGGGCTCTTATGTTGGTCCCTTTCTCTGCCCATAAACAAATCCGCAGCAGTCCCAACAGAGCTCAGTTGAGCACGGTCACTCCCCCCTTTCACTCGTTTGATCTTAATGTGTCCCAAACAGTGATTTCCAGCAGCGACCGTGCTATTCTGCGGCAAGAGTGCAAAAACAAATTTTAGCCACACTGTGAAAAATGGCAGCTGCACTGTTCATAAGGAGGTGTGGAAAAATGCCACTGTTGAAAATGTGGTGTGAAAATATTACAAAATTGCAGTTACAAGGGTGCATGGAAACAGTTCAACGTACACTTGTAACACAGTCGTGATATGGAGTTTCATCACCAGATTTTCAACATAGGCATTTTAGGACCTCTGCTCATGAACAGTGCCAGTGTAATTTTCTTAATCTGTCCCGAACAGTTATTTTCCACAGTGACCGCGTTATTCTGTGCTGGAACTGTGAAAACACATTTCGGTCAGGATGTGAAAAATGACAGCTGTACTGGTCATAAGGAGGTGTGGAAAAATTCAACTGGTGAAAATCTGGCGTGACAATATTACAAATCTGCGAAGTTACAAGGGTGCGTGGAAAGTATGCAACGCACACTTGTAACACAGTCATTCGTTGGGCTATTATCACCAAATTTTCAGCATAGGCATTTTAGGACCTCTGCTCATGAACAGTATCACTCTCATTTTCTTAATCTGTCCCGGACAGTGATTTCCCACAGCGACTGCTCTATTCTGCGCCAGAAGTGCGAAAACACATTTCAGCCAGGATGGGAAAAATGACAGCTTTACTGTTCATAAGTCGGTGTGGGAAAATGGCAATGTTGGAAATCTGGAATGAAAATATAAATTTGCGAAGTTACGAGCGTGCATGCAAACCGTGTAACACACGCTTGTAACACAGTATTTATGGAGTATCATTACCAAATGTTCAACATAGCCATTTCAGGACCTCTACTCATGAACAGTGTCACTGTCAATTTTTTAACCTGTCCCGAACACTGATTTTCCACAGCGACCGCGCTATTCTGTGCCGGAAGTGCGAAAACACATTTCTGCCAGGATGTGAACAATGACTGTTCACAAGGAGGTGTGACAAAATGGCAATGTTGAAAATCTGGTGTGAAAATATTGCAAATTCATGAAGTTACGAGCGTGCGTAGCAACTGCACAGTGCACACTCGTAAAACAGTCACTTTGGAGATTTTTTCCACCCAATTTGCAACATAGGCTTTTTGAGAGCTCGCCTCATGAACACTGGCACTGTTGTTTCGTTAATCAGCCCGAAGGTGATTCCATGCAGTGACCGCGAAATCACCTTTTGGGGCCGATTAATGCCATGACAGTTCAAGAATTCATGAGGAGGGGTCCCAAAAACCCCATGTGGAAAATTTGGTGAAAAAATTCCAAAAAATGCCCGAGATATGCAGTAAAGTTGAAAAAAACCTATGTGTTACATTATACAGCTTACCGGCATTTCCTCAGTTCGCGGTCAGCTTTGAAGAGTGCAGACATGTTCCCGGTCCACCAAAGATCATCACACCGAGCTCTTAAAGTACGTATGGGGTGAGAGGGGGTGTGGGGAGGCAGGGTGTGCAGTGGGTGGGTGCGGGTTGCAGGTGGGAAGCAGGACGAGAGCCAAAGGACGGTTTCCTTTTTTCCAGGAGAAAAAAACAAAACAGACATCACCTTTTTTTAATTCGCAGGGGCATCTGGCATGCTGGGGTGGGCTCCCAGTGTGCCAGCAGAGACTTTCTTGTCAGGGAGGCAGCAGTAGCCGACGGGGGATTGGGCACCCCATCAGCAAAAGGGCAGAGGGTATCATTATGCCGATGGGGATTGGGCACCCCGGTGGCAGAAACAAAAGCGGGGGTTAGAGAATGCCCATGGGGAGTGGGCTCCCCCGTCTGCAACAAAAGAAACACAGGAGTACCAAAGCCGATGGGGATTTTGGCCCCGCCGGCACCAAACACATGGTGGAAGAGTATTGTTTAGAACATGGCGGCAAGCCGCCATGTTCACAAACAATATCAGGGGTTTACATCTCACCCTGCAATGACGGGTCACTCCTCATTGCAGCGGATGGCTGACACTGCAATGACGAGGCGCCCCAGATTGCAGTGGCTGATTTTTTAGAAAGTTGTGGCATACTGGCTGAACTAGTGTCAGTAGCAGTGTGCCATGGCATTGGGGGAAGCGGGATAAGCCTTTGCAGGCTGTGGGGGCATTGGCCACAACAGTGCTATGCCTCCACAACCTGTTTGTGGAGAAAGCTGACGCAACATGTTTCTTGAGCATGCATGCATGCAATCAACATAAAAATGGCAAAAACACATAGTTAAACTAAACCTATCCTGCAACTGATTGTCGGCTAAGTAGTCTAATACCCCCAATACCATTACAAAAGTAGGAAATTACCAAATTCCAGGATACCTAGTATAAGTACAGTAAGTGAAAATGTGGTTGGGGTGGTAGCAGGTTTATGACTGTTAAAGGGGGAGAGGAAGATTCCATGATTATAAGATTGGTGTCAACAAAATCAATACTCTAGCTTATTGCTGGGGGGGGTGTGTGTGTGTTAGTCACCAGCAGTTTGATGAGGAAGACAGATAAAATATTTCTGTCAGACATACGTGAGTGTCACAAATACTTACATTAAGTAGTGTACAAGTCTGTGAGAGTTTTTTACTAGGAAAAGTTCAAAAGTTTTTCCTGTGTCTCTTTAAAAAAATCAGTTTGCTGCCCTGGCTATTGATGGGGCATCTTTTCAGAGTCATGTTGGGCAATGGTGGCCTGTTAAATCTGTTATAGTGTCCACTGGTGATTGGGCTATGTTATCTCAGGATTGATGGAGTGTATCCATTGTTAATTGTGAGGCAATAATCATAAAGCAAAAGTTGTTCATCAATAATCGCGAAAACATAATCGGCAACTATAAAACAACAGTGCTGTACTTTAATAGCAAATGTTTATGCATCAAAAAAGTGAAGGATGAAATCTCGATTCTCAGAAATCTATTGCCTTCCATGCACCAATCTACCTTCTACCATGATCTTCTCATACCACTACCAGGCTCTAGACACCACAAGCTCACATATTAATATGGACATCACCAGTAAACTTTATGAGCGGCTTCTTTATCCTTGCAGTTAAGACAGCTAGCATATAACATAAGATGCCTACCTTTTTGATTGGTGACAAACTCAAGCTCTATTATTCTGATACTCAACAACTCCTCAATAACTCCTCAGCAGCTCCACTTGCATACCAGGGAAACTTCTGAACAACCTGTTTATATGCTACACACTGACCCACAGAGACCCCTGACACTTGTAATGAGTGGACGAGCTAATTGTCTGAAATAGCAGTCAGTATTCAATATTTTTATTTCCATCACAGTAAGATTTAAAGATTTGTAATTATATCTCAAAAAAAATCTACTTAGTTAATTAACACGGTAGTAATTTTGTAACCCAGCTGTCATAGTGGACGTATATGAGTAAGGAGCATTGTGAAGCAGAAGGAAACACAGTATGAGAGCAACATTAGAAGCAGTACATAACAAGCATCACAAGCAGCACAAAGTAAGTGAAGACTGAATTAAAAATATTACCCTGTCATGTACTACAGCAGAAATGGGTTTCCGATGAGGAAAAGATGAAGAAAGGATCATGATTTTGAATTGAGGCATATTGTGCTGTTGCTCATTTTGTAGTCACCATTATACACTCGCTATAATGGCAATAGCTATTTTTTGGCTATTATTACATAGAACCTGGTGGAATGGTTCTGTCTCTGGATGGTGGCTGTGGTCATGATGGAGTTGCTGGACTCAGTCCTTTCTTCAGAAGAGGCAGTGTACATCTGTCGGGTGGTGAGAAATCAAAGCTGTTTTCACCCATTGATGCCCTAGAGTCTCTACTTTGGCTACAGTGGTGGGGGCCTTGCAGTAAAGGAGGCTTGTATGGTTGATGCACCCAGCTTGCAGTGCTTAATGTACTTATGATACCACTGCTCGGGGGGCTGGACTGGTTGAGGGGGATGGGTAATATGGAGTTGTATCCATCTACAGCTAATGGTCTGGGTGGCTTTTCAAAGATCGGAGCTTAGGCGAAGTCCTGAAGTGGCAGTGTCTTTTGCAGTGCCAAGGTCCAGCCCCCAGGAGTATTTAATAAAATCTACAGCTTCAGTTACCTCATGAAATTCATGAAAGACCTCGTTGTGCTATATCTTGAATGAGACTGAGTAGGTCCTATGATATTTAATACCAGTAGCAATATACCGCACTGCCAATACAGCTCGATATATTACAAATGGCATAATTCTTATTTTTGCAGGGGGCTGTGCCCCTGAACTCCCCCCAACTAAATTATCTAACTGTGGGGGGGTTACCAGTAAATATCGCACAAAGTGTGAAAAAAAAAATTCCATGCGTTTGGGATCGGGAATCGAAACCTGGTCCCAGACCCACTGCCTGCTTCCCTTGCTGCCAGTGGCTCAACCCATCAAGCCACATCAGTTGCTCAGCAGACCCCTGTCCCAGCTGGATACTTATCCTGCACCAGGAAGAGTGAGGGGGTACACTACCACCCATACATCCTTTTGAAGTTTACACTCTCTTGCTCTTACCTACCATGCTGTTCCTACCGTGTGGTCATGTTGTGCACTGTAGAGCATCTGACATACTGACCCAGTAGGTCTGCTGACCAAGACAGATTCCTATGAAGGTTGTATGGTATTTATTTTATTTAGCCAAATAGTCTTGAAGGAGGGAGATGCAGTGGTCGTGCCAGGGTATGGGCCATTCTCTCTAGGCAGCCTAAGCAATTTTTTTTTAACAGAGTATTTTAAGCACAGACAGTATGTGTCTGGGCTTTCCTCTCAGCTTCATAATGGGGGCTAGAGATCAATGTGAGCACTGAATATCTAGTTGCCCCCCAGATACATTCAGCAGCCCAGACAGTAGATGAATAAAAATGTTATACATGTTTTCACTTTCCACTCTCACGGGCACCCCTGTAATGCAAATGTTTTTCCTGTGACCCCTACAGTCCAGATTGTCAATTTTATCCCATGGTAGGGATATTTCATTTTTAAGAAGGTGGATCTCTGTGTCTCTGAAATCAGCTTGGTGGTAGAGATGGTGAAGGGTTCTATCTCATCATTGACTCGAAAATTCATTTGGTCCATTTGCCCCTGCAGGGAGCTCTTGCTGGTTTTCACTTGTAAGACCTCTTCTAATATTTTTGAGGACATACTGTACTCTTGATTGAGGACATATTCTTGATACAGTAACTGCTGGGTCCATGGGTTGCACTTAGCTCAGCAAGGCTAATAACACCTCAGAGGAGCTGAGGTTTCAGTAGACAATTTCGTGAGGAAAAGTCAATATATTTGATCTGATTTTAATGGATTTTGTTAGAGCTGAATGAAATCTAACAAATGCTGGTGGACAAAACTCCCCTTTTAAAAATTAAAAACAGGGGACCCAATTCTGAAAAGGTTATGCCTGGCATAACTTGACTTGCGCCAAAATAAATGGCGTAAGTAGCAAGTTATGCTAGCAGTTGCAACATACTGCATTCTGCAAAGCAGCCTGTGACATATCACAGGCTGCTTAAGCCAAAGTGGAAATATGCCCTAACCCCTCTGCGACATGGCACTATGGGGTTTATGGCAGCAATTGCACCCTATTCTCGAAGGGGAGAAACCAAGTCCCCCAGTTTACTATTCTCAAACAATTCCTGGAGGACATCCACCAAAGTACAGTTACACCAGCTTTTAATGTACTTACACCCTCCGGGGGTTGTGCAAATGTGCTGCAGGCCCATCACCCAAGACATGTCACCCTCCCCCCAATGCTCTGATCCTCATAATGTTCAAGTGAAAGCCCCACAGGGCTAATCATGCACCCCATGCCCCGTTCCTCATAATGTCCCAGGTAAAGCACCACAGGGTTAATTATGCTCCCCAAGCCCTGACCCCCAAATTGTAATGTTTAAAGCACTGCAGGGCTACTTATGCCCCCCCAGGCCCTGATCACCAGCCGCCCTCAAATGGCACATACTGTAAAAATAAAAAAAAAATAAAAAACATTATCCCTGGTAGTCTAGTGCCCCCCCAACCCAGCAGTGCCAGACCACACTGCTCCCCCTCACCTCCACCCAGCCAGTAAGTGGCACAGCCCACCTCTATCCACCATGGCCAGCTGCTGACTGAGCTCCATCTGAGAGTGTACCAATGTAAATAGTACGCCCTCAATGAATGAGCTGTCATTCATTGAGTGTGTACTATATACAGGAGTACACGATCAGATGGAGCTCAGTCGGTGGCTGGATATGGTGGTGAGAGGTGGGCTGTGCCAGTTGCCAGCGTGGCTGAGTAGGGTTTGGGGGTAGCAGGATAGTCTGGCACTGCCGGGTGGGGGGCCACTAGACTACCAGGGATAATGAGTTAGGGTTTTTTAATTTTACAGGATGTACCATTTGCTGACGGCTGGCGATCAGGGCCTGAGGGGGCATAATTAGCCCTGTGGGGTTTTAAATATAACAGTTTGGGGATTGGGGTGGGGGGGCAGCATGATTAGCCCCACAGGGCTTTGACTCTCTCTATTTGAGGATCGGGGCATGGGGGGGCACTTGTGCCCTTCACGTCCAGGGTTGCGGCTTGTGACAAGCCTTTCAGGTACTCCCTTCATTTGACGTACCTGTGTGATTGTCGCAAGTCACAGGACTTAGCCGCGGAGACCCTGACCCTTACAGAATTGGGCGCAAGATCCTTTTCGTAACTGCATCCCCTGCATGTCACAACTTGTGACATGCCCAGGGGTGCATCTAGAATCAGGACCAGGCTTTTTAAAATATGTGGTACCCAAGGTGAGGAGCTAACAAACTACACAACCATCTTGGTCATGCTCCACCTGGAAGTCAATGCCCAGTAATGTGATCAACATTTGGACTATATCAGGGATCAAAACACTGTGGGACACTTTTTATAGGCGTTAATATGAACAGCAGGGAGGCCCAGGGCAGGGAGAAATCTGGAGTGGTAGAGAAACCAAGCAGGATATTAGGGCAGACTGGATAGAATCAAATCCATGTAGTCCCTGTTTCATCTATTTACAGTCTCTCTGTAACACCAAACATCTAGATTTGATATTTCACCTCATAGTGTGCTATTCTGGTGGGGGGCTAAAAATATGTCATTTGTAATTTGGACAGTTTGAAATAAAATTACATAGGTGTGTTGCAGTAAAGCAGTAGTCAAGTTAAAACATTTACATGAAAAAATAATGTTCCACTTGAAAATACATCATACAGTAGCAATTAGTTAATTTTAAGATCTTCTGGGAATTACAACATAATACATATGGGGCTTGATATTTGAGCAGTTAGTGCACCACTAACGGGCTCTGCACTGCACTAACTGTGATTTGCATGCTCAAATTTAGTCTAGCATATCAGGTACCACATTGGATGGCATAGATATTGTGGCCTGGACCTGTTAGTTTGAGTGTTAACTCCAGGAGCAGGATTTTCAAAGGGAGTTGCAGGGAATCCCTGCATCAAGTCCAGACACCTTTGCAGCACATACTCCACGTTTTAGCACATCTGGCACAGTTATTACATTTTACCCGATTTATGGCAGCTATCGCAGCTTGTACCAAATATTTGATGCAAGACCCATAAAAAGGGTACCTTGGATTGCCACAATCTAGACCAGGAAAAGTTGGGCTAACTTGAGGCATTTGACACATGGAATAAAAATCCCAACTGCCAGCCAGGTGATTGCCACTAGCTCCATGTGTCATATCTTTGACGCACCTGGGGTTTGCATCAGTCCAATACTTTTGAAAATCCGGCCACTGGTGTGCCTGAACATGAAGGTGGTGGGATGTATAAAGTGTGCACTGGTATATTCCAATGTTCTGGAGTTGCAAAAAGGTGGTCTACATGATGCTATCAAATGCTTAAAAAACAATATATTTTTACAACGTGAACAGTGCGTGTCCCCATCTCCTTGCAACAATGTGTATACCTTGCATCAAGTGGCACACCGCTTATACTCCAGAGCTCCAGTACTAATATTCCCTGGTGTCCAGTAGTGTTCCCTCCCTCAACTGATCCCCATTAGTTAGAATATTTGTTACCCATTGGTCCCTCTCTCTCACACAATCCTGTGCTCCTCCGAGTACCTGTAGGTAATATATTTCACAATCAGTGCCCCCACCCCCTAACCTCCCCAATCCAAGTGACAATATCCCTTGTGTGCAGTTGCACCCCCTTCAATGGAGCCTCCATGCTTGTCCTGAGATAGTACCAGCATATACCCTCTCTTTATTCTCCACAACTTGCCACAATAGTCTTTGCACAAGTATGGAACCTTTACACAAGCATGCGTATTGACATATTGCTTGTGGGACGTCTTTTCAAAATCATGGAGCTTTGGTGATTACAAATGACAGCCCGCAAGAACTGTATTAATATACATGCTTATATAGCAATATAGTACTTCTATGTGGGAGGTAATGGCCACCAATGGTGTTGAGAGGACGTATATGACAGCTGCCATCTCGTAACTTGGATAAGAGGTTAAGGGAAAGCTGATGGAAGGCCACTTGATACCAGTGATGTTGGCACCAAGACCAGGGTGGTGGTGGTGGTCTGGGGGGCATCAGATGAAAGGGACGATACCTCTGGCTACCAGGAGCTGGTGAGGGACCACCAGACACAAGCAGGTCTTACTGATAGCTCTCAAGTGACTGAGTAGTGACCACTGGATACCAGGGAATCTTACTTAAGGGGAATGGGAGTAGGTGTAGATGCCACTGGACACCAGGGAGAGATAGAGAGACAGTATTGACAGGTTGGGAACTGAATGGTCATACCCCATGAGCTCAGATGGAACAGCAACTACAGCCGTACTGTAGCTCATAATGAGATGGTTCGTAGTTTGGTGCACCCTGCATTTTGAATGTGATCATTAACATTTTAAGTACATGTATCAATATTGCAGGTTAGCACTTTAGAGCTATGGATGTTTGTGAAATGCAGACTACATTGTGTGTGGTGGTTTAGCATGACTATTATGAACTCATTTTGTTTTCTGTACAAGGTAATTTCTTAACTGTGGTACACACAGCTAGGAACTATATTGGAAACCTCCTTGTGTAGATCAAGCAATTTGGGCAGTATTTCCAATGTATCTAATTTTGTGCTTCACACATGTAAGCATGACCCACAGACTTTTGCATGCTAGTTAGCATGACCTTTGTATATACTGCCCCATGTGTACTAAGAAATCAATCCTGTGGGCAGTTCCTACCTTCTGAAAGAGACCATCACTCTTTTTATAGAATGTGAAGTACAACTGCAGTGGCTGTTGTGCTTCTTGTTGAGGTTAGAAAGTAGCACTGAAGTGTAGTGGAGTTTGATTCCATTTTGCTGTTTCTAGAAAGCTGTTAACTGCAGTTGTCTAATTGATAGGGTTTACTAAAGGCTAGCCTGTACAAAGCTTGGGATGAGTTGTTATATAATACAGTGCCTTTCAAACTCTTCTAGCAGAGGCCCACATCCTTGTCTAATATTTGTTATGCAGACCACTTGAAAATGACAACAAGTTAAATACAAGCAACAACAGTACATAAGCAACAAGACATGATGGGGTGTGGTTTATTCTGGATAAATGCACATCTAGGGGTGTAGTGAGGAATGAGACCACAGGCCGAATGTCTTACTGCCCCATAGAAGTGCACTTATCCAGAATAAACCACACCCCAGAGTGTGTTATTGCATTTGTAAAATGGGTATATGTCGAAAAATGCTATAACTTTTTGAAAATATTAACAAATATTAAAAGTCTTTGTTTTTGAAGTAAAATAGTCCCTCTGCTCCACCCCAGTCTCTATTTATTGTATCAGTCTTGGTTGTCAGACCTGCCTCTCCCTTTTATTAAGACTCTGATTTGTTCCTCACTTTCTTTTTAAGCTAATTGTGAATTTCTTTTGAGAGTGTTTTGTCTCACATCTGCTCTTCTGTATTATATAGAGAGCGACATCGGCAGGTCACTAGGCCACAAGTAAGACCAAAATGTCCTTGTGGTCTTGCCGGCAGCAGGCTTGCATCTGCGGTTGTGTAGTGTTTAAACCTGCTGGCTGTCTCACTCTCTCTTACTGGGAATGGAGAGCGAGAGACTGCCGTGGAGTTGGCTGAAGAATGCGAGCTAGAGACAGCTGCTGAGCCACCTGAAGAGTGTGGGAAGAAGAAAACAATGTTTTTTTTTTTGCGTGGGGGGCTTTCATTGTGCTCACTGTTCTTGCCACTGTGAGTTGTGGACTTTGCATCTGGAGGGATCTATGATGTTCCAGGGCACACTGTTGGGGACCAGGCTATGTGTGTGGGCAGGTGGCGGGGGATATGGCTGCCATGCAGCATACTGGGGCAGTGTGGACATGTGGTGGGGAGGGGTGTGAACCTGCCATATGCGGATGGGGCACAGATGTATGGTGGGGGGTGGTCTGGCAGTAGTCAGGGTCAGTCTACTGCTTGGAGGAGGCGACACTCAGCACTGCCATCTACGGGGACCAGGCACACATGTCAGGGGGATCCATGGCACTGATGGGGGTCGGGGCACACCTGTGTTTGGGGGGAGTCCGAGCACCACTAAATGGGTTGGGGAAGACATGTGTTTAGGAGGGGGTGCCTGGCACTATGGTACAAACTGGATCCCATTTCGGGCACTCACCCAATCAGCTGCCCCAGCCCTTGCCATCTGCCTAGTGGCCTGGGGTGACACAGTGGATGGCTTCCCAGTTCTGCCACAACCGGTGGTGCATGTCCATGGGGGTGCATAGTGTGTTACAGCAGGGTCCCCCACCATAACCTGTGCCCTCCTCTACACCCCTGTGTGCTGCACTCCACATCTTTGTGAATGGTGTGTAGTGCAGGCAGACCCCCACCCAAACTCTGCCCACCCCCAGAGTGTAGCTCTCTGTATGGCTGGGGATTGGCATGTACCAGTCTTGCACCCACTTCATGAATGCCATTGGTCCACTGCTCTGCTGTATTCACATGTAGCGAGGTCTACACGCCCGGTTTCCGTGCTGCATAGGCTTCATTCATAGGGCCCATTGTAATCAGGTAATCATCCAGTGGCTGAAGTTTGTGTTGTGACCCATTGTTTGAAAACAACTAATCTTGAATAAAACAAAACTAATTTGAACAGGTATGTTATAGAATTAATTTCAAGACAACCTAGTGGAGCTCAGGGGAATGTTCTGGTAGGGATGTGCACAGGGTCCCAAATTTTGGTTCATCAAATGTTCATATTCAGCTAAACCACTATTCAGATCATTTAGCATTTAGACTTGGGTGCAGATTGTTTTACAGAAAGTGACTGCAAAGCAACATTTGAATTCACTGGTTCTTGTGCATAGAGTTTAGGAGGATAAGACAGTCCCATGGCTACCAGTTCTGCACCAACACCCAAAACAGCAATCAGATATTTTTTATTTGCTAGAAAATAAGTAAACCCTAACCAACAATGGTTTTGTCCTAACCCTCCAACCACCTCCTCAAGTGCTGAACCTCAAGAAAGTAAGAGTGAACATGACAGATTAATGCAAGGGTAACTAGGTATGGGAGAAAAAAAAATATTCATATTCATTTTACATAATTTTACTTTTAATGTCTGTGCATAATTTCTGTGAAAGGGCTGAGAAAATTCTGCAACATTTCACATCATAGCATTTTTTAGAGGTGGTTTTTGTGTGCAACTTTTGTTCTTTTCTTTGTTTTTGTATTTTGTGCATACCTATGGAATTTGTATTCTTATCCACAGGATTTATGTCTATTAAAACTAGGGATGGGAGAACTGGCTCTTTGTTATATAATGAGCCCCAAAGACTGATCTGCCTTGACTGGACTCTAGATCAGAAGTATTTGTCCATTGGCTGTGATTTGATGCTGTCCTGCCTATAAACCAGTTTCAGATCTGCCAGTGGCTAGTGGTACAGTATGCAAAGTCATAAAAAATCACTTCACAAATTAATTTTTGAATTTGCCACAGTTCACAAAGTTACTCCACCTTGCAAAGTGCCAATTGATGGTATAGGAGTAGCTTTGTAATTTGCAAATTTGGTAACTTCACGAGGAGAAGATGGAAGGTTTGATACCTTTTATTGGACCAACAAGTGTCTTGTACAAAGATGGAATTATACACAAGCTTTCAGGGCCACACAGGTCCGTTCTTCAGGTGAATAGCAACACTGAGCAACATAAGCAGTATTTATAGCCACTGTGGAGCAATTAAAAATCAGGAAGTGAAGTAGGATGATGATAAAGGGGACTAGAGATAAAAGTCTAAGATGCAAAGTAAAAATATGAGATGAAATGGGGAGAGGGGCTAAGTAGAAACAGATCAGTAGGAGATGAAAGGAAGCTAAACGGAAGACAAAAGCATGCAGATAGGATCTGAGATCAGAGGCTGGCTATAAGGGTAGAATAGGCAGGCGATGCCTAAGAGATGCAAGGAAATCAAGAAATTAGGAGAAACAAAAGAACAAAAGGCCTAGATAAAGTGTGAGGTAGTATAAACTGAGGTGTGAAAACAAGAGGCAGTGGGTGGGACTGAGCTAAAGAGTTAGTAGGAGAGGCAGGGAGGTTGTGAGGTACAGGTAAAAAAAGCAGATCAGGCAGAACTCGGAGAAAAAAATAATAATAAGTGAAATACAGAACCAAAGTGTGATAAATAATGACAAGATTTAGTACACAATAAAATAGAATTACAGTTTACCATAGTGTGTCATGAAACCAATGTCCCGATTCAGTCCAGAAATGTTAGATTTAAATTGTCTTTCTGCCCTGTGTGTTTCTGAAGTTACCTCTTAGTAACAAGACAGATAAATCCAAGAGAGAGTGATCTGTTTGTGAAAATGGTTTCCTACTGGAGTGCTGATAATCTGATTTACTATTGTATGATGGTGGTGATTCATCCTGGTTTTCAGTGTTTGGCTAGTTTCCCCAATATAGCAACCATTTGTGCACTTCTTGCATTGAATTAGGCAAATTACATTGCTGGATTGACATGTGTAGGATCCATTAATTTGTATTATGTTGTTCTGGCTTGTCTTAATGGTGGCCTGTGTGCAAATGTGGGTGCAGGTCTTACATCTTACCATGTTACATGATGTTATCCCTCTTGTTTTCTGGTTATTTTGATCTGCTGGGAGTTTGTTATGAATTATTATGTTTGAGAGGCTGGGTGGCTGCTTATAGGCAATGACAGGTGGTTCAGGGAAGATGTCTTTCAGTATTTCATCTTTATTTTTTTTTTTTTTTTTTTAGCTTTTGTTGACCGGGTAAGTGCACTAGGCAAATCCTGCCTATTTTCAGGCACAACCTGGGGGAGAGATGCAGATGAATGCCAACTGACCTTGAACCAGATTAAGCTGTTGGTGGTATTTTTTAGTGAATGAGGGAAATTTGGCCAGGACACCTGGGAAATTCCCCTACTCCTTTCGATAAGTGCCATGGGATCTTTAACATCCACCTGAACTACCACCAATACAGGCAGATGGGACCTCGGTTTAATGTCTCATCCGAAAGACGGCACCTCATAAATGCAGCACCCCTCTCATGCTGCATTACAGTGTCAGTACTGGGATATTAACCCAAGTGCCAGATGTGGGAACTGAACCCACAGCCCTCTGATCTCCCGGCCTCAGAGGCGAGTGTGCTACCTACTGAGCCACTGACACTGATCTTCTCTCAGCATGGGTTGTAGCTCTTTGACAATTTCCTGAAGGGGTTTTAGCATGGGGCTGTAAGTGATCACTAGAGGTGTGCAGTCAGTTTGATGTCTTTGCCTGTATTCCAGCAGATTGTCTTGTGGTATTTGTATGGCCGTTTCAAATTCTCTGTCAATTTGTCTTGGACAGTGGCCCTGCTGAATTAGGGAATTCTGAAGTGTGGAGAGCTGTCTGTCTCTTGTTCTTTCATCAGAACAGATTCAATGGTATCGAATTGCCCCTACTGTAGAATACAGATTTTTTTGTATGATTTGGGTGGAAGCTGGAATTATGCAGTTAGCGGTGTCTGTCAGTAGGTTTTCTGTAAACAGCAGTTTGTATATGTCCATTTTTAGTGATACTGCCTGTGGTGTCAAGAGAATCTATGCTGCTGGTGGAGTATTCAATAGTGAGATTTATGGACTGATGACAGTTGTTAAAATCATGCTGGAATTTTTTGAGAGAGTCTTCACCCTCTGTCCAAATCAGGAATATGTAATCGATAAATCGGAGGTAGACATATGGATTATAAGGGAGGTGTTTAAAAAAACTTCACCAGCAAAGTGAGTTCCACAGGAGAAGTTCGCAATGTACTGTGCAACTGGAAGTCACATAGTACTGAAAAATAAACTGTATGCCATGAGGAGGCTATGTTTAGCACATTCTTCTGAAGAGAGAGTTGGAGAAGTCTTCATTGCTTGTCTGAGAAAAAATCCTTTAAAATCCTTCTGAAAACAGCCTTTTGAACCCAGATTACTCACAAATAGTTCTAGAGGGCCTTCTGTTGCTAGATTTGTGTTGCCTTCTTTCTGTTTTTTATTGATTATTTAGTTTAAAGTTACGGTTTTGCTTTGTCTGTAGTAAAGCACTGCTGTGGTAGAGGAGAGATGTTTCAGTTAGCAAGGCAGTCAAGAATGATCAGAACTCTAAGCCTTTTTGACTGTGAAAACTATTCTGTGTGCAGCAGATTTCTAATATATGTTCACTTTAGACTTTCTTATTGATTATTTTTGACTGTGGCCGGTGGCTTCTCATTTTGTGTTCAGTCTAGTGTGGTTGATTGAAGTAGTTTTTTTGTGTGTGGGTGTGTGCGTCTCTCTCTTTCTTTCCCCCTCCCTCTCTCCCTCACATTCTCCTAGCCTGTTATCTGATTCTGATACCAACCCCCTCAGACCAGTATTTTAACTCCCAGCTCCCTTCTACTTCCAGCACAAACGAAGGTACACTGAACCCAGATCTTCCTGTCTGCACTAGACCCTACAGCCCTCTTTTCCTGCAGCCCATTTTGAACTTGGCTAATTTTGAACCTCTTCATCTTTCCTATCTCTTTTACCTAGTTTAATTATTTTGAAGCATATCTGAATGGCAGCCTGCTTATCATCTGTTTAGATATTTTTTTTGCCTACTTCTCCATTTGCAAATTATACTGCATAGCCACTAGAGGGCAACAACTCAATTAATTTGCTGCTGCTGGCAACTGTCACTGTCCACCTCTTCTCACAGTTAGATTACCTCTGTCACTGCCACTTATCTTCTCCTTACTATGGATTAGTATACCCTGTTCTATTCTTGCTCCCCCAATCCATACAATATGCCCACCCGTCCTTCACCACTTCCCCTCCTTCTAATTCTTCTATCAATTTTATCTATCTCAGCTCCACACTCTCCTCAGTCCAGTAAACCTTCCTCACCTTTCCCCTCTGCTCTCCTATCCCCTACCTTTATCCTTGCCATAACTCCTACACCCCCTCAAGTACTCTGTTCTCACTTCCCTCACCTCCCCTTGCTACTCTATTCTCAGCCCCTAATCACCTAGCTTTCCTTCACAATCTTATTTTCACCTCACCTAGCCCCCACCCCACCAAAATACTTCCAAAATCCTCAGCCAGTCACAAATGCCATAAATTCCATTCATTCATAATAGCACTCCTCTTACTCGCATCAGGAAATGTTCATCCCAATCCTGGTCCCGCAACTCACATCCCTTCCAGTTGCAATCCTTTCACTAATGTACCAACATCCCCCACCCCCTCTGCCCTCCCCAAGGACCTGAAAATCCTTCACTTTAACATCTGCAGGCTTGTGACAAAAACTGACCTTTTACATCCTATGGTAATCTCTCTCACACTTGATATACTAATTTTAACAGAAACTTGGTTAAACTCTAAAATACCTGATCTCGCCATTAATATTCCAGGTTATTCCATAATCAGGCAGGACAGGACTGGCAGTGGTAGTGTAGTAGCCATGTATATTCTGTCCTCACTTCAGTTCTCAACCATCTATCATCCTCAATACCATCTGCCTATGAAGCACTTGTAGTGAACACTGCCTTGCCCTTTTCTTCCCCTATCTTCATAGCTGGCATCTACTGTTGACCTGGTTCCAAGTCATCCGATATTTTGGATCTCATTACCTCCATAACCTCTCTCTCACATAAAGGTGAGCTATACATCCTGAGTGATGTAAATCAAAACTGGCTATCACCAACAACTGCCAAGACATGAAATGATATCATGGCCCTCAAACTCTCCTAACTCATCCTGGAACCCACCCACCTAAATCATAAAACTCTTAACCACTCCCTGATAGACTGGGCTCGGCACGGGGTCACAAGACATTATGCCTCATGGCAAAATCGTGCTGCCAATACAGTTTTCTGCCATGAGGGCATAAGTCTTTATTCTGGGGCTCTGCCCCACCCTATTATGGGGTCTGGCCTTAAACCCCCACTAAAGATTCTCAATTCCGGGGAGGGAGGGGTTCAACTCAGAGCGCACACAAGTAAATAAAAAATTAAATATTCTGGAACTGGGAAGTAAACCCGGTCCCAGACACAGAGCCTGGGTTGCTGCTGCTGTGGCTCAGTCCTGTGAGCCACAGCAGCTGTTCAGTGGAATCCACTCCCAGCAGAGGTCATATCATCTGCTGGGAAAGCGCTACTGCCGCAATACCGCATACAGCAGTATACACGGTATTGCACCATTAGCGGTTACAGACTACGCTGTACTCACTTAGCCATAATGTCGTACGCTTTTAAGCGTGCAACATTATGACCTAGTAGGACTGGGTTCTCACCTCTCACCCCTACTGAGTCATTAAATCAGGCATCCTTCCGGATACCCTCAGTGATCACCACCCAATCTTCATAGTCAGGAAAGTCCATAGACCTAAACCGCCTCACAAAATTCTGCAACTCTGCTCCTTCAGTTCCTTAGACCTTAATCCCCTTCTTAATGAACTGGCAAGCTCTGATTGGTCCCTATTGCCTTTGCCCCTTCCATTGACTAAGCCCTCACTTATTTTAAAGATAAATTTCTAACTACATGGAACTCCTACACTCCTTTCAAATGCACTAGAGTTCATGGCAATCATCATCCCTGGGTCTCCCCAGAGTTACTGCCCTGTCTCAGGGAACGGAACAAAGCTTGGAGGAAACGAAAGGCCTCCCAGCTTCCCCTAGACCATGCCAGATATCACATGTTAAGAAATGCCTACACAAAAGCTACCAGACTTGCCAAGTCTGAATATTTTAAATCATCTTTTCTTAAAAATATCAATTTCCCCTCCAAATTCTGGAAAGTTGTCCATGCCCTTTTCCCCCTTCACATCCACCTCCTCCGTGCTTAAAATAAACAACTCATTGGTCTCTGAACCATGTTCAGTGACTCAAGAGTTTAACTCCTATTATACCTCCTGCACCATTGCACTTCAAAAGTCACTCCCCTCTAACCTCCCCCTCCTCATCCTCTCACACCCAGTACTCAACCTATCCATGCCATCCTTCTTTCTCTTTTTCTGTGGTCTCCCCAGAAGAAACACTAATGGCCCTTCTCTCTCTTAATCCTTCCAAAGGCTCATTGCAGGTTGATCTTTAACCTATACTCCTCTACTTTTCAGCTTCTGCTATAGCTTACCCTCTCTCCTTGATCTTAAATCTTTCCTTCTCATCCTCATCTGTCCACTCATCCAGGAAACATGCTGTGGTCCTCCCTCTCCCAAAGGGTGGTGACCCCTCCTCCCCTGCTCATTTTCACCCAATCTCCCTACTCTCTGCCCTTGCTAAACTCCAAGAACACCTGGTCCTCTCTCAGCTAACCTCCCTCCTCGATGACTCTTCCTTTTTTACCCCATTCCAATCTGGTTTTCAGAACAACCACTCCACTACCACCTCCCTACCAAGGCTCGCTGACTCCATCCTCACTGGGATGGATAATGGCCTCATTACCTCTGCCATCTTTGTCAACCTCACCAAGGCATTCGACACAGTATCCCATGGCCTACTTCTTGACTCCCTTATGGCTGCTAGGTTGTCTACTTCTGCTCAAAACTGGTTTAGAGCTTACCTGTCAGGCAGAACACAATCAGTCAAGATCTAGGATACAATCGCTGCCCCTCTTCTGTTTTCACTGGAGTCCCATAAGGCTTGGTGCTTGGACCCATTCTCTTCTCCATCTCCGTAAATGACTTGCCCTCAGTATGCTACCCCTCCACCTCTATTCATATGTATGCCGATGACACTGTCCTGTTCTTGTCTGGCAAACGCCCTGCTGATGTTGCAACCATCCTTCAGCTTGACTTCCACCAGGTTCAGTTATGGTATGCCTCACATCAACTATTCCTAAATGCCAAAAAGACTGTCTCCATGACCTCTGGCACAAGGCATAGACTATCTAGGCTGCACCTTTTATCGTCTTCCCATGCACTTGATGGGACGATATTAAAGGACACCTCTTCATTCAGATACCTTGGGGTTTGGTTAGACCAACATCTCAACTTCTCTGGCTACATTGACGCCATTCTGAAAAAATTGCTCCCCAAGCTTGGTACCTTATGCAGGAACCGTAGTTGCATCCCTCCTACAGTGTGACGTGAACTAGTCCAGAAGATGATTCTCCCCATTTTCGACTACTGTGATGTAGTCTATGGTGCCGCTCCCAAATCCTCCCTAACTGGATTGGGCACTCTAACTGCTTCTGTCAATTTGCCCTTGATGATCCATGATGCACTCATCACTGTAACCTCTACCACACCATTTCCCTTCCCCCACTTACCAAGAGGTGCCTCACTCATTATGCCAAACTCACTTCTAAATCATGGTTGGGAGAACTTCCCTCCTACCTCTCATGTTTGCTCTCTTCCCCGCCTCTCCCTCTCAGTCTCTCAGATCTTCTGTCACTCTCACTTTGTTGGTCCCCCGTCGTACCACTCTCATCTGTCAGTCAGGCTTTACTCACCGTTTCCCACAAATCTGGAGCTCCCTTCCCCCCAAATATGGCACTCCTCCTCCTCCCACTCCCTTGTCACTGCCTTACATAACTTTCTCTCATCTAACTGCTCCTGCTTTAACCCTCCTTAACTGTTCTCCTATGCCTCTGCTCCTCTCCATGACTCACATCACCTATTAAACCTTCCACCCCCAGCCTGCATCTCAGCATGCTCTCCTCCCCCTTCACCATTATGTACTATGTTCATCAGATATGCCACTTGTAATTAAATGCATATTCCACAGGTATGATATATTTAATGTTGTATGTTATGTTACAAATGCAACTGAATGATTATTTATGATATTTTTTAACTGTCTTGTTACAAATGTAATTGAATGTTTAATTTGTTGTATGTTTCAAATGTTAAACTGTATGTCTAATTCTTCATTCAATAGTAACTCCCCCCACAGGTCACACTGGGAAACGAGCAACTTGTTGTTCAGCGTGCCTTCCTGGTGAAATATTTTAATAAATAAATAAATAAATATGTCAGTCTCTTTCTGTATTACTATTAATTTACTAACTTTACTGAGTGAGGTTGAACAAAAGAAGGATCTAGGCCCATTTAGATTGTCCCCCACACAATGTGGGACATAAACCCTTGGAAAAAGATCTTTTCAACCAGTTGTCTAAGCCTGTTTTGAAAGTATTAAAATTGGTCTGATCCACTAAATCTTGCAGGAGTGAATTCCATAGTTTAGGTACTTTAATAATAAAGTAGTTTGCTCTTTTGTTTGTTTTGACATGATTAGTTATTTTGTTTAGTTCTTAAAGTGAAGGTGTTCTGTCACTTACACTAACTCATTAATTACCCCTGTCATGTTTGTGTCTTATTAATACCTATTGTGATAAGAAGAAAACATTTTTGGGGTGGCTTTATTATAGCAATTAGAGCTCAGTAAACCTCTTTTTTTTATCACACTGTTAATCCATAGGGAGAGGTGCTATTTGCTGATGCTAGTTACTGTAGGGTTTCGTCATTTTTTCACAATATTATAAATCTAAATATATAAAATGACTGGGAAAAGATTGTTGGTGTCTCCATGACTCCTGGTGGCAGTGCTGAGCATGGTCTTGATTATAGTTTTCCATTTCCAAATGAGAGTGTGGAGTGTGGAGTGTGGAGTTCAAGCTTGAATAAGATCTTGAGGGGGGGAGATCTGAATGTTGCCCAAGCAGAAATAATGAAATGGAAAAATGTGTCTGTGACTCTTGAAAAGAGGGAGGGAGAGAGAGAGAGAGAGAGAGAGAACTTGAAGAAAGAAGATGATAAGGACAGCACTCAAGAGGAAGCTATCGGTGTCTGTCTGTATGATGACTTGGATCCCTTAAGGGAGCTGAAAAGACGAAGAGGAAGGGTGGTGCAGCTGAAGATGCATGGGTTAGCCCTTCACTATCCCATATAACTACCATAGCCCCAAGTACTACACCAGTTTTTCCTCTTATTGATAAGTCCATTATACCATGAGTCACCCAGTGTTTAAGTTCATAAAATATAAAATAAAACTCCAATTTCCAACACTCCCCTGTCCCACTCCCAGCAACATATAAAATCAAGAGGCATCAAATCCCTAGTTTTTGATTTTTATAAACTGAACCCAGCTGATGAAACAGTTGATATCTATCAGCTGTTTCAACCGTGAGTTAGTAGGGGAAAAAGAGCAGTCACCTAGGCACTGGTGGGCAACCCATACCTCAGGTCCAGGAATCTGTTAGGCTAGATTAAGTACCAAAAGGAAGTCATGCAGGCAGTCCCTCTCCCTTATCATCATCATGTGCCAAGGCATCCATAAGTGGCATGGAACTAGTCCATGTGGAAGGAGGGTTGAGTGAGGATGACTACTACAGAGATGAAGAGCAGTCTGTGGGACTGCCTAGTAGTGGTCATAACAGCAGTGGTGGGATGAGTAGTAACATTCAGAGGCTGGAAACCACAGTACACCTATTGTGGAAAGCACCCCAATAACTGCTTTTATTTCTGTAGCACCCATGAATCCCTTGGGGTCAAATACTTCCTTGTCAACCATGCCGCCATGACTAGTCCAGTGTACACCATTATGATAGCGACCGAATGTGAGTGAAGGATAAAAGAGTGACATCAAAATAGAAAATGTTAATATGGCACTGTGGTATCAATAGCTATGTGCTATTAATACCACAGTGCAATTGAGTGGGTATGGTACACGTGTACATGGAAGGGTTTGTGTGCCATTGCTTGGGAGGGAGCTGCCGAGCTGGCCATGTAGTGTGGTGGTAGAGGGAACTACCTCTGTAGTGGATGACCTGGGTTCAGGACTGTTGGTATATGTGTTGATTTTTTTTTAAATTTTGGACATTTTTTTTTCTTTTGGGTTGCTGTCACCCTCCTGTTACCCATTGTCTCAACAATATCCCCTTCCTCATCTGTGGGGTCTCCCCAACTGTTCTCCTCCTACTGCTGTGTCCCCAGTGTAGTCCTCTCCTGAGTTTTCCCTCTTCCCCATTATCAGCCCCTATGGAGTTGATTATAAAAAGAGAGGGGGATGCGGGAGGAGGGCAATGACCCCCAGCATAAAACAAGTAGTTATCTTTTCAATTGGGTTTAGAATAGCAATGATCGATGTTTCTGTTGGGCACCATAGTGCATAACACCCTTGTCAGTTTTTGGCAATGTGCATATGGCCAGTTTTCCATCACTGTTCCGTGTTCACAATAATGACATGGGACCCTAGTCCAGATGTTTGGTAGCCCAACACCCAGAAAGGTCCAGCCTACTTTGCATAGCATGTTTTAGTATCAGTCCAAATAGCATTCTAATCATAGAGTTGTATGAGAATTGAATGCAGCAACAGCCGGAATTCTGGCCATTGATCTATTGCCATATCTTTTGTGGAGAACAATTGAATTAGCAGGTTGATGGCAAGTGCCTGTCCCAAATGGCAGATTCTCTCAAGAACATATTTCTCCACATGTGCCATTCCTATCATTTATGGGATGGTGTTATGCATGGTAATCCATGCCCTGCTGTGTTCAGCATCACGATATGAATATGTGGACCAGTGGCCAAACAGCTGGTAGCTCTTATCTGTTCAGTACAGCATACTGGGCAGAGGTACCTGGTGTAATATTTGACTGTGGCCGGGAAAGAAAAAGAAATTGTACTAAGCCCAATTGTGTTAGCAACATGGAAGTTCACCAGCATGCCATGCTGGTAATGATGAGTGTAACTGGATCACATTGGGGTTAGAAAATTCTAGAACTGCCCCTGATTGAGATTGATGACAGCTGCACCCTCATTCACTGAAAACAGGTTTCTTTGTGAGTCAAAATGGCTCAAATGCAGTGAAATGCATCTGTGATGGGGGTTTCTCAGGGTGACATGCCTAGCGCACTGTCTTTAGTTATGCAGTAGTTTCTAGCATGTTATGATATCAAGTCCATGTTGACTGTAGCCTGTCGCATCTGTGCCTCCTTTTGCTCATTCCAGAAAGGCCAGTGACCAGCTTAGACATCTGCAGATTCAGAATAAACTGCCTTAGCACCATATGAAGCTGAAAGTCATCATGAGATGGAGCTTGACACCATACATGCTTGAGCACTCACACAAGCAGTGCAAAGCCATGTCAAAATATCTGCTGCTGCATACTGTATAAGATGTGACAGTGCAGAGATATCCACATCTCGACAACAGACTAGTGGTGACTAATGGAAGATCTGATCATGATTCTTAGGCCATTCAAACATGAAACACAGGGAATGAGTGGAAACACTGCCGCTATCTGATCTTCTGTAGTCTGCAGATTTTGGGATTACTACTGTGCTGGATCTACATTACAAACATGGCCTGTCATCAATAACTGAAGGTGGGTGTGATCAAGTACAAAATGTACCCATCTTCTGATAAGATGGGTACATGGGGCATAGATGTTACTGTCACTGTTATCTGATGCACAAAATGGGGGCAAGGATGTTAATATCACAGTTATCTAAAGTGCAAAATGAAACTTAACAGAGACTGGGTGTTGCTGTCACCTCACATGATAAACTGGTGGAGAAAACATGCAAAAGTAAAAGAAAAAAATCCAGCTAAATCCACTTTAGGATATTTTTCACCAGGTGAGGTTTGAAGAATGAAGGAAGATGAGGTTTACAAGACAGTAATATTGCAAGCAACCCAACATATGGCGAAAGCATATTTTGTGGGCAACTGGCACCTTACCATCATGATTAGCCCTTCCTGTACTGGAGTAGCAAGGTTACTAATTGCCCAGCACTGACCTTAGTAGCAATATTGAAATTGCAAGGTCACTGATTTGCCAGCACTGACCTCAGTGGCAATCAAATGCCAGACCCGTTCACCCTCATGTGTCAGTGTGGAGTGGGCATTCAGTTCAGCAGGGGCCATTATGTGGGACTGGCATACAAATCTATCACCTAGAAATGTTAGCATGCCAACATTTTTTAAATGAATACAGAGCACATTCCATGCAACACACTCATATTTGTATTCCTACAACATGAACGTGGCAGGGGTGGTGAAGATGAACCTGTAGAGCATGAGGATGTTGACATTGGCTAAATGCCTTCAACTGACATAGATGAATCATTGACGGGGGGAAATTCCCATGTGGGGACAATTCTGGTCTGAAAAATTGTGAAGGCTGCTTCCTTGATGAGGATGCAGCATGACAATATTTTTATTCCGTCCATCTTTTCCTCTTTGTCAGTTGAATCTTTTTTTATGAATCAGTGTTTTTCTATACAAATTTACTTTTTCTTAGCTTGTGCTACTGTTCCCAGTGTCCATCGAACTACAGTACCTGCCTTTAATCTCTCCTATTTGATGGCTACAGACAATGTAGGAAATCACTGAACACTGTGTAGTTAAATGCCAACAATAACATGGCCCATTTCCACCCCCACTGCTTGCATCAAGACTGAAAATCCAGATCTCTTAATGCAGTGTAGAAGAGTAAATGTCATTGCCAGACAGGTAGACGATGCCTCCTCCAGCAAGCAAGACACTACCTCCTCCTTATCCTCTGGGCTGCTTGTGTCAGCCATGTCTACAAACAACATGGGCCACCACTGCTTCTACTGCATGCATCAAGGCTGAGAAACCTAGACTCTTAATCCAGCATAAATGCCAATGCTAGAATGCAGGCAGACCTCCAGCCAGCCAGCCAGCCCTCAAGCCAAGCCTCCAACCAGACATTCGTCAAAGCAGCAGGGACCTGAATAACAGTTAGGCCTGCCTTTGCCTGCTGTGATGATAAGTGACTTTCACAGCTGTTCACACTCCTTATCCTCACTAGTGGTGGTGAATCCTCACACAGGATGAACTTCCTTCGTAATGCTTTCAAGACATTAAAATGTTTTTATTTCATTCCTTTTGTCTCCCTCTCACTGCAGGTACGGCCATTGACAAGGAGGATTGGCAAGCCAGTGGCAAAGCCTGACAGCCCTTAAGACACAAACTGAAGTTACCTGTTCCTCCACCACCTTTCTCTGTGGCACCACCATGCAAGTACAAGGCATGGCCCTCACTAATTTGATGATAAGTATCATTATATGATTGATATATATTTTTTTAATTTTATGTTTCCTTTCGCAGGTACACAGTGACACAGTGTCCAAGCAAGACAAGATAATTTCTCTATTTTTCTTCACAGGTAACAGGTATTAAAAGACTGGGAGTGAGCAACTGACATACTGTGCAGCCAGCACAGCATACAAGTGAGGCTTAATAATTTTTATTTTTTTCATAGGTGACAACTAAATTAAGACTGGGAGTGGACAATGGATGTACCATACAGCCTCCATGGTGGACAACTGTTGCTAAATAATTTCTCTTTTTCATTCACATGTGACATATATAGGAAGACTGGTATTGGATGTGGACAATGGCTGTACCATGCAGTCACCCATAGTGACTATTTGAGTATAGTCTAAATAATTTCCTTTGTGTTCACTGTCTTCTGTGATGCTGCTTCCTCCTGCATAAATGACTTATCCTCCTCTGCCTGGTATCCTCATGTGGTTTCACAGCATGGTCATCAGCGATGTGATGGTAAGTATCCTTTCCATTGTTTTTTTTTATTTTTTCCTTTACCCTTTTTATTTTTTATTTTTGTGTTTCCTTTCACACGTGCAACACAACAGGGAGTGCAATGCAGTCTAAATAATTTCTGTCTTGTATTCACAGGCTTCTTGCTATCCTGTCATTAATGCCTCCTCCACCAGCAGTCAAGCCATCACCATCTTTTCCACCAGATTGTGCATGTGGTCAGCATTGCAGCCTCATACTCAGATCTCATCCTACTGCAGCTACTCCACCACTGTGCATGTTCTTAAGTCAACCCATCCTCTATAGTATGTGTAAATACCAAGCATTAACCTGATGCTGCTGCCTGATTCTCCATTGTCACCTGCTGGAAAATACCCGAACAGAGGGAAACAGGAGCAAAAAAACAATTAGCATTGTCATCCGGAGCAACCACTATACCCTTCACTCTGTCCCAGCCATGTTTGAAACCATTAATGGTTTTGGCACCAACCACCTTGGTTGGTAAACTGTTCCATGGTTCTATTATCCTTTTTGTAAAATAATACTTTCTCATGCCCCTCCTGAACCTCCTTCCTCACAGCCTACCTTCTTTACTACTTTTAGGAATGTTAAGGTCTCTTTCATATCCTCCCTTCCTTCTGGTCTCCAGTGAGTACATGTTCACTACCTTGAGACAATATGCACAAGATCTGCTCTGGCAGCCCTGAATCATCTTTGTCATATTTGTCATCCTCCTCTGCTCTGTCTCCAATCTGTCCTTATCTGTCCTGAGGTTAGGACTGCAGAACTGGGCACAGTACATCAGGTGAGGCCTGAACTGGGTCCCCATTGCAACTGAACATCGCTCAGTGGGTTTCAACCCTGAAATAAAAATGAAACAAACCAAAAATTTATAAAGATGTAGAATTACCTCTTTCCTTATGCTGTCAATACCCCTCTCAATACACTCATTCATCATGTTTGCCCTACTATAGACCTTGTTGCACTGATTTGATTGTTTGAGGGTGTCACTGATAATAACTCCTATGCCAGTTCTATAACCATAGTGTGGTCTTACCCCACCCATCTGGTACTCTGTTCTCGGGTCCTTATTCACTAGGTGCATCACCTTGCACTTTTTGGCATTGAATTTCAACTCAAGGAGAACCACCTGCATAGACCTCAAAGTACTTTTTCAGCTGGTTCCACCAAGACAGTGAAAGGACATGTTCACTCAAAAAATGTGGATGATATCAGACAAATGAGACCGCAAACACTCTTTTGTAAAATTCAGTCAGTTTTATTTATTCATGGCTCAGCCACATCTAAACATGCCCAACAGTTTTAATGTGGCATCTCTGGTAGCAGCAACACAGTATACGAGGAAGCCAGTAACAGCCATTATTTCAGAACACTTGAGGCTGTGTCTACTGTTAGCACACTGTATGCAGCGTGACGAACATGACTTTTGCTATTTAAAATTTGATAAGGTGAGTAAGCTAGAGTGCTTTGATGATGACTTATGTTGAGACATAAGTGCATGTCTCTCCACCCGGAGAGATGGAACAGAAAGCCACCACTCCGAAGGTAAATGAGTTTAGATTGAAAACATTGCAGAGCATATATCCTTTAGTCCTTACATGACTACAGTGTCACTCACTCTTGTGAGAAGTTAAGTTCAGAACAGAACATTGTTATCTGTAGTCTGTGGCGGGGATTTTGGGGCCATGAGCGGCCATCTGACAACACATAAGCCCTACTCACATGGTGAGCCAAACATTCCTGAGCATTTTAAAAAGTGCATTGCTGCATTTTGGATTTTGTTTGGGCTGTTTTGGTGAAGCTTCAATGTCAGTCCTGTGTTTATATCTACTCTGTGCTTGTAAACATAATTAAAAGGTATGCCTTGGACTCACGGTTAGTTCAGAAAAAGGGGAACCTTGCAGAATGGCCATTAGTGCTGAACTCAAGTTAGACATCTCAGACTTTCTAATCTACCATGGAGGTTGGAGAAGTTTCACACTGGATGCAAAGTCACATGGTCATCCAATACAGTACTGCATGTGTGCACACTGTATTCAGAGACCAAACCTATGGTCAAGAAATATGACCAAAAGGGTATGATGGCTTCCACCCTGTATGCTGCCCTACAGGCAGTGGAAATGGATGTCCTAGCTCTGAAAAAAAACTGGACTCCAAGTCTTGAGAAATGAGGTAACAACAGAGAGAGTTTGAAAAAGAACTCCAAAAGCTCAAAAATGAGACTCAGAATGAACTGCATTGTGCTGTACAAAATAGGGAAAGAGAGGCTGCTAAATTGAGAGAGGATTATGAGAGGTTGCAGTAGGATAAAAAGCATGCATTAAAGTTGATTGATTTGTTAACTAGTATGAATGAGATGTTGTGGAGTAAGAATGACCAGTTGTATGATGAGTTGGGAAGGTGCCAGGAAGCACTGGACAGGGAGATCAGGGAAAATCACAAAGCGAGTGCCATGTACAGAGTTTTGAAAAAGCATGTCAGGAAGGGACAGTACAAAGGTAGGATAAATCATTGGATGCGTAGAGCCAAGATGACAAAGTTACATCAACAGTTGGCAATCCTGAATGATCTCGTGAAAGCTCTACCGTATCCCCCACCCATTAGCCTGGCATCATCAGAAGATGACAACAGTGATGATGGTGTGATCCATGATGGTGGACCTTGGGATGCCACATGGTAGAAGTCTCACCCACCTCCAGTAGCCATCTTGAGTAAGCAAGACAAGGACGAAGTATAAGCCCTGATTAAACAAGTGGTCATGAAGGCCAGAATCTCCAAGGTTCAGTCCATGGTGATCCAGCAAGCTATGACCAATCTGTTGAAGAAGGAGGTCCAACAACTTACCCTCCTTCAGGGCATGGTGAATGCTTTAGCCAAAGTCCCTGGCAGGGAATATGGGGCCCACGCCAAATGCCCTGCAGTCCACACAAGCCATCCAGACTATCACGGACAAAGTAGGCTGCATGGCCTCTGGTGACAATTTCACTTTTTTTCCCCCAGTTGTTTAACCACAACTAGCACACTAAGCTGAAAGCTTGTTTACAGGTGCTCAGAGTCATACAGTATATGCAAAGGGGGCCTGTGGGATTCAAACCCAGGTCTCCAGATTTGCAGCTCAAAGCCTTAAACCACTGCGCTATACTGTCTCCACTTGCTTGCCATTTGGAAAATGTGTGAAACCAATGCAAAATGCACAGCCTTTCAGCTGAGCACTGAGTTGGGGTTTTGAAACAAACCATCAATCCCACACTGTGGGCCAAGTTATTGGAAGCAGTACGCAGTGAAGTCAACATAGAGTTTGACATAAGTGGCAGCCAGCCTATTGGCAACACACAATCCCATCATGATCAGTGTGATGCTAGTCACTTCAGTAAAGCAATCCACCAAATAAACCCCTTCCAAGTATGACAGTCATTTGTGGCTTGCTTATTCAATGGGCAAGGAATTGGCCAATGAAGCAGCAAGCTGAGATTTGATTGAGTAAAAAAGCTTGTTCCTAAAGAACATGCAACCAGGCCTTTGTGAGAAGGTTGAAACAGTGGTGTTCCCAAGATGGGACCACTTCCGAGCCATTATGGATAGAGTGGAATGCTCATACCAGAGTTACATGTGGGACTGGGATGAAATTCCAAGGTCAAAGTGGCCATGATGCAGAACACCGAGCCATACACCCAGTACATAGTTGAAGGGAAATTAAATGATTCTCAGCAGGAGAAGCCCTTCTACCAGAAGTGGGGAAGAACAAGAACAAACAGCGATATCAGCAAAAACCGATCCAGCAGAATGGAAAAGGAAATAACAGACAAAAACAGTGGTCAGGCCCTTCATACCGGAAGTTGGCCAAATAAAACAATAGGCTTCAGGAGTTTAAGGCCTAAGTTCAGTCACTAATTGTAGCCGTCGAGGCCAAGCCAGTTGTGGCCATCCCATCCATGCCTCCACTGGACAAGGAGCCTAAGGAGGATGCGCGCACCAAATATCCCTACTCTAAGGTACTGCAAATGCTTCAAGAGATAGACCCCTTAGGTGACCAGAAGCAAAGTGAACTGGACTGATGTTGTCAGGCCCCTGTTCACATCATCATCAATTTGGTTACTGATGATTCCGGATATCCCTGTCTAGTATCGCTGGTTGGAGGCCACCAGCAAGAGTTACTTCTAGACATGGGTGCAGCAGTTTTGGTGCTGCACCAGGATGATCCGTAGCTTTCTCATTGGTCGACAGGGAAGTCTACTTTCACCCAGACCTTCAAGGGACCATAGTTACAATGTACCAGGCCAAACCAATACCAGTCGTCATCAGTACCTTTGAGGTGACACACAGTTTTGACCTCATGATACTACATCATCACCAGAGTATCTTGGAATTTACTTTCTTTCATGCTGTGGCTGTGTGGTAGATTTAGCCAAGAGGCTATTGCTCCAGATACCCAGCCAGTGCAATGTGCTTCTGATTTTCAGTTCACAAGTGGTAGCCACAGTAAAGGTCAATGACGTGGAATATATCATCATCCTCAAGCTCCAACACCATGAGCTATTCGCTAAACTGAAACCAATTTTGCAATGGTACCAAGAGATATTTTCCAAACACAAAAGCATGACTGTGGGAGGATGGACACCCTCATACAAGTCACTGGTGATAAACTACACTTTCAGAAACAATATCCATTTTCTGAAGAGGCAATGCCCTCTTTGAAGGCAACTTTTAATTCCCTTTTGAAGCAAGGTGTCATTAGGTACTGTGTCAACTCCCCCATTTGGCCAGTGAGAAGCCTAACAGTTGGAGGTTCACCATTGACCACAGGTGACTTAACCAAGTCACCCCTAGTTCTGCATCTACTGTAGCAGCTGCCCTGGATTTGCTCAAACTTTTGAAACCTGAACACAAGTGGTTCAGTACCCTAGACATCTCCAATGGTTTCTGGTCACTCCCTTTGCCTCCTGACAGCCAATACAAGTTTGTCTTCACTTCTGAAGGATGTCAGTACACAGGAAGCTGTCTCCCACAAGGATTCCACAACAGCCCCTCGCTCTTTTACATCCATATGAGGGATGCCATATGGGGCTTCTCCACACCAAAATGCCTCTTCCAGTATGCTGATGATCTTCTCCTGGCCACCATAGGTCTGGAGAAAAATCTTGAGCTTCTAGAGGAGCTCTTGATACTCCAACAGAGGGCAGACCTCAAGTGCAGCCATGCAAAGCTGGAAAAGCTATCAGATTGGCAAAATCTCAAATGGAGAAAAGAATAGCACTCAGAGTCAAGAAGGGGGACAAACCCTTTTTCAGATATATAAGTGAAAAAAGGAAGAACAAAGGAGGGATAGTCAGAATAGTAACAAGCAAGGGTCAGATAGTGGAAAAAGATGAGGATAAAGCTGAAGCACTCAATGCATTCTGTTGTTCAGTCTTCACAAATGAGCTAAATGGCAGTGGGTCAACACTAAACATACCAGAGAACCCTACAGAGGGTGCAGACACAAGTCCTTTCACAAGGGAAAGGGTGCTGAAAGAACTAGAGAAATTGAAGACAGACAAAGCTACTGGACTGGATTGAATTCACCCAAGAATATTGAGAGAGCTTCAAGAGGAGTTAGCCAAATCATTAGCAGAATTATATAATGAATGTCTGGAAAGTGGTGGTGCCACAAGTTTGGAAGAGGGCAACAGTGGTGCCCTTACACAAGAGTGGCAGCAGGGAGGAGGCAGGTAACTACCGCCCAATCAGCTTGACCTTGGTAGTTGGTAAAATCAATGAGACACTCCTTAAAGAGCGTATGGTAAACTTCCTAAAGAGGGCAGGAAACCTGACCCCAAAAGACATGAGTTCACCACAGGCAGATCATGCCAGACTAACCTGATTGAGTTCTTCAACTGGGTGACCAGGAAAGTGGACCAGGATGGGGCATTGGATGTGGTATACCTGGACTTCAGCAAAACCTTTAACACATCTCAAACAGGAGGCTAATCAAAAAACTTGAACACACAGGTGTTGGTCATAAGATATAGGATGGATTGCACACTGACTGCAAGATAGGACTCAGAAGGTCACTATAAATGGTGTCATGTCCAAAGAGGGTTATGTGACCAGTGGAGTTCCTCAGGGGTAGGTGCTGGGTCCAATCCTCCTCAACGTATTCATCAGCAACATTGCTAATGGTCTAGAGGGTAAAGTCTGCCTGTTCACAGATGATACAAAATTGTGTAATAGGGTGGATACTCTAGAGGGAGGCTCTAATATGATAGAAAATCTTATAAGACTTGAACAGTGGTCCAAAAAATGGCAACTTAGATTCAATGCTAAAAAATGCAAAGTGATGTATTTGGGTAAACACAACCCAGGAAAGCAGTATATCCTAGACGGGCATGCACTAGAGGTGACCAAGCCTGAAAGGGATTTAGGCATAATCATATCAGATGACCTTAAAGTAGGGAAATAATGTGAAAAGGCAACACAAAAGGCCAGTAATATCCTCAAATGCATAGGCAGGGGAATTATGAGCAGGAAACAAGAAGAAATCATCCCACTCTATAGATCCTTGGTGAGGCCACACCTGCAATACTGTATCCAGTTCTGGAGGCCCCACCTAAAGAAGGACAAGGAGTACATGGGGATGATTCAGAGAAGGGCCACTAAGATGGTGGAGGGCCTCCATCACAAGCCATAGGAATCTAGACTCGGGAACTTGAACTTGTACTCTCTGGAACAGAGAATGGACAGGGGAGACATAATATAAACATTCACATTCATCAAAGATATAAACACAGTTCAAGCAGACAACCTCTTCCAGGCCAACAAAGAGGTGAGTACAAGGGGGCACAACCTACACCTAGGAGAGGGAATGCTAAGAAATAATATCAGGTATTACTTTTTAAAAGAGAGGGTGATAGACCCAGAGGTGGTTGCTGCAAAGAATGTGAATGAATTTAAACATGCATGGGATTGACACTACGGTAAAAGCAAAACAAGCAACCTATAGGGGCATGGGTAGGATTCATGGGCAGATTAGATGGATCATGTCCCCATCTGTCATCATCTTCTTATGTTTTTATGTAATTACACCTCCCAGAAGTTTGCTTTCTGGGCCTACATATCACTGCCAAAGGCAGGAGGCCTGCACTTGACATGGTCAAGGGCATTCAGAATTTGCCACTACTTACCAGTTTGACTACTTTGAGACATTTCCGGGTATGGTCAACTACTTCAGGATCTTTATTTGCAATTTTGCACAAAAGGACATACCCCTGTATGAGCTACAGAAGAAAGATATCCCCTGGAAGTGGGGACCAGAACACAGCTGTTATCACTTGTTTAAAGAAGGCTTTGGCCTCTGTTCCAACTTTGGTCAGCTCTAACCCAGACTTGCCATTCCATATGGAAACTGTTACCTCCAATGTGGGCATGTCAGCAGTCCTTGCACAGAAGGCAAATGGTACCCTCAGGTTCATTGCCTATGCCTCCCAGATGCTATCCCTTGTGGAGAAGAAGTACTCTCTGTGTGAGAGGAAACTCTTTGCAACCTACAGGCCATCAAACACTTCACCTACATCACAGGGTTTCCCCCTATTGTGTTGCACACCAATCGCACTCCTATCAACTTCCTCCTGACAGACAGAATCAAGGACAGAAATGTGTCTAATGCTAGACTTACCCATTGGTCTCTCCTACTACAGGCTCAAGATATCACTGTGCTTCCTGCCAAAATGCCCTCCATTTTGGCACATGGCCTCCTACATCAAGGAGAGCCACATGAGTGTGGATAGAGCCACCCACCCTACCAGAACCAGGCTCATTCCTGCCAGCCACTGAACTCATCCTAAAAGACCCTACAGTCAGCTGCATCTTTTCAGATCGATCCTCCTCCTACCATGAAGGAGAATAAATTGCAGGTTTTAGAGTCCTGTTCCTGTGTCAAGCAGGTGACAACTTCAAGATGTCTAGGAAATGTACTATCCGATCTTCCCAGTATGCAGAACTTTCCGCATTAGTATGCACACTGGAACCTATTCATGCAGGAAAAGAAGATACCATCATTCTTTCTGATTCCTCCCAGGTGTGCAACTCTCTGACTAAATTTCTTCTCTTTTGGAAGACCCATGATTTTGCCTCTTCAGAAGGCACCCCTGTCAAATACAGGAATCTTGTTGTACATATTGTCAGTCTTGCTGAGCAGTTCCTTTACAGGCTATATGTACACAAGGTTAAGGCCCATTCCAAGGCTGAGCATTCCTATGAGTACATCAATCAAGCAGACACCTTAGCCAAGGATGGTGCTTGGGGGGGTATGGACTCAGTAAACCCCTACTGGGCAACATATAGTGGCTGCCCACAAGAAGACCAAGGTGGATCCTCTGGATCTCAGTGCAGTACAAATGGTAGACCCAGAAATAAGAGATATACCAATACCTCTCCAAAGATATGGAAAAAGTGATGTATTTGAATAACCCATTCAAAAGACATTCTGACAACCTTCATCTCTCTGCAGACCTGAAATTGGTCCTGTACCACTCTAACAATCAGAATCTTGAGTTATTTCCAAAATACTTTGACCTGAATTTATCCATCAGGTCCATGATACTGAACAGGTGGACACCAAGAGGTAGACAAAACTGCAGAGACTGAAAACTGCAGGCTGGTGGCCTGGCATGACAAAAGATGTCCAACATTATGTGGACAATTGCAATACCTATGCTCAGAATAATTTAATTCATGGCAAGAAAATGCCAAATTGCTATCCCAGAGGCAATCTGGTCCCTGGAATGCGATCCAAATTAATTTCCTTGGAACCTTGCATACCACCAGCAGGAACAAGTATGAAATTGTGATTACAGACCTATTCTTGAAATGGTTAGGAGCCTTCTCGTGTTGAACAAACATGATGAAAGCCACTGCAAAAATCATGGTAGATCAGATATGTACCAAGTGGGGCCTACCTCTCAAGGTAGACTCTGATCAAGGATCCAGTTTCACAGGTGAGTTGATGCAAGAATGTTTGCAATTACTGGGAGTCAGTCAGAAGTTTCACACTGCATATCATCCTGAATCATCAGGACAGGTAGAGATAGTTAATAGATAAATCTAGCTCATGTTGTGTAATTTTGCAAACCAGAATGCTAAAGGTTGGGACACTTTGTTGCCCTTAATCCTAATGGCAATTAGAGGTACCCCCAGCCATAGCGACCCAGTATATACCTTTCGAGGTGTAGACCGGAAGGCAACTGAGACTACCCGAACATCTGTGGATTGACTTGAATGCCCCTACCAATGACAGAGTGTCAGCTGACACTTATGTCTCACAACTGAATGATAATCTGATATAGACCCATCTGTTTGCTGCTCAGAATCTGGGCCAGGCCCAGCAACAGTCCAAGATATACTTTGACAAGAAAGTCAAAGAAGTCAATTGGCAAGTAGTAGACCAAATAATGGCGCTGAAATTCTTTACTACGGCCCACCCATTTACAAACAAATGGGTGGTCCCTATGACATCAACAAATTTAGCCCTGTAGTCTACTTGAATGCCATGGTGGTATCTCCATACCAATCCACTCCACAGTTGGAATGGAAGACTAAAAACTCAAACAGACAAGATATCCCAGTGGCCAACCTCCCCAAAGGAACTTTCCAAGGCTGGCCTAATACCCATATTTGTCTTAATGGAACTTTGTGCATACGCCAAGTCCAACAGCAACATACTGTACAACCTTACAGCCATGATGAATCCAGTCTTTGGCACTAGATTCCCTAATACCACCATGAGCCAATTCTGTTCTAACCATTCCATTGCAACTGCTGCTCTTTTCATTACAGTACTTCCAGAAGCAAAGAAAGACCCTTTGCAATGTCCAGCACTGGAGTCAAGCCCACCCAGAGGCCTGGCCGCAACTTCTGTTCCTGGGACTCTCATTAATAATGTTCAACTTATGCATGTTCCTGTTGTTTTGAACAATACCCACTGGAACATGGCTGAGTTTGGCCACTGTTCCTTGATAAACGTTTCAAAGTTCCAGACTGTTATGTTGTTAGATTTAATGGCAGCATATCAATCACATATATAATACCCTGTAGCTGGGCCGCACTATGGAACATCGACGGGTGTTCCACCCATGATGTCTAAAGCAAGCCATCGGATTTACTGACGTAAGAGGTGCAACAGATGCTGTTACAGGTTTATTTGGCACAGGAATGTCAATCTGGAACTGAGGCAATTTTGCATAAATTCAGAGTCAAACCAAAAATATCAACAATCAATTACTTCAGAATGTGATGCAGTTCATGCAACATGGTCTAGATGGTGTTTCCCAAGATGAAAGATTCATGGTGTAGTGCATGATTGATATTGCACTTTTATTCAATGAGACCTGAAATAAACTCAACAACGTGATCTTCAAAACAATAAAGAAGCCTCACAGCAACACACAGGCAGGGAAATCATTTCTTCAGCTTATTTTAATTTTGTTCTCAATACTATTACCAATCGATTCTGAGATCTGGAATCAGGGCTGATCCCGGATTTGATCCATGAAAGACATATGGCTAAATGGTATTGCCTCTATTGTAGAATCCTATCATGCACTACCCGGTGAATGGATAGGACTGTGTCCTTTTTTTTTGCCAATGCATGGAACTTGGTCTATGTGACATGACACCTGAATCATGGACCCTGCTATGATACATGCCAATGTACACTGCCAGGTACTATGTATGTGACCTTCATGGTATCTCTTCCACTTTTTCGGTAAAGATTCTTAAGTCATTGACAAGCTGATGAATGTCCACTCCATGGGCCATCTAGAGGGCACCATCTATCAAGAACAAATTGACTTGCCTCCTTTGCTGATTTTCCATCCTCAACCAGATGCCTGGGTATCCCTATATACTGACTGTTGTGTCAAACAGGGTTACCATTATTTGTGCAGATGTAATGTCTTTGATATAATCAAGCCTGCCTGTGGTTACTCTCCAAGCTCTATGGACTGGTCATACATTTTTGATGATGGCCTCTTTGCCAGTGAAACTGTTAAAGTTACATCTCCTTTTGACAAACCAAATGACACTTTTGCCTCAAGAAAAGAAGTTTAGCAACTCACCAGCAGAATGACGAATGCCTTCTGCACCTGTCCTGTCCAGCTCACAAAGTGGTGACTTCCTTGAGGAGGCAGTACAGCACAGTGGATTAAGACATTGAGATGCAAATCTGTAGACCTGGGCTTGAATCCCAAAGCTGCCTCTGTACATCCTGTGTGATCCTGAGCAAGTCATGTAACTTCCTTGTGCTCCCAGGTTGCATCTAGAAACAAGATTCAGCTTAGTGCGTTACTCCTGGTTAAAAAATGTTCCCTTTCCCTTTTCCTTTCCTCAAGTTCAAGTTTCCTACAATTCTGATGGACAATATTGTGTTGTGACCAACTATAAAGCCTTCTCCTATGGATCTTTGGTATATAATATCACTAAGCCCAACTTCTGTTTTGTACCTCAGCAGCACACTCTCACTGGCCATACAGTTATCACCCCTGTTCCTACCCCAGAACCAGATTACATAGATAGTGACCCTGACTGTCTGAATACAAATGCACAGTATTTACCAGTGTTTAATGTGCATATCAACCCTATCACCCTGAATCTTAGAGCCTTATTAAAATGTAAAGATGCACACCTTATCCATATTAGAAGAAAATTACCAAAGCAGGTAAGTCCTTGAATGACTTATTTCATGATGGTGATTTAAGCACCGTTCTCTCCAATACTTGGTTGAAAATTAGTTTTAAAGGTTTTCAGATCCAGAAGCAAATGGTTTGATACCTTTTACTGGACCATCATAGATGTCACAGAAAGAACAAAGTGCTAAGCTTTTGGACTAACCAAGTCCTTCCTCAGAGTTTATGGCCGTTATTTGGAAAAGCACATACTATTAACTATTGGTTAATAGTATGTGCTTTTCTAAATAACTGCCATATGCTCCGAGGAAGGAGTTGGTTAGTCCTAAAGCTTAGCACTTTGTTCTTTTTCGTAACATCTATGTTGGTCCAATAAAAGGTATCAAACCATTTGCTTCTGGATCTGTTCTTACAAGGACCAATATGGCAACGGAACTAAATCTGTATGTCATTTTAAAGGTTATGTCATCATTCAAGTTTTTTTGCTATGCTTTATGATTGTTACCTTATTCTTTTTAAGTTGCACATTCAAACAGCATCATGCACAACTCATGTTTCTCTACACTGCTTGTTCAGCTGGACTGTATTGGAGACTGTTACCAACTTAATTACCTCTGTTGTGTTGCCTCTTTATTCAGGCAACAAAGGGGTTGGAATATGTAGATCTGCCTGACCTACAGTCCCTAATGTGGACTATCATCTTATAGTATAAGGGATATTAGTATTAATGTATGCTTGCAATGATATATTTTGCAGCATTATATTTGTGGTCTTAGCACACCACCTACAGGTATTAGCCAGAATGCTATGATCAGCATATTATATGAATTATCCCATTGTAACCAAAAGTAATGTTAGCACAATTGCTTATTGCTGTGTATGTGCAAAATGTAATGGCCTTGGGTGTGTGCTGCCCACCTTACACCAATAGAAATAGTTTGTTTAGCTTTACTGCTATGCAGATGGGCCCACTACCAGGTAACATACCTTATTATCTCTGAGGATATAATTTTGGTTAATACTGTTTTTCTTTGAGTTTTCCTGTAATGATACCAGGTGTTAGGAGGTTCCAGACTCCCATCTGTGGTAAGCTGTCCTTTTTATATGTATTGGGTAATAAACACTTTGTTCTGCAACACCTGTCCCTGTGTCATGTTTTGCCATCAGGTTTAGATCCTGCCTTGACCCCAACAAAACTTTTTTGCCAAGTTTTTATGTGCTGACCTCATGCCACATAGTGGAGTTCTGTGCCTTGATGAACTGATTATATCTTGTTAAAGTTTGCTGTGCAGCATCAGAAAGTGTCTGGCACTTTTTACAATTGCAAACTAATTTTATGTGAAAATAAATTTCTGAATTTGTTTAAATTCTAGGACAATCTCCCTTTGGTAAAGTTGGCAAGAGCCAAAGAAATTGTTGAGGAATGTTTACAGGTGACTGAGGCATGAATAAATTAAATTGACTGAACTTTATAAGACCATGTTTGTGGTTTCACTAGGTTGATACCATCCACATTTTTAGTTGAATTTCATACACCGAATCTTGGACCACATTTCTAGCTTTTGAAGATCACTCTGCATATCCCTGATTCCTTTGTCACTATCCACCCTCCCACAGAGCTTAGTGTAATATGCAAAGAGACACAACCTTCCCCAGATTCCTTCTCCAATGTCACTGATAAGCATATTGAAGAGGACTAAGCCAAGGATAAACCCCTGTGGTACCCCACTCATGACCTCCCACTATATTGACCTGACCCCATTTACCACCACTTTCTGTTGCCTCCCCTTATCCAGCTACCTACCCAGCTTACTATGCCCAGATCCTCCATCTTTATCTGCAAGTGACTACAAGGCACTGGGTCTAACGTCTTGTTGAAGTTGAAGTAGAGTAAATGGTAAAACAACCTTATCTTGCTGTTACTCTAATTAATGAGCCACATATACCATTGACTGTGCTGTGTAATTCAGTGTTTTAAAACTGTCTGTCCCTTTTATTTGAGCCCTGTGCCTAGTGACAATGGGACCAGGAAGAGGGGAGTTGTAGTTTGACAGGTCGCTAGTAAACTACACTCCCAAGTAGATTTGTTTTAAAATTGTGTATACTGGGGATATAAATAGTGTGCCTGTAAGTTAAACATCTGTACTTTGGGCAAATTATATTTTTTTAAAAGTGCTCGACAGAATCGCAAGCGAGCTGTGACCCCAGATGTTACTTCCGGGTCACTAGTGGAGCTTTAAGCTGCCCTGCTGTGAGCAGGGTGAGCGTGTGCATGGTGCGCGTGGCCTCGCACACAGAGACTCGCGAAGAGACACATGCGTTGATGTGTGTTATGCGTGTTAAGTGTTTTTGAGCATTTTTGGAAGTACTAAATTAGGAGATTAAAAAGATTAAGTGCTTTTCGACATGACCTAGTGTAAAAATCAGGTTAATCTTGTGAGTAGATCTCCTTTGTTGCATTAGCAAATAGTTGTGTAGTAATGGATCAAACAATAACATTTAGAGGTAAAGTAGGGATACCATGCAGTGAATGTGATATGTATTTGTTCTCCGAAATACCAATACTTGTTTTACCATTTATCTGTTTAAAATGTAAACAGAATAAAGAAATGAGTGTCAAACTTTCATTGTTTAGTACTAGACTAAAAGCCTTGGAAATTAGTCAACAGAAACTAATAACCAAGATGGTAAATGAAAAATGTAATGAAATAATACCTAGTGAGACAGAAAAAGCCAAAATAAAAAGAGGAATTGATCAGGTAACCAGTAACATGGAACCATGCCACCAAATAGCTCAGTATACTACATCCTCTAATATGTGTTCCAATGATACATTATCTAAAAAAAGACCAAGGGATATGGATATTCAGGATAACCTAGACAATGATTGGTATGAGGTTCAAATCAAAAGACCAGCAAAAAAAAAAGAAAGGTAGAAAAGCTGAAGTGTTTAGACTACCACTGTTAAATAGTTTTGATCCATTGATTTTAACAATCAAGGGGGACAGTACACCATCTACTGATTTAACTAATTATAGAACAATTAATATGATCAATGTGGAATTACCTTTAACACCGCAATTGCCGTTGGTACAAAAACCTATTGAAGGGGCTTCAAACAGTATCTTATTACCAGATACTGAAATTATAGTTACCCCAGAAAGCCTTTCATCACTTGAACATCAAATGGAAACAAATTTTGGTCATAAGTTACCGATTAACACAACTAATACTGTCTTGGCCACCTCTTCTCACTTGTTGACAGGAATAGATTCTACTGAAGCTGTTTCTTACAGTACTGCAATATCAGATACAGAAACCATAGTTGCAACAGAAAGTTTCCCACTACTGGAAACTCAAATGGATTCAAACCAGGGTCAGGAGTTACCAGAACAGTTATTCATATTGGGGGATTCCATAATAAGGTTCACGGACTGATATACAACAAGGGGGAACAAAGAAAACGTTACCAGTTGCAGTTATAGCAGGTCATTAATAAAATACATTAATAACCTGATTCCAGATAAGTTAGAAAATGTGATTGGACCTAAAACTGTAGGTTTACATGTCAGAACAAATAACTTCGGGAAACAGGAGGTAGAAGAAATTATTAGGGATATGGAAAAAGCTATTAAATGCATACAAGATCAAAATGCAATTCCCATTATTTCTGAAGTCCTACCAGTACCAAGGACAAGTTACTACAGAATTAGAAATATTAAATCCTTTAAAAACTGGTTACGCAGGTGGTGCCTGACAAATAATATTCTTTGTATAAGAACTTGGGAGAAATTTGAAAATAGAAATGAACTGTATGGATACGATGGACTACATTTAAACAGACATGGCTCAAGATTATTGGGGTGCAACATCTACAATGCGATCAATACATCAAAAAACTAATAAGAGGGGGGAGCAGGGAACATTTGTATAAAATCAACAAAACTATGAAACCTAATTTAAATATACCTAAAATAGTAAAAAATATAAGAAGTACATGTACAAGGAAATCAGGTTTAAACTTCCTATCAACAAATGCAAAGAGTTTACACGGTGCAAAAATTGCTGAATTTCAAATCATTCTAAATAATTAAAGGATAGATACAGCAGCAATAACTGAAACATGGTGGAATGATAATTTGGAATGGTGTAATAGTATACCAGGTTATAAAACATATTACAAAAATAGAAAAGACAAAAAGGGAGAGGAGTGGCCTTATTTGTAAAAGAGAAGAAAAAATCTAAACAAATCTTGGACTCAACGGACAGTATGGTATGTGAAATTATATGGGTTGAAATATTGGGTGACAAATTATCTAAACTCCTTATTGGTCTATGTTTTAGGATGCCAGGCTCTAATCAAAAAATAAATCAAGAAATTATAAAAAAGCATAAACAATAAGTCAATTTATAATGAAGTAATATTGATGGGAGACTTTAATTTTCCAGGGATAAACTGGAAAGATAACATATGTAGTAATAATAATGAGAACCTATTTTCAGATACATGTACAACAAATGGACTATATCAAGTAATATATAAACCTACTTGAAATAATAATATACTGGATTTAGTATTAACAGATGTTCCAGATAAAATAAATAACATAATGATTAAACCACCACTATTATACAGTGACCACATGATAATTACTTTTAACAGTTCTGTGCATATAAAACCAGTAGTAGGTAAAACAATTGTTAAAAATTATAGCAGAGCAAATTTTGTTAAATTAAAACATGATTTATCAAATTGGAAATGGGACAATAAATTTAAATCATGTAATGCTTTATGGATAAAAATCAATAATAAAATTCTTAGGTTAGAAAACAAATATATTCCAAATTGGACCGTGTATAATAAAAAAGGTAAAATTCCTTCATGGATAACTCCATCTATTATATATGTAATTAAACAAAAACAGAGATTTTATAGAGCTATGAAAAGAGATGGAAGTAAGTATAATATATGGAAATATAAGAAATCTCTAAAAAAATGTAAAACTAAAATTTAAAATGAAAAAATAAGGTTTGAAACAAATTTAGCTTATATTAAAGATGGTGGAAAAAGCTTTTATTCTCATATAAATAATAAAAAACCCAACTCAAGAAATGTAGGTCCACTAATTATAGATAACAATGAAATAACGCTTCAGGACAGCACAGAAGAATTTAATAAATATTTGTGTTCCTTTTTTAATGTTAAGTCTAAAATTGTAAAACAACCAATAAATAACGTAATAGAAAGGGACTTAGTAAGTGAGATAACAAAAGAGGAGATCATGACCATTTTAAATAAATTAAATGTAAATAAATCACCTGGACCAGATAAGTTACATCCAAGGTTATTGAAAGAAATCAAAGAGTAGCTGGTAAACCCATTACACAAACTTTTCAATATGTCATTAAATACTAGTGATTTTCCGAATGATTGGAAAACAGCTATTGTGACACCTATTTTTAAAAAGGGAGATGAATCGCATATACAAAATTACATACCTGTTAGTCTAACTAGTATAGTTGGTAACATTTTTGAATCAATACTGAAAACCAGGATCAAAAGTGATTTACAAGATAGGGGACTAGAGGATAAATCACAACATGGCTTTAGAAAAAATAGGTCTTGTTTATCAGGTAATATGGTATTCTATGAATATATAAGCAATAGCCTGGAAAATAATAAAGCACTGGATGTAATATTTCTTGATCTTTGTAAAGCATTTGATAAAGTGCCACATGGACTCTTAATAGAGAAAATGAGAACTCTAGGAATTAAAAATCCAATTACAAACTGGGTGGAAGAGTGGTTAAATGATCGCACCCAACGTGTATGTATAAGAGGACATATATCTGGAATAAGAGTGGTGACTAGCGGAGTTCCTCAGGGATCAGTCCTGGGACCAATCCTTTTTGACATATTTGAATTAGATATGGTATCCAACTTAAATAGCTTCGCTATAAAATTTGCAGATGATACCAAAATAACAGCACAGGTTGAAACCTTAACAGATTATCAAAAACTTGTCAGTGATTTAAAAAAATGTAAATATGGGCTGATAAAAATCAAATGCCCTTTAGTATTGATAAATGTGTTATTATGCATTTTGGAAAAAATAACCTGCACTATCAATATGCATTAAACGGCAAATTAATAAGATCTGTAATGCAGCAAAAAGACCTAGGCTTAACAATAGACTCTGACCTAAATTTTCAAGCTTATTATAGCAACATTATAAATAAGACTAATAGGCTAATAGGCTATATAAAAAGAAGCTTTGTTTCTAGAGACAGAAGATGCATTGTGCCATTGTATAGGGCTTATGTGAGGCCACACTTGGATTATTGTTCCCCTTTGAGGAGTCCATATCTCAAGCGAGACATAAATAGAATGGAGGGGGTTCAATGGAGAATAACTAAATTAGTAGGCGACATTTCCAGTATAAGTTTTGATAAAAGACTGGAGGAGTTGGAAATGTATTCCCTGGAAGAAAGAAGAAAAAGAGGGGATGCTCTATTTACGTATAAGATCCACAATGATGATGAGTTACTTACAGAATTAAATATGTCTTATAATAAACATTACTGTAATTTAAGAAGCCATAAATATCAGTTGTCCCTTACATATCCCAAAACTAATAAAAGGAGATCGTATTATACACAAAAGGATAATTCCCTTGTGGAATTCACTCCCTAGTTCCCTAGCAGAAAATGTTGACCATGATAGTTTTAAACATAAACTTGATACATTACTTTTAAGATAAATATGGAATATACCAGTTGGCTGGAGACATACCTATATGGGCTTCCGCCTTCTGTATGTCTATATTTCCTAGTATAGCATCCTAGTAAATCCATGGCATGGCCCCTACCTGTTGCTTTCATCACCCAGTCAGTGAAGACTATCAGGTTAGTCTGACAAGACCTCCCTGCCTCAAACCTGTGCTGTTTACTATCTTGGAGACCATTGCTCTCCATGAAATCCACACCGTCCTCTTTGACCAGTGACTGCATCAGCTTCCCTACACCTGAGGTAAGGCTGACAGGTCTGTAGTTCCCTACCTGTTCCTTGTCCTCTCCTGTATGGAGCAGAATTATGTTTGTCATCCTTGAGTCTTTCACTTCTACCCCTGTATGTAATAAGCTATTGAACAGCCCGACCAGGGGTTCAGCCAGTTCCACTGCCAGTTCCCTGAGTACCCTGGGGTGCATACAATCCAATCCCAGGGCCTTATATATCTTCAGGACAGCTAGCCCTTTCCAGATCCTTTCATTTTTAAGTACTGACTGTGCATTCCTGGGGCTCCCTTTGTGGCTACTTTAATGCCATTCGCTGGCAATGGTCCAAAATCCTCCCTAGTAGAGACAGAGAAAAAGCAATGATTTAGGATGACAGCATTTTGCTAAATACCAGAAGGGAGAGAAACAGGAAAACAGATGGTTAGAATGGTAGTCTTTCTACTTTTATCCCCCCATCCACAGTGAAAAGGGAAAAACATTTAAAATAAATACTTAGTTTTGCTTGTCGGACACACACTCGAAAATTATCAACTGATCCATATCCCAAAGCAGGTCCTATCATTTCATGAGAACATTTTAAGCATTTTCATGCATTAAAGTTCATCAAGACAGGTGCTGTGGTGGGAGACTTATGCAGGGTAGCAGCAGCATATACCTTAAGGGAATCCATCTCATTTGGGGGTCTCTTGTGACAGTTTTCAACAGACATGAGAATTTATTAGACTAATAATTTCTGGGCATTAAAGTTCATCAGGACAGATGCTGTGGTAGGAGACTCACAGAGTGCAGTAGCAGCATATAAAAATCGGGAGCCCATCTCATTTGAGGTCCTCATGCAACAATTTCCAGACATGAAGGCTTAATAGACTGAGAATATTTTGGTACTAAAGCACATCATGATAGGAACTTTTGTGGGTGTTTCACACAGTGCAGCAGCAGTAGCATATAAATTTGAGATGCATATGTCATTTCAGGACCTTGTGTGGCAATTTCCACACATGAGAATTTGTTAAACTGATCATTTCTGGGTGTTAAAGATCATCAGGATAGGTGCTATGGTGGGGGACTTACACAGCACAGCAGCATACAAATTCCAGGAGCCCATCTCATTTTGGGTTCTTATGCAAAAACCTCCAGACATGACAATTTAATAAAGACCCTAAAAAAGATCTATGCACACAGGAATGGCTGCAAAATGAAAGCATTTATTTAAAGTGAATGTAAGTGTGACAGGTTCTACCTGCCAGAACAGGCACTACTCGCAATGTACAGTCAGAGGCTGTATGCTCCCAGCATTCTCTGATGCAGGAGCATACAGGCTATGATTCTGCATGAAGAGTAGCCTGTTGTGGCAGGTAGCACATCTTGCACTAGCATGCATTTAAATAAATGCTTTTAAATTGCAACCCTTCCTGTGTGCATAGCTCTGTTTTTGGACCTCTCATTGAATCAGAACCCTGCAACTTTGGAGTCACAGTGCCATAGATTTGCTCATTGTTTCATGAGAATTTCTTAGACTGAGAATTCCTGTGCAATAAAGTGTATCATGACAGGTGCTGTGGTAGGAGATTAACATGGTGCAACATCATGTAGCTGCCTGACATATTTATTCTGGCACTTGAGAACAACTCTAGGGTACAGAATTTATGTATATGGAATGGAGTCATGATGTCATGGCTGAAACTGTGCAACACAACAATGCCACACATAAAACAGTGTGTAGCAAATCAAGGTCAGGAAACAACATTGACCATAGATGTAACAGTATACATGGGACAAGAAAATACAGTATCTTTTAATTTTGCACCCTCGGACATACTATATCTAACTCCAAGGGGGTGTGGACTTTGGGGATGGGGTGAAACACTGGATGGGGAAAGGTTTGTTATAAAAAAAAAACCTGCAGCAGTAGTGGACCTACTGGGAACCAAACCATGGACCCAGGTCCCCACGCTGCTGGGTGTGGGTGCCCTAACCACTCAACCACAGGAGCAGCTCAAACAAGAACCACACCGACAGCCTCCCTGATGCTCCTCCAGATCAGCTTACAGCAACAGGGGAAGCGGTTATTACCATATGCAGAGCTACCCCTGTTGCAGTAGAAACCTTCACACTATATGGAGTGCGGTCATTCTTGTGCTACTTAGGCAGCGCTATATTGACCCAGTACCATGTATATTGTGTTTTTCCCACAGTTGCCACTAAAATACATTTCAAAAATTGTGGTGAGCTGGCTGACACAATGTACACCACCATGTATACTAGCAGCATTTTGCAGCCAGACATATTTACTCTATTCTGGTAGTTGAGAAAAATTCTGGGAGTACTGAACTTATTCATATTGAGACTTTAAAGCAATTTAGACAAAAGTGCATTACAAGGACTATGCAGTGGGGACTGACACACAGCAGTGCACCAAGTAGCATCATGAAGCAGGCTGACATATTTAATCTGGCAGTTGAGAAATATTCCAGGACAACAGAATTTATGTACAGTAAATTGTGCTTTTCACACTAAATTTCAGTTAATGTTCATTACAAGAACTGTGGTGCGGGACTGACACACAGTGCAGCCTCATGTAGTAGCATGACATATTTATTCTAGTAGTCTGAGAAAAATTCTCAAAAGACATGGCCAGGAAGGCAAGTGAGAAAAGGTTAGATTTCAGGAGGTACTGTACAAGGAATCACAGATGGGGAAGACAGGGAACTGCATCTGGAAAAGCAGAGGGAGGTGGGAAAAGCAGTCAGGAGTGCAAAGGCACAAATGGAGGAAAAAATAGCCAAGGCAATTAAGAAACGAGACAAGACCTTTTTCAGGTACATTAGTGAAAGAAAGAAGGCCAGGGGTGAGAGTGTGAGGTTAAAATGGGAGGAAGGGGTGTGTGCTGAGGGAATCTAGAAAAAGCAACGATCCTGAACAAAGATTTTTGTTCAGTATTCACAGAAGAAGGAGAAGAGAAGGACCACTATTGGGCAATATGAGCACCACTGGGAGACAGGTGGACACCAGTCTGTTTAGGGAGAAAAGAGTGCAAAAGGAATTCAAGAATCTGAAAGGAGACAAGTCTGTGGGGCCGCATGGGATACATCCCATAATATTAAAAGAACTTAGGTGCTGGCAGCACCACTAACAGCCCTATTCAATAAGTCAATAGAAACAGGGGTGGTTCCAGTGGACTGAAGGAGACTGAATGCAGTACCTCTCCACAAAAGTGGGAACAGGGAGGAGGATGACAACTACAGGCCAGTCGGCCTGACATCAGTGGTGGGGAAATTAATGGAGTCACTGCTAAGGGAAAGGATTGTGATATTTCCTGAATCCAGTGGAGCACAGGATCCAAGGCTGCATGGATTCACAGTGGGATGGTCTTGTCAAACAAATCTGATGGATTTATTTGATTAGATGACCAGTAAGGTAGATCAAGGAGGGGTGGTGGATGTGGCCTACCTAGATTTCAGAAAGGCCTTTGACATCGTCCTACATAAGAGGTTGATAAACTGGGCAGCCTGGGAGTGGGCACCAGGGTGGTAAATTTGGTCAGAAACTGGTTGAGTGACAGGACACAGAGGGTGGTGGTAAATGTTCAATCTGAGAAGAGGGGGGTGACCAGCAGGGTGCCACAGGGATCCATGCTGGGGCCAGTCCTCTTTAATATCTTCATAAGTGACATTGCATTGGGGCTGGAATGGAAGGTATGGCTCTTTGCAGATGACACTATGATCTGCAACAGGATCGACACTCCAGGGCATGTGGAAAAAAGAGATAGGACCTAAATATGCTTGAGGGGTGGTCAAGAATATGGCAGCTAAGACTCAATGCAAAGAAGTGCAAAATCATGCATTTGCGATGCAGAAATCCAAAGTAGGAGTACAAGATGGGGGAAGAGGTACTGATGGTCACCAATTAAGAAAGGGACCTGTGAGTAATCAGATCTGATGAACTGAAGGTAACCAAACAATGTGAGAAAGCTGTGGGGAGAGCCAGTGGGATGGTTGGGTGCATAGGGAAAGGTTACACCAGCAGAAAAAAGAAGATGGCTATGTCACTGTACAGATCACTAGTGAGACCTCATCTGGAGTACTTTGTCCAGTTCTGGATGCCACATCTCCAGAAGGACATAGACAAAATAGAGGCAGTCCAGAGAAGGACAATAAAAATGGTGCAAGGATTGCACCAAAAGTCATATGAGGAAAGACTAGAGGACCTCAATATGTATTCCCTTGAGGAGAGGAGATTGGGGGGGTATGATAGAGACATTCAAGTACATCAGGGGTATAAACAAGGTACAGGAGGGTAGCATCTTTCAGAAAAAGTGTACAAAGACAAAGGGGCATGATATGAGGCTAGAGGTGGTAGGCTCAGGGGCAACGTGAGGAAGTACTTTATCACTGAAAGAGTAGTGGATGCTTGGAACAGCCTCCCTGTGGAGATGGTGGAGGAAACAATGGAAGGGGAATTTAAGAATGCATGGGATAGGCATAAGAGTACTCTCGCAATAGGGATGAGAGGGTATGACGCAGATCAACTAGGATCTGCAGTAATGCATTAGGTAGGGAAAAGGGGCAGACTAGGTGGGCCACAAAGTCACTATCTGCTATCACCTTCTATGTATCTGTGTATCTATGTATGTCTGGGAGTAAAGAATTTATGTATATTATGCTTTTTGCATAATTTGCACTAAAGTGCATTACAAGGACTGTGGCAGGGGACTGACACACATCACAGCACCATGTAGCAGCATGTAGCAACCTGATGCATTTATTATGGTAGTTGATAAAAATTCTGTTAGCACCACATTTTTGTGCATTGTGCTTTTCTCACAATTTCCATTAATGTACATTACAAGATTACAAGAGCTATAATGAAGAAACTGACACACAGCACAGCACCATGTAGAAGCCTGACATATGCATTCTGGTAGTTGAGGACAATTCTTGGTGTACAGAATTTATGTATATTTTGTTTTTTGCCCTATGTCCACCAAAGTGCATTACCAACACTGTGGCAGGGGGACTGACACACAGCACAACACGATGTAGCAGCATGTAGCAACATGACAAATTTATTCTGGTAGCTGAGAAAAATTCTGGGAGTACAGAACTTGTGTATATTTTGCTTTTCAAAGAATTTCCACTAAAGTGCATTATTAGGTCTATGGCTGTAAGACTGACACCACATGACCATATAACAGCATGTAGTTGCCTGACATATGTATTCTGGTAATTGAAAAAAAATCTGAGAGTACCAAATTTATGTACATTATGCTTTTTGCACAACTTCAATAATGCACATTACAAGGACTGTGGGGAGGGGACTGACAGACAACATAGCATCATGTAGCTGCATGTAGCAGGCTGATGTATTTTATCTTGTAGTTGAAAAAATTCTGGGAAAACTAAATTTATGTACATTGTACTTTTTGTACACTTTCCACTAAAGTACATTACAAGAAATGGAGCAGGAGGACTTAAACACAGTGTAGCACCATGTAGCAGTATGTAGCAGCCTGACATATGTATTCAGGTAGTTGCAAAAAAATTCTTGTGGTACAGAATTGATGTATATTGTGCTTTTCAGACATGATTTCAATTAAAGTGAATAACAAGAACTGTAGCAGGGAGACTGACACACAGAGCAGCACCGTATAGTATTATGTTGCAGCCTGACATATTTATTTTGGTAGTTCAAAAAGTGAAAGGTCATGCGTATTGGCAAAACAAATTTGAAAACTGAGTCTTAGTTGAAGCAGGGAAGACTGAGCAGATTTATTTACAGATTTTTATTTATTTAACATTCAGTAACTGGGTGGTTGCACTGTGACTGGGAGAAGTCACAGTTAGAAAGACAAGACATCTTTTAATGTTTAGACAAATATTTATAGTTAAGGCTTAGTTTTTGTAATGATTTGTATTTATTATGTGTAATTTATATATTTATTATGTTTAAATGCTTGTTTTAATGTTTTGTACGGCACCCAGAGCCTCTGGGATTGGGCATCTTTTAAATAAACTTTGCCTTGCCTTGCCTTGCATTTTAGTACAGTGCATAATGCCTCATTAATGATATTGACTATCTAGCAATACAGGTTAGAGGAAAGGGATCTGATGATCATTATTACTGACCGGTTAAAGTCCCATTTTATTTATTTATTGATGAACATCGGATAACACCTTTGAGTCAAAGACTCCTTTACAAAGGTTCCACATCACAGAAAACAAAGACATCAGGGACAATAGCAACAACTAGACACAATAGTTACATAAATGGTTACAAAATGGTTACAGATAACACAGTAAAGCAGCTGGTGATACAGAGTTACAGAGTGCTGCCAAACACAGGTACATAGTGCAGACAGTAGCAGGTTACAAAAACATACACTGCAGGGCAGTGGTACTAGCCATGCCCTGGTGGTTATTTGCAGGCCTAGGCCGGACTGAGGTGTCTAGTGTCAAAATATAGGCATGCCCAGGGGAGGCTGGACCAGAGTTAAGTCCATGCCCTGCCAGACTCATCCCATCCACCCAACTCCACACACTCCCCCCCTCCATGTCCAGCTTCCTCTTTGCCCCCTTCACACCCCTGGAAGTCTACACTGCCCTCATCTCTCTAGAACAATCCAAAACCAGCCCTGACGGCTTGCACTCCAGAATGCTCCACATCGCTGCCTCAGCCATAGCAGCTCCCTTAACACATATACTCAACCTGTCCCTCACCACAGCTATGGTTTCCACCACCTGGAAACTGGCCAGAATCATTCCCCTGCATAACAGTGGTGACCCCTCCCAACCGGGAAACTACAGACCCATCTTCCTCCTCCCTTCTCTCGCCAAACTCCAAGAATCCCTCATGCTAACCAAACTGTCAGAATTTCTCTCCACAAACAGCTCCCTCTCTCCATTTCAGTCAGGCTTTAGAAAACATCACTCCACTATCATCACCCTGCTACATGTAACTGACTCTATTCTCTCAGCCATGGACAAAGGCCAAATCACCTCCACCATTTTCATTGACCTGGTGAAAGCCTTTGACTTAGTCTCCCACCCCCTGCTACTCAGCAAATTAAGCTGCTTCAGTCTTGCTCAATCTGCCATCAACTGGTGCTGCTCTTACCTCCAAAACAGGCAGCAGTCTGTACAAATATGGATGCTCTTTTCCACCTGCTACCCATCCTCTCAGGCATCCCTCAAATCTCCATCCTCGGCCCCATCCTTTTCTCCCTATTCATAAACGACCTCCCCTCTGCCTGTCTCTTCTCTATGGTGCATCTATATGCAGACGACACCATCATCTTTGCCTCAGGCCCCTCCCATGACAGCATGCTTCCAAATCTTCAAAGAGACTTTAACATTGTCCAAACTTGGTTCCAAAAAAAACAGCTTGAACTAAATGCCCAAAAATGGTCACCATGGTATTCGGCACAAGACAAAATCTCGCCTCCCTACCTGGTCCCCCACCAATCTGCACCTTGGAAGGATCTCACTTTGTGACAGTGCCCACCTTCAAGTACCTGGGAGTCTGGCTGGATCACCACCTCAACTTTTCCACCCACATTGAGGCCATCTGCCCAAACTCCGGCCCAAGCTGGCCATCCTCTATCACCACAATGCCAGTCTTCCCCTCCCTCTCATAGAGAACTCATATGCAAAACCATCTTACCTGTGCTGGACTATGAGGACATCATCTATGGTACAGCCCCAGCCTCATCCCTCTCTAAACTCGATATCCTTCTCAATTGCTTCTGTCATTTTGCCACTGCTTCTCCCCCACTTACTACTGCCTCCTCTATTCCACTCTATCTCTGACCCCACTCTCGAACAGGAGGACCGCCCACAGTGCCTCCCTCATAGCTAAATATTGGTTAGGCTCATTACCCTCCTACCTCTCCTCCCAGCTCTCTCCAGCCAGTTACTCTGGCTACCCCCTCTGACACAGAGATGCATGCACCTTCCACCTCACATACCCCCTCTCTGCCTCTGGTCAAGCTGCCTTTTTCTATGGTCTCCCCCTTCTATGGAACAACCTCCCTCCCAACCTTCACCAGGCCTCCTCCCTTGCAGCTGTTAAACCACTCCTCAGGTTCCTCCCCTCCCCCCTGCCATAGTTGCTCATCTGGTCACACCCCAACTCGGGCCTAGCCTGCCATGGGTGTCCTCTGCTGGTCAATATCCTGCATCAGACAGCCCCAGATTTTGCACACTGCTTATTTACTGTCCAAGCTCAGTGCTTGTTCACTCTATCATAATACCATTTGTAAACACTGTATATACCTTCTTTTGAGTTATGCTGTTTACGCAATTCTTAGACTTGACCTGCCCTGGATGCTGAATTTCACATCTGAGCAGAAATTAGTTGCACTGCACTGCATACCTCTGTATAAAGTCCCTGCTGTTTGTACCAAACATTTGTAATCAAGAAACTGTTTTACTTCTCTGCTTGCATTCTGTGTACACCTTGTACCTGGATCACACCTGGAAACGAGCCACAGCCCAGTGTGCCTTTCCCTGTCACCAATTTTAAATAAATACCATATTCATTCTGGTAGTAGGGAATAATCCTAGGGTTACAGAATGTATGAATAGTGTCCTTTTCACAAACAATTTAAATTAAGGAATGTTAAAAGAACTGTGGTGGGGGACTGACACACTGTGCAGTATCATGTAGCAGCATCTAGCAGCCTGACATATTTAGTCTCGTATTTGAGAAAAATGATATGAGCACAGTATTGATATATTGTGCTTTTTGCACAATGTCCTCTCATGTGCATTACAAGGACTATGGCAGGGTGACTGACATTCTGCACAACACCATGTAGCAGCATGAAGCACCCTGACATATTTATTTTAGTAGTTGACAAGAGACCTGCAAGTACCAAATTTACAGTATGTAAAATGTGCTTTTCACACATTTCCAATAATGTGCATTACAAGACTGTGGTAGGGGACCGACACACAGCACAGCACCATGTAGCAGCTTGTGGCAGCCTAACATATTTATTTTGATTGCTTAGAAACATACTGGGGGTACATAATTTATGTATATGTTGTGCCATTTGCACAATTTCCACTAATGTACATTACAAGGATAGTGGTGGGGAGACTGAACACAGAACAGCACCCTGTTGCAGCATGTAGCCTCCTGACACATTTATTCTGGTAATTGAGAAAAATTCTGTCAGTACCAAGTTTACAGTATGCATAATGTGCTTGTCACACAATTTCCACTAATGCATGCTACAAGGACTATGGTGGTGAACAGTCACACAACAAAGCAGCATGTAGCAGCATGTGGCAGCCTGACATATTTATTCTGGTAGTTAAGAAAAATTCTAGGGGTACAGTAATTACAGTATGTATACTGCCCTTGCTGAACAATTTCCACTACAGGTCATTACAAGGATTGTAGCAGGGTTACTTATACACAGCATAGCACTATATAGCAGCATGTCACAGAAATGTTATCTTCACCTAACCACCGCCATCTATTATCTGCCACCTTCTTTTATCCATCAAAATGCAGGATGTGCAGAGGCTGGTGGATAAGAGGGAGTGCTGTCTATATTGGGCTTTTTGCACAATTTCCACTAAAGTGCATTGCAAGGACTGTGGTGGGGGGCTGACACACAGTACATCACCATGTATTAGTGTGTAGCATACATATTTATTCAGGCAGTTGAGAAAACTTCTGGGAGAACAGAATACATGTATGTTATTCTTTCTGCATGATTTCCACTAAAGTGCATACAATAACTGTGGTGGAGGGACTGACACACTTAGCAACACCATGTAGCAGCATGTAGATGCCTAACATATTTATTCTGGCAGTTGAAAAACATGTTTGGGAGTACAGAATGTTTGTACACTGTGCTTTACCATGGTGCTTTACAACAAAAACAGAAGAGAGAGAAAAAGACAGTGGCAGTGCAGGACTATAGAGTTCCATAAGAAAGAGAACATTAGAAAGGAAGTACAATTTTGTTTTCTCTTTTGTTAAAATAGAATAGGATAGCTGACAGCAGAATTTAGATATGTGGAATGAAGAAGGGGCAGAAATCAGGATAGAGAGGAATTAAAACGCACATTTTTTGTTTGTTTTCATTTTTCATTTGTTTTAAAATATTTAACTTTTTTTAGAACAGGTGAGGACTAAGCGAGACAGTAAAACAGATAAAACAGCATATAATAAGTTCTGAATCAGGAGTAGAGAGATGATAGGGCTAAGGCCTGAAGACAGAGGGTGCACAACCACCAAGGAATTCAGCATGTCCCACAAGGATGCACCACTGGTTTTGGAGTGACACCTCCAAGGCTTCTTTAAAGGCAACAACTTGATGGGAGATCTCTATAATTTTGCAATTTCCAAAAGGAGTTCAGGTTGCCTGTACTTCTGTATGAAGAGTTTACATTTTATGTCTTGGGTCATCTGCTTGACCATCAATATATCAGTGCAGAACAGATCGTATAACCCCACTCAATAAATACAATATACAGTAATATTCTTTTTTTTTCCATGTGAAACACATCTTGGCAGACTCCATCCATTTCCTGTGTTATATAATAGTAGCTTGTTTCTCCAAAAGTCAGGTACGTAGTATCTTAACAAGTCAATTTTTTTTTATAGTATACATCTTTATGTGGCTACGAGACCACATCCCTAGTCTATCTGGAATTATACATTTTGTGGTGGAGGGGCTGACACACAAAACAGCACCATGTAGCAGCATCTAGCAGCATGACATATTTATTCTGGTAGATGAGAAAAATTCTGCAAGTAACAAATTTACAATATGTATATTATGCTTTTTTCAGTTTCCACTAATGTGTATTACAAGGATTGTGATGGGGGCTGATCACCACAGCACATTGTAGTAGCATGTGGCAGCCTGACATATTTATGTTGGCAGTTGAGAAAAATTATGAAGGTGCAGGATTGATGTATATAGTGCTTATTGCACAATTTCCATGACAGTGCATCACAATGACTATGGCAGGGGGACTTACACACAATGCAGCACTATGTAACAGCAGTGTTATATACTATTGCCAGCATTGCTTGGGATCTTGTGCTGTCCTCAGGCTGTCATCCCAGGTGCTTTCTTCTCCAGGGGAGACAGCCTGAGGATGGTGTGAGGTCCTTAGTAATGCAGCAAGGAGTATGCATTCGAGTCAGATAAAAGAGGGATATAGTCCTATGACCACTTATTAAGGTAAAAGGAAGCCTGCTTGGATGAAACCCTATTCTGCAGCATTCTGCAGCAGTGTTACTGCAGGAAATCAAGCAATTTCAATGGGAATTGTGACACTGCACTTCATCCAGGCAGGCTTTACTGTATACCATATAAGGAAACTATGACCACCTATGAATAGGTGTACATGAATTTTGTAAAAAAAAAATCTGCTATTAGATAACACAGCAAATTTAATGGGTCTGATAAAGTAATGTCTAGGCTATTAAACATTACCCAGTGGTGTTTCATGAGAAACAAAGAGCTCCCCTATCTTTCTACACAGCTGCACCAGTTCAGCACAGATGGATTTTGGAGGAGGATCTGAGGCTGCTCTCTCAGGTGACCCCTGAAGCTCCAAAGTCCAGCTGCAGATCCCACTGCCAGTTCCTCTGTGACCCCCTCTGGGACCTTTGTACCACATTAGGACCCTTGTCACCTCTTCCTGCACTGCCCACCCTGCGGCATGGAAGGATCAGTAGAGGTGCTACCACCTCCATCCCTCTCAGCTGTCTTAGTGCAAATTCTCACATGCTCATCCCACTCCTGGAGGTGCCTCACCTTAAGGTAGGTGTGCTGCCTGCCCACTTGTGCCCACATTACTGCTTCTGTTCCTGTGCCAAATAACAGTGGACTGTAGGAGCATGACCCCACAGTGTTGTTGGTGGGGTAAATCACAAAGAAGTCCCAAACTAGTTACTTATGCTGCTTTCAACTTTGAGTACTGAGTACAGTTTTGGAGACCACATCTTAGACAAGATATGTACAGATTGACGGTCATCCAGAGGAGAGCTATCAAAATGGTGCAGGGTCTGCATCACAAGCCATATGAGGACTTTCCCTCCTTGCAGATTTTACGAGCTACTCTGGCCTAAAAATCAACAGATCTAAAATGGAAGTACTCCCCTTCAATAGCTTGTGCACTTTAGATCAGGTAGCTCATCTCGGCCTTCATTGGGCCCCAAATTCCCTTGTGTATCTAGGGATACGGCTCACAGTAGATTTTACTACAATATGGGATCTGAAACTTAATCCCCTTCTTGAAGATATCAAGACAGAATTTTTGCGCTGGTGTGGTCTTCAACTTACACTAGCAGGTAAAATATCTGCGATCAAAATGGTGGTAACCCCTAAACTTTTATATGTCATCTCACATACACCATTTACACTACCGGCATCATGGGTTAAAGCCATAGACAAGTCCTTTTCCAATTTTATTTGGGAAGGCATAAAACCATGTTATAGTAGAAATAAACTTAGAGCCCATTGGTCACAGGGAGGCTGGGGGCTTCCTTTGCTGGAAGAGTATAAATGGGCCTTCACTGCAGCTCATACCCTAAACTGGTTCCTCCCACAGACATCTGAGTGACCACAATGGATACACATGGAGGCATATATGGCCCAGACCCAATCCCTAGCAGTTTTACTTTACAATCCCCTTCCCAAACATTTGTCTTCCTGCCAAACAATAGCAGGCTCAGTACTGACATGGCATTTAGTGGAAAATAAATTGGAGGCAGATTTATGCCCCCTTCTGGACTCCCCTATATGGGGAACATGCTCATAAAAGTGGATGGCAAACCTTTGTACTGGTCCCTATGGCAGAGTAAAGAAATTTTTACACTAAAGGACTTGATGACAGATGACAGTCTCACTATCAAAACATTTCAAACATTAGATCAGGAGTTCCACTTAGGTAAGCAGGCCTTTTGGCAGTACTTACAGCTCAGAAGCTCGGTTTTAGCTTATATTAAACAACACCACATGACAGATATAGCAAGGTCCGATTTGTTAATTAAATGGCTGACCTATAAAAGAGGTAATGCCAGTCTTATATATGCCAATCTTAGGAATCATCTCTCTGCATAAAATCAGCTCAGGCTAAGGGCAAATGGGAGCAAGCTCTTCAACAATCCATTTCGGATGCCCAATGGAAGCTGTGCTGGAAATATGCTTATTCTATGTATCCAGATATGAGAAGTAAACTTATGCAAAACAAGATACGGTCACATTGGTATTGCACTCCTGTTGTCTTATACAGAATGCATCTCATGGACAACAGTCATTGCTGGCGATGTCTTTCGGGAGAGGGACACCTTTTGCACATACTTTGGCTTTGCCCACTTCTCATTCCATTCTGGACAGCTGTCTTGGGTCTGGCTCAACATGCCTCAGGCTCTGCTCTGACTCTAGATCCCCTAGTTTGGATTTTGGGCCTTCCTCCTGTGTTGAGAGCATTCACTCGTCAACAGCACAGATGGCTGACACTTCTTAGCCTCCAAGCTAAGAGGCTTATCCTCTGTAATAATAATAATAATATTAATAATAAACTTTATTTATATTGCTCCTTTCAAATACCAAGGCGCATTCCAAAAAGATTAAATATAAACAAAGTATACAAACAGTAATATAAAAACTGTTAAAAACAAATACAAAACATTAATCAAAGACATCATATGCCTTATTCCATAAAAAGGATTTAAGAACCTGTTTAAAGCTCCCCACGGCCGTACACTCCCTTATCCAACGTGGTAGAGAATTCCAAAGGGTTGGTGCCACAAACATAAAAGCCCGGGTGCCAGCTGATTTCAATGTAACCCTAGGAATCTCTAGCAACCCCTCATTGGCTGAGCGGAGCGACCTCATAGGGAGGTAAAGAGTCAGGAGATCTTTCAAGTAGTCAGGGCCCAGATCATGTAGGGCTTTAAAAGTCAGTAATCCGACTTTGAATGTGATCCACCATTGAACTGGTAGCCAGTGCAGATCCCGCAGCACCGGAGTAATATGAGGTGTTCTAGGAGTACTCAAGCTGCGGAATTCTGCACCAGCTGAAGGTGGTGGATATCAACCCCCGGAAGCCCAAGGTAAAGTGAGTTGCAATAGTCCAGGCATGAGGTCACAAAGGCATGGATCAGAGTTGGCAGATCACCAGATGGAATGAGGTGCTTGATTCTGGCGATGTTTCTCAGACGATAAAACAAAGATTTTACCACTGCTGACACTTGAGATCATAAAGTCAGCCCAACATCTAAGATCACCCCCACATCTTGCACCCATTCAGAGACTGGTAACTCGACATCCCCACAAAACACCCCAGAGGGGGAACTGGCCACAGGTCCCCCTATCCGGTGATCCGGATCCAAAACCAACACCTTGGTTTTCCCAGAATTCAACTTCAACCAACTGGACCTCATCCAATCCTGGATTTCCTCCAGACAGCTATTAAATACCGAGACAGCTCCTTCCTGGCCGGGTGCAAAGAACAGGTACAGTTGGGTATTATCTGCATAACAATGAAAACCCAACCCATACCATCTCACAATATCTCCAACGGGAAGCATGTACACTGCAAACAACATGGGGGACAGTATAGAGCCCTGAGGAACCCCACAAACAAGAGAGAAGGGATCAGAGGAAAAAAACCCTGACACCATCCTCTGGGATCTTCCGGTAAGGTATGATGTGAATCATCTGAGCACAACCCCAGAGAGTTCACAAATACATCTCAGGTGCTCCAAAAGAACCCCATGGTCAGCGGCGTCAAATGCTGATGATAGATCCAGTAACACCAGAATAGACCATTTTCTCTGGTCTCTCGCCATCAGGAGATCATTGAGCACCTGAACCAGCGCAGTTTTGGTACTATGCCTCTTACAGAAGCCTGATTGGAGAGGTTCATAGATGCTATGGATGGTCAAGTGGTTCTCCAACTGGGCTGCTACCACCTTCTCGATCACCTTCCCTGCAAAGGGGAGGTTCGAGATAGGTCTATAGTTAGCCAGACATTCTGGGTCCAAAGATGATTTCTTCAACAAGGGTGTCACCACTGCCTCTTTCAAGGACAGGGGATATTCACCTGAGTCAAGAGAGGACCAGACTAACTGTGCTAGAGCCAGGAAATAGAATCTCCACACCCTAAGATTAGGGGTGTGGGACCTGGATCTAAACTACAGGAAGTAGGACGCAGCCCCTGGACAATCTGCATAACATCCACGATTTCAGGGCGGTCGAAGGTACTCCAGGAAAACAAAGGGATAGTGACCCGATCCTGGGCACCTCCAACTAGCATAGAACATGTCAAACAGATGTCTGCCCTAATGTCAGCCACCTTATCAGCAAAGAACCCAGCAATATCATCACACTGTGATTGTGATGACGCTCTACGGAGCTGTAGACAAGTTGGGTTGCACAATCTGTCCACAGTTCTGAAAAGCTGAGCAGGTCGGTTCTGCACAGCAGAAATTTCCCCGGACAGGAACTCTGCCTTCTTATGGGAGATTTCTGACTGATAGAATTGATAATGTTCTAGCAGTCTAAGGTGGTCAGCATCCAGGCCAGACCTCCGCCAGCAATGATCTAACCTGTGTCCAAGTTGCCGCAACTCCCTCAAGGCCCCATCAAACCATGGGGCTCGAGGTCGGAAGGAGAGAGGACGCACATGAACTGGAGCAATAGAATCCAGGGCAGAGGTAATGGCAGTATTATAAACCACAGCCAACACCTCTGGATCATTGCTATGCACAGTAGTTTCTAATAGGTCAAGAACCACCTCAAGGCCAGTAGAGGAAACATTCCACAAGGGGCGGAACCTGACCATCTCCACAGGGGTCGACCTACAAGGGGGGGGCACCAAAATTGAATCTCACAGTGTAGTGATCTGTTCAACTGACTGGTTCCACCCCCACATCAGAAGCCTTGATCCCCAGGAGGAAGAACAAGTCAAGAGAATGGCCAGCTTTATGAGTAGCAGTGGTAACCACCTTTATTAGGCCCAGTGAATCCATTAGCTGGAGGAAGTGTTGTTCAAATTTTGAGAGTTCATCATTGATCCATGCATTAAAGTCACCCAGGACCATCAGCCTGGGTGACTCAAATGGCAGGTTGACAATGAAGTCTGCTACTTCCTTAAGGAATTGCTTCTCATCTCCTGGTGGACGGTAGATGAGAGAAATTCGATAGCCCACACCTGCGACAATGGCATATTCAAAAGAAGAGGTCTCCTCAACTGGAACACTAGTGAGATCCAATTCGGTCTTAAAACAGACCACAACCCCCCAACCCCCGCAGTCCAACCTTGGGTGATGTATCACCGTATACCCGGCTGGAATTGCGGCCTCCAATACCGGTCCCGCATTATCATCCAGCCAGGTCTCGGTGATGCAAGCCAGGTCCGTCGAGGCAACAAGATCTGAAATTATTGTAGTCTTGTTCTGGATTGGCCTGGCATTGCACAACATCGCCCAGGTTGGACAAAACTCCTGGACTGCCCCGACCACCTGCCCATCACTAAGGATGGTGCCCTTGGGTATGGGGACCAATCAGGAAGGCCCACGCTGTAGGCTCCACTTCACCCCAGGGCATCTCCTGGGCTTAGTCACCCTAATGGGAGCAGTCCACTCATCTCGCCTCCACTGTTCAACCCCCCAACCCCTCCCCACCTCCTGCAGGCAATACCTAAAGCCTGACAGCGTTGATAGATGGAAAAAGCCAGAGGGGGAGTATAGAAGCGGTGGAGGGAGTGGAGAGCAGAGGCTGAGTAGCGTATGACCGGGGGAGCCACAGGAAGACACATTTCAAACAGAGCAAATCCTCAAAAAACGATAAAAGTAGTTAAAATCAGTTCCTTATACAGATTAAAACAAGCTAACTAACTACAATAACTAAACAAATTTAAAAACCCCAAATCACAGCCAGGCCTTTTCACCCCCAACCCCCACCCAACTAAATAGTCAAACCAACTTCAAACAAAACAAATAACTAAAATATATAACTTAAACAGTAGAAACCTAGCCTCCCTATTGCATAAAGTAAATAAATAAATAAATTAGCCCACCGGTCCTCTCACAACCTGGGCTACTTAACAAACACAACAATACAAAACTAAAATAAAATTACAGAAGTTATTCAAAAAATTCCCCTCAGAGAAGTCTCTCACAAATCTCTACAGTGGGGAGATTTTGCAGATGTAAACTGAGCTCTTTCACTGCTCTTATAACTTCCACAAAGTATATACAATCAGAAAAAACTACTTGCGGTGAGGTAGATCAAGCTGGCTGTAATCCAACCAACCAAAGTCTAAAAAAGTCAAATATAGGGATTCACAGTACCAGACCCACTGACATCCAAAAGTCGAACATAAATCCTCAGTTCTTCCAGTTTGGAGGTGATGAAACTATAACTAGGCCAAAGAGATTCTTCCACCAGCAGTAAGGGAATCACCCCGTCAGGACAGTGGCCCACCCCTATGGCTCCGGGACAAGTTCACCCCCCCGGTGAACTGCCCCAGAAGCCTAGGAGTGGGGAGTAACAAGCCAGGTCCTCCAACCGACCCCACTCCCTACTCCTGTGTGGGACACTAACCCCCCGAGACCCCTCACAAGCCCGGCAGACAGCTCAGCTCTACTCGGCACAGCTCCAAATAATCAGAAAAAGTTACTTCAATAGATCCACAGTTACACACAGGGTGCCGACTCCCAACTCCAATTTAAACTGGTACTCTGGTCTAAAGGAGCCAAACAAATCACCTCTATTACAGCAAAACACAGTTTTCTCACTCCAACATGGGTCCCACAGACAGTCCTGTAGCCAGTTCTGTGGTTTAGACAGCTAAAACCACCTCGGTGCCATACGCAGCAAAGTCTACACCTCACCGCAACCACTCCAGTTGCAGACGCTAATACCAGAAAAGCAGGAAAACCTAACGAATCCCGAATGAAAAAGATGTAGACAGGTCCCAGCTGAGGAGATAGCCAGCAGTCCCGACTGAATAGGTAGCAGACAGGTGAGTCTCAACTGAAGTGGTAATAAGCAAATCCCACCTGAGGGAGTAGCAGGCAGGTCCCGACTAAGGAGGTAGGAAGCGGAGCATTTACCGACCGACTGATCGACTGGCAAAATTAGAAATAACTGCGCAAATCCCATTATGCCATCTAACACACTCGGACCTGATTTCCAAACACAATAATACTGCAGATAATAGAATAAATTAAAAATAAATAAAAACAAAATATTGCAGAGCTAGAACAATGCCTGGCCCAGCGTGGCGAACCACAGAGGTACCCACCATCTCTGAATTATATAACGCCCTCTCTAATGTAGCAGTACTGGATTGTCTGTCCCACTTAGTTACCAACACTCTCTCACAATATTATCTTACCTGGGCCCCTTACTTAGCTTATCTCTCCCCCCACGTGCATGGATTGGCCGACTTCCCCTGTGGAATGATCTGGACCAACATAGTAGATACACCAGCAGGAAATGGTTTGGAACCCCAAAACCCACCCACTCCCTGCAAGGACTGTTATCTTTTCTCCTTATAGGATAAGAATTCAGATCTGGACCTTAAGGTTGCTAGTATTTTGTTATTATGTCTGTGCTTTTCAGGCTTTTTCAGGTACCAGGAGACACTTATGTATTATACCCATATTAGACGTCTTAACTAATCTAGATTCGGTGGTAATCATGCAATTTGTCATACTTTTTTGGGGGGGGCACAACACCACAATACAACTCACTATATAATTTCTTACTGTATCATTATTTAACAATGTCCTTTTCTATGGGCTAGACTTTGTCAATTATATAATGACACTGCAGTCAATGTGTATGCATATGTGTCATGTTGTATCTCCGTTATGTACCTGGCTATGTCTGATATTATCTTTCAAATTTAATAAAAATTATTAACTAGAAAAAGAAAAGCCATATGAGGAAAGACTTAAGGGGCTAAATACTGTATGTACATCCTGGAAGTAGAGGGATATGATAGAAACCCTTAAATACCTTATGGGGGTTAATAAAGTGGAGGAGGAGAGTATCTTTCAGTGGAAAAGGTGCTCTAAAACAAGGGGGCATAATATAAAATTGGAAGGGGTAAATTCAGGAGGGATATGCTGAAGTACTTTTTCAGAGAAAGGGTGGTGGATATCTGGAATAGCCTTTCAGAAGAGGTAGTGGGTGGAAAACAATAAATGGTTTCAAAGATGCATGGAATAGTCACAAGGCAATCATAGGGGTAGGGTGGAGGGCATTATAATGATAACTAAATAAAAGAATTAACAAAAAACATAATTGGACAGACTCGGTGGGCCCAGCGATCCTTATCTGACATTGCATTCTATGTATTGAGGGGAGGAGTCAGATGGTCTTGGCTGGGTCTCCTACTCTTAATGGGGCTGAGATGGAGGCACAATCATGGGGGGGACAAGGGCAGGTGTTGCAGGTGCAGGACATACAGGAGCAGGGTTAAAGTGTGGTGGTGTCACTTCATGCTGCTGGTACTGCACTGTGGTGGTGGGGGGTCAAGTTCTGACTCTTCCCAGTGCTCATGGTGTCAAAGCTGTCCTCTTCAGACAGAATGGAAGACATGTCCCTTTCATGAACTGCATCCCCTCTTTTCTCACTGACTGCTCCCAGTCCTAGTCCTCCTAGTCTCCTACTCTCTGGTCCCACTCATTTTAATTTGGGAAAAAAAAGAAATGAAAAAATAAACAATGTATAAGGAGGTAAAATGGATCAAATAAAAGAGTGGAGTATAATGAAAAATATACCTAAACAGCAATTAAACAATTCCTTACAAACTGCTAAGTAACGCTAAAATGACAAGCAAACAAAACAAAACGCAGTAAAAGTTATTTTTTTGGGGGGGGGGGTTGAAGGCTCTAAAAGTAGCAGACTGACCTGTTTTGTTACCTCACTCAGAATGCCAAACAAAACTAAGGCTCAGCCTGTGCATAGAGCAGTAGCATGTGACCTGCTGGAGCTGTTTCCATGACACCTACCCACCCAAATGCACCCCAGAGACAAAGCTACAGGTGAAGTTGCCAGGCAAAGTTACGTAAGATGAATTTCCTAGTAAATGGCAAAAATTCACAAATTGATTCATGATGGCGAAGTTGGTGGCTTTGCTAAGGGAAGAATGGATGAACTCCACACAATAAAGTCCAGTTATCTCCTGTTTATTCATACAAAATACACAATCAATATGTTGGTGATGTTTCATGGCACTGTCATGTCATCAGGCTCAGCTGTATTGTTAATCTTTTTCATTCAGAAACGCAAGTCTCCAAATGCATCTAGTAGTGTTTTTTCTTTGTTTTATGCTCACTTTATTTAGATAAAATGGTACCATCCCTTGTAAAGTTCCTTCCTCAGTGTCAGAAAGTAACTTGAAGTGTCTGCTCCTAAAGTTGTTAATTGGTGTCAGGAAGATTGTATCACCATCCAGCTGTCTCCTTCAGTGTAGAGGAAATATGCTACTAGATACGCTTGGAGACTTAATTTTCTGAATGAAAAAGAATAACAACACAGCTGGGTCTGATGAAAATGGATGTGCCATGAAACATCAACCCACAGTTTGATTGTGTGTTTTGAATTAATACGGAGAAGAGAAATGCACCTTATTGTGTGGAGTTCATCCATTCACTCCTTAGCACTGTCTGATATTGTTCTTTGGATGAAGCAAACATGAATAAGTATATGTTTCTCTTTATTAAAAAAAGACGAGCAACCTGAAACCCCACCCACGTGAAGAGGATGACTTCACTGGAACTTCACAAGTGACTTAAAACTTCACAACATCTCTACCAGTGACCCATTGCTGACACTGTCCAGGAAAAGTGACTTTTGAACTTTTTTCCTAATAAAAGTGAGAAATTGGTAAAAAAATATTTTAATAATTAAATAATATAACAAGAAGGCTTTATAGGGGGAGAAGGGATGATCTGATTCTATCATTTGACCCAGTCCAGATCTGCTACTTACCCAGTTCTGGTCTGAAAAATGTACCTCATTTGACAAACTAGAATAAATCAAAAACTGTTTGAAAAAGATCAGAGTCAGCTGTGGAACCAGGTCACAGCCAACCCTCCCATCCCTAATGGAAATGCATTTTGGCAGATGTTTTTCTCTATTTTGTAGAACTACAGCAATGTTGTATATGCATGTGGGGGTCAGTGAAAACAATTGGGATAGAGCTTGGAGTATGGGCCTAGTGGTGACTAGTTTGCATATTTTTATTTCATTTAAATTTATTAATCCAGGAACAATTTTATTGAACCAAGGCTGATTTACAGTGAAGCTCTGGTTCACATCAGTGGTTTCAATATAAGTACATAAGATGAATGGCTTGCAATGTGATGCATAAGATGGAGTGCCAGAAGGTTGGGGCAGAAAAAGGGTATTTTAGTAGTTTTTCAGTCTACTTTTTCTAAATTGAATTGCTAACCCAAATATTGCTGCTATTCAGTAGGAGCAGGTGACAACCTCTAGCATTTAGTTATCTGTGTGAAAGAGAGAAATCCACTGAGAGAGACAAAGAGAGAGTGAGTGTGTGTGTGTGTGTGTGTGTGTGTGTGTGTGTGTGTTCTGAGAAAGAGAGAGACTGAAAATAAATCATGAGTTAACAGGCACAGTTTATGTAAATAAATAGCTATGGAGTAAAATTTGAACAATGAAAGGTAAAGCCAGCAAATCCTGGACAGTTTATGAAGTGTGGCAGTATTTCTATTCTTAGCTGACTGCTGGCTGGTGCAGAGACAGAAGGAGAGAGAGAGTGCGTGTGTGAATGTGTGTGATGCTCTATTTATAGAAAGTCAGTCCACAGCAGCAGGAGCAGCAGCAGAATGCAACCTTGCATTCTAATCTCAAAAGGAGCATTGGGAAATGGAGAACAGGAATAACTCAACTGAACCAAAAATAGCAGCAAAACTGCAGCAGCTGAATTCCCAGGCAATATACTGTACGATCTTAAACCAAGACATCTGAAGCAAAGTTTACACAATTTCTGTAGCCTTCTGCAGATACTGTATATGTGGCATCAGGCATAGCTGTTTTATAAAATTTCTGGCAAGCAAAAATTACACAAGACAGTGTGACTCAGATAAGAGAATGAAACTTAAAGTAGTCATACACATAGATGGTCTTCTACCACACACAGTACACCTGTACTGAACCACAATCCATACTGCACCTGCCCTAATGCACATACATGCCTGTAGTAATCAGTGAAGGTATGTATAACAATAGTTCCAGAGAGTCCAACTGGGTAGAGTTGTGGGAAAAGGGGGTAGAATGAGACACCCTGGGCTATATTACATGCCCCCCCTCCCTGACAGCCCAGCTGAGTATAATTCCTAGCTGATAGGGGAAATTTTGAAGCAGCAAAGTCAGATGAAGTGATGATCCTGGGGGAACATTACCATTCTAAGTATCGAACAGCATTTTGAGAAGTCCAATGGTAGGACTGAGTATGAGTTCTTGCCCACTTCCAGTGATTGCTATTTACAACAGTATGTTCAAGAAGCGGGGGCTAGATTTAAAGCCATAGAGCCATCTTATCTGCAGTAAGTATGGGGCCATCTCCATTGAAAACATTATAAAAACAACAGTAGATAATAACCACATATTTTTCATGGTGACGGAGAAGACTAGCTGTTCTTCAAAGACCAGGGCCTCAGGTAGACTTTCCCAAGAAGAAGGATCTGGTGGCAAAGGGTCTGGAGCAGCTCCATGGGAATTGTGAATCAAAGAAAATACGGAGCTCATTGACAAAGGTGCTTGAAGCAGCTGCAGAGATGTGCATTTCTGTAAGCAGTATGGAGAAAGAAGCCAAGAAAAGCCCCTTGCTACCCAGTTCACAGGGACATAAGGTAATTGATCCTGTAAGAAATAAACGTCTAGAACTGCCAGTAATGGATAGGTACCTCCAGGAAAGAATGAAGCACAAAACAACACTGAGGAATGTCAAGAATAGAATTAAAAAAAACAAAGAAGGTCAGATAGCCAGTGCAGCAGAAGGAGCCTCAGACAACACAACATTTTTCTAGTTCATAAATGGAAGAAAGAATGTGAAGGAAGGGACCTGGCCCCTAAAACAACAGAAGTAGTAATAACACATGACAGAACTAGGGGTGGTGGATAAAATGCTGAATGAACATTTTGGATGTTTTAAAAGAGCCCTATTGGAAGGTTGCAGATTGGGAAGGACTGGTGCATCAGGGTAACCATGCTGCAGTCTGAGGTCATCATGCCTGCCCTGGTAGCTGACTGTCTGGTGAAGATGTAGCTAAAAAAATCCCAAGGGGCAGATAAGATACAGTACACAGCAAGAACATGAGGGACCTAAAGGAGCAGTTGGTGTGGCAATTTTCAGTAATCAAGTACTTGTTCTATGTTGGAACATTGTCAGGGTCATGTCTGCTAATAGCCATCTAACTGTTTAGTGCACTTTACTGCACCAGGTCAACAAAAAGTAAATAAGTAAATATGAGTCGGTCCAGGTTATGAGTGATAAAAATAGATCTTTGGCAACTTTGATTCAACTTAAAAACCTTTAGTTCCAAAAGCATAATTAACACAGGGTAAATCAGACTATAAATTGGGGGGGGGGGGGTGACATGAGGAAGAACTGTTACTGTATAGCATGCAGGTGGTGCTCACACTCCCCTGCTTGGGACTGGCATGTTTCTGATGATTTGACAGAATCTGCAACACAGTAAGGCCACTGCAGTCCAGTGCTGAGCTACAGAAATAGTTTTATTTGCTTGTTAAGCTCAAGGCTCATACCCCAAACCCAACTACCATTATTTTCTGCTTTACCTACATACCACTTACTTTATTTTGCCTGACCCTGTAAATGTTAAAATTATATAATAATCCTAACCCCAAACAATTCTGCATGAAAAAGCACGAAAATGAGTGAAAATAAATTATATTTTTGCCATTAATTATGCTGTCCTTCAAATAATTGCACAACCATGGGTAGAGGTTATTTTTCCTTTTTGTCTACGTCTTTGTTATAGGTTTTTTTTATATTCATTGAAGGTTTAACACAGCCAATCCCTGCTGGCAGTGAAAGTTGTAATTAATTGACTATGTGGGGTCACTGGGTTGGAGAATGGACAGCCATCTGGCAGGTCATGTCATTGCTGTCCCATTCACAGTGGACATGCAGGGGTGATGGGGCTTACTCTTAGTTTACCCTTTTATATCTGGGATACACTAATGTTGCCATTTCAAATCATACCCCCAAACTAATGCTGCTAAGCCTGTATGCAAGTTACGTAAGAAATATTTCTGACCATTATTTCTTTAATATTGCATCCTGCTGCTGCTGTGATAACTCAGACAAAGCAGTGGTGTTACTTTCTACAGCACCATTGTTGCAGCCATCATCTCAACTGCCTCCAGTCTAAGAACTGTGGCTACCATCATCACCAGCCTTGCTTTAGTGGGTTGTTCTATAAAACTGTAAATAATAATGTGTTACATTCATGTAGACCTACCATGAAAAATGCCCTGCTTACAGTTGCTGATTATACACTGCCATCTTTAATAAACAGTTCATATGAGTAGCAAAGTGGAATGACCTTTTACATAACATTCCACTGCACCCATTCCAGGTATCCCTACAGGCTAAATCCTTGAATTTCATTGCAGAGCATAAAGGCTATTGTTCCACAATTAGTGATGCAGTGAATTTAAAATCCACAGGTGAAGTGACGTTATCATAATGCTATGCAAAGTGGCCATTGAAAAGTGCTCAGTTTGCCTTGTTCATCATGACTTTGCATTGTTATTCTGACTTAATGTGAAGTAAGGTGGAATGATAACAATATAGGCACTTTGGGCAGCCACCCCACACACATCCCATGGCTTACAGTACTGTAAGTCACATGCTTTAGCCAGGCAGGAAGGAAGTGAGTCATACAGATACTTTCACTTTCTCCTTTGCAAGGCTCTTGTTAGTTGAAATGTGCCCACATTTCACCACAAACTGACCATTATAACATAAAGAAACATTCAGAAAGCTGCTGGCCATTCACTATAATGGAGCGTGCCCCAGCACTCTCCCTGGCATCACATTATAATGTTGCTGAGTGTGGGGGAGGAACTTGGGTGGCTCTTCAGAATGGGAAGTCTTCCAGAACTTGGTGTACCAAAATTATGAACATGTTTGCTAGAAAAGTATTGCACTATATAAGGACATGTGGAGTAACAAAGATTCCCCTGGAGGTTAGGCATCCATATATTGGGTGCAATACCATGACTATGTAACTTGATGAATCTCTTTAAAGCAACAGTGCAACAACCTGTTGAAAACTTGACCTATACTTTTTTATGCTATTTTACATTGCCACTTTACTTACATCCTGACTTGTATGATACTATTCTTTCTAGTATTTGAGTCTGCTTTAGTACTTTTTTTCATGTCTGAAATAATAAAAGGAGCACTCCTTTTAATACGGTGCAGACCAGGTCTTTGTCAATATTTTCTGCTGTTATTCTCCATCAGTTGTTATATATTACTTCTGTTGTAAAAATGAACAATTATGCAGCAGGCAGTGTTTTATGACATCACAGAACAATATTTATTCAAAAACAGCTGCAGATAGTGATGGACACCTGGTCAGAGCCATATTAAAAGGCGTGCTCCTCTTTTTTTTTCAGAAATGAGAAAAAGAAGTAAAGCAGACAAAAATTGTGAAAAGAAGCATATCATACAAGTCAGGAGGTAACTAGTGGCTGGCAATGTAAAATAGCATAAAAAAGTATGGGTCAAAATTTTCACCACATTGTTGCACTGCTGCTTTAATTTATAATTTTAAGTATGACATTATGTGCTCTCAATCACAACACACACAATGCATCTGTCTTGTGTCCAGAAAATTGTCAAGTGATATAAACAACACCCCATTTAATCAGCTACAATAGGACTATGTGGCGTTAATGTAACCTGTTACTCAATAGGGGATGCTGTGTATGTATATCTGAAATTCTACCTATCCCAAGATCAACATCTACCATAACACAGAAAATCAAAGCCCTAAATGAATGACTGAGAAAGTGGTGTTTTAAGCAGGATATACCCTGTATTACCCAATGGGAATCATTTTCAGATCGTTCTTCCTTGTTTTGCTGGGATGGTTTATATCTCAGTCGTAGGGGTTATACACTTATGGGGAAAAGTAACACTAAAATCATAAATCATTGTTTAAACTAAAAACAATGAGGGAGAATGGGTCTATTCCCAAGTCTCTGAATACTTACCAAAATATTATTACAACTAAATGTAAATTCCTAGCTTTGAATGCAAGATCTTTAAACCAACTCAAATTAGCAGAACTCAAAGCCAAATGTAAAACTTTAAATACAGGTGTGGTGGGAGTAACTGAAACTTGGTGGGATGCATCCTTAATTTGGTCCAGAGAAATTCCAGGTTATAAGTTATATCATAAAAACAGATTAGATCAGCAAGGCAGTGGAGTTTGTATGTACATACAAAATGATATTCCTTCTTTTGAAGTGTGTTCTCCCTTTCCTTTGGAAAGTATATGGGTTAAAATCTTATTGAAGGAGCAGTCCTATATAACTATTGGTAACATCTATCGACCTCCATCTGCAAATTCAGATTACACAACTGATATGTTTAAAGAAATTACATATTTTTCAGAATCTCAAGATACTGTAATATTTGGTGACTTTAACTCCTCATATTAACTGGGACTCATTCTCAGGACAGTCCTATGCCGAGAAAGGACTAATAGAGGTGGTAGTTAGTACTGGATTACAACAACTTGTTACTGAACCCACTCGAGGTCCTAATATTTTGGATCTATTATTTACTAACATAGAGTAACAAATTAGCAATTTACAAATTTGGGATCCACCTGGGACCAGTGATCATGCATCTATTCTTTTTGAAATTCAACAGTTTAAAACTACACAAAGGAAGTTATACTGTACAAAAAATTATAATAAAACACATTTTTCTAAAATCAATAAATACTTACAAAACATAAACTGGGAATCTAATCTTAATTGTACAACACAACAAGCTTGGGACTTTTTTTAAAAACATTGTACTTTATTTGGAAAATACCTTTATTCCATCTAAGAGGAAATTTAATAATAAAGGAAAAATTCCCCCTTGGTTCAACAAGACAATTAAAAACCAGATTAAAATAAAAATTTAACTTTTTAGGAAACTTAAGAATAGTTCTGTTCCATTTAAAACTACTCTATTACATAAATACAGACTATCTGTGAAAACTTAAAAATTCTATTAAATTGCAAAAATAAGCTAGAATTTAAACTAGCTCACACAAAGACTGTTACAAATCTCTTTTCTCCTATATAAATAGTAAAAAGGTGTATCAAGGACCACTGGTCCCATTATAACAAATGGCTCTTCTCTATCTGACATAGAAACCTTGAATCTCTTTAATAAGTACTTTTGTTCTGTCTTCTCTCAAAAATCACCTATTAGTACATTTAAAGTTCACCACATAGATTATCATAGGTTCTATCCAACTGACATTATACAGGCTATCAAAAAACTAAAAAAAAATACTAGTCCTGGCCCAGACAGTATTCATCCATGGTTTCTGATCGAAACCTCTATAAATATTTCTATACTTTTGTCAATTATCTTCAACAAATCCTTACAAGAAAGCATTGTACCAAATGATTGGCATTCAGCAATAGTTACTCCCATATTTAAAAAAGGCAATAGAAGTTCTGTGCAAAATTATCATCCAATCAGCCTGACCTCAGTGGCTGGTAAATTAATGGAATGAGTAATGAAGTCTCTAATAGATCAAGATTGTAAAAAATTAGGAATTTATGATTCAAATCAGCATGGGTTTACTCCCAAGTATTCCTGCACCACCAATCTGAGATCTTTTTACAATAATATAAGTACTCTACTATATGTGGGTATCCCTACTGATGTAATTCTTTTGGACTTTAGTAGAGCTTTCAATAAAGTCTCACATGAAAAAATCATTACTAAAATGCACAATCTAGGTTTGTCACCTGATATTGTCAACTGAACTTTAAACTGGTTGGCAAATCATTCTCAGAGAGTCAGAATTAATGATATCTTGTCTGATTCGGGTAGTGTGACAAGTGGTGTACCACAGGGGTCGGTCTTGGGACCAACATTGTTTAATCTCTTTATCAGTGATTTACAAACAGGGCCAAATAATGTCATGGTTAAATTTGCAGATGATACTAAAATGGGGGCAATGTAAATAATCAAGAAAATATTTCTGCATTAAAGAAGGATTTGGAAAAATTAACACTTTGGGCAAATGAAAATCATATGCAGTTTAATCAAAACAAATGTTTAGTAGTGCATTTCGGTGTAAATAATCCAAAAATGATATATTATATAAACGGACTACCACTTCACTCATCAAATTGTGAAAAAGAGTTAGGGATATATGTTAATAATAAACTTGCATCAAACAGACTTTTAAGGCAAATAAAATGCACTTTTGTTAATCGCACTGAACAATGCCTTATTCCATTGTATAGGGCATACATTAGACTGTATCTAGACTATGGCTGCCCTTCCTGGAATCCAAACCAAAAAAAAAAGCATAGCAATTCTTGAACAGGTTCAAAGTAGAGTAACTAGAATGATTCCAAGATTAACAAACTTGGATTATTAGAACAGATTAAAAGCTACTGGTTTCTTCTCTCTTCAGACTAGAAGATTAAGAGGTGATATGCTTATGGTTTTTAATTTAATAAATTCACCAGATCTAATGGAAAAATGTGGTCTAACACTGTCCAAAAGGAGACATGTCCTGAGACTGCATAATAAACAGCTTGAAGTAAAAATTTATAAAACCAGCAAAAGGGGAAACTTTTTTCCAAAAGAGCATCCATTGTATGGAACACCTTGCCACAAGAATTGGTAGAGGCAACTAGTGCCACTGTCTTTAAAAACAAATTAGATGTTTGGTTGAGGGATAATAGATAAATAATGTCCCACATAATGTGGGGAACAGTCTCGATGGGCTATGACCTTCTTCTGTTCTTTCATACCAAGTAATACCAAGTAAGCAAGTAAATAATAAGTGCTGAGGAAGTGAAATGGGAGTGTTACACCACACACAAAGTCCCCCAGAATTTATTGTGCAGTCACTCATGCCCACAGTGGTCACATAGAGTCCCCAGAATTTTTCTGCATCTCCAAAATGCATCTGTCATGCATCCAGAAAATTGCCAAGTGCTGAGGAAGTGAAATGGGAGCATTACACCACACACAAAGTCTCCCAGAATTTATTGCACAGTCACTCATGTGTGCAGTGGTCACACAGAGTCCCCAGAACATTTGTCTTGTATCCAGAAAGCTTACATACTCTGTGATGATGATGTACTCCTGATGTATATACAGTATATATATATATATTTTTTTTTTTTTGTATTTTCTAGGTGGGGGGTTGACATATGTAGACATGTACTCATTGTATTGTTTTGTTTCACAGGTCACAGATACTGTTGGTGTGCACATTCCATTGCATGATGTGAAATGTTTACATTGAAATTGGAAATGAAATACTCTAAAGCCAATGAAGGTAAGTATTTTTTTTGGGGGCATATTTGCAGGTAGGTCTCATTAATGTTTTCTTATTTGGTTACTTCTTCACAGATTTCATCTGCATCCTTCCCGAGTCTGGTTGGTAATGATGGTCATGGTCATTGACTGAAATGACTTCTGTGTGTTGCATGTCTGCTCCAGCCTGGGGGGGGGGGCCTGATGTTGAAGAACTTTTTTGGATAAGGCAACTATTACACAATAAAGCATCTGGAAGTTTCCTAAAAAGAAGAAATGATGGACTTATTACAACTTGATTGCAGCATAATGTTTAAGCCATTACCCTCAGCACTGGATTCTATTGCTCCAGTAAGTGTGTGTCTTCTCTCCCTTCACCCTCAGGCTCCGTGGTTTGATGGAGTCTTGAGGGAATTGCGGCGACTAGGACGCAGGTTAGAATGTTGTTGGTGGAAATCCAGCTCATATGCCGACCACCTTAGACTGATAGAACATTATCGGTTCTATCAGTCAGAAATATCTGGTAAGAAGGCAGAGTTCCTGTCCGGGGAAATTTCTGCTGCTCAGAATTGACCAGCTCAGCTTTTCAGAACTGTGGACAGGCTGTGCAACCCAGCCTGTCTGCAGCTCTGAAGAGCTTTTTCACAATTACAGTGTGATGAGCTTGCTCAGTTCTTTGCTGATAAAGTGGCTGACATTAGGTCGGAGATCCACTTGACACATTCTATGCAAGCTGCTGACGATCAGGGCTTGGTCACTATCCCTCCGTTTTCCTGGAGTACCTTCGACCATCCAGAAATCATAGATGTTATGCAGATTGTCCAGGGGATGCACCCTACATGCTGTAGTTTAGACCCGGGCCCTATATCCCTGATTATGGGATGTGGTGATTCCATTGGCCCGGTTCTGGCACAGATAGTCTGGTGTTCCCTCAACTTGGGTGAATATCCCTGCTCCTTGAAAGAGGCAGTGGTGACACCTTTGTTGAAGAAAGCTTCTCTGGACTCAGACTCTCTTGCAAACTACAGGCCCATCTCGAATCTCCCCTTTGTGGGGAAGTTGATCGAGAAAGTAGTGGCTGCTCAACTGGAGAACCATTTGACTATCCATGGCATCTATGAATCTCTCTAATCAGGTTTTTGAAAGAGGCATAGTACTGAGACTGCACTGGTTCGGGTGCTCAATGATCTCCTGATGGCGAGAGACCAGAGAAGATGGTCCATTTTGGTACTACTAGATCTGTCATCAGCTTTTGACACTGTTGACCATGAGGTTCTGCTTGAGTGCCTGAGATTCATCTGTGAACTTTCTGGTTTGGTCCACAGATGGTTTACTTCTTATCTCACTGGAAGAACTCAGAGGGTAGTGTCAGGGTTTTTTTCCTCTGACCCTATCTCTCTGTCTAGTGGGGTCCCTCAGGGCTCAGTATTGTCCCTCATGTTGTTTGCAGTGTACGTGCTTCCCTTCAGAGACATTGTGAGATGGTATGGGCAGAGGTTTCATTGTTTTGCCGATGATACCCAGGTATACCTATCTTTTGCCCCTGACCCCGAAGGAGCAGTCTCGGTATTTAATAACTGCCTCAAGGAAATCCAGGATTGGATGAGGTCCAGTTGGCTGAAGTTGAATTGTGGGAAGACGGAGGTGATGGTTTTGGATCCAGATCGCCAGATAGGGAGGCTTGAGGCAGGCTCCCCTCTAGGATTGTTCCTTGGGGAGTCTGAACTTCATGTCTCTGAACAGGTGCGAGACCTAGGGGCAATGCTGGACACAGGGTTGACACTTCGGACTCAGGTGTCAGCTGTCATTAAGTCATCTTTTTACCACCTGAGAAACATCGTTAGGATCAAGCACCTTGTTCCGTCTGGTGATCTGCCTACATTAATCTATGCCTTTGTGACCTCGCATTTAGATTACTGCAACTCGCTTTACTTTTGGCTTCCAGGGGTTGATATCCACTACCTGCAGCTGGTGCAGAATTCTGCAGCCCAGTTGTTGATGGGGACTCCTAGATCTTCCCATATCACACTGGTGCTGTGGGAACTGCACTGGCTGCCGGTTCAGTGGCGGATCACCTTCAAAGTTGGATTACTGACTTATAAAGCATTACAGAAACTGAGTCCTGACTACCTGAAAGAGCTCCTGATTCCTTATCACCCTGTGAGACCACTCTGCTCTGCCAACAAGGGGTTGCTAGAGATTCTGAGGGTGACTTTAAAATCTGCCATGGCCCGTGCTTTTATGTTTGCAACCCCGTCCTTCTGGAACTCTCTACCCCATCGGATTAGGGAGTGCACGACCGTGGGGAGTTTTAAACAGGCCCTAAAATCATTTCTTTGGGTCAAAGCATATGGTAGTGATGATTTTTGATCTGTACTGTACTTCCTATGTTGATGACTCTGTTTTAATTATATTAATTGTTTTACTGTTCTGCACCTTGATTTCGGAAAGGCGCATTATAAATAAAGTATTATTATTATTATTATTAAGCCATGGCTGTTCCATGGGTATCTGGATGGATTAATACAGATAGCAAGCTGTCCACTGCAATCAGCAGATCACAACTTAATTTAGTACCAGATTGTGTAACAAATATACTCTGTCAGTGTTCCTGCATCTCAGCTCAAGTTACATTTCAAAACCACATCTCGTCAAGTAACACAACCTTGGTCCAACTTTTTCAACACTGTCATGGCTGCACAGCTGCAAATTTGGAATAAAGTGCATGATATGTTGCAGAAATACTTTTTATGATGTACACATTTCACCTAGTTTATGAATCCTCAGTTGGATTTGTTGCATTCTTATGAAAAAAAGGAACAGATGAAATAAAATATATATACTTTCCAGTATGGATTGGAAATGGATATTCTATAGGTTTCTGTGGACAGTACTGCTGCTGTACTATTGATACCTATTACTGACTGTCAGTGAAGGAGAGTCGTTTGATTTTAACCTGTAAAACTAAATAAGTTTACCATATGTGTTTGACCACTGCAGCTCAGAAAAGCAACAGAAAACAAAACAAACAGCTAAAGGAAGTTAAATACCATAAAAAAAAACATTAGTACACATACTCACTTTATAGTTTTAATAGTAAGAAGCCTTGTGCCTGTGGCTGATGGATGTGGTCTCCTGTTCAATTCCCTCTGCCTTGGCATGGTCAATGTAATGGAAAAACATTGTCAGAATGACACAGGTGCTGGGTGCTGGTGGTCATAGCTGCGGCACATGATGACATTCCCTCTGACATCTTCCTGCATCTGGTGGTGGTGGCAATGTCTAACAGCAGTCTTCTGATGCAGTCCAGGGGGGCACAGAAAGTCATACCCTGTGGTGGCAGTGGCTAACAGCAGTCTTATGGTGCTGGTCTGGGGGGGCACAGAAAGTCATTCTCTGTGGTGGCAGTGGCTAACAACAGTCTTATGGTGCTAGTCCAGGGGGCACATAAAGTCATTCCCTGTGGTGGAAGTGGCTAACAGCGGTCTTCTGGTGGTGGTCCAGGGGGTTCACACAAAATCATTCCCTGTGGTGGCAGTGACTAACAGCAGTCTTATAGTGGTGGTACAGGGGCCAGGATATATTGTGCTCTCTGTTACAAATGTGACATGATATATGGAATTTGAGTCACTCTAAGTGGGACACTCATTTAACCTTATGAAAAAGAAAACATGTATCATACAATAAATGTGACAGCCTTTTAACAACTTAAGTTAAAACCTACCAACATTAACCTTATCATCATCCTCATAAAGAAAGCTGCCCTCACAGTCATCTATATCTGAAGTCTGACCACTGGGAAATTCTTTCTCCATTGTGTCATCATCTACGTCAGTGGTAGGCCTTTTTATGCTGCCACTGCCAGTGCCACCAGGATGGTCCATTTCTACATCACCAAAACCATGACTAGGATGAATATTGCGGTTGCAGTCTGAGCTGGTATGTGCCTCTCATTCATTATTATGAATGTTAGCAAACTGTCATTTGCAGGAAAGAGGTCTGTATGATGATCCCAAACTATTGCATCTGCTGAGCTGAATACCTTCTCGACACTTACACTGGAGGGTGGGCATGTCAGGTACTTCAGTGCCACTGCAGTCAGCTCTGACCATTCACTGACCTTTCTGCTCCAGTATAAAAGAGGATCCTCTGTTATTGACAGATGCCTGTTTTCAGACAAATATGACTCAACCATTCTCTGTGCCGCACTAAGTCCAGTGGTTGATGCATCATCCAGTTCTCTGGAATCATTTATGTCACAAATCCTCACTTGGGACAAAGCCTCCCAAAGTGGGTTGACGCCAACTGCTTTGGATGGCAGACCACCTGGAACTGCAGTCCCCTTTCCCTTACAGGATATGCTTGATACTCCTCCAGGTGCACCTTCAGCCTGATTATGCTGCTGAGGTTTGCTGACCTTGGCTCATGACTTCTGTGCCCCATGAACCAAGCACACCAGTTGGCCACTGACATTTGCTACCTATTCAGGCCCTCCCTCTAGTACTGAGGCAATTCCATATTTGTATCATGAGTCCAGCATTGTTACTATTGCAAAGTTGTCATTATGCTGAATGCTCAAGATGTGATGATTCTGGTCAAATACTGTCAACATGTGTTTCAGCAACATACTGCTAGCACTGTCTCCGGCAACATCAAAGCTATGCTGTACAGTCACCAATGTCTGCCTCAGTACCTGCAGCAATGGAATTGATTAGCTAATAGAAGTAGACTCACCACTCACTGCCTGTGTGGCATGTTCAGAAGGCCACAAAATTGTTATTACAGAGTCCATGAAGCGCCACTGTTAAGTCGTCATAGACATGAAGGCCCCGGAACTGTCATGGCTAGTGTGCATGACAAGCTGTTCTGAGATGGCTTTATATTATTCATACAACCTCTCTGCCATATGTAAAATGGAGTTCCACTGGATGACAACTTCCAGCTTCAAGCAGTGCTGAGGAGGATCTTTCGGATCTGCAACTGCCAAAGTTGGTTACAGGCCTTTGCAGATTGTGAAAAGTGAGAAAAGATATGGCATATAACTGTCAGCATTTCCTTTACATCAGGGTGCTGCAGAAACTCCTGCACCACAAGATTTAAACAGTGGGCCAATCATGGAACATGAACAAAGCCACCACATGTGATGCATTTCACCACATTTGAGCCATTGTCACTTGCTATGTACCCAGCTCTGAGGGACAGGGGGTTCAGCCACTTGTCAGTTTCTGTCAGTACCAAGTTCAACATGTTTTCACCAGTGTGTGAACAGGTCATATTGGATAGAGCAACTGTTTCATGCTGTCGAATTCCTGGAAGATTGCTACTATGACACTCATCTTACTGCACTGATTAGTCACACTACCAACAGCACAAACAACACCCTGCACCTGTGTCCAATGTGCAGTTATACACAAATATGAACTCCCCGCTGTTTTGCCACTTGTCCACATATCCATACTTAAATGGATGAATGGAGAGGAGGAATGCTGAAGGGCATGTCTTACATAGTCGGACACAGTATGGTACAACTCGGGGACAGCACAGGTCGAAAAGTATGTCTTGGATGGGACTTTCCAATTTGGACAGGCATGTGCAGCAAACCACTGGAACCCAGAATTCTCCACAAAGGAAAAGGGCAAAAGATCAATTGCCAGCATTTCAGCTACAGCAGCATTAAGTTCATGTAACACTGTATGATTGGGTGGGTACTTCAGCTTATGTGCAAAAACACTCTGTAACATGGGCTGACTTAAACATTTTACACTGGATTTGATGACAAATGGCTCTGCTCCACAAATGGCTGGGGGTGGAGTGTGAACTTTTAATGAAGACGGTTGCACAGGTGATGATGACAAACCCACAAATGCAGTTATTTTGCCAGATTTACCAACCAGGGTTGATGTACCACTTGCACTAGACATGCTGCATTCACCACCACCACCACCACCAAAACTGCTACTCTCACCAGCACTGGACAACATTTCAAAATCATTATGCTCCTCCACCTCATCATGCCTGTAGTAATCCTCTGCTCTTATTTCATCACTGCTGTACACATTTAATTTCCTACTTGATTTAACAGTCATGGAAGGGGATAACATGCTCATTATGGTTGATGATGAGGGTGAACGCCCCACTGTGACATTATCTGCCATTTTGTGATGTTTCCACAGTGCCATGTGCTTGGTCTTAAGATGCGTATGCTGTCCTCCTGTGTCCAGATGGCTCCCCCTTTTACCACGACTCACATGTACCTGGAAAACCTGGCAGATTGCAACTGACTCATCATTTGCATCTTGCACAAAAAAATCCCAAACAAGGGATTGTGATGCTCTACTTTTAGCGTGTTTCTGATGCTGCTTATTGGACTCCATTTTTTAAGCCATAAAGTGGGGGGTGTGCTACATGATTTTTTGGGTAGGACACACTTGAACTGCAACTCACCACCACCACAACTACCTATCATTTTTACTGGGCCATCGTCATTATTATCACCATCAACTGAAACTGGTAAATCACAGCTTTTTACAGTGGGGGGTATTAATGCAAACAGACCCAGACACAGCCACCTTCAATTTCTTCTTCTCCAGTTCCCAATTGGGGTCATTTACATTATCATCATATTCATCAACATCACCCACATCCACATCTTTTGCTTGGAAGCTGGCATGTGGACTGCATGTTGCAACCACAGCAACATCATCATCATTAGATTCATCATCATCAACACCACCATCACCCGATATTTTTTCACCACACTGTGAATCACTGAATGGCAAATGTGTGACCTGTACTGCAGTGGAAGAAATGTCACATTGTATGCTATTGTTGACATGATGATCAGAATCCTCATGTTCAGTTACTGGGATGTTACTAGGAAGTACAACATCATCTACACTGCCACTCACTTGCACTGCTTCACACTCCACTATATTTTTGGACATGGTAAACTGGTCAGAAGTGGAACTTGAGGAAGAAATACTCATACCACCAACAGCAACTGCACTAACACCACCATCTGGGACAACATCATCTCCTCCAACTATGAGTGAAGCTAATGATTGGGCTGTAAAAATCATTGCAGGAGAAATAACTTTCCTCACATCAGCAGTGCACTTCTGCATCTGTGTACTACCACGCCCACAGACAATCATACCACTGGCAGCAGTGCCATTGCAAGAAACAGCTTTGCTTGCATGTCTCTTAGCGGGCATTTTGGGGGATCAACAGCAATATTCTAAACAAATTTAGATTTTGGAACGCTCACTCTGGGTGGGGAGATGCTGGATGTGAAGCCAAAAAACACAACAATTGTGGCTTCAGCAACAAACAGATACAGACGCAAAGTCACAAGTTCAACAACACCTTAATTAACCAGTGGTGCTGAAATCACAAACAATCCAATCTGTAAAATAATTCCTTTTGCTGGTGGGGGGGGGGCACTCACTGCAGATTTTTATGGCAGTGCAAGCAGCAAAATTAAGAAAAGATACCCATGGCAGTACAAAATCAAGCAGCTGCAGTGGATAGCAGGTTCACACTGCTGCACCTGCAATTACACTGTGGCAAAATAAAAGGTGCATTATTTGATGTCAAGCACTGCACATACACTGACGCACACACAATTTGTCTACAAGTAATGCATAGCAAATTGAAAACTTCAGTAATATACCACATATTTTAAACAACCTGAAATTATGAACTGCTGCACCAGATCCACACAACACGCAATCAGCAAAACAATTTCAACAATTACTGACAATATTAATGTGGGTACATTAACACAGTCAGTTATGTAACAAAAATATAACCAAAAAACAAAGAACTCCCTATTTCTCCAAGTTAAATCTACCTACACCACAGATACGCCCCTTCCCTAAAGCACACTTTCACTGTCTCTTTCTATACAGACTCACTATTGTACATTGGCATTCAAAATCCATACACAAACAATAAACACTCGATGATATGAGCACAGAATGAATTCCTACAATTGATGAACTAAAGTTTTAGCAAATAAAATTACTCAAAAAGGCTATTTTAACAACTTTTAGAAGATTTGAATCACAGAGCGTTCTTACAGCAGACTGTCTCCTACAGCTTCCTACACACACTACCCTGAACTGAGGATGTGCAGAACAATATAGAGCCCATGTGACCTGAAATCCCATGAATCACTGCAAAATTCACCTTGTAAGCTCAAAAACAAGGCGAAGTGAGACAAAGTACATTGTTTTCAATGCACTTTGCCTTTAAAATTGGTGGAGTATTGGTCTGGGAAGGCAGAGTAACGTGAAGTCATTGCTTTCAATGGACTTTACATTACCCATTATAACGCAAAGTACTCCACTTCGCATTGTGAAGCATTCCACGAATTCACCTTCACTCTGCGAATCAGTTCATGGAGCGAATTGAGCCCACATCATCAACCACTATCCACAGTTCCCTTGAAAATATAAAACATAGAGTTCCACCATGAGGAAATGTTTTTAATTAAGCAACACTAAAGAACCTTGTTCTTCTGCTGGTAAGGGAGGATCTCACCATGTTTGGAGGAATGATGAAACAATCTTCAGATGGTCCATGCAATACCAAGTGCTTAGTTTAACTTTGCATGTTTGTATAGCTCACTGCTCACTGCTCACCACCAGTTTCAGTGTGTGTGTGTGTGTAAAAGAAGAGGGAAAATGGTGGATGGCAGATGTCTGCTGAGTTGTTGAAGTGCTGTGGACTAGCTTTCAGAAAATTTGTTTTTATGCTGGATTTTAAGTAAGAAAAGACATGCCATCATTTCCTCACTCAAGCATTGTGTAGTTATTGAAGCTACTAAATGTTATACTGTTTGCTTGTGAAAATCTCTTTGTTTAAAAATCTGTATTTCTGGCAGAACTAGGATTGGCCTTTTCCCATTGTCTTTTCCAATTTCCCAAAAGTGTTTCATGAAACACTACAGAAGAAGCAAGAAGCATGAATTGGGGATTGAGAAGCAGTAAATGTTGCAATGGAGAAACCAGTTGGCAAATATTTCTAAGGTATTTATTTAATTTGGATTTGCCATGCATTCCCTTAGCCCCTCTTCTGTTTTTATTTTTGCTTTCTTTTGCTGTAGTGCAATCTGCACTTGTAGTCCCTTGATTTGCTTAAGAACCATTGACCTATCTGGGTCAAATTGGGCAAAGTGGATACTAGGGAAGAACATATGTGGGCTGAGCCTAGACTAATTCTATGCCATTAGGGGAATTTGGAATTTGTATGTCAGATGTTGGAATAAGGAGTTGTAGAAGTGACTTAAAATGAGAGCCAAGGAAAAGGAATCACTGTAAGCAACATGCCACTAAACTGAATGAAGGTTTTCTAAAACGTTTTATGATTCAGGTTCATTGTACAATAAAACTTGTAATACAACACCATATAATTCCCAAATGACTTTCTCTCAGTAAAAGCTATGCTACAATAAAATGTACTAGACAGAAAGCTGTGTACTATAGCACTTTTGTGAAACAAGGTTGGGGATATGAGTTATGTGCTGGATTGCAGAAAGTGTTATAGAATCAATTATTTTTTTACAACATTTAATATGCAAATTTGTCTATTTAAATATTTAATATTATTGATCATTGGCTTTATCCTGAAACTCTAGCACACCACCAATCAGAAGCTATCTTTTTGGCTGTTTGTAGACGTCCTATAGAGGGATATCATGGTGCTAACGGCTGTCACAACACCAGCCCCTTTCTAAAAGGAAGGCTATTTTTGTCCCTTTTGCAGCAGTGTTTTGATTCTCTGCATTCTCCTACTGCATTTTAAGTGTTTCAAGTGTTTCTTTGCTTTGAGCACAGTTATATTATTTTACTGAGAAGTCTTCCACATATTATAGCTAACTTTGGGGTTTGATGATCATGTTTGATCCCTTGTTATTCTAAGGCACCTCATGAAGAAAAGCCTGTAATTTATTTTACCATATCTGGAATGGAAGTAAGTTCCATATAATTATATTCCTACAGCTATTTATTTAGTAGTCAGCATTTGAAAAATAGCCCTATTCTTTTAAGCTATTTTATTGTGGGGCTTTGTTTATTATATTGTGTTATCTGTGTACTTTGTTTTGTAGTGTTTGGTCTGTTAGCAAAATATACTACTTTCAATCAACAGGTCCCATATCCCACGTGTCAGGTTATACAGACTTTAACTAGTGGCTGATTTCTTTCCTATGGCTCTGACAATTAAGCAAGTAAGTTCTGACTCAAGCATGTTTAGCAGGCTGTGCATAACAGCACATTTTAATGGTCCTGAGCAAAATAGCTGCATTGGAGGGGCATAAGGGGCACACTTGATGGGCCAAAAGGGTCCTTTTCTACCATCACATTTCTATGATTCCATGAGTCTAAACATGTGGGACTGCACTAAAAGAACATTTTATAAATGTTACAACCATCCTTGGACAATTATAAGGTGAACTCTTGGAGTTTGTATCAAGCTCTTCCTCCCTTTCGAAGTCAGCAAAACAAATATTTTTTGGCTGCATTTTGAAGTTGACCACAGCCTGACTAGCAGTACTGTCTATACATCTGCTTTACTATTTATATTTAACATAGTGCTATTAACTAATTTTATTTATTTAAAAGTTGGTGACCAGGAAAGGTACTGTGAGCAGAAGCTTATTTCCAGGTGCGAGCAGAGGAGGGGGGTTAAAGGGATCAAAAATATACAGCATTACAATAACAGGGATGATGCATGGTAAGGAGACTGCACAATCAGTTACAGTGACATTACAAATAAGGAGTAGCAGATACAGGGCAGATATAAACAGAACATTATATACAAGGCAATGTACAGCAATATAGTACATTATATACAATGCTATGTACAGTGATATTACAGTGGATAAGGTTAGAAGGGAGCAGTGAGAAGATCAGGGAGGATTCTAGGAGTATTTACAACTGAACTTTGGCATTCTAAATCTCTTGTTTGACAGCTAGCTAATCTGATATTCTTTCTGGAAAAAAAAAACAGCTGCAGCACAGACAAAAGGCAACAATAATGATAAAGTAAAAAAAATCATTAAAGAAAAATGAATCTAGCTATTAATGATTTACAGGGTGTAAAAAAGATTTTAGACTATTTTGTTACAGCAGGCTCACTATTAGATCTTGTGGGGAAAGATGGCATTTTTAGAATAAAAGGGGCAATGTTACCAAAAGGTGCCTCTTCCTCCATATATGTGAGTCATTCACTGCCTAAAATTCAAGAACACACACTATGAGGGGAACTAAGAGCTTAGGAAGAACTGTTTATTCCTCCACTGTATGTTTGCCACTCTTTTCTTTTGTTTGTTGTGATCAGTTCCATTTTTGCTGACTCTGGCTGTATAGTAAAACTTTCAATAAAGTATTTTTAATTAAAAAAGAACTGTTTAGCACAGACATTTGAGGAAAAACAAATGATAAAAACATGGGATGGGTAATAAAGCTGAACCAAGCAGAAGGGGGATAGATAAACATAAAAAAGTAAGGGGAAGGTGCAGATGGTAGAAAATATAAACAATATACACAAGGATTATACTAATGAAAGAGATGGTAATGACATTATTGAACAGGTGATACCCAAAGACAACAAGTGATTAAAATCTTTTTTAATGAATTTTGAAAATGTAATTTCCCCTTATGTGCAAAGATTGACTTTGGAACCCCCATTGGTCTGTCCACCTTTTATTCCATATCTGTGGAATACAACAGGGGTGCAGCATTTGAATAAAAAATATGTGCACTCTCCCTCATCAAGAAGCAGTAGGCAAGAAAAATAGGATCCAAGGTAACCATGATATAGAATATATTTTATTTCAGATGGCTTTGTGTGAGATAAAGATGGAGGTCAACAAAAGTAATGGATTGTTAAATCTAATGGTTACTCTGTTGTTGCTTTATTTTGAGGAGGAATCTAAATAATTGAAAAATAAGAAGGATGACCAATTACAATCTAACAAAACAAAGAAGTGAAATGTATGTTAAATAAACAAATAATTAAGGAAACTACAAATAAAATAGCAAACACTGAGGAGAGGAAGATTGAAAGGGAAGTTAGGAATTTGAAACAGTCTAAAAAGTAAGAAGATAGCTTTCATAACAAATCAAAAACAGAAAGAAAAGGCTGCAACTGTGGTCATTGAAGGGATGGACGAAGGCTGATAAGGTGAAGAGTAAAGAGAATGTAGTGCAGAAAAATCCCAAATATTAGCAGTAACCCATATGTTAAGAAATAAAGAGAAAAGTTGTAATACATCTAGCATAAGGCTAGGGTATTTTTTCTGCAGTTAGAAAGATAGTTTCACAGCAAGATGAGTCATTAAGGAAATAAAGTAGAATTGTGCAAGATCTAATCCTACCAATAGTTAATGCAAAGGGATTCCTGAACCAAAAAAAAAATGATATCATGAAAGTAATGTCATATAATTTTATTTAAGGTCATTTTGGGCAATAAAATCAAATGGAATGATTTTGTAACAATGTATAGATACAGATAAGAAGCAGACAAATGAAACATGTGTATTACATCAATCTCTCATGCAAGTATGCCTCCCTCTGTGCTCTGGTCCAAGTTTAAAAAGAAAGGTGTGTGAAAGCTGTTTGCAAGCAGGCTATGCATAACAGCACATTTTAATGGGCCTCAGTAAAATAGCTGCATCTTGAGTGTGTTTTCAAACTTTCCAGGATTGTCTAGCTAGATAGAGAGCCCTACCTTCTATAGGGGATATGTCCACTATTAGTCTATCCACTATTAGTCTATCCACTACTAGTCAGGGTTTGGGGACAGTCCAGGGGCATGACTCTTGAACTGACTTAGTGTCAGTAGCAAGGAGTGATTGGGGGACAGAAATAAAAAAAAATCCCTGAAAATCCTAGGACCAAATCCATTGACTAGGGCGCTATAGTGTTTCTAACTACACTATATTGCCCAAAGTTGTTCTACCTGACTCAGGTGTGAGCAGGACTAATGGAGGTCAGTGGAGCCCCACTTCTGGTTCCCCACTATTAAAACTGGTTCCTCTGTTAGTGGCACCTGTGAAAGTTGTCTGCAAGTAGGCTGCTTATAACAGAGCATTTTAAGTGGTCTAAGCAGCATAGCTGCATCTTTAGTGTGTTTTTAAATTGGCAGGATTGTCTAAGTAGATAATGAGAATTATCTTCTACCAGGTCTCTCTCTGCTTTTGATCAGGACTTTGAGATACTACAGGAACATGACCCTTGAACTTTGTCAGAGTCAGTAACAAGGCATGATCGGGGCAGAAATGAAAAAAAAAATCCCTACAAAGCCGAGGACTAAATCCACTGGCTGAAGCACTGTAGTGTGAGTCTAACTACACTATACTTCCAAAAAAGTAGTTTAGCCTCAGTCTGGTAGGAGCAAGAGTACTGGAATCCTGGTGAAGCCATATTGTACTTGCTGTTCCCCTATCATTAAAACTGGTGCCTCTTTGAGTGGATATAATGCACAAGCAGAGGCAAGCACATCTACCTGTATCCACCAAGGACAGTTAGTATTGTAGGTAACCCACTCTCTTCAGTGCAAAACTAAACCTGGTTAAGCTAACCTGCTCCAAAAAATAGATATTGCAAAATAATAGTTAGAACTTGTGCAAAAAGGGTGAAAATAATAAAATCAACAAAGTGCCTTATGTTCACTATCAATACCACCCACAATGTGATTGGGGATTTTTTCTGTCAGTCAATCAATCAATCAATCAATCATGCAAGCAAGTCTTTATTTATATAGTGCCTTTCAAAATCAAGGCACTGTACACAATGTAAGCCACAATATTAAAAACAGAAAGCAATATTAAAACAGACAGCAGTATAAATTATTTAACATCAGTCTGGAAAAGCCAATGAAAATAAATATGTTTTTAACATAGTTTTAAAACTACTGATGGTTAGGCATTTTCTTAACTGTCAAGGTAGAGGATTCCACAGGGTTGGTGCTGCAAATGAAAATGCGAAAGCTCCAGAAGCTTTTAAGCAAACCTTGGGAATCTCTAGCAATCCTTCATCAGCAGATAAGAGAGGGCAATTGGGGGAGTAGGGAGTCAAGAGATCTTTCAGGTAGTTGGGTCCCTGTTCATGTAGGGCTTTGAAGGTAAGCAAGCCTGCCTTGTAGGTGATCCACCACTGGACCAGCAGCCAGTGCACTTCTCGCAGCAAAGGCATAATGTGGCTTGTCCTAGAAGTACCAGTCAACAGCCTGGCTGCAGCATGCTGCACTAGCTGCAAGCAGTGGATTTTAATCCCAGACAGCCCTAAGTAGAGGTCATTGCAATAGTCAAGATGGGTAGTAATGAAGGCATGGATCAATGTTGGAAGGTCACCCGGTGGAACCAAGTGTTTCACCTGGGCGATACTCCACAGATGGTAAAATGAGGATTTAACCACAGCTGACACCTGAGATTTCAGGGTCAAGCCATCATCAAAAATAATGCCCAGGTTATGCACCTGATCTGAGATAGTGAGCTGGACACCATCCAGCCGTAGGCTCGACATGTGCCTAGCCCCCAAACCCACACTCGGGCGACCCTGGTCCACCACCAACACCTCAGCCTTATCCGGGTTTAGTCTGAGCCAACTCGAGCTCATCTAGTCTTTGATCTCTGAGAGGCAGCTATTTAGCATTGAGATCGCATCAACCTGTCTGGGCACAAAGGACATATACAGCTGAGTATCATCTGCATAGCAGTGAAAACTCAAGCTATAACACTTGATGATGTCTCCCAATGGTAGCATATACACTGCAAACAACATGGGTGCCAATATGGAGTCCTGCAGCACCCCGCAGGATAGGGGGAGGGCATCAGAGGAATAAATTCCAGTGACCACCCTCTGAGACCTGCCTACAAGAAATGATCAAAACCATTCGTGGACTGTACCCCACAGTCCACAAATGAACCGCATGGTAAATACCTTGTATTTTTTGTAGTCAGAAAAGAATTAGAGGGTATAAAGTCTGAACTGTTGAATGCAAGAAATAAACAAAACTGAGACATTTGTTAAAGAACTATCCCCTGTAAACTAGCAAGTTGACAATTTTAGGGTCCAAAAAGGAAAAGGACTAGAGATTCCTCAGAGGAAAATGAAGCTCAAGAGTATAATGGCAGGTCAACTAAAAGAGGTTGAGATGACATCCCAAAAAACTATGTCTCTGATGGTAATGAATGGTGTCTGGTTACAGGTGAAAAGGGAGAAAAAAAAGGCAGATGGGCAATATCCTCCCCCTCTAAGTTCATCACCCTGGTCAACTCATTTAGCACCTTAGAAAATGACCCCCACTGACTGACCCTGAATCTTATGTAACTCCAGTACATAGGAAATATAAAATGGTAATAGGGGACTCTATCATCAGGTTTGCTAACATGACAGTATGTTTCCAAAACAAATTAACACAGTATGTTGCTTAACAGGAGTAAATGATATACTGACACAAGAATAATGATGCAGTGAAACTGGAAATTTTGCTGCTCTAAATGTTTCATGAAAATGTGGTGAAATTTCACAATTTTGCCTGCAATTTCACCGGCTCACCAGTCCACCACCAATGGAGAAATTTCACCTGTGGAAGGAGAAATTTCACCGATGGGAGCAAAATTTCACTCACAACCGACAGTGAAATTTCGCATTTCGCCCAGCAAAATATTTCGAGAAATGCGTTATTTACACAAAATATTTTCCAATTTCACACAACACTACACAAGAATAAACACACTCATATGCAATAAAGGGGTTGACACATCAGCAATTATACATGAAGGGACAAATGATATTAGGGGAAACCTCAAAAAGGACATCTGTCATTAACTGTAGCAAAAAAGATGAGCAGCAAGGAATATGAGGTTGTGATATTGAGTATCATCCCAGTACCTAGAGTGCACTATGAGAAACAAACCTCACCATATCTTGCATCAGTATTAGGTTAGAAATATGGTGCTAAAAAGAAAATAACATGTCCATTAATCACTTGTCTGATTTTCATAACAATTGCAAGGTATATACTACTGATAAGATTGATTGAGCTCACTGGCAGAGATGTTACTCAGAAGCCACCGTACACTATCTTGTTGAGGAGGAATGAGAGCAGCAGGAGAGCTAGAAGGTGATATTCCATTTTACAAAAGGTATGCCACCACTGCCTTTATGCCTCAAGTAGATTTTTCACTACTGTTGTTTTGGATATCTTGCTCTCTTTCCAGTTGGATAAATGTGGCATGTTTTGGGTGCTTAATTTTCCTGTCACTGCTTTCTTCCCATAGGCTCTTGCAGTCCCAAGGTGGCCATGAGATCATGCACTGCTGGAATCTCACAGGGTGATCTGCGGAGAGATGACCACAGGAAACAGAGAGTACCATGGAGACTAAAGCTAAGAAGCCTTGTTTGGGAAAAAATCTCCTTACTGGAATCTCACCATCAATGTTCTTGTTAGCTCTGGGAATAGAGACTACTAACTATTAAAGTGTTCTGAAGAAAGAATAAGATTGCGGCTCAAATTAGGAGGAGGAGAGGCCTGCAAAACCAGGAGCAGAGGTTGTGGATCAACAGATTCAAAACAGAATTTGAAATGTGCTGGGCAGCAGAAATAAACCTAAAAGGGCAAAAAGGGTGACAAAATCCCCTTAAGTGAAAGACTACTGCAGAGGCTGGGTGGTCACAGAGAAATACAATAGAATATATCCATAAGTGGAGCAACTGAGCCTATCAGCAGGATCTGAAGTCTCTGAACTGGGAGGCATCAGTTTGGCCAAAGAACAAGTAACTTTAGAACTTTGAATTCAGTGCTACTATAAGAGATCAAGTGCTTTTGTTACTTAAACTGATTAATTGAACTTTCTGAATCTGATACACAAGTTTTTTCTAGTATTCTAGTATTTTGCTTGTTTTAGGATTTAAACAGCTCAACTGGGGAATTTGATAGATACTAACACTTGAATTATTTTTTTTTGTAGTTAATCTTTTATTGAGTAGCTTAGCAGTAAAATTACATGGTTAAGGTTACAGGAAGATACATGCCATATGTCATTCAGGGACCATTTTAATGTTTTACAACATATGTATCATTTGCAGGGTTTAAACTTGCTATGCAGGCATTGACAGATATATGGCTGACTAGTATATTAGTACCACTTAACAAGTTGCATAGGTTATTAGGTCATAGGGCTACCTGCAGTCTATTATAGTTTCAGCTGAGTATAAGGGTAACAATCACAACATTTAGTGCAGTTGTAAACCTGCCATTGTCAGGATACCTAGAAAATAAATCTGGTTACATTTAGAATCAACAGGAGACATCAGGAACATCTCAGGGAGGTCTGAGTAGATCTTTGTAGTATTTTGCAATAAGAAGTGAACTACTAATAGTTATATATACTAAGTTGGGGGCCCAGATCTCAGAGTATTTATGTAGGTTGTTTTTATTGAGGTATGCTAAGTGAGTATATGCTGCTAGGGCCTCTATGGCCTGTAGTCATTTTTTCAGTGATAGGCCTGATTGGAATCTCCAGTTTTTCAGTAGCAGTCTCTTCACTTCTACTGTTGCTGCAACATCCATAGCTGTTGGGTCTTTTGAGTTTCATATCATCTGGAAAAAAGGCCTAGCAGCCAGGTTCCTGTGTCAGCTGAGAGGGGTTCTTTTAAGGATAGTGGAGCAGTGCTGAACTACAGCTGTCTGCAGGGGCTGGATTTGGGCACAGGTCCACAGGATGTGTAGCTGGTCTGCCCTGGAGGTGTTACATCTCCAGCTATTGTCAGAGGGAAGCAGACCCATAGTCTTAAGCATGGTAGGGGTGTGGTGCCATAAGTGCATTATCTTGTTCTGTATCAGTAAGCTTCTCTGGTCAGGACATGCTTGGTGAGCCAGAAGCCAACAGTATTCCCATTGCTGGTTCATAATCAGCACTTTAAGGGTATTTTACCATTTGTTTTTGTCTGGTAGGGAGTGGCCTGGGGCAGCATTTCTAAAGAGTTTTTGAATCTCACCTGCCAGTCCTTGAGGCTCCTTCAACCAGGCCTGCAGTGGTACCTTGGATGGGTACACTTTATTTTCTTACAGACTGTGCAGTCCCATTTCTTTCTGACCCAGTGGTAATAGAGGCTTCCCAGCTGTATTTCCAAAAGTCTTGCTGGGGTAAGTGATACCTCTCTTTTAGGTTTTGGAAGGAGTCAAAAGCTTCCACTGTTGGAGTTTCCAGGTCCCCCATATGTGTAATCGAATGGCTAGCCCACCCTGCCCAAGTGATGGGTGCTTCATCAATACAGAGGTGGGGGCTATTCCATAAGTATGTGAATTTCCCTTGGTTCAGACAGATGTTCTCCCTATGTCCCACCTTGTGCCAAGCCATGTGGGAGGTTTTGATAGCAGTCCATGTGTTGTAGTGTTTTGGGAGGGATCATCCTAGAAAAATAGATAAGGGGGACCCTTGAAGGATGAATTGTTCTATCGCTAACCATGCTTGGGGGGGTGGGGCCCTCCTGAACCAGGATACTGTTTTGGCTGTGATAAATGCATAGGAGTGATATAGAAAGTAAGGAAGATTCCATCCTCCCTTCACCCATGGGTCACAAAGTTTGGCTCAGCTATATCAGGGAGGGGTGTCATCTCAAAGAAATGTACTCATTAGGGCATGTAGCTTCTCTGCCCACAGGTCTGGAATGATGAATGGGAGGTGGGAGAGCAGGTAATATACCCTTGGGGCTAGCATTAGTTTGATTGCCAAGATTTTTCTGGCCATTAATACATTTAGATGGGTCCATCTGGCTGCATCCTTTCTTAATTTGGCTACCAGAGGTGTGAAGTTGATGTCTGCAATGGGTTGTAAAGCTGGAGATATATGTACCTCCAGGTATTATAGTGAAGAAGGGGCCCATGCCAGGCCTATATTGCCTAACAGATCAGGATACATTTTGGGGTTCAGAGGAGGATTTCAGACTTAGATCTGTTGATCATTAATCCAGAGAAGGAACTAAAAGTGTCCAGGGTGTTTAGATTACTAGGTAGACTTGTTTCCACATTGCTGGTTAGAATTAGGCAATCATCTGCATATAATTTAATGTGGTATTGCCGGACTCCCACCTCTACACCTTTTATGTGTGAGTTTAGCTGGAATGCCACTGCTAGGGAATCCATGGCTAGTACAAAAAGCATGGGAGATAGGGGACATCATTGCCTGGTCCACTCTGTAAAGGGGGAATGGGTTGGATAAATTGCCATTTGTGAGAATTTTTGCCCTTGGCTTGTGGTACATAGTCCGGATCCAGGAGCTAATGTATAGGTTGAAATTGTATTTATTCTGGACCGCATATATATATTCCCACTCCACCGAATCAAAAGCTTTCTCAAAATCTATAGTGATTGCAGCTGCTGGAGTGGGAAGCGTGGTGGTAGTTTGCATCAAGGACATAATGGCTCTTAGGTGATCCGAGTTGGCTCTCCCCTTAACAAATCCAACCTGTGATGGATGCATGATATCTGGGAGTATTTTTTCTAAGCGTGAGGCAAGAATCTTGGCCAATAATTTGGCATCTGCATTTATTAGTGATATTGGCCTATAGCTGGCCGTTAGAGTAAGATCTTTCTCTTCCTTTTGCAAGACAGTTGTTATTGCCTCTTTCAGGGTATCTGGGAATTCTCCTTGTTGCTGGGTTTCTTGGAGCATTCATTGGAATGGGGGTTATAGTCTGATGGATTAGCTTGTAAATGTCAACTGGAAAGCCATCTACCCTGGGGGCTTTGTGTGGAGTCATAGATAGTATTTTTTGGTTGACTTTGGCTTCTGTAATGTGGGAGTCACAGTCCTGTTTGTGCTGTTCCATCAGTTTGGGAAGGGTAAGCATGGCAATAAACCTGTTGAAGGTGTCTGGGGCTCATTTAGCTTGGGAGCTATGTAAAGAGTGGTAGAAGTCGGCCAGAATTTTATTTATTTCTTTGGGGTTGGCAGAAGGTTTTCTGATGTTGCTTCTTAGTACTTGGATATTTCTCTCAGCCTGTTTCTGCTTTAGATGAAATGCTCTGCCTTCTTGCCCGATGCCCAGTATTGGTGTTAGGTTCCCAGGATTTGGAGTTCAGTTTTCCTGTTCACCAGACTGTTAGTTTGGAGATGGAGGGCAGTTAGTTCTGTGATTAGTTTGGGATTTGCTAACTGCGGAGGGTTTTTCTTGTACTGGGCTTCCAGCTTACCAAGTTACCCATATAGTTGGGGCATTTCTTGGTCTCTTTGCTTCTACCTATAGGAGGCATAGCTGATAATGCTCCCTTTTATCATGGCTTTATTTGCTTCCCAGAGTACTGAAGCCAAGGCTGAGTTTGCTGGATTATTATGAAAAAATATGTCAGATTCATCCTGAAGCCCCTTAACAAAATCAGGGTCCCTCAGCAGAAGAGGGTCAAGTCTCCACAGCAGGGATTTTGCATTTGATGTATCAGCATGAGACTGATAACCATTGGGGCATGGTCCAAGAGATAGAGGGGGTCAATTTTTATATCTAAAGTCACTGAGGTGATGTTTACTGATGTGAAGCAGTAGTCTAATCTGCTGGCCATGGCTTTGGGAGCGGAGAAGAAGGTATAGTCTCTGTCACTAGGGTAGAACAGTCTCCAAATATCAGATAATTGATGTAATTTTAGCAAGTCAGATAAGGTTCAGAGGGAGTGAGTGTGAGGTTCTGGTTTGGCATTGGATCTGTCAAGAAGGAAGTCCACAGTTAAATTAAAGTCTCCCCCTAATACCACTTCTGGATTGTCATATGAATGGTCCAGTATTTTTTTGTGATATTGCATTAAAAAAGTCTGGTAAGTCTGTATTAGGAGCATATATATTGGCCAATAAGACCGGACCAGTCAGGGTGGACATCTTAACAATAACCCATCTTCCCTCCTTATCTTTATGGGATGACTGCAAGTGCCATTGGAGCTTACGGTGGACCAAGATAGAGACCCCACTCATAGCTGAGCACAAGACGCTGTGTGTCTCACCCTACACTCTGACCAGTTTTTGGGACTCTTTATCACTTAATTTGGTCTCTTGGATGAATGCTATTTTGGTTTTCAGTTTCTTAAGTCTAGCAAGGGTTTTCTTCCTCTTGATAGGGGAGTTTAGACCCTTGATGTTCCATGGTGTCGCTATCAGGTTGGGTGAACAAGCCATATTGATTTTTGTTTCTTGGTGTGAGTTTACATATGAGCACTAACACTTTAGGTATTCCACCTGACCAAATTGAGGATATCTGAGTGTTGAGTTTTCCTGAGGAGCATGCAACTCCCTACCCCACTCTTGTGGGTATTGTACTTTCAGCTTAGCCATTCTAATCAAGTTGTACCCTGCTAACACGACTCCATTTTGACTTTTATAAGTTGGGTTTTTAAGTGTGAGGGAGGCATCTGCCTGGTGAACAATGCTATCATAACCTTGATAAAATGGAACCTGTCTGGACAGTGTTCCTCCTTTCGACAAACAATTGTTTTTAAAACAGAAAACATATGACATCAGATTGATAATCAATTGCCTTGGCTGCCAAAATAGCTGCAATAGATATGACTGTTTAAAGAACATTCTCTGTGGTTTCTGAGGGGTCAGTTCAGTTAGGCTGACCCCAATGGAAGGGGGTCTGTCCCATCTAGGGGAATAGCAAGAAGAGCTCCTCTATCTACTTTGGAGCTCAGCTTGATATTTAGTTTATGACACTCACTGAGTGCCAGGACCAGCCATTTAGGAGGTTTAGAGCTGAAAATCCTGTGAGATCTATCTAGATTGCACCCTGTTGACCATTAATGGAAAACCCATGATGTATTGGCTTACCCTTGTCCTGAGTAAGAAGCACTGGGTATTCGCCACAAGTTATCATTGGTTCTCAGAAAAGGTATTCCAACAATATGATATGCTCATTAGGGAGCAGTACTGATAAAGTTAGATTGTCCTGGGGTTCGGAGGAGGGCCACCCCACCTTGGCATGTGTCAAAGTGGTTGAACAATATATAAAGCCCCCCCTGAGGGAGTGGGTTCCCCTCTCCCACCCATTTGTAAAACATTGGCCCTATTTAGTGGTGCTAGTAGGAGCTATCCACCAAATTCCAGTGCCTTGTATGTATCATGCAGCAGCCTGACTAAATGTAATAGCAGGAAAGGTGCTAGGAGCTATGTTCTTTAACCACCTGGAAGGGATAGTTGAGGAGATCCTGACATGCCATAATTAGATGCAACTGGTTTTCTGCTGGTTGCTTGTAAGCCCAAGGCTTATCAGGACATGTACAGCAGATCCAAGTAGCTCAGTGTAAGTCAGGAAGAGCTGGGCTGGGGAAAGAACAGTAACTAATCCTCTAATCGGCATGGTTAATACCTGCTCAGATGGTAGTAGGAGGCTCTTCAATCCTCTCTTTTCCATCCTGCATTCACCCTCCATACTGGGTTCAGCTGAGGAGACCCTTGTTTTGAGGGTAGGGATAGGGATAGGGGGAGGGATATCAGTACCCCAGTTCTATGTCAGCCTGTCAGTTTAGTAAGCTGATAGTGAAGGTGAAACAGAGCTGATTAATTAGGGACCTGACAGTGCTCAGCAGAGGACAACTGCATGTATATCCCAGCCCTTTGCTCAGCCAAACCCACAAGTTATGATGAAAGGTACACTGCACATTCTGTAAGCCTCCATTTTGGATGCTACCATGAACTTCCCCTTTACAAATCATGGCAACCTAAGGTAAAAGAGGGACATTAGCACCTACATTTTTTTTCCTCTTTTCCTCTGCAGAACATGTAACTCTTAAATATAAGCAAAACATTCAAACTGTAAAGGACAATGAGAAAGAACCTTAGGAGCATAGTGTCTGTTCACCCCTTAGTAGCACCAGCAGATGGTTGTGGTAGTCTTGGGCTTCGTGGCTTTTCCTCTGGGGCTTCAAAAATACAATTTTCCCATTCACAATATATGGGGGTCCATTCTTCAGACCCAACTTCTCCACTGCTGGGGATGTTGTTGTCAATGTCTTGCAGATTGGCAGTGGACAAGTCCAGCACCAAAGGTGGTAGCTCTCTGAGGGTCATATATAGATTAACAGTCTTATTTGGAGTATTCCTCAATGATGCACTGCTGCTGCCAGATAGATGATTGCAGCGTTTGTGGCTCCTGGACCTGGCCTTACTGTGAGAGAAGCTTGTGGGCAGCATGGATCCAAATTTTCCCTTCTCTCAGCCTCATTGTACTTGATGCCAGGCAGACTCCAAAGTCTGAGGCAAGGAGCCCTGAGACGAGAGATGCAGTTTGTCCCAATTTTCCCCCAGTTGTTCTGTTTCCATGGGGGCCTCATTATAAGAGTAGGAAGTTGACTGATGATGAGGTCTTCTAAATTTCCACAATCTCCTCCAGGAACTGCTCAACATCAGACGTTATTAAAAGGTGGTTAATTCCCCCGATGTTACACTCTTAACATGGACGGGTATCTCAGTGATAAGGGGATACTTAATTTGTACAGCTTTTGTTTCACTGGCCCATAGGCCCACCACTGTTTTGGCAAGTCTACAGTTGGACACGGTTCCCCTCCCAGGTGATACTATTCTGTTCCGTGAAAGCTCTCAGGTAATGCTCTTTTTCAGGGTACCTTAAGAATGTGTCAAGGATGGAGAGGGGCATTCACCTTGACAATGTCAGGGTGCTAGGGAGGAGTGAGCACTTTCAAGTTCTGGAAGGGCCTGTTGTATAATTTCAGCATTCTAGGTGGTATGGGTAATAGAAAAGAGAGCCCTCGGCAGACCTATTATTCTTATGTTCTTTCATCTTGCCCGGTTCTCCAGGTCATCCACTTTAAAAAGCAGGAATTGTGTTTGATTATGGAGTTCTCATAGCTGGCAGTGGTGATTATGCAGGATGTCATCTTGACTTTTAGTTGTGCATTTTCTGGCAGTAAGCCTCACTGAGAGTTTTGACAGTTCAATTTTCATGCTGGCCATGGTACCATTTAACTCTGCAGTGTCTTGTAAAAATTTGGTAAGAAGTATAGTTATTTTATTTAATTCCTGTTCCAGGTCCAAAGCTGCTGATTGATCTAAATCCCCAAACTGGTCAAGAGGATTCCTCAATGAGAAGCTGGCTGAGGTTGGTGTAGGTACTGCACCTTGGTGCTTAACTAGAGCTCTCAGGCCAGAAGCATGGATGTTATAGTCCCAAACTGAAAACCGCTGGTACATTACAACCCTGAGTCATATGCAGAAGATTGTGGTCTTGATGTGTTGCTCTGGGTGTCACTGATCCAAATACATTGGTCTTGTGAGGGTATAACAGCTAGAGATGATGGATTGGTTGAGATAGGTGGTCCTGGTTACTGAGCTTTGTCAATTATCCTGCTATTATGTTGGCTGGCAAGCTCTGCCCTGAACTATTTATTTATGATAACATATTCCAAAACAGCTTATTGTGTCACAGGTCTGAATGTTTGATACATTTTTATCTGCAGGCAGTGGAGCTAAAGGGTTACTTTACTTTAGTACTCTATGATATTAATTTTTGATAGAAGTTACTGTTGAGTTGCTTCCTAAATGTGATTTTTTTAGATCTATCAAGTTCCTCTGACTTAAATAGATTGAAGGTGAACTCAATATTTATCTTTATTCAAGTGCTTAATTTAATTGGGATACTTGTGGAGCTTGATAAGTTTTAATGATCTGCAGGTTGTGGAGATTAAGGGTGCTTTATCTAGTATTTTATTTATGTGACAAATTTTGATAATGCCCATTGTACTGCTGTATTATTGTACTGTTTCTTAAAAGTGTGTTTCAGATATAATTACATTGAGCAAATAGATCAGGAGTTTGCATCAAAATAGCATCAGGTGTTTTATGCTTCTAAAAATGTATTACAATAAAAAAAAAATTTCTACAGAGATCTGTGCCCTTGACTATTTTTTGGAGGTTGCTGAGTGCTTGACCATTTGTTGTTTGAATTTATAATTAACTTGACCTCCTTAATGTTTGCCTTTTAAATCGTATCAGATATAGTCACTTGTGTAATCATTATATAATTTATAACAGGCAATTACCACAAAATAGTGCCCCCTCATTTCTTTTTTTTAATTGGGATCTGGTGCATGAATAAAGCAGAGGGTCTAAAGTGTGCTAAGCATGGTCACCGCAAGAGCAAAGATAGCCTCTATAACCAGGAAAGATAAATATATGGATACATTTTTGATATTAGGGAAGTCAGCACTGACTGCCAATGAGTTGGAAAATTAAATAGACGTCGTCTTGAGTAAAGATTGTATTGAGAATATAAATGAACCCAGCATACAATTAAAAAAGGGAAAAAGTAATACACAGAAAAATATAAAAGGTAGACAAAAGATTAAGAAAAATCAAGTGAGTCATCCCAAAAGTACTGTATGGGCAAACAAGATACAATGCAAACAAGAATTTAATCTTTGCTGATAAGGAAAAATAGATTTCTGACAATTGAAGACAACTGGGCAAAGGTGTCAATGGATGAACAAAAGACACCGGTAAAGGTCAATTACTCAACGACTCCTAACAGAGTGAACATGCAGTTCCTACAATACAGGAACCTAAGTGTAACTCTGAACGTGTTTGAAATATTAAATGAAATGAACACTGAACTTACAAATAGTATACTGTATTGCTCGAGAGATAACTCAGATATAGATACAGAAATGAGCTTGCAGAAAGGGATCATGACTGGAAGTAATCAAGAAAAAAACTTAGATCAAATAGGATGGACTTTGCAACAGGGTAATGAATATGGTCTAAATGCTGGCATTTCTCTCATTAATGAATCAAATTCAAATATTATAAAAGAGAAATTAGAGGGATCTAAGAATCCTAACAACATGGTGACACAAAATGACCTAAAGGAGGTTATGGCTAAATTACAAACTACAATTCAAGGACTTAGGAACCTAGACAGACAATATAAAATAGTTAACTGAACCTCAGACAAAGTGAAAATAGTAGCCTTAGAACAAACATATATGGAAGTAAATAAAGAACAGCGTAGCAGAGGAGGACGATGCCCTAATGTATTACACCCCCCTCCTGAGTCAAGATATAATTGCTATTAAGAGAAATCAACATGCTGCTAATTTTATACTAATGGAGCAACTTGTGATAAGAACTGAAATAGTCACTATAAAGGAGACTAGTGCAATCAATGGCGCCCATATGCATGACTTAATTAGAAATTTTAATGCCATAAACCCCCCAAGGGAACCTTCATCCATTCTCCTAATAAAAAAGAAGAATCATCAAATCAGATTAGACCAGATTTTTTCTACAATAATAATACCAGGTACCTCTCAAACAAAGCAAAAAAAAATGAAAGTAACAAAGGTGACAGAAAGAAAAGTAAAAAAAGGAAAAATCAATAAATTATAGAAATAATCTGGAGAATAAAACAGTTCTGGATCAGAGGAATGAGTGGGAGAATGAGGAAAAACATCCGAGTACAGATAATAATGCAAACAGCAGTTGCTATATGGAAGAAAACACAGCATCAACAGCATTTAACTAAACAATATTTAGAAGCTCTGTTTAAAGCCACTCTACTCACCAAGGAAGACAATGACAAAAAGATGGATAATATACTTTGAGATGCACATTTCCATTTAAGACTTTATGGATTTGGAAAAGAAGAATAAAAATCAGAAAGTTCACTAAGAAACAGAGTAATCCAGCTCTTTAGAGAAGGTATGTATTTAGAAATAGATGAAAATGATATTAGGGAAGTACACATATTAGATAACCAGGACTATGCTGATTGCGTGAATAACAACTGCTTTCACAAAAGAATAGTACATTACATTTGGAGAAACAGGGAAGCATTTGATAAACGGAATTTACATTTAGAGTTGATTGTAAATAAAGAACAAAGAGCAGGGCATCCTACCCTATGTAATGCAAATACCCCTGCCACCCTTACTGTTTTTGGATTCCACAAATCATTTAAAGAAACAAATTCAATGCTGTTTAAAGTTATTTGTAACCTTTTGAGTAACATCTTAAGTATTAGACTTGGTAGAAGGGGCATTTTGGAAGTTTAAAGACACCAAAGCTTAGGTGGGGATGGTCAGGTAGACATCCTTTGTAAAAATGGTGAAATATTGAATAAAATATTAGAGAAATCAGGCATATTGGACCAAATGGGTATTTATGCAATGAATTAGGCTGCTTCAGCAGAGAGCACTGATGTAACAATGAATATATTAAAGAAAGGAAAGGAAGTGCCAAAAAGTCACTTACATAAAAAATCAAGAAATTCAATGCCAAAAAAATGTTTGCAACTCTCAAAGTACAATATCAAATTAAAACAGATACCGAGTATTGGCAGTCTATGGTCACTGACTAGGATGTTAGAATAAAATACTAGAGACAGCATGACAACACTGTAGGTATAAAAGAGGCTATGGTGGATTTTGAAATCTCTCTAATATCCTGGAATACAGGGCACGGAATGGCTACAATATATCAAAAAATTCAAAATGGCATGATAAATTAGATAATGCGAACCTAAATGTCAGTTTTACCTTCTACCGCCCAGGTATAAGAACAGCAAAATGTGGTAGAAGAGCCGGTGGATTAATAGTACACATTGAGATAGACAACTTCCAGAGTATAGAGAAAATAGAGGAAGACAACTTTTTCTTGGTCATCAGGATACGCTCCCTTCAGGCTTTAATAATCTTATTCTCATGCTTCATTGCCCTGGTTAAATCAAAACATTTTAATTTTAAAAAAGATGGTTGGTCAAGATTGGAAAACACATTAGAAATGGTTTCCTCACAGTATTGGAAGGATAATGTTATATTGACTGGAGATTTTAACTCAAGAATATGGACATATGACAGATTCTTTGATGACACAATCACGGACTGGCAATATTCAACTGCAAGTAAATATAAACATTCATCAAAGGATCTTAAAATAAATGTTAATGGAAGGCAATAACTTACTTTAATAAAAGCCAAAAGATTATATCTACTGAATGGCAGATTAGAGAGGGAAAAAGAGGGTCAACCAACATTTCTGTCATTCAGGAGTTCAACAGTTCTGGATCTTGCATTATGGAGAGGGCCTTCAGAATTCTGGGAATATTTAATAATACAAGAAAGAACTGTGAGTGAATACTTTCCAGTAATTCTGTATGGCAATAAATTATTTCCTGACAACATTCTAACTAAGAATAAAAAAGAACAGGATGGAATTGAAATAAGACACAAAATGAGGCTAAGCTGGACTGAAATTTTAGAACAGCAGATCAAACACATAATTATAACCTTTCTGTCAAATTCAAATAAACTAGCAGATGAACAGGAGCCTGACATAATAAATAATGCCCTCCAGACATTCTTCCAATTGTTCTAGGGTGACCTACAGTATATAAGCCATGCATATAGAGAACCAAGGTGACTTGATACACAGGATAGTATGATAAGGAATGTAGGGCCAGATATTCAAAGCGTAGTGCAGCGCACAAACCAGTAGCGTGGGAATAGTGCAGAGTAGCCATATTCAAAGGACCGGTTAGTGTGCACTAACCTCAGAAGCACGGTACAAACCGATAATGTATGTATGGGGCAAAGAGAGGGGGGCCTGCATACATGTGCAATGGGATATTCAAAGCCATAGCACTGTGCTAGGACACATAGTGTGATGCGTAGTGCAGTGCTAGCTACTGCCTATAAAATGCTGGTCTTAACCCAGGGCAAATCACCTAGGAGGAGAGACCACAACAGGAAGTGGGTATGAGTGCTGTACCATTAGCAGTGATGTTGCCATTTATGGTAGCAGTAGTGGAGGAAGAGGAGGAGGAGAGAGAGCAGGCCCAACATGGGCCACAACATAGGCTGAGGAGATGGTATGCTGCAAACAGGTGGTACCGGCCCAGGGTCTTCTTCGAGACTCTGCCAGATGAGCACATCACTGGCTGGTACAGGATGAACAGGGGAATGTTGAGGCAGCTATGTGAACTCCTGCATGAGCAGCTGCATCCCAACACCAGACACAACCATGCCATGACAGTAGAGGAGAAGGTGACAGCAGCGATGTGCTTTCTAGCCACAGGGACTTTCCAACAACCAACGGGGGACACCATTGGAGTATCGCAGTCTGCAACCTCATGCCTCCTGAACCAGTTCCTAGAGGCTTTCCTGCCACATGCTAGGGAGTTCATAGTATTCCCCAGCACAGCAGCAGAGCGCAGAGAAACAATGCAGCAATTCCATCGAGTTGCACACATGCCAGCGGTACTGGGTGCCATTGACTGCACCCATGTTCCCATCCATGCACCACCTGGCGATGGTAGTGATGTCTACATAAACAGGAAGGGGTACCACTCCATCAATTGCCAGGTGGTGTGCGATGTGACTGGGCGCATCAGCAATGTCTATGTGCAGCACCCCGGCAGTGCACATGACACCTTCATCTGGCAACAGTCCCAGCTGTGCCAGGCATTTGAGGAGGGCAGGATATCCAGTGGGCACCTAGTCGGTGAGTAGCAGCTGACAAGGCACACACACCACAGCATGGATGGGGACAGGCACAGGAGGCCAGGGAAGGGTGTGGGAGGGAAACACAGGAATGCATGACAGCAATGGGCAGACAGCAGTACAACACTAACAGGTGCATATCTCTCAACAGGGGACAGCGCCTATCCCCTGTGACCCTGCTTGATGACACCAGTACCCCGGCCTGCAACAGTGGCTGAAGAGCAGTATAACAAGGCACACACCAGCACCAGGTACATCAATGAGAGGGTGTTTGGCATACTGAAGATGCACTTCCAATGCCTCGACACATCAGGTGGTGCCCTGCAGTATAGGCCTTAGAAGGTATGCCGTATTTTCCTAGCCTGTTGTATGTTGCACAACATGGAGATGAACCATGGGATACAGGCACCTGAACCTGACAAACAGGCCGACAGTGATCCAGAGCCAGCAGTCAGGGGGATAGTGGAACAACTTGAGAGGAGGGATCCTTGCATGGCCCACAGGGCCATAGAGCACAGGGCCAACATCATCAGGACACTGTCACAGGCCAGAGGGTGAGTACAGACTGCACAGTAATATGAAACAGTACAATGGTGAATGTTTTAATGTGAACAGACAGCCACAACAGTGACAACACCAATCACAGCAGGAGCATAACAAAGTGGAACAGATATGAGTGTGTGTGTGTGTGTGTGTGTGTGTGTGTGTGTGTGTGTGTGTGTGTGTGTGCATGGTGTGATGCACGGAGTGTGCAGGTCACATAGGAGGTGGACACACAGTCATGGTACAGTGGAGTGGGCAATGCCCGAAGTGTGGTGTCAATGTGAGGAGGACCACCATGGCCATTCAAGTGAGGCAGTGCATGTGATGGAGTGCGATGGTGTGCGTGTCAGTGTGTGTGCATGTGTGTACAAGGGGGTGAGTGTGCCAATGTGCACACGGGGGTGGCGACTGTGCACAGGTGCAGGTAGGCCATGCCCATCACCAGCGACTACCACCACTCACACGGCGCACACCACGGGAGTGCTTCACAGAACCAGGGGTGCTCTGTGCTGTAGACACATTGGGGAGGACCACGGTGAGGCAGGCATGCCTGTGCCCCCATTGATCAGCAGAACCTGACAGGGCTGACGGACAGCCACAGTGCTGTTGGGTGCCTGTAGAAGTGCCCAATGCATTGGTGCTGGAGCCAGTGGCAGCTCTGCGGCCACAGGTGGCCCACCTGTGGGCCCCTGTGCCATGGTCACCCTGACCTTCTTGCACATCCTGGTGACTCCCATGCACCCTGCACAGCACAGTGGTGAGGTTGACCACTGCAGCCGTGAGCCTGGCAAAGCTGCAGTCCAGCACAGCAACCATATGGCCACCCTGTCATCGGCCCGCTGTTCCACATGGGCAAAGCCCAGGGACATGGACTCACACAACAGCGATAGCTCATACATGAGCTCTCTCCACAGGCCATGTAGGTCCATACGAGCCTCCTGCTGGGATGTCAGTACAGCCTGGAGCAGTGGGCCGGCCCCTGGGGCATCCTGCTCCAGGGGTGCAGCCCCCTCTATGGTGGCTCGCACTGGTGCCTGCAGCTCAATAGGGTCAGAACACTGGTGCACGGGTGGCATGTCCTGCCGCTGCAGTCCACTGGCAGTGTGCTGTGGTCCTGGAGGTTCCTGCCCCACAACCCATGGGAGACACTGCATGTCCAGTGATGCACACATCATCCCCCACATGGCCAACCTCTGGCTGCATGGGTGCATCCATGCCAGCAAGGATGACCACCCCCCTGGCACCTGTGCCATGGCCTGTGCTCAGCACCACCCCTTTACCCCCTCCACAGGCCTGTCCAAGGGCAGGAGGTAAGAACCCTCTGACATATCTGTCTCAATGTCACTGGTCACTGTCAGAAGGATCACCTGACCACCACCCAGATCCTCCACCTGGGCATCCTCCAGGTTGGCACTGTAGTCCAGTTCCCTGCCTACAGTGGAGCCCCCCTTCCCTGTCAGCTGTAACTCCTCTCCAAGGGAGTGTCACACATGGTGTGGCCCAGGAGTCCTTGGCCAACACCCAGGCCAGATGTTGATGGCAAGTTGTCCTCCTCCTCCTCCTCCTCTTCCTCTGGTCCTGAGGCAGCCATCCCAGCCTGGTCCTGGTTTGCTGCTGGCCCTGCACACACCACTGTGGAGGAAAATGGGACAGAGTCAATCACCTGTACACACACAGTGCACCCTACCACCACCACCACCACCTGAACATGCAAACCCTAGGACATGTGCTACCCACTGTAGACATGCACACCCCAAACACCATCCTCATGGCTATATCCTGTGGCCAAATGCACCCTACCACCCCACAGTGCGCATGCATACCTGTCCCTTGTGCATAGTGTGCATAGCAGTGTAGCTCCACAGTGCACCCCAGGCTCGGTGCCAACACCAACACCCTGTACCTGTGACGCCATACAATGCAGGGTACACACATGCTGATACAGGCTTTTCCTGGGCAGTGTGAGAGGCATCTCACACCCACCACCTGGTACACCAGTGATGGCCACCGGGCACAGTGTGGATGTCACCACAGCCAGGAATGAGTCCTCCTCTTGCTGCTGTGTTGTTTGTGGGCCACCACCGGTATGCATCCTGTCACGTAGTTGCTGTGCCTCCTCCTCCTTCGCTCAGTGCAACTGGTCGCTCCAGCTCATGTGCACTGCTTCAGTCATCCTGCCATGACCGCCGACTGCATTCACCCTTGCAGTCATCTCTTCCCATGCCTGGTGTACAACCGCATCCATGGCCCTGTGCGGCCACAGCACCTGCTCCCTCTCCTTAACACCATGTGCCATGGTCTTCAGTTCTTCCTGGGAAAAGCAATGGGTACAAATCCGTTCAGGCCATGCCGCACTACCTATGGGAGAAATGGAAGGGACATGTGTCACCAGCTGTAGCATGCCTGTGTTGCGTCGCGCATGTACAACAGTGTGTGCATGCCACCACCTAGAGTGGCACAGGTTGCATGGATGAGGCACTGGCCAGCATGTGCATGTATGGTGCACACACAGCCACAGTGTGCTGTGGCCACCCCTGTGTGCACTGTGCCATTGCATGGCTTTCGGTGTCTGGACAGCACACACTGAACCCACAAGGGCACCACCATTGCACATGACTGACATGTGTACCTCAGGACAGGGCCACCCCAATGGCCACCACCTGGCACTGTACCGTGACCCCTAGGAGACATGAGCACTGCACACAGGGAATGGCACACATGCAATGGCAGGCTACTAGGCACAGGCCACACAGTGCTGTCAAAAGCACACTGCCGGGACTCTGTGACCCCTGGGCCATAGCTGAGTACCACAATCAGATTGTTTGCAACCTCCACGTCCCACATCCAGGGTGACAACTAAGGTGCCATGGACGTCATGGCAGTGAGCCACAGTTGTGGTGCACACCACACTCCGCCTTGGGGCTCCCCTGCCCCTGCCTGGCACCCACAGTGTGTAAGCAGTCCCACATGATGCAGGCTAACACAGGAGCATGGGCAAAGACTGCCAGCCTTATGGCTATGTGCACTATTGTGCAGCACCATGTTTGCCTCTGGTCCTGCGGTTGGTGGACCTGTCCCCAGCCAGTACAGCTGTGGACTGCAGGTATGCAGTGCATAAGCCCTGACCCTGTGTTGTGGCAGAGCCATTCCAACAGTTCTCCAGCAGCTATACAGACCTGCCTCTCACTGCTCTGCCTCCTGTTGCATGGCTCCTTCAGTATCATCTGTTCTACTGCAGTGTCTGTTGTATGCTTCATTCCCACAACACACCAGTGGAGCACTGATTGCCCCTTTATAGTCCAGCCAGGCAATCCAGCCTGTTATGCAAGCAAATAATCAGTTAATGATATGCTAATCACAGTGTTTGCACCACACATGCACAAGAACCCTCATTTGCTTGTGCTGGTTGAATATGGGCCTGATTAGCACCAGGCTAATGGCTTAGCGCTGTGCAAATAGCAGTGCCAGGCTATGGAGAGGACAGTGCCGTGCTGGCCCAGTAGCACAGTGCTATATGGCATAGCGTGACCACCACGCAAGCCCGTGAGGCCCCAGGGCTGTGCTAGCATCCAGGTATAGCATGGCGTAGTGCTGTGCTAGTCCACACAGTGTGGTGCTATGTGTATGTGTGTTGTTGTGGCTCCAGGGTCATGACAGAGTCACGCATGCACAGTGGGCCCACTTCTGGGTAGTGCCACTCTACATCATGTGATAGCACGGTGCTACTGCACTGATTGCTGGAGGGTCCTGGGTGTGGGAATAGCTGTGTTGTGCAACAGGTGGCAGGGTATCTGTGCTGCATGGGCAATGCCAGGAAATGGAAGACAGCAAGCTGTGGTGTACAAGGACAGGCGCTGGGGGAGGTGGAGTCTGCCAACCCTGTGCAGCTTGTACAGCAGCAGCACAGACAGCTGTTTGGGGAGGTCAGAGAGGGTGACCTCCCACGGTGGCAAGTGTGGGCCTCCATTGATAGGCGGCTCACAGAGTGGATGGGCATACAGAGGGATGCTGAGAAATGCCAACACAGGTACACAGACCTGCGCCACCACCAGAGGGGCCAGCTGGAGGTGTTCAGATGCATTGTGTGTGAGGGCACTGTGTCAGTGCCAGGTAAGTCCCCAAGCAAGTTGCACACATCCACAGCATGTGTCATGGTCTGCCTGTGTGTGCCTGCATGTGCCTGTGTGTGTGTGTGTGTGCACCGGTGTATGCACAGGGGTGCAGGTGTGCAGGTCAGTGGGCCGCATGTGGAGCAGCTTGTGGGGCACGTTGGGGGGCATAGTGGTCCAGGAGGGCACGGCCACCACATGTGCCAGGTGGCCATCACAATGGTGGCATTGCATGCATGGGCATTGTGGGTGGTTGGGCATGCTACAGGACCATCCTGCAGCCTTCACTGGTGTTGTGAGGGGGTGCCAACGCATGGACACTGGACTGCCTACACAGGTGAATGTGCCTCCAGTCACTGTGCCCATACACCCTGCACAGCTGCAACACTGGGCCACATGCCTTCATGCCCTGTTTGCCTGGTGCATGGTCAGTGGATCATGGGGTCCACTGTGTGGGTGTCCCCTGCATGTTTTCACTGTCCCTAGGCTGCTCTGCATGTACGGTGTCTTAATGGTGGGTGTGTATCTTGCTGTTGTGATCATGGTTCTTGCTGTGCATTGCAGTAACAGTGCTTTTTCCCCTGTCCACTGTAGACTGGACTGTGCAGCCCAATGCAGGGAAAGAGGCCAACCAGAGGCAGCCCCAGGGTGCCAGCCATGCAGCAGTGGGCCCAAGAGAGTAGGCCCAAGGCCAGGGGCCTATTGCATGAGTACATCTCAGTCTTCATTTGTGCTGTGCCTCTATAATTAGTTGTTCCATCACTGGGCCATCACTGACTGTGCTGGGGGCTTGGCCACCATGGTAGTCATGCTGTTGCTGCTGCTGCTTTCTGCTGTGGTGTGCAGTGGTGTTTCTTGGTGCTGGCAGTATCTGGATGCTGGATGCCATGCCCTGTGACAGGGGGGTGATATATGCCAGTGTCAGCATGCATGGCTGGCATTGCCGTACTGTCCACATTCACTGCTGGCCATGTTCGGCTGGTCACCTGCCATGTAGTTGTCATGGCTGCAGTGCACCATGCACATTGCTGTACATGGGACATGTGTGGCAACATCTGTTGGTAAAATATTGAACTGAAATATTTGAGACAATATAGTTCTCATTCTCCTTAGTGAGGCCTTGCATGCATTTGCTACCACGGACCAGAACCATTTTACTCCCCTGCTGGTGTGTGTGCCCTGTTCACTTGTAGCTCCTGCAGGTCGGTTATGCCCTGGCATGGGTTGGCCATTGGATGCCCACCATGCCTGCAGTGCACTGCCCTTGCACCCTTGATGTTTGATGTTGCACACTGCTGTCTGGTACATTGGTTTCTGACTGTGGGCAGCATGTCCCGACATTAGGTCTCCCATGTGAGTGTTGTTGTGTGGTCCACACCCACCACCATTTGGTGGTCTGCCTGTGTGTCTGCACTTGCTCACTGTCTGCAGTGATGGGGTGGGTGGTGCTGTCCTTGCCTTGGTGTTGTCAGGGCCTGCGTCTCTATGTGTGTAGGTTTTTGGGTTGTTGCCTGTGTCTTCCAAGCCTTCCCTGTGGGCGACAGTCAGTTGTGCCTACCACTGTGTTCCTCAGCACCACATGGGCATGGCTGTCGGGAAATGCTGTCTATCCCTGTCTGGCCACCTGTGGCTGCAGTTAGCCTCCTTGCTGGTTTACCATACTCACATGCTCCCCCTTCCTCTTGTAGTTCCACTCCGATCTTCATTGTGGGCTACATGGCCAGAGGAGTCTGAGGGCAGTGAAGACCTCCTGCGGAGAATCATGCGCCAGTAATGCACACTTATAGAGCAGCAGGCAGTGCTCATTGCTGAGACCTGGAGGGTGGCCACTGTTCTTGAGGCACATCTGCCAGAACCTGCGAGCTCACAGCCATAACCTACTGCAGCACACCTTTGTTTTCCCCAGCACCTCCCCACCTGGACATTGCTTTCTCTTGCCACTCTTATCCCTCATTGTTTGTGTTCATATCCCCATCCCCCACCTGTGACTTTGCTTGGCTGATTTCCTCCACCGCTGTACATATGTCTGTCTTTGTATTTACCTTTGTTGCTGATGTTCACTTGTTAGTTGTAGTTTAGTCACTGTTGTAGTTTAGTGTGTAACTGTAGTTGTAGCATAGTTTGTTGTAGGTTCTGTAGAGGTAGTTGTAGTGTTAGTCATAGTAGTAGTTGTAGTTGTAGTCATAGTTGTAGGTCCTGTTCATGTGTATATAGCGTTTTGTGTAGGTTTCCTTTTGCATTTCTAGTCATTTTACGTTACATTGCTGTTTGCTTTGATTGTGTTGTTCACCTGTTGCATTCCTGTTTCTGTTCCCTGCGTCTCTTGTATTATATATACTTTTTTCATACTTGCACTGTGTTCTGTGTCTTTATTGTGTGCCTGCCATGTACTGCAGGGTTGTTCAGTACTTTTGCTCTGCTCATGGGTCCTGCCACACTCTGGCCTGTCCCCTGGATGTGTGTGTATCTGTGTCTGGGTTCTGCACTGGTATCTGCTCTTGGAGTCGCTTTCCAGCCTGTGCTCCTTTGCCTGTGGTGCAGGGCTTGGCAGCTCCATCTGCATTGTGTACCTGTTGGTGTTTGCACTGCCTGCCTTGGATGATATATTCAGTGCTGTCTTATTTGCCATATTCAGTGCTGAGTTTTTCCCGGGCTGTTTTTGCCCTGCACTCCTGGCCCTGTTTGCCTGGCTTCCTTTGCTTGCTGTATTCAGCTGGTTTTGCCCCAGGCTATTCCTTTTGAATATGGCTTGCACTTTGCTCTGAGCTAAGTCTGCATGCCAGGCAGTGCTAATCTCAGCCAGGGGAAAATCTTTGAATATCTGGCCTTCAGGATCCAGAAGTATAAATTTGGGAGGATTCTTAGGAAATATGTGAATGAGGCCAAACATAATAAATCAGATATATTTAAAAAAAAAGCAAGAATGTGTAATGAATCATTCCACAAAAAGAAGAAAATAGCATTTCAGGAAAAACAATGGGAATGCATGATTTCTGCTGTTCAAAGCAGGGATACAAAAGATTTCTGGTCTGTGGTAACAAATGCATACAAAGGCCTCACTAAGGAGAATGAGAACTATATTGTCTCAAATATTTAAGTTCAATATTTTACACATATTCAATATGACTCAACAAAAGGGAATGATTGGTTGCCTTTAGAACCTAAAATAAAACAAATGTTTTCACTAATAGCTTCTGAAGATGTTTTAACATCAACACAACAGCTAAGAATGAACAAGGCACCAGGCCCTGATGGGATACCTAGGGAACAGTATGCATGTATGGATAAGGAGTTGATAAAAGAATTAGTAATTTTTATGTTGGCTTGCCTTGCTTGCACGGCAGTCAACATATTGGGAGAGTGCAGCTTTGGAGGCGCGGCTGCTGTTGGGCGAATGCAGGGCACGCATCAGTAGGTGCGTCCCTCATTCCCCAATAAGCCAGCATGCTAGGGCTGACACCAACATTATGTAAAGTGGACAAAACTTCTAAACAAAGTGCCGCTGCAATCAGAGACAAGCTCGTCATGCAGCGTCACTTTGTTGAAGATATAATCACACTACGTGCCATCTCCCCCCCAGTACAGCGTGCCACGCTGGGAGCCCACCCCAGCATGGCATCTGATGCCATGGCCAACAGGGGTGCCCAATCCCCCGTTGGCTCCACACACCCCCAGCTGTCCTTCTGCCACACTGGGAGCCCACCCCAGTATGGCAAACATCCTGCGCCTTTTTTTTTAAACCTGCAAATTAAAATGGTCCCACAGCCTTCTCCTGCCCCCACAACCCGCACCCATCTACTGCTCTTGCCTCCCACACCCCTCACCCCATACTTACCTCCGGAGTCTGGCGCGATGATCTTCGGTGGACCGGGAACATGTCTGCACTCTTCAAAGCAGACCATGAACTGAAGAAATGCCGGTAAGCTGTATAATGGGCTAGATAGGATTTTTTCAACTTTGTTGCATATCTCAGGCATTTTTTGGAATTTTTGCACCAAATTTTCAACATGGTGTTTTTGGGGCCCCTCCTCATGAATTCTGTCACTGTCATGGCGTTTATCAGCCTCGAAACGTGATTTCGCTGTCCCTGCATGAAATCACCTTTTGGGGCCCATTAACAAAATAACAGTGGTGGTGTTCATGAGGTGCCCTCTTAAAAAGCCTAAGTTCCAAATTTGGTTGAAAAAATCCAACAAATGCCTGTTTTACAAGCGTGTGTTGTGCAGTTGCTACGCAGGCTCGTAACTTTGCACATTCACAATATTTTACTGCCAGATTTTCAGCATTGTCATTTTTGTACACCTCCTTGTGAACAGTGCAGCTGTCATTTTCCACATCCTGCCCAAAATGTGTTTCTGCACTTCCGGCACAATAACTGCCAGTCGCTGTGGGAAATCAGTGTTTGGGCCAGATTATGAAAATGACAGTGACACAGTTCATGAGCAGAGGACCTAAAATGCCTATGTTGAAAATTTGGTGATGATACTCCATAAAATAACTGTGTTACGAGCATGCGTTGGCAGATTGCACGCACGTTCATACTGTCTTGCATTTGTGATATTTTCAGTCTGGATTTTCACCATTGCCATTTTTCCACACCTCTTGATGAACAGTACAGCCGTCATTTGACATATCATGCCCAAAATGTGTTTTCGCACTTCTGGCGCAGAATAGCGTGGTCGCTGTGTGAAATCACTTCTTGGGACACTTTGAGGAAATAACAGTGACATTGTACATGAGCAGAGGTGCTAAAATGCCTATGTTGAAAATTTGGTGCCAAACGCCCATAAAATGGCAGTGTTGCAAGCGTGCATTGCATATTTCCCACACACCCTAGTAGCTTTGCAAATTTGGTATATTTACATGCCACATTTTCAACACTGGCATTTTTTTACACCTCCTTATGAACTGTTGCTAGCCTTGCTTGTAGAGCAGAAAGCAGCTAACTAATAGAAGCTACATTTTTTTCTTAATTTAAAACTTATATCTCAGTAGGAGTCAGTGTCAGTTAAGATTAAGTAAACAGATAACTTTATTAGAAGTAGAAGGGGTCTTATTTAAGGTTAAAAAAAAAGAAAGAAAAGAAAAGAAAGAAAGGCAGTGTGTGTTCTGTGCAGGGAAAGGTACTGTATCAGGTCACTTTGCTAAACCAGTAGGAGAAAAGAGAGCTTACCTGGGGGTGTGGTTTAGACACTAGAAAAGCAGGTGAGTCAAATTACAACTTCCTGTTGCTAGCCTTTTTTCTTACCAATTGCCCTCCATCCCACCCACCCAAAGCCAGTTCTACTTTTATAGCCACTGGATTTAACTGTCAACAGGAACTTCCTGCTTGGCAGTAGGAAGAAAAGGATCATAGAGAAACATTGGTTTTGTCAACCCTGAAGTAGAAAAAGTAGCTCACTCTCCCCCCCCCCCTAGCTGCTGGTAGTTTGATCTTGAGCAAGGAAGAAGGAGACTACTGAAGAAGACAGGAAGTTGCTCTCCCAGAACAGGAAGGGTGAGAGTTGTAAGGAGAGGAGAGAGTAAGCATCCAGAGAAACAGTAGAGGGCACATAAAATAAGACATGATAGGAGTGGTTCAGTGCAATGGCTGTGGGGCGGCAGTGTTCCAGGAGATATTCTGGAGGCTGCGATGCTGCCCTATTTGCAGGCACCTCTCTGGTCTGAGAGAGGAGGTTACCCGTCTCCAGGCTGACCTGGCTAGGATTGGCGAAACCTTCTCCCCCCCACCCAGGGACCACCAGGGCCAATGCCACTACCTCAGAGGTTGCCAAGAAAGAGGAGTGGCTGGATGAGGGTGGGCTCAAGGAGGGAGAGGGTGGTGGAATAGAGTTGCATCCCTCCAGCTGTACCTCTTCACAATTCATTCACTCTTCTGGTGGATAGTGGTTCCTCTATGGAGGCACCTGCAGTGGAGACCAAGGAGGATGCTGGGAACCTTCACAAAGGAGACCCAAAGGAGGGTGGCATGGGACCCCACAGGGGAAGGAAACAACTCCTGGTGGGGGACTCAATCATTAGGGGGGTAGAATTGGGGGAGGATGGGGAGAGGGAGGTAAGGTGCCTTCCTGGCGCCACGGCTTGGAGGGACAGGAAGCGAATCCTCAGGATCGTGGGAGGAGCTGCATGAGGGAGGGAGCTGGATGTCATTGTCCACCTGGGGACAAATGACCTGGCTAGGAATGGGATCAGAGCAGTGCAAGAGGAGTTTGTAGAGTTGGGAAGGGGCCTTAGACAAGTAGCGCATACGGTAACCTTCTCGGAGGTGCTGCCTGTCTATGGCAGGGGAGATGCTAGGGCACTTTTCACCAGGGAATTCAATGAGTGGTTGAAAAACTGGTGTGGAGCTCAGGGTTTTGGCTTCATTGGGGACTGGGGAGCCACCTGGAGGAATGCAGACCTATACTGGTGCGATGGTCTGCATCTGTCGAGGGGTGGAACCAGGATCCTAGGTGAGAGGTTTAAATGCTTCATTGGCAAGCAATTAAACTAGCCAAGGGGGGAGGCACTGAAAAGGAGCTGGGAAATTCAAGCCTCTCCCCACAAAACATGGTGATTAGTGAGGTAAACATCAAGGTACAGAAGTTACTAGGGAGCAGAACAGATTTAAATGTAAAAAAAGGCAAAGGCAGTAAGGACAGAAATGGGGCTAAAAGGGGTAAGGCTATCAAAAAGTGGAGGGTGATGAGTACCAATGCCTGCAGTCTGTGTAACAAGCTCCCTGAACTAGTGGCCTTGATGGAAAAGGGTTGCCTGGATATTGTGGCAGTCACAGAAACATGGTACACAGAGAACCATGACTGGGATGTCAACATACCAGGATACACAATCTACAGGAGGGACAGGGAGGGTAAAAGAGGAGGAGGAGTAGCTCTCTATGTAAAGGAAGGGATCAAAGCAACAGAACTAAAGAGTAAACAGGGAGCAGATGAGGCACTTTGGGTCACCCTGGAGACAGGAAATGGCACCACAATCCGCATGGGGTTGTATACAGACCCCCATCTCAGGGGGAGGGAATGGACAAGGAAATGATAGAAGGCTTTCTTAGAATGGCAGAAAAAGGGGAGATATTGTTGATGGGGGACCTGAATATGCCAGATGTTAACTGGAGCACCTTTGCTGCAGGCACATCCAAGAGCAGGGTCATTCTTGATGCCCTACAGGGGGCATGTCTCAGACAGCTAGTATTGGAACCGACTCGGGAGGGCAATCTTAGACCTGGTACTTTCAAATGGGGATGGAGAAAGAATCTCAGATTTAGAAGTGGGTAGCCATCTGGGAACAAGTGACCACCAAACAGTGTGGTTCACGATAAACACAGCCATACAATCAAGCCATACAAAAGCAAGAGTACTGGACTTTAGGAGGGCTGACTTTGGGAAAATGAGAGAGTGCCTCAGAAAAACACTAGCAAACAGGCAAGAAGGAGGGGTGGAGGAACAATGGGGAGTGATCAAAACAGCCATCACAGAGGCAACAAGCCTTGTAAACAAATCAATAAAACACAATGAAGGAAAAACACGCTATGGTTCACAAAGAGGTGGCAGGGAAGGTTAAGGAGAAAAGGGCAGCATTCAGGAAATATAAGGAAACACAGAAGGAGCAGGACAGAGAACTTTATCAGTTAAAGCAGAAAGAGGCTGGGAAGGTAGTCAGAATAGCAAAGGCCCAAACCGAAGAAAGGATAGCCAATTCTGTTAGAAGGGATAAGACCTTTTATAGGTACATTGGGAGCGAAGAAAAGACCAAGGAGGGATACTGAAGCTTAATAAAGGGAGGGAATGTGGGTGAGGGTGACAGTGAAAAAGCAGGGTTACTGAACGAATATTTCTGCTCAGTATTCACAAAGGAAGAGGAGGAGAGTTATTAAGCCAAACAAGAAACACTCTGAAGCGGGGTCGATACCAGTCCATTTACAGAAGAAAGGGTTCTGAAAGAACTAATAAAATTGAAGGTGGACAAAGCAATGGGGCCTGATGGGATTCACCCAAGAATTCTAAAAAGAACTAAGGGTAGAACTAGTGACATCGCTGACTACTCTCTTTAACAAATCATGGGAGGATGGGGTGGTACCCAAGGACTGGAGGAGGCAGATGTAATTCCTCTTCACAAAAGTGGGAGCAGGACAGAGGCAGGAAACTACAGACCAGTTAGTTTGACCTCAGTGGTAGGAAAATGATGGAATCACTTCTGAAGGAAAGAATTGTTGAGTACCTAGAGGCCATTGGGGCAGGGACCTGAGGCAACATGGATTCATGATGGGAAGGTCATGTCAGACAAATCTAATAGATTTCTTTGACTGGGTGACCAAAGTAGTAGATCAGAGAGGGGCTGTGGACATGGCCTACCTAGATTTTAGCAAGGCATTTGATACAGTCCCCACAAAAGATTAATACACAAGATAGCCAGCCTTGGAATGGGTCCCAAGGTGGTAGCCTGGATAAAAAATTGGCTAGACAACAGGACGCAAAGGGTAGTAGTAAATGGAGTCACAGTGAAGAAAGGAGGGTTACTAGTGGGGTACCGCAGGGTTCAGTACTGGGACTGGTCCTTTTTAATGTCTTTATAAGTGACATTGCAGACGAACTGGAAGGAAAAGTATGTCTCTTTGCAGATGACACAAAGATCTGCAACAGGGTTGATACACAGGATGGAGTGGAAAGGATGAGAAGGGACTTGGCAAGGTTGGAGGAATGGTCAAATGAATGGCAGCTCAGATTTAATGCAAAGAAGTGCAAGATAATGCACATGGGAAACAAAAACCCAGGGGAAGTGTACACAATGGGGGGTGAGATACTGACAACAGTAAAAATAGAAAGGGACCTGGGGGTAATTATATCAGATGACCTAAAGGTGGGCAAGCAATGTGAGAAGGCAGTAAGGAAGGCTGGAGGGATACTGGGATGCATTGGAAGAGGCATCAATAGTAGAAAACAGGAAGTTGTTATCCCTCTGTACAGACAGTTGGTGAGACCCCATCTGGAGTACTGTGTGCAGTTCTGGAGACCCCATCTCCGCAAAGACATAGACAGAGTGGAGGCTGTCCAGAGGAGGGCAACCAAAATGGTGCAGGGTCTGCACCAGAAGACATACGAAGAAAGACTAAAGGAGCTTAATATGTATACTCTTGAGGAAATAAGGGAGAGAGGGGACATGATAGAAACTTTCAAGTACCTCAAGGGAATTAACAAAGTCCAAGAGGGTAGCATCTTCCAGAAAAAGAGATGTGCAAGAACAAGCGGGCACAATTTGAAGATAGATGGGGGACGGCTCAGGGGTAATGTGAGGAAGTATTTTTTCACTGAGAGGGTTGTGGATGCATGGAACAGCCTCCCTGAGGAGGTCGTGGAGTCAAGAACAGTGGAGGACTTCAAGAATGCATGGGACAGGCATAAGGCAGTCCTAGGGGCAGGTAAGAGGAAGTAAGCTGTTGATTAACTAGGATCTGCAGCTTATCTGTTAGGTAGGAAAATGGGCAGACTAGGTGGGCCAAGCGGTCCTTATCTGCCGTCAAATTCTATGTTTCTATGTTTCTGTGCAGCTGTCATTTCTCACATCCTGCCTGACATGTTTTCCCGGACTGCACTACCAAACACCCAAAGGGACACCCTAATGCTTGTCACTCTCTGCAGGGTGGGGGTGGGTTGGCATCAGTTCAATACTTCACTGCCATTCCTATGATGCATCTGAAATGCTTGTTTTAATAGGTGTCTTCTGGGTAAGTACATTCCATATTCATGGTGTGGATCTGTAGTCATTCCTATATTCAAGAAAGGTGATAGGATGGTCCCAAATAACTACAGACCCATTTTCCTAATAGACATCATGAAGAAGATATTTTCTAGAATTATATTGAGAAGATTGTTAATGGAAATACAGAGGGTGGGTGACTTCTCCCTGCTTCAAGCTGGTTTCCAATCAAATTTTCAACAATGGTTAATTGTTTCATATTGCAACATTTATTAGAAATGTATGTGAGCTTAAGGCATCAAAAAATATATGTTGCTTACAATGACTTTTTGTCAGCCTTCAATACCATAAACAAATATAAATTATGGTCCCTAATACTCTTCTGGGGTATATGCCCAGTCATGATTAATATCATTAGATTATTATAATGAGAAACATGGGCATAAGTTAGAGTTAATTTTACTAATAGCATGTCAGAGAAATTTTCAACTAATGTTGGTGTAAGACAGGGCTGCATTCTTGCTCCTACCTTGTTTTCTATATTCATACATAAATTACTACTAAATTTTGGAAGAGCCAATCTGACTCTCCAAAAATTGGAGGCATAAGTTGTCCAACATTAGCCTATGCAGACAATGTGGTAATACTATCCCTAACTCCATCAGGTTTACCAAAAAAAAAAAAGCCTCAACATATTAAATAATTTTTTGAAAGATATGTTTTTAAATATGAATCTTGGAAAAACCAAAACTATGATCTTTGGGGGTACATATTCCAAACATAAATGGTTTATTTATTCAATATCAGTGCAAACTATGAGAAACAATCAATATCTAGGTTTCATATTCGCCCACTCACTCCCTTGGAAGTAACATTGTGATGCTCTGTCAGAAAGTGCCAGTAGCACTACAGTATTTATGCTTTAAAAAGATTTGATGTGAAATACAAGGCCCTCAATCCTACCTCTGCTGGGAACAATTGTTGCAAAATATAACTCACAGTTAGTATAGGGTGCAGAATTATGGGACTATCACTATGTAGAACAGTTGGAAAAAAACAGTCATGCAGATTCTCCATTCAGCACTGGGTTTTCCAAGGACCTCACCTGCACATTTTGTTTGGGCAGAGGTGAGATTAGCTAACCTAAAGGCTTTGGCAGAATCTTGTATAGTTAATTTTTGTCTGAAAATCAGCAAATTATCAAAAAAGAAGCTGACAAGAGAATGCTGGGAAGAAAGAATATGCTGGCAACAAGAAGGATGCTGGAAATTTGACTGCTTAATAGACTTGAAAGCAATGCTTGTGTCTGTTGGACTTGTGGACCTCTTGGATCTGGCTACGAGAAACACTGAGATAGCAAAACAATATAAAACATACTTCAAGAAATTGCTTGCTGAAAAATATGACTATAATGACTTGGAAAAGATATCTTTCTCTAAATTTGAGAGTTGGTCTACAACTAATGATTGTGTACATATATACCGATATTATTTAGATATATTGGAAAATCCACTACAACGTAAAGCTTACTCAAGATATAGATTAGAATTCTTTGAGGTGAATATTTTAACAGCCAGATTTACCAGATCAACAGACCCTACATTAGCAGAATGTTACTGTGGAGGGGGAGAAAAAGAAGATTTATTACATGTTGTCCTTAGGCGCCCTTGGTATAAACAAGCTAGAGATAAATGGCTAGATCCAACTGTTTTTGCTATAACAAAAACTGATGAAAAAGTGTTTTCCTGGACAAATATGTATGGTGGTCAAACTTATTGTATTCTACTGTACTAAAATATAAATGGTTTTAAATATAATTTTTATGCTTAAATGCAATGTAAATATCTTTTTTATGATCAGTCAATAAAGAATACTCATACTACTGATGGAATGCGTTTAAATAACCTGGGTGCAAGAATCTGGGGATTGAATTTTAAGAATGAACTTACAAAGTTCAGGTTAAACTGACTCTGCAGTGGGAAATAAAGACTAACAAAACACTTCTATATATACTTGTTACATGTGCATTCAAGTAACATTAAATACCTTTAAATCAATGCTAGAAGTTTACAAAACAAATGGACAAAATAAGAGCATTGACTGGAACAAAGAATACTCTCTTACTGCAATTACAAAGACATGGTTTCCTGAACAGCATATTTGGGGAAAGGATATGAAAGGCTATGTATTATTTAGCCAGAATAGAAGCCATAAGAAGGGAGGAAGAGTTACATACTAACATACTAAAATGCCAGCAGAATAGGCCTAATGGTTTTTCGCATCTGCTCATTTGGTCAGCCCCCACCCTGGGAGCTGACCTTGCTGCCCCTCTCGCCTTCTCTGGCTTCTCCCTTCCCAGTTATAGATATTCTCGCTGCATTGGATTTTGCTTCCAGAACCCTTCCCCTGTACCTGTCCCACCCCCTCTTGAACCCCTCCACCATCTCTGCCTCCACCAGCCCCCTAGGCAGCACATTCCATGGCTCCACCACCCTCTCAGTGAAGTAGCACCTCCTCCTTTCTCTCCTGAATCTTCCCCCCTCCAGCTTCCACCCATACCCTCTAGTGGCCCCCTCCTCCTTCCTTGAAGCACCCTGACTGTTCCTCCCTATTTACCCCTTCATGTACCTGAAGACCTCTATTATGTCCCCGGTCCCTTCTCTCTTCCAATGTGTACATATTTAGCTCTTCGAGCCTCTCCTCATAGGTCCTGTCCCGCAAGCCCCAAATCATTTTGGTTACCCTCCTCTGGACCCTCTCCAGGAGTTTAATGTCCCTCTTTAAGTGTGGCCTCCAAAGCTGCACGCAGTACTCGAGGTGGGGCCTCACCAAGCAGTTACACAAAGGGAGTATCACGTCCCTCCTTCTGGAGGTGATCCCCCTAGCGATGCATCCCAGCATCCTGCTGGCCTTGGCTGCTACCCTCCAACAAGTCTCCGAGTTGTTCATCTTGACATCCACCACCACCCCAAGTCCCTCTCAGCCATCAAGACTTGTAGCATTCCCCTTCCCCAGGGTGTACACTTGGCCTGGGTTTCTGGCCCCCAGGTGCAGTACCTTGCATTTCCCTGCACTGAACCTCATCTTCCACTTTCTAGACCATCTTTCCAGAGCCTCCAGGTCCCCCTGTAGGGCCACCCTCCCCTCCTCCCCATCCACCACCACCCCCAGTTTTGAGTCATCCGAAAAGAGACTCATCTCACTTCTGATACCTGTCCTTATGTCAGAGACGTAGGCGTTGAACAGGAGGGGCCCAAGGACTGATCCCTGTGGGACCCCACTAATGACCCTCCTTGAGGATGAGATTTTCCCACCAACTGCGACCCTCTGGGTCTGGTCCTGGAGCCAATTGCCTATCCATCTGATTTTCTGGTTCCCCACCCCAGTATATATAAACGAAAAGCTCACTGCCTATCTTGTAAGCAGAAAAAAAAAATAGTCAAACAGAAACGGTGTAAGTCAAGATAAATATTATTGGTAACAGTTCATTTATTATCCTCGGCGGTAGCTGCAGGATAAAATGACTGCAATAGACATTAAAATTTAAATTGTAACAGAATAGGAAGACATCTGTTCAATCAGAGAAGTACTGTAGTGGTGTGAGAGATATGAACCTAGGAGACATTGACTGGCAAAGTCTGAGAGCCACAGCTACTGTAGGAAATCACTTAATACTACACAATAACTCCATCTTACACATGTCAGTGAACTCAGCAGGGAAAATAGAATCCTATGGATTCTGTTGGTATCGGAAATTAATAATACAAGGAACTGTAGAATAAAACTCCCACTTTCTAATAGTGATCACAATACAGTAACCTTTAGCATATCTTCAAGGTTTAAATACAGGGATAACCAAACTACTCCTTTATAATAAAGCTAATGTTGAAGCCATTAAGTCAACACTTATGGAAGTTAACCGGAGTATGTTATTTCACGATAAAACTGCAAATAAAAATTGGAAGCAGTTTATGGATATAATTCCATCTATCTGTAATAAATTCATGCCCACCAAAAATAAATGCTAGCAGTATTGACACATTTTTCTGCCCACAAAGAAATCTGCAGCAGTCCTGACAGCATTTCGATGAGTTCGCTCACTCCCCCTCCCTCACTTGCTCTCTCGTTCTGTTTCTCCCAGTGCTGCAGGCTGCCCTTTTGTACTGGGCTCTTGTGTTAGGGTCTTTGTCTGAACACAAAAAAATCTGCAGCAGTCCCAACAGAGCTCAGTTGAGCTTGGTCCCCCCCACTCGGTCGATCTTAATCGGTCCCAAACACTGATTTCCCAGAGTGACCGTGCTATTGTCCGGCAGGAATGCAAAAACATATTTTAGCCAGGATGTGAAAAATGACAGCTGTACTGTTCATAAGGAGTTGTGAAAAAATGCCACTGTTGAAAATGTAGCAAGACAGTATTACAAATTTGTGAAGTTATAAGGGTGCGTAGAAACAGTTCAATGCACGCTTGTAACACAGTCATGTTATGGAGTTTTGTCACCAAATTTTTAACATAGGGATTTTAGGACCTCAGCTCATGAACAGTGCCACTGTCATTTTCTTAATCTGTCCCGAACACTGATTTCCCACAGTGACCACGTTATTCTGCACCGGAACTGCGAAAACACATTTCGGTCAGGATGTGAAAAATGACAGCTGTGCAGCTTATAAGGAGGTGTGAAAAAATGGCACTGTTGAAAAGCTGGTGTGACAATATTACAAATCTGTGAAGTTACAATGGTGTGTGGAAAGTGCACAATTTATTTATTTATTTTATTTTTATTTAGCTTTTGTTGACCGGGTAAGTCAATGCACACTTGTAACACAGTCAATTGATGGGCTATCGTCACCAAATTTTCAACATAGACATTTTAGGACCTCTGCTCATGAACAATATCATTGTCATTTTCTTAATCTGTCCCGAACAGTGATTTCCCACAGCGACCACTCAATTCTGCACCGGAAGTGTGAAAACACATTTCGGCCAGGATGGGAAAAATGACAGCTGTACTGTTCATAAGTAGGGCTGGGAAAATGGCAATGTTGAATATCTGGAGTGAAAATATTATAAATTCACGAAGTTATGAGCGTGTGGGCCAACTGCACAATGCACACTCGTAAAACAGTCATTTTATGGAGTATCATTACCAAATTTTCAACTTAGGCATTTTAGGACCTCTACTCATGAACAGTGTCACTGTCATTTTCTTAATCTGTCCTGAACACTGATTTCCCACAGCAACCGTGCTATTATGTTCCGGGAGTGCGAAAACACATTTCAGCCAGGATGTGAACAATGACAGCTATACTGCTCACAAGGAGGTGTGACAAAATGTCAGTGTTGAAAATCTGGCATGACAATATTGTAAATTCACGATGTTATGAGCGTATGTAGCAACTGCGAAAAGCACGCTCATAAAACAGCCATTTTTTTTATTTTTCCCACCGAATTTCCAACATAGGCTTTTTGGGAGCCCGCCTCATGAACACTGGCACTGTTGTTTCATTAATCAGCCCCAAAGGGTGATTCCACACAGTGACCGCGAAACCACCTTTCGGGGCCAATTAACACCATGACTGTTCAAGAATTCATGAGGACAGGTCCCAAAAACCCCATGTTGAAAATTTGGTGAAAAAATTCCCAAAAATGCCCGAGATATGCACTAAAGTTGAAAAAACCCTATTTATTACATTATACAGATACCGGCATTTCCTCAGTTTTCGGTCGGCTTTGAAGAGTGCAGACGTGTTCCGGGTCCACCAAAGAGCATCATGCTGAGCTCCAGAGGTAAGTATGGGGTGAGGAGGGTGTGGGGAGGCAGGGTGTGCAGTGGGTGGAGTGCGGGTTGTGGGTGGGGCAGGGCAAGTGCCGAGGGACAGTTTCCTTTTTTTCAGGTGAAAAAAAAACAACAGACATTGCGGGACCATTTTTCCCTTCACTGGGGCATCGCAGAGGCTTTCTTTAGGGGGCCAGGAGTAGCCGATGGGGGATTGGGCACCCCAGTCAGCAGGAACAAAACCAGAGGGGGTTACAGAATGCCGACAGGAAGTGGGCTCCCCTGTCGGCAACAACAGAAACACGGGGGCACCACAGCCGACGGGGATTAGGGACCCCATCGGCAAGTAAACACAGTGGGGGGGAGGGGGTTATATTGTTTGTGAACACGGCAGCAAGCCACCACCATGTTCACAAACAATATCAGGGGTTTCACATCCTGCCCTGCAATGACGGGTCACTCCCTCATTGCAGCGGATGGCTGACGCTGCAATGACAAGGAGGCCCCTGATTGCAGCGGCTACTTTTTTAGAAAGTTGTGGCACACTGGCTGAACTAGTGTCAGCAGCAGCGTGCCACGGCACTGGGGGATTGGGGACAAGTCTTTGCAGGCTGTGGGGGCATTAGGCACAACAGTGCCATGCCTCCAGAACCTGCTTGTGGAGAAAGCTGAAGCAACATGTTTCTTGTACATGCGATCAATCAACATAAAAAAGAGAAAAGAATATATATAAATAAATACATATAAATAATAATATATATAGTAATTGAAAGGACAGTAAGAGTACAGGAGGCCAGAAAATTATGAAAGGCTGAGAAGTCAAATAATGTGAGAAAGAAATGCATAGTTTAAGGTGGTTTGCATATTTCAGTGATAACAAATCATTTTGGTGGGAAGCAGAGGTTAAGTGATACAGTGGAAAACTGACTTAAAATTGTATATTCATAGTGAGCATGGTTTGCACACAGCAGTGATAGCAAAGTGTTTTTTGTGGAGCAGAGAAAACTGAATCTTAACTGGTATAGGCAGCAGTTTGTTGAGATTCTGCATACTGCAGCAATAACAAAGCATTTTGTGGAACAAAGGTGAAGAACTGCAGGAAGGGGGCTGAGCTGAAAGGGGGTAGCATGTGTTTCCTGTGGCACAGTGGATAAGGCATGGTGCTGAGATATTTAAAAGTTGTGGGTTAAAGCCCAGTTTTTCTCATATATTAGCCAGCCCAGGGTCTTGCTGGTACTAAATACAAAGAGCACAGCTTTAACAAGGACTTTTGTTGAACAAAGGGAAGCATTATAAGGGGCAGCTGATAAGTAATTTTGTACAGGATGAGGGAGGCTGGGGGAACACCAGTGTAACACTGGATCACATGCATTCAGTTGGGTTTGCCTGATTTGGGCCTAGAGATGAAGAGTCAGGAGAACAGAACACTGGGGAGGAGCACTGCATTGCAAAGGTTTTTTTTTTCAGCCAGGAAGAGATAGCATGCGGCCTGCAGTGGCCCTGGTGGGTTATTGGGGGAGAGCTGAGTTGGAGAGTGGATTAGTGGACTGGGGAGGTGGCAGCGCAATGGTAGGCCTGAGAAAAGAGGCCTAGCACAGAAAGAGAGCAAGGGACAGACATGGGTGGCCATGTGGCGTGATGTCACACGCTGCGTGGAGGCTGCAATGTGGGCAGGGGGCCTAAATGGAAGTTGACGACAAATAAGGAGCTATGGGGAGAAAGAGAGGAACCTGGGGGACTGCAAGCAGAGGATGGGGCAGTAATTGGGGCCTGGTTGCTATGAATAAGAGAGTACACAGGCTAGCATGTTGAAAACATATGGTGTGACATCACATGCCCGCAGGACCACGAGGTCCAGCCACGGGTTACCTCTTTTGCAGGTTGGTAACAGGCTTACATCATTGGACAAGGGGACAACGAGCATTGGGGGGGAAGGGGGCAGCCCAAGCAGGCAAGGTTGCAGGAGGAAAGGGAATGCAACCAGAGGCTTGTCAGGGTGCACAGGGTGGGGGAGGCACAGGCAATAAGGGACCTTGATTTAAAAAGCAGCTGGGGGACACAAGGGGACAGGAGCCCGACAGGCCAAGAATCATGGCAACGATAGCCATGAGAGGGAGTAGGCCTAAAAAAGGTGGGTCCCTCAAGGAGAGGGGATCAGAGTTAGGCCATGATGCCATGTGCTGCAGCCAAAGAATTGGGAAAAGGAAAAGGGTGAAGGAACAGGCCCAGAGTGGCAACAATCAGAGGCATGCAAGAGCATGCAAGGGGGGAGAGGTTTTTTAGGCCTGGGAACACACAAGAGGTGGCGCCTGAAGTGCGCGAGGGCTAAAACCAGCCTGAGGCTCACGGGGGTGGGCATGGGGAGGGGAATGAACAGGCCCGGGGGAGTAACAGCCAGAGGCATGCAACAGCATGCAAGGGGTGAGAGGCTTACGCCTGGAAGCCCACAAGAGGTGGCGCCTGAGGTGCGTGAAGGCCATGAACATCCTGAGACCCGTGGGGGTGGGGCACGGGAAGAGATAGGGGACCTAGTGGATAGTGCATGGGAAGAAGGAGAGAGAAGGCAGGGGAGACCAGAAGAGCAATACGGGTCACCTGAAAAGGGCCTGTGGAACACTTGCGATGGAAGAAGGCCCAGGCAGAGGTTGGACCACGAGGCAACAAAAAAAAAAGAAAAGAAAACAGGACACGCTTTGTTACCATTAGGTGACTGTTTAAAAGAGGGCTTGGCCATATGAAGGACTGCTGTAGACATAAGTTAATAATAGAATTTTGTTTTCTTCTCTTCAGTTGCCTTCACAGTTTGAAAGGAACAAGGATCATGGCACCAAAGAAGAGCAGGCCTTCGAAGGAAGACGCTTACAGTTTACAGGGCTATAGTCGAATTGGTGGAAAAAGCCAACAAAATGCGAGAACTAGTGGAAGGGGAGGAACCAGGGAGATCAGTGAAGAAAAGGAAAGCAGGGATGGGTAAAGTAGGCAGAGGAAAGTGGCCAGCTGAAAGGCCACGCAGCCCAACGAGGGTACAACCACTGACAGTGGGACCCACAAAGGTGGCTGATCCAGTACCTCTGCAGCCTATCGACCCAGTACCGCCAGTACCTCTCCAAGACCAAGTTAGGGTCCCCCCAAGGGAACCCAGACCGGATCCCCAAACCATAGTGGTTCCTCCACAACTGCTAGTGGTGCAACCACCCCCTCAATTACAGGGGACCATAATGGGGCACCAGGAAGATGGCAGGCAACAAGGAATGGAAAAGGACACAGGTAACGCACCCGGCTCAGTGGGTGACAGTATCAAAGATTATATAAGTCAAATTGTGTCGGCACTTGGGGTAGGAGGTTTAGGGCAAATGGAGTCAGCACTGGCAGAGATTAGGACAGAAAAAGAGGTACCGAAGAAAAAGGAAGGAGGTACAGAGAAAGAAGGAAAGGGAGCAAGGGAGATAGGTGCCCCTGGGATGAGGGTAGGCGAGCACGTTCCACTGGCCATAAAAGAAAAAATATGGAAAGGAGAGTATGTGGATATCTTCACTTTAGTAAGCCGGGAAGCAGCAGCAAAATATGAAGAAACAGAGAACATTGGAAAGAGTGAAATGGCAGCAGTGGTAGTTTTGTTAGGAAAGAAGGAGGAGGACAAATTCACAAAAGGGAAGAATTGGGATGGGTTGTTTGTAGGTTTTGCCACATTCTCAGCCATTGTATTGGAAAAAAAAATGGAGCTGGGCATCCCACTCATCACATACTCCCTAATAATAAGGCGGGCAAAGGTGAAAGAGGGGGTAGGGTGGATATACTACGACTAATTTTTTTGGCAGAGAATAGCGACATATGGGGATGTAAGGTGGGACACAAAGCAACTAGACTTATGGTCAGATTATGTAACTGATCAGTCCACACCCGAAGGGGAGTTGGGGAGAAAAGAAACTATGCCCCAGAGGTGTTGCTGGGCTTACAATAGGGCTTTTGTTCTTGGCCACAATGTCATTTCTGGCACGCATGTTCGAAATGTGGGGGAACACATCCGGCAAGCAGATGCAGGATGACATGGGTCCAGGGATCCCAAGGATCTGGGGGTCAAGGTTCAGGTCAACAATTTTTTCATGAGGGACAGGGGTATAAGGGGCAGGCATGGAACGGGGGAGGGGTAGGGGGCGTAGGAGTAGAAGGAGTCAGAATCACTGATCAGCGAGGCCAAGCACTGAGTGAAAGGGAGAATCTGGGAGGGGAGAAGAGAAGAAAGCCAGAGAGCAATTTAGGGAAGCCAGAACCCCCATCAGGATAGAGGCATGGAAAGGTTGGTTGGACAGATACCCAAATAGAAAAGTGGCAGAGATGATTGGAAAAGGTTTTTGCACAGGTTTATCATTGCAGTGTGAAGGCCCCAGACAAGCGAAAGAGGCGAACAACCTGGGTTCGGTAAAAGGGAGAGAAGAAATGTTAAGACAAAAGATAGAGAAGGTACAGGCAGCAGGGAGAGTAGAAGGACCATTTGATATCCCCCATTGCAGTACATGAGGATCTTTCCACTGGATTTGGTCCCCAAAACACTGGAAGGAGAATACAGGGTGATTCACCACCTATACATTCCTGAAGGGGATTCGGTGAATGATTTTATCAGGGAAGAATATAGTAGAGTGACATATGCAACATTAGAAGATGCAGTCTGGATAATCCAGGCTACTGATGATGCATGGATGGCAAAAACAGATATCGAATCTGCGTTCAGATTGCTGTCAGTTAGGAGAGAAGACTGGGACCTTTTGTGCTTTAAAATTGGGGGACAGTACTATTTTGACAAAGCCATGCCCATGGGATGTTCTATAGCATGTGAAACATTTGAAGCATTCAGCATCTGTTTGCAGTGGATATTTCAAGAAAGAACTGGTTATAGAATGGTTAATCATAATTTGGATGATTTCCTTTTTATCAGTAGTGGGAAAAAGGAGACACAAAAAATGCTGGTCAAATTTGAAGAGATGTGCAACAAATTAGGGGTTCTGCAGGCACCAGAAAAAACAGAGGGGCCCAGCAGGGTGATAGAATTTCTTAGTACTGAGATAGATGCTCCAGGGGAAATATTCAGGCTGCTGGACAAAAAAGCAGAAAAACTGAAAGAGTTGATCCAAGTACATACCAGCAGGAGAAGAGTACAACTAAAACAAGTACAACAGGAATTGGGGCACCTGAACTTTGCCTGCAGGGCTATTGGACCGGGGGGGCTTTCACTAAAAGGTAGGCTAGGGCTACAGCCGGAGTGACCAGACCACACCACTGGGTAGACATGACAAAGGGAGTTAAGGAGGATTTTAAGGTATGGGAGGAATTCCTCAGGGCCTATAATGGCTGTTCCTTTTGGCAGGAGGAATGGGTATATAACAGAGACCTTGATCTGTACACAGATGCGGCCGGGGGGTCTAGTCATGGGTGGCTATATGAAGGGCAGATGGTTTGCAGAACCATGGCCTTCAGATTGGGTGAGGGACGGTAAGGTGAAAGATATAACATTGTTAGAGATCATGCCTATTTGGGTCTGCACCCTAGTTTGGGGGATGAATTATGGAATCAGAAAGTGACATTCTGGTGTGACAACAAGGCAGTGGTAGAGGTATTAAACAACAAGGGAGCCAGGTCAGACATGGTTAATCAAGTCTTGTGACTTTTGGTGCTAAAGGCCTTACAGTTGAACATGTCATTCAGAGCAAAACACATAAAAGGGATACACAATATCCTGACTGACAGCCTTTCCTATCTGCAGCTGGAGTGCTTCTGGAGCCTGGCACCAACAGCAGAGGAACAAAAAATGCCCATACCAACAAACATCTGGGACATTGGCAGGAAGGAGCAGAACTGTTGTTTTACAGTTCACGGGCACCACAGATACTGAGGGCCTACAAGAGGGCCTGGTGAGTGTTTCAAACATTCAGGGCAACACACCACATGGAGGTAAGTAGACCACTCACAGAAGAGCAACTAGGGAAGTTCACAGTAGAACAGTGGCAAAGAGGAACAGCCCACACCACAATTGGGGTCTATTTGGCAGGGATTAACGTAGTCTGCAGTCTAAAGGGATGGAAGGACCTAATAAAATTGATGTTCATCAGAAGAATGATGCAGGGTTGGGGTAGGTTAAGACAAGGGAATGTGGATAATAGAAAACCAATAGGGGAGCAGTGGCTTGCAAAACTGAAGGATGTTTTACCAGTAATCTGCAGATCAAAAGCCGAGGCCCAACTATTTCACACAATTTATGTGGGAATGTTCACAGGGGCCATGAGAGTGAGTGAGGTGGTAGGGCATGGCAGTAATGAAGAGGAAGGATGATTAGAATGGGAAGATATAAGCAGGGTATGAAGGAGATATAAATCATGATTAAAAGGTCAAAAATGGATCTAAGGGGACAGGGTTGCATGGTAACACTAAAGAAACATGTAGAGGGCACAGTGTGCCCAGTGTAGGCTTTGTGGGCTTTTGTCGCAGAAAAGGACAGGGAGATTATTCGAGCATGATGATGGAAGAAGGGTCACATGTTATCAAGTCACAGCATTGCTCGAGAAAGGCATGCAATTCCTGGGGGAAGATCCAATTAATTTTTCATCCCACTCCTTACGGATAGAGGCCGCCTCACAGTGGGCAGCAGCAGCAGGCGAGGCTGTGAATAATATTTTGAAAAAGGAGCGCTGGCGGTCTGCCAGTTCTAAGAGATACATTCAAACACTTCAGTATGGAGACTAACGTATCACCTATGTTTTTGTTACAGATCTGGAACTACATGAGGGGGCACTGGGAGATGGGATATTATGGGAAGAGACTAAGACCATGTATAAGATATTTATTTTGTTTAAACCCTATAGGTAGAGGGATGATCATGGAAGTCTGGATCTGCAGCCATTATTATATTTATTGGGCAGAAAAGAGAGCTGAGAGAAAGGCTGGGGGAAAGCAGCTTTACCAAGATGTGAAACAATGTAGATTGGTTTGGCGTGGCATCCGGGGGATGAGATGGGCACAGCTGCTTCCTACCCTGAAAGAACTGAAGGAGTGGTGACCCATTCCAGACTTAATTATTATACATCTAGGGGGCAACAACCTTGGGGGTAAGCCATTGGTGGACACATACATGTAGGTAAAAAAGGGGCCTAGTGACAATACAACAATGGTGGCCTAGGGTATGCCTTGCCTGGTCGGACATGATACCAAGGAGGGTTTGGAGACATGAGCACAACCATAGAGCTGTGGATAGGGCCAGGAGAAAGGTGAACAGAAGGATAGGGACACTGATAAGGACAATGGGAGGACAGGTAATTCTGTGGGGTGTGGAAGAGTGGGTAGAAGATTTCTACAGGTCGGATGGCGTGCATCTGTTAGATCTAGCCATAGACATGTTTAATACAGAAACGATGGGTTTTATAGAAGCATGGAGGAGGCATGCAAAAAAATGGAAGATAAAAATAAAAAAATTAAAAATATATATATAAAAGGAAAGAATTGGGAAGGAATTTTCCCTGAGGTATGGAGGGACAATACTGTAAGAAAGGGAAATCAGTTGTCCAATGCAAGCTGGAGACCAACTAATGGGGAAAAAGGGGGGGGGGGAGGAATAAGATGAGAAGAGGAAGAACCTGAAGGAGAAAAGCGGTCTCGGTTTTCACCGTTACCTAACAGAAAAGGAGAAGAAAAAGGCACCCAGGTTTTCACCTGGGGGGAGAAAAAGAGGAAGAAAGAGGGATGATCAGAGATTGATATATGGATGGAAAGAAATGAAATTGTGAGAGATATATTAATAAAAGATGATGAAATGGAACATGGAATTATGATATATAAATGAATTAATTGCCAGTCTGAGCACAACAACTAACAATGGTCTCTGTCTTCTGTGAGGGAAAAGGGGGGAATACGGGACAACAGTGTATGACAAAATCTATTGTGGATAGATGGGAAAGGAAGCACCAGGTAGATAAGTCACAAGTTAGACATTTTATTAAATAGCATGGCTAGCGAGGCTAAAACTAGAGAAGTGAGAAAGGGGGTGGAGTAGATCATGAGAGGCAGAAATAACTGCTGCACCGGGATAGTAACAGTATGGGGGGAGGGGCATTGATGTATTTTCACCGTGACAGAACCCTTTCAGAGAGGTTAATAAGCAGCATCAGAGCATAAGGAGACAGCCAAACACAGTGTTGGCAGAGGTGTGGGTGATTTGAAAGGGCTACTCAGTAGCAGCTAAGAAAAGAAATGGCTGCCCACTGTAAACCTACGTGCAGGTCACACGTAGAACAGAGTAAAAAACATAGTTTCTTTCCTGCCAGCAACTCCTGTACAAGCATGCACTAACAGAACACTTAACGTGCCGGTATGCTTTGTGAGAATATTTTCCACCTACAAACATGGTGGATGGGTAATTTTTTCATGTGAATTAAGAACAATTTTCATAAAATTTTTAAACAATGGGCCAAATAAAAAAAAAATGAACACACAGCAAAGAACCAGAACTCATACTTCACATAGCAGTATTACTTTGAACAAAACAATGTTTGTTTACACCTTTGTTGCACTGCTTCTTTAAACCACTATGTTTCAATTACTTATCAGCTCACATGCAATGCACTTCCAGCCACAGTAAATTCCTTTCAGCTCCCACTCCAAATGTCATGTAATGCATTTTCAAATTCAGTTACAGTGCAGTACTGTGCTGTACATAATTCCAGCACTACAGTATCTGCCATCTTGCCTCTTGCATACTGTACAGTAAACCCCATTCATAAGAAACATAAAGGGTAGACTAGGTAGAGAATTTAACTTTATTTAATAAATTTTATTTTACTTTTCTTTAGTTTTAGTTAATTTACAATAGAGTTACATAGCAGACTGTACCACTCACCTGCTACCTGCCCACTTGCTTGCTTGACTGTTGTTTTCAGTGCTCTTATCCTCCCCAACTCCCCTTCCTGACTCTGTAGCCACATACAGTACAGAACTTTTTTGAATTTGTAGTACTACTAGGTACTTTCCCTAAATGTCATCCTTGATCAGCAGCTTTCCTGTCCTCTAACAAAAAAATACAGTAGTAGATGATCTGCAAGAAGGAAAGCTAAAGTAAATGATCACCACCGGCATCTGGAAATGAGCAGTAGCCTGCTCAGCATGCCTTCCTGGTTAAACACTTAAATAAATAAATAAATCACAGATCAGTGGTTGTAAGTGTGAGCAAAAGCAGGGCTTGAATAAAACAGCACACTGGCACTTATATTTGAAATTGCCAAGAAGAAGTTAACTGGTACAGTAGAAAATGTTTCTTTTTCAGCATACAGTACAGTATGTCCAGTTTAGCAGTGAATAAACAGCATTTGCTTCAGGGGGAGGGGTGAAAGTGCATCCTATTTATTTTTATTTATTTATTTACGAGATTTACCAGGAAGGCATACTGATCAACATGCTCGATTCCAGATGCGACCTGGGGGCCTAGGCCCAGTACATAGCATATAGAAGAACAATTTTAAGTACAGTAATTGGAATTACAGAACATAGCATATGATTTATACAATTATAATACAGTCTTTGAGTACAAAGTACATAGAGTATAAGGTGATCCCTGGTTTAAAGGTGAATCCCGGAGGTGAATTAAGGGGAATCCCAGAGGTTAATTAAGATTACTGTAGTTAGAAAAACAATTAACTTTAGCACCTAAAAAGCATTGTTTACATTACTCCTGTAATGTACAGTAGACTGTGAGTTCCGGGAAGCAGTCTGGACAGCTGTAGTACAGTACGATATGTAGCTCAGTTATTGGGAGCTGCAAACTACTGTTGGGACAGTGTCAATCAATGGTTGAGCTCTCAAGTAATGAGCTTAGGTGCCTGGAATTCTTTTTTTCACCAAAATAAATGCCAAATGTACATTACTGTAAAGTAGATTAGATAGATATCTACTGCACACTGCATAGTGAAATCAGGCTCCAACTCACTTTTTATGGGTTACTTAATACCTGCACTAATCATTGCACTGCATTGTTATAAGTTAATCCAGTGAGTTGGGGAAACAGTTTAATGTGACTTGTACTGTACCCCACCCAGATGAAATTGAATCCCTGGCTTTATCGAGGCATTCTGGTGTGTGTGTATGTTTGTGTGGGAAGAGTTGAATATTCCTCCAGTAGACTTTGGAATGAGTTTGAATTCCTACATTCCATGATAAAATGTATGAAATGACAAATGGTAAACAGGTGGAGCTGGACTACTTTTTGCTACTTACCTTATCAAAATAAAATACTGTTTCTTAAATCAAAAGTGGACTTTTTTTGCTTTCTAAAGATTTCTTAATTTCCCCAATTTTAAAGCACAATAAGATATGTCAGGGTGTGGGTAATTATGTGATAACCATACTTCCTGGTGCTAAAGGCACTAGGCATAAGCTCCCCATGCATCATGATGTACCTGGGTGTGCATTTATCCAATAAGTACACATACACATTTGTGTCTTATTGTTTACATAGGTTCTATTACTGGGACAACAACTCATGGCTTAGATAATGAATAACATATGACATCACTGATACCTTCTTGTTGTTAGAAGGATAAGGACAACTGCAGAGAAAATGGAAAAGATGGCCCTTTCAGGATCAGGTAGTATCCATCATCCAGTCACAACTGTATCATGCCAGAATGCTCAAAGTAATGACCAGCTGAATGCTCGTTGTGCTGCCCAGCCTTGCATAAACAGGGAGTAAGAGCATTTTGTCTACCTACCCAAGGCAACTGGTTTCAATTTTTAATGGAAACAAGTTAACATTGTGGAATTTAGGCTTTCTACATATTGGTAAAAACAAAGCCTTTCATGAAATGTAGCATTTTTATCAAATCAGTGAATCCACAGACCTTGTATTGTTTCTATTATTTCTTTCCTGTACTATTTTCATTGTGCTTATACATTTGACCTTCAGTCACACTTAATTTTTATTCACAAACTAAAAATTTGACAGTAGAATCCTAAAAATAACTGTACGAGTCATTATCAGAGTATATATTAAACATTATATACATAATCAGAAGAGTAAAACAAATAAAACTATTTAAAACAAAATAAAACAATTAATTCCACCTCTTGAAAAAGTGAAGTACCTTTTCCAGAACATTCACATGAAAATTTGCTGCAGTTTTAAGAATTCCTGATGCACGAATAAATCATGATGTTGGTAAGTTGAATCAGTGCTAATTATGTAAAATACTCATAGAAAGAATTTGTGTTGGTAGCTCAAAAATGTTGAGAGATACAATGGAGACCAAGTGGAATGAATAAAGCATAATTCAATTTCTTGCCTAATGCACACTAATGAATGCTGGTATCATTGGATATGGTCTATATAAACCACTTCTTCCACAAGCCCTGCATATCACCAGACATTTTAAACACTTTAAAACTTAGTAAAGTTTACTAAATTAAAAAAAAAGAAGTTTGAAACATTTGATATGATCCAAATCTGTTTGAATTAAGTGGATAGTTACCCAGATATTTTATGCCCAATCTGTATAGTAGAAGTCTCTTAAATGGCATGGTAATCAATAAGTAGTTGGATACTGGCACTGTCCTATGGATTTAACAGATATGGATACTCCACTATCAGTCAATTGCTTAATGAGGTTAAAGGATTCCTAATTTCCACATTTCTGGGAGAAAATCCCCAATGAAAATATGGAAAAGAATAAAAGACTCAAGGGTAAAAAGGAAGGTCTTTTCTATCTGCATGTGCTCCTCAATTATTAGTATAAAATGCATTATACAGAGAAGGTGAAATTATATCCGGTGAAGAGAAAGTGAGAGAAGGAAGTAATCTAGAAAGAGGACTGGGCATTTTAAACTATGATATAAAAGACTGACTAAGATTTTATGCAAACATATACTGTACTTTTCAATCCAAAGACTCACACACAAATGTTACTAAAAGTGTTTAGCTCCACTGACCATAGATTATTAAACTGTTTGGCTTAGCATTTAAGATAATAAAATGAGAGTTTCCTTAGCTTTCACAGAGTATGTAGTGGTATTTGATAAACCTTTTGGCTACATCCATGTTGTGTTACAATCCTGACATGTTATCATTGATAAGCAATGCTGATCTGAATGTTGCATTACTAATGTATGTATCTTTGATGTTTAGGTAAATATTTAGAAAATATTTTTTCTTCTGATTTTTTCCTGCATTCAGTTTGGGTCCAAAATCATCCCCTCCATTCAGGGACACATGCCTATTATCTATTGCCTGTTGAGGAGTATGAACTGCTTGAGTACCCCCACTGCCTCCACTTCTACTTACAATCTCCTGACCTACTTTCCATCTTTCAGCAACATGATCTGGTGGCAACTGTCTCCTCCTACTGGTTCTTCTGTGGTAGGTTGGACAAGCTTCTGGTGCCTGGCTGCCAGCATAAGACTTACTACCCCTCTACTGGCTTAAACTGCACACATTTTATATGGGTTCATTGTGCAGTGTGGAATTAGCCCCATCATGTTTTCATTTTTTCACTTTTTTATTTAAACATTTGGTATCCGGGAAAGGCACACTGAGCTAAGGCTCATTTCCAGGTGTGACCCAGGGGCAGGGGGAAAGGGAATTATCACACACAATACAGATTATAATACAAAAATATATACATGAATACATAGTAGGAAAATGACAAATACAGGATGTATACATATAGGTACATAGTTAAATGCACTGTTTGATTAAGTAGAAACAAATTGTATGCATACATGGTGGTAAAGTGCAGGAAGAATACAGAACAAATTAATAGCAACAGAATAGTAGGTAGAAACTAAGTGCGGTGGGAGAGCTTAGAGGTATGCTACTTGTTGGAATGGGGCAGGAGCAGGCGGGGGTGGCAGGTGGCATAGTTGGTTTTTGATAGAGTTATGTGAGAGTGTGTGAGAGTGAGTTATTATCTGGCCTGTCCCAATTGTTACCTACCGTCCATTAACCCCCCCAATCATAAAAGGCTGTCCCAAAAGTCTGTCCTGACATTACCTTTGTCTCCATACATGACTCAGGTTGACCCCATTCTCTACATAAGTCTCTTAAGATGTAGGGGTTAAACACAGAGTAGTGAATGACCCCTAACTTGAGTCATGTCAACTTTAAGTTAGCAGTATTGCTAAAACACAGAAGCTGGACAAAAAGTGATCTGATAGTAGATATTCCACCTGGTCAAATCTTTAATAGAATCAAACATGCAGTTCCACTTCTGACCTAATGCAGTACTTCAGGCTTTTGGCACAAATCTGAATCTCCAGTGTGGCAAATAGCAGCCATGTTGCTAAATTGAAGCAGCAAGCCCTTGAAAATAATTTTAAAAGCTCTTACAATGTATTCCTTTACAATCTGAAACATATTTAAAAACATTGTAATGAGAAAGAAATAAAGTGACCTACTAACTTGTAAATCAAATCAGGTTCTTAGAATACCATCCTAGTGCTTAATCAGCTGAGCTATCTTGGCAGTTTGGTAGTTTGAGCTTCATGCAGTTATTTTCTTCCTCAACTGCAAATCCTGAAGCTGGAAATAAAACTTTAGGTGATAAGGAAATGTTGGTTCCATTTGTGCCACTGTTGAACTTTGGAAACACAAGGAGCAACATAATAACTTAATACATTCATGATGGAAGATGCTCTGGGTCTATTATGTCCACCTCTATCTCGGTTTAAGGCAGGGATGAAACCAGTATCTTGTCCTAATGTGTTCAAATAATGTTGTCTAATTTGAGAATTTAATTAATTTGTTTTTCCTTTAATTTGATGTCTTCTTTTTCCTTTTCATCCAGGACCCCATTGTAAATTAGCTTTGGCTCTGTGGATGTACCAGCAGAGTCACCTGAATAGAATCACCACCAGGCTGAAGTAGCAAACTTTCATTAGTTTTATTTAGGTGTGAATATTTGCAGCACTTGGAAGAAGACTGAGTTAACTCGGCACTAGCAAACATTTATCCCTACAGTAGAGCAGGTTCTGCACTGTGAATGCTACCTTGTGAAAATGGACTATTTAGCTTATCTTGTTACCCAGTATAATAAATAAATGAAAAAAATTAAATGAATGAAGGAGCCTTTGGTACACAGCAGACATCATCTTTAAGGGAATAATTTAGATAAAGGCTGACCTCTTCTGGTAATACTGTACTACTACACTGGAACTGCAGTATCATTGGAAATGTGTTTCAGTAATTAATGTCATTCTACAAAGTAGTACTGTTTAGCATGCATACAGGTTTATTTATATGACATGTCCACAAACTGGGGTTTGAAAGAGGGGAGGATTACTCTGAGTCCCTTTCCCCATGCAGGAAATGGTCATGGACTAATACATGGTTTAAAGTACTGCAGTCCTTTGTAAAAAATGTAACACAGTAGAGAGTTATAACTACTGAAGTAGAACAAAACAACATATTTCTAAAATCAAGATAGATTTTTGTTTTAAGTTTCAAAATGCTATGTTGATGGAATTTAAACATGTTGATATACCATTCTATCACTCATGCAATATAAATACATTGACAAAGTTTACATATAACTACATATAGTACTACAAATGTGTTAAAATAAGTTATATCAAGTTGTTTTTTTTGGGGGGAGGGTAAGTGTGGAGCCTGAATAAGAAGGCCATGTAAGCCCTCAGCTCTTAGCTCTGGTTACTGGGGTAAAATAAAATTCTTAAATATCTTATATCTCAAACTCCTCTGGTATAGAGACATTTGGTGTCATCAGTAGGGGATTTCTGTGTTTACACAGGAACCATAAACAAATGGCACTTTGGCTACCTATTTTGCCAAAATTTCAGCAGTTTCACCTTGTGCACTGATGAGAGTTTGGGTTGGTACTACTGGAGACATCAATAAGCACAGATATGGCAGATGTCCTGATGATGTTTCCCTTCATCATGGAGGAAGTAGAAAGTGAAAAAGGAGGGGTAGTGCACAACAGTCTCCTTAACATCAATTTGCCTAAGTTATACCCTCTACACACATATCAAGCAAACAAGTACATTTAATTTCATATAGTGCCTCATCCCTAATGTCTGAAGCACTTTATGTACACTAAAATCAAAAACAAACACATAAAACATCAATAAAACACATAGATCAGAGCAAAAAGACCTACCCTATATACATTAATCAGAATAATTTTTTAAAAGGAACCCTCAACTTCAACAGAGACGACCTGATATAGCAGGTTTGTCAAAAAGTTCCACATACATGGAGACTGCCACAGAAAGGCCCTATCTCCTGAGGACCTTATATGAGTCAATGGAACCACCAGAAGATTCTCCCCCTTCTGACTGGAGTGAATGAACCAGAGAAGGAGGTCTTTAATGCAGCCATGTCCCACCTCATGCAAGGTCTTAAAAAAAATTAAGTAAATCTTGAAGGTGATACACCATCTAACTGGTAGCCAGTGTAGTTAATGAAGCACTGGCATAATATGATTGAACATGTTTGTATCCAATATCAGCCAGACTACTGAACTCTGCAGTAGCTGGACATGATGCATCAAACCTCCAGAAGGCCCAAGATAAAGAGTGTTACAGTTGTCTGGAAGAGGTGTAACAAATGCATGAACTGCTGTCACCAGATCTTCATATTGGAGAAAGGACTTCACCCAGGTAGTATGCCTTGAAAAAAAAAATAGACAACATTTGACACATGCTGTTTGATTTTCAAAAGTAGAACTTTGAGGCATGGTGCTTGCACCAAACTGATATGATGCAAGTGGCACTTTGCATCAAAGTTTGCAACAATCCCAATGTTCGATTGCAGGCTGTGTCAAAACTGGGATACCATGTGCTAAAGCCACCCTGCACCACCCTTGCAGCAGAAGCACCCTTGCACCAGGTTGCAAGGGGGCTTGCACCATGGCAGGGCTGCATCATCCCCTTATTTGGAATTCCAGAAGCCCCATCATGGTTGCAAGAAGGGGCTAATGTTAGACTAGCAAGCAGGCCCAATGCAAATGCCTGGCAGGGTGGTGAGCAGGGGGGACCTGTAAGGTGGGGAACAGGGGGTGATGGAGCAGTGGAGGTGCCATAGACAATGACTGGGGAATGGTAGAAGTCAGAGGGAGATGAGGGGACATCTGGTGGAGGCACCATATGCAGTAGCACATATCCAATCAGACCAGGTGGGAGGGTTGGAACTGCCACACCATCATGATCAGGACAACCAGGTAGCAACAACCCAGGGTCCTGACTCATAGGACCCACAGTCTCCTGTATGGGGTGGATGGCAGTGGGTGCAGGTTGCGGGGGTGTATGCAGTGGACAGGTACCTGCCGTGGGCACTGTGACATTCCCCTGATACACAGCTTCCTATGTGGTGGCTGGTGGATGCCCGACTACACTTCCAGGTACAGTGGGTCCTGTGGGGCAAGTGCCAGTGATGTTGCCACCTGGGGTCTGGGTCATGATGGTGTGGTCATGCTAACGCCCCACCTGGTCCAATTCATCGTGTGCTACTGCGCATGACACCTCCTGCCAGGTGCCTCCTCAGCTCACTTTCACTATCTCCATGCCCCCATTATCTCCTATGGCACCACCACTGCTCTGTTGTCCCCTGGTCCCCACCTTCCAGCTAGATTAACCCCACACCTCCCCAGATCATCCGGGTTTATGCCGGATAGGGGGGTTTGATGGGACCCTCTGTCAATCCCCACTCTGGTTCACAACATGTTTGCTGCAACATTGTGGCTGTGGCAAATCTTGGGACATTGGTGCAGGAACCGCCTATTTTTTAAAATAGGGCACAGGGTCCCTGACACACCTGGAGTTTGCCACAGCCCTAAATTGTCACACATTACATCACTCCAAGGGCCATTTAAAAATCTAACCCATGATGTTCAAAATCAGTCTATCTTTGATTATGAACACCAGGTATTAGGCCTGTCTATAGTTCTAAATGTAGTGCCACCCAGTGATGGTAAAGTGAGACTATACCTCTTCATTGCCAACTTCTGAGATCCTGGTTCTACAATCAACAAATCAATTTTTCCCAGATTTTAGGCTCAGCTATCCAGCAACCATCCAGTCATGAAGGTCAGCTAAGCATCAACTGATCACAGGTACAAGTCAGTCCAGTGGAGTGGAGGGTTGAGGCACTGGATGCCACACCTCGTACCACACTGGTAACCCATGTTCAGCTGTGGACATGGGAAAACGTGGGTTGGTCAGGGCAGGGGAGAATCGAGCACCAGTAGGACTGCTCTCCTATCCTAAGGAGGGTGGGTTGTGGACTCTGAGGGTACAGTGCCTCCCAGTGGAGACTGGGGGCACTGCAGCCTAAGAGGCATATAACAAGGGGGAGGTGCAGCAGGACACCTTGCATGAGAGTGCAGGAGCTTGCCTGTTACATGCTGAGCACAGGGGAGAAAAGCAGAAAAATGCAGGTACCTGGAAAGGCGAAGACAGGATTCATGGATGGCACCCATGTTCAAAGCCGGATCCTTCCGACTGGCCCCTGACTGTCACCCTCACTCTGCCCACCTGCTAGATTGTAGATAGAATGCTGGAGGAGTTAGTGGTCCAACCTTGGGGGATTCAGAGCCAGGAGGTCAGGCAGACTGGTATGTGTAAGAGTGAGAGCTTCCCAGTTTGGGGGGCAGGTTGGAGGACCTCAGGCAGAGCAGAAGAAATGCTGGTCCTAGTGTGTCCATGCTGGAGAGAGGTCTATGGGGCTAGAGAATGAAGGGACATAAATAAAGTCTACAAAAAAAAAAAAATCACAGCACTGGATAGCTCTGGTTGGTTTGAAGCAATGGTACAGCTGGCTATCTCCTGCATAGCAGTGAAAACCCTAAATATACCATCTTACAATCTCTTCCAGTGGAAGCACCGTGAACAACATAGGGGACAGAATTAAAACCACAAGGTACACCAAAGGAAATACTCTGGAAGAAAAAGCCCCAAGGATTACCTGATTATATCTATTAAACTGGTAGGACTCAAATCAGTACAACATTGAACCACCAAGTTTCCCATAGTTCCTAAGGTGATCCATTAGAACCATACCGTTCATGGTGTAAAAACAGATAATAGGTCAAGGCGAATAAAAAATTAATGTTCTCCTCAACTCCTTACCAGGAATAGATTATTCCGCACTTTCACCAACGCAGTCTTTGTAGTGTATTGAGGTTTGAAATCTGATTGGAATGGTATGATTATATCGTACTGCATCAGATGAATCTCCTGTTGTGATGCAACCACCTTTTCAATTACCATCCCAAAAAAATGGGAGGTTTGAAACAGGACTGCAGTTGGATAAAATCTCTAGGTTCAAAGATAATTTCTTGAGTAAGGTCTTCTGCACTGTATTCTTAAATGCAGATGGAAATAGCTATTCACTAAAGAAACAATGGATGATTTCAATCATCACAGGAGTCAGTACTTATGGACAAGTGACCACCAGATGAGTAGGCCCTGGATGCAGAATACAGAAGGTAGGTTACAACCTGTATATCACCCGTGATATATCCTGAACAAAAACTGGCTGAAACTCAGCCAAAATAATTTTGGGTGCTCAAACCATCTTCATCAATGCTGGGGACAAAGCCTCCCTTGGAGATCTCTGCTCTAATGGAGGACACCCTGTCTTGGAAGAAAGATCCAGAAAGCTTACACCTTTCTGATGAACCTACTCCCCTAGACTGCAGATAAGCTGAATGTAAAATCCTCTCCACAGTCCAGAAAAGTTGAGCAATTCTATTCCTCCCTGAAGTAATCAACCTTGACAGGAACTCTGTCCTGTTCTGGGATATTGCCATCTGATACATCCAATAATAGACCCTCAGAATCAGTCTGTCCTCCATTAAGCACAACCTCGACCAAGAATGCTCCAATCCACAGCCCATGACATTTAACCATCTCAGGTCATCATAGTACGATGGCGAACTAGAATGGGAGATTAACAGGAGTACACAGATTGGTGTAAGGGTATTAGTTCATGATTATAACTTACACAGAATGCCACAAACTGCTAGCTATCAACTATCATTGCATCAGGCTCTTACCCAATGGGCCTGACAGCAGTGTTGTGTGGCAGTAGCATCAACTTTCCTTTCACCATTGAGTAACTAGCCAAGGGCACTATACTAAATATCTCAGCCTTCCCCATCACTACCATGGCTGCAGAAGGGATGCCCATACTGTACACTCCCATCTCTAATGGAAATGAGAGTCCACATTAGCTAGGGAGAGCTGCAATTTCCTTTGCCAGACTTCAACCTGTATAGCAAGGCCTGGTTTCTACCTCATGTAATTCTACCCCAACCAGATGAACCCCATATTGCATCACAATTTAGGATGGCAGGAATTAACTAGTTTCTCTTGATGTGTGTTCCTGTAGTTAGACTCCCACAACAGCCGCTAATTCATTAATGTTTGCTCTTCGCATGTGGCAGAAGAGGAAGGAGGTGGTGAAGTAGCACCTCAGACAACTGAGGATACTTAGCATTGATTTCCCTGTTAATAGTGCTGAATGGTGGGTTTCATTCTGCAGACCATTGCTATTAATAAATGTTAACATTCTAGATGGTTAACACAGGAAATCACTGGATGTGTACAGTCCAATAGTGGATCCATAACACTCACCTCTGCTAACATCTGCACCATGCTGGGGGTTATGGGGGAAGGCTTTCAGACCAATTGTCAGCTGCTAAGATGGTAATTATGTATGGGACCCCTCCCTCACATTGACAGGCCTGATCTGCCCTGAACTATGGAGTAGGCAACATGACAACTACTAACTCCTGACCACCTCACCTTGATCGCCCATCACTATCTATGCATTTGTGGAACACTTATCAGACACCACTCTGCTAGTGAGAACTCTGATAGCTGCAGGGTTGCAGATACACACCTTTCACTTGAGGAATGATCAAGGGTTTGGCAGTTCGGTTTCAGCACTAAAAAGTGCAAGATAATGCACCAGGAACACAGAAACCAAAGAAAGAAATACAGGATGGGGAAGGGGGCAGGTTCTAGCCATCACAAGCCAGGAGAAAGACCTGGGGGTTATCATATATGATGACCTTAAGTCATCCAAACAACGCAAAAAAAAGCAGTGGGGAAGGAAAACAGAATGCTGGGGTGCATATGAAGGGGCATAACCAGTAGGAGGAGTGAAGTTGTGATGCCACTGTGTAGATCACTGGTGAGGCCTAATCTGGAATACTGTGTCCAGTTCCAGAGACCACATCTCAGGAAGGACAGACAGAATGGAAGCAGTCCAGAGAAGAGCAATAAAAATTATACATGGACTGCACCACAAGTTTTATGAGGAAAGGCTCAATGAACTAAACATCCATTCACTGGAAGAGAGAAGGGGGAGAGAGGGAATATAATAGAGGCTTTCAAATACCTTAGTGGAATAAACAGGGTATAGACCGGGAGCATATTTCAGAGATGAAAGTGCACAAGGACAAGGGGACATAACATGATGCTGGAGGGAGGATGACTTAGGGGGAATTCTAGGAAGTGTTTTTTCACAGACAGAGTGGTGGATCCATGGAACAGCCTACCAGCGGAGGTGGTGGAAGTGAAAACAGTACAGGGATTCAAAAGTGCATGGGATAAGTATAAAGGCACCCTGCTGTACAGCAGAGTGGGGGAAAGGCAGTCCAGATAAGAGTAGGGATTGCCAAAACAAGTATGGAAATGGGCAGACTAGGTGGGCTGTATGGTCCTTATCTACTGACAGATTCTATGTTTCTATGTTTCAGAATGCAGAAGAACCACAACATCCTTTAAGGTGCAACATCACCTTGGGATTTGTAAGTGTATGGGTCTGAGATTAATGACTCCTCAGGACATGACACAGTCATTTTATACTCCTGCCAGAATCACCTCACTCTTGCTTAGCCAGGGACACTGAAAAGGCAAAAATACTGCTCCCTTGCCACTGCCAATTCCCCATATTAATGATCTACAAGGATTCACACTGTTGGAATAATCAAGACCCTAATAGCCAGATTTTGCACCCTCCATCTTCCTTAGCCTACACCTGCAAGAAACTGCAGACACCCTTGAGGACTGTTACAGACACTCAGAAGTGCATGACTCTCTCCAACCCTGCCCCATCCCCCCCAATACCATGAAGTCACAGTTCTAAACCCTCTCCCAGATCCTGACTGTAAACACTCTCTGAATGCTTCAAGTGTAATCCAACCTTGCTACCCAAGCTCTACCACAACATTTGGGTCACATTGGAAGCATTCAGACAGTGTTTATAGTTCACCCAGCTTGGTACCTGAGTCCACTCAAGACCCCTGGAATGCTACCATCTCCAGTTGACTTGCACTATCCCCACACTTTTGCACTCTTCTTTCTCCCCATTCATCTTTTTCTACCTCCCTTAAAATTATTGTTGCTCTTTATTCTCGTACATCCTGAGATCATCATCTTAACTGTTTTGCCATTTTGTATTATATTTATATTGATACCCTTGCGAATTTATTCTTTGTATTTTGCTGTACCCTGTTATTTTTGTATTTTGTACTATACACTGGTTGTTTGTGAAAACAGGCATTTTTGCTCACATACCCTCCAGTATACAAACAAAAATTGATTGAATGGATTGATTGATTTATCTGGTGGAGTAGGTTACCTCAGGTCCTGTCTGCGGCTTATTGATGCTGATGGTTTCAGGATAAAGTGTAAAGAGTGCTCCTCCCATGCTGTTCTGATTCCAGAACCATAAAAAAGGTTCACATTGTTTTTACTATTGTTAGTTTATAGTTTTGAAGCAACTTCTCACTGTTTCACACAAGGTTGCCCTAGTTCATTGTGGCACTAACATAGTAATCAGCAATGAATGCTTAGTTTTCAAAGCTACCCTTACTAATCTATATTCACAAACTCCTGGACAACTCCTACAGTTAGATTGCAAACTTCTCCAACCCTGAGTGGCTCCACTGCCCACCACAGAGATATGTGTATCATGCCACTCTTCTTGGTTTTACAAGGATTATGGGTCAAAATAAATTAACTTTGGCTTGTGAAATGTGAAATGCATGCACACCCCAATAAAGAACAGAAAATTCTAGATAATCTCAAGAGGTTGGATATGGGGATTACCAATGCAGCATCAGTGGCTCAGTAGGTAGCACACTCACCTCTGAGGCCAGGAGATCAGAAGGCTGTGGGTTCAGTTCCCACATCTGACACTTGGGTAAATATCCCAATAGTGACACTGTAGTGCAGCATGAGGGGGGTGCTGCAATTCTGAGGTGCCATCTTTCAAATGAGACATTAAACCGAGGTTCCATCTGACTGGTAGTTCAGGTGGATGCTAAAGATCCCATGGCACTTATCAAAAAAGAGTAGGGGAATTTCCCCGGTGTCCTGGCCAAATTTCTGCCATTCAATAAAAATACCACCAACAGCTTAATCTGGTTCAATTTCAGTTGCTTACCATCTGTATCCTTCCCTTCCCCCGTCGCCACTGAAAAAGGGACTTCTAGGCCCAGTGGACTTACCGAGTCAACAAAATTCAATAAATAAATGTGTAGGGGTCCCCACCTTTCATATACAGAAGAACAAAAATGAAAAACCAGGATGGGTCTCCCAGGTGTACAGCAGCATCTACAACTTCAAAAGCAGAGGTGTGACATTGATTTACCAGAATGTAATGTTTCAATGCAAAGCTACCATCACAGATTGGAAGGGAAATTCTTTATAGTAAGAGGTGCACTGCATGGACAAAAGGTAGCACAATACCATGTTTATGAGCTGAAGAACACTGAGGACACCTAAGACCTAGGGATGCACTCAAAGACTATATAGAAGGCAGGTGTATCAGTTTCTCCTCTAGCCAAAAGAAAGTCAAGGCAAGAGATTAGAGAAGCAAACAAAGAGGCTGAAAGAACTGGAGGTAAGTTCTGAGAGAATTCCCACACTCAAAGAGCACTCTTGGTAGACACCTCAGAGCTTAAGTTTAAAATCAATATGGTCCTCCAGTAATGAGTGGATTTCTTTTTGTTTTGACTTTAGCACTTCTTCAGTGAAGCTGGAGTGAAACCAGGGCAGCATCTTTCCTACCAGCTAAAGAAAAAAGCAGGAATGCTGTAGAATATTAAGTATATACTGTAAAGTATGACTGCTGAATTGTAATTTTTAAAATGAGCAGAGGACACAAACTGTGCTTTTATGATCTTCTGCAAACATTTATATGCCTCGGAGGTTCTCCCACACAGAAACAAATGACTGCCTTCACTTGGAAACTGTCTCTCTTCCCACCTTAGAAACACAGAAATATAGAAAATGATGGCAGATGGAGAGCAATGGTCCATCTAATCTCAATGCCGAAGCAGTGTAAGACATTGGACGGGACCATAACAATGCAGGAACTGGGGAACACCCAGACCAGCAGCCCTATAGGGAATGAACTGGGAGGAGATGGACTCCCAGCAGAATTTTATATAACCTTCCAAAAATTAGCTCATGAGGTCATTAGCAGACATGATAATGGAGGCCTATCATAAGGATACTCTCCCCCCACCATGATAAGGGTCACACAAATCTCTTTAATACCCACATTAGGAAAGCACCCACAGGAACATGGAAGTTATCACCCAGTCTCTTTCATCCCAGCAGATTGCAAGGCAGAAGACAAAGTATTAGCCTCAAGGGTGAGAGAGAAATCATCCTGTGCTTGCTTGACAGGGACCAGGCTGGATTCATTCTAGGTTGGAAAGAAACAGACAACATACAGTGACTTCTCAACCTTATCTGGAAGGTGTCATAGCCCCATCAGCTAGCAGTCCTTCTTTCTCTAGAAGCCGAGAAGGCATCTGACTGGGTGGAGTAAGATTACCTACACCACAACATATGGACCTTCATCATTGGGGGCTCCTTTTAGAAATTGATGAACACCCTCTACCAAGGTAACTTTGTAGTTATAAAGGGGCTGCCATCCCCCACCTTCCATTTACCTAGAGGAACTAAGCTGGGCTTTTCCCTTTCCCCACTCCTGGCTCTGGAACCCCTTCAGCAAGTCAGTTGGGGAAATCCCAAGATACACAAGACAAATATGGGAGGAGAACACAAAGCAATGGCATATACAAATGATGTTATGCTCAACCTCACCCACTGAAAAAATCCAACCATGTAATATTAGCTCTGGAAGAGGAATATGAACAACTATTGGGTTGCAAAGTAAATACTATACAGCAAAATTCCTTTTGTTACCTTTTAACATCTGTCCTCAAATGCCTGCTGGGGCACAGTGGTGTCTCACACAAGTGAATACCTAGGTGAAGCACCACAGTGTTGATTCCTCATGGAATTGGACAACTAACTCTTTGCTTCCATGATTATATTATTCCAAATGTTTTGTAGGAATGGTCTGAGGCACAGTATGAATAATACTGGAGAAAGGGAACATAGATACATAGATGTTGACTGCAGATAAGGGCATATGGTCCACCTAGTCTGCCCATTTTGTGCATGGGACATTCGGCCTTAGCCAATTCAACATCTTAAAATGTTCTGTATAAAATTTATTAATTTGAATTATAACCATGGAGATCTTTGTAAAGACATTCTCTAAGGTTACTTAAGGAGGCCAAAAGTTCTAATTTCTTTAAATGTTTCTGCAGTAAAAGTCTATTAACAAGGGCAAAACCCTGCTGGCATCTATGGCTATAGTATAGTAATCCCCCTCCATTTTCTTAATAAAGTGTAAAAATGCTTGAACTTTTCTTACAAGTTTTAAAATAGTTCTAGTTTCTATGAAACTATACTGGTTCTGGTGGATGGCTTTGGGAGGTCCCTCATTCAGCCTTTTAGTAACCATTTTTGCTATTATTTTATAGTCTTGCTTTAATAAAACTATGGGCCAATTACTTCCTGGGGAGGATCTTACTTTCCCTTTTTTATAAATCAAAATGAGTTTGGCTTTATTCATAGATGGGGAAGATCCCCAAGACAATCCACCAGCTCTAGAACCATACAAAAAATCCACAGGGTCAGTTCTTCTTGGAAAATGCAACAGAACTTGGAAGTATTGCCATTTAAACATGGTGCCTTTCTTTTTGGCATTGATCTAATTACTGCTTATATTTTTTCCTCTATGAAGGAAGATTTAACTCATGGAGGAATGACTTAATTTGGGCCGTCTTGGGGAAAATATGTTTTTTTGATATTTAAGCTTGAAATTTATCTCCTTTATATCACTCATTCTATCCTCCTTGGAGGTTAAAAAACAGTCTTCTCTTTTTCAAGGGCTGTTATGTATTTTTTCTCTTGATTTCAATATATGGCATTAGCTAATAGTTTCTCTGTTTTATCATCCTGTAGGTAGAAGAAACATTTTACCCTTTTCATATTAAGTAGGGCTGTGTGAATACTTTTTTTGAATATTTGGCTGAATATTCAGTGTTCGGGGCCAGCATGAATGAATATTCAGTTGACTATTTGTATTTGACAAAAAAAAATAACCCTTCTTCCCCCCACCATCAGAGTGCACCTAACCCCCCCCCCCCAAGGTCCCCATCTACTATTACAATATTTGTAAAAAAAGGCAGCAAATTCTTTTGGGGGTGGCCAGCACAACCACACCCACCTCCATGACCACCTACCAGTTTTCATTTCTAAAATAAAAGTTAACAGTCCTCCCCGTGGTCCTCCTCCACCCATCCCAGTAGCCAGTGGCAGCCCCCACCTTCCCCCACTGCACCTAAACAAGATATATAAATGTAAGAAAAAGGCAACTGGCATGGCCCATCCTCCTCCATGGCTGACTGACATCTTGTGAATGAAACCATGCCAGCTTTCACTTATGTAGGAAATTAGCTAATCACTAGGTGCAGGCAGTGTGCGGAGCAGTCTGTGGCTGCTGCTGGATACCGGGGGAGGGGGTGAAGGAGGACCACACAGAGGACTGTTAACTTTTAATTTTAATAATGAAAACTGAGTAACTAATCATAGAGCCGGAGTGAGTTGTATGCGAAAATCGAACCTAATTTGATACCTTTAAAAAAAAAAATATTATAATAGTGGTTGGGGAATTTGCAGGGGGGAGGTGTTTTGGGTGCTGTCTGAGGGTTGGGGGAAGGGGGGTTATATTATTCCCTGAATGCAGATGAATAGTGAGCCATTCATTAGTCAGATGCCGAATAACAAATAGCTCATTATTCTTGGTATTCGGGAAATGATATTCGTTGTTCGCACAGTCCTAATATTAAGTTCAGTTTCTTCATTTACTATTTCCTGCTTTTTCTGTTTAGTTTACTGCCATTCATGGACATATTGTGAGTGGTCCTCTATCAGCAAGTGATCTAGTTTCTTTAACCTTTTGTCAATCTCCTGTTCTTTATTTTATTAAACAAGATCAAAATGAGATAGTATGTCCACATAGCACCACCTTGAAGGCATCCCACAATTTTACAATATGTACATTCTCATCAAAATTGTAGAACTAAAATTCTTGTATGACAGTTTTAGTCTTTTCAATATAAGATTGATCCTTTAAAAACTCATTATTAAAACTCCAATATCTTGTATAAGGAGTGGAGGATGCCCCAATTATTATTAAGGCAGAAATCATAGCATGGTCGGAAATGATGATGGATTGAATTTGGGACTTAATTACATTTGAAGTTTTAGTTTTTCAAGAACAAATAAAGTTGATCCTAGAGAAGCTTTTGTTTTTCTATTAAAATGGGACTGTTTAATGTTTGAAAAAAAAAACCTGGGCTTGATTTTAAAAGAGCCCTTAGAGTGATGCAAGTTGCTTTGCTCTATGGCTGCAGTAATCTCCTGGTGTGTCAGGAACCCTGTGCCCAATTTTATAAAATGGGGGTCCCTGCACCCAAACCCCAGGAGTTACATCTGCCGCAGTCTAGCGTCAAACAAGTGGCAGCCCTGTGGGAATTGCAGCAGGGAATTGTCCCTCACTTGGCACAACACTAGAGGGGCTGGGATGATTGCAGATGGTGGTGACTCCACTGGACAGGAGGGGGCCTGGGTCAGTAGGGGCATGGAAGATGGCATGGGGGAGTTGGGAAAACAACTGTTGGGCAGGAGAGGGTGTGAGGTGGCACCCAGCAGGGTGCTATTGCTTTGTATTTATTTCTGCATTGTCTATTAGGTCTTAGTGTATTCCAAGGTATTTTATACACTAAATTCAGAAACAGACATGACCACCTCATCCTTGGAAGGGCAAATTATATTCCTGAATAACACTGCATCATATGTAAATGTAATGCAGCAAACCTCAAAGTCTGTAAATTATACAGATTGTTACAGTCATCTATGACACAACTATTCTTGGCGAGTCATTTACATATCCTCACCACTGATGGGATGGATCTGCCAAGGCAGGGGTTCCAGGGACAGAAAGTGATATAGCAAAGGTGGGCACAGCTCTGGCAGCTGCCCCATGTCCACCTGGTGCTATGTCACATTCTGTGAGGTTTTCATTTTTTTACCAATAAGTCAGTAATCTACAATTTTATTGGTTTGCTCTCAAATTTGCTATGATGTGTTGGAAGATGAGATACACCTTTGGGACACTTTGATGATGATAGGACTTTTATTATAGATGGTAATTTTGGGGTGGAGTATGCACTCCATGAATGTTTAGGTGGGATTATGTGTTAGTGTTGAAGTACTCATTGATGCCTTTTTTGAATATCTATCTATCTATCTATCTATCTATCTATCTATCTATCTATCTATCTATCAATCTATCTATCTGTCTATCTATCTATCTATCTGTCTATTTATACTTCCATTTATATTATTAGGGGCATGGTCGCACCCCTGTAGTTAGGGTTGTAATGATGTTAAACCCCAATGTTTGCACTTTGATAACTTGGTAACTGTTTATTGCATTTGCATGATATTTTGGATGCACAGTCTTTCATGGCAGGTCTCCTGATGTACCAAGCTTTGTTCCAGTCGGATATGCTGCTTCTGACATACAGATAGTGGAAAAAGTTAATTTTTGGGGATTTTTTCCCCATTGATTTGAATGGATTTTCTGTCAATTTGGCTAATGATTAGATGGTTTGGAATGCTGGTCTGAAATTTTCTTGGTAGAAAGGGGCTGGCACACAGATGTGCCTATTGCTTGTTTGGTGAAAAAAATATTAATCTGTTCCAAAGTTATTTAATTTTGAAATTTTGAATATTTGGTTTTGAGCATGCTCTGTAAGCAACAAAAAGTAGCTGTATGAACTGAAAAAAAATATTTTTCATATTGACATCATCCTTTTTCGTGAGGGTATAATCCGTTTTCATTTGCCGCCATCTTGTTTTCAGTTTCCAGTTCCTGACTCCATTAATGTATGTTTTATTTCAACTGCTCTACCACCCATACTGTTTGGAATTTTGCTTTGAAATGTTCATGGTAGAATGGTGCTCACAACAGATGCCCTTTTGCTGGTTTGGTGAAAAAAAATATTAAGCCCTTCCAAAGTTATGTGCTTTTCTTAAGGTTATAAATCTTTTTTCATCACTCGTGATACAAAAAAAAAAATCTGTATTAAAAGTCAGGAAAAAAGATCTTTTCTCATGATAGTTAAATCCTTTCTCATGGACCACCATCATTTTTCTTAGTGTCTAATGGCACCCCCCCACCCTCCAATTGTTGTCCCCATATAAATATATTTCCCAGTACCTAGTGGCACCCCCCCACCCATTCAATCATTGTCCCCATAGTGAAATAATTCCCTGGTGTCAAGTGGCACCTCCACCCCTCTGATCATTGTCCCCATACTTCTCCGTACGTAAGTAGTTCTCTGGTTTCCAGTGGCATCCCCCATCCCTCTGACCATTGTCCCCATTGTTAATGAATTCCCTGTTATTTAGTGGCATCTCCTACCCCTCCAATCACCATCCCTGTATGTTTTTAGGTTTCCCTGGTGCCTAGTGACACCCTTCCATCCCCGTGCTTGGCTGAAATTTAAGGAAAGTATCTCTCAATTTTTTTTCTCTTAAAAAAACTGTCCCTCAGCACTCGACTCTGTCACATCTCGATCTCCCACTGAGTGCCCACCACCCACACCCACCACAACCTCCATGCACCTTCACCCACTTGAACAGATTAGAGGACAACGATCCACTTTCTGAATAAAGTCACATCTTGCTGCTTGAACCATCAACTGCAATATGAGAAACTAAGGTAAATGCAGTTCAATGTATTTCAATGGGGTTTCCAACTCTGTGGCACAAAGCATTTTTGGGATCCCACCACATGAACAACATTGGTGGAGTTATGCAAATCCAGACAGAAAGGTGGTTTCACAATTGCTTGGTGAAATCACCTTTTGGCAAAAATTTGTACATTTCCAGTGCTCTTGTTCATGAGGTGGTGTCAAAAGGCTATGTTGAAATCCTGGGGTCAAAACATGTAAAAATACCAAAGTTATGTGCATATGTTCAAATTTTGCTATTTTCCTTTGTAACTTTGGTGATTTTTTTATATTTTCATTCAAAATTTTCAACATAACCATCTTTTTACACCACCTCATGAACTTGATGGCTGTTATTTTTCAAACCCTGGCCAAACTGTACTTTCACACCTGAGATGCACAATGGCATTGCAGTGGCGCAGAATCATGTTTTGGCAGGGATTTCAAAATTGTCATTACTGGATTCAAGAGATGGGGTAATAAGAAGTCTATGCTGAACATTTAATTCCTGTGTTAATACAAATATCTATGTACTTTCCAGACAAATGAGGATACAATTATACTATCTCAAAAAGTAAGGCAATTCTTTGCAAAAACTTTGTTAATACACTAGTTTGGGTTGAAGTGACAAAAGTAGGGAAATGTGGCATTAGGGTTTCCAACCCTTACACCCTACCACCACCCTGCAGGCAGGAAGAGGCATGGGGTGTTCCTTAGGTTGTAAACCTTAACTAACACCCCATTCTCATATACTCTATACATCTTACAGTCCATGAGGTAACATCAGGTCAAAAATGACCACGTAGCACACCCAGTATTTGGAAAGTCTGCCACTTGGTCCAGCTATGGGAATACCTAAGGAACATTTCTAGACCTGTTGTACTATTGGTTTTTGGTATCACTAATTAGCTATGCGGGAGTGAAACTGAGAGTGTGCATAGTGATCTTGGTACATGGGTATGTGGGATTGTTCACATGAAAACTCAAAAATCGATTGCATTTAGATCACCAGATTTGTTGTACACATTCATCTTGACATACGCTGGCTGTACAACACAGCTGGGTCAAAAGGTCAAAGATCAAGGTCAAGGTTAGATACATATCATAGGGTTAATATGATAACTCAATAACTGATAATAGGATCATGAAATTTGATATGCATGTTCATCTTGACATTTTCTAGATGAGCTGTATATTTGGGGCCAAAATATTAATGGCAAACTGTCAAAAGGTAAAGGTTAATGTCAAGCAGATGTTGTAGAATGTGTGCATGCACATTGTGGGTCTGCTCCTTTAATGAGTGCCATCCATGTAAGTGTGTGCATTTTAATAAGGTAATTTACATTGTCTTAAAAGCACAAGACAATGAAATGTATTGCTATCTGTTATAGTTGTAATTACACATTTTCATAACACACATGGTTTTAAAAAACTTTTTTTCTGTTTTCAGAATAACTAAAGATGGACAGTGATAATAGCTGTGATGATGAAGTGGCTCTTCTTCTGCCTTCAAAGCACATCAAGAGGACTAATTGGAGCAAATGCATTATATGCCAAGCAGACAGCAGAGAAACTGTTAGCAATGCGACAGAAGCTGGTATGTCAAACTTCATAGAGGTCATACAATATAGAGAAGACAAAGTCCATGAAAGACTCAAGTCTGCCTTTGGCAGGCTCACTGAACTCAGTATTGTATGGCACAGAAATAGTTTTGACAAATATGCAAGTGCACATAATCTTAAATTTGTGAAGAAGACATCCTTAACTCTTACTCCTGTTCTTCTTGAGATAAAAAAACAAAAGGGGAAGAAATGCCTACCACTGCTAGATCAGCAAGGTCCCAATCATATGGGATGGACTTGTAAATGTGCATGTTCTGTCAAAAGAAAACCCACAAGAAAGTCAAGAAACTATTCTCAGTTGCTATATTTTCAGCATGCAAGACTATACAGCAAGCTGCAGAGGAAAAGGGAGATGCTGAAATTTCTCATCAAAATTCAGGATATTGACCTTATTGCTGCAGAGGCAAAATTTCATAAAATATGCAGAGCTCTGTATGTAACAGAGTGAAATGTGAGCTTTAAGTCATACAAAGAACCTGCTGATGAGGATTTGTACTTGCAGGCATTTTTGAGGTAGTGACAGAGATGCAATCAGGTATTAATGCAGGAAGGGATTATACCATGACATTTCTGTTAGGTCACTTCAAGACTTATCTGGAAAAGAAGGGTATCTCAGCACACAATTACTGCTCCCAGTGATTGAAGAGCAGGATGCAGATTCACTTTATGATTCACTGGCATTTCACCAGCAAATGAATCCTTCCAAATCAGAACTCATTTACTCTAGTGACACATCTTTGCAAGGTGCAATTAATGCAGCTTCCACTGCATGCTTCAGGAAAGCACAGTCCCAGATGACTTTAGAATCTGCAGAGGGCAGAGGAGCTAAGAAGGGCAGAAACAGTTCTATGCAGGTGCTTTTTCATTCAGCACAGATACTGAAGGCAGATTTGGAGACCTGCAAGGGAATCAACATTAAACCAGTCAATATCAAAAATCTCATACTGAGAAAGTCAAAGAAAATTATTCCACAAAGCCTTTACTGGTTTCTGTGATAAATCATTAAAGAAAATGGACCTAGATGTAGAACTGTTTGGTGATCTCAGCTCAGCAGGTAAGAATGAAGCAGATGAAAGGCACATAATCTTAAGTCAGGACATTGCACATTGTGCATCACATGGAAGACAAAAGATGCCAAAGCACATCAGCTTAGCTATGACAATGAGACACTTTACAGGTTCCAAACAAGTGATCACCATTCTGAACTGAATGGGGCACAGTGTTTCTTATAATGATATTGAGGTGGTAGATACAAGCCTTGCAGTGGAAATGCTAGCTTTGTTAAAATATCATGCTGCTGTTATCCCAAAAAACATTGTTCCAAACATGTTCATTCAAATGGCAGCAGATAACAATGATATCATTGAAGAAAATTTGGATGGTAAACAGACAACCCACTCCACCACCTTGGTGATGTATCAGAGGAGACAATTTGCACCAAAACCAAAGAGAGCTGTGCATGCTGAACACTCCACCAGAAGAAGGGCTTTGAAAACAACAGATTGCATACAACATCTTATGGAGTGTGGGTGTATAGGAAGAGACCATCTATAACATCTTTCATTGACAGTGTTCTTTAAACATGGACATTGCATGGGCTAGCATTCAAATGTGCCTCACAAAGTTATTTGAGATATATCTCAACCCCATGTCAAACCCAGAGGGGCAGACCATACCCAGCTGGAGTGCTTTCAATTCACTTGTGTCTGAGGCTAACCCATCTCTTACACAAATTGGCTGCAGTCCTATGATTGCAGGAACTCAAACTGAATTCAGTACTGTGTACACAGTCATGAAACAAGTTCAGACAATGATGAAGGCACTGGGATAGAAGAATTCAATCACTACACTAAATATGGCCATTTATGTGAAAGCAAAGGAGATACAGTGGTGGTATGCAGAAGAGTTCAAGGACACTGTGATCAGAATGGGAGGCTTTCACATTACTCTAAACTACTTAGCACTTCTGGGGAAGAGGTTTGAAGACTAAGGCATAGAAGATCTCCTCATAGAATCCATCTGATACAGCAAGCAGTAACACAGCTTCTGCTTTGCTTAAAAGTAGTCATATAATTGAGGGGTGAAAGCCTACATATTGGTAATGGAAGCAATGTTGCACTTGCAATGGCAGTCATTTTTGGAATGGGTTTAAGACAAGGGAGAGCATCAGGAGAGCCTGAATGCCACAGAAGTGGAAAATCTCAACATCAAAATCAAGGTGTGCAAAAACAGCACTGAAAGGGGCAAGATGCTGCATGAGAACTTCAGGGAATTGTGCAGAGACCTGGATGAGCTTCAGCAGCTGTTCATGTCTTACAAAGCTGAAGCTATCTCAAAATCATATCTCTTTGCTTTTTGGAACTTGTATATTGAAAAGGTACAACTTTTACTCACTTTCATTCTAGCTGAGAGAAACAGGAACTGACTGTTGCACTTTTCTTCTACTGTTGGAATGGTGCTATATTTCTTCTCCATGAACAGATCCAGTTATGCAAGATGGCTGCCCATATAGCTTGCCGACATGATCCAATTCCCAAGTTCACACTCCAAGGTGCATGAAGAGTTAATTAAAGGAAATCACTCAGTCAGTTGCTCAAGTCAACCAGTCAGTCAGGTATGGACAGATATGGCCCTACAGCAGTCTGTTAACCTTGATCCCAAGAAACAAGGGGGTATAATCAGAATCAGTCAACAGCTAAGTGCTCTAGAGAGATGGATTCTCACCAGCCATGAGAGGGCAGCCATAACAACTGCCACAAAGCATATGTGAGGCTTGCAGGAGAGTGAAACAGTTGGCACTCACAAGGAATTAGGGACCCAGCAACTGAAGAGGGATGAAGCTGATATGCAGCGGCTTCTGTTGGTGCTCACAATGAAACTAATGCCAAACCCATTCACTTTTCCAGAAAATTATGACAGTGAGTGTCTCCCATTTGTGAACATTGCAACTGGAGTTGTACAGTAATACCAGCTCAAATGACATGCAGTCTTGTGTGTGCTGAAGATATTGGTAGGGAGCATAAGGAGAGATTCATCCAAGAATGACTGAGCATTTTGTCATAGAGCTTTTGATACACCTTGTCCTGCCTGAAATTCAAAATAATTGCAACTCAAGCACAGAAGACAATGGTCAAAGTTAGAGATGAGACAGTACAAATTGTTAATGCTGACCAAGAACATTTTGAAAGAATGATTGTTGCAGTGATGTCCAGAGATGTTGATCTAAAAGGAGTTCTGACCTATGAACTCTCTGCTGTTCCCTTCACTTTGGCACATTCAGATGGAATTCTCAGAAAGAACATGAACAGTCATTGCTACCTGAACCTGAGAAGGAAACTGAAGTTCACCCATGGGTCCCCATTCAGATAGGCTGGTGTCTACAGACTATACTGTGGATGGCATGGCTACTGTGCAAATGGTCAAAAATGATGTGTAACTACATTTGGAAACTTAGCTGGTAAGTACTAGGTGATCCTAACAGCACCACTGAATTAGGAGGGCTGAAACAAAGTCGACATAGTTTTTGACCAATATGACAGAAAAGAGTCTGTAAAAGCAGAGAAGCATACTAAAAGGGGACCATCGGCTGTGCTTGAAGTAAAGATTGCTGGAGCAAACACTCCTGTCCCAAGGTAGTGGCGGAAGTATATTAGCAATCCAGTCAACAAGGCTAATCTGGCCGCATTCCTCAGTGAAAGATGGTGTAACATTGGTCTCAAAATTTTGCCTGCTGGGAAGAGCATCATTCTCGCTGGTGGATTCAAAGATGGTATGGATGCTGTCTTAATTTCTTTAACTCAGTCACAGCCTCAGGAAGAGCTCAGATCTGATCACAAGGAAGTATACACACACATGCTGCTGCATGCACTCCATGCCTCTGAAGACCACAGAAGAGCAGTAATACAGTTCCCTGATACAGATGTTGCTAAGTGCATATTCAAATAGCTCGCTTCACTGTCCTGAGCTGTGGATTTGCACGAGAATAAAATGCGAGCTACACTACATACCAATGTATCATGTTGCAGAAAGGCTTGGTCTAACATTGGACTAAGCCCTTCCAGGCTTTTATTTACTGACAGGTTGTGATAGCAGTAGTGCTTTCTCCGGACTAGGCAAGAAAAAAACCTTTCAACTACAAAAGGAATCTGAATGTTACCAACAGAGTTTGGCACAGCTTGAAGAAAGTGTGGGACTGTACATGGATAAAGTGAGGTCCTGTGAGAAGTTTGTATGTGCCATGTATGCCTCAAAGAATGCTGGTAATACAGCTGATGACACTGATACTGGCTTTTCTGTCAAAAGCAACAAAGACATGAAAATCTGCCAACTACATCCAACAGTCTTAAGCACCATATAGAAAAGTCTAACTTCCAGGCACTTGTGTGGAAACATTCATTGCAAGCAGTTCCATACCTCCCTTCTTAAAATGGATATGGCTGGCACTTCTTCAATGGTTGTTTCATCTCTTTCTAATGTCAAAAGAACCTGCTCCACATGGACTGCTGGAACTTATATCATGCAAATGTCAGAAATCTGAATGCATAATGATTGATATGTGCCAGTGCAAAGCAAACAATCTAGTCTGCACTGAAGCTTGCTTTTGCATGGCAGGTGAATTGTGTGAAAATGTCCATAGAACAATTGCTTATGAAGATGACTCAGATGGAGATGATTACGCTGATGTGAAACATATGTTATAGTTTTGGAATTTTCAACCACTTACAGAATACTTTTTGTATTTATTTTAAAATAGTATTCCAAAATAGTACTTTAGAATAGCTAGACATACAACTTTGTATATCTGCAGATTCTCATTGCATTCATTTTGCATTTTGGAAAGTAAAAATGTGTGTCTTCAGTATCTTGTTCTTCTTCTTTCATTGTAAGAATTCAAGGTTTTTGTGTTTCATGTCATATATTATGGTGCCACTATAGATAGGGTTGAGTAAGCACTTTAATGTTAAACCTCAAATTTGCACTTTAATAATTTTGCCACCATAAGATGGATTTGCCTGGTACTGTCTGGTACCATAGTTCTCTGGATCTAGCAAGTTATGTTATAGTTGGATATATGGTTGCGGAGCTAGAGAACACCAAAAAAATGCAAAACAATTGATGTTTTGCACTTTTTTTTGCTCGCACCCACAGCCCACATGGTTTGTCTGTTTGATCCAAAATCTTCTGGGAAGATACAGTCTGGGTCACTGGTGTGCCTTTAAAAAGATTTGGTGTAAAAATATTAAACCATTCAAAAGTTATTCAAAAAACAAATTTCCTATTATAGTCAATGGTGGGGTGGAATATGTGCATCACAAAAGTTCAGTAAATGCACTTTTACTTTCATAAATGGCCCTTTTACTTTCATGATTCAGCCATCATGTTTTCAGTTAGTGAGAGAGAAAAATGTCTAGCATTTAAATTTGGGACCCTGTAGGTAAACACACTGACTGCTGGGTTTACCTAGTCAGGTCCTGAGGATGCTAGCCCTATCTTTTTTTTGGGGGGTTAAACCCCCAGGAATACCATTTTCAAGATCAGAGAAAAAATACTTTCACAAATGTGTTTGTGAAACTTTTGCAAATATGAAGGTTTTGTGCTGTGTTTTGCAAAACCTTCGTGATTTGCAAAAGTATTTTTAAAAATAACTGCAAATCTTTGCCATCCTCCTGCAACAAAATGGTTGGATCTTTTGGGCTGATATTTACAGGGTGGCAAGCCCTAGTCCCACAGATATATGTTTTCATGGTTTGGTGTCAAAACATTCAAGGGGCCCAAAGTTACAGCATTCCAAAATTGAGAAATTTCCAATAGGATAACATTGCAGTGCCCGATACACCTTTCGGCACCAGTGCCTCAAAAATGAAGCGTGATATGGAGTTTTCACTATGGGCAGCTTAAACTGCAGAAGCAAGTTTGGAAATCATAGATGACACCGCAGTGTAATTTTTTTCCTACTTGATACAGTTAGAGAGATATTGGCAAACCATGTTCCAAGGGTTCAAAAGGTGCCTTTTTGCTGCTTTCTGGTGCCCATATCTCAGACACAATATGAGATATGGATTCAGTCGACAGATATTATGTGAAGTACTCACTGTCATGATTACACCAGCAATGGAATTTTTTCCTAGCAACTACGGTTGCTGAGATATTAGCAAGTTACTGGTACAAGGCTACCTTGCCCTATAGGGCTGCTGCATGGTTCTGTAGTTATGTATAACTGGGAGCACAGGGTCTTGAGGACCCACACTCCCAGATACACATACCATTATGCAAAAAAATGGAGAATGTAAAGGGAGCACAGGGCCCAGCGGGCCCGTGCTCCAACTAACACATTCCACTTACACTACACTTTCTCAAAAAGAAGGGAAATTCATTGCAAAAAAACTCTGCTTTCACATGTTACTTGTAAACTACACTACAAATTAATACTTGCATTATTACTACCGTTTGTTATTAAAACTGACTCACTCTATGAGAAAAATAAATGCAATGGCTATTGTTAGGCTTATACTGACTCTCATTTCCAAGAAACTGTCTGTGGATAACATACTGTGTGTTACATCCCTTCTTCACTATTGAAGTATAGGCATCTGCTTAAATATTGTTATTGCTGTTTGCAACACAAAAATGGTCACTTTGGTGCATCACACATGGTTGTCCAGCATGCATGTATATGCTGAAGGCACTATCATGGCGGCAGAACTCATACAGTTAGTGACCCATGATGATGGATGTGGCATGCAGTACATTTAGAGAGTTGCAAGTTACTTCTGTTACCTGATGCTGGATGCCTCTGATTGATTGTGTTGCCTTGACCCTTCCCCTGCTTATATATGTGTGTGTGTGAGTTGGTGTGGAGTTAGGGTTTTGAACCCTAACATCACATTTCCAATCTTTTGTTGCTGTACTATTAACCCTAACTGATGCATTAATGGAATTTTTTTTGCAAAGAATATATTTATGTATATATATATATATATATATATATATATATATATATTAGCAGCAAAAAACTCCATTTAATGCATCAGTTAGGGTTGTTCCATAGTGATGAAAGTGAGGAAATTTGGTGTTAGAATTGAAAGCCCCCCTTGGACCCCCCAGACCACCCCCAACTAGCATTGAGGTGCGTGTTGGGGTTGTCGGCATAACTCTCACCTCTTCACATGTAAAGAAGCAGAGGTATAGGAGAATGGGGTGAGAGTTAGGACCGATGACCCCAATGTGCACCTCGATGCTGGTTGGGGGTGGGCTGGGGGATCCAAGGGGGGGGCTTTCAACCCTAATACCAAATTTCCTTGCTTTTGTTGCTGTGGAACAACCCTAACTGATGCATTAAACAGAGTTTTTTGCCTCTAATTTCCCTTCTTATTGAGAATGAGGCTGATAAATATTGAATAGAATATGGTGGCAGAAGTGCAGGGCCCCCACCACGTGATGTCTTGTCACATAGTAACAGGAACAGCAACGCAAATGCAAGCACCAAGAGTTACGCACATGGTAACAGAAATGTAAATGGTAACGCAAACATAAATAGAAATGCAAGTGCAAAGTGACTCCAAAGCAAACAGTGAGAGAAATGGAGATGCAAGCGCATACGAAAACGCAACTGGTAATGCACACAGTGATGGCACTAGTATTTGAAATGCAAATAAACGGATACCGTAATGTCCATGGGCATGGTACCACAATCATAAACGTAAATGGTAAAGTTAACATGAAGAGTAATGCAAAAGGAAACAGAAATTGACATGGGAATGGAAGCGTATTCGGAAACACAAACTGTAATGCGAACAGTCACGTTACCACAATTGTAAATAGAAATGTTAACAGTAACAGCAACAATAACACCAAAGGAAACTGAAATGGAAAGGTGAACGCAAGTGTGCATGGAAATGCAAACTGTAACATGCTCAGGCACGGTACCACAATTGTAAACGCAACTGCTAAAGTTACCATGAAGAATAACACCAAAGGAAACAGAAATGGAAACTGGAATGCAATCATGTACAGAAACATAAACCGTAATGCGCACGGTGATGTTACCGCAATTGTAAATGTAATTGGTAATGGTAACAGCTACAATAATGCCAAAGGAAACAGAAATACAAAAGGAAATGCAAGCACGTATGGAAATGCAAACCATGACATGCGTGGTTACAGTACGGCAAGTGGAAGCACAAATGGTAACGTTAACAGCAGAAATAATGGCAAAGGAAACAGAAATTGAAACACGAATGCAAGCATGTACACAAACGAAAACGCAAAGAGTAACACACATGGTGGCGTACACAGGAACAGTAATACAAACGGGTACGGAAACACAAGTGGTAATGCTAAATGTAACAGTAATGTAACTGCACACCCTGTTTTTGCCTAACAGCTGCACAGAAAAACACAGTGTGCACAAAGAATATATGCATAATAATGGGCCTCACAGCAGAAAATGAGTTGTCGGAAGACTAAATTGCTTATATCTCGGGAACCGTACGACGTAGAAAAAAAATTCCCATGATTCATGATTTTCCTGCCCCCGTTTTGCTGAATACATAGCCATAGGCTATGCCTTGTAAATGATGAAAATTCTGTGTCTTACTGTTTCTGAGACAAGAGCCCTGAAAAGGGGCGTACTCCACCATGTTGATCTATCGGAAAACACCAACTTCAGAGTACTGTAACTTGGCATCCGTGCAATATTTTGTCACCAAACAACCAAAAGGCACATCTGTGAGATGTTGTCTGCCTTCCCTCCAAATTTCAGCTCCAAAGACTAAACCGTTCTTTCGCAGTAGGGTAGCAAAGAATCCCTGTCATTTTGGCCGAGTCTGAAAAAGCAGTGCCACAATTTGCGTCAATTCTTGCAAAAATTTGCGAAAGTGTCGCAGGTGCGACACTACTTTGTGACACTACTGTTTCCAGCAATTTGAAAAACATATTTCTGGGGTGTTTTACCCCAAAATAAAGACATGGCTAGCATCCTTAGGGTCTGACTAGGTGAACACAGAAAGCATTGTGTTCCTAGAGGGTCCCAATTTTAAATGGCAAGCATTTTTCTGATCACTAGCTGAAAACAAACTGATGGATTTGCAACACTACTAGGGCCATTTGTGACACTAAAAGGTGCATTTGCAAAAGTGTTGGACTTTTTGTTAACTTTTCCCATTGACTTATAATGGAAACTTGTTTTTTTAATAACTTTCTAACTATTTAATATTTTTTCATGAAATCTTCAAAAGGCACATTGGGGACCCTGGCCGTACGTTCCCTGAAGTTTTCAGAACGGTCGCACAAACCGTGCGACCTGTAGGCAAGAGCAAAGAATTCACAAAAAAAGCGTAATTGCACATTTCATTGTCGCTTAATAACTCCGCAGCCGTATATCCGACCAGTACAAAACTTGGCAGATCCCGAGATCTACCATGCCCAGTCATGCATACCACATTTCAGCAAATCTGTTGAATGGTGGCAAAGTTATTAAGGTGCAAAATTTGACCCTTTAACCTTAAAAGTGCTACTTAACCCTAACTATGGTAGCAGTACCGTGCTACTATAATATACACATACATATATTTATAAAATGGGTAGGGAAAGTACTCTCTGCTGGTTGGCTGAAACACATCAAATGACCGTGCGTATATCAGAGTGCAACCGCACACCTGCACTTTTACCCCTTCCAAAACAATTTTGACATTTTATAAGATAGATAAACCACTCTGAGGTGTGCAGTCGCGTTTCGATATACGCACCATGTGTATATCAGACCTCTAATCGCAGATCTCAGAGTGGTTTATTTAATTTATATATATATATATATATATATATATATATATATATATATAATATATATTATGGTAGCACAGTAGTGCTACCATAGTTAGGGTTGAGGAGCCATTTCTATGTTAAACCCCCAAAATTTGCACCTTAATAACTTTGCAACCGTTTGACAGATTTGCCTAAAATTTGGAATACTTGATCATGAACCATAGGCCTTGGAATCTGCCAAGTTTCGTAGCAGTTGGATATACAGCCACAGAGTTATTAAGCATGATCTGCGCGCGTGTTTACACTTTTTCTGGAATTCTACGGTCGCACCTACAGGTAGTACGGTTTGAGCGACTGGCCCAAAATCTTCAGGGAATGTGCAGCCAGGGTCCCCAATGTGCCTTTAAAAGATTTGGTGAAAAAATATTAAACAATTCAAAAGTTATTCAAAAAACAATTTCCCATTATAAGTCAATGGGAAAAGTTAACAAAAAGTTCAACACTTTCACAAATGCATTTTTACTTTCGCAAATGGGCCTGTTACTTTCACAAATCGGCCATTTTGTTTTCAGTTGGTGATCAGAAAAATGCCTGGCATTTAAATTTGGGCCCCTCTAGCAACCTAATTCTTTTTGTATTCACCTAGTCGGACCCTGAGGATGCTAGCCATGTCTTTATTTTGAGGTAAAACACCCCAGAAATATGTTTTTCAAATTTCTGAAAAAAGTACTTTCACAAAGTACTTTCGTGCTCATGAAAGTGTCGAACTTTTTTGCGAAAGCTTTCGCAAATTGCGACAGTAGTTTTCTACCTGTGGGAAAGTGACAGTGATTCTTTGGCACTGCGCTGCAAAAGAACGGTTGGGAGTTTTGGGCTGAAATTTGGAGGGAACGCAGCCAACATCTCACAGATGTGCCTTTCAGTGTTGTGTTGAAAAAATATTACATGCCGGCAAAGTTACAGCACTCCATAGTTGACATTTTTTCCCATAGGATAACATTACGGTGCCCGACGCATTACAGGAATCCTTTCACTCCCTGCTGCAAAATAATGGTTTGGTCTTTTTTCCTGAAATTTGGAGGGAAGACAGTCAACAGCCCACAGATGTGCCTTTCAGTGGTTTGGTTTAAACATATTACAGGGAGGCAAAGTTATGGTGCTCCAAACTTCTCTTTTTTCCCCATAGGATAACATTACGGCATTCGCCGCGCCTTTCAGGGCCCGTATCTCGGAAACGGTGCGAGATACAGACTTTTCATCAGAAAAATGCTTAAGTACAAAATTAGCTAGGACAGTTGTAAATAATATGAGTTTTAAATTTTTTTTCTATGTCATACGGTTCCTGAGATATAACCTATTTAGTATTCCAAGTCCTCATTTTCTGCTCTGATATCCATTATTATGCATATATTCTTTGTACTCACTGTCTTTCTATATGCAGCTTTTGGAGAAAACCAGCCTGTGCACTTACATTACTGTTACTGTTGCCCTTTCTGCTTGCAGTCCCATACCCATTTCACTTACTGTTGACGTCTGCGCCACCATGTGCGTTATCCTTGGCGTTTTCATTTTCGGTTGCGTTTCTGTTATTTTTTACCATTTGTGTCTACAGTACTGTTTCTCTTTCTGTTTTAGTTTGCATCACCATGCCCACTGAAATTTCTGTTTGCAGGCACCATGTTACTATGTGACAACACATCACGTGGCAGACCGTTCCCATCTACGTCACCGTGTGCATTACCCTTTCTGTTCTCATTCGCACTTGTGTTATCATGTGCACCACTGTTAGCGCTTCTGTTTGTGTTGCTGTTCCTGTTACATCACGTGGCAGGAGCACGGGGCCCACTATTTCTCGTTATCATTCTCAAAAAGAAGGGAAATTAGAGGCAAAAAAATCCATTTAATGCATTAGTTAGGGTTGTTCCACAGTGACAAAAATGAGGAAATTCACTGTTAGGGTTGAAAATCCTCCTTGGACCCCCTGCCCACCCCCCAACCGGCATTGGGGTGTGCATTGGGGTCATCGGTCCCAACTCTCACCCCATTCTCCTATACTTCTGCTGCTTTACATGTGATGGGGTGAGAGTTAGGCTGATGACTCTAATGCACACCCCAATGTTAGTTGGGTGGGTGGGCTGGTTCAAGGGGGTTTCAACCTTAATAGCGAATTCTCACTTTTGTCGCTGTGGAACAACCCTAACTAATGCATTAAAAGGAGTTTTTGCCTCTAATATATATATATATATATACACACACATATATATTGATGCATCAGTTAGAGATGTTTCCACACTGATAAAAGTGTGGAAATTCCACCTAGGGTTAACACCCCTACCCCACCCCCACTCCCCACCCTCCACACAACACCAGGCATAGGGGTGTTTGGCCTAACTCTCTCCCTTCACAGGGGACTAAGAACATTTTTGATGAAAAGTCTGTATCTTGAACTGTTTTTGAGATATGGGCCCTGAAAGGCATCACAGGTGCCGCAATGTTATCCCATGGGAAAATTTCTGAACTTCATAATGTTGTAACTATGGACCTTTTCAGTGTTTCCAGAAAAAAAGCACCAAATGTCATGCCTGTAACACTAGACCTTTCCACCCTGAAAGTTTCAGGTCAATAGTGCAATCCAAGTTCCCACAGTGAAGTGACAAAGGAAAGAATGTGCCGCAATGTTATACTATGGCAAACATTATGAATTTTGGATTGCTGTAACTATGCCCCTGTTGAATGTTTTCACACCAAACCACCAAAAGGCACACCTCTGGGACCAGGCATTTCCACCCTGAAATGTTCAGGGCAGTACCACAATCCATGTTGCCAGAATGAGGTGACAAAGAAAAACCACCACCATGATGCTGTCCTATGGGGAAATTTCCAAACTTTGGAATAGTGTAACTAGGGGCATCTTTAATTTTTCTGCATGAAACTACTGAAAGGCACATCCATGGCACTAGGGCTTCATACCCTGAAAATGTCATGTCAATAGCACAATCCACCTTGCCACAATCAAGTACTAAAAAATGCAACACATAGCAACAATTTCCTATCCTTATAATGTGGAAGTGATTGCAATCAAAAAAATGTGATCATGATCATATTTAAAGTTTCCACAATTGTTTTCACCACACAAAAAATGTTGCTGTGATCAAAAATGAAAAAAAAAATGAAAAACATGTTTCCAGGCCAGCTAGCCTAAAACTAATGCCATAGGCATGTTCCTCTGGGCCGTTTAGGTAAACTCAATGACTGATGTCTTCAAAAGTGCAATATTTTTTGACTTATAATATTTCTTCTCAGTCGCTAACTGAAAACAAGATGGTGGCAGCACTACATTTTATGGCAAGCTCGACCAAAAAAATGTGATTGCAATTGTTTTCACAGTGCACATATACATTTTCCCATAGGATATAATGGGACACTAAAAATGCTATAACTTTTGAACGGAAAAAGATTTGTTCACAAAATTTTCAAAAGGCACCACTGCTAGCCAGGACTCATGCAGCCCACTCAATGTGAACCCACTCAAATGCATTCTTTAGTCCAATATGCACATCTAAAAAAAACAGATTGTTGGGGATTTTTTTACTTTTTGAGTGCACTACAATTCCGCATCTGAACAGCCAGTTGACACAAATATTTCCAGATCCAGAGGTCTATGATAAATCATTCTACATTCCAAATTTCAGGTAAATCAGACAAACGGTTCAAAAGTTATTAAAGTGCAAACTTTGAGCTTTAACATAGAAATGGTTACGCAACCCTAACTATAGTGGCACTACCGTGCCACTATAATATATGATAGGCAGGAGTGAGATATGGAAAATATTCTCATTCTTGCAGGAGTGAGACTATTTTCCATTGCACACACTCTGCACATCATGTGTGCTATTTATACAATGCGGATAGGAGCTTCAGAAGTTTTATATTTTGCTGTGTCCTTTTCCTGTGTGCTCTTTTTTTATTTTTAGTCTTTGGTAACTGGGTAAGTTTTCTGGGGTGACCTGGGAGCACTGGCCAGTTAAGTGACTTGTTTAGAGTCACACAGTATGTAAGTGGAGGTTGTTAGAATCAAACCCAGATCTGGTCTGCTAAATATACCAAGTTTATTTACAGCTTGTTACTCTAACCTCTAGGCTATACTAACATCACTGTTTGTGTGTGGTCTGAGTGCATGTGAGTGTTTCTAAATGGGCTTGGAGTGTTAGAAACACAATGGAAAACAGGTGAGTGTGTTTTGCAATGCTAACTGAGTTAGTTGCAGCTAGCAGTGAAAAACAGAAACTGTGTGGTGAAGCATTGTCATTTAGAATGCAGGCTTTCTTGAAGCTGAGAGTAGCATGGTAATGGGTTGAGAGTTTTAGAAACACTGTGGGAAACAGCTGAGTGTCCTTTGCAATGTTAATTGAATTACTTGTAAGTAGCAGTGAGAAACAGATTTGTGAAGCAGTTATATTTAGAATTCAGGCTGTAGTGAGTGAGTGAGTGGTAGAGATGCAGCAAATTTTAAATCTGACAGCGAAGTGGACATGAAGTGACCACTTCACGTTGGCAGAGCACAACGCGAAGTAGGCACCATAAAGTGCTCACTTCACCTTCTCATTATGACTTTGCGCTGTCATTCTGCCTTAACGTAAAGTAAGGTGAAGTGACAACAAAATAGGCAGTCCCCCACACACCACATGGATTACAGTACTGTAAGTCTCATGCTTTAGCCAGGCAGGAAGGAAATAAGTCAGAGAAGCAGTTACTTTCACTTTATCCTTTGCAGTTGTAGAGGAAGAAGGCTTTTTTGGTGACAGAAGAGATCAGTTTGTGTCTCAGTGATTTTGTGCCAAAAAAAAAAACTTTTTTAAAAGCTACTTCTTTATTTAGTTTTTGTATTGTGTTTGTAATTTTTTTGGTACTGAATTTTTTTTTCAAGTTTTGTTTTGTTTTGTGTGTGTGACTGTGTGTGTCAGTGTGTGTGTCTGAAAGTGTGAGAGTGCAGGTGAAGGTTAGGTGTTGACTTGGGACTTGTTGATAGTTGGGGAATTGTGTGTGATGGATGCTGCACAAGGAGAGTCTCTGGCCCATGGGTACAGGCAGAGCAGAGGAATGCACACACATAAGGGTGGTCGGGTGTTACTGGACTGCTCCCAACTCTTGGTGTTGCTTCTCCACCCACGGAAGCAGCAGCATCAGTGCCACTGGTGGCTGCTGCGCATCCACCTACTCCACCACTACCACCACCACCGGCAGCAGCTACAGGGGCTCCAGCAGCACCCCATCCACCACCTACACAGCCACAGGTGGAGCCCCAGGAAAATGTAGGTGGTCCAAGGTTTGTATCTGGTCCTCCCTGCATCTTCCCAGTGTGGGAGTTTTTTAACTGTGTGTGGGGAAACAGCGCAATCATGGTTTGCCACCTGTGCAGTGTGCTGATGTGCTGTGGCCTCTGGGGGACACATTTGGGGACTGGTGGCCAGCGCACACATATGGCGAACCACCACAAGGTGGAGAGGCAGGCTGCCACTGAAGGGGCCAGGCGTCCACCTGCTGGCCCCTCTGTGGCAGTGGCCAAGGGTGCTGAGGGTGAAGTTGTGCCTAGCCGCTACAGCAGGAGGAGGGCAACTGCAGCAGCTGCTCCACCACCACCACTGCCACCACTCTCCACCACCAACACCACCACCACCACTACCTGGGTTTCCACCTGCAGTGGACCCCGCCACAGTGCCTGCAACACAGGCCAACATTGTTCTGGTGTGGGTGGCCCTTGAAGAGAACAATTAGAGGGTAGGTGCTGTGCAGCAGCAGGTAGATCAAATCCATCAACAGCAGCTGCAAATAATCACAATGTTGCACCTTCTGCTGGAACATCACAGCATCCCCCATTAAGGAATTGTTTTCTGAGCCCCCGCACTACTGTGCTGTACTGTTTTTGTTGTTTTTTTTGTTGTTTAATAATAGACATTTTCCCTTCTGTTATTGCAGTGCCTCAGTAATGTTGACTTTTTGTTCTGGGGTGTTTGTGGACAAACTGTTGTGAGCAGTGCAAGTATGATGTGTAAAAGTGCATGTGTGCAGTCAGTGTTGTTTCCTCTGTGTGTGTGTGTGTGTGACATCAGACATTGTACAACATGTTACAAACATATATTGCTGTTGCTGACTTGTTGCAGTGTTTATGATATAAAGAATAGCGAGCAGAATACAGCATATTTTATTGTCACCACCATCATCAGCGGACTAAGTGATACGATACTTTTTCAGAGGTGTCTGGCCAGAGTGCACCTTAGTCACATTATATACTATACGGCACACATAACTTTTAGGAGAGCATGTGTTTTTTGTGCTATGCTCTCCGCAAACTCATGTGTGCACTGTGAGTGACTTGAGGTGCAAAGTGACCCGATACCTCTGAAAAAATATCATATCACTTAGTCCACTGGTGCTGATGGCACCAATAAAATATATGTCAGATGTTCTTTGTAATCCTTATTCTTGATAATGCAACAAGTCTAACCATATATATGTTTGCATGAAGCTGGACAATGTATGCATAGACAGGAAAGAACAGTGATGGCACACATGCAGTTTAGCACAAAATACTCACATTACTCAGTCTTCATGCTGTTTGCGAAACACTTAAAATCCAATTCATGAGTCCTGACACAAAGTAAACATTACTGAGGCTCTATAACTATTTTGCTTGTGAAATAGACATGAAAGAGATTCACCAAGTTACAGCATTGCACCTGATATATGAGTGCCTTACTTCCAGTGGAATCATTCTTGCTCCACATGTCCTTACATAGTGCAATATATTTCTGCGAAAACTGCCCGTAATTTCAATACTGCATGCCAATTGAGTCCCGACACAAAGTAAACAGTACTGAGGCTCTATGACTATTTTGCTTGTGAAACAGACATGAAAGAGATTCATCAAGTTACAGCATTGCACCCGATATCTGGGTTCCTTACTTCTAGGGGAATCATTCTTGCTCCACATGTCCTTACATAGTGCAATACATTTCTGTGAAACCTGCCCATAATTTCAATACAGTGTGCCACGTCATGGAGGAATTCCCATTCATAAAAGCCACCCAAATTCTGTCCCCCTTTCTCAGCAACGTTAGGATGTGATGCCAGGGAGAGCACGGGTGCATGCTCCATTATAGTGAATGTCTGATTTTCTGGCAGCTTTCTGAACTTTTGTTTATGTTATAATGGTCAGTTTGTGGTGAAATGTGTGGGCACGTTTCCAGTAAGAAGAGCCTTGTTAGTGGGAAATGTGCCCTCATTTCACCACAAAGTGAACCTTATAACATAAAGAAACATTCGGATTGCTGCTGGACATTCACTATAGTGGAGCATGCACCAGCGCTCCCCCTCTCATCATGTCCTAATGTTGCTGAGAAAGTGGGGCAGAATGTGAGTGGCTTTTCTGAATGGGAATTCCTCTGTGACGTGTCATACTCTAATGAAATTACAGGCAGTTTTCACAGAAATGTATTGCTCTATGTGGAGCAAGAATGATTCCCCTTGAAGTAAGGTGCCCACATATTAGATTATGTGCAACACCATAACTATGTAACATGGTGAATCTCTGTAAAGCAGCACTGCAACAATCTGTTGAGAACTCTGACCTATATTTTTTAATGCTATGTTACAACTTCCTTTACTTACATCCTGACTGGAATGATACTATAATTTCCAGTATTTGAGTCTGCTGTACTACCTTTTGTCATGTGTGAAATAATGACACAAGCATTCTTTTTAAATTGGTGCTGACCAGGTCTTTGTCAATGTTTTCCACTGCTTTTCTCCATCACACCAGTTAGTTGTTATATATCACTTCTGCTGTAAATTAACAGTTATGCAGCAGGCAGTGTTTTATGACCCCACAGAACAATATTTATTGAAAAGCAGCTACAAATAAATACAAACCTGGTCAGAACAACATTGAAAGGTGTGCTATTTTTTTTTCATACATGAAAAAAGTAGTCAACTAAGTAAAGCAGACATAAATTGTGAAAAGAAGTGCATCATTCAAGTCACGACTCAGAGGTAACTAGTGGCTGGCAATGCAAAGTAACATAAAAAAAGTACAGTTCAAAATTGTCACGACATTCTTGCAATGCTGCTTTAATTGATAATGTCAGTATGACATCATGAGCTCACAATCACACAACACGCAAAATGCATCCTCCTTGTGTTCAGAATGTTGACAAGTGGTAAACTGAAATGGGATCTTTTCAGCACATGCAAAGTCCCCCAGAATTAATGGTGTGCTCAGTCATGCACCAGTGGTGTAACAGAGTTCCCAGATGTTTTCTGCATGCCCACAATGCATCCTCCTTGTGTCCAGAACATTGAAAAGTGGTAACAAAGTGAAATGGGACCATTTCAGCACATACAAAGTCCCTCAGAATTAATGGCACACTCAGTCATACACTCAGTGGTGGCACTGAGCCCCCAGATTTTTTCTGCATGCCTAAAATGCATCCTCCTTGTATGCAGAAAATTGACAAGTGGTACCAAAGTGAAATGAGATCATTTCAGCACATACAAAGTCCCCCAGAATTAATGGTGCACTCAGTCATGTGCGCAGTGATGGCACAGAGTCCCCAGATTTTTTCTGCATGACCACAATGCATCCTCCTTGTGTGCAGAAAATTGACAAATTGCTACAAAGTGAAATGGGAACGTTTCAGCACATACAAATTCCACCAGAATAAAATGATGGCCATGAGCGAACTGTTGCTGGTCCAATGTGTACTGGGATTCAATCAAATGAAATGTGATCATCTCAACTGGATGTAAAGGAGCCCTTTGTCTGTACACTTATAGTAGCCTTGGTAAGTTTATATATATAGTTATGTATTTGTGTATTTTGTAGGTGAGGGTGTTGACATGGACATGTACTCATGGAATTGTTCTGTATCACAGGTCACAGAAACTGGAGGTGTGCACATTCCAGTGCTCGATGAGAACTTTTTGCATAGAAATTTGAAATGGATAACTCTCAAGCACGTGAAGGTAAGTATGTTTTTTAAAGGGGTTGAGGAGGAAGCATATTTGCTGGTTTGTCTCTAATAGTTTCTTATTTTGTTATTTCTTCACAGATTTCATCTGCATCCTTCTCGAGTCTGGTTGTTAGTGATGGTCATGGGCATCTAATGAAATGACTTCTGCGTGTTGCATGTGTGTCTCAGCCCGGGGGGGGGCCCGATGTTGAAGATCTTGTTTGGATAAAGCCACTTTGACAGAACAACAAAGCAGCTGTAAGTTTTCTAAAAAAAGAAATGAATGACTTCTTACAACTTAATTGTAATTTGTCCCTGGTTTTCAATCTCAAGTCAGGGCAGACAGATTCATGCTCATTGGTGGCAGTGGCTAACATCAGTCCCAGTGGTGGTGGTCTGGGGGGCGAACAGACTCATACGCAGTGGTGGCAGTGACTAACATCAGTCCCAGTGGTGGTGGTGGTGGTTGGGGGGCAGACAGACTCATGCTCAGTGGTGGCAGTTGCAAACATCAGTCCCTGTGGTGGTGGTCCAGGGGTGGACAGACTCATGCTCAGTGGTGGCAGTGGCTAACATCAGTCCCAGTGGTGGTGGTCCAGGAGGTGGAAAGAATCATGCTCAGTGGTGGCAGTGGCTAACATCGGTCCCAGTGGTGATCTGGGGGGCATATAGACTCATGCTCAGTGGTGGAAGTGGCTAACATCGGTCCCAGTGGTGGTGGTGGTGGTCTGGGGGACAGACAGACTCATGCTCAGTTGTGGCAGTGGCTAACATCAGTCCCAGTGGTGGTGGTCTGTGGGGTGGACAGACCCATGCTCAATGGTGGCAGTGGTTAACATCGGTCTCGTTGGTGGTGATAGTATGGGGGCATACAGACTCATGCTCAGTGGTGGCAGTGGCTAACATCACTCCCAGTGGTGGTGGTCCAGGGGAGGACAGACTCATGCTCAGTGGTGGCAGTGGCTAACATCGGTCCCAGTGGTGGTGATGATCTAGGGAGCAGACAAAATCATGCTTAGTGGTGGCAGTGGCAAACATCAGTCCCTGTGGTGGTGGTCTGGGGGGTGGACAGACTCATGCTTAGTGGTGGCAGTGGCTAACATCAGTCCCAGTGGTGGCTGTGGTGGTCTGGGGGGGGCACACTTCCTTTTAACAACTTCAGTTAAAACCTGACAACATTAATCACATCATTATCCTCATAAAGAAAGCTGCCCTCACAGTCATCTATGTCTGAAGTCTGACCACTGGGAAATTTTTTCTCCATTGTGTCATCATCTATGTCAGTGGTGAGCCATTTCATGCTGCCACTGCCAGTGCCACCAGGGTGGTCCATTTCCACATTACCAAAACCACCATGACTAGGCCCGGGTATGAATACCGAGGTTGCAGTCTGTGCTGGTATGTACCTCTCATTCATTTTAATTAATGTTAGCAAAGTAACATTTGCAGGAGACAGGTTTGTCCGAGGATCCCTAACTATTGCACCTGCTGAGCTGAATACCCTCTCAACACTTACACTGGAGGGTGTGCATGTGAGGTACTTTAGTGTCACTGCAGTCAGCTCTGGCCATTCACTGACCTTTCCACTCCAGTACAAAAGAGGATCATCAGTTATTGTCAGATGCCTGTTTTCAGACAAATATGACTCAACCATTCTCTGTGCTACACTAAGTCCAGTGGTTGACGCATCATCCTGTTCTCCTGAATAATTTATTTGACAAATCCCTACTTGGGACAAAGCCTCCAAAAGCAGGTTGATGCCAGTCACTTTGGATGACAGACCACCTGGAACTGCAGTCTCCATCCCCTTGCAGGATATGCTTGATTGTCCTCCAGGTACACCTTCCACCAGATTATACTGCTGAGGTGTGCTGACATTGGCACTTGACTTCTGTGCCCCATGAATCAAGCGCACCAGTTGACCACTGATATTTTTTACCTGTTCAGGTCTCTCCTCCAGTACTGATGCAATTCCATGTTTGTATCATGGGTCCAGCTTTGTTGCTATGGCAAAGTTGTCACTATGCTGAATGCTCATAATTTGACAATTCTGGTTGAATACTGTCAACATGTGTTGCAGCAACATGCTGCTACCACTGTCTCCGGCAACATCAAGGTCAGGCTGTACATTCACCAATGTCTGCCTCTGCACCTGCAGCAGTGGAATTGATTGGCTAATTGAGGCAGACTCACTACTCACTGCCTGTGTGGCATGTTCAAAAAGCCACAAAATTGTTATTACAGAGTCCATGAGGCACCACTGTTCAGTCATCATAGACATGGAGGCCCCGGAACTGTTACGGCTAGTGTGCATCACAAGATATTCTGAGATGGCTTTGTATTGTTCATACAACCTCTCTGCCATGTATAAAGTGGAGTTCCATTGGGTGACAACTTCCAACTTCAAGTGGTGCTGAGGCAGGCTGTTTTGCATCTGCAACTGCCTCAGTTGATCACGGTCCTTTCCAGATCGTGAAAAGTGAGAGCAGATACGGTGTGCAATGGTCAGCATTTCCTTTACATCAGGGTGCTGCAGAAACTCCTGCATCACAAGATTTAAACAAAGGGCCATGCTTGGAACATGAGAAAAACCACCATTCGTGATGAATTTCATCACATTTGACCCATTGTCACTTGCTACGTATCCAGCTGTCAGGGACAGAGGGTTCAGCCACTTGTCAATTCCAGTCAGTACCATGTCCAACATGTTTTCACCAGTGTGTGAACAGATAACATTGCGCATAGCAATTGTTGCATGCTGTCAAATTCCTGGAACATTGCTACTGCAACAATCCACCTTACTGCACTGATTAATTACACTACCAACATCACATACAACCCCTGGCACCTGCACCCAGTGTGCAGTTATACACAAATATGAACTCCCCGCTGTTTTCCTACTTGTCCACATATCCATACTTAAATTAATGAATGGAGAGGAGGAATGTTGAAGGGCATGTCTTACTGAGTCGGACAAAGTACGGAACAACTCGGGGACAGCACAGGTAGAAAAGTATGTCCTGGATGGGACTTTCCATTTTGGACAGGCATGTGCAGCAAACCACTGGAACCTAGAATTCTCCACAAAGTAGAAGGCCAAAAGATCAATTGCCAGCATTTCAGCTACAGCAGCATTAAGTTCATGTGACACTGTATGATTGGGGGGGTACTTCAGCTTATGTACAAAAACACTCTGTAATGTGGGCTGACTTAAATGTTTTACAAGGGGTGTGATGACATTGACAAATGGTTCTTCTCTGTGATGATTCTGAATGACATTGGCAGGGGGCGGATTGTGGATGTTTGATGAAGACAGTTGCACAGGTGGTGATGACCAACCCAGAAATGCAGTTATTTTGTCAGATTTGTCAACGGGGGTAGATGTACCACTTACACTAGACATACTACATTCACCACCACCACCACCACCACCACCAAAACTGCTACTCTCACCAGCACTGGACAACTTTCAAAGTCATTATGCTCCTCCACCTCATCATGCCTGTAGTATTCCTCTGCGCTTATTACTCATTACCGAACACGTTTAATTTCCTACTGGACTTAACAGTCATGGAAGGGGATAACATGCTCATTATGGTTGCTGACAAGGGTGAACGCCCCACTGTGGTATTAGCTGCCATCTTGTGCTGGGTTCACAGTGCCGTGTGCCATTCTTAAGATGCGTATGCTGTCCTCCTGTGCCCAGATGGCTCCCCTTTTTACCTCAACTCACACACACATGGCAAACCTGGCAGATTGCAACTGACTCATCATTTGCATCTTGAACAAAAAAATCCCAAACAAGGGATTGTGATGCTCTACTTTTAACATGTCCATGATGCTGCTTATTTAACTCCGTTCTTTTAAGCACTGAAGTGGGGGGGCGACATGATGCTTCAGGCACTGCACACTGGACTGCAACTGACCACCATGACTACCTATCATTATTACTGGGTCATCATCACCAACTGAAATCACAAGTTTTTACCGGGGGGGGGTGTTACTGTAAACAAACTCAGACACAGCCAACTTGAATTTCTTTTTCTCTGGTTCCCAACTGGGTTCATTTACATCATCATCACATTCATTAACATCACACACATCCACATGTTCTGCTTGGATGCTGGCATATGGACTGCATGTTGCAACCACAGCAACATCATCGTCATCATCACATTCATCATCATCATCTACACCACCATCACCTGATATTTTTTCATCAAACTGTGAATCACTGCATGGAAAATGCATGACATTAACCACCATGGTGGACGAAATATCACTTTGTATGCTATCATTGACATGATTATCAGAATCCTCAGGTTCAGTTACTGGGAAGTATGACACCATCTACACTGCCACTCACTTGAACCGCTTCACACTCCACTATATTTTTGAATATTGTACACTGGTCAGAATTTGAACTTGAGGCAGTAATACTCATGCTACCACCACCACTAACACCACTAACACTAACACCACTGGCTGGGAAAACATCACCTCCTCCAACTATGAGTGAAGCTACTGATTGGGCTGTAGAAAACATTGCAGGAGAAATACCTTTCCTCACATTAGCAATGCACTTCTGCATCTGCGTACTACCACACCCACAGACTATTTTACTGGCAGCAGTACCATGGTGAGAACCAGCTTTGCTTGCACATCTCTTTGTGGGCATTTTGGTGGATCAACAACAATATTATAAATAACTTTAGATTTTGGTATGTTCACTCTCTGATTGGGGGGACACTGAACATGAAGCCAAAAAAACAACGGTGGCTTCGGCAGCAGATAGAGACGGTCACGCAATGAAAACAACTTCAGTAACCAGTGGTGCTGATCAGGTCACATACAATCCAATCTGGTAAAAAATTCCTTTTGCCGGTGGTGGTGGGAAGAGCACTGACTGCAGATTTTTATGGCAATACAAGCAGCAAAACAAAGAACAGATGCCAAGATTGCAGTACAAAATCAGGTAGCTGCAGTGGTTAGCAGGTTCACACTGCTGTGCCTACAATTACACTACTCTGTGGCACAATAAAAGGTGTATTATTTGATGTCACGCAACACCGCACACACACTCACACACCCACACACAGAACAATTTGTCTACAATGGTGAACGAGTAATGCATAGCAAATTGAAAAGTTCAGTAATATGCCACATCTTGTAATGTAAACAACCTGAAATTATGAACTGCTCCAACAGATCCACACAACACACAATCAGCAAGAAAATGTCAACAATTACTGACAATATTACTGTGTGTACATTAACACAGTCAGTTATATAACACAAATATAACCAAACAACAAAGAAATCACTATTTCTCCAATTTAAATCTACCTACACCACAGATACGCCCCTCCCCCAAAGCACACTTTCACTGTCTTTTATTACACACACTCAAGGTTGTACATTAACATTCAAAGTCCACACAAAAACAAAAATGCTACAATCAATGAACTAAAGTTTGAGCCCCCCAAAAAAACAAAAACGCATTTTAACAGCTTTCAGAAGGTTTCAATCACAGACAGCTCTCAGTGCACACTGTCTCCTATAGCTTCCTACACACACTGCCCCGAACTGAGGCTGTGCAGATCAATATATGTGACCTGAAATCCCATGAATCACTGCAAAATTCACCTTCAGAGCTTAAAAACAAGGTGAAGTGAGGGGAAGTGCATTGCTTTCAATGCACTTCACATTAAAATTTGGTGAAGTAGTGGTCTGGGAAGGTGGAGTAACACAAAGTCATTGTTCTCAATGGACTTCACATTACTCATTATACGTGAAATACTCCACTGCACATTACGGAGCACTCCGCAAATCCACCTTTACTCCATGAATCACTTTGCAGAGCAGATTAAGCCCACTTCGCCCTCCACTACTGGCATAATCAAGATGTGGCCTAATGTATGTGTTGTAAATGGGTAATATACAGGTTTCATGTCTAGTGCTAAAGATCCACTTAATTGACATCAGTAATCTATCTGCTACCTCTGCTGTTTACTGACAGTGATTCCCTGGAGTTAAAGAATTATTTATATTAACTCCCAAATCCCTCTCTGTCATCACTGATTTAAGTGATTTCCCATTAAGACTAGAGTTGCAGCGAATTTAAATTCCCCTGACGAAATGAACGCGCAGTGGGCACTTTGAGTTGCCACTCTGCTACATGGAGTGGGAATGCAAAGTGCTCACTCTGCCTTGTTGTTACCACTTCATGTTAAGGTGGAATGGCAATGTGAAGTAAGGTGAAGTCCTTGTTTTTAATGGACTTCACGTTACTCATTATGATTCTCAGTGATCCACTTGGTGTTTCAGATTTGCAGCTTCCCCCACATATCACATGGCTTACAGTGCTGTAAGTCACATTCTCTTTAGCTAGGCAGGAAGAAAGTGAGTCATACAAGCAGACACTTTTACTTTCTCCTGTGCAGATGGACAGAGAGGAGTGTGTTTTGTGACTGCTGATACTTTGAGATCAGAGCAAGGAGGAGATTTAAACTTTGATTTAGACCCAACAACTTTTTTAAAAGCTACATTTTTTTGGTTTTTCTATACTCTATTTTACTTAATTTGTTCTTTCTGTAAATTTTACTTTTCTTCCCTTTACAAGTAGTTAGTTGTTTGTCTGTGTCTGTGTGACTGTGTGTGTGTTGTGTGACAGTGTGAGTAGTGATTGCTCTGACTGAGGGAGCTCAGTAGGAGAGATGGACTAGGGTAAGGGAATGTCTGAGGTGGGGGCAGCTCTGGGAGAGCATGGTAGTGGTAAGCATTGTACCATGCGCATGTGTGGAGGGCATGGGTGCCCATTCCTGTTGGATCATTCAAAACTTATGAGTGCCCCCCCCGGAAGCAGGAGCACACCACCTCCTGTCCTGACTCTGAGGCAGTTGAACCACCACCACCACTACCAAGTCCAGCCCCAGGTTCTCTGGAGCAGGATGTGCCTGTTCACCCTAGCCCAGGTGTGGATCCCATCCCTGTTCAGCACCATGACCAGCTGGCTGCCAATTCATCTGGCCATCCCCTACCTGTGCCTGGTCCTCCCCACACCTCCATTGTTTGGCAGTTTTTTGACTGTGTCAGGGGGAACTGCAGTGTGATCAAGTGCCACCTATGTGAGGTGGAGGTGTGCCGTTGCCCCTTGGGGACTCACCTGGGGACTTGGAGCCAGCACACCCATATGATCAGTCGCCAGCAGTTGATGTGGCAGGCTGCCACAGAATGGACCATGCCTGCACTTGCTGGCCATTCTGTGGCAGAGCATGCAGCTGTGCATTGTGGCATCCCTAAGAAGAGGAGGGCCACAGCAATACCTGCTGCTCCACCAGCACCCCCACCAACACCACCACCACCACCAGCAGGTCAGCCTGTAGAATGTGTAGACCCTAGAGAACTGCGTGTAACACAGGCTGACTTGGCAGTTCTCTGGAGTGCTGTTGAGGAGAACAACGAGAGGGTGAGTGCTGTGGAGCAGTGGCTGGATCACATAGAGGGGACATCAGCTGCAAATTGTGTCCATGCTGGAACTGCTGCTGGATCACCAATGGGATCCCAAATTAGTTTTTTCTTTCTCGCACCATGTGCCCCCCAACACCTTCCTTGCTGTGTTATAAAATGTATTCCTTCACCATCCTCGACACTTGAATGTAATTATGCCCTTTTTTGTTGTCTTCCGTATGCATGACACTTTGTATTCTGAGCAGTGCAATTTACTGTGCTAAATTGCATGTGTGCATTCAGTCTTAGTTCCAGTCTGTGTGTGTACTGCAGACACTGTCCAACTCCCTGACTTAAAAACAAACATTAATGAGTACAATGGTGGGGTGGTGAAGCATGGAGAGATACTACAAAACAGGCTTAAAATACATTCAAGTAACTATTAAAAAAAATTAATGTTGTGATTCGTGACATGATCATGAATCATGATTTGTGACTGCATTTGTCACTGTGATAATGAAGAATGTGATTCAGTGTCTATGGTGTGAGATAACCAGTATAAAACTATATTGGGAACATGAATGCCTATGGCTGTACTTCCCAGATGAGCTGTAGCTTAAAACTCCCAGGCTTAAAAACATGTATCAATGAGTACAATGGTGGGGTGGTGAAGCCTGGAGAGATACTACAAAACAGGCTTACAATTCATCTAAATCACTGGGAAAAAAATGTATGTTGTGATTCAAAACGTGATCGTGAATCGTGATTTGTGACTGCATTTGTGACCATGATGATGAAGAACGTGATTTGTATCATTAGTGACTCGTAATGATGGTCCTGACTTAAAAACGCATATTAATGAGTACAATGTTCATGCAGAATTAAGCACCACACCTGACCAGTACTCTGAAGTGAAGCCAAAGAAACAACTGTGACTTAAGTTACAGATGGAGATTGGGCCCTAAAGAGATGCAAATGCACAGACAGCTTAAGATTGTGCTGTGCATTGAAGAGATGCAGTCATGAAGGCACAACACCTAACAGTGCTCACCATTAGAAATTTAAATCTGGAAAAGAATACCTTTGCCAGTTGGGGCAGGCCACGGGGGGGGGGTAGTGTACTGCACAGCTGCAGTAACAGTCACTAGTACTAGTACCAGTACCAGTAAAGATACTACAAAGAAGTACAAAATCACACAGCTGCAGTGGATAGCAGCTTCACATTGCTGAAATTATGTGGCACAATAAAAGGTGTCTGATTTGATGACACGTGTCACACACACACTCACACACACATTAAGTAATGCATAGCAGATTGAAAACTTCTGTAATATAACCACATATTTTAAACAAACTAAAATTTTGCACTGCTGCAGTTAACAGTCACTAGTACTAGTACCAGTAAAGATACCACAAAGAAGTACAAAAATCACACAGCTGCAGTGGATAGCAGATTCACATTGCTGAAATTATTATGTGGCACAATAAAAGGTGTCTGATTTGATGACATGCATCACACACATACTCACACACACACTAAGTAATGCATAGCAAATTGAAAACTTCAGTAATATAACCACATATTTTAAACAACTTAAATTATGCACTGCTGCAACACAACAATCGGCAAAAAAAATGGCAAGAAATATTGAAAATATTGCTGTGTGTACATTAACACAGTTATACTGTTATACAGTTAAACAGTTATAAAGAAAAGAAAGTCAGTGTGTGTTCTGTGCTGTGAAGGGTACTGTATCAACTTACTTTGCTAGACCAGTAGGAGGAGAGAGAACTTAATTGAGGGTGTGGATTAGACACTATTAAAGCAGGTGACTCAAATTACAAATTCCTGTTGCTAGCCTTGCTTGTAGAACAGAAAGCAGCTAACTAAAAGAAGCTACATTTTCTTATTAATTTAACAGTTATATCTCAGCAGGAGTCAGTGTCTGTTGAGATTAAGCAGACAGATACTTTATTAGAAGTAGAAGGGGTCTTATTTAAGGTTAAAAAAAGAAAGAAAAGAAAGAAAATCAGTGTGTGTTCTGTGCTGTGCAGGGTACTGTATCAACTTACTTTGCTAAACCAGTAGGAGGAGAGAGAGCTTAATTGGGGGTGTGGCTTAGACAGTATAAAAGCAGTTGACTCAAATGACAACTTCCTGTTGCTAGCCTTGCTTGTAGAGCAGAAAACAGCTAACTAAAAGAAGCTAAATTTTCTTATTAATTTAACACTTATATCTCAGCAGGAGTCAGTGTCTGTTGAGATTAAGCAGACAGATACTTTATTAGAAGTAGAAGGGGTCTTATTTAGGGTTAAAAAAGAAAGAAAAGAATGAAAGTCAGTGTGTGTTCTGTGCTGGGAAGGGTACTGTATCAACTTACTTTGCTAAACCAGTAGGAGGAGAGAAAGCTTAATTTGGGGTGTGGCTTAGACACTATAAAAGCAGGTGACACAAATTACAACTTCCTGTTGCTAGCCTTTTTTCTTACTAATTGCCTGCCATCCCACCCCTCCACCCACCCAACCTAAGCCAGGTCTACTTTTATAGCCACTGGATTTGACTGTCAACAGAAACCTCCTATTTGTCAGTAGGAAGGGAAGGATCATACAGAAACATTGATTTTGTCAACCCTAAAGGAAAAAAGTAGCTCACTCTCCCCCCCAGCTGGTGGTGCTCTGACACTGAACAAGGAAAAAGGAGGCTACTGAAGAATATAGGAAGTTGCTGTCCCAGAACAGGAAGGGTGAGAGTTGTAAGAAGAGGAGAGAGTACGCATACAGAGAAACAGGAGCGGGGACACAAAATAAGACATGATAGGAGTGGTGCAGTGCAATGGCTGTGGGGCAGGAGTGTTCCAGGAGACATTCTGGAGGCTGCAATGCTGCCTTATTTGTAGGCACCTCTCTGGTCTGAGGGAGGAGGTTGCTCATCTCCAGACTGACCTGGCTAGGACTCGAGAAATCTCCTCCCCCACCCAAGAACCACCAGGGTCAATGCCACTACCTCAGAGGTTGCCAAGAAAGAGGACAGGTTGGACCAGGGTGGGTTCAGGGAGGGAGAGGGTGGTGGATAAGAGTTGCATCCCTCCAGCTGTACCTCTCCACAATTCATTCACTCTTCTGGTGGATAGTGGTTCCTCTATGGAGGCACCTGCAGTAGAGACCAAGGAGGATGCTGGGGCCCTTCACAAAGGAGACCCACAGGAGGGTGGCATGGGACCCCACAGGGGAAGGAAACAACTCCTGGTGGGGGACTCAATCATTAGGGGGGTAGAAATGGGGGAGGAAGGGGAGAGGAAGGTAAGGTGCCTACCTGACGCAATGGCTTGGAGGGACAGGAAGTGAATCCTCAGGATCATGGGAGCAGCTGCATGAGGGAGGGAGCTGGATGTCATTGTCCACCTAGGGACAAATGACCTGGCTAGGAATGGGATCAGAGCAGTTTGTAGAGCTGGGGAGGGGCCTTAGACAAGCAACATATATGGTAACCTTCTCGGAGGTGTTGCCTGTCTATGGCAAGGGTGATGCTAGAGTGCTTCTCACCAGGGAATTCAATAAATGGTTGAAAGACTGGAGTGGAGCTCAAGGTTTTGACTTCATTGGGGACTGGGGAGCCAACTGGAGGGATGCAGACCTATACTGGTGCGATGGTCTGCATCTGTCCGGGGGGGAACCAGGATACTAGGTGAGAGGTTTAAACGCTTCATTGGCAAGCATTTAAACTAGCCAAGGGGGGAGGCACTGAAAAGGAGCAGGGAAATCCCAGCTTCCCACCACAAAACACGGTAATTAGTGAGGTAAACACCAAGGTAGCGAAGTCATTAGGGAGAAGGACAGAGGTAAATGTAAAAAAAGACAAAGGCAGTAAGGACAGAAATGGGACTAAAAGGGGAAAGACCATCAAAAAGTGGAGGGTGATGAGTACCAATGCCCATAGTCTGTGTAACAAGCTCCCTGAACTAGTGACCTTGATAGAAGAGGGTTGCCTGGATATTGTGGCAGTCACAGAAACATGGTACTCAGGGAACCATGACTGGGATGTCAACATAGCAGGATACACAATCTACAGGAGGGACATTGAGGGTAAAAGAGGAGGATGAGGAGGAGGAGTAGCTCTCTATATAAAGGAAGGGATCAAAGCAACAGAACTAAAGAGTAAACAGGGATCAGATGAGACACTCTGGGTCACCCTGGAGACAGGAAATGGCACCACAATCCGCATGGGGGTTGCATACAGACCCTCATCTGAGGGGGAGGGAATGGACAAGGAAATGATAGAAGGCTTCCTTAGAATGGCAGAAAAAGGGGAGATATTGTTGATGGGGGAACTGAATATGCCAGATGTTAACTGGAGCACCTTTGCTGCAGGCACATCCAAGAGCATGGTCATTCTTGATGCCCTTCAGGGGGCATGACTCAGACAGCTAGTATTGGAACCCATTCAGAAGGGAGCAATCTTAGACCTGGTACTCTCAAATGGGGATGGAGAAAGAATCTCAGATTTAGAAGTGGGTAGCCATCTGGGAACAAGCGACCACCAAACAGTGTGGTTCACGATAAACACAGCCATACAATCAAGCCATACAAAATCAAGTGTATTGGACTTTAGGAGGGCTGACTTTGGGAAAATGAGAGAGTGCCTCAGAAAAGCACTAGCAAACAGGCAAGAAAGAGGGGTGGAGGGACAATGGGGAGTAATCCAAACAGCCATCACAGAGTCAACATGACTTTGTGTAAAGCAGATCAACAAAACACAATGAAGGAAAAAAACAATATGGTTCTCAAAAGAGGTGACAGGGAAGGTTAAGGAGAAAAGAATAGCATTCAGGAAATATAAGGAAACACAGAAGGAGCAGGACAGAGAACTTTATCAGTTAAAGCAGAAAAAGGTTGGGAAAGCAGTCAGAATAGCAAAGGCCCAAACCGAGGAAAGGATAGCCAACTCTGTTAAGATGTGGGATAAGACCTTTTACAGGTATATTAGGGAGTGAAGAAAGACCAAAGGAGGGATACTGAGTCTTAATAAAGGGGAGGGAATGTGGGTAGAGGGTGACAGTGAAAAAGCAGGGATACTGAACAAATATTTCTGCTCAGTATTCACAAAGGAAGAGGTGGGGGAGGTACCTAAACCAAACAAGAGAAACACTCTGAAGACGGGGGTCAATACCAGTCCATTTACAGAAGAAAGTGTTCTGAAAGAACTAATAAAATTGAAGGTGGACAAAGCAATGGGGCCTGATGGGATTTACCCAAGAATTCTAAAGGAACTAAGGGTAGAACTAATGACACCGATGACTACTCTCTTTAACAAATCATGGGAGGATGGGGTGATACCTGAGGACTGGAGAAGGGCAGATGTGATTCCTCTTTACAAAAGTGGGAGCAGGACAGAGGCAGGAAACTACAGACCAGTTAGTTTGACCTCAGTGGTAGGGAAAATTATGGAATCACTTCTGAAGGAAAGAATTGTTGAGTACCTAGAGGCCAGTGGGGCACAAGACCCAAGGCAGCATGGATTCATGATGGGAAGGTCATGTCAGATGAATCTAATAGATTTCTTTGACTGGGTAACCAAAGTAGTAGACCAGGGAAGGGCTGTGGACATGGCCTACCTAGATTTTATCAAGGCATTTGATACAGTCCCACACAAAAGATTAATACACAAGGTAGCCAGTCTTGGAGTGGGTCCCTAGGTGGTAGCCTGGATAAAAAAATGGCTAGACAACAGGACACAGAGGGTAGTAGTAAATGGAGTCCACAGTGAAGAAAAGAGGGTTACTAGTGGGGTACCACAGGGTTCACTGCTAGGACTGGTCCGTTTTAATGTCTTTATAAGTGACATTGCAGAGTAACTGGAACGAAAAGTATGTCTCTTTGCAGATGACACAAAGATCTGCAACAGGGTTGATACACAAGATTGAGTGGAAAGGATGAGAAGGGACTTGGCAAGGTTGGAGGAATGGTCAGATGTATGGCAGCTCAGATTCAATGCAAAGTGCAAGCTAATGCACCTGGGAAACAAAAGCCCAAGGGAAGAGTACACAGTGGGGAGTGAGATACTGACATCAGTAAAAATGGAAAGGGACCTGGTGGTAATTATATCAGATGACCTAAAGGTTGACAAGCAATGTGAGAAGGCAGTAAGGAAGGCTGGGGGGATACTGGGATGCATAGGGAGAGGCATCAATGGTAGAAAACAGGAAGTTGTTATCCCTCTGTACAGACAGCTGGTGAGACCCCATCTGGAGTACTGTATGCAGTTCTGGAGACCCCATCTGCGCAAAGACATAGACAGAGTGGAGGCTGTCCAGAGGAGGGCAACCAAAATGGTGCAGGGTCTGCACCAGAAGACATACGAAGAAAGACTAAAGGAGCTTAATATGTATACCCTTTAGGAAAGAAGGGAGAGAGGGTACATGATAGAAACTGTCAAGTACCTCAAGAGACTCAATAAAGTCCAAGAGAGCAGCATCTTTCAGAAAAAGAGATGTGCAAGAACAAGGGGGCAAAATTTGAAGATAGAGGGTGGACAGCTCTGAGGTAATGTGAGGAAGTATATTTTCACAGAGAGGGTTGTGGATGCATGGAACAGCTTCCCTGAGGAGGTTGTGGAGTCAAGAACAGTGGGGGATTCAAGAATGCATGGGACAGACATAAGACAGTCCTAGTGGGGGGTAGGAGGAAGTAAGCTGTTGGTTAACTAGGATATGCAGCTTATCTATTAGGTAGGAAAATGGGCAGACTAGGTGGGCCAAGCGGTCCTTATCTCCCATCACATTCTATGTTTCTATGTTTCTATATAAGAAAAATATCACCAAAACAGAAAGCACTGTCTCTTTCTCCAAGTTAATCTACCTACACCACAGATACGCCCATCCCCAAAGCACACTTCCACTGTTTCTCAGTACACAGATGGAATGTTGTACATTAACATTCAAAATCCATACATAAACAATAAATGCTTCATGGTATGAGCACGGGAGGGTTTCCTATAATCGATGAACTAAAGTTTCAGCAAAAATAATGACTCAAAAAAGGCTTTTTTTAACAGCTTTTAGAAGGTTTGAATCGCAGAGAGCTCTCAGAGCAGATAGTCTCCTACAGTTTACTACACACACTACCCCAAACTGAGGCTTTGCAGAACAATCTAGAGCCCATGTGACCTGAAAGTCCATGAATCACTGCAAAATTTGCCTTTGGAGCTTAAAAACAGGGTGAAGTGAGGAGAAGTACATTGTTTTCAATGTACTTCACCTTAAGAATTGGTGGAGTAGTGGTTTGGGAAGGCGGAGTAACATGAAGTCATTGTTTTCAACAGACTTCACATTACCCATTATAACATGAAGTACTCCACTTCATGTTGTAGTGCACTCCGTGAGTTCACCTTCACTCCACGAATCACTTTGCGGAGCAAATTGGGGCCACTTCGCCTGTCACTAATTGAGACTATAATGGGTGAGCATATTTTTTGGCACCAAGATGCATTATAATGCACTTATCCTCATTAGATGCCATCATATTATCTGTTGCTCATTATTCTAGAAGGCAAATGTCATTTCTGAAAGCATTTATATTTTCTTTTGAATCAACTAGTCTGCAAATTTTGGTGTCTCTGCAAATTTACAGATATGACCATTTATCCCATAATGCAGGTCTGAAATGAATATACCAAAGAGAGCTGACCCAAGTACTGATCCCTGTGGGACCCCACTGGTAACTTCTATAATATCAGAATGTACATTTTGGATTATAACAGCCTGAGTTCTATTGGTTAACCACATTTGAATCCATGTAATTATTCTTGTTTTGAGTTTCATCAGTAATATTTTTTAATGAGTATCTCAAGTGAAACTCTGTCAAATGCTGTCCTGAGGCCCATGAACAGGATTTCCACTGGGGTTCGCTGATCCATATACTTACTTACCCTATCATAGAAGCCAATCAGGTTTGTTGTACATGATCTACCAACAGTGAAACCATGCCCTTTAGTATCTATTAGGCTGTTTGCGCTTATTAATTTCTCTATTCTGTTTTTAATCATTCTCACCATGCTTTTGCAGATAATTGATGTCAGACTTATTGAATGGTAATTACTTGCTTCAATTTTGGAACCTTTTGTATGACTTGGAGTAATTGAGGCATGCTTCCAGTCCTCAGGGATGACACCATGAAAATATGATTTATTGAAGATAAGTTTTAATGGGAGTACAATAGAACCAACCGTTTGTCTTATAAAATCTGGATTAATGCTATTTGGCCCTGGTGCCAAATTTGATTTAATAGTTTTCAATGCTGATGAAACCTCTTCTGTACTAATTTCAATAAAACAATGGGGCACAATTTAAAGATGGGGGGATGGCTCAGGGGTAATGTGAGGAATTTTTTTTCACAGAGAGAGTGGTGGATACATGGAACCGTCTTTCTGGGGAGGTCGCTGGGTCTAAAACAGTGGGGGAATTCAAACATGCATGGGACAGACATAAGCCAATTATAGTGGGGGGTTGCAGGAAGTAGGCTGTTGGTTAACTAGAATCTGCAGTTTATCCAGTAGGTAGGGAAAAGGGCAGACTGGGTGGGCCAAGTGGTCCTTATCTGCTGTCAAAGTTTGTTTCTATGTTTCTAATTATCAGTTTTATAGTTTGCAGTTGTTTGTTTTTTTGAAACACCATTCCAAAATATCTATTAAAAGTATCTGCAATTTGCTTTTATCTGTTATTTCCATCATTTTCTACTAACTTGGTGATACTGTTATCTTTTTGTTAGTTTCCATTAATATATCCAAAAAATGCTTTAGGATTTTTTGTTATTGCTAATTTAAATTAAATGTTCTTCCTTTTCCTTTTAATTAGGAGTTTGATTTTTCTTAGTTCCCTTTTACATATTATTGTATTAGAAGCACTGGGACTTTTTTTTTAAGTTTCTTAAAGGCTTTTTCTTTAATATTTATCTAACGTCTGATATTATTGGTTACCCATAATGGAACTTTACCTTTACTGTTTTGTGATTTTTTATTGGGATGTATATGTTTTCCAGTTCTGCAATAACAAATTTAAATATTATCCAACACTTGTTTGTACTTAATCCTGAAAACATGGTATCCCAATCGTATCCTAACAGGGCCTCATTAATTTTGTTGTAGTTACCTTTCCCATAGTTATATTTGTAGTTGTTCCAGCCTGTATTATTAGTTTTCCTACAGCTATCGAAGAATACAGTATAATGTATGGTAATGTTGTTACAGGTAGAAATCTACCTTTTTATAACAACATTTTACCATCAATGTGATGTCACAATGTTGTTAACCCATCGATGGTAGGTCACATCAATGGGTTAATGACCAAGAACAGGCTGTGCATGTGTGCAACTTGATTAGGCAGCCATGAAACAGCCGTGGGGTGAGAGCATGACCTGGAGCAGAGCGGCAGTGGCGCAAAAAAACTGCAGTAAGGAACTGCTTTCTCATTTTTTAAACATAAGTGGTAGCATACACTATAAAATATAATGTATGGTACATCGATTGTCAACAGGTTTTTTAACCCATCGTTGCCATAATGATGTAAACCTCTTGAGCTTCGCTCTCGAGGTTTACATGGTCGCCCTGGCAACCTCTCGATGGTTAACAAACCGGTTAACAATCGATGATCATACATTATCCTCTATATTATGGTCACTATTCCCAATTGGACATGCTACTGTTAGATTATTTATGTCTGCAGCAATATTGGTAAATACAAAATCTAATATATGTTGTTCTCTTGCTGCTTCAGTTACCATTTGATCTAGCCCTGCCATGGTTATAGAGTCTAGGATTAGACATTCTAGGGTTGTTTTTGTTGTTAAATTAACCCAAATTATACCAGGTAGATTTAAATCATCGACAATTATAGTGTCTGATTTAGAAGTTAGATAGTTTATTTCATCAATAAGTAACTGGTCATTATTTGGCTCAGATGTAGGGGGTCTATAAAATTGGCAAAAAGAAAATGTTTATCTTTTGAATGACTAATTTGAATGCAGATCCCTTCAGCACAATTTTCAGTATTATGTTGTAAAGGAAATTCTAAGGAAAAAATATTATTTTTAACATATATTGCGACTCCCTCTGTTTTTGTAATACAGTTTGTTTCCTGGTATGGAGTTAAACCATGTAGAAGATTCATTCCACTATGTTTAGTCATAGCTGCAATATCAATTTGTTTTTGTTCCAAAATGCATGCTAGTTCAGTAAATTTGGACACATTTAGACTTCTTGTATTAGTTACTAAAATGTTATAGGTTGGATTTGAATTGGCTGTATAGTTATGTCCCTTTGTGGGTTTCAACCCCCCTACATCTAGTTTAAATGCTCATTTGTTGTTTGAGCAATGTTTTTGCCTAAAACTGTGGACCCCTATTTGCTTAGGTGCAGTCTGTCCCAACAAAATAGACTTGGACTGTGGCAAAACCTCTCCCAGTGGGGGATACACCTTATGTTGTTCTGGAGGCACCATTTTCATAACCATTCATTCAGCTGTTTTACCAGGAGTAGCACACTAAGCTGAAATCTTGTTTGCAGGTGCGACCTGGGAGCACAGGGAAGTTAAATGACTTGCTCAGGGTCACACAGTATGCAAGTGGGAGCTATGGGATTTAAACCCAGGTCTTCAGATTTGCAGCTCAGAGCCTTAAAGCACTGCACAATACTTCCTCCCCTTACTGGTCTTATCTGCTCCTGGGACTGGAAAAAGTTCTCAGATGCATACCTCACAATTTTTTTTCCAAGATTTGATACAAGATTCATAAAATCAGTCTTTATATTCTCTGTAGTAACATCATTAGTTTCAATATGCAAAATGAGGAGGGGCTGCTGACCAGCGTTTTTCAGAAGAAATGTAATCATTCTGTCAATGTCTCTTATCCATGCACCCTTATAGCTGGTACATGTCCTATTCTCCTTGTCATCCTTGTATATGTAGCTATCACAGTATTTTAAAATGGAGTCCCTCAAGACAAATGCTTGCTTCTTAGACAGTGTGTTGACTTAATTTCTTCCATTATCTCATTAGTGAGTGACCCATTAGTAACATTGTCATGATTTTGCTGAGTATTTTTGTAATGAGTTTTATTTATTTATTATTTCTTGAAATGTTACATCAGGAGGGCACACTGAACAACAAGCTGCTCATCTCACAGTGCAACCTGGGGGGAGGGGTTACATAGGGTTGTGAAGGATGATCAGTTACAATAGTATGTGGGTAGTACAAACAATACAACATTGTAAGATTGAGCAACAGTTGGAACACAAGGTATTATACAATAAACAGTGGTGAAACATTGGGTAAATTACAATAGATATCCAAAATCATACAAAAGCACATATGCATGTACAAAACAGTAATAATGTGATAGAACAATTTAATAGTGCATGAGTGTACCAAGAGCAGGCTCGAGGTAGCATGCAAGTGCTGTTGGAGTAAAAAAGGATTGGTTTAGGTTGTGCACACTGGTGATCCAGAAGGGCAGGTGGAGAAGAGAGGGGGAGAGGCAAGATTTGAATATAAGGAGAAGGGGTAGCCATTTCCTGATTTTCCCCTTCAGGATGTTGAGAACCCTGCTGGTGGGGGGGGGGTCATGGTAGGAAGGCAGAAACTGGGGATCAGAATTAAGGTGGGTTAAAGCAGAAACAGCTGAGGGAAAGATAATTGTGTAGGGCAAAGGTAAGGGAGAAGAAGCTGGAGGAGGAGTGCCTGTCACAGGCTGTGGGTGTAGATGGACTGAGGCAGTGAGGCACTTTCAAGTTCAGATGATACTGCATTTATTATCTGCACAGCAGGACAAAACCATAAACAAACTTAAGCGACAAAATAATAAAAGGAGGAAATACTGTAGTTCTTCAAAGCAATAGCATACAAACTTGAGACATTGTATAACAACTAGAAATGGCTAGCTGTCTAAGGTGTAGTCCATCCAACACCCCACTGCTATCTGCTTGAACTCATATACTTTTATATAGATGGATTCATCATGTGATGCATAGCTCTGCCCATTTGGAGGACAGATAGACATAAATCATTTATCTTTACACAAATATAGCATTTTCTTCACATCAAAACTCAATTCTATGTTTCATTAATATAGACTAGATATCTAGACATTAATATATTTAATTCCAAGTGTTTAAAGCATCTGCTGGTCTTGAATCCCCGCCCACAACAGTACCTCTTTTATAAAATTAGTGTAGAAAAGGCTGGCTGGTTCTGAGGGAGTATACTGTTGTAGGGGTGAAGCAGAGGTATCTTGTTTCAAGCTCAGAATGTGAAGAATAAGTCCAACATCCTAATTTCACCTGCCAAGGTAATACCAAACCCTTTTCTTTTCAAATTCCCTTGCCAGTTTCTCTGATAGTATATTTCTATCATTAGAACATGAAATGCTACACACACTGATCTCAGTGTGTAGCGTTATTCCCAGCTGCATGAAAGTGTGTGAATTCATGAAGAGAAGCCCTCACTCTGGCACTCGAGGGTAAAGAGCGCAACACGCTAAGCCATGCTACCACACTGCAACAATTCTTCATGGTAACCGGGTGGCGGCTTTGCTATTACTGACTTGGCACTTTTACACCCCTTTCCACTATCAGTTGGCTTGAGGATTTAATGCAAATTCCCACTTCTCTAAAAATGGAAGGAAATTACTGACAGACAGGTCCAGTTCAGACATAATTCACCATTGAAAAAAACAAACCTAAAAATCCTCTGATCTTTACTTGCATACATACTGTGAACTTAAGTGTGGTATGTATGTAGTAAGAGATGCTTGTCTTTTTACATTTGTATTCATTCTGCCATTTTATTAAAAGAGCTCTTACTATAGTTATGCGTAAGGGAATTAAAGCAGTAGAGGGACATAGGCGGTACCTCTAAGCAGTGATATAGACAACGCACCGACATAAGATAACAAATTACAAAATGGGATGCCAGCCCAACAAACCCACACAAAAAAGGGACACATAACTGGGACAACAAAGCAAATAAGACACATCACTGCTGCAGATGCACTACCCCTTGTCCATAGGACTATACTCATGTCCTTAGCAACAAAAAAATATATACCTATGCTAAACAGAAAGAAAAAGGAGGATTTCTTTCACAGTGTCATATTTCAGGGGGGAGGGAATTCCAGGTTTTAGGAAAATGATGGGTGAAACCAGTCTGACTGATGAGGGTGGAGCGGTGAGGGACTGTCAAGGTGCAGGCGTCATTTGATCTGAGAGAGTGGGTAGGGGGAGGTTTAGTGAAGAGAGAGGATGACAGCTAGGAGGGGAGCCCCCAAACTTGCATTTGGAGGATATTTTGGCACAGTGAGAGATGCATCTGTGGGATAGTAGAAGGAATGTTAGAGAGTGACAAGAGTTCGCAGTGGTGGGAGTGGGAAGGGGAGTCAATAGCAAAGCAGCAGAAGGAGTTAAAAGAGAGTGTCCAACTTGGTCAGGGAGGAATTGGTAGCAGCACCATAGACTACGTCACAGTAGTCAAAGATGGGGAGTATCATCTTCTGGACAATTTCACTCCTTGCAGTCAGAGGGATGCAACTATGATTCCTGTACAGAGCACCATGCTTGGGGCACAGTTTCTTCAGGATAGCATCGATATGCACAGAGAAGTTGAGGTGGTGGTCCAGCCAAACCCCCAGATATCTAAATGAGGAGGTGTCCTCAAAGATGATCCCATCAAGTGTGTGGAAGGTGGGTAGGGACAGGAGCCTAGAGAGTCTCTGTCTGGTGCCAAAGGTCATTGAGATTGTCTTCTAGACATTTAGTAAAAGCTGGTGAGAAGCAAACCAGAGCTGAACTTGGTTGAAGTCATGCTGTAAGCTGGTTTGCACAGCAGCAGGGTTTTTGCCGGAACTGTACAAAACAGTATCGTTAGTGTACATGTAGATAGAAGAGGATGAGCAGGCCATGGGAAGATCATTAAGGAAAATGTGGAGGAGTAAGGGACCAAGTACTGAGCCCTGAGGGACACCACTGTTGATGGGGAGTGAAGGGGAGAGAGAATCAAGGATTCTCACTGATTGGGTTCTACCAATGAGGTAGGATTTAAACCAGTTGGTGGCTGATGGAGCAAGGCCCACTGAGGAGAGTGAATCAAGAAGCAGGGGATGAGAAACATCATCGAAAACTTTGGCTAGGTTGACAAAGATGGTCAAGGTGATCAGGCCATCATCCATCTCTGAAAGGATGGAGTCAGTAAGCCTGAGGAGGGAGATGGAGATGAGTAGCTATAATTTGCTGATCTGGTAAAATATTTCTTGTAGTATCAGGCATCTTTGGTGTGCCTGAGTCTACTGAGTGCACCTGAGCTATAGTTAATATGGTGTTTCTTGATTTTCTACTTCCAGTACTTCAGGTGTCACTCATTGAAGGCTGATCATCATGTTTAGTTAATTAATTTACAGATAATTTACAAGCTTCCAAGTTAGAATTATATGTGTGGTTTGAGTCTGAATTTAAACTGCTAGCAATTGATGTAGTATTACCCTCTTCATGTATGGACAGAGGTGAATATCTATTTCGGTAGGCAAATTAAAACCCATACATCACTGGCCTTTCTTTTGTTTCTTTTTATTATTTACTGGGCTCCAATCTTCTTCATCATCACAAGTTACCTCCCTATGATGTTTCTGTGAATCATCTGATGGTTTATTTACTTGTTGCAGAATTTTCTGTTCCCCATGGCTAACTTTAGAATTAGCATTAGTCTGTTTGTGCTTCATGCTGGCAATGATCCCTTCCAATTCAATAATTTTGGATTTTAGGATTTATATTTCCAAACACTGTTCACATTTTAAACCTTCAAACCCTGACTGACTTTCTAGACAGAATTTACCACAAATAATGCAGAACATAGTGACTTATCCTGTGTTTAATGTAACAAAACCTTCATTTATGCCCATGGCTATTATGTTGTTTATGAAATAATTCAGTGTAAGATGTTTTACCTCTTGTTTGTTCTACTGGCTCCCAGCTCCACAACTGTCCAACTGTATGGCCCTATTCTTGTTTGGTGAGGCCATACAAAACAAGAATATTGTCTCATGAAACAAGATTTTTAAAATGCTTGAACACACATTCCTGGGTCCTTTTTCCAAAAATGTACCATAGAATCCAACTAATGGGGTCCTGTTTAGCAAGATACATGTATTTGGCTCTCTGTAGGATAAAATTGTTATGGGTTTTCAAAACAAAATAAAAAAAGAAACAAAATGGCTGCCATACAAAACAAAAATGTTATTATCACAAAACAAATTTACCCCCATATGAAACAGAATCTTGTTTTATATGGCCTAATTCTTTTTCATATGAAACAACTATACAAAAGACTGTACTGTACTGTACTGTACTGAGCCTGCTTAGAAGTGAGCATGCTTAGAACCAAAATTTAAAATCCTTATAACTCTGGAAAGGTTTAATAATATGTCATGAAACCAACAAATGGCACCAGTCATTGGCAAGCCCTTTGTTCCCTGAAAATTTCAGACCAAACTTCTAAACTGTCATGGTGCTAGATAAGGACAAAAAAACAGCAAACTATATATATATATATATATATATATATATATATTTCACTTTTTTATTCTCCAGATCTCAGATCCATCTGTCTGACTGGAATGAAACATGGCACATCAAGAGACCTTGCAACTGAGACCATACATGCAAAATGTGGTCCAAATCCATTGAACCATGGGAAAGGTATTAAAGTGCAAAGTTAGGGGTTAAACATTAAACAGCCTACTCAGCCCTAACTATAGCAGTGCTACCGTGCCACTATAATAGGTAGATAGATATACATATATAGAGATATCGATATAGATCTAGATATAAACAATAATCAAAATGTATATTCTTCATATAACTATCCTATATAGCAATACCTGTTCCAGTAAGAGCATCACAAATTGTCCCAAATGTCTTAATACTTTAAATTTATATGTACTGTATGTTTCAGGGTACATGAAAATCGTTCAACATATAAAGTACTTAACATTTTCTCATTCAATTCTTAGTCCAGGATGGAATTGGATTTGTGATCCAGTAGTACAAGTACCTTTTTAGCTAAAATACAAATGAAAGACACTCAGATACATAGATTTCTAAGGGTTAGTTAATGATGAGTTGGTATTACCTAGAAGGCATACTTCTGGGGTAAAGACATTTGCTAACAGTAAACTATTTGGTAGATTGATTTTAATCTCTACTCATAAAGTTTGCACTAGAGGATGGCTTCATAACATGATGGTAACAGAGTTGTAACATAATAATTTAAGGCCAGAAGGGACACAAGTCCTCTCAACCCCCCCCCCAGCTTTATAAGCAGGAAGAAAAAAATATTTTTGTAAACATGTACAGTACTAATTCATAGAGAATTCTTAATCCCTACCTACCTGCTCTACTTTGCTGAGTACCCATTAATTCCTGCTGTAGGCAAAGAGCAGATGTCTTTCCTGGCTTAATTCAATGTCCAGTACTGTTTTCATATTCATTGTCTCCAATGGACGACTGTTCCTCAGGTTCACCATCTAAATGTAGCCTCCTAATGTCACCCTGCATTTACCACCTCTGCCGGAACACACCAGTTCAAAACTTCTCTGTATGCTTAAAGATAAATGGCAACCGGTTTACACATTGTTAAAAAAAAGCCTGAATTCAAGTCCCTGTGTCATGAGTACTGTTTCCTGAAAATGTCATGCTGCTTGGTTTTATGGTTTTCTTTAAATCAGCATTTTTTTACTTGTTCTGCACTAACTGGATACAGTCAGGCTGTTTCTGTCCCTCTGACTGAGCTTTGGAGAGTGATAATATCATATTGAAGTAAGCTACAGTACTAAGTGGCATATCGCCTATAAAGTTGGGTTAACTAATAAGGTCCTATACAGTCTAGGCCCAGGCTACCTATGTGATCTCCTATATCCTTACATGCCAGCATACCCCTCCACTCCAATGAGGAAAGCCTCCTAGTTGTTGCAGAGCTGGTCTTAAAAACCCAGATGACCAGTCCTTTGATGAGGAGTACAATTTCTCTGGAATTTGTTTCCAAGGCCTCTGAGGGAATCCTTCTTGGTGAAGGCCTTTAGAAGGGGGCTTACAAAAAGACCTATTTACACAGACATATGGGGAGTGATAATCCCCATTGGTTGAACAAAATGAACATCTGAGATATTATGAAGTGCAATTTATTTGTTTTCTGTCATTTAAGTTGTATAAGGAGTTATTTATATTTTATATTATTTATGCAGGGTTACATTTATTTATTTTTGATGTGTTGTTATCTCTGTTCCACTGTACTGGTGCCCACAGCCTTCAGGGAAGGGCACGATAAACACATAAAATCTACTACCACTACTACCACTACACTAGTGTAGGTGGAGGATGAAAGTGGGAATAATGGGGGAACAGGGGTAGAAGGGTGGACGGCAGCAGGCTTGGATCCAGTATCAGTGGCAACTGCTGGAGTGAGTAGTGAATTCATGGAGGAGAGAAGCTGGTAAACGGTGGGAAGTGCAGAGGGGATGGTGGGGGAAAGAACACCAAAGTCTCAGAAACAGGAAGGAGAAGGCAGCTTGACTAGCAACAGTATTTCCTTGAGAGGAGTGCAACAGAGTGAGAGCCAGAGAGTTGCTAGGGGGGTAGGAAGTGGTAGGAAGGAAGAAGGAGGCAAACGAAGTAGGATTGAGGGAGCCAAGCCATTATTTAGAAATAAAGAAATCACAATGGGTGAGGGGTCTGGACTCAAGGGAGGGGAAAGAAAGGGAGGGGCACAGGGAGCAGTGGTTAGTGCAGGGGGACAGTCCAGGGCAAAACAGCAAAAGGAGTGAAAGAGGGGATCCAGCCTAGAAAGGGTGAACTTCAGAGCAGTACTGTATACTATGTTACCATAGTTGAAGATGGGCAGTATCATCTTTCAGACGATCTCTCTATGGACTTGAAGTTGAATACCTCCTTTACTCCTGTAAAGCTCATTAAGCTTTAGATGAAGTTTCTGGTGGATGGCCAGAGAAATTGAGGTGTCTGTCCAGCCAGACTCTGAGGTACTTAAATGAGGAGACATCCTGAATTTCTGCACCATCAGGGGTATAGAAGGAAGGGAGGTGGTGAGCCTAGGGAGCCTCTGCCGAGTGGTGATGGTCATGGAGAAGGTTTTCTAGGTACTGAGGGAAGCTGATTTTCAGGAACTGATGCTGGATACAAGTAAGGTCCAGTTGGGGACTGGCAGTGAGGTTGGGGCAGAGGAGCTAGAGACAAAGAATACCATATCATTTGTGTACATATGGATGGACGCGGAGGAGTAGACAGGGGAAGGTCATTTAGAGAGATTATGGGGCCAAGGATGGAAATTTGGGACATGCCTGAGTTGATATGGAGTAAGGGGGGATTGAGTCTCTGATCTGGACAGCTTGAGAGCTCCCCATAGGGTAGGAGTGGAATCACCTGACTGAGGAGTCAGGAAATCATACTGCCTTGAGCTTCTCCAGGAGGAGGTGGTGGCAGCAGTGTTAAAGGCTTTGGCCAAGTTGACAAAGATGGCAGAGGCGGCCAACTCCTAATCCATGCCAGATAAAATGGAGTCAGTAAGCTGAGTAGGGAGGTGGAGTAGAGTGGGGCTTGCAGATGCCAGACTGGTCAGGAGTAAAGAATTCAGAAGAATCAAGGAAAGATGAGATCTGTGATAGCAAAAGGTGTTCCTGGAGATTGACCAGCTGTGATAGCATGAGGTGTTCCTGGAGATTGGCCAGGATTGTATTTATTTATTTATTTAAGATTTGTTGCTATCTCTATTTTACTGTACTGGTGCACACAACCTTCAGGGAATGATGCGATAAACACATAAAATCTACTGCTACTACTACTACACCCCTTCTGGCCATCTGTGCACCGATCTGAGTGCACCCATCAACAGGGTATCAAAATTATAAATTCACCATCCCTTAATCAAAGTCCACCCCGTGGAATTAGGATATCTAGTTGGGGGGGCATGGGGGGTGCTCCCCCCCATATAAATATCGGGCAGAGAATTAAAACTCCTTAATGATGGGCACACTCAGACTGGCGAGTTCCAATGGTGTAACCCTACTACAGTAGTGTAGGTGGAGGATGAAAGTGGGAACAATGGGGAACAGGGATAGAAGCATGGAAGACAGCAGCCTGGGGTCCAGTATCAGTGGCAACTGCAGGAATGAGAAGGGAATTCATGGAGGAGAGAGGTTGGTAAGTGGTGGAAAGTAGCAGAGAGGATGGAGGGGAAAGAACCCCAAAGTCTTGGAAACAGGAAGGAGAAGACTGCTTGAATAGCAACAGTATTTCCTTGAGGGGGACACAGGATGGTATTGCCAGGACATGTGGGATTGACCACTTTGGAAAGGATGGATAACTATAGCCATTGTCTTTTTTTTTTTTATAAATAGGTTTTTATCGGTTTTTCTTCTTTGTAGGTCCCACTTTCCCTTCCTGAGGCCCCAGCACATGGCCATCCGTGCATGTGGAGGCATGCACACAAACTGTGGCACCAGTTCAGCCCCTTCCACTTTCCCATCCTTGCCACCCCCTCAACCTATGCTATTCCACTGGACCTCAACCCAGTGGGAGCGAAACTACGGGAGGACGCCAACTCATCCCCAGCACCCCCAGAGGAGGAGAGCATCCTGATGGCTCCACTTGATCCTGCTTTCCCCTTCATGCCAGCACCCTGATGACCCAAGGTAATTCTTGATCCTGGGTCAATGGCGTAGCGAGAGGTAAGGCATCCAGCAACTCAACCCTCAGTGCCACCAGGCTGGCAACTGTAGCCATTTTCCAAGAATCTGGGCTAGAGCAAAGGAGAAGGAGAGGTTGAGAACTGAAAAGTAGCTAGTATAACAGCAGTGGCAGAATGCCAGAGGAATTTGGGGTTAAGACCATCAGGGTTTACTTCCTTGAGGGGGTTTAGAGACAAGACAGCCTTAAGGGATTCTTTAGGAGTGGCTGGAGAGAAGGAGAAGGGGTGGGTGGTGTAGTGGGAGGAGGGGAGGGGGTTAGGAGAAGGAGGAAAGGAGAGAGCAGGCACAGGAGGTGTACAATGAGTTGAAAGCTGAGGTGATAGAGGATGGGTCAGAAATTTGAATGTTATCTACCTTTCGGACAGGGTAAGGGGGTCTGGGTTGTGGAAGAAAGGATGGCATGGATGACCATTCTAAATTTGGAGGGATGATTAAGGTTGTTGTGGAGCATGGATGCAAAATATTTAGACATAGGAAGCCTGGTAGCTCTGGTAAAGGTGTTATGAAGGGTTCGGTACTTGATTAAAAGTTGTCAGAGGAACCACAGAACTTCTGAGTCCACTAGGCAAGGTCTTGCACATGGAGACAGTTCAGAAACTCTGCTGTGATCCATGGGAAGTGGCAATCTCAGACCCTGATTTTTCTAAGGGGGGGAATTTAGATCCCAGACAGACATGAATTTGGAGCTGAAATATTGAAAAGTGGAATTTATGTTGCTGGCTGTAGAGATGGGTGAGAAGTCAGTAGCCACAAAGACAGCATGGAGGGAAGACAAATCCAATGCCTTAAGGACCTGATGCATATGCATTTAGGGAGGGCTTTGGGATAATGAATTTTGCATACACAGTAGGCCATATGGTGGTCACTGTGGGTGTCTTTGAGGTAGAAGCATCCATGATACAGTGGGGATGACAGGCCAGAACCCAGGCCAGGAGGGAGTGATTGAGGGATCTGTGAATCTGCCAAATAGGGTAGGTGATAAGCTAGGAAAGTTGGAATAACTTCATGTTTTGGCACAATTTATTTAGAGAGAGGAGCCAACTGAGGTTAAAGCTTCTGAGGAAGATAAGTTCACCAGCATTGGCATGAGAGTAGACAGTGGGGTGAAGATCACAGACTCAAGGTGAAAAAGAGTCAGGGCAGCTCTAAGCATCAGCTATGAATATATGTATAGAGAAAGGGAGGTAAAGCTTGAGGAGGAGCAACTCAAAGGCAGAGCAGGAGGAGACAGAGAGCAAAGTCTCAAACTGGATGCTAGAAGACAGGAAGATAGCAACACCACTATCCCACTTAGTGTAGTCCTGCTAGATGATTACGTATCCAGGGATAGCAGCACTTAAATCCAGCATCTTAGAGGAGAGCCAAGACTCTGAGATCATCAGCAAATCAGGTATGGGATTGACCATGAGCGGTCGCAAATTGATCAGTCTTGGGAAGGAAGTTTCAGCTATTGAAATTAGTTATTCTCAGTCATTTGGGCAGATGACAGGGAGATGACTGGGTGTGGGCAGGATTAAGCTCAATATCACATACTACTATAGGGAGGCAACGATCTTAAAGAAGAACTGTGCTGAACCTGAAAATATATATTTTTTTCCCAGTAGAGGCTGCTATTTAAATGCTGATTCCAGTTCTGTTATTGTTCCATCCACACTAGCCTAGTAGTAACCTCAGTGGGTGTTTCTGATTTTTACTCTGTGATAAGTGCCATTTTAGAACTGTATGATGTAGTTTCTGTCCCTCTCAACCACAGAGCTCTATAGCAGAATATGGAGGCTTATATCGACAATGGAGGAGCTAAGCACAAGACATAAACTACATCATGTAATTCTAAAATGACACTTACTACCTGACTGTAAATCACAAACACCTACTAGGATAACTAAAAAGCCTGCAGAGATGGAACCATGACAGAATTGGAACTCATATTTAAAAATCAGCTACTTAGTGGGAAAATTAGTTGCATGTTCAGTGTAGTTCTCCTTTAAGGGAGTTTATAAGTCACTTGTGGGGAGAGGAGGGGTGAGGGTGTGTGTGAGATGGATGAGGTATAGGAGGAAAGACAACAACTGAGGGCTTCAAGGGGGAGTCATGGAAAAGGAAGGAGACTGCCCCAGGAAGCCAGGGGGAATAGGATCAGAAGGGGAGGCGGGAGAGAGTTAGCATGGGTAAGGATGAGAGGGGGAGGAAGAAGGAGAAGAGAAGACAAGGATAGGCAGTAAGGGAGAGAGAGAGGTGAGGGAAAATAGGAGAGGTAGGAGTTGCATTGTTAGAAGTAGCATAACAAAGGGACAGCAGCAGTTGTCACCCTGAACTTCACCAAAATTAAGGTGAGAAAGTAAGCTTCTCTCCAGTAGGGAGGATGTCAATTATGAGGGGGATAAGACTACACCCAGGAGGGGAAGAAGCCTATGTTGAATCAATTTGGGGGGCAGTACCAGATAAGAATACACCTAATTTAATAATTTGGGAGAATACAGGCTTCACTTTGAATAATTTAGCCTAGAAGAAACACACTGGGGGCTACACTCATATGGGGAGGAAATCTAAAGTAAATGAGGGGGGTGAGGGCTTCACTCAGATAGAAAGGAAGCCACAAATTAAACAGCAGGGAGGAATGCAGTCTTTGTCAAGGAAGGGAGGAAGCCTAATTTTATTTATTAGCTTTTGGTAACTGGGTTGTTGCACTAGGCAAACTGCCTATTTTCAGACATGACCCAGGAGAGTACAAGCCTAAAATACAGTGGCAACTAATACACATACATTGTAGTACTGATAGAGATATTCAGTTACAGAGGTGTAAGTTACATAGCACATAGGTGGATGGTAAATATCTAATGGTATTAGAGGTAACAACAGGCAATAAACGTACAGTAGGGGAATAGAAGGTACAAACTAGATGGATCAAAAGGCTAAGTCCAGGTAGAAAACAGTTATTTGGATTCGGATAGTCCTGCTAAATGCCAGGAGCTTGGGCAATAAAAATGCCTGAGCTCCAGGCGACGCTAACTGAGGGAGCAGTGGATGTGGCAGCGGTCACTGAGACCTGGGCCACCGCAGGACACGACTGGGACCTGAACCTGGAGGGTTACACTATGTTCAGGAAGGACAGGGGGGTGGGAAGGGGAGATGGGGTAGCAATGGTACTCAAAAACGGCATTGGCATAGGGGGAGTAGAGGAGATGGAGGAAACCATGGAGGCGATTTGGGTCACCTTGATAACAAGGGGGGGGCCAGACAGTAAAAATAGGAGTGGTGTATTGACCCCCTGCCCTGGCGGAGGAGCTGGAGGAGAGTCTGGTGGCAGATGTTGGGAGACACTGCAGACTGGGCAGAGGAACGGTGGTATTGGGGGACTTAAACATGCCAGAAACAGACTGGGAGACTATGACATCCTCTGTGACCAGGGAACAGAGGTTGTTGGATATCTTTCAAGCAGCGCTCCTAACTCAGCAGGTGGGGGAACCGACCAGGGAGGCATGGGTACTGGATGTGGTCCTGGCAGACAGTGACCAAATTGGGGGCCTGGAGGTAAAGGACCCGTTGGCGGGGAGTCACCATGCCACGGTCTGGTTCTGCCTGGACCTAGGAGGGCTAGAAGGCTGCACAAAGACGGAGGTAACTGACTTCAGGGGGACAGATTTTAAGGAAATGGGAAGAATCCTTCAGGAGCATTTGGATGTGATTGGGTCTGACATGGACGCTGATAGTAGGTGGGAAATCATCAGGAGAGGGGTGCAGGATGCTACCAGCACCTGTGCAAGAGTAAGACGAAAATGCGGTAGAGCCCGAAAACCCTGCTGGTGGACCAGGGAGGTCCAGGAGGTGGTGCGGGAAAGAAGGCAGCCTATAGGCAATTCAAGTGCTCAAGGAGTGAAAGGGATTGAGGGGAATATGAGCTGATGGCTAGAAGGGCCACTAGGGTGGTGAGGGCGGCTAAGGCAAGGAAGGAGCAGAACCTGGCCAGGGAAATTAGGAGAGGGAACAAGGGGTTCTTTAGATACATTGGGGAAAAATGAAGGGTGAAGGGGCAGATTAGCAGGATTAAATCAGGGGACAGATGGGCACAAGACCCGGGGGAGCAGGCTGAGGTACTAAATGAGTACTTCACCTCAGTTTTCACCAAGGAAAATGGGGGTGCTGTATCATACATGGGAGGAGACAGGGATACTGAGGGGGGGACCCTTACAGATCGGCAGGTCTGGGGAGAGGGGGAGGCATCACTGGTGGAGGGAGGAGGGCTAAGCAGGGAGAAGAGGTACCAGAAGTGGAAATCACAGCAGAGAGAGTGAGGGAAGCCCTCAGCTCCCTTAAGATGGAGAAAGCACCAGAGCCAGATAAATTACATCCCAGAGTGCTGAAGGAACTTGCGGATGTCCTGGTGAAACCCCTGGCGGAGATTTTCACCATCTCTCTGAAGACAGGGTGGGTGCCCCAGGACTGGAAGGTGGTGCATATAGTGCCTATCCACAAGGGGGGATCAAGGGAGGTGGCAGGGAACTACAGGCCTGTCAGCCTGACATCGGTGGTGGGCAAGGTGATGGAGGGCATTGTCAGGAGAGGCTAGGGGACCTGGAAAAGTCAGGGTGCCTGGACGATAGACAGCATGGATCCGTCCCGAAATCATGCCAGACAAACCTTGTGGAGTTCTATGACTGGGTGACGAGTGCCTGGACCTGGGTAGACCAGTGGAAGTCCTCTTTCTAGACTTCAGCAAGGCATTTGACTCTGTTCCTCGTGTGGGCCTGTTGGATAAGCTGGGAGAAATGGAGGTGGGGAACCAGATGATCAGATGGATAGGCAATTGGCTCCAGGACCGGACTGAGAGGGTCGTAGTTGGCGGGATAGTCTCATCCTCAAGGAGGGTCATTAGTGGGGTCCCACAGGGATCAGTCCTTGGGCCCCTCCTGTTCAATGCCTACATCTCTGACATAAGGACAGGTATCAGGAGTGAGATGAGTCTCTTTGCGGATGACTCAAAACTGGGGGCAGTGGTGGATGGGGAGGAGGGGAGGGTGGCCCTACAGGGATACCTGGAGGCTCTGGAAAGATGGTCTAGAAAGTGGAAGCTGAGGTTCAATGCAGAGAAATGCAAGGTACTGCACCTGGGGGCCAGAAACCCGGGCCAAGTGTACACCCTGGGGGGCGAAATGCTACAAGCCTCGATGGCTGAGAGGGACCTGGGGGTGGTGGTGGATGTCAAGATGAACAACTCGGAGACTTGTAGGAGGGCAGCAGCCAAGGCCAACAGGATGCTGGGATGCATTGCTAGGGGGATCGCCTCCAGAAGGAGGGAAGTGATACTCCCTCTGTATAACTAGTTGGTGAGACCGCACCTTGAGTACTGCATGTAGTTTTGGAGGCCACACTTAAAGAGGGACATTACCCTCCTGGAGAGGGTCCAGAGGAGGGCAACCAAAATGATTTGGGGCTTGGGGGACAGGACCTATGAGGAGAGGCTCGAAGAGCTAAATATGTACACATTGGAAGAGAGAAGGGACCGGGGAGACATGATAGAGGTCTTCAGGTACAAGAAGAGGGTAAATAGGGGAGGAACAGTCAGGGTGCTTCGAAGGAAGGAGGAGGGGGCAACTAGAGGGTATGGGTGGAAGCTGGAGGGGGGAAGATTCAGGGGAGAAAGGAGGAGGTGCTACTTCACTGAGAGGGTGGTGGAGCCATGGAATGTGCTGCCTAGGGGGCTGGTGGAGGCAGAGACGGTGGAGGGGTTCAAGAGGGGGTGGGACAGGTACAGGGGAAGGGTTCTGGAAGCAAAATCCAATGCAGCAAGAATATCCGGAACTGGGAAGGGAGAAGCCAGAGAAGGCGAGCTGGAAGCAAGGTCAGCACCCAAGGTGGGGGCTGACCAAACGAGCAGACACGAAAGACCGTTAGGCCTATTCTGCTGGCATTTTACTATGTTAGTATGAAACAGATAAACCTAAGTGCTTATCTGTAGCTTGTAAAGATCTAGATCTAGTACTGACTAACAGGGAAGGGATCACAGATCTCCAGGTAGAAGGTCACCTGGGGCCAGTGACCATCACATGGTATGGTTCAATTTGGCCACTACATCTAAATTATCCCATTCCAAGGCAAAAATATGGGACTTCAAAGGAGCTGACTTTGATAAGATGGCCAACAGAGTTAAGCTAGCCCTGGCAAAAAGAAACACAGGTGAGGGGGTACAGCCAAAGTGGGCAAGCATTAAGGATGCAATACTTGAAGCAACATCCCACTGTGTTAGACAGAAAAGCAAGTGCAAAAGAAGAAGGAAACCACTTTGGTTCTCAAGTACAGTAAGCAGAAAAGGTCAGAGCCAAAAGGCTGGCCTTCAGGAAATATAAGGGAACACAGCGGGATGAAAATAGGGAGGCATACCAAACTGCCCTAAGGGAAGCAGGGAAGGCAGTAAGGCAGGCAAAGTCCCAAACTCAGGAAACACTAGCGTGATCAGTAAAAGAAGGTGACAAGACATTCTATAGATACATTAATGAAAGGAGAAAGTCCAGAGGGAGTATTGCTAAGCTCAAAGGAGAAAATGGGGCATGTGAGGAGGAGGACCCTGTAAAAGCATCTATCCTAAATAGATACTTTTGCTCAGTATTTACTGAAGAGAAGGTAGGTCAGAACCCACAGCTCAGCACCATGGACACAAGGGGGAGGGAGGTGAGCACTACTCCCTTCACAAAAGAAAGGGTCCTACAAGAACTCGCTAAGCTCAGGGTGGACAAGGCAATGGGACCTGATGGCATACATCCCAGGGTACTTAAGGAGCTAAGGGTGGAACTAGTAGAGCCATTAGCAGAACTGTTTAGTGAGTCTCTGAGCACAGGAGAGGTCCCAGAAGACTGGAGAAGAGCTCATGTGATCCCACTCCACAAGAGTGGTAGCAGGGAGGAGGCAGGGAACTACAGACCAGTCAGTCTTACCTCAGTAGTGGGCAAGATTATGGAGGCACTCCTTAAGGAAAGGATAGTGCAACACCTGGAATCGATAGGGGCACAGGTTCCAAGACAGCAAGGGTTTACAAAAGGAAGGTCCTGTCAAACTGATCTCGTAGATTTCTTTGACTGTGTAACCAGAGTGGTGGACCAAGGGGGAGAAGTTGATGTCGCCTACCTTGACTTCAGCAAGGCTTTCGACACTGTTCCACATAGAAGATTGATAAATAAGCTGGGTAGGCTCGGGGTGGGTCAGAAGTTGGTCAACTGGGTGGAAAACTGGTTGATGGGCAGAAAACAGAGAGTGATGGTAAATGGTATACAGTCAGAAGAGATGCAAGTCACTAGTGGGATACCTCAGGGATCAGTCCTGGGGCCAGTCCTCTTCAATATTTTCATTAGTGACATTGCAGATGGACTAGAGGGTAAGACCTGTCTGTTTGCAGATGACACCAAGATCTGCAACAGAGTAGATGATCCAGTTGGGGTGGGCAGAATAAGAAGAGATCTGGATAAACTAGCAAAATGGTCAGAAGAGTGGCAACTGGGATTTAATGCAAAGAAGTGCAAGATCATGCACATAGGGAAGAGAAACCCTGAAGCCACCTATAGGCTGGGAGGGGAGTTGCTGGCAGTCACAAAGGAAGAAAGAGACTTGGGCATCATCATCACTGATGACCTGAAATCATCCAAGCAGACCTCTAAAGCAGCAGGTAAGGCTAGGGGGATGTTAGGGTGTATTAGTAGGGGTATCACAAGTCGTAAGAAGGAGGTAATAATCCCTCTTTACAAGACACTGGTTAGGCCCCATCTGGAGTACTGCATGCAGTACTGGAGGCCACACCTTCACAAGGACATTAACCAAATTGGGGCAGTCCAGAGAGGGGCAACCAAAATGGTGCAGGGACTGCATCAGAAGACATATGAGGGCAGATTAATGGAGCTCAATATGTATACCCTTGAGCAAAGAAGGGAGAGAGGTGATATAATCGAGACATTCAGACACCTTAAGGGCATTAATAAGGTGAAAGAGTCTAACATGTTTAAATATAAGAAAAATAGCGGGACTAGAGGACACAGCATGAGATTAGAGGGAGGCTGATTAAGGGAGAATGTGAGGAAATTCTTTTTTACAGAAAGGATGGTGGCTGCATGGAACAGCATACCTCAGGAAGTGGTGGCTATGAATACAGCGCAAGGCTTCAAACAGGCATGGGATAGGCATAAGTGATCAATACAGATGAGTATGAATATATAGGCCACTGACAGAGCAAAGGCCGATGGAACATTTATAAGGTAGAAAAAGAAATGGGCAGACTGGATGGGTCTTGTGGTCCTTATCTGCCGTCAACTTCTATGTTTCTATGTTTCTATGTAAAGAGAGAGGAAGGGGAGGGTTTGAGTAGACTCAGAGTTATAAGTGCAGGACAGGAATGATTTCTCGAGTCATGAGTCTAAGAGCATTTACATGCAACAAGGGAAGCAAGGTAACAGGAAAGGACTTTCTTGAAGGCAGAGTAGGATTTGGAATGTCTGAGGTCAGGTGGTAGAGATTTCCAGACTTTTGGGGCATAGTAGGAGAAGACTGATTCACCCATCCTGGTGGAACATTTGGGGACAGAGACCAGAGCTAAAGACATGGACCGAAGAGGATGAGAGTGCTCTATGGGGGTGAGCATCACTGCTATGGCAGGTGGAAGAGAAGAACGAATTTTGTTGTCCATCAGGCAGCCTAAAGAATAAGTGTGGTGGGATGAAGGGGATAACCAGCCGAGGTCTGGTTAGAGTGTACAGTGGTGTGTACAACAGGGAGCAGATAATGCAAATCTACAGGCATTGTTTGTATACAGCATCCCACATTTGAAGGACATTTGCCTGTGTCATAGCAAAGACAGCCGGAGTGTAGCAGAGTCCGGGGAGCAGAAGACCTTGGGCGAGAGTAATCCTGGTGATGGGGGTAAGGAACTGGAAGACTCAGTAAGCTAGTTCAATTTTGGCATTGATGGCCTTGCAGGCAACATTGACATGCAGACAAAAATTGAGAGATGGATCCAGTGTGACAACCAAGTGTTTGAAGGAGTGAGTTACATCTACAAGGAAACCGTCAAGACATGAAACCTGAAGGGGCAAGGACAAGGTGCTGGATTTCCTTCGAGACCCAAAGAGTATAGCCTGGGTTTTGGCATTGTTTAGCACCAGGTGGTGGGATGTGACCCAGGTTTGGATATGATGCAGATCAGAAGAGAAGTAAGAGTTAACTTCATGGATAGAGTTGGAGGAGACATAGAGAACCAAGTCTTCAGCATAGAGTAAGGAGCGACAGTGGGTGGGCATGGCAAGTAGGTTAGTTATGAACATAGAAAACAGCAGGGGCACTAGTATGGATCCTTGTGATACTCGAGAATGTAACAGAGTGGAGGCAGAGAGAACTTTATGATAGGAAACAGACTGGGAGGGATAAAGCAGATAACTGGATAACCATGCATTGGAGGATTGGGAGGTGCCAAGAGAGCCTAGTTGATGCAGGAGCAGGGAGTGGTTAACCAAGTCAAATGCCTTTGACAAGTCAATAAAATCTGGCCCCAGTATGCAGGTCTCTGTCCATGTGGTGTTTGATGTCACTTGTGAATTGCTCAAGGGCAGTAGTGGTGCTATGGCCTGGCCTAAAGTCATGCTGATCAGGGAATACCAGGTTATATTTGACCAAGAAGTCAGACACCTGGTGATGGATAAGCTTCTCCAGGAGTTTACTGAGGGTAGGCAGGAGAGGAATGAGGTGGTAGTTAACTATATTTTTTGGGTCACCCTTTTTAAGAACATGGATGACCCTGGCAATCTTCCACAAGGGGGGCACAATGTCTGAGGCAATGGAGAGATTAAACAAGTGCATGAGAGGGGTAACAAGAAGGGAAGCACCTAACTTGAGAATTCTGGGTTCTAAACCATCAGGGCCTGCTCTGCCATGAGGAGACATCATGTTGAGAACACATAGGATATCTGATTTGAAGACCTGACTGAGAATCAGGGGAGGATGGGATGGGAGGAAGTCAGAGTGGAGAGGTGTGGCATGGGAGGGTGTGCCAGAGGCAAAGCTGGGGAGAGCGGTAAAGAGTGAGATAAAAATGTTTGCAACAGTGTAAGGGATATTGCAGGAGACATCATCAATTAGTATCTCTTGAGGGGTCTGAGATGTGTTGCGACGAATTATGTGGTTGATCTGGATCCAGTACCTTTTTGGGTTATTAGCAGAGGCATGGAGAAGACCTCTGTAACAGTTGCCTTTGGCAGTACGGATCTCGTTCTTATGTGAATTCCACATGAAGCGATAGGCAATGAAGTCAGAATGGAAGAAGGAGGCTTTCCATCTGGCCCAGAGCTTGTCCTGTACCTTAAGATGCAGAGAAGAGGGCTAGTTAACCATTTGGTGTGCAGACTCCGAACCTTGAGCCTTATGGAAGGGATGTGCTTGGATTGCAGGAAGTGCAGGGAGTTAATGAAGTATTCAATGGCCAGGTCAATGTTGTTCTTAGTAAATATAGGAGTACAGTCAACATGCTGAAGATCACTTATAAAAGCAGTGGTGTCATGGGCAGAGAAGTCAGACAAGGTAATGATTTTTGGTGGGTATGAGGGAGGGCTGGTGTTCTAGACATGTTACCAGTGAATGGTCACTAATGGAGTCTGGTAACAAGGTAACGGCTGAGATTCTGTCTGGTCTATTGGTGAGGATACAGTCAAAGAGGGCATGGGTGTTTCTGTTGCTAGAATGCCTCACAGGCTCAGTGACAAGCTGAGTGAGGTTAGCCTTGCTTATATTGGAGGCCAGGATAGGTGAGCATGGACCCAGTCAATCCTGGTTGAAGTTGCCTAGGCAAAGCACTTCATTGTTTTTGGTGGCCTGGGGTAGAAATGACAGGAATTCCTCGAGCCCTAGTTTGCAGGAAACAGGGGACATGTAGGCACACATAATATGCAGTTTCTTTGAATCGCCTAGTAGAAGTAGTGCATGAAGTACCTCACAGGATGCAAATGAGGGGCAAGGTAAAAAGATTAGGTTTAAGTGAGACTTACAGAATAGTGCCAGGGCACCTCCCCTTTTTGATGAGGGCAGATCAACTCAGATCAAGTTAAGCAACTGGAGTGGGTGCATTCTTCACCCAGGAAGGAGGAAGTCTAGTAACAGAAAGGGGGGGATGGGGCTACCCAAAGGTGGGAAGGAAGTCTAACTTGAATAGTGTGATTGCACCAGTCTAACTAAGTACATGGGGGAAGGAGACTGCACATAGTGTAATAAGTCTCTGCTAATTCACTGAAATATCTCAGGCAGGGGGCAGGGTATTCTATTAAACAGCACTCTTGTTTAACCTTTTTTTGGCAGTATAACAAACACAGCAGATTGTAAGGGCACAATGGATGACTAACACCGATATATATCTATTAGTAGTTCTGCATAAACAATAGATAGTAAAACACAACAGATGATAGAAGCACAAATATAGCCAGAATACTGTACCAATACTTAACTGCAGAACAATATGCATCTGAGCAACAAACTGCCAGACAACTTATAGTTTGCAGGGTGGAAGACAGGCAGAGTCCTCTGGCATTCTGGTGTTTCCCCTCTGGTAATTCCCTTGGATGACTCACGCTCTATGAAGTCTCTCCTCAATGTCCTCATGTCAAGCTCATATAGACCAAAGAGTGTACTCTTTCCTCATTCTGTAGGTCTTGCCTTCATGACTTTTAATAATTTAATAATTTTTGTTGCCTTTGTTGCACTCACTCTAATGATCTAAATATCTGCCGTGTATTAGGGAGAAAAAAACTGTATCACTCAGAGAAAATAGAAACAAAACTCCACTCAAATAGTCCAGTATGAGGACTTTTTATTTTTCCAATACACACATCTGGGCAACATTTCATAGCCCATATGCTACTTTATCAGACCCCTCAAATTGCTTTGTGTACAAGAGTACACACAGAAAGAAAACATTTGACTCACTAGACAATGATATCTCTTAACAAGGAGTATACATAACACCTTCTCCTGTGTAATGGATGAGGTACACAAATATAATAAACAATATTTCCAAAACTTTCATCATCTAAGGCATGCTTCTGTGAACTGAACATAAAGAGTATTGCCTCTTACCATCAGAGGAATGTCATAGAAACCCCTCATATGCATAAGTATTTGCTGTACAATGAGTAGTTGATCCAAGAGAGACTACTGATGAAAGTACATAACAGGATGTATAACTCACAAAGTGGATACACTGGGCAATACTATCAAACTACAAACATTCATCATAAACTCAGTAGGTGTATCATTTAATAAGAACTTGCTGCTTTTTCTCAACTTGATCACAGTGGGTAGAGTGCTGCAAATCATTTACTACAGTGATGCCCAAGTCCTTTGCACTTGCCGAGTTCCTTAATTCAGAGTCACCTGGAAAGTAAGTCACCTGAGGATTGTTATAACTAAAATGATTCACTGAACACTTAGGGTGGGATATTCAAAGGAGCTGCACATGACGCAACAGGGTTGCGCCATGCTCAACCCACCTATCGCCTCGTGATATCCAATTAGGCTGGTTGGTAGCGCAACCCCGATGTGATGGGGCACACGTGTGTATGCAGGCGCAAGGCGGGCGTGCCCATGCATATCGGCACATCCCAATATTCAGCCAGGATGTGGCTCATATGCAGGCACAACCCACCTTGTACTGTACTCAGCAAGGGCGCAATGTTGAGCCCATTCAAACTGGGAACAAATAGGGGATACCCACAGGTGGGCTGCCATGTTGCTTGTGTGCAACACAGCAGGCACCCTTGTGAGTGGCCACCCATCTCATAACAGATTTATGCCCCTGCCCAGGAAGCATTGTGCCCCCACCTATCGCCTCGCTCATGAGCATGTAATTAACAATTCCTGGTGGTCAGTGGACCACACTACCTTGCCCAATCATAGGCATGTATAGAACTATTCCCTGGTGGTCCAGTGGACTGCATTCCCTTGCAAGATTGCGGGCATGTAAAGATATATTCCCTGGTGGTCCAGCAGACCAATCTCCATTGCCCGCTCAAGGGCATTGGTCAAACACCCTGGTGGTCCAGGGGTACACACCTCCCAACCCACCCTCTTAGTCCCCCACCACCCTGCACCCCCCCCAGTCAGTGCGGGTGGCAGCTCCTATACATAAGCTGCCTTGCCGCCCATCAACTGACAGCATACAGTAGGGCTCCTCGCCTATTGGTCCACTGCATTGTCAATGGGCGTGCAGTCCATACTGTGCTACACAGTCCCAAAGTGTGAATGAATGCTCATTCACAATTCAGGACAGTGTAGTACAGTATGGGCCATGCCGATGGCCCGTAAATCAGACCAATAAACCTTAACCCACTGTACACTGTCGAGATTGGCAGGCAGCAGAGTGAACTGGATTTGGGAGTGCTGCCACCTGCCGCTGATCTGGGGGGTACAGGGTGGTGGGGACTAAGTGGGTGGGTGGGGAGGTGTGTGCCCTAGACCACCAGGTTGTTAGACCAATGCCTGGCCGACAGCAGCGACAGTCTGGCTGAACCACCAGAGATATATCTTTACATGCCCACAATCAGGCAAGCGAATGCAGTCCACTGGACCACCAGGGAGTATTTCTCTACATGCCCATGATCGGGCAGGGGATAGTGATCCACTGGACCACCAGGGTGAATTCCAGTACATGCCCATGATTGGGCAATGGGGTTCAGTCCACTGGACCACCAGGGATTCACCTTTCACATGCCCATAATTGGGCAAAGGGGTATAGAGCCTGCTGAGGGGCAGGAGGGCATTGGTCCCTGATGGTTGCAGCCTGGCAGGGTGCCAGGAGCAATTCACCGAGGATCGGCGCATCGCATACAAATGGGGCCATAATGACATGCAAATGGACCCATTTGCACCTTGCATGCATAATGGCCTCATTTGCATGCCCAGTGCTGAATATCACGGTGGATGCACCCAGCGCAACTGCACTTGTGCTGGCGCATGCCCCTGCTCCCCTTCTGCCACATGCATTGGCACAGTGCCACTGCGCCGTGCACAGCACATGCGTCCTCAGTGCCATATTCAACGGTGCTGTGCCATGCCCGTTGAATATCACCTGGACCTTACCCTGGCTCAGCCCAGTTGAGCTGCGCCCAGGTTTGCCCCCCTGCCTAGTACAGTTTGAATATCTAGCCCACAGTGTATCTGGGTTAAATTTAATTTTGCTCTTTTTGCCCAACTATCAAATTTACCTAGTTCTTCCTGGAATGTTGCTGTTTCTATTGGTGAGTCGACAATATGTCCAACATTTGCATCACTGCAAATTTTGACATCCAACCCCAATTGTTGATCAACATATATACGATGTATACATTGAATAAGGAAACATAGAAACAGAATTGTCAGCAGAAAAGAGCTACTTAGCCCACTCTGTTCCCTGCCTAATCTGTCTCTGCAGATCCTAACAAGTCTACATTGCATCTCCCTACTCCCTTTCTGTTTTCTAATACACCCCTATGTCTATATCATTCATGTTTGAAGCCCCCCACTGTTTTTGCCTACACCATTTCTGCTTACAGTTTGTTCAAGGCATCTACCACCCTTTCAGTGAAGAAATATTTCCTCACATTACTTTAAAACTCCACCACCTCCAGCTTTATCACATGCCCCCTGGCCCTGGTGTTCCTTCTCATTTGAAAGAGATTTCTCTCCTGAACCCTGTTTACCTCTGTGAGGTACTGTACCTGTAGGTCTCTATCGTGTCACCTCTCGCTCTCCTCTCTTGCAGGGTGTTCGTGCTGAGATCCCTGTCTCTCCTCATGGGGCTTCTCATGCAATCCCACTACCATTTTTTGTGTCCTCAACAGAACTGCTTCCATGCTGTCTGTGTCTCTTCTGAGATGCAGCCTCCAAAACTGAACACAGTACTCCAGGTTGGATCTCACCAGTGAGTTATAAACTGGCAATACCATCTTCCTCCTCCTGCTAGTGATACCCCCCATGCACCACAGCATCTCGCTAAACCTACCTACTGCTTTGTCACACTACCCTGCTACTTTGAGGTCATCAGATATGATAATCCTGTGGTCTCTTTTCTGTTTAGTGACAGTCAGTACCTCCCCCCATCCTATACTCAGTGCCTGATTTCCTATGCCCAAAATACATGATTCTGCACTTGCTGTCACTGAACCCCAACTGCCATGCTTCAGATCACTCCTCATGTTTCCCCAGATCCCTGAACATTCTCCACAACCCCTCCTGAGTGTCCATCCTATTGCAGATTTTGGTGTCATGCACCAAAAGAGGCACATCTTCCCTTCAGCAATGTAACTTATGAAGTACCAGTACTGAGCTATGTAGCACTCAATTGTTTACCATCTCCTCTGTCTCATATCCATTAACCAGTTTCTAAACAAATTTACTACTTTGAATCTCACCCTCAGGCTTCTCAGCATCTTTTTCAGCTTCTGGTTTGGCACAGAGTCAAAAGCATTATTGAAGTCAGGATAGGCCACATCCACTGCCCTCTCTTGATCTATTTCTGGATGGGCCTGATTCTGATCCCTGAATAACACCACTGGCTACCTCAACCCAGTATGAGTAATATTGAATTAGGTCAGGGATGGGCCTGTGGTAATTCTACTGAATAGCTTGGGCTGCAATGATTGTGCTAAATGAGCTGGGTAATAATGAATTTGTGGTAACTGTGCTGAATGACTGTGATAACCATTGAAACTGTGCCAAATGGTTTGTGCAGGGAGGGATCTGTGCTGACTGGTGAAAATCTGGCATTGCAGTGATTATGGCAGAAGGGTTTGGCAGCTATGTGTCTGTGGTTACCTTGCTGAAGGGATGGTACTGCAGTGATTGTGGCAAATGTTTTGGGCAGGGATGGGTCTGTGGTAGAGTAAAAAGCTAGACTTCAATGATTGGCCAAAGCATTTGTCAGGGATGGATGGTAACTGCACTGAAGTGCTGAAGCAGAGGTGACTATGCTGAATGCTTTGTTCACTAATTGGTCTGTGCTACCTGCTGTAGTGCTTGGGCTGACTGAAGTGTGGATCACCCTGGAGATGGGCAATGGAGCCTCTGTTCACACTGGAATGATCTACAGATCTCCAGCACAGGAAGAGGACCTAGATAAGCTACTGGTGTGAACCATTGTTAAGATGGCAGAAAAGGGGGAGGTACTGATGGTGGGGGACTGCAATCTACCAGTTATAGACTGAAGCCTCCCAGCTGTGACTTCAACTAGAAGGAGGGACATTCTGGACTCCCTGCAGGGGCATTCCTTAGACAACTACAGTAATCAGTGAACCCACTCATGATGGAGCAATACTCGACATGGTACTCTCTAATATTTTCTAATATTTAAACTCTAATAATATTAAAAAAAAATTGGGGAGACAGTATAGCGCAGTGGTTTAAGGCTCTGAGCTGCAAATCTGGAGACCTGTGTTTGAATCCCACAGCTCCCACTTGCATACTGTGTGACCCTGAGCAAGTCACTTATCTTCCCTGTACTATCAGGTTGCACCTGTAAACAAGCTTTCAGCTTAGTGTGTCTCATCTGGATAAACAATTGGAAATAAATAAATAAATAATAGGGATAGTGTTGCAGACATCAAGGTGAGAAGCCACCTGGAGTCCAGCAATCACTGTACAGTGTGGTTCAATAGACGAATGGCAATGGAATTGAACCACATGAGGGCAAAGGTCCAGGCCATCAGGAGGGCAGATTTTATAAAGATAAATGAATGCCTCAGGGATGATCTGCTGGGGGACTTATGTAGGGTGGAGGAACAGTGAATGAAGCTAAAATGAGCAATAGTGAAGGCAACAAACTTCTGCATCAAACAAGTGAAGAAAAGCAAGAGGAAAAACAGACTGCTATGATTCCTGAGAAAGGCGATGGAAAAGGTAGATGCTAAAAGGGTAGCATTAAGATGGTGTAAGGAGACAAAGAGGGAGGATGATAGGGAGGTATATCGTGGGAAACAGAGGGATGCAGGGAAAGCAGTAATGAGAATGAAGGCACAAACTTAAGAGGGAATAGCCCATGTAATAATGAAAGGGGACAATACATTTTTTGAGATTTGTAAGAGAAAACAGGAAGACCAGGTGGGATTGTTAGGCTGAAAAGGGGAGGAGGCTGTGTTGAGGAGGACTAGGAAAAGGCAGACATCCTGAACAAATACTTTTGTTCAGTGTTGACAGAGGAAGGAGAAGAGGAGAGGACACAAAAAAGTAACAGGAGCATTGAAGGAAGAAGGTTAGACACTAGTCCATCTTCTGAGGAGACAGCCCTGAGGGACTCACAAATCTGAAAGTGGACAAAGCAATGGGGTCAAACAGGGTGCATCCAAGGGTACTGAGGGAGCTCAAAGAGGCACTGACTGCACCTCTGACAGTTCTGCTTAACAGTTCATAGGAGCTGGTCTGGAGGATTGAAGTAGCGCAGATGTAGTCCTGATTCATTAAAGTGGTAGCAGTGAAGAGGCTAGCAATTATAGAACAGTCAGCCAGACCATGAGTGGTGGGGAAAATAGTGGAATCACTGCTGAAGAAAAGGATTGTGAAATATCTTGAATCCAGTATGTTGCAAGACCCGAAGCAAATTGGATTCATGGTGAAGGTAATGTCAAATGAATCTAATACATTTATTTAACTGGATGACCAGGGAACTAGATCAGGGTGGAGTGTTTCAAGTTTATATTTATTTAGCATGTATAAAATCATCTGATTATCACATACAAAAAGGACATGTCACAAGAAGGCCATACATACACATAATACATTTATACAGAACAAATAGCCAATGTGAAAGTATACATCACTTCTTTCTAGAATTATTGTAAAATACAATAAATATATGTCATTAAATTATTAAAAAAGGATCCCTAATCTGGCACTGGGTCCAAACAGTGCCGACAACAATAGTGTCAGCATGGTGCACAAGGGAGAAAGGACACTGATTTTTTTTTGCAGGGGGCTCTGCCCCATGGTTAAGCCATCTTAAGGATTCTCACTCTGAGGGGGCGGATCCTGGGAAAAGTTAAAAAATCATGGGGCTATTATGGCCCATTGTAAAAACTATTTTAAGTCCCGAGTGTGCCAGAAAGGTCAGAACCCAAGATTAAGACCCTGATCTCCACTGCTGCTGGCCGAGCTGCTTGATGCCCCAGCCCTCCATACTACAGGAGCAGCTCAGACAGCCTCCTGGCTGCAGGTGGTTTTGTCCTGTCTGCAGCACCATGGACAGTGACCAGGGGAGAGTGCTTACAGCATGCGCTGTAAAACCTTAGTCGCTGTCCATGTGAGCACTTACCAGTATAGTGCGGCGCTATTCTGGTAGCACTCAAATGATGGGGTATCCCCTCATCTTACCACTAATGATACATAAACAGGACATAATAAGCAGAACATTCATTATGACAGTGAGCATAAAACCTTATATACAATGAAGCAGCTGCAAAAACGTGACTGCTTACATCACAAAGGAACATGCATTCAGGTATCCTTAACCGTTCATGATCTGTTGTAATTCTGGCTATATCCCCGCATATTTTCTCCACCCATTGTGTTCTTGCCCCTTGTACCAAAGGACACTCAAAAACAACATGGAATACATTAACTTTTTTTCTCCATGTTGCATTTACAGACAACTTGACAGTTAACACAATCATACATGAATTGACAGACTACATTCCCCTTACTACTACTACTGAAACCACCCAGTCCCCTGGGGTTACTTGAATTCTCTCAATATTATTGTTAGAAAGGTAGCTGGCAGCTGGTAGGGAGCTAATTAGGGGCTTCTTACATAATGACATTATTGTTTACTCAGCTAGCCTGAGGGAAGAATGATTAGGTCATTCAGAACTCTTGCAGCAGCATATGCCACACTGCGTGGACAGCTGCTCTGGGGAGCTTAGAATGCTCAGTTTGTGCCAGCCAGTTGTTCAGTGAGGAGATGAGAGTGGCAGAAGGCTTGCCAGTGGGCCCTGAGGTGAGGGCCTAGGATTTCTCGCCCTAGTGGAGTGTCATTTCCAGCTTCCAGTGAAGTGGTGGAGACCAGTGCTACAGCAGGATTTCCTGATTTCTACTCCAGTGAAGTGAAAAGAACTGCTTGTTCTCAGTTGACTCAAGGGGCAATCCCTTGAAGGTTCTATGTGTGTTCAACTGCCTAGGATAGGAACTGACAGACACTGTTTGACCGGGTACCCAGGAGAGTGCCTTTCTTTTTCTTTTGTTGTTCCCTGCCCTTTGGATGGGATAACCTTTGTGAGTGCTGTTCTAGGAGACCAGATCTCTACATCTTTTAGGGGAACTGATAGTCAGGGGGTGCCCATAGATAAGGCTGAATCGCATCTGTCAGTGCCCCTAGTTTAACCTAAGTGAGTGAAGTACCATTAAACTGTTCACCCAAGTGAAGGTAGTTTTGTTCTTTGGTCACCCCAGTGTGTGATGAAGATAAAGTATGGGACCTCTAGCATTTCACTGAAGAATGGGGGTTTCAATTGTGTAATCCTGAAGAATGGCAGAGACTGTCAGTTGGGGCAAAGGGTTTGCTTACGAGACAGGGATTCCTGGTTTGTACAGGGCACCAGTTATACCTGAGCAAGGGCCAAGCTGTAGGTTAAGGTGTGTGACTGAGTTTCACTAATGTGTACCTATGTTTGAAGAAGAGTTCTGAGTGTGTGGCTTAGATTCACTAAATGACACTCATGGGAGGAAAATGTTCATGTGCGTGGCCAGGTTTCCACTAAATGCACCTTTTGGAAATTTGGGAAGAAGATGTTTCTTTTGTGTGTTAATGAACTGTACTGCATGCAAGGAGAGTTCATGAAATGTACCTTTCCAGACAAGACTACCCCTTGAGGGTCCACTTCTGCTTTAATGTTTCATCTGTAGAATAAAGTCATAATGCACAATCCCAGTTACTTTTATGGACATTCCAATTATTTGCTTCTGGTTGTGTGGATTTACTGGGGTCCCCTCAGCAGGTTAGATCTAGTATATGCCTAGCTGCCTCAGCCCAGGAACTGGGTTGTGTTATTTACACAAGGTTCATGTTGTTTTGTTTATGTACCCCCAACCCTCTATTCATCTAGAAAAAGAGTCAGGTATACATCCTAACACCAAGGGAGGTAACTACCTGTTTGTAAAGTAAAAGGGTATGGCAGTATATGGGTACCAGTGTTCCAGATTTTAAATGGGAGGTGTACTCACTAGTTAAAAATAGCCCAGGGGTTACATAAAATGGGGGACCATCTTGTGATACTTAATTTGGGGTGAGAGGCAGGCTGAGGGTATGTCTAGGATCTTTCTGTCTGGTCGTGGTGCCCCAAACAGAAGATCGTTTACCAGAAAGCAAAGTTGTGCAAAGTAAAATGCCTCCTGAAAGTCTTTTGCTGCCCGAGTTTCTGTGGAAAAGAAAGAGGAAGAATTCACTGCTTGTGTGTTTACTTTGACATTGTGGACTGAGAAATAATTGCCCTTGTTTTGTGATAAAAGCACTTAAAATAAGCATTTATCAATGCTGAATGTTGATTGCGTTGGTCCGTTAAGCTTGCTCACTGTCCATGTGTCACTCGCTCATTCTGTTTCTCCTGGTGCTGCAGGCTGCTCTTTTGTACTGGGTGCCTGCCTGCATTGGCACATTTTTATGCCCACAAAGAAATCTGCAGCTGTTCTGACAGAGCTCCGTTGAGGTGGGTCACTCCCCATCTCTCATGCTCATTCTGTTTCTGCTGGCACTGTAGGCTGCCCTTTTGTACTGGGCTCCTGCCTCTGTTGGCAGCTTTTTCTGCCCTCAAAGAAATCTGCAGCAGTCCTGACACAGTTCCGTTAAGCTAGCTCAGTCCCCCTCTCTCACTGGCTCGTTCAAATTCTGCCGGCACTGCTGGCTGGCCTTTTGTGCTGGGCTCCTGCCTGCATTGCCGCCTTTTTCTGCCCTCAAGAAAATCCACAGCAGTCATGATAGAGCTCTGTTGAGCTAGCTCACTACCCCTCTCTAACTTGCTTGTTGTGTTTCTCCTGGCGCTGCAGGCTGCTGTTTTGTAGTGGGTTCCTGCCTCTGTTAGTGCCTTTTTCTGCCAACAAAGAAATCTGCAGCAGTCCCTACAGATCTCCACTGAGCTCGTTCACTCCCCCTCTCTCACTCGCTCATTCCATTTTTGTCGACACTGCAGGCTGCCCTTTGGTACTGGGCTCCTGCCTGCATTGCCACCATCTTCTGGCCACAAAGAAATCTGCAGCAGTCATGATAGAGCTCCCTTGAGCTCACTCACTCACTCTCCCTCTATCACTCATTCATTCTCTTTCTCCTTCTGCTGCAGGCTGCCCTTTTCTACTGGACCCCTGCGTGCATTGCTGTTTTTTTCTGCTCACAAAGAAATCTGCAGCAGTCCCAACAGAGCTCCGTTGAGCTCACTCACTCCCCCTCACTCACTCACTCTTTCTGTGTCTCCCACTGCTGCAGGATGCCCATTTGCACTGGGTTCCTGCCTGTGTTGGCAGCTTTTTTGCCCACAAAGACATCTGCAGCAGTCCCGACACAGCTCCACTGAGGTTGCTCACTCCCCCTCTCGCACTCGCTTGTTCCGTTTCTGCCAGCGCTGCAGGCTGGTGTTTTGTACTGGGCTCCAGCCTGCATTGCCACCTTTTCCTGCCCACAAAGAAATCTGCAGCAGTCATGATAGACCTCCATTGAGCTCGCTCACTCCCCCTCTCTCACTCGCTCATTCTGTTTCTCCTGGCGCTGCAGGCTGCCCTTTTGTACTGGGCTCCTGCCTGCACTGGCACCTTTTCCTGCCCACAAAGAAATCTGCAGCAGTCCTGACAGAGCTCCGTTGGCCTCCCTTACTCCCCCTGTCTCACTTGCTCGTTCTATTTCTGCCGGCGCTGCAGGCTGCCCTTCTGTATTGGTCTCCTGCCTGTGTTGCCACCCTTTTCTGCCCACAAAGAAATCTGCAGCAGTCATGCTAGAGCTCTGTTGAGCTTTCTCACTCCCCCTCTCTCAGTCACTCATTCTGTTTCTCCCATGGCTGCAGGCTGCCCTTTTGTACTGGGCCCCTGCATGCATTGCTGCCTTTTCCTGCCCACAAAGAATTCCGCAGCAGTCTCAACAGAGCTCGGTTGAGCTCACTCACTCCCCTTCCCTCACTCGCTCATTCTGTGTCTCCCAGCGCTGCAGACTGCCCTTTTGTAGCGGGCTCCTGCCTGCGTTGGTGCCTTTTCCTGCCCACAAAGAAATCCGCAGCAGTCCCGACAGAGCTCAGTTGAGCTCGGTCACTTCCCCCCTCTCTTAGTCGCTCAATCCTAATCTGTTCCAAACACTGATTTCCAACAGCTACTGTGGTATTCTGCGCTGGAAGTGTGGAAACACATTTTAGCAAGGATGTGAAAAATGACAGCTGTACCGTTCATAAGGAGGTGTGAACAAATGCCAGTGTTGAAAATCTGGCATGAAAATATTACTAATTTGCGAACTTACAAGGGTGTGTGGAAACTGCACAACACACATTCATAACACAGTCATTTTATGGAGTTTCATCACAAAATTTTCAACATAGGCATTTTAGGACCTCTGCTCATGAACAGTGTCAATGTGTACCGAACACTGATTTCCCACAGCGACCGCACTATTGTATGCCGGAAGAATGAAAACACATTTTGGCCAGGATGTGAAAAATGGCAGCTGCACTGTTCATAAGGAGGTGTGGAAAAATGGCAATGTTGAAAATCTGGAGTGGAACTATTGCAAAGTTGTGAAGGTACAAGCGTGCGTGGAAACCGTGCAATGCACATTCATAACACACTCATTTTATGGACTTTCATCACCAAATTTTCAACATTGGCATTTTAGGACCTCTGCTAATGAACAGTGTCACTGTCATTTTCATATGAAAATCTGGAGTGAAAATATTAATTTGCAACGTTACGAGCGTGCGTGCAAACTGCGCAACGCACGCTCATAACACAGTCATTTTATGGAATATCTTCACAAAATCTTCAACATAGACATTTTATGACCTCTGCTCATGAACAGTGTCACTGTCATTTTCTTAATCTGTCCTGAACACTGATTTCCCAGAGCAACCGCGCTATTCTGCGCCGGATGTGTGAAACACATTTTGGCCATGATGTGGAAAATGACAGGTATACTGTTCACAAGGAGGTCTGAAAAAATGCCAATGTCAAAAATCTGGCATGAAAATATTGCAAATTCACAAAGTTACAAGCGTGCATAGCAACTGTGCAACACACGCTCGTAAAACAGTCATTTTTTGTATTTTTCCCATCAAATTTGCAACATAGGCTTTTTGAGAGCCCACTTCATGAACCCTGGCACTGTTGTTCCATTAATCAAGTCCCAAAAGGGATGGCATGACAGTGCCAGAATTCATGAGGAGGGGTCCCAAAAACCCTGTGTTGAAAATTTGGTACCAAAATTCCAAAAAATGCCTGAGGTATGCATCAAAGTTGAAAAAAACCCTATTTATTCCATTATACAGCTTACTGACATTTGCTCAGTTTGCGGTCGGCTTTGAAAGTAAAGGCGTGTTCCAGTCCACCGAAGATAGTGCGCCAGACTCTGGAGGTAAGTATAGAATTGGGGTGGGGAGGCAGGGTGCACAGTGGGTGGGTGTGGGTTGTGGGAGGGTAGGGAGACCACCGAGGGACTGTTTCCTTTTTCCACAGGAAAAAACCAAAAACATTGCGGGACCATTTTTGGTTTTACAGGGGCATCTGGCATGCTGGGGTGGCCTCCCAGCATGCAAACTGAGTCTTTTTTGGGGGGGCAGCTGTAGCCGATGGGGAACTGGGCACCCCCATCAGCACATAACAAAAGGAGGGGTTACATTATGCCGATGGGGATTGGGCAGCCCCGTTGGCACATAACAAAAGTGGGGGGATTACATAATGCCAACACGAAGTGGGCTCCCCTGTCAGCAACATTAATCTTGAGGCACTGAAGCAATCAGGGATTGGGGCCCCCATTGGAAAACAAACACGGTGGGGGGCACATGCTGCTGAGGCGGATTGGGCTCCCCCCTCAGAAGGAGGGGTCTTAATATTGTTTGTGAACATGGTGGCAAGCCACTGACATGTTCACAAACAGTATCACTGTAACAAGGTTCTGCCCAGCAATGACGGGTCACTTCCTCATTGCAGCGAATGGCTTACACTGCAATGATGAGGCAGGCCCTGATTGCAGTGGCCAAAACCTTACAAGGTTGTGGCATGCTGGCTGAACTAGTGTCAGCAGCAGCATGCCATGGTATTGGGGAAAGTGTGCCAAGCCTTTAAAGGCTGTGGGGACAGTGGTCACAACACTGCTGGGCCTCCACAACCTGCTTCTGGAAAGCTGCTGCAATATGTTTCTTGAGCATGCACGCAAACAACATAAAAACTGTTTAAAAGTTGCAAATTTCCAATGAAAAGTATTTGTGGACTTAAAAGACAGTGTGTACAGTGAAATCTGGGGGAGTTGCTAATGAAAATGCACCAAGTACTGCTTGAAAATGCCTTAAAATGCTTGCCCCACTGAAATTTCAAGCCGAGGAAAAAAGTTGCTGTTTGCAGTTTAAATTTTGCCTTCTCGATGATTGCCATGCAGGAGTGCGGCAGAGAGAAAGAGCTCATTTACATGGCATCGTGTGATTGGTCCTAGACCACCTAAGCCCCACCCTTGCCTGAGTCTCAGCTTGTGGAACATTCATGAAGTAGCAGCCTGAATCAGAAGTGCTTCTATAGCAGCAGTTTTCCTAACTTTTTCACCAATAACCAAAGCTCAACCCATATTTCTACCAACTCAAGGTGATCGTAGCAACTGTTAGTTGTTCCGTCAGCCCATTTCACCCCAGAGGCCTTCCTTGAGTTGACAGCAGGCCATATTCCATTGACAGTGAAAACCATCTACTGCCTGTAAGTACCCTGTGCAAAAGAAAATGACTGTGGTGCTGAAGTCGGAAAACTGTGTAAGAACTAGATCAAATGCAGCAAAAGTACTGAAAGAGACATTTTTGTGAACATTTAAATCTTGGACTTAGTGTATAAAAGTACTGTTTTCAAAGAAAGCAACTTTAAGGCAAATGATCCCTCTGGTCCAAGTGCTTGTAAAGTAATGGATTGAGAATAAGTAAAGTGAACTTGTGCTTGAGAATATCAGTTGAAATGCAAAAGATCCAGACAGTATCCTAGCAATTTTTAACTGAGTGTGATGCAAAGTTACAGTCACCATGTCGAGGTATAGCCAGCAATGTAAACAAAGCAGCACCATTTTAGAACCGTGTTTTCAAACCCAAAACAAAGTTTCAAATGGTTTCTTGCTAAGTTGTGGAATACAATTGCAGCAGCCAGGCAGCCTATTAGTGAACTTTTTCCTGTTTGTTAAAACCAAATCTCAGAGTGCTTGCAAAAATATTAATCTTGGGACTTGTGTGTTTTAATTTACAGAACATGGTGCAACAACCCCCTCCCCAACTACACACTCCATGCCAGGGCATGGGTAGCCCAACAAGAACAAGAACTAGCCCATTCTGAGTAATCGTATGACCATTCATCAGCACCTGCTAAAGTAGCTTTGTCAAACTATTTGGTTAATGTGTGCACAGTATGCCTAAAGCCAGGAAGAGATGTTCTGCCAATTCCACATTGCACAGACTGTAGAACATGATTTGGGATGAGCATGGCAGGTGGCACAAGGGTAGCTAAAGTGAAATGCATCTGTTTAGCTCCAACTTAGACACAGACAATGGACCCTGTAGAATCGGAACAACAGCGACAGGCTGGGTGCAGTAAGAAATACCCCATAGAGTTTGTAAAGGAGTTTCTGGACATTGTCTGTGCTGATGCTTTGCATGACCCAGAGTAAGCTAAGAGTTCCATACCACAGAAGGTGGAGTTATATGCTGCCAGTGCAGGTTCAGTAGATCTGTGGGTGGAAGACCCAAGTCCAAGACTCATGGGAGAGTCCAAGGTGGAGGAAGCATGTAACTGGGAGGCCAGTGCCTCTGAGGACAATGAAGAGTAGACAATTTCAGTTCCTGGGTAGAATGTATAGAAGAGAAGAGGAAGAAGCAGTAATGGCTTCAGAGAGACCTCATGAGTTGCCATTAGCCTTGGCTTCCAAGAAGCCTCCCAATGTCCATGTAGAGGAAGGCTCAAGAACTGTGCCCTTGAGTGCAGAGGTGGACTGATTTTGCTCTGCATTAAGAGTTCGTGACTGGCACAACCTGGACTGGCCACCACAAAGCTGTGCTTCTGGATTGGGGTTTGTTAGAAGCAGCAAGGTGATGAGAATTGTGCGTAGATGATCTCAGGCCAAGTACGGACAATCATACCCTTCTACCCTTGAAAAATATGGGAAGAAATTGAGAAAGACAGGCATGCCCGGTTGTGGGAGGAGGCTTGTGCCAGCCTGCACCCTAGAGTAAACAAGTGGGTCTGAATTAAAGTGTGTAATGAGAGACTGCAATTCTGGAGGTGTGGCAGGACCTTGTTAATTAACTCTGTCAGAGTAGTGGACAAACCTACCATTCTGGATGTTATTATAGCTCTATATACAAATAATAAAACATCTGTCAGATATAAAAAAGGAGGGGATAGGATTACTAAATTTGCAAGTAATATTGGTCTTAGGCAGGGATGTGCCCTGTCGCCAATTAGTGTTGTGCGAAATTGGAATATTTCGCCAAGTGAAATATTTTGCATAATTAACACATTATGCAAAATATTTCACTTGGCAAAATGCAAAATGTCACCCCTCAGCTGTGAGAGAAACTTTGCCCCTAAGCCAGCGAAATTCTCCTGAGGGTGAAATTTCACCACCACGGGTGAAATTTCACCACTGTTGGTGGAATTTCATCACCCACGCGGGTGCAATTTTGCTTCCTGTGGGTGAAATTTCACCATCTATGCTAGACTGGTGACCTGGCAAAACTGATGGTGAAATTGTGAAATTTCACCACAGTTATGCAAAACTTTTTGTGTGCTGAAATTGGTGATTTCGCCACAATTTCACCGGCAAAATTTTATTTCACTGCATCCCTATTGTCAATACTGTTCAACTTATTCCTGAACTAAATTATGAAAAAATTGTACAGGGAAGAATTCCATATGTTAAAGATAGGTTCCAAATGCTGTCCTCATTTGGCATACACTGATGACATAGCACTGATTTCTACTAGCTAGGTATCAAAAGGTTGATGCAAGAATTTCAGAAAGAATGTGAAGGAGTGGAGCTTGAAATAAATTATAATAAAACAAAATGCATGATCTGCAATAAAAATCCAATAAAATCAGGGAAAGACTTAGAGTTACTGTACAATAAGCATAAGATACAGATAGTCAAGGAATTCTGCTATTTAGGGATTTATATCTTATAATTTAAAGTGAAATAAACATAAAAATGATCAGACAAAAAAAGTAAAAAGATTCACTCTGGTGGTGGAGGGCTCTGTCTATAAATTTAGGGAAAAATCCACTAATGGGTGTATCAGAACTTTAAATGCAAAAAAAAAAATAAGTCAAATCTTATATAGTGCCTAAATTTTATAGGAAACTATTAGATCTCCCACCTGGGGCCTCTTCAGTCATGGTAAGGCTAGAGCTTGGGCAACTCCCACTTAAATGTAGAATGTAACAAAGGCAGGCACTCTGTTTTATTAAAATTTATAATCAAGGTGAAACAAGACTCCCAAAAGCATGCATAGATTATATGATTGAATATGTAGAGAGAAGGGGTTCTCCTTCCTCTACTTTGAGATAATTAATAGGATCTTAAACTCCTATGGCTTATTGGACTGCTAAACATAATGCCTTATAACTCCAATAGAGTTGGTTAAAGCCAAGGTGAAGTCCAGAATAAAGGAGGTCCCAATGCAAAGTAATTGTAAGATAAGCAATTGGCTAGCAAGGAATAAAAGAGATTTCATAATGGCTCCATACTTTTCTATAATAAGAAATAGATCAAAAAGAAGAATTCTGCCTAAATTTTGATTTGGCTATTATGAAAGCCAAAGATTAAAAGCCTTCTATGCTAAGAAGACTCCACAACCATTTAAATGCCAGTACGGGAAGGCTGACCAACTTCATTTACTATTACTGTGCCCTTTATATGTGAAAGAAAGAAGGATGATTCTGGGTCAGTTTCAAGAACATATGGATATGGAACCAAAATACCAGTTGAATGCATTATTGAACTCTGATTGCCCTGATGTACTGGAGGGGGTTATACAGATGTGTAAGATTATTGAGACAACAAAGAAGCATATTATTTAGAGTGATACAAAGTAAATAAGAATTAAATAAGGGGGCATTGGAATAGTGCAATATACAATATAGCAGGTACTCTAGGGAAACAATGTGCAATATTGTAATGCATAGGATGGTATAGATTGTGTAAGGGCTGATTTTAAGTGTATAAATTATATTATGAAGACTTGGATTAGTATATGACATGTGCAATCAAATCAATATGACAGTGTATTGTATTGTAATGGCAATTTTAACTTGTCCATCAATACATTTTATTTGAATTGAATTGAACTGCTTTGCAAAAAGCTCATGCTGTATTTCCGCTCCATACAATGAAATGCTAAGAACGTTTGACTCAAATGCTCTGTTTAAGGCAACATATGAGTTACCAGCAATTATTTTACTGAACCTTTGAATGTCTTTTGCTACTTGACTTCCTTGTTTTTCTAGCAGACTGAAAGTGAAATTTCTGATTCCATTTTATCAATCATCAACCCCAAATATTTATTTCAATGGTCTATGTAACCAGTATAATGTTATGATTGTGCAACTGTGTTACTATGTTTTGGCCATTTGCACTCTCAGTTCCACGAGGAATTACCACCATGCAGGGGTACCAAAGGCAAGGAACCCTTGAAGAGAGTTCCACCCCTACAGGTCAAGGTCCAGGTTCAAATTTATTTGATATTAGTAAATATAAAAAATGATTTGTTACATACCATACAACTCTTTAAAATCACAACTGACAATTTACAAATTACAGTTGACAGTTTACAACAATTTATGCTTCACTTTACAATTAAACAATACATATTTAATAACAAATACAAAACAATCTTACTCTACAGGCCCGACTAACATATACTTTCATCTCTATTGCACCTTGAATTCATACTCTCCATTTTAAATTTATCACTATCTTGTGTGCAAAACTTGACAAGGCAAATATCTGTGAAGGTTTTTCTGGATTGAAATGGCTTTCAGTTGTTATTTTTTGTTTGCAATCCAGATATATTTTTAAACATATCAAATATTATTTTTTTTTATTTCTCCTTGAAAACTTGTGCATTCTAAATTTAAGTGTAGAATGGACATTACTGCATTACTACAACCAGTACAGATTTACTTTTCATTTTGTATACATTCTATATTTCCTTACTTTGAATATAGTCCGAATCTTAAACAGATTAGTGCCCTCCTATGTTTGATGTTTTCACAAATTGACAGGTATTTTTCAAGTTTAAATACACTTTTTATATGCTTCAAACTAGCACAGTTCCATGCATTACCTAATATTTCCGTATCTTTCTGAATTTCATTATCTAAGATTCTTTGTATCATCTATGATACCAGTATCTTTGGACTTAGGATCCTCTTATTTATAGAATTATATTGCATCCCACACCGGTTTAGTTCTTGATTCAATTTACCAAACCATGTTAATGTACTATGGTCCTATTTAAATACTGCTTCTTGCCAACAATTATATATTAAGCTATCAGGAGCAGCTAATCTTATTTTGCCCCAATATCTGATGCATTATTTCATAATTGAAGCGAAAAGTGAAACCGTGCCAGTCTCAGCACAGAATTTGGGTGATTATTTTAGCAGTTAAGCATCGATGCTGAACAATATATGACTTTTTTGCCATTGCATGAGCAAAATGATTTATACCATTCACTGTTTTGTTAGCATTTCCTTTTAATTTCTTTATATGTTTATTCCATTTTAAGTTGTTACTAAAGACCACCCCTAGATATTGAAAATCAGTTTTCTCACTTATATTTACTCCATCAATTTTCCATACTCTTTTTTTTTTGTCTCCACAAAAACAACAATTTTTGTCCTGTCCAAGTTTAATAACATATCTAGTCTTTTCAATGTCCGCATTATCATAATTATAGCTCATTTTAGCCCAAGTGGGGTTTGTGATAACAGTACCATATCATCCACATATAATAAAATTTTTATTGGGACCCCATTTATATTTGGGGGAAATGGTTCAGTTTTCTCCAAATCATAGACAATTTCATCTATGTAGACATCAAAGGACTAAGGGCCAATAAGCATCCTTGTTTTACACCCATTTTAATATTTATTAGATCAGTGATTGTACCATCTTTACCATATTTGACCACCACTTTTGTATCTTTATGCAGTAGTTTAATGATAAGTAACAACTTTTCTTCCATTCCTCTTTTCTTCAGAATTTCCCATAATATGGACCAATTTACTGAGCTGAATGCTGATTTAATATCCAGGAAAGCAGCATACTGTATATTTTTTCCCTTTCAGACTTGTGTATATTCGTCTATAATATAGTTCAATATAAAAATCTGATTGGTTGTCTAGTAGCCTTTATGAAACCCTGCTTGGTATTTTGAAATTATTTTGTTTTCCTCCATCCAAAGTTGGATTCTAGTTAAAATTATCCATGAAAATACCGTAAGGCTTATATTTAGAAGATTGATGGGGTAATAATTTCCTGGTAACAGTACTGAGCCTTTTTAATGAAGTGGCACAATCACTCCCATCTTCCAATTTTCTGGAATTACTTTATATTTTAAGATATTTTCAAACAATTTCACTAGTAAATCTGCTCACCAATCTGGGTTTGCTTGGTACATTTCTGCCCCAATTTCATCAATCCCAGAGGCCTTGTTTCTTTTTTGTTTTAGAATTGCCTGTATTACTTCGTCTTAAGTTAACTGCAGCCAGTATGGCACATTTAGTGAAGATTTCTCCATTTTTTCTGATTCACTAATACTCATTTCTGTAATCCTAGGTTTGTTAAAAACTTAATGGAAATAGTTCTCCCATACCTTAGGAGGGATTACTGATATTACATTATATATATCCCACTTTATTACATGTGCTACAAGCTGCCAAAAGTCCCTGCTATCCTTCTGCTCAATTGCATCTTGAAGAGAGTGTCACATTTCTTCATTATATTGTTTTTTCTTCAATATCATATCTCTATATTCTTGTTTCATATTTTTCAGTGCTTTCCAGTCTTCCACCGTATTATATTTATTAATTTGCTTCCCTATTTTACTTATTGCATTTCTTAAATTAATGCATTCCCAATCAAATTATTTTGCTTCATTATTTCTTATAATTTTCTTTTTCCCTTGAATGTTTTTTAATTCCTTTATCACCTGTTCTTCAATCTTTTGATAGTTTAGAAGTAAAGCCTCTATGTTCTGAGAGTTACATTGACAATTTAAATGACTACTAAGATTCTTGATATTTTCCACTTTTGCTGTCTGTATATCCTGTCTAGTCAGTATATTTTATATGATTTCATCTTTTACTTTGATCCATTTAATTTTCCTATTGTTTTGTATAAGCAAATTATTTTCTGCAACATGTGTCTCAGCTACACATTCAGTCTATACTCCTATTTTTACATCCAGTATAGCTTTCAGTGGATGATGATCCCAGTTGTTTACCACCTCTAGGTTTTCCATATTTTCATAAGAAGAAAATGTCAATTGCAATATAATCCAAAAACACTGACTCCTTTTTTATATGCATATGCGGATTTATCATCTCAGTCTCCTTGTCATCTCCCATTAAGGATACATAGGTTTAAATTGTTCAGAGACTCCAATAATAGTTCCCCTTGTCTATTTATTTTTTTGTCCATTGATTCTCTGAGTGTAATTTTGAATATATCATCTAGGTTCCAAATGTTATTTATGTCTTCAATTTTTATTTATTTTTTACCAGGATAGTCACACTAAGCTGAAAGCTTGTTTACAGGTGCGACCTGGGAGCACAAGGAAGTTAAGTGACTTGCTCAGGGTCACACAGTATGCCAGTGGGGGCTGTGGGATTCAAACCTAAGGCTCCAGGTTTGTAGCTCAGAGCCTTAAACCACTGCGCTATACTGACTTCTAAACAGATATACAAGAAAAGGAAATTTTGATATCTAGAGGGAATATTCTACCAATTATGACTATTTTATTTTAAATTATGCCTATTTTGTTCCAAGTTCAAGCATTCCAATCTCCCCCAACTAATATCATTTTGTCTGGGCAAGTTATTTGTATCTGTAGTATTACATTTTTAAATGTCTTTATACATTCTACAATGGGGGTGCCTATGATGTTGGGGGGGGGATATGCTTTAACCAGTATATATTTTACTTGTTTCTCATATGACAATTCAGTCACCCAAATATAGTACTTGTCTTCATTCCATACACAGCTGGCTGTCAGGTTAGGACGGACCTTTAAAAGTGTCATCACCCCTCCTGTTGGTCTCCCATATTTGCTCATCTTTTTCGCAGGTATACACCAACTTTAGTATACCTCTACACAAAAGTTGTCCCAATTTTGGGACCAAGTATCTTGAAGCATAATTATATGGAATTCTGATAAAAAATTAACAAAACCCAAATATTTTACTTTGCCTGCCAACCAAGCTATATTCCAACTCAGTAACTCAATATTTCTTTCTATCTGGCCCCTTTCTTCTCCTAAGCATCAATTATCTTCACTCAGTTCACTTAAAATGTAATACTGATTACTTTCCAAGTTAACTGAGTTATGTTCATTGATTACATTTGCATTTATGTCACTTACAGATTGTACTGACCTTTCATAACTTTCCAGACTTTCCAGTAGAATACTATTATTTATTCTTGGACCTTTTTCCCATCTGCCCGGTAATCACTTTTCTTTCCCCCCCTGCTAATATATTATTATCTGCTAGCAGATGATGTTCTTGTTCTACTGGTTTCATATAATCCAAACTTTTCTGTTGTCTTCTTCCAGCTTGGGTTTTAGAGTCTTTCACAGTTTCTTCCTTTCTCTTAATCTCACTTCTGTCTATCCTTTGACTGATTTTATCTCTCTACATTCTCTATCACTATTGTTTTTTCTGCCTTAAAACCAATTTCTGCAATGTTCTCTCTCCTGCCTATTAACTTTTGTCTAATATTGCAACTTATTCTACAAACCATGTATATCCATCCTTTCTCATTTCCTCCCTGGTATCTGTATGTCAAACTTATGTAATTCCAAGAGAGTTTATTTCCCAGCACTCCTCTGCATATATTGTACACTTCCAATTTAAGTGTCATATGATTCTCATACTTACTTTTTGGGATTCCTTTTTAGAAGACAGTTGGTAGAATTTTCCCTCTAAATATCAAATCGTCCTTATCTTGTATATCTGTGCTAGATTTATCTATAACTTTTCTTCCTGATTTCCTTAATTTTCACATTGTTTTTGCTGTTTCCAACTATTTTGTATTTTAACTTCTGCCTCTGGGTGTATTTCTTGTAAAATTTAGTATTTTTTAACCACACCATTTTCCTCAGCTTCCAGTATTTTCCCTATAAGGGATGGGTTCGCCTCTCTCATCTCTGTTTGCCATTTTTCCTGCCTAATTTCTTCTCTTTCTCTTTCTACATTATTTTTACCTTTATTTTTATTTTCCTTTAGCTCTTGTATTAACTTTTCTGTTTCTCTTACTTCATTTTCACTGATTTCTTTTGTAGTTTGTTGTATTGCTTTTCCTTTTATCATCTCATTTTTATTTTTAGAATATTTCTCCATTATAGCTGCTAACTCCATGGGCTGGACTCACAAAGGTTGGATGTAAGCTGTGACAATGGCAGCTTGCACCAACCATCCCTGAGTCTTGGACCCTAAGCTCAATTCAGCATCAGACAGGGTCCTGGAGTCTGCATCCTGTGGCTTGTGGCACCAGTCCAAGGAAGGATGCAGCCCCAGGAATGCAACAAGCCATGGGAGAGGTGGTCAGCAGATCCACCCACTGAAGGAAGTGTGGCATGTGTCCATGCCCCCCATGCCCACAGTTCCCACAGTCCCAACAGCCCAGTGTGGGCAATCACTCCCCGAAGCCTGATACTGCCAACCTATGGGCCCCAATGGGCTATAGTAACACCCCCTCCCCACCCAATGTCCAATCACCCACATCCCACAATGCCTACCCCTTCCCCACTGTGGGAAGGGCATCACCCAGTTACTCCCTGGTGGTCCAGTGGTCCCCCGCCCTCCACCCAGCAGTGCAAGCCCACCCTGCTTCCCCCCACAAACACATACCTGGTGGGTGAGCTGACGACTGGCACAGCCCGCCTCTCACCACCATGACCAGCCACCAACTGAGCTTTGACAAGAGCACATACAGTAATTTTGCACTCTCTGTGAATGGCAGCGGTTGTCATTCAAGGAACATGTATACTTATTGTACGTGCTGTTGGCAAAGCTCAGTCAGTGGCTGACTGTGGAGGTGAGAGGTGGGTTGTGCCAGTCATCTACTTGCCTGCTGGGTGTGAGTGCACAGTGGGGGCTTGGGGTGGGGTGGGCTAGCACTGTGGCTGGGGGGTTGGGGCCACTAGGCCACCTGGGCAGTTATGGGTAGTTGGGTTCATGCTTCACCCCTCACAGGTTGGAATCTGAGGGGGTGAATGGGGATTGGGGGATCCAAAAGCCCATAAGGGTTTCAGTGTATGTGGAGTGTGTTTCAGGACTGGGAGGTGCATGGCCCACACTGGCACTTCTGTCCCCTGCTGTTTGGGATTGGGGCATAGGGGGCTCCTATGCATGGGTGTATGTGCATGGGGGTGTTGGTTGACTGAGAATGGAGCTGCTGGGTAGTTGTAGCCCATAAGAGCTCACTGGTGCTCCAATGGCAGCACAGTGGCAATCCCCAGTGGATGGCAAAGACCACTTATACCAGCATTTAGCTGGCATAAATGTTCTTTGACAAATGTCCAATGGTGGTTGGCTCTGAATCCCGACTTAGGTACTTAGCAGCCACCCTACCTGAATAGGGTGCAAATGCTGCCATAAACCCCCTTATGCCATGTTGCAAGGGTGTTTATGGTGCATAGGTCCACTTTGGTGCAGGCAGCCTGTGGCATGTCACAGGCTACCTTTCTGAATCCCATCATAGTGCAACTCATGAAGCAAGTGCTACTTGCACCTTTTTTGTGGATGCAAGTCACCTTGTGTCCTAAGTTGCAGTTTGTGAATCCAGTCCCTTGTTTCCAGCATCCTTTGCTAAACAGGAACTTAGCAGGGATGTAAAATCTATTAAAAATGTGTTATTCAATGCTATTCCATCCCTAATCTCTCTCAGCAACTTTTATATGTTGTCTTCTACTCCATATGTTTCTTTCCCTTTCTTTCCTTCTCTAGAACATCACCATCCATCCTTAAACTATTTCCTATTATGTGCGAGATATCAGGCAGACATTGAGCAGGTGGGTCCAATTTTGGTTTGAGTATATATGGAGTGAGAAAAGCTTCCAAATCTCCTAGGAACGAAATACTAAGACATTGATTTGATCTTTCTACAAAGATCTTCTTTTCAAGTTGCTCCTCTATTTGTATTTTATCTCCTACCTTTTTCGGTTCTATCTGTACTGTATCTTTCTCTTCTTTTCTTTTTATAATACTTGCTTCTTCTTTCTTTGTGTCTACTTGAACTACCACCTCTATATTTTATTTTGTATGTCTTGTTTCCTCTATAACATTCTTCCTTTCAGTACTACATATCTTTGTCATCTTGGCACATTTCCACAAACCTGTTAGTTATACTCTCAAAGTCTCTAATTGGTTTTAATGATGGATGCTGTCCCTTGGTGTCCAAGGACCCAGTTTGTGTGTGTTTCTTTATAGGTGAGGAACTTAATAGTGGGAGGGAGGAGTTTTGTATTCTTAACACCTCCTTTTTTCCCACTAAATTTATCTGGCTAAATGGAGCCAATATGTAGCTGGTAATTTTCTTTTCAGTATTCAGTTTTTTCCCTTCCTTTATCCACTTCCCTTTACAATCTGAACCTTTCTTACCCTTACAAGTTAGTAAGTTTGCCATTTGTTTCTTCTTTTTTTGTCTTGTGTTCATCATTTTCTCACAGATTTTCTATACATATAGGTTTTACAAAACAGTCCAGGTTCCTGTAAAATGTATCCAAACTTCTAAACTACTGTGCTACTAGTGTTTTGTCACTTTTACCCCCTACTTAGTTTACAAAACTCAAAACTAATTCATTTCTACATCTCATATATGTCCATTGATTTTAAACATAAAGCTTCTTCTGTTCCTTTGTTGTTTGTCAGTAATCCTTTTCTTTCCAGGATAACCTCTGCTGTAACCCAGCTTAGAATGTTCAAAGAACTTCCAGTCAACCACTGTTCATAGTCCAGCAACTCTTGCACTCTTATATTCTCAGTCCTTGTGGTCTTCCAAGTCCTGTAGTTCAAAAAATGCATGCAGTACAGACCCACTACAAAAAACATAAAAATCTTTTTCAAACACTTCCTTAACACATTCTAATATACAGAACAGAAATAAAAACTATCAGAAGTTTTACTTAAAAAATTTAAGAAGGTGTTCTAATCAGTTTACAGATTTTACCTTCTTGTCTGAATTAGCCAACATTTAAAATGTCCCTTTTTCTTTCCCTTTTTAACAGTATCAGAGGTTTAACCAACTATTTAAAATATCAAATAAGGTTGTAATTTTCATGTATTTACCAGTCTGGGATTCACTGTGTGCTTCTGCCTATTCCCCTTATCTTCCGTGTTTAGAGCATAATGATTTCTGTTGTTTGTTATTCTTCTTTCTTGCATCTGTGGAGAAAGATACCAAATACTGAGTTTAAATTTAATTTTAAACTCCTTAATTATTTTACTTCCCTAAAGAAAGACTCTTTCCATTAAAATAACTTTTCCTACCTTGCCTTTTCCCTTTTTTGTTTATCCTCAATTCCACTTCTGCTTCTCTCCGCTCATTTTTTTTTTAACTTTTTATACTGCATTCAGTAACAAACATTAAATGTTACCACGGACATTATTTTACTGGGCAGCAACTCGTTATAGTTAATAATGTATTTTCTATTCCTCAAAATGGCGTTGTGTCTAAAGAGAATGCCAACACATGTGCATTAGACCCTTATGAGTCAAATGATACCTTGTCATGTGATTTTAACATGTAATTTTAATTTTGCCTTTAATTTTGCTATAAGAATTTCCAGTATAAAACTGTATTTCTCCTTTTTATGTGCACATTTAAAACAATAAATCAATCATTCAGGCTTAAATGCCACTCTGAAAAGTTAATTGTGTTTGTAACTTCACTAGCCATTTTTCTATACCCCCTTACTTAGGCTTGATTGCAATTTAAAGCACATCTGAAATTTTTCTAGACAAACTCTTCTTTTTAAAACTTCAAAGCTTTACAGGTAGGTGTCACATAGTACACAATTTTTCTTTCTAACCTAAAGAATATACATAATTCCAAAAGTTATAGCCTCTGTAACACTGAACATCAATCTCCATTGTGATGGCAGGACTAGGCAAAATAGTTTTTCTCAATATTTCCTTCTCGTTATCACAAAACCTCTTGTAAGTCTCAGTTTCCTTTGTTATTAATCATATTTGCATTTGTGACCAAGGTTTTAGACTCTTGATAGATGAGGAAAAAGAGGGATCCTCTGATTTCTATCTCTAAACTGAAGTAATTATTCCTCTAGCTCTCTTGTGCTCATTTATCAGTTTTAAACCTCCACACCTTATCGCTGTTCACCTGTGGCTGTATCCCCTGCCTGTCCCACCTTCTACAAGGCTTCTGCTTCATTCCACTGAAGGGCAGGCTCTCCCACCACCAGAATTCCTCACACTTGGCTGGGAAAAAGACAGAGGGACAGACAATGTACAGTACCAAGACGGTACCCAAAAAAGTTTTACTGGAAAATGCTGTAACACAAGAAATGTTCAGGCAACAATGGCATACCTGTATTAGGGCTCTAGAAAGATTTGTACAGCTCCTGCTCCTGCAGCTGTTCCTCAGCTAGCATAGTGTTCGGTTACCTTCTTGGATCCAATTCCAAGGGCTTCACTCTAGATGTGCTTCGGGAAGGTTCCCTAGGCTAAAGATACCTTAGAAAGAAGCCTCCAGAGGAGACAGGTGAGCCACTGGAGGATGAAGGAAGGATGGTGGGGCAAAGAAAAAATTCTTCAGTGGGAGGCTGGGAGGAACTGCCTATATAGCTTGGGAAGGGGACATTGCTAGTTGCTCACCCATTGAACTACAGGTATAGCTTTCAGTTCAATGACCTACACAACTAGTATAGTGTTATGCTTATGCAACTGTGTTACTATATTTTGGCCATTCGCACCTCTGTTCCATGAGTAATTACCACCTTATAGGAGTATGAAAGGCAAAGTGACCTTGAAGAAAATTCCACCACTAAAGGTGCAGTGGGAACATTCCCCTTAGCTAATGGTACCTTAGGGGGAAATAAAAAGAACATTAGCAGTGACTGTTGACCATGAGGTAGAGAAGTAGACTGACAGCAACAGGCATCTTGATGAAACATAAATAAGATGCACAGGTTAGCAGAATAACATGGATAAAATGCATTGCACTGATGACAGCAAGGGGCTTCCTAAGGAGAGAGGTAATGGCAATTAGGGCAGAAAACCAAGTCCAAAAGAACAAGTGTGAACACCTGGCGTTGTGCGATGCAAGCCTGGGGCCGTCCACATGAACTGGTGATTTAAGTATCGTGCATCATGATTTTACTGAGTGCAAGTCTTCTTTGGTGATAGGTGGATCATTTTTTGGGCTAGCCAGCTCCAGGCTTGCACTGCACCATGCCAGGTGTTCACAGTTGTTCTGCTGGATTTGGTTTTCTGTGCTTCTACTTACTGCAGAACTGGGACATTGTCTGTTGAGACGATAGTGGTGTTTAGTGAATCTCACAGATGAAATTGGAGTTTGTCTGAAAACTCATTGTTTTGAGCCCTCTGGAGGTTTGTTTGAAAAGAAAGGAGAGAATAATTCTGGGAGACTTTTCTTGCCTTATTACATTATGCAAGAATGAAATGAAGATACTCACTCAAAGGAGCCAGAGTTTTTCAATTGGGAGAGGCAAGGTGATTTAGAAGATAGACAGCAGAGGGTGAGGCAGTTATTGATGGAGACTGAATCACAGCAAGCCAGAGGGGATATCAAAACCAGTTTCAGTAAGCTAGAGAAATTACTGTATAAAGACATTGATGTTACATGCAATATAATTACTCTAGAAGAATACTTAATGAACAACAAGCTCCGAGAGGACTCAGGATTAACATTATTCTATCATTGGGGTTAGAGGAATTTCCCTGTAAGGTGGAGTGGGTACAAGTTGCACAACTCTGCTCAAAATCTTTTATTTAATTGATTTCATTGGCAGAGTTATTGAAATTGGAGGAAATTAATAAAGAACTAGAGCATGTGAAGTCAGAGGTGCTGGCATTCAGAGATGGAGCAGAGTACAAGGTGTGTAATACAAATATTCAAAAAAGTACACAGAAACATGAAAAAAAATTGTAGCATGTAAACAATTTAAATTAATAAGGAATAATGAAGATTTCATTAAGGGGAATATTCTAAAGTGGGCCAAATCATACTCACAAAGCAGAGGAGGGAGCAAGAATCAAGTACACTTTTCATCGGGGAGTGCGAGACGGCTCTGAAGATGTTGGCTGCCTGAAGAAGTCGCTCCTCAGCTTTGACAGTTATTTATAAATGTCATTATTTTCATTTGGGTCTGAGTGTAAAAAAGCTTGAACATTCACTAGTGGAATAAACGAGTGATAACCTGAGCAAGATTTATCGTACCATAGCCTACGACAATTGATTCATTGCGGTAACTAGTTTCTGAGGACAGTCATGATGTCAGCAGGAGTGAAATGATCAGCTCACCTGAATATGGAATACTCAACAGCAGCAGTCAAAGATGACATTCAGTCTTTGAAAGAAATGGTAGCTGATATTAAACTTGAAATTTCCTCAGTCACACAATCAGTTACTGATCTGAAATAAGATACACTTATAGTCTCCCAACATTTAGATTCCTCTGAAAACCAAATCAATATGTTCAAAGACACTATCACAGGACTAAAAGACCAAGTACATTCCCAAGGTAAATAGATTCATTATCTATTAGAAAAAATTGACAATTTGGAAAACAGGGGCAGAAGAAATAATGTGAGGATCTTAGGAATTCCAGAAGGTGAAGAAGGGGGCAACATGATTGACTTTTTACAAAAACTGCTACCGGACCTGTCTGAATATCAATGGCCATAGGCTTTAGAAATAGAAAGGGGGCACCAAGCTTTAGGTCCTAAACCGCAGGCTGGTCAACAACGTAGACCAATCCTTGCATATTTCTGACATTTTACAGTCAAAGAACTGATCCTGATGCTGGCTAAGGAGAAAAAAACATTTGTCATGGAGAGGTAACAACATACTGTTGTTTCAGGATTTTTCATCTATAGTTATGGAAAAAAGAAAGAGCTTCTTGGAACTTAAACAAAAACTTTCTAACAGTGGGTTTCTTTACTACTTTAAATACCCATTGATACTAAATGTGGTTGATTTCTATGGTAAAGTACATGTTTTTCACAATGCCAAAGAAGCAATGTCTTATGCCAAGACTTGTGAACAAGAGCTTCAGAGTACTCAAAGGGTTAAAACCAACAAACTCCATCTTTCAAAAAAGCAGCATGTTGAGTATCCCATGCGCACTAAGCAAGACCATTCTATTGCACGAGCAAACACGAGCTCAACCTTACAAACAACCTCAGCTAATAGTGACCACAAGAACATCTACACTGCAGACCAAAACAATATGGTTGCCTCTAATCAGGATAGAGGAAACATAGAAACATAGAGGCTGATGGCAGATAAGGACCACAAGGCCCATCCAGTCTGCCCATTTCTTTTTCTACCTTATAAATGTGCCATTGGCCTTTGCTCTGTCAGTGGCATATCTATTCATACTCATCTGTATTGCTCCCTTATGCCTATCCCATGCCTGTTTGAAGCCCTGCACTGTATTCATAGCCATCATTTCCTGAGGTATGCTGTTCCATGCATCCACCATCCTTTCTGTAAAAAAGAATTTTCTCACATTCTCCCTTAATTGGCCTCCCTCTAATCTCATGCTGTGTCCTCTTGTCCAGCTATTTTTCTTATATTTAAACATGTTAGACTCTTTCACCTTGTTAATGCCCTTAAGGTGTTTGAATGTCTCGATCATATCACCTCTCTCCCTCTTTTGCTCAAGGGTATACATATTGAGCTCCATTAATCTGCCCTCATATGTCTTCTGATGCAGTCCCTGCACATTTTTGGTTGCCCTTCTCTGGACTGCCCCAATTTGGTTAATGTCCTTGTGAAGGTGAAGCCTCCTGTACTGCATGCAGTACTCCAGATGGGGCCTAACCAGTGTCTTGTAAAGAGGGATTGTTACCTCGTTCTTACAACTTGTGATACCCCTACTAATACACCCTAACATCCCCCCCTAGCCTTACCTGCTGCTTTAGAGGTCTGCTTGGATGATTTCAGGTCATCAATGATGATGATGCCCAAGTCTCTTTTTTCCTTTGTGACTGCCAGCAACTCCCCTCCCAGCCTATAGGTGGCTTCAGGGTTTCTCTTCCCTATGTGCATGATCTTGCACTTCTTTGCATTAAATCCCAGTTGCCACTCTTCTGACCATTTTGCTAGTTTATCCTGAACTCTTCTCATTCTGCCCACCCCATCTGGATCATCTACTCTGTTGCAGATCTTGGTATCATCTGCAAACATACAAGCCTTACCCTTTAGTCCATCTGCAATGTCACTAATGAAGATATTGCAGAGGACTGGCCCCAGGACTGATCCCTGAGGTACCCCACTTGTGACTTGCATCTCTTCTTACTGTATACCATTTACCACCACTCTCTGTTTTCTTCCCAGTCAACCAGTTTGCCACCCCAGTTGACCAACTTCTGACCCACCCTGAGCCTACCCAGCTTATTTATCAATCTTCTATTTGGAACAGTGTCAAAAGCTTTGCTGAAGTCAAGGTAGGTGACATCAACTGCTCCCCCTTGGTCCACCACTCTGGTTACCCAGTCAAAGAAATCTATGAGATTAGTTTGACAGGACCTTCCTTTTGTAAACCCATTCTGTCTTGGATCCTGTGCCCCTATGGATTCCAGGTGTTGCACTATTCTTTCCTTAAGGAGTGCCTCCATAATCTTGCCCACTACTGAGATAAGACTGACTGGTCTGTAGTTCTCTGCCTCCTCCCTGCTACCACTCTTGTGGAGCGGGATCACATGAGCCCTTCTCTAGTCTTATGGGATCTCTCCTGTGCTCAGAGACTCACTAAACTGTTCTGCTAATGGCTCTGCTAGTTCCACCCTTAGCTCCTTAAGTACCCTGGGATGTATGCCATCAGGTCCCATTGCCTTGTCCACCCTGATCTTAGTGAGTTCTTGTAGGACCCTTTCTTTTGTGAAGGGAGTAGTGCTCACCTCTCCCCCTGTGTCCATGGTGCTGAGCTGTGGGTCCTGCCCTACCTTCTCTTCAGTAAATACTGAGCAAAAGTATCTATTTAGGATAGATGCTTTTACAGGGTCCTCCCTCCACATGCCCCCTTTTCTCCTTTGAGCTTAGCAATACCCCTCTGGACTTTCTCTTTTCACTAATGTATCTATAGAAAGTCTTGTCACATTCTTTTACTGTTTGTGCTAGTGTTTCCTCAGTTTGAGACTTTGCCTGACTTACTGCCTTCCCTGCTTCCCTTAGGGCAGTTTGATATGCCTCCCTATCTTCATCCTGCTGTGTTCTCTTATATTTCCTGAAGGCCAGCCTTTTGGCTCTGATATTTTCTGCTACTGTATTTGAGAACCAAAGTGGTTTCCTTCTTCTTTTGCACTTCCTTTTCTGCCTGACACAATGGGATGTTGCTTCAAGTATTGCATCCTTAATGCTTGCCCACTTTGCCTATACCCCCTCACATGTGTTTCTTTTTGCCAGGGTTAGTTTAACTCTGTTGGCCATCTTATCAAAGTCAGCTCCTCTGAAGTCTCATATTATTGCCTTGGAATGGGATGATTTAGATGTAGTGGCCAAATTGAACCATACCATGCGATGGTCACTGGCCCCCAGGTGACCTTCTACCTGGAGATTTGTGATCCCTTCCCTGTTAGTCAGTATTAGATCTAGGATAGCCCTGTCTCTTGTGGGTTGTTGTACCAGTTGTTTGAGGCCCTCCCCCTGCAGGGAACCCACCATGTGTCTAGTTCTGGCAGATGTTCCTGATGGTATTGACCAATCTGTATCCGGCATGTTGAAGTCTCCCATTATCAAAACCTTCCTTTTAACAGTCATGTTTTGTATATCTTCTAACAGTAATATGTCTCTGTCCTCCCCCTGGTCTGGGGGCCTGTAGACAACCCCAGTTCTTATGGCTGTCCCATTTCCTGTTTCCATGGTGACCCAGAGTTCTTCTGGCTTCTTATGTGTATTCTGAATTTCTGTAGCTTTGATATTTTCATTGACATACAGGGTCACTCCACCCCTCCCCCCCTTTTTACACCTCGGTCTCTTCTGAACAGTACATAGCCAGGTACTGAAGTCTCCCAAGTGTGGTTACTGGTAAACCACATCTCACTAATTGCTACTATTTCCAGGTTAGGCTCTGACATTATTGCCTGCAGGTCTGGGATCTTATTTCCTAGGCTGTGAGCATTTGTGTACATGATTTTCCATTGGCCAGATTTCTGTGTGTTAGTTGTTGGGTGAGGTTTGGCATTTCCACTGTGCATCGTATGAGGAGATGGACCTTTATTCTTATCTGGTGATGCAAATGAACTGCAAACATGCTGAATTCCTGTTTGACCACTAGCTGCCCCATACATGCGCTCATCAACTTCTCAAGAAAAGCTGAAAGAGAAATATATTGTACATGCCTCAGCCATTTCAAGGAGAGCCAGAGCACCACACAAACAAAGCCATCTCCCTATCCCGTGTTCTAAAATTCAACATATTAGAACTTGGTCCCATAGTAGGGAAAGTACCTGCTAAACTAGTTCAGCCTTGGTAACTCCGCCAAAGCCAGAAGCAATATACTCACAGCCTGCTCTCACTATCTGCACACCAATGGCCATAACCTGAGAGGAAGTAAACTTTTTTCGTGACCTTCACTGCCACTTTGTGCAAATTGGTTCACAGAAAGATCCTCCTGTGTCACTTCCTGTTCCTTCTCGATCCTGCCTACATCCTTATTTGATTACGCTGTTATGATCCCCTATGTCTTTTTCTGGAACATTATTTGGTGGTGAGGAGGCAATGAAAAACCTGACTTGACTGCCTGTGTGGGTCCTACAGGCAACGAATAACTGAACGCTGACAAATTAACTCTGTAAATGTAAAGATGCTTATATTTATGGTGATAGTCCTTTACACTATATTCTATAAAGTATAAAAGATGATTTTCTTCTTTTTTTCATGTGTTTAAGTAAATTTTACATTAAAGTGATAGGCAAGAACGTATCTGCTCCAGGAATATACTAATTAGCCTGAGAATACCTCAAAAATGCCCTATTTAGAAATTTTTATCAGATCCACTATCAGTGACTAGTGGTGTGCCCCAGGGCTCGGTCTTGGGTCCAACATTGTTCAATTTATTTATCAGTGATTTAAATATAACTTCTAGTAATTTCATTGCTAAATTCGCTGATGATACTAAGCTAGGAGGGAGAGTGGATACCCCCCTAAATGAAAATACTCTTCAGAAAGACCTAGAAACTATAGAACAGTGGGCAAAAAATAACCTTATGGAATTTAATACAGACAAGTGTGCGGTTTTGCATTTTGGGAATAGAAACCCCAAAAATACATATTGGTTAAATAACAAACAAATCAAATACTCCAAATGTGAAAGAGACCTGGGGATTTTAATAAATAATAAATTATCAGCAGATTCCCATTGTAATAGAGTTGCAAATTCAGCTAACGTGTTGTTAAAACAGATTAAAAAAACATTTGTCAATAAATCGGAACAATGTTTAGTCACCTTATATAGATCATATATTAGACCATATTTGGATTATGGATCCCTTATTGGAGTCCATTCCTCAAAAGGGACATTTATAAACTGGAGAAAGTACAGAGAAGATTAACAAAGATGATTCCTAGACTTAAAAATGATTCATATAACTCACGTTTAAATAAAACAGGTTTACACTCCTTAAAACAAAGACGATTAAGAGGTGATTTGCTATTTTTATTTAATATATTAAAATGTCCATTGCAAATGAAACTTGTGGATTAACATATGCAAAAAAAGTATAGTCGGCAGACTACATATTAAACAATTAATTGTTGAAAGGGTTAATACTAATAAAAGAGATAATTTCTTCAATGTTAGGGTACCACAGAAGTGGAATCAGCTTCCTGAATTTATAGTAAATTCAAAAACATCTGAAACCTTTAAAAACAATTTGGATAATTGGTTAACAAATGAGGAAGATGACTGACCTACTGTTGTGGGGGACAATCTCGATGGTCTGTAATAGCCTTCTTTTGTACAGTTAAACCAGTATAACCAGTAAAATCCTGATTTAGTTATGCATGCAGTTTTCAAGCAAAGGGCTATGCTGTGGTGAAAATCTTTCATCTAACTATGTCCTTTATTTTTACTAACTTTTCAAGAAACAGAGGTCTAAAGTAAGGGAGCTGTTACAAATATAGGCATGATGATACAGCATTATTTTGTAGTGAGGAAGGAAACAATGGGAAACAAGAAACCAAAGCTGAGATGTTTTAGGAAAATGCATTTTGATAAAATCCTCGCTTTCTCCTTATTTTTCTCTCTATATCTTATACTGATGATTTAAGTTAGTATGCGGGACACAAGAAATAAATATGGATTATAGGGTCTCTCAGGTAAGCTGGTGAGATGCACAGAGTGTATAAGACTCAGATATGTGACATAATGGCCCCTCATTTAATCCTGCTGTTTAATATGTGTGTAATGCACAGACATTGTTTCTTGATGTCTTAAATATAATTTAATATTATTTAAAGTTTTACTGCTACCAATCAGTATATCAATTGGTGTAAGCAGGAAGTCCTGAAAGATTCTAGTTCAGTTTTAGGAGCAAATTAACAATTGATTGGTTGACAGTAATGTAAAGGCTACTCTGGTCTCTAGCCTTATTATGTTTTTATTGGTCATGATACCCTAAAATTCTGCTCCTTCCACCTCTGCCTTTGTGTGTATCTTTCTACTGCCTTGTAATATGCATTCCTAGATACTCCACTAGCAGTTTTTTCTTTGAGTACCTGAAGTACTGACCCATTAACGAAATATTGTTACAACATCATTATGCTTATTTGTGTCAAAGCTGAGGGGGGCTCCTCTTTATGTTTTGGTAGTTAAAATTCAGCAAACCCGGTACCTTGGCTCTAGATCCAGTACACCTTGGGTATTAGAAGTAGACTACAGCCTACTTGTATCATTCATTTGACAGTTATTCTCTGAAATTGCTTAAGAGCTCACCTTCTATACACTTTATATCTTATGTAATACTGGTTGAAATTGTTAGAGTATAGTTTATAGCACAATATATTAATATTGCAGCCAAATAGTCTTATTTTATAGATAAGGTTACATAGTAACACAAATTCTTCTACCTTTCAGTATATAGCTTTTTTTTTTAAATAAGGGATATAGCATATTCAATAACCTTGTTATCAGCAAAATGTCACATTACGTGGTGATTTCTTGGCTTAGGATCACCAGTGAAAAGGGAAAAAGTCCTAGATTATCTGAGCAAAAAGAAAGTGGATATAGCTTTTATACAGAAGACACATTTAATGGAGGGTGAAGCCTTTAAATTAAAAAGGACACGGGTGGGTCAAGTTGAAAGTGCTTATTTTTCATCTAAAATGTGTGGCACCACCATTTGAATCAGAAAAGGAATTAATTTCAACAAACATGCTAATTCTTCTGACACTGAGGGATGATATCAGATTCTTACAGGTCTATTGGATGGTCAAAAAGTAGCATTATGCAAAGTTTATGCCCCTAACTCAAAATGGGCAGACTTTTTTAATTCACTAACCATGATTCTTAGCACCTTTTCTGACTATGAGTTCATTTTAGGTGGGGACTTTAATGAACTGCTGGATCCTGTTTTAGATAGATCCTCCATGAAAAAGATGCAGACAAACACAAACTCTAGGGAATCCCTTAAGAAGCTGTTGCATGATCTAGGTATGACAGATGCATGGAGATTAGTTCATCCAGCAGTAGACATTACATATTCCTGTCAAATCGACATTCAACATACAGTAGAATAGATTACCTACTGCTCTCCGATGCAATGATCGCAAATATTTTGGACATTATAATTGATAACATAATTATTTCTGACCGTGCTATGATGTGTTTACATTTGATGCTGGGAGACACTATGGAAAAAACACACAGAATGAGACTGAACACAAACTTATTAAAAGACAAAGATTTCTTAACTGGGATCACAAATGACACAAAGGAGTTTTTTGAGATAAATGAGAATGGGGAAGTGTTGTATGTCTCCGTCTGGGAAGCATACAAAGCGTACATTAGAGGAAGGATAATTAGCTATTCTTCTAAGAAAAAAAGAGAGCTGGACAAGGAATTGTTGGAGAAAGAAAATAAATTAAAAACACTAACTGATACCTCTAAAAAGCATATGTCACCTACTGGTGAACATCTACAATCAGTCCTCAAGGGGGAAATAAATATCATACTATCTCATATAGCAGAATATGCCCTCTTTAGGACAAAGCAAAAATACTGGGAAGCTGGGGAAAAAGCAGGTTGACTCTTAGCTTGGCGTCTAAAACAGGGCCAACAGCAAAATATAATTACTGGTATTCAGAATTCCTCTGGAGTAACTCTTATGAAAAATAAAGAGATAAATACAGAATTCCACAAAATCTTTCAGGCATTATAGTCATACAAGGGAGCATCTTTACTCGATAAACTTAATGCATTTTGTCCAATAATTAAGCTACCCACATTGCAACAAGAGGAAAGGGAGGCATTAGGTGAGGAAATCTCTCTTGAAGAAATACAAGCTGCTACACAAGATCTTCCAACAGGGAAAAGTCCAGGACCCAATTGGTTCTCAGGTGAATTTTGTAAAATATTTGACCCCTCAATATTATCAAAATTACAGACAGCTCTGGATGAAGCATGGGACAATAAATCCCTCCCACCTACCATGCGACAAGCATGCCTTACCCTGATTCCCAAAAAAGGTAAGGACAGCTTGGACTGTACTAGTTATAGGCCAGTCTCATTGATGAATACTGATTACAAAATACATGCTAAAATGCTGGTTAAAAGAGTTCAGGATGTTATAGTTAAATCAGTAGGCCAGGAGCAGGTGGGGTTTATAAAGAGTAGATCAGGAGCAGACAGTGTCTGCAGACTATTGAATCTAATATGGTCAGCTAATAAAAAAGACAGCCTTATGCTATTCTATTACTTGACATTCTTAAGGCATTTGATTTGGTCTTTTGGCCTCTTATAGCAAAGACCTTATCTGAATTTGGGTGTGGTAAAGATTTTTCTGATTGGATAACAATCTTCTATGATAAGCCATGGACTCAACTCTTAACTAATGGTATGCTATCCCTGCAGATAGATCTAGCTTGTGGAACTAGGCAGGGTTGCCCACTCTGTGCATACCTTTTTTTTCTTGCTTTTGAGACCATTCTAAATGTAATTAATAATCATCCTGGGATCAAAGGTATAACGTTTGGAAAAAAAGACCACAAGTCCTTTACTTTTGCAGATGACTTGCTTATCACAGTAAGTAACCCAGTACACTCTTGTCAAAGTCTGAAAGCAACATTAACAGATTTTTTAAAGAGTTTTGGAACTTAAAATAAACTGGGGCAAAATACAAATACTACAAAATGGGATCTCAAAACACACCATGAGACTGTTGACCAACATCCTGGATAAGTCCTGGTTTAAAACTAATATCACATATCTAGGTTTGGAAATTTCCACTGATCTAAAAAATAATATCTAACCTTAATTATATCCCTTTGTTAAAGCAGATCAAACTAGACTTATCTAGATGGGGGAAACTTAATATTTCCCTTTGGGGTAAAATAAACACAGTTAAAAAGAACATAACACCCTTACTTTTCTATTTATTTCAAAATTTACCATTTTTTGCAGGGAAAAAATACTTAATTGGCTAAACAGGATTATAAGGATCTTCCTATGGCAAGGGAAACCACTAAGATTAGGTATCTCCAAACTAAGGGCACCATGTATCTCTGGAGGGGTTTGCTGTACCCTGGTGGGAATACTATCAAATTGCCTTTATACTTAAGCATGCACTAAATCACTTAAAAAACACACAAAAAAACTCCAGTAGTGAGCCACAACCTTTATGGCTAAGTATGGAGAAACAGATTCTTAGACCTAATTCCCTTTTTGACCACTTTTATATCCCATTGAAAGTAAAACTAATAGATAACCCTTGCATTTTGGGTTCTACATTGGCTCTTAAAAATATAAAAGATATCAACCCTAAACCAAACCCATGAGATTTAATGCCTTTATGGGATAATCCTTGTCTGACAGGAAAGAAAAAAGGCGGCACTAATACAGATTGGACAAGACTAGGTATTACTAGACTAGCTCTTAGACCTAAAATGTAGAACCCTACTATCCTTTCAGGAACTTAAGGACAGGTATAATATTCCAAGGTATCAGTTCCAGTATTACCTACAACTAAGGGAGCAACTCAGGGAGTTAAATATACTAAGCCCTGACTTTACCCTGTCATCTGAGAGCATCAGATAAATGAATCAACAATTAAGAAAGGTGCAGGAATTATTTATAAAATCCTGACTGATAATCTAACAGATACTTGTCTGTCCATTAAGGCCAAAATGAAATGGGAAGAGGAGTTGAATCTGGGCTTATCAGAAGATGATTGAGATATCATATGGAAATCAGCCAGTAGAACCTATAAAGAACTTCAAGGTAGATTGATTCAATATAAAATCTTACATGGATATTACTATAGCCCAGCAAAATTGAATGCAATGGGGTATCTAAACAATACCAATTGCTGGAAATGTAATCATTTGCATGCAAACTTAGCGTATATGTTATAGGACTGTCCTTTGGTACAAATTATTTGGAAGGAAATTATAACTATTTGTAGTAAAGTGACGGGACATAGTTTACCATCAAATCCTTTGATCTTCATTTTAGGACTATTTCCAGAGTCTTTGGATTTAGATAAATATCAAAAAAATTAGGTTTCATATGCAGTTCTTAATATTAAATGGCTCATACTACAGAGTTGGAAAAGCAAGTTAACTCCTACTATTACTGAATGGTATGCTCAGATGGTACATCTATTTAAAAATGAACACATTTGCTACTCCATAACAGATAGACCAGAAATGCCACATAAAATATGGGAACCCTTTTGGAATCTGAAGTAGGCAATTCCTTATTGGATAGTTATTATGGTAATTATCTTTAAAGATAAACTCATATGGTTTATTCACTAGGTAATCCCTTTAGATTAGAAGCAAGTATGTGATACTATAAGTTATTAATTAAGTACTGTGTCAGTTGTTTCCTTTCTTTATTTCACTCTTTTGCATCACCTTGTTAAAGGAAATATCTGTATTTTACAACTCATAGCTGTTAAACAGATTTACTTTCTATTGTATGATGTGTGATGCTTTATAACAAAGAACAATATATAGAATAGTGGATGGGTGACCATCCACAACAAGGCTGTGTTTCCATCGAGGTTGTTGATGACATCATGAAGACCTCGTGAGTGAAGCTGGAGAGGTCTCCGTGATGTCTTCAACAACTTAGATGGAAACACAGCCATAGTTGTGGATGGTCACCCATCCACTATTTTATATAGTATATGGTTCCTGGCTTGTCTTTTTTTTGGTTTTTTCCCCACAAAGTTTACGGTTATCTTGGTTATGTCGACTCGTGCTCCTCCCGTTCTGGATCCATCATGCTTGTCCCACTCCGACTCAGTTCTGCATCACCCCATACCGCTAGCTCATCACCATTTCATTTAAAAATAAAATAACCGTGATTCAGTTTTGTGACACAGAGCCTTATGAGGCTCTCTGTGTCAAAATGAGGAGGGTCCCCCAACTGGTGCTCATTTAATCGGGTTGCCATGCTACACATTTTTTTTTCTCTTCAGAGCATTGAGTGAGCCAATCAGGTGGCAGGGCAAGGTAAAAAAGTTGTTGTACTATCGATGTGACATCAGACCGATAGTACAACATCTTTTTTGACCTTTGAACTGTCCTACAACAAGATATTGAAAGCCACGGCTTTCTAGTCATAATAAGCCCTAACCATATACTATAAAAACTATTATGGAAAAAAAAATACACTTTTCATCTAGGAGCAGAGGAAAGAAAAAACAGAATTCAAGCATGAGCCTTAAGTCAGCAACTGATGACAGCAACTCCACACAACCCAAAGCCAGCACTAGAGAAACAGTCAACCATTCTTTTTTTGAGAAAAAGAACCAACTGTTAAAGGAAGGAAAAGAATAAGAAGAACATGATGGGGAAAGAAAGGGGGAAAGAAACTCAGGACCAACCACTGAGATCAGGCAAAAAGATGCTGGCTTACAAATAATAAATACAGTATATCTGAATGTGAACTTACAGATAACCAGATCTGTGTTTTAAGCAAGAGCCTGTCATTCATTCCCACACTCAGCATCAACTAATTTCAGATAATTTTTGACATTAGGAAGTTCTTCAGGAAAATACTCTTAAAGGTATTTTTTTCAAATAAAGGGGGCTTTCTGAAGAAGGGATAAACAAGGGCTACAAAAGAGAAGCAGAACAACATTCCTGAAAACCTGAATTTTCTAATTGATGTGAGTGACCTGGCTAGTGGCACTGGACCTAATGAGCCAAATGCCAATTTGGATTTTATAACAGAAGTCTCACTTCAAGCTTTGCTGGAGGAGGACAAAGGTGAGATAGAGATACAAGAAATTAAACACTCATATGATACAACAGGTATGTACTGTGATACTGATCAAGAAAAAACATAGATTTAAAGGAAAATCTACATTTTGCCTAGTGGCGATGAACACACAATGTTATTGCTTTTGAAAAAACTGTGATGTGGCAGGCAGAGACTGTAATCAATCAAACTGCTGCTCCCAGAAGTTATAACTTATCTGGGCTAGAAAGTCCAGTGTTAGCAGAACTGATGAACAATAAAGAACTAATAATCATACCGGCTGACAAAGGCAGTAACATAGTAGTTTCTGTATGTCTAGAGATTGCTTTGTTAGAGCAGCATTAAATCTGTTGGGAAACGGACAGAACTATAAAGTATGAAGATCAAATCCAATGTTTAATTTTAATAAGGAATTACACCAGCTTCTCACCAATGCCTATTCCAATGGGGCCATTCAGGAAATTAATTCAAATTTATTTGGAATCCAAATCCAATTATGCATGGATTTTATATCCTGCCAAAAGTACACAAGGATATACAAAATCCACCTGGATGCCCCATTGTCTCTGGAAATGGCTCAGTGTGTGAAAACCGGGGGCAATTTGTCAATTTCTTCTTACAGATTTGTGAGACCAAATTACCTAGCTACTTGAACAATGCCAATGACACCCTTAAAAAGTCAAAACTGTTTAGTAAGTCTCTGAGCACAGGAGAGGTCTCAGAAGACTGGAGAAGGGCTTATGTGATCCCATTCCACAAGAATGGTAGCAGGGAGGAGGCAGGGAACTACATACCAGTAAGTCTTACCTCAGTAGTGGGCAAGATTATGGAGGCACTCCATAAGGAAAGAATAGTGCAACATCTGGAATCCATAGGAGCACAGGATCCAAGACAGCATGGGTGTAAAACAGGAAGGTCCTGTCAAACTAATCTCATAGATTTCTTTGACTGGGTAACCAGAGCGGTGGACCAAGGGGGTGCAGTTGATATCACCTACCTTGAATTCAGCAAAGCTTTAAATACTGTTGCACATAGAAGATTGATTAATAAGCTGGATAAGCTTGAGGAGGGTCAGAAGATGGTCACCTAGGTGGCAAATTGGTTGGTGGGCAGAAAAAAAGAGAGTGGTGATAAATGGTATACAGTCAGAAGAGATGCAAGTCACAAGTGGGGTACCTCAGGGATCAATCCTGTGCCAGTCCTCTTCAATATCTTTATCAGTGACATTGCAGATGGACTGGTGGGTAAGGTTTGTCTGTTTGCAGATGGCACCAAGTAGATGACCCAGATGGGGTGGGCAGAATGAGAAGAGATCTGGATAAACTGGCAAAATGGTCAGAAGTGTGACAACTGGGGTTTAACGCAAAGAAGTGCAAGATCATGCACATAGGGAAGAGAAATCCTGAAGCCACCTATAGGTTGTGAGGGGAGTTGCTGGCAATCACAAGGGAAGTAAGAGACTTGGGCATCATCATCACAGATGACCTGAAATCATCCAAGCAGACAACTAAAGCAGTAAGTAAGGCTAGAGGGATGTTGGTGTATATTAGTAGGGGTATCACAAGTCATAAGAGGGAGGTAATAATCCCTCCTTACAAGACAGTGGTTAGACCACAGCCGGAGCACTGCATGCAATACTGGAGGCCACAGCTGCACAAAGACATTAACAAAATGGAGGCAATCAAGAGAAGGGCAAACAAAATGGTGCAGGGACTGCGTCAGAAAACATATGAGGACAAATTAATGGAGATCAGTATGTGATATGATTGAAACATTCAAACATCTTAAGGGCATTAACAAGGTCAAAGAGTCTAACATGTTTCAATATAAGAAAAATAGCAGGACAAGAGGACACAGCATGAGATTAGAGGGAGGCTGATTAAGGGGTAATGTGAGGAAGTTATTTTTGACAGAAAGGGTGGTGGATGCATGGAATGGCCTACCTCAGGAAGTGGTGGATATCAATACAGTGCAGGGCTTCACACAGGTATGGGATTGGCATAAGGGAACAATACAGATGAGTATGACTAGATAGGCCATTGACAGAGTAAAGGCCTATGGCACATTCATAAGGTAAAAAAAAAATGGGTGGACTGGATGTGTCTTGCAGTCCTTATCTGCCAAAATTTCTATGCTTCTGTTTCTTTTTTTTTAATTCAACATATTTTATTGCATTTCCAACAAACAGGAGACAGAACAAGAGTGACATTACATTGTATCATTTACATTACAAAGCAAAATTACCAAAAAACAAAATATCAAAGCAAATAACAGTAAATAAAAATCAACACATCCCATTTTCCCTCTCTCACCACCCTGTATCACCCTCCCACTGCCAAGTGGTTCTTTCTTTTTTTTTTTAAAGGGAAGGTAAAGAGAAAAGGAGCAGAGAAAATAAGAAGGATGTATTGGAGAAGGGGGGATCAAACTCTTCGGTCCTTTTGGATTTTGAATAAGAGGAATTTAAGGGGTCCAAGTGGGTAACAAAGATTCAAAAGGGCCCCATAAATTCAGGTATGATTGAGTCCTGTTCTGTATGGAAGCAATATGCCTCTCCAATTGCAAAGCTAACAGGACTTCTCTATACCATTCTAAAATGGAAGGTAAAGTTGCTTCTGTCCAATGTCACATAATAATGAGTTTGGCAACTGAGGCAACAAGAGCTAAGTGTGCTTTCCTGCATTTGGGAGTACCCTGAGGAAATATATTAAGAAGGTGGGCTTCTGGAATAAATAATTAGTCTATCCCAAGGAGCGGGTCTAAAGTACTTTTGATGGAACACCAAATGTTCTGCACTACAGAGCAGGCCCATATCATATGGTACAGGGTAGCTGGAGAATCCCCACACCTGGCACAGCTAGGAGATGTAAGTCTACCAATCTTATGTAGTTTGGCCGGGGTGTAGTATAAATTATGTAAGAGGTTAAATTGAACCAGCCAAAGCCTATCCTGTTTAATGAATCTGTAATTATTCACCCAGATTTCCCCCCAAGTTTCTACTCCCTCAGGGACTTCCAGTTCCTGAGTCCAATAATAACAGACACCTGAAGGCAACATAGGGTCCAGAGTTTATAGATATTTGTAAAGGGTTGAGACAGGGTGAGGTTGGGCAGCTATCTGCAGTGCAATATCTAGCTCTGAACCAGAAGGGGATAACGTAGGTATGATCCTCAGAAAAGAAATAATGGATTCCCTTATCTGTAGAAGCTTAAATTTAAGATATTCTAGAGTCCCATAGTTAATCTGTATTTGTGAAAGGGGAATTAACTTCCCATTATTAAGAAAGTCCCCAAGCTTACGAGAAGTCATCCGAGCCCAGAAAGAAGGAGGGATGGGCTTGTTATCAATTTTAAAGTTGGGGTTGCCTATTACTGGTTGTTCTAAGGAGTGAGAGACATTTAAAGAAAAGGATTTTTGAATTTGTTGTAACGCCTTAAGGGACCATCTGATCGGTGTCGTCTTTAATGGTTTAGGTATACATCTTGAGGTAACATAAATAAGGGCTGGTAGTGTACAGGAATACTTGGAGGCCAAACACGCTTCAAGTTCCCACCAAAGGGCGCGTATTCAGACTCTGGAGCAGTATTAAGATCCCTGACCCAGTAAGCAATTTTGCTTAAATGATGGGCACAATAATATGTGAACAATGACGGAAGAGCCAGACCACCTCGATTTCTGGGAGCGGTTAATTTGAAGTAGGCTTGTCTAACTCCTTTCCCTCTCCAAATAAATGCATTTAGAGTCTTCTGAAAGTTAGTGAACCAAACCTTGGGAAGAAAACAGCCCAACATACCCATGGGATACAGGATTTGAGGCAGTACATTCATTTTAATTGTGCTGATCCTCCCCTAAAGAGAAAGAGGTAGGGCTCCCCATCTGTCTATATCCATCTTAAGTGTTTTCAATAGGTCTGTTAGGTTTTCTTTAATCATAGAAGCCAAATTCCTCGAAACTTTAATACCCAAGTAGGTAATAGATTTACCTTCCCATGTGAAACCAGATGTTGACAATACTGCTCTTGTGGTTATATGGTTTAGGGGAAAAACTTGGGTCTTTGAGCAATTTAGCTTGTAATATGACACTGCAGAGAAGGCCTCGATTTCCAGTAATATTGCAGGGATAGCATCTTGGGGATATTCAACATGTAGAAGTAAATCATCAGCATATGCTGAAAGGGCATATCTAGTGTCACCCAGTATAATACCTAAAATTCCCTGGGCAGCCTTGAGTTTATGAATCAGATGTCCAAGATAAAAATTAAATAAAAGTGGGGAAAGCGGGCATCCCTGCCTGGTACCACGGCCAAGTTCAAAAGGGATAGAAAGCAGACTGTTACACCAGACTTTGGCCGATGGAGTGGAGTACAATAAATGTACCTACCTAAGAAAATCACTAGGGAAACCAAAATGAGCCAGAGTGAGGAAGAGAAAATCCTAGGAGACATGGTCAAACGCCTTTTCAGCGTCCAGGGAGATGAGTGCAGCAGGCACTTCTGAGTCCCTGGACACCAAAATCAAATGTAGTATTTTCTGCATATGGTCTCCTGAAGATCTCCCCTTCATAAAGCCTACTTGTTCATTACTAATAAGATTACCCATAATAGGGGAGAGTCGGTTGGCTAATATCTTTGCTAATATTTTAATGTCCAAATTAAGGAGGGATATGGGTTGATAGTTCTCAGGGTGCAAGTGGTCTTTCCCTGGTTTGGGAATAAGAGTTATGAGCGCATCCAAAAAGTGAGATTTAGAGAGACCATTCTCATATAAGAAATTATATGTTTCCTCCAAAAGTGGAATAAGGACAGGACAACATAATTTATATAGGTTATTAGATAAACCATCAGGACCAGGTGATTTATTCAGGGGCAACAATTCTACGGCTTGATGGATTTCACTTGTGGTAATAGATGATCCTAAGAGGGTTGCTTGCCCTGGTGACAACTGGGGAAGCACTATCAAGTCAAGATATCGAGTCATCTCAACATGTGTTGGATGCGCTTGAGGGTCAGCAGTGTAGAGATTCTGGTAGAATACTCTAAAATTTTTCTGTGTTTCTATGATATGGGATGACAATATGTTCTGACTAGATATAGATGTGGAGTCATTGTATACCTCTATACAACATGACAAGGGTATACAGTATATGCATGCAGGTATTTTTTAGAGACTCTAGAAAAAAATGAGGTACCTATAGAGTTCATATTAGAAGCCTTGGATTTTGTGTTGAGACATAATGTTTTTGAATTTGAAGATGAACACTACCTGCAGCTTTGTGGAACAGCTATTGGGCCAGTATGGCCCCAAGTTATGTTAATTTGTTTCTAGGCTGGTGGGAACTGATAATAAATAATGCTGAATCCAACCCATATTTCAAATACATTAGGAAATAGAAAGGTAGATAGATGATTGTCTATGCATCTGGCAGGGGGACCCAGAACTGACACCAGACTTCACTGAGTGGCTGCATAGGAATGATTTGAACTTAAAAGTTCATGTTCGGGCTGGCCTGCTGGTGCAGCGGTAGATTTACTGTTCACTGTACTGGTGACCTGGGTTCAGGAATGGACTTGGGTAACTGGAGGGCTGGTCTGGGGGAGGAGGATTGAGCACCCATCGGCTGCTCTCCTTCTCCGGGGAAGGGATGGTTGCCTGTCACGCTACTCTATCACCACCTGGGTGACCACCGGGGGTGGTGAAGCTGGGACAGTCAGTGGGAAGGGAGGACATATGCTGGGAGCTGGATTGAGTGCATGTCATTATGTCCTCTTCCCCTTGTCTCCCCTTGCGTGCCTACACCCTCAGGGGATGGCACCAGAAAACCAGGAAAAACACCCAACAGTGCTCCCAGTAGATGGAGCTCCTGGCCCCTATCTTCAATGCCCCTACTGGCACCAGCACCAGCATCACCAATGAAATATAGACACATCAGGGGGTTAGGGCCCCACCCCATACCCGCCTTGGTGGGTACAACCAAGGCTCCATGGGGGGATGGACTGCGCTGGTCGCCGGTTAGAGGAGCAGAGATGTACAAGTCCACTGGAGACTCCCAAAGAAGGGGAGTACGGCAGAGAAAAGGGGGCATAAAGAGAAAATAATTAAAGAAAATTTCATCTTCACAGTCAGTATAAACAAGTTACATTTTTTGAATATGGAACTCCACAGCGAAATAGGTAAAACAGTGTATATCAAACATTTTAGGAAAGAGACTTCTACAAATGCGGTCTTTAGGCCTGAGAGCACCCACCTCCAAAAACTGAAGGACTCTATCCCTTATAGTCAGCTGCTTAGACTGAGATGCAATTGTACTAAAGAGGAGAATTATTTAAACCAGGCAGCTGAGTTAGAAGTCAGATTCTGTGACAGAGGTTGTGATGCAGAATTGTTGAAGAAATCCAAAGAAGGTGTTAAATCTAGATAGGGGAAACTTGTTACATTACAAGAATGTCACAAACAGTACTCAAACAGGGCCTGCCTCATTTATCACAGAATTCAGTGGCACAGTAGGAGGTATAGGTAATGTGATGCATAAAAACTGAGGGAACTTACAAAGTGATAGGGGAGTTTGTGAACAAGTTGTTAATAAACCGAGGGTCACATTTAGTAGGGCCTCCAATCTTAGAAACAAGCTTGTGCACAGTGGGTTGGATAAAGTGGTAAATACAGGAACTGCAACTAGCTAGTTACCAAAAAGAACTGGAGTTTTCTACAAATGTCACAGATGCATTAGCTGTAGATATGCATTCCCTAGCAAACATTTCTAGCATCCAATAGAAACCAAAAAGGTGGTAAACATAATAGAGTGCATTACATGTGACACTTCATTAGGCATGTGCAAAAAAAAAATATTCCACCTGCGGAATTTTGACAAAAGTTGGACTTTCACTTGCCCAAAAGTTCGGAAATCATTTTGCCAACTTTTACGGAAATTCAGACTAAAAACTGTGGAATAAATGTAAGAACGCTGCTGGTTAATGTATTAAACTGCAAGAAATAAATTCTGCAGAACTGATCACTGTAACTGTTCAACTCTGCAGCTTTTTCCCTGACAGTTTAATTTATTAACCCCCACCAATTGACGGCCCCTGGTTTTCTTGTGCCTCCACCTGCTGATTGCTGGCACCATATAAAAAAAAAAATTGGCATCCCTCCAGTCCCCCCACCCACATGCTGATTGCCCTTCCACATAAAAAATAATATCCTAATTCCCTGGTGTCTAGTGGCCCCCTCACCCTTTGATCACCTGCACCATATAAAAAAAATATTTTGGTGTCCGGTCCCCTCCACTCACCCACCAATTACCCATCCATATATAAAATACCCTCATTCTCTGATGTCTAGTGCCCCCCAACCCACTAATCACCTATCCATATAAAAAATAAAATACATCCATTCCTCATTCCCTGGTGTCAAGTAGACCCCCCCCAACCCTGGCAGGTATTCCATCACCACCCCATTCCCCCCAAACCCAACCCTGAGCAGGAGACCAGCACAGCCCTCCTCTCTCCTCTGTGGCTGGCCACCCACTGAGCTGATTGAGTGTACATGCTGATTCAGTGCAGCTCCCGGTCATCTTACAGCACAGTTTTCATGGGGTAGAGAAGGGGAAGGGGCTGTTCCAGTCACCTGTGTGGGTGGTGAGATGGGAGGAAAGGCATTAGTGGGAATGTCAGTGTGGATCCCTTTGGGATCCACAATGCCATTCCCCCCAATCTGCCCACCCTGAGAGCTACCAGAACATCCCCTTCCACCTTTCTACCCCCTGAAAATTGTGCTCACTGCTGTAAGATGACCAAGAGCTGCAATGAATGAGCACATGCTCTCATTCATTCAGCTTAGTGGGCGGCCAGCAGTGGAGGACAGAGGAGGGCTGTGCTGGTCACCCCATGGGGTTGGGATGGGGGACAATGGGGTGGTAATGGACTACCTGCCAGAGTGAGGGGGGGGTTGGGGGTCCATTAGACACCAGGGAATGAGGAAAGGATATATTTTATTTTTTATATGGTGCCAGCGATCGGTGGGTGGGGGACCACTAGACATCAGGGAATGAGGATATTATTATTTTTTATATGGAGGAGCAATCAGTGGGTGGGTGGAGGAACTGGACACCAATAATTTTTTTCATATGGGGCCAGTGATTAGAGGGTGGTCACAAGATACCAAGGGCCAGAGACTCGGGGGGTGTATCACTAAATAACACATTAAATTGTGGATGGAATAAATTCTACAGTTTAATGTATTATTAGGCAGTTCAGCCCAAACCATCAGTGGAAAACAGCAAAAATCCATGGAAAATGGTCAGAGGTTCCAATCTCACCATAGGCAGAAGTGCAAAAACTTTGGCGGAATTTCCGAAATTCTGTGAAAGTTTCGCCAAGGTGGAATATGCAACTTTTGCCTATCCCTACACTACATTCATAGTGTATATACTCTGGTGCCCTTGCAACATGATATATGCGGGGTGTAGTATAAGGACCTTGAAACATAGACTGCAAGAACATGTCTGATCAATAGAGAATGGCAGGCAAGATACTAAAGTGTGGGCACACATTTCACAACAAAACTCTGAACCCACAGAGATGAGATTTTTTGGAAATGAACATGTGCTACCTATGCCAAAAGGTGGTAACAGAATGGGGAGATTGCTGCTAAGGGAATGGTTTTTGGATTGTCACACTTAACAGCATGAAACCGAAGGGGCTAAATGATCAGTGGGACATTAAGCCCTATCTAAAAAAGAAATAAAATTGGGTAAAATAAATGCATTGCAGTGGTTACCTGGTTGTAGCAACATTGATTTTATAAGATCATTAGAATTTTCTGTTTTCTATACTTCATGTTCTGAGTATAGACAAGATATTTGGTAGATTAAATAAAAAAAATATATTCAGCCTGCTGGGTATAGCTACTGCCCCTTAATTGTTACCCTGAAATACAGAGTTAACTTAAAAGTCTGAATAGTGAAATAAGTTAATAACGTAAACAAGATTAATAAAGTGAGAATGGAATTTAATGTTTTCTATGAGGTTTTAAATAATGCCCTACAATAGACCCTATCATTCAATCTACATGAAAAGAAAAACAGGAACTTTAACAAACAATATTAATTCTTTAAAAGTTGTTTATTTGTTTTTATATCAAAGTATGATTGAATTGTAGGCTGATCTTTCTCCTCCATTCTTTCTCTTTGTGTGACAGGATCCAGTGACTACACACGAAGTAAATAGGGCAGAATTGCAGCTTGGATGCCATGAGAAACTGTTATATCCTTCTGCCAGTCACTTAAGCTGTTTTTCACTTCTGGTACTTTAAATATGGGACTTTAAGGGCTGAAGCTTAAAATGTTTAGTTTCAATATAATGCACGATATTTGTAAATGCAAAATTTCCTAACAGAACTTTAAGTTGTTTTTGTTTTTTTATGATCAAGTGTGTATGTTTACATAAATGAATAAAGTCACTATGACAACATGTTAATTAATTATTAATTTATGTTTATGGGTATAAAAGGGAGTAATGCCTCTTGTGAGCCACACCCCGATGGGTTTCATTACCTGAAGCACTGTGGCCAGTTGTGGACCTTCATATGTTTGTCTGCACTTTTCTTTTGGAAATTGCAGTAAAGCACAAACTGGTAATTTAAGCAGCATGCATCTTTTTTTGCAGAGTGCAAGTCTTCATTGGAGATAGAATGGCAAGCAGGGTCACCATCCACCTCCATCCAACAGCAGAACCTATCTAAGTGAACTAGGGAATACCACGGAAAACTAATTAAGTGTTATGACCTTCAGCTCAGAGAAGGAAAAAATCCTTTGAGGAGGAACTCTCTGAGGATCCAAAGCCTAGGTCACCTTCTCTCCAAGCTTGGGATATTTTATTTAGTGACAGCTCAGCTGCTGCAATTTGAAATCCAATTCAAGGGGCGGAGAAAATGTTGCAATTTGGAGTAAGGCTGTCACTCTATCCCTCAAATGGAAACACCATGAAGGGTTGTGAGGGTTCTTTGCCAAAAGCTACTTCAAGGCAGGAGGAGGAGAACAAAGACCACTGAGGCACTCAGCCAGACTACAGATCTGAAAAACAAACCAGGTGAACCAGAAGGAGTCATAGGGAAAATAGCTAGAAGGCACCGCCAAAGCAATAGGGTAACTAAAGGAGCCCTGTTTTAAGCTCAGGGCCCCATTCCTGCTAGCTGAGTCATAATTCCTACATCAGGAGATGCCACCAATACACCTGAATGGCTAAAGCTCTGCCCGGAGTGAGGATATTCCCACTATGGGCCAAATCAGAAGGATCCTGACCTGAGTTTCACGCACTCAAGATATGGACTTCACTGTGGAACAAATAACCTTATTCTTCAAAACTGGTTTTGGTATTGATCTCCACTAAGGCCCCTAGGCTCCCAAAGCAATGGGTTAGATTACTAATGCTGTTACTATATTGTGCAAATAAAGTCATATCTACATTTTGGTTTTAGATTCATGTCCCTCCCTTGGATAGTTGGTATCAATTGGTGACATTTGTTTATGAAATGGATAAGTATTACTACAAATGCTTAGATCAAGAATATCAGTGTATGGAATTTTGGAGACTGTGGATTAATTTTCAATTATCAATAGATCCCACCCTTGTCCAATGAATACGTTTAGGTTCCACCTAGGACACCCGGAGTGCTTCCTGGTATATTCTTCTCACCATACCCTACTTATTTTTATTTATTTTTTTAACTTTCTCTCTGCACTCCATGTTCCTGAACTCTTTCAGGAGTGGTCACTCATGATCTTGGTCCTGATCCTGCCTGTCTGAAGCCGTCTCTCACTCCTTCCAGCTGCTCTCGCTGCCACCTGGCCCCCTGGCTCTGAGTCCGACGATTCAGGACCACCAGATATACTCCTCCTGATGCTCTATCTTACAATCTAGTCTGGTGGAAAGAGGCAGTAGAGAGCAGACAGGAGTGAGAGGAAGGGCCCGACATTTAGCGTGGTGGACTGATCCCCCTTGACCCTCTGTCACTTATCAGGAGGAAGAGGGTTTTCTCCTTGTTTCTGTTCAGCCTACACCCCTACCCTCCAGGCAGAGCCCAGACATGCAGTGACACCAGGGAACATCCTGCCATGGCTCCGCAACCCTCCAGATGAACCTTAAGAGTTGAAGTACCTCTGGTCTCCACCAAAGGTCACTGCTGTGCCAGGCATGGTCCCTGGAAACCCCCCCCAAGGAAGGAGAGCTGTCCTTTGGATGCTCGATCCTTCCTCTCCCCTGCTGACCCCCGGTGGCCCAGGTTATTCCCAAACCTGTGTCACTGGCATGGTGCGAGGTGTGGAGTCCAGCACCTCAACCCTCAGTGCCACCGGGCCGGAGCCTTACCCTATTTATAATTGCACCCTTTATACTCATTGTGTATTTTTTGTATTATGGTTACTTTTAGAGTATGACAAATCTAATTAGTGTTGACAGAAGAAGAGCACCCACAGCTAGCCTACTGAACACTTTGAATTATAAATAAAAATGATGAATTTGTGATGCATATTATATAGCTCGGCCGACATATTCTAGTACAAACAAAGTTAATATGTTGCTGTATATGAAAGTCTAAACTTCAATAAAATGCATATATATATATATATATATATATATATATATATTATGTATATATATATTATGGTAGCACGGTAGTGCTACCATATTAGGGTTGAGTAGCCATTTCTATGTTAAACCCCAAAACCTTGCACCTTAATAACTTGCAACTGTTTGATGGATTTGGCTGAAATTTGGAATTTGTGATCAAGAACCATAGGCCTTGGGATCTGCCAAGTTTCGTACTGGTCGGATATATGGCTGTGGAGTTGGCCGGTATGTCTGTGCGGCGTCTACGGCTTTTCTGGAATTCTGTGGTTGCTCCTACAGGTTGTAACGGTTTTGCGACCGGCCCAAAATCTTCAGGGAACGCAGCCGGGTCCCCTAATGTGCCTTTCAAAGATTTCATGAAAAATATTAAACGGTTCAAAAGTTACTCAAAAACAGTTTCCCATTATAAGTCAATGGGAAAAGTTAACAAAAGTTCAACACTTTCGTAAATGCATTTTACTTTCATAAAATGGGCCTGTTACTTTCGCCAAATCGGCCATTTTGTTTTCAGTTGGTGATCAGAAAAATGGTTGGCATTTAAATTTGGGACCCTCTAGCAAACTAATTTTTTGTATTCACCTAGTCGGGCCCTGAGGATGCTTGCCATGTCTTTATTTTGTAATGCTTACCCCAGAAATATGTTTTTCAAATTTCTGAAAAGTATTTAAATTACTTTACAGAGCTCACGTAAAAGTGTCGCAAATTTTGCTTTAAAGTTGCGAAATTGCGACAGTAATTTTCTAGTCTGTGGGAAAATGACAGCAATTCTTTGGCACTGCACTGCAAAATAACCGTTGGGAGTTTTGGGCTGAAATTTGGAGGGAACGCAGCCGACATCTCTCAGATGTGCCTTTCAGTGTTGTATTGAAAAAATATTACATGGCGGCAAAGTTATGGCACTCCAAAGTTGACAGTTTTTCCCATAGGATAACATTACGGCGCCCGACGCATTACAGAAATCCTTTGGATCCCTGCTGCAAAATAACGGTTTGTTCTTTTTTCCTGAGATTTGGAGGGAAGACAGCCAACAGCCCAAAGATGTGCCTTTCAATGATTTGGTGAAAAAATATTACAGGGAGGCAAAGTTATGGCACTCCGAACTTCTCTTTTTCCCATAGGATAACATTACAGTGTTAGCGGCGCTTTCGGGGCCGTGATCTGGAAGCGTTGCGAGATACAGACTTTCGTCGGAAAGTGCTTAGCCCCTAATGGGGGCTAAGCAAAATGCTCAGGACAGTTGTAAATCATACGACTTTTAAATTTTTTTTCTACGTCGTACGGTTCCTGAGATATAACGTATTTAGTATTCTAAGTTCTCATTTTCTGCTCCGATACTCATTATTATGCATACATTATTTGTACTCACTGTCTTTCTCAATGCAGGTTTTGGGGAAAACCAGCCTGTGCGCTTACAATACTGTTACTGTTGCCCTTTCCGCTTGCGGTTCCGTACCCGTTTCACTTACCATTGACGTCTGTGCCACCATGTGCGTTATCCTTTGCGTTTACATTTACGCTTGTGTTTCTGTTATTTTTTGCCATTTCTGTCTATAGTACTGTTTCTCTTTCTGTTTCACTTTGCGTCACCATGCCCATTGACATTTCCGTTTGCAGGCACCATGTTACTATGTGACAACACATCACGTGGCAGACTGTTCCGTCCGCCACCATCGTTACCCTTTCTGTTCTCATTCGTGCTTGTGTTACCATGTGCACCACTGTTAGCACTTCTGTTTTGCGTTGCTGTTCACTATTACTATGCCACAAGACATCATGCGGGCGGGGCCTTGGGGCGAAACTATTTCGTTATCATTCTCAAAGAAGGAAATTAGGCAAAAACTCCATTTAATGCATTAGGGTTTGTTCCACAGCGACAAAAGTGAGGAAATTCACTGTAGGGTTGAAAACCCCTTGAACCCCCCACCCCCAACGGCATTGGGGTGTGCATTGGGATCATGGGTCCTAACTCTCACCCATTCTCCTATACTTCTGCTGCTTTTGCACATGTCATGGGGTAAGTTAGGGCTGGCGATCATGCACGCAATGGTTAGAGAAATAGGCGAGACAGTTAGTTTCCAACTAACACCAATCCTCCTCACTTTTGTGTCAACTAATCAACTAACGATAAATGGAGTTTTACCCTATATATATATATAAGATAACTATATATATATATATATATATATATATATATGTATGTATATATATATATATATATATATATATATATATATATATATATATATATTATATAATATTATGGTAGCACAGTTAGTGCTACCATAGTTAGGGTTGAGGAGCCATTTCTATGTTAAACCCCAAAATTTGCACCTTAATAACTTTGCAACCATTTGACGGATTTGCCTGAAATTTGGAATACATAATCAAGAACCATAGGCCTTGGGATCTGCCAAGTTTTGTACCAGTCGGATACACGGCTGCGGAGTTATTAAGCATGATCTGTGCACGCATTTACGCTTTTTCTGGAATTCTACGGTCGCACGTACAGGTCGCACGGTTTGCGCGACTGGCCCAAAATCTTCAGGGAACATGCAGCTGGGGTCCCAATGTGCCTTTCGAAGATTTGGTGAAAAAATATTAAACGGTTCAAAAGTTATTCAAAAAACAATTTCCCATTATAAGTCAAAGGGAAAAGTTAACAAAAGTTCAACACTTGTCGCAAATGCATTTTTACTTTCAAATGGGCCTGTTACTTTCGCAAATCCACCATTTTGTTTTCAGTTGGTGATCAGAAAAATGGTTGGCATTTAAATTTGGGACCCTCTAGCAACCTAATTCTTCTTGTATTCACCTAGTCGGACCCTGAGGATGCTAGCCATGTCTTTATTTTGGTAAAACACCCCAGAAATATGTTTTTCAAATTTCTGGAAAAAGTACTTTCACAAATTACTTTCGTGCTCATGAAAGTGTTGCAAATGTTTGTGAAAGCTTTCGCAAATTGCAACAGTAGTTTTCTAGTCTGTGGGAAAATGACAGCAATTATTTGGCACTGCACTGCAAAAGAACGGTTGGGAGTTTTGGGCTGAAATTTGGAGGGAACGCAGCCAACATCTCACAGTTGTGCCTTTCAGTGTTGTATTGAAAAAATATTACACAGCGCCTAAGTTACGGCACTCCAAATTTGACAGTTTTTCCCATAGGATAACATTGCGCGCCGACGCATTACAGGAATCCTTTGGCACCCTGCTGCAAAATAACGGTTTGGTCTTTTTTCCTGAAATTTGGAAGGAAGGAAGCCAACAGCCCACAGATGTGGCTTTCAGTGGTTTGGTGAACACATATTATAGGAAGGCAAAGTTATGGCACTCCAAACTTCTCTTTTTTCCCATAGGATAACATTAGGCGTTCGTCAGCCTTTCAGGCCCGTATCTGAAGCGGTCAATATGAATTCTGACTTTCATACGGTTCCTGAGATATAACCTATTTAGTATTCCAAGTCCTCATTTTCTGCTCCGATACCCATTATTATGCATACATTCTTTGTACTCACTGTCTTTCTCTATGCAGCTTTTGGGGAAAACCAGCCTGTGCGCTTACATTACTGTTACCGTTGCCCTTTCCGCTTGCGGTTCCATGCCCATTTCACTTACCGTTGACGTCTACGCCACCATGTGCGTTATCCTTTGCGTTTTCATTTGCGCTGTGCGTTTCTGTTATTTTTTGCCATTTGTGTCTACAGTACTGTTTCTCTTTCTGTTTCACTTTGCGTCACCATGCCCATTGACATTTCCGTTTGCAGGCACCATGTTACTATGTGACAACACATCACGTAGCAGACCGTTCCTATCTATGCCACCATGCGTTACCCTTTCTGTTCTCATTCGCTTGCTACCATAGTGTGCCACTGTTAGCGCTTCTGTTTGTGTTGCTGTTCCTGTTACTATGCCACAAGACATCATGTGGTGGGAGCGCGGGGCCCGAAGCATTACGTTCACTATTTCTCATTGTCATTCTCAAAAAGAAGGGAAATTAGAGGCAAAAAAACTCCGTTTAATGCATTAGTTAGGGTTGTTCCACAGTGACAAAAGTGAGGAAATTTGCTGTTAGAGTTGAAAACCCTAACTCCGAATTCACCGCCCACCCAGCACCACACACACACAGACACACACACACATGCAAGTATGGGGGAGAACCAAGTTAACACAACCAATAACAGACATCCAGCAGCAGGTGACAGAAATAACAAACAATTGTCTAAATGTACTACTAGACATACCCACCCACCTGACCAGGTACTGCATGCTCAGTGGAGATCAACAGCAAAACTGAGGCCATGTACACCGAACGTACACATCCCTGATTGCAGCTGCACACAACGCATCACACTTAGTAGTTGCATGGCCTACCCACCAACTGCCCCACACCAGACCACACCATGTGGTGGGCCACCTGAGCAACAGAGTTGAGCAAAACCAAGAGTTGTACAGGTATAATATCTCTGATTATAACAAGGGTTTGAAATGCAGCTTTCTACTTGACTGTAAACATTGTAACAGCCTTATGTTTAGTTTTTATTAAGATACATGTAGAGCCTAACCATATCATGAACATGGTTTAATGTTGTTTAAAAAATCAGTTTTATTATGATAGCAATAAGCCACTCCCAGGTATTATGTTAGTGGTCAGTTTATCACTATCTAGCGACATGTGGCACTCGGCTACGCCTCATTCAACATTAAACCCCTACAGGGTGATTAACAGACCATTTAACATAACTGTTGGTCATGCCTTATTGCTTAATTGTCTTTATGAGTAGATACTCTCCCTCTGCTAGGGACTGTAGCAGCTTTGCAACACAGTGTCCCACCCAGTTACACCATACACTGTCTAGTTACTGGAGAATGGCTGTGAACATGAACTCATGAAGGTGAACAGTGTAACTTGATCATTACAGTCATCGAAACCTTAGTGTGATTATAACTGACAGAGTCAGTGATAGAGAATAACCCCTGCTGTCCTAGTACACTTATCTCATTGTGAGTTAAATCAATACTAAAAGACATTCTGTTTATATCTACACTATACCTACTTGATTCCTGTTGCACTACAATTAACATAGTTATCACTTTGATAGCATCAGTGACAGAAGTGTGGCAAACCCAAACACTAGGCATACTGCCTAAGTATGAAACAACTGTTAAAAAAATTATACTGTGTCATAAATGGCATAGATCACTCATTGCAACAATAGTAAATGTATCACTATTTGAATAAGTTAGTCATCACAGATGCAATGAGATTGTCTTTCTCAGGTACAACATACTCAGTAAGTGTCTACAGGAAAATCTATCCTATAGACATCTCCGATACAGGTACGTCATTGTTGGCTCTGTAGTGCTATGATATTTAGAAGTTGCTTTGCCTGATCCATGCAATTACACTGTTTCTTACAAAGAATACTTACTGCATCTTTAGTATTGAAACACACTGAAGGTCTATGTATGTACCTCAGCAGTACACCTTCATCCGTAAGAATGCATCTGATACTGGCAGTACAAATTTCACAGCGTTGAACAGGCAATGCTTTTCCATACGTTTACATCAGTCTCTCTATCTTGAGTAAACAGTTGCAGTAAATGTACTACTATGTAAATCACATACTAAATGTAACACTACTTTTATCTTGAGCATGCTAGTGTCTTGTAGTTAATTTATGTACTTCTCTTAATTAATGTATACTCACTAGTGTTAAAACCTTTCTACAACTGTCATCATGCACCTTCAGCATTTATATTGACTAACGGCACAGTACCAGTTGTGGTGTGGTGTGGGGCATCGGTAGGTAAGGCCATGCAACTACTAAGTGTGGTACGTTGTGTGCAGCTGCAATCAGGGATGTGCACGTTTGGTGTACATGGCCTCAGTTTTGCTGTTGATCTCCACTGAGCATGCAGTACCTGGTCAGGTGGGTGGGGATGTCTCGTAGTACATTTAGACAATTGTTTGTTATTTCTGTCACCTGCTGCTGGATGTCTGTGATTGGTTGTGTTGACTTGGTCCTCCCCCATACTTGCATGTGTGTGTGTGTCTGTGTGTGTGTAGTGCTGGGTGGGGGGTGAATTTGGAGTTAGGGTTTTCAACCCTAACAGCAAATTTTCTCACTTTTTTCACTCTGGAACAACCCTAACTAATGCATTAAATGGAGTTTTTTGCCTCTAATATATATACGGCATTGGGGTGCGCATTGGGATCGTCAGCCCTAACTCTCACCCCATGACATGTGGAAAGCAGCAGAAGTATAGGAGAATGGGGTGAGAGTTAGGACCCACGATCCCAATGCGCACCCCAATGCCGGTTGGGGGTGGGCGGGGGGTCCAAAGGGTTTTCAACCCTAACACCGAATTTCCTCACTTTTGTCGCTGTGGAACAACCCTAACTAATGCATTAAATGAAGTTTTTTGCCTCTAATTTCCCTTCTTTTTGAGAATGATAACGAGAAACAGTGAATGTAATGTAGCGGCGGCGGGAGCGCAGGGCCCTTCGGGCCCCGGGCTCCTGCCACATGATGTTTTGTGGCATAGTAACAGGAACAGAAATGCAAACAGAAGTGCTAACAGTGGCACACATGGTAACACAAGCGCGAATGAGAACAGAAAGGGTAACGCACATGGTGGTGTAGACGGGACCGGTCTGCCACGTGATGCGTTGTCACATAGTAACATGGTGCCTGCAAACGGAAATGTCAATGGGCATGGTGACGCAAAGTGAAACAGAAAGAGAAACAGTACTCTAGACACAAATGGCAAAAAATAACAGAAATGCAAGCACAAATGAAAATGCAAAGGATAACGCACATGGCGATGCAGACGTCAACGGTAAAGTGGCTTAGATGCAGACACATAAGCGGAAAAGGGCAACAGTAACATTAATAAGTGCACAGGCTGGTTTTCCCCAAAACTTGCATAGAGAAAGACAGTGAGTACAAATAATGTATGCATAATAATGAGTATCGGAGCAGAAAAATGAGAACTTGGAATACTAAATACGTTATATCTCAGGAACCGTACGACATAGAAATAAAATTTAAAAGTCGTATGATTTACAACTGTCCTGGTTAATTTTGTACTTAGCATTTTTCCGATGAAAAGTCCGTATCTCGCACCGTTTCCGAGATACGGGCCCTGAAAGGCGCGGCGAACGCCGTAATGTTATCCTATGGGGAAAAAAGAGAAGTTCGGAGTGCCATAACTTTGCCTCCCTGTAATATTTTTTCACCACACCACTGAAAGGCACATCTGTGGGCTGTTGGCTGTCTTCCCTCCAAATTTCAGGAAAAAAGACCAAACCATTATTTTGCAGCAAGGATCCAAAGGATTTCTGTACTGCATCGGGCACCGTAATGTTATCCTATGGGAAAAACCATTAACTTTGGAGTGCCGTAACTTTGCTGCCATGTAATATTTTTTCAATGCAACACTGAAAGGCACATCTGTGAGATGTCAGCTCCGTTCCCTCCAAATTACAGCCCAAAACTCCCAATGGTTCTTTTGCAGCGCAGTGCCAAAGAATCGCTGTCACTTTCCCACAGATGGAAAACTACTGTCGCAATTTGCTGCGAAAGCTTTCGCAAAGAAGTTCGACACTTTCATGAGCACAAAAGTAATTTGCAAAAGTACTTTTTCCAGAAATTTGAAAAACATATTTCTGGGGTGTTTTATCACAAAGTAAAGACATGGCAAGCATCCTCAGGATCCGACTAGGTGAATACAAAAAGAATTAGGTTGCTAGAGGGTCCCAAATTTAAATGACAACCATTTTTATGATCACCAATTGAAAACAAAATGGCTGATTTGCGAAAGTAACAGGCCCATTTGCGAAAGTAAAAATGCATTTGCGACACTGTCGAACTTTTTAACTTTTCCCATTGACTCATAATGGGAAACTGTTTTTTGAATAACTTTTGAACCGTTTAATATTTTTTCATGAAATCTTTGAAAGACACATCGGGACCCTGGATGCATGTTCCTGAAGATTTCCAGACCCGGTCGTCAGCCGTCACGACCTGTAAGTAGCGACCGTAGAATTCCAGAAAAAGCGTAAACGTGCGCACAGATCAAGCTTAATAACTCCACAGCTGTAAATCTGACCAGTACAAAACTTGGCAGATCCCAAGGCCTATGATTCTTTATCATGTATTCCAAATTTCAGGCAAATCCGTCAAACGGTTGCAAAGTTATTAAGGTGCAAAGTTTTGGGGTTTAACATAGAAATGGCTCCTCAACCCTAACTATGGTGGCACTACCGTGCTACCATAATGTATACATATATACATATGGAGTTCAGGGGTGCAGAACTGTTGCACCTGGATTATTCCACCTATTATCCCACATACAACTTACACTGTATTCCTGGTCTATTATACTGTGATACTGCTATTTTGCACTAATACATAGATTTAGGAATCTATTATATAAGCATGAGTGCCAGGAATCTGCTTTGCTGTTAATATTTACTAATGTTTACATCCTTCCTAGAATTAGATCATGCATGAATATTATACCTCACTATAATGCATTATGTTTGTCTTTTACATATATTCCATATATAATCTACCTAATCACTGATAAGATGACTCTGAGGGATCATCAGTGATTATTTTATACAATATATATATATATATATATATATATATATATATATATATATATTCTTATATAGTCATATGTAGTAGTGGCCAGTCAGCACCTTTCTTTGTCTAAGCAAGCTAGCTGACAGAGCGAGAAAACTTTGTTATGTCTTATACACAGGCAAGAAATGTCACATGTAATAGAGCCCATTCAGCATTTCTTTTGTCCAAGCTATAGTGCTAACTGAAGCATATTATTTGTTTCATATGATACTCATTAGTAATTCTGTCTCCTAAGTCATCATCCAATGGAGAATGACTTAGGACCAATGCCTATTGTTTTTCATATCTGTAACTACGAGTTAATCTCTGTTGCTGTAGTAGTTATCTGTAGTATATAGCCTTCTGTATCCTAGCTCCACAGAGAGTGGAGAGAGAATGAGATCTTGGAGAACCTGAGATCCTACAATTCTGGAGATTATGTACATTCTTCAGGAGAGTGGTGAGATACCCATCTCCCTTGTGATTTTCTTTGTCATATGCTTGGCATAAGTAGTATAATAAACATTTATTAGTACTCTTACTTGTTTACAAATGTTTCTTGGCAGACTCCGAAGACATAAAAATCTGTATTATTAGTATTATTATTATTTACCCTACACACTAAGAGTGTTTAGGCAAAAGAGCGAGACTGTCGACTGCTGGGCAAGCCCCAAGTCAGTCAGCTAAGACTGAGCTCAGAGCCATAATTGATGGCTGTGGTCGGCTAGACTCCTTTAGCAATTGAGCAGGCAGAACATTGGTAATACAGGGAGTAACTGGCAATGTGCAACATGGTAAACAGATAGTACTCAGAAACATAATTAGCAGTATAAATTGAACAAATAGCTCAGGCTTACGTGGTCCCTTATCCAGTACAAGGCACTTGCCAGGCAAGGTTCTAGGACAAGCGATGCAAGTAAAGAGGAAGGAATACAAGCCAACCAGTCCATCAATGGCTGCTAACTAATGGTGATGTAATCACTCTGAGGATTTCACCAGTGAAGGCAGTTTTCAAACATGAGGTATTTGAACCACACAGGGCCAAAACTCTTCACTATAACCCCCATCCTACATCATAGGAAAAAACAAATAAGCCATGATAAAGTGACGTGATCCACATGAGGATTTTTAAAACTAGCTTACAGCCACAGCTATAGCTGAGTTGACCTCCAGAGAATAATGAAGCATTGTAAAAAGTAGTTAACAGCTTCCAGCAGTAACTTGTTATTGCTTCCAGCAATAGCTGAGCTGAACAATTGAACAACCATAGGAATTGTAGGCATAGGCAATAATACACTGAAAAACAACAGTAATAATTATTTGGTACAATTGAATTTAAGCAGGTTGAATCCCATGGAGAAAGTAATACAGAATTGCACTAGACTCAGGTTTGATTCCCACTGAGTGCAAATAAGCACGTTTGAGTGATTTAAATCCCCAAAAGGGCTATAAGAAAACCAAGGGCTGACAGATGAAAAGCATAGTAAATAATGAAAAGCTGAGGTAAGGAAGCAGTAAATAAACCTTACTGGAATGCAAGGCTGCTGATATCTTGCACAAAATGGAGCATGTTAGGTCCCCAGGTAGGCTACAAATGAATAGAGCTGGGTGAAGCAAATGAAGAAAGAGTGGCAGTGGCAGGGTTTTGAAAACTGAAATCCAGGAAGCAGGCAACTGAGAAACCCAAAGCAAGCTGCTGGAACACAATAACAGAACATACAGTGAGAAGCTGAAAAGTGCCAGCCAAATGTAAACAATTAGGAAACTGAGATTGCTGAAAGGAATGGCAACAATAGCAGACAACATGAAAATAACAAGTAAACTGGTAGAAGGGCACAGGACAACAATGTGGAAGGTGGAGAACTATAGTTGTATAGAGGAGCTAAATGCATACTGAGAAAGCACATACAAACAAGGAAACACAGGAGGCTGTGAACTAGGTGGAAGCAGCAGCAGCAGCAGAGAAGTCAGAATGGGAGCTAAAACATTCAACCATTGCAGGAAAAGTGAGGTTAGAAGGCAGCTGGGGAAAAAAGGCCTGAGCACAGACACAGATTAACACAGCACACACAAGGGCTACTAGAAACCCCAAAAGAAAGACAAAACTAAAAACACATACACAGGAAAACAAAAACTAGCACATCAGGAAGCACAGGAAGCACACAGCGGCCAGTGGAAAAACAAATACAAACCGAAGCAGGAAAATTACAGAAAAAAAAATCCAGCAAGCCAGCGACGGGGGCAAGGCCCCAGCAAGCCCCAAGCAACAAGACAGACTAACAGAGCCTCTGGTCAGCAAACAAAATACTGCAGGGAGGCTGGGAGGAACTGCTTATATAGCTCAAGAAGGGGGCATGGCTGGTTGCTCACCATTTGAATTGAAGGCATAGCCTTTCAAAAGCTTTTGCAACCTTCAGTGTATTCTGACCAATATTCCAAAAAGACTGATTGCTCTGTTTACCAAATATCACAGTATTAGACATATCTGTATGCAGCTCTTATCCTCATTGTCCGAGATGTTCTGCAGTGGTACTGATTGTTCATTTTAAATCCAGTGGAGTAGGAGAAAGAGAACACAGGAGGATGTCATCAGTCTACAACAGTGCTTGAAAATGTCTATCCAGCACTTTTGGTGGAAAAGTATCCATTGTTTTCAGTGTTTGCACTATAGTCTCCATGTACTAATTAAACATAATTGGCACTAACAGTCACCCCTGTTTAGCACCCCTTTTGATTTTGACATTATCCAATCACCCCCATTTAGCTTCCCTTTCGATTTTTACATTATCCAATCATCCCTGTTTAGCGTCCCTTTTGATTTTGACATTGTCCCGGATTCCCCCCATTTCCCTCACAAAAGACAGACCCATTGTATGTTGTTGTGCTCAGAATGGCAATTAAATTATTGTATCTCATAATTCCATTTACAATCTCTTCATCATTTATTATTGTATCTTTCATAATTGTATTTTATTGCCTCCGTATATCAATCTCTGATCATCCCTCTTTCTTATTCTTCTCGCTTCCCCGGGTGAAAACCTGGGTGCCTTCTTCTTCTCTTTTCCTGTTAGGCAATGGTGAGAACCGAGACCATTTTTTTTCTCCTTCAGCTTCTTCTTCTTTTCATCTTATTCCTTTTTCCTTCCCCCCTTCCCTCTTTTTTCCCCTCATCTCTGCCATCCATCTTTGGCAGACCATTAACCATCCAACTGGACAAACTCTGTCATCCACCTCTGACAGGTCTTACATACAGTCCCTTTAGACTGTCTTCCCCTCAATGCTCTATAGTTTAAGGGTGGCTGGGAGGGATCAAAACCTCAGTAAAAGTGGCTGAACCACCTCTGTGCTACCCATTATGTACCTCCTTTAGCCCCTCCCCTTCCTGTTGCCTGCTTATTGTTCTGTCTCCCCGTCCCTCCCCTTCCCTTCTCCCCTTCCCACTCTGAACACACCATATTGAGGTAAAGGGAAGGGGTGCACCAGGACAACTTGGTCTGCCCCTTAAAGGGCAAACTCCATTTCCCCGGATACCCCCCTTTCCCTCACAAAAGACAGACCCATTGTATGTTGTTGTGCTCAGATTGGCAATTAATTTATTATATCTCATAATTCCATTTACAATATCATCATAATTTATTATTGTCTCTTTCATAATTGTATTTTATTGCCTCCATATATTAATCTCTGATCATCCCTCTTTCTTACTCTTCTCGCTTCCCCAGGTGAAAACCTGGGTGCCTTCTTCCTCTCTTTTCCTGTTGGGTAACTGTGAGAACCGAGACTGCTTTTTCTCCTTCAGCTTCTTCTTCTTTTCATCTTATTCCTTTTTCCTTCCCCCCTTCCCTCCTCCCCCCTTTTTTCCCCATTAGCCAGTCTCCAGCTTGCATTGGATGACTGGCTTCCCCCTTAATTTAGGATCTTGTTCCTCAAACCACTTAGGTGACCTCCTACCTTTCTCCTTCTCTTTTTTTTATACTCAATTTTCTGCCTATCCCCTCCACGCTTCTATAAAACCCATAATTTCAGTATTAAACATATCTATGGCTAGATCTGACAGGTGCACTCCATCCGACCTATAGAACTCATCTACCCACTCTTCCACACCTCGCAGTATTACGTGCCCCCCATTTTTCATATCAATGTTCCTACCCTTCTATTAATTTTTCTCCTGGCCCTATCTAAAGCTCTATGACTGTGTTCATGTCTCCATACCCTTCCTGGGATCATGTCTGACCAGGCAAGGCATACCCCAGCCACCACTGCTGTATTTTCTCTAAGTCCGTTTTCACTTGCAGTATGTGTCCACCCATGACTTTCCCCCAATGTTGTTACCCCCAAATGCAAAATAATTAACTCTGGAATGGGTCACCACTCCTTCATTTCTTTCAGGTAGGAAGTAGCTGTGCCCATCTCATCCCTCAGATGCCATGCCAAACCAACCTACATTTTCTCACATCCTGGTACAGTTGTTTTTCCCCAGCTTTTTTCTCAGTTCTCTTTTCCGCCCAGTAAATGTAGGAGTGACCACAGATCCATACTTCCGTGATCCTCCTCTTTCTATAGGATTTAAGCAAAATAAATATCTTACATATGGTCTTAGTTCCTTTCCCGTATCCCTCTCTATACCCCCTCCCCTCATGCGGTTCTGTATCTGCAAAACAAAACACAGGTGATGTGTTAGTCCCCATACTGCAGTGCTCGAATGTATCTCTTGTAACTGGCAGACTGCCAGCGCCCCTTCTCCAACATATTAGTCACCGTCTCCCCTGCTGTTGCCCACTGCCAAGCAGCCCCTATTCATAGAGAGTGAGATGAGTAATTGCCTGGATCCTCACCCAGGAACTGCATGCCTTTCTTGAGCATGGCCGTGACTTGATAACGTGTGACCCTTTTCCCATCTCCATGCACAAATAATCTCCCTGTCCTACACCCACGCTCTGTGGCTTAAACTTAAAAAGCCTTTACTGGGCACACTGAGCCATTTATCTGAGCCTTCAGGGTTACAGTACAACCCTGTTCCCCTTGATCCATCTTTAACTTCTTAATCATGATTTGTATCTACTTCATCCCCCAGCTTATATCTTTCCATTCCAACCCCCCTTCTTCATCTTTACTGCTATGTCCCACAGCCTCGCTCACTCTCAAGGCCCCTCCAAACATTACCAGATAAATCATGTGGAATAGCTGGGCCTCGTCTTTTGATCTGTAGATCATCAGTAGTACCCCTTTTAGCTTCGTAGGCCACTGCTCCCCTATTGGTTGTCTACTATCCATGGCTCTTTGTTTTAACCTACCCCATCCCTGCATCATTCTTCTAATCAACATTGACTTTGTTGGGTCCTTACATCCCTTCAGGCTGCAAACTAAGCTAATTCCTGCTAGATAGACCCCTACTGTGGTGTGAGCTGTTCCTCTCTGCCATTGCTCTACTGTGAAGTTCCCTAACTTTTCCTCTATAAGTAGCCTACTTACCTCTATGTGGTGTGTTGCCCTGAATGTTTGAAACACCCACCAAGCCCCTTCATAGGCCCTCAAAGTCAGTGGTGCCCATGATCTGTGAAACAGCAGTTCTGCTCCCTCTTGCCAACATCCCAGATGTTTGTTGGTATGGGCATTTTCCGCTCCTCTGCTGATGGTGCCAACATTCAGAAATGATCCAGCTGCAGATGGGAAAGGCTGTCAGCCAGGATATTGTGTACCCCTTCTATGAGTTTGGCCCTGAATGAAGCATTCAATTGCAAAGCCCTTAACACCAACAATCTCAAGACCCACATGACCATTTCTGACCTGGGTCCTCTGTTGTTTAAAACATCTACCACTGCCTTGTTATCACACCAAAATGTATCCTTCTGATTCTGCAGCTCCTCTCCCCACACCAGGGTGCAGGCCCAAATCGGCATGATCTCCAATAGTGTAATATCTTTTACTTTCCCATTCTTCACCCAGTCTGTAGGCCATGGTTCTGAGAACCATCTGCCCCTCAAATAGTCCCCCATACCTAAGCCCCCTGCTGCATCTGTGTAGAGCTTGAGGTCTGTGCCATATACTCAGTTCTCTTGCCAAAAAGAACAACCATTATAGGTGCTGAGGAACTCTTGCCATACCCTGAAGTCTTCCTTAACTCCCATTGTCATGTCTACCCAGTGATGTAATCTGGTTACTCCCACTGTGGCCCTTGCTAGCCTTTTAGTAAATGCCCTCCCTGGTCCAATTGCTCTGCATGCAAAGTTTAGATGCCCCAAGACCTGTTGTACCTGTTTCAATTGCACTCTTCTCTTACTTGTATGTACTTGAATCAGTTCCTTCAGTTTCATCACTTTTTTGTCTGGTAACCTAAAGACCCATCCAGGGCATCTATTTCAATGCCCAGGAATTCTAAGACCTTACTAGGGCCTTTTGTTTTGTCTGGTGCCAATGGAACCCCTAATTCTCTGCACAAATCTTGGAAACTAGCCAACATTCTTTCTGTCTCTCCTCCAGCTGCCTATTAACAGGAAATCATCCAGGTAGTGTATGACAGCCTTGTATCTAGTTTTTTTTCCTGAAATATCCACTGTAGGCAGGTGTTGAATGCTTCAAATGTAGCACATGCTATAGAGCATCCCATGGGCATTGCTTTATCAAAATAGTACTGATCCCCAATCTTAAATCCTAATATGTCCCAATCTTCCCTCCTAACAGGAAGTAATCTGAAAGCTGAGTCTATATCCATCTTGGCCATCCAAGCATCAGAAGTCACTCAGATGATCTGGACTGCCTCTTCTAATGTGGCATAGGTCACTTTACTATGTTCTTCACTTATAAAATCATTCACTGAGTCCCGTTCTGGAAATGACAGATGGTAAATCACCCTGTATTCTTCCTGCTGTTTTTTGGGAACCAAACCCAATGGAGAAATTCTCATATTCTGCAATGGGGGGGGGGGTTATCGTATGGCCCTTCTACTCTACCAGCTGCCTTTTCTTTCTCTATTTCCTGTCTTAAGATTTCTTCCTTCCCTTTAACTGAGCCCAGGTTGTTCGCTTCTCTCGCTTGCCTCAGGCCCTCACACTGTAATGAAAAACCTGTCCAAAAACCTGTCTTAATCATCTCTGCCACCTTTTTATCCGGGTATCTTTTTAACCAGTTCTCCCATGCGTCTATCTTGATGAGCGTTCTTGCTTCTTGAAATTGATCCCCTGCCCTCTTCATTTCCCTTCTGCCATACTCCCCCACTCTGACATTTTCTTGACCCTGACATTCAGTAAGTCTGACTCACTCTACCTGTATGCCCTCTGCCACTCCCCCCTCTGTTTCACTCCTGCCCCTATACCCTTGTCCTTCTTGAAAAAAGTCCTGATTTGTTTCTTGACCCCCTGACCCTTGGGACCCTTGTGCCCATGTCATTCTGCATCTGCTCACTGGGTGTGTTCCCCCACATTTGGAGCATGCATGCCGAAAGCCGCATTGTGGCCAGGAACAAAAGGCCCTATTGTAACCCCAACAACACCTCTGGGGCATCGTGCCCCTCTTCCCCATCTCTCCTTCTGGAGTGGACTGATCGGTTACATAGTCAGTCCACAAATCTAGCTGTTTCGTGTCCCATCCTACATCCCCGTATGTCACCATCCTTTGTCAGAAGAATTCATCATAGTATATCCACCCCACCTCTCCCTTTGCCTTCGCCCACCTTATTATCAGGGAGTATGTGATGAGTGGAATGCCCAATTCTGGCTTCTTCTCCAGTACTGTCACTGAATATGTAGCAAAACCTACAAACCATCCATCCCAAGTCTTCCCTTTAGTAAATTTGTCCTCCTCTTTCGTACCCAACCAAACTACCGCTGCTGCCATTTCGCTCTTTCCTATATTCTCTGTTTCATCATATTTTGCCGCCGCCTCTCGGCTTACTAAAGCAAAAATATCCATGTACTTCCCCTTCCATATTTTCTCTTTTGTGGCCAGCAGTACGTGTTCCCCTATTCTCATTCCCGGAGTTTCTATCTCCCTTGTTCCTTTAAGTACACTCTCCTTCCCTTTCTCATCTTGCTTCATTGCTTCTTTTTCAGACCTAATCTCTGCCAGTGCTGACTCCATCTGGCCCAACCCCCCTGTCCTGAGAGCCAAAATAATTTGGCTTATATATTCTTTGATGCTTTCTTCTACTGACCTGGGTACATTACCTGTGACCTTGCCATCTCCCTACAGCCTGCTGTCCTCATGATGCCCTGGTATGTCCCCCTGTGGCTGAGTGGCCGGTTATAATATTGGTTATAATATTGGCTGTGGAGGAACCGTCATGTTCGGATGATCCGGTCTGGGTTCCACCTGTGGAAACCCCACCTGGTCATGGGGAGGCACTGACATGACTGGGTTATAGGACTGTGGAGGTACTGGACTAGCTGCTCTGGGAGGTACCATGAGTGGTGGCTGCACCCTGGTAGGGCTGCATGGCCTCCATGTCAGCCATTTCCCACCACACCCTTTTCCTTTTCCCGCTTTCCTCTTCTCCCCGGATCTCTCCAGTTCCTCCTCTTCGACCATCTGCCACATTCTGTTGGCTTTTTCTGCAAGCTCAACAATAACCTTGTGGGTGTCCTCTTTCAATGGCCTGTTCTTTTTTGGTACCATTTGCCTGTAAAATGCTGTGGAGATAACTGACAAAAAAGCTTTTATTAATCTTCTGTTATAACTAGGCCTTTGTATAACTAGGCCCACTTTCTCTTTTCCTTGGTCCCATCACTGCATGTAGAACCAGCCCTGTACAAGTTCCCTTCACCTCATTTTTTTTTTAGGCCTACCATTTGGCCTGCTGTGCCACCATGGTGGCAGCTGGAACCCCACTTTTCACCAAGTCACCCTTGAAAATCTGATTATATATATTTTTAATTTTTTTTGTTGCCCCCACTTGCTGCATCACTGGGCCTCCTATCATAGGTTCCTTTTCCCTTGCGCCTGTCTTGGGTTCCAATTCACCTGGCTCCCCCCTCTAAAATCACCCCTTTGAGGCTTTATGGATTTTTTTTGAACCCCCCCGGTGCTGTCGCTGACCTCATGGTCACCTAGGCCTTTTATCCTTGCTCACTTCTTGGGGCCTCTGACCCCTCCCATGGCCCCTTGGGCCTATTCAGTCCTCTCTTCTGTTCCCATTAGAGAGTTCCACATGGCTTCTTGGCCTATCCAGTCATAGTCCGCTGCCTCTGCAGTGTCTGGTGCTGCCAGCAGGGTATCCCCCACATGTCTGCCGCTGCCCCCCCGAAGGACTCTGTTTCTTCCTTTTCTTCCATTCTTAACCCTGCCCTATTCCTCCCAAGCCCCTTTTGTCTGCTGCATGGTCCTCCCAGCATGTGATGTCATGCCATGTGGTTGCATGGTACTAGCCCGACCGAACAGGCCTCAAACCCTTTGTCTCTTCCCCACAAGCCCCAGCATCCTGGCAGACACAGAGGTTCCCCCCCTTAGCACAGCTCCCCCTTTGAGCTTTGGCTTCTGATGGCCACTACTTGGCCCACCCCTCCCCCGAGAAACTGTTCACTTTGTGGCCTCCCCCACGGCGTGTGACGTCACACCACATGGCCATCTGCATCACCCCCATGCTAGCCCTTTTCGCAAGGCCACTCCCAAATGTTCTATCCCTTTTTTTAGGCAAACCAGCCCAGTCACAGACTCTTCCAAGCCAGTGCTTGTGCTGTAGACCTTGTCCCTCCCTCCAGAGCTCTTTCTTACTCCCCAGACCATGATCTTCAGCCACTTGTCTCGCTAGGACCATCACTGGCCAAATACCACCGCCGGCTGTCTCTTCGCTACTCAAAATCTTTCAAACATGTGCCACAAGCTTGGCTCAGCTTCCACCATGTGCTCTCCCCCCAGATCATGCTCTTCAGCTGTTTTCCTCGCTAGGCTTCCACTGTCCAAACACCACTGCATGCAGCTCAATCTCCTCCAGCCCTAAGCAGCAAAATTCATTACACTTCCTCCGGGCAAGGCCCACCACCCCCAGCTACCCCTCAACAACACCTCTGTTTAGCACTTCACAACCTGTTCTCCATCAAGCCCTGCTATCGCTCTAAATTGTAAATGAACCAGAAAACAAAACACATTTTATTTACATTGCATCCTGTCCTTCTGAGTTAAGAAGCTTTACTAACCCATTGCTAGCCACCTATTGTTTTATTATGAATTCGAGAAAACTTTTTTAACATATCTAAACCAACATAGTTGTTTGTTTTTCTTACCTCTTTATTCCTGGTGCACAAACCTCCCTCAATTGATATGCCAATCTGATGTACTGTAGTTTCAGTATAGATCAAAACTTCAGCAAAAGTGGCTGGACCACCTCTGTGCTGCCCATTATGTACCTCCTTTAGTCCCTCCCTTCCTGTTGCCTGCCTATTGTTCTGTCTCCCGTCCCTCCCTTCCCTCCCCCACTCTGAGCACACCATCTTCAGGTAAAGGGAAGGGGTGCACCAGGACAACTTGGTCTGTCCCTTAAAGGGTAAACTCCGTTATCTGACACAATGCCTTTCCTAGAAACTCTAATATTGGCTATATTATTAGAATGCACTAGCATAATAAGAGAAAGTAAGTTCTTGTCAATACCAAAATTAATTCAAAATTTCCATAGTAGTCCCAAATTTACATTATTAAAAGCAGGCTTCAGATCTAGGCAAGCCACATATAATGGTTGTCCTTTTACTTGTGTATATTTTTCAATAAGATAATTCAGGACAAACAAATAATCAGTGGTTCCTTATCACCTTCCCCCTAGAAACCAGGTTGGGCATAAGAAATTAGTTGTTTATTTTCCACCCATTCTTCTAGGTAAGCCAATATTACTTTAGCATACATTTTAAGCCCAATGCATAAGAGAGAAATGGACCTATAATTATTGGGTTCTACAACACTACTTTGTTATGCAATGGCCCAGTTGTCCCCTTATTAATGTGCTTCCCCTAGTGCAGCTTCACTTCTCAGCCCTGGCATTAGTGTTTGAAGATGTTTCACTACTTCTGTCATGAGTTACTGGATGTCCACCTGCCCAGCTGAAAAAACAGGGGGTGTCTCTTTCAATCCTGCTCACAACCAAGCAAAGGAATGGGGGAGGGGGCTGAAAGACTTGTGTTTGGGCACAAACAATTATCCCTAATGACTGTTTTCTTTTTCAGTTTGTCTATCCCAATGGAGTATGTAGTTGCTTAAAATCTTTCACTCACCATCATATAACAAACGCAGCTCTCCAGCATATATTACAAAAATGTGTCCAAACTTTATTAAGGTGCCTAGGAAAAACATGTCTTAATGCATTCCAGATACAATTCTTTTGAAAAAAAAAAAAAACACTTTTGTAATATGTGCTACAGAGCTATGCTTTTTATATTGTGGTAAATGTGAGACTTTAAGCTACAATAATGTTATGGTATTTAACTACAAGTAGACCATCCAAGTGCGAAATTCTTTTTTGTGTGCTGTTCCAATGGAGGTCTCACAGATGAACATGCCATAATCTGAGCTCAGGGCAGGGACTGGCCCACCAGCACTGGGAGAGGGAGGGATCCCTGAACTTTCATCTCAATGGGAGTTGTGCCTTGATTCAAACTTACTATAATGATATCTAAATTTAGTAGTTGCCGTATTGGTCCTTGCAAGAATAGATCCAGAAGCAAATGATTTGATACCTTTTAATGGACCAACATAGATGTAACAACAATAACAAAGTGCTTTAGCTTTCGGACCAACCAGTCCTTCTTCAGAAGCTCATGGCAGTTGTTTAGAAAATACAATACTTATAACAGCTAGATAATGCAGAGAAAAACAGAAAAAAAATCCCCATTGGTTTAAAATACTCATTTAAACAAAAAAAAAAAAAAAAAACAAGATGATGTCAGAAGTTCAACAGTACAATACACCTTCAGCCAGAAAAAACCTTGGTTCAGATGTGCTTGGTGGAACCCACATACAAAGAATCCTACTGCATATAAATTTAATTGACATAAGATAACACTGCTGAAGCAGATAACTCTTAAATCAAGCTACGAGTGTCACAGTTAGTATAAGGATGTGATTACTGAAAGGCAACCCCACGAGATTAAGACAAACTAAGATTGTTATAGGGCTCATGAAATTTCAATGTTAGCATTATAGACAAGAATTTACCAGTAAAGTTGTCTTAAAAACATCAGTGTACACTGTGTGATGTGTAAAACCTAGCTGGACATGTCACCCAGCTGTATTATCAAGCTAGATAAAAGGCCCAAGAAATTTCAAAAACCTCTGGACTATATAAATGAAAATTTAAATATAAATTGATAATATTAGTGTCAAACAAAAAGCTCTAGTCGAGGAACCTCAAGGAATTAAGACCATGTAGCCTGATATGTACTGATGTCAATATATACTGAGAATGTAGCAACTAGATGTACCACAAGTGTCTAAGGAATCTGAAAAAGAGATAAAAATGTAACTTCTCTCCTCCTCTTCATGCAAACAATACATCATAACCCACCCCACATCACAATAATGTGGGTGGGGGAGATACATAGTTTAAAGGATATTTGTCTCTCTCTCTCTCTCTCTCTCTCTCTCTCTCTCTCACACACACACACACACACACACACACACACACACACTCTCTCTCTCCTAGTGAACCTATATTAACTACAGTTACTGCAATTGTTCCCCAAAGGAATTCAACTAGTCATGAAATCCTGAGTAAAAGGGCTTATGTCTCTTATTATCTACAGAGTAAAATGTAACACTATTTAACCATACTACTATCTGCAAAGTAACATTTCAAGGATATTAGATAGAACTACCATGAAATAAACCTGCCACCCTCCCCAGGATAAGGTAACTAGAATAAATATAAAGTATATGTGTGAGACCAGAGGTCTAACATACACATATCCACAAATTACTACAATATTAGCCTAATGTAAAAAGATCTGTGCAGGACCCCCATGCAAATGAGATCACACACCCCAATATGTACACAGTCACAAAATAATATATAACATTATAAGATAACACTCCTGTATGTACACTAGGCTAGGTAATCTGAATATGGTGCAATGGAATCAATCCCCAGGTAAAGATAAAAGTGGGGAGGAATTAATATTCATTACGTGTGTGAAATAAAAATAGTAGCACACTGTAACTCCATATATCTAAATAGAGACTTACCTCAATGTGACCGCAAGCCTCACATCTGTTATATCACATATCTCACAACACATACCACACACATACATACACACACGCATCCACATCCCACACATGCTGAAGTCCTACAATATGTCAGTTTGAAAAAGAAAAGGTCTGTGGATGTTAGTTTCTGTAGTGTCCCATAAAGCCAAGATCTCGTTCATCCCATCTGCTACCATATTGAGATGTAAAATAAGTTTAATCTCAAAAGCTCATCTCTGTTGTGTGTTTTTGAGATTTCCTTTTAAGACCATTACTGACATATCTGAGACTGAGTGGTCAGGCTGGGAGAAGTGATGCCCCACTGGTTTTTCAGTTTTCCTAGCTGTAATAGTGTGTCTGTCTGAGTTCATCCTAGTGCGGAGCTGTTGGCGTGTCTTTTCTTTTTCAAACTGACATATTATAGGACTTCAGCATGTGTGGGATGTGGATGCGTGTGTGTATGTATGTGTGTGGGTATGTGTTGTGAGATATGTGATATAACAGATGTGAGGCTTGCGGTCACATTGAGGTAAGTCTCTATTTAGATATATGGAGTTACAGTGTGTTACTATTTTTATTTCACACACATAATGAATATTAATTCCTCCCCACTTTTTATCTTTACGGGGGATTGATTCCATTGCACCATATTCAGATTACCTAGCCTGCTAGTGTACATACAGGAGTGTTATCTTATAATGTTATATATTATTTTTGTGACTGTGTACATATTGGGGTGTGTGATCTCATTTGCATGGGGGTCCTGCACAGATCTTTTTACATTAGGCTAATATTGTAGTAATTTGTGGATATGTAGGTATGTTAGACCTCTGGTCTCACACATATACTTTATATTTATTCTAGTTACCTTATCCTGGGAGGGTGGCAGGTTTATTTCATGGTAGTTCTATCTAGTATCCTTGGAAATGTTACTTTGCAGATAGTAGTATGGTTAAATAGGTTACATTTTTACTCTGTAGATAATAAGAGACATAAGCCCTTTTACTCAGGATTTCATGACTAGTTGAATTCCTTAGGGGAACAATTGCAGTGACTGTAGTTAATATAGGTTCACTAGGAGAGAGAGTGTGTGTGTGGAGAGAGAGAGAGAGAGAGAGAGAGAGAGAGAGAGAGAGACAGCATCTCCTTTAAACTATGTATCTCCCCCACCCACATTATTGTGATGTGGGGTGGGTTATGATGTATTGTTTGCATGAAGAGGAGGAGGAGAGAAATTACATTTTTATCTCTTTTTCAGATTCCTTAGACACTTGTGGTACATCTAGTTGCTACATTCTCAGTATATATTGACATCAGTACATATCAGGCTACATGGTCTTAATTCCTTGAGGTTCCTCGACTAGAGTTTTTTGTTTGACACTAATATTATCAATTTATATTTAAATTATCATTTATATAGTCCTGAGGATTTTGAAATTTCTTGGGCCTTTTATCTAGCTTGATAATACAGCTGGGTGACATGTCCAGCTAGGTTTTACACATCACACAGTGTACACTGATGTTTTTAAGACAACTTTACTGGTAAATTCTTGTCTATAATGCTAACATTGAAATTTCATGAGCCCTATAACAATCTTAGTTTGTCTTTAATCTGGGTGGGGGTTGCCTTTCAGTAATCACATCCTTATACTAACTGTGACACTCGTAGCTTGATTTAAGAGTTATCTGCTTCAGCAGTGTTATCTTATGTCAATTAAATTTATATGCAGTAGGATTATTTGTATGTGGGTTCCACCAAGCACATCTGAACCCAAGGGTTTTTTTCTGGCTGAAGGCAGTATTGTACTGTTGAACTTCTCTGACATCATCTTGTTTTTTTTGTTTTTTTTGTTTAAATGAGTATTTAAACCAATGGGGATTTTTTCTGTTTTTCTCTGCATTATCTAGCTGTTATAAGTATTGTATTTTCTAAACAACTGCCATGAGCTTCTGAAGAAGGACTGGTTGGTCCGAAAGCTAAAGCACTTTATTATTGTTGTTACATCTATGTTGGTCCATTAAAAGGTATCAAATCATTTGCTTCTGGATCACTATAATGATTGCATTAACCCCTGCACCAATGTTTTCAGAGGCAGCATATGAGAGATTATACTTTTTGATGGCAAGCTTTTACTGGCAAAGGGATTTCAGAAAAATTGTAGCTGTTAAATCATGGCACCATTGTCTCCCCCTTATGTTGAGTCAGCATTTACTGCCTGACTACAGAGCCCACAGATCTTTAAATAAGTCCAAATCAAGATGGATACCCTTTTAGATGATAAGACTCATTATTCACAAAACAAATATAAACACCATTTTAACTTTGTTTATAAAACCAACACTTGGGAAAGATCTGTATTTGCTTTTATTGAATTGACACATGAACATCACTGGCTTTAAAATAGGTATATTCCTCCCCATGCTCCAGACATAATCATATTGTCAAGCATCATAACCACAAGGTTCCCCAAAATAAGTGTTTGAAAGCACTGTTTTAAGGGTATAATTTGTGGGTCAGAATGTTTTTTCCCAAACTGTTTCCAGTTATCATTTAAACGGATAATTATTCATTACATGCTAGAAGACTATTCTTCTTGATTAAGCAAAAAGAAGGAAAATAGAAAATAAAAAAAGTTTAAAACAACAGTCAATAGCTGTATACGCTCCAAATCCAGTATACGTACTGGCAAAAGTTTCTCCAGTTTGTCCTCCCCGTGGGCGTCCTTCTCATGGCCAACTTGAATAATAAAAAGCACGGTTTGCCTTTGGACCTTTTAAATATCCTAAAAAGCCCGCAAAAGTTTAATGGGAGAATTCAGTTTCCCATGGCGTACTGACCCTCATTCATTTCAGGTGAGCCTCTAATGAATATTCAAGCCCATGAATATTAATGGACTGTTCACAATCTGATGGGTGAATAAGGCAATGCATCTTATATTCTCAAATCCCCCTTCCTGTTCAGCTTCTTAATCAGACCAAAAGGGCATCCGCTTCTAAAATAAAGTGCTTGTATGTAATGCTGCTATTTTTTGGCATTTGTAAAAGTTTAACCCGTTTCTAGAATATGTTAGTGCATTCCGATCTGGCATATTTTCACGCTATATGCGCTAATTAGACTAAGCTCCATAAGGCTACCTCAATATTATCCCTAACGTTATTTAAGCTTACTATATTGAAAAGTAAATACCCCATTCAAGGTTTACATATGATATTAATTATCTATAATGATAAACTAAACCACTAAATAAAATGATGCTTCAAAGCAAACAATATGTTTTTTTTATTTATATCCAGTATACTAATCAAACACTTTATTGATTCTTCTGATACCAATGTTTCCTTTTACTTAATCATTACCACTTGGGACCAAAAGATTACCATTCGGTGATTCTTATTTTAAAGAAGACTTTATACACAAAGAATCCACATTTCATTCAGTAACTATTGCCTACAATGAATATAAAAAATTTCTTTTCCTCATTTGTTCGGTCCAATCTTCTGCATTTATGTTAAATTCCACAAATTAGAGTATTAGTTAAGATGGCAATTGAAATCATTTCCTTTGTTATACCATTGTGTATATCAGAATGCATGTAAATCAAAAACATTTTCCTGACTCTATGAAACACATCAACATTTAAGCAGATCATTGTTGACAGTCCAGTCCAAATATTTTTTATAAAGATCTTTAAAGGTGTGGAGACAATGTTGAACTAGTACATTTGTGATATCCAAGATTAAATTAATCTAAATATTTTAAACATTTTATAGGTTCCATAGGACACACCAGCATGTCACTAAATTTATTCTTAATTCCAAACACTCTTAAATAGTTATGTGTTTATCTAGCAAATAATAATAAATTGAATAATATATTGATTTCATGTACACATATGCCAGTTGAATTCCAATTCATGCCAATATTTTTGTCCAGTGTTCTCAGTTCAAAGATCCATCTCATTTCTCTTTTTTTCTAATGTTTTTTTATAATCTCCCCCCCATTGGGTTTTTCAACTTTTTCCAAGCCCCAAAATCTCAATGATGCCCCTGTGTGATTCACTTGAATAAAATGCATAGCAACTGGTGACTTCTCATTTTTATTTCGAATATCACTTTTATGTTCTCCTATTCGAAGTTTTAAAGCTTGTGAGGTTTGTCCCACACATATAATTTATCACATGGACACTAGATCACATATATAACACCCTCCGTGTTACAGTCTATGAAATTTCTGATCTTGAATTCCTTGTTGAAATGTGGGTGTTTAAAAATAGATTTTTTACTGGTATTATTACAAACCGCACACCTCCCACATCTATTCATTCCTGGCTGAAGAGGGCCTAGAAGTAGTTGGTCTTCATTTTAGAAAAGCCATGTGTAAATTGTGAATGAACCAACCTGTCTCTAAGGTTATGGACTTTTTTCGATACCACTCTAGGTTTATTCTGTAAAGACTGGACATGCTGGTTGTCCAAAGTGACCGAATACCAATATTTGTAGATAATCTTTCTAATATCTCCCATTTTATGATTATATTTGGTGGAGAAAACTACCCTATCCGTTACCCCTCTAGGATTTTTATTCAATAAGTTGGCCCTAGGTATACTTTCTATCTTTTTGTTTGCTAAGGTTAAAATTTGATAGGGATATCCTCTCTCTCTAAATCTATTGAACATATCTTTCTTATGTTGTTCGTACTCTATATTTTCTGTACAATTCTGTTTTACCCTTACAAATTGTGAATATGGAATACTATTCTTAAGCTTTATATCATGAAAACTTCTATGGTGTAATAAAGTATTTCTGTCAGTAACTTTTCTATATAATGTAGTGGTCAGTATTGAATCAGTATTCCTGACCTCCAAATCTAAAAATGAAATGCATTTCTCATCATACGTAATATTAAATTTTAGATTACTGTCAAAATGATTCAATATCTGATTAAAATTAAGTAATTCTTCCACTGTACCAAACCATAAACAAAAAATGTCATCAATAAAGCGTTTCCAAAATGTAATGTTTTTTAGAAATGGATTTTTTGTATTGTTGAAAACATATTCTTCCTCAAAGATAATCATGTAACTATTACATAACTTGGTGCCATTGTGCTACCCATTGCAGTACCTCTATCCTGCTGATAGAATCTCCCCTCAAATTCAAAATAATTATTTTTCAAAATAAAACTTGCTAGTTCCTGTAACAATATTGTCCGTGGTGAATTAGGTTCCTGTCTTCTATTTAAAATTTTACCCATGTTGATAACCCCCTGATCATGGGGGATAGAAGTATATAGATCCTTAACATCCCAAGTAACCAACAAATAATTTCCAGATATATTTTGAGATACTTGCTCCAACTTCTTAATGAAGTCTGACGAATCTTGTAAATAAGTACTACTGCCTTGTATCAATGGTTGCAAAAAGTGATTTATGTATCTAGAAATAGGGTCAAAAACTGAATCAATACCTGATACTATAGGCCTCCCAGGCGGGTTATGTATGTCCTTATGTATTTTAGGTAATGCATAAAATGTTGGAGTTTTTGGATATCTCGTTAGTAATAATCTCATCTCCCACTCTTGAAGCCAATTCATATCTACATATTCAGCCAATAGTTCTATAAGTTTATTAATTATTTTTGTGATAGGATCCCCCACCAAAACAGAATAATTTTGTCTATTATTGAGTAAGTCTAAACACATGTTTCTATATTGTTCCCTATTTTGAATAACAATGCCTCCCCCTTTGTCCGCTGGTTTGATGACTATTTCAGTATTTTTACTTAAACAATTAAGAGCTTGGATTTGTTCATTACATTAAATTACGAAAGGGAGGATGAAGAGAGGATGGTTTTTGAAAAAGATTTAAGACTTCTTGTTCCACTATCCTACAATAGCTTTCTAGTCCATGATTCTTATCAGTTGGAGGACAGAAATTAGATTTAATCTTTAAAGCCTTTTTTAACTTATTTTCTTCACTCCATTCTGTATTTCTGTCCCCAAAGAAATTCCTTATTCTTAAACTTCTAAAAAAGCCATGTAGGTCAATCATTAATTCAAAAACATCTATAGACTGAGATGGTGCAAAACATAAACCTAATTTTAATAAATTTTCCTCTACTTCACTCAACACTTTGTTGCTTAAATTAAAAATAGGAATTATCTCTGAAGGTCTCTCCCGTATCTCCTGTACCCATTGCCTCTGCCTCTGCCTCCTCCTCTTTCCCCTCCCCTTCTGTCTCCCCGAAAATCCCCTTGAGTTCTATTAGTTGTTGTGTAGTTATTAGTTCTAAGGTCATATCTTTTATATACACCTTCTTCCATTGCAAGATTAGATGACACAGATTCACCTGACCCACTCGCTTCTTCTCTTAATCTTGATGATGCTTCTATAGTGTAACTGTTATCACTTTCAGTTCCACTATCTGGTTGGAAATGAAATCTTTGTTTATTAAATTGTTTGTAAGTGTAAACCCTGTTATCTTTATAGTCATTTGTGTCTCTAATGAATTTTCTGACCTTTTGTTGTTTTAATTTACTTTCATAGTTTATAATTTTGTTTTTAAGATCATTTAATGCTTTTCTAAATTCTTCCAAATTTAATTGCTGTTGTAATGTAGTTTCATGTTTTTTAATCTCTCCTGATAGAATTTCCCTTTCTTCAATTATTGCTTCTATTAAAGCATACGTGAAATCACAGCTTGCTCGATTTCTAATTCCATCCCACTTATTATACAATTTTGCTGTATTAATCCCAATATTAGGTTCAACTGTTATCCTTAAACCTCTGGGAATTCTGTTATGTTCCAAATATTGGGTGAGTGTTAACCCATGCCACTCCAATCTTGCATCTCTGAATCTTAAATTTTCTAATTTTTGTAAAATATTTTGAGGGGTTTCGCCCATCTGTGCATTCCAATCTCTGCCTCCTTTCATAGTTTGAAATAATGTTTTTCTTTCTTCCTCAGTAAATGTTGTAAAATGAAGTACATTTTGTACACTACTTCCAACCTCTCTTAGTATAGCTAGACCTTCTTCCATCATTTTTATTCCTATTATTCTAATCAATAAATGAATGAAAAAAATATGTTTGTGGATGACTATATAATAGGGGATAAGCTAGTTCAAAGTTATAATCTTTAAATGAACACTCTACAAATATGTTTCTATAACTTATTGCCATACAAGTATAATCAACATCCAGATCATTGAGATCCACCCTTCATCTCATACAATAAACACAAACAATAACAATCAGAAGATCTGGGAAATGAGCTTATATTCAAAGTCTTTGGTTGTATTACAGACTCACAAGGGTGACAAAACCAATTCAAATGAAAAAATACTTGTCCGAGTCTGTATAAATTCAGTTATCTTCTTTTTATTACTTCAAATTCCGGCCCTACGTTTCGCTGCTTTCAGCTTGTTCACAGGGCCCATCAAATCTAAATAAATCATAGATATTTCTTAATTACATTATTCTTGCATCATTTTTTACATAGCCTTATAAAACGAACATATTACCCCTTATAAAATAAAATTCTTTATATTAGTATCAATTTTAAAGAAGTCACCTGAAACGGAAATAGTTTGGTCCTTTCATTCCTTTACTTCTTAAATTGAAATAAATCTGTTCTCTAAAAATCATGTGTTTAGACTTACTCAATAATAGACAAAATTATTCTGTTTTGGTGGGGGATCCTATCACAAAAATAATTAATGAACTTAGAGAACTATTGGCTGAATATGTAGATATGAATTGGCTTCAAGAGTGGGAGATGAGATTATTACTAACGAGATATCCAAAAACTCCAACATTTTATGCATTACCTAAAATACATAAGGACATACATAACCCGCCTGGGAGGCCTATAGTATCAGGTATTGATTCAGTTTTTGACCCTATTTCTAGATACATAAATCACTTTTTGCAACCATTGATACAAGGCAGTAGTACTTATTTACAAGATTCGTCAGACTTCATTAAGAAGTTGGAGCAAGTACTGACCACTACATTATATAGAAAAGTTACTGACAGAAATACTTTATTACACCATAGAAGTTTTCATGATATAAAGCTTAAGAATAGTATTCCATATTTACAATTTGTAAGGGTAAAACGGAATTGTACAGAAAATAAAGAGTACGAACAACATAAGAAAGATATGTTCAATAGATTTAGAGAGAGAGAGGATATCCCTATCAAATTTTAACCTTAGCAAACAAAAAGATAGAAAGTATACCTAGGACCAACTTATTGAATAAAAATCCTAGAGGGGTAATGGATAGGGTAGTTTTCTCCACCAAATATAATCATAAAATGGGAGATATTAGAAAGATTATCTACAAATATTGGTATTTGGTCACTTTGGACAAGCAGCATGTCCAGTCTTTACAGAATAAACCTAGAGTGGTATCGAAAAAAGTCCGTAAACTTAGAGACAGGTTGGTTCATTCACAATTTACACATGGCTTTTCTAAAAATGAAGACCAACTACTTCTAGGCCCTCTTCAGCCAGGAATGAATAGATGTGGGAGGTGTGCGGTTTGTAATAATACCAGTAAAAAATCTATTTTTAAACACCCACATTTCAACAAGGAATTCAAGATCAGAAATTTCATAGACTGTAACACGGAGGGTGTTATATATGTGATCCAGTGTCCATGTGATAAATTATATGTGGGACAAACCTCACGAGCTTTAAAACTTCGAATAGGAGAACATAAAAGTGATATTCGAAATAAAAATGAGAAGTCACCAGTTGCTATGCATTTTAATCAAGTGAATCACACAGGGGCATCATTGAGATTTTGGGGCTTGGAAAAAGTTGAAAAACCCAATGGGGGGGAGATTATAAAAAAACATTAGAAAAAAGAGAAATGAGATGGATCTTTGAACTGAGAACACTGGACAAAAATATTGGCATGAATTTGGAATTCAACTGGCATATGTGTACATGAAATCAATATATTATTCAATTTATTATTATTTGCTAGATAAACACATAACTATTTAAGAGTGTTTGGAATTAAGAATAGATTTAGTGACATGCTGGTGTGTCCTATGGAACCTATAAAATGTTTAAAATATTTAGATTAATATAATCTTGGATATCACAAATGTACTAGTTCAACATTGTCTCCACACCTTTAAAGATCTTTATAAAAAATATTTGGACTGGACTGTCAACAATGATCTGCTTAAATGTTGATGTGTTTCATAGAGTCAGGAAAAAGTTTTTGATTTACATGCATTCTGATATACACAATGGTATAACAAAGGAAATGATTTCAATTGCCATCTTAACTTAATACTCTAATTTGTGGAATTTAACATAGATGCAGAAGATTGGACCGAACAAATGAGGGAAAAAGATTTTTTTATATTCATTGTGGGCAATAGTTATGAATGAAATGTGGATTCTTTGTATTTAAAGTCTTCTTTAAAATAAGAATCACCGAATGGTAATCTTTTGGTCCCAAGTGGTAATGATTAAGTAAAAGGAAACATTGGTATCAGAAGAATCAATAAAGTGTTTGATTAGTATACTGGATATAAATAAAAAAATCATATTGTTTGCTTTGAAGCATCATTTTATTTAGTGGTTTAGTTTATCAATATAGATAATTAATATCATATGTAAACCTTGAATGGGGTATTTACTTTTCAATATAGTGAGCTTAAATAATGTTAGGGATAATATTGAGGTAGCCTTATGGAGCTTACTCTAATTTGCGCATATAGCGCGAAAATATGCCAGATCGGAATACACTAACATATTCTAGAAACGGGTTAAACTTTTACAAATGCCAAAAAACAGCAGCATTACATACAAGCACTTTATTTTAGAAGCGGATGCCCTTTTGGTCTGATTAAGAAGCTGAACGGGAAGGGAGATTTGAGAATATAAGATGCATTGCCTTATTCACCCATCAGATTGTGAACAGTCCATTAATATTCATGGGCTTGAATATTCATTAGAGGCTCACCTGAAATGAATGAGGGTCAGTACGCCACAGGAAATTGAATTCTCCCATTAAACTTTCGCGGGCTTTTTAGGATATTTAAAAGGTCCAAAGGCAAACTGTGCTTTTTATTATTCAAGTTGGCCATGAGAAGGACGCCCGCGGGGAGGACAAACTGGAGAAACTTTTGCCAGTACGTATACTGGATTTGGAGCGTATACAGCTACTAACAGATGGGAAATTTGGATTTCTAAGTAATCGGGATATCACAAGACCGAATACTAGTGGCGTGATAATGATTAATTGTAGTTTAATACGCTGAGACGTCTTTCTGAAACGCAGGGTAATTTTATGAGTTGCCTCTGATGCAAATAACTGGAATGTGATTACTTCTTCAGAAACTCTGATTTATCCATTTGATAAAGTAACTTCTTTACATGTCAAGATTATCAGACGGGTGAGCATCACTGGTTTACATCTAATAAGATAATATGAAAGTATTTTTCGACATTATTGAATGCAATGTTTCCTTAAACATTATTTTGTAGGTTGATGTTCATAATTGATTAAGGAGAAATCTATCAACATGGGAAGATAAATAAGGTGTGTTTTACCATTATTAGACATAAGAGTGTTTTGGGAAAATACATTTATAAAACAGATAAATATACATAAAACATTCATAACATTGTAATTATATTATGAGAATCAGATTAATTGGGATTTCATCTGATTTTTAGAGAACAGATTTATTTCAATTTAAGAAGTAAAGGAATGAAAGGACCAAACTATTTCCGTTCAGGTGACTTCTTTAAAATTGATACTAATATAAAGAATTTTATTTTATAAGGGGTGATATGTTCGTTTTATAAGGCTATGTAAAAAATGATGCAAGAATAATGTAATTAAGAAATATCTATGATTTATTTAGATTTGATGGGCCCCGTGAACAAGCTGAAAGCAGCGAAACGAAGGCGAATTTGAATAATAAAGAAGATAACTGAATTTATACAGACTCGGACAAGTATTTTTCATTTGAATTGGTTTCGTCACCCTTGTGAGTCTGTAATACAACCAAAGACTTTGAATATAAGCTCATTTCCCAGATCTTCTGATTGTTATTGTTTGTGTTTATAGTATGAGATGAAGGGTGGATCTCAATGATCTGGATGTTGATTATACTTGTATGGCAATAAGTTATAGAAACATATTTGTAGAGTGTTCATTTAAAGATTATAACTTTGAACTAGCTTATCCCCTATTATATAGTCATCCACAAACATATTTTTTTCATTCATTTATTGATTAGAATAGTAGGAATAAAAATGATGGAAGAAGGTCTAGCTATACTAAGAGAGGTTGGAAGTAGTGTACAAAATGTACTTCATTTTACAACATTTACTGAGGAAGAAAGAAAAACATTATTTCAAACTATGAGAGGAGGCAGAGATTGGAATGCACAGATGGGCGAAACCTCTCAAAATATTTTACAAAAATTAGAAAATTTAAGATTCAGAGATGCAAGATTGGAGTGGCATGGTTAACACTCACCCAATATTTGGAACATAACAGAATTCCCAGAGGTTTAAGGATAACAGTTGAACCTAATATTGGGATTAATACAGCAAAATTGTATAATAAGTGGGATGGAATTAGAAATCGAAGCAAGCTGTGATTTCATGTATGCTTTAATAGAAGCAATAATTGAAGAAAGAGAAATTCTATCAGAGAGATTAAAAACATGAAACTACATTACAACAGCAATTAAATTTGGAAGAATTTAGTAAAGCATTAAATGATCTTAAAAAACAAAATTATAAACTATGAAAGTAAATTAAAACAACAAAAGGTCAGAAATTCATTAGAGACACAAATGACTATAAAGATAACAGGGTTTACGCTACAAACAATTTAATAAACAAAGATTTCAGTTCCAACCAGATAGTGGAACTGAAAGTGATAACAGTTACACTATAGAAGCATCATCAAGATTAAGAGAAGAAGAGTGGGTCAGGTGAATCTGTGCCATCTAATCTTGCAACGGAAGAAGGTGTATACAAAAGATATGACCTTAGAACTAATAACTACACACCAACTAATAGAACTCAAGGGGATTTTCGGGGAGACAGAAGGGGAGGGGGAAGAGGAGGAGGCAGAGGCAGAGGCAATGGGTACAGGAGATACGGGAGAGACCTTCAGAGATAATTCCTATTTTTAATTTAAGCAACAAAGTGTTGAGTGAAGTAGAGGAAAATTTATTAAAATTAGGTTTAAGTTTTCGCCATCTCAGTCTATAGATGTTTTGAATTAATGATTGACCTACATGGCTTTTTAGAGTTTAAGAATAAGGAATTTCTTTGGGGACAGAAATACAGAATGGAGTGAAGAAAATAAGTTAAAAAGGCTTTAAAGATTAAATCTAATTTCTGTCCTCCAACTGATAAGAATCATGGACTAGAAAGCTATTGTAGGATAGTGGAACAAGAAGTCTTAAATCTTTCAAAAACCATCCTCTCTTCACCCTCCTTTCATAATTTAAGTAGTGAACAAATCCGAGCTCTTAATTGTTTAAGTAAAAATACTGAAATAGTCATCAAACCAGTGGATAAAGGGGGAAGCATTGTTATTCAAAATAGGGAAAAATATAGAAACATGTGTTTAGACTTACTCAATAATAGACAAAATTATTCTGTTTTGGTGGGGGATCCTATCACAAAAATAATTAATGAACTTAGAGAACTATTGGCTGAATATGTAGATATGAATTGGCTTCAAGAGTGGGAGATGAGATTATTACTAACGAGATATCCAAAAACTCCAACATTTTATGCATTACCTAAAATACATAAGGACATACATAACCCGCCTGGGAGGCCTATAGTATCAGGTATTGATTCAGTTTTTGACCCTATTTCTAGATACATAAATCACTTTTGCAACCATTGATACAAGGCAGTAGTACTTATTTACAAGATTAGTCAGACTTCATTAGAAGTTGGAGCAAGTATCTCAAAATATATCTGGAAATATTGTTGGTTACTTGGGATGTTAAGGATCTTTATACTTCTATCCCCCATGATCAGGGGGTTATCAACATGGGTAAAATTTAAATGGAAGACAGGAACCTAATTCACCACGGACATTATTGTTACAGGAACTAGCAAGTTTTATTTTGAAAAATAATTATTTTGAATTTGAGGGGAGATTCTATCAGCAGGATAGAGGTACTGCAATGGGTAGCACAATGGCACCAAGTTATGCGAATAGTTACATGATTATCTTTGAGGAAGAATATGTTTTCAACAATACAAAAATCCATTTCTAAAAACATTACATTTTGGCAACTTTATTGATGACATTTTTGTTTATGGTTTGGTACAGTGGAAGAATTACTTAATTTTAATCAGATATTGAATCATTTTGACAGTAATCTAAAATTTAATATTACATATGATGAAATGCATTTCATTTTTAGATTTGGAGGTCAGGAATACTGATTCAATACTGACCACTACATTATATAGAAAAGTTACTGACAGAAATACTTTATTACACCATAGAAGTTTTCATGATATAATAAAGAAATGGTATTCCATATTCACAATTTGTAAGGGTAAAAGCAGATTGTACAGAAAACATAAATCTACGAACAACATAAGAAAGATATGTTCAATAGATTTAGAGAGAGATATCCCTATCAAATTTTAACCTTAGCAAACAAAAAGATAGAAAGTATACCTAGGACCAACTTATTGAATAAAAATCCTAGAGGGGTAATGGATAGGGTAGTTTTCTCCACCAAATATAATCATAAAATGGGAGTTATTAGAAAGATTATCTACAAATATTGGTATTTGGTCACTTTGGACAAGCAGCATGTCCAGTCTTTACAGAATAAACCTAGATTGGTATCGAAAAAAGTCCGTAAGCTTAGAGACAGGTTGGTTCATTCACAATTTACACATGGCTTTTCTAAAAATGAAGACCAACTACTTCTAGGCCCTCTTCAGCCAGGAATGAATAGATGTGGGAGGTGTGCGGTTTGTAATAATACCAGTAAAAAATCTATTTTTAAACACCCACATTTCAACAAGGAATTCAAGATCAGAAATTTCATAGACTGTAACACGGAGGGTGTTATATATGTGATCCAGTGTCCATGTGATAAATTATATGTGGGACAAACCTCATGAGCTTTAAAACTTGAATAGGAGAACATAAAAGTGATATTCGAAATAAAAATGAGAAGTCACCAGTTGCTATGCATTTTAATCAAGTGAATCACACAGGGCATCATTGAGATTTTGGGGCTTGAAAAAGTTGAAAAACCCAATGGGGAGATTATAAAAACATTAGAAAAAGAGAAATGAGATGGATCTTTGAACTGAGAACACTGGACAAAAATATTGGCATGAATTTGGAATTCAACTGGCATATGTGTACATGAAATCAATATATTATTCAATTTATTATTATTTGCTAGATAAACACATAACTATTTAAGAGTGTTTGGAATTAAGAATAAATTTAGTGACATGCTGGTGTGTCCTATGGAACCTATAAAATGTTTAAAATATTTAGATTAATATAATCTTGGATATCACAAATGTACTAGTTCAACATTGTCTCCACACCTTTAAAGATCTTTATAAAAAATATTTGGACTGGACTGTCAACAATGATCTGCTTAAATGTTGATGTGTTTCATAGAGTCAGGAAAAAGTTTTTGATTTACATGCATTCTGATATACACAATGGTATAACAAAATAAGATTTCAATTACCATCTTAACTTAATACTCTAATTTGTGGAATTTAACCTATATGCAGAAGATTGGACCGAACAAATGAGGGAAAAAGAATTTTTTTTTATATTCATTGTGGGCAATAGTTATGAATGAAATGTGGATTCTTTGTGTATAAAGTCTTCTTTAAAATAAGAATCACCGAATGGTAATCTTTTGGTCCCAAGTGGTAATGATTAAGTAAAAGGAAACATTGGTATCAGAAGAATCAATTAAGTGTTTGATTAGTATACTGGATATAAATAAAAAAATCATATTGTTTGCTTTGAAGCATCATTTTATTTAGTGGTTTAGTTTATCAATATAGATAATTAATATCATATGTAAACCTTGAATGGGATTTACTTTTCAATATAGTGAGCTTAAATAATGTTAGGGATAATATTGAGGTAGCCTCATGGAGCTTAGTCTAATTAGCATATAGTACGAAAATATGCAGATCGGAATAAACTAACATATTCTAGAAAGCAGGTTAAACTTTATAAATGCCAAAAATAGCAGCATTACATACAAGCACTTTATTTTAGAAGCGGATGCCCTTTTGGTCTGATTAAGAAGCTGAGCAGGAAGGGGATTTGAGAATATAAGATGCATTGCCTTATTCACCCATCAGATTGTGAACAGTCCATTAATATTCATGGGCTTGAATATTCATTAGAGGCTCACCTGAAATGAATGAGGTCAGTACATACAGGAAATTGAATTCTCCCATTAAACTTTCACGGGCTTTTAGGATATTTAAAAGGTCCAAAGGCAAACCGTGCTTTTATTATTCAAGTTGGCCATGAGAAGGCGCCATGTGGAGGACAAACTGGAGAACTTTTGCCAATCGTATACTGGATTTGGAGCGTATACAGCTACTAACAGATGGGAAATTTGGATTTCTAAGTAATCGGATATCACAAGACCGAATACTAGTGGCGTGATAATGATTAATTGTAGTTTAATACGCTGAGACGCTTTCTGAAACGCGGGTAATTTTATGAGTTGCCTCTGATGGAAATAACTGGAGCGTGATTACTTCTTCAGAAACTTCGGATTTATCCATTTGATAAAGTAACTTCTTTACATGTCAAGATTATCAGGCGGTGAGCATCACTGGTTTACATCTAATAAGATAATATGAAAGTATTTTTCGACATTATTGAATGCAATGTTTCCTTAAACATTATTTTGTAGGTTGATGTTCATAATTGATTAAGGAGTAATCTATCAACATGGGAAGATAAATAAGGTGTGTTTTACCATTATTAGACATAAGAGTGTTTTTGGGAAAATACATTTATAAAACAGATAAATATACATAAAACATTCATAACGTTGTAATTATATTATGAGAATCAGATTAATTGGGATTTCATCTGATTTTTAGAGAACAGATTTATTTCAATTTAAGAAGTAAAGGAATGAAAGGACCAAACTATTTCCGTTCAGGTGACTTCTTTAAAATTGATACTAATATAAAGAATTTTATTTTATAAGGGTAATATGTTTGTTTTATAAGGCTATGTAAAAATTATGCAAGAATAATGTAATTAAGAAATATCTATGATTTATTTAGATTTGATGGGCCCCGTGAACAAGCTGAAAGCAGCGAAACGTAGGGGCGGAAGTTGATGTAATAAAAAGAAGATAACTGAATTTATACAGACTCGGACAAGTATTTTTCATTTGAATTGGTTTCGTCACCCTTGTGAGTCTGTAATACAACCAAAGACTTTGAACATAAGCTCATTTCCCATATCTTCTGATTGTTATTGTTTGTAAAACAACAGTCAACCCTGAAGAAAAAACATTAGCTCTTGAGGAATGTTTTCAGTTTGTTCTCCACAGACTTTACAATTGTAGTTTTTAATTCTGCCAGTCCTAACTGTCTTGTTTGCTGTTTAGCCATTCTAATTACAATTTGAAAAGAGTTAGGAATTTACAATTTGTAAAAGGGCATTCAGTACAGAATGCCGTCACATCCCATTTCTACCTAGTTTAGGTCTGACTCTGAACCAAAGGTTAACAGATTTGCTCTTTTCTGTCAAAACATACTTGTCTCATTATGTTTATTAAACCCAGAATGATGTCTTGAGCCATATCCCCTTTACAGAATTGTCCTGTCAATACAGATAGTAATAGTTACATTACAGCAAATACAGCGAATACTGTACATACTAATAAATCTAGACAATCAAATCAAATGTTACCAGTACAGGATGCTGACAAATTCCATGTTTTAAAAGTAAAAACAACAGTTCTTATTGTGGTGACATTTTCACCCATACTATTTATTTTCAATGTTACCATTTTTCTCTTGCCTTTTAAAATGCCCTGCATGTTGTCCACTTTAGCATTTTTAGGTTTTAAATAATTAACGTGGGCTTCAGGAAATATTGCTGCCTCACAGTTCTTGTCGATATTCTCACCTGTATGCAAAAATGCCTATGGTTTTAACATCACATATCTTGTGAATAACACAATCAAGCATGCAATAATCACTGCTCCCTTAACCTTTATGGGACACTAGGACCATCAGCGCTAACTCCAGACTACAAAACCAGAGGTGAAAATAAATGTAATATATAACACCATATAAATGAATTTGGAATAAAAAAATAAACATTACAGATTAATGTCGGGGACTGAAAGTGAGTATTTTCTGTTTGTGTTTTGTTTGTTTTACCAGGTGGAAATGATTGTTACTGAAGACAAAAGGCGTTTTTGCTGACTACAAATCCTGATTGTTCTGAAAATGAGCAAAGTTGCAAGCAGATAGTTATTTTATTAAATAAGTATTGGTTTGGATATAGTATTATATTGATGACACATTGTTTCACCCTCAACTGTGGACAAGCACCCGAGGTACAGTTGATTATTTTGGGACCAAGACAATCATGTAATAATAACTAATAATACATTAGAAGTAACCAGAAGGGGAAGAGAGCAGAACAGTTCCAGTACAGTAGCTTCTTCTTGCTGCTTTTACATTGTTTCTTGTTGATTTTACTTGGTAGAGGTTTCTTTTTCTTTCTTACTACTTCTAAGGGGCTAGCAGGGTATTGTTTTGGGGCTGTTGGAAATTTGAAACCTATTTTGGTTTGCTGTAAGTAGGCTGATTTCTCCTGATGTTTCACTGTATAGCAGGCTGAGATTTTCTTACTTCTTAAAAGGGTTTAGCAGGGATCTTGATGGCCAAGAACCTGGTGTCATGCTAAAGGATATGGGCTGGTGGGGGGATGGGGAGGGACCTGGGAGAACAGTAGTCTCTATGCCAAGGACAGACTACACTTGAGTGAGGAGGGAAAGAATGTGTTGAAATAGAGGATGGAGGAGTGCATAGAGGAAGTTGGGAATTTAAACTAAGAGTGGGGGGTTGCAAGCGGGCAAGGGGCATGCAGAGACAACAGGTTGGGAAGCCATATGATCTTACCCCCCATAACAGTGACAAAGGACACAGGACAAGTACTATTGGTGACACTAGTAAAGGAGGGCAGAATGGGAGGGGGAAAGGGTGGAGGGTGGTCACTCTTAATGCTAGGATCCTTGGGAGGAAAACTGCAGAGCTACAGGTGCTCATGGCAGAGGGAGAGGTGGACATTGCAGCCATGACAGAAACATGGGCCACCCAATACAATGAGTGGGACCTGTCTGTACCAGGGTACAGGTTATTTTGTAAGGATAGAGTGATTGGGAAATGAGGGGGGTAGCACTATATGTGAGTGAAGGACTGAAGTGTGTAAGGAAGGAAGGGGAGGAGGGTAGTATGGATTCACTTTGGATGAAAATCCAGGATTCCAAGAATAGGACTCTCAGAGTAGGAGTGGTGTATAGGCTGCCCTCTCAGATGGAGGAGTTAGACAGGGAACTAGCAGAACAGATCAGAGAACCTGTGAGAAGGGTAGTGTGGTGATTTGGGGGGACTTCAACATGCCTGGAGGGGCTGAGTTCCCCAACAACCAGGAATAGAAGGGAGCAGGTACTGCTGGATGCCTTCCAGGACAGCTTCCTGATGAAAACTGTCAGTGAACCAACCAAGTTAGGGAATACCCTTGACCTTGTGCTGGCAAATGGGGAGTTTGTGAGGGAACTTAGGGTGGAAGAACTGCTGGCAGGGAGTGACCACCACTCAGTATGGCTCACATTGGATATGGGAAAGGAAGGAGTGGAATTTGGAAAAGGGTGCTGAACTTCAGGAGGGATGACTTTGGGAGGATGGGGGAAGTGGTAAAAGGGTACCTTGACAGAATTCAACCTAGTATGGGCACTAACCAGAGGTGGGAGCTCTTAAAGCTGGGGACAGTGGAGGTAACCAGAATCTGCAGCAAGGCCCAGAACAAGAAGGCTAGGGCTAAAAAACCAAGCTGGGTGTGCAAGGAGGTCATGGAAAAGATAAGGAGGAAAAGAGCTGCCTTTAGGAGGTACAAGAAAACAGGGAGAGGAAAGGACAGGGAGCAGTACCTGAAGGAATCAAAGGAGGAGTCATTGCAGTAAGGGGAGCCAAGGCATCTACAGAGCTCAGGCTGGCACAAGGCATTAAGAAGGGGAAGAAGGACTTCTTCAGGTACATCACTGATAAAAGGAAATGTAAAGACTACATAGTAAGGATTAGGAAGGAGGTGGGTTGGGTGGAAGCAGGGGGCAATAAGGCAGGAGCACTGAATGATTACTTCTGCTCGGTATTTACTAAGGAGAAGAGGGGGGTGATACCCACGGGGGAGGAATGGGAGAAACAGGGGGGTGACAGACAGGGATCATGGAGGGCAGAGTTCTGGAGGGTTTCAGGGCACTGAGGGTGGACAAGGCACCAGGTACAGATAGTATCTACCCCAGGGTACTGAAGGAGCTGGCAGAGGACCTTGGGAGACCTTTGGAAGACCTACTGAATTTAATGCCTCACCACACTCAGAGTGTGTACCTCAGGATTGGAGGATGGCTCATGTGGTGCCCCTCCACAAGAGTGGCCACAAGGATGAACCGGGGAATTACAGACCGGTGAGCCTCACATCCATATTTGGTAAGGTGATGGAGACTATCTGAAGGTGAGGCTGTTGGCCCTCCTGGAGGCCAAAGGACTACTGGACAGCAGACAGCATGGCTTCACCTGCAAACTAGGAGTGCTAGCTGCACACTTGAGCAAACTTAAACTGGATGGTCTGTTTCTGCTGGCACATTCGTATGTTCGTATGTTCATACATGACAGATCCTGCAAAACCAACCTGGTGGAGTTCTATGACTGGGTAACTAAGCAATTGGACTGGGGCCATGAAGTGGATGTCTTGTATCTGGACTTCAGTAAGGCATTCGACTCGCTGCCACATGGGAGGCTGGGAAGTAAGTTAGAAGGCACAGGGGCGGGTGCAAAGCTGGTGAGATGGGTAGGGAACTGGCCTCAGGGAAGGCAACAGAGGGTGGTGGTGGGTGGGGAGCTCTCATCTCCAAGGGTAGTAATGAGTGGTGTTTCACAGGGCTCATTGTTGGGACCAGTGTTGTTTTGGATATTCATTGCAGACATATCATTGGGCATCAAGAGCAAGATCAGTCTGTTTGCTGATGACACCAAGATGGGAGTGGTGGTGGATGACATAGATGTATGACAGGGGTTGCAGGATGATCTGGCAAAACTGGAAATCTGAACAGACACCTGCCAACTGGGGTTTAATGCCAAAAAGTGCAAGATGCTGCATTTTGGGGTGAAGAACCCAAGGAGGAGTTACCCTTACATGTTCTATAATTCTGCCCAATTGATGTTAATTTTGTTTCCTTTGCTTTGCTATATTTTGTTTATCTGCACTTAATTTATTTTCTTTATCAGCCTTGAGATCATTCATGATTTAATTTCTGCCTCTTCCTTCTCTGCAGTCCTTGCTGTAGTTATTTGAATGGTCTGTTCTCTGCTCTCTTTACTATTGTCATTTGGACTCCTCTGAATCATGCACACCCACACATCAATCATGGTTTAACTACTTGAAGTTTATTGAGTAGATTCTTAGGTTAACAACCAGTTTCTTTCATATGTACCATCCACCAATATTTCCATAATACACATCAATCTCTGGGGTTGCCCTTTTATGTACAATATTCACAGACTTTTCCACACTGCATGATAATCATATCTTCATTGACTCAGGTGTAAAAGATCCAATGCCTCTTCACCACTTCAGGATTTTCATGGGATCAGGTGTCCCACCTGATCCCCAGCCCTGTCCCCCCTGGGGTGATACCCCGTGAGGATCCCTCCCTTGCCCTGTCATACCTCCTTCCGGATGAGCCCCATTTTTTTTCCATATGCCCATTGTTCTCAACAGCAACCCAATCCTTGACAAACCTTTGTGTTCCTGTTACCTTCACCTGGTAACCCATGTACCTCCTCATAGTGTAAAGTATGGGTGGATGGTTGGGTGGGAAAGTCAAGATCAGATGCAGGAAAAAGAGGGATTTCTCCTACCTGCAGCCCTTTTTCTATCTCCCAGCCCACCTCCTCCCCTATGGCCCCCCCGACCAATGCCAATCTCCTGTCAGTCATCTAATTTCCTCACTATCCACGCCCACCCTGTGAACTCACTCACCAGTGATGTAACTGTACTCCCCGCCCCCTCTCCCCTACTATCTTTTGTCCTGTCCTTCAAACCCCACCCTTTTGCAGGTCTTAGGGGGCCAATGGCAATTCCCTGCAACCCTTGCCCTATCCCCTGACCCCACCCCTTTGCAGATACCAGGGAGCCAATGACAATCTAGCTTGCCCTTTAATAGGGCAACCCCTTTTGTCTAAATGTGACAAATCCTTTTTACGCTTTTCTGCATTTTCTCTATCAATCATGTTTCCCACTAAACGTGTTCCAAGTGAGACTAATTGACTAAGATAGTAATTGTTTTTGCAGATCTCTACCATAATTTGATTCTAGCAAACCTGTAGCGATTATAATTCTATTTCACAGGCACCTACATGCTTAACTGTATTAGTATTCTCCTTCCTCTCTCTTAAATCGTTGTCCAACTCTTGAGTCAACCTACTTTGCTCCTTTTGCCATATATGTGAATATCAGGTGGCTGTTGTGATGGAAGATCCAAACTCAATTGCTCCACATAGTGTGATATTAACTTTTAAAAATCCATCAAGAATGATCATTTATTCTGGGCCCCAAAAGAAGGTGTTAGTGGGGTTTTAATTGGACAGAAGGATTGTGCATCAAGGTCTAAATCAAGGTTATTTATCCTTTGTCTAGGTTCTTCAAGTATATTGTTGTGTATGTATCTTTCTGTTCTATTTGTTTGTTATGATGTTTATTGATTTTTTTGGTTTTTGAATTGTGTGGCATTTTTAATTATATTCTGTGGCATTATTTTGCTTTTGTACTTCTTTAAGTTTCTGATGTCCTGTAACAAAAGATGTTTATTTATTATGGGAAGTGCTCTACCTTACTTTACAGGTGATGATGTATTCCTAGGTATTTAAGAACCCAGAATTCTCAGAATACCATCTTGGCGAACTAGGTCTAGTTGTGTGCTACATGTTACAAAATAAATTGTGATTATTTTATTTGTATCCACTGTAGATATTTATTTTATTTTTACCTTTTTTTTTTCAATTCAAATTTTATTAGGTTTCCAGTACAAAGAGCGAATCATAACAATGGGTAAAATGTCCATATACATTGAGTATAAAGTATAAAGTATAAAGTGATTTACTCTCCCCCTACCCTCCCATCCACCCTACCCCACTCCCACCCTGAACAACCCAGTGCCATTGTACACATCTAGCACTAATAGGCTATGAATGTAGCCTATTAGTGCTTAACCTTGAAATGCATAGAGAGTTTGCAGTGGTCCCCAAATTTTATCGAACGTCTTAAGTTTGTTAAGTAAACTGGCAATAGTCCTTTCAGTTCTGAGATTTGCAAGTAACTCCTGAAGCCATTCAACATATGTTGGTACCTCCGTATCCTTCCAATGTCTTAGTACCACCTTTTTAGCAGACATCGACATCAAGGCTATATGATACCTCCTGTTCACCACCGAAATGGAGAAGAAATCCCCAAGAAGGCAAATTTAGGGGGTGAAGAGGTCCGAGAGCCCCAACAGAGGGTCAGCACGCTGTTTAATCGCAGTTCAGAGTGGAAAAATTTTAGAACAGCTCCAGAAAATATGAAGAAGATCTCCTTCTTGAGATTGACATCTTTTACAAAGGGGGGAGGACACAAGACCAAGCCTAGCAAGTTTCTGCAGAGAGTAGTAGATATTATGCAAAATCTTAAACTGCATTAGCCTAAGTCTGTCCTGCTTAAGAAACTTATGGCAGCTCTGCCACAGGAGAGACCAGTCCAGATCTTTACCCTGAAAGAGAGAGGCAGAAAAGGAGATAGGAGCATAATTCTCAGGGTAGGCCCAGGTGAAGAGAACACTGTATATTTTCGAAATGGCATGAAGCAGACCTGCCAGCTCTGTTAAGGTAATCTGAAAATTGAAATTAGAAGGTGGGGAGGGGGGTCGAGCCTATTACCTTAACCAGGAGATGACGGAACTGGAAAATCTTGAAAATATTTCCACGAGGTATCGAGAACTTACACACAATATCAACTGAAGAATACCATTGACTGTTAGGTGATACAAACTCCTCTAAACAGCAATTTCCCATCTGAGAAAGCCATGTGGCTGGGAGAGGCTTACCCTCTAATAGGAAATTGGGACTGCCTATTACAGGTTGTGATAAGTCCTTGAGATTCATATATCTTAAGAAATGCACACAACTGAGTATGAACCCTGATAGAGACGGCTATAGGGGAACTACGTAGAGACTTTGGTAGGGACCCAATTTTGGTATATAACAGCACAGCGGGGGAGAGATCGTGTTTTTTAATGGAAGCAGATTTGACAGCTAACCAAGTCAGAGTATATGTAGCAGCCATGGGGAGCTGGTCTATGGTCAGCCATCTGAGATATTTATTGACCTGGCTGGCCCAATAATATAGCCCAATAAGGGGAAGTCTTAAACCTCCTTTGGCCTTCGGAGCCGCTAACTTATGAAATGGCAATCTGGCCTTCTTATCCCCCCATATAAAAGAGGAAATCATACCATGTACTTATTTGACCCAAGACAGGAGAAGCCATATGTTCAACATATTAAGGGGGTAAAACAGCCGAGGGAAAACATTCATTTTGAATAAATTTATTCTGCCCCATAGAGAGAGGGGGAGTAGGGTCCACCTATGAAGGTCAAGATCTACTTTATGTACTAGCACATCAATATTTAGCTGTCTGAGCTGTGTTGTGTTCCTTGTTAAAAGGAGCCCAAGGTATTTAATATAGTCGGACTTCCAGGTGAGTCCAAACACAGTAATATCCTGTTTACAGACCCTATGATTAAGATGAAAAACCACTGTCTTTCCTACATTAAGTTTACAATTTGAAACCATACTGAAATCCTCTATAAGCTTTAGGATAGCGGGAATAGATGTGAGTGGGTGTGATATCTGCAACAGCAGGTCATCTGCATAGGCCACTACTTTAGCCATCTGTTCCCTGAGAGAGATAACCGATATACCCTGGGCTCCTGATAGCCTTCTGATAAGTGGCTCTAAATAAATGTTAAAGAGAAGAGGAGATAGGGGACACCCCTGTCTGGTTCCAACATATAGTTTGAAGGGGTTAGAAATAACACCATTACATGAGATTCTGGCAGAAGGGAACTTATATAGATAACTCACCCAGTTCCAGAATTCCTTGGGAAAACTGAAAGCTTCCATCATAACAAATAGGTAATCCCAGTGGACTCTGTCAAACGTCTTCTCGGCATCCAACGAGATCAAGACCATTGGATGAGGAGCATCCTTGGATGCCAAGAAGACATGGGACAGGGTCCTCAGATGGTCAACCGATGATCTCCCTTTCATGAAACCAACCTGGTCAGCCCCGATAAGAGAATGAAGTACTGCCTCCACACGGTCAGCTAGTAATTTTGCCAGGATTTTAATATCTTGGTTAAGTAGGGAGACCGGCCTATAGCTTGCCACCTGATCATGCGGTCTGTCCGACTTGGGCAACAGGACTATTAAGGCCTCAAAAAGAGAGGGATCTGATACTTTACCTGAAAAAATAGCCTGGAAAAGCGGCAGCAAAATGGGAATCAGTTGCTTTGAGAAAGCTTTATAGAAATTGGAAGTAAACCCATCAGGGCCCGGAGACTTATCAGATGGGAGAGATTTAATTACTCTTTCAATTTTGCCCTCAAAGATGAGAGACTACAGAATTATTTGCTGGGATTGTGTAAGAGCTGGCAACTGTAAATCATTCAGATATTCATGAAGTCTTTCCTTAGATGGGGGATTGATAATAGGGCTATATAAGTCCTGGAAGTACTTTGTAAACTCCTCCACTATCTCCGGGGGTAAGACCTTGAGAGAGTTATCACTAAGAGAGTGGATAGCAGGAATGAGTCTGGTGGATTCCTGTTGCTTAATACATAATGATAGCATTTTGCCCGCCTTCTCGCCCTGATCGGTATATACCACATTTGTTTTCAAAATTGTGTACTTGGCTTGTTCTGTTAGCATTGCTAGGTAGGCTTCTCTCAGTTTCATTAAATCTTGTTTGAATGCCTCAGAGGAAGAAGGAGAAAGAACAGTCTCCATACTCCTAATTTGGTAGAGAAGGATAGAAGTCCGAGATGTCCTCTCCCTCTTCCATTTTGATGTTAAGCCAATTATAATCCCCCTTAGATATGCCTTGCAGGCACCCCATATCATGTCCTGCTTCCCTATGGAGTTAGAATTTGAAGCAATAAACTGCTCTATTTGGGATGCTAGGTATTGAACCGTCTTTGGCTCCTTCAGAATTTGGTTATTCAACTTCCATATGCCCCCTTTATTTGGCCTTTTTACCTTTATACTATTTGTTTTTTTTCACCGGGGTACTCTCTTTTTCCCCACCATAGTGGACCTCAATATTAGTAACTGTCTACCACCCAAGCAGGAGAATCGATTATCACTACCTTCAGGATACAGCCAGTATTTAATCATATAAACAAATACTTTCAAGTATTCCAATTTGTATGAACAATTAGTCCAAAAAAGAAACTTGCAGTTAAATATCACAGCCTAAAATATATTGCAAATGTACAATCAGTCCCCCTTTTTCCTCTCTTTCCACTTTTGAACAGTACAAAAAGTAAAGGTACTGCCTACAGTACAGTACTTGCTGATCACAGTTCTTGAAGAAGCAGAAGGACAGTTTTGATCTAAATCTTTTGGTCTGGCAAACTTCCCTTAATTCTACTCCCAGGAGAGGTGACTGGCTTGCTCCAAGAGTGGAGTGTCTCCACTTTATTCTGAAGATATAAAACAGGCAAAAAGAAAATATAACTCAAATCACAACATACATAGTTTACCTGTGTAACTTGTAGATTATTGTGCAGTCTGCTTAAACTTATCAGAAACTTAGTATAAGCCAGCCTGTCAGCACAGTAGTAGTGTTATCACTTGTGACAACAGAAGCTCAGCTTCATGAATGAACCCAAGTCACTTGGGGCCAACTAGGGGGAGGAGGACTGACTGTCCTGCAGGACACTCTCCTCCTCTGGAGAGGGAAGGTTCTGTTTTCCACTGTGATACTGCCACCTGGGGGTTCATAAGTGGCAGTGCAGCTGGAGAATGATGTAGAGTGGGGATGTCACAGATGCTGACATGCAAATGTACACACAGTGTGCACATGCATGCCTTGGTATCCTGCAGGCGATGTTCCCAGTGGGACAGTAATGGGAAAAATATTGTGACTCCAGCACCTCCATGAGGAAGACAGCCCCAGTATAAAACAAAAGTTCTGGTCAGAGCCGATATGGCTATGGAGAGCTTTTGGGATGCTTTTACCCCATTATTTCTAATGAATTTGCACAATGAAGATCTGCTGATAGGCAGTTTCAATGTGGTCTTTCTTTTACACATTTTTACAATGTGTTTTCCTGAATATGCCTGCTGATTTCTATATATTTAGCCTGGATGGTTCACAGAAGACATGGCATCTTATTTTCAGTGAGGTTCTACATTTACACAATATTATGCTGCATTGCATAACATCAGAACACACTGAAAACAATAGTTTACATCTGAACTAGTCTACCTGAAGAAATACTTTATCAAAATGATGAAACAATGACCCCACTAAAAACAAGATATTGCAGCTAATCAGGGACATCCTGAGTAAATAGAGTGCAAACATTTGTAAATGAAGATCCCTATGGACAATGAGATGTAGCATCTCCCCTGTGCTATCAAGGATACAAAATATATTATAAGAAATATTTAAAGGAAATTTACTGTAAACCGAACTTCACTGTGTTCATTGACATAAACAAACAGTTTCTTTATTGTTTTATAACATATTAGATTGTGGTATTTATTTTGAATGTTGTGGCTATGAGTATGGTGTGTACAGTGAGTGTGTGTGCATGTGTGTGTTTGCTGTAGCTCAATATATTTTCCTCACAAAGCATAGTAAAAATGCCTGCTGTTTGCTGTAAAGCTTGGCCAGCTGGTTATGATTGTTGGATGATATTTGTAATATAAAAATATAGTGTGTGATTGTCACAGTGCTTCCATGGGTGCCCCCCCCCCCAGGTTTCAGTGAAATGACAGGATATATATATTAAACAGGAAGATCTATGTAATGTAATTAATTTCCTTGAGACATTGCATTTTATGGCCTTTTTATGAACTGTTGCTTCTTTGAAGTGGAAGCGAAATGGGACTTTATGAGTCTGCCAGAGGATGAAAATCATAAACTTTTATGACGTCTTAAGAGGAAGAACATTTAATATCAACTGGTGTTAAAAAGCTATAAAACCCTTTGAAATGCCTTGGGAGAAGGAACTGGGAAATGAAAGACTTATAATTTAGGAAATGAGTTTTTGCTGATGTCACCTTATTTAAAATACCTTCTGATAGGAGATCATGTTTGTAGTTTTTTAAATTCTAAAAGGAGGAGCTATATGACTCATAGAAGGGGTGTGAAGAGACACAGTTTAAACGAATACTGTGTCTGAACTGTTGTTGATACATATTCCATCTTTTGATTGTAGAAAGACACAGGTCTGTGATCTAACTTAGGCACCTAAGGAAATAATACATTAGACAGAAAAAGTATAAATGCATTGTGGTAGAAGTTTTTGTTTTGTACCTTTCCTTGTTTACTTTTACGTGATTGTATGCTCTTTGATATATTGTTCTGTGTTTACATTTTTCATATTTTTATCTTTTACAAAAATCTTTATTCAAAAGACTACCTGGGTGTGTCTGCCAGTTCTTATTTGCATGTGACATATAGAGGGTTAAGACTGACAAAAACTGTTCAAAAGCTTGATGGTGTTACTAAACTGGGAAAAGGTAAGAATATACCTAAGGTATTTTATAGAGTTTTAAGGGTTCATTTTGGATACCTGGTTAGGTGCCCTTAGGAGGAAGATATATTGCACCCCCCCCAGAAGAGAATATTATCTGAGCCTGTACATTTGAGTATGCTAGCATAAGGTTCACAGTTTGAATTCCTCCAGAACTTGAGACCAAAGGTAATTCAGACCCAAAAGCAGACAGGAGGATTACTATGTCTGTTACCTGTTCACACTCTTGCACTCTGAGGTTGGCACTGTAGGAGCAGAGGGCCAGACCTGCTGAGTGTGTTCGTGACAGATTTGGTTAGCAGCGATGTGATAAAATTGGTAACACAAGTTTTAACTGTTCAGTGTGTCCATTTAATACTGTACAGCTCACTTGCAAAATAAGGCAGTGATTTCTTTTTTAAAAAAGGAAACAGAACTATATCATTTTGCTTACAGTCAAGTTCCTACCTATTTTATTTTTTTTCTAAAGTGCAAATTAAAGTAGCCATAGTTAGGGAAGAAGATGGCTTCCAACTACAGTGGGTACACTACAGACTACTTGAGGCAGTTGTGCCAGGACAGAGGAGTCCTGCATGAGGTGAAAGCCACCAAGCAGAACCTTATGGATGCCCTGATGGCAGCAGATGCCCAGAGCATCAAGTCACAGCCTATGACTGTAAAGGACCAAACCTTGGGCATGGAGGGGCAGTGCAGTGTCCAGATCCGGTGAGGATGACAGCAGGGCCAGTGCCAGTGAAGGGCCACAGCAGCAGGAGAAGGTCACCAGAATTCTGGAGCCAGAAGCAATCAAGCTGCAGACTGAGTTGCGCAGAATGGCGCTGGAGTTCCAGAGAGAAGAGAAGCAAGAAAAGTGAGAAGCTGACTGTGAAGAGCATGAGTGCCAGTGAGCTGCAGAGGAGAAGAGGGAGTGAGAACAGCAAGAGGCAGACCATGAAGTGAGTGAGCACCAGAGGTGACATGAACTGGAGAAGTTACGACTCCAACCACCAGCACCAGAGCAGGTAAGTGGCTTGGGTTTAACCGGAACTACAGGACTGGGTTACAAATTGAATTCAAAATTGATAACTAAATTTAAAGAGGGTGAGGATATGGATGCCTTTTTAAATTCCTTTGAAAAAGTTTGTATTCAGACAAAAATTCCTAGAGGGTCCTGGAGCTTCCAGCTATCCCCGCTACTGGAAAGCTTGGGATGCATTGGGTCAAATGGACAATGAGGAGAGTAATGATTACAGCAAACTTAAAGCTGCACTTTTAAAAAAGTTTGATTTAACTGCAGAAGCATACAGAGCTAAATTCCGTAAGCTCAGGAGAAGCCCTGACACGAGCTACGAGGAACTAGCCACGAATCAACGTCAATGTTTAAAATGTTGGTGGGAAGGAATTGAAGCAAACTCTGTAGATAAAATTGAAAATGCTATTTTGTTAGAACAATTGTTTTGGGCATGCCCATCAGAGCTGAAAACCTGGCTGGAGGACTGAGATCCCAAAACAGCCCCAGAGACTGCTGAACTCTCGGACCGCTATGCCAAGAGCACTCTGAGAGCTAATGAGGTGGGCATGGCAGCACAGAAAGGGAAAAGTGTGCAATCAGGGCAGCTAAAACCCTCACTGCCTCCACTGAAACCAGTTAGCCCTAGGTTTCAAAGAAAAGAGTTCTCTGAGAAATGAAATGAATGTTGGGTTTGTAAAGAAACTGGGCATATTGCCAGACAGTGTCCCAAAAGGACAAGCAATACACAACATCTGGGCTAGGAAAGAAGTGGGTTGTTTGTGTGTCCCTGGAAGCATGCCTGTGAAGATGAGGGAACACATGCACCCAGTCACAGTGAATGGTGTACAGACACAGGGTTTAAGGGACACAGTGACATCCCTGACATTGGTAAAAGGGGATCTGGTAGAGCCTGGTCAGCTTATACCTAATGAATTTGTAACTGTACAAGACTTCACTGGTGAGGAGAAAACATTACCACTCACCAGTGTTCTCCTAGACTAGGGTGAAACTGGGGGAAATGTGCAACAGGTGACTGTAGCCAACATGTTAGCAGTTGATGTAATCCTTGGCAACAATCTCAAACTGGGGATGGCGTGTGCAGTTACCTGTAGCCAAGTGGCAAGGGAACATTGTAGTTCCCTGGACCCCACAGAAGCCAATGTGGAAACCAATGGGAGGCTGGTTCCCCAGCCTGTGTCTTCTGGTAGGGAGACTAATGAAAAGGGGGTAGAAATTTCCCCAGTAGCAGTTAACCACAGAGCTACTGTATGGAGGGTTACTCTGAAGACAGAGGGGTGACCCATTGTCAGAGGGTTAGGGATGACAGTGATCCTGATTGCCCTGATGCTATTGCTAGGGACCCTAGTTTAGAGACTGAAGGAGACCTGTCCCATGCCTTGGGAATGTGTAAGGAGTTTGCAGCTGCTTAAAAAAGTGACCCTAGTCTAGAGAAGCTGAGGGCTTGGGCAGACTCTGATGGAGCACAGGGAGTTGATGGTAAACATAAAGTTTATTGGGAAAATGGACTGATGTATACTCAGGCTGTGATGACAGAAGGAGGGGTGATAGGCAGGCAGCTTGTTCTTCTGCAGGGGCATCGTGAGCAGTTGCTCAAGATTGCACATGATATTCCCTTGTATGGTCACCTAACTGCACCCAGCAGGTGAAGGAGTATTGCAGGTCTTGTCACTGGTGCCAAGAAATAGGAAAGGCAGGTAAGAAAACACAAGCCACCCTAATTCCATTGCCTATAGTGGAGGAGCCATTCAAGAGGGTGGGAATCGATATTGTGGGGCCTTTAAATACCCCAGCTCCTCCAGGAAGAGGTTCATCCTGACTGTGGTGGATTATGCCACCTGGTATCCAGAGGCAGTCACCCTATCCTCACTGAGGACAGACAAAGTGGCAGATACCTTACTTGAGATTTTCTCCTGTGTTGGGTTTCTGCAGGAGGTTATCACCAATAGAGGCAGTTCCTTCATTTCAGACCTGATGAAGTGTTTGTGAGAGAAGTGTGGAGTGGTGCAGAGGTGCATGACACCTTATCACCCGTAAAGCCAATGAGCTTGTGGAAAGATTTAAAGGTACCCTGAAGTCAATACTCCAAGCATTTGCTGAACAGCATGGGAGGAACTAGAAGAAATACCTTCCCCAACTGTTGTTTGCATACAGGGAGGTGCCCCAAGAGTCAACAGGATTTTCCCCCTTTGAGCTCTTATATGAATGCCAGGTACATGGGCCCCTAGACTTGACCTGGAAGGACTGGGAAGGCAAACACCCTACCCAGAGCACTCCCATAGTAGATTACATCCGTAGGTTTAGGGAAAGGCTGAAGGAGCTTATGGGGACAGTCCAGAGCAACCTGGCAGCTGCCCAACAGAAACAAAAAGTGTGGTACGACCAGAGAGTGAGAGTTCACTTGTACACGGTGGGTCAGGAAGTCATGGTCCTTATTCCGGTCCGGAAAGACAAGCTGCAGGCTGAGTGGGCAGGACTGTACAAAGTAGTTAGAAAGGTAAATGACATGAACTACAGTATGTCACAGAATTACCTGACAGAAGACATACAGACAGAATGTGCTATATCAACATGATGAATCAATATGCTAATAGGGCTGACGTGGTGTTTGCAGTATGTAGTCCTGGGGAGGGGACAGACAAAGGAGACCCCCTTCTGTACTTGCTGGAAGAAAGCAAGCTGGAGTACTCTGTGGAGGCCATTAAACTGTCACGCCAGCCAGTCCCAGAAAAGATCCAGGAAGTAAGGGAGGTTCTAGCAGACTTTGCCCCACTGTATATCACCAAGCTTGGACTAACCCCCTTAGCAACTTATGATGTGGAGACAGAGACACAGACACCCATACAGCGGACAGCATATCGAGTGTCAGAGGCTATCCAAAAAGACATTAGGAGAAAGGTGGAGGAAATGCTAGATTTAGGGGTAATCTACAGATCCCACAGCCCCTGGGTCTTGCCTGTAGTGCTTGTGCCCAAGCCAGATGACTCTACTAATTTCTGTGTGGATTATCATGGACTGAATGCAGTCATGAAGTCAGATGCTCACCCGATGACCCAGATGGACAAACTCCTGGACAAGTTGGGAGGGGCAGCCTACCTTATGACTATTGACCTGACAAAGGGGTATTGGCAGGTATAGTTAACTGACAGAGCTAGGGAGAGGTCAGCCTTTATCACTCCAATAGGCTCATTTGAATTTAAAGTAAAGCCTTTTGCAATGAAGAACGCCCCAACCACTTTCCAAAGGTAGGTGAACCAAGTGTTAAATGGTGCTGAGGAGTACGCCGTGGCATACCTGGATGACACTGCCAACATTAGTGCCAGCTGGGAGGAACACCTGTTCTACCTTAAGGAAGTGCTGTGCAGGATACAGAGGGCCGGGCTCACTGTCAAATTTGAGAAGTGCCAGATAGCCATGGCTGAAGTGGCATACCTTGGGCAAGTTGTAGGCAGGGGACAGCTACATCCTAACCAAGTAAAAATGGAGGTGATCAAGACATGGCCCAGACCAGAAATGCAGAAGCAGGTAAGGAGTTTTCTAGGGACAGCAGGGTACTATAGAAAATTTGTACCCAATTATAGTGCCCTGGCTGGTTCCCTATCTGACCTGGTAAAGAAAAAAGATGCCAAAGAAAACTACCTGCAAAACAGCCTGTGAAAAAGCCTTTACCAGACTGAAGGAGACACTGTGCAGTGCTCCTGTATTGACACGTTCTAACTATAGCAGACCCTTTATAGTCCAGACTGACACCTCAGATGTGGGTATTAGGGAAGTACTGACTCAGACATCCAACCAATGGAAAGATCACCCTGTAGTGTGCCTGAGTGAAATGTTACTTCCCAGGGAACAGGAATACACTACTGTGGAAAAAGAGTATCTTGCCATAGTGTGGGCCTTAAAGAAGTTAGAGCCATGCTTATATGGGCAGCATTTTGAGGTACAAATGGACCACAACCCCGTAGTGGCTGACCCAAATAGGAAAAACTAATGGCAGACTATTAAGATGGAGTCTTGCCTTGCAAGGGTATGACATGATGATCTTTCATAGGGCTGGAGTGACCAATCAGAACTCAGATGGCTTATTGAGTCTGTATGTGGAGTGAACTTACTTTTTGGAGCTCATCCCATGCAGGGGATGGAGACCCCGAATTCAGTCTAGGTGGGGAGGATTGTGACACTTGGCCAGCTAGTTATGATTGTTGGATGATATTTGTAATATATAAAATTACAGTGTGTGATTGTCACAGTGCTTCCTTGGGTGCCCACCCTGGTTTCAGTGAAATGACAGTATAAATATTAAACCGGAGATCTCTGTAATGTAATTAACTTCCTTGGGACACTGCATTTTATGTTCTTTTTATGGCCTGTTGCTTCTTTGAAGTGGAAATGAAATAGGATTTTATAAGCCTGCCTTTTATGACGTCTTAAGAGGAAGAACATTTAATATCAACTGGTGTTAAAAAACTATAAAACCCTTTGAAATGCCTTGGGAGAAGGAACTGGGAAATCAAAGACATATAATTTGGGAAAAGCATTTTTGCTGATGTCACCTTATTTAAAATACCTGCTGTCTGTATTTTTTTTAATATTCTAAAAGGAGGAGCTAGATGACTCATAGAAGGGGTGTGGAGAGACACAGTTTGAACTAATACTGTATCTGAACTGTTTTTGATACATATTCCATCTTGGGACTGTAGAAAGACACAGTTCTGTGATCTAACTTAGGCACTTAAAGACATTAGATAGAAAAAAGTCTAAATGTATTGTGGTAGGAGTTTTTGTTTTGTGCCTTTCCTTGTTTTCTTTTAAGTGATTGTATGCTCTTTGATATATTGTTCTGTGTTTACATTTTTCATATTTTATCATCTTTTAGTAAAATCTTTATTCAAAAGACTACCTAGGTGTGTGTCTGCCTGTTCTTTTTTGCATGTGACATACAGAGTGTTAAGACTGACAAAAACTGTTCAAAAGCTTGATGGTGTTACTAAACTGGGAAAAGGTAAGAATATACATAAGGTCTTTTATGGCATTTTAAGGGTTCTTTTTGGAAACCTGGCTAGGTGCCCTTAGGCAAAAGATATATTGCATCCCCCCTGAAGAGAATATTATCTGAGCCTGTACATTTGGGTATGCTAGTATAAGGTTCACAGTTTGAATCCCCCAGAACTTGAGATCAAAGGTGATTTGGACCCAAAAGCAGACAGGAGGGTTACTCTGTTACCTGTTCACACTCTTGTGCTCTGAGGGTTGGCACTGTGGGAGCAGAGGGCCTGACCTGCTGAGTGCGTTAGTGACAATTGATATATATTTAGGCTGGATTGTTGACAGAAGACCTGGCATATTTCTGAGTCAGTGCTTATCAGCTAGTGTCTTAAGATGTTAAAAGAAAACAGTGTAGATCTTCAGATTCGTTGCTGGGAAAGGGTGACATTAATGAGGTATGAATCTTTCTTGAAAGACAATACCTGCCCAACTAAAGCTAGTAGCAAGAAAATGTTTAAATGCTAAGTATTTAAATCTGTAAGTTGTTGCATTTTTGAAGGGGATAAACAAATCTCCAGTTTAATAGGCAACCAATATTTAACAAGCTGTTTCATTTTCCTAATGGCCATCTGATTAGTAGCTTGGAGTTATGTTTCCAACATTCTAAACAGAAAGAAGGGAGTATTTTATTTCAATTAGCATAGAGATTTGCAGATGTGGAAGGATACATTGAAAAGTCAAAAAATGTGTTCCATGGTACTCCATGTTTCCAGCTATAGACAACAAGATGGCTGTAGACTCTACACACAGCCATAAAAAAAGAAACTTAATATGGTCCTATGTCCTCACATTGCATCTTTGTTTCCCAAAAATTGTATTAAAAGCTGTGTTTATATGAATGCAGCCTATAAAAGTAAATTTTACAACAACTTAAGTAGAAATCAGAAAAAGTAGACTTACATTCTGTGCAGTTTGAGAACTGAATAATTTAATGCTTACAGATGAAAGGCCAAATGTAAGCTGTTACCATTCAGCAAAGAGGCTGTATGCTATCCCCTCTACACCTCACTGTTCAAAGAGCTATTGATGTTAGAGCCTACACCCTATAAGACAAGGGAAAAGTACACTGAGTTTGACTGACCTTTAGCATAGCCTTAGTTTGTCATATTTTAACCAATATGACAAACTAAGGCTATGCTGAGAAGAAGTAAAGGTCAGTCAAACTCAGTGTACTTTTCCCTTGTCTTATAGGGTGTAGGCTCTTTGTTTAGAAAACAAGAGGTTAAAATACAAAAGATATTGGGCTATGCCAAAAAAAAAGAAAAGACCAGTCAAAAGTCAATGTGCTTTGCCCTTAACTTACAGGGTATAAGCTCTCCATGTATGAAGTAAAAACAGTCACAGCTGTTCTCTAATATCGATCTGCTGACTGTTACTTCCTCTCAGCCTGCATGTACTCACAGCTACTATGGGTGATTGGCTTTTCAGATCTGGGAGTGGGTGACATGACCAAATTGATTGGTGTACTTTGGTGTGAAAATTTAAAACAGTCTGATTCAATTTCACAAGTGTTATGTATAAAAAATATAAAACAATATTAAATATTAAAACTCACCTTTAGGCAAATTAAACATATATTATATAACACTCTGTGTTGAGGGCGGAGGTTGCAGCACTCCGAGCAGAGCTGTCAAGGATCCAGACAGCCTTCCTCCAACACAGGGACCACCATGTCTACCACCACTCCCTCAGAGTATGCCAAGAAAGAGGGATGGATGGACTACAGTGGGTTCTGGAAGGCTGAGGGAGGTGGGAAGAAAGCACATCCTGCAGCCAGTGACACTTCATAAATGATATGCCATCTTGGCAGAGCAGGACAATCACACAGTATCTCCAGAAGTGGACACCGTGGGGGATAAGGGGGTCATCCAGGATGGAGCCTTGAGGCAACTGGAATGAGAACACACAGGAGGAGGAAACAAATCCTATTTGGGAACACCATCATTAGGGAGAAAGATCTGGGGATAGAAAGCAATGGGGAAAGAGAGGTAGTGTGCCTACCTGGAGGCACAGTTTGGAGTGAGGCAAGCAGATCCTAAGGATCACTAAGGTACTGGCAAAGAGGGGGAGCTGGCTATCATTAACCACATGGGGGCTAATGATTTGGCAGGAGATGGGGTAGATGTAAGTGAAGTATAGGAGAAATTCAGGTAGTTGGGGAGGAGTCTTAGGCAAGTAGTACACTCTTTAACCTTCTCAGAGGTTCTACCTGTCCATGGTAAAGGAGAGGATCAAGACATCTGCACTATGGAATTCAACACATGACCGAGGAAAGGGTACAAAGAGGTGGGGTATGGCTTCATTGGGGACTGGGACCTCACCTGGAGGGATGAAGGACTGTATTCACCATGTGGCCTACATCTATCCAGGGGGGTTGGTAAAGGTATCCTAACTGAAAAATGTAAATGCTTCCTTAGCAGGCATTTAAACTAGCCAAGAACAAAGGCCAATGCAGTCAGGGGCAATTACTGTAGCACCCCACATCAAATATCTGAAAATAAGGAGATCCCAATTAGTAGAAGAACACAAAACACAAAACAAGAAAAACATTTCTCACAGTAGGAAGGAAAATAGAAAATAAAACTCAAACGTGTCACAGAGAACAGACTAGAAAAGGGGAAAAGGAAGGGGGGGTGCACAGGGTGGAAGATAAAGTGCTCCAATTCACACAGTCTGAGAAACAAAATCACAGATCAAATGACATTGATGGCAGACACAAACCTGGATATTGTGGCTATTACAGAAATGTGGTACACAGGGAACCATGACTGGGATACAGCCATACCAGGAGGATACATACTTTTCAGAAGGATAAGGAAGGGAGGAGGGGAAGGGAGGGGGAGTGGCTATGTATATGAAGGAGTGGATTAAAGCGGTGGAGGCTCAAGAGTTATAGGAAGGAATGGAGGCACTGTGGGTCACCCTAGAGGTGGGAAATAAGACTGCCATTCACACTGGAGTGGTTTACAGTCCTCCTGCGCAGAGGGAGGAAACAGATGATGTTCTGGTGGAGACCATCCACAAAATGGCAACCAAAGTGGAACTACTGCTAATGGGAGACTTCAGCCTGCCAGATGCAGATTGGAGCACTCAGACTGCAGGTGCAACAAGGAGTAGAGACTTCTCATGACTGCACTTGAAAGGGGCAAACTTAAAGGGTAAGTAAACATTAAAGAGGTCTCTCAAATTGTGAAAGCCCATAAAAAGATATTTCAAATGAGGTATGGAACTTCCTTGTAGGTGTCAAGAGCCCTGAAATATGAACACCTAAATACTCTGTAAATCAAAACAAGGCAGCAGTCATTTCATGGGATCCTGAGACAGAAAGTGATGCCACTGAGGGGCAAGTTATAATTAACAACATAGAGCTGGCCTCTCAGTGACATGACTTCCTGTTTTAAGATTACATGAAATAACTGCTGATTTGTTTTCATTTATAGATCATTTGATATTTGTATCTCAGGACTCCTGAAACCTTCAGCTAAGCCTAGTACCTCATTTGAATGGTGTTGTCTTGTGCTTTCACAATTTCAATGAGCCCTGCAATGTTTACTTCCTCTTTAAGGCAGATAGTAGTAGAACCCACATGGGAAGGGGCTATACTGGACTTGGTGCTGACTAATGGGGACAGGATCACAGATGTGGAGGTGAGCAGTCCCCTTGGTTCCAATGACCACAGGTCAGTATGGTTTACTGTAGCCACAGTGGTAGAGGAAAGTCACACGAGGATTAGGATTCTGGATTTCTGGTGGGCCAACTATATGGAAATGGGGGTGCAGCTTTAAAGTATCCTAGCAGCAGAAGGTACAGGGGGAGATATGGAGGAACAGTTGTCTAGACTCAAAAGAGTCATAACAGAAGTAACAAGACATTGTGTTAGGATGCATAGTAAGAGTAAAAGAACGAAATGGCCACTATAGTTCTAGAAGGTAGTCACCAAGAAGGTAAGGGGAAAAGAAAGGCCTTTAGGCAATATAAGGAGACTCAAAAGGATGAGGGCAGGGAGAAGTAGTTGGAGAAACAGAAATAATCTGTGAAAACAGTCACAAGGGCTAAGGCACAGACAGAGGAAAGTATAGCACAGGCTATTAAGAAAGAAGACAAGACCTTCTTCAGATATATTAGCGAGAGGAAAAAGACCAGAAATGGTATTGTTATGCTGCAGAAGGAAGGAGGAGGCAGGGAGGTTGACACCAGCCCATTCACTGTGGAAAGAGTCCTAGAGGAACTCAGGGAAATTAAAAACAGACAAAGCAATGGGGCCAGATGGAATTCACCCCAAAGTACTAAAGGAATTCAGGGATGTACTGGCAGGTCCACTGACTGACCTTTTCAGCTCATCACTGGAGACATGGGAGGTACCTGAAGACTGGAAAAGGGCAGAGGTGATCCCTCTCCACAAGAGTGGCAGTAGAGTGGAGACAGGTTATTACAGACTTGTAAACCTGACCTCAGTAGTGGGGAAGCTAATGGAGAGGACTGTGAAGTTTCTGCAGAGTAGCAGGGCACATAAGCCAAGGCAGCATGGATTCTCAGTGGTAAGGTCCTGTCAGACAAATCTAATTGATTTCTTTGAGTGGATGACCAGGGTGGAAGATCAAGGAGGGGCAGTGGATATGGCCTACCTGGATTTCAGTAAGGCCTTCTACACCATCCCACATAGGAGATTGCTAAATAAATTGAGAAACCTTTGACAGGGAGCCCTATGGTAGTAAAATGGATTGAGAACTGGTTAAGGGACAGGACTCAGAGGGTGGTAATAAATGGCATGAAATCAGAAGAAAGGGAGGTGATCAGAGGGGTGCCACAGGGATCGGTGCTAGGACCAGTCCTGTTCTGTGTCTTCATTAGTGACAATGCAGAGCATCTGGAGGGAATGGTATGCCTGTTTGTGAATGACACCAAGATCTGCAACAGAGCTGACACACCAGAAGAGGTGGAAAGAATGAGGAAGGATCTAAGCTTATTGGAAGAATGGTCAGGTGTACGGCAATTGAGTTTTAATGCTAAAAAGTGCAAAATAATGCACTTGGGTCACAGGAATCCAAAAGAAGAGTACAGGATGGGGGGAGGGGGAGTTTTGGCCACCACAAAGCAATACAAAGACCTGGGGATCATCATATCAGATGACTTAAGGGCGACCAAACAGTGTGAAAAAGTGGTGGGGAAGGCAAACATAATGCTGGGAGGCATAGGTAGGGGCATAACCTGCAGAAAGAAAGAGGAGGTAATGCCACTGTACAGATCACTGGTAAGGCCTCACCTGCAGTACTACATCCAGTTCTGGAGACCACATCTCAGGAACGACATAGACAGGATGGAGGCAGCTCAGAGAAGGGTGACGAAAATGGTACATGGGCTGCACCAGAAGCCATATGAGGAAAGACTCAGGAATCGTGATATCTATTCATTGGAGGAGAAGAGAGAGAGAAGGGGGATATGATAGAGACATTTAAGTACATTAGGGGTATAAACAGAGTGCAGGAGGGAAGCATATTTCAGAGGAAGCATTGCACAAGGACAAGGGGACATGATATGAGGCTGGAGGGAAGAAGGCTCAGGGGGAATGTCAGGAAGTACTTTTTCAGGGTGGTGCATCTGTGGAACAGCCTTTCAGCGGAGATGGTAGGGGCTAAAACTATACCGGGGTTCAGGAGTGCACTGGATAGACATAAGGGTACCCTGGAGACAGGAAGAGAAGGTGTGTCACAGATCAAATAGGATCTAGACTATCAACATTAAGTAGGGAAATGGGCATACTATGTGGGCAGTATGGTCCTTATCTGCCATCAGATTCTATGTTTCCATGTTTAAAAAGGTTTATGATAAACTAAAACTAATGCTCAAACTGGCCAGACCTTTAACACAAATAGCTGATTCAGATATTCAAACAAAAAAAAGAATAGGACCATGATATTTCCTCTCTGCTGTCTTAACATAGCAAAACATAAGGAGTGGGCACACAGTGTCACCTTTCCAGTCCCAGAGTTTTTCAGTTCCCTTTAATATCAACTTCTGCAACTTGCATAAACATAGTTTTCATCACTCCAAAGTTGCAAAACAGCCTTCTTGCTTCAAAGTCCACAGACCGTAGTTCTGACACGTTGATCTTAGAAACATAGAAACATAGAAACATAGACTTTGATGGCAGATAAGGACCGCTAGGCCCATCTAGTCTGCCCATTTCCCTACCTACAGGATGGACAGATCCTAGTTAACCAACAGCCTATTTCTTCCTACTCTACAAGAATTGCCTTATGTCTGTCCCATGCATTCTTGAAATCTCCCACAGTTTTAGACCCCACAACCTCCTCAGGAAGGCTGTTCCATGCATCCACTACCCTCTCTGTGAAATAATACTTCCTCACATTGCCCCTGAACCCCCCTCCTTCTATCTTTAAATTGTGTCCCCTTGTTCTTGTAAATCTCTTTTTCTGAAAGATGCTACCCTCTTGGACTTTGTTGATTCCACTGAGGTACTTAAAAGTTTCTATCATGTCCCCCCTCTCCCTTCTTTCCTCATCTTGGGCCACCGTAAATCACATCTCCACTCTCACAGAGACTTCAAACTTAAACTTCAATCCAAACTCTTGTCTCTAGTTTCAGTATCTGTCTCCCAACTTCCTGGACAGGTTAGCCTCTTTTCTTTCACTCTCACTCTGACTCCCTTCTCCTTCAGTCACTGCTTGTCCACTGCTGTACCAAAGTTTCTTCTAAATTAATTCATCTTTACTTCATCCCACTTGCAAAAAAGGGAGCAGCTATATCAAACCATATGACAGAGCTGGAGTAGGTAAACAAAGGTTTAAATCCCCTTCAGCTGAAGATTGCTAGTACTGCTGTAGCTTGCAGCAGAAAAACAGTTTAATTTAAAACAGTACAGCTTTTCAGACCACCAACTATTGAGTAGATTACTCAGTCTCCTAGCTCTCGTATACTGTATGTCATTAACATTTATCGTCATGCCCGGCATTTTCATCAGAGTCATAGATCAGGGTGGAGTGATGGATGTAGCCTACTTAGATTTCAGTAAGACTTTTAGCACGATTCCAAATAGGAAACTAGTAAGCAAGCTGGATAGCTTAGGAGTGGGTCCAAAGGTGGAAACTGGAGAAGAAATTGGTTAGAGGATAAGGGCAGAGGTTGGTGGAGTTCACTCTGAGGAATGGAGGTTCACCGGTGGGGTGTTTCAGGGATCAGTTCCTGGACCAATCCTATTTAATGTCTTTATAAGTGACATTGCAGAGCAGCTGGAAAAGATGGTCTGCCTCTTTGTGAAAGACACAAACATCTACAGTAATAGTGTAGCTAAGGACAATGGACAGAGTAGGTGAGCAACAAGCAGGATAAAGGTGGTTCAGGAATCACATCCAGTGCCAACTACAAAAAGTACCAAAACAAAGTAGAAAAACAATGTCTCATGTACAGTGGACAAAACAGAGCAGGGCTTGGTCCTAGGATAAAATTAATTTATTATATATAAGCGAAACTAGCAGTAGCACTCACCACCACTGACTCCACTGCCAAACACTTTGCTACACCTCCTGTGTGCTTGATTAGGGCAAAATGCAGTGTTGGGTAAGTTACTTTTGCTATTACTTTCTAGTACTTTTGGAAACTTGTTCCAGTAAGCTCTGTGCAGTCACTAGCAAGGATGGATAAGTACTAGAATAAGTAACACACCTTACAGTTACAGTTACTTATGTCTTTTTATACAAAAGTAATACGTAACTGTAACTGATTACATTTATTTGAAAGTAACTAGTAACTAACCTTTTATTCTCAAAAAATGTAATCTGTTATAGTTTTTTATTACTTTTTTATTATTTTTGTATGGAATGAAATACGTAACTGTAACTGTAAGGTGTATTACTTTTTCTAGTACTTCTTCATCCTTGCCAGTGACTGCACAGAGCTTCCTGGAACAAGTTTTCAAAAGAAATAAAAAGTAATAGAAAAAGTAACTTACCCAACACTGGCAAAATGCACAATAGACAATATGGGTTCAGCTGGGGCAGTCATGCCAGATGAACATGGTTGAGTTCTTTGACTGGGCAGTGACATCTGACAACAATTGACAGGATGTGGATACACTGTACCTGGACTTCAATAAGGCCATTGACTCAGTCCCCCATAGGAGACTTGTCAACAAACTGGAGTCTACTGTAGAGGATAGGGTAACAACATGCATGGAAAACTCACTAAAGGGGATGACACAGAGGGCCCTAATGGGGGTGGACAAGTGAGACTGACAGCTGGAGTAGATGATCTGTGACAAAACAGTTAGTGGAGTGACACAGTTGTAGGGGTGGGGTAAGCTACTGACTAGGTAGTGGGGGAACTAGTGGAGGGACTACTGATTGGGCTGTTGAGGTGCTCAGGGCTAAAACAAGACTGTGTGGGAGGCTGTATACTTTGTTGATAATATTAGAAAAGCTACTGATTGGATTGTTGGGGGTGTACAAACAGGGCTACATTTCCATGTGTTATCCAACTGAACTGTGGGGGAAGGGACTTACAGACTTGGCTGGCTGGATGGAGAGGGCTAACAAAAGGGCAGTGCTGGTGGGAAGAGTTTTGTCTGGAGTGTGGGGGTGTCATGATCTACTGACTGGGTTGTGGGGGTTTAGAGGGCTATTGACTTGGCTAAGAGAGAGCGGGGCTAGAGACAGAGCTATGAGGAGGCTACCAGTTGAGCTATGGTAATAAAGGGGGCTCCTACCAGCTGAGTCATTGGATGACAGGGCTAAGCTCCCAGTCACCCCACTGGTTAACATTGTTGCTTGTTTTTTTTTTTTTATGTGCAACTAGGGATGACTTTTTACTAGGCTGTGAAGGTGGGGTGGGGCACCTACTTGGAATGTGGTGGTGAGAGGGCTACCAGCTGGGGGCTAGTGCCTAAGATGCAGTGATGAGGAGGACTACAGGCTTTGAAGTAGGGCTGGGGAGGTGTATTATTGACAGAGCTGTAGGATCTGGAGAGTAATGGACTTATAGCATATCTTATTTGTTGTGTCATGGAGTGAGGTCACAGAGAAAGTGTGTTTCCAGTCTTCTTATAATATGTCTGTTGGAAGGGTCTGGGTTGGTGTATGAGGGGAATATAATGCTAACAACTGTTATTAATATCATGTTCAAAATGTTTTCAGAAAGGAACTTTGAATATTTCCTCTTCATCTAATAGTTAAAACTTAGCGTGACTAAAGCATATATGTGAAACATATTGTAATGGTACATGATTTGAATTATTTTTGGGGCTCTTATTTGGAAATGAATGGTACCTAGCGTTCTGACTTGATGCATGCTGAAGTGCATGTTAGATGTGATTATGGTATGAGTTGAACATTTAATGGCACAATCACTATAGTATGGAAAAAGGTGTTTGCTTTCCAGATTGTTATATTAAACTGCAGGAGTTGTAGTGAGCATTCATACAAAAGTAAGGATGGTGTTGTCAGGTGGGTGTTCACATTTCACATAGTTTGGTGGAGTAATAAATCATAACATCCCATGATGAGTGATTTTTTTACTAATTTTATTTTTCATTTTTATGCATTGGTGTTTACATTGATTGTATATTATTGTACCATTTTTTTTTTCTCCCGAGATATTCATTGTTCCAGTGTCTGGGGTGGCTGATACTCACTGTCTCCACTGCCCAGAGACTGTCATTGCTTCCCATGGGACTTTTTTGGTCTGAGATTCCCCCAAGAATTCCCTATTATGGCAGGGCCAAAGGCAGGAGGGCCATCCTCTACTCCAGTGTCAATTATTCAGAGCGGACCAAGGTGAGAGTCCAGGTGATGGTGCAGAATCAGGGTGAGCAGGCAGGGCTTCAAGTAGTCTCCAACACCCTTTTCTCACTTTCTCTCAATCCTTTGCCACATGATGTTAAGGTGCATGTGTGGTGGTGCACAAGCCTGACGATCCCATTGCCCCCACCCTTCATGCCACCCATGGTGTGCTACTACCAGACCTCCACCTGGTGGCAGTCTAAGACTGATCCAACATCTGTCCCCCTCTCTGAGAGAGGAGAGATGTCCCTTGGACAATCAATCCTCATTTGCCCTGGCTCACCGCTTGATGACTCAAATCTTTTCCGCAACATGGGTCCCCCAGTGTCGCAGGATGTAATGCGATAACACCTCAGCCCTCCAAGCCACTGGGCCAGCTTTTCATATAAGTCATTGCAAACAATGTATTCATTGTTCAGTTTTGTTATTTTATTGTAGATGACCAACACCTTCCTTCACAAAATGGTGCTAAACGTCAGCATATTATGGTGGCTTTTTGATATAATCAAATTGGTTAAAACTGAATAGTACATAGGATCTCTATTTTGTTTTTCACTGCAGGAGTGTGAAACATCCCAGTCATTATCATCATTATGGGACTCACCTTGTGATAAAGGGATTGTCATCAGTTGGGGAGTAGTTTTTCATAAACGTGTGACCCTCACTTCCTAGATGCTGGATGTACAGTAGTTGGGGGTTGCTCTAACAGTATACAGAATGCACCACTTTCTTGATGTTGATGGTGTGGATTTAAGGAAATGATGAAGGCATGGATTTAAGGAAGACTGTTACCTTTTCATTGAGAGGCACAGTGCAATAGATGTGGAGCTGCAGTTTTCCGGGAGGCTTTCTGGAAATGGAGGTGCTGCCCCATCTGCTTGCACCTCTCTGGGTTGAGACAGGAGATTACTGGTCTCCTAGCTGAGGGACATCAAGTCTACCACTGTTGACCAGATGTTGTCTAGGAGAAGGAAGGTCAGCTGGAACATGGTGGGCTCCAGAAGGATGGGAGTGATTGGTCAGTGGCACATTCCTTAGTCTGTGCCACTACAAAATTCCTTTGACATGCTGGCAGAATGATACTGCCAGGAGAAGGCACCTGTAGTAGTGGCAAAAAAGAATGTAGGGGGTCCGCTGTATGGGAGGCCCCAATGTGGGAGGTACCCCAGCAGAGGAGAACACAGCTTCTGGTGGTGGCTCAGTTATTTGGGGGTAGATTTGGGAACAGGAAGGTGGGAAAGAAGGAGGTGAAGTGAATACTTGGCACCATGGATAGACAGGATGGGCAGTGGATCCCAATGATTGGTAGAGCAGGAGAGTGGGGGGGTAGCTGCCTAGCAGTGTCCACCTAGGACTAATGATCTAGCAAGGGATGAGGCTTGGATTGTGCAGGAACAGTTCAGGGAAATGGGGAGGGATCTAAGGAATCAGAATTCATGGTTGTTTTCATCAAGGTGCTGCATGTCAATAATAGGGTGAAGGATAGGGTACTCTGCACCGGGAACTTTAACTCATAATTAAAGGAATGCTGCACAGAAGAGAGATTCATCTACACTGGGGACTGGGAACAAACCTGGAGGGATATGGGCCTATACAGAGGTGATAGTCTGCATCAGTCTGGGAGGGGAACTGCAGTCCTCAGTGGACAGTTTAAATATTACTTTTGTGAACATTTAAACCAGCTAATGGGGTGGCAGATGAAAAAATGGATGCATAAACTGCCTCCCCCCACAGTGTGAAGTAGCAGGAAGGGAGGACCTGAGGGAGGAAGAATCACTCAGGGATAATGGACACCAATGAAACAGAGGACAAGAGGAATGGAAACTAAAGTTCCAAAAAGAGAGGGGAAAAGGAGGTGGGGTGCAAGGGGAGGAAAAAGGTTGCAGGCTGAGTAGGAGCAGGGTCTGGAAGGCCATCTGTGCAAAAGCAAGGAGTCTTGGAAATAAAATTCTAGACCTAGAGGCCATCATGGCAGAGGCAGACCTGAATATTGTGGTCATTGCTGAGTCATGGTGCATAGGCAAGCACTACTGGGACATGGCTATATCAGGCTACATTCAGTTCAGGAAGGATAGGGTGGGGAGGAAGGGAGGAGAGGTTGTGCTGTATGTAAGAAAGGCTATCAAAGTGACAGAAATACAAGGAAATGGGGGGCAAATGAGGGGTTGGAGGTAGTGTTGGTCACCTTGGAGACAGAATCCAGAGCCACCATTCATACTACAGACCTCCAACACAGGGGGAAGAAATAGTAAGGCACTGGCTGAAGCCATCATCACAATGGTAGAAAAAGGGAAGATGCTGTTGATGGGGGACTTCCATCTGCCAGATGTAGATTGGAGTCTCCCAGTCAAGGCCTCCACTAGAAGCAGGGACATCCTAGACTCCCTGCAGAGGGCATTTGTTCAGGCAACTAGTCAAGCTGCCCAGTCTTCATAGGGCAATATTGGACCTGCTGCTCATGAATGGGACATTATTGCAGATATCAAGTTGGGAAGCCACCTGGGGACCAGTGATCACTGCACAGTGTGATTCAACATAAGGATGGCAGCAGAAGCAAACCACACAAGGACAAGGGTCCAGGATGTCAGGAGGCAAACTTTTTAAAAAAATTGATGACTGCCTCAGAGATGACCAAGTGGGTGGGGGGGTGATGGCCTGGGAGGGACAGCTGGCCTGGGAGGGACAGAGGAACAGTGAGCCAAATTAAGAAATAGCATAGTGAATGCAACAAACATTTGCACAAAAGAAGTGAGCAAAAACAGGAGAAAAACAGACTGTTATGGTTCTCAGGGGAATTGGCTGCAAAGGTGAAGGCTAAAAGGGTAGCATGCAGGATGTACAAAGAGATGCAAAGGGAACAGGATAGAGAAGTGTCCCAAGGAAAGCAGAGGGAAGCAGGGAAAGCAGAGGGGCACAAAGGCGCAAACTGAAAAAACGATAACCAAAGGGAAACTAAGGGGGACAAGACCTTTTTTAGGTACGTAAGTGAAAAGATGAAGACAAGAGGAGGGACTATGAGATTAAGAAGGACAGGGGAGACAGTGCAGAGGAGTATCAGGAGAAAGCAGATATCCTGAACAGATATTTCTGTTCAGTCTTCACAGTGGAAGGAGAGGGGGATGGATCATATAAAAGTAGTGGGAATACTGGGGGAGGGCAGGATGGAGGCACAACTTTTGAAAGAAAGCTGGTCCCTTAGAAAACATGGTGGTGAAAAAACAGTATTAAGTTTGTTCTAACTTGTACTGTGCCCAGAGGCATGGCAAATTTCAGGCAACTCCAGGAATAAAAAAAGACACTAGTTAAAGACTGAGGGCTTGATTCTAAAAAAAAAGCATGGTGCAAGGTGCTTGCACCACAAAGAATGGTACAAAGTGCCCCTTGTGCCAAAAGATGCATCGGTAGGTATTCTTAATGGCAGCCTGTGTCAACTGCAGGCTGCCTACCCCAAATGGGGCTTTTGCCACCCATGTACCACAAAATGGGCTGCAGTTTGGCACTAGGGGACTTGTGGCAGACACAGGCTGCCATATCCCCTAATGCAGGATTGTCAAAACCCTCTCAGAAGGCAATTCTATTAAGCACCCTTTAGACCATCATGACTGTTATAAGGGTACTTTACTAATGTCCGCTGGGAGGGTTGAGAGGACTGCCAATGTGCCGACCCCCACTCCATTCCCTAATGTCACCCATGATTTCAATATAGATAAATTCTCACTCCCTGGTGGTATAATATCCTCCCTCCCTGATCCTGGATGCTGCCCAATAAAAAAATATATATATATATATAATCCCATCTCTAGTGGTTTAGTGGCCCACCTCCCTGACCCTGGATGCCACCAGCCCATTAATGTATATATTACATATAACCAATGGCTGGTGGTCTAGTGGCCCCCCACCCCAGCTGGTAGTGCCCACTGACATGCTCCCCCTCCATTCTACACCCCAAGCTGGCAACCAGCACAGCCCTCCTCTCACCATCATGGCTGACTGATGACCGACCTGTCAGTTAATGCATACTGTATAATACCATAGGTGCTCATTGATTGACAGCTGCACCTGTCAATTAGTGAGCACATACTGTATTATACAGTATGCATTCACTGACAGGTCATTCAGCAGCCAGCCATGGTGGTGAGAGGAGGGCTCTGCCGGTTACAGGCTCGGGGTGTAGGATGGGGGAAGGAGGGTGGTGGGCACTACTATCCAGGGTGAGGGGTTCACTAGACCACCAGACATGGTTTATGTGTATAATGTACATTAATGGATGGGAGGCATCCAGGAATGTGGAAGGAGGCCACTAAACTGCTAGGGAGAGCGGATCATATATATTTTATTTTGATCAGGGAGGGGGGCCACTAGACTAGCAGGTATGGGGGTTGTCATTAAACACTATTATAGGGACATCAGGGATTGAGGGGCACCAAACCACCTGGAAGGGGTTTTCTGTAGATTACCAGGGGATCGGGGATGGGGGGCCCACATGCCTTTGCCTCATTAAGCCTGCAGCAGACCCTTCCCATGCACCATGTGTTTGCAGCATGGGAGGGGTTGCTCAAATGCTTAATTTGATTTTCAAAATGTGTATTCTGAAAGCTAGTGCCAAGTACAAATTGACTATCACCTGTAAAACATCATGGCTCCAGCACAAAGTGAACAATTACAGGTGTTTTTTTTAGCGATAGTACCAGGGCCACAGCAAGTAACCATGTAGAGTATTCCAAAGGCAAAAAAAGGCATAAAAAAACAAGGAGGGGGCAGAGGACACAGGGAACTGTAGCACAATTTAAACAAGGAATGTACAGAGGGACAACAAGCCCAAATGATCTCACTATCTAAAGTAGTATTAACACCAGCAGAAATTTAATTGCTGGAATTGGAAAGCAGTTTATCTTTTGTGCCACCCCCAGGTGGATGAGTTTAATATCCACTTAAACCTCTTCAAGCTATTTCTGAAGTTAAAATGGGAGTCCTCTTTTTTCGAACAATACTAAGACTATAACAGATGCATACAACAACGTGAACAATGAGGTCCCCAAAATCATACAACACCAGAAGAACATGAAGAAATAACTCATGCACAGTACTTGACTTCCTTAATTACACTAATCAGTTCATAACTTTGTCAGGTAATCCCACATCAACCTTTCAGGCAGAAGTGGTTTAATTGATAGTTTGATGAGTAATGGTTGGATTTTAAAAACTGAAGCAACATTTAAAACAAGTTCTAGCCAGAGTCAATATGTCTGTGAAAAGCTCCCAAATGACCAAAGTTATTTTCTTGGTGTTGCCATATAGTGATGTTTAGTCACAATCATCAAAAACTGGCATACTGCTAATTCAGTCATCTTGAATTTATTTAGTCAGAGTACATGGTGCTGTGTGTGTGTGTGTGTGTGTAAGTGTGAGTGCCCATAGGAATGAGATAGCTAACACAGGCTGCAGCTTCACTGTCTGTAATCTGACACTGTAGTCTGACTTTCAGTTTCTGTAAATTCCAGACAACATATAATGAGTTAAGCCCTAGGTTGCTAAAGAAATAAAATAAACCTATTAGACTGAGCTGGAAAGATGATAAAAATAGCAGTTTAAAAATATATTTTTTTTGTTAATATCCTGAGACATACTGAGGTACACTGCAGTAGCATCCCTCCTCCCTTCAGATGCCTTTAACATAGAGCAGTAAATAGCAAAAATCAGAGGGGGAGAGCACTATTTTGCAGCTGTGGAGGAATATTTTCAAAAGTCCAAAAAGGGAGTTCCATGATCAGCCATTTTAGAGCTACAATCTGATCCCAATAGTCCTGTAGGCTCTGCCCACAGCCCTAAAAACACTAACCCTGATTTCTTGCTTCTATATATCTTTCCTAAATTTCAAAAGGTTTTTACTAATCCCCTTGGTAGACCAATTGTTTCAGAAGTGGACTCTCTCACACGGAACTTGGCTGTTTTGTCAAAAACATTTTAATGAACTGTGTGACAGGAATCAGTTTTTATTTATGGTATGCAATACAACTTTTATATAAGATGGACACTCTGTTTGGGATTTTAAATATACCTGGTAGTGTATTGATGTGGCATTATTGTGTACATCTATCAGAAAAACAGACGGTTTGAATGCTGCTAGATTTTTATCTAGAAAAACTATACACACATAGATGATATACCAATTAACATTATATTGCTAGCTCTAGAGTTTGTATTGACACAAAACAATTTTGTGTTACACAACACACACTATTTACAGATATGTAGAATAGTGATTGAGGTCTCTATGGTGCCTTTTCATACAAAATCCTTCAATGGGATACTGGGAAGTGATTTACATCCACAACTGTACTAGAAACATGTTTGTTGACTGAATCAGGTTCTTCAAAATGCTGGTGCAGGGGCATCTAAGATCAGCAGGAATAACAATTGTGACACTCCTGTTCTAGCAGAGATAGTAAAACTGGGGGAGTAGAGGAAAAATGGGCAAAAATGAAGGTGGGCATGGAAGAGGCAACAAATCTCTCTGTCAGGCAGGTTAACAAGGGCAAGAGAAAAAGAGACTGTGATGGTTCTCTAGAGAAGTAGCGGAGAAAGTAAGGGCAAAAAAATAACATTTAGAAAGGTGCAAGGGTACACAGATGGAGGAGGATAGGGGGAGTTACCAGAAGAAACAAAGAGTGGCAGGGAGAGCAGTTAGGAGTGCAAAGGCAGAAACAGAGGAGAATATTGCCCAATCAGTCAAAAAAGGGGATAAAACATCTTTTAGATGCATAAACGAGAAGACAAAGACCAAACGAATGAGAGTAAGGCTAAAAGGGGAAGGGGGTGGGAGGAAGAAGAAGAAAAAAGGCAGATATATTGAACAATTACTTTTGTTCAGTATTTATGGAGGAAGGAGTACAGTAGGTAACGGGCCAAAGATAAGGAACAAGGGCATTAAAAGAAGGGAGGCAGGCACTAGTCTTTTTAAAGAGGAGAGAGTCCTCAAGGAACTAGAATAACTAAAAGTAGATAAGGCAATGGGACCATACGGGGTGCACCCTAGAATATTGAGTTAGCTCAAGGAGGTGCTGGCTGTACCTCTGACAGCTCTGTTCAACCTATCACTAGAAACAGGGGAGGTTTCTGGGGACTGGAGGAGGGTAGATGTGATCCCACTACACAAAAGTGGAAATGGGGAGGGGGCAGGAAATTAAAGACTTGTCAGCCTGATTTCACTAATATGTAAAGTAATGGAATTGCTACTGAAGGAAAGGATTGGGAAATACCTTGCACCCAGGGGATTACGGGATCAGAGGCAATATGGATTCACAGGGGTGAGGTCTTGCCAGACAAACCTGACTGAGTTCTTTGACTGGGTAACCAGGGAAGTGGATGAGGGGAGGAGCAGTAGATGTGGCCTACATTGATTTCAGTAAGACCTTTAACACTGTTTCAAGCAGAAGACGTGAGCAACCTGGGCAACCTAAGAGTAGGTCCAAAAGTAGTAAAGTGGGAAAGAAGTTGGCTAAGCAATAGGAGTCAGAGGGTGGTGTTAAATGGGGTCCAATCTGGAGAAGCTAAGATGACAAGCCACAGGGGTCAGCCCTAGGCCCGGCCCTCTTCAATGTCTTTATCAGTGACATTGCAGAAGGGCTAGAGGGAAAAGTATGCCTGTTCATGACACAACAATCTGCAAGAGAGTGGATTCACTGGGGGGGGGGTGGAAAGAATGAAGGATGATCTGAAAAAGCTGGAAGATTGGTCATGGGAATGGCAGCTGGATCTCAATGCAAAAAAAAAGTGCAAAATCATGCACCTGGGGCACAGAAACCCAAGGGCAACATATAAATTGAGCGGAGAAGTATTAGCAATCACAAAACAGGAAAGGGACCTGGAGTAATCATTTCTGATTACCTGAAAATAGCCAAGTAGTGTGATACGGCAGTGGGAAAGGTTAGTAGGATGTCCAGGTGCATAGGAAGGGCATCACCAGTAGAAGGAGGGAGGTAGTATTACTCCTGTATAAATCACTGGTAAGACCCCTCCTTAGTTCTGTGTCCAATTCTGTAGGCCCCAGCTCTGGAAGGACATAGATATGGTGGAGGCAGTACAAAGGAGGGTTACCAAAATGATGCAGGGCCTGCATCAAAAGCCCTATGACGAATGACACAAATAAATAAATATGTTCTTTCTAGAGGAAAGGAAGGAAAGGAGGAATGTGATAGAACTGTTCAGGTACCTCACAGGCAATAATAAGGTACAGGAAGGTAGAATTTTCCATAGAAAAAGGTGCTCCAGGAAAAAGGGGGTCACATAATGCAGCTGGAGGGGACAAGGCTCAGAGGAGATGTGAGGAGATACTTCTTCACGGAGAGGGTAGTGGATGCCTGGAACAGCCTCCCAGCAGAGGTGGTGGGTGCTAGAATGGTTACAGGATTGAACCATGCATGTGATAGACACAAGGGGACCTTAAAAGTAAGGCAAGGGGAGTGAGAAGATCAGAGACCAAGAAGAGTCTGCAGTGGCATGGTAGATAGGGAATATAGGGTAGACTAGGTGGGCTAAAAGGTCCTTATGTGCTGACAATTTCTGTTTCTATGGACTTCACTTTTCTGAGTTCCATAACTTAGATGAGACAGATCTTCTAGTTATGGGGATTGGGCATTTTATAATTCACAATAGAGGAGGTGACCAGATCAATACTTCTGATTTAAAAGGAAAGCAGATGAATATCCATTTTCAAAATAACACAACTTAATGGGTTGAATGAAGAATTAAATCTTGCCACATTTCTTTGATAAAGTTTTTTTTTTTTTTGGCTAATGTTGACATGTTAATTAACCTAAGCATTCCTGGGAGATCACATAATGCTTCAGTGAGACTAGCAGCTCTGGGGACTGGCTCCCGTCTCAACCCTCAATCTACAGTTAAAATACAACTGTTTAGATGGTTTTCAGCCTCCTCTATGAGGGATCACAGCTCTAACAGACTTCCGATGTGTTTACAGCAATTCGGGGAGTTATCTAATGAGTGTAGATCACCTAAACTTTACTCTTAAATCAAGGCCTGAATATCGCCATGGAGGCCAAAATGTGCCAGGCTCTCCCAAAGCATACGCCCCCACAAACCCCGGAGAAGGGACTGAAATGACCCAAAGGCCAGGCCAGAGGCTCCGTAAAAGTTTTTTCATCCACAGTACCCCAAACAATGCCAACTCCACTATCGGAACAAAAATTTCTAGAAGAATTTCAACCATTTAAACTTGCTCTGCAAGACATCACTGCAGAAATTAGGTCACTCAGAGGGGAGCTTTCCGATACCATTCGGGCCATTTCTGATGTTACTGCCCATACTACATCTCTTGAGAACTGGAGGGGTAAAATAGAGCCTGAAGTCGTGAACCTAAGGCAATGATTGCACAAAATGGAATCAAAATTGGAAGATTTGGAAGACCGAAGTAGGAGGAACAATATCGTTATCTTTGGCCTTCCAGAAGAAGCCGAAGGATCTTCTACCATTTTATTCTTCCAGAAGATGCTTACAAAAATAGCTGGACCCTCTCCAAATAATTCTACCTATATAATAGAGAGGGCCCATTGATCACTACGTCCTAAACCTGCAATTGGAAAACCCCCAAGACCAGTTATCATAAAACTCCTAAATTACCTTGATAAAGCTCACATCCTCGATCAAGCAAGAAGTTTGCAGCAAGTCCTTTGGGAGGGCCAGCAGCTGTGACTGGCATAAGATCTACCAGCTACTGTGAGGCAGCGTCGATCAGAGTACCATCCCTTGGTATCAAAGCTAATAGCCACAGGGATTAAGTACAAAGTCCAATATCCATCCTGACTGTTTGTTCTTCACACTGATACCTGGCACTTCTATGATACCATGCAACTAGCTGCCCCAGCTCTACATGCGCTGTACCCCAACTTATTCCCCGCTTGCTGATGCTCCATGGAGGAACTGTCCATGATTCATTCTGTCCTCTCCAGAGGGTTTGCTTGCAAGAGAGCATTAGTTTGTTTGAACTAGCCCTGAAAAGTTCCATTTTCTGACCGCTGGAGGGCGGTAGAATCCACCACATTGAAGAAGATGGAAACAGCACTCCTTTATTTGCAATGGACTAATTTGGTGTTAACGCGATCGGATGTTTTTTTATTTTTCACAACCTTACTATAAGGAAGGACGATTATCTCACATGCTGCCAGCTTGCAAACCGGTATCTTGATAATCTTACTCGATTTGATATTTTTCCCGTCTTCCCTCGTGGCCAGTGTTCTCCCTTTTTATTGTTACTGTCAATGCAAGTCTGCTATAAGACCCTTTTTTTTTCTTTTGATGTTATTATTTAGAGGGGCCACAAGAGGGCAGCATAATCCTGATTTATAAGCCTGGTGTAGTGGCAGCCTTTAACATCAACACCCACATATTTTAACATGGCTTAATATCATAAGCTATTTTATTTTATTTTGTTAAATACGTATATTAAGGACACAGTTGGCAAAAGAATGCCTTACAATCATTGATCTGCAGTGATTGGCTTTACTTTTTTTTTATATTCTTTCCCAGGTCAGTTGTGATTATTGATTGTAATATTGCTGACCTTGTTATTTTTTATTTCTCTTTACTATCATGGGTCAGTAACCAGAATGTTGTAACTAGTTTTTTGTGACTCACTATTGAGTTGGGAATTGGGGTGGGAGGTAAGGGTTCCTGGTCTATCCTGCAGTCCATTCAGTGCACCACTTACTGGCATAGGGTGGGATGGATGTCCACAGCAGTGTCTGGGGCTATGTTCTGGAAGATTTTTGTTTCATTGCTTATTGTACAGAGGCTGTCTAGGATTATAGCCTCAGAATTACCCCCACCTTTCAGGGATACTGATTGCCTTGCTGTGGGATGGGAATATTGAGTGATGGGGATTGTGGATGGGGCTGGGTTAATTTAATAAGTTTGCCTCTGTGGGGGGGAAGCTTTCTTTTGCCTCAATTTTCTACATTTACAATATATATTTGGGTTGGGTATTGGGTTAAGGGGGGTATGCTTTTTTTGAATATAGTGTTAACTAAGTGTTGGGCGAGGTTTAGGTAGGTCACCACTTAGTACTCATACAATAACCAACTGGGTAAGTGATTTTTCTGGGATTGTTTAAGTTACGCAGAGCTATTTTTGATATTTTATTTGGTTGTGACAGCAACACTAAGATTTTGTTCTTAGAATATTAAAGGCGCTAAATCTCCCACTAAAATTTTGTTACATCTCCATAAACTTTATATTGATGTGGCCTTTCTACAGGAGACTCATTTACCCACTTCACAAATTCTTAGTTTAAGAAGCACGTGGGTGGGGCATGTACTGGGAGTCAGATTGGATACCCGTAAATGTGGACTTGCAGTGTTGGTTGCACGTCACATACCTTTCAGGTTGATCCAATCGATATGTGATCCCCAGGGTAGATATATATTGTTGAGAGACATTTTAGGCCACACAGAACTGATAATGGGATTGGTTTATGGGCCAGCCAGGGATGACCCACAATTCTTCACCAAACTTATGACTAGTTTAGCCTCCTGGTCCACTCTCCCTATATTACTCGGTGGAGATTGGAACCTAGTTTTCTGTAATACACTGGATAGGTCCAAATCCAGACATTCTTCACCTACTCCTGCATAATTAGCCCTAAAGGACTTTATGAATACTATAGGCCTTGTTGACCCCTGGAGGACCTTTTTCCCTTCAACAAGAGATTACTCATTTCATTCCCTGCCCCATAATACATTCTCAAGGACTGACTACTTTTTGTTGGGGATTGAGCAACTAGCAAGGGTACCAAGCTGTGCCTACCTCTCTAAAGTGATATCTGATCACCATCCAACCCTTCTGCAGTGGTCCCTGCTTGCCTCAGTTGAACAAGACAAAGTTTGGAGGCTCAACCCTCAACTACTGAAATCCCAGAATCTGGTAGATCACCTTCAAAAGTATATAGAAAATATTTATGAATACAACGCTCCCTCTATGCAGAAACTTGATGTATTATGGGAAGCTCTGAAGTGTTCATTAAGAGGAGAAATTATTCGTTTGGCTTCCATTAGGAAAAAGAAACTCTCCTCAGAATCCTCTATGTTACTACAGCAAATTAGAGCCTTAGAACAATCCCTATCTTCCCAATCTCACACTGCGGAATTTGAAAAATTAGAAAGCCTTTGGTTCTGATATAACATTCTTCTTAGTGATAAAGTTGAACATCTACATTTTAACTCAAAAGTTACCTACTTTGATCAAGGGGACAAGGCAGGGAAATTTTTAGCTCTAAGACTCAGGGCGCAAGTAACAGATAGGATTGAGTCAACCATATGAGATACAGCAGGCAGCCTCCACACCTCTCCCAGAGATATTGTCTTCTGCTTTAAATCTTACTACCAATCTCTTTACTCACGTTATCCTCTACCCTTCAATAGTACCACATTAGACCATTTTCTACAGGATATGGACCTCCCATACCTGTCCCAACACCAAGTAGCCCTTTTACAAGCTCCCCTGAAAATTAGAGGAGGTACATGAGGCTATTGACGCACTCCCTTTAGACAAAGTGCCAGGCCTTGATGGTTACACATCAAATTTTTATAAAACTTTCAAAACTCAATTGGGTTCAACTCTGCTTGATACATATAATTACATCTACAGACACGGCCTTTTGGATCTTAGCCTTACTGTGGCTACTATTGTAGTGCTTTCTAAACCGGGTAAGGACCCTGCATTGCTGTCGAATTACCATCCAATATCACTTATAAACATGGACCTGAAAATTCTAGCAAAAATTCTTGCTAATAGAATGGCCAAGGTTTGCTGTACTCTATTAAGCCCTGAACAAGTCGGTTTCATGGCTGGATGTTTATCAGCGGACCATCTGCGTAAACTCTTCCACCTTATTTCTGCATCCAGGGACTCCCATATTCCTGCAGCCTTGGTGTCCCTGGATGCAGAAAAGGCTTTCGATCGAGTATCATGGGACTATTTGTTTAATTTACTCCCAAGATATCGTATTCCTACACAATTTTTACAGTGGCTAAAAATTATTTACATCCCTCAGCTCGTGTATTATGTAATGCAGTCCTTTCCCCACATTTTCCCCTACAACAGGGCATGCGACAAGGCTGTCCCTTCTCTCCTTATTTAACTTATTTTTAGAACCACTTATCAGGAAAATTAACATCTCCACAATGATATCCGGAATCCCGATCAATCATTCCCAATATAAGCTATCGGTGTATGCCGATGATATTATGCTTCACATTACCCACCCATCTAAATCTATACCCACTACCCTAAGCATTATTCAAGAATTCGGGTGCCTATCCAATTATAAATTGAACCTAGCCAAAACAGAAGTAATGCCCTTAAATAATCAAACTTTAAGAGTGGTTATTCAACATCTTGGGCTCTCCTGAGTGAGGGATAATATACAATATTTGGGCATATACTTATCTCAATCTAATTCCAAAATGAAACACTATAATTTGGATAAGTTACTTACACATATTAGGACAGATTTAAATCATTAGACGCTACTCCCTATTTCCCTTTGGGGACATATCAACACAGTTAAAATGAATGTCCTGCCCCGTTTGTTATACCCCCTTCAAATGCTTAGCCAATTCCCCCCCAAATCCTGGTTTAACCAGGTGCATAGTATTATTTCAAAATTTATCTGGAAAAATAAGCCTTCTCGAAGGGCACTTACTAAACTACAGGATGCCTAAAGAACAGAGAGCTTATAAGTTCCCAACATTTACCCTCACTATCTCTCGATTAATTGATCTAGTTTCACAAATGGCTGAAGCCTATGAAAGACCGGCCATTGTGGTTACAAATAGAAAAATCAATTTGTAATCTAACGGAAATAGATAATAAGAGCCTTCCTTACCTATCCATTAATAAAGTCCCTAAACAGTATAAATCCTCGCTCATTATGGCCTGTCTTCGGATTCACATGCAGATGAGTAAAACTGTTGGGTACTTACTAGAGAAGGACTCTTCTCAACCTATCTTGAGGAACCCCAATTTTAAAATTGGGGGTAAAGTTATTACATCGTCTTTCTGGCCAGGCGGCTTTTGAGAAGTAGTATAGATCTAACAGAAAATCATAAATTGCTTTGCCTTTTCAGCGTTATAAGTATAAAAATACACCAATTTCTTTCTGCTTTAAGTATTTCCAAATCTCTCATGCATTAGCACAGCACCTGGTAGCGGCTCTTGACTGATACAAGACTGGCCCTGTCCTTGGTTCACTTTCCATGAGGCCTTCTTCCCATGATGTTGCTTTTTACTATAAGGACCTTCAGGCATGACTCACAGAGTTAGAAGGTTCCCCTTGTTATGTATGGGATAGGACTCTTTCCCCAACTTCCACGGCCCCCTGCCAATGGTCACAAATTTGGAAAAGGCTGTATAACAATGTTAGGTGGGACCGCAATAGATCACTTTAATTTTATGTATTGCATGACTTATATTACACCCCTATAAAGCTTAATAAAATGGGGCACCTTCCATCAGATATGTGTACTAGGTGTGGGTCCCAGAGAGGTAATACTTTTCATATTCTTGGGAATGTGATAAGGTAACCCTTTTGGGAAGATATCTTCAAAAATCTTGTCCCCTCCTGGGTTTACTGAATGCCTTTCAACCAGATATTTGTATTTTGGGGGACTCGGGAGAAACCCTAATAGGAAATCAAAGGAAGTATATCACCTTGATATCTCTTTGCACTAAGAAAATTATACTACATCATTGGTTAGATCAACAAATTCCTACGTACACAGAGTGGCATAAAGAAATACTTTTCACTCTACAAGTTGAATATCTCCTTGTGAATATCTCTAAGCATAGCAATACATACCAGAAGGTATGGGCCCCCTTACATACTTTACTATCCATTTAGTGTTATTCTGGATCTTACTTGGATCTGACAGCTCTGCTGATGTTAATGATTAATCTTCCATCCCTTTCTTCTTCAATGGATACTACTCCCAGTTTTATGTAATGTAGGCTGTGGCTTCCTTTCTTTTACCTTAGTGGCGAAATGGAGGGTGGGTGAGGGAGGGTGTTAAATATTATCCTTTATATATACTCCTTTTTTTGTACTTAGTTTTGTTAAATATTCTCAATATTGCTCCTGATATTTCATTTTGGGTATTGATGCAAGGTGAAATAACATACAGGTGTTTTCTCTGCAGTAATCTACACCCTTGAATATCACAGGAGCTTACAGGACCATAATGACTTGTAATGTACTACTGTTGATTATTAAGCTGTCTGTACAAGTTTGAATTGTCTACAGAATGTAAATGTAACAGCAAATTTAAAATGTAATAAAGTTTATTAAATTTGAAAAACCTAAGCATTCTTATGTTTCTAGGCAATGATGTGCTGCCACTCATCTCATCAGTTACATGTTTAACATAGAAACGTAGAATTTGATGGCAGATAAGGATTGCTTGGCCCACCTAGTCTGCCCGTTTCTCTACCTGATGGATAAGCTGCAGATTCTAGTTAATCAACAGCTAACTTCCTCCTACACCCCACTAGCATTGCCTTATGTCTGTCCCATGAATTCTTGAATTATCCCACTGTTCCTGGCTCCACAACCTCTTCAGGAATACTTTTCCATGCATCCACAACCCTCTCCATGAAAAAATACTTCCTCACATTACCTCTGAGCCGTTCCCCATCTCTCTTCAAGTTGTAGCCCCTTGTTCTTGCACATCTCTTTTTCTGAAAGATGCTACCCTCTTGGACTTTGTTGATTCACTTGAGGTACTTGTCCCCCCCATCCCTCCTTTCCTCGAGGGTATGCATATTAAGCTCTTTAAGTCTCTCTTCATATGTCTTCTGGTGCAGACCCGACACCATTTTAGTTGCCCTCCTCTGGACTGCCTCCATCCCGTCTCCATCCTGTCTATGTCCTTGCAGAGACTGGGTCTCCAGAACTGCACACAGTACTCCTGATGGGGTCTCACCAGCTGTCTGTAAAGAGGGATAACAACTTCTTGTTTTCTACTGGTGATGCCTCTACATATACATCCCAGTATCCCCCCAGCCCTCCTTACTGCCCTTTCACGTTGCTTGCCCGCCTTTAGGTCATCTGATATGACTACCCCCAGGTCCCTTTCCATTTTTGTTGTTGTTAGCATCTCACCACTCACAGTGTACTCTTCCCCTGGGTTTTGATTTCCCAGGTCCATTACTTTGTACTTCTTGGCATTGATTCTAACCTGCCATACATTTGACCATTCCTCCAACCTTGCCAAGTCCCTTCTCATCCTTTCCACCCCACCTTGTGTAACAACCCTGTTGCAGATCTTTGTATTGTCTGCAAAGAGACATACTTTTCCATCCAGTCCTCTGCAGTGTCACTTATAAAGACATATTGAATTGGTCCGGGTCCTAGAACTGAACTTGTGTACCCCACCAGTAACCCCCTCTTCAGAGTGGACTCCGCTTTTTACTATTAACACCTCTGTGTCCTGTTCTCCAGCCAATGTTTTACCCAGGCTACCATCTTGGGATCCACTCCCAGGCTGACTAACTTGTACATCAATCTTTTGTGCAGGACTGCGTCAAATGCCTTGCTAAAGTCTAGGTAGGCCATGTCCACAGCCCCTCCCTGATCTACTATTCTGGTCACCCAGTCAAAGAAATCTATTAGATTCATCTGACGTGATCTTCGTGCTGTGAATCCATGCTGCCTTGGGTCCTGTGTCCCTCTGGCCTCTAGGTACTCAACAATTCTTTCCTTCAGAAGTGATTCCATCATTCTCCCTATTACTAAGGTCAAACTAACAGGTCTGTAGTTTCCCGCTCTGCCCTGCTTCCACTTTGTGAAGTGGAATCTCATCTGCCCTTCCAGTCCTCAGGCACCATCCCATCCTCCGCATTATTTTTAAAGAGGGCAATCAGTGGTGTCACTACTTCATCTTGTTTTGAATCTAGAGATGAATCCCATCAGGCCCCATTGTTTTGTCTACCTTCAGTTTTAAGAGAGTTCTTTCAGAACCCTTTCTGTAAATGGCTGGTATCAACTTCAGTATCCAAAGTGTTTCTATTGTTTGTTTTAGGTACCTCCCTCTTCATCTGTAAAACAATGAGCAAAATATTTGTTTAGTATCTCTGCCTTTTCACCGCACCCTCTGCTCAGCCCTCCCCTTTATTAAGCCTCACTATCCTCCTTGATCTTCCTTCGCTCCCTGATGTACTAAAAAGTGTTTTATCCTTTCTAACTGAGTTGGCTATCTTTTCCTCAGTTCGGGCTTTTGCTGTTCTGACTGCCTTCCCTGCTGCCTTCTGCTTTAACTGATAAAGTTCTCTGTCCTGCTCCTTCTGTGATTCCTTGTACTTCCTGAATGCTGTCTTTTTCTCCCTAACTTCCCCTGCCACCTTCTTTGAGAACCATAGTGTTTTTTTACATTATTTTGTTTTGTTTATTTGCTTCACACAAAGGCTTGTTGCCTCTGTGATGACAGTTCTAATTATTCCCCAATGTTCTTCCACCCTCTCCTTCCTGTGCATTTGCTAGTGCATTCCTTATGCACTCATCTATTTTGGCAAAGTCAACCCTCCTAAAGTCCAGGACCTTTGCCTTTGTATGGCTTGACTCTACTGCTGTGTTTATTGTGAACCATACTGTTCGATGGTCGCTAGTTCCCAGATGGTTACCCACTTCTACATCTATGATCCTCTCTCAGTCTCCATTTGAGAGTACCAGGTCTAAGATTTCTCCCTTCCAAGTGGGTTCTAATACTAGTTGTCTAAGGTATGCCCCCTGCAGGGCATCTAGAATGTCCCCACTCTTTGATGTGGCTGCAGCAACTGTAATTCAGTTAACATCTGCATTGCCATCCCCATCAACAATATCTCCTTTTCTGCCATTCTAAGGATACCTCTATCATTTCTTGTCCATTTCCCTCCCCTGAGATGTGGGTCTGTCAACCCCTGTGTGGATTGGTGTGCCATTGCCTGTCTCCAAGTTGACCCACAGTGCTTTCTCTCTCCTGTTTACCCTTTGTTCCTGTTGCTTTGATTCCTCCCTGATGTAGAGCCACCTCACCTCCTCTTTACCTCCCTGTCCCTCCTGTTGATAGCGTGCCCTGGTGTTTATTATCCCAGTCATGGTCTCTTGGAGTTATGTTTCTGTGGATCGCCACGATATCCAGATGTTCTCCTTCCATCAATGCTACTAGTTCAGGAAGCTTGTTACCCAGACTAGGGCATTGGTACTCATTACTGTGCAGTTTTTAATGGCTTTTCCTCTTGTAGCCCATCCCTGCCCTTACTGACTTTGCTTTTGCCATTTAGCCCAGTCCTGCTTCCTACTGGCCTTTCTACCTTGGTCTTTACCTCATTTAGTGCCCTGTTTTGGGAAGGGGATGCTGGGAATTACCTTCTTCTTATCAATGCCTCCCCCTTGGTTAGTTTAAAAACTTGCCAATGAAGCATTTAAACCAATTACTGAGGAGACTGGTTCCTTTCCCGGACAGATGCAGACCATCATGCCAGTATAGGTGGGTATCCCTCCAGGTGGAACCCCAGTCCCAATGAAGCCAAAGCCCTGTGCTCTACACCAGTTTTTCAACCATTCATTGAACTGCATGGTGCAGAGTACCCTTGCTTTACCCATGCCATAGACAGGCAGCACCTCCTAGAAAGATACTGTATGAGCTACTTGTCTAAGACCCCCTCCCCAGCTCCACAAACTCCTCCTGCACTGCTCGAATCCCATGAATAGACAAGTCATTTGTCCCTTGGTGAACAATGACATCCAGCACTGTTTCCCCTGCAGCTGCTGTCATGATCCTTAGAATCTGCTTCCTGTCCCTCCAAGCCATGGCACCAGGCAGGCACCTTACTTCACTTTCCCTTGCCCCCCCAGTTCTATCCCCTTGACAATTGAGTGCCCCACCAGGAGATGCTTCCTTTTCCTGCTGTGTCCTGTGCTACCTTCCTGTGGGCATCCCTTGTGATGGTTGCCAGCAACCTCAGTCTCCACCGTGTGTGCCTCCATAGGGAAACTATGCTCCACCAGAATGGCACATGAATTGTGATGGTATGTCTGAAGGAGTGTGCCTCTGTTCCACCACCCTCACCCTCCCTGAGCCTACTGCGGTCCAACCGCTGCTCCTTCTTGGCAACCTCTGAGGCAGAGGTGGTGGCCGTGGTGTTCCCTGCATGGGGGTAGGGTTCCTGTACTCCTGTTCAGTTTGGTCTGGAGATGGGCAACCTCCTCCCTCAGAACAGAGAGTTGCCTGCAAATAGGGCAGCATCTCAGCCTCCAGAAAGTGTCCCAGAAGACTGCAGCCCCACAGCCAGTTCATTGCACTACTCCTTACATGTCTGTTTTCTTTCCAGTTTACCCTGTGTAAATTTTTTGTTTGTTTGTTGTTTTTTTTGTGTTTTAAATAGTGTGTGCACTTTTACTGTCAATGCAGTGTGCTGTGCTGGTAAAGATATGACAGTTGTATGCCCTAAGAGGAAATTATGTCAGAACCCCTGATATAAAGGAAGTGACACTAAGGGGGGGTGGGGTGAGGGGCAGGGGGGTTGGGTCTAAGCCATGCCCTCCAGACACAATCAACTACAAGCTGTGACCCACCACTATGGTGAGTGTTGACCTTCCTTTCAGCATGACAACCTGCACAACCAGTTAACAGAGAAAATACCCAGCAAAGAAAAAAACAGAGAAAAATCAAGCAGTTCAGCACAACACAGGTAAGCCTCCCTGACCCTCTACAACCTGGTGTTGTGTGCTCTGAAAGCAATCAGGGGAAGACAATCTCCTCCACCTGAGGCTCTGTCTGGATTCAAATACACAAACTGCAGCCTTTGCTATGAGAACTAATCGGCCACCACCACCAGTAAATATTTAAAAACAGTTTGATGTAAACTGCCACAGAATACTAGTAGATAGTCCAGTTACCCACAAGGGAAAATCAAATATGCAATAGTTCAACCCTTCTGAAGTTACTCACAAGATAAGCAGTTTTGCAAACCCCCTTCTTGATTTAAAAACTAAAATAATTAAACACAAAGCGATACCAATGTGAGAATGTAAAGTAAGGAACACCTCCCTCAGATTTAAGCAAGAGTGAGATTTGTTGCAGATATCTAGTCCAAAATAATATCTCCCATGCAGCTCTCAGTTGTTGCATAGAACACTTTGTTCAAACTTCAAGAAGATGGGCTTCCAGTGCACAATTGCATGGCCAAAGTGGGAAATCAACATTCAGGACAGATTAAGGAAATCACAGTGATGCTGTTTATGAGCAGAGGTCCCAAAATGCCTATGTTGAAAATTTGGTGAAAGAATTAAAAAAAATGGCAGTGTTATGATTGTGTGTTGCTCAGTTTTCATGCATGCTCGTAACTTTGAGAATGGTTTATAATTTCACTCCAATTTCCAATACTGCCATCTCTTCACACCTCCTTATGAATGGTGCAGCTGTCATTTCTTTCATCCTGCCCGAACTGTGGTTTTGCACATCTAGCACAAAATGGCACAGTCGTTGTGGCAAACCAACATTCAGGACAGTTAAACAAAATCACAGTGCCACTGTTCATGAGCAGAGGTCTCAATGTTTTCAGCAGGCAGGGGTCGCTAAAATGCCATGTTGAAAATTTGTACTGCAAATACCAACAAACTCCCAGGGCGTTAGGGGGTTTCTAGCCATAACGTCCCACCCTGTACAGACTGACAGGCATCAGGGGTGTGCCTTTGGATTGCCAGCTGTAATGCTCATACCATTCCATCCCCACCCTGCAGCCAGTGACAGGCATCGAGGTGTGCCTTGCACTCTTCAGCCCTAGAGTTCACCCCATTTTCCTATACTGCACCCATTTCAGCATATGTCCTTATGGAATGGGGTGACTGTAAAGCTGAACACACCAAGGCACACCTCAACACTTGTCGGTGTCTGTAGAATTGGGTGAGGTGAAATGGCATGAGCATTATGGGTGATGACTCAAAGGCATACCCCAATGCCTGTCCATCTCTGCAGGGTGGAGATGGGCATCAGTCTGACTTCTGCACTTCCAATGCTAATACCAGCAAGCAAACATTTGGCATAGACAAATGCTTGCTTATATATGTATTTTGTTTTAACCCCCTGACTTGCTTCATACTTGAGTCTCTTCATTGACCACTGGATGCTCATTTTTAAATAAAACAACAAACTCTGTCCTTTTTTGGTCTCTGCACTTATTAGCACTGACTAGAGAAAAGAATACAGACTTTACTACCCTGTTTAGTCTCATTACCTGTCTGCTGACTTTAATTAGATAAATAGCCGTTATCATGCTTTTGGAATTGAAAGCAGCATATAGAAAATTATTTCAAGTTTGGTCCCCCATTCACTCTCCAAAGTCATGCTTCCTCTGCCTTAGACCCATACTAAATCCCTCTCCTTCTCTGTTTTGATGCTACTCCAAACTGTTTTCCACTGGCACCTTACCAGTCTTGGCTCAGACTCTGCTGTGCAGCAGATTTCTGGCAATGGATTGCATTACCCCCCCTCCCAATTTGCGGGTTAAGTTCTGACTTCAGGTCACACTCACTGCAATACTGGTCAGGGGTCAGGAGTTCCTCTGAGAGTGTACTGCTGTTGAAGCATGAACTGCTTACTTCCTTCTCTCTCTCCTGCTGGTCTCCAGTCATGGCTGCTGCTAATGTGCTGCTCTCTGGTCCACTTTATGATCCTATACTCAGTCTCTGACCCTCTCCCATGGTCCAGTAACTCATTCAGCTGACTGTAGTTTCATGCTGCTAAGACCGATATATACTGAGCTTCAGCTAATGCAACAATGCTCCTTCAGTGAGACAGTCTGGGGCTGGCTAGTCTTGTCCTCCTCATTGTAGACTTTTTCTGGCCTCCCCAATGGTTGCTTGTGAAAACCAATGGACTGGCACAAGTTGGTTTCATCCACAGGCAGCAAGAGTGGATTTAAACCCACGTATTAGGGCGCAAGTAGAGCTTGTGATGATTGCTGATTACTAGCAATCACAATCATAACCAGTGACTTCTCTCATTCTCAGGTGCCATCTTAAGTGTCTGTGAAACTCTTGGTGGCCAATATTGTAGGGAAAAGTTCTAGGGTGGCAATTTCTTCCACATATTTATTAAAAAATGGTTTTCCTTCCTATAGCCCATTTTGGACCCTGAAACTCCGTCAAATATAGGAACCCCCTTAGACCTGGGAGCACAGTATCCAGCATTCTCGTACTAAGTCTCCTCACAGCATGACCATGACATTGCCACTGATAATGTGTCTTCAGACTGGACCTGCAGCTCCGAAGTGTGCCAACTTGATAAGTCGGGCCGAGTCATGAAAGGCTCTGTGCTATCAAATGCTTTTTCGGCATTCATGGGGATGGTAATTTGAAATGCCTCCCATCCCGTCTGCGAGGCAATAATATTAAGCAGTTTCAGAAGGTTGTCTTGTAGGTAATGCCCAGTAATAAACCTGTTTGGTTTTGTTAAAACATGGATAGTATGACTTTCTGGAGGCAGTTTGCCATGATGCTGTTAAAAAAATCTTAAGATCTACAGTACATGCAGTAATGACACTGAGAAACATGAACTGCAGAGTTCTACATCCTTCCCAGGTTTCAGTAGTATGGAGATTTGAGCAAATCTCCAGGATTCTGGGACCTGACCCTCCCCCACACCTTATAAAATATCCTGATAGCAGTCCAAGAGGGGAGGAGCAGGTCTGTGTAAGTCTTGTAAAACTCAGAGGGTAGCCCATCCACTCAAGGTGATTTACCATTCTTCAGTGTTTTGACTGTGTTAGTGACCTCATAGGACAGTTGGGGCACACCACCCCAGCTGCATCTCCCTGAGTTGGAGTAGGCAGGGTCACTTTTGCTAAAAAGGATTTAATTTGGTCCTGAGGGCCTGGAAGGTGTTCTTGAGTGTATAACTGAATAATATGTAGAAAACTGAGTGGAGATTTCAATAGGATTTGAAGTAAATGGTCTATCTGGGTGTCTTACGTCATAGGGCTGCACTGTTACCCTACTGTTTAAGTTGGGCTTTGGCCAGCAAAGGTCCTGCTTTGTTTCCTCCTTCAAAACATCCCTGCTTAACTTGCCACAGTTTATCATCTGTCTATAGGTTCAACAGCCTATTAAATTCTTTTTTCTTCAGTTCCCAATGATGTTTTATCTGAGCATTAAGTGTGATCTTATGTTGACATTCTGCTGCACGATGTTCGGCCTCCAATTTTAAGTGTTTTTCTTCTTTCTCTCTTTTGGTTCTGGAGTAGTACTGAATAAGTACCCCCCTTAAAACTGCCTTCAGGGCATCCCAGCTAACTGCTGGAGAGACACTGTCCTTCAGACTTAATGTTAGCTATTTTTGGACTGTTTTAATGATCGGATTCTTAAATGAATCTGAGTAAGCAGCCAACATTCAGTCCCCAATTGGAGTCACATGGGGCTGGTGTAAGGCACAGTCCCAATAAAATAGGGGCACTGTCAAACAAAGACATGGGCAGCATACTACAAGCAGTGACTTGGGGAGCCATTCTGTGGATAATAGAAACATATTTATATGTTAAGAACTGTTGTGCCTGCCAAAGAAAAATGTGTAATCCAAAACATTTGGATTCATGTGCCTGCAAACCTCCATTAATCCTGTCTCCATAAGCATCTTGTTCAGAAAATTCCCGGTCCTGTTACCCGTGCCCTAGGAGAGGACGTTTCTATCTAGTTTGGGAGAGACAGGACCATGTTAAAGTCTTCTTCTATAACATAAAGCGAGTTAGGATCTGTGACCATTTCTAGTAACACTTTCTTAAGAAAACATCTAGTTTCTCTGTCATCATTTGGAGTGTATAAACTGTGACAGCTACAGTTGTGATCTTGACATTTTTCCTTCAGTCTAACAAATCAGTCTTCCAAGTCTACTTTTGACTGCAAGCTTGAGATAGGGCTATTCTTATAGGTTAGAATTGCTGTCCTCTGCATGTGTGGGTAGGAATTATATGTGACACTATAAACCTCCCCTACTCACGCTGTTTTTAGTTTCATGTTTTGTTTCTGCTATGTGGGTTTCCTGTAGGTAAATCATTGTAGCTCTGTATCTGTTAACTTCCTGAAGCATTCTTGTGCATTCAATTAGTCCTTTGAGCCCCGTTACATTGTAAGAAATTACTGTGAGATCAGCCATATTGATAACACACTGGTATTAAATTAGTTTTATGTTGTGGCATTAGCACTAACCTCCCAGTGGGGGTTCCCCATCCTCCATCATACAGACAGCACAGCATTTTCAACAAGTCATAATTGTAAAAACATGTAAAACTTTAACTCAGACCAAAAACCTCTAACAACCAGAACTTGTAACTGTTTTGGGCTTCTCTTACAGCTCTGAGGATACCAGAGTGCTTCCAAAAGTGTTATCCTTTTCCGCTCCCTGAAGGTCTCACAATGGGGTGACTGATGCAGTAAAGTAGGCCTGCATCCAGCCAGTCTGTCCAGCAGAATATCACCTGTCACTGAGTGTTTTATTCCACCCTCCACAGTGGAGCCAGTCCCTCCTCCTCTATAACCCCCCAATGAAATCTCATGGAAAAAAATATTTAATTAAATGGAAGGTGATTCAGCACAGAGACCACAAAATCACATTTTGGGATGGAGAAATGAAATGATAGTGCCAGTGTTGATGAGGTGGGGTCCCAAGAACCCCATGTTGAAAGTTTGGGGCCTGAATTAAAAAAAATGCTGAGATATCAACCTAATTTGAAACCCTCCCATTGAGTCCCATTATACGGCTTACCCCTTCAATTCTTCATTTTGCAGTTCGGTTTTGAAGAGTGCAGACATGTCCCAGTCCACAGAAGATGATAGTGCCTGACCCCGAAGGTAAGTATTGGTGAGAGGGGTGCGGAGGTGGCAAAGAGGGAGGGTTGGGATGGGAGGGGATGGTGAGACAACGATGGACCATTTCCTTTTTTACAGGTACAAAAAAATAACCAGTGAAGGATGGTTTTCTTCTTTCACAGGGAAAACATTTTTTTTATTAATGTGGGCACACGAGGGTGGGCTTTCAATGTGCGACAACAGTAGGGAGGCACGCTGACATGGGGATTGAGCTCCCAAAATTTAGCTTTTCAAGAGTGTGTGTCAGGTGGCATGAGCCACCATGTTTTGGCACATTGGGGTGGGCTCCTAGTGTGCCACGTTTAATGGGGGGACTACTTGCCAATGTGGGGACTGGGCACCACCAATGTCAACTTTTTTGGACTGTGCAGTGGGTGGCAGGAGCCACCATGTTTCAGCACACTTGGGTGGACTCCCAGTGTGACACATTTAGGCCATTTCATAAATTGCTCACAACTCCGGCCATGCGCAATACTGTACACACTGTAATGTGCATGGATGGAGTCTTGTCATCTTCTGCTGCAATGACAAAATTGCACGTGATTGGAGCAGCAGATTTCTTTCAAGTTTTCGGCTCTCTTTGAAGTCTACTGTCATAGCCAGCATGATTACTGATTGGCGGCTGAGAGAAGCACCCACTAAAGTGTCCCCTGCATCGGCCACAGCACTGACTCACCTTTGAAATGTGCTACTACCACATGATGTTGCTTGCGGAAGACTTCTGGTTATAATGGCAACCAGGTAGATGTGCCCTGCATCGCTCTGCTAAGCCCGCTCTCATGAACTATGATATCAAGCTGTTTGCCAAACTTTTGGCTGCAAGAGAGGCAAAAGTATGGATGCCACTCCTAAACCCAGAACAGGTGGGATCTCTTGCTGGTCACTCCTCCTCTGACCACCTCAGGAAGCTCTTCCACATCTTCTCTGTATCCAGGGGGACACCACACCCCAATGGCCTTGGTCATCCTGGATGAGGAGAAGGCATTTGACAGAGTCGGCTGGGAGTTCCTGTTTGAGGTTTTAAGCAAATTTGCAGTGACAATGGTTTACCGCATATGTGGTGACGCGGACGGGAATGTGGAAATCTGATTGGTCCACGGCAAACGGCCCCAAAAACGGAAGTAGCATTTGTTCTCGTTGACTGTGAGAACAGAGCGCTATAAATTGCGGGTGCAGCATGTTTCATTTTTACTCTGCACTCCGCTTTCATCAGTTTTCCTGCTGTCTTTGTGCCACAAGAATCTGTGCTCCACGCTGTCCATTCCATCTTCGCTTTCCCAGTAAGTTTGCTGCAGCCTGTGTTGTGGGGGTATTTTTTGTCACTTCGGGGGGAGAAGCCAAAGGACCTAGGCTTCCGAGGAGAGGAGAGCAAGAGAGAGACAGGAATCGGAGCCACAGTCAATTAATTTTGGTCTCAAAGGGCTCTCCGGTTAGTTGTGGGGACGTCACTGATTTTGCCTCAAAATTTGACTTAGTTCCTCCGAAAATTTGTGTTTTTGTGGCTAAACAGCGGGTAATGTAAGGCACAAAACAATATCAACCATTAAAGTTACAGACTTTTCTTCTTTAGAAAATGCATTTTGCTGCTGCACTGAGCTCCACATTATACCAGCTTTCTAGGTGGATATCTTTACTTCTGAAGATGTGTCCCTGATTTTGGTCATTTGTCCCAGAATTTTTTAAGCCTTGTCCCTGATTTATGAGGCAGGAGGTTGAGAGGTTGAGAGGTATGGAGAAGAGAGCTAATAATTAAAATCCACCAACATTGATTTGGATTGCTAAAGAAGTGCTGAGTGGCTGTGCTGGTCTGTCGGGGTGGGCAGAGTGGGAAGAGTGGCTGGGCAGGTCTGTTGGGGTGGGCAGAGTGGTTTGGCTGATGCATCGGGATGGGGAGAGTAACTGTGCTGGTGAACTAAGGTGGGGAGAGTGTCTGACCAGGTCAATGGGGGTGGGCAGAGTGGGCAGAGTGGCTGGGCCTGTGCACTGGGGTGGGGAGAGTGGCTGTGCTGGTGCATTGGGATGGGCAGAGTGGCCGGGCAGGTCTGTTGGGGTGGCGACTGTCCATGCAGGTCCTTGGGGTGGGCAGAGTAGCTGTGCTGGTGGGGAGACTGGTCGGGCAGGTCTGTTGGGTTGGGGAAGAGGTGCAGGTCAGTGATCCCTTTCAGAAGAGCCCTTATTGCAGATTGGAGCTTCTACATGTTGTACTCTATGAAGGGTGGTGTCTGCCAGAAATTCTCACAGGTTGGGAGGGGATCATTAGGATTGGTAGGGGTCTCTGATGGTGGCTGAGGGGCCAGGGGCTAGGCGGACTGAGCTCACGTGCTGGAAAACATTAGTTCTGGCCTCTGGGGCGGGCAGGTGGCGCAGAACCATTTTCCCAGCATGTATGTCAGCCGCCAGGTCCGCGCCATGCTCTGGTGCTCTTTTGTTGATGGTCGGCTGAGGGACGGGCTGGGCGGATTGGCTCATGCTGGAAAACATTGGTTCTGGCCTCTGAAGGGGCGGGCAGAGTGGCGCAGAACCATTTTCCCAGCATGTATGTCAGCCGCCAGGTCCGTGCCACGCTTCTGGTGCTCTTTTGTTGATGGTCGGCAGAGGGACAGGGCTGGGCAGACTGGCTCACGTGCTGGAAAACATTGGTTCTGGCCTCTGAGGCGGGCAGAGGGCGCAGAACCATTTTCCCAGCATGTATGTCAGCCGGCCAGGTCCGCGCCACGCCTCTGGTGCTCTTTGTTGATGGTCGGCTGAGGGACAGGGCTGGACGGACTGGCTCACATGCTGGAAAACATTTGTTCTGGCCTCTGAGGAGGGGCAGGCAGAGTGGCGCAGAACCATTTTTCCCAGCATGGTGTCAGCCGGCCAGGTCCGTGCTAGCCTGGTGCTCTTTTGTTGATGGTCGGCTGAGGGACGGGCTGGGCGGACTGGCTCACGCTGGAAAACATTGGTTCTGGCCTCTGAGGGGGCGGGCAGAGTGGCGCAGAACCATTTTTCCCAGCATGTATGTCAGCCGGCCAGGTCCGTGCCACGCTCTGGTGCTCTTTTATTGATGGTCGGTTGAGGGACGGGGCTGGGCGGACTGGCTCACGTGCTGGAAAACATTGGTTCTGGCCTCTGGGGCAGGGGGACTGTCTTTGGGGGCGGCTGCTATCTGTGTGTGTTGGGGAGCGGAATAGCTGTCATACCAAGACCAGCTAACGACTGGCTAGGTGCCGGTATAGCTTAGGTGTATAGCATGGCTGGGAACACCCAGGCTCCAAACCAGGATAAATGTGAGTGTGAAATATCAGAGCGCTATGCAAAATTTATAGCAGTTGAGAGGTATGGTGGGGGGGTTCTGGCAATGTAAAGTTGGTGCATGGTGGATATACTGGCCGATCTTGGTGATATGGGGACACTGGTCATGGCAGAGTTGGGGTGGAGAGAGTGGGTGTACTGGTCTGTCCAAGGTGTCCGTGCTGAATTCCTTATCAGTTTTGTGCTGCTAACTGCAATTTCTGCTGACCATGCTATTTGCTGTCATGAGACTACTACCTTTCTATGTGCCTGGTAAGTTTTTTTTTGTTTTTGGGGCAAGATGGAGGGTGTAGGGGGTTGTATGTGCATGAAATGTATACTTAATGTAAACAAACAAGTGAATAATGTTTTTGAAAATGTCACACATGGTTCACATGCCGGGGGAAAATGGTTCTGGCCTGGGAGTGAGGGGCGGCCTGGCAGAGTGGCACAGAAACATTTTTTCCAGCATGTACGCCAGTCTGCCGGGTCCGTGCCATGCTCCATTGGTTTGTTGTTTGATGGCTGGCAGATGGGCAGGCTGGGCGGACTGGTTCACATGCTGGGGGAAAATGGTTCTGGCCTGGGAGGGAGGGGGGCCTGGCAGAGTGGCACAGAAACATTTTTCCAGCATGTACGCCAGTCTGCCGGGTCCGTGCCACGCTCCATTGGTTTGTTGGTTGTGTGTGTGTGTGTGTGTGTGTGCCTGTCTGTGAGCACGTAGAATGAAAAATAATGATGATAAAAAGGAGACACAGTCAGAGAAAATAACTTTATTATTAATAATAATAATAATAAATTACTAAGCCACAGCAAACTGAATAAACCATGTCGAAACCACTGTCAAAACTTTGGATTTTCCTCCTTGGTTTACCTAGAGGGTAAACAAAGAAAAATCGATTTAAACTGTCTAGCTGCATGTTAATAGTAATCTTACCACCTTTCAGTTTGGCTTTTGCGGGAATGGAATGTCTAATGGAATATTGTTGGAAGTGTTGAGAATTACAGAGAATTGATAAGTTCTTAAGGTGAATTCCGGCAGAGGTGAAGCCCTGACCACTGTGCAGATTGGGCTTCACTTCAGAGGCACTATATTAAAAATAGTCTTTGCACCTCAGTGATCACTCAAATTGGTGATTGAGCGCAAAGATAGATTTATTTCTGTTAACTGCAGGGGATAGGAGAGATGAAGCTATGAGCTGCACAGTGGTTATGGCTTTACCTCTGCCGGTAGAACACCTTTCATCAGTTGAGTCCAATTGAAAACTAAGAGGCTCCATTTTCATGAGGACCAAGTTAGAAAGTGCCCCTGCTTACTGTTGATGCATTTCTGATTGGTTTATTCTTCAGTACAGATTGCTGATCTCTCTCCATTAGCATCCTCAATCCCAATCCTCATTAATCATCATTGTTGATTTTTGTTTTAATTGGATGCACTTTGCTTACATATAAATAAACCAATCCAGGCAGCTAGATGTTAGGGACTGAACCGACGGAGTCCACCTTGGCGTCTGGTGGTTCAGCTTAATTCACGTCTGAGCTCTGTCAAGCTTTGGTACATGGCACTAGATGAGTACTGTCATTCTACCTCTGCTGCCATCACTCCTGAGGGGTGGGGGCTGCACTTGCTGTCGTCACTCCTGAGGGGTGGGGGCTGCACTTGCTGCCGTCACTCCTGAGGGGTGGGGGCTGCACTTGCTGCCATCACTCCTGAGGGGTGGGACTGCACTTGCTGCCGCCACTCCTGAGGGGTGGGGGCTGCACTTGCTGACGTCACACTGAGGGTGGGGCTGCACTTGTTGCCGCCACTCCTGAGGGGTGGGGCTGCACTTGCTGTCACTCCTGAGGGGTGGGGCTGCACTTGCTGCTGCTGTCTTCCTGGAGAATCGATGAACCTGCTGTTGCCACCCATCTTGCTGGGAGTCGGAAGGTGAAGTCTTCATGAACATCATGCCTTTGCGCTGCTGCAGATTCCTTCTGATGTTGAACCACCTGCCAGCACTGCTACCAGCTCCTCATGCTTGTCCCTTTGCACCACTCTTCAAGTAAGTAGGTGTGGGTGTTGGTGGCAAGCTGTGATTGGATAATGCATTGATGGGGATGATGAGGAGGAGGAGGATGATGATGATGATGATCTTTTTAAGTTATGTGTACATTTTTCTGTGGGCCATGTAAACATTTCAATTGATTTTTTTTTTTTTTAGGTCAAACTGTGAAAGTGCTGTTGGTGGTCTGCTGCTGCGAGTCTTTGCCCTTCTGAAAAGGTATTGTTGTACTTCTTTGCACTCACAGACAGTGACTCAAAGTCTAGATTGTATGTTTCTGACATCACAGTGGTTTCTGTTTGGTACCCTTTTCCACATAGGTAGCCTCACAATAGCAGTGCGATTTGACAGAGATATGTAAGTAACTCTGAAATGGTGGCCAGAAATTGGCTGAGAATGGGATAGATATAGATAAATAGGGATATTGTAGTCTGGAATTTAAGTGGCCGAGGTCAGCATAAAATCGGTAGCTGCTCCTCCCCACTCTCGTAGACATGGTCTTACATTAGCGAAGAGATTTGGATGCTTGTTTCTTACTATAGATATTTCTAGTCTGGACTGTAAACTTTGAAGGGCAGCATGATTTCTGTAGCTGTTCCTCCGCACTTTCAAACCTGGACAAGAATTATTAGCGGAGATATATTTCAAATGCCGATCTTGTACTCTTGCTATTGTACTGTGACATTCTAAGGTCAGCGTGATGATTTTGTCAGCTACTCCTAACTGTGAAATGGTGGCCAGGAACTGGCTGAGAATGGGATAGATATAGATAATAGGGATTTTGTAGTCTGGAATTTAAGTGGCCGAGGTCAACGTAAAATCGGTAGCTGCTCCTTCCCACTCTCATAGACATGGTCTTACATTAGCGGAGAGATTTGGATGCTTGTTTCTTACTATAAATATTTCTAGACTGGACTGTTAACTTCAGAGGGCAGCATGATTTCTGTAGCTGCTCCTCCTGACCATCATCCTTCATCCTCATCTACTGCCATGAATGACCAGTGAGATTCTAATGCTGATGTAGTCTCTTATTTTTGTCTTGATTTGAGAGATTGAGTAATTAGTTGTGAAATTTTAATAGTTGTGCTGCACAGTTGTAAATATATTTTCTATATCTCCCAACTGTTTCAATTTTAGTTTGTTGGGAGTCATCCACACTACACGTAGCAATGGCAACACCACCACTAAGCAAAATGGCCAAATTGCATCTGTTACCGCTAAAGACCGTCATTGCAATTCAAGTCCTATGGCATGTATGAAGATGGAGGAAGATGTTCTGTCGCTTCTGTGATCACCCTGTTGACCACATCAGGAAGGACACAGTGGTGGATCACTGTAAAAGCAAAACACACCAAGAACACAAGCCAGAAGAGTAACAGCAGACAGGTGACCCTGCACACTAGTTTTAATGCCACAACAGCTGCAGCTGCTGCAAGGAAGAAACCATTTTGGACACATTGAGAGCTTGGTGTGGTGCCAATATACCAATTGAAAAGCTGGATGAGCCCTGCTTGAGAGACTGGATGGGGAAGTACATCAAAGGAATTGGAGCACTTCCAAAGGCAGACCCTTTACGACAGAATTACTTGCCCCGACTAAATAGGGAAATGGAGGAGGGAATTAGCTAGCTGGTAAGAGGCAAGACACTCGCAGTAATGTGCGATGAAACAACTGATGCAGACTCCCGCTGTGTAATGAACATTATTTTTGTAATGGAGGGTGCAAAATCTATAATAGCAGACACCATAGAGCTAACAGCGGTAAACCACCCACTGTTGCCCAAAGTGTTTTAAAGACCTTGCATAAATATGGTGTGGAGATGGAACAAGTGGTAGCATTTGTTAGTGACAATGCACGTTACATGACAAAGTGCTTTAATGATGTATTACGTGGCCTAATTGGTGACCATGTAGTCCATGTGGGTTGTTGGGCACACGTTTTATCATTGGTGGGTGATACCTGGATTGACCACTTTGAGCAGGTGAATAAGCTTGTGGCACTTATAAAATATGCCTTTCAACAATCACCGAAACGTAAGCGAGAGTACATTGCATTCCTGGAGCAGAGGGGTGCGGAAAAAAAAATATTGCCTCCTGTTCCTGTCTTGACCCGTTGGAACACCTGGTTCGAAGCAGTAAAATACCACTCTGCATATCTGGAACACCTGCAGAGTTCTTCAAGGATGAAACCAGTGATGCCAACTCCATTAGGTCCCTAAAAAAACTATTTGAAGAATGGTTCACAGAGCTGCAGGTTCAAACTGCATTCATTGCTGAAAACTGCACTGACCTTATTGATGCAATTGAGCTTTTGCAAAGCAAGGAAAAGCCCTTGGCTGTTTTGCTGTATGACACTATTAGCAAAATCAAAATGCGGTTTGAAGCAGGAGTGTTGAAGACAGAATGATTTGGTGACAGAACTGACGGGTACTTGCAGGCTATGAGGCCACGGGTCAAGCAGGAAAATGTTGCCCTTTTCCAAGGAGCATTTGGTGTCGCTTTAAACAAGCTTTCTAAGCATATGGACACAAACCCATCAGTTGAATTCTTTAAAGCTTGCCGTATTTTGGACCCCAGAAATTTACCAACACTGAATAGGGATTTGACACGGCATGCCAGTGACATTCCTCTGTTAGCACTGCACAACCAAACATAACTGCAAAATGACTGGGATGTATATGCTAGGGAGGATATAAGGGAACTTCCAAGCATATTGGAGTTGGATGTTGGGCAGTACTGGCTTTCAAGGCAGTCTCAACTAACTGTACTCTCCAGAGCTGCTCTACAAGATATCTGGATACCTGTGTCAAGTGCAGATGTGGAGAGATCCTTCTGTATATGGACAGATCCACACAGATCAAAGGAGGAACCTGCTGGTAGAAAATCTGAAACTGTTATCCCAGCTCATCTACAACATGTAGCTGGATTATATATTTTGCATGGTTTCCTCAATGTTTGATGCCAATTTTATACTTCTATTATTAGCGTATTCAAGCCAGTCACCAGTGCCACCATTGCCATGAAATAATGGGCTGGCTCTCCCCTAACTTCAGACTGTAGCCCCTGTTGTCCTTCCCTCTTTTGGCCTCTAGGTACTTGAAGGTCTCACTCATGTCCCATTCCTTTCTATCTTCTAGGTTGTACATGTTGAGCTCCTCTTTCTCCTCATGTGCCCTGTCTGTCACCCTTCCCCAGGATAATTAGTCACCCAAAGTTGGACCCTGTCCCCACCATCACTGGTAAACACTAGACAGCAGTACTTGTTTAGTACTTGCACCTGGTCTGACCATGCTGTGCCCACCCTCCTTAACAGTCTTCCCTTTCCCTCCCTTCTTTGCTGAATAGAGGGATTTGATTGCTCCTCCTTCTGCCTGTCTATTGGGGGTTGGAGACTGATGGACACCTCTGCATGGTGGCGCCGCTTACTGCCCACACCCACACAATCACCCTGCCTGCTTTAAGTTATACTTTTCCATAATTAACTGTCCCAGATTTTTCTTTGAATCCTGCGCCTACAAACTCTGGTGCAACCTATCCTGTGCATACATGTCTTGGTTCTCCAGGACACCATATGCTACCCCATTAATACACATGATGTGAGGAACACCTTTTATACTATTGCAGTTTTCCACATTTCATATATGCCTTTGCACATTTAATGTATTTATAGTTGGTTAGATACCATATGTTTATATACTGTAGGTTTTAGTTCACTTGCTTTTTCACTGTAGTTATAGTCAGGTTTTACACATTTTCTTTGATAGAGCTTTAGTTTAATTGCTGTACTTGTATGTTCCACATTTTGCATATTTTACCGTATATGGGTTTCCATTCAAATGTCTGTTCTCCACTGTTTCTACACTTTCAGTGTACCATTTTATAACAGTTTTGTATAGATTGTATAGAATTTGGTTTCTCGTATTACACCCGCACCTTTTTATGCTTTTTTAATACTTTTGCATATTTTTACTGTATGGATGTTTCTGTATTTCTATTTACTCCTTTCTGCACATTTTTTATAAACGCTATTTTATTTAATGCAGCTGTTCTCTGTATTTAATTTTATTCATTTCTGAATTAGTGATATGACAAGATATGCAGAGCAAAGGTTCCTTGATCGATAGCATAGACCAAAGTATAAAGTCATGGTACCAATGTCATGGAGGGCACAAGTCTGGTTGGGGCTTTGGGAAAATATCCTTCTGCAGACAATGCAATAGAGGGTGGGGGCTACAGTGCAGTATCTGAGGGATAGAGCATGGCCATAGTGCTGTTGACACTGCCATCGCACTTGAGGGTTGGGCGCAACTGTGCTGCTGCTGCCATCACATCTGGTACCTATCAAAATAACAAAATTGGTGCGAGGATGGATGTATGTACAATAGTTGATGTCAAAATTGCTAATATGCATGGTAGCAGAGCAAAAATTTGTTAAATAAAGTACCCAAAACAAAACACCGGTTAAAACGGATTTTGGACTGGCAGACACCGGTGACAATACCGGTTTTTCCAATGTGCAAAATGGAATTTGCTCCTTTTCAATCACGGTAAACCAGTGTCCCTGCAAATTTGGCTTCCCACAACAATTTATGCGGTGGATAAAAGTCCTTTATACATGCCCCACAGCAAAAGTCTATTGTAATGGACTCTTTTCCAATCTATTTCTCCTATACTTGGTTAACATGTCGGGGGCGTCCTCTTTTGCCACTTCTCTTCAATCTGTACCTTGAGCCACTCCTATAATAACTTCTGCATTCCTCCCTGATAAAGGGTATCCAAGTCGGAAAAAAGATCCTGTGCCTGTCAGCATATGCTGATGATATTTTATTGCATATTACAGACCCGGCGACCTCATTGCTGGCTGCCTTAGCTATTATAGCATCTTATGGGGCTCTGTCCAACTACAAACTGAATGTTGGGAAATTAACAATAACACCATTAAATTCCCACACCTATAAAGCACAGATAGCAGGCCTACAAATGGATTGGTCACCCCAACTTACATATCTTGGCCTCAAGATGTCCACCAATATGTCACAGGTTAAGAAGCTCAATCTGGATACCCTGTTAGGGACCATTAAATAAGACCTGGACAGATGGGCCCCCCTATATCTATCATTACAAGGTACAATTAGTGTAATCAAGCTGAACATTCTCTCCGGACTCTTCTGTCCCCTGAATATGCTTAATTTCTATCTCCCCCAATCATGGTTACATAAACTGCATCAGATAATATCTAAGTTTCTTGGGAAATCAAAACCCCCTAGAAGGTCCTATGATAGACTTAATGCCACTAAGCATCATGGAGGACTCCGGCTGCCTAATTTCTTCCATTACTACCTAGCCAGCCAGATTGCTAAGTATTTCTGTTGGTACCCTCCTGTATCTCCACAAACTGGCATGGAGTATATACCAACCTGGCTACAAACTGACAGGTAAGATCCGGCAGAGTGGCATTTCCCCCCTTAGCTTACTTTACATCTCTCCAAAACTTGCCTATTCATATTACAGAATGAGCTGATTCACATGTCTATGAAAGTGCATGCTCAGTTTTGCAAGGCCCTTAAGTATGATAACAGCAGGGATTTCACACAACCATTGTACCTAAACCCCAATTTTATGCTAGTTGGCAATACTTGAGACCTCCTGTGGACCCTCCTTCCAGGGATCTTTGGGTTTCTGATTTAGTGGACCACAGTAGAAATAAAACCACCCCAAAACTCTTGCACTCCCTGCAACTTACGGCTAACCAAATGCTCAGAGGTTTCAAATTAGGCACCTATTACTTAACAAACTGGGGTCAGGCATCTGGAATGATGACCAGTCAGATCTCTTGGCCCAGCTTTGTAATATGGTTTAGAATCCACATACTGTATCCCAAATTGCAGCAACACTGTACCCGATATTTTTCCCTGCCAATCAGGGAAACTCATCATACTGGGCAGCTCAGTTCCCAGACAAAGAGCTACGCTAGGATAAAATCTGAGAAGGGGTCTACTCCTATACCTCCAATGACAAACTTCGTATTATGCAGTTCTATATACTACACAACATCTATTTTACACCAGCTAAGCTTGCACAAATGGATAAGTTGCAGGATCCAAAGTGTAGCCGGTGTGGCAGAGGTGAAGGTACCCTACTCCAAGTTTTTGGGGATTGCCCCTCAATCAGACCCCTATGGCAAGCCATACAGAAAAGTTAGATCCCCTTCTAGAGTTGTAGCTACATTTTACCCCTGAGATCTATGTACTGGGGGACTATTCCCATATTTCAGTCTGTGAAAGGAGATATGCCATGTCCCTTAGTTCCCACCATGTCAAAAAACTAGTATTAAAACACTGGAAGGGTCCTGTCCTGATTTCCTACCTGGAATGGTTAAATGAATTTTTACTCAATTTATGCCTAGAAAAAATGTTAGCAAGTTTGAGACATAACCCCACCAGCTTTGATAAAAAATGGGGTAAAATATATACATACTAACATACTAAAATGCCAGCAGAATAGGCCTAACGGTCTTTCGTGTCTGCTCGTTTGGTCAGACCCCACCCTGGGTGCTGACCTTGCTGCCCCCCTCACCTTCTCTGGCTTCTCCCTTCCCAGTTCTGGATATTCTTGCTGCATTGGATTTTGCTTCCAGAACTCTTCCCCTGTACCTGTCCCACCCCCTCTTGAACCCCTCCACAGTCTCTGCCTCCACCAGCCCCTAGGCAGTGCATTCCATGGCTCCACCACCCTCTCAGTGAAGTAGCACCTCCTCCTTTCTCCCCTGAATCTTCCCCTCCAGCTTCCACCCATGCCCTCTAGTGGCCCCTCCTCCTTCCTTCGAAGCACCCTGACTGTTCCTCCCCTATTTACCCTCTTCATGTACCTGAAGACCTCTATCATGTCCCCCCGGTCCCTTCTCTCTTCCAATGTGTACATATTTAGCTCTTCAAGCCTCTCCTCCTAGGTCCTGTTCCCCAAACCCCAAATCATTTTGGTTGCCCTCCTCTGGACCCTCTCCAGGAGGTTAATGTCCCTCTTTAAGTGTGGCCTCCAAAACTGCACGTAGTACTCAAGGTGCGGCCTCACCAGGCAGTTATACAGAGGGAGTATCACTTCCCTCCTTCTGGAGGTGATCCCCCTAGTGATGCATCCCAGCATCCTGTTGGCCTTGGCTGCTGCCCTCCTACAAGTCTCAGAGTTGTTCATCTTGACATCCACCACCACCCCCAGGTGCCTTTCAGCCGTCGAGACTTGTAGCATTCCACCCCCAAGGGTGTACACTTGGCCCGGGTTTCTGGCCCCCAGGTGGAGTACCTTGCATTTCCCTGCATTGAACCTCAGCTTCCACTTTTTAGACCATCTTTCCAGAGCCTCCAGGTCCCCCTGTAGGGCCACCCTCCCCTCCTCCCCATCCACCACCCCAGTTTCGAGTCATCTGCAAAGAGACTCATCTCACTATACTAGAGTCATATACACTGACCACAATTACAAAATAAGGAGTGGATATATTCTGCTGTTTAAGTATGACTCTCTTTACCATTGTTGAATAAGCAGGCTCATACCTTTTGTGTAACACGGTGACCCATGATGTTTTTAGCCATGACTCGCAGTAAAGGCCTATAACATACTAGTCTTGAGTGGTCCTGTCTCTCAGGGGAGGGGGGAGGTGTGGGGTTAAGTAGAATAATAGATATACTTGAGCTGATGTAACCCCATGGCATCACTGTCATGTTTTGCTTCTTGGATGTTTATTCAATTGCCATACAATATCCATGTATTATATTAAACATGAATAAAGCATATTGAATTAAAATAAAAAAAAAGATGTTGCTGGCACATGCATGCAAGCCAACATAGAAAGGGGGACATAAAAACAAACAAACAAACAAAAAACCCAAACAAACCCCTTGCGTGGCCTGGAGAACAGAATAAAAGAAGATATTTAAAACTTGCAAAACATGGAGTCTGTTTTATCAGGCAGTCATGTAGTCAACTGGAGTTCAGCATTGTGTATTTAGACTAAGAAAAGGAAGTCCCTTGGGCATATATTGCTTCAAAATGTCATCAGGTTTCATTGACTCAAGGAGACAGGGTACATGCTGATGAGGTGCATCAGGCACATTCTCTCAGGATCCCGTAGTATTGCTGATCCTGACATTTTGATGGTTGCCATCACATCCTATGGAGACTCTCTCACTGAATCTCCTGCCCTCCTTCTTGCTGGTTTTCCTGGCATCCACCAACATTGTCTTTCCAGTTTTTTAAGCTTATATGGTGCTATAATATTGTTCACTTCTATGCCCCATTTAAGCAGTGATTTGTTTGGGGATCTATCAAGTAGCAGGCCCAGTGTGAGATTAAAATCCCCCCCTAATATTATAGGGGTATCACTGGGGGCCAAGAAGCCCAGCACTTGGGCCAGCTCATGGAAGAATGAGGGCGAGTCTTCATTCAGGGCATACATGTTACCCAGAAGTAAAGGTCCCTCATCTGTGTCCATGAGTACCGGCACCTATCTGCCCCCAGGGTCACTCACCTTATGTACCAGTGTCCAATGAAGCTGCTTGTGAAGCAGTATAGCTACCCCTCTCTTTCTGGAAGGGGCCAAGGCATGTATGACTTGACCCACCCAATCTTGTTTAAGTCTATCATGGTCCCCTACTGTGAGTTTGGTCTCCTGCAGCAACGCAACCTTCGCTCCCAACCTTTTAAGGTGCTTCAAAACCTGTTTCCTTTTGTTGGAGGTATTAAGCCCCCTGATGTTCAATGTCAAACATGTTATATCACCTCTTGGTGAGAGGGAGCAAGTATCTTTCCAGGAAATGTATCATAGTAAACCAGCAGGCTGGGAACAAGGTCAGTCCACCCAGGAGAGACAGGTCCCTGTAATTCAGTGCCAGGTATGGAGAGAGTGAATAAGCCAGGCATTCCCTGACAGTAGCAACTGACCTCAATCTAACATCTAGCAGTAACCCTGTGTGTGTCTCATGCATTCAAAACAAACAATAACATATACATATGAACCAACTATATACAGGGTGCACAACCTTCCATACATATTGGGGAAATAGAGGCTTCCCATCGACTGCAGATCCCTGCTGTAGGCCAGCCTCTTTTCCCTGGGTGCTATCCTGTGGTGTTGAACTCCTGTGTGTGTATTAGGGGGAGTTCTGGGGAGGAAGTATCCCCAACAGAGTACCGTCATCAACATGATCACAGTATTAATCCTGTGAGTTCCTTGTAGCCACAGAGGGGTGTTGATACTGCACCAGTCATTTTTGCATGAGTATTGGGGTACTAATGGTAGGGCTATGCATCGCTGATGATGGAGTGGTAGGATAGAGGGAAGAGGGGTCAAGGTAGCAGCCTCCTCTAGTATAACTGGGCATGAAATGGCCTCTGAGGGGAATCAGCGATGCTCTCATTACAGGGGACTATTATGAAAAGAGTAAGTGGGGGGGATTAGTCCACTATACTGGGGAATATATGTGCTCTGGTCTCTCTGGGGGAGGCCCTCTGCATCAGGGATCAGGGATCGGGTACTTCAGCCCAGATTCAAGAATACAGGTCACGGCTCGACCAGCCGACGAGCAAAAACCGGGTCGGGAACCCAGCAGCCCACCCTGGAGGGGCCTAAGCCTTCCATGTAAAAAGAAACAGCAGGCCAATAGTGAACTTATTAGACCTAAACATTAATACCACACAGACAGAACAATAACACCAATTGGAACAGTACATTTGAAATAACTGTACACCAGGATGCTCTCCTCCCTCACCCCTCCCCACCAGTGAGAGGGACTGAGCCCTTCAGAATATTCACCAGAGCTTGTGGAGGTGATTGATACTTCTCCATGCCATCAAGTTAAACAAGGGCTTCCTACTAGCCCTTGTGAGTCAGAACATGTTTGTTGGCCCCTTCGGATCCTTCCCGGTATGAGAATGGGGCATTTCAGCTGCAAGGTAGCGGCACACATCGAGGACCAGTCCTGGGGAGGGGGAGTCTCGGCAGTAACCAAACTTGTGCAATGTGAATATGGCAAAGGAACAGTGGCTGGAGTCTCTCTCTGCAGTTGCCAAGAAAGCTACCCCTGCCTTACCCCAGACCTGGTTTTCCCCAAGGTTTAGCAAAAGAACTAAAAATTAAACAAAAGCACTACTTATCTGACCACGCCTCTGAGGTCTCACCATTCTTCAGTCTGGGAGTTTGAATCTGCTCCAGTTGGTCCAGGAAGGAGGCTGGATCACTAACAAAGGGAGAGGCCTCCCCGGAGACCTTTGGTGAGTGCTGTGCTCCATTAGTCATGGCTCCATCCTGTGACTGGTGAACGGAAGTTGAAGGGGTCTGGTGACTTGATTTCAGTGGAGGGGAATGCCTGCCAAACACGGGAGCATTGACGGTGTCTGGCCATGGATCCGGAGATCTAGGTCACAGGGATTCATACCTGTTGGCAGTGTGGAAACCCTGTAGGGAGTCAGGATTTGTTGTGTCCATGTGTATGGCTCCCGATATGTCTGCCTGCTCTTGCTCCAAGGGGTGTTCACTGCGTCCATGCATTTTAGAAGAGTGCCTCTTTTGGTTTGCCCTTGGGGGGAGCTCTGAAGCCTGGTCCCTAATATCCTGCCAGACTCCAGACCAGTTAACCTGAGGAGGAGAATGACAGTCCAGCCCTTCTGTGCTAACACTTGCTGGTGGGGGCTTCGGGGTATTTACTTTGGATTCCCTCAGCCAGTTGCAGCATAGAAATTCTGTGAGGGAGTCAGGAGAGTCAAAAAAAACAGAACCCTACTGTGGACTACCCATATTGTGGCTGGGTACTGCAAGGAGAACAGCAGCCCAAGTTTGTGCATTGTGTGCCTTGCCTCTGTGTAGGCTCTGCATCTATCAGACAGCTCTTTAGAAAAGTCCTGAAAAATAAGAATTTTGTTTGATCTCCACATTACCTGCTGCTTTTCCCGGGCTCTGGACAAAACCTTCTCTTTTTCTCTGTAATCTATAAATCTAACGATAATAGGCATTGGCCTGTCCTGGGCCTTGGGCATGGGAGCTGGCATGCGGTGTGCACGTTCCACCTGAAAGGGTCACGATGGATCTAGGTGCAACATTTCTGACATTGCTAATTGCAGAAACCCTTTGATGTCTTTCCCCTCCACAAGCTCCAGGAATCCCAAGAATCTAAGGTTATTGTGCCAACCTCGGTTTTCAAGGTCCTCTATCTTGCTGTGCATCATTTGTATAGTGTGCTCTTGCTCCCTTAGTGTTGCCAACAGGTCTTGTATCTAACTCTCTATTGCTGAGACACTCTGCTCAGTATGTAGCATCCTAGCCTCCAGGTTTTGGACTACCTGGGTACTGCAGTTTGTCACCATGGTGACCTGTGACATCTGTGCCATGAGTTGGTCAAACATCGTTTCCACTGAGGGCTGTTCCCAGGATTGTGATACGTGCAGTTCAGCCATGCTGAAGGCCTGCCCTTCAAGATAGGCCACTCTACTGGAAGAGATTTTTTTCCACTACAATTAAAGCTTTCTGCAATAATAAAGTGATTTTCAGATTCCTTGTAGAGTACTCCCATAACTTCCGTAGTTTGAAGAGGTAGAACTTGGTCAGAAAACAAAGGATTATAATGGATATATACCTCTGGGTTGTAGAGCTGTGATCTAAGCTGCCATCCTGTTTAGCACCCCTAGCGCCCTGTCTCGGCCTCCAATTTTAAGTGTTTTCTTCTTTCTCTCTTTTGGTTCTAGAGCAGTACTCAATAATTACTCCCTTTAAAACTGCCTTCAGGGCATCCCAGCTAACTGCTGGAGAGATACTGTCCTTCATATATAATGTTGGCTATTTTTGGACTGTTTTAATGATCAGATTCTTAAATGAATCTGAGTATGCAGACAACATTCAGTCCCCAATTGGAGTTGCATGGGTCAGGTGTAAGGCACAGTCCCAATAAAATAGGGGCATGGTCAAACAAAGACATGGGCAGCATGCTACAAGCAGTAACTTGGGGAGCCAGTCTGTGGATAATAGGAACATATCTATGTTAATAGCTATTGTGCCTGCCAGGGAAAAATGTGTCATCCAAAACATTTGGATTCATGTGCCTGCAAACCTCCGTTAATCCTGTCTTCATAAGCACCTTGTTCAGAAGCTTCCCTGTCCTGTTACCCATGCCCTGGGAGAAGCCATTTCTATCTAGTTTGGGAGAGAGGACCATGTTAAAGTCTCCTTCTATAACATAAAGAGAGTTAGGATCTGTGACCATTTCTAGTAATACTTTCTTAAGAAAACATCTGTTTTCTCTGCCATCATTTGGAGTGTATAAACTATGAAAGCTACAGCTGTGGTCTTGAAATTTCTCCTTCTCCTTTAATCTAACAAATCAGTCTTCCAAGTCTACTTTTGACTGCAATATTGAGATAGGACTATTCTTATAGGTTAGAATTGCTGTACTCTTCCTGTGTGGATAGGAAATGTGTGTGACACTATAAACCTCCCCGATCCATGCCCTTTTTAGTTTCAGGATGGAGGCTGTCCAGAAGAGGGCAACTAAAATGGTGCAGGGTCTGCACCAAAAGACATACAAAGAGAGATTAAAGGAGCTGAATATGTATACCCTTGAGGAAAGGAGGGAAGGGGACATGATAGAAACTTTCAAGTACCTCAAGAGACTCAACAACGTCCAAGAGGGTAGCATCTAGAAACATAGAAACATAGAATTTGACGGCAGATAAGGACCACTTGCCCCACCTAACATGCCTATTTCCCTACCTGATGAATAAGCTGCAGATTCTAGTTAATAAACAGCTTACTTCCTCCTGCCCCCCCCCAGAATTGCCTTATGCCTGTCCTATGCATTCTTGAATTCTCCCACTGTTCTTGATTCCACAACCTCCTCAGCAAGGCTGTTCCATGCATCCACAAATCTCTCTGTGAACAAATACTTTCTAACATTACCTCTGAGCTGTCCCCCCTCTATCTTCAAATTGTGCCCCCTTGTTCTTGCACATCTCTTCTTCTGAAAGATACTACCCTCTTGTACCTTGTTAATTCCCTTGAGATACTTGAAAGTTTCTATCATGTTCCCCCCCTCCTTTCCTCAAGGGTATACATATTAAGCTGCTTTAGTCTCTCCTCGTATGTCTTCTGGTGCAGACCTTGCACCATTTTGGTTGCCCTCCTCTGAACAGCCTCCACTCTGTCTATGTCTTTGCGGAGATGGGGTCTCCAGAATTGCATGCAGTACTCCAGATGGGGTCTTACTAACTGTCTGTAGAGAGGGATAACAACTTCCTGTTTTCTACTGTTGATGCCACTCCCTATGCATCCCAGTATCCCCCAGCCCTCCTTACTGCCTTCTCACATTGCTTGCCCACCTTTAGGTCATCTGATATAATTACTCCTAGGTCTCTTTCAATTTTGTTGTTGTTATTAACTCATCCCCACTGTTTACTCTTCCCCTGGGTTTTTGTTTCCCAGATGCATTGCCTTGCACTTCTTTGCATTGAATCTGAGCTGCCAGTATTTGACCATTCCTCCAACCTTGCCAAGTCCCTTTTCATTCTTTCCACCCCACCTTGTGTATCAACCCTGTTGCAGATCTTTGTGTCATCTGCAAAGAGGCATACCTTTCCTTCCAGGTGCTCTCCAATGTCACTTATAAAGATATTAAAGAGGACACGTCCCAGTACCGAACCCTGCGGTACCCCACTAGTTACCCTCCTTTCTTCACTGTGGACTCCGTTTACTATTACCTTTTATCCTGTTGTCAGACAGCTTTTTATCCAGGCTATCACCTTGGGTCCCACTCCAAGGCTGGCTAACAACAATTCTTTCCTTCAGAAGTGATTCCATCATTTTCCCTACCACTGAGGTCAAAGTAACTGGTCTGTAGTTTCCTGCCTCTGCCCTGCTCCCACTTTTGTGAAGGGGAATCACTTCTGCCTTCCTCCAGTCCTCAGGTACCACCCCATCCTCCCATGATTTGTTAAAGAGAGTAGTCAGTGGTGTTACTAGTTCTACCCTTAGTTCTTTTAATATTCTTGGGTGAATCCCATCAGGCCCCATTGCTTTGCCCACCATCAGTTTCAAGAGTTCTTTCAAAACCCTTTCTTCTGTGAATGGACTGGTATTGACCCCCCTATTCAGAGTTTCTCCCTTGTTTGGTTTAGGCACCTCCCCCTCCTCATCTGTTGTGAATACTGAGCAGAAATATTCATTCAGTATCCATGCTTTTTCACTGTCACCCTCTGCCCACATTCCCTCCCCTTTTTTAAGTCTCTCTATCCCTCCCTTGGTCTTTCTTCACTCACTAATGTACCTATAAAATGCTTTATCCCCCTTCTTAACAGAGTTGGCTGTCTTTTCCTCAGTTTGTGCCTTTGCTATTCTGACTGACTTCCCTGCCTCCTTCTGCTTTAACTGATAAAGCTCTCTGTCCTGCTCCTTCTGTGTTTCCTTATATTTCCTGAATGCTATCCTTTTCTCCTTAACCATCCCTGCCACCTCTTTTGATAACCATAGTGTTTTTTTACTTCATTTTGTTTTATTGATTTGCTTCACACAAAGGTTTGTTGCCTCTGTGATATCTGTTTTGATTATTCCCCATTGTTCCTCCACCTCTCCTTCTTGCCCATTTGCTAGTGCTTTTCTAAGGCACTCTCTTATTTTCCCAAAGTAAGCCTTCCTAAAGTCCAATACTCTTGTTTTTGTATGGCTTGACTCTATGGCTGTGTTTAATGTGAACCATACTGTTTGTGGTGACTTGTTCCCAGATGGCTACCCACTTCTAAATCTGAGATCCTTTCTCCTTCCCCATTTGAGAGTACCAGGTCTAAGATTGCTCCCTCCCAAGTGGGTTCCAACACTAGCTGTCTGAGGCATGGCCCCTGTAGGGCATCAAGAATCACCCAGCTCTTGGATGTGCCTCCAACAAAGGTACTCCTGTTAACATCTGGCATATTCAGGTCCCCCCATCCACAATATCTCCCCTTTTTCTGCCATTTTAAGGATACCTTCCATCATTTCCTTGTCCATTTCCTCTCCCTGAGATGGGGGTCTGAACACAACCCCCATGCGGATTGTGGTGCCATTTCCTGTCTCGAGAGTGACCCATAGTGACTCATCAACTTCCTGTTTACTCTTTAGTTCTATTGCTTTAATCCCTTCCCTTATATAGAGAGCTACTCCTCCTCCTCTTTTACCCACCCTGTCCCTCCTGTAGACTGTGTATCTTGGCATGTTGACTTCCCACTCATTGTTCTCTGTGAACCATGTTTCAGTGACTGCCGCAATATCCAAGCATCCTTCTTCCATTAAGGCCACTAGTTCAGGGGAGCTTGTTGCACAGACTATGGCCATTGGTACTCATCACCTTCCATTTATTTTTTCTTTCTTATTTTATCTTTCAGAAAAAGAGATGTGCAAGAGCAAGAGGGCACAATTTGAAGACAGGGAAGTATGGCTCAGAGGTAATGTGACAAAGTAGTTTTTTCATGGAGATGGGTGTGGATATATGCAATGGCCTTCCTAAGCAGGCAGTGGAGTCAAAAACAGTAGGGGAATTCAAGAATGCATGGGACAAACATAAGACAAGTCTAGAGGGGGTAGGAGGAAGAAGCCTATTGGTTTACTAGGATTTGCAGCTTATCCATTAGGTAGGGAAATGGGCAGACTAGGTGGGCCAAGCGGTCCTTATCTGCCATCAAATTCTATGTTTCTATGTGTTGTTTCTGTTAGGTGGGTTTCCTGTAGGTAAGCCATTGTAGCTCTATATCTGTTAACTTCCTGTAGCATTCTTGTGCATTTAATTGGTCCATTGAGGCCCCTTACACTATAAGAAATTGCTCTGAGATCAGCCATATTGATAACACACATATCAAATTAGTTTTATGTTGTGGCATTAGCACTAATCTCTCAATGGGGGTTCTCCATCCACCCCTCCATACAGACAGTGCAGCTTTTTCAACAAGCCATAATTGTAAAAACATATAACACTTTTACTCAGAGTGAAGACCTCGAACAACCAGAACTTGTAACTGTTCTGGGCTTCTCTTACAGCTCTGGGGATGCAAGAGTGCTTCCAAAAGTGCAACCCTTTTCCACTCCCTGAAGGTCTCATAATGGGGTGATTGATGCAGTAAAGCAGGCCTGCATCCAGCCAGTCTGTCCAGCAGAACACCATCTATCACTGGGTGTTTTATTCCACCCTCCAAAGTGGAGCCAGTCCCTCCTTCTCTATAACCCTCCAATGACATCTCATGGAAAAAATAATTTAATTAATAGGAAGGGGGACATAGCAGTGGTGACTCTGACCCCATTCCAAAACTAGTGGTCCAAGGCTTCCCTCCTCCACTGAGAGCATTCATCCATCCTCCCTGTATGGTAAAATGTGGCAAGTTAGGAGAATTGTTTTTAATTTACAGAGGCTTGTTATGAAAATTAAGGAAGCGAGAGAGAAAAAAAATTGTGGGAAAGATAAATAAAAAATAGTTGACACTTTTAGTAAACATAGAAACACAGAATCTGTCAACAGATAAGGACTATATGCCTCACCTTGGCTGCCTATTTCCCTACTCACTGCTGCAGCCCCAGATTTTATTTGATCTGCAGCTCTCTTGCTCTGCATATCTCCAGGGTACCCTTATGTCTATCCCATGCACTCTTGAACCCCTGTATTGTTTTCCCACCCACCAGTTCTGCTGGAAGGCTGTTTCACGGCTCCACCAACCTTTCAGTGAAAAAAGTACTTTCTAACATTACCCATTATAATAAATAAATAAAATAAATAAAGGAGGCAAGTAATCAGGTACTCCACATTATATGAGGAGGCAGTATAGCGCAGTGGTCTAAGGCTCTGAGCTGCAAATATGGTGACATCCAGCAGACCAGACCTGGGTTTGAATCCCACAGCTTCCACTTGCATACTGTGTGACTCTGAGCAAGTCACTTAACCTCCTTGTGCTCCCAGGTCGCTCCTGTAAAAAAGCTTCCAGCTTAGTGGGCTATACCTGGTTAAACAATTAAATTATACCTCTTATTGAGTGGTCTGTCTACTTTCCCCCTTCAAAAAGAAACCTAGCATTATCAAACCTTGCTTTAGGGACAGTATGATGCTCAGAGGTGGGGTAGGAGGGCAAAATTTCAAGCCAGTTCCCTAAGTCGGCCAAAGCATTCATGTTTCCTATTTTTACAAGTGCGACCTACACAAGACAGCCAAAAGGAACCCGATACCAGCAAGCAGTCTCTTTGTTATCACTCTTATACTGAACCCCAAAGCTCTGGAAAACAAGATACCTCAGCAAGTCCCAATATAAGTTTCAAATATTAAACAAGCATTTGTCAATGCTGAATGTTGGCTTGCTGGCATTGGTATTGGTAGTGCAGGAGTTAGAGTGATGCAAAATAGGAATGGCAGTGAAGTATTGAACTAACTGTAACCCTCATCACACCACAGACTGAAAGATGATGGGGGTGTGCCTCTGGGTCTTCAGCCATAACGCATACACCATTCCACCTCACCCGACCCTGCAGACAGCAAGAGGTGTTATGGTGTGCCTTAGGGTCTTTGGCCTTTACACTCACCCCATTCCATAAGGAAATAAGCTGAGATGGGTGCAGTATAGGAGAATGGGGTGAACGTTAGGGCCAAAGACCCCAGGTCACATCCCCGACGCCTGTCAGTCTGTACAGGGTTGGGATTTACAGCTGGAAACCCTAATGCCCCTGGTGTTTGTTGGTATTTTCACTCCAAATTTTCAACATGGGTTTTTTTGGGAGCTCACCTCATGAACAGTGGCAGTATAATTTTGTTGCTCAATCCTGAAAGGTGATTTTGCACAGTGATTGCTTCATTCGGTGCCACAGATGCGGAAACACATTTTGGACAGGATGTGAAAAATTGCAGCTGTATTGTTCATGAGGAGGTGTAAAAAAATGGCAATGTTGAAAATCTGGAGTGAAAATATGAAAAATTGACGAAGTTAAGAGCATGCATAGAAACTGCACAATGCATGCCTGTAACGCAATATTTTTTTCACACTTTTCCACCAAATTTTCAACATGGGCATTTTGGGATCTCCCCTCATGAACAGTGACACTGTGATTGTGTTAATCTGTCCCAATGGTTGATTTATCAGAGTCCGTGCCATTCTGCCCCACAGGCGTGAAAACAAGTTTTTGGGCACGATGAGAAAAATAACAGCTGTACTATTTATAAGGAGGTGTGAAAAAATGGCACTGTTGAAAATCTGGAGTAAAATTTTAAAAAATGGTATAGTTACGAATGTGCATAGGAACTGTGCAATGCATGCTCATAACACAGTCACTGTTTGGAATTTTTCACCAAATTTGCAGCATGGGCTTTTTGAGACCTTCCCTCATGAACAGTGACTCTGTTGTTTCATTAATTGGTCCTGAAAGGTGATTCCACGCTGCAACCATGATATCACCCTTTGGGACTGAGAAACAAAATGACAGTGCCAGTGTTGATGAGGTGGGGTCTCAAGAACCCCATGTTGAAAATTTGGAGCCAAATTTAAAAAAAATTGCTGAGATATCAACCTAAGTTGAAACCCCTCATTAAGTCCCATTATACGGCTTACCTTCAATTCTTCATTTTGTGGTTCAGCTTTGAAGAGTGCAGACGTGTCCCAGTCCACAGAATATGACAGCGCCTGACCCCTGGAGGCAAGTATGGGGTGAGGGGGGGTGCGATGAAGTGGGTGCACAGAGGGAGGATTGGGATGGGGAAGGGGATGGTGAGACAACGATGGACCATTTTCTTTTTTACAGGTACAAAAAAAGAACCGGCAAAGGATGGTTTTCTTCTTTTACAAGGAAAACATTTTTTTATTAATGTGGGCACACTGGGGTAGGCTCCCAGTGTGCCACAATCGTGGGGGCATGCTGACATGGGGATTGGGCACCCCAATGTCAGCAAATCATTTAGAGAGGGTTGGGGGGAGGGAAACCATCAGACACTGGGAGTGGGCATTCCAGTGTCAGAAGGAAATAAAACAAATTTCAGCACACTGGGATGGGCTCCCAGTGTGCCACATTAACAGGGGTGAGAGGGAGGGATACATGCTGACATGAGGATTGGGCACTCAGATGTCGGCTTTTTGGGAGTGTGTGTTGGGTGGCAGGAGCCACCATGTTTTGGCACACTGGGATGGGCTCCCATTGTGCCATGTTTAATGGGGGGAATACATGCCGACATGGGAATTGGGCACCCCCAATGTGAGCTTTTCAGGACTGTGTGGTGGGTGGCAGGAGCCACCATGTTTCAGAACACTAGGGTGGGCTCTCAGTGTGCCACATTTATGCTATTTCATAAATTGTTTGTAACTCCAGCCATGCGCATTACTGTGCACACTGTAATGAGCATGGCTGGAGTCTTGTCTTCTGCTGCTGCAGTAATGAAATTGCACCTGATTGAAGTGTCAGGTTTCTTTCAAGTGTTTGGATCTCTTTGAAGTCTACTGTCATCACCAGCATGCTCATTGATTGGCGGCTGAGGGACGCACCCACTAAAGCATCCCCTGCATTGGTCACTACACTGACTCACCTTTGAAATGTGCTACTACCACAAGATGTTGCTTGCATATGCGTTCAAGTCAACATAAAAGGGGGGAAATAAAAACAAACAAACAAACAAGCAAACTCCTTGCATGGCTTGAAGAATAGAATAAAAGAAGATGTTTAAAACTTGCAAGACATGGAGTCTGTTTTACCAGGCAGTCATGTAGTCAACTGGAGTTCCGTATTGTGTATTCAGACTAAGAAAAAGAAGTCCCTTTGGCATATATTGCTCCAGCAGGTTATCAGATTTCATTGACTCCAGGAGACAGGGTACATGGTGATGAGGTGCACCAGGCACATGCTCTCGGGATCCTGTAGTGCTCAGCCTGACATTTTGATGGTTGCCATTGTGTCCGGTGGAGAATCTCCCACCAAATCTCCTGCCCTCCTTCTTTCTGGTTTTCCTGGCATCCACCGATGGCATCTTTCGAGTTGTTTAAGCTTGTATGGTGCTAGAATATTGTTCACTTCTATGCCCCATTTAAGCAGTGATTTGCAGGCATCTGTAATGTTGGGGAACATTTCTACTACAGCATCAGTAGAAATGTTTAACATTGCTGGACAATCGATACAAGCTTTTCTTCCCTTTTTCTTTAGGGCTTTCTGTATCAGAAAAAGCTGCCTGTGACTGTTTGCAGTCTTAGGGGCATAATTGTGCTAAAAGAAAAAGCGCTTGTGCCCAAACAGTATTTCTTTATTATTCCATGCTTTGTGGAGTATATCTGATTTTGTCCTGTAGTCTAGGAAGGCCACTATCACAGATTGTGGTCTCACCCTGGGATCCATGGACAGAGGAGATAAAGCTCTATGCTCGTTCATTATACTCAGTGGGTAGTATTTAATTAAATTAAGGATCTCTTCTAGAAACCTCTCCATAAAAGCAATCATATTGCCCTTCTCCACTTTTTTCACAGTCCTATGTATATGAATATTTATTCTTTGATACCTATTCTTAAGGTCTTCTAGCTTTTGTTGTAACTGCAGCTGTCTGTTCCAGAGTCAGAGGACAGACCCATTATGGATGTCAACAGTCTGTGAGAGCTCCATAGTATGGGCCTTGAGGTCTTGAAGTTTTTTTATTGTGCCCATAAGTCCCATTTAATGTTGGCTAATTCTGATTAGATCTGGTTTATTGTGTCCCCCCAGTCACTTTAATTCCTTAAAAAGCCATTTGGAAGTTATTGTAAAGGCTGCTTTGCCTTTCTTATCAGTGTTGTTGCTAGGGACAGGTTCAAGAGAGTCTTCTCATGTAGAGGAGGATTGCCCAGTGCTGAAGACCTGTTCTTCTATAGTTGGTTTCTTTTTTTTTTTTGTAGAAGGTCCAGATGAAAAATTGTGTTATTTCTTCGAATCTCCTTTTGTTTGGCAGTTTGGCAAGCATTAAGTGGAGGATAACATTAGAGAATTATTTCTCCAAGATGAGCTCCTCAAGTTCAATCTGCCATGTAGGGTGATGTCACTGGAAGTCAGTTTCATGTTTCTGAAGTCAGTACTATTGTTGTGGTTGCCATACTAATTAATTTTGTAATCTAGTTGGGCAACTACAGTATATGAGTATTTCTCATGTTTCCATTATCTTCTTTACTCACCACCAAAATGTTTTTCTCTCTGTATTAAGTATCTGTTTTTGTTTCTGTGCCTTTATCCATTCCTGATCATCATCATTTATTTACATAACCCTGCTTCCCTTGTTGTGTAAACTTTATGTTCTTTAAAAGGTTATGCAATACAATGTGTAGGAAATGTATTATGTTTGCCATTAATTTAAGTTATTGCAGTCTGCATAAATGTTGTATTTTTTTGTTACATGGTTGACACCTCTCTGAGTTTGTTAACCTCTAGTATCTGTCTAAAAATGTTGCTTTTAACCCCTTCCACATTCTTTTCTCTTTTACCCCACCCCAACCACATCTTCTATCCGCATTGTTCCATCATCCCCCCACTTCATTTTCCATTTTCACACTTTTCTTTTGACAGGTTTAATGAACTGAAGGGGTGGGGGAAGATAGTGGGGAACATTTGGCACACTGTAGGGTAAAGGGCAATAAATTTAAAATAGAAAAGTCCTGCATCATTTTTTGGCACCCAGTGGTGAATGGGGATGGTTGACAGCACTGGGGTTGGGCTCCTAGTACCTGCTTATTTCTTATATTTTATTAGTTTCATGTCTGACACCAGGGTTAAGCACCCAGTGTTGGAATTATGGAATAGGGGACTGGTGTCACTTCAGTTTGTTTAGTTTGAGATACTCATTTACAATTTTGTTGGTTTTTGGTTAGTCTACATCAACACTAGGGTTTGGATAAGGACTGGAATGAGATAGGTGGGTGCTGGTTGGCAGTACTGGAGTGGGGATTCCCAGTGGCTTTTTTTTTTAACTTCACTGTCTACTGCCAAGGTTAGGAACACAGTGTCAGATTGGATGTGTGTGGGGGTCAGTAGGAGTAGGGTTGGGCTCCTTGGGCTTGCATTTTTATGGCTGCAATGGGCAGACCCTGAAGATGTTGTTCTATCACAATACAAAAAGGGACCTCTCAAGATTCCTAACAGACTAGATAAAATTACAGGTTTTGAGCTATCACTCCACTCAATTGTGTTTATTCAGCTGAGCAGTGTTGCACTGGACTATTTGTTTGATAACTACAAGCTTCACTTAAGCTAGTATTCTCTTTCAAGAAAGATTCGCTCATCAACATGTCAGCTTAGTCATCCTTTCCAAGCAACAAATCTTGATTTACACTGTTTATTTAACCTCTTAAGACACCATCTGATTAGCACTGTCTCATAGTTTGCTATAGCAGAACCGTTATCATTTGTTACTACTTTTACTATGCTTACTATGCTTCTTGAAAAATCAATATTTATATTGGGCTTTAGCTGGCATACACAATGTGAAACATTTAGCCCTGAAAATAGCCACCTTTTCCGGTTTCAAATCTAAGTGCATAGCACAACCAATTACAGCATCTTAAACTTGTTACTGCCTTTGACAGTGTCTAGAATGCATTTAGTATAGCATAAAACAGCTGCATCTTTAAACCCTAAGACAAGTTAAGAACAATATATTTTTTATTCCTTTGGCTATGCTTTTTTGGGGAAAAAAAACACACATTTATATTGAGCTACAGTATGGCTGATAAATACATCCAGTATTTTGTATCCTGAATGGCACTTGGGAGATGCTATATCTCATTCTCATAGTGATCTTTATTTTACACATTTTTCACTGTATTTACTCAGGATATTCCAGATTAGATGCAGTATTTTGTTTTCAGTGGGGTCATGATTTTACCAATTTTTACAATGTATTTATCCAGGGTAGCCTAGTTCAGATGTAAAATATTGTTTTCAGCATGTTCTGATTTCATACAATGCAGCATGTGTAGATGTAGAACCCCAGTGAAAATAAGATGTCACATCTTCTGTGAACTATCCAGGCTAAATATATAGAAATCAGCAAGCATATTCTAGGAAAACACATAGTAAAAATGTGTAAAAGGAAGACCACATTGAAACTGCCTCTCAGCAGATCTGCATTGTGCAAATACATTAGAAAAAAATGGGTAAAAGCGTGACCACAATGTAAATGACATCGCGAATCTCAGCTGGCATACCCTGTAAAAATTCACTTTGGGGGAATCACGTGATTCAGCTTCCTGAATAGATGTACTTCAGATGAGCTCCTGCCAATCCCCCTCTAAAACCTAATATTTTTAGTATTTCCACACTTGTTTATCTCAACTGAATACTCTGATTACCTCATTGAAATACTGAGTGAACTTTTTGGATCTTTTGACTTAGGGTAATGGAGGCAGAGATATGAACGGCACTCCCAAAACACACGCCTCCCTCCAAGCCAGAGAAAATGCCTAAAAAACCCAGGCTGCAGCAAACTACACAAGTTTGATCCTCAACCAGCCATCCGGAGCAAACACTACTAACTCTTGATAAATTCCTAGAGGAATTTCAGCCATTCCCAGATGAACTGAAAGAACTCACCTCGGAGGTAAAGTAGATCACATCAGCCTTAGAAGACATTACTCACAGAACCACAGACAATGAAGTCAGGATCACCTCATTAGAAGAAAAAGGCAGACCAAGTAGAGCCTGAATTTCTATTAACCCGTCAAAGAATCAGCAAGCTGAAGGCAAAGGTGGAAGACCTCGAGGGTCATAGCAGGAGGAACAATGTGGTCTTAATCGGTCTTCCCAAATGGGAAGAAGGAGACAACACGGTCCTCTTTGTTCAAAAGTTGGTTGCCAAATTAGCTGGCTTTTCCCCTTTCAGTGTCTCTTACTCCATTGAACAAGCCCTCCCACCCTGTCCATTGATTTTGCTTTTTCTCAACTACCAAGAATGCCAGCATTTCCATCTCAAAATAAAGGAGCTGCAAGAAGTTATATGGGGAGACATGAAAATCAAAGTGCCTGTTAATACTAAAGGTCTCTACTGGACTTTAAGATAGGTCTTACAATTTTTGAGTTTTTTGTCATTGCTGGTCTTTCCTTTCAAGGTATGATGATTATTTACTTGAATTGTGGGTTGGACACCTTCATCTAGCAAGATAATTTTGTTAATTTCTTAAGTTGCCATACCAGTTTCACTCAGACTTTGATTGGCTTTCTTACTGGCTCATTAGCTTGATGTAAGACCGTCTCTTTTTTGTTTGTAAATTCCATGGACCGCACCCTACTACTCTCTGAATTCCCCTTCTGTTCTGTATTTTTGTACTAAGACTACACACTGTGAAGTAACAGCACAATTCCAGAATTGTGATCTCAAGTATGCCTTTTACATTGCACCTCTAATTACGGGGATAACTCTCTTCATTTTTGTTTGTAGTGCAAGAGGGGAAAGTATTTTTTCTTGTTAGCATACAGGGACTCCAAGAGGGCTACTTTATTCTTCACTGTAACACTGTATATAATAAGTCATGTTCTGTTTGATCTGGGTATCAAGGTTATTGGATCTTCTGAATGTTACCTATAATAATCAGATTTTATTTAGATCACACCTAACAAAAAGTTCACTAACAGTATATTTTACTGCGGGGGGTGTTACAGTGGTAAGCGAAGAAGGTGCCTGACTCAAGGAGCTAGGAGTCATGGGCCAATTCTTTTTGAGTTTGGGAATCGATGGATGTTCATTGTTTGTTGTGTTTAAATAGGAATGGGGGGAGGGTTCTAAAAGGAAAAAATGTTCTTGTGAGGAGGGTTTTTTGGCATCCTTGTTTGCATTATAACCTAGACCATATTTCCACATGTTTGCACATTGCTTTCCAGTTAGATGGCAAATAGAATCGAATTTATTTCCTGGAAAGTTAGGGGTGCCTGAAATAACACAAAAAGATGGCAGATTCTAAAAACACCTAAAGACCCTCAATAGTGATGTCTCCTGCTTACAGGTAACCACCTTTGGGACACTGAAGCTGATTTGTTCTGTAGATATCACATTGGCCAAGCTTTTGCAGTGGGCTTCGACATGCAGAGGAAAGGCACTGCCATCTTCTTCTCATGGATACTCTCATTCTCCTGTTCCAAATGTATCCAAGACCCAAACGGCTGATACCTCCTACTCAGGGGCCTATTGAACAGGATGGAATTAATAATAGGTAGTGTCTACAGATCCAATATGGATTCTCCTATTTTCTTTTCAGATTTAGTGACAGCTCTTTCTCCTTTCCATAGCTATCCAATATTCCTAGGAGGAGACTGGAATCTACCCTTTACCCTGGATTTAGATAAATCACATGAAAAGACCCAGGGGTTGACTTGTGCACAAAGGGCTATCAGGGATTTGACTTAACAGTTGGTCTCTGTGACCCCTGGAGAGTACTCAGTTCTACTACCAAGAGCTTATTCATTCTGCTCATTGGTTCATGGCACCTCTTCCAGGATTGATTACATTTTGTGTAGCAGAAATCTTTTACCAGGTCTACTAGACACTGGTATTGAGCCGGCTGTGCTATCTGACCACTCCCCAACCCGGTGTTTGCTCACCCTAGAAGCACATCAACAAAGAGAAACAATATGGAAGCTTAATAATTCCCTACTCAGGGATGACTGGGTATACAAACAGATTGGCCAATCAATCAAACTTTTCACTGACACAAACACTCATGCGACAGATAGGGCAGACATTGAATGGGCAGCCTTGAAATGTTATGTCAGGGGAGAATTTATTCGAATTGCGACAACCAAGACGCGCAAAGCTCAAGGGCAAACATCGCAATTATTACTCCAAATTAGGGACCTGGAGAATGAACTCTCCCCTAAATCGGATGAATCTTTCTGATTTCTAATTATTAAGTTAAGAGAACAATATAATGCGCTATTAAGAGCTCAAGCAGAACTCACCATCTTAAGATCTCATTCCACTTATATAGATCAAGGAGAAAAAGCGGGCCACTTGTTAGTCCTGCAGGTCAAATGTCAAGAATCTTCCTGTTTAGTTAAAGACATCACTTCCCTCACAGATGGCTCGATAAAAATCACCCCATAGGAAATAATGTGGGAATTCAAGCAATATTACCATGCATTATAAACACCCAAGTCCGAATCACTAATTTCCAGTGAAATAGATGATTACCTCTAGTTGACCTCCCTTCTTCATCTCAGTGAAGTCGATCATAGGGTTTTAATGTCACCTATCACAGAACCTGAGATTCGAGAGGTGATTAAGAATCTTCCCTTAGATAAAGCCCCTGGACCTGATGGTTTCTCCCCTAATTTCTACAAAAAATGTGTTGATCAATTGGTGCCATGGTTGTTGAGATTATTCACCCATATTATCTCAGAGGCTTCAATGGACTCCCATTTACTGGAAGCTCTTATTGTGGTTATACATAAACCTGGTAAACCAGAAGACAACGTCACGAGTTACAGGCCCATTTTTTTACTGAACTCTGACATCAAAATCTTCTCTAAATTACTAGCTAATAGACATAGCAGGGTTCTACCCTCCTTAATTGGACTGGACCAAGTAGACTTCATGGTGGGCAGGACATCTGATGACCACCTCCGTAAACTGGCTCATGTCTTCTTTGTGTCTAGGGATTCAGACCAGCCTGCGGTTCTGGTGTCCCTGGATGCAGACAAGGCTTTCAATAGGGTTGACTGGCAGTTCCTGCTTAGAGTTCTGATAAGAGCTGGATTCCTACACCTGTTCATTCAATGGCTCCGGGTATTATACTCTAAACCCAGTGCCAAAATATATTGCAATGGGATATTTTCCTCTTCCTTTCCTCTACTCTCAGGAATGAGACAAGGCTGTCCTCCATCTCCTCTTCTATTCAAATTGTATTTGGAACCTCTTTTATCTAGGATCTGGGAGAACCCCATGATACAAGGTGTTATGATTGGCTCTCAGGAATTTAAATTGTCCACCTATGCAGATGATATTTTGCTCCACCTTGCTCAATCTACTACTTCTGTTCAGGCCACTTTAGACACAATCACTGAATATAGTCATTGGTCAAATTACAAAGTAAATTTTGATAAAATCCAGGTCTTTCCTTTGAATGACCGAACCCACAAGGGATTCCTAACAGAAACTAATCTACAATGGTCTGCCAGGTCCCTTAAATAATTACACATTTTTCTAACTAGAAGTCATCGCCATATGAAACAACTTAATCTAGACTCCTTACAAAATGTTATTCAGCAAGATTTAGCTCACTGGGCTGGTCTTCCTCTTTCTTTATGGAGCCAGATTAGCCTGATCAAGATGAATATCCTCCCCTGTATTTTTTATCCTATTCGTATGTTGACTCTCTTGTTACCATTTTTCTGGTTTGTCAAAAGGCATAGAATTATTTCAAAATTCATCTGGAAATAAAACCCCCCAAGAAGAGCCTATCATAAGCTGACAGCACCCAAACTTAAAGGTGGCCTACATTTACTAGATCTCAAGTTGTACTACTGGGCCAGCCACTTGAGTAAATATCTTCAGTGGTTAGTCCCCAAGGAGGACTCCTCATCTTTTCCATATGTTCCCACTTGGCATTTAATAGAACATGAAAAACTGCAATCCTTGGGAGTTTCAGGGGAATCCATGCTACATGTTAAACCTCGAGACCTCCCCAAATTAAGCTCTCAATCACCCCTACTAATCTCTGTAAATGTCCTTTCCCAGCTTTGCTTCTATCTTAAATATGTGCATACTAAGGATCCTCAACAACCACTACTTGGAAACCTAAATTCTAAAATAGGGAGTAAATCCACGTCTCCTTGTTGGCTCCCGACATTGGGAAACATCCGTACAAGTGACCTGTTAGAAGGACCCTCTTATGTGTCTTCGGAGGAAATTATGAAAAGGTTCCCAACTTCAGGCGGGGCCTTTAAGATATATCAAATTTGACACCATTTAATTACCAAAGATTTGCAGCCTAGAATAGATAGTAAGATTGGTGCCGAAATTAAGGCACTAGCCAACATGGCTCAAAACCCACATGCAGTTTCTCAGGTTTATCAAGCTCTCTATAATTTGACTTATCCATTGGTAAATGGACCCAGTACCAAGCCCTGAGGTACTCCCCTTGTTAAAAACCCCCAAACGGATTTGTGCCCATCTATAGTGACTTGCTGGGAATGATTTTGAAGCCAATTGATTATCCAGTTAATTACAATACTGTTTATATTTAGTTTATGGAGTTTAGAAATTAGTGCCCAATGAGGCATGATGTCAAAGGCCTTACTAAAATCAATGTCAATTATGTCACATGGTATATTTTTATCAAGTACAGAACTAATCTGTTCATAGAAGCAAATTAAATTAGTTAAAAAGCTTCTGCCCTTTTTAAATCCATGCTGTTTAAAATCATAACGATCCAAAATAGGTGATATCATATATTTGATTAAACCTTCCATCAGTTTACAAACTGAAGATGTTAAGCTTATTGGCCTGCAATTTTCCCAGTTATTTTTTAAACCTTTTTTGTGGATTGGGATAACATAAGCTTCTCGCCAATCCTGTGGAACAAAATTCAAGGCCAAAAAATAGTCAAACATCAATTTTAACAGAGAGACAATAACATTCACAAATAAAAATAATAAATGTCCTGCTATGTTGTCTGGACCTGGACTATATTTGCCTTTTAGTGTCAATATTTTGTCCTTGATGGCATTTATAGAGAATTTTACTGGTGAAATATTAGAAGTGTCTATCAGAGCTGAGTCATATGATGATTTGGAAGTATTAGAGAAGCTATTACAGAAATTGTGATTAAACAGATCAGCCATTTTATTTGGATCATGTAATAAAGTGTTGTTGTCGAGAATAAGACCAACTTGACAAGTTGGTTTCCTTAGCGAATTAATATAGGAGTCAAAATGCTTACTATTGGATTTGTTAGCAGTAGATGATAATTTGTATTCCCAACTGCTTTTAGCCCTTTTTATCATGACCTTGCATTTTTTTTTCTGTATATAAGAAATCCAGTTTAAAGAGGTTTTAGTTTTTTGATATCGGATATATCTCTTGCGTTTTAATTTAATGTATTTTTTAATAGACTGGTTCATCCACTTGGGAACTTTATTTTGGTTCTTATTTTTAATTTTGGATGGGATATATAGTTCCTTAAGTTGAAAAATTGTGTTCTTAAAATTTTCCCAGTAGGATTCCGGGGAGGAGCATGCCAATAATGAGTCCCAGTAGATGTTATCAATAATATGTTTCATAGTGCTTAAATCAGCTTTGTCATAAAGATATATTTTGATACAGTTGGAATTATAAATGTAATTTTGCACAATATTAAATGTAATGGTATTGTGGTCACTATTACCAATTGGTTCACTTACTGCAATATTGTCAACTAATATATCATCGTCACAAATTACCAGATCTAAAATGTTGTCTCCTCTAGTTTGGATAAGTATGTTCTGTTTTAGTCCCAGCTGAGTACATGTGTGTAATAACTTATTACCCTGATTAGTAGTAGCACATAATTTCTGCCAATCAACTGATCCAATATTAAAATCACCAGTGACAACAATTTTACCTAATGTCTTTGCATGTTCTATTTCAGATAGAATAGCATCTAGGATGTCTACTGATGAATTAGGGGGTGGTAACAAGAGCCCAGAATGAGGGTCTCAGATGTAGAAATGCTAAGCTTAACCCAAATTGTCTCAGTATGTTTATCATGTATTTTGATGTCATTTGTTACATCGATAGAATTGAGATGATTTTTAATAAATAGTGTCACTCCACCATCCTTCCGATTAAGTCTATTGAAGGTGTAGGAAGTATAACCAGATATAATAGTATCCCACGATGATTTATCATCACCCCATGTTTTGCTTATTGCAATGATGCCAACATCATTGTTATGTATTCTGCATTTTAATTCGTCCAGTTTTTGAGTAAGGCAGCTAGCACTGAAACATAAAAAATTTAACTCTTTACATATCATGGAGCTACCAACAGGAGATTTTAGAGATGGTGGTCTGAGCACCTTCTCACCCCTAAGATTTAGTTTAAAAGGTGATTAATGGATGTCATAAATTGTCTGCCCAGTATAGCATCAGCCCATCTACTTAAATGCAATCCGTCAAAACAGTATAATTCAGGACAATATTTAAATTCCTCCCAGTGGGTTAAACATGTCAAGTTTTGATGTAAACACCATTTTTCTTAGCCACTCATTCACAATTTTGATTCTATTGTTGAGAAACGAAGGAAAACGTGGGATTGGTAAAATTTCCGATATAAAGATGTTACAACCCATATCCACCAACTTATTGGTTAATGCAACATAGTCTTCTTTGATTGATTGAACAGTGTCCCTGTAGATGTTATTGGCACCCACATGTATAAGTGCAATAGAATTGTTGTCACGATCCTTCATGATCTCAAGCAACATTAAAGTGAGATCAGAAATTTTGCATCCAGTGAAACTAGAACTAGTTCTGTTGGCTTTTTCAGGGTTGCATATGGTCCTATCTAAGTGTTTTGTCAATGAGTCCCCTAAAACATAGATTTGTCATGGCCCGGGAGTATTAGAATTTTCATGACAACCAGGCAAAGGGGAAGTTGTGAGATCAGCAGATAAATCTATAAATGGAGTGTCACTGATATGTGAATAGGTGACAGGTGGATTGTCATTAGTTCAATTATCAATTTGGCCAATAAGGGCATCTGGGGTCCCATTTTCATCATCAAATATAAGGGAGGTTAAGGGATCAAACCTATTAAATTGCTCAAGACTGAAGTGTTGGGCCTTTCTCCCTTTTTTTGCAACTCTGGTAGTCTGAGTAAGGAACCAGCTATCTTCAACACTTTGATTGTCACCATAAAGACAATCATCTTCTCTTGCTCCTTTTCTAACTCCCTCAGGAGGAGGCTGAGGACTATTAATAACTATCGGGATGAAAACATCTGGGGTATGGGAGATGCTTGGTGTAACATCGATTTTGCTTTCTAGACCATGATCCACTTCTAAATTCAATGATGCAGTGGTTGCCTTAAAATGATTATGCATGTCTGATTGGCTATTCTTAAGTGCAATTAGCCGTTGATTAAATAGCCCTATCCTATTATGTAAATCCACAATTTCAAGGCATTTATTACATGTGTAAGGTTGATCAAGAAGGTCCTCCATCAATAATGTATACATATTACATGCTATACATTTTAAACCAGTATGTCCAGTGGTAGTAACAATAGTGAAGATATTGCCTTCTGCCATGATTTAAAACAACAAACCTTAAGTAATACAATTTCACTAAATATCTAAATTGTGAAACTTTCCAATATGTAAATTCTAACTTAGAAAAAAAAAATTAAAACCAAATGTGCTATCTAAAGAAAAATAGGCGATATATTCAAACAACGCCAAAAGAAAAATAAGTTTTGTTTAATAAAACAGAATCACACCGTGAAGTTAAGAAAAACCTACCAGGTAGCACACAAACACTAGACTTCTGTTCAGATATATATGTAATTCTGAGCACAAAGGCCCAGAGTGCGCCACACAACCACACTACCACGCTAAACACTCCATTAAGCAGCGTGCATCTTTGGCGCGATAACGCATCACCCTGCTCGCTGCAGGGCAGATTTATATACCGGGCGGGACCCGGATGTGTTAATCAACAGCCTAAATTAGTCACCCATTCACAGCAAGGTCCTGTGCAAAATTGCAGCTAAAAATGGTAAAAGGGGTATGGAGAACACAAAGTAAATAACACACTTTAAATAGTATATAAAGCAAAATCGGAGAGAACGTCCCTCTGCCTGCTTAAAACAGCAGCGCTTGTAGTATAAAACAGAGTTTCAGTCACAATAAATTGTTTAAAATGAACTGAGCTGTGCAGAGCAGTGTCTCACACAGCTTCAGTATATCAAAGGTGAATGACTCACTGCGGGGGAGATTTATAAGCCGGGTGTGACCTGGAAGTGTGACTCAACAGCCCAAATTAGTCACCCATTCACAGCGCAGTCCTGTGCAAAATTGCAGCTAAAAATGATAAAAGGGGTATGGCAAACACAAAGTAAATAACGCACTTTAAATAGTATATAAAGCAAAATCGGACAGAACTTACCTTTGCCTGCTTAATATAGCAGGGCTCGTAGTATAAAACAGAGTATCAGTCACAATAAATTGTTTAAAACGAACTGAGCTGTGCAGAGCAGTGTCTCACACAGCTTCAGTATATCAAAATGCATGTATTAATCAGTGTGTGTATCACAATTAGAAAGTGCAGTTAAATTGCTCAGTGGTTAGTGCAGAAATTGCTAGTCTACCTTTCCCCCCACTATCTAGATCAGTTTCAGCCTTATGCCTGTCATTGCTGATTTAAATGAGATGTCTAGTGGCAACCCCCACTCTCTGTGTCCCTCAGAGCCTGAAAAGAAGAAAACAATCTCTCAATGTCTTTTTTGTGTGTAGATAGTACACTGCTATGTTATACTGGACTATATATATATATATATATATATATATATATATACATACATTTATATATATAGATATATATATAGCATACATACATGTGTATATGTATTAGTCAATGTATGTATATCACAGCAATTAGAAAGTGCAGTTAATGGCTCAGTGATCAGTACTAAAATTTCCAGTCTACATTCCCCCACTATCTTGATCAGTTTCGGCCTTATGCATGTCATTGCTGATTTTAATGCGGTGTGTAGTGGCAATCCCCCCACCCTCCCATGTCCCTTAGAGCATGAAAAGAAGAACACAGTCCCTTGATGTCTTTTTTAATCTGTAAAAAAAGGTCAATTGCTGATGCAGCTCCAGCCCAACCTCCCACTGGGCACCTACCACCCCACACTCCCCAGACTCCCCCACACATCATCACTCACCTGAAGAGATCCCAGTGTTAAAATCCAGTCAGTCATGAAAGACATGTCTTGCTGCTGGAACCAGTGACTGCTATATGAGAAATAAGGTAAGTGCAGTTGAAAACCCATTGAAATACATCATACCAAACTTACTTTATTTCTCATATAACAGTCGCCAGTTCCAGCAGCAAGATCTGTCTTTGATGGGAGAGTGGATCCTTCACATTGGGACCTGTTCAGGTGAGTGAGGTGAGTGAGGGAGTCTGGGAGTATGGGTGGTGGGTACTCTGTGGGAGGTCAGGCTGGGGGGTGGAAGTTGCATCACCACCTAGTCTGCCCTATTAATCCCTATCTATTTAATGTGATGTCCCATATCCAAACTGAACTCTGGAGCCCCCCCCCCGTGCCTCAAGGGTACCCTTTTCTCTGCCCCACTCCTTAAAATCTGTGACCATTTTAGCCCCTACTACCCCACTGATAGGCTATTTCAGGCATCCACCCTCTCCATGAAAACATATTTTCTCACATTTCCCCTGAGCCTCACCCTCCCAACACTTCATTGTGCACACCCTTGACTTGGAACATCTCTTACTTTGGGAGATGCTTCCTTCCCATACTCTGTTTATACCAGTAATATATTTGATGTCTCAGTCATGTTATCCCCTCCCTCCTTTCCTCCAGGTAATACATATTTAACTCCTTTAGTCTTTCCTCGTAGGTCTAATACGGCAGGCCCTGCACCATTTTTAGTTGACCTCCACTGCACTGACTCCACCCTGTCTATGTTCTTTCTCAGATGAGGCCTTCAGAACTGGATGCAGTATTCCAGGTGTGGTTTCTCATGAGTGTCTTACACAAGAGCCAGATGACCTCCTTCTTTCTACTCATGATACCTCTCTCTCTGCATCAAAGAATCTGACTAACCTTCCCAGCCACTTTATCACTCTACCTAGTTTCTCTTGGGTCCTCTGAGATGATAACTCCCAGGTCCCTTTCCTGCTTTGTGACTGTCAGTACCTCCCCACATAGTTTGTACTTTGCCCCTGGGTTCTTGTGCCCTTAGTGCATGATCCTGAACTTCTTTACATTGAATCCTAGCTGCCATTCTTCAGATCATTTATTCAGTTTTTTTAAGGTCTTCCCTCATTCTTTCAACACCCTCTGGCATGCCTACTGTATTGTATATGTTTGTACTGTCTGCAGAGAGGCATACCTTCCACTCCAGTCCCTCTGCAATGACCCCTATAAAGACACTGAAGAGGACCAGCCCCAGCACTGACCTCTGTGGCACCCTGCTCATCACCTCTTCCTCTCCAGAGTACTGCCTGTTTATCATAATCCTCTGACTCCTGCCCTTCAGCCAGTTCTCCACCCAAAGAACTATTTAAGGATCCACCCCTAGGCTGCGCAGTTTGTTAATCAGCCTTCCACTGGGGATGGTGTTGAAGGCCTTTATGAAGTCAAAATAGTCCACATCCACCCCACCTCCCTGGTCCTCTACCTTAGTTACCCAGTCATGCCATAGATTTGTACAATGAGTTAGTGCAAAACACAGTACTTATCCTAACTACAGTAAAAGTTAGGGTTAGATATATAAGTAAATAAATGCCATATAAGGCAATGTATGTGTGTTAGTGTGCATGTGGCAATGTTCTGTGTGTGCAGACATTGAACTACTATGTCATACTGGAATAAATATAAATATATGTTTATATGTATTAGTCAGTGTATGTGTATCACAACGATTAGAATGTGCAGTTAGGTGGCTCAGTGGTAAGTACAAAACATGCTAATCTACATTCCCCTGCTATCTAGATCAGTTTCAGCCTTATGCATGTCATTGCTGATTTAAATTAGGTATCTAGAGGCAACCCCCAACCTTCCAATGTCCCTCAGAGCCTGAATAGAACAAAACAGTCCCTCAATGTTTTTTTTATAAACTAAAAAAAATTGTTTAGACAGTGCACTGCCATGTTATACTGGAATATATAAGCATACACTATATGTGTATATGTGTTAGTCCATGTTTGTGTATCACAAAAATTACAAAGTGCAGTTATGTGGCTCTTTGGTTACTGCAAAAATTGCTAGTTTACACATTTCTCACTGCCCACAATACCATAATTTTGTAGTGGTATTGGCTCTTGCTAGAGTTTTTACTATTAGTAATGGCAGTTTCAGAGTTTCAACCAAAAGTTGTATTCACATACCACTGACTGCTCTGTGCATGTCAGGGCAGTACTGTAAGGAGTTTTAACATTTTTGAAAATGTTAGTCTTTTTTCATGTATCTTTGCTTATCTCTAACCCTAAACCAAATGTCACCAAATGTAGTGGGTTAACAGATCCTGTATCATACCGTACAGTTTCAAAAATATCATGGACATCCATCAAGGAATGATTGAGATATACTGTACTGTAAGCATCTGAGATTTGTAATTTAACATTAAATTTCCTATTCAGCTTTTAACTATAGTGGCATTACTATACCACTGTAGTAAAACTACAAAATAACATATTATTTGTACAAGGCCACAGCTCCATCACTGACAGATCCAAATTTGGTAGATTGTCTTGGCAGAATTAAAACAAGGTCAAGTCATGAATGATTCTAATTTGCAGAATCAAGTAGGGACAAACCATTTGGGGTGGGTGATCTAACATAGAGCCAATCCCCCATGCCTGCTAAAGTCCCCTAATATTTTGTGTGCTGACCTCAAGTAATCCTTTGCTTGGATAACTCTGACTGCTCTCTTTTCAATTATCTGTATGTTCTCAATATTTCCTTTTAAGCAAGTGAACCAGATAATGGCAATATAAGTAAAGTAATGTAAAACTAGAAATTAACATTTTAAAAATGCTACTATCAAGACAGTGTATAATATGTTTCAATTAAATTAGAAAGGCCACAAATGTTTAGTTGAAGTTAATTAAATTGTAGTTATGTAATCATGCACTATAGAGATGATCTTCAAAGCAGTTTCTAAATGGACTTTCTGGGGTGCCTGGTCATAAAGAGATACATGTTTAGCGTGCTAGGAAACAGAATTCTGATTTGCTATGAACAGTATGCAGTGATGTTTTTTTAGATTATAAAATAGGTAACCCATCCAAGAAGTAATTATGTAAGCAATTAGAAATGGGAGGGTGTGCATTGTGGTGATCTAATTACACATCTTAGATGTGTTGCTAGACACGAGATGCAGTCAAGTGCAATTAAGTGCACCCAGGAAGTACACACTGTATATCACCGGGGTGGCACACCCTGGAGTGTCTTGTTGCTTTTATAACATGACATTTGAATATGGTATGGTACTGGAATAGCTAATAACATTAAATCACAAAGAAAACCATGTGTGGCATGCATTTTCATAAAAAAGTTCACATTTTGCATTTTAAACCAATATATGGAAATGTGTTCAGGACTGTAGAATCTTCAAAGAGTTTTTTTTGGGGCGGGGGCGGGTAAATTTGTCCTGTTAAAACAGCCATATATGATTCAAATCTTGGTGTTTTAATAAATGTGAATTTAGTAAGACATTTGGGTTTACCTCTACCTATGTATGTGTTGTCCCTGCTTTCCTCTCTTTGTTTACATTATTCTGCCTTTTCCTCACCCTCTTTCTTTTTTTCTATCTTTCCTCTTATTCAACATTTGGAATGTTTACCGTGGAATACATGTATTTAAAATTCTGTAGAACTGCACTAATAAAATTTTAATTTCCTATCATACTACCCCCCCCACACACACACATAAACACACAATAAAAGCCTCATGTGGAGACAGAGTTATAATGTTATCTCTAGCAGGGTAAGCATCAGAGATTTTCCTTGCAAGCAGGTAACAATAGGAGAAGGATTTCTCACTGATAGCAAAGGAACACTAGTAATGAAAACTATGAACAGTAATTCATTTTTCTAATTTGCTTTATGTGTGTAAGAAGATTGTGATGATCAGGGAAACAGCATTCCATTAATTAATTATTTTTTTTTTCTTTTTAGATTTAGTAGTTGTGTTTTTAGAGTATAGTTGAAGGATTTTATTGCATACCGCTCAACCTGCTAGGATCAAAATCAGGGACACTGCCCACAAAAATTAGGGACAAATGACCAACATCAGGGACACCATATTTTATTCAGTGTGGTGCCATGCCATCACATGACATGTACATCACATGATAGAGTACACTACAACATATGTAACATATGTAAAGTCCCTTTAGTTTATGTCAATGTAAGAGGGCTACTGCACCATGGTAGAGCCATGCTAGGTCTAATAAATTAGTATTGAAACAAGCAAAAGGAGACCAGCACCTTTGCAAAGACTGAGAACACTGTTTCATATGTAGAGTGAAGGAACTCACCGAGTCAACCGATCTCCTTTTGTGCAAAAACATCCTTTATTTCAGGTGCATATAGCAAGAGCAAATAAATCCAAATGAATCAATGGTGATGAGCGTAGAACAAGCATCAGACAAGCCACTTCCTGGTTACCAAGAGTCACCTGATGCATTTTGCCCTATCAGAGCTTTCTCAAAGGTACGGGGTAACAAAGTGAAACATCCCATTTATATTGTGACATTTAAAATGATATACACAACAAAGATCTAATTAAACGAGAACTACATAAATATTACTAACACTTTTGAAAGAGATAGAATAAACAGAATATAGCAGTCTATTAAGTGTTTTATGCATACAGGTATATACTTATATATTTCTTTTTTTACCTTCTTTCACTGGTAATTAATACTCTCAAGTAACGACACTTACCAACAGACAGTTAATACTCAAACTACTCAACATTTTGTACATAAAAATTAAAAATCAAACCTGGAATTGATTGACAGCAAGAAAAGAGAAGAGATTGCACATGGTTTTAAGGAAAACATAGCAGCATAGAGGGATGCTGGTGCAAATCTGCAAAAAGAAAAAAAAGATAGAAAAAACATGTTAGACAAATTTTAATTTCAATAACATTTCAAACTTATTTTTTCAGAAAAGGTTTCACCTCAGTTCTTCCATTTAAACCTTTTCCTTCCATCACCTTAAAGGCAAAAATCCAATATTGCTCTCTTTTTAACAACAAATTATCATAATATCCTCCTCTCTTAGAAAGAAATGGTTTCTCAATTCCAATATAGTTAAACATATATTCTCTCTTATTTCTAGTTTTAAAAACATGCATTGCCAGTGAATTAGTCAAATCTTCACCCTCAACTGCTCTCTCATGCTCTCCAATTCTGTGTTTAAACATTCTTTCTGTTTTACCAATATGAAAACTACCACATTGGCAATCAGCCATGCACACCACGCCTTTAGTATTACATGTAATGAAGCCTCTTACTGTGGTGTTTCTATTTAAAACAGGGTTTGCATATGTTTTTGAAGTTGTTTTTTTTTTTGCAAAATTTGCAATTGCCACATTTATGACAGTCATATTCCTTTTCGGTAGCCACATCTGTGGTGTATTCTTCACTGGTTGTAAGTAGTGCACAACAGTGTCCTTAATGGTTCTCCCCCTCCTGTATATCATTTAGGGTCCTTTGCCATCAAGAGCTCTAAGTCCAGGGTCCTGTTTAGCTATATGCCAGTGTTTTCTAATTATATTGGCAATTTGATCGGACTGAGGAGTAAAAGTGCTAACAAAAGAAAGTTGGGGGTCCACTACACTAGTGTTAACTTTTCTTTTGTCACTCAATAGTGATTTCCTTTTAATTTTGCTCACTTCATCTTCAGTTTCAAACAACAAGTCCAGTGGATACCCCCTCTCCTCAAATCTCTCTTTTAATTCTGTTGCCCTGGTCAAATAAAGTTCTTCTGCTCCACAATTCCGCAATTCCTTTTGGTTCTAATAAACTGACCATTGGGAATTGCCCTGATGACATGTCTTGGGTGATTGCTACTTGCCAGTATTAAAGTGTTACCATCCGTAGACTTGCGATACAAGTCAGTGGTAAGGCCACCCCTGCCATCTTTTTTAATCACTAAATCCAAAAAGGTAATTTCATTATGATTAACTGTCATACTAAATCTAAGGTCCTTACAGCTTAGTTCCAAATATGCAATAAATAAAGAGATCTCATTCAGAGTTCCTTTCCAAATAACCAGAATATCATCTATAAAGCATCTCCAAAGATCTATTTTATGGGGATATGGATTACTTTTAGACCGTATTACCTCATGTTCCCATTTTGCCATATACAAATTTGTGTACTTAGGAGCAAATCTTGCCCCCATAGCAGTACCCTTCTTTTGCAAATAAAATGTGTTATTAAAGAAAAAAGTGTTACATGTTAGTACAAATTCAGCTAATTGTAACAAAAATTCAGTACATGGATACAATGTCTCTCTAGTATTCAAATAATATTCTAATGCATTTAAACCCTCTTGATGCGGAATGTTCGTATATTAAGCTGTAACATCAAGGGTAACTAAAAACCAATCATCCTGTATGGCTATATCATTCAATACCCCTAAGACATTATATGTGTCTTTAATATATGAAGGAAATCATTTTTACCAAGTCACTTAGATAAAAATCCACATATTTAGCAAGGGGCTCTGTTAATGAATTATTGCCAGAAACAATTGGTCTCCCTGGTGGATCAACTAAACTTTTATGTATTTTAGGGAGACAGTAAATGGTCTGGTGGACAAGGAAATCAATAGTGAGAAACTGAATGATATTAATAGGGACCCAATTTCTTTCCATAGCTAGTTGTAAATAGCCATCAATAATCTTCTTAAACTATATAGTAGGGTCATGCATGAGTTTAGTATAAAACTCTTCCTGTGCACGTTGTCTCATTACCTCAGATTCATATATACTGGTATCCATTACTACTACAGCCCCACCCATGTCTGCCTGCTTAATATTGATATTCTTATTTTCACCGAGACCTTTTAAGGCTATTCCTCTTGTCTACTTAAATTGTGAAAAAAAAAATGTTTATTTTCATTAGACAACAACTCTATATCGTTTTTGTAGCTTTTCAAGAAGACTTGCAGAGCAGGGGAAAGGGGTGGACAAAATTCAGATTGGGAACGAAAAGCATTTTGAGAGCAAATGGATACATTCTCACCTGAATTTGAGTCCATACTTTGTTCTTTTCTTGAGAAAAAAGATTTTAAACCCATATTTCATCCCAGGTTATATAAATCAATTATGGTATCAAAACAATTGAAAGTCCGTGTAGGTCTAAATGACAACCCTCTGTTCAAAACATTTAGTTCAGTCTCACTAAGTACATAATTGAAGATGTTTATCACATTTATTGTTGGACTCTTCTCCTGCCCCATCTTGATCTCCAAAAACCTCCTTGTCCTCTTTGCTGCTGCCCATTTCTGCTTAATGCCTCCTATTCGTGTCATCTTTTTTGACAGGGATTCCACTTGGTTGAGCGCTGGCTGTGTCATGGAACTTGTAGGGTCTGTTGGGGGGGTGGGGGTAACACATGTTTCTATTTCCTCTTCTCCTAAAAAATGATCCTCATCTTCCAATTCTAGTGCATCATTGGAATGAACAGAGATTTCTCCACCACCGGGAACTTCAGGGGCCGAATCCAAATTTTTAGAAACAGAAAAATCTACTAGTTTGCCAATGCTGGACCAATCAAAAATTCTACATTCCTTATAATCATTTTCACTCCTTTCAAATTTCCTTTTTTTGTTAGTTTGATTTTCTCATCATATGTCCTGGTGTTTTCTGAGAATTCCATAAGTAAGTGTTCATATAAAGGGGTATCAGCAAACGTTTTCAAGGTTTCTTCCTTTTTTTAAAGTTAAGCCTCTGTCTCCTTCTGAATAACAGCATTTTTGGTTAAAATCAAATCTATATATTCTTTACTCTCCTTATGGCTAATACCTTGCCATTTCTCAATAAAGCCTGTTCTGTCCATTCCACAATTCGTTGTTTTAGTATTTCAAATCCCCCTCAGTATACGGTCCACTTCCAGATATGTTTTTAAACTAATCTCTTCCCATTGTGGCCTTTTTATTTTTTGCGCCACATGTTCAAACTGTTGAAAAGCTTGTTTAGTGCTGTAGGGTGTATTTACGCTGGTGCTAGAATCATTACATAAACTAGTGTAACTAATGCCACTGTCATTATTTTTAAAGACCAATTCGCGCAGGAAGCAACTGCTGTTGCCATCATCACCGCGCTGATTCTGTTGTGGTGCCGACATGAGTTTTATAATACATATAGTGAATAGCACTAAAGTGGTATAAAGAGATGACAAATATATTCATCAAACACTCATAAAGCATTCTAAAGTATTTTTTTCTTTCAAGAACCTGTGCAGTTCACAATAAAGCAGAGTCAATGTAAGGAGGGCTACTGCACCAGGGTAGAGCCATGCTAGATCTAATAAATTAGTATCAAAACAAACAAAAGAAGACCAGCACCTTTGCAGAGACTGAGAACACTGTCTCATATATAAAGTGAAGGAACTCACCGAGTCAAACAGATCTTCTCTTGTGAAAAAAAATCCTTTATTTAAGGTGCATATAGCAAGAGCAAATAAATCCAAATGAATCAATGGTGAGGCGCATATAACAAGCATCAGACAAGCCACTTCCTGGTTACCAAAAGTCACCTGATGCATTTCACCCTATCAGGGCTTTCTCAAAGGTACAGGGTAAAAAAGCGAAACATCCCATTTATATTGTGACATTTAAAATGATATACACAACAAAGATGTAATTAAAAGAGAACTATCATAAATATTATTAACACTTTTAAAAAAGATAGAATAAACAGAATATAGCAGTCTATTAAGTGTTTGATGCAGACAGGTATATACTTATATATTTCTTTTTTTACCTTATTTCACTGGTAAATAATAATCTCCAGTAATGGCACTTACCAACAGACTGTTAATACTCAAACTATTCAACATTCTGTACAAGCTGGTGCAAATCTGCAAGAAGATGTGGCTATCAAAAAGGAATGATGGCTGTCATAAATGTGGTAATTGCAAAATTTGCAAAAAAACAACTTCAAAAACATATGCAAACTCTGTTTCAAATAGAAACACCACAGTAAGAGGCTTCATTACATGTAATACTAAAGGCGTGGTGTACATGGCTAAATGGCAATGTGATAGTTTTTATATTGATAAAACAAAAAGAATGTTTAAACACAGAATTGGAGAGCATGAGAGAGCAATTGAGGGTGAAGATTTGACTAATTCACTGGCAATGCATGTTTTTAAAACTAGAAATAGGAGAGAACATATTTTTAACTATATTGGAATTAAGAAACCATTTATTTCTAGGAGAGGAGGACATTATGATAATTTGTTGTTAAAAAAAAGAGCAATATTGGATTTTTGCCTTTAAGATGATGGAAGGAAATTGTTTAAATGGAAGAATTGAGGTGAAACCTTTTCTGAAAAAATAAGTATGAAATGTTATTGAAATTAAAATTTGTCTAACACGTTTTTTCTTTTTCTTTCTTTTTGCAGATTTGCACCAGCATCCCTCTATGCTGCTATGTTTTCCTTAAAACCATGTGCAATCTCTTCTCTTTTCTATCTGTCAATCAATTCCAGGTCTGATTTTACATTTTTATGTACAGAATGTTGAATAGTTTGAGTAGTAACAGTCTGTTGTTAAGTGTCATTAAAAAAAAAGAAAGAAATATGTAAGTATATACCTGTCTGCATAAAACACTTAATAGACTGCTATATTCTGTTTCTTCTATCTTTTTCAAAAGTGTTAATAATATTTACTGTATGATAGTTATCTTTTAATCAAACCTTTGTTGTGTATATCACTTTAAATGTCACAATATAAATGGGATGTTTCACTTTCTTACCCTATACCTTTGAGAAAGCCCTGCTGGGGCGTAATGCATCAGGTGACTTTTGGTAACCAGGAAGCAGCTTGTCTGATGCTTGTTCTACGCTCTTCACCGTTGATTCATTTAGATTTATTTGCTCTTGCTATAAGTACCTTATATAAAGGATTTTTTTGCACAAAAGATCTGTTTGACTTGTTGAGTTCCTTCACTCTACATATGAGACAGTGTTCTCAGTCTTTGCAAAGGTGCTGGTCTTCTTTTGCTTGTTTTGTCCCTTTAGTTTATGCTTTTTAAAATGTCAGATTCAGTTGTATACTACCACATGACACAATAAAAACACAGGCACACATTTTGCATCTTCTTTCTGTTGACATTTCTGTTCATTTACCTGCTTGAAACTAAAGTGTAACATGGGCACTGCTAGAGAAGTTATTTTCTTTAGGATCCAGTGTTAAGTTAATTTCCAGGCTTTTAATGATCCAATGTTATTAATTTCTAGACCTAATTGAACAGAAATGTACTGTGTTGAAATGAAGTATGTGTGTGTGTGTGTGTGTGTGTGTGTGTGTGTGTGAGTGTTCTCTGTCTCTGTTTCATTCGCTCAGTCTCATTAGAGAAACTGATACACCTGTGGAATGCCATGGGAGGGCTGTCTCCTACTGACTGCTTTTGTCTGCTTTGGGAAGTTTAACCATTGCTGTGTTGTTGACTGTTACACTGTATCAGTCCAGAATTCCTATACTTGTTCAATTCTGTTGGTAGCTTAATGGTTAAACAGGTCTTCTAACTTACACTGGCAGTCTAAAAATTCATAATAGAAGCAATTTAGTTAGGACTTTTGGACAGGAAGTCTAAATTTGGGAAGTCCCGGAAAATCTGAGACAGTTGAGAGGCATGTTTAAGTGAATAAATGTGGCTGCCATGTTTGTGATGGTAGGTCAGTTCTTGGTGTAGAGGTGGCTGATTTTCTCTTTGTGTGATGTGACCACCAACAATACCAATCATGGTTTGGACCAGGATATCACAAGACTGGTTTTGCCCAATTTATTTTCTTTGATTTTTAGATCCATTTTATAACTTTCAATACTTACTCACCTTACTTGTGTGACTTAATAGTAGCCACATCACGATTAACAAGTCAGTACCCTATACCCAAAAACAGACATCCCATCACAAATGATTGTCATTACTCACTAAATGCCTTCCATGAGGTTCTTAGAATAAAACACCCTTAAATTAAAAAATAAAATAAATATGCATTTCTCCTCATCATACCCTTCATATACACATGAGAACATAAGAACAAATACTATTCATAAAATTTCAGTGTTTAGAATTGCTTTGCTGTTCATAAAATAATGTCTTCCTATTCTTACATTCTTGCTGTAGAAATATCTGCTTCATTCCTTTCCACAAATATAAAATAAGTCTCAGTCCTCATATGTGGCCTTTTTTTATATGTACATGTGTGTTTTGATGAATTATCATTCTACAGGTGGAATTGTGCATAATTTTAACTATCATCTTTTATCTTGAACACTTGATCTATGGAATGCAGGGAAGACAAAGAAAAAAGAAACAGAGTTAGGAAGGGAGGCAATAATTTAAAGAAAAAGGTGTGTGGTAAGGAAACACAAATAAATGGGCAGAGGGGAATCCAAACTGGTTACAAAAGCTTCTTGTAGTTCTTAAAAGCACATGTATGGGAATCCAGGATGAGTGAACCTGTCCAGAAGAAATCTGGAACTCTACCAACATCAACAATCTGTCTGGTTCCAACAGTTTTCAGCATGCTAATCTTTGCATTGAAATCACATGAACTGGTTTGAAATGCAAAATAAATAACTATAGTGGACTATTTATAAAAAAAAAAAATTCAGTGACACATATGGTTTTAATGTTTATGTTTGTGTGTGCATGTGTGTGCGGCAAACATTTTGTTTTAAAGAACGGCATTTTAGAGGTGTTTCACTGTCAGGTCTAATGCAGCTTAGCTGCAATGGGCTCAGCAGTGTCAGTCCAATGAACAGCAAGGCTGATAGTGAAGCATGTATCTTTTTGAAGGGCATAAACTGCTCATAGTTGAAATGAACCAACCACACCATTCACAGAGTGACTAGCTTCTTTCATCTGCATAAACCCACCCAATGCCTTCTAGTTAGTCCTGCTGCTGTTATATTTACATTACAGAAACATTGGCTGACATGTCAAATGAAGCTAATACATCAGATCATCTTCATCTCCATAATTTTCAAATGTACCTTTTCTGCCAAATACAAGCAGTTCAGAGCCAGCCACATAGCTGTTGTTTCCTTTACTGACACATTGCTTGACATGCTGACCAGAGTAAACAAATCAGTGCCTCTAATGTGTCTGTGTATTTGCTGAATTGGAGTTATTGGGCCTTTCTGGGGAGGAGTGTCATTAATTTTAAATGCCACGTCAACACGCTGAATGGAGCACAACAACCGGTGAAAACACACAGACTCCTCTTCTGCTCTACTCGAGCATCTGTGTCTGTGTTTTAGCCACCTTTTCTGCCAAATACAAGCAGTATCAGGTCATCCACTTAGCTGCTGTTTCCTTTAATTACACACTGCCTGCCATGCCAACTGCAGCAAACAAGTCAGCTCATAAGGTGTCTGTATATTTGTTGAAATGGAGTTATTGGGCCTTTCTGAGGGGAGTCTTTCATTTCCAAGGCCATGCTGACACCTGATTGGAGCACAATGACAAGAACATGCATGCTGACTCCTCTCCTGTGCTGCTGAGGCATACATGTTTGTGTTTTAGCTGGCTGACTGGAGCTAACATGTAGGTTCATCTTCACTTCCACAGTACACAAAATGACTCACTCTTGTGACCTATACAAGGAAACTGGCTGGCTGCCACTCCACCACAGACTCCATACCAGGCCTGCCTCCTTGCAAAAAAGTCCCTGATGGGGTACATGCCTAGTGCTACTTCAGCCCTCTTTGAGCCTACACAACCATCCAAATGCACAAGGAGTGCCTCCAAGGCTGTCCTAAATGTTCCTTTCAAATGAACCACCCTTGGCTAAAGTTCCCTCTCCTAGTGTGGGTCTAAATGGTTCAATGATCTGCCTGCAGACCTTGCCGACTCCCTCAGACATGGCCACTTTAAAAGTGGTCTTTGATCTCTTTTTTCCAGCAAATCTGACTGCCAGTGTTTCTGTTAACCCATGGCCTCTGACAGTGGTTCTCGCACCCATAAAACATTACCCTGTCTCACTCCCACCCTCCTGTTCCACAACTGTCCAGTTCCCCCCCCACCTCCCACCACCTACTACCTCCCCTTGACAAAGCCTCACCTTGGCTGCTAAAACTGCATTTCTGCAGACTGGGAGCACCCCGTCTGAACTGTAACATGATTGTTAAACACTGTTCTGCACTTAATTAGTGCTGCATTAATATGTTTCTCTGCAAGTGTGGTCCTGTTTCTCCCTACTTCTTGTACCCTGCTTAATGTTGTAACTGCACATTAATTCTACTTGTTAGTTGATGACTTTCTGTTCTGGAATGCTTCATCACCTGTAAATGTCCTGTATTCCTTGTTGACTTGGAGCCTTTGTAAATGAGCCCCTGGCTCAAAGGTATTAACATGAATTTGAAATAAATAAAAAAAAAAAAAAATCAAATGTAACTTTTCTGCCAAACAAGCAGTACTGGTCCAGGCAGTCAGCTGCTGTTCTTTATACTTTTCCCCCTGACGACCTCCTAGTCTCCTTCCTCTTACTAATTATTTTATTTGTTGACCTGCCTATTCTTCCTGTGATTGATAATCTGCTATAGTTACTGGATGTATGATATTGATCCTATTCTTACTCCATAGCACTTGACTCTATAGTTGCAGTTACTGTTCTCTCCCTCTGTTTGTATTTGCTTGAATTTGCGATCACTGCTATGTGTGTTCTGTCCATTTTGTATTGTAACCCTGCATCCCTGGGTTGTACCTGGAAATGAGCCCCAGCTCAGTGTGCCTTCCCTGGTTACCAAAGTTTAAATAATAAATAATTAAATACTGACAAATGAGGACTGGTGCAAACACATGGACTTCTCTTCTTATCTACTCAGGTATCCGTGTCCATCTTTAAACCAGCTACTCTGGTTATTTTTTTTTTTTTACATTAAAGTACTGCTGGTGTGATATTGGTATTACAAAAGGGGTCTTGTGAGGTCAACAGCCAGATAGAAGAGGATGGAGAGAATAGGAAACCAGAAGTCTCAGCTAAGTATGTTGATCTCAAGTAGAGAGAAAAATAATTTTTATTGCATTATGAACTGTATTACAACCAGACCAGTAACACCTGTAAAAAACAAAAATCGTTCCTCACTGTTCTGACCCTCCCACGCTGATCTCCCACTCAGCACCCAGCACTCCACTCCCGCACACCCCCACCCACATATGTCCCACAGTGAAGACCCAGTCTACAATCAAAGACACATCTTACTGCTGAAACAGTCGACTGCTATATGAGAAACTAAGGTAAGTGTCGTTCAAGGTACTTCAATGTGGTTTTGAACTTTGATGCATCACTTTGTCATTTTTACAAATATTTTTTTTCATTATGTATTTTATATGTTTTTTCCAGTTTTCACCCGCCCACAGTCCCGTACTTACAGGTGTGCATGTGGAGGCATGCGTGCACATCTTTCCAAGATGCCCTCCCAACTTGCTGCCCCCTCCCACCTGCGCTGCCACTGGACATCCATCTGGTGGCAGCAGTACTATGGGGGGGGTGACAACCACCCCAGGAGAGGAGAGCTGCCATTAGGTGCTCAATCTTGCTCCACCTCTCCCCCCATGCCAGCACCCAATGACCCAAGTTAGTTCACAAACCCATGTAACTGACGTGGCACAAGGTGTGGTGTCCAGTGCCTCAACCCTCAGCACCACTGGCATGGCTCATTTTTGCATATTTTGACCTCAGATTTTCAACTTGGCCTTTTTGGGATCCCATCTCATGATCGACGGTGGTGGTATTATGCAAATCAGTCCCAAAAGGCGATGTAGCAATTGCTTGTCAAAAGCACCTTTTGGCCAGAATGTGAAATGAGATGGGGTCATAAGAAAGCTATATTGAAAATTTGGTGTCAAAATATGTAAAAATGGCAGTCATGAGTGTACATTGACATTTTTCTACTCTCACTTGTAATTTTGGTAATTTTAAAAATTTTGATTCCAGATTTTCAAAATAGCTATGTTTTGCATTGCCTCATGAACGTGACAGCTGTCATTTTTCAAATCCTGGCCAAAATATGTTTTTGCACCTATTGCGCAGAAAGACATTTCAGTGACACACAATGGCATTTCAGCAGGGATCTGAACATTTTCACCTACTGGATTCATGAGGTGGGGTAATAAGAAGGTTATGCTGAAAATATGGTATACAAATATGGTAAAATGCCCAGGTTATGAGTGAATGTTGCAGTATTTCAACATTCACTCATGACTTCACTAATTTTCAATTGTTTTTTATTCAAAACATTCATCATAGGCATTTTTCCACACCATTCTCATTAACGTCACAGATGTCATTTTTTTAATCCTGGATGAGTCATGTTTTCGAACTTCTGGTGTGAAATGCCATTTCAGGCAATATAATATAAATGGTAAAAGTCATTCTTATAAGAAAAATCATAAAATAAGCATTTTGAAAATTTGAGGTCAAAATTAAAAATATATGTAGTTGTTACAAACAGCTGGCCAACTAATGCAGCGGTAGCACTACCATTTGTGACACCAATGATATGAGTTCAGAAACCAGCCGGGGGTGTCAGAGGACAGGCTGGAGTGAGGAGGATCAAGTGCCACTTAGAACTGCTCTCCTCCTCTTGTGAGAGGGTGGGGGAGCATCTTGTGCTTTACTGGCCCCTGGCTGAAACTGGGGAGAGGTAGCCCAAGCTAGGACATTGGAAAGGCATAGCAGACATCTGCATGTGCACCTTAATGTCACCCTATGCCATGTCTCCCATGTGGATGAAAAATGGGAATCACCCTGGCTGCTACAAGGATGATCACCACCCTCTTCAGGCCCTGCATCTGGTGACTCAGGCTCTTTCCAGAATCTGGATACAGATCAGGCAGTTTGAGGTATTCCTCTCTACCTGCCATGGAGAGTAAGTCCTAGTGATCTACAAGACAGGTAAGTACTGAGAGAAGCCAAGGTGACAGGGCTGGGAGGACCAGTGGGAGGGAGGACCGACCTGCAGAATGGAGCAAAAAAAATGTAATTAACTTTGTGTGTAGTACCAGTCTTGCAGCAGGTATGCTTTGTTATCCTGTGCTGGTGATCTGAATGTGGAGGTGAGCTCTGTGACCCAGCTGGATGTGGAGAGGGTGGGAGATGGTGCTGTTATGTGATACACCCCAGCCAGGGATTAAAAGGTTCAAGGTTGTCCCTACAGGCACTAATGCTACATAGTAAAGACAGCTCTTCTCATGGCATAAGTCCCTGCACCATGGGTGGCAGAGGGACTGGTGCATTGGCCGACTGATGCATTCTTTGCCTTCTGGATCTGCATCTGCTGTCACATGGAGGCGGAGGGACCACAGAACCCTGTGCTTTCACAGCCCACCAGACAGCCCCAGGAGTTCTTTACATCAGTCGCTGCATGGAAGTGTAGGGCCCACAAGGGCCCTGCACTTCTGTAGGTGGAAGGAGTACAGGGCATCTACATTTGTTCATGTTGGTTCCTGACTGAGGGACCAGAGTGAATGAAGATATGATTCCACTATCTCAAAAAGAAAGGAAATTATTTACAAAAAAATTCCTTTAATGCACCAGTTAGGGTAACTTAATGCCACAAAAGTAGGGAAAAGTGGCATTAGAGTTTCCAACCTTAACTCATTACCCCCAACCACCAAGCAGCAAAAGGAAACACTATTAGCATTTTGGGCATCCACAGTGTAGGTGACTCAGTGGTGGGGCCTTCCTTGTCGTTGTTAACCTTAATGCTCTTCCCTCCCACTAGCCTGTAGTACAAGGTACAGCTCCAAACCAGTGCCACACAGTGATACAGCCCTCAAAGGTAGGGATGTGTGTTTCGCCACATGTTGTCAACACAGTTTATTGTAGCTTTCTTCATACTAGGCCCTGTGTGAAGAAAGGAGATCACATCTGATGTTGCTTGCCCATGGAATGGGGTAGGCATTAGGGTTAACAAGCCCAAGGAAGACCCCACCACTGTTTTTCCAAGACTCGGGAGATCCAAAACTCTAATATTTTTTCCTTTTGATACTGGGTGGTAGGGTTGGGGAGTTAGGGTTTGTAAAGCTTAATACCACATTTCTTGATGTTTGTGGTGTTTTTAACCTAACTGGTGCATTAACTGGATTAACAACATTTTTTGCAAAGAATGTGTCTGTCTATCTGTCTGTCTGTCTGTCTATCTATCTATCTATCTATCTATCTATCTAGCAAAAAACCTTGTTAATTCATCAGTTAGAGTGAGTACTATAGTGAAAAAAGGAGGGAAACGAGGCATTGTTTTCCAACCCTAACACCCCACCCACACCTACAGAGACTGACAGGCATTGGGGTCATCCGCCCTGACACTCACTGCATTCCATAATTAAATATGGTGAGATTATACAGATTGCACAGAAATTCACCAGAAGAAAAGGACCACACGGCCCATCCAGTCTGCCCTTATACTCTTCCCTATTCCCTTCCACCCCTCTTAACATGCTATCATCCCCTTCCCCAACCCCTTATGTCTGTCCCATTACCTCTTGAAGGCTTCCATCAACTCAGCTCCCACCACCTTCTCCGGCAAACCATTGCAGGCTTCTACTACTCTGTCTGTGAAGAACTGCCCTCTGAAATTGCCTTTCTATCTCCCGCCTTCTAATTTGAGCCCATGCCCTCTGGTACATGCTCCTTTTTTCATTTTGAACAAACTTCCTTCCTTCACCCTGTTTACACCCCTGAGGTACTTAAAAGTCTCAGTCATGTCCCCCCCTCTCCCTCCTAATCTCCAGTGGGCACAGGTTCAGCTACCTTAATCTCTGCTTATATGGCATATTCCCACATCCCTCGTACCATCTTGGTCGCCCTTCTCTGCACCCTCTCCATCATCTCTATATCCCTGCACAAGTGTGGTCTCCAGAACTGCACCCCATACTCCAGGTGCAGCCTCACCATGGTTCTGTAGAAAGGCATTAGCACCTCCATCTTTTTACTAGTAAAACCCCTTGCAATGCAGGCCAACATGCCATTGGCCTACCCACTGCCTTGCTACACTGGTTCCCTACCTTAAGATTCTGTGATACCACAATCCCCAGATCCTTTTCCTGTTCCTTTGCCATGGTTTCCTCCCTCCAAAGGAATAAGTTGCCCTCTTGTTTTTCCTCCCCATGTGCATCACTGTGCATTTCCCTGCATTAAACTTTAGTTGCCAAGTTTCTGACCACTTCTCTAGCTTCTCCAGGTCCCTCCTCATGGCCTCCACTCCCTCTTCTGAATTCACTCTATTGCAGACCTTCATATCATCTGTAAACAGGCACACCTAGCCCTCCAAGCCCTTCACGAGGTCACTAATATAGATGCTAAAGAGTAGTGGGCCTAGTACTGACCCCTGTGGCACCCTGCTGATCACTGCCTGTTCCCTGGAGCGTGTCCCATTTACTACCACTGCTTGTTTCCGACCCATCAACCAGCTCCCTACCCATCTTAAGATTTTGTGGCCCACACCAATGCCATCCAGCTTATTCACCAGCCTTCTGTGTCATATGGTGTCAAAGGCTTTGCAAAAGTCCAGGTAGGCCACACCCACTGCCCCTCCCTGGTCCATTATCTGCATCACCCAATTGAAAAACTCTATTAGGTTAGTCGATCAGGACCTACCCTTAGTGAAATCATGCTGCTTTTCATCCTGCAGACTATTTTCCTGCAGGAATGCCACCAGACTTGCCTTTAGTAATGTCCCCATTACCTCCCCCATCACTGAGTGAGACTAACAGGGTGGTAGATGGGTACAGCATATGGGAATGAGGTAAGCATTAGGATGGGTGACCCCAAAGCACAGCCCGATGTCTGTCAGTGTCTGCAGGGTGGGGGATGGAATGGCATTAGTGTTATGCTGATGATCCCATGGCACCCCCCCATGCCTGTCAGTCTCTGTAGGGTTGAAGTGGGGTGGGGCGCTAGGGTTGGAAACCCTAATGCCTCATTTCCATCCTTTTTTCACTATAGTACTCACCTTAACTGATGCATTAACCAAGTTTTTGAAATTAATTTCCTTTCTTTTTGTGAGAGTGCAACAGTATCTCCATTTTATTGTGAGAGCGCGGAGTCCTACGAACCCTGTGCTCCAGTGCCACAGTAGAGGCGCATATGTGCTGTGCCCAAATTGTAAACATAGCCATCTTATTACCCCCACCTCATCTAGCACAGTACAGATAAATTGTGAAATGGAAGCCAAAACACCATTATGCACAAGTGCAATGCCATTCTGCACCTCTGGTGTAAAAACATATTGTAGGAAGGATTTTAAAAATAACAACTGTGACAAACATGAGGTGAGGTAATAAGAGGTCTATGTTGTAAATCTGGGGTGAAAATAATGAAAAATTCCATGTTATGAATGTGCTTACCGAAACAGCAACAAACGGTTGTAACTTTGTCATTTTTTCACATCTTGACCCAGATTTTTAACATAGTCTTGTTATCAACCCACCTCATAGAAACATAGAAATTGTTGGCAGATAAGGACAGCTAGGCCCATCCAGTCTGCCCATGAGACCTATACTTGTATGTGGCCTCTGACCCTATCTTGTCAGTGTTTTTTCATTACTGCTTCCCACTCCTTCCCACCTCAAGGTTCCCTTGTGTCTGTCACAGGCATGTTTTAAATCCTGCACTGTGCTTACTCCCACCACCTCTTGTGGTAGGGATTTTTTTTAGTTGTTTAACCAGGAATAGCACACTAAGCTGAAAGCTTTTTTACAGGTGCGACCTGGGAGCACAGAGAAGTTAAGTGACTTACTCAGGGTCACACAGTATGTAAGTGGAAGCTGTGGGATTCAAACCCAGGTCTGGTCTGCTGGATGTCACCAGATTTGCAGCTCAGAGCCTTAAACCACTGAGCTATACTGCCTCCCTATTTCCTGTTAATGTACCCCCCTCCAATTTCATATCATACCCCCTCATTCTTGTACTCCTTCTACATTGGAAGACATCTCTCCTGCACCTTGTTAATGCCCTTGAGGTAGTTAAATGTTTCTATCATGTCCCTCTACCCCTCTTCAATTTCATATCATGCCCCCTCATTCTTGTACTCCTTCTACACTGGAAGATGTCTCCTTCCTGCACATTATTTATGCCCTTGAGGTACTTGAACATGTCTATCATGTCCTACCACTCCCTCCTTTCCTTCAGTGAGTACATATTGAGGTCCTTTAATCTCTCCGAATATGTTTTGTGTTGCAAGCCATGTACCATCTTGATTGCACTTCTGTGGACTGCCTCCACCCTGTCAATGTCCTTGCACAGTTGCAACCTCCAGAACTGCACACAGTAGTGTAGGGGAGGCCTCACTAGTGTATTATGAAATGGCATCACCACCTCCCACCTTCTGCTAGTGATATCTCTGCCTATGCACCCCAGCATGCCACTGGCCCTCCCAACAACATTTGTGCTCTGTTTTGACACCTTTAGGTCATCAGAAATAATTTAACTCTAGGTCCCTTTCTTCCTTGGTAATCATCAGCACCCCCCCATCCTGTGTCTCTGCCCAGGGTTCCCTCTTCCCAGGTGAATTATTTTGCATTTCTTTTCATTGACCCTCAGTTGCCACTCCTCAGACTATTTTTCAAGGCTCTCCATTTCCCTCCACAATTTCTCCACCCCTTCTGGTGTATCTACTGTGTTACAGATCTTGGTGTTATCTGCAAATAGGCACCCCTCTCCAGATCCCTCCTCATTTTCTCCACCACTTCTGAAGTATCTACTCTGTAACAGATGGTGGTATCATCTGCAAACCAAAAGGATATTGCACTCTTGGTCAAGTGGGTCTGATCCAGGATTGCTCTACAGATTTGTGAGTATATTAGGCTTGTTCTACCTTTCCCTTTGGAGAGCCATGGTTGTATATCAAGAGCGATGTCCTGCTTAGATAAGTTGGGAGGCTTTTTTAAGATGGGGGCCAGCACACTTTGCAGTTGGGGAAACCTCCAAAAGTCTGTCTTGGCCAGTGATAAAGTCATTCATATCTTTTTGAAGGATTCCAGAATTGTCTTGCCTGGGTTCAAGATACCCTTTAAGTGGAGGATACCTTTCTGCACCTTGGTACTCCAGTTCAGTGTCCAATTATCAATGCGGACAAGCAGGTTGTTCCATAAAGGGACCCACTTAAGAGGAGTAATGGCTTGTTTAATACTTTTGCTATCCAGTACCAAGACTGAATGGAGACATAGATGGCACTACATTGTTTTAACTGTTGGGGCATGGGGTAATATGAATACACCAGAGGTGGGACTGGGGGACACAGTCAAGTCTCAATAGAGAGCCAGACTAGAGGGAGGGGCCAATGAGGGAACAAACTACTGGGATGTTTGCACTCCTATAAAGGATTTATGATATCCTTGGAACCACGGGAAGTTTCATCCCCCTTTTGTTCAGTGGAATCGAAGCTGGAGTCTGCTAAGCATCAGGGCTTCACCCTCTCAAAAGAAAAATCCTATTAATGTATCCAGTTTTGCAAACCATGCTGGAAGTAATTTGATGGGGAGATGGGATAGACCGTGCAATATTTTGCTGGGTGGCCATCATTTTGATTGCAGCTACTTTTCCTGCAAGGGAAAGTTTCACTTTCTTCCATCTGTCAAAGTCTGCTCTGAGATTCTACATTAATGAAGAGGTATTCAGAACTGGAATTTTGAAGAGGTCACCCGAGAGAAGAATACCAAGGTATTTTATGAAGCTTGGTGACTATTTTAGACTGATTTGTACAAATGGGTCTGATGTACAGGCATGATTTAAAAGTAAGGCTTCAGTCTTCCCTTGATTGATTTTAAGGCCAGAGATTTGTGAAAACAACTTAGAAGAGAGATAAGATGAGGCAGGCCATCCAAGACCTTTGAGAGAAAAACTAGTAGATCATCCACATACAAACTAGCATGGATTTCCATCTCCTTGATTGTGATACCTTGAATCTTCGGGTGATCCCAAATTGCAGTGGTCAGTGGCTCAATGGTTAATACAAGAAACATAGGGAATAAATGGCAACCTTGTTGAATGCCTTTATGAAGTAAGAAAGTGGAAGACAAGGTGGAGTTTGTCAGAACCAATGCCCTCGGGCTTAATATAAAGTTTGTATCCATGCTGAAAAGTATGGACCAAAACCCATATGGTGGAGGACTCTGAGAAGTATTCCCACTCCACCAAATCAAAGGCTTTCTCAAAGTCTATGGAGACTACAGCCGTAGGGTAAGTAGTTTTGTTAGCTTGTGCAATAATAGACATTAAGGATCAGAGATGGTCAGAGGCAAGCTTACCTTTTGTAAAGCCTGCTTGGACCGGATGTATAATTGTGGGAAGAATCTTGTCTAAACCCAGGGCAAGTGCTTTAGCCAGAATCTTCACGTCCACGTGTATCAATGATATATGGCAGCAGCTGGCCAGGAGATGTGGATCCTTCCCTTCCTTAGGGAGCACCATTATTATTGCTTCCTTAAAAGATGGAGGGAGTGCCTTGGAGAGGTGGGATTCTGAAAACATATTGTAGAGATACAGACTGACTATAGGAGCTAGGTGTGCATATAGGTCCACGGGTATCCCATCCCCACTGGGTGGTTTGTTCTTATTTAACACCTGTATAGCTGTTTGGATTTCCACCAATGAGTGAGGAGTCCAGGGAGCCCCTTTGTTGGGGGGTTAGCTGTGGCATATTGAGTTTGTACAGAAAGTTGTTGATTTGGGGACTTGGTCTGCTGTTGCAGTACTATATAGGTGCTCTTAAAATTGAGCCATGATTTTATTTATTGCACCTGGATTGTGCTGGCAGGTGCCAGAGGGGTCCTTTAGCATTGGTATGTGGTGCTCTGCCTATTGTTTTCTCAGACAGTAAGACAACAGATGTCCTGTCTTTTCTCCTGCATCCCAGTATTTGTACCTGGTATGAATTAAAGCTGGTTCTGCTTTATGGGTCAATAACAAGTTGATTTGGGTCTGATTCCCTGTAAATTTAGTTAACACAGACTTCACTTGCTTAGGATTTTTGGCTATTTAATATTCTTGGTCTCAAAGTGCCAGGAACTCCTCCATTTATTTCAGATGTGTCTCTCTCTCTTTCTCTGATGTCTGGCCACAAATCCCATGATTTCTGTCAGTATTGTCACCTTAAAAGCCTCCCACAATGTGTCAGCAATAACTTCCCCTGTGTAATTCCCTTGAAAGAATCTGGTTGCTACTTCTGTGACCAATTTAAGAAAGCATTTGTCCCTCATCAGTAAGGTGTTCAATCTCAATATAGAGGACCGGGGAGCTTCAGGCCCCCAAATCACCAATGCACAGACTGGGGCATGATCCAATATCACTAGGGGTTCTAAATCTCAGGTAATAGCTTTCTGAATAAGAGGAATGGAGCCCAATGGCAAGTCTAGTCTGTTAGCTGACCCATGCACTGGGGAACTGTAAGTAAAATCCTTGACCATTGGGTTAAAGGACCTCCAGATGTATTTGAGGGAATGGTCCTCCATCATATGGGTTAGGGCCTTGGAAGCCCTAGGATTCAGTTCCACAGTGTGGAGGGATATATCCATGTCTGGGACTAATGTTGTGTTGAAGTCACCTCCAATTAAGCAGGGTATCATGGTGGGAGCAAATTCCCGGAGCTTTTGGCTGAAAGAGTGATAAAAGCATGGGGGAGTCAGAATTAGGACCATATATTGAACCAAGTATCAGTGAACAATCTGGAGGAGTAAATTGTAATATCAACCAATGACCTTCAGCATCATTCTCCTGCTTCTGTATTTTCCAGGGTAGGGATTTATGGACTAATATGGAAACCCTCCCTTTTGGATGAGGGAGCACAACTGTGCACTTCCAATCTCATCCACTCCCAACGAAGCTTACTAGCTTCAGAGGCTACCAACTTGTCTCCTAAAGGAAAGCTTTGTTTGTTCACAGGTTCTTCAGATGTGAGAGAACCTGCTTTTTTTGATTGGAGAATTGCGCCCATGCACATTCCATGTGACACTTTTGAGATCAGCCATAAGAAAGGCTATATACTATTAATTCTGTGTCTGGGTGGGTAGAAGAAAGGCTTGAGCTGGAAGCCAAAAATCTGAATTTAAAGTCAGGAGAATTATGTTGGGGTACCCCAAAGGAGAATGTAGTCAAGTATGCATATAAATCCCACCTGAGAATGTGAGATGTATCTGAAAATGATTCACATGAAACTGTGTTATCATATACAAATGTGCATCTGCATTCCAAGTTAATGTTGTCAACAATCATAACCAGAATAATATCAATAAACTTTCTTAACAGCAGAGGGCTGCCAATCAGCTCTTCCTAACCAATAAAGGAGTGCTTGATGGAGGCCTTCAAATACTGGGGCTATGAACTCTGTAAGGCCAGCAATCCAATATTTGCCAAAAGGCCAAAAAGAGTCATGCCCAGGGCAATACTAGTAGAAAAAGCAATCCTTTCGTAAGCACTTCACAGGGTATGGCTACGCACTACTTGCTAACTCCTGCTTGGGTATGGGAGGATGCCATAAAACTTGTGCCACTTAGGGGTGGTAAGCTTTAACCCCTCTCCTCCTAAGTCAGTTAGATGCCAGTCTGTGTTAAACCATACAGAACCCACCTTATAGAAAGGACAACCATCAACTGGGTAACCTGAGAGAAGGATAGCAAATGAGCAGTTGAGATTGGTTCTAAAAGAAAGGTGTCTCTATACGAGAGCAGAAATACCCCTCCAATTACTTATACTGAACACCTCTACAATCAGAGCACCAAATGACCCCAATACGAGGGTCCGAGTGCAGTTGTTGGGGGTAAGACCCTGTACCTAGAGAGTCTAGCCTTAGATCTCTGGGTTTGTAAAACAGAGCTAATGGAAGTCCATTATGATGTCTTGGTACCCAGGGGCATAAGGAGAGTGGGGGAGGAGGATAGCTTACAGGTGAGTGTACTTCTCATCCAATAAATCCTGTCATTAGCTAGGTGTCATTATAAGGGAACACTCCCTGTGTTGACTTATACCTTTCATCACCCCTGAAAGGGCTACCTGAAAGCAAACCTATTCTGCCATAAGTGGCATAACTGTAACACCAAACTGTAAAACTGTCTCTCAGCAGAAGGGAGAGTGGTACTTCTGTGCCATGTACAGTATATAACACATTGTGGGTTTTTTATTTTTGGTTTTGTTAAAGCAACATGTATTACTCTTTATAGGATAGAAACCACAGAGATCATTCAAATATTTTAGGCTGCTGAACAAAGTGCAGCTGAAACGTCAAACTTGTACACCTGAGAATTGGCTCATTTCTGAAACTTAGGGCCCAGAGAAATCCAGGGCTGGCTTTGTGAGACCTACTATCTGACCGAACAATGGCCCAGGACAGAGCATCATGAAAATCTAGTCAGTCACTTCTGTGTGGTGCTCAGTATGCTGGGCCCTTGTTAAGGAGGAGAGCACCAAACCTTGTGGCGAGTGACTTGCTGACTTCAGAAATATATCCTGAGTATGAGATGGGGTCCCTATAGTTTGGGGACAAGCAATCAGTTTGTAGACCACTTCGGTGGACTGTGTTCACCAGCACATGAGTAAGGAGAGGGGGAAATCAACAGTCCCCTGTGAGATGAATCTCAAGAAGCAACTAATAAACTTGAGGAACCTGAATCATTTACCTCAACTAACCAGACCCTATTTCTTAGAGTTGCTTGAATCTTCAGTTCCCGATGATGTAAGCAGAGGAAGAGGGTTTTAGCTGCCTGGTCCACCCATAAGGCTTCTTCAGCTGCTTGTTCCTCGGAGGTCTTGAAGCAGGATAACAGCTTTCCTGGGCAGTGCAGGCTGGTTGATCCAATTCCAGAGCCACAAATCTATTGGAATTAATAAACTGATGCAGGCCAAGGGGTGATTCAGGAGATCCAGACCTACAGCTCCGACTGCAGGACCTGTGGTATGCAGATGAGTTGTCTTTTCTAAAGTTCCCCTTGTGCAGAGGCCTTCCTTTTGATTCCTTCACTTGCTGCCAATGAGGGTCAAAATAAGCTTTCTAGATCTTCCTGAGTTTATGCAGCTCACTGCGAGGATGCTGTCTTCTCATATCAAATACTGTACCAATGTCCATTGGAGCCTCAACCACTGGTGTCTGGGAATGCTGGTAAATAAATTGCTCGACTGCTGCAGGGAATGAAAAAGATTGCTGTACCCCATTGATTGTTATGTGAAGTGTGGCAGGGTACCTCACAGTGTACTGGAACTCCATCTGTGTTAGCTTTTTCCAAGCTGTGGTAAATGCCAAACATCTATTTGATAAATCCACTGAGAAATCTTGAAAAAATCTGATTGTTATACCACCAAGACAGTGGTCCTCGTTCCCTCGCAAGTCATAGAATATTGTCACAGACAGGGAACCTGAGTAGCTTCACTATTATGAGCCTTGGTTGTTGGTTTGGTTGAGGCCTCAGAGCAAGAGTCCAGTGTGCGCTTTCTGTTTCAATGGGCAGACAGTCCGGGGCATTCAGGAGCTCTAGAATAGTGGCTTGTGAAAAACAAACCATGTCAGGGAGTTTGACTTTCTTTCAGGAAATCCCACCAGCCTCATATTATTCTTCCTCGACCTGTTCTCTAGATCATTCACCTACTCAAGGAGGTAAGTGATGTTAGCATTTTGTTCATTGCTTAGATCCTGAGTGTGGGTAGATGTGTCCTCTAGCTGGGTGACCTGGTATTCCATAGCTGTAGTTCTGCTGCCAAGCTGTGCCAGGTCATTTTTAGTGTCCATTGTTGTTTGTTCCAGATCAGCTGTAGCTTGCAGGACCTGGGACAGCATCTGTTGAATCTGTTTCACGTCCGCTGGGTCAGGAATAGGAGCACTCATTTCTGAGGATGTTAAGCAGGCTTACTCGGCCCTGCCAACCACAAGACTTATCTCTTAGATGAGCTGACAGCACTCCGGGTTCCTGATAAATTTGTCCAATACAGGTATCGATCTGTTGCTGATCAGCTCCTCTCCTCCAATCTGCTGGCATTGTACCTTAAACAGGAACCTCATTGATGGATTTTAAATGATTAAGTTGGTACAGTGCTACCTAAACAATTCAAGCTGCCATCTTGTTTGATGGCTGGCCACACCTCCTCTCAGGATAATGCTCTTTATTTACTTACAATGTAACAGGTACTAAATCCATGCAAGCCCTTAACAGGAGTGCTGGCAGAAACCACCAATGATCACTATGACTGATTTTGTGTCTTATCACGTCATCAGGGACTGCCAACCTGCTTCTGTGTGTGTCTTAAATCCTAATCCATTTAAAGACATAGTGGATAAATCTTAAAACAATGTACAAAACTTACAGAGTGCAAAAAATAGCATGGTATATGCAATTAATATATTCAGTAAATGTAATGCCCTAATCTGTACACACATATTAAAACATTTCATATAGTATCCTTATTGGTGACACAAAACAGTTAATTCAAAATATCAATTTTACCTCTTTTCTGAATTTTTTACAAAGGAGTTGTATATAGTTCATTTCAATGTTCTTACTAGAATGTAATCCTTCATGATAGTGTAAAAGAATGTAAAAAGAAAAACATGATGGGTAAGGGTAAGGGTAAGCAACCATGGGGGGGGTCAGAAAGAGGGAAGTGCAGTAGGGGGACAGGTCATAAAAAAGATGTGCTCATACAGAACAGGATGAAGAAAGACAGATTAGGGTAGAGGGATTCTTGATGCCTACAAAAAATGGAAGAAAAGACAGAGCAGCATGCATGTAGTACAGAAGGGGAAGAGGAAGTTGCTTAACCAGGAAAGGTACGCAACGCCAAAGCTTGTTTCCAGGAGATACCTGTGAGCAGAAGGAAGTTAAATGACTTGCTCAGAGTCACACAGTATGCAAGTGGGGTCTGTGGTATTCAGAATGGCCCTTAGGCCAGTTTAAGTGAAACAATTGGCTTCAGCTGTGTGCTCTATTAGTACCTTAGCCGCACCCTGCTGTTCTTGGTACATCCCTTCCTATCAGCTCAGCTCCACCACCCCACATTCAGTGGTACCTCCCTCTGCTTTGCTCTCCCTCCCTGCTTCCATGGTTTTGGCACCTTTTCTGCTCTAAACTTCCCTTCACCTCGGCACCCTCTCCCCCAGCCTAGCAGTTCTGAGACCATGTCCCCAGTACCTCCACCTGGCACTTCCCTCACAGTATTTACTCTTACCCCACATTTTCCAAACAGCTCCATCTCCACACTCACCTCAGCGAATGCTTCCTTACCCCACCATGGGTTTGCCCACATGTTTGCTCCTCTTGTCCTCCACACCCTGATAGTTCACCTACCATGCCTTAATGGCCCCCTGATGACAAAACTCCCTTTATTCCCTAATCCCTCTCTTGCTAACAAGGTCCTTACAACCTTCCAGGTCCAAGGGTGCACAACGTCCAGGGGGACACTTATCTCCTTGCCACCCTGAGTGCCACCCCCACCCTCGTACACCTAGCTTAGTCAAAGACTTGTTCTACTCTCTCTTATCACACTGCCTACACCACTGCTGATTCTCCCTGGTCTGCTGTGCCCTTGTGGCCAAGTACCTCAAACACATGGAAACCTCCCCATACAAATGCCCCACCACAAACTGGAAATGGACTCGCCTAATCCTGCTCCTTCTCCTCCTCTCCGGCTCTGTCCACCCAAACCCCAGCCCCATACCCCTGGTTTTCATCACCAATCCCCCCCCTACCCATTGGCCAGGACAAGAAATCTATTAGCATCACCCACCTGAACATTCAGAGCTTGCTTGCTAAAATGACCTCATTTGAAGCCTTGGTTGAACTTAACCATATCGACATCATCACCGTCTCTGAGATTTGGCTGTCAACTAAAATCTCTTCTTAGGAAATTGAAATAAATGGATACTCACTAATAAGAAAAGACAGACCCAAAAAAAGAGGAGGAGACTGCCTTTTCTTTATTTCTGTTAGGCTCCCCTTCACTGAACTCCCCTTGGAAGCAGAAGCCTCCACGCCTGAATCACTGTCCATAAACCTTATAATTGGAAATAGCAAAATCTTAACTATCTCTACAGTCTACCTACCCCCAGGGACCCCCATCGGTGAACTTGAGTCATCGCACCAATAAAAGCCCAAATATTCTGGCCCCAGATAGGTGTGGAGAGAGTGGAACAGTTATTTTCTGATCAGAGGATTATCTCTTTCCAAGAAGGTTATGCTAGGTTTCATTGGGAGGAAACCACAATTTTCAAATATTTGCAACTAGTACATTCATTAAGGCAGCATTTTGGAGCAAAGGGATGGCATGACTCTTTTTCTAAGAAGATAACTCCATATCTAGACACCATCCCTCTCTCACATGTAATATCATTTTCATACAATTTTCTTGGATCAACGATGGAAACAACGGACAACCACTGTTATACTCATTGGGACAAGGTTTTCCGGACCCTTGCTAGTCCTAATGACTGGTCTTTTGTTTGGGCACACCTATATAGGTATATTAAATGGGATAAATATAGATATATGCAATTTCGTATAATTCATAACTTATATTATTCCCCACTCAAACTACATCGATTTGGCCTCCAGCATAACAGTTGTTGTCCTAGATGTCAACAGGAGGATGCTGATATGATTCACATGTTATGGTCATGTGAGAAAATAATTACCTTCTGGCGAAGTATAGAGAGCAGGTTAAATCCCCTATTGGCCTTGGCAGGTTTTTTCCAAATTGAAATATGTATAATTGGAGAATACACATTAATACCTGGGGGCATCCAGAGAGCCCACATGGCCTTGATATCGGCATGTGTGAAAAATGTGATATTAAGAAGGTGGAAGGACACTGCTGTCCCTACTTACCTGGAATGGTTTCATGAAATAATGTTTGCCCTGCAAGCAGAGTATCTGATCGCTAAATTGTCCAAAATATCAAGAAATATGCAAGAGATAGGAGCCTCTCTACACTTTGCTAATAAGCAATTAATGAGCCGGGGAGACTGAATTTTTTAGTTCAACAATGCTCCAGCAGTTTAGATAATTTATTTTACGTAAGGTTTTAATCTACTAAAAGGTGGCAGACTGGGGAATGGGGGTGTGGTAGGGAGGGATTCAGTAAGCTACAGATCACGAATTGTATGGTTGTACTATATACGGTTTATAATTGTTGTTTCGAACGATGGGCAATATATATGTCATCTGTTATATGCTTACACTTAATGAAAACTGCAATAAAGTATTTTAAACAAGAACTTGAGTCATCGCTTTCAACAAAATTGTCCTTCCCAAGGAACAGGGAATGGATAATCTTAGTGATTTTAACATTAACAGGGAAAACAGCCAGTCTGATAGGGCCAAAGATCTGCTTGCCAGCTATTGGCTGCATCAACTCATTACCACACCCACTAGAACAAACTATAAAACAGGCTATAGCTCTGCCTTTGAATGAATAGTCATTTTAAACCTCTCCAGAATAGTGGCTTCTGGAGTACTCACGGACTCCATTAGCTACCACTGCACAACATTTTGTCAGTCAGCAAAAGCCCTCAAATCCTTACCAAACTTCATCTATTCAAGGCAATTGAAAAAGGCTAACATGGATGAACTCACATGAATTCAAAAACGCAGACTGATCTTTTGCCTCCAACATAAACAACACTGACTCCACCATCATAGCATTCTCCAGCATCTTCAACTCTATTTGAGACTCCCTTATCCCCCCAAAAAAGATTTGAGTGCATGGGCATCAAAACATAGGGGTCAATCCAGATCTCCTCAGACTTATGCCTTACAGGGACAAGGTCTAGATTAAGTACAAAAAGTCAAACTCACCCACACTTCTCCAGGAATATTAAACCCTCCACAATAGATGTAAGTCTGCTGTCCATGCAGCAAAGGTAAATCACCTCAAGAACAGCCAACTATATAACAAAGCAAACTCCAAGCAACTCTGGGGGACACTAAACTCCTTACTGGGCAAAGACAGGAAATCCAAGCAAATCACCTTTCTCACAGATAGGAAGTTATCAAATGACCCAGAATGCGTGGCATCCTTGTTTAATTCCTTTTTCAGGGATTTAAACAAATACAAGACCCCTCTCCCCTCTGACATTCATGCTCAGCCCTCAGCACCACCCCCCACAAACCTTTAGAATCTGCCCCTACTTTCTACTTTAAAGCACTCTTCACTGCCGATACTGTTAAACTCATTAAGAAGAATAACCCAAAACCCAGCACTGGCCCAGATGGCCTTGAGTACGACATCCTCAAACTAGTCATTAAGGACATTGCCATCCCCCTTACAAATATCCTTAATTTCGCACTCTGTTCAGGTACTTTCCTGGCGGCTTGGAAAATTGCCTCCATTAGGCCTCTTCACAAAGGAGATTCTAACCAATAAGTCAGTAGCTATAGACCCATCTCCATACTACCCACCCCTCCAAAATCATAGAAAAAATAGTCCATACACAAATCACAGAGCACTTAAATAAATATCACATCCTCTCAGGAGTTCAACATAGTTTCAGGCAAAACACAATACCGAAACTGCCCTCATGAGGTTCACCACTGATGTTTACCAGGCCACTGATGACAACCTATCTATGGGCTCTGTTTTCATGGATGTAACCAAGGCTTTCGACCTGGTAGACCACAATATGCTCCTGGTGACACTCTGCCAAATGAACTTCTCCATTAACACTGTAAACTGGACTGGTAACTTTCTCCATCCAAGGTACCACAGAACTGTTACTGAAGGCCAATCCTCAACAAACTGCCTTATCAAGTATGGAGTCCCACTGGTGTCAATCCTTGGGCCCGTCCTATTTTTTCCTTTTATTAACAACATCCCCTCAGTGTGTTCTCAAACTAACATCATCCTTTACGCAGATGACGCTGCTTTATACTGTCATGACAGTAATCCTACCACCCTCCTCTCCAAACTTCAGAAGGATTTCTATAATCTCCATAATTGGTTTACCTCCCTCAGACTGGTTCTAACCACCAAAAAAACAAAATGTATGATTTTCTCTAGCAACCGGAAACCATCAAACTTCAACCTCATACTCCTGGACATTGATGTTGTCTCCATTGAGCGGGTCTGAGAATTTAAATACCTCGGTGTAAGACTGGATGACCACGTCTCTTTTGGACCACACATAACACAATTGATCAATAAAATACACCAAAGATTTGAGCTTCTGTACAGGATTTGTCAAATTCTTATCCCAGAGATGAGAATGCAGCTTGCCTCCAGCTTATTATTCCCCCTTCTTGATTACAGGTCCCTCATTTTCTTGCCCCCACCAAACTACACCAATTGCACTAAGCTAAAAGCAGCATACAATAACATAATCAGATTCATCACTGGGCTTCCCTTTCTCACCAACAGCTGTACTCTTTATAACACTATCAAATGGTTCTCACTTGAAGACAGGTTTGCCTGGAAGACACACATGTTCATGGATAAAATTCTCAACAACCTCCTCCCCCACAGTGTCTCCTCTATGTTCATAAGATCTGACCCTGCTCATCCTACTAGGAGTGTGTCCTCCTCCCTCTTTAGGGTCCCATTCTTCAGCACCTCTCTGGGACAGAAATCACTCTCTTTCAAGGGCTCTAAACTATTCAACACCCTACCACCTAACCTTTCAGTTTGCTCCTCCTTTGAATCCTTTAAGGCTAATCTTAGAAAGGACTTACTCAACACCCCCCCACAACTGCTACTAGCTACTCCTGTTCTAAGATATGTTAACCACACTCTCCACCACTCCCCCATTCTGCATCAGACATACTCTTTACTTTGCTCTATCTCTAATCAGTTGACTTGGGCCTGGATTGGCTAATGAGGTGATTAGCATATCCTTGCTGAATATTGCAAATTTGCTCCAAGCCCATTTCAATTTGGGCCATGCATCTGAATTGTGCTGAGCATCTCTGTATGGTGCATTTCCTGCACATGCACAATGCACAGCACCGTGGTTAACATACATGGCGGAGCATGTCCAATGTTACTTGATGTGTATGCACATCTCCCTGTGCTGTGCAATTGCCCACAATTGCACATATATGTGGACATGTGCCATGTGGTTGGCTGCCTGTATGACATTAGCCATGCACCGTGCAATGCACAGTGCTGTGCTAGTGCCTACTATGGCGCATGTCTGCGCAACTGTGCCACATGGTTGGCTGCAAGTGTGGCAATATGTGCCCTCAACAAGATGGCACCTGTGTGGGGTCATGTGTGCATGTGCCACTAGTGTCACCCATTCTCCCATGTGGCAATACACTGCTGCACATGCATGGTACTGCTTTATTAGTACAAAGTGTGCAGCCCTATTGCGCATGTGTGTGTCATGCAGTGCACTACTGTATGCTGGCCTATTGTGCAACAGGTGTGGCCTGGCCACACATTGTGCTGAGTGCCATTCTGCAACACTGCACCACCACCTGTTTGTTAGGGAAGCCATGGCACGTGCTGGGGAGGCCAGACCACAAGCACTCAACTGGTCTGATGTTGAGCTGGCAAACTTAGTGGCTATTGTGGTCCCCCTGGAGGGCCAGTTGTTTGGTGGGGAGGAGCTGAGGGAGGCAAGGTCCCAGGTTTGGGCCCATGTTGGTGGGGAGCTCCAGCAGAAGACAAGCTTACCCAAGTCAGGGGAGCAGTGCCAGCATTGTTATAGGGACCTCCAGAGGTGGAATCCTAATCTGCTATGGTTCTACAGCACCAGGTCCACACAGGGTCAGTGCCACTTCCAGATATGTATGTCCTGTGTGCATGCATTCTTCTACTGTTCTTTGGTGTTTCAGGGTGTGTGGCAGGTGCATGTATCCCTGCCCACTTGGCTGCCATGGTTCTGGTTGCAGGGCCATGTCATTGGTTCCATGCATTCCATGGATTGCTCTGTGTGGTCTTGTGGTCCACTGTGCTGTTGCCAAGGTACTGTGACATTACATTGGAAGTTGCCCTTCAGTCGGCACATGTCATGCCGCTCCATGCTGCGCTGTGTCACTGTTTGAGGGGGTGTATGTTCCAGCATGATGTTCACAGTGCTGTTCCATTGTGTTCCCCTTGCAGGTCTAGAGGAGCACCAGCAGGCTAGCAGAGGAGCTGAAAAGTGGTCAGGAGTGATAGGAGGAGAAGCACAGCCATGAGGGCTGCCCAGGCCTGCAGGTAGGTACACTGCATGTGCTGCCTCTGTGTGGGCATGGAGTATAGGGAGGTTGGATTGCCCACAGTGGGTCATTGTCTGCTTCCTCTCCATGTCCATGTTGTGGCTGTCAAGCACAGATGTATCATTGTGTCAGCAGTGTGTGGTGGTCACCATGTGCCCATGGCCCCTGTGTGCAAGTCCCCTGTTGCTGTGTCTAGTCATGGCTGTGGGCAACCACCAGTGCTCACATGGGATCTCCTCAGTGCCTGCATGATTGGTGTGCATGGGGGCAGGTTCCCATTCTGTGGGGGACATGGCTGCTTGTCCCTTGGTGACATCCTCTGCCTGTTTACTGTGCCATGTCTCAGGTACTGTGTGGCTTTATGTCCCGGCATGTTGCCAGTATGTGCTGCACATGGTGGGTTGATGGCCCTCTGCATGGGGAAGGCCAGCATCAGGCATGCACACACAGCCCAGAGGGGGAGGGCTGTGCTGTGTGAACTGTGGCACTGAGTCTGTGTTCTTTGTCTCCCCAGCGTAGGTCATCCAGCAGCAGCACAATGCAGGAGGACAGGGCTGATGGTGGGTGGATGGAGGGTGACAGCTGAGAGGATTCTCATGGCCATGTTTCAGTGCCTGGTGGCCCAGCTGCGCTTATCATGGAGGATCCTGTGGGAGCTGTGCAACCTGCAGAGCCTGATGGAGGGACAGGCAGCCTGTGGCCCGGGACATTAGGCCCCCTACAAATAGACAATCCCCCTGTGCATTGCCCTATTTGACCCATCCCCCACCCATTCTCCCTACTGTAAATAGTTCCACCCCTGTAGTACCTGTTCCCCCTTCCACCCTGACCCAAAGTCATTTCTTGTAAATAGTTATATCTTTTACCCAGCTTTTTATTCTGTTCTGTTCCTGTTGTAATGTTTTTGCCATATTAGTTTGTATTAAAATATTTTGCTGATAACTGCGTTTGTGTATGGTCCTCACTGATCAGTTGTTGGGTTGTATGGTTGCCCAGTGCCCCTTGCGTGTCACTGCCTTTTTGTAGATGTGCCTTGGCACAACTGTATGGCCTGTCCACCTTATTGTACCCCTCCATTTGTCAGGCTGTCCCCTTTGCTACCTCTGGGGTGTCCATCAGTGCTGCTCACATTGTCACTTGCACATCACCCCGTTCTGGTGCTGTGTATGCCTCTACTTTATTCCTGGTCCCCCTACAGTTGTATTGCACTGTTTACAGTCCTGTGTACCTGTGGGCATGTGCCCTAGGGCTGCCAGCCTGTGTACCAGTTTACCTGTCTACCACTGTGCCTGTGCCATGGCTAACATGATCTCCCTGCTTGGTTCTTCTGTACTGTTTCCACAGAGCATGGCTAGGCCGGACTACCCGTTGTGCCTCTGGTGTTGGGGTGCTCTGTCACTGCCCTCCTCTATGCCATGCAAAGTGTGACTTTTTGTCCCCTGGGTTGGTAGTGTGTGTGGTGCTTCATACTATACCCATGGTGGCCAGATCTGTGTCCATTGTGCACTTTGTCAGTGTCGTCCTCCAACTCTCTTGCCTAGGGGTGCTTTCCTCCCTATTTTGGCTATTGTACCACACTCATTTCCCATTGCACATCCTTCCCTGTTGTTCCACTGTCCCAGGCTAGGTTGCTCCTGTTGTTATCTTCAATCCTCCCCAGTTGCTGCAGTGCATTTCCAGGTGCACCAGCACATTTCAGGATGTGCTATGGTGCATCTTTGCTATATTCAGACTGGTATGCACTGGCACATCTCTACCACGCATCTTTTGAATAATGCACTGTTTTGCAATGGTGCATCTTAGATGCATGGCACAACCACTTGCACAATTTCCAGGTGTAATTTTGAATATGGGTGCCCGAGCATGTTATCAAAAACACATACAAATATCCATTTTAAGATGCTTTTTTGAGGAAAGAAGAATGGTAAAGATTTGAAACCTAAAACTATCAGGTGTGTTAGCTCTCTAAAAAAATGTTTTAGTAGTGTGAGAACAAAATAATTTAAAATAAAAAAAATAACAGTTTTAAATATTGCTGATTGAACATGAGAAATAGCATTTTTTCAGGAACTTTTCATAAGGTCTTCTCATGCATCCATTGTCCTTAACAGGTACACAACACCTTTGTGACAAGTCATATTTCATCTTAACTGTTGCCTCCACCATCATTGAAGAGACTGTTCTACATTAGGAGCCCATTCCCAGTGTCAGCCCCCTCAAAAAAATCTGGATGACACCAGCAGCCTATCTCTGATATTGGACCCCACCCTAAAAACCTGGCCAACACCAGAAGCCCTTCCATGGTATCAAAACCCTTCTCTCAAAAAGTTAGATGGCACAAGTATACACATGCACTGTTGGTACACCTCCCCCCAAAATAATCCTTCTGTCAGTGAGAGTCCATCACTGGTGTAGCCCCCCCCCCCACACCAATAAAAAGCTAATCAATTAAGGTTCTATGACAAAAATCCCATCCTGGTGCCTCACTTCAGCCTCCAACACCTCTTCCCAAACAAGAAGTGTGGTTACCATTCAAAAAATTATCTCAGATGGCTCAAAACTGCCTCTCTTGAACCCATCCCTTACCAGAGCCAAATTAATTGAAAAAAACATTGCCAACATTAGGTTAATGTCAATCCTGCTTCAAACAATTGTTCAAACCCCAAGAAACAACACTACATTTAACAAAATTCAGGGTAATCATCACCATAAGTTTTCATTTCCCTTCTTTTCAGGCTTTGTTCTTCAGCCATAATGGATACCTAAATGTAGTCATTTGCAATTAAATAGGTATATGCACCTGAGGGAGGATTTGTGTATACTAACAAATGTAAAATGCTTAAACGGAGCCTTGTAGAACTCTTATACTGATATAACATTAGGCTCAGTGTCTTCAATAACTACTGTATGTTCTGTTTCCCTAAGAAAGATAGCTTTGAAACTATTACAGAGCCTTATCAATAGAGTCTAAGTGTTGACATTTGTTAGCTAATACGCTGTGATTAACTGTCAAGTACTTTCTTAGGGTCAAGTGAAAAGGCACCACACAATTTTCTATGATCAAAAGCAGTGGGGATTCTGTCTATAAATTCTGAAAATGCACTTGTTTTTGGAATAAAATGGCTTGGAGCCAAACTGTCTATCATCCTATTATACTACTTTGATACAGTCAATTTTAAGAACTGGTTGAAGTTTATCCAATAAGGTAAACAGACAAAAAAAAACGAAAAAAAAAAGATAACATAGGGCAAGTGTAATAGCTAGCAGCTTCAGCCACAGATCATACATTCAATCAAATTAAATTCAGTCATTCCATCTGCACTGCCGAGATGTGTTTCTCACAGCATAGCACATTAATAAATGGCATGTTTAAAGCATAAACATGCCAAATGATGGCAAGACAGGATTCTGGTACTGTTACTAGGGCAAAGGTGTCAGTGTCAAAATACACAACTGTGCTTTTCACATTTAATGTGGAAAAAAATCCTATATACAAATAATACTACAGTCAAGCCTGAAGAATACAAACTCTGGCCAGAGCCAATAGGGCTGCAGGTGAGGAATTTGTGTCAAACTGGTTCCATTGTAGGATGGTGGTCCCTTGCAAAGCACCACAACAAGCAAGTTGCCAAACCCAAATGATAGGAAAGAGAACAAAGCCAGAGATCAAATAGGGTCTGTGGTTTCTGCAGCAGGTTGAGAAAATGGGCAGACTGGGTGGGCCTAGCGGTCCTTATCTGCCATACATTTCTATGTTGATAGTGTGGCTCTTGTGATATGCAAAATGTAAGGATCCTGATAAAAAAGTGAGATGCAATCATATTGATAAATCTGCTTGTGTGACCATAATTGAAAGCAAACTTAATGCATAAAAACCTGATTAAACAGTACTATCCAACAGCCTCATTTGTAAAGCAAAGCATAAAAATAAAGAATTTATTCTCAGAATGCTCCTCTACTTACAACACTGGGGCAATGTTTTAAGGGTCTTAAGGGAGCATCTTTTGTGCAGTCCTCATGATGGATGGATTGTTTACAGCCTAAACTCCCTTCCACAAGGGAAGTGTTAGTTGAGAATGCAGCAACTGGTGTTCATCATCTTCAAATATTTTCTACGGCAAGCACAGTGCCAAGTATCTCTTATACTAACTAAGAGGTGGCACCTGAAATCATGGTTGGACAATTTTATGTCTTGATTAGATTGCTATATTAGGAGGAATTGCTAAAATTGGAGACTGAAGCTTCCCATAACTAATGGGATAAACTTTTCAATACCCCCGTAATGATGTCACTAGAAATACTGTGTAGCAGAAATTGTGTAAAATAAGTGCATACAATAAGGGGATGGGTCCTAAGGTAAGGAATAATGACATGATATATTTATGAATATTGTAGTATAATTTGCTAAGTGATTTTAAAACAAAAAGTTATTTGACTTTTGCATTAAGTTCCATGGGATCTTTAACTTCCACCGGGACAACCAGAAAATATGGACAGAATGTACCTTGGTTTAACATCTCATACAAAGTCTAACACCTTAACATCGGAGTAGTACATCTCATACCCAGGTGCTACACTACAGTATCAATACTGGGTATTAGCCAAATTTCCTGGTGTGGGCACCCGCCTATGTCTTTCTTGCCCCAGAGGCAAGCATGCAACCTTTTGAGACAATAACACTAAATATCCAACATGTTCACAGAAACAAAGAATTGGAGTCTGATGAGGATTTGACTGCCCTTCAAGGCCCACCCCTTTCACTAATCCAAGTCCAGTGTTCATTATCTTTGCATAGGTGAGAGTAATGATTATTAACCTTTCACTCCAGAGCAAGAAACAAGTTCAGGTTACAAAAGAGCAGTTTCATTATTCCTCCATTACGGGTCTTGATCACAGCCATTAATGAAAATGGTAGTGGAGGCACTGAGGTTTGGCACTAGGTTTCTGAGCTATTATTTGAATCTGCCTCAAATTAGTAAGTGTCTAAAATGTGTATTTTCATGATTTTTATTATGAATGTAATGTCTATGAAAGAGATCAGATTGACAGCACCAAAGCATTTAATAGTCATTGAGTATGAATGACCCCCTCAACCACTAGAGGTGGTACCTCCCACAAAAGAGTAAATGCTGGCAATAGACTCTGGGCTGCTGGAGGTATCTGACTGGATGGCAGCTTGTGGTTGCTACAGGCTGGTGGGTGGTGGTTCCTTACTGCAACCTTCTTGTACATGGATCTTCAATCCTCCATCACCCCACCAGCCCCGAAGCAACCTGAGTCCATTCCTTACCCTGGGTCACCAGTGTGGCTGGAGGAAGGTTCCCAGTGCCTCAGCCCTCCATGCCACTGGGCTAGCATGCTAGGTGCACCTTGAGGATTGTTGACCTTAGACTTGATTGAGAGATGGACCACAAGTAATCCAGGATGCTAGCCACAGGGCAAGAGAGGGGTTTGAGCTCCCTGCCCTGGTACCAAATGGAAAAAGTGCTCCCATTTGAAAGCATAGCAGTGACAAGTTGACTCCTTTTGAGAGACCTCTACAACATGGAGGACCTTGTCAGAGAGACCCAAAGGCTGGAACTCTAGCCACTCAAAAACTAGTACAAATGGTAAAAATGTCAGACTGCAGATAATTGCAAATGATGCAAATCATGTGATATATTCCTGTCATCAACATTGTGTTCATTGGTTGTCAATAACAAGAACTAGTGATATTTGGTGTTTATGTTTGTTCCCTTTAACCAAATTAGCTCTGTTTTAATGTGGCTCTGTAATTTTCAAGCTGAAGTAAATTACAGCACTCACTATCAGAACAAAAGGGGTTACAAACACTTATATCTTCAGTTATTGCAAATCCCAGAATCTCCTGCAGCTGGCCTTAGAACAGTATCCAGCAGTGAGAGGTTCAGTAGCATGCATTGTATGTTAGAGTTTATATAAATAGATGTAGTGGGTCCAGCCCAGCCAACCTTGGTATAAAGGAAATGTAGTTTAAATGGGAGAAGCCTAGTACCAATCAAGGCAACCTGGAGGTGGATCCAGAATTAAAGGGGTGTCCACTAATGGTGGGCCAGGTGCACCTCATAGGAGAGTGTGTGTGGGGGGTGAAAGTTACACTGCAGTGCATATATGAAAACAAGGCTAACCAATGATACTTAGTAAAATAAAATGTATACAAATTGCAGGCATGGGCGTTACCAGGGTATATGTTCTGTAACAAGTACATCAGGGCTTCTGCCTAGGGAAAGTGCACAGTCCTATATGAGATAAGTTGCCTATCTATTCCCTCTCTGTTGCTTGCACTGTACTGTATGATAGGTGGTGTGTATGTTTTCTTCAACTGAATTAACTATTTTAATGTGGCTCTGTAATTTGCAAGCTGTAGTAAATTATAGCAATCACCATCAAAACAAAAGGGGTTATTTACAATTTTTACATCTTCTGTTACTGCAAATCCCAGAATCTCCTGCAGCTGGCCTTAGAACAGTATTCAGCAGTGAGAGGTTCAGTAGCCTGCACTGTATGTTAGAGTTTCTTCAAGTTCTGATATTTTGTTTGTTGGTCCTGTCATCCTCCCTGGGCCATGTACAGTCACACAGGGCTGATCTAACTGGAGATTAAACAAAAGCTGTATCATGCACTATGGGATATTGAATCTCCCACTGCTGCCTACTGTTCTGATGTAGCTGATAATGCAACTCCCCCCACCCACCCACACACACACACACACACACACACATCACAAAGCCATTCACAGCAGTTGTTTTATGATCAGTATACTTCTTGGAGTTACTTCAAAGAAACAGGACTTGATTCTGTGTTTTATTCTTCTTTCCCCACTTTCTAATTGAAATGAATGGGGAAGAAGTCACAATTCAAGTAAGTCAGTCAGGCACAGTGGGCGAAACAGTGGGTGGAAACCTAGGGAGGAATTTGGAGTCTCTTTACTCATCCTGAAAGGCAGTCAGGCATAGTGGACAGAACAGTGGGTGGCAACTTAGGAAGGAATGCGGAGTCCCTTTACTCATCCCAAAAGGTCTGCAGGGCTACACCCACTGCAGCCCTAAAAAAGGGGCACCATGGAATGTTCTGCTTCTAAAACATTATAAATTGGGTCCCAGAAATGCTGCAGTATCATTGGCTGCCTATATTCAGAGACCTTTACATTAATCTATGTTAAACTGTTATCTAGAACACTATCACCATAGTACATTAATTCTTTTGAAAAAGTAGTAGCATTCCATCTACTGTTACTGCTGAATAACTCTAAAAAATGCATCTGACATTCTGATCCAGCATTTTTCAGCAGATGGTGGGTGTACTACTTTATTAAAACTCTCCTTCTCAATAAGAAAAATGTTTAGAACATTTTTAACAATTTTTTGATTTTTTTTATCTGGCAGTGAGACAATCTAAGGAGTTAGAGTAACAGTCAGTCAATCACTTCCTAGAGCATTGTGCTTCTTGAGGGGATTAACATAATATTAATCTAACTCCTGGTTGTGGCTGCTGACTGTTAGTTGGTGATCACATGACTACTGTAAACAGATACTACCTCACTAGGTGATGGATTGTGAACTATCAACTATCAACTGATTGCCAACCAAAGAGTCATGTGTATGGTTTATGCCATTCACCATTGAGGATAGCTTGATGAGGGGTCCCACAGATTCAGTGGCTGGGCTGGTAAGGGTGGTGGTTGTTGTAATGGCAAGGCCCAAGTGAAATAGAGTGGTGGGGAGAATCTGAACATTATTGGCTGGTGTGGAATATGAGGTTGGGGTGGCTGCTGGATATCACTGAATTTGTGCAGAGGGATGGGAAATGACCAATGGACAACATGAAATTTGTTAGTATGGGGCCTGTGCACAAAAGGGTGTAGGGTACATGTGATACTTGCAAACCCATCCTATGTAGCTTTGCACCCCTGGACAAGCACTGGGTGTGTGGTATTCACTACTGTGACCACCCACAGGGCACCTGTCCACAGCCTCTCCCTCTGTGTGCAGCTGTATGAGGGTAGATCATGGGGCACAGGCTGGCATCCAATGGGATGCCTGTCCTGGGTCCTGAAGTTTATCCCCTGCTGAACATGTGCAGGGAATCTTGGGAAGGCATGGGACTTAACTTTCAGACACCACAGGTGTGTGCCTAACTGACTTCTCCCAGCCCTTCCCATCAGGCTGGTGGGCTAGGGCTGCAATGCTGAAGGTGTTTATGGTTTGCTGCTGGCAGCAAGTTTCTGTTGGGGTCACCTACCAGTTATGGCAGGGTTCACCCTTGAGTAACTATGTCCCCCCCATGTGGCACTCTACACCAAAGCTGTGCTTTAATGAATGGTGCGGAGTGCAGGCACTCCTCCCTGGCAAACCCCAGACCACCTGTGGTGTGGAGCTGTGTGGCTGACAGGATATTGAGTGCTCACTTGGCTCAAACACAAACTGTGAATTCCACTGGGGGTTCGGTGGACCCCCACTGCATCACAACTTTAGGTTGGCTACATGTCTCACATATGCAGCACATATGCAATCTGCACTTTTGTGAATCAGTCCCTATATTTGTGTACTATATATGATCATGTGATCATTGGCAGTGGGTGAGAGGGGAATTGGGGGCCACTAGACAGTCTGACTGGACACTGCATGCGTTTTCAGCAGTCCTGAGTGATGCAGATGTAGTGGGTGTGCTAAATACATCAGCTCTAGGCATGTACTGGGTCCATATATTATTGTAACACTCAGTTGAACTATTAATTGCTTGTTGTTTTTTTTAATTTTTTTTTTTACTTTGAGTATAACATAGGAACTGCAAAGAAATAGAAGCAGTTGGGAAGAAAACAAGCATTTGTCAATGAGAAACATTTGCTTGCTGGTATTGGCATTGGTACTGCAGGAGTTAGAGAGATGCACAATAGGAATGGCAGTGAAGTATTGAAGTAACATCAACCCCCAACCCCACCCTACAGAGACTGTCAGGTGCTGGGGTGTGCCTTTGGGCTGTCAGTCATAATGCTCAAGCCATTACACCTCAACCCATCCTACAGACAGTGACAGGTGTCAATGTATGCCTTAGGGTCTTCAGCCCTTATTCTCACCCCATTCCATAATGAAATAAGCTGAGATGGGTGCAGTATAGGAGAATGGGGTGAACGTTAGGGCTGAAGACCCCAAGGCATACCTTGATGCCAGTCAGTGGCTGCAGGGTGGGAGTGGAGGTGGACTGGCATGAGCATTATATGGCTGACAACCCTAAGCCACACCCCTGATGTCTGTCAGTCTGTACAGGGTGGGGCGTTATGGTTGGAAACCCTAATGCCCTGTTGGTTTGTGGTATTTTCACTCAAAATTTTGAACATGAGCTTTTTGGGACCTCCCCTCATGAATAGTGGGACTGTGATTTCATTAATGTCTCCCAAAAGTTGATTTTGCACAGTGACTGCACCATTCTGTGCCACAGGTGTGAAAACACTTTTCAGGCAGGATGAAAAAAATGAGAGCTGCACTGTTCTTAAGGAGGTGTGAAAACATGGCAATGTGGGAACTATGGAGTGAAAATATTAAAAATTGGCAAGGTTACAAGTGTGCATACATTACTGTGCACTGTAATGCATATGGGTGAAATGTGCTTAGTTGCCAGGAAGGGGGAGGGGGGAAGAGATCTGCCTCTGCAAAGACAAAACTGTCCCTGATTGCAGTGGCAGATTTCTTTCAAGTGCTGCGCTCACTCTGAAACTGCCATCATTGGTAGCTTCCCTCTTGATTGGCAGCCGAGGGATGCAGTCATTAAATGACCACTGCACTGGCCACAACACTGCCTTGCCTCTGCAATGCTCTACTATCTCAATATGTTTCTTGTGCACTGCTTTCAAAAACAATCATAAAAATTATATTTTTGTCCACAAAGTGCATACTGGGAGCAGACCCACATGCTTGGGTGTGGGGCTCTGTGCTGACTGATCCCCTTTAATCAACAGGAGGCAGTGTGGCTTGCTAGTGACAGCACTAGTACTAGCACTAGCACTAGCAGAGGTGCTGCCTGTCAGTGGCATGGGTGAGAAGAGGGTACTTTGCACCATGCAGTTTAATGAATGGTTGAAAAAATGGTGTGGAGCACAGGGGTTTGGCTTCATTGGGGACTGGGGTTCCACTTGGAGGTCTGCATCTGTCCAGGAAGGGAACAAGTCTTTTGGGCAATTGGTTTAAATGCTTCATTGGCAAGCTTTTAAACTAGTCAAGGGGGGAGGCACTGATAAGCAACAGGAAAATCCCAGCCTCCCTATACAAAACAGGGTACTAAATGAGAAACAGACCAAAGTAGAAAGGGCAGTGGGGGATGCTGCTACAGAAGGTAAAACCATCAAAAAATGGAGAGCAATGAGTACCAATGCCCACAGTCTGGGTAACAAGCTTCCTGAATTAGTGGTCTTGATGAAGGAGGAACATCTGGATATCGTGGCAGTCACAGAAATACGGTATACACAGAACCATGACTGGGATGTAAACATACCAGAATAGACTATCTACAGGTGGGACAGAGAGGGTAAAAGAGGAGGAGGAGTAGCTCTCTACATAAGGGAAGGAATCAAAGCAACAGAACAAAAGGGTAAACATATCTTCTTTGCTGAAGAGCCATTTTGTAAGTGCAACAGCACATTACAGACTAGCTGTAATTGCCATGCTGCCAAGGTTTTTTTAAAGTCACTCTTCCTTTGCCCTATACGTCATAATCCACTGTGGTGTGCGGCTATATAGTTTTGCACAAACTGTCATTTGTTGCTTACTTTTACAGTTTACTGGAAAACCACTTTAGATAAAACACCTGTACATTTATATATATGAAAATACTGCACCCTGGGGGCATCTTATATTGACATTTACAGAGAAGGTTAGAAAAATTGAGCAATCTGACTGGCTGAAAACTGTAACATGGTGTCTTGTTATTTCAGCATGAATGGACAACTCAGCTCTGGCAGCTGATTATTCATTAATTTCCAACTATTCAGGGCCATTTTATCAGTGCAGAAACACCCTCCAAAGTCTCTGACTGTGCAGAATTGTACAGACTTTTTGTGGGGCCTTGAACACTGGACAGCAGAACTGGACCCAATCGGTAAAATCAGAGCTGTTCAGACTGAATTTAAGATGATCAAATATTGCTAGTCTAGCCACACTAGCCAGTCTGGCTTTTACTGATATTGCCCAGTCCAGGTTTGGAAGTGCTGTTTTCACCCCATCTCAGGCAGACATGAAGAGTGGACCACCTGGACCAAACCAGATTGGTAAAAGCCAGACAGGTAAGATGCATACATCTTGTACCCAGTCATGCTGGTCAGATCGGACTGGCCAGTCTGGATTTTTCCAATCTGGTTCAGGTGCCTGGTTTTTACCCATACCTTTTTCTGTGTGCTTAAAGGCATGAAGCAAAACAATACACTCAGTGTGTCCATATAATACAGCAGGACTGGACACCTCAGTGGTTGTTATTGCTTACATAATGAAAATGATAGAACTAACCTCTTACTGTCAATTACTAAATGAATTACCAGACACTACCAGCCAGAAACACTGTCAAGTCTCCCTAAAATTGATCATTTCAAGGACGCTCTGAGAAAAAAACTCACTCTAAATTCCAAATGCTCCTGTTTCAGTTAATCTGTGCACCTAGCTTGTACTGTAATTCCCCTGGTGGTGACACTCTCTGTAAAATGTTGCGCCCATGTTCATCTACACATTTTAGAAATGACCCCTTTCTTTGTTTTTTTCTGAAAAAAAAATTGACCCCTTTAATACAAAAACAAGGAGTCAGTTCTGGCCTCCAATCCCCCTTTTAGCATCAAGTGAGGAACCAACCACATCCCCAATACACACATACAACTGCTCTACCAGTACACCCAGACCCACAACCACCTCCCCAATACACAGACCAAAGTCCAGCACAGTGACAGAGTTCACCAGGATGCAGCGAGTTGCTGTGCTAGAACTGTGCTGACACTGGTGGTGTGGCTCCCAGTGTTTCACTCCCCCCAGTCCAACTCCAACTCTCGGTTAGAATCCTAGAGACTGTGGATTGTGGGGGGCAGAGCCCCCCTTAGAAACATGAAGGCATCCCCAACACTGTAATGCCAACAGTCGGCACTGTGGTTGTCGCTGTCGGGGATGTTTCCATGTTAGATGTCGAGGCGGCATAGTAAAACCACCACAAGCATCTCTGCAATAAAGAGGCACAACCACTTGCCCAATACACACATTGTCCATCCTGCCTCCCCAATATAGAGTGGCAACCACCTCTGCCCACACACACACACACAGCTGCAACCACCACTCCAATATGCTACGCACAGCCATAATCAACTGTTCTAGTATAGTGCCACAAACACTGCATGCATCCATTCAAACAGAAATAATTGTTAGTTACAAATAAAAATAAGGGCTTTCACACTGTGGCATTGTGGTCAGCACCACAAACCACCAGTAAGTCTTGTAACTTGGCTGCCCACAGCCCACCGTGTGGCCTGTAGGATTTTGTCCCATTCATGAATGTACTATTATGCATTGTTAAGATAAATTACTCCTCACTGAAGGCGAATACTAAATTTAGTAATAAAGCAGTCATTAATTTGTCTTTGAAGACTAATTTTAGTAATTTGTAATCACCTTTAATCATCATCTGAAGAATACTATCTCAAAGAATATTAAATTCTAAGAAGTGTTAAACAGATTATTTGTTTAAGAGAAAATTGTTACAAAATGAAGATTCAAAATATATCTACAATGCTCTTCAAAAGTAAAAATTTTTTTAACACACAGGGAATCATACCTGAAGACTACAATCAGCTGCTCTCCCAGTTTTCCTTATGAGAAATTGAAACACGTGTGACCCCAATTGTGCCAAAGTCTTCTTTTGTGTTACTGTTTCAATATGCAGTGCAATATTTCCATTGTTTTCCACTAGAAATATATTTACAGAAGTGCAAAATAGGATTTTATCCCTTCTCAAGGCCCATTCTGCTATATACAACCAAAACTTAGACAATCATTTTGGGTGGAATCTAAACACTACCGCACAGAAGTTACATTAAAATACCATTTGTTTCAATTAATTTTCCATTAAATCTAGTAAAACGCATTAATTCTCACCATTAAATCTTGTTGCAATTTTTTAATGGCTTTAGTTTGTCATTAAATTGGCATTAATTTTGAAAGTATAGTTTGTTTACTGCATTAAATTCCTAAGATAACCCATTAATGAACGATGACTAGAACCCATTAAATATGTATTGTTTTATTATTTCTATTAAATCTCATTGAAAGCCAGTTTAATGACAGAATGTATACCCACTAAAGTATTACAATGAGCATTTCATACCATTAACAAATGCCACATTGGTGGCTAATACACTAATGACCATTAAACAATAAATATGTGTCAATAAACTTTATGGGTGATCCATTACATGGGTTAGTAGAGATAGTACTTAGTGGGCTACAGTAAAGAAGGCATAGAACCATAGAAACAAAGAATTTGATGGCAGATAAGGACTGCTTGTCCCACCCAGTCTCCCATTTCCCTACCTGATGGATAAGCTGCAGATTCTAGTTAATTAACAGCTTACTTCCTCCTGCCCCAAACTAGAATTGCCTTATGCCTGTCCCATGCATTCTTGAATTCTCTCACTGTTCCTGATTCCACAACCTCCTCAGGAAGGCTGTTCCATGCATCCACAACTCTCTCAGTGAAAAAATACTTTCTAACATTACCTCTGAGCCATCCCCCTCTATCTTCAAATTGTGCCCCCTTGTTCTTGCACATCTCTTCTTCTGAAATATACTAACCTCTTGTACCTTGTTAATTCCCTTGAGATACTTGAAAGTTTCTATCATGTCCCCTCTCTCCCTCCTTTCCTCAAGGGTATACATATTAAGCTGCTTTAGTCTCTCCTCATATGCCTTCTGGTGCAGACCTTGCACCATTTTGATTTGCCCTCCTCTGAACAGCCTCCACTCGGTCTATGTCATTGCGGAGATGGGGTCTCCAGAATTGCATGCAGTACTCCAGATGGGGTCTCACTCACTGTCTGTCGAGAGGGATAACAACTTCCTGTTTTCTACTGTTAATGCCTCTCCCTATGCATCCCAGTATCCCCCCAGCCCTTACTGCCTTCTCACATTGCTTGCCCTCTTTTAGGTCATCTGATATAATTACTCCTAGGTCTCTTTCAGTTTTTGTTGTTGTTATTAACTCACCCCCATTGTATACTCTTCCCCTGGGTTTTTGTTTCCCAGATGCATTACCTTGCACTTCTTTGCATTGAATCTGAGCTGCCACGTATTTGACCATTCCTCCAACCTTGCCAAGTCCCTTTTCATTCTTTCCACCCCACCTTGTGTATCAACCCTGTTGCAGATCTTTGTGTCATCTGCAAAGAGGCATACCTTTCCTTCCAGGTACTCTCCAATGTCACTTATAAAGATATTAAAGAGGACCAGTCCCAGTACCGAACTCTGTGGTATCCCACTAGTTACCCTCCTTTCTTCACTGTAGACTCTGTTTACTATTACCTTTTGTATCCTGTTGTACAGCCAGTTTTTTATCCAGGCTACCACCTTGGAACCCATTCCAAGGCTGGCTAACTTGTATATTAATCTTTTGTTTGAGACTGTGTCGAATGCCTTGCTAAAATCTAGGTAGGCCATATCCACAGCCCCTCCCTTGTCTACTACTTTGCTCACCCAGTCAAAGAAATCAATTAGGTACATCTGACATGACCTTCCTGCTGTGAAACCATGCTGCTTTGGATACTGTTTCCCACTGACCTCTAGGTACTCAATAGTTCTTTCCTTCAGAAGTGATTCCATCATTTTCCCTACCACTGAAGTCAAACTAACTGGTCTGTAGTTTCCTGCCTCTGCCCTGCTCCCACTTTTGTGAAGTGGAATCACATTTGCCCTCCTCCAGTCCTCAGGTACCGCTCCATCCTCCCATGATTTGTTAAAGAGAGTAGTGAGTGGTGTTACTAGTTCTACCCTTAGTTCTTTTAGTATTCTTGGTTGAATCCTATCAGGCCACATTGCTTTGTCCACCATCAGTTTCAAGAGTTCTTTCAAAACCCTTTCTTCTATAAATGGATTGGTTTCGACTCCCCTATTCAGAGTTTCTCCCTTGTTTGGTTTAGGCACCCCCCTCCTCATCTGTTATGAATACTGAACAGAAATATTCATTCAGTATCCCTGCTTTTTCGCTGTCACCCTCTGTCCACATTCCCTTTCCTTTATTAAGTCTCTCTGTCCCTCCCTTGGTCTTTCTTTGCACACTCATGTACCTATAAAAAGGTTTATCCCCCTTCTTAACAGTGTTGGCTATCTTTTCCTCAGTTTGTGCCTTTGCTATTCTGACTGTCTTCTCTGCCTCCTTCTGCTTTAACTGATAAAGTTCTCTGTCCTGCTCCTTCTGTGTTTCCTAATATTTCCTGAATGCTATCCTTTTCTTCTTAACTGTCCCTGCCCCCTCTTTTGAGAACCATAGTGGTGTTTTCCTTCATTTTGTTTTATTGATTTGCTTCACACAAAGGCTTGTTGCCTCTGCGATGGCTGTTTTGATTATTCGTCATTGTTCCTCCACCCCTCTTTCTTGCCCATTTGCTAGTGCTTTTCTAAGGCACTCTCTCATTTTCTCAAATTCAGCCTTCCTAAAGTCCAATACTCTTGTTTTTGTATGGCTTGACTCTATGGCTGTGTTTATTGTGAACCACACTGTTTGGTGGTCACTTGTTCCCAGATGGCTACTCACTTCTAAATCTGAGATCCTTTCTCCTTCCCCATTTGAGAGTACCAGGTCAAAGATTGCTCCCTTCCGAGTGGGTTCCAACACTAGCTGTCTGAGGCATGCCCCCTGTAGGGCATCTAGAATGACCCTGCTCTTGGATGTGCCTGCAGCAAAGGTACTCCAGTTAACAACTGCCATATTCAGGTCCCCCATCAACAATATCTCCCCTTTTTCTGCCATTTTAAGGATGTCTTCTATCATTTCCTTGTCCATTTCCTTCCCCTGAGATGGGGGTCTGTACACAACCCCCATGCAGATTGTGGTGCCATTATCTGTCTCCAGCATGACCCATAGTGACTCATCAACTTCCTGTTTACTCTTTAGTTCTGTTGCTTTAATCCCTTCCCTTATATAGAGAGCTACTCCTCCTCCTCTTTTACCCACCCTGTCCCTCCTGTAGACTATATATCCTGGTATATTGACTTCCCACTCGTGGTTCTCTGTGTACCATGTTTCAGTGACTGCCACAATATCCAGGTATCCCTTTTCATTAAGGCCACTAGTTCAGGGAGCTTGTTGCATAGACTATGGGCATTGGTACTCATCGCCTTCCATTTATTTTTTATGTCCTTAACCCTTTTAGCCCCATCCCTGTCCATAACACCTTTTTCTGCATTTACCCCTGTCCTGCTCCCTACTGACTTCTCTGCCTTGGTGTTTACCTCTCTAACTATTGCACTTTGTGGGGGGAGGCTGGGGTTTCCCTGCTCCTTTTCAGTGCCCCCCCCTTGGCTAGTTTAAATGCTTGTCAATGACGCATTTAAACCTGTCACCTAGGATACTATGTATTTTATTTATTGTGTGTAGCAGATATGCAACTGGCATGAGGGTGTGGATTCTTGCCATGTGTGTTGCTGGGTGATGGGTAGGAGGGAGGACTACGGTGCTATGGGGAGACTGAAAAAGACATGCCATTCAGCAGAATGATACCCTTGACTCTGTCAGGCTCCATGTTACCATACATAATGGCTTCCGCCATGAAGGGTATGCTAATGAGGGCTACTGAGAAATGGCAGCATTGGTAGTCCTCATTAGCTTAAGGTTTGTGGTGGAAGCCACCCGAGGTGCGAGATGTCCAGCTCTGCAGCCACCATTATGCACAGAGCAGATCTTTGTAATTAAACTTTCCAGGCAGCAGGTAAATAAAAAAGGTACTTGTATGCTAAAAGCCCTAATTGGGCATTTCTGCAGCAGCTGCTCTATTTACTGTGGTTATTGAAGTTTCCCTTTAAAAAGAAAATTGTATTTCCTGGTCCACCACTGCTCTGAAGACCAGGAATGAGTATACATGATTTTAGCAGTGTCCTCAGTATAGCAGCTGGTTGGGTGGCAGACTGGAGAGGGAGAATTGAGTGTGGTTTAAAATATGCCAGAAATCCCTGATGTAAAAAGGAAAAACTATGCCACACAAGATTACAAAGTGAGCAGCGGAGCTTTAGAGGTGGGTAAATTTATTTAAAAAAAATGTGTCCTTTTAAAACACAGTGGCTCTGATATTCAAGTAGACATGCTAGCATCAATCAAATGCTTCCACTGCACTTTTGCCCAACCTGGCAGCTATAATATTCAGTTGGATAGTGCATGTCGCTATCTGACTGAATATTGGGTTATATTGTTGCAGGGGTAAGTGTAGTAGTGCTGCTAGCATGGACCTGGGTTGTATATAGCCCACAGGGAATAGCGCTGCCCAAAACAGGATGGCACCAAGACCCTTGTGAACAATATTCAGCCCTAACATGTAAATGAGACCATTTGGGCATGCAAGATTCTAAGGGGACATTTGCAAACCCACTATGAGTTCATTTGCAAGGGGCGCAGCAGCCCCTTAGCACCTTTGACACTGTTCTGGAAGCACCTGTGGCTCGTAGTACCCCTCTGCTCACCCCTTCCCATCACCGTCAATACTCCCCTGAGTCTAACCCTCCTCACCTTCTCAGCCAGCTGCCATATAAACTGTCTGTAGGTGTACATACAGTATCACACTTACTGACAGCTCATATAGTGGCCAGAGGAGGAGGTGAACAGAGGGCTGGGCTAATCATTGTACTGAGCTGCAATGACCACTGGCCAACCTGGTGGGGGGGTTTTGGGAAGTGGTTTGTGAGCAGGCAGATGAGCTGTGGGGTTACTTGACCACCACTGATACCTATTGTAGGTGTCAGAATGGGTGATGGGGTACCACTAGCCACCAGGGAGCATTGTTGGTGATGGGAATGGGTGATTGAGGACACAGTAGACCACCAGGGAGCACTGAGAGTGATGGGAATGGGTGATCATCGGGAACACACTCGACACGACAAGAAAGCATCCACAGTGATGAGATCGGATGACTGGTTGCAGTACAGCTATCCTGCATTCGTGGTGAGGGTGCAGCATTAGTACCCTGTTTAGAATTGATTTTTGGTGGCAATACAGTGCCACTTTGGGGACTGTTTACCACTGCCACAAAACTTTGAAAATGCCACTGCCTTACTATGCTTGAGGGGGCTCTCTCTCTCTCTCTCTTTTGGATAGGAGGTATCTTAGTGCCTGGGCACTTGTAGGCTTTGTGGGCCCTTTATGGGCCTTTGATTATAACCCCACCTCAAGCGGAAGCACAAACCCAGGTAGCACTGGTGCAAACCGTGTTAGCATTGGTGCTACCTTTTGAATATGAGGCCAATGTTCTAAACTGGGACAGTGATATTTTTATGTTACTGGGCACTCTGGCACTGATACTTCTTCTTCTTCTTCAGTGGACATTATGCAGAGATAAATGCACAATTGCCAGCCTGTCACCGCCAATCAAAAGCATGGATAAATAGGGAGGGGAGCTGAAAAATGCTTCCCATACTGCTCCTGTTAGAGCTTACTGATAATGAAATGCCTCAGTTTGACTAGCCTTGGTAAACAAATGGTTAAAAAAGTGGGTTCCATAATACAGCCCTCCTATATTGATCCTTTGCTCCCTCCCATTTAATTTTCTGTAATAATTAGAACAATCAGATTTTTTTTGTTAATGCAGTGTTAGCCACTGCTAAGCAATTTTAAATCACACGCCTGGGTTCAAATCGCAATGGGTCACACTATTCTTTCTCACTTCAAGCTGCAATAATTAGTGCATCTTGTAAAGCTGGCCTTTTTTTAGCTCATTTTTATTGTGGGAAAGAACATCGCATGCATTACATAGGTTCTCAGGAAGAATCAAATAATTATACAAGTTATACTTCAGACTTTTAATATGTTCCTTTCACTTTAAACATCTAGTCATACAGTAAGAAAAACTACAACTCCTAAAATTATCTGCAGCATCAAGAGATGCATGTGACTTAATTCCTCATATGACTTCCTGAACCTACTCCATATTTGAATTAGGCAGCTGAACAGCTCAGGACTGGGAGATCTGCATGGATTAACTGGATTCCCACATTTTGCTGGTACAGTACTATATTTAGAAAGAAGACATAATCGTTTTTTATCTGAGAAAATCTGTAGTAACCTGCAGATAGATCATTCTGATTTATAGCAGATTTTTAAGTGTTTGAATGTGTGTGGAGGAAGGGGTTATTTTTTTTTGCATTTGATATTGTATTTGGTTAAAACATTTGCTTGTGTTTATACTTGGCTATGGCCACCTTTATCATCCTGGACACTCCCACTTTATACTCTGGGGCTTACTTCCCCTATTTGGTGCTTATTTCTGAATAAACAATAAAAAAAAACCTTTTAGGGCAGCTAGCCCTTATTCACTATCCCAACTGGTTAGCTTGGCTATAACTGGGGTGTTACTCTGCCTGCTATTTACTCCTTCTGGAGCCCTGTTAATGCAGGACCTGTGCTGCCCTCTGCTCCATCTCCAGGAGCTACTTGATTTGAATGCCACCAGACCCTGCCCTATACTCTAAGCAGGAGCTTGCTTTAAATAAATGTAGGCAGTTCTGAATAAGACTGCCCTCTAGCTCTATGCTCCTTTATAGGAGTGATTTAAATATATTTGAATAGCTCCACCCTCGGATGTCACTTGCTTAAGGGGCCTTGCCCTGACCCCACTAATGGCTGCAGATGTCCTTTATTGCACCTTCAGCACAAAAAGGAACTTCTCTTATTCTATTGTTAATGTAAATATTAGTTCAGGTGAACAGCACCTGTTTTATGGTGCTGCAGCCAACTCACTGCCGCAACCCGGAGAGCAGTTGTGGAGAAAGAAGGTGGATTATGTGGGCTAGATGCCTGGTTGGTTGCAGGCAGGAGGGAAGTGTTTTCTTGGGTCCTTGCTGAGAAGCATGCTTCTCCCAACGCTTTCGCTTGTAATAGCAGCAAATGTGCTACTGCCATCGAGAGCTTAACATTTACTTTTTAAACAGAAAACAGAGGGGGCTTAATAGAGACCACATCGCAGTTGTTGACTACTTCTTCTGTGGACCGCCGACACTTTATGGACAGCTGTGGCTCACACAGACGAGAGGACCGCAGGTAATGTTATCATGACCCTCTCCTCCTGTAGCTTCACAGCAGGAGTCAACCACCAGCTTGAGTATTTGCGCTTGTTATTGTTAATAATTGTTTGCCCTTAATTTTGCAGCCAGAGCTCAGTTATTCTAAGTGTCGTGGCATCCTTCTTTACTTTCCTTTCCTCTCTGAAAGAGTATTTTTTTTTCTAAGTTATTGGTTTCTGCTTTTTATGATAGTTTGTAAGGAGGTACCGAAGTCAGTTGCCACACTGTCAGGCTGCTGTTGCTTCTCCTCCTCACCACCCTCAGTGAGCCATGTTGGCTGTACCACTCATTGTTATTGCAATGAGGGGCAGTGGAGGGACAGGGAAGTCGAGGTGGTTTGACTTTGCTTATTAGCCCTGATTGAATGACTGAGGAGAATTCACATTGCGCCAAAAGCATGCACTTCAAAACCTGGTGTTGTGCTGGGTTAGTGACAGCGGCATGTCCGTGCTTCGTGCTTCAGAAGCTCCCCCGGTCACTTACTCAGACTCCGGAGTCTCCTTCCACTTACACCAAGTCAGGTGCTGTGGTCAGGAACAAGTACACTCTCAGGGTCTGGGACCCGGATCCTGAACTGGTATAACAGCACACAGAATTTAAGAATAGGCAAAGAAGAAAATCAGGCACTGGTGATGTCTATACTTAGAAAGTATCCTGCTCAATTTCCTTGCCTGCTCTACTGTGATCTGGTTAACTGGTGATGAAATAAAAATTGATGAATAGTGGAACATGATTCTAACTTATTTTTCCACCTTACTGTAAGGTGGAAAAATGAACTAGAATAGTATTCCACTACACACAGACACACAGTAGAGCAGGCAAGAACATGGAAATCCTTTCTGTTGCTGACTGTTCGGGGGGAGGGAGGGCTGGTGCAATCAGACTATTACATGCAGATCAGGGTACAACTATAATTACTGCTCCCAAGCTCTGTAACTATATTTGAGTTCAAAAGTTGTACAGTTGCAGGGCTCCCAGATCTACAAGGATTCTTGTGTTTTACAGGAAAATGGAGTCAAGTAAACTGCTCCCATTTTTTCCCCCAAGGCCACAGAGCTCCGTTTTGGGTATGGAGAATTTAAATAATTTTGTTATGCAGTAGGGAAACATTCTTTATTCTGCAAAATTACTCAAATTAGTCAGCAAAGCTTCAGAGCTCCTTTGAAAGGAAATACATTTATTTAAGCAATAAGGCACGTCAAGGTGTGTTTTATCGTGTAATAATGTCACTCCTGGGGTGGGTTGAAGCACGGGGCAAAGCCGAGTGCTTCCACCATCCCAGGAGTGACATTATTACATGATAACACACACACCTTGGAGTGTCTTATTGCAATTATACAATGGCTCAATGTTATAGAAAACAAAAAATTAAAATGTTTTTAGTAGATTTTTAGTGAGGCAGTGTATCTTTGTTTCTGAAAAAAAAGTGGCTCCTAACAATCATCCAAAAAAATCAATACAGTGATGTTATTGTGTAATAACATCACTGTCTCAGGCACACATTGACCAATCAGAGTCCAGGAAATTTTCATGCCATTGTATAATTATATTTATAGCCCATCTGGGCTCCTACAGTATTTGCTGCTGTGCCTTTTTGGTTATGGCCTCTCCTGGCTCTTATGCTGCTCTTTTCCTCACCCTAATCCTTTAGTTAGCCCTGGTGCACTAATTGGCCAATGTGCAGCTCTATTGTATGTTGTGCTCGCTGCTTCCATTCTCCCCTCAGGGAGTCCACTGATTTTCCCCTGCCTGCCTCCCACAGTTCATTTCAGGGACTATCCTTCAGCTGCAGTGCAGCTTTTCTTTTGTAGCCCCTATCCTGTGAGTTTGCTCTCCTAGTCCCTTTCCTACTAAGCCTTTCAGGGCACTCAGCAGCCATGCAGCTCACCTAGCACTTCCTTCCTTCCTCCTCCTGTTAGCTGCCAACCCTCCAAACCCTCTTAATAAGCCCCTTGGGGACTATTCTCATAGCCTCTGGGCCACTGATCAGTAGAGGGAGGGTTATTTTCCCTATCCTACTCCACCTTCTGAAAATCTCCATCTTCTTTCCCACCCACATGTAGCAGGCCACAACCTGAACTCTGTGCGGTCCTGGAGTTTAAAGCTCCTGCCGGCACTGTCACTCTAACGCAGTGGTGCTAAACTGATATTTATCTGACCAGCCTACCTGCCTGCTACATACAGTCTGGGCCAAAGGACACCCCCCACTAGATGTCAGGGAAAGGTTAAATCTAATTAAAAAAAATTGCCACTGGCCACAAGGGAGTTAGCTCACTACACCACCAGATCTATAAGTTTTAAACCACTGACCTCCTGGGACAACTCAAGACCCCTGAACCATCAGTGTTGTCTTTTTTAAATAATATAGGGGCAACTAGCCCAAAAGCATCCTCACTGGCCCATCCAGGCTACTATTTTAATTTGCTGACCACCTGCAGGCCCCTAAGGGTCCTACGGGGGGGTTTCTGAACCCCAGTATCACTTTATTCTCTTTTCCTAGCTGTCTGCATTTTTATTTTCTATTTCTAGTTTCCTTACTTTGACCTAACTTATCTTTTCCTCTAAAACTCCTCTTCTTTTACTCTTATGCTATGCTGAACCCTTTTCGTATCTCTCTACTCTCGTTACTGTAAATTCCCTATGCTAATCTATTTTTCCTTTTATTTCTACAGGTCTGGCCAGATGTATACTAATCAGATAAGTAACTTTGATTAATTCTACCACCCTACTCTCTTCTCTAGGACTTTTGACTCTTTGTGTCTCATCAACCTTCATGTTCTTCCCTTTCAGGTCCTACCACAATACCCCAAACCCAGGACACCCCAACTCTGGACTCCCTGACTCTGATGCAGCAGGTAAGTCCTAATTACTTAACTGACTTAGAATCATAGAAATCTGGTGGCAAAAAAGGACCATTTTGGCCATTGAGTCTGCTTCTTACCCCCCCCCACTCCACTTGTCTCCTTTGCCCAAAGATTTCCCAATCTACCCACTGGTCAACCCCTTTTGTCTGTCCCATGCCCTCCTGAATCCTTCTATTGTTTCAGACCCCACCACCTCTTTCAGTAGAGTGTTCCCTGACTCCATTACCCTCTCAGTGAAGTAACAATCCCTCACATTGCCCCTAAATCTTCCTCCTTCTAATCTTAGACCATGACCCCAAGTTCTAGCACCTATTTTCCTTGTAAATAAGCTCCCTACCTTCACCTTATTAATCCCCTTCATGTACTTAAACATTTCAATCATGTCCCCCCACTCCCTTCTAGTCTCTAGTGGGTATAGATCCAAGTCCCTCCACCTCTCCTCATAGGGCTTCCTATGCATACTGTGCACCATCTTGGTTGTCCTGCTCTGAACCCTTTTAATCCTGTCTATGTCCTTGCTTAGGTGAGGTCTCCAGAACTGGACGCCATACTCCAAGTGAGGTCTCACCATGGATTTATAAAGGGGCATCAGCACCTCCCTCTTTTTGCTTGTTATACCCCTACCTAGGCATGCCAGCATTCTATTCACTTTGCCCACCACCTTGCTGCATTGGTTCCCCAACTTAAAGTTATCTGAAATTATAATACCCAGATCTCTCTCCTGCTCAGTTGCCTTAACCCCCCCCCGTGTATAAATGGCTTGTGGATTATTACGCCCCATGTGTATTACTGTACACTTTTTGGCATTGAGTTTCAGCTGCCAAGTTTCTGACCACCCCTCCAGAATCTTTAGGTCTTCCCTCATTGCCTCCTCCTCCCCTGGGGTGTGCATCCTGTTGCAAATCTCCATATCACCTGCAAATAGGGAAACCTTCTCCTGCAGTCCCTCCACTATATCACTGATATAGATATTAAAAAAGATGGGTTAAAACACCGACCCCTTGGGCACCCCACTCATCACCCCCTTCCTTCCCTGGAATGCACCACATTTACATAGAAACATAGACTTTGACAACAGATAAGGACCACTTGGCCCACCTAGTCTGCCCATTTTCCTGCCTACAGGATAAGCTGCAGATCCTAGTTAACCAACAGCCTATTTCTTCCTACCCCACCACAAGAATTGCCTTATGTTTGTTCCATGCATTCTTGAATTCTCCCACAGTTTTAGACCCCACAACAACATCAGAAAGGCTGTTCCATGCATCCACCATCCTCTCTGTGAAAAAATACTTCCTCACATTGCCCCTGAGCCGTCCCCCCTCTATCTTCAAATTGTGTCCCCTTGTTCTTGCACATCTCTTTCTCTGAAAGATGCTTCCCTCTTGGACTTTGCTGAGTCCCTTGAGGTACTTAAAAGTTTCTATCATGTCTCCTCTCTCCCACCTTTCCTCAGGGGTATACATATTAAGCTCCTTTAGTCTCTCTTCGTATGGCTTCTCTTGCAGACTCTGCACTATTTTAATTGCCCTCTTCTGGGCTGCCTCCAGCTTGTCTATGTCCTTGTGGAGATGGGGTCTCCAGAACTGGATGCAGTACTACTGAGGGATAACAACTTCCTGTTTTCTGCTGACGATGCCTCTCCCTGTACATCCCAGTAACCCCCCAGCCCTCCCTACTGCCTTCTCACATTGCTTACTAATCTTAAGGTCATCTGATATAATTACCCCCAGGTCCCTTTCCATTTTTGTTGTTATTACTACTCCCCCCATTGTGTAATCTTTCCCTGGGTTTTTATTTCCCAGGTGCATTATTTTGCACTTCTTTGCATTGAATCCAAGCTGCCATACTTCTGACCATTCCTCCAACCTTGCCAAGTCCCTTCTCATCCTTTCCACGCCTCCCTGTGTATCAACCCTATTGCAGATCTTTGTGTCATCTGCAAAGAGTCATACTTTTCCTTCCAGTCCCTCTGCAATGTCACTTATAAAGACATTAAAAAGGACTGGATCCAGTACTGAACCCTGCGGAACCCACTAGTAACCCCTCTTTCTTCAGAGTGGACTCCATTTACAATTACCTTTTGTGTCCTGTTGCCCAGCCAATGTTTTACCCAGGATACCACCCTAGGGCTGACTCCCAGGCTGGTTAATTTGATTATTAATCTTTTGTGTGCGACTGTGTCAAATGCCTTGCTAAAGTCTAGGTAGGCCATGTCCACAGCCCCTCCCTGGTCTACTACTTTGGTCACCCAGTCAAAGACATCAATTAGATTCATCTGACATGACCTTCCCACTGTGAAACCATGCTGCCTTGGGTCCTGTGCCCCACTGCCCTCTAGGTACTCAACAATTCTTTCCTTCAGAAGTTATTCCATCACTTCCCCTACCACAGAGGTCAAACTGACAGGTCTGTAGTTTCCTACCTCTGTCTTGCTCCCACTTTTGTGAAGGGGAATCACATCCACCTTCCTCCAGTCCTCAGGTACCACACCATCCTCACATGATTTATTCAAAAGTGCAGTCAGTGGTGTCACTAGTTCTCCCCTTAATTCTTTTAGAATTCCTGGGTGAATTTCATCAGGCCCCACTGCTTTGTCCACCTTCAGTTTTAGGAGATTTTTCAGAACCCTTTCTTCTGTGAAAGGACTGGGATCGACCCCCCCTATCCAGAGTGCTTCTGTTAATTGGATTAGGCACCTCCCCCTCCTCCTTTTTTGTGAATACTGAGCAGAAGTATTCATTCAGTATTCCTGCCTTTTCACTGTCCCTCTCTGCCCACCCACCGTCCATTCTATTCAGCCTCACTATCCCTCCCTTTGTTTTTCTACACTCCCTGATATACCTATAAAAGGTTTTATCCCCCTTCTTAACCAAGTTGGCTATCTTTCCTTCAGTTTGGGCCTTTGCTAGTCTGACTTCCCTCCCTGCTTCCTTCTGCCTTAACTAGTACAGTTCTTTGTCCTGCTCCTTCTGTGTTCCCTCATACTTCCTAAATGCTATATTTTTCTCCCTAACCTTCCCCGCCACCTCTTTTGAGAACCATAGTGGCTTTTTCTTTCATTTTGATTTGTTTATTTGCTTCACACAAAGGCTTGTTGCCTCTGTGATGGCAGTTTTGATGCTTCCCCATTGTTGCTCCACCCCTCCTTTTAGTCTGTTTGCTAGTCTAATGTACTCTCCCATCTTGCCAAAGTCAGCCCTCCTGAAGTCCAGTACCCTCACTTTTGTATGGCTTGACTCTGTACCTGATTTTATCATGAACCACACTGTTTGGTGGTCACTTGTTCCCAGATCGCTACCCACTTCTAGATCTTAGATCCTCTCACTGTCCCATTTGAGGGTATGAGGTCTAAGATTTCTCCCTCACAAGTGGGTTCCAAAACTAGCTGTCTGAGGCATGCCACCTGTAGGGCATCGAGAATGGCCCTGCTCTTGGATGTGGCTGCAGCAAAGGTGCTCCAGTTAACATCTGGCATCTTCAGGTCCTCCATCAACAGTATCTCCCCTTTCTCTGCCATCCTAAGGATACCTTCTATCATATCCCTGTCCATTCCCTCCCTCTGACATGGGGGTCTGTATACAACCCCTGTGCATATTGTGGTGCCATTTCCAGTCTTAAAGTTGACTCACAGTGCCTCCTCTCCTCCCTGTTTACTCTTCTGTTCTGTTGCTTTTATCCCTTCCCTTACATAGAGAGCTACCCCTCCCTCTCTTCTACCCTCCCTGTCTCTCCTGTAGGTTGTGTACCCTGGTATGTTAACATCCCAGTCATGGTTCTCTGTGTACCATGATTCTGTGACTGCTGTGATATCCAGGCATCCCTCTTCCATCAAGGCCACCAGTTCAGGGAGCTTGTTGCCCAGACTATGGGCATTGGTACTCATTACCCTCCATTTCTTGATGGCCTTGCCCTTTTTTGCCCCATCCCTGTCCTTATTGCCTTTGTCATTTTCTCCATTTACCTCTGCCCTTCTCCCTGTCGACATCCTTATCTTGGTGTTTACCTCACTTATTACCCTGATTTTTGTTGGGGAGCTAGGATTTCACTACTCCTTTCCAGTGCCCTCCCCAGCTTCTGTCCTTCAGCCAGTTCTCTACCCACCTTATTTTCGGTCCCACCCCTAAGCTTTCCAGCTTATTTACCAGCCTTCTGTGAAGGACAGTGTCGAAGGCCTTCCTGATGTCCAGATAGACCATGTCTACTGCCTTTCCTGATCGACCACCCTCATCACCCAATCAAAAAACTGTATTATGTTTGTCTGGCATGATCTCCCTTGTATGAAGCCATTCTGTCTGTCATCTTGTAGTCTGCTGTCTACAAGGTAACTGACCATCCTTTTTTTTAATAGCACCTCCATCACTTTACCCACTACAGAGGTGAGGCTGACCAGATGATACTTTTCCACCTCCTCCTTGCTGCCACCCTGGTGAAGTGGCACCACATCTGTCCTCATTCAGTCTTTAGAGACCCAACCCGTATCCAGGGCAAGTTAAACATCCTCACCAGAGGTGCTGCCAGATCGTCCCTTAGTTCCCAGAGTACCCTAGGATGTAGGGCATCTGGAACCATTGCCTTGTCCACCCTTAACCTTCCTAGTTCCTCTTTTATCCTGTCCTCACTGAACAGGCTAGAATCTACCCTTTTGTCATCCCTTCCCCTCTTCCTTAACTCCAGTCCCCTTCCTTCATCCTCCACCTTAAGGGCCTAGCATAAGTACCTATTCAGCACCTCTGCCTTCTAAAAATACCCCTCCACTTATACTCACCTCTCCCACTCACCATTATGAGCTCTTGCCTTGCCTTCCTTTTCTCTCCTACATCCCTAAAAAAAGTGTTCTCCCCGTTTGGTCTGCCTAGCATTTCTCCCCTCTGTATCTGCTTGTCCCTTCCTATTCTTCTGCCTGCCACCCTCAGCTTCTCTTTGTAAATCTCCCTATTCTCTTTCCTCTGGGTCCTCTTATATGATCTGAACACCCCTTTTCTTTCCCCCAGTTGCCCCCTTCACTTCCCCGGTAAACCAGAGCAGCCTCTTTCTTTTTCTTGTCTTACTTACCTTCCTCATGCAGAGTTCAGTGGCTCTCAGCAACCTCCCCTTAACTTGATTTCCATAATTTCTCCTATATCTCAAATTTTCTCCTTCCCCTCCATTTCTTCCCTAAATATCTCCCTCATTCTGGCAAAGTCCGGCTGCCTGAAGTCCAGAACCTTCATGATGGTCTGGTTTGTTTCCCTCTCCTTTCTTACCCTAAAATTCACTGTATAGTGGTTGCTTGCACCTAGTCTGTCCCCCAATACAACTTCTTCCACCCTTTCCCCATTGGTGAGGACCACATCCAGTATGTTACCACCCCTACCGGGCTCCAAACTGGCTGTTTCAAGAAAGCTCTCTGGAGAGACTCCAGTATCTCTCTTCTCCTGGCGGATTTTGCGGGTGGAATTTCCCAGTCAACTTTGGAGAGGTTAAGGTCCCCACTAGCAGAAGATCCTCCTTGAAGTATGAGTAGCCTTGTAGGATTAGAAGCCATGTAGGATGATTAGCATACAACAAGGTGCCCATACTATTGTAATGCATAGCAACTACATTTATTTATTTTTTTTTGGCCTGTAAAGGAGAGCTGTTTTCATCCTCACCCCCACCTAGTGTTTGTTTGGGGTCTCCACTGATCAAGCCTGACCTTGCTTATTTATGAGATTTGATAGAAGGCTGCAGTCACATATAGTGAATAATGAATCATTTCATTTCAAATGAAGTCACTTCTTTCATTCTTAAATGAATCGGGAGTGTGGCTTACCTGATATTTTACTGCTACTCAAGCATTCCAGTAAGTCCTTTGGTTTGTCCAAAAGAATAAATATTGAGCAATAATCTTAGCAGCATAAAGCTGCATGACTTGTAAGCTAGTGGGTCATTTATACTCGCTACTTTTTCAAAAAAGCCCATCACTATTATCCAGGATGCCACTCTTCTCTATCACCTTGGAAGTGTGGAGCTGAAGGGGCTGGGCCACTTGAAATCAAGAGAAGAGTGGCATGCTGGATAATAACGCCTGAGTAGCAGTGAAATATCAGGTAAGCCACACTCCCGATTCATTTAAGAATAAAAGCAAGTGACTTCATTTGAAATTAAATGAGATTTGATGCAAAGAAATGAAGATTCTTGACAATTAAATAAAACTCTTTTTTTATTACTTATAGTGAAAAGAAAAGGACTGGAAAATAGGGAGAAACCACTAGCTGCCTTTGAGAATTACCAATGGTAATTTTGAGCAGTTATTCAGTTTGCATAAGGGTTACACAGCAAGGGCTAAATAAAAGTGCAAACATTAAATTCATTAACAACTAAAGTAAAAACCAAAATTATATATGAAATTAAATATGATTTCATGTTTTCATTAGGACATTACCAGGACACCTTTAAGTTTAAATACAACAATATTACATCTAAAGAAAATTCCATAACAGGTATGTTACCCCTGTATTTATAATTATATATAAAAGATTATTTTGGTCAGTTTCGAGACTATTACAATCTTTATGAAAAATATTTAAATCTTATCCAGTCACTTACACATTATAATGTCTTTTTTATTACAGCACTTTCAAATGGTCTGAGGAAGGGACAGGATTGTTCTGAAAATGTTTACCATATGAAAAATACAGTATAAGGAATAAGTGAATGTGTGTAGTTTTCTGTGAATGGAACAAGATTCTTCTGGATTTGTAAAGCAGAAGGCATAAAAAACTTATTGAAGTACCAGAAGTAAATAAAAAAAAGTTGTTTGCGGATTCAGAGCCATTTTTTTCTTCTTTTTGCATACATATATGGTATTCACCAGTTTCAAAGACACTTCCCTTACTCAGGGAATAAAATTATAACATTGGTTTACATAAAAATGGAATCAAGGGAGGTCCAACAATAGAAACACTGTGCCTGGGGGGTGTGTACACAGATTCACAACCTACACTATGTCACCCAGGAAGCATGGACCATAATGCGTATCAATAGGCAGGGTGCAGGGCAGCCATAAATTCCAGGTGAGCATCATAGGCACACAAGGTGCACCAGGGAATGGGCACAGCACCAGGCAGATGCCGCTCTAAGGACATCTCATAGCATGCAGGATGAAGAGTGACACTCCACATGACACCCAGTGGTGGACATGGCATACACTGGCACTAGGGAATGTGCAGGACATTGGACACAGCACAACAGTGGAAGAGATAGACATGGAAGATGACACTGATGGTATGGCACACCATCCACCAGACAGCATCAGTGAATGCCATGGAGGGCACTGGGGACACACTGTGATGGACATACAGAGGTGCCAACACTCATGGGCATGGGTGTCCATCCCCCACCCTGCCCATGCACCCAGACAGTGCCCCTTGAATGTCGGGTAGGGTGTAAATGGGAACTATGGCTGCAGGTACCCCCACAAGATCTGGCTGCCAACACAGGAGTATGGACCCTAAGCTGTCCCAGGACAGAGTCAACGCATGCTTGGCAAGTGCCATAAAGAATATGAACACACCAAATAGCCCAGATGGGCATTCCACCCCAGGGACCACCCATGCATGCCAGTGGTATGACCACAGCACAGGCCACAGTGATGGAGGCAGGGCCAGTGCATACCCCATCAGCACAACCATGCACACTCCCAGGCAGTGCCAGGTGCTGTGGGCCACCATCTGAGATGTTTAGGGCCCCCCCTGGAACCCCAGTGGTGGACACACACCACCACCAGGAATGATGAAGAAAATAGTCTATATATAACAGAAGTCTTTAATGACAGAAATGGCACAGTACATTAAACAAAGGCTACACAAGCCAAAATAACCAAAACCAAATCCATCACTGACACCGCAGTCCTCCTTATCCTCTGACTCCCTGCTGGAGCCCGGAGGGGTAGTGTTAGAATAGCTGCAGAGGCAGAGCACAAGACACTGCAGTGGTCCACAATACTCATGGAAGAGAAAGGTGAGAGACAGCCATGAGTGATGGGGACACAGCTGACAACAGCAGACACACACATGCACCAGAGTCATGAGCACAGCATACTTTTGATGGCTCATCAATAGCCCACTGCTCCCCCACCTTATCCTTATAATGGATGCCCACCACACCTACACTCCAGTGTAGGTGGCAGGGAAGATTGAGTGGCACCCTGTGTCAATGTAGGACCACTACCCGTGACACAACCCTGTCTTTCTGTGCCCACTGTTCCAATACAAACATATTCAGCCACCCCTGGACATCCTGCAGAGACAAAAACGGAGAGCAGAAGATTAGCAGTACTGCATACATGGACCCTGGACACACATGGGCACCACCATGTTTGGAGTGTAAATGCACACAGAAATGCAAAATCTGGACTTCTGATTCCGCTTTGCTTTCTGTTGGCAGCATAATATAATTGCTCCATCCAAAGTCACCTATTTTGTCTCATCACATTTTGTATTTATATTATTTCATTTTTATTATTGTGCAATGAGGTGTTATTTTGGTTTATGTGCAAATCAAGGAAATAAAAAAATCTTAGTTTGTCGGGCTCCTCTTCGATGAACCCCATTAGTATGCAACAATCTAAAAAGTTGTTGGGAGCTATGTCGGGGATTGAATCTGAGCCGCATTTGGTCCCTAATATTTTAGCAATCTTACAGGAGTTAAAAGAATTTTGGATTGAAACCTGAAATGTTAATGGAGAACTGACATCCTCAATCCATTGCATGGAAAAGAAGGTAGGCAATTTAATGAAGCATACAACTGAGTCAGATTCCCACATAGACAGTTTAGACTGGGTCCCCGGCTGAGTTTTACTAGACTGTCAGAGCCTTACATAGTGGTGTGAGGACCTGGAAAACCTCTTGAGAAGGAATAACCTTTGGATATACAGAATACTTGAAGGTGATGAAGGCAATAGTGACATGGTTTCTTATTTAGAATGCTTCATTCAATCTTAAAAATTGCCAGCTTGACTCCCCTACCAATTGAATTGGCACATAGATCCTTGTCCCCAAAGCCTTCCACACTAGAGATGCAGCAAATTTAAAATCCGCAGGCAAAGTGAACGCAAAATAGCCACTTCGTGTCATTATAATGCTACGCAAAGTTAACATTGAAAAGTGCTCACTTATCCATGTTATTTTGACTTCATGTTGTTATTCCACCTTAACGCAAAGTAAGGCAGAATGACAACAATATAGCCACTTTAGGCAGTCCCCTCTCACACATCGCATGGCTTACAGTACTGTAAGTCACATGCTTTAACCAGACAGGAAGGAAGGGAGTCATACAAGCAGATACTTTCACTTTCTCTTTTGCAGAGGTAGGAGAAGGAAACATTTTGTGTAGGAGAGGAGAGTTTGTTTTTAGTTTCTTTCTTGAGCAAATTTCAGAAAACCCAAAAGCTTTTTTAAAAGCTAATTCTTTAGTTTTTTTTTTTTGTACTGGTTTTGGTGACTGATTTCTTTGTTTTATAAGTTTTCCTTGTGTGTGTGTGTGTGTGTGTGTGTGTGTGTGTGTGTGTGTGAGACTGTGTGTGTGCATGTGTGTGAGACTGTGAGTGTGTGTGAAGTTGCTCCTTGCATGACATGTCAGAGAGGGAAGGAGTGTTTTATGCGATGGACCAGGGACAGTCTGTGGCCTGTGGCCAGAGAGGAGTGCGCACACATGGGGGTCATAGCCGGGTGTCATTGGACCACTCCAGACTATTTGGTCCTGCCTTCCCCCCTCCAGAAACAATACTATGGGAGCTCCATTATGTGTAAAGGTGCAATGGCAACACATCATGTGCTTCAATACAAAAGTATTAAAGCGCATGGTGCATCTCCACCGCACCTTTCCTTTACACATAATGGAGTCCCTATAGTGTCCACCATCCTTTGGGGTCACTGACATTTCTTTATTAAAATAAAGCATATATGTATACTTAAAAGGCTTAACCGGAGAGTAAGCCTTGCAGGGGGCAGGAGCCCCTGTTGCTGACTGCTTCCCTTTAAATATATACATATATGTACAGTCATACATGCTCCTTATTGCTCTGCTCTGTTATTATAATCCAGTGCCTCAGTAATGTTTACTTTCTGTTGTGGAGTGGTTGTGGAAAAGCTGGTGTGAGCAGTGCAAGTATGATATGCTAAATTGCTTGTGTGCAGTCAGTGTTGTTTCCTCTGTGTGTGTGTGTGTGTGTGTGACATCAGACATTATGCAGCTTCTTGCAAGCATATATTGCTGACTTGTTGCAGTGTTTATGGTATAAAGAATAGTGAGCAGATTAACATATATTTTATTGTCACCATCATCATCAGCGGATTAAGTGATACGATACTTTTTCAGAGGTGTCTGGCCAGAGTGCACCTTAGTCACAACACAAACTGCACACATGACTTTTAGAAGAGCATGTGTTTTTTGTGCTATGATCTCCACAAAGCCATGTGTGCACTGTGAGTGGCTGAGGTGCACATTGATCTGATACCTCTGAAAAAATATCATATCACTTACTCCGCTGGTGCTGATGGTAGAAATAAAATATACATCATATATTCTTTCTTATCTTTATTCTTGAGATACTGCAACAAATCATACCATATATATGTTTGCACAAAGCCGAGCAATATCTGCACATACAAGAAAGAACACTGACGGCACACATGCAGTTTAGCACAACATACTTGCACTGCTTAGTCATACTTTTCACAAAACACTTCAAATCATGAGTCCCGACACAAGCTAAACATTGCTGAGGCTCCAGAAATATTTCTTGTTTTGAAATAGACATTAAAGAGATTCACCAAGTTACAGTATTGCACCCGATATATGGGTGTCTTACCTCCAGGGGGATCTTTCTTGCTGCACATGTCCTTACATAGTGCAATACTTGTCTGGCAAAAATGCTCATAATTTCAGTAAACTGGGTCCTGGAGGACTTCCCATTCTGAAGAGCAGCCCAAGTTCCACCCCCCGAACTCAGCAACGTTATGATGTGATGCCAAGGAGAGCGCAGGGTCATGCTCCATTATAGTAAATGGCCAGCAGCTTTCTGATTATTTCTTTATGTTATAATGGTCAGTTTGTGGTGAAACATGGGCACGTTTCCACTAACAAGGCCTGACTTGTATGATACCCTTCTTTTCATAGTTTGTTTCTGCTTTACTACTTTTTCTCATGTCTGAAAAAAAAAGGATCACGCTTTTAAAAATGGCTCTGACCAGGTCTTCATCAGTATTTTCCACTGTTTTTCTCCATCAGTTGTTATATATTACTTCTGTTGTTAAATTAACAATTATGTAGCAGGCAGTGTTTTATGACCTCACAGAACCTTAGTTATTAAAAAAACAGCCTCAAACAGTAATGAAAACCTGGTCAGAGCCATATTAAAAGGTGTGTTCCTTATTTTTCAGACATGAGAAGAAGTAGTAAAGTAGACACAAATTGTGAAAAGAAGGGTATCATACAAGTGAGGAGGTAACTAGTGGCTGGCAGTGTAAAATAGCATAACAAAGTATAGGTCAAAGTTTTCTCCACATTGTTGCACTGCTGCTTTAATTTATAATTTAAGTATGACATTATGTGCTCACAATCACAACACACAAAATGCATCTGTCTTGTGTCCAGAAAATTGCCAAGTGCTGAGGAAGTGAAATGGGAGTGTTACACCACATGCAAAGTCCCACAGAATTTATTGCACAGTCACTCATGTGTGCAGTGGTCACATAGAGTCCCCAGAATGTTTCTGCATCCCCAAAGTGCATCTGTCTCATGTCCAGAAAATTGCCAAGTGCTGAGGAAGTGAAATGGGAGCATTACACCACATACAAAGGGTTTACCCATGCCGCAGTGACAGTCATTAAGGAGACATCTCCGACAGCGACAGCCGCAGTGCCAGTTGTCGACATTGCAGTGTCAGAGATGCCTCCGTGTATCCATCGGGGGGCTGCATCCCTGAACATCCCCATGTGGGGGGCTCCACCCCACACTCCAGGTCTCTAGGATTCTATCGCCGAGTCGAAGTTGGACTGGTGGGGGCAAACACCCAGCGAGGCAGTCCCAATCGCCATACAGACCATCACAGCAACTGGCAGATTTTGCCCAATTCCTGTCGCTGCGGTGGTCTTCATGATCAGAAAGTTGCTGCGGCAATGGTATATGTATGCAAAGTCCCCCAGAATTTATTGCGCAGTCACTCATGCACACAGTGGCCACACAGAGCCCCCAGAATTGTTCTGCATCCCCAAAATGCAACTGTCTTGTGTCCTGAAAATTGCCAGGTGCTGAGGAAGTGAAATGGGAGCGTTACACTAATTGCAAAGTCCACCACAATTTATTGTGCAGTCACTCATGCATGCAGTGGTCACACAGAGTCCCCAGAATTTTTCTGCATCCCCAAAATGCAACTGTCTTGTGTCCAGAAAATTGCCAAGTGCAGAAGTGAAATGGGAGTGTTACACCACATTCAAAGTCCCCCAGAATTTATTGCGCAGTCATGCATGCATGCGGTGGTCACACAAAGTCCCCAGACTTTTTCTACATCCCCAAAATGCATCTGTCTTGTGTCCAGAAAGTTTACATACTCTGTGATGATGATGTACTCATTATGCACAGTGTCTTGTCAAACAGTGTGAAGGAAGGATAACATGACATGAATCCATTAAGTTTTCCGTCAGAAATGATGACCCTGAGAGAACTGTTGCTGGTCCAAAGTGTGCTACGATTTCTGAAAATATGATGCGATCACCTCAATCAGATGGAAGGGTGCCCTTTGTGTGTACACTAATAGTAGCCTTGGTAAGTTGATATATATATATATATATATATATATATATATATATATATATATATATATATATATGTATTTTCTAGGGGATGACATATATAGACATGTACTCATTCTATTGTTTTGTATCATATGTCACAGATACTCTTGGTGTGCACATTCCAATGCTTGATGAGAAATGTTTGTGTTGAAATTGGTAATGGAATACTCTCAAGCCAATGATGGTAGTTTTTTTTGGGGGGAGCATATTTGCAGGTAGGTCTTATTTATGGTTTCTTATTTTGCTACTTCTTCACAGATTTCATCTGCATCCTCCTTGAGTCTGGTTGGTAATGATGGTCATGGTCACTGATTGAAACGACTTCTGCGTGTTACATATCTGCCTCAGCCCGAGGTGGGGAGGCCTGATGTTGAAGAACTTCTTTGGATAAGGCAACTATGACACAACAAAGCACCTGGAAGTTTCCTAAAAAAAGAAATGAAGGACTTATTGCAACTTGATTGCAGCAGTAACACATTATGTTTAAGCCGTGGCTGTTCCACAGGTATCTGGATTAACACAGATAGCAAGCTGTCCCACTGCAATCAGCAGATGACAACTTAATTTAGTACCAGGCTGTGTAACAAATATACTGTGTCAGTGTCCCTGCATCTCAACTTGAATTACATTTCAAAACCACATCTTGTCAAGTAACACAACCTGGGTCCAACTTTTTCAACACTGTCATGGCTGCACAGCTGCAAATTTGGAATACAGTGCATGATATGTTGCAGAAATAGTTTTTGTGATGCATACATGTCACCTAGTTTATGAATCCTCAGTTGGATTTGTTGCATTCTTATGAAAAAAGAACACAGCTGAAATAAAATATATATACTTACCAGTATGGATTGGAAATGGATATTCCATAGGTTCCTGTGGACAGTACTGCTGCTGTACCATTGATATGGACTTCCAGTAAAGGAGAGTCATTTGTTGTTAACCTGTAAAAAAACAAAATAAATTTACCATATGTGTTTGACCATTGCAGCTCAGAAAAACAACAGAAAACAAAACACACAGCTAGAGGAAGTTGAATAGCATAAAAAAATATAAGTACACATACTCACTTTATAGTTTTAATAGTAAGAAACTTTGTGCCTGTGGCTGATGGATGTGGTCTCCTCTTTGACTCCTTCTGCCTTGGCATGGTCAATGTAATGGAAAAACATTATCAGAATGACACTGGTGGTGGGTGCTGGTGGTCATATTTGCGGCACATGATGACATTCCCTCTGATTTCTTCCTGCATCTGGTGGTGGTGGCAGTGGCTAACAGAGATCTTATGGTGGTGGTCCAGGGGGCACAGAAAGTCATTCACTGTGGTGGCAGTGCCAAACAGTGGTCTTATGGTGTTCCAGGAGGGCACAGAAATCACTCCCTGTGGTGGCAGTGGCTAACAGCGGTCTTCTGGTGGTGGTCCAGGAGGGCACAGAAGTCATTCCTGTGGTGGCAGTGGCTAACAGCAGTCTTATGGTGGTGGTCCAGGGGTCACAGAAAGTCAGTCCCTCTGGTGACAGTGGCTGACAGCAGTCTTCTGTTGGTGGTCCACATGGACACAGAAAGTCATTCCCTATGGTGGCAGTGGTTAACAGTGGTCTTCTGGTGGCGGTCTGAGGCACAGAAAGTCATTCCCTGTGGTGGCAGGGGCTCACAGCGGTCTTATGGTGGTGGCCCATGGGGGCACAGAAAGTCATTCCCTATGGTGGCAGTAGCTGACAGCAGTCTTATGGTGGTGGTCCAGGGGCACAGAAAATCATTCCCTGGGGTGGCAGTGGCTAGCAGCGGTTTTATAGTGGTGGTACAGGGCCAGGATATATTGTGCTCTCTGTTACAAATGTGACATGACATATGGAATTTAAGTCACTCTAAGTGGGACACTCATTTAACCTTATGAAAAAGAAAACATGTATCATACAACAAATGTGACAGCCTTTTAACAACTTAAGTTAAAACCTGCCAACTTTAACCTCATCATCATCCTCACAAAGAAAGCTGCCCTCACAGTCATCTATGTCTGAAGTCTGACCACTGGGAAATTCTTTCTCCACTGTGTCATCATCTACATCAGTGATAGGCTGTTTCATGCTGCCACCACCAGTGCCACCAGGATAGTCCATTTCTACATGACCAAAACCATGACTAGGCCAGGGTATAAATACTGAGCTAGCAGTCTGAGCTGGTATGTGCTTCTCATTCATTTTTATGAATTTAGTAAACTGACATTTGCATGAGAGAGGTTTGCATGATGATCTCGAATGATTGCACCTGCTGAGCTGAATACCCTCTCGACACTTACACTGGAGGGCAAGCATGTCAGGTATTTCAGTGCCACTGCAGTCAGCTATGACCATTCACTGACCTTTCCACTCCAGTATAAAAGAGGATCATCAGTTATTGACAGATGCCTGTTTTCAGACAAATATGACTCAACCATTCTCTGTGCTGCACTAAGTCCAGAGGTTGATGCATCATCCTGTTCTGCGGAATAATTTTTGTCACAAATCCCCACTTGGGAAAAAGCCTTCCAAAGTGGGTTGACGCCAATCACTTTGGATAACAGACCACCTGAAACTGCAGTCCCCTTCCCCTTACTGGATATACTTGATACTCCTCCAGGTTCACCTTCAGTCTGATTATGCTGTTGAGGTTTGCTGACCTCGGCATGTGACTTCTGTGCCCCATGAGCCAAGCGCACCAGTTGCCCACTGCCATTTTGTACCTGTTCAGGCCCTCCCTCCAGTACTGAGGCAATTCCATGTTTGTATCGTGGGTCCAGCATTGTTGCTATTGCAAAGTTGTCACTATGCTGAATTCTCAAGATGTGACAATTCTGGCTGAATACTGTCAGCATGTGTTTCAGCAACATGCTGCTAGCACTGTCTCTGGCAACATCAGGGCTATGCTGTACATTCACCTATGTCTGCCTCAGCACCCGCAGTAGTGGAATTGATTGGCTAATAGAGGCAGATTCACCACTCATTGCCTGTGTGATATGTTCAAAAGGCTACAAAATTGTTATTACAGAGTCCATGAGGTGCCACTGTTCTGTCGTCATAGACATGGAGGCCCCGGAACTGTCACGGCTAGTGTGCATGACAAGATATTCTGAGAAGGCTTTGTATTGTTCATACAACCTCTCTGCCTTGTATAAAGTGGAGTTCCACTGGGTGAAAACTTCCAGCTTCAAGTGGTGCTGAGGGAGGCTGTTTCAGATCTGCAACTGCCAAAGTTGGTCATAGGCTTTGCAGATCGGGAAAATGAGAACAGATACAGTGTGCAACTGTCAGCATTTCCTTTACATCAGGGTGCTGCAGAAACTCCTGCACCACAAGATTTAAACAGTGGGCCATGCATGGAACATGAAAAAAGCCACCATTTGTGATGTATTTCACCACATTTGACCCATTGTCACTTGCTATGAACCCAGCTCTCAGAGACAGGGGGTTCAGCCACTTGTCAGTTTCCATCAGTGCCAAGTCCAACATGTTTTCACCAGTGTGTGAACAGGTCACATTGCACATAGCAATCGTTGCATGCTGTTGAATTCCTGGAAGATTGCTACCACGACACTCCACCTTACTGCACTGATTATTCACACTACCAACAGCACAAACAATACCTGACACCTGCACCCAATGTGCAGTTATACTCAAATATGAACTCCCTGCTGTTTTGCCACTTATCCACATATCCATACTTAAATGGATGAATGAAGAGGAGGAATGTTGAAGAACATGTCTTACAGAGTCAGACACAGTAAGGTACAACTCTGGGACAGCATGGGTCGAAAAGTATGTCCTGGATGGGACTTTCCATTTTGGGCAGGCATGTGCAGCACACCACCGGAACCCAGAATTCTCCACAAAGGAGAAGGGCACAAGATTAACTGCCAGCATTTCAGCTTCAGCAGCATTAAGTTCATGTGACACTGTAGGATTGGGTGGGTACTTCAGCTGTTGCACAAAAACACTCTAACATGGGCTGACTTAAAAGTTTTACATGGGGTTTGATGACAAATGGTTCTGCTCTGCCAATGGTAGGGGTGGAGTGTGGTCATTTGATGAAGACGGTCGCACAGGTGATGATGACAAACCCACAAATGCAGTTATTTTGCCAGATTTACCAACGGGGGTTGATGTACCACTTGCACTAGATATACTGCATTCACCACCACCACCACCACCAAAACTGCTACTCTCACCAGCACTGGACAACATTTCAAAATCAATATGCTCCTCCACCTCGTCATGCCTGTAGAAATCCTCTGCTCTTATTTCATCACTACTGCACACATTTAATTTCCTACTTGATTTAACAGTCATGGAAGGGGATAACATGCTCATTATGGTTGATGACGAGGGTGAACGCCCCACTGTGGTATTAGCTGCCATCTTGTGCTGGGTCCACAGTGCCACATGACTGTTCTTAAGATGTGTATGCTGTCCTCCTGTGCCCAGATGGCTCCTCTTTTTACCTCGACTCACATGCACATGGCAAACCGGGCAGATTGCAACTGACTCATCATTTGCATCTTGCACAAAAAAATCCCAAACAAGGGATTGTGATGCTCTAGTTTTAACATGTCCCTGATGCTGCTTATTGGACTCCGTTGTTTTAAGCCATGAAGTGTATTACATGATTTTTCAGGCAGGACACACTTGGACTGCAACTGACCAGCACGACTACCTATCATTATTACTGGGTCATCATCATCACCATCAAATGAAACTGGTAAATCACAACTTTTTACAAGGGGGGAATTAATCCAAACAGACTCAGACACAGCCACCTTGAATTTCTTTTTCTCTCGTTCCCAACTGGGGTCACTTACATCTTCATCATATTCATCAACATAACCCACATCTTCTGCTTGGATGCTAGCATGGGGAATGAATGTTGCAACCACAGCAACACCATCATCATTAGATTCATCATCATCAACACTACCATCACCTGATATTTTTTTCACCACACTGTGTATCACTGCATGGCAAATGCATGACCTGAACCAAGGTGGAAGAAATGCCACACTGTATGCTATCATTGACATGATGATCAGAATCCTCATGTTCAGTTACTGGGATATTACTGGGAAGTATGACATCATCTACACTGCCACTTACTCGCACTGCTTCACATGCCACTGTATTTTTGGACAGGGCAAACTGGTCAGAAGTGGAACTTGAGGCAGCAATACTCATACCACCACCAGCAACTGCATTAACACTACCGGCTGGGACAACATCATTGCCTCCAACTATGAGTGAAGCTACTGATTAGTCTGTAAAAAAGCATTGCAGGAGAAATACCTTTCCTCACATCAGCAATGCACTTCTGCATCTGCGTACTACCATCATAGTTGAGTACAAGCTCAGGAGGCAAAGCCTATATTAGAGCTTGCCACCATAAGGTGGGACAATATTATATATAATAACATTTAGAATTACCCATAAAATGATCATGCTGATGTTTGAATATGTCCATGGTCTTGCTGTCTACAATTGAAGATGGTAATGTGTTGCATGTACTATCTATTCTTTGTGAAAACCACTGGCTTCTCTTCTTAGTTCTGCAATTCTCACCCTTTAATTTAAAATTATGGGATCTTGTTTGTGTTTTAATAATGTTTAGTTCTATTCCTAAAGTTTCAGTAAGGACAGGTTCTTTTATGACTTTATAGGTCAAACAAAGATCTCCTCGAAGTTGTCTGTAGTGAATGGAATACAATTTCAGTATTTTTAGTCTTTCTTCATAGGATTTATCTGCCTTACCCTGGATTTATTTTGTTATTTTTCTTTGAACCCCTTCAATTTGTTTCTTATCCCTAATTGTATTAGGCGCACAGAATGGTACACAGTATTCCAAGTGAGATCTTACTAAACGTGTATAAAGTGGTAGAATGACCAGCGAATGTCTACTTTTAATGTTTTTCCAAATGCATCCCATTATTCTTTAGCATTTCTTAACTTTCAATACTGTGTTATTATCAAAGTTAAGTTTACTATCTATATTGATCCCTAGTTCTTTTTCATTTTCGGTTTCTAGAAACTTTACTTTGTTTTTTTGTTTTTTTAAAATTAAATCTGCTTTATTTGCTTTAGTCATACATTCATAGTAATACCAGGCTCAAACACAGAAAGATGAGTAAGTACAAGTATATATGGCCTTGAGGTTACATTGGCTTTTTATTAAAGAAACTTTACTTTGTTTAGTAAATAAGTATTTCTCATATTAATATGTCCCAAATGCATCACTTTACACTTCAGTTCATTAAACATCATTTTATTACTTTGTGCCCATAATTCTAATACCTCTTACTCATTTTGAAAATGTATAATTGCCTCACAGAAGTTGACTATGCAACCAATCTTGCAGTCATCTGCATATTTAGACATCCATACATTATCAGATGACTGCATTGATGCTATGAATACATTAAACAATACAGGGCCCAACACAGAGTCCTGCAGGGCCCCACTTGTCACTTCTGCCCATGGGGACATAGATCCCTTTATCGATGTACATTGTCGGCTGTTGTGTAACCATGATTTTGTCCATTTTATTAATTTATATGGAAATTTCAACTTTATCATGTGTTCCAACAATATTTTATGAAAGACTTTGTCAAATGCTTTTGCTAGGTCCAAAAATACTATATCGACCGGAAAACCCGCATCTAGGGCTGCATTAACATTTTCAAAGAAATGTAGTTGATTTGTCAAACAGGACCTACCCTGTTTAAACTGATGCTGTGTTCTATCTTGTAAATTATTATATTTCATATGTTGTTCTAATCTATATAAGATTAGCCTTTCTAGGATTTTCCCAATAACAGAGGTTAAGCTAACTGGTCAATAATTAGATGTTACAGTTTTATTACCTGTTTTAAATATAGGAATAACCACTGCTTCCTTCCAGGATGAGATATTTTCGCCTGCCTCTAGAGATAGATTGAATAATTTACACAAAGGGCCTGAAATGAGTGATGCAGTTTCCCTAAGAAATCTGGGGTGAATTCTATCCGGTCCAGCTGATGAGTTAATTTTTAGTTTTTGTAATTCCGCTAAAGTTTCTTCAACTGTAATTGGTACGACAGATACATTATTACAACTAGTTGCTGAAAAATAAATTTTTTCCTTAACAATAAAGTTAGTAAGAAAATAATTTTTAAATTCTTCTGTCATTTGCGTTTCTTTATTTTTATTTTTTTTTTCAATTGTTTAACTAGGAGTGGCACACTAAGCTGAAAGCTTGTTTCCAGGTGCAACCTGGGAGCACAGAGAAGTTAAGTGACTTGCTCAGATCATACAGTATTCAAGTGGGGGCTGTGGGATTCAAACCCAGGTCTCCAGATTTGTATCTCAAAGCCTTAAACCACTGCACTATACTGCCTCCCTAAATTATTAACAAGGCTTGATTTTATTTGTAATTGTCCTATTGTAGTCTTGGAACCTCTGAGTGAACCAACATAATTATAAAACCTTTTTTTATTGTCCAAAGCGTCTGTTGCTAATTTATTTTCCATATCTATCTTAGCTTTCCTAATCAGTTGTTTTACCTTATTTGAGTATTTTTTATAACTAATCCATATACTGTATGTTGTGATGGTTGATTTTTTTTTTTTTATATTTCCTATAGTATTTACATTTTTTATTAATTAATGTCTTAACTTTGTTATTCCACCAAAGTGGGTTTCTAAACCCCTTCATATATTTCTTCCTATTTGATACCCAAGTATCCAAACAGTGATTAATTTTGGACAGTATAAGAGTCCAAGCTTGATGAACATCTAGGCCCATACGTTCAGTGTTCCAGTCACATGTTGCCAAATATTGTTCTATCTCCTAATAATTAGTTCTGGTGTAATCTTTTATTATAGTCTTCCCCTTGGTTTCCAATGCTCTAGCATGTATATGAAACAGAATCATATTATGATCACTGTTTCCCACCGGTTCCAGGATTTTAGGCTCATGTACAGATGACCCCATATTTGTAAGTATTATGGGCCGGATATTCAAACTGCATGCAAAATGTGCACAATAGCAGGAACAAGCACAAGTCCATTGTGCACATGTGCAATAGATGCGATATTCAAACACGGAGCAAGGCAAATTGCGCAACCAGCCAATGTCTGACTATCGCACAACCTGCACCATAGCGCAACCAGGAAGGGGAAGCTGAGCAGATACGATGCGCTATAGTGCAACAAGGGCAGCCCAGCTGAGCAGTCTAGAGGTGCCATAGTGCAAGCAGGAGCCCCCCAGCAGCAGAGCAATGGAACTGCACAACCAGGGAGGTAGGCAGGGGCCCACCACCCATGCCACAGATGGGCACAGGAACATACTGCAGAACTAACAATGCACCCCCACACCCCAAGCACAGCATAAATGGGGGAGGGATGGAATATCCACTGGCCCATGGGGACAAGCCAACAAAGCACACCCGGGCCATGTTGCCCCAGCACACCCACTGGCAAGCTGAGACTGCCACACAAAGGGGGCGGACCACCCCAGTGTACATCAGCCCTCCCTTGTGCACAGCACACCCTGCACTGTGACCCCAAGACACCACCCATGAGCAGTGACCATCACTGCAGGAATCCCCATGCATCCCCCCATCACACTGCAACCTCGTGTACCACAGAACCATACAAGCCAGACCCACCATGAGCACCCAGCAGTGGGTGGCAGCACACGGCAATACTGACTGAAAGCCACTCCCACACCAGAGACACCTCCCTATGCACACACACACATACCCATGACAATACCACCCCAGATGCCATGCACACCACTGCAACTGAGCACCTATAGCCAGCTGCAAATCAGAGACCACCACAGTATTCATATCAAAATATATATTTCAAATACAACAAGAATAAGAAAACAACAACCAAAACTATGTACAAATATACAAAACAGGGGTGGGAGTACAGGTACAAGGTAGGGGTGGGTAAGGGGCAGGGGTGAATGACTGGGAGAGGGAAGGCAGGTGTGAAGGATAGGTAAGAGGGGAGGTGATGGGCAGCTACTGCCTGCCAGCCTGCTCTTCTTCCACCTGGTGCTGGTCCCGGGGCCTCATCCTGCGCCTCACACCATGTTGCTGCAGGTCCTGCAGGATGGCGAGCGAATCCATCATCACCTGAATCAGCTGCTGTGTCGAACATTCAATGCGCTGCAGGATCCTGACACCTAGAACAAGGGATCAGAGTCGATGGCTGTGACTGTCAATATCCCTGAAGCCCACCCATCATGCATGGCATACAGCCAAGTGCCCTGCTCCTGTGATGGACTGCACCCACCCACAGTGACCATGCACAAGACATGCCCAACCAGGCAGCAACAGCCATGTGTACCACTGCACACACATATCGCCCATGTCCAGCACACCACAACCAAGGCTGTACAGTAACGTGGCCACGCGGTGGGCAGGCAGTGCCACAGCCATGTGCCCAGTGCACGCATGGACCACCATTGATGCACTCCCAGACATGCAGTGCCACTTGACTGTGCTGACTGTCACATGTCGCGTGCATGGCAGTGTCGTCCATGGATGGTGGCCATGCTCTGTCCCCCCCCACACAGCATGCTATAGCATTCATGATGTCATGGCACTCACCCTCATCATGCTGTTGCTGCTGCTGCTGTCATGGTTCACCACCACCACCACCACGCTCAGCCACCACTGCCACCACTCGCTGCACCTCAGCCCTGGCCCTCCTCCACTCCACCATGCCTGTGGGAAACAAAAGGTGAGGAACACATCAGTGAAATCCCAAAGCAGATATCCCCATGCCCCAATGAGTGTGCCCGCCCACCCAGCCAGACCCATACATTACATATCCTGTAAACACCGCCACAGCCAACCATAGACCAACCCTCCCCCATGTGCTGGACACAATAGACAGTGTTACCCACACGGACCATACAGGTGCATAGACGGCTCACCCACCTGGCTGAGGCACCACACCCCTCCTGGCATGTGACCGAAGATGTGCCAGTAGTGCCGGCTCCCTCCTCCGCAGGTCCCCGTACTGGTGCCTTCACTGCTCTGTGGACCTCCGCTGGCCAGTGGCCTCCTCAAGGTCAGTGGCCACCTGCTGCCACACATGGGTCCTGGCCATATTGAGGGGTTCATCCCCAAATAGTGGGCCATATTGAGGCTCCAATATGGCCACCAAGATGGCGAGCTCGAGTGAACTTCACTGGGGGGCTCTTCTGCGTGCCATCCCTGCATGTATAGTAGGCAATATGGCGCTCTGCAGCATGGCAACTCCATGTGGAATTGTTGCACAATACAACGCCGCTATTCACTATTGCACTTTTGGTATAGCGCCACCAGTCCCTATCGCGCTGTCACTGAACAGCACGATAGAGCTGCAGACATGCCATACATACAGCACCAAGGGGGCAAAGGTCGGGCACAGGGTTTTGGGTCTCTGGTGCAAGCCCACGCACAGCGCCATCGGACGTCTATGCATCCAGCTCGATTGGTCGCCTGTGTGCCATTGCCACAGCGGACTATTTCGCAGTTGTGCCACAGCGCCATGTAGTGACCATCGCTGTAGCACCACTGGCACAATGGTGGCCGTGCCCTGAATTACCTACTGTGCATAGCACGTCATCAGCACGGCAGACACCTGCATAACTTACCTGGGCATGCGCAGTGTGGTGTACTACACAGTCACAGAACTGCACCATTGGCTCAGCTGGTTCAACCGTATTGCGCAAAGCGTAACAGCGTGATATTCAGCCGTCATATGCAAATCATCTGATCAGCCATTCAATGGCGCAGCAGCACGATTTGCATCTCATTAAAGTTGCTCCAGTCCTAATTTGCATAGATTGCGCTATAAATATGCAACACTGTTCTGCAGTGGCCATATTCGGTTACTTGAGTTGATAGGTGAGTTGTGTGCATTGTCATGTTCTGGACCATGGCCTCAGAGAATTGCTGTGTACTGCACAGTCACAGGTGACCACTCTCACCCATACAGGCTGTGAAATGACCGAGCAAGGACTGGGTGAGGAGGATGATGGTGGGCGGAAGATGAGGCCTAACTTTACGAAGGCTGAGACAGAGGCACTGTTTGAGGCCTACCTGGATGAGGAGTCACTTCTCAGTGGACGGCGGGGCACCCCTGAGGCCTGTGCTGCTGCATGGGAGGGGGGTGGCACATGCCGTCAACCTGCACGGCAGCCACCAGCACTCTGTGCAGGAGTGTAAAATGAAGATGGGGACTGACAGGAGGAGGGTGAAGGAGAAGGTTGCAGCCATCAGGGTGGCACGTCCTGCAACAGGCGGGGGCCAGCCAGAGGTGGTGCAGCTGACTCCGGCAGAGGACATGCTCACTGCAAGCATGCAGCGCAGTGCCATTGAGGGTGTTCCTGGAGGTGGCTTCCAGACAGGTGGTAGCCCATCACTGCATAGTATGTCATGGTCGGGGGGGAAGGTAGATCACATGCACTAACGTGTCCTTCCTTTCTGTTACAGATCCTGTGCGTCTGCAGGGGTCAACAGTGGAGGGCCTGTCCACTGCGGACAGCCATCCGGAGTTGGAGGAGGGACCATCCACCTCTGCAGATTGCCGGCGTGCACTGCACCAATGTGCACACCTGGCTACCATCACTGATGTCGTTGAGACAGGTGTGGGGAGTGCCCTTCCTGTGTCTCAGCAGTCTGGCATGCAAGCATGCCAGCAAGCTGTGGCTGTGGCACAGACCTGCACCACTGATGATGCACCAACCACTATGGGCATTGACATGTGTATGTCACAGAATGGACACACAGCAGGACAGCTCACACCCATGGACCTAGCTGGTTCTGACGTGTGTGCCAGCATGTCAGCACAGTCCCAGGTTGTGCCTGTCAGCACCGGTGGGGCAGCATCAGTGGCTGTGCAGGTCACTGGCACTGTTGTGGCCACAGCAGTGGAACAACTGATCCCTTGGGCACAGCAGGCAGAGGGGCAGCAGCAGCAGTCACCCACCGGGACTGGGGGTACAGGGCTCAACAGTGATGTAGGTGCACCGCCTGTGGACATGCCCATATCTGGTCCTGGTGAGCGGTGCCCATCCTCAAGGGGTGCTGTACATCAGGGCCTTCCATACCCTGAGGGAAAGGTTGCCGATGTGGCAGATGACCTCTTTGATGAGCATACCCGCCTGCTGCAGGCATCAGTACAGCAGCAGATGTGGGTTGCAACATCCGTGGAGGCACTGTGTGTGGCTCTGCAGTGGCACAGCAGGGACAACGAGAGGATCCTGTCCTGGATTGACCATTTGCGGGTGGATGTGACCGCCACCATCGACAGGCAGACACAGGCATTGGTCGCTGTCGTGGCCACATTGGGCACACAGTCAGGTACCCCTGTGCCGCTCACACCGTGCAGTATGCTATCCACTCCCCATTAACTGCGTCATGCGACACCCACCCTGTCGATACCGGGTTCAGCTGTGGGCATCCCGAGCACCCCGATGCAGGTATGTTCGGTATGCTGCAGACCCCTGTGCGGGCAAGGTCATGTTCGCGCAGTGGGACCCCTGGTGATCCATCGGTGCCACCCCATGAGGCCCGTGCTCAGCCTGCCAGTGCTGCTGGGTCTCGGCGGAGCAGCCCACGCATTCGAGGTGGCTGTGGCACTGTGCCGCATGACTGAGCTGTCTCCCAGTGCGGGCCCTGTCTGGTGCTGCCCTGTGTGCAATGTGTGTTTTGGTGGGCAGTGCACCAGTGGGTGCCCTGCCCTACACGCAGGCACAAGGACCACCTGCACACCCTCCCGACTGCTGTCCACAGGTGCATGTGCATGATGATGCCTGCATTGCGCTGTACACCAAAGTGCAAAGGTGCCCAGCATCTGACACACGTACATGGACAGTAAAAGTGGAGGTGGTGGCCTGTGGACATGTGTGTATTTAGTGTCAGTGTTCCTGCTCTGTTGTGCACCTGACCCCTGTGCACTTTGTGCCTGTTGTGTGTGTGTCTGTCCATGTGGCGTGTTACTGTTCACCCCTCCCTGGTTGTATGTGTGTGCTTCTGTGCCCTGCCACTTCCCTTGCTGTCATGCACCCCTGGTGTGTTTCCCTGTGTGTATGTGGGTTGTGCCCTAGCCACTGTTGGTTGCACATGGCCCTATGACTTACCTGTGTTGGGCAAAGTGCTTCACTGTGATGGTGTTCCGGTGCAGCTGGGCCATCCGGATCAGTCGGAGGTCACGCCGTCGGGGGCTGCTCATCCCATCATCACCGGTGTCACCGTCATCTCCATCGCTATCCCCTTCTTTGACCTGTACGGCTATCCCACAGTCTTTGGTCATGTTGTGCAGGATACAACAGGCCAGGAGTATCCCACAGGCCTTTGAGGGGCTATACTGTAGGGCACCGCCGGAGGTGTCTAGGCATCGGAAGCATGCCTTCAGCATCCCAAACATCTGATCAATGATGTTGCATGTAGCGGCATGTGCCTCATTGAAGTGTTGGTGCGATGGGGTCATGGGCCACCAGTAGGGTGTGAGCAGCCAGGGACGGAGTGGGTATCCTCTGTCACCTGTGTGGAGATAGTGGAGGTTAGTGTCTTGTTTAGGCTCATATTGCCCCTAACCCTGTGTGCCACACCCATGGCATTTGCGGCTTACCCACTGTTGCCCCCGATTTGCCAATCCTACATGCATACTCACCCAGTAGATGTCCTGTGGGGATGTCCCCACTCTGGAATCGATGGCACAGTGCTGACTGGTACCATATGAATGAATCGTGTGCTCCGCCAGGGTGCGTAGCACAGACATTGATGATGCGCCCACTGGCATCACACACCACCTGGCAGTTGACACTGGAAAATCCCTTCCGATTCTAATAGGCAGCCCCATCAGGGCCAGGTGGTGTGCGAATGGCCACATGGGTGCAGTCTATCATCCCTAGCATGCCAGGCATACATGCTACCCTGTGGATCTCCAGTATGTTTGCTGTATGCTCCGCCGCGGTGCTGGGGAAATGGATGTACTCCGCAGCATGTGGCAGCAGTGCGCTGAGGAATTGGGTGAGGATGCATGATGTGGCTGACTGTGTTATGCCTGTGGTGTCCCCTGTTGGTCTCTGGAAGGTACCCATGGCGAGCAAGCACATACAGGCTGTTACCTTTGTCTCCACTGACAGAGCGTGACTCCGTCATGAGGATGCCTGCATCACATCACTGCACAGCTCACAGAGCCGCCTCAGCATTGCCCTGTTCAGGTGGTACCAGCCCACAATCTCGACATCTGAATAGAGCTCAAAGCTGATGCGGGCTCGGTACTGCCTGTTGGGGGCATACCGCCGACGGGCACTTCCACGGCCACGTCCCCCTGCAGCATGTCTTCTCACCCCCCTCATTACAGCTTCCATGTGGAAGCTGGCACTGTCCATGTACCTGGCTTGTGTTCCCCCCCTAGCTGTTGTTGCTCTGTTACCCCCGCTGTCCTGACTGCTACCTCCACTGCACCGGGTCCACCTACTGGCCTCTGCACGCTGTGGCCCCACACACATTCCCTTGTCCCTCTTCTGTCCTGTGCTCTCCCTGGCCTGCACTGTTTCTCCCTCTGGCCTTGTCTGTCTCCCTGCCTCATGTGGCTTCCCTGTAGCATTCTTGCGCCTCTTCCTTCAGCCTTTTTATTTTGGCTCATTTCCACTATGGCGCAACTTCTGCCTGATCCACTGTTGCGCATTGCGCAAGCCTTTGAATATCGCATTGCGCACTTTATGCACGGTTCCACCCCCTTCGGTTGCGCATGCCTTAATTAGCATTGCACCGTTGCTCAGCATGTTTTCAGTGGCACAACTGCCTCCTGCTGAATATCGCAGAAAGGCGCAATTTCGGACTTGTGCTGGCGCAACCCTATTGCGCATGGCGCAACCCTTTTGAATATCCCACCCTATGTTTATAATATTATTTCTTGTTCCTTCAGGTACGATTTGATCTAAGTCTTGATTAACTAAAATGGCCAAAAACTCTCTCTCTACAGATCCATTGCAATTAGACTTTACCCAATCAATATTAAGGCAGTTAAAATCTCCCATCAATATATAATTTTTGCTTGGTTCAAAATTGTCTATCAAACTAAGAAAGTCAGTATTTTGTTCTTCATTAAGATTTGGGGTCTATTAGCTAAGCTTATACATAGTTTTATAGATGTTAAATTAATCTCTACCATGCCCACAGACAATCATACCACTGGCAGCAGTGCCATGGCAAGAAACAGCTTTGCTTGCACATCTCTTTGTGGGCATTTTGGGAGATCAACAACAATATTCTAAATAAATTTAAATTTTGGAATGTTCAGTCTGGGTGGGTGGACGCTGGATGTGAAGCCAAAAAAACAACTGTGGCTTCAGCAACAGATAAAGACACAAAGTCACAAGTTCAACAACACCTTAACTAACCAGTGGTGCTGAAGTCACAAACAACCCAATCTGGAAAATAATTAATTTTGCTGGTGGTGGGGGGCACTGACTGCAGATTTTTATGGCAGTGCAAGTAGCAAAATGAAGAAAAGATACCACAATGGCAGTACAAAATCATGTAGCTACAGTGGATAGCAGGTTCACACTGCTGCACCTGCAATTACACTGTGGCACAATAAAAGTTGTATTATTTGTTGTCATGCAGCACACACACACTCACACACACAATTTGTCTACAAGTTATGCGTAGTAAATTGAAAACTTCAGTAATATACCACATATTTTAAACAACCTGAAATTATGAACTGCTGCACCATATCCACACAACACACAATCCGCAAAAAAATGTCAACAATTACTGACAATATTACTGTGTGTACATTAACACAGTCAGTAATATAACAAAAATATAACCAAAAAACAAAGAACTCCCTATTTCTCCAATTTAAATCTACCTGCACCACAGATACGTCCCTTCCCCAAAGCACACTTTCACTGTCTCTTACTACACAGACTCAATGCCATACATTAACATTCAAAATCCACACACAAACAATAAATGCTTGATGATATGAGCACAGAAGGGTTTCCTGCAATTGATGAGCTAAAGTGTGAGCAAAAAAAATTACTCAAAAATGCTTTTTTAACAGCTTTTAGATAGTTTGAATCACAGAGATCTCTCAGAGCAGACTGTCTCCTACAGCTTCCTACACACACTACCCTGAACTGAGACTGTGCAGAACAATATAGAGCCCATGTGACCTGAAATCCCATGAATCGCTTCAAAATTTGCCTTTGGAGCTTATAAACAAGGTGAAGTGAGGTGAAGTACATTGTTTTCAATGCGCATCACCTTTAAAATTGGTGGAGTAGTGGTCTGGGAAGATGGAGTAACACAAAGTCATTGTTTTCAATGGAATTCGCGTTACCCATCATAATGCGAATTACTCCTCTTTGCATTGCTGAGTACTCCGCGAATTCACTTTCACTCCACAAATCACTTCATGGAGTGAATTTGGCCCACTTCGCCCACCACTACTCCACAACTGAGCAGCATCCCTGCTCTATTCAAATTTAATTTTACAATTATGCAGTCAAGCAGGAAATACTGCATTGAGCTTGGAGGAATAGCCTGATAATGTATAAAAAATGCTTGCATTTATTGTGACAATGATTACTCCCGTGCTTTACAGTCTAAATGAAGGGTATGCACACCAATACTTCAGACCCTGCAAGCCAATAAGATTAAGTGTGACACCCCATATCCTGCCCATTTGAGAATTCATTTTCCCGATGGCTCCAAAGGTTTTTGACAACTTTGACACTGCAGCACAATAGCTGAATGCCTGAAAGTTGCTACTCCTGAAGAATCAGTGGACTTATTGGAAACTAGGGATAAATGGGTGCTGTAAAAGGATAAATGGTCTTGGGCTTTGCCCTCTAGCAAAAAGCAGTGTGCAGAGGCTTCTTTACAAGAGAACCGAGCCATACTGCAGGCTTACCAGAGAGAGGAATCAGCATGATTGGGGTCGTGACAATGTTTTTTTCAGTTACTTAACAGTGATGTATTTTTAACTGTTACGCCATAACTATTATGGATTGCACTGTGGATTTTGTTGCTTTTTACACTGATGCCTAGGAAGACAGAAACGTTGAGATCCAATGTGGTGATGTGGTTTTCTCAGCACCCTTTATTTTTTCTTTTCTTTCTCTGTTTCTTTTCTTTTTTCTTCTTTTTTTTCCCCCTCCCCCCATTTTATTATTATTTATGTTTTGTATTTTAATTGCTTTATGATTTATTTGGTTTAGGTTGTCTTGGTTTGGTTTATCTTTCTTTAGAGCTCTAACGGTGTTAATGTGTTTATTTTAGGGGATAGACAAGTTATTTTACTTCTGCATTTCAAAGATTTATGTTTGGAATTATTCCTTGGCTTCTTATTGATGTGATTCTTGGTTTTCTGTTTTTGGTTTCTTTGTTTGGTTAAGTTTCTATTATTCTCCCTTCCCAGTTCATTATCATTTCCTCTTGGAAGAATCCGGAGACAGGACAATGTAGGGGGTTTCTTTCCAGGAACCTCTTGGAACAGTCATAGAAACATAGAAACATAGAATTTGACGGCAGATAAGGACCGCTTGGCCCACCCAGTCTGCCCATTTCCCTACCTAATGGATAAGCTGCAGATCCTAGTTAACCAGCAGCCTACTTCTTCCTATCCCCACCCCCTAGAATTGCCTTATGACTGTCCCAGGCATGCTTGAATTCCACCACTGTTTTTGACTCCACAACCTCCTCCGGAAGGCTGCTCCATGCATCCACAACCCTCTCTGTGAAAAATACTCTTAAATTACCTCTGAGCTCCCCTCTATCTTCAAATTGTGCCCTCTTGCTCTTACACACCTCTTTTTTTGAAAGATGCTACCCTCTTGGACTTTGTTGATTCCCTTGAGGTACTTGAAAGTTTCTATCATGTCCCCCCTCTCCCTCCTTTCCTCGAGGCTATACATATTAAGCTCCTTAAGTCTCTCTTCATATGTTTTCTGGTGCAGACCCTGCACCATTTTAGATGCCGTCCTCTGGACAGCTTCCATCCTGTCTAAGTCTTTGCGGAGATTGGGTCTCCAGAACTGCATGCAGTACTCCAGATGGGGTCTGACCAGCTGTCTGTACAGAGGGATAATAACTTCCTGTTTTCTACTGGCGATGCCTCTCCCTATGCATCCCAGTATCCACCCAGCCCTCCTTGCTGCCCTCTCACATTGCTTGCCCACCTTTAAGTCATCTGATATGACTACCCCAGGTCCCTTTCCATTTTTGTTGTTGTTAGTATCTCACCCCCCATTGTGTACTCTTCCCCTGTGTTTTTGTTTTCCTGGTGCATTATCTTGCACTTCCTAGCATTGACTCTAAGCTGCCATACATTTGACCATTCCTCTAACCTTGCCAAGTCCCTTCTCATCCTTTCCACCCCACCTTGTGCATCAACTCTGTTGCAGATCTTTGTGTCATCTGCAAAGAGACATACTTTTCCTTCCATTCCCTCTGCAATGTCACTTATAAAGACATTAAAAAGGGCCGGTCCCAGTACTGAACCCTGCGGTATCCCACTAGTAACCCCCCTTTCTTCAGAGTGGACTCCATTTACTATTACGCTCTGTGTCCTATTCTCCAGCCAATTCTTTACCCAGGCTGTCATCTTGGGACCCACTCCCAGACTGGCTAACTTGTATATTAATCTTTTGTGTGGGACTGTGTCAAATGCCTTGCTAAAGTCTAGGTAGGCCATGTCCACAGCCCCTCCCTGATCTACTACTTTGGTCACCCAGTCAAAGAAATCTATCAGATTTGTCTGGCATGACCTTCCCGCTGTGAATCCATGTTGCATTTGGTCCTGTGCCCCTCTAGCCTCTAGATACTTGACAATTCTTTCCTTCAGAAGTGATTCCATCATTTTCCCTACCACTTCCAGTTTCTCCATTTTGCTGTATATGAACTGCCGCTATATTGAGGCAGACTTGGGAGGATTATTTCTTCCCGCAGTGCTTATTGTGTTAGATTAATTAAGCATGGATTTAGATTGTTTTTTTTTATTTTGGGAAGACTTCTCAGGATGTTACTACATATCTTTTTTATTTGGGTCTTTCTTAGATTCTATTTATTGATTATGGTTTATATGAGGACCAAATGCTGGGCTTTGTAGGTATAGAGAATGGCTATAGGATGCTATAATGTACACTTATGTTAAATTTTATTTTAATGGTTCAATTGTGTCCTCATTTATTCTTCTGTATATGATACATAATGATAAAGGTTCCATGGCACCACATTGACATCAATGTTATTGACATGCCTGACAATGACAGGAACAATGCCAACAGTCAGTATTTTTCCTGTTGAAACAAAGTGTTTTTTTGTGGGGGGCTTCAACCCCCCACACCCTCCATCTGGGGGGGCTGTACCCCCTGCACCTCCCATCTTTAAATATCCAGTTTCAAGTCAGAGTTGGTTTGGGGTGGGGGCACAACATCTGGAAAGAGAGCAGAGGTGTAAAGCTAGACCATCACAGCAACCTAGCGAGATTTGTCCCTGTTATGGTCGTCACTATAAAACTGTCAATGTGCTGACGTGGTAGAAACATAGAAACATAGAAACATAGAAGTTGACGGCAGATAAGGACCGCAAGGCCCATCCAGTCTGCCCATTTCTTTTTCTACCTTATAAATGTGCCATCGGCCTTTGCTCTGTCAGTGACCTATCTATTCATAGTCATTTGTATTGCTCCCTTATGCCTATCCCATGCCTGTTTGAGAAGCCCTGCACTGTATTCATAGCACCACTTCTTGTGTTAGCTATTCCGGCACATCTACCACCCTTTCTGTGAAAAGAATTTCCTCCATTTCCCCTTAATCGACCTCCCTCTAATCTCATGCTGTGTCCTCTTGTCCTGCAATTTTTCTTATATTTAAACATGTTAGACTCTTTCACCTTGTTTATGCCCTTAAGGTGTTTAAATGTCTCGATCATATCACCTCTCTCCCTCCTTTGCTCAAGGGTATACATATTGAGCTCCGTTAATCTGTCCTCATATGTCTTCTGATGCAGTCCCTGCACCATTTTGGTTGCCCTTCTCTGGACTGCCTCAATTTGGTTAATGTCCTTGTCGAAGGTGTGGCCTCCAATACTGCCGAGTACTCCAGATGGGGCCTAACCAATGTCTTGTACAAAGGGATTATTACCTCCCTCTACGACATGATACCCCTACTAATACACCCTAACACCCCTAGCCTTACCTACTGCTTTAGAGGTCTGCTTGGATGATTTTAGGTCATCAGTGATGATGATGCCTAAAGTCTCTTTCTTCCTTTGTGATCTGTAACTCCCTCCCAGCCTATAAGTGGCTTCGGGTTTCTCTTCCCTATGTGCATGATTTTGCACTTCTTTGCATTAAATCCCAGTTGCCACTCTTCTGACCATTTTGCTAGTTTATCCAGATCTCTTCTCATTCTGCCCACCCCATCTGGATCATCTACTCTGTTGCAGATCTTGGTGTCATCTGCAAACAGACAAGCCTTACCCTCTAGTCCATCTGCGAGGTCACTAATGAAGATGTTGAATAGGACTGGCCCCAGGACTGATCCCTGAGGTACCCCACTTGTGACTTGCATCTCTTCTGACTGTATACCAATGATAAAAGAGATAAAAGATTAGTTGAGCTTTTTAATACCTCATATAATACTCTTTTTATATTTCTTTGCACTATATTTTATTGCTTTACTTTCTTTTTAGGAGAATTTTTTAAAATGGAAAATACCTGTGACGTATGGAGGTTCCTTCACTGAGGGGGTTGTTACTTTCTAATGATATTGTAGATTCTGTGTTCATTAATATGGCACCCAGTTTCTGCATATCGATGCCCTGTATTTTTCCCTAGTACAGTGTTTTTTAAGGTGACAAGGATGGACTTTTGATGGACCAAGCTGTTCTTATTCCCTACTGTCTTTATTTGGTTCCTTATGAACCTGGGGATTTGGTTTACCACCATTTACTCTCCTGTAGTGCTTTTTTTGTTATCTAGCACTACTTAGAAGCCTTGTTCAATGATTGGCTCCCTACCTTGGAAGCCCATTCTGAGTTTACTACTGTTCGTTGTTCACTTCTGTATCACTTCTATCCTTATTTACAGTCACAGCCAAAGTCATGGTCAGATATTTCTTGAATTTTCTGTGATATTTCTAGGGAAATCTCTTGCTTTCTGCATTTACACAGTAGGGGCAGCGGAGAGCAATTCTTTAGAAATTTTGCAAAATATCTGGAAATATTTGACCATGTCTGTGGCTACTACTGTAGTTGGTTGGATAATGTTACACACATGTGAAAGTTGCATAGAAACATAGAATTTGATGGCAGATAAGGACCGCTTGGCCCACCTAGTCTGCCCATTTTCCTACATAACAGATAAGCTGCAGATCCTAGTTAACCAACAGCTTACTTCCTGCTACCCCGCACTAGGACTGCCTTATGCCTGTCCCATGCATTCTTGAAGTCCCCCACTGTTCTTGACTCCATGACCTCCTCAGGGAGGCTGTTCCATGCATCCACAACCCTCTCAGTGAAAAATACTTCCTCACATTACCTCTGAGCCGTCCCCTCTATCTTCAAATTGTGCCCTTCTGTTCTTGCACATCTGTTTTCTGGAAGATGCTACCCTCTTGGACTTTGTTAATTCCCTTGAGGTACTTGAAAGTTTCTATCATGTCCCCTCTCTCCCTTCTTTCCTCAAGGGTATACATATTAAGCTCCTTTAGTCTTTCTTCGTATGTCTTCTGGTGCAGACCCTGCATCATTTTGGTTGCCCTCCTCTGGACAGCCTCCACTCTGTCTATGTCTTTGCAGAGATGGGGTCTCCAGAACTGCACACAGTACTCCAGATGGGGTCTCACCAACTGTCTGTACAGAGGGATAACAACTTCCTGTTTTCTACTATTGATGCCTCTTCCTATGCATCCCAGTATCCCCCCAGCCTTCCTTACTGCCTTCTCACATTGCTTGCCCACCTTTAGGTCATCTGATATAATTACCCCCAGGTCCCTTTCTATTTTTACTGTTGTCAGTATCTCACCCCCCATCGTGTATGCTTCGCCTGGGTTTTTGTTTCCCATGTGCATTATCTTGCACTTCTTTGCATTGAATCTGAGCTGCCATGCATTTGACTATTCCTCCAACCTTGCCAAGTCCCTTCTCATCCTTTCCACTCCATCTTGTGTATCAACCCTGTTGCAGATCTTTGTGTCATCTGCAAAGAGACATACTATTCCTTCCAGTTCCTCTGCAATGTCACTTATAAAGACATTAAAAAGGGCTGGTCCCAGTACTGAACCCTGCAGTACCCCGCTAGTAACCCTCCTTTCTTCACTGTGTACTCCATTTACTACTACCCTTTGCGTCCTGTTGTCTAGCCAATTTTTTATCCAGGCTACCACCTTGGGACCCACTCCAATGCTGGCTATCTTGTGTATTAATCTTTTGTGTGGGACTGTATCAAATGCCTTGCTAAAATCTAGGTAGGCCATGTCCACAGCCCCTCCCTGGTCTACTACTTTGGTCACCCAGTCAAAGAAATCTATTAGATTCATCTGACACAACCTTCCCATTGTGAATCCATGCTGCCTTGGGTCCTGTGCCCCACTGGCCTCTAGGTACTCAACAATTCTTTCCTTCAGAAGTGATTCCATCATTTTCCTACCACTGAGGACAAACTAACTGGTCTGTAGTTTCTTGCCTCTGTCCTGCTCCCACTTTTGTGAAGAGGAATCACATCTGCCCTCCTCCAGTCCTCGGGTACCACCCCATCCTCCCATGATTTGTTAAAGAGAGTAGTCAGCGGTGTCACTAGTTCTACCCTTAGTTCTTTTAGAATTCTTTGGTGAATCCCATCAGGCCCCATTGCTTTGTCCACCTTCAATTTTATTAGTTCTTTCAGAACCCTTTCTTCTGTAAATGGACTGGTATCGACCCCCGTCTTCAGAGTGTTTCTCTTGTTTAGTTTAGGTAACTCCCCCTCCTCTTCCTTTGTGAATACTGAGCAGAAATATTCGTTCAGTATCCCTGCTTTTTCACTGTCACCCTCTACCCACATTCCCTCCCCTTTATTAAGCTTCAGTATCCCTCCTTTGGTCTTTCTTCGCTCCCTAATGTACCTATAAAAGGTCTTATCCCCCTTCTTAACAGAATTGGCTATCCTTTCCTTGGTTTGGGCCTTTGCTATTCTGACTGCCTTCCCAACCTCTTTCTGCTTTAACTGATAAAGTTCTCTGTCCTGCTCCTTCTGTGTTTCCTTATATTTCCTGAATGCTGTCCTTTTCTCCTTAACCTTCCCTGCCACCTCTTTTGAGAACCATAGTGGTTTTTCCTTCATTGTGTTTTATTGATTTGCTTTACACAAAGGCTTGTTGCCTCTGTGATGGCTGTTTTGATCACCCCATTGTTCCTCCACCCTCCTTCTTGCCTGTTTGCTAGTGCTTTTCTGAGGCACTCTCTCATTTCCCAAGTCAGCCCTCCTAAAGTCCAGTACTTTTGCTTTTGTATGGCTTGATTGTATGGCTGTGTTTATCGTGAACCTCACTGTTTGGTGGTCGCTTGTTCCCAGATGGCTACCCACTTCTAAATCTGAGATTCTTTCTCCATCCCCATTTGAGAGTACCAGGTCTAAGATTGCTCCCTCCCTAGTGTGTTCCAATACTAGCTGTCTGAGGCATGCCCCCTGTAGGGCATCAAGAATGACCCTGTTCTTGGATGTGCCTGCAGCAAAGGTGCTCCAGTTAACATCTGGCATATTCAGGTCCCCCATCGATAATATCTCCCCTTTTTCTGCCATTCTAAGAAAGCCTTCTATCATTTCCTTGTCCATTCCCTCCCCCTGAGATGGGGATCTGTATACAACCCCCATGCGGATTGTGTTGCCATTTCCTGTCTCCTGTTTCGTGTTCTTTTCTGTTTAGTATACTTCTGGCTGCACATTGTTTTTTACTAAACAGTTATTTGAGACATTTGAGGGATGCAGAGACTAAATAGGTGCAGGTTATTTCTGAGTGGCTTACATGTCAACACAAACAAATTTTAATATGGAAGTTAGTTTTCCCTTGGTTGGCTTTACTTACTGGGGAAGGATCAGTACTTTAGAAGGAACCTGTTACTATGTTTCATAATGCCCAGTGCTTGTGAGATTAAGATATATTCCCACACTGTAAATGGATTAAACAATCCCGTGAAGCGTTCTCAGGTTCTATCATCAATAAAAAAAACTATCTCCTACCAGGAGACACATCTTAGTAAGGATGAGCATGCAAAATTACTTATGTTTTGTTACACACACATAGTGGCCTCCTCCTCCTACTATCAAAAGGAAAGAGGTGAGGTATGGCTATTTTGGTATCCTATTCTACTCTTCTATATGTTGAAGATACCCAACAGACTCAGAAGGGTGTCTAGCCCTTTTAAAAGGCACCTATATGGGCGGACCTTTAACTTTAGTTCATATTTATTTACCTCCCGGTTTCATCCCGGAGAAAGTCTGCTCTATGTTTAGAAAGAGTATTGACTTCCAGCAGGGAACATTGTTAATGGGTGGAGATTACAACATGATTTTTGACTGGAAAGACATCACAAATCCTAACCCTCCCTGTAGGACAGGAGCCCAGAAGGTAAGCACACTCTTTCTTTAAAGAGATGAGTTGGGTGAATACATGGACGGTAGGTCACCCTCTGGACAGAGGTTATACTCACTATTTTTCCCACATAACCTCTACACTTGGATTGACTTATGCTATGTCCCCAAAGAATTTCAGTACTGCTTAAAAGATTGTCAGTTGCTCCCTATCATTTTAACAGATCATGACCCCATTTTGTTACAGATTGACTGGGAGGATAACACAGGCAAAGGTCTCTGGTAGTTAAATAATTATTTATTAAATATACCCAGCTTTATAGAGATGATTAAGCAAAAAGTTCCTCAAATTATTGCAGTTAATGATCAGGTAGAAATGTCTAGGAGTATGTTGTGGGACACAATAAAAACAGTCCTTGGGGGGAAATTATTACATTTTTGTCCCACTATAAAAAAAAACTGAGTAACTGAAGATACTTCACAATCAACTGAAGGGCCTCCAGGCCCAACATGCTGACTGTGATCAGACAGTAGCTCCATTACTGAGGGTTACAAGACAGAAGGTTCAAGAAATTCCCTTCATGACATTCCCACTTATTTAGAAGGCCTGAATTTACTGAAGCTTTCTCTGTCACATATAGCAGAGCTAACTACCTTGATCACCAGAGAGGAACTAAATAATGTAATTAAACAATTAAAATCTGTAAAATGTCCTGGCCCAGATGGGTATACAGGGAAGTTTCATACATTTTTTTGAGATTTGCTACTACCCCCCTAATTAGATACTTGCAGAGACGTTTCTAAAGGTAACCCTGTCCCACTGACTTGGCAACTGGATACCATTTCTTCTATACCCAAAATGGGCAAAGACAATACTCAATGTTTCTCTTATCATCCAATTTCTGTTTTAAATATTGATGATAAGTAATTTATTTATGTAATCGCTAAGTGATTACAATCCCTTCTCCCCTTTTTAAAAGACATAGATTAAACAGATTTTTATTATTACTAGACAGGTCCAGGACAATATAGAATGTACTCTTCACAATGCCATCTGGTCAAATTCTCCTTTCTTATTATTAAGTGTTGATGCTGAGAAGGCTTTAGACCAGGTGGCATGGTGTTTTCTTATGGACATCTTGTCAAGACTGGGCTTTCCTCTTATGTTCCAGACTTTGAGTCAGCACCTTTTTGATCTCCCCAAAGCTTACATGAAGTTCAATGGCCAGGTTTCAGACCAGTTTTCTCTTTTTTTATGGTACTCATCATGGCTGCCTGCTTTGTCCACTATTATTTGCAATATGTTTACAGCCCCTTGTCCACACCATTCTACAAAATTATAAAATCATGGGCATCACTCTGGGCGAGAGAAATCAAAAATTGGCCCTGTATGTGGATGATCTGTTAATTGAAATGACCTCCCCGTAATCTTTCCTTCCTCACTTGTGGGAGACCTGTATAGTATTTAGCCAATTAGCTGGGTATAATTAGAATATATAAAAGATGGAGGTTCTTCAAATTTATTATTTTCCTCAGTTTATTCAAAACACATTTCCTTTTAGATGGGATCTCCCTTCATTAAATTATCTAGTGATACAATTAACTAAGAATCTCAGACTCTTGAATTCTTATAATTATGAACCCTTACAGAAACAATTAATACAATATTTAGTTGTGTGGTTGAATATTCTTCTTCCAATAATTCATAAGGTAGATGCAATCCGTATGAATTTACTCCTGTTTTCTTTATCTTGCCTGAACTTTTCCAATTTCCCCACAACCATTTTTTTCTATACCTTAAAAACTCAAATTTCATGTTTTATATGGGGGACTCACAGACTCTGTATTCATTATTCACTATTGCAGCTCCCTAAACATAAGGGTGTATTGGCCTTACCGGACTTAGTGAAATACAATAGGGCTGCCCAGCTTCGAATTATTTTTCTTTGCTTAATCTATAATACCAAGCCCACTGGAAGGATTCAGAGATAAGGGAAGAAAATGTATACCACCTTAATAAATCTTATTTTTGTATCCCTCTCCTCTCCTCTCTCTGACATTACTGATAATCCCTTCACACTTAATACTCTAACACTTTGGAGATCTCTTTTGAATTCTTGATTCCTTGATGAAATCTCATTTCTTACTATATTCTCTTCCTTATTTGTCAATTTTTCCTCCATCTCACTTAGACTGTGGCGTTCAATCTTGTGAATGCTTAGGACTACATTTGGTTTTGCATTTTATGTGACAGAACCATATTGTCTCCGTTAAAGCGCTGCAACACACATACACATTGCCTGAAGGTGACAGGTTTCAGCTTCTTCAAACAATTACTTTTATATGGAAGTTGGCGTCACCTGCTCTATTAATAGTCCTTTTCTGGTGCTTATTCAATTAATAGCACAGGCAGTAGAAGGCACAGCTCCTTTCTCATATGTTTTCTTATATTTATAGGGCACTTCACCTAAAAAAAAACCTAAGTCCACTACAGTCCTTAATTATTTACCATGAAAGAGGAAAAGGAGGCCAATATGATTCTGTAGGAAGGTCAGGGAGTTAGTGACCTCCAAAAATGTGCCTTCATTGGCTATAAGGAGAAATGGAGATGAGGAATGGTGCAAGAACCAGGTACAGATGAGGGAGGCCAAGATGGCAGTCAGAGATGCAAAAGCAGATACATATCTGCATTTTGCTGATGGGGTCAAGGGAAGGGATAAACAGTTCTTCAGGTATATAAAGGAATAAAGAAATTAAAAATACATCCAGCACTCCAGGTTAAAATATATATAAAGGAATAAAGACAGATGAGAGGGAAATTATAATACTGTATATGGTTAACCATTGGGTATAAAAATCAGACAGCTCAAAAGCCTTTTTGTGCACATTCTAAACTGTTTTTAGTATTCCAGACAGTTGTCTGGCACAATCCAAAAAGCCATAAAAGTTTAAATTCTTCATTCACCCAGGGCCCCGCTGGTTACTAACCACCTAGTAACCTAAGATGTGTATCACGTTACGATGCTGAAATTTTGAAATTGCAATCCAGTACAGTGACAGCCTTAAGGTTGTCATTGTACTGGACCTGATGGCAACATTTTGTGAATTTTGAGTGTCTCCGTCCCCTTTGAATAAACTCCGACTTGGAGTTTGTTATCTTTAAGAATGGGGGTGCAGGGTGCAAACCCCTCCTTAATTAAAAAATACTCAATGTCGAAAGGTGAAATTTCACCTTTCAACATTGTTTCCATTGCTGAGTCACATTTCAACAACCTTGTTGTCAATGAAGCTTAGTGGAACCACAGCGGTGTACCTTGCAACTTACAGAAGTCCATAAATTAAAATTTGATCATATACATAAAAAAGAAATATCAACTTCCTTTTTTTTGTGGGGGGGATTCTATGATGCCTATGTAAACAAACTCTGGCCAGAGCTGATAGGGCTCTGAAGCACTACCAAGAGACGAAAGTTACACATATGCGTAGAAATTATTCAATGCCCCAATGTAATGTGGCCATATGTTGGAGGTGTTGCACCAAATTTTCAACATTGCCTTTTTTGGACTCCTCCTCATGAACAGTGCCAGTGTCATTTTGGTCAATCATCCCAAAAGGTGATTGCACAGACAAAATGCACTATTCTGCACCACAGGTTTGAAAACATGGTTTGGGCAGGTTGTGGAAAATGGCAGCTGTACAGTTGTGAAGAAAGTGTATAAAAATGGCTATGTTAACAAGCATTTGTCAATGCCGAATGTTGGCTCACTGGCATTGGCATTGGTAGTGCTGGAGTTAGAGATGCATAATAGGAATGGCAGTGAAGTATTGATGTGACTCCAACTCCACCCCCATCCTGTAGATAGTGACAGGCATTGGGGTGTGCCTTTGGGTCATCAGCTAAATGCTCATGCCATTGTACCTCACCCTACCCTGTAGAGACTGACAAGTGTTGTGGTGTGCTTTGGGCTGTTTGGGTGTTATACTTAGCCCATTCCATAAGGAAATAGGCTGAGGTGGGTGCAGCACAGGATGGTGTGTTACAGTTGAAAACCGTAACACCTTAGGTGTGTGTTGGTATTTTCACTCCAGATTTTCAACATGGGATGTTTGTATGCCCACCTCATGAAAAGCGGCACTGTCAGTTTGTTAGCTGAAAGGTGGTTTTGCACTGTGGCTATGCTATTTGGCGACACAGGGATGAAAATATATTTTGGGCAGGATGTGGAAAATGACATCTGTATTGTTCATGAGGAGGCGTAAAAAAATGACAACGTTGAAAATCTGGAGTGAAAATATGAAAAATTGGTGAAGTCATCAGCATGCATAGAAGCTGTGCAACACAATTCCATAACCCAATTATTTTTGGGAATTTTTAACCACATTTTTAACATAGGCATTTTGGGACCTCCCCTCATGAACAGTGGTGCTGTGATTTTGTTAATCTGTCCCAAAAGTTGATTTCCAACAGTGACCACGCCATTGTGCAACACAGGTTCGGAAACACATTTAGGGCAGGATGTGAAAAATGACAGCTGTACTGTTCAAAAGGAGGTGTGAAAAAATGCCAGTGTTGAAAATCTGGCATGAAAATATTGCAAATTTGTGAAGTTACAAGGGTGCGTGCAAACTGTGCAATGCACACTTGTAACACAGTCATGTTATGGAATTTCATCACCAAATTTTTAACATAGGCATTTTAGGACCTCTGCTTACGAACAGTGTCACTGTCATGTCCTTAAAATGTCCTGAAAACTGATTTCACACAGCAACCGTGCTATTCTGTGCCAGACGTGCGAAAACACATTTCAGCCAGGATATGTAAAATGATAGCTGTACTGTTCATAAGGAGGTATGGGAAAATTACAATTTTGAAAATCTGGAGTGAAAATATTACAAATTCATGAAGTTATGAGCGTGCGTTGAAACTGTGCAATGCACACTCGTAAAACAGTCATTTTTTTTTTCCACCAAACTTGCAACATAGGCTTTTTGAGAGCCTCCTCTCATGAACAGTGGCATTGACATTTCATTAATCAGTCCTGAAAGGTGATTCCTCACAGTGACCATGAAATCACCTTTCAGGACTGAATAATGCCATGACAGTGCCTTAATTCATGAGGAGGGGTCCCAGAAACCCGATGTTGAAAATTGGGTGCCAAAATTCCCCAAAATGGCTGAGATATGCACCAAAGTTGAAAATACCCTATTTATGCCATTATACAGCTTACTGGCATTTCTTCAGTTCACAATCAGCTTTGAAGAGTGCAGACGTGTTCTCGGTCCACTGAAAATTGTTGCGCCAGACTCCACAGGTAAGTATGGGGTGAGGGGGGTGTAGGGAGGCAGGGTGCACAGACGGTGGGAGCAGGTTGTGGAAGGGGGCAGGAGACTGCAAAGGACCATTTTCTTTTTTACAGGAGTTTAAAAAAAATTGCAGGGCAGTTTTCTGTTTTCAGGTGATGTGGCACACTGGGGTGGGCTCCCAGCATGCCACCTTGGTGTTTTGTGGGGGATGTTTTAGCTGATGGGGGATTGGGCACCCCCATGTACACAAAATAAAAGTGGGGGGATGAACCAAGGAGGATTAGGCACCCCCTCAGCACATAACAAATAGGGGGGTGCATGATGCCTGATGGGGAGTGGGCTCCCCCGTCAGCACACACATTGCGTCAGGACATACCAACAGGGGGATTGGGCACCCCCGAAGTTGGCATTATGGCAGTCAGTGTGCTACCATGTTTTTACTTTTTAACCAGTGGAAGCACATCAGGAGGTCCTCTGCGTATGATGAGCATTGCTCATATTGCAGCAGACCTTTCCTTAGATCTGCTCTCCACATTAGGTACTCATGGTGTGGCACTGGCATGCAGGCTTATTGGAGAATAAGGGATTCACCCACTGGTGCGTGCTCTGCATTTGCCCAACAGTGACCGCACCTCCAATTCTGCTACTACTGCAATATGTTGACTGCACATGCACATGCCAACATAAAAATGTGAAATTCAAATATTAAAAATTAGCGATGTTAGGGGCGTACATAGAAACTGTGCAGCGCACGCTTGTAACGCAATCATTTGTGGGAATTGTTTCACCAGATTTTCAACATGGCCTTTTTTGAACCCCTCCTCATGAACAGTGCCAGTGTCATTTTGTTTAATTTTCCCAAAGGGTGATTGTGCAGAGCAAACATGCTATTCTGCACCACAGGTGCGAAAACACATTTTGGGCAGGTTGTGGGTAATGACAGCTGTACTGTTGTGATGGAGGTGTGCAAAAATGACAATGTTAAAAATGTGGGGTGAAAATATTAAAAATTAGTGATGTTAGGGGCGTGCATAGAAACTGCACAATACCTGCTTGTAACACAGTAATTTTTGGAATTTTTTCACCAAATTTGCAACATGGGAGTTTTGGGACTGCACCTCATGAACAGTGGTGCTGTTATTTTGTAAGTCGGTCCTGAAAGGTGATTTCTTACAGTGACCATGAAATCACCTGTCAGAGCTGAGTAACAAAATAACAGTGACAGTTTTTATGAGGTGGGGTCCCAAGAACCTCAGGTTGAAAATTTGGGGCAAAAATTCCAAAAAATGGCTGAGATATCAGCAAAAGTTGAAAACCCCATTGAATGGCTGTATAGCATGCTTACCTTTAATTCTTCATTTAGCGGTTGGGTTTTGAAGAGTGCAGACATCTCCGTCCAGAGAAGATGACAGCACCAACCTCCAGAGGTAAGTATGGGGTAAGGGGGTGGGGAGGTGGTGTGCAGTGAGAGGGTGGGGAGGGGGGAGGCAGACCACAGCAGTGACAAGGGAGCATTTTTAGATTTACAGGGAAACAAAACAGACAACGAGGGACCGTTTTTAACCTTACAGGAAAAAGATAAAAAAATACATATTTTAGCACACTGGGTTGGGCTCCCAGTGTGCTACCAGAATGCCAACATGGGGATTGGGCACCCCAATGTCATGCATGAGGTGGGCAGGGGGCACTGCAGCAGACAGGGAAACAAAACAGACAATTAGGGATCGTTTTCAATTTTACAAGAAAAAGATAAAAATATATATATTTTAGCATGCTGGGGTGGGCTCCTAGTGTGCTACCAGAATGCCAACATGGGGGATGGGCACCCAGTGTCAGACATGAGTTGGGCAGGGGGCACCGTAGCATAAAGAAAACTCAATAAGGGACCGTTTTCTAATTTTTAGAAACAAAAGAAATTCTGCACGCTAGGGTGGGCTCCCAGTGTGTGACATGACATGGTCATGACTAGGGGGGCACAAAACAGTTAATGGCATAATGCCATACACAGCATGGTGGCACAGCAGCAATGTGCATACACACAATTCCGTGCATGCATGCTATTCATGCACATGCACTGTGCATGCATTGGAATGTGGAAGTAATAGCCAAAATAGTGCGGCTGTTATTCCATGCGCCGATCACAGTGGAGGACTTTCAGCACCATTGTGCGTTCGAAAGGATACTTCCAAAAGTCCAACGGAAGAGGTTATGAGTTCGGCCATTTTCAGAGCTAGAAAGCTCTCACAAAATGGCTGTAGGCTCAGCCCACAGCCCTAAAAAGACCTTATACTATGTAAAATAAAATAAGGGCAACCACACACAACTGGACAGTGTTTCCATCTCAGGGTTGTGATGACTTCATAGAACTACTGAGCTTTATTCTAGTGCAGGGGTGGGCAACCTAAGATAATCAGAGGGCCACAGGTGAGACCCTCAAACACTTCCAAGGGCTGCAATGCCCCCGTTTACCACAGTCACAAGCCAAATTTATAAATCTGAATTAAAAACAAGCTATATATAACATGTCCATCACAGCCTTCAACCTATCTCCCTTGTATTGCTTTGCACAAAGAACCTTCTGGTGTATTTTTGGATGGATGAGGGGGCCGCAGGTTGATCACTGGGGAGCCACATGGGGCCCCAGGTCACAGATTGCCCACCATTTCTGTAGTGGTTCATATGCTTGGAAATGAAGATGGTGAACAGCACCTAATAAAGGCTAGTAGTACAGCTTCCAACATGAAATAAAATTCAAAATCAGTTTACCTGCCAAAATATATGCTTTATTGTGCAATGCATGTGCAATTCATGCAAAATCATCATTAAACTTCTAGCAGTGGCTTGCATTTAGTACATGTTGCAAACTGAAGAACAAAGAAAACTAACCATGTTATGTATTATGAACCCCCTCCTCATAGACATAGTGACATCAGCAGGAAGAGGTTCAGCATACATGCCACGGTCGGTAAACTGATTTTGGATTTTATTTCATACTGGAAGTGTAGTACTACCCTATAGTAGATGCCAATCACCATCTCCATTTCGATATTTGCTTTATTGTCTTAGGCACAACAGCTTCCAGCATGCTGCTCCCGCTCCCTATTTCAGTGGGTCATAATGATGTCATCTCAAATCCTGGATAGAATGACAGCCTTGTTGTATATGGTTGCACATACATTATCCAATATGTTATGCTGACAGAGGAAGGCAGGGTAGTAAAAGTGGACAAGCAGAAGACAGCCATTCTAAACAACAACCTCTGCTCAGTATTCATAGTGGAAGATAACAGGCTTCAGATAGAAAGAGCCATACAGGATGCTGCTGGGGGGGGGGTCACAGGATTGGGACAAGTGATAATTACAGAAGAAAAGGTTATGCAAGTGCCTGCAGCCCTGAAAATACAAAGCTCCAGGGCCAGATGGGGTACACCCAAGAATGCTCAGGGAATTCACATAAGAATTGGCTGAACCCCTTGTAGGGTTATTAAATCAACCAATCAATCAATTAGGCAATTTTATTTTATACTGGAGAGTATGTGAGCAAAAATGTCCATTTTCAACATGTCCAGTTGTACATGAAATTACAAGGATACAGAGAAACAATTTACAGTATACATCATACATAAAGGCAGTGATAAAGACCCGGGTTCGGGAGTGGACTCGGGTTGCTGGTGGGTTGGTCGGGGTGAGTACGGCTTGAGCATCTCATGACAGCTTGCTGTCTCCAGGGAGGGTCAGGAGGGAGGGTCCATGCCCTATCACACTTGTGCAACTCCAGGCAGAAGCTCGGGGACTGCAGGCTCCCAGTAGAAGAGAACGGGCAGCCCGGGAATGCAGCAGGTGTTGGCGTCTAGTGCCATGACATCAGGGGTGATGCTGCATAGGGAGGACAGAAAAGTTGGAAAAACCCATGTCGGCTCCAGGAAGATGGGCTTCCCGGGGCATGCCTCTAATATGTCTTGCTTGCTGACTGCCTCAAAGCCCGATGAAAGTTGAATTACGGGGGTCCCGCCACACCTCATCCCCACTCGAGGGCAAAGCCGAAGCTACATGCAGGATTTGAGATATAGTACCGGGGAGCAGGTGGTAGGAGGATGGCCCCATGGATGCCTGATGGGTCAGACCCAATAGATTTGCAGGAGGGAAAAAGTGTAATTTCCCCCCCCAAAAAATAGCAGCTGTAATGAATTAATAACCAGAACTTATTTACAGGCAAGAGAGAATGAATATGCAAGGTAAAATAATTATTTACAGGACATAATTTACAAAAGCATTTAGGGTCAGTTGCAATCTCAAGATAACAAAAAGAAGTACTGAGGGAGGAAAACAGGAGGGGGTTGAAGGGGGGATGGGAAAGAGGGATAAGCAGAGGGGAGGATGAGGGAAAAAAGTAGGGGAGAAATGGGGTGGAGCTGAAGGGGGGAAAAAATGCAGAGTTAAATTCAACTGGTAGAAGAACAAGTGCATGTGAGTTTTTCTTGGAGATGACTCTTGAGGGTCCTATGAAAGGCTTTTATAAAGTCAGGTGGGAGTAACTTACTGTTTCTTTCCCTTGCCCCTGCTCAAAAGCCTGAGGTTCATTTGTGGGCTATCAGGCACAGTCCTCAGATGGTTTTCATTCTTCCTCGCTGGGAGAATGCAGAGAGTGGTTTCAGGTCTGTTTTCATCCATGGCTTTCTCTTGCCTTGTAGGGGTACCTCAGGGTTTGGTGCTGTCCCCCATGTTATTCGCAGTATATATGCTACCCCTCAGAGACATTGTAAGATGGTATGAGCTGAGGTTTCATTGCAATGCTGATGATACCCAGCTTTACCTGTCTTTTGCGCCTGACCAGGTTGGAGCTATCTCGGTACTGAACAGCTGCCTTGCAGAAATCCAAGATTGGATGAATTCCAGCGGCTTAAAGTTGAACCCAGGAGAGATTTAGATTTTGGTTGTGGACCCAGGTAATAGGGTAGAGGGGCTGAGGACTGGGCTTCCTTCTGGTTTAGTCCTGGATAGGCCCAGATTCTCACCTCTGAATGGGTGAGTAACCTGGGAGTGGTGCTTGATGCTGGTCTGATTCTTCGACATCAGGTATCGGCAGTCATCAAGTTGGCCTTTTTCAATCTTAGGAACATTGCCAGGATTAGGCACCTTGTTCCATCCAGTGACTGGCCTGTTTTGCTCCATGCCTTTTTGACATCATGCCTTGATTATTGCAACTCCCTTTATCTAGGGCTTTCTGGGGTTGATATCTGCTGCTTACAGCTAGTGCAGAATGTGGCAGCATGTTTGTTGACTGGGGCATCTAGAAGATCTCATATTGCCCCAGTGCTGTACACTCTGCACTGGCTGCCAATACAGTGGAGGATCACCTTTAAGGTAGGTCTATTGACTTACAAAGCCCTACACAGCAGCGTACCGATTACTTGAAAGAGCTCCTGGTTCCTTACCCCTTTGACAGTCTGGCCGGGCTGATGAGAGCAGTTGCTGTAGATTCCGAGGGTTAACTTTAGTCATCTGCGCGCATGCCTTTGGCTACCTGTGGCACCTACCCTCTGGAATTCTCTGCCCCATCAGCTCTGGGAGTGCAGGACAGTGGGGAGTTTTAAGCAGGTACTTAAGACTTTTTTATGGGGGAAAGCATTTCCTGTTTTATCATGATTTTATATTCTACATATTTATACATGCGTTTTGTTTTTATGAATATTGTACAGTGCTTTGAAATTGAAAAGGCACTTAATCAAATAAATTTTTTTATTATTATTATAAGGAAAGGAATTTTGTGCAAGTGTGGTGTGAAAGAATAGGATGCTGAAAACATTGCTGGAGGCTCCACTGGTTTGGCAGCCAGGAGCTGATTTGGGGAATAGTGATGTCATGCTCAGTGGAAGTTTATTCTGGTGAACTTTATGGAGAAAAGAAAGATTTCTGAGGATGAAATGCCCCTGGAGATGGAGCCAAACAATGGATTTGTATAGGGTGGAGTGATGTGTTCTCCAGGGAAGTCCAGTGACAAAGCGGACAATATTACTATAGATAGATCTAAGTTTATGGAAGAGTTGAGAAGTGGGGGAAGGGGCATAAATGATGGATCCACAGTCCAGAAGGGGTATGAGAATGGAGCTTGCTAGACGTAATCTAGAATCAGGAATTAAAAATGTACAGATCCTGAGTCGGAGCCCCATCGTCACGTGAACCTTGTTTATGATGTTAGAGACATGAATGTTGAAGGACAAGAGTGATTCAGCAGAAGACCAATGTATTCAAATTCAGAGACTTGCTCTATGGGATTTCCATCATTTTTGGAGAGGGTTTGTTTTAGGTTGTCGGTTTTCCTTGGACCAGAGAAAAAGCATGGGGTCATAATGTCACAAGACATTATGCCTCAGCAATATACCATGCTGCCAATACAGCACAATATATTGGCAGCAGCATACTGTAAGTCTTTGTTTTAAGGGGGGCTCCTCCCCCCCACACCTCATTACAGGGGGCTCTGCCCCCCAACCCCCCAACTAAAATAATTAACTCCGGGGGGAGGTTAACACTTAAATTCACACAAAGTGCAAAAAATATAAAAATTCCATATGTCTGAGACCAGGAATCGAAACCCGGTCCACAGACGTACTGCCTCCCTTGCTGCCTGTGGCTCATTCCATCAAGCCATGGCAGCTGCTTGACAGTCCCTCATCCCAGCAGGATTCTTTTCCTGTACCAGGAAGAGTGAGAGGGTGCACTACTGCACATACATTCTTTCTTGGTTTTGCACCCTCTTGCTCTTCCCTACCACTCTGTTCCTGTTAAGTGGTTATGTCATGCACTGTAAAGCGTACGGAATATTTACCTGGTAGGGGAGAAAAACATGTATTTTGTTTATTTAGAGTTTAGGACCATGCCTTTATTAATGAACCATTAATGCAGATTCTTGAAATCAGGTTGTAGGCTGGCGAGCATCACGTCTGGGTTTCTGTTGCTACAGTACAGTGCAGAATCGTCCATGTAGAGGACCATTTTGTTTTTGCTACAGACTTCTGGGAACTTATTGATAAAAAGGGTGTAAAGGAGGGGGCCCAGAATAGAGCCCTATAGAATCCTGTATTTGAGAGGGCATTCAGAGGAGAACTGCCCATCGATTGTGGTCATCTATGTTCTGTGGGAGAGATAGTTCCCAACCCAATTAACTTCATTATTTGAGAAATGGAGGTCAGATAGGGTGTTCAAGAACATAACATGGTCGACAAGGTCAACAGCCTTGGTCAGGTCCATGAAAACAGAGCCTGTGTCAAGGCCGTTATCTATGGCTCCATAGATATCCCTGGTGAACCTAACTATTCAATAGCTTTCTACCATGGCTGTGCAAAACAAATACAATTTCTTACAAATACGCACTGTGGTTTTTACAAATACAAACACATATCTTACATATTTTTATTTCTGTTAGACCACATAAAGTGGCATTAGACCGGAACTGAGGATCAGTGATTCATATATGACTACCACAGCTCATTATGTGAATACATTTTTATTCAGAAATCTTCATATATTAATGATAACTCTCAACTCCTGGGCTTAGTGCCACCATTAACAATAGAAACAAGTATGACATTTAAGAATATATTGTTAAACATGAGCATGCAAACAGATACAAATGCAAATTTCAGAGACACAAATAAAAATTCCCCAAATCAGCCCCCCACATAGTTGTACTCACTACGTTCTGGGGTGGTTACAAAAGACTAAAGGATAGTGGACATGGTACTGTTCCACAATGAAGGGGAAATGGAGGAACCTGGAAATTACAGGCCCATCAGTCTCACTTCTGTTGTAGGTAAACAGAAGGCGACACTAGTCAAAATGATCTTACTGGACTACCTTGAGAGAAATGGGTTGCATGATAGTAAGCAGCATGGGTTCATGGCAGGGAGGTCATGTCATAAAAAACTGATAATATTCTTTGATGTGGTAACAAGGGTTGTGGATAAGGCAGACACAGTAGATACATTCTATTTCAATTTCAGTAAGGCATGTGCCTCAATGCCACACAGAAGGTTGTTAACAAAATTAGAAGGCCCAGTGGTGTTGAGGCTTGAGGCACTGGATGCCACACCTCGGGCTATGCCAGTATCCTGTGTTCAGAAACGGGTTCAGGTCTTTGAGGAGCAGGCATGGGGGAGGTGGGAGCAGGATCAATCTGCCTAACGGTGACTCTCCTCTCCTGGGTGGGGTCACCTTACCGCAGTCCCACCACCTGGATGTCTGATGGAAGCCCAGGTGGGTAAGGAGTGACCAGTAGGGTGAGGCATCCCACAGTGTGTGACACATATCTGCCTCCACACATGTGCACTCACACCAGGGATGTGAAGGTCGATGAAAATGTGGAAAATGACTTAGATAAACTAAAAAAAAAAAAAGAAATTAAAAGATCTGGGAGAAGTAAATGACCTAGTTAAATGAGTGGGAAGTTAATTAAGGGACAGACATCAGAGGATGATGGTAAATGGGATAAAATCAATGGAAAGGGAGATCAGAAGTGGGGTACCACAGTGGTCAGCCCTGGGACCATTCATTTACTGTATGTTCATCAGGGACTTGGGAGAAGGGATTCAGGATAGGATGTGTCACTTCACAGATGACATTGAGCTCTGTGAGAGAGAGGACAGTGAACAGTCATTAATGGAATTGCAGAGGGACCTGCAAAGGTTAGAGAGGAGGTTTTAGGACTGGCTATTGAAATTCAGCACCAAAAAGTGCAAAGCTGGAGATTCAGGCCAGTGGGGCAGTTCTTATGAGGACTGGCTTAGTGAACTGAACATGTACTCACTAGAGGCCAAAATGGAGAGGAGGAGGCATGAAAGGAATATACAAGATAAACTGTGAGAAACTATTTAGCAGGTATGGTGAGTTAAAAACTAAAGGAACATGAATGTAAGGTGGTGAGGATAAGATGCAGGAGGGATGCGAGAAAGTGTCACTTTACCAGTGACCTCCCTCCTCCCCCCACTAGCTCCCACAAAATCAATCTGTGCTAAATAAAACGATCTCATCCAAATGAAAATTCAACTAATCAGGTTCTACTAGGATAACAAATGTCACCATTCATTTGCACCATTACGAGATGGATACTTAACAGAGCAGATGCTCTGCACAAGAGGACCATTTTGTTTATTGCAGGTTGATTTTTTGGATGTTGGCAGGGGGAATAGGGTTGGTGGGGATCAGAAGGGTTTGAGAGGGGGACTGGGTATACTTGATAATGACCATGGAACTTGGATGGGGGAGGCAGGTGGAGTGAGTTTGGAGCACAGGTGGAGGAAGGGATTACATTTTAGAGCAGACCAGCATGTAAAAATATGCAATTCCTTGGGGAACGAGGGTACAGTGAGGGGTGAGAGGGGGTTAAAGTCACATTGGCATTCACCTATTAATTGGCCATTCACCATATGAATTAAACCAACATGCCTGACAAATAACACAAATTTCAGTGCTCAGTTTTGCAAATTTTCTGAAATTCATAGATTTTTTTTCAAGGGGCAAATTTTGGCAACTTTGTGCACCACTATTTATGGGGTAGAATCATTGGGTAAAATTGGTAAAACTGGTCAAAGTGGATGCATCATTGGTCTTTTTTCTGCTAACATTTTATATGTTTCTGTTTTTATAATATTTTACAGATGAATTATTGTGACCGTTCATGAATTCACTCAAGGTTAAAAAGGAAAAAGCAATTAAAAAGGCTGTATGATCATAACTAAAGACCTAATTTATGGCTTCTACATTGAATGACAAAATATATACTATTCATCTACTCCAACGTCACTGATTTCATAATCAGCGTCCAACTCATTTTCAAGAGCTGTATACTGAATTGGTCAATTTAAAGCTGTTGAGAAAAGTGATTCAAAACTATAAGGTACAATCATCTGAGATTAAATGTAGGTGTATTAAGCAATACCTGATTCTGAATCACTTGAAAAGTATGATGCCACCATATCTCACTATAGAAAAAGACATATATAAAAAATGTTGATACATCCACTGAGTCCACTATTACAGTGGTAAGATAGGTCTCACAAAAATTCAAAAGTAATGAGAGCCACAAAATGAGTGTGATTTGTTCTCATAGCCCAAAAGTATTGGCCTGCAGTGACATAACACTTTAGTATGATGTACATACACCAGATGTTTTAATGGATCAAAGATAATCTGTACCATGTGATACATCTTGTGATTCAACTTTTTCCTTTGGAAGGGTCTGATTTTTTCCCATTTCTTTCCATCCAGTCAGCATTCTGCCTTGAGGACCTAGCCCCATCACCATATGGTCCAACATGACTTATCAAGCCTCTTTTGTCATCCACAGGCTTTTGAGCTGTATACCGTAAGCTCGGCTTTCAGGTCACAACTGGCAACATATGCCCATTACTGATATTGGGACCAGTCTGGCTCTGTGATAGTTACATTGTACTCTTGGGACAATTTGGTCTTAGTTGAAAATGTAGTTGGAGGGCCTGCTATGTGGATGCATCCATAAATAAGCCCAGATCTGACTCTAAGAACTTTGGACCAAGTGGATAAACTTGGTATGTAACCTGGTGCAGGAGTCCCTGAAATATTTTTGAGCATGGGAGAGATGAGGAATCATAGCTGCAAATAACACCAACAATTTGGCTTTGGGAGGTGATATTGAGCACATATATCCTCAAATGATCTGATGTCTAGTTGGGCCAGTACGCAGAGGTCCATGTCTTGATGTATGCCAGCCACAGTCCAAGAAGGCCAATAAAAGTGTTTATGGTCTAGTAGGAGTGAAGGGTTGTCCCAGACAGTGGTAAGAAGGATAGGAAAAGGGTCCATTTTTAGGAGGGAGGTGATTTTTGCCCAGTGGATCAAAGAAATAGACATAACTTGGTGTCATTTAATAGTTAGTGGAGGTTTTGATTCATGCTAGACCATGGGTGACACCACTAGAGATACATGTTGTAGTAGTAATAGTAGTTGTAGTAGTTGTATTTATTTTTGGCACCCTTCCTCAGATGCCCAGGGTCCCATTACAATAGAATACAACAACATCATGACATGAACAAATGGATAGGTTTTAAGGCCCTTTGGGGCCCTCATTTTTGGGACTTCTGCATACTGGCTGTCTCTGGGCCAGTATGCAGAGGTCCTGGTCTTGATGTATGCCAGCCACAGCCCAATAGGGCCAGTAAAAGTGTTTATGGTCTAGTAAGAGTGAAGGGTTGTACCATACATGGTAAGAAGGATAGGACAAGGGTAAATATTTTAAGCGGCAGGTGACTTTTTCCCAACAGAGCAAAGAGATAGACAGAATTGGGTGTTAATAGTGACTCAGTACACTTCCAAAGAGGGCTCTGCATGGTATGTATCATGAACCATTTGATCACTTGTGAGGAGATAAAGGCTGTATTGTAGTGGTTGAAACTGGGGAGGGCCCAGCCCATTCAGAAAAATGTTTATATATTTTTGACCTACTGAAAAGTGGGCATAGGCTATCCCAAATAAAGCTACCCATTAATTTATTAAGTTTGGCAAACCAAAGTACAGAAATATGTGTGGGCTAAGAGATTTTCCTTGTAAAGGAGAGATGTACAGTCTTCCACCTTTGTATTTCAGCTAAGTTGAACAGTGGATGTTTAAAGTTGGCCTGAGAAACATTGACTAAGGAGAGAGTCAGTTTAATACCCAAAGAAGTGATTCCCTTGTCTGCCCAGTTGCAATCTGTGCCCTAAACAAGTTGGCATGAACATACGTGATTAAGTGATAAAAACTCAGATTTGGCATGATTTACTGTAAGTCCTGAGGTTTCAGAGAAGGATTTTAGCAGGTGTTGCAGATGGGGACTGGCACTGGGCACATCAAACAGCAAGATGAGTAAATAATTTCCATATGGTAAGGAAACTTGTTCTATACCCCCAGTTTTAAACCCTGAAATTGCGGACTGTGAACAAAGTACAATAATCAAGGGTTCTATTACTTGAAGAAATAATAATGAGGAAAGACTTTAAGAAATAATAATGAGGATAGGGGACAACCCTGAGGGGTGCCTTGAAGGAGTGGAAAGGGAGAGGAAAGGATACCATTTGTAAGAATTTTAGATGCTGGTCTGTTGTAGAGGATTCCGACAGCAAAAAGGAAATGAGCGTTGGTTCCCCTGCATTGCATAACATTGAAGAGCTAGAACCATTCAATACTGTTAAATAACTTCTCAAAATATATGATTAAGGCCACTGCTGAATTTGTGAAGGCTTTAGCAAAGGTGGATAAGATTGAAGAAGGTGTGAATGTGATCTTAGCTAAGTCATCCTTTAACAAAACCTACTTGTGAGGGATAGATGAGCTGGAGTAAGAGTTCTTCCAGCATAAAGGTGAGAATTTTTGCAAAACATTTGGTGTCTACATTAATAAGGGATATTGGATGGTAGCTGCCATGGAGTGATGTGTTCATAGGTTCATAGGTCAATATGAGCTTGAGGGACTAGCCCATTTAAGAACTCCCCACCCACTAACCTGGGTGGAAATTATATTTAAGATCACCCATATACAAATCAAGATTATTTTTGAAAAGCTGGAGAGTGGTACTGTACACCACTTCTAAAGGTAATGAATTCCATATTGGTACTAATCTTTGTGTAAAAAAGTGATTTATTCTTGTTGTCTTAGTTATACTTGATTGGAGCTTTAATTTATAGTACCTAGTATTATTCACTGTTTGTTGCCATTCCATACAAATTGATTCAAACAAAGCCATATCCCTTGTTGCTTTGTAAATTAAACATAAGTCACCTCTTAAAGAATGATATTTAATGGAGTAAAGATTCAGCCCTTTTAATCTATTCTCATATTCTAATGTTTTCATATTGGAAACATATCTAGTAAATCTTCATTGAATTTTTTCTAGAGACAGTTTATCCCGAACAAGAGTAGGAGCACAAAAGGAAGCGCAATAGCCAAGATGAGATCTAACTATACTACAATATATAGGAAGTAAAACTTCAGACTCTCTAGATTTAATATTGTTCGTAATGCAATTAATCTTTGACATTTTTGAACAGTTAGTGTGCTCTGAAAATTTCAAGTTATCAGTTATGTAAACCCCCAGATCTTTCTCAGTTGTTATTGTACTTAGCTGAATATTGTCCATAGAGTAGTTTACAAGTCTATTACTTTTACCAAAATGCATCACTTTGCATTTAGAAATATTGAAGGTTAATGTATTTTCTTTGGCCTAAATAGAGGCATTATTCAAATTGACCTATAACATGTGAGCAGTAGCAGTATCATTAACTATACAACCTAACTTTGCATCATCTGCATATTTATTTAACCATAATCCATTAGTTGTATTCATACTAGACATGAGAATATTAAATAAAATTGGACCCAACACAGACCCCTGAGGCACTCCACTAGTAACTGTACTCCAAGTAGACTTATATCCCCTGATACTAACTTGTTGCTTTCTACCAATTAACCAGGATGAGATCCACCTAACAATATTCTTGTGTAGTCTCATATTCACTAAACACTCAATCAGAACTTTACGCAACACTGAGTCGAAGGCCTTTCCATAATCCAAAAAGACCACAGCAACTGGAAGGCCTGCATCCAAAGCTGCACTAATGGGTTCGAAAAAATTAATTAAATTATTATGACAAGATCTAACTGGTGTAAATCCATACTGGGTTATATCAGTCTGCCATTAATTGTTATATGTGTACTTATTTTATGTAATAATTTTTCTGTAACTTTACCTATGCAGGAGGTCAAGCTAATGGGTCTATAATGCTTGACATTTTGTTTTGTACCCCCCTTTATGAATGGAGACCACCAAGGCTTCTTTCCATTCCTCTATAATCTCCCCAGTTCTAATAGATTCATTAAATAAGAAAGTATGAACCCCTACAATCTCAGTTGAAATTTCTTTAAGAAAAGCAAAGGGGATATTATCTGTTCCTACTGAAAGCAAAGATTTGAAAGAATTAATGGCAGAATAAACTTCAGAAACTGCTAATCTAACTTTCTGTTCCTCCAAAGTGTAATCTGTTTTATTCACAGATTCTCTAGGTTTAAAGATGCTAGAAAAATATTTATTAAATTCATCAGCCATTTGTTGTTAATCAGATATCAAGTGATCATCGATTTGCAGTGGACCTACTTTAGATAGATTCCCTCTCAATGATCCAATATAAGTAAAAAACTGTTTATTATTATCTTTATTTACCATTGGAAGTTAATACTCCATATCTTTCTTTGCATTACGAATAGCTGCCTTAGTTGTATTAGCTTTTTGTTTAAACTTATTCCAGTTAGCATCAGACTTTTGCTTTCTATGTTTATTGAAGGCCTTTTTTTTAACTCTCACAAGTTGGCTGATCTTAGATGAGAACCTAAGAGAAAGCCTCTTATGATTTTTATATTTTTTATGTTCCAGAACCTAATTATCAAAACAGTATTTCAATTTTACTTTTATTTTGTCCCAAAGATGCTGTACATTAAGATTATTTAGTTCCTGCTGCAAGTTCCAGTCTACGAGGAAGGACTTTATTGCCTGTAATTAGCTTTAGTAAAATTCCTCATTTTTGTTATACCCTTAGTGGTTGTTTTGTAATTGTTCATACTCCAAAGCACCATAGAATGGTCACTGTCACTGAAAGGTTCAAATATATTTGGTGTTTCTACCTGGTCATTGATATTAGTAAGAATTTGATCAAGGATATTATCCTTCCTGGTAGGTCCCTGAACCAGTTGATCTAAACCCAATTAAGCAATTGTTTCCAATAATTTAATTTTCTGATTACAGGAGCCCACTAAAGTGTCCCAATTAATTCCTGGATAATTAAAATCTCCCATTGGTATAATATCATCCCCGTGATTAATTTTTTGTAAATATTCCATAGAAGAGTTCTTATCATTTGATTCTGTAGATGGGGGATGATAACAGAGTCCTAGTGCAATATCATTAAATTCCAATTTCAGTTTGACCCATATAATTTCAAGACCATGGGGGTCAGTATGTCCAGACTTACTTCCTGACAGATTATACAATCTTTAACATAAACTGCTACTCCACCTCCTCTTGAGTGGGTATGATTCTTTTTAAATAATGCACAGCCTTGTATGTCTTGCCCCCACTGGTCTGCAGTGAACCAAGTTTCAGTGACCCCACACACTTCTATATTATAGGTGTTTAATACACGATGAAGTTCACCAATTTTATTTACTAGACTATTGGCATTCAATAATAATATTTTGAATTTGGAATGATATATATTAGAGTTAAATACAGAATAAACAGTGGGTGCTGGATTCAGTTGGTTACTAATACTGTCTGAGGTGTTCGCTAAAAGGATAACATATGCTACACATTTATCCTGTGCCCACCCCATAAGTTTAAATAAGAGTCAATTGCAGCATTGATTGTTTTGCTCAGTAATTCAGAACCCCTTTTATTTAAATGAAGGCTATCACCAGCAACATATTGGCAATTATTATTATACTGTTCCCAGTGCATCAAACAATTAATATTCTGCTTCAAGCACCGGCCCTGTAATCAATTATTAACTTGTTTAATTTTAACTACCATATAATAATCAGCCCTTGGCACAGGTAATATTTCTGAAAAGACTATGTTGGCCCCAGTATCACATAATATGTTTGTGAGCCCTACAAATGCTTCCTTAATCTGCTGGATACTTTGGTGTCTGACATTATTCATTCCTGCGTGAATAATAACCTTGAGGTCTTTGGAACTATTTTTCAAAATGTGTCCAGTCATTTTAGCAATATCTTGAATTTTGCCCCTCGAAAACAAGATAGTGTGCGAGTTGCTTTATTCATGTCACAAATTTGTCTATCAAGTTTAGATATCATGGAATCCCCTAACACATAGATGTCTTTAGAACAATTAGACACCATGCCTTCATTTAGAATATATTGTCCGTTATTAACACAGTCTGTAGGTTCAGAGAAACTAAGTAAATCACACTGTCCATTATTGCTGTTGTTACTATAGGAGGGTATGGAGTAAGTCCCAGGTTACCGACAGTATGCTCTGATTGTGAGTGGGCCACTGGTATTTCTTCAGCCAAATTTACTATGGTGGGTACATCATTTAAGTTAATGAGAGGGTCAAAACTATTGCTTATTGGTGCACAAAAACATTCAGCTTTCCTGCCTTTTTTACCATTCTGCTATATTGCACAGTAAACCACTCATCTTCATTATCCAATATATCTGGTTCAGGTCTAGGCCTCTTATGGTCGGGTCGTGAGGGCAGGAGTCCCAAGCCCTCCCCACAGCTCACACACAAGACTGAAGGACCCCCCCCGGAGCAAGCTGAGGATACAAAGTGCAGAATCTGGAGGTTGGGTCATGAGGGCAGTAGTCCCAAGCCATCTCCACAGCCCACACACAAGACTGAAGGACCCCCCCCCGGAGCAAGCCGAGGATACAAAGCGCAGAATCCGGAGGTTGGGTCGCAAGGGCAGGAGTCCCAAGCCCTCCCCACAGCCCACACACAAGACTGAAGGACCCCCCTGGAGCAAGCCAAGGATACAAAGCACAGAATCCGGAGGTCGGGTCGTGAGGGCAGGAGTCCCAAGCCCTCCCTGCAGCCCACACACAAGACTGGAGGACCCTCCCCCGGAGCAAGCCAAGGATACAAAGCACAGGTAGCCAGTGTTTCTGCTCTGCAGCTGCTTCCCAGTCTGAAGAAGAGCTCTAGCCCCACCTGCGCTATGCGCAGGCTCCCCACCGCCCCCACCACCACCACCCTTGGTTGGCTCTCCTTTATATAGTTGTGGTGCTGTCATACCTTATAGCTCATGAACCAAACAGCCCACTTTCCCACTAGTCCCTTATATTTCCCAACCACTAGTGGCCACCGTTGAGCATACTGTCATCTCCCTCCTTTACACCCAAGGAAAAAAAAAATGCAGTTCTTCACTGCAATTTTTACTATGCTTTGCATAGCCTCATCCTCCCTCCCCCCTCAGTAAACCCTACCCTACCTGACCCCCTGTCACCTCACACCCCAACTCCCAAGCCCACACCCCACTCCTCCTCAGCTCCAGTGAATCACTTCCTCTACCAGGGACGCAACTGGTCCCTGGGGGCCTCTATCCTCCCCCTTTCCACGCCACAACACCCGCCCTATTCCTCCAAGTCTACTCAGCCCCTAAGGCAAACTCCACTCCCACATATCACCCCACCTGGAGGGGTGCACCAATTAAGCTCATACGCCTATTAAGACACGCCCTGGTTTTCCTACTGCTCATAGCAGGGGATGTTGAACAGAACCCTGGCCCACAGGCACCCACAGCTGCCCAACCAAAGGCACCTCCCACACACCTCCCTAAAGGTCTCAAAATCGTGCATATTAATATCTGTAGCATCCTAAATAAAATAGCAGCCCTCCAAACATCTGTTCTCACCCTTCGCCCAGACATTGTAATCATCACAGAGTCTTGGCTGAAACCCCATCACCGGGACGAGGAATTCTCAATACCCGGCTTCTCACTAATCTGCCAAGACAGGCAGGGGAGGAAGAAGGGTGGTGGCACTGCTATGTATGTTGCCTCAGACCTCCAGTACTCTGTAATTACCTCACTAATACCCTTAACAAACATTGACTCCCTCCTGATCAAAATCCCCCTACCCCACTCTATCCCTGTTTACATATCTGGGTCATATTGCCCACCAAACACACCGCTAACCAGCATCCTCGAACACCTTGGCAACCTGAGGGTCCTCACGGAGGGCGGTGAACTCCATATCCTTGGTGATTTCAATCTGAACTGGCTGGGAAGTGCAGCATCAAAAACACGCAGTCAAGTAAATGCGCTAAACTTGCACCAGCAAATAGGGGAACCCACCCGCCTAAACCACAGATCAAATAATCACACACTACTGGACTGGGCACTCACTACCCACCCACATAGGATACTCAATGCAGGCCTCCTACCGGACTCTCTTAGCGACCACCATATGATCTATATAGTGTGTAAAATCTTCCATCCGCTGGCTCCCCCACCCCGTCTGCTGCACTGCAGGGCATACAAATCCCTTGATCTCCCTGTGCCCTCTTTTCACCCTCACCACCACTGACTGGTCTCCCATCCCTAGTGCCACTACCATGGACGAGGCCCTGAGCTACTTCTCTTCAAACTTCCTTGCTATCTGGGACCTATATGCCCCTCTAAGGAGATCCAGAGTAAGAGGCTCACACTTGCCCTGGGTAACCTCTGAACTCATGGAACAACTCTGAGCCAGGGACCGAGCATGGAAATCTTTCAAGGCCACAGGTTCTCAACCAGCCAAAGAGCATTACCGGGCTCTTCAAAATGCCTGCACAAGGCTCATCTGGCAGTCCAAATCAAACTACTTCAAAACGGCTTTTAATAAAAACCACACCCACCCTTCGCAATTCTGGAAATCCATAAAATCCCTCCTCACCCCTCCAACCAAACCTCCCAACCCCACCCTCAACCTCGCAGGCAAAATCATAAATGACCCTTCTCTGGTTGCCACCGAATTTAATGCCCTTTTCTCCGCCGCTACTGCCTCCCTACTCTCCTCCCACCCCCACCCTCCACCTCTCGCTCTCCCCAAGGTCCCCCCTGATCTCCCCAACGCACCCCCCCGGCCTCCTTCTTGCTCCGCCCAGTCACCCCTGACCAGGTGTTGAAAATTCTTCACTCACTAAATGCATCCAAAGGAAAATGCCCATCAGGACTAGATTCTAAAATGCTACAGCTCTCTGCCCCGGCCATAGCCTGCCCCCTAGCTATGCTCTATAACCTGTCTTTTAAGTTACGCACCGGCCCCACAAAATGGAAACAGGCCACTATCTTCCTCCCGAGGGAGGGACCCTCTCCCATCGAACTACTGGCCCATATCTCTGCTCCAATCCTAGCCAAAATTCAAGAGTGCCTTGCCTCATCCCAGTTACACACCTATCTAGATACAATCTCCTTTTTCACCCCTTTTCAGGCCGGGTTCAGAAAAAATCACTCCACCACCACATCCCTCCTTTGCCTCACCAACTCCAACCTCACAGGCATTGACAAAGGAGACATAACCTCAGCTATTTTTATTGACCTGGCAAAAGCTTTCGACATGGCCTCACACCCCCTACTACTATCCAAACTTGCCCAAACTGGCCTGTCATCATCTGCACTCAGTTGGTTCCACTCATACCTAACAGGCCGTTCACAAGCAGTCCGCATCGGTACGGCTCTATCCTCCACCCTCCCTGTCACCAGCGGCATACCTCAAGGGTCTGTACTTGGCCCACTGCTCTTCTCAATTTTCCTAAATGATCTGCCTACTGTCTGTACAAAATCTGGCATCCATATGTACGCGGATGATACAGTGCTTTTCGGCTCTGGCCCATCTGGTACCACCGTATCAGCTTGCCTTCAGAAAGATTTCGACTCCATCCAATGCTGGTTTCTGGAGAACCAACTTTTCCTCAACTCAAAAAAAACTGTCTCCCTCACCTTCGGCTCCTGAGCCAAACTATCCCAGCTTACCGATGTGCCCACATTCTATATCTTGGATAGGTCTCCACTTGAGACCTGCTCCACATATAGTTACCTCGACGTCTGGCTGGATCAGTACCTGGACTTCTCAGCACATGTAGACGCACTGCAAAAAAAACTACATCCCATGCTGGGAGCTCTCCATCGCAACAAACTTTGCATCCCCCTACCAACCAGGCAAGCAATAGTGCAAAAAATGATCCTCCCAATTTTTGACTACGGCGACATCATTTACGGTGCCGCCCCTCCTACATCCTTAGCCAGCCTAAACCCCATTTTCAACTCCTTCTGCCGGTTCACCTTGGACCTCCCTCCCAATACCCATCACTGCGACCTCTACCAGTCCCTTGACCTCCCGTCACTCCAAAATCGGCGATTGCTGCACTGTGTTAGACTTACTGCTAAATTCTGGTCTCACACGCTGCCCTCCTACCTATCAACATCTCTAACCACCGCCCCCCCCACTTACCTATGATCTCAGGACCACTGACGCCAGGCTCCTTCACATTCCCCACAGATCCACCCGATCAGGTCAGCTAGCTTTTAGTTTCAGACTGTCCAAATTATGGAACTCACTGGCAGCCGACATCAGACCCAATACAAGTACTCCCCAACGTAATGCCCTCCTCAAAGAGCATTTTGCTACCAACTGCACATGCTTTCCCATCGCTAAATTCCTGCATGTCTCTTATCAGCTTCTGGCCCCATTTCTAATTCAGTACCTTTTGCCACTGACTCCTCTCTACTGCTGCTAGATACTTGCTCACCCAAATAGTATGTAATCAAACAACACGATGTAATTGTGAAATTTTCCATGCTAGTACAACACTGCCTGACATACTCCTCATCCTTTTTCTTTGTACCAACCATATGCATCTCAGCTTCTGCATCCATCCTTCTGGACCACTTGTTGTTATCTGCAAATTACACATGTGCTGAATTATGGGCCACTGTTGTTACCTGCTAATTTGTATGTACTGATTTTTTTGTATTTTTGTACTGCACTCCTGTAACCCCTTACCCCAGGGCACATCTGGAATTGAGCGGTACTCTGCTCAGTACGCCTTACTGGTAAATCTCTTAAATAAATAAATAAATGTAGGGATACAGCAGGACCAACAGTAGTACTCGCGGTCTCGCCTTGTACTACCTGACAAAGGTCAGAAGAGAAGGTAGACTGGAGTCTTTTTTTTGTTTCCCTCTGGCTTATTTCTAGAGCGCTTAATCTGCCATCAAACAAAGTAATCTTTTCTTCTAGTTCTTAATTTTTTTACACATTTTGTGCAAAAATATATACTGAGCTGGTCATAATATTTAAGTCAAAGTTATACATATCACATGTAGAGCACAAAGTGCCTTGTCTTCCCTCAACGGTTTTTATTACAACCTCCATCATACCAAGCAAAAGTACTTGGCAGTAACTGCTAAGTTATACTAATGTATACCTTGTTACAAAGAATGCTTGACATGCTACCCTTCTAACCGCCGAACACTCCAAACACACACCGACATGCATGTCTTTACATGAGTCTTCGCAGGTGATGACGCGTGTTCGTCCTGCTCGGGCTTGCCATGCTCACTGCAGGGCTTGTAAATATAGCCCTAATTGACCCAGGAGTGCCTGTAAAGGTCAGGTGGAGTCCCAAGGTAAAACTAAATAAAATATAAAAGTAAAAGTCTATGGTTCTTTTAAATGTAAAAAACGCCACTAAAACTGTGGCTAGTTCAAGTCTGAGTGCCTATCTGTAGCACCCAAACACACAATTAGTGTACTACAGTGAGTTAGTAGTTCTGGAGGACAACTCTCATGACTACAACTCCTCTACCTAGCTGCAGTAACTTGTTAGGGCTCCAGGAGCTCTCATAACAGTGAGAGCACAGTACTACGATTCAATCACAGTCGATGTTTCATATAAAGCAACTAAGACATTGCAGGACTCAGCAATACATGTAGTTTCACATACAACAGGCAGCAATTCTGCAATAAAGCTGTTGCTCACCGCAGGGCTTGTAACTATAGCCCTAGTTGACCCGGAAGTGCCTCTAAAGGTCAGGTGGAGTCCCAAGGTAAAACTAAATCAAATATAAAAGTAAAAGCCTATGGTGCTTTTCTAATGTAAAAATGCCATTAAAACTGTGGCTAGTTCAAGTCTGAGTGCCTGTCTGTAGCACCTTTCTTGGGAAGGACAGTGATTACTGCTTCTCTGGCCATGGGAAGAAGTGACTGTTTGCAGGGAGGGCTCACATTAGGTCTAACCCCATGGTCTTCCTGATGCCCCTGCAGCTTTTTTCCATGTGTCCCCATCCATATTAGCCTGGATACCTTCCTCCTGGGAGTTGAGTAACTATTATTTATATTATATAGGGACTCCATGGGGGTGTCTGTTTCCTTCACTGTCCTGATTCCACCCACCTCCCCTATCAGCTGTTCTCCAGAATGCACATATTACCTAGTACTCCCTTGGTGGCAAAGATAGCCACAGCCTTGGAGCCTACTGACCCCCTAACTGACTTACCCACCCCTGGGCCCCTCTGTCCCATTTCTGGCTTATTAATCCCTACCCTCTGGCCCCCTTGTGGCCAGTTTACTCCTCCTACCACCTGTCCCCATTGTTCCCTTGCAGACCTACCCAAATCTATCCCCTGACTTATCAGTAACCTGTTTAGTTCTGACCTAAGCATCTGCACCTTAGCCCTTATAACTTCCACCCTCCAGCACATCATGCAACACTTAGTTTCCCAGAGTGTGTGTAAGAAAACTGCAGCCCCACATCCCCTACAAATCAACACTCTCCCACTTTCTGCCTCTTATCTGATCATTTTTTGTCCTTATCTAAAATCTTCAAACCAAAAGCTCCCCCACCCAGAATTCTTATGGCTAGAACCTTCAAATCACTGGACCTCACCTCCTTACTAAATGACTTGGTCTATTCTGACTGGTCACTCAATAGCCAATCAAACGCCATAGATGAGGCCCTGGAGTTCTTCAAGACCAAGTTCACTGCTGTCTGGGACTGTTACGCCCCCCTCAGGTGAACTAGAATCAGAGGTGCTCACCTCCCATGGATCTCAACCAAAATCCTTACCCTCCTTAGAACCAGGGACAAGGCCTGGAAATCCTTCAAGGTCTCCAGATCACCAGCCAACCTCCAGCAATACCGTACATTACGTAATGCCAGTACTAAGAAAAGCAACCAAGCAAAAGCCAACTACTTCGAAGTCACATTCAATTCCTCCTCCCACCATGCAGCCAAATTCTGGAAGGTGGTAAAATCACTTCTCAGCCCTCCATCGCAGACCCCTACTCCTACCCTGCAGGTAGACAGTCTCAACATCACTGACTTCCCAGCAGTGGCCACACTGTTTAAGTCCCATTTCACAAATAACAATGCCACTCTCCAGTCCCCACTTCTCCCTGCATAATACACCACCCCTTCCACCACAGCCAGAACCACGCAATCAGCTAACCCCTTCTTCTTCCTGCAGGTCACCCCTGATGAGTTATATAATGCACTGATTGCACTTGATCCAAGGAGGGGCAAATGACCCACCAGGTTGGATTCCAAAATGCTTCATCTCTCGGCCCCCGCCATAGCCAAACCCCTGGCCTCTCTTTCTAACCTATCTTTCTTTCTTGCTGAGGTACCCTCCGAATGGAAACATGCCACTGTAATTCCCCTTCCTAAGGGTGGGGATGCCTCAAACCCAAGCAACTACTGACCCATCTCCCTTCTACCTATTCTGGCAAAACTCCAAGAGTGTCTAGTACTCTCTCGCCTATTGCCCTTTCTGGATTCCTCCTCCTTTTTCTCCGCCTACCAGTCTGGATTTAGGAAATCCCACTCTACCACTACCTCCTTTCTCAGGCTCACTGATTCCATCCTCACTGGGATGGATGCTGGCCACATCACGGCTGCTATTTTCATTGACCTGGTAAAGCATTTGACAGTGTCTCCCACTCACTCCTCCTGACCAAACTTGCCAACGTTGGTCTATCCAGCTGTGCCATTAGTTGGTTCCGCTTGTACCTTGCAGGCAGATCCCAATCTGTCCGATTCAGTTCCTCCACTGCGGCCCCCCTCCCAGTCTCCATAGGGGTACTGCAAGGCTCTGTCCTTGGCCTACTTCTGTTCTCCATCTTTCTGAATGACCTGCCTTCTGCCTGCCCATACACCTCAGTCCACATGTATGTGGACGACACTGTGCTGTATACATCTGGCCTCTCGGCCTCAGAGGCTATAACTAGATTGCAGCTAGACTTTATTACAGTGCCGCGCTTGCTTCACACCAATCAACTCCTCCTCCTCAATGACAAGAAAACAGTCTCAGTAACCTTTGGCACAAGGCAGAGACTTTTAAGGCTCCCCTACTCAAACACATTCCACACCCTCGATGGGACACCCCTGGAGGCCTGTACCTCCTTCAGATTCCTTATGGTCTGGCTGGACCAGAACCTCAACTTTTCAGCCCATGTTGATTCTATAATTAAGAAGTTGCACCCCAGGCTTGGGGCACTTTACTGCAACTGGGACTGCATCCCAGTTCCTGCCCACAGGGCCACTGTGCAGAAAATGATCCTCCCCATCTTCGACTACGGGGACATAGACTACAGTACAGGTTCCAAGTCCACCCAGCAAGACTGGACCCTCTTTTCCATTCTTTCTGTCACTTTGTTCTGAATTGCCCATACTCCACACACCACTGTAACCTATACCAATCAACGAACCTCCCCTCTCTAGACAATTCAAGACTGTCCCACTTTGCTAAGCTCACAGCCAGGTACTGGTCCTACCTCCTCCCCTCTTACCAAGCACTGCCCTTGTCAACCCCAGCCCCCTGCATACTCCCTCAGAAATACTGACTCTCGGTCCCTAGCTGTCCCACATAGGGCTACTGCTTCTGGCCAGGTGACTTTTAGCTACTGCCTAACGATGCTGTGAAATTCCCTCCCAGCAAACATTCATCACTTCTCTTCCCCCCTGCTCCTTAACTCCATTCTCCAATCTCATTTCTCCTCTACCTGCTCATGTGTCTAGACAGTTTACGGATCACCGAATAGCAGGGCTGTGCATCCAAGCTGTAAATACAACACTATATGTTCTACCTATCCAACTATATTATATGGCAATGCATCTAAGCTATGCCTATATCTGCTGTTATAGCAATCCTTTTGTATTTTAAACCAGGACCTATTGTGCTAGTGGGTATTCCCATTATGTAATCACATTTGTATTATGTCTGTTTCAACTATGTATTTGTACCCCCTTCCCCCCAGGACGCATCTGGAAATGAGCAGTAGCCTTGTACCTATCCCAGATAGGGAGTAGTTTAGATCCTGATTCTAACCTTCCTCACTGGCCTACCCCAGAAAGGGAACCCTTTCCCTAAGCCTTCCCCTGTAGGCCTACCCTAAATAAGGAGTAGCTTAAAGTACTTAAATCCAACCCTTAACCAGTCTCTACAGGTCTACCACTGATAGAAGTAGGTAAATTCATGCTTCAGTCCTCTGTCTTTTGGCATACCCTGTCACTGAGAAAAGACGAGATGGATATTGGAGGCCAGCACTTAGATAATGCTAACTCCTATATACACTAAAATATAGTTTTTACAAGTACAGGATCATGGACAAAACATAATAAAAAAGGTTATTGATAATGGGGAAGAAAACTGCACAAGGTATTTATAAATTTAGTTACATGTATGCTGGCGTTTCAATTAGACCCTTAATTAGAGTAATAAAAGCTAAATATGACACACATTCTTTACAGAAGTGAAATATGAGAGATAAAGAATATTTGATGGGACCTATCTCAAACTTGTTACGTAGTGTTTATGGAGTTCCGCCTTCATGCCCACTCATCTATCTTCATGCAGAATTAAGTATATCATATATCAATGCTGCTATAGATATAAGGAGAATTAATTATTGGATTTTTTTGACAAAGATGGATCAGACTAGATTACCAAAAAAATGTTTTATTGAGAAGTAAAAATGGATCAAGTACATTTATAGAGAACAATTGGTTAAAAAATATAAATACTTTGTTGTCAAAATGCAAGCTGAACTTTTTTGGTAAATACCATCAAAACTGTATAACTATTAGCTTTCAATACAAGAAATGTAAAAAAAAGGGTGATTTCAAAATGGAATAAAGTGGTCTTGGGAATGATCATGCAGACAATGTTCTAAATGGTTTGCAAATAATATGTCTAAGTTTAAATATAAAAGTTACTTAGGTGTATTGGAGGAACCCTCCTTGCGTAAATTGTATATGAGGGCAAAACTGGAATTATTGGATAGTAACATATTGAGAGCTAGATATAACAAACGTAATAGAATTGAACTGTTCATGTCAACAAGCGGGAATTGAAGATTTATCACAGATCCTTTGGGGCTGTACTTGGTACACCAGTCAAAGAAAATATTGGCTAAGTTGTTTTATATGCAGTATAAAAGTGATCAGTGTGATGAAGAGAAATTAACTTCAATTCTCATGACTACAGAAGATGAATGGACTATCAGGAGAAGGCTATGTATTTATTAATAACAAAAGTTAGAAAAAGAAAGTTAGCACAGTTGAATGTTCAGGGATAAAAAAATATTTGCCATCAACTATATGAATGTGCTAATGGGCAGACTAGATGGGCCAAGTGGTCCTTATCTGCCATCAAAGTCTATGTTTCTATGTTTCTAAGTTTAAACATCTATATGTAAGCTAATATATTACTTCTGTATGAATCACCATTGTATTAGAGGATATTTATATAAATGCTGAAAATGTATTCATTAAATGTAACCTGTTGTGACCTTTTTCTATGTACTGTATTGTGATTTTATATTTTTATTTTGTGATTTTATATTTTTGTAATGGCTTATATAGCTCAACAAGTAAAAACAAATACTACTACCCTGTCACCTGTGCTTATCCTACACACCCTCGTCACCAATACTTTACAAGCCCCTGATAGTTTCTATGGTTTCCCTACATCCCCACCTACATGGTCCCTGTTGGTGAGATTTCCTGCTTACATATGGCCTGCTCTGAGGATGACCCTGCAGATGCCATTGTCCTGCTCAGTGGTCCTCATGCTCTGGGGGATCTTGCACACAGTGGGGGATTACACACTCTGAGATCGCTTGTTCATCCAGAAATAAGTAATAACGGCAAGTTCCCTATTTGTTGTTTCATAATCATGTGTTCCAACACTCACATACACAGACACTCCCTGTCTTCATTAAACTAATCTCCTCCCCTTCCCCTCACCAGAAAGATAACCCCAGCAAACTGTTAATTACATTTGATCCTTGAAAAGTGCTGCAAATACAGGTTACTTACCCAACTATTGCACACATTAGAGGTCAACCCCAGTTCTCTACCTCAGCAGCTCCCCCAAAAGGCTTTCAATTCCTTCTGTAAAAAGCTGTATGCATTAAAGCTAACAGCAAAGTCCTCAGAGCTGAACATCTTTCTGGACCCCCTACAGATGCCTTCCCTTACATCATCTCAGAGTGATCTCTTGGTTGCAGAGATCACCTTTAGGAGATCTGGCAAGAAGTGCTCATTTTAGCTTCAGGAAAAACTCCAGGTTCTAACTTCCTTTTATAGGTGCCTTTAGGATGCACTTTAAGACTCCTTCTGTAAAATGATAACTGAAGAACTAGCTAGTGGGCCCCTGCCCCCTCTCTAAATGTTACAACTAATATTGTTCTCCCCAAGCCTGGTAAAAAATCCCATTTAGTGTAGTTCATATTGCCCTATTTCCCTAATCAGTGCTGACTATAATGGCATAGCCAAGGTACTAGCTAGGAGGGTAGAGACTGTACTGCCGGAGCTGATCGATCAGGACCAGGTGGGATTTGTTAAAGGCTGCCAGGCAAGACATAGCAACTGTAGAACTGTTATGCAGCAGTGTACTGGGAGGAGATGCCCTTCATCCAGTCTCCTGGCTCTAGACACCAAGAAGGCCTTTGAACAGGTTGTATGGCCTACATCTGGACAGAGATATCATGTTTAAAGTGCAGGAGTGATAATCTCCCAATTCTATTGGAAGATATAGCTTCACTTTACTAATCCAAGGCTTTTTTGATTTCTCCCCAAAACTAATTATGGCTTTATTAATTACAGAGAAATTCTGATCAACCAGAGTAAGTGTCTGAAACAGGAACAGAAGTTTAAGTAGAATATTAATGTTGCTCATGTGGCATCTCCACATAAAAGTTAATGGGAGATTGCTTCATCTGCTAAGATCCAATATTAGTTTGTTTAGGCAAGGCAAGACATGGCATGGCAACTTTATTTCTATCGCATCCTTTCTCGAAGGTTCAGGGTGCTTTACAATAAATTTTATTTATTTATTTATTTATTAAAGTCTTTGGTAACCGGGTAAGGCCCACTAGGCAAAAGTGCCTGTTTTCAGGGGTGACCTGGGAGCACTGGGTGATTAAGTGACTTGCTCAGAGTCACAAAGTATGCAAGTGGAGGTTGTGAGAATCAAACCCAGGTCTGGTCAACTGGATGTACCAAGCTCGTTCACAGCTCGTTACTCTAACCTGTAGGCTGTACTGCCTGCCATACAACTATACAGCCTAATTATAATAGGCTTTGCATATAAATCATAAATAAACAATGATTAAAAGTTCAGGGAAAAGCCTCAGCAAAAAGGAAGGTTTTTAAATTAGACTTAAAGGCCCTACCATGTAAACAGATCTAACAAATTCTGGCAGAGTATTCCACAGTATGGATGTTGCTACAGAAAATGCTTTGTCCCCAAATTGCCAAAACCTTGAAACAGGAACAAAAAGCAGGCCCACACTGGAAGAGCAGACTAAATGAGTTGGGCAGTAGGGTACTAGGAGTTATTTTAAGTAGTCTGGTTCCATTACGTGTAAGGCCTTGAAAGTTGTCAAGCATTTATTGAAGGTTATGTGCCACCACATAGGCAGCCAGTGCAATGCATGCAGCACTTGCGTAATGTGGGCCCTACAAGGGGAGCCAACAATTAGCTGGGCTGCAGCATTCTGGACTCGCTGCAGATTTTGCAACAAACCTCCAGATAACCTTAAGCAAAGAACATAGCAATAATCATGCCTAGAGGTGACAAAGGCATGTACTATCATTATTTAGTAATGGGGTATAATTTTTGGTGAATAACTGTTTTACATCTTTTGTTAGTATGACACCTAGGTATTTTATTTGATTTATTAGCTTGGTTCTGATTCCATTAGGCAGTGTTTCAGAATTCTTGTCAGAAAGTATCATTACTTTTATTTTTTTTTCCTATTGACATTATAGCCAGAGGGCTCTCTGAATTTAGAAATTATATTCCAAAAGTGTTGAGCTGAATTTTCTAAGTCTGAGAAAAAAATTAGGGCACCATCTGCGTGTAAACTTATCCAATGTTTATGTACTCCTCATATCACACCTTTGATAGAGCAAAAGCTTTTCCAGTACCTATCATTTTAAATACTTAAGTGAGATAATCCCCGTCAACTACAAGACATTGCAGGGAGTTGGGTATTTGCAGGGGGAATGGGGGTATGTGGCTGTGCACCAGGGGCTCAACGTTGAGGGGGATTGAGTTGGTAAGTAACAAGAGGTGTCCTAGGAGAAAACAGAGCCTTGAGAGAGGCCCAATGTGTTTGCTCTCCATTCCTAGGGTACCCACCAGACTGCATGAGCAGGCAGCTAGTGGGCCTACAACCTCCACTGATCCCCTCTGGGCATGTGTTATGGAATGCCAGATCGATGGGAAGCAAGACCACAATTATGCCCATCTTGATTTCTTCAGTCTACCTGGTGTGCATCACAGAGACCTGGTTAGGGGAGAATGCAGATCTGGTTTTGGAGGCATTGGTTCCTGATGGGTACGCTGTGGTAGACTGCTTGAGAGAGGATCGCAGGGGCGGGGGTGTAGCCATCCCTTTTAGATACAACTTGAATTTCTCCATACATCTGGTGGATTCTACCTCATTGTTTGAATGTGTGGCATTGCATGGGGGTCCAGGTGTGGGTTGCAGAATTCTCCTTGTTTAACACCTTCCGGGGTCAGGTGGAGAATTTCTGTGGAAGGCTGCAGACTTCATCACCGACTGGGTGTTGGATCCACCCAGGTGGCTTATTCTGTGGGACATCAATGCCTGGATCAATGATGAATCCTTACAACTTGGTTCTGACCTCCTCCAGCTGATGACATTGCAGGGTCTTGCACAGGCAGTTGCCTCTGCGACCCACCCTCATGGCCACACCTTGAACTTGGTATTCTCAATGGATCTTGAGGTCACTGACCTGGGGATTGATCAGGTTGTTTGGTCTGATCACTGTACAGCGAAAGTCTCATTTGGGGCTCCCTCTGATGGTCTCTCCCCTGTTGAGATGATCAGCTATCATCCGTTAAGGGGATTGTACCCAGAGGAACTGATGGCGGCAGTTGATTTTTCTGGTGTTAGTGAAGTTTGAGCAGCTGGATTGGGTCAGTCAGTGGCAGCCCATGATAGGACTGTCTCCAGGGCACTCAATGCCATTGCACCAATCTATATACAACCCAGGTCCTCTCGCCTGAGATGCTATGGTATGATGGGGCTCCCAAGGCAATGAAGACCATGGGTGAGAGGTTGGAGCCTTGCTGGTGTAGGACTTGGTTAGAGGAGGATAGACTGGCTTTGAGGAATCACTATGCTGATTATCAAAGGGCAGTGGACCGTAAGAAGGCAGAGTTCCTGTCTACGGAGATTGCTGCTGGGAAGAACAAAACAGATCAGCTCTTTTGGACTGTGGACAGACTTCTTTAACTTATCTGTCTACAGCTGAAAAGAGATTTTTCAGTAGCACTTTGCAAAGAGTTTACTCTGTTCTTCCCTGACAGGGTATCTACTGTTCAGGCTGCGATCTTGCCAGTGGGTCTAGTTTAGTCCCACAAGGTGGTCTCTGGGTGGAGTAGGGGCAATCCCATGGTTCTACCCATTATGAGCACTGGCGTTAGTGTGCCCGGTCATCAGGTTACCAATTTGGAATTTCACCAACCCCTGTTTTTGCAGGAGGCTGTGCTCCCATGCTCTCCACCCAACCTTTCTTATGATTCTAACTCTGGGGGGGGGTTGACCTCGGTCAGGGGGCGCAAATCCCAATATCGGCACCCTGATGTGCTGGTGCACAAATGACGGCACTCTAATGGCCGGAAGGGCACTCCCATTGTCTGGGCAGTTTCGGTCAGTGGAGGTGGCCAAGGTCTCTAAGGTAATTTTGAAGCTGCGGCCCACATATTGTGAACTAGACCATGGCCCAATGCATCTCCTAGTGGGCTGCATCAAGGCTATTGGTCCAGTGTTCACCTGGATAATCAAGTGCTCACTTAAGGAGGTGGTTTTCCCTGATCTCTTAAAGGAGGCTTTTGGTGAGACCCCTTCTGAAAAAATCTATCTCTCAACCCTGATGTCCTGGCGGATCATAGACATATCTCCAACCTCCCATTTCTTGGGAAAGTTGTTAAGAAAATTGTGGCTCTGCAGCTCAAGGAACACCTTCAGACCTTTGACATCTACGAGCCATTAAATTCCAGGTTTAGGTCCAGGCACAGCACAGAGACAGTGCTAGCCTGGATGCATAATGACCTCCTCAAGGCAAGAGATTGAGTGGGACAGTCAATTCTTATCCTCCTCGATCTGTCATCAGCATTTGATACCGTGGACCACACCGTGCTGTTGAATTGCCTTAGAGACTCACTGGTACTGCCATTAACTGGTTTGAGTCCTTTCTCTCAGGCAGGAGGCAGAGTGTAGTGATGGGGAATTTCTCCTCCTCCCTGATGCCCCTAATCTGTGGAATCCCATAAGGTTTGATCCTTTTGCCGATGTTGTTCATGGTATACATGCTGTCCCTAGGTAGGATCATCAGACAATGCAGTCTGAGTTTTCGCTGTTATGCAGATGATACTCAGCTGTACATGTCTTTTGCACCAGGGACAAATGGTGCCATTGAAGTGCTGAATAAATACCATGCCAAGATCCATGATTGGATGAACTCTAACTGGCTGAGACTTAACCCAGACAAGACAGAGGTACTGGTGACTGAGCCAAGTTGCGGGCATGATGGGGATGCCTCTGGGATGGCAACCAATTTTGTCCTGGGATCAATCACATTGAAGGCATCTTTGACAGTATGAAATCTGGGCATTGTCCTCAGTGACAAGCTGATATTTGAAGCTCAGGTGTCAGCTGTTGTCAGAAGTGTTTTTTACCATCTGAGGCACGTTGCCAGGATTAAACCTCTAATTCCACCTGAGGACATGCCGTCCCTGGTGCATACCTTTGTAACATCCAGACTCAACTACTGTAATGCTCTTTACATCAGGGTCAGTGGAGGAACATCCACCAGCTGCAGCTAGTTCAGAATGCAGCAGCCAGGTTGCTGACAGGGCTGTCCAGGTCCTGTCATGTGATCTTGGTCCTGCGAGGTCTGCACTGGCTTCTGGTCAGGTGGAGGATTTTTTTCAAGGTGGACTTGCTCACCTACAAGGACCTAAATGGATCAGGCCCTGGCTACCTGTTAGACCTCCTTACTCCTGCTGTCCTGGCCCGCTCCCTTCATTCCTCCACCAAGAGCCTCCTGACATTTCCAAGGACCAGGCTGAAAACCTTGGGTGATCTCTCATTCAGGGTGGCCAGCCCGGTCCTCTGGAACTCACTGCCAAGATCTATGAGGGAGGGCCCAATGGTGGAGGTGTTTAGGAGGGGGCCTTTGTGAGGAGGTTGTGGAGTCAGGAACACTGGGAGAATTCAAGATAGCATGGGACAGATATAAGGCAATTCTAGTGGGGAGTCAGAGGAAGAAAGCTGTTGATTAAGTAGAATCTGCAGCTTATCCATCAGGTAGGGAAAAGGGCAGACTAGGTGGACCAAGCGGTCCTTATTTGCTGTCAAATTCTATGTTTCTAAAGACACATCTTTTTAGACTTGCTTTCCTGATAAGGCCTTTTAATTAATAAGATTTTTAATTATTTTATTTATTTCTGAATTGTTTATATGTGAATATTTTTACCACCCTGTTTAAATTGTTAAACCTGTTTTACTGTGTGGTGCCCAGAGCCTCCAGGATTGGGAGCCTGATAAATAAATACTACTAACTTACTTATGTAACTCCTAGGTGGCGCTATCCCAAGGGCTACTACCCCTGCCTGCTTGGCTAGAAGCAGGTTAAGGGGCCAGGATAATGAAACGCGTGCCTCCACCTGGAGGTCAGGATTGTTAGTGGTCAAGTTAACCTGGGCACAGCCCTCTGGGACACTGTAACCCCCCTCTTTCCCTTCTTGTGGCCTGAACAATACACAATAATTACTTTTACACTGACACCTATTCACCAGGCAATTACGCACACTGTTTGCACTTACCACCAGGGCTGGTTCCTCTAGCTGGACCCTGGGGACCCCCTGTAAAACAAGGTTAAGCACAGCAAATAGCAACAGTAAAATACTTTTGGCAAAAACTGGAACCACAGTCAGGTTAAATGCAAACAAAGTTAAATCTGATTTATTCAGGGGACTTGAACGAGGAAGGGGCATAATCAGGTTGATTTGCTTAAAAGCTATATTAATCAGACAGTTATGCATGCAGTTCAGAGTCCTTACACAGTCACACACTCTGGGTACCCAGGTAGGAAAATGGTGGGCTAGCCAGGAACATTGCAGCTGGTTGGGGCCTTGTGATGGAAGAAAGCAACATGCACAACACACACTGTTTGTAATCCAGAGCCGGAGGGCTCAGTTTGTGAAAGAAAAGGCAACAAGACAATCAGATGTCAACACTTTTAGATTTAGCTATTGTTGCAGGGAGCCACCCTGATGTTTACTCATGATACCCAATACAGGACACAGGCAGGACAAAATTGAGACTGCAGGCTGTTGAGCTGGAGTGCCCGGAGAAGCAGGGCCCTCACAAATCACCGAGGCATTGTTCCTGTTCAAGGCATTGAGCGAGGGGCTGATCCCTGGGCCGGTCTCTCATCAATGGCTTTCTCTGTGTAGCAGGTATTCTGGCTGGGCCAGTGTAGCAGGGCCCAGGCAAAAGGAAATGGATACAGATTCAGTCCGTGGAGCTGGATACAGCCTCCAGCAAGCAAAACACAGTTCAGACACACAGTGGGGAACCAAATCATGACCCACTATAAGCACACAGCACATTCACATGTAAGGAAATTCCACTGTACCAGGTAAATGGCTCTTTGGTCACAATTACAGAGTCTCTGCACAATCCGGGAGTTCAGAGGTAGCTGGAAGTCCTGATAGGCTGATCGCATTCAGCAAATCTTTGGTCTTCTTCAGGTTAAAGCCTGGTCACAATTCAGTGGCTTAATTGGCTCTCCAAGTTCGGATTCAGTCTGAAAAAAACACAAGTTACCTCTCAGGAACAGCAGGTAGGCATGCAGGCCAAAGTCAGGCCTTTACATAGTTCTCCTACATGAATCCACTATGGATTGCTGCTTGAACTATCTTGAGCTGTTACTTCTTCACTTCCCAACTCAGATCTAACTGAAACTGCAAGCAGTGTGAGATTTTCCCCAAGATCCAAAAGGTTCGGTTGGCTGATCTGTCAGTCAGTCACAACAAGAACTCCCCCTCCAGGTTATTTTAGGTGCCAAAAGCCCAAAACTATAATTCCTACAAGTTCTGGCCCCACCAAGCCCCTGTAGGCAGGCTCCATTTTAGAGTCCCAAATGTACTGATTGGCCCATTCTGCAGTCGAGGACCAAGATGATGGAAACAAACAGAACAGTTCATGCTACAAAGAAGGCAGGTTAGCACAATCTGCAATATTATTACTACTCTAACAAATGATCAGCAAACAAGTATAACTTCAACAGACCTCCCTCTCAGATTAATTATGACTGCAATCCTGGCAGCTCTTAAAGAGACAGTACACAGAGGCTATACAGGCACTCTCTGGTAGTCACATTTAAACTGCTAAAACACAGGACACCAGCCTGGCAGTGAGCATTTAGGCAAGCTCAAGGAAGACTTTTCGGGAACTCCCATTTGTAGGGGGGTTACACCCTTCCCTGCCTGGAGAAAACTTGGCATCCATGTCAAGTCTGTACCACCACAATATCAAAAATGCAATTTAAACGAGACATATATATCATTAGCTTGTTACATGACAATACCTTTCAATATACTTCGCATTACTACATCCATATTGACAATACTTACACATGTTTCATACAGGTAATGCTGATTCCACTATGATTAACACATTAATAACATCACAATACTGCTTCAGGTAATAACTTCTTGCACATTAAACAATGTAAGAGGATTCCCTTCCATATCAGCTAACTTGGGGCTGGATGGGGCAGGGGCACCGTGGAAAGATGGAAAAATAAGTAACCTGGAATTGGCCATCTTGCTCAATTTGGGCAGTGAGCTTGGCGAGATGTAAACCCCTTTGAGAACCACATTGAGTGGCAAATCCACAGGCCTCCCAGGAGAATCATAACTGAAGCATAGTACTGTCTTGACAGCTCGGCCAGTCTTTCTGAGGGAAGCAGCCACAGTCTCTGTACTTTCAGTACTAACTTTGGAGCTTTCATCACTTGTGAGGGGTACCTCTGCATGGATGGGAATGTCTAAACTGGGAACACTGTCAGCACTTTGCTCTGTAGGCTCTGTTTCTAGAACACTTCGCTCATTATTATCCTCTGACAATGGCCTTGGTTGCTAATTTTTAGGAGGCTTTATCACAATTAGGCTTTGTGGCACTGAAGGGGGGCTATCCACTCTCTCACATTGTTCTTCAGGTTCTGGTGTGTCACCAGGGAGTCTCAGACCATCAGCCCCTTCTTCGGGCAATTCACACAGTTCCAAAAAACACAGGGAGTCCGCAGCCTCAGACTTGATACTTTGCACTTCACTTTCAGGGAGCGTTGGCTCCAAGGATGAAGCTGGGGGATTAGGCAGTCCAGAAGGCCCAGCTTCAGCCCCATGATTCTGCAAAGGATTTCTATGAAACAACTGACTCAGTTCATAGGAGGAATAATAGGCATTATCATAGTCATTTTCATCAGAGGTGGACTGACAGCCACTATCATTCTGGGCCTGCTGCAGGGAAAACCTTAAATCTGTAACTACTGGGGTAGGTTGACTCTGTCTGTTTTTTGCAGCAGCATGAGTCACTGGCCCAGGGGAGGTAATGTTGGCTGGCTCAGCTTCAATAATAACTTGACCGATAGGCAGCAAGTGGTTAGGGTGCATGGTCTTGACAGTTTTGGAGTTATTCTCTGGTCGTACCTTGTACACTGGTAGATCATCCAACTTTCCAACTACTACATGAGGAAGATGGTGACATCTATCAGCAATTTTGTGCTTGCCATGTAGTCCCAAATTGCGTAACAACACACGGTCTCTGGGCTGTAGCTCTTGAGCCTTTACTTTCTTATCGTGCCTCTCTTTGTTGGTGAGATTACTCTTGGCGGCCATTGTCTGGGCTAGTTGATATGCATGGTTCAATTGAACTTTCAGTTTCTGTACATACTGCAGGTAGTTTTCAGCTCAGACCCCATCTGGAGAGACCCCAAAACAGACATCAACTGGCAGGTGGGCCTCCCTCCCAAACATGAGGTGGTAGGGGGAGAACCCAGTAGCGTCATTTTTGGTGCAGTTGTACGCGTGTACCAAGGTGCTAATCTGCTGGCTCCACTTATGCTTGTCTTTTGGGTGGAGGGTGCCCAGCATGTCTAGAAGGGTGTGGTTAAAACGTTCTGGTTGAGGGTCCCCTTACGGGTGATGGGGGTGGTTCTTGACTTCCGCACCCCCCCATTGAGAGAGCATTTCTTTGATTAGCCGACATTCAAAGTCTCTGCCTTGGTCAGAGTAGATCCGCTGGTGGGCACCATAGTGGACAAAGAAATTTTTCACTAGCACCTTGGCCACGGTAGAGGCCTTTTGATCTTTAGTTGGAAAAGTTTGTGCATACCGTGTGAAATGATCCATAACCACTAACACATTGCCAATATTCCATTGATCAGGTTCTAAATGCAAAAAATCTATGCAGACCAGTTCCATGGCGGTGCTGGTAGTAATATTGACAAGGGGGCAGCCCTCTGAGGCAGGGCTTTCCTTTGCAGGCAACGACTGCAGGTCTTTACATGGTGCTCAACATCAGCCCCCATCTCGGGCCAGTAGAATTGAGATAATACCAGGTTGAGAGTTCTGTCAATACCGAGGTGCACCATGTGACTGTGGAGTGACCTCAGTACCAAATCTTTAAAGGCCGTGGGCAGGGCCAATTGCTGCTTGTCTACTTGACCACTGCAATCCACTGTCTCTCTGTATAACAACTGATTGTGTAACTTCAACTTGGGTGCTTCTTTAAACAACAGGGCAGTTTGCAAGTCAGGGGAATACAATTGGGACACATCTTTCCCTGCACACAGGGCATCAAGTTCTGGCTGAATCATAGGATCTCAGGATTGAGCCAACTGGATGCTGTCATTGTCAAATCAAGGTAGTGCACTAACATCTAGAGCAGAGAAATGGCAATAGGCAGCCGGTATGCAGGTATCAGGAGGGTCCAAGCAATCTACTAAACAGTCCACTGTGTCCATAGACACCTGTTCAACTCTATCAAACTTTTGGCACAATGCTCGGATGTCAGGTTCGGACAACCTGACCCAATCACTCTTGGAGACTGTCCTTCGTGACAGGGCATCAGCATCAATATTGTTCAGTCCTGACCTGTATTCAACAACATAATCATAGGTTGATAAAGCAGAGAGCCACTGTTGCCCAGTGGCATCCAACTTAGCTGCCATGGTCTTGATACAGCACAGCTCCTAGGGCCTGCAGACTAGCATCCATATGCAGCACATAGGGCTTGGTAGGGTCAGCATAGGCGAGGACGGGGGCATTGGCAAGTTGGTATATGACTTTGTGGAAGCTGGCTTCACATTCGGATGTCCAGCAGGGCCCAAAAGTTTCACCTGTTTGGAAGTATACTTTCTCTGGTTCTTTGACAGCCCCTTTCTTGTATTTACAGTTGGTAGGGGGGTAACCCTGGGTAGATTCAGGAGTGGGCGAATCACCTTGGAATAGTCTTTTATGAACCTGTGGTAGTAGCCACAGAACCCCAGGAAATGTAGTTCTTTCATGTTATGGGACTGGGGCCAAGTAGTCAGTGATGCAACCTTACTGGGATTGGTCTCTATCCCTTCTGCAGATACTATGTGCCCCACATACTTCACGGAGGTTTGAAAATACTGGCACTTGTCAATGAACAGCTTGAGGCCAAAGTCTTCTAATCGGTCTAGGACTTTAAACAGTCAGGTCTCATGCTCTCTAATGTGCATCCAGACACAATGACATCATCTAGGTACACTAGGTATTCCAGCAAATTCTTATCTCCCACCGCATGTTCCATCAGTCACTGAAAGGTGACTGGGGCACCAGAAGTCCCCTGTGGCATTCTCAGGAATTCGTAGAACCCCAAAGGACAGATGAAGGTGGTTTTCTCATGGTCCTCTACGGCCATCAGAATCTGGTAATATCCACTGTGAAGATCCAATACTGAGAACCATTTGCTACCATTCAAGCAATCCAGGGCATCTTGTATATGGGGCATGGTGTATTGATCTGGGATGGTCCGCCAGTTCAGGGTTCGATAATCAACACACATCCTTACTGACCCATTCTTCTTGTGCACAACCACAATGGGAGAGGCATATGGGCTCCTTGATTCCTGTATCACGTCAACAGTGAGCATTTCCTGCAGGTGTCTCCTCACATCATCTACGTCCACTGAGGGCGAGGCGTCAGGATCTCTCTCGAAATGGCCACAATCATGCAGGTGTATATGATGCTCTGCATTCTGGACACATCCCACATCCCATTCTTTTAACGAAAACACTTGGTCTCTCTGGGCAAGTTTCTTGCTAATCCTAGCCTTCTATTTTGCTGGCAGTGGGGAATCACCAAAGTCAAATAAGTCCTGGGTCACTCTCTCCTTTTGGCCAGAGTACTTGTTATTGGGTAATACTGCAGTGTCTGCTCAGTGTACTGTAGCTAGAGTGCATCCTCTGTTCACCCGGACCTCCCAATCTGACACATTTCGAATCTGGACCATCACTCGTTGTGCATAGGCATGGGCAGACACAGGCAAGATGCTGGGTTTAACCAATAATCCTTCTGGCAACTTTCCATCACCTGGTGCATCCAACATTAATATTTTGTTCTTTACATTTCTCTTTAGGCAGACTTCTCCATGGATTGTGCACTGGGCATTGGGGCCAATACCCAGGAGTCAGGTTCCTTTTTCCACCCTATTCCCACTGGCTCATCTGGGGCCTCTTCATTGGGTTGCTGTTGTAAGTCATATGCCCTTTTTACTAAGGCTGGAATTCTTAGTCCAGTCAGTTGTCCTTGTTTCTCATGGCAGAGTTGTGCTAGTCTCCCAAACATGTGGGCGTTTGTTCCAATTAACAGGGGAGCCCCATCATACAGTCTGGTGGGGGGACACACTAGGGCAAGTGTCTCTACTTGCTCCTCTACACCAGTTACAGTTGCAGGAAAAGACAACCAGAGGTGGACATATCCTAGGTAGGGATAAGACTTGTCGCTCATCCCCCACACATGTAGGCATTCCAGGGATTGTAATGGCACATCAGATAAGTGTTTGTCATACCAGTCCTGGAACACAATGGTCTCTTGTGACCCACTGTCAAGCAAAGCCCGAGTAGGAATACCATTCACAGCCACTGTAGTCTTCACTGAAGGACCCACTATTTTGGCCCAGTCTGGAGGGACAACAGCAGGGGCCTGGACTGACAATTTAGCCACAGAGCGGTTTGAGTTAGGATGGTCAAAGCCTTCACTGCAGTCATTTCGTGCAACCCTTGAGCACTGACTCTTTTTCTGAAGCTCTCCTTGAAGCTGGTTCACCACTTTCTCTAAGTCTTTCTGAGACCAGCATTCCCTCTTCATATGGCTATCCTTTCCACAATTGTGACAAATGATAGACTCCTGGGTCATCCTTGGACAGAACATTGCATGAGGAACTGAAGTAGTAGCAAGGGATCAGGGTCCAATGTCTACTTGCAGCGGTGAGAGTGGTGCAACGTATCTCAACAGTTCCTTTAGGGTGGCAGTCAATTCTTTGATTTCAGCCTGGGAGCTACCCTCAGTATAGGATGCCTGAGGGTGCACCCTCAGCACCATGGCAATCATGTCCTGAGAGGACCAGAATCTTGTTCCATGGGGGAAACCCTTGCAGATGCACCAGCCTTCAGCTCTCAGACTTCCTTTAGTAGCTCGTCTTTCCAAAACTGGGCCCATGGTGGGAAGTCCTTTGCATTCTCAGAGTGCTCGATAGGTGCTGACTTTTGCCCTGAACCTCACTTGGCTGATCACTCTCAGTCATTCGCACAGTAGCAGCAGATATTGGTGCAATTCCCCCACATGGTCACCTTTGCTCAACCTCCCGAATTTCTTTCATTAACGCGTCATAGGAGGGGGGCAATTCCAGTCGGGTGGCGAGGCGCAACTGAAGCAGTAACAATTCTGAAAATGGAGTAGACTTAAGGATCTGGTCCAGCCTAGTTCGATTTAATTCATTTGATGGCAAACTACTCTTTCTGAGGCACTCTTGTAGCAGCTTTTCAAGCTGAGGTACATACACAGACAATGGCTCCCCTGAGTACTGCTGGGTGTTTCTTAATCTCCACAGCATGTCCTTATCTGAATCGGGCTCCCATACACATTCCCCAATGCATCAAGATAGTCCTGTGCAGTTGCTTCGGGGTTATTGGCCCGCTTGGCATTGATGGTAGCCAGGGTATGACCTCGGAGGCTCTCACTCAACCCCTTTCATTTCTCTGCTTCTGAGCATTGCCATTCAAGTACTTAAGGGGCAACATAGTCTATTCAGATCTCCCAGTCATCCTCCCTCTGGGGGGTGAGTGTGCCTGAGAAGATTCTCAGCCTTCGGTAGGAGTCGTGACTAATGGCAGGTACAGATATAGGGGCCAGCATTGGCATGGGCACAGAAGGTGGGGCAATAACAGGTGCTGTAGTGGGAGGGGGTGTTGGGGAAGGAACACCCAGGTGGCAGGAATAGTTTCTTAAAGTCCTCTACAGTTTTCCCTTCCTCCAGCAACAATTTAGCAAATTTCTCCTCAAAAGTCTCAGATAATGGTGGGAGCTCATCCTCCCCAGGGTATTTACTGTCTTTTGTTATCACTCTCCAGATGGCTGGGACCCCTTCTGGGGTAATAGTCTGTGGCACTTTAGAGCTGTCCACGAGGTCACTACACTCTGCCAAGGCTATGAAAGTTTGGGCGACCAAATCAGCCTGTCGACCCACCACCATAGTTTTTTTTAAACATTCAACTTTGGAGAGTGCTTCCTCTACAGTGTCCTTACTGGTACCTAGGGTAATATCCAGTATAAGCAGAGCATTTTGGGGGTCGATCCCCTGCCCCATACACCATCCCACCAACTGGTGTACAGACATTTCTATTGGGGTAGCTATTTATGTTTGACAATAATTCATAATTTCGGCCACTAGAAGGCAAAAAATCCCAACGATGAGCCTCCAAGATGTAACCCCTAGGTGGTGCTATCCCAAGGGCTACTACCCCTGCCTGCTTGGCTAGTAGTAGGTTAACGGGACTGGGTGATGAAACAAATGCCTCCACCCAGAGGTCAGGGTTGTTAGTGGTCAAGCTAACCTGGGCACAGCCCTCCAGGACACTGTAAACCCCTCATTCACTTTTAGTGGCCTGAACAATACACAATAATTACTTTCACAATGACCCTTATTCATCAGGCAATTACCCACACTGTTTGTACTTACCACCAGGGCTGGTTCCTCTAGCTTGACGCTGGGGACCCCCTGTAAAACAAGGTTAAGCACAGCAAATAGCAACAGTAAAATACTTTTGGCACAAGCTGGAACCACAGTCAGGTTAAATGCAAACAAGGTTAAATCTGATTTATTCAGGGGACTTGAACAAGGGAGGGGCGTAATCAGGTTGATTTGCTTAAAAGCAATATTAATCAGACAGTTATGCATGCAGTTCAGAGTCCCTACACAGTCACACACTCTGGGTACCCAGGTATGAAAACAGTGGGCTAGCCAGAAACGTTGCAGCTGGTTGGGGTCTTGTAATGGAAGAAAGCAACATGAACAACACACACTATTTGTAATCCGGAGCCAGAGGGCTTAGTTCATGAAAGAAAAGGCAACAAGACAATCAGATGACAACACTTTTAGATTTAGCTGTTGTTGCATGGAGCTACCCTGATGTTTATTCACAATACCCAATACTGGACACAGGCAGGATGAAATTGAGACTACAGACTGTTGAGCTGGACTGCCCAGAGAAGCAGGGCCCATACAAATCACCGAGGCGTCATTCCTGTGCAAGGCATTGAGCAGGGGGCTGATCACCAGGCTGGTCTCTCATCGATGACTTTCTCTGCGTAGCAGTTATTCTGGCTGGGCCAGTGTAGCAGGGCCCAGGGAAACAGAAATGGATACAGATTCAGTCCATGGAGCCGGATACAGCCTCCAGCAAGCAAAACACAGTTCAGACACACAGTGGGGAACCAAATCACGACCCACTATAAGCACACAGCACTTTCAAATGTAAGGAAATTCCACTGTACCAGGCAAATGGCTCTCCAGTTGCAATTACAGAGTCTCTGCACAATCCTGGAGTTCAGAGGTAGCTGGAAGTCCTGACAGGCTGATCGCATTCAGAAAATCTTCGGTCTTCTTCAGGTTAAAGCCTGGTCACAATTTAGTGGCTTAATTCACTCTCCAAGTTCAGATTCAGTCTGGGAAAAGCACAAGTTCCCTCTCAGGAACAGCAGGTAGGCATGCAGACCAAACTCAGGCCTTTCCACAGTTCTACCCTGTGAATCCACTATGGATTGCTGCTCGAACTATCTCGAGCTGTTATTTCTTCACTTCCCAACTCAGATCTAACTGAAACTGCAAGCAGTGTGGGATTTTCTCCAAGATCTAAAAGGTTCAGTTGGCTGATCTGTCTGTCAGTCACAACAAGGACTCCACCTCCAGGTTATTTTAGGTGCCAAAAGCCCAAAACTACAATTTCTACAAGTTTTGGCCCCACCAAGCCCCTGTAGGCAGGTTCCATTTTAGAGTCCCCAAGGTACTGATTGGCCCATTTTGCAGTTCACAACCACGATGATGGAAACAAACAGAACTGTCCATGCTGCAAAGAAGGCAGGTTAGAACAAACTGCAATATTATTACTACTCTAACAAATGATAAGCAAACAAATACATGTTCTAACAGAGCTCCCTCTCAGATTAATTATGACTGCAATCCAGGCAGCTCTTTAAGAGACAGTACACAGAGGCTATACAGGCACTCTCTGGCAATCACATTTAAACTGCTAAAATGCAGGACACCAGACTGGTAGTGAGCATTTAGGCAAGCTCAAGGAAGACTTTTTGGGAACCCCCATTTGTTGGGGGGGGGTTATACTTACAGCAATGTTGAATGCGTTTTCTGTGTAAAGGGCAAATAGAATGGAATCTTGATTTTCACATCCCTTAATAATGTTACTTTACCTTCTATCATTAGTTTTTATCAACAGCCCTCAATAAAAATGATTTGTATTTCTACAGCATGGCTCAGTTGGTAGCACATCTGCCTCTGGACCAGAAGGTCATGGGTTCTCATCCCACACCGGGATTAAACTTGCACCTAAAACGCTGGCATCCGAGTGCAGTATTAGGAGGGGTGCTGTACTGCTGGGTTGTGCCTTCCTTCGCATGAGATGTTAAACCAAGGTCCCTTCTACCCATCCTGGTGTTTTTCTGGTGGGTGTCCAGTTGGAATTAAAAGAACCCAGGGCACTCTTCGCAAAGAGTAGGGAACATTCTTTGTGTCCTGGCCAGCATTCCCCTTCCCATTAACCGGTTCATGCAATTATTCAGGCTGTGTGTGGGTGTACGATATGGCTGCCACTACACATTCAGTCACTTCACTACCAGTCTAGCATTGCTTGTAAAGTGCTTTGGGATACACTGTGTATGAAAAGTGCTATATAAATGGTGATTCTTCTTTTTCTTCTACTTCCCCTCCCTCACCCCTGGTCCCACCCCTTTTTTGGTCTTTTGTCCAGCCCTTCCCCCTCTCTCCCTTATGTATTTGCTCTGTCACCCCTTCCCATCCCTACTCCTGCTACTTTATGTCCCCTTTGCCTCCACCTCCCCATCTCCCAGCTCATTTCCCTAGATGTCCTGCCTTATCTTCCTACTTTGGTTCCCTCCCTCTCTCCCTATTACCTAGTTACTTAGCAACCTGGTGTGCACCTATGACTCCACTGGCACTTAACTTCACTACTTTCCCTGTCTCCCCTAATATAGACCCCTCCTACAAACCTCACCCTGTCACTTGCCTCAATATCTAGTGCATTCAGTGGATGACTCTGAACTGGCTCTATTGTTCCCTACCAGCACTCTTCTTCCCTGCATCTCCTCATTTCACCTCCACCTAGTTATTGTTCTGCTTGTGAACTGTTTACCCTTCTAGGTTTTATTTGAACTGTCTCAATTTAGTGTTTACTGCTGATACCAATTTTTTGGGCTGCACTGTTTTGAAACTTGTAACTACATCATGTATTATCTCTCTGTACCATTGCTTACTCTGTCAAGTACCATTTCCTTGTAATTTATCTGTATGGCTTGTAACCTGCTACTACTATTTGGCTTATATAATATCTCAAGTCATTTGTTCTGTGCCATTATTTGTGGTCTGTGTCATGCCTGAAAACAGTCCTTGGATCAGTGCACTTACCCGGTAATCAAAGACTTAAATAAATATATTGTTTTTGTGTGATAATTGATGGAATGACTGTTTCTAACCTTGTTGCTAATAATTTGACTAAAATTTCATATTCATATTCAATAAACATTTGATACGATATTGCTAATTTGGTATCTTTGTCAGTTTTGGAAAAGACCCATATCCTTGCTTCATAGAATATTTTTAATAGGTTGCCACTAATAAATGCATATTGGAACGTCTCCAGTAATTATTCTGCCAATAAGTCTCCCATAAATTTATAAAGATCAATAGGGAGGCCATCAGGGCCTGTGTCCTGCCTGATATGAAGCTTACCAGTAGTACTTCCCTAGTAAATGGCTTGTCTAACCTAGCCGCCTCTTCCTCTATAAATTTAAGGAGAGTTATTGAGAAGAATTCTGGGATTGCATTAGGTGCCTTTCTGATTTGTAAAGCTATTAATAATATTTCTCAAATGTATTATTAATTTCTTTATGGTGTTTCTTGCTAGACCCATCTACATCATTTATTTCTAATATGATTCTTTCTTGTTTTTCTTTTTGTAAGTGAGAGGACATAACTCTATCTGATATGTCTCCCCAGGCTATTTAGCCCTGGTTGGCAAAATGCCTTTTTCAGCTTTATATGTGGTGAGTTGATTATATTAATCTTTCACTATCATTAATTATCTAAAAATGCCTGGATTAATTGTACACATAAGCAGGGATTATAGTGTTGTGGTTTCAATTTTCAAATGTTGAAATTTAGACTTAAACAGTCTCCTTCATATACAGAACAGTTAATGGCAATACCTTAATAACAGGCTTGAACACCTCCCACCTAGTAATCTTTGAGAATTCTTGGGTTGAATTAGTAATCTTTGAGAACTCTCAGGCTGAATTAAATTCAAATTAATCCTTTTTGCTTGTTCAATGATTGATAAAAAACTCTTTGTCCTTACGTAATGTTGGGTCCATAGACCATTGTTTTTGACTGTGCATATCCTCTGTTCTGATTGAAATACTAACTGGCACATGATCTGAGATTAGTATATTATGATATCTTTTCATGGTAATATTGTTTAGTAGATTAACTGAAATGAAATAGAAATACATTTTTGAATAGCACTGATGAGGGGGTGAAAATATGAATATTGTGATCCCTGAGGGTAACAGCCTGTGACAAGGCGCAACCTCGCCACGGGATTCAGGATCAGCTTTGCGGTGGTTAAGAAGTCTCAGGAAGACCAGTTTGTTAACATCAAACCAACCAGGTATATTTTTATGTTCTTAATATGGTTGGTGACACACAACTTTGGGCTTCTGCCTTTTTCCTTTTTAAGCCTCACTGGAGAAAATGAAACAAAAACAGAAATAAAGTGGCCTAGCTCTGGGTGGGAGCACTGACTAAACAATCCCTGGCCCTAACTAGAAACCCTCCTTTTCCATAAGGCTAGACCTTCTTGAAGAACACAAACAGTAAAATGAAAACTCACAATGGAAATATTTTTTTCTTTTTGGCCTAATTCAGGAGACCCATCTCCTGAGGGTTGCTTAAGGGACTCCTGTTCTGGAACACATCCAAGCAGCTTGTCAGCCCTCTATCCCTGCAGCAACTGCCTGCTGGATTTTCCTTTCTGTTTTTATAGCTCTCCTGTCTGTGTAGCTGCAGCTAATCAGCCAAATCAGCTGCAGCTGTACCCTGACTATCTTACTCAGGGAAACCCCCTCTCCTCCAGTACCTGAGTTTACCACACATTCCCCTCCCCAGCTCAACACTACAGGGTTGGGCAGCCTGTGCCGAGAGGTAGGGTCTTCAAGAAAGTCTGTCTGCATTTCCGTTCAGTGTCCCAGCTCTGTGGTGGACCACAAAGTGGTACGGTTGTAGTGCAAGTAACCATCTCATCACTCTGGCATTTTTTTTCGCTTGTTTGCATCCACTTGAGTGGAGCATGGTCCGTCACCAGATTGAACTTGCGACCTAGTAAGTAATATCTAAGGGTTTCCATCACCCACTTCACTGAAAGGCACTCCTTTTCCACTAAGGTGTACCGCTGTTCCCAGGGTAACAACTTCCTACTTAGGTACAGGATGGGGTGCTCTTCACCTGCTACCACCTGGGAGAGTACTTCCCCCAATCCAACATCCAAGGCATCTGTTTGCAGAATGAATTCTTTATTGAAATCTGGGGAGACCAGTACTGGATCAGAACAGAGAGCCGTCTTGAGGTTGGTGAATGCCTCATCCGCTGCTTCCGACCACCTCACGATGTCCGGTGCTCTCGCCATGGTTAACTCCATTAATGGAGCGGCCCGAGTGGCAAAGTGAGGGATGAACCTCCAGTAGTAACCAACTAACCCTAGGAAAGCCCTCACTTGCTTCTTCTTGTTTGGTTGGGGCCAGTTTTGAATTGCATCTACCTTCTTCACCTGGGGTTTCACCAATCCCTATCCAACCACATAGCCCAAGTATTTTGCCTCTGCAAGCTGATCTTACATTTTGCGGGGTTCGCTGTCAACCCGGCTTCTCGTAACATATCTAGTATGGCCTCGACCTTCTGAAGGTGAGGTTCCCAGTCCGTACTATGGATGACCACATCATCGCTATAGGCGGCAGCATAGCAAGAGTGTGGGTGCAGCAGTCAGTCCATCGTGCGCTGAAAGGTCGCAGGTGCTCCATGAAGACCGAATGGGAGGACTTTGTAGTGGTATAGACCCCAAGGGCAACAAAGGCGGTCTTCTCCTGGGCTGCCCTTGTGAGTGGGATCTGCCAGTATCCCTTCGGAAGGTCCAAGGTGGACCGGTATCTGGCCTTCCCCAACTGCTCAATCAGTTTGTCGACCCTAGGTGGGGGTATGCATCAAACTGCGATACCTTGTTTAGTTTCCTGAAATCATTACAGAACCTCCAAGTATTATCTGGTTTTGGCACGAGGACGATGGAGCTTGACCATTCACTATGGGACTCTTCTATGACATCGAGCTTCAACATCCTCTCGACTTCGGCTTGGATTTCTTTCCTCTTGGCCTCTGGGATACGGTAGGGTCTTTCCCTTCTCCTTATGCCCAGAGCTGTCACAGTGTCGTGGTAGGCTATGACTGTCCAACCAGGTCATTCAGAGAACACATCCCCATTTCACTGAACCATTTCCACTGCTTCTTTGTACTGTGTAGGAGACAGCTCGGGTGAGATACGGACTTGCCCCTCTGTTTTACCTTCTGCCGGGGTTACGGCCAATGAGACACAGAAGGCCTCCCGGTCTTGCCACACCTTCAGGAGGTTAATATGGTATATTTGGAACTTCTTCCTGTGATTGGGTTGGCTTACTTTATAGTTCACATCACCAACTGCTTCCACAATCTCGTATGGACCCTGCCACCTGGCGAGCAGTTTGCTTTCTACTGTGGGAACCAGAACCATCACCTGATCCCCGGCTGGAACTTCCAAATCCTCGTCTGATGGTCATAATAAGTCCGTTGGGTCTCTTGGCATTTTCTAAGTGTTCCCAGACAATAGGAGTGACCTTTCCTGCATTTGGGAGATATACCCAATCACACTGGCTCCTTGTGGCGTTTACTCTTCCCAGTCCTCCTTTAGTATATCGAGGATACCCCTGGGCCGGTGGGCATATAACAACTTGAAGTGGGAGAATCTGGTGGATGACTGTGGGACCTCTTGGATAGCGAGCATTAAGTAGGGAAGGAGTAAGTCCCAGTCCTTTCCATCTTGGCTCACTACTTTCCACAACATCCCCTTCAAAGTCTGATTAAATCGTTTGACCAGACCATCTGTCTGGGGGTGGTACACTGAGGTCCTCAGGGCTCGGATCTGGAGGAGTCTGCAAAGCTTCTTCATTAAACGTGAGACAAACAGAGTACCCTGGTCCATCAGTATCTCCTTTGGGAATCCGACCCTCATGAAGACTTGAATGAGCTCTTGGGCAATCGACTTCGAGGCCGTGTTACAGAGCGGGATTGCTTCCGGATATCTTGAAGCGTAGTCTACGATGACGAAGATGTGTTGGTGGTCCCAGGCTGACCTGTCTAGGGGGACCTACCAGGTCCATTGCAATTCTCGCGAAGGCTTCATTGATGATCGGCAAGGGCACCAACGGGGCTCTTAACTTCAGCCACGGGGACACCAACTGGCATTCTGGGCATGAAGCACAGTACCTCCTTACCTCAGCATAAATTCCAGGCCAGTAGAATCTTCAGAGTATGCGGCGCAGTGTTTTTTTGACCCCAAGGTGTCCTCCAAGAAGGTCAGAGTGTGCCAAATCCAGTACCACCTTCCTGTGCTGGCGGGGGACCACCAACTGTTCTTGTCAGTGTTTTCCGCAGTTATTGCACTCAAATTTTTACTTGCCATTTGTAGTATTGTACTAAATGTATTCAGTAAGTTTGTCTTTGTACCCTCCCGGGTCATACCTGAAAATACTCTTGTTGGGTAGTGCCCCTACCCGGTTAACAAAAACTAAATAAAAATAAAATAAATAAAAAACTGTTACACATGATGTACTTCATCCAGTATTACTTGGTATAGGAGGTCATTATTTAACGTGAAATACAGTCTGGGTCCCTTGGCTTTGCCTTCTACCAGCACCCCGTTAATCTCCACAACTTCTGACTGGATATTCTGAAAGAGAGGCTCGTCTATTGGTCCTGACCAAAGTTCCTGGAGGCTATCCCAAGGGTACTCAATTCAGGGGGATTTGACTCTGTCTCTGCTTCTGGGTCCTCCTTTTCCTCCTTACAACTCTCCCCTCGGGCACCAGACAGCTCACCCTGTTGTCCCTCTGGGAGCAGGGTTCTACGTCCCACCAGTACAGACCTGCCATTGGCAGCCAGTATCTTGGTCCCTAATGTTTTACAATCCCTGCATTCCTTTCATGATTTCTGGGACTTTCCTTCCTCCCCATACAACTCAGGGTCCTAATGCCTGTAAGGGAAATAATTGGGTGACTCCTCTGACCCCTTAGGGATTCCTAGCACCATAGCCTCGGCTACTGTGGCCCTGGCCTCCCAGGTTCCCCCCTCTTGGAGTAATGTCTCAAACCCTGGGAAATCTCGACCCACCAGGACAGGATGTGCCAATCAAGGGAGGACCCCTGCCATGACCTGCCTCCCTGTGCTTCCACAGTAACTAGCGCTGTGGGGTAATAAAACACTGTGCCATGGACACAGGTGATCCCAGTACATTTTTGGAAATTAATTTGGGAGGGTTGCACCAAACTGAGAACTATAAGAGTGACCTCACTTCCCTAAGTCGACAAGGGCCATAATGGCCTGTCCATTTACCTTAACCACCCGGGTAAAATGGTATGAAGTGGCGACCACCCCAACCACATTAATCAAATGACAATCACTCTGTGGGGACCCACCCCAGTTGCACTGCATTGGTTCGACCCCATTCAGGCAGTTGGCAATTACATGTCTCCACTCCCCACATCCATAACAGCGGTAGCATTCTCCGGGTGACCCCGGACCCTTTGGGCTTCTAGGGAAGGTCGGGTCCCCCTCTATTTTCAAACCTGAAAGTCCCTTCATGGCCTCAGACTGCTCTCCGGTAGTCCTTCTCCTGGGCCCTGTCTGGTCTGACCTCTTGGGGGGTTGATTTCTCTGGTTTGTAGTCTGCCCCAAGTCCCAGGGGTAGCCGACCCCATCGTCTGGGGAAATTTCTTTCATGGCATAATGCCACTCCACCAAGGTGACCAGTTCATCACAGGAAGTAGGGTCGGCCTGTCCAACCCACTGCCATAGGCTGGGCAATAGTCCTCTTAAGAACCAGTCCATTACCAGGAGCTCCACGATTTTGGCAGTGCTATGGAGCTCAGGTTGCAACCACTTCTTGATCAAGTGGAGGAGGTCATACATCTGCAACTGTGGCTTTGCTAACTCCCAGAATCTCCAGCTGTGGTACCTCTATGCTTGAAGGGCTGCAGTCATGCCAGCATGGGCACAGATCTCTTTCTTCAGCCTTGGATAGTCAGTGGTGACTCCCTCATCCAGATCATAATACACCTTCTGGGCCTCACCACACAAAAACAGAGCTAAAATGCTGACCCACTGTTCCTGAGGCCATGATTCATGAGTAGCTGTCCTTTCAAAAGTGAGCAAATATGCTTCAATGTCGTCAGCCATCGTCATTTTCTGCAGACAGTGGGAAGCCCATATAGTCTGGTAACCCTCTGGGGTAGGCCCTCCCGTGCAATCTTCTCCCAGTGTGATCTCGATAAGATGCTTTACCATTTCCTTGAGGACAGTGTGGTCCTGGACTGTCCGTGTGAGCAGCAACTGGTCTGTCTCTTGTTGAGCCTGGGTAGCTTCCTGATGGGCTGCCGTAGCCTGGATCAAGACTTTCACCACGTCCTCCATGCCTGGTCTCCTTTACTACAGGGTGGTTTGGATTCCAGCCAGATTCTATGCCGACCTGATCCCACTTCTGACACCATGTGTGACAAGGCACAACCTCACCACGGGATTCAGGATCAGCTTTGCGGTGGTTAAGGAGTCTCAGGAAGACCAGTTTGCTAACATCAAACCAACCAGGTACATTTTTATTTTCTTAATATGGTTGCTGACACAGAACTTTGGGCTTCTGCCCTTTTCCTTTTTAAGCCCCACCGGGGAAAATGAAACAAAAATAGAAATAAAGAGGCCTAGCTCTGGGTGGGAGCACTGACTAAACAATCCCCGACACTAACTAGAAACCCTCCTTTTCCATAAGGCTAGACCTTTTGGAAGAACTCAAACAATAAAATGGAAAACTCACAATGGAAATCATTGTTTTTCTTTTTGGCCTCATTCAGGAGACCAATCTCCTGAGGGTTGCTTAAGGGACTCCTGTTCTGGAACACATCCAAGCAGCTTGTCAGCCATCTACCTCTACAGCAACTGCCTGCTGGCTTTTCCTTCCTGTTTTTAAAGCTCTCCTGTCTTTGCAGCTGCAGCTAATCAGCCAAATCAGCTGCAGCTGTACCCTAACTATCTTACTCAGGGAAACCTCCTCTCCTCCAGTACCTGAGTTTATTTACCACACAGCCCCTCTATGGAGTTATCAAATTCAAATACTCAATGTGAAACATAATTTTCTTCTGGAAATGGCCATGTAATCTAACACCAGTTAAAATTTATCAAGGAAGTAGTTCATCGGGATGTGAAATCTCCTACAATTATGTAAGGAGTCACACAATTTGTAAGGTTTCAAAAAAAACAAATAACAAATTTTAGGTAGTTGATATTTGGGGTGTGAATATTGGCAAAGATAAATCTTCCTTCAAGGGAGATAATCTTTCTAAGTATGAACCTGACCTCTTCATCTGGTATAAACCTACTAAATTTTAAAGGCATTTTTTTAATGAAAATTGGTACCCCTCTCAGATTATTCAAATAACTTGAAGAAATACATAGAACCCATTTTTTAATAGAATTTCAATTCTGCACATGAAGTATGGGTTTCTTGTTGTAAACAAACATCCACATTCTTGTGGTCAACATAATTAAAATTCCTTCTATTTTTTTATTTTTATTTCAGTTTTGGAATTCTAGCTTTGTTTCTGTCACTTACACCTTTCACATTCCAAGTTATTATATCAATCTATGTCACATAATTACACAAATAAACCATATCAGTTTTCGGATCCCTGTTCTCCATACAAATAAACCACACCAATTATATGATCCCTATTCTCTGTCTGATTACTTTACTGATCTACCCTGTACTGCTTCCTGTTTTCACTTTTTATCCATCTGTATCTTGGCAATCTGTACTAGTATACATTGATTTTATACCACTGGTCCAAGTGATATCCTCTTTCCCCTAAGCCCTATGTTACCCTTCTTTATATAAGCTAAAACAAAACCTTCTGGCTGTAGCCTTTATCACACTTCATAATAAACGTTTGTGGGTTAACATAAATGGCAATTCTGTAATACAATGGAAAATAAGCTGCTTATTAAAGAAAATAAAACACCAAGCCATTTTAGTATTGTCAGAATTGACAGAAAAAAAACTCTCATATAGGGCTGGGAAAACAAGCAAATTCCGATGTTGTGGAATTGTGAAATTCCACAACATTTCACATAAGTTTGAAAAATGTTGTCAAACTTTCTGATTTTCTTTAATTGGTTATAACTAAGTCATATAACTAGATATCTGCCATTTGGAATGCTTATTACTTGGAAGAGTCTTTAAGCTGATGCCAGGTTTCATGATATTTGGATGAGGGACAGGAAAGTTATAGTATATGAGCTCAATATCTTGCACTTTATTATTCATGTGAAAATGTCTGAAATATTTCTATACATACAACTTAGCCACCTTTGGAGCTAGATAACTGAAAATATATATGCATACTTTCTTGAATGAGTCATATAAACTGCTAAATAAACTGGTAATGGGTTGTGTAAATTGCAAGTTACAGGAGTTTAAAATTATACAGTTTAATTATTTGTTAAAGTATGTGAACATTTTCAAAATATTTGGATGCTTTTAAGTCCAATGCTATTAAAGGTATACACTCTAGATTTGGAATGCATACCAAACTAATAATGCCCTGAAATCTTAATTAATAAGTTGGATAAATGTAGTTAACATGTTCAAATTCATTGTGTATACTTTAGAAATTACTAAATGGCAAAATTTGGTTTCTTGGCATATTGCAAGAATTCAGGCTAGTGCACAGTGATGTCCATGACTATTCTTTATGGTTCATCATCCAAGGTAGTGACCTGACACTTGACACCACAATACTTGTATTATGGATCCTCCTACGAATGCTACCGTATTGCCACTTTACCCAGCCTTTACCTTCCTCTACAATGTCAACTCAGGTGTATCATTGGACAAAATTTATGGACATGGCTTTAATAAAAGCATCACAACATTCCACAATTTCACAAAAGCTCATGAAATTCACTTTAATTACTGATGTTATTTTGGAATCTTTGGTTGCTTATAAGTTGGCCATCCTTTGAGTTGTCACACGCAGCTTTTTTTCCATATTGGTTTCTCTCTTGAACAATAGCTCATCTCTCAGGAATATTTCTTGTTCACATGAATATACTCAGATAAGGCTGAACACAGCCATCATTCAGTTGACTACCAGTTTTTTTTAACATTTTTTTCTTCCCATCTTTTCTGATCGGGGTTGTGCCTCTGTCTGCCTTGCACAGCCACAGCTTCTCCTGCACCAGGAGCAAGCTGCTTGGCCCAGCTTCAGGGGATGCTGTGTTGGTGAAATTCAGCACCAACCCTCCCTGATTGAGATGCACTGCCAAGTGACAGCTGTCTTTGCCATGGCCTGCCTTCTGGCATGAATTCTCAGGGTTGCTTCAGTACTCGGGTCATCAGCATGGCAGCCGAATGATCTGCTGCAGGACCATGGTGGTAACCTCAAAGAATAATATTTAGGGTCATTGAACCTACAAAACTGGTGATATTCCATTTTCTAGTTTCAAAGTTGAAGGGGATTAACATTCTGTAGTCTGCATAACTGTGAAATTTAATTTTAAAATTTCTGAACATTTGGAGGCTTATAACTCAGTCACTGTTAAAGACAGAAATCTGAGACTTGGTACAGTTCTGTATGGACATTGTCATAGAATCATACCAAATGTGGTGCAGTTTGAACAAATACATTTTAAATTAGATGGAAATAACTGAAAAGATTTTGGTGACATTTTTTGAAATCTTTACAAAAATGTCATGGAAGTGAAATTGCAATTGTGCCCATATTTTGCTGGTGGAAGATTAATTTCACCTCGCTACACATCTTGTATATTCTCCCTTCCCTGTTCTTACCCCCAAAAAAATTACACCAATGAAAGAAAGGTTCATATTCCACTTACCTTATGTGTAGGCAGCCCCTAGCCTGGCTCAAAAACTTTTTTAAAGATGGAGTAATAGACAGATAGAGAGATTAGCATAGTGTGTTTCCTCCAATTTCTTGATTGCTGGTTCCTCCAAGGCCAGCTGATATAGGTATATGCTGTAGATAGAACCCCCCATTTCTAAACATTTGACACCAAGACATAAAGGAAATGTAACAAACAAAACTGTTAATATTCAACCTTTATTAAGGTCATAGAAATATAGAAATCTCGTGAGAGACCAAAAAAAAAAACGACTAATCACATCTCTTCTAAAAAAAACAAATAAAAACTATAGCATTCTATTAATCTTTGAGAGTGTTTCAGCATTCGATCAGTGATCAAATCAAAAGGTCAGGTCAAAGGAGCAAAAGTTCTATTCATCCCAAACATATTCCAGCTTTGCACTTACAGACTTGTTTTGGTGAAAAGGTTTAGTGCCAGGATTAGCTTGCTGGGCAGCCTCATCCACATCTACTCCCTCAGTAACATGCCTTTAGTGAATAGTCCTAGAGAATTCCTTAACTTTGTCATGAGTTGTAGTAAATTCTATTGATCATAACTGCTTTCCCATGCAGCTACCTCAAAGAGGCAAACCTGTTTTCAAAGGTTTGTTTCTGTGTCAGTGTCTCCAAAGGGGTGATCCTAGTGGAATGAGGGGAAGAGCTCCTGGGGTTTGGGTTTTTGGATTCATTGCCATTGAAATTGTATGATGACCCCTCATAGCTTTGATGCTGTCTCAGTAATTGCTCAGCCTCATATGGGTTGGTAAAATATCTAATTTTGCAATGAAAAACAAAACAAAACAAAAAAATAAAACCTTTAGTTTGGCTGTTAGTAACAGGGTTATTTTATACCTTTTCTTCACAGGACATCTGTAACTCAGGTAAAACCTTTACATTCTAGTATGGTTTCAGCACTAAATTCCAGGTAAACCTTAAATATGATGCCCTTTGCTTGCTGCTCTGATCCATCTGGCCTTCTGAAGTAACATGTTCTTATCTTGAAATCAACAAGTTTTTTCATACACAAATCTGTTCAGTGAGTTATGTTGTCTATTCAGAACAAACAGACTCTGCAATCAGGTTACTTGCAAAAAGGGCTCACAGTGCACATTGAGTAGCACATATTTTTTTTTTTCTGGGCCAAATAACTACAGTCTGTTTTCACAAAAACAGCATACCTCCACACCAATCTGCCTCAGCACTTCACTCCTGAGGAGGTGCTAATGAGTGAAGTGCCAAGACAGAGTGGTATGGAGGTATGCACGTTTTATAAAAACTGACTGTAGATACAGTATTTGGCACAGTAATACATTTATGCTGCTCAATGTGAGTTGTGAGTTCTGCTTTTCAAGTAACCTGAGTGCAGAGACTGTTTTGAATGTTTCAGTAAGGGCAGACACTCTGATTCTGCACCCAGCCACTGCACAGCAGGGCTTCCATGGTTTGTTGTTTTCAGTTTTGCTGTCTAGCCTGCAGGCCAGCACTGTGAGTACTCAGGATGGATTGATATGTGGAGGTATTCAACTTTGAGATCTATTAACATGAGATGGTCTCCTCTACTGACTGCTGCAATCACGGTTCACAATGTCTCTATTTTGAACTGTTGAACCCAAACAAATTGGTTTATAAACTTTAGGTCCAGAATGGCTTAGAGATCCCCAGCCTTTTGAAGAATGAGAAAGAAGACTGAGTATACTCTGAACTGCTGGTTGCATCATGGGACTGGTGTAATGGCGCTGTCCTATAATAGTCGATTTAGCAACTCCCGCACTTGTGGTAAGGGTGACTTGTTTGGGGATATTTGTGATTATCTAATTCTGTTGTTTCTTGGAAGTTGATTGAACTATAATGTATCTCTTTTCCTGATCATCTCCAGTACCAATTTGTCTGTTGTTGAGCTGGCCCAGGTTTGGAAAAGAATTGGATACTTCCTCCTACTGCAACTTTTTGTTCTTGGGCCATGTTCTCCTCATGCCTAGAGCTCTCTGTTGGAATAGTTGGGGTAGTTGCCACCTCTTCCTTTGAACAGGCTTCCTCAATTTCTATTACCTGAGAAATGTTCACATTTATTGAAGAAGTTAGCTTTGAAATAGTTTTGAAAATATCCTGTTTTCTTGCCTTATTGAAAATTGCTATGTTATCTGTTTCTCGAAAAACTAGGGCGATAACCCAACTTCTTCTCTGACAAGTCATTACCATGGTCCTTTTGTTGTAAGTATTTCTCTAATCCTAGTCTAAACTCCATATTGCCTTAAAATTATAATTTTGTAAACATGATCTTTGACTCCTGATCTGCTTGCCAAAGTTTCAACTACAGGTGCCTCCTTGCATGTTGATTGTAGCTGTGGCCCATGCTGACATATTGAAAGTGTCCATTGCTGCATCTGCCACATACCTGATGGCCTGTATCATGTAGCCACAGTGGCTTTGTGTTTGTTCTCTTTAGGAAGGTCAGTCTACATAGTGTCCATCCATCTCAGCATAGCTCTGGTGCTGTAAACAGAGGTGGTAGATGCTTCAGTAGCCATACTCATAATTTTGTGGGCCTTATTTATTAGTGTCCTCAACTTCTTTGTCACCTGGATCTCTTAGTGCTGTAGACCCATCAAATGGTGGCAGAGTGTGATGGCTTAAGGAAACTATTTGTGACTCTACTGTCTACATAAGAAACCACAGTTCTTGCCTGTCCTTTGGTAATGGGCACTGTCTGTTGAAAACAGCCTTTTCTCTAGTGTTGGTTAGATCTGATGCATCCCACTCTTTGAAAAACAATGCCTTGTTTACTTTACAGGCTGGGAAACATGTTGGTAATGTCATAATTTCTCTCATAAGAGGGTCCAGTCTCTGTTCCTCTGGGGGAGCTGGTACAGTACATCAAACTTAAGTGTCTTGCACACCACCCTGACAATCTTGGGGATTGTGTCATAGGGACAGAGGCAGACTGCCAGGTCCTCCATTTGTTCCTCCTCTCCTGTGTCCAAGTACTCTTCCTCTGACAAATGTTCTTCATCTTTTTCATCGGGTTCCTGTTCTTCATCCATTCTGGGTTTCTTTGGTTGGTTCTTTGCCCCCTCTATCTTAATTTGGGCATTCTGGATTTGGGAGGGCCTCAATCTTTTCCATCAATTTTTGAAGGAAGTCTGCCATCAAGCCCAGTAACTTAGTAGAGGTACAGTCTTCAATATTGTTGCCTGCTGAGGAACCTGAGGCCAGGTTTTCCTCATGAAATTTGTGATCCACCATACAGATGCAGCACAGATCCTAGTACTGACTGGATAGAGAGATGTTGGGGCAATTTCTACACACTCTCTTGCCTCGACCCATCTCATAGACAGACTGGAGAATGTGTAAAAGTGAGATGAGAAGAGTGTCAGAAAACTACAAAATACCACCTGCATGAAACAGAATGCCAAAAGGCAACTGGTAAGATGCCAAAACACAGACCTGTACACATGTGGAACATGAAAGGACCACAAAGATTTGGCACAATGCAGTCCAGACATATCAAAAGGATGATGGCTGCTGATCTCTGAAGACAACCCCAAAACAGAAACACCATCAGTCCAAAGTGCCAACACCATATCAGCAATGAAAAAGGCACCCAGAAAACTCCCAGGAGAAAACAGAAGTAAACATAATGGCTATCTGGTTTGCCATAGGAACTCCACAGAAAATGGCAGCAGTCTGGTAGAAACACAAAATTGCCACCCCCAGCTAGACTCTCAAAATGGCAGCTGCCAAACCAGAATGAGAGGAAAACCCTGAAACCAGATGTCTAGAAAAATGGCCCCCCAAGATTGATGGCTATCACAAGATCCTGGAAACCAGGGATAAACTTCCAAGCATTGGTACCATGATACAAAGTGAGCACTGACATCTAGCTGCCTAGGGATCTCAGTAATGCTGCCTCATTCAAGATGGCTGTGGAGATCAGACTTCCCACAGGATCTCAGCCCCATCAACAGTGTAGTTCTACCTCAACCAAGTTTGCCACTGAGAACTGGCATCTCATGAGATTTTGGCACCATTTATCACACTGAAACTGGAGTTCCAAAGAAAAAGGATCAAATCCCCAATGACAATCAAACCTTAAAAACACAATCCCATAGAAAACATCAGGCACAACACTGTCACTGCCCCTTCAGCAGTTGTAAACCAGGGCAAGATAAAGTACAGGTGTGCAGTGCCCACAGCCCAGATGCAGATTGCATCACCTCATGGGAGCCAGCTAAAAAAAGCAGCATTCTCTGAAAAGGGATGTGAAAAGGACAAAGTAAAAGTACCAGCAGCAGTGTGTGAACTATGCTTGGGAGTGGCAGAGGCAAGCTCCCAAGAGGTCTATGCCGCAGACATTGAATCTGGCAAACAAAATAGGTGCTGTTGAGCCTCAGCATCGAGGAGAACCACCTCAACCCCACAGTCATTCAACATGAGGGAGTAACAGCATTGATCATCCATAATTGACCAAAAAAAGTAGTATATAACAGAAATATAATGTGTGGTACGTTCACAGAGAAGGGAAGGGTGGTCAAGGTGAAACTGGTCATGCAGGAAGAGTATTCTGGAAGGGGCTTTGGAAGCTTTAACTTTCAAAATGCAAAAGGTTGGAGAATGGTCACTCAAGACATCTGGTACTACCTTGAAGACTGAATATGTTCAAGTTTGTTGGTGAGCATCCAATCCAGGAGTGTGTGTCTCCCACTATTGGGTAAGAGTTGAGTCAGGTATGAGATGAGCTAGGTAAGATCCAATTTGCTTACAAGAGTTTCAATAGAGTTGTTTTGAGAGCCCAACTAGTCCAAATCAAAGTCACCCATAGTAATTAACTTGTTTTATTTGACTTTGGGGGAAATGATGTTTGAGAGGGCGGACAGCCCAGAGATACCATTTTTGGTGGTTTGTAAAGGCAGATGAGGTGAAATTATTTTACCTCTCCTAGGAAAAGAGTGCAGTGGAGTATCTTGCAAGGAGATTCCAAAGTGGCTGTAGGGTGGGCTGAGACATTTAAATGATACTTATAGTACAAGAGAAGCCCTCCACTATGTTTAGTGATAGACCTATCCAAACAGATAAAATTATAGTTGAGGATGGTGCAGGCAGAGTCAACAATGTTTGGCTTGAGCAAAGTTTCTTAGACACCCAGAATATCAGGGGAGTATGCGGTCATCCATGCTTCATAATCAGGTTTGCTTGCTAGGATGCTATGTACTGTATGTTATGATGGGTATGTCAGGAGGTCTAAACCTCACTTTCAGGTTCTTGGCAATATTGGGAATGCAAGTAATCACAGACACGTTGCATAAAAGTAATAAACTTGTTTATTACTACCAAAAGGATAAAATCACAGTTGCCCTAAGCAGTTCTTGCCAATACGAACGGGGAGCCAGTGCTAAGCATTCCCTATACCTCAAGGTTTCTTTGTGTCTCTTGGGATCTCTGAGGTACAAGACTAGTGTATCACATTATATACCTATGATAATTACTGTGGTTACTGTAAGATAGAAACATTTCTAGTTACAGAGATGAGCCCTACTGGCTAAAGTAGAGGTAGCTCCATGGTCCAAGATAACATTATACAATTTTGTATAGTCATCAGTTTGTGAAACAAAAGAGTTCTTATACAGAGTCTTACATAACTCAGTATAGTAGTATAAATCTCCAAAAGGTGGCAATGCTGACTTATATATCATAATTACTCCAAGGTCACAGGTGCCTTTGCATCTTACAAGTAAGAAATACACAGAAAATACATAGGAGAATATATGTATTAGCAAGCAAAGTGTATTACAACAATATGTGTACATATCCTGACATCTACTCTTGTACAGTAGATGCCTTTAGCCCTATATGTTTGTATAACATATCCCTAAGTACTAGCTGTCTACGGTGTACCTCTGAGGGTACCAATTAGGGTGCAGGGACCTCGTGTAACATACTCCCCCTTGTTGCCTCCAAGGGCAACACAGGCAAACCTAGGGAAAGGCCAGAGAGCAGTGGTCATTTACAAACCTGACACGCAAGCTTTGTAAAGGAACTCGAGCTGCTCATGGTGTTGGCGCAGTGTGCACCATAGGCAGCAGGGCATAATAATCAAAATAAAGATTAAAAATGCTTGTATAATAACAAAATCTTTAAAGGTAATTTCTAACCAGGTGTTAGTCAATGCGTCATTCATGTCACCATCATTAATTAATGAGAGGATAGCTTCATTGGCCTTGGTCATATTATTGCTGATATGGATGAGGTGTGAGTCTTTCCTGTCTAAAAGTGATTTTAATGTAAGTGTCAGTGGGTTTCTGTGTACATTAAAATATGGTAAGTATTCAGACAGTGTGAGCAGATAATCGGGGTTACCATCAACGATGTCTGCATCTAGGAGGGGGACGGGGGTTATGACGGTATGTCCAATCATAGTCTTTTGGTGGGTGACAAAACAAAAATTGGGGTTATCAATAGCACATGTCACAGATCCATAAGTATAGCTTTTAAAGTTAGTTACCACACAATACTCCCCATCAGAATTATACTGAGAGCGACAGTAGGGAGTCTCCACTTTTGCAACTGGACAGGGCAGGTGTAGGCCATTTTCGAAATCCATGTTGACAGATGATGAACCTCCTCACGATATGATTGGTAGAGCTTATCTGGAGCCAAAGTCAAATCCAAGGAATCCGAGCCATTCTTGGTGATGTCATCATCCATGGTGAAAGTCCAATCAATGCTATCTGGAGAATAACCATAAACAGGTTGAATAACATCAAATACATCACATCGGCACAAGTAAATGCATTGCTTCTTCGCACAGCAGTCCATGTGCGGAGCCACCCAGGTGTCCAGGAAAGGATGGAAAACCAGTAGAGGCGGTAGATCCAGGTGTTCTCTGTAGATGTCTTCGTCCAAATGCCCAATAGAGTGCACCAGTGCAAGCTTGTCGAACAAAGCTGTAGTGGGATCAAAATGTGGTAAAGAAACAGTAAAAGAAACAAACATAGTATCTGTTATGGAACATTTCTTAGTAGTGAAAAAAGGACTAGTATTAGGGTGTCTGGTCACAAACCCGATTCCGGGCTGTGGAGAGAGGAATGGTTAAAGTTTGTTGCATGCACATAGCAATACAGCCAGGGGTTTTACATTGTGGACAATATCATTTGGAACTGCATCTGTCATGTATGATATCAGGGATCCTTCCAGAGTCTAGATCACGAAAGAGATTGTTGATGGTAGCAATAATGTATGAGCCATATGCAGAGCAGAGGAGTTCTCTAGCAATGTATTGTTTATCTGATTCTTTATTGTTTTATTGTATGAGTGCGTTGATCTTATCTTTGGAATCAGTGAATGCCTTAGCAATGTCGTGCATGTTGTATACTGTGTATCTTTCTTCCTGACTAAGGCCATCCACACCATGCAATAATGGGGGTAGTATATTGTTAACCAAACCAGTGGAGAACTTGGCAGAATGAGCTTTGATAGCAGCAATGTCTGCTTTATTCCAAATAAACATAGCCATACCAAAAAGGCCTGTGACAGTACCTGTTGCATCTGTGACATCAGAACTGTCAACTTCACGTGTCTTACGTTTATGTGTTTGATCATCGGGAATGGGTCTTTTCCAGAAGTTGCCTCTATGTTCAGTAGAATGGACCCCGGCAATAGGGTCTTGAGTACGAATCTGAAATGCAGCTATCAAGCAATAATGAACTATAAAATGCTGATATATTAGTATTGTGACACATACCAAATTCTTTCATATTCCAGTAAGTAAGATTAAACAAAACAGGTATGTGCATAAACTGTAATTTATTAATCAATGAACCTGGGAGGGCAGTGGCTGTTAGACCACTACGGGGACCAGGAGTATGCTTTGGGCATCCCAAAAGCTGTTTATCAGTGGGTGGTAACACAGAGAGAGATACATGGCTGCAGAAGCCATGTGGTGTACAGCACAAATTTTTTGAGCAGAATTCTTAGACAAAGAATTACAGTACGAAGGATCAATTAAAGCAGTAATGTTGTACAAACCAGAATGTCTTAATGCAGTTTGTAACAAGGACAGAGAACCATTTGGGGATAATTTAGCATTGGGCCAACCCTGGAAAGTTCCTTTGGAGAGTCTGGCCACAGGGAGGATTTGTCCTTGCGATGTGGTTTGCCACTCAATTTGTAGGGTAGATTTATCAGGATCAACAACTGAGGCAGTGAGGTAAGCATCAGAACCTTCCTGGACCGTGATCAGACTATCTGGTATATTGATGGATACTCCCTCTGAAGGAGATGCTGGAGGATCAAGGTGTGGTAGGTGGTTCGGTACCATGCCTTGGATGCAGGCGATAACTCCTGAGATGAAGAGACAATGGAACAAGATAGCCATCTTGTCAGTGTATCTGAAAAGCAAGATCAAAGATTAGTAAGTTAGTACTATTCCACCCAATGGGGTGAGGAAAAGTAGTTAAGCTCCTTTATACAGTTTCAGCTGGTTTGCATGTTACCATTTGTCAGTCAACTTATTGTTATGCAGGAGTCTAACCTGATAGACTGCTGGACTGAGCTTGCTGACAATAGGGTATGGGCCTTCCCACTTGTTGGAGAAGGAATTGATGGGATGTACAAATTGGAGTACCATTACCTGATCTCCAACCTGGCAATCCACTTCTTGTGCATGTTTGTCAACCTGTATTTTGGATTGATGCTGGACCTTGCCCATGCAGTTGGCAGAATACAAGTGTGTGTGTATGAGGTCTTTTCTGAGTTTTTCCACATATTGGTCTACAGACACACGGTCTGCAGTGGGGGTGTGCAGGTCAAACAACAAGTGTTCAGGTAATCTCATCTGTCTTCCAGTCATCACCTCAAAGGGTATGAGCTGGGTAATAACTGAGGGTGTACCCCTAATTGCCATAAGGAGTAATGGCAGTAGGGAATCCCAGGTTTTGGGATTGTCCTCAATGAATTTGGAAAGCATTTGCTTAATCCGTCTGTTGGCTTTTTCTACTTGACCTGAGGATTGGGGGTGGTAAGGTACGTGGAACTTCTGTTGAACTCCAAGGAGTTCAAGGGATTCTTTCATCAACTCACCTGTAAAACTGGTTTCTTTGTCAGAGTCTACCTTAAGAGGTAGGCCCCACCTGCAGAAAATCTGTTCCACCAGGATTTTGGCAGTGGTTTTAGCAGTGCGTGTTTTAGTGGGGAAAGCTTCGACCCACTTGGAGAAGAGATCAGTTACCACAAGAGCATACTTGTTTTTTCTGCTGGTGTTGGTCAGTGGACCAATAAAATTAATGTGTATGGCCTGCCAAGGGCCAGAGTGTCTTTGTAGTAGGAGTTTGGCATTTCATTTGGTAGGGATGGGGTTGTTTTGCACACAAATGTGACAATTGTCTATGTACTGTTTAACATCTTTGGTGACACCAGGCCTCCAGGTGGTGGTCTTAAGCCTGTGGAGGGTTTTTTCCATTCCCTGGTGTCCACCAGTGGGCATGTCATGCACTTGGTGCAGGAATTGAGACCTGAGGTGTCTGGGGACCACCCAAAACTTGGTGCTGGAATCATCTGGGTGATACCAGATGAGCTTGTCATCTGGTGACAAGTGTAACTTACCTTCATGCCTCTGATTGGGGTTGTGTGTGAGAAGTTTCTCTTCGGTACTTTTGTCAAGGAATCTGAACACTTACTTTGAGTTCAATATCAACATGTTGGGCTGCTGAGAGGTCCAGGGGAAGGGTTCAGGTTTCTTCCTGAGTGCTGCAATCTGTATGGCCGCATTGGCCTCTGGATGGTCCATCATCCAGGTGTCCCCTCTCAGGCCCCTTCCTTGGAAAGGGTGTCTGCTGTGTCATTGAAGGCATGATAGGAGTCATGGAGAGAATGAGCTTTGACTTTATGTACATAGAGTTTGTGTGCAAATTTCTGTGCCAGTGAATGTATTTATATTACCAATTCCTAGTACTTCACTGGGCTGCCATCAGAGGAGAGGAAGGAGTTCTTCTGCCAGAAAGGAAGAAATTCTGTAAGAGAACAACAAACCCAGTTAGAGTCTGTAAAAATGATAGTATTCTCGGTCCCATGCTGGATGAACTCAAGGGCACAGGCCACCGCTGCCATCTCTGCATATTGTGATGATGCTACACTGCAGCGCTTAGATATTTTAACAGTGTTCCCATAAGGGTAAATCACTAGAATTCCCATCCCTGTGATTTGTTCTCCCAGATAGTAGGATGCTGAACCATCAGTAAAGATGCAACACAAAGAGGTGTTATCAAGTATTTGTGAAGCGGCAGGGAGGAAACGACCTGGATCTGGAAGATCAGGTGACTGTAGTGTACAGTCATAGGGTTCTCCTTGGAAAAGGAGTCCATGATCCAGCATAGATGGCATTTTTGTTGGGTGTACCTGTATGTCTCTATCCTGGAGAAGAAGTGACCAGTGTGTCAGTCTGGTGTTAGAGACTGACCCATCCTTCACTCTGTCTGAAAGCAGAAAGGTAGTTGGGGTGTGATTGGTGTTGATGATCAGTGGAGAGTACCCAATGATATACAGGAAGTGCTTGACAGCCCAGTAAGTGGCCAGAAGGTTCCTTTCACAAAGGCTGTACTTCTGTTCCACTGGGGTCAAGATCTGTGAGGCATATGCGATGGGTCTCAGGGTGCCATGAACCTTCTGGGCCAGCACTGCTGACATGGCAATGTCAGAGGTGGCACATTCCATATGGAACAGTAGTGCTGGATTGGGGTTGACCAGATCTGGGGTGGAGGCCAAGGCCTACTTCAGTGACGTCACAGCCTGGGTGTGTATAGGGCGTCAAGTCCATAGGATGTCCTTCTTGAGTAGCCCATACAGAGGAGCAGCTTTCTGAGCAAAATCACAAATGAAATCTTTCAAATAATTCACCATACCTAGAAACCTTCGAAGAGTTGCCATGCTGGTGGGCAATGGCAAGTCTTGCAATCCCTGTACCTTCTTCCAGGTAGGGCTTCGAACTTGGTCAGTTATTTTCAGACCCAGAAGGAGTACTTCTTTCTGACATAGTTGTGCTTTTGCTGGATTGCATTTCAAGCCTGCTCTCTGGATGAGAGTCAGTAATTCGTCTAAGAGATCCAGATGTTGTTCCTGTGTGGCTGTTGCCAGCAACAGGTCATCTACATATTGCAAGAGACATTGGGAAGTAGAGAAACTCTCGAGGGCGCCCATCATGTGCAGATGGAACAGGGACGGGCTATTATGGCATCCTTCCGGCAAACAAGTCCACGTGTACTGTCTTCCTTCAAAGGTGAAGGCAAACTTATATTGACTCTTAAGGGCCAATAGTAATGACCAAAAACCACTGGAAATGTCTAGGGCACTGAACCATTTCAGGTCAGGGGTCAAGAGTTGTAGCACATCAGGTGCTGATGCCACAGTTGGAGAACAACTGGGGGTGACCTGATTCAGTTTCCTGTAGTCAATAGTAAGTCTCCAGGCGCCTGTGGGTATTTTCATGGGCCACACTGGGGAGTTAGCAGTGGAAATGTAAGTTCTAATTACTCCTTGCTTGAGGAGTGACTTGATTGTTTCTCTAAGAGAAGGCAAGGCCTCAGCTGGAAAAGGGTATTGCCTTTGCCTCTCATGTGCCGGGCGTGGCACTTTGATGACAGTGTGCATTCTGCCACAGTCATATTTGTTGATTGCAAATTCCTCCAAATGTCATTGCAAAATAGGGAGAAGTTTTGGGAAAAGTTCATGAGCTTTGAACAAATCTATGACGTCATACTCCTTGTCATTGGCAGATATTGTTGCCACAACGTGTGAATCAGGGATCAAAATGGTATGATATTGACCATGAATCTGTATCAGTAGCATGTTAGCTAGATCCACCACTCAGCCATGTGGCACAAGGAAATGTATTCCTATGATACTGGGATGATAATGCATGACCATTAGTTGGAAAGTGTGTGAGGACTTTAAATGGCCTAGTTCTACCGGTAGGGGTAGAGAACAGTATGCAGGTAGCCTAGTACCATCAACTCCTGACATGTTGGTCCTCCGTCCGGTGGACCAAGGGGATGTGTCTGGATGTTCATCATGTAATACAGATACAGCTGCACCTGTATCTAGCAATACTGTTAGTAGGTGGCCCCCGGCCTCGATGCAGGGCCTTCCATTTGTATCCAAGACTAGCTTGTTTACAATCCGGACTGGGGCCTGCAATTGTCAATCTGTACTGCTGGGAGCATGGAGAGGTTAGGTCTGACTCTTGTGAGTCACTTCACCATGCTACACCGATGCTATATAGGGAGAAGCTTCTGGGTTCAGGTCTGTATGGGCCTGAAGGCCTGCACTATCAGTATCCCCATGACCTGTTGGGTCTGGGTTGCCGGTTGAACCACCGCAGGGGCCTGTGCAGGAACAGCGTCCGCTACAGAGTGCACTTGTCCCAGGAGCTCTCAGAATTTCCAATTCTCTTCAGCTATCTCCCTATATGAAGGGCCTGTTCTTTGTTGTTGTGGTTTTCCTTTACCCTTATGCTTTTTATTCTTATGCCAATTCCAGTTCCCACCCCATTGTTGTTGCTGTTGTGGTTGTTGTTGATGGGTCTGTTGGGTGGTTGGTTATCAGCTGGAGGGGCTTGCTGATGTTGGGCCTGTTGGTGTTGGGCCTGCCCTTCCACAGTGTAGTGCATCATGGCCTCTGAAGCAGGCTCCACGGCAGCTACTTTCTTAGAACCGGAGCCCAGATCATGGACATAGATTTGGTAAACTCTCTCGGTTTTCTGAAGGATGTTGGCAAACCTATCCATATTGGGGTAGGTCATTGGCTCTACCTTTTCTCTTACTGCAGGAATCAAGTTCCTAAGGAACAGGGTCTTATATTCAATAAGATCTACATCTGCAGCTTCTTGTGCCAAGTGCTTTCCTGCTCGGTAGGCCATCCAAAGTCTCTGGTGGTAAGTCGCTGGACTTTCCTTTGCATTCTGCTTTACAGAGTATGCAAGCATCACTCCTACTACACCTGGTCTGTGAGCAGAAATGAGTTCAGCTGCAACCTCATCAAAGGTGGTGTTCAGGGAGTTTGGCCCACGAACTAGGATCGATGGTCTAGCATAGTATTTGGACCTGGTATTCTGCAGTGAGGCTAAGCATCTGGCATTTAGAATGTACCTTTTCTAAGTGACAGCTGAGATTGTCGGACAGGTTAATCCGACCGATACTGTCAGCTATTTGCTGAACAGAGTAGGCCATTTGTAGGGGACTACTGGGTCGACCAGGCAGCAGTAGATTGTCTTGGGCACCGTCTAGTGCAGCCTGAGCTGCAGCCTGGGCTGCAGTATGAACAATACCCTCCTGAGTGCCAGCCTCCTGCAGAAGCTGCCTAATCTGGGTTTTAATGGCCCGTTTACTTCTCTCAGGAAGAGGTACATTGCCTATTGCAGTTTCAATCATCGTATCTATCTCTTGCCTATCTTCCACATTAGTAACTGCTATCGGTGGTGCTGTCAGGACCAGGCCTGGGCCTGCTCCACCCGAAACATGGGGGCCGCCATGTTGGCATCTCCCATGATGGGCATCACAACGTTGATGACGTATGACATGGTGAGGGTGTAGTGGGGACTCGCCATGTTGTGAATGGCTGGGCGGGGTCTCTGGGCCATAATAGGGGTGTGACTGGGCATTGTATTGAGAGATGTCATCATCTGATACCTCCCCTTCAGATGACGTATGTAAGACAGGGGCTACACCTGCCATCGCCTTAACATGTCCAGCCAGAACCTCCCACTGATGGCACAGTTTCACCATCTTGGTTTTACATTCAGCATGACTCACAGTTGCAACATCCTTATCAACCTCATCTTGCATTTGCTTCTGCAACACTCTATATGTGGCGCTCAGTTCGCGATTGTCCCTAGTAGCCACTTCTAAGTCATTGCATACCTGGTTTATCTCATCCTGTAGCTCTCCCATCTCCTCACTCAACTGAGCATTTCCAGCACTTAGCAAGTCATTCATGTGCAATGCCTGTCCCTTATCCTGTCTCAAACTTTCACACTCCTGCTTCAACATACTAAGTTCCTGTTCTCCAGCTTGAGCTGAATGATGCAAAAGTGAATCCTTTTCATTCCGAAGAGTTTGGAGTTCAGACTCCAAGTTCTGTTGCAGTCTAACACACTCCGTTTCCTGCAAACCCATCTGTTACTTAAGAGAAGAAATTTGCAGATCAAGGGTTCGAAACCTCACTTCGGAGGCTTCCATGGCAGCATAGAGAGCCGCGACCATCAACCCTTTAACCTGATGCTTATTAGCTGATTGTCTCATCTCTGTGTACTGGGTTGAAATCCCCACTATAGGGTTTTCGGATTGACTTGCATCCCGCAAGAAGTCAGCCCATCGTCCATGGGAAGTAAGGAAGTTCGAGACATTGAGTCTCAGTTCCGCGCAGATATTTGATACAGTGGCCATTGTGTGGGAGGGAACGAAAAATCAAACTGTGAAAAAGGTGCCGTGCTATGTATCGATCCACTGCAGGAGCACTTCATAAAACAGCCGGGCTACTGCATAAGTTGTAGGCTTACAAATCATAGCTGTAATTGAGTGAGTCGAGTCGGTATCGACCACACCCAAAAGGATGACAGTCAGACTTTGCAAGTGACTACAAACTGGTTTAAAACGGGAATGTACACCTACTGTCCCCATGGGAAAGGGAAAAGTTACAGCAACAAGTGAAAACTTACAAACACCAGATATTGCCTGCACACGGTCGCCAATTTGTCAGGAGGTCTAAACCTCACTTTCAGGTTCTTGGCAATATTAGGAATGCAAGTAATCACAGACACGTTGCATAACAGTAATAAACTTGTTTATTACTATCTAAAGGATAAAATCACAGTTGCCCTAAGCAGTTCTTACCAATATGAACCGGGAGCCAGTGCTAAGCGTTCCCCATACCTCCAGGTTTCTTTGTGTCTCTCTTGGGATCTCCGAGGTACAAGACTAGTGTATTACATTATATGCCTACGATAATTACTATGGTTACTGTAAGCTAGAAACATTTCTAGTTATAGAGATGAGCCCTATTGGCTAAATTAGAGGTGGCTCCATGGTCCAAGAAGTACTAGCTGTCTACAGTGTACCTCTAAGGGTACCAATTAGGGTGCAGGGACCTCGTGTAACAGGTAATTTTAGTCCCCTTAAATCCCACCTAGGTTGGTGGTAAGAGATGATGGCTGGAGTCTTGGATTTTATTCAATATCTTTAGAAAATAGATGAGTTATAAGGGCCCAGAAAAGGGGAAGGGGGTCCTGACTAGGTGATCTTGGGGAGGGAGGGGGAAGGCTAAGTCTAACCCTCGGGTACAGCCACATGAGGTAGATAAATTTACCATTAAGGAGGCCAATAGGTTTGGGACAAAGCCATGTATAACATAGGGCATTTAAAAAATGGAATGCAGTATGAAGGTTTACATGCCCATGCATGACTGTGGTGGTGGTGGGGGGGAGTAGTACAGAATCCACTAAAGCAGAGACCAGGCCTTGAAGCCCCAACACTATTATAAGAGGTAGAGCCCTCACCATTGTATCCAAATAATCTTGGAATTACAAAACAAATTAAGGGCACTTAAGGTAGGGAGACAGCAGGCATATGAACACTGCAGCATTAACAGAGCAAGTAGGGACTGGCAGTATAGTCTAGAGTTTAGAGTAATGAGCTGTGAACAAGCTTGCTACATCTGGTACACCTGGGTTTGATTCCGACAACCTCCCCTTGCATGCTGTGTGACTCTGAGGAGGCCACTTAACCACCCCAGTGCTCCCAGATTACCCCTGAAAACAGGCACTTGTGCCTAATGAGCCTTACCTGGTTAGGGAAAAAAAAGTAGAATTAAACTTAGAGGCTACCCAGATAATGACTATGCAGCAAATGGTTTGTATTATGACTAAGCAACAAATGGTTGATATTGCTGTGCCAAATCAAATACACTAACAAGTTAGCAGCACTTACAGACAATATAGTAATTGCAGTTCCAGATAAAAAATGAAACTTGGGGGCCACCCAGATAAGCAGTAAGCAGCACTTGTGGATATGGCTGTGCAACACAGGTACAATAACAAGTAAGCAGACCTAACTACAATACAGCAAAATTAGCAATAGAGGTAAAGTACAAGGCTACCAGTTAAGGAGTAAACTGCAAATGGTGTATAACTTTGTGCGATGCAGGTGTACTTGCCAGTGAGCAGCCCTAACAGAAACTACAGCGGTTAGAAGTGCAGGTAAAAATAAAGCATACAGGCAACAGCTGAGCAATGCAAGTGCAAAAACAAATAAGCAGCCATTAAGTAAACACAGCATTACCAGTGCAGGTGAAAGTAAAACTTAAAGGCCATCAGATAAGAAGTGAGCAATACTTTCTATATATACTGTGGCTATGCAATGCAGGTATACTAGCAAGAAAGCAGCCCTTACAGACAGTGCAGTGGTTAACAGTGCAGGTCTAAGTTCAACTTAAGGACCAGCTATATGAGGAGTAAACAACCAATAGAGCAACCTAAAAGCATAATTTGTCTGAGACCTGAGGGGATACAGGAGACAATTACAATATTATAGTTCAGTCATAATGTTTAGAAAGGCCCCATACCTGTGATGAGCACACTGTCCAGCTGACAGCCATCACCATGGACAATGCCCATGGTAGATGCACTAGGACCCATAATGTAAAGAACTGAAGTATAGGGACTGCTAGAGCTCATGACTTTGGAAAGGGGGACCCTACCCAACAGACAAGAGTGCACCTGCTGATTGGTTGAGATTTGGGAATGGGAGCCATCACTGTTGTGATTCTCATTAGGGGATCCATGGAAATATAAAGCTTATGATTGATGTGGTGTATGGGAGGGCTGTGGCAACTTCAGGGTGCCCCCACAACCCTTAGGCTCAGGTCTGTGTGGCAGGCTGGTGATGGCAGAGCACCATCAAGCAAAGGCTCTGGGATTTTAAAAATGGTGCTCTTTTTTTTTTTTAGTCTTTTGGTAACTGGGTAAGGCCCACTAGGCACAAGTGCCTATTTTCAGGGGTGACCTGGGAGCACTGGGCAGTTAAGTGACTTGCTCAGAGTTGCACAGTATGCAAGTGGAGGTTGTGAGAATCAAACTCAGGTCTGGTCTGCTGGATGTACCAAGCTCGTTCACACCTTGTTCCTCTAACCTCTAGGCTATACTGCCAGACCCCAGCTTTTAATACACATGTATGTGGACGATACTGTTCTTTTCCTCTCTGGCCAATCTGCTTCTTATGTTCAAACCCCCCCCCTTCAAGAGGACCTCATCACAGTTACCTCATGGCTCAGCGAAAATTGCCTAAAACTGAACATAAAAAAAAACTGCCATGACCATCGGAACCAAGCAAAAGCTTGCTAGGATTCATGCTCTACCATTCTTCCTCTCCAGAAAATGCACTCCTCTCAAGAATGTTCTCTCATACAAATACCTTGGGGGTTTGGCTTGATCCCTTCCTTGATTTCTCTTCCCACTTCAATGCCCTTCATTCTAAACTGTGCCCCAAACTTGGCCTGCTCCACCACCACAAGGCTAGTCTTCCTCTCCCAGTTAGACATGACCTGTTGATCAAATGGATCCTCCCACTTTTGACTATGCTGACGTGGTCTACAGCACTGCCCCAGCAACCTCCCTACTCAGACTTGATGTCCTTTACCATGCCTTTTGTTGGTTCACCACTAACTCCCCCCATCTAACTCAGCACAGTGACCTCTACTTTTCCCTATCCCTCCAATCCCTCTCTCAACAACGTTTTTCACATTACATTACTGAATTATCCAAGTTCTGGTTTGGTGCTCTCCCATCCTACCTTGCATATCTCCACAAGATTCCACCCACTCCCCGTACAACTCATGGCATAGTGGCACTAGCTCTTTTGCAATCTCATGTGTCCACACTTCTGCAGGCAAACTGACCTTATCTTACAGGCTCCCTTCTCTCTGAAACAGCATTCCCCTCCATACCCGCCTCCTCACCTCCTCTTTTCCTGCCCTCAAGTGCCTACTCAGACCAACCCCCACCTCTTCCTGCACCTGTCCTCACCCCAGCTCACACCCTCTCTTCTTCCTCTTGTGTCATATCTGTACTATTTCCAAACCACAACATACTTTCAATGGTTTTAGCTCAGCACAACTGATTTACTCATAGTTGGAAGTCCAGCCTCACATTGTATATACAGTATATATCTTGTACCATACTGTATAATACTATTTGTTGGTAGCAAATATTTGTACAACTGTGCTTTACACTTTGTTTTAGTATGTTTACCTGATGTTTATATCTCACCCCTTCCGCGGGTCGTACCTGGAAATGAGCTCAGCTCATGGTACCTTTCCTGGTCATCAAATTTTAAATAAATAAATAAATAATAGCCCCACCCAGCAGACAAGAGTGTGCTCACTGATTGGTTGAAGAATCAGAAACCAGAGCTGTTACTTTACTGATTCACATGGGGGGGTCCATGGAAATGTTGATCTGGGGATTGATGCTGTGTGGGGGAAGGGCTGTGTCAAGTTCAGGATGCCCAGTTGACCCCGAAGGTCAGACCCATGTGGTAGGCTGGAAATGGAACTGTTAGATTCAAATACTGACACATAATTGCACCAAGTATTTGCCTTCCCCTAAATGAAATATCTTCAATAGTTACTCATGTAGTATTCAAAAAACTCTTCATCTAGTGCTCAGATACTATTCATTAGCTCACAGAATCTAGTATTCCACTAGTGTGTAGGTAGTATGCCCAGGAGTCAAAATAATTAAATTATGGCAAACTAGATTGTTTTTGTAGTCATCAGAACTAGTCATCTTACATTATAAAGCCAAGTGCAAAATTATTTTTTTATGAAAATCTGTTTGAATACAACCTGAATACTGACTGAATAGTACATTCCTTTGAATGAACACTAAATAATGTAAGAATGTAAGGATCATGGGATAGGAAGGATGGGATGAATGGGGAGGGGCCAGGAACAGTAGCTCAGGCTCTGGACTCTGCAATATGAGCAGATTAGATAGACCAAATGACTTTTTTCTGCTGGCTTCTTAGTATGTTAGTGTGACTCCTACTGCACTTCCAGTCTCTTTTTTTTTCTCTGAGGGAACACATTAGGAGTAACGCCAAACAAATGTAAATATCTCAGAAAGTATACAAGTTACTTATACACCACTAGCATGAATGTTGTTCAGGACAGAACGACCTTTCAAATGAAGGTAGTCACTAAAATGAATTAATTATATATTTTTACAATATAGCCATCCAAAAGATGAAAATAGTGAAACAAATGAAAATTCAAGTAATCAATGGCCATATTTTAAAAATGTAATTAGTGCAGCATAGCAAAAAGGCTCATTTGAAAGGTCTTTTGACCTGAACAACTTTCATGCCAGCTGTGTATGTATAACTTAAATATTTTCTGAGAAAGTTACATTTGTTCTGTATAACTCCTACTGTGTTGGCTCAGAGAGAAAGAAATGTGGCTGTTTGATAAGAAATTGTTTAGGGGATAGCTGACAGAGGCTGGTAGTAAACGGAGTTCACTCCAAGGAAGGGAGGGTGATGAGGGTGGTACCTCAGGGATCAGTGCTGGACCCAGTCCTCTTTAATGTCTTTATAAGTGAAATTGCAAAGAAGCAGGAAGGGAAGGTTTGACTCTGCATGATGATCCCAAGTTCTGCCGCAGGTGGAAAAGCATAATCAGAGACCTTAGAAGATCTGAACAGTGGTCAGTGGTATGGCAGCTAGATTTCAACACAAAAATGTAAATTATGCATTTGGGGCACAGAAATCCAGGGGCAGAGTACAAAATGGGTGGAGTGGTATTGACAACATTAAGAAAGCACAAATTCCAAAAAATAAGTTTTCACATACAGTTGTTTACTGTTTAACAGTATTATGCATATACTGCATGGCTGCCACTGTACATCTGATACAAACCCATAATCACATCCTTCACTTGAAGTGAAGGGGGGGATGGAGGCCATAACTGACTCCTTCTTTTTGTATTAATGGGGTAAAATATTTTTACACAAAAATAAGGAAAGGGGTCATTTCTAAAACGTGTATACAAGCATGGGTACCGCTTTTATTCAAACAGTGCCACCACCGGTAGCTAATACTTCAAGACTGCTATTACCCCACCTACTACAATCAGGGGAAAGCCAGAAGTAGTATAGCAGCACTGAGATCAATATGGTTAAGGCACATTTACCAGAAATTACTGCTTAGAAAAGAATGAGAAAGTGACTATGATGACAAACAAGTCCCAGATCAGGTATCTAGTTTGTTAATAGTCTCTTCCTGAGTCTGATTTTTAAGGCTGCATGGGCCAAGCTCCACAGATGTTATGCCATCATCAGATTTGTATAAGAGCATTTTGGAATCACATGACCAGACTGCAGTCTGATGTGCAGTCAATGTGCTCTGGCATAATTTCCAATGATTCTGTATATGCAGCTCTTCCCCTCCGCAGGCCACATAAACACACCCCCTTCCTGGTGCACTATGTCTTTTTTCTGCAACTGTATAAGTGATGACTGCATGGACAACGTGGTGGCACAGACCTAAACTGTGCATGTAGGAGTATCGTGCATAAGTAGTCATGTCAGTGCCACCATATTGCACATGGCTGACTCCTGGGCAAACTGTGCATACAGGAGTATCACGCATGTGCAGTACTGTAATCGCTGCAGTACTAGTTATGGCTGACTCCAGTGCTACGAGAGCACTGCATATTCTTTTCAATGCTCTTGCCACTCCTAAAAGCTCTCCACTGCCATATTAGCTTTGACCAGAACTTTTTTTGTCAACCATAGCTCATTGCAAGATCAGTATAAAACAAGATTTATAAAAATGTTTACATTTATACCCATAAATATAAGTTCAAAAGCAGAAGAGCAATAGCAGCTATCCAGATAGAATTATACCAGTGGACATAACATTGCAACATGTGTTTTCCTTTGTCTCAGCACAGCATTAAAATATTCAAAAAAGTTCTTTGTATCATTTACATTCAGGGGGTACTGGAGGATTTCTATACAGTCAGTTGAATGGCTACGGACTCTAATAAAATCACCAGTGTAATGCTTTTTCCACTTTTCATACAAGGGACAAGAAAATCAAATGTAAACAAGATTTTCCTTGTGACCTTTTCTACAACAGCATTAAGTACTTTTGAAACACTTTTATTTCTAGCAAATCTTATTTCGACATGCGATGATTTCAAATCTTTTATGTTCCGATAAACATCTTTCTAAAGGAGTTAAGGAAATTAACAAATATGGTTCGCATCCATGCCATGTTTTATGAGATGCATACCACTAAAATAATATAAATGCTCTTATAACTGCCAAATCTCTGGCCATATGATTTGTTAAAACTGAGATAAAAAAATGGGAAAAAATACCTATAAGTAGGGGAGATAATAACACCTCTCATAAAGTAATTAAATAAACAAGACAAATTGATATTTGTATTAACATATTTTGTAAGATGTCTAGCCAAGGCAATTTCCTAGATGAACCAAACCATTTACTTTTTGGTCTGATTTTTTTGATTTTTCTGAAAGGTATAACTTAGGCCAAGGATTTAGATTATTGTTCATAACACATTGCTAGAGATGTGCAAAGTTGGTAAACTTCGCTCCACAAAATAATCCATGAATTCCACGCAATTTGTAGATTATTTTGCGGATGTGGATCACAAATTTTAGCCCTCAAAGTGTGGAATGTCACCCATGAATGGTTGCGTTTCACCCGCGAATGGCAGAATTTCATCATTTGCAGGCAGAATTCCACCGTTCATGGTTGAAATTCTACGGTTTGTGGGCAAAATTCTGCACTTTGCAGTGAAATTCCACAAAAAAACTGTTAAGTCTGATAGGTGAATTTTTAGCTAATTAGCAAAATTTCATTGATTGCTCTGTTTGTGCAAAATTCCCAATGTTGCCAGAACTTCACTGGTGAATTTAAACTTCACTGCATCTCTATACATAACCAGAATGAAACAAACATAAGCCTTACCATGGCTTCTAGTGGTACTCTCCTGAGTTCAGCTCTAACATCTTGTTTTGTTAATGATTTGCTTACTATTAATAAACATCAGTAAGGTAGGGCTACTGGTACCTTAAAGGAATGGGGCAACAGTAACCCCATACCTCTGCTCCATATATTATAGAGTTAAGTTTGGCTTCACCCACCTCAATAGATGGGAGAACTGTTTTCCCCATGTAATGTATTAACCCTTAGAATTGCTTGTGGGTTTTGTCTAATCTTATTTGTTTATGATTTCTGATGTTTAGATCATTTACCACTTAATGAAAATGTTACTTTTAAGTATGTATACTCATTTACTACTTCAAGTCTGGTGTTACTGACATAAAGAAAGCAAGCTTTTCAGCCTCCAGAAATTAGGACCTTCAATTTTTTCAGAATTCAATTCAAGCTTATGAGCTACACATTGTAATCCAATTGGAGATAGTGCAAATAAAACAATTTCTACTGCATAAACTAAAGTAGGGCATAAAAGTAACTAGACTCTACCGTCATTACTTGTCCATTAACATAAAAAGTAAAGCAGCAAAGGGGCCAGCAGGCACCCTTGTTTGACCAATTTATTTGACAAAAGAGATTCAGTGACATTTCCTTGAAAATCATACCTAATAAGTGCTGTATTACCAGTATATAGTTGAATAATCAGAACTAATAAGCTACACTCTATATTCATTTCCAGTAGTTCGCCCCATCAAAGTGTATGGTCAATAGAGCCAAATGCAGCCTCAGAATCAATAAAGACTCCATCAAGTTTCATTTTTAACAAAAACATTCAGATTCCTTTCAAGTTTATTCTCTGATAGTCTTGCTGTTATATCTATGAAAGGAAAAAATCACTGTTAGCCACAGAACATGGTTTAATCAGAATTGTAAAATTGCAAAGACAAATAATTATTTAAAACTGTAAGGTCTACAAAGAAAAAAACCCAGTAGAGAAAGATGATCAGAGCTTAATAGGTAATGTTAGAGATACAATACTAAGAAAATTAAATGAGCCAGCACAAAATATGATCTACTGTAGAATGGAAACATTTTATCTAAAACATGATTGTAAATTGGAAATAAAAGCTTTGAAATTGATCTGTAACAGTTACCTGTCCAAAAGGATATTAGCTTATATTTTTGAAATAGAATCCAACAGACTAACAAGTTTAACACTTTTTGGATCTTTAGTATTCCCTTTTTTCTCACCCCCTTCAAAAACAGTAATAACACACTATTTATACACTATGCTAAGTACAAAACTATGTACAAAAACTACCTAAGATCCCAAGCCTAATGCCAGCTCCTAACTTGTGAAAAGCTGAGACGGGGCAATGCGGACCCCCAAGAACTGCCAAACAACAGAATCATAATAATAAAACCCCTCACCCTATATTGTATAGCTACTTAATAAAATAAGTTAAACTAAATACATAGCTAGTGGTTGTAAAAATTATAAAAGATGGAAAACATTGGGGACAAACTAGCAGGTTGCCAAATAAGAATCCTACTATTAAAAGTGAATGGTGCTGGATTTTCCCCCAGTCTAGACTTACAGTCAGCAATATAGTCTAAAGAACTGTTATATGCTGCCCAGACAATTTTGTAATTGCATAAGCGAGAAAAGGAAACTATCATGGTAATACAAAAGTCTCTCCTCTGTGGATAAAAAAGGAAAAGAGCCAACCAGCTATAGTGTTATACCAAATATTGTTAGGAGGGGGATTGCAATACTGAATGGCCAGGCATCAAAATGTCTGTAGGGGCTTGCCAGTCACAGTACAGTTCAAGTGTCTGATGCCACAGTACCAAAAAAAAGAATGCAACAGGGTACCAACTAAGGCAGACAATCAGTATAAATAACATAATAGAGGATCTGGGTGTATTGCAATAAAGTACATTTAATAACTGAGAAACACGTAAGGAATTCACCCCAAATTCCAGAGATTTGGAGCAGCCAAGTAGTGTGGACTTCACATTGCAATGACTACTTGCACAAACTTAAAATGGCTGCAGTTGCAACAACCGATCGTGGATAAAATAAAAGCACTCATATTGCTCAAAGGGGCCAGGCACAAGAAGTAAGAAAACAACTCGTTATAGAGAGCCAAATTAAGCACAGTTTTACAATATCAATGAAAATCAGTGGTGGCTTAGACATAGGTGTTCAAGACATGCAGAAGATTAAGGCACCATCTGTGAAGTAGCCAGAAAGTTTTAAGTATCAAACTAGATTTCCAGCAGTAAATTAGAAATCCCAGATCAGGTTGGAGATATTTAAGCTGGCAGGTCATGTTTTAGCTTTAAATAGCTCTGGAAAAATTTGAGGTAGTGCAGCGGCAGCCTGCTCAGCCATATCAAATTGATTCTTACTTCCTGCTGTTGTCACTCACTTCCATCTTTGAGGGATCCAAAAGTCTACATTGGGCGTGTGAAGCCCAGAGTTTATTGAGTAACGGTAGATAAGCAGCCCAAGCTTGACAGACCTGCCATAAGGTCTTGCACAATTCGAACCTTCTTTCAGCCCATTGTATAGAGTCTAGTTTATCTGACTTTTTTGGGAATGTGATCATGGTTCAAATAATTTAAAAGTTTAAATATGATCGGGTGAGGGAGCTCTTCAGAGGGAGGTTTGGCTCTCGATGCCCTGTGAGCCCGTTCAATCACATAGTGTAGTCGATTGGGGAAGGGCCCTGCCACCTTTGCACATACTTTCTGAAAAAATTCCAGTGTTTGACCCTTCTTCCCCCTCCGGTAATCCAAGAATCACTAAATTGTTTTTGTCATTGAAGTCCTTCAAATCATCGACTTTGCTCTCCGCCACGACCGATCATTTGATGAGCATGATCTCGGGATCCTGCTGGGAGCGGTGGTCTTCTAATGAAGAAATGCATGCCTCCGCATCTGACATCCACTCAGAAAGCTCCCGAATAGCAGGTTTTAGCTCTTTCATATCTGCCATCAAAGCGAGCACTGCTTCTTTAATAATCGAGAGGTCTGATCCAAACTGAGAGGGTGTAGCGTCAGATAGGGCCACAGCAGAAACATCTTCGGGCTGTAATGGGGAAGTACTCTGGTGAGGGCGCTTGGCCTCCAGGGTTGCCATTGGATCATCTTCCCAATCAGACGACAGAGACGGCTTTCTGAGGACTGCATCTTCCATGGAGACTTTGGATGCCCTCATGGTACTCACAGTCGAAAACCTTGCAAATAAGGGAGGACAAGATCCAAGTTGATGATGAAATGTGAGATTTACTAAACTGTAACTGTGGGAAATGCTGAGGAGCTCTGAGGAAATGCTGCTACTCCATTGCTGGCATCATGTGACTCCTGTATTCCCTTTTTTTCTATTAATGAACAATGGCATTAATCTTCCAACTTTTCAGGGTAAAAATATGTTTAGGTAATTTATGGATGCAGATGTTTTAATGTGATGTGTAAACACCTGATGGAATGCCATCAAGGTCTGGAACTTTATTTATTTCATAGGAATGTATGGGTCTAACACTTCTAAAAAAGAGAAATATAAAGGATCATGGCCTTAATTATTAACCACATTCAAAGTGTCAGTGTCATCAACTAACAGGTCAAAAATATTTTAAAGAATGAAACAACTGACTTTTCAGCTAGGATAAGTGCTGAGGCACTGATTTGATAATTATTTGTCCCCTTTGCTACTAGTTGAGAAAATAATCATGTGCCTTGTTTGGATATAGCCTCATGTGTTATGTTCCTTAGTTTCTACCGATTTTTTTTTCTTCTGTTAAGATAGTACTGTATCTCTTACATTACCTATTAAGCTCTGATAATCTTTCTTTACTGGGGTTTTTCTTAGTAGACCTTATAGTTTTAAATAATTATTTTTCTTTGCAATTTGGCAAATCTGATTAAACCATGTTCTGTTACGAACAGTGATTTTTTTTCCTTTCACAGACGTAACAGCAAGAATCTCAGAGAATAAACTTGACAGGAATCTGTATGACTCTAAAAGGGACTCAAAAATTTTATGTTTTCAATTAGTTTACCATTATGTGATATGAAAAAGTGGTTCTAAGAAACTTGTTGAGTCAATTGGCTAAATTTTGAGAAGGCCCCTAGATCAATGTAAGCTGCAGCAAACAGTAGCTTGCACTGAAGCCTGGTGTATCAGGGACTCTGCACATTATTTTAATACAGGAAGGGTCCCTGCACCAAACATACCAAAGCTGCCACAACTGCTCCTGTGTGTCAAACAAATGGTGCATGGGAGGGGATTGATGGAGGCTGCATGTAGACAAGGACAGCAAATGCAGACACCTACCAGAGTATGGTATGGTCAAAGATGGTGCACAGCTGCTGATCTGTAGGACTGGCATGCCACATATCCACTGGGACAGCCCACAATGTTCCTCATCCAGTAGTACTGTACAAAAAGTGTTACCCTACTCCAGTGCTCTGTTCACAAACACTGGGCTGGTGAAAGGCAGCAACCCAGAACGTGACTGTTGCCAATGGGCCTCCTGTGGCTGACAGGTACCCATGGTCCTGTGATTTTTGGACACTGACATGTTCTACATGGAAGGGAGCTGGGAAGATCCTCTGACCACAGTGGTATCTGATGCCCTGTACTTCCATCCTTGGCTGGTGGACCACGGTGGTGCCCGTATGCTGTATGCTTGTCAGAGATCTCGTGAAGAGTGTGGCCCAGTTGGAGTCCTCACACAACCATGGTCAGTCAGCTGGGTATGCCCATCATGCAACAACTATCTGGGATAGCGAACAGCTGGCAGCCCTCACAGGATAGGCACCACACCTTGCAGTCAGTACCCCACATCAGATGGCAACAGCCACCTGGGGGTACATGAAGGTATGTGCAAGGTCATTCTCAGTGGCACCTGCTTAATTCTGGAATGCATTGGCTCTTGAAGTCCATTCTTCCACTTCACTTCCAAATTTTTAAGCAGAATTTTAGGGCTTATTTAAATTCAGTGGAGTCTTATAAATACTTTGCTTAAAACGCTGTTTGTCTAGCTGATTATCCTATTTGGTTTTGTTTACTGCTGGGTTGGAACTGAAAATGGGCTTGTCCCAGTGTCATTATCCAGTTAACAAATAAAAAATTAAATGAAACAAATGAAACAAAATTAAATGAAGCTACCATCCATCTGCCTGGTTGAGCAACCTCTGTGCAACACACCCGGTACCGACCCAGTGGCTGCCTGATGGACTGCAAATTGCACTATGCAAAAATGCACATTAGTTCAGTGTGCCCAGCTCTGCTGGCATTGGTCAGCCTACCACATTTGCCACTTGTAGCCGACTGGCAGCTGTGTACTCGGACAGTGCGTGGGGCCATACGATCAGCACTGGCTGGTTTAACCTCTGCTGGGACTTGAGCTCATGAAAGGCTTCCAGAATCCCACAATAGGGGATGCTACAGTGCTGCTGTGAAATAATCCCCTTCCACCATGGTGCACCCCCATTTCAGGTGCAGTGCTGGTGCAGGACCAGTCTGGTACAAAGGTACCCAGTTTTCATGCATCCTGCATTTGAAAATCTGGACCTCTGCAAGTTTTGATGCACGGTGCTCCTTGCATCAATTCTGTTTGATGCAGGCAATGTGTACCATTTGGGGGACTTTCAAAATGAAGCCCAATGTGTTTAGACGAAGATGGATTTTTGCAAAAAACTCCAAAGACTGTTTTTTGGTGTGTGTTGGACATTTTTGTTTTACAGAAAAATCAGATATATTCAACTTGACTCTAATAGCAGCATGATCATTTAATGTGTACATTTAAACTGCAAAATCCAAAATGACCTTTATATCAGAACTAGTTATCATGGAAAATCTTCAACATAGAAACACAGAAAGTTAGAAGTTGATGACAGATAAGGACTGCAAGGCCAATCCAGTCTGCCCATTTCTTTTTCTACCTTATGAATGTGCCATTGGCCTTTGCTCTGTCAATGCCCTACCTATTCATACTCATCTGTATTGCTCCCTTATGCCTATCCCATGCCTGTTTGAAGCCCTGCAATGTCCTCATATCCACCACTTCCTGAGGTAGGCTGGTCCATGCATCCACCACCCTTTCTGTGAAAAAGAACTTCCTCACATTACCCCTTAATTGGTCTCCCTCTAATCTCATGCTGTGTCCTCTTGTCCTGCTATTTTTCTTATATTGAAACATTAGATTCTTTCACCTTGTTAATGCCCTTAAGGTGTTTGAATGTTTCAATCATATCACCTCTCTCCCTCCTTTGCTCTAGGGTATACATATTGAGTTCAGTTAATCTGTCCTCATATGTTTTCTGATGCAGTCCCTGCACCATTTTGGTTGCCCTTCTCTGGACTGCCTCAATTTGGTTAATGTCCTTGGAAGGTGTGGACTCCAGTATTGCACGCAGTACTATAGATGGGGCCTAACCAGTATCTTATAAAGAGGGATTATTACCTCCTTCTTCCAACTTGTGATACCCCTACCCTACTAATACACCCCAACATCCCTCTAGCCTTACCTACTGCTTTAGTGGTCTGCTTGGATGATTTCAGGTCATCGGTGATGATGACACCCAAGTCTCTTTCTTCCCTTGTGACTGCCAGCAACTCCCCTACCAGCCTATAGGTGGCTTTCGGGTTTCTCTTCCCTGTGTGCATGATCTTGCACTTCTTTGCGTTAAACCCCAGTTGCCACTCTTCCAACCATTATGCTAGTTTATCCAGATCTCTTCTCATTCTGCCTATCCCATCTGGATCATCTACTCTGTTGCAGATCTTGGTGTCATCTGTGAACAGACAAACCTTACCCTCCAGTCCATCTGCAATGTCACTGATGAAGATATTGCAGAGGACTGGCCCCAGGACTGATCCCTGAGGTACCCCACTTGTGACTTGCATCTCTTCTGACTGTATATCATTTACCACCACTCTCTGTTTTCTGCCTGTCAACAAGTTTGCCACCCAGTTGACCAACGTCTGACCCACCCCGAGCCTACCCAGATTATTAATCAATCTTCTATGTGGAACAGTATTGAAAGCTTTGCTGAAGTCAAGGTAGGCAACATCAACTGCTCCCCCTTGGTCCACCACTCTGTTTACCCAGTCAAAGAAATCTATGAGGTTAGTTTGACAGGACCTTCCTTTTGTAAACACATGCTGTCTTGGATACTGCGCTCCTATGGATTCCAGGTGTTGCACTATCCTTTCCTTAAGGAGTGTCTCCATAATCTTGCCCACTACTGAGGTAAGAATGACTGGTCTGTAGTTCCCTGCCTCCTCCCTGTTATCACTCTTGTGGAATGGGATCACATGAGCCCTTCTCCAGTCTTCTGGGGCCTCTCCTGTGCTCAGAGACTCACTAAACAGTTCTTATAATGGCTCTGCTAGTTCCACCCTTAGCTCCTTTGGTACCCTGGGATGTATGCCATCAGAGCCCATTGCCTTGTCCACCCTGAGCTTATTGAGCTCTTGTAGGACCCTTTCTTTTGTGAAGGGAATAGTGCACACCTCCCTCCCACCTGTGTCCATGGTGCTGAGCTGTGGGCCCTGCCCTACCTTCTTTTCAGTAAATACTGAGCAGAAGTATCTATTTAGGATAGATGCTTTTACATGGTCCTCCTCCTCACATGCCCACTTATCCCCTTTGATCTTAGCAATACCCCCTCTGGACTTTCTCCTTTCACTAATGTATCTATAGAAAGTCATGTCACCTTCTCTTACTGTTTGTGCTAGTGTTTACTTGGTTTGGGCCTTTGCCTGCCTTACTGCCTTCCCTGCTTCCCTTAGGGAAGTTTGGTATGCATCCCTATCTTTATCCTGCTGCATTCCCCTATATTTCCTGAAGGCCAGCCTTTTGGCTCTGATCTTTTCTGCTACTGTGTTTGAGAACCAAAGTGGTTTCCTTCTTCTTTTGAACTTCCCTTTCTCACTAACACAATGGGATGTTGCTTCAAGTATTGCATCTTTAATGCTTGCCCACTTTGCCTGTACCCCCTCACCTGTATTTCTTTTTGCCAGGGCTAGCTTAACTCTGTTGGCCATCTTATCAAAGTCAGCTCCTCTGTAGTCCCATATTTCTCACTTGGAATGGGATGATTTTGCTCTAGTGGCCAAATTGAACCATACCATGTGATGGTCACTGGCACCCAGGTGACCTTCTACCTGGAGATCTGTGATCCTTTCCCTGTTAGTCAGTACTAGATCTAGGATAGCCCTGTCTCTTGTGGGTTGTTGTACCAGTTGTTTGAAGCCTTCCCCCTGTAGGGAATCCACTATGTGTCTAGTTCTGGCAGATGTCCCTGCTGATGTTTACCAATCTGTATCTGGCATGTTGAAGTCTGCCATTATCATAACCTCACCTTTAGCTGTCATGTTTTGTATATCTTCTAACAGTAGCGTGTCTATGTCCTCCCCCTGGTCTGGAGATCTGTACACAACCCCCGTTCGTATGGCTGTCCCATTTCCTGTTTCCAGGGGGAACTACTGTTCTTCTGGCTCCTTATGTGTACTCTGAATTTCTGTAGCTTTGATATTTTCATTTACATAAAGGGCCACTCCACCCCCCCTTTTTGCATCTTGGTCTCTTCTGAACAGTACATAGCCAGGTACTGAAGTCTCCCAAGTGTGGTTACTGGTAAACCATGTCTCTCTAATGGCTACTATGTCCAGTTTAGCCTCTATCATTCTTGCCTGCAGGTCTTGGATCTTGTTTCCCAGACTGTGAGCATTTGTGTACATGATTTTCCATTGGCCAGATTTCAGTGTGTTAGTTGTTGGGCGAGGTCCGGCGTTTCCCCTGTGCGTCATATGGGAAGCCGGAACTTTTTCTTTACATGGTGATGCAAATGAACTACAAACATGCTGAACTCCTGTTTGACCACTAGCTGGGGGGGTATTCTTCCCATTCAACATATGTGGTGCTGCACCCCCTTCCCATTTGCTAGTTTAAATATTCCACAAAGATATCAAACTTCTGCCCCAATGCACTGACTCCCTCCTTAGTCAGATGCAGTCCAACAAATTTAAAGAACTTTCGCTCCCAAAACTGTTGCCAGTTAACTACAAATTTGTGTCCTTTTTCCTGGCACCAGCCCTTGAGCCACATGTTTAGCTCCCCTATCTCCCTTCTCTGACCTTCTGTCCATCTGTCCCCCTCTCCCAGACTGGCAGGATCTCAGAGAGGGAGATGCTGGATGAAATGGATAATAGTTTGTCACCCAGCCTGGTCAGGTGTTCCTTGGTCTCCACAACTGACCAGCTGGTGAGATCGTTAGTCCCTATGTGTACCAGGATGTCAATGTTTTCTTCTGCTTTCTGAAAAATGTTAGCAATGCGGTCAGTGTCTCTCCATAATGATGTACCTTGGAGACGTCTGACCATTACCTCTTTCTGGAGATACGTATCAACTCCCCGAATCATGGAATCTCCTATGATCAAAAGTTTTTGGATTTCCTTTTTGCTTTTTTCTTTTGGTTTCTGTTTTGGGTGAGTTTTGTTGTGCTAGTTTCTCTTCTGCAGTGTCCTGCTCTGCAGTGTCCTTTTCCCCTTTGTTTGATTTCAGAGACAGAGGCAGATACCTGTTTGTAGTTTTTATATGGTTTTAGAGGTGATATGTTGGAGAGCACTGAGTGATGGGGCACCCAATTTGCCCCTCTTAACCACCTGCCAACCTCCTGGGCCAACTACCCTCTGCGGTCGAGGTGCTTCTGTTGGATGTTGGGGAAATGGTGGGTGATTCTTATAATACATTTCCTCTTGAATATGCAATTTGAGGTGTGTAATCTCTGCCCATGCTGCCTGGAGCTGAGCCCTTAGATTTACAATGGCTCAGCATGTAGGACAGTGTCCTAAATCCTGTAAAACTGCCCTTCTAAAAAGTGTTCCACAGTACCTGCAGTGAATTATATCAATTCTAGATAAGTTGCTAGGTTTATAACCTGGTCTGAGTAATAAGAAGGAAGAAAATGAAAGAAAAAGTTTGATTTTGTGTTTTGTTTGTTTGTTTTTGTATAACTTGTTATAACAAGTTAAAGTACTAGTGCACCTATAAATGAGGTCACTGTGTGGATACCGCTCTGATCCGCCCCTTCCTGCTTTGCTACAGGAAATGTCATGACTGTGCTATCCTATAAAAGGAGTGTAGCATGGGGTGGTTGGGGATGGGGGTGGGTGGCTGGACCCTTCCCCTGCCAAAAAAGGAAACCATGGATGAAAGAAACAAGGAGGTAAGAGCAGAAACAATCAGCCAGTAACAAATGCAGTAGCCCTGAAAGCTTATCTTAGTGATAGATAAAACTGTAAAGCACCACCTGTAATAATTTCACAGAAGATATGCCCTGTAAGAAACACTTTGCTACAGAGAAAAATAAAGCAGTAACAGAAGATATACCTTGCAAAAGACAAGTTGAATCAGATGACTACAGCAGTAATCTCTAAGCACACACCTGTAGGCACACCCTGTGATAATGCAGCAGAAGGTATACCCAGCAACAACAATTTGAATCAGAGAAAATAAAGTAATAAAATGTTAGCAACAAACAGTAACAACCCCTGTGAGTACAAAATAAAAATAACAACTCACAGTAAATCTGCCTTGCCAAAAGAAACCTTAATCCTTATCCTTGCTCTGGTAAGGTTATTTGCTCTGTCCTTTCTAGCAATCTAGAAGAAAAAAGCTCAGGTGAAGCTAGGTGCCTTGACCAGCAAACCTAGTTTTCCACCTCAACACTCCCCTTCCAACACCTTCCACCACTTCAGCACTCCTTCCAATACTAATAAAGTACATGATTTTACCCATAGTGTTTGTGTTTATGCGACCATACAATATTATTAAATTACAGTTATCCAAAATACTTTTAGGTAAATTTTTTTTATAGATATACATTTTCTCTTCTGGTCTCCCCCTGGCTGCCCCCTTCAGACTGACCCACCCAGCCCTGCCACTCTGGCATCTCTAGGACTTGATTCTGCCTGTGGTGGGTTAGCCATCACCCACAGCCTGGAGTATTTTTCTCCCATTTTCTCCCTGCCCATCCCCATTGCTGGGGTGCACATGCCAGGCATGTATGCATGGAGGTGTGTGCGCACTCATGGAAGTCTTGCAGCATCCTCCCTCCCTCAGTGCTCACAGTCTCATACCACCAACAGGCCTCCACCGGGGGTAGTCAGTTGGTGGGGATTGCAAATCCTCCTCCCTGGAGAAAAGAGATGTCCTCTGGATGCTCAGTTCTTTCCCTCTCTGGCTGACCTCCAGAAACCTTCTCACACTGTAAACATGGGTTGCCATCATGGCAGGAGGCAAGCCATGATGCCTCAGTCCTCCACACCACTGGGCTGGACCCTTTTAAGTCTATTTTTAAGTTTATTTCAGTTCTTATTTGGGTACAAACTGAAAGTGGACAAAGCATAGGGACCAGATGGAATATATCCTAGAATATTAAAGGAGCTTAGGGAGTGCTGGCAGCACTCCTGGCAGCCCTGTTCAATAAATCACTGGAAACAAGAGTGGTTCCAGAGTACTGGTGGAGAGCTGATTTAGCCCTTCTACACAAAAGTAGGAACTGGGAGGAGGCTGAAAACTATAGACCAGTCAGCCTGACCTAGGTGGTGGGGAAAATAATGAAATCACTCCTAATAGAAAGGATTGTGGAACATCTTGAATCCAGTGGAGCACAGGATTTGAGGCAGCATGGATTCACAGCAGGAAGGTCATGTCAAATAAATCAGATAGATTTATTTGACTGGAAGACCAGGGAAGAGGATCAGGGGGAGCAGTTGATGTGGCCTACCTGGATTTTTCAGCAAGGCCTGCGACACCATTCCACATAAAAGTCTTGTAAGCAAGTTAGGCAGCATGGGAATGGGCCCCAAGGGGGTAAACTGGATTGGAATCTGGTTGAGAGATTGAACACAGAGGGTGGTCATAAATGGAGTTCACTCTGAGAAAAGGAGGGTAACCAGAGGAGTGCCACTGGGGTCAGTTTTAAGGCCAGACTTATTCAGTGTCTTCATAAGTGACATTGCAGAGAGTCTGGAAGGAAAGGCATGCCTATTTGCAGAAGATACTAAGATCTGCAATAGGACAGACACTCCAGGAGGGATGGAAAAATAAGGAGGGTCTAAGGTAAACTAGAGGAATGATCAAGAGTGTGGCAGCTAAGATTCAATGCAAAAACTCATGCATTTGGGAGACAGGAACCCAGGGGAGGCTTACATGATAGGAGGAGAGATACTGATGGTAAAACAGGAGAGGGATCTGGGGGTAATCATATCAGATGATCTAAAGGTGGCCAGGCAATATGCCAAGGCTTGGGGAAAGCTAGAGGGGTACTGGGATGCATAGGGAGAGGTAACACTAGCAGAAGAAAAGAGGTGGTGGTGCCTCTGAATAAGTTATTAGTGAGACATCATCTGGAGTACTGTGTCCAGTTCTGGAGATCACATCTATGTAAACACATAGATAAGGTGGAGGCAGTTCAGAGAAGGGCAACAAAAATGGTGCAGGTCCTGCAACAAAAGCTATATGAGGAGAGATTGGAGAATATCAATTTGTAAACCCTGGAGTGGAGGGGGGTAGGATAGAGTCTTTCAAATATCCCAAGGGAATAAATAAGGTACAGGAGGGTAGCATCATTCAGAAAAAGAGATGTTCTGGAACAAGGGGTCATGACATGAGGCTGGAAGGGGTAGACTAAGAGGTTACATGAGGAAGTATTTCTTCACAGAAAGGGTGGTGGATGCATGTAACTGCATACCAGCAGAGGTGGTGGTGGAAAATTTGGCAGGGGGAATTCAACAATACATGGGATTTGCATTAGGTAGGAGAATAAAGCCAGCGATTAAGTAGGATCTTTGGTTTTTTGCTGCAGGTAGTGAAAATGGGCAGACTGGGTGGGCCAGGCGGTCATTATCTGCCATCAAATTCTATATATCTATATAAGATCTACAGAATGTCTTAATATATTAAAGTGAGATGGCATATATATATATATATATATATATATATATATATATAGACAGAGATATAGTTATAGATATTATAAAGGAAGGGTTGTGCCCCTATAGTTAGGATTGAGTAGCATGTTTAATGTTAAACCTTAAATTTTGCACTGTAATAACTTTGCAACCGATCAATGGATTTTGCATAAAATAGGGCACACACTGTCCCATGGGGTAGATCCCTTGATGTGGGAAGTTTAGTTTCAGTTGGATGTGTGGATTCTGAGATCTGGATAGTGCAAAACCTTTAAAATTCACCATTTTGTGCAGGTTATTCCTCATCATCTTGTGACCAGATGGTGAGGAATTTTGGTGTGAGTTTTTTTTATGGTAGATACAGCTGGGGTAACAGAACTGATATGCATTTGTTTGGTGAAAAAATATTAATCTGTTGCAAAGTTATTCAAGTTTTAAGTTCCCACTATTTTTCAATGGGAAGATCACTTTGACAGGGTTGAATACAGCTCTGTCCCAGTTGTTATGCAGAAAGAGTTTAAATGCAATGGTCTGTTCTCTCCTCTCCTTTTCTAACTCTTCTCTGTCCTGTTGTGCAATCAAATTTTATTGTGAGATCTAGGACTTGATCACCCTGACAGTCTTGCAATTTTCTGCCTCTTGCTATCTGTCTATCCTCATTTGCTGATCTGCCTTTTCTTCCCACTTGCATATCTGCTGGTATAAAATTATATCTAAATAATTTTATGCAAATGTCACTGATACTGGAATCCCTTTGTTTAAAACCGTATATAGTTATAATCTTGAAATGATTGCAAAAAGCTATTTGGAACTCAAGGGGTTAACTTGAAATACAGTTTTTAAGCCTTTTGCAGAGACGTAAACAGGTCAGTTCTGGGTCACAATGTTCTTTTAGCTGCACCTGCTGAACCTGACAAGAACACTGTGTGAGAAGCATGCTGTTCTCTTAATGAGCTCCTGCAAAGACTTATAAAAAAGAGGTGCAATGTTTTGAGAAAGACAGACTGAGAACTGAAATTGAGAAGAATAAGTACTCTGCTTTTTATGTTTGTGCTGCCATTGTAAATAGTTATTCAGAACAATTTTTTTTTTGTTTTACTGTTATTAATCATAAAACACTTGTTGTGAATTTTATTACTGCTCCTGGTTTTTCTATGCTTCCTGACATGTGCCTCGATGACAATCACACTCCAGAATAGAAGTAAAAATTCAACAAAAGATCTGGTTTCATAAATCAGGATTCTATTTTCATGAGGGGCCAGTCCTTTTTTGCCAGAAAAATTCCCTTTTCATGAGCCAGCATCTTTTTTTTTTTGTCACTAACTAAAAAGCATGGAAAATATATACAAATGTTGTCATTTTAAAAATCAAACACCAGAACCTAGCTAAATGGGCTCATTTAGCTAGATTCTGATGTTTGTTTTTCACAATTAGGGCCAGAAATGCTTTTTCTGGGCACCCAAATTCCAGGGTCCCCAGCTTAGCAAGAGGAGCATTTCCCCTGTGTTCTCTGTATGAGAACAGTGGGAATTTCTTGATTTCTGCAGTCACAGCTGAACTTGCCCTGCATGCTGCAGTGTGAACTTTGAGCCCCCTTTTCTGGTGTCTAGTGGCACCACCCACCATCCAATTTCCATTCCCCTGATTTTAAGTTTTATTTCTTGGTATCTAGTGGCAACACCACCCCCCACCCTCTGATCACTGTCCCGATTATTTCATTATATTCCCTGGTGTCAAGTGGCATCCCCACACCCCCACCCTCTAATCGCCATTCCCATTATGTTATGTGTTCCTTTGTGTCTAGTGGCACCCCCCACCATCTGCCGATCACCGTCCCTGTTGTAAAAATTTGTATTCCCTTTAAAAGAGGATCCTCCAATATCAATCAAGAAGTCTTTCTGCTTCAGGCCACAGTGGGTGGCCATGGTGGCAACTACCCCCCAGACCTTCATGGTGGTGTGCACTGGGATAGGGGACTGGGACAGAATCTTGGTGGTTGCACAAAGGAAGAGAACTCGTGACATGGGGAAGATGCAGTGTTGCTGTTCCTGGATCTCTCCATCAGCACATGGCAGAGAAGGAAGGCCTTTGATGGGATATGGAATTGGCTCAGACAGCTGAAAGAGAAACATCAGCTCCTCCTGCCAGCAAAATTACACCTGCAATGGAATGGGCAATCATTCTTCTTCAATGACCTAAAGGATATGGATAAACTGTTGAGGCATACTGAATCTTACCAGAAGCATGATGAAGGAGAAGCAGACATTTCAGATGGTGACTATGTAAATAATTGAATGATTGCAGTAGTAAGTGACTAGCTTACATCTGGGCAATGCTATCTAAATAATCTAATTTGCTCACTAGCTAAGATGTTTGCTTACATAATTATGTATAACTGTTGTGAACTTGAGAAGCCCAAAGCACACCCCACCACTGCTCTCCTGCCTGGTTTGGGAGGGTGGTGTGTTAGGGTTGGAAACCCTAATGCCTCATATCCCAGCTTTTGTCATGTTGATCTTAATTGGAGCATTAATAAAGTTTTTTGCAACTTATAGATATAGAGATACAGATATACAGTAGATATAAATACAGATACGGATAGATATAGATACAGATATGGATAGATATAGATATAGATATAGATATTGATTCAGATATGGATAGATATAGATACAGATACAGATAGATATAGCTACATATATTGATATGGATATGGACATGGAAATGGACACAGATGCAGCTATATAGAAGAATCAACTAGGTTGTTAAAAAAAGCAACCATTGCATTAAAGTCTACTAAAACGATATTTGCCTCATCATTTTTGTTCCAAATAACCAAAATCCCATTTTCAAGTTTTTCTCAAATATTCACAGTATAGTAGTTAGATGAAATTGGTGGACCATGTACATTCAGCACAATTGTAAGGCTATGCCTGTAGTTCAATGCGGTGAGCAAACAGCCACGCCCCCTTCCTGAGCTATATAAGCAGTCCCTCCCAGCCTCTTTCTGAAGCATTTTTTCTTTGATGGCCTGAGGCTCTGTCAGTCTGTCTTCCTCCTGGGGCCTTGCTCCCCCAGGTTGCTTGTGCTTTGGGCTCTGCTTTGGTTATGCTGGATTCTGTTCATGTGTTTCTCCTGCTTTGGTTAGTATTTGCTTTGCTTCCAGCTACTGTGTGCTTCTTTTATGCATTATATATTTATTGACTTTTGCAAGTTAGAACTTACAAAACACAGACAGCCACGGGTCAAGCCATAAAACAATGAACATCCAGGATGAAAAAAAGTATGCAACCACAAAAAATATGGAAGGAACCACCATATTCAGTGTGATATGGTGTGGGGGAAGTATCCAACAGTGTATAAAACATGAAATAAACTAATCCCATAGCACACAGCCCAGGAAAATCTCAGGAGATAAAACATGCAAGAATGAGTCCATAATGTCCTATTGACCAGAAAACAGCTGGTTTGGTAGATCCCCAAGAGCATTAAGTAATTGAGTATTATACATAAACTTTACAGGTACTAGAGAGACATAAATGAACAGGTACTAAAATTAAACTTCTTAAGAAACAATAACATACAGTGGTTAACAAGCCTTAGAAAAAAAACAACCCTAAGTAAATAGTACACAAGTGTACAATAATCAGACAAGAACAGAGTGCTGGCTAAATCATCAGATCAGCATAGCTGAGGCCCTGCTATAGAAAGTTCTAGAAGTCTTCACAAAGCAGCACTCTAGCAGTCCAAGATAATAATTCAGCAAACTAGTACAGGGCTTAAAACATATGACATGTCATAAGTGTACCACCACATCCAGTATCAGGGACCCTGCCTTACAATGCAACATTATAACTAAGCAGACCCCAGCCTAACATAATCTAAAATGTGTACATCTGCCACTATAAGGGGAAAACAGTAGGCATGTAAACAGTACTTTATAGTCCACCTCCTGTACAAGGAGGGAGGTCAGCCTTCATTAGAAGTGTCAGCCTCATTCTCCCGTCTCAATGCCTGCTCCATAAGGCTTATAATTTTTTCAACATCCTTGGGTTTGGTGAACATATAGACCTTGCCAGTCCAGTCAGGAGCAACAGCTGGTGCTGCACTTTCAGCTGGTATAAAAGACTCCTAACTCCATCAAAATATTTGTGGTGCTGGTGGATGCTGAAAGATATGTCTGGGAACTGAAAAATCTCTGCTTTTTCATACGTGAGCTAGTGTCACTGCCTCACCTCAGAAAGAATGTGATCCCTGTCTCCCAATCCCATGCAAATCAGAAGCAGAGACCTAGAGGCAGATGAGTCTGCAGGTGTTCTTAGTGAGAGTGATCCTATAAGCCTTTAAAAAGATCTGGGGGTCATCCTCAGTAAACCTCAAAAGCTGAGGCTAAACAGAGCAGGCAAACACCAAACCATCATCACCTTCCGCTGATTCTGGTGAACCCAGCATTTGAACATTCCTCTACCGAGTCTAATTTTCGACTGTCTCGAGCTGCTGTCTCAAAAGATTGTTCTCCTTGATAAGTTTAGTAGTAACATCCATAGTTTTATTCAGGTTAGTTTCCATTTTAGATGCATCTTGGTCCATCAGTTTCAGGACATGAGTGTCAAAGTTGCGGTCAAGCTCCTGCACCATTTGTACTAGTTTTCCCAAAGTTGCATTAATTGTAGCCAGGGTCAACTCCTCTGTTGCTGTATCACCTGAGGCCCCCGTCTTGGTCTTCTGCTCAGGCCATTCCTCTTGTCTTCCCTGCAGGATGAAAAGATCAGTGCCCTTTGTTTTCCCAGTCATACACACCAGAATGCAAGTCGGTAAGGGGGTTAAGCCAGGATACACCAAGAAATGACCCAAAAAACTAATTTAATATATTTTAATTAATTGTCTCGGGAGCTCCAGGAAAGTGCTGTTTCCTGATCGGCTGCTCTGTAGCTCCCCCCTACTGTATGCTTCTTATCTGCTTGTTTTCCTGTTCTCCTGTGTTTGTGCTTTTTTTTTCCTTTTGCATATTCTTTTGGGGGGTGACTTTTTGTCTTCCTAGCATCCTGTTACCCTTTGTTCGTATTGCGTTAATCCTGCGCCTGTGCTCTCTGGCTCCCATTTACTCACCAGATTTTGCAAATCCTCAGTTCCCTGCATTGCTGTCTGTATACTTCAGCTCAAGCTCTTGCTTCCTTGCCTAGTAGTCCTCAGGCCTATTGTGCTATTCAAGCTCCCATTTTACTTTGTCATATTTTTAGCAGCCCCATTTACGTTATCATACTTTACTAATCCCTCAGTTCACCTGCATTTGTTATCTCTGTACTTTTCTATTTCACTGCTCTTTCCTGCCTGTTGCACTCTTCCATGTCCATCTATCCCTAATTGTTTACATCTAGCTACTCTCAGTGCCTGGCTTCACACGGCAGTTCCAAATCCCAGCTTTTCCTTCCCCAGCTTGCTTTTTTAGCAGTGTAGTGTGGCTCTCCTGCAGTTTTATTTATCATTGCACGGCCCTCATCAGCAGAGTTTACATGGCCCATTATGAAAGCTGTCCTGGAATTTGTTTTTAGCTGCAGTCCATGGACCTCACTTGTTTAGTGCCTCGGACTACTACTTAATGCTTTTCCTGTCAATCTCATGTCAGTACAACACAAGAACTGAGAGGATGACTCTTCCACCTGATGACTGCATTTCCCTCACCCATCTCAGATGTGGATCATATATACTAGTGCTAGCCCCAAGCTACATGATCTTCCTCCTGGCAAAGATACCTTTGATCCTACTCTGTCACCATCTCCTAAACTGCTTCTTGCAGAGCATGACCAGCACTGTTTTCTACTTCATGAGCATCTTGCCACTTGGGATTCTGGGACTTCACTGTATCATTAGCAGTGTTAGAATGATATGCTCTTCAGGCTTCTCCAACGCATTTAATATGATCTGCTCATTATACTAATATGTGCTACAGCCTCTAATCTACCAGTAGGATGAACTTGCTTCCATTTGGCAATACTGCTCGAACAGCTCAAACCAGATTGAATGACATTGATATGCAAATTCTACTTTCTTCATATATCTGGCTGCAGTTTATCTCTCTAAGCCGTAATCATTCCATGTACATGCTTCTTAAAGGAACACTGTCAGTACCAGAGGAACACTTAAGGTATACATTTCTTGTTTCTGGTCAATAATTTATTATTGCAGACTACAAACATACAGACTCCCTAAGATTACCTTGATTATTACTCCTGTCTCCTGAATCTGGTTCTAGCTTAGCAGAATTCCAGCCTATTGCATGGTCTATTCCAGACAGCCTCCTGTGAACTGTTTTCTCAAGGTATTCTTATCACCAGTACCTGATTTCTTCTAATCTTATGTGGTCATGCATTGTCAGATATCCTCTGTCCATCAGAATGGGAGTATCTGACACTCCATCTGCTTGCCTACTCAAAGATGGTCTTCGGGGAAGCCCCTCAGATGTCTTCTACTCAAAACAGGAGTCTCTGCCTCACTTCATATACTTGTCTACTTGAAGACAGTCTTCAGGGAAGCCCCTTGGACATCTTTTACTTGTCCCAGATGTCTCTGCCTCATTTCACATACCTGCCTACTCAAATATGGTCTTCAAGGGAGCCCCTCGGCCATCTTCTGTTCAAATCTACTTGAAGTAGTTGCCTCTGCCTCACTTCATACACTTGCCTACCTGAAGACAGTCTTTAAGGAAGCCCCTTGGATGTCTTCTACTTGAAACAGGAGTCCCTGCCTCCTTTCATCTACTTGCCTACTTGAAGACAGTTTCCTGGAAAGCCCTCTGGTTATCTTCTACTTGTCCCAGAAGTCTCTGCCTCACTTCACGTACCTGCCTACTCAAAGACGATCTTCAGGGAATCCCCTTGTACATCTTCTGTTCATATCTACTCAAAACAATAGTCTCTATCTCATTTCATTTACCTGCTTACTCAAAGATGGTCTTCAGGGAAGACCCTAAGATGTCTTCTATTCATCTCTACTGTAACAGGCATCTCTGCCTCAGTCCTTATACTGCCAATTTGAAGACAATCTTCAGGGAAGCCCCTCAGGTGTCTTCTACTTGGCTTTACTCAGTCCATTCTGACTGTTGCTTGCTCAAGCCTTCTTGAAAGTCTGCATTGTGAATTTCTTCCATGACATCTGCTTGAAGTGGAAATCCCATCATATGAGCCATCTGAGCAAGTGTTTCCATCTCTAATTGCTGGTATTATTCTCCTTCTGCTCTGACAGTCAACATAATAAATTGCTACAGCTCTGTCCCATATAATACTATCCTGGCAGCCTCACACATAGGCATAGTCTTTCTTTGTCCACCAGAGACCTGTGTGTTCATATTAGACTCTGTTTTCTTCCATACAAGGGAGTCTTGTTCTCCTCAAGCCTTTGTTGCTTTGAAGCATTTCAGATGGACAATCCAGCACCTGATCATTTATATGGAGATCTTCAACTTCATACCAGCTACACTCCATTGCCTCTTTATGCTTCACCTTGTTTTATTCCTATGTGAAGATCCTGCCTTTTCAAATACCCATCTTGACTGCTGGAGTTTTTCATTCCTCATGACTATGAAATTGCAGTCCTAGCTGCTTTTTCTGCTTCATTATCTCCTCATCAGCTGATGATTCTGGAAGACAATTGCAGCTTCCAATTACTGAACTTAACAAATCAGCTCATCATGTACTATTTACCATTCTTCAACTTGTGCTGTGAACTGCCACCCCCTGAAACTCCAAACCAGGAAACAAGTCATTAAGCAGTTCTTCTCAGGCTAGCCCAGTGGCACTGAGGGTTGAGGCACTGGACACCACACCTCACACCATGCCGGCAACCCATGTTTGGGAATGAGCCGGGGACACCGGGGATCGGTGGGGGGGAGAGATTCAGCATTCGCCAACTGCTCTCTCTTCCCAGGGGTGGGTACGGAGAAGTGTTCACTTCTGTAGTGACCTCTGGCAGTGGTTGGAGATCACCAGTGCAGTGACATGGCATAATGCATGAGGGCAGAGCCATGGCAATACATAGCCTTGCTAGCTGGGCTCCGTGGGGTGGGTGGGAAAAATTACAAGAAAAAGCCTCCTATCAGCCAGAAGATGACAGTGGCCCCAGTGGCCCCTCCCACATCCCAAATACCAGCCATGATGTGCCCAGGATCTCTCTCAGGGTGACCCAATGACTTACAGGTAGGCCCTTCATACTCAGGAGGTAGCTGCTGGGGGAGAGCGGAATCAGACCCAGAGATGGAACTGGGGGTCGGGTCTGGCTGGGGTCAATTGGGGGAAGAGATCAGGGAAGATGCGAGGGTTCAGATTGGGAGTAGGGTGGGATCCAAGTTGGGCACTCCTGAAGGATGCCCGAGGGATAGGTGAATAAAGAAAGTTTATAAAAAAAAAAGCAGAAGAACTTTGTCATGCAGTGTATTCATACCCTATTTAACTTCCTGTACCTATGCTCACCCCAATTGAAGCACACTATACTCACCTCTCCTATGATACGGTATGCTGTTCTGCTCCTTCAGGCTCGCTTGCTTGTGTTTGCCTTTGTTTCTTTTCTTTTTGGGCTTTCTAGGTTTTCCACTGTCCCATTTATTTTATTTTACGTTAGTAATCCTCAGTTTTCCTGCAATTGTTTTTTTTTTATATATAGATGCTTTATTAGAAGAGCCAATATATCCATCAATAAACAATAAAACAATCCCATAACAGAGACATAAAACAGTTATATAGTAACATAATGCAATGTGTAAAAAAGAAACATTCTAAATGAGCAGAAATGTACATACACCCAATAACTAACAAGAACTTTTGAATAGACAGGGTGCTGGTACCCCCCCACCACCACCTACTACCATGACAGATCCCCACCCAGGAAAATTAATATTCAGAAGCAATCATGACTTAATCCCCATTCACAGTTCCCAAATAATTCACCCACTTATCCCAAGCACTAGAAAACTTGAACAAAGCTTTACATCTGTGAAACATAATCTGATATAAAGCAGCTGCTTTGACTAAAGTCTGCTTCTACCTCAGAATTGGTAGGAGAAGCTGTGATCTCCAATACAAAAGTAAAAGACGCTTGGCCTCTAAGGCTGCAGCAAATAAAAACCCTTTATACTGCTGGATAGATTCATCTAATAAATCTGGATCTCCCAAAATCCAAAAAAACAGGAGAACTTAAAATGAGGACTTCTAGGACAGCTTCCAAACAGTCAAAAATAGCAGCCCACCAAGATTTAAGTGGCTCACACTCCCACAACATATGAAAAATGGAGCCAGTTGTGGAGTGGCACCGGCAACACAACTCCAAGCCCACTAATTCCAATCTGACTAACTGAACTGAGATATGATGCCACCTTCCCAAGATCTTCTTTTGGATCAGTTGGAGCTTGGGATCCAGGAATGCAGAATGGACAGCCATACAACATCTGCTCCACCCCTTGTCATCTAAATCATAGTTTATATCCTGCACCCATTTCAATCTGTGTGGGTACCAGTTAGGACAAAGACATTTTACTAGCTCTTAATAAAGGCAACTGATATGCCCCTTAGGGAACCTATACCACCTCCCCAATTGCACAGTAAAATCCGTCTCCCCAACGCAGTAATTATGAAAAGTTTTCTCCCAATAAAGATTGCCTAAGCTGAAGGTAATGCCACAACTCACTCAGTGGGAGATGACATTTTGCCTGCAAATCCTGAAAGGTCATCAGGAGGCCTCATGTTTCATCCACTAAGTCTCCTAATAAATGCACTCCACTGTCCAATCAAGAACCCAAACACAAAGTAGCATTCCCAACCTGAATGTCCTGATTTCCCCATAGCAGTTCCCATTTCCCAAAGAAGGTGGCATCCCTCCCAGTTATTTTAAAGAAACTACCCCAAGTCCAGTTCAAAAAAGTCATTGGTCCAGAAAGACCTAAACCCCAGAGACCCCCAAGCTTCAACAGCATCACCAAGGGGTAGCATCCAGCAGCTCTTGCTCAATCTCTAGCCACATCTGGGAGTCTGGACAAGAATGGAAAATCCTATTCAATGTCTTTTTGATCCCATTACAAAAATAGTATGCCCAAAGCCAAGGCATTTATCAGTCTCCAGCTATAAAAAAAAATAGCCCAGCTGGCTATAGGACTGGAATCTTGGGGGTCTGAAAGTAAAGTCCTGAAGAGTGGGATTCAACACCCTCCAACAGTCAACCAGTTTGAATTCTTCACAAAAATGAAAAAGAATCTCCTTAGACCTCTGGCGAGAAGGAACCCCTTGTTTCACTAGAAATCTATCTATCACTGGGTCTTAAACAAAATTAAAGTCCCCCCAATTAGAAGCACCATTTGCTGCACATACTGGTCAATAATTTGCTAAATCAACTGGGAGAAAAAATCTGAGGAATCAGGATTTGGGGTATAAAAAGTAACTAAAAGTAAAGGAACAGCCTCCACTTTACCCTTGACAACTACCCAGCATCCTTCTTTATCAGACTCCCAGTGGTCAACTACCAAAGGGTGACCATGTTTTACCAAAATAGAGACCCCTCTTTTCTTAGAAGTATATGAGCTAAAATATGCTCTGCCCACCCACCCCCGTACCAGCTTAGCTGCATTTCTCCTGAGGAGGTGGGTTTCCTGAAAGAATACTATATCACAGTTTTAGGATTTTAAGTACGTAAAAATCTTTTTTCTTTTAATGGGGATATTTAAACTATGAACATTCCAGGTCATAAAGGATAATTGCACTACATTATGAACAACATAGACCAACAGCAAAATAGTAATGAAACAAAAGAAAACCCCTTTGAGGTAGGTGTCCCTCCCCCATTGCCAGCATACACCCACCTCTCCCAGACCATACTTGCCCACAAAACATCCACAAAGAACAAAGAATATACTAACTCCTTAACTTCAGTGCAACACCAAGCTAAAACAGAGAGTTTGACCCATAGTGTAACATACCCCAGAACAACCAAAAATCCAACCCTCTTCCTCCCTCCCCTCCACAACCCCATATGCATGATACACCAGAACAGAATCCCAAGGTGCACAGATCCCCCTCTCCCCCCAAAAAGCCAAGCATAAGGAGCAGGAAAAAGGGCCATCAAACCCTCTCTTCCAATGCCCCCAGCTCCTAAGCTAGTGTAGAGGAGTAACCTTTAACCCCCAACCCACAAAGTGCAGAGAGACAAAACCAATGCAGCTCCCATCACCCCTGCACTTGTCCACCCAAATCAGCTGAAAAGACAGTTGAAAAACAAGCTCCCCATAGAAAGCACAGCCACCAAAAACAGGGCCATACAATCATATAATGATAAACCCCTTCCACCCCAAGATCCACATTGGCACACATGCTCCCCACTAACCAACCACACAGTGCAAGCTGTATCTCACATGGGAGCAGGTGCTATCAAAACAGTACCTGTGGAGAAGAAAAAACTTATATAGTTAAAGAGGATCAACCAAAAGTGATAGCAGCTCTCATAGTGATAGAATTAACAGTCCTTCAAGTTGGGACTGTCTCCTGTACCCCCTGTGCTTGAGTTGTATCACATCTAGAATGCTTCTGTAATTCTCCCCTGATGTCACCAGCTACCACATGCTTTGAAGCAGGAGCAAGAGATGAATCTGAATCAGATTTCACAATGCAACAATCCTCTGGCACCTCCGGAACTGCCCCCACCAGCTCTTCCTCGTGATAATTAGCCCACTCCATCACAGCTTTTGCTAGAGAAAGATTAGGGGAAAGCCGTGGGTGCTTTGGATCAGGCATGGGAGAGTGTTCAACCAGAACCATTGGGGAGGTAGACTGGGATCCTTGAAGATTGCCACCAGTTCCAGAAGTGGGCACAATGCTGGATATATTCACACAGGATGGAGAAAGTCCTTTTCTTGGCTGCCTTTGCCTTTTGGGATAATGCCTACCTCCAGCTAAGCTTTGCCAAGAACGTCCTCCTCCCAAGCTGTGTAGTTCCTGTGGGCTCAAAGCTCCAGTCATTTTCCCCTGCAGATCTTGATTCAAAGCAGAAGCCCCAGCATTTGAACACAGTTTGCCCCCAATCATTCTCAGAAAATTCTGGGGCCCCTCCAGGAGTCTCAAAACAGTGCCAGACCCCATTCCACCAGCCAGACAGACTCGCAAGATACTTGAGGGTGAATTAAATGTGTTGACCTACCAAGCAATTTCTTAACTAGTGCAAAAGCTTTATGCTGCATAGCCGCATCCCTGGAGAAATCTTGAAACAGGGGCACTGTATAGTCACTCCACTTGAGTGGTCCCCGCTCTCTTGCCACCTGCAAAGTCTGATCCTTAACAAAAAATCTTAGAAAGTACACCAGGATCGGGAGGGGAAGGAATCCTCTCTGGGGTCAGGGATGTAGCATGCAATACACCCATTCAGTCTTTAACCGGAAGCCCCAATCGTAGTTTAGTTGCTGAGGAAAGAAAGCTTGCAAGAAGTCATCCAAATGATCTCCCTCTGTGCCCTCCAGGAGACCAATTACATAAATATTATTTCTGCATCCTCTATTCTCAAGGTCATCGACTTTGATGGAAAGGGTCTGAATCTGCCACTCCAGCTGCAACAATACGATCATCATGCAGGACAGTAGAGGAGTCTATCTGCCTACAGCAGAGCTCTGTGCCAGCAATTCTTCATTCTGCTTCCTCCATGTGGAATTCCAAAAGGCTTACAGCAGCCTTGATGTTAGGAATATCTTTTTGCCAATGTCTGGAGCATTGCTCTAATGTCCGAAATGTCCTCTTTATTTACTACAACTATATGGTTGGGATTCTCCATTGTAGTAGCTGCCGCCAGCCTTCCACCACCTTGATGCACCAATTCTCCATCCCATAAGCAGACTGTTACGGTACAGCAGATCGATACCACCAGATATCCAGGGCTATAACTGAAATACCGTGCTCCACGTGTCCAGGTAAGAACAGCAAAAAATGAGCAATATTGCAGAAATATAATCAGGAACCAACAGAGCTCCATGGGTTAGGCTGCCATCTTGTCCTTCCCAAAACTGGAAGTACATTTCTCCTGCAATTGTTATAGTAATAAGAATCACCCTGCTCCTTTCTGCTCCTTGCCTACATGGCTTTTCAGTTATCTATGCATAAAAATATTTGCCTCACAGCCTATATGACTTTCAAGAAATTCATGCATTTCATTGCTGTGTGGCAAATACTTACTGCCTTGCAATAACCTAACTGTGCCTTAATGACATTTAAGGTATTCATGCCAATCATATCAATTCACTATTCATGCTGAAACCATAGCAATCATCTGCCAATCTCATTGATTCAGTCATGCTAAATCTCATTGTTCCAATCATTGGCATCAAAGCCTCTCCCTACCTAAACACCCATCTTCTATGTCACCATCAATTTGGCTTCTGTAATAGAATTAGTTGGCTGTTTTCTGATGGCTGCTGAAAAGCCCTTAATATTACTTGATTATTTTAATTTGAACCAGACAGGGGTTTAAATCAACTGTATGAATGCCAAGATAATCCCATTTACATGCCTGAGTCAATATTTGTGAGGTACTAACTCTATTACCCAGAAATCAACCTGAGAGCTAATGCAGATTCCTCTTGGTCTACTTAATCTTTCAATTCCCTAAAGCCCAACTTCATTGCAAGTCCTTTAGAAATTAAGAAACAAATAGATATTAAGTGATTATAATGTTTGTGTCTTTTTAACTCCAACCCAAACATGCGCAGTATTATTGGTTCATTCATATTATCTCCATTTCCCTGCTTTGAGAGCATATCCAAATAATCTCATTGGAACAAATAAACATTCAACAAAACATTCCCCATTCAGGTGGTTAGATATTAAACTGAATCTTTTTTGTTGTTTTAGCTATGGAATGCCAGAATTTTAGTAGCTCTATTTTTGATCTAAGTTCTTCCATTCTTTTAAATTATCTCTATGCCAACTTTACCGTTTAAAGGTTCTAAAAATTGTCAGATATAGTCCCAAAAGGGCTTAGTTTTTAAGCAAGTCTGCAGCACATGTAACAATGTACCCTCTTCTTGAACGCAACGGGAACAAATGGGAGAAGATAGTTTTCTCTTTTGATATAACTTGTGAGAAGTAAAATATACAGTAAATTGTGGAGGATAGTGAATTGGATTAAGGGGAGCCATTCTTGTTTAATAAATTTGTATATGTTGGTCCAAAATTGAGTCCAATAGCTAGGCAGACGGTCTAAGTCTGATGTGTTAGCCCAATAAAAAGTAGTCGGGGAAGTTCTTGCCCAAGTAAGTTGACAAAATGTTTTATATAATTGAGACATGGAACAGGTTTGTTGAGAGAAGAGGGAGAATTTTTCAAATAATAAACCCGCTGTATCAAATCAGGAAGGGACACCTAAAAAATGCTGCACAGAATGCTTAATATGGCTATAAAAGCTCTTGAGGACAGGCCAAACTTAGTTTGGAATTGGGAAAAAGAAATAACAGAATTATCATTTATTATATCAACTAATCAATCAAGCAGGGACACCGTCTAAACTGCTAAAGGAATCAGCTGATTACCAATACAAAGGTTCAAATTATGAAACAATTGCTGTCGAATATCTGTCCTATAAGAGACATGTAAATATATTTGTAACTGGGAATGGGCCTGAATGGACCAGCCTATAGGGGTATGTTTTAGGGGACCAGAGAGTCGAGATGAAGGAGTTTATAATAACAAAGTAAGAGAGATATGATGGGCCACAGCAAGGTAATTTTCAATCTGTAAACAAATAAGCATATAGGTTCCCATTTCTGATGAATGACACCATTGAAAGTTCTTAGAGTCATGTAAAGAAAAATAGTAACCCTGTAGAAGTGGAAGATGTAATCCACCTAGTTCACGAGGCTAGCAGAGTTTAATATAAGCCCATTGGGGAATTTTGTATAGCCATAAAAACTTAGTGAACAGGGTATGTAACCTATTAATCCATGACTTAGGATTACTATATTTACCATGCCCAGGGAATATAACAAATGGGGCAAAACATACATTTTTCATATATTCACTCATCCCCAAAGAGAAAGAGACAAATGACTCCAGTGTTTCAGGTCCTGTTAAATTTGTTTAACCAGGGGGTCAAGGTTAAGAGACCGTAGTGATGATATCCTGAGATACTTTGATCCCCAAAAAGGTAAAGGCATGGGCCTCCCACTGTAACCCCAACTGCAAAACATCTGCCTTGGCTATGGAAAGAATAAAGGGATAAACTACTGTTTTATGGAGATCGAACTTATATCAAGAAAAGGAACCAAAAATGCATATTATATCCAAAACAGCTGATAACAAATTCTTCCAGTTTGAAAGTTGTAAAAGAACATCATCAGCTAAGGTTGATATTTTTAATTCCTGATGACCAACAGATATACCCTTTATAAGAGTGGAAGAAATTATTTTACAGGTCAATGGTTCTAAACACAAATTAAAAAGGAAGGGAAATAGAGGATGCCCTTGACAAGTACCATGAGATAGGGAAAATAAATCAGAAAGGGTATTATTACAAAAAACTCTGATGGTCGGGTTTTAATACAATACTCACACCCAACGAATGTAGTCAGGAGGAATGCTGTACCTGGACAATATAGAAAATAAATAAGACAAGGACACATGGTCAAAAGCTTTTTCTGCATCTAGGGAAACCAACACCACTTCCTGGTTGGCTTCCTGTGATGTTTCAAGATCCTGTAACAAGACTTAAAATATTCCATGCTACTCATTGAATCTCTAAATGCATAATGCAGCTTGCAATTGCTTTGAGGAATTTCCAGTTCTGCTGTTGATAAATTAAGCAATAATGCATGACAGGGTGTGTGTTGTGCTAGGATAATGTCACGCCTGGGGTGATTAGGCACGAGGCCGCAGGCCGAGTGCGACTAATCACCCCAGAAGTGACGTTATCCCAGCACAACACACACCCTGGAGTGCATTATTGCTATTATACAATGGCTCATTTGTAGAAAAATTACAAGAAAATAAGAAAAATATGTTTAAAATGCTTTTTTCCCCACATTTTTTCTTAGGGTAGGTATACATATTGAAAAAATAGACCATGGTTTCCATTGTCTGCAGCAGGTGGCGCTGTTGCTATGTCTCTGAGCTGTATTTTGTTTTTAGGTTATGTCTTTGCCTGTTTGCCTCCGAATAAGCCTCCCAGCATATTCATTTATTGTGTCCTGCCTTGTCAGCCTACCAGGCAAATTTATTTAAACTGTCTACTGTGCTGTTGTTTTTTATGTTTGTGTGAATATCGACAGGTTCATTGAATAGTTTTGCTTAGTTATAGTTTGCTCAGTTTGTCATGCATCTGGTTTGATCAGCGAGCCTGACTGAGGAGCTGAAAAAATAAGAGCGCCAGTTGTATAGCTTGAAGTTCAGTCTTCTGTGTGGAAGGTGAGAAAGACAGCTAGAGAATCGAAAATAGTGGAGTTGATTTACAGTTCTGATGCCGTGGAGAGACGGATCTCCGCAGCCATCGGAACTTTTAAAATCAACTCCCACTATTTTCCGGTTCTTCTGAGCTGTCTTTACTCACCTTTCCACTGAGCAAAAGACTGAACTTAAAACATACAGCACAGGGCTCTTATTTTCAGTTCCCGTTCGGTCAGGCTCGCTGATTCAAAACCATACAGAGACATAAGCAGAGCGAGCAGTATTTTAAAAGCTGAGCAAGTAGCTGACCGCTTCAGGAACTGTTTGGTTAGCACATCGTGGCCACACGCTCGCGTGCTCCATTATGTATAGCAGCTGCAGTATTGAAAAAAGACGAAAATACAGAAAAGAGTGAGGAGAAGAAAAATATGTTTGGGGGATTAGTGTGTTGAGTAGGAGTTGGTTGACAGTGTGTGTAGTTGTGGGCAAGTGACTCAGGATAATAAATGCAGGCTGAGAGCGGGAATTGCTGTAGCGAGCTGCCAACTGGTGATCAGCTGGCTGCGTGGAGTGATCCCCATTATGGTTGATGTGATCATCAATGTGCTGGGATTAGACCCGTGATGTTGTACTGGGATAACATCACGGGTCCAGTCCCAGACTGACCAATCAGAGCCCAAGATTTTTTTTGCCATTGTATAATATTGTATTAATGACTTTAATTACTCTGAGTTCTCATTTGCTTTCTAAAATATACCTCTTATGCAAGATCCCCATTACTCTTTTCAGTGTGCTCAGTGCATGCTTAATTCTGCCACAATTATGATTAATTGGCAGATTAACTTACTTCCTCAAATGCTGACTGGAAGAAACTGTCCTTTAAAGGCAACTTGTGAAGGAACAGTCATAACCTATGGGACCTCCTTTGCAGGATCTAAATGACTTTTGTTCTTTATTCTCAATGTAGCTTGGCAGAAGACACCAGGAGAAAGGACTGCTGTGTGACTGGACTTCTGTGCTGGGACTAAAGAAGTAGAACTCTTGTACTTGGAACTTTAATTTAGGGTAACAAAAAAACTAACAAACAAAACAAAAAAAAGTGTGTGTTTGTCTGAGTTAACTGAACTGAATGATTATCTGAACAGTTATCTAGGTGTAAATCTCAGGTGATTGAAAGGACTTGATAGCTGTGAGGTTTAAATTACTTGTAGAAAGATCTAGTAAGTAGGGGGAGTGGCTTAGTTAGAAGGAAGCTACATTTAAAGACTGCCTTAGAAAGATTTTGCTAGTAGCTTGGCAGAAGACACCAGGAGAAAGGACTGCTGTGTGACTGGACTTCTCTGCTGGGACTAAAGAAGTAGAACTCTTGTACTTGGAACTTTAATTTAGGGTAACAAAAAACTAACAAACAAAACAAAAAAAGTGTGTGTTTGTCTGAGTTAACTGAACTGAATGATTATCTGAACAGTTATCTAAGTGTAAATCTCAGGTGATTGAAAGGACTTAATAGCTGTGAGGTTTAAATTACTTGTAGAAAGATCTAGTAAGTAGGGGGAGTGGCTTAGCTAGAAGGAAGCTACATTTAAAGACTGCCTTAGAAAGATTTTGCTAGTAGCTTGGCAGAAGACACCAGGAGAAAGGACTGCTGTGTGACTGGACTTCTCCGCTGGGACTAAAGAAGTAGAACTCTTGTACTTGGAACTTTAATTTAGGGTAAAAAAAAAACTAACAAACAAAACAAAAAAAGTGTGTGTTTGTCTGAGTTAATTGAACTGAATGGTTATCTGAACAGTTATCTAGGTGTAAATCTCAGGTGCTTGAAAGGACTTGATAGCTGTGAGGTTTAAATTACTTGTAGAAAGATCTAGTAAGTAGGGGGTGTGGCTTAGCTAGAAGGAAGCTACATTTAAAGACTGCTTTAGAAAGATTTTGCTAGTAGCTTGGCAGAAGACACCAGGAGAAAGGACTGCTGTGTGACTGGACTTCTCTGCTGGGACTATATTGCCCTCCTTCCCTCCCATCCACCCTCCCACCAAAAGCTAGTTCTACTTTCATAGGCACAGAATTTGACCGACAACAGGAACTTCCTGTTTGGAAGCAGGAAGTGAGTGATCACAGAGCCACCAAAGACCCACCATCCTAGAAGGGCAAGAGTAGCTCTCCGGCCCCCTCTAGCTGTTGGAGGTCTGCCTCTGAGCAAGTAAGGGGTCTACTGAGAAATATAGGATATTCTTGTCTCAGAACAGGACAATCAGGAGCTTAAAGGGCACACAGACAGAAAGTAAGGAGAGAGAGAAAAACAGAGGAAAGAGTAAGGATTGCAAACAGTTAAGGGGCCAGAAATAAGACATGATGGGAGTGGTGCAGTACAGTGGCTGTGGCAGCAGTCTTCCGGAGGCGTTCTGGAGGATGCAGTGTTGTCCCATCTGCAGGCACCTCTCTGGGCTGAGGAGGAGGTTGCTTATCTCCAGGCTGAGTTGGCCAGGATTTGTGGGACCTCCTCTTCCATCCAGGGACCACCAGTGCCACTGCCGTTGCCTCAGAGGTTGCCAAGAAAGAGGAGCAGTTGGACCACAGTGGGCTCAGGGAGGGTGGCAGTGGTGGAACAGAGGTGCATCCCTCCAGTTTTACCTTTCCACAATTCCTATGCCATTCTGGCAAAGTGTGGTTCCTCTATGGAGGCACCCACAGTGGAGACCAAGGAGGATGGTGGGAACCTCCACAAAGGAGACCCACAGGAGGGTGGAAGGGGACCCCACAGGGGAAGAAAACAACTCCTGGTGGGGGACTCCATTGTTAGGAAGGTAGAACTGGGGGAGGAAGGGGAGAGGGAGGTAAGGTGCCTGCCTGGCGCCATGGCTTGGAGGGACAGGGAGCGAATCCTTAGGATTACTGGAGAAGCTACACAGGGGAGGGAGCTGGATGGCATTGTCCACCTAAGGACAAATGACCTGGCTAAAAAATGGATTAGAGAAGTGCAGGAAGAGTTTGTGGAATTGGGGAGGGGCCTTAGACAAGAAGCACGCATGGTAACCTTCTCGGAGGTGCTACCCATCTATGACGTAGGAGAGGTTAGGGTGTTCCACACCATGGGATTCAATCAGTGGTTGAAAAACTGGTGTGAAGCTCAGGAATTTGGCTTCATTGGTGACTGGGGGTCCACCTGGAGTGATGCAAGCCTATACTGGCATGATGGGCTGCATCTGTCCAGGAGGGGAGAACCAGGATCCTAGGTGACAGGTTTAAATGCTTCATTGGCAAGCATTTAAACTAGCCAAGGAGGGAGGCACTGGAAAGGAGCAGGGAAATCCTAGCCCCCCAAAAACAATCATGGTGGTAAGTGTGGTAAACACCAACATAAAGGTGTTGATAGGGAGAAGGGCAGGGGTAAATGGAGAAAGTGACAATGGCAAGAAGGACAGGGATGGGGCAAAAAGGAGTAAGGCCATCAGGAAATGGAAGGTAATGAGTGCCAATGCCCGTAGTCTGGGCAACAAGCTCCCTGAGCTGGTGGTCTTGATGGAAGAGGGATGCCTGGATATCATAGCAGTCACAGAAACATGGTACACAGAGAACCATGACTGGGATGTTAACATACCAGGGTACATAACCTACAGGAGAGACAGGCAGGGGAGAAGAGGGGGAGGAGTAGCTGTCTATGTAAAGGAAGGATAAAGCAACTGAACAAAAGAGTAAACAGGGAGGAGAGGAGGCACTGTGGGTCACCTTGGAGACTGGAAAGGGCACCACAATCTGCACAGGGTTGGTACAGACCCCATGTCAGGGGAGGAATGGACAAGATATGATAGAAGGCATTCTTAGAATGGCAGCGAAAGGGGAGATACTGTTGATGGGAGACCCGAATATTCCAGATGTTAACTGGAGCACATTTGCTTCAGCCACATCCAAGAGCAGGGCCATTCTTGATGCCCTACAGGTGGCATTCCTCTGACAGCTAGTTTCGGAACCCACTCGTGAGGGAGCAATCTTAGACCTCATACTCTCAAATGGGGGCAGTGAGAGGATCACAGATCTAGAAGTGGGTTGCCATCTGAGAACAAGTGACCATCAAACAGTGTGGTTCACGTTAAACTCAGCTACAGAGTCAAGCCATACAAGAGTGAGGGTACTGGACTTCAGGAGGGCTGACTTTGGCAAGATGGGAGAGTGCCTCAGAAAAGCACTAGCAAACAGGCTAGAAGGAGGTGTGAAGCAACAATGGGGAATCATCAAAACTGCCATCACAGAGGCAACAAGCCTTTGTGTGAAGCAAATAAACAAATCAAAATGAAAGAAAAAGCCACTATGGTTCTCAAAAGAGGAGGCTGTGAAAGTCAGGAAGAAAAAGATAGCATTCCAGAAGTATAAGGAAATACAGAAGAAGCAGGACAGAGAGCTGTACCAGTTAAGGCAGAAGGAAGCAGGGAGGGAAGTCAGAATAGCAAAGGCCCAAACAGAGGAAAAGATAGTCAACTCGGTTAAGAAGGGGGATAAAACCTTTTATAGGTACATCAGCGAGCATAGAAAGACAAAGGGAGGGAGAGTGAGGTTGAATAGAATGAACAGTGGGTGGGCAGAGGGGGACAGTGAAAAAGCAGGGATACTGAATGAATATTTCTGCTCAGTATTCACAAAAGAGGAGGGGGAAGTGCCTAATCCAATTAACAGAAGCACTCTTGATAGGGGGCTCGATCCCAGTCTTTTCACAGAAGAAAGGGTTCTGCAAGAACTCCTAAAACTGAAGGTGGACAAAGCAATGGGGCCTGATGGAATTCACCCAAATTCTAAAAGAATTAAGGAGAACAAGTGAAACCACTGGCTACTCTTTTAATAAATCATGGGAGGATGGTGTGGTACCCGAGGACTGGAGGAAGGAGGACGTGATTCAGCCTTCACAAAAGTGGGACCAAAACAGAGGCAGGAAACTACAGACCTGTCAGTCTGACCTCATGGTAGGGAAAGTGATGGAGTCACTTGAAGGAAAGAATAGTTGAGTACCTAGAGGCTAGTGGGGCACTGGACCCAAGGCAGCATGGGTTCACAGTGGGAAGGTCATGTCAGATGAATCTAATAGATTTCTTTGACTGGGTGACCAAGTAGTAGACCAGGAGGGGCTGTGGACATGGCCTACCTAGACTTTAGCAAGGCATTTGACACAGTCCCACACAAAAGATTAATAGTCAAATTAACCAGCCTGGGAGTGGGTCCCAGGGTGGTAGCCTGATTAAAACATTGGCTGGACAACAGGACACAAAAGGTAATTGTAAAAGGAGTCCACTTTGAAGAAAGAGGGGTTACTAGTGGGGTACCGCAGGGTTCAGTATTGGGTCCAGTCCTTTTTAATGTCTTCATAAGTGACATTGCAGAGGGACTGGAAGGAAAAGTATGCCTCTTTGCAGATGACACAAAGATCTGCAACAGGGTTGATACACAAGGAGGCATGGAAAGTATGAGAAGGGACTTGGCAAGGTTGGAGGAATGGTCAGAAGTATGGCAGCTAGGATTCAATGCAAAGAAGTGCAAAATAATGCACCTGGGAAACAAGAACCCAGGGGAAGAATACACAATGGGGGAGGTAGTAACAACAACAAAAAGGAAAGTTACCTGGGGTAATCATATCAGATGACCTTAAGGTTAGCAAGCAATGTAAGAAGGCAGTAGGGAGGGCTGGGGGTATATTGGGATGCATAGGGAGAGGCATCAGCAGCAGAAAACAGGAAGTTGTTATCCCTCTGTACAGACAGTTGGTGAGACCCCATCTGGAGTACTGTATCCAGTTCTGGAGACCCCATCTCCGCATGGACATAGACAGGATAGAGGCAGTACAGAGGAGGGCAACTAAAATGGTGCAGGGTCTGCAAGAGAAGCCGTATGAGGAGACACTAAAGGAGCTTAATATGTATACCCTTGAGGAAAGAAGGGAGAGGGGGGACATGATAGAAACTTTTAAGTACCTCAATGGAATCAACAAAGTCCAAGAGGGTAGCATCTTTCAGAAAAAGAGACGTGCAAGAACAAGGGGACACAATTTAAAGATGGGGGGCAGTTCAGGGGCAATGTGAGGAAGTATTATTTCACAGAGAGGGTAGTGGATGCATGGAACAGCCTTCCTGAGGAGGTTGTGGGGTCTAAAACTGTGGGAGAATTCAAGAATGCATGGGACAGACATAAGGCAATTCTTGTGGGGGGGTAGGAAGAAGTAGGCTGTTGGTTAACTAGGATCTGTGGCCTATCCTGTAGGTAGGGAAATGGGCAGACTAGATGGACCAAGCGGTCCTTATCTGCCGTCAAAGTCTATGTTTCCATATTTCTAAATTTCTATGCTCCTACTAGTGAACTTACCTGCATCCCTTCATCTATCACAATTTTTCTACTAACACTGTTTTCTTCGTTTTTGTACTTATTTTTTTTTCCACGTATTATTTTGTGTTACAAGCTGTTTATTATTGTGGTTTTCATTTGGTACCCAATGGAATATCTGGGATTTCCACCTCAGAAAAGGAAATATTCTTATATGATGGTTTATATGTATTCATTTTTTATAAGCACTTGATACACTGTCAGAGGGATTCCCCCAGGAATTAATACACTTCACAAATTGTTATGACAAGTGTTTATTGATCCAGCTTCACATTACAATTATATTTCAGAAGCCATTACCATAATACATTTTACATAATCTTTCATAAACACACTTAATATGATTACAGTCTGCCTTGACTTGGCCTCTTGCAGGCCTACTTGTTCATTGTCGACTCTGTTTTCATGGGGCCGAGGTGCATGATCCTGTTGCCCCACCTAGCCTTCAGCCACACCTATGTTCTGGGTCAGGTGCCTCCAACCATGACCCCCTCCTGAAATCTTTCCGTTGGTTACCTGCTTTGCTCCCCCCATGGCCAGGTGCTGTTAACCCCGGCTAGTGCCTAAACCATCCCCCTAAACCCCTTCCCCCCCCCTTTATTATGTTCCCTCCCTTCCCTCCTCCATGATCCTTTTATTTTCTTCCTCCACTAGCCCACCTCCAGCCTGCAATGGAATTGTTGGCTTCCCCCCATATTGGACTATTGGAATATTGGACATTTTTGACACCAACAGCTTAATCTGGTTCAAGGTCAGTTTGCATTCATCTGTATCCCCCTCCCCCGGGTCGTGCCTGAAAATAGGCAGGATTTGTCTAGTGCACTTACCCTGTCAACAAAAACTAAATAAATAAATAATTACTGCAGCCCCTTCTCCCACCATTCTATGGCTTTACAAATGTTCTCAATGAAAAAGGCTCTCCCCACAATAGCTAAATGTAACCATCCTCTTTATAGTATACTGGTATGGAGTAAGTAATGTCTTTGTGCTGATGTAAATCACCCCAACTGCCCGGACCAATGAGGCCACTTTCTGGTTGAGTCATTTCCTTGCCCCCTCAATGGCCTTTATGTCCCTTGCATGTTGCCACACCCTTCTGGATATAATTTCTGACCAGCCAGTGATCACCCCCAGCCACAATCCTTTGATGATGTCCCTGTCCCTCCCTATCTCCTGTAAATGTGCCCCCCCCCATGGCTTGTCACCTAAATCATTACCCCCAAATGAATTATTAACAGATCTGGCTTTCTGCCCTGCCTCCTAAGCTCCTCCAAAATTGCCAACAGCTGGCCTCACCTCATGCCCTGGATCCCTTTCCACGTGACTTATATCCACTCAATGTCCCAGTGAAGTTGCCTACCTCCTGGCATAACAGCTGCATGTCTCTCAGCCCAGTATATAAACTAATGTCCCATCAGTCATATTTGAATCTGCTGGTTCCCACCTGCTGGAACAGAAAAGGATAAAACGTTAAACCTGTTATCTCATATATTTCTTATAGCAGTCAGATTTCCCTCCTGCCCACTTCTTTGATTGCCTCCTCCGACACCCCTGTGGCTGCCCTTTTTGTAGCTGCCCCAATTCTAAAAGAATGTGGGGAAAACTGGCTGGGGTCTTCTGCTTAAGAAAACTAAACTTCTTAAGTACTGCTGTACCTGGTAGTATGTTACTGGTTCTCTGTCCCCATGCATGAATAGAAGCCCTGCACTTTCTGGCCATATCTGCCTGTATTTCTTGAGAGCAGTTACCGCACAGCAGTCCTGCACTGGCTGGCTCTTCAAGGTGATTGCTGCCCTCTACCAGCCTGATCTGTTTCAGACCTGCTCAAACAAATAGACACAGAATCTGCTGCCCCTGATACCAACCCCTAGTCTAGGCCACCATCCCTGGCTTTTTATTCAGTGCTACCACTTCCCCCGCCCTGAAAGCCCCTTTTGCCTTCACCATGAACACTGCCTGGAAGAGGCAGGCCACAATGACTGACTTGCATATCTGCTCCAAAGCACCCAATTATCTGACTAATAATTTCCTCGTTATAGGCCTCCTGTGATCTATGGTGTCACCCTGGGTCCTATGCCTCCCCATGAGTATGCGTTTCACCACTGTAAACTTGTTTGGTTCTGCCCATCCCCTGTTACCACATGCCCAACCTATTCCTGCTACCTGCACCCACATGAGCATGTACAATATCCCACCCTCACATCTGCAAACCATATATTGCATTATTTGGCTCTCTGTCACTGGCTTACCACAAAATCCTGACTCTGCTGAAACTTTTGGAATGCAGCCCATGCCCCTTCATAGGCCCTTAGTGTGTTAGCTGCCCAAGAGCTTCTGTACAGCAGTTGGGCTCAATCCATCCAGCTGCCCATAGTTGGACTGGCACTGTTTTTCTCTGTGTAGCCTCTTCTGATGCCAGGGACCTGAACTTGTCCAACTTGAGACAGGAAATGCTGTCAGCAATGTTATTTTGTATCCCCCTCAAGGTGCTTAGCTCTAAAAGCTAAATTAAGATTAAGACCTTCTAAAATTAGCTGACATAACACCCAAATCACTGACTCCATGGACCCCTTATGCCTGATAATAACCTTGACTATGGCCTTGTTATCACACCAGAAAGTTATCTTCTGATTGATTAATTCCTGACCTCACACTATGAGTGCCACCCAAATGGGAGACAGTTCTAACAAGGTAATATCCTTCAGAACCCTTGGCTCCTCCATTCCTCAGGCCAAGACTCTGGTATTTCAAACGTTTCAAACTTTATTGGATTTCACATTGAGATTAAATTATCTCTTTTGCAATTGAATCCACATTTAACATAAAATCACATAAACAGACATACATACATAATTATAGTTTCAATATAATATTGATTAATTTTAGTTATACACAAACCCAAATATCAATAATTTATCCATAGCAATTACAGTGTTTGCTATATAAAGTCATTAAAAAAAGATTTAAAATGATTAAATGGTAACAGTACTGTGCATTTCCACCTTTTGGATATTAGTTCCAAAGTTTTAGGCACTAAATTTGAAATTGTTTTATCACCACATTTTGTTCTGGTTCTAGATCTAATAAAACCTTTCCGAACAGAAGATCTTAAATTATATTGACTCTGTATTCTTACTTGCAATATATTTAACAAAAAATATGCAATGTCCGTTGTACAAACTTATACACAAGTAAATTCCAATGATAATCTCTCCTATCAAATAATGAAAGAAGACCCAAATTTTGATATAGCACACAACAATGAGTTCTAAAAGGAAGATTTGTTGTAAATCTCAACGCACTATTAAAGAGAACATCCAAGGAACACAGCAATGATTTGTTTGCATTTTTGTAAATTATATCACCATAATCTAATATTGGTAAAAATAAGGCAGAAACCGATAATTTCCAATCTTTAAACTAAAAGAGTTCTATCCCTATAAAAGAAACTCAGAAGTCTCTTCAGTCATTGACATTGACATTATATGCAATTCAAAAGTCAAATTTGTATCTAGTATAACTCCTAAATATTTATAGGAGTTTACTCTTTTATGTCAATTGCTGATAAAGATCTAAGCTCCTTCATAGTTGAATCTTTAAAATCGTTTCTACCAAACATCATCCACTGTGTTTTTCTCATTCAGAAGCAATCTCAAATTAACAAGTTCCCTCTGTATTTTATTAAAATCTTGTTGCAAAACAACCATTGCGTATCCACATCATCACTCATGGTGTACAAAATTGTATCATCCGATAAAGTTGTATACAAGTTTTAGGTGAACAATAATTTGTAAATCATTTATATATAATAGAAAAGGAGGGGCTAGCACAGACCCTTGAGGTACCCCATTTAATAGGGTAGCTGATGTTGAACACATACCTCCTATTTTAACAGATTGTAATCTCCCAATCAAATAGCTATGAAACCAGTCTAATGCTGGAATACCTAATCCAACATTTTTTAACTGATTAAGTAATATAATATGACAAACTATGTCGAATGCCTTTGACAAATCCAGAAATAATGATGGAACTTCCTGGTTTTTGTCGAAAGCATTCAACAGGTCATCAACTACTTTTAAAATGGTGTATGTAGTATTATGCCCCTTTCTAACTCCTGATTGTAAATGTGTTATGATATTATACTTAATAAGATAATTAGTTAATTGAATACTCACAAGTTTTTCAAGTATTTTTGCATATATTGGTAATACTGAAATTGGTCTATAAGATCCTGGGTTTCATAGGTCACCACCTTTAAGTACCGGAGTAACAAAAGCTGTTTTCAGATCAATTGGTAATTCACAACTATCCAAAGAAAAATTAAAAATATATGTAAGATGAGGTGCTAATAATTCAGCTGCCAATTTCAGAAAAAAGAGGGGGATCTCATCACATCCAGGACCTTTTCTAATATTTAAAGTCTGTAACTGTTTTTTAACATCATATAATTGAATTGGACTAAATGAAAACCCAGGTCGTTTAAGTCCACTACCAAAATCAATATCCAAAACAGAGAGTGGCGAGTCTGGATGCATTTTATTAAATGAATCACCAACAGAAACAAAAAAGGAATTCAATACATTTATCTTGTCAATATCCATCACAAAAGTTTTTCCTTCAAATGACAAAGATGTTGGCAAGTTAACTGAATCTTGACTTCCCTTTATCAAATTTATTTCCCTCTGAAGTAGGCTCACATGCCCAACACCTCAGATGCATCTTTATACAGGTCCAGATCATTACTAAACAACCAAAAAGTGACTCCATTATACTTGACCAGGAACTCACCTCACATGTCCAAGTGTTGGCATACCCTTTTTGTAATATCTACCCAATGATGTGGCAACCATAACTTACTTGTGCATCTACCTAACCTCCTTGTGAATGCCCTCCCAGGAGCAATTGCCCTGCAGGAGAAATTTCAGTGACCCAATAATTGCTGTACTTTTGCTAGAAGTACCCTTCCTTGGTCTGAACCTGGTCCAATAGATCCCTCAGTCTCTGCACCTTATCCCCAGGCAGCCAGAACAGCTTGCACTCTGCATCCGTCTCAATGCCCAAAAGTTCTAACTGTTTTACTGGTCCCTCAGTTTTGTCTGACTCTAATGGGATGCCCATCTCTGTGCACATTTCTTGGAACTCCCTTAACCTCTTGGCTGTCTCCCATTCGCTGTTCCCTATGACCAAAAAAATCATCAAGGTAATGTGCCATTGCCTTGTGCCCTTATCTGGTGCCAAAAATCCATTGTACCCATGTGCTGAACTTTTCAAATGTCGAGCAGGCTATGGAACAACCCATGGGCATGGCTTTATCAAAATAATAACTACCCTGAAATTGAAAACCAAGGAGGTCCCAGTCCTCTGGGTGAATCGAAAGAAGTCTGAACAAGGACTCCATGTCAGTTTTCACTAACCACCTCCCTCCCGATGACTTACTCAGATCTACCACTTGGTTCAGACTTGTGTATGACACCACACTCACTCTTTTGGAATGCCATCATTCAATGGTGCACCCTCTGGGTAAGACAGATGGTGAATTAATCAGTATTCACCCTTTTGCTTCTTAGTGACCAGACCCAGAGGAGATATCCTTAAATTCAGGAATGGTGGGAATTGGAAAGGTCCTTCCACCCTGCCAGCTGCCACCTCTTTCTTTATTGTCCTCAGTACAACCCCTTCATTGGCTTTCACTGATCCTAAGTTCTTTGGCCGCATAGCTATCCTTGGTCCCTCATAGCCTAGCCTAAAACTCCTGTGAAACTCACCCTCAACAATGCACCCCAACCAAGTCTGGATACCCCTGTGACCAAGCATGAATTACTTGGGTCTTAATTGGAGTGTGGGCCATTGGAAAACTCCTCCCTGTAACCCCTATCCTTAGACCTTTAGTTTCTGCCATAACCACCACTGTAGGTGCTGTGCCCAGATGGTTCTCATCTTCTGGTCCCCTGGAATTGCCCATTGCCCCCATTGAAATTGAAAGGACAGAAGGACTGTTCTCCTTGATTATGGTAGCCTTGTCTATCCCCTGCCAACCTGCAGTGGGTCACTGTGTGCTGACTGGTGCACTTTGAGCATACGTGTTTGAACTTGCAGTTCACCCATGTGCACAAGGCCTTATTAAAACCACAACATGTTTTAGACACCGTCCCTGCCACTGCCTCCTTGATAGTCTCACCACCCAATATACCTTGTCCTGATAAAGCACATACCTATAATTCTGAATGGGTGTAATCCCATATCAGATCGCCTTGTGCTGCCATCTTGTGCCAGAATGCCTCCACATGCTTCAGACATTTGTAACCCAGCTTTACCTTATTTGCATCCCTGATAATGGATGAACAGGTCAGCAGTGGGATAGCCAATTCCAGATTCTTTTCTAGAAAGATGGCACTAAAAATAGTAAAGCTGGCCTGCCAGGTCTCTTTGTTTTTCCCTTTGTATATAACCTCATTGGCGGGGTTCCCCACCACCGCCAATGCCACTGCCTTCTCAGACTTGCCTACTGTTTCCTTCTGCTCATACTTCTTAGCTGTGTCTTTGTCTATCAATGTGAACAAATCCACAAACTCCTCTTTCCATATTTTCTCTTTTATTGTCAAGGGCACATGGTCTCCTAATGTCATACCTGTACCCCCCCCCGCCTGCAGCCAAGGAATCCTTACCGGTGCCCTCCTTACTACCTTTAATCTCTGCCAGATCCTTCTCCACTTTCTCTATTATAGCATGCCCCATGTCATTAATAAGCCCTTCCATGTATTCCTTCATGTCGCCTTCACCTGTAAGGTTGATCTTTTCCTTACTCTTTCCACCATCAGGCACCTCCAGATCCAGCAAGGGCTCTAGTTCTGGTCTGGTGCCAGCAGCCTCTTCCCCCTACCTGTCTTTTGGGGGGCAGGTGGTGCCTTCCTTTTCTTCGTGCACTTCTCCTCATCTTCCCATGGCCTTGCTGCCTCTATAAACTCAGTCAACTTTGCCATCAGCTGAGATGCCTTCTCCTTCAGCTGGGCACTCAAGGAAGGTGTTGGGGCCATCTTTGGTGCTATCTGGATGAGATGAGATGAAAAATTGCTTGTACTTGGCAAAACACTAGACTGCAAGGAACATAAATCACAGATTGTTAGATCTGTTAGCTAAAGGCATCTTCTTTACTATCCTCATAATTTTTTTTGTGTGTGTGATGTACCTCCTTACACCCATGTGGCTGGTCTTGTTTACACATGCCCACATAGACTCAGTGCTCCCTGCCCCACCTGCTCCCCCTTCTCTTTCTTTTTTTATATGTGTCCACTTCCCCCCACCATGCTAAGTGTGGCCCTACATTGCCACCATTGCTTCCATTGCCTGCAGGGCCTGCACCTATTTCAACCAGTTTCCCAACTTGTGGACTTTCGGTTGTGTTTTATCAGTGCAGATGGCCACCATTGCAATGGCCTCCCCAGTTATCACCCCAATGGCCCCTCCTCTCCCAGAAAAGGACCCTTTGCTCCATATTATATATTATATATATATATATATATATATATTTTTTTTTTTTTTGTTAAAGTGACAATATGAGCCAGTAGCATGTTTTGGGGATCAAACCCTGGTCTTCCAGTTGTAATGCAACCAATCCCCACTCAAAGTTCATCATCTAACTTCTAGAACATATGCCCCACTGTTGATCCAATGGTCCTTGCCTCTGCATCCGTATGTTGTCCATGAGCTCTTGTTCAAACCACCTCCCCACACCCTGGGCTTGCCTTTGCCTTTGTTCCTTGTCCAACCTACCAACCACTCTTGTGGTGCCATTGAAATAAGCCCTTCTTGTCCCTTCTTCTCCTGGGCCCAAGGACCATACACCCTGTGCTATCAGCAGCTGGGGGCCAGTCACCAAACCCCATCTCTGTGTAGCCCCCCCCAGCCAGGACAACCAGAACATTTTTACAAAAATTAGGGTGGCTTCTTAATTGTTACCACTCCAGCTGCTATCATCCTGCCACCTTTTGTTGTGTCCTGTACAGCAGTGGACCATGGTTACCTTACATTGTGGTCTCCCAGCTGTGCCATTCCACGTAGTCCCCTTTCTTAAGCCTTCCCCACATGTAACCCCATCTGGCCTTGTAGCATCCCCTTCGGATCGAACTGCTGTGCTAATTTATGCTTTTTTTTTTTAGTCAAAAGCCTCCTAGATGATGCTTTCTGGTCCTCTTCCTGGCTTCTGTTGGTCTCCAGCCTTGCTCCACCAAGCAGCAAACAACCCTGGTGGATCTAGGCCGAGGCGCAGTGATGCACATGCTGATATCACATGCCATCCACCATGCAGCCCTGCTTTTGGCCTGATCCTCCCTGCCATGGCTCTGCTCAGCACTTCCACATACAGCTACTTTTTATTAAACTAGAAACAATGTTTTTCAAGCCTGGAATAACTCATTCAGCAGACTTCTCTCCTTTTAATCCACTGGAACAGATTCACTCTCTCACAGCCATGCTGTCCCGTCTCCTCCCCATGGTGTGGCTTATCATTTCCTTCCCCTTGCCTCATGGCCCACCTGGTCAGCAGATCCTCCTGCCAAGACCCCATCATGTACCAAATTAACTATTTTTAATAATTCTCCTGCCACACAAGTGTGTTTCAGTTGCAGCCTCACACCCACTAGTGAGTTTGAAATTTTGGCGGCCCTGGATTGCACTTTTACTCCTGCAAAACTTGGGGGCAACTCAGAGATCAATAAAATCCCTTTAAAACAATGTGCCACTAATCTCCCTAAGCTCCGGCTCCCTAACCTGTCCTGTGGCCTGTGGCTCCAGCTTCGTCTTTTCTTTTTTTTTTATTTAACTACAGCTACATTGCCAAACTGCATATAAAAACCAAAGGGCTTACCAATGCCCTGCAGCCTGAATGAAGGAAGCACAGGGGAGAATCCTGCAGGGTCCCTGCTTCCTACCCATGGGACCAACTGCATGCAGGCCGTCCCCTTATGTATCATTTACCTTACATTGCTGGATCAATCCACAAGCCTCAAGATGTGCTGAGCCAAACAAATGAGTCTCAGCAAACAAGAAGGGGGAACTGATGCCTGAACCCTTCTTAAATACCCCTTAAGGACCCCAAACAGGACCCCTGCTAGCCCCACCCGAAGCCCAATCAAATTCCTTGCTGTGCTTCTAATGTTGTCTCCCTCTGTGACCTCACCTGCTACTGAGACTCCTCCCACCTTTAGTCTTATCTGCCCCCCTCCCCACCCCCTCCCTCTCTAGCACCTTCTCCCTACACATTCCTATTGGCAACCCCTGACAATTCAGATTGCCTTTAAGTGGCAACCCCATTTATTTCTAACTAATTCTCGAAATAACTTTTGATTTGCTCCACTTCGTCTTTTAACACTTAACTGTCTCCATTGTAATTAGTTCCATTGTAAGATTTGAGTGGAACTCTGCAGTTGCCTCTTCCAGTAATAAATTATTCACCTCATGTGCTCTAGAGTTATCATTCTTTCCTGGTAGAATAGAAAGCGTTATAAAACCTTGAAAAATCTAGCCCTGAGATACTTAGGTCTTCTGCTTGCTTTTGGCGAACAAATGTATGCTTTATTTTTATACGTTTTTCTTGCATTAATACTGAAATATAAGTAAGAGTATATACTAAGGTAGCTATGTAATTCAAGTTTACTTTTTTCTATTTTCTGTGTGCCATCAGAAATATGTGTGGGGAGAATCTAATTTTAATTAAATCAGGTAACTTTCAATCATTATTTTAGTGAATTTCTACCTGTACTACTTTCTTTCATGGATTCACATCCCTGTTTTCTAGAAATGTTATTATCAGCTCCTATAAAGGGTCAGTATTAATCTGTCCTTCTTTCTTTTTACCCCCATTATGACAAATATCATTTTTACCCACCCCCAATTCAGTTGACTTTTGCATGCCTTCAGCATTTGAAATTTCCTTGTTTGTTAATGGAGTGTTGCTAGATAGATAGAGAGATAGACAGACAGACAGACAGCAGATAGATAGATAGATAGATAGATAGATAGATAGATAGATAGATAGATAGATAGATAGATAGATAGATAGATAGATAGATAGCTATTTTATTTATACAGTGCCCATCTCCGGAGACTTGGAGTGTTTTACAATACAATTTAAAAGCACAATAAAACATTAACAATACACAAATCCAATACAGAATAAGCAGCAAAATACAAAGAAAATCAATTATCATATAACATAGTAACTAAAAACCACAGAATGCCTGGTGAAATAGCAAGGTTTTTAATCCTTTTTTAAAGAATTCCACTAAGGTTGTCTCCCATAGTTGCTGAGTAAGAGAGTTCCACAGGGTGGGTGTGGCCACTGAAAAGGCTCGGTCATCAGAGTTCCGCAACTTAACCCTTGGAACATTGAGGATGCAACCCTTGGCAGAATGGAAAGTCTGGGATGGGTGGTAGGGCATGAGGAGATCTTACAGATAGACTGGTCCCCGACCATGAAGGGCCTTATAGGTCAGTAACCCAGCCTTGAAGATAATCCTCCCTCTGACTGACTGGCAGCCAGTGCAGTTCACGGAGGACAGGCATAATATGATCAAACCTTTGTATGCTCAATGATAGTTGAGCTACTGCATTCTGCACTAGCTGCAGCCATCAGAGATTACCTCCAGAGAGCCCCAGGTAAAGGGTCTTGCAGTAGTCTAGTCTAGATGTGACAAAAGTATGTACCAGTAAAGTCAGGTCCTCAGGAGATAGAAGGAGTCAGATCTGGGCAATAGTCCTCAGATAATAAAATCCACTCTTAATGATGTCCGACACCTGAGCAACACATGTTAGGCCATCATCAAGGATCATGCCCAGATCCTTGACCTGTTCAGATGGGGCTTGGGGCACCCCCGTAACAAGACTGGAGGGATCCCACCATGTCCCATCCCCACCACCATGACCTGGATCCACCATCAGTACCTCGGTCTTGTCTGGGTTGAGCTTTAACCAGTTATGAGACATCCAAGACTGGATTTCAGCCAGGCAGCTTTTAAGCATGGAATCTGCCATCTGGCTACCCGGTGCACAGGACAGGTATAGCTGTTGCTCTTCAGGAAGGCAGTGTCTTCCATAGATAGAATGTACTGCCTAAGTTATAAATTATTCTCCTGTACTAGCTCAGACATATATAAAAATATATGCAAATTTACTTCTGACATTTTATTATTATCAATTGCCACTAGTTTAGTGATAGAGGTAGAAGCTGTTTGTTCATATGGAATTTTCATCATATTATTTTAAAACATTTTTTGGGGGGATGGGTTTATTTAGGCTAATTGTAGTTTTCTTCCATGCTGGGTATGCATTTCTCTCCAGAGGTCCATTGTTTATAACCAAAAAGATCACTAATTCAGTTTCAGTTCAATATATGCTTACCAAAATAAAAGGTTATAATTTCAGTTGCACATTTCCCAGTCCATTATGTGGTTCAGTCCAAAACATTTCATATCAAATGTTAGTCTTTTCAAAATGGAACATGCTCTTTTAAAACATTAACTAAAGAACAAATCCAACTTAGCGTCTGTAGGCCTTGAGCACAAATCCTGGAACACTTTTTGTCAATTTCCCACTTGATTGGCAGAACAAATTATCAGGATTGCTAATTTTAAAATGTCTTTGTTTCCAGATACATTAAAAAAATATATTCCATATAGCTGCTTTTCCTTCTTTCTTGCTTCAGGCTCCTTGGCCTGAACATAAGGGCTTCTGCTATGTACAGTACATAAACACTTCCCCAAAACACAATAAAAATACATTAGTAAAATGATCTTAAAATCTCATAACCAGCATATAAAAAATTGTAGAACTTCAACCTTTATACTACCAAAGTTTACTCTAAAATAAGCTGAGTAACTGAGTACATGATATACTTTGGATGGACTGCAAAAGAACAAAACTCTGGATCTTCATGTCATCATTACATCTACCGGCTCCCATCCCAGTTAGATTCACTCTTGCTTAGGGGGCTATTCTTTTCCAACTAAACTTCTAACCCTTGTAACTTATTAGTTACTGGGGAGCAGCAATATTTAAAAAAAAAATATGGCAGAGGCTCAAGACTCTCTATGTCCCCAAAGTGAACACTGTTTAGCTGCTCAGCTCGAAGTACTGGATGCTTGTGCAAAGGCTGATTTTAACATCGGCATTTATATAGGAGATGTCAAGAGTGTAGTATATGCTAAATGTACATGATGATGAACAAGTATCAGCTTTCTAATTGGATGCCATAAGAATCAAAAATACCAGACTTTCCAGATTTATTATTAATGAGCCAAAAAATGTATTGCTTAAAGTTAAAAAAGGTGGAATTAGGAAATAGCACTGCTATCACATCACAAATCTCATTGCCAACTGAAAATCAGTGAAGGAGTCCAAGAAAAGTTTTAAGCAGTTAGAGTCTCTGGGTTACAAAACAAAAATGTATTGTTCTTCAGATAATTTGAAAGGCCCCAAGCAAAAACAGTCCATCAAGTGCAGTCAGTAAACATTACTAAATAAATTGTCTGCTCAGAACTTACTATGGTCTCCAAAAGCAACCTCCAACCCTCTGTTTCCTTAGAGAAATTATCTCATCCTGCAAGACATGCTAAGTTTGCAAATTTGCAGAGCCATTTAAGGAAATCACTAGACTTTGTTGTTTAAAGACAATTTATCAGATTTTTCTTAAAGTCCACACTTTTTATCTTTTTTCTGTACTCTTTTCTTGCTCTTTAGTACTCATTAAGCATCCTTGCTCCTTATTCTTTTCTCATTATTTCCTTTGGTCCCTGTTCTTGACTTTCTGCTCTATACCTAGTCCACATTCAAATCTCTCAACTGTTCCTCCACTAGTCTGTTTTTCATTCACCATTCCACCAGCTTAAACTTCTGCTCCCAAGAAGCTGCAGCGTCCACAATGGGTTCACTCTACAGTCCTCCTTTTTCTTCCCTCCAGTAGGAATAATGTGCAGTTCCACTCAAAAGTATTGAGGTATCCAAGTAATCCAACATTTCTGGTTCTAAATCAAAGAGAAAAATACTTTCTCTGTGTGCAGTAAAATCAGCATAAAAATGGATGTACCCATAACCATGTGAATCCTCCTTGGCAACGTTGACATTTCTATATTAAATTAAAAAAATAACTCAAATCACAGATGCTGAAACATATTGCTGCATATACCACTCACAAGGATACCATTTTCTGCCTTTCTCTCCTAGATGCAAATGGCCTTTGGTTTCTACCAGACAGTACAAGAGTTTGTTACTTCAAGGCTGGACTATTGCAATGCTCTGTACCTAGGGCAATCTCTGGGTTTTGTGTGATGCCTACAGGTGCTGCAAAGTGCCATGGCCAAGGCAAATGATTTACGATGATTAAAATAATGAAATTCTGTTTTCAAGACTTGGAGTTCTGTGAATTGCACCAGTGAATGTTAGTCTAATTTCTGGATTTGGCTGGGATTCTATTGTCATTCTTTTAGAATGTATATAAATATTCAGAATAAAAGAAGGCTTAATATCAAGAGCATTAATTGAAAAAAAAATTACAATTTTATAGGAAGCAATCATAAGAAAAAAACATGTTCTGCAGATTTATTAATCTGACCTAAAATGACAAATTCTGTGAAATTATTTGTTTTACCAGGTGGGCAGACAGTCTAAGTTGTGGAATTTTACCAGGTTTTCTGGTAAAACAATTAAATCAGTGGCCTTGACCATGGACAGGCCCAGTATGTAAATTCTGTATTCAGATTAGATCACATCAGTACTGCAGCAGTTGCACTTGCTACCTATTTAGTGGTACAACACCTTAAAAATTTGTGTAGTTAACTTGCAAACCTCATATTATTTAGTCCCAGCATATCATGTATCTCTTCAATCAATCAATCAATCAATCAAAATCTTTATTTATTCAGGCGAACATCATTGAGCAAAGCTCATTTACAAGATGGACCTGAGTGGTCATACAAATGAGGATACAAGTATTATTACATAGACAAGAATAGAATAAATAGCAATACAATGGCATGAAATGATTATATACAACAATTTACATATATACAAGTAACAGTAGAACCATTTAGCCTGTAGGAAAAAAGGGGACAAAGGGTATAGCAGGCATAAAATATAAATTATATGGTCTAACTAGTTTTTATGAGAATATAATAGGTGATTTGGAAGAAAGAAATTGAATTAATATAATGGATGGAAAAAGGAAAGTGGGTCAGATAGGTAGGGGATTAGGCTTTATAAAAGCAATTGCAGAGCTCTGGAAAAAGGGCGGAGAACAATCTTTTGAAGGATGCCAGAGGTAGTAGACTATCTAGCTTCATGGATTTTTGGAGAGAGTTCCATGCAACTGCTAAGGAATAGCTGAAAGCAGCCTCCCATACCGGTGCAGGCATTGGGGACCTTTAATATGATGAGTTTACTGATCCTTGGTGTGTGCCTAGTTGTAATTTGGGTAAAGCAATCAGTGAAATAGGTCGGTAGTTTGCCTGTTAACGCTTTGAATATCCAGATAACAGCATTCCTATTTCTTCTGTGTTGCAATGATGTCCAGTTGACTGCCATATAAAGGAGCAATGATGGGTGCTGGAGGGAAGGTCAGTAATAAATCTTATGGACCTGTGATACAGGGTGTCCAGTTTATGTAAGAGATGACTGAACAATGGCAGTAGAGAAAATCAGCATAATCAATGAGGGATAGGAATGAGGCCTGAATTAACCTTTTTTTGGAATCACTGTTTAGGTAATGTTTTATTCTAAAAAATAGTCCGAGCCTCTGTCTTAGCTTTTTAAGTAGCTCTTCAATATGGACAGAATAGTCAAGCCTGTTATCTATCCAGATTCCAAGGTATTTGAAGTTATCAACAAATTCAAGTTTCTCTCCAAGTAAGGTGGATAAATGTAGGGTGTTGGATGCTGATAGGGTACACTCCAGATTGCTCTCTCTGCTCAACCGAGGTGCTGTTGCTGGCCTCCCATTGATTCTGTTTAAAGCAGTTGATGATAGGGCATTTTCAGTGGCTCCCCTTGCTATTTGGAACTCCCTTTAGTTTTATTCTAGGACTTCTCTTTAGTAGAGGTGTTTAAGAAGGACTGGAATTTTTTCAGAGATTACCAATGCTCATCCAAACTCAAAAATGGTGTCAAGGAAACCAGAGGTGCTCCATAGCAGGGAACGAAAAGCAAATGTATGTACCCAACAAGAAGAGTTAAGCAATAAGCCCTATGCACACTATCTTTAGAACAAACTGGAGTATTATAAAGATTAATTTCATTTCCAAAACTTCCTTTTCAATATACCAGTAGAATTACACAGCAGATCAACACAAAACAGTGCATAAACAATACATATCACGAAAGTGCTTTTCATTTTCATATTCCATCTGGCAACATGACATTTTCATGGCACAGTTGCCTAAAATCTCCATGTGTTATACGGTATCACCATGCGTTTTTCATGCTTTCTTAGTTTTTAACATCAGCCACATGCTATCGCTGCATTTTTGGTGCCAACTTGTCTCTTTGAGATAATGGCTGTTGATGATGAGGGGGTGTGACCATGAGTGAGCACATTTCACATGAGTGCTGAAATTTTGACATCAAAATGTGATGCCTTCCTAATGAATTTTTTTTCATTTTCTCATCTAATTTTTTCAAACTTACCTCCACTACTGATTTCTGTGTATTTTTTTTAAATCTGTTTGTTTCCTTTTTATTTCTTCTTCTAATTTATCATAATCCTTTCTGTATTTTGTTATCACTGTTAGAATAAGGTCATTTTATGCTTTATTTGGCACTTGTTCCTATTCACTTATAAATGTTTTGTCATCTGTGCCAAATGTTGGAGGTTTCTGAATTCTTAGATATTTGCTTTTTCCTCCAATAGCTACGTAATGATAATGCAAGCATAGGTGGTCTATTTGTCCCTTCTGCAGGGTTTCTGATGAATTTATATTCAAATCTAAGGCCACTTCAATTTTTGAACTACCAAACTATTCTTTGTAGGTTGGAGCTGCAAATTTTAAATCTTTCCCCCTTCATCTGTGTAGCTTAAAAAAATGCACACTTACTTATGTTGCCATTGTAGACTGGAATAAAACAAAATGGTCTAAATAGATTATCTTAGATGTGTAGTGTTCCTGGAGCAGTTGGCTAGCAGATACCCCTGTTGGGTCTAAACAGAAATTTGCACTAGGATTTTCTCGCAGATTGCCAACGCTCATCCAGACTTAAAAATGGTGTCATGGAAATCAGAGGAAGTCTACTAGCTAGCTAATTCAGGAAAATTAGTTTCACATCAAAGATAATCTATTTAGACAGTTTTGTTTTATTCCAATCTACAATGGCAACATGAGTGAATGTGGATTTTGTAAGCTACAAAGATGTGGAAGGGGTATGCATATTGTCACTCAGAGCCTTACATGAACAATGGTCTCATTTGAATGGTGCCAGCTGAATATCATGTTAGGGGCTTCCGATGCTAACAGGTCTGGGGGCACTGTTCACTATATTTCAAGGATCCATACTTGGGGCAGCACCACTCAACTTAATGCTCCTATATTCAGTCGGATGGCACCGATATGCTATCCAACTGAATATAGCATCCTCCGATACATGAACAATGGGCAAGCGCAGCTTACGTTATCATATCTTTGTGCCAAAGAAAGGACTCCAGTGTCACAAGTAGATGATTATAATTCCCAGGCAGAAAATGCATCAAAAACAGAAGCAATCAATGGGGCAAATAACTTGTTTTTCATGCAAATGTGTTTCACAATAAAAATGTGTTCAGAATAAGAAAGCAATATCCCGAAATTCAGTATTGTTAATGGTATTTCAAATGTAAGTCCTTCTAATACCAAGTCTAATGTTTTGCAGAAAATGTAATCATGTGATAGTGATACTAGTGGTCCATATTGAGAGACTGCTTCCAAAGGCAGCCAGTAAAGAAAACTTCAATCTGTGTCAGCTATGACCTGTATGCCCCTATAGATCTGGCAAAAACTGAGCTGCAAAGTTGTCTCTACAGGTGAGAACACTTTCTGCAGGAGTTTGTGTTGGGGAATGTTATCAAACAGTGTGGTTAAATTGAAACTCTTTAAAGAGAGTGGAGGATAAACCTATATTCGAGTCAACCGCTTTCACCACAGAATGATAGTAAAATGTGCGAATTTTTGACTAAAATCTCCTTTCCTCAAATGTCGGAGGACTTCAAGCAGATGTTAATTGCTCCTATTTCAAATGAGGAGATAGGGAGAGTTATTGACTCACTAAAATTGGATAAAGCACCCGGCCCAGATGGGTTCACACCTCTTTTCTTTAAGTTGTTCAAGGAAAGTGTGACACCGTTATTAAACCAACTATATACCTTTTGGTATGAGCAAGGGATTAGAGATAAGACCCTCTTTGAAGCCAGGATAATTTTGTTACCCAAACCTGGTAAGCCCTCAGATTTGGTCGGTAACTTTAGGCCAATCTCTTTATTAAATATAGATGTAAAGATCTATGCTAAGATTCTGGCCAATAGGTTAAAATCAGTGTGGCATGAGCTGTTGAGTCCTGAACAGGCTGGATTCGTGGCAGGCCGCTCTTCGGCTGACCATTTCAGGAAATTATTTTATTTAATTTCTGCGTCTACGAACCTGGATTTGGAAGCATCCTTGGTTTCGTTAGACGCAGAAAAAGCATTTGATCGAGTAGAGTGGGCCTTTATGTTTGCAACACTTGCTAAATTTGGTATTCCGGATAGATTTATACAGTATATTGGGATCCTCTATTTGTGTCCGACTGCTAGAATTCAATGCAACAATTTAATCTCAGCTGCTTTCCCCTTATTGAGGGGTACGAGACAAGGTTGTCCCTTGTCACCATACTTATTCAATTTGTATATTGAACCTTTAATAAGAACTATCAAATTGAACCAGTCATTCCAAGGGATTTGTATAGGAGACCTGGAATTTAAGTTATCAGTATTCACTAATGATTTATTGTTGCATGTCCGGAATACAACAACTTCCCTCCCTCATTTGCTTCACTTAATTTCCTGTTTTAGCGAATTTTTGGGATATAATCTAAACAAGAGCAAAACAACGGTTTATTCACTTTCCCCCTACCTTCAGAAAAGTTGGTGCCTCTCTCTAGGATTACAGTGGCAGACGAAATCCCTAGCTTATCTGGGTATCCAGATTTCGAGAAATCTAGAGGGAATGGCAAAATTAAATTTGAAGCCCCTATTCAAATCCATTAAGGAAGACTTAGAGAGGTGGTCAAAACTTCCTTTGACTTTCTCGGGGAGGATTAACACAATTAAAATGATGGTGCTGCCTAAAATCTTCTACCCTCTCTTCAATCTAAATGTGCACCTCTCTAGGTCCTTCTTTAGTCCGCTCTACAAATATTGCTCAGATTTTTTGTGGAAAGGTAGACCCCCTCGAAGAGCCTATTCTAAACTTTGTTCTCAACGGAAAATAGGAGGTCTCCAGATACTGGATTTTTATACTTATTACTTAGCAATTCACGTAGCGAGGTCGGCTCTGTGGGTTCAGGAAGCAGAAGTTTCTTCCCCCGGACTTGACCTTGACCGAGCGATTTCTAGTGAGGTCAATTTGGATTTGGAGTCCCTTTTATACATTCCATGGTCTAAGGTTCCCACTCTTGTCAGGAATACTCCATTAGGGTGGGATATCAAGGCTATGCATCAGCTTTATTTGAGATTAAATATTTCCCATGTATTTGATTTATCTCAACCCCTTTTGAGAAATCCCAATATTTTAATAGGCAATCAGCCCATTAAAAGGTTTTTGACTGACTCTCCCCTCAAACTTGGATTTCGGATTTTTGCTCGGGCAATTCATGTTTCCCTCTCTGTTTTGGTTGAAAAATTTGGGTGAAACCTCGGTGTTTGCTGTGATTGTTTCAAGTTCAAAGAAGCATTAGGTTTTTCCTGCGAAAAGGTAAAAGGTCTGAGGAGACAGGGATACTTTTGAGAAAGTTATGTGACCTCGCATTATCTGGTAATGCAGTTTCTAAAATCTACAAGTATATTTTAACAAGACTGGATTCTAAGACATCCCCTGTCCCCCCTTACTGGGAAATAAACCTATCTATGGGATGGACGGAGGAGATTTGGGAGAAAATCTGGGTCGATCTTTATTCCTGCATTAAACAAGATAGATTGAGAGACACCCAGTTTAATTTATTACACAATCTATATTTTTCCCCCGCCAAACTTTTTAGATTAGATAGACAGTGTTTCCCCGGTTTGCAAGGACTGTGGTGATCCCTTAGCTATCACCTTTCATAAAATTTGGTCCTGTCCAAAAATAGCGAAGTTGTGGCAGTCGGTCAAACGCTGGCTGGGCCCGTACTGTGATTTATAGGCCTTTTTCAATGTAGATGCTTGTATATTTGGGATGTACGCCCAAATTCCATCTAACACCCAAAAGTGCCAAATGGCAATGGTAGCTTCTGTTTCTAAATTATTAATTCTTTGTCACTGGTGGGATGATTGGGCCCCCTCGTTTAAAGAATGGTGGGATGAATTCTTGAATGCATTAAATGCGGAAAGGTCAGTGTTAACTTTCTTTAATGTATCAGGTAAATTCCAAAAGTGCTGGGGGAGTTTCTTTCAGAGTCTGAAGGATAGATACGGTTATTAGTAGAGGAGACTTCCTCCTTTACAACTTCCCCTCCACTTCTCTACTCTCCCTTTCCTTTCATTTTCCCATCCTGCATCCTTTTTCTCTTTGTCTTTTTTTTTTCACCCCCTTTATTCACTGTATTAATACCCTTATTTCTTTTCTTCAGTAATTGGTAGCCCGAGGTTACTCTGATTTCTGAGTTTCTCTTCTCCCATATAGTCTAGGTTGCTAGCTATCATTATGACTGATTTTAGAGCTAATACGGTACTAGATTTGTACTTCATGTTTATTGGATAGCTGCTGGAGGGGGTTGAGGGTAAGGATAAAGGGTATTGTGTGTATTTTATTCTGATTTTTTTGTCATATTTTGGTTATGTATCTTGTATATGTATCTTGTATGTTGTGTGTTTTATTTTTTATCCTTACAATAAAATGAAGTTATTTGCAAAAAAAAAAAAAAAAAATAGAGTGGAGGATAAGGTTTTCCTTTCTAGCAATGTATGAAGAGGAATTACCATCTCTAGGAAGGGAAACGGTCTTATAGTTCAAAATGTCAGTGGACTCTTAAGTAGGTTAGGACTGACTGAGATGGAGTAGTATGTATTGCTTGGGTAACTGTGAACTTTGGGTTACGCTCACTCTGTTCTTGCGATTGGGACTACCACACTGTCTGGGGTGTCACAAGGACATGGAACCCTGTCAAAGGGTTTCAACCACTCAAGGTGTCTCAGGGATGGGGTCCCAGGACCAAAAGCACCATATGGAAGAAAGCCAGTCCCAAAGAGAGAGACACTGCAGGGATGAGGTAGTCAAGAAAATTCTGGGCATTCAAAGGAGACGAATCCCTTCAATTCAAAGGTTTGTGGGGCTCTTGAATAGGCTAGGATTGATTTAGACTGAGTAGTATGTAATACCTGTGTAACTGTGAACTTTGGCTTATGCTGTCTGTCTCTGCTATGGAGACTACCACGATGTTGGGGTATCACAAGGATAGGGGATCATGATGAAGGATTCCAACCCCTCAAGGTGTCATAAGGATGGGATCCCATGACTAAAGGCACTGTAGGTAAAAAAGGTAAAAGGTACAATGGAAGACAGACAAGCACAGTGTTCCCTAGGGAGGAGAGATGCAACTAGGCTGAGACTCGGATATATGCGTGCCATCAACCTGCTCCAGCTCTTTTGGAGGCTACCTAAAGTGTATGACCTTTTGGCATGGAGGACAGTAAAAACCCAGTAGGAGAAGGAAACCTCTAGGAACCCAAAGCCTTGTTCACCTTTTCTCCATGCTAGGAACAACATTAGTGATGGCTGGGTTACTGCAATGTGGAAACCCAAATTAGGGGAAGATTTTGGAGGAAGACCTCCTACTCTATCATGCAATGGGGATGGCATGAGGGTGCCACATCCTAATCTCTGCTGCTAAAGGAGGTTCCTCATGAAGGAGGACCCCCCCTCCCCAAGGCAGGAAGGAGGATAGCGATGCCTGTTGAAAGATACACACCTGGGCTCCAGCCAAGGGAGGCCTAGGAAGGAAGCTGAATCCTTGAGGTGCAAGGCATGGAGTTGAGCCCTTCAGGGGAAGAGGTTCAATAGATGTATGATCATTGCCCTTGATGGTTGGGGAATAGGAAGAAGAAGAAGAAGCAGACCATGTGCAACTTAAGTAGTCATAGGAAGGAATAGCCATTGAATGTACTGCTGATGTAGTGTGCATCTAAAAGAGCCTTCCTGGGATGTAAAGGCCACACCCTCCAGTAGCTGAAGTCATAAATACTACATCAAGAAGTACCACTAAGTCAATCTGCATGGTGTGACTAAAGTTTCCCTTGGAGGATAGGACATACTCACCCAAAGAGAGAAGGACCCCACCCTAGTTAAGGGACCTTCCATCAAGATGCAGACTTTATGAGAGCAGAGTGATACCACTGGCCTTTAAGGCAGAGAGCTCTGGAAGAAATGATGTGGTCAAGGTTAGCATGCATCTGTGGAGGAGTGTGGGAGGCCAGTGGAGAAGCCTGATGGCCATAGAGTACATGGCAAAAGAAATGTAGCAAGCAGGATGACTGATTGGAGACAAATGAAGTCTGAGGCATGCCATACCAACTGAAAAGGGTTGAGACTGACTGAATACATGCCAGAAATTGAGTGTATGTATATGAAACAGATGAGGACACACGATGACCATTTCCATTAGGAAGGATAGCGAAGATTACTAGTTGTGAAGAATGCTAGGGAGACTGAAAGGCTTGTGCTGAAAGCAAAGCAAGGCCAAAAGTGGAAGCTGAAATACATGTAGGCTAATATGATTGAAGAGGAGCCATGGGCAGCATGAATTGAGGGCAGGAGTGGAAAACTGCAGATCAACTACCTCGTCAGTGAAGGAGTAGAGAATGAAATGACCACATGTGCAAAGGGCCCTTATAGGTCGTAGTGCAGTATGCTCAGTTTGCATTTCCAGCCTGTCTCTCACTGGAGACACTGAGGAGTAGAACAGCCCTTCCATGTTGTCCAGACTCCAATGACAAGTTGCCATGAAGTAGCTATTGAAGAGCTGCTAGCGCTGACAATAATGGACAGAAAAGCAAGCAGATCTATAAAAGCATGCCACCAGTTCCCCCAGAGCATAGCTGGTGGAACAGCATGCTGATGCATTTAAAGAGCTGAGAGCTGACCAGCAGCAAGAGCCAAAAGGCAACATAAGGAGCTAGATGGAGCAATCAGTGGGCCACAGATGGGGCAGAAGTGGAGAGGACACTGCCAACCCGCCACAAGGAACATCTGGTGGCAGCTGCATGGTCAAGGGAAGCAGAGGGAATGAGCAACTGTGCAGTGGCCAAATAAGTCCTTCTTTTATTAGTAAGAATGGTCAGAGGGGCATGTACTGTAGGAACTCATTTCCTGTGTGTGCCTATTATGCCAGCTACAGTAAATCACTCACCCTGTCAAAAGACTGAGTTCAACATCATCAGTAGATGTTGAATAGCTAAAGATATCTTCAGGCAGGTATGACAGATGACAGATGAGTGCCAAGAGTTTGCTATTCCCCCCACACCTCTCCAGACCCACTGTCTACAAGGATACCACCCAACAATAGAATGATCAACTTGGATGTTGCCCTGCTATATTACAAGAAGATACTCCTCTCCCAAAGAATGGCATTAAAGTACAACTTCTTCTGAAAATTCAGACTTCCGTACTGTAAACACTGGCACATACCACTCCCACAAACAGGCAGGACCTACACAGAAACTTTGAAAATGACAATAAAAAAAGTCTGTTAGTCCATGCAGTCTGTCCATAAATGTTAACCTTCTCCAAGAACTATTGTCTATCCAGGATTATTTATCCCTACTGCCCCTCCCAACATTTCCTGTCCTACTGCTACCCCCGGGTCACTATTAAATCCTTAACTCTGTAACAACCATATGTGAAATCATTTATGGTTTGGGAGCCCAGCCACTCTCTTAGTGAAACAGAATTTCCTCATGTCCCTCCTGAGACTCAGCCCCCCCCCCCCATAATCTTCAACTCATGCACTGCATGTGAAAGATTCCCTATTCCTGGTGAATAGTTCCTTGCAGTTTATCTTGTTCATTAATTTCAAGAACTGTACCACCTTCTGTCATTTTGCCACAAGCTCCCCGTACTTCACCACTGCTCCCTTTACTCCTCTCTATCTATCCTCCCCCCACACACCACCATCCTGGTTGCCTTGCTGTAGGCCTTGCTATATTGGATAGACTGTTCAATAATTTCTTATTAGGACTACCAAGTCCCTTTCCTCAGTAGTAGTGCCCAGCTTAACCAATACCATCTAATATTCCACCCTGTGTTTCTTGCTTGCTATGTGCATCACTTTGCAGTTTTTGGCATTAAATTTCAAATGCCAAACCATATAGAGCTACTGACGCCACAAAGAAAACTTTGAAAAACATAATATTTAGGTACAAGTCCGTTTGCATTCCATATGTATTCAATAGACTTCTCCTCTCCCTTACTTACTACTAACATACTAAAATGCCATCAGAGGAGGCCTAATGGACTTTCGTGTCTGCTTGATGGTCAGCACCCATACAGGGCACTGACTTTGCTGTCCCTGCCACCCCCTTGGGTTTCTCTATCCCAGGACCAAGATGTTCCCCTTGTATTTAACTTCCTCAGCTTCACTGTCCCCCTATACCTATCCCAGCCACTCTTGAACCCCTCTATAGTCTCTGCCTCCACCAGTCCCTTGCGCAGTGCATTCCATGGTTCCACTACCCTCTCAGTGAAGTAACACCTCCTCCTCTCCCCCTTCAGTCTCCTCCCCTCTAGCTTTCACTCGTGTCCTCTAATTGCACCCCCCACCTGTCTTTCTTTTGGAACACCCTGACTGAGCCTTTCTAGTTAATCCACTTTATGTACTTGAAGACCTCTATCATGTTCTTCCTGTCCCTCCTCTCCTCCAGGGTGTACATGTTGAGATCCTTGAGCCCCTCCCCATAAGTCCTTTTCCTCAAGCCCCAGATCATTTTGGTTGCCCTCCTCTGGGCCCTCTCCAGGACTGCAATGTCTCTTTTTAAGTACAGTCTCCAAAACTGCACACAGTACTCAAAGAGCAGCCTAACAAAGCAGTTATACAGAGTGAGGATCACTTCCCTCCTTCTGGAGGTGATTGCCACAATGATGCATCCCAGCAACATATTGGGTTTGGCCGCTGCCCTACTACAAGTCTCAGAGTTGTTCATTTTGACATCCACTACCACCCCCCCCCGGTCCCTCTCACCCTTGAAGAGTTTTAGTGTGTCTCCCCTCAGGGTATACACATGGCCCAGGTTTCTAGCCCCCAGGTGCAGAACCCTGCATTGCACTGCATTGAACTTCAGTTTCCACTTTCTCAACCACCTTTCCAGAGCCTCGAGGTTCTCCTGCATGGCCACTCTCCCCTCCTCCCCATCCACCGGCGCTCCCAGCTTTGAGTCATCTGCAAAGAGACACATTTCACTCCTGATACCCTTTCTTATATCAGAGACTTAGGCATTAAACAGGAGGGGCCCTAGGACCAATCCCTGGGGGAACCTACTAATGACTTTCCTTGGAGATGAGAATAGCCCTCCAAACATCACCCTCTGAGTATGCTCCAAGAGCCAATTTCCTATCCATCTGATCATCTGCTTCCCCACCCCCATTTCCCCCAGTTTAACCAGCAGACCACTGTGAAGTACCAGATCAAATGCCTTTGTGAAGTCAAGAAAGAGGATGTCCACCAGCCTACCCTGGTCCAGGGTACTCATCACTCAATCGTAGAACTCCACAAGGTTTGTCTGACACAGTCTTCCTGGGATGAAGCCATGCTGTCTATCATCCAGGTACCCCATTTGCTCCAGTACCCCCTTGCCTTTCCTTCATAATACCCTCCATCACCTTGCCCACCACCAACATCAGGCTAATGGGTGTGTTGTTCTCTGCCACCTCTCTTGATCCTCCTTCGTGGATAAGCATGATATGGGCCATCCTCCAGTCTTGGGGTACCCACCCCATCTTCAGAGAGATGTTAAAAAGTTCCTCTAGGGGGCCGCCAGGACATCCACCAGTTCCCTCAGCACCCTGGGATGTATTTCATCTGGCCCTGGTGCTTTCTCTGTCCTAAGGAACCTGAGGGCTTCCTTCACTCTCTCTACCAGAATTTTGACCTCCACGTCCTCCCCACTTGGCCCCCTGTACTGCCATCCTCCCCACCTGATGGTGCTGGCCCTTCCCCCTTCCTAGACACATCAGGGCTCCCGATCTCTAAGGGTCCCACCCCCTCCACCAGTTCACCCTCTCTCCCCCAGAAATATGTAATCCCCCCATCCTCCCTGGTAAAAACTGAGGCAAAATACTCTTTTAGCACCTAGGCCTGCTCCCCCACATCCTGTGCCCATCCCTCCCCTGTCCTAATCCTGCTTATCTGCTCCCTCACTTTCCTTTTTTCCCTAATGTATCTAAAGAACCCCTTGTTTCCCCTCCTGATTTCCCTTGCCAAGATGTTCTCCTTCCTCACCTTGGCGGATCTCAACAACCTGGTGACCATCCTAGCCATCAGTTCATACTCCCTCTGATTCCTTTCACTCCTTGAGTGTTTGAAGCACCTATAGGCAGCCTTCTTTTCCCTTACCACCTCCTGAACCTCCCATGGTCCACCAACAGGGTTTTCTGGCCTTACTGAATTTGCGCTTCACTCTTGCACAGGATCTGGTAGTCTTCTGTACCCCCTTCCTGATGATCTCCCACCTACTATCAGCATCTATGTCTGGCCTTATCTGGTCCAAATGGCACTTAAGGCTCCTACTCATCCCCCTGAAATCCGCACCCCTAAAGTCAATATCCACTGTCTTTGTGCAGCTTTCCTCCCTCCCAGGTCCAGGAAAAACCAGACTGTGGCATGATCACTCCCCGCCAGCAGGTCCCTCACCTCCAGGCTGCTAATCTGGTCACTGTCCGCCAGGACTATGTCCAGTGTCTGGACCTCCCTAGTCAGCTCCCCCACCTGCTGGGTCAGAAATGCATCCTGGAAGACATTTAGCAAACTCTGCTCCCTGGACACTGGGGACATCATAGTCCCCCAGTCTGTTCCTGGCATGTTTAGGTCCCCCATCACCAATACCCTTCTCTTTCCCAATCTAGAGTGGCCCATAACATTTGCCACCAGACTGTCTTCCAGTTCCAGAGACAGCATGGGGGGTCTGTATACCACCCCTATATTTACTGTCTTACCCCCCCTGCATTCTCAGGGTGACCCAAATTGCTTCCACGCTCCCCTCTGCCTTCTCCACCCCTCCTATACCAATGCCATTTTTCACTATCAGTGCTACCCCCACTTCCTTACCCCCTGTTCTTCCTGAACATAGTGTAGCCTTCCAGGTGTGGGTCCCATTCATGCCCTTAGGTGGTCCAGGTCTCAGTGACAGCTGCCACATCTACTACCCTCTCAACTAGTATCGCCTGAAGCTCAGGCATCTTATTTCCTAAGCTCCTGGAATTTATCAGGACCAAACTCCACCCCTTTCCCTTTCTCCCATTCCCTACTATCGCACCCCCATATGGCCGCATGATCCCCCACACCCTCCCAGCTGGTCTTTTTCCATATCCCTCCAGCCCCTTAGGGAAGTGGAGCCTGAGTCCCTCTTTTATCGGACCCCCTGCAACAGTCTCTTCTTACATCCATCCCCCCTTCGCAAGTTTAAACCTCACCTTTCGCTGATGAACCCCGCTATTTTCAGTTTTAGAATTTCCCTTCCTTCCAAATTGCGGTGGAGCCCATCCCTAGCGTACAGCCCCTTATCCTCCCAGGTTGCACCCCAGTCCCCCACAAGCCCATACCCCCTAGCCTCACACCATCCCCTGAGCCACTGATTAACCACCCTAATTTTTTGCTTGTTCTCCGCACTAGCCCTTGGCACCAGCAGGATTTCCAAGATGGAGATTGAGCATCATATGGTGTGGCAAACCCTGGCCAGCTCCCAGTACCTTGCCTGTATCTCTAATTCACTATTCCCTTTTATGTTGTTTGTACCCAGGTGCACCAGTATGTCTGAAGACCCTCCACATTCCCTTGCCAATGAATATACCTTGTGCTTGGCCTTGTGCACCATCAGGCCAGGGTGACATTTGGTTCTTACCGGACAGGTTTTACCCTCCCCCTGCCCCTCTAACTGGATACCCATGATCATGGAATCCTCCAACAGGAGCACTCTAACCTCCCCCATATCTCCATGCTCACCCACCAGGTTTCCCCTCCTTCCATGCCCGTCCTTGTCCTTTCTTCTGTCCTCTCCCCCAAGCCGACTTCTCGCCCCTCCCACAATCTGGGTGTCAAATGTAGCCCCCTCCCTATTGTCTCTGGCCACTCCCTCTACTCCAGTTCTGGACACCCTCCCCCCACCAGAGTGTCCTTTTTTGCATCACTATCCCCCCATCCCCTCTGTTGACTGGTCCTTCCACCCTATCTGTTGGCATAGCCTGGCTCATACTCCCTTCCATCCCATCCGTGTTCAGTGCCCCCCTGCCTGCCATGCCCCCCTGGCCCATACCCTCAGCCCCTCCACTTGCTGCAGTCTCCCCCTTGTTCATATGATCCTCCTCCTTGCCCTGCCCACCCTCCTTCATCCCCTCAGCCTGTCTGGAGCCACCCCCCTTCCTCCACTTTCTAGCACTATGCCCCCTTGCTCTTCCTGATTTCTGTGCCCTGCCTCTTGCCCCCTCCTCCCTTCCCCTCCCTGTCTGCCCCTGCCCTAGCTGCATCCTCCTCCCAAAACTCCCCTCTTCTACTACCAGATGTAGAGGGTCAAAATGGTTGCTAAGTCTAAAACCAGCACCCAGGACTTCCCCACCTGACCCACCCCCCATCTCAGTTCCCTCTGGACAACCTCAGATGCCTGCCTGCTTTATTGGAAATTTCCTCCTTTTGGGCCCCTTCTGGCAGTGGCCCCTTTTGCCCCCCTGGGTGTCCCCCTTCACTCCTCTTCCTATGCCAGAGACTTCAGCCCCTGGTGCAGCTATGTAGGTGACCCGTTACCCCCTACTTCTCCAACCCTCCCATATCCCCCAAATCAACCAGCTGCCTCCTAATTCCCTCAGCCTCCTCTCTAAGCTGTGCCAGCTGCTAGAACACTGGCAATCAATGAACTTCCAAGCCCAGTCAATTATCATGGATGCCCCACACCCTGTACACCCAACCATCCTCCCAAAGATGCCCGCTCTAGTGACATGTGGTCCCCTCCCCATCATAGCAGATTTCTAGGACAATAAGTACCCCCAAATAAACAAACAATCCTTCTGGGTTCCCAAAAGGTATGAGCTACAAAAGCTACAAGGCTTTACAAGTATCCAAGCTACAAGTGGTTTCACTTAACAATCTCCCACACAGCATACAAGGTGTCAGTCCAAAAACTGATTTCCCAAGGACCAAGGCTACAAGTTCACTACTAGACCAGCCCACTCCTATCCCAACTGGAAAGGCTGTAATTCTGATTTCTCAATAAAATAAAAAATAAAATAAAATAAAACAAAACTCCTCCCCTGCTGTCTATTTAATAGAGGTCGGGGCCAGGGTGGGGAGGGGCACAATTATAGCTCATTCTGTGACAAGGTCCCAAGTCAAGGCAGCTGGGCTTGCACTTTAATATACCAGCTACGAGTTTAAATTTGGTGCCCTGCGCTCTGAATGGGCCACCCCCCCTTGCAGTCTCCACACAGAAGCCCAATCTCTGTCCATCCTTGGCCCGTCACCATTGCAGTCGCTGGGAAAAGTTTGCCCTGGTACCCCTGCTGCTGCCAATGCAGCCAGCAGTTCGGCTCCTCCCGCCACCAATGCGGCCTCTGGTGCGCTCTCCATGCCAGCAATCACCCTTGCTGTCTCCCACCACTAATGTTGCCTCCGGTGCACTCTCTCCCACAGTCGATGTGGACATCAATCACCCTGGCCCCCCAGCTCCTCCAACAATTACAGCTCCTTCTGTGACAAGGTCCCAAGTCAAAGCAGCTGGGCTTGCACTTTTGTAGACCTGCTGTGAGTTTAAATTTGGCACCCTGTGCTCAGATTGGGCCACTGCTCTCTCTTACAGTCTCCCCACAGAAGCCCCGCTCTCTCTCCAGCCCCAGCCCGCTGCCATTCCAGCTGCCAGGAAAAGCTTGACCGGTGCCCTACCTGCTGCCGATGCAACCTGCAGCATGGTTCTTCTTACTGCCAATGTGGCGTCCAGTTGCTCTCCATGCCAGCAATCACCCCTGCTCTCACCCACCGTTGATGCAGCTTTCGGTGTGCTCTCCACACCAGCAATTGCCCTGCTGTCTCCTGCCAAAGATGCATCCTCTGGTGCAATCTCTCCCACCACTGATACGATCTCAAGTGCGTTCTCATCTGCCACCGATGTGGCCAGCAATCACCTCAGCCCCCTGGCTCCTCTAACAATTACAGTTCCTTCTGTGACAAAGTCACATGCTCTATATATCTTGGAGTACATCTCCCTCGTTTGTTTACTCCCTACTTCAGGTCAGAGTCCTTTGTTGTGACATCACAATCTGTTGCCATGGCAGTAATTGTGATGTCACAAGCAGAGCATTATGTCCTCAGGTAAGGAGAAAGCAAAAGGAATGGATGAAGTCTTCAGAAGCAAAGATCCTGTTTTCATGCAAATGGCCTTAGTAATAAATAACGAGGATGAGAAATACAGAACTAATGTGAAATACAAGCTGAACTGTGTCTAAATAATCTGATTTGTTAAAGTTGTCTTAATGGCATAAGCTGCTCTTGAGACCACCCCTCTAACCTGTGCAGGTCCATCTGCAACCACTTTAGCCCTTCTTCACTATCTACCCTACTACGAAGCTTAGTGTTATCCATGAAGAGACATATTTTGCACTGAATACCTTCTATGTCACTAATGAGCATATTGAAGAGGGCTGAAACATAGAAACATAGAATTTGACAGCAGATAAGGACTGCTTGGCCCACGTAGTCTGCCCATTTTCCTACCTAACAGATAAGCTGCAGATCCTAGTTAACCAACAGCTTACTTCCTCCTATCCCCCACTAGGACTGCCTTATGCCTGTCCCATGCATTCTTGAAGTCCCCCAACGTTCTTGACTCCATGACCTCCTCAGGGAGGCTGTTCCATGCATCCACAACCCTCTCAGTGAAAAATACTTCCTCACATTACCTCTGAGCCGTCCCCTCTATCTTCAAATTGTTCTTGCCATCTCTTTTTTCTGGAAGATGTTACCCTCTTGGACTTTTGTTAATTCCCTTGAGGTGCTTGAAAGTTTCTATCATGTCCCTCTCTCCCTTCTTTCCTCAGGGTATACATATTAAGCTCCTTTAGTCTTTCTTAGTATGTCTTCTGGTGCAGACCCTGCACCATTTTGGTTGCCCTCCTCTGGACAGCCTCCACTCTGTCTCTGTCTTTGCGGAGATGGGGTCTCCAGAACTGCACACAGTACTCCAGATGGGGTCTCACCAACTGTCTGTACAGAGGGATAACAACTTCCTGTTTTCTACTATTGATGCCTCTTCCTATGCATCCCAGTATCCCCCCAGCCTTCCTTACTGCCTTCTCACATTGCTTGCCCACCTTTAGGTCATCTGATATAATTACCTTCCATGTCCTTTCTATTTTACTGTGGTCAGTATCTCACACCCCCATTGTGTACACTTCCCTGGTTTTGTTTCCCATGTGCATTACCTTGCACTCCTTTGCATTGAATCTGAGCTGCCATACATTTGACCATTCCTCCAACCTTGCCAAGTCCCTTCTCATCTTTTCCACTCCATCTTGTGTATCAACCGAGTTGCAGATCTTTGTGTCATCTGCAAAGAGACATACTTTTCCTTCCAGTTCCTCTGCAATGTCACTTATAAAGACATTAAAAAGGACCAGACCCAGTACTGAACCCTGCGGTAGCCCGCTAGTAACCCTCCTTTCTTCACTGTGTACTCCATTTACTACTACCCTTTGTGTTCCGCTGTCTAGCCAATTTTTTATCCAGGCTACCACCTTGGGACCCACTCCAAGGCTGGCTGTCTTGTGTATTAATCTTTTGTGTGGGACTGTATCAAATGCCTTGCTAAAATCTAGGTAGGCCATGTCCACAGCCCCTTCCTGGTCTACTACTTTGGTCACCCAGTCAAAGAAATCTATTAGATTTGTCTGACACGACCTTCCCATCGTGAATCCATGCTGCCTTGGGTCCTGTGTCCCACTGGCCTCACGGGTACTTAACAATTCTTTCCTTCAGAAGTGATTCCATCATTTTCCCTACCACTGAGGTCAAACTAACTGGTCTGTAGTTTCCTGCCTCTGTCCTGCTCCCACTTTTGTGAAGAGGAATCACATCTGCCCTCCTCCAGTCCTTGGGTACCACCCCATCCTCCCATGATTTGTTAAAGAGAGTAGTCAGCGGTGTCACTAGTTCTACCCTTAGTTCTTTTAGAATTCTTGGGTGAATCCCATCAGGCTCCATTGCTTTGTCCACCTTCAATTTTATTAGTTCTTTCAGAACCCTTTCTTCTGTAAATGGACTGGTATCGACCACTGTCTTCAGAGTGTTTCTCTTATTTGGTTTAGGTAACTCCCCCTCCTCTTCCTTTGTGAATACTGAGCAGAAATATTCGTTCGGTATCCCTACTTTTTCACTGTCACCCTCTACCCACATTCCCTTCCCTTTATTAAGCTTCAGTATCCCTCCTTTGGTCTTTCTTCGCTCCCTAATGTACCTATAAAGGTCTTATCCCTTTTTAACAGAATTGGCTATCCTTTCCTCGGTTTGGGCTTTGCTATTCTGACTGCCTTCCCAGCCTCTTTCTGCTTTAACTGATAAAGTTCTCTGTCCTGCTTCTTCTGTGTTTCCTTATATTTCTTGAATGCTGTCCTTTTCTCCTTAACCTTCCCTGCCACCTCTTTTGAGAACCATAGTGTTTTTTTCCTTCGTTGTGTTTTATTGATTTGCTTTACACAAAGGCTTGTTGCCTCTGTGATGGCTGTTTTGATCACTCCACATTGTTCCTCCACCCCTCCTTCTTGCCTGTTTGCTAGTGCTTTTCTGAGTCATTCTCTCATTTTCCCAAAGTCAGCCCTCCTAAAGTCCAGTACTCTTGCTTTTGTATGGCTGTGTTTATCGTGAACCACACTGTTTGGTGATTGCTTGTTCCCAGATGGCTACCCACTTCTAAATCTGAGATTCTTTCTCCATCCCCATTTGAGAGTACCAGGTCTAAGATTGCTCCCTCCCGAGTGGGTTCCAATACTAGCTGTCTGAGGCATGCCCCTGTAGGGCATCAATAATGACCCTGCTCTTGGATGTGCCTGCAGCAAAGGTGCTCCAGTTAACATCTGGCATATTCAGGTCCCCCATCAACAATATCTCCCCTTTTTCTGCCATTCTAAGAAAGCCTTCTATAATTTCCTTGTCCATTCCCTCCCCCTGAGATGGGGGTCTGTATACAACCCCCATGCGGATTGTGGTGCCATTTTCTGTCTCCAGGGTGATCCAAAGTGCCTCATCTGCTCCCTGTTTACTCTTTAGTTCTGTTGCTTTGATCCCTTCCTTTACATAGAGAGCTACTCCTCCTCCTCTTTTACCCTCTCTGTCCCTCCTGTAGATTGTGCATCCTGGTATGTTGACATCCCAGTCATGGTTCTCTGTGTACCATGTTTCTGTGACTGCCACAATATCCAGGCAACCCTCTTCCATCAAGGCCACTAGTTCAGGGAGCTTGTTCCACAGACTATGTGCTTTGTTACTCATTACCCTCCACTTTTTGATAGCCTTACCCCTTGTAGCCCCATTTCTGTCCTTACTGCCTTTGCCTTTTGTTACATTTAAATCTGTTCTGCTCCCTAATAACTTCTGTACCTTGGTGTTTACCTCACTAATCACCATGTTTTGTGGGGGGAGGCTTGGATTTCCTGCTCCTTTTCAGTGCCTCCCCCATTGGCTAGTTTAAATGCTTGCCAATGAAGCATTTAATCCTCTCACCTAGGATCCTGGTTCCCTCCTGGACAGATGCAGACCATCGCACCAGTATAGGTCTGCATCCTCCAGGTGGCTCCCAGTCCCCAGTGAAGCCAAAACCCTGAGCTCCACACCAGTTTTTCAACCACTCATTGAATTCCCTGGTAAGAAGTGCCCTAGCATCTCCCTTGCCATAGACTGGCAGCACCTCCGAGAAGGTTACTGTATGCGCTACTTGTCTAAGGACCCTTATCAACTCTACAAACTCCTCTTGCACTGTTCTGATCCCATTCCTAGCCAGGTCATTTGTCCCTAGGTGGACAATGACATCCATCTCCCTCCCTCATGCAGCTCCTCCCACGATCCTGAGGATTCGATTCCTGTCCCTCCAAGCCGTGGTGCCAAGAAGGCACCTTACCTCCCTCTCCCCTTCCTCCCCCATTTCTACCCCCTAATGATTGAGTCCCCCACCAGGAGTTGTTTCCTTCCCCTCTGGGGTCCCATGCCACCCTCCTGTGGGTCTCCTTTGTGAAAGTTCCCAGCATCTTCCTTGGTCTCCACTGCAGGTGCCTCCATAGAGGAACCACTATCCACCAGAAGAGTGAATTAATTGTGGAGAGGTACAGCTGGATGGATGCAACTCTGTTCCACCACCCTCTCCCTCCTTGAGCCCACCCTGGTTCAGTCTCTCCTCTTTCTTGGCAACCTCTGAGGTAGTGGCATTGGCCCTGGTGGTCCCTGGGTGGGGGAGGAGGTTTCATGAATCCTAGCCAGGTCAGCATGGAGACGGGCAACCTCCTCTCTCAGACCAGAGAGGTGCCTGCAAATAGGGCAGCATCGCAGCCTCCAGAATGTCTCCCGGAACACTGCCGCACCACAGCCATTGCACTGCACCACTCCTATCATGTCTTATTTTGTGTCCTCTCTACTGTTTCTCTGGTTGCTTATTCTCTCCTCTCCTTACAACTCTCACCCTTCCTGTTCTGGGACAGCAGCTTCCTATCTTCTTCAGTAGCCTCCTTTATCTTTGCTCAATATCAGACCACCAGCAGCTAAGGGGGAAGAGTGAGCTACTTTTTTTCCTTTAGGGTTGACAAAACCAATGTTTCTCTATGATCCTTTCCTTCCTACTGCCAAACAGGAAGTTCCTGTTGACAGTCAAATCCAGTGGCTTTAAAAGTAGAACTGGCTTTGGGTGGGATGGAGGGCAATTAGTAAGAAAAAAGGCTAGCAACAGGAAGTTGTAATTTGACTCACCTGCTTTTATAGTGTCTAAACCACACCCAGGTAAGCTCTCTTTCCTCCTACTGGTTTAGCAAAGTCAGCTGATACAGTACCCTTCCCTGCACAGAACACACACTGACTTTCTTTCTTTTTTAACCCTAAATAAGACCCCTTCTACTTCTAATAAAGTTATCTGTCTACTTAATCTTAACAGTCACTGACTCCTGCTGAGATATAAGTTTTAAATTAATAAGAAAATGTAGCTTCTTTTAGTTAGCTGCTTTCTGCTCTACAAGCAAGGCTAGCAACAGGAAGTTGTATTTTGACTCACCTGCTTTTATAGTGTCTAAACCACACCCCAGGTAAGCTCTCTTTCCTCCTACTGGTTTAGCAAAGTCAGCTGATACAGTACCCTTCCCTGCACAGAACACACAGTGACTTTCTTTTTTTAACCCTCAATAAGACCCCTTCTACTTCTAATAAAGTTATCTGTCTACTTAATCTTAACAGACACTGACTCCTGCTGAGATATAAGTTTTAAATTAATAAGAAAATGTAGCTTCTTTTAGTTAGCTGCTTTCTGCTCTACAAGCAAGGCTAGCAACAGCTGAACTCAGGACTAAGCCCTATTGCACCTCCCTTGTGACCTCTCCCTGGATTTAACTCTGTATACCACTACTTTCTGCTGTCTCCCCTCTAATCAGATACTTACCCATCTAACTATGTCCTTCACCACACTTAGATCTTCCAGCTTCTTCAGCTGTCTTTTGTGTGGTACCAAGTAGAATGTTGTGCTGAAGTTGAAATAGAGTGGAACTAGTATTGCATGTCCCCTATCTACTGCCCTAGTGATCCATTCAAAAAATACAATCAGGTTAGTCTGATGAGATCTCCTTGCCGTGAACCAGATCTATTTATTATCCTGGAGTCCACTGCTCTCCAGATAGTCCACTAGGTCCTCTTTCTATAGTATTTCCATCAGTTTACCCAAAATAGAGTTAAGACAGACAGATCTGTAGTTACCCGATTGCTCCTCATCCCCACCCATATGGAGTGGAATTGCATCCTCTACCCTCCACTCTTTTGTTACAACCCCTGACTGAATTGTGTTACTTAACAGCCCAGCCAGAGGTTCAGACAATTTCAATGCCTGTTCCCTGAGTACACTCAGATGCATCCTGTCCCGCCCATGGGCCTTGTCTATCTTCAGGGCTGCCAGCCCTTTTTTAATGTTTTCACTTACCTTCTGCTTCATTTCTATTAACCTCTAGCAGCAGTCTTTATTTATTCTTTCAGGCAGAGGTCCACTGTCTACTGTGAAAACAGCAGAAGTAGGCAGTGTCAGTGGCTCAGTAGGTAGCACACTTGCCTCTGAGGCCGGGGGATCAGAGGGCTGTGGGTTCAGTTCCCACATCTGGAACTTGGGTTAATATCCCAGTACTGACACTGTAATGCAGCATGAGAGGAGTGCTGCATTTCTGAGGTGCCGTCTTTCAGATGAGACGTTAAACCGAGGTCCCATCTGCCTGGATTGGTGGTAGTTCAGGTGAATGTTAAAGATCCCATGGCACTTATCGAAAACAGTAGGGGAATTTCCCTGGTGTCCTGGCCAAATTTCCCTCATTCACTAAAAAAAAAAAAATACCACCAACGGCTTAATCTGGTTCAAGGTCAGTTGGCATTCATCTGTATCCCCCTCCCCCGGGTCGTGCCTGAAAATAGGCAGGATCTGTCTAGTCCACTTACCCGGTCAACAAAAGCTAAATAAAAAAAAAAAAAATTAACAATGGTTGTCTTCTACATGCCCCCTCTGTTGGCCTAGCAATTCCACTTAATGTCTTTTTCATTAATATACATGTGAAAAGGTGTTATCCCCACTGTTGACCCCACCCCAGTATGCAGCTATGTGTCTGCTTTTGAAACTCTTACTTTTCTTTTGGCCTCCCTTGATTTCATCTTGTTTTCATTCCATTGTTCATCCCCTTGCTTCTCCTTGTATCTGGTGAAGGACTTCTTCTTGATTCTCAATACCTTCCTGACCTCCTCGGAGAACAAGATTGTTCTATTGTACTTGTTCCTCTTGGTAATCATCCACCAGCATAGATACATAGATACTGTCATCAGATAAGGGCCTATGGCACACCCAGTCTGCCCATTTGAGCCTGTAAGATCACTTTAAGTTTTTCTAGAAGTCAATTGCCCTTTACCCTGACCTCGAGAATTCTCTTATGTCTATCCCATGCATTCTTAAATCCCGTGATTGTTTCATCCCCCACCACTTCCTCAGGCAAGGTGTTCCACTTGTCCACCATCCTTTCTGTGAAGAAATTTTTCCTCACATTTCCTCTGAATCGCCTTACCTCCAACTTCAACCCATGCCCTCTAGTCCTGGAACATCTTTTTCACTGGAAAATAGAGTTTCCTGCATCCTGTTCCTCCCAATGAGGTGCTTGTATGTCTCTATCATATCCCCTCTTTCCCTTCTCTCCTCCAGGGAGTACATATTCAAGTCCTTCAGCCTGTCCTCATAGGACTTGTGATGCAATCCCTGTACTATCTTTGTTGCCCTCCTCTGAACCTTCTCCACCCTGTCTATGTCCTTATGTAGGTAAGGTCTCCAGAACTGTACACTGTATTCCAGGTGGGGCCTCACTAGTGTCTTGTATAGAGGAATTAAGACCTCCCTTTTCCTACTGGTGATGCCCCTGACTATGTATCCCAGCATCCTATTTGCTTTACCTGCTACCTTGTCGCACTGTTTCCCTATCGTGAGGTCATCAGAGATGATAACCCCAAGGTCCCTTTCCTGCTTGGTGCATGCTATATCCTCATCCCCCAACTCATATGTTGTTCCTGGGTCTTTGTGCCCCATATGCATGGCATCATAGCATGACTTTATTGCCTTTAAAATTACCCCTTTAAATTCTACCTCATTTCTTCCACACCCCAGAGTCTACCAGCTGTAACAATCCTACAGCAGACTAATTCCCTCGTCTGGTTAACATCGTCTCTTTTGAAATCATGAACCTCATCCTTTGATGAGGATCTAATGGTGCCAAGAGCCTTGTTCAAACAATGTGGTTTTATTATCACTGGACTCTAGTGGTTGTCCCACCCTCACCTGCCCAGCATTTCTGAACTGGTGAGGATTACACCGAGAATGGTAGCATGCCTTATGGGTTCCCTGACTAGGTGCACTACTAGGAAGTCCTACAACCTATCTAGCAAGGACCAGCTTCTGGTGCTCCTAGCTGCTTGAATATCCCAATTGATGTCTGACAGGTTAAAGTTCCCCACTACCACTGCATTATCCTTTGAAGCCCTCATCTTTATTTCTGCTGCTGGTTCCCTATCATCCTTATCCACCTGTCATGGTGGCCTATAGACCACACTATGCACATTTTCGTGTCAGTGGCCATCATGAGCTGCACCTATAGTGATTCCATTACCCTGCCCCCCCCATGATGAACCCATTTGTTACTACCTTTATAATTTCCCTGACATAGAGTGTTACTCCTTCTCCTTTACCTTTCCTCTCTCTTGGTCATTCATAGGGTAACTTCATCTCAGACCACCAGGTTCCTATCATTGTTCCCTTTGATCTATGTTTACATAATTGCTATGAGGTCCTATCCCACAGCAGCCACTATCACCTGGAGCTCACTGACTTTGTTTCCTGGGCTCCTGGCATTAAGTCAGACCACCTTCCATCCTACACCTAAACCCCTTCCATCTTTTATAGATCCTCCCCCTTAATCGTCCATCCATGTATCGCTCTTTTGTACATACTGTAATTCTCTAGTAAATTTCTTTACACATGGGCAGTGATGGAGATAGGCACTACCAGAAGGAATCCAGTTAATGGAGAAAACTAAAAGACTGATTAAGTTCAAGCAAACATATTGCGGAGGAATTTCTGCTATGTACATTTGTGTCAAAAGGAATTAAGTGAACAAAATGAACTGCAAAAATGTACCATGTTGGAAGAGATATGTTACTAGACTCCAGAGGTCTGAGTTGTAAAACTTCAGCATCATGCTCATTGGATTAGTACAGCACTTAGTATTTTTAGCATGGCCAACTGACAGTTATCATGGCTGCTGCTATTTTAAACAAGAACTAGCCAGAGACAATACAGCTGCAGGAAGCTTGTAGGAGAGCCAAGGAATAAGTGCCACTGAATGCCTTTACCAAGATGGCAGTGGTGACAGAATTACACATGTGTGGCACTCGCATGTGCGTAGTTCTGTCAAATGGCAAAATGCCATTCCCAAGATGGTGGAGCCACCAGAACTGAGCATGCACAATGTGTGTGCATGCCTAGTTCTGTTCTGAAATGTGGACGTGACAGACAGCACAAGAAATAGTGCAGCCATGCCTGCATCGTGAGCGGCCATGGTGGACCATTTCTGACTGTCTTGGGGTTTTGGAAGGATCAATCTGAAACTCCAAAACAGAAATGTACTACAGTCACTCATTTTCTGAGCGACTGTAAAACAGTTGCAGGCTCCACCCATGCAGCCTTTAAAAAATCACTTAGTGCATTGCTATGCTATTAACTTATTAGCAAAAAGACATCAATGCTCCCATACAAATGAGCATCTCGTCTATGCATATATGATGCACTGGTATTTTAAATGGTTCCTGGAAGCACTAAAAGGTTTGCAACCAGCGCTATGTTATAATAAATTGTTGATAATAACGCATTGTTAAAACCATGGAACCCTGCCCTGGCAATACATGAAGTAAAAAAGAAGTGAACATTATCTGGTAGTTTAGTATCTCTCCCCTTCCCCCTCCAGGATGACAGATAAATGAAAACTACTCCTTGGTAGTCTACTGTCTCTCCACCCTTCCACTTCCGGCAGCCCATGATATGACATTCATTCTCTGACAGTCTATTGCCCCCACTCCTGAGAGGCAGATAAATGGAAACCCACTCCCCAGTAATCTTGTTTCCCTTATCCCTCCCACTCCTGGTGGTTTGCTATATGAGAATACATTTCTTGGTGTCTAGTGTCTCTCATCCCACAAACCCAGAAACCACCCACCCCTCTATCACCCCCAACTTGCAATGGGCAATGTCTCTTCACTTTTTGCCCCAGTCAGTTACCATCTTTATCATGAAACTATTGTCAAAGGATTTGTATGACACATATTGCAGCCTGCAGCAGTGGTGAGTTAATGCTGCTGCCAGTTTGGGGCTATAGAGAGGTGGGAGACTACTAGGTGTGTGGAATGGAAGGACACTAGACTACCAGGAAACACATTATCCTATATTGATTTACCATATGTGTAGAGGAGAGGGACACACCAGACTACCAGAAAACAGATTATCATATAGCGGGCTACTAAAAGTGTGTGTATGTTGGGGGGGGCTAGACTACCAGGTAACAGGATTAAATTTATGTGGTTAACAGGAGTGGGAAGCAGAACCCACAACTTCCAATGAGTGGTATATTCATTAATCTGGATACCAGGAGCAGGAGGGATGAGGGTCACTAGTAGTGTCCCTCCTCCCTTGACAACCATGGATTGGGATTTCATATATCAGGCTACTGGCAGTGGGTGAGGAGGGACCCTAGACTGCCAGGGATTACATTGTGTGCAATACTGGAGTTGTAAGTGAGGGAGTTAGGTACCACTGGCACAAGGGAACTGTATGAATTTCTCACCCAGCAGAGCTAAACACTCACTGCGTGACCTTAAGCAAATCATTTCATCCCACAGCATTGCACACTGCTGTAGTTCTGGGCTGAAGCAGGACTCCACTGGAAACTCTGCTATATGGTGCCGATAAACTGGACTTCCCCTGATGACTATGCAGGGACATGACAAATAAATAATTAAAATAGGAAAATATTATTGGACTGTGTGTGGCTTGTCATACCTGAGTGCCTGGCATCCATGCAATTCAATGAGCAAAATGTTTCTCATATGAAAATGTGTCACTAATGAGATGTTAATTTGATGTTATGGCTATCCCTGCTGCCTGGGAACATTTTCAGCTAATCTATTAAATCTACAATTTATTATGAAAGGGCAAACTCCTTTGGATTGCCCTAACTGCTACTTTATTCCATTGCAGCCTATTATTTCTAATGGGTGTAATATCCTAGAGTGGCCAGCAGGGGTTTATGCCACAAAGACTGTATACAGTGGAGGCAAACAAGGATTCAGTGTAGTAAATTGTAGTATTTCTGCTGAGTGCTGCAGTATGTTGAATGGAACAGTGCAGTTCAATGGCAATTAAACCACTTTCTCATGCAGTATTTTGTGACATGTCATTTACTGCAAGGTACTGTGTTACATTCTGGTTGACTTCTCTTTATATAAAACAATTAGAGGGGTGATCACATGACATTCCAGTACATTGCATAATAGCACCGGCCATAGAGATCATATTCTGTAGACCAGTTGCATATGGTGGCATGAAAGCCTACATTTCTGACTCCATGGGATGTCCCCTTTAGTTTTTATACAGTATATACAATCTATATGGTTTATACTTTGCTCATGTGCACCTGTTAAGGCTATAGTTTGCACTGCTCCATAGAAGCTTTCTTTAGTTATGCTTTGGGCACTCAAAGTTTACTCTGCATTGGTTTAAAAATAGCAAAATGATCACTTTGGATAAGGACTTTGCAATGTATGAAGTGCAAACCTGAACTTTTAATACTCGGACCCCCGAGTTTATTTTAGATGCTCAAATGTAAAAGGTTGCACTAGGGATAGTATAGGGAAGGGGATAGTTCCTCTGCTGATTTAATTCCTTTTTCAACAACTGCACTGAAAGTGTAAGCAATACTGTTAACTGCTCTGCTGAGGAAATGAAAGGGAAGAAAAGTAAAAAAAAAAAAATGTTTGGCTCCTTTCTCAGCTGGTGGCACTAGGGGGCTCTCCAACACTGTGAATAGAAATGTCTGCAATAAACAGCTAACAAGCATATCTCATTCTCTGTGCTCACTAACTGTCAGTCAGGTTTGAATCTGTTTTACTTTTACAGAACAGAAATTCACAGCATGTCTCTGTGGCGTATTAAGAAAAAATCTGAAAACTCTCTCAGTAATGGGATTGTAGGATCTGGCATGTACAGCGGACTGAAGTGGAAAACCACAGTACTTAGACTCCAGTCCCAGCAAGTGAAACTGATTTACTAGGCAATGAGTAGTAAATCCCTAACAGGGTTTCCCAGTCTCTCTCTCTCTCTCTCTCTCTCTCTCTCTCTCTCTCGCTCTCTCCACTGCACAGGACATATTGCACCTGTCACTGCTGTTGCTTCTAATTGCAGGCTGCCACCCAGCCTCTGGTTCCTACCTTCTGCTTTCAATGCAGAACACATAATCCCACTACTGGGTTGAAAGCAGTGCAAGACCATCCATCTGGAAAGCAGACCATCAGGAGCTACTGGTATGATGTAAGGCCATCTACTCCACTGTTTCTCATCCTCTTTATCTTTATGTGTCTCTCCATCAGCAGATGAAACTAAACTCAGAGAAGAATTCTCTACTTGGTAAGGTAAACAATAATGCCAGAACAACTGGATATTTCTTCTGGGGTTAATCCCATGGACATAACTGGTTGTATAGAAGTTATTGTGATTTATAAGTCTAACCACCTTTGCTTAAAAAAATTGCATCTTTTTTATAAAATACACATTATACACATGTGCACTGCTTTGAACTGTACCAAGCATTTCTAAAGGATAAACTCACAGTACAGAAGCCAATCAATGTGTGCACTTGCCTCATGAAAAATTAATTAAACTTATAATGCTTAGTAATTAGGATTTCTTTGATGTGTGGCTTTTAAAACATTTCAACAGTGAGCTTTTCTGTGGAGGGGGGACCTTCTTAGATTTAAAAAGGTAAGTACTGGGATTCTCATTAATGCACTAGATCAGGAATTTCATGGCAACAGAAACACATTCGCCACAGAGATCACTTATGCATTTCACACACATGTAATATCAGGAAACGGACTTTAGCAATGATTTTGTGAAGGTATATCTTTGTTTTTTTTTTCTTATTCACTTTATAGGGAAGAATTCTGAGGTACGGGGTCATTATGTCAAAAGACATAATGCTGCATGGCACAATCGTGCTGCGTGATTTTACCATGAAGCATCGGTCTTTGTTTTCTGTGAGGGATCACCCCATACCCCCATTATGGGGGCTGTCCTGACCCCATCCATTAAAGATTCTCAACTCTGGTGGGGGCCAGCTCGGGTTCATACCACAAGTCCGGGTTCGCCATAATGCCGTATGCTATTATGCCGTGCAGCATTATGACCTGGTACGGAATTCTAAACATAATGGGAAGACTTTAAGCCTGAGGTTCAATGGGCAGAGCAACTATGTCACTCTCCTATTAGGCTTTAAAGGTCAACCATCGTGGGTCTCCCCAGGATTTGTTTCTCATTGCAGCCAGAGGCCTCATGGGCCATTCTCTTGCTGCTCTCCCACTATCTCACTCTTCTGTCCATTTGCCTCTGGAATTTTCATTGTCTGTTCGATTTTATTCCCCTTGCTCCTCTGTGCTGGTGTCCCTGCCACTCACCATGGCTGTCTGGTCTTGTATCTCTCTTCAGTCTGTCTCCCCCTTCCCCCCGGCTCATCCACTGACTTTGTCTAGCTCTGTCCCATTTCTTTCCTCTTTGTGCCACTCTCTCCTAGCCATTATCTCCATTGTCTTTGCTCTGCCCCCTTGCAGTGCTTCTCTTGGGTTTCTCCTCCCCCTGCCTAGCCTTCCCTTACTTCCTTTCCTCCTCCATTTCTCAGCTCACCTGCTCTGAGCCACATTCTTCTATCCTGCCCTTGCTCTATTGGTTTACTCCCTAGCCTGTGGGTTGCTGACCTCTAGGTGTCCTGCTGCTCTTCCCTCGTTCTCCTACAGCCATTTGCCACTCTGCTCTTCTGCATTCATCCCAGCCCTCTTCGTGCTGCTCTCTGTGGGTTTTTCTCCTCGCAGGGAGCCACTGCTCTGCTCCATCTTTTCCTGCAGTACAATAGGCGAGTTGTTCCTGAACCCAGAGCTGGTCCTTCCTGCTCATTCCCGCCACCATTGATTTCCACGACTTTCTAGCCACCAGTGCTCTTTCTCCAGGCATCACCCACACAGTGAGATTCCACATTGCTGATCCTCCCCAATCTGCATTCCTGCCTGCTTTTTTCTTGACGATGTTGGACCCCCTGTCCCTTCCTGGACATCGAGGCCACACCTGCCCTGCCTCAGGGCTTTTCTCTTCATACATCTCCATTTCTCACATTGCACTCCTCGTTCATACCTGACCTTTGCTCCTCAATGCCTACCCATTCCACCTCAGATCTCTGCCTGGTTTGTGCATTCCTGCCAATCATTACCTTTTTCTTTGCTTGGCATATCCCCATCCTGGTTTAGTTGTGCCTTTATGTTCACTTTGGATGGGCCTCTAGCAGTCCCCATCACCCCTGGATGGCTCCGTTTATGTGCCCCCTCACTCTGCCTTGTCCCTCTGCCTCCCCTACTGGCACTTTCTTCTTTGTTATCTTATATTGGTCACCTGCCCTGTCCACCTGCTTGATGCTGGCATTGACTCACTCATTTCTATCACCATTTTTGTTTGCTTTGATTTCCATTCCAACGTGTGCTTGGCCCCTGCATTTCCTTTGGTGGGCTGTCACCTGGTGTCTGCCCCTGGCGACTCTGCTCCTTGTCCTCCTCCTCTCATTCCCTCCTCCCTCCATTCTGTTCCTTCTCTGACCTGTGCTTTCCTTTAGTTTTTTTCCCTCTCCTGCTCTCCTTGGGTCCTATGCTACCCCTTGGACCTCCCTACCTCATCAACCCTCCTTCGCTCAGTGTGACCATGTGGTCTACTCATTTATATCGCTTACTTCATCGTTCATTGTTCAGTTCCTGTCTTATCATTCAACCAGTTGAACCTTCAAGGCTTCTTTTGGGATTTTTTTTCCCTATCCCATCATCGTCTTCCCTACTCGCATCCTTCTCTTTAGCGACATATGTCCTTAAATCAAACGTCTTTCGGCCTGGAGGGAGGTGACCTAGACCATGGATCCCCAGAGGTTTCATCCTCAAAGGGTGTTTTTCCTCTCCTTTGTGCCAATGGTCATAATATTAGTTAGGGTTATGCTTTCTTAGGTTCCTTAGTTAGGTTCTGCTGTAGGATAGAGTTGGATGGTGGCCCCGGCTGTTCCCTCTCTCCTTAGGAAGTCCGTCCTTAATCATCTTCTCAGATTTCATTTCATTCATCATCCTTGCTTTTCCTCATCTTCTCCCCCCATTATTCCTACCTATGTCTGTCACATTTATTTCCAGTCTAGATATCTTCTACTTCTCCTTCTTTGATGCTCAAAATCTAAATTTTGAGCTTCTTCCTAAGCTACCTTTAGCCAGCAGAATAATTCCCGTGGCACCTATGGGGGGATCCTCCTCTAGGGTTCCTTGTGTCATACCCCTACAGGGTGGTGTATCCCACTGAAAGAAAGATGAATAGCCACAATGTAATCAAGTTGCACAAGCATCATCTCATCCAGTTGCGTAAGCACAATTGAATGGGAAGGCTTTAAGCCTGAGGTTCAATGGGTGGAGCAACTATGTCACTCCCCCATCAGGCTTTAAAGGTCAATCATCCTGGGCCTCCCCAGGATTCATTTCTTGTTGCCCCACCATCCACCCCTTCTCATCCAGCAGTCCATATCTCTTACCCATGGGCTTCTTCCTAAGTTACCTTTCACCAATGGAATCATTCCTGCGGTACATATGAGGGGGGCCCTCCTCTAGGGTTCCTTGTGTCATACGCAGCACATATGGGGGGAACCCTCCTCTAGGGTGCCTTGTGTCGTACCCCTACAGGGTGGTATATCCCACTGACAGAGAGGCAAATAGACGCAATGTAATCAATTCGCACAAGCATCATCTCATCCAGTTACGTAAGCACAATTGAACATGCATTTTGATACTACTAACTAGGAAGACATCTTACATGCATAGCAGATTTGTTCTGTCCAATTAGTTGCCCTTTTTTATGTTTGGGTGCAGTGCACAAGAAACATATTGAAATAGTAGAGCATTGAAGAGGTGTGGCAGTGTTGTGGCCAGTGCAGTGGATGATTTAATGGGTGCATCCCTTGGCCACCAGTTAATGCTGAAGCTGCCAATGATGGCTAGGGGTGAGTGAAAAAAAAAATTCTGTTGGTGGAATTTTGGCGAAAGTCGGATTTTTGCTTCCGCAAAAGTTCAGAAATCATTTCACCAACTTTCACAGAAATTCTGCTGAAATACTCCAGAATAAATGTAAGAAATGAGGGTTAATGTAATAAACTGTGGAAAAAAAATCCACAGAAGTAATGCAAACCACAGATAATTACATGATATATGGCAAAATACTAAGCAAGAGACTTTATTTCCGCATGTCATGTAAAGTCCACAGTTCATAATTAAATGCCACAGTACTAGGCAGAAATACACAGTTATTTGGCAAAAGTTTGGAATTCCACCACAGGTGAAAAACCGGAAAATTCAGTGAAATTTTTGAAATTTCGTGGAGCATCTGCCACAGTGGAAATCCACACTTTCACTGACCCCTAATGAGGGCAGTTTCAGAGTGAGCACCACACTTGAAAGAAGTCTGTCACTGCAGTCTGGGGCAGTTTCGTCATTGCAGTGTTATCTCCCCACTCCCTCCCAACCAGGCACACAGCGGGACAATAAATTTAAATGTTAGCCTCCTCCCACTGCTGCTGCCTGCCCCACACCCTTCATTCCCCGTTGCACCAGCATATAATGAAACCCTCCCACTCTATCCCACTACTGTTGCCCACCCTGCAGCCTCTGCTCCCTGCGCCAGCATAAAACCCTTCCACTCTCTCCCACTGCTGCTGCCCGCCCTGCACCCTCTGTTCTCCGTCACACAGGCATACAACCTTCCCACTCCCTATGACTCCCTCCCACTGCCCACCCTATTCCTTCCGCTCTCTGTAACACTGGCATAAAACCCTCCCACACCCTCCACTGCTGCTGCCCACCCCGCACCCTCTGTTCTCCATTGCACTGGCATAAAATCCTCCCACTCCCTCCCACTGCTGCTGCCCACCCAGCATCCTCTGTTCTCTGTCCCCTGTTGACATTCAGGGTGCTCAATTCCCCTGTCACTATGTATCCCCTCTCCCCCCCTTTAATATGGCACACTGGGAACCCACTTCTTTGATGTTTCTGACACCAGAATGCCCACTCCTGGTGTCAGATGAGCCACCCTATGCTCTTATGTTCTCAGCCAACCTTGGGGTGCTCAGTTCCTGGGTCTGCATTGGTTCCCTCCCTTCCAGTACTGCAGCAGACTGGGAGCCCAGCCAGGTGTGCCAAAATCCATTTTGTTACTATTTCACCTGTAAAAAAGAAAGCAATCCCCCAACATCTTTTTTTTAAACCTGAAAAAAATAAGAAAACAATCCCTCATTGTTCCCGCTGGCCCCGCTCCCTCTGTGCACTCCTCCTCGCTGCACCCCACCTCACCCACACCTACCTCTGGAGGTCGGGAACAGAGATCTTCTGTGGACTGGGAACATGTCTGCTCTCTTCAAAGACCAACCGGAACTTAACAAATGATGGTGAGTCATATAATGGCACTCAATGGGTGTTTTCAACTGAGGTTGATATCTCAGCCAATTTTTGGAGTTTTGGTCCCAAATTTTCAACATGGGGTCCTTGGAACCCCATCTCGAGTACCCTGCCACTGTCATTTCGTTTTTATGTCCCAAAAGGTGATTTCACAGCTGCTATGTTGAAAATTTGGAATGAAAAATACCAACAAATGCCCAGGGTATTAGGGCTTTCAAACATAACACCCACCATATACAGACTGATAAGCATCAGGCGTGTGACTTGGGGTCATCAGCCGTAATGCTTATGCCATTCCACCCCCACCCCCACCTCCACCCTGCAGCTACTGACAGGCATCGAGGTGTGCCTTGGGGTCTTCAGCCCTAACGTTCACCCCATTCCCCTATACTGTACCCATCTCAGATTATTTCCTAATGAAACTGAGTGAGCATAAGGGCTGAAGACCTCAATGCACACTGCGACACTTGTCGCTCTCTGCAAGATGGGGTGAGGTGGAATGGTGTGAGTGTTATGGCTGATGACACAAAGGCACAACCCAAATGCCTGTCAGTCTTTGCAGTGTGGGGGTGGGGGTTGGCGTTACTTCAATACTTCACTGCTATTCCTATTATGCATCTCTCTAACTCCTGCACTACCAATGCCAATATCAGCAAGCAAACATTCTGCATTGACAAATGCTTGTGTCATATGTTATGCTTATGGATTTATTTGAGAGCCCCAGGATTCTTATGAGAATTCTTCTGTTTGGTATCACTGTGACTCACCAACAAATGCTGTTGGCTTAGTTAGGCTGGAAGAAGTGTTAAATGCCAAACAGTAAGCAGTTTTAAGCAGGTATATATGTTTAGTCATCAGTGTGGGAGACAGAAATTAAGGGATGGGATGGCCACTAGAGCCAGTGAAGAGTGGCTAGGTATAGTGGGAGACTTGATGGGCTGAAAGGTCTTTTTTGCCATCAATGTCTACCTATCTATGTGTCTATGCCGCATGTTCTGCACAGGCTTCCTTTTAGGTGGTGCATAACCGTTATGATTTTATTGTTGATGTGCACAATCCTGCATGGTTTAAGTCCCAGCTATTTAAAAGATCTCTTGGTATGGTACCCTCCAGGTCATTCACTCTGCTCAATGAAGGCATGACTGTTGGCTTCCCCAAGATCACAGCTAAAGCAGCCTGGAGATAGGGCTTTCTCAGTAGCGAACCCAGCTACAGAATTTGAAACTCCATACCACTCCACTTCACCTTAGGCATTTCCTTTTGATGGAGGCATTTTAGAATTGGTTGATGTTTTATCTTTTTTACACAAGCTTTTAGCACTGCTAAATATATTTATTTCTGAATGTATGGTGCTTATTATTATGTTTTCATTTCTTTGGGTTTATAGTTTTTTTTCATTTTCCTGATCTATCTTGTTATTTTTGTACAGTGCCATGAGTCCTTGGGGTAGGGTGCTTTAAAATAGAATTGCCTTGCCTTGTCATTAGGTCACACTCAGGAGAGGGAAACAAAGGCAACAGTACCACTAGCTTGACAATAGTCCCCAGGCCCCACTTTGGATAGGAGGCAGCACACTGTGGGCAGCATATTCAAATATGAAGCAAGGTGAAAAGAGGTTGTATGCTATCCTGTCTTGGGGGTTAGCATGACCATTTTGATGTTCAAACCCAATGAACTCATGGAACAAAGTCCTTTGAAATGCACAGCATAACAACCTGCTACAAATATGCAAGTGGTAGGGACATGCTGCACACCAAGTGCAACGGCATATTGTAATGGCTGAGCTGCCACAAACCAGAGAAACTGCCATGTAGATTAACACCTACAAAAAGTGTGTATTACAGGTATGCAGAGCCATGCAAACCATTGTAGAGCCTCAGACACGGGGCTGTAGTATCAACAGGATGATGGCACTACTTTTAACACCCATTACCAGTGGGGAGAACATGTTCCATGCTGATGCTGTCTGTCATGAGCCACTCACAGGGGGTTAGCAACATTGCAGGTCATGCTCCTGTTGTTTATGGCACATATCTGTCACAAGTGGCATCTACTTTGTTGGAGATATGTGAAGACATGATGCACAAATGGCTACCGTGGCATGCATATTAGGATCTGTCAGTGGTTCACTGTTGCAGCAGGCACATCTTCCACTGTAGAGTGCAGATGACTCTTGCAAAATAAAGGGCATGAACACACACATGCACACACACACACAGTGAACCATTCCCCAGGCCATCCAGGGAACAAAGGTTTAATAACCACATTATTGACATTACAATTGGTTCCTCAGGGGTGCTTGTGTGTGTGTCCTCATGGCCAGAGCTCAAACAACTGTGTACCACAATAAACCTTACTTTCCTTATTGCTTGCCTATTCCATACCTATAGATGCGCCCCTCCCCCAGGAGTTTCCACTTCACAGCAGAGGTCTTAGTTGTGTGTGCACATGACTTTCAGTGCAGGCAGTTCACTGTGAAAGGCAGTGGGTAACTTCATACAGGCATTAACTAGATGAGAGGACCAAAGATAAAGGGTTTGCACGGTGCTAGAAAGTTAACATTAGTAGCAAAACAGTTTCAAAATCACTACACATATCCAAACCTTTATGGTATTATACCACACAATAGATATAATGTGTGCAGAAGCTTGATTTTCAAAGCTGCAAAAAAGAGGCACTGTGCTTGTGTCAAACAGAACTGATGCAAGGGGCACCATCCATCACAATTTGCAGCAATCCCAGTTTTCATATGCTGCCTGTGGTAAAACTGGATCTTCTTGCACCAGACTGGCCCTGTGCCAGCCCTGTATCAGAAGCATGGGTGTGCCATGGTGGCAAGGGGCTTGCAGCAGAACTCAGCTGCTACATTCCCTACTATGAAATTGTAGAAGGCCCCCCCAAATGCCGCAGTCAGCACTGCTGCTTAGGCCAACCAGATCTGGTCTAACAGCATCTCTTCAATGGGGCAGCAGGGGTGAGATTCAGATGGGACAGGCAGAGCATGATGTGTGGCAGGGACAACTGGAAGGAAAGTGCCATAGAGCCATACAGCATGACAACAGGTGCCACTGTTGGGGACCGACATGCCACCAGAACGATGGTTATACCTCACAGTGAGGTTACTGCAGTCAGGTAACCATACTGCCACACATTGTGCCCGGTACACCCCACAAGTGCTGCAGTCACCAGCTCTTTAGTGCATCATGGTCCCAGGTGACATGTTGCGGTGTGGATGACATGGTACTATTGTTGTGGTGTCTGTCAGGATGGGGAGGTTCAGAGCGTGCCAATGGCACAGCACCTCTTGATGTCTGTTTTCACTAGAAGAGTTATGTAAGGGAGAAAGTCACCGTCTTCCATATATGATTATCAACAATATTATCATGAAACAAAAGAACAGGACAGACACAGTAACAACTGAGATACTCAAATATGTCATAAGGGTATATTCTTAACTGCTTACTGGACAGACTGTGCCAATCTGAATGGATGTCTGGGATGTTGTCTGCCACAGGTACAGTGACAGTCACATTACATGACAGTTATGGTCATCCATGATCTGTTTCTAAGACAACCACAGTGTGCTTCACAATCGTTATTGGGAATGGCTTGAGATGCCCTGATTTTACTAGTGTTCTGTCAAACAGTGATCTAAACTGGTCTCTGAACCTGTAAGAGCTGGTATCTGTGCCAAGCATACTGTCCACAGACAGCATCGACTGCTACAAATTTGTCACAATGCAATGTCTATTGGATGAAAGAGGTACCATCTTACTCCCAGCAGAGGTGATCTCCTTATTTCTTGATGGGTATACAATACCAGGGGCATTATCATTGCCATTGGGTATTCATATCTTCACAGAGGCATTTGTACACAAATATATCTATCTACTGAAGGGGGGTTGGGGATGCCACCATCATGGGCATGCACCTGGATTTGCAGTACTAGTTATTCTCATTGACCATGGTAATGGACATGTAGAAGGTGGTTGGTAATATCTTAGCACAATTATGCATTATGGAGATGTATTGATGGTCTAGGAGCTGGCAGCAGCTTCTGTCAATTACCACCCATGCAACATTTGTTTGATGCATGGGACTGCTTGCAGCAACATCCAGGGGTTTGGCACCAGGGGCTCTCCTGTACCACAATCTAGTGCAGGGTCTTTGGTGCACTTTGCTCTGATGCAAGCTGCCCTTTGCAGTAGCATGTGTTTGTTCTCTGGGCCCTTTGAAAATTAAGCCCATGCATAAAGTATTATTTATTATCATAAAGGTTAAAAAAGTCATATGAGCAGCACAATCAGTGCAATCAGTGAACAATAGCTATGGCCCACCTAAACAATGTCAAGCTAGAGAGGGCTCTTCACCAGACTGTGCACCATAAGAAATATGAAGATGCAAAGTGACTGATACCTTTACTCTCCTACTGCATTGAAAAATCTTATTGATAAAATCATAGTAAATAGAAAATACATTTAGGTCAATGCATTACACAAAAGGTGATTACAAAATGGAATGATTAACCAGGTGAAGTAGCAGGTAGCAGAAATTTGGGGACATTCCCCAAAATGTTAGAAACTCTGTTTAATGCATCAGTTAGGGTTGTTCCACAGTGACAAAAGCAAGGAAATTCGGTGTTAGGGTTGAAAGCCCCCCTTGCACCCCTCCAGCCTGCCATCCCAACTGCCAACGGGGTGTACATTGGAGTTGTCGGCCCTAACTCTCACTCCATCACATGTGTAAACAAGCTGAGGTATAGGAGAATGGGGTGAGAGTTAGGACCGACCCCAATGCACACACCATTGGTGGTTGGGGTGGCAGGCTGGGGCGGTGCAAGGGGGGGCTTTCAACCCTAACACAATTTCATCACTTTTGTTGCTGTGGAACAACCCTAACTGATGCATTAAATGGATTTTTTTGCCTCTAATTTCCCTTCTTTTTGAGAATGTGCAGTAGAAATGGTGAATGGAATGTGGTGGTGGGCCTCGCGCTCCCACCACGTGATTTTTTGTGACATAGTAACGGTAAGTGTAAGGGAAATGCAGCTGCTAATGGTTGTGCACATGGTGACTGAAACATAAATAGAAAGCAAATGTTAGTAGAAATGCAAGCGCAAAGTGAAGACAAAGTGAACAGTGACGCAAAAGGAGAAGCAAATGTGTAAGAAAATACAAACCGTGATGCGCACAGTGATGGTACCACAATTGGAAATGCAAATGGTAATGTTAACAGCAAAAATAATGCCAAAGGAAACAGAAATGCAAATGCAAGGACGTACACAAACAGGAACGAAAATGGTAACATACACGGTGGTGCACATGGGAACGGTAACACAAATGGCATGGAAGCACTAGTGGAAATGTTAACTGTAACAGTAATGGAAGCACACACCCTGTTTTTGCCCAACAGCTGCATAGAGAAACACAGTGTTTACAAAGAATGTATGCAAAATAATGAGCCTCGGAGCAGAAAATTAGCTGTTGGAATACTAAATTGCTTATATCTCAGGAACCGTGTGATGTAGGAAAAAAAATCAGTTTCACATGATTCATGAGTTTCTTGGCTAGGTTTTCACTGAATGGGCTGTTACCTATGGGCTACACATTGTAGCAACGAAAATTCTGTATCTCGCACCATTTCAGAGAGCCCCGGAAGGCATGGTGGCTGCCCCCATGTTAGTCTATGGGAAACAAATGTCAACTTTTGAGTACAGTAACTTTGCATCCCTCCAAAATTGTTTCACCAAACCACCAAAAGGCACATCTGTAAGATGGTGGCTGTCTTCCCTTCAAATTTCAGCTCAAAAGACCAAACCGTTTTTTTGCAGCAGGGCAGCAAAGAATTCCTGTCATTTTGGCCATAGCCTAGAAAAGCAGTGTCGTGATTTGAGAAAGCTTTCACAAAATTTGTAAAAGTGTCGAAGGTGCAACACTGCTTTGTGACACTACTTTTTCCAGAAATTTAAAAAACATGTTTCTAGGGTGTTTAACTCCAAAATAAAGACATGGCTAGCATCCTCAGGGCTCAAATAGGTAAACACAAAAATAACTGGGTCCCTAGATGGTCCCAATTTTAAATGCCTGCATTTCTGTGATCAGTAACTGAAAACAAGATGGCAGATTTATGACACTACGGGCATTTGCGACACTAAAACCTTCATTTTCAAAAGTGTCGAACTTTTTGTTAACTTTTCCCATTGACTTATAATGGTAACTTGTTTTTTTAATAACTTTTGAACTGTTTAATATTTTTTCATGAAATCTTGAAAAGGCACATCAGGGACCCTGGTTGCACGTTCCCTGAAGTTTTGGACTGTCGCACAAACTGCTTATGCGACCTGTGAAACCTGATAAAGAATATGTAAAAAAAATACTTACGCACGGATGTCACTTAACAACTCTGCAGGCTGTATATCCGACCAGCACAAAAGTTGGCAGATCCCAAGATCTATGGTTATGCCCTGTGCCTGCCAAATTTTAGGCAAATCTGTTGAACAGTAGCAAAGTTATTAACGTGCAAAACTTCACCATTTAACATTAAAAGGGCTACTCTACCATAATTTATATATATATATATATATATTATGGTAGCACGGTAGTGCTACCATAGTTAGGGTTGAGGAGCCATTTACATGTTAAACCCAAAATTTTGCAACTTAATAACTTTGCAACCGCTTGACGGATTGCTGAAATTGGAATACAATCAAGACCCATACACTTGGGATACCAGTTTTCTGGTAGACCACGCATGCATATACATTTTTACAATTTTACCGTCGTGCCTACAGGGTGATTTATTGACTGGTCCAAAATCTTCAGAAACATAATGTCCCCTGGCGAAGAAAAATTTCACAGTCAAAAGATTCAACAATTTCCCATTATAAGTCAATGGGAAGTTAACAAAAGTTCGACAGTGTCACAATGCACTTTACTGTCGCAAATGGCCCTTAACTGTTGCAAATCTGTCATTTTGTTTTCAGTTAGTGATCAGAAAAATGTGGCATTTAAAATTGAGACCCTAGCAACCTAATTCTTTTTGTATTCACCTAGTCGGGCCCTGAGGATGCTAGCCATGTCTTTATTTTGGGGTAAAACACCCCAGAAATATGTTTTTCAGATTTCTGGAAAAAGTACTTTCACAAAGTAGGGTCGCACTCACTAAAGTGTCGCAAATTTTTGAGAAAACTTTCGCAAATCAAGACACTACTTTGCGACACATGCCCAAAATAACAGTAATTCTTTGGCACCCCGCTGCAAAAGAATGGTTTGGAGTTTTGGGCTAAAATTTGGAGGTAATGCAGCCGACATCTCACAGATGTGCCTTTCAGTGTTTTTTTGAACAAAATATTACACGGCGGCAAAGTTACAGTACTCTAAAGTTGACACTTTTTCCCATAGGATAACATTACGGCATACGATGCATTGCAGCAATCATTTGGCGCCCTGCTGCAAAATAATGGTTTGGTCTTTTGGGCTGAAATTTGCAGAGAACACAGCAGACATCCCACATATGTGCTTTCAGTGGTTTGGTGAAAAATTATTACAGTGAGGCAAAGTTATGGCAGTCCAAACTTCTGTTTTTTTCCCATAGGATAACATTATGGCATTCGCCGCTCCTTTCAGGGCCCGTATCTCGAAAACGGTGCGAGATACGGACTTTTTGTCAAAAAATTTCTTAGCCCCATAATGGGAGCTAAGTACAAAACTAGCCAGGAAAGTGATAATTCATATGACTTTTAAATTTTTTTTCTATGTCGTATGGTTACTGAGATATAAGCAATTTACTATTCCAATTCCTCATTTTTGTGTTCCGAGAGTCATTATTTTGCATACATTCTTTGTACTCACTGTCTTTCTCTATACAGCTTTTGGGTAAAACCAGCCTGTGTGCTTACATTACTGTTACCATTACTGTTTCTGCTTGTGGTTCCGTATCCGTTTCACTTACCATTCACTTTTACGCCACCATGTGCGTTACCCTTTGCATTTTCATTTGCGGTTGCATTTGCGTTGTTTTTAACATTTCTGTCTACAGTACTGTTTCTCTTTCTGTTTTGCTTTGCGTCACCATGTGCATTACGATTTGCGTTTGTGGGCACAATGTTACTATGTGACAAGACATCACGTGGCGGGAGCGCGGTGCCCAAAGGGCCCCGTGCTCCTGCCACTGCACTACATTCACTATTTCTCATTATCATTCTCAAAAATAAGGGAAATTAGAGGCAAAAAGCTCTGTTTAATGCATCAGTTAGGGTTGTTCCACAGCGACAAAAGCGAGGAAATTCGATGTTAGGGTTGAAACCCCCTTTGCACCCCTCCAGCCCACCCCCCCAACTGGAATCGGGATGTGCATTGGGGTCATCGGTCCTAACTGTCACCCCATTCTCCTATTCCTCAGCTTCTTTCCACATGTGATGGGGTGACACTTAGGGCCGATGACCCTAATGCACACCCCGATTCCAGTTGGGGGGGGTTGGCTGGAGGGGTACAAAGGGGGTTTCAACCCAAACATTGAATTTCCTCACCGTTGTCACTGTGGAACAACCCTAATTGATGCATTAAATGGAGTTTTTTGCCTCTAATATATATATATGTAGCATCAAAGAACAAACTGTTGAAACTGGCAAGTCATTTTAGGCTAATTGCTTTACAGGACTGAAATAAGACTATGAAACCTATGAAATAGAATCTGATGTAAATATTTGTTCAATGACTGAACTTGTAGAGCACTGGATAATGAATTGTGCCAATTGTATATTTTTCTATATGACAATGTGAGTTTGTTCTAATCAAGTGTACTATTTAAACAATGTAGCTTGGTGGCCCAGATTCACTAACCTCTGATGAACAGCCCTGTCCTTTTCTAACATTTTTAGGTAGGACCACAGCCATTATACTGTAGACTGATCCTATTGTTTGTGCTGCTCATGTGAGTTTGTTTAACCCCTTTAGCTGTAATAAAACTATTTTGCACATTATCTTTAGTGTCTAGCAGTATGTCTGTTGTGTGGTATACCCCACACGAGGCTGCATGTGCACAGTGATTTTTAAACTGTTTCATACAGGCATTGTTCTAGCACCCTGTGTGCAGTGCCTGTATGATTCTATTAGTGACTTGTACTTCTTTACATACTGCAAAGATGCTTTGCAATGCTCACTGTGGAAGCAAAGAATATGTTGCTTAGTATACTGTGCGATGGCAGTGGAGTCAGGAGAAAGGCAGAATGCATGCTAGTAAATTGGCATAAGTGTTGTGCCATGTGAGGATCAAGTTAGGGGCTTGGCAGGATGAATGGCTACCCATGGGAGTTGTTTGGTGTACAGAGTGAGGGTGTAGTCAGGAGTCAGATGGGATGGATGGCTGTGAGTGGGAGTTGTTAAATTGGTTGGGCAGTGAGATGGCTAAGTGGCAGTGTGTAGTAGCTTTACAGGTGCATCTGAAAGGAAAGTTTACTAGACAACATGAAAGACCTTGAAATGATAGTTGTGCATATTATCTGTCTTAAACAGAAAACAAATCACAGACTCCTCCTGAAGTGGAAGCTAGCACTGCCCAATTTAAATGGCAACTCCTCCTTGACTGATATAGTCAGAGCTTAGGACAAAAACAATATTAAAGATCTCCGCACATTGACATTGCTTTCAATGCTTCTGGTAGCCTGTCACGCAACAGTGTATAGCTAAATGTAAACCAGCCTGTGTCAGCACTTATTCCCATTTAAGAGATTGTATGGGCTTACATAAAGCAGTAGCTACCATTACTGATAAAATCTTCAATGTGAATACAATAGAAAGGATTGACTATGGCAAGTCTTGTAAACATATAAAGGAGGATATGCTTTGGCTCGTCTTTCCAGCTCCAGTACTTATAACTTGCTACCGGTATATAATATCATGAAACTACAACACCCACTTGACTGTCCAAAATACAAACCCCCTCAAACACAACTCCCAATTGAAACAGTCAACATTACAAAAGTTTCTGAATAAACTATGTAAACCAACAATAGGAGAGAGATGTCTGTTTTATTTTGAGCCTGAATTCTTGAATTCACCCTTATAAATAGCTGCATAAATGGCAAAAAGCATGCTTCAGACATAAACTTTATGAATACCTTTGTGGAAAATCTAGTTTTCATTTTTTACAATGTTAGAACATTAGGGAGATCACATGATGCCCTGGGAAGAGTAGCAGCATAGCGTTGCAGCCCCGCTAATCCGAAGTGATTAAATATAGTAAATTCTGCCAGATCTTAAGTTGAACAGATTTCACCTTCTCCAGAATTGAGAGACTACTGGGGAACAGTCAGAAGTCAGGGGACGGTGAGAGAAACATGATTCGGAGCCGTTGGAAGAACGAGACAAGGAAGTCATGGTGGGGCTGGAAGCCAAAAGGCCCCACAGGAGCACTTCGCCAGAATCCAGCTTGACCCAAAGTAAACCATAAATGGCACAAGATCAGCAGGAAGAGGATATTGGCACCATTAAAACGGCTTTATTTTCCCTAATAGCTGAATTTAAGGAATGGAAGGGATCGTTGTTGGGCTTGAGAATCTGCATAGGGGACGCTGAAGTGAGAATATCTTTGGTGGAAGACCACCTAACAAGAATAGAAGCCTACAACGTGGAGTTAAAGAAATCAGTTACAAAAGTGGAAATCAAAATAAACGACCTAGAGGGGAGGTCTAGGCATAACAATTTAGTCCTCCTAGGACTTCCAGAAGGGGATGAGGGCAGCAACTCCATTGCTTTTATGCAAAAGCTTTGTGTACGCATTGCAGGCCCTTCTCCAAATGGGCCCATATATGTAATACAGCATGTGTACAGAGCGATTAGGCCTAAACCTGAGCCAAATAACCCACCAAGACCAATCAAATTTAAAGTTTTAAACTACTTGGACAGGGATTATATTTTAAAAGCAGCAAGGAGTGCTGAAAAAATAGAATGGGAAGGGAAGCGCCTGAGAATGGTTCCTGATCTTACATATAAGGTAAGACAGGATCGAGCTGCCTATCGTCCACTCCAATCAAAACTCTGGGCTGCCAAAATCCACCACAGAATGCTATATCCAGCATGGTTAGAAGTTACTCCGTAGTCGGGTGTATAGCGATACGAATCGGCAGAGCAAGCAAGGGCTGATCTGGCTGTCCGGCTGCCACAACTGTTCAGAAAGAGGAACTGAGCAAGATCGAAGGCAAATGGAATCCTGGAGAAAGCAAGTACCAGCGTATAGGTTTCATGTGTGAGATGATAAGTTGGACTGAGCCCTGGAGATATACATTGACAGTTTTGCGTTTCTTTGGGTAGCAGAGTTTATTTTAAGCCCCACATACAGAGGGGAAAATGACTTTCATTGAAAAAGACTGGGGGAGTTTGGGAGGAGAATCAGAGTCTCTATTCTGCTGATTTAATTTTCTGGACTTGAAAATTTTGTTTATCCCACTCCATCATTATACAAAATATGTACATGGAATTAAAATAGGGAAAAGAAGAAAACTGCTGCCATCGTGTGGCTGCAAAGGATTATTGCAGTCTTTATTACTATTAGTAGTTTTGTATTTAAAACCTAAAAAGAGGCATTTAGGTTTAAGATAAGGAAGAGCTATTGCAAACCATTTACAGATAGCTCTAAGAAAATTGCTATAATTATGGAGCACAAATTATAGATTTGAATGCTGTTTATAGTTATAGTTTGAGAAAGAGTGGAGATAGCTCTGAAAATGTTAGTCCTCGAGAACATAGTGGGGCTGCTCTTCTTGGGGCATGGTGGATAAAACATTAGGGAGAGGGCATTCGGCCCAGGTAGTTGGTCAGTGGGGAAGAGAGAAAAGGTGTTGGGAGAAAGGGAGGGGATGGAGAAAGAGATATAGGCAGGATTTTCATTTACTAAAAGTTTTAGCACCTTTTGGGATGCATTTGCAGATCACAATTAATGTATTAGACATTTATGTTTTGGAAATATAGGGAATTGGAGAGTAATATCATGGAATATTAAAAGGGGGAAAGACAATTCAAAAAAATATGCTATATTACGTCATCTTAACAGGTATCAATCTCACATTGTTATGCTACAGGAGACACATGTAAGCATAGGGAACTTGAGTCAATTCCTCAAATCATGGGTGGGACAGGTGTATGGGACAGGTAACAGTGCCAGAAGGGCAGGAGTAGCTATTTTAATCCATAAAAGTGTGCCTTCTAAGGAAATTAAGATCTGGCAGGACCCTGAGGGGAGATTTATTTTTGTGCATGGGCATTTAGCGGAAGTGGAGGTAATGTTAGGTTCCATCTATGGCCCAAATCAGGACACCCCTGTTTTTTTCACCACTAGCAACCATAATAGCCTCAGCTCCTAATGTTCCATGCCTCCTCGGAGGAGACTGGAACTTAGTCTATGTCAACAATCTGACTAGGTTGTATAGTAGACTAGCAGGTCTCTCATCTGCACAGAGAGTGCTCCGAGAATTGATGACCGATTCTGGTCTTTTGGACATTTGGAGACTTAGAAATCCACAGGTCCATGAATATACTTTTTATTCAGCACCGCATAAGGTGCTCTCAAGGATAGATTTTTTTCTTATTAGCTCTTTTGCTTTATCGGGTAGAAGATGCTGAAATTTATCCTAGGGTCCTTTCAGATCAATTACCGATCTGGCTGAGGGTGAGATTTACTCCATATAAGAAGATCTCCTGGTCATGGTCTTTAAATATCCAATTGTTGTTAGAGGAGAAGTGAGTAGAAAGGGTAAGAGAATTTATAAAAGTCTCATGGGAGACTAATTATGCATCCATCCAAGCAATAGATGTGTTATGGGGAACCCTTAAAGCTATGTGGAGGGGGGAGTTAATATGACTGGCCACAGTTAGGAAACATCAAAAGACAAAGGAAGTTGAGGGGTGGTTAGAACGAATAAAGGTTTTAGAAAACTATCTGTGCTCATCCTCAGAAGATCGGGTTTGGGGAGAGCTTCAATCACTTAGGCAATCGCCTCTCATATGTTAAATCTCAATTCACGGGCTAATGCTTAATGGAAAGCCACATATCTCAGACAGGGGGAGAAAGCAGGGAGGCTATTAGCAAATAGACTTAAACAGCGGAGGAAGGCAAGGTGGGTGTCGACATTAGAAGACAAAAGCACAGGACAGTTTACTTCTGACCCGTCATTTATTTCTAAGATTTTTAGGGATTAATATCAAGGTTTGTATACAGCTCCAGACTTACCTGGAGATTATGTAAATAAGTTGGAGGAATTTTTACAGGATGTGATGCTACCAAAGTTAAATATAGAACAATAAAACTGCTTGGTAGGCAATATTAATATACAAGAAATACTAGCTGCAACTGATAGATTACCGGTGGACAAAGCTCCAGGCCCTGATGGCTTCCCTCCCGTCTTCTATAAAACATTTAGAAATGAATTAGCCCCATACTTACAGGAATTATTTAATTATTTATTTTCAGACCCAATAAAAGAGCCCTCTCTATTCAAAGCCAGAATAGTGGTTTTACCAAAACCTGGGAAGGACTCCTCTAGTCCAGGTAACTATAGATCTATCTCATTACTTAATATAGAGGTCAAATTGTCAGCAAATATTCTGTCATTTCGATTAAAACAGGTTTGGGGCATCTTGATTGGACCTGAACAGGCAGGTTTTGTCTCGGGTAGACATTCCAGCGATCTCTTTCGAAAAAAATTTGTCATCTGATGTCCACATCTGGGGAGCCCAATGCTGATATGGTGCTGGTCTCCCTGGACACGGAAAAAGCTTTTGACAGAGTCAATTGGAAATTTTTATTTGACCTTTTGCCTCGATATGGCATACCTTCTGATTTTATTCAATGGGTGGAGATTCTTTATCACTCCCCATCAGCAAGAGTGCTTTGTAATGGGGTTATTTCTGATAGTTGCGAGTTGACTAGAGGTACAACACAGGGGTGTCCCTTATCCCCTATGTTGTTTAATTTATATATTGAGCTGTTAGCCCTGAAAATGAAGGTGGTTAAAACCATAAGAGGAATAAGAATAGTTGCAGAAGAATATAAAATTTCAATGTTTGCAGACGATATTCTTCTACATCTATCCTCTTGGCATCTATCTTTGCAGTCTGCCATGGATATCATTCAAGATTTTAGTGCCCTATCAGGATATAGTTACTGAACTCAAATACAACATCAGTATTAGCTCTAACTTCATTGTGTACAAAGGCCATGATAGAGGAACTAGGATTGTGCTGGGCCCCCAGGACAGTTACCTTTTTAGGTATAGAACTCCCAAAGGACATGGGTAAACTAAAAACTCTAATTTTAGATCTGGTAATTTTGCAAATGCAACAAGACCTGAAGAGATGGCAAAAATTACCTCTGTCTCTCTGGGGAAGGGTCAACATCCTTAAAATGGCTCTCTTTCCTCAGCTGATGTATCCTTTATCTATGTTAAATTTTGCTCTCCCTCAGAGATGGTTTAAAATGGTGGACTCTATATGGTCTGATTTTTTATGGCAGGGAAAGAGGCCTAGAAGAGCCATTCAGAAATTAAAAGGAGTGGGGAGGTCTCAGTATTCCCAATCTTTTTCTTTATTATCTGGCCTTTCAGGGGAGTAAATATTTTCAATGGCAGGAACCACAAAATAATAGTACACCTAATTTAGCCTGGCTACAAATAGTAAGACACTTAACTTCCATTTATAAGGTATCTCTAGCCTCTGTGTTGTTTACTCAGGGTAGGAAAATATCACAGAATTGGCAGAATACACCCTTGGCATGGTCAATGAAAGGTCATGATCAACTGTGTAATAGCTTTAAGTTGGATTGTTTCCATGACCTGGGGCAACCAATATTTAATAACTTAAATCTAACATTAGGAGGTAGAGTTATTACTCAGGCATTTTGGGAAGACTAGCATGTAATGAAGTTATCAGAAATAATGACTGAGAATGAATTTATTTCACCCTTTGAGTTTAAACAAACTTTTCAACTTTCAACACTACCTATATTTAAATATCTCCAGATTAAACAATATGTATGTAGGGCCCTGAATAAATCCCCATGGTCTTCGAAGGCAGATATAGTGTTCACAGAGATGACGGAATTAGATACTCAACCTCAACCTATATCTAATTTATATAGAAAACTCACTTTTAGGCCAACAGCTATGTATTGGCAGATGGCTGCTAATCTTTCATATGATTTAGTCCAGTTGGAATCAATATGGTCTAATAATTATAAGTTCCTTAAACAGGATAGGCTCCGGCTAGTTAGATTTAACATTCTTCATAATTTATATATTACCCCGGTTAAGAGGAATATTATGGAAAAACAGCATTCTCCAACTTGCCTGAAATGTCAACAAGATTTGGGCATGCTCAGCCACATGATCTGGGCCTGTCCTAAGATCCAAGGTTTTTGGGTTAAGATTAAAGACTTTTGGAGCCCATTGTTTGGAGAGAGTAATTATTTTACTATCGAGACATGTGTGGTGGGCCACCTCTCAGAGGCTATATCAAGCAAATTTAATATTAATTTACATTAATTTTGGCTGTGACATTGCTCTTTATAATGAGGTACTGGGTTAAAGATACTCTACCACCTTTTCGGGAATGGATTCAAGAACTGTATATTGCTATCAATGCAGAAAAAGCAATAGCTATACAGTACCACTCTCTTGGCTCTTTTAGTAAGAGATGGGAGCAACTCACATCTTTTATTGCTGAGAGGTGGGAGCTGGTACAGAATGGTCAACACTTCAACTCTTCCTGAGGTAGTAGGTGGATATTAAAATAGTATGGTTAATCAAATGGATTGTATTAGTTGGTACTATGATCATTTTTTTAGTCATGGAGTCCTGAAGGGTACTCAATTAATAAATGGAGGGAGGTTGGGAGGGAGGTTTGCTTAGTCCATTTATTTAGTAACATAGACCATGGGAAGGATAGGAGGAAGTCGGGGGGGAGGTGGAATAGTTTTAGTTTTTAAGTTTTAGTTGTACTATTATTGACATTGAAAGGCTCAATGCATCTGTATGTGTATTGTATATTTTTAATTTTGTGTGTCTAATAAAGTTTATTAAATTCCAAAAAAAAAGCAATGTTAGTACATTTTTGGTAATTTGGTTATATTGTTTACATATTGGTATAATTTTATTCAAATAATTGTAATTACTGTTTTTGTATTACTTGATTTGTTTAGGTGTGGCTGTAAAAAGGATCTACTAACCTTGATTACTTTCCCTTCTAAATGAACTAGGAAGATTGTATTTATTCTTAAACAGAACAACTACTAATACCTTCTAATCATTTATAACAATATTTTTATTATATAACGTAATGCTTGAAATTATGCTTTGAAAGCTGTAATATTTGAAATAGTTTTGTAAACGTAATTTTTTTTTAATGGCAGTAGCCATCTAGTGCAGCAAGAGCACTATCATTCACGACACTGACAACCAAGGTTCAGGAAGGTGGTGGAAGGAATAATCACTGCAGAAGACCCGGTGCTCCTTGGGCAAAGTGGACCAACAAACTCTGTTATGCTACTGCCTGCAAACTGAAGCTACGGAACCTTGGGCAGGAAGATATGGACCAGGACAGACATGAGTGTCATCATGCAGATACATGTATGTGTGCATCCATGGGCCTGGGTCTCATCCTGGGGTGGTTGGCATGAATAAGAAAACCCACCTCTGGACATGGCAGTGTGACATCAGCCCCACACTGTTGATAGTGTCACTCACTACTAACTGCATTAAACTACTTTGGAAAAACTGGTGCTCCTCTCTTATGACCATACCGGGGGGGGGCAAGCCAGAGAGAACCAGGTGTTGGGGGTAGCGTAAGTCCTGGAGAAGGTAGGTGATGTGGCTGGGTATGAAGTCTAGCCAGTGTGGGCTGTCAGGATGAGCAATGAAGAAAAATATACTAAATAATAAAAATAATCCTTTATGAGCTGAAGTTCCTAAGGGGTCTTTCATGAGGACCCTCCTGTACATTGTCCTCAGAAATGAACTGTCTAGGGTCCTGAATCATTTGGAGGTCAGGGTGTATGCCAACAACACAATAGTAGTGTCCTTTATGGAAAGAAATGAGGAGTTGCTGGGCAGACTTCCAGAAGATTTTTTTTTAGATTTTTAGCAATGAGTCACCACGTCAAAACTTGTCATGAGTGTTAAAGAAACACAAATCATGTTGTTCAATGAAGAAAAAAACTAGGCTTTTGGGTCATGAAGAACGACTGGAAATTAAAGATGTAAAGGAAATTAAGCTGGATGATGTAAAAGAATATATGTACCTATAGATGACCTTTGAACATGGATTACATTTTACAAAGCATGTTTCAGCAGTAGTCACAAAAGTGAATAAAAACTAGGTGCACTAAATAGAAATCTGATTAGTTAAGTAAGGAAACAAGGAAAACAATAGTACAGCCAGTGCTGAAATATGAACTCTAATGTATATGAACTCAAGGAATGTTGACTTGGTTAAGTTAGACATGATTTACAACAGAATACCTCAATTTATTGTGAAACAGATAATAAATACACATCACTGACAATTGCACAATGAGTTACAGCAGTAGTCATTAGAAGTTAGGAGAAAGGAGTGGGTCATAATGTTATGCAGAATGATGAATACTGGAATTAACCAGCCACTGTATCATCAGAGAGGCAGCTAATTTACATTTGTCCTAGAAATTTCATGTGAAATGCCATACTTTGAATTTTGTATAGTTTTCCCAAAATGAGCACTGTGCATTTAGCAGAAAATGTCACAATATGGCAGTTACATAACATCAAGAAGAAATTGGCACAGCTAGACAGTGACATCTATTTTCTAACCCAGAGCAAGAGGAGAAACGTAATCCCTAAAGGTCTTACTATTTGGAATCCATTGAAAAATATAGACAATTCTATATATGCAAAACAACTCTGTCGTAGGACCTCTGAGAAACTGAGAAATCACAGGATTCACATGTCATATGCCAAAAAAGTTGTTCTGAACAAAGAGTTTGCTGAAATTGTTACTACTCTGGAAATGATGTCTGGGGAACCTATTCAGAACATCTTGCAAGAGATACACATTAACTACCAAAGGACCTTAAGAAAAGCCATGCTTATGAAAAATAGGAAATTGGATGCCCTTCAACATACCATACTTCCTAACAATGATGAAGAACATAATGGAGTCACTGAACAACAACACAATACAGATGGACACCATTCAGTTGTTAATTTGTCCAACCACACACTGACTACTGGAGAACTAAATGTACTTTCAAAGGGCCCCACTTTCTGCCCAACAAAACCACTGGATAAAATACTGTTCTGTGGTGAACTGGAGGAATACTTCCATAGATTGAGACTTAAAGAATTATTTCATGGCAAGGAAGAAATCACTGGTAGCAAAGACATCACAATCAGTAATAATTTACTGGATAAGAAAAAGAAATCTGAATTTGTTTATTTATTTTTTTTATTTCTTTTGTTAACCAGGTAAACATATGAGCCAAGGCCCTTTTTCATATGCGACCCGAGACTATAAAATAGTCACAAGATGTTATACAAAAAGATAACTTTTACATTTACACTTCAAGTGGGCGTAACAAAAAACTAGTCAACTACATTCATTATTTCCGCCAACAAGTCAGTGGTCAGATCCTTACTAGGCAAAAACAGGCCCATTATAAGCTTTCTCCCCTGGAACGGAGAGCTATAAGGACACTGCAATCAAACCACAACATTGTCATCAAAAAAGCTGATAAAGGCTCTGAAGTGGTGATTTTAAACAGAGAGGATTCTATTAATGAAGCTAACAGACAGCTAACAGATCTTACATTCTACAGAGTGACCCCACTAAAAGATATAAAGATGAACTATTTGACTTAATTACAACTTTTCCAGACCATGTCTGAAAACAACTAACTGACCTCATCCCTGCTGAACCCAGGCCAGGGAGATTCTACATGCTGCCTAAAATACATAAACCTGGCAATCTGGGAAGACCCATAATTTCTGGTAATGGTACCTCAACTGAGGGTCTCTCAGGGTTTGTAGAGACCATTTTGAAACCACTGGTTATGGAAAGAGACAGTTGTATCCAGGACACTACATACTTTTTGCGTGTACTTTCTGGTTATAAGGATTTACCACCTGATACCATTTTAGTGACAATGGATGTAACATCCCTCAACACTAATATCCCACACACAGATGGCATTACAGCATGCCTCAAATACATACAGGAGAAAGGACTGGAACAAAACATCAACCCTGAAGTGGTAGAGGAACTTATGGAATTCATTTTGACACATAACTTCAACTTCAAAGGTAAACATTATGTTCAAACTATGGGAACAGCAATGGGCCCCAAAATGGCTCCACAGTATGCTAACCTCTTTATGGCAGACTTGGAGGAGGATTTTTTAAGACACTGTCCCCATAAACCACTAGCTTATTTCTGTTACATTGATGATTTGTTTATTATTTGGACGGAGGGCACAGATGCACTTAAAGATTTTCATCACAAACTTAATAACCTCCACCCTACCATAAAGCTTACCCTGGAGTAGTCTAACACCAATATTAATTTTCAGGACACAACAGTCACCATTAAAGATGGAACCTTACATATGCATATTTACAGGAAGCCAACAGACAGACAGAGATACCTACACAAGAAAAGTAATCACCCAAACCATACAAAAAAATCTGTCATGTACAGTCAAGCACTCCGATGTCATCATATTTATTCAAATGAGGATGACAGAGATACACATTTGGCTATGTTGAAAAACACCTTTATTAAGCAGGGACACTCTTCTGGAGAAATTGACAGGATAACAGAATGTGCAACGCAAGTACCAAGACAGCAACTACTTCAATATAAAGAAAAGACAGCTACAGACAGAATACCCTTAGTAGTCACATATCATCCAAACGTTGAACTTCTGTATAAGATTGTTAAACACCTCCACCCAATATTTAGTGAGGATGAAACCCTTAATTATATTTTTAAGGAACTCCCACGACTATCTTTTAAACAACCACCAAATTTAGCCAGCCTAATTATTAGGAGCAAGCTTTCACCAGAACAGAATACTATGTCACACAATGGCACAAGACCCTGCAATCAATTTACCTGTAAGACTCGTGAGCTCATTTCCACCTTGGACTGTGTGGTTACATCACACAACAGACAGTTCAAGGTGCATGGGAGTTATACATGCACATCACAACATGTTGTTTATTTCATTCAGTGCATGAGATGTCCACAAACAGGTTATGTGGGAGAGACACGCCAACAGCTCCTCACTAGGATGAACTTGCACAGGCATACTATTAAAGCAAAGCAAACTGAAAAAACAGTGGGGCACCACTTCTCCCTGCCTGATCGCTCAGTTTTGGATATGTCAGTAATGGTCATAAAAGGAAATCTCAAAAACACACAACAGAGACAAGCTTTTGAGATGAAACTTATTTTACATCTCAATATGGTAGCAGTTGGGATGAACGTTGATCTGGGTTTATGGGACATTACAGAAACTGACATCCACAGACCTCTTCTTCTTCAGACTGGCATATTATAGGACTTCAGCATGTGTGGGATGTGTGTGTGTGTGTGTGTGTGTGTGTGTATGTATGTGTGTGGGTATGTGTTGTGAGGTACAGGATATAAAAGGTGTGGGGCTTGCTGTCACATTGAGGTAGGCCTCTGTTTAGATACATGGAGTTACAGTGTGTTACTACTCTTACTTCACACTCATAATGAATATTAATTCCTCCTTACTTTTTATCTTTGCCCTGGAGTGGGGTTGATTGTGTTGCACCATATTCAGATTACCTAGCCTGTTACTGTACATGCAGGAGTGTTATCATAGACTGTTGCATATTTTTTTAACTCTCTACATATTGGAGTGAGATCTCATTTGTATGGGGGTCCTGGGCAGATCTTTTTACATTAGGCTAATATTGTAGTGATTTGTGGAAATGTAGGTATGTTAGATCACTGGCCTTACACGTATACTTGATATTTACTTCTAGTTACCTTATCCTGGGGAGGGTGGAAGTTTTATTTCATTGTAGTTCTATACAGAATCCTTGGAAATGTTACTAGGCAGCTAGAAGTATGGTTAAATAGTGTCACATTTTTGCTCTGTAGGTATTAGGTGACATGAGCCCTTTTACTTGGGATTTGGAGAACAATTGCAGTGACTGATGTGAATAAAGGTTCATTAGGGGAGAGAGAGAGAGAGAGAGAGAGAGTGTGTGTGTGTGTGTGTGTGTGTGTGTGTGTGTGTGTGTGAGAGAGTATCTCCTTAAAGCTAGTTACGCTGCCCCCCCCACATTATAGGGATGTGGATTGGGGTAGGGCACATTGTTTGTGTGAGATGGAGAGGAGAAATTAATTTTTTTTAAATCTCTTTTTCAGATTCCATAGACACTTCTGGTACATCAAGTTGTTAAATTCTCAGTGTATATTGACATCAGTACATATCAGCCTACATGGTCTTAATTCCTTGGTGGTCCTTGACATGAGTTTTTTGTTTGACAATAATATTGTCAATTTATACCTAAATTATCATTTATAAAGCCCTGAAGTTTATGGAGCATGATATCTAGCTGGAGAGTACAGCTGGAAGATAGATCCAGCTAAGGTTTACACATCATACAGAGTGCACTGATGTTTTTAAGACAACTTTACTGGTAATTTCTTGTCTATAATGCATGCATTGAAACTTCTTGGAGACCTAAGACAATCTTAGTATGTCTTTAATCTGTGTGGGGGTTGCTTTTCAGTAATCACATCCTTATACACACTGTGACACTCATAGCTTGATTTAAGAGTCATCTGCTCCAGCAGTGTTATCTTATGTCAATTAAATTTTATTGCAGTGGGATTCTTTGTATGTGTTTTGCACCAAGCACCTTTGACCCTGGGACCCTCCTGGTTGAAGGTAATATGGTACTGTTAAACTCCTCTGACATCATCATCTGTATTTTTTAAATGATCATTTTAAACTGATGGGGATTTTTTTTCTGTTTTTTTTCTGCATGATCTAGCTGTTAAAAGTATTTTTTTTTTCTAAACAACTACCATTAGGCTTCTGAAGAAGGACTGGTTGGTCCGAAAGCTAGAGCACTTTGTTCTTGTTGTTACATCTATGTTGGGCCATTAAAATGTATCAAATCATTTGCTTCTGGATACATTCCACTGAAAACATTTTCCATGGAATAACCTTTCTGCTGAAAAATAGTCTTCAGAATGTGATTTTTTCCCTGTGGCATGCCAACTTCACAAAGTGAAAGAACTTCACAAAGTGCAGAAAATATTGTGAATTTTCCATAAAGGACAATCTTTAGCACTTCTCATATTTTTATGTACCACTTACAGAATTACAAGTAGTAAGGAATAGGCTGGCCCAGTGACATGGAGGGTTGAGGCATTCAGTCACCACACCTGCCACCATGCCGGAGATCCATGTTCTGTGTTTGGAAGTAGACCTTGATTGACAGGGATTGGCATGGGAGGGGAAGGATAGAGAATTTGAAGGACTGCTCTCTTCTCCCAGGGAGGAAGGGCATGGCACCCAGTGCTCACCTGGCCCCTGAGTGCATAGCAACCAGGAAACCTTAGGCAAGGGGAAGGGAGAAGTGTCAGATGCTGACATTCTGTGCATGGGAAATATGTGGGGCTATCATTGGCGTCATTACATGCCCACTCCTTCAGTGGAAAGAAAAATGGAAAACACAGGATACTCCAGTGGCTAGATGACTCCCAAACAAGTCTCACACTCAATAAGCAGCCAAATTGTTCTGCTGATGTGAGACTGTAAGATCTGACAGAATGTTGAGGTGACTGAGCTGGGTGGCTGGTATTAAAGTAGGGACAATCTGACCTGAGGACAAAAAGGATTAACTGCAAAACAAGTAGAACAGAACAAGCCCAAACCTTATTATTTGTGAAAATGTAGTTGTGGAGAGTTAAGTGCACCATTTGAATTGCAGAATTGATACAGTGCAGCCCTCTTAAAAGCATACCCTTGGGACCAGCAAAAAGTATGCATTTAAGAGGGTTATGCATTTATTAGATCTTGCATTCTTTTAATGGTGAGTGCAACTTGCAGTATGTGCCAGTGGCTGGGTAGGGAACAAGAAATTCCAGTAGCACTTAAGTGCTTCTTTGGTTGGGATAAAATGATTTTTGACATGCTGTGGCATTATTTGGTCTGATTCGTTTGTGGGGCAGGGTGCTTCTGGGATTCATGTAAAGTGCTTTCTGTGACATTGTTTTGGGTTCTTTGCTTTAAATGCAATGTGAGGGAGGGTGCTTCTGTGACTTGGGTTTGATGGTTAAAAGGTTGAAGTAGGTGTCTAACACCTCTTTTAAATAGAGCAGTCCATTTACGACAATTAATTGCTGATCAGTAAGGCAGCTACAGGCAGTGTCAGTAAAACTGGGCCAGTCAGTTCACACTTGAACAAGAAAACTAAGTGAAAAAAAATATGCATTTAAAAGGGATCCTAATATGTGTTTAACAGGCCTATTTTACACAGGAATTATAGAGAAAAAATCTTGACTTGGAAATTCTATGCATTTATGCAGGCTATGAGTTTAAGTGGGATGCACTGTAATATCCTTCACTGAAGCACAATCCAGGTACAAAATGAGTAGGGTGACAAGGAACAAAACCTCCTAGGAAATGTTTTGATCAGTAATTTTATCTGAAATGACATGCGTACTTTTTTAAGATTGAGCATGTATTGTTACTTTGTGTATAATGTGTTGTTGCTTTGTATATAATATGTGAAACTGTAACGCAGAAATGCCTTGAAAATAGGCTTTGGCCAATATCTGTGTTTTTACCTACATAAAATTAGATTTTTAAACTACTACTGCTAGATGAATAAATCATAATGTGTTGATACATGTCTTAAATGTCTATACAATATGTTGCTAAAATAACAGTATTTTGAAAATATTTTGAATCACTTCATGTTTATAATTTATATTTCAATACATGGAAGATGTAGCAATATGCTGTACTGACATAGTTTAACAAAATGCTTCTAGCCTTAAGAGTTCCACTCTTACCCCATTTTATTAAAATTCAATTTGCTGATGGTTTACCTTTGGAACCATTAGGGATAGAAACTTTTTTTTAATTTAAGACTGACATCAGGTTGTTAAGCATCGGTCCTATCAAATACAGTTTTTATGTGTCAGTAGTAGTATTCTATATGTATTGGCACTATTTCTAACTGCTTTTTGGGTATATTATTTATGTGTGTTTTGTAGTCAAGGTAAGCCAAAAAATGGCAAATATATAGAATTTATATGATTATTTTGTATTGCTACACTGTATTGCTAATCTTTTTGCATCAATACATAAAATTACATGACGGTTTTGAAAGACATTTTAAAACTTTTTTTCTTGAATTTTGGAAATATTATTCATTATTTAATTAGAAACAGTGTAGTTTGCAACTTATTATGCCCTAATTTGTGTTGCAAACCTTCCAGTCTCCCCTTTTAGCAACCCTACTCTTCCTAGTGTTTACAGGCTCTGCTATGTGACAATAAGGTTAATATCTCTGAATCTTATATTGACACATTCTTGAGGGCAATTAAAATACAGAGTTTGTCAACTGAAGATGCTAAAATGCTAGGCAATCCAATACTACTGCCAGAAATTATAACTACTATCAGCTATTTACCAGCGTAAAAAAACACAGACTCTGATGGGTTACTGGGGGAATTCTATGTGACCTTAAAGACCATCTATCTGCAGTTCTTTAACAAGCCTATCAGGAGGTACAGATGAAGCAGTTTCTTTCAGCCAGTAAGAGCAAGTCTATAATAACTGTGATACATAGGACAGGTACAGATACCCAACAATATGTTAACCATATAGACACTCTATTTCCTTTTTAAATTTGGACTATGAAATATTGGCTTAAAGTCTAGCAATTAGACTTTAAATAATTATAATTAGAATCATACATAGAGGTCAAGTTAGTTTTAATATGTCTAGATACAGTCAAGATAGCATCAGGCATTTTTTTTTTGGTTGCGTAAACAGCAAATAAATCCAAAAATGCTGCAGTCTTACTTTCTCTAGATGCTGAATGGCTTTATTTACTATTGGTCTACTCTCATTCAGTTGTAGGAGGCTGCTTCTCCTGTTGGGTGCACACTTTATACAATGGAGCATGTGTAAAGGTTTTAACCAATGATTTCTTATCTTAGAAAAACAAACCTCACTTTTTCAAATAAGCGAGTGGGTAAGCACCACTTGTGAAGCCAGGAGATAGTCTAAAATTATTTTTATTAACATGTATTGAAAAAATCAGTGCAAAAAACCACAAACATGTATCAACATCTCCTTCAATTTAAAGTGCTAGTGTCATAAGGCAGTATCCAGTGCTGCAATGAATGCACTAAATGAGAGTTCTAATCAGTAACAGAAGTCGAACAGGGATAGATGTAACTAATATAGCAGCAAAAAATCAGTAGCTTCTGGCATACCAGGTAAACAGGATCTCCCAAAGAAATAAGAATAAAGCACACGGCTTACTTAGTCATCGAGAAATAGGATCCAAAAACAACTTGAACTTTCTTACTTTACACAGTATATTCAGAAAGAGCTGTGTTCCATGTGTTCCATGTGCACTCGAAGAATAGCTTAAATTTATCTTGATGCTACCAAGGATATACCTGAGGCAGCGAAAACATACAAGCATAAAGCATAGCGTGTCAGTACTTGAAATACAAAACACCGCTATTCGAAAATGCCGCCATAACGCCAAGCTCCCACATGCTACAAACCCTTCAGCTTTGTGTGCTTGGAAAGGACACTAATGTTTCAATTTTCATCATCATCAGAGCGTACCTGCAAAAGTGCACAGGTGCATTTAAATATTCTAGCCACTATACATGTTAGTATGTGGGGCGAGTGGAACAAATGATCAGCTATTGAAAATACATAATACATTCAGCCATAACCCCAAAAAGAGGTTACAAATAAATTTATATGATGCTGCAAACAAAACAGCACACAAAATAGATACCAAATACAGTAAATCAAAAACAAAACAACAAAAAAAAAACATTCACATAACTACTGATACAACCAACCAGAGCCTGCAAGTCGTAGTTGGAGAGGAATAATGGTATACTAGGAGGGGAAGGGGAGGGGAGGACATTGATGGTAGTAATAGCCTAAATAGCTATGTAGTGGAATGTCATTGTTCAGTCCACTCGGAAACAAGGTGTTTAATGTGAAAATCCAATGTGCCTCACACTGTAACAATAAATTCACAAGGTCTCCCCCTCGGAAACCTACTTCAATCTTTTCAATCCCATAGAAATGTAAAGTGGCAACCGAGCCATGTCTTGCCTCTAAATAATGTCTTGCCATAGCATAGTCCAAATTTTTATTACTGATCATTGTCTTTTGTTCTCCAGTTCTCAGTTTTAAACATCTTTTTGTCTGTCCAACATATCCTTTTCCACACAGGCATAAAAGGAGATCAATTATACCACTTGTGCTACAATTTATAAAATGTTGAATCTCAGATCTTTTTCCAGAACTAGGATGTGAGATGAATTTGGTGTTGTTAGTATTTGCACAATGTGTGCAATGTCCACAGCGAAAATTACCTTTTGGTATTTTTGATAACCAATCTTCTTCTTGTTGTATTTTTAGTAACATCACTGATGTCAGGCGATCTTTTAAAGTCTGACCAGGTTGAAAAGATATTCTTGGGACTTGTTGGGATAAATGTTGCAATCTGTTATCAGATTTTAATGAGTCCCAATGCTGATAGATAATCTGCCTCATTTTGTTACCTAAAGGATTACAATCAGTCGCAAATGTAGGTCTATCATTGTCCTCTTGTATTCTTATGTTATTTAACAAATCCATCTTGTCCTTTTCCAAACTATTTTTAAAAGACTGTCTTAGTTGTGGAACTTCATAACCTTTTTCTAAGAGTCTGTTTGTAATTCCATTACTTGCTGTTTGAAAAGCGAAATCTGATGAACAAATTCTTCTTGCACAGGTATACTGACTTTTAGGAATATTTTTAGTGATATGATTTGGATGGCAACTATCCATTCTTAAAATTGTGTTTCTAAACAAAGGTTTCCTATATAAACTAGTGTTTATTTTGTTCCCATTTTTTGTAACAATATATCCAAAAAAGGTATTTGTTCCAAATCAGCATCAAAAGTAAAAGATAAATTATCATTAGTAGAGTTAATAAATTCAATGAATTCTGATAAACAATCTCGACTACCGGACCAAATTACCAGACAGTCATCAATGTATCTTTTCCAAACTTTTATATTTTGCCAAAAAGGATTGTGCTGTTCATTGAAAATGTACTTCATTTCCCAGTCCCCCATACATAAATTAGCCAGATTGGGGGCAAAAGTAGTGCCCATTGCTGTTCATTTATGTTGAACATATGCTTTTTCTTCAAAGAAAAAATAATTAGCTTCTAAAACACATCTAGCTAATTCAATTATGTATTTTGTGGGAGGCAAGAACATATCTCTTGATGTTAGAGCATTCTCCAAAGCAGTTAAGTCACCCTCATGCGGTATATTTGAATATAGACTTTCGATATCAATAGTGAACAGCCAATCATCTATTCCAATCTCAAAATCATTAATCAGTTTCAAGGCATCATTTGTATCCTTTATTTATGATGTCAAAAAAGGAACTGGTTGTTTAATAAAAAAATCAACAAACTTAGATATAGGTTCTGTAATGGAGCCTATTGATGATTCTATGGGACATCCTGGTACTGGTGTCTTATTTTTGTGTATTTTTGGAAGCAGATATAGCACTGGCTTCTTTGGTGCTTTTACTGTCAAAAATTCAGTTTCAGTATCAGTAATCCATTCAAAGTTTTTACCTCTATTTATCAGACAGTTTGCCCTTTCTTGTATTTCATCAGTTGGGTCATAATCCAGTTTTGTATATAACATTTCATTAGACAACTGTCTGTTTGCTTCTATTTCATATTGATCTCTTCCCCAGATAACAACAGCTCCACCTTTATCGGTTTGCTTAATTATTATTTGATCATTATCTCATAGCTCTTTTAAAGCTTTACGTTTATTAAATATGATATTGTGGTTCATTACAGTATGTTCATTGTCTTAGAGTAAATCATGTATGTCACGTTTTACTAAATTGCAGAAGGTGGTGAGGGTAGGATTGTTTTGAGGGGGGCAGAAAGAAGAAGGCTTTTTAAACGGTGTTACTTCTCTGTTGTTTTCATTAGGTATTGGAGATATTTTCTCCCTGAAAAATTCTTTAAGATGTAACCTTCTAAAATGTGAAAAAATCTACTTCTATCTTGAAAGGATCAGGGAAATTAGTTGGTACAAAAGATAGGCCCTTTTTTAATATTCTCATTTGACTATCTGTCAATATACTTTCACTAAGATTGATTACTTCCAAATCAGGTTCCATTGTCTCAGGGATCTCCACACTTGTCCCCAGTTTTGTCTCGCTGTGGAGCATTGCCCTCTCCTTGCTCCTCTGAATCCTCACCCTCTTTCTCTTCCCCCACACCCTCCTTGTTCTCCTTCTTCTGAAGGTACCCTCATGTCTGACTCCCTCCTGTCTCGGCATCAACCTAAAAAAGGTCTGCCTGTAAATCTCTGTTCACCATTATCACCATCACTATCTGGCCTGGAGGAAATTTCCAAATCATCTTCTTCAACTCGTCTAATACGGGGCTGATTTCTTTCGCTCTGTCTCTGCCAATTATAAACCATTCCGGATAAATAGTCACTTTCATCTCTTTTATGCTTTTTTTGTTTGTAAGCAATCAGATTAGTCTGAAATTTAAATAAAATATTATCCATTTTTGTTTTTTAGTTGTCGAAATCAATGGGAGTATACTTTTCTTTCAATTTAGGTTCCAACAAAAGTATTTCCAATTGGGCTTTATCAACTTCTTTTTTTGCCTTTTTTATAGTAAGCAGCATTAAATCTTGACTACATTTATTCAAGATTTTTTCCCAATCTTGCATATATTCACCATCATCCATTCCAAAGGATGGCAGCTTTTGTATTCTCATACCTTGTGGAATGTGTTTGTCTCTCCAATATTGAGATAAAGAAGCAGCATGTAAATTATAACGAATTTCTTTTTTCTTTAATGACTCCCAATATTTAAAATCAACAGTATCTCAAAATGCTGATAAATTAGCCCCAGTGAGTAAAACTGATATTTGGTCCTGTGACAATGCTATCTTATTGCCCATTTGTTCTGTAAATGACAGCACTTCAGCCATCCCAGTTGCTTGTTGTGCATTAATATCCATCTTTACTTTTTTTTTTCTTATCTTCTTTATTCATTCAAAAGAGCAGCATGAGGCAGGGTCACCAGCTTTCACTTTTACCATTTGTTTACTCTCTGGAACTTTTATTATGTTTAGTATGAGCTGACAAAAATGTAATGGGTAAAAGTGAAAAAAGCTTGAAAGCATATAGAATAGTGGATGGGTGAACATCTACAACAAGGCTGTGTTTCCATCGAGGGAGTTGATGACATCACAGAGACCTCGAGAGCGAAGCTCTAGAGGTCTCATTGATGTCATCAACTGCCCGAGATGGGAATGCAGTTTTAGTTGTGGATGTTCACCCATCCACCGTTTTGTATAGTATGTGGGTTTTTTTTGTTTAAATTTTGTTTTTACCGCTATTCATGTAGGCGCTGGTTTCGCTTCTGTCTGGTGATTCTGCTCGCACTGCTCCCACTTAGCTGCATACAGTTTCTCCCCTGCACATCACTCATTTTAAAATCAGTGAGAAAAAAAAGAAATTGTCTTTTTGAGAAAGGAGCCATGTATGGCCTCCGGTCCCGATTCCGACTTCTAAGTCACTGGCTAGGCTGGTTATGCGCTCGCTAAATCGCGTTGCCATGTTTTTTTGTTTTTTTTTAGAGAGCCTCATCTGAGCCAATCAGGTGGCAGGTCAAGGGTAAAAAGTTGTTGTACTATCGATGTGATGTCAGAGTGATAGTACAACAACTTTTTTGACCTTTGAACTGTACTACAACAAGATTTCAGCAGTTGCTGAAATCCATTGAGAATAGGCAGCACCCATATACTATAATGTACTAGTAAACATAGATGATATGAAATTACATTTATCTAATCCATCAAGGTCTGCTGAAACAGTTATGCTATCTATTGAAAGGTCAGGGAGGTCAAATAAGAAGAGAAGAAGGTCATGAGCAGGGTAATTATGAAATCTGTCCTGGTCTTTTTCAATATGGTGACACTGGCAAGGGAATCTGGGGCATATTGTGTCTGTTCACATATGATATTAAGTTCTGTGGGAAAGTGGATAATGAAGAGGGAATCAATTAAATGCAAAGTGACTTACAAAAGCTATAGGGGTGATCTAAGGTTGGCAGTTGAAATTCTGTGTCAAAACATGCATGACAATATATATAAGGAACATGAACCCTAGGACAGAGTACCGGATGGATGGAGTAAAACTTAACAATATGGCTGATGAACAGGACCTTGACGTTATCATCAGTAACTCTCTCAAACAATCGAGTCAGTCAAACAAGGCATATAGCAAAGTGAATAGGATGCTGGGATGTATTAGAAAGGGTTTTGATAGCAGAATTGAAGAGGTACTACTTCCCCAATGTAGATTCTTAGTGAGATCACACTTGAAGTACTGCACCCAGTTCTGGAGTCCTCACTTCAGGAAGGATAGGTATAGGCTATAGACAGTGCAGTGTAGGGTGTCAAAAATATTTCTGGGCCAACAGGGCAAGTCTTATGAGGAGTGTTCAATGCATTGAACATGTATTCACTGGAGAACAAAAGGGAGAGGGGACAGATGATGGAGACCTTCAGGTTCCTACAAGGAATTAATATGGTGAACTGCAGTGGAACTATTTAGCTTGAATACTAGTTCACAGTTATGAGGACATCACTGAAAACTCACAGGAAGAAGTTCAGGAGGGATATGAGGAAGTATTATTTTAGAGAAAAGAGTAGTGGAGCTGTGGAACAGTCTCCCAGCCATAATGGTATTGCACATTGGTTTCATAATATCAAAAATTTCCCATTATGGGTACCATATGATCAAAAGATTTAAAACCTGGATTAATAATGAGTACACTTTACATTCCATTAACAGGACTGATCAGCCTTCACTCTGATCTGGTGGGAACTAATTTAGCTTTATAAAAGCATACCATTAGCATCACAACTACAAGAGCCTTTCAAGCAATCTCCGCCATTGTGACATAACCCCAGCACATAATTTGAAAGGGAATTATTGTAAGTGATGTATGAGATCAAAAAGAAATTACTATAGTAAAAGAAAGTATTAATCAGGATACAGGTATCTTATACTTATTATCTAAAAGGAAAAACAAATTTGGACTCTCATTTACTCCTTTTTATAAATATTTATAAGTAAAAAAAAGCTTTAGCCCATTTATTGGGGCCCAACTACTGCTGTGATCTACCCACGAGTTGGGAATCCTTTCTGATAATACAGTAGTTATAGGCAAAGAATGAGCAGGGAGGGGTTACAATGTATTATCTAATGGGAGTAAGAAACTTAAACAAACTGCAAAAAAAGAAGTGGGAAAAAAAAAATAGGAAACCTAATTTAAGACTGAAGTTGTGGGAATCTATGGAGAAAAGCCTATAAATCAAATAGAGATGTATAAGGGTGTCTAACTCGGTATAAAATTCTACATCATTTTTATTACTTGCCAGGTAAATTAGAATGTATGGGCAAAATTCCTGGAGATATATATACAAACATGTCTCTGTATACCACATGCTACAGGAATGTCCCAAACTTGCAATGATATGGTCATGAGTTGTTAATCTTTGTTCCAAGATTGTCAAAGTTAATACAGTATACCCTTCAACCCCATGTTATTTATCTTGGGGATACCTCTAGTCTGTTAGAAAGAAAACACCAACATTGTATCCTTCTTGCAGCATTGAGGTTAAAAACAATCATTTAATCAACATGAAAAGACAAAATTCCTCCCACTCTAGAAGAATGGCTTGCCTATAAGGGGAAACTGGCAAGCAACAAATAAGATAGATATATAATTAATGATAGATTTAAATAATTTGAGAGTTCTTGGAGTCCCTTCCAATCAGTACCGTAGGAAGGGTGGAGCGGGTGGGGCAGCCGCCCCGGGCGCAAGCCTCCTGGGGCGCAGTTTGATCTGAAGCTCTCTCTATTATTAACTTGAAAAAGTGAGCACTGCAACTTAAATTTTTTTTTTTACTTTCCTTAGGTAATTACTATTTGCTGCCAGCAGGGCACATCCGTGGACCAGCAAGTCGGGGGGTGGTCACATAATATGTTGCTGTAGCACGAAGAACAATCATGTGGTATACAGAGCAGACAGTTTGTCTGTGGGGGCAGGCTGGTGCCAAGTGAAGTACATAAGGTAACGTAAGCAACAGACTCCAGAGCACTGTTAGAGTGGCAGAGCAGTTGAGCAGAGGTGGTTAGAGGAGAGCTGGAGTAAAGGAGAGAGCGACTAGTATAGTAGAGAGAGAGCATGGAGTGTTTAAATTGATTTTGTGTAGCAGCATGTAGCAGACAAGAGAATGAAGCTTCCTTCCATGTCCATAATCCATCTATTTAAATAAATGATGATGATCTGCTTGTTGCGTGGAAGGGGTTGCAAAAAAAGTAAAAACTACTTACTGATCATTCCTCGTTCAAAGACGGCAAAGGTTTAGCCTAGGATATATAGGATTAGATAATTTGGCTCAGGGCTGGCTGCTGTGTATAACTTGTCCATTTTACTTTACTTTAGGAGTGGACCCTTGTACTGACTGACTGGTTGGCGCGGCCTTATTCTCCCTCATTCCCACCCCTTCCCCCTGATTCATTCATCCTCCCTCTGAGGCAGGCTGAGCGATCATTTGTGAATGATGAGATTCCTTCTGGTCTGGCCCTGGGTCCCAGTCGCCTGCCCCTCTTGCTGACTTCCAAGGTGATTTTTTACTTTTACAAGACAGAAAACAACATCTTGTTCTCCACATCCACGGTCCCGGACTTCCACCTTGCAAAAGTTGATTCAATGATTCTTGATTCTCCATTCCAGGTCCCTGCCAGCTGCCCCACCCACCTGTTTTGCCAGCTCCTGCCAACTCCCGATTAAGCCTGGAGGCTGCTTGGCCTGGCTGCCCCTGCCAGCTACCTGCCCCACACTTGCTGCTTTCCTAATCCCGCCCGGGTGTCCCAGCAGTAGTTACTTAGTTTGTGCTGCTCAGGGCTGCTGGCTGCGCTGCCTTTGTAACCAAGTCGCTGGCTGGGGCCTAGGCTGGCTGCATTCTTTAAAATAAAAGCCCGGTGCCTCACACCTTCCGAGTCAGTCCAGAGTCTGACCCAGACCCTACTACAAAATCAGCAGGCAGCAGTATTTACAGAAACAAAAATTATTCTGTGTATGTGGGGGGGGGGATTAGTAGTTAAAAAAAGAAGTAAAATAAAGCAGTTGAAACTCAAGTCTTCTTTCTTCATGTGTGTCAGTCTGGGGGGTATTAGTGGTATTAAAAATAAAATAATTAATCTGCAGGGAGTCAGAAGGGGACTATGCTTAAAAAAGATCAAGGGACACAAGTGAGACACGGGGTCCTCTTACTGAAGGAGCTTTGTTATACATGCTTGGGCATCCTGTGGGAATGCAGGAAGGGACTGAAACTGTGATTTCTGTGTGCTGGTGCCAGCAAATCAAATAATCTGAGGGACAGGGTGGGATTAATGGAGGGTAAGGAGATATCCAGAATAGTGGTACAGTGGGTGAAGATTATGGGTTTTTAAGTGACTGCTAGAGAAATCCTGTCTGGGATAGCCCCTGATAAAAGGGTCTCTGCCCATGAAACAACTTCAGCAGCGCTAGTGAAGTACTAGGGATGGGGGACCCTATGTCAATAGGTAAAGCAGGGCATAAGGGAGTCATTCGAGAGGATGTGAGTTATGGGGGACAGGGTAGGAAGGAGGCATCACAGGCAGCAGCACCCGTAGTGCAGTCATCTTCAGGAAAGTCCTCGGGAGGCAGTGATGTTGCCTGTGTGCAGCAGGTTTGCAGCACTCACTGTGGAGCTGGGTGCAGTAAAGGATGAACTTAACCTTTTTACAGTGAGTTCCAGTGGACACTGGTGCAAGCAGCCACTACTCCTTTCCACTGCACACCATGCCACACCTACTGTAGGTAGGGGTGATGGGGTAAGAAGGGTCTATACAGACTGAGACCCTGAGGTGGCAACAGCAAACAGATTCATCCCTCATGTGCAGTTTGGTTCATCTAGTCCCCCAAGTGAAAAGGCCGTACCCTGAAGGTATGCAAGAGATCAGGTCTGTGCTTAAGAGTACACCTTACATGCGATCAGAGTCCAAGAGGCAAGACAGTGCTAGGAAAGAGCTTGTGATAGGTGATTCCATCATAAAGAGGACAGAGGGGGTAGTGGGTGCAGAGAAGCAGGGGACAGGAAGATTAGATGCCTTCTGGGGCTTTGGTTGGATGGGACATAACAGATTAGAAAGAATTGTTAATAGAGTGAAAAGCAGTCCTACTAGGCACCGATAACCTGGTTTGCAGACTCCTAGAGGAGGTTAAGAATAGCTTTAGAAATGTTGTGGGGGACATCCAAGCTGGCAGCTGCCTCACTGACTTCTGAGTTTTTTCTGCCAGTTTGAGCAGAAGGGAGAACTAGAAGAGGGTTCATCCAATTGCTCACTTCAGCTCATGGCTGATGGAGTGGTATAGGCAGGAGGGATAGGGTGTCTGGGATATTGGAGCCACTCTTGGATGGATTGAAAACTATTCAAGCTGGATGGCCCTCAACCCTCTGAGGAGGGCATTAGGATACCAGGAAGCAAGTTTAAAGAATGATTTAAAAAATTAGGCAGCTTTAAATCAGCAGAGGGAGATGCTGTGCAGATGCAGACAACAAATACACCTACTAAACTGCTAAAAAACATGGAAGGAGCAATATGGCATAACAAATGTGGAGAAAGAGTGAGGTTGGACAAGTTGGAGGAAAGGTGTTGCAATACTGGAGGTGGGTATTTAGGAAGGAGGAGATGGGCAGGGTCAAGGCTTGAGAAGAGAATTCAATTTTAGTTTTCCCTTTGTTTACACACTTCTTAAAAATTGTCTCTGTCTGCTCATGCTCAAAGACTGTATTTTTTAAGATTTTACTTTTCTGTATTAAAAGTATGTTTTTCTTCAGAAAAGCCCCCAAACCCACCAAAGAGCATATAAACCTCCCAGAGCTTCTGAGGGCCTTGCAGCCCACAGACACCCAGCTCTTTTCTGAGGGGGAGGCGCAAAATTAGTCTTTTGCCCAGGGCACCAAAATGCCTTTCTACAGCTCTGCTTTCAATCCTTTTAAGCAAATCAGACTTTAAGAATTCATAATTTGCCCTTGATGTTCTCAGGTATGTGATAATGATACTGTACAATAAATTAAAAACAATTAAAAAATGAAATGCTTAAATAACAAAAGATGACTGAAATTAAGAAAAACAGAGAAAAAGAAGAAAAGAAAGAAAAGAGAGCAATGAAATACTGTAGTGATTGTTTATCTTTGTTTTTGTGATTTGAATTTTCATTGAAAAAATGAAGAGGAAAGTGCCAGAAGATAACAAAAAACATCTGCCACAAATTGTTTAGGTAGAATGATACACAGAACAATCATAAAAAGCAATAAAAGAAATAATGGGCCAGATTCACAAATGGCAACTCATTGTCCCAAAAACTGGTGCATGTAGCACTTGCGTCATGAGTTGCATCATGCTGTGATTCAAAAAAACAGCCTGCAACATGCTGCAGGCTGCCACCGCCTAAGTGGACCAATGCACAACAAACCCCCTTGCAATATAGCCTAAGGGGGTTTATGGCAGCATTTGCAACCTATTCAGGAAGAGTGGCTGCAGAGTCCCCAAATTGATATTCAGAAACAACCCCTGGTGGCCATCCATAAAAGAACACTTAGGCCAGCTATGAGGTGGCGTAAGTGTTCTTTGCCATCCACTGGGGGTTGACAATGTGCAGCCAGTGTTGCACAACCAAAGGGTCACTTTGGTCCCTGACAGCCCCTTTCCCCTAGTGTACAGCACCACCACCCATCCCTACCCCAACATGCCCAGAGTCCCCATAGTAATGTTCAAAAAGCCCAGTGTGGGCTGTGATTCCCCATCCTGATCTGATGGTGCAGGATAAAGCCTCTATGGCTATCTGAACACCTTTCCCAGCCCTGATGCCCATGTTTCACACCCCCCAAATCCCATCCCAGCACCACTGTTACAATCCCCCTCCAAATGTCCCATATATCCCTGGTGATCCAGTGCCCCCACCACCTGACAGTGTGAGTCCACTCTGCACCCCCCTCCCAATACCCCACCAGTGACTAGCATAGCCCACCTCTCACCATAGCGACCTGCTACAGACTGAGCTGTCCATGGAGCATGTACAGTTAATATAGGCACTCAGTGAATGAAAGCAGCTGTCATTCATGGAGCATGTATACTAACTGTACTTGCTCTGTAGACAGCTCAGTCGGTGACTGGCCACAGTGGTGAATGGTGGACTGTGCCAGTTGCTGGCTGGGTATTGAGAGGGGGCAGCAGGGTGGACTTGCACTGTCAGGTGGGGGGGCACTGGATCACCAGGGTATATATTGGGCATTTGGAAGGGGGTTTGTAACAGTGGTGCTGGGATGGGATTTCGGGTGGGGTGTGGGACATGGGCATCAGGGTTGGCGATGGTGTTCAGATAGCCCATAAGGGCTTTTAATCTGGCACTATTGGGATCAGGATGGGGGGCATAGCCCATACTGGGTCTTTTGATGACTACTGTGGGAACATTGGGCATGTGTGGTGGGGGGCACAGCAGCTCACGTCCATGGGCGCATCTGACACCCTCCCATCCCGCAGCTAGTGGCATTCTGTGGGGCTGTGCCCTTCCTTGGATGGATGCCACAAGCTGCAGGATGTAGGCTCTTGGACCCTGTCTGATATTGAATCGGGTGCAGGGTCCAGGACTCAGAGGCCGTTGCCACAGGTTGTCATTGTCACAGCTTGTGGCAACCTTTTGTGAATCCAGCCCAGTCACTTTTGTTGATTAACCATAACCTCTGTAACTGAGTCCATAATTAAAATAATGCCATTCAGACTTAAGCATGGTCCAGTATATCATGGGATATTGTTACAGTATTTCAAACAGGCACCCAAGGCATCACCCTATCTCATGCAATTAAATGGGATGGTCATTTCCTGATTTCTGATTGTCCAAATAAGTGCAGATACCTATATGTTTATTCCCCACAAATGCACAAGTTGAAACAAGTTCAGGCCATGGGACTTGGAATTTGAGCAAATCATATATATCTTCATCAGTAACTTGACTCAAGCTGATTGCCATCAGAGATATGGCAGTCTCCTTTACTCACTGAAAATCTTCAACCAGGCCCTAAAGTCAATCAATCAATCAATCACTTTATTTAACCAGGCATAAACACCATTGAGCAAGCTCATTTTCAAGGTGGTCCTGGGCATAAATACAATACAGTACACTTCATAAGATTACAATTACAGTGGACAATGATGCAAAAAAAAAAAAAAGGAAAAACATTGTGAAGGTGCCGGTCAATATGGGCCTATACATACCGGTCATCATAATTAACATGCAAAGGTACATAATGATAAGCTTTACTGAAATGAGAAGAGACAACAATCCCATATAGTCTCTGCTGAGTAAGAGCTCATACCTAAGTGATCAAAAATAAGGAGGTATTAAGGAATAGGGTAGAAATTGGGGTGAAAGAATAGGCAGCCAAAACGGAGGCCAGAATAGGTAAAAGGTAGAGAATAGGCAGGGTCATCTTGGATTAAGGGAACTAGGCTTATAGGTACTAGGTTTCTGTTGTTAGGAATGTGGGGTTGATGAGATACTTAGGAGTAGGATTTGAGAGTGGCACCCGAGGCTTAGGGGTCATTGGCATCTGAAACAGTTGCATGATTCCTTCAGATAATCCATTAATAGAGCTTTGAATGTGAAAATGCTTGGAAGTGAGGATAATTTTAATGAGTCTTGCATAGTGTTCCAAAGTGATGGAAGTGAGAAGTTGATTGCTGCTGAGCCAAGGGTAGTTTTCACTATAGGAATCTGGACACAGATTAAGGAGAAGCGTCTCAGGCCATAGGAACCTTTAGCCCATTTGAAGATGTTCAAGATGTATGCAGGGAGGTTATCAGATAATGCTCTAAAAAACCAGAGGAGAGCATTCCTTTTTCTTCTAGTTGAGAGTGAGGTCCATCCCGAAACCTGCTATAGACGACAGTGATGTGTACTATGGGTAGATTTAAGATAAATCTTAAAGCCCAGTAGTAATGGTGTCCAGTTTGTTTAGCATCGTTGATGGGCAATGACTGTAAAGGAAGTCAGCGTAGTCCAGTATAGGTAGGAATGTAGTTTGTACTAGTCTCATTCTGGCTTCTAATGTGAGTTGGTGTTTATGCGATAGAATAAACCTAATTGCTGTCTTAGTTTCTTCAAGGTTTCATTTAAGTGGCACAGAAAGTTGAGCTTGTTATCCAGCCAGAACCCTAGGTATTTAAAGATATCAACTACTTCAAGGGTTCATCTAAGAGTGTTCAGATCTGTGTGATATGTGGACATCCGTAAGTAGACTTTGGTGAGAGAATCATTGCTTTAGTCTTTTTGGTGTAGAGGAGGAGCTTATGAGTGAGAAGGTTGTATTGGAGGGTGACGAAGTCTTTCTGTAAGTACTCATGGGCCACATCCAAGGATGAATTTGTGGTATAGAATACAGTATCATCTGCAAATAAGTGCACATTTGCTGTACCCAGCTGCGAGTCCAGATTATTGATGTATATTGCAAAGAGGATAGGGCCCAGGATGGTGCCTTGTGGGACTCCTCGTAACAAGGATTTTTGTGGGGACAGATCTCTTATGGCTTTGACTTGTTGTAACCTATTGGTTAGGTAGCTGGTGAACCATTTAATGGCAGAACTATCAAGTCCGATGTTACTCAGTGCAGTAAGCATGATGGTATGATCCACAGTATCGAAGGCCTTACTTAAATCAAGGAAGAGGGCAAATACATGCTTCTTAGAGTCCAAGGCCATTTGCCAGTCAGTAGTTACTTTGTCAAGAGCTGATATTATACTGTGTTTGGCTCTGAAGCCGGACTGAGCCAGGTTTAGCAACTTTTGTGAATCCAAATGTTCTCTAAGTTGGATGTTAACAATTTTTTCAAGTAATTTAGAGAGGACGGATAGTATAGAAATAGGCTGGTAATTGTTCAGATCACTCGGATCCCCAGTCTTGAATAATGGTAGGATGTGGGCAGTTTTCCACAGGACAGGTAGCTCACCTTGAATCGGAGAGGTGTTGAATAAGTGAGTAATGGGGGCAGTCAGATATGTATGGCCAAGCTTTAGGAAGTAAGGTTCAATATTATCTGCACCCGCACTCTAAATTGTGACACTAAAGTGTCAAAAATCTGAAGTTTAAAAGTAAATAAATAATTCAATCTTCTCCCCTCCCCTTCCCTCTCCTGATCCTTCCTAAATGACATACTAGTAACAGTTTTTATTTCTGGTGTTTCTTTTGTGACCAGCAACCTCCATTCCCACCCTTAACAGTTTTCCAAGGAAATATCTACTGCTTACCATGCCACAAATGAAACTCATGCCATGGCTCCATATGAGGCTTTTGTGTCTACGTGTATGTGTGTTTGGGGGTAAAATATTCTAACAGTGGAGTTGAGCAAAATTGTGAAGTACTGTAATCCTTGTCTTTCATACATCCTAGATTAATTAGACACATAGAAACAGCAGGCAGAAATGTGTCTTTAGTCCAGTGAGTCTTTTTAAAGGAATTTTAAAGGAACTATTTTTCACTGACATAAAGATACACTTTAAAAGTACAATTAAAATATGTTTCACGCTATACTTTTTAACTTGCTGTTTATGTGGGCACATTTTGTAATTGCAGTAAAAGAAAATGTAGTCAAAGAGGAGGAAAAGCAGGGGAATGATTTAGGAGTGGACAAAGCACATGGAGGAGAGGATAATGATAAGGTATTGGAGGTTGAAAGTGTGTTATCAGTTACACCAGCAGGTTATGAACATGAGTGATAGAGAGGAATGAAGGCCATTACTGTAGGAAGTGGTCTAATTAAAAAAAATGAAAAAGGGAAAAAAAGAAAGCAAATTAGTTAGGAAGGGGAATGTAAATACCAGCCCCACTACCAGCTCCCAGATGATCAGTCTCACTGTTACCCAAGTGTTGCTAGTTGTAGTGCTTTCCTGCCAGGGCATAAAGCAAACCTATGTTATTCCACCATCCCAGAAAGAAAAGGATATCATCTCACAGTCAGCACCATATTCATGTCAAAGAACCCCAGCATGCCAGTCATGCACCAAACAAAAAGACATGCTTTGCAATGTGGAAGTATTTTACCAATGACTCCACAAGCACACTGAGAGCATGTTGTATTCTGTGTAACAGAAAGATCAGCTTGGGTCACTTTACTTGGGCAGTGGGAACCAGTAGTCAGGCTGATCTTATAAAGAATGAAAATGGTATCTTTCTTACAGTCAAATTGATTCCCAATACCCCCTTCAGGTCATATGGACCAGCAACAGCATGGACAGTCAGGTATGGGTGGAGGCAGCAGATGGTGCGCCCAAGAAATGCAGCCATCATGGTAGGCTACAGTAGCTGACTGATGCATCTTAGGTACTGACACGTCTGCAAAAGTACCATCCCAACCACCAGCAACAACAGCACTAGTCTACTGTAGAATAAATGAAGCTATGTCCTCCCATGTAGAAACATCTGAATGGATCCTTGTCAGTCAATCAGGTGTTATTATAGGTGAGGAGGTTATTGTTCATTCACTGTACAGCAGGACACTGAAAAGTATGTTTCATTAAAGCATGGGATGCTTGTTTGTTTTACAGGTTTTGCGTATTTTGTCTATTGGATTAATTTAGGACTGGGGAGGATGAGTGTTAGGTGCTAAATGGTGTTAGGGTAGAGGAAGGTGGTGGTATGTTACTGGCATAGTAAGGGTGTGGAATGGCTGTATCTATCTATCTATCTATCTATCTATCTATCTATCTATCTCTCCGTATCTATCTATCGATCTACCATATTATAGGGGTGAGGAAGCACCCCTATAGTTAGGGTTGAGTTAAAGGTTTTTGGCTCGATTCTCAAAAGGCCCTTAGATTGACACAAGCTGCGGCAACAGGCAGCTTGCATCAAGCTCCAGTACACCTGATTTTATATTGGGCATGGTCCCAGTGGCAAAGTCCTGCAGCTTGCGGCAACTGTGCTCATGTGCCAAATAAATGGCTCATCCAGAGGGTTTGCTGCAAGCTGTAGGGCATCCTTGCTCCACTTCAGGATGTCCTTGGTGGGCTAGCAGCCCCAAAAGCCCAGAACCCCTTATATTAAATGAATCAGTCCCTAGTGGTCTAGGGGGTCCCACCAAGCCCTGTTCCCATTAATAATGAACTAGTCAGTCCCTGGTGATCTAGTCCCCCCCCCCGATCTGCCCATAAATTAAAATTTTGCTAAATTCATTCCCTTGTGCTATAGTAGACACCCACAGCCCTGATTCATCCCTAAATTAATATCTTGATAAGTTCTTTCCTTGGTGGTCTAATGGCTCCCCAGCCCTGATTTGCCTGTAAATTAATATGTTGCTAAATTCTTTCCCTGGTGATCTAGTGGACCCCCCTGCCCCGATCCGCCTGTAAACTAAAATGTTGCTAAATTCATTCCCTGATGATTTAATGGTCCCCCCACACTGTGTCACTGATAAATTAATATGCTGATAATTTTTTTCCCTGGTGGTCTAGTGGTCCCCCCCAGACTTTATCCCCCCTTAAATTAATATGTTGATAAATTCTTACCCTGGTGGTCTAGTGGATCCACACCACCATGTACCCCAGCAGGTAGTACTCACTACTCCACTTCCCCATCCTGAACCCAGAGCCAGTGACTGACACAGCCCCCCTGTCAGCACCATGGCCGACTGTTGACTGAGCTGTCATTAAATGCATACTGTATAGAGTACACACTTACTGATTGACAGATGAGCTGTCAGTCAATCAGCACATACTGTATACAGTACACAGTTAATGACAGTTCAGTTGGAGGCAGCTGTGGTGGTGAGAGAAGGGCAGTGCCAGTCACCAGCTTGGGGCTCAGGACTGGGGGAGTGTGGAGGTGGGCACTACCTGCTGGAGCAGGGGTCCACTAGACCACCAGGGAAAGAATTTATCAAAATATTGATTTATAGGCAGATTGTGGTTGGGGCCTCCCAGACTGCTAGACTACCAGAGAAATAATTTATTAACACATTAATTTACTGGCAACTGAGGGTGGGGGAGGGACCATTAGACAACCAGGGAAATAATTTATCAACATATTAATTTACAGGTGAATTAGGGCTGGGGGGCCACTAGACCAACCGAGAAAGAATTTACCAACATGTTAATTTAGGGGTGAATCAGTGCTGAGGGGGTCCACTAGATCATCAGGGAACAAATATATTCAACATATTAATTTAGGGGCAAATCAGGGCTGGGGGGGTCAGTTAGATCACCAGGGAATTATTGTTTATTGCAATTGAAGTGTTTGGCATTTTGGTAGGTGGGGGGGGGACACCAAACCATCAGGAAATTATTGTGTGCAACATTTTAAGTGTTAGGTAGATCGGGGCTGGGGAACCACTAGATCATCAGGGAATTACTGTGTATAACATTTAAAGTGTCAGACATATTGGGGCTGGGAGGGTCTGCTAGATCACCAGGAATTTTTGTTTAGTACATCTCACATGTTGGGCATATCAGTGCTGGGGGGCATGGAACACAGTGAAGAAGGGCTCAGATAGTGAAGCAAGTGGTTAAATTCTTCCAGAGGGTACTTAGATTTTTGCCTTCTTGGAGGGTTTAGAGAATCCTGATGTAGGGAATGCAGCATATTGTATCTACTGCATGCCACCAGTTCCATGCCACAGCCCATTTTGTGGTGTATAGATGGCGCAGCCACTCTTTGGTGCACACAGCCTGTGGTTGAGGCAGGCTGCCTTAGTGAATGGCTCCTGGAACATCATTTTGTGCAAGTGGTACTTTGCACCACTCTTTGTGGCACAAACCACTTGCACCATGCCAGGAGCTTTGAAAATTGGTCCCTTTATGTTAATCCCCTAACTTTGCACCTTATTTATTTATGTCTTTGACAACCGGGTGCGCAAACTGATCCAGAGGACCATTTTCAGTTGCAACCTCAGCCATCAGGGTGGCAAACACAATAAACATCAATACAATACGGAGATACAATTAGAACAAACAGGACTGCTGAAAACACTTGGTATGAGGTCACATTACATAGTACAAATATTTCAGAGAAATTAGTACATAGTGGTGTAGTGACATACATTAAGTGGCTATGCAATATAAAAGGCTTAACATGGGGATTATAGTAAAGTATTACATGCAATGTGCATACAGTCATTGGGGAGCCAAGGAAATAAATACAGTTAAAATGAAGGTTCAATCTATCATCATGAGTGGTACAGGCACAAATCATAGGCAGAAATGCAACTTAAGTTAAGTTGCAGAACCTGCTAAAAGTTCATAATAAAACAGGTAGTCATATCCAGATTGAACAGTGGGGCAGAACAGTGCAAGAGGTTAGGTGAACTGCAGGTAGGGTGATGGCACGAAAAGGTGCTATGCTAGGATAAGTGCCCTGGTTCTGCCTGGGGAACAGCTGCATGTACAAGCTGCCTCAGTCAGTAGCCACACCCTTAAGTTTGCCATGAAAGACTGATGGGAAGGGGATGATTGGATGGACAAAGGAAGTCTATTCCAGAGGGAAGGGACAGACAGAGAAAGGTTTACTACCCATGGTAGTAGTAGTAGTGCGAGTGACTTCCAATGGGGGAACAGAGGAGTCCCGGAGACTCCGAGAGACCAATCTGTCAGTGAGTAGGGAGGTGTAGGGGAACAGCTGATGGATCCTGAGTGCACCTTCAATGAGGCTGCCCACAGTGAAGTCAAAATGACCCTGCAGAGAGATCCACCCTAGGGACTGGTATAGAGAGCAGTGGTGGGTGGTAAATGGGGCTTGAAGGACAAAGCAACAGATGGAGTTGTATGTGTTATGCAAGTGGGTCCGTAGGGAAGAGCATGTAGTACAGTATATGGGGGAACAATAATCAAGGAGGGCAGAAGGTTTCCTTGAGCAATGGCTAGGCGAGCTTCGGGGGACAGAAATCAATTTTGGTGGTAGACAGTGCCTAATTTTTAGTGGATTTTCTATTAATAGCTTTGACGGAGTTTGACAAAATTTGATGACATTTTGCATGTGTTTTCTAAGAGGCAAGGTCTAAATCTGTAGAAAATTTTCTGATGGCAGCTTGTGATGTTTCTGAGATCTGCATATGTAATTTTTCTGTACACTTCTATTTTTTTCTTATACTTAGGTTATTTGGATTTGCTGTCACGTACAGACTACATGGAATTTATTTTTTTCCCAAAATGTTCAGGTTAGAAGTGTGCTGTGCCTTGGCAGTGCTATTGGAACATTTTGTGAAAAAATAGTAAACCGTTCCACAGTTATAAAGATTTTTTTGTTGTTGTTCTGAGCATGCTCAGTAGGGTTTTGGGATAATGTTCTGATACAACACAAAAAATTCTGTGTCACAAGATCATTTTTGGTTTATCACCACTTGCTGCTCAAAATGCAATTTTGTGTATGTGTGTGTGTGTTGTGAGGGCTGTCTTCTTTTTTGTTTCCTCCTCAAACTAAAAAAACATTGAAAATACAAAAAAGCAGCATAATTTTGAAAACAAACACCTGAACCTAACTAAACAGGACCCATTTAGCTAGATTCTGATATTTATTTTTTTTAAAACAATGGCTAGAAATACCTTTTCTGGGCACCCCAAAATCTAGGGTGCCCAGCGTAGCAAAGGAGATTTTTCTTGCATTCTCTGTATGGAAACAGCAGGACATTCTTGAATGCAGAAGCCACAACTGGAAGTCATGCCACTGACTTCAGCTGAAGCCATGAGCTGGTGATCCTCTGATCTGTCTGTCTGTCTGTCTGTCTGTCTATCTATCTATCTATCTATCTATCTATCTATCTATCTATCTATCTATCTATCTATCTTTTTAACTAACTAATTAAAATAATTGTTAAGCAGACTGAGGTGCCCACCCTGGTACCACTTCTTTCTACCCCTCCCCTCCAGGTTGTTTGCCCAACCTTTCCAGTGTTTATTTATTTTTAAATTTGAAATAAAAGTGGAACAGGGAGCTCACCCTGGTACCACTTCTTGTGAACACAGTTCCCCTCCAGGTCGCCCACCCTGTTCTCCCAAAAAGTAGCCTGACACTGGAGTGCCCAATCCCCAGTGTCAGAATGCGATCCAAAATATTAAAACAAAAACATTCCTTGATGATTTTTTTAAACCTGTAAAAAATAAAATGGTCCATCACTGATGTTGTGACCCATCCACACATCTCCTACCTATCCCACCATGACCTGCCATTCAACACCCACCACCCCACACCCCCAACAAATTCCACACAAACCTTCACTCACCTGAACATGCTTCATGGCATATATCCACTCTCTGATTGAAGACAGCTCTTGCTGCTGGAACTGATGGTTGTGATATGAGAAAATCAGTTAAGTGTGGCTTAATGTATTTCAATGTGGGTTTGAACTTTGATTCATAACTTAGTCATTTATGCATTTTTTGACTTCAAATTTTCAACATGGCATTTTTGGTACCCCACCTCATGCCCAATTGTGGTGGAATAATGTAAACCTGGCTGAAAGGTGATTTTGCAGTCAATTTGTGAAATCACCTTTCAGGTCAGATTTGAAAATTTTCACTACCCTTGTTCATAAGGAGGTGTCATAAGAAGGCTATGTTGAAAATTTGGGGCCAAATATGTAAAAATGACAAAGTTGTGGGCATACATTTAAATTGTTCTACACTCATGCATAATTTAATAATTTTCAGCACAGTCATTTTTTTACACCACCTTGTGAACATGACAGCTGTCATTTTTCAAACCCTGGCCAAAATGTGTTTTTGGACCTGTGGTGCTGAATGGTGTTATGGTGGTGTGGAATAACATTTCAGTGGGGATTTGAACATTTTCACCTACTGGTTCATGAGATGGGATAATAAGAATGGTATGCTGAAAATATTTTGCAGAAATGTGATAAAATGCTTAGGTTATGAGTGAATGTTGCAGTATGTCAATGTTCACTCATAACTTTGTTATTTTCAATATGTTGACTCAAAACATTCAACATAATAATTTTTCCACACATCTCATAAATGTGACACGTGTTATTTTTTAAATCATGAACAAGATGTGTTTTCACACTTTTCAAGTGAAATAACATTTCAGCCAGAATACTATAAATGTTTCATGTCATGTTTATAAGTGGATTCATAAAATGCCTATCTTGAGAATTTAGAGTCAACATTTGGAAGAAAAAAAAATAAAAGTTTTAAGAAACGTTGTGTGCAATGCCAGTCTTGACCCCGGAGGTTACACTTTGTGATCCTGTGCCAGTAATATGAGTTGAGGAGGTGGGTTCAGTGACCCAGCTGGATAGGGTGAGCAGGAATGTGCCAATGCTACAGTGAACCCCTGACTGCTAAGACCATCACATCAACAGAAATCAGGCAAAAAATGATGTCACTGTGATGGTCTCTGCTGGTTCCGGGACTGCCACACATGGTGTTTTGCCCCTTTCCCCAGGATAACTCTGACTCAGAGTTGTATCCCTAGAGACTGGGGGTGTGGGGGTGAGCCCACTACATGGGGAGTTGGGGGCACAGCCCCCCGATGGAAACACAGAGTCATCCTTGACACTGCATTGCTGACACTTGACAATGCAGCTGTCACTGTTTGGGATGTCTCTGTTGGGGATGTCACAGCGGCATGGTACAACCATGAGCAGGGAGGGATGGCACTGTAATGTGATACCCTCCCAGCCAGGGAATGAAAGTTGCAGGGTTGTCCACACAGGCTTGGGAAGACAACTGTCCCTTGGCAAAGGGCACTGCACCTGTGGCCCCGTGGGTAGTATAGGGCTCTGTGCATTGTCTGACAGATGGACTCTTTACCCTGTGTGTCTGTTTCTGACACCACATTGAAGTGCATGGACCTGAGGCCCCAGGCTTCCACAACCCACCAGAGAGCCTCATGAATTCTTCACATTCAACTTTGCACTTCCACAGGAGAATAGAGTCTTACATTGGTGCAAAGTGCAAAGGGCCCTGTGTGTCAGCATCTGTTCACACAGGTCACTTCAGAACCTGCATGAATGAGGATACAATTACACTATCTCAAAAAGAAAGGAAATTCTTTGCCAAAAACTGTGTTAATGCACCAGTTAGGGTTCAAGTTAATGCAGATGAGGTAGGGAAATGTGGCATTAGGGTTTCCAACCCTAAAGCCCCACTCCCACCCCTCAAGCAGCAAAAAGAAAAAAACATTAGGGTTTGGGATTTCACTAGTCTTGGCGAATTAGTGGTGGGTCTTCCTTGGGGTTGTCAATTCCATTGCCCACCCAATTCCCTAAACAAACAATGTCAACTATGATCTCCTTTCTGAACATGCCCTGCATGACAAAAACAACAACAGATTGTGTTTGCAACATGTGGTGAGACATACTTCTCTACCTTGGTAGAGTGTATCACTGTGAGACATTGGCTTACAGCTGTACCTTGTGCTTTGGACAGGATGCTACAGATTGAGGGAGGAGTGAGCATTAGGGTGGACAACCCCAAGGAAGACCCAACCACTGATTCACCAAGGCTCTGGAGTTTGAAAACCATAATTTTTTTTTAACTTTTGTTGCATGAGGGTGGGGGTTGAGAGTTGGGATTTGAAGCCCTAACACCCCATTTCCCTACTTTTGCAGCATTAACGTTAACCATAACCAGTGCATCAATGAAGTTTGTTTGAAAAGAATATATATGTAATGCAAAAATAAAAGACTTTTCCAGGATGGGGGATTGGGGTAGGGTGCTAGAGGTTGAAGACTGGAGGTATGTAACTATAACAGGTCTGGGTGTGGAATGGAGTGGGCACAGTATATCACAATGGGTGGGGAATGGGTTCATAATTTAAAACCTTTAAAAGAAAATTTGCAGCATGAAGTTGGAAAAAGTAGGAGATATTTTTTGCAGGTTACACATAGCCTTATGTTCCCAATTTCACATCAACGTTGTTAGCATGGCAAATTATAGCACATTTTGGCACATTTAAAGAATACTGATTTGGAACTGACTTATCTTTACCAGTTGTCCCAAGAGCTGCTTTTGTCTGTTTTTAAAGCAGCCAGTGATTTGGATACCTAATCGATTTTGAATACAAGACCATATACCATACAAAATCATGGATTTCCCTTTTCATTCATTATTTAATCTTTATGCCCCTTTTTCTCTGACCATGCCCCCATCATGTCAGCCTCCACAGCCCTGTCAGCCAGCTTCTCATGGACTTTCCTGCTTCTCCATTTACACCATGGCTTGCCCTCTATGAAACGGGCAGTGAGGTGCTCCAACTCCCATAGCATTTCTAGATCCAGACTGGAAGAAGGTCACATCACTGGTGTGGAGACTTTGAAAAGCCAGCGTTTCCTACTGCCCTGGCAAGGGCTTTTTCCATTATTTCTGTTTCTGCTATCAGGATGCAAGTGTTCAGGGTTGCATGTGTGCATGCAGGCAAGTAGCATAGCACAGCAGCAGCCTGAGGTCCCCCTCACCTAGGCCAATCCAGTTGCAGTGCCACCTTTTGTGGTCAACCAGGGTGCAGTTCAGTAGCAGAACTGGTTGTCCTCCCTTCCCGGAGGAGAATATCATCCTCTGAGATGCTCCCTCTCCCCAGACCAACCCCCAATGACCCAGGCTTGTTCCCAAGCCAGGATTACAAGATCATGGTTTTCCAAATGATATGGCATACAAGATGATGTGAACATCTGTGTTTGGACAGTGATGTTAAATATGACTTAAACAGTCCTTAAAGTTAGCCTAGGGTTTGCAGTTCAAAAAGGTCAATGGCAATTAATTCTATAACATCAAAGCTTGAAACAATAATCTCTGCCCTTGCACAGTCCTTAGTAGGGGAACATCAACATTTGTTCTATTAAGTGACCTATTGCTCAATTCTCAGATGCATATTTTGGGACTCAATAATTGGGCAGAAAGTTTACTCCATTGCTCTAACCTCAAAAACTGCTATTCTGAGAAGGAAGAATTTGTTCCCAGTGGTGGAGACCACCTGATATAGATCACAACATCAAAATTAAGGCCACCTATATAACTGTGTACAAATATGGTTTGCACATAGCAACATCACCGATGTCCACAGCACACATGTATGTGCATGTTACAGTGCCATGCACATATAGTACCCTTTGTTTGGTAAACTATAAAGAACTATCTCCACAAACATCCTTGCCCTATACATCTACATTTCATCTAGCCTGGCTTTGATTATGGTTTCCATGTCACTTGATTTTTTTCCTGGTTGTATAGTTGCCCCAATGGAAATAAATAATTATTACAGTCCCTCATAGTCTAGTGGACCCCTACTATCCCTCATCACATGCACACATTCCTAGAGACTCCTGTTACTTTACAAAATGGGTCCACTGACATGCACACATGCCTGGTGCAAAACTCTAACCCCCTACTGCCAGTTGTTCCAGGCTGTAGTTAAGGGGTGGCACAAAACTATTGTTCTGGGTGTGCCAATAGTAGTTAGTAATGGAACTAGCACTGTGCATGATTTACATGCCATCCCCCCTTCTGTGCACCAGTACACTTTAATGTGGCAAGGAAGCCCCCCAAACCCCTCTGAGCATAAACTGAGGGATCTGCAAGCAAAAGACTTGTATTACATAAGTGCACGCCAATTTAGCAACTGCTCCTTTAGACAGAGAATAGGACCCTAGTTTGGTAAAAGGAAGGGGAAGTCAGAAACACATCTATAAGTATGAGCAGAACATCAACAACTACTATTTTACACCTTAACTTGCATATTTTCAGAATTTTGTATACACTGGCAACATTTTCCTTTTCTCCAAGCTGTGGAAAAAATTACGCGATAGATAATATCAGGCATAGCATTTTCTCCTCAGCTGTGCAGAAAATATGCACACATTGCCATAAATTGTGGAAAACATTACAAAAAAGCAACCTTTTTGAAAACTGAGTGCATGCAGAAACAAATTCTGCTCAGAGCCAATACGGCTGTGCTGAGATTTTACACGCATTGCCCAAGTGTGGTGTGCAGAAGATGGTGGCAACGACGGCGCTGCACAGGCATGATACTTGCGCATGCACAGTTTGATCTGGCGCCACCATGTTGTGCATGGTGACTTTCACTTCCGCAGTTGTGGAAGAAATAGAAGTGCCCCAAACTGGGTGTGTTTATGTGGCCAGCAGATGGGAAGTCCCACATAAACACAACCAGAAGAATCTGTGTCGCAGCACTGTGGAAGCTTACCAGACAGCAGTCCAGTCACATGCTTCCACAGTGGTACTGTGTAATCATGAGCATCACATAAAGATTGCAGAGCTCCACCAATGCAGCCATAAAATTTATGGAAATTTGGTATCAAAATAGGGTACACAGGAAGCACCAAGAAAGGTCAACAGTGAAAATGCCAACCTCCCGCACAGCGACGGCACAATACCGACACAGGTATTGTGCCACCTGATCTGGAAGTGTTCTCTGAGGGGGGTTGTGCCCCCCACACCCCACATGTGGGGGCTCTGTCCTCCACACCCTCCAGACTTTAGGATTATCAACTCCAGGTCAGAGTTGGTCCAGACAGGGGGCAGAACATTGGGGGGAAAGCAAAACACAGACAAGGACCATTACAGTGACTGTCGCCATAATGGTCTTTTTTCATGTTTTGCCACCGGGGTGTTGACCTGAAGGGGTGCACTGGGGTACACATAATCAGGGATATCCTAATTGACAGCTGTCAGACAAATGGGAGTAATGGCAGCTGTTTCTGGAAATTTCTGTGTACCAGCAGGATATTCACAACCAACAAAACATTTAGGCTCTGAAATGTATGCTCACTCTTGATCTTTTTGGTTTTGCATTTTTTTTGAATGCTTGTGGAAAAAAACATAGGACAGCCATAACTGATGATTTTGTTAGCTTGCTGGTAGAAATAATCTCTGTCCAGCAGAGCAACTGTATGTACAGCAGATTTACAGGCAACATGCATAACTGGAATCTTTCCTTAACATACCTAAAAATATTTTGTATCTATTTTTTCCTACAGATAGGGTATTCTAGCAGTAACCAGTGGTTTATTTAAAACAGACCCCGTGCTTCCCTCCTGAGGCTGCAGCAAAACAATCACTAGTATAGGCCATGTCATACAAGGGACGGGTCATTTTGATAGAGCAAAACCATTTTTCCATCTCTTATTAGTCCTGCAGTCAAGATTTCAGACTGAGTATTTTTTTTAAACTAAGCTACATATTTAAAATATTTCAAAGGGAATTTTAGAAGTGGGGTTCTCGTAATTTATTTTTTGTTGTTTATAGAAAGATTCATTGAACTTTTGTATTCATATTAGTATAACTCTGTTCTCATAAAATGACACAAACAATTTACAGTTCATTACAGAAACCCAGCACCATTTAATATTTTTAAGAGCACTCAGATGCTGGTATGAATTATAATCATGTATCAAAACTATGACTACACTTTTGAAATGAACTGAAAACCTAAACATAAGATGAAATGATAGTAAGTGTGGAACAGTGTGAAAATGCATAATGGGCTTTCACCATGTTTACATGTTCAAGGGCATACCTTTTAGTCAAACTGATTCTTAATCTCATTACATTCCCCAAAAAACGAATTGCTGCGAGACCTTCCTGAAGTGATTCTGTTAAGGGAAGCATTTTACTATCCAACATTTCTTGGTTTTCAAATGATGGCAGTAAATGGTAAGTAAAATCTAAAAAGTGTTGTTTTGTTGTTTTATGATATTGTTTGCACCTACTGCTCTTCACCACTGCTGCACTATTGGTGCAAGCCATTGTTATTCTACCCAGAAAGTCATTTTCTCAGTTACAGAACCGAACAGTGATTCCCAAAGCACTTATCAGAAATGTTTTTAAACTCACCCACACACTGTATGGAACAAGTAAACTACCATGGAGAACATCCCTTCTTTCATTTAATTATACCCATAAGTGCTAAGCATGCTGGCTAAGCAGTTCATAATGGTACTGGAGTTTTATTTGAGTTATGCATGCTGTTGCTAGCCTTGCTTGTAAAGCAGAAAGCAGCTAACTAAAAGAAGCTACATTTTCTTATTAATTTAACACTTATATCTCAGCAGGAGTCAGTGTCTGTTGAGATTAAGCAAACAGATACTTTATTAGAAGTAGAAGGGGTCTTATTTAGGGTTAAAAAAGAAAGAAAAGAAAGAAAGCCAGTGTGTGTTCTGTGCTGGGAAGGGTACTGTATCAGTTCACTTTGCTAAACCAGTAGGAGGAGACAGAGCTTAATTGAGGGTGTGGCTTAGACACTATAAAAGCAGGTGACTCAAATTACAACTTCCTGTTGCTAGCCTTTTTTCTTACTAATTGCCCTCCATCCCACCCACCCTAAGCCAGTTCTACTTTTATAGCCACTGGATTTGACTGTCAACAGGAACTTCCTGTTTGGCAGTAGGAAGGGAAGGATAATAGAGAAACATTGGTTTTGTCAACCATAAAGGAAAACAGTAGCTCACTCCCCTCCCCAACTGCTGGTGGTCTGACACTGAGCAAGGAAGAAGGAGGCTACTGAAGAATATAGGAAGTTGCTGTCCCAGAACAGGAAGGGTGAGATTTGTAAGGAGAAGAGAGAGTAAGCATACAAAGAAACAGGAGAGGGGACACAAAATACGACATGATAGGAGTGGTGCAGTGCAATGGCTGTGGGGTGGCAGTGTTCTGGGAGACATTCTGGAGGCTGCGATGCTGCCCTATTTGCAGGCACCTCTCTGGTCTGAGGGAGGAGGTTGCCCATCTCCAGGCTGACCTGGCTAGGATTCGTGAAACCTCCTCCCCCACCCAGGGACCACCAGAGCCAATGCCACTACCTCAGAGGTTGCCAAGAAAGAGGAGAGGCTGGACCAGAGTGGGCTCAGGGAGGGAGAGGATGGTAGAACAGAGTGGCATCCCTCCAGCTGTACCTCTCCACAATTCATTCACTCTTCTGGTAGGTAGTGGTTCCTCTACCGAGGCACCTACAGTGGAGACCAAGGAGGATGCTGGGAACCTTCACAAAGGAGACCCACAGGAGGGTGGCATGAGACCCCACAGGGGAAGGAAACAACTCTGGTGGGGACTCAATCATTGGGGGTAGAAATAGGGGAAGGGAGAGGGAGGTAAGGTGCCTGCCTAGCGTCATGGCTTGGAGGGACAGGAAGTGAATCCTCAGGATCATGGGAGCAGCTGCACAAGGGAGGGAGCTGGATGTCATTGTCCACCTAGGGACAAATGACCTGGCTAGGAATGGGATCAGAGCAGTGCAAGAGGAGTTTGTAGAGTTGGGGAGGGGCCTTAGACAAGTAGCATATACAGTAACCTTCTCAGAGGTGCTGCCTGTCTATGGCAAGGGTGATGCTAGGGTACTCCTCACCAGGGAATTCAATGAATGGTTGAAAAACTAGTGTTGAGCTCAAGGTTTTGGCTTCATTGGGGACTGGGGAGCCACCTGGAGGGATGCAGACCTATACTGGTGTGATGGTCTGCATCTGTCCGGGGGGAACCAGGATCCTAGGTGAGAGGTTTAAATGCTTCATTGGCAAGCATTTAAACTAGCCAAGGGGGGAGGCACTGAAAAGGAGCAGGGAAATCCCAGCCTTCCCCCACAAAACATGGTAATTAGTGAGGTAAACACCAAGGTAGAGAAATCATTAGGAGCAGGACAGAGGTAAATGTAAAAAAAGGCAAAGGCAGTAAGGACAGGAATGGGGCTAAAAGGGGTAAGGCCATCAAAAAGTGGAGGGTGATGAGTACCAATGCCCGTAGTCTGTGTAACAAGCTCCCTGAACCAGTGGCCTTGATAGAAGAGGGTTGCCTGGATATTGTGGCAGTCACAGAAACATGGTCCACAGAGAACCATGACTGGGATGTCAACATACCAGGATACGCAATCTACAGGAGGGACAGAGAGGATAAAAGAGGAGGAGGAGGAGGAGTAGCTCTCTATGTAAAGGAAGGGATCAGAGCAACAGATCTAAAGAGTAAATAGGGAGCAGATGAGACACTTTGGGTCACCCTGGAGACAGGAAATGGCACCAAAATCCACACGGGGGTTGTATACAGACCCCCATCTCAGGGGGAGGGAATGGACAAGGAAATGATAGAAGGCTTCCTTAGAATGGCAGAAAAAGGGGAGATATTGTTGATGGGGAACCTGAATATGCCAGATGTTAACTGGAGCACCTTTGCTGCAGGCACATCCAAGAGCTAGTATTGGAACCCACTCAGGAGGGAGCAGTCTTAGACCTGGTACTCTCAAATGGGGACAGATAAAGAATCTCAGATTTAGAAGTGTGTAGCCATCTGGGAACAAGCGACCACCAAACAGTGTGGTTCACAATAAACACAGCCATACAATCAGGCCATACAAAAGCAAGGGTATTGGACTTTAGGAGGGCTGACTTTGGGAAAATGAGAGAGTGCCTCAGAAAAGCACTAACAAACAGGCAAGGAGGAGGGGTGGAGGAACAATGGGGAGTAATCAAAACAGCTATCACAGAGGCACCAAGCCTTTGTGTAAAGCAAATCAACAAAACACAATGAAGGAAAAAAACGCTATGGTTCTCAAAAGAGGTGTCAGGGAAGGTCAAGGAGAAAAGGATAGCATTCAGGAAATATAAGGAAACACAGAAGGAGCAGGACAGAGAACTTTATCAGTTAAAGCAGAAAGAGGCTGGGAAGGCACTCAGAATAGCAAAGGCCCAAACCAAGGAAAGGATAGCCAACTCTGTTAAGAAGGGGGATAAGACCTTTTATAGGTACATTAGGGAGTGAAGAAAGACCAAAGGAGGGATACTGAGGCTTAATAAAGGGGAGGGAATGTGGGTTGAGGGTGACAGTGAATAAGCGGGGATACTGAATGAATATTTCTGCTCAGTATTCACAAAGGAAGAGAAGGGGGAGGTACCTAAACCAAACAAGAGAAACACTCTGAACATTGGGGTCGATACCAGTCCATTTACAAAAGAAAGGGTTCTGAAAGAACTAATAAAATTGAAGGTGGACAAAGCAATGGGCCCTGATGGGATTCACCCAAGAATTCTAAAAGAACTAAAGGTAGAACTAGTGACACTGCTGACTACTCTCTTTAACAAATCATGGGAGGATGGGGTGGTACCTGAGGACTGGAGGAGGGTGGATGTGATTCCTCTTCACAAAAGTGGGAGCAGGACAGAGGCAGGAAACTACAGACCAGTTAGTTTGACCTCAGTTGTAGGAAAATGATGGAATCTCTTCTGAAGGAAAGAATTGTTGAGTACCTAGAGACCAGTGGGCACAGGACCCAAGGCAGCATGGATTCACGATGGGAAGGTCGTGGCAGACGATTCTAATAGATTTCTTTGACTGGGTGACCAAAGTAGTGGACCAGGGAGGGGCTGTTGACATGGCTTACCTAGATTTTAGCAAGGCATTTGATACAGTCCCACACAAAAGATTAATACACAAGTTAGCCAGCATTGGAGTGGGTCCCAAGGTGGTAGCCTGGATAAAAAATTGGCTAGACAACAGTACGCAAAGGGTCATAGTAAATGGAGTCCACAATGAAGAAAGGAGGGTTACTAGCAGGGTACTGCAGGGTTCAGTAATGGGACTGGTCCTTTTTAATGTCTTTATAAGTGACATTGCAGAGGAACTGGAAGGAAAAGTATGTCTCTTTGCAGACGACACAAAGATCTGCAACAGGGTTGATACACCAGATGGAGTGGAAAGGATAAGAAGGGACTTGGCAAGGTTGGAGAAATGGTCAAATGTATGGCAGCTCAGATTCAATGCAAAGAAGTGCAAGGTAATGCACCTGGGAAACAAAAACCCAGGGGAAGAGTACACAATGGGGGGTGAGATACTGACAACAGTAAAAATGGAAAGGGACCTGGAGGTAATTATGTAAGATGACCTAAAGGTGGGCAAGCAATGTGAGAAGGCAGTAAGGATGCCTGGAGGGATACTGGGATGCATAGGGAGAGGCATCAATAGTAGAAAACAGGAAGTTGTTATCCCTCTGTACAGACAGTTGGTGAGACCCCATCTGGAGTACTGTGTGCAGTTCTGGAGACCCCATCTCCGCAAAGACATAGACAGAGTGGAGGCTGTCCAGAGGAGGGCAACCAAAATGGTGCAGGATCTGCACCAGAAGACATACGAATAAAGACTAAAGGATCTTAATATGTATACCATTGAGGAAAGGAGGGAGAGTGGGGACATGACAGAAACTTTCAAGTACCTCAAGGGAATCAACAAAGTCCCAGAAAGTGGCATCTTTCAGAAAATGAGATGTGCAGAACAAGGGGGCACAATTTGAAGATAGAGGTGGGATGGCTCAGAGGTAATATGAGGAAGTATTTTTTTACAGAGAGGGTTGTGGATGCATGGAACAGCCTCCCTGAGGAGGTCATGGAGTCAAGAACAATGGGGGAATTCAAGAATGCATGGGACAGACATAAGGCAGTCCTAGTGGGGGGGTAGGAGGAAGTAAGCTGTTGGTTAACTAGGATCTGCAGCGTATCTGTTAGGTAGGAAAATGGGCAGACTAGGTTGGCCAAGTGGTCCTTATCTGCCATCAAATTCTATGTTTCTATGTTTCTACTTTAATAAAATGTTGAAATCCTTATTGACAGTGGCCACTTTTCTTGTTGACAACCTAGATAACATTTTCTACTGTGTGAAGATGGTGTTTCCCAGGCACAATGGAAAAAACAATCCATCCCTCCATAAAAATGGCATGGTTTGTCCACCAAGCAGTTCTGTACTGTAGGTTTGTTTTTCTTTGCAAAGCTGCCTACTACTAAAGTTACTTATAAAGCTACTTCCATGCGCCAAGGACACTTTCCTTCACTGAACTTCACTGCCACGGTCCACACTGACCCATGCAGTGTATAGTTGTGTATCTGCTGTTTTATGCAAAATAAAGAGAGATCTGAAGTTGCTGTGTCAGGGAGGTGACAGATCAATTGTGACATCACCAAGGCTGGAGTTTCCATGGGGAATGATTTTTATTGATATTGCTTTTTTTATCAGGAATGAGTAGATCAAAGGCAGCTAGATGGTAGGCAATCTATGAGTAAGGCTGTAATTATTTCATGGCGATCACAAATTTCACGCTTAATGTGTAATTTGCAGATTTGCTCAATGCCATGAAATCATTAGTCTCCCATGAAAATTTTCAATTTTTATTGTTGTTTTATTGTTCACATTCCTCACAACAAATGGACAGTAGCACTAGTTGTGCCATGTTGATGTCTGTTTCTGTCATATGTGGGATGAGTGGTGGCGTGATTCCTTATGAAATCATCAGATGGGATGAAATAGCTGATTCTACTTTGAGTATTGCAAGCATGTGGAGTAAATGTGCAGACACTCCAGTGTTTAGCAGTGCAGACTTTTCATCGCCAATTACATGCTCGGACACCACGGCTACCTTAGGTGCCAGTGATTGCATTGAAGAATGTGCACTCAAAGGAATTTGCTTGCTTTCAGGAGCAATGGGTAGAACATCACTCTCCCTTTCCTGTGTTTCTGCAGACAGGATTAGCTATACTACTAGTCATAACAGCTAGCTGGGTACTCACTGCAAAATTTTGAACTGGCGAAGCAGAAAGAGGTGAGGTTGCAGATGGAGGTGGAGCTGGTAGATTTTCTGTTTAGATAGCATACTCTGCAGCATACTGGGCACTGAGGCAGGGGTACTTACATGGTCTAAGGTTGTAATAGCAACAACAGCCTGGCCCCAGCACCCCCGTTATTGCTCAGCACACCATGACATTGAGGCATCAAATCAAGGATGGCAGTAGTCCAGAAAAACCTCTTCCATTCCACATAACCTCCTCGTGGATTGCAAACTTAATGTTTAGCTTTTATTGATAATACTGCAACTTAACTAGAGCTGGTATTTAGATAAAAAAATAGTCCCAACAGAGCAAAGATCAGTTAACAAAAAAACGCACTGCACACAGGCATCAAAGAGATCATGACACTCAGCTGACAAAATGCAGCCCTTTTATCATGTTTTACCACAGATCTTTAACACTGGTTTTAAAATACAAAATCAAAAGCATTATGGTTGTTGCCAAGGTGTCCAGCTTTCAAGGAATGGCACAGTAATTTTTAAGCACCTTGGCATACTATAGTTTTTTACATAACTTTGTTCTAGTGGTGTAATTTCTGCCTTTTTCAAAATTTTGTTAATTCACTACCTTCAACAAAAGAATGTGTTTGAAAGACATACTGTAAGTCGAAATGGATGAACCGGTTAGCTAATTCACCCTGAAGTTGACACGATGTTGCTGTTTTAAGTCTACAGGCTGAAAGCACTTTGGGGAAAAAAGGAACAGGGATTTAGATTAGTTGAGACATAAGAAAGTTCTGTTGCAAAACTTTGTAAAAAGGCAGAAAAGATACAACATGATACATTTAGTAGCTGAATGTGTGTACAATCTTGTACATGCGGCGCAAGTGAAGTAACACGGAATGTGTTACTTGTCATAAAAACTTTTGTAGTAATGGAGTATAACTGGGTTCCATCAAGTACTTTATGAAAATGAGTCAGCAGCTACTGCCAAACACTTTCTTGTCTACCAGTTGCACTTTTTCCTTTTTGTGCAGCAGATAGGCATTTCATGAAAGCAGCAGCAAATCACATCCGATCTCCTGGTAGCCTGTGAGTTTGGTGACCGCCATTGGGCACTTGCTGAAATGGGGACTTGATCGCGGTGCCTTACACCACAGTGATGAGGGAGGGAAGGCGACTGGATGGGGGGGAGTGTGAATATAGCGACATCCTGTCGCAATGTGTATACGCAGGAGGGGGGAGTAAGCACGCTGTGCATGGGTGAGACAGGAGGGAGGGATTGTGAGGGGTGGTACCGCAGTGAGCTGCCAGGCTGCTCCCATAGCATGGAGGGTGAGTTCAGGGCTGGGGTATTTATGGTGCTGGGTTTGGGTACAGGCATGGGTGCCTTTTGTTGAGCCTGGCCCGAAATTTTTTTTTTGTGAGTTTTGCACCCCACCCCGACACCCCTTGAGTTGAGAATCCTTAAGTAGGGGGTGTGGAGGAACAAAGCCCCCATTTACATGTAAAAGTTAAGTCTCTGGCACCTTTTTGCTGTGCACTGGGGACTGTTTGCCAAAATATTTTTTCAGAGATGTTGTCATTGCCCTAACGGCGATTGCCGTTATAAAAAAAAACCCATATCCTCAGTCCCTGATGCCTTCAGGATTTTAGTATTCATTGTCCCTCCCCCCTCACATAAACTGCAGCTTACCTGCTAGTTAAGTGATTCACCCATGAAGTTCAAGTTTCGGCAAGCTACATTTTAATAGTTTCACTCTTAAATAAGCTCCGTGGACCTGGTATGGAAAATGTTCAGAGTTCCAAACTTGGAGCCGCGTCCCCATGTGTGCACGTGAATGCAGGGGTGCGCGCGCCATAGACTACAATGTGGGCAATTTTCTCAAACTTTTTTTATGCTTTTAAGTACCAGTTTTGAGACAGGAATGCCACTTCTCAACTAGCAAAGTCCTTGTTAGTTAAGTGGTGGCCTTCATTTCTCAAGCCGCATTCATTTGCACGTGTGGGGACTTGGTTCCAAGTTTGGAACTGTGAACGTTTTCCATACCAGGTCCACGGAGCTTATTTAAGAGTGAAATTATTAAAATACAGCTAGCCAAAACTTGAACATTATGAGCACATTGCATTGGCAGGTACTAATGATAATTTATCAGAGAGAATAACTTTCATTTACCCATTTTGTTTCTGTTCAAATATCAATTCAGAATTATCAGAAGAAGGCACAATAGCTTATGTTATCCTTACTCCTATATAGTGGTGTCATGTACTATTTGCACAGTAGTTGCTCATCTCATGGACAATATAAAATTGATATACTGCCTGTTTAATTGCCATTAAAAAATCTGTGTCATTTCTGAAAGATGAACAGGAAAACCTTGGCCATATTTTCCACAGTACTGCAGCATCACTTAGTGCCAAAGAATGGGAGCAGTTACAGGGCCATTTGAAAAACTGAGCCTGCTAATTAGTGGGTCTACTCAGACTATCCCACAAAAGTATATTTCCTGAGATCTTTGTCTTTCTTTCTGTTGAAAACAGAATGGGTTTTTATATGTTAAAATATTGGTTTTATATCTTAATCTGCAAGGGTGTTGCCTCTTCCTTTTTGAAAGAAAATGGTGAAAAAGTACTGTGTGACATAGTAATATACAGTATAGAAGGGGAGAAAGAACAGTTTTAAAGTATCACACATGCACAGTTCAAGCGGAAGTGCTGTAATCAAGTAGTGCACCCACAGGGGGGCGTCCATGCCATGGAGGGGAGCTCCATCTGCAGAGGATAGCTCCAACGGAGTCAGCGCTATACAGACATGCCTGCATTACTGTAGGAGAACACAGGGGCACATTCCACTCACAGCCCCTTTGTACTCCTACAGTGATTGCAAAATGTTTATGGAGCTCCACCCAAGAGCCAAAAAAAATTGCAGTTGTGCAAGGAAACCCTCCTTTGCACAGTTTTGTTGTTGGCACTTGCACGGGTTTTCCACTTTTAAAAATCTGCCCCAGGTGCCTACTAAAATAAAACACTTTAAACTTATAAAAAAGGGTCTTGGTTAAATGTTTTACATGTTTTGTTACTTTCTCCTCTTTCAGATGGTCTAAATATTTCACATTGTTCGTTACATATTTTACTGTCTTTCAAATAGAATTGTCCCAATCTAACCTCCTTACTGTGGTCTGTGACATCACAAATTGTGAAAGAATGGAACTCAGGGTGCAATTTCTTCTTTCTTGCATTCAAAGGTGAACAGCTCAATACAACATGGTGAATACATTGGACTCCCTAACATCTCACACAGGCATTCTGTGGGGCTTTAGAAGGGATGTGTGTTCCCTCCACTGGACATCTTTTATAGTGACCAAGAATGAAGGAATACTATATTTACCCACATAACACCACAAAAATGTGTGTTATAAGAAATGATTTATCAACTAAAAAAACAGTGTTGAACTTTGTTTACTGGACATGCTGGACCAATAGACATTTTATCAGGGTGACTTATTTTTATAGAACAACAGATTATGTTTTATATAAAGGATTTAAGGAATTGATTTTTTGATTAAGTCCTACATTTGTCATCTCCTAATTCACTTCACTGTTCTACAGTTCAAACAGGCAAAATCAGCTTTATATATGTAAAACAAAAACAACAAAAAACATTCATTAGCTGAGTAATTATAGTAATGGTGCTAACTGTACGCGATCAGCAAGGTCTGGCTATTGGAGTGCTCCCACTGGTAAATCTAGTACACATCTCTCTTGACAGCATATTCTCCAGATCACCACCCATAGGCCCAAATGTGACCTTCTCAATGCCATTGAACTTCAGCATGTACCCCCCCCATCCATGTCCTTCGAGTGCACAGCCAAAGTATATCTTCTGTTTTTCTATTCAGTGTCAAGCACATGTTTCTTCACATATGAACCATGCACAAGGCAGTAGTGGTGCTTTCAGCACAACAAGGACAGTATCAAAAGGCTGAAGCACACACTTACCCCAATAATGACTGGACCCAGAGCTTCTTAGTCAAATTTTATTACACCAAAATAACGCCTGACACGTTTCGGACAAATAGTCCTTTATCAAAGGCTAAAAACATAATGAGCACATCTTACTTATATACCAAAACACCTATTACATCACAATGACGAAATACAAATCTATTGGTTACTAATAAATGACCACCAACACCTTTAAAACCATCCTTAAAGTTTAAAGACAGAACAAGTGGAATAAAAAAGTATTTTATACAAAACCATTTGTTAAATAAAGATTAAATACATATATACTAACATATCTACAATAACACATAATATTATCTACGTTCCAAATACGGTTTCAATTCTAAATGTGCATTGATACCTGGTATTTTGTATGCATTCAAATGTAAAATCCATTCATTTTCCTTTCTCAGAATTTTATTGCGGTAATTACCACCTCTTGGACCATGGAAGACTTTCTCAATGCCTAAAAACTTAAATTCATGCGATTCTAATGCTTCTCTATTTTCAAAAATATGTACTGCTGTGGCATAAGTCATGTCATTTTTGTTAATGGCACGAACATGTTCTAAAACTCTAATCTTAAATGCTCGTTCCGTTTTGCCAACATAAAATGCACCGCATTTACATTTCGCCAAATAAATGACCCCCTGAGTGTTACACGAAATCAGTTGTCTAATGACAAAGATGTTATTTTGTAAACTATTAATACTGAAATTCTTTTCATTCAAGATATGAATGCAAGCACAACAATATTTACACTGCACACAGCCAGAATAACCACCTAACCAACTGTTGGTATGAGTCATTGTATGTGTAAAATGACTTCTCACTAGGGAGTCTTTCAATGTAGATGCATGCCGATAAGTAAAAATGAAAAGAATTTCAGTATTAACAATCGACAAAATAACATCTTTGACATTAGACAACTAATTTTGTGTAACACTCAGGGGGTCATTAATTTGGATAAATGTAAATGCGGTGCATTTTATGTTGGCAAAATGGAACGAGCATTTAAGATTAGAGTTTTAGAACATGTTTGTGCCATTAACAAAAATAACATGACTTATGCCACAGCAGTACATATTTTTGAAAATAGAGAAGCATTAGAATCACATGAATTTAAGTTTTTAGGCATTGAAAAAGTCTTCCATGGTCCAAGAGGGGGTAATTACTGCAATAAAATTCTGAGAAAGGAAAATGAATGGATTTTATGTTTGAATGCATACAAAATACCAGGTATCAATGCACATTTAGAATTGAAACCGTATTTGGAATGTAGATAATATTATGTGTTATTGTAGATATGTTAGTATACATGTATTTAATCTTTATTTAACAAATGGTTTGTATAAAATACTTTTTTATTCCACTTGTTCTGTCTTTAAACTTTAAGGATGGTTTTAAAGGTGTTGGTGGTCATTTATTAGTAACCAATAGATTTGTATTTCATCATTGTGATGTAATAGGTGTTTTGGTATATAAGTAAGGTGTGCTTATTATGTTTTTAGCCTTTGATAAAGGACTATTTGTCTGAAACGCGTCAGGCGGTATTTTGGTGTAATAAAATTTGATTAAGAAGCTCTGGGTCCGGTCATTATTGGGGTAAGTGTGTGCTTCAGCCTTTTGATACTGTCAAGCACATGGTTCCAATTCTTTAATTAAATTTTTTTGTGTGTGGAAACCATAAAAGGCCCCACAATAACTGATGGTTACATATATGGCTCCAGTGGTCTTGAAATTGATAAACATGTTCATGTTCAGCTACCTGCCATCTTTGGGGTTCACAAAATTACTTGTTGTCCCAACCACATTGCAATACTTGCAATGGCAATATCTTCTACAACCTTGTAGTAAAGATAGCATCCATAATTTCACAGTATGGATTGCCTTCTATGGACAAATTATCCTTCAGATTTTTGACCTTCTTGTATAACAAATGAGGGGGTTATTTTGCACATTCCCTGAGTTTGGGTTCCATTCTCAATATTTCCCAATTCATTTTCACTGAGTCTTGCAGAATATTTACATCACAGGAGCAAGTTGTCACAAAACTGATCTTCTCACCCACCCCACTAGTTCTTGCATGTAGTGCTAGTAGGGACCCCCAATCTAAGATATCCACTTCCTGTTTATCCTTACTTTTATGGTATCACCATATTCCCTCTCTTTCAGGCTTTTTTTTGAATTAAATAGCATGTTCTAAATAAGACACCATTGATTTGCAATCATGTTTTGTTCTGAGGAACTATCCTTTGGGGATATTGAGAACAAAGTGCCTTGGATGTCAATTATCTGCTGTCAAGAGGGTGTTGTGGTCTGTGGGTTTACAAAAAATGGAGGAAAATACCTTACATGCTTCCTTCAACTTTAGGTGAAAGTCTAAGAATTTTATTTCCTCATAACTCCATCTTACCACAAACATGAAAAAAAGGAACCCTTGCCACTATTTATTTGCCAAAACTGTTGAAGCTCACTTGTAGTGCCAGACCACACCATCATGACTTTGTCAATGAAACAACACCATAATTTAACTTCATAAAGAAATGGGATAGTGTTGGAATATATGTTGTCTTCTTCCTCCCTACAGCAAGTTGGGTTAACTGGAGGCAAAGGTTGCCCCTATTTCTGTGCCACTTAAGCTGTAGGTAAACATTGGCCATATAACTAAAAGCATTCTTAGTACCAGTTTTGGCAACTTAATCAAGAAAACTGTTGGTGTGTTATGTGGCCTTTCTCTCTTATCGAGAAAGTATTTCAATGCTCTTAAACCATATTTATGTGGAATGATTGTATAGAGTGGTTCTACATCAAGCATAACCAAAATATTTCCAGGCTCAATGTGGATCTCCTCTAGAATATTTAGAACATCCCTCATATCCTACAGATAAGATTTCAGGTTCAATCCCACTGATTTAATAAAACAAGCCATAGGTTGGGATAGTTGCTCCATAAGTGATCCAATCCCCCAAATGATTGGATGTCTACATGGATCCAGAAGCATCATATGAATCTTCAGGAAGACATATATCACTGGTTGAATAATATGTTTTACTGTAAGGTAGTCCATGATGTTATCAGTGTTCATGGATTCATCATAAGCATCCTGACACCTTGTTCACCATTTTCTTCATCTCCAAGATTGGATTGCTGTGTAGCGGTCTGTACACATTCCATTTTTTAGCTGGCAATTAACTCCTTGTATGTCTTTATCAGAGTTCATAACAACAATGTCCCCTCTTATCTGCAGGCTTGATGGTAAGCATTGGGTTACTTGTCAGCTTCTCCACATACTTCTTTTCCTTCTTCAACATATTGTAGTACCGTGTTGGGAAATTGCTTGCATAATAGTTTGCAGATCTCTTTCACATGCTTTGAAGAAAGTAGATACACTTGGTTCATTGATGGGAAAAAAGTGAAGCATGTTTTAAGTGAGAAGCTTCATTTTGAGTGACAAGGTCATATGACATTGGAGTAGACATTAACTCATCTGTCTGATCTCCCTTGCTTGGTCTTGAAAATGACACATCTCTGGGTCAAAAAAACCCACTTTAGGTTAAGTATACATATAAACTTATTTAATTCCAAATAGGTTTCGAAATTGTTTATGCTTGTCATAGGTAAAAAAAAAAAATCTAATAATTTGCTTAGCACCATTATGTTTATGATTTCATCACCACTTTCTACCTGGACTTCAGAGGTATTAAGTTACTGCAGCCCTTGTTGAAGCATACTTGCTTTCTTCATTGTTTGTTGGTCTACCATCCCCACTGTACTCTTTTCCCATCCTGCTCCTCCTTGTTCTGCATTTTGATTTTGTTTTGTTTTTTTGTGGTTTCCTCCTCTGCCTCCAAGGTGGGGGGAGGGGGGGGTTGTCATTTAAAAAAGAAGTGAGATGATTATCACTTTCCACTGAACTGGTCATGTTGTTGGCAAGATTATTTATGTGTTTTCTAGAACTGGTTTAAAGTGTTTTGCTCAGTTTCAAATTCTGCTATTAACTTAGTCCTGTTCATCCCTTTTGAACTTTTTTTTTGGTTTATTTTACTTGGTTTTCACATCTAATCATTCTATTGTTCTGTCCAAAGCATCTTTAAGTTCAATGAATGTGGTGCAATCGGCAAAATGTTTGAGAACTTGCACCTTTTTCTTTAGGTCAGTGGTTATTTCCTCCTCCTTTAGTCTTTTTCATCCCTTAGTATGCATTTCTTTAATCCTAGTGAGCCACTATGAAGCATTTCATGACACTCCATCAAATGCAAGGATCTGTCCTTTTTAAGGGCCAGTGTTTTCAGGAGTCTAAGCCCTCTAGGTTCTCTCTGCACCTTTGTGTAAGCCACTGAACCTTGCTGTTCCCAAAATAGATGCTACACTTTTAGTGCAACCCTCTTTTATATGCTGAAAGCCTGTCTGATTGTGAACAGTTTTTTTGAGCTGGAAGTGATAGCTACCACCGACTCTTCTCCATACAAACCTGCTGCCATCATCAGGTTAGTACTGGTGCTGCATTTAAAAAGCATGTCCAAAGGCAAGAAGGTTTCATCATCTGTTGTGGTCTTATCCTGGCTCATTTTTCATTCTCCATGAATTAGTGACTGGAATAGATGCTGGTCACAGTGCAGAAATCTGCTGGAGTATTGCCTTGAGATATGCTGATCAAAACAATGAGTATTCCTTCATTCAAGGTCACTATAAAAAGGTGAACAGTGGATGGGCTTGCATCCCTTCTAAAGCACTGGGGATGCAGGCATGAGATTATAGGGGCTTCACTGGCCTCACCATGTTGTTTAGAACTCTTAAAGAGGAAGGAAAAATTGCAGGGGGCACTCATATTGTGAAAGCACCAGACAAGACCATTCAAACAAGTTGCTAGGCTTAGCTGTATGTGTCTGGAGTCCTGAGATATGAATATCAAATTATCTATAAAAAAACAAAGAAACAGCCATTTCATATAATCTTAAAACAGGAAGTGACGTCACAGATGTGCCAGCTCTATGTTGTTCTTTATAACTTGCCCCTCAGTTACATCAATTTCTGTCTCAGGATCCCATAAAATGGCTGCTGCCTTGTTTTGATTTACAGATTATTTAGATATTCATATCTCAGGACTCTTGACACCTACAAGGAAGTTCCATACATCATTTGAAATATCTTTTTAATGACTTTCACAATTTGAGAGACAACTGCAATGTTTACTTCCCCTTTAATCTGTGAATGTAATAAGGAAGAAATTGTATCCTGTGTCAGAGTGCTGAGATCCTTTCTTTCACAGTTCAAGTGTAGAGTCTTCGAGCACTAAGCCTGCTGAGTGGCTAATCCTTATTTCTGACATCATACTGTTGCCTTGGTAAGCCATGTGATGTCATAAACAAATACCACAAAGTCAATTAGGGACAGTCAAAGGCTTTTTATAAACATTTTAAATCAGTTAGTTAGATGTTTTCTAAATCCTGGCATGGATAACTGGAAATAATTAAAGAAATAATGTGTGTTCAGTAATAGCAGCTAAAACAACATGTTAGAAGTATAATCCATAATGAAGTGTGTAAGTGCATTTTAAAGAGCCATGCACACCTTGAGATGAACTTGGAAAAACATATTTGCTCACAAAGCACTTATAATTCTCATTAACTCTGTATTTCTTATCCCCGTTATTTATTACTAAAATTATATGCATGAAAAGTAGATAGTTGTTTCTTGATGGTTCATTAGCTTCTTTTGCTTCTTCCCAACCTGATGTCATCATACCCTGCTTGTGACATTACAGTAATACCCATGGCAACAGATTGTGATGTCACAATAGATCATTATAATTTCAAGTAGGGAATAAACTGCAGATGCAGATGAATGCTAATGGATAAAGGTATTGTTTTTGTGGGAATTTCTTTAGTAGTAAACAATGGGGAGGAGAAATCTATTGAAGATATATGAAATACAAGCTGAGCTGTGTCTAAATATTACTGTATGTTTTCCAAAGTTTTCCCAAAGATGTCAGCTGCTTTCTAGGGTGCCTGTGTAGCAATTAAACTCTGTTATTAACAAAAAATGAATGTACTATAGATTAGAATATATAGCTCACAGTGGTACATGTGTTTGCCAGCCTCAAGAAAAAAAAATCAACAGGTGCTATTTGATAATTTATGGACCTTTGATAGCACACTTTATAAGGTACCTGAGTCTATTAAAATTGTATAATCATTAAGAGATATTAACAGCTCTGTGCAGCCGTAAGTCAAGTGTTTCACATATCAGATTATTTAGAAAGTGGTAAAGTAAGCCCAAATGTATGTAGACTGATTTTATCACAGAATCAATGCACTCACCACAGGGTATTGTTGATGGTCATCCCAAAATACAGAACATTGGGCATTATATCAATTGTTTTTTCATATAAAGTGTGGAGATCTGTAGGTGTGCAATTGTTCTCATCACTTTTGCCAGTGCATAAGCTTATAGTCTTTGTTTTTTTGTGTGTTTTTATTCTTTTCATTCAGTACTAATCTGTTAATGTAACCAGCACTGTAATTTAAATAAATCATTCCAAAAGTGTCTTATGAGTGTGGGGAAGCCTCTGTTTTTGAAGTACAAAACCATATTATCTGCACGTATACCACACCATCTCAGTAGATTAGCAGGTTTGAAGGAAGTCACTGAAAATTATACTAAACAACAGAGTTCCCAGGATAGAACCTTGTGATACTCCTATGTTGCTCTTCATGTAGAGAGTGCACATTATTCAGTCTAGTCCTTTGTTCCTTATTCTTCATATTGTCAGGAAACTGCTCTATGACATTAGTCATATGTGCCCATTCCCCAGTAACCTGCATAGGAGGCAAATGCACTCAACCAGATTAAATGCCTTAGTAAATTTTTTAAATAACTAAACTGCTTCTGCATAGTCACCAGTCCACAGCCCTAGGGAGATATAGTTAATCAGTAGACACAACAAGGCTGTGGAAGTATTAGACTTAGCTCTAAAGCAATGCTGTGATGGACTAAGCAGATTATATATTAATAGGCGAATTGTCGGGTGACCAAATATAATTATCTACAAAACTTTACATTGCGGTGGCATTAAGCAAATTGGGTGGGAGTAATCTACTTGACACTTGTCATCTGATTTATGAATTGGAATGGCACTCCTTCATATATTAATTTTTACAATGTGCCACTCATTCTAACAGCTTCATGAGTTAATATTAGCTTTTGTTCAAAATAAAACAATAATGTAATATTAAATGCATGCTGAAAATAGAAACAAGTTAAAATGAGTGTTTCAAGCAAAAGTGTTCAGAAATTGTCTATCAAGAGGACATCAGGGAAAGGTGGTGGAGAGGTAGGGGAAAACAGGGATATACATGTGGGGAAGGAAAATGGGTGGGTGGATCTGGGATAAAATGTGATAATAGGGAATTTAATAGAATCTGGAAAACAAAACAGTGCTGAGGAGGAGGGAGAGACATATGGTAGATTAAAGGAGCTGAGGAGTCCTCAACCAGCGCCTAATATAGTGGTTCTGAAGTTGTAAATCTTGGTGGTCTCAAAGGCCTCAAAGTGTAGCCATCAGAATTCACTGGTGGCCTCATTTCTTTTTTGCATCCCACACCCTTTGATGTACAAAATATCCCCAAATAGAACTCATTTGTTTTCACACAGTATACTTTAAATAATGTCCCTGATGTATTTTTACTTGGAGTGTATCTCCTATGTTTTTAAAGGTAAGAAATAATAGATTCCATTACCTTTGTAATTTGCTTTGATGAGCACTGTGGCCATGCAAAACTGTGCTGGAGGCTTCATGTTGCAACGGTGGCCTGATTTAAGAAATACAATTACTGATACTCCCATCCATATATTTCTGAGTCAGCTGGTGATGTAGTGAACATTCTCTGGGGAGGGTTCAGTGTCGCCATCTTATGGACCATCTTACCTTAATGCTCCAGCAGGGTTTCTAGAATGCTGTCCAAAGAAAAAAAAAATACCAAAGCTAAGCTTATCATCCATTTTGGCTCCCAGAAGCCTTTTGGTTTAAACAACAGATGTATTCTCTACTAACTTGTCATTAAAGTCACCTTATTGTTTACCACTGACTCGTTCCTTCAACTGTACCTCTCATGTATTTGTCTTACACACTGGATATAGAAAGAAGGCTGAAAAGTGACAAGTGATGGAGAAGGAGTCAGGAAAACCAGGAGAAAAATAAAACAGATATGCACACATAGCACAAGTGGCCATGTGAATATTCCCACACATGTCCTGGATAGATGAGTGCACAGGCACACACTACACACACACACACACACACACACACACACACACACACATACATGTAGAAGGCATGAGTTCAGTGGGAAACCACTAGGCAGCTTAAAGATAAGTTAATATACAGTAGGTGAAGTCTTTCATTTAAACCAGATGAATCCTGAGAGCATAATTGGATAATAAGCATGGTATCAGAGTTTTTTTTTCTTTTGTCAGCATCCCAGACCCCATGCTCAAGCATTCAGTATAAGATGTTACAAGGGATGGTAGCACAGATGATCCTTCCCACTCCCCCAACACATTCCACATTACCCACAGCCATAGACATAGGAGGACATGGATGACAGCATCAGTAATTCTGTTGAATATGCAGGCTACGTGCATACACAGAAAACAGTATTTAATCTGCTATGCAGAACAGCTGCACAAGCTATGTACAGGTATACTCCAGTTATGCAAATATGGATGCTGGAAATCCCAACACAGATACACAGTGCCCAGGTCCAAGCATCAACATGATAGACTGCCAATTCCCCCTAGATGACAGCAGTGACAAAGAGCACCAAGCACACACAACAAGCATGCATAGTGGTGGTGGCACAGGAACACTACAGTAAGCCACATTGCAGACCGTGGCTGCAGAGGATGCACATGCAGCACTACACTGCAACACAAACACTAGTACACAAGGCACAAGCATCATGTCACATGTTAGTTGCACACAGCACACCAGTATGTCATGCTTAACTATACCTATACACTGGTCATAGATTTACTTGAAGTACCATTGGGATTCCTGAGTTGGCCAAAGATTGCAGACAGCAGGGTTTACAGGCCAGCTACCCAGGGCTGTGTCTGTTGGAGCAGCAATGGCAAGTAATGGGGAAAGACATACATGCTGAGATGCAACACATCAGATTTGAAATTGGCACATTTTGCACTGAGATAGGCGGAATCTGCAGCATTGTGTGTGGAATGCAAACTGAGCTCTCATATATGAGTCATGCTGTGGAGGCAGGGCTTAACCACTTGTATTATGTCTTGTCCCATTGTCAAAGGGACATCTTACAGGCTCTGTGTGCAAGACATAGCTAACAGATAGAGGACCAAAAGTTTGCATTTCCTGTTGAACCAGAACCTATAGCACATGAGCCAGCAGTCCTTACATCAGTGGCACAAGGGTATGTACTGTACCTGTGGTTGTTACCATTGTACACACAGACCCTGAGATGTCACAGACAGATGGAGTGAACAATTCTGAGTCACCTGTCAATGCTACAGTTGCAGGCCACACTAGGAAGGGGAGAACACTCAGAGGTACCTGACAGAGAACCTGTTCCCCCAAATCGACAAGTAACAGTATCAATGCAATCTCTGCACCAATATATGTAATTTATACACCTACAAAATGTATACACTGTAATGATCAATACACACTGTATTGCACAAACATTATTCAGCTATTGATATGACTGCCACTCCTCAGTAGACTGAATAAAATATACTCAGCCATCCATTCAATATAACTAGCATCATTGTGTCTGCTCTGTGATAGTGGAGAGAGTTGGAGGTCACATGTATCACTGGTACATGACTGCAGTCATGAAAATACCCATCAGTTAAGGGTAGTCTCTTTTTCAGTGCTAGGGTTTACAGCATACAGAACACTTCAGATATTAGCCACATGTTGATAGGTGATATTTGTAGGGTTCCTCTAGTCTTATGCAGGCAGGAAAATACCATCTCCAGGATGCTAAATGAATGCCCTGTGATGAACTTTATTTGTTTAGGTAAGTCATTGTATGCCAGCTCTGTTGAAGTGGCAGTGTTCATGAAGTGTGTCATGAGATACATATCATGAAGATATCTGCTGTCAGTTATGGGGAACATATGGCATGATATTTTGTACACACAGCTGTTATTCCAGGCATAGATGTGATACATGTAGATCTCTCTCTACCAATCAGACATCCCTAGTCCAAAAAAACAGCATGCAGGCATGGGGCCAGCTGAGACTGCTATAAGATGAATACACCATGTGTGGACCCTGGATGCTTGGTACATACATGTAATGATACAGTATGCATTGACTTGCATCTTCATACTGTATAAGATCTTGTGATTCCAATATACCTCCTAAACAAGTGTCATTGCATGAATACACACAGGAGTATATCCCCACACTTACAACATTTACAAACTCTGTTGTAACAAAGAAACTCTCCTTCATTAGTCTGGCATTTGCTTCTGATGTTGGCTGATGAACTGTATAAAGTCACCTATTGTCTGTGAGAGTATAACATTTATCTGGCATAGGATCAGGACACTGATGACTGGGTAAAGAGTTCAGAGACTCACAAGAAGCTGGTCTCAACACTGCACACAGTAGAAAAGAGGATAAAAAGATTAATAGCTGCTCTAAAAGTTCAAGATGTCCTTTATTGGTACAAAGAATTTAAGTAAGCACCCAACAGTTATATTCATGTCCTGCCTAGCATTTCATGTTGCCCTGGCTCTTTGCCCTTGACTGTGTTTGCATCTCATTCATGTCATGCTGATGTTAATGGGACTGTAATAGCTACTTTTGGTATAGAGGGCTTATACCAAGAGGCTAGTTACATTATAAAATGCTTTCTTCTCTGTGGTAGGCTGTGCATGCACAAGCTGTTTTCTTAACATTGTCCTTTCTTGGTGAACAACAAGCTGCTACTGAGCATGGTATTACAAACCAAGAAATGGAACAAAAGCATAAAAGGCAAAATAAGAAAAAAAATAACTTCAGCATCTCTCAGCACTTTTTGTACACTGAGTAGTGCATGGACTGTGGAACTGACATCAAGGACAACCATGTTCACTTCAGCTGATTCCCCCCCCACACACACACACACTCAAAGATCTGGATACCCATGATGCTTTGATTTTTTTTAATTTTCTGCTTTAGAATACACATGTAAGCATTGAGAAGAGTTACAAAAACCAAACAAATTAGAAATAATCTGCCTTCTTTTATATGTTCTACATACCGCCCTTTATGCAAACTGATTTTACCTCTCATTCTTGTCATACTGGATGTAATGGGTCTTGTAATAGATGCTGCAGTTATGGAGGGTTTGTGCCAAGAGGATACATTGGAAAACCATCTATTGATGTCTGCTGCTGCCACTGCAGTTACTGTCCCCCCACCTGACCATCCCACTCTGCACCCCCACCCCACATCCACCAAGCCCTTACTTACCTACTGGGGGTCGAACACCGTAATCCTCTTTGGACTGCAGACACATCTTCACTCTTCTGCTGGACCTCGAAATGAGGAAATCAGCAATGTGGTTCAATGTATTTCAGTGGGGTTTTGAACTTGTTATCATAACATGGCCTTTTTTGAATACTTTTGCTCCTCCTTTTCCACATGCCATTTTTGGGGCCCCACCTCATGAAGAGTGGCAGTGAAATTAGGCAAATCTGTCCCAAAAGGTGATTTTGCAGTCACTAAGTGAAATCACCTTTTGGGCAAGAGGTGGGGTTATTAGAAGGCTATGTTGAAAATGTAGGGTAAAAATATTAAAAAACTACAAAGATATGAGTCTGCCTTGACATTTATGAACACAGGCGTGTAACTTTGGCAATGTTCAATATTTTGACCACAAATTTTCAAGATAACCATTTCTTCACAGCACCCCATGAGTGTGATAACTGTCATTTTTCAAATCCTGGCCAAAAAGTGTTTACACACTTGCAGTACAAGAGCACCTTTTGGGCAGGATTCGAACATTTTCTCTACCCTCGTTCATGAGGTGGGCTCATAAGAAGGCTATGTGGGGTCATGAGAAGGCCATGTTGAAATCTGGGGTAAAAGTATGAGAAACCAACAAAGTCTACATTGCAATTTTGCAATGCACGCTCATAACTGTGGTAGTTTTCAATATTTTGACCCCAACTTATCAACATAGTCATTTTTTCACAACACCTCCTAAATATGACAGCTGGCATTTCTCAAACCCTACCCAAAATGTGTTTTTACACTTGCAGTACAAAATTACATTTCAGCCATTGTTTTATAAATTACACGTCATGCTCAGAAGAAGTGGTTAAAAAAAAAGATTATGTTGAAAATTTAAGATACAAACGTGAAAAACCAATTATGTTATGAGGAAACTAATTGTTCCAACATTTACTTATAACTTTATTTCTTGCAGATTTTGGCCCCTTGTGTTACCCTACCTCCTGAATGTGGCAGGTGTCATTTTTCAAATCCCCTCTGTAACTTGTTTCCTTAGTCACACAGAAAAATCACCTTTCAGATGAAATTTAAAAACTGTCACTTGCAGAGCTGTGTGGAATTAAAAAATTCCAGCGTAATGGAATTCTGCAGAATTTCTGAAATTCCACCATGTTTCTGCAGAATTTCGCTGGAAGCAGAATGGCAGAATTTCACTGTGAAATGCCTATATTTCTGCAGAGATCTTAATTTTCCATGGAAAAATTCTCTGCAACCATTTTTCTAAAATAATATGTGATATATTAGTGTTAGTGAAAAAATAATAGACTAATTTTAGTGTTCAGTCATCATGTATTTCATGAATGATGTTATCTTTGTTTAGAAAGCTGTTTTAAACTATATCCCTTAAACTGGCCTTAATGCAAGCGTTACACATAATTATGTTCTGCAGAAGTGTGTAAACATGGAATATAAATCCGCAGATGGTATTCGCAGGCTTAGGCTGGTCACACGATGCAGTATTCTACAGCTAATATTACCATGTGACTCCCTGGGCTCCGTGCAGTCTTTAGTGGGTTTTTGTAAGAGAAAGATCTGCTGCTGTTGTTACAACAGAAACTTTGGTGAAAAATACTTGAAAAAAATACTTTTTGCTGTTTGAATTCACTACAGAACTGTAGGGGAATACCCTGGTTGTTGTTGTAGGTTGTTGTTGTTAGTTTAGTGTGCAGTTTGTGTTTGTTTTTTTTCTTACATTTAGTACTTGGCTGTTGTGCTGTGTTTTCCTTCTAAAGCATTGGGGAAGGGCTTAGCCTGCGCTGAAGTGCACTAGCTGCAGCAGAGTGCATAAGAGAGAATTTATTTTGCTGGTAGTGTAAGAGACTCAGTCTAAGAACTTAGAAAAGTGTTTTTCATTTTTATGTTTGTTTGCATGCATGTGCAAGAAACATAGTGCCATCACCCGAGTTTTCGGAGGTGTGTCACCCCCTCTTCCAATTCAGTCAGTGTGTTGGCAGGCACGGCCTCAGTCCTCCAATGCATGCTGGAGCTGTCTATGACAGCTCAAAATGCAGCAAGTACACAGTTGAAGGGGGGCTGTGGCACGAGTGAGCAGCGATCGAGATATCGCCTGCCCGCGCGCAGCTCCCCTACACACACAAACACACGATGCATATTGCATGCTGCCCCCCCACGCACACACTGTATAGCCGACGGGGTGCCCAATCCCCCATCGGCTGTGCTGCGCTCCCCTCCAAAGCCTTCACATGCCACATTGGGTGCCCACCCCAGTGTGGCAACTCATGGTATAGCCGATGGGGGTGCCCGATTCCCCGTCGGCTCCACTGTCCTCCCCCCCCAGAGTACAGGGTGCCACGCTGGGAGCCCACCCCAGTGTGGCAATAAATGCTATGGCTGATGGGGGTGCCCAATCCCCCATCGGCTCCACACCCTCCCAACCAGCTGTCCTTATGCCACACTGGGAGCCCACCCCAGCATGGCAAACGTCCCGCGTCGTCATTTAAAAAAAAAACCTGTAAAGAAAAAACGGTCCCACGCAGTCTCCTGCCCCCTACAACTCACACCCACCCACTGCAGCACTTCTGCTCCCCACACCCCCACCCCATACTTACCTCTGGAGCCCGCGACAATCTTTGGTGGACTGGGAACACGTCTGCACTCTTCAAAGCCGACTGCGAACTGAGGAAATGCCTTTAAGCTGAATAATGGGATAGATAGGGTTTTTTTCAACTTTATTTCATATCTCAGGCATTTTTGAATTTTTGCACCAAATTTTCAACATGGGGTTTTTGGGACCCCTTCTCATGAATGCTTTCACTGTCATGGCGTTATTCGGGCCCGAAGGGTGATTTCACAGTCACTGCGTGAAATCACCTTTTGGGACTGATTAATGAAACGACACTGCTAGTGTTCATAAGGTGGGCCCTCAAGAAGCCTATTTTGAAAATTTGGTGGAAAAATTCCAAAATGACTGTTTACTACTGTACAGCTAGCAGTTCCTATGCATGCTCGTAAGTTCGCGAAATTTTCAGTATTTTCACTCCAGATTTTCAACATTGCCATTTTACCACACCTTCTTATGAGTAGTATAGCTGTCATTTTCACCTCACAAAAGCGTGTTTCGCCCGTAGCGCACAATGGCGCGATGGGTGTCTTGAAATTCAATGTATGGGACAACTTTAGAAAATCACAGTGACACTGTTCATGAGCAGAGGTCTTAAAATGGCTATGTTGAAAATTTGGTGAAAATCTTAAAATGACTGTTTTATTTAGCTGCAGGCCATGCAGTTTCTATGCATGCTCGTAAGTTTGCGTAATTTGTTTTTCACTCCAGATTTTCAACATTGCCATTTTTACACTTCCTTATGAACAGTACAGCTGCCATTTTTCATATGTCACCCAAAATGTGTTTTCGCACATGTAGCGCACAATGGTGCTATTGGTGTGCTAAAGCAATGTTTGGGACAGATTACGAAAATCACAGTTACACTATTCATGAGCAGAGGTCTTAAAATGGCTATGTTGAAAATTTGGTGACAAAAGTCCATGAAATGACTGTGTTACGAGTGAGCATTGTGCAGTTTCCATGCACCCTCGTAAGTTCATGACTTTGTAATATTTTCAGTCCAGATTTTCACCAGTGGCATTTTTCCACACTTCCTTATGAACAGTACAGCTGTCATTGTTTACAACATGGCCGAAGTGTGTTTACACACTTTCAGCGCATAGATGCGTGGTCACTGTGGGAAATCATTGTTCGGGACAGATAAAGAAAATCACAGTGACACTGTTCATGATCGGAGGCACCAAAATGCTTGAGTTGACAATCTGCTATAACAAATCCCCAACCTAGTTATATTATGGGTGTGCGTTGCACAGTTTCTATGTACGCTTGTGACTTCACCAGTTTTTTTAATATTTTTACTGCAGATTTGCAACATTGCCATTTTTTACTCCTCCCCATGAACAGTACAGCTGTCATATTTTACATCCTGTTCAGAATGTTTTTGCACCTGTGGTGCTAAGTGCCGTAGTCGCTGTGCATAAGCAGCTTTTGGCTAACAAACTGATATTGCCACTGTTCATGAGGTGGGGGTCACAAAAAAATCATGTTGAAACTTTGGAGTGAAAATACCAACAAATGCCTGAGGTATTTGGGTTTCCAACCATAACGCCCAACCCTGTGGAGAATGACAGGCATCAGGGGTGTGACTTGGGATTCTTGCCTGTAATGCTCATACCATTCCACACCCTGCAGCCAGTGAGAGGCATCGAGGTATGCCTTGGACTCTTCGCCCCAAAGTTCACCCATTCTTCATATCGCACCCATCTTACCATATTTCCTAATGGAATGGGTGCATATAAGGGCCAAAGACCCCAAGGAACACCGTGACACTTGTCAGTGTCTGCAGGGTGGGGTGTGGTGAAATGGCATGGCCATTATGCCTGACGACCCAAAGGCACACCCCAATGCCTGTCACTCTCTGCAGGGTGGTGGTGGGGTTGGCTTCAGTTCAATGCTTCACTGCCATTCCTATTATGCAGCTCTGTAACTTCTACACTACCACTTCCAATGCCAGCAAGCAAACATTCGGCATTGACAAATGCTTGTTTCTGTGTGGTATTATATATCTGCAGCCTAGTGCTGTTGTGTTACATACACCACAATTTTGAGAGAGCTGCATAACTTGGTGTTTATATTACCTTAAGTGACATTCAATTTTGTTCATATTTTGACATTCGTAAATATTACTGCATTAATAAGTATGTATAAGTATACATCAGTTGGTGGTGGTAAGGTCAGTTCCATGGGTGGGGGATGCACAGGAGGAGCAGCACTTGCTGGAACTGACAGTCACAGTGGAGCACCAGTCTGTAATTTGCATGACTCGCAGCCATCTATTGCTGAGATGCTGTCTGCTGGTCAAGTTAAAATTAAGCCAGCTGCAGTGCCATCTGTATTAAGTGGGAGTGTAGGTAGAAGTAAAGCATCTGTGAGTCATGGCCATGTCCCAAGAAAAGCAACTAATGATGTAGCAGTGATGTTAATGATGTCCCAGTCAGAGGCAAATGACTGTCCGAGTCAACTCACTATTGATTCTGACAGTGTTTAGCAGTCAGATGTTACTTGTGAGAAGATTCACAGTTGCTAGGTGCAGAGGAGGATGATGAGGTGTCACTGTCTGAGGAGGTCGATGATTGAGGGGAGGTGGAGAGTAATAATGAGGGCAGAGCAGCTTTGGCGCAGGTTCTGGAGGAGCAAGCAGATGCTAATATTGATATTGATATTGACAGCAGCAATATCTGTTCAGACTTGGATGATCCTGTATTGGATACTGATTGGGAGCCAGAAAGGGATGCATCAAGGCAGGTGACTTATAAAAAGAAAAGGGGTGGTGGAAAGTCAGGTGTTGGAGGAGGGAACGCATGGCCGGATGATACTGAAAAACTGCATAAAGGCAAATCAGTGAGTAAGGGGAAAGGCAAGGTGCAGCAGTTGTATCTTAAAAAACAGCAACAACAGGAAGTAAGTAGTGGAAGGGGTGGTACAATTGCGAGCATACATGAACATCCCAGCAGTAGTTCAGGTGCCTCTATGTCCCATGACTAGGTGACAGCGCCAGCTGCAGCAACACGTGTTAGATGCAAGCAGCCAGCTGGCAACAGTAGCTTCTTAGTTTGGGATTTTTTTGTAATGGATCCCAAAGATGACAGTTTTGCAGTTTGTCAAATCTGTAAAGTGAGAGTGAGTTGTAGCAAAGCGGTGTCTCATCTTGGCACTTCTGGACAGTGTAACCATATGAAAACTAAACACTTAATTCAGTGGCAGAAACATAAGAGGGAGGCTAAACTCTGATGGAGGTGGCCTGTTTTTGTTCAAGGCGGAGGGGAGGATGAGGGTGATGACGTGGAGCTTGACGGAGACAGCAGCAGGGTTTCCACTAACAGTAACCCATTGTTTCAATGTATCAACAACACCAGCCCCCTGCCAATAAGCATAAGCACTGTAGTAGTCTGATCATTTCAATTGCTGGATATTTGTCCACTGTGAATAGTACAATAGAAACACCATTTAGTGATACCTTGTCCCAGTTAAATGCCCCCACATGTTCACAATCCACAGCCCCAGCACTGGTGCAGTCTGCAATAAAGTATGCATTGTTTTGAAATAGCAAATATCATCATAACCACCCTGTTGCCCTTCAACTAAATGCATGCTTGGCCCAGATGCTTGCAGTTGACATGCTGCCTCACTCTTTTGTTGAAAATATTGGTTTTCAACTTCTCATGAGTCGTGCTGTACCAAAGTTGAATATTCCTTCAAGGACGTATTTTTCCACCAAGACAGTTCCTGAATTGTACCATGACTTGAAGTCATTTCTGTCTCATGCAATTTCTCGTTGTGCCATAGATACTGTTCACCTCACCATTGATATGTAGAACAGTGGTCCAGGAGCTTAATCATCATATATGTGTGTCACTGCACATTGGGCTAATTTCAATAATTCCTCCTCCTGTGAGTTTCCTTCTTGTCTCGATATACTTCACAATTCTGATGTGGGGCAGCAGGCAACACTCAGTTTGACATGCATGAACACTATTCGTAACACGTCTATTAACATTTTAATTGAACTCACAGCAAATGAAAGTAGGCTTTATTTGCAGTGGCAATGGTCGTAATGTTGTTAAGGCAATAGAGGATGGTGAATTTATTCATGTGCCATGTTTTGCTCACTGTCTCAATTTAATTGTGAAAGATTTCTTGAAGCTTGAAACTGAAATTGATGCCATGCTTACATCTTCCCGCTGCATGTGTTCACACCTCAGCTGTTCCACCAAGGCACGTAATCAGCTAAAAATCATCCAGACCAAAAATGGGATTCCAACAACACACTAGCTAAAATTGGAGGTGGCCATGCATTGGAATTCCACTTTATGCCTGCTGGAACATTTATTGGAACAGTACAAAGCATTAACCGATTACACTATGCTGCATCAGGATATTGACACGACTTCATTATCCCTAAGCATTGATCAGTGGTGCCTAATGGACACACTGATTAAAATCTTGCAGCCCTTTGAGCAGGCCACACAAGCTGTGAGTGCTGCTAATGCCTGCCTTAGTCAGACAATTCCTCTCATTCGCATGCTGCGACAGTCTCTTATAAATGTAAGGGACCAGTTTGACAGGGATGATGACAGCATGAGTAGGGGCCTCACAGACCGTATGATTCAGCATGTGGACAGTAAGTGTCATTTGACCACTATGTTACAGTCTGATGATTGTGGTGTGCCCACCTTACTAGACCCATGGTATAGGCGTGGCATCAGATCTTTGTTGGACGGGGGACAGTCAGATCTGAAAACTGATGTCCTTATCGGGCTTGTGCAGGATAAAGAAGACCGGTTACATCAAAATACGGCTGAGACCCAGCAGCAACAGAAAAAGTGCTCCAGACTTGACTTGTTCAGAGCAGCTTCACCACCCAGTATTAACAACTGAAAGTCAGCATCCTCGTCCACATCCTCAAGTCAGGCAGCAGCTGTAGAGCAGAAGCAGCAAAGTCACTGTGTGAAAGCCTTGAATCCTTTATGGTCAGTTCTGTCACAAGTTGGAGTGTCAACAAAAAAGGTTAAAACCTGTCTTCTGGCTAGCCATATGTCTGGTGCATCAATGGTTCAGTCATATATGAATGACCCTGAACAGCTTTCGCCTAATGAGGAACTGTTGTTTTAGTGGCAGCATAAGATGCCAGTGTGGACATCACTTGCCAAAATTGCTGTCCAGTATTTATCATGTCCAGTTGCAAGTGTCAGTTTAGAAAGGGTCTTTAGCACAGCAGGGGCAATAATAACAGACAAGAGAACTTGTTTATCTACAAAGAACATAGAAATGCTGACATTTATTGAAATGAACCACGATCACATCCCACCTTGGTACAAACTTAGTGCTGTTTCATCAATGCGTTATGATGAGGATCAGGTAGATGCAAACAGGTCACTGGATGCTTTGATGGAGGAGAGGATAGCACTAGTAGGGCTGATGACCTATCAGATGAGGACAATGCTGAGGGTCATTTCCAGCATGATTAGTACATTAAACCCAGCAGCATGTGGTGCTGTCACCTGCAGCTACACACTATATGCATAAATAACATAAACCAAATGTTGTCATCCACCCTCTCGATGAATAAATATTTGGTCACAGATGCCCTCAATTTACTGTATACCCTTCCAGATGTATGGGATGGTCCATTGTTTTTTGGCAGAATTATAACTCACTATTGTATTTTTCTGTTTCTGTTTCTCCTTTGACCCCGTTATGTACTTAAAAGAGTCAATCATATCCCCCTCTCCCACATCTCTGTAAGACAGTATGTAGATTTATTCAATTCCATTAACTGAGTCTTCTGTCCATGTGATTCTGCCACTGTATATTTCTGTTTCTGTCTCTCACCTCATAACTGCATTCAGCATATCTTCTAGTTGCATAGATAATGTCTAGAAAACCAGTCACAAATCACAATGTGACCTGCCTTACCAATGTCCTGTGCAATGGTGGCTTGATGGCAGAACTCATAAACAGGGCACGTTATCACAGAGTAGCTTCTTTATGGTTGTATTGACCATGACAATAATGAAGTGTGTTTGGACTCACAAAATATCACCAATGCCATAGTGCTTCTCATAGTTCTAGTACCCCTATGTCATCATGGGATGTTCTACAAGTATTTCAAAATATGTTTATGTGCCAACATCACTAATAGGAATATATGTTCTTAAAAAAATGCAAAAGTTTAAATTTAAGGGAAGCTGTTGAAAGACCTTCACCTAAGTGAGGGATAGTAAATATTCAAAAATGTTAACTTTGTAATACATTTCTATAATTCATCAGCCACTGTATTAAAGAACTGCTTATTTAAATTCAAATATCTCTGTTATGATCATTTCATTCTGATATTTTCTTTAAAGAGCAGATGCACACTGTCATGGTCCCAGCCAACACAAACATATATGATAGCTGACCCTCTCCAGTGTTGAGAGGTATTAATAATGTCATGCTGTCCTTTACAGCACCAGAGTCATAGAACTTCTAATGTTTACCCTGAGTAAAACATAGTCACTTCCTAAACCTGTCGACACCCCCTCCCAGGCATGCACCCGTAGACCCATTTTGTGAAGTCTTAAAATGAAGTCTGTGTGTGCACTCTATTGATTTATATGGTTGTGATTTTTATATAGCTTTTAGTACTATTCCGAGTAGCGATATAAACAAATCTAAGCAATCACTGGAGTAACATTCCCTGTTAATTTAGCAGTCTCTGATTTTTCAACAGTTGTAACTCTACACAGTAAAGTAATAAATGCTGTAGAAAAATCACTCCCATACAAGACAATGGAGCACACACATCATTTTCTGACATCACAAAAAAGGGCTGTTGGATCATGCCAGGGACCCTGCCGACAGAGTAATGAAGCAGCCCTGTTTTACCCAGGGTAAACATTATGAGTGCTATAACTTTTGTACTGGACTGAACCACCTGGCATTATTAATACTCCTCTACACTGGAGTGGGTCAGCTATTATATATGTTTGTGTGGTCTGCGACCATGCCAGTGTGCACCTGCTCTTTAAATAAATAATAAGGAATGAAAGGATCATGACAGAGATATCTGAACTTAAAAAAGCAGTTCTTTAATATGTTGGCTGATGAATTCTAGAAATTTATTACCAATTTAACATTTTTGAATATTTACTACCCTTCAGTTAGGTGAAGGTATTCCAGCGGCTTCCATTAAATGTAAACATTTGCATTTTTTTCAGAACATACATTCCTATCGGTGATGTTGGCATATAAACAGATTTTGAAATACCTGTAGAACATCCCATGATGAGATAGGGTTACTAGTACTATGAGATGCACCATGGAATTCATGGTATATTGTGAGCATCTTATCACACGTTATTATTATAAAACATGCATTAATTAAATGTCAAATGATGACTTGCCTTTGGGCAGAAAGTGTCACCTGACCTTTCATTGATGCCCTGGTAGACCAACAGTTGGCATGCTGATTGTAAAAAGCTTTTTTTTTTTTAACAATCAGCTAGCCTATTTTATAAGTGTGATAACTCACTCCAGCTCATGAGTGTATCAGGACATTAATGAACTTCCCGGCTGGCTGAAGTCAGTCTGGCAAACCCTTGTGCCTCACAATGTACCCAGAGCATGCCTTAGTGCCCCGATAAATCCATGATCTGTAGTGGGTTATAGCGTACATGTAATAATCAATACAACCAGAAAATAAAATCTACTCTGGGGGTATTAATAATGCCATGTGGTTAGGTCCAGTAAAAAAGTTACAGCACTCCTAATGTTAATCCTTGGTAAAACCGAGTCACTTCCCAAACTTGATGACACACCCCAGGCATGCACCAGCGGACTCGTTATTTTTTTTTGTGTTATCTCTTTACCCTCTACATGCTACCACTCTCAGCCACTTCTTCAGGCTGTGCCAAGGCACCTGTGATCTGTCCTGTTCCCATGCCCCATCCCTCACATTTGCAGTTGTCCCCAGGGTAACCCGGACGTAACCCTTCACAGGGCGGGCCCCCCTCCTCTGAGGGTAGAGGCATCTGTGGGTCAGGCAAGTACTCCACTTGGCTTTGGGGTACTGCTGTGGGATGGAGGCTCCTGGGATATGGACGGCATAGGACTGTCAGGCAGCCGTCATCTGGATGAGTGTGGAGCCAGTTTCCATTTTCTGGTGTTGTTCCCTCTCTTGCGTATATCTGCGCAACCCCCTGGTATCCACTGGAGGTCACTGCAGAGCAATGCAGTACCACAACCCACCCCAGGAGAGGAGAGCAGTCCTCCAGAAGCGCGATCCACTTCTCCCCTGCTGACCCCTGCACCCGAGTCTGTTTCCAAATCCAGGTCACCCGCGTGGGTTGAGGTAAGGCGCCAGCACCTTAACCCTCTATGCCACCGGGCCAGCCAGACTCGTATTTTAATGTTTTAAAATGAAGACTGTGTGTGTGTGCTCCATTGAATTGTATGGGTGTTTTTTAATATACAGAAGTTTTTAGTACTGTTTTGAGTGGCAATATAAAGAAATCAAAACAATCACAAGAATAACATTGGTTTTATGTGATAAGGGGACCTCAGTTTAAGTGAGTCCCCAGTGGGTGAAAGCAGGAAGCAGAATGCAGAAAGGGCAACGGGGGACTATGGCGAGCAGTGGAGAGAGCGCAGGCAGAAGGCAGAGGCTACAGGGATGCATTGCACCATGCAACTATGCTATGGGGCAACATGCAATGGGTGAACCCACTGTGGTGATGACAAGAGTGCCCTGTGGCAGGTGAGGGGATGGGGTGAGCAGCACATGACACCATGCAGTGGGAAACCGACAGATGGCGAGGAGAAACGTATTTTGCAAATACAGTTCTCCTCTGCGTCTGTGTTTCTGTGTGTGGTGGGGCTGACATGGACCACAGGGGCGGAGGTATGGGACACCAGGGGTGGATGCCAACAGCAAGGCACTGCCCATGCATGGAACAGGCATGCCATGACAGGGCTGTGTCTAGCGACGCATGGTGGGAGGGTTACTGGCACACAATGAATGGTTGTGTGGGCACGGGCAGTGTGCATGGTGTCCCTTCAAACCCTTCTTCTATTAGTATCGGTGTCTGGACTCCCCCCCAATGTCTCAGCAGCAATCGCTGCTGCATCCCGGTGGCCTTGCCAACAACACACCCCCAAAGGCAATGGTGCCACCACAGGTGTGTGACTGTTGGACTAGTGGGGCGTGCGGGTCATGTGGGGGTCCTCTGCTGCAGTGCAGCATGTGTGGAATGTTGCTGGTCTTGGCGGGGGCTCCCATGGACCTGCTGATGTAGGGGCTCTGCTGTGGTGGTCTGCTGGGCTAGGGGGGCAGTGGTCTTAGCAGTTGTGTTGTGTGGGGCCCTATTTCAGGTCCTGTGCTCAATGCCCCTTGCCACCAGCTGCACAAGCCTTCCCAGACCACTTCCAGAAACACAGACAGGGAGAAGAACTGTATTTGCAATAGATGTATTTCTCCTCACCTTGCGCCGGTTGCCCACTGCATGGTGCCATGTGCTGCTCACCCCATCCCCTCACCTGCCACAGGGCACTCTTGTCTTGGAGCACTGGTGCACAGGGTCTGTTTCTGTTGCCACAGTGGGTTCACCCACTGCAAGTCACCCCATAGTACAGTTGCACAGTGCGACTCATCCTTGCAGCCTCTGTCTCCTGCCTGTACTCTCTCCACTGCTCACCATAGTTCCCTTTCACCCTTTCTGCATTCTGCTTCCTGCATTCACCCATTGGGGACTCACTTAAATGGAGGCGCCCTTGTCATATAAAACCATCCAGCAGGGTTTCGCCTTTCCTGTTGCCCCTACCAGGTTCTCGCTTCCATGCCACAAGGGCTTGGTGCGCTTTCAGGGTGGACTGTAGCCGCTCTAGATTTTGTCCTTACGGAGTTGCAGCTACAGCCACTATTGTGCTGCTGTTCTGCTTCTTTGGCATTCGCCATTTAGGTAGCTGCTCTTCAGTATCTCCCACCCCAACTGCACTGATGTTTTAGTGCTCTTCCTGGCTGCCACTATAACATTCCCTGTTTCTCGAGCAGTTGCTTTGATTTTTCACAATCGCACCTCTACATAGCACTAAATGCTATATAGAAATCACACCCATACAAATAAATGGAGCACGCGCACACAGTCTTCATTTTACAACATTAAAAAAAGAGTCCGCTGGTGCATGCCTGTGGTTGTGTCGTCAGGTTTGGGTAGCAAATTCAGTTTTACCAAGAGTAACATTATGAGTGTTATAACTTTTGTACTGGACTGAACCACATGGCATTACAACACACTGTACATAATACAGTTTACTATGTCTTAATTTTACTGTTATACTTATGTGTTGTACTGCTATACTGTGTAATTTGGTTTGTCTTACTGTGACAAGGTACCTTTGTAAATGAGCCTATGGCTCAAAGGTTTTTCCAAACTGCTGTTTAAATAAATAAAATAAATAAATAAATACTACCCCACACATGTACATGAATCTGCCTGCTCTCATCCGACAAACGTGTGATGAAGCAGCGATAAAGCGACCAAGCCAAAATGACCTGATGACTGCTGTGATGGTACTGCTGGTACCTGTGGTCTGTGCTTGTCAACCTGTTCTCACACCACAAACATGTGCGATGAAGCAGTGATAAAGTGACTAAGCCAAAATTACCTGACACCTGCCCTGATGGTGCTATTAACTGTTGCCTGTGATTCTGAGTCTGCTATCACACTACAAACATGTGTGATGAAGTTGCGATAATGAAGTGACCAAGCCAAAATGACTTGACATCCACCCTGATGGTACTGCTGATACCTGTTGTCTGTGATTCTCAGCCTGCTGTCACACTACAAATGTGTGATGAAGCTGCAATAAGAAAGTGACCAAGACAAGATGACCTGACACCTGCCCTGATGTTGCTGCCAGTGCTGATGCATGTTTCCTTTGCTCCTGAGCCTCCAGTACAAGTTCCACCTCTGACTTGACCCTAGTTTTTGATATTATAACAATGGCATACATGATGCATCAGTGTAAGTACAGTATTTTTATTTTATTCTGAATTTATTAGCTGTTGCTGAAAGCCACCTTACAGTGTGGCATGTATGTGATGATGTATCACAAACTTACGGTATGTTTTATCCTTATTATCTTGACAGGTCTGAGTCTCTCTGACATTCACCTCCAGCATAATGATGATAGAATCAATCCAATGATGGTACTTCTTTTCCTGCACAGTGTAGTGGCATAAGGTAAGTAATGTTTCTCTTTTTCATAATTTTCTATTTTGTAAGGTTAGAACTTTGTGATGTTTTCTGAGATGGTTTGAATTCTGATGTCGAATTATTTCAAAGTATATTCAGTACATACATTGTACTGAACAAAGGCATTTGTTTCTTTCCAACATTGTTTCCTTATGATTACCCGCGTGCATTATGTAAATGTTTTGTGTGCAAAATGTTAAAGCGTCAATTTCAGAGAAGCCTTTGGAAGACATGCTCTTGTTTGTAGGGTTTTATTACTACACATAGTAAACAAACAAATGTGATATAATTAAGCAAAAATGCATGACAGTGTGTGGTATATCATGGGATATCATCACGCCTTGGGTGTTTGGGCACGAGGCCACAGGCCAAGTGAGTCCAACTATCCAAGAAGTGATGATATTCCATGATATACCACACCCTGGAGTGCATTATTGCTATTATGAAGTGGTTTAAACATTTTTTAAAGTAAAACAAAAAAAAAAAATTTAAAACATTTTCAAAATGTGTTTTGGGGGTGTTGGAGGAATACCTTTAAATAAAATAGTTCCTGGATGGCTCTGGGCAGCAGGTAGCGCTGTTGTTGGCCATGATAGAGGAAGTGGAGCTCTTGTGAATGGGTAATCCGCACCTTACCATTGCAGTTTTTTTTTTTTTTTTTTACAATGTTCCCCATTCACACTGCACTTTATTTATATTATTTTTGTTGTGGTAGAAAGTATGCTGAATTGGATGCTGAGAGATAAGTTGGGGAGCTGAGCCAATGATATGTGGCACTGCCAGGCTCGCTTAATGGAATAACCCTACGAATGAGAAAAAGGTAGAGTTTTGGTGCGATTCATTAGAATGGTTACGAATGTCTGGGACAAGACTGGCAGTTTTTTGTATGTGGCTGGCACATGGCTTTCTTTTTGTGTGGAAGCCTCGGTTTGTGTGAGATGAGAATGACTAGAATGCGGGCGAGGGTGTCTGGTTTGTTCTTTTCGGAGGAAAAAATTTATTCGTTCATTGCTGCCACTCACATGTTGTTGGACATGCTGATTTGAAAGTATTTTCCCACGGCTTGCATTGTGCTGAATTATGTCATGTGTGCAGCTGGTGGGAGTTTGTTTCTTTTTTTGTTTGTTTGTTTTTTAAAAAGCCGGCTGACTAGAAGTCTGATTCGCTCAGGACTGCGGGAGATGAAGAACACTGCGCGGTCAGTGAGGAGGCTGGTGACCAGAGGTTTTCTGAAGCCGTGATGATGTAGCCCGATATCATCACGGCTTCAAAAACCTCTCGGCCAATCAGATTCATGTATTTACGATCCCCAGTTCATAAGTACAGTTATGCAATATTTGCTGGTTTACTGTTTGTAACATTACCACTTTTTTTTAACATATAAAATTTTATTAGTTTTTCTTATTTGTATACAGCATAACACTTGCTTTACAACACACTTAGCTATTGCTCTTTACATAACATTAGCTAAGGTACTAGTCTAATTGCAACTTTATTAAAGCTCAGCCTGTTCTTCACAAGAAACTCTGAGTAGGCATGACACTACAGTTTGTCCTGACAAGTCTGGTCCATTTACCATTTCTTATTAAAGTTCTGTACAGTGATCTATATAGTGATCTGTCTTAGAATTGTATCTTTAACAACCACAAGTGATACATATATGCTTAAAGAATTGCTGTATTTTTAACAGATACATCTAACTTGTCACTAGCAGCAGTCCCTAGATTGAATAGCGGAAAGACACAGATTGAGAAAACAGAGATGAGGGATATATTATATGAGTTATATAGGATCCAGTGTATCTTGTGTTGATATGGATGGCTGAGGACTGAAAAAGGGGAGGATGAGAAGATGTCTAATAACCCAGGGGTGGGTTAGCAGGGGGAGTAGGCAGCACCATACATAGGTGGGAGTGCAGATATGCATCCCATTTTCTATGATGTCTGGGAAGACAGCCTTTCCTCACTGCCGTGCGCTTCTCAAAAATTGCTAGACTTGACACAGCCGCCCTCCATATGGAGGCCCTGGGGGTGGTGGGTTGTTTCCAGTTCATCAGTATGGCTCTCTTCACTTCTGTAATTACAGTCATTGCCCAAGCTATGAGTGGTCCTTGCAGGGGTTGCAGGGATGAGATGTCTCCAATCACCAGAGAATGCTGACACAGGAGTATGAGCTTGCCTATAATTCTTGAGCAGTCCTTTAAAACCAAGGACCAGAAGACTCGAAGAACCGGGCTAGTCCATAGGATGTGCAATAGATTCACCGGTGATGACTGGCATCTCCAGCACTCAGCATGTTTTAGCACTTTAATCTTGGCCAGGAAGGCCAGGGTTCTATACCACCTAAGGAGGATTTTCAATTGAATTAATTGACTTCTGGCATCCTCATACATAGTTTGCACAGCTTTCAGGCAATCAGTCCATTTCTGCTGGGTGATTGGACTTTGTAAGTCATTTTCTCAAGCTTGCTGACAGGCAGACGCAGTGTCAGGCTGTGTATCTCTCAAGACCCTATAAAAGGTACCAGCCAGGGCCTTGCCTTGGTTTGTGGAGAAAGCCTAGCCAGCCCCATATTGGCTCATTTATGGGTTGCACCAGTAGGGCTTGAAGCGTGCTCCTGATCTGTAGACAACACTAAAAGTCCTTTTTGGGCAGATCATAACTGTTCTGTAGTTGCTCAAGTGACATTAACGTGTTACTATTCGGGACAAGGTGATCTCTAACTATACAGATCCCTTTCTCTTCCCAGTTTGGCCAGTGTATGGGTGCCTGATCCACTGTAATGAGCTTATTGTGCCAAAGGGGAGCATAGGAGATGGGAGGGGATCTAGCAATCCACGATAAACCCATCAAGTTCCTCACCCGGTGCCACACCTTGCAGGTTTCTGTCATCAGAGGGGTCAGTGTTGCCCGAGGCTTTTCCTATTGCCAAGCAGTGCAAACAGAAAATGTTCTGTTGCCAGGGTGGATTCAAGGCTAACCCACTGTGGGGGTTGGGGAGTTGGGGAGGCAAACCATGCGGTAGCTTGGGCCATACAGAAGGCTGGGTAGTACCCCTGAAATCAGGGAGCCCAGCTCTCCCCTGGTCCAATGAACCCTTAGTTTGGCTTGTCCCCAGTGTGCAGCTTTCCCTTCCCATAAGAAGGAGGCAATAAGTTTGTTCAGTGAGCAGAATAGTTTGTTGGAGAGAGCAATTGGGAGGTTGTTCAGCAGATATGAGACCCGTGGTAGGATAAACATACGGGCAGCCTCAACTTTACCCTTCAGGGATAGTCTAAGCATGCACCAGCATTGCATCTCTGCTGTTAAGGTAACTATGAGAGGGGACAAATTAGCTTTTCCAAATTGTTCCATGCTGCAGATATGTATACCCCCAAGTACAGAAAACCATGAGGAGCCCAGGATAATTCGGTGCCCTTTAAGCATCCTCTGCCGCAGTTAGAGTTTAGTGGGGAGAGAAGTGTCTTTTTCTGATTCATGGTTAGACCAGAAATATGGGCAAATTGTTGTAATAGCTGTAACACCAAGGGGAGGGATGTATCAGGGTTCGACAAGGTAAGTAACATGTCATCCGCATACGCGTTCATAGGAACGTCTTTTGTTTAACCGGAATCCCTGAGATGCAGGGTGTGTCAATGAATTTATGAATGAGTGGGTCAAGCGCAATGATAAATAGCAGAGGAGAGAGGAGGAAGCCCTGCCCAGTCCCCTACTGAAGAAGAAATGGGGAGGAGGTGTCACAATTGGTGACTATCCTGGCTGTGGGAAGATGGTAATGGGTAAAGACCCACACGTGAAAGTGGCTACCGAATCCATATAGGGTAAGTACCTCTTGCAGGTAGTTCCACTCCAAGGAAATGAATGCTTTTGTAAAGTCAATGGCTAGAGCTACCATTGGCGTTTTGGAGTGGAGCGCTATCCACTTCTCAAGTTGAGGGCCAGGCAAAGATTGTCTGCCCTGGACTTGCCCTTGGAGAAACCAGACTGCACGGGGTGTATTAGCCTGTGGAGCACTTGCTTCAATCTGTTAGTGAGTACTTTGGCTAATATTTTGGTATCTACTAACAGCAGAGAGATGGGCCAAAAATTTACACAATCTAGTGTGTCCAAGGATATTTTAGGGATCAGTGTCACTAGTGCCTCCCTTATTGTAGGAGGAAGTAGTGTTGTTGCTTGAGCCTCAGTGAGAGCTTGTAGGAGATGGGTGGTGATCTCCTTATCCAAGAGTTGGTAGAGCTCCACTGTCATTCCTTCTGGCACTGGAGATTTCCCCTTTGCCATTTGAGAAAGGGCTGTATGTAAATCCTCTGGCGATATAGGGGTGTCTAGGAAACTATGATCCGCTTGAGATAGTTTGGGGAGGGAGGTCCCGTCACAGAATTCTGTCATCTGTGCCGAGAGCTCCTGAGGTGTCAGTGAGGATTGTGACTGATAGAGTTTCTGATAGAATCCTCGCAGAGTCTCATTAATATCTTGGGGTGCAGAGACGATCTTACCCTCTTTATTTCTAAGTGCTAAGATCCTGGATGTAGCTTGCTGCTTGTGCAGCTGGTACGCAAGCAGTTTCCCTTTGCCCCTCCACAATTTATGTTTCACCCGTAAAGCTGCCATTCTGCCTTTTTATGTAATAGTGAGTTGATCTGATATTTCAGACATGTAATCTGAGATAGTAATGGAGAGTTAAGTGGGTTTTGAACGGCCACTTTAAACTGCTTTTCTAGATTCGCAAGCTCCTCCTGCAAACGGTATGCCATTGTTGCCTGGGCTGTTTTCCTGGCCGAGGTAAATTATATGATTCTCCCACGGATGACTGCTTTAAAGGCTTCCGATGTTGTGGAAGCTGAAACTTCGTCTGGTGTATTGAGAGTGAATTACACCCGAGTCTCTTCCCATATGAAGGATTGAAAAGCATCATCCTGAATAAGTAATGGATTACATCTTCATCTAGTGGCTTGTGCCCCTTGGCCAGGTGGGAGAAAAGTAATGGACACCAGAGCATGGTCTGATATTAATATGCTATCAATCGAAGTGTTGAGAATACCCGGCACTGCCACCTGGTTAACGAGCCAGTAGTCTATCCTACTGGACATGCGATGAACCGAGGAGTAAAAGGAATAGTCTCTCCCCTTAGAGTTGCTCATCCTCCATGGGTCCGACATTCCTCATTCTTCCATCATCACCAGGTCTTGGGGGGTGTTTGTGGGGTCGGGAGGGTTTTGTCCAAAATAACATCCTGGACCAGGTTATGATCCCCCCCAAGCAATATTGGTATATCTGAGAAGTCCGCCATAAGTTCTGTGAGGGCATTGCTGACTTCTGGATTAATATTACCTGAGTCGTTGTTATGCACGTATACATTTGCCACCACAATCCTTCCCCGGGCATGAAAGCCTAGCCATCACCCATCGACCTTGAAGGTCGGTGCGTTTGTCCTCTGACCCAGAGTGATGCCTTGCACAGTAAAATGACCACCCCCCCCTTGATTTAGAGGTTGCACAGCTGGCAGCTAATGCTTCTACCCAGAGTTTTTGCAACTAGTGGATTGTTCTGTTTGTTAAATGTGTCTCCTGCAGAAGTGCTATATCTGCTTCCATAGACTTTACAAATTGAAGCACCTTTGTGTGTTGGCTGGATGATTGAGTCCCTTTACATTCCAGGAGACACATTTCCATCCCTGGGCAGGAGATAAGCCACCAGCCATGCTCCCTGTTGGCATTCTACCACTAGACTGGATAAATGTAAATGAAAATAGTACTCACCCACCAGCAGTGTCAGGAGTAAGAAACAGGAAGGAAAAAGAGAAAAACACCCAGTGGTAGATCAGGCCTAGCAGGTCTCTAATCTTCTATGGGCTTTCAGTAGAAGAGGATATAGAGCTTTACAATAGTTTCGGACTGCCACTGCGTTGTCTGATTGGTCAGCTTAAACTTTCTAAGGAAAAAACACACAAATAACACTTAATAACCTAGAATGAGTTAATCACTCTAAAGGAGTAAACACTACGCCGTATTTAAACACTAACAGCTGTACCTCAGGTTGGTACAAAACTAACTAATGGTGCTGAAGTAATCGTGTGAGAGAGCTAACTAGGCTCTGTGCCACACTATTTCTAGCAGCAAGTGTTGGGGATGTGTCGTCACCACCATAAGTGTACTGTCCCCATCTGGCCTCTAACTTCAATGCAGCCATTTTTCAAGGGCCTATGACCTCATTTGAAAACATGCTAAAGCAACTGGAAGGGATGGGGAAGGGGGGGGATGAAAAGGGTACCTTTAGGGTGAGATTGCTATGAAAAGGCTTGTTTGGGGTACAACACAAGGCAACATATTATAGTAAACAGATGACCTCAAGTTGTTGCCTGAGGCTGAGGGTAGGAGGACCCCTGGGTGATCCAGGTATGTTATCAGTCCGCAGATTTACCCCCAGTGAGGGAATGCCCCACAAATCTGTCACAGCCCCTCTACAGGGCTTACTGAGGAGTCTCAAGACGATGATGTTTCAAAGCACCTGAGATGGCCATGGGGGGAGAAGACTAGGTATCTCCCCTAATTTGGGTGTATTATTCCTCCAGAGGGGAAACAAAAAGCATTAAGAGATGGCATACATGTTCTGGTCATCAGCCGTCAGTTCCAGATGCCACATGCGCTCTGTCAGAGGATGTTGCCGCTCCACTTGTTATGAGGGAAGAGCCCAACACTTCTGCAAATGTTTTATGTTCAGGTCTCAGAATCTCCACCTCTCCTGCTCTCCTGGCTTCCTCCTCTTCCACCTTTGCAGCCCAATCCAGAGATGTGGTGGCTTCCATTAATTCCTGGGTTCTGATTCTGAGCTTTGCTGTCCATCCATCCTGGCTGCCACTGCCTGGGAGAGCTTAGCAGGGGGAGAAGAAGAGCCGTGGTTAGCATTTGGCTGAGTGAGGCTTCTCGATCTTCGACGGTTTTGTGAAGCAGGAGATCGAGCGTGGCCACCTGGTTTATCTTGTGGCTTTAGCTCTGAGGACAGTAGCCTGTCCGTTTCTTGCTGGCTGGAGGATGCCCGACTCCCAGCGCTACTCGCTGATGCGCGCTGTGGTGTTTGGCCTGTACGATTGGGGGACTGAGTTCCTGTGGCACCTGTCTGCTTGCTTACTTCTTCCCCTGTGAGTTTTTCTCACTGCCTATTGTTCCATTGAGCATACGATCCTCTGGAACCCAGAGGCATCTGGGAGAAGTAGTCTGAGGGGTCAGATTAGGCCACTGCTGAGTGATCCAAGCTTCGGCCTCCTTTGGGGAATCTGCCAGGAATGCTTTCCCTTCTTTATATATATATATATATGGAGAGTGGTGAGTTTCTTGAATCTATACTGAAAAGCATTGGCTTGTAAAAAATGTTTTATTGGGCCAAATTCTCTAATAAGTAGAAGCGATAAAAGCTGCAGTCATTCCCCTTTGCCCATTTGGTGTGGGAGATGTGCTCCGAGTTGTGACCCATTTGCTGCTGTCGGGTGCCAGAGAAGTCCAGAGATTAACAGGGAGATGCGAGCAGCCAGTCAGTTTGGCAGTTAGTTACTCGGGCTCCTGCGGCCTATAAGCATGTATCGGCTCCTCGCAAAGCTGCATCATGCATTGCCGTCCTTTCACGTTTACTGTCTCCCAAAGCTCCAATTTCAGGGTGGCAAGATAAAGGGAAGATTTCCAGTTGCTTAGCTTGAATTTCAGCCTGGCATGTTACTGGATTATGTGCTATTGTTCACCAGATTAGGACGGAGCTCACAATCTACACAGCCATTACCGTCAGGTCCCTACCACGCCCCCCCCCCCTGTAATATTACCACTGTACAAACAGGTGAATGTCTTGTGACATATTTCCTTAAATTGGTGCTATGAATGTTTATTTTTCAGAATTTTAAATGTTTAATTTTAATACTTCGTTATTTTTTGCTTAAGCAGGTTTCAGTATTGCTTGCTCTCTAATGATTTAAAAGTATATTTGTTGAATGTTTTTTCACAATTTCTGTGTGCCTTTTAAGTTCAATAATTATCACATCTGCAGTATAAGAATGGTGCTACACTAAATGGGTGTAGTCTGGATTAATACATTATGCAAAGTGATCAAGCTGTAAATCAAACTTAACATTGACTAATTTAAGGTGATTGGAATCATGACAGATAATTTTATGATATAATATCTAAAAAAATGTTTGTATATACCTTCCAAAACTCAAGAGTTTGGTCAAATAAGTTTAACTGCCAGTGGTATGATAGTATTTATTTTGACTTACATGTACTTCATAGAATGTGCAATCTTGAATTTAAGCAGGTGGCACTATCAAATAATAAAAATGTTGAAATCATTAAAAATAATATAGGCTCGTGACTGGGCTCACAGCACTACCAACAACAGATTTAACTCTGCCTTAGTAAAGCACAATGGCCAAGCTTAAAGTAATATGATTAGAAAAGTCATATAATGTACTGAAAATGACCCATTTAATTATATCAAAAAGGCAGTCCAGGTTGTGTGACATCGTACGGTAACAGTACTTCTATGATGGTTGAAGCACTTGGCTATACCACGAGCTTCTAATGACCCAAGATGTGCCGTTAGCACACCATAAAGCATTACTTGGATTGACTTCTGCTTATTGCTTAATTAACTGAACTGATAGAGGCCCTGATGGTACTACTGCAGGCCCATCTGCATGTGATTCTCCCATGCCTGCCATCTCTTATGTCTGGTTAACCTAAGCTGACTGAACTGACAGTGGCCTTGATGCTGCTGCTGTTGCTGCTGCTTTAGACTTGTCCCCATGTACTTCTCCCACTCCTGTCATCTCATATGTCTGGTAAACCTAAGCTGACTGAACTGATAGTGGCTCTGATGCTGCTACTGAAGTGTTAGGCCCATCCACATGTGCTTCACCTACTCCTGCCATCTCATATGTCTGGTGGTGAACCTTGGCTGACTGTACTGATAGTGGCCCTGATGATATGCTACTGCTGCTTTAGGACCTGATGGTGGCCCTGTCATGGTGCTGTTTTAGGACCATCTGCATGTGCTTCTCCCACTACTACCATTTCACATGTCTGGTGAAGAACCTAAGCTGGCTGAACTGATAGTGGCCCTAGTGCTGCTGCTATAGGGCCATCCTCATGGGATTCTACCAACCCTGCCATCTCATATAGTTATGAACCTCAGTTGACTGAACTGATAGTGGCCCTGGTAATATATTGCTTCTGCTTGTTTAGGAAAAAGATAAACCCACTGGGCAAGAGGAACTAGTAATGTAATGTGTAATGCCTCACTATATCAACTGCTCAGACTGCTGACAAAACCAGACCTGATTTCTGCAAATGGATCCACAGATTATCATTATGCAGAAACAATTATAATTCCACCAATATGTATATGTGCAATGAATATACAAGGAAAAACTTCAGGAGGAACGATTAAATGGTATGAATGCATGAAGGAATAATATTCTGTGGAATGGTACATTGGTGGAACAGTAATACGCAGACCGTCGCTATCATTAAATTAAAAACAAAGAGGACAGTATAACACCATTATGATACACTGCACAGTGTATGTACATGTGTCTGGGGTAGCAGGAATCAAGTCGATGAAATTTCATTTAAATTCATCCACTTGATTCTATGGAAATTTAATTTTAATCTTGCAGAAATATGTTACGTGGAAAATACTGTGCATCCATTGAATATATTTCTGCCATTCAAGTACAGGTGGAATTCTGCCAGAAGACCAGGTTTTCTGCCTGGAAAATTCTGCTGTCAGAATGGCCATTCTGCCAGAATTACACCAGTGGAATTTTGCATTCCACACAGCTCTAGTCACCTATCTTGATCATAACATCAGGTCATAAAAAGATTGTTGAACATTTGGAGTCAAAATGTGGGAACTCACTTACAAGCAGTTATTGCCTCTCAGCTGTCCCCCTCTTTGGTAATTACAAATAGAATAATAGATAGGTTCCAGTGAAATACAAGGCTGTAATTCCATCGAGAGGTTCTGGGAACATAGGTAATCTCAAGAACGAAGCTTGAGAGCTTCCCATGTCCCCAGAACCTCGAGATGGATTTACAGCCAAGTGATTCACTGGAACCTAATTGTTATTTTTTGTAATATATGGATGCAAGATGCTGATGAGGTTTTACCTCTGGATTAGTTGTGGGATGGTTCCGTGCTGCTCGTTCCTTGCTCCTCACCGTCCACTCACCCACATCCCCACCCCCACCCGATCCCGCTTCTTTCTCTCAGGAAGAAAAAAAAACACACTTCAGACACTAGCTACGAAGGTGAGGGGTCCCAACAACACTGTTATGAGGACTGGAAGTATAGTGTTATTGGGCTGGGAGTATAGTATTACGAGGACCGGAAGTATAATGTTACGGGACTGACTACCATATTACAGGATTTTTTTATATGCTTTTTGGGGGTATTATTTTCAAAATCCATATATTACAATCTAGCAATATATTAAAGCAGGACACCACTGAAAATTAGACAATGCATCTCCTCTGCTCTATGTTGGGTAAATATATCATTAAAAATGTGTACAAGCATGACCTGGTACAACAGCAATGCCATCTGCGAACATTTGGCATTGACAAATGCTTGTTGCAGTCTGCCTTTGCTGATCATGCATGTCATGCTGAGTGTCATGGATCTGTATAGATACTATTTGGAATGAATTCATTCACATATCTGGACTGCCTTGTACGGTATGGGCTGCACGCCCATTGGCTCTTGCTCTGCACCAATGGGGCGTGCAGCTCTGAGCAGTCAGTCGGCGGGCGGGGCGGCAGGCGGGTGGATGCTGCCACCCGCCAGCTGCCGGGAGGAGCCGGGTGGTGGGCTTCGGGTGGGTGTGGGTGGGGAACACTAGATCACCAGGGATATGGTCTTGGGGGAGTTTAATCACTTTGCTGCCCACGATGGGGCTTAGCGGTCCACTGGACCACCAGGGATATGGTCTTGGGGGAGGTTTAATCACTTTGCTGCCCGCGATGGGGCTTAAGCGGTGCACTGACCACCAGGGATATGGTCTTGGGGGAGGTTTAATCACTTTCTGCCCGGGATCGGGCTTCATGGTCCACTGACCACCAGGGATATGTCCTTGGGGTTATTTTGCTGCCCGTGATCGGGCAGGTGGGTGTGGGTGTATTTGTCACTTTTGCCCGCGATCAGGCCAGTCGGGGAGGGGGTGTTTTGAACATATGCCCGCGATCGGGCCAGTTGGGGGTGGGGGATTTTTAACCTATGCCAGCGATCGGGCCAGTCAGGGGAGTGGGGATTTTTAACTTATGCCCACACCTGGCTGCAGGGGCATCGTCCCTTAATGGCTGCTGCCTGGCAGGGCGCCAGGCACAAGTCCTCAGGGATCGGCGCATCGCATGCTAATGGCATGCAAATGGGGCTATAAATAGATGCAAATGCCCCCTGCACCTTGCATGAATTATGGCCCCATTTGCATGTCACCTTTGAATATGGGAAATTTGCGCATGGCACAAAGGTACTTGCGCCACCGCAACTTGAATGCTCCACTCTGATCACTTGCGGTGGTGCAAGTTCCACTGCGCCATGCACAGTGGCTGTGGCCGGGGGTGATGTTCAAAGGAGTTGCTCAATAGCGCAACACCTTTGAATATTGCCCCAGCCACACCCCTGCACAACTATTTTGTGCAGTGCTAGGGCTTGCGCCACAAAATAGCGCAGTTTGAATATCCAGCCCAGTGTGTTTAATTTTTTTTAGATGCGGAATAGTCAGTAGTCATGCATAATTTTTCTCCAGTAATCCGAAGATTGAGCACTTCTTACACATTTAACATATACCATTTTATTGTGCTCTGAGGAAAAGTAATTCTGCATCTGAAATAGCAGTCATGTAAGTTGCTGCATTTCTTAAAGAGAGTCACCAATATTAGGTCCTGCACCCTATCTATTCGTGCCTTACATACATACTGTCGGATCCCAATAATGTTTGGCTTCTTTCCAATAATCTGTAATCTTGCATGTATAAAAAAGTTTTATCCCAAGTAAATTTGTATTTACAGTGTCCCAAGGACTTCCCAGTTGTTTGCAAGCACACACACTGTGCCCATTATAATCAATGGACGTCAGCTCTTTTACATGTTTTTTAAACAATATAATGTCCGCTTGACAATGAAACATGGCTTGGGCACCGGTCGACTAATAAGGCCGGTTGCGGAGTGAAGACAACAGAGTGTCCAGTTTCTCCTTCACCATGATCAGGTAAATGAAGACTCGAGTGTTACATGGGACACTGAAGGCAACGCAAGTGTGAGGGATTGACTGCAGAGTTGTGGGGTGTCATCGTTGTTCAGATTTTTTTAACCAGCCATCATCCTGCTGCATGCAGTCTCTGTCAGTCATCACTGAATACTTGCAGAGTCACTACCAGTATTAGATGATTTCAGCTCTTTGGTATGCATTCCATCTCCATCTCCTGTCTTGTCCATGATGTCATTCTCAAGTAGGCAGAAGGACTATTTTTTTATCATAAATTTCCATATTCAAATCATTTTTTTGTACAAAAAGCATATGTTTTTCTTACTGTAATACACAAAAAATGTAGTCCATTTTATAAGCACAAAGACATTCCAGGTATGGAATATTTTACCACACGACTTGGGCTAATGGCACTCACCCAAGGCCTCGTGCCTTATTTCACCCCTGTCCGTGTGGTAAAATATGTTCCACCCACACCCTGTCATGTCGTGTCTTATTGTTTATGTATTACTGCTGTATGGCTACATAAACGATTCTGAACATCATATCAATTCACTACCCAGCAGCACCTATTCGCCCAACTGTCACTACCTAATGTGCAACAAAGTATTTATTTCTACAACTTTCTTAGTGCTCTCTGTCCCCCCTTTTGCCCACCACACCCCATACCTGGCCTTATTTCTGTAACTGTAAAAGAAATGCATCCACTTCCAATGTGTTTGTACCTGGTTGTGGAAAAAGAAGGTTAAAGTAAAGCAAGCACCAAAGATACTTACCTGTGTACTTGTGATTGTCAACAAACCATGATGGAGCAGTCTTGGCTGTTGGGTAAATTCAGGTTCAGGTTATCTGTGTCTGCATCTGCATCTGTAAAGCATTACAGTGTCAAAAACCTGAAACAGCAATCACATCCTTAGTTACAGAGACACAGTGGAATGAATTACAATCAGTCTGTGTTAAAAATACCTTCTTTACCTGAAAAAGAAACCCACTCAGAACATAGTGTCACTTTACATGACGCATATGCATCTGAACTAAAGCCAGTAATCTTCCACCATTACAACTATCACAGTCCACACACACCCCCTCCATCCTCCCCACCACCATCAGTCTGTCTCAAAGACCATCACCGCCTCCACCTATCTCATTATGATAGACATATTTGTTATTTTAAAAAATATTGAGGCCTTCCCTAGGCATTTGTGTGATAAACATATCAGGAAGCCAGGCCTGTCGAGTAAGGGAGGCTCACAGCAACAGTAGAAGCAATGGCCTCAGCAGTCAGAAAACCATAGTGAGGCAAACCTGAAAGGGAAGCACATACACAGTTACAGAAACACAAGACAAGCATGGATTGATAATACTTAGCTTATAAACAACACCTGCTCTGTCAAGGAAATAAAAACAAGAAACTACTTTACTTACCTAATAAATCTTCAGCGTCAGTAGAAATGGTCTGCTGCACCTACTAGTGCAGTCAGTATAACCACTGCCACTATACTGCCCCCCAGCCCCAATGGAAACTGAACTTAAAATGCCTGTCTTAAAGACAGTTAGAATCAACCCTTAACAGAACAAATAAATCAATTGCATGCTGTCATTCAAAATTAAAATAAATATTACATATTTACCTGGAAAGTTGGCATGTCAATGCCATGATGAAGCTACAGTGCAGGGTCAACACCAGGAGTCAGAAAGCCTTAGGGAATTCCAAGGCATGCCTGCAAGGGAAAAAAAACACACAACAGTTGCACACATACATCAGAGAACCAGAACTGTGAGTATTTTGTTGAGGCACAACAGTAGCACACAGCAGTCATGCCAGACTACCTACTGAGAATGTACTGTCAATTTGTGTAATGTAAATTAAGGACAAGTCGTCTGTGCCTACAGAAGTTAATCTTCCACCCCCCCCCCTGCAATGCCCACCCACCTGCTTCAGTTTGAACTTAATCATAATTTATCCTCAGCTATTACACTACCAGGGAATAAACATTCTGTAAATGCCAAGAATAATGCATGTTTCTCAGTTATCAATGTTTGTGTGAAGGCTTGAAGTACATATCTTTCTACTTTTCATTGCCAACTAATACAGCTACTGGCATGGCTGTCCCTGGCATGGGAACATTTTCAGCTAGGACAGCATGAGCAGAATTATCACAGGCAACCATGAGAGATGCAGACCTGAAAAGTGAAAAAATCATATAGTTGAGGAACCAGAAAGGAACCAACACATTAGTAACAAGTAACAGTAGTGTGGGCATAGCACATATGTGCCGCTGGACCAAGAGTTGTGTACATCCTCTCTCTATGTAGTGTGCCAGCTCTCCCTACCTAATGTGCAAGCAACCTATTCAGAACTTTTGTAACAACTAGCCTGTTCAGTCACATGCCCTCCCCCGGGCCTTCCCTGAACCAGCTAATGTTTAATATGATAAAAAACATCTCTTCCACCGCACATGAACATTATCAGTAACATATCATTGTCCCCTTCTGAACAAGTTGTGTGTTTTTAAAAAGTATGTTACTCAAAAATTTTAAATAACAACAGTATACCTCATTTAAGCAATAATGCCTGATCAGGGGTTATGTTAATGGCCTGGTAATCATCCTCTAGGGGTGAAATGTGGAATAGGCATAGCTTAGTGTTACATGCTCCTAGAGGGTGATTAACTGTCTTTGACCATGACCATAACCCCTGGTAGTGTTTTATTGCTGTTATAATAAAGTAGTTTTTTATACTGTTCAACCTTGTTCAGCAAATGATTAGGCTGTACATGTATGTTGATAATGAAACATTAACATAGGGATGACAGACTGTTTGCAACCAATCAGATCAGAAATCTTAATTTCTCAGACCCTTTTTAAAAGAAGCAAAATGTCCTGACCTCTACACACTATTTGCTGAAAACAGTTTTGCATAATTAGTTGTAATTGTGGATAGTTTCTTGATTCTGCCATGTATGTAAGTGAAAAACATTTCAGCATATCAAAACTGAAATATCACAATTACAGTGACCTTTTTCACATGTATGTATGAACTGCGGAGACAAAGTTCCGCAGTGTACACTGTGTTCCAATTATAAGTGCGTGATTACCTTTCAAATTAGAAAAAAAGGTCGCGATAATAGAGGTGGAACTGAAATGGAACATTTTGCCATTTCCTGTGATGCGAATCCGCGATTGCGAGAAACACAGGAAAAGTCACAGAGTCAGACTCAGACGAGAGATAGGACAGCTAGTTTAGTTCAGTTGAGACTGAGATTGAGAAATATGCCTGCAACTGCAGAATCAGGATTGGGGGGAGCAGCAGGCATGTGGAGGAGGAGGAGGAGGAGGAGGAGGAAGGTGACCAGCAGCAGCAGTAGTAGAATGTGGGGGAAGGGGAAGTTGAAGTTGCTGAAAACAACAACAATGTTCAGCAGCAGGAGCAAGGCCAGCAAGATCAGCCTCATGCTTAGCCCTCAACCAGTGCTGATGCTGGTACTGCTAAAAAACTTGCACCAGCCTTTACACATAAAGAGGTGGCAGTGCTAGTAAGGGAGCTGACAGCACATGCAAAAGAGCTGTATGGGCCTGAGAGACTCCCCATAAAACAATAGGAGGAACTGTGGGAGGCCATACAGGCAAGTATTGCAAAGAGGGAGATGGTGTCCAACCCAGCTCTGTGAAGCAAATTAAACGTAAGTGGGATGACATCTAGAGGCATGACAGGCAGTGACTGGAGGCACTAGGGGGAGCTGTGACCCTGAAAGGAAATGGTGGTAGTAGGAAGAGGATACAGTAGAAGAAGCCAGCAGCAGAGCTCAACAAAAGCCACAGTGGAAGATGACAAAACAAGTGAGTATATTACTTTTATTATTTTAACTTTTACTACCATCAGTTGTCAGTTGCCATGACATAATATTGGAGGGTGGTAGATCCAGGGCATATATGAGGAGGCATTTCTTTACGGAGATGGTGGTGGAAAAGTTGAACACACTACCAGTTGAGGAGGTGGTGGCGTGTAACACAGTAGAATGATTTAAGAAGGGGTGGGACAGGGCAAAGAGGAGGGCAAAGGGAGGTGGCTGGGTGTGGCAGCTGGCTGCTGAATAGGGAGATAACTTCATGCTCAAGCAGCTCAGACAATGATGGCCTTTTGCTGCTGTGACAATCAACCTGTTATGACTAGACTACAAATATTGCCACAACAGCATTTCATTTTGGTATTCTTCCCTTTATTAACAGTTGCTGTGAAGAGCAGCTCTACCACTGCTTCCAGTGGTGTGGAGTCCAGCACTACAGCTCCAGAATATAGAGTGGAGGAGGGAGCAAGCAGCAGCGTTGTGGATACCCCCCAGCTTTCTAATGGTAAGATGATAATTTTTTTCATGCACATAAGGATTAAGTAGGGTCAGTAGACTGTGCACAAATTGTTATTTATATATAATTACTGTTGGTCACTTTTTCCCTAAGAAAAATATCAAACAAGGTTGCTGTGTATCATAATAATAACTGGCTTCTTATTACATGAAACATGCATGTTGTTCAATGACTCCCTGCATGTCCTAGTTGCCATCTCCCTTTATTCATGATGGACACCTGCCAGTCCCACAACCACTGCCGTGTGGTAACTAATACCAACGATTGCTTTCTTTTATGTCACATAACTGCTGTAGCAAAAAAGCGCCCACCAGCAATTATATAAAAAAGATGGTGTAGTCTGTAAAACTCAGTTTTAATTTACACACACCCTCTCTATGGGATGCTTCTCATAAACCCCTCAGGCTTGCACTCGGAGTTTATTATGAAGCATGTAATACCTGCAGTGTGTATGAAAAGTCATAACACACTGCCCCATCCTTTATTATGAACATACTAAAATACCATCAGAAGTAGGCCTCATTGCTAGTGAGTCTGCTAGAGTGTGCAGCTATCACCCTATATCGCTGCTGCCCCCCCTCACCTTCCACCACATTGCCCCTTCACCTCACCCTGTCACCTCCTTCTTGAAACTATTATCTTGGATGTCAACACCTTTCCCAGTTTGGTGTTCCACTTGTCCACCATGCTGAAGAAATGTCTCCTCATCTCTCTGTTAAACCTACCCCCCAATGTAAGACGAAGACCTCTAGTATCTCTCTGTTTTTCGAAGCTTGAAAAACACTTCAGTTTTACTCTTATTAATACCTTTCATCTATTTAAATGTATCATTCATGTCACCCCACCCTGTCCCTTCTCTCTTCCAGCGAGTACATATTCACCTACCCTAACATTTCCTTATATGTTTTACCCACAATTTCCAGAATCATCTTTGTAGCTGTCCACTGTATCCCCCTCCAGCAATCTGATATCCTTATTAAGAAATTAGTGCAAGCCCAGTACCGTATTCAGTATTCCAGGTGGTGCCTGACCAGTGACCTATACAGGAGCTGGATGTCCTGTCAACTTCTTTAGGAGATCCCTCTAGCTATGTACCCCAGCTCTTATTGGGTCTTCCTGTCGCCATACTGCACTGACTGAGCATAGCTGTTCATGCTCCTTGTTATGTTCACCCCTAGGTCCTTCTCTTCGGTGGAACATCACAACTGTATGAAACTGATAGTCTCTCTCCTGGTTCCAAGCATAGAACTTAGGGCAGAGCCTTGCACTTCTCGGCATTGAACTCCAGCTGCCATTTGGCTGCACACTCCTGCAGTTTATTCAGGTCCCCCTGTACTGCAACCCCATCATCCCCTGCATGTCATGTACAAACACAGCTCCCAGCTTTGTAACATGAATGAACAGACTGATTTTATCCCAGATCACATTTGAGATATATGCAATGTAAATCTTGAATGTTAGTGGCCAAAGGACCATAACTGATCCCTGTGGTACCCTGCTTATCACTGGCACAGCGCTTCTGATGATGACAGCCCCCTTTACTAATACTCTCTTTTTTATTTTCATCAGACAGTTTTTAATCCATGTCACCATTTTTTGAATGGACCCTACATTTTGTAGCTTCCCCCAAATGTCCCATGCACCACTGAATCAAATACCTTACTGAAGTCTAAGTCCAGAACATCCACAGCATGGCCCTTGTCCTTTCCTTGCGTCACTTGCACTGTCATAGAACTTTACCACATTTGTCTGGCATGATCTTCCCACAAGAAACCCATGTCACTATTTGTCATGAATATCATTTGCCTCCAATAAGCTCATAAGCCTCTCATTTCAGAAGGTCTCCATTATTTTGCCCATAACTGAGGTGAGGCTCACTTGCATGTAGGTTCCTGTATCATTCCTCAGACCATTTCTATGGATGGGCACCACGTGGGACATTCCAAAGTCATGAAGTACACATCCTGTGTACAGGGAACAAGGAAGTATTGAACTGGTCATGCAGTGGCCTTGCCCATACCTCTACCAACATCCTCAGTTCCCTAGGGTGGATGCCATCCTGTTCAGGCACTTTGTCCAGTCTCATAGCCATCCAGCACCCTCTGTAATCCCTCTGTAATCCCCACATCTGTTGTCATTTCCCACCCTTGCTCCCCCAGTTGCCTGAGGTATTTGCCCCCACTTCTCCTGCATAAACACAGAGCAGAAGAACTCATTCAGAGCATCAGCTTGCTTCAGTCCCTTTTCCTCTCAGCACCCCATCCATCTTACTCCATACTAGTTGTTCCCTGCTTTTCCTTTTCTGTCTTATGTAGTGGAAGAAGTATTTCTCTCCTCTTTTGATCCCCTGAGGTAGACTCAGCTACCGCAACCATTCTTCCACCCTAACCAGTCTGTATACTGGACTGGTGCTAGTGAACCTTCAAAACGTATGGCTAAAATTTTCAATTGTCTCACCCACACTTTGATGATGGTGATTATATTATTCATTAGTAGCATCTGATGTATAAAAGGCATTTTACTGTTATGTTAATGAACCTTGCTGAAATTGCTTCTGTGGGTTGTTATGATAACCCAAAAAATGCCCCGCTTCATTGTCAAAGTAACCACTGGAATTGATCACAAGATACATATGAGTGGGTACGATCATACATTATGTAATCAATAACACATGACAGATGTGTGTTGGTAGTATCGAGATACCGGCACACCCCGAGGCATGGCTATGCATGACACAACAGGCCGAGTGCCTCTGTACAGACAGTTGGTGAAACTCCATCTGGAGTACTGTGTGCAGTTTTGGAGACCTCATCTATGCAAAGACACCAGGATGGAAGCAGTCCAGAGGAGGGCAACTAAAATGGTGCAGGGTCTGCATCAGAAACCATATGAAGAGAGACTGAGAGAGCTTAATATGTATACCCTTGATAAAAGGAGGGACATGATAGAAATGTTCAAGTACCAGAAGAGAATCAACAAAGTCCAGGAGGGTAGCATCTTTCAGAAAAAAAGATGTGTAAGAACAAGGGGGCACAATTTAAATATAGAGGGGGGAGGGCTCAGGGGTAATGTGAGGAAACTTTTTTTCACGGAGAGAGTGGTGGATGCATGGAACCACCTTCCTGGGGAGGTTGTTGGATCTAAAACAGTGGGGGAATTCAAACATGCATGGGACAGACATAAGGCAATTGTAGTGGGGGGTGGCAGGAAGCAGGCTGTTGGTTAACTAGAATCTGCAGCTTATCCAGTAGGTAGGGAAATTGGCAGACTGTGTGACTGTGTGGGCCAAGTGGTCCTTATCTGCCATCAAAGTCTATGTTTCTATGTTGATGGAATTCACCCCAGAATTCTAAAAGAATTAAGGAAGGAACTCGTGAAACCACTGGCTACTCTTTTTAATAAATCATGGGAGGATGGTGTGGTACCCGAGGACTGGAGGAAGGCAGATGTGATTCCCCTTCACAAAAGTGGGACCAAGACAGAGGCAGGAAACTACAGACCTGTCAGTCTGACCTCTGTGGTGGGAAAGTGATGGAGTCACTTTGAAGGAAAGAATAGTTGAGTACCTAGAGGTCAGTGGAGCACAGGATCCAAGACAGCATGGGTTCACAGCGGAAGGTCATGTCAGACGATCTAATAGATTTCTTTGACTGGGTGACCAAAGTAGTAGACCAGGGAGGGGCTGTGGACATGGCCTACCTAGACTTTATAGCAAGGCATTTGACACAGTCCCACAAAAGATTATTAGTCAAATTAACCAGCCTGGGAGTGGGTCCCAGGGTGGTAGCTTGGTAAAACATTGGCTGGACAACAGGACACAGAAGGTAATTGTAAATGGAGTCCACTCTGAAGAAAGGGTGGTTACTAGTGGGGTACCGCAGGGTTCAGTATTGGGTCCAGTCCTTTTAATGTCTTCATCAGTGACATTGCAGAGGGACTGAAGGAAAGTATGCCTTTTGCAGATGACACAAAGATCTGCAACAGGGTTGATACACAAGGAGGCGTGGAAAGGATGAAAAGGGACTTGGCAAGGTTGGAGGAATGGTCAGACATATGGCAGCTAGGATTCAATGCAAAAAGTGCAAAATAATGCACCTGGAAACAAGAATCCAGGGAAGAATACACAATGGGTGGGGAGGTAGTAACAACAACAAAACAGGAAAGGGACCTGGGGTAATCATATCAGATGACCTTAAGGTTAGCAAGCAATGTGAGAAGGCAGTAGGGAGGGCCGGGGGTATACTGGGATGTATAGGGAGAGGCATCAGCAGCAGAAAACAGGAAGTTGTTATCCCTCTGTACAGACAGTTGGTGAGACCCCATCTGGAATACTGTGTCCAGTTCTGGAGACCCCATCTCTGCAAGGACATAGACAGGACAGAGGCAGTCCAGAGGAGGGCAACTAAAATGGTGCAGGGTCTGCAAGAGAAGTCGTATGAGGAGAGACTAAAGGAGCTTAATATGTATACCCTTGAGGAAAGAAGGGAGAGGGGGACATGATAGAAACTTTCAAGTACCTCAAGGGAATCAACAAAGTCCAAGAGGGTAGCATCTTTCAGAAAAAGAGACTTGCAAGAACAAGGGGACACAATTTAAAGATAGAAGGAGGCGGTTCAGGGCAATGTGAGAAGTATTATTTACAGAAAGGGTAGTGGATGCATGGAACAGCCTTCCTGAGGAAGTTGTGGAGTCTAAAACTGTGGAGAATTCAAGAATGCATGGGACAGACATAAGGCAATTCTTGTGGGGGGCAGGAAGATATAGGCTGTTGGTTAAATAGGATCTGCAGCCTATCCTGTAGGTAGGGAAATGGGCAGACTAGATGGGCCTAGCGGTCCTTATCTGCCGTCAAAGTCTATGTTTCTATGTCTATGTTTCTATGTTTCTATGTTCTGTAACTCTCTGGCTGTGCGGGTATCTTAGCACTGATGAAACACAGCCTTGTCTTAGTGGCAGTGCTTAATGCTTATATTAAATGATCCCACAGACAATGTTGCAGAACAAAAAGTCATTCTAAAAATGTTATAAGTCCACCCTTAATATGAAACCTTGCTAAATAATGTAATCATTGACTCCTCCTCCTTATTAGATGTTTCTCACTTGTCAGTCTGTCATATGTCTTCCTTGAAGTGCACACCCAATACATTGTGTTTGTTTAACATGACATAGGAGAATGCAAAGCTCTACATTATTCTAGTAGTACAATGCCCCCCCACACACACACACAGAATGATGACATAGAATACATGAATAGTGTATGGTAGAATGCTGTTGAACATGGAAATCCATGCTCCCAACAGCGTTGTTGTTGCGCTGCACTTGCTACGTCATCATAGTAGTTGTGCTGCACTAGCTACGTAGCTAGTGCAGCATAACACAGAGAAGGTGTGTGCACATGCGTGGAAGCGGGGTGCGCATGCATGATTGGGCGACTGGCAATGCACTAACTACGGCCGCGGCAGTGAAATGGGTCACAGGAACGGAAAACCACACTAGAATCTAAAGAAAAGTAAGGGCAGACTTTTAGGAGCTACCATGCACTATAAAAGATTGTGTATGATTGCTCATACACAACTAGGGTATTTTTCAACTCTCGAGGTTTCCATGTTAACGAGACCTCTCGAGCTGCACTCTTGCGGTCTCCAGTTACCATGGAAACCTCTCAAGTGAAAAATACCCTTGTTGTGTATGAGCGATCATACACAATCCTCTATATGCAGTCGGCTTCAGGGATCTCAGCTCAACTGGTTTGTGAAGAAAGAAGATGCACACACATACATGCCTGGAGTGTAGCCAGAAACGCAATGAGTGTCTGTCCTTACCCTCACCAGCCTATCTTTCCTTACTGCAGCTTTGGTGACTGCCTCAACAACAGTGATGGAAGACCAGATGCAGCCAAGGAACAGTGGACTAGGAGGAAAAACAGGATCATGAAGATCCAATGTGAACTGGCCAGGCTTGCATCAAGGGACACTGAACAGCAGCCATCAAGCACAGGGAGAGCTGGCACAGCAGCTGAAGACCAGCAAGCACCCCAGGAAGTACAGCACGGTGAAACAAGCACCAAAGAGAGGAGGGACTGGGACAGCAAAATTTTAAAAAGGGTGAAAGTACTGGAGGTCAACATGGCAAAATTAATGGAGGACCAGGACAAAATGTTGTCTATGCTCAGGAAGCTGACTGCAAGACGACATACTCCAAAGATTAAGCACTACCGCCGGTCAGCACTCCCCTCCCCCAGAGTTTCCCGTGCTGCCGTGCAGGCCAAAAAATAATTGCCAGTTGGCAGTTAAGTTACTTAAACATAGTTTTACACCTGTTGTTTGATACATGTTCAGTTTTATAACTAACCCTGTTTTATTGTAAATAGCTACTGTTTTATTATATTGTTGTTGTTCATCATTATCTCTTTTAACTTTTTCCTGTTGTGTTTTGAAATATACAAATAATCCGTTCACAGTTGGGTAATCTTCCTTGTCTTGGGATGGGATGGAATGAGATGGGATGATATTATCGAGTTACTGTATCTCAAGGTTCAGTGAAGGGTCACACAAATGCTGCAGCAGTCTGACTGGCTGTTAGGATTCCAACAGCCTAACATTAAATCATTAATCCATGTTATAGTTAAGCAATAAGGCATGACAGGGTATGTGATGTGGTTGAAGAGTGGCACAACTTGAGTGTGGCATGAGGCACTGCCGAGTGTCTTCACTTCAGCCACCCAAGAAGTGCTGCTAACCCACCACAATGAACACCCCGGAGTGTCTTACTGTGATTATAAAACAAGTCCAAGATGTTTGGGGGGGGGGGGGATGCACCAAATCAAAAAAGAAAAATATTTATGACTTTTTTTTTAAAACAGTCCCAGCACATCCCAGCACTGACATGCAATCTCCGGTTTAAATACTATGTACAGCAGAATTAATGCATCTGTAATTACATTAGCTCCTGGCTAAACACTCTAGTTTACCCCAACCCACCCCCTTTTACCCATTTCCCTCACCTTTCTTTCTTCTTCTTTATAATATTCCCTCCCTTTTCTCTGCCCTGCTTATTTTCTGTGTTGTGATCATTGAAGAGATGGAATGTTTACTACAGACAGAATGCAAGAATTCAAACTTCTGCTCAGTTCTGCTGACAGAATGTTTACTCCCATTAGCACACAACAGAAGGCCTCAGATGGAACCAGGGCTTCTGTTTTATCTGTAACAGCTTAAACAAGACTGATTTCCCTAGTTAACAGGTGGGGATAGGAGGGGGATTTTTCATGGTTAGCAAAGAAACACCATATATCACAATTCAAAGCACTGTAGTACGTCATTTTTTAAGTTATTAATGTGTATGTGACAGAAGTATCATGAAGGCAAATAACATTTAATTCTTATAAATTTAAGACACTTATTTTTAGGGCCTAGTTGAAGGTTTTTAATGAGTAAAGGTGACAGCCACATTTGTGATGGCAGACTACAGGAATGGCTGGTACTATTGATTTTATTGTGAAGAGGTTACTAGACCTTCTTCCAGTGCTGCGTCATGGGATATCAGCACTGGGTTCCAAGCTGCTCAACCAATCAGATTACTGGACTTTTTATAGCCATACTATAATGTCATGTATAGCACGATCACCATAGAACATGGATTCTTCCTGTCAGCATTCCATCCTCTAGCACTGCTGAATGACTGGAATGCTGTAGTCTGATTTTAAACCAGTATTCTTACACTGCTTGTGGAAGAACTATTTTAATAAAAATCTCCCTCTAAATCAAGAAAATAAAATCATTCAAAAAGTATACTTTTAACACTTTTCTTGTAGAATAATTTTTATAATAGTAATAAGGCACTCCCAGGACTTAGATTACCAGTCAGTTAAAAACCCCTGTGGTGCAATATAGCACTCGGTTGCACCTCGTGCCACATTACACCCCTAGGGGTGATTAACAGAGTGTTAATCTACCCCACATTACGTAATTAAATTGCACAATATCTTTTCTAAGAATAATAGGTTATATTTAACAAAATTTTACTTGCAAAAGATTACTTACCTGTGCAGGTGAGATGAACACATATGAAGAAACCATTATAGTGGCATCAGGTGTGATCCTGGCAGTAACAGCAGCAGCAGTGTGTGTGACTGGCCTAGAAAGGTAATAAGTCAGTTTAAGATAGACAAATATCAGACATCTGGCTAGGCAAGATGATGACCTTTTATCAGGCTTTGTGAAAATTTTCTTAGATACAGTATTATATTTCAGAGTTGACTGTCAACTGTGCTGGCTTAACCAACCTACTCTTCTAAAATTTTCAGACAACCTGTCCTCAACCTTGTGTGGGCCCCTCCCCCAAACAACTACTCACTTGATATCTGAACGGCACCCTCTACATCTTGATGAATGACATTAGGCATACCACCACTACAGTACTTACCTGAATCTCTGGCTGACATTGACAGAAAGAGATCAAGGATACTATGAACTAGAAAGGTTTTCAACAACTACTTACCTTGTCAGGTGTGATGATGAAGACATCATGAGGAAAAAACACAATAGTAGAGCATCAGGTATGATCCTGATATCAACAGCAGCAGCATGTGACAGGCCTGGAAAGGAAAGGAAATAACCGAATGTTATATAAAGAAAAAAACACAATTTTGATAGCAAAAACTGTTTGTTACCTCTTGTCTTATCAAACTTTATGAACAGAACAATGTCTTATACACACAGTGCTGTCATACACGCATTGCCTACCATGCCTACCCTAACACCGACTATCCTAATAATCATCCCAAAACCTCCACCTTATATGTGGCCCCTCCCCCAAACAACCACTGACTTGCTACCCCTACGGCACCCTCCACAACTTGACGAATGACAGTAAGAATATCACTGCAATACTTACCTGCCTAAATAGTGGGTGACATAGAGAGCAAAATATCAAGGGTATCAAATAGAATGGTGTCCCTACAATATATCTCATCTGGTTAGTTGTGATCATAACACATCATGAAGAAACAGTCAAAGGTGGTATCAGGTATTATCCAGGCAGCAGCAGCATGTGACAGACTGGGAAAGGCAATAAATCAGGGTGACATGATATTAGTTACAGAAACAAAAGTAATGTTGATAACCAAGACCATGGGAAATTGCCATGTTGTCAGGATTCAATAAACATTTCTTATACATGTCACCATCATGGTCAACTCCTCCCGTTCCGGCCTAGTACTATGACTGCCTACCACACTGACTATCATGGAACGACATAAACCTTGTGTAGTCCCACCATCCTTTACTATCCATAATAACACATTCCTGTAGCATGGCATAATTAGAATTATAATAATGCAGAGCAATAGCTACCTGATTAACTCCTGTTTTTCATAACGGAAAAAATATAATACCACTATGCAAGACTTACCTGTCAATGGACAGTTCCGAAGAACCCATTCAATGGAAACAAAAAGTCTGAAACTAAATGTTGGTCTAATCATCAAATGAAATTGGAGCAGTGTGGCAGAAGCAGCATCAATCATCATCATATCATGACCTACGAGATATATATATATATATATATATTATGAAAAATAACTTTATGGAAGAAGTGACTTTATTGAATACAGCACTTGTTAACAGCAGTTTAAACAGCATATGTAACTAAACTGCTACACATGCACACATCTCTCTGCAAAGACAGTTTTATAATGTCATAATATGCATACAGCAAAAACCTACTAAAACCCTCCCCGGCCCTAGTGTAACTTAATGTCTGCACACCCACACCGCACTACAACAGTGCATTTTTCTATAGGATAACCTCTTAGATGACTTGACTAACAGTAACAATGCAGTTGCAGTATCTACCATTATTAACATTACTTAAGTAATGCATATCATGATGTGAGAAGAATGAACTGTCAAAGTGACAATACACACCTGTGGCATTGTTGTGGATTCAGAATCAGCAGTAGCATTTGGATTCAGCAGCAGTTCTAATGGAATATATTGGGCAATGGCAGTTCCTCTGTCTCTGCTTCTTTTTATCAGAATAACAGATCAACGCTGGTGGGTAGATTTAATGATTGTGAAGGATTGCCTGTGACGGTGTAAGCTGAATTAGTTCTCATATCATATGCATACTGTTTACTCTCTCTGTGGTTCTGTGTGAAGAGTATTCATAACACACATCATGGTGGAGGTGGTGATGGCTTCCGGAAATTGTTCATCATCATCAGCCAGCTTGTAGTAGCACGGCACATTACTTCCTTTGGATGTTGTTATTTGGTACAAGAAACATGATCCAAGGGTATATTGTTGGTAGGAAATGGGTCTTCTGCACAATTTTAGGTAATGCACAGTAATTCCAGAGGATGTAGTTTAGTTATTTGTTATGGGCCTGGCAGGAATATCAGTTGTTGCAGATTTGGTTAAAGGAAAAATGCACCCTGTAGCAACCCTAGATGCCTCTATAATATCTCCTGAAATGCTTAAAAACTGTCCAGTAACTTTTGATGCCCTTTGCACTGAAAATAAAGTTTTACCTTTCTCCCGAGTCTGTTCATTCAGTCCCCGCTCTGTTCTGTGGCTCACCATTTCCTCTCACTGTCCCTGGTGCTTTCCTGTCATGCTCTCCTGTTTGCGATGGAAAATCACATTGAATCAACCGGTATCTCTCCCCTTTCACTTCAGTGTTGCTGCTTCCTTGTTTGGCTCGGTCTCCTAGGCAACGTTTTCACTCTCAGATCTTCACCAATTGGCCACTCATTCTTTACTTTCATTGGTTCACGGATGATGAGTCATACCTTTCCCAGCATCCATAGTGTTTAAAAATGGCTCACTTTGCTACTCTGGATCTGTTCAGTGACATCATGTAAGCATTTTTTGCCCAGTACTGATGCTTTCATATATGCTGTGTGTTCTCGGTCTGTTGATTCGGTTGTCTGTGTTGCTGTTGCCTTGGTTTCCGACTATCTACACCATTCTGTGAACATCAGAACAACTCGTTTGGCAATTCTCATGGCTCTCTCCCTTGCAAGGTAAGTTGTTTTTTGTTGTTGTTTTGGGTCACCGTGTGTGTGTGTGTGAAGGTGTACAGTGTAATCTCTGACAGGTAGCTGTGACAGTGAAAGGAAAAATCTGGTGTGCAGCTACAGCTCTTGGTGGGGCCGAACCTGCGCCTAGCAAAAAGTAATGAACAAGAAGCTCCAGGTAGGGCAGGGGAGTCTTGTCTGGTGATCTTACCCTGACAGGGAAAACAAAAGAAAGTTAGAAGGAAAGGTGCAGTTGAGGAAGCTCGGGGTGTTAGTGGGCTCACTCTGCTGAGGTAACGCTCAAGTATAGCTGGTTGTGGGGACTTGGAGGCAGCAGAGTTGCTTACAGTTCACCCGTGATGGCTCAGTGCAGTGACAGCAGCACAGCTGTACAGCTCAGCTCACCCCCAGTGCAGCTTGGCTCGCTCGTTACACCTGGTACCCTGCAGGATAGCAACAGTAGCGGTGGAAAATGCTTACAGCCTGACAGCAAAGTTTCAGCCCACTTTGGGGTGAGTGAGCACATGGGGCTCTAAGACCCGCTCACCAATAGTTCATGCTCCAGATTGGAGCAGAGGGTCAGGTGGCATAGTTTGTTTACAGACAGCCCCCTTACTTACAGTCCAAAAATAGCTGCCAATCTGTTCACACAGCCTGAGTCCCATCACAGCTGTATAGTAACCCTGACTGGCTCTGAACTGCTGCCTAGGCAAAACAGGTGGTCTGCTGATGTGAATGCATTGACTGTGCCTTTAGTACTGTATCATGTAGCCTCCTTAGGAGTTCAAGTAGGGTCATTTTGTGCCAGAATGACTGATGCCACAAGATTATCTGTATATACTATGAATTTTTTGCACAATGTATTTGCACTTTAAATAAATGAGGTGTGCTGCAGCTGGAGGTTTGGTGACAGCTCCTTTTTTCCTGACCATTTACCAGGATTTGGCAAGCACAGCTCTGGTGAAACAACTAGGCAATTAATGTGCAAAAACATGATTTTCTGAATGAACAACTAGCGTAGTGTGGCATTATCTGCATTGTCTCTGTCTCTCAAATCATCTGTTTTTCTCACCTGCCTCTGCCTGCCAGTGCCATCCCCACCAGAGTCAAAAAAGAAGGTGGTGCATTTTAAAATCATGGTCTGAATATTGCTTTTGAGACATCTGCACTATAGGGAGTGTTGTAGATATTAAAAAGAACAGCATTATAAGCAGGCACTACACAGATGGAGGGGGGTCTCTTTATTTATTTATTTATTTATTTAAGAATCAGTTTACAACCTTTGAGCCAGAGGCTCGTTTACAAAGGTACTTTGTCACATAAAGACATACATTGCGTTTCAGTTACATAGCAAAGATTTGCCAAAAATCAGTAGGCATTCACCAGAGGTGCCACGTCACATTGTGGTCAGACAGATACAATTGGGTACAGGGTACATGTAATCGATAGCAGGTATTAAACAAGTTGGTATCAAGTGAGCAATTCTGGTAGATAAACATTGAAACAGCTGGCACTGGCCAGGTTAAACCTAGGCATGGTGGACATGGAAGTGGTGTAGGGATGGTTGGGTGGAGAGCTGCCCGGGGGGCATTGTCAGGAGAGAAATAAAGAGGTGGAGGCTATGTTCAGAGACAGGAGCAGTTACGAGTGCTGAAGATGTGGTTCCGAAGTGCGGTTTTGAATGTGGAGATGGTGATGGCATTGGTGATGGTGGCAGGGAGAGAGTTAAACCAGGTTGGGGCTCTATAGCTGAAGGACCTCTGGCCACGGCTGGTTCTTGTTCTGGGAACCTTTAGAGTGGTCTTGTAGGAAGACCGTGTTGCAATGGTGGGAGGGCTCTGGTGGATGGATGCTGTTACCCCAGGAGAGAGCCCAGTAGGGTTTTTGGTGAGGAGACAGGTCTGGTATCGAGCCGTTCATCCAGGGTAAGCAGGTTAGCATCGACATATAGCTGACAGGTGTGTGAGTCTGGGGCACCGGTAATTAATCTGCACGCTTTATTCAGGGTTAGGTGAATTTTGTTTAGTGCAGTGGTGTGGCAGCACCGTACTAGTGAGACCATAGTCTACAAGGGACAGAATGGACGATGTAACCGCTAGCTGGAGAGCATTTGGGGAAGGCAGCTTTTATGGCAGAATAGGATGCCAAGCCGTGTGTTGGTGGCGGATGTTAGGTGTCGATGTGGGTGTGAAATGTGAGGGCTGAATCGAAGGTAACCCCAAGGTATTTGTAGGAGCAGACTTGTTCCAGTGGTTGGTTGGTGCTTGGAAGGATATAGAGTGGGTGGTTGCTGGCTTTGTTTTGGGGTGTGAAAAGAGCATAGTTTTGGTTTTCTTAAGATTTATGATGAGTCTGTGCTCCTTAAACCAAGCCTCGGCACTGTTGAAAGACTGCTGTAGGGAGTCCTGTAGGGAGATGGGATTATGGTGGGTGGCAAACAGGACAGCGTCGTCTGCATACAGCAGAATTTTGCCAGAGCATGCACTGGGCAGGGTGTTCAGATACAGTGAGAAGAGAAGGGGGCCCAGGATGGAGCTTTGGGGGACCCCAGAGAGAATAGGACGGGTATCGGAGAGTGTGCTATTAATCTTGACACACTGGGATCGAGTGTCAAGATAGCTAGCACACCATGCCAGGGGGCCAGCCGAGAGACCAGTGAGGCAGAGTGCATTCAGCAGTAGTGGATGGGAGACAGTGTCGAAAGCCTTTGCGAGGTCTATGAACACTGCACCAGCTAGGGAGCTGGTATCCAAGGAGGAGTGTAGGAAGTTGGAGAATTCAATAAGGGCAGTGCTGGTACTGTGACCCGCACGGAAGCCATGTTGTTCTGGGCATAAGATGTTATGTAGCCAGATAATCAGTGATTTGAATGGCCACCACTTTCTCCAGGGCTTTAGAGAGGGAGGAGGATGGAGATTGGCCGGTAGTTGTTGGCGGCGACCTGTCCCTCCTTTATGAATAGGTGTGATAATGGCTGTTTTCCAAGCTGGGGGAATTGTCCCAGGCAGAGTGACTGGTTAATTAGGCTTGTGAGAGGTGCAAGGACTTCATCTAGCACCAGCCTGAGGATGCTGGGGTCCAGTGAGTCACTGCCGGGATTGTTGCCATTGAGAGCTTTGGTTAGGATGGGTCTGGCTTCCGGGTGGAAATCTTCCGGGAGGAAGCTGGGGTGCTGGAGGACAGGGGAGTTTGGCTGGGGGGAGGGTCAAAGAAATTACTAGGGAGGACTGAGCTAAGGTCAGTGCAAGTGGTGTTGAACCAGTTAGCTATGGTGGCAGGCTCGGTGGAGGTTGTGCCATTTCTAGTGAGCTGGGATGGGGTGGGGGAGCAAGCTTTACCATTGAGTTGCTTAATATTATCCCAGAAGGTCCGGGCTGAGCCCCAGGAGGAGGTAAGGGAGGCCTGGTAATGGTCTGCCTTGGCTTTCCTGATGGCCCATGAGCATTTATTTCGGGCTGCATTGTATGCTTGCCTATCAGACAGACGACCTGTTTCAGTGGCAAGGTGCCAGAGGTTATCCCGGTTTCTAAGTAATTGTAGGAGGGCCGGGCTAACCCAGGGTGCGTTCTGTTTTTTGGACCGGGTTTTGGTTAAGGGTGCAAAGAGATCACAGGCCATGTTGAAGTTGTGAGTGAAAAAGGCGAGGGCAGTATCAATGTTGGTTGCCTGCTGAATGGGGGACCAGTCTATCTGGGTGAGGAGTTCCTTAAGTTTCTTCAGCCCACCAGGGCGGAGGTGCCTGCGGAGGGTGGTCTGGGCTTTGGGTTTGGGATTGGGGGTTACCCAGTGGAATAGGATAGGGGAGTGGTCACTCAGGGAGTCTGGGAGGACCTGGATGTTTTGGATTTTGTAGAATTCGGTTAGTTATAATAACATCCAGCAGGGTGCTGGTACCACTCTTAGGGTTAAGTCTCGTGGGCTGGGTGACGAGTTGTGTCAGATCTTGGGCGGCAAATGAGTCTCTGGTGGTGGATGAGGAGGTGCTGAGCCAATTTACGTTAAGGTCCCCCACTAGGATTTGTTCTGCCTTATGGTGGAGGGTGGCCAGGTAGTCCGTTAAAGATATTAGGGCTGGGTGCTGGTTCTTTGGGGGAACATAGGCTGTGGTGAGATAGAGAGGGCTCCTAGAGGGGTCTGGGGTGAGTCTGAGGGTAAGGGCCTGGGCCCCATTTGTGAGGGCAGGGGTGGGGAGTGCGTGTCCAGGTATTGTGTCCCTGGTGTAGATTGCACAGCCACCCCCTCGTTTGCCTACTCGGTCCTCCCGGTATAAGGTATAGCCTGGGAGGGAGACAAATGAGTCTGGAGTTGATTTGGACAGCCAGGTTTCAACCAGGGCTATGATGTCTGGTTGGTGAGCCAAGGCCCAGCACTGTAGGGCGTCAAATTTCTTCAGCAGGCTGCATATGTTCATGGAGGCTACTCGAAGACCAGTGGGCTGAGTGGGTGGATGGGAGGGGGCAGGACCTGGGTTGGGGTGTATGTTCCCTGTTAGGAGTAGAAGGAGGAGAAGTGCTCTGGTCAGAGGGAGGCTGATGGAGAGTTCGCGGGGGCGATATAATAAGGAATGGGGTTTGGTTGCACAAGGGGTGGGTAGGGTAGCACAGGCAGAAGGCCTGAGTGATCAAAGTGCAAGGGGCTGTGGGGGAGGGCAGGTGATGTCTGGAAGGGGGTGAGGTGGAGAGGAGCAAATGGGATGTGTGGAGGAGGAGGGAGGGTAGGAGCAGTGGTAAAGGAGGAGGGAGGACAGGAGGGTGAGGTAGGAACACTGGAGGAGTGAGGCTGAGGGTTCATAGGGACAGTAGGGTATGTGGAAGGCAAAGGAGGAGGAGGAGAAGAGATAGACTGGTGAGCAGGGGATGCATGTGCATAGTTGGGAAGGTTGGTGGAGCTGAAGTGAGGGAAAAGACAGGGGGACTAGGATAAAAGGGAGATAGTAGTGAGAGATCACATCAGAGTCTAGTTGCTGCTATGGTGTGGTGGCAGTGCATGTGCCTGAAGTGCACAGAGTACTGGGTTCAAGCCCTGATCAGGGCAATAGGAGGGAGCCAGACCAGTGGCTGCAGCAGCGGGAGCTGGGCTCAGGTTTTTAGAAGCACCTAGACAACACTTTAGTTGTGTCACAGGGTTAGTGTGTTCTTTATAGTAATGAAATCCTGCAGTAAAATACGCAGGTGTTCTAGGTGAGTGGTGGAGCTGTGGACTTGGAAAATAAGGGTGCAGGTTCAAAGGCAGCAGGAAGAAGAGGTAAACTTATATTTTGGCAGATTGGGTAGCTAAGTGATTAAGAGGCTTAGAAAGTAGTAATAAGTAGGTAGGCACTCGTGGTGCAGGAGGCAAAGCAGCAGACTCTGACCACAAGGGTAGTGTTTGAACACAGCTCAGGGACAGAGGGTAGAGAGGGCCAATTTTTAAATCTGGGCAGGAGGGTGAGGTATGGTTAAGAGCATAGAAATACAAGAAGTTGTTGGCCTGGTTCATTGGCTGAGATGATAGTCAGTAGAATGTAGAGAGAAGGGTACCAGGTTTGATACTAGCAGTTGCTTAGAGATAGGATGAGTGCAGAAAGTAGGTAGTTGAAGGAATCCAAGGGAACTGCAGTGACCTCTAGTGGGACAGCTGTGCAGCAGTAGCTAGGAGGGATATAGAGAGCAGAGAGGAGCTAGAGTGGAAAGTGTAGTGACCCCTAGTGGTTGGTGCCTATAACCTGCAAATGGGAAAGTGGACACTTAGTAAAAAGGAGGGTGGGTCACGTGTCACATCACGTGACCTGCCAGCAGCAATATATGGAGCACCGACCCTGGGTGGGAGGGTGGTTGGGGCAGGTGGGAAGTGCCTCACAACAGTCAGGCTGTAGTGCAGGACACTTTACCTCTTCCAGGCTCTGGCAATCCCCTGTTTCAGTCTCTGCTGCTGGGCTGAGTCTCTTGGGAGAGGCTGTGCTGTGCCTTGGGCTATAGTGACTGGCTGCATCAATAGTCAGTGAAAAATGAACAGAAAACAGATCTTTTGTGTTTGCAACTTCATGTTCATCAGATTAGCGCAAGAGGTGGCAAGCTGTAGTTGTATTCTAATAACATTATGCAGGTTTATGAGGTGTTTGGTTGCACCTCCGAGAGAGAAAATTAATTTAACTCTGGTCATGCATTGTCTTCTGTGGCAGTGGCTTCATTGACAGCACAGCAATAAAGACATCAGATCTGTTTCTTTGAGTATTTCTTCCAGGTCTTAAAATCCTCACCCTGAATCCTTGGGGGAGGATATAGGGGTTTAAGCAGGGTTTCATGAAGATTCAGAGGAAAGCTTCACCCCACAGGGTGGAGCATTGGAGTACTTTTGTGCCAGTAATGTTTCAATCCCCCACTATTCCATGACCCCAAGGTATTGGGGGGGTGGCGGGATCAATTGACTGATGCATTATCTTGGTGTTGGGGATGGTGAAGTTGTCATTGAAAAGAACGGGTTGATCAAATAAGTGGCTGAGGGAGGCTTTGGTGGTGCGGAGCATCCCACTGAAGATCTTGTGGGTGGCTCCCTCCTGCGTGTCAGCCAAGGTTGCAGGGGCTACCCACATACCAAAACATCAGGTTGGAACCCCTTGGTTGCTGCTCTCTCTTTCTCCATATGCTGAGTGCAAGGATTACCACTCCTTGTGGCACTCTAGGGCAGTAATTTGCAGAGATCTTGGTTAGCTAACATGGATTAGTGTGTCTGCAGTGGATAACCCACTAGTGTAACAACTGTACAAATGCATGTGGTGACAATCTCAGCAATTTCGGTATTACACATAACCTGGCTTTTACATGTTTATGTCCATGCTGCACTTAACATGATTTTACAAAATTCTGTTGGCTTAAAACCAAGTATGAGAGGGGCCCCCTGAAACAGGGTGCGGCTAATCAGGTTGTAAGCGATAGTTTGGCCACTGACTTCAAAATCTGGTAACCAAATAAATATTTTTAGTGACCGCCATTTCTAAGAGCTCAATAATCACTTCTTCTGCAGGTTAGTAGTTGGCCAGTAACGTTCCAAATCTGGTAGCCCAACCAATTTTGTTTGGTAACCATTTGCCACCTAGCTACCTGATTTGTCCCACTGTGCTCCAGAGTGATTCAGGTGTGTTTTTTTGGTTTTTGTTTTTTGTTTTTTGGTAACCCAACTTTCCAAAGTGTGGAGCAAACTGGGCTCAGACATGTATTATTAACACTGAGCATGGTTCACAATGACAGTGCGTACAAGGCCTGGGACACATTGTCCTATATTAGTACCTGCTTTACCCATACCATGCATTAAAGTGTTTTACCACTCCTTGTGGTACCTCTGTGAAAGGTACTTTACTTATCCAATGGAATTCTGTATGCGTGGGAAGGTGGGGGTTGGGGGTGCTAAAATACTGGGGTACTTACATTTTTCTGTAGTACTTGTCTTTCATCAGTAGGTAAGGTCCACATCCACACCAGGGATACCCACTGTCTGAGACTTTCGGATGGTGGTTGTCTTAATCAGGGCCAAGGTCATATTATTTCATGCATGTTATCTTTTTGGGCAAGAACTTGTGGCGTATGTCTCGGTAACAGCACAATCCAGTCTTGAAACCAGCAAGTGTTTTGTGCTTACTACTGCACCATGGTGAGTATCTTCTAATTGTTTGCTTAGGACTGGGAAGGGTGTGAGAATATTTTGGAGTGCCACTGAAATAAGAGCTGCTACATGTCACCCATCCGTCCTCCATATAGTGACGTGCTTTGTAGTTGTATTTGTTGAGCCGGTGAGCTAGCTTGTTAGGCATTATTGAATGCTGAATGCCAGCAAGTCACATAAGTTAAACAGGGCTCTTACAAGTGCGCTTAGGGAAGAGTCCTTCTTTCCTATTGGCACAAAGGGGAAAATGGAGGGATCAGAGAAGATGGGGTAGCATGCACAGAGGTCCGTCAGGCCCAGGTTATGGGCCATGGACTTCAAGGTAATCAGACAGCAGTGCAAGTGTAGTAGTGTGCAATGGATGTGGGACAGCCAAGGTGTTGGCTATAGTATAAAAAGCTTGCATACTGTATGGTGTAGTCAGCTTGCACAGCTAATGTGGTTAGAAGTTGTGGTTGGGGTGGACACTTAGCAGGATAAGGGAAGGGGATGGATAGGACTGTGAGGGTTCCTTTTTGAAACTATAGGTGAGAAGTGAACAAGATGGAACATGGGGGTGGATACATTGATACTATTAGCAAGGATAACAAATGAATGGGAGCTGAAGGGGGAAGGGAATGGAAGAGAACAAAAGGGTACACAACCAGTGAGGGTGGGGTAAAGGGTGCCACAAGTGACTCGGTTAAAGATGGTGAGGCAGACAACTGGTACAAGGGGAAATGGCAGGACATAAGGTGCAGAGGTGCTAAGCCTACACTGAAAGAAAAAGGGCATAAAGCATGTAGAGGAGCCTTCATCAGAGGGATGCATCAAGTTGTCATGAAGAAAGTTAACAGATTCACCCACTTGGGGACATGTGAAGAGGACCAGAAGCTACTCAAATGTGCATAAATCAAGTGAGAGACAAAAAAAGGGATGCGCTATATAAATCTTCTTTTGGAAAGCTGAGGGGCGGAGGGAGGGATACAACTGGAAGGGGCTAGGCAACAGGCGGAAAAGCTGAACAATTACATCTGCTCTGTATTTACAGCCTTGGATGAAGGCAAGGTCCCAGAGCTGATGTGAAGAAGAAGAGAGGACAAAGGGTGTATCTGCGCTCATTGCAGAAAGAGTTGTGGGAGGACTGGGCAGGCTGAAGATGGCTAAGGCAATGATGCTGAACAGGCTGCACCAGAATGCGATCTGGAAGCTGGGTGAGGACTTGGCTGCCACACTGTCAAGGGTCTTCAACTTGTCTCAGGGTTTGGGTATGGTGATGGCATGCTGTAAGAGGGTGCAAATGGTGCTGCTACACATGGGGTTTCATAGGGAGGTGACCACCTGGTCATCAACTCGGGGGTAGTGAAGCTCGTGGAGTCACTCATTAAGGAGAGGACGGTGCATTACCTTGAGGACGGTGGCTTTGGCAGGGACGTGTGTTTGGTTAGTGTCAATTCAGAATAGCCACTGCGTTGACACTTGATTATTTGCCAAAACTACTGTGTTTCGAGAGGATGTGGTCGGTTCAGAGAAAGGTGAAGTTGTACAGGGGTAGGATCACATTTGCCTTTCTGGAGGTAATTCCACCCCCCCCAGCAGTGCATCCCAGCATCCTAGTTGCCATTGCCCTCCCACAGGTCTCTGAGGTGTTCATTTTGACATCTACCACTACCCCCCAGATCCCTCTCACCCTCTGACTTGATTTTTGTCTCCTCCAAGGGTACACCCCGACCTGGATTTCTGACTCCCAGCTGCAGAATCTTGCACTTCCCCATACTGAATTTTAGTTTCCATTTTCCTGACCACCTTTACCGAGCCTCCAGGTCATCCTGAAAGACCACCCTCCCATCGTCCTCATCCACCACTCCACCCAGCTTTGAGTCCTCTGCAAAGAGACTAATTTCAGTTCTGATCCCCTTCCTTATAGGAATTGTACTGGAGTGGCCCCAGTACTGACCAATGGGGAACCACACTAGTAACCACTTTTGGGATGAGGATAGCAACCCCCCCACCCAACTACCACCCTCGAGTATGAGTAGGTTTCTCTCCCCCCACCCCACACACACACATGATTGTACACCCCAGAGTACTGCATCCAGTTCTGGAGAACCCATCTCTACAAGGTCAGAGGATGGAGGCAGTCCAGAGGAAGGAAACACAAATGGTGCAGGGTCTGCAAGAGAAGCTATATGAGGAGAGACAAAAGGAGCTTAACATGTATACCCCTGAGGAAAGGAGGGAGAGGGGAGACATTAGAATCAAAGTCCAAGAGGGTATCATCTTTCAGAAAAAGAGATGTGCAAGAACAAGGGAGCACAATTTGAAGATAGAGGGGGATGGCTCAGGAGTAATGGGAGCAGTTTCTTCTGCTAGCAGTAGTGTGTTTGTCTGGTTTGATATATATTAGTATATTGTAGTGTAAGGTAACCAGACTGTAATTGGGGGGGTGGTGGGGGTGATGGAGGGAGAAGTGGCAATGACATTGTAGGGGTGGTATGAATGCAGGAGGATGTAGAAGGTGAAAAAAGGGGGAAGCTAAGCTGGTGCAGGCAGTGAAGGTTCATTTCATTTTCATTTTCATTTTTATTTATAAAGCGCCTTTCGAAATCAAGGCGCTGTACAGAAATAAATAGAACAATAAAATCCAAACATTAAAATAACCAAAACTAAGAAGAATAAGCCAGGGTAAAAAGATATGTCTTTAAAGCATTTTTAAAACTATCAACGGTTGGGCATTCTCTTAACCAGCGAGGTAGAGAATTCCACAGGGTTGGAGCCGAAAAGGCAAAGGCACGAGATCCCGATAACTTCAAATGAACCCTGGGAATCTCTAGCAATCCCTCGCTGGAAGAACGGAGGGGATGGAGGAGGCAATAGGGAATCAGAAGATCTTTCAGGTAACCGGGTCCCTGGTCGTGTAGGGCTTTAAAGGTTAGTAAACCAACCTTAAAGGTGATCCGCCACCGAACAGGCAGCCAGTGCGGTTGCGAAGCACAGGCGTGATATGACTGGTTCTAAGAGTCCCAGTCAAAAGCCTGGCTGCAGCGTTCTGCACCAGCTGAAGGCGGCGGATATCAACCCCCTGTAGCCCTAGGTAGAGGGAATTGCAGTAATCCAGATGGGTAGTGACAAAGGCATGGACCAAAGTTGGAAGGTCCTCCTGGGGAATCAGATGTTTCACCCGGGCGATATTCCTCAGATGGTAGAAAGAGGATTTGACAACAACTGATACCTGAGATTTCAGGGTCAGACCATCATCAAAAATAACGCCCAGATTTCACACCTGTCGAGAGGTAGAGAGCGGTACGCCACCAAGTACTAAACCTGATAGCTGTCCAGCACCCAAACCCACCCCAGGACGACCTGGATCCACGACCAATACCTCAGTCTTATCCGAATTGAGTCTCAACCAACTCGAACTCATCCAAATTCTGATCTCATCCAGGCAGTTATTAAGTACAGAGAGTGCATCACTCTGATCGGGGAGAAAGGACAGATACAGCTGAGTATCATCTGCATAGCAGTGAAAACTCAAACTGTATCGCCTGATGATTTCTCCCAATGGCAGCATATACACTGCAAACAACATGGGAGCTAAAATGGAGCCCTGTGGTACCCCACAAGGCAGGGAGAAAGCGTCAGAGGAATAAATTCCGGTGACAACTCTCTGAGACCTGCCAGTGAGGTAAGAACAAAACCACTTGTGGACTGTACCAGACAGCCCACAAAAAACCCGCAGTCGCTCCAATAGCACCCCATGGTCTACAGTGTCAAATGCGGCAGATAGATCAAGAAGGACCAGAATGGTACAAGCCTTTCGATCTCTGGCCATTAGGAGGTCACTCAATACCCGAACAAGGGCAGTCTCAGTACTATGCCTTTTCCTGAAACCAGACTGGAGAGTATCATAGACATTATGAGAAGTAAGATGATCATCCAATTGCAACGCAACTGCCTTTTCGATAACCTTACCAACAAATGGCAGGTTAGAGATAGGCCGGTAGTTAGCTAGACAGTCTGGGTCCAAGGAGGATTTTTTTAGAAGTGGTCGAACTACTGCCTCTTTAAGGGGGTCAGGAAAAACCCCCCTCTCCAAGGATTTCCAGATAATGTCAGCAAGGATTGGGTAGATAATTTCTACACAACCTACTAACAGCGGTGTAGGACCAGGATCCAAACTACAACTAGTTGGTCGCATTGTTTGAATGATCTTCACAATGTCCACGAATTCTGGGCAGTGAAAGTCTAACCAGACAGACCGAGGACAAGACACCACCAGTCGTTCACCACAATCCCCCGTAGGAGAGGTCGGAACGATGCCGGACCTGATGCTGGCAACCTTATCTGCAAAGAAGTGAGCGAACTCCTCGCATCTAAGCTGAGAGAAGGCTTCTCTAGGCTGAAGACAGACTGGATTGCACAGTCTGTCCACAGTCCGGAAAAGCTGAGCCGGTCGATTCTTTGCAGGAGAAATCTCTCTGGACAGGAATTCTGCCTTCTTACGAGTGATTTCTGATTGGTAGCTATCATAATGGGCCAACAATCTAAGCCTGTCAGCATCAAGGCCCAATTTCCATGAGCTCTCTCCAGCCTTCGGCCTACTCGCCTTAATTCCTTCAAGGAGCCATCAAACCATGGACTCCTTGGACGGATGGTGAGAAGCCGAACACGAACAGGTGCAATTTTGTCCAGAGCATCTCCCACAGCCATATTATAGGCTAATGCAAGACCATCTGGACTCATGCATTCACCTGACAGACTCGATAGATCCAGCACCGCCATTAGGTCATTGGGGCCAATACCCCTTAAAGGGTGGTATTGGCCCATCTCCGTAGGGGCAGACCTATTAGAGGGGGGCCCTGAAACTGAACCCTATGGTGTAATGGTCCGACCAACTGACTGGTTCCACCCCCAAGTCAGTGACCTCCATACCCAAGAGAAAGACCAGATCTAATGAATGACCCCCTATATGGGTAGAGGAGGTAACAACCTGTGTCAGGCCCAGTGTATTCATCAACTGGAGGAGATTTTGACCAAAATGAGATAGTTCATCATCGATCCAGGCGTTGAAGTCGCCCAGGAGTATTAATCTGGAAAACCTCAACACCAGGTCGACAATGAAGTCTGCAATCTCCTGTAGGAATTCGCCTCCGTCACCTGGTGGACGGTAAACGAGGAGAATCCCACAACCTGCACCCTCGCCCAGGATATATTCAAAAGATCTGGTGTTCCCCAATGGCACATCCACAAGGCCCAGTTCAGATTTAAACATAATGGCCACACCTCCGCCCCTACGATCCAGCCTTGGACGGTGTATCACCGAGAACCCGGCTGGAGTTGCCAAGGCCAATATAGGGCCAGGATTTTCATCCAGCCAGGTCTCAGTGATACAAACCAGATCATATGACTCAACAAGATCAGCTATAATAGCTGTCTTGTTTTTTATAGATCTGACATTGCACAACACCGCCAAGGTAGGATGAGCTGTCGAGGAAGACCTCGAGTACCTGTACGATTTTTTCGGGACTCTTGGGTATGGGGACAAGATAAGAACGACCTCTATCTTGACCCCATTTCACCCCAGGACATCTTCTGGACCCTAAAACCCCAATCCGCCCTCCCCTATCCTGTCCCCCACAAGGCCCAGCTTTCCACCTTCGTCCTCGCCTCTTCAAGATGCCCAGTGCTCGACACCTAAAGTAGGTGTCGGATGACAGTGGTGGGCACTCAAAGGGACGTAGTTCCCTGAGCCTAGTAGGGGAATAATGCCCAACCGTCATTTATTAAAACAAAAACAAAGATAAACCTACAAATATTGAACCTATAAATAGCACACACTGTAAATTTACTGCTGATTATTAAACAAATTTGTGTTTTAAACAATGCAGCACCTCTCACGTGCAACACTGCAGGAGATGTTATAAAATCTCCCAATACCACCTCTCACATGGCAGGGAATCAGTTAAATAAATCAGATTTATAGTAAAACAAATAAAAATAAATAAATGTACAACCACTCTCACCACCCTTAGTCAGAAGTTGGTAAAAACCAAGAAAAGCGATTCTCCGGCAGTCCAAAGATGAATAAAATCGGATAAGGTCAAAATGTTCTCAGCAGGTAAATCAATAATAAATATTCAAACAAACAAACAGGAGAGCCCAAAGGTGTCCGACAGATCTTCAGCGGCTGCTCTTCAAAGACCGAAAGTTCAAACAGTCAATTAACCAAAAGCAGCAAAATACTTCAAGGAGGCAGAATATGTTTCTTCAGGGAGCAATGCCCCCACTCAGTTGGCGACCTGCGGCTACAGCTGTCTCACAAGTCAGCCCAAACAGCTGACCCTAAGGCAACTTAGAAGAGGCCCTAGTCCCCCCTGCTCCCTGGGAGGCATCCAGGGCAACTCCTGCCCGGTCGGAGACCAGAAAAGTGGACAGCACTCCCCACAAGATCCAAAACAGTTCTCCGTGCCTTCAAGGAAGCAATTATATTTCTTCAGAAGCAATACCCCCACTCAGTCGGCGACCTGCGGCTACAGCCATCTCACAAGTTGGCCCCAAACAGCCGACCCTAAGGCAGCTTAGAAGAGGCCCTAGTCCCCCCAGCTCCCTGGGAAGTACCCAGGGCGACTCCTGCCCGGTCGGAGACCAAAGAGTGGACAGCACTCCCCACAGAATCCAAAACAGTTCTCCGTGCCAGTAAATCCATGAAAAACCCCAGAAAAAGTTTTTCCATATAAACGAGCCCTCTGGTGCAGTACGAAGTCCAGCTCCAGCAAAAATCTCCTGATGAGTTCTCCGGAACCGATCCACAATCCTTAGCAGTCACCACCTCCCCAGTCCTCTACAGGACAGCCTGCAAGTCCCAGAAATCCAAAAAGAACTCAATCAGTCCTAAGAGTTCAAAGAGCAGCACGATGGGACAGCAGGGAACCAGTCCGCTCCACAACGCAGGCTCAAAGCCTGCGGTGCAAGGATGCAAACTGCCAACAGTAGCCAGCGTGCAAAAAGCCGATAGAGAAAACGGAAACCGGAGAAACAAACTCAAGGTACAATTTTCGCGAAAACACAAAGTTACTAATTAACTCACTCCTTCAGCCCTATCTAACTAAAATAAAAATGATAAATAACAGTAAAGCTGAAAATAGAGTTAAAACAAACAGCGCTAAAACGCTGGCAGGCTCAGCACAGCTGCCATGTTGCTCCTCCTGAGGTTGTGTAGGTGTAGATGAATGGGAGGTTTAGTGTTTACACTACACTAAAAATGCTGAGAATTTAAACAGGGAGTGGGGGTGAAAGGTGGATATGCAGTGTACAGAATTCACAAAATTGGAAGCTGCACATGCTTTCGACCTGTACAAGGATGGAGGAATCAAAGGAAGTAGTAAGGGAGAGTAAAAGGTTGTGGAGGGAGAGGTGAAGTGATGGAAAATGATCAACATCTATGCTAGAAGCCTTGGGAATTAAGAGGGGGAGTCAGACACTCATTGTAGCAGCTTGTGTGGTTGGACATGATACACATCATGGGAACATTGCTCACATGATAGCATGAGTGATTCCTGGCAGTATCATAGTGCAGGTTATTCCCGAGGGATAAACAAAATCACTGGGGGTGGGGAGGTGGGAGAAATACTGACAAGAAAATGGAAAGGGGAACAATATAGACAGGGTGGAGCCTATCCAGAGGAGGGCAAAGAAAATGGTGCATGGTCTGCACCAGAAGACATATGAAGAGAGACTTACGGAGCCTAATATGTATAGTCTCGAGGATGGGGGGGGGGACATGATAGAAACTTTCAAATACCTCAAAGCAATCGACTACCTCAACGGAATCAACGCAGTCCAAGAGGTTAGCATATTTCAGAAAAAAGATGTGCAAGAACAAGAGGGCACAATTTGATAGAGGGGGGATGACTCAGAGGTAATATGAGGAAGTATTTCTTCACAGAGGGTTGTAGATGCATGTAACAGCCTTCCTGAGGAGGTTGTAGAATCAAACGCTGTGGGAATTCAAGAATGCATGGGACAGACATAAGGCAATTCTAGTGGGGGGTAGGAGGAAGTTGTCTGGTTGGCTAGGATCTGCAGCTTATCCATTAGGTAGGCAAATGGGCAGACTAGGTGGGCAAAGTGGTCCTTATCTGCCATCGGATTCTATGTTCCTATGGCTAGGGTAATTAGGAAAGGTGAGGGAGATGGGCAGTATACACTGAACTGTGTCTAGGAGAAGGTGGGGGAGTGCTGAACCACAGAAATGGAGTGTGGTTAGTGGTGGACATTAAGCTTTTTGTGAATTTGGCTTCTAAGGCCAAAAGGGAGGGTTATTGCAGGGGGTATGGTGGTAGGGGCAGCTACAGAGTAATGATGCTAGCTGCAAAACTGAGTAGACTCCATCGATCAAGTGTTCTCTTTCTGTTGGCAGTTTCAAATGAATGTTTGTAAGAGTACAACCGGACATGGAAACGGTGCCTGTTTTGGATCGAACAGGCAGAGGTTCTGTCTTGCATACAGGTTGGAGGCTGCATAGATATAGTAAGACCAACTTCAACAGAAAAGATAGGAGGGAGGCAAGGGGGAGTGGTGTAGCACTGTTTGTCAGAAATGGCATGGGTATTGGAGGGGTACAGGAGGCAGAGGGGAACGTGGAGGCTTTTTGGGTCACCTTGCTGATGCAGGGGGGTAAAAGAGTAAAGGTCAGAGTGGTGTACAGACCACCATCACTGGCAGAGGTCCTGGAAGAAAGTTTGGTGGCAAATCTCGAGGGACACTGTGGATTGGGAAAGGGAAGGGAAGTGAGAATGGGGGACCTCAACATGCCAGGAACAGACTGGGGGACTATGGCATCACCAGTGGCCAAAGAGCAGACGCTGCTGGATGTCTTTCAGGATGCGTTTCTGACACAACAGGTGGGTGAGCCAACTAGGCAGACCCAGACACTGGACATGGTCCTGGTGGACAGCGATCAGATTAGGGGCCTAGAGGTGAGGTACCCTTTGGCGGGGACTGATCATGCTACAGTTTGGTTCTTCCTGGACCTGGGGGGGGGGGAAGCTGAACAAGGATAGTAGTAACCAACTGTAGGGGTGCAGGCTTCAGGGAGATGGGAAGGATCCTTAAAGATCATCTGGACAGGATAAGGCTGGACATGGATGCTGACAGCAGGTGGGAGATCATTAGGAGGGGAATACAGGAGGTTACCAGATCCTGCGCAAGGGAAGGGCCTAAGTTCGGTAAGGCCAGAAAACCCTGCTGGTGGACCCGGGAGGTACAGGAGTTGGTGATGGAAAAGAAGGTGGCCTTTAGGACTGGGTGGGTGTCCCAAGACTGTAGTGTGGCCCATGTTGTGCCGATCCACAAGGGGGGGAGCAAGAGAGGAGGATGGAAATTACAGGCCCATTAGCCTGACATCGGTGGTCGACAAGGTGATGGAGGGTATTGTCAATGAAAGGCTGGGGGGGTTACTGAAGCAAACTGGGTACTTGGACAATAGGCAGCATGGCTTTGTCACAGGGAGATCTGGCCAGACAAACCTTGTTGAGTTCTATGACTGGGTGACCAGGGCCCTGGACCAGGGTAGGCCAGTGGAAGTCCTCTTTCTGGACTTTAGCAAGACATTTAATTCAGTACCCCACAGTGGCCTGCTGGCTAAGCTGAAGAAAATGGGGGTAAGGATACAGTTGTTAAGATGGATAGGAAATTGACTGTCTGAGCATACTCAGAAGGTGGTGTTTGGAGGGTTAGCCTCATCCCCAAGGTGGGTTACTAGTGGGGTTCCCCAGGGATCAGTGCTGGGCCACTCCTGTTCAAAGCCTATGTCTTGGACATCAGGAGGGGGGATCAGGAGTGAGTTGAGTCTCTTTGCAGATGACTCAAAGCTGGGTGCAGTGGTGGATGAGGAGGAGGGCTGGGTGGCCTTGCAGGAGGACCTGGAGGCTCGGTAAAGGTGGACGGGAAAATGAAAACTAAAATTCAGTGTGGTGAAGTGCAAGATTCTGCACCTGGGAGTAAGAAATCCAGGCCAGGGGTATACACTGGGAGGAGACATGATTCAAGTCACGGAGGGTGAGAGGGACTGGGGGTAGTGGTAGATTTTAAAATGAACAACTCGGATACCTGTAGGAGGGCATCGGCAAGGGCAGATAGGATGCTGGGATGCATTGCCAGAGGGATTACCTCCACAAAGGCCACACCTCACCATATACTTAGTTACCATCTCTGCTGCCACATATATTACCAATGCACCCTGGCGCATCGGGATTTGTGCTACGCATATTACCCCCATTGAATATCGCGCAGGGAACATCAGTGCATTCCACATGGTGCAACCCCTTTGAATATCTCACACACAGTGTATTAGTAGGTAGTAGTGTGGTTTGTAAAGAAATTGCTTTTCTTTTCAGTTTCTTTCCTGTTGGTCCGGTTGGAAACCGAAGCAATTTGTTATTCTGTTTTTTTACAGGTGTTTTAGTGTGGTTTCCTGGTATCTATCGGTTCCTAAAAAAAAAAACGTTGATTTCTCCAGTTCATTCATCTGACCCATGACATGGTTGGAACCAATAGATTTAGTAGTCACCTGGCTTGAATTCTGGTAAGGGTCACTTTGTGTTCAAAGGCATATCTGAGAAACCCAGAAAGAAAACCGGGCACACTGGGTTTTAACAGTGCACTGAATGTGGGGAGGCTTTTGCCAAGGCTGATCCCCACCTCATCTATGAGTATTGTCTGGGGTTTGACCACCTCAAAGAAGACTGCCAAATCTGCATGAACTTTCCTAAGGCCACTGTTGAAAAACATTTAAGTAGGCTGAAGGAAAGGGAGGCTGAAAAATCCGCTGACCCGGCTGGCCAGCCCAGTTTGGTTCCGACTGAACCTGAGGGGAGCCCACTGACCTGGGCGATACCCCCTCGGGAGGGGGAGAGCAGATTCCGCGGAATCGGTTCCTGCAAAAAGAGAGCACAAGTCAGCTGGTTTGGATCCCAGTTCCCATGGTCCAACCGCTGACGAGATGTCCAAAGTGATGGCTGTTGTGCAGTCGAATCACCCTGTTCTGACCAAACTGACACCAACACAGATGATTGGGTCGGTCGGACTTGTCTGATTCTGAGTGTGACCCTGAAGCATTTTACATGGGTGAGTGGGAAGGAGACTAAGAGTATGAAGATGAGGATTATGAAGACCTAGATGAGCCTATTGAGCCTGACATCTCCCCAGACAGGCCTTCTAATGTGTCTCCTCCCAGGCTTTCTAAGTCCCCCTCCCACTTTTTGTTTTACAAGAAGGTGGCTGAGACTCTTCAGCTTCCAGTGGAAGAAGCTGAACAGGATCAGGAGGAGCCTGACTATGTTGAAATGATGGATGTCCCAGAGTCAAAAACAGTGACTATCCTTCTGCACAAGTCCCTGGGGAAACAGACCAACAAAATTAGTTTCCAACATCCATACCTTCTGTGGATAAGAAAATGGACTGGAGGTATGTTCTGTCAGGCCCTGGTATAGATTTCCTTCTTAACCATTGCAGCCATGTTGGGGTAGTGCAAGCTGCAGCCTGTGACAAGGCTAACATTCCCCTGGCATCTCATCCCCCAGATAAGGATTCCAGAAAAGTGGATGCCATGGCAAAAACAATACTTGCCATCCTCTTTGGGACTCAGGCAATCCAATTATATGGCATATACAGCCAGATACCAGAAGTCCAGGTGGGATACGGTTCTGGAGCTGGCTAAGAATGGCCCTCCCCAGCTGGCCAAGGAGCTGGAGCAGGTGGCTGTGTATGGCATCTGAGCTTGAAGCTTCTAAGGGCCCATTTCATGCTGCTGTGGACGCAAATGATGTTCCTTCTAGGGTCATGGCTACATCTGTTTCTATGAGGAGATTTGCTTGTCTCAGGTGTATCAATTTATCTCAGGATACCCAGACCAAGGCCATGGATTTTCCTGTCACTGATAACTCTCTGTTTGAGGAACAAACAGAGACGCATATGAAAAAGATGGACGAATACAGGACCACTTACAGGAGTGCTGCAGCCAAAGAAAAGTAGACCACTCCTCACAGACAACAGTCCAGAGCTGGCAGTTGCAGGCATTTTCACAGGCCTTTCTACCAGGCCCAAGCTTCCTCTTCTTTCCAGCACAGGAGGTTATTTAGGGGAAGAGGCAGAAGGGGGATGACAAGGGCTGCATCCTCCTCTCAGCCTAAGCACCCTACCAAACACACACCCTGATGTGTCAGCCAGTGTCGCCTCCCCAATTCCAGAAGGGGCAGACTGACTAATTTTTTCCGTGCCTGGAAGTCTGTCACTTCAGACAAGTGGATCTTGTAAGTGGTGAGTCAGGGTCTTGCTCTCTGCTTCAGCAAGTTCCCAAAGTTGAGAGCAAAGGCTTTCTGTCCTTCCTCGGAATAGGAAACACAAGCCTTAGAAACAGGTTTCTTCTCTACTGCTGCTGCAGGCAGTGGAGAGTATACCTATAATTCACAGGGGGAAAGGACTGTACTACAGGTACTTCCTTCCCCAAAAAAAGACAGGGAAGTGGCAACCCATCCTGGATTTACAATACCCAAACAAACACATACTAAAGCCAAAGTTCAAGATGGTGACTCTGGGAATTATTCTTCCCTCTCTGAGCCCAGGAGACTAGCTAGCCTCTCTGGTTCTCAAGGATGCCTATTTCCACATACCTATCAGGCAGTCCTACAGAAAGTACCTCCAGTTCAAACTGCCCTCAGGCCATTACCAGTTCAGAGCAACGCCTTTCGGCATAACATCTGCCCCAAGAGTATTCACGAAATGCCTAGTAGTAGTGGTGGCCTTCCACAAAAGACAAGGCATCCTACTGTTCCCTTATGTGGATGACTGGATCATAGAAGGTCAGTCCCCAGACCAAGTCAGATCAGCCCTAGGGGTCACTCAGAATCTTCTACACTCACTAGAATTCATCCTAAATCTGGAAAAGTCTGTTCTGGAGCCAGTTCAGCTTCTCATATTTATAGCAGTGGAGCTGGACACTGTTCAGGCCAGGGTCTTTCTTCCTTTATCAAGGGCCCAATACCTCACCACTTTGGCCTCTTCTTTTCATCTGCTTCTGTTTCTGCCAGCCAGACATTTCTTGCAGTTGCTAGGCCACATGGCAGCCTGCACTGCAGTAGTGGAAGGGGCAAGGTTTCAGAGGAGGGACATCCAATTTCACCTAATAGCCTTTTGGTCTCAGAAAAAATATCCCCTCTCCAAGTTGGTTCCAGTGCCTCTAACTTTGGTTCAGGCCCTCCAGTGGTGGCTGGAAGAAGACAATTTGAGGCAAGGGGTTACTTTCCATAGTCAGGCTCCCACAATGACTCTCACCACAGATACTTCTCTGCTGGGATGGGGAGCCCACATGGATCAGCACACTGCTCAGGCTTGGTCCCATCAGGAGTCTCTTCTTCTCATAAATATCCTCTAACTCAGGGCTGTCTTTCTGGCCCTTCAGGCATTTTTTACTTTAATTTAGGGGAAAGTGGTGCAGATCAGGACAGACTACTCCACAACCATGTGGTACATCAACAAGCAGGGGGGAACTCAGTCCTCGTCCTTGTGCACCAAGGCCATGAAAATATGGTCACTAGCTTATTCCCTGCAGATGTCCCAGATTGCTGTGCATCTTCCAGGGAAGGACAATTTACTTGCAGATGCTCTCAGCAGGATCTATCAAGGTCACCGCAAATGGGCTCTGAATCCTCTCTTCCTTCAGAACATTTTCAAGAGATGGGGCACTCCAGAGATAGATCTCTTTGCAGCCCCAGACAACCATCCGCTCCCTCTATTCTGCTGCAGATCCCCTCTGTGGGGGTTTCTTCCTCTAGATGCACTCCTGTTGGATTGGACCAACTGGTTTCTCAATGCTTTTCCTCCCTTTTCACTGATATTCAGGGTTCTAGTCAAGATCAGGTCCCAACCCTGCACTGTAATTCTGATAGCCCCAGATTGGACCAGGCAGCCTTGGTATACTCTACTATTGTCACTATCAGCAACAATCCCCCTGTGCCTTCCCAGACAGTTCAACCATCTCACCTCTGCTCAGGGAAGGATATTGTACCCAAACCTTCACACACTCCGGCTCAATGCTGGGTTCTTGAGGAGCTAGAATATGCAAACCTGTGTCTCTCACAATCAGCTCTGGATATCCTTAAGGCCAGTAAGAAACCTTCTACTAGGAAAACTTATAATTCTAAATGGAAGAGGTTTTGGTTTTGGTGTTCCCAGAGGCACATTCAGCCACATTCAGCTGATATTGCCACTACCTTAGATTATTTGGTATATCTTAACAGTTTAGGCCTTTGGCCTACCACTCTCAAGGTGCATTTGGCAGCTATTTCTGCTTTTATTTCAGCTAGGAAGGGCTTTTCTCTCGCTTTCCACCCAGTTTTCAAGAAAATATTTAAAGGTTTGGCTCACATCAGTCCTACCTTCAGGGATCACACTCCTTTGTGGTACCTGAATATCTGTAGTGCACAGCTGATGCAGCCTCCCTTTGAACCCCTTTGCTCTGCTGAGCTCAAGTATCAGACTTGGAAAACTATATTCCTGGTTGCTATTACCTCTGCCAGAAGAATCTGTGAATTACAGGCTCTATCAGTGGAACCTGATTTCATCTCATTCCATAGGGATAAGGTGGTCCTTCGTACAAATAGTAAATCCCTGCTTGAAGTGGTATCAGACTTCCATCTGAACTAATCTGACATTGCCTGTATTTTTCACTGATCAATCCTCCTCTAGAGAGAGGAGATTACAGTCTCGATGTAAACAGGGTTCTGAGTTACTACTTAGAATCTACTAAGCCCAATAGAAATTACTGCTCCCAGCTGTTTCTCACTTATTGAGAGGTGGGTAAAGGCAAACCTGCCACCAAGACAACTATTGCTAGGTGGATTGTCTCTTGCATATAGTTTTGCTACTCAAAATTGGGGAAAGAGCCATCCTCAAGCCTGAGCACTCATTCCACCAGAGGTACAGCTGCCTCAGTCGCAGCAGCTAGAGACATACCCTTAGTGGAAATCTGTAAACCGGGAAGACTGTTCACACATTTACGTAGCATTACTCCCTGGACATTCGGGTGAGAAGTGATGCTAAGTTTGGTACTGCAGTACTGCACAGCCTGTTCCCAAAATAGGTTCTGTAGTTCCCTCCTCCTTGGGGGTATTGCCTCGTACTCTGCACATAGTCAAAAATACAGCAAGACTTCATGTTGTTTGAAGAAAAAATTACTCACCTTAGTAATTGTGTTTCTTCTAATGGAGTCTTGCTGTATTTTGACCTCCCTCCCTTCCTCCCCTTTTAGAACCTAGTTGTTTTGGGATGTAGGTGAGTAGGCGCAGTGTTGCACCCCAGGGGTATACCTGGGTGCCTCTTCTTAATTGAAGACTGTTTCTTGTTCCTTTGTTTTATTACCTACTTAGATTATTTTGGGGGGTCTTGACTTGAGTCTTTTTACCCTAAAATCGATGTCTTTTGCCCTTTGGCAGAAAAGTTTTAAAAACAATTTCTGGGTAGTTAGTTACTTATTATACTAACATACTAAAATGCCAGCAGAATAGGCCTAACGGTCTTTCGAGTCTGCTCGATTGGTCAGCCCCCACCCTGGGTGCTGACCTTGCTGCTCCCCTCACCTTCTCTGGCTTCTCCTTTCCCAGTTCCGGATATTCTTGCTGCATTGGATTTTACTTCCAGAACCCTTCCCCTGTACCTGTCCCAGCCCTCTTGAACCTCTCCACCGTCTCTGCCTCCACCAGCCCCTAGGCAGTGCATTCCATGGCTCCCACCCTCTCAGTGAGTAGCACCTCCTCCTTTCTCCCTGAATCTTCCCCTCCAGCTTCCACCCATGCCCTCTAGTGGCCCCTCCTCCTTCCTTAGAAGCACCCTGACTGTTCCTCCCTATTTACCCTCTTTATGTACTTGAGGCCTCTATCATGTCCCCAGTCCCCTCTCTCTTCCAATGTGTACATATTTAGCTCTTGAGCCTCTCCTCATAGGACCTGTCCCCAAGCCCCAAATCATTTTGGTTGCCCTCCTCTGGACCCTCTCCAGGAGTTTAATGTCCCTCTTTAAGTGTGGCCTCCAAAAATGCATGCAGTACTCAGGTGTGGCCTCACCTACCAGTTATACAGAGGAGCATCACTTCCCCCACCTCCTTCTGGGTGATCCCCCTAGCAATACATCCCAGCATCCTGTTGTGTATTCACTTCCCTCCTACAAGTCTCTGAGTTGTTCATTTTGACATCCACCACCCCAGGTCCTCTCCAGCCATCGAGACTTGTAGCATTTCCCCCCAGGGTGTACACTTGGCCGGGTTTCTGGCCCCCAGGTGGAGTACCTTGCATTTCCCAGCATTGAACTTCAGCTTCCACTTTCTGAGACCATCTTTCCAGAACCTTCAGGTCCCCTGTGAGGAGCCACCCTCCCCTCCTCCCCATCCACCACAGCCCCAGTTTTGAGTCATCCCACAAAGACTCATCTCACTCCTGATTCCTGTCCTTATGTCAGAGACATGGCGTTGAACAAGGAGGGCCCAGAAACTGATCCCTGTGGGACCCACTATGACCCTCTTTGGGGATGAGACTATCCCGCCAACTTCGACCCTCTGGGTCCAGTCCTAGAGCAATTGCCTATCCATCTCATCATCTGGTTCCCACCTCCATTTCTCCCAGCTTATCCAACAGGCCCATGTGAGAACAGAGTCAAATGCCTTGCTGAAGTCTAGAAGAGGACGTCCACTGGTCTGCACCAGGTCCAAGGCACTCGTCACTTGATCATAGAACTCCACAAGGTTTGTCTGACACGATTTCCCCGAGATGAATCCATGCTATCTATCATCCAGGCACCCTGACTTTTCCAGGTCCCCCTAGCCTCTCCTTGACAATGCCTTCCATCACCTTGCCCACCACCAATGTCAGGCTGACAGGCCTATGGTTCTCTGCCCTCCCTTGATCCCCTCTTGTGGATAGGCACTATATGCGCCACCTACCAGTCCTGGGGCACCCACCCTGTCCTCAGAGAGATGGTGAAAAGCTCCGCCAGGGGTTTTGCCAGGACATCCGCAAGTTCCTACAGCACTCGGGGATGTAATTTATCCGGCTCCGGTGCTTTCTCCGTCTTAAGGGAGCTGAGGGCTTCCCCCACTCTCTCTTCTGTGATTTCCACTTCATTATAGGGCTCGTAAGAGTCTGACTGTTAAGCTGGTGAGTACATGGGACAGAGGTTTGAAAACCAAGCTTGAGGTCAACATTCTATGCCTTGGCATAGAGTTAACACTTTCCTCTCTGGAGCAGTTCAAGTGCTAGGGCTAAAAGCATATAGTCAGAATACAGCAAGACTCCATTAGAAGAAACACAATTACTAAGGTGAGTAATTTTTCTTCCTGCCCTTTCTGCGCGCACTAGAGTGACTGCCTTGCCCTGCCCACGATAACCCAGGTATGGGCGCTACCCATATAAGACATGCCTTTCCCCTTACTGACCCATCTTATCCATTTTTAGCATGGAATCCACCAGAGATAGTCCCCCACCACCAAATTAATCCTTTGTTTTCCCTCACATTCTCCTACCAAGGTTACACTATCCTCAAGTCTGCCACCTTTGTAGGTCTGCCATTTCTCACCACAGCTCCATCCCCCACAAGCTCTCACCACCCCAAACTCTTTTTCTTTGCACCACATCACTCTCAATCGTATTTAATGTTTTTTCTTCTCTCCACCCCCCAAGCCTTCTAAATTAACCCAACACCGTTTTCTGGGAAGCCTCCCAGTTCATGGCACAAGCTTCTATGTAGCAGTCCTGCAGTCTCTCCTGACTTGCACATGACGTAGACATCCTGTCACAGAGCGCACACTGTTCTGTTGTTATTCCTTTCCAGAGAACTGCTGCTTCACAGTCATGATCCTGCTGTCGAATGTCCCCTTGCTGATCTATATCAGACTTTCCATAGACAGTAAAATGTCCAGTCACACCCACCACCCCAATATGTATGGCCGCAACATGACCACTGCACCACAATGCCAGTGAGTGGACTTGATGAACAGCAGTCTGGTCACACATGAACAGGATGCTGTTGGCACAGAATGAGATTGTGTGGCACAGTAATCACAATGAACAAGTGGTGCATCCAATTTTTGTACAGCTGACAGAGGATAAATGCCATGGCCCATGCTTTGTGGCCCACAGTAGTAGCATCCACAGTGGGTGACAGATGTGTTGGTTCGGTGGGAGGAAAATATCCTACCCTTAGTACCACAGCATATTATGCACAAGAAATGTCACAGATCATGTCTGTAGTGTATGTGTGACATTTCAGTGTGCATAAGAACAATCATGTTAATTTCTGAAGGAACTATAACACAGGGTGGCAGGATGCAATCGCTTTGTTCAGATTTAAACAGAATAATCCCTTTTTCCTGGGTTTTCTCATGCTTTACATAACACATGCTTCCTCCACAGATACTGCATACAGTACTACTGTGCATTAAGTGGCACACTGATGTGAGAACAGGCCACTAGAAGACATTAATATTGCACAGAAATGCACGACCCTACAGAAGTGGAGGGTCTAGGAAAATATGGTCAGAAACAGATCACAGCGAACAAAATGGTGCATCCAAATTTGCTAAAAGCTAGATGGTGTCAACTAGGGCATGTAGAAGACTGCTTACCGGGATCGAACAATGATTCTTTCACTGGTGTTGCTTTTTTTGGAGTCGTGCACTGCAGTAACTCCTCTGCAAGCTGTAAAAGATGCAACTGCTGTCAAAATAGAACTGTAAAATAACATCACCAGAGGCAACCATCATGGAAAGTATGATTGTTTTACATACCCTTTTCTGGTCCCAGCCAGCAATGCAATGCAGTGAAGATTGTTGTGCATTGTGGTTTGAGGTCGCAAAAATGGTAGGCACAGCTTCTGGTTTGAGACGACAGGTGAATCGTCTAGGGTGAAATTCTGGTGGTAACTGCTGAAGTTGGAAGTTGTGTTCAAACATGCTATCTTCAAAGTGAAGAGCGCAAATACTGAACTTCTTGCAGTGTTCTTTCAGCTGCTTGTTGACAAATGTTTTTATGTTGCCCACATCAGTACGACATCTTCTCACCCAAATTTCTGCCAACTTGGTATCTTTAGGGAAAAGATATACAAACACTCCTTTCGGTAGTCTCCCAGTGTGTGTCCCACAACCAAATGCAAGCCAGTGTGGCATGCTGAAGGATGACCCAGTGATTCTGTGTAAAGTTCATAGAAGCACATTACAAATCAGCATGGCAACAGAGGCACAGAAACAAAACATTAACCAGTCATCAAGAAGAAATAGTACAATGCATGTCGCATACCACAGCCATTCACACAAGCAATGGACAGACATGGTATCTTGTATCCCAGGTTGAGAAAACCATGTTATAAACACAGAATATCTTACACTTTTTTAACCTAGGGAATTCAACTTGAAAGTGGGGCACTGTAGTGTGTTGCAGGGTTCCTGTAGAACAGGCTGGTACCATTGGGTACCAACGCAACACTAACAACACCACATTATCAGTAACAGAATCAGTTTTGCACAACAAGGTGCAACCACCAAGGGATGAGACAGAAATAGTGGCAAGTAAGAAAAGGCAACCAGTCGAAAAAGAGATGTGGAGTATTGAACAAAAGGTTGGCACAGGGACAGTCACAGAGTATTTCTTGGGCATGTGGAACATGTTTAGTTGATCATCACATTCTAAACATATTGGTTGCAAACAGTGTTCATAGGACATTGAACTGACATCTGTGGGACAGGCAAGCTGATTTCGAACATAGAAGCTGTCATACCACTAAAGTAGTTATGACATTAGAATAACACATGCTAAAAGATGAGTAAGTGACATACTGGACTCTAGCCTATTTTCTAAGGACCGAGTCCAGACCCTACTGGCTCAGCCAAGAGGTGTGACACACAGGCTACGAAGGGTGGTGGGGCATTAGCCACACACACAAGCTGGCAGGGCACTGGCAGAACAGCACCGCCACTACCATAAGACAGCAATAAATAGTATACCACAGTCTGCAATATACATAACTAGTCTAGTATATGCCATTCCCTGGTATCCTATTACCAGCCAGACCACAACAATCACCATCTTAAGAGTGCAGCACAATATACCAGTTTGTCAGGTGAGCTAAGGTCTCATTCACTTGCCCATTATGTACAAATAGCTCTGAAGACACAGCACTACCTGGTATAGTGGCACCCACTAAGCAGGTAGTTGACATTACCCTTGTTAACCCACAGTCCCATGAACAGATGGTGTGTAATGGCACGCACTCCTGTAACTCCCATAGCAAGACACTATGAATGTCACCATGCAAAATATATGCTATACGTTCTCTTGGTGGTTTTGCCTTGTGGGTGTGAGAGGATGTGCCAGTAAATAATTACAGGATTGGGGGAAATAGGGTGGTGGTCACTAAATGCCAGCTGGTGATGATGAGCCACTAGATGCCCAGGGTTTTATGGTGTCATCAGTGCTTATTCGGGCATAGGGGGAAGGGTATATTGCACAGTACTCAGTGAGGGTTACTGTTGTGTGGCGAATGATATAAAAGGAAGACCTATATTTCATGTACTGTATTGAAGCATGTTCTGTCATGACTGGTCATAGGTGGGGGGGTTCACTGTTGAACTGTTGCATAATAGTGCCATCATAGCATGTGGGATGAGGGGGGTTAGAAGATGTCAAGGGAATTGATGTGGGGCCATGGTGGGTACAAACTCAGTGGGACAGGACCGTACACATTGCTTACAGGTGCCAAATGTCCGTGTACCTTGAAGTAACATCAGCCCATGTTTTGGCAAGTTCTAAATGTATGCAGATTGATAAATTGAGTGGTGTGCTACCTATGTATGCAATCATTGTGAATCAGACACACACAAATGTAACAAATGCAGTACAGCGGTTTTACTGCAGCTTATTTAGCAGGTGTTGGGGATATAGGAGTTTCAGTGTGTGTGTGTGTGTGTGTATTTAATGTTTGGGGGGAGGCCAAACTGACATCTCAGACCGTCTCATTGCATTCCAGTCCTCAACATCTGGATCCTGTACAATATAAAATGACATGGCATAAAATAGCAAAGGCTAGAATCCAGTGAAGAGACCTAATTAAATCACAAAATACTGAGGACTAGACTGGCAGGAGATGCAACAGCTATGCAGATGTCTCAACCAGGTGACTGAAAATCTCACACAGGTAGTCTGCAGATGAACCAAACACCTCATTTATCCCTCCCCACCACACACCACACAAGTAGAAACCGTGCAGCATCTGGCAGACTTGCACAAATCGGAAAGAAAGATGCCACTAGCAAAGCAAATGCTCTTTAAATATTTAAAGTTGAAGGCAATGATACAGGCTGGTATTAATAACAAAACAGGACAAAATCATGCAGAGGGCTTCTGGTGCAGATCACATGAACACAAACAATACTGAAGGCTGCTTAGCCAGTGGATGACAACCGCTGCAAAAGGATTACGTTGGTCTACAAGCATGAATCTTCTACACAGGACACAAGCAACTGAATCAAAAGTACATAATATCTTAAATAAAAGAGGGAGGGAGAGCACAAGTCTAAGCAAAGTAACAGTTTATATACAGATTGCATGCAGCGGTGAGTGTTGCTGATATAAACCCTCTCCTCTGCTATGCCCTGGGGGGGGTAAATTAGCATTGTTGGAGCAGACAGACTTGTTAGTTGTGCTTCATTATGTTTGCAAACCGTAGAAACCATTACAATGCTCCATATATTCTTTCATCTTATAGTTACTATAAACAATAATAAGGTGCTGTTCCATTTCTGCTGCTTGCCACTGGTGCAAAACCAGAAAGGGACTAAGATAGCAAATCAATGCAGACAAGTATTTTTAAAAAGTGACCATATATATATATATATATATATATATATATATATATATACACACACACACACACACACACACTCTCTCTCTCTCTCTCTCTCTCTGTCTGTCTGTCTCTCTCGCTTTACACTATGCTGAAAACAGCTGGATAAGGTATTAATATTTAGGAAACGTATAAACAATGATAAGCAGCGTGAATCCTGGCTGTGGTGTTTGGTCTGTGCTGTGACTGAGAGACACTGTAACAAGACACTGGTCAGATGCATGGGCTATTAGACCTCAGAGCAGAGGGCACTCTGGGAAGACAATCTGGGACAAGAAGCAATAAAAGAAAGCTAAATGGCAGCCCCCAAGGGCCATAAAATAGCCAGAGAAAGAAAAAACACCTGTCACAGCCTGAGCTGAAAAATAACACTGGGATGAACTAAGAACACACAATGGATGGTAAAAAATATATTTTCCTGATTTTAACATGCAGTTTTCCTTTAATATGGCAGAATCAGCTACAGCCTGCAGTGCCATTCATTGTCTAGCACCAGTACTTAATCAGTTTAAGTTTTTCCTGGCTGTGAGTCACTTAAAGTTTGCAGGATTCATATTTGTCTATTATTTTAGCCCAACCGTAGTACTGGTGGGAGCAGCCATGGCAGAAAAGTGTAATCAGCTTACACTACACGTCTGACACTGTTGTCAACATAGATCTGCAGTTCAAAAACATAATGGTATGCCGCTAATCACTTCAAACACTATTAAAAAAAATTATTTTAGGAAAATCATAGTTATTTTGGTTTATATTATTTTGGTTTTTGAGGGAGCATTGCTGGAAAACTTGGAAAAGTGCTTGAGGTGCACCACTTTACTAAACATGATGAGTAGTTATAAAAAAACAATAAGGGATGAAAAGGAAATATGTGTCTGCTTAGGTAAATATTGTTGGTATTTCTATTTATCTTTCTTGGTGAAGGGACTCAGGGAGGGCCAGGAACATCTGCCAACTGGGAGAGTAACTGCAACCATCTGACTGCTGAGTGTTAAGCCCAGCAAGTGGTGCACCACAGAACACATAAATCATTATTAAACAGGAGGGACAAGCAAACATGTGTCCTCAAAAGATTTTTGTTAGTTATGTTTTTTTGGGGTGTGGGGCCAGGAACAGCAGCAAACTGGGAGAGTAACTGTAACCATCTGACTGCTGAGTGTTAGCCCCAGCAAGTGGTGCACCACAGAACACATACATCATTATTAAGCAGGAGGGGCAAGCAACCATTTGTCATCAAAATAGTTTTGTTATTTATATTATTTTGGGGGGAAGGGTGGGGCCAGGAACATCGGCCAACTTAAACAGTAATAACCAGTTGTAACAGGTGGAAACTGGACTGAATAAACTTCAGCGCCATAGGCATTCAGTCCATTTACTAATAATACAGCTGCAGTCATCACATCCCTGCAGGTTGCAGACACATAAACTATGTCTCTCTCCTACTTAGGAGAACTCAGACCCCTCAGCTGTGTCTTCATCAGAGGGCACTGCACAACTATGTTCATCCTCTGCTGACTCCTGTTGCTCAATGCCTTCTTCACCATGATCATGGAATCGTGGGGTTGTTGACAACATGTACTGCTTTGGGAAGAAATGGGAGTTAATTTTAACAAATGTTAGGTACTCCACATTATGTTCTGACAGGCAGCTTCGATGGTCAGTCACAATTGAGCCAGCAGCACTAAAAACTCTTTCTGAACTGATGCTGGCACAGGGGCAGCTGAGGTACTCAATGGCAATAGCAGCATGTGCAGGCCAGATTATGAGCTTGCTAAGTCAATATTCAAGAGGTTCAGCCTCAATACTTAGCACCTGTGGGTCATCAAGATAAGACTGCACCATATGGCATGCAGACAACTGAAGCTTTGTACTTCCCTCAGGTGGCTGTCGTGTGGAGACACCAATGTCCTTTATAATGGACCAGAGATGGTTTGTGCCACCACTACTAACTTTGGATAATGAAGTTGAAGGAGCAGACACTCTGTACTGGTGGAGAAGGATACTGGATGAGAGATGGTTAAACTTGGGGTTTGTCCCCTGATATTGGTTTTTCCACCCTTACCTCTGACTTACTCATCCAGTATTCCACCTTGCCACAAAGGATGACCACATAATGATCCAGATCATCCTTCCTAACTGGAAGAAGTGCAGTCATGTCCTGGTTGTACCTGGGATCCAGCCAAGATGCCAAGATGAATGCCTCAGAGTTGTTAATATGAGTGACACGGGGATCATTATCACAAAGATGCTTAATGAGGTCAGCAAGCTGAACTCCAACTGTGACTACAGCCACTTCAAATTGCCCCTTTACAGTGCACAGTGCATTGTGTGCAATGTGCAGCAATGGTATCACCTGGCTCTAGCATGCATTGTCTGCGCTGATCACCTGTAATAGCCTGTTCCAGTAGTCGTGAGCGGGATAACACTATCCATCAAATACAATTCGCGATGGAGTCAGCGACATAGTTGACTGTGCTTCACAGACCTCATGTACATGATATACTCATGGGTAGCTTGTATTGTTCATACAGCCGCTCAAGTATACTCTGAAGTGGAATTCAGTGAGTTGGCACTCGAGCTTAAACAATGCTGTGGTACATTGTTTGCCTTCTGTAGAGCATGAAGGTCTGGTCTAGCCAGTGCGAAATGATTAAAATGGCTGCAGATTTTATGGCTGACAAACAACATGGCACTAACTGCTTCATGCTTCAGAAAGGACCACACTACTAGATTCAGCACATGTGCAAAACAGGGTACATGATAAAAGCAGCCATCAGTGATGGGTTTGATGGCATTATGGGCATTGTCACTGGCAATATATGCTGTATTGAATCCATGGGGCTTTAGCCAGTGTGTAATGGCCTCATTGATGTGGGTTAGAATTCTGTATGATGTATGTGACCCATGCATACTCTCCATACTTAATGTGGCATGCTGTCAACAACCAGTAGTTCTGATGCCAGCACTCAAGGGACAAGCAGATGAGGGACACGGGTGCAGAGCATATACATGAGGAAAGAAAGCCCAGTGTGCAGTAATGCACAGATAACTAACTCCCAATGATGGGCCACTGGTCCAAATGTCCATGGTTAGATGAATGCTGGCAACTGCTGAGTGTGACAGGGCATGTGACACCATGCATGCAAGGTCATTGTACATAGCTGAAATAGCCTTAGTGCTAAAATAAGTTCTGCTACTAAGTTTATATTTAGGAATAGCCTTCTCCATCAATTTCCCTAAATCCCTCATTCTCAACAAATAAAACATGGGAAAAGGCCTTTTGCAAGCATCTTGGCCACAGCTGCATTGAGCTCTTTTGTCACTGGGTGTTTATGATGATATTTTGTATACTTGCTTAATGCTGATTTTATATCTGGCTCCTTAAGCCTCTGAGTATGCAGGACTATGGGCTGCAGTTTCACTTTCCCAAGTATGGTCATGTGGCTTTGGCTGACTTCAGCGGTATCAGGGACATGCTGGAGCTGCAGAAACCTCCGTATGGGTACAGATGGATCAACTTGACTAATACTTGCATGTGTATCTGCACGTTTAGTGGTAGAACACAATAAGGGGTCAAATGTTACATTACCTACTGGCTGTGGACCCTCATTTTCAGTAGTAGAAGTAGATGAACTGGGCTTGGATGCCAAACTCTTATGTTAGGTCCATTTAATTGGGTGCTTGCTCTACATGTGACTATACATGCCAGTCATGCCATGGTGTGAATCTGGTTTGCCACAGCTAATTTTGGAATGACAGATGTCGCATACTGCAACACTGTCATCAGAATCATCTGTCACAAAGAAATCCCACACCAATGAATGTGCCCCCACAAACCGGATTTTTGTGGGTAGTGGGGCAGACTGTGATAGTAACACAGAAATGGGGTGGGCAAAGTTGTTTCCTTGGCACGCTGCTGCTTACCCACAGATCTCATTTTTGATATTTCCTTACCCTTGAGCATAACAGGTTGCTGCTTTGAGACTCATGGAAGAGGGATTACTTTCCCTTTGCCAATAACTGTTTTGGCTGCTGCTTGTGGTCATGGTGGCTGCCAACTATCGTCTAATACTGGATCATCACCCTCACAACCATAATCAAGACTACACTCCATGGTTTCTGTAATTTCCATTGGAGACAGTAAAGGCTGGCTATAGACAACATCTGCTTCATCAGTGACATTCTCTTCGACATGAACACTGCCACTAACAGTGTGTTCACTATGAAAATCTTTCTGCTCCTCAGACACATTTGAAAGTGCTATCTATCAATCAATCAATCAATCAAAATCAATCAATCAAAATCTTTATTTAGTCAGGCGAACATCATTGAGCGTAGCTCATTTACAAGATGGACCTGAGTGGTCATACAAATACGTACAAGTATTTTTATTTTTTTTTTGCATGGACAAGAAAATAACATAAACAATAGTACAATGACATAAAATGATAGTAAACAAAAATTACATATATACAAGGCACAGTAAAAATCACTTAACCTGTAAAAAGTAATATAGCAGGGACTATCTGCTGCTGTTCATTATCTACTCCCCCAACATTAACTGGTCCTGCAACACACTTCTTGCCATCATCTGTCATACTGCCTGCCACTGTACCAAAATCCTCCTTGCTCTTACTAACTACCACCTCCTGAGTTAAATCATGAGTCTCCTGGGACTGAGACAGTTGACTACTTCCAGGCTCATCCTGAGACCCCTGGGACTCACACAACTGTGTGGCAACATTAGATGCAGTCTTTTTAAGCTGCTGTTTAGAGTGATAAACTACACCAGCATCGGGAGTAGCAGTACTGAGCAGAGTGCCAAAGAAGCTTGAGGGTTTGAGTCCATGCAAAGCCAACACTGGCACAGCATGTTATCTGGATGGCATTGTAGTACCAGTAGAACTGGCAGTGCAGCTAACAGTAGCATATTTCAAAGAACCCTCTCCATGCCCTAGTTCTGACAACCTTTTGACTGATGCAGTACCTATGACACTTCTACTTGTTCCATGTCCTCCACGCTTACCACTACCTTTTGCCTGACATCTTTATGCCTGTACTTTGCTGGACCCTAAAATACCAGAAAGTATTACAGAAATAAAAGAGACACTAATAAACAGACAGACTGCAGAAGACAGAATAACACAAGATACTGTGTTATCCAAAAAATTATGAGCTATCTGTGAGATCATGACACAGCAGTTAAGTACAGATAACAGGCAGCAAATTATATTTCATCCACTGAAGAAACTGGTGGATTTAATCACTCAAAAGTCTGTTCTATGCTGCACAACTAACACAGCTCTCCCCTGTTCAGAAATCAACTTCACAGCGAGTAGCTACGCAGTAAGGAATGTGTGTTGCTTCCTCACCCCTCTCCCGAACCTCATGTGGCTGCAAAGCTGAAAAGCATGTGATCAGAACTTGTTGCAGTGTAATTTAATCTTTCCGTGGAATTTGCATTGACCTGCAGACTTTTAACTAAGGCTGCACCATGTGACTGCAGAACTGAAAGCAATGTGATCATCGCTAGTTACAGAAAACAATGGCCTTACCCACAAGATTTCTGACAAAACAGTGGAATTCAAGGCTGCACACCATGTGACTGCAGAACTGAAAATCATGTGCTCAGAGCTACATGCAGAAAAAATTTAACTTTCTGCCACATTTAGGTGCTAACTGCAGATGTTTTTTAATACCGCAGAATTCTAAGAAGCGCAATATACAACATATCAGCGAAAAAATAACGAATATAAAAAAATACAAAAACAATTACTTTAGGATAACACAGTTAATGTGCTCAACAGACAAGGAGACTGCATTCAGTATGTGACCATTGCAATTAAGATACCACCTTCATAGATAGATACATAGATACATAGACAGTGTTGGCAGATAAGGGCCTATGGCCCACCCAGTCTGCCCATTTGAGCTTGTAAGTTCAGTTTGTTTTCCTAGAAGTCTGTTTCCACTTACCCCTGACCTCTAGAATTCCTTTATGTCTATCCCATGCATTCTTAAATCCATTGATTGTTTCAGCCCCCACCACTTCCTCTGGTAGGGTGTTCCACTTGTCCACCACCCGCTCTGTGAAGAAATTCTTTCTCATGTTTCCTCTGAATCGTCCTCCCTCCAACTTCATCCCATGCCCTCTAGTCCTGGAACATCTTTTCGCTAAAAATAGTGTTTTCCTGCACCCTGTTCCTCCCTGTAAGATACTTGTATGTCTCTATCATATCCCCTCTCTCCTCCTCTCCTCCAGGGAGTACATGTTCAGTTCCTTCAACCTGTCTTCATAGGACTTGTGATGCAATCCATGCACCATCTTTGTTGCCCTCCTCTGAACCTTCTCTACACTGTCTATGTCCTTACGTGAGGTATGGTCTCCAGAACTGTACACTGTACTCCAGGTGGGAGCCTCACTAGTGTCTTGTATAGGCGAGGAATGTGACCTCCACTTCCTGCTGCTGATGCCGCTGCCTATACATCCCAGCATCCTATTTGCTTTACCTGCTGCCTTGTCACACTGTTTCCCTACCTTGAGGTCATCAGAGATGACAACCCCAAGATCCCTTTCCTGCTTGGTGCATGCTATATCCTCACCCCCAACTGATATATTGTGCCAGGGTTTTGTGCCCCATATGCATTGTCTTGCACTTCTTTGCATTGAATTTCAACTGCCAAACCCCTGACCATTCTTCAAGTTTCTGCAGGTCGCTTCTCATTCTGTCTACACCCTCTGGTGTGTCTACTCTGTTACAGAGCTTTGTGTCATCAGTGAACAGTGAAATTCTGCCTTCTAGATCCTGTGCAATGTCACTGATGAAGATGTTGAATAGGACCAGTCCCAGCACTGATCCCTGTGGTACCCCACTGGTCACTCTTCCCTCTGTGGAGTGACAGCCATTTACCACCACCCTCTGTGTCCTGCCACCCAGCCAGTTACCTACCCACCACACTACTGTCCTGCCCGCCCATATTCCCCAGTTTGTGTAATAGTCTTCTATGTGGCACAGTGTCAAAGGCCTTGCTGAAGTTCAGATAGGCCATGTCCACTGCCCTCCCCTGATTCACCTCCCTAGTCACCCAGTCAAAAAATTCAATGAGGTTGGTCTGACATGACCTCCCCCTGGTGAAACCATGCTGCCTTGGGTCCTGTAGTCCACTGACAACCAGATGTTCCACCAATCTCTCCTTCAGTAGTGCTTCCATGATCTTCCCCACTACTGAGGTGAGGCTGACTGGTCTGTAGTTCCCTGCTTCCTCTTTGTTCCCACTTTTGTATAAGGGCACTACATCTGCTGTCCTCCAGTCTTTGGGTACCTCCCCTGTTTACAGTGATCAGCTAAACAGGATAGCCAGAGGTTCAGCCACCACCTCTCTTAGTTCTTTAAGGACCCTGGGGTGCAGCCTGGCCCCATTGCTTTATCAACTCTTATTACTTCCAGTTCCTTCCAGGACCCTTTCTCGTGTAAAAGGGACTTGTGTCCATTCTGCACCATTCTCACCCCTTGTACTCCCTTCAGACCCATTACCCCCTTCCTCAGTGAAGACTGAGCAGAAATACCTGTTCAATATGTCAGCTTTACTGTTGTCATCCTCCATGCGGCTCCCATCCTCCCCTTCAGTCTCACTATCCCTCCCTTTGTCTTTCTTTTTCCTTATGTACCTGTAAAGGTTTTTCCCTTTACCCACTGATTTTGCAATGTGTTCTTCTGTCTGAGCTTTGGCTTCCTTACTGACCTCCCTGCCTCCTTTGCTTCTCCTGGTACTTCTCCCTATCCCCTTCTGTCTGTGTCTTTTTGTATTGCCTGAATGCAATCTTTTTGGCATTCACTTTCTTTGATACCTCTTTGTAAAACCATAATGGTCTCCTCTTCCTTTTCCTCTTGCTAACCTGCTTAATGCATAATTCTGTTGTTCTTGTAAACCCCATTTTAAATACTACCCACTGTTCCTCAACCCTGATTCCTGTCCCATTCCCTTAATGCCTCTTTCAAGTATCTCCCCATTTTCCCAAAGTCTGCCCCTAAAATCCAGGATACATGTTTTGTGTGGTTTGGTTCTGCTCTTTCTGTGATTTCAAACCACAATGACTGGTGGTCACTGTTACCCAGGTGCTCCCCACTGTTACCCCATCCACTGTCTCTGTTTGTGAGCACAAGGTCCAGTATTGCCTTCTGCCGAGTTGGTTCCATGACCAGTTGCTTGAGGAAGGCACCTGAAGGATTCCAGGATAAATCTGCTCCTAGTTGATGCTGCTGCTGGGATGCTCCAGTTCACGTCTGGAATATTGAAGTCTCCAACCAGTACTACCTCACCCTTGTCTGCCATCCTTTGGATGGCTAGCATCAGCTCCCTATCTGTTTCTTCCTCCTGGGCTGGTGGTCTATAGACCACACCTGTGCGGATGGCTGGCCCCATTTTCCTTTCCAGCTTAACCCACAGTATCTCTCCCCCATTTTGTTCCTCCTGGATCTCTGTGGCCCTTATGTCATTTTTCACATACAGTGCCACTCCTCCTCCCTTCCTGCCTGCTGTCTCTTCTGAATATGTTGTAGCCAGGTATGGCCATCTCCCAGTCATGGTTATCATTACACCAGGTTTCAGTGATGGCCACAATGTCCAGGTCTGACTGTACCACAGCCTCCAGATCTTCCATCTTGTTGCTAAGGCTCTGGCATTTGCACACATGGCTTTCCATGATTTGACCTCCCTAGACTGCTTCACTGTTCTACTCAGCCCCTTCCTTGGTTGTCATTTATCCCTGGTTCTCCTTGCTGTCTGCCCTTCTGCTGAATTTTGCCCCTTTCTGCTTATCCACCTCTTGGGCACTAATCTCCATCTTTTGCACACTGCTTTGCAGAGATAGCCACTCCTCTGGTTCACTGGTTCCACTGCTAGCTGTGGGGGGTGAGCAAGTAGGTACCCTCCTTGCTGGCCTGCCACCCCCCCTTTGCTAGCTTAAATGCTTGTCAATGTAGCATTTAAACTTATCATTGAGAGCTTGGATTCCCCTTCAGGATAGGTGCAGGCCGTCAGGCTTGAACAAACCTCCATCCCTCCAGGTGGGTCCCCAGTCACCAATTAATCCAAACCCTTCCTCACAGCACCAGTTCTTCAACCATGAGTTAAAGTTCCTGGTCGTGCACTCTATGCTCTCCCTTGCCTCTCTCACAGGTAGTACTTCTGAGAAAGTGACAGAAGTAGCTACTTGCTTGAGACCCTCCCAGTTTCCTAAACTCTTCCTGAACTTCCTTTGGCTCCCCATTTGCCAGGTCATCAGTACCTAGGTGGATAATGACATCCAGCTCACCCTCCCGTCTTACCTTCCCAGTGATCCCCAGGATCTTCCTTCCATCCCTCCATGCCGTGGCACCTGGTAGGCACCTCACCTCCCTGTCCTCCCCCTCCTGTGTTCCTAGCTGCATCCCTCTTACGATGGAGTCCCCCACCAGGATTTGCTTCCTCCTCCTCTGGGGTACACTGCTTTCCCCGCTGAGGTCACCTCCTTGGCTAACCTCCACATCCTTTCCTTCCACTTCTCTGGGTACCTCTATTTGGTTGTCCTTGTTTGCCAGTGTGGCATATGAGTTCTTGAGTGGAATAGGATCTGGGATGTGCCTCTGCCTGACTGCACTAACCCTCCCGGAGCCCACTGTCATCCAAGTGCTCCTCGTTCTCGGCATCCTTTGAGAGCTGCATTGGACTGGGTGGTCCCTGGATGGGGTGATGGTACTCCTGACCCAGTTTACTTCCACTCTGGGTCAGGCTACCTCATCCCACAGTCCAGAGAGATGCATGCAGATAGGGCTGCACCTCAGTGTCCAGAAGGTCTGCCTGAATATGGCTGCCCCACAGCCACTGCATTGCACCACTCCCCACATTATACTGCAATTCCACTACTTGTCTGCTACTGAAGCTCTCCTAGTTCTCTTTTTATTAATTTACTGTACTAAAAATCCTGTCACTGATCCTCAGATAATTTTTTTTTTTAAGAAAAGAAAAACAATAAATAAATAAATGAGTCAAAACACTTGTCGTGCTGAGGGGGGGCTTCCTCCCCCTTATGCCCCTTCTACTTCACACCCCTTACTATACCCTGTGTTTAGCTCCTGTCAATCAGATTTATCAGGGCATATAATTAAGAGTTGGGGGAAGGGGAGGGAAGGGGGCCAAAATTTGCAGCAATTAAGGACAGCACAGAATTACACCACCACTATGTTTTAAATTTTCAACAGCCCAAAAACAATTAGAAGTAAAGACAACAAAGAAAGTATAGTGTCACTACAAGCCCACAATCTAAGTTTAAAAGAAAAATAGCAATTACCAGTTAGTCTAAAGCACTGACTTGAACATGTTTCCTTCCTTCCCCTTCTGGCTTCTTCTGAGAAAATAAACCTCTGCTTGCTACTTTAACTCTGACTAAGCCTCACCTCCAGTTATCACGTAGCTGAGGTCAGAGGCCAGACAATTAACACCCTTCACCCAACTACAGGGCAGTCAGACAAGCCAAGATAAAATTTGCAGCAATTAAAGGCAGCACAGAATTACGCCACCACTATGTTTTAAATTTTCAACAGCCCAAAAACAATTAGAAGTAAAGACAACAAAGAAAGTATAGTGTCACTACAAGCCCACAATCTAAGTTTAAAAGAAAAATAGCAATTACCAGTTACTCTAAAGCACTGAATTGAATATGTTTCCTTCCTTCCCCTTCTTGCTTCTTCAGAAAATGAAATATAGACACACGGTGATGGTGGGGAAAAACATTCCACATTTTACATTCAAATAGCAAAAAAAAAACATGCCTTTGTGAAATTATTAACCAGAAACATTATTTTCACAGTTTTAACAAAAAATGTGCATGTATAAGTGACTTTTTCGCAGAACTAGGTGGAAATCCACATGTCTCAGGTGAATGTTCAGAATTCCGACACAGACAGAAATGTGGAAAATTCAGTGAAATTTTCAATATTTCGTGGAACTTCCCCTATGGTGGAAATCCTCAGTTTCATCCATCCCTACCAGTCAGAGGGAGGACACGCTTATATTGATGGTCCAATACAGAGACTATCAATCCTGTCTAACAATCCACAATCTCCTATAAGAAGGCAGAGTTCCTGTCCAGGGAGATTGCAGCAGCAATTAACAAACCTGCTCAGCTGGCAGTACAATGCAGTGGGTTAAGGTTCTGAGATGCAGATCTAGAGACATGGGTTTGAATCTCACAGCTGCCTAGGTGCATACTGTGTGATCCTTAGCAAGTCACTTAACTTCCTTGTGCAGCCAGGTCGCATCAGGAAACATGCTTTGGCTTAGTGTGCTACTCCTAGTTTAAATATGTTCCCTTTCCCTTTCTACACTGTGGACAGGCTGTGTAATCCAGCCTGCCTTCAGTCTCAAGGCACCTTTTCACAATCAAGATGTGATGAGTTTGATTTGTATTTTGCTGATAAGATTGCCTCAATCAGATCGGAGACCCAGTCAGCGTCCTGTAATGGGTATTGCAGTGATGAACATGAGGTCACAGGCACACAGTCTGTCTGGTCCAACTTTGACCAGGAAGCAGTAATAGATGTTTTGAGTGTCATCCAGGACTTATGGCCAACCTGCTCTAGTTTGGACCAAGGACCAACATGTCTCCTTGTAGGGTGTGCTGATGTCATCAGCCTGGCCCTAGCCAAGATAGTCCATTGTTCTCTGATGATGAGGGTCTTTTCTGGGTTCCTGAAGGAGGTGGTTGTAAGGCCTCTCCTAAAGAAACCTTCTCTAGATGCGGACCGTCTGGCAAACTGCAGGCACGTCTCAAACCTTCCCTTTGTATAGAAGGTTATTGAGAAGGTGGTGGCCATTCAGCTGGAGATCTATTTAACAGCCCACAACATTTATGAGACTCTCCAGTCTGGTTTCAGGAAAAGGCATAGCACTGAGACTGCCCTGGTTCGGGTGCTTAATGATCTCCTGGTGGTGAGGGATCAAAGGAGACATTCTTTCCTTGTTCTTCTTGATCTCTCAGTGGTGTTTGACACCATGGACCATGAGGTGCTGTTGGAGTGCCTGTTGGTGCAGTTCACAATTGGTTTACCAGGAGAAGTTGGTGGCATGAAACAGGGCCCAAAGAAAGGAATCAGCTGGGGAAAAGTATAGGTAAGAAAATAGCTGACATACAATAAAGCTGCATCACTGAGATGTTTTTGAATTATTTTTGTTTTGCAACATTTAACTAGATCAAGAGTAACATTAAGGACATTTTTCTTGCAGCTTAATTGGAATAAATTTGCAGCTGTCACAATACAGTGCAAAACTTAGTTGCAACTTTTAGGTAATAGTTTTTCAAATTTTTTTTTTTCCTGGGTCAAGCATCATTTATTCAACTCAATGAAAAATGCAAAAGCAACACATTGGCTTAAGATGTGTGTATGTGTGATTTTGTATTACATTGTCATAAGAGTTAATTGGGTACTGCACAGGTACCCATGGAAATGTTTTATTCATTGATCTTAATAGAGGTTCAAATACTGTACATTACTGCATAGTAGACTCCCAAAAGGTCAAGTCACTCCTTTCAATAGTGCGACTTAAAATAACTACATAATCATAGGCTGTCTTAAACACTCACGGCCCTGCCAGGTTACATAATGTGATTTTCTTTAATTCCATTATTGAAAATAATAGTGAAATTGGATGAAGTGTTGTTGGCTAGAACACATAGTACAAGGCTTTCATAGATGATTCATTATCAGTGGTAGAAATGAGACGAACAATGCAATAACACAATTCCTAGAATGAAGTTGAAAGTCTGACTCAGTTCCAGGGACAGAAGGAGAAAGGACAGTTGCTGTGTGGGCAGGAAAGGTGAACTTTAAAAAGGAGACTCAAATTGGTCTAAGTATATTGAACACATACTCACAAAAGGTCAGATAGTGTAAGTAATAGGACTATGTAAATTCATATGGTTGGGTGTCTGGGGTACAGCAATTAATCTGTACTTATTGGATACTATATTCAGTTCCTTGTGCTAACACCCCACTGTTTATTATCCCTATTTTGAAATGCAGTGTTTGGAACTGTATGGTCTGAACATTGACGTTTGCTCATAACTGTGAAACTCCTCAAACACAAACACATACACACAGGATTAATAAAGAATATTTTAGAAGGTGTGAGATAGTAAAGCATCATCTTCAGTTGTCTGTTTTGGTATGTACTCCACCAAAGGTGCAATATCATATATGAATGGCATTAAATCAACACTGGCAATAAGATGGCCTCTTTGGAGGGAGAGCATTTTTTGCACATAAACTGGGCTATCACTAAATTTGCCAAGGCAAGCAGCAGCTGGTTAATGTATTCAGCACAAAGGTAGCAGAGAATTCAGGAGGGAAGGGACTTGCCCTCCAGTATGCTGCAGCTTAAATCATACCTATGACCTCAATAGACACTGGTCAAGATTTTACCTCACTTTAAAACAGACTTTTATAAAACAAACTGGTTTGACAAGTCAGCCAAACTTTGAACATGTTGTTTGGATCTGCACAAAACCTATGTGATGGCTGTATTAGACAACAAATAACATGGATTGTTGGCTCCTTGCTTAAGATGGCTACTCTTAAATATCTGGGTGTTACATTTTAAGCATCTGAATGTTACATGTGGCTATATCCTTGATTTCTTACCACTGATAAATGGGATCTGAAAATCCGTAAATTCTAGGTTGGGCCTTGTATACATAGCTAAACAAAATCTAACTGCTAATGCTCTTATGGTGGTAGTACAAGGCATCCTACTGTTAAGCTATTGTGTTTTGTCTCATTTCAATACTTCCAAATCCAACTTGAAAAGATGGGATATACCCTATAACAATACATAAGGTTTTTACTTAGCTAGTTAATATCAAACATATTATTCTTTATTTTGGCCTCTGTTGTCTTCTTCTGATGGTATATGTACCTTGGATGTCTCACTTATAAAGTAGTTTGACACTGAACCCCCTCTTCTTTAGCCAAACTTCTTGTGCAATCAGTCTATGATAATACCTGCATGGCTATACAGAAGACATTATCGTTAATCCAAAAATGTTTTACAAAAATAAGGGCATTCACTTTTTCTTGTTTTGCCCCTAAATTCTGGGACTTCCTCATAACTGGAATCTGTTGCAACCCTGACTCTTCAATTGTTTGAACCTAAGTAAAAGAGGTATTTATTGCTTGAAAACTACTGTCTATGTGACAGTTCTCATCTATGACTTTACCTTTCTAACTAAGCCAATTTGTTTGATTGATTTCTAAACCCTATGTATTTGATATAATTTATAATGGGTATTATTGTACCATTTGTAATTATGTGTATAGCAGTGTGTGATAATTATTATTGTTAAGCATTTATGCTTTGCACTTTGTAGGGTTGTTATGTATATCTGCTTTCGACTTATGTATGTATCTTGTGTTTCCATAGTCCATCTATTGTTTGCCATATTGTAACTGTACAGGTTGTGCCTGAAAAATAAACACTTTCTTGTCTAGTACACTTACCTGGTTAGTAAAAACTGAAAAAAGTAGTATGGCCATTACATTTCTAATGCTAATTACCTGGTTAGCAAAAATAAAAAAAAATAGTTGGGTCATTACATGTCTAATGTTGCTGTGTTAAATAGATCTTGGGAACCTAGTACCATGTTGTTGAGAAATGCCTTCCAATCTTCACCAGCTCTAAAAGAAAAGGCACAATTGCTATATTGTAATTACATCTCACAAGAGGAACTTTTGCCACTTTTTATTGCTTGGCATTTAAAACAAATGTCTATTGGAATTATGACTGCTACATTAAAAAAAATCTCACTGAATATAATCTTTAGTGTATTATTTGTTGTTATCAATTATGAAATGTTCAGAAAACAGTCCCTTAATCAATTGGTCAAGTCCCTCAAGAAGTCATACATGACTATGTTATTTTCTTATAATTATACATCAGAGCAGATTTACAGTATATTAATTATTACCTGATCACCAACAGAGAATACCTCCATGCCTCACAGAAATTTAAATTCTGATCTGGCAATCATTTTCTCCTCCCACCAGGCCCAGCACAGTGCTTCCATCCCCACCCCAAGCCCAACAGAGTCCTTTCTTCTTCCTAGAACACTAGGTGCCAAATATAATAAAACCATTCTCCATTGAGCCACCTAGCTGTCAAAATATCTCCCTTCCACTACAGCTCTCTTATTTACTTTAATATTGTTTAATATTTATTTTATTGTATTGCCATCAAACAATAACATACACAATTACTCATGTCAGATGTTAGGACAGTGCATTATATGGTACATCAAATGGAACATTAGTATTCAGTCTACACTATATGGTGTCCTAATATGGGGTATTTCAACAGTTTGAAAAATAAAGTCCATTGGTAGTTCTCAGGCAGCTGAACCCCACAAGACAGAGGCAGTCAAAGCAGAATAAATGTAGCCACAAATAATAGTAAATCAACAGTCCAGTGTTGACATGATCCCATACCAATCACACTAAATAGTTCAAGCATGTGTCATGTCTTTTACCCCTCACAGCATATAAGGAATATAAATCTTAACAGCAAGCTAATGTATTTTCAAAAATAACATTTTATAACCATTTAATAAATCTACTTACTTTTATTTGGGTAAGGATTATGGCATCAATATCTGGACTAACCAACAATCTTGTTAAAAGTGCACCCAGTTTATCAGATACACCGTCTAAATACAGGTGTGGAGAATATAAGTATAGGGAGAAAAACTCCACCATCAGCACTGGGAGCTAGTGCATAGTGTAGCTCTCCATGCCTGACCTCTATGGTGCCACCACCATGATAAAAGATCACTGAAAAATGCAACACAAGTAAGGTATACAGATAAAACAAAAATGTGATGCTATCTTGGTAACTGGAATTAGTGTTCACAATTTTAAACTGTGAAGCAGTCAAATAACATCTCTCCAGAGACTCAGGTGTAGGTTAAGTCCAATATTCAGTCAGCACTTACAGTATCTCTTTTGCAGCATCTCAGGTGTCCGGTGCAGAAACCACTGACTCTCTTTTCTGGGATGCCTCAAACTCACTTGCAATCACCTCCACTCATTTGCCTGCCTCCACAGGATCTGTGACTTCATATACAGTTTATGACTACTATAGAGAATTAAGGGTTGGGCAGGCATTAGAAGACAGTGTACTACTTCTCCCGCTGCATGCTAATTAGCTCCTTTGTCTCCCCCTGCTATATAGGCCTCGCCTGCCCTCCGGGAACGCCAGCTACCTCCCCGACCATCAGAGCTCCCCACAGGAGCCACGGACTACTGCGGGTGCCTTGCAGAGGTAATTTAAAGAAACCTCTACCTGCACCTTTGTGAAGGGGTTAGCCCATCAACGCACCTGACGTTGACTGCCCCACCCTCCCCACCCAGGGTCGTCCCTTCATTTATAGGCCCTTTCTAATGACATCACTTCCTGCTGTCTGGAATACTAAGTCCACATTTTTCCATTTGCAGGTTATACCTGCCTGCCACTAGAGGGACCTTGAGATTTTGTACTAGCTCATCTACTCCCTGAAAGCCTCCCCCCTTTTATCCTGCCTCCGCCAAAGCTACCCATCCCTCCTTCATTCTCCATCAATTACAGGCTACCTTGCCCACACCCAACCCTAAACTAGTCCACCCTTAGACCTTCTGCCACTCACCCTCAAGCACACACTGAGCGACCTCCCCTCCCAGGCTCCATTAACTACATCTGCCTTACCTACACCTCCTCCCGTGCCCAACTCTGTAATTACCCCATGCACAGACCTCCTGCCTTTACCTCTAAGCCTACTCTTAGTGTCCACTAGGAGTCACTATTGTGCTCTCCTTTTTGGACCCAAACATACCCTGCTTTCTGAGCCCAGTGCGGGGGACACAGCCCTCACCCAGGCCCCTTTTCCAACTGCCCTGAGTTGGTCTTGAACCTGGTACCCTGCTCACCAGAGTCCGTTTCACTACCACTAATCCAAAGTGGCACCCACACTTGGTGAAGGAATCTAGACTGCATCAACCTACTACCCTACTGCTACCACTAGCAATTATGTTAGCCCACCTCTTTCTAAAATGCCTCCCTCTCATCCATTCCCTGACACCACTGTCCCCTGTACCTGATACCCCCTCAGGTGCTCTGGCACCCACTCCTGCTCTTGTTCCAGAGCTTATACAATCCCACCCTACGCTCATCATCTGCCCCAGTGCACAGCACCCTCCCCCTAGCCGTCTCCCTACTACTTCCTCAGGCACTTCCTGGAGGCTTATTGCCCTCACTTTCTCAGCCTGGAAAACCCTGCCCACCCCCTGTGTTCAGAAACTCCCCTCATCCCCACGAAATACCTGTCGGCTGCCCTATACCATCCCTGGCCAGGGCTGTGGTTATTTTACTACTCTTGACAGGCAATATACATCGAACCCAGGCCCTGCCCACAGCTCACCAGTAGGGTCACCGGGCTCTGCATAGCCTCTATGAACCATGCAGCCTGCTGAAAAATTTGACTCTTTACAATGTTGGATCACTTTACACAGGCCAGATGTCATTGCACTGGTGGAAACCTGGCTACAAAATCCACCCCAGACTCCTTTGTCTCCATTCCAGGCTACTCCCTTTACCAGGAGGATCGGGTAGGTGAGCGAGGGGTGGTTGTCGGATCTATGCTAGGGACCTCTCACTGGACTGACACTCCGTGCCCCTGCTCTCCCATATGGGGCAGGCCTAACCCTCAAACTGACTCCTGACCCCAGGGCCCCTATATCTCACCCTGCCTACCTTCCCCAAAAACCAAACCCTGGTGCTGGTTCCATTAACTGATTATCTCTCAACCCTACCTCATTCAGCTGACCAAATCCTCGTGGGTGACCTGAATGTTAACTGGCTCAGCCCGTCTGCCGCCACCACCCGTGACTCCTTCGCAGCCTTAGACATGTCCCAACTAGTTTCCCAACCCACCCGAGTTAACTTAAAGAAAGGTACCAGCATCTTACTAGACGTTGTCATCACCAACCGTCCCCAACAAATCCATGATACCCAGGTCCTTCCTGATTCCCTTAGTGACCACTCCCCTATCCTTTTCCGCTGGGCAGCCACCACTCCCAAACCCATGGTCTTCCCAACTCTACGTCGGCGCTTCAGACCGGGTGGACTAAAAGCCCTTAAGCTACATCTAGCCCAAATTAACTGGTCCCCATTCACTATGCCCTTATATTGATACTGCCCTTACCTGCTTCTGCCAAACCTTCAACAAAGCCTGTAACATCTTCGCACCCTGTACGGCTGTACGAACCAAAGTTAGTAATGCCCTTGAGTTACCTCGGCCTTGTTGCAACTGCTCAGACACAGGGATGACCTTTGGGACCTGGCATCCGATTCTGGCTGGTTGGCTGACAGACAGGCATACAATGCCACAAGAAACAAATGCACCTGGGCCATCAGGAAAGCGAAAGCGGATCACTATCAGGCCGTGCTCACCACCTCTTGGGGGAATGCGAGAAATTTCTGGGACAACATTAAACAGCTAAATGGGAGTGTGCGCTCCCCGCCCTCCTGATCACTATTGAAGGCTCTGTCTCCACTGACCCTGCCCGCATTGCCAATCTCCTCAACTCATCTTTCACAGACCTTAGTTCTGTCCTCCCTTGTGATTTCTTTGATCCTCCTTCTTCCTTACCTGCCCTAGACACTCGCTATCCTAGCTTCCACTTACGCAGGGTCACTGCCCAGGAAGTCAGGCCACACCTGATTAAAGCGCTACAGAGCAATAGTACTGGCAGTGATTCTCTGGACCCCTGTATTCTCCGCCGGGTTCTGGATCAGGTCCTTGCCCCTCTAACTAGCCTGTTCAATAAGTCCCTCTGCCTGGGCAGTTCCCTCAACATGGAAAATTGCCACAGTTACACCCATTCACAAGGAGGTGACAAGTCATCTGCTGGGAATTACCGCCCATCTCCATTCTCCCACCCTCTCAAAGCCCTAGAAAAACTATTGGCACCAAAATCATGGATTACATAACCAAATACAACATCCTCTTCCATGAGCAACATGGTTTCCGCAGGGCACAGTACCGGCACATGGCCCTAATTGAGTTTCAAATTTTCTTCATTCCTCCTGGACTCTGGTGCCCTCGCCTGAGCAGTGTTTATTGACCTCTCTAAGGCTTTTGACGGTCTCCCACCCCCTACTGCTGGAAACCCTCAGCTACTCTGGTTTTGCCCCTGGTCCAGTCTCCTGGTGCTCCAGCTATCTGTCTGCCCGCTCCCAACGTGTTAAAATTAATATGACCCTCTCTGATACATGCCCTATCCGCTCAGGTGTCCCCCAGGGCTCCATCCTTGGTCCTCTTCTCTTCTCTCTATATCTCAACACCCTCCCCAAAGCCTGTTCTGGTAAAATCCTGCTGTATGCAGATGACGCCGTCATTTCGCCGCCCACGAAACCCCAACTCCCTACAAGACTCCTTGCAACAAGCCTTTGGTGATGCCAAGCCTGGTTCAAACACAGACTTGTACTCAATCTAAAAAACAAAAGCAATGCTCTTTGCCCATCCCCAAAACAAATCCAGAAATTTCCCACTCCACATCCTCCCTGGCTCCAAGCATCCTCTTGATATAGTCCGCCTGTACAAATACCTTGGGTCTTCTTTGACTCAGCACTCACATTCCATGACCACATAGATAATCTAGCCTCTGCTACTAACATGCGACTAGGCATCCTTACGCCATAGCACTACCTCCCCAATGCCCTCCGACTTGCAGTCACCTCATCAATACTGTCCCTTGTAGACTATGGCTTGCCTGTGTATGGTGCTGCAGACACGACCGCCCTCAATAAAATTCGCCTCACCTTGAATAAGGCCTGTAGATTAATCACGGGTGCCCCTAGGCTCACACATACCTGTGGACTATATGATATGGCCAGGCTACTTCACCTGGACGAACGGCTCAGATTCCAAACCTGCCTCATTACAAAAAAAACCCTCCTTGGACTATCCCCACCTGGCCTGACAACCTCTATCCGCCTTGCACAACCCTTAGTCAATACTCGTAACACCTCTAAGGCCACCCTCCTTGTCCCTAGGCTCAGGACCACACATGGGCTAAGGTCCTTCTGCTACAGAGCTCCCTCCTGGTACAACACTCTCCACACCTCCATCACTGACACCCGTACAATCTCCCATTTCAAAATCTCACTCCGGAATCAGCTCTTTAGCATGCGTAGCTGTTCCTGCCCTAGGTGATCTAGTTCAAAATGCCCTGACAAAGCTCTCTGAGTGGCTCTCCTATACTGACTGATAAAACTGTGATTACCATTCCTGTAACACTTAAATTGTAACTAAGTTATAACTGCCTGTTCTACCAAAACTGTAACCTCAGAGATGTATGCTGTAACCACAATATTGTAACTATATGTTGTACTGTGTTTGTCCTCTTTGTGACGAGGTACCTTTGGAAATGAGCCTCTGGCTTAAAGGTTGTAAACCAATGTATAAATAAATAAATCAAGGCCTGGTAATCCAGAGTGGACTTTGTCAAATTTTGTATCATGGGCCCTGATGGCATATGAAAGATCTGGGAAGACATGCACTATGGATCCCTCATAACTGGGGTGCTCAGACTCTCCTGAAGCTTTCAGGATAGTATCTTTCATTGCCACTCCATCAGTCACAAATAAAATGGTCTTAGACCGATCTCTCTAGGACCTCCACTATGTACAGAAAAATTATGTAGGCTCTGGAAAAATGGTCAGTGCTATACTGCTCCATATCTTGGGCCACAGATAGCTATGTCTTTAAAAAAAAAATTATGAAGCCTTCACCCTCATCTCTCTTAGGCAAACCCTCAAATCACACATCTGAGTCCCTGTTGGCATTCTCTAGGGCTTCAAGTCTATATTTAAGTTGTGAGCACTGCTGAACCAGCCGGCTGGATGTGGATTAAAGCTTGCATGGCCTGGAATTTCACAGAAATCAAATGTTTTTGTGCTGACCTCTATTATAGTGTATTCCATTCCCTTCCATCGCAAGATGGTTTCAACCTTGGAATCTATAGCCTGCAATGAGAGCTTTAAGGTCTTCCAGTGTGGTTCTGCCCTAATGTCACAGATGTGGATGCTGTAGCCTGTTGTTCCGGTGGTGTTTGAGATATGGAGCTGCTCATTGCTCCTTCTTCAGGACCATTTTATAAAACTGATATCCAGCTGTGCAGCATGACAAGATGTACCCAATGCTGGTATTTGTTTTATTGTTGTCTAGAAATAAAGTGATATTTTATAGTTCAAAGCTGCCTACACTGTAGCGCTGCATAGCCACATCTTATCAGCAGGCTTGCTCCACAGTACCCCTCTTCTTTAATATTCAAAGTGTTCCCCTATTTCAAGACTGATTTATCATTCAAAAGCTTGCTCTCAACTACTAAAGAACTTGTGTGCAGAGTCTGGGATGGCTGACCCCTGGAGACACCTATACCCAACATCCAGGAATTATACATTTTTTCATTGGCATCAAACTGGTATTCCAAGCTGGATAGATTCTACACTAAGAAAGCGTTGTTACATACATTTCATGATGTCAGCATTCTTCTTATCACAGTTTTGTACCATGCAATGATTAAGGCACAGTTGAGATGGGGCGGCTCCAGGAAAAATGTGGGGGTGGAGGTTTGACACAGGTCTAGTTAATGACAAACAATATATAAATTTTACTAGATAGTCAATACAGCATTACTTAAATGAACATAAAGAAATAGACTCCCAGCCCAAGTTTCTGTGGGATGCACTGAAAGCAGTTATCCGAGGTCATACCATTGCATTTGCCTCCCATAGAAACAAGCAACATCAGGCTCGGGTTTGGGACGCCCTTGACAAGATCAATGATCTAGAAACAGAATATAAATGTACCAGGTCTGAGACTTCATGAAGAAATTGAGGGAAGCCTACTCTTCTTATGATTCTGTAATGCTAAGGCGCATTGAAAATTCATTGAGATACACTGGGCAGAGCTATTACAAGAGGGAGAGAGGGCCGGCAAACTGCTGGCATAAAGGCTTAAGAAACAGGAGGCAGACAGATATGTGTCCAGAATCTGTCCTGAGGCTCCTGACCCCTCCCCCAGGATTCAACCCAATGACACAGCGGAGGAGTTCCTGAAATAATACGAACAATTGTGCTCAGTAGATAGATTCCCGGAGCACTCCAATCAGCTCAGAGATTTCCTCCAAAAAGTTACTCTACCCACTCTATCCCCTGTGTTGGCTTACCCCCAATAGGCCTTCTGTAGAATCTTGGTATGGAATATGTACTAGAATTTTAGATATGGAATACCTGACTGCTAAGCTGTGGTTGTTTGTGGATAAATTCAAAGGGAGGTGGTTACCATTTTTCCATTTTATGGCCTCTAGGGAAAAAAAAGAACATTCTTGATATATTGGTAAAATATACCTGAAGATGTTGAAATGATGTCTCAACAGGAAATTATTCTTGAATGGAGTGTTATTCTGTCTTTATCCAACTAAGAAATGACATTCTTAATAGGATTTGCTGAATACTTTCCTCTTTCCACTGTCTCTCTCCTTTCCTTCTTTCTCTCTCTTTCTAGGTTCTTGTTACTGACCTTTATGGATAACTATAACTCTATACTTATTGTACGTAAGTATGTATATAATATATTGGAAAAACTTTTCAATAATCTTCTATTTAAAAAAAAAAAGATAAACAAAAAGTGTTCCCCCTATGGTAAGGTTGTTTCCCACTCCCTAGCCAACTACATGCCAATAAGTTACTATATAAAATGCAGTCAATCCTTATCTAAAACACCAAACTACAAACATTCCTATTTTACATCCCTCCCACCCTGGAGCTACCTGAAATCACTCTGCTAGTTGCTGATTGTGACATCTTATAATTAGTAGCAGGTATAGCAGAGTGCGGCTGGCCTGACGTGCATGAGAATCGCCATATAAACACTCAAATGTGTTGCGTACAAGGAAGGCTGGGAGTGCCGCAGCACAGTTTTGCTCCACTCCTCTCTTCCAACCCCAAGCTACTCTGAGCTTCCCCATCTCCCTTTTTTCTTCTGCCAGCAAAACATTATTCCACACTGCTCCTACTATCCAGAACCTCATTCCCAAGATTTGAGATTTACTTATTCCCTTGACTCTGTTAAGGACTGATGAATAGTTCTGTTCTTCTTAATGTTCCACTGTTAATGCTCAGTCATCTATCAATGCCTCCCCCACCCGCACCCGGGCTCAGAACCTCATTACTCATTCCCATATCCCTGAACTTCTTCCCAGCCTTCCCCCTTGAAATGCATTTACATTTTCTTTGGTTAATGGGAAAGAGATTTGATCTTGTGGTAGTATGTTCTCTTTTTAAGACTGATGTTTTAAGGTGTATCTTAATGTTGTACTAGTGAGTCTATCTTAAGTCTGTTCTAATGTTTGAAAGGTTGTAATGGTTTGACAACCAGTCAACAATAAATATATCTGCTGACTGGCTTCCAAGCCACTCCCATCACCTCATAACCTCCCCAGGCTGACCATGTAAAATACATTATGATATATTCTGTATGAAATATGCTACATAAAATAAAGCTGATCGGTAAAGCCTTTGTTATGGTACAGATTATATTTAGTATTGCACTTATCCACTGTGAATACAAATAATTTATTTCAATGGTTGGTGCATTTATTAAAATAGTTTTTTTTAATGAGCAAGTCTCATTTTCAAAGGTGTCCCAGGGAATTTGCTCAATATGGATGAAAATACACAGTCAAGTACAGATATTGAGTGATCAGCATGCAGACAATAATGACATTCTCTGATGTTTACATTTATTTAAAAATACCACACTTCCTTCAGTAATAATGATGAGTCCCAGGTATCATTATATACCATATTTAGCGGATCCTTACTTGTTTTCTTGAAGGTATTCAGAATTCACTGTACTTTTACTAATAATGACCAATAATAATAATTCCACAGCTGAACCTCTTTTTATGTTAAAGCTTACATCCCAGTTTTCCATTTGCTGGCCATAAAAATAGAATTCCAAGCTATTTGAAATCTTAATCTATCTGAAAACCAGCATTCACAAATAAGGAGTTTGCATGAGGTGGGTTGCCTTTTAAGAAAACAGACTCCAATGTGCCCACCCACCCAGACGATTAAAAAGAGAAGACACCATGTTCTAAAAAGGAAAAGGAGTTTGCCAGAGAGAAGAGGCAGTTTAAAGTGTCACTTCAGGCATCTGGAAGCTGCACTTGCAAGCTTTTTCATGTTGAGGATGAGCTCTACAGAGCCAGAAGGTGAAGTGGTAAAGGCCCACTAGAGGTTGTGCCCAAGAGGTATGTGATCTCCCATCTGGGTGGACCCTGAACATAATACCAAAGGTGAAATGCAGAGCTGGTGTCTAGTTGCTGTTTCAGACAGAGAGACTGAGATTTTTAGGAGTTTAAGGTACTATTGTACATTATCGATGTCTGTAGGGTCCTAAATGGTAAATGACAAATAGAATGTATTTCACTATGGGGTGTGAAAGTCTAAGACTCTTCAATAACCACTGAAAAAAGAGTCTGGCCCTCTGTGAGCTCTTCCAGAGCACTAGTTTCCCATGTGTCAAGGTACATACTGGCTTCTGCAAAGAGGGTGCATTTCCCAATTAATGAAAAAAAAAGAACCTAATTCTGATGGGAAGAGTGGAATGAATCTAAATCTGAAATCAATTTGAAAATGGCCACTGTTCGATATAATAATAATAATAATATTAATAATAATAATAATAATAATAATAGTGGGAGGGCTTTAAGCCCAAGGTTCAATGGGTAGAGAAACAACATCACTCCCTCATTGGGCTTAAAAGGTCACCAGTCCTGGGCCATGCCAGGATTAATTTTTCATTGTTGCAGCCGGAGGCACTGCTCTTCTACCCTCTCTACGGGTTCCTGCTTTTTCTCTGTTCCCCTCGTTTCAGTGGCTGCCGGATGGTTTCTGTCTCCCTTCTTCTGTCCATTTTTCTATCCCTTATCTCTCTTCTCACAGCTCCTGCTGTTTCATTCTGTTGGCTCTCCCTTGGTGTTTTCATGCGCTCCTCTCATCCCCCCCACGTGGCTCCAGTTTCTTATGCTGCCCTCGCTTGTCCCATTCCCCCTTCCAGCACCATGTCCTTCAATGGCGGGGGAGAGGAACAGATAGCCGTATGTAGTTCTCTGCCTCGTAACCCCCACCCGAGTCTTTGATCTCCATCCGACACTATCTGCTCATCATGTTGGCTTCCGCTCCTGCCAGCTGTACTGCAGCCTGCACCTGTCCCCGACCCGGCTTATTTCAGGTATGTGCCACACCGTAGTGGAGCGGGGTTTATGTGGCCTTCCCAAGACATGGATCTTGCAGCAGCTTGTTGTGGGTTGGTGGACCTTGATGGGTTGAACCGCATATCTTTGTTTCCCCTTTTGAAGCTCTCTTTTCAATTCCTGCTACAGTTTCTGACCTGATGCTGCTCATCCTGCCTGTATTCAGTAATGAGCTTCTTTCCTGCCTTTGGTGTCTGTGGGTTTATCTTTCTCTAAACACAATGGCACATCATTTCAGTGGGTTTGTTCCCCATTTTTGTGCTTACTGTGACTGCCCTGAATTGAGTCAGATGACACCTGATTTCAATCAGTGCTTTCCTCTTAGGGCTATATGTGCTGCTCTGTCATTTCCGGGTGGTTCTCATTCGAAATCACTCTCCCTGATTCTCCTGTCCTGTCATTCCCTTGCAAGTTAGCTGGGTTCCTACAGTTTCTGTGCTTTATGGTGCATTTTTCTGCTTATGGTGCCTTCATTGCTCTGAGCGGTGCGTCCTCATCTGTTCCCTTGTTGCTCTCATCCTGTATGTTTGCTCATTCCTTCTTGTTCAGCATTCACACTTTGTTTTCTGGTGTTTTGCTCATCTCTCCTGCCTGTACTTCACTGCCTGCCATGTCTCTATTCCTCATTCGTTGTGCAGCTTTGGCTTCCTTTGTTCTTTTCCCTCCATTCTGCTCCTTGCATATCTCGTATCCATCCTGCTGTCGATATTTCTTTTTGGGCTTACCTATCCTTACTCATATGCTCACCTCATCGATCCATGGCCCTCACGCCACATATATCAGGTTCCTGATTCCATCCATCATCAGCCATCAAGGATTCATTGCATAATCAAGCATGCCTCATCAGCCTCAGAGCCTCAGAGCCTGCTCACCAATACCCCACCTACCTGCTCCTGTAATTCAATCACTCAATCAGTATGCCTTGGTGTGGTTCGCTGCCACGTCTACGTTATTCACTTGACCCATCTGGCCTGCTATTGATGTTTGTTTGGGCATACATGTCATGGATCATGTGCCACTTAATTGGACTCACCCTACTGCAGTTCTCATCCCATGGGTCCTATGCTACCCTATTGGCCTCCTTACCACCCTTCGTCCTTTCACACCTCGCTTTTTAGTACCTGCCTTAATGGTGTCAATCCATCATTGTACCTCATCTGTTCCTATGTTACCTTCCTCAGTCTTGCGCCTATTCTTGTCCTGGCCATCATGGATTTTTCCACTTATGGCTTCCCTCCTCATCGTACATCGTCTGATTTTGCTCCTCATGATCACCCATCCTGAGCTCATACCCTCTGGTTCGCATACCCTCTGGTTCCTAACATGCCTTCATGGCCCTGGAGTCTGCCTCCTTTTGAGGAGCATCATTGCTTGCTTCACTCTATAGATCATGATACCTTCGTTCAAGTTAATTTTCAAGTTCATTCCTGTCTCCTCTTATTCACATACCATATTGGCCATTAAGAAGTCCCTCCAATCGAGGCCTGCAATCAATATTTCCTTTGGGCATAACCAGGCTGACTCATCCACCCGTGGCCATCCTGCTGCATGTATCAGGTTCATCACTCTGGTCCTCATTCTCTCATCCTTACCTCAATGTTTCGGTATTCCTTGCCTCAAGGTTTATCTATTTTTTGGGCAGACTGGATGGGCCTTGCAGTCCTTATCTGCCGTCAACTTCTATGTTTCTATGTATTTACATCACTTACTCGAGCATTCCATCATTGAATCCGATGCTACTCATAGTCCACAACATTAAGAGCTAATCATTCACATCACATAATCATGCCTTATTGGCATCAGTGTCTACTTACTCACCTTGCTCAATCAATCATACCTCTCATTGGATCTTATGCTACCTCTTCAACCTGCCACCCTACTGTGGTGATCATCACCATCAGTATTCATTGTTGCCAAATGCCCCTTTTTCAATCTGCACGTAGCTTCATGTTTCCTCTTCAATCTGTGCTTTCTTTGGGGATTTTTCTCTATTCCATCATCATCCGTCACTTCTTTGGAGTTTTTCCTCATTGACATCCTCCCTTCTAATATCCCTCATTAATGAATTTTTCTCTTTACCGAACATACATCCTCAAATCAAACATTGTAAGCCTGGAGGGAAGGCAACCTAGGTCTTGGATCCCCAAGGGGTTTCCTCCTCAAAGGGGGTTTTTCCTCTCCTCCGTGCCAATGGTCATAATATTAGTTAGAGTTAGTGCTTTCTTCAGGTTAGTTAGTTACTGTTGAATGGAGGCAGATGGTGGCCCTGGCTTTCCCCTCTCATCTTAGGAGGTCAGCCCTTATCTTCTCATAATTTATTCATCATCCTCACCTCTTTGAAGCTCAACATCTTTGGGTATTCTTTTTGACCTTCTTCCTAACCTACCTTTAGCCAACACATTCATTCCTACGGCACCTATGGAGGGTTGACCCTCCTCTAGAGCTCCTTGCGTCAGACCCGTACAGGGTGGTATATCCCATGGACAGAGAGGTGGAAAGCCACAAAGCAAATCAAGTTACACAAGCATCATCTCATATCATCTCATCCAGTTGCGTAAGTATATCAAATGAGAGGGCTTTAAGCCCGAGGTTCGATGGGTGGAGCAACAACCTTACTTCCCCATCGGGCTTAAAAGGTCACCAATCCTGGGCCTCGCCAGGATTCATTTTTCATTGCCCACCATCCACCCCTCCTCCTCCAGTGGCTCGTCTCTCTTATCTTTGGGCTTCTTCCTAACCTACCTTTAGCCAACGCATTCATTCCTGTGGCATCTGTAAGGGGGGAACCCTCCTATAGGGTTCCTTGCATCATAGCCCTACAGGGTGGTATATCCCATGGATAAAGAGGCAGAAATCCACAAAGCAAATCAAGTTACACAAGCATCATCTCATATCATCACATCCAGTTGCGTAAGCACATTGAATAATAGCTTTATTTCTGTGGCGCCTTTCAAAAGAACCAAGATGCCTTACAAAATTTTTTTTTAAAAAGCATAACAAACAATTCAGTTCTTAAAATATATAAAACAACTGTTACATTTAGAAAATAAAATCAGTCACCAAAAGCCTGAATGTATAAATATGTTTTCAGGGCCTTTTTAAATCCCTCCACGGTTGCGCACTACCGTAACTGATGGGGTAGAGAATTTCAGAGGGTAGGGGCCACATGCATGAATGCATGGGCCTCAGAGGATTTCAAACACAGCCTCAGAATCTCTAGCAACCCCTCATCAGCTGAGCAGAGTGATCGCCAAGGGCAGTAAGGGACCAAGAGCTCTTTCAAGTAGTCTGGACCCAGTCCATGTAGGGCTTTAAAAGTCAGAAAAACGACTTTAACGGTGATCAGCCACTGAAATGGCAGCTAGTGCAGTCCACGCAGAATTGGCAAAATATGACTGGACCGAGAGGTACCAGTCAAAAGCCAGGCCACTGAGTTTTGCACCAGCTGCAGACAGCGGATTTCCACCCCATGGAGCCCTAGGTAAAGGGAATTGCAATAGTCCAAGCATGAGGACAAAAAGGCATGGACGAGAGTAGGAAGATCACCAGATGGAACAAGGTGTCTAATCCTGGAGATATTCCTCAGATGGTAAAATGAGGACTTGACGACGGCTGACACCTGCGAATGCAAGGTCTGACTTTCATCAAAGATTACTCACAGATTACACACCTGTTCAGAGGTCAGGAGTGGGACACCCCCAAGAAAAAGCCTGGAGGGTGAACCAACCCCTGACCTCCTATCAGATGCGCTGGATCCACAACCAGCACCTCCATCTTGTCCGAGTTCAACTTCAGCCAACTTGAATCCGTCCACTCCTGGATTTCTTTGACGCAGTTATTAAAAACTGAGAGAGCTTCATCCTGGTCAGGTGTAAAAGAAAGGTAGAGCTGGATATCATCAGCATAGCACAGAAACATAGAATTTGACGGCAGATAAGGACTGCTTGGCCCACCCAGTCTGCCCATTTCCCCTAACTAATGGATAAGTTGCAGATCCTAGTTAACCAGCAGCCTACTTCTTCCTACCCCCACCAGCTAGAATTGCCTTATGACTGTCCCATGCATGCTTGAATTCCACCACTGTTTTTAACTCCACAACCTCCTCCGGAAGGCCATTCCATGCATCCACAACCCTCTCTGTGAAAAAATAATTCCTTAAATTACCTCTGAGCCGCCCCCTCTATCTTCAAATCGTGCCCCCTTGTTCTTGCACACCTCTTTTTTTGAAAGATGCTACCCTCTTGGACTTTGTTGATTCCCTTGAGGTACTTGAAAGTTTCTATCATGTCCCCCTCCCTCCTTTCCTCGAGGCTATACATATTAAGCTCCTTAAGTCTCTCTTCATATGTCTTCCAGTGCAGACCCTGCACCATTTTAGTTGCCCTCCTCTGGACAGCTTCCATCCTGTCTATGTCCTTGTGGAGATTGGGTCTCCCAGAACTCACATGTACTCCAGATGGGGTCTCACCAGCTGTCTGTACAGAGGATAATAGCTTCCTGTTTTCTACTGATGATGCCTCTCCCTATGCATCCCAGTACCCCAGCCCTCCTTGCTGCCTCCCATTGCTTGACCACCTTTAGGTCATCTGATATGACTACCCCAGGTCCCTTTCCATTTTTGTTGTTGTTAGTATCTCACCCCACCATTGTGCTTTTCATCCTGGGTTTTGTTTCCCAGGTGAATACCTTGACCTTCTTAGCATTGAATCTAAGCTGCCATACATTTGACCATTCCTCTAACCTTGCCAAGTCCCTTCTCATCCTTTCTACCCCACCTTGTGCATCAACTCTGTTGCAGATCTTTGTGTTGTCTGCAAAGAGACATACTTTTCCTTCCAGTCCCTCTCCAATGTTGCTTATAAAGACATGGAAGAGGACCGGTCCTAATACTGAACCCTGCAGTACCCCACTAGTAACCCCCCTTTCCTCAGAGTGGACTCCATTTACTATTACTGTCTGTGTCCTATTCTCCAGCCAATTCTTTACGCAGGCTGTCATCTTGGGACCCACTCCCAGGCTGGCTAACTTGTATATTAATCTTTTGTGTGGGACTGTGTCAAATGCCTTGCTAAAGTCTAGGTAGGCCATGTCCAGCCCCTCCTGATCTACCCTGCTGGTCACCCAGTCAAGAAATCTATCAGATTCATCTGGCATGACCTTCCCACTGTGAATCCATGCTGCCTTGGGTCCTGTGCCCCTCTGGCCTCTAGATACTCGACAATTCTTTCCTTCAGATGTGATTCCATCATTTTCCCTACCATGGAGAGTTAATTTTTGTTACTCATGCCCTCGATCAGGCAGCATTCGGTCCACTGGACCACCAGGGATATAGGATGTGTATCTTTATTTACGCATGCCCGGGATCGGGCATTGTGGCACTTTGCCACACTGTGCAGGGGGCGTCTGTCCCCAAAGGCTGCAGCCTGGCAGGGTGCCGGAGTGCAAACCGCTAAAGGATCAACACACCTGCGCAAATGGGACCATGGCGACTCATGGCCCCATGTGTGCCTTACAAGCACTGGCTCCATTTGCATGTGCATGTTGAATATCATGGATACTGCACCTAGCACAATGGTACTTGTGCTAGTGCAGCCCTCTGCTCCTCTCTGGCCACTTGCACTGGCTCAGTGCCACTGCGCCATGCACAATGCGGGTGACCATGGAGTGATATTCAATGCAGCTGTGCCATGGCGCAGCACTGTTGAATATCACCCTGTCAATGACCAGGTGCATCCCAATTGCGCTGCGCCCAGGCTTTTGCCACAGCCTGACGCAGTCCAAATATCCAGCCCTTCATGTCTATTCCAAGGATGCTTGAAGTCCTTATTGTTTTTGTCTCCACCACATCTGTTGGCAAGCTGTTATAGATATCTACCACCCTTTTAGTGATGAAATATTTCCTCTCATCTCTCTCTCTCTCTCTCTCCAATTCATCACATCCCCCCAGACCAGGTCATAGATGGAGAAGTGGTTCAAAAAATAGGGGGTCAGAACTAAGGCCGGCCTTAAGCATTCTTGGGTCCTGTATGAAATCCCTCTTTGGGTACCCCATTCCTTGTAACCCCCTGCCCTCCTCATCTTTTGCACCTCTCCTCCCACTGCAGTTCTGTATCATATCATATTAAGACAGGTATGATTAAATAATATAATTCATTGTCTTACACACAAAGAGGAAACAACTGCAAGCCACAGACACACAAACATTCCCTGATACACATTTCATGTCAACTATAATTCTTTTTTTTGTAACCCCCACTGGCCCCCATTGTTCAACTACCAGGAGACTACTCCTCTCACACATGACACCACCGAGAGGGGTGGGGGTAGTCACTACAAATTACATTTCTATTGACCCATAATTCTGCTTCATAGCCTGCCATCCTTAGACAGGCAAACCAAGTGTGGCAACTACCTGGCTCCCACCTGGGGGGACCATTTAGCATGGCCATCAACCTGGGTCCCTGGGAGAACACATTTGCTCAGCATTAACTAGGTTTGTACTTCTGGTCAGGGGCACCCAAGTAAATCCAGACACTGAAAGCAATAACTGAAATGTCCAAACCAGGTTGGGATTCTAGAGTGTGGCTTTTATTCACATCACAAAGAATAAACAATGCAAAGGTGGACCCCCCACAGGGCTACTTCCATTGGTAATACAGATTACTGAGATACAGAGCTCACACACACACACACACACACACACACACACACACAGTGAACCCTCAGGTTCTGAATAAATCTGGGCACACACAGCCCAAACTAGTACACTTCTCTTCTTTCCCTTGACTTGGCACCCTGGACAGTACTAGGACACTTTTCCATATTGCATGGAGGTTGCTCGTGGCTCCCTAAACCACCCATGAGCACATTCCAACTCACAGGAAAATCCAAAATCCCACATCTGGGTGCTTTCCTCAGGCATTTGCCAAATGCGCTGATGAAGGCAAAACTGCCCAAACTGAACCAGAGAGGTAAACCTGGTTACTCCAGATGGGTGGGGGTCTCCCACTTTTTGCTCCCAAATCTACACTCAGCCATTCATATGGTTACAATACTTTTCCTGAAAAACTCTTGTAGATGCACTCTTGAAATGTTTTGCACATTTAACATTCTACTTTTCACACTATGGAGGTGTTCTGACTTTAAAAGTTCTGCGTGTGGCTATGTCTTTACTCTATACCCTCACTGTTACAGATGCTTTTAAATCATACACAATCTAAAAGTTCTGTACTTGGCAAGTCTCTTTAGTCCCCACAGTAGGCAGACACTTTTACTCAAAACACAGTCCTGGTGAACAGAGTCCCTTTGTCAGAGAAAAACTCATCATGGGAATGCAGGTCACCCAGGGCTTTTTTCCACAAATTGTCTCAGGTACTCACAGAACAAACAAATTTCAGACAGCGTCACCCTCTCCAGGCTGGACCAAGGAATTTTCCCTGAATCCAGAAATTCCTCTTCATCCCCCTAGAGATGGGGCACTGGAAACCTTCTATGCACAGTCTTTACCACTTCACAACTGGTCTTCTGTACTCTGTAATAATCCCTCTGTACAAGACACTGGTTAGACCCCATCTGGAGTACTGCATGCAGTATTGGAGGCCACACCTTCACAAGGACATTAACCAAATTGAGGCAGTCCAGAGAAGGGCAACCAAAATGGTGCAGGGACTGCATCAGAAGACATATGAGGACAGATTAAAGGGCTCAATATGTATACCCTTGAGCAAAGGAGGAGAGAGGTGATCTGATCGAGGCATTCAAACACCTTAAGGGCATAAACAAGGTAAAAGAGTCTAACATGTTTAAATATAAGAAAAATAGCAGGACAAGAGGACACAGCATGAGATTAGAGGGAGGCCGATTAAGGGGGAATGTGAGGAAATTCTTTTCACAGAAAGGGTGGTGGATGCATGGAATGGCTTACCACAAGAAGTGGTGGCTATGAATACAGTGCAGGGCTTCAAACAGGCATGGGATAGGCATAAGGGAGCAATACAAATGACTATGAATAGATAGGCCACTGACAGAGCAAAGGCCGATGGCACATTTATAAGGTAGAAAAAGAAATGGGCAGACTGGATGGGCCTTGCGGTCCTTATCTGCCGTCAACTTCTATGTTTCTATGTTTCTTCTCTAAGGTAAGAACACACAACCCCTTCTCCTGAGGTAGCTCTCTTTCAGAGCTGAGTCTGAGGCGCTACCTTCTGCAGCACTCCTCCTCTCTCGACTCTCTCTCCAACTCTGATCTAATCTCCCAGCATTCTACTGTTAACCCCTGCAGCTAGCATTCCATTGTGGCTTATGCTGCTGTGAGAATTCTAAGGTAACATCTTTACTCCAGCTCAGCTGAAACTGAAAACAGAGTGTGACAGGGTGAAACCCATTTAACTGGCATCTCACAAGCTGCCTCTCCCTGCCTGCCACTGATTCTAAGTGGGATTCTAGTAACCCCAGGGAACAAGGGGGTTACATCCACCCTCGGACAGGAAAATGACTGTCCCCAGTCATTGCCTACCTGGCACCAGACCATCCTACCCTATGTGCTGACTATGGGGAGGTAGCGCTACCTTCTCCCCTACCATGTGCCAGGCACAGGCAGACAACACTAAGGACCCATAGGCCATTGGCTGAAGCATCAGCCCCTACACTACAATCTTACTATGGTAACCAGTGGCCCTGGAAGAACTGTCCAGAGCATAGCCCTAATAGACCAACACTGTGGTCCCTATGGCCAGTCAAGATCACAGCCTGTCTATCCCCCTAGCCCTCTAGGGAAAACCTATCTGATCAAAGCAAACCTACCCAAAACAGGGGAACCTCCCCCATCCCTGGACACCTGCAAACCAAACCAAGGAGCTAACACTATACCCAAGCATTACACTCCCATACTTCCCCACAACTACACCTGTGGAAGTAAAAATTAACACATGATAACAACTACCCAGTACTTTAAACACAACACTTTAAAGCACATGAGGAACTCCGCTGAGTCTCTCCAATCCTCTTCATCTTCATTTCTGTCTTCATCAGGATTCACCTGCAAAAGAAAAGACAAAAACACACCCCAAATCTGCAAACACAGTACATGACCGTAACCCTTACCATCAAAACACAGGAGAATCCCCCCAAAAATATATTTTTTAAAAAGTAGAAAACAGTAGAAAACATGAATATTAAGTACAATACACCTTCTGGTGGGATGGAATGCCCTAAATGTTGCACTAGTGACAACTGTGCCCGAAGGCAAAGTCCAAGAAAGAGTCTCTCCTGGGCCGAAGCCTGATGAAGCTGAGTTCTTGTACTGTAATCCCAAAGGGAATAGTCTTTGTGGACAGTTCAAACAGTCTGTAGTCTGCCAGGTGTAGGATGTGTATTGCAATGTCAATAAGGTAAGAAAAGTCTGGATGTACCAGATCCTTGAAGAATGAAAAAATGGAACAGCACCTGGATCTCCAGCTGAAGACTCTCCCTGGCAGCATTTTTCAGATACAGCTGGGCAGAAATCTTCCAGAAATGACAGGATGGCACATCTGGAAACTGTTGGGTTGATGTCATCTTGGTGATGGAAACTTGGAACAGGAAAGGAAACAGCTGGTCTGAAGTCATCCGAAATCCAGGCAATGAATCAGTAAACAGCTGGGGAGATGTCATCTCTGGATAATGTCATCTGGAAGGCCAGGTGATGGAACTGGAAGGCACACTGCAAGGCTGATGAATCTGGGAGCACCATTGGATCCTGGAACACCAGACTGGCAGAACAACGTGGGAACGGCAATGGCTGGATGGTAGCACTGGCTACCACTGCTCTGCTTTCCATTTGGTAGGCATGGGCACATTTGCAGGAAGCTGGTTACATTGAGGGTAGTACCACAATGGGTCAGGTGCAAGAATTATTACCCCATCTGGGTGTTCATAATTCACATTGTAGAAAGTCTTGTTGCCCTTTCTGTCCATAATACATACAGTGTCTATGAACAGTGTCCTACCCACTTTCCAATACTTGAATCTGTCTCTGACAGCTTTGTCTCTGACATATCAAGTTGCACCTGGATGAAGGTCTTTAGTTGCCTCTTCCACTATCCAGGCTGTCCTGTTTTTCTCAATCTCCTCCCAGACTCTCCAAAGAAAGGTAGGAAAGACATTCCATAGATCTTATTCACCTTCCTACAAACCAGTCTTTACTCCTTACTACACTTGGTTAGTTCAAGACCACTGGCCTGGCTTGGTGGCGGCCAGTCCTGGTTCTGCCAGTGTCGCATACTCAATGCTATGTAGAATGGATCCCTGACTCCTCCTTCTGGGGGCAGGGCTGTGGAGTCACCAATTTCTTCTCCTGGTTCCTCCGTGGCAAGAGCTTGAGGCTGTGGACTAGCACCTTCATCGTAAGGATTCATAACTTCCCCCTCCTCCTCTTCCTCACTTAAGACCTAGGCCCAGGAGTGAGTAGTCATCCTCACTCCCAAGACTGTCCACTCTTCACTGGCATGGAGGTAGACACCTCCCAATCTAGGGCCTCTTGAACCTCATCTTCTCCAATGAGGCTAGGACTTGGACCCTTTCTCCACAGATCCACTGATGCTCCCTCCGCACTGTTCATCTGTGACACGGATGTGGAGACATTACAAGGACTCTGCTCTGCCAGTACATTTACACCCTCTTTCTTTGTGCCACACTCGGCTGGGCTTCCCCCAACAGGCTCCACCTGGTGCTGTGTGCTGCCATTTGCAGGATCTTTAAGCTTTGTCCACGTGGCAGCCAAATGAATCTTGGATGCACTAGTTAGGCCTTGCTTCTCTAAGCACTCAGAACAGTAAGGAATCGTGAAGATGTCCATTCCAGCCTTGAGGCACATTATGCATACTCTCACAGGGTATCTGGGAATCGCAACATAAGGAGGCAAACATCCACCATAGAAACGTCTCTCTATTTCTTTCAGCTTGTTAACCTCTTCCACTATCGTAGCCTGGGCATGATCCAGATAGTGGAATGATCCTGAAGCCATGACTGCAGAAAAACACAAAAGTTCATTGTTATCTAAAAGTTCACTTTGCTTGGAACAGTCTTACAAAATGGCTCCCCTGCTGCTGTGTTTACATTACTACCCCACCCTGTAATGGTGGCGGCACTCCTGGTGCATCAACATTCTGTATCTGACTCAAGCCACTGCTCATCCAATTTACTGCATACTGATAAATGTCACTCAAACTGCACAGATTGCACTGTTTTGCTTCCCCAGCCATCTATATGAATTTCTTGGACTTTACCTTAGCTTTCAGTCACTTTTACTTGCTGAAAGTCACTAAAACTACAGTATTTCTGGAACAGGATTGCCTGTTTGTTGCTGCCTCTCATACAACTCACAGTCTCTCATTTTGCTCAGAAAATTACAATGTTGCTGAATCCATAATCATGCTAACAGTCTAATGCTCAGAATTCTTGCTTGGGTTTGATTTACTTTACACAGTCCTTCTTTGCAAAAACAATCACACTGTTTATACACAGGTACAGCTGACTTTAGAAAAATCACACACAGTTTGAGCTCAGTTTTTCTGGATGGTACTCACTGAATCAGTAGCTGGCTTTATGATGGAAATTTCGGCCTACAGTCGATCCTGGAGGCCTCTGGGTTGAAACAGGCTGGTGGTCTCGCTGATTGTCCATGCAAACACCAGCCTTTCTCCCCAGTCAATCGGAATACAGGTTGAGCCTGATTAAAGACAGAAAAGTTTGATATTTAAGTTTTTATAACATTTGCAGTCATCGCGACGCTCCGCCTGGCTAGCCAGCTCGCACACCACTCACTATCTCCCTCCCAAACACAGGGCAACACTCTGAAGCTGGCTTGGGAGGGTGGGACTAACTGCAGTCTCACCAATTACTCTACGCCATGCAAATGAGCCTCTCTCTACTTGTGCTCTTCTCCTCCACGGTGATCATCAAGCAGGCAAAATTTAAACTGCAAAGCAACTTTTTTCTTTTCAACTGTAACTCCTCAGTTGGAGCACCATTTTAACCATGTTCCATGGCAATTTCTCTAGCAACTCCCCCAGTCCATACAGCAAGCATTTTAAACCTTCAGGGCACAAATGTCTCTTTGTTCCCCACAGTTCTCCATACTTTTTCTTGTCACAATTTGAAAATTAAAGCTGGCAAATGTTATTTTTGATGCAGGACAAGGGGCACATACAATCTGGCTTTACAGATACTTGGTACATGTTGGCACAATCACAGCAGCACATGAACAGCAGGCACAGAGTGGCACATATGGATGGCACTTCTCTGATCAATCCCTTATGTGCAAAGCTTCAAATTTTTGGGGGCTACCTACTGCCAGACAGACAAAACTCTAGTCACAACTTGAGCAAATCTTTCTTGTTTTCTCCCACATTCCCAAACAAATTCCAGCAGTGCCTCCATATTGTAATCCCCCCCACCGGCCCCCCCTTGTTCAACTAGCAGGGCTGCTCCTCTCACACATAACACCACCGAGAGGGGTGGGGGTAGTCACTACGAATTACATTTCTATTGATTCATACTTCTGCTTCATAGCCTGCCATCCTCAGACAGGCAAACCAAGTGTGGTAACTACCTGGCTCACACCTGGGGGGACCATATAGCATGGCCATCAACCTGGATCCCTGGGAGAAAATGTTTGCTCAGCATTATAATAGGTTTGTACTTCTGGTCAGGGGCACCCAAGTAAATCCAGACACTGGAAGCAATAACTGTAACGTCCAAACCAGGTTCGGATTCTAGAGTGCAGCTTTTATTCACATCACAGAGAATAAACAAAGCAAAGATGGACCCCCACAGGGCTACTTCCACTAGTAATGCAGATTACTGAGGCACAGAGTACACACACACACACACACACACACACACACACACACACACACACTCACACAGCGAACCCTCAGGTTCTGAATGAATCTGGGCACACACAGCCTGAAATGATACACTTCTCTTCTTTCCCTTGACTTGGCAGCCCGGACAGTACTGGGACACTTTTCCATATTGCATGGAGGTTACTGGTGGCTCCCTAAACCACCCACAAGCACATTCCAGCACACAGGGAAATACAAAATCCAACGTCTGAGTGCTTTCCTCAGGCATTTGCCAAATGTGCTGAGGAAAGCAAAGGTGCACAAACTAAACCTGGAGAGGTAAACCTGGTTACTCCAGATGGGAGGTCTCCCACCTTTTGCTCCCAAATCTATACTTGGCCATCCATCTGGTTACAACACCTTTCTCTTAAACACTCTTGTAAATGTTCTTTTGAAATGTTTTGCAAATTTAACATTCTACTTTTCACACTACGGAGGCATCCTGACTTTAAAAGTTCTGTATGTGGCTATGTCTTTACTCAAGACCCCCACTGTTGCAGATGCTTTTAAATCATACACAGTATAAACATTCTGTACTTGGCAAGTCTCTCTAGTCCCCACAGTAGGCAGACACTTTTACTCAAAACACAGTCCTGGTGAACAGAGTCCCTTTGTCAGAGAAAAACTCACCATGGGAATGCAGGTGCCCCAGGGCTTTTTTCCACAAATTGTCTCAGGTACTCACAGAACAAATGAATCTCAGGCAGCTTCACCCTGTCCAGGTAGGACCAGGGGATTGCCCCTGAATCCTGGAATTCCTCCCCATCCTCCCAGAGATGGGGCACTGGAAACCTTCTAGGAATGTTTTTTTTTTTACTTATTAAAGCTTTGTGTTCATCCATTATCAATGACTTTAACTGTTGTTTGCAGTGGCTTAACTGAGACTTGAAAGCCTGAAGCACTTTAAGTTTACTACTGTACTTATGAAGTTCAGAACATGGTATAGATTTTTTCTTTTTAGCAGGAAATGTGACCCCTGGTAAGGTATATTTAACCAAAATTAAGAAAAATGGGGTGGGGGCAGAGTCCCCAATATAATCAGATCACTCACATGAGCCTGATCAATACTTATTGTGATTGTGCTTCAAGACCCATTATCCTTTAGCTATGCCCCACTCACGAATATACTGTAGTTCATCTTACTACAACAGCCAATGTAACCCCCCTGCAAATGGGGGTTCCCAAAAGACTTCCTGGAGCTTGCTTGAATGCTCCAAGTTTGAATGGTGTTGGGCGTTTAAGCCATTTATCAGTGAGTGTTTTTAGAGCCTCTGGTACTGTCTCTTTAAGAGCTGTCTGCTTGCAGACATAATTAGTTTGTATGGGGGGACTGTGTGCTTCTCTGCTTGAGTACCACTCAAGCTGCTGCCAATTCATTCCATTTTTGCAGTCACTAGGAGTGCAAAGGGAACCTATCTGAAAGATGTAACTGTTTGCCAGAAATCATTTAGAGTAATAATGAAATTACAGTTTGTCTAACCTGCTTTCTTTGCAGTCAGAACTGTGTTTGCCTAGTTCCCATTCTAGTTTTGAACTGCTGAACTGGACCAATCAGTGTGGGTTAAGGTAGCTCTAAAATGGTGCCTTGGACGAATCAGAACTTGGACTCATAATCTGAGCCAGCCACAATAGGATTGTATGGGCAGTGACTCTGGGAGATGTAGTTTAGACTTCAGCACCTTTTTGGACCAACAGGGGCAGTCTATTGTGAGTGACAGCCAATCCAGCCAAGAACTGGGAGGAACTCAAAGGAAGTGCCCAGTTTTTTCTGCTGGAGTTTCAGTTGAGCTCTGGCAGTGAAGAGGGAAGGAGCCCTGTGCTTTTTTCGGTGTGCAGTTTTAGTCGGGAAATGTGTGTAAGGCCCAGAGTTCCGGTCTGCAGCTTGTGTAACTGCTTGTTAGGACTGAATCTGTCCTGTGAAGAGAATCAAAGGATATCTGAAGAGTAGAAACCAGGCTCACCCTGTAGAAGACTGGAGAAATTGCTGAATTGCACTCGGTCTGTCAGGAACTGAATCTGCTGTGTGTTCTCCCGGGTATTGTGCAGTAATTGCGATCGGGATAGAGAAGCAGCCTGCCTGGTATAGTACTTTCTTTTTACCATATAAATGTGTGAGGAGGCTTGTGTAGCTCGAGTGAATCCTGCTGCCATTAAAGGACTTTTGCCTGTTGCAGTTTGCCATATAAATGTGTGAGGAGTCTCGTGGAGCTCAGAGTAGCCCTGCTGACATTGAAGGACCCAATCTTGTTTGGAGGTCGTGAGTACTAATTCAGGGTCGCTCCTGTTGAATTGCCACATTGAATCCAAATGGAATTACTGTACTGCTGACTGTTTAACTAATTTTTCTTTTCTCTGTGTGAAAGGCCCCTACCAGCTGCCACCGGTTTGGACTAGCCACTAGGGCTTGGGTACCCAGGGACAGTAACTGGTAGGGATAGGCCTGTGCACAGAGCGCCAAATGAGATGTTATATCCCCTAAATAAATCAGAACTGCTTGTTTCAGCAAGTTATACTGCCTGAGGTATTTGTCTATGTTAAAGTATTGTACTGTGATTGTTGCACTGTATCTTATTTTACAGGAGGTCCCAGTGCCTGAACCAGTCCTGGGGTAAGTGTATACTGTGAAGGTAATTCTGATATATTTTGTGGGCCACTAGTGGGAAGAAAGGGGGGTTGCAGTGTCCCAGAGGGCTGTGACCAAGTTAGTTTAATTATTGCAAACCCTGACCTCTGGGTGAAGGCACCCACCATCGGATCCAGGCCCCTCAACCTGTTAGTGGCAAATCAGGCAGGGGTAGTAGCCCCTGGGATAGCGCCATCTAGGGGTTACACCAAGTTATGTAATGCATGAATACTAAAGAGAATATATATATATATATATATATATATATATATATATCAATTAGTAGGGTTATTTCATCCACTCATAGGTTTAAACAGCATTCAGCTCCCTGAATAAAAACACCACTGTGGAAACCATACTTGTCTCATTTCCTTTACTTAGCATTTTATTTATATGTTTGGCAATCAAGAGCTTCCTACTGATCCCATATCCCTTAACACCCGATCAGTTTGCTGTATTTTTGATTTATTTTAAAATGTAACTAAAGGTCTGCCAAATGTAGACACCCTCTCCTTCTCATTTGCTAACTAGAATTAGCCAGAGTCTCAGATGCATAACCTTCAATTATTTTTTTTAAATTAAAATAGGTACTCTATGCATAAGGTACTCCTGCCTTAAACTTGCTGGTATCCACTATTTTTGCATACAGACAGAAATACAATGCTTTTATTAAACATAGATCTCTTTCTATTTGCTGCCCAATCCAGCTCTCCAACAAATCAACAGAAAACAGCTGTTTTAATTCATGAGCGTTAGATGCATGCGCACAACACAGTCCTTTTTGATTTGAATCATTTTCGTTTTATCTTTACCCAAATGATCAGCTGACCTAACCAGCTCCTCCAAACCGGGCCCAGTGAAGTTGGTCCTCACTCTGCTCCAAGCAGCTTAGAAACTTAGAATTTGACAGCAGATAAGGACCACTTGGCCTACCTAGTCTGCCCTTTTTTCCCTACCTACATTGTTATCACAGACCAAACTTGATCTACCACTCTTTCTCCCTTGCCTTTCCTTTGCACTATGATACCCTTATGCCTAGTCCATGCATTCTTGAACCCCATAACTTTCTTCATCCCCACCTCCACTAGAAGATTGTTCCAGGAATCTACCACTCTTTCTGTGAAGAAGTACTTCCTAACATCTGAATCCACCCCTCTCCAGCTTCATACAATGTCTCTTTGTTCCTGAGCACCTACCTTGGAGTGAACTCCATTTACCACCACCCTCTGTTGTCTGTCCTCTAACCAATTTCTTACCCAGTTTACCATGTTTGGACCCACTCCTAAGCTACCCAGCTTGTTTACTGGTCTCCTATTTGGAACAGTGTCAAAAACCTTACTGAAATCTAAGTAGGCCGCCATGATCACTGCTCCACCCGGATCTAAATACTTTGTCACCCAGTTAAAGAACTCTATCAGCTTTGTTTGACATGACCTCCCCCGAAGAAACCATGCTGCCTCAGGTCTCATAACCTATTGGATTCAAGATATTCCACAGTCCTTTCCTTCAGCAGCGATTCCATTAATTTTTTGCACTGCCTATGTCAGGCTGACTGGCCTGTAATTTATTTTAAATTAAGACCAATTGTTAAAAATAAAAAACACAACTGAATTCACTTAAGCAGCAACATGCTGCAGGTGGACTGTGCCCCTTTAAAAAAATGTACCTGTGGAAAACCATAGACACATCGATGAGGGTCATACTTGAAAATGCCGGCTGGACCAGAAAATCATGTACTTTTTATGTGTAATTCGGTAACAAAACATTTGATTTAATATGATGCCTACAGGGTGGATCAGTGAGGCGAAGCCCCGTTCTGTGCAGTGATCAGGGCTTCAACTCTGCCAGTAGTACTCCTTTAAACAGAACATGAACTTTCCCAGTTTTTACTATAATAGGAAAGCTAGGCATGTATGCAGCGTATTTAATCCCCCTAATATGTTTTCATTTCTTTTTTAAGTGCACTTTGGAATAATCTTGATTTCTTTTTACCCCACTGTTATTATTTCCTGTTGTTGCTATAGCTTTTTCCCTTCTTGATATTCAGTTTTATTCTTTGTGATCCCTTCTGGGACCTGTGGGACTCAGTTGTGCAGAGGATCACAATTCTTGCTTCAGTACAGGGCCCTCCACTTAAATAAGGTCACTGGATTCTAGAACCATAAGCGTTAATATTAAAATCCATGCAAGCACACAAGACAAGAAAGAGACTCTTCGGGAATGACTCAGGATGTCTGAGTACTGGTACAGAGCAGCTAGTCTTAACTTGTAGATACCCACATACCATAGTCAGTAACTGTACTGAATGGACAACCAACCCTCCTATTAGCCAGTTCAATGATAATGTGAAATGGAAACATTGAATGTACTCACAATAAAATCCATGAAGGTACCATATTTTACCAAATGGCACTCAACTTTACATGTACAACAGCTGCTTATACCTTTGTTACTCTGTATAGTTACCATACTGTTTTAAGTTATTATGTGTGCTTGTTATATGAATCGCTGTTTTGCACCATTTTCCACCTTTCCCCCAAATACATGTGGAAACATGCTGCAACCAGCTGTTTATCTTGCCTGATAAAACTTTTGAAATACATACAGTAAGCTAGAGAACCCCTGCAGAGGTTTATGTCATGTATAGATAAGCAGCTGGGGCAGAGATCCAGTTTTCATTCAAATACCCTCCATAATAAAAAAGATGGATGAGAACTAAAAACAATATATAAAATATTAGCTGAACTGTCTAAACACATTTTTTCAAAGTTGGTACAACAGTGGCAGGACTTCTTTAAGGCATGGCCAGCTGTACAGTTGCATTTAATTAATGTACCCTTATGGGGTCATGAGGCAAAGCTGATTGCTGAATGTCCTTTGGGATAAGATTAATGAACGTCACTTATTAAGCTGAACTTTTGCAAAAAATGTTATAGTGTTTAAAAACAAAATCTCACACACACACACACACACACTTTGGTGTCCTTTTTCAGGGAGGCAATTAAGCACTTTACAATTTATAGCTTTCTTCACATTCCATTCCTAAGGAAAGGCTGAAAAAAATGCATTTTTCTGTGCCATTAGGGGGAGGTATGTAGTAATTAATCAGCAATTCAGTGAGCTCATCTAACCTTAGCTCTCGTTGACTTCCAGTGAATGTGTGTAATGTTTGCTGCAGGCTTAAGATAACAGGCTTATAAATCCTGTATCAAAAGTGGGGAGTTGAAATATACATTCTGACCCTTACTTTTGAAAGTGAGGGGTCAGCTGATCCCCTTGACCCCCTGGCTCTGCAGCCTATGGTCCAGGTGCTCCTTCTCATTTGAAAGAGATTTCTATCCTGCAACCTGCTTACCCCTGTGAGGTACTGTACTTGTAGGTGTCTATCATGTCAACTCTCGCTGTCCTCTCTTTCAAGGTGTATATGTTGAGATGCTTTAGTCTGTCCTCATAGGTCTTCTCAAGCAACCACAGCACCATTTTACTTGCCCCCTTCTGGAGTGCATGTACTCTTTCTATATCCTTTCTGATGTGTGGCCTCCAAAGCTGGACACAGTACTCCAGCTGAGGTATCACCAGTGACTGATACAGTGGCAACACCATCTCCCTCCTGCTAAATGCAGGAGATTACAGTTTTGTTGTTCATTATGGATCCCCTTTGGGTCCTGAATGGAAAATAACATCCCCCATGTAGTTCAGCATCACTCCACTCCTACTCACTGGTTTGTCACAGTGCCCTGCCACCTCGAAGTCATCAAATATGATAACAAAAAGGTCACTTTCCTGTTTAGTGATTGTCAGTACCTCACCCCCATCCTATACTTCTATGGTGTGGCTGCCAGTTGTATAAGTACTTACTTTGGCTTTACTCTTTCCTCTTGATTTCCACCCTCAGTAGAGGTACTAGGAGAAGCTTCCAGAGGCTAAACGAAATTGATAGCTAAAAGAGCCACACCAGAGGCAGAGCATTGAAGAAGGAGGGTTTGGAGGGCGTCATGAAAAACAATGGGTAGAGATGGTATGAGTGCATGTGGCCTATGTAGGGCAGAGTACTGGAGTCTGACAGTCTCCCATCAAACTACAGGTGGAACCGATCACTTCAGTGTGTGGCTTCCAGTTGTGTAAGTGCTAGTGCAATGTTATTTTCATGAGTTACTTTGGCTTGACTCTTTCATTCAGATTTTGCCAGAGGTTTCTCAAAGCTAAAGGAAACTGCTAGCTGAAAGAGCAAAAAGACCAAAGTGTGATGTAGCAGAACTCACCTCCTCCAACTTACAGAATGGACACAATAACATGGAGGAGAAAAAATAACCCTTGTGGGGGAACCTCTGCAGAATGAAGGTTACTGGATTAGCCTTCCCTCCAGGCTTCTAAAAAGTTATGATGCTAGCTGTTGATACACTTGGAGGAGTTTGGGATTTGGAACTCTAAGTTTCAAGCAGGATGAAGTAAGTGACCCATATTCTTAACAATGAGCTGATATGTACTTTAAGGAAGCAGAGATGTCCTCTCAACTCCTGAGGGAATGGCTGGAAAAACATGAGGAGTCTAGACCCAGACAAGATAGCGACACTCTAACATAAAGTATGAACCAGAAGGCAGTCATGATGTAATAGTTTTCAGTATCATATTGTAGGTAGTAGTTTGTTGAGGACTTAAATAGGGCACCAAGTGGATTTGTTGTAGAATAGGATATGTGGACCCATTAATTAATTCTGTCAGTTTTTTTATCTTGGTAAAATAAGGATAATGTGATCTGCTGTTGCTTTCTTGAGTCTGTTTTTGTTAGGTGATTTGTGAGATTAAAGATGGAAGAAGAAGAGGTAAATTATCATGGTTTTAGGAATCCAATGAATGCTAAGATCATCTTTGCTTGTAGATTAAGATTAGTGGAAGAGCTGAAATCTCTATCTTTTAATAGATCCATCAGTCTAGAATACAGGTTGTGATCCATATTCTTCCTTGTGAGAGGATCTTGAGGAGTAGATTTTCTCAAACCTTCAAGAAAAGCCTTGGTCGTTAGACAGGGTTAATAGGAGCATGTGGTATAAGGATGGACAGACATCTAGGTAAACTGTATGCTTGAGCTATATTGTTTCAAGCATAGTGTTTACTTTGATATACAGTATGCTTCAAACAGTATATTACGAGCATACAGTTTACCTTGATGTATGCTTGAGAGATACTGCTTCATCTTTGTGACTGTCACGCTAAATGTTTGAGAGTATAAGGATGCAAATTCCAGAACATGAGGAATGGAATATTGCAGAAGGTCTATATTTTGTAGGGAGCAGAAGGTAATTTACTTCTTCCATGCTACTCTGTAGGCAGAGTTTGTTGATGGAGCTATAGAATTCAAGTTGGTAGCAGTTGCATAGTCAAGATTAAAGATGTGAAGGTCAGATTTTCTGGTACCTCCTGGATGAGTCATGCTGGGTGAGGCAAATCAGAACCAGAACCAAAACCAAAACTAGAACCAGAATCAAAAGTGTACTACAGTACAAGTCACATTAAACTGTTCCTTCAGCTCACTGCTCTGGCATTGTTTTTATATGCGGACAATGCAGTGGCAACTCTAAATGCTTTAAATACAAACTCTGTTTCAACCATCCATCAGTTCAGAAGCAGCTCACATGCAATGCACTTTCAGCTGCCTTATAAAGTCTTTCCAGTGCAGCAGTAAACTACATCTCCCAGCAGTCTAAGCTGCTGGGCTACAGTACAGTGCTTGTCATTTTATATTGGAATTAATGAATTCCAATACCATTTTGTACCTTGTATGTGTTTTCCTTTTTTTTGTACTTTTTGTCTGAATACAGCAAATGGCAGCAGTTTTCTACAGCTGCTATAGTACAGTGTTAATCACGCAAAAGTTGCTGTTTGCATGATAGCCATTCAATGTAACATATACTGTGCTATTGCGCAAATTGCAGCTTTGGTGTGGCATGATCTTGGAGCAGATAAACAACTGCAAACAGTCAGTGAAGCTAGAAATAGTGGCATTTTGGGAGAAAAAGGAATAAAAGGGCAGAAATAACATGTAATATGCTAAACTGAATGTAAAAAACAGCAGTGAGTGGAGTCCTCAGATGTGGGGAAAACAACAAGGTGGTGGGGGCAGGGTTTTCAAACTGAATGCAGGATCGCTATTGGCTCAAACTTGGTGAGAGCTTCTCCAAGGGATTGGGTAGAATGACATGACAGTCAAGTTGTACTGAATACTGCAGTAGTAAAACTGGGTTCCAACTCAGTGGTTCAGTTTTTATGTTTGCTTGCACGCATGTGCAAGAAACATAGTGCCTTCATCGGAGATTTCAGAGGTGTGTCACCTCCTCCTCCAATTCAGTCAGTGGGCTGGAAGGCGCGGCCTCTGTAAGCCAATGCATTTTGGAGCTGTCTATGACACGCTCCAAAATGCAGTAAGCCTCCTAGATTGAAAAGGGGAGCTATGGTGAGAGCACCGATAAGATATCGGCTGCTCACGCGCCTTCCACCCTCCCCATACACAGACAGGCGTCGCAGCCCCGTACTGTATAGCCGACGAGGTGCCCAATCCCGTCAGCTGAGCTCGTCCCCCCACCCCAGTTGTAGGTGCCGCGCTAGGAAGCCCACCCCAGCGTGGCAAGCACCGTAGTCCTTTGACCGGCAGGGGTGCCCAATCCCCGTCAGCTGAAGCCCCAAGTCCTTAGGCCCTGCTGAGCCCACCCAGCGTGCGCCCAAGCAGTCACCATGATTTTTTTTTTAATTTTGCCGATGGGGTGCCAATCCCTCATCAGCTGAATGCCCCCAAGTCCTTGTGCCATGCTGGAGCCCACCCCAGCATGGCAAGCGTCTGACGTCTTTTTGTGTTTGAACCTATAAAATAAAAACTGTCCGCGTCTCCCAACCCCCTCCCACAACCCGCACCCACCACTGCGCACCAGCCTCCCCACCCCCCCCCTACCCCATACTTACCTCCGGACTCCGGCATGGCGATCTTAGGTGGACTGGGGCACGTCTGCACTCTTCAAAGCCGACCGCGAACTGAGGAAATGCCGGTAAGCTGTATAATGGGCTACATAGGGGGGTTTCAACTTTATTGCATATCTCAGGCATTTTTGGGAATTTTTGCACCAAATTTTCAACATGGGGTTTTTGGGACCCCTTCTCATGAATTATGTCACTGTCATGGCGTCATTCGGGACCGAAGGGTGATTTCGCACAGTGACTGTGCAGTGACTGCAAAATCACCCTTTGGGCCTGAATACCACCATGACAGTGACATCATTCATGAGAAGGGGTCCCAAAAACCCCATGTTGAAAATTTGGTGCCAAAATTCCAAAAAATGACTGTTTTTCGGATGCGTTGCACAGTTCCTACGCAGGCTCGTAAGTTCGTGAAATTTCAATATTTTCACTCCAGATTTTCAACATTGCCTTTTTACCATGCCTTCTTATGAGTAGTATAGCTGTCATTTTTCACATCTCACCCAAAATGTGTTTCCACCCATGTAGCGCAGAATGGCGCAGTCGGTGTGCAAAATCAATGTACGGGACAAATTAAGAAAATCACAGTGACATTGTTCATGAGCAGAGGTCTTAAAATGGCTATGTTGAAAATTTGGTGAAAAAATTCCTAAAAATGACTGTTTTACGAGGGTGCGTTGCGCAGTTCCTACGCACATTCGTGAAGTCATAAATTTTCAATATTTTACTCCAGATTTCCAACATTGCCATTTATCACACCTTCTTATGAGTAGTATAGCTGTCATTTTCACATGTCACCCAAAATGTGTTTCCGCCCATGTAGCGTACAATGGCGCAGTCGGTGTGCAAAATCAATGTACGGGACAAATTAAGAAAGTCAAAGTGACACTGTTCATGAGCAAAGGTCTTAAAATGGCTATGTTGAAAATTTGGTGAAAAAATTCCTAAAAATGACTGTTTTACGAGGGTGCATTGAGCAGTTCCTACGCACACTCGTAAGTTCGGAATTTTCAATATTTTCACTCCAGATTTTCAACATTGCCATTTTACCACACCTCCTTATGAGCAGTATAGCTGCCATTTTTCACATCTTGCCCAAAATGTGTTTCCACCCATGTAGTACACAATGGCGCAGTATGTGCAAAATCAATGTATGGGACACATTAAGAAAATCACAGTGACACTGTTCATGAGCAAAGGTCTTGAAATGGCTATGTTGAAAATTTGGTGAAAAAATTCCTAAAAATGACTGTTTTACGACCGTGCGTTGCGCAGTTCCTATGCATGCTCGTAAGTTTGCAAATTTAATATTTTCACTCCAGATTTTCAACATTGCCATTTTATTACACTTCCTTATGAACAGTACAGCTGCCATTTTCATATATGCTGCCAAAATGTGTTTGCACATATGGCGTACAATGGTGCTGTTGGTGTGCGAAAAGCAATGTTTAGGACAGATTAAGAAAATCACAGTTACACTGTTCATGAACAGAGGTCTTAAAATGGCTATGTTGAAAATTTGGTGACAAAAGTCCATAAAATGACTGTGTTACGAGTGAGCATTGCGCAGTTTCCACACACCCTCGTAAGTTCATGACTTTGTAATATTTTCAGTCCAGATTTTCACCAGTGGCATTTTTCACACTCCCTTATGAACAGTACAGCTGTCATTTTTCACAACATGGCTGAAGTGTGTTTTCACACTTTCAGCGCTGAGATGCATGGTCGCTGTGGGAAATCATTGTTCAGCACAGATAAAGAATATCACAGTGACACTGTTCATGATCGGAGGCACCAAAATGCCTGAGTTGACAATCTGCTGTAAAATATCCCCAACCTAATTATATTACGGGTGTGCCGTTGCACAGTTTCTATGTACGCTCATGACTTCACCATTTTTTAAATATTTTACTGCAGATTTGCAACATTGCCATTTTACACCTCATGAACAGTACAGCTGTCATTTTTACATCCTGTTGGAATGTTTTGCACCTGTGGTGCTAAATGCCGTACTAGCTGTGCATAAGCAGCTTTCGGATACCAAACTGATATTCCCCCTGTTCATGAGGTGGGGTCACAAAAAAAAACATGTTGAAAATTTGGAGTGAAAATACCAATGAATGCCTGAGGTATTAGGGTATCCAACCATAATGCCTAACCCTGTAGAGAATGACAGGCATCAGGGGTGTGACTTGGGATTCTTGCCTGTAATGCTCATACCATTCCACACCCTGCAGCCAGTGAGAGGCATCGAAGTATGCCTTGGACTCTTCAGCCCCAAAGTTCACCCCATTCTCCTATATCGCACCCATCTCACCATATTTCCTAATGAAATGGGGTGCGCATAAGGGCCAAAGACCCCAAGGAACACCGTGACACTTGTCAGTGTCTGCAGGGTGGGGTGTGGTGAAATGGCGTAGCAGTTATGCCTGATGACCCAAATGCACACCCCAATGCCTGTCACTCTCTGCAGGGTGGTGGTGGGGTTGGCTTCAGTTCAGTACTTCACTGCCATTCCTATTACGCAGCTCTGTAACTTCTACATTACCACTGCCAATGCCAGCAAGCAAACATTCGGCATTGACAAATGCTTGTTTTATGGGTTGCTCAATGAGTTGTACTGCATTGTTGAGTAAGCTGAAACTGAATATCAGCTAGAAACAAACCATTAGGAAATGTTTTTTAATTAATTGCAGTGAAAACTGCACATATTAACCAACTCATTGCAAAATGCCAAACCAGTGAGTTGGAGGGACAGTTTAATGTGACGTGTACTGTATATTAAAAGAATTAACGGTGCAGTGAATAGAACAACAAAAGACCAATGCTACACAACAGGTCTGGATCTGCCACATTCAAAAGGCTGTTGTGAACCAAAGGCATTCATTCTTCCTCCATCTGATCTATCCCAGCCCCTCCCTGCTCCACTGGAAAAGTCTTGCACAGGTGTAATGTTGATCTTGTCAGTGCAACAGATGCTTGTCCTGTAAGGAATGGAAGATGTGCATAGATAGATACAAGCAGCATTGTCTGTATGTAACTTTCTTTCAATAGTCAAGTGCTTAAAATGAAACTAGCCCTTTGGGCAGCTGTGACGGAGCAGTATATAAGTGTATGTGACAGCAGGCAGCCAGGTATGCTAGGAGGCAATGAGCAGAGGTGTACTACACTGACTGACATCCTACAATTTATCTTAAGGAAAAATGGACATGTTATTAAATGCAACTAACCTTCTGGATAACTGTGACAGAGCAGTACTTAAGTGAATGTGATAGCAGGCAAACAGGCATGCTAGGTGTCAACAAGCAGAGTCATAGAGTACTACATTGACAGAATGGACTTACTAATTTTTTAAGTAAAAATTACCGAGTGCTTAAATGAACCTAATCCTTTGGGCAACTGTGGCAGAGCAGTACACAAATGGACATGACAGCAAGCAGCCAGGCATACTAGGTAGCAACAAGCAGAGGTGTACTGTAGTGACTGACTTGTCATATAATTTTTTTTTTTAAATGAAAAACAGACAAGTGCTTAAATGTAAGTAGCCCTTTGGGCAACTGTAACAGACCAGTACACTAATGGACATGACTACAGGCAGACAAGCATGCTATGTGACAAGTAGAGGCATACTACACTGGCCAACTGGCCCTATATATTTGTGTTTTTTTTGTTTTGTTTTTAAGAAAAATATCAAACTGCAACTAACACCTTTGGGCAACTGTGACAGAGCAGTACATTTATTTGCTTTTGGACATTTTTTTTCAGTGTAGTTTAGCTCTAGTCCTTCCCTTCCCGATACCTACAGTCACTCCAGACAGTCTCATGCCAGGTCCTGCTTCCACTCCAGTCTCCATCCCTCTCATTGACTTCTATTAAAATATAGTACTTGTAAGGTATTGTTTCAATACAGTTTAGTTCTAGCCCCCTCCTAACCAGTGCTCACACAACAGCCACACTAAAGTGCCTCCTGCCAGACTTTGCTTCAGTCTTCATCTCTCTGACCTTTTTAAAAAGATATTATTTTTTTCAGGTATTTGTTCAGTGTAGCTTAGCCCTGCCCTCAACCCCAATGACCAATGCTCACTGCCTGGACCATTCCTGACCCTGTTCTGCTCCAGTCTGTCTTTCTTATTTTTAATAATATATTTTATTTTCTTCAGGTATTTGTTCAGTGCAGATTTAGCTGTAGCCCCTCCCCCGCCCAATGCCCAGGACCCACTGTTTGCCCTGGACAGCTTGCCAGGCTCAGTCTCCTTACTGCTAAATCAGTAATCTCTATATTTTTAAATGGGTATTTTTTAGTGTAGTTTTTGTTTAGTTCAAGGGTTTGAATCCAATAGAATGTCTGGAGAATGGTTCCGTGGAATTAATTGAGAGGTAAGAGAGTGTACTCAGTCTGATTCAATAGGATGTCGAGGAATTTTCCAGTGGCGATTATTGTTAAGTGACGGTGCTTCCAAATTGTCTGAGTGCAAGACATGGTACAGGTGGAGGAATGTCACTAGATAGGGATTGTCACTTTGATGAGAAGAACTGCTAATCCTTGAAACATCAAACATTAGTGGCGATGCCAGCCAGGGCAGCAGAATGAGGCAGATCAAGCAGGAGATGTCATCAAACAGATGCGTGAGTGCTGGATGGCTAAAAGCAGGGAAATTGCCCAAAAGAAAAGACATAGAAGCAAACTTGCTAAAGCCCTGGGCAGCTGCAGCAACGTAAATTAACTAGGCAGTACAAAAGAATAGTGGTCCTCCCAAACAGGCCATAGATGTTGGAGACGTGGATAAGTAAGAAGTCTGCCATGGTAACAAAGAACTGAGCGTTGCAATCCAGGAGTCGGGGAAAATCCTTAAGAAGTGACAAGGCATTGTGGAGATGGCACTGGGTGCAGAAAAATTGATTGGAGAGAGGAACTGGCAGGAGATGATGCCCTTGGAGCTCAGGAAATGAAGAGGCTACACAGGAGGGCAGACAGTCAATGTTAATTATGCAGCACTAGCTGTGAGGAAGCTGGGTGAAGCCAGTGACTATCGATGATGTAATAGTATGCCAGACAAAAGGATTGACTGATGATGGACCAGTACGAAAGGCTGGCAAGACTGACTGATAAGATCGACTGAAAGAATACTGATATGAGCAAAACCAGCAGAAGTAATGACCAACCAAGTCCTATAAGAAGCCAAAGTAATTGTGACATAGGAAGTAGGATCCTAGGTAGCGAGAGGCAGCAATGTCAGTGAATGAATCAGTGAGGAGCAGTGCAAATGCATCAAGGAGTAGTAGCGGAAGATAGTTGTGGATTTGGCAGGAATAAAGAAATTACATGAGTAACATGAATACCGTATATGCAAGTAAGGCAAAGGCAGGTTAGTTGTGTAGGGAGCAGTTGCAGAGAATCCAAAAAACATGTGAACACAAGGGCTTCAGTGGAAGATGTTTAATATCTTGAAATCCATGGAGGTTATGAGGTTAATGTGGGTGTGCATGGATAACCAAAAAGCCATGTAGGTGAGGAACCAGGCATAGTTCAACGAGCTGCAAAATATATGAACATACAAAATTGGCAGCAGAACAGATCTACTGATGTATCAAAGTCTGCTCAATTGTGCAGCTAGCCACCTAGCATGCAACTGCCCCTCCCCATCCCATTGACCTCTCTTTGTTGTCCTCCTCACCCACCCTTACCCACCTCTGTACTCTGTCCCAAGCGTTCTTCAAACCAACCACATTTTTGCTTGATTTCACACCTTCTGGTAGTGCATTCCACCTTGCCACCACTCTCTCTCTCTCTGAAGTAATGCCTCCTTATCTCCCTCCTGAATCTCTCCCCCTCTATTCTCAGTCTGTGCCCCCAGGTTTCCCCTTCCTCTCCTTAGTTTAAACACCTCCTCTGAGGTGTGGCTTGAACGCCAGTGAAGATGACCACTTAATCCATCAGCTCGATCCCCAGCTACCAAAATTGGTGCTGTTCTATGGGCATTCAGGGACTTCTAAGCCCCCCAAGGTGATTGCATGCAACCATATCTCCTCAAGTTTACCTACAGCGGGTTTCTGGTGCATCTCTGGCTCTGGTAAATAGCTTTGCAGCACCAGCCCACATGTGGCCTGCTGCACCTCAGCTCAGGCCCTAAATACACTGAACCTGTGGTAATATCAGCGCACTGCTAACTACGCGCCAGGGTCCGACTACAACAAACACAGCTGCTGAAGAGCAGGGAACAAGATGGTCCTAAATCAGGAGGTGTCTGCTTGTTGTGGACTTCGCTATCATTACAATATGGCTCTACCCAAAGACACCTTGTAACATTTCGATTATACTCCCAGGAAGGCCACTACACAGCCAGTCGATGTCAGTGCATTGCTGCAGCATATTGCAACTATGCTGGAAACCCTCCTGATGAGGGTAGATACTATTTCAACAACTTTGTCTGACACTGTCACAGAGGTGAGGGAAATTAATGATAAATTGAATGTAGTGGAACAATGCACTGATGACCTAGATGTCGATCAGGCTAAAATATGGCAGCGTCTACGAGACCAGGATGAAAAGCTGGCTACACTTTGGAGGAGGGCAGAAGACCAGGAAAATAGAGGAAGGCACAACAATATCAGAATACTTGGGATACCAGTGGGAGCTGAAGGGTAAAAATACTGAAAGTTTTCTCAATGATGAGATCCCCAAAATAGTAGGAGAGAGATAGGTAGGACTGGTAGAGACTGAGAGAGCACAATGCATACCCAGTGGCACTAGGCCCTGGCAGGGCCCCCCAGGCCTATTATTGCCTACCTACTGAGATATTCAACAAAAGAAAGAATCCTAAGGCTGCTCAGGATAAAGGTGAACTGATGCGGCAGGGGGCTCGAATTTCTTTCTATAGAGATTTCTCAGCTAAAGTGGCAGCCCAGAGCAAAGCCTTTACCCCTATAAAGAAAATGTTGGCTGAACAAGGTTTTTGATATGGTTTCAGGAGCCTGGATTACCTCTGTGTGTCCAGAGAGGGAAGATACATCATTGCAGAATCTCCACAAGAGATCGAGGAATGGGCCCACAAATATTGGACTAGATTATCCATCAGGATCACATCTCCCAAGAAGCTTTGGGTGCCAGGACCTAGATTGTGAGAAGCTTGGACCAATTCCTTAACGAATGGCTCCTGGGAGAACTCTAATCGCAACTGGGCTGTGTCACATTCCAATATCCCCCTCAGGTCTCCTCCCTCTCGCAAGCCATCTGAGTCAATCAACAATAATAAACAGACACAATATGGGCTAGCTACATCACTCTCTCCTGCTCTACCTCAGCGGAGCTTAAATCAGATGACCAGAGTTTCTCAACACTCCTTCAGCGATCAGGGCTCTCCCTCTAAGGGCCCACAGGAGACACCGCCTACTAAGCTGACAATGGAAGAATACCCTGACATAGACTACACGGAGTACAATCCAGATGAGATCCTTATGGAAGTGGAAAACACACATTCTGGGTGGACTCTCACCCAGATATCAAGGGATACCAGGATTTTCCAAATGCCCTGGTGAAACCAGGCCTGCTGACCTTCGTAGAGGTGGTAACTAAGGATCTCCCCTCACACGTAGGGGCACCGGACAATTCTAATGAACTGAGTCCAAATGACTGAACTTGATACAGCTGAACTTTGCTCTTTTGTTGTTTCCCCTTGTTTTCCCTGTTTTGGGAAACACAGTCAGTTGCCCAACAGTAAAGGCAGCCCTGTTCATTGTATATTGCCTATCACCCCCGTGACATTGCTTACAGTATAGAGGTAATCCGTTCGATGCTGCCAGTGGCTGTAATGCTTGGGCAGATGGGTATAATTCCCTTCTCTTGCAAGTGGCATCAGCCTCCCCTCCCCCCTGCTATTCTCTGGGCTGCACACTTATTCCTGTACAATAAAGGATTCCTGTAGCAACTAGGGGGGCTCCCCAAATTGCTGGCTGTTGATTTTGAGATTCTGCCTTGGGGTGGCTTCAGGGGATGGGGGATTGCCAGTTACGGTGGCTCTCCGGGGATCCGGGGATGGCATTTCTTTCTTTTACCCTCAAAGCAATGACTCACCTCCCCCCTTCCTCCTATGCCCTGGCACCCCCCCTCGCATCAGAGGCCTCCCCCTTTTTTCCCCTCCCCTATCCCTCGTTCCTGATTGTCCTACTCCAATATATATATATATATATATTTACAGCTGGGGAAGGAGAAGGGTGTTTTTGCTTGACTTATCTCCACATTCCTCCATATAGGTGATCGGGTAGCATGGTGAAGTGCTCCTTCTAGATAGAGCAAAGGATAGCACCTTGTGCAATTTCCCATTCACATCTAGCATAGTGCTTTACTTAAACTTAGACGTTATCAATTTATACAGTTAATGTGTTTAGTTTATATACCCTGATGAGGGGGACATTGTTAAAGTTTATATTTTCTTGTCAACAAGTCAATTTGTGATGTGTTTAGTGGTGTAACTTAAAATATTTTTCTCCCTATACCGGGCTACTACTGCCATTGCTGCTTGGGTATAGATCACCTCACTACACTTGTCACCTAATTCTCTTTCTTTTGTTTCCCGCTATCTGCTATCTCCTGCTCCTCTATCTCTTCTGAACAAGGGTGGTGAGTATTTGTACAATATCTAATTTCAAGGAAAGATGCAGAATTCTAACGTGGGGTAAACCTAATATCATGGAATGTGAAGGGTTTAAACCACCAGGTCAAGCGATCTATGGTTCTTAGGCACTTACACTCCTTGCAGGCGGATGTTGCACTCATCCAAGAGACCCACCTCACTGCAAGAACTGTACTGTGGCTTTAAAAGGCATGGGTGGGCAAGGTCCTAGTGAGTTCTGCGCCCACTAAATCTAAGGGGGTAGCCATCTTGCTTAAACAATCATGCTCGTGGGTTCCAGAACAAGTTACCACCGACAAACTAGGTCACTGGATAGTGGTCCGTTTCTCTTACCCTGGGGGATGGGTGCTTGAAGCAAATGTCTACGGACCAAATTTGGATAACCCAGAGATCCTGCTGGATCTTAACAAGGCAGTGGAGTCCCTTGCTGCTGACTATTCGCAGGTCCCCATAATGATGGGTGGGGGGGGGACTTGAATCTTACTCCAGATATATTTCTCAACAAGTCCAAACCAACCCCCCAAACACATCTGAAAACACTGTTGGCACTCCAAGAGATCATGGTAGAGTGGGGTATGATGGATGTGTAGTGCAGGGATCTTCCATCTGGACGGGATTACTCTTTTTTCTCCGCAGTACATACTACATATAGCTAGATAGATCTTCGGTTCGCGGACTCCTCGGCAGCAGGTGACATTTCTGGCACCAGAATTCATAATATCCTGGTCTCAGATCATGCACCAGTATCATGTCTATACACCCCCTCTGGGCAAGGGAGTCGGGCACTAGATGGAGATGCAACCCATTACTCCTTCGTGACCCAAAATTTCATTCCATGATTAGGGAAATGGCTAAGGATTATTTTTCTCGCAACAAAGCTGTGGACACCTCAGCCACTACAGTATGGGAGGCCTTCAAGGTGGTGTTGAGAGGGCAAATTATCACCTGCTCTGCACATCTAAATAAAAATAGATGAATGGAATTGAATAAACTACAAACTGAACTCTCCTTACTAGAAACTACAGTAAATTCAGAAACCCCTCCTCCCGAGTACAAGACCCCTCTCTCCTTTGAGACATTTTCGGGTTGAAATACTGTATTAACACTTTGCTACATCAAAAGGCAGAGTGGGCACTCATTAGAGCCAAGTACATCTATTGGGAAGGACGAGCTAAATGAGACAAACTGTTAGCATATCAGCTGTGTAAGCAACAGATGGCTTCCTGTATCCATGCCCTTAAGGATGCGAGAGGTCAGGTGGTTACAACACCCCAAAAAATCAACGAGTGCATGCAACTATTCTACCAATGGTTATACCACACAGATGTCACCTTTGACCCCAGCCAATTACAAGATCACCAGGCAGATTTCTGCGCTGCTGCTAAAATCTCTCAATTACCTGAGGGTCTCAGGATTGCCCTAGACAAATCATTTACAGAAAGAGAGTTACTGAATGCCCTAAACCAGCTGGCCAAAGGTAAATCTCCTGGTTTAGATGGCATGACCACTGAGCTTTGTCAAGCTATGAGTGCTGAAATTAGCACTCCTCTTCTCTCGGTACTGCAGGAGTCACATTTGACTGGCATTCTTCCCCATCCATGTGCGAAGCTCTAATTACTCTCCTCCCCAAAAAATCAGATGATCCCCCAAATTGTGCCAACTACCATCCAATCTCCTTAATATCAGTCAACAACAAAATAGTAGCCAAAATGTTAGTTACATGTTTAATAGCGGCCTTGCCCTCAATTATTCATTTGTCCCAAGTAGTATTCACCAAAGGTTGTGCAGCGGTTGATAATATTAGACTAGTCTCTAATCCGAAATGGCTGGCAATGCAATCCAATACCCCTATGGCAGCTATGGCAGTGGATTTTTGCAAGGCCTTTGACTCCGTCGAATGGCCTTACCTTCATGAAATCCTCCAACACTATGGGTTTGGGCCCTTTTTCAGGCAGTGGATTCATGTGTTGTACAATAATCCCTCAGCAAGAATCCTAACTAATAATGATATATCAGCTCACTTTTCTTTACAAAGGGGCACAAGACAAGTTTTTCCCCTCTCCCCTTTACTGTTGTTAGTGGCCTTGGATCCCCTTACAGGGAAACTACAAGCCTCGGAGGACATTAAAGGTATACAGGTAGGACAGGGCAATTTCCTGACCGCCTCATATGCAGGTGACCTGCTCTTAACACTAGCCAGTCCTAAGGAATCTCTCCCCAAGGTTTTGGAGGTTCTCAATCAGTTTACAGAACTGTCTGGACTGAAAATCAAGCAAAAAAAGACTAGTGTAGCCACCCCTTAACTCGTCTTGTACAATTTTGTGCCTGCAAGGTCTAAACTTAGCCTGGGCTCCATGTAGCTTCACATATCTCGGAATAAAAATCCCAGCAAAGTAGCAACATCTTGAAAGTGTCAACTTCAGTCCCTTAATTAATCTACTAACCATGGAGATAAATCATTGGTGCTGCCTTAACCTCTCTCTTGCGGACAAAGTAGCAGCAATTCGGATGCTGCTCTTACCCAAAGTTGCCTACCTCCTTAATAATCTCCCTATAGCCTTATCGGGCAAAGTGTTTTGTCTGTTAGACAGATTGATTGCTTTCTTTCTATAGGAGGGTAAGACACCTAGGTGGAGCTGTGGTAAGATGCAGGCCCACTGGACCAAAGGGGGTATGGGACTTCCATGGCTGCAGGGCTACTACTGAGCATACATAGTGGCGCAGGCCACTAGATGGTTTGTCCCTTCCCCATCCCCCCTACTCAGTGGGTACAGCTGGAGTCTCAATTGATGCAGATTACCCCCTTGGGTCTACTTCTATCCAATGCTCCCATAAACCCCAGTCGGATCACGCCAGACATGGCCAAGACAAGTAAGGCCTGGTTCAGACTCATGGCAGCTTCCAAGACCTCAAAGTCTGCAAGCATTATTCCCCTCTGGTATATGGCTCTCTGGCATAATCCTCTTATTACAGTGGACAACAAGCCTCTGGACTGGCTGACATGGGAAAGCAAGGGGATGCATATTGTATAAGATCTATATATGCCCAACTCCAGCACGATGATGTTTACACAGATTAGTGCCCAATACTCCCTGCACTCTAGGGACTTTTGGAGATAGCTACAGCTCTGTAATGTGGTTCAGACAATTAAGGGTACACTTAAAGCTGACCTTAAGTGGAGTAGGGTATCCTCATTATACCTTAGTGCTTCCCATCGGGGCCTTGTCGGATGCTTCTATAGCACCTGGCAAGAGGCACAGCCAGATCACACTGAATCCTGTAGGGCTACATGGGGCGTGGATCTTCAAACCCCTATCACCACAGGCATATGGTCCCAATGCCTTTACTTAGCTCACTCTCTGTATCAGGATGTGAGGAGTCAGTTGATACAACATAAGATTCTCCTTAGGTGGTACTGCACACCAGCAGCTCACCACTCATGGGGAATTCTTCCCCCATGCAAGATGTTGGAGATGCAAGCATGACCAGGCAAACATACTACACATCCTATGGGAATGTGAGGCCTTAATCCCCTTCTGGGCTGCCATTGCAATGGACTGTTCTGGAGTGCTAGGACTACCTGTTGACATCTCTAATCCACTACTATTACTAGGAGACCCTACCCCACTGGGCCCCTTTCCGAAACCACATAGGGATTGGCTATTAGCAGTCCTTCTGGAGGCAAAAAGGTTTTTACTCATGTCCTGGAGACAGGCACTATCCCCTTCTATCACCCTATGGCACTCTGCTGTTGCATGGTTAGCCAATTTTGAAAGACTCATGTACACCAGTCATGGCAGCTTCCTATCTACTACCAAAAATGGGAAGCTTAACTGAACTCCGCTTTATGTACGGTTCCCCTTCCTCCACTGCTTAACACCCCTTGAACAGTGAAACACAAAGGTAATAAAAACTGGTAGACGGAAACACCCTGTGGGATTGACTTTAAATTGTTGAGGAGCAGTTATATCTTTCTAACTTAACTATAACCTTTCTCCTTTTAACACTATGCTTATTTTCTGAAACCTCCACTATAGTATTATAGGGGAAACACATAATACTATTAAGAAGAGTCCTACAGCAAGGTAGCTTGTTGGTCTATTCAGTATTTAACTTAGCTTAACATACATAGACAAGGCTGATTGCCAGACCTGTTTGTAAAGAGTTTTCTGAGGAATAGTTAGAAGTTGATAATCATATGTGATTTCTCATGGGGTTAAGGTGAGATTTATATTATATTATTGGGAGTGTCTTGCTAAAGATGTTATACCAAAGATCAAGTGTATACACCTTGTGTCTTTTTCCATGAATGTACTGACTTTGTTTTGCTGGAAAGTAAATATAATGAAAATTGTTTAATGATAAAAAAAAACATCCCCTCTGCTCCCCGTTGATACCTTGTAGATACTTGAAGGTATCGATCATGTCCACCCATCCTGCCTCTCTTCCAGTGTATACATATTTAATTCCTTTAGCCTTAACTCATAGTCCATTCCCTCCATCCCCTGAATCATCCTTGTCACCCTCCACTGTACTCCCTCCAGCAGATTGACATCCTGTCTCGGGTATGACCTCCAGAACTGCACACAGTACTTCAAGTGCGGCATGACCAGTCAGCTATAGAGGGGCAAGATCATCTCCCTGCACCTGGATGTGAATCCCTGTGTTATGCACCGCAGCATCCTGTTTGCCTTCTCTGCCACTCTCCTACATTGGGCAGTATTGTTGATGCTCCTTGTTACCAATAACCCCAAGTCCTCTTCCTCCTCAGTGATCCTCAGCTTGATTCCCCCCAAGCCAGTATTCTCTCCTTGGGTTCCTAGCCCCAAAGTGCAACACCTTACATTTTTTCACATTGAACCCCAGCTGCCACTTCCATGACCATTATTCCAGCTTGGTTAAGTCCCTGTGTTGTTGCCTCGGTCCCTCTTCATCATCTACTACTGCACCCATTTTGGTGTCGTCGGTGAACAGGCTAATCCTGCTCACCACCCCCTGTGCAGTGTCCAAGAGAAATAGCCCAAACAGCACCGGACACAGCACCGAGCCCTGCGGCACCCCACTCATCACAGATCTAGGCTGTAAGACTCCCCTCCCCCACTACCTCCACCCGTTGTAGCCTACCCCTTAGCTAATCTGAGATCCAACATGCCATCTTTGTTACCACTCCCACCCTAGACAACTTCACCCCTAGTCACCCATGGAGCATTGAATTGAAGGCCTTGCTGATATCCAAGTACAGCACATCCACAGCATGACCCCCATCCAGCTCCCTCATTACCCAGTCATAGTACTGTATAAGACTGGTATGGCAGAATCTCCCTGAAACAAACCCATGCTGCCTCCCATCCTGAAGATCACTGCCCTCCAGAAATACCAATAGCCTTTCTTTTAGTATCACCTCCATGAGCTTTCCCACTATGGACATCAGACAGACTGGCCTATAGTTCCCTGGTTCATCCCTTTGACTGCTTTTATGTAACAGTACTACATGGGCCACCCTCCAGTCCTGAGACACCTCTCCCAAGGAGTGATACTGAGATGACTGATCCAATAGGATGAAATGGTGGGCACTGGACAGTAGCCAGGAGGAATCGAGGTGGAATTTCAGAGTGGGACTGTTATCCATAGCAGTTTTTTTTTCACATCAGACAGAAGAGGTGGACAGAGACAGACACAGTGGGAGAGCACTGAGATGCCAGAAGGATCCAAGTAGAATCCCAGGTGGAAGTCACAGCTGAACTGAAAGACAATATTGCTCAGGGAGCAAGGAATTTAGAACTGATCTTAATGCAGGAGAGGTGTCAGTAACTGCAATGCAGACACTTGGCTAGAAAATTCCAGTCTTCAATGGAGGAGGCTGAATTCAAAGCCCATGGATGGGCTGAAGAAGCAGAGGGAGAAGGCCTGGGTGATCCTGCATGCCTGTCTTCTGAGGTGGATGCCAAGGAATGGTAGACATGGCCTAATAATGGAAAGTAAACTGAACAAAGCTGGAGATGAGTAAAGGCATAGAAGATGGAATTGGACGATGCTGGAGAGAACTGAAGTAGTAAATAGTGTGATTGAATGAAACAGGCTGCCATCCCTGGGAGACAAGGTGATCCTATTTTCCCATGGATGCCAGAAGCGGGAAGTAGGGACAAAGGCATTCAGTGCATTGGTAGAGAATGGGTTCGTTACAAAATGAAGATGAACGATGTAGACTCCCATCCCGGAAGCCTGGGCAAGCCCACTTTTGCTCAATGTCTCTCTAGGCAAAGCTAGGGACGGAAACCATTGCAATTATGATATAGGATGGAATGATGATAAAAAACAAAAATGAGGAACAGAACTCCCATTCCAGGTAGACGAGGCGAGCCTACATTTACTCAATACCCCACCAGGTAGAGTTAGGGACAGAGACTGTCTGATTGTTGGTAGTGATTGGAAGTGGCAGAGAGTGTAGTTGAATGAAACAGGCTCCCATCCTTGGGTGTCTGGGTGAGCACACCTTCATTCGATACCCTAGAAGACAGAGCTAGGGAAGGAGACAGCTGAATAATGGAATGATGGTAGGAACTGAAGATTAGGAATGGGCTCCCACCCATGGCAGGCAAGCAATCCTACCTTCGCTTGACACCCCAATATGCAGAACTAGGGACAGAAACCATTTGACTGATGGAATAGCATAGGTTGATTGCAGACTGTAATCAAAGAGCGGAACTCCCATCTCTGGTGGACATAGCAGACCTACTATAATATTGATGCAGGTAGGAGTTAGGAGGCTGGGTGAAGCCAGTGGCTGTTGGGTATCCAGGAAAGCCAGTAATTGAACTGATCAGAATTAGGTAATGGAACTGATACTGTTACACATGATTTCCAAAAATGCCAATGTGGCTGCACAGGAGAGAGGTAGGAGATCCCATGAATGTTGTGGAAAAGCAGTAATGGTGGTCAAACAAGGTTAGAGTGGGACAATAGACAGAGATTGCTGTACAACAGAAAATGAATGACCATATCTGCATGACTCATGCTACCTCTGCATGTAAAATAAATTATTATAGTAAGCACAGAATATGACAGGCATGCATGTAGTTCTTGTGGGATACATTGTCACTCAAAATCCAGATAATCAGGATAGATTCACCAGATAATAACTACAGTGTTTAGTCCTGTGCACATTATCTGAATCCTCCCAGAGTAGATAAAGCCTGTTTACTGGGTTAAATGCTTCAGGCTGAAACTACATTATCTGCCAGTGTCAAGTGATAAAGTTTATTTGTATTTCATTTTCCTTCTGAAATGTAGCCTAAGATCTTTCAATCAGTAACAGCAGTACTATGAGGAAAAGACTCACAAGGAGATACAGGAGTAATGGATTCCAGAGGCCAGTGGTTTCAATACTGTGCAAAATGGTTGAGCAGGAGGTGCAGCAAATGGATCAGTAAGTTGCCAATTGGCTTCGAAGTCCCAACTACAGCAATGGTGCTCTGGAGAGAAGGTGCAGCTGGAAGCCAAGCACAGTGTTTGATGTCACACTGGAAGCACTGAAAGAGAAACACAGTGGTGGCTAGCAGTGCACAAAATGTTCAGAAAAAACAAGAGGAGACAGAGGAGGGATGGAAAAAACACATAAACCAGATATGAGGGAAATCATGGCAAGAAGAGGAGCAAGAAGGAACAAGAACAGGGGATGAAGCAATGGAAGGGAGAATGGGAAAGGCAGGGGGGTGGGAGGAGGAGACAAACACAAGAGAAACAAGCATTTGTCAATGCCTAATGTTTGCTTGCTGGCATTGGCATTGGTAGTGTAGGAGTTACAGAGCTGCATAATAGGAATGGCAGTGAAGTATTGAACTGAAGCCAACCCCTCCACCACCCTGCAGATACTGACAGGCATTGGGGTGTGCCTTTGATCGTCAGGCACAACGGCCATGCCATTTCACCACACCCTACCCTGCAGACACTGACAAGTGTCACGGTGTGCCTTGGGGTCTTTGGCCCTTATATTCACCCCATTCCATCAGGAAATATGGTGAGATGGGTGCTGTATAGTAGAATGGGGTGAACTTTGGGTCCGAAGAGTCCAAGGCACACCTCGAAGCCTCTCACTGGCTGAGGGGGGTGTGGGTTGGGGTGGAATGGTATAAGCATTACAAGCGACAATCTCAAGTCACATCCCTGATGCCTGTCAGTCTCTACAGGGTGGGGTGTTATGGTTGGTAACCCTAACGCCTCAGGCGTATGTTGGTATTTTCACTCCAAATTTTCAACATTGATTTTTGTGACCCCCACCTCATGAACAGTGGCAATATCAGTTTGTAAGCTGAAAGCTGATTTTGCACAGCGACTATGCCATTTGGCACCACAGGTGCGATAACATATTTCAAACAGGATGTGAAAAATGACAACTGTCCTGTTCATGGGGAGGTGTAAAAACTGCAATGTTGAAAATCTGCAGTGAAAATAATAAAAAAACTGGTGAAGTCACAAGTGTGCATAGAAACTGTGCAACGCACACCCGTAATGTGATTAGTTTGGGGATTTTTTACAGCAGATTGTCAACACAGGCATTTTGGGACCTCCGCTCATGAACACTGTCACTGTGATTTTCTTAATCTGTCCCTAACAGTGATTTCATTACTTACCACGCATTTCAAGCGCTTGGAAGTGGAAAACACATTTGGCCATGGTGTGAAAACGACAGCCATACTGTTCATAATGAAGTGTGGAAAATGCCAGTGGTGAAAATCTGACTGAAAATATTACAAATTCATGAACTTACAAGGTGCGTGGAAACTGCACAATGCTCACTTGTAACACAGTCATTTTATGGACTTTTTTTAAAATAGCCATTTTAAGACCTCTGCTCATGAACAGTGTCACTGTGATTTTCTTAATCTGTCTGGAACATTGGTTTCGCACACCGACTGCGCTATTGTGCGCTACATGCACGGAAACACATTTTGGGAGAGATGTGAAAAATGACAGCTGTAATGCTCATAAGGAGGTGTGGTAAAATGGTGATGTTGAAAATCTGGAGTGAAAATGTTAAAAATATGCGAACTTACAAGCGTACGTAGGAACTGCGCAATGCACACTCGTAAATCAGTCATTTTTGGGAATTATTTCACCAAATTTTCAACATTGGGTTTTGGGGGGCCTACCTTATGAACTGTGACACTGTCGTTTCACAAATCAGTCCCAAAAGGTGGTTCCATGCAGTGACCGCAAAATCAGCTTTAAGGGACAATTAGCGCCATGACAGTGCCAGAATTCATGAGGGGGGTCACGACAACCCCATGTGGAAAATTTGGTGCCAAAATTCCAAAAAATGCCTGAGATATGCATCAAAGTTGAAAAAAACCTGTTTATTCCATTACACAGCTTACCAACATTTCTTCAGTTTGCGATCGGCTTTGAAGGGTGCAGACATGTTCCTGGTCCACCGAAGATCGTCTCGCCAGCCTCCAGAGGTAAGTATGGGGTGAGATGGGGTGTGGGGAGGTTGATGCACAGAGGGTGGGTGCGGGTTAGTGGGCAAGACAATCAACGAAGGACCATTTTTTTCTTTTCAGGTGATTGTTTTCTTTTTAGAAAGACGACATGGGACTTGTACCATGCTGCAGTGGGCTCCCAGTGTGGCAACTGGAAGTCTTTTTCTTTTGGGGGGGTTTAATTGAGCCGATGAGGGATTGGGCACCCCCATCACCCTCACTTATGCCACGCTGGGGTGGCCTCCCAGCTTGGCACCTAGAACTCTGGGGGGTGGGAGTACAGAGCTGATGAGGGATTGGGCACCCCCATCAGCCATACTGTGTGCGGAAGGCAGCGGGAGCGCTATTCAGAGACACTCAGAGGGTTGGGGAATATTATTACAATACTGATCAGGAGTGCCAACAGACGACAACTGCGTCTACTTTTTCAGTCTCATTGGGGTTCTGTTTTCCTACTTTTATCAATGCTGCTCCTACCCTGAACTCTGACTCAGCATTCCAAGAATGGCAATTAGATCTTTTTTTGAAACATTCCAAGAGCGTCATTTTAGTCACTTGCCTCCTCCCGGAAACATAGTCTTAGGAAAAGTTCACTTCAAACTGAATTTATGTTCCAGGAAGAGAAAGCAGAGATGTATACAAGCAGGATTGCTGGTAATATGCTAATCAACACTATCTTATCACTGCTCACTAAAGCGGTCTCTTCCTTGCAACTGTACGCCACTGCATTTTCAACTGCTGTCATAGACAGCTGCAGCATTCATTGGTGAACTGTGGCCATGCCTGCAAACACACTGACTGAACTGAAAGACAGAGTGCCACACCTACAAAAACTCAGATGATGGCACTATGTTTCTTGCACATGCATGCAAGCAAACATAAAAACGGGAGTGGGGGGACCAGAAATGAGCAAAGCAAAGGAAAAATGAAATAGAAAAGGAAACAAACAGTAGAAATGGAGCCCAGGAGAGGAGAGGGGAAAAGAACAGCAGGGAAAGCACCCAGCTATGCCAGTCATGCAGTCGCAGGAGCCAGTAGAATGGAAAATCACACACCAGTTGAGTTTCACAATGCTCTAAGCTTAAGCAGCTGGGAGAGGCTCCTTTAGTTGGAATGTGGGAGGAGCTATTCCCCCACAATGAACATCAGATTTCAGCCCTCACAAAAAACAATGTATTTTTATTTTAAAATTCAAACATCCTCTACAACCCCAAGCCAACCAATACTTAGTATCTCAGGTTCAGTCCTCCCAGTGAGCTCTGTCTATGTGCTGCTTGCTGCTGCAGCATTTGACTTGCCACCCACCCACTCACCAACTCCACCCTAGAAGCTAGCCAGCCAATCAGTCAGTCAGAACCATTATAATCTACCTTATTCCCTACCCTGACAGGCACCACACTGAGTCCACTTGCATGCCCCCAGTCTCTACAGGCATTGAGTGATTTGTAATGCTGCTTACCGTCCTCTCTTCAATTATTCTCACCACTGTCTCTGGGTTCTACCTCGTTCAGCTTGATTCTACCCTTCTCCTCCTCAGCCCACCAGCAGCACACCAGTGCCACAGTGCCAGTGCCACTCCTCCGACATCCATCACTCAGTCCCCCTTCCCCTGCCCGAGAGGTTGCCTATGCCAGATTCCCCCCAGCTGCCAGCAGCAGCCAGCCCAGACAGTCAAAAAGTTCACTTTCCTCCCTACCCCACCTCCTGATGTGGCAACTTGTAGTACACTCCAATCTGTTTCTCTTTCTCTGACTGATGGAGGAAAGAGCATGCTACACATCTAAGTAACTGGGCCTTAATGGCCACAGAAATTGACCCCCCAACTCCCTCTCTCTCTCTTAACCCCTCTGCCAACCAATGGAGAAGAGAGGATTATGCAGAGCTCTAGTGCCCTACTGGGTGCCACATCCAATCTAAGTTGACAAACAAATTATGTAGTTGCCATATTGATCCTAGTGAGAACAGATTCAGAAGCACATGGTTTGATACCTTTTATTGGACCGACATAGATGTTACAACAAAAGAATCTTTTTCTTTTGTTGTAACATCTATTTTGTCTAATAAAATTTATCAAATAATTTGCTTCTGGATCACATCTAATCAAAGTAATTTGGCCATAGTGGCCATATAGAAGGGAAAATACTTTCTTTAAAAGTATAGTAGATGGCAGGGGGTTGATAAAGGCAAACCAGCTGTGGTCTGAATCTGGCCTGCCTGATCAGACTGGGCAGTACCCTGGACTGGACAATACCCTAACCTGAATCTCTGACCTGCCAGTACACACCTAGCTGATATATATATATATATATATATATATATATACTATATATATATATATATATATATATATATATATATATAGAGAGAGAGAGAGAGAGAGAGAGATGTGTGTGTGTGTATATATATATATATATATATATACACACACACATATATACAGTATATTTAAAATATATTATGGTAGCACGGTAGGGTTGAGTAGCACTTTTAAGGTTAAAGGGTTAAATTTTGCACCTTAATAACTTTTCCACCATTTAATGGATTTGCCTGAAATATAGTATGCTCAATTGGGTATGGTAGATCTTGGGATTTGCCAAGTTTTGTACCGGTCAGACATACGGCTGCGGAGTTATTAAGCGACAACCAATTGCGCAATTATGCTTTTTTGTGATTTCTTTGCTCTCGCCTACAGGTTGCATGGTTTGTGTGACCGGTCCAAAAACTTCAGGGAACATGGGGTCCCCAATGTGCCTTTTGAAGCTTTTATAAAAAAATATTGAACTGTTCAAAATTTATTCAAAAAACAAGTTCCCATTATAAGTCAATTGGAAAAGTTAACAAAAAGTTTGACAGTGTCGCAAATTCACCTTTTTGTGTCACAAATGGCCCTAGTAGTGTCGCAAATCCACCATTTTGTTTTCAGTTGGTGATCAGAAAAATGCTTGCCATTCAAATTTGGGACCCTCTAGCAACACAATTCTTTTTGTGTTTACCTAGTCGGACCATGAAAATGCTAGGTATGTCTTTATTTTGAGGTTAAACACCCTAGAAATATGTTTTTTCCAATTTCTGGAAAAAATAGTGTTGCAAAGTAGTGTCGCACTCACAAAAGTATCACAAATTTTTGTGAAAGCTTTTGCAAATCACGGCACTACTTTTCCAGGCTATGGCTGAATGATTGCAATTCTTTGCCACCCTGCTGCAAAAGAACGGTTTGGTCTTTTGGGCTGAAATTTGGCAGGAACGCAGCATTTTGGTGAAAAAATATTACAGGGCTGCAAAGTTACAGCACTCCAAGATTGACACTTTTTCCAATAGGATAACATTATGGCGTCCACCGCATTACAGGAATCCTTTGCCGCCCTGCTGCAAAATAACGGTTTGGTCTTTTGGGCTGAAATTTGGAGGGAAGAAAGCCAACATCCCTCTGCTGTGCCTTTTGGTAGTTTGGTGAAAAAATATTACAGGGTGGCACAGTGATGGCACCTTGAATTTAATGCTTTTACCCATTGGATAACATTACGGCATCCATCGAGCCTTTCGGGGCCTGTATCTCAGAAACGGTGCAAGATATGGACTTTTCATTGCAAAAATTCTTAGCCCCCTAATTGGAGCCTAAGTACAAAACTAGCCAGAAAAGTCATAATTCATATGAAATTTACATTTTTTTCTATGTCATACGGTTCCTGAGATATAAGCAATTTAATATTCCATATCCTCTTTTTCTGCTCCGAGGCCCATTGTTATGTATACATTCTTTGTTTTCACTGTGTTTTCCAATGCATTTTTTGGAGAAAAGAAGGGTGTGCCCTTTTGTTACTGTGCCAGTTAACATTTCCAGTTGCATTTCCATTACCGTTTGTGGCACCGTTACCATCTACGCCACCGTGTGCACTTGTATTTGCATTTGCATTTCTTTGTCATTGGCATTATTGTTGCTGTTACCATTACCACTTTCATTTGCAATTGCGGTTCCGTGCACATGCAATATGGTTTGTGTTTCCATACGCGCGTGCATTTCTGTTTCATTTCTGTTTCTTTTGGCGTTATTTTTCCTGTTACTGTTACCATTTGCTTTTACAATTGTGGTACCATGGCCGTGCGTGTAATGGTTTGCATTTCTGTACTCACTTGCATTTGCATTTCTCTTTCCTTTGGAATTACTGTGGCTGTTATCATTACCATTTGTGTTAACAATTGCGGTTCCATGACCATGCACGTTACAGTTTGCGTTTCTGAATGCGCCTCCATTCCCATTTCCATTTCTGTTTCCTTTGGCATTATTCTTCATGTTAACTTTACCATTTATGTTTACTATTGCACTACCATGGCTGTGCACGTTACAGTTTGCGCTTCCGTGTGCACTTGCATTCGTGTTTCCATTTCTGTTTCCTTTCACGTTCTTTTTGCTGTGACACTTAACATTTGTATTTTTAATATCACTGCCATCACTGTTCATGTTACTGGTTGTGTTTTCATATGCGCTTCATTGTCCATTTGTGTCACTGTTCGCTTTGGTGTCACTTTGCGCTTGCATTTTTATTAATGTTTCCTTTGCCATTTACGTTTCCATTACCATGTGCGTCACTGTTGGCACTTCTGCTTGTGTTTCTGTTCCTGTTACTGTGTCACAAGACATCACATGGCGGGAGTGAGGGGCCAAAGAGCCCCTCTCTTCCGCCACCATATTACATCACTATTTCTCGTCATCATTCTCAAAAAGAAGGGAAATTAGAGGCAAAAAACTTTGTTTAATTCATCAGTTAGGGTTGCTATGTGTTCAGTGAAAACCTAGCTAGGAAACTTATGAATCATGTGAAATTTTAATTTTTTTACTACATTGTACAGTTACTGAGATATTAGCAATTTATTATTACAACTGCTCGTTTTCTGCTCCGAGGGCCATTATTATGCATACATTGTTTGTTTTCACTGTGTTTCTGAATGGAGCTTGAGGGGGAAAAATAGGGTGTGCACTCCAGTTACTGTTACACGTTGGCTTAACAGTTCTCTTTCCTTGTCCGTTTGCGTTACTGTTCCTGTGTACACCACCATGTGTGTTACCCTTTGTGTTTCTGTTTGTGCTTGTGTTTGCGTTACTGTTGCCATTTGTGCCTCCACTAATGTTTGTGTTTCTGTTGTACTTGTGTTTCTATTGACGATTGCTTAACGATTAATGGTTGCATCATGATATGTGTGACCATTAGCGCTCGCGTTTGCGTTGGTATTACCATTACTATGTCACAAAAAAACTCACGTGGTGGGAGTGCAGGGCCCAAAGGGCCCTGAGCTCCCACCACCACATTCCATTCACTATTTATAGTCCTTATTCTGAAAAAAAGGAAAATTAGGTGCAAAAAACTCTGTATAAATGCATCAGTTAGGTTGTTCCTCAGTGACAAAAGTGAGGAAGTTCGGTAAAGTTAGGAAACTGTGGACTTGTATGGTGTCAGCCAGGGAATGCCCCCTTCCCTTCATACCCACACATATATATAGTAGGAACTGTATCTTGATTGGATATCCACAGGCAATAAAGGCTATAGACATTTATGGTATATATCCCTGTTTGTAGAAGGACACAAGTTATGACAGTTAGGAGTTGCATGACATCAGCCAGGCAGTGTCCCCCCTCTCGCCTCCACCACAAATGAGGTACTGTATTGTGAGTGGATACTGTTAGGGAAAGAAAGGTTATGGATATTCATGTTACAGCTTCATGATTGAATAACACAGAACTTGGAACACTTACTTGTTGCATGGCATCAGGTAGGCAATGCTGCCCCTCAGCTAGATAATGCCCCTCCTCCATGCCCACCCCAGGCATGTACTGTATCCTGAGTGGAGAATCACAGGACAAGAAGGCTGATAGAGATTAATGGTGCACCTTTGTGGTTGTAGGGACAGACAGGTTAGGGAAGTGTGGACTTACATGACATCAGCCAGGGAATGACCCCCCCACACACACACATACACACAGAATAAACTGTATCTTGAGTGTATATCCACAGGGATTAAATGATATAGACATAATTGGTATACATCCCTGTTTGTAGGAGGACACAAGTTATGACAGTTAGGAGTTGCATGGCATTAGCCAGACAATGCCCCCCCCGCCCCCGCTGTACATGAGTTACTCTATTGTGAGTGGAGACTCTCAGGGAAACAGAACTTATGGATATTAATGTTACATTGTTATGATTAAATAACACAGAACTTGGAATACTTAGTTGTTGCATTGTTTCAGCTAGGCAATGACCCCCCCAGGTAGGCAATGGCCCTCCTCCTCCTCCTCCTCACTCCCCCCCCCACAGGCACGTACTGTATCCTGAGTGGAAAGTCACAGGAAAAGAAGGCCTATAGAGATAAATGGTGCACCTTTGTGGTTGTAGAGACAGACAAGTTAGGGAAGTGTGGACTTGCATGGCATCAGCCAGTGAATGCCCTTCCCCCACACACCCACACATACACACAGAAGGAACTGTATCTTTAGTGGATGTCCACAGGAAATAAATGCTATGGACATTAACGGTATACATGCCTGTTTGTAGGAGGAGACAGTTAGGAGTTGCATGGCATCAGCCAGGGAATGTCCCCCCTGCCCCTCACTGCACATGAGGTACTGTATTGTGAGTTGAGACTGTCAGGAAAACAAAGATAATGAATATTCATGCTATAGCTTCATGATTGAATAACACAGAACTTGTAACTGTTAGTTTTTGCATGGCATCAGCTAGGCAATGTCCTCCCACCCAGCTAGGCAATGCCCCTCCTCTTCCCCATTTCCTGTCCACCCTGAGCATGTACTGTATCCTGAGTGGAGAGTCACAGGAAAAGAAGACCCATAGAGATTAATGGTGCACCTTTGTGGTTGTAGGGACAGAAAAGTTAGGGAAGTGTTGACTTGCATGGCATCAGCCAGGGAGTGCCCCCCCATACCCACACATACACACAAAAGGAACTGTGTCTTGAGTGGGTATCTACAGACAATAAAGACTATGGACATTAATGGTATGCATGCCTATTTGTAGGAGGACACAAGTTATGACAGTTCAGAGTTGCATGGCATCAGCCACGCAATGCTTCCTCCTTGCCAGAGCAGGTTGTGTATCCAGTCAATTTCTCACTCATGTGGTTGGGTTCTGTACGTTGAGTGAACAGACACTGTTAACATAAGGGCATGGATATCAGTATGATACTTTCTTTTTTCCAGCAAGAGGAATCTTAGTATTCTTGTCTGCGGCATGATACTACTCAGGTAGTATCGCCGTGCCCCCCACACACCCGCCCCACCACACACACATCAGGTACTATATCCCGACTTAAGACTTGGAGATGGAAAACATTCATGTTAATGATTCCCTATGTCATACTAACAAACTCATAATGGCAATACATGTGTTAACTGCTTATCTATTGAGAATAGTTCAAGAAAAACTCTGGTTTGTAACAAAATACTTACTTATTTTCTATACGATTATTACATTTTATAAAAAAATTACAAATGAAATATGATGATTCATAATTTTGTAATATAACAAAATATAGATTTGTAAAAATATTTAAATATATTGATTTTTTATAAAAATAAATGGTTATTATTAAAAGTTTTAAAATAGTTATTTAGAAAATATTAGATTACTGAAAAATAATATGATATTAATAAAAAAATACTTATTTGAAAAATCAGAATATTTATGTGTTATAAAAATATAATAATTCAACGTAAGCTGTTCTGCCATGGTGAGAGGAGATACCGGTAGATGGCTGTGGAGGGCCTCTATCACTGGCCAGGGAGACTGGATACATTAGCAGGTGAAGCAGTGCTGCTGTCTGCACTGGCACCTGCTGCTGTGCCCACAGGCTCAAGCACAAGGTTGACTGTCACTTGCTGTGCTGATAAAAGGTCTAGTATGCTTTGGTGTTCTTTTTGAAGCTCTTTTATTTCTAATGTTAGACAGTCAACCTTGCGCTCAAGCCTGCGAACACAGCAGCAGTGCATAGTGTATCGCTTTTTACGTGGTTGATCTGTGAAGGAAAAAAAGACTATTACCATGTGACAGTGACAAATATACTTTACTGATTTGTTTTAATCTAATAATATGTAGTTTCTGGGCCTGATATTTTTCAATGGTTGTATATATGTATTTTTGGTTTACATAGAGATAAAGCATGGTGATGAGTAGTTGTCTATAATCAGTCAGACAATGGCTTAGTTTAGTTGTCTTCTACACACTAGTTTGAACACTTTGGGATTGCACAGTGTTAGGTAGGCAAAAAGCCACCCCAATCCAGGAGAGGTACTGCATTCTGAGTAGACAGTCACAGGAAAAGAAAATCCTTAGACATGAATGGTATATGTCTGTGGTTGGAAGGATAGAGAAGTTAGAACAGTTAGCACTTGCATGGTGTTTGCTGCACAATGCACCCCCCACCCTCACCCTCAGCAGGTACTGCATCCTGAGTGGATATTTCCAGTAAGCAAAAAAATGGTTTCGATATAAATTGTACAGCTGCATTACTGCAGTAACACACTATTTTGTACAGTCTAGACAATGCCCCACACCACCAGAGCAGGTACTGCATGCTGAGTAAAGACTCACAAGAAAAAAGGTTATAGATATAAATGGTGCAGCTTCATGATTACAGGAACACACTAGTGGGGACAGTTAGGAGTTGTAGAATCGCACACACTGAATGCTCCCCCAGGACAAAAAAACAGGTAATGCATCGTTAGTGGAGAGTCAGAGAAAAAGAAACCATATAAAAATAAATGGTACAGGTATATGATTGTAGTAACATACTACTTACAACAGTTGTGAGTTGCATATTGTGAGCTATGCAGTGCCCCACACTGCCAGAGATGAGGTGCTGTATAGCAAGTGTACAACTGCAGCAAAATAAGTCCATGTACATCTATGTTGTCACTCTCTATTTGCAGTTATATAAGAGTTAGAAATGCTTGTGGTTTATGTTGTGAGTCACAGAATTGCTTCCAAGCTCAATATATGAGTTACAGGATGCACACTGGATAGTCACATGCAATGTCAAGCTATGCACATCAGTGATACAGGTCTGTGATTGCAGGTGTACACTACTTTGCATAGCCATGGTTTTTATGTACTCAGCCAAAAAAATACACTCCCAGAGCAAGTACTGCTTCCTGAGTGGTTAGGCACAGGAAGAGAAAGGTATGGGAATAAATGGTACAGCTATTTGATTCGAGTAAGAGAAAAGCTAGTTTAGGCCCTGTCCACACTATGCCTCTGTAACATAATAGAGGTTACAAACTGTTACCGCAATGGTTTGTGTTTACACCTGAAATGTAACAGAAGGCATTTTCATAACTGTTGTTGAAACTACCTATGAGGTGGTTTGAACAACAGTTACAACAACAGCTCTGTCCCTGTAATCCTAACATGGATGGGTGAGCGTGTTGTTCCAACAGTCCCCTAGTGCAGTACGAACTGCATTGTGGAACTGGGTGTCTGCGTAACGGTTGCCTGGGTCCCATATTGTGGGCCGGCAGTATTGGTTATGCAACGGACACTACCATGGTGTGTACTCATGACACTGCTCCCTGCCTACCACAGTTTGCATCCATTGCTGGGCCTGAGCAGTGTAGTGTAGATGGGGCCAAAGTTAGGAGGTGTGTTGTATTACTGAGACAATCCATTGTGCTCTCTGCTGAACCAGATAGTTTTTCATAACACATGAAGTGTAGTGGAAATTATAATATGCACATCTACTTTTCAGCTGTAATGATTGAGTACAGATAGACAATGATATTAAATGTACAGATACTGTTGTAGCAGTCTATGAGATGTGTGTGTGTTTATGTTAGTAGACTTACATTTAGCACTGGTGCCAGGATCCTGCTTCAACTTCATCTGTGATGTTGCTCCAGTCTCCCTGAACACTGTAAGACACAGAAATAGATTGTTTAATAAAATGCAGGTTTTGTACTTTTGTTACTGTTAGCCCTATTGTATCTATTTGGTTTTGCATACACCTTTGATTGACCCTTCTTGTGTATGCATTACCTCTTATGTTTTAGTGACTGCTTGTGTTTCAATTGGTGTAACCATTTGCGTTTGCACTTTTGTTTGACTTAGTGTTGGAGTCACCATTACTGTTTGGCAAAAACATCATGTTGTGGCACTGTGGGGCTCTTTGCTGTTGCATGTTGTTAGATAGGGAATCCCCCCGACGAAAAATAAATACAGAAGAGACTGCATTAGGAGTGTAGACTCACAGGAAAACAAAGGTTATGGGTGCATACATTACAGCTCTATCATTGCAGTAGACACTAGTTTAAAGAGTTAGGAGTTCTATGATATCAGCCAAGTAATGCCTCTCCACCTCTCTCCCAAGCCAGATAGTGCATCTTGAGTGGAGAGTGACAGTAATAGACACTGATGGTGCACCCCTCCTCCCCACCCTCTCACTGTACATGAGGTACTGAATTGTGAGTGCAGACGATAACTTAAACAATGTTTATGGACATCAAAGTTACAGGTTCATGACTGAAAAATACACAAGTTGGAACACTTAGTTCTTAAATGGCATCAGCCAGGCAATGGCACATACCCCTCCAACTAGGTTGTGCATCCTAAGTGTACAATGATAGGGAAATAAAATCTATGGAGATGAATGGTGTGACTCCCTGGTTGTTAGAACACATACGTTAGGACAGTTAGGAATTCCATGCAATCAGCTGGGGAATCCTGATCCCTATCCCCCATTTAAAGAAGACTTTGTATGCTGAGTGAAGACCCATGGTAAGAGTAAGGGCATGAATATAAACAATACACACGTTGATTGAAGGAACAGATAAGTTATATGGCTTTGGGGTGCTCGTTGTTAAGTTAAGGTCATGGATATCAGATTAATATCTTCTTCATTGCAGGAATAAGGAAGTTACTTTGCTTAGCTGTGGTATGATACTACTCAGGTAGTGTCACTGTGACCCCCCACCCAGACAGACACACACACAGGTACTATTTAATGACTTGAGACTAAGAGATGGAAAACATTCATGTTAATGATTTCATATGTCATGCTGACAAAGGCAGTATGGCAATACCTGTGCTAAATACTTATCTGGTGAAAACTGCACATCAAAATCTCTGTTTGTAAGAAAATACATATTTATTGTCTACAGAATTCTTTACCAGTAATTACTACTGTGTCACATATTAGTCCTTAGTTATACATTTAAAAGATGATGTCTCTTGAGTGGAGAAGCACAGGAAACTAGTGACATTTACAGTTACAGAACAGTTTTCTGATTTCAGAGATAGATATGCTAGCATAATTAGTACTTCTATGTGGTCAGCAAGGCTATGTACTGTAATGATACACAAGGAGGTTCTACCTTGTCAGTGTAGAGACAGAGCACAAGTAGTGTGTTACACAGCTCTGTAACAGCAGCTCAGTGGTTGCAGAGGATCAAGAATCTGATGGATATAAAGTGGGCAGAGTAAATATCATGAATTATTTTTTGTAGGATTTTCTAACCTTCTGACTCGACAAGGATGACACTGTTGGAGTCTGATTGTTCGCCCTCCACAGCCTCACGTTCAGCTGGCATTACCTCGCTCTGTGGGGGGACGCCTCTGATGATCTACAAATGAAAGATAATAATGATTTTGGTTGAGTATGGTATATGTGTCTTCACTTGTTTAAAATACATTTCTTTGAACAATTGTAGTCTTCTCTGCCAGTTAAGGTACACCTAGATGAGGTGCTGTATACTGATTCAATAGACAAACATACAGTTTAATGGATTTAAATGTAACAGCCACATGATAGCAGTAACATACTAGCTATGATAGTTAACCCCCCTCTTACAATGGGTTGAGCATCCTGAGACGATATTCACAGTAAACAGAGGTTACTAAAATAGACATTGTAGGCAAATGATTAGCATGGCATTACTTAGTGAATAGTATTCCTCCCCCTCACCACCAAAACTGCATGTGAGGTAGTGCATTGTGAGTGGACCGTCATAAGGAAAGCTAAGTCTACAGTACTGATGGTTCACCTTTGTAGTTTCAGGGTGTGTGCAGAACTTGGGAGTTATTTGGCATCAGCCAGATAATCTACCAGCCTGTGGCTTGGAAACTTCATTTATACTGGAGAAGTACAAGGAAATCACCATTGTGGAAAGAAATTGTACATCTCAATGATTGCAATGTCAAATTGGTTGGGATTGTGATAAGTTTAATGTTGTGAAATAAGCAGTGCCCTTCTCCTCATGAAACAGGTACTGTATCCTGAGTATGGAGCAACAGGCAAACGAACATAATGAATATAAATGATACACTCCATAATAGCAGTAACACATTAGTTGACATCATTGGGAATTGCTTGATGTCAGCTAGGCAATGGACCCCCTGAAAAATAAGAGGTAATGCATCCTGTGACCATTGAGAGTCAAACAAAGGTTATGAATATAAAAGTGCAGTTATATCGTCTAAGTAACACAGTACTTGGGCATTTAGAACTTGCACAGTGTCAGGAAGTCGCTACTACCACCCCCCACCCCCCACATGCACATATGCCCTGAGAAGCAATTGTATTCTGAGAGGAGTCTCACAGAAAAAGGAAATTAATAAATATTGATGGTGCTGGTGCATGACTGCTATTGCTCACTAGTTGAGGGAGTTATGAGTTATATGGTGTCAGCTACTTAATGCCATTTCTTTAAGTCCAGGTCAGAGGGTGCATTGTGAGTTGAGAGTGTCAGGGAAAGAAAGTGCATATACATGAATGGTTCAAGTTTTTTTAATTGCAGGATAACATGAATTATAACAAGGGTCTGAGAAATTGATTTTTCTGATTAGCTGCAAACATTCTAACATCCTTTTGCTATTGTTTTATTATACAATGGGTAGAAAGAATCATGGAGTCTGATTCGTCAGTATTGGGCTGGACCCATGCTGTTATCTAAGCACAACATCACAGGTCTAGTCTCAGCACTGTTAAACCATTTTAATGACATTATGGATCAGCAGCATAAGCTCTTTTTTTGCATCTCCTCTTAAGAAACAAAAATATTTTTCCCACACTAATAAAAACATTGTTTTAATTTTGTTTGTTTAATTTCATATATAACAATGAGAGATAGTATTATAGCAATAATGCACTCCAGGGTGTGTGTAATTTTGGATAACTTCACACCTCAGGCATTGGACACAGTCAGCCGATGGCTTTGTGCCCCACCACCTAAGATGTGGCGTAATCCCAGTACAACACACACCCTGTTGGCCATTATTGCTTAATTAAAATAACCCTTGGTCATGTGTTATTGCTTAATTAGGATAGTTACGAGTTGCATAGTGGCAGTGAAACAATGCACTCACTCCACTGACAAAAGAGGTGGTGCATCTTGAGTGCAGACTGATTGTAATACTAAGGTCATGATCAGGGCCCCTACTTTACTGCGGCACAGTGGGACCAAGTTCTGTGGCAAGACTACCATTTGCATCAGAACTTCTGCGGCAGTGGTTTGTAATTTCTGCGGAAGTTCTGCGGCACTAACAAACTACCACATCACCATGTCAGCTTGTCATCCTGACTTCACTTTCATGGCAGTGGTTATAGCAATCAGGGTGATGGAAAGAGCAGTAACACTAGTTCAAAAAATAACAGACTTATAAAAATAATTTTATGCCTAAAAAAGCAAAACAAATGTCTCTCCCTTAAGGTCCTAGCGTGTTGCATAAATGACATATGCAGAGGGGATCTTATGTGATAAATAAGGTGTTTCTATATGCTTGCTATCTATCCCACTAATGAGGTTTCCACTGTCTATCACTTATATATTTGTATGTGCTTTCTGCACCACTCATGAGGTTCCCACTGTCTATCACTTATATATTTATATGCAATCTGTAACATACATACAAATATATGTGTGTGTGTGTGGTGAGAGAGACAGAGATACTGTGTGTGTGTGTGTGTGTGTGTGTGTGTGTGTGTATATATATATATATATATACACATATATATATCTTTTTTTCTTATTTCCATGAACTTGCATCCTCATTCATACAGGTCCCATTGGAAATGGAATAGAGGAGTTATTGCAAAACTCATTTTTCTTGTCAACCTGCTTTCCCTGACACACTCCGTAACACCATCAGGCCATGACATGCATGTGAACCGATTGTGAGATAGAGCTCTCCGGCCCATCACAATGTGTCCACCATGTGACAGAACACTGCACCATACCTTCCCAGGCTCCGAGCAGTGATGTGTTCCACCAATCCATGTGCTGCCCAGCCAGCTCCCAGAGCTAATCTCTGAACCTGAGTTGCCCGCACGGAAACACAGCATGCTACCCTCTGGCCCAACAGCTGTCCCTGCACACAACATTTTCTATAACTTTTAGGTGATTCTATCAACCAATGACAATATGTAATCAATAACCCTGGCAAAAATGCATACAGGGCAATTATTTATTTAACAGGTCTATTCTTTCAACAGGTCTACACATTATTATATTCCACTTTTCAGGGCATAATTACTTTATTTTTCTTAAAAATGACAGTTAAATTCCTTTTACCAGTTATTCATTTCAGATGGCATCTCTGTACCTTAAAGGCACAAATAGGTTTGTACAAAGTGAGGTATGGACTTAACAGGTCTGTGCTACTGACAAGGTTTTGTTGAAGTTGGCCCTAGTGCAATAATTTAAGACTGAAAATTGTATTAGGCTGTAGTGCAGGTTGAGCAAATATTACCATGCATGATGTGCTGTGCCACCGTCTCCGGCAGTGGGAGCTGTGGTAGATAAGTGATTGTTCATTTCTGTTGCAGAATGCAGCCATTTCAATAGCTAATGTATGATGTTATAGCAATGATAACATCACATTCTGAGCATATAGGGGGGTTTGGATATAAAAAGAGGGGACAGGAAACAGATTCTATGGATAAACAGAAATATTAATAAAAAATCACCAAGAAGAGTGAATTCTGCGGCACTGGAGAAGTTCTGCAGTAGATTGCAAGTTCTGCACAAAATTCTGCGGCCGCAGAATTCTAGGGGCCTTGGTCATGATGTCAGTATAATATTGGTCTGATTATTGGAAAATATAAGTTTGGATACTTAGGAGTCGATGGCATCAGCAAGGCAATATACCCCCCCCACAAGACCAGGGTCTGCAACCTGAATCTAGACCCATTCTTATAGTGAGGTGATGTAGAAACATGGATCATAAGCGTGATTGGAGTTACACACCAATGCAGATTATTTCTAACAGTATGGATTACAACATTACACTGTATTGTGGGAATAGCAGCCTTAAAGCTGTGTGTTGTGTAAGTACTAATACCTGACAGGGTTGGCATTATTGGGATATAACAGACCATCCAGGGGCGTAATGAGGCCCAACCCCACAGGCGGAGGGCCTTATAGCCCATGGACGGTTCGTTATATCCCATAACGCCCACCCTGGAGGGTATTATTACACTTAGATAATGGGGTGTAGGTGTAATGTTTTGGAAAATACGTATGATAATAAATATTTCTATATTTAAGTAAATACAAAATAAAAAAGGTTCTTTTTTATAGGAAAGTAATCCCTATGTTGCTGGAATCTCCACTGGAGGGAGCTGCCATTTTTGTGCATGTCTGATGAGGTTGCTCATTTGCTTTATGTTTCTTGTGACTTAGAGATGCGAGAGCTCTTTATTTTTTGGTGTTTGGAGCAGCACTGTAGTTAGAAGGGGAAAATGTTGCTTCCCAAGAGGTAAATTATTAAAAAAAAAAAAAAAAAAAAAAAAAGATCAGACAGCTGAAAATGGGTGCATGCTTTGGGTTAGTACTGAGGGAGTGATCAGCGATGTGAGGTAGTGAGCATCAGGCTAGCAGGAAGGAGCAGCAGTGAGCGTGTAGTGAAAGAAAAGATTGACGAATGGGAAGTATTGTGCAGGATTCAGATCGTGAACAAGATATTGATGTTTTCAGTGAATGTTTTTGAAAAAATTAGAGACTAAATTGGGGTAGCTATGGCTGCTATCACGTGTTGGTTTCACTTTATTTTACGTAAAGGTGGCGAGTGGGGAAAAACATCTCAGCTGGTGGGTTTCAAAATTCAGGGTGCCCAAGGATAGTGTTAGTAATAGGGCACCCTGAATTGGAACTTGTTTTAGAGCAGGCCATTGTTAAGATACAACAGCCCGGGTGGTAGGGTGTTTGAGCCAGTCAGGAAGCGAGTTTTACTTTCACCATTATCTAAAGTGGGATAATGTAACACTTGAGGTAGTGGACGTACTCAGCCTGTGGTCTTGTACTTTACTACGTGAGGTGTTATTGTATTTAAGACAACAGTCAGCTTGAATTTGATTTTTGTAAAAGACAATGTTATGCTGAGCAACAGATAGTTTCTTTACTCACGGTGTGTTAGGCGCTCCCCTGCATCAGGCTTCCCAGCTGCCTCCCACATTTCATATACGAGGTAGTACCAGCAAACATTGTCTGGTATCTCCTCTCTCTTTTGAAGTGTGTAAAAACACTGGTGCAACAGCTTCCACTTCCTCTTGCACATCCCTGGGTTTTTGTTTTTTACTTTCAGGATCATTGGCAGGAAATTATAGATGTGCCTCCACATCGAATCCAGCTCCCTATTTGTGCTTCTCATTAGTATTTTTGGATTGCCTTTTGCCTGGGTTGCCTCAACCAGGCAGCACACCTCCCTTGAACTCCAGAGTCTCATTGTGATTTTGTTGCTGTTTAAAGCTGTAATAAATAGAGATACAAGAGTATGTCAGTGTGATATATTTTGGCATGTGTATTTTTCTCCTTTGTTGAGATTTAATACTAAGAATTAACAGAGAGGAAAATCTTTGTGATTCGATAGTTATTATAGGAAATTATGTTACATGGGTACACTAATGGTTACATAATATGTGATTGACAACAGAGTACTGTCTACGTTATTCTATGTTTCACTATGTCTTATATGTATAGTGAAACAACATGGTGATATGTTAACACACTGTATATTTACAATAGCTGTATGCATGTCACAATTCTGAATATCTGCATGAATCTGCATTTTGGTAGTGGTGTGACAGTGAAACAGCATGACTTTTGCTTTGTGTGTGTTATCTGTGCAGGTTTTCTATTTTTTTACCAAGTTATTTGGCTCTTAAAAGAACCTTTTTTATAATTGTATCTGCTGTAACAGCCTGATATTTTTAGAGGACTGTGAGAATCCCATCTCAAAGGTCACCCAGGAAAAGGCCATTGCCAGCATGTGAGACGTGCATACTGACTGGTAGGTATAGCCAATCATTACTATATTTAATTTCAGGATGAGGTATGGCGTGCATCCCAGCAATGCGAAGATATCTGGATATTTGGATGTTTACCTTTCTGCGAGCTCTGTCAAGTAGGTACATGTGCTGTTCTGCTTGCCAGACTCTACACTCTGCAATATCAGAAAAAATGATCTTACTGGCAGGTAACATACCCATAATAGAAGCAAGGTCCAATTTTAGTTCTAGCACTAAATCTACCCATTGTTTGCTGCCCAAATAATTGTCTCTGAGATGAAACAGCAGTATGCATGGCTGAGCTTGAGTCCTCATAAGTCTGTGCATTGTTGGTATGAGATGCTCCCACCTCATGCCACCACTGCCAAACCACTTAACAGAGCAATTTGAAAGCTGCAGGTCTTTGCCAAAATCACTCCTCTGAGCATACTCTGAAGAGCGCCTTACTATGCTGCTGCTGACTACCCACACAGTCCATTTGATGTTTTCTGCCATTCTGAGTTTTTAAGCTGAGAAGTGGACAGAGAGCTACCAAAAAATCACTGTTTGTCCCGCAGTGTCTAGTCACTACTGAATATGAAACTGAAATTTCCCTCTCTCCTTCAACATTGCTTTGGTTGGCTGCCCAAAACACAGTGATTTTAAAAGTTATTGGTTGATGCTTTCTGATGGCTAACCAATAGAGTGCATGCACTGACTATGACTACACTTAATGGCTGTAGCTGCTGTCAACCAGAAATGCTGAAAGATTTCTTAGTGGGAAAATATTACATTTTAATAAGCTACTTCCAATAATCACAGCTACACAGAGACATGTGATTGGTTGCCGCTTGTGTTATGATACACATGCTGCATGCTTTCTGCCTTCATTTGCAGGTCAATCTGTGCTAGTAAGTACTGCTTGACACCCTGAACTTAAACAGTTATAACTTTTGTTTACAGCATGATAGGTTATTTAGATTCTTATAGTAAAACAGAGTAGTAAAAAACATTTTGTTCAATACTAATTTTGTGCTGCTAACAGTTTTTATAATGCTAGAACACTTGCATATAAAATGTGATGTACTTACACAGTGTAAAGCAAAGTCTCTCCTTTTTTTTCTAAGATGGCTGCCATGTCCTTCTTCTCCACTCTTCAGCACTTGTGATTGGTTGCCTGACATGGCCTGCTCAATGTGAAGCTGCATTGATGGCAGCATCTGTCAGTCAAATAGGAAGCAGTCTCTGATTGGCTGAGTCTTAAAGGGGGTGTTTTACAATGTCATTTTGCGACACTTTCATGATCACGACACTATTATTCAACACTTTTGTGCGATTGACACTACTTTTGCGACACTACATTCAACGCTTTTGTGCTATCTACATTAAATTTTGCGACACTTTTGTGCATGCAACACCATATTTTTGTGAAAATGTCACACATTCGACATTACTTTTTAAGCTTTTGTTAAAAACAGTATTTTTTAGAAAAAAAACTACTGTGGATGCTTTACATTGTGCTAATACTTCAATTTTGGCATTTTTAGATATTTCTTCTAATATAATTAGTCAGCTTATGTTGTGCGATGTTTGAAGAGATTGTATGTAGGTTTAGTGGTGTTCAGTTATTAGAGTAATAATGTTTGCAATCATTTGTAGAGAGTACTAGTTACTGTTCTTATATGAGACATGGATAGTGAGTGTCACTATGTAATGTCAGGACAGAAAAAAACAGATCAACACCAACATTTTGTTTTTTTCTATTTATTATAGAGGTGTCTGATACTTCTGTAAGACTGATGCAGACTACTGTGAATTTACAGACAGGGAAGATGCCCTCAAAATAGAGACAGAACTCTATACAGAGATAAAACAGGTATCATAGTACTTCACTGTTGCTTAAGAGTGCTCTGAAACCCACTGATGCTAGTTCAAGATGTAAAACATTTCAGTGTTCCACTCAAGGAGTGACTTCACAGGTTGCTCATGCCACAGAAAAAGTACGTACTTGCTCAACTGCAAGGACAAAATGTGCAGCTGAGCAACAGTTGTGCAAATCTCTGAGACGAAACATTCATGTTGCAAAAGCAAGCACAAATAAATGTACTAAGCAGCAACCTAAATTCGTAGCTGCTAATGCTTATCTGAGGAAGCAAAAGTATTTCTGATCACTAGCTTCTAAAGCTAAGATTGACAGACTTATTGCTGCTGTGCTGAGATGTGAGTGCAAAAAAACAGAGTCATCTCTCTTTGATGATATTGCATCTCAAAGTACGTACGTTTGTTAATAGAGTACTATTTGTTCTTCAGCATTTGTGCCGTAAGATGTCACATGTACTTGAGCAGTTCAGGAAAGTTGTGTATGATATAAAGATGAGGCTACAATGGTATCCTGTCTTGAACCTGTACAATTTCTGTGATGTTTTCACAGGTCGGTGTCTGCACACACAGCACTCAGAGGCATATTTCTGGGAGGAGTGATATTACTCACAGAAAAAGGATGGCAGCTTGTGCACTGATGAGTTCAGTAATCTATGTAATGTGCTGAGTGTGTGTGATGACACTACAATTGAGTCAGATGATGAGTGTGAGGCAACTACTCAGCCTCGTAAGCGTCACTGTCTCTCATGGATGTGTGATGAAACTTGCAACTGAAGGCAATCGTCATTTGACAAAGTTGAGCTCTTTATCAACCTGTTTGTCATTACTGATCATAAAGACAGACATAAACTGTTTGAGAGTATAGACATTTGTGAGATCCTTCCACATTCTGGACCTATGGGTGACTCGTTGCATGTCTGGATAGTGATGTTTGCCACAGTGTCTTTCACCACATGCAGATTCTGGGAGTGCATCAATCAGGCATGCAGAACTTTGTGTACAGGGTCTATGAGGTTCAATGAGTTGTCACTCAGTATACTTGTCTGAATGAGTTACTGCAGTCTGGTGAGATGCATGGTGCCATGACATTTCTGAAACAACTGCGATGAGTCAGCAGTGTCAGAGATACTGTGATTGATCAGTCATCAATTGCTGATGGAAATTCTGTGTCTGTCTTAGAAAGTGATATTCTCAAGCAGTTTGGGAAATCAATTGCCAAATTTGAGTTGGCAAAGACAGAAAAATTTGACTGTGTATGTGTGTCATGTGATCGGCTATGTTACGAGAAACAAACGGTCACAGTCAACCTGGAAACCTTGTCAGTGTACAGTGACATGTGGTTTTGACTGTCAGCATTTCTGCTGTTAAAGTGTGACTTTCAGTTAGACTCGATCATTGCAATGTGTAAGCACTGTTTCTCCAAAGTGAAGGCTAACATTCTGCACCAAGGTCAGTCTTGAACAATATGGAGGCACGAGTTACACAAGCTGAGATTGCCACATTGAATATGTTTGAACGGATTCTTATTCAGACTATGAAACCATTTCAAACTATTCTATGTCTAACCACAAAGACAATGGACACTTCACAAAAAGAACTCATTAGATCTCTTAAGGGTTCTGTTATCTATCTTCCACTTCTTCTGCAGGAAAATGTGGAGGCAATCTCCATTGAGAACACTTTGGTGATTCTTGTTAATGGTGTTCCAACTAAGTAAAGGTCATTTGGCACGATGTTGTCAATGTAGAGAAGGTGAAGCTTGCTGTTTTTTATTTAAAGAGCACCAATCCCTTTTATGCAGACCTTGATATTGATCACATGACCACTGTGTCTGTTGAACATGATCTGTTGGAAACCACAAAACCAATGATTGAGAAAATCAATGTGCAGACAAACAATAATGTGTATGAACAGTACACAATTAACCCACTGCATGGCAGAGATCCAGTAGGGGACAACACTGATCTTTATCAAATGAAATAGGTGGAAGGTGAGCCTGTTAGCATTTGGGAGGCAACATTGGAAGCACACTGTTTCCTAGATTTATTTCCAAAAGATTCAGGTGGATGCCTAGATGAAAGAGAAGTGCATGTACAGGGTGCTGAGTACCATACTAGCCATGTGCTCAGTAAGAATGGCAAATTCAGATGCAACATACAGTACCTGTTTCATCTCCTGTGGGAGAGTGAGCTTAGCATACTGTCTGTGTCTATTGCACATACCATTCATCTCACAATTCCACTTGATGGAATAACAGCTGCACAGTTCCTGGAGAAACTAAAGCAGAAGAATGAAAATGTGCAAGTGAATTTGTCTTCCATTCTGTCAAGTCTACATGGCACCAAAGAATACTGGTATCGCAAACACTCTGAGGTGATGACCATGCTGCAAGAGTATAGTCCAGCCACATGGTTTGTCACACTCAGTTGTGCCAAGTATGCCTGGGATGAGGTCATAGAATTGTTGAAGTGTGCAAATTGTGATGTAGAGGGCATTTCATCAATGACTCTCGGAGAAATGTGCTCACTTGACCCTGTGTCTGTGACAAGGCATTTCCACGAGCGATTCCATGACATTCTTACTTTCATTTTGTCAAAGGGAAATCCTCCTCTTGGTATTGTGGAGCATTACTTCTGGAGGATGGGGTATCAGGCACGAGGCACTCCTCATACTCACATGTTACTGTGGATTAAGGATGCCCCACGCATAGGTGAGCATGAAGCAGCACAAGTGCTAGCATTCATTAAGTCAGTACATCACTTGATGCATTCCAGACAAGTACAACAGTCCTACACTGCGGAAGTTGATGCAGAAGTTTCAATCCCATATTTGTGTGAAATACTGCCTGCGGGTAGTGAAGAACAAATCTGATTGTTACACAAGATGTTGTGTTGGATTCCCCAGATGTGTCTGTCAGGATGGTTGCATGAATGAACTTTTTTCAGTTATGCGACACCACTTGAAGGCAAAATCAACCAAGAGGGTTTATGAGTTACCCAGAGAAGAGAATGAGGTGTACATCAATGACTATGACCCTACTCTTCTTCTAATGTGGCAAGCAAACATAGATGTTCAGTTTGTGGCTGGCAACTCATTGGCTCTGGTTCGGTACATCATTTTGTACATAACAAAACATAAACAGACTAGCTTGCAAGATCTTTGGGAAGATATTGCCAGTTCAAGCAAGTCACTGACATCTCAGTTATGGTCACTGGGGTTGAAGACCCTATTACACAGAAAATTTGGTGCTTATGAGGCCAGCGATCGCTTGATTGGTACACATTTGTATGTCAAATCTGATGCTGTGCACTTTCTCAGTGTAAACTACAAATAGAAGCGAAAATGTGTACTTATTCCTCATGCTGAGATTGAGGAACTGGCTCTCAAGAGACTGTCTTCAAGACATATCTTGAAGAATAACCTCATTGACATGTACTACCCCTATAGACATGAATACATGGATCAAATGTGTTTATTTGAGGTGGCTAACTGGTATGGCTACAAGACAAATGTCTCACCTGATTGTACATGTGACATTTACAAGGTCAAAGGAGTGGATGGCTGTCTCATTAAGAAACATAAGCCTTGGCTCATTGACCATTGTAAGTTACATCTAAGCACATCTGAGAGCAGAAAGCATTACTACTTTGCTCTCCTATTTCTATTTAGACCCTGGAGGAATGAATCTGAATTAAATGGTGACTGTGATACATTCGAGGAAGAATTCAATTACAGTTACGAGACATTCAAAAGTGAACACTCAGAAACATATATACCAAGGATAGACACTAAGAAGGAGCAACTTGAGAAAGCACAGAAACAACTTGAAGAGGACACACATATCAGTTCACAGAACAATCTTGATCCAGAAGGACAAGGTATCCTTGGAGAACCTCTGCTTCTGAATGACCCAGAAGTACTCAGCTCGGAAGTGGAGAGTGCTATGGGGACATGGCACGCACTGCAGTGTTGACCCAGCTGAGTTGAGAGAGAGAGACTCAATAACCAGCAATGTGTGGTTCACTCTGAGGTCACTGATGCTGTCCGGCATGGAATTCTACATGAACATAAGAAATGTGATGGTCTTGACTACAAGCCACTGCTGATGTTTGTTAGTGACTCAGCTGGCACAGGGAAGACTTTCCTTATAGAGGCCATAATGGCAGAAATATGGAAACTGACAGGGTCATCAATGTCTGTTGCTGTTAGTGCTCCCACTGGACTGGCTGCATACAACATTGGTGGAATTACGTTACACTGTCTCTTCATGTTGCTAGTGGAGCATGGCAAAGCAGGAGAGTACCATAAGTTGTCATTTGAGGTTGTATCTCAGCTTTGTTCTATGTTTAATAAGATGAAGTTACTCATCATTGATGAGATTAATATGGTTTCTAATGTAATGCTTGCCTGTATGCACCCACGTCTACAGGAGATCTTGGGGCTGACTATGGAGATGCATTTGGCCATAAAAGCATTGTTGTACTTGGAGACCTCTTACAGCTTGCACCAGTTAATGCAGAACATGTCTTTGTAGCTCTAACTGTCAAGCAGGCTAAGAATACACTAGGCTGCATTGGAGGTTTTGACCTGTCAGAGTTATTTACCTATGTTGAGCTGTATCAGAACATGTGACGAAGTAGTGATCTGGCTTACAAGGCACTGTTGGATCAAGCTCGTACAGGTTCTCTGTCACCAGAAGATGTTTCAATGTTACATGGTCGAAGAATCAGAAAGGCTACTACATCCATAGAAACAGCATGTGATGTTTTTAGTGATGTGTACTCCACAGGCACACACATCATGTGTCTTATGCCATGACTGAAGAAATGTGTTGAGTTCAACAGTGTCATGTTGCAGAGAGCGAATCAGGAGACTCTCACACTGCATGCTGTTGATACAGTAGATGGTGTCATTCTATGTCAGAAAATGGTAGCGAAGATGAATAAATGACTCTCTGAACTGAAGTCAGATGTTTCACGCACAGCTGGACTGGAAGATGTTCTTACAGTTTGTAAGAATGCACGTGTCATGCTACACTGCAATCTTGATGTGGAGCATGTAATGGTAAATGGTGCCATGGGTAACATCATTGACTTCATTTACAATGTTCAGAAAATGTTTATTGAGACACTTGTTGTCCACTTTGACAACGTGGATCAGACTGTGCAGATTGATTGTACCTGTGTTAAGTTCCAGGTATTTAAGGACATTTATGAGAACAGGTAACAGTTTCCAACATGTGTTGCATATGCTGTTTCAATTCACAAGTCTCTGGGCGTGAGTTTGGATTCAGCAATGGTGGAAATAGGAACAGACATTTTCAAAGATGACATAAGCTACGTTGCACTTTCATGTGCACATAGTCTTTTTGGGTTGCACATCATAACACTTGCACCTCAGAAGAGACAAGCTGACAAGCAATGCATTGTCAAGTACAACAGATTACGTACTCTGTATCAGCCACAGATGTCTTTAATACCACTACCTATGTGTGTGGTTGTCTTACATCCCACAGTCACAGCTACACCTGGCTACAAAAGAAAATTAACTTATACAACTGATTCAACTGTGCAGAGCGTTAAGAAGGTCACAATGTCAAATACAAGTGAAGAACCAGCTGTCAGCCAGAAGTCAGTTAGTATGGCTGTTGTCCCAGTGTTTGATAACAGTACAAGAGTAAACTGCTATGCTAATTCAGCTATGGAAGTCTTTCTCCACATGCCACACTTTGTGTAGGTAATATCTGCTTCACAAGAGACTGCCTTATCAAAAGCATTGAAGCAGGTTGTCAACATGGCCTCTGATTTTTCTAACAATGTACAGTCACTTACACCTCTATGACAGGAGTTGGGGACATATGATGGATGCAGTTCATTTGCTGCTAACATGCAGCAGGATGCCAGTGAGTTCATGATGGCAATCATAAACAGCTTGGATGAAAATGCATCAGTATTTCACTGTGTCATATGTTACCAAACATGTATGTGTGTCATGTGGTCATTCAGAGCGAGAAACCACAGAAGACATGCTTTGGGTTTCTCTGTTTGTGCCTCAGATTAAAAGTGTCAAGTTCCAGCAGCTGTTTACAAATGCTGAAAGTGGTCACTTGTGTGTAAGGTGTGGAGGTATATGTACTCAGTACATACGTCTCAGGACTTCATCTCAATATTTTATGCTTGTATTGCATAGATTTGACTCTAATGGGCTCAGAGTTGACAGACCTATCACTGATTGCACAGCTGGTAGAAATGTATTTATCCAAGCAGTGTTTGACACTCATGCTATGATCTACCACTATGGCCAGTCTGTACATTCTGGACATTACACTTGTTTGTTGAGGTTCAGAACTGGCTGGGTTGAGTGTGACGACTCAACAAGCTTTTTCAAACAGAGACTACTGCAACACTTAAAAAATGCATATGTACTGATATTAAAGAATTACAACAATCTTCATGTGTCAGAGGAATAGTCACACAACATGTGACATACTTTGCTGTCCATTTTGTTAGAGTGACTTCTGGTATATTATCATATTTTTTCTTACAGATGTACATTCATTACTACACTGGTAACATATCACATGGTTTAATAGCATATGCTTACTCAATGTGACATATAAGATTGTTGTGTTGATCAGTGACACAGTGAAAATAGTTGCAGTGGTCTTCAATTGGTGCCAGCTGTCTTCACTGTCACTGGAAAAACCACACTTAAATGTCTAAGGAAGACTTTTAATGTCAAAAGAGATATTCCTATCTGGTTGCCCTCTTCTGTCATTGTCTTTTCTTATGAGTATGTTGTATGCAGAAATAGCAAGTACTAGTTGGTACACTTGCCAACTGTGTGCCTGTACTAAGGTACTGTACTTGTCCATGTGTATAAGAAAAACTCTGTAACACATCTGTTTGTCAACATTTTTCTGTATGATTACATGATTAGGATCTTTTATGAGTAAAATGTTTCCTGGTGTTTGTTCCAGTTCTGTGCCAGGATTATTTAACTGTCTTATTTTACATGGTCTGATGACCTGAACTTAAGAGTATAATACTGTTAAATGCACATCACTCTGTCACATGTTGAGTAGCATCAGGTGTGGCCTGTGTTCATTTTTTTTTATCCACTTGCGTCTTCACTAAATAACACCATTTTGGGTTGCAACAGTGTATTACTATCCTTGTTTTATTGCCATTCATCTGTATTGTATTTATGCATAAATGATTGTAAAGACATTACTTATTAGTTTGTAATGTAATGTTTAAAGTAGTTGTGCTAACTGCCATGTAAGTTGATCTATTGCAAAGTTAGTAATATTTGACTGTTTTGAAATTTTGCATTCATAACTTTTAAATGTTATATTAATATATTAATAAGAATGACATAGCTATGTAGTTCCACATATATAGGATATTGTTAGTCCATATACCAATAATTGATATCAATGTTAAATGTTGTAGTACTTATTTTAAATTATCTAAAGGTTAATTTTTTTGATTATCATAATAAAATGTTAAATTCTTAGCATTCTGTAAAACTATTTCTTTAATGCAAGTAGAACATATTACAGATCTAGGTGCTTTATTAGTTTGTTAGTAATGTGAATATTGAGTCAATAATTTTTACTGATATATATAGTTCTTGTTAACATGTGCTATTTGATTTATTTGTGTGATAAGTGAATTTAATGTATGTTTGTAATAATTGACAATTGTACATCAGACACTTCCACTGATAACTGAGTTTTTGTGTTCCTGATAATATTTTTTGATCGCCTTTATTGAGGGGTCAGGTGGGAATTTTCCAAATACAGTAACATAGCGATATGTCTTAACATGTATATGTATGTGTACATATGTTCATATCTGTACACCTAAAACGTAACATTTAAATGTTTATCAGTAAGTTTAAGCTGTGTATTTCTTTACAGAGCATTGTTTGGTTCTGCTGCTATTACTTTAATGGTTGCCATCTGGTATTTCACCCACCCCCCAGAAACATTCACATTATCAGCCACACAATGACAACAACATTGTAACTGTTTGATACGTGTGAGCAGTGTGCAGACAGTACTGTGGTACCTGTGTTTATGTATTGTGTACTACTGTCACATCTTAGCCATTGACTATCTGTGATACTGTTTTACATGTATTTCAAATATTGGTGAAAAACATTTGGTTGTTTGTTTTGTGAGACTGATTTTGTACACCAATTGGATTTTTAATTCATCCTTTTCTTTCCATTTTTAATTGGCAATAACACTTTTGTAAGCCTTATCTACCTGTGTTGTGTCTTTCATTAAGCATAAGGTAATAGTGATAATATGTATGTTGCTGTTGGTGTATTGGTGCATCTAAACAGAGTATATGATGCTCACTGGTGCAGGTTTCATCCTTTGCACTGTTAATCTGCTATAGACCAATGTGGTGAAGAGATTAATCTCCTATTCCATAGGTTGAGCATTTTAGTTTTTACATCAAAAGTGTAGAACACGACCTATTGCTGTATAAATACTATCAGCCAACTACATATTCAGACAAAGGTATCTATATCTTGGTGAATTTGTATTGTAAAAAGGGAGGCATGGTCTGAACAACATATTCAAATGAATATGACATAATGATTTCCCCAAAAGACAGGAAATTCATGACAAAAAAAACTCTGTTTAATGCATCAGTTAGGGTTGTTCCACTGCAAAAAAAAAAGCAAGAAAATTCAGTGTTAGGGTTGAAAACCCTAACTCCACATTCCCTCCACCCCTCAGCTCCACACACACACAGACACACACACACACACACACACACACACACACACACCTGTATATGCAAGTAGGGGGCAGGACCAAGGCAACATGACCAATCACAGGCAACCAGCAGCAGGTGACAGAAATAACATACAACTGTCTAAACATACTACAAGACACATCCATCATCATGGGCCAACAACTGTTGCATTTGAACAGTCATGGGTATACAGAGTGTTGTGCACATCTTCATATGGTCACATGTCACAACAATACTGTTACACATACAATTCCTATGATATACATTGTTTGTTCAAGCTGCAATAATATTATGAGGTATCAACATAGAAGAAAGTATCTATAACATTGTACGTATTCTAATTTGGACATACACAGAAAACAAAAGATAGTATGGAATCCCTTAATTAACATGTAGTGTTAAATGTACACTTGTTCAAATCAAGATGTGCTTGGTCACATTGGACACACTTGTTGCATTAATGATAATTTCTTGTCAAATATGTATTAATACATAGAGTACTCAGTACTTGTGTGACAGTTCTGTTATTAGCGATTCAAAATAGTATGCAAAATAAAAATTTAGAAATGTTACTGCCCCATGCAGAGCCACTAACAAAACTAATAGTGGTATAGATGGCTCATGATGTTACCAGCCTATGACAATAGTCATATCACTGTGAATATGTAAAATGCTTTGCATGATAATGTCCCCCTTGGGCCATTATGATATTTTACAGTTTGTTACCTACAGTTTGACATTGCTGTTTATCAGTTTAGGATTAGATAGTAGTGAGCAGCATAGTGTTAATAATTGCATTCAAATACATTATTTGCCACTGTTGTGGTGACATTAGGAGCCATTTACAGACTTGAAACCTTGGTGTATATCCTGCCTAATATTTTTCATTCATAGGTACAGAGGTGGAAAAATGTTGTATTTCACCACCATTAATACCAGGTAGGTAGGAATGTGTATACAATCATAAACATGTGTTTACAGTTACAGAGTCAGAACAAGACAAAAGTACTGAAGTAGTAACATAGAATAGTTTGGGTGAGACAGTGTCATATAGAGCTGTAAAGGTTCAAATAACAGTGGTGAATGACTTAGCAGATAATACTTTACTATTCCAATTGTTTCTTATGGCATGGTAAGATCTGTGCATTGTTAGACATATTAAAGTGTCTTTAACTGATCTCTGCTACTATGTGCTCATGGAGATAGACATCTGAACACTGATGCTTTGAATATCATATTAGCAGCAGTATATCAAATAGTGGAGGCACAGAATTTGCTGTTTAAAATTACAAAGTTTTCACAACTGAGCTATTGTATAGTGTTAACATGTGAGTTATCAGGTCTGAGAGTTCCACTCAGATGTTACATTCTACAATGTAAGATGATTGTACAGTACTGCTATGCAGAGAATAGAATACTGACACATGATTGTCTTATTCTGGGGTAATATCAGGAGGCATTAACAGTCAACAAAGGGCTGTAACATTACTGCCAGATACTGCCATGCTATTATAGTGATGATTATCAACACACTGTCATTGAGATTATATAGAAAATCTATTAGATGTAAAAAATGTATTCTGTAATACACTAAGAACTGATAGGCAGTATGCATGCATAGGATAAACTCACTTGGATGCCAGCAGAACTTGCACACTTGTTGGTCCATGATGATGGATGTGTCTTGTAGTACATTTAGACAGTTGTATGTTATTTGTGTCACCTACTGCTGGTTGTCTGTGATTGGTCATGTTGCCTTGGTCCTGCCCCCTACTTGCATATGTGTGTGTGCACGTGTGTGTGTGTGTGTGTGTGTGTGTGTGTGTGTGTGTGTGTAACTGAGGGGGGTGGGGGAGAATGCGGAGTTAGAGTTTTCAACCCTAACACCGCATTTCCTCACTTTGTCACTGTGGAACAACCTTAACTTATGCATTAAATGGAGTTTTTTTCCCCCATGAATACATATATATTATGGTAGCACGGCAGTGCTACCATAGTTAGGGTTGAGGAGCCATTTACATGATAATCTAAAATTTTGCCCTTAATAACTTTTGCAACCATTCAATGGATTTGACTGAAATGTGTAACACATGATCAAGAACCATACATCTTGGGATCTGCCAACTTTCGTACTGTTCAGATATACGGTTGCGGAGTTATTAAGCGTGATTTGAGTGCGTGTTTATGCTTTTTTGGAATTCTTTGCTTGTCTCTACAGGTCACACGGTTCGCACAACTGGTCCGAAATCTTCAGAGAACATCCAGCTGGGGTCCCTGATGTACCTTTTGAAGATTTAGTGAAAAAAAATATGAAACGGTTCAAAAGTTATTCAAGAAACAATTTCCCATTATAAGTCAATGGGAAAAGTTAAAAAGTTTGACAGTATCGCAAATGCAGTTTTTACTTTTGCAAATGGCCCTTTTACTGTCACAAATCCACCATTTTATTTTCAGTTGCTCATCAGAAAAATGCTTGGCATTTAAATGTGGGACCCTCTAGCAACCTAATTCTTTTTGTATTCACTTAGTCGGACCTTGAGGATGCTAGGCAAGTCTTTATTTTGGGGTAAAACGCCCCAGAAATATGTTTTTCAAATTTCTGGAAAAAGTACTTTAGCAAAGTACTTTCACACTTGTGACACTGTCAAATGAATTTGCAAAAGTTTTTGCAAAGTTCAACAGTACTTTTCCAGGCTGTGGGAAAATTACAGCAATTCTTTGCCACCCTGCTGCAAAAGAACGGTTTGGTCTTTTGAACTGAAATTTGGATGGAACGCAGCCAACATCTCACAGATTTACTGATGTGCATTTCAGTATTTCAGTGAAAAAAATATTACAGGGCAGCAAAGTTACAGCACTCCAAATTTGTTGCTTTTTCCAATAGGATAACATTACGGCGTCCGCCGGATTAGAGGAATCCTTTGCCAACCTGCTGCAAAATAATGGTTTGGTCTTTTGGGCTGAAATTTGGAGAGAAGAAAGCCAACATCTCACAGATGTGCCTTTTACTGGGTTGGTGAAAAAATATTACAGGGAGACAAAGTTATGGCACTCCGAACTTCTCCTTTTTCCCCATAGGATAACATTAAGGCATTCGCAGTGCCTTTCAGGGCCTATATCTCGGAAACGGTGCAAGATACGGACTTTTCATCAGAAAAATGGGGGCTAAGCATAATACTATCTAGGAAAGTTATAAATCATATGACTTTTACATTTTTTCCTATGTCGTACGGTTCCTGAGATACAGTATAAGCAATTTAGTATTCCAACTCCTCATTTTCTATTCCGAGACCCATTATTATGCATACATTCTTTGTACTCACTGTCTTTCTCTATGCAGCTTTTGGGGAAAACCAGCCTGTGTGCTTACATTACTGTTACCCTTACTGCTCCTGCTTGCGGTTCTGTAACCATTTCACTTACTGTTCCCGTCTATGGCACCATGTGCGTTAACCTTCTCTTTTTCATTTGAGCTTGCGTTTGTGTTATTTTAACCATTTGTGTCTACAGTACTGTTTAACTCTCTGTTTCACTTTGCGTCACCATGCACATTACCATTTGCGTTTGCAGGAACCGTGTTACTATGTGACAAGACATCACGTGGCTGGACTGCCGCCTCATTACATTCACTATTTCTCATTATCCTTCTCAAAAAGAAGGGACATTAGAGGCAAAAAAACTCTGTTTAATGCATTAGTTAGGGTTGTTCCACAGCAACAAAAGCAAGGAAATTCTGTGTTAGGGTTGAAAGCCCCCCTTTGATCCCTCTGCCCACACCCCCAACCAGCATCGGGGTGCACGTTAGTTGTTGTTGGTAACTATCACCCCATTCTCCTATACCTCTGCTTCTTCACACATCTGATGGGGTGACAGTTAGGGCCAGCAACTCCAACGTCGCACCCCTAGTGCCGGTTGGGGTGTGAGGGTATCCAAGGGGGGCTTTCAACACTAACACTAAAGTTCCTCACTTTGTCATCAGGAACAACCCTAACTAATGCATTAAATGGAGTTTTTGCCTCTAATATATATATATATATATATATATATACACACACACACATATACATATATATGTATATATATATATATATATATATATGTACATATGTGTTTGTGTGTGTGTGTATTGCAAACAACTTTGTTTAATGTTAGGGTTAAAGTGACAAAATATTGGGAAATGAAATGTTAGGACTGAGCCCCTAACCCCCCACCACCCCAACTCTCCATCCTCCTCACGGTGACAGTTAGGCCTCACCTTTTGGTGAACAAAGCTGCAGTTAGCAAAAAAGCTGTATCTTGCTTCATTTTCAAGTCACTGTGGGTGCTGCAATGCTATCCTGTGGGAAGAATAAAAATTTTGTGATATATCTACAGAACCAATTAACTTTTCAACACCTATATAGCATAATTGGCATCTCCAGGGCATTCCCTTAATACCCTAAAAATGTCACGTCAAAAGACCAAACCGTTTATTTACAGTGCAGTGGCAAAGTTTTTAAAATCCTAGTTCGTGAGATAGCAAAATCCCTGACCATGAGATCAATCCCCTTTCGTGAGTTGATTAAATCCCCATCCATGAGAAATCCTTGACCATCAGATTTTAGTCATCTGGTCACAAAGTGATGGTCATGAATTTTGCTTCCTAATGAAAAGGGGATTGCTTGTGCACTGGAATTTAGTCAGCTCGCAGAATAGGATTTTGTCAGCTCATGAAAATGGATTAAAAACCAAATCCCCTTTCATGAACTGAGAATATCCCAGTCCATGAGCCAATCCTCTCTTGTGAGGCAGCATAATCCATGACCGTGAGTCAATCCTCATCCACAAGAAGGGTCATCTGGTCACAAAGTGATGGTCAAGGATTTTGCTTCCTCACAAAAAGGGATTGCTTGCAGACTTGGATTTTAACTGCTCATGGACTAGGATTTTGTCAGCTCATGAACGAGGATTCAAAAACCCAATCTCCTTTCGTGAGCTGGGAAAAACCCAGTCCACAAGCCAATTCTCTTTTGTGAGGCTGCAAAATCCTTGACCATAAGTCAGTCCTTGTCAACGAGATGGACCATCTGGTCACAAAATAATGGTCAAGGATTTTGCTACCTCACGAAAGGGGATCGGCTCATGGACTGGAATTTTATCAGCTCGTAAAAGACTACAGTACACTCCACTTATAATGGACACTATTATAATGGACAGTCAGTTGTAGTGGACAGAAATTGATTTCCCAACCCAAATATATAAAATCCAATGCATTTTCCTCTGGTTATAATGGACAGAAACATTGCTTATAATGGACACTTTGAAGCTTTTATAGGTATTTGTAGTGCATTTTTTGTGGGGGTGCAGAGCTGGTGAGGAGATTTGGCAAATGTAGAATTTAGATAAAGGAGCTACAGAGACTAAATTTCTTGCAAAATAATTCTCCACAAGCTATATAGACTTTTATTAGATGATTACGCTAAAAAGGAAGAGATTTTATATTTTAATAAAACCCTTACAGTACAATTGCATTTGTTCTTCCTGTCATAGAACCCCAACATCCAGCCACTAGAGTTACTATCTTCTTCTTACTTTCTGCAATAAACTTCATAAAAAAACTCATGTTCCCTGGCAGTTAAATAACTCTATTCACACAAATTACAGAAATATATATGCCAGGCAGGATTTGATCAACCTATGAAGTCTTTATAATAGGGTTTTAATCACTCTTAGCCCCTGCACACACACACACACTCACACACACACACACACACACACACACACAGGCACACCTAACACATAGGCTCCACCTCATCTGGATATAATGGACACTGGATATAATGGACAAAAACTGTGTGCACAGATGAGTCCATTATAACAGGCTTGCACTGTATTAGAAGTGAGTCACGAAAGAAGAACAAAGCAAACCAAAGGTATAGGTTTGTAGTGGGCATCACCCTAAACAAAACTCATGCCTTATTGCAACAAGAAGTCACCCGTGGAGGAAGCTAGGACATTTTGTTTTGGGGAAAAATGAAAATAAGATGGCGGCTCACTGACAAGGAATTTTTCCTCACAGACTAGGATTTTTAAAATCTCCTTTCATAAGCTGACAAAATCCTTTACTGTGAGACCAATCCTCTTTCACAAAACAGATATATTAATCTTGGAGTGAACTGAGCACGCTCAGAACCCCAAAATGAAAAATGAAATAACTTTTGAACTGATTAATATTGTTTCACCAAACCAGCACTAGATTATTCTTTGACCCAAACTCTTTCTACATTCCAAATTTCAGACCAAAACACCAAACAATGTGGTCACAGCATGATGGGCCAAAAAGTGTCAAAAGTGGTGAAAAATGCATTTTTCAGCGCATCGTTGTACAGAAACCATAAAGTCTGACCAAAATGCAACTTGGCAAATCAAGAGACCTACCATACCAGACTGTGCATTCTCAATGTTGTGCTAATCCATTGAATGGCTGCAAAGTTATTAACATGCAAAAACTGGGGTTTAATATCAAAGTGCCTACTCAACCCTATCTATAGGCGTGTGACTGCACCCCTATAAGATGTGTGTGTGTTATATATAATATATATATATATATAGTTATGTAACACCACAGGTCTAGTCTCAGCACTGTGAATCTCTTGACTGATTGTATGGATTAGTAATAGCATTGTTTGTATTACTGTTTGCATCTTCTCTTAAGAAACAAACATAGTTTTCCACACTAACTATATATATATATATATATACACACACACACACACACACACATAGGGGTATATGTGTGTGTGTCAGTTGCAGCACTTGGAATAGAGGAGAAGGACTCATTTATTTGTGCTTACAAAGGTGTAGGCCTGTGTATTCACTGCATATTTACTGTACACATTTGTGTACAGTTTTTTTGAGTACTTGTTTCATACCATATGCCTTTTTGTTACCACTATAATTTCCAATTTGGAGTAATTGAGGTATTGTAGGCACCTGTGTAGTGCCTTCATCTGTTTTAACTTCTATTGTTTATGAACGTTATAAAATGGGCACAAAAAATTCTATATCCTGATTGGCTAATCAGCAGTCTTACCCGTGTCCTTATACAGCCATATCATGCCAACCTGCACTACATACCAACTGATAGCCCTGCCACACCTAGAAATCACTGAGCCTGCACTGCCCAAACCACTTTCTAAACATTCGAACTATCGCAAAGTGGCAGTTACAGTGCGGCATTTCAAGCACTACCAATACCTCAGAAAATGGCAAAGCGAAATCAGCAGATGCGCGTGCTGCATGAATGCATCCTCAAACTGAATCCACAGACTTGTCCTTCCATAGACTGTTTCACCTACCAGTTAGTGACATTTAAAAACATATGCACAAATTTTTCGTTACTACAGCAAGCCGAAATGAGTCAGACGATTTTTCAAACAAGTCTAAGCAGCATCTACAGTGGCTGGCAAGGGACACGCTCGCTTTTAATGAGCAGCCACTGGTTCTCAAAATGGCTTTTCTGTCCACTCCAAGGCACCCTTCAGGAAATGGGCATGTGGTTGCAATAATTGTAAATATACTGGCCATCAAAATCCAACACTGACTGTCAAAAACCAGCACATGGTTAAGCACCAGAGACACCCTATTATGACAGACAAAATCAAATGACAATGTGGAAGAGAACCTCAGCAGTCTCCGTGTGTGTGTGTGTGTGTATGTGTGTGTTTCTGTGTGTGTGGGGGGGCACCACCCTAAATGCCATATAGTGCCTATCAAATGATTCAGAGATGCCCTCAATACAGGGACTATTTTACTCCTTCAGACATTAAAACCTCAAGTTTTAAAAAGTGTTTGCATATTTTGTTACTTTTTTTTTCTTAAATACTACCTTAATAGGGCCCATTTTATAAGCGGAATAAGACACGACGAGGTGTGGTTTATGTCCAGATAAGAGCATTTCCCAGGTGCTAAAGGCACTCAGCACAAGCGTCTCATGCCTCATTACGCACCAGGGGCTTGCTCTTATCAGGCCATAAACCACACCTCGTCGTGTCTTATTCCTTACATACAGCACACCAGCCAGGATGTAATGCAAAAATGCTGCAGTATATTATACAATGCTGCAGTATTCTGAAGAAGCCAGAAGGGGAAGGAAGGAAACATATTCAATTCAGTGCTTTAGAGTAACTGGTAATTGCTATTTTTCTTTTAAACTTAGATTGTGGGCTTTTAGTGACACTGTACTTTCTTTGTTGTCTTTACTTAGAATTGTTTTTGAGCTGTTGAAAATTTAAAATGTAGTGGTGGTGTAATTCTGTGCTGTCTTTAATTGCTACAAATTTTCGCCCTCTCTCCCTCCCCTTTCCCCAACTCTTAATTATATGCCCTGTTAAATCTGATTGACAGGAGCTAAACGCAGGGTATAGTAAGGGGTATGAAGTAGGAGGAGCATAATGAGGAAGAAGCCCACCCTCAGCACAAGTGTTTTGACTCATTTATTTATTTATTGGTTTCTTTTCTTTTCTTTTTTTCTAAAGAAAATTATGTGAGGATCAGTGGCAGGATTTTTAGGACAGTAAATTAATAAAAAGGGAACTAGAAGAGCTTCATTAGCAGACAAGTAGTGGAATAGCAATATAATTGCAGTATAATGTGGGGAGTGGTGCAATGCAGTGGCTGTGGGGCAGCCATATTCAGGAAGACCTTCTGGACACTGAGGTGCTGCCCTATCTGCATGCAGCTCTCTGGACTGTGGGATGAGGTAGCCAGCCTCAGAGCGGAAGTAAACTGGGTCAGGAGTACCATCACCCCTATCCAGAGACCACCCATTCCAATGCAACTGCCTCAAAGGATGCTGAGAACGAGGAGCACTTGGATGACAGTGTGCTCAGGGAGGGTTAGAGCAGTCAGGTAGAGGCACATTCCAGATCCTATTCCACTCGAGAGCTCATATGCCACACTGGCAAACAAGGACAACCAAATAGAGGTACCCAGAGAAGTGGAAGGAAAGGATGTGGAGGGTAGCTAAGGAGGTGACCTCAGCGGGGAAAGCAGTGGACCGCAGAGGAGGAGGAGGAAGTGAATCCTGGTGCGGGACTCCATCATAAGAGGGATCCAGCTAGGAACACAGGAGGGGGAGGACAGGGAGGTGAGGTGCCTACCAGGTGCCATGGCATGGAGGGATGGAAAGAAGATCCTGGGGATCACTGGGAAGGCAAGATGGGAGGGTGAGCTGGATGTCATTATCCACCTAGGTACTAATGACTTGGCAAATGGGGAGCCAAAGGAAGTTGAGGAAGAGTTTAGGAAATTGGGGAGGGATCTCAAGCAAGTAGCTACCTCTGTCACTTTCTCAGAAGTACTTCCTGTGAGAGGCAAGGGAGAGCATAGGAGTGTAAGCACCAGGAACTTTAACTCATGGTTGAAGAACTGGTGCTGTGCAGAAGGGTTTGGATTCATTGGTGACAGGGGACCCACCTGGAGGGATGGAGGTTTGTTCAAGCCTGATGGCCTGCATCCATCCTGAGGGAATCCAAGTATCAATGATAAGTTTAAATGCTACATTGACAAGCATTTAAACTAGCAAAGGGGGGTGCAGGCAGCAAGGAGGGTACCTACTTGCTCACCCCCCCACAGCTAGCAGTGGAACCAGTGAACCAGAGGAGTTGCTATCTCTGCAAAGCAGTGTGCAAAAGATGGAGATTAGTGCCCAAGAGGTGGATAGGCAGAAAAGGGGCAACATTCAGCAGAACGGCAGACAGCAAGGAGAACCAGGGATAAAGGACAACCAAGGAAGGGGCTGGAATAGAACATCGAAACAGTCTAGGGAGGTCAAATCATGGAAAGCCATGTGTGCAAATGCCAGGAGCCTTAGCAACAAGATGGATGATCTGGAGGCTGTCATGGTGCAGTCAGACCTGGACATTGTGGCCATCACTGAAACCTGGTGTAATGATAACCACTACTGGGAGATGGCCTTACCTGGCTACAACATATTCAGAAGAGACAGAGCAGGCAGGAAGGGAGGAGGAGTGGCACTGTATGTGAAAAATGACATAAGGGCCACAGAGATCCAGGAGGAACAAAATGGGGGAGAGATACTGTGGGTTAAGCTGGAAAGGAAAACGGGACAGCCATCCACACAGGTGTGGTCTATAGACCACCAGCCCAGGAGGAAGAAACAGATAGGGAGCTGATGCTAGCCATCCAAAGGATGGCAGACAAGGGTGAGGTAGTACTGGTTGGAGACTTCAATATTCAAGATGTGGACTGGAGCATCCCAGCAGCAGCATCAACTAGGAGCAGATTTATCCTGGACTCCTTCAGGGTGCCTTCCTCAAGCAACTGGTCATGGAACCAACTCGGCAGAAGGCAATACTGGACCTTGTGCTCACAAATAGGGACAGTGTGATGGGGGTAACAGTGGGGGAGCACCTGGGGAACAGTGACCACCAGTCATTGTGGTTTGAAATCACAGAAAGAGCAGAACCAAACCACACAAAAACACATATCCTGGATTTTAGGGGGGAAGACTTTGGGAAAATGGGGAGATACTTGAAAGAGGCATTAAGGGGAATGGGACAGGCATCAGGGGTTGAGGAACAGTGGACAGTATTTAAAATGGGGATTACAAGAACAACAGAATTATGTATTTAGCAGGTTAGCAAGAGGAAAAGGAAGAGGCGACCATTATGGTTTTCCAAAGAGGTAGCAAAGAAAGTGAAAGCCAAAAAGATTGCATTCAGGCAATACAAAAAGACACAGGCAGAAGGGGATAGGGAGAAGTACCAGGAGAAGCAAAGGGAGGCAGGGAGGTCAGTAAGGGAAGCCAAAGCTCAGACAGAAGAACACATTGCAAAATCAATGGGTAGAGGGGGACAAAACCTTTTACAGGTACATAAGTGAAAAAAGAAAGACAAAGGGAGGGATAGTGAGACTGAAGGTAGAGGATGGGGGCCACGTGGAGGATGACAACAGTAAAGCTGACATATTGAACAGGTATTTCTGCTCAGTCTTTACTGAGGAAGAGGAGGGTAATGGGTCTGAAGGGAGTACAAGGGGTGAGAATGGGGCAGAAATGGACACAAGTCCCTTTACACGAGAAAGGGTCCTGAAGGAACTGGCAGTAATAAGAGTTGATAAAGCAATGGGGCCAGATGGTGCATCCCAGGGTCCTTAAAGAACTAAGAGAGGTGGTGGCTGAACCTCTGGCTATCCTGTTTAGCCGATCACTGGAAACAGGGGAGGTATCCAAAGACTGGAGGACAGCAGATGTAGTCCCCTTATACAAAAGTGGGAACAAAGAGGAAGCAGGGAACTACAGACCTGCCAGCCTCACCTGGTAGTGGGAGAAGATCATGGAAGCACTACTGAAGGAGAGATTGGTGGAACATCTGGTTGTCAATGGACTACAGGACCCAAGGCAGCATGGTTTCACCAGGGAGGTCATGTCAGACCAACCCGTTGAATTTTGACTAGGTGACTAGGGAGGTGGATCAGGGGAGGGCAGTGGACATGGCCTATCTGGACTTCAGCAAGGCCTTTGACACTGTGCCACATAAAAGACTATTACATAAACTGGGGAATATGGGTGTGGGCAGGACAGTAGTGTAGTGGGTAGGTAACTGGCTGGGTGGCAGGACACAGAGGGTGGTGGTAAATGGCTGTCACTCCACAGAGGGAAGAGTGACCAGTGGGGTACCACAGGGATCAGTGCTGGGACCGGTCCTATTCAACATCTTCATCAGTGACATTGCACAGGACCTAGAAGGCAGAATTTCACTGTTTGCTAATGACACAAAGCTCTGTAACAGAGTAGACACACCAGAGGGTGTAGACAGAATGAGAAGGGACCTGCAGAAACTTGAAGAATGGTCAGGGGTTTGGCAGTTGAAATTTAATGCAAGGAAGTGCAAGATAATGGATATGGGGCACAAAATCCTGGCACAATATATCAGTTGAGGGTGAGGATATAGCATGCACCAAGCAGGAAAGGGATCTTGGGGTTATCATCCTGATGACCCAAGGTAGGGAAACAGTGTGACAAGGCAGCAGGTAAAGCAAATAGGATGCTGGGATGTATAGGCAGGGCATCATCAGCAGGAAAAGGGAGGTCATAATTCCACTATACAAGACACTAGTGAGGTCCCACCTGGAGTACAGTGTACAGTTCTGGAGACCATACCTACGTAAGGACATAGACAGGGTAGAGAAGGTTCAGAGGAGGGCAACAAAGATGGTGGATGGATTGCATCACAAGTCCTATGAAGACAGGTTGAAGGAATTGAACATGTACTCCCTGGAGGAGAGGAGGGAGAGAGGGGATATGATAGAGACATCCACGTATCTTACAGGGAGGAACAGGGTGCAGAAATACACTATTTTTAAGTGAAAAAAATGTTCCAGGACTAGAGGGCATAGGATGAAGTTGGAGGGAGGACGATTCAGAGGAAACATGAGAAAGAATTTCTTTACAGAACGGGTGGTGGACAAGTGGAACACCCTGCCAGAGGAAGTGGTGGGGGCTGAAATGATCACGGGATTTAAGAATGCATGGGATAGACATAAAGGAATTCTGGAGGTCAGGGGTAAGGGGCAACAGACTTCTAGGAAAACATAAACTGAACTTACAAGCTCAAATGGGCAGACTGGGTGGGCCATAGGCCCTTATCTGCCAACAGTGTCTATGTATCTATGTAAGGGAACAGTGTAATTCAATGGCAAATAAACCCTTTTTTATTGCAGTATTTTGTGACGTCATTTATTGCAAGGTACTGTGTTTCATCGTGGCTGGATCCACTGTACGTGTAAAGAGTGTTTAGAGATTGGATGAATCATCTGACAACAGAGTGATCTGTTTTGCAATGGTGGATGGCAGCTGCAGAGGATATGTACATTTTTTTAATTGATTCTAACTTTTAGACATGCTCCCACATTGAAAGATACCTTAGTAAGAAGTCATTTTACAGCTGCAGTAAACCACACCAATAGTTGGTTGGCAAACTACACGGGTTGTGTACAGTGTAAAAACTGTAGTGCATGTAACCATATTTTAAAAGATAAGGACTTCAGTGTTAGTAATCATCCAGGCAAGATCTTTGATATTAAACAATTAATTACATGCAACACACAGGGGGTTATTTATTTAGCAAGATGCAATTGTGGAGCATTTTATGTGGGTAAAACAGAAAGAGCTTTCAAGATTAGAGTTTTGGAACATGTTAGAGTGATCAACAAACAAGATCTGACTTATGCAACAGCAGCACATATTTATGAAAACAGAGAGAGATTAGAAACACATGGGTTGAAGTTTTTAGGAATAGAAAAGATTTTCCATGGTCTGCGAGGCGGTAATTACTGCAATAAAATTTTAAAAAAGGAAAATGAATGGATTTTATGGTTACATGACTATAAGAAACCGGGCATTAATGCACATTTGGAATTAAAACTATATTTGGAAAGTAGATAAATTAATATTTTAATTGTAATTTTTGATAGTATTTCAATTGTTTTCTATGTGTTATAGTGTTGCATTTTTATGCCTTTAAGAGTTAACATATAGGGTATGCTGATTAATTGTTGTACCAATGATTTTGAAATTCGTCATGGTGATGTAATGGGTGGTTTGGTATTTAATTGTGTGGTTTGTATTGTCTTTTAGCTTTTGATAAAGGACTTTTGTCCGAAATGCATCAAGCTGTTTTACTGGTGTAATAAAATTATATTATATGCTCTGGATCTGATTATTATTGGGGTTTGTGTGTGCTTCAGCTTTTGTGTTTTAGGAAAATCCTAACCTTTGATCCTGGAGCTGAATCTTAACAAACATACATATGCCAAATGGATAGCCATCTGGGAACTAGTGACCATCGAACAGTATGGTTCACAATAAACACAGCAATAGAGTCAAGCCATACAAAGACAAAAGTACTGGACTTTAGGAGGGCTGACTTTGCCAAAATGGGTGGGTGCCTAAGGAATGTACTAGCAAATGGGCAGGAAGGAGGGGTGGAAGAACAATGGGGAAATACAAAACTGCCATCACAGAGGTAACGAGCCTTGTGCAGCAACAAACAAAACAAAACAATGTAAGAAACCACCATGGTTCTCAAAGGAAGTGGCAGTGAAGGTTCAAGAGAAAAAGAAAGCATTCAGGAAGTACAAGGAATTGCAGAAGGAGCAAGACAGAGAACTGTATCAGTTAAAGCAAAAGGAGGCTGGGAAGGTAGTCAGAACAGCAAAGGCCCAAACCGTGGAAAAGATAGCCAATTCATTTAAGAAGGGGGATAAAACTTTTTATAGGTACATCAGGGAGCGAAGGAAGACCAAGGGAGGGATAGTGAGGCTTAATAAAGAGGAGGGAGGGTGGGAAGAGGGAGACTGTGAAAAAGGCAGAGATACTAAACAAACCTTTTGCCAGTATTTACAAATGAAGAGGTGAGATACCTAAAACAAACAGTAGAAACACTCTGGATACAGAAGTTGATACCAGCCCATTTACAGAAGAAAGGGTTCTGAAAAGAACTCTTAAAACTGGAAGGTGGACAAAGCAATGGGGCCTGATGGGATTCATCCCAGAATTCTAAAAGAACTAAGGGTAGAACTAGTGACACCACTGTACCCTTTTAACAAATCATGGGAGGATGGGGTGGTACCAGAGGACTGGAGGAGGGCAGATGTCATTCCCTTCACAAAAGTGGGAGCAAGGCAGAAGCAGGAAACTACAGACCTGTTAGTTTAACCTCAGTGATAGGGAAAATGATGGAACTACTGAAGGAAAGAATTGTCGAGTATCTAGAGGCCAGAGGGCACAGGACCCAGGGCAGAATGGATTACAGCTGGAAGGTCATGCCAGACGAATCTGATAGATTTCTTTGACTGGGTGACCAAAGTAGTAGATCAGGGAGGGGCTGTGGACATGGCCTACCTAGACTTTAGCAAGGCATTTGACACAGTCCCACACAAAAGATTAATATAGAGTTAGCCAGCCTGGGAGTGGGTCCCAAGATGACATCCTGGGTAAAGAATTGGCTGGAGAATAGGACACAGAGAGTAATAGTAAATGGAGTCCACTCAGAAGAAAGGAGGGTAGTAGTGGGGTACCACAGGATTCAGTATTAGGAACGGTCCTCTTCAATGTCTTTATAAGCGACATTGCAGAGGGACTGGAAGGAAAAGTATGTCTCGATGCAGATGACACAAAGATTTGCAACAGAGTTGATGCACAGGGTGGGGTGGAAAGGATGAGAAAGGACTTGGTAAGGTTAGAGGAATGGTCAAATGTATGGCAGCTTAGATTCAATGCTAAGAAGTGCAAGGTAATGCACCTGGGAAACAAAAACCCAGGGGAAGAGTACAAAATGGGGGGTGAGATACTAACAACAACAAAAATGGAAAGGGACATGGGGGTAGTCATATCAGATGACCTAAAGGTGGGCAAGCAATGTGAGAGGGCAGCAAGGAGGGTTGGGGGATACTGGGATGCATAGGGAGAGGCATCACCAGTAGAAAACAGGAAGTTATTATCCCTCTGTACAGACAGCTGGTGAGACCCCATCTGGAGTACTGTGTGCAGTTCTGGAGACCCAATCTCCGCAAAAGACATAGACAGGATGGAAGCTGTCCAGAGGAGGGCATCTAAATGGTGCAGGGTCTGCACCGGAAGACATATGAAGAGAGACGAAAGGAGCTTAATATGTATAGCCTGAGGAAAGGAGGAGAGGGGGGACATGATAGAAACATTCTGAGTACCTCAAGGAATCAACAAAGCCAAGAGGGTAGCATCTTTCAAAAAGAGGTGTGCAAGAACTAGAGGGCACAATTTGAAGATGGGGGAGGGCGGCTCAGAGGTAATTTAAGGAGTATTTTTTACAGAGAGGGTTGTGGATGCATGGAACGGCCTTCGGAGAAGGTTGTGGAGTCAAAAACAGTGGTGGAATTCAAGCATGCATGGGACAGTCATAAGGCCATTCTAGGGGTGGGGGTAGGAAGAAGTAGGCTGCTGGTTAACTAGGATCTGCAGCTTATCCAGTAGGTAGGGAAATGGGCAGACTGGGTGGGCCAAGCGGTCCTTATCTGCCATCAAATTCTATGTTTCTATTCATGTCTGAGAGAAAGTGTGGCTACATATCAAGATCTGAACAGTGGAAACAGTGATGGTAAGGTAATAAAATCCAAACCATTGACTTAATGTGCCAGGTTAAGAATGGATATATAGCTTCTTCCTGAGGGAATAATCCTCATCACAAATTTGTAGTGTCCTGGGGAGAATAACAGTTTTTGTTTTACGTAGGATCATTTTGGATGAGAAGCAAATGACCACATTAGAACGAAAGAGGACTGAAGATTAGAACAATTAACTGGGATGGATGACATGGAATGAAGTGTGGTATGGAAGCCCATTTTTTGGCATCTGAGAAAAGAAATTTAATCAGGTACAGGTGAATGGGTAAAGAACAACTGCTGTAAATTACAACTGTTGAGTCAAAAGTAGGTAAAATGTCAGTTGTGGCTTTGGAAAGGAAAGAAGCAGGAGTACAGCAACATAGGAATTTAAAGTGGGTTTCCCTGCAGTCAATGCAGACATTCAGCAGAGTGAATGGTGACACAAACAAGAGGACTTGTTGAAGCTGATGGAATCACTTGATTAGAAGAAAATACTGCATCATCCTTTTTTATCTAAAAGATTTATTAGTGCATTAAATACTTACCTAGACATTGGAGTACAGTATGAGCTGAATGAAAATTTGGAGATGGATGAGAGTTATGAACTGAGAGGACTTAAGTCTGCAAAATAATAAAATGACCCACATGTGGAACAAGTAGGGCATGTGGCCCAGAACAGTGCCTGCAATATAAATCATTATCCGGAGCCACCCAGGACGTCAATTAGTTAATTTTCAATAGACAAGCATCCGTTCTGGCAGAAATTGACCAGTGGTAGTCTGAAGTTTCACCATATCTGTTAGTAAGATCAAGTTGAGAAGGCATAGATAGTTCACCTAACAGGCATGCTGTTAGTTGCTAAATCAGTTCAGGAGGCTGAGCCAGAGAAGCAATTATGGCTGTTATCAAATCAGGAAAATGGATGGTGAATGTAAAAGTCACTACTGGAACAGGATAATTACTAGTAATAACTAGAAGTTTATTGGGAAGACCCAGAGGTAACAATTGACTAGAAGACCTGGATTGCAGGATGCCATTCTTGAATTAAGACAAGCTAAGGATGAACCCACTTGGAGAATAAGAACCTGTTACTCCTCAAACTGAAATGATGCAGGAGTGGAAGTAAGAGTAGATATTGATGGTGACGGTGAAGTTGGTTTGTTGTCAATGCTGCGACATTGGAATCAAACAGTACTTGCTTTCTGGCAGAGGAAGAAAATATGGACTGTTAATACTCAGTGTGCAAACATCAGTTTGGGAATAATCCATTTCTTAATGCGGAATTTAGACTTCAAAGAGGCTTCCTGTGAATTAGTTACGGTGAGCCAGCCTGCCAGAAATTCATGTCCTCTGGGTTTGAATTGTTTGAGTGACTGACCACGAGGTTTGATATGTTGATAGATGGAAAGGGTTACAATGAGGATTAGATGAGTCTGAGTGGATCTCAGGGTGTTGAGCCTGTCTCAAGGAGGTAACCACTATGAGTGGATGGCCCCAAGCATCCTGAACAATGCTGTAGGGATGGGACTCGGTTCCAAGTGCAGACTAGGCTAGGCATATGGCCACATGACTGTGCTTCTACAGACTGTTGCACTACCGAAACATTGCTGAGCCCAGGAGCAATAGGTACTAATGAACAAATAAGGATGCTCCAAATAGACACTTACCAGAGCATGTCATAAGAAGTCCAGAGGGAGACTAATGCCACTGGAATACCTGAGCAGGATGAACAAAAAGACAACCACCAACCAGGAGCAGATGGTGATTTAATGGGCTGCAAGCTGTGCATCCAGATAGCAGCAACTGATGGCAAAAAGTCTGTAACTCTGCATGACTGGATCTCCCGAAGAAAGGAGACAATAGGCCAGCATAGGGAAGCAGAATGCTATTAACTAGAATGGGACAGGAGACCTGTAGAAAACACAAGCAAGCAGAGGCTTCAAGCGCACCAAAAATGGACAGACAGGAGGAAGCAGCCACTGATTACATACAGCTGGGGCCAAAATGCACAAAGAATGAAGGAGGCAAAGGAACTGCAGCATAAACAAAGCATGAGAGAGAGAGAGAGAGAGAGAGAGAGAGGAAGACAACACCATAGAAATGAAAAGTGAAGCCCATCAGGTAAAGTAAGGAAAGAAAACAAAGGAAACAAAAAATGTTGGGGGGGGAACAGAAGTAAAGGAAACATGCAGGTAACAGAAAGCACAACAACAACAGCAAAAGGAGCACAAACAACATAACACAGAACAAACAGCAGAGGCACAATGGGAGCAAGGAAACACATGGAAAGGAACAAATCAAAACATAAGAGGAAGCAGAGAAATGGGATACAGCAATGAGGAAGGGCCACTCATGAAAAAACACTAGGCTGGAGAGATGTGTGAGTGTATTGCTGATGTAGGGGAAAGAGGCGGAATCTGGCAGCCCCCACCCCTTCGAACTACAGTTGAAACATTTTTATCAACACCTGGGAGTACTATGCCCTTGATTCATTATCGTGCACTTCTTGGCCTTGAACCCCTACTACCGTGCCTCAAGACAACTCTTCATGTTCCTCCAGATCACTGCTTACCCTCTCCTGAGTGTCAACCATATTGTAGATTTTTGTATCATCTGCAAAAAAGCATGCCTTTCCTTCCAGTTTCTCAGTAATGTCACTATGAAGACATTGAAAATGACTGGTCCCAGTACTGAACCGTGTGGCACCCTGCTACTTATGCCTCCATCATTTAAATAAGTGCTGCTTGCTATCACCCTCTGTCTCCTATCTGTTAACCAATAGATAACCCAATTCACCACTTGGGATACAACCCCCTAGCTGCTCAATTTCTTTATCAGCCTAATGTGTCACACAATGTTGCAGGCCTTGGTAAAGTTCCAATATGCCATGTTCACCACCTTCCCTTGATGTATTTACCTGGTCACCCAGTCAAAGAAATCCATCATTTCTTTTTGGCATGCCCCCATTCAAGATACTCAAGCAGTATTTACTTTAGCAGGGTTTCATTCCTTTCCCCACCACTGCTGTAAGGCTGACCAGACTATAGTTGCTAGCATGTCTTTGCTGCTGAAATTATGTAGATGGGCCATTTCAGCTCTTCTCCACTCCTCTGGAACCATGCCTGCTTCCAGTGAGCTATTGAACAAGGCTGCCAGTGGGGTAGCTGGAACCGTCCTTAGTTTATTTTGAATCCTTGGATGTATCCCATCCAGTCCCATTGCATTGTCTACCTTCAGAGCTGCAATTTCCTTCTGGGCTCTTTCTTCTTAAAATGGACTTGTATCAACCCTCACCCCCCCATTCATTCTGCTTCCTGGTGGTCCGTCCTCCCCTTCCCTCCCTCCATTGGGAAAACTGAGCAGCAGTACTTGTTCAGGATGTCTGCTTTTTCTTGATCCTATTCTGAGCAGTCTCCCCTCTCTGCAATTTTAATCCTCACTATTAGCTGGCTTTACTTTTTGTTTTCATCAAGCCCCAGGAAAGTCTTATTCTCTAAGGACCCTTTTGTTGATTCTTTTCTCCATCTACGACTTTGCTCTTCTCACCACCAGACTTGCATCCCTTTGCTTTACAGGTTATACTTTATTGTCCTTCTCTCTGCGTGTTTCCTTATGCCTCTTGAATGCTACCTCTTTTCTTTCACCACCTTTGCTATTTCCTTAGAGAACTGTAACAATCTCTTTTTCCTTCTGCTATTGCTCACTTTCTTCAAACATAAGTTAGTTGCTTCAGTTATGTCCTCCCTAATTTGTGCCCATCGTGCCTTTACCCCGTTTGGCAGTCCTCCATTTCTTTAAAATCCTCCCTACTAAAATCCAGGACTATCATTCTTGTATGGTTATCCTCTGTTCCTGTCTTAATGTTAAACCACTCTGTACAGTGATCACTGGTACCCTGGTGACTGCCCACTGTGACATCTGCAATGGTGTCCCTATTAGTAAGCACCAAGTCTAGCACTGCCCTGTCCCTTGTGGGTTTTTTGAGTAGGTCCTGAGAAAACCCCTTGTATGGCATAAAGGACGGCCCTATTCCATGTGGAAGGTGCAGCTGCATGGTTCCACCTCACATCCAGCAGACTGAAGACACCAACCAGCAGCACTTTCCCTTTATTTGCCATTGTGATGCAAGCTTCTCTAAGTGTCATATCCTACTCCTCTCCCTGGGTGGGATTCTAGAAGCTTGGCGAAAGTTGCCACCAAATGTGACTTGTGCCAAATGCAGCTGTGACATGACCCTGCACCCTATTCTAGAAGGGGCAGGGTCCCCACGTCTAAGTCCTGTGACTTGCAACATACAGCTAGGTACACCGAACAGAGGACGTACCTGGTGAGGATGTCGCAAGCCACAACTGCTATCCCACAAGGCACAGGTGTCCCCCCTCCATGCCTGATCCCTGGCGGAACCCTGCAGGGCTAGAGGCCCCCTACCCACTGTCGTGCCACCAAGGGTCCCTAACACCTTTCCAAATCCCCATGCGACTGGTGTACTGTACAGTATGTACAGTACACGGAGTCCACAATGTGTGCAATACAGTCAGAACTGCAGTAATGTACGTTGTAGTCTAGTGGCTCCCCACCCCTCCAGTAGTCCCCTCCCCCAGCAGTGCCAATACACTCTGCATCCCCAACCCATCCCTAGCCAGAGACTGGCACAACCCTCCTCTCAACTCCACTGCCAGCCGCCGACTGAGCTCCTTCTGACCACTTACTGTATAGATGCACTCAATAATGAATGAGTGTTCATTCATTTCTGAGTGCATCTATACAGTACGCGCTCAGAAGGAGCTCAGTCAGTGGTGGCCATGGTGGTGAGAGGAAGGTTGTGCCAGTCGCCAGCTGGGGATGGGTCGGGGGTGTGAGGTGTATTGGCACTGCTGGATGGAGGGCCACTAAACTACCAGGGAGTATGAGGCACTAATTAATTTAAAGGTTTGTGGCACTGCAGGGACCTGTGCTTGGGGGGGGTGACAGAGCTGCCTTGTGGGGCTGATAGCAGAGTCGGGTTCTGGGGCATGACTTGTGTGGGCTATCCTGAAGGGCATTTATGGTTTAGGGGTTCTGGGGGCTGGTGGTGCAAGATGCCCTGCTGGGCACCTCTGCTATGGGAAATCAGGGGCTGGGGGGTTGTGGGATGCCCTGTGGGGTGACAATGAGGGTGTTCTGGCCATGGGGGGGGTGCATCATGAAGTGGGTGCAATGGGTCTACAGAATCCCCGGAGGGCATATGTACCTTTATACCAGCTAAATGCTGGTGTAACACATGTTGCTGGTTCTCCTCTGGGGGTTCTTGTAGAGATATTGGGGACTTTGTTACTGCCCTTGTAGAATAGGGCGTAACTGCTGCCGTAAACCCCCTAGCACCATGTTGCAGGGGGTTTAGGGTGCAACTGCTGGCGTAACTGCACTTTGGCTTAAGTGGCCTGCGGCATGTCACAAGCCACATTGTAGAATCTCGCACTTTGCAGCTGCTGGTGTAACTTGCTACTTGCACCATTCTTTTTGGTGCAAGTGCGGTTACACCAGGCGTAACTCTTTTAGATTCAGGCACCATGTGCCAGAGGCCTGTATACTACCCTGGTACAGGTAATGGCCCAGGAACCTGTCTCCAGTGTGACCCACAGCACCTACAGCCCTTCCTTTTCTTCTGGTGCCACTAACCTCCATGGCCTTGATTCTCTCCCTTACATATGAAACAACCTCTCCTCCCCCCCTCCTCTCTGCCCTGCTCTCCTGAACACAGAGTAGCTGAGTATGGCCATATCCCAGTCATAGTGCCCAATGCAACACAACTCCATTATGGACACTAAATCCAGGTCAGCCTCCACCATGATGGCTTCCAGGTCTGGAATTGTGTTTCTAAAACTCTGCATTAGGCACGTGGCTCCGCACACCTTTTTCTCCCCTGTCACTGCCCTGTTTCCCTTCCCATTCCTGATTGTGTTTTTTCCTGAAGCACCTGCTGACTTTCCTCCTACCTTTTTAACTTCCTAATTCCTTGTCTCCTTGAATCCTCTTTCCCTGTACTACTTGAGTTTAATTCCCTTTTATTCTGTCTTACCCCATCCCCGCCTTTCTCCATCAATGCCCTAGAGGAGTTTCCCCCCAATCCCCCCCTTTCTTCCCACTGCTCCATCATCTGGAGGGAGTGCATTTTTTGCTTCCCTATGTTTTACCCCCCCACTAGTAAATGCTCATCCAAGTAGCATTTAAACCTCCCACCAAGGACTGTAATCTGCATCCCAGAAGAATGCAGGTGAACTTCATTATAGAGGCTATTATTTGCCCAGGCTGTCCCAGATCCCCAGTGTAGCCAAATCCTACTCAATGTACCAAGTCTTCAACCAGTTGATAAATGCCCTGGTACTGAGTACCCCTCCATCTCCCTGGCTGTACACAAGCAACACTTAAAAGCCACTGCATATGATACCTGCTTAAGTCCCACTCAGTTCCCTGATTGTACACTCCACTACCACTACCCTGTCCCTTGGTAGGTCATTTACCCTCATGTTTAAAATGATGTCTGACCACCTCCCATCTCCTTCTGCCCTAGTGATTCTCTGGGTATGCTCACCATCTCTCCATGTCAAAGCACCTATCATGCACTTCATCTCCATCTCCCTAACCCCACTTACAAGTCTTCCCCATAACAATATAGTCCCTTAACACTAGCTGCTTCCTCCTCAGCTGGGGCCTCTTTCTTGCTCCTTGGGGCCTCCACTTCTGAGGACCCCCAATTCCTACCTTTCTACTGTAATGGGTACCTCCTCTTGGCTGCCCTTTTCAGTGAGTACAACAAAGGAATTTTGCAGTGGTATAGGCTCAGGAGTGTGCACCTTTCCTGCCGCTCCAATCCTCCCAGAGCCCACCAAGCTCCATCTGCTCTGCTGCTGCCAAGGCATTCTCTGGAGGAGCAGAAGAAGAGTTGGTGGCTCCTGGATGTGGCAGAAGGTTCTTGATAACCTTGCCAGTTTAGTACAGAGTCCAGCACCTTCTACTTACAAACCAAAGGGGAGAGTACAAATTGGATAGTACCTCAGTCTCCAGAAGGTGTCCCAAAAGACTACAGCCTCTTTGCACTACACCACTTCCATGATTTTTTATTCCTTTGCCTAGTGTCTATTCGAATTCTCTGTACCTGTCTGCCTCCTTCCTATTCATATTGTACTCCTATTTCTCACTTTTGTCTCTCTGAAACTAATGTACCTCACCCTAAATAGGGTGCCTCTTGTTTTCCCTTTTTTATCCCTCCTTCCTGTACCTACCTTATCCTGTGTGTGTACTACTCCTTTCCCTCCTGTAGCATGGCTACCACTTGTATTTATCTTCCCCCTAGCTGCAGTTAAATGTATCCAATAATGTGTTACCTCTTTAACTTACTCTGGTGTCCCCTTTGCAGAGTGTTCTGTGACTGTGGACTATCTGCAGATGCTTTGCAGACAACTTCTAGGCTAATACCAGACTCCTTCTCAGTCCCACTCATGCACTGAGCCACAAAGGTGCTGGAACATGCTGAGTGTAACTCCTTTACTTGTGGCAGCTACTCCCCCCAATCACACATATGGTTCCATCTGATAATGGTGATCGTGGAAAGGCAATTATTGTTAAGGCCCGTGTACATTGCCGGAAATCAATTTCACCAATGTACACTCCCTGTGCACAGCAAAAGGGCACCAGGGACTTTTTTTTTTATGTGGGGGGCTGTGCCCTCACACACTCCCCAGGGAGTTTGCCCCGCACCCCTTACTAAAGGATTCTCAATTCTAGATGGGTGTATGTTGGGGGGGGGGAGTGAAAATCAGAAAAACAAAATGGCTGGGGGCAACAAAAGGAATGCGTGCCCAGTCCCAAACTCAGTACCCTCATAGCCTTAGCATGCGACCCATCCACCATGCCACAGGTCCAGATTAGCAGCCCACTGCCACACTACACCTCACAAACCCTCCCTCCCCTTCCACCCATCGCTCAGCATGCTCGCCCCCTCCCACGTGCATTTACATATTGCAACATCCAGTCGCTATATTCGCGAACCTCCTCCCCCATCTGGTCGCCCTCCCTGCCCGGTAACCCTGTGGACAGGCGCCATGACTGAGTCACCTTTTTTGAATGTGCTTAGTTGTGGTCACCATTGTCACAGGCTATCACACATGTGAGTCACAGGACTTTCTTAATCTACTCACTTGCAAGATTAATTTCCTAAGTTAGGTTACCCACACCACTTTTTTTTCCCTCATCTGTTTCTAACTATTCCGTCCAGCCTCTATCCTTCCAGCCACCAGCCCCATCACCCAGGCATCCACTAGTTATACCTCTTGACAGTAGCGAGGTGCCAGCTGGCTGGGTGTGGGTCCTGTGAGAGGCCAGCTGTCATCCTGCTGGCTGCATATTTCAGCCTCCATTTTTCTCCCACTCCCCCCCCTCCCCTTGGTGCATTGCGGAGGTGTGCAATGATGCTAATGACCAAACCATGCATACTTCCACATGCGGCACACCAGGCATCTGCCTCACTCAGCCCTTTTTGTGTGGGTCCATTGTGCTGGCCCCTAGCCACCAATAGGGGTCAGGCAAACAGCAGACTCCATCCCCACCCCTCCCCAGGGGAGGAGAATAGAGCCATCCTCTGGATACTCAATCCTCTCCCTCCCTGGTCGACCCCCAGCAGCCCGCTCATACTGCGAACGTGGGTCGCCAGCATGGTGGGAGGCAAAACATGATGCCTCAGCCCTCTGCACCACTGGGCCACCCCCCCCCCACACCACCTTTTGCAAATTTAAAGAAAAATCTAAAAGTACTGGTCGGGGACAATGTGTGTTTTAAGGTGCCACCTGTTTACAAGTACACCAACTGCCACTTGCATTTTTTCATTCTCCCCCCTTACAGATTAAACCCTAGCAAGCTTCTATCTTAACCTATGGCCCTATAGTGATCATAGAAGCATGGCTGAATACAATACATATGCAGTATATTAAATATTTTATCTTTGCAATGTAACCTTTTGAATGCCTCTGCAATCCTAATGTATGTTATGTAGGTGTTTGTGTATGGGTCACTTCTACAAAAGGAGATTGAATTTTCAAGTGACTTTACTCTGTTAACAAATTCCTAAAAAATAACATCCTGAAGAGAGACCACCACACCTAGCTGGCTCATCAGGACCCTGTTAGGTGTAATTTGCACTTCAAAGTTAAAAATATGTCCTTGAAATGTATTTTTTTAAATATAATAAATCCTTTTTCATATCATGAGTCACACAAAAGGATCCTTTTTTGTTACTCGAGAATCACTGCTTGTCCCTGTCATTGCCTCGGGATCACCCTTGACCTTCACCTCTCCTACACTGCCCACAATGACTATGTCGCCAAAGCTGCTAACTCCCAGCAAGGCCTGCTATTCCATCATAGGAAACACCTGACACCCGAAGCCCTCACTGTCGCTCTCCAGAGCTCCATCATATCCATCATTGATTATGGCATTATCATTTATGGCTCTAGTACAACCACCGCACTCAAACATGTATCCACTGCCCTCAACAAGGCCTGTCAACTTGTCACTGGCTCCCAATGCTTAACTCACACCTGTGACCACTATTCTCAAACTGGATGGCTGAATCTTGCCAATTGAATAAAACACCAAACTTGTATTACTACTAAGAAAATCTTGCTTGGCCTTGCCCCCCAAGAGTATGTACCCTCATACAACCGAGAATCCACACCCACCATACCAGGGGATCGAAACCTCAGCTTCTGCAAATCCTGCATTGCTGCACAACACAAGGCCAAAGATCCTTTGCTTACCGGGCCACGAGTTGGTACAACGGTCTTCCCAGTGACATCTCATCCTCACTATCACTCAACACTTTTAAGACTCGGCTCTGCCTAACACTCACTGCCTCCAACCTCTGTGACTGTTGTGGCTAACATGTCTTTTGGTTCAATAGCTGAAGATGCCCTTTTGGATCCACATCTACTCCTGCACTTTGCCATCACCCCTCCTCCTTTTTTCACCTCCCCTGCTGGCCCATGACAAATACCACCCGGCTGCACTACCTCTATTCTTACCCACCTTCCGCTTCTCCTCTCCTCTCTCTGTTCCCCCCACCTACCTCCCCTTTTCTCCCATTCACTTAGTCTCCCTGATTTCACCCCCCTTCTTTCCCTTCCCCTCCCCAAAGTTTCACCTAATTATTCTTCTTTCCTCTACAAGACTATGTGTTTTTTTTATTTTATAAACTGTTATCTTTGCTTATGTTTTGTCTCAATTGTACCAATGAAGTGGAACCTTTGTAAAAGAGCCTCGGCTCAAAGGTATTTGTAATTCTAGAACAAATAAATGAATAAAAAAAATTGCCCTCCCCAGTACTCTGCTGTTTTTTCCTGGTGTCTAGTGGCCCCCCATCCTCCAAACCTCCAATATCCCAGCCCTGTCATTTTTGATGTCCCTGTAATAAAAAATAATTTCCCTGGTGTCAAGTGGCACACCCACCCTCCAGTTACTGTCACTGATGTTTCCCTGGTGTCTAGTGGCACCCCTCACCCTTTGGCTGCCTGCCCCTAGTTCGTTGTTTATTGATTATATATAGACTCCAACACCGGGGTACCCACTCCTGGTATTTGACACCACCCCCACAGTCCATTGTTTTATGTACTGGATGACATTGGGGTGCCCAATTCCCATGCTGGTATTAAGAGCCACCCCCAGCAGTGTGGGACACTGGGGAGCCCACTCCCAATGTCCCAAAATATTTAATTAATTAAATCATGTAAAAAGAAAACAGTGCCCAGACATCTTTTCTTTTAAACCTGAAAAAAATAAAATGGTCCCTCTTCATTCCTGATGTTCCTTTCCCATCCCAACCCTCCCACAGAGCACCCACCAACCCACACCCCCTCTTATCCTATATCTACCATTGTTTGTCAAATGCTGTCATCTTATGTTGACTAAGACATGTCTGCACTCTTCAAAGCTGAACTGTGAACTGAGGAATGAAGCTAAGTGCAGTATAATGTATTTCAATAGCATTTTGAACTTATGTTCATAACTTTGCCATTCTTTGGAATTTTTTTCACCAAATTTTCAACATAGCCTTTTTTGGACCCTGCCTCATTAGCACTGCAATTGTCATTTTGTTAATCTTGCCTGGAAGGTGATTTCACAGTCACTGTGTAAAATCACATTTTGGGACCAAATATTGAAATTTCACCACCAGTGGTCATGAAGTGGGGCCTCAAAAAGGCCATGTCAACAATTTGGTGAAAAAATTCCTAAAAATACCCGCGTTACATGTGTTCATTGAAATTTTTCAAAGCAGACGCATAACTTTGGTAATTTTCAATATTTTGTCTCCAAATTTTCAACATAGCCATTTTTTCACACCACTTCGTGAACAGTACAGCTGTTATTTTTCACATCCTGTCTGAAATGTGTTTTTGCACCTGTGGCACAGAATGGCATTTTGGCACAGATCTGAAATTTTTCACCAATGTAGTTTATAAGGTGTGGTCAAAAGAAGACAATGTTGAAAATGTGGGGTTAAAATATGAAAAAATGCCAGAGTAATGACCATTCATTGCAATTCCGTTATGCCCGCTCTAAACTTTGAAAATGTTAAATATTTTTACCCCAGATTTTCAACATGGCCTTCATATTACCCCTTGTCATGTATGTCACAGCTGTAATTTTTCAAATCCTGGCCCAAATGTGTTTTCACACCTACTGTATGGCACAGAATGGCATTGCAGTTGCACAGAATTACATCTTGGAGGGGATTTTAAAATTTTCTGTACCAGGTACATGAGGTGGGGTATTAGATGGCTATGCTGAAAATGTGGTCACTGTTGTCCTTCAAATGGAAGTGCAGGGCCCGGAGGGCACTGTGCTTCATAGCTTCATATATATATATATATATGCATCTATGGAGGGATGGGAGTGCAGGGTCTGAAGCACCCTGTGCGCCACAGTAAAATAAGGATACTATTATACTATCTCAAAAAGTAAGGAAATAAAATGCAAAAAACTTTGTTAATGCTCAAGTTATGGTCAAAGTGACAAAAGTTGGGAAATGAGACATTGGGATTTCCCTAACTCACCACTCTCCCAAACCAGGCAGGAGAGCAGGTGTGGCATGTGCCTTTGGCTTCTCAAGCCTAATGCTCACTCCATTCTCATAAAGTCTACACATTGGACCTTATTTACAGATGGAATGGGGTGAACATTAGGCTTGAGAAGCCCAAGGTACACCCCACTCCTGCTCTCCTGCCTGGTTTGGGAGGGTGGGGTGTTAGGGAACCCCTAACACCTCATTTCCAAATTTCCCAACTTTTTTCACTTTTACCCTAACTGGAGAATTAAACGTTTTTTGCACAGTCACGCCACTATAGTTAGGGATCATTGGTCATTTACATACTAAAGTCAAAAGATTTGGTGTTAGTAACTTTGGACCCATTCAACAGATTTGCCTGAAATTTAAAATGTTCGTGGGGCATGGTAGATCTCTTGATATACCAATTTGCATTTCTGTTGGACTTACGGTCTTTGCATACTAAAGCACTGAAAAATGCAAAATTATCTGTTTTTGGAGGCAGCTTTTGAGATTTTGAATGTGCCCCTGCATGGCTGTCATGTGGTGTGCTGCTCTGTGAGATGGCATGTTTGAAAGAGTTTTGGAGACTGAACATGTCGCTTTTTGTTTGGTGAAAAAATATTAAGGCATTCAAAAGTAATACCACTTTTAATTTCCCATTATGATTCAATGAGGAAATTTATATGTATGTTTTGCGAACAAAGAATGGGGTTCTGGCCATCTCATCCCACCCGGCAATCAAAGAATTTGCAGCCTCACGGTTCAAGAATCTTTGTCCCTGAGGATTTTTTCAAATTCTTTGATTGCGAGGTCCGCCATCTAGTTTTCAGTTTTCCGATCAGAAAAACACAAATATCTCGGCTCAGGGGTCACTTCTGAAGTAAAACTTGGATGGGTTTTACTCAGAGGACCCCGACCTATCAAGCCATGCCTTTAATTTCATCTAAATTGGTCTAAAAATAGAGCTATTTGCTTTTTAAATCTTCATTCGTGGCTCACTAATGATCTTTGATCGTGAACCTGCAAATTCTTTGATTGTGATAATCTTTTATCGCTATCATGCATCGTGAGCAAGGGACAAGATGGCCAGATTTTAAATTGCATTTTTGTAGCCCAGGGGTGTCCTATAAACTTATTTAAGGATGGGTTTTGCTCAGGGGTTCAAAGGGTCCCGAGCTCACACCAACTTGTGCAACTTTCTACTTTTCTATTCTTTCTTAAAAAGTAAGGAAATTCTATGCAAAAATCTTTGTTAATCTATCAGTTAGGTTTCTTCTACAGTGAACTAAGTGAGGAAATTCGATTTTAGGGTTCCCATCCCTTGCACCCCACCCCACCTCACCCTAATCCTCATCCCATTCTCTTACACTGCACCACCTCAGCTTGTTTACACATGGGATGAGGTGAGAGTTAGGGCTGATGACCCTAACGCACACCCAGATGCTTGTTGGTGGGGGCAGGGTGGGGCTGTGGTGCAAGAGGTGGGTACCCTAAAATCAAATTTCCTCATATTTGTCACTGTTGAAGAACCCTAACTGATGCATTAATGAAGTTTTCTGCATAGAATATATATATATATATATATATTAGAGGCAAAACACTCAGTTTAATGCATTAGTTAGGTTGTTTCACAGTGACAAAGTGAGGAAATTTGGTGTTAGGTTGAAACCCCCTTGGACCCCCACCCACCCCCAAATGGCATTGGGGTGTGCATTAGGTCATCAGCCCTAACTGTCACCCCATCACATGTGTAAAGCAGCAGAAGTATGGGAGAATGGGGTGAGAGTTAGGACCGATGACCTCAAAGCACACCCCAATGCTGGTTGGGGGTGGTGGGGGGTCCAAGGTGGTTTTCAACCCTAACACCGAATTTCCTCACTTTGTCACGTGAACAAACCCTAACTAATGCATTAAATGGAGTTTTTGCCTCAACTTCCTTCTTTTGAGAATGATAATGAGAAATAGTGAATGTAATACAGCGGTGGACGGGCCCGCCTCCCTTCACGTAATGCGGTGGTGGGGCGTGGGGCCAATAGCATATAACAGGAACTGCAATGCAAACAGAAGTGCTAACAGTGGCGCACATGGTAACACAAGCACGAATGAGAACAGAAAGGTTAGCACATGGTGGCGTGAGGCGGAGCAGTCTGCCGTGATGTGTTGTCACATAGTAACATGGTGCCTGCAAATGGAAATGTCAATGGGCATGGTGACACAAAGTGAAACAGAAAGAGAAACAGTACTGTAGACACAAATGGCAAAAAATAACAGAAACGCAGGCGCAAATGAAAACGCAAAGGATAACGCACATGGTTGTGTAGACGTCAACGGTAAGTGAAACGGGTACGGAACCGCAAGCAGAAAGGGCAAAGGTAACAGTAATGTAAGCACACAGGCTGGTTTTCCCCAGAACCTGCATAGAGAAAGACAACGAGTACAAAGAATGTATGCATAATAATGGGTATCGGAGCAGAAAATGAGGACTTGGAGTACTAAATAGGTTATATCTCAGGAACCGTACAACGTAGAAAAAAAATTTAAAAGTCTTATGATTTATGACTGTCCTGGCTAGTTTTGTATTTAGCCCACAAAAGGGGGTTAAGTATTTTTCCGATGAAAAGTCCGTACCTCGCACCATTTCCGAGATACGGGCCCTGAAAGGCACTGCCAACACCGTAATCTTATCTTATGGGAAAAAAAGAGAAGTTCGGAGCGCCATAACTTTGCCTCCCTGTAATATTTTTTCACCAATCTACTGAAAGGCACATCTGTGGACTGTTGGCTGTCTTCCCTTCAAATTTCAGGAAAAAAGACCAAACTACTATTTTGCAGCAGGGTGCCAAAGGATTCCTGTAATGCGCCAGGCGCCGTAATGTTATCCTATAGGAAAACACGTCAACTTTTGAGTGCCGTAACTTTGCCGCCATGTAATACTTTTTCAACATAATACTGAAAGGCACATCTGTGAGATGTAGGCTGCGTTCCCTCCAAATTTCAGCCCAAAACTCTCAACCGTTCTTTTGCAGCCCAGTGCCAAATAATTGCTGTCATTTCCCCACAGACTAGAAAACTACTGTCACAATTTGTGAAAGCTTTCGCAAAAATTTGTGACACTTTCGTGAGCATGAAAGTACTTTGCGAAAGTACTTTTTCCAGAAATTTAAAAAACATATTTCTGGGGTGTTTTACCCCAAAATAAAGACATGGCTAGCATCCTCAGGGTCCGACTAGGTGAATACAAAAAGAATTAGGTTGCTAGAGGGTCCCAAATTTAAATGCCAAGTATTTTTCTGATCACTAGCTGAAAACAAAATGGCAGATTTGTGAAAGTAACAGGGCCATTTGTGAAAGTAAAAATGCATTTGCGACACTGTCGAACTTTTTAACTTTTCCCATTGACTTATAATGGGAAATTGTTTTTTGAATAACTTTTGAACCGTTTAATATTTTTTCACCAAATCTTCAAAAGCCACATTGGGGACCCAGCTGCATGTTCCCTGAAGATTTCGGGCCAGTCACGCAAACCATTAGACCCATAGCCGTGACCGTAAAATTCCAGAAAAAGCATAAACACATGCGCAGATCACGCTTAATAACTCTGCAGTTGTATATCCGACCGGTACAAAACTTGGCAGATCCCAAGGCCTATGGTTCTTGATCACATATTCCAAATTTCAGGCAAATCTGTCAAATGGTTGCAAAGTTATTAAGGTACAAAATTTTGGGTTTAACATAGAAATGGCTCCTCAAACCTAACTATGGTAGCACTACCGTGCTACCATAATATATATATATATATATATAGATGTAAGTACCACTCCTATAGTTGGGTTTTGTGGGCTGTTTAACATTAAACACTAGTTTTTGTACCTTCAGAACTTTGGTGGTGTTCAACAAAGCAGCCCAAGACTTGACACATACCATCTGACTACTAGACTCAAAGAAATAAATTGTTTTTATGGCATCTTGGTCAGTTTTCAAGATATGGAACACCAAAAAAGTGATGAGAAATAGTTTTTTTTTTCCTATACGTATTTTTTTTTGCTCTCATGTACAGCCTAAATGGTGTTGACTTTTTTCACAACACTTACAGGGTTGGTTGCTCCCTGCCCTCTGACATTGCCTCCTTCCTTCTTATACTCCTCCCCCTTCCTACTCTATCTTGCTGCATAGGTTCCTGTCACAGCTAATGTACATAGGTTCTTATATCATAATACGTATTCTACTGTCTTCTAAAGATATGTGCACTCTATCATTGTTTATGCATGCATTACTGCAGGGTATGAACTCCAATTTGTTTTACCACTGTATATATTTCTGCCTTGTACCTATCATTTATTTTTGCATTACTGTTTTGTTTGTACTCCCATTTGTTGTAACACTGTATATATTGCTGCCTTGTACCCATATATGTGAATGCCCAGGCTCATCTTATAAATGAGTTCTTCTCAATGATGCTTACCTGGTTAAATAAAGATTGATTGATTGATTGATTGGTTGATTGGTTGACTGATTGATTGAAGTGGCCTGTACCCGAGGTAATGCCATTCAAAGGTTTTGTGTAAACAAATTATATTGTTCCAGACTTAAAAGGCTTTGAAGTAAATTTTTTGGATAACGCTCTAGCTCGACCAGTAAAAAGCATTCATTGTCAGTGCTTATTTTCATGACTTACTTATTGTGAAAAATAATATGATTGTAGAAGCTGCCATCTTGTTCTTTTTAACTAAAAAAAAAATGTAAAATATATAAAAATGATCATGGCCACTGATTTAGGATGATTAAAATAATAAAATTCCATTTTCAAGACTTTAAATTCTGGGAATTGCACCCATGATTGTTTGTGTAGTTTCCTCATTTTACTGGGAATTCTAATGTCATTCTTTTTACATGTGTATAAATGATCAGATTAAAAGAAGACTTAACATACAGAGCACTAAATGCATTAAAGTTAAAATAGTAGAGGAAGCAATTATTTAAAAAATACAAGTTCTGTAGATTTACTAATCTAGTATAACATGTGAAATTCCATGAAATTCTTTGTTTTTATTATTGTGCAGGCAGTCCAGATTCCAGAATTTTATTAGGTTCTCGGGTACAAAATGAATACCAGTGTCCTTGAAAATTATGTATTTCCCAAAAACAAACAGATGAACCTGCAACAAAGGGACCTGTTTAGCTATATTCTGGTGTTTGTTTTTTGAAATTGCCCTGGATATAACATTTCTTGGCACCTGTAAATTCTAAGTGCCCAGCTTATTGAGAGGAGCCATTCACTCACATTCTCAGTATGAGAACAGCTGGATGTTCTTGAGTACCTGGAGTCATGATGCTGGCTTCAGTTCAAGCAGTCAGCCATCAGCCCCCTGCTCTTTCTGTCTGTCTGTCTGTCTGTCTATCTATCTATCTATCTATCTATCTATCTATCTATCTATCTATCTATCAATATACCTCTAGCCCCCATGCCCGCTAATGCTTCTTTTCCCTTCCCATGTAGGTTGTATGCCCCACCTTTCCCTTGTTTAATTTAATGCTGAATAAGCAGACTGGGGTGCCCACCTCTGGTACTGTTTCTCTTCACCCCATCCTCTCCAAATTACCAGCCCCCTCTCCCCATTATACATATGGTGGCAATAGGGTGCCCACTCCCAGTGCTGCTGAACAGTAGTGTGACACTGGGGTGTCCAATCCCCATTGTCAAAAAGTCCCCTGAAACAAACAAAAGTGTGCCTCATAGACTTTCTTTTGTTTAAACCTGTAAAAAAGAAAATGTCCCCTTGCCGATCTGACCCTCCACCCCAATTTACCATTCAGCAACCACCACCCAACACCTCCCCACACACCCTCACTCATCTGAACATGTTCCACAATGTAAATCCACTCTCCAGCAAAAGATATGTCTAGTTGCATGAACTGGTGACTGTGATATGAGAAAATAAGTTAAGTCTGGTTTGATGCATTTTAATAGGGTTTGAACTTTTATTGATAACTTTGTAATTTTTTAGATGTTTACACCAGATATTCAACATGGCTTTCTTGGAACCCCTCCTCATGACCAAGGGCAGTGGAATTATTCAAACCTATCTGAAAATGTGATTTTGCATTTGATTGCAAAGTCATCTTTTATGTGCGATTTCAGAATTTTCACCTATTAAATTAATGAGGTTGGGTCATATGAAGGCTATGTTGATCATTTGGGGGCAAAATATTAATAAGCAATAAAGTTATGAGCACTGCAATTTTTCTATGCTCACTCATAACTTTGGTTATTTTCCATATTTTGACCCCAGATTTTGAACGTTGTCATTTTTTCATATCACCATATGAATGTGACAGTTGTCATTTCCCAAATCCTTGCCAAAATGTGCTTTTGTACCTGTGGCATTGAATGACATTTCTGTGAGGATCTGAACATTTTCACCTACCAGGTTCATGAGGATGGGTCATGATTATTGATGTGCGAAGCTAGAAAACTTGAGTGTGTGGATTAATTCAAAAATATGCCTCATTCTGTAAAGTTAATCTGCCATGAGAATTCCAAATTCATGGAAGACTGATAACTCTACAAAATGCAAAGTTGCAACTTTATCAGTGAAGTTTGGCACACAAAGTCTTACAACAACACAAAGTTGCGACTTCACCAGTGAAGCTTGGTATGGAGGCAAAGTTTGCATATACTGTACTATGGGATTGGAAGTCACATGTTGCTGAAACAACCTGTATGCCACGCAGAGGCTGTCTTCAGTGCAGTGTTCTGAAGAAAGAGTAGGCGAGAAGACTGTGTGTGCTTGTCTGAGAAAAAAAAAACTTGCAAAATACATCTCAAAACCGAGCTTTTTGAATCCAAAATGCTCACAAATTGTTCTAGATGGCCTTGTGCTGCTATATTTTTTTTTCTGTGATTATTTAATTTAAAATACTGGTTTCTGTTTTGTCATTCTGCGAAGCAGTGCTGTGGGGGAGGATAGGTCTACTATATTACGCAAGTTATCAATGCAGCCCAGAAAGATACAGAGCTTTATTGACAAAGCAAGAGATTTGTGTTAGATTTTGGTTTTCTCACTCTTTCTAGTTCATTTTTAATCTGTAGTGAGTAATTTCTCATTTTTATTTCTATGGTTTAGTTTGGTGGGTTTAAGTAAAGTATTTTATTAGTGTCGTTTTGTAGCAGTTTTAGTGATGTTTTAGTTATACTTTTCTTAAAGTGACGTTCTGTCACTTTTTCATATATTTAACATTAAATTACTCTGTTACCCCTGTCGTTTTAATCCCTGTTCTGTTAAAATAAAAGGAAAAAAACAGAAAATAATTTTTTGGTTGTTTTTAATAGTAGTTTTTCACATCAAACTGCTGATCCCTTATTCTCTAGGGGGAGGTGTTGTCTGCTGCTGGTAGTTAATAACTTATTTAACCCTTTTACCCCGTAGTATGTGTTGTGTTAATCCTTGTGGTGTTTTATTTTTTCAGATCACACTGCTGATCCCTGATTCCCTAGGTGGAGGTATTGTCTGCTCCTGGTACTTATTTGCACTGCAGGCTTTATTTACACTTTGTTATTTTTCATCCCAAATCAGGTTACAATTAATATATACTGACTAGAAAGAGACACTCTACTACAGTGAGAGGTACCAGATGTGGTGGGGAGGCAGCAAAGAAGTGTTCAAAATCTGTGGGTCAAAACAGTGCTGCAGTTAAAAAAATACTATGTCTGCGACAGTGTGTTCAATGGGCTCCAGGGCTGGTAGTAGCAAAGGAGTAGTTGGCAGCATTGGCATTAGTGTAGCCACATTTGTGGCAGCTATGTTGGTGGGGTGTGTGGGAGGTGACAAGAGAACAAGGGAAGCAGCAGTAAATAGGGAACAGTGGTCGAGGAGGAGAAAATTGGTGTCCCAGTGGCTGGTGATGGTGGTGCTGCTGAGCCTGATACTGTAGAGCTTGAATCAGAGGTTGAAGCAGGAGATCTGAAAAATGCACATCACATTCAGACTTCTGATGTTGAGAGGGTCAGAGAACCTGGAGACAGGGAGGACGAGGGGGTCATACCTGTAGAGGAGAAGGACAGCAACAGCTGTGATTATTTATTGTATCACCTATGGAGGCCTGAAGAGAAAAAAGGCTAGGGTGGTGCTGCAGGTGATGCAGGGGATGTTTGTAGTTATTCACCTACCAAAGTCCCCCCCCCCCAATATTCTTGAAGTTATGAAATCATCACTAAAAACACACATTTTCAGTGGCATAGAAGCTGTGGTGGTGGGTTGAGTAGTGACACCCAAGGTCAAAAAACACAGTAACACTGTTGCTGAAAACCCCCCAAATCACTGGTGTCACTTGACCAGCACATATGAATCCCTAGGAGTCACATACCACCCCAACAATGTCATCATGATGAGTCCAGCTGTTAGGTAACCCAACCTCAAAAACAGTCCAGCCTACACTGCATAGCAGGTTTGGGCCTCACTCCAAATTCACTCCCAATCAGATACTGCACATAAACTAAATGCAGCAACTGTTGAAATGCTGGTAATTGATCAGTTGCTGTTCTCTTTTGTTGAGAATGTTGGATTTCAGAGGTTGATGGCTCTCGCCTGTCCCAAATGTCTGATTCCATCAAAAACATCCTTTTCTATATGTGTCATTCATGAAGTCACTGGATCAGTGTTGTAGATGGTAAACCATGCCCTGAACTGTTCAACATCACCATACTCACATCTGAGCATGGATATATGGACCTGTGGCCAAACAACTGGTAGCTCTTACTTGTGTATTACAGCACATTGGGCACAGGTACCTGGAGTAGCATTTGACTCTTGGCATGGGAAAAAACTTGCACTAAGCCCAGTTGTGGTGGTAGCAACATTCTGGGTATTCATCAGCATACCACATTAAGAATGAAGAGTATACCTGGATCACACAAAGGTGAGAAAATGCTGTAAGTGCTCCTTACCGAGATTGATGAGTGGCTTATGTTTTTTTTTCTTTTTATTAGTCTTTGGTAACTGGGTAAGGCCCACTAGGCACAAGTGCCTGTTTTCAGGGGTGACCTGGGGGCACTGGGCGGTTAAGTGACTTGCTCAGAGTCACACAGTATGCAAGTGGAGGTTGCGAGAATCAAACTCAGGTCTGGTCTGCTGGATGTACCAAGCTCATTCACACCTCGTTCCTCTAACCTCTAGGCTATACTGCCAGCCCTTCCCCTGCTTCATCCCCATTCTCTGAAAGCCGGTCTCATTACAAGTTATAAAGGCTCAAATGTTGTGAAATTCATCAGTAATGAGTGGTTTGTCAGGGTGCCATGCCTGGCACACTATCTCAATCTCATTGTTTAGCAGTTTCTAAACCATTCAGATATCAATTCGATGTTGGCTGGGGCCCTTTGCTTCTCTGTCCACTTTCCCTATTCCAGAAAGGCCTGTGACCAGCTCTGTCAACTGCAAATAAAAAGCAAACTGCCTCAACACCATATGAAGCTTTGATATTGTCACTGGACGGAATTCGACACTGTACATGATCGAGCAGTTGTATGAGCAGTATAAAGCCATATCTGATACCTGCTGCTATGTACAGAACAAGCCATGACAGTGCTGGAGTATTCATGTCTCTGACAACAGAGTAGTGGTGCCAAATGGACAGCCTAATCATGATTCTCATGCCATTTGAACATGCAACATAGGCACTGAGTGGGGACACTACCTGTAACAGTCAGGCCATTTCACTACTACGTCTGCTAAGGCAAACACTGATGAATGTGCAGCAAGTGCTGGAGACAGGTGGCGAAAGTCGAAGTTGTGCCGCAATGGAACATATGCTCCACAGCTTAGACTGCAACACACATACTTCTGGAATTCTGCAATAGGAAGATTTTAGGATTGCCAACATGCTAGACCCATATCGTAAAAGTGGGCTGGCATTAATAATTGAAGGTGGGTATGATCAGGTCCAAAAGTTGACGGATATTTTTATAAGAAGGGTACACAGGGAACAGATGCTAAAGACACATTCATCTAAGTGCAAGATGAAACTCTACAGAGACTGGGTGTTGCTACCACCACCTCACATGGGAAACAGACTGAGAAAACATATAAGTTAGAAGAGAAAATGCCAAATTCCATATGAGATGTTTTATGTCAGGTGGAAATTGAAGACATGGAAGAAAATGAGGGGGAGGCTGATGAGGCAGCAGGGCTATAAGCAGCACAACTTATGGTATATGCCTACTTGGCAGGCACAAGGCACCTCACCACTGCTGATGAGACCTTTCTATACTGGAGCAGCAAGGTCACTGAGTGGCCAGCACTGACCTCAGTTGCAATGAAATATCTCAGCTGCCCACCCTCGAGTGTCAGTGTGGAGCGTGTATTCAGTTCAGCTGGGACCATTGTGTGGGACAGGTGCATCAATCTGTTCCCAAAAAATGTTGGCTTGCTAGCATTTATTAAAATGAATAGGGGCATTCTGTAAAAGACAATCAAGTCCATGTTCCTATCACATGAAGATGGTGGTGGTGGTGGTGAAGATCAAGAGCAAGTTGTTGTCAGAATTGAGTTGTACCAATGAGGTGGATGAAGCAGTAATGGAGAAAGAATTCCCATCTGGTGACAACTTCAGTCTGGAACACTGCGCAAGCTGCTTTCTCAATGAGGTTGAAGCATAAAAAAAGATGCCTTGTTTTCCTCCTTTCCCCTCATCAGTACACTTTACCTTATTATTCACAATTCTGTTATTTTCTGCCATTTTACTGTTCCCCATCATTGTGCTGATGTTTTCTTGCACCTAATCAATTACCTGTCTCCACCACCTTAATGTGATGTCTAGAGACAATGCCTGCTCCAGCCTGCAAGACACAGCAATGCCTCCCACTCCTTCTCTGGCCTGCTTGGGTCCTATACATCCACAAACAGCATGGGCCACCACCTCCACACTTATGCAGCATAAAAATGCCATTACCAGCTAGGTGAAGCATGCCTGCTCCAGCCAGCAAGACACAGCCTTGCATCCTCCTCCTCCTCCTCCTCTTCTGGCCTGCTTGGGTCCTACACAGCTAAAACAGCATGTGCCACCACCTCCACACTGATGTAGCATAGAAATGCCATTAGTGGGGGGGGGGTCATGTGATGCTGAGATCCGAGTAGCTGCTTCATGGTTCTTCTCCCATCGCCTAGCGCTATTTTAGGTTTTTTTTCGGTGTTTTTAAAACAGATCAGCGTTCCCTAAGCACATCGGAAGATACAGGGATCTTTCCTGTAGCTGTTTCAGGGGAAATGGATGCTGAAATGCATCTCACCATGCCCAAACACACCACTCCAGTCTAGCTGGAAAAAGTCAGCAAGAGATCCAGGGCCCAACCAGCGGGTGGTGTCAGGCAAAATGCAGGGGCGGCCTCTCCCAATCCTATGCCAGGTGTGACTCCTCTTACCCTCAAACTATTCCTGCAAGAACTAAAACCTTTTTGAGATGATCTTAAATCTGTGGTATGTGAAGTGAAACAGATGGCTACAGCATTAGAGGATCTTTCTACTAGAATGGCGGATAACGAGTCCCGTCTTATCTCCCTGGAGAAAAAAAACGAGCGCACTGACAGTGAAGTGGTGGATAATCAGCACAGATTAAAGAAATTAGAGCAGAAAATAGAGGATTTAGAGGGGAGGAGTTGCAGAAATAACGTTGTTATTATAGGGATACCGGAGAAGAAGGAAGGGTTGAGCACAATTCCATTCATACAAAAGTTAATTGAGAAATTGGCTGGTCCTTCCCCTTTTGGCACTGTTTACACCATAGAGAGGGCCCACACAGCACTGAGGACAATGCCTGTGCCTGGAGCTTACCCCCAACCCATAATTTAAAAATTTCAGAATTTTCAAGAAAAGCAGTTTTTTTATGGGGAAGATTAAGGAAATGAAAGAGGTGCAATGGGAGGGTAAAATAATTCACATTACCCAAGATTTACCAGCCACAGTAAAGCAACAAAGAACTCAGTTTCACCCCATTGTTACAAGGCTCATTGCTGCCGAAGTTAAATTTCGAATGGGGAATCCTGCACGGTTGCAAATTCTTATTTCAGGAGCCTGGGCGATTTTCGAGGAGGTGGAGATCGCTAAAGTGGCCTTGCAGAAGACCTTCCTGGATTTGTTCCCCGCATACTGAAAGGATCAGAAGGGTTGCGGGCAGTATATTATGCTCAAGGGGGGGAAGTTTCCTTACCGAATAAAGATATGAGAATGTTTTTGGGTCCTGATTAGTGAGGATTGTGTACCTGTGGGCTCCTACATATGAAGAGATTACGCATCATCGTTTTAAAAGCAGGATGAACTCCGCATGTGGCTAAAAGGTAGTACTGGGATTGAAGCAAGTCCCAGCTGGTATTCAGTTTAATTTGTATTGTGCATACAATGTGAATTTCAGGATGGCCTGTCTCGATTTGAGGAGGTCTAGTCTTATAGTATCAGAATCTGGGTGAACCTAGCATGTCATCAAATGGGTGCATTGGGTTTGATGTAAGCCCAGATGCTTTCTAGTTTTTATTTGTAAGGCGCAAGCTTGGCGTTCTTCAGGAAGGACTGCCACAATTCGAAGAGTTCGCATCTTGTGTTCACTTGTGTTGACCCGGCAGAGATACTGGCCTTGACATCAAGATGCCACAAGAGGGAGCTAAATCCTTACTTTTACTTTTATTGACTTGTTCAATTGAACTTGGTTTGGTATATCCTGAAAGTAATTTGTTCATGAGGGATTATAATTCTGGGGGATTTGGGTTTTTCATCTTATTTCCAAGTTACAGATCCGGTACCTTGTTGTTCTTCCCCATATATAACCTTTGACAGTATGCTCCCTGTTAAGCTTTTTTCTCTCCCCTTTCTGTAAATCTGTTGTTTAGACAATAGTTGAGGATATGACTCCTTAATTGTTGTAATTTAAATTTTTAAGGTTACTCAACCACTAATATTACTGTTAGTAGTGCAAGCCACACTGGGGTTCATACACGTGAGGAATGTTAAGTCTGTTAGGGGCTGGGAAAAGGGGGGGTCAGATGGGAAAGGAAAGCTTAGGATATTCTGCATAGTGGAAACCATACAGTAAAGGGGTATGGATGGGGTGGTGGTTTGGGATGGTGAAGACTGTACAAGCTTTGTTTAACAATAGTACAGAGGGTGGTTGCAGAGGGGGTTGGGGTATTAGAATTGAGCACAAACTTCCACATGTCCTGGGTTCGCATGGAATGGTTCGGTTACAAAGGCACAGTTAAGCTTGACTGGGTTGGTCTCATAAGTGGAATTAATGGCTAACCCTATTACAGTAGTCTCTTGGAACGTAAAAGGGGTCCAGAAAAGAATTAAACAATTCCAAGTATTAAAACACGTAAAACTGCTGAATATTGACATTGTGTACATGCAAGGGTCGCATTTGTTAGATCCAGAAGCTTCACAGCTTCGCAGGCAATAATTCAGTCAATACTTTGCAACAACTCAAAGTGCAGGGGTGGTGATTCTTATTCATAGAAGGGTACCTTTCAAGATGATCAAAGAGGTCAAGGACCCATTAGGAAGATACTTTCTAGTGCATGGTTTGCTCTTTAACAAAGAAATCTTGCTGGGTAGTATTTATGGCCCCAACCAGGATACACCAAGTTTTTTCACAGAGCTAATACAGGTGTTATTACCATTTATTTCTTTGCCCATGATCATTGGGGGGATTTTAACTTAGTTTATGACCCCATGGTGGACAAAATGGGTCAACAGAGAAAGGGGCTATCACCTACCCAGAGGGCACTCAGGGAGCTAATGGACCAGATAGGTCTCTGCGACATTTGGAGGGTGTTACATCCCCAGGAGAGGGCGTACACTTATACTTTCCCTGTCCATCATTCTTCCTCCAGAATTGATTACATCTTCCAATCCCATTCTCTAATACCGGGGGTGATAAAAGCAGTGGTATTACATGGTCCCATATCAGATCATTCTATAGCTGCCTGTCAAGTGTCACCAATCTCAATACCCAATAGGGGGTCTAGATGAAATTTGAATGACTTACTGCTGTCAGAACCAGATTTAGTTAAGTTTATTCAAGAACGTATTCAAATATATTATGAGCACAATTTCGACCCCTTGGGGAGACTGGATATGCTATGGCTTGCTTTTAAAGCCTATTTGAGGGGTATCAGCACAGCCACCCATTGGAAAAAAATGGCTAGTTCTAAGTTGTCCCAGTTATTATCTAAAATGAGAACGTTGGAGATGAACCTTTCCTCACAATCCCTGGATACAGTAAGACAGGAATTAATCAAAGTAAGGGCAGCATACATTGAAATGTTGAGAGAGAAAGTGTAGTATGCCATGTTAAAAACCCAGGCATCTTATACTGATCAAGGGGAAAAGGCTGGGCGCCTTTTAGCAGTTAGGATTAAACAAATGGAGTCTTCCCGATATATTCCCTTGATAACTTCCAGGTTAGATGGTTCCTCCAAAACCCATCCTAAGGACATTTTAAGGGAATTCACTAGCTATTACATGCATTTATATGGCCCTATGCATTCTCCCCCTCTGGAACAGACCATACACAATTACTTGATGGAGGCTAATTTACCCCAATTATCCGAGGATCAGGGGAACAGGTTAGTAGCCCCCATTATAGTAGAGGAAATTTCTGAGGTGATGGGGAATCTACCAGTGAACAAAACACCGGGGGTGGATGGTTACTCCTCTAACTTTTATAAGAAGTTTAAAACCCAGTTAATCTCCATGCTTCTTCCCTTATTTCAACAGATTCTATCGGGACAAGTGGTAGACTCATCACTGTTTGAAGCTCTAATAGTCTTAATACTGAAACCAGACAAGGCCCCTGACAGGGTTATTAATTACAGGCCTATCTCTCTAATGAATATAGACATAAAAATTCTATCAAAACTGATGGCCAATCATCTCAATACTGTGTTAAATACCCTGATAGGTCCTGAACAGGTTGGTTTTATGCAGGGGAAGTTATCTTCAGATCATATACGCACCCTATCGCATGTCTTCTCGGTGTGTAGGGATGCTCCTTATCCAGCTGTGTTGGTTTCACTGGACGCAGAGAAGGCGTTCGACAGGGTAAATTGGTGTTATTTGGTTTTAACTCTCAAAGCCTTCGGCTTCCCATCCAAATTCATTGAGTGGATCAGGTCCTTATACCGTTCCCCATCAGCATGGGTTTCCGGTAATGGGGCGATCTCCGAGGTTTTCACATTACAGTCAGGAACCAGACAACGGTGTCCATTATCGCCATTATTGTTTAACATCTATCTAGAACCATTAATCCATAAATTAATAGCTTGTCAAGAGGTCCAGGGGATCCCCGATTCACCCATGAGAGGTGAAGGTTTTAACATACACTGATGACCTGCTTCTACAGCTTGCGAACCCCAAGGTATCCATATCCCCCATGTTAGACATTATTGAAGAGTTCAGTAGGCTCCCTAACTACAAATTAAATGTTAGTAAAACCATAGTTTTTCCTTTAAATCATAAGGTGCTTAAGGCAGATATCCTAGCGTTGGGCCTCAGTTGGAAATATGATTCACTGAGATATCTGGGTATTGAGTTAACCAGATGCTCTGGACAAGTCATCAAGTTAAATCTTGACCCCCTAATCCACATAATTACCCAAGATCTCAATATATGGTCATCACTTCCCATGTCACTGGGGGGCAGAACAAATTTAATTAAAGTGAATGTTTTCCCCTGGCTTTTTAATTCTCTTTCTATGCTTAACATTTGTCTCCCTATGTCATGGTTTAATAAAATACAATTCCTAATCACAAAATTTATATGACAGAATAAACCCCTGAGGATAGCCTATTACAAAATGACTGCTCCAAAGTTAAAAGGGGAACTGCGTCTCCCTCACCTCCCATTGTATTTTTGGGCCAGCCATATTAATAAGTACTTAGGATGGCTTACTAGGGATAACCTACACTCCGCCCCGGCTTGGCTTAAAAACTGAACTTACTCTGATTCATTCATTTGGCTTGAATCCAGAGGGATTATTATTTGTTAAGCAGAGTCTTCTGCCCTTAAAAGTTAAGAATTCTACTATTACAACCTCGTTAAAGATCCACGCACAGATTTGCCAGTACCTCAGATATGATCCTGGCAGAGATCTCAATCAACCCATACTGGGAAATCCTCAATTTCAAATAGATGGTAAAGTCATTCCCTCAAATTGGCTACCCAGTTTACAAGGTATGCAATTTACCAACTTTATTACAGACAGCGGTGATTGGTTCCCGGCCAAGGATCTCATAATCCATTTGGGGATTCCTAATAAATACATTTTTCGACTTACACTGTATGCAGTTGCGACATTCACTAATAAACGTTCTCAGTAGAAATCCCCAATCAGTGAACTGTATTCCTTTTTGTCAAGAACTCTCAGAGTTCAGTGGTCGTCCTGGCACAGTCTCGGCAATTTACAGTGCAATCCATAACTGGAAATTTCCCGACTGCTTTGGGCCTACGGATATGAGGGAATCCCTTTTCCCAAATCATAGTATAGAGTGGCTGAAACTATGGTACAACTGCCATAAGTTTGTGACTCAAGACAGGCTTAGATTAATACAACTGTATATCCTGCATAATGCATACTATTCACCATCTTGGTTATTCAAACTGGGTCTAAAGCCTTCCCTGACATGTTCCAGGTGTTTACTGGAGGAAGGGGCATTACTTCAAGTATTTTGGTCCTGTCCCAAAGTGTCTCCACTATGGACTACCATTCAGCAGTCAATGGATCCCCTTCTGGGGCTCAAAGATCTGTTTAGACCTGCAGTGTGCATTATGCATGATCTCTCTGAGGTTAAAGTGCATGTTCGCAAATATCATATAACCCTCATAGCCATGTCAGTCAAAAAACTTATACTAAGACATTGGATCGACCAGCGAGAGATTACCTATAATGACTGGCTGTCCAAACTTTTGGCGAATCTTCACACAGAAAAGGCTATTGCCAGCCTTAATAACAGAATGGGACAATTCAAGAATATCTGGGATCCCTTATACACCTTATACTCTTTGCAATAAGGATAATCTGGTTTTAAGGCTTTTATGTGCCCAATTGGCTAACCAGGGACTTGAATAGTGTTAATGAGGTTTTGTGATGGAATTTCTGTGCTCAACGTGGTTAGAGGGGGATGGAGGGATGGAGGAGGGGGTTGGTTGGGGAGGTGGGGGCAGTCTCATGTGAACTGGATGTCTTATGTATCATGTTTATGTTCATGTATATCTGCCACATGTATGTTGAGGTGCAAAAATATAAGACATTTTTCAATAAATTTTAAATTAAAAAAAAAGAAATGCCATTATCCAGGTCTCCTACCAGTCAGCCCACTAGCCAGCCCTCAAGCTGATCCTCCAGCCAGCCAGCTCATCTAGGCAGCAAGACATCAGCTCTACCATGGTCTACCTTTGTCTGCTATGATGGTAAGTCACTTTTACTATTCACAGTCCTTATGCCTCCCTCACTGATGGTGGTTGACTCCATTCTTTGGCCTCACAGAGGACAAAAGGCCTTCCATCTTGCTCAGAAAGACATTAAAATGTTTTTCATTCTTTCCTTTTTGAACAAGTACTTTTGTTCAGGATTTATGAAAGATTGGGTGGGTGACCAGTCACAGATAGGAGAAAAGGGCATTAATGGAATAGAGATAGACACTAGCCCATTTATGGAAGAAAAAGTCCTCAAAAAAGTAGAGCAACGTAAGATGGCAATTGGCCAGATGGGGTGCACCCCTTGATACTGAGGGAACATGGAAAGGAGCTCAATGCATCTCTGACAGCCCTGTTAAACCTATCACTGGTTATGGGGTAGTACCAGGGGACTGGAAGAGGGCAGATGTGGTCCTGTTTCACCAAAGTGGGAATAGGAAGGAGGTGGGGAACTTTAGACCTGTAAGCCTGACATCAGTGATGGGCAAACACATGGAAACACTACTCAAAGATTGGATTGTGGAACACCTAGTGGGCAATGGATTGCAAGATCCAAGGCAGCATGGGTTCACAGTGGGGAAAACCTGAAAGACAAACCTGACTGATTTCTTCAACTGGGTGACCAGGGAAGTGGATCGGGGAGGGGAAGGGAGATGGAAGTGGCCTACCTAGATTTCAGTGAGGCCTTCAACACCATTCCACACAGAATACTGGTAAACAAGCTGGGCAGCCTGGGAGTGGGTCCTAAGGTAGTAAAATGGGTTCAAAATTGGCTAAGTAATAGAAGCCACAGGGTGGTGGTAGATGGGGTACACCCAGATGAAGGGACGGTAACCAGAGGGGTGCCACACAATTCAATTCTGGAACCAGTCCTCTTCAATGTCTTCATAAGCAACATTGCAGAGGGGCTGGGAGGGAAAGTATGTTTGTTTGCAGATGACACAAAAATCTGCAACGGAGTGGACAGAACAGAGGGAGTAAATAAAATAAGGAATGACCTGAGAAAACTGGAAGAATGGTCAAGTGTATGGCAACTAGGCTTCAGTACCAAAAAGTGCAAAATTATGCACATAGGGCACAGGTACCCAAGAGCAATATACCAATTGGGGGGGAGTTGACAACAACCAAACAGGAAAGGGACCTGCAGGTCATCATATCTGATAACCTGAAGGTGGCAAAGTAGTGTGATAAGGCAATAGGAAAGGCTAGTAGAATACTGGGGTGCATAGGACTAGCCTTTTTAAAGGCATATACTTTTATTTTGCTGAATTTAGTGCTAGCATGAAAATCGGAAGTAGCACAAGCATGCACTTCCGGTTTGACTCTCTAAAAATGACCCACATAGCGAGCGGGAGCCCCTGGGTGGTGGACACACAAGCTGTTTTACTGTACTGACTGATATATAGACCCTTGTATTGCACATTATACCTAAATCATTGTATTGTAAGAGTATTGTGAGGGTAGGGTACTATCTCCAACTGTGATTTCTCTTCTCTGCTGCCACAAGGGAATGTGGGAGTCTGGTGGTTACAGAAGGTTCTTTTCTGATCACCTGCAATTCCACTGTGGTAAACCTGCACTATTTGCCCTTGTGAGACACTTAGTTTTATTAAATACTGTAATCCAACACAGGACTAGCCTTTTTAAAGGCTTATACTTTTATTTTGTTGAATTTAGCACTAGCGTGAAAACCGGAAGTAGCGCGAGCACACACTTCTGATTTGACGTACTAAATACGACCAGCATAGCGAGCGAGGTGAGCGTGCGCGGGGCTGCACATGGAGATGCATGTCTATTGCATGTCTACTGTGTCTTCTGTGGAAACTGGGGAAAGAGGCACCAGGACAACCAAGGGGTAAGTGGGAAAGGACTGTCCTAGTACTGCGGTTACCATAAATATCTCATTTTAATTAACAGGAAGGTACAAGACTTGATATACAGACCAGGTGTATTACTTAAACACAGCATTATTCCAATAAAAAACAGGACTACAATTGCAACTCCTGAGAACTTCTGTCAGATCTGTGGGATGTACAATCTGGGGGAACAAATATGGGGGTTGCACTAGTGATAACTATGTATTAATATCCACCCTTTATGACAAGATAGCAAACCTACAATCTAGGATGGCAGTGAAAGCTGACATAAATCACTTGGAAAACTATATTGACTCCATGGTAACAAAATTTGATATCAGTATTTCTAAGTTAAACCTAGATACTAATACAAACAGTCCCCCTTAAACAGAGATAATTTGTTCACAGTCAGCCAAGCCAGATGGCACATGGGCTCATGTACCAACAAATAAATATAAAACAAAAAGAAGAGGTGGCCAGGTTTATTCCAGTACCCCACGGTTACTCTTAAATAACAGGTTTGAATCACTATAACAAGATGAAGATTCCACCTTCCAAATTATGGAACCACACTTTTCTGACACCTTAACCACATCGCACAGGATCAGCTCTAAAGAATCAATCCCTGCTGCATCTTCCAAATTAACACCTCATCCAAAAACTATATTTATAGAACACACTTCACCACAACTTCCACAAATTAATAGTCCAGATAGTATGATAACACCCATAATGGTTCGTAGTCCTAAACTAGTTTTTGTTCTGGGTGATTCTATGATTAAACATACAGATAGATTGATATGTAACCCAGACAAAACTAATCGTACCTGCTCCAGTTTTAGAGGAGCAAGAATATCGGACATCACAAAAATGACCAATTCCATATTAAAACATCAGCCACAGGGGGCATTAGTGATAGTCCATGCTGGAACAAATGACTTCAATAGGACCACTTTAACTGAACTAAAAAAGGACATTATAACTCTGAACAACGTATTGGTTGATAAAGGATGTAATGTGTGTTTTTCCCAAATACTCCCTGTACCGAGAGCACTATAGACATCAATAATAAAATCAAAGTTTTAAACGAGTGGCTTAGAAAGTGGTGCTTTAAACAAAATATTACATGCCTAACCCATTGGGAGGGCTTTCTTGATAGACCCTGCCTCTACTGCTGGGACGGACAACATTTAAGTAGAAGAGGAAGCACAATTCTTGGGAAACAATTGCCACATTTATCCACAAAGCATTAAACTAAAATATCTGGGGGAGAAAGGATTCACTTCCACGTCTTTTACTAACAAAAAGGATAATTATACATAATGCAATGTCTTATCACTGAATACAAGATTCTTAAACACCTTAAAACATGCTGAGCTTGAAGCTAAAATTAACACTCACAACAAATATATTACTTCAATAACAGAAACATGGTGGGACAATAACTCTGAGCGAACCAGACACATACCAGGTTTTATACTTTATCACAAAGCTAGAACTCATAAAAAAGGTGGAATAGTATGTATGTATGTCAGGGACCATATCTCCTCTTTCAAAAACAACATCCAAACAAATACTGAAAGTCTATGGGTCACAATCCAATTCATGGGGCAACCTCAAATACTCCTTGGAACATGTTACAGACCACCTAATGAAAATCTTGATTACACTACAATATTAGTGGCAGAAATTTAAAGCATAGCAAGGAAATGTAACGTTATAATAATGGGGGACTTTAATATGCCAGATATATTAACTGGGACAACTTAACTGGCAGATCAGAAGCCAACAAAATATTTCACTCAGGGATAATTGAACTGGGTTAAGAATGACTTATTTTGGAATCCACCAGAGGAACTAATATATTAGATATTTTACTTAGAACTACTGATACCCACATTTCTAATTTATCCATTTCGGAGCCCCTTGGCAATGGTAATCATAAATCCATATTATTCAGTCTACCTTATCATCAACAATATTCCAGGAACAACATACTGCTTAACAATATGACAAAGGCAACTTCAATTTAATTAACAAACAGTTAAAGAGTATAAAATGGGAACATATTTTATTACCATTAACAGTGGAAAATGCCTGGACTAGACTTAAAGCAACTATTCTGGACTTGGAATCCAGACATGTTCCAACAAAAAATAAATATAATCAAAAAGGTTACATCCTCACATGGATAAACAACAACATAAAAACACTAATGAAACCAAAAAGAGGATGTTCCTCAAACTAAAAAAAAAATCCAAGTAATAACAAAAATTTACTATTATACAGAGCATCCATAAAAAGTTAAAATCAGCAATTGTTAAATCAAAGTAAAATCTAGAATTTGGGATTGCACACACAAAAGATTACCATAAATCACTGTATTCCTATTTAAACAAAATAAAACGGAACATTAGATAAGTAGGTCCATTAACAGTTAACAACACACCAATAGCATCTGATAATGCAATAGCAGACAATTTAAATACATATTTTTGTTCTGTTTTTTCAAAAATAGATACACATCAGAATCAAATAATAAAACAAATTAATGAATCAAATTACCTTACAAAAATTAATCACATAAAAGAAGCACTGAAAACACTTAATAAAAAAGAAGTCCAGGACCTGACAGGATTAGCCCTAGATTCTTGATAGACATTGTTGATACAGTTTCCCTCCCTTTAGCTATTATCTTTAACAAATCCCTTAAAGAATCAATAGTTCCTACTGACTTGTTGAAAGCTTACATTACACCCATTTTTAAAAAGGGGAATAGATCCATCCTAGAAAACTATCGACCTATAAGTCTAACCTCAGTACCATGCAAATTAATGGAAAAATCATTAAAACTCTAATAGAAGTAGAAATTCTAAATCTCAACCTCAATGACACTACACAGTATGGCTTCAAACAGGGATACTCGACAACTGCCAGTTTAATTGCTTTTTATAATCACATTCACCAGGAATTGGATGCAAGGACCCCTATGGATATTATTCTCCTAGATTACAGTAAAGCATTCGACCATGTAGCCCACAAAACATTAATTAACAAACTGACACAGCTGGGTATTTTAACGAGTTTATTAAACTGGGTGAATAACTGGCTGACAAATAGGATCCATAAGTAAGAATCAATGAACTGCTATCAGACCTTGGTGAGGTGACCAGTGGAGTTCCGCAGGGTTCTGTGCTTGGACCTGTCTTATTTAACATATTTATTTCTAATATGCAGATCAGTTCTAATACTCATTTATCTAAGTCCGTTGATGACACCAAATTGGGAGGTAAGGTCAATACACAAGTTAATAGGAATCAGCTATGTAAAGACTTGCACAAAATTGAGGAATGGGCATTAATAAATGGTATGGAGTTCAACAACAGTAAATGTACTGTACTTCACCTTGGCAATAACAACCCTTGTCAATCCTATAATCTAAACAATATACCACTTATAGCATCCAAATGTGAAAAAGATCTTGGGATTATTGTCAACAATAAATTGACCTCCGTAGACCACTGCAATAAATTAACTAGAAACTCTAATGTTCTTAGAAGAATAAACCACATGTTTGCGACAAAACTTAAACATTGTATCATTCCTCTGTACAGGACATATGTTAGACCATATTCAGATTATGAGTCACCATTTTGGAGCCCATATCTGAAAAAAGACATAATAACAATTGAGAGCATCCAGAGCAGAGCAACACAGATGATACCCCACCTAGCACACTTATCATATGATGATAGGATAAAAAAATTAAAACTTCATTCCCTTGAAACAAGACGGTTAAGGGGTGATCTCTTGTTCCTTTATAAAACCCTAGAGCTTCTGACTGTTATGCATCAATGTGGAAATAACTTTACAACTAGGAAATTGGTCTGTAGATTACACTCTAAACAACTTGACATCCCTAAGGCAAACACTAACAAGAGACTACATTATTTCATACTTAGGGCCCCAAGAATATGGAACAAGTTACCAGGTGATCTTGTTGATAGTCCCAATTTTGATATATTTAAAACTAAATTAGATCTCTGGTTAGAAACTAACATGGAATAATGACCCACAACATTGTGGGGGTACTCTCGATGGGTGTTCTGCCTCCTTGTACCTCATACTACCAAGTAATACCAAGTAATAGGGAGGTGTATCACAAGCAGAAAGAGGGAGGTGGTGTTGCCCCTTTTCAGTTCAATGATGAGGCCTCACTTAGAATATTGTGTCCTGTTCTGGAGGCCCCACCTCAGGAAGGACATAGATTGAGTGGAGGTGGTACAGAGAAAGGCAACCAAAATGGTGCATGGCCTGCATCGGAAGTCCTACAAGGAAAGACTCAAGGAATTGAATATGTACTATCTAGAGGACAGAAGGGAAAGGAAATACATAATAGAGATATTCAAATACCTAAAGGGTATTAATAAGGTAGAGAATGATGGCATTTTACATACAAAGAGATGGTCAAGAACAGGGGGGCAAGATATGAAATGGAAGGGAGAGGTTCGGAGGAGATGTGAGGAAGTACTTCTTCATGTAAAGGGTGGTAGGTACCAAAACAGTAGCAGGTTTCAAGCATACATGGGATAGACAAAGGGGAACATTTGTAACAGGGCTGGGGGGTGGCAAAAGCCACTGATGAAGTAGTGGCTACAGTAACACAGTAGGTTGGTTATTTTTAGGGTAGACTAGATGGGCCAAAGGGTATTTTTCTGCCAACAACGTCCACCTTTTTATGTTTGTTTCCCAGCAGGTTTCACCATTCACAGGAATGGCTGACAAAGGCAGTCGCAAAGCCTGACAGGCCTCAAGAAACAGACAGGAGTTAGGTGACGTCTACCTACACCAACTGTAAGTACTGTATCATTATGATTTAGTTCTTTTTTTCTTTTTGCTCCCAGTCTTCACAGGTACACAGTGTGCCATGGTGGCCAAAGGAAGGCTAAATAGTTTCTCACTTTTATTCACAGTTCACAGGTACAGTAAGAATGGGAGTGGATAACATATATACCATGCTGCCACCACAGTAGCAAAGGGAGCCTAAATAATTTCTCATTTTTATTCACAGGTGACTGGTACAGTAAGAATTTGAGTGGATAATGGATATACCATGTGACCAACTCAGTGGCCAAAGGGAGGCTAAATAATTTATCATTTTTATTTACAGGTGACTGGTAATAATTTGAGTGGATAACATATAATATGTTGCCACAACCGTAGCCAAAGGGGAGGTTAAATAATTTCATATTTTTGTCACTGGTGACTGGTATAGTAAGAATGGTAGTGGACAATGGATATACCATTAAAACCACAGTGGCAAGTTGAGCAGAGTCTAAATAATTTCTTTTTTGTTATCTTAACAGGTGTCCTCCAGTCCTGCTGCCTCCTCCTCCTCCTCCAACAAGCAAACCATCACCAACCATCTTCTCAACCACATCATGCAGGATTACACAGAAGAATCATAGATTAGGAAAAGCAGCCTGTGGTGGTGATGGTGATGGTGGGGGGGGGGTGAGACACACAGAGCAGTACCATGTAGCAGCACCATACACATAAATCTGGGAGTAATGAAATTCGGCCTCCTTCATTTTTCTAGAACATTTGCACTACTGTTGCGCAATGAATTACGGGCAAAGCAGCCTGTGGCTGGGGGGAGGGGGATGAGAGACACACAATGCACACCTTGTAGCAGTACTAGTTGAGAACAATTGAAGTAGTGGTGTAAGAACAGTGCAGACAATAGAGCTGAAATCAGATTTTTTCCTTTGAATGGATAAGAGCAGAAGAATTCCAATAGATAGAACAAAGTAGTAGCAGAAATCAAGTAATACAGACAAACTGGGAGGAATAAAGATAGATGTACATTTTTTTTTCTTTTTGAGTATTTCATTTTTTATTTTTAGGGTTTAAAAGTGCAGCAGCAACATAAATAAATATATACAGACAGACAGAGAAATTAGGATGGGTGAACTTTTTTTTCATTTTCAGGGTTTAACAGAGGGTAAAAGAGAAAGATAAATGAAAATATCTGGGTTGGAGGGCTATGGCCTGGGAACAGAGGATGTACAGCCACTTCACAGTTCAGACAAAGCCTCCAGAACGGTTTGCTGATTTTGCAGCACCACTTCAACCACTCCTTCATCCCCACAGTTCAGCTTGGGTGCTTCCCTACCTCCCTGCAGATGTGTTGTACTTCCACATGGGTGGATTGGGGAGAAGGATCTGAGACCAGTCTCTTAGGTGACCCTTGCAGCACCTGAGTCTGCCTGAAAATCCATCTCCTAGTCCCCTCCATATCCCTCCCCGCACCTGTTCACCACATTTTCTTCTCTTGTCCGACAAAGAAAAAACAGTAGGTATAGCATCACCACCTCCAACCCTTTCAGCAAATTTATTCTGCAAATGATCATCCCACACCTTGCAGTGCCTCACTCTAAAGTAGGTGTGCTACCCACTTGTCCCCAAATGTATCTCCCATTTTCAATGCCGAGCAGCAATATGACAGTTTATGGGTGACCACACTATTGTCTGTGGGGTCAATATCAATAAAGTCCCAGACAAGGGCTTTAGCTGATGTCAATGAGGGGCAGAGAAAGATGGACCTGGCTGCATCTCCTTCTCCTCAGGGTGTGCAGGTGGTGGTGGTGGTGGTGATGGTGGTGGTACAATAGCTGTCTTGGCTGGAGCTTCCTTTGCTGTTGGTGCTGGAGGTGCTCTTGCCTCATCTTGTTGTTGGGGGTCCTGCACTGTGGTGGAGGGGGGGCTGGGTGCAGCTGCTGTCTCCTCCTATTGCCACTACCATGGACCAGGCTATATTGATACAAAAAGCATGGCATCTCCCATCTGCTGCCTCCACCCCTCTCCACCTGACCACTCCCTCTCTTTTTAACCCCCCCAAAAGAATCATTAGGTAAAGAGAGTAATAAAAACACCAAAAGAGATAAAAAATAGCACAAATAAAAGTACTCAATATAAAGAAAATAACAGCTGGAGAACAACTAAACAAAGAATCGTAAACTACAGTAAACATAATATGAAGGACAAGCAAAAGAAAGCTGAAAAAATAGTTGTTTTTTTGGGGGCTAGGTTTTGTTACGAAAAGAGCAGATCTGTCCCCTCCCATTTACTAGCTTAGATTGCAAAGTGAAACTAAGAATGATACAGTTCATAGAACAGTAGCATGTGACCTACAGGAGCTGTTGCCATGTGACCTCAAGCAATTGTTTGCCACCAGTAGCCTCGTTTTGAACAGACTTTACCTAACTGTCTTAATGGTGAAGTTACCGGCAAAATCACTGATGAAGTAAATTGATGAATTTACAAGCTGATGGAAAAAATTTGAGGACTGCACTGCATAGGCAGAGTCAATAACTCAACCAGAACTTCGATGGTGAATTCACTTCACAACATCTCTAGTCTTGAGAAGACTATGTTGAAGATTTGGTGTAAAAATATGATAAAATGACCAAAACATGAGTGAACGTTGAATTATTTCAATATTGACACATAACTTCACTAATTTTCAACATTTTGACCACAAACTTTCAACACAGTAATTTATTTTCCCACCACTTCATCAATGTGAAAGGTGTCATTTTTAAAATCCAGGATAAGACATGTTTTCACCCTTCTGGTGCAAAATGACATTTCAATCAATATACTATATATACCACATTTCATGTTCATAAGGGGAGTCATAAAATTACTATCTTGAAAATCTGAGGTCAAAATTAAAGAATATATATAATTATTAAGAAACTTTGTGTACAGTGCCAGTCTTGATCCCTTTTGGTAGTACTTTTTGATATTATGTTGGTAAACTGAGTTTGGAGATGAGATCAGTGACCCCGATGGATGATGCATGGGTGGGGGGATAGAACTGGTATGCAACAGCCCTTGAGTCACAAAATGAAAGATGCAGGGTTGCCTGCATGGATCCAGGTACCTCATAGTGAAGATAACTCTACTTTTGCTGTAGGGCTTTATACCACTGTACCCATCCATGGCAGAAGGCCCTGTGCATTGTCAGAAAGAGGGACTCTTTACCCTGCACATCTGTATCTGTGACAACACAGAAGCACAGAGTCCAGAAAGTCCTGTGTTTATAGAGCCTACTAGACAGTCTCCATGAATTCTTGACATCTGCCGATTCACAGAAGTGCAGGGCCCACAAGGACCTGCACTTCCATAGGTGGAAGGAGTCTTCCTTTGGTGCAAATCACAGAAGGCCATGAGCATCTGCATCTGTTCATGCCGATCCCTTTGGGACCTGCGTGAATGAGGATACGGTTCCACGATTTCAAAATGAATGGACATTCTTTGCAAAAAACTGCATTAATGCACCAGTTAGGGTTCATGTTAATGCCACAAAAGTAGGGAAATGTGTCATTAGGGTTTCCAAACATAATTCCACAGCCTCACTCGCCAAGCAGCAAAAGGAAAAAAAAAATTAGAATGTTGGTTCTCCTGTGTCTTAGCAAATCAGTGGTGGAGTCTTCCTTGTGATTATCATCTGTAATGCCCATCCCCTTCCCTTCCCTGAGCAAATAAGGTCAGACACAATCTCTTTTGCATAAAGAAAGATACAAAAGACTGTCCTGGCAACATGTGGTGAGAAATACTTATTTATCTTTGTAGAGTGTATAACTATGAGGCACTGGCTTGGAACTGTACTTTGTGATTTGGACAGAAGGATATGGGTTGGTGGGTGAGGGGTAAGCATTAGGGTTCACAACCCCAAGGAAGACCCCACCACTGATTTGCCAAAACTCTGGAGACCCAGAACCTTAATGTTTTTTTTTTCCTTTTGCTACTTAGGGAGTTGGGGGTGGGGAGTTAGGGTTGGAAACCAAAACACTGCATTTCCCTACTTTTGTGGCATTAATGTGAACGTTATCTAATGCATATAACAGTTTCTTTTGGGGGGAAAGAATGTCTGTTAAACAGCTTAAGGAAAATTATTAGCCAATGATAATTTCTCTTTAAAAAAGATAACCAATTTAAATGTCAGTGTAAGTCACAGTGCAATGTTCTCCTTGAGCACAAAGTGAAAAATCTGCATATAACATTGTAAGCTTTATTGATTTAGCAGAGTGTCACAGGGGCAGCAGCAAACTATACCAAGACTGCATAACCTATATAAGGAACAATCATTTGAGTTGCAACTCTTGTCAGCAGAGACATATGGGATTAGCTTTTAATACATGTCCCAATAGTGCAGTGCAATCTTTTAATATTTTGTTACTGCATATCTCAAAAGAGAAATGAGGATCTAGCCAGACACACACACAGTAATATCTCTTCACCACCGTCAGGTCCCAATCATTTCTTATTGGTATTTTTAAATCTGCTGTGATATTCGGCAACCTGGAATTTGTTCAGACACATTCGATACAGCTCTTTTGTGAATTCATAGTTACTTCAATTTCTAAAACACTTTTTTAGTATGGTAAAGTGTTGCAGAGTTCTACATTTTACCTCATCCACTGATTTTCCAATATAAAAGAATGATAAACATCTGATTGTGGGCTCTTTTTGCACAGATTGATGGGAAACTACTTACAAAGACAGTGAAGAGCAGAGGCCCCAATGTACTGTAGAGCCTTAGTGCACACCAGTGCTTAAAATGGCATAGTCAGAAAATTAATTTCCTACTACATGTCAGGGCTTTCTGTCCTGCAAATAGTATGAAAAATAATTGACTGCTGAATCAGAATTGCAATGTACATTTTTTTTTTTCTGTGGTAACCAGGTAAGGCTCACTAGGCACAACTGCCTGTTTGCAGGGGTGACCCAGGAAGACTGGGGAGGTTAAGTGACTTGTTTAGAGTTACACAGAATGCAAGTGGAGGCTGAGGGAATGAAACCCAGGTCTACTGGATGTACCAAGTTCATTCAAAGCTCATTTATTCTAACCTCTAGGCAATTCTGTCAGCTCCTCATTTTGATGAATGTACTGCTAATTTCCTTTTTATGGCTCCAATGGGCATAGCCATGCAGACCTCTTGCTATCATAAAAGCAGTCATCTCATTCCTTCTGACCAAACAACATGTTAGAGCTGCAACACAGTCACCTTCACATCCATGAACCACTCCACTGGCCTTCTCCATTGGCAGTGGCACTGCACTATTTGTTTACTCTGTCAGTGATCACAGCAGAACACGACACACTCCACCGTGTCCTAGATGGTCGCCAAACTGTATTGCACTTGGGTAAATACTAGAGCATGTGCAGTACAGTGCGGCAGCCATCTTAGTCTCAGAGGACTGTGCTGTGTTCTGCTATGACTGCTGATTTATTTTTAAATGTACATACCCCTCTGACGCGCCCTCTCAGCACCAACCTCCCCTCCCTGAAACATAACAATGACATTGGAAGTGCCAAATCCCCATGTTATGCTCATGTTTCACCATGACCTTTTTTTTATTTATATATTTTTTCCTTCTTCCCACCTGACCCTCCCTCTTAGTACCCACTGCCCAACCCCCCTCAGAAACATAACACTGAAACTGGGGGTGCCCAGTCTCTCAGTGTCATGATCAGGAATCCTCCATCATGATTTTTTTATTTTCACCTGTAAGAAGAAAACCATCCATTGATGTCTTTTGTGGCCATTTCTGACCCTGTATCTGACCCTCCCACTCAGCACCCACCACCACCACCCCACACCCCCAAGCCTTTACTTATCCATCCAGAGTCCAATGATATAATCATCTCTGAACCACAGACACATCTTCACTCTTCAAAGCTCGATCACAAACTGAAGAAATAGGTATGCAGTTCAATGTATTTCAAAGAAGTTTTGAACTTAGTGCCATAAGTTGGCCATTTTTGCACATTTTTGGCACAGATTTTCAACATGCCTTTTTTGGGACCCCACCTCATGAACAATTGCACTGACATTAGGCAAATCTGTCCTGAAATGTGATTTTGTGGTCCCTGTGCAAAATCACCTTTTGGGCAGAAGTTTAACATTTTCTTTGCCCTTGTTCATGGCATGGGGTCATAAGAAGGCTATGTTGAAAATCTGGTGTAAAAATAAAGCTGTGAGCCTACTGTACATTGAATTTTGTGAATGCAGGCTTGTAACATTGGTCATTTTTAATATTTTACTCCAAATTTACAACATAGCCATTTCTTTACAGCACCTCATGAATGTGACAGCTGCAATTTTTCAACTCTTGTCCAAAATGTGTATTTATGTCCTGAAAGCTGATTTTGCAGTCCCTGCACAAAATTACATTTAGGCCAGGAGCTGAACATTTTCTCTGCCCTTCTTCATGAGGTAGGGTCATAACAAGGCTATGTTGAAAATATGGTTTAAAAATATTAATAAACAAGTTTTCAGTATTTTTACCCCAAATTCCTTGGCTGCAGCCTTACTGGTTCTGGCCAGAGTTTGTTAAGTTTGGTGATTGAATGCTAGCAGTGATTGTATTGTGACAATGCCCTCTAGATATACATTAGAACAATGTCCAGAAGGATTTGCAAGTCTTTTTGAAGGTCTGAATAATCCTTTTGAAGGTATTGCAACCCTGGTCACCAAAGCCTAACACTGAGCACCAGGCAAAACACTGACCAGTTTGTATGAACGTGTTTATGTCTAGGCTCATGAAAGCTATGTTGGAAGTATTATGTCTAAAGTAGCAACATGAGTGGGTGGGGTGGGAGGCACCTAAGTTACACAGCTGTTCGAGCTCTGTGGAGTGTTAAAGTAGTTTAGTAAGGACAAAATACAGAAAACTCCTTGGTCAGTAATCCAGTGCAGTGCCCTCCATACTAAAGTGTCATCCTTCTTCAGTCCCCTAGTGCAGGCTGCTCCCTGCTATGACATAAAGTATTGCCACATATCAAGTACATTTCCACATGCACAACCCAAGTCCTCCTATCTATGTATATGCATACCCCAACACTGCCTGCAGTACTTAGATCTCTGAACTGCACAATAACATAGTAAACTGAGGGTGGAAGGGACACTATGTACATCACATTCCTCCCTTGCTTGATAGAAACATATAAACATAGAAACATAGAATTTGATGGCAGATAAGGACCACTTGGCCCACCCAGTCTACCCATTTCCCTACCTATTGGATAAGCTGCAGATTCTAGTTAACCAACAGCCTACTTCTTGCAAGGAAGGAAAGTATTATGTGCATGCATGCACTAGTTCATGGGGACTCCCTATGGCCCCTACTATGCAAGATACTTGCTGATTCCCTTGGTAAGCCAAACTTTGTCCAGGTTTGCATTGACTGCAAGTACTGCTTTCATGCCCACTGCCATTACTGGTAAATTGTTTACAGGTTCAAAACCCGCTGGGAAAAAGGTGCCTCTTAATGTTACCCCTAAATTTACCACCTTGGAGTTTCAGAACATGTCACTGCATCTTGCTTGAGGACACCACATCAATATCCCTATATAGTGGAGTCGGCCCAAATGCAGTGCTCTGTGATAATCATGTCACACTTTACTACATGGAAAATTGGAGTAATTGTCATTGAATTACATTGTGTTCTTAAAGTATTCTGTCACATGTCACTGGCAGAAATTGTGATAAGAGCATTGTATCCTGGCTGACTCCACTGTATGGTCAATACAGCTGATGCCCTTGAGTTTGCAGAAGACTGAGATTATATACCCTCTTAACCTCATATTTTTCAGGGTAAACATGTTAATGACCCCTAGCCTTTCTTCTCACAGGTTTTGCCCACTATACCATTGATCATTTTGGTGACCCTGTAATGCACCCTTTCCTCTGCTTTGATATTTTTTTTTACAGAGGAGGATAGACATGCACACAGTATATTTGCTTCCTTTGCTCTGTTGTTCACTCCCCTTTTGATGTACTCCAGTCTCCTGCAGTCTGTCTTGACGTCAGCTGCATGGGAACTTGTCCTGCTTCATTCCCCATGTCTATTATGGGGCACCACACAGTGTGTACATCATACAGAGGTTTTTACTGCTACATATGTATAAAATGTATTTATTTATTTAGGAAATCTGAATTACAACCCTTTGAATCATAGATGTGTTTCCAAAGGCTCCACATCAGAATAAAACATTGACATTCATACAATACATACATAGAATACATGTGGGTGAGCAATCATACAGAGTATAAGTACAATGAGCACTGGCTAATGCCTATACATTTGGTAGCTAAAACAGAGCAGAGCTATTGACATATTTACCTAATGAGCAGTTAAGACCTATACAACTGGTAGCTAAAGCAATGCACGATATGAGTTGGTAGTAATCCGCCTCAGGGGAGCCTTGTCTTAAACATAATATAATGCATTCATAGTCCAGTGCAACTATATGGTAACCAAGGGAGATGAGGAGCTTGTAGGCTAGAAATAGTGAGGCCTCTCCACTGCCAGGCCAAGGGTGGGTGCATGGCCTAGCAGCATGGTGCAGGATTCACAGGTTACCAGTTACAGTGGCACTGAGGTGAGGAGAGGATATGGGCCCTTTAGGCAGCTTTAAAAGGACCTAGATTGGTTTTATGCAGGGCTCCCAATTTTTCTGCGGCACATCGGAGCAAAGTTCTGTGGCAGGGTTCTCATTTGCCACAGAACTTCTGCGGCACTCAGCACCAATTTCTGTGGCAATTCTGCGGCACATTTTTACCCTTAATTTTTTTCCTTTTTTTGTTTTTTTTTTGCCCAATCCGACACAATGCACGCTCTTAACACAGTCATTTTAAGGGCGTTTGTCACCAAATTTTCAACATAGCCAGTTTAAGACCTCTGCTCATGAACAGTATCACTGTGATTTTATTAATCTGTCCAGAACATTGATTTCACACACCGACCGCGCCATTGTGTGCTACATGTACGAAAACACATTTTGGGTGAAATGTGAAAAATGACAGTTGTACTGTTCATAAGGAGGTGTGTTAAAATGGCAATACTGAAAATCTAGAGTGAAAATATTAAAAACGCGTGAAGTTACGAGCGTGCGTAGGAACTGCGCAATGCACGCTCATAAAACATTCGTTTTGGGGAATAATTTCACCAAATTTTCAACATAGGGGTTTTAGGAGCCTACCTCATGAACTGTGACACTGTCATTTCATTAATCATTCCAGAAAGGTGGCTCTGCGCAGTGACTGCGGAACCACCTTTCGGGACCGATTAATGCCCCCAAAAACCCCATGTTGAAAATTTGGTGAAAAAAATTCCCAGAAATGGCTGAGATATGCACTAAAGTTAAAAGAAATCCATTTATGCCATTATACAGCTTACCGGCATTTCTTCAGTTCGCGGTCAGCTTTGAAGAGTGCAGACGTGTTCCCAGTCCACAGAAGATCATCGCGCTGGGCTCTGGAGGTAAGTATGAGTTGAGGTGGGGGTGAGGTGAGGGTGTGGGGAGGTGGGTACGTAGAGGGTGGGTGCGGGTTGGGGGAGGGGGGCAAAAGAATCACCGATGGAAGATTTTTTTTTTTCAGGGTGTTTGGAAGCTTCACACAAGGAGGGACTTTTGCCACGCTGGGGTGGGCTCCCAGCATGGTACCAGGCAGCTTGGGAGGGTCGATGAAGCCGATGGGGGATTGGGCACCCCCTTTGGCAAAGGAAGTTTTGCCACACAGGGGTGGGATCCCAGCTTGGCACAGAAACCATTTGGGGGGGCAGTGAAACCGATGGGGGATTGGGCACCCCCGTCGGCAAATGAAGCATTTTCCACACTGGGGTGGGCTCCCAGCATGGCATACTAATATTTCAGAGGGAGCACATTTGTTCCACGGGCCGCCGCAGAATTCCACAGGTAGACTGCAAATTCCGCGGATATTTCCGCGGTTTGCCGCACCCGCAGAATCGTGGAAAACTCGGGGCCATGGTTATATGTCATGGCTGGTGGGAGGGAATTGTACCAGGATGGAACTCTAAGGGGGTAGGATCACTGGGCCAGGGTGGTCCTGACCCTAGGCACCTTCCAGATAGTTTTTGGAGTGGCCCATGTGGACACTGAGATGGTGGATGTCTGAAGAGAAGCCATGAAACCTATTGGGGTTAAACTCAGGTTGACTTTTTTGGTGAAGAGACAGGTCTGGTATAATAGTCTTTCCTCAAGGGAGAGGATATTGGTGAGCGCAGAGGGTGCAGGTATGTGTATTTCTGTTGGCACCAGAGAGGAGCTGGCATGCCTTATTGATGACTACTTGTATTTGGTGAAGTGCTCTAGGTCGGCGGTGTCATAGATTGTGAGGCCATAGTCCACTAGTGATTAGACTGAGGATATAATGGCTAGGTGAAGTACTTCAGGTGGCAAGCAGTCTTTATGTCTGTACAGGAGACCAGTGCGGCTGTTGGTAGCAGAGGTGAGGATTTTTATATGTTCGTGGAACAAGAAGGAAGAGTCAAATGTAATACCTGGATACATATACTTTTGGACCTATTTCAGTGGGATGAGAGAGGTGGAGAGTATTTCCAGGGGAATATCCTTTGGTCTGTTTTGGCGGTCAGCGTAGAGCATCATCTTAGTTTTTTTAATGCTGACCACCAATTTGTGTTCAGCAAGCCAGTGTTCAATCTGAGAGAAGGAGTTTTGTAAGATACGCTGGAGAGAGAAAGGATCAGGATGTGTGGCATAAAGAACAGCATCATCCATGTAGAGGAGAAGGTTGCCGGGGCTGGATTTAGGCAGTGCATTGAGGTAGGTGCTGAATAGCAGGAGACCCAGGATAGATCCCTGGGGGAACTCCTGAGCACACAAGTTGCATAGTAGATATGGTATTATTAATTTTAACACATTAGGTTCTAGATGAAAGATAGCTGGAGAACCATGAAAGTGGACAATGAGAGATCTCAATTTGTTGTAATGTGTTAAGAAGTTAATTGTATTTGGCTACATTAAATTGCAGACTTCAAAAGTCATTGAATCCTTTGATAAGGGAGCAGTTCCAACACCAGTCATTTTACAGTACCTGCCCTAATAAAAGCCCCTCCCCACCCATCCCCTGCTATCACCCATGTTACACCCAATGTCCTCACCACTTTTCTGACTCCCTTGTCCATGTGTTTTGTACAGTACTTTGTATTACATTTGCACTATGAAGTAGATGTCTCTGTAAGTGCACAAAGGCAGTTGCACAACATTCACTAATGCCAACCGATATACAATAGCCTAGCACATTAAATGTGTGTGCCTAACTGGGCACAATGCCCCACTTTGCCAGTACAAACCCTTTCAATGAAGGACCACCTTTCCTTTAGTCTTGTATGGTCCCTTTTGACAAACTGCAAGAAATCCTGCCATGTTTTTTTCATAATACTACTTTCGGGATTTAAATTGGGATTAGGAACATGAACCAACACTCAGAAAAGTTTGAAAAATGCCATGAACGTAAGTATAACAATATATATCAGTACATCTGAATGCATGGCATGAATTTATTATTCTGAGTCAATGCTAACCTGTCATTTAAAAAATGAAGTCCCTATCTATAATGGTCCCATAGCTTGGCCTATTCATAGACAGTATGTTTTGAAAGCACACATTATGAAACCATTATGAAACCATTAGGACCAATAACTTCATTTAAGCAGTGAGGCAAGACCATAGTTATGTTAAAGTTCTGTTAATCATCCTCTAGGTGTACAATGTGGCTTGAGACTTAACTAAGTGCACATGCTCCCAGAGGGAGATTCACTTTACATCAACATAACCCCTGGAAATGCTTTATTACTGTTTTAGAAATGAGTATTTTTGTAATATTTGTACCCTGTTTATGATTTGATTGTACTCTAAATACATGTTTACCTCAAATTAACATAGATGTAATAGTAATATGTTTATTGTTTCACAGTTTAAAAACAATCATTACAGTCATTTAAAGAAAGGGAACAATTGTCACAAACATTAACCATACTGTGTAAAAGTGGGACAGTTATATAGAGAATACTGGATGGGAAACCATACAGAACCAGTGTGTTCTGCCATGGAGGGGTTCTGATTTCCTGTGACCTCAAGAATGGAGCTCAAGAGGTCCTAGGGAATCAGAGCCCCGAGGTGGCAGAACACGCTGGTTGGGCATTGGGTTGTCCATCCAATATTTTTTTACAGTGTATGGTACCTACAAAATAGTTTAAAGTCTTATATTTAATACAGAAATAATGTTTTGGTGCTTCGTTTAAGTTCAGGTTAGTGGTTGGTTGCTAGGCTCACTGGTCATTGCTAGGGAACCAAACCTGCATACATCACTAGGGTGTCTTTCTATTGGCTGTGAGTTTAGCTAGGGAGGGACTTTAAAAAAAACATAGTGACCATATTACCTGTAAGCGAGAGATGCAGAATCGTGGTTGTTGTTCTTAATAAAGTAAAATATGTGCTTGATCCTACACTGTTTTTGTTCTCTTTCTATTACATTGTGTACTAGGTTAAGTCAGTGTACTTATCTGGTTGATCCTGCTAGTTTGGTGTCTGTTTGCGGGGTGGTTCCTGTTATCGTGCTGCTGTCGCCGTCAGTACTGCTTATCTGGTTGATCCTATGGTTCGTCCTGCACAGTGAGTGAAAATCGTGGGTGTAAGTAATGCTGAAAAAAAAATGGGCAGGCTTTTGAATGATTAGAACACTGGTCTACACGTATGGACTGAACAGCATTCTATGTACTCTTTTATCTGTGGTTGAACAGCTTTTCAGTACACATAAAAAACGAGTAAGAACAACATTCCACCATGCACTATAAATACATTAAAAACTTGGGCTCAATATTTTAATACAAAGTTTCTACAAACATTATTCCTTAACTAGCAGTACAACTATCAAGCATAAATAAAGATGTAAAAGCAAAGGGACATTAGCTAATGCTTATCATAATTTAGGTATGTAAATTGAAAATTCTTGTTTGGTACCCGGGTCCAAAACCAAGGCCAGCATTTTATGTTCAACAATCCTTATAAAACAGAGGCTATAAAAACAAAATGAAAGGTAACATTCTCTTTCTTGCACCATTATACCTTAACTTATAGGGCATTTTCATTGTCTGAAAAAGGCATTTAAAAATTTGCAAATGCATTGGCATCCTCTAGATTCATTGGGTGTAATAAAATGAACAGATCATATAAATGTGCAAAACATGTTTTCAATTTATTACTCCAAAAATACTCCCTTCATTTTAGATAGAAAAGGGCATTGTATAATTATATAAAACGTGCTTTTGTTAAAACCCATCTTACATGGGTTCCAGGTCCACTGTATTAGATTTACTTTTGCTAGGGTGTGCTTCCAATCATTTTGTTGGGAAAAGATAAAATCTGCCAAACGTAATGACTCTTCTACTTTCAGGAGACAAGGGTAAATCTAAATAGTTTTCTAGCTCATGTCTGCTTTTCTTTACTCCATACCATGGAGCTATCCATCTCTCACAATATTTAAGGCCTAAGTTGGAGTTATAGAAGGAGCAACAGTATCCTAAAGAAAATCTTTTGATTTCGAGTTGAAGCTGGCTGCTGCACACCAAGAGGAGAAACAGGGTTACCAGCCATTAGCTGCTTCTCACCACATTGATGAAATTACACTACTTCTCAGTGCAGTTTAACCCCTGCAAGGTATATAGTTTTTTTTTTAAACCAAGGATGGAAATGAGAAAGGAAAATGTGGGCGCACCGGGATTTGAACTCCGGATCTCTGGTATGCCGTTCCAGCCCTCTAACCATTAAGCTACATGCCCACTGGTTACAGCATCCGAAGAACTTCCTATTTCACAGTCACACATTTCTTTCTCTCTAGTGTTGCTTAATCTGCAACCAGAAACCAATTTAGAAATTCCACTACTTCTCACATTGATGAGAAACAGCTCCATAGGTGGAGAAAAACTACAAACTCTAGAAGAGAAAGTGCGTCTTGTTGGGTCTATGGGTTTGACCCACAAGTGCCAGAGCTTTGATTGAGGCAGACACATTGTTAAATACCCTGACTATGAGTCTGATCTTGCGACCTGGTTTGGTGAGCAGAGACAGCAGCATTACTGGATGACTTGCAAAGCAATAGCTCTGAAAGTAGTGTCTCTAATGTAAGACCCCACATTTTTAAAAAGCCACAGTTGGGTGAACACATTTCTGTGGTGCTGGGGGTTTCCACACTGGCCAGAGAACAGCCACTGGAAAAAGACCCCCAAAAGCTTAATTCCAAAAATCCTAGTATCTCAAATCCTCCATGATTGTATTGTGCATGAGACTGCAAGGGGGTGTGTCATCATTCAGCCATAGTCAGGAGTCTTGCACCAGAGGTTTTCTCCACTACTAATGCAGCATGCACTGATGCAGAAGGAACACCCATGAACAGATGTGCCATGCATGACTGCTTCCCAACCCAATTTTCTGAGTGAATCCAGCTGTGCTTCCACCTGGTTTTATTTAGGTGGCAGCCACAATGTGGAGGACAATGACCCCACTCATGCATGGGAGAATTCCTCAGAGATGCCTGGCAGAGATAGAAGATCTGGGGGGAATCGAGGAACTATGGGCAAAAACAAGGGGGAGGGGCATTGAAACAAATATCTTCATCAGGCAGGTTAACAAATGCGAGAGAAAAAAGACACCACTGTGGTTCTCTGAAGATATAGCAGAAAAAGTAAGAACAAAAAACCTATCATTTAGAAAGTACAAAAAGATACAGAAGGAGGAGGATAGGGAAAACTACCAGGAGAAACAAAGGGAGGCAGGGAAGGCAGAACAGAGGAGAATACAGTTCAATCAGTAAAAGAAGGGGGATAAAACATTCTTGAGAGATATAAGTAAGGACAGGAAGACCAAAGGTGGAATAATAAGGTTAAGAGGGGAAGAAGGGGTTTGCGAGGAAAAGGAACAAAAGAAGGCAGACATATTGAACAAATACTTTTGTTCAGTATTTACAGCAGAAGGTTTAGATGACAGGCAAAAGATAAGGTACAAGGGCATAAATGGTAGGGAGGTGTAAACTAGTCCTTTTACAGAGGAGAATGTCCTCAAGGTACTAGCACAATTAAAAGTAGACAATGCAATGGGACCTGATGTGATGCACCCCAGGATGCTGAGGGAGCTCAAAGAGGTGCTTGCTATACCTCTGACAACTTTGTTCAACTTATCATTAGAAACAGAAGAGGCTCTGAGAGGCTAGAGTAGGGCAGATGTGGACCCACTTCACAAAAGTGGGAAAAGGGAGGAGACAGGAAATTAAAGACCTAATAGCCTGACTTTAGTAGAGGGCAAAGTAATGGAAGCACTACTGAAGAAAAGGATAGTGAATTACCTTGTAACAAGAGGATTACAGAATCCAAGACAACATGGTTTCATAGAGGGGAGGTCTTACCAGACAAACCTAATTGAGTTCTTCAACTGGGTGACCAGAGTAGTGGATCAGGGAGGAGCAGTAGATGTAGCCTACCTGGATTTCAGTAAGGCCTTTGACACCATTCCACATGAAAGACTGATGAACAAGCTGGGCTGCCTGGGAGTAGATCAAAAAGTTATAATCTGGGTAAGTAGTTGTATAAGCAACAGGAGTTAGAGGGTGGTGGTAAATGGTGTCCACTCTGAAAAAGGCAAGGTCACTTGGGGGGGGCTCATGGCTCAGTACAAAGCCCAGTCCTTTTCAGTGTCTTTATTAGGACACTGTAAAAGGGCTAGAATGGAAAACATGCCTTTTTGCAGATGACACAAAAATCTGCAACAGAATAGACACACGGGGGGTGGGTGGAAAAAAGGAGGGATGACTTGAAAAAGTTGGAAGAATGGTCAAGGATTTGGCAGCTGAATTTCAATGCAAAAATGTGCAAAAGCATGCACTTGTGGCACAGAATCCCCTGGGCTATGTACCAATTGGGAGGGGAAGTACTAGCAACCACCAAACAGGAAAGGGACCTGGGGATAATAATTTCTGATGAACTGAAGGTAGCCAAGCAGTATGATAAGGCAGTGGGGAAGGCTAGTAGGATGCTCAGGTGAACATGGGAGGGTTTCATCCGTAGGAAGAAGGAGGTAATATTACCCCTGTACCCATCACTGGCAAGGCCCCACCCCAGATACTGTGTCCAGTTCTGGAGGCCCCACCTCTGGAAGGACATTGATAAGGAGGAGGCGGTTCAAAAGAGGACTACCAAAATGGTGCAGGGTCTGCACCAAAAACCCTACAAGAAGAGTCTCAAGGAACTGAATATGTACTCTCTGGAGGAGAGGAGGGAAAGGGAGGATATGATAAAAAAAACATTGAAATACCTAACTGGTATTAGTAAGGTAGAGGAAGGTAGCATTTTCCATAGAAAAAGAAGTTCAAGGATAGGAGTCACGTGATGTCAGCGCTGATGTAGCAGCCTGAGTTTCGAGCTCCATCTGGATTTCTAAATAATTACTTCTATCTGTGTTGTTCCATGGACTTCTTACCTTTTTTGGCAATAGTTGCACATCTTATGGTCTATGTTCATGAGATAGAAGTGGCACAAATGGATTATCAAACTCCTGAAGTTGCAGCACTCATTTTTTCTGATGACATCATTTCAGTGCAGGCCCTAGCACTTGAGCCCAATCGGCTGTGCAGAAGCAATTCACCACCATCACTGGCTCTGCAAGCCCCTGCTGATATCTTCCTGGAGCAATTGTACACGGAGCTGACTATTATACAAGTGGCGGTTTTTGCCATCATCGCTGACCTTAAGGACTTAAAACCGGTCTTCCAAGAGCTGACCAGGTGAGTGTCTGATGCCAAAGTAAGAATATCATCAGTAGAGGATCACCAGGCCCATATGAATCCAGAGGTGATGGCCTTATGAAGGTCCTTATCTAAACTGCAGGATAAGGTGTATGATTTAGAGGGGCACAGTAGGAGGAATAACCAGGTCCTGCTAGGGTTGCCTGAAGGGGAAGAGGTAAAGTGAATGGCCCTTAACCTAATGGACCCACCTGTATAATTGAAAGGGTCCATAGAGTGCTCTGACCCAAGTCAGCCCCCGGAGAAGCCCCACAGCCCCTACTTTCAAACTATTTAACTATTTAGATCAGGATCATATACTTCGGGAAGTTCGGAAATTGGAAGCTTTACAATGGGCAGGATCAAGATTACGGCTAGTACATGATCTGACTTACAAAGTCCACCAAGCCAGGGTGGCTTTCCACCCCATCCAATTGAAGTTATCGGAAGCACATATCCACCACCAGATGATGTATCCAGCTAACCTTGAAGTACACATGGCTTCAGGAATCCATCGCTTTGATTTGGCTGCACAGGCTGAGACTGAACTGCCTAAACTCTTTCCGGATTTATTCAGGAAAAATGGTTGAAATATACTGTACTATCATGTGCCTGCATAATGTCCTGGAATGGCATATAGGACAATTTTGACTTTTGTGTTATCATTGCCTTGGTTTACTATAGGAAAACTTTCTTTCTATGTCTGCTGACAGTTTAGTAGATGGTTATCTTCTACTGCCAGTGTAACTACATTCCTTTCTGCAGTCCTGCACTGAATGAGAATTATTTGTCTGCCATTCTCTTTTAGGACTCTAACAGGACAAAAAACTGATTTTCTCTCCCTGCATTTTATGTGGTATCCAGTGATAAGTAGTGGTGGGTGAAGTGGGCTTAATCCACTCCGCGAAGCAATTCACAGAGCAAAGGCGGATTCGTGGAGTGTTCCACAATGTGAAGTGGAGTACTTCACATTATAATGAGGAATGTGAAGTCCATTAGAAACAATAACTTTGCATTACTCTGCCTCACCAGGCCACTACTCTGCCAATCTTAAGGTGAAGTGCATTGCAGGCAGTGTACTTCGCCTCACTTCACCTTGGTTTTGAGCTCTAAAGATGAATTTTGCAATGATTTATGGGATTTCAGGTCACATGGGCACTATATTGATCTGCACAGCCTCAGTTCAGGATAGCATGAGTAGGAAGGAGTAGGAGACAGTGTGCTCTGATAGCTGTCTGTGATAGGAATCTTGTAAAAGCTGTTCAAAATGCATTTTTGCTTTTTTGAGGGGATCAAAACTTTAGTTCATCGATTGTAGGAAACCCTTCTGGGCTCATATCATCAAGCGTTTTTGTTTTTGTGTGGATTTTGAATGTTAATTTGCAACATTGGGTGTGTGTGGTGAAAGACAGTGAAAGTGTCCTTTAGGGGAGGGGCATATCTGTGGTGTAGGTAGACTTAAGTTGGAGAAATAGAGATTTCTTTGTTTTTTGGTTTTATTTTTGTTACATAACTGACTGTGTTAATGTACACGTAGAAATATTGTCAGTAATAGTAGGAATTTTCTTTCTGTTTGTTGTGTGGATGTGGTGCAGCAGTTCTTAAGTTCAGGTTGTTTAAATTTACAATACTTAATGTGGCATAGTACTGAACTTTTGCATTTGCAGCTCATTCCTCATTCAGCAATGTACACAAACTGTTCTGTGTGTGAGTGTGTGTGCAGTGTTGGGTGCATCAAATAATGTACCTTTTATTGTGTCACAGACTAGTGTAATTGCAAGCGCAGCAGCGTGAACCTGCTATCCACCACAGCTGCTTGATTTTGCACTGCGATCATGGTATCTGTTCTTAGTTTTGCTGCTTGTAATGCCGTAAAAATCAGCACTGTCTGTATTGTCTGGAGGGGCAGCTGCAGAATAAGGGGTGCTAGCTGCACATTCGAGCAGACTTGATAGACCTCTAAGCCTTTATCTGCTGGCAAATTTCATATGTTCATATTTCGTATGTTCGTCCCCTCCCACCCCCACGTTCAAAAGGTATTTTTTACCAGATTGGATTGTTTTTGTGACCTCATCAGCACCATTGGTTACTGAAGTTGTTTTAATTCGTGACAGTCTCAGCGTAGTCTCTTATCTGTTGCTGAAGCCACAGTTGTTTATTTGGCTTCATATCCAGCCAGTGTCCCTCCAATCAGAGAGTGAACATATCAAAATCTGAATTTGGTTATAATATTTGTGGTTGATCCCCCAAAATGCCCGCATAGAGACACGCAAGCAAAGCTGTTTCTAGCCATGGCAATGTTGGCAGTAAGATGGTCTGTGGGCGTGGTCGTAGTACGCAGATGCAGAAGTGCATAGTTGATGTGAGGAAATGTATTTCTCCTGCAATGTTTTTTACAGCCCAATCAGTAGCTTCACTCATAGTTGGAGGAGATGATGTTTTCCCAGCCAGTGGTGTTAGTGTTACTGGTGTTAGTGGTGGAGGTAGTATTAGTATTGTTGCATCAAGTTCTAATTTCGACCAGTGTACCATTTCCAAAAATATTGAGTGTGAAGCAGTTCAAGTGAGTGGCAACATAGATGATGTCATACTTCCCAGTAACATCCCAGTAACTGAACCTGAGGATTCTGCTGACCATGTCAACGATAGCATACAATGTGATATTCCATCCACCATGGCATTTAATGTCATGCATTTTCCATGCAGTGATTTACAGTGTGGTGAAAAAATATCAGGTGATGGTGGTGGTGTAGATGCTGATGATGAATGTGATGATGATGATGATGATGCTGCAACATGCAGTCCACATGCTAGCATCCAAGCAGAAGATGTTGATGTGTGTGACGTTCTTTTCATGTTTTTCAGCAGCCAGCACCAACTACCTTTCTTGCAGCTCCTAAAGCTCCTTTTCTATGAAGACTAGTCTGTGGGACATAAGGTGTGCCTCAATGGTTGACCTGCCTTGGGTACAGGTGGCCTGAATGAACCTCTGGCAAATAGCCCATGTGGTGCAGTTGTGCTTAGGCCCCAGGCAGAGAAGGCAGTGGAAGTGGGCATCCCCATGCATGATTTGGGCACTGCACTTGGAGCACTTCTTCTTGGGACAAGAAGACATACACCTTGGGTACTCTTTTAAATAGTTATGGAGTTAAAAGGTACGAAAATTGTTGACTATAAAGTGGATGACTGATTGCTTTTCTGCCACGTCTGTCGAATGTACTGGCATGGGCTGGAAAAGAACTGGAGGGTGGGTGTGGGAATACTCCCTTTATAGTTGACCTGATGTTGCGTCACCTGACAATGGGATGCAGTCCCCACTGATGATCGCTAGCTAAAAGTTTGCCATGCAGACCTGACGCCATTAGGCACAGTCCTATATGTGAAGACCTACCACAGGAACCCTTTCGAAGTAAGGTCACATTTTCCCTTGCAATAATGTGCTATGATAACAGCAATAATGTGGAAACAGCACGTAGAAAGTTAATTCCACCTTGGAAAATGTTTTACATTTGAATATTAAACTAGACAATTTTCAGATGCTGCCTTCAGATAATTAAGGTGTTTAAATGATTATGTCCTCCTGAATAGTATCTCCTGATTTGCTGGTTTCATGAATAATCATTCATTCATCCTTTAGCACTGAAAAGCAAATACTAACAAAGTGCTTTAACAAGGGAACACATTTCTTATTAACCATCACTGCCATTTCCTGTAACTTTTTGCAAACCATGAGTAGGCTGATCTAAGGTGACTTAGAAGATTCTTCCTTTGGTGAGATGCAGCACGTAATAGTGGCATGGGTCGTCTCTCACCAATACCTTATGTGCCCCATACCCATAACATATTGTAGAACACCCCCCCATTCCTGTTGTTCCCCCTTGGATGTTGACTATGTGCAATCCCCCTGCTGGTATCCCCAAGTTTCCTCTTGCATGTTACAAATGTGCAAACTCCCACAGTCCAGATCCCCAACATCCCCTACACATAACACAGACCCCTCCTTGGTGGTTCAATGCCCCCCCACCCATCAGCCAGTGCCACCATCACCAGATAGAGTCATGGACTGGCACAGCCATCCATGCACCTCCATGACTGGTCCCCAACTGAACTGTCAATGATCACATACCATGCACATTACAATAAGCAATCATTGACAGTTCAGTCATTGACCAGTCACGGAGGTGTGTGGATGGCTGTACTGGTCCCTGACTCTGTCTTGGGATGGGGGCACTAGTAGCTGGTTGTGGGTGTACGCTGGACCACCAAATAGGGGTCTGTGTCATGTGTAGGTGACATCGTGGATCCAGGTGGGTTGTTTGCACATTTTTAACATACAGTTGAAACTCAGGGATCCAGGCGGGGGGATTGCACATAGTTAATATATGTGAGGGGACACTCGGGGATCTGGTTGGGGGGCATTTTGGACATGTACAGTATGGAGGAAGAGGGTATCTGGTCAGGGGGCAGCTTGACATTGTTGAATGTGAGCAGTTGCCATAAGTGTGGGGACTTTTGTGCCGTGATCCCCACCATACCTTAATTAGGTTCATGGTTCCTGGCACATGGGGCTTCAGTGCAACCTGTTGTTTTCCAAAGCTCGCACCGAATGTAGCCCCCTTTCTGAATCGTGCCCATTACCCATACCCAGGTATAAAACCAAAATTTCAATTGTTTTTTAATAACACTTCTATCCCAACAACTAGGTGCACTTTCCTAAGCATGTTGTATTGTCTTTTAACAGATGACATCAAATCCAAACCAATCATCAAGAGCTGTGTTACATTTATCAACAAAGACATTCCCTATGGTATCTTTCCAGCCTGTTTTAGAAGTTTTGTAATTTTTCTTCCTGTTGCTGCTTTTTCATTAAAAGCTCTTGAAAAACTCTTTTTTGGTTACACTCATTTCTGAGCACTCGAAACCTACAATGATACATACATAATTATAATTACAATCTTATATTACTTTACTTTCCCAACAGTGCACCAATGAGCATTACCTGCACACTGTTTGAATTTTTACATTGCACTGTCCTTGTTTTGTCAGCTTTCCATTTGTATATTTATGTTAGTGGTGCCAAATGAGAATGGTTGAACGCCACTGCTGTGTCCCACTCAAAAGAAGTGACATCCAGCTGGAGGCACTATTTCCTGAGGTTCTGGTGTACCCCATGTGACAAACCACCCTATATGGAAATGTAGTTAAAATGTTTACAGCCAAAAGATATTTTAAAATTAAAAAATCCATCCTATGTGGTGTAATGGTGGTTACAGGTGTTGTACACCTCACCTGCTGCAACAACGTTTACCCATGTTTGTAAAGTGATTATTCACTCATGGTGTAATCAAGTGAGGTCATATTCAACAACTTGAACAAACCATCCTCAGTTGTGACATGATCTCATTCATTGGCTTCTACCAAGGGATCTGTGGTGTCAGCTCACTGCTAAGACAGGGAAATTGAGTCACCCACTGATACACTGGTGGATGCCTTAGCAGAGGCAGTGCATTATTGCTCTCTGTGCAAGCCGAAGTATAAAAGCACGTAATATCTGCATTGCTGCAGGCTGAAGCTTGACTAAATGTGGGAAAGTGGTTTCATACATTAAACTGCTAATGCATTTTTCCGTGTACTGTGACTTGACTGAACAGTTTTATTGGACTGCATAGAAGGAAATTGTTAACAAAACAGTTTACACAGCATTTATTCTTAGAAACTGAATGTCATAAAGAAACAGATTACTTGCTGTTTTTGTACTTGTAAGAACCAATCTAGAAACAAAGTTTAATAGGACCAACATATATGTTAGAAAAAGAAAATAATGTCTAAGCTTACGGACAAGCCACGTCACACAACACTATATTTCTGTATCAAATTTCTTACTGCTGCCTAATTCACAACCCACTAAACTGGCAGCATGGTATGCCAACATTATTATGCCAAAGAAGGGTGTTGAAATCATCGCAGTTACTGTAAACTGTTTATTGTTTTTGCACAGTGATATTTTGTGTCACCAACAGAAATTGTAAACACATTCTGCTTAACAATTGCAATTAATCTCAATGCATAGTTTTTAATGTTCAAAAAGCTATTGTTTGATCTGTTACACAATTGATGTCTGTGACCTTCAAGTACTTGAAAGGGATAAATAAGTTTGACAAGGACAGAGCTCTTTATGAGTGACAAGCATAACATGAGGGGGCACAGTCTTAAACTGGAGGGTGGGAGGTTTATGAGGGAGTCCTTCACAGAGATTGTGTTGGACACTTGGAAAGTACTGCCAGAACAGGTAATCTTGTTGAAGACAGTGGGAAGGTTTCAAGGAGGCTGGGACATGTATAGGGGCATGGTAAGGATCTTGGGTAGGGTGGATGGGAGGAGTGGGGAGAGGGTGCTGGGACAGTATCTCAAACTGTGGCCCCTGGAACGAAAGCAGACTTAATAGACCAAATGCCCTTTTCTGCTGTCTTCTACATATGTTCATACAATTACATATTTTTCACTAATCAAAGAATTACTTCTAATAAAGTACTTATACTACATAGCATCAATGACAGGCTCCCATTTTGTGCCCTTGAAAATCTTGGTTCCACCACGAATGCCATATTCCCATGGCTCCATGAACACTTCAATCAGTGTTTTCACATTGATGAACCTTCCCTTCTTCCTATGAATATGACTACATAAATACTGAAGCCATGGTTCAGGCACAGCTAGTTTAAATCCCTGTGCAAGTCTTTCAAATCCATTTGGTAGAGATTCCAGGCAACTTACAATTTTCTGAAACATATAATTCCACATTTAGAATAACAATTTTAGTTTTAAAATGAAATACATAATAATCAATACATCAAGTTTGTCAAGCTAAGATCTGCATTAACAGGAACAGTAGATTTTTCAGCCAAATTTTCCCATGCACACCCGTTGAAATATACTTGATCTGCTAGGACCACCTGGAAAAGATCAAAGCCATTGTCCACCCCCAATGACATAATGCGCTAACATCACAGTGTGTCAGAAAGCAGAGCCATCCATGCCTCACCTGCAGTACAGCATAGTGGGTTATAGCTTGGAGCTGCAGATTTGGAGACCTGGGTTTGAATCCTACAGCTGCCTAGTTGGATACTGTGTAATCCTTAGCAAGTCATTTAACTTTCTTGTGCTCCCATGACGCATCTGGAAACAAGCTTTATCGTACTGTGCTATTCCATGTTAAACAATATCCCCTTTCTTCTTCCCTTTCCCAACCACACCTGCCATCCATGTTTGGAAACAAACCTTGGCTACTTGGTGGTGGTAGGGGTGGGCAGTCCCACTTGATGCAAAACTGCTCTGAGGAGGGAGGACAGCTGGCTGTAGAACAACTGAATCACCTATGTGACCACTGTGGTTGCTGCTGTTAGGTGCAGCACTTGCTAGTGTTCATACTCCCAAGAGAACATGTTAGTACATCAAAAGGGAATCAGTTCATTAGCTTTATGGATTGTTCATGTGTCAGTGAACAGGAATGCCAATATGACAGTTGGCACAACGAAGCCATGTTTCACCTGGCAGATCACACACACACACCAAGTATATGCACATGACTAATAAAATGAAGCAGGCCTGAGAAACTCCCTATGACACAGCCATGAGTGAAATCAGCAGATTCTAAAGTTCAGTCTCAGAGACAGCACATAACTGTAATGTAGAATTCACCATGAGGAAAAAAGGGGGCATGCCATGGTATAATTCAGGAGAAGAAAAAAAGCCTTGTCATGCACCAACACAGCATATCAGTCTTTAATTTGGCAAATGCAAGAAAAGTTTTCACTGAAAGATATCAATTCTTTTTTTTTTTTTTTGTTATTGCCTTTTTCCTCCCCGGGGTCCTCTGCCACTTGCCTTCTGAGTCCCCTTCCCCGCCAACACCAGTTTTCAGACCACCCCCACTTTCAACCTCCCACAACTTACCCTTCATGGCATTCAGTGGGGCAACCTCTCGACCCACCAGATCAGATCCAATGTTATCGGGGAGTCATCTTCACATGTGGTACTGTATGATGGACAATTGTCATCTTTCTGTGGCAGAGGACACCCTTGTTTTTCATTTTTATCTATTTTGGGGAGTGTAGTGTGCAATGATGCTGACTGAGTGACTGCGCACGCTCCTGTGTGCACTTTTTCAGGTGTGTGCTCCATCCTCCACTCACATTTTCATCATTGGTCATCTGCCCCTAAGTCTCTGATAGGGGGCAAGCATTCGATGACTACTGGCATCCCCCTCCACAGAGAAGGTGGGCAGTCCTAGGGATGCTCATTCATTCTCCACCCCTGCTCTGATCAATGTTTGCCCACTCTCTTTCCCAAATGCTGGTTGCTAGTGTAGTGCAAGGTGTGTCACCTTGAGCCTCAACCCTCAGGACCACCTGGCCAGTCCAGCTATCTAAATGTTGATTAAGCAATAAGCCAGATGAGAGGGTGTGGGTTATCAGGGGATTTACCATGACCGGTATGGTTTGCCCAAGAGGTGCAGCCGAGTGGGTAAATCCTCACCAACCATGGTAAATCCCCTCATAACTGCCCCCCCCGACTGGCTTACTGTGATTATACCATGGTCTTATTTTTTTTTTTACATAAAAAAAAAAATTAGGTAAGACATGCTTTTTTTGTACTTTATTTTATTTTTATTGTATATGTTACTCCACCAAAAAATACAGTGCTTGGTTGCCAGGGCTGTTGCCATGGCTGTGGAGTTGGAGGTAAAATAGCAGGGTTTAAGAGTAGTGGCTGCTGCAGTGTGGAGAGAGAGAGGTCTGGTAGTAGAAGAGTAACATCAAGGAGAGTTGCAGTACTTCTTGGGGGGGATTGTGGACAGAGAAAGAGAGAAAGATCTCTGTACAAGATCAACATGCAGTGCAGAAGACTCTCATGACTTTTTCTTTTTTTTGACACTCTCATGACTTTTCCTTTTTTTTGCTCAACAGTACAGTGGGGATTAGTGCATGGAGAGAACAGAGAGTGAGAGAGCAGGAATGTACAGGACATGCAGTTTGCGTTGTTCACATGTATACCGGGGATTTGTTTTATGCTTTTTTTCCCTGTGTTTCTGTGTGGCTGAAAGAGGGGATTCAAATATGGAGGAGTGTTCCAGGAAGTGGCAACGGAGCCGAGTAGACCGTGAAGCAGCTACTGTGAGGTGAGCGAGTGGAATTGGTTATGGGCAAGGAAAACAGTTTAAGTTTCACCGGGTAACTAACAACATTTGTATGTTGTGGAGTGAAGTGTGTTTAAATTGTGCTGTCATTTGTGGGAGATGCCAGTTACATGGGCATTCAACATGGCGACTTTAATTTTGTGGTTTCGGGGTCGGGTTGGTTTTTTTTTTACATCCGGCTGACTGGTACCTTTTGCAGTGATTATCAGAGGATTTACAACGGAGGTAAGGTGTCAGCCTGCCTTTCTCATTAGTTGGTCTCCAAGGTCCATGGTACAATATAAAATACACCATACAAATCACTGTCCAAAGCCCACAATGTACCTCACACACTATGAAATTTACTTACCCATATCTCTGGTCTTTTTAGCCATCTTATCATCTTTCCCTCATACGAAAAGCCCTCAGCTTTGGATTCATGTACTGTATATATTCAAAGCTGAAAAAAAATACCCTTGTGAGAACATATTCGCATTCTTATACAAAAATCCTATAATGACACGCAGCAATGAATTCCATTGAAACATATTTGTTAATTTGAAGCATTTCTAAGTAAACCCCAATTAATTTTACCAATGTTTTCACATAAGTCAATGTTGGGAGTATTTAACTTCCAAAAATAAAGCACAAACATTGAATATGAAAATGTATGCATTCATTGACTTCCAGATGTAAAACCAAAAATGTAAGGACTTTCCAAACATCATGGCAGTTGGAAATTATGTATTTTTCTTCAAGAACATCCCTATAGTTGTGCTTCCTACAATGCTGAATTCCAAAGCTGTTATTTTTGACTTCAAAAACATTGCTTTGAATTACAGATCTTGAATTATGGCTGTTTTATACTTCTTTTTTCTTTTGCAATTTCTTTCTGCTTGCCACTACCTAGTGTGCTCCCGTTCCTGGCAACCCATAGGTACTCCTGCCACTGTACAACAACTCCCGTGCTCCATAAAGGATCCTTGCCATTTCCCCTGTGGATTACCCCCCACAACGGGGTAGTGGGGGCCCCCCAACTCACCCACCTTGTCCAGTTCCAGATTGGCAAAGTCCCCTAGAGCCGCTTCACTGCTGGACAAACATCAAGCTGTCCAACCAGGAGGACTTTCTTTTTTTCACTTTTTTGTTTCTCCCCTGAGCACAAACGTGCCATGATGGTGGCGGAGAGGAATGTGGATGTGTCCATGTGTGCACGCCCTCCTGGCCTCTGCCACCAACTCCTCCCAGAAGTACAGCAAAATGCCTTTCCATCCAGCCTCCACCGGGGGCAATCAGGCACTGACTGTTGTGGACCCCCCTCCCAGGAGGAGAGCCCGGCAGATGCTGGATCTTTCTCCTCCCCTGCTGACCCCGAGAGACCCACTGTTCTTCATGAATGTGGGTCACTGGCATGGCACAAGGTAAGTCAACAAATGCCTCAGTGCTCAGCAACACTGGGATGGCTTTGTATTACACTTCTACTGAAAATAAATTAACTGAACCCCTGGTTTTAACAATATCCGATACCTAATGCACCTGCACTCCTACATAGTTATGAAAGTTATTTTGTCAGTCATTATCCTCTCTCCTTCTCCTATGACTTAAGAACTGCATGGTGTGCACATGAACTGTAAGTGAACACAAACAGCATATGTTCAAGGAAATCTGTCATTAATGTGAGCTCACGCCATGAAAATCTTACCATACACTTTAGCTGTTTACAATAAGACTGGTGTTTTTCTTGTGCTGCAACTTACAGTATTATAATTTGCAAAAGTCGAAACCGGGATGTATGGTTGATGCGGGGGGGGGGGGAGCTTTTCTGTGGTCTGAGCGCACATTAATGAAGTTTGAATTTTGAATCACAGTGGATTGCAATAGCATTCTGGTTGTGCCATCTTTACCAACTAGCAACTTAAAACTGTGAACTCTGAGAAGTACCTTTTTCTTATGTAATGCCCAAGCCATTTCTGCACTATCTCAAAGGAATAAACAGGTTAAGCCTTGATGGTGGTCTTTCAGCTGAGGGAGGTGGGGACCACCTGGGGACACTCAATGCAGCTGGATAGTGGCTACTGAAGTGGGCAACAAGGAGTCGCTACCTCACTGAGAGGGTAGTGGAGCCATGGAATGCACTGCCCAGGGAGTTGGTGGGTGCTACAACTGTGGAGGGGTCCAAAAGGCTGGGATATGTATAGAGGGAGGGTGCATCCCAGAGCCCCACTGGGAAATGGTGGACTTTGTATGGCAGGATGTGGGGCTACAAATGGTGCCCTGGGGAAGGCATTGACCATCAAGTATAATCAATAGACCATATTACCTAATGTTCTGGCTTTGTATGATGTTACTATGTGGTTATGCCTCTAAGAAGCAAAAATCACTAGTGAAGTCGGGTTTTGGGCATTGCATGCTGGCACAATGATGGTGGATGACATCAGAACATTTACATTTTGAATGATCTGATGTTATTAGCTTTACACGTGGTGACAACACCATCCCATATCTACCTCCCTTACTTTGTTAAAGTCAACCAGTATGGTTGTCTGCAATGCATTGTTGTTCCGGGTAGGTTTGTTACCTGTAAGGTGCATTGTATGTAATGACATCATGTCACTTCCCTGCCCAGTGCACCTCCATGGAGACATCGCCATGTGCATGCCCCTCAACCCATACCATACCATGCTCTTCTTACCCCCTCTCGACAGTTCACAACTATGGGCCAGGAGTGAAGTGAGCAGTATAACAAAGGCCTGGGGAGGAGGATAGCAGTACTTTGGATACTATTCTTCACCTCCACTGTCCCCATCTGATTATGGCCTCATGTAGCCAGAATCACCTGCTGTTGAATAACCACTCTGTCTGCTGGCTGCTTATAACTCTTTCAATTCACATTTCTTTCACTCTACTGACATCTTTGTGTACATATAAATACATTAATTGTTGTTGACTTACCTTGATCCTTTACAGTGGCTGCATCAGTCATCTGTTCAATCTGCATTTTTAAGTTGCTGTTTTCTCTTCTTAAATTTTTGATTTCTTCTTCTTTTAAAATACATTCAGAGCAGTCGTCATTCCAGTTTAGAAGACTTGAGATGTACCCAGAACATGACGGAGGACTTGTATTGTATTTGTCTTGACGAAATGATGATTCTATACTTTCATTATTTGTATTTTCTGCTACTGACAGATGTGTACTTTCCTCTGTTGAATTCTGGACTACTGATTCCTGATATATTAAATGCCAGTCTTGTAGACTTGTCTGCTGTGCTGCCTGAGCATCCTGCTCCTGTGATTGTGTCTGCTGCTCCTTCAGCACAGTGTTCTGCTTTTGAAATAGCTGAGGCCATTCCGACACTTCATGACAGCTTCCTCCATGTTGTGGTGCTGCAACATTTTCTTTGTTCTGGATAAAAAATGCTTCTGCCACTGCTTGCTGAGCTGCTATCTGTGCAACTTTATTCATCTTTTCTTGGCTTTTTAATTCTGTAAAACAATGAAGAAAGAACAGTTACGTAAGAACTTACTGTAACAGTAGATCTTCGAGAACAGCTCTTGCAGCAGGTTACACCATTAAGACAAAACCGTCAGGTGCCAGGACCCCATTGAAAAATTCTAGCTAGCATTATCCAGCAGGGTACTGCCCCTGATGTCAGCCCCTCCACTGACATCAGGCATCACATAAAAGGGGCGGTCCCCCAACATCCCCAGTTCTCCCACCGGAGACTCCTGACCCAAAGGTGACATCAGAAGGGGAGACAGAGGATCCGCTTCCAAAGGAAGGTTTGTAAAATGCATCAAAAGATGCTGTAGCCTAGAAACTAGGTCAGAAGACTCAACCTCCAGAGGGGAAGGTGGGAGGGAAACTACCTGCTGCAAGAGCTGTTCTCGAAGATCTACTGTTATGGTAAGTTCTTACGTAACTGTACTATCTTACTTTGAGAAACAGCTCTTGTAGTAGGTTACACCATTAGAACTGATTCCCAAGCAGTAAGGGAACAAATTCTTATCGGGAGGAGGATAGGAGAGATGTCTCAGAGTTCAGGACAAAAGTCCCTGAAGGACCGCCAAGCCAAAACCAGCTCTGCATCTATAGGCAATATCCAAACTGTAGTGCCTGATAAAGGTGTACACAGTACTCCAGGTTGCTGCTGCACATATGGCTGAACTGGAGACATTTTTGAGTGCAGCGAAGGAAGTATCCGCCTCTCATAGAATGACCATTTACCGGTCCTGGTAAAGTCTTGTTGTGCTTCTGGTAACAGAGCATAATGCACTTAACCAGCAATTGAGAAAGTGACTGTTTGGAAACTGGAGCAGCAAGCATTCTTTGTGCATAAGAAACAAAGAGCTGGTCCGACTTACTATGTTCCTTGGTTCCGGTCAGGTAATAGCTGAGACACCTATGCACATCCAGAGTGTGCAACAGGGCCTTCCCCCTGTTATAGTGATTTGGATAGTACTATATCCTGGTTGAGAGTGACAGCTGAGACCACCTTGGGAAGGAACTTAGGATTCATTCTTAAAGGGTACCTAAACAAGCAGTTTTTTGAAACTGCAAACTCCAAAATCTGGCTTTATATCAAGGTAAAATAAAGGCTGCTGTTTACATTCATGCTAAAACTGCATTTATGTAAATAACATAAATGAAGTTTCATAGCTTTTGAAAAATGTAAACATTAGCCTTTCACTTTCAAACAAGCATTTGTCAATGCCGAATGTTTGCTTGCTGGCATTGGCAGTGGTAGTGTAGAAGTTACAGAGCTGCGTAATAGGAATGGCAGTGAAGTATTGAACTGAAGCCAACCCCACCACCACCCTGCAGAGAGTGACAGGCATTGGGGTGTGCCTTTGGGTCGTCAGGCATAACGGCCACACCATTGCACCACACCCCACCCTGCAGACACTGCAAGTGTCACGGTGTGCCTTGGGGTCTTTGGCCCTTATGCACACCCCATTCCATCAGGAAATACAGTGAGATGGGTGTGGTATAGGAGAATGGAGTGAACTTTGAGGCCGAAGAGTCCAAGAGATACCTCGATGCCTCTCACTGGCTGCAGGGTGTGGAATGGTAGGGGCATTACAGGCAAGAATCCCAAGTCACACCCCTGATGCCTGTCATTCTCTATGGGGTTGGGCGTTATGGTTGGAAACCCTAATACCTCAGGTATTCGTTGGTATTTTCACTCCAAATTTTCAACATGGTTTTTGTGTGACCCCACCTCATGAACAGTGGCAATATCAGTTTGTTAGCCAAAAGCTGCTTATGCACAGCGACTACGGCATTTAGCACCACAGGTGCAAAAACATTCCGAACAGGCTGTAAACAAGGGGGGGATAAACCAGACATCAAGTAGGGTCCACAGTGATGCACTAGGCAGGGAAAAACGGGCAGACTAGGTGGCCCAAGCAGTCCTTACCTGCCATCAAATTCTATGTTTCTTCTAAATGAGAACAAGCACCAGGACCAGGAGACACGCTACAAAGCCGGAGAGGGAGAAATGCAAGAGTGATGCGAAGAAGCATTTCTTCAATGAAAGGGTGGTGGATGTCTGGGAATAGACTGCCAGCAGAAGTTGTGGAGGTCAAAACAATGGGTGGCTTCAAGTATGTACAGGATTGACATACGGGTATATTAGATAGGATACAGGGGACACAACAGGTAGGTAACATCTAGGCAGACTAGGTAGGCAAAGCAATCTTTTTCAAATGCTGGAAAAGTTTCTGTGTCACAGAGAACTCCCATTTCACAGTTTATGCTTTCCCCTTGATAGGCACATAACCTTCTAGTGCACCACTGCCCATATTCAAACATTCAAGCATGATGAACAGGGCCTTACAGATCAAATAATACTGCAGGAGGATAGGTAAGCACCCAAGATGAAGCAGAGGGTGCTTACCTGCCTGGGTCTTACTGCAGCTATTATAAACATTTAAATAAATAAGAGAATAATGCATGCATCCGGTTGTGGTAGGTATGAGGTGTAACCGAATGCTGCAACCACCCACAGTGTGTATTCTTCTTTTATGACCAGTGAAACTTATCTGGGAGCCTGGTGCCACATCGGTGTGCAGGGGGCCGGGTGGTTATCCATTTGCTGCTAACACAGGCATTTCAAACAATATAGTAGACAAGGCAATGCAATCGCCGAGCCAGCTTACCTGATGGTCTTCTTGGCCACCTTCTGTGCCTCGGGAGCGGGTTTGTAAGGCACTATCCTAGGCTCGAAGCTCTGGGGGTCGCCGCAGTCTGATCCAAGCTGCACGGAGTTGGGTTTACGGGCTCCGTCCACATTGCCGGGCTCGCCCCGGATCGCAGCTCCACCACCTGCGGCGGAGTCCCCCTTCTTCACTTCAGAGCCACCACAAGACTCCTCCACCCAAGTGACACTAAGCAGGCCGAGGGTGAAGCCGAGGGAAATGCTGATCACCACCGGGCCGACGGGCCGCAGCAACGAGAGCAGCATGTAGAGCCGCATTGCTCTCTTGGGCATAGAAATCACCAGGAATTGAACAGAGAAAACAGAAAGTGATCGACTCTGGCCCTGGACCGAAAAGAAAAGATGTTGCAGGAAGAGGGGATGGGATGGTGACAGTACCCTGCCCGGGGAACGGAGGAGTGGCACTGGGGGAGTCGACCTGATGAATCCTGCCCCAGGGACCACAGGGGGAGAGGGACCGGGAGAGATGCAGCTTACCTGACGGTCTTCTTGGCCACCTTCTGTGCCTTGGGAGTGGATTTGTAAGGCACTATCCTAGGCTCGAAGCTCTGGGGGTCGCCACTGTCCGATCCAAGCTGCACGGAGTTGGGTTTACGGGCTCCGTTCACATTGCCGGGCTCGCCCTGGATCGCGGTTCCACCACCTGCGGCGGAGTCCCCCTTCTTCACTTTGGAGCTGCCACAAGACTCCTCCACCCAAGTGATGCTAAGCAGGCTAAGGGTGAAGCCGAGGGAAATGCCGATCACCACCGGGCCGACGGGCCGCAGCTACAAGAGCAGCATGGAGAGCCGCATCGCTCTCTTGGGCATAGAAATCACCGGGAATTGAACAGGGAAAACAGAGAGTGATCGACTCTGGCCCTGGACCGAAAAGAAAAGATGTTGTAGGAAGAGGGGATGGGATGGTGACAGAACCCTGCCCAGGGACCAGAGGAGTGGCACTGGGGGAGTTGAACTGATGAATCTTGCTCCAGGGACCACAGGGGGAGAGGGACCGGGAGAGCAGGCAGACGCCGCTGCTCTGCCAGCTGCTGGCTCAGCTCAGACCCACTCCCACAGGGTCAGTTTCAGCTGCACATGGGGAAGAAGTAAGCGCCTAGCTGATACAGAACGTGGCGCGAGACTGGATTCCAGCGGGCGACCAATCGCGCACAGATTCGAAAGCTAGACAGTGCCACCGATGGTTCATTCTGCCACGCTGGGGTGGGCACCCACCCAGTGTGGCATTTCAGAAGGGTTTGGGGGAGGTGGGGGAAAGCAGAACAGCCAACAGGTTGGGCACCCGTCGGCTATACAGTGCCTGGAGGCGTGCACACCTGCGGGGCTTCTGTGGGGGGAGCTATGCAGAGTTAGCTCATCTACCGCTGCTCGCCAAGAGTAGCTCCCTTTTCAACTGTATGCCACTGCATTTTGGAGCTTGTCATAGACAGCCCCAGAATGCATTGGCTTACAGGGGCCGTGCCTGCCAACACACTGAATGAATTGGAGGAGGTGACACACCTCCAAAATCTCCGATGATGGCACTATGTTTCTTGCACATGCATGCAAGCAAACATAAAAATGGCTTTGGTTTCTCCCTAAGATGTCTGCCAAGTGTGTTAAGTGATGAGTCATGATGACATCATAGGAGCCAGAGACAGACATCCACATATATTTCTATAGTGCTAACTAGTGCTTCTTTCCCTCTTTATTTTGAATTGTTGTACCAGAATGATCAACACCATGTATTAACTCGTGGATTATTTTGATCAGTACACGTTAGGCTATGATTTTGTTCATTTTGTTTACTTCAACTTGCGGAAAATGTTTTGGAATCCAGCTGACTTTTTCTTTGGCAAACTGCATTACAGTACAACACTTCAAATACCTGATGATCTAGTGGTTATATGATGCACTGAATTTTGTTTTTTGTTACCCAGGAGCGATGCACTAAGCTGAAAGCTTGTTTACAGGTGTGGCCTGGGAGCACAAGTAAGTTTAGTGACTTGTTCAGGGTCACACAGCAAAGTACCTGTCTTGTTCAGTTCCAAAGCTCATGCTCTCTTGTTAATCCACAAATAAGGCTTTCTTTTTCCATGTGAAACCCCTGCACCTAGCCTGCCTTCTGTTGCATACCCCAGCATTCATACCCTGTCCTTAGTACTGCCTGCGGCTGCATATGAGCTTGCGGTCTCATGAAGAGAATTATCGCACCTCAGATTGTAATCTTGGACCTCAGAGAGTTGTGCACACTTATACTGATATGCATCTTCAGCTGGCACTGTTAAACATGCCTCCCAAATCACTCTCCAGTCTACATTCTCAATGTTTGACTTCTGCTCCCACAGTAAACAGAGTGGATCACCACCCTTCTGCACAGTGAAGGTAGTATGTACAGTTTCCTGTTGTGTTTTTTCCCCACCTCATTAAGCAACAACTAGCTCTTCCTGGAGGGTCAAGCAATAAGCAACATGACCCACCAGAAAAACTGCTGCTCATGCCCTCATAAGGGCTGCAGTTACAATGGATAACAATATTATTAGCAGGAGAGGAATACTAATACCTTGAGTGAATCCACCTGACTTCCAGTGTCAGTCTACTCCTTTACCTGTGATCTACAGAACTCTGCAAGACAGTTCCCAGCAATTCTTCCCCAGTACTTTTCTGTGCTCTACTCCACAATGAGAGTTGGCTGGCTACCACCCTTCCAAATCTTGAATGAGCTATGCACAACTCCTTCAATACTGTCCTAACAAACATCAACATCCCCACCCACCTGAGGGTAATCTCCCTACACTGAATTCAAGTAAGAGTTTAGGTGCAGCTCTGCAACTCTGAGTAGTTGTCATTGCTGGCTACTGTCATCCATAGTCAGGAAGTGATCATGATGCTGACAGCCTCACATTTCAGATCTCACAGTGATCTGCTCAGCGTCCTCCTTCATGTCTTCAACTAACCTGAATATAGCTGTAGCCTGCTGGAATGGCCTCTCCAGTCCCTCTCTGGCATTCATTCTTCTCACCTGCTCTCCACACCAAAAACTGGTGAGTTCACTACCCTTCCGCATCATGAATGTGTTTAGTACAGTCTCCCATGTTATGATTACATATTAATAATAAACATGATCTTCTGGTAATTCAGGCTGATAGCAGCATGGCACAAGTGGAAAAATAGGCTTTCCTACCCATATAAGATCTAAGCTACCTATGATTAGGCACTATTAAATGACGTGCATAATGATGTGTGCACTCATCATTTAATAGTGCCTAATCAAAGGTAGTCTAGATCTTTTAAGGGTAGGAAAGCCAATCATTCCCCTAATTACCTGCTGCTATGAGCCTGACTTTCTGGAAAGATATGTTTATATTTGATATGTCAAAATAAAATGGGTACTGTACTATGTGCATTCATGATGCAGAAGGGTGATGAGCTCACCAGTTTTTAGTGTGAGGAGGAATAGTGAAGAATGAATACCAGAGGGGGACTGAGAAGGCCACTCTTGCAAGGCACTGCTATATTCAGGGAAGGAAGAAGACAGAAGGAGAGAAATATGAGCTGATTACTGTGAGAAATAAGATGTGGGGCTGCCAGCACCTTGATCACTACCTGACCCCATTGTCCTGGCCAACATTCCCCTTCCCATAAAACCAGTTCAAGCAATTGTCCAATGCTGTGTGTGGAAATAAATGTATTAAATGGCTGCCACTACACATTCTGTCACTTCACTACCAGTCTAATATTGCTTGTAAAGCAGTTTGAGATGCAATGTGTATGAAAACCACTATATAAATGCTGATTCTTCTCATTATTATTTCCCATGGAAAAAGAAGACGAGACACACATATATTTGAGTTTCAAGAAAGTGTGAACTCTAACATTGGACTGCACAAGAACTTTGCTACAAAAAAGTGGTAGCTCTAGGGGATGGTGAAGGATGTGGCTGCACCCCCCCTCCATAGTAATGTACTTGCTTGATGCTGCTGTATTTCACTTTGTTGAAGAAGTCTGATTTATTGATTGTACAAATGTTTACACTCAAACTATGGATTACATTTGTAGGTTCTGTCAAAAACGTATTAGAAAAAAATAATAGCAGAAAATATAAAGGTTTAATAAAAATGTTAAAAAGTGCATATTAAGCATGCACACCACCCCAGCACCCCCATTGCAGCATCTTGGATCCACCATAACCACTAGACCACCAGGGTATTCAAAATTTGTACTGCACTGTGGTTTGCTACAGAGAAAGTTTGTTGAATTAAAACACATTTTCAGCATGTTAAAGTAAACAAAATGAACAGAACCATAGGCTAACATGTGCATTACACAAAATAATGCACATGGTTTTGACCATTTGGGTGAAACAATTCTATACAAAGAGAAATAAGAACTAGTTAGCACTATAGAGAGCCATATATCTCTCTGACTTTGGCTCCAATGATGTCATCACATAACAGATTTGGCGGCCATTTTAGGAAGAAGGTAAGATATTTTTTTTTTAAATTGGAAGGCTGATTTTACAATTTTCAAATGTCCTGGAACCACATTTAGGTAAATTATGTAAATGTAGTTTTAGCATTAATGAATACAGCAGCCTCTCTTTTAGTCACCTACGGAGTCATATGTTTCAATAGTTTGATGTCAAAATGTTGTTTAGGTATCCTTTAAAGACACCCTTTCCTTGTGAAAAAACAAACAAGGATCCTTGCACATAAGTGCCTGAAGCTCAGAAATTCTTCTGGCAGAAGTAAAGACAACTAAAAGAAGCATCTTCCAGGCAAGAAGATGCAGCTCGCAATCTGTGGCTGGTTCAAAAGACGGCAGCGACAGCTGCTCTAGAACAAAAGGGAGATCCCAAGGTGGAACCGGGCCTTTGATGGGAGGTCTTAATTGCAGGATGCCACACAAAAAGGTGCAAGAAGCCTCTAGTTGAGCTACAGACCAGTGATCTATTGGAGAATGGTATGGTGAAATGGCTCATAGGTGCACCTTAATGGAGGAGTAAGCAAGACCTGCCTCATAGAGGGATAAGAGATAGTCCAAAACAGACCTCTCAAAACAATCCAGTGGTGTCAATCCACGAGCTTGAGCCCAAGTACAGAATCCGTGCCACTTCATGTCATAAGTGGCATGGGTGGAGGGTTTTCTGGCTGCCACGAGAACATCCGCAACTTCCTGAGAGACCCCATATGTCAGGACTGCTATGTCCTTAGCAGCCAGGCATGCAGGCTCAGACACCAAAGGTCCTGATGGACCAAGAAGTCTGACTCCTGGGACAGAAAGTAAGAGCTGAATGGCAGAGGCACTGGAGGTTCCTGGGCCAGCTGATGTAAGAGAGGGAAACAAATTTGCCAGGGCCAAAAGGGTACTACTAGAATAAGGCACACCCACTCTTGTCGGAGCTTCAATAGAACCCTCTGGATCAAAGGAAAGGGTAGGAAAGCATAGAGGAACCTGCCCATCCAGGAGAGGGACAACTCATCTCACCAGAAAACACCAGGCCCTGGATCTAGCGAGCAGAAATTGGGCAGTTCTGTGTTGAATGGGGATGCGAAAAGGTCTAATTCTGGTGTCCCCCATCTGCAGAACAGGTCCTCTGTGATTTCCTGAAGCAGTTCCCATTTGTGGACTCTGGCCTGTGATTGGCTGAGACTGTCCATGATAGTGTTGTCCACTCCGGGAACATGCACTGCAATGATATCTGCGCTGTGTTGCAGTACCCACTCCCAAACTTTGAGCCTCCCTGCAAAGGGGGTTGGAACAAGTGCCTCCTAGTTTGTTGAGATAGTATATCACTGCGATATTGTCTGTTTGCACCAATAGAGTACCTTGTGGAATCTCCATCTGGAATGCATGCAGGGCATAAAGGATGGCTCTCATCTCTAGAATATTTATGTGAAGCTGGGACTCCAGAGACAACCGGGAGCCTTGAGTCCTGACCCCATTGAGGTGAGCTCCCCTTCTGGACCCCGAGGCATCCTTGGAGAGAGAGTCACTGAAGGAGGTGGTGCAATGAAGGGGACTCCTGTTGAGAGGTAGTCTGGGACAAGCCACCAATTCCAGTCTTGGGTGACGGCGTTCATGATCCAGACTGGATGCTGCAGATGATCTGGTTCTGGTCCCATTGTGCCCTTAACATCCATTGGGTGACCCACATATGGAGTCAAGCTAGGGGAACTGCTGCAATGGCAGCTGCCATGTGTCTAAGCAGGCAAAGGATGGACCATGCTGGTACCATCTTCTTTTCCTTTATGTCCTCTATGAGGGATCTGATGCATTCCGCCCTGTCCTGATGAAGGAAAGCCTGTCCCCAAGTGGTGTTCAGAACTGCTCCTATGAACTGCAAGTTCTGAGATGGGACAAGGGGAGACTTCTGCTGGTTGATAGTGATGCCCAGCAATAGGAAGAGAGAACAGGTATCTTGTATCACAGACATCAGGGCCTCCCATGAGGGTGCCATGAGAAGCCAGCCATCTAGATAAGGAAACACATAGTGACCTCTTCTCCTGAGAGCTGCTGCCATGACTGCCATGCACTTCATGAACACTCGAGGTGCCAAAGACAGCCGGAAAGAGAGGGCTTGGAATCGGTAGTGGCGTCCCAGAAACTCGAAGCGCTGAAATTTCCGTTGCGCTCAAGCGATCAGGAGATATAGGTAAGCATCCTGCATGTCCAGTGACTCCAGCCAAGCACCCTCTTTGAGCATGGGAATAAGACCCGGTAGGATCACTGTACAGAAATGCTTGTACAACACAAATGTGTTGAGGTCACTGAGATCCAAGATCAGACACAAGTCCCCTGTTTTCTTTGGGACAATGAAGAAGTGAGTATGGTAACCTTTTCCTCTCTAGTTCAGTGGAACGTACTCTATGGCCTCCTTGTCAAGGAGGGCCAAGATCTCCTGCTGAATAAACAGGGCATGCTGACCAGAGTAGCAGGAGAGCAGGGGAGGTCTGGATGGTGGGTGATTGAGGAACTCTATAGAGTGACCTTGTTCAACCAACTGCAACACCTACCAGTCGGAGGTTATCCTGTGCCATCCCTAAAGGTGATGAGAGATCTGACCCCCGACCTTCTTGGCCCTTAGATCCAGAGGAGGTGTGCAGGCCGGGAAGGAGTCATGCTGTGGTGGAGTTGGACCCCGCGGGCTGGGCTGCTTTGGAATGCTTTGGGCCCTGGCTCAAGGGGAACCTGGATTGATTTTTGTGACCGAAGTTGCCCCTGGGTTGCTGGCCAGAACATGGCTGTTGCCATTGTTGGCAGCTGAGAAAACGATTCTGGTTCCTACAAAAGGAACCAGATTTCAGTCTGTACATGGCCTGTACAGTCCTGACTATCTTCCCAGTGTCCTGCATTTTGGTGATGATCTTCTCGGACTCCTTACCAAACAGGACTGTGGCATTGTAAGGGATATCTAAAATGTTCTTCTGGATGTCCGGTGTAAATCTGGAGACCCTCAATCATGAGTGTCTCTGGAAACAAACACCTGTGGCTGCTCCCCTGGCTGCCGAGTCCGCTGTGTCATAAGCAGCCCAGAGGACCTGGGGCCCCATGTCAGAACCAGTTTGGAGGAGGTTCAGCAGCTCCTCCTTCTTTTCACCATTAAGAAAGTCCTTTAGAAGGTCTTGGCCCTGTTCCCAAAGGGGCGTTCTGAAACTGCACCATGTATGTGTCAGATAGTTTAGAAATCTAATTGAGCATGTAGCAGCCATATGCATGCATCTTCCCATAGAATCTAATTGCTTAGATTCCTGGTCTGGAAGCTGGGTGCTCAAATGCTGAGTCTGCTGAGACCTATCATGAGATGCAGTGATGACCAGGGAGTCAGCCAGGGGTTGTTGCGCTAAATACAGGTTCTCCGTGGGAGCCCTGTAGAGGTGATCAGCCTTCTTAGGAACAGCTGGAGTGGAATGCAGATGCTTCCCAAGCTGCCTTGGTGAAGTTCATAAAAGTGTCCACCAAAGGTGGGACCACCACAGGCTTTGGGTCTTTCTGCCTGAGTTAACGGGCAAGGCGTTGTCTCTCGGGGTCTAAGTCTTCCGTCTCTCATCCCATATTTTCCTGGATGTGCCTCATAATTTCTGAAAAGGAGGGATCATCTGAAGGCAACCTTGGAAGGTCTCATGGGTGTGGTGATGGATGAGTGTAGGGAGATGGAGACCTGGAGGTTTTGGACGTATCCAGTCTGGAGTCATTTCCCAGTGAGCGGCATCTGCCCCAAGGTTGCTTTGGGCTCAGGGATCCTCAGGGAGAGTGTGATGGGCATTTTCTGTCTCTTGATCATCCCCGAGGAGGTGGATTTGGTTCCTTGTGGCTGGGGGTCTGGCACCTTCAGCGCCCTGAGGAGGAGGCAGGAGGTGGTGGAGGTGGCAGAGGCTTGGGGGGGCACCACATCTTTCCTTATGGTTTCCCACCAAAAGGTGAACCGCTCCTTCACCTCTTGGATATTCATGCCTGACGACAGGCCTGGCGTCGGTGTGGGCAAGTCAACGGGGTCAAGCATTGAATCCTGAGGAACCACCATGTCCTGTGATGGTTCCCTGGGTAGGCCAGTGTCCTCTGTGTCACCCGTCTGGTCATCTGGCAGTGCGGTAGCCTCTTCATCTGAGGACTCCCGATGTCCGGTGTCCACCGGAGTCGGTACCACTGTCATCGGGGGTAGTCCATTTTGTTTGTGCTGTGTCGTACACCTTCTTGGTCTCAGTTGTCTGCTTGAGAGATGTCAGTTCAGTGGTCTTCCTTTCAGGAGCTTTTGGAGGTTGGGAGACAGACCTGAAGTCAGTGTCCCTGCATCAGTCAGACATACTCCCAGATTTAGAGGAAGACTTCTTGGGTCTATCTGAGGAATCAAGCTTGGAGGCATCTGGCACCCTAGTGGTCTTGAGTGAATGCAAGGAGGCAGAAGAGCCCCCTGAAGACCTTACCTTTAAAGGGGGAGGTTGGGAGCAAGCCTGGGAAGGAGATCAGTTGGATCAGGTAGAGCTGGAGCTGGCCCTGGGCTCAGAGGCCCTGCTGGGGGATCTCACCCTATCCGAGTCCTGATGTTTGTCCCAGTGTTTCCCTGACTTATAGGAAGATTCCCCTTTGGAGGAAGATCATTTCTCAATCTTTTTCAATTTCTCCTCGAGGAGGAATCCCTGAAGAGCCTTTTGGCGGTGGATCCATGTCCTGCTATTACATTACTGGAAAATGGAGCAGGTCTGGCTGTCATACTCCAGGCCCAGGCACCTGACACTGGTCAAATGATGGTTGGTAAAAGGGATCTGTTTGCCGCAGTCACACTTGGAGGGATGTCCTTCAAGAGAAGGGGTAGGAGAAGCAAACATGGGTTGAGGTTTTTTAAAGAAAGAAAGATTTCACGCTTCATATTGATAGTGCAGGCATCCATGAGGCCGATGCTGGCAAAACAACAGTGGGAAAAGAACTGGAGATGCTAGGGGACTGTCCCATTTTATGTGATGCCTGACATCGGGGAGGGGCCGATGTTTTTGGCAGTCCCCCGCTGGATACTGCTAGTTAGAATTTTTCTGTGGGGTCCTGGTGCCTGCTGGCTTCAGTCCTAAAGGTGTAACCTGCTGCAAGAGCTGTTTCTCAACGTAAGATCAAACATTGCATTCCACTGATGAAGTATTTGCACATCACCACAGTCAAGTAACTCATGCCAGATTACCAACCTCAAGCCCCACTGTGAAGACCAAGTCCAAAATGTTTCCATCCCACTGAGTTATGGTGGAAACCTCTGGTGACAGGCCTAGATATGACATGGTCTGGAGGAGGTTACAGCAGTACCTAGAATACTCGTTGTCAGCCCAGGCATTAAAGTCCCCCAGGGTCACATACTTGGGGGATTCCAATGTCTCACTGGCAACAAGGTTAGCAACCTTCTGCAGGAATTCCCCTACCACACTGGTGGGGGCAGTAAATCATTAGAATTTTGCAAGATGTGCCCGGACCCTCACATACTGTCATACATTCAAATGAACCTGGCCTTCTCACAGAGTGCATGTAGAAGCCAAGCTGTGATGTAAAACAAATGTCTGCTCCTCAGCAACTGTGTTCCACTCTGGGTCAGTGCACCATAAGTACTTGGGTGTGACAGTGGCTTCTAAAACTGGGCCAGCATCATCATCTACCCAGGTCTCTGTAATGAATGCCAGATCGACTGAGGAAATCAAATGTGCAATAATAGCGGTCTTCCTCCGAATTGATCATGCATTGCACAGCACTGCCCTCAGGGGCTTGGTGTACAGAGTAATCCTTTTGGCTACCTGCCCACTCTATCTGGTGGAAACCCTGGAAACAGAAACCATGTACCTTTCACTTCTGACAGGGACCCAGTGATATCCAGGATGCCTTCTGCACCCAACCACCCCAATCCTGCCCCCTCCCATAGTGCACGGGGCACCACGCCATACACGTTGGTTGTGCCTTCTCTTAATCCTGACCTTGACAGCGATGACTGTCACATTATCCAGACGTGTGTACACTAGAAACCCACCTGCTGCAATATAATTTTGCATATTAACAATACAGGTTTGGTGGGAGTGAACATAAATGCATTTTTGCTGGATTGTTAACCTTTTCTTCTCTGCACAAAATTTCTCACACCTTCCAACTTTAAATTATGTATGGGTGATTAAATGAGATGACATAAATGAATCTGAATAATGTTAAAGGCTTTGGAGAGAGCCTCTGTAGTGATGGGTTGCATAGGTAAACTTAGCACTGTCAGAATGGTGAGGCCACTATATAAGTTGAGTGCTCCTTTGGAGAACTGTCCACTTATATGTACCTCATCTATTAAAGGCCATGATACAGTTTAAGATATACAAAGATGACAGAAAAGGATAGTGCAGGTATTACACAAGAGGACACACAAGGAAACCTTGGAGGAACTCAATATATATACCTTGCATGACAGTAGGGAGATTGGTGACATGATTAACATCTTCAAGAACCCTAAGGTGAATATACATACAGAGGGAAGCTTCTGTCATGAAAAGATGCTGTGGAACAGTCAGACATGACATGAGACTTCAAGGAGGCAGACCAATAATTAACGTGACAACATACGTTTTTCACCAAAAGGGTGATGGCATTAACAGCCTCACAGAAGATGTGTTAGTATCAAAGTAGGTTGTGGAATTCAAGATAGCAGGTGATACACATATTGGAACCCAATCAGTTCCAATTGAGGGGACATCTATGGAGTTTGAAGTAAGTAAAATTATTTTTTTACCTAGTGGAAACAATTAAAAATAAATGGATTGGCCTGGATGTCCTTATTTGACGTCAACTGCTATGTTCCATTTTTGTGCCCTTACATACACACATACTATATATAAATCTAAGTATAGATTCATCATTCCATTACAGGAAAAGTGCCCAATAACTGGTCCATGTGTGACATCCATCTGGAACTATTCTCCACCCACCCCTATTCCTAATTCTGTCAAATCCTCACCATGTACCAGCTTTGTTTTAAACCACTGAGTACCTTTATGCACAAGACATCTTTCAGCAGATTGATTTACATCTACTGCTTACTCCTTGAATTTCATGTTGTTGCAGCCAGCTTTGAAAAGATTATGGTAATCACCATGTCTTCTGCAAAGGAGATGAGCATGGGATTCAGGTAGGCATTGACATGTCTCTACTGCAGTGAAATTTAAATGGCAGTGCAGAGCAACAAAGCAGTATTTATGAACACTGTAATGTGGTGTACAGAACTAACTCCTACTAAAAGAGATAGGCATTGTCAATACTGCATAACTGGCCATATAGGGAGCATTGTGTCTGGGTCTGGAGGCTGTTCCTTATACTGTGCATACATATTGTCTCACTGAGGTGGCACACATTTGATTTTACCTTCTCTGGTCTTCTGCTTGGTACTTTTTGGGACTTTGGAACCCTGGTTTCCTGCAACATAATCAAGAAAACACAAATAAAACACAACATATTATGTCTGCTTTTATGAACCTGACATTTAATTCTATCTGATTCACTTTTTCCACATTGATTAATCACTTTGCACATCACAAACAAGATGTCAGTATGGAACATGTATGCCTACTGTGCAATTGAACTACTCCCTACATTATATAGCCAACAGTGTATTTTGTAGCATTACACTATCACTAAGATGAATGCCACCTGCACATGCACTCACACGAACACGCACACACAAACCTTTACACTCAAGACTCATAACTTTCATTGCTGCAATGTAAAGTGGCACACACCAATTACAGCAGCATGGCAGGAACACCTAAGTACAAAGCTGTAGCAGAGGTCAAATCGCAGTGTGAGGGCGCACCTCATGCAGACCACTATGTTCTGTCAAAGCTACTGAAAGACAATGTATGCACAAATGTAGCAAAGTGCTAGCATGTGAAACATTGCTACACAACACTTTTGGAAACTTGACATTTACAAGACAAACTGCTGTCAATGGTGGTTCCTTCTGTATCTTTTTTCTTACTGTGTGACCATGAGAATGGATCTGGGAATGAAACTGTATTTGGTATTTCCTTAAATTCACAAGGCTTTGAAGCTGGTCTGTACAAAACACTGATGATGTCACTGAATAGCCAAGGAGTGCTATTTGAAATGATCAATTAGGAAACTGGTATGTTAGTATAAAGCCAACATACTGTAGGGTGTTTTGTAATACCACTGTCAAATAAGAGAAGAATGATCAACTTGGTGATGCAGGGCTCATTAATGTTAGTATTTTTGGGTCTTACAGTATGGGAGGCTGAACCTCAAAAATGACATTGACAGGGGAGGCAGGAGGGGAACAACAACAGTGCAGGGTTTTTCTCAAACGGCACACGGAAGGATGAATGACAGCAACATATATACAATGCAAAAAGAGAGCAAGACAGCAAATGAAAAATTGGAATCAATATCTCACCTGGATGAACAAAGTGTACTGCATGATGCTATGATCAATAGCACTGCAGATCACACAATAAAACTGTGATGGAGGGGGTAGTTTAAAAAGACAAGTGAGGAACTACTATTTCAATGCAAGATTATTCAACCCACTTGAGCACCCTGCCTATGATACTGTTTAACGCACGGAGAAGAAGGGGTTGTGTCAAGCATGCATGAACCCTTTCATAAAGAAATATTATTTAATAGTGTGTGGTGGAGTGTTGTTCTGTATAGAATTCCATCACTTTCAAAATGATGATGTTCCACAGTTCAAAGGTCATGGAATGTGATTCTACCTAACTGTGGTACAACAACATACTAGAACCTCTAAAGACTGCATGAGTCAGTTTCATTAGGAAAGCAAAAGAACTCACCAACACGTATTTCACATAGTACTATGCACTATAAAAAATACAGGATGAGCAACCCTATGCACAACCACTTCTTGCTACCTCTAGGTTCTGCTTCCCATGGACCTCTGAAGCTTCCCTGTGGAGGTCAGCAGGAATCAGAACTCTTCTGTGGCATAACACAATGGTTGTGCACAGTTGCCCATCTAGTATTCTCTATAGAGCCCTAGGTAAGTGAGGATAATTTCAGACATCTTTTTGCCAACATACACATACGCGTTGAACATCTGAGTATACTGTGCAGGCAAATTATATTTGTGTCATAAAACATGTGGTGCTACTATGTATCTTTTCTATGATGAAACACAGATCTCAGTTAACACATTTCATTCTAATAAAAATTAGTATAAAAAGCAGGAATGATGCTCCCAAAGTTAAACTGCAATGTCTGGTATCATTAAAATTGAATTATAAAATAAGCTAAACCAGCCTATTACAAACCAAGCTCTCACTGCATCAAATCTTTTACATGCATGTGTAAAAAAGTGAGCTTGCAGTAAGAAGCCCAAGATTATGGTCTCATACAACATTGGCGTTTTTACTGACAGCCATTGCTTCTTTGCCCATTGCATGAGGAAAAACATAGATTGTTTAATTAATTGCTCTCTATTACCCTCTCTCACACCAGGCTATCTTATCTGTCTGTCCATGGTGGAATAAGATGAATCAGGCACAACTCCAGGAGTGTGGAGGACAACAGGCTATGGGGTATGAGTGCTGTGTGCACAAATTGGCCCATTCCAGCAATAAATTATATCATTATATGATCCTGGTTACTGTTCACATGTAGGTGTTCAATGACTGTTTTTAGCTGCATTCACCAGCTTCAGATGTCTCAAAGGTAACTTTGAAAAACATAACAATTAGATACAATTCAGCTTGCATTCCATATATATTCTACCTATTTATCCTCCCATTAATTTATCATGGTGAAAATTGGCATGAATACATGATCTTTGTCCCTTACAGTTCATCTGCCTCTATAGCTTACTCCCTGCTTCAGGTCACAAACCTCTGTTGCTACATCACCATCTGCAGTGCATTATGACCTCGGGTAGAGATAAAGCAACACCAATACATGATATTTTTAAAAGCAATGCTTCTGTTTTCATATAAATGTTATAAATGTCCTTAATAGTTGATAATGGTGAGAAGACATACAGAACTAAAGTAAAACTCAAGCTGAGCTGTGTCCATACATTGTTTTGTGACATTTTTGTTAAAAGTGTCAGCTGCGCTATAAAGTATGGGTTTCTTTGATATGCCAGTGTGATATATTGTGTTGTCTTACTTGAGGCAGCACACATTTGATTTTACTTTCTCTGGTCTTCTGCATGGTACTTTTGGGCACTTTAGAGCCCTGGTTTCCTCCAACATAATCAAGAAAACACAACTGAAACATACAATGTTATGTCTGGTTTGATGACCCTGACATTTAATCCTATCTGATTCGCTTTTTCCACATTGATTAATCACTTTGCACATCACAACCTAGATATCAATATGAACCATGCATGTCTACTGTGCAATTAAAGTATTCAGAAACTGCCTACATTACCTAGGCAACTGCATATTTTCTAGCATTACACAATCACCAAGATGAATGCCACACACACACACACACACACATACACACACACCACCTTTTCATTCAGGTCCTATGACTTTCCGTGCTGCAATGCAAAACTGGCATACAACAATTACAGCAGGATGGCAGGACCACCACAGTCCAAAACTGTAGCAAATGTCGAATCACAGTGTGAGGGCACACCTCATGCAGACCACTATGATCAGTAAAACAAACTGAAAGACAATGTATGCACAAATGCAGAAATGTGCTAGCACATGAAGCATTACTACACATCACTTTTGGAAACCTGACATTTACTGTATAAGACAAACTTGACAATGCCTTTGAATCACTCAAAGGGGATGCTCCTGTACACACCTCCCCCTTCCCTTGCCTCCATGCTAGGGAGTCTCTGCCTGCCCGGCCTCACCCCTGACTCCTTGACCACTTTTACCAGAAGTCTCCTCTTCTTCCCTACCAAATTCCTGTCCTTAATGACATCATACTGTAGAGTGTTTCATAACAGCTTGCTCAAATAAGAGGAGAGTGATCAACTTGGTGATGCAGGGCTCAATAATGTGAACATTTGTGTCTCATTGGAGGCAGAAACGCTGAAATGACAGTGGCAGGGGAGTCAAGAAGAGAACTACAACAGTGCAGATTTTTTTCTCATACATCATATGAATACAGACTGAATGACTGCAACATATGTACACCTTGCCTAATGAAAGCAAGATAGCAAATGAGAAAAGGGTATCAATATCTATCGGGATTAAGAAAGTGCACTGCAATATTCTATGTTCTACCGCACTGGAGATCACACAATAAAACTGTGATGGAGGCAGTACTTAGAAAAGGCAAGTGAGGAAGTACTATTGCACTTAAAGATTATTCAATCCATTTGAGCATCCTGCCTACGATACTGTTTTATGCATGAAGAAAAAAGGGTAGTGTCAAGCATGCATGAAACCTTTCATAAAGGAATAATTTTTAATACTGTGTAGTGGAGTTTTGTTCTGTATCGAATTCCATCACTTTCAAAATGATGATGTTCCACATTTCAAAGGTCATTGAATGTGATTCTATCATACTGTGGTAGAACAGCATTCTCAAACCACTATAGACTGCAGTTCTCAGTTACATTTTGAAAACCAAGCAGTTCACTCACAAACACATATTTCACTACTCACTATAAACTAGCATTCATCAATGCCAAAAGTTGCTTATTTGGAAATGAAACTACCATGCCTAAGAACTGCCATGTGCCCCCCCAAAACATCTACTTTGTCTTTCTGTTCGGTATTCACAGAATAGGGGAGGGGCAAAGGCCACAGTAGTACAGCAGTTGTGAAGGCTATAGGCCGGTCAGCCTCAATTCAGTAGTGGGGAAGATCATGGAGAAATTGTACACAGTACTCCAGATGTGTTCTTATCAACTGTCTGTACAGGGGGCCAACAACTTCCTGTTTTCTACTCGTGATGCCTCTCCCTATGCATCCCAATATCCTTCCAGCCCTCCTTACTTCCTTCTCACATTGCTGGCAGCCTTCTTCTTGCCAAGATGGTGGGTGAGAAACATAGAAATATACAATTTAATGGCAGATAAGGACTGATTGACCCACCAAGTGTGCCCATTTTCCTACCTGATGGATAAGCTGCAGATTCTAGTTAAAAAAAAAGTCATAGATTCTAGTTAAACAGCATACTTCCTCCTACCCCCCAGTAGAACTGCCTTATGTTTGTCTGTGAGCAGCTGCCTTCGGAGTCATTCAGGGTGGGCAGGGGGGGTCAGAAGCTCATGCTGCCTGACCATAGTCCATTTTCCACTTTTCTCCCCTTTGCAGAGTGCGAGCGTGCAATGACACTTAGTCACAGCATGCCAACATCCGCCACACTCTGCCACCCTTTACTACACCCCTGCAGTAGTGCCCGCAGTCGTCACCAGGGCCCACTACAGAGCGGTGGGTCCCTGAATCAAGCCCCATGATAGGAGAGCAGTCCTCCACATGTTCAATCCCATCCCTCTCTTGCCAACCCTTGGTAGCCTGGGATTGCACCCGAACCTGGGGTGCCAGCGTGGCGTGAGCTGTGGCGTCCAGTGCTTCAACCCTCAGTGCCAGTGGCCCAGCAGCAATGTTGACTTTAATACTCCTCTCCCCTTCTTGTTTCAGTGCACCCCTGTGTACAAGTCACTATTCCCCACAGACCCTAGCCCCAGTTAGTCAGTAACCCATAACATTTCATGTGGAACCAATCCCTCAGCCACTTGAACTTCTCAAGCCTACCCTTCCTCTCCATGCTTGCACATAGTACTGGCAGTACCTCCAACAATGCCACCAACTTACCCACCCCCTCACACTGCCTGCCCAAGTACTCAAACCTTCCCCTCAATACTTCCACATTGTCCCCCGTTAAGTCATTTGTAGCCACATGCAACAGTAAATGAGGTTTCTTCCTCCCCCTCACTGCACGCTTGAGCAGTGCCCGCCCTGCCCCTCCTGCAGTCAACCTGGTGACAGCTTAAACCCAAATATGGCTGTGCCTTCCCCCTTTCCACCCCATCTCACCCATTTCAGTATAGAATCCCCCAGGATGAGTACCCCCCAACCCTTACCCCCTTTCCCTTCTAATGCCCCTTCCACCACCCCAGTATTTGTTCTTCCCTGTCCTTTACCCCACCAACTGCTCCCTCTGTATCTTCTGTATTTGTACCCCATACTTCTGCCTCACCCCTTTTCTCTGCTTATTCCTCCCATCCCCCTTGAACCCCTTCCCAGCCTGACTACTTCCTACTGGGCTTCCCATGTTGACCTCTCCTCCTCCCTTGCTGATTTACAACCCCTCTCCTATCCCTGCTGTTGTCGAATTAGAGCCCCCATTCCCTTGTAACCCGGTAGTGATGCCCCTTCCATCCTTCCCCCTTCCCATAGTGAGGTGAGACTCATTTGATTTTACCTTCTCTGGTCTTCTGGACTGTACTTTAGGGCACTTTAGAACCCTAGTTTCCTGCAACATAATAAAGAAAATACCAATAAAACATAAAATGTTATGTCTGCTTTGATGACCATGACATTTAATCCTATTCATTTACTGTTTCCAGATGTATTAATCACTTTACACATCACAACCAAGACATCAATATGAAACATGCATGCCTACTGTGCAATTCAACTAGTCAGAAAATGCCTACATTACCTAGTGTATAGTTCAGCATTGTTCTGTATAGAATTCTATCCCTTTCAAAATTCTGATGTACCACAGTTCAAAGGTCAAGGAAAGTTATTCTACCCTATGGTGGTAGAACAGTATTCTAGAACATCGAGAGACTGCATGAGTCAGTTTCATTTTGAAAGCAAAAGAAATGACATGCGCATATTTCACACAGTATTATACACTATAAAAAATACCAGATGAGCACCTCAATGCACACCCAGTGTGTTTCATCACATCATGGCATATTGTCTCCTTTTGCAATAATCCAATTTTAAATCATCACCCACAACCCAAAAATGTTATTTTTATGTTTGCTTGCGCGCATTATGCAGAAGCTTAGGAGAGAAGCGGGCTGTGGATGTGCAGCAGTGTGCCATTGTTCATGAGATGAGGTCCCAAATGCTTTCATGAGGTAGGGATCACAAAAAGGACATGTTGAAAATGTGTCATGCAAATACCAACAAAAGCATGGGGCATTAGGGTTTCTAACCATAATATCCCACCCTGTACAGACTGTACTGATTGACAGGTATCAGTGGTGTGGCTTTTGATTGCCAACTGTAATGCTCATGCCATGTGCTCCCACCCTGCAGTCAGTGAGAGGCATCAAGGTGTGCCTTGGACTCTTCAGCCACAGAGTTAACCCCATACTCCTATACTGCACCTATTTCAGCGTATGTCCTTATGGATTGGGGTGATTGTAAAGCTGAACACCCCAGGGTACACCTCAACACTTGTCAGTGTCTGCAGGACACAGTGAGGTGAAATGGCATGTAGTTATGGGCAAAACCCAAATGCATACCCCAATGACTGTCTGTCTCTGCAGGTTGGTGGTGGGGTTGGCATGAAGTTCAAGGTACTTCACTGCCATTCCTACACTGCAGCTGTCTAACTCCTGCATTTCCAATGCTAATATCAGCAAGCAAACATTCGGCATTGACAAATGCTTGTTTAAAGAGTGACTATATCCACGAAGAAACTGTGGATTACTGAAGTATCATCAGTTATTTCTAACAGTTAACTTTGTCTTATGCATGTTTTCTCTCCATGTCACCAAATACTGCTCATCTTACCACGTGATATTTCAGTGGACTTTTGTTTTGGTGCTGATCTCTGTTTTCTATCATTTGCTCAGAGGAAATTTTTCTTTAATGTCATTTGTCTGCTGGTGCAATACCTGTTGCCCATGTCCTAACTCTATAAGTTTGTCAAACAGTGCCTCTCTATCTGGAAATGCATTTCTCATTGTCTTCATCATGCTGCACACTCTGTTGCAAACAGATTTACCTATACATAGCAATAAAATTCAATATTAGCAACACTCGAATAAAGTTCAGAACCCTCCATTCATTCATTGAACCCTCACTGACTAAGCCTACTCTGCTGTGTATCAAGCACAATGTTTGATTAGATTACATTAAAGACCTTTAAAGGGAAACTCTGATTGAGTCCCTTAGTGCTGCAGCAGCAGCTGCAGAAATGCCCAATTAGGGCTTTAAACATAAAAGAACATTTTTTTACTACCTGGTGCCTAGGAATTTTAATGAAAATGATCCACTCGCTCCATCATGGCGACAGACCCCCAGGTGGAAATCTTGTGCACCTCGAGTGACTTCCACTGTGAAGGTTATGCTAATGAGGGCTACCAACAAATAGCAGATGTTGGTAGCCCTCATTAGCATAACCTTTGCGGTTTAAGTTCACCTGAAACATAGAAACATAGAATTTGATGGCAGATAAGGACCGCTTGGCCCACCCAGTCTGCCCATTTCCCTACCTACTGGATAAGCTGCAGATCCTAGTTAACCAGCAGCCTACTTCTTACCCCCACACCCTAGAATTGCCTTATGACTGTCCCATGCATGCTTGAATTCCACCACTGATTTTGACTCCACAACCTCCTCCGGAAGGCCATTCCATGCATCCACAACCCTCTCTGTGAAAAATACTTCAAATTACCTCTGAGCTGCCCCCCATCTTCAAATTGTGCCCTTGTTCTTGCACACCTCTTTTTGTGAAAGATGCTACCCTCTTGGACTTTGTTGATTCCCTTGAGGTACTTGAAAGTTTCTATCATGTCCCCCCTCTCCCTCCTTTCCTCGAGGCTATACATATTAAGCTCCTTAAGTCTCTCTTCATATGTCTTCCGGTGCAGACCCTGGACCATTTTAGTTGCACTCCTCTGGACAGCTTCTATCCTGTCTGTGTCTTTGTGGAGATTGGGTCTCCAGAACTGCACACAGTACTCCAGATGGGGTCTCACCAGCTGTCTGTACAGAGGGATAATAACTTCCTGTTTTCTACTGGTGATGCCTCTCCCTATGCATCCCAGTAACCCCCCACCCTCCTTGCTGCCCTCTCACATTGCTTGCCCACATTTAGGTCATCTGATATGACTACCCCCAGGTCCCTTTCCATTTTTGTTGTTGTTAGTATCTCACCCCCCATTGTGTACTCTTCCCCTGGGTTTTTGTTTCCCAGGTGCATTACCTTGCACTTCTTAGCATTGAATCTAAGCTGCCATACAGTTGACCATTCCTCTAGCCTTGCCAAGTCCCTTCTCATCCTTTCCACCCCACCCTGTGCATCAACTCTGTTGCAGATCTTAGTGTCATCTGCAAAGAGACATACTTTTCCTTCAGTCCTTCCGCAATGTAAGCTATAAAGACATTGAAGAGGACCAGTCCTAATACTGAACCCTGTGGTACCCCACTAGTAACCCTCCTTTCTTCTGAGTGGACTCCATTTACTTTTACTCTCTGTGTCCTATTCTCCAGCCAATTCTTTACCCAGGCTGTCATCTTGGGACCCACTCCCAGGCTGGCTAACTTGTATATTAATCTTTTGTGTGGGACTGTGTCAAATGCCTTGCTAAAGTCTAGGTAGGCCATGTCCACAGCCCCTCCCTGATCTACTACTTTGGTCACCCAGTCAAAGAAATCTATCAGATTTGTCTGGCATGATCTTCCCGCTGTGAATCCATGCTGCCTAGGGTCCTGTGCCCCTCTGGCCTCTAGATACTCGACAATTCTTTCCTTCAGAAGTGATTCCATCATTTTCCCTATCACTGAGGTTAAACTAACAGGTCTGTAGTTTCCTGCTTCTGCCTTGCTCCCACTTTTGTGAAGGGGAATCACATCTGCCCTCCTCCAGTCCTCGGGTTCCGCCCCATCCTCCCATGATTTCTTAAAAAGGGTAGTCAGTGGTGTCACTAGTTCTACCCTTAGTTCTTGTAGAATTCTGGGATGAATCCCATCAGGCCCCATTGCTTTGTCCACCTTCAGTTTTAAGAGTTCTTTCAGAACCCTTTCTTCTGTAAATGGGCTGGTATCAACTTCTGTATCCAGAGTGTTACTACTGTTTGTTTATGTACCTCCCCTCTTCAGTTGTAAATACTGGAGCAAAAATATTTGTTTAGTATCTCTGCCTTTTCACAGTCTCCTCTGCTCACCTCCTCCCTTTATTAAGCCTCACTATCCCTTCCTTAGTCTTCCTTTGCTCTCTGATGTACCTATAAAAGGTTTTATCCCCCTTCTTAACTGAGTTGGCTATCTTTTCCTCGGTTTGGGCCTTTGCTGTTCTGACTGCCTTCCCAGCCTCCTTTTGCTTTAACTGATACAGTTCTCTGGCCTGCTCCTTCTGCGATTCCTTGTACTTCCTGAATGCTTTCTTTTTCTCTTGAACCTTCACTGCCACTTCCTTTAAGAACCATAGTGGTTTCTTACATCGTCTTGTTTTGTTTATTTGCTTCACACAAAGGCTCATTACCTCTGTGATGGCAGTTTTTATTATTCCCCATTGTTCTTCCACCCCTCCTTCCTGCCCATTTCCAAGTGTGCAAGATGTCCGCCTTGGGGTCTGTCGCCATGATGGAGCAAGCGGATCTTTTTCATTAAAATTCCTGGGCACCAGCTAGTAAAAAAAGTTTTCTTTTTGGTCCAAAGCCCTAATCAGCTGTTTCTGCAGCCACTGCTGCACTGAGGGACTCAATAGTAGTACCCCTTTAAACATGACCTTGGTGGTAGGGAAGCTGATGGAGTCAATGCTTAAGGAAAAGGTAGTGAAGTTCCTGGAGTAGAGTGGTGCAAAACACCCAAGGCAGCATGCACTCACTAAGGGAAGGTCATGTCAGTGTAATGTTACATATTTTGTTTGACTGGTTTACTAAGGTGCCGGATCAGGAAGCTCAGCACATGTGGCCTACATGGATATCAGTAAGTGCTTACACTAAAATGTGATTAGGATGCACAACAAGGTGTGTTGCTGTGAAGAGACTGGTATAGCATTTGAATAGTTTCAATGACTGGGTATGGTCCCCATATGGGAGTAATGGTGGGAGAGGGTGGACGTGATAAACACTTTATAAATAAGGATGCAGAGGGAATCATGTTTCATACAGAAAATATGCAGAGTGAACATGTTCAGCTTTACCATCTTATCTAAATAAACCCATACTGAATAATCATAATTGTCAGTAGTTGACACATTTCCTTTATGCTTCTAGTGTGAAATGTTATTGAGGTTACCTAATATTACACCTGCCATATGACTATCACCACTCCACAGCACAGAGAGTACATATAAATGTTTTTTTTTCTCTGCGAAAACCACAGCAACATTAGATGTTGGAGTATGGTAATTACACCAAATGCCATGGCTGATGCCTACTGTGTGCCAACTTGGGGGTGATGCTTAGCCTGGCACAAGTTTGGGGGAGGCTGGGTAAGCAAGATGGCACTGTATCATCGGGCTGCGGTTATGTCAATCGTGCTTACGACAATCAATCACTTTAAAATACATTCTAATCACCCAAAATCAAATATCAGAAATATTTATGACAATATGTCTGAAAATCAATGCAATGTTAATTGACACTAGTTTGTGTCCATGATGCAGGTTGATATTATTACAATGCAGATAGGCAAAACTCCTGAACACTTACTCTGACTGTGAAATATAACAAATCCATCATATGGTTTCTCTGCTTCAAAGACTGTTCCATCTTCTGCTACTTGTTTAGTGAGGAAATTTACTTGCACTGTTTCACCAATGTGGAACTCATTGGTATTCATGCTTGAAGATTCCTTAATGCAATCCCCTTGTTCTTTCACAAGAATGTGTGAATTGCAAGGGAAAAATATCGATATAAAATTCTCAATTGGAATACGATGTAACTTAACCACTAAAGGAAAGAATGTGAAAACAGCATGTGAATAAATTTTAAAACCATCATATATCAGTTGTCATTTATTTTCTTTGCTGTATTCTGTACATGCAAAGGCACAATGTAAGACTATATCATGTCCACAATGGATAAGCATGTGTTATCTTTACTACTGGCCTGAGGATTTAGCAGACCGGAAATGTGATGGCTGTGGAGTTAATGTTCATGTGGGCAACTACCTTGGGTCGCTATCTGGTCATGGTGTGGAATGCACTGCCTTCCCCCATGTTACAGACCAGTAGCACCTCATAAAAGGTTTGAATCAGGTGGATTTTATTTGGTGGTGTGGGCTTGGGTCATTAGAAGATTGTGAGTCCCTGTTCACTCAGTGCTAGTTTTGGCTCACGGTTGGAGGTGATTTCTGAGCAAGTCATTAAGGCGCTTCATGGGAACTGGCACCTCTTCCCGTTGGTACTGTGGAGGATTTACAATGGGCACGAGGTGCAAGTTGACCAATCAGAGCCTGTCATTTTTGAACCCCATTGGATAATAACAGGTAGACTGGGAGTGTTGGAGAAGAAACAGGATTGGCAGCAGCAGAATACAAACATTAAACAATGTTTCACTGGCAGCAGGGGGGGGCAAACTTTCTGTCCTTTTAGTTGTTCAGCCATGCACGAATCGCTGGTTTTCTATCACACTGGCTAAATAAAAGATGGCTGACAGTCAAAATGCCAAATTTCTATGGCACAAGAATACTGGCTTTTTCACTGCAAGCTCTTTTTTTTACCCATGCATGGAACCAATTTTATGCATGGGCAGGTTTTTTTTTTATTGGCTTGTTTTTGCCTCCCATTCAATAATTTACATTATGGGGTAGTTAAGTTTGTCTCACTCCACCCCCCCAGTTGCCAGTGAAATGTTGTTTAATGTTTTTATTCTACTGCTGTTGATCTCATTTCCAAACATTGTTTAATATTCATTTTCTGCTGATGCCTATTGCGTGTCTTCTCCAACACTCCCGGTCTACCTGTTAATATCCCCACCTGCCTATCACTCGCTCACTCACTTGGCGCATCTGCTGCCAAAAATGCTGCAGCAGTACAAAGGAGGGTGGTGGAAGAGGTGAGTGACCATGCAGAGGTATTCAACACGTACTTCACATCTGTGTTCAATGTCAAGGGGGAAGGGATACTAAGAAAGCAATACACAGAGCGGATGGTAGGGGTAGCTAGGGGGATAGTGGGGGAAACAGATAGGGATCAAGATGAAGGGGGAGGTAACCCAGAGGGGTCACATGCGGATATACAGGCCAGTAAGGTTGGGGTACAGATGATGCTGTCTCCACTGAATGGGTGTGGAAAGTGCTAAAGTAACTAAAGAAACACAAATCTCCTGGGCTGGATGGCATACATCTGACAGTCCTAGGGGAATTGGTGGATTTATTGGCAGCAACCCTGGCAGAGCTCTTCAATAGGTCACTCGAGACAGGTAAGGTGCCCATGGATTGGCTAGAGGTGCATGTGGTACCTAGTGCTAGTAAACTATAAATGTTCTTTTCACCAATACAAGTCATGAGGCCTAGCTAAAGGAACATGTTATTGGCACTATTCAGTATCTTCCAGCATGTGGCTAGCAAGTCAGTACCAGTTTTGACCCTGAACCTTTGCTCACCCTGTGCAGATAGCCTAGTCTAGTCTGTCTAGTTCAGACTCGACTTCCTCTGCTCCTGCCTGAATGTCCCCTCTTGAGTAACCTGAGCATCCACCAGCACACAGACAGAGGTCTAAGACAAATGGTCTCACAGCAAAAAGTCCCACATCAAAGAAGAAACATCCAATGGTTTTAGATGAAAAAAATATATATGTAACTTTAGCTGCCCTGCATATACCTGAAAACATAGAATCTGACAGTAGATAAGGGCTGCTGGGCTCAGCCAATCTGCCCATTTCTGTTAACCTTAATTTTTTGCTGTAGACCTTAACTGATCTAAAGAGCAATCTCTTCTCACACCCCTTAGTCCTATGATTCCCTTGTGCCTGTCCCATACATTTCCAGAGCAAATGGTACATTTCCACATAGAAAACAATGGAATATATTAGAAAACAATAGAAGAACAGGGACACAATTTAATCCTCCCCTTTCCTGTCTCCCTCAGATGAACTTATCTACCACACTGCAGTTCAGTCAGACTCCCCACAAGGGCTTAACTTTTCCTGATGTATGGGAATGTTCTTAGACAGTGCAGTCAGGAATTAGTTTGTATTTTTTTATTTATCCACTACACAGTCAGCCCACACAATTTTCCAACAAAGGACATCCCTAAAGGGCAAAAAAGGACTTGTCTTTCCCAAATACTACAGGGCAGCTTTTGTATGCAGCAGGAATTTATTTTTTTATCCACCAATCACTGCAGTTCAGAAAGAGAGATCAGATCACTCCCTGCAAGGACTTTCCCCACTGAGCAATGATGTGTATGCAGGAATTATTTTTTTAGCCACTACACACTGCTGCTCAGAAATAAGACTCAACCAGGACCTTCCCTTACAGTTAGGGCAATGTGCTTTCTGATTATATTTAATTAGTTAACTCCCCCCCCGACACGACCACAGAGTCTGAGAAAATTCCAAAGTTTTTGAAAGTCGAGAATAAATTCATCAAGTAGCCACAGAATGGTTCATATATATTTTTGTTGTTGAAAAAATATAACTTTTACTTCATTATTTATTTATTTTAATCTTTGGTAACTGGGTAAGGCCCACTAGGCACAAGTGCCTGTTTTCAGGGGTGACTTGGGAGCTCCAGGCAGTTAAGTGACTTGCTCAGAGTCACACAGTATGCAAGTGGAGGTTCTGAGAATGAAACGCAGGTCTGGTCTGCTGGATGTATCAAGCTTGTTCACACCTCATTCCTCTAACCTGAAGGTTATACTGCCTGAGAGATATTACTACAGTATGTACAGTAACTGAGAAATAACATTGAATCACACATGAAGGCAATGAACAAATCAGGAGAAGTAACACTGCATTTTAACTGAATACATTTTATGAATAATCCTACCACTCGGTACAGGATAATAATAGCATCTTTCAGTGCCTCCAAAAACAAACAACTAACACAGATTACTGTATTATAATTTATCCTTAAAGTACAACAATGCAGCAATTACCTCCAACATGTTACGATGTCTGCAACCGTTGTGCTGGTTGTCTGGCATGAAAAGACCACATGAATGTCAGTCCCTCCACTTGAACAAGGTTGGTAGTGAGTGCACATGGCACATTTATTTTTTAACCTCATACGCAGTTACGCTGCAGGAGATGATGATTTATGATTGGTCCTCAGCAACAACAAGACATAATTTTCTTACCAGACTGCATGATGCAGTGTCAGTTTAAGTCCCCAGATTAAAACAGAGTAAAACATACCTGTGGATGCCCAGTAAGGAACAGTATTTTAAAATAATATATCTCTTTTTATTCTTTCCCTTACAGCATTACCCACAGTTCTGTTCTTTTGCTGACATGGAAGTCACACAGCAGAACAAAGGCCAGCATGCATCATTCTGCAAGTTAGGAAGAGGGACATTATTTAATATTCGCTATCCTGACAAATATTGAGGCATGCAGGACCACAAGACAGCAGAGGAGATGAGACCAAAACTTCCTGCTATCCATGCATGCACCTGCATGGTGTGAATGCATGGATAGGAGGTGTATTTCAAATGAACTGTAGTGTGGTTGAAAACGCTCACCAGAGTCCTTTGGTGCTGAAGAAAAAGGGCTATCAGCCCAGATATACAAATAACAAAGGAAATCCAGCACTGACTCTAAACAGCAGTTAATCAAATAGTGAAAATATTTGTTTGTGGTAGGGAAGCCCAAAAAGTGCCCTACTGCTGTTTGAAGTGAGTGCTGGAATTTCTTTGTTATCTTTGGAACGAAGCAGACAGTCTGTATAATTTAATACTATGCATCTGACCCTTTTTCCACAACTGCTCCTAATAGAAACAATAACATAAAACGGTACTGTGGAACAACTTAATGACCATTATAAAATCTAGTCGCTATGCCATCCTGTCCTGAACATCTGCCTGGAAGGATTCACTCACTACTGAGACAGCATGGAAAGAGTGTGATCTTATGGCTGTCACAATGAAAAAGGTTTACAGTGCACACTCATGCACAATTTAACACCAGCAGTCTATAGTTGACTCTGAAATAAATGTAAGGTTTTGACAGTCATTTTCTATGGCTGGCAGTGGGGACTTTTTGACAAACTGCTCTACGTTTGCTTGATCTCCCCAACTTGTTGTTCGTGACTACCCTGACAAATAAATTAGCAAAAGCACTGCACAATTCAGATAATCGGCACACACCAAATGTTATAAGGTGTTCCCTATCCACTCCTCGTGATCTCTCCTGGCAACAATAAAAAGAGTGCAACACTAAAAAGAAGCTTGCAGCTGATTAGCCAGAGAGCCATAGATGTGGGTCTGTTTTTTACTGGATTCCAACAGTAGAAGTACAATTTTTTTTTTCTCAGGGGATTTTTTTTAACAGAATAAGGTATGGTCTATTATGATCCACATGCTGCAATCTGATTTCCGAGCTTCAAACTCCCTCCGCACTGTAGCCCACAACTGGCTCAGACATTACCTTTACTTCACTGTAGTGTCTGTAGACTTGAAGTCAAGATTCCTACTGCACTAGAGTGTGACCTTTTGTGGGGCAGATGTTAGTACCGGGAGATCAGGAATGGGACACTGATCAGCTACAGAAGCATTCACCTCTGCTATAGCCAAGCATGCCAACCAACTGCCTATCCATGCAGATTCATCATTCGGGATCCACATAGTAAAAATAATAAAGTGTTAGTTTGGTAGGATAGAGACCCGTAAGCAGCAGAATGAGAAAAGAAATGCTCACTTGGTTTTCGGTTTGTTGTGGCATACAAGCACGCGGGGGGGCTGCAAACATACTGTATAGGAGCAGTCACAGGACCATATTAATGGTCTATGAGCTATCGAGAGAAGCCGGTGTGTAGATTTTTTTTTTATTTAGTCCACGTTCCCTTCAAGCAAGCACACCAGACTATTACAGTAATAAATAAATACAAGAGAAGTGTTCTTCACAGTGTAGTAAAATGGCATGTATTTCCCCAGTCTGGAGCACAGGGTTTTTTACCATTAGGGGATGTCTGGAACTGGGATCATGGATAGTATATTAATGCACTCATGGCCACTGGAGAACCACTGAGGGGATGACAGGATCAGCCTTTATCTCCTCACAAGAACTGCAGAAAGAATAACTGTCTATGGTGGAGTGAAGATGTTTGTGTTATTTCTCAAGATAATGTCTTTTTGTCTGCACAACAAGGCTGATACGTGGCCACACAAGGTTTGCAGAAGCTTGGCAAGGATTACCACCCCCCCCCCTCCACCTTGCTCTTGGCTGATAAAAAGAAAAAAAAATATTTCCCTCCACCATAGAGAACAGTTCTGTCTTTATTGTATTTATTTATTCTTTCTGTGGGTTGGGAACTTTTACTAATTGCCAAGCCTGTCAGTCCCTCAGTGGCTTTCCTGTGGGCACTGTTTACCTAATGCAATAAAAAAAAATTATCTGATCGTAGTAGATTCTCCCTGAGTCCCCAGTCACAGCCTTTGCTTCTCTCTGGGCACACAATGCTGTTCTTGTGCATTGAATATTTGAGCCAGAGAACCTTTAGTGTAATAAAAAAAGGTAAACACCCACTCCAAGCCTAGTAAAACATAAAATGATTTGGCATTTCTGTCAAAAAAGCAATTTAGAAGCAAGGTGTCTGGTAGATTAATAAAATTTCCACTCTACAAACTCAAACTGCTTCCATGATCCAAACCCAAGCTGCTTGAACCCAAATAACCTCCACGATCGGATAACACAATGGGGGCTCTGAGGTAAACTACATGGCAAGCCCAATATGGCTGAGAGAACTTTACAAAAAGAACCAATTAATTTTCAGATGCTTAAGAGTGCCCATCATCTGCAACCATCTGGAAACTACTCTGCAAAGTCAAATGAAAAGGAACATTTAAATATTGGTTCCCCGAGACATAAAAAACACAATAACTATACACAAAATATATTTTTTTTTCATTTCTTCTTTTTGCCAATATCATTGTCCATATAAATGTTGAAGTGTCTGGTTATCATAGCGAGATATTATCCGAGACACCAAAAATGAAAACTAAGGACCTCGACTATGTTTACTATATTTCAATGATTAAATAAAGGTTTGGGAGAACAAAAGAAGATATGACACCTGAAATAGAAATCATATTTATTCTTTTATTTTACAGAATGGTCAATTTCGTCATTCATGTCCACTCATTCTTTACCAAGGATATTAACTTTAGTTTGTATAAGGTGAGCAATTTTTTTTGTACAGCGCATTATCCCGTGTGCTTGGAGCACTTCAAGGAGTATGGTTCAGCATATAGGCATAAATATGATTGTAAAATTGATAGGGTATTAATCAGATGTGTCCTGACTGGCTTACAGGGCATTACCATGTCTACCCCTATATTTGTTTAATGCACATATACATTCACAGGGCAGAAGCTACTATAGTAAACAATTGTAGTCTGCAATGTACTTAGTTTGGAGTGTTTGTTTTAAAATGTGGGAACCGGAGTTATTAGAAATTACGTCATTGTTGCTGAGTTTGTGCTTAATGAATTAGGTGTGTCCAGACTGGCTGATAGCGGGTTTCAGTGCTTACCTATATACATCTAATGGCACTGGTACCTCCACAGGGACACGTATAAAGCAGGCTTGTGAAGTACTTAGTTTGGAGTGTTCATTTTAAAAGTTAGGGAATGGCGTTTTTAGAAATTGCCATGATAGATGGAATTTGTGATTTCAGTGCATTAATTGCTCTGTACTGTAGGCAACCACGGAAATAAGCATAAGCTTATACCTTCACAGGGCAGTGTGTAATAAATATTAATTGGTCTTGTAGGGTACTCATAAAGGGTGCCTTTTTTATAAATTAGGAATTGAAGTTATTAGAAATGTCCCCATTGTTGTGAAGTTTGTGTTTTAATCAAATTATCTTTTGCTCCACATATTTTAAAATGCACAAACTTACAGAAGGCAGCAAGTTAAACAGCAAGAATGGGACTTTAAAGTATTTACTGTAGTAAAGTACACTCATTATGTAAGGTAGGTATCAGTGTTTTTAGATATTACCACATTTTAGCTGGTGTATGTGTTTTTAAACAAATTACCACCTGTTCTGTTTACAGAGGCATGCATGTAGAACATGGTGCAGTAATCTTCCGTCATTATTTTTTGGTCTTATATCCAACCCCCCCATGGGTTGAGGTCTTGCTTAACTTCTCCAGTGCTTTTTTTTTTTTTTTTTTTAGGTGTGTGTTGAACCCTAACTTTTTGAATTGTACTTACATGGTTGTGAAGTCTGCCATAGGTCTCTGCTTTCTGTGCTTGCATCACCATTAGAAATTCCATTGCAGTGCTGGTGACTGTTAAGTCACTCAGTGCAAATAAAATATGGAATCTACTGTTGTCATAAATTTCAAGTGGTAATGGGATGAAAAATGCAATTGCCAGATCTTTTTCCAGATCATTTCTAGTTTTTTTACTGCCATCATCAAGAGCTGAGTGTGGGACATCTGTCCGTTGATCCTGGCTGTTTTAATTGTGTGGAGCTGCCCTATTTTTTCTCACTTGAATATTAGGGGATGGGGCCCTCCACCCCCCCAGTCAATGCAGAAAAGAAGTGTACCTATTTTGAGATTTCAAATGTTGGAGGGAAGACAACACAGAACGGCAGCTGAAAATGTCTGCAGAAATGGATGAAAAAACAGTTTTTCAACACTATTCACAGGTCCTTGTGAAGAGCTGGGGGAAGCTGATGTTTTTAGCCATTTCGGCATTAGTTTTCAGCTACATTTTATGGGTAGCAGTGTCATTGCATTCCATTCTCGAGCTGAGCGGGTGGTGTGTTGTGGGGTCAGTTTGCTCAATTACAATTGTCCTGTTTGTGACTGAAGGTATAAAGGTCACAGGTGCTCTGGGATGAAATATTTTCTGCACCCCACCCCACAACACTAGAACAGACAGCACACTGTCACCCCTAGCTCCCATCGCCTACTTCCAGTACTGTACTACTTGTTCAAGCATACGTGATGGTCCAGCAGATGAACATGCAGCATGTATCTGTGCTGTTGTATGTGTTATGTAGTGACGTCAGGGAGACAAACTGCAGGGATTGCAGAGTTGGTACTGACCATGTCACATGTACTGTAGTCTTGTGTTGGTGTTGGAGATGACTGTGTTCATTTAGAGGGTGACTGAGTCTATCCATATTTGTGAAAATGGGGCATCCAGTACTATCATCATAGTTCTATGGGGTGGGATACTTATCATGGGTGTGGCATGGTCAGCATGGACATACCTCTGGCTTCACAGTGGTGGGTGGACAGCAGATGTCTGGTCAACCAGGGGACAATGTTCCATTGTTTCACTCCCTACTTCATTCATGCTTTAATGGTCTGTTCATGATGGCAACCTGGGGTGGGGATGGTTGGCATACTGACGACATATGAGACTGCCCATAACATTACTCAGACCACCTACAGTGCCTAAGTACAATGATGGCCAACAACCACCCTGCCAACTTCACATGACAGTGCTGGCATGGAGATAACCCCAGCATCCGCTAGGGGCCATGTTGTGAAGGACAGTCTTCCCCCCTCCTCCCGGAGAAGGACAGCAGTTCCTATGACACTCAATCCTTCTCCCCCAGTCAGCCCTCCCTATCCCCTCATGCCTGTATCTTTTCGTATTGCCTGATTGCAACATTTTTTCTTTCACTTTCTCCACAACCTCCTTGGAAAATCATAATGGCCTCCTCTTCCTTTTCCCCCTTGCTGACATGCTCAATGCATAATTCTGTTGCTTTTGTAATCCCTGTTTTAAATATTGCCCACTGTTCCTCAACCTCTGATTCCTGCAACATTGCCATTAATGCCTCGTTGAAGCATCTAGATATTTTCCCAAAGTCTGCACCTCAAATATCATGGATACGTGTTTTTGCGTAGTTTGGTTCTGCTCCTTCTGTGACTTCAAACCACAGTCACTGGTGGTCACTGTTTCTGATTGATCCACTACTGTTAACCCCCATCACACTGTCCCCATTTGTAAGCACAAGGTCTAATATTGACTTCTGCTGAGCTTGTCCATGACCAGTTGCTTGAGGAAGGCACCTTAAATAACAGTCATCATATACTATGTATTGTGTGTGGACTGCAGTGCAAATTGTTATCTTCTTCAAGTGTTTACTGTGTTTTTTTTTTTGCTACACGCAAGTTTTCCTTTATCCCAAGACCACCTTGTAAAATTGTCTATTCAATGATATTTTTCTCATGGCAAAATAAAGATTAAGTGATTGACTTAAAATTCTTCTATCACCAGCTTCAGCTATTTCCAGTCACAGCAGATCGCTACATGTGTGAGTGCTGAGTACCCAACATAGCTGAGGAGGGAGACCGCATGCTGCAATTGCCAGCCCAGCAGAGAGGCTACTAGTCAGACTTAGCAAAGTTGACTGAAAATGAGGCTATAGACCAACTAGTACACAGGTATGCCTTTTTGTGCAATTATTTAATATTTTGCCTCTTTCCATTAATTCTTTGTGCTTTATTGGAGGGTGGGAGGTTTAGGAGGGAGGTCAGGAAGCACTTATCCACAGAGAGGGTGGTGGACACTTGGAATGCACTGCCGGAAGAGATCATCTCTTTTAAGACAGTGGGTAGCATTAAGAGATGCTGGGTAGGCACGGGAGATGGTACGGATCAAGGATAGGAAGGATGGGAGAAGTGGGGCGGGAGGACAGGGAACATTGCCTTAAACTGTGGACCCTGCAGCACAAGCAGACTTGATAGACCAAATTACTTTCTTCTGCTGGCTTCTTCATATGTTTGTATGTTTGTATATATTTCCCCAATTGATTCTCAAGTAAGGTGTTGTGTTGTTTAATATATTCTTTGGCTGTAAATGGATGTCTGTAAATAGATTTTTTACTGATGTGGTCACGTGATGAGCAGTGTCCACAGGGCACCATTCCAGGCATTAGTGGTCTTGAAAGTACTTGTTTCCCCTGGGGTTTCCAAAGTTGGTACTGATTTTGTGCTTCTTTGGTTTGGTAGCCTGGAGGACTCCTAGCACTTTAGGGTTTGAGGACGAGTGGTGTGAAATGTGTGGCTTTGGCACTGTGGTTTGTTTTGGATGGCAAAAGTGGTTGCTGAGGCTGTTCAGCACTAGGCACTATTAATATGAAACAGGCTGTGCAGGTCAGTTGGGCAGTATATGATAGCAGGGCAAAGACATCACAATGCTGTGTATTGATCTGTCTTTGTCAAGATGGGTTTGCCATTTTGTGTATTTGATCTACCTCCTTCATTGAATTGTTTCTGATTTCTTGGCATGCCCCAGATGATTGATATTGATCGTGTGGTAAGAAGCCTCCAGTATGCAGCAACAGTTGTTACTTGGCAGTTGGCAGGTACCCTTTAGTATATTTGGCAGCTCAAAACTGAATAAAAGGACATGTCCTCGTAAAAGTGGACATCTGGTAACTCTAGACTTTGTAACAGATATCGACTACAAGACAGAGGTGCATAAAATGTTTTAGTTGGATTAAGTTGTTGTTCTGTGTCTTGAATAAGTGTGATTCATTTAACAGAGTAAAGACTTGGTCTTTCAGGGAAAGAGGAAATGACAGAATGGGGAAATGGCAAATTGTTTTACCAACCATGACAGTTACACTAAAGCTTGATGAGCCTTGCAAAATGGGATCACAGTGAAGTTTAATGACTTTAAAATGGTAACACAGTGTGCAAATTGCATATGTGAGATTCAAATGCAGTTCAGAACCTAAAACTGCTATGCTGCTATGCCTCCTTTAATCTTCTTTTTTAAACTATTGAAATATTTAATACAGATTTTCTTGCAAGTTTGGATGCTAAAATAGTTTAACACTTGTTCTAAAAAGAGTTGGTGATAAGGTTTTGGGAGAAAAACATTAAATTACGGAATTACAGGGTATCAGGAATAACAACAGAAGGAGGACAGACAACTGTTTCAGTTACAATGGACTGAAGTTGGGAATGCAGTCAGAATAGTGAAGGACAAAATTGAGAAAAAAATGGCAAACTCAGTTAAGAAGGGTTAAAATGCTTTTAAGGTACATTAGGGAGTGAAGAAAGACAAAGGAAGGGATAGGGATGCGTAATAAAGTTGAGAGGTGTGGGCAGAGAAGGACAGTGAAAAAGAAGGGATACTGAAAGAATAGTTCTGCTCAGTATTCACAAAGAATAGGGAGAGTTACATAAAGAAAGCCACAGAAACACTCTGGATAGGTGGTCAATACCAGTCCATTCACAGAAGAAAAGAGGTGATAACTCACCAGTACATATCACTGATGAGGCCTCACCTGTAGTATTGCGCACAGTTCTAGAGACCACACATCAGAAAGTGTAAGTATCAGTTGGAGACATGGCAGTGCAGAATAACTAAAATGATTCACTACCAGTAGGGCAGATCTATTAGGAGCACCACAATGTACTGAATACGTACTCAATGGAGAACAGAAGGAATGTTGGAGGTGTCATAGAGACTTTCAATTTACAAAAATGAATTCATAAATTGAGATGCTGGGAATTATGTAGCAGATAACACATAATTTTTGGTGACTGAAAGTAAAAGACTCACTTACTTTTGCAGCACCTGTAATGTGGTCTAACACACAATTGTATCTACCAGTTCAGAGTGCGTAGGGGTTGGCAACAGGAAGGAGCATATGGCATGGGAAAAGGGAGGGTCAGTGCAGATCAGGGATGGACAAATCACACTTATGCTAGCTTACCATGATCTCACCTCCCAGACTGACTTTTGCCTTCTCTCTTTTTTAAATGTTTTGTTTTCTTATTGTTGTGTAATTATGAAGATTTTTTTTTATTTGCTCCTTGATGTGCTTTATTCCTAATAGCACGATCTCCAACTTTCCCCCACACACTTCAACCATTTCTCATTACGTTGTTCTTCAATAAATCCTCGAATCACCCCCACCCCCACCCCCACCTTCAGCACTTTACACTTCAGGAAATGCTTTTTTTCATCTTTATGCATTCTCTGTTGTTTGTTTTTCTCCCTAATTAAATTTTAAGATCAGGCAACCAATGATGAAGGAGCTGAGCTTATGCAGCATGCCAGGATTCACCTAATGGGTGGAAGAGGACTGCAAGTAAAAAAAAAAAAAAACAGTACCTTGGCAGCATTGACTTGGTTGTCCATGGATCTAGCTTCTGATGAAAAAAATACTTGTCCGCCCAATAAAACTTGTAGCAGTGGATATCAGACCACTGGATTTGTCGATCCCTTGTGCAGAGGGCTTTAGAGGGAGAGTATACCTGCTGCTGCTGAGTTACCTGCATGGTGTGGATGGTGTTCGATCCATGCATTTTGATCTAGCTGCTGAACTGCTGGTGTAAGGTTCTGGTCTTGGTTGGGGGCTATATGTTCCACTGCCTACAAGTCCATTTGTATGTTTTTTTTTTCTCCGAAATCAGTGTCTCACCCTCACTATCATGTACACCACTGGAGTTGAGAATTTTTTGTTAGTGGGGTACCGTGACCGAAGCCACAAGTACGTTGGTGGCACAGCAAAACAACTTCTAAAACACTGAATCCTTGACAGATGTATGCTCACCCACATGTGTACATTGCCAATTTTCTTTTTGGCGATATACACTCTCCATGATAGTAATTGCCAATCGTCAATCACTATTTTTAGTTGTAACCATTTATTCAATACCAATTTGCAGTACCATGTATGCAAATGGAAATTATCAGGAGGTAGGGTAAGGAACATGTGATAAAGTACTCCTTTATGGAAATGGTGGTGGAACCTTGGAAAAGTCTGATACCTGAACTGTTGTGTTTAAAAGCAGTCAGAGGATTCAAGCATGTATAGGGCATAGTGAAGGGAATAATGGTTAAGGAGGGGGTGACAGGAACAAGGATGAGAATGGAGAGAGAGGATGGGGATGGTTAGTACCATAGATGAACAGTAAGTTCTAGTGATTGCATGGAAATGTTGCAGACATGATAGACATTTGTTATATTTCAATGTTTTTTTCTATGTTTATGTAAATGTACTCATTGGACACTGTTGCTGGTGGAAAATGTACACAAGTCTGCATTACATATTCAAAAAAAGGTTTATTTTAAATGATATTACTTAATAGTAGGTGTCGGTTGATGTCTTTGATGGTATATGATAACACAGTCAAATGCTTAAGTTTGGAAGAGCAACATAATAATTCCCATTACAGATGGGTGCCTGGCCATGTGAGACACCTCTTGTAGGGAATTATACACAATTTTGACTTTGTAATACTGGATGACATAACATAGTAGTATATTAACTAGTCTACTTTTATATTCTGTAGATCATAAAAGAAGCTTAAGCATGAACAAAGAGATGTCACTCAATAGAAGAGGACAGGTTAGACCAAAGCACTATAGGAAACAATATTTGAAATACACACAAGACTCAACTTTGAAAGGATCATTTACTTCAGCTGTGTCTCAAACTGAGACAGCTAATGTCTCCAATGAAGAGGATAATGTTGCACTAGATACCAGAGCTGAGTCTTATACAGTGATCAGTCAAAGTGAGGACTGTGATGATGACGCACAGAGTGTAGCAAATGATAGTATTCAGCAGGGATCTGCTCAGACAGTAGCAAATGATGGTATTCACCAGGATGCAACAAATAAGTTTATCCGCTCTATAGAACATTGTGGAGAAATATTGTTGAACAAAATAATTCAAATGTTTTTCAGCTAAGTGATAATTTGGTAGAAGACAACTCCTTTTAGTCAGCATTTTATTCACAGTTAAGTGACAGAAATATACATTCTGCAGATGATGGCAGCAGTTCTGATGATGGTGATAGTAATGAAGTAGCTGACTGTGATAGTTTGATCAATTCTGGAACTAGATCAGAGTCAAATAACAATGATTCCAGTGGTGACAGCGATGAAGACACTGACGAAGATGTTTTTGACCATGTAAAACATGATAAAAAAATATATCCTGGCCATTTTTTAACAGTACAGATAAGCAGTATTCTTATTTGGCTGTTGGTATCGAAACATTCATTAACAAGTGATCAGATAGCCAATTTACTACAGCTGCTCAATCTGCATTTTATTGTAATGCACCCAGCTTTGAAAAGTGTGTACAAGTTCAAACAATATTTGTCTAAAATGACGCCATTTCCAGTTGTGAAACACTATTACTGTAAATTCTGTTTTGCTGTTGTGCAGCAACATATGTCAAAGTGTGAAAACAAATTTTGCCAACGAGATGTTAGTGGCAATAATAAGTGTTATTTTATTGAAATACCAATTGAACAACAGTTGCAAACTCTCTTTCGGAGAGAAACATTTACAAATGAAATAAAGCACAGGTTCAGTAGAATCAAAATGTCACAAACAAACTATGAGGACATCTATGATGGTGAACTGTATTGAAGGCTTTGCTCAGAAGGTAACCTCTCTGAAGATAATCCATAAAATATTTCATTTACTTTAAATACAGATGGTATCCCTGTATTTAACAGTTCTAAACTTCAATGTGGCCCATTTATTTAATGATTAAAGAGCTTCCGTTTCATGAAAGAAAACTGAAGGAAACATGATACTGTGTGGCTTATGGTTTGGTGAGGACAAACCAAGCATGTCTTCATTTTTTGATCACATTCATATAACACTGCTTGAATTAGAAACCAGTGGTATAGAAATTAAAACATGTGAAGGTTGGATCAAATGTAAGGCATTCTTAATCTACCTTACATGCAACCTGCCAGCAAAGAGTGCTGTACTTAATATGCATCAGTTTAATGGGGAATTTAGTTGCATTAAATGCTTACAGAAAGGTTCCACACTCAGAACAGAAAAAGGAGGTAATGTCCACATTTACCCATATTGTAAGGAGAACTCAACAGGCTCAGAATGAACAGTTGAAGGATCAAATGAGGATGCATACATTGCTTTTAAATCAAAGGGAAAGGCATCACATGGTATTAAAGGACCCTCTTCTTTAATGGGGCTTAAGTCGTTCAATTTTGTAAAATCAACTGCAGTTGACTACATGCATTGTGTGCTATTAGGTGTGACTAGAAAACTGCTAAACTTGTGGTTCAGTAGTGCAGAATCTAGTAAGGAGTGGTCACAGTACAAATTTCTTAATGTTGTTGATGACCGCTTGAGGAAGATCAAACCTCCATATAATATCTCGCGTATGCCAAGATGTATATCGGAACATCTAAAGTATTGGAAAGCTTCAGAGTTAAGATCATGGCTTTTTTACTACTCTATACCTTGTATTTTCGATATTATGCCAGCATTGTATCTGTATCACTATTTAGCACTTGTTGAAGGGGTGTACATACTGTGCAAAGATAGCATCAGCGAACGTGATTTGCAACATAGTCAGAGGCTATTGGATTATTTTGTGTTTATGTGCTCAGTACTGTATCAAGAACAGTTTTTGACATTTAACACACATTCACTACTTTATCTTCCATAGTGTGTGAGGGAATTAGGACCACTTTGGACAAATTCATGCTTCATATTTGAAAACATGAATGGAGAATTATTGAAATTATTTCATGGAAGGTAGAATGTGGACATTCAGGTTGTTGAAGCAGAGGGAATACTGCAGCATATACCTTTACTGGCACAAAAGGTTCCCTGTCACTCACCTGCTTATTATGTGGTCTGTTCAATGCTTAGAAGCAAGACAAGAAAACAACCACATGGTCCACATTTATATACATTTGTAGGGAAACCTTATGTAAAACACTTGGAAGAAAGTATTTGCATCAGTGTTGCTGTGACAATTGGAAATGGTGTGCCAAATCTAACTTTCTACAGGCGTTGTGTAATACAGGGTATGATGTTTCATTCAATGGACTATACTAGAAGTAGTAAAATAAATTCATTCACTGTTAAGTACATTCAGCAGAACAGAACAATTCAGTACAGTTGGATAAAGTGATTCGCTGACTGTAACATAGGAGTAGAGATTTGTGGTATTCAACGGCTTCAACCAAAGCAATACAATATGTTGTCCAATTCAGAACATGGAAACATTAATGTGTCAAGCAACTTTTTGGGTATAAAATTAGACCATATACATGTATTTCATGAGAGTGCTGTATACGATATTGTGCCTTTGACCAATATATTGGCTTTATGTGTTTGCATAAGTCAGAATTCACATATTTTACATGTGAAGAACCTAATACCTGTGAAGTAAATGTTTGAAAGGGCGAAAGAAAGATTTATAAGGCATGGTGAGGGTTTAATCTTGTTCATGAAGATGTACTGTAAATAGGACACAGTATTTCTGTTTTATTTTTATTAGTATTTTTGTTATTTAAATTTATGGGACAACCTAGGGGTTACATTGAATCAGACATCATAAAAGTAGCATAAGGACCGAAGTGCACAAAACATTATTCACATGGGTTCTCATCAATGTTTCTTGTACTGGGGGGGGGGGGATGACAACAAACATTGATATCACTTCTCCAGTATACACATGTGGTTGTCAAATGCATGACAAGAATGCATGACCATTTTCGCTAAAGCTACCTCCTCTAGCAGACCATTCCTGTCATTCACCAGGCTCTCTGTGAAGAACTTCCTTATGTTGACCCTGACTCTGCCTCACAGAAGTTTCAGGCAATGAACCCTGTGTCACAAACTAAAATTAAGTGAAGCACCACATATGCTGTACCTAACTCGCACGAATGTCCTTTAAATATTTCAAGGGCTATCATAACGCCATTCTTCTCCTGTATTAAAGAGATTACAGATTCAGTGTCCCTGCATACATGGTATTATCCAGGTCACCATACTCTGGTCCACTGCACCACTAGGGTAGGTATTGTAACTTGGAAGCAGGCACTGCAGGAGCATGGGGGGAGAAAATGGCACTAGGGTGTCAGTTACCTCTGTTGACGAAAGTGATCAGGAGTAAATGTATTTTGGAAAGACCTGGGAACTGGTGTAATTGGTACTGTACACAATGGGCAGCTGGGATTGGGGATTATTGCACATCAGGGGAAGGGAAAGTATATAAACATGTCATTGTGCAAAGGTTGACACTTGCTGGGGGTTGACTACAGCTTGCAACAGCAAGAATGCCATGTGAGTGGCACGGGGGGGCAAAGAAGGTGCCACAGTCACCAACAGGGGAAGCCTGCTGTGACCTTATGAGTCACAGCACTCATTTCCTTCCCCCACAAGAATGGCCATTATGGTTCTGCTTCTCCCACACAGTATAACTGCTGCCTTGCTCTGACTGTTGAAAGTCACATAGGCCACCTCAACGATGGTGTAAGTGGCAATCCATCTTGCGTACATATTGGGGTTCTGAAATCAGCAAAATTTAAGATGTTTCAGATATGCGGTGCAGAAGGCCACCTTTCGACATAGCACAATTGACTATTGTACAAACCCTGGTGCAAGGGGAGTTTGGTGCAATGTATATTCAGCAGTCACACACAGCATTCAAGAGTCACAGTTCTAAGCATTTGGTGATGCAAGTCACCTCTTGCATATAGAATCATAGAAGTTGATGGCAGAAAGACACCAACAGGTTCATCTACTCTTCCCATTTGTTTTAAACATATTGTGACACTCTAGTTGCCTTTTGTAGTCAGGGTTCTCTTCTCTATACCATGTAGTGTTCAATCAACCAACAGTGTTAACTGCTACAAGCAGTTGGGGCAGGCTGCTCAAAGCGTCCACCACTGTTTCGGAGAAGAAAAGGTTCCTTTTGTTGGTACAGAACCTCCCTTCTTGCAGCCTCATGTCATGTACCCTGGTCATGGAGATCTTCTTGAAGTGAAATTGTAAATGTTCCTGTACCTTGTTGATTGCTGTTATATACTTGAATGTTTCAATCATGTTCTCCTCTCTCTCTTCTCCAGGCAGTACATATTCAGTTCCATAAGTCTTTCCTTATAGGACATGTACTGCAGACCCTGAATCATTTTTATTGCCATTACCGGGACTGTTTCCCCTGTACAATATCATTCCTGAGGTGATGCCTCCAGAATTGGACACAATATTGTAGGTGAGGCATGTACCGCAATCTATACAAGGCTAGTATGACCTCTCACTTCCTGTTTGTGATTCCCCTTGTAATGCAGCCCAGCATTCTGTAATTGACCGTCATTATTGCATTCTCACACAGCTTATTAACCATCAGTTCACCTCAGATCATGATTCCAAGATCTGTTTCATGGTTTGTGGCTGACAGTCTGTCGCCCTGTAGGTAATACTCCATTCTTGGATTTTTCTTTTCTATGCACATGACCTTGCACTTGTTGGCATTAAATCACAGCTGTGACACTTCAGACAATTCTTCTAGTTTATGGAGGTAAGCTTCCATCTTGCTCAGTCCTTCTGTTACATATCTTGGTATCATCTGTGAACAGACACACCTTCCCTTCCAGTACATCAGTGATGTCTGCTATAGAAACATTGAAGAGCACATACCTCTGAACCATTAGAAGGGAGGTTGCTCATTGGTACTGCTACTCCTTTATTTTGATTTTACCTACTCTTGGCAATGTTCACCTTTTGTACAAACTGTGAACTCATGAGCGTCAACATGATCCATAGGGAGTTGTGACAAATTCAAAAATGAATCCATGGCCAAGCATAAAAACTGGCACCGTAACTACCTTAGTCTCTTAAATGTTCACTGCAGAGGCAGGCCAAACAATATAACATGGCACAATAAATATTGGACAGAGTACAGCTCATTTATGTAAAGCAGGGCATATTAACTTAGTCTTATTCTGCTCCCAAATCGTTCACTGCATGTGGGCACACAACAACAGGGCACATTAACTTAGTCTTATTCTGTTCCCAAATGTTCACTGCAGATGAAGGGAACATAAGCAGGGTACATTACATAAGTTCTGGTTCCCCAATCTCTGCAAAGCAGGGCACAATTACTTAGTCTCTTTTTCTGTTCCCAAATAATGTTCACTGCTACTGGGCACACACTAGCAGGGCACACAGGTCCCTGTAAAAGGCAGGGCACATTAAGTTAGTCTTATTCTGTTCCCAAATGTTCACTGCAGATGAAGCAGGGCACATTAAATAGATTCTAATTACCACAATCTCTGAAAAGCAGGGCACAATTACTTAGTCTCTTTTTCTGTTCCAAAATTGTTCACTGCATGTGGGCACACATTAGCAGGGCACCCAGATCTCTGCAAAAGCAGGGCACATTAACTTAGCCTGAGTCGGTTCCCAAATGTTTAGTTCAGATGAGGCAGGGCACATATGCAGGGGACATCACATTCATTCTGGTTCCCCCAACCTCTGCCAAGCACGGCACATTACTTAGTCTCTTTTTCTGTTACCAAATATTTCACTGCATGTCGGCACAAAGATCTCAGCAAAGCAGGGCATTAACTTAGTATTATTCTGTTCCCAAGTCAGTTTGGGTTACCCCAATCTCAGAAAAGCAGGGCACATTACGTAGACTCTTTTTCTGTTCCCAAAGTTCACTGCATGTGGGCACACAACTAGCTGCAGGGCACACAGATCTCTGCAAAGCAGGGCATATAAACTTAGTCGTATTCTGTTCTGAATAAGTTCTGGTTACCCCTATGTCTGAGAAGCAGGGCACATTTTAATTAGTCTCTTTTTCTGTTCTCAAGTTCACTGCAAAGTCAAGAGCAGGTCACACAAATATCAGGGCACATTACTTAAGCAATAAGGCATGACAAGGGGTTAGATTAACAGTCTGTTAATCACAACCTAGGGGTGTAATGTGGCATGAGGTGTAGCCAAGTGCCATAGTGAACCTAGGGGGTCATTGACTGTTAATGCAAATCCTGGGAGTGCATTTCTGCTATTATAAAAAATATTCAAAAAGAAAAATGTTAAAAGTATAATTTTTTCCCTCATTTAGAGACTCAGCACATCTCGGATGGGCTTGGGATTCTGAGATGCGAGCATCTTATTCGAAAATGCCACCCTATGTGTGTGCAAGGTCACAACAAAATAACATGCACTTGGTAATCGGATAGACAAAGCAAATATAGTGGTAAGATATAAAAAATGGACTAATGTGCAGGTTAAATTTGGTGGTATTAGACCAGTATGTGTCATTTTTCAATGGATTACATTATCAAGCAGTTTAATAACTAGAAAAATACTAACTTCAAATATCATATAATTACTAACTCGGGAATTTATATTGCAGAGAAAAACTAAAACATTTTCTAAGTTAAATAATCAACTAATGCCTAAGCTGGATAATGATAAAGTGTCAAATTCAATCAATTTATAATTTCAATACTTTCTGAAACATTTTCTAAGTCAAATAATCAACTGATACCTAAACTGGATTATGTTAAAGTGTAAAAGTCAATCAGTTCATAACTTCAATACTTTCAGAAACATTTTCTAAGTCAAATAATCAACTAATAGTTAAGATGGATTATGTTTTAAGTGTAAAATTCAATCAATTCATAACTTCAATATTTTTTGAAGTCTTCTTTTTTATCTAATGCATAAGTACAAAAAAAAACATCAACTAATGGCCACATAACAAGGGTTACGTATTAGTTGACTAAAACAAATCAACTAATTCTTAAACTTCATACTCAACTTTTTAGTTAGCAATTAACTATTAAATAGGTAACCATTGGGTATTCGCTAACTAATTTTTTTGTATGGGATCTTATTATAAATCATTTGATGTTATTGTGAGTGATTTATAATAATCTTAGAATTTATTTAATTTGTTTTTTTTGAGCTGTCTTCCCCATCTGTCTCCAAAGTGGAGCACTTTCTCCTAACATTCCTGCATGTGAGCACACTGTACACAGACTAATAAGTACAGTGGCTCCGTGTGCAAATTTGATGGAATCGTGTCAGTGATTTGTAATCTTTTATATAGTTACCTGATTACTTTCAAATTAGTATCCTGCTGTACTTCCCATAATCCATTCTTAGAGATGGATGGTGGTGTGACTGATAGTGCCATGGAGTTGAAAGTTATAGATGAGAGCACTTGTACACTCTTCCTACCCCTCACCCAGACATGCTGATTTTTCACTGGCTGTGGTTAAACACAGCAACTCCCCTCTGCCCCATGAGAGCTTCAGCTGCTTATCTCATCATGACCAAAAGCTTCTCTTTCTTCCAGTCATGATCCTACATTAGAACCAAAATCTTACTGGAACTGGAATATGGATTCTCCTAATAAAACAATCTGAATGTCCCTGCCCCACTTTAATGGTCACTGACCCACCAGAATGTTTACCTCGCATGCCAAAATGTCAACCTGACCCACAGGAATGCCCACCCAACCTGTTGAAATGGCAGCAGTGACACATCAGGATACCTATCATGAGCCGCTGGAAGGACCATTCTAGCACATCTGGCTGAACATCACAGTGGGACATGGTAACTGTTCTAGGGGGTTAGGTGGGCATGCCAGTGGGTTGATCATTCTGATTGATCTGGACATTCTAGGGATTGGAGTGGCAGTTCTGGTGTGTGTGTGGGCATTTTATCTGACATCAACAGAAAAGAGAATCATTCTGGTTCTGGGGACATTCTAGTTCTAGATCAATTCCATTGTTCATCCACATCACATCACAAACAGCAGACAAAAATCCAACCAGACTATTCACCTTCCCTAGCTACTGCAATGGAGATTTCATTTTGTCTTTGCCCTTCTTTAAAACATTTTGGGAGTTACAGATCCTATGGGTCACCAATCTGATCTGGTGCTGGCTTGAAAAAAAATGCACTACCTCACTAATTCCGATCACTTATTTGTTGCTCATTTTAAGACATAAAATAAATACTGTAATTACAGGCAGTGTGGACTAGTGTTTAGAACACCAGCTTGGGGGCTGTAATGTCACAAGCTGCATGTTTAAACATTAGTAGATCCAGATATTTACTAAGTGACAATAGACAAACAACAATGTAGTATGAGAGCTACAAACCCCAGAAGGTCAGCACACCCAAAGTCACACTTACAGTCACTTGAAAAGTAAAAAAAAAATAATCACCAAACAGCTGATTCAATTTTTGTTGCCTTTAATTTTTTTTTTACATACTGCACCACAAAAAATATGTGTCCACAAAGTTCAAAAATGCAGTATTTCCAGGTGTCTCCTAGGCAGATATGGCACGGGGTCATAATGTCGCAAGACAATATGCTGCATGGTAGTATCGCACTGCCAATACAGCACGATATTGCCATGTGGCATATGTCTTTATTTCTGTGGGGGGGCTTTGCCCCCCACACCCACTGTTATGGGGTGCTGCATCTCCCAGACCCTTCCCCACTAAAGATTCTCAACTCTGGGGGGGGGGTCCAACTCGGGAAGCGCACAAATAGTGTAAAAAAATAAAATGTCTTGGACCAGGAATCAAACCAGGTCCCAGATGCAGTGCCTGGGTTCCTGCTGTTGTGGCTCAGTCCAGTGAGCCATGGCAGCTGCTTGGCAGAACCCACTCCCAGCAGAGGTCTCATCCTCTGCCTGGGAGTGTATGAATGGTGCAATACTGCATACAGCAGTATACGCGGTATTGCACCATTCACTGTCCTGGACAGCTCTCTTTCAGGTTAGCTACAATGTTGTACGCTATTAAGCGTACAACATTATGACCCAGTAAGGGCAGATATACAGTCCACAGGCAGTCACATGCTTGTCTTCACAGATTTAGCTTGCGACCACACCAAGAAGGCTATGATTCACTAAAAAGTGACATTAGTCACCACCAGTATCCAGATATATAAAATGAGCAAGAAAATCCCTGTGTCCTGATTGGCTGAGACTTGGTTCTAGCCATTTTCTGAACAGAGCACTACCAATGGCTAAAAACAAGCCCCTACCAACTGGGGCAACTCACAAAATCCATAAGCCACTTGCTTCCTAATCTCCATTACGAACACAGTTGTAACCTTTACTCAATGTAGAAACCTTCAAGTAGGCCCTAAAAATGAAAGTCCATTAAATCAACAAAAGTAAATAATTTAACTGTGAAGTCATACAGACGAGGCACACTGATGAGTGTTGGTAGGACAAAACACATGTTTGTGTCTTCTGTTGGCACCCTTTGCAGACTATGTGAGAGACCTTTCAGCACCATGCATTCCTGCTTAAAGTTGAACCAGCATAATATTTTTGGGTGATTTGCATATACAGCCCATGATGTTTTGCATTATAGAGGTATGCGTGATTTTGTATTTCTTTAAATAATTTAATGTTATTTCCACAGCCTTACCTTACATACATACACAAATTTAGAAAGTCAAATACTACACAGAGTTACCATTACTGGAGTTTCTTTGATGACCATTAAAAATCCCCCTCTTATCCCCACCAGTTTGCCAGAGAACTCCCTGCTCCTTACCTTTCAATAGATTAAATTGAGTTTCTGGCTCTACTTGAGGCCTGTGTGTGTGTCTAAGTTTGTATGCCAATGGAATGTTGGAGAATTTTGAATTCATGTATTCTATGTTACCATTTTGTGTGTGTGTGTGTGTGTGTGTGTGGTTGGGGGGTGGGAGCATTCCACTACTGAAATAATACATAGCTTTGAATTCTTCTATTCCATGGTAAACAATCACACAGTGTACTGAATGTGAAAAAAGACAGATGACTGACAGGATAAATACTTATGTGGAAGGACTAGTTTACATGATTAGCAAGATTTTATTATAATTTTTGTGGGTTTGAAATCCTTTATTATTTATTTTTTTTAAAGTTGCCTCTGGGCCCATTTTATATAACCAATAAGGCACTTCAGTGATGTTGCTTGTACTAGGTTTATAATCGAACCCACTCCCAAATATATATAAATATCAAAATAATTAATTCTGTTTTAAGCATATATGCAAATAGTGCCAGTACATCAAACATTTTTATACTCAAATCCTTCATCAGTAGGATAACACTGATACTCTTTCCAGTGGATTCTCAGCACTCATTTGATTATCTCCCTGATACTTAGAAAGTCAGTATAGATCCTTTACAAATAATGTTGGCAAATTCTTAATCAAAGCCTTCAGTGTAGCATGATGCTGATGTGTCCTCTGCTGTGTCTTAATGGACTGATGAAAGATTTAAGTATCCAAAATGTCTGATGTACTGGCACTATGCTCTCTGCACATATGCTTAAAACAGAATAAATTATTTTGATATTTATATATATTTGGTGAGTGTGCACGATTTTTACCAATCTGCTAATTCCATGTTTATTGAACTCTGATTGGTACTGGGCTACTCCCATTCAATTACTTTTTTGGTTTTACCTAGGTTGGCTTGGCTAGACACACTCCATGAGTGTACTAGGTTTATCCCACGGTCAGGGTCTGAAGGCTCTCAGCTTCACCTCATGCCTTACAGTGCACCTGACCATGAGGTAAACCTAGTACAACCAATGTCCTGTCATGCCTTATTGCTTAAATATAAAATAGGCAAGGAAATACTTGTGTCCTGATTGGCTGAGACTTGGTTCTAGCCAATGCCTTCCAAGAGTACTACCAATGGCTAAGAGCAACTCCCTGCCAACTGGGGCAACTCACAGAATTCATAAGCCACTTTCTTCCTAATCACCATCACAAACATGGCTGCAACCTTTACTCCTATGTAGACACCTTCAACTAGGCCCTAAAAATGAAAATCCATTTCATTAAGTAAAGTAAGTAAATAATTTAACGTTATTTTCACTCAACATCCCCTGCTTACACTTATGCACAAATTCAGAAAATCAAGTACTATTCAGAGTTTCCCTTGCTGGGATTCCTCTGATGACAATTAAACACCCCCCCCAATCCCCACCATTTTGCCAGAGAACTCCATGTTCCTTACCTGGCAACAGATAAAATTGAGGTTCTGGCTCCACTTGAGGACGTGTGTGTGTGTGTGTGTGTGTGTGTGTGTGTGCGCGCCAGTGGAACTCTGAATAATTTTGAATTAATGTATTCCATGTTACCATTCCATATATGTGTCCATATGTGTGTATATGTGTGTGTGTGTGTGTTGGGGGGAAGGAAGTATTCTACTTCTGGAATAATGCGGAGCTTTGAATTCTTCTATTACATGGTAAAGGATCACACAGTGTACTAAATATGAAAAAAGTCAACAGGTGAAAAATATCTGTGGAGGGACTATTTTACATTATTTAACAACACTGTATTATAGACTTTGACTTTAATGACAGATAAGGACTGCTTGGTCCACCTAGTCTGCCCATTTCCATACCTACAGGATAAGCTGCATATCCTAGTTAACCAACAGCCTATTTCTTCCTACTCCCCCACAAAAATTGCATAATGTATATCCCATGCATTCTTGAATCCTCTCACAGTTTTAGACCCCACAACCTACTTAGGAAGGCTGTTCAATGCATCCACCACCCTCTGTGTGAAAATATACTTCCTCACATTGCCTTTGAACCGTCCCCCCTCTATCTTCAAATTGTGTCCCCTTGTTCTTGCACATCTCTTTTTCTGAAAGATGCTACCCTCTTGGACTCTGTTGATTCCACTGAGATATTTAAAAGTTTCTATCATGTCCCCCCTCTCCCTCCTTTCCTCAAGGGTATACATATTAAGCTCCTTCAGTCTATCCTTTTATGGCTACTCTTGCAAACCCTGAACCATTTTAGTTGCCCTCCTATGGACTGCCTCTGTCCTGTCTATGTCCTTGTGGAGATGGGGTCTCCAGAACTGGATGCAGTACTCCAGATGGAGTCTCACCAACTGTCTATACAGATGGATAACAACTTCCTGTTTTCTGCTGGTGATACCTCTCCCTATACATCCCAGTATCTCCCCAGACCTCCCTACTGCCTTCTCACATTGTTTGCTAACCTTAAGGTCATCTGATATGATTACCCCCAGGTCCCTTTTCATTTTTGTTGTTGTTACTACCCCCCATTGTGTAATCTTCCCCTGGATTTTTATTTCCCAAGTGCTTTATTTTGCACTTTTTTGCATTGAATCCAAGCTGCCATACTTCTGACCATTCCTCAAACCTTGCCAAGTCTCTTCTCATCCTTTCCATACCTCCTTGTGTATCAACCCTGTTGCAGATCTTCATGTCATCTGCAAAGAGGCATACTTTTCCTTCCATTCCCTCTGCAATGTCACTTATAAAGACATTAAAAAGGACTGGACCCAGTACTGAGCCCTGCGGTACCCCACCAGTAACCCCTCTTTCTTCAAAGTGAACTCCATTTACAATTACCTTCTGTGTCCTGTTGTCCAGCCAACATTTTACACAGTCTACCACCCTGGGACTCACTCCCAGGCTGGTTAATTTGACTATTAATCTTTTGTGTGGGACTGTGTCAAATGCCTTGCTAATGTCTAGGTAGGCCATGTCCACAGCCCCTCGCTGGTCTACTACTTTGGTCACCCAGTCAAAGAAATCTATTAGATTCATCTGACATGACCTTCCCACTGTGAACTCATGCTGCCTTGGGTCCTGTGCCCCACTGGCCTCTGGGTAATCAATAATTCTTTTCTTCAGAAGTGATTCCATCACTTTTCTTACCACAGAGGTCAAACAAACAGGTCTGTAATTTCCTGCCTCTGTCTTGGCCCCACTTTTGTGAAGGGGAATCACATCCACCTTCCTCCAGTCCTCAGGCACTAAACCAACTGCCCATTATTTGGTTTCACCAGTTCTCCCCTTAATTATTTTAGAATTCTGGGGTGAATTCCATCAGGCCCCATTGCTTTGTCCACATTCAATTTTAGGAGTTCTTTCAGAGCTCCTTCTTCTTTGAAAGAACTGGGATCGCCCCCCCCCCCCATACAGAGTGCTTCTGTTAATTGGATTAGGCACCTCCCCCTCCTCCTCTTTTGTGAATACTGAGCAGAAGTATTCATTCAGTATCCATGCTTTTTCACTGTCCCACTCCTCTCACCCACTGTCCATTCTATTCAGCCTCACTATCTGTCCCTTTGTCTTTCTACGCTCCCTGATGTACCTATAAAAGGTTTTATCCCCCTTCTTAACTGAGTTGGCTATCTTTTCCTCAGTTTGGGCCTTTGCTACTCTGACTGCATTCCCTGCTTCCTTGTGCCTTAACTAGTACTGCTCTCTGTCCTGCTCCTTCTGTGTTTCCTTATACTTCCTGAATGCTGTCTTTTTTTCCCTGACTTTCCCCGTCACCTCTTTTGAGAACCATAGTGGCTTTTTCTTTTTTTTTTATTTTGTTTATTTGCTTCACACAAAGGATTGTTGCCTCTGTGATGGCAGTTTTGATGTTTCCCCATTGTTGCTCCACCCGTCCTTCTAGCCTGTTTGCTAGTCCTTTTCCAAGACATGCTCCCATCTTGCCAATGTTAGCTCTCCAGATGTCTAGTGCCCTCACTTTGTATGGCTTGACTCTGTAGCTGAGTTAATCATGAACCACACTGTTTAGTGGTCACTTGTTCCCAGATGGCTACCCACTTCTAGATCTGAGATCCTCTTACTGTCCCCATTTGAGAGCACAAGGTCTAAGATTGCTCCCTCATGAGTGGGTTCTAAAACTAGCTGTCTGAGGCATGCCACCTGTAGGGCATCGAGAATTGCCCTGCTCTTCGATGTGGCTGCAGCGGAGGTGCTCCAGTTAACATCTGGCATATTCAGATCTCCCATCAATAGTATCTCCCCTTTCTCTGCCATCCTAAGGATGCTTTCTATCATATCCTTGTCCATTCCCTCCCCCTGACATGTTGGTCTGTATACAACCCCTGTGCAGATTGTGTTGCCATTTCCAGTCTCTAAGGTGACCCACAGTGCCTCCTCTCCTCCCTGTTTACTCTCTTGTTCAGTTGCTTTTATCACTTCCTTTACATAGAGAGCTACTCCTCCCCCTCTTCTCCCCTCCCTGTCTCTCCTGTAGGTTGTGTACCCTGGTATGTTAACATCCCATTCATGGTTCTCTGTGTACCATGTTTCTGTGACTGCTATGATATCCCAGCATTCCTCTTCCACCAAGGCCACCAGTTCAGGGAGCTTGTTGCCCAGATTACGGGCATTGGTACTCATTACCCTCCATTTCCTGATGGCCTTACCCTTTTTGCCACATCCCTGTCCTCATTGCCTTTGTCACTTTCTCCACTTTATAATTAATTTTTGTGGGTTTGAACATTTTTAGAGTGTTTATTTTCTAAAAGTTGCCTCTGGGCCCATTTCATATAGGCAATAAGGTACTTCAGGGACATTAGTTGTACTTGGTGTACCTCACATTCAGGGGCTGATGGCATTCAGCTTTGTCTTGTGCCTTTCAACACTCCTGACTGTGGGGTAAACCTAGTACAACCACTGCTACAGCAACACACATGACATGCTTTACATTTCAACATTATGAAGGCCGTTTTTATGTGAAGTAATGTGACAAGAACATATCCTTTCTTAAGTACAATCACATTTAAAGAGACAGAGACTTCAGAAGTCCAAATTAAAGGTGCCCACCAATAAAAGTGCCACAAGCCAGTAAGCAAAATTGTGGACATTGCTGTCATTTTTCAAACACTTATAATACTAACACATTTGTTCCTCCTTGGAATGGAAAACAGATATATTAATCAGTTTATTAACTGCAGTTCCACAGGGGTTATCTACATTCTTTGTGGCCCTTGCAGGATATTGTATGTTGGATAAATAAAATGGGATCTGAAACTGTATATGGAAGAACATAAGGAGAACATAATACAGCAATACACACTTATAATACCCAGTACATAATGGATTGATATTTTGCTGAGAATAGCTATGGATCTGTTCCGTGTTCAAAATGTGTGGGCATAAAAAAAGTTGAACGAAGACCATGCGGTGGTGACATTGCAGTTTGTTTGCTGCAATGAGAGGCTTATTGGATCTCTATATTGAATGCTATGCAGCCATAAAGTTAGAATGATGAACTGCCACTACATTCATAACATTAATATCTAGTGGACTTTATTTTTGGGATGCTAGTGATTTTTTCTACTCATTTTAGGTTGCTGCTCAGCTTTTTGCTTTTCTCATTAATCTATGGTTATATCATTTGAACAATGAATTGCCACTCCATTCATATCTCTAGCATTAATTTGCTTGCATAATGCTTGAATGTTCATCAGTGACATTGCTGATCGTCTTGAGGGTAAAGTCTGCCTGTTCGCAGATGATGCAAAGCTATGTAATAGGGAGGACAATCAGGAGAGAGCCTCCAGTATGAAGGAGGATCTCAAGAAACTTGAACAGTGGTCCAATGACTGGCAACTTAAATTTAATGCTAAAAAATGCAAAGTGATGCACCTGGGAAAACAGAACCCAAGAACTCAAAACTTTCTAGATGAGCATGGACTTGAGCCCAGGACTGAACGGGACTTAAATTTAATCATATCAGATGACCTTAAAGTAGAGAATCAATGCAAAAAAGTGGCATGAAAAGCAAGCAGCATCCTCCGATGCATAGGTAGGGGAATAACTAGCAGGAAACAAGAAGATCATTCCACTCTATAGATCTCTGGTGAGGCCACACCTGTAGTACAACGTCCAGGTCGGAAGGCCCCACCTGAAGAAGGACATAGAGCACTTGGAATCAATTCAGAGAAAGGCCACAAAGATGGTACAGGACCTCCATCACAAGCCATATGAGTCTAGTCTCCAAGACCTACATTTGTACTCCCTGGCACAGAGAAAAAACAGATGGAATATAATAGAAATTTTCAGATTTATCAAGGGTATAAACACTGTTCAGTAGACAAACTCTTCCATGCAAATGGAGAGGCATATACAAGAGGGCACAATCTATGCCTGAGAGGGGGAAGGTTCAGAGGCAATATCAGGAAGTACTTCTTTACAGAGAGGGTAATAGACACATGGAAGATCTGCACCCAGAATTGGTTGCAGCAAAGACAGTGAATGCATTAAAACATGCATGGGACTGACACTATGGTATAAACAAAAACAGCAAAAAATATAGGGGAAGGGGTTAGGTTCATGGGCAGACTAGATGTACCACTCGGTCCCCGTCTTCATTCAAATTCTTATGTTCTTATGTTTTTCACTTTTTCTATAGATTTGCTACATAGTATTTATAAGAACCTGTTTTTATGTTGTATGTGTCTACCTTTGTCTAGGTTTTTCATGCTTTGTACTTTCACTTTGCACTTTTGATTTCTGGCACTTGAACACTTTTATTGGTGACCACCTTTGATTTGCTTTTCTTTTTTTTTTTTTTTTCAAACTCTATTTTATTCCGCATCACCCCCAAACTCTCTCCGGTGACCTCCAATCTTCCATCTCTACCTCCTTGTGTGGCTCGGTTAGCCCCTCCACTCCTCTCCAGCACCAGGCATCCCTTGGGTCTGCCCTTTGGGAAAGGGTCACCCCCGCCCAAGGTGCTCTATCTTTTAGTATTGAGCCACCGAGCCAGTGAGGGAGGGGAGAGCAGAAGGGGCCAGGCCCGACTTCAGGAGTGTGGATCACAGAAAGAGGCACCATTGCCAATCAGCATAGGGAGTTTTTTTTTCTAGTTTATGCCCCTGTGGAGCCCAGCTGCCAAGGTAATGTACTGCCATGTCTCCACACCCTTGGCATAGAACACAATGCTTCTGTCAGCAACCTCCAGCCTCCATCAGGGGTTGCTCCTTGAGAGGTCATCTCCCTAACTCTCCCCAGGAGGAGAGAGCAGTCCTCCAGATGCTCAACTCCTCCCCCCCCCACCGACCCCCAGCAGTCCAGTCTCATTTCCTAACCTAGGTTGCTGGCATGGTGCGAGGTGTGGCATCCAGCACCTCAACCCTCAGTGCCACCAGGCCAGCCTTAATTTGCTTTTCTGAGGTCTCTAGCTCTTTAAATGTGATAGTACATAAGAAAGGATCTGTTCTTGTCATGTCACCTTTGATGAAGACATTGTTCATGATGTTGAAACATTATAGTATGTCACATGTGTTGATGTAGCAGTGGGGTCTATCTGGATACTGTTTGTAACTAATGTCAGCTTTTGGTGGATTACAGCTGTCTTGGGGTGGCTGCAGAGCAAGCCTGTTAAGACAAGTATGTGGCAGTCTGTGGATTGTATATCTGCCTAAGAGACTTCTGGAAATACTGCATTTTTTAACTTTGTGAACATGTGTTTTTATATGGTGTGCTATGTAAAAAAAAAAAGTAAAGGCAGCAAAAATTGAACTAGCTGTCTGGTGGTTATTTTGAACTTTTCAAGTGACTGTAAGTTTGCCTTTGGGTGTGCTGACATTGTAGAGTTTGCAGCTAACATACTCCATTGTTGCTTCTCTATTATCTAAAGCCCTTGGTGTATGCACCTCTACTTTAGTGTTGAGCTACTGTAACTGTGATTTGTTCAAATTTACTGTGTGACCTTGGACAAGTCATTGAAACTCCCAGTGCTCCAGCACACCAAGTCATGGGAATGGGTAGAAGCACAACCGAAAACCAAAATCTGGACACTAAATCATACCCCAAACTCCACCCCATAGTCTCTTTCTTTTTGATCACTGAACGTTTATTGCCCCTCCTCAGATGCCATTTGTTATTTTAAACAAAGACTTCAGTGGAGCAGTAAAATACAATACTTAAAGCAGCAGTACAACAAAAATGGTAACATTCTGTATTTGTCAAATTTACATTTCTAGGTGCTTCCTCTTTATTTATTTAATGAAGTTGTTTTACCAGGTAATCATGCAGAGAGATTTAACAGGTAAACATACACAAACATTCTTCAGGTACTTGACTGAAAAGAGGAAGGCAAGGGGAGGGATAGTGAGGATAAGAAGGGTCATGGAGGGACTGCACAGAAGAGGACCAAGAAAAAGCAAACATCCTGATCATTTACTTTTGCTAAGTATTCACAGTGGAGGGTGGTGGGATGGACCACCAGGGAACAGCAGGAACAAGAGTGGGAGGTGGACACAAGTCCATTTTCAGAGGGACTTGCAGCTCTAAAAGTGGACAAGGCTATGGGACTGGATGAGATACATTCAGGGGTACTAAATGGACTCTGATGAGTGCTAGATGCCCCACTGACAGTCATAGTCAACAGTTCCCTGAAAACAGGTATGGTTCCAGAGGACTGGATGAGAGCAGACATTGTCCGTCAATATAAGAGTGGCAGCATGGAGGAGGCTAGCAATTATAGTCCAGTCAGTCTCACTTCAGTGGTGGGAAAATTAATGGACACCCTGTTAAAAAAGGTTTGTAGAATAACGCATATGCAATGGGCTGCAAGGTCACAGTTAGCATGGATCAATGAGGAAGTGGTCATGCCAGACAAATCTGACTGATTTCTTCAACTGGTTGACCAGGGAAATAGATCAGTGGAGGGCAGTGGACATGGCTAGTCTGAACATTAGCAACACCTTCAACACTCTGCTGCACAAAAGACTGATAAAGAAATTGAGTGACCTAGAGGTGGGATCTAAAGAGATGACTTTGGTTATAAACCTGTTAATGGATATAAGATGGAGAGTGGTGGTTAACAACACTCACTGTAATGATGGCAGAGTGACCAATGGGGTACCACAAGGCTCAGTACTGGGACAGACCATCTTCAATGTCTTGATATGTGACCTTGCAGAAGAACTGGAATGGAAGGCATGCCTTTTTGCAGATGACACCAAATTCTGTAATAGGGTGGACATTCAGGAGGGGGTGGAGAAAATACATCGGGATCTTGGGAAACTAGAGGAGAGGACAAAAGCATGGCAGTTCATGGTCAGAGTTGAAAAGTGCAAAATCATGCTCTTAGGACATAGGAACCCATAGGATGGGGGAGAGGTACTGACAGTCACTAATCAGGAAAGGGGCCTTTGATCATCATACATGATAACCTCAAAGTGGCAGGGCAGTGTAACAAAGCAGTGGGTAGGGGCAATGGAATGCTGGCTATTCATACAGAGAGGTATCTCCAGTATGAGGATGGAGGTAGTGATAACACTGTGTTGCTGACCTGTGAGACCCCACCTGGAGTATTGTGCCTAGTTCTAGAGGTTACACCTCAGAAAGGACATCAGGTGAATGCAGTCCAGAGGAAGGCAGCTAAAATGGTGCAGGGGCTGCAACAAAAGCCCTATGAAGAGATGCTAGGGGATCTCAACATTTACAGTTGCAGCCAAAGACACTGTCAGATATTTCCTGAAATTTCTGATATCACTAAATAAAGTTCCTGTCTACCTGCAGTTCCATAGTAGGGCCACCAGAGAAAATCTCTTTAGAAATCTCACAAATCATCGGGACATACCTGAACATCTCTTTGGCTGTAACAGTTTTCACAAAAGGCAGACAGTTGATAGTATCTCCTTGGGACAGTTTCTGTGAGCCAAATGAAACTGAATGCAAGAGACAGACTACAATACTGAGAAGGAGGTCATGAAAAACAGGTTTAGGGAATGTGGGTGTCCCCAGCATGTAATTTCTCAAGCAATAGGCAAGGCTGATCAAACTGACAGAGCTTCACTTCTGGTAAGTCAAGGTCAAAGAGAGCCCAGAACACAAAAGACCAATTCTTCAGGTTTCTTACCAATGTTTGGGAAGCTTAACTCCATTATCAGGGACCATTTGAAAATATTACAGTCCACCATCTGAGGTAGGAGAGAGTTTTTGTATGCACACCCCCCACAGTAGTCACCAAACATGCAGTGACCTAACAGACAAGTTGGTGAGGTCTGATGCCCCCCCCACCACCAAGATCAAACAGCCAGGGTTCATTTTTGACCCAGCCCCTGCAGATAGTTACTAGTGTGGACATTGTGCCCACTGCAACATCCCACACAAACTGTCGGAGATCAGCAGTATGTACAAAAATGAGAAGATTAACGGAAATCTAAGACTGACATGTGACTCAAATCATGTTACATATATCCTCAAATACTTGCACAATGTCTCATATATTTGCAAAACAACTAAGAGTGGAAGAAGAGTATTGCAGAACACAAATCTGACATCTGACATTATGATGACAAATCTGTTATAGACCGGCATTTTTCTAGCAGGCAGTAGTCAGTTGCTGCTTTCAGTTTTTTTTTGGTTTGAAGAACATATCCTCTTCAAGATGCAGTGAGGACCTGGACAAATTGCTCCTGGAACATGAGGCATTTTGGATAGAGAGGTTCAAGACTCTGAACCCCTCTATTGGCCTCAATTATTCTATAGATTGGGCTACCTTCTTCTAGTCTGAATGTTTTTTAGGAGTCATTGCCTTCCTCCATTAGCCCCCATTCAGTGTTTATCTGGTTCTAGTAACATAAACAGCAGCATGACTGTATATCTTTGTGTAAGCCCCTCCCCCCTGCCTTTTTTTCAAATGACAGGTGGTATGCTGTTGAAGCTGACAGCAGTACCAGGTGGGGGACTGGGTTCGGGGATGACTAGGTTACTCGGCACAAGGGCTAGGTTTGGCTACTCTGCACAGGGGCACCCAAGTAAATCTGAACACAGGAAGCAATAACTGTAATGTCCAATACCAGGAATGGGATTCTAAAGTGTGGCTTTATTCATATCCAAACAGAACAAAACAAAGCATAGATGGACCCTCACAGGGCTACACTTCTGGTAATGCAGATTAAGAATCAGAACACTTCCTCAACATTTCAGCCCTCAGGCTCTGAACCCACCAGGCACACAGCCCAGACTTGCATGCTGCTTTGGGTACACAGCCCGAACTTTTACACTATTTTGGGATTTCCCAGGCTCGGCTCCCCTGCCAGCCACTCGAACACCTTCCATTTGACATGGACACATTTTCTGGTGGCTCCCTAAACCACCTAAGAGCCTTCGACTCCATAAGGAAAACTTCCTTTTAATCCCATGTCTGGGTACTTTCCTCAGCATTGGCCAAGTGCCTGAGGGAAAGTAATAGGGCCACAGAGCAAATCCGTAGAGGTGAATTTGGTTACTACTGATGGGGAGTCTCCCACCTCTCACTTCCACAATTCATACCCGGCCATTTCTCTGGACATTAAACATCTCTTTCTGAAAAGCTTGGTAGTATAGATTAAAGGGTAAATGCTTGGCATATTTCATCTACATGTCTTGGCTTTCCCCTTGTACTAGACTCTAACATACTTCAACATCTCTTTCTGAAAAGCTTGGCAGTGTAGATTAAAGGGTAAATGCTTGGCACATTTCCTCTACATGTCTTGGCTTTCCCATTGTGCTAGACTTGAACATACTTTTACATGGCTTAGTCCATTCCTCTAGGCCTCCCACTGTTTAAGCAGTCCAATCCCCACTTTACTTTACTCTTTGTGCTGGACTTGAACATACTTCTACTTGGCTTAGCCTATTCCTCTAGGTATCCCACTGATTAAGCAGTCCAATCCCCACTTTACAACAGTTCAGGTGAAACAATGGCCCTATGTCAGAGCGAACTCACCCTTTGGTTGCAGGTGCCCCGCAGGCAATTCTTCACAGGAATTTCTGGTGCAGCAGCACAACTTAGAATAAGGCAGCTTCTTCCCTAGCTGGAACCAGGATCGTTGCCCCTGGAATGACAGGCAAACCTTTTCACCCCCATCCCCTCAGGGATGTGGTACAGGGACCACTAACAGTGGTCTCCACCACTTCATGAACAGCTTACTGTGTTCCTCTTTTGGAGGAAACACACACCTCTCCCTTACAGTAGCTGTATATCAGAGCTTTAGGCTCCAAGAGCCTGTGCACAGACTGCTGTGCTCCTCTCTTCAAGACTGCTCACACACAATTCCCTTCAAAAACTCCCAACATTCTAACCTAACTCCCAATTGCAGATTCCAGTGTGGCTCATGCAGCTGCGAAAGTTCTATGGTGATGTCATCCCTCAGTCTCAGCTGAGACTGAGAACAGAGTGAGACAGTGTGAAATCCATTTAACTGGAGTTTCACAAGCTGCCTTCCCTGCCTACCACTAGGTGTTACTGGGATTCTAGAAACCCTGGGTAACAGGGGGGTTACATTTGTTTAATTGTTTATGATAAACTTGGTTTTCTGTTTATTTGCTCCCTCTTTTTTTTTGTATTTTTGAGTTTATTTCAGTGACTAAGCAGGGAGATGCAGGCATCCCTACCGTCCTTTAATGTTTGATCCCATTTATACAGTTTGTCCCCATAGCCCCAAATTGGCAGTTGTTTATGTTTAATTCAAATAATTTATTTACCATCTTTTTGAATTATTGGAAATATGAACTTTAATAAAGTGAATATTCTATCTAGGTGCATTCTGATCCTCTAACTAGTTTAAAATAATATTGTTGATTTCCTTTAGGGCATTTTTCTTTTGAGGCACTGAGCACTAAAGCTGTAGCTGTGACATGCCCTGGGTGGTCCCAGTGGATGGCTTGTGTTAGACATCACAGTGGATATGACATCATAATAGCATGATGCAGGCTTAGTACACTGCTATAAGGAAGCAGACTGCACTCTTCACAGTATGCGGTAGCTGCCTTTGCATCCTGCAGGAGTGCAGCATTTTTGAGTATCAGCCAACACTCAGATGGTCTGTTGGAAATCACTACCACTAATGATTAAGGTATTGAAACCTAAAATAGTGTGGTATAAATTTGAATGTTAGCATTGATTGCAGTATATGAGCTGTTCATAAGAATGAAAGGAAGATGTGTTATCTTTAATGCCCAGTACTAAAAAAATAGTTTGTTTTCTTTGTAGTATCATCTCCCTTCAAAAAGCAGTTATTTTTACTGCAAAATGCTGGGACTGTGGATGGCATAGGAACTGTTATTGTGTGTCTGCAAGCAGAAATAAATTTACCTGGATAAGAAACTTATACTTTTGTTGTTTCATGGAGATGTTTGCATCTCCTTTGCCTACATAAACTATCGCTCTCCTGACCCACACTTGAGACATTTTACAAACTCATTAATTTACTATATTTTGACTCATTAGTAAGGCAGGAATCTTTTGAAAACATTTATGGCCAAACTGGACAGTTAACCCCTATCAGTTTTTCTAGTGCAGTTCTATGTATATTTCTCTCTAACAACTGCAAGCTCAATACTGTATGTAATCTTGAAAAAACAGTATTTTTTATGAGAGGAACTGGTGAGTCTAGCAACTTTTCTTTAACTCTGTTTTAAAGTTTCAAGCAGGTACAGTCAGGCATACTGTATAACTGATACAACGGTTAATTGATCATTAGGATAATTCTGACCAATGCCTGAGATGTGGGTCATGTTCTTAGGCATCAATGGAGGTTGAATACAGAAAGGATACAGGCCACTTTCCATCACAGAGCTTGCTCAGCATTCACAACCACAAGGGAGGACTAAGCTGGGGTGTCGTGAACCACTGAGTGACTTGTGCCCTTACAAAAGGCTTAAGGCATGCAAAGAGTCAGGGTAATTTCCTCTTTCCCTGTTTCCAGTGTGAATGTTTCAGGAAAAAATTATGTAAGCCCCCCCCCCCTCACTGGGTGGGCTTACTAGCTGTGTTTGCTCCCCCCCCCTTGGCACTGTTTAGTCTGATAAGTGCCTTCCAGCCTTGTTCCCATGCTGCCACCAGGGGGCAGCATCAAGGAAAGTATTTAAGGCCCTGGTGTACCTGGGAAAAGAGGAGAGAGCAGGAGATGGCAGTTGGGTTAGAGGTATTTTGAAGGAGGGCCCCCATGGACTTGTAGGTCAGCAGTATGCAGCGTTAGTCTGACATGGGGTCTGGTACTCTGAAGGAGGATGTGCAGCAGTAGCAGTGCTCATGTGGGTCTGGGAGAGTATCCCCTACTTGTGATGTGTCCATCAGTTGCAGTGGGTAAGAAGGGCAGCAGGTGGAAAGAACAAGAACTAAATGGTGCCAGTAATCCTTCTGTGGTGAAGGGGTCCCAGTACCCCAGTTAAGGTAAGGGTCATCTGGGCGGTGGGGCTGTTGTAATAGTGGCAGCACAGCAGCAGGGCACATTCAGTGGTGGAAGCTCTGGTGTGTTTTACCTGAGTGGCAAACTGCCTGGAGGAAAAGATTAGATGGCTGGGAGAATTTTGGCCTGGGATTCACCATATGACTTGCTGTGCCCATGTCTGGGTCAGGCCCTGGGACCTACCATGCCATGTCTGAGGTAGGTCCATCAAACCCATTAAGGGCCAAGGTTTCCTGAGGGAATGCAAAATTGAGGAAGGGAGCCACCACTTTACTTGTGCAGCCCAGTGCCAGTGTGGAGTAGCCCTAGAAGTATTGTGCACCGTTTTAGCTCAGGAAACTGTTGGAAATATATTTTGGGAGCAGCCACAGAGGCTTTTGCTGCAAATCTGTCCTGAGGTCATTTTGGCTCAGCTGGCCTAGTAAGGCACTCCCCCATTTGGAGGTAAACAGGATACAAGAAATAAAGGAATTCAATCTATCAGAAGGGCTTCTGTGGAAGAAGCTGTTAATACTAAGGAGCCAGTTTTGGTCTATTTCTCTCTAGACCTGTGTGTAAGTAATCTTGCTGCATTCTGACTGAACATTCCGTTTGACTCCCTCTGCTCTCAGCCCCATGGAGCTGCTTGAGTTTCATTTATTGCATAATCAAAATAGTCTGGGCTTAATCATTTCAAGACCAAGAATAAAGTTCTTGGTTTGCAGTAACAGTGATTGAGGTGTCCATTATTGGTTAATGAAGTGAGCATTAATGAATTCATTTTTAAATCTGTGCTGAGTTGTCACTCTTGCCTCTTGAGATAAGAAAAATCCTGTTCATCCCCCCCTTTTCTGGGGATGGTAACAGCTGATGCAGATGAATTTGGTGCTGTTTTCTTTTACCACTGCCACCTGGTCCAGGAAATCTTGCTGGGGTAGAGGTAGGCCGCATCTGCTTATGAAGATGTCACAAGGTAGGCTACCTCTTTTCTATATGGTTCAGCAGCAAAGAGTGTCAAGGTCTAGAGCGTTTCTGGTCTGTGGCCCCTTTCCCACACTATAACAATCAAACCCTAGACATAGAGGGAAAGGTGGTGTTACAATTATAACATTTTATTTAATCATAGTTTTAGCATGGGGTTGTCCCATGCAAAAATAAAAAGGGTTCTTGGGACACAAGAAAGAAATAATATTTTAATGTAGTCTTCATAATATAAATGTGGGTTCCCTGCCTAATACTTGCCTTGTATTCTACTTTCATTTGTCCACCAAAATCGAGTGACTTGGTGGTGACAGTTGCAGGTTTGTTGTGCCTTGTTTGTCTCAGGAAAGTTTAGTGCACTTATTTTGGGTAACGCTTTTTATTAGACTAACTCAAGAATTTTCACAGTTTTGGGGACTTCTGAGGTTCATTCGTAAGGTGACAGTTCCATCTGTGACACACTAGGACCAGGCTAACAGTGATATCAGATGACAGGCACATTGCTGTTACTGGAAATTTCTGAGGAGGTATGGCAATTGGGGGGCACTGGGAAGTCAGGCATGTTTAATAAATCAACAAGTAAGAAAGCGTTATTGCTATGTGGCTGATTTACTGGGAGTAGGTGTGCCGTGACCTTTACTTCTCCGGGTTCAATATTGTCACAGGCACCCGGTTCTTTGAGTTGCTCTTGTGATTTATGGGGCACATACAGTCAGGGGTGTAGCCAGGAATTTTAAACTTGTACTCAAAACTGATGCACTGTTGCCCCAGCCCCCCCATTATGTAAACATAAACCAAAATATATGCTGCTACGCCACACAATTGTCCCCTCCCCCTCTGTTTGCCATGTCTGGGTTCAAGTACAGTAATCAGTTTCCTCCTGTAATCCTCCTTCCTTTGTTTTTCTGCCTGCCTGGTAAGTTGTTCTTGTTTGTGTATTTGGCTGGTGGCATCAATGCTCCATAGCAAACAACAACAAAGGCAAAAGGGCTCAGTGCGACACAGACACAATGTTACTCACAATGTCCTTGTGCTCCTCTTTTTGTTGCCCCTGCTTGATTTGCTGCCCCTGCCAGATTGTTTTTACTGTACTCTGCTGCATACAGTGCGTATGCCTGCCGACACCCCTGCATACAGTACATGTACATGTGATGGAGTGACATGTTTAAACACCTGATCTACATATTGCATCACACAAGCAAGCACTGGCCAATGTCAATCATGTTTGTTGCTTACATTTGTTGTGCAGTTGTTGGGCCTAGATAGCATAGAAGTTAAAATTAAAAAAACAAGTTTTAGTCGTGAAATTTTAATGACTAGGAAAAGTAGAGGTTCACACATAACTTTGTTTTTTTTTAGATTGTGATCCTGAAATGTCAACGTATTGTTTTTACTACCCCACCATATGGACATGACAGGTGTCATTTACCATATCCCATGTGAAATGTGATTTTGTGTAATGACCGTGAAAACTTAAAAAAATGATACCTGTCATGTACATGTGGTAGGGAATAAAAATGATCTGTTTTTAAAATATGGCATCACAATCTCAAAAAACAGCAACATTATGATTAAACATTGAAAAATGTTCACATTTCTTTATAACTTTGTTTTCTGAGATTTTGACCAAAACATTTTCAATGTAGCTTTTTAATACTGCTCTTACAGATTAAGACGGGTCTAATTTTTTAAATCTTGTCTAAAAGGTGATGTTGCAGAATGAGTGCAAAAATATGTTTCAGTGGGAATGGGACTTTGAGAAATTAATCCTGTGTTGTTCAAAAGGTGAGATAATAAAAGCATTTTACAATTTTGGGGACAAAATCTTGAAAAACAATGAACTTATGAGTACTGAATTGAAAATAAAAATGCATAAAAAAACATTAACCAGATATACCTTGTTTTTAGTTCACAGTCAGGAATGGAAGCAAAAGCATCAGCAGACGGTTGGAGGAGTGCATTTTGGTACCCTCACAAGGAAAGTGAGTGGGGTAGGAAAGGGAAAGGGGAAATTGTTTAACCAGGAAATGCACAGTAAGCCAAAGCTTGTATCCAGGTGTGACCGGGGAGCACAAGGAAGCTAAATGACTTGCTCAGGGTCACACAGTAAGGACATTGGGGCTGTGGAATTGGATTCAACCCAGGTATCCAGGTTTGTAGCTCAGTGCCCTAAACCACAGGGCTATTCTGCCTCCAAACCCTCCTCCAGGGGATAATGGGTGGTAAGTGGTTTGAGGGGGATCAGGGCTGGGTAGAAGGGACTGGGAGACATCATTAGACTGTCTTCTTTTTTCAAGTTCAAAAAATAGATTTTTTTTACATATCTGCCATTTCTGATGCTTAAAGAGAAATGTCTACAAGGCCACAAAGTATAGCAGCAACTGAGGAAATGCCTATGTAGAGCATTAACACAATGTTTTTACTTACCTGCTGGGTTGGCATTTTACTTTGAAAGATCCATACCATCCATAACTTCTCCAGAGCTGCCCACAGCTGTCTCAGGCACCTGGATGGCTTCTGCTGTGTCGGTTATGCTAATGAGGGATAGCAACCAATGGCAGAGTTTCTTGCCCTCATTAGTATAACCCACACAATGGAAGCCACCTGGGTGTGTGAGATGACTGAGGACAGCTCTGGAGCTATTATGGATGGTATAGATCTTTCAAAGTAAAATCCCAGCCCAGCAGGTAAATAAAAACATCAGTTTAATACTAAAAGCCATACTCATGCTTTTCTGCAGCAAGTGGTGCACTTTGTGAAGTTTCAGGAGTTTCCCTTTAACTTGCAGTACTTGTGACATGATGCTGGAATGCATTTTATATGGTTTAATAATCATGTCTTAAGTTGCACAACTGCAACAAAATCATGCTGTAATTATTTTACAATATAGCCCATTGTGTCTAAAGGAACTTAAAAGCACTGAGAGAGATTGATAGTGCAGTAACTGGAAACATGAAGTGGCAGGAATTCCTGTTATCAGCACTTACCCACAGCCATAGGCAATTCCATGAACTGGTTTTACTTGGAGTGAGACAGTTGACCAGTACACTGGTTAAGATACCTTTGTCTTGCAGAAAATGTCATGCATTTTTTGACTTCCACCTCAGCACCCTGACAGGACAGCTCTTGAGAAAAGCAGAATGGACTGTGGTTTAACATTTCATCTAAAGGACAGCTCAGCTAGACAGTACCCCAAGTACTGCACTGGAGTGCCACAGTTTGGGTCATCATGAGTCCAAATCCCATTGTGGTACTAGAACTTGTGAACTTCTGTCCAACACTTGGATGTGTTGCCAACCAAACAGCACTGACAAAAATATACAACCTTCATTAATTGTACTGACAAATGTGTATATTGCAATAGAGTCCTCTGCTCTCCTGTGGGCAGTAAAGAGTTAACAACATTCTGTTTGCAGATAAGTAAACACTACCCATGTGACAGCTAGTGGTCTGCTTGAAAAATTCACTTCAGGCTCTACATTATTTTAACAGTTTCTGTTTGTGAATTGATGGTGCTTACAAGCGCTCTTGTTATGAATTATAATCAGCATTTTTAATTACTTTGGGTCTGTTTTTACCCTTCAATTAGGGAGACACAAGCACCAAGAGTAGATATATACAAATAAGTGCTCATTGGCATCTTTTCTGGAATCAAAGGCAGCCCCAGAGGTGTGACTGTGCGGTTACCCCTTCTCACTTCTAACTGAATATACAATCATCCTGACCTTGGAAATGTAAATTACTGCAGCTGGAAAGGCACCGATCTGAGTGTTGGGGAGGGGGAGTGACACAATTTAAAGGGCCAGCTGTGTTTGTTCTTCTACATTGTCATGCATTAGAACAGTCTACCCTGTGCTGAAGAGACTGCCTTGCTTTTCATACATTACTTAAAGTAAATTTTAAACTATCAGTCTGAACTCCCATGTTTTTCACTCTGAGTTCTTGCTTTAGATGCTGATGTTCAGTTTCTCTATCCTGTGCCTCTGAACTAGTTTGGGACATAATTTAATGAAAACCAGACCAACTAACTGGTTGTAAATCAGTACTTGTTAGGTCCACTTGTCTTACTGAGCAAAAGCTGGAGTCAGGAATGTACATAGGTGGTTTAAAGCAGATATAGAAATTCATAAATCAGGTAGATACATAGGTGGTTTAAAGCAGATATAGACATTCCTAAATCAGTTTTGACTGTTATTCTAATCCAATCTGTTCTTCTTTCACTGACACCTTATAATACTGATTGATCCTAACTATTCATAGGTGTCTGTCCTATTTCAACTTCAAATCCAGGATAGTGGTTTTAGTGTCAATGTTTGAGGGGCAAGGAGCAGTGGAGGATTTACTATTTGTCCTCACCCAGTGCCTCATAGGTGTTATGCACAGAAAGGAAGCAATGCTATTTTAACCAGCCATCCTTATAGAGCTTTCAGTGCTACAGGAAGAGCTTAGTGATCTAGGGTCAGATATTCAAAACTTTGTCAAGTGGGCAAAGTGATTGCTCCCTGATTGCCTGGGGATTGCGTCTAAGCACGATATTTAAAGGGGACAGTTGTGTGCACTAAAAGGGGTAGTGTGTGTGTTAAACAATAATGTATATGGCGGGCAAAGGGAGGGGTATGGACATGAAGTCGGGAACAGCGCACTATACAATGCAGTAGCACTGTACAAAAGGAATACCGCAGGCCACCTTACACTTTGCAATTACCACTGAGAAAAAGGCCAACCTACTCTCAGCAAGCCTAGTGTCCATCAGAGCCATTGCTGCTAACAACCACATTTTGGGGTTGGGGAAGCCCACCTGCCTCCTGGTCCCAATTCCTAGGCCAATTAAAATTACAGTCTACCCTGGTGTCCAGTGGTCCCCCTCACCTTCCAATCCCCAGACCCAGCAAAGGTAAAATTTCCCTGGTGTCCAGTGGTCCTTCTGATCCTAGTCCCTGTCATAGACAATGTACTCCCTCATGTCCAGTGGTCCCTCTTCCTCCAATCCCTGTCCCCTTCATAGAGAATGTATTCCATGGCATCCAATGGTCCCCCCTACTGTCTGATCTCTGTCCTCATTATAGAAAATGTATTCCCTTGTGTCAGCTGGTTCCCACCACTCTCCGATCCCAAACCCCGGTAGACAGAAACCCCTCCCTGGTGCCCAGTTGCACCCCCACCCTCCAATCACTTGCTGCAGGCCTTTAGACAAAGTCCCTAGTGTGTAGTAGCTCCCCCCAGACTGCCTGCATTGGGTATATCATTATGCCACCTCCCCCCATTATCTTAATCGTTGGTGCAGTGGAGAGCCTCTACAGCGACCAGCACAGGCCTCCTCTCACCACCTTGGTTGGCCATCATATGCACTGTCAGTGTACGGGTATCCTATGTACTGTACAGGAAGCATGTGTGCTGTCTACTGTGGACAGCCATGTATGACCACCATGTAGAGTGGGTGGGGCTTTACTTCTTTAAAGAGCTAGTATACTGCTTGGAATTAATGGTAACTTTTAGAAGTTGTCAACTATCACTTATGTCTGCAGTACATTTTTTGTTTCCATTTTGTAAATTAGAAGATTTTGTACCTAAAAGCACTAGGTGTGATGTGTGGAACAGCACTCTATCTTGAGGCTGACATCATCAGTTTTGTTCCTCCCTATACATTATCAGCAATGTGATCTCACTGACTGTGGCATCACTAGTATCCAAGACCAGCCAATATCCAGCTGCTTGATTCATAACTTGTGACATATTTTACTAATCAGGCAGCAAGGCTTGTGATGTAGCAATGAGTGAGGTTGCATGCTAATGATGCAATGGGAAGAACAGAACTAGATATATCTGCTTCCAGGTAAAGCATTACTTTTCACAGCACACTCAGTACTTTTAGGCAGTAAACTATCCCATGAGCACTTCAGAAATAAAAAGTAATAAAGAACTACTTTTACAAATTACTAACGTTTTCTGCCTGCTCTAGTTTGGCACTACTAGCTCTTTAAGTAGCCTCAGCCTACTGGTCCTCTACTTCAGTTCAGAGCAAAAAAGACAGAGCTCAAGGGTGTTACAGTGTGGGCATCAGCATGGGACAGACGTTCAGTAGGAGAATTTGCACCCACAGTGTGACACTTATTTACAGCAGCATATTGCACTGTTATAGTGTTGCTACTAGGGGTGGGAGAAAAAAATCTTCCGAGGGTGGAATCCCATCGAAAGTCTGACTTTCCCTTACACAGAAGTTTGGAAATTGATTTCCAAACTTCCGCAGAACTTTTGCCACAATCACCACTCTTTTCATCATCAAATTGCCACCCAAAAAGCCCTGGTGACTAGTGCAGTGGTTCCTCCCTCAACCGCCCCACATGTAAAAAAAATTATCCCTGTTGGCTAGCGGTCCTCCCTTCACCGGTAACACCCCACCATAAAATGTACAGAACTCCCGCCCCCCAAATCCCTATCTTCACTGTCCTGTTAAAAAATCTCTGGTGGTCTAGAGGTTTTATTTTAAATTTAAACCCCATCCCAATGCTAAGCCCCAAATCCTATTCCCATCCCTGGTGATCCAGTGCTCCCCCACCCAGCCTCCCCAGCAGCCAGGTGTCCCACAACCCCACTCCATCCCCCATCATAAACCCTGGCAACAGCGGACTGGCACAGCCCTCCTTTCTCCTCCACGGTTGGTCCACCGACTGAGCTGTCAATGAATGAGAAGTACACTCATTCATTGACTGCTTAGTTGGTGGGATGGCCGTGGAGAAGAGAGGAGGGCTGTGCCAGTCTGCTGCTGCTGGGGTTTATGATGGGGGAGGGAGCGGGATTGTGGGACACCTGGCTGCTGGGGAGGCTGGGTGGAGGTCACTAGATCACCAGGGATTTGGGACTGTGAATTGGGAATTGGGAGGGGGTTTAAATTAAAAAAAAAAAAACTAGACCACCATAATTTTTTGTAGCAGGACAATGCAGTGGAGATAGGGATGGCGGGGTACTGTACATTTTGTGGCAGGTGGATTATTGGGTGGAGGGGAAGGGAGGGACCAATAGCAATCAGGGATATTTTTTTACTTGTGGGACAGGTGGAGGGAGGGACCACTAGCCACCAGAGCTATTTTTCTTCATTTCCAGGTGAAATTTAACCTGGTAACGTTCGCGGAAGTTTTCCACTCCACTACGGGTGGAAGTTCGGAAACTTTCATGGAATTCCCTTAATTTCCACGGAAGTTCCACAGAGCAGAAAACAGCAGTTTCGTCCACCCCTAGTCACTACTGTAAGTATATATTATTATCCCTGCATTTTGCAGTTTGTGTTCTGCTATTAGCTAAGCATTTGATGTATATAAGATTATGTGAGTTCAAAATTTATTTATTTATACATCGGTTTACAACCTTTGAGCCAGAGGCTCATTTCCAAAGGTACCTCGTCACAAAGAGGACAAACACAGTACAACATATAGTTATAATACTGTGGTTACAGCTTACATCTCTGAGGTTACAGTTTTGGTAGAACAGGCAGTTATAACTTAGTTACAATTTAAGTGTTACAGGAATGGTAATCACAGTTTTATCAGTCAGTATAGGAGAGCCACTCAGACAGCTTTGTCAGGGCATTTCGAACTAGATCACCTAGGGCAGGAACAGCTACGCATGCTAAAGAGCTGATTCTGGAGTGAGATTTTGAAACGGGAGATTGTACGGGTGTCAGTGATGAGGTGTGGAGAGTGTTGTACCAGGAGGGAGCTCTGTAGCAGAAGGACCTTAGCCCATGTGTGGTCCTGAGCCTAGGGTCAAGGAGGGTGGCCTTAGAGGTGTTACGAGTATTGACTAAGGGTTGTGCAAGGTGGATAGAGGTTGTCAGGCCAGGTGGGGATAGTCCAAGGAGGGTTTTTTTTGTAATGAGGCAGGTTTGGAATCTGAGCCGTTCGTCCAGGTTAAGTAGCCTGGCCATATCATATAGTCCGCAGGTATGTGTGAGCCTAGGGGCACCCGTGATTAATCTACAGGCCTTATTCAAGGTGAGGCAAATTTTCTTGAGGGTGGTCGTGTCTGCAGCACCATACACAGGCAAGCCATAGACTACAAGGGACAGTATTGATGAGGTGACTGCAAGTCGGAGGGCATTGGGGGGGAGGCAGTGCTCATAGTGGTAAAGGATGCCTAGCCGCGTGTTAGTAGCAGAGGCTAGATTATCTATGTGGTCATGGAATGTGAGTGCTGAGTCAAAGAAGACCCCAAGGTATTTGTACAGGCGGACTAGATCAAGAGGATGCTTGGTGCCAGGGAGGATGTGGAGTGGGAAGTCTCTGGATTTGTTTTGGGGATGGGCAAAGAGCATTGCTTTGGTTTTTAGATTGAGTACAAGTCTGTGCTTTTGAACCAGGCTTCGCATCACCAAAGGCTTGTTGCAAGGAGTTTTGTAGGGAGTTGAGGTTTCGTGGGCGTAAATGACGGCGCCATCTGCATACAGCAAGGTTTTACCAGAACAGGCTTTGGGGAGGGTATTAAGATATAGAGAGAAGAGAAGAGGACCAAGGATGGAGCCCTGGGGGACACCTGAGCGGATAGGGCATGTATCGGAGAGGGTCATATTAATTTTAACATGTTGGGAGCGGGCAGACAGATAGCTGGAGCACCAGGAGACTGGACCAGGGGCCAAACCGGAGCGGCTGAGGGTTTCCAGCAGTAGGGGGTGGGAGACCATGTCAAAAGCCTTAGAGAGGTCAATAAACACTGCCCCGGCGAGGGCGCCAGAGTCCAGGGAGGAATGAAGAAAATTTGAAAACTCAATTAGGGCTGTGCCGGTACTGTGCCCTGCCCGGAAACCATGTTGCTCATGGCAGAGGATGTTGTATTTGGTTATGTAATCCATGATTTGGGTAGCCACCAGTTTTTCTAGGGCTTTGGAGAGGGGTGGGAGAATGGAGATGGGCCGGTAATTCCCAGCAGATGACTTGTCACCTCCTTTGTGAATGGGTGTAACAAAAGCTTAAGGATATTTTGTAAATCTTTGTTAGTCCAATAAAAGGTATCAACTCACCTGTTTTGTGCACCTAATTATTTTAGCTAAGCTTCTGCTGTAACTTACAGTCTATTACAAATATTTTTACACAAACTGCTTAGTTAGTTAATTTCTATTTTACAATTACCTTACTTGTTACACTTGATACACTATCTACAGGATGGAGAGGGAGGGTAAAGGAGGAGGAGGAGGAGTAGCTCTTTAAATAAGGGAAGGAATCAAAGCAACAGAACAAAAGGAAAAACAGGGAGGAAAAGAAGCACTGTGGGTAAATTTGGAGACAGGCAATGGCACCACAATCTGCACAGGGGTTGTATACAGACCCCCTTGTCAGGGGGAGGAAATGGACAAGGAAATGATAGAAAGTATACTTAGAATGGCAGAAAAAGGGAGATATTGCTGATGGGTGAGCTGAATATGCCAGATGTTAACTGGAGTGCAGTTGCAGCAGCCACTCGAAGAGTGGGTTATTCTAGATGCCCTACAGGGGCATGCCTTAGACAACTAGTATTGGAGCCCACTCGAGAGGGAGCAATCTTAGACCTGGTTCTCTCAAATGCAGATGGAGAGAGGATCACAGATGTAGAAGTGGGTAGCCATTTGGGAACTAGCGACCATCGAGCAGTATGGTTCACAATAAACACAGCAATAGAGTCAAGCCATACAAAGGCAAAAGTCCTGGACTTTAGGAGGGCTGACTTTGACAAAATGGGTGAATGCCTAAGGAATGCACTAGCAAATGGGCAGGAAGGAGGGGTGGAAGAACAATGGGGAATAATAAAAACTGCCATCACAGAGGTAACAAGCCTTTGTGTGAAGCAAGTAAACAAAACAAACGATGTAAGAAACCACTATGGTTCTCAAAGGAAGCAGTGAAGAGAAAAGAAAGCATTCAGGAAGTACAAGGAATCACAGAAGGAGGAGGACAGAGAACTGTGTCAGTTAAAGCAAAAGAAAGCTGGGAAGGCAGTCAGAACAGCAAAGGCCCAAACCAAGGAAAAGATAGCCAACTCAGTTAAGAAGGGGATAAAACCTTTTATAGGTATATCAGGGAGCAAAGGAAGACCAAGGGAGGAATAGTGAGGCTTAATAAAGGAGGGAGGGAGGGAGAGGGTGGGCAGAGGGTGACTGTGAAAAGGTAGAGATATTAAACAAATATTTTTGCTCAGTATTTACAAATGAAGAGGGAGGTACCTAAACAAACAGTAGAAACACTCTGATACAGAAGTTGATACCTGCACATTTACAGAAGAAAGGGTTATGAAAGAACTCTTAAAATTGAAGGAGGACAAAGCAATGGGGCCTGATGGGATTCATCCCAGAATTCTAAAAGAACTTAGGGTAGAACTAGTGACACCACTGACTACCCTCTTTAACAAATCATGGGAGGATGGGGTGGTGCCCAAGGACTGGAGGAGGGCAGATGTAATTCCCCTTCACTAAAGTGGGAGCAAGGCAGAAGCAGGAAACTACAGACATGTTAGTTTAACCTCAGTGGTAGGGAAAATGATGGAATCTCTTCTGAAGGAAAGAATTGTTGAGTATCTAGAGGCCAGAGGGGCACAGGACCCAAGGCAGCATGGATTCACAGTGGGAAGGTCATGCTAGATGAATCTGATAGATTTCTTTGACTGGGTGACCAAAGTAGTAGATCAGGGAGGGGCTGTGGACATGGCCTACCTAGACTTTAGCAAGGCATTTGACACAGTCCCACACAAAAGATTAATATACCAGTTAGCCAACCTGGGAGTGAGTCTCAAGATGACAGCCTGGGTAAAGAATTGGCTGGAGAATAGGACACAGAGAGTAATAGTAAATGGAGTCCACTCTGAAGAAAGGGGGTTACTAGTAGTGTACCGCATGGTTCAGTATTAGGACCAGTCCTCTTCAATGTCTTTATAAGTGACATTGCAGAGGGACTGGAAGAAAAAGTATATCTCTTTGCAGATGACACAAAGATCTGCAATAGAGTTGATGCACAAGGTGGGGTGGAAAGGATGAGAAGGGACTTGGCAATGTTAGATGAATGGTCAAATGTATGGCAGCTTAGATTCAATGCTAAGAAGTGAAAGGTAATGCACCTGGGAAACAAAAACCCAGAGGAAGAGTACACAGTGGGGGGTGAGATACTAAGAACAACAAAAATGGAAAGAGACCTGGGGGTAGTCATATCAGATTACCTAAAGGTGAGCAAGCAATGTGAGAGGGCAGCAAGGAGGGCTTGGGGGATACTGGGATGCACAGGGAGAGGCATCACCAGTAAAAAACAGGAAGTTATTATCCTCTGTACAGACAGCTGGTGAGACCCCATCTGGAGTACTCGTGCAGTCCTGGAGACCACCTCCGTAAAGACATAGACAGGATGGAAGCTGTCCAGAGGAGGGCAACTAAAATGGTGCAGGGTCTGCACCGGAAGATATATGAGAGAGACTTAAGGAGCTAATATGTAGCCTCAAGGAAAGGAGGGAGAGGGGGCATGATAGAAACTTTCAAGTACCTCAAGGGAATCAACAAAGTCCAAGAGGGTAGCATCTTTCAAAAAGAGGTGTGCAAGAACAGGGCACAATTTGAAGATAGAGGGGGTGGCCAGAGGAATTTAAGGAAAGTATTTTTTCCTAGAGAGGGTTGAGGATGCATGGAATGGCATTCCGGAGGAGGTTGTGGAGTCAAAAACAGTGGTGGAATTCAAGCATGCATGAGACAGTCATAAGGCAATTCTAGGGGGTGGGGGTAGGAAGAAGTAGGCTGCTGGTTAACTAGGATCTGCAGCTTATCCAGTAGGTAGGGAAATGAGCAGACTGGGTGGGTCAAACGGTCCTTATCTGCCATCAAATTCTATGTTTCTATGTTTCTACTGTTTAAAGAGCAGCTGACACCTCCAGGAGGACTTTATCAGAGCATAATATTTAGACACAGTATGGCTTGTATTTCACATTAGTTCTGTATTCCACCTCCCCATTATTTATTACTGATGTAATTTGCATGAAAACAGGATCTTTGCTCCTGAAGAGTTAATCCATTCTTGTTACTTTTTCCTTACCTGAAGTCATAATGTACTGCTTGTGATGTCACATTTACTGCCATGGCAACATAGACATAGATACATAGATACATAGACAGTGTCGGCAGATAAGGGCCTATGGCCCACCCAGTCTGCCCATTTGATCTTGTAAGTTCAGTTTGTTTTCCTAGAAGTCTGTTGCCCCTTACCCCTGACCTCCAGAATTCCTTTATGTCTATCCCATGCATTCTGAAATCCCGTGATTGTTTCAGCCCTCACCACTTTCTGGCAGGTGTTCCACTTGTCCACCACCCATTCTGTGAAGAAATTCTTTCTCATGTTTCCTCTGAATCGTCCTCCCTCCAACTTCATCCCATGCCTCTAGTCCTGGAACATCTTTTCGCTTAAAATAGCGTTTTCCTGCACCCTGTTCCTCCCTGTAAGATACTTGTATGTCTCTATCATATCCCCTCTCTCCCTCCTCTCCTCCAGGGAGTACATGTTCAGTTCTTTCAACCTGTCTTCATAGGACTTGTGATGCAATCCATGCACCATCTTTGTTGCCCTCCTCTGAACCTTCTCACCCTGTCTACATCCTTACATAGGTATGGTCTCCAGAACTGTACACTGTACTCCAGGTGGGGCCTCACTAGTGTCTTGTATAGTGGAATTATGACCTCCTTTTCCTGCTGGTGATGCCCTTCCTATACATCCCAGCATCCTATTTGCTTTACCTGCTGCCTTGTCACACTGTTTTCCACTTTGAGGTCATCAGAGATGACAACCCCAAGATCCTTTCCTGCTTGGTGCATGCTATATCCTCACCCCCAAATGATATATTGTGCCAGGGTTTTTGTGCCCATATGCATTATCTTGCACTTCTTTGGTATTGAATTTCAACTGCCAAACCCCTGACCATTCTTCAAGTTTCTGCAGGTCGCTTCTCATTCTGTCTACACCCTCTGGTGTGTCTACTCTGTTACAGAGCTTTGTGTCATCAGCGAACAGTGAAATTCTGCCTCTAGATCCCATGCTAAATGTCACTGATGAAGATGTTGAATAGGAACGGTCCCAGCACTGATCCCTGTGGTACCCCACTGGTCACTCTTCCCTCTGTGGAGTGACAGCCATTTACCACCACCCTCTGTGTCCTGCCACCCAGCCAGTTACCTACCCACCACACTACTGTCCTGCCCACACCCATATTCCCCAGTTTGTGTAATAGTCTTATATGTGGCACAGTGTCAAAGGCCTTGCTGAAGTCCAGATAGGCCATGTCCACTGCCCTCCCCTGATCCACCTCCCTAGTCACCCAGTCAAAAAATTCAATGAGGTTGGTCTGACATGACCTCCCCCTGGTGAAACCATGCTGCCTTGGGTCCTGTAGTCCATTGAAAACTAGATGTTCCACCAATCTCTCCTTCAGTAGTGCTTCCATGATCTTCCCCACTACCGAGGTGGGGCTGACTGGTCTGTAGTTCCCTGCTTCCTCTTTGTTCCCACTTTTGTATAAGGGGACTACATCTGATGTCCCAGTCTTTGGTACCTCCCTGTTTCCAGTGATCGCTAAACAGGATAGCCAGAGGTTCAGCCACCACCTCTCTAGTTCTTTAAGGACCCTGGGTGCACCCCATCTGGCCCCATTGCTTTATCAACTCTTATTACTTCCAGTTCCTTCAGGACCCTTTCGTAAAGGGACTTGTGTCCATTTCTGCACCATTCTCACTCCTTGTACTCCTTCAGACCCATTACCCTCCTCTTCCTCAGTAAAGACTGAGCAGAAATACCTGTTCAATATGTCAGCTTACTGTTGTCATCTCCTCCAGCGTCTCCCATCCTCCCCTTCAGTCTCACTATCCTCCTTTGTCTTTCGTTTTTCTTATGTGACCTGTAAAGGTTTGTCCCTCCACCACTGATTTTGCAATGTGTTCTTCTGTCTGAGCTTTGGCTTCCCTTACTGACCTCCCTGCCTCCCTTTGCTTCTCCTGGTACTTCTCCCTATCCCCTTCTGCCTGTGTCTTTTTGTATTGCCTGAATGCAATCTTTTTGGCTTTCACTTTCTTTGCTACCTCTTTGGAAAACCATAATCATCTCCTCTTCCTTTTCCTCTTGCTAACCTGCTTAATGCATAATTCTGTTGTTCTTGTAATCCCCATTTTAAATACTGACCACTGTTCCTTAACCCCTGATTCCTGTCCCATTCCCCTTAATGCCTCTTTCAAGTATCTCCCCATTTTCCCAAAGTCTGCCCCCCTAAAATCCAGGATACGTGTTTTTGTGTGGTTTGGTTCTGCTTTTTCTGTGATTTCAAACCACAATGACTGGTGGTCACTGTTTCCCAGGTGCTCCCCCACTGTTACTCCATCACACTGTCCCTGTTTGTGAGCACAAGGTCCAGTATTGCCTTCTGCCAAGTTGGTTCCATGACCAGTTGCTTGAGGAAGGCACCCTGAAGGGAGTCCAGGATAAATCTGCTCCTAGTTGATGCTGCTGCTGGGATGCTCCGGTCCACGTCTGGAATATTGAAGTCTCCAACCAGTACTACCTCACCCTTGTCTGCCATCCTTTGAATGTCTAGCATCAGCTCCCTATCTGTTTCTTCCTCCTGGGCTTTTGGTCTATAGACCACACCTGTGCGGATGACTGTCCCCATTTTCCTTTCCAGCTTAAACCACAGTATCTCTCCCCCATTTTGTTCCTCCTGGATCTCTGTGGCCCTTATGTCATTTTCACATAAGTGCCACCTCCTCCTCCTTCCTGCCTGCTCTGTCTCTTCTGAATATGTTGTAGCCAGGTATGGCCATCTCCCAGTCGTGGTTATCATTACACCAGGTTTCAGTGATGGCCACAATGTCCAGGTCTGACTGTACCATGACAGCCTCCAGATCTTCCATCTTGTTGCTAAGGCTCCTGGCATTTGCACACATGGCTTTCCATGATTTGACCTCCCTAGACTGTTTCACTGTTCTACTCTAGCCCCTTCCTTGGTTGTCATTTATCCCTGGTTCTCCTTGCTGTCTGCCCTTCTGCTGAATTTTGCCCTTTTCTGCTTATCCACCTCTTGGGCACTAATCTCCATCTTTTGCACACTGCTTTGCAGAGATAGCCACTCCTCTGGTTCACTGGTTCCACTGCTAGCTGTAGGGGGTGAGCAAGTAGGTACCATCCTTGCTGGCCTTCCACCCCCCTTTGCTGGTTTAAATGCTTGTCAATGTAGCATTTAAACTTATCATTGATCTTGGATTCCCCTCCAGGATAGCTGCAGGCCATCAGGCTTGAACAAACCTCCATCCCTCCAGGTGGGTCCCCAGTCACCAATGAATCCAAACCCTTCCTTACAGCACCAGTTCTTAAACCATGAGTTAAAGTTCCTGGTGCATGCACTCCTATGCTCTCCCTTGCCTCTCACAGGTAGTACTTCTGAGAAAGTGACAGAAGTAGCTACTTGCTTGCGACCCCTCCCCAGTTTCCTAAACTCTTCCTGAACTTCCTTTGGCTCCCCATTTGCCAGGTCATTAGTACCTAGGTGGATAATGACATCCAGCTCACCCTCCGTCTCTTGCCTTCCCAGTGATCCCCAGGATCTTCCTTCCATCCCTCGTGCCGTGGCACCTGGTGATACCTCACCTCCCTGTCCTCCCCTCCCTGTATTCTAGCTGGATCCCTCTTATGATGGAGTCCCCACCAGGATTCGCTTCCTCCTCCTCTGGGGTCCACTGCTTTCCCCGCTGAGGTCACTTCCTTGGCTAACCTCCACATCCTTTCCTTCCACTTCTCTGGGTACCTCCATTTGGTTGTCCTCATTTGCCAGTGTGGCATATGAGTTCTTGAGTGGAATAGGATCTGGGATGTGACTCTGCCTGACTGCTCTAACCCTCCCTGAGCCCACTGTCATCCAAGTGCTCCTCGTTCTCGGCATCCTTTGTGGCAGTTGCATTGGACTGGGTGGTCCCTGGATAGGGGTGATGGTACTCCTGACCCAGTTTACTTCCGCTCTGAGTCTGGCTTCCTCATCCCGCAGTCCAGAGAGGTGCATGCAGATAGGGCAGCACCTCAGTGTCCAGAAGGTCTGCCTGAATATTGCTGCCCCACAGCCACTGCATTGCACCACTCCCCACATTATACTGCAATTCCACTACTTGTCTGCTACTGAAGCTCTCCTAGTTCCCTTTTTATTAATTTACTGTACTAAAAATCCTGCCACTGATCCTCAGATAATTTTTTTTTTTTAAAGAACAAGAAACCAATAAATAAATAAATGAGTCAAAACACTTGTCGTGCTGAGGGTCGGCTTCTTCCCCCTTATGCCCCTCCTACTTCACACCCCTTACTATACCCTGTGTTTAGCTGCTGTCAATCAGATTTAACAGGGCATATAATTAAGAGTTGGGGGAAGGGGAGGGAGGGGGAAAAATTTGCAGCAATTAAAGACAGCACAGAATTACACCACTACTATGTTTTAAATTTTCTACAGCCCAAAAACAATTATATGTAAAGACAGCAAAGAAAGTATAGTGTCACTAAAAGCCCACAATCTAAGTTGAAAAGAAAAATAGCAATTACCAGTTACTCTAAAGCACTGAATTGAATATATTTCCTTCCTTCCCCTTCTGGCTTCTTCTGAGAAAATAAAACTCTGCTTGCTAATTTAACTCTGACTAAGCCCAGATCGATATGACACAACAGAGAATTATGACATGAAGTAAGGAGTAAGCTACACAGGCAGATGCACTCTGAGGTATCATGTATTTATGCAACTTTTCTCAGTAATAAATAATCTGCAGGAGAACTCTATAGGATATATATGGAATGCAAGCTGAATTGTACCTAAATATTATGTTTTTCAAAGTTTTCTTTGTGGCATCAACCACTCTTTAACCACTGTTGTTTGTTATCATTAACATTCTTTTCTTCTGGTGAGAGTGTATTTACTTTATAATTGTCTGACCATTTGCTTGTAATATGGAAGAATGTAGTTAATAATGAATATACCAGCCACCTGCTTGTTTTAGCTTTTCACATTTTAACTAATTATATACAGAATAAAGTATGGGGTGGTGTATGTAATGAGAAGTTTACACACCACCCCTTATTTTATTTTATATAATTGATGGGTTTCCCTTATTTGCATCAGCAATTACATAAAACAAAAAAACTTCAAATGTTGCTGTGGGGCCGCAGTCGGGTTGGGTTAAATTTTTTTTATTTAGTGGGTATAGGAAAGTTCAGTCCTTGCGCTCCTTTTTTGTTTGTTTTAAACTACTTACCACCAAGGCTGAGTGATGGTTTTGCCTACATTCATGGTTGTGCGAGAAGTGAGTGGAGAGCCTTCTGCGGAGAGTGGTCAGGAAGCAAGGAAGTCAGGTGGATGCATGCACAGAGTAAGGGAAACTGTGCATGTCTGCCATAATAAACAGTCCTTTATTATGGCAAATTATGCCATGGTTTCCCTATGGGAAAAAGAGGAAGCCAGTAATTATATATTATATATGTGGTTATTTAGTTAGATAGTTAATTGTTCTTTTATTTATTGTTGATTTTGTCTCATCACCGGTGAGTCCACTCCCTTTAAATCTTTTTTACTTATTTAATTTTTGTTTTGAGTGCCTTCTTCGGGGCCAGAACATCACTCCCTTTTCAGTCTGTATGTCCAGACTGCTTCCCTGGTGCCTCTTTATCTGGTCCAGGTTAACATTTCCCATAACACCCAATCCTGATACAGGCCTACTTTTTGAAAACCACAAACAGTTTGTTGTACTCACCAACCAAAAAAGGGACGCCAGACCAGATGTCATATATTATAATAAATCATCTATCTACAGAAGCTTTCTATGGATGTCTACTTTGAATAAATTATTTTTTATAATATATGAAATTTGGTCAGGCATCCCTTTTTTGGTTGGTGAGTGCAAGAAACTGTTTTTCATTTTTGATTTGGTTGTTTCTTTGTTCCACTTCCTTGTACACACTCTATGCTGGCCCCAGGCCTACTTTTCAATACATTTCTAGTTAGGCCATCATCACCGTTAAATCTTTATCCAGGTCAGGCCTACTCCCCTTCAATTTACTATTTTATTTTTAACTTTCCTTTTAAATTACTGTCTAATAAGCCCCAATCCATTTTTTCTTCTTCCTAACTGTTCAACTTCCTCCTTTTATTATGTTGATTGTGCACATGAGCAAGAAACATATTGCGGCAGCTTGCACCACAAGCAGGTTGTGGAGGCATGGCACTGTTGTGGCCAATGCCCCTACAGCCTCTTAAGGCTTGGCCCGCTTTCTCCAATGCTGTGGCATGCTGATGCTGACACTAGTTCAGCCAGCATGCCACAACTTTGAAATGTTTCAGCTGCAGCAATCAGGGGCCACCCTATCATTGCAGCATCAGCCATTCGCTGCTATGAGGGAGCGACCCATCAATGCTGAGCGGAATATTAGTACTGTAATATTGTTTGTGAACATGACAGTGGCTTGTCACCATGTTCACAAACAATATTCCTGAACCACAGTGCCGAGGTGGTGCCCAATTCCCCTCGGCAGAATGTACCCCCCCCCGAGTGTTTGTGTGCCGATGGGGGCCCCAATCCCCATCAGCTTTAGTGCACCTAATAAAACATTTATTTTGCTGATGGGGGAGCCCAGTCCCCGTCAGCATTATGTCTCCCCATAAAGATTCATTTTCCAATGGGGGAGCCCACTCCCCATCGGCATAACCCCCCCAAACACCCAGTGTATTTGTGCCAACGGGATGCCCCATCCCCCTTGGCTCTTGTGCCCCCCTTTTGTGCCAATGGGGTGCCCAATCTCCCAATGGCTAGAGCTGCCCCCCTCAAGCAAATACTGTTGGCATGCTGGGAGCCCACCCCAGTGTGCCAAATAGCCCTGTAAAAAAAAGAAAACCTTCCCATGATTTTTTTTTTTTTTATATTTAACCTGTAAAGAATGGGAACGGTTCCTCGTGGTCTCCCAGCCCACAACCCATTCCCACCCACTGTGCACCCTGCCTCCCCCCACCCCCCTCACCCCATACTTATCTCCAGAGCCCAGCACAATGATCTTCGGTGGACCGGGAACACGTCTGCACTCTTTAAAGCTGACCATGAACTGAGGAAATGCCGGTAAGCTGTACAATGGAATAAATAGTTTTTTTTTTCAACTTTGATACATATCTCAGGCATTTTTTAGGAATTGTGGCACCAAATTTTCAACATGGGTTTTTTGGGACCCCTCCTCATGAATTCTATCATTGTCATAGCGTTACTCGGCCCTGAAAGGTGACTTTGTGATCACTGTGTGGAATCACTTTTTGGGGTGGATTAACAAAATGACAGTGCCAGTGTTCATGAGGTGGGCTCTCAAAAAGCCTATGTTGCAAATTTGGTGGAAAAAATTCCCAAAATGACTGTTTTACGAGAGTGCATTGCGCAGTTGCTACGCACACTCGTAACTTTGCAAATTTACAATATTGTCATGCCAGATTTTCAACATTGCCATTTTTTCACACCTCCTTGTGAACTGTATAGCTGTCATTTTTCACATCCTGGCCGAAATGTGTTTTCACGGTTCCAGCGCAAAATAGCGTGGTCACTGTGGAAAATCAGTGTTTCGGACAGATTACGAAAATGACAGTGGTATTATTCATGAGCAGAGGTCCTAAACTGCCTATGTTGAAAATTTGGTGACAATACTCTATAAAATGACTGTGTTACGAGCGTGCATTATGCAGTTTGAATGCACGCTTGTAAATTCGCGAATTTATAATATTTTAACTCCAGAGTTTCAACATTGCCATTGTTCTGCACCTCCTTATGAACAGTACAGCTGTCACTTTTCACATCCTGGCCAAAATATGTTTTCACAGTTCCGGCACAGAATAGCACGGTCACTGTGGGAAATCAATGTTCGGGACACATTATGAAAATGACAGTGACACTGTTCAGTAGCAGAAGTCCTAAAATGTCTTATGTTGAAAATTTGGTGATGTAAGTCCATAAATTGAGTGTGTTATGAGCGTGCATTGCACAGTTTCTATGCATGCTTGTACCTTCGCAACTTTGTAATATTTTCACTCCATATTTTCAACATTGCCATTTTTCCACACCTCTTTATGAACAGTACAGCTGTCATTTTTCACATCTTGGCTGGAATGTGTTTTCGCTCTTCCACGCACAATTGTGCGGTCACTGTGAAAAATCAGTGTTCGGGACACATTATGAAAATCAAACTGACACTGTTCATGAGCAGAAGTCCTAAAATGCCTCTGTTGAACATTTTGTGATGAAACTCCACAAAATGATTGTGCTACAAGCGTGCATTGTGCAGTTTCCACGCACCCTTGTAACTTTGCAAATTAGTAATGTTTTCATGCCACATTTTCAACACTGCCATTTTCCACACCTCCTTATAAACAATACAGCTTTCATTTTTCACATTCTGGCCAAAATGTGTTTTTGCGCTTCTGGCACAGAATACCGCAGTCGCTGTCGGAAATCAGTGTTTGGGACAGATTAGGATCGAGCGAGTAAGAGAGGTGGGAGTGACTGAGCTCAACTGAGCTCTGTTGGGACTGCTGCTGATTTCCTTGTGGGCAGGAAAAGGCACCAACGCAGGCAGGAGCCCAGTAAAAAAAGGCAGCCTGCAGCGCTGGGAGACACAGAATGAGCGAGTGAGGGAGAGAGAGTGAGTGAGCTTAATGGATCTCTGTTGGGACTGCTGCAGATTTCTTTGTGGGCAGAAAAAGGCAGCAATGCACACAGGGGCCCAGAACAAAAGGGCAGCCTGCAGTGGCGGGAGAAACAGAATGAGCGGTTGAGAGAGGGGGAGTCAGTGAGCTCAATGCAGCTCTATTGTGACTGCTGCAGATTTCTTTGTGGCAGAAAAGGGCAGCAACGCAGGCAGGAGCCCTTTACAAAATGCCAGCAGAAGCGGAATAAGCGAGTGAGGGGGGTGGAGTGAGTGAGGTCAACGGAGCTCTGTCGGGACTGCTGCAAATTTCTTAGTGGGCAGAAAAAGGTGCCAACAGAGGCAGGAGCCCAGTACAAAATGGCAACCTGCAGAGCCAAGAGAAACGTAATGAGGGAGTGAGGCAGGGGGAGTGAGCAACCTCAACAGAGCTCTGTCAGGACAGCTGCAGATATGTCTGTGGGCAGAAAAAGCTGCCAATGCAGGCAGGAGCCCAGTACAAAAAGGAAGCCTGCAGTGCCAGGAGAAACACAATGAGCAAGTGAGAGAGGCGGAGTAAGTGAGCTCAACGGAGCTCTATCATGACTGCTGTGGATTTCTTTGTGGGCAGAAAAAGGCGGCAATGCAGGCAGAATCCCAGTACAAAAGGCCAGCCTGCAGCACTGGCAGAAACGGAATGAGAGAGTGAGAGTGGGGGAGTGAGTGAGCTCAGTGGAACTGTGTCAGGACTGCTGCAGAATTCTATGTGGGCAGAAAAAGGCAGCAATGCACGTAGGGGCCCAGTATAAAAGGGCAGCCTATAGCAGCAGGAGAAACAGAATGAGCGAGTGAGAGAGGGGGAGTGAGTCAGCTCAACGGAGCTCTATCGTGACTGCTGCCAATTTCTTTGTGAGCAGAAGAAGGCAGCAACTCAGGCAGGAGCCCAGTACAAAAGGGCAGCCTGCAGTGCCAGGAGAAACAGAATGAGTGAGTGAGACAGTGGGAGTGAGCAACCTCAATGGAGCTGTATCGTGACTGCTACAGATTTCTTTGTAGGCAGAAAAAGTTGGGCAATGCAGGCAGTAGCCCAGTACAAAAGGCCAGCCTGCAGCACCAGCAGAAACAGAATGAGTGAATGAGAGATGGTGAGTGAGCAAGCTCAATGGAGCTGTGTTGGGACTGCTGCAGATTTCTTTGTGGGCAGAAAAAGGCACCAACAAATGCAGGAGCCCAGTACAAAAGGGCAGCCTGCAGTGCCAGCAGAAACTAAATGAGCGAGTGAGACAGGGGGAGTAAGCAATTTCAACTGAGCTCTGTTGGGACACCTGCAGATTTCTTTGTGGGCAGAAAAAGGTGTCAATGCAGGCAGGAGCCCACTACAAAAGGGCAGCCTGCAGCGCCAGCAGAAACTGAATGAGCAAGTGAGAGAGAGGGGTCATGAGCAAGCTCAACAGACCTGTGTTTGTACTGCTGCAGCTTTCTTTGTAGGCAAAAAAAGCCACCAACAGAGGCAGGAGCCTAGTACAAAAGGGCAGCCTGCAGCACCAGGAGAAACAGAATGAGCGAGTGAGAGAGGGAGAGTGAGCCACCTCAGCAGAACTCCGTCGGGACAGCTGCGGATTTCTTTGTGGACAGAAAAGGGTGCCAATGCTGGCTGGAGCCCAGTACAATACAACAGCCTCAAGCACCGGGAGAAACAAAATAAGCGAGTGACAGACGGGCAGTGAGCAAACTCAACAGACCAATGCAATCAACATTCGGCATTGACAAATGCTTGTCTTATCTGTCTACCTCCTTTTACTTTCATCTAGTTTAATATTTTTGCAATTTTTCTCCACTCTGCTGTTAACGTCTATGATTTTTCCCACGCTCTTTCCCTTTTTCTGTCTTCCACAATCTACAGTTTTTCCATTCCCCTCTATTAGCCTTTCCCCCTCCTCATTCCCTACTCTCCCCTCTTTCTCTCTCTCTCTCTCTCTCTACCTTCTCCCCTCCATTCCTCCCCGATACCCTAGGTGTCAAATTCATCCTGCTCCTTGACTTCACCTTAAAGATTTCTGGGGCATTTTGTCCCTTTTCTTTCCCATTCTTCCTCATTAACTTCCCCCCTGCCCCCCTTCCAGGAGTTCACCCTTGACAGTGCGCTGGCAATGTGGGTGAGGTAACTTAGGGTACTGGGAATACGTCACTCAGCATTAGCGTGGGTTACATTCCGACACAAATTTTACAGCACTAAAGGACCGCCGTGGAAAAGACTTAGATTTTGCAAGGAACAAAGCCCCTCATAACCTTGCACCCACCAAAAATAAATATTACATCCTCCAGGGTGGGCATGCTGTGAAGAGCAGATAAACTGTGGGGACACCCAAAAGGGTGTGAGTGCAGGACAATCTAAAATCCAGATCGCCTCTGTTACTCACACCCTTGATGTGGTGCCACACATTAAGGTGCTCTAATCACAGCACCCTAACAATCGCATACCCCTTGCAGGCAGCATACTGGTTCTTTAAAACTCCTTATCACCTTGCTGCTTTGGTAGCAGGTGACACTGAACTTAACCCTGGCCACATCACAACTTCACCCTTCTAATTCCTCAAAAGACTGACAGTTGGCCATTTAAACATCTGAAGCCTCTTTCCAAAAATTGATGAGTTAGAACCTATCATACTTAACCTATGGCCAGATGTACTAGCTATATTTGAATCCTGGCTCTCGTCTATGGTCCAGGACTCTGCTGTGACTATCCCTGGTTACACTGTAACCAGGTAAGATTGCATAAAGAGGGGTTGTGGTGTTGCAGTTTACATATTTATCAGGATCTAATTTAGGACTGTTCCTGCTGTCTCTTCCACCTCTTTCTATAAGCTGCTCCTCTTTAAAATCACTCTGCCCTTCTCTGTTCCCATCTTTATTGCTAGTGTTAACTTTTGCCCTGGTATGTTCCCCAGCTTTGGTTACTGAGCTTCTTTCTTCTATCTTTTCTAACTCTTCCTGAGGTGAGCTACTTATCTTCAGTGACTTTAATATAAATTGTCTCTCCCCCAATATAAACACATTTTCTGGAAATGTAAAATCACTACAACTGATTCAATTGATTTCTGACCCCACTCATCTAGAATTCAAAATGTTTAAATCACTCTGTTAGAGTGGGTCATCTCACCTCTTCCCCACCATACTGTGTATGCAGGAATCCTTCCCGATGTTCTCAATGACTATCACATAGTTTTCTGTGTGGGTAAGGTACATTTTCCTAAGCCATCCCCCACCCCACCCCACACACACACACACACACACAAATTCATCCATCCCAAATCATTTAGATCACTGGATTTGTCCTCTCTCCTAGCTGACCTGTGGGCTTTTCATTGGTTCCTCATCTCTGCACTGAATAGTATAAATTTTGCCCTGCAATACTTTTAGTCCAAATTTATGCTGTGTGGGATCATCATGATCCCTTGAGAAAAAAACAGAGTATGAGACTCGCATCTTCCCCAGAAAACAGCTGAAGTGATGAATATCACCACACCAAAGACCTTTCCTGGCATTCTTTTAAGATCACTTACTTCCTGGTTTCTTTGGCCAACTACTGGCACCTTTGCAATACCTATACCCAAGTCATCTGACTTGTGAAGTCTGAATATTTTGCCTTCACACTCCAGAACAAACTTAACCACCCCTCCAAGTACTGGAAGGTTATTTATTCCCTTTTCTTCCATCTGACCCACTCTCTCTCCCCTCTTCTCAAGGTTGGTTACTCCCTTTTCTCTGACCCTTCTGCTTTTACCTCTCCCTTTAACTCCTGCTTCAATACCTGTGCCCTCTCTCTCATCCCTTCCTCACTCTCCCTTTCTTTCCTTGATCTGCCTTCACCTCCTCTCTCTTTTTTCCATCTCTTTTACCCCTCTCTCTACTTCCTGTAAAGTCCTGCATGTCTGTAATCTTCAAAAGGGAGCTAGCTCTGATGATGGCCTTGATCCTAAGCTTCTGCTTCCCTCAGCAAATGCCACTGATCTGCCTATTAACCTACTCCTCAAACTTTCTTTTTCCTCTGCTGTCCTTGAAGTCTGAAAGCAGGCTACTGTCACAGCTCTCCATAAAGGTGGGGATCCCCCTTCTTGTGGAACTTCTGCCCTATCTCTTCCCACCCTGGCTGTGTTAGAGGAACCCCTTGTTCTAGCTCAGCTCTCTTTCTTCCTTGACTCTTTATCCTTTTTTTACCCATTCCAGACAGGTTTTAGGAATCCTCACTCCACTTCCACCTCCTTTCTCCCACTCACTGACTCCATCCTTTCAGGTATTGATCAGGGACTGATCATATCAACCATATTTTTTGGTCTTGCTAAAACTTTTGGCAATGTGGCATATCTCCTGCTCCTGGACAAACTTAACACATTGTGTCTCTCTGTGTAGTCAGTTGTTTCATTCTTACCTTGACAGAAGTTCTCAAGATGTCAAGCTAGGAAGCTCCATTTCATCACAACTCTCCATCTTCTCAGGTGTCCCTCAGGGGTTTGTCCTGAGCCCTGTTCTCTTTTCTGTATTCTGCATCCATTCATATGTAAGCTGATGAAACATTTCTTTTTGCATCTGGCCCATCTTCCCATGAACTTACTTCACAGCTACAGCTAGATTTTGACAAGATCTCAAGATGTCAGGATAGGATGCTCCATTTCATCACAACTCTCCATCTTCTCAGGTGTCCCTCAAGGGTTTGTCCTGAGTCCTGTTCTCTTTTCTATATTCTTGAATAACATTCCCTCAGTCTTTTCATCTGCATCCATTCATATGCATGCTGATAATACATTTCTTTTTGCATATGGCCCCTCTTCCCATGAACTTACTTCACAGCTATAGCTGGATTTTGACAACATTCAGCACTGGTTCCAGCCTAACTGAAAGTCCCTCAATGCTAAAAAATTGTTTCCATGACTTTAGGCACCCAACAAAGACTTGTTAGACTCACCCCTCTCCCTTTATTTCACTCTCTTAATGATGCTGTGATTGAGGATGTATCCTTTTAAGACCATCAGGGTCTGGCTTGGCAGACATCTTGATTTCTCAGTGCATATTGATGCCACACACTATAAGATTCACCCCAAATTTGATGCACTGCACAGGAACAAAGTGAGTATCCTGCTTCCTTCCCATTGCATGATTATTGTAAAAATTATTCTCCCTATTTTTGACTATGGTGACATAGTCTACAGTGGAATCTTCCCTGGCCAAATGGAATACCCTCTTTTACTCCTTTTGTTGTTTTGTTTTAGACTGTCCTCCTTGTAACCACCACTGCTTATTCTACTATGCCCTTTTACTCCCTTCTCTTGAAGCCAGGCACATTTCCCATTGTGCTTCCTTTATAAACAGATTCTGGTTTGATTCCCTTCTCTCCTACCTTACATCCCCACTATCATATCCCTGTTCTGCTTCCTACCCTCTCTGCAGTAATATTTCCCATTCCCTCTCAATTCCTTCTAGAAAATCAACTGCTGGTAAGTCTGCTATCTCAAACTGCTTTCCTTAACTCTTGTTTCCCTGTTCCCTGCCAATCCACTCTTCCTCTTCTACTTTCTCCCTAAATTCTATTCTTCAGGACTTTTCTTCTTCCATCTGCAGCTGCCCATGACACTTTACTTCTTGTCCCCCATGCTATTTTTCCACTCGTCTCCATTCTATGCCTGTAAGAGTAGTTCCTCATGCCTATCATAACTGAACTTTGTCTATTACATGTATCTGTTGTACAGATTTCCCCTCAATATTATGATTATGCTCCATTGACATTCTTTAATGGTGTATATTTCTTCTATTTTGTAATACAATATTATTATTACTGTTTCATTTTTTTTCACCTATTGATATTTCTCCACTTCCCTTCACCCCCAGGACACACCTGTAAACAAGCTGTTAGCAGTGCAGTATGTATTTTCTGGTGACACCTTTGAAGTAATGAACTAACAACTAATTAAATAAATATGCAAGCCTTTAGTAAAATTCAAGTGGGTCACTGTGGGAGGCCTTGATACAGCTCCACCAGAATATCTACTCATGCCTCATTTTTTTCCAGACCCAGTGGTATTCTGTATAAAAGTCAATCCCACCCAGAATCTGGCTCAATTTGTTGGCCAGCATCTGGCTACTTGGCATGCTAGCAACCTGCATTCATGCCCTGAGCCCAGGATGGCAGGAGTAGAGGTTGGCAGTAAGTGTTAAGAGCGTCAGTGAGGATGCAGTCCTTCTGGTTTGAGTGACTCCATTATGCAGCTCTTGCAATAACACCTAGAGTAAGGCTGGTGATGCTACTTGCAGTAAGGGTGATCATGTGCCATCTGGCACTTCCAGGGCATTTTGAGTATGTGCATTTTTTTGTGGGTGGTAATCAAGTCCATGGAAAAGTGGGTGAGCTCCCTTTCTTATCTTTTTTTGAAATTCCAAATTTTATTGCATTTTAACATAACATAAAAACTGCATACATCATGAGTGTTGAACGTGAACATTTACCATATCAGAGTCAAGATCCAATTTCAAGCAAAGAATGATTGTATTAACAAGCTAAAATAGAATAAACCTATACCCTCCTCTTTAATACCCCCAACCCCCCCTCACCTCCCTTCCCCAGGATGTGCCTTAAAGAAAATAAAAACAGTACACAGGTAACCTAAAAAGGTCTTCAATGTACCATGTCCACAACTCTTGATATCTAACATAAATCAGACACTCAGAGGTGGTTTCTTAGAACATTAATGCAAATAGAGGGCATACAATTTGCCCCATCTTCTGTTAAAAGATTTCATACAGTTCCGGGTACTTGCTATAGTTTTCCCAGTCTGAAAGTACAGAGACATCTCTTTGATTCATTCCTTGTATGATATAGTTAATTGATCCATCCAGTGCCTAAGGACCAGTCTTTTCACTGTTATCGAAATTAAAGCCATATGGAACCTACATTCCATGACCTGAATATTACTAAACAACCCTAAAATGCAAATTTCAATAGTGAAAAAGTTGTTGAGTCCCAGTAGAGGATCCAACTTGGTTTGAATTAAAGACCATAAGGGAGCCACGTTGCCACAGTGCCAGAGAACATGTATCAGATTGCCTTCAGCAATACCACACCTAGTACAGATGCTCGAGGTCAGTTTACCTAATCTGGCCAATTTGACTGGTGTATAGTATAGATTATTTAGCATGTGGTATTGAGTTAACCTATGTCTATCCTCAATAAGGTATTTGTGGACATCTCTCCAGATCTGGCCCCAAGTCCCAGGAGAATCTGGCAAGAAAGTGTCCCAAATTTTGGAACCTTTTAAAGGAGTCAGATATTTAATATCCAATAAGTTAGAATATATCCTGGACACACTGTGGGGTTTATTTGCATACTTCCGGATCTGTTCCAAAATGGGCTTGGTTTGGGATGGAGTGATTGATGTGCCAAAAGAAGAGACCATAAGGTGTTGCAGTTGAAAGGCCTTAAATATATGTTTCTGGGGTATGTTAAACCTCTTCATGATCTCTGTTGAGGAGAGGAGGGCCTCTTGGGAGAAGAGACTTTCCACCCCACAATCTTGCAACTGAGGGATCCAGTCTGAGGGGATTTAGGAACCAGCAATCTTAACGTTGGGGTTTAGGGTAAGAGGCTGAGCTATATCCCTCCTAACTGAGATATTAAGGAATTTCCAATACTGAGAGAGCACCCTGATGGAAACCCCTATAGGACTACTTTGTAATTGAGGGGGTAGAGCAGAGGGGGAATAATGGAAGGTTTTGTATGAATGGAGTTTATACTTATCTATCAGTTTCCTTTCCAACTGCAACCATGCAGGGGCATAGCCATCAGGTTTTACATCATACCACCTCCCCAGCTTGGATAGATGACTAGCCCAGTAGTACACCATAAAGTTGGGAAGACGGAGCCCCCCCCTTTTCTTTAGGTAGATTGAGTTTGGAGAAGGCTCACCTGAGATGTTTACCTCACAAAATAAATTTAGTGATGGCTGAGTGAAGCTTCTGAAAGTAAGACATAGGGAGGAACACATTCATTATATTTAACGGATAAAAAACTCGGGGCAAGACATTCATTTTAATGATACTTATATGACCCCATAATGATAAAGGAAGGGCGGACCATCTCAAGAAATCCTGCTGTATTTTTGAGACCAAATCATCTAAATTGAGTTTCTTGAAGGTTTCAGGGTCTCTAGTTAGGTAAATACCTAAATAGTTCAATGAAGAAAAAAACCATTGCATGTCAAAATGGGTAAAATTAGTGTGAAATGTGTTATCATTTAGTGGGAAAATAGTTGCTTTAGATAAATTAAGCTTATAGTTGGCCACCTTTCCAAATCTTGCAATAATTTGCAATACGTAACTCAGGGAACACACCGGATTTGCTAAATGTAACAGTATATCATCCGCATAAGCCGATAGGGTCAGAGTTTGATGATGTATTGAATAGCCTGTTACCGGGGGAGAGTTTTTAATAGAGAGCAGAAAGGGTTCTAGATATAAGTTAAACGGGAAAGGAGAGAGGAGGCATCCCTGTCTAGTGCCCGTAAACAATGGGAGCAAGAGGAAAAAACACCATTACAAAAAATTCTGGCTGTGGGGGACTTATAGACCGTCTTGATCCACTGGATGAACATGTCTGGGAACCCCATTTTCTTAAGGGTGGCCCAGAGGAAATCCCAGTGAACTCTGTCAAAGGCTTTTTCTGCATCTAACGAGACGGGGCCATGTGTGTTGGGGAATCTTGGGTAGAATCAAAGATGTGTGACAGGGTACATAAGTGGTCAGCCAGAGATCTGCCTTGTACGAACCCCACTTGTTCAGGACTCAGTAAATTAACCCAAATTTGCTTAACTCTATGGGACAAGATTTTGGTTAAAATGTTCATGTCGTAATTTAGTAATGAGATAGGGCGATAACTGGCTGGTTCATTTTAGGGTTTGTCCGGTTTTGGGATCAAAACAATCATGGCTTCCAGCAGAGTATGGTCCAGGAGATCATTAGTAAACATATATTTGAACAACTTCCTGAGAGGAGGGGAGATCTCCTTACAAAAAACCTTGTAGAAATTAGAGGGGAAACCGTCCGGGCCTGGGGATTTATCAGGGGCTAAATCTCGAATCGCATCTTCCACTTCTTCTTGGGAAATGGAAGAGATCAGAAACTCTTGCAGGTAGACCTGCAGGGATGCAAGTTGAAGACCATCTAAAAATTGTTCTATTTGGGCAAGGGAAGGCCGGTTGGACCCCATATTATATAGGTTCCTATAATAAGATTTGAAAATTTGAGAAATGTCTCGGGGAGAGGTCTTAAGTGATCCATCTGGAGAGGACAGTGCTGGGATCCATCTTGAGCCCTCTATTTGATGCAAACAGAGGGCCAACATCTTCCCTGGTTTGTCCCCTTGTTCAATGTAATTGGCCTTAGTCCTAAAAATAGCATACTCCACCTTCTCTCTCACCAGGTCCGAGTATCCGTTCCTAAGTTTCATTAGGGCCTCCAAGTCTGTTTGGGTGGATGTTTGAGAAAGGATATTTTCTGCAAGTCTGATCTGACTCAGAAGTTCTAAAGCTCTAGCCTCTCTCTGTTTTTTCCTCCTGGAGGCTAACTTGATAAATTCTCCCCAATAAAACATTTGAAGGAGGACCAGATCAAGTCTTCTCTGTCAATTAACCCAGCATTAGTCGCCATAAAAGACGAGATCAATGACTTAATATGAGAAACTGTGCGCTGCTCTCTCAAGAGTTGTGTGTTTAGCCTCTAGGAGGAGTCTCTCTGAACCTGTACATTCAGGGTGATTGATATCCATGCCACTGAGTGGTCGGATATAACAATTGGTTCAATCCCCACCTGTATGATATCCGACATGAGAGTGTTACTAACCAAAATGAAGTCAATTCTGGACCACGTCCAGTGAACTGAGGAATAATAAGTGTACAGATGATTGGAAGGGTTTAACAAACGCCAAGGGTCACATAACCCCAACAGGTCTATGAAGTCCCTCAGAGCAAGCTGTGGGGGTGAAAGTGGCTTTAAAGGTCTGTATGACCTATCTAGATCTTGAGATGGGGCCGTATTCCAATCCCCACCAATTATCAGGGAGGGGAGGAATCTGCTTAACTTATCAGCTAACTGCATAAGAAAGTCCAGGTCCCCTCCCACTGGACCATAAATAGAACCCAGTACTACTTTAGCATTATTAAGAGTACCTGTAACTATGAAAAATCTGCCCTCTTGGTCCATTAGGCATTCCTCTGCCAGGAACGGTATTTGTCTTTTAATCAATATGGCCACCCCTCTGCTCCCCGAGGAGCCTTCTGCAGCAAAAGATTGGGAATATCCCTGTTGTCGTAACCCACTGATTTTGGAAGTCATTAAGTGAGTTTCCTGTACCAGCAAAATGTCATTGTTCAAAAGGGCAGAATGTTTGAGAACCTGGCATCTCTTGGACATTTCTCTGACACCTCTGATGTTCCACGTGGCAATTTTAAATGAAATTGTTGGCATATAATTTCACTGTGGACAGGAAACTAGTGCACCATAGTAAAGAAAAAAACCCTATTAGAAGGCACAACCTCCCACCCCTTTTCAAATCCTTAAATAAAATATGTCTGACTCCTTCCCCCCCTTCTCTTTCCATCCATACTTATACCACTTTGCCTGTAAGCTGATAACTCTGAATTGGCCATGATTATTTTCTTCTTAGTTAAATATAGAGGATGCTTCCCTGTCTTGGACCCCCTTCCAACTATGTACAAATACAGACTCAAAAGGGATCTGAAGCATAAAAATCTCCTTGGTTTTGAAATTGGGTAACTGATACTCATAGATCCCCTGGGAAGAACCTCGTAAGTCAAAATTGCATCCACTGTAGCCCAAAAAATGCCCACTGGGCAAGCAGTAACAACAAAGCAGTGCCATAGGCGAATTCCTCCCAGAGGATAACCTCTCCCCTTCACTCTAAAGCGTAATGTAGTCCCACTAGCGCAAGCCCCACCTCAGAGCTCCCATTCCCCAAACCCTTCAAGAATACTAGTGAGGCCTTACCCTCACGATTATCCAACCAGATGGCTCAGGGTCCGGAACGAAACAATACCAATCTTAATAGTTAAAGTGGCCTTCTAAACAAGATTGAAACCGAATATGAAACATTGATGGGATAGACAGTTAGCCTCCTCGGGAGTGGAGAACCATTTATTGAGGCTTCCCCATTGAATTACCTTAACTGGTCCAAATTAAAGTAAGGAGGGAGTTTCCAAGGGGTGTTCTTCAATATAATTTCCTCCCATTTGTCTCGGGATTATCTCCACACGTATGTGAAACAGGAAATGCAGCTAGGGAGGGAGTCAAAGGTCGGACCTAAATGTACCAGTAAGTTTAGCGTTCCCTGGAAACCTCACCCAGACTAAAAGTTCCTCCCCCCCTCAGAAAAAGAGTGAGCACTTTGTTAGTCGATTCTGGGCCTACTAGGCCCTCCCCAGACCTTCCCTCCTGGTCCCTCACCATCGGGATACCTCAGAAGCTCGAGAAAGAGTAGCCCACCCTCAGACAAGTAAAAATTAAAAGTTCATCCCCCATTTAGACATTCGCCAGGCTAACAGTTCAGTGTTTATTCAGCCAGCTTTAAACATAATGGGAAGTTTAAGCTTAAGATCTTTCGAAGCTTGATCCGATGTGTCATAAGTGTACCAGGAGCCATCGATGGATACTTGTAGCCTGGCAGGGTAGTTCATCTTGAATCGGATGTTCACGGTGATTAACTTGCTGACCAATGGATGGAATGCTGCTCGTTTTGCCTTGTTTCATAAGGGATGTCCTAGGTAATGCGGATTTTGGTGCCATTCCATAGGATTGCTTGCAGGTCCCTAGCCTTAGTCAGGACATGCTGTTTTTCCAGAAAGCTCAGGAATTTGATTATGATAGGCCTGGGAGGCATGCCAGATGGGGGTCTTGGACGGAGGGAGCGATGAGCTCGATCTATGTGGTAGTGAGGGTTTAGGGGAGAAGGGCCCACCACTTTGACCAGGAACTTTTGCAGGAAATTGATCATATCGGTGCCTTCTTCAGCCTCGGGAAGGCCTAGTATCAGGAGGTTATTCCTCCAGCTTCTCCCCTCTAAATCTTCCATTTTTAATTGCAGCTTTGCAATTTGCTGCCTCATCTGGGTGAACTCCGGGTCCGTTTTCTCTCTCCATCTTTCTAGCGATGAGGTTCTTGCCTCCGAGTCACCCATTCGGGTCATGAGTGTGCTAAGATCCCCGCATAATGACTTGAGCTGTGTTGAGATGTCTTCCAGAGCCTCTTTAAATGGTAGTAGCTCCTGGAGAAATTGATCTTCTGTGAGAGGAATCGGGGAAGCGTTAGATGAGGTTCCCTTAACAGTAATCCCCGAGCTTTGGTTCTTGGATTTTTTTGTGGACTTTTCTGGGGTTGATGGAGGTGTGTGCTTTATACTGGCAGGCTTCATTTCTGCTTCTATCATTAAATAGCGCCAGTAAAGGTAATAAAACAACTTCTAATAGCCACAACTTGTAACCAGCAGTTATAGTTGAGACCTCAGTTTTATCCCTCCACGTTTTTAATCAGGTAGGAGTAGGCCAAGATGGTATTTGAGGGTTTGTCAGTGGGAGCTCCACTTGAGCGCTGCTTCTAGCTATCCCACATCATGTGATCTCCCTCCCTTTCTTATCTATAGTATTATGGCTTGGGCTTATGACTGCCCACATCTCTTCAGCACACAAATTTCTGCCTACCTCACACATAACTGTATCTCACCATTGTGATACATTCTTTTTCCCTGATCACTCTCTACTCAGGAGGAAAGGGTGGACTTCACCAAGGGAAGCAAGCCATGGTTACATGGCATACATTGACAGCAGTCACTGAGGGGCAATGGTTTAATAGTGAAGATGCAGAGCAGTAAGCATTCTGGCACAGGGACTGAAGGAAGAAGCCACAAAACAGGGGGAAAGCAATTAGAAAATCCATCAGCCACATGGCTGTGAGTAAAAGTGTAGCTGGGCCCCTGTACATTGTGTGCATGGAGATGAGTTCTGTGGAGGCTCTCAGGACAAATGTCATTCACCATTTAGGAATTGTGTTCTTATGAAAGATGGGTGAGTACCTTTGCTTTATTTTTAACCTCACTCACTTCAAGCAACAATTTGGACCTTTCTTTCTCATCAGTTTCTTTGTCATTGGGGTATGGGTTGAAGGCATCTGCAGCTCTTCCCAGAGCCTTTCTAGCTATGGTCAAAGAAAGGGTCCTTGAGATGTCCTTTTCAGGTGAGATATAGTTCATCACATCATGAATTTTGAAGAATGTTCATGAACAGTTCATGAACATCTGCCAAAGTCCACGTTCATCATTTCAGTTCATGGCCATGAATTGTTTAACAACACTGTGTTCCTTAAGTTGATGAACATTTCATGAACTTTAATGAACTTTCAAGTCATGAGAGACTTGTATGACCCATCAGAAACCAACCAGTCAATGAATATTTATGAACATCAATTATAAGTATTTTAATAAGTTTCCAGTCTGTTAATATTCATGACAGTTTTGTATGGTTATAGATGTATTTGAGTAATAAGAATATTACTTTTATGATGCTAAAACTAAAAAAATTAAAATGACAATTCAATTTGAAAATGGAAAAATATAATTCCAGTGTATACCCAAGAGAACCCCCATAGCTCCACCTAAGCGCTGCATTTTTAGTGTTTTCGCCCTTTAGCATCATAGATCAGAGAGGGGCCCCAAATTTTAAGAACTATATTTGGGATACTGGATGCCATTAAAAACACAAGGTTGATCCCTGGCACAGAACCAGGATCTGGATTTTTCTTAATTCAATGTGTTTGAAAAAACAACATGAAAGGGCAGGTGGCATAAAATTACTGAGATGGGGAGGTGAGGACCCAGTGACTAGTTCTGACCACCTAGGAAGGGTTACATTTTAAAATAATATGGCAGCGAATACTGAGTATTTGGGGTGTTGCATTGTGGGAATTAGGGGCATCCCAATACTGATACTTCATGATGGAACATGTAAGCAATAAGACAGAATGGGGTGTGCATTATGGTGTGATAATCACACTCCTAGGGGTGTAGTTAGGCATGAGGTCAAAGGCTGCTTGCCGGTCGGCCCTTGGAGTGCAGTTATCACACAGTAATGCATACCCAGGAGTGTCTTATTGCGCTTATAAAATAGCCTAAATAAGGAAATTTCACAAGACAACACTTAATATAGTAAAGAAACTAAGTTTATTTTATGCTTGGAAGAAAAATAGTCCCACAAGTGTATCCCAATTTTTTTTTAAAACAACTTATTGCATTTTACATTTTTTGTGGGAGGGCGTGGCTTACTGTGTTTGTTTTTTATTTTGTTAAAATTCATGGTTCTGTCATGATCTTGTGCAACCCTGCTAGGCCTGGCTCACAGCATGGGTGTACTAGCAGTACAGAGCCGCCAGCAAGCTTCCTAATGCTGCAAGCAAGCTCAAGACCACCACTGCAGTTTTGCTATAGACAGAGAAAGGTACACAAATTTTAAAAACAAATATGTGGGAGCATGACTTACTGTGTGTATTTATTTATTTTTTTTATTTTGTTAAAATTCATGCTTCCATCACTATTAGAGATTCAGCGAATTTAAATTTCGCTGGTGAAGTGAACGTGAAGTGGGCACTTCACATTGCCACTCCGTTATGCAGAGTGGGCAATGCAAAGTGCTCACTTCGCCTTGTCATTACCACTTTGCATTAAGGCGGAATGGGAATGCAAAGTAAGGTAAAGTCATTGTTCTTAATGGACTTCATGTTCCTCATTATGATTCTAAGTGATCCACTTGCTGTTTCAGATTTGGCAGCTCCCCCCCCCCACACACACATCACATGGCTTACAGTACTGTAAGTCACATGCTCTTTAGCTAGGTAGGAAGAAAGACAATCATATAAGCAGACACATGTACTTTTTCCTGTGCAGACAGAAAGAGAGAGAGAGGAGTGTGTTTTGTGACTGCTGATACTTTGAAATCAGAACAAGGAGAAGATTTAAACTTTGATTTAGACCCAACAGCTTTTTTTAAAAGCTACATTTTTTTTGTCTTTTCTATCTGTACTCTTTTTTACTTAATTTGTTCTTTCTGTAAATTTCATTTTTCTTACATAGAGGGACATCAGTTGCAAATTATGTCCATGCTGGAAATGCTGCTGGATCAGCATGGGATCCCACATTACTTTTTTTTTCCCTCACACCATGTGCCCCCCCACACCTTCCTTGCTGTGTTATAAAATGTATTCCTCCACCATCCCTGACCCTTGTATGTAATTATGCCCTTTTTTGTTGTCTTCCATATGTATTCTGAGCAGTGGAAGTATACTGTGCTAAACTCCATGGGTGTAGTTTTCTTTCCAGTCTGTGTATGTACTGCAGACACTGTCCAACTCCCTAACTTAAAAACACTTATTAATGTGTACAATGGTGGGGTGGTGAAGCTAAGAAGATACTACAAAACTAGGAAGTAGAGATACTACAAAATAGGCTTACAATACATCCAAGTAACTAGTAAAAAAAATTACTGCTGTGATTTGTGATGTGATCGTAAATCATAATTTATGACTGCATTTGTGACCGTGATGATGAAGAACATGATTTGTATCATGAGTGACTCCTGATGATAGTCCTGACTTAAAAACACATATTAATGAGTACAATGTTCATTCTGAATTATGCACCACACCTGTCGAGTACTCTGAAGGGAAGCCAAAGAAACAACTGTGACTTAAGTTAGAGATGGAAATTGGGCCCTAAAGAGATGCAAATGTACAGACAGATTAAGATTGTGCTGCGCACTAAAGAGATGCCGATGCAAAAGCATAACACCTAACCAGTGCTCACCATCAGAAATTCAAATCTGGAAAAGAATATCTTTGCTGGTTGGAGCAGGCCGTGGGAGGGGGGCAGTGTACTGCACTGCTGCAGTAAGTCACTAGTACGAGTACCAGAAAAGATACCACAAAGAAGTACAAAAAATTACATAGCTGCATTGGATAGCAATACATAGCTGCATTGGATAGCAGGTTCACATTGCTGAAATTATGTGGCACAATAAAAGGTGCCTGATTTGATGACACGCGTCACACACATACTCACACACACACACTAAGTAATGCATAGCAAATTGAAAACTTCAGTAATATAACCACACATCTTAAACAAACTAAAATTATGCACTGCTGCACCACAACAATCAGCAAAACAATGACAAGAATTATTGAAAATATTACTGTGTGTACATTAATGCAGTTATACAAGAAAAATATCATCAAAACAGAAAGCACTGTCTTATTACTTAATAATTTCATATGGAAGGGGAAAACTGTCAGAAGAGCATACTTGAAACTCACAGGTCCAAAGAAACTAGGGGGCCTTGCGCTCCCCTCCTTCTTTAAGTACTACATAGCATCATATATCAGTAAATTCGTTCTTTGGAATTGGCCGACTTCCCTAGTGGTCCCCCAACACTTATGTACCTCCCTGGGTCCACATTGAGAAGGATTTGGTGTTCAAACACTCACTAACTTTAAACTCAATTGCTTATATTACTCTTAGACTCCTCCCTAAATCACTCAAAAATACACCTATTGGATGGTCAATAAATGCCCTGCACCAGGCCCAGAAGTTTCTAAAGGTGAATTGGCAGAATTCACTGGAGCAACCTTTGACACACAACATGCACTTCCAAATTCTAAAAGCCCTGATCCCTCTTGCATTCTGGGAACCACTAGTCGGGTTACGCCTGAGGGATCTAGCCCCGCAGGGGAAGTTACTGTCGCATGAACAAGTTTGTTCTCAGATACCAGGGGCAAGAGGGAATATGTTTAAATTCTGGAAAATCGGTGACTCAATAAAACCCATCTACAGAAGATGAAAGTGTGGGTCGAAAATAGGATTGAATTGTCCTTGTTGCTTAAGATAGCAGATCAACGTCACTCTGTTTCCAAATTATACCACGAAATACAGAGGATAGATGTAGGATTGCCCTCCAATGTCTGCCTTTACTGGAGACAGAGACTAGAGATAGATGAAGACAAAAGAGTATGGGACCAAATCTGGGAAAATAATTATAAATACATAAGGCAAGACAGATACAAGTTACAACAATTCAACATCATGCACAACCTGTACTACACTCCTGCTAAGTTATACAGGATGGGTAAATTAGCATCACCTAATTGTGGTAGATGTAAGGCTGGAGATGGGGACTTATACCATGTAATATGGGCATGCTCCAAGATTCAGCCATTTTGGAATGCAGTTCGAGTTTTGTTACAATCTATCGTTGGTCTAAAGCCTTTTTTCACACTGGAAATTTGTTTGTTAAGTAACTTTCCCAGAGATATGAGTAAGCAGAAGAAGGCATATATGGCCATTATTTCTGCTGCAGCTAAGGCGGTTATCCTTAGACATTGGAGGGACGTAGCAACACCTTCAGTGGTCGAATAGTACAAGGAGATTATGTTACCATTACAGTTAGAACTACACGTAGCAAAAATGAACAATAGAGTACCATCTTATAGTGCTAAATGGAGCCTCCAAGATGCAGTTTTAGTCACCTGGAAAACTTAATTTCCCAATGTGGTAGAGTCCTTTCTTTGCCTGAGGCATCTCCTGAGTCTGGTTACAAGGAATACCTGTGGTTCTTTCTACAAGTAAATGCTGATGGAGTGGGAGTTTAGGAATGTGTGGGGGGATTGGATAAAAGGAGTTAGATGTAAACATGTTAACAGATATTTGTTGTAACTGTCAACTTATATAACTACTGCCTTATCAAACAGAGGCTCAAGATAAATGCCTGTTGACTCTTATGTACTGGCCTGGTTAAGGTCACAATCTTCTTGTAACATTACAATGTTATTAAAGTAAACTGAATAAAAAAAAAAAAAAAGAAAGCACTGTCTTTTTCTCCAAGTTAATCAACCTACACCACAGATAAGCCCCTCACCCAAAGCACACTTCCACTGTCTCTCAATACACAGACTGAATGCTGTATATTAACATTCAAAATACACACACAAACAATAAATGCTTGATGATATGAGCACAGGATGGTTTCCTACAATCGATGAACTAAAGTTTCAGCAAAAAAAATGACGAAAAAAGGCTTTTTTTTAACAGCTTTTAGAAGATTTGAATCACAGAGAGCTCTCAGAGCAGATTGTCTCCTACAGCTTCCTACACACACTATCCCAAACTGAGGCTGTGCAGAACAATCTAGAGCCCATGTGACCTGAAATCCCATGAATCACTGCAAAATTCACCTTTGGAGCTTAAAAACAAGGCTCAGTAAGGCGAAGTACATTGTTTTCAATGTACTTCGCCTTAAGGACTAGTGGAGTAGTGGTTTGGGAAGGAGGAGTAACGTGAAGTCATTATTTTCAATGGACTTCATGTTACCCATCAATAATGTGAAGTACTCCGCTTTGCGTTGCAGTGCACTCCACGAATTCACTTTCACGCTGCGTTCCACTTCATGGAGCAAATTGGAGCCACTTCGCCCATCTCTAATCACTATCTTGTGCAGTCATGTTAGGCTAGGCTCACAACATGGGTGTACTAGTAGTATGGAGCCACCAGCAAGGTTCCTAACACTGCAAGCAACTTCAAGACCACCGCTGCAGTCATGCTACAGACAGAAAAATGTACATCAATGTTAAAAAATATCTCAGATGTGCATTGCTTTAATATTTGTTTCAGTGCTCAGGATCAGTGTTGAGTGTCTGAAATTGAGAAAAGATTACAGCAAGGGGGGCATAATATGCTGCTGCTCACTCAGGAACAGAATGGGTTGCGTGTCCCTGTGATATGGGATGTGCAACTTAGTGTGTCTATTTTTTTGCCATTTTATTAACACTAATAGTTCCTTTGCGATCTTGCGCCACCGGGGTAGGCCTGGCTCACAGCACTGATGAACAAGCATTCTGTAGCTGGCAGCATGCTTACTAATTCGGTAAGGGGCTCAGCAAACCACCGCTACTGTACATGCTGACAGACTGACTGCATGACAGTGGGATTACATGAAATGTGTGGCATTACAGGCGGAGGAAGATATGTTTTTTTTTTTGTTACTCTGGCACACAAGGTGTTTGTAGAATGAAGCCACAACTTATTGCTGTGTGGAGTCTGAGTTTTACACAGACACAACTATGTGTTTTCGGATTGTGATGTGCTGATTAGCGGGACAGAGAAAATGGTGACTTAATAGTGCTGTGACATTACAATCAGAATGCCACTAGAGTCAATTATAAAGCCATTTTAATCAGTGTTCAGGCTAATTGACTGTTACTAATTATTTGTAGTGCAACATTGTCCAGCACTGCACTACAAACAACTAATGGGATCACTTAGTTTATCTCAGCTATTTTGTAAGAGGCAAGTACTTCACTGTTGAGGCTTCATCCTTCAGGTAAGATGTTAAACTGAGGTTCCTTCTGCCCATCTCTTATCACTGTATGGGTGGAGGTTTAAAATTCCACTGTACTTATTGTAAGAGCAGAATATACCAGGTTACCCAGTCAACATTCCCCATCCACATCTGACCACTATTCCCAATCCATGAAATACAATCCCCAAGACCCACCTGGAAACAAACTGTTGCATCTTAGTGAGCCTTCAGGTAAAAAATATAAAAGCAAATAAAAATATGAAAAAAGAACTTGCACATGACTAGTGATAGCAATTCCAGTTCTTCATCCTCCCATCATAGTGTTTAAATCTCCATTTCATCCTATATGTTTCATTTGGCACACTCTAATTTTTGAAAATGCTCTTCTCTTTTTCTGCAGTGCTGGGTGTTGTATTGAAACAAAAAAGTGGTTGAGTCTAAGGGAACATAGTTAAGTGGGCCCTCCATCCTCTGTAATGCCCACCCTCTTAGCTGCTCTCTGTATGAGCTCTCATTAAATTTGTGAGTAGCATGTAGCTCACTCAGTTGGGGAGAGGGTGATATAGGGTATGAGTTGTGGTGAATCACAGAAACACAGACGTCAGTGTAGGAAAAGAACATTGATCCATCCAGTCTGCCCGGCTTTACCCTACTCTAACCTATGATATATTGTTTAGATGGAGTAAAGTGTGAAAATTATTTACACAGCCTACAAAAATTAAAAGTTCAGAACTCACCCGCTTGTCATTCATACAGCCACAAAAGCTAAGGGCTTTCATTCTTTGAGGCAGTTTCAGTAATACCACGAGAAGATGCCAAGACAATCCAAATGCCTCTTGACCCACCACAAACAAATGTTGGAAAGACTTAAACCTTAATGCAAATTAGTTGACCCAAAATAGTATCACCACACTCAGTTAAAAACTTTACTCCGAAGCAAATATCTCCAGATGTCCAAATGTGCTTCTGTATCAGTGAGTAAGCCACACTTTCTTCTGAAGAATACTATGTTGCATTAACTAAAATAAACATTTTTGTATCAAAGTTTAAGCTTTTCTGACATCTATTTGCACTGATTTGAATAGGCATTGAGTATGTCTCGGCATCTCCTCTCAGGATTATTATTTATTTTAATTATTGTCTATAACTGATGAGCAGCTGGAGTGGGAATGGGTGTTCCTGTCATGTTGATCACCATGTTAGAGGGAAGAAGGGGAAGTAGAGTTCTATGAGTGATTGAAAAAGACATGCCCACACTGGTGACCAGGTCTGAGCCTTGAGCCTGTGATATCAGAAGCGGAGGCTGGCAGGGAGGGAGATACAATGTTCATTCAGGGGCTCTACTCCTAGTGTATGGTGCTGCACAGTACCACTCAATGAGTGACACCTGGTGGCGTGCAGACCCTTAGCTGCATGTGTGAACACATGTCAGCGGACTCACCGTGGTGTGTGCCACTGGGGTGTGGGGAAGAGCCCAGAAAATGGAGACAGCACCAGTCTTGGACAGACGAATGATGGCTGCCTCATTCCCCCTGCCAAAGTCCCTCTAGAGCACTGTTCCTATCTCCCAGCCCTGCTTACCTCAGAGGACCCCACAGCACTGTACTCCCTTTCCCTCCCCCTGGCAGGGATAAGCCAGACTCTCTCAGGATATGGAGATTGCCTGGGGTACCAAGTGGCAGGAAGTAAAGCAAAGGATGAGACTGTTGGGCAAAATGGAATGATGAGCAGCCAGAATGAGTGGCAGGGTGGGGGGGGGTGCAGGGAAGAGTTAAAGAGATAAGGCATGCTACTCAGCTGGATGATGCCTGTGACACTGCCAGACCCCATGCTACTGCTCACTAGTTGAAAGCTGTCCTGACTCAGTTTAGTACTGAGTGCAGTTCCAGAACCAGGCTATTGGCAGTTAGCTCCTACCCAAATCCTTCTGAGGAAGTTTGCATGTGACTTCTATAGCCATGACATCACAGGAGAGGACCAAAAGATTTCTTCAACACAAACATGACAGAATGACAGCTGGAGAGAGAGAGAGAGAGAGAGAGAGAGAGAAGGACCGATTCATGCCTTCAGAGACAAGGTGGTGAGCACTTGCTAATCCAACACCAGCACTAGTGCCACAGCTGCCAGCCTGCACTGTGGCAGAGACTTTGTGTACTGTACTGTCATTTGATAGAGACTACATCAGACCATACCTTTCAGCTCAAGTTTCCCAGATTTCCAGGAACATCCCTAATTTTACCTCAAAATTTACTTCTGTCCTTCCCAAAATTTGCATTTCCATGACTGAACAGTAGGTGTTGTAGGCAGAAAATAATGCCAGACATTAGAGTTACAAGATTGTTTTTCTTCAGAAAATGTATTTTTCACAAATATTTTTATTCTACTTGCTTCCTGAGAAGATTTGTAGGATTTCTATGCCAAACCCTTATTATGGATTTGTGCTCTTGAGTTTCTTAGTGGGTAATGATGTCACAGAGAAAACCAAGTTACAGTACATAAAATATGTTATCAGCCATGCCAAAATACAGGAAAGAATATACATACCATTCCTGGGAGTGAGGGCAGCTCCCCAATCTGCAGTATCCTGCTCTACTCAGCTGAAGCCCCAGACTGATCCTGTATTTATACTGTATTTCATACCTTGGGCTATTGTCTCAGATTTGTCCTTATCTTCTTGCAAAGGCAAGCATTTTCTGTACATGGTAAAAAAATGCACTGTTCTTAGTGCTCCCTGCCTCATATCAAACCATCTAACCTTGGGCTTTCCTAGAAATCAGTACATGTAAAGGAGCACAGTTGTGTGCCATTCAAAGTGCACCATTATTTTTTTTACTTTCTAGTTGGCTGCTGATTGGTCTGATCTCCCCTGTCCCACCCAATTCAGGAAAGTGGGCATGCAACCAATGAGACTGAGGAAGAGTGGCAGTCGGAGGAGGAAAGCAGCAGCATGTTTGCTCTGACTCACATAGCATTTTGTTTAAGGCCCGAGCCATCTGAAACAACTGCCGACACCGATGTGCCAAGAAATTTACATTGTCTCTCGCTTCTAGGAGAAAATCTGGGATTCCGTTATCCAGCATATAGGGAGGTATGTATTTGTTTCTTTTTCTTTTTTTTTTTCATGTGGACTGGAGATTATGGAGTGTCTCCTCTGCTGCATACCTCAAGATGAGGAGTGAGTGCCACTGTCTTCTGGGTCCTAACTTTACTCCCTCTCAGCAGACAGCCTGCCTGTATTAGTCCCAGTCAGTCCATCGCTTCCTGGTGTGAATACAAAATGCACCCTGTCTCCTTACCACCTACATGCATGGCACAGTATTTAAGTAGTGGGATTGGTTATTATTAAATTTAATAACCAAGCTCATGAGACAAAAGAATTCTTCTGTTCCTGTTCCACCTTCAGGCCCCCTGCTGTGCCCATCCAACTCACAGCTAGGGCTGGGCATGGGGGGGGATAGTGTCGTTGTGGGAAAACTAGGGCCCTATGGCTGGAACTGGCAAATCTGGCATTTAATTTTGGGCTGAATTGGGACATTTCAAGTTTTGGCCAGCCTGGTTCTAAACTGGCCTGTTGGGCCAAATTTACTGACTCTCACAGCCCTAATATATAGCTGTGTTGCCCCGTTACATATTCAGCTCTGTAAGCTCACTGACTGTGACATCACTGCTGCTTAGGAACAACCATTCAATAGCTGTCAGGTCAGTCATCTGTGATGTCACTGTTAGTGAGATGGCAATACCAATTATGTAGCGGGGGGAACAGAGATAGATATGTCAGCTGCCAGACATGAGCTGCTCCACACATCCAGCACAATATTATTACTTACAAAACTTTCTAATGAGAAAAATGAAAAAAAACAAAATATGTCAGAAATCAAAAGTTACAATGGGAGGGCTTTAAGCCTTAGGTTCAATGGGTGGAGCAACAATGTCACTTCCCCATTGAGCTTAAAATGTCACACATCCTGGGCCTCGCCAGGATTAATTTTTTCACTGCCCACCATCCACCCCTCCTCCTTCAGCGGCTTGTCTCTCTTATGAGGATTCGTGTTTTTTGTTGTAGTTGGAGGCCACGTTGGCTGCCTGGTCAGCTGCGCCTTCTCCTGCTCTGTTTTCTGCTTGTTTGGCCTCTGGCTACTCTCACTCCCATCTACACTTCATTCTTCTCTCCCTTTCTCTCCTGGGGCCCCTCCAGCATTCACTCCTTGAGCTGTCTGACTACTGCTCACTCCTACCTCCTCGCATCTCTGTTTTTCTCCCACCCTTCCCCATGCCTCCTCTCTTGGCTCTCCTTCCCTGCTCACCTGTGCTTTGATCCTGTTCCCTGATAGCCTCCTTGGTGTTGAGCCCATTGCTCCCCTTTACCCCCCTTGTCCTGGCCATGCTCCTTTCCTGGCGCACTTCCAATTATCTGTAGTGCTGCTGTTCTGCCACTGTACTGGATGGCCACTTTTCTTGTGCTCTCCCTTGTTCTGCGAACTGCTCATCAAAGCGTCCATGTCAGGTAGACCCTTTGTGGTTTGCATTGATTAGGCTACTGTGTTTCCAACTGCGGTGCAGATTCTGAGGTAGTGTGGGGTTTGTTTGTTTATTTTTCTGTGCTTCATTTCCCCATGTCATCTCCTAGCCTTCCTGGGTCCCAAGCTCAAGTGTGTGCTGCAGTGTTGTCTGTCGATTCATTGTCTACCGAATCTACTCATAGCACAGTATCATCTGGGTTGTGGGCTGCACTTTCCCTAGTGAAAGTTTCTGGTTATACTTCTCAGTTTAGGGTTTAGCTTTCATTACCAGTGATAATTCGTAATGTGTAGTTGTACTACTTACAATTCCCTGGCTAGTTATTTTCAACCTCACATCTCTCTTCCATGTTTTATTTTGCTTGGCTTGCTTTATATCCCTACCACCCAATGTATCTGACGTTCTGCTTGTCTATTTTGCTGCCTGCTTACTTTATTACATCTCCAGTTGCTGGTTGTTTACCTATCCTCGCCTCCGCTTGGCTGCTTCTTCTTTTGGGGTTCTACTGCTCTGCTGCCTTCTTTTTTATTTTGCTTCCTATTGCCCTCCTAGTCCTAGGTTCAGGAATCCTCAACACCACATCTAGCTACACCTTGTGTTAGCCCTTTCATCTCTGGTTTCAGAGGCCAGCCTTCAGTATTTTTTTTTTCTCATTTACCCCCAGTTCCAAATTTTACTCAGTTTTGTTAGGGGTTCCTGCCATACCACTACCAGCCTTCTAGGCTTCACTTCATATTCAATAATTCCAGTGTTCACTTCTAATACTCCAGCATACCTCTCAGGTCTATGCTTCTACGACTCAACCTACACCTTCTCGTGCCCGCCTCCGGGCATCCCTCGCTCATCTAACCCCTTACTCATCTAGCCTCTCAGTAGGTCTTTTCATTCATATCGATGCTCCTTCATCCATTCTGCTTCTGCATTCCCTTCAGTGGGATTTTTCCCAGTGTCTGCCCACGTCGCCTTTGCTCCTTGCCCTCCTCCTCCTCTCATTCCCTCCGTCCTTCCATTCTGTTCCTTCTCTGAACTGTGCTTTCTTTTTGGGGTTTTTCTCTATCCTGTTCTCCTTGGGTCCTATGCAACCCCATCGACCTTCCTACCCAGCTACCAGCCTCCATGGTTCAATCCATCATCATAGCTCATTTGTTTCCTACCTTTGCCTTCATTGTCCTAGTGCCTTTTCTAGTACCAGCCATCATGGCTCCACTCCACTCTTTGCTTCCCTCCTCATCATACATCATCTACGTTTTACTCCTCAATAGCTCAACCCGAGTTGCTCCTCTGATGCTCCTCCTGAGCATGCTCTCTGGTTCACATACCCTCTGGTTCCAGACGTGCCATCTTGGCCTCGGAGTCTACCTCCTTTCCAGGAGCCCACTTATTCCTACTACCTTTGTACAAGTTCATTTTTAAGTTCATTCCTGTCTCCTATTCATGAACCATACCAGCCATCAAGCATCCACTCCAAACAAGGCCTGCAATCGATGTTTCTTTTTGGGCATACCTATCATGACTCCTATGCCACTTTATTGACCCACGGCCATCCTGCCACATGTATCAGGTTCATAACTCCAGTCATCATTCACTCATCATTACCTCAAGGTTTACCTATTTACATCACTTACTCGAGCATTCCTATCATTGAATCCTATGCTACCTCATCGACTACAACCTCAGGGTCTAATCATTCAAGGTCTCATCATTCACATTGTATGATCAAGCATGCCTCATCAGCCTCAGTGTCTGCTTACTCACATCGCTCAATCAGGCCAGTCTGCATTTTCCTCCAGTCTGCACTATCATTGGTCTCCTCGTGAGCACAACTGGAATCTCCTTGTGAGCACATCTGGATACTCCTTGCTCCTTTGACTTCTACACATATCTACTCCCTCCCATTGACTACTGGAGCATACCCTTCTTGGGTCCCTGCTGCCTTGTTTTCCTTAATTAATCTGTGCTTCTTTGGAGTTTTTTCCTATCCCATCATCATCCTCCCTACTTGCATCCCTCATTATTGAACCATTCTCTTTACTGACATAAGTCCTCAAATCAAACGTCATCAGCCTGGAAGGAAGGTGACCTAGGCCTCAGATCCCCAGTGGTTTCCTCCTTAAAGGAGGTTTTTCCTCTCCTCCATGCCAATGGTCATAATATTAGTTAGAGTTAGTGTTTTCTTCTGTTAATTAGTTAGGTTCTGCTGTTGGATGGAGGCAAATGGTGGCCCCCAGCTTTCCCTTCTCTCCTTAGGAAGTCAGTCCTTTTCATCTCAGAATTCATTAATCATTCCTGCGGCACCTATAGGGCGGAACCTTCCTCTAGGATTCCTTGCGTCGCACCCCTACAGAGTGGTATATCCCACAGACAGAGAGGCAGAAAGCCGCATAGCAAATCAAGTTACACAAGCATCATCTCATATCATCCCAACCAGTTGCATAAGCACATTGAATGGGAGGGCTGTAAGCCTGTGGTTCAGTGGGCAGAGCAACAACATCACTCCCCCCCATCAAGCTAAAAAGGGCACACATCCTGGGCCTCACCAGGATTCATTTTTTCATTGCCCACCATCCACCCCTCCCCCTGCAGTGGCTCATCTCTCTTACCCATGGGCTTCTTCCTAACCTACCTTTTGCCAATGCAGTCATTCCCATGACACCTGTAAGGAGAGAACCCTCCTCTAGGGTTCCTTGTGTCATACCCCTACAGGGTGGTATATCCCATAGATAGAGAGGTGAAAAGCCACAAAGCAAATCAAGTTACACAAGTATCATCTCATATCATCTCATCTGGTTGCGTAAGCACATTGAACTAATTATTTCTTAAAATGTGTATCATTTTCCTGTCTGTCTGTTTTAGTTCCACTAGATCTTTAACTGTCTGAATCAGGACACATGCAATGTGGTATTGGGGGAGGGTGCTGCTGTTGATCAATGCTTTCTCAGTTTGGCCTTTTTGAATCAGGGTTGACAGCTTTCCTGTAGGAAGGAACCCAACAGGGTATTTTGTTTAGAAACAGAGCTTCTAAGAGTTCTTTCCTGTACCAGTTTTTCTTTGTTTCATTGCTTTGTACTCAGACTGATGATCTTGGGACCTGTTTGGATGCTCAGTGAAAGTGGCAGTGAGTATTCACATAAGACAACTGTAGCGTGGGAGCTCGTTACATAAAGTCCTACCAATATGATGTGCCTATGGTGCATAGCCCATGTGGCAGTCATGTGGCAGTCACAGCCAGCGTACCTATTCAACTGCTCCTAAGTGGCACAATGCAAATACATTATAAGCTGCTTACTGCTCCAAAATTTTAAGCCTAATAGTAAAAAGGGAAAAGTGATTAATGCAGGAATATAAAAAGGGATTGTCAGCCGTTTATAACAAGGTGTCTAGTATAAGGGCATGGGATGCAAGATGGGTACTGCAATAACTGTACCTTGTTAGTGAGACAAAGTGGATGGATACAGCACCTTAGGGTCATAGACACCTTCCTTAAGGACCTGTACACTGCCCATAAAAGTAGCCCCTGAGGCAAAGGGTTAATAATGTTACATGTGAAATTGCAATGCTTACTTTCTCTTAAAGCTAGGGTCTAGTGTCTATTACAAGACTGGCTAAATAACCACTTTGATATTTTAGTAGCCAGCTAAATGTCAGGGACTTTCCAACCTATGTATTTCAGCTGTCAGCAAAGGTTAGGGTTTTTCCGAGCATCTGCTCAAAGCTATCAACATTGCAAGGTTGCTTAGTACATAAATTATGAGGACCTATTTTAAGGTCTAAATATATGAAGTCATATGTTGTCATGTAAAATAGCTTTGCAGAGCTTAGTAAAGATCATGTGGGTCATAGCTACTAATTTTGCCTTATTTGGTTTAAACACAATGCAGAGATAGATAGCAAACAGACCTATGTATTAGATAGCTTAGCTGGTAACTAATGATCACAGGAACTGCAGATGTCAATTCTCCAATAGTATGACTAATATACCAATATTGCCTTATTTGGAAGCAAAATGTGTGTTCTTTGGTTGTGCAACCATATATAAGTCTTGTAAGTTCTGCCTTCGGGCAGAACGGCTTTCCATCATGTAACCAGAACTATCATCCCTGCACCATAGCTGCTATTTTTACTGCTATGTTCTGCATTCTAACTAGTAAACATTTGCATTTTTATTATAACACATCCGTTTTCTGTGTGGTCTGTAAGTATATCTAGGTGGTGTAAAAAGTAACAAGGAGGGAGCCAGCCCCTCCTCGGAGGTCCCCTAGGGGTCTCCCCATTACAACAACACCACAGGTATAACAGAGCACACAAAACCAGAGAACTCAGGTCACAGTGCTAGGCACCACTTGCTCTAGAAGTCCCTGGTGCAAGGTAAGGGTGAACTCATCCAAGCGGTAACTGCCAAGCAGCCCCACTGGAGCTACTGAGCTATGTAGTATCTTAACAGGCAAGGTAGGCCCCGGGCCCATCTAAAGCAGCCCTTCTGAGTCAGAAGGACCACAGTCTCAGTATATCATTGCCTCGCTACATACAAATAGAGGTGCCCCCTCCAATTGGCCAGAAGCACTGCATGGTTGCTGTGCTAACCCACAAACTAAGTAAATATGGAACACATGTGCTTAAAGCAGTAGACAGCATCTTAAAATGTAAATCTATAAAGTACAATTCAGTCTCCACAATAAAGTATCAATACAGAAAAGTCAATCAAAATGTGTCCCCTTTAAGAAAGTCTGGCCTTCGCAGCACAGTTATTGCCCAGCAAACTGACGTCAGGGGGGATTACCAATAAAGAAGAGTGCATACTACAGTAGGAGAGGGGCTAAGTCAGCCCAGTTCATGTAGTTCCTTACTTGCCCTGATGCCCCTCTTACTTCGGCCATCAATAGGGAAACAGCCACTACAGCATACAGTACAACTAGAGCAGCAGTTGGAGGAGATTTCAATGGCAGCGGGGTGTTTTGTTTTCTGGAAGCTGCTGACGGGTATTGTCTTTTCAAAACTGGAAGGAAGGTCTTAGTCCCAGGGGAGCATTGAGGCAAAGGTTGTTGGTCATTTGGCTTAGGAACATCTCCTGCCACCACCAGAGATGCAAATCTGTTTCCCGTGTGTGTGCTCACCCAAACTGCCTAATAGGCCCTCCCTCTCCAGGCTTCTGCTCCAGCTGCGAGGTCTGTGCAGTCATGGAAGTTTCCATCTAGCTGCTTTTGCTTTTTCACCTCCAGCTCCCAGTCCACATCATCAAAACATAGGCTGCCACACTCTTCATTGGGATCCAGTTAAGCACAGGATGGCACAGCCTGAGGAGCATTTGAGCGGTGGGATTGGGGGCTGGTGTATTATCCATCAAGGATGCCTGAGAATGGTGGGGCATGTCTGGAATTACTGCCTCTATTTATTGTATTTATTTATTTGTACATCAGTTTACAACCTTGAGCCAGAGGTTCACTTCCAAAGGTACCTCATCACATTGAGGACAAATACATAACAGACTTTGGTTACAGCAAAATTGGTTACATAGTTAGCAAGCATATGAGATTACAACAGTTAAACAGTATAAGCCAGTTTGGTAACAATGGCACATTCTTGCACAATGGATAATAGCAGTTCAATCAGCAAAGAGTGAGGATTTAAGAGAGGAGTGGTGTGGATGCTGCCCAGTGGGCATTGTCAGGGCACAGAGAGCTATGTCTCTGTTATAGACAGGTGCAGTTACACGTATTAAATAGTTGGCTTCGAAGTGCGGTTTTGAATTTGGAAATCGTGGGGACATTGGAGATGGGGGCAGGGAGAGAGTTGTACCAGAATGGACCTCTATAGCAGAAGGACCTCTGTCTATGGGAGGTCCTAGATCTTGGGACCAGAAAGGTGGCCTTGCAGGAGGTCCGTGTACAGATCAAGGGTTGGGCTTGGTGGAGGGAGGCTGTCAGCCCAGGTGGGGATAGCCTGAGAAGAGTCTTTTTTGTTATTAGGCAGGTATGGTATCGAAGACGTTTGTCTAAATTCAGCATTAATGCCATGTCATAGAGATGGCACGAATGCATGAGCCTGGGGGCCCAAGTGATTAGCCTGCATGTCTTATTTAGGATGAGGTGAATTTTATTGAGGGCAGTTGTGTCAGCAGCACCGTATACTGGTAGGCCATAGTCAACGAGGGAAAACATAGAGGATGTAACTGCTAGACAGAGGGCAGTGAGGGGGAGACAGTTTTTATAGCGGTGTAAGATACCTAGCCGCACATTAGTGGCTGAAGCAAGAGCATCAATGTGGGTGTGGTAGGTGAGGGCTGAGTCAAAGGAGACCCCAAGATACTTGTAGGAGTGGACTTGCTGTAGTGGTTGTTTGGAGCAGGGGAGGATATGGAGTGAGAAGTTGCTGGCTTTGTTTTGCAGGTGGGCAAAGAGCATTGTTTTTGCTTTTTTGAGATTAATTACCAGTCTGTGCTCTTTGAACCAGATGGGGTGAGGGGGTCACCCAGCGGAATAGGATAGGGGAATGGTCACTGAGTGAGTCAGGGAGGACTTGGATATCCAGGATTTTTTGGGGGTGGTTGGTGATGATAACATCTAGGAGGGTGCTGGTACCTCTCTTAGGGTTTACTCTTGTGGGTTGGGAAATGAGTTGAGTCACAGTCTCATTATAAAATCTTCCACTGACCCTAGGGTGAGAAATGAATGGAAAACATATTTCAAGCAAGACATAAGATGCTTGGATAATGTAAGCTGTACGAGACCTCCATTTTTTTAAGGTTTTATATGCCAGGGTAAAGGTCCTCTGGTTTTCCATGATTACTGGTGAGAAGTCAGGAACAATTTGAATAAGGTGTCATTGCCAGTGTAGTGGTCCTCTCTCCCTTGCCAGAGTCATATTTGTTCCTTGACAGGAAACCATAGAAATGTTGCCAGAATGGCCAAGGCTTCTCTCCAGACTCAGTCGGTTCAGCAAGGTAGTGGTGGGTCAAGATACTGACTGACACAAATACAGTGGAGCCAGCCAGGATGCAACACAGTAACTTTTAGTAATTGACATGCCACAACATATTGCATGATAAAAGGGCTTAATTGCCATTGTATTACACTGTTCCATGCAGTATACTGCAGCATTTTGTGATATATTTCATCATTACTGTGTTGCATCCTAGGTGGCACCACGGTATATATACCTGATGCTGGGCATGACTGTACTTTTACCATGGAGTCCCATTTGAATGATACCTTGTTGACGCCCTACTCATCTTTTTCCATCCACTTTTGTGGCTGGTCAGGTGTATGGCTAGACACATTTTATGGATACGACTTCTATAAAATGACCACAAAATTCCATAATTTTCACAAAAGTTCATGAAATTCTACATTAAATTACTGATGTTAGTTTGCAGTTTATAGCTGCATATGATGTGGTCATCCTTTAAGCAAGAGATTAAAACCTGACACACACTGCTTTCTTTTTACAGTCCATGAATTTATTAATATCGGTGACATTGTATTCTCTAGTTTTAAAGTTATAGGGGCGTAGAACTCTGCTATTTATACACTGTATTTGGAAAATGTCTTTTAGAAATGTCTTAATGTTGGGCTGCTTATAACTCAGCCCATTTTCATTCTAGAGGTCAGAAACTTGATACATGTGTCCAGGAGGTAAAGGACTTCAGACATACAAAGTTTGGTGCAGTAAAGACATGACATTTTAACAATAGATGGAAATAACTCACATTTATATTTTGGCAATATTTCACAAAGTTGTAATGGAAATTTCGTTAAATTGCATTGAGTTTTAATTGTGTTTTTGCACCTGAATTCTAGCAAGAGAAGTTGCAATTTGCACAGCCCTTCAATAATGCCACAGGGTATTCTGTAAACTTATATAAATTACAAAAAAATGGGGAAGGCCTGTGTGATTGCTGAAAAGAATATCACAGAGGCTAACTGGAATAGGTATAGAGTGAATAAATGAGATTAGATGAAGAAAGGCTAATTGCTTCAGACTAAAGCTGTTTTCCATTTCTTTAGCCAAGCCAGCAGACCTCTGGAACATTCTCTAAAAGCTTGATGTTTGGTGTCCAATGGCTTCCCTAATTTCTTTGTAATTAGAAAAATAGTGAATGTCATAAAGAAATCATGAGCAAGTTTTATAAATTATTTGCAGCCTCTGGGGTTAGTGATCAACACCTAGGTATTGAGGTTTAGTTTTAGCTGTTTACCCAGAGCCCAAATTCACAATTAGTAAAACTGATAAAAAGGATATTCAAAGGGAGCTACCAGTATTTAATAATGCATAGGCCAGGGGCTTTGATGTATTAAGTTGTTGATTACTGAGATATGCTGTCAGTCACCATTATGTGTAGCCCCCCCCCCTTTACAGTTCTGTTAGTATTTGACACTTTCGAATGCAAACTCTGTAAAAACAAGGAAGAGTAATGGTAGCTAAATGGGAAAGTGAAATGTTCACAACCTTATTAAGGGCGTAAGATGAATGTCTGCATTGACCTTTCCTGGGCCTTCAACACCTTCAACCATACAGTAGTACTATGCTATGGAAACTGGCAGTCCTGGGATTTGGGAGTGAAGAGAGTGATAAGAAATATGAGGGAGGACCTGGAAGGATTAGACAAATAGTAAAATGTTTGGTATTTGAAATTTAATGTTGAGAAGTTCAAGGTAATGCACATAAGAGTAAAAATCTAAACACAGAATGCAGACTGAGTTAGGCGTTATCAGTGGAAAGTATGACTGGTGAGAGGAACCTGGGGGTAATTAATATAGAATAAATCATGGGGAAGTGTGATTATACAGTGATTATTCAATCAAGGGGTTTATGGAACATTACAATCCACAAAACCGAAGACAGAGTGGATTGTGATGCACCATAACCCCTGCAATTTTATTGTTACCTTGCAACTCACACTTCCTGAGTCAAGCATACAGCGAAATCATGAAGAAAACAAGTACCCTGGCACTTGAAAGTGCAGCGTGAGAGCACTTGACTATTGCTTGTGATTAACAGCTAGCAAAAATTCAGGGCTAGAAATGGATTCTTGCTACCTGTCAGTTTATCATGTTAAGAAATGTGTCCTGAATGTGGGTTATTGGCATTAGCCATAAAATATGGGATAATTTAAAAACATCAGTGCAGTGTAACAGGACAGTGAGGATGGCCAACAGGATGTTGAGATGTGTAGGAAGGAGCATCAGTAGCCACAGGAGTGAGGAGATTCTGGCACTGTACAAGTCTCTGGTTTATCTTCACCTGCAGTACTGTGTGCAGTTCCGTGGCACACGCATGAAGAAACACAAGGACAGGGTGGAGGCAGTGCAAAGGAGGGTAACCAAATAATCCAAGGTCAGCAGGAAAAGATCACAAGGAGAGGCTGAAAGATCTCTACAGGTACAGTAACTACACACTGGAGGTAAGAAGGGTGGAGGGGATAATAGAGATATGCAAATATTTGCACAGGATAAAAACAGTACATAACAGAATTGTTTATTATACAAGTAGGAACAGAAGTGCCAGGGACAACTCAATGAAGCTAGTGCACGGGACATTTCAGAGTGATGTCAGAAAGTATTTTATAGGAGAAAGGGTATTAGAGGGATGCAATGGACTTCCAAAGAACATAATCTCTACTTAAGGAGTAGGAGGGATAAACACATGGATGGGACTGGTGGCAAAAAGGGGAGGGGTAAAAGGATCAAAGGGCCACTAGGGCCATTGCAATCAACCTCAGATGGGTAGGGCTGGACGTGCCTGATGGGTTGCAGTGCCCTTTTCTGGTAGCAACTTCTATGTTTCTATATTTCTATTTAAGCCATCCAGTTTTAGGCTCTTTCCAACCAATTATTTATACCAGATGACTTAATCTGCATCACAGAACTTTCATATGTTTCATGTTTCACCACAAACCTATAGAAATTATTAATACAGAGGTAACTCCCAGCAAAAACTTCTAAAGTTAATCAACAGCTACACTTCTGCTTAGCTGATCTTCATTCTTCCTGTCAGTATCCTTCACTTTGTATTAGTGAACTTCAAAGCTTTATAGAATGGTGGAAGTGTACTACACAACCTACTTCGCATCTTATTCTAAACCAAAAGTGGGTGCATTGTATTACAACCCAGTTTTAGAACAGGCTTAGATTCTTCACTTCAGACTGGGAAACTCTCCTTCTGAATATTTTGGACATTCATTCTGCATCAAAGCATCTACTGTACCTCAGTTTCCTAGAATTAAATGTCAGTACATCTCATTTAAAAGACTAACCAAATGTCTAAATACAACTTCTATTTAAATATGCTAGCCTGGGGAAGGTAGCCTATGGTAAGGCTTTAGATTATCCAAGGTTTCTTTAAATAGAGAGCTTTCTTATCTCCTGTGTGCCAAAGTCAAAATTTACTATGCTGTGTGTGAGCTGGGATCGACTCAGTTGGTGCGCAGTCATGATTCATAACATTATTTTTGGTGGTGGTGGTGGGGAGTCCTTCTCATTTCTCAGTTTTCTTTAGTCAGGTGAGCCAGGTCTCTCGGGTGCCTCTACACAAGTGTGGAAAGTCTCTGACACAAGACTCAGAGAGATTATGGCCAAATTCATTTTGTTTATGTAAGAATTCATATTCTGTTATTCATTGCTCACTGATCTTGTAAACTAATAGGCTATGCCTACAGTTCAGAAGAGCATTGGACGATCCACCCTTGCCGCTTCTTCCAAGAATATTAAAATGGTTCCTGGAATTAGCATCTTTGCTGGCAGAATTATTTGTGGACCTCCTCCAGCAGCTAGCTGTCTTTCTGTTGGGAGGATGACAGTTCTTCAAACTACCCTTTTCCCTTCAGTCAGGCAAGTCGAGCCTCTCTTGCACCACTCTGCAAGGGTGGAAAGTCCCAGGGGCAGACTGAGAAAGATTATTATCCAACAAAGCATACTCTCTTATGCTTTTCTTACTGACCTTGTGAACTACATATCATCTGATATAGACTCCCTAACATTTGGAACAGCCTCCCTGTCAAGATCACTACCACTCCCACCTTCCGATTGGTAAAGTCCTTGATTAAGGCTCACTACAACCCCTCAGTCCTGCCTCGTATGCCCCTAAACATTCCTTGGGCCCTGCCCAGGTAAGACAGTAAGGAACAATCATGCTCACCATAGACCAAAGTATCATAATTGCAAATTAATTGGTATGTGTAAGACTTCTGCTCATAACACCATAGTCATTTTGACCTATTTTAGTCAACTGAAATGCAAGCTTATCTGCACTGTGTACTTATTATGCACTGTATATCCTCCATGTGGTCAATATGGCAGTTGCAATGCAAATGTAGGTTGTGCCCCAAAGGATAGCAACCAAAATAAGGGCCCTGCAGAAATAGTGGAAACCTCACTGAGACCTCCAATGAAGCCCCCGTGGTAAAGCCCCCCCCCAAAGAGATTCCCTTTCCATGTTAGTGCTCCCTTTTGATCACCTTGTAGGGCAGTAGTGAAATGAAAAGTGAAAGAAATAATTTTTCTCCTGGCTGCCAGCTCATGTTTGCCCCCCCCCCCAGCAGACAGCGTGAGTTGGGGTAAGACATGTGCTGGGATTGCTGTCTTGGCCCAGTGCATGTGCTTTGTTTTTTGCCTTCAGTTGCATTTTGACTAGGGGTTCTACAGCCAGAACCTCAAGCACCTTTTCAAAAAGGAAAAAACTCCATGGGAGTCAGTTGTTGTCATTGGTACCGTGCCAGTAGAAGGAGCAGTCGGCCGGTGGGAAGTGACAGCAATTCAGGGCTTGCCTGCTGAGGCTGAAGCAAGTTCCATCAGCTCCACTGTGTTAGCTCCTCTCCAATCAGCACATTTGGGTGGCAGTCATCTGCCGTTGATGTTTCTGAGTCAGTGGTCAGTTGGAGTGGGTGCTGTTTGGCCCTGTTTGTTATTTTTATGAAATAAGTAACATGATGGTCCATCATCAGTGGCATCCTACTTGTACTGCATTTTTACTGAAGCTGAGAGAGAGAGAGAGAGAGAGAGAGAGAGAGAGTAGAAGAAAAGAGATAAGAAAAGTGATAGAATCAAACTGTACAAAGGCAAGGATCCTGGACTTTAGGAAGGCCGACCTTACAAAGATGGGGGAATGCCTCAAATATACCCTAAGGGGGGGAGGATTTGGATGGATTGATAGAATAGAGGGCAAAACTAAAAGGTGCCATAGTGAGGACAACAAACTTCTGTGTCAGACAACTTAGCAAGAGCAAGAGGAAAAAGAGATCACTATGGTTCTCAAATGAGGTGGCTGGAAGGCTTAGGGACAAAAAATAGCATTTAGGAGGTATAAGGAGACACAGAGGGAAGAGGATAGAGAGGTGTATAAGGAGAAGCAGAGGAAGGCAGGAAAAGCAGTCAGCAGTGCAAAGGCACAAATGGAGGAGAACATAGCCCAGGCAATAAAGAAAGGGAACATGACATTTTTTAGGTATGTAAGCAAAAGGAGAAAGACAAGGGGATGGATTGTAAGATTAAGGGGGAGGAGGGAATGTGTGGAAGAGGATCAGGAAAAATCGAATATCCTGAACAAATACTTTAGTTCAGTGTTCACAGAAGAAGGAGAAGGCAAGAGACCACACATAAGGGACAGGAGTACCAAAGGAAGGGAGGTTGACATTAGTCCATTTACAGAACAGAGAGGCCTGAAGGAACTCGCAAATCTGAAGGTAGACAAAGCAATGGGGCCAGACAGGATACATCTAAGGATATTGAAGTAGCTCAGAGAGGTACTAGCTGTACCTCTGACTGTCCTACTCAACCACTCACTGGAGACAGGAGTGATTCCGAAGGGTTGGATGAAGGCAGATGTAGTCCCACTTCACAAAAGTGGTAGCAGTTAGCAAGCTGGAAATTACTAGTCAGTCAGCCTGACCTCAGTGGGTGGAAAATTAATAGAATCACAGCTGAAGGAAAGGATTGTGGAGTGTCTTGAATCCAGTGACTTACAGGATCTGAGGCAGCATGGATTCACAACAGGGAGGTCATGTCAAACAAACTTGATAGAGTTCTTTCACTGGGTAACCAGAAAATTAGATCAGGGAGGAGCAGTGGATGTGGCTTACCTAGTTTTTGGCAAGGCCTTCAACACTGTTCCATATAGGGGACTCATAAACAAGAGAGCAGACTGGAAGAGGGTCCAAAGGTGATAAACTGGGTAAGAAATTGGTTGGGGTATAGGCAACTGAAGGTGGTGGTAAATGAAGTTCACTCCGAGGAAAGAAGGATGACCAGTGGGGTGCCATAAGGATCAGTACTGGGACTGGTCCTCTTTAATGTCTTTATTAGTGACATTGCAGATGGGCTAGAAAGGAAGGTATGTCTTTTTTTCAGATGACACAAAGATTTGCAATAGGTTATACACTCCAAGGGGCTGGAAAAAATCAATAGAAATCTAAGAATGCTTCAGGAGTGGTCAAAAGTGTGGCAACTAAGACTCAATGTGAAGAAGTGCACAATCATGCACTTGGTACACAAAAATCTAGGTGCAGAGTACAAGATGGGGGGAGTGGTACTGACAACCATCAAGTATGAAAGAGACCTAGGGGTAATCATACCTCATGACCTAAAGGTAGCCAAACAGTGTGACAAAACAATGGGGAGAGCAAGTGGGATGATAGGGTGCATAGGGAGCGGTATCAGCAGCAGAAAGAGGGAGGTGGTGATGCCGCTGTATATAATCATTGGTGAGTCCTCACTCAGAGTACTGTGTCCAGTTCTGGAGACCACATCTCTGGAAGGACTTACACAGAGTAGAGGCAATCCAGAGGACAGTAACTAAAATGGTGCAGGACCTGCATCAAAAGCCCTATGAGGAGAGGCTAAAGGACCTCGAAATGTGCACCCTGGAGGAATAGAGGGTGAGGAGGGATATAATCAAGACTTTCAAATACCTCATGGGTATAAATAGGGTACAAGAGGGAAGCATTTTTTTAGAGAAAAAGATGATTAAGGGGACTTCTGCTGATGTTACCTCCTGGGATGCAAGGGTAAAATTCAGCTCCATGGATCCTGGGCTAAAAACAGACTCTCCCTCAACTAAAATACTAAAAATAAACCAAGGAAAACATCAGGAAGAGTCACAGCAGTGAATGGGAGGCAAAAAATGAAATGTACGTACCCCCAGAGCCAAGGATTCTACAGGATTCACTCGCTCACCAGTCAGCCCTGCAGCGAATCAACCTGATATGGCGGCTTCAAGCAGGGCCTCAGCTCAGCAACCCAGTAATGCTACTACTTTAACAGAGCTGCAGGAGTTTAGGACAGAAGTTTGTACCTTCTGCTCAGAATTAAACTCAGAAATGAGAAAGCTTACTGCTCAAGTCACAGAAATAGAGGCACAACACACAGAAATAGATGATTGGACTGACAGACTTGAACACATGGTAGTACATCTTTTGGATGAACAGCATACCCTAAAAGAGAAATGTGAGGATCTTGAAAACAGATGGCAATGGAATAACCTAAGCATACATGGGGTTCCTGAGGATGAAGAGGGGAGAAGTCTCTTAAAATTTGTGGAGAAGCTGCTCAGTGACTTGCTTATGCTAGGCCTAGCTTTTAAATTCGATATTGAGCTAGTGGATAGGGCTCTCTCACTGAAACCAGCTCAGCCAGACAGATGGTCCTGCTCCATCATAATGAAATTCTTTTTTTTTTTTCAATTCAAACTTTATTAACACATTTTCACAATAAAGGAGGCAGCAATTATGACATATACAACATGTTCCCGGTACAGAACTTTAACCGCGCCCACCACCCCTCCTACCCCCCGGCCCGTACAGCAGTATTATGCCACATTATAGCTTGAACTCCTACAACAATAGCCATATGTATACAAGGATAACTACCAAATAACAACACTCATGTCCGTGTAAACGTGATTAAGGTGTGAAGGGGATCCCAGATATGTTTATAAGTTGGCAACCTATTATGGAGGCTAGCTATGGCTTTCTCTGTACGAAGGTTAGCGAGGATTTCATTCACCCATTCCTGAAATGTTGGACTAACCTTATCTTTCCAATGCCTTAATATAAGTTTTTTAACAGATAGTGCAATCAAGGAGATATGAAATCTCCGAGCCTTAACCTTCATGGAGGACAGGTCACCCAAAAGGCAAATATAAGGTGTAAAACAATCTCACCAACCAAATAAGGGGTCTAGACTAGTTTTAATCGAATCCCATAAGAGGATTATTTTGGGACACAACCAGAATATGTGGAGAAGCATTCCTTCTCCCTGGGAACATCTGGTGCATACATCTGACTCAAGCAGACCCCATTTTGTTAACTTGACTGGGGTATAATACAAATTGTGTAAAATGTGATATTGCATAAGGTGTAACTGTCTTGAGACACATATTTATGACAGAACTTCCATAAGACTGGCCAGTTGAAGGTATGTTGGCGAAACAAAGATCCCCAGAACCTGGTCAGACTGAAAGCGCCACCATACCGACGGTGAAACAGGTCTTGATATATTTTAGAAATGACACTAGAAGAACCCAATAATGAGGAAATCTCTGGAATCAGTGCACTAACCAGCTGGCAAGGGGGAGTACTACTCAGCACAGTAGTGAGCAAGTGCTTTAATTGGAACACCTTAAATTGTAGAGACACTGAGATGCTAAATTTCTGGATAAGTTTAGCCACAGAAAGCCAAGCTCCCTTGTCCAAAAACGTGGATACTATTCCATCGCCCACCTGGGGTAGCCATGTCCGGGGAATCTACTGCTTGTTTATAGTGAAGGCCGGGGAGTTCCAAATAGACTGGGACAGGTCCAGGTATGGAGAATAATGTAAGAAAGAACAGAGCTGCGCATACACTTTTAGTGAAGTCATAAGGTGGGGCACTTACCAGCACCTTGTAAAAGGGACACTTTTACGTAAAACAAAGTTAGGGGATCCATGTTCATAGACCGGATTAAGTCTAGTTCTATTTTGAGCCAAGTCGGTCTCAAACTCTCGGGACCAGGACTCACCCACTTCAGGCATTTAACCAGATGACTAGCCCAGTAATAGATTGCCAAGTGAGGAATCCGCAGGCCCCCATCAAATTTAGAGGCAGACAGCTTATAGTATGCCAAATGGGGGTATTTATTTGACCAAATAAAATTGGTAAAAATCCTGTGCATTTTTTGAAACCAAGATAATGGGATAAATGAATTAAGGAGGGAAAGGAGGTAAAACAGTCGGGGAAAAACATTCATTTTGATTATATTAATTTGGTCCCATAGTGAAACCAGGAGCTTGGACCATCTATCCAGGTCCTGGACGATTAACTGGGAAAGAGGTTCCAAGTTTTCCCCTGAACCATGTGGAGGGATTACGCGTTAATTTAATACCCAAGTATTTTAGCACCCGGGGTGCCCAACACAAGCCGAAAGGGATAATTTCAGACTTGAAAACCTTGTGGTTTAGGGGAAAAAAGGACGATTTATTAGCATTTAATTTATAATTTGAAAGGGAGCTAAATTTAGCAATTTCCCCCAGCAAGGCCGGGATAGATGACACCGGATGGGATAGATAAAGAAGAAGATCATCAGCACATGCTGTGATCTTGATCTCGTTGCACCCCACCCGAATGCCCTGTATCCCTGCATTGTTGAGGATATTTTGAATAAGGGGTTCCAAATAAAGATTAAATAAAAGATGGGAGAGGGGGCATCCCTGTCTTGTACCTGAATATAAAAAAAAAAAAGGATTTTGAAAATGCACCGTTTCCTGAAATCTTAGCTGACGGAGCTCTATATAATGCACGAATCCAGTCTATGAACAAAGTAGGAAACTGGAAGGCCTTGAGAACCTGGAATAGAAAACTCCAGTTCACACAATTGAATGCCTTATTGGCGTCCAGGGAGACCAACCCAGCAGGAAAAGTGGCATCCCTGGACTCCGCGAAGACATGTGAGAGGGTGCGTAGATGATCTGAAGATGAGCGCCCCTTCATGAACCTGACCTGGGGCATGCCAATCAGATCTGGAAGAACCAATGTCAACCTGTCGGCCAATAACTTCGAAAGGATTTTGATATCTTGGTTTAAAAGGGATATAGGCCTATAACTCTATACTAACTCAGGATCGTTATCCAGTTTAGGGAGGAGAACAATCAGGGCTTCAAGCAAATAGGGATCTACAGCAATCCCAGACAGAATATGTTGGTATAGCCGGTGAAGCACTGGCAATAATTGTTCTCGAAAAACTATAAAATAGTGAGAAAAAAACATCTGGCCCTGGGACCTTGTCCGAAGTCAAGGCCTTGATGACCTCCGAAATTTCCTACAGGGATAATGGTGAGGACAAGAAGCTCCCGTGTGGCTCTGTTAGGGTAGGCAGATGGGAGTCTCTTATATACCCCTCCAACATCTCCAGAGGAGGAGGACAATCCATGTCCCTGTGCAATTGCTCATAATATAATGCAAACTCTTGCACTATCTGGGAAGGAGATACCCTCAGAGACCTGTCCTCCTGAGCCCGGATTGGGGGAATAAATCTTGCAGATTCCTGCTGCTTTAACCTTAACGTGAGCAGATGTCCTGCCTTTTCTCCTCAATCAGTATAACTGGCCTTAGGTCGGATAATGGCTAACTCTGCCTTTTCCCTCAACAAATCTAAATATCTGTCTCTGGCTGCCAGCAGTTTCTGCCTGTCCTCACTCGGAGTACTAATGGAGAAGTTAGCTTCTAGGGACCATACTTGGGACAGTAAGGATAACAATTCTGTTTCTTGTGCCCTTTTCCTCTTAGTAGCTAAACTAATGAGAATTCCCGGCATGTAAGCCTTAAAGGTGCCCCATAACATGTCTAGCTTTGCACTTTCATTCGGGTTAGTTGTAAAGAAGAACTCAACCTGTTCTTTTATAAGATTACAGTACCTGGCATCCTTTAATAATTGTTCATTTAATTTCCAACATTGCATACCACCAGGGAGTGGTCGGAGATAGGGCCAGGCTGAGTTAAAGCGGACACAACCCCCGGCAGGAGCTTCTGGGAAATTAATAGGTAATCAATGCAGGACTGTGATCCGTGCACCGGCGAGCTGAAGGTATACTCCTTGGAGTTAGGATGCAAGACACACCAGACATCACATAACCCACACTGATCCAACAAGTCCCTAAAAGCCTTTTGCCCAGGTGATAGTCCCCTCAATCCACTACCTGACTTGTCCATGTTAGGGTCCAGGGCCAAATTAAAGTTGCTACCCATAATGATCGTAATAGGGAGCATAGGGAGAATAATGGTAATCAGCCTCATAAAAAAGCCAGGGTCATCTGTATTAGGCCCATAAATACTACAGAGTAAAAGTGGTATGGACCAGAGAGTGCCATGAACCAAGACAAACCTACCACCGGATTCTTGAAAACATGTAAGGAAGTAAAGGGGATGCTTCTGTTAACAATTAGCATGACCCCCGCAACTGTTAGTGGACCCCGAGGCATTAAAAACCTGACCCACCTGTTGCCTCCTTAGTTGTAAAGCTTCTGATTCTAGTAAATGGGATTCCTGTAGAAACGTTATCTGGGAACGTAATAGACTTAAGTGCTTAAGCACCTGGTATTGTTTGGATTTTTTCCTTATCCCCTTCACATTCCAAGTAGCAAAAACTACATTGTTAGCCATCTAGAGCAGTAAAAATAAGCTCAGAGCAATAATCTCCATACAGTGACAGCGAGAAACCACAATCCAAATCCCCATGAATACTGCTGAACCCCCACCCATCCCCACCCTACAATACAAACCTATTCTTCCCCTTCCCCCATAAAGCTCCCCCACTATTTAAAATAAGATTGACCAATCCTTTAGGCCTGGCTATAGAGCCCCCCACCCAACCACCCCAACTGTTACAAATGACACTCAACAAGTACCACGTCCCTTCCTCACCTCCCAGCCCCCTGACATTGCCCTTCAACCCCAGACAAATTCAACAAACCCCTCGTAAGAACAAGTGAACGTTAAGTAAAAGAAATTGGCATTGCAAAAAAAATCCTGCTACCTTACCAACTCCTGGTAACTAAAAAGAGGTGCTCGGCTGATAACACGTGGACACAGCGAATATACTATTATATTTAACAGGGTACATGTAACCTATTAGAAAATCATAAATGCCAAAGAACCCCTGGTAACTGGAGACAGGAGATAGGGCCCATGTACCACTGGATCTTGCTAACACGAGGACACAGTAACCCAGTAAGGGGTGTAATAAATAACCCAAGCCTCGTGTAGAAAGCCATGCAGAGGAAAACAAGCCCCGAGTTGGCATCTAACGCTAAGCTTAAAGCGTGTGCACTGAGCCCTCTCTTGTGGTTCCAGAGTGAAAGCGCACCACTACACAAATAAAAAGGAAAAGCCCAGCATTTCCTTTTGAATAAGCTAACCCAAAACTGAGTAGTGAGCCAAGGGGGTATAAATCAACCATGCCCTTACTGCTGAAACATAGGTGCTACAAAGTTAAACTGAAACAAAATACACCTCCCCCCAAGTAAGCAAACCATTCGCGCAAACAGTCCCTTGGTGTAAACTTCAGCCCCAGGATTAAATACAATGAGAAAGTGTCCCAATCCAAAGAAACACAGCAAAAAGAGGACTCTGCCCCTTTCAATATCGAGTTCACCCAAACTCAGACAGGTAATTGCGTTCTTTTCCATCATTCCACTTGAAAAGTAGAATCAGCCAAACGATTCCGGGCTCCCTCTTATCATAAATGCAGGGTTCTTCATGGGTCACGAAACAGGTCAGGCAGGGCCAGTTTAAGGCTAGAGAGAGTGGTGTCTGGGTCTTCATATGCTAATCAGGTTCCATCTATTAATACCTGCAGCCTGGCTGGATAACCCATCCTGAACCTGAGCCCAGCAGTGATGATCCTGGACATGATAGGGTGGAATGCTGTGCGCTTCTGCCGGTCAGATCCCGGGAGGTCCTGCACTATTCTTAACTTGGTGTTTTCCGAACGGACTTCTTGTAGGTCCCTAGCTTTTGACAGGAAGTGTTGTTACTCAAATAATTTAAAAACCGGCAAATGATGGGGCGAGGAGCAGCTCTAATGGAGGTTTTGGCCGTAGGGACCTATGTGCCCTCTCTATGATATACATAGAGCTGAAGGAAGAGGGACCAGCAATCCATTCCACCAACTTCTGCACAAACATGATGGCATTCTGGCCCTCTTTGCCTTCTAGTAGCCCCAATATAACAATGTTGTTCCTTTGGCTACGGCCCTAGAGATCCTCTAGTTTTGCTTCAACACGGGAGAGCTTCTGCCGCATAGCCACAAGCCCAGGGTCTACCTTTTCCAGGTGCTTCTCTAGAGATACAATGCGAGCGGTATTATCCAAGGTTGAAATAGAGACCTCGTCCAGCTTTTTAGAAAGGGCTTTAAGCTCCATCGCCATCTCCTCTACTTCCTCACGGAAGGGTTTAAACTCTTCTAGGAACCTGTCTGGCCCACTCAAGGCCTGAGATTTCTTTGCTGCCTTTTCAGGGGTGACTGGTGGAGTGTGCTTCTGCAGCGCTTTTTTCATGTAGACCTCTGTCGACTTTCAAACTCACTAATCCAACGCCCGGGATGGTTAGAAGGCAGACATAGATGAAAGAAAAGGGTTTTAAGTAGTTTTACAGTCACAATTAGCCAAATATAAAGCCGGGAGGCTGGAGCTACGCAGATGAGCTTCTACTTGGCACCCTGCATCACGTGGTCTCTCATAATGAAATTCTTAAATTTTGCTACAAAGCAAACAATTCTTACCAGAACTTGGAGAATGCAAGACACTAAATCTAAAGATAAGCGCATTTATTTTGACAACGATTGTTCTCCAACTGTTTCAGCTAAATGCAGGGCCTATGCTCCAATATTTCACCTCTTAAAGCAACAACAACTCAAATTTACCCCCTCATACCCAGCTCGATTAACCATCATGCTTCCTGACATCCCCCAAACCTTCGAGACACCAGAAGAAGCCACAAGAGTACTTCAAACCAAGGGACTTGCCCAACCTATTCTGGAGGACTCCTCAACTAGAAGAACTCAGAAAGGCCTACGAGAAGCTGTTTGGGGCACTGCTCGAGATTCTAACTTGAGAAAGAGACAGAGCCATGCGACCATAGAGGATGTGAAAAACTCTTACAAAGGTTTCAAAGACTTGCACCGGAATGATCGGTGAGAGGAATCCTGGAGACACTTTAAATATTGCTACTCACTGTAGATGTGACTTTGCTTATTGGGGGTACTCAGTCCTACTCGGGGAGATCCTGTGTAAGGTGGGGGTAATGGGGAAATAGATTATTTTATTGTTCCCAGATTCAAAGTTGTGAAGAAGGTCTGAGAAAGGGTAAGATATCTATAAATATCCCCAAACACCCCCCTCAAATTCTGCAGATAGCCCTCTAACAACCATTGATTTAATAAAATTTAGCCCAGGAAAGGAAGCGTGAATCAATGCAACCTTTAAAGTGCTATCTGCCCACTTGACCATTGCTAGGTCGGAGCACCATCCTTTAGCGGTTGACGTAGTCACATGGCCCTACTGGAGATGAGGTATTCAGGGACCATTTCCTGGGGGTCTCTGCTCCTCATTTTTTTTCCATTGTGGCCTAATGTGCCACTTTGTTCCAGGGAAACAGTGGTGATGGGGGCCCTCGGCGCTGCCTTGAAAGTCCCCCACAGGGCGACTTCATCTGCTCCTCCTTAGGAGAGGTATATTTCCTTTCCCTACCTTGGGAGCTATTTAAAAGTTTTGAAATGTTTAGAGAAATATTGTAGCTGACTCTTTTAATAGGAATGGTTCAGTTAATGCCATTTTGGCATCTGGTTACTTTAGCAAGCCTTGAAGCACTAGGAGAGGCGAGTAGAACTAATTTATAAAAGGCTTGCAAATGGTTGACTGTTTTTGGTTTAGTGCTGAGACTTTTAGATTCTTGTGCAGTTACAGGCACTTATACTGATTTATGGCTTTCATACAGCAAAACAGGCAGCCAATATAAATTATTTAAGTTAGTGATTATATACAAGGCAGTTAACTATACAGGTACATTGATTGCAGGGGTGGCTGGGCATGGGCGTGGTGGGGAAGGGAAGAACTGCATCACTTATAAAAAGGGAATTCCCATACAATGTTCATCTGGAGGCAAAAATGGATAAGTCAACTTTGATTTTATCCCTAAATGTAAACTGGATTGGCAATCTGATTAAACACTTCTGCCTATTCCAACTTTTCAAAAAGAAAGTCCGGAGATCATTTTATTATAGGAAACACATGTGTCCTTGGACAAACATAAAAAATTCCAGCGATATGGGTATACTGTAGCAACTGAATCAGCGTACAAGGGTGGGAAAAGGAGAGAGGTGATGATATTGCTATCCCAGGGAGTGCCTATTGAAAAACGAATTGAGATCAGTGATCCAGAGGGGCATTATGCCATAGTGACTGGCATGCTATACTCAAGACCTATTACCTTGGCATCAGTATATTTCTCCGTGGCTCAAGAAAACCACTTTTAGCGAAATTCTTTGCAGATTTATTGTCACTAATGTAGGGACAACTGTTAATGGGGGGGTGACATAAATATTACCTTAAATCACTCTTTGGATGCTGCCACTCCACTGACCCACAGAACAAATGCACTCCAAAAATACACTAAACAAACTATTAATTCTTTGGGTCTAGTGGACACCTGGAGACACTTCTTTCCTAAGTCACAAGCGTATACCCAGCAGGCTCCACACGCAGGGAGCGTGGCTTGCCTAGATTACTTTATCACTATGGTAGAACATTTAGATTCCATCTGTGATGTGTGGCATGGTGGGACCTTCCTCTTGGACCACGCTTCCCTTTACATTAAAATGAAGTTGGGGGCACAATATAAGCAAACCCACTGGCGTCTAAATCTTGCACATCTTAGGGATCCAGAATTCCTAAAACTGATTCAGGATGCTATACCCAGAATCAAACAAGACAACACAAAGCAGGATGTCACCCCCACAATCCTGTGGGACACTTTAAAAGTAGTTCTAAGAGGGGAGATCATATGATTTTCAGCTCAGGAAAAAATACACAGAGAAAAAGCATTTAAGGACTTACAGGAGGAGTTAGCACACTTGCAGCACTAGCCAGACCAAAATGACCCCATAATACGACATAGCCTAAGAATCACAAAACAAAAGTTGCAAAAAATAATGGATCAGTCCTTAGAACAAAAATTGTTTTACTTAAAGCTAAGATATCATGAAGGGGGGCCCAAAGCTTCAAGAAACTTCGCACGAAAGCTGAGAGGACGAAGATCCATAGTGAGTATAATGAGCATGGTGGACCCTAAAATAGGGAGAATAGCAAAGAGACCTCAGGAAATTAGACTTATTTTACAGCAGTTTTATCTTGACTTATACACTAAAGAACAGGAAACCCCTCTAGATGCAATTAAATCCTATTTAGAAAGTTTACTCATACCATGTATTAACCAACAGACAGAGCCCTTACTGGCATGAATTGGGGGGGGGGGGGATTACTAAAAGTACTCAAAAAACCCAGACCCTCAAGGCACCAATCCCTGATGGGTATCCCTCAGAATTTTATAATAAATTTAAGAAGCTTCTCCTCCCTATACTGTCCCTGGCCCTACAGGCTGTTCAAGAAGGAGAACCCCCCCCCACACATGGCAATATGCAACCATATCAGCCATACCCAAACCCCAGAAAAATCTTAAATACCCCTCCTCGTATCATCCTATCTCAATGCTAAATTATGACTACAAGTTGTTTATGTCAGCCATGACCTCTAGAATAGACCAGTTACTCCCAGCCATTATAGACCCAGATCAGGAGGCTTTATTAAGGGCAGACAGACTCACAATGCCATACGTCGTGCCCATCTATAAGTAGATTATGCTACAGAAAGAAAAATCCCTTTAGTGTTATTAGGGCTAGACGCTGAGAAGGCATTTGACCGGGTCAGCTAGCCATTTCTGTGGCAGACACTTTGGCATTCTGGATTCCCGGAACAATTTATAAAACAATTGCAAAATATATATGCTTCCCCCAAAGCAAATGTTAGGGTGGCTGGGGCCCTCTCAGACATATTCCTATGTTGTTTGCTTTATATCTTGAATCCCTGGCCATAGCCATCAGATATTCACAGGGAATAGAGGGCATCCCTTTGGGGGGTCATCGGCAGAAGATTTCACTGTTTGCAGATGACATCCTATTAGCAATCATAGAACCTGAACTATCAATCTCAGAGATATGGGAACAGTTACAAAAATTTGGTGATATAGCAGGGTATAACATAAATGAAGCAAAAACTGAGGTATTAACCTACAATTATTCCCCCCACCCACCTTAAAAAAGACTTTCCCTTTAAGTGGTATTGACAAGAGATGAGATACCTGGGAATAAAGCTTACAAGAAACCCCATTCATGCAGAACTATTAAATTTAGAACCTCTAACCCTAAAACTAGCGAAAGACTTGTCCAGCTGGTCCCGTCTTCCTTTAAGTTTTCTGAGTAGAATAGACACAATCAAGCAGAATGTCTTCCCTCGTATACTGTTTTTCCTCCAGACACAACCTTTTACCCCAGCTAAAACATACTTCCAGGTGTGGTACAGAATGATCTCTCGTTTGTTTGGAGTGGAAAGCCTCCCAGAATTAAATACTCTGTTTTGCAGCTGTCTAGAGAGAGAGGTGGGCTTAACTTCCCTGACCTCAGAAAATATGTGACAGCAACACAGCTAAAAGTGGTCCTAAATTGGATTAACATACAATACAATGACCACTGGAAAAAATTAAAATTAGCATGGGGAAACTTATTTAATACAAAGGAACTCCTCTTTGGGACCACTCCCAAGTGTCAAGTAGTAACACACTACCCAAAATTCACTAGGGAACCCCTAAAAACTTGGCTTAAGGTCAACACCGACTACCTAACATTCCCAGAAAAAATGCTCCTGGGAACACTGAACTATAATGCAGACCTTAAGGCAGGTTCCATGGGCCCATATTTGGCCCAATGGCAGAGATATGGGATTTCCTATATCTTCCAACTAGTGGGAAGGACAGGAATCCTCCCTTTTGTTTCCTAGAGAGGGAATACCACTTGTCCCATAAATATTTAATTTCTTATCAACACCTTAAGTCCCACCTTCAGCCATCTGAAGAGTCACTAGTGGCATTGATCGAGAGCCCCCCTCAAATATTACAGCTTTTATAAGCCCATATTAGGGGAACTACCTCGGGACACTTAATCAGTAAATTATATAAGGCCTCAAATGAAAGATCAGGAGACTCAGCTGACTCGATCAGGCTCAGATGGGCAGAGGAACTGCAAGTATTAATAACTGAGTCGGCCTGGAGTGATTCAGCACTATTAGCCTTTAAAATCTCCCCCCCCCAATATTGGAGGAAATACATGTAAAACTCTGGACTCATTTTTTCCCTCCCCCTGCCATATTGGCTAGCATGGGAGAACTGAGGGAAGGAAAGTGCTGGAGGGGTTGCAGGGACAACAGAGCAAACCAAAACCATGTCCTTTGGTCTTGCCCAAAGATAATCAAGTTTTGGACTGAGATCCTCGAGGAACTGAGGGCAATATATGATATTGCTGACTTACAGTATTTACACCTACCTATGTCCTGACCTTTATCAAACCAGAAGGACTGCGAATTGACAATAAATTATTAAAACAAATTTCTAAATTTATAATAGTAGCCCATAAAATCATCACCAGAATATGGTTTACTCGGTTTACTCGGTTTACTCGGTTTCAAAGGACAAAAGAAGGCTACTGCCCATTGAGATTGTCCCCCACCACATTGGTGGGACAATTACACCCTGAAGTTGTAGGACTTGAGCCAGCTATCCAGCCCCTTTTTGAAGACTGTATTAGAGCTACTGTTTACTAAGTCTTGTGGGAGGAGATTCCACAATCTGGGGGTTCTTACAGTAAAGTAGTTTAACCTCTTCATTGTTTTAGCTTTAGATACAATACCAATAAAATTCCCACAAAAGGAGCTTGGTTAATTCTGTCTAGGGAGATATATGCCCTTGAGCGACTGTCCACCAAAATGACAGATAAGGTAGAGAAGTTCGATACTCTGGCGAAAATGGGTATCCTACCAGCAGGACCACTATATGGATTTTGTCCCTTAAGTTGTTAACTGATTATGCTGACCTTTCTCCCCTCTCCCAGGAATGGGACCTGGGCTCTAACCAGTGGAATCACCTAAATCCCAGTACTACTAAAATATGTAGGGGGGGCCCCTATCACACCACACCATGCTATATACAAATGGTTTGGAGACTCCGTTTTAAACAAAGTAATAATTGTATCCTGGAAACTGATGTAATAAGCTGTTAACTTATGTTCTTCCACCAAACCTGCTAATGCCTAAATGTGATTCATTGTAATATAATTAACTGGTATTAATTTGCGTTGTAATGCTGCCTCTAGAGTTTTGAACTCATGTATTAAATAAAAGATTCTATTTAAAAAAAAAGATGCTTAAGAACAAGGGGTCATACTATGGAGCTGAAGGGAGGTAGAGTCTGAGGAAACATGAGGAAGTGCATCTTCCTTGAAAGAGTGCTGAATGCCTGGAACAGCCTCCCAGCAGAGGTGGGCAGGGCAAAAACTGTAACGGGATTCAAGAATGCATGTGATAGGCATATGGGAACCTTATTAGTTGGGAAAGGGAGGGTAAAGCCGCAGACCAAGTAGGGTCTGTGGTATTATAGTAGGTAGGTAAAATGGGCAGACTAGGTGGGCCAAGTGGTCCTTATCTGCCATCAATTTCTATATTTCTATGTTAAGAGGAGGAGCCTAGCAACGGAGGCCATGTGTCAGCATTGGACACAACTTCGAGCCCAGCATCCAGTGCCTCCCTCCTCACAGACTGCATTGCCTGACAGCACCACAGCTGGGGCAGTGAGATCGTGGTGGCATCAGTAGCAGGGTGGTGACCACCACAAGCATTTGGTTGTGGGTTGGGGATTCCAAGGAAGATGCCCAAAGGATCCATGGAAGGGGAGGGACTTCTCCTGAAAGAAAAGCCACTGGACAAAGCTAAGGGCTACAGGCCCAATTTGCATTAATAAATACTTATCTTTTAAGTGACTCCCCATAGATGGAGTCAGGCAGCCAGGGAAAAAAGCCCATTCAACCTGCTTGGAGGCTTTCTTCACTGTGCTAAAGAGTGCTTTGTCAGATTGTCAAGGCCACATTGGTGAGAGAATTGTTGGTACTTTCCCAACTGAAGACTACTCATAGAGTTGGCCAAGAGGAAAATTAGGCTAGCAGGCCTATGGGAAGGAGGAGCAGTGTTACCCCTAAACTTTCTTGCATTGCACCACAGCCATAAATGTGCTAATTGCCTCTGAGCCTGGCATTTGTTTCTGAACTGTGTTAACTGCATTCCAATACAGGCATTTGCCCCTGAACAGTGTTAAGTGCCCTTGATCCTGGTATTTTCCTGTAAACTGTGTTAACTGCCTCCTGATACTAACATTTGCCCCAAATTGTGCTAATTCCATTTTGGAACTAGTATTCATCCCTGAGCTTTGCTAATTGCATCTTAAAACTGATATTCATTCCTGAACTGTGCTAATTGCATTTTGAAACTGGCATTTCCCCACACAATCAGGAAATGACTCACACTACCACAACCTCCAGCTGCAATAAGATACCCTTTGCAGCATTGGTGGGTGTCCCCAGTAAAGCTGCTGGACTCAGCTGCAACTAAACAGACACTAGCACAACTCAATTCAGCAATCCAAAGTGTTAGGAAAAAAAAATTGCTCACTCATTGCTCTTTCCCTTGAATGAGAACAACCATAATGCTACTGTTACTATCTGGTAACATACACTCTAACCTGGGTCCTACTTGCCTGGCACAATCCCATGCTCACTACCCAGGACACCTTAAAATAACCTACCTAAACATCCGGTGCCTGTTGTCAAAACAAACCCAGCTCCAGGCCTGGATTGAGCAATAGAAGCCCAAATTCCTATCCCTAACTGAAACCTGGCTCACCTCCAAAATATCAGATTCCTCCCTTACTACAGATGGATATTCCATCTTCTGCTGGGATAAGCTATCAAAAAGAGGAGGTGAATGCCTAGTTTATCTGAAGAACCAGATTAAGAGACACATGCTAGACACAGATGACACTTCCTATGATATACAACTACTCTCCATAAAACTTTTGTTAGGGGAACAAAAAAAATCACTAGTAGTAACTACTGTCTACCTACCTCCTGGTAGGTAGAACCAAGGGCTAACAATATTTTCAGATGACATTAGTAGTATTAATAAGAAATGGGAACATATTGTGCTCTTAAACTGCAATATTAATTGGCTGTCACAAGACTCTGCCAAACAAAAGGATCAAATAAGCAACCTCTATGTAACACAGATGGTCAAGGAAGCCACCAGAATTAACTACCATACTGGGACTAGTACACTAATTGACTAGGTACTCACAAGCTACCCAGAAAGAATCACTGAAGTCACAGTACTACAAGACACAATTAGTGACCACTCTCCAGTAATACGTAAATGGTCTAACAAACTTCTGAAGCCACGGCCTGCTACTATCAGAAGCAGAGTGCTACGCAGAGGCCAGCTACCTCAACTTAAACATTACCTCACACAAATTGATTGATCTCCCCTTGGTACCCTCCAAGATCTTGGCCAAGCACTAGACCACTTCATAGGCACCTTCTCAAGAGCCTGTGACATCTTTGCCACAATATGGAAACAACGAATAAAAGGACAGAATAATGGTTGGATTACACGGTACCTTCTTGAACATATGCACACCAGGGACCACTTTGGTATCTAGCCAAAGCAACTAGAAAGTCAGCCAATCTCCAAAACGTTATGACTGCCAGAAATAGATGTACCAGAGACATAAAGACAGCTAAAGCAAATTAGTATAGGAAACATTTTGGGAATCTAAGGGGAAATAAAATTTAGTGATCCTGAAATTAGATATCACATATATGCTGATGATACTTTGATACATGTGGAGGGTAGTTCCCTGGATGGCAGTGACACCAAGCTACTGCTTGCTTCCTCTGAATTGCAGATACTTTTTGATTCCCTGAATTTGACATTAAATGTAAAGAAAACACAAGTGGTTCATTTTAGGGGTTCAGCAGCTTTATATTTACCCCTTGATATTAGGACCAAGAAAGGAGAAAAAGAACAACAAGTAACAAGCTATAAATATCTGGGGCTATGGTTAGATTTCAGGTTAAAATGGGATAAGCATTTGGATTGTTTACTGAGAAATGTTAGCAGGAAACTGGGAATGCTTTACAAGTTAAAGTATTACACAGCCAAAGAGATACAATGCAGGATTGTGGAAACTATGATTTTGCTGGTATTGGATTATGGGGACCTGGTCTTTGTTGGGTGGCATCGAGTATGGAGCTGGCAAGTCTGGATGTGATGTGCAACAGGCTTGCCCACTTCTTCCTTGATGCCCCCAGAAATACACATCATTGTGATTGGTAGAGGGCCCTAAATTGGTGGTGTTTGGAGAAAAGGAGAAATTTACACTTTGCAATCTTTATGGGTGAAATAAATAGGAACAAATTTCCTAGCTATATTTTGAACATGTTTGTTTCTAGGGATCAAAGAGAAGGACTGCGATCTTCTAGAGACATGCAATGTGTTATTCCAAAATGTAACCTATGGGTGAGCAGAACTTCAAATTTATGTAGGGGTTCTAAAATTTGGAATACACTGCCTCTAGTAATGAAAGAAGGTGGTGTCCTCATTAGTCCCAGGATGATTAAGAATTGGTTTATGGAGTCTATACATAGACTGAAACAGTAAGAGTAAGTTGAAATGTTGGATTTCAGCTAAAGCACTTTACAAAAAAGGGGGAGGGTCCTGATACAGTATTTTATCTATAGGTAGATTGTGTATTATAAACAGATACCTCAACTATGCCTAACAGTGTAACCACCCCCCCCACCAGCTAGCAAAGGGTGTCATCTAGAAGAGGCCCACCTGCTGCTTTGCTTCAGCCACATCCTTACCCCGTTAAGGTGACTGGTTACAGGACTAAGGGAATGGGTAGTAGTTAGGGGGAAAACAACATACAAAAGCACCAACAAGAGTGGGAGAAAACATGGAAAACAGAAGGGCAGTAGCAAAGTTAGAGCAGGAGTCAGATGAAAGTGGGTTTAAAGATAGAAGGGGGTGGTTCGGGGCAATGTGAGGAAGTATTATTTCACAGAGAGGGTAGCGGGTGCACGGAACAGCCTTCCTGAGGAGGTTGTGGGGTCTAAAACTGTGGGGGAATTCAAGAATGCAATGGACAGACATAAGGCAATTCTTGTGGGTGGTAGGAAGAAATAGGCTGTTGGTTAACTAGGATCTGCAGCCTATCCTGTAGGTAGGGAAATCGGCAGACTAGATGGGCCAAGCGGTCCTTATCTGCCATCAAAGTCTATGTTTCTATGTCTATGTTTCTATGTTTCTGTGCCTTTATGCCAGGAGCATAGGTAACAAAATCAGCAAATTAAAGGCGTTGATGGCAGATACTGAGGTGGACCTTGTGGCCATCATGGAAATGTGAGCCATAGATAATAATGACTGGGAGATGATGGTCCCCAACTATTCACTGTTCAGGAGGGAAATAGGAACTGGTAGTGGGCAAGGAGTTGCCCTTTTTGTCAAGGAGGGCACTGAGGTGGTAGAAGACGTGCGCATTAGAGTTAATACAGGTGCAACTCATGGCAGCCTCAGGCAGGAAAGTATGCTTGAGGGTGATCTATAGGCCTCCAAAGCAAGGGGAAGAAAGGGACAGAGGACTCAGAGAGGAACTTGAAAGAGGAGTAGCAAAGGGGGAAGACATGGTGGTAGAATATCTGAACTCACCAGACATTGACTGGGATGTCCCAGTGGTCAAGAGTGCCATGGGTCAGGTTTTGCTGAACACCTTGAAGACTGTCTACTGGTGCAGTTAGTTAAGGAATCCACCAGGCAGACCACAATCCTTGATGTGCTGCTCACAAATTCAGAGGTGGTGGGAGCTGTAGGAGTAGGGGAGCTTCTGGGGAACCACAACCACATATCTATTTGGTTTGAATTGGCCATCGAGACTGGCAAGCCATCATCAAGAACTGAAGTCCTTGACTTTAGAAGGGCAGCTTTTAATAGGATAAGGGAACTGGTCAGGGATAAGTTAGTAGGAATAGAGGACATAGGCAGGGTGGAGGAGAGACAGGGGCAATTAAGGGAGCCATTCTTGAGGCTTGTAAAGTATGCATAAGAACAGTAACAACGAAAAAGAGGTTTAAGAGACACTATGGTTCTCAGTAAGGGTCAGGGAAGTGGTAAGGTCCAAAAAGAAGGTCTTCTATAGATATAAGGAAAAGCAGGGGGAGATAGAATGGGAGGATTATCTACAAAAAAAAGGGAGACAAAGAAGGCTGTTAGGGAGGTGAAAGCAGACAGAGCTGTGTATCATGGAGGGGGTCAGGAACAGAGAAAAACTTTTTCAGATATACAGCTATATTATTAAACAAGCATTTGTCAATGCCAAATGTTTGCTTGCTGGTGTTAGCATTGGAAATGCAGGAGTTAAACAGATGCAGAAGAGGAATGGCAGTGAAGTATTGAACTTAACATAGAAACATAGAAACATGGACTTTGACAGCAGATAAGGACTACTTGGCCCACCTAGTCTGCCCATTTCCCTGACTAGAGGATAAGCTGCAGATCCTATTTAACCAACATCCTATTTCTTCCTAACCCCCACAAAAATTGCCTTATGTCTGTCCCATGCATTCTTGAATTCTCCCACAGTTTTAGATCCACAATCTCCTCAAGAAGGCTGTTCCATGCATCCACCACCCTCTCTGTGAAAAAATACTTCCTCACATTGCCCCCGAGCCATACACCCTCTATCTTCAAATTGTGTCCCCTTGTTCTTGCACATCTCTTTTTTTTCTGAAAGATGCTACCCTCTTGGACTTTGTTGATTCCACAGAGGTACTTAAACATTTCTATCATGTCCCCCCTCTCCCTCCTTTGCCCAAGAGTATACATATTAAGCTCCTTTAGCCTCTCCTCATATGGCTTCTCTTGCAGACCCTGCACCATTTTAGTTGCCCTCCTCTGAACTGCATCCATCCTGCCTATGACCTTGTGGAGATGGGGTCTCCAGAACTGGATGCAGTACTCCAGATGGGGTCTCACCAACTGTCTGTACAGGGGGATAACAACTTCCTTTTTTCTGCTGGTGATGCCTCTCCCTATACATCCCAGTATCCCCCCAGTCCTCCCTACCGCCTTCTCACATGGTTTGCCAACCTTAAGGTCATCTGATATGATTACCCCCAGGTCCCTTTCCATTTGTTTTGTTGTTACTACCTCCCCCCTATTGTGTAATCTTCCCCTGGGTTTTTGTTTCCCAGGTGCATTACTTTGCACTTCTTTGCATTGAATCCAAGCTGCCATTCTTCTGACCATTCTTCCAACCTTGTCAAGTCCCTTCTCATCCTTTCCATGCCTCTTTGTGTATCAACCCTGTTGCAGATCTTTGTGTCATCTGCAAAGAGGCATTCTTTTCCTTCCAGTCCCTCTGCAATGTCACTTATAAAGACATTAAAAGGACTGGACCTAGTACTGATCTCTGCAGTACCCCACTAGTAACTCCTCATTCTTCAGAGTGGACTCCATTTACAATTACCTTCTGTGTCCTATTGTTCAGCCAATGTTTTACCCAGGCTACCACCATGGGACCCACTCCCAAGCTGGTTAATTTGACTTCTAATCTTTTGTGTGGGACTGTGTCAAGTACCTTGCGAAAGTCTAGGTAGGCCACGTCCACAGCCCCTCCCTAGCCTACTATTTTGGTCACCCAGTCAAAGAAATCAATTAGATTCATCTGACATGACCTTCCCACTGTGAACCCATGCAGCCTTGGGTCCTGTGCCCCACTGGCCTCTAGGTACTCAACAGTTCTTTCCTTTAGAAGTGATTCCATCACTTTCCTACCACAGAGGTCAAATTGACAGGTCTGTAGTTTCCTGCCTCTGTCTTGCTTTCAGCCTTCTTCCAGTCCTCAGGTAGCACACCATCCTCCCATGATTTGTTATAAAGGGTAGTCAGTGGTGTCACTAGTTCTCTGCTTAATTCTTTTAGAATTCTGGGGTGAATTCCATCTGACCCCATTGCTTTGTCCACCTTCAGTTTTAGGAGTTCTTTCAGAACCCTTTCTTTTGTGAAAGGACTGGGATCGACCCCCCCCCCCCAGAGTGCTTCTGTTAATTGGATTAGGCACCTCCCCACTTCCTCTTTTGTGAATACTGAACAAAAGTATTCATTCAGTATCCCTGCTTTTCACTGTCACTCTCTGTTCACCCACCATCCATTCTATTCAGCCTCACTATCCCTCCCTTTGTCTTTCTACGCTCCCTGATATACCTATAAAAGGTTTTATCCCCCTTCTTCCTATCTTTCCTCAGTTTGTGCCCTTGCTATTCTGACTACCCTCCCTGCTTCCTTCTGCCTTAACTGGTACAGTTCTCTGTCCTGCTCCTTCTGTGCTTCCTTATACTTCCTAAATGCTATCTTTTTCTCCCTAAACTTCACTGCCACTTCTTTTGAGAACCATAGTGACTTTTTCTTTCATTTTGATTTGTTTATTTGCTTCATACAAAGGCTTGTTGTCTCTGTGATGGTAGTTTTGATATTTCCCCATTGTTGCTCCACCCCTCCATCTAGCCTGTTTGCTAGTGCTTTTCTAAGGCACTCTCCCATCTTGCCAAAGTCAGCCCTCCTGAAGTCCAGAACCCTCACTTTTGTATGGCTTGACTCTGTAGCTGAGTTTATTGTGAACCACACTGTTTGATGGTCACTTGTTCCCAAATGGCTACCCGCTTCTAGATCTGAGATCCTCTCACTGTCCCCATTTGAGAGTACAAGGTCTAAGATTGCTCCCTCACAAGTAGGTTCCAAAACTAGCTGTCTGAGGCATGCCACCTGAAGGGCATCAAGAATGGCCCTGCTTTTGGATGTGGCTGCAGCAAAGGTGCTCTAGTTAACATCTGGCATGTTAAGGTCCCCCATCAACAGTATCTCCCCTTTCTCTGCTATCCTAAGTATGGCTTCTATCATATCCTTGTCCATTCCCTTCCCCTGACATGGGGGTCTGTATGCAACCCCTGTGTGGATTGTGGTGCCATTTCCAGTCTCTAAGGTGACCCACAGTGCCTCCTCTCTTCCTGTTTACTCTTTTGTGCAGTTGCTTTTATCCCTTCCCTTACATAGAGAGCTAGTCCCCCCCTTCTGCCCTCCCCGTCTCTCCTATAGGTTGTGTACCCTGGTATGTTAACATCCCAGTCATGGTTCTCTGTGTACCATGTTTCTGTGACTGCTAAGATATCCAGGCATCCTTCTTACATTAAGGCCACCAGTTCAGGGAGCTTGTTGCCAAGACTACGGACTTTGTTACTCATTACCCTCCATTTCTTGATGGCCTTACCCCTTTTTGCCATCCCTGTCCTTACTGCATTTGTCACTTTCTCCATTTACCCCTGCGCTTATTCCTATTGACATCTCTATGTTGGTGTCTACCTCACTTAGTACCCTGATTTGTTTGGGGGGGCTTGGATTTCCCTGTTCCTTTCCAGTGCTTTCCCCTTGGCTACTTTAAATGCTTGCCAATGAAGTATTTAAATCTATCACCTAGGATCCTGGTTCCCCTCCTGGACAGATGCAGACCATCATGCCAGTATAGGCCTGCATCCATCCAGGTGGACCTCCAGTCCCCAATGAAGCCAAATCCCTGAGCTCTGCACCAGTTTTTCAACCACTGATTGAATCCCATGGTGCGGAGCACCCTAGCCTCATCCATGCCATAGACAGGCAGCACCTCCAAGAAGGTTACCATGTGTGCTATTTGTCTAAGGCCCCTCCCCATCTCCACAAATGCTTCTTGAACTGCTCTGATCCCTTTCTTAGCCAGGTCATTTGTCCCTATGTGGACAGTGACATCCAGCTCTCTCCCCTGTTCAGCTGCTCCTGTGATCCTGAGGATTTGCTCCCTGTCCCTCCAAGCCATGGCATCAGGCAGGCACTTTCCCTCCCTCTCCCCTTCCTCCCCCAGTTCTACCTTCCTAACAATTGAGTCCCCCACCAGGAGTTGTTTCCTTCCCTTGTGGAGTCCCATGCCACCCTCCTGTGGGTCTCCTTTGTGGAGGTTCCCAGCATCCTCCTTGGTCTCCACTGTGGGTGCTTCCATAGAGGAACCACACTTTTCCAGAACAGCATAGAAATTGTGAAGAGGTACAACCGGAGGGATATGCCTCTGTTCCACCACCCTCACCCTCCCTGAGCCCACTGTGGTCCAACTGCTCCTCTTTCTTGTCAACCTCTGAGGCAACGGCAGTGACCCTGGTGGTCCCTGGGTGGAAGAGGAGGTCCCACAAATCCTGGCCAACTCAGCCTGGAGATGAGCAACCTCCTCCCTCAGCCAAGAGAGGTGTCTGCAGATGGGACAACACTGCATCCTCCAGAACATCTCCTGGAAGACAGCTGCTCCACTGCCTATGCACTGCACCACTCCCATCTTGTCTTTTTTATGGCCCTCTAACTGTTGTTTGGAATACTTACACTTTCCTATGCTTGTTTATTTTCTTTTTCCTTTTTTTTCTTCCCTACTTACTTACTGCCTCTGTGCCCTTTTAGCTCCTGATCTTCCTGTTCTAAGACAAGAAGTTCCTATTTTTCTCAGCATTCTCCTTACTTGCTCAGAGTCAGACCTCCATCAGCTAGGAGGGGATGGAGAGCTACTCTTGTCCTTCTAGGATGGTCAGTCTTTGGTGGCTGTATGATCTCTCACTTTCTGCTCCCAAACAGGAAGTTCCTGTTGTCAGTTAAATCCTGTGCCTTTAAAAGTAGAACTGGTATAGGGTGGGAGTGGAGGGGAGGAAAGGAGGGAAATATAGTCCCAGTAGATAAGTTTTAGTTTTATCAGTAGCTCCTTCCTCCTGGTGTTCTGTCTGTTTTCTGGAAGAAGCTATCTAGGGCAGTGTTTAAATCTGGTTTTAACCTGGCTCCTTCTAGCTAAGCCACTCCCCCTACTTTGCAAATCTTTCTACACTTAGTTAATTTCACAGATAACAATTTCCTTCTGACACCTGTGACAAGCACCTAGATAAGTACACAGATAACTTCACATCAACCCCACTTTCCTCCTATAGAGATGGACAGGAACTGGAGTAAGTGTTTGGGTCGTCGTCCATGACGTTCATGCTAAGTCACCTCTCCCTATTCTGCAGACATCAACATGTGTTGAGGTGTGGCTTGGGGTGTTTGGTTTTACAGTCACCCTACTCCATAAGGACATACACTGAAATTGGTGCAGCATAGGAGAATGGGGTGAACTCTGGGGCCAAAGTGTCCAAGGTACACCTCGATGCCTGTCACTGGCTGGGGGGGAGGGCATGGGATGGCATGAGAAGTTCAGTCGGCAATCCAAAGACACACCCAGATGCCTGTCAGTCTGTACATGGTGGGACTTTATGGTTGGAAACCCTAACGCCCCAGGCGTTTGGTGATATTTGCACTACAAATTTTCAACATGTCCTTTTTGTGACCCCACCTCATGAAAGCATTTGGGACCTCTTCTCATGAAGAGTGGCGGTGTGATTTTGTCAATGTGTCCCAAACTTTGAGTTCCAACAGCAACTGTACCATTCTGTTCCACATGTGCAAAAACACAGATCGGGCAGGATGTGAAGAATGACAGCTGTACCATCCATAAGGAGGTGTGAAGAGATGGCAATGTTGAAAATCTGTAGTGGGAATATTAAAAATGCTAGCACTTCTGAGCATACTTAGAAACTGCGCAATGCATGCACATAACACAGTCATTTTATCAACTGTCATCACCAAATTTTCAATGTGGGCATTTTTGAACCTCTGCTCTTGAACAGTGTCACTGTGATTTTCTTACTGTGTCCCAAACACTGATGTCCCACAGCAACCACGCTATTCTGCACCAGAAGTGCAAAAACACATTTCAGCCAGGATGTGAAAAATGATAGCTGTACTGTTCATAAGAAGGTGTGGAAAAATGGCAATGTTGAAAATCTGGAGTGAAAATATTGCAAATTCATGAAGTTGCGAGCTTGCGTGGAAACTGCACAATGCACACTTGTAACACACTCATTTTATAGACTTAGGTCACAAAATTTTCAACATAGGCATCTTAGGACCTCTGCTCATGAACAGTGTCACTGTGGTTTTCTTACTGTATCCCAAACACTGATGTCCCACAGCAACCGCGCTATTCTGCGCCGGAAGTGCAAAAACACATTTCAGCCAGGATGTGAAAAATGACAGCTATACTATTCATAAGGAGGTGTGGAAAAATGGCAATGTTGAAAATCTGGAGTGAAAATATTGCAAATTCTCGAAGTTATGAGTGTGCATAGCAACTGCGCAATGCATGCTCATAAAACAGTAATTTGGGGAATTTTTTCCACTGAATTTGAAACATGAGAGCCCACCTCATGAACACTGGAACTGTTGTTTCATTAATTGGTCCTGAAAGGTGATTCCATGCAGTGACCACGAAATCACCTTTCAGGACCGAATAATGCCACGACAGTGGCTGAATTCATGAGGAGGGGTCCCAACAACCCATTTTTGAAAATCTAGTGCCAAAATTCTCAACAATGCCTGAGATATGCATCAAAGCTGAAAAAAACCTATTTATGCCATTATACAGCTTACCGGCATTTCTTCAGTTTGCAGTCGGCTTTGAAGAGTGCAGACATGTTCCCGGTCCACTGAAGATCGTCACGCCAGGTGCCAGAGGTAAGGATGGAGTGAGGGGGGTGTGGGGAGGTGGGGTGCACAGAGGATGGGTGTGGGTTGGGGAAGGGCCACCGGACTCAGCGAGGGACTGTTTTCTGTTTTACAGGTTAATTAAACAAAAACAAAAAAAATCACGGGACTTTTTTTTTAACAGGGACATTTGGCAAGCTGCGGTGGGATCCCAGCATGTCACCCTAGTGTTTTTCTTTGGGGGGCAGTAGCCGACGGAGAATTGGACATCCCAATCGGCACATATGGAGGGGGCAAGAGCCGAGGGGGATTGGGAACACCACTCGGAACAAAACAAAGTTTTTTTTTGAGTGGAACATAATTCCAATGGGGAGTAGGCTCCCCCATTGGCAAATTAAACTGGGAAGGGGAGACTGCAGCCGACAGGGATTGGGGCCCCCGTGGGCAAACAAAGGATGATTTGGGGGGTGCATGATGCCGAGGGGGATTGGGTGTCCCCTCGGCACTTGGGACTGTTAATATTGTTTGTACCATGGTGGTAGCTTGCCGCCAAATTCACAAACAATATTACACTGGCATGGTACCGCCCTGCATTGATGGGTCACTCCCTCATTGCAGCGGAATGCCTGATGCTGCAGTGACGAGGTGGACCCTGATTGCTGTGGCAAAAACCTTACAAGTCGGTGGCACTTTTGGAATCCAGTGTTATCAGCACACTGTGTCTCCACTGGTCCACCAGTGCCAAGCCCCCAAATGCAATGACTCCATTGGCTGCCACAGTGCCGAGCCTCCACAACCCGCTTCTCTCCTAAGCTACCACATAATGTTTCTTGCGCATGCATGCAAGCAAGCATAAAAAGGGAAAAAAAAAGGTGGGAGAATCATAATGCTAGTTGATGGGGGTAGAGTGATAGACGAGGATAGGTAAATAGCTTCCAACCTGAATGACTACTTTTACTCAGTTTTCATTCAGGAGAATGGGGGATCTGTGCTCCTAGAGTGACGTCAAAGCGGCCACTAAGGGAGTCCCAGAAATTAAACAGCCATTGCTTACCAGTGAAAGGGCTCTGAAAGAGCTGGATGCCCTTAAGATAGATAAAGCCCCAGGACCATATGGGTTGCATGTGAGGATACTCAGGGAATAGCAGCAGAGCTGGATGAAGCACTAGTAGGTCTGTTCAACAGCTCATTTAGGTCTGGGAACTTTCCAAGGGATTGGAAGGTAGTAGACGTTGTACTGTTTGATAAGGGGTGGGGATGAGGAGCAACCAGGGAACTACGGGACTGTCAATCTAACCTCTATTGTAGTGAAACTGATGAAGTCACTGATCAAAGAGGACCTTTTAGACTACATGGAGAGCAACGGCCTCCAGGATAGTAAACAGCATGGTTTTGTGGTGTGAAGGTCTTGACAGACTAACCTAATAGTTTTCATTGACTTGGTAACAAAGGAATGAGGCAAAAGCTATGCTGTGGATTTGCTATAGTTTGATTTCAGCAAGGCTTTTGACTCTGTACATTACAAATGATTGCTCAAGAAGACCTAGGTGCAGCAAAACCCTTAGTGATCTGGTCGGGTAACTGGCTAGAGGTGAAGCAGCAAAGGGTGGTGGTCAATAAGGTTAAATCAGAAGAGAGGGAAGTTACAAGTGGAGTTCCACAGTGATCGTCCCTGGGTCGGTCGTCTTCAAAATGTCCATTAGTAACATTGGAGATGGAATAAATGGCAGATTGTGCCTCTTCACAGATGAAACAAAACTATTTGGGAGAGTGTATAGTGATGAGGGAATAAGGGAAATGCAGAGAAACCTGCAAAAGTTGGAGGAGTGGTCAAAGGTCTGGCAGTTAAAATGCAATGATAAAAAGTGCACCTAGTGAAAAAAAACCCTAAGATGGAGTGCTGGATGGGAGGGGAGAAACTTAGCACTACAGCAGAGAAACTAGATCTGGGAGTTATCATCAGCAACCCTTTAAGCAATTGAGCCAGTGCAACAAGGCCTATAGCAAAGCTAACAGGATGCTGGGATGTATCAGGAGGAGTATTAATTGCAGAAGAAAAGAGATAATACCTCCCCTCTACATATCCCTGGCAAGGCCTCACCTAGAGCACTGTGCCCAGTTCTGGAGTTCTCTGCTCAGAAAAGATGAGGATAGGTTGGAGACAGTACAGCATAAAGTAACAAAAATGATTCAGAGCCAGCAGGGCAGATCCTATGAGGAGCACCTCAAGTCACTAAATATGTACTCACTGGAGACCAATCAATCATTCTTTATTTTACCAGGCAAAAACATCATTGAGGAAAAACTCATTTACAAGATGTACCTGGGACATAATGCAAATTACATACAATACAAAATAATAAGGCATTTCATATGACAACAGAACATGAGTTGTAACAGGTTAACAGGTATGAACATAGTATACAAAAACAGTGAGATGGAGATACAATAAGAATCAATATATGTGTACAATAAATTCAAAATATAAGTACAGCAATGGTAAGCAAAATGCACTGATATATGCAGTATGAGCAAATGTACAAGAAAACAACAAATAAGGCAAAACAAATGAGAAATAATGCAGGATAAATCAGACAGCAGAGTAGATAATCATCAGAGGATATGTAGTGAGGTGTAGGGATGGAGGATAGGGATGATGGTCGATAGGGCCAGAGGAAATTACCCAGTCAGGCGACCCCAGAGCCATCGTGCCTGCATGTCCCCTAGCAATCAGTCAGAGTGGAGGGAGAGGATGATGTATGTCGGGGTCAGTGATTCAGTGCAGGAAGCAGCTACAGGACTCAGTAAAGGATCGCTGGATACATTTTTTAAAGGCAGCTAAGGAACCAGGTATGATAAGCTGCAAAACCTATTGAGCAGTGTTCCAGAGGACTGGAAGAGTGTGGCTAATTGCTGCTCTACCAAAGCTTGTCCTAACTTTAGGGACAATGACAGTAAATCTAGATTGGCTTCTCAACAGATAGTTACCAGGATTGCATAAAGGTAGGCAGTCCTTGATATACTGGGGTAGTTTATTGGAGATGGCCCTGACGATCCAGAGAACAGAGTTCTCATGACGTCTGAGGCTAAGAGAGTCCCAGCCTAAGCTTTTGTATATAGGGTACAGTAATGTGTTGAGTAGTTGGCACCAGTGATGATTCTTAACACCTGATGGTATAGAGTGTTGAGCTGAGTAAGGGCAGCGCTGGAACTGCGTCAGTAAAGAAAGTCAACGTAGACGATAAGGGTCAAGAACGTAGTTTGTACCAACCTGATTTTCCCCTCATATATTAACAGATGCTTGATTTTAAAGACAATTCCAAGCCACTGTTTAAGCTTTTTGGAAAGCTCATCAATATGAGTTCTGAAGGAGAGTTTGGGGTCTATCCACACCCCCAGGTATTTGAAGAAATTGACATATTCCAACACTTCGACAAGCAAGGTGTGATTTTGTGGTATGGGTCCTATAATGGAAGGGTAAGAGGATTTTGCTACAGGAACAAAGATCATGGCCTTCATTTTCTTAGCATTTAACAGGAGTTTTGAGAAAAGTAAATTACTCTGAAGGTGATTAATTTCTATTTGGAGGTCTCTGCACGCACGCTCCAGTGTAGGTCTGGCTACATACAACATGGTGTCATCCGCAAAAAGGTGGATGTCAGCTGACTTGACTCCAGAGTCGAGCTCGTTTAAGTAGATGGTGAACAAGAGTTGCCCAAGTATGGATCCTTGAGGTACTCCTCTAGGTAGCATTTTGAGGGGGGGAAAGATCTCCCTCTGCCTTGACCTGACCAAAAGGGAGAGGGGAGATATGATAGAGACCTTCAAGTTTCTTAAAGAAATTAACAAAGTGAACTGTGGGTAACTAGTTTGCCTGAATACCAACCCATGATCATGTGGACATGAGTGGAAATTAACAGGAGGGAGGTTCAGGAAGGACATGAGGAAGTATTACTTTACAGAAAGGGTGGTGGAACCATGGAATAGTCTGTCAGTTGATGTTGTGGGTGCAAAAACTGTCAGGGGATTCAAGCAGGCCTCGGTTAAAATGAAGGGAATAGTGGTTGCCTGGGGTGACAGGACCAAAGAGGAGAATGGGGAGAGGGTGGAGAGGGTTTCATACTCTGGAGGAACAGTAGGTTCCTGTGATTATAGGGAACTTGGGCAGATTGGATAGACCTCTGGTCTTTTTCTGCTGTCATTGTCTATGTTTCTATGTGTCTAATAAGTGTAGGAGCCAGGCTGGCTTATTAGAAAGGGTTCCATGTCAATACAACGCAAGAAAAAGCAGTGCGGTAATTTTAAGCATAGTCATTACATCGCAAGGCAATATAGCATGTATGCAATTGAGCCATAGTCTATCCAGCAGAAAATGTGATCTCTGGTTCTCTATAGCATATGCTACAGAGGAAGCCGGACTTATATCCATTGCCAGTCACCGTATGAGTTGGCAGTCACTAAACACAAACACAAAGACTTACCTATTGGGGTCCAAGGAATCTGTATGATGAAAATGAACCCTCCCCCCACAACCACCTCTACTACTGGATGCGTAAGGTCTCCCTGAGACAAAACAACACTGTTATCCCTCAAGTACATGAACCAGTAATACCATCATGAAGTCCCAAATCAGGCAGTTCATCCAGTGACCAGATAGCCTACAGCAGAGCTGTTCTCATGGTCTCCATCAGCAAATGATCCTGTGATGAGCTATCTTGTATATGTTGCTCTCCACTTACTCTGGCAACAATGATAATTAATAGAAAATGTACCTACTGTATGTCATCTATTAAAGGATTCCAATGCTCGCTTTATCATTTAGATGGACAGAATATAACTCATATGCTGACAGCTATCAATCTTGAGACATGACCATCCCCTGCAAAGTGCAACTATTACTGTCATATCATAACACTATTATATCAAGATCAATGACATTTTAAATGCACTCCAGTTATGGGCAATCAGTGACAACAAAAGCAACGACATTTATGAAGCCAGCCAACTGATGCTCCAACTGTAAATAAGATTAGTTTGTTTTACACGTTAAGCATCAATGGCAAATATTTAAAAAGGTGCCAGGATAACAAATACCTTAAACAAATGGGAAATATGACGTTAGTATTTATTTAAGGAATTAATAAGAGAATCTTACTTGCACAGGTATGCAGCATATAAAAGCCACTAGTTCTGGATTATGTATGGGACCATTTGCATAACAAACATATTTCACCTCCCTATTAGTCCGAGTGGCGATGTAGGTCAGATAGTGCAGAATGATTAGCACTGTAATCATCTTACAGTGGAAGGTACTGCACAATATCCTTGTTTGCGCTATTATGGCTGCGTGGTATTGCTTGAGCGGTATTAACGTGATACCATTAGAAAGAGACCTTACCCATACAGTGATGCAAAAATACTTTGCCCTGTTTATTTGCTTTCTTTCAGGAACCCCCTAGCATCATTCTTCGAAGACCTGCATCTTGGACCAGCAGCTGCAGACTTTCATGTTTGATATACATACAATGACCAGCATTCCTCTGGTTGCAAATTCAGTTCTTCTTCTTGCATCTTCAGTTTGTCTCATTATGCCAGCCCACTGGAGGGCTTCTGCTGAAGTATTATCTTCAGTTTGTCTTGTCCCAATGAGACCGAGTCCCCAGTGCTCTAAGCAACACCCCGCCACCTCTTTTCTATTTTAGGGCCATTGGGCAGAGTCACTACTAAGCTCCTAAGGAGTTTACCAGCCAGAGGCAGCCCTGGCAGTGATGGTCTCTACCCCATTTTTCTCAAGATTATCTCCCCAGCCATTGTTAAACAACTTACCTTCACATTTAACCTGGCCCTCTCATCATCCACTGTGCCTAAAGCATGGAAAGTTGTACACGTGGTACCTGTCTTCAAGGCAGGTGACCCCCTCTCCCCTGAAAACTATAGACCCATCTCACTCCTCCCACACCTCAGCAAACTATTGGAAAAAATTGTCCACCACCATCTATTGGAACATCTGCAGAAATATAACCTCCTATGTCCCCTCCAGCATGGTTTCCGGAAGCATCGCAGTACCTCCTCTGCACTAGCCCTCTTCTCTGATCATATTCTAACAAATATGGATAAGGGCAAGACCACTGGAGCAGTGTTTGTGGACCTATCTAAGGCATTTGACCTTGTTGACCACCATCGTATACATTCCACAATACTTCAGCTTGGCTGCTCCCCTGATTCTATGGAGTGGTTCCACAGTTATCTCTCCAGCAGATCTCAGGCAGTCAAATAGGTAAAGATTTTTCTGCTATCCTATCTATCCATATGGTAGTTCCCCAGGGTTCTATACTTGGCCCACCACTTTTTTCCATGTTCATCAATGCTTTTCCTGCTGACAGCCTAAACTGTTACACCCTTCTTTATGCAGACGACTTAGTCCTCCATCACAGCGATAACTCACTTGATTCCATCTCATCTGTCCTCTCACGTAACTTTGCTTCTGCACGTAAGTGGTTCCTCTCCAGCAGGCTCCTAGTCAATGAAAAAAAGACAAAGGCTATGCTCTTCAGCTCAAAACCTTTCCTTGCCAAGGTCACTAAAACTACTTCCTCCCTCCTGGTATGTACCCCAGCAGGACCCCCCCCCTTGAAAATGTACCCTCTTTCAAGTACTTAGGTGTTACCCATGACCCCTCACTAACATTCCATGACCACATAAACAACACTGTGTGGAAAATACACCAAAAACTAGGTGCTGTACCATTCATCCTCTGTAACTGAGTTGTTACCGCTGCCTCAACTCAGTTTTACACTGTACCCCTATTGACCTCATATTGAGGTTTTTGTACAGACATGTATGTCTCATGTTTTGACCTTTGTCTATTGTTCATCACTGTGTAAAAGCCAATACTGTCTATATAAATTTATAGCTGTTAAACTATGTTGGTGCAACCTTGTGACCTGGGCTGTGTCTGAAACCTGTCTATTGGATCGGCACACTTACCTGGTTAACAAAGACATAAATAAAAAAAAATAAATAAAAAAATAAGGAGTATTCACACAATTCTTAACTGCATAGATAGCTATCCTTTTTACGTTCGCTTGCGCGCATGCGCAATGAACGTCATGGGAGAATGGGACATTTTGGAGGTGTACCTGTCCTGTGAAATCCCCTGCTCCGTTGAACAGGTGTGGCGGTTCTGCACCAATCGATGCGGTGCTGTGTATGACAGCGGTGGTCTTCTCTTCAAAGAAAATCACCGCTGTGTGCTGGTAGCGCGTCACGCCCCCCCCAAGATCTTTGATACCATGCTGGGAGCCCACCCCAGCATGGCAAGCGTCCGCGTCGTCTGCCGGCGTGGGTGCCCAATCGCATGGCTCACATCCGGGACAGCTTTCCCTGCTGCCATGCTGAGGTCCACCCCAGCGTGGCAAGCGTCCACGTCGTCTGAGTAAAAAAAAAAAAAACCTGTAAAAAAGCGTTCCGCCGCATGTCTCCCCACCCCTCCCACAACCCGCACCCACCCACTGCGCAACCTGCCTCCCCACATCCCCACCCTATACTTACCTCCGGGACTCGGCGCGCGATCATCATCGCTGGACCGGGAACCGTCTGCACTCTTCAAAGCCGACCGCAAACTGAGAAATGCTGGTAAGCTGTATAATGGGCTAGATGGGTTTTTCAACTTTGTTGCATATCTCAGAGCATTTTTGGAATTTTTGCACCAAATTTTCAACATGGGGTTTTTGGGACCCCTTCTCATGAATGATGTCACTGTCATGGCATTGTTCAGGGCCGAAGGGTGATTTCTGCAGTCACTGCGCGAAATCACCTTTTGGACCCGATTAACGAAGCGACACTGCCAGTGTTCATAAGGTGGGCTCTCAAGAAGCCTATTTTAAAAATTTGGTGGAAAAATTCCTAAAAATGACTGTTTTACGAGCGTGCGTTGCGCAGTTCCTACGCACGCTCGTGAGTTCGCGAATTTTCAATATTTTCACTCCAGATTTTCAACATTGCCATTTTACCACACCTTCTTATGAGCAGTACAGCTGTCATTTTTCACATCCTGCCCAAAATGTGTTTCCACCCATGTAGCGCACAATGGCGCAGTCGGTATGTGAAATCAATGTATGGGACACATTAAGAAAATCACAGTGACACTGTTCATGAGCAGAGGTCTTAAAATGGCTATGTTGAAAATTTGGTGAAAAAATTCCTAAAAATGACTGTTGTACGAGCGTGCATTGCGCAGTTCCTACGCACGCTCGTAGGTTTGCGAATTTTCAATATTTTCACTCCAGATTTTCAACATTGCCATTTTACCACACCTCCTTATGAGCAGTACAGCTGTCATTTTTCACATCCTGCCCAAAACGTGTTTCCGCCCATGTAACGCACAATGGCGCAGTTGGTGTGTGAAATCAATGTATGGGACACATTATTCAAAATTACAGTGACACTGTTCATTAGCAGAGGTCTTAAAATGGCTATGTTGAAAATTTGGTGAAAAACTTCCTAAAAATGACTGTTTTACGAGCGTGCATTGCGCAGGTTCCACCGCACGCTCATAAGTTTGCGAATTTTCAATATTTTCACTCCAGATTTCAACATTGCCATTTTACCACACCTGCTCATGAGCAGTCCAGCTGTCATTTTTCACATCCTGCCCAAAACGTGTTTCCGCCCATGTAGCGCACAATGGCACAGTCGGTGCGTAACTTAATGTATGGGACACATTAAGAAAATCACAGTGTCACTGTTCATGAGCAGAGATCTTAAAATGGCTATGTTGAAAATTTGGTGAATAAATTCCTAAAATGACTGTTTTACGGTGCGTTGCGCAGTTCCTACGCACACTCGTAAGTTTGCGTATTTTCAATATTTTTACTCCAGATTTTCAACATTGCCATTTTACCACACCTCCTTATGAGCAGTACAGCTGTCATTTTTTACATCCTTCCCAAAATGTGTTTCCGACCATGTAGCGCACAATGGCACAGTCGGTGTGTGAAATCAATGTATGGGACACATTAAGAAAATCACAGTGACACTGTTCATTAGCAGATGTCTTAAAATGGCACTGTTGAAAATTTGGTGAAAAAATTCCTTAAAATGACTGTTTTATGAGTGTGCGTTGCGCAGTTCCTACGCACGCTCGTAAGTTCGCGAATTTTCAATATTTTCACTCCAGATTTTCAACATTGCCATTTTACCACACCTCCTTATGAGCAGTATAGCTGTCATTTTTCACATCCTGTCCAAAATGTGTTTCCGCCCATGTAGCGCACAATGGCGCAGTCGGTGTGTGAAATCAATGTATGGGACACATTAAGAAAATCACAGTGTCACTGTTTATGAGCAGAGATCTTAAAATGGCTATGTTGAATATCTGGTGAAAAAATTCCTAAAAATGACTGTTTTACGAGCGTGCGTTGCGCAGTTCCTACACAGGCTCGTAAGTTCGCGAATTTTCAATATTTTCACTCCAGATTTTCAACATTGCCATTTTACCACACCTCCTTATGAGCAGTATAGCTGTCATTTTTTACATCCTGCCCAAAATGTGTTTCCGCCCATGTGGCGCACAATGGGCATGATCGGTGTCTTGAATCAATGTATGGACACATTAAGAAAATCACAGTGACACTGTTCATTAGCAGAGGTCTTAAAATGGCTATGTTGAAAATTTGGTGAAAAAATTCCTAAAAATAACTGTTTTACGAGCGTGCGTTGCGCAGTTCCTACGCACGTTCGTGAGTTCGCAATTTTCAATATTTTCACTCCAGATTTTCAACATTGCCATTTTACCACACCTTCTTATGAGCAGTACAGCTGTCATTTTTCACATCCTGCCCAAAATGTGTTTCCACCCATGTAGCGCACAATGGCGCAGTTGGTGTTTGAAATCAATGTATGGGACACATTAATCAAAATCACAGTGACACTGTTCATTAGCAGAGGTCTTAAAATGGCTATGTTGAAAATTTGGTGAAAAACTTCCTAAAAATGACTGTTTTACGAGCGTGCATTGCGCAGTTCCTACGCACGCTCATAAGTTTGCGAATTTTCAATATTTTCACTCCAGATTTCAACATTGCCATTTTACCACACCTGCTCATGAGCAGTCCAGCTGTCATTTTTCACATCCTGCCCAAAACGTGTTTCCGCCCATGTAGCGCACAATGGCACAGTCGTGTGCGAACTTAATGTATGGGACACATTAAGAAAATCACAGTGGCACTGTTCATTAGCAGAGGTCTTAAAATGGCTATGTTGAAAATTTGGTGAAACAATTCCTAAAAATGACTGTTTTACGAGCGTGCATTGCGCAGTTCCTACGCATCGAGAAGTTCATGGTAATCAATATTTGCACTCCAATGACTTCCAAATACCTAAACAGCGCATAGAAGCAAACAACATTCGGCATTGACAAATGCTTGTACTTCTTTGTCACTGATTTTTTTAAGCCATGTCCAAGTGCCAAATACCACTGCAAAAACCTGCAAGCGAACGTTCGGCATTGACAAATGCTTGTTATGTGTTCTGTTGTGCTGTTACTGCTAGTTCTTGTCTCTATGACCATATTATGTTTGCTGCTGAATAAAGTATTTGCTTCATTGAACCTCTGAGTATGACTCCTGCCTCTCCTTGTTGGGGGCCTCCATCCACACACCTAGGAACCTATAGTGTTCCTCACCATAATAACTGCTTGAGGTAACACTTGTGGCTGGGAAGAAGACATAGTTCCTTCTTCACAACCCGACTCACCAGACCATGGACCCTATATATCACCACACGAATACTTTCTGCACTCTAAATATATATCTCCTCTGATTTCTTTGCTTTGTGTGTTTTGCAAGTATGTATTTTCTCTGTATTCTTTTTCATTATGTAAACAGGCATTATCTCTGCAATATTATGCACCCCCATTGCAACTGGAAATAAGCCTCCTGCACTCTGTTTGATTAACTGGTGAAATTTGTTTAAATAAATAATAAACCATGCCTGTTGTTCAGAGGAGAAGTGGGCAATCCACCCCATCCCTCCTTCCAAGCATTACAAAAAGGTGCCATCATTGCTGTCAGACTTTTTTATACATTTCCTCTCTCTTGTCCTTCTCCAACAGCTAGCTGTCTCTCTCTGTCAAGTGGGTGAAAGTTATTTGCAGCCCTCCCCTCTTATTATCTTTAGCCGGGCAGGCTTGTCCCTCTAATACCTCTCTGCAAGGTCGTGAAGTCTGAGGCACAAGATTCAGAGAGTTTGTAGCCAAACTGAGTAGGTTTTTACATAAGCATTCAGACTCAGTCATTGCCCACTGATCCTGTGAACCACTGTCGGTGTTTTGCTGGTAGTAGCTTCTTAGTCTCTCCTGCAGGCTGCAGTAGGTAAGCCTGCAGCTAAGTACTTTTATTGGATAAATTATAAATTGTAGTAGAATTGAGATTATTTGTGGAGTTATTTATTTTATTTTATTTTTAGCTTAAATAATTTTGTGATGTTTTGTTTTGCTTTTTTATGCCGTTTTACTAGTATTTTTGTACGGAGCCCAGAACCTCTGGGATTGGGTGTCTTTTAAATAAACTTTGCCTTGCCTTGCCTTGCCTACTTCACAGCACAAATTTTCAACACTGTGAGATGATAAGGGCCTCCATTCCTCTGCAACACCACTTTTTTTTTACCAGGACAGGAACTAAACTGAATGCTTGTTTACTGGTGCAACCAGGGAGCACAAGGAAGTTAAGTGAGTTGCTCAGGGTCACACAGTATGCAAGTGGGGACTGTGGGATTCAAACCTAGGTCTCCAGGTTTGCAGCTCAGAGCCTTAAACCACCACGCTATACGACTTGAATCCTGCAGTTTTTGCAAAGGAACTGCAAGGGGGGAGGACCGGTCATCATTAACTTGCTCTAAACAGCTGTGGGGGTGGCCCTGCTAGAATTCTGTGCACTGAGAATCTGACACAGAAATAGAATAGATAACAGTAACATCACTGATGTATTTTCCATTATGCTCTGTGTGTTCTTCCATGTAAGTCTACATGTTCATTACTGTCAGAATAAGAAACCCCAGGGACTGTTCAGTATATAAATGATAGCTGCTGTAAAAACATGCAGAAGGGGGCTGTAATTGATTTGTATTTTTTTTATGAGATCCATAATCTATGAGAGGGAGAGAAGCCTGTGTGGATTATGATGCCACTGAAAAAAAATTATAATGCCACTGAAAAAACAAAAATGGTCCCTTCAACTTTTCTTTTATTAAATTTCACCCTGCAAGGCCCTCAGGCTAGGACCTGGGATGCCTCAAGTCACCCTTGACTGAACACTGCTTTGTCCCATTGTCTTGTGCCTCCCAAGGTAGGGTGTACCACTTATCTCCTCTGCAGCTCCACCACCATTTCAACCACCCACAGAGGAGCTGAAGCTTGTGAGTATACCAGGAGCCAAAGGTGGGAGGCCTGGTAGTGAATATGGTGGGGACAGATCAGGCTTTATCTGCCTGAGCCAGAGCAAATTTTTCCCATTTCTCCCTCCTCTGGGTACACCATGAAGTTTCACTAAGTGCATGCACCTGCACATGTGCAGGTCATGCGGAACTAGGCATGTCCCAACCCTCCTCTGTATTTTCTGACCCAGCCACTGCCACCCAGCCTTCACACAGTGGCAGTAAAATGGTGCATCTAGCAAGCCCACCCTCCCCAGACAAAGCATAGCACTCCACTGTATGATCCATCCTTCTTCCCCTGCCTTGCCCCCAATGTCTTGAGCAGGCCACCAAACTCAGGTCTGTGGCATCATGAGCAGTAACAACAGACCAGCTCAGATCCCTTACACTTGTTTGCACACAGGTACAGTAGTTACTGATATTGTAGAGTTTGTTGTTCTTTTATGTCTAATCCTTTTAATGGTTATAATGTAAATTTACTCCCATTGGGGAAGTGAAGATCAAATTGGGGCAGACACTGCTGCCTCCTTTGAAGATAAAAAGGTAACCATTTTTTATTCATCAGCAGCATTGACACTGGACGGCAACACAAGCATTCTAATGTATTCAGGTAAGCATAACAACCTTGTGATGCATCCAAAAATAGAAACTATAGGTATGGGCTTTACTGGATTCTTATCTGCATTTTCATTCTGTGTGTATACAATATACTCCGAGAAGGCAGAGAAGAGCCCTTTTCTGTTATTCTTGATGAAGAATGATTCAGGCACAGGACAAGCAATACTTCAGTACAACTTGCAGGTCAGCTGATTAGAGAGAGATTTGTGTCATTTGCCATGGCAACTGAGGACAAAGAAAGGGCATGGCATGGAGAATGTTACTTCTCTTGTTTGACTGGTGAAAAATGCAAGACAATCAGAAAACCCAAAGCTACCCTTTAAGGCAATTAGGTCTTTTTTTATTGAAATTAATTGTAAAAACAACCCTGACTTTTCTCCTCCTCATTATTTGCTGCCATGGGTCCAGGTTAATGAGGTTGAGATAATGATCAATTAAATATAAACATCAAATGCTTCTAGCTGACCTTTTCTATTAGAGCAAAAGATAATTAGTTCCTAAAATGCTACCTCTGGTTTGTTATATAAAGAGAATGCTGTGAGGTTCTCTTTTTCTCTCTCTGAGATCTCTTTATGAAGACTAAGCATGTCCCAAACATAAAATGCAATTCCCTTGTGACATACTTCCTCCCCTACTGTCACCAAACAATATCTCGTAATTCCCTCTGGTACAGTGTTACATCTACCAGTTGTAGGAGGTTTGTTATAGCATCTCCTGCTGCCTAACATCTTGTAGTTTTTCCTGGCACACAGTTATTCCTGCCAATTGTGTGGAGGTGCATCCCCTGTAGCTATCCTCTCCGCCACCCAAAAAGACTAGTAGCTTTCACATTTGCTGTTTTTGTCTTTAGATCAAGTTAAAGTAAACATAAGGATGATCATCCTTTAAGAGGACAGAAGCTCCTGGGGTGGACCAGTTTTGAACTTAATGGCACCCCCAAGCAGATATATTTGTGTTAGTGGCTCAGTAGGTAGCACCATCACCTCTGGGGCTGAAAGATCAGATGGTCATAGGTTCTAGCCCTACTCCATGCCCTTGGGTTAATATACATAACTGACACTGTAGTGAAGTACAAGGGAGACACTGCACTGCTGAGGTGCTGTCCAACTGCAATATTAAACTGATGTCCTTTCTGCCTATGTCTAGTCACTGTCCAGGTGGAAGTTAAAGATCGTATGGCACTTATCAGTGAAGAGTATAAAAATGTTTATTAAAACAGAAATAAAAACAAAACATTATACATATATTGCATTAGATAAAAAAAGTCCAAAAAGTACCAAAACAAATTCCTAAACAAACAAAAAATAATACATGCAAATATATAAAAAAATAAATAACGCAGGCAATTAGCTGAAAATGTGCAAAGGTGCATCAAGGAGAAATTCTTACTCAGTATCAGAGTGGAATCCAGGTTATTGACTTCCATAGACTCTATGAAACAGCTCTTCATAGAAATGTGGTATCATTCTCATAAATATTAAGACATTCCTTGTTTATTTTTTTGACTCTGTTAGAGAAACATCCTAGTGCTGCAAAACAAATTTGCATCTAACTTGCGTCATACACCACTTTGTACATGCTAAAATAGCTCACATACTGCTCAGCTGGAATCTACCCCCCTTCCCTCCAGGATAGCATTGTACACCTATGCTTTGTAATCCATTAACAGAAATGGGTGTTTCTTCCATGTCTCTGCCAACTGGTGCCAAAAGGCAAAAGGAGGTAATACAGGAGCAATGAACAAATAAATGTTCCATTGTTTCTGAAAAACACATCATTGTCTTAACATCTCTCCTCTTGGCTTTTATGTTTATGATTGTTCTTACATTAAGATTATGTTGACAACACAACCATACTATATCCCACATCTTAGCTGGTGTTCGGGTATCTCTCAACTGGTCAGTTATCCAGTGTGTCAAAATTTTTTTACCGCATTCAGAAAGTGGTGATTCCAAAAAGAAAGAGGTGCAGATATACTCATTCATACCCTTTTTTGAGTCAGTCTGTATCATAATAATTCTCAAGTTCCATAGTTTAACTTTTTAAAAACAGTCTTGTATCTAGCCTGATATATTTTCAGAAATCTCTCTGAAAGTTTTCAAAGAAGTATTAAACCATTATCAAAGAAATACCTACATCTGGACTGAAATAACAGAACCCATGGTTTAGTCTTCTGTAAAGGAATTTGTCAGAAGTTTCCAGAAAAAAAAAATATGAAAAAAAAATTTGAAAATACTGGGTTGAATATTGATAAATCCCCATCTTATAAGGAATAATACATTGTTTTTCTCATGATTGAATTTAGACAGCCTTCCCATATTAAATGAAAAAATTCCCTATAAATGTTGCCTTCCAATTTTGCAGGTGGTGGAAAAGCCACACTTAAGTACAAAAAATGGGAATCAGGAATGTTTTACACAAAAAAGCACTTTTTTTGTCATTGAAAAGTTATTCCACCTTTCAACTTTTCATTCTGCAATTTGTAATCTATATGACGAGTTCTTCTCTGTCATATTCCCTTCATAAAAATCTATGCCCAGAATTGTTAAAGGGCCTTCCTCCACTTTAATACCACCAATTTTGGGTCCAGGTCAATACGGCACTACCAAAAACGTGTGGTCAGTTGTCATGCAGACAAAACACCGACAGCAAAAAATGCATGTCTGCAGTACAGCTTGAATGGATGACCACTAGAGATGGGTGAAGTGGCCCTAATTCGCTCTGTGAAGTGATTTGCAGAATGAAAGCGAATTCGCGGAGTGCTCCACAACGCAAAGTGGAGTGCTTTGTGTTATAATGGGTAACGCGAAGTCCATTGAAAACAATGACTTTGTGTTACTCTGCCTTCCCAAACCACTACTCCACCTATTCTTAAGGTGAAATACATTGAATGCAGTGTACTTCACCTTGCTTTAAGCTCCATAGGTGAATTTTGCAGTGATTCATGGGATTTCAGGTCACATGGGCTCTAGATTGTTCTGCACAGCCTCCATTCAGGGTAGAGTGTGTAGAAAGCTGTAGGAGACAGAGTGCTGAGAGATCACTGTGATTCAAACCTTCTAAAAGCTGTTGAAAAAGCCTTTTTGAGAGATCACATGATCCAGCAACCTAACTAGCAGCAAGTCCTCTCAGCTCCTCCCTACACCTGCCTATTTCTACAATATACAACTCAGAATCTCTGCCTAAACAACATCTAAGGGTGTTGCACTAATGGGGTTCAGCCTAACAATACTGCCATTTTCATCTCTTTAAACTGCATGGAAGAAGAAATGAAGCAGGCCTTACCTCACCACATGCCTCCGGTTATGCTGAAAAAAAAAATGACCTAAAAGCCACAGCTCACAGACGGGATGTCCTAGCACTCCAACCCCAGTAGCCATACCCTTAACAGAAGATCGGTTCCTCTAAGAGCTTCAGCCCTTCAAGGAATCCCTGCTGGAGATTACAGTAGAACTTAAATCCTTCCGGAATGATCTCGGTGACCTGAGCAAGAGAATGTCTGACTCCGAAACCCGTACACACACTCCCTCGAACAATGGTGGGACAAATCCGATGCAAAGATAATCAAACTATGGCAACAAGTGGTCCGATCGCAGTAAAAATCCAAATATTTAGAGGGAAGGAGCTGCTGAAACAACCTAGTTCTTTTCGGACTTCCCGAATCCTCTGAGGGCTCCTCACCAATCTTATTTGCACAGAAGCTCCTCCAGAAGTTGGCTGGCCCTTCACCTTGTAATCCCACATAGTTGATTGAAGGGGTGCATAGGTCCCTCTGTCCCCGACTGACTGAAGGGGCTTCTCCATGGTTGTTTATTTTCAAATTCCTTAGTTATGTGGAAAAGCAGCATGCTCTGCAAAAACTCCAGGACCTCTGCTCCATCCTTTGGGAAGGCTCCACATTGAGAATATCCCAGGATCTTCCAGTTGAGACCCGCAGAAAGAGAGCTGATTTCCATCCTGTGGTCTCAAAGCTAATCGCAGCTGGCTTTCATTTTAAAATGAATTACCCAGCTTGTCTCCAGCTTATTATCCATGACAAATGGCATTCCTTCGATTCAGCAGATATCGCCCTGAAGGAACTCCCTAACCTCCTGCCAGTATTCTTTAAAACCACACGAATGGCTAGGCCTTTTCTTGGAGTAACCCGTTAAATTAGGGTTCCTAACTTACATGACCTGGGGTGCTTGCTGTGTGGACATCGCTTTACACTAATGTGTGCTTAACTGACAGTTGCCGAATGGATCCTGACCAGTAAGACATTCTCTACGTCCTTTAAGCAGGCACATAGTAGCAAATAGTGGCAAATAGTGAGAATGACTTTGAGACTTGCTCCTCCAACTAGTAGTGCTGCTTTAGACATCTCTATATAGCCTGCTGTTAGACTATGATGGATCTTATTCACAGGTTTTTTGACAAGTTCACTCTTACCACCTTATTTTATTACACTTGAATGGTTATTATAATGTTGGGGGAAGGAATGTAGGGTACCCTCTTTTGGCTGGGTCTCTGTAATTCAGTTTTAATCATAGCGAGACTGGGGCATCCTATTTTAGTTTTCCTTTGTCTTTATAAGACTGAGCTGATTATTAGAGTTATACTCCCCCCTACTGGTTTGTTATAATTATTACAACATTGCCTTGTTAAAAGAGATCCATTGCACTGTTACTGTTTAGCTATACACCTTGTTAGTGGATTTAATCAGGGACTTTATAGGCGGGAAGTGGGAGCTGGGTTGGGGCTGAGCTGTAGTATAGGAGCTGAAGATCATCATGCACTGTATTGATGAGTTTAGAGTCTGGATTATCACCATAATTTTTTTCTGTTTTAAAATCTGGAATGTCACCATTGTTTCCCCTTTTAGTTTAGTTTAGTTTATTAGTCTAGGAATTAATACCTTTGAGCCAGGGCTCTTTTACAAAGGTTCCACGTCACAAAGAACATTTAACAAAGCACAATACACATTACAGGTAAAACCAGACAGGAAAGTTACATCATAAATTTGCTATTAACAGTTTAAGGCAGTAACGTTTTTAAGTTTCATAGAAAAAACAAGCTATAACAGGTTCAAGCGAGTAGACAATTTCGAGGTTAAGGAAACTTCCAGGGAGAGGGTGATCATTAGGTGCCAAAAGGAGGCTAGAGAGGAGGGAAAGGTGGTGAGCGGGAGAGTAAGTGAGAGGGGACAGGAAAAAAGGGGGGGGGTGAGTTTGGGTGGGAGACAGGAAGTAGTAGAGGTACCAGAGGGTTCATTAGTCAGGAGGAAGAGGCCTCAGATGTGAGGATGGACATGAGGAGTAGTAGTCTTTATCTAAGCGCAATCACAGTTGCTAGTGGTGGTGAGGTGGGCATAGAGCATGGATTTGAAAGCTTCAAGTGAGGTTGAGGATAGAGTAGGTGGACTAAGCGCATTGAACCATGTCGGGCCCTGTACGAAGATCTTTGTCCCTGTGCAGTCCGGCATCTCGGAACCAGGAAAGGTTGGCATTCAGATCTGGTGGAGGTCGTGAGCCAGGATTCAGTCGGAGTAGGTTTTGAATACATAATGGAGTCAGTCCCAAGATAGATTTTTTGCCATTGTGCAGGTGAGATAAATAAGACGATTTGATAGGTTCAACCAGCCTGATTCATAGTACAGATCACCGTGTGAGTCAGTCTTTGAGCCCCCGTGAGGAGCCGGCAGGCCTTATTTAGAGTGATTGAGATACGCCTTAGAGCAGTGGAGGTAGCTGAGCCATAAATAATAAGGCCATAGTCAATGATTGAGATTTTGGAACTCTGTATAGCTATTCTCAATGCCGCTTTTAAGTTAAGTATCCTCCTAAGGTTCGCCACTTATTTCTTATTATTTTCATTTATGGGGAAGATGTCCTCACAAACATACAAGGACCCCTTTTTTGGCTTTTGAGAATTAATGCATATGGATTTAATTATTATTACTCACTCATAGTACATTCATTAAGGCCTTATGCACTAAACGGAGATCCGGACTTGAGGGGTATGGTATTGCCAGTTACCTTCACTTTGTTAAGCTCTATTACCCCTTGGGAGTTATGGGAGGAAAAGGAAGGGTTACATAAAGAGTTACTGGAGTGCTTGATAATTGGGGGTTTTATTGTACATAGTTATGCAGTAGGGTTAATAAGGGGTGAGGGAGGGTATTTCTTCTATAAGAAGCTATGCCCATTTGGGGCTTAGGAGGGTTTACCCTTATCCAGTTTAACAAACATTGTTTAGCATTTAATAGCCTCCCTGGGCATTGTTACTGCTTAAAAGGACTACTAGCTCCCAATCTGTCTAAAAATGGGACAGGGGAAGGGATTTCAGTGTTTTTATTAATCTTTTGTTTTTCCTCTCTAGTATGTACCTTTATAGCAATGGTAATTTTTCAATGTTTGGACCTGGGGTGGGGGAAGGGAGAGGAGTGCACCTTGTGCTGAATGATATTTGGGTGGCTAGTCAATGGCTAATAACATGGTTAAATTCCTTAGATGGAATATAAGAGGTGCTAGAGACAAGACCAAAAGATATCAGGTTCTTAAACATATCTCTCTACTCCATGCCCATATCACATTTATACAGGAAATGCTCTTATTAACCCAGGAAGCCCAACTTTTTCGGAGACAAGAGATTGGTCAGGTCTTTGCTTCAGGTAATTCAACTTCTAGTAGAGGTGTTGCCATTCTACTAAACCATTGGATTCCTTGGCAAGTGGACCAGTTCATCTCAGACCCTAATGGAAGATTTATTCTTGTAAAAGGTACGTTAGAGCAAAGAAAGATAGTTCTTGATAGCATTTATGGCCCAGTGGGAGGGGACTCGAGCTTTCTCATGGAACTGATGGATAAATTAATTCCCTTCCCCCCCACCCTCTTATTCTGTGTGGGGACTGGAATCTACCCCCAGCTGAAGACCTTGACAGGTTGAATCAATCCCTTAAACCTCTGTCAGCAGCTCAACAGTTATTCTACAAATTTATTGATACATTGGGGATCTGTGATGTGTGGAGAATTCTTAATCCATGATCCCATATTTTCTCCTTTTTCTCCAAGGTCCATCAGACTTTTTCTAGACTTGACTATATTTTTAGCAGCCACTTCCTTCTCCCCAGCCTTATTAACACCGGTATAGAACCTAGAGTCATTTCTGACCATGCAGCCACCTGGACTGTAATAGTACCTGACCTTACCTCACAGCGGGACACGACATGGGAACTAAACACTCAGATCCTCAAGGACTCTGCAGATGATATTTTGCTCCACTTTTCAGATCCTGTACCCTCCCTTACTGCAGCCTTACAAGTCATTGAGGAATTTGGCAAGTATTCAAATTATAAACTGAATTTCAATAAAACTGAAATATTCCCTCTCAATAATCTAGTTTACAGGCAATATTTCTCCCCTTTTGGCATGATATAGTCTCTCCGGCATATTAAATACCTGGGTATCTATTTAACAAAAGATCTGTCATTGACTAAGAAGCTGAATCTGGAGGACTTTTTAGCTACCATACAACAAGACCTAACACACTGGAGAGGACATCCAATTTCCCTTTGGGGTAGGATCAACATCATTAAGATGAACATACTGCCTAGGCTTTTCTATCCCCTGAACATGCTCAATATCTGGCTTCCTCTATCCTTTTTCAGGCATGTCCACTCCTACATCGCTTCTTTCATCTGGTCAGATAAATCTTCTAGATGATCCTATTCCAAACTCAGGTTACCCAAGGATTCTGGCAGTTTACGACTTCCTGACTTCTTATTATACTATTGGGCTAGTCACCTTCATAAATGTGGCAAATGGCTTTTTGCTCCCCTTAATCCCCCTGATAACCTATATACATCAACATGGTTACAAACTGAATCCCAACTATTCTCAGACTACAAGCTGTCTCCCACTTCCATAATTGTTTCCTCTTGGAACTCTTTGTGTGAACCACTACGGTCATCTCCGATTGGTATCTCCATTAAAGTTCTCTCACAGCTATGTTCTTACCTTAAAATCTTAAGATTTCTCTCAACTTATCTTCCACAACCCAAATATAAAATTGGGGAACTCTTCATTATCTCCCATCTGGCTCCCTATCGTGTCTGACCCCATGATATCAGATTTCTACAATTCATCTTCCATCTTGACCTCTTCAGAGATACTAAATAAGTACAATTAAAGCCCCATCCATATCTTCAAGGTCTATCAGCTGAGACACCTTTTAGCATGACAATTTGGACCTACCCCACAAAATTTGTCTTTTCTGGACTTTCTTCAACAGATTAGAAGTGCAACTGTCAAATCTTACGTGTCTCAGCTCTTTATCAAGACCTATTATTATTACCTAACCCACCTACTTCAGGGGGATCCAAAGTATGGGAATCTCTATTACCTGTTTATACCTTTAACTGGCCTAACATATGGAATAAGTTATACACATACCTGACTCAAGATCGATTACGACTTATGCAGTACCAGATTCTTAATAATATGTACTATACCCCTATCAAACTGGCTAGAATGAGTTGCCTTTCCTCCCCTCATTGCACCAGATGCGGCAAAGCTGATGGCACCTTACAGCACATCTTTTGGCTATGCGAGAAGGTCTCCTCTTTATGGGAGAGCATAGAGAATAACACTGACCCCCCCTTTTAGGATTACATGGTTTCTTTTGTGCAGAAACCTGTATTATTGGAGATTTTTCACAGATTCAGGTTAAAGAAAGACATTGCCATACAGCTCTGGTCTCAGCAGCAGTTGAAAAACCAGTTCTGAAACATTGGCTTGACCAATCACCCATCACATACACTGAATGGCTGAATGAGCTTTCCTTTTCTTTAAGAACAGAATACCTGATTGCTGCCACATGGAATCAAATGCTTATATTCAACAAAAAATGGAGCAAGCTATTTACCTTATACCTGAAATAATCAGCATCTCCCTCTGGAACCTCACTAGATCTTTTTGTGTTTGATACTACTTTTCCAGCCATATTTTGGTTATACTATCTTCTCCTATATAAGTTACAATGGATTGGTGCACTCCGCTGGGGGGAAGGGGAGGTAGGGATATGGGGGAGGGGTTAATTTTAGGGGGTGTTTGTTTATACTTTATTTACCCCAACAGTGTTCTTGTTACATTACACTGGTTGTATTGATTGTATTTTCTGTTTGTATTAAACTAATAAAGCTTATTCAATTTCAAAAAAAGGAAAAGCCTTTTTGAGTAATTTTTGGTTTTTGCTTAAACTTAGTTCATCGATTGTAGAAAACCCTCCTGTGCTCATATCATCAAGCGTTTATTGTTTGTGTGTGGATTTTGAATGTTAATGTACAACACTGGGTCTTTGTAGTGTAGGAGACAGTGAAAGTGTGCTTTGGGGGAAGGGTGTATCTGATTGTGGTGTAGGTAGATTAACTTGGAAAGAAAGACAGTTCTTTCATTTTTGGTGATATTTTTCTTGTATAATAACTGTGTTAATGTACACACATTAATATTTTCAATAATTCTTGCCTTTTTTTGCTGATTGTTGTGGAGCAGCAGTGCATAATTTTAGTTTGCTTAAAATACATGGTTATATTACTGAAGTTTTCAATTTGCTGCACATTATTTAGTGTGTTTGTGAGCATGAGTGTTACATGAGTCAGCAAATCAGACACCTTTTATTGTGCCACATAGTAATTTCAGCAATGTGAACCTGCTATCCACTGCAGCTGTGTGATTTTTATACTTCTTTGTGGTATCTTTACTGATAATGGTAAAAGTACTAGTGACTGTTACTGAAGCAGTGCAGTACACTGCCCCCCCCACCGGGACAGGGCTCGTCCCAACCGGCAAAGGTATTCTTTTCCAGATTTGAATTTCTGATAGTGAGCACTGGTTAGGTGTTGTGCCTAGCATCTGCATCTCTTCAGTGCACAACACAATCTTAATTTGTGTGTTCATTTGCATCTCTTTAGGGCCCAATCTACATCTGTAACTTAAGTCACAGCTGTTTCTTTGGCTTTCCTTCAGAGTACTGGACTGGTGTCGTGCATAATTCTGCATAAACATTGCACTCATTAATATGCATTTTTAAGTCAGGACAATCATCACATTCATGAGTCACTCGTGAATGATACAAATCACATTCTTCATCATCACAGTCACAAATGCAGTCACAAATCACAATTTACGATCACATCACGAATCACATGATTTTTTTTTACTGGTTACTTGGATGTATTCTAACTTTTGTAAGCCTGTTTTGTAGTATCTCTCCATGCTTCACCACCCCACCATTGTACTCATTAATGAGTGTTTTCAAGTCGGGGAGTTTTGTGCCACACCTCATCAGGGCCCGGGGAAGTACAGCCATAGGCATCCACATTTCTTCATCATCACGGTTACAAATGCAGCAGTCACAAATCACGATTTACGATCACATCACAAATCACAAAATTATTTTTTTTACTGGTTACTTGGATGTATTGTAACTTTTGTAAGCCTGTTTTGTAATATCTCTCCAGGCTTCACCATCCCACCATTGTACTCATTAATAAGTGTTTTTAAGTCAGGGAGTTGGACAGTGTCTGTAGTACATACACAGACTGAAAAGAAGACTGACTGGACACATGCAGTTTAGCACACGGTATACTTGCACTGCTCAGAATACAAAGTGTCACGCATATGGAAGACAACAAAAAAAGGGCATTATTACATACAAGGGTCATGGATGGTGGAGGAATATATTTTATAACATAGCAAGGAAGGAGTGGGGGGGCACATCATGATGTGAGGAAAAAAAAACTAATGTGGGATCCCATGGTGATCCAGCAGCAGTTCCAGCATGGACATAATTTGCAACTGGTGTTCCTCTATGCGATCCAGCTGCTGTTCAACAGCATTCACCTTCTCATTGTTCTCCTCAACAGCACTCCAGTGAACTGCCAAGTCAGCTTGCGTTACATGCAGTTCTCTGAGGTCCACACGTTCCACAGGCTGACCTGCTGGTGGTGGTGGTGGTGGCTTGGGTGCTGGTGGAGCAGCAGGTGCTGCTCTTGCCCTCCTCTTCTTAGGGTTGCTGCCATGTACAGCTGCACCCTCTGCCACAGAAGGGCCAGCAGGTGCAAGTATGGCCCATTCTGTGTCAGCCTGTCACTCCAACTGGTGGTGATTGAGCATATGGGTCAGGGTGGACTGGTCCCCAGTCCCCAGGTGAGTCCCCAGGGGGCAATGGTGCACCCCCACCTCACATAGGTGGCACCTGACCACACTGTTGTCCTTCCCGACACAGTCAAAAAACTGCCAAACAATGGAAGTGTGGGGAGGACCAGGCACAGGCAGGGGAGGGCCAGATGAACTGGCATCTGGCTGGTCATGGTGCTCAGCAGGGTTGGGATCCATACCTGGGCCCAGGGGCACATACACATCCTGCTCCAGAGGACCTGGTGCCGGAGCTGGTGCTGGACATGGTGGTGGTGGTGGTTCAACTGCCTCAGAGTCAGGAGGTGGTGCTGGTCCTGCTTCCAGGGGGGGCACTCAGAATTTTCAATCGGTTCAACAGCAACCAGTAGCCATGCTCACCACGCATCCACATGGTACGACAGCTACCAGTACCACGCTCTCCCAGAACTGCCCCCACCCAAGACATTTCCTCTGACCCTCACCCTAGTCCATCTCTCCTACTGTGCTCCCTCAGTCTGAGCAATGACTACTCACACTGTCACATAACACACACAGTCACACAGACACAGACTAACAACTAACTACTTATAAAGGTAAGAAAAATAAATTTACAGAAAGAACACATTAAGTAAAAAAACAGTATAGAAAACACAACAGAAAATGTAGCTTAGTTATAAAAAAGCTGTTGGGTCTATAAATCAAGGTTTAAATCTCCTCCTCGCTCTGATGCCCAAGTCTCCTCAGCAGTGACAAGACAACACACTCCCCTCTCTGTCTCCACCTGCACAGGAGAAAGTGAAAGTGTCTGCTTGTATGACTCACTTCCTTCCTTTTCCTGCCTGGCTATGGCTAAAGAGCAGGGTTAAATCTATTGGAAACAATAACTTCACCTCACTTCACGTTGTCATTCTGCCATAACATGAAGTGGTAATGAAAAGGCGGAGTGAGCGCTTTGCATTGGAGTGGCAATGCAAAGTGCCCTCTTTGCGGACACTTCGCTGGCGGAATTTAAATTCGCTGCATCTCTAGTGTGAACCTGCTATCCACTGCACCTGTATACATTTTTTATACTGCTTTGTGGTATCTTTACTGGTAGTGGATTGTTACTGTTGTGCACTAATCCCACAACTGGCAAAATGTATTCCTTTCCAGATTTGGTTTTGTGACTTGTGAGCACTGGTTAAGTGTTGTTGTGCCTTTTCATATGCATCCCTTGAGTGTGTGGTACAATCTTAATCTGTCTGTGCATTTGCATGCCATCATTAATTCTGGGAGACTGCATTTCTTGTTACACTCTCATTTCACCTCATCAGCACTGGAGAATTTTCTGGACACAAGGCAGTAGCATTTTGGGGATGCACATAATTCTGGTGACTCTGTGTGTGCATGTGACCTGACCATTGCGTGCATGACTGAGTGCAAAAGTAATTCTGGGAGACTTTGCATTTCTTGTTACACTTTCATTTCACTTTATCAGCACTGGAGAGTTTTCTGGACACAAGACAGTAGCACTTTGAGGATGCACATTCATTCTGGTGACAGTGTGGGTGGGATGCTGCCAATATTGTTGTCACTCCACCTTACTTCATGTGTAAGGCGAAATGACAATCCAAAGTAATAACAAGGCGAAGTGAGCCTTTCCTATGGGGCACTCCTCATAGTGAAGTGACAACGTGAAGTGGTCACTTCACATTCACTTCACAGGCCGAATTTAAATTTTCTGCATCTTAATATCCACTAGTCCAGGGGATGGAACTCTGAGGGGAAGTCATGGGGGATTGGAACTCTGGGGGGAGTCAGTGGGGGATTACTATTACAAACTCCAAGAGGATGCAACATGGGAGGGGAAGAGTCAGGGGCATTTACTATTACAAATCCCAGGAGGGTGACATTTGGGGGGCATGATAGTCAGGGGCGGATTACTAGTACTAAGCCCAGAAGGGTGAAAGTGGGGGGTAGGTGAGATAACATCCTGAACCTGTTTTGTCCATTTTGCTGTTTTTCCCAGTTCTGTTTTAATGGTAAGTTTTTTGTGGTACGATTATTCCCACACTAGGTTGACCAGATACCATCAAGTTCATGTACCCCAGCTCTTTTCAGCCCTGCTGGCATACCTTTACTTTTGTGGGGGTTTATATTTGACCCTAAAATTGCAGCAAGTGCTTTCCCCACATCAGATGCCCATGACTAAAAGACATATGTCATCTACATATGTTACCACTGTTTGGGGGAAGGGGCCCTTCTGAATGTAGAATATTAATCTCTGGGTTTGCTCAGTTTTGTGGAGAATGGGGTATGCAGCAAATATATACAATAAGGGACTCAAACTGCACCACTGCCATCTACCTGTCTGAACGTGACTTGCTGCTCCCAGTTTCCTGTTAACCAAATGTGTTTCAGTTGTTGCTTCATAAGGTGTCTGTATCCATTCTACAGTGAGAGAAGGAATCCCATAGTTTCATAAAACTGAAAATTAAACAGTCATGTGATATGCCGTCAAAGGTCTTTTCCAGATCAAGGGACAGAAAAAGCCTTTCTTTTCATTCCATTTGCAAGTTTCCAGAAATTCCTTGATAACAAGACTACTATCAGATCTGTCACCCTGGTACTGAGTAGGATTGTACAGGACTGCAGAGTCAACCTGCTCCTGTGGCCAATCTTTCCCCCAGAATTTTACTAAAATATTTCAGTCCATGTTCAACGAAATGATTGGATGCCAGTTTGTATGTTTTCTCTTTTACCTTTTTTATATAAAAATATCAGGATTCTCTTTGGTAGTGAATTATGCTCTAGATTTCTCCCTAATAAAGTGTTAAATGCCACCACTAATAAAGGAAGTAAAACTGGGATCAATATTGTGTACAATTCACTAGGTAGGTTATCTTCCCATGACTTCATGCATTTCTACTGTTGTGATGTCTTTAGTTAAAGTGTCTCTTTCTTGTTGTTTTAGGCAAGGTAAGGATGCATTTGCCATAAATATGTCAAAAGAGCCCTGCACCTGTTTCATATACCCCCAGAAAGGTTCAGTATGCCTACTTATGGTATCCATTATAGTCTCTTGATATGTAGCTATCTTACCAGGATGATTCAGGGCTAAAAAACTTCTAAATAGAAACATAAAATTTGACAGCAGATAAGGACCACTTGGCAGATGTAGTCTGCCCCTTTGCCCCATCTATTTTAACACTGCAGACCCTGCTTGATCTCTGGCTATGCCCCCTGTCCCTACCATTAAGATTCCCTTATGCCTGTTCCATGCATTCTTGAATCCTGTTACCATTTTTCCCCCACCACCTCTTCTGGGAGGCTGTTCCATGCATCCACCACCCATTCTGTCAAGAGGTACTTCCTCACATCTCCCCTGAGTCTATCCCTCCACCTTTATAGCATTTTCCCTTGTTCTTGAGAATCTTTTTTTCTGAAAAAATGCATCCCTCTTGAATCTTATTTATACTTGTGAGGTATTTGAAAGTCCCTATCATATCCACCCTCTCCCTCCTTTCCATCAGTGTGTACATATTGAGGTCCTTTAGTGTCTCCTCATAGGTCTTTTGATGCAGACTCTGCAAACTTTTAGTTGCATTCCTCTGCACTGCCTTTACTCTGTCTATGTCCTTCCAGAGATGTGGTCTCCAGAACTGGACCCAGTGCTCTAGCACCCTAGCATCCCACTAGCTCTCCCCACTGCTCTGTCACACTGTCTGGCTACCTATAGGTCATCAGATATGATTACCCCCAAGTCTCTTTCTTGTTTTGTGGTCATCAATACCAGAACCCCATTTTGTACTCCAACCCTGGGTTTCTGTGCCCCAAGTGCATGATTTTGCACTTTTTCAGATTGCTACAGCTGCCACACCCTCAACCACTGCTCTACTGTAGCTTTCTTAGATCTCTAATCATTTTTTCCACACACCCCTGGAGTGTCTACCCTATTGCAGATTTTAGTGTCATTTGCAAAAAAGGCATACCATCCTTTCTATTTCCTCTGCAATGTCACTAAAAAAAAATATTAAAGAGGACTGGTCCCAGTACTGATTGCTGTGGCACCCCTCTGGTTATGTTACCTACCTCAGAGTAAACCTTGTTTACTGCCACCCTATCTCCTGTACCCAAACCAATTTTTTACCCAGTTTCCCAAATGTGGACTCACACCTAGGCTGCCCAGCTTGTTTACCAATCTCCTATGTGAAACAGGGTTGAAGGCCTTACTGAAATCTAGATAGGCCACATCCACCGCTCCACCCTGATCCAATTCACTGGTCACCCAGTCAAAGAAGTCTGTTAGATTTGTTTGGCATGACCTCCCCAAGTGAATCCATGCTGCCATGGATCTTATAAGTCACTGGATTTAAGATATGCCACAATCCATTCCCTCAGGAGTAATTCCATTAATTGCCCCACTACCAAAGTCAGGCTGACTGGCCTGTAATTGCCAGCCATCTCCCTGCTACCACTTTTGTGAAGTAGGACTACATCTGCTCTTTCGCAGTCCTTCAGATCCACTCCCTTCTCCAGTGAGTGGATGAACAGAACTATCAGAGGTGTAGGTAATAGTACCTCTCTGAGCTTCCTCAACATCCTTGGATGTATCCCACTTTACCCCATTGCTTTGTCCACTTTCCAATTTGCACATTCTTTTAGAACTCTACTCTGTAAATGGACTAGTGTCCACCTCACTTCCTTCGATGCTCTTTGCACTTACCAGAGGACCCTCACCATCCTCTTCCTGTGTGAACACTGAACAAAAGTATTTGTTCAGGATGTTAGCTTTTTCCTGATTCCCCTCCACACACCTTCTTTCCTCGAAAGCCTTACTATTCCTCCCCTAGTCTCTCTCTCTTTTCTTTTTTTTTGTGTAATCTTTTTATTAGAATTTTTATCATAACATCCATAGAGATAGAACAATTAATCCTTACAAGTATGTGATAGTAAATTAATTTTCATTATAAGGTTTTTTAAGGTAGGTCTTATCACACTACAGTACCACACTTACTTTACGAACCATCACTTTAAGAAACCACTTTTATCCTGTGAAGAATGTTACAGTAGCCTATTCCAGCCCTTCATATATCCCTGCATTTCAGCTCTCCCATTTGTTCTAAACAGGGTAGTCTTTAGTTATATCATTGATATGTTCTGCCAAATTTGTCTTTTCACATACCAGGTCCATAAACCTAATAGAACAGTTAATATAGTTAAAACAATAAAAAGAAAACAATATATGAAGAATAATCAATAGACAAAAGTTAAGGCATTCTGTAGACAGATGCACATTGCTTTTTTTTACATTATTCATAACACTTCTAGACCCTGAATCTATGTTACAACTGTTATGTCTGGCCAGTATTGCCTCCTTTTTCCTGTATTCCCCCTTGCTCAGGGGAAAATCCCCATTCTGACAGCCTCAGCTTCAGGAATTGATTAAGAGGTCAACCAAGGAGCCCATTCCTTCATGAACTTCTTTTCCCTTCCCTTTAAGGCATAGGAAAGCCTTTCTGCTGCCATATTTGTAAACATCAGGTTTTTCGACACACTGTAGATGTACTGGGTTTTGTACAGGAGACCCATGTGTTCAAAATAATTTTCCTAGCCATCACCAGCATTACCCTAAGCCATCTAGGGTAGAGGTACCATTCTCCCTCATCATCACATTCAAGCCCCATTAAAAGAGATACTGGGATAACCTCTATGTCTCTTCCCCAAAGTATTCTTTATATCGAGTGCTACTTCTTCCCAGAATGTTTTAACAACCTCACACCCTCAGAAGTATTGAAAATATATGCCTCTTTGTACTAGGCATCTTCCGCACATTGGGGAAACATCTGGATGGAACTTATATACAATAAAAAAGGGTAAAAAAGGCGATGAATGAACTTATATTGTGCTTTCTTAAACCTATTACATAACATCAGCCCCTTATGTGACTTTATAAACTCTTTCCAATTCTCATCCAAAATTGCAGTTCCCAGATCCTCTTCCCATTTAGATCTAACCTTGTCTGTCCCATCTTGGAATGTTTCTCTGTCTATTCTTATAGCCCTTCCTATCAGTCAGTTTTCATGCCGCTTGGCTCCCAGTATCTCTTTTTCTATTCTAGCCATTAATAAGCCATCTGTGGTATTCCTTTGGAGGCTGTCCCCAAAGTGCCTCACCTGTAGGAATCTAAACATGTGTGACCCTTGCAGCCTCAGACATATCTGGATCATGTAAAAAGGGGGCATTTCTCCTTCCTTGTATAAATTCTTCCAGGCATCTGAGCCCTCTAGCCTCCCACACTGCAAAACCCGGGTCTTCATATCCTGGCAGAAATCCTGGGTTCTCCGCTATTGGCACCAGGATGGTACTTATATTTTCTACCCCAACCCGCTTCTTAATCCTCATCCATGCCTCTAACACTGCCACCACTAATGGGTTTCGGTGTGGTAACCATGAGTGCTTTAATTCCTCCCTGTGAAAGATATGAGGTCAGCCTGCCAGGGCAGTTCACCTGTTCCAGTTCTACCCATGTAGCCATTTCCCTTTGTTTACCCAATTATGAATATATCGGTATTGCACTGCCAGCTGATATTCTTTTATATCCAGAAAATCCATCCCCCCTCTTTCTCTTGATGCTTTAATTCTGGTCAATGACATTCTAGGCTTCTTTCCTCCCCATAGGAAACTGCTGAAACCTTTTTCTAATTGCTTGACATCCTTTGCTGTGGGGCCAACTGGTACTATTTGCAACACATACAATATTCTTGGAAGGACATTCATTTTTAGCAAATTAATTCAGCCAACCCATGAGATGGTTAGAACCTCCATTGGCTGAGATCTGCCAGGGTGGTTTTAAACAATGGGGTGTAATTTAGTGCATGCATGTTATTTAGGTCTTTACTAACCTTAATTCCCAAATATGTAAAATGGTCAGGCACCCTTTTTAAGCTACATGCATTTTCAGTCTATTCTTGTTCCTCATCTCCCAGAAACAAAATTTCTGATTTTTGTATTTCTAATTTGTATCCTGAAAAAATTGCAAACTTGCTTATTATTTCTAATAGTGCCGAAACTGATTCCTTGGGTCTCGTCAAGAATATGAGGAAGTCATCAGTATATAGTGTAATTTTGTGCCAGGCCCCCCTTCCCCTGGTATTCCCTTTACCCTCTAGCTCTCATGTATCTTAATAGGCAGAGGTTCAATAGCCACAGCAAACAAAAGAGGGGAGAGTGGACAGCCCTGCCTTGTGCCCCTGAACAACCTCAGCTCTTCTGTTAGAGATCAATTCACCAGCACCCTTGCTCTCAGCTCCTTGTACAGCATTTTCACCAAATCTGCAAATTCCTCCCCCAACCCAAATCTATTTAAGGCCTCAAATAGGTAATCTCATTCTATTCTGTCGAATGCTTTTTCCGCATCCATAGACAATATACATGCCTGTTTTGGTCTTTGAGTTCCCCACCAAATAACATTCATGAGGCACCTCATGTTGTGATAGGAGAGTCTTCCCTGCATAAGTCCAGTTTGGTCTGGATGCATAATCTGTGGCAACACCTTTTCCAGCCACATGGCCAGGACTTTAGCCATAATTTTACAATCATAGTTCAGCAATGATATGGGTGTATATGAGGAACACTCCTGTCCTCCTTGCCAGGCTTCAGGAGTAGACATATATTGGCTGCAGTACATGTGTTTGGCAGCCTTCCCTCTTCCCTCACCTCCTCCTTGAGTTCCCGTAAGGAGTCCGCCAGTTTAACCTTCAGCTCCTTGTAATATTCTGCCATAACGTTACAGAATTTAAACATTAATACATACATTATTACATGGATTAAGAATTGGTTAAAAAAACTTACACAGCAAGTTCATATAAATGGTTGTTTATCATAGAAACATAGAATTTGACGGCAGATAAGGACCGCTTGGCCCATCCAGTCTGCCCATTTCTCTACCTAATGGATAAGCTGCAGATCCTAGTTAACTAGCAGCCTACTTCTTCCTACCCCCAACCCCTAGAATTGCCTTATGACTGTCCCATGCATTGGATTTGTTACCAGTGGGGTCCCTCAGGTCTCAGTGCTCGGCCCATGCTTATTTCAGGCCTTTATATCTGATTTAACCTCCAAGTGTCAGTCAATGTTTATTAAATATGCAGATGATATAAAGATTGGTGGTCCATGTATAAATGATAAGGACTTGAACATAATCCAACAGGATTTAGATTACATCTGTGAATGGGTTGGCTTGTGGGGCATGACATTAAATTAGTCTAAATGTAAGGTTATGCATCTAGGTCATACAAACCCATCAAAGATATACATGTTAGCACACCATCGATTAAACAATACTACTGACTGGTCATCTCTGAATCTTGGCTCAGACCTACAACAAAAGACAGTGTTGTAAACCCCAACTATCAGCTCTTCAGAGCAGATCGCCCTTCCAGGGGTGGTGGGGTGGCCATATACATTAAGGACACCATCTCTGCAACCTGCCTCATCAATACATCCGAACCAAAGGAATTTGAATGTTTGTCAATCAAAATATCCTTCCTAACTTGTCTTCATTTAAATTGATTGGCTGCTATAGGTCCCCTCTGCAGGCCTCAAACTACTATCTCACCTAGGGTCAATACTCAATCTAGGCCCTGAAGATACCATCATCCTTGGTGATTTGAATTTAAACTGGCTATCTAATGTATCTGCACCATTGGTAACCTTTTGTGACACCTATGGATTTACACAACTAATTAAAGACCCAACCAGGGTTAACCTAAAAACTCTAGCAACAGCTCACTCCTGGATATTATGTTGGTAAACAAGCCTCACTTATATTCACATGCAGGAGTACTACCGAGTGATGTAAGTGATCATTGTCCTATAGCTGGCATAAGATCTACACTCAAACCACCAAATCCTGCAGAATTTGTCCTCAAAAGGTCAAAAAAGAAATTCAACATCTCAGGATACCTCCATGACTTGAGTAATACAATATATTGGCAAGATTTCTACCTTACAACCTCAGTTGAAACAGCTCTCCAGACCTTAAAGGACATTATCACTAATGCTCTCAATATTCATGCACCAATCACCAGTATCAGAACTAAAGCAAGATCCTGCCCTTGGTTCACTACTGATCTTAAAGCAGCCAGACAAACTGTGGAAAAAGGCAAGAAAAACAAAGGATACCAGAGACTGGCTAAATTTCAGAAAAGCAAGGAATTCATGTACGAAACAAATAAGAACTGCCAAAGCTGCCTACTATAGAGCTGAATTGGATGTCTCCTACAATAACCCAACCAGACTCTGGGGTACTATAAAAGGAATTCTGGGCCAAAACTCTACTCCTGCCTTAACCTCCAAACTGCTACTAAATGATACAGAAATTACGAGCAAACAAGAAATCCTAAATACCTTCAATGACCACTTTACCACAGCTGGCCTAGCATTTGACTTATCACCTGCAAATCTCCTGAGATCTTCCTTGAACCTTCAATCCACTGTGGGACAAAAGGCTACTTCAACTTTTTCCTTCAACCCAATATCCTTGAAAGAAGTAGAAGACCTCCTCTCTAATTTAGATACTTCTAAGAGTGCAGGTACAGACTCCCTGGATCCCTACTTCCTTAAAATTGCATCACACGTCTTATCTGCCCCCTCACTCATCTCTTCAATCTTTCCTAACTACTGTATCCATTCCTCCACTTGAAAACAGCTCAAGTAGTTCCACTACTTAAATCTGAGTGATCCATGGACCTCAACAATTACAGGCCCATTTCCATCCTATCAGTACTATCCAAGATGCTCGAAAAATGAGTAAACTCACAATTAAGGGACTATCTGGATAACAATAACCTCCTTAATTCAGCACAATCAGGATTTAGATCAAGGCATAGCACCATTTCTGCCTAGCCAAAGTAACTAACGACTGGCAGATTGCCTTGGATAAGAAGAACAGTACCTGTGCTGTGTTCCTGGATTTGAGTAAAGCATTTGACACAGTGGATCATGAATCATTAATCACCTCCCTTAGCTCACTAGGACTGGATTCTCTCTCACTCAACTGGTTTAAGTGCTACCTATCAGATAGGTCACAACTGGTAAAAAATGGAAATTACCTATCCACCTTAAAACCACTGCTAAGAGGTGTACCACAAGGCTTTATTCTTGGCCCCATCCTCTTTTCCATTTATATTAATAATATCGATGCCAACCTCACTCAATCTAACATTCATCTGTTTGCTGATGATACTGTATTATATGTCAGCAATCCCTCATTACCTAAAGCCTGTGAGCTGTTACAATCTGAATTATCCATCCTGCAACACAATCTACTGGAAAAAAAAACTACTTCTAAATGCCAAAAAAACAAAAGCTATGTTCTTTGCCACAAATAGTTGCTCTGCCACTACCCCATCACCCACCACCCTACAATTATCCACCCTACTTGGAGAGAAGCTGGAATTTGTTGATAACTTCAAATACCTTGGAGTCTGGATTGATAATAGGCTTGACTATTCTGTCCATATTGAAGAGCTACTAAAATAACTGAGACAAAGGCTTGGTCTATTTTTTAGAATAAAACACTACCTTAACAGAGACTCCAAAAAAAGATTAATCCAGGCATCATTCCCATCCCTCATTGATTATGCTGACTTTCTCTATGGCCATTGTTCACTCCCCCTCTTAAATAAGCTGGACACCCTGTATCATAGATCCATCAGATTTATTACTGACCTTCCCTCCAGCACCCATCATTGCTCTCTTTATATGGCAGTCAACTGGACATCACTACAACACAGAAGAAATAGGAATGCTGCAATCTGGATATTCAAAGCTTTATCAGGCAAACTACCCACCTATATCACAGACTGTTTTACCCAAATTACTTCTAGGCCATACACCTTAAGGATCAGTAAACTCATCATACTAAAGGTCCCCAATGCCTGTACCCAGTTTGGGAGGGCCGCTATCAGCCACTCACTAGCAGTTGCATGGAACTCACTCCAAAAATCCATGAAGCTAAATAGCCTCTTACCTTTAACATCCTTCAAAGATTATTCTCACCCTATTTCCAGAGCTCTGCAATTGCTTTTATAAGGCCTAATCCCTACCTACCTACCCTCCACCCCTTTTCCGTGTTCCATTATGTTAGTTCTACTTCTATTTTCCAGTCACCTGATATACTCTCATAAAAGCCAATTAGGCCCTATAATTTATATATTATGCCTGCTATACCCATTGTCTCCTTTTTCTTACAGGTTAAATGGTTTTACTGTGCCTTGTATATATGTAAATTGTTGTATATTATCACTTTATGTCATTGTACTACTGTTTATGTTATTCATGTCTATGTAAAAATACTTGTACTCTTATTTGTATGACCACTCAGGTCCATCTTGTAAATGAGCTACGCTCAATGATGTTCGCCTGACTAAATAAAGATTTTGATTGATTGATTGATTGATTGATTGATTGAAAGAGACTTAGGCATAACAATTTCAAATAATATGGATTTCTCCAATCACATAAATGAAGCTGTAAATGAAGCAAACAGGGTTGTCTGGTCCGTTATTCGTAATATATCCTCAAAAGACACTAATGTTTTGATGCCATTGTTCAGAGCATACGTAAGGCCTCATTTGGAATATGTGTCTCAGCTTAGGTGTCCTTGTACGAAATCCAATATCACTCAAACTGAATGAATACAGCGTATATATACCAAACATTTGAGAGACATGGAACATCATCCATATGAAGTTAGACTGTGTGACCTTAATTTGTTATCACTGGAGACTCGTAAGCTACGTGAAGATTTATTATTTCTCTATGATGTTGTTCAGGACCCTAAGTTAATGGGTGACTTGGGATTAGAATCTAAAGATTCTGTTCATAACATTAGAGGGCATCCCCTTCAACTAATAGGTAAATCTTTTAATTACATCATCAGGAGGAAATACTTCTTCACATTAAGGATAATTAAATCCTGGAATAACTTACCATTACAAATTATCATTAGCAAGGATAAGGAACAATTTAAAATGAGATTGGACAGATATTTATTATTGATTCAGACTAGTATGTGAGCATTCATGGGCCTTCAGGCTCTCTTGCTTTCTATGTACTGTATCTTAGTAGTTTGAACCTTAGTAGTATAAAGCCATCCGGGCCTGCTGCTTTCCCAGGCTTTAGGCTCAAGATGGCATTTTGCACTTCTAGTATTGTTATCAGGGCTCCTAAACTGTCCATCTGTTCCCTGTACAAAGTAAGTAGAGTTCCACCATCTAAGAATTCCCTGGCTGCCTGCCCCGTCCCTATGCATTCCACCTTATACAGTGTCGAGTAGTAATCCTTAAAAATGCCCCTAGTTTTGTTCTCATCATGTGTTAGCTTCTCATCTTTGTTTTTCATTGCAACTGTTTTAGGTGTCACTTCCCCCCCTCATTGAACTAACTAGGTGAGGTCCTGGCTTATTTCCCCGTTCATAGAGTCTTTGACTCACAAATAACAATCTATTGTTCACCTCAACGGTAAGACATTCATTCAGGGAATCCCTTAGGACTGTCAATGTTTTCCTATCCTCTTCCCTCCTCTTCTCCATTTACAGGCATCCCAAATCTTTTCTCTCATTTTCTAGGGTTTTGATTGTCTCTCTCTTTCCCCTCTTGAGTTTGACCGCATAGTTTATTATTACAACTCTTATGAATGCTTTCCCTGCCTCCCACAGTGTCCCCTGTGAGTCTACAGTACCCTTGTTAGTTTCCCAGCAGGTTTCCCATTGTTCTTTTAAATATGACTTGAAGTCTTCCTACACAGAAGTTAAGCAGGGAACCTCCATGCTCCAGGTCCTCTTCTCTCCCTTCCCAGCCTCATGTTTAGCTGTACCATCGAAAGATCTGAGATAATTATTGGAATATGTGAAACTCCTTCTACTTTCTCATACAAATCTCTGGAAACAAAAATGTAGTCCAATCTGGATAAGGACTTATGTGGACATGAGTAAAATGTATATTCTTTAGCACCTGGATTTATTATCCTCCAGCCATCCACCAGATTCAATTCCACTATCCCTCTTAACCACCCTACTGTTGCTTAATTTATTCTATGCCCTGAGCCACAGTAGTCCATTTGATCATCCATGATGCAGTTAAAAATCCCCCTCCCCATAATGAGCCTCATGAATTATTCCTTGTGAATCACTTCTAAAATAGCTTGATAGAAGCCTGGCTCATATACTGCAGGTGGATGTACATATATATATATATATATATATATATATATATATATATATATATATAAATAGATATAAATATATATTTTTTCACCAGCAGACTCCTTATCCCTCACCTTTCCACCATGGACACATAATTGCCTTCCTGAGTATCTCTACCACCTTGGTTACTTCTAGGGAAGTGCTTGTGTACCAGTATCGCTACACCTCATTTATGTAATGAATATGAGGATGCATAGCAAGCCCCCACACATCCCCCCACCAGTTTACCATGCTCCTTTATGGTTAAGTGGGTTTCCTGGAGCATTGTGATCTTGGTGGTACGTCATTTCAGGGCAGCAAGTATTTTAGATCTTTTAATCAGTGAATCAATTTCCTTTACATTCCATGAAATAATTACTTCTGCAGTATTGTTATCCATCATAATAGCTTATTGTGGCCCCTCCCTAGCCTTCAATGAACTTTGTCTAATGGGTTTAGCTCTTTAACCAGTCGCAAGCACCCTTCTGCATTTGCAAGTAATAGTATAGAATGCTAATGTAAAAAAAAGAAGAGGCTGAACAAATAGTGACTTTTAAACTTCTATAACAATGAACTGTCAAACCATTGAACTGAGCCCTTCTGTCCCCCCATTTCCCCTCCCCCCATATTCCCTTTGTCATTTTTTAAACAAATGCATTTCTCTTTATGTATCAACAGTTGTTCACAATTCCCAGTAGGAACAAACGTGCTATAAATCTATGCAGTTACTTCCCTAATTCCCATTGTACTCCCCCCTCCTCCTGCCCTGCTTCTTATAACCTCTTTTTTAGAAGCAGAATCCATTATTGTTAACCATCTTTTTCCCCCCTCACCTTAGGGGTTTGCTGTTGATCATTCGTTTAAGCTTCCCTTAGGCATTTGTTTATGGATGTTACTCGTTAATATTGGAGTCAAGCTCCTTTCTCAGATCTGCCCCTCTGGGTTCGTCCCCCCCCCCCCCCGAGCCACCATTCAGCCATGAGCTCTTATTAGACAATCCATCGTACTTTATTCCCCTCTCAGTTTGCCCTTTTAGGTTCACTATCCAAGTATCCTCTGTTCTTTTTGGGTATTAATCATCTTAGGTTTCCCCCGTCTCATCCTTCCTCACAATTTAAATTATTTACAGGTTTTGGGACCCTCAGTATCTTTGCAACAATATTTGAAAAAAAAAAACTCCAGCCCTCTGACCTCTTACATTTACCTTTTCATTTGTCCACTTTTTTCTTCTTTGGGCTTGGGCACAGATGAGAGGCAACGACCCGCACCATCCAACATCAAATACCGGCCCCTTCCAGCCCCACTGACCTGTGTTGAACTCAGAGTCTACCAGCACTTACCACCTTCCTCTTCCTGCAATCAGCTATTGATGTTACTACCAGTCACTGTAGTCATAATATTCCAGTTTTAAGCCTGTTATTATGCCAGTTCAGGTGAAGCCATCACATTTTCAAAACCTTATGTGACATGAAATTTAATTTAAACTTTCAGCGTGTTCAAGTCTTCCCAAAAAGGCTCCTGGGATGTCCTCAGGGATCAATATCTGTACCACTGGAAGTCATGTAGAAACATACATTTTTGAGTCTTAGGACATGATGAGTTGTCAAGTATTGATTGGCACCACCCACCAGTGGATGGCTCAAGGTTGAGGAGGTGGGAGCCCCTGGATGAGGCGCAGACTGTCTTGAGTTCATCAAATTCGACAGAAAAGTATATCCAAGAGTAAGGAGAGTCCCTTGTCACTTACTTCAGCCATCTCTATTACTTTTCCCATGCTTTTTGTCCCATTCCATGATGAAGCTTTTTAGTTTCTCTGGTTCCCAGAAGCTGTAGCTGGCTCCCTCAAACTGCTCTTTAACCATTGTGGGTAGGCTATGTAGAATTCCAGCCCTCTATCTCATAGCATGTTCATCATTGGATTAAAGAGCTGTCTTTTTTTCTGGACTCTGTGACAGGTCCTGGTGCAGGGTAAGATGAGCTCCTTCATAGATAACCTCTTTCTTGGCTCTGTAGCCCAACAATATAGCTTGTCTGTTACCAAAGTGGTGTAGTTGGAAAATAATCTGCCACAGAGGCTGATCACTCTTCAGTCTAGGTGTCTGTGCTCTGTGGGCCTGACCAATCTTCATCTTTCCATGTTTCACATTAAGTCTGAGCAATTTAGGCAGTGTCTCCACACAGAACTCCAGAGCACTTCTTCCTTCCTTTCCTTCAGGTAAGCCCCACATCCACAGGTTACTTCTGGGGTTATAGTTCTCTTGATAATCCACCATGTGTTTCAATGCTTCCAGCTCCTGTTCCAAGGCTGCTACTTTGCCCTGGACCTGCCTTATGGTGTCTTCCACGTCAAACACTCATTGTTCAAGTTCTGCAATTTTCTGGTCATGCTGGCCCAGCTCCGATGTGATGGATGTTATTTTTCCCTCGAAGTTGTCCATCTGGGGGCTCAGTCCTTGCACCACCAGTTTGGTCACTGTGCAGCTGATTAACATGATCTCCACCACTGAAAGGGATATAGGCTCTGTGCCCACGTGCACCAATGGGTTGACCGAGATAGACTTTTTGCCCACTGATTTTACCAGTGTTATAGGTATTTTTGGCTGAAGCTAGGTATTCATCCCTAATAAGGGACTCTTCCCATGCCTACTTTTGCAATTCAGTCATTGTTTATTCTGCTAAATCTATTAATTTTAAAACTTGCAGTGTAGAGCATCAGAGGTTTGCATCCTTACAATTCAGTGCTCATTAGCGCTGGTCTTTCTCTTTTCACTTACATAGAGGGGTGTCAGGTTTTTAAAAGTTTTGTGGATGTTCAGGGCAATTATAAAGGGCTAGGGGTCTGGGGGGCACCTAGGCCCCCAGAAGCTATATGATTTGTCATGCTTTATGGTGCATTTTGGGGGTTATTTTGATACATTTTAGAATGTATGTGTACCACCACCACCACCACTATTCTACTGCAGAGGATACAAGGGTGGCCATGAGGGCTCTTTGATTCCTGGAAAGGTGCTAAGTCCCATATAAAGGTGGTCTGGAGGGATCTTTGATGCCTCCAGTTGTTGCAAGCATGCCTGAGTATGGATTTCAGGTTACAGTGCCACCACCCCACAAGGTGCAAGAGTGCCCTGGTGTGCTCCATATACTGTCTCAAAACCCTAGGTGTGTGATAATCTCATAAACCCCTTGAGCAAGGGGTTTATGAGATTATCCCACATCTCAGGTGTGTGGAAAATCTTCATAACACACACCTGCATAGAATACCTTTTAACTGCTATGAATTTCACGTAGCATGATGATTTTGACGCTCAAAATTTATCATTACTCCATGAAGGTTTACTGATGTTCTTCATAATGTTAAAGCTATTCCTGGACACACAATCTGTTACTATGTGGATTTAAATTGATAGTAACATTTATTAACACTAAACATTTGGGGTCCACTATTTTTTGACATATTATTCTTTAAAACAAAAAAGTGATTCATATTCTGGCCATTTGCTCTGAATTGTGAAGGCCAGTGCTATGCACCTCAATGCTAAGATGTCGAGAGGTATGCTACACAGGCATTTTTCTCTTAGTATTCCAAAGTGTAAAAGTACACACATACACATGCATGCACACACACACACACACACACGCATGCTTTTCTTAGTGCAAAGTCTCTTTTTTGTTCTGTCTTCCTCCATTGCTGGCCATTGTTCTGCAGCAGCGAAGTTGCCTGATCCCTGGCGGAGGCTGGGGCTCCGTGCCAAGGAGCCGCTATAGCATGGGAGGCAGTGCACAACAGGCACTTGATGGGGTTGTGTGCTGGAGTGTGTGTGACCCCGTCACTGGCATGACTGCATGTCGTGTGACCATGGGAGCAAAAAGAAAATCCAGGAAAAATAGCTCCCGGTGGATGACAGGGAGCTTGCAAGCCCCACACCTGGCCAGCCAGGGCACAGGTTACTGATCCTGATTTGGTAGGGAAGAGCCCCCTTTTCTGACCCTACCAGGGATGGTAAACCTGGGAGCAAGCACCGGATGGTGAACATCAGGACACTGGGGCTGGGGCTCCCCCAGAATGTGAGGGCAGGTGAGCAGAGAAGTATAAACAATTACAAAAGGAAAATGTAAAATAAAATGGAAACAATGAAATGTTGCTTACATGGCTGGATGGGGCCAATGGAGGAAGATCTATCATTATTTATGTTCTGCCTCTTCAGCATTCTGTGACAGTAATAGGCACTGTGCTTTTTAAAATCTCCTAACAGTTCATAGCTTGGGATCTAGAGGTACCTAGAGGATGGTGGTGGGGGAGGATGTTTATTCATTTTAAAGGAAGACAAGAAAAACAAGTAATGAAATTGTGTTCTGTTTTTCTGGTGTGGAAATTAGAGAGGTTTTACTGGAAGTAAAAGCCTGTTCCTGCCATTTTACTGTGTCTTAATAAATGCTGACTTGTATGTATGACCGTGGCATTTTGGCGTGGAGTTGTACTACAAACTTTTTTTTTATTTTTAATTTTTATTGTGGAGAAAACAACAGAAGAGCAAAATAAAGGCTATTTTTCCAAGGAATGTTGTGGGAGTTTCAGAGGTACAGAGACTTACTTGTTACTTCAATGATTTTTGAACATTGCTCAGGCCAGGGATGTGTTGCGATCTGATCACTGAAATGTTAAAGTTGATGGCAGAGTGGAACAAGGATATGGCTGTGCTAGTAGGCACTCGTCCAGTGTCTTTTTCTTTTGCCATGGTGTATCTTAAATAAAAGGCATACCTGGCAGGGACTCTCAGCCAATCAAGATTGCCCATTTTTCCTACCTAGCTATCTTATTACATATTGCTTTTTATCCTCCACAGTGGGCTGCTGCCCACGTTGACCTCCCTTACCTGACTCTGGGGGTCTTTCAGGGTCTTGTGGATTCCCTGGAGCTGAGTTAGAGGCTTTATCCTGCTGCAGCCCCTGTATTTCCCTGTTTACTCCCTATTACCCCTGAGGCCCTAGAACATGGTAGCGCATGTGCGTGGTGCATGTGAACTGCTGCTCCAGTGACGGCTCCTTCAGCCCTCCCCCAGCCTAATGCCAGGACTCCTCAAACATGTCACCACCCCCCAGCCTCCACCAGGAGGTAAACAAACACTGAAGAGACCCTCAAACCCTCCCTGAGGAGGAGAGGTGCCAGCTAGCAGCTCAGTCGACTCCTCACCCCCCTTTCCAAACCCCAGTGCCCCAAGCTTGTGAGTGAACCTAGGTCACCGGTGTGGCATGAGGTGTGGCATCCAGCACTTCAACCATCAATACCACTGGGATGGCTTTCCTACCCAGCTTATAATGAACATTATAAAACGGAGAGGAGAAATTCCAGAAGCTGACTGGGTGAAGCAGACTTTGACCTGTGATGATATCTCACAATATCGTCATGGTCCAAAACTGATTACCAAGATCAGCCATTTATAAACACTTTAATGCTATTTTATAATTGCAGTAATAGGGTGAGGTACAACATGGGATATCATTACTTCTTCGGTGCATGAGACACTTAACCTGTGGCCTCATGCCTCACAATGCACCTAAGGTGTGACAATATATCATGATATACCACGCCCAGTCATGTAGTATTGCTTAATTAATTAAATATTATATTTTAAAAGTTTTCCTCATCACTGGAGTCTGTTCAGATTCATCCCATCCCACCAAGAACTGGCTATTATTCTTTGGGCCCCTGTTCATGTTCAGTCTGTTTATATTTTCTACTCCCACTAGTTTTTTCAACCACATGAGTCCATGAAGTGTGCTCAACTGAATACGGAAAGCAGAACATGGAGTCTGCTTACATGGGATGAACTTCCAACTACCGCCCCTCTCTAGATCTGCCACTGAGCGACCATAAATCATAGGCAAAGACAAGCAGTCTGCATCACATGACCCTTCCCTGAGTCTTCCAGAGATGGGTGATGTGTGATGGTGAACTGAGACTTTTAAAAGAGAATTCCTCTGTTTAATGGTAGAAAGAATGGAATGAATTAAAACTGAATGGTCCGTTTTTTGCAGGGTTCCTTGTTTAACTTTATGGGTGTTTGAGTACCTGAGCACTCATACTGACAGCCCCTGCTTACATACCTGAAAAATGCCTTGTCCCCTTTCCTTACTGCCTGGGCTATTTTCTCCTCCATTTGCACCTTTGCACTCCTGATTGCTTTCCCTGCCTCCTTCTGTTTTTCCTAATACACCTCCTCATCCTCCTCCCTCTGTGTCTCCTTATACTTCCTGAATGTTAACTTTTTTGCCCTCACCTTCCTGGCCACTTCTTTTGAGAACCATAATGGTAGTTTTCCTTATGCTTTTGCTTACTTGCCTGATGCAGAAGTTTGTTGTCTTCAATATCCCCTCTTTTAGTTTAGTTTTACCCACTGTTCCCAGCCAGGGCCTCGCTGAGGCATTCCCCCATCTTTTTAAAATCTGCCCTCCTGAAGCCCAGGACCCTTACCATTGTGTGGCTTGATTTAGCCTCAGTCCATATATTCATAGGTATCATAGGTAATTTCAGAGCAAAGAAGACTCACATCCATTGTGCTCGCTTGTTAATTCTAATTTTGATACCCCCCTATTTTATTTGCTATGCAATACTTATCTAGTTTCCTCTTAAACTCAACTGTAGTCTTACTTGTGACTACCTCCTCAGGTAGGCTATTCCATACTGGAATGACTCTAACACTAAATCAGTGCTTTCTTTTTGTGGTCTTAAAATTTTACCCCTTAAGTTGCCATGAATGTGACCTAGTGTCATATTGCTGTTCCATCAATGTAAGTCCTAATTTAACCCTTAGATTTGTATTTTTAAATGCATTATACACCATACACATATCCCCTCTCAGGTGCCTATACTCCAATGTGAACATTCCCAGTTCCTCCAATCTATCCTTATAGTCCTGGTCCCCAACATCCACTACTAACCTGGTAGTCCTCCTCTGAACCCTCTCCAATCTTTCTATATCCAACCTGTAACCAGGTGACCAGAACTGCACACAATACTCCATCTGCAGCCTCACCAGTGTACCGAAGAGAGGCACAATCAATTCCCTCTTCCTACTCTTTAAATGTTTCTTGATATTTATCAGAGTACCACTAGCAGATTTTATAACCTGACTACAATGCTGGTGGAACTTGAAATCGCTTGTCACTTTAACACCCAAACCTCTTTCCTCCACTACTTTGCCCAATTTATGTCCATTTAAGAAATAGTCAGCTTGATAATTTTTTTTCCCAAAGTGCATTACTACACATTTGTCGGTGTTAAAGGATAACTTCTTATCCCTTGCCCAGCTTTCCATTTTGAGTAAGGCTTTTTGCAACTTTGCCACATCCTCACCATTTCTGATAGTACTGTCAATTCTAGTGTCGTCTGCAAATTTGGTTTCCCAGATGTCCTCTCCTCCAGATAATGAGTGTATATAGATATTAAACAAGCAGGGCCCCAGAACAGATCCCTAGGGAATCCCACTCTCCACTACTAACCAATCAGAGTAAACTCCCTTTAAACAAATCCTCTGCTTTCTCTCACTCAGCCATGCCTTAACCCAAGTTGTAATATACCCCGGTATTTTATGTTCAATCAGAGCATCAATCAATTCACTATGTGGGAAATTGTCAAATGCCTTCGAAAAATCCAAGAACACCACATCCACAGAGACACCCTCATCCAATGCTCTGCTTACATGCTCATAAAACTCCAAAAGATTAGTTTGGCATGATAACCCCTTTTTAAAACCGTGCTGAGCATTGTCACAATCCCCTACTGTATTCTGAAACTCCACTATTTGATCCTTTACAATAGATTCCAACATTTTCCCCAGGACAGCAGTCAAGCTAACAGGCCTATAGTTGCCCACTTCCTGTCTAGGTCCCTTTTTACAAGTAGGGATCACATTTGCCTTTCGGCAAACCTCAATCACCTCCCTGTTATCCAAAAATTTTTGAAACAGTGATGTTTTAGGATCAGCCAATTCTGTTGCCAATTCCCTTAGGACCCTAGGATGGATTCCATCTGGTCCTTGAGATTTATTCGGGTCCAGGTGCTTTAGTCTATCCTCAATATCATTTATCTTTAAAATAATTTTATAATCTATTTTAATCAGATGATCTCTATTATTATTTGACTTATTATTAAATACTGATGAGAAATAAGTATTGAAAAGCCTTGCCATAGCTTGGCAATCCTCAACTAATATACCATCCTGATCCTTAATGGGCCCCACTGAAGTTTGACTTCCCTTTTTGTTATTGATATATGTGTAAAAAGATTTATGATTATCTTTCACTTTTGTAATCAGGTTTAGTTCATGTTTTCGAGTTACCTGTTTTATGGCACTTTTAATTTCTTTTAATATTTTTTATACAAGGCCCAATTTGTTGCGCACTCACTTTTCCTGGCTTTTAAATATGCTCTTTTTTTCTTTTTGATCAATTTTCTAATTTTGAGAGATAACCACAGGGGAATTTTTCCTAAAGCATTGTACTTCTCTCTTTTTGCAGTTAAATGTTTTATTGTTTTCCAACAGAAAAAAAGACACACAGCTTACAAGTACAGTAGGTGTATATAACCGGATACCATTCAAGTTGACTGCCTGACTTTATCCTTGACATTATACCGGAACAGTCATAGTATCCCTTCAGACTACATCTACAGTTGTGTACGCTATTAAGTGTGAAAGATAGATACATCCTGTATAGTACCCATGTATTAATGTGCTACACTAATATCAACTACCATAAACAACAAACGTACATAACAAAATACAGAAAAAAGAAAATAAAGAGGGGAGACCCCCTAGGATATATTCTGTGTATACCTGCGGATATCCTGGACATATATCTCATCAAATATACAAGATAGATAATTGCACCTACCTTACTTTTCCCAGCGTATGCAACCATAGGGAGGTATCACCACATATAAGACAAGGCTTCATGAAATATAATAGTTACACCTTCTCATGGCCACTTCTTACACTGCTTCTGGGGGAGAGAGACTACAGAGTAAACAAAGTAATATTTTAAAGTATCTACTACTGCTGTGGAGCACAGCTACTGAACAATAAGCAGTAAAGTGCATTCTTTATAGGTGGACTCAGTGTGCTAGGTATCATTACTCAGACTTCATAATATAACATGTAATAAGTATACACATACAAATCTTTAACTTATACTAAACCCACAAAGTGGATATTACAACTTGCGGGTAAACTATGTACAACTTATATAATTTCAGATGTGTACAACAATGCAAGTTACTAACACTCTGTACCTTATATCCATAGATTCATAAATGTACTAGCCAAAGATAACATTCAGTTCAGACAATAAGTGGTGGCAGTTAGATATGAGGAGACAAATCAACCGATACCAGCTCTGGCTGACAAGTATGCCATAAAGGGGGCCCAACAGAGAGAGAAGAGTTCCATCTTCCTGGTAGACGTGTGTGTCTGCCTATCCATCTCATATACGGAGGAAAGTGATGCTATAATCTCATTGAGACCAGGCAGAACAATACTTTGCCAGTTTTGCAGGGTTGCCCGTTTGACCTGCATACTAAGTAGCATTAGCCATCTAAATTCCTGATGGGTGGGGGGGCACCAGACCTCAGACCCAGCAGCATAACAGCAGGGTTAGCAGGGACCTGGCATTGAAGTATCAGGCTAGCCTCGTGTAAGACTTTCTCCCATAGACCATGTATCTGAGGGCATTGCCAAAGAATATGAAATAGATCACCACCAGGCTATAGGCACCTCCAGCACGTATCATGTACAAGGACTTTCATTTTCTTTAATATAACAGGTGTCCTGTACCAAGAATGCAAAATTTTATTATGTATGAGTCTACTCGGTATCTTTATGAGTTTTGAACCCAACCTGCCAGCACTGTTTCCACTGTACATCTGATATTTGTATATTTAAGGCTTTTTCCCATTTTAACTTAGATTTTATGTTGAAGGAAGGTAGCGAGTCCCTCAGTGCAGCGTACAATGTGGCTGCAACTTTTTTGGGTAGGTGGAGCCACCCTTTTAAGTGTGAGTTACAGGCTGGAGAAACTTTACCCTGACTTAAGAGAGGTCTAAGACTATCATGCAATTGCAGATATTTCCAGAAATCTGATTTATCCAGGTTCCATCTAGATTGCAGGTTCTGATATGTATCCACCACCAGGGAGTTAGGCCCCACTATGTCCTGACAAAATGTAATCCCTTTCTTTTGCCAAGAGGGCCAAACCACCATGGAGCCACTGATGGTTATGCTGGGGTTGTTCCATAAGGGCATATATGTAATGGAAAGAATTGGGAGCCTTATTTTTTTATGTAAAAGCCTCCAATAACTGATTAAGGAGCCTATAGTGGGATGCGATAAATACTCATGGTGGGGGGAGCAGAGAAAAAAGACTGCAGTCGGGCTATTACAATAAGTCTGCTCAAGCATTAGCCACTGAGGGGATTCAGTATTATAGGGGTGGAACCATTTCAATGTTTGTGCACTTTGAGAAGCTATCTTATAGCCTTCAATCCATGGGAGACCCCATCCCCCCTGCAGAGGATGAGCCCGAAGTTGGTTTCTGCTGAAACGAGGTCTAACTGAACCCCATAAGAAGGAGCCAATCATCGTGTCAATTTTCCTAACCCAGTGAACTGGGAGAAATAGGGGAATAAGAGCTAGAAAATAAAAAAATTTATGGGCGAGGGACATCTTAAAAGCAGCTATCTTGCCTGCCATGGCTAAATGAAGCTTGTTTATTTGCTCCATTTCAAGCTTGCAATTGGACAGCAGAGGGCACAGGTTATTATCCCACCACTTCACTAAGTTACTCCCAATCTTAATTCCCAAGTATCCGATCGTATGTTGTGACCATTTTAATCCTAACTGTGCCACCAAATGGGATTTGCACTGTGAATTAAGAGGGAGTACTTCCGTTTTACATTGATTTACCTTTAACCCTGAGATTGATGAGAAGAAGTCCAGAATATCTAGAAGTTGGGGTAAGGACTCATTAACGTCTCCTAACGTTACCAGCAGATCATCAGCATACAGTAGGGTGCAGACATAGACCTGCCCCTACTGATACCAGAGATACGTGTGTTCTGTCTAATTGCAGCTGCTAATGGCTCAATAGCAATGACAAATAAAAGAGGAGAGAGGGCAACCTTGTTGTGTGCCTCTGTGTAGAGGAAATGGTTCAGATAGAATCGAATTGGTGAGGACTTTTGCAAGGGGAAATGTGTATATGGAGGAGACAGCCACTCTGAAGTTCGGTCCAAAACCCATGTGCTGTAAAACTTTCTGTAAGTAATCCCACTCAATGGAATCGAATACTTTTTCAAAATCAATGGCTACAGCAGCTGACGACGTTGACATATCCTGATTCGTTATATGAATAAGATTAATAAGTGTTCTGATATGGTCAGTACTGTATCTACCTTTTACAAAGCCGACCTGCGGTGGATGAATCAGGGATGGTAGGATCGGGGCCAGTCTGTCAGCTAGCACTTTAGCATAGACCTTACTGTCTGATTTTATCAGGGATATGGGGCGATAACTAGCCGCCTCTTCAGGAGGTTTATCTTTTTTGGGAAGAACTGTAATGATAGCCTCCCTAAGTGTAAGAGGTAATATACCTTTAACCTTGGTCTCTTTAAAGACCTTACAAAGCAGGGGAGAGATCAGAGGGGATAATAGTTGCAGAAAGTCCACAGGGAATCTACTATAAGTGTCGTGGACCCCAGAATAGTAGGAGTAATCCCGGACAGAGGGGTGCACTAAGCACCATATGTCTACCAGCTGATACTCAGAACTTAGGTGTTGAATGGCCTGAGCCCCCCTAGTGTGCATTTCCTTGACTAGATCACTCCTATCTAACACAAGGACTAATGTAAGATTACAATCCCCCCAAAGATGATAGGTGTGTCTTGTTCTACCATTGTGTCTAATTTAAAGTTCAGATCTAAAAAAAAAAGAAGGGTCATCCACGTTTGGGGCATAAATATTTACCACCAGAAGATGGCCATTGGGGGTGTCGAGCAAGGCTATTACCCAACACCCCTGAGAGTCTGTCTTCCTCTTTACCACAGCCCAGGGGAGTGATTTGTGGAGCAGGATTGCTACACCTCTTTTCTTAGTGGATGCGCAGGAGTGCAACTCCAAACCTACTCAGTCCCTAATTAAGTATTTACAATCTTTCTCAGCAAGTTTAGTTTCTTGCACAAAGGCCAACTGGGTTTTAAGCCTTTTTAGATGTGTGAATACCTGCTTCCTTTTGGAAGGGGAATTTAACCCTCTTACATTCCAAGTTATAAAGGAGATATCACCCATTAGGACGACTATAACAAAATCTTTTGGAGGGAAAGGGAGGGATAAGATCGGCCAGCCATCGTAACATCTCCCCAGATCCAATCCGCAACCATACATGCATAAGACAGAGTTTACTAATGCTTAGCACCTTACATCTGTTCTGCAAAGTTGTAAGTATAGTCTGAAAAACAACAAATACTAACAAACTAAAACTATTTACGTGAGTGCCGACATTGCGCTTTGAAAAAAGCAGTGTCTCAGGACAGAGGTAAATCCTCTCAGGCCACATCATTCCACCTGAAATGGGGTGGTGGTCTTGTAAGCTAATGAGGACTTTGCCGCCCCTAAGAGCAACTCCTTTCCTCAGGGACCTAATGAATTGGAATAGCCCCACACCCAGTTTCTCTAGCAGCAGTCGGATAAGCATACCGGTTAGCATACTGATCCCATAAATAGCTGCGGTGCCTGTGGTGGGGGGGGGATTCTCCACTCTGACTCTTGACATTACCTAGGTGCAACCCTTAGAAATACACTAGAAATCAGAGTTTCCCCCTTCCACAAGCCCTTCATAGGACCAGAGAACCCAGATATTTACTACTATTAAGGGCCTCACCTGATCCATCATAGTTTAAACCTGCACTGTATGATACCCAGCTAGTGCCATAAAAACGTGGGAGGACCGGTTACACCAAAGGGTTAACATTTGAAAAAGGGAATGCACATAACTATTCTTTTTCCCACCCAATCCTCATAACCACCCACCAAAACACAGTACAAACACTAGCACTTATCTAACAGTGGTCCTGTGCATCCAGGGGAGGCAAACTTTCCATGCGGATTGCAGGCTGGAGAGCACGGTGATTTGAGCTGTTACCCACACGACTGTTTATATATAGCTCTTGGGTAGAATCCTTAAGTATGGGCACAGCTGGAACAAGACCACAGATGGGGGATTCAGCCTTTGAAACCTCCTGCAACATTTCCTCTTCGGGGTAGTCTGGGAATTCATCCTGAGAGACGGAGGCGAGTGGTGCATATCTGTTGGGGGAAAGGAATTGGGAATCGAAGCCATCCGGTGTAGTCATCGGGTTAAGCGTCATTTCAGAAACGTTCCCTGCATGATTGATAGGATGGGTTCTCTTGGGGTGGTTCTCATTTTGTTGATGTTTCCGTGTTCTTGCAGGAGTGGAGTACTCTGGCCCTGAAACTGGAAACCATTTGGATGAGGTGTAGATATGAAAGTGCCATCTAGCGATACAGTGTTTCTGTGACACTTCACTGGTACAACAGGATCTATTAGAGCATTATCCTCATTAACATTCCCAGGCCATTTTTTTTAAGATATTCAGACAAACTGCTCGGGGTGGTAAACGAGAGAAATGACCCATTCTCTTCTAGACGCATGTTCTCAGGGTAATGAAGTGAGAATTTGATACCTTTTTCATGCATTATATGCCTGGCCTCAGAGTATTCTTTCCGGCAAGCCGCCAGGTCACGAGAGTAGTCCTGAAACATCATTATTTTATGCCCTCGCCAGTAAAGAGCTCCAAGCTCCCGGGCTAGAGATGTAGCCCATTCCTTGTCAGCAAAGTTTAATATATGTAGCATGAGCTGTCTCGGCCTGTCACCGGGTTTCGGCTTGGGAGCGAGTGTTCTGTGTGCTCGCTCAATCGTAAAACCAGGAGGAAGATTGTGCTTCAGTAGATCAGGGAGGGTATCATAAAGGAATTCAATAGGATTACCTTGCTCTGCACCTTCAGGGAACCCTAACAGCCTCAGATTGTTACGCCAGCTTCGATTTTTCAAATCGTCAACTTTAACCTGCAGAGCCTGGATTGACCTCTCTTGAGCCCATATTATAGCAGAAAGATCTTCCAGTGCATCGGTGTTTTCTTTTGTTTTTTGCTCAGTTGTAATGAGTTGGGAGTCAAGCCTATTGATTTCCGCTGTTGTATTATTCGCTGCCAGTGTCACCTCGGCCATTTGTTTCAATAAAGTGGCAAACATATCCTGAGTTTGTTGCGTACTGGGGCCAGCGGCCTTCCCCGGGCCGCTTTGTTTTGACATGATCGAGTGCCTTAGTCCTGTTGCCACTATCAGACGTGTGGGCCGAAGTTTCTCAGTATAACCAACTAGCCAAACCCTTCCCGATAACTTCTAGGCTGCTAATTAGTTTGATGCAAGTTGAAGCGTGGAGCTATCAATCTAAAATTATCCCCAAGATACAGAGCGCTCACATCAGGCAGCCATCATGCCAGGAGCCAAGTCACACCCCAGTACTTCTCTCTTAATGGGACATATTTATCAATTAAGTCCATATTTTTTTTCTCCAAACTGTCCCAGTTCTCTACTAATGATCTATTTTCACTGTAAATGTTTGCTACTGGAGCATGGCACAGACTTGGAAGACTGGCATACATGCTGGGAAAAATGGTTCTGTGCCACTCTGCCTATCCACCCAACCCTCAGAGGCCAGAACCATTTTTTTCCAGCATGTGAACCAGTCCGCCCAGCCTGTCCCTCAGCTGACCATCGACAAACAACCACTGGAGTGTGGCACGGACTTGGCAGACTGGTATACATGCTGGAGAAAGAATTTCTGTGCCAGTATTCTGGTCCACCCCAACTCCAAAGTCACCCAAGGCCAGATTTTGAAAACATTATGTTTCTATATATTCAAACAACAGAATAAACTAGCTAGCCAAAAGAAAAAAACTTACTTGAGTACAGGTCCTCTCAGCAGAAGAAAGGGCAGGTTAACAGCACAAAACTGGCAGGGTTGGTCAGCACAGCAGCATGCCAGAAGAATCAGACTAAAGTACGAGACAGCACATATGCAGGGCAGTCGGCAGGTCGGCAAATGATTTCTAGTTCCCCACCTGAATGACCAGCATGAGACCAGGCCAGGCTTCTCTCCCAACCCTACACTTACAAGTCACCAGGGCCACTCTCCCCACCCTACTCTCACAGACCCTCTTGGTCCAAAAAACATAATCCCAACCAGACAAAAAAATAAATAAATCAGCACAAGTGTCCCCCCCACAATACCTCTGCAGCCAGTATCCCCACCTCACAATATCTCTGCAGCCAGTATCCCCACCCAACTAACACAACGCATTTCTCCACCCCACCATACCTCAAGAAACAGAGTCAGCACCCTACCGTATGTACTGTACCTCACTGACAAATCAAACCAAATCAATCTTCATTTTTATAGCGCCTTTCAAAAACCAAGGTGCTGTACAGATTATAAATACATTTAAATGGAGAATATAAAACTGTCAAAATCAACTTAATACAATTCAGTTAGTCTGGCAAGGCCAGTGAGAACAAATATGTTTTCAACATAGATTTAAAATTAGTGATGCTCAGGCATTCTCTTAACCGTCGAGGTAGAGAATTCCACAGGGTTGATGTTGCAAATGAAAAAGCATGCATTCCAGATGTTTTAAGATGAACCCTGGGAATCTCTTGCAATCCCTCATCGGCGGATTGAAGAGAGCAACTGGCGGAGTAGAGAGTCAGGAGATCTTTAAGGTAGTCAGGTCCCTGTTTGTGTAGAGCCTTAAAGGTAAGCAAGCCTACCTTATAGGTGATTCACCACTGAACTGGCAGCCAGTGCAGCTCACGCAGTAAAGGAGTAATATGACTGGACCTAGAGGTACCAGTCAACAATCTGGCTGCAGTGTTCTGCACCAGCTGCAAGTGGCAGCTATCAACCCCAGATAGCCCTAGGTAGAGGGCATTGCAGTAGTCAAGACGGGTAGTAATGAAGGTGTGGAACAGTGTTGGAAGGTCACGCCGGGGGAATCAGGTGTTTCACCCAGGCAATGTTCCTCAGATGGCAAAATGAGGACTTGACCACGACTGACACCTGACACTTCATGGTCTAGCCATCATCAAAAACAACACCCAGATTACTCACCCAATCTGAGGTGATAAGCTGGGCACCATCAAGCCAAAGGCCCGACATGTGCCCAGCTCCAACACCCACCTCTGGGCAGCCCAGATCCATGACCAACACCTCAGTCTTATTCAGATTCAATCTCAGCCAACTTGAGCTCTTCTAGTCTTTGATCTCAGAAAGGCAGCTATTAAGCACAGAAACTGCATCAACCTGTCTGGGCACAAAGGACATATACAGCTGAGTATCATCTACATAGCAGTGAAAACTCAAGCTGTATTGCCTAATGATATCTCCTAAGGGCAGCATACACACTGTGAACAACATGGGAGCTTGTATGGAGCCCTGCGGTACTCCACAGGACAGGGGGAGGGCATCAGAGGAATAAATTCTAGTGACCACCCTCTGAGACCTGCCTGTTAGAAAAGATTGAAACCATTTGAGGACTGTACCAGACAGTCCACAAACGAACTGCAGCGTCTCCAAAAGTACTTCATGGTCCATAGTGTCAAAAGCTGCAGAGAGATCAAGAAGGACCAAGATGGTACGAGCCTTTTGATCTCTCACCATCAGGAGGTCATTTAGTACCTGGACAAGGGCAGTCTCCCCCCTCAATTGCTCTGTGGGCAGTATTCCCACCCCATGCCACCCCACTAACAGAAGAAGGGTGCCCACCACACCTCCAGTGTTCCCACCCCACCATACCCCCATGGCCACCCATATGGCCACCCACCAGTGCCCCAACACCACCTCTTGGGCATGCATGAGTTTGACACCAACACACAGCCAGTTTCACCACACAGTGTTCCAACACTATCATCACCCCAAAAAAAAAAAACAGAACCACGTCACCATAACATAGACTGATAAACTGAATATTCACATAGTGCTTTTATGCGTGTGACATCTGCTTTCCCTGAAAAAAAAAATAAGATGTCAGGACACAGATGCAGATGCCTACTGAGTGCCACTTTCACAACCCCCCCCAGCTGAAACTTAAGATGGAGGCTATTCATCCCTTCCTAGCTGAGACTTACCCCTCCAGTCCACAAGCTAAAATTATTCTCTAAAAAAGGTCAGCATGGGTGACCCTCCAGCAAATTGCACAGCAAGTAAGAAGAGCAACATTCCCCCAGTGAGTCACCATACTCCCCCTCCTCCACTTGCATCAGACGGTACCACATTTTGGGAGGAACCAAGGCCATTTAACTGCTAAATAATAATTACACTAATGACCGATGACAGTCAACCCCCCCCCTGCCCGTAACTACATTCAAGTCCATTAAATCTCAAAAGGAAGCAAAGACATTTGGAGATACTGGAGCCTGATGCACCGCATAATTACACTGTGGGCAGTACCCCCCAGACCACATCAAGTCAGTTAAACAACGGCAAGGCCAGTAGAATTACTGTAGAGTTGGAGAAAAGAAAACTAAATGCCCACAGTAGCCAGGAGATGGCCATTTTTAGCTGCACAAGAACTCACGCCTAGCCCTCTGACCCCCCAAACCTTGCACTGAACTACATTAAGGTAGCTCAAAGAACAAACTCTTGGCAAACACCCACGGACCCAAAAAAGACACCACAAACTAGCATATAATGACAAATAGCACTCCACCGCCATAAAAAAAGTTTTGATTTACCTTGTTCGCTTGTATTTCATCCCCCTTCATTGTCCTGAGCCCTGTTTCTGTGTTTGCTCACATTAAGGTTACAATTACAACAAATAACAGGCAAACATTTGAACCCAAATGCCTAAATGCGATCTATGAGACTATGAAACAGCACTGCAGCCTAGTAGTACCACAAATTAACCACAGACATTTAAGTGATAGAAAGAAGCTAGGCGCTGTTGTAAACTATTTACAGAGTGATGCAGAAATCAGCCGGAGCACGTTTTGTTCAGTAAAATCTTCTGGAAAGAGCGTGCATACCATGCAGCAGTAACAAGAAGGCCAAATGTAACCGCACAGTGCATTTTAAAGGGCACAGATCACAGATGATGCGGCAACAAATGCGATTTCCCCTTTGGTGCCGTGTTCCCATGGGCCAATCAGATGTCTGCATTTCCATCCATGTCTCAGTGGGTGTGGCAAACCACTGTACCTGTGGATGATGTTATCGTTTTTGGCAAGACTCTCGAAGAGCATGAGGCTCATCTTTTTAAAGTACTGGACAGCCTTGAAGAATTCAGATTAAAGTTATCAACTGACAAATGTCAGTTCTTCCAAAGCTCAGTGAAATATGTAGGCCACATCATGTTCTCTGAAGGAATCAAACTAATCCTAGTTAAGTATTAGCACTGACCACCTGGCCAAAGCCAAACAATCTAAAAGAGCTACAGAGATGTATGTGTTTCTGTGGTTACTACCAATTCTTCATCAAAGACTACACCAAAGTTATCAGGCCATTGCTGAACTTGATGCAAGGGTACCCACCCACTCATCAATAGTTCAAGAAAAGTGTTGGCAAAGAGACTGATGAGACATACTTTCGGCCTAATGAACTGTTTGGTCAAAGATGGACTACAGATTGTGATTCTGCTTTTCACAAGATAATCTACCAATTTACGTATCCACCAGTTCTTGCCTATGCTGATCTGTCTAGGTCAAATGTACTGCACACAGACACTAGCCTGAGTAGCCTAGGAGCCATTCTCTACCAGGAGTACACTGAAGGATTGTGCCCAGTGTCATTTGCAAGCCTAAGTTTAACCCCATCTGAAAAGAACTACCTAGTTCACAAATTGGAAGTACTTGCTTTGAAGTGGGCAGTTGTAGAACAGTTTCACAAATACTTATATGGTGAAAAAATTCTGGTAAAAACAGGCAACAATCCATTAATGTATGTGCAGACTTCTGCCAAGTTAGATGTACAGTGGCGTGAAAAAGTATTTGCCCCCTTCCTGATTTTCCCTATTATTGCATATTTGTCACACTGGATGTTTTCAGGTCTTTAGACAAAATGTAATATTAGATAAAGGGAACCTGAGTGAACAAATAACACTTGTTTTTTTTTACTTATTTCATTTATTTAATGAAAAAAGTTAACCAACACCAACTGGCACTGTGTGAAAAAGTAATTGCCCCCCTAGTTAAATCAACCCAATTAAAGGGATAATTAGAGTCAGCTGATTGGACACAGCCAGGCTTGATTACAGCCAACCCTGCTCAATATAAACCTCACTTATTTTGACCCTTACCATCAGAGTCACGTTGCCAGCACAAAGATTCAACAAGCACATTATGCCATGATCAAAGAAAGTTCCTGAAAAGATCAGAAAAAAAGTTTTTGCTATCTATCAGTCTGGAAAGGGTTACAAAGCTATTTCTAAGGCTGGGGACTCCATGAACCTCAGTGGAGACATAATCCCCAAATGGAGAACATCTGGAACAGTAGTGAATCTTCCCAGGAGGGCGGCTGCCAAAATTACTCCAAGGGCGCAGCGAAATCATCCAGGAAGTCTCAAAGGATCCTAAAACAACATCCAAAGAACTGCAGGCTTCTCTTGCCTCAGCTAAGGTCAGTGTTCATGACTCCACAATCAGAAAGAGACTTGGCAAAATGGGCTTCATGGGAAAGTAGCAAGGTGGAAACCACTGCTAACCAAGAAGAACATAAATGCTCATCTCTCATTTGCCAAGAAGCACCTGGATGATCCACAAGCCTTTTGGGAAAATGTTCTATGGACAGATGAGTCCAAAGTGGAACTTTTGGATGACATGGATCCCATAATGTCTGGCGAAAGCATACACAGCATTCCACAGTAAGAACATCATACCAACAGTCAAACATGGTGGTGGTAGTGTGATGATGTGGGATGCTTGCTGTCTCAGGACCTGGATGACTTGCCATAATTGTAGGAACCATGAATTCTGCTCTGTAACAGAAAATTCTTAAGGAGAATGTCCGTCAACCGTCCGTCAGCTGAAGCTGAAGGAAGTTGGTCGCAAAAGAGCAAGACAATGATCCAAAACACAAAGCAAGTCCACATCAGAATGGCTGAAAAGAAGTAAAATTAAAGTTTTGGAGTGGCCTAGTCAAAGTCCAGACCTAAACCCAATAGAGATGCTGTGGCAGGACCTGAAACAAGCAGTTCATGCTCAAAACCTACCAATGTTACTGAATTAAAGCAGTTCTGCGAGGAATAGTGGGCTACAATTCCTCCACAGCGATGTGAAAGACTGATATTGAATTATAGGAAGCGTTTGGTTGCAGTCATTGAAAGCTAAAGGTATGTAACCAGTTATTAAGTGTAAGGGGGCAATTACTTTTCACACAGTGCCAGTTGGTGTTGGTTAACTTTTTTCATTAAATAAATGAAATAAGTAAAAAAAAACAAGTGTTATTTGTTCACTCGTGTTCCCTTTATCTAATATAACATTTTGTCTAAAGACCTGAAAACATCCAGTGTGCCAAATATGCAATAACAGAGAAAATCAGGAAGGGGGCAAATACTTTTTCACGCCACTGTAACTGGACATCGCTGGTTGTCAGCTGTATCAACATATGATTATGCAGTGAGGTACAGCCCTGGCCTTAATCATATCTACATTGATGCTCTTTCCAGGAGACCTGCCTCAAACCAGCAATGGGTGCACATACCAGAACATTCTGTGAAATCCTTGTGTCACAAATTTGACAGAGATGAAATTCCATCCGAAAAGACTGTAAATTGCCTAGCTGATTGCTTGGGACCACATGATACCTGTCTGCCAGTAGCCTATTATAATTTTCCAGGCTTAGACCTAAGTGCTTTGCCTCAACTTACTCCTGCTGATATACAATGAGAATAGTATTATGACCCTATGATCAGGCCAGTACTAAATGCTTTAAGTAAAGGAGAAGATGTCTCCAAGTTGCGATCAGGTGACCGAAGAACTGCTTTACTATTTTGAGAGGGGCCTAAACTCAAGCTACAAGAAAAGTTGTTATACCGTTAACTAATTAACAATTGGGGGAAGTGTTAAAGAGACAATTGGTACTGCCTTCAAAGTTTATGTATGTTGTGCTGAAGGCCCTTCATGATCAGATGGGGCACTTGGACAGTGAAAGAACTTTAGACTTGGCCCGTGTATGCTTCTACTGGCCTAAAATGAGCATTGATGTTGAACAATACATCAAAACATGTGGCAGGGGTCTTCAAAGAAAAGCTCTACCTCAGAAAGCATGTTTAATCACATTTCTTTCCATCAAGGGTCCCAACTACAGCTGCAACTCCAGGCAATGACCAGGTTAGCCTGCTTACTTCTGGGTACCCAATGAGTGGCCCAATAGAACTGGTGTGACTGTGGTCTTGTACTGCATGCACGCCAAAAACCTGGCTGTGGCCAGACTAACTCAAGTCATTTAACTAGATCTGCCCCACCCCTGTTAGCATCCCTCTTAATAAATCAAATAGTTTATTGCACTGTTATACTGCTGCCTCATGTATGCCTTCCTGAGTGCCCTAAGGGCAATGTGTTTGGGGAGAACATAACTTAAGAGTGCATGCTGTTTGAATACTGTCTTACAAGGGGTCCAAGGTGGTTTGTTGGAATCCTGACCTTGGTAAGTGCAAAAGGTGTGAGCATATTGTTAATGGTCAAACTGTTTGGTAATGTGATTGTTACACACTACAACTGCACAGGTTTTGTAAAAGGTCACTAGGCAGAATTGTGGGTAGTGTTAGCTTCCCAGAGGGTTGTACCTACTGTGAACAGCACTATTACTGGTAGCCCCCCCATACTAGGTAGTTACAAACCCATGCCCCTCAACCTATTATTAGAGATACAGGCAGGGGTAGTTACCCTTGGTATAAGGGTGCTAGGGTTACACTTCTTTTCTTTATGCCTAACACTGCCTCTGCTTCTGGTAATGCTGATTGTGCACTCTAAAGTTACAGAGGACAGAATGAGAAGAATGGACAGATGATTGGAAGATCCCAAGGAGAGATGGACCTGTGTTTCATGCCCTGATTAACTTGATATTGTTTCAGCTCCATTTGTTAGCAGGTAGCTGATAGACGGCAGAGTTCCAGAGTGGTTGTGGCAGTGCAGCTCATGGAGCGAGCAGGGGAACGGATTATGCTGACTCACACAGGGGGAGCAGGGCAGCCTATTTAGAAAGCAGATGCTTACCTTTTCATAGCTCACACTGGGCTGATTGTTTCATTTCTCTTTTTTGATGATGCAGGAATGGGGCTTATTGTTTATTTTTTTCCCCTTTATCTCACACATCAGGGGGCACCAGTGGAGAGCTAGCCAAAAATTGACCTAGGGAAATGGCTTCTTAGTGACGTAGGTGGTGGTTAGCCAATAGGGTGCTGCTGAACAAAGGGCACTGGGTTTAAACAATTGGGTGCTGAGTTTAAAAGGGGGCAATGGAACAGACAAGTCAGCAGAGCAGACAGGCGATTGGAAGGCCCAAAGGAGAGGTGGACCTCTGTTTTAAGCCCTGATTAACTTGGTTTTATTTCAGCTCCTTTTCTTAGGAGGTAGCTGATCAGCAGCACAGTTCCGTAGTGGTGGTGGCAATGCAGCACATGGAGTGAGTGGGAAACAGCGTGCTGACTCACACAGGATGAGCAGGGCAGCCTACCTAGGAAGCAGATGCTTACATTTTTGTAGCATACACTGGGCTGATAGTTTCATTTCTCTTTTTTGTTGATGCAGAAACAGGGCTGATTGTTTATTTTTTCCCCTTTATCTCACACAGCAGGGCACCAGAGGAGAGCTAGCCACAAACAGACTGAGGGGAAGGACTTCTTGTCTTCGTGACAAAGACAGCGGCTAGCCATTGGGTGGTGCTGAACAAAGGGCCCCCGGGTTTAAACAATTGGGCACTGAGTTTAAAAGAGGGCAACTGAACACACCAGCCAGCAGACTGGATGGGAAATCAGAAGGTCCCAAGGGGAGGGGGACCTCTGTTTCAAACTCTGAGTAACTTGATTTTGTTTCAGCTTAATTTTTTAGCAGGTAGCTGATCAGTGGCAGAGTTCCATAGTGGTGGTAGCAGTACAGTGCACAGAGTGAGCGGGAAACATAGAGGCAGACCTGGACATAGCGGCAATAACAGAAACCTGGTACACGGCTAATCATGACTGGGACACAAATGTTCCAGGGTATGCCCTATTCAGGAGAGATGGGGCAGTAAAAATAGGGGGAGGGGAAGTGGACCTGTACATAATAGAAGGCATAAAAGCAACAAAGGTGCAGGACAGACAGAGGAGACAGGGGCACTATGGGTCACCCTTGAGCCAAGCAATGGCACAGCAATCTGCACAGAGGTGATATTCAGACCTCCAGCACAGTGGGAGAAAGGGCATAGGGATCTAGTGGATCAGTTTCATGAGATGGCAACAAAGGGTGACATATTACTGCTGGGTGATTTCGATATCCCAGACATGGATTGGATGATCCCAGTAGCTACTTCATCTAGGAGTTGTGACATCCTGCATTACCTACCGGGGCAGGTCTCAGACAGCTAGTAAGGGATGGGGACAGAGTCACAGACATCCAGTTGGAAGGCCAGCAGGGATCCAGCAACCATCACATAGTGTAGTTTATCACGGGGACAGAGATGCAAGCTAGTCATACAAAGGCAAAGGTATTAGATTTCAGGAGAGTGGATTTCACTGAAATGGGTAGATGTATCAGAGTAGCCCTGGAAAAGGGAGAGGTAAGAGGGAGGGTTGAAGAGCAGTGGGGGCACATAAAGGGTACCATAATTTATTATTTTATTTACTTATTTAGTTTTTGTTGACCAGGTAATTGCACTAGACAAATCCTGCCTGTTTTCAGGCATGACCCGGGGGAGGGGGATACAGATGAATGCCAACTGACCTTGAACCAGATTAAGCTGTTGGTGGTGTTTTTAGTGAACGAGGGAAAGTCCAGGACACCAGGGAAATTCTCTACTCTTTTGGATAAGTGCTATGGATCTTTTAAATCCACCTGAACTACCACCAATCCAGGCAGATGGACCTCGGATTAACATCTCATCAAAAGACGGCACCTCAGAGTGCAGCATCCCTCTCATGCTGCACTACAGTGTCAGTACTGTGATATTAACAAAGTGCCAGATGGGAACTGAACCCTCAGCCTCTGATCTCCCGGCCTCAGAGGCAGTATGCTACCTGCTGAGCCACTGACACTGATGATGGAAGTAACAAACCAATGCTTCAGGTTGGTGTCTCAAGGAAAGAGAAGGAGGAAGCCACTATGGTTCTCAAAAGAGGTAGCTGACAAAGTAAGGGCTAAAGGCATTAGTTTCAGGAAGTATAAGGGGATCCAAAGGAAGGAAGACAGGAAGGTGAACCTTGAGTGTCTAAGGGAAGTTGGGAAGGCTGTTAGGAGTGCAAAGACTATGGACTGAGAAGGGATTAGTGCAAACAATAAAAAAAGGGGACAAGACATTCTAGAGGTACATCAGTGAAGGAAGAAAAACAGTGGGATAGTAAGACTCAAAGAGGATGAAGGAGAGTGAGTGAGGAGACCTAGAAATGGCAGAAATACTGAATATTTCAGTTCAGTATTCACTGAAGAAGGGATGGTCAGGGACCACAACTGGGCAAACAGATGCAAAGAGATGCAAAGGGGGACAGGTGGACACCAGTCCATTCACAGTGAAGAGAGTCCTTGAAGAGCCTCACAAAACTTAATGTTTATATTCGGACTTAGGGATCTGGTGGGAAGAAACTAAACTAGACTGCATGGATTGGTTTAGAACTTATGGACAAAAACCCAGAACAATAATTTTCTTCATTACCTCACATTACGTTCAAAATTACAGTCTCTATTAACTAGAGCTAACACTTCTTCAGAAGATTTATCTCCTTTAATTAAGCATGTTAAATTACGGATGAGGAAGTTTCAATATGATAGAGCCAGATCCTACAAGCCTTAATTAACAATCTACGTCCAAAACAGTGATTGGGGACTTATAGTTTGTGTAAACCCGTATTTAGATAATTCTACACTAGATTGTTTAGTCAGTAATTCACAGTATTATACTGACCTTCGGATATAAGTCATATTATATTCATACTTCAAAGTTTAGGTCCTCATATAGACTTACAAACGGACGCCTTTCAGGATTTTCTGAAAGGTGTTACAGGCCCTGTCATTGATGCCTCAATGGCGGCTGTTCTTTTCGAACCCTTTTCTTTACAAGAAATTGTGGATGTTATTTCTAAACTTAGCTTAATGTGTCTCCTGGGGTAGATGGGTTATCTAATGCCTTTTATAAAACTTTTGCAAATGAGCTGGTTCCCTGTTTAGTTGTTGTTTTTTTTCTTTCTGGAGGACAGATCTATCCTGCATTCACAAAAGGGTTACAAGTTTATATCTTTAAAAAACAGGAGATAGAAGTGAGATCAAAACTGGAGACCTATCACATTGTTAAATTCTGACTATAAAATCTTTGCGATGCTGCTTAATAACAGACTTCAATCTTGCTACTCTAGTGATTTCTCCAGTTCAGTTCTAGGTGTTTCAAAGACGAATACATTCGGTACTTTGTTATATTAGAGATTTTATTGAAATATTACATCACAGCAAACAAACTGGTATATCTACTATCAGACTTAGAAAAAGCCTTTGATAGGGTTAGTCATTCATTCCTTTTCCAACCTTGGCCTTTTTAGGAATGCCCCTCGAGATTCTTACAATTTTACAAAATTTATATTCTAATTCAATAATCTGTCCAGTTATTAAAGGAAAATTGGGAAAGGTTGGACTAAAGCTGGTAGTCAGGCAGGGCTGTCACTGAGCCTTTATTATATATTTGCTCTTAGAACCCCTTATTAGACATTTACAGTTGGTTTCTGGTTGGGAGGGTCCAGACATTCCTTTTCTGACTCCTTTAGAAATGTATATGATTTTATGATGACATCTGTTATTTTTTTAAACAACAAGGCCAGCTGGAGTTTTCTTTAAGTTATTTCACAGGTATACCTTGTCAAACGCCAAAATTAATTTTCAAAAATCTAAAGGTTGTTAATAGAGCCAATACATTAACCCCTTTGTGCACACAGAATTATTTCATTCACTACAACACCTATTTCCATTTTAGGGTTCTGTTGCGTTCCCAAATTTACCTGAGCAGAATTGGCTTGCAGTTTTAAATAAAATGGATAATAAAGTTCAGAGTGGAAACATTATAAATTCTCGAAACTGAAGAAGAGTTCAGATTTTTAAACAATTCCTGTTACCTTGCCTACAATATTTGGCATTTCTGTACCCTGTCCCAACTAACCTGGAGTGAAACTGTACAGTATTAGTTTTCAGTTTTTTGGGAAATAGGTTAAATCCCATTAAAAGGTATTATACTTACCTGGATAAAGTCAAGGGAGGGGTCGGGATGGTAGATCCTGTGTTTTCTGTTCTTCCCTTTTCTTGCTTTTCTTTTTGGAACTGTACTTTAACTCAATATTCCAGAATTTAGCTGGTTGAAAATTCTTACTATCCAAGTATTCATCGAAATGGATTGGATTGCCCAAAACCTAATATTTTTCTTCCCTTTTCTTTAAACCGATTGTTCGGAAATTATATATGTAAATTGTCCAAATCAAAAATTATTAATTCTCCAACAAAACTATATTCCACTATTATTTCAAATCTATCCTCTATTCCCCGCGATTTAAAAACTGCCCAGGTACTATGACCCATCTGGTGTAGCAATATAACAATAACCCCTGCTACCCCTTACATGTGGGAGACGTAATGGTTGATAATGTATGGTCGGTTACAAGTTAGAGGACAGCTAAGTATAAAATGAAAGAAGAAGGTTTTGTCCTTATTTAGAGTGTACGGTAATAAGAAGAAACAATGGAACATTTTTATTCATTGTTCTTTTGCCTCTAAACTATGGTGTATTTGGCAACTATCTGGCACTTCCATGGTTGAAACATATTTCTTATGAATTGTTAGTATTGGGATCTTTACCCCCATGTCTTGCTACATTTCATACTAACTGTACACATTTTCTTAGCATGTCTAGATTTTGTTTATGGCAAGTTAGATGCCAGTGGTTTTGTATCAAAAACAACTTTTTAGGCTTCAGCCACTATGTTATTGTGAATTAAATAAAGTATATCTAAAGATGCTCAGATTTATGGGACTAGAAAAGTTCAAATCTGGTGGAAGGGTTTCAGCATATGATAAAATTTAAATGATTGATTACTTTCTTTTCTTTTATGCTTTTGTTAAAAGATAACTGTGTATCACTTGTTTTTGTTCAGTACCTTTGTTGATTTGTATAAGCTTTTGTGCTTTTTGCTGCTGTTTTTCTTGATGTGTTTTTTCCATGCTTTATTTCAATAAAGAAGCAATTTACCCCTACTCTTTTTGATAAGTGCCATGGGATCTTTAACATCCACCTGAACTACCACTAATCCAGGCAGATGGACCTCGGATTAACATCTCATCCAAAAGACGGCACCTCAGAAGTGCAGCATCCCTCTCATGCTGCACTACAGTGTCAGTACTGTGATATTAACCAAAGTGCCAGATGTGGGAACTGAACCCTCAGCCCTCTGATCTCCCGGCCTCAGAGGCGAGTATGCTACCTGCTGAGCCACTGACACTGATGATGGAAGTAACAAACCAATGCTTCAGGTTGGTGTCTCAAGGAAAGAGAAGGAGGAAGCCACTATGGTTCTTAAAAGAGGTAGCTGACAAAGTAAGGGCTAAAGGCATTAGTTTCAGGAAGTATAAGGGGATCCAAAGGAAGGAAGACAGGAAGGTGAACCTTGAGTGTCTAAGGGAAGTGGGGAAGGCTGTTAGGAGTGCAAAGACTATGGACTGAGAAGGGATTAGTGCAAACAATAAAAAAAGGGGACAAGACATTCTAGAGGTACATCAGTGAAGGAAGAAAAAACAGTGGAGGGATAGTAAGACTCAAAGAGGATGAAGGAGAGTGTAAGGAGGGAGACCTAGAAATGGCAGAAATACTGAATATTTCAGTTCAGTATTCACTGAAGAAGGGGATGGTCAGGGACCACAACTGGGCAACAGATGCAAAGAGATGCAAAGGGGGGGACAGGTGGACACCAGTCCATTCACAGTGAAGAGAGTCCTTGAAGAGCTCACAAAACTGAAGGTGGACAAAGCTATGGAGCCAGATGGCATACACCTGAGGATATTAAGGGAGCTGCAAAGGGAACTAGCAGCACCTCTGGTAGTCATGTTCACAAAGTCACTCAACACAGGAGTGGTTCCAGTGGACTGGAAGAGGGCAGATGTAGTCCCTCTACATAAAAGCAGTAGGAGGGAGGAGGTGGGTAACTATAGGCCAGTCAGTCTCACCTCAGTGATGGGAAAGATTATGGAGTAACTGCTGAAAGAAAGGCTAGTGACACACCTAGAATCAAACAGTGCCCAGGATCCAAGGCAACATGGATTTACAGCAGGAATGTCATGTCGAATAAATCTTATAGATTTCATTGAGTGGGTGATGAAGGAAGTAAATTGGGGGTGGGCAGTGGACATCGTCTACCTCAATTTCAGCAAGGTCTTCAACACTGTCCCACATAAAAGGCTGATAAACAAGATAAGCAGTATGCACATGGGGCACAAGGTGGTAGACTGGGTTAAAACTGGCAAAAGACAGGAGGCAGAAGGTGGTGGTAAATGGGATCCATTCTGGGGAGAGGGTGGTGACCAGTGGGGTACCTCATGGATCAGTCATTGGGCCAGTCCAGTTCAATGTCTTCATTAGTGACAATGTAAAAAAGGCTGGAGGGAAAGGTCTGCATGTTTGCAGATGACACCAAGATCTACAACAGGGTGGATACTCCAGAAGTAGTGGTGAAAATGTGGCGGGACCTGGGGAAACTGGAAAAATGGTCTGAGGTGTGGCAACTGAGGTTCAATGCAAAGAAGTGCAAAATAATGCACATGGGAAGAAGGAACTCTGGAGAAAGATACAGGATGGGGGGGGGGATGCTGATGATCACCAAGGAAGAAAGGGACTTGGAGATTATCATCTCAGATGACCTAAAGGTGTCAAAGCAGAACACAAGGGCTGCAGGAATGGTTAGTGGCATGCTGGGATGCATAGGCAGAGGTATCACTAGCACAAGGTGGGAGTTGGTTATGCCATTGTATAAAACACTAGTGAGGCCTCACCTAGAATACTGTGTGCAATTCTGGAGGCCACACCTTCACAAGGACATTAACAGGGTGGAGGTGGTCTAGACAAAATGCAACCAAGATGGTACAGGGCTTGCACTACAAAACATATGAGGAGAGATTAAAGGACCTCAATATGTACTCACTGGAGGGAAGAAGGGAGTTGGGGGACATGATAGAAACATTCAAGTTCCTCAAGGGCATAAACAAGGTACAAGGAGGAGACATCTTCCAGTGTAGAGGGAGTGCAAGATCAAGGGGGCACGATATGAAATTGGAGGGGGGCAGGTCAAGAGGAAATGAAAGGAAGATTTCTTCACAGAGAGGGTGATGGACACATGGAGTAGTCTGCCACAAGAGATGGTGGGATAAAGCACATGGGGGGGTTAAACATGCCTGGGACAGGCACAAGGTTACCTTGAGGTGGGAAGGAGTGATGAAAAGTCACCAACCAGATAGGGTCAGAGGCCGGAAACAAGTATAGGGCTTACGGGCAGACTGGATGGGCCTATCGGTCCTTGTCTGCAGACAATTTCTATATTTCTATGAGTGAGCACAGGACATACAAAGGTAAGGGTCCTGTCACTTGACCAAATGAGTGTCTTTTGCCTGAGCATGAAGTTAAATATATTCAAGGCCCCTACTTTTCTGCGGCACAGTAGGACCAAGTTCTGCGGCAAGACTACCATTTGCCGCAGAACTTCTGTGGCGGTGGTTTGTAATTTCTGTGGAAGTTCTCTGGCACTAACAAACTACCGGATCACAGCGTCAGCTTGTCATCCTGACTTCACTTTCATGGCAATGGTTATAGCAATCAGGACGGTGGAAAGCACAGTAACACTAGTTCACAAAATAACAGACTTATAGAAATAATTTTATGCCTAAAAAGGCAAAACAAATGTCTCTCCCTTAAGGTCCTAGCCTACTGCATAAAAGACACATGCAGAGGGGACCTTATGTGATAAATAAGGTATTTCTATATGCATGCTATCTATCCTACTAATGAGGTCTCCACTGTCTATCACTTATATATTTGTATGTGCTTTCTACACCACTCATGAGGTTCCCATTGTATATCACTTATATATTTATATGCAATTTGTAACATACATGCTAATATGTGTGTGTGTGTGTGTGTGTATGTGTGTGTGTGTGTTGTGAGAGAGACAGAGATACTGTATGTGTGTGTATATAGATATGCTCAGTACCCACTTCTCCTCCAGCTGCTCATGCTTTAGCTAGTGCCCAATATGTAATTATAGTTTTGTGTTCTCAGATGGGTTTCTCTGTAATGTTTCCTGTATCTATCTGCCGATTGTCTGTATGGCGGTTGTACCCCTCACTGTGTTGTTTTAACTACTGTGCCCTGTGATTGTGCTATTGTCTTTGGAACTTGTCCCCCAGGTCGCATCTGGACTCAAGCAACACTGCTCAGTATGCCTTTCTGATTAAACTCATAAATAAATATTTTTTAATTTCCATAAAATTGCATCCTCATTCATACAGGTCCCATTGGAAATGGAATAAATGGAATAGAGGAGTTATTGCAAAGCTAATTTTTCATGTCAACCTGCTTCCTCAGACACACTACATAACACGATCAAGCCATGACATGCATGTGAACCAACTGTGAGATGGAGTTTTCCAGCCCATCACAATGTGTCCACCGTGTGACAGAACACTGCACCATACCTTACCAGGCTCCGAGCAGTGATGTGTTCCACCAATCCTTATGCTGCCCAGCCAGCTCCTAGAGCTAATCTCTGAACCTGAGTTGCCAGCACGGAAACACAGCATGCTACCCTCTGGCCCAACAGCTGTCCCTGCACCCAACATTTCTCCATAACTTTTAGGTGATTCTATCAACCAATGACAATATGTAATCAAGAACCCCTGCAAAGATGTGTACAGTGCAATTATTTATTTAACAGGTTTATTCTTTCAACAGGTCTACACATTGTTATATTCCACTTTTCTGGGCATAATTACTTTATTTTTCTTAAAAATGACAGTTAAATTCATTTTACCAGTTATTGATTTCAGATGATATCTCTATACCTTAAAGGCACAAATAAGTTTGTACAAAGTGAGATATGGACTCAACAGGTCTGGGCTATTGACAAGATTTTGTTTAAGTTGGCCCTAGTGCAATAACGTGAACACTGAAAATTGTATTAGGCTGTAGTGCTGGTTGAGCAAATATCACCATGCCTGATGTGCTGTGCCACTGCCTCTGGCAGTGGGAGCTGTGGTAGATAAGTGACTGTTCATTTCTGTTGCAGAATGCAGCCATTTCATTAGCTATTGTATGATGTTATAGCGATAACATCATATTCTGAGCACATGAGGGGTTCTGGGTATAAAAAGAGGGGAAGGTAACCAGATTCTATGGATAAACAGAAATATTAAAAAAATCACCAAGAAGAGTGAATTCTGCGGCACAGAAGTTCTATGATAGATTGCAGGTATACAAAATTCTTAGGCCGCAGAATTCTAGGGGCCTTGATTATATTAATGATCAGGTAATTATGTAAATGCCTCTCTGGTATAACGCAAGCTGGCTCTGACCAGCTCAGTTGGAAGAACAGTTTCATTTTAGCAGGAGCAGGGTAAGCCAGAAGCCTTGTTCGGGTCTTGTGGCATGGGTGGCTGAGCCTTTATACTGCACATTGTAGCCAGGGGTATTTGCCCCCTGAGAAAAAGTCCTACTTATGTCATCTGCATATACACCAATCCTGACCCACTGACACTGGCTTGTGAAAGGAGGCAATATGGCTTAATTAACCATTAAAGTGCACAGGAGGTGCTTGTGCACTTGGATCGGCATCTGCCTTCTCCAGTGCCTGAATGTGCAGCCTCCACAGAGCATTGTGGGCTCCTCTAACTTGGGGAAGTTAATCAGGATCATGACACAAACCTGAGTCTTCCACAAAGTGACAGAGCAGTATGACAAAGCAGTAGGTAGGGCTAGTGGGGCTGACAAGAAGCCCTATGAGGAAAGATTGAGGAATCTCAACCTGTACACTTTGGAAGATAAGACAGCAAGAGATGACATGATAGAGACCTACATGTACCTCACTGGAGTGAATAGGGTGCAGGAGAACAGTTTCTTTCAATTAGATGGAACACCAGGACCTGGGGCATGTGATGCAGCTGAAGGGAGATGGGTTAAAAGATATGTGAGGAAATATTTCTTCACTGAAAGTGTAGTAGATGCATGGGATAGACTGCCAGCAGAAGTGATGGAGGTGAAATCAATGGGGGGCTTCAAGCATGCATGGAATAGACATAGGGATGTATTAGAAAAGATGAAAGGAGGAAAGAGGGCTGCTGGAGACCAGTTAGGGTCTACGGAGAAAGAGATTAGGTAGGGAACATCTGAGCAGACTGGGTGGACAAGGAAGTCAATTTCTGTTGATAAATTCTGTTTCTATAAGCTGGTCTACAACGTGTTGATTTAAAAATATGCAGCATTTAAGGCTTCTAGGGTTGCAATTATCCTTTTAAATCATACTATATAGATAGAGTTTCTGAATTTACCTTATGACCAACAAATTGAGGAGAGGATGAGGCCAGGGTCATCTATAAGGCACACCCAATCAAGGGAGACTCAGAAAGCATGACTCCATCTAGAAGGGGAATTCAGGGAGAAGAAGGTATTGCAGAAGGAGTAAAAGGTATGCTCACACACTAGAGAGTGTCCAAAACTAACTGAGGTGCATGTTTGTTTAAATGTACATCACTGGGAACTAGCAAAGTACAGTAGGACTGGCCAAGAGATGGAGGAAGGATATCAAGCAGGATTAATGAAAGGTGGTCTGCTTTAACACCAGAAGGCTTGTGTAACAACCATCACATTCTGCTAGGGATGGGGTGCTGATTACCAGAAATGCCAGATCCAAAACCTACTCATTAGTAGACACTGACTTAACGAGAGCAGTGGGAAGAACTTAGTGAGAGAGAAAGTGTGCTCTCCAGGTAACATCTTCTTCTTGCCTCCATGCCCTGAGGTGGCAAGAACCTCACACCTCAAAGCTGTTGATGGATCCAGATTTTGAGACCTAATCACCATGTTATCTGGTAGCCTCCAGGGACAGTCCCAAGACAGCAGTGGAGATCCCAGAGAAGGGATCTCAGGGGCATTTAAAGTAGATAGCTTGTATTTCTGGGAGTATTTAGAGAACGTACTGGAGGGTAATCAAACCTTGAGGGGTTAGCCCTCAAGGGGAGTCCCTGGCAGCCTTAAGGTGCAGGAAAGGTACCACTTAATAGGGTGTGTCATCCTTGTGGGGTGTTTGCAGTCCTGTACCCAAATGATGCAGGTATTCAATCTCTTGATTAAAAGAGACCTGGTGTGGGGCAAACAAAGCTGCTGACTAAGGTAAGAGACATGCCTGCAACATATACAAGAGATCCCAAGCAGGGATGGGAAACATAGTTGCTGCTTTTGTTAGAGGAGCTGGAGCAATTGTCTGATGTTGCCAGTGGGAAGGCTGCGTTGCACTAAGCACACCATCTAGTGAGTAAGGAGAAGCTAATGCAGGGTGTCTAGCACAGAGGTGGCCTCTGGTCTCCAACAGGGAGACTGGCATAATATAGAGCAGCTGTCCTAGGATCCTAGAGACCCATGAATGCCTTCCAGGAAACCAAAGTGTGAGTACAATGTCCCTAAAGCAGTAATGCCTCCTACCTCACTAGCTGACCAGGCACTATGGTACCACAGATGTGTAAAATGGGTATGAGTACCCACAAGCTAATAGCATAATGGGAGAATTAAACATTCTAGAATAGAACAGACTCTAAATCAAGGTATGACCTCACCTGCTGGTGTGTAACAAGTGGAATAGGAGGGATCATGTGGCTTCTGTTGCAAGAGGAAGGTCCACCCTTTACTAAAGGACCTAAGTTCCAGACCCGTGTCCAGGGATAGCATCAAACCTGCCTATATAGTGTTAAGTAGATTAGTATGATTTTTCTTGTCAGAGCAAAGCTCCAAGCTGGACTTTCCCCAAGGTAATGGAATGAACAATTATTACTTATTTCAGTGGAGCCCTCTGTTGAGCAGTCCATTATACTAGACAGTGAGGGTTTCCACAGGCAATGCATGTCCCCAGTCAACAACACAAAAGGGTTATCATATGTTGCCAGCCTCAGCTGATAAAACTCAATGTGGTAGCTGTTTGAGTAAACCTAGTGACAATAGGAGAAGTTGTTCTTGGAAATAAAATGAGTAATTTTAGGGTAGTGGCAGCAGGTGGCAACCCTGACATAATGACCACAGTTATGTGGGCATGACCCCATAATTCCTGTGACCTCACTGTCTCAGGCTGCATGTTATTCAGGAGGGATAGGATAAAGGGGAAGTGATTTACATTGTTCATCAGAAAAGGCATTGGTGGTAGAGAAAGCAGAATTACTATAGCTACAGCTTTACATGGATGGGGGAAGACTTGTCCACTTGAGAGTGATTAACAGGCACCTAATCTGACAGAAGAGGTGGACAGGACTCTAGATGAAGTGATCAGGAAGGCGCTAGCTGGAGAGGAAGTAGTGCTGTTTGAAGAATTCAACAGACAGTGGAGCCTTCTAGGATGTAGCACAATATGGCAGAATTCTGAAGTTGTTACTGCAGTAAACAAAGCAGTTTCAGTTGCAATTATTCCTATTCATCATGCAGTGTCACAGGAAAATGCATTGCATCCTGGTAGGCTCCACTGTATCAGACTCTAACTTGAGCATTTCAACGACACAGAACATTAGAGACCAGGCACTGATAGCTACCTGTCAAGACTGTTTCCTGTCTCAACAAGTGGAAGAATAAATAGACTAGGGGCATAATCATTCCTAACAAATTCTGATCAACTGGGACAGCATTTTGGGTTAACAGTGGAAGAGCCATTGAGATCTAGAGACCACAAGATGGCGTGATTTGCTATAGCCTTAAAATCACAGAGGCTGAGGACTTCTGGTGACATCACCAGGCATGGCAGACTAGCTCTACTGGGGTGTCCAGACCCTCCCATCACAATCCAGCCAAATCATTCCTACAAACTGGTTGTCTTGCTTAAAAAATGAAGATAAGACCTCCTAATGGCTAATACCAGAAGTAAATTGAAAGATGTCATGGCCGCGATGGGCCCGAGGGCCAATTCAGAGACTCCAACAAAATATCCAAACTGAAGGCCTATGTCACAAGAGGCTGAGAATTGTACGTCTCCCTCACGCCAGGCCTTATCAGACAACTTGAGTTTGGAGGATGAAGAGGAGATAATGATATCTTCCAGGCAACTGTGCTGGGAACTTCAGAGACTGGGAGATATAATAGGGGATTTCCAGCAGCAACTCCTCGACTTACAAAAAGAGAAAACCCACCAGCAGAATCAAATTACAGACATCAAGAAGCACACCACTGTGGTCTCAACATTGGTGGATCTCCATAACGGGGCCCTTCTTCAGCTGCATAATACGGAAATATGGTTACAGCAAAAGGTGGAAGACCCTGAAAATAGATCAAGAAGGATCGACATTAGGATCCATGGAATTCCAGAAGGTACTGAGTCTGGAGACATGAATACATCTATGGAAAGTTTCATATAAGAAATATTAAACCTGGACCCAGACTATACCCTCAACATTATCAGAGCCCATTTTTCTCTGGGCCCCAGACCAGTAGACCCACAGGCCCACCCCAGGTATGCTATTGTAGCCTTCCTTGACTGTAGAACTAAGTCAGACATTCTTCAAAAGGCCTGGCAGAGAAAAGAGCTTATCTTTGGGGACACAAGACTTTTTTTTTGAGCATGATTACACTCCCATGACCATGGATTGTTGGAGAAACATGCTCCCAATACTGAAATTGTTGAGAGAAAAAAGGGTTAAAGCATGCATAGACTATCCCTCTACCCTGCACATTACCACGGACAAAGGCACTCACCTATTTCCAATGGTGTCAGAGGTGAAGACCTTCCTGCAGCAATGGAGTATTGTGGTTGATGAGGTGTTTGAAACCCTGAAGGAATTAGATCACCGAAGATGGTACAAGGTGAAAAATCCATGCCCAACTAGAAAACAGGCTACAGGAGGGGGATCCACCCCCATTGATCTGCTGGAATCACTCTCAGAGGCTCAGGGAGGCACATTGGTGCGACAATTGCAGCAGAGAAAGGGAGGCAGGAAACGCAACTGAAATAAGGGCAAGAATGGTTGGGAACTGAACAGCGTTGCAGAGCATTTGTGAGTTTAATTTGCTTTGAGCACTTTGAAAATTCCAGATTTCGAGGTGATAATTCACTGATTTGGGTAACCAGGAATGCAAATTTATCTTCCGACACAAGCTGACTGTGAACTCTTTTGCGGTACCCCTTGATAATCAGAGGACTACCACAGGGGTTGCTCAAGGCCAAACTTTAGCTGAAAAAGGAGTTTACCCTGCCATCCCCCTCCGTATGTGACTGTTTAGATTCAATAGTCAAAAAATGGCATAAGTTGTATTTTGGGGTGGGGTGACATTCTCTTATTTGCTTGTTGGGTTTATTTACTGTACTTCTTAGTCAATCACACTAGAATTGGGCCTTATCACTCACTTACCTCCTTCCTTAAAGCTACAGTACTTAACAGGAAGTGAGTTGGCAGTAGATGGGGGAGGGGGGTGATGGCTCATCATCTGAGCCTTTAAACAGCCAGATTTTGATTTAAGTGGATTAGGAGAACATGATTATTCATAACAGGGCATGGCAGCCCAAGGAGGAGGCATTATCCTCCGTATTTCATTTCTTGGGTTTTCTTCACAATTTTTGGCTGAGGGGGGTCTACGGACTTGTGACACCATGCATAGAGTGATGTGACATACCACTCGAGATGGGGTCTTAGAATATGGCCTTCGATTGGGTGTGAAGAATGGTTATCATACCTTCCCACCTCCACACATAGAGGTCGGGGCATGATAGCATGTTTGGAAGTCACAGTTTGAAGTTTCATTTGTTTTATTACAGGTTCAAGTTTAGTGGTTAAACTGTTCATGTTGTTATTATCGTTCATGGTTACTCTTGGGAGAGACTGTTCATCGTATTGTGGAGGGTATTTCCCATGATGTATGATGTATTAACAGACATGTTATTCTTTTCTCTGTTAACCAAAAAACAAAATGTTATTACAAGTGACTGAATGCTGTTCATATCCTTAAAGGCACAGCACACTGAATAGGGGGTAGAGACACTCACAATCTTGCACACAATAAAACAATAACAAAAAAACAACAAAAGAAAAGCATCTGTAACAGGAAGGGACACAGACATGTGGGGAGTGATGCAATGCACGGGCTGTGGTGTAGCAGTATTCTGGGAGACATTCTGGAGACTGCGGTGCTGCCCTATTTGCAGACACCTCTCTGGTCTGAGGGAGGAGGTTGTTCATCTCCATGCTGACCTGGCAAGGATTTGGGAAACCTGCTCCCCCACCCAGTTACCACCGATGCCACAGCCACTACCTCAGAAGTTGCCAAGAAAGAGGAGTGGTTGGACCACAGTGGGCTCAAGGAGGGTGAGGGTGGTGGAACAGAGGCCCACCCTTCTAGTTGTGCCTCTCCAGAATTCATTCACCACTCTGGTGGAGCATGGTTCCTCTATGGAGGCACCCACAGTGGAGACCAAGGAGGATGCTGGAAACCTCTACAATGGAGATCCACAGGAGGGTTGCACAGGACCCCACAGGGGAAGGAAGCAATTCTTGGTGGGGAACTCAATTGTTAGGGGGTAGAACTGGGGGAAGGAGGGAGGGGAAAGGCAGATAAGGTGCCTGCTCAGTGCCATGGCTTGGAGGGACAGGAAACAAATCCTTAGGATTGTGGGAGCAGCTGCAATGGGGAGTAAGCTGGATGTCATTATCCACCTAGGGATGAATGACCTGGCTGAGAATGGGATCAGAGCAGTGCAACAAGAGTTTGTGGAGTTGGGAAGCGGCCTTAGACAAGTGGCACACATGGTAACTTTCTCGGAAGTGCTACTTGTCTATGGCATGAATGAGGCTAGGGTACTCTGCAACATGGGATTCAATGACTGGTTGAAAAACTGGTGCAGAGCTCAGGAATTTGGCTTACTGGGGACTGGGGCTCCACCTGCAGGGGTGCAGGCTTATACAGGTGCGATGGTTTGCATTTATCCAGGAGGGGAACCAGGATCCTATGTGATAGGCTTAAATGCTTCATTGGTAAGCATTTAAGCTAGTCAAGGGGGAGGCACTGAAAAGGAGAAGGGAAATCTTAGCCACCACCAAAAAATCAAGGTAGTTAGTGAGGTAAACACTGAGATAGAGCAGTCGATAAGGAGAAGGGCAGGGGTAAATGGAGAAAAAGACAAAGGCAGTAAGGACAGGGATGGGGCAAAAAGAAATAAAGCCATAAAAAATGGAGGGTAATGAGTACCAATGCCCATAGTCTAGGTAAAAAGCTCCTTGAAATGGTGGCCTTGGTGGAAAAGGGATGCCTGGATATTGTTGTAGTCACAGAAACATGGTACACAGAGAACCATGACTGGGATGTCAACATACCAGAGTACACAATCTACAGGAGGGACAGGGAGGGAAGAAGAGGAGGAGGAGGAGTAGCTCTCTATGTAAGGGAAGGGAAGGGATCAAAGCAACAAAACTAAAATATAAACAGGGAGGAGAGGATGCACTGTGGGTCACCCTGGAGACTGGAAATGGCTCCACAATCCGCACAGGGGTTGTATACAGACCTCAGTCTCAAGAGGAGGAAATAGACAAGGAAATGATAAAAGGCATCTTTGGGATGGCAGAGAAAGGGAAGATATTGCTGATGGGGGACCTGAGTATGCCAGATGTTAACTGGAGCACCTTTGCTGCAGCCACATCCAAGAGCAGGGCCATTCTTGATGTCCTATAGGGAGCATGCCTCAGACAGCTAGTTTTGGAACCCACTTGGGAGGGGAGCAATCTTAGACCTGGTACTCTCAAATGGGGATCGAGAGAGGATCTCTGATCTTGAAGTGGGTAGTCATCTGAGAACAAGCGACCACCATACAGTGTGGTTCATGATAAACTTAGCTGTAGAGTCAAGCCACACAAAAGTGAAGGTACTGGACTTCAGGAGGGCTGATTTTGTCACAATGGGAGAGTGCCTCAGAAAAGCACTAGCAAACAGGCAAGAAGGTGGGGTGAAGCAACCATGGGGAAGCATCAAAACTGCCATCACAGAGGCAACAATCCTTTGTGTAAAGCAAATAAACAAATCAAAATGAAAGAAAAAACCTCTATGGTTCTCAAAAGAAGTGGCGGGGAAGGTAAGGGAGAAAGAGTCAGTATTCAGGAAGTATAAGGAAACACAGAAGGAGCAGAACAGAAAACTGTACCAGTTAAAGCAGAAGGAAGTGGGGAAGGCAGTCAGAATAGCAAATGCCCAAGCCAAGGAAAAGATTGCCAACTCGCATAAGAAGGGGGATAAAACATTTTATAGGTACATTAGGGAGCAAAGAAAGACTAAGGCAGGGATACTGAGGCTGAATAAAGAGGAAGGTGGTTGGGCAGAGAGTGACAGTGAAAAAGCAGGGATACTGAACGAATACTTCTGTTCAGTGTTCACAATGGAAAAGCAGGGGGATATACCTAATCCAGTCAATAGAAGCACTCTGGATAGGTTGATAGCAGTCCTTTCACAGAGGAATGGGTTCTGAAAAAACTCTTAAAACTGAAGATGGATAAAGCAATGGAGCCTGATGATATTCACCCCAGAATTCTAAAAGAACTAAGGGAAGAACTAGTAATGCCACTGACTACCCTTTTTAATAAATCATAGAAGGATGGTGTGGTACCTGAGGACTGGAGGAGGGTGGATGTGATTCCCCTTCACAAAAGTAGGAGCAGGACAGAGGCAGGAAACTGCAGGCCTGTCAGTTTGACCTCAGTGGTAGGAAAAATGATGGAATCACTTCTGAAGGAAAGAATTGTTCAGTACCTAGAGGCCAGTGTGGCACAGGACCCAAGGCAGCATGGATTCACAGCAGGAAGGTCATGTTAGACACATCTAATTGATTTCTTTGGCTGGGTGACCAAAGTAGAAGACCAGGGAGGGGCTGTGGACATGGCCTACCTAGACTTTGGCAAGGCATTTGACACAGTCTCACACAAAAGATTAATAAACTAATTAGCCAGTCTGGGAGTGGGTCCCAAGGTGGTAGCCTGGGCAAAACACTGGCTGGGCAACAGGACACAATGGGTAATAGTAAATGGAGTCCACAGTGAAGATAGGAAGGTTACTAGTTGGGTACCACAGGGTTCAATACTGCGGCCAGTCCTTTTTAATGTCTTTATAAGTGACATTGCAGAGGGACTGGAAGGGAAAGTATGTCTCTTTGCAGATGACACAATGATCTGCAACAGGGTTGATACACAAGGTGGTATGGAAAGGATGAAATGGGACTTGGCAAGGTTAGAGGAATGGTCAAATGTATGGCAGCTTAGATTCAATGCAAAGAAGTGCAAAGTAATGCACCTAGTAAACAAAAACCCAGGGCAAGAGTACACAATGGGGGGGGTGAGATACTGACAACAACAAAAATGGAAAGGGACCTGGGGATAGTCATAGCAGATGACCTTAAGGTGGGCCAGCAATGTGAGAAGGCGGTAAGGAGGGTAGGGGAATACTGGGATGCAAAGGGGGAGGCATCACCAGTAGAAAACAGGAAATTGTTGTCCCTCTGTACAGACAGTTGGTGAGACCACATCTGGAGTACTGTGTACAGTTCTGGAGACCCCATCTCTGCAAAGACATAGACAGGGTGAGGCTGTCTAGAGGAAGGCAGCCAAAATGGTGCAGGGTCTGCACCAGAAGACATATGAAGAAAGACTAAAGGAGCTTAAGATGCGTAGCCTCAAGGAAAGGAGGGACAGGGGGGACATGATAGAAACATTCAAATACCTCAAGGGAATCAACAAAGTCCAAGAAGGTAGCATCTTTTAGAAAAAGAGATGTGCAAGAACAAAGGGGTACAATTTTAAGATAGATGAGGGACGGTTCAGAGGTAATGTGAGGAAGTATTTCTTCACAGAGAGGGTTGTAGATGCATGGAGCAGCCTTCCTGAGGGAGGTCATAAAGTCAAAAACAGTGGGGGAATTCAAGAATGCATGGGACAGACATAAGACAATTCTAGTGGGGGGTAGGAGGAAGTAGGCTGTTGGTTAGCTAGGATCTGCAGTTTATCTGTTAGGTAGGGAAATGGGCAGACTAGGTGGGCCATGTGGTCCTTATCTGCTGTCAAATTCTATGTTTCTATGTTGTTAACTGAAGGAAGTTTAATAATTTGAGTTACAAAAAAAATCACAGAGGTTGATGGCATGGACAGTGGTCCTGGACATTAGCAGGGCTGACTTTGAAAGGAAGGAGGAGAAGCTAAGTGGCAAGCTTGTGGGGTACCAACAATTAGATGGAGTAAAGAGCAAGACGGCACATATCAACGAAGTGATTCTAGCTATAATTAAAGGATGCCTCAGACAAGGGGGCATGGGGAAGAGTCATAACTGACAGTTTATATGTGCTTTTTGCATTGAGTTTGGGGTGGCAGTGAAAGCTGAAAAAGTTGGCATTCAAATGATATAAGGCCAAACACATGGAGGCAGCTCTACCTTGTCAAGGCAAAGACATTAGTAAAGCAGTGAAAAGGACAGAGACATATGTATAACTAATAGTTACATAGACATGATGGAAAATGACAAAGCTTTCAACAGTGTCAGGGGAAAGTAAAAAGACAAGGATAGAATAAAGAGATTTAAAAAGAGTGGGATTGGCAGAAAGCTAATATTCTGAATGAATACGTCTGCGTTGTCTTCACCGTTGAGTAGGGACGGGAGCTGCCAGAATGCAGAATCCAGTGGAGCAAGTATGTAAGTAGATAGTATCATAGAGGAAAGTGTGCTTAAAGGGCTGAAAGCGTTGCAGGTGAGTATGTCCTCAAGACTCAGAGGATTTGCTCCCATGGTACAGAAGGAGCTCATGTAGGGTTTATCAGCATGCATGGCAGACCTATTCAACTGCTCTACTGAGATGGACACATTCTCCAGGGAACAGAGAGTAGCAGACATTATCCCCCTGCATGCAAGTTGGAACATGCAGGATCTGGGGATTTATAAACCAGTTAGCCCAACTTCCAGTGCCTTTAAAGGACCAGCGGGTTACTTCCTAAAGTCCTTTGACTCCAGGACAGAAAGCAGCATGGCAATATAAAGGGGAGATCTTGTCAAATTAACCTCATAGATTTCTTCAATGCCATGTCACAAACATTACATAAGGGTCAAATATTAAACATCCATTACCTGGACTTTGGCAAGGCCTTTGACTCTTTAATCTGTACGAGGCTGGCAAATAAACTGAGAGACTTTTGTGTTGGGGGAAAAAATCACTAGGTATGTGAGGAACTAGCTGGGGGGGGGGAACCAATGGGTGATATTAAATGTTACATACTTGGAGCTCAGTGAGGTTATGAATGCAGTCCCACTGGGAGTGGTTCTTGGCCTAGTGCTCTCCATTGAATATCTCTACAACAGCAGTCAAGGGATCCAGGTCATGATGTGTCTAATTGTCAATGACACAAATATATTTGTCAAAGTGGATAGTGAGGAGAGTAGGAGGGAATTGAAATGAGACTTGAGAAAATTAGAAAGATGATCCAAGGTATGAAAACTGAAATTGGGTGCCAACAAATTCAAGGTTGTGCACTTGGGGAGGTGAAATCCAGTGATGGAATACTGAATGTAGGGCGTATGCCTCGAAGAGAAGAATCTGGTGATTATACTTATTGAGAGAATGAAGGCCTCTGCCCAGTGTGACAAGGTGTAAGAAAAATCTGGTTGGATGTTGGGGTGCATAGGCAGCTCTTTCTCAAGCAGAAAGAAGGACATGATCCTACCAGAATAGAGAAACTTGGCAAGGCCTCACCAAGAATACTGTGTGCAGTTCTGGAAGCCTTATCTAAATAAGAACAAGTGCCTCCTGGTGTTGATCCAATGAAGGATGAACAAAATGATTTACAGCCAGTAGGGGAGGACTTAAAGGGGAACAGTCAGCAACTGGAGCCCAGCACTCAAGTATGCAGCTGTGGTGCTATTGTGCAAAGATATTTTGGTTTACTAAACAGTATCAGACTAATTTTATTTACTGCTAGGCTGACATCTTCTGTTACTACAAATCCCAGAATCCCCTATGCTGACCTCAGAGCAGTAGGCTGCAGTGGGGGACTCAATAGAATGCAATGTGTATATTAGAGTTAATATAGACTCTGATCTTTTGTTTGTTGATCTTCCCATCTTCTCTGGGCTAAGTTCCCCAGCACAGTATAGTATAGTAAAATACAGTGCAGTGGTTTGCTGTACTAAGAAGTTATCTGGTTGTGTCTCTGACATGTATCTAGTTGCAGGTTATGCAACACATAGAAAGGATTGTGTGTGCTTGCAGGGAAAGTCCAGAGACCTTCTGACCACGTGAGCCACATAGTTTAGTGGTTAGAGCACTGGCATGGTATGCCATGGGCCTGGGTTCAATTCCCAATAGGTCACACTTTTCCTTTCACATTTCTGTCATGGGGTAAGTACAGTCACAGAGGACTGTACCTAGCTAGACCCTGGAGAAAAAAACAGAACCAGAAAATATCTGAATTAGAGATGCCATGAATTTAAATTCCACTGGCAAAGTGAACGCGAAGTGGGCACTTTATGTTGCCAATCCGCTACGTGGAGAGGGCAATGCAAAGTGCTCACTCCACCTTGTCATTACCACTTCACATTAAGGTGGAATGGCAATGCGAAGTAAGGCTAAGTCATTGATTTAAAGGACTTTGCATTACTCATTATGATTCTAAGTGATCCACTTGGTGTTTCAGATTTGGCAGCCCCCACACATCACATGGCTTGTAGTACTGTAGGTCACATGCTCTTTAACTAGGCAGGAAGAAAGTGAGTCATACAAGCAGACACTTTTACTTTCTCCTGTGCAGACGGAGACAGAGTAGTGTGTTTTGTGACTGCTGATACTTTGAGATCAGAGCAAGGAGGTGATTTAAACTTTGATTTAGACCCAACAGTTTTTTTAAAAGCTAAATTTTTTTGTCTTTTCAGTACGCTTTTTTACTTAATTTGTTCTTTCTGTAAATTTTATTTTTCTTACCTTTATAAGTAGTTAGTTGTTTGTCTGTGTGACTGTGTGTGTGTGTGTTGTGTGACAGTGTAGGTAGTAATTGCTCGGACTGAGGGAGCTCAGTAGGAGGGATGGACCAGGGTGAGGGAATGTCTGGGGTGGGGGTTGCTCTGGAAGAGCGTGGTAGTGGTAAGCATCGTACCATGTGCATGTGTGGAGGACAAGGGCACCCATTCCTGTTGGACCACTCGATACTTGTGAGTGTTCCCCGCCCCCAGAAGCAGGACTAGCACCGCCTCCTGTCCTGACTCTGAGGCAGTTGAACCACCACCACCACCACCAAGTCCAGGTTCTCTGGAGTAGGATGTGTCTATTCCCCTGGGCCCAGGTGTGGATCCCATACCTGTTCAGCACTGTGACCAGCCGGCTGCCAATTCATCTGGCCATCCCCTGCCTGTGACAGATCCTCCCTGCACCTCCATTGTTTGGCAGTTTTTTTTACTGTGTGGGGGGACAGCAGTGTGGTCAAGTACCGCCTATGGGAGGTGGAGGTGCGCCGTGACCCCCTGGAGACTCACCTAGGGACTGAGGGCCAGTGCACCCATATGCTCAATCACCAGCAGTTGAAGTGGCAGGCTGCCACAGAACGGACCATGCCTGCACATGCTGGCCATTCTGTGGCAGAGAGTGCAGCTGTGCATTGTGGCTTCCCTAAGAAGAGGAGGGCCACAGCAGCACCTGCTGCTCCACCGGCACCCCCACCCACCCCACCACCACCACCAGCAGGTCAGCCTGTAGAATGTGTGAACCCCAGAAAACTGCATGTAACACAGGCTGACTTGGCAGTTCTCTGGAGTGCTGTTGAGGATAACATCGAGAGGGTGAGTGCTGTGGAGCAGTGGCTGGATCACATAGAGGAACATCAGTTGCAAATGATGTCCATGCTGGAACTGCTGCTGGATCACCATGGGATCCCACATTATTATTTTTTCCTCACGCCATGTGCCCCCCCACCTTCCTTGTTGTGTTATAAAATGTTATTCCTCCACCATCCCCGACCCTTTTATGCAATTATGCCCTTTTTTTGTTGTCTTCCATATGCATGACACTTTCTATTCTGAGCAGTGTAAGTATACTGTACTAAACTGCATGTGTGCATTCAGTCTGCTTTCCAGTCTGTGTATGTACTGCAGACACTGTCCAACTCCTTCACTTAAAAACAAACATTAATGAGTACAATGGTGGGGTGGTGAAGCATGGAGAGATACTACAAAACAGGCTTACAATACATTCAACTAACTATTACAAAAAATTAATGTTTGTGATTTGTGACGTGATTGTGAATTGAGATTTGTGAATGCATTTGTGACCATGATGATGAAGAAACGTGAATGCCTACCACCTACGGCTGTACTTCCCCGATGAGCTGTAGCTTAAAACTCCCAGACTTAAAAACACGTATCAGTGAGTACAATGGTGGGGTGATGAAGCCTGGAGAGATACTACAAAACAGGCTTACAATACATCCAAGTAACTAGAAAAAAAATTAATGTTGTGATTCATAATGTGAATGATCGTGAATCGTGATTTGTGACTGCATTTGTGACCGTGATGATCAAGAACATGATTTGTATCATGAGTGACTCGTTATGATGGTCCTGTCTTAAAAACACATATTAATGAGTACAATGTTCATGCAAAATTAAGTACCACACCTGTCCAGTACTCTGAAGGGAAGTCAAAGAAACAACTGTGACTTAAGTTACAGATGGAGATTTGGCCCTAAAGAGATGCAAATGCACAGACAGATTAAGATTGCACTGTGCACTGAAGAGATGCAGACACAAAGGCACAACACCTACCCAGTGCTCACCATCAGAAATTCAAATCTGGAAAAAAATACCGTTGCTGGTTGGGGTGGGCCGCGGGGGGGGCAGTGTAATGCACTGCTACAGTAACAGTCACTAGTACTAGTACCAGTAAAGATACCACAAAGAAGTACAAAAATCGTGCAATGGATAGCAGCTTCACATTACTGAAATTATTATGTGACACAATAAAAGATGTCTGATTTGATCACATGCTTCACACACATACTCACACACACACACCAAGTAATGCATAGCAAATTGAAATCTTCAATAATGTAACCACATATTTTAAACAGACTAAAATTATGCACTGCAGCAGTAACAGTCACTAGTACTAGTACCAGTAAAGATACCACAAAGAAGTACTAAAATCACACAGCTGCAGTGGATGGCAGCTTCACATTGCTGAAATTATTATGTGGCACAATAAAAGGTGTCTGATTTGATGACACGCGACACACACACACTCACACACACACACACTAAGTAATGCATGCAAATTGAAAACTTCAGTAATATAACCACATACTTTAAACAAACTAAAATTATGCACTGCTGCACCACAATAATCAGCAAAAAAAATGCCAAGAAATATTGAAAATATTATTGTGTGTACATTAACACAGTTATACAAGAAAAATGTCACCAAAACAGAAAGCACTGTCTTTTTCTCCAAGTTAATCTACCTACACCACAGATACACCCCTTCCCCAAAGCACACTTCCACTGTCTCTTAGCACACAGACTGAATGTTGTACATTAACATTCAAAATCCATACACAAACAACAAACGCTCGATGATATGAGCACAGGAGGGTTTTCTATAATCGAAGAACAAAAGTTTCAGCAAAGAAAAAAGACTCAAAAAGGCTTTTTAAACAGCTTTTTGAAGGTTTGAATTGCAGAGAGCTCTCACAGCAGATTGTCTCCTACAGCTTTCTACACACACTAACCCAAACTGAGGCTGTGCAGAACAATCTAGAGCACATGTGACCTGAAATCCCATGAAACACTGCAAAATTCACCTTTGGAGCTTAAAAACAAGGTGAAGTAGATTGTTTTCAATGTACTTCACCTTAAGAATTGGTGGAGTAGTGGTTTGGGAAGGTGGAGTAAGCAAAGTCATTGTTTTCAATGGACTTTGTGTTACTCATTAATAACGCAAAGTGCTCTGCTTCACGTTGCGGAGCACTCTGCGAATTCACCTTCACTCTGCGAATCACTCCACGGAGTGAATTGGGGCCACTTCGCCCATCACTAATCTGAATGGAGATTATCAAGGCTCTAAGATGTAAACAAAAGTGGTCTGATGTAATCTACAGTAAACAGTGAGTAAACCAAAATACTTTTTATACAAAATGCACATTATACGACCACCACCAGCACCACACTTTAGTGTGGGACTCTTTGTGCTTACTGTTCCTCTTTAAAAGGAAAGACTGGCTTATAGATAAACACACTGTTCCTCACTGAGACAGTGAGGTTACACACTCTACAAGTTCCTGGTTGGTAATTCTCAGTAATTCAATAAAGCCACCACACTGTATTCTTTGCCAAATTAGTTGTACTTTATTAGGATAGTATTAACAAGACTAGCCAGAAAAATCCTATTATAACAATAAAGACATACCCTGACAGGATGAATAGTCCTAATTTACAAAAAGAGATGGATTCTAGCATAATTTGTAAACATTAGAAACATTTAAGCTTAGGGCCAAATTAACTGTTATTTACCCAATATATAAAGAGAAACCAGAAAATCCTATTTTAACAATAAGAATGCATCCTGGCATGCTCAATAATCCTAATTTACAAAAGGGAATGCATGCTAACATTATTTTTAGGCATCAGATAGCCTGCTACTATCTGGGTGTATCTACTACAATTTAATTATACACAGCCAATGGGGCAGTCCCATTGGGGTGTTTCTAACATGCAATCTAAACAGCTAGTAATATTTGTATTACAAGGCTACAGATTTTCAGAGAAAATGAAGCAATACTCAACTTCTCTGGGTCCTTCAGTGCTATGGATAGTCTGATCTTCAGACTTCGTTTCTCTCAAAGAGACACAGGAACCAACATTTTGGTCCTGTACTTATACCCAACTTGTTTACAACAAAAATGCATGGCTGGAATTTTCCAAAAACTACTACAGCAGATTTTAGCCTAGACACTATGTCATTCAATAAATCATAAGACAATGGTTCAAAAGTACATTGGTCATAAGATACATTTGACACGTTGCCGAGAAAGGGGAATTTCGTTTATCATCATCCTTGGATAAAAAAAAAAAAAGTGGTCAGGGAATTTTACAGTATTAAAAATAACATGCTTAGGAGACAGAAATCAACTAAGGGGCATTTTACTCTGTTTAAAATAATTTGCTTAGAAATGCAAAAATAGCCTTTTAGTAAATAGTGACCAAAGCAAGTATATCATTATTTCTTATCAGCTCTTGTTATGCATATTTTTAAACACAAATAATCATGAGATGAGAAACCACTCCAGTCAAGGCTAGACGCAGTTACTTAGACAGCTGCAACTTTAACTGGACCATGACGTTTTGAGTTACAAAAAGGCATGTTTTGGTACAAAGCATTCTGCTGAACAGGGTAATCTAATCTTGCTTAAGACATCTGTTCTTAAACATTGCGTATGCTCTTTCACCTATTTTTCTACACTTTATTCTTTCAAATATCATTCACATGGTTCCAACAATTACCTTTTAAATTCTTACATTTACAGACATATTAATTTACATGGTAGTATCATTTAGTTCTTCACTAGCCACTTGCAGCCTCTGCATGCCCTTTTACACCTTTCCTGTCTTCACAGCCTTTTGGTCCTTTTACACCTTTTCTATCTTTTCAACCTTTTGGTTAGCCAACTGTATATTTATGTTGTTGTTATTAAACTTGTACAAAACCTTGGCCACTGATCACTTTCAACAGTTCTGCACCACGAAGGCAAGGGGGAACCCTATGGGGGCCCCAAACCTTTGCAAAATTGGACATAAAAATATAGCTACTAATTATTAAAAGAAGGTTAAATAAAAGGTTAAATAAACTCTTTTTCTCTTAAATTGTTAGCCTAGGTGAGCAAATATATATATATATATATCTATATATATATATATATATATATATATATATAAATAAGTATGTGTTAAATTATATCTACTGTAATAATATGGCACACATATATTTTGTTATAGAGATATAAACCTTACTTTTACCATGTTAATACTACACATTATGGTGTCCCTATATAGAATAATTAGAAATTAAGTTACTTAGCTTCATGATTTAGATATACTTATAGTTAGTTATGCAGTTATTATCCTTAAAGTTTGGATATTTGGGCCATGGGAATAATTTAGGCCATTCTCAAATTGTGCAGTTGCTTGTTATGACTCTTAATGGTACTTTAAGACTGCATGACATAATGATTAGTACCACAATAAGAATTGCCTGGATTACAACAAAAGCCTTAAAAGCTCAATCTAACCTGTTGTCAGTAAGCATTAAATTTTAATCTCCCTGGTGAATCATGTCCTTCATAACTTGCTCTATATCATACAGTACATCTGATTTCCAACCTCAGCCAAGTGGCCATTTTTTCTGGCCAGTAGGGTCTTAAGGTTTAGTGTGAGGGTTTCAATAGGCACATTAAAGTAGGGCATATATTCCTCTATTTCCTGGTGATCAGGGTCACTTTTGCTAGTTTCTTCTTTAAAAACAGGGCTAGGTTTTAAAATGGTTTGACTGATGACAGTATGCTGGATGGGGGTAAAGCAAAAATTTGATATATTGATCTAACATGACAGGGGCCCATATGAGAAGGTTTTTTAATTAGAAGCTAAACAGTATTGACCATGTTCATTATATGTTGCTTTAGCCATGGGTCTAAGCCAGTTGGTTAATTTAAGTGGGCTAGTGACATTGGCATTTGGACTATAGTAAGCATCTTGTCATTCATTCTCATATCCACATACAGGGGTGGTGATGTCAAACACATCACACCTGCATAGATATCGATATTACTTTATAGCACAGCATGATAAATGAGGCGCAACCCAAGTTTGCAAGTAAGGGAGATATACTAGCAGGGAGGGGGGATCTAACCGTTCCTTATAAACATCTTCATTTAGATAACATACTGAATGGACAGCTACTATTTTATCAAATACTGCAGTCTGTGGGTCAAACAAAGGAAGGGACACTGTAAAAGAAGCATACATGACATCTCTCATGGTGCAGAACCCTTGTGCATAACACTGTCCTTTATTGGGGTGGGGAGTTACATAACCTAAATTATGAATGGTGCTAGGGGAGCGAGAACTACACCATTGCACACATTGCCAGTTTACCTTTCCTGCTTTGGACACACACTGGGAACAATACCATTGGGCCAGACGGCCATCTTTAATAAGATCTGGGACGCGTCCACTCTCCAGGTCCTCTAGTAATTTGGTTATGGTGGTAAGCACATACCCACCATATGCAGTGCAAATGATTTCTCTTCCTATTCTCTTTACCTGCCCGTCTTTGTTATTAACCTCAACTAGCTCATTTATTTTTTTCTTAGTTTCCTCGAATAATCTCGCTATGTCATACATGTTAAAGACAGTAAGTCACTGTACTTGTGCCATTCCTTCAGTTCCATGCAGCTCAGCCTTATCTATCACTTGGGCCTGGTTGTTTTCAAAATACCTCATAAGAATTTTAATTCTGTCTACATCTATCCTATTCCAAATGGACATGCCTGACCCAAACAGAGCAGTTGCTGTTCCCACCATTCCTCCTACTGCTCCTAAACCTAAACCACTAAGCTGTCTGGACCTAAATGTTCTTAGAGTTCCTTGTCCTGCTATTCTGACTTGGGCCTTTTGATGGTGGGCCACTATTACATCTATTACCAGGGAGGCATAGAATAAGGACACATTAGTTTGAGTGCAGTGTCCAAATTCGTCCATATTCCAATGTGAAATATTTAAAACAATAGGTATATGCATAAATCGTACATTATTTATAAGGGTTCCAGGTATTGAGGTAGCAGTTAATCCGCTAGGGGGCCCTGGTGTTAACTGGGGACACTATGGGGATGTATCATTAGAGGAGTGCTCAGCTATGGTTGGAAATATGTCTTCAGTGGGGGTAGGGGTAACCTGTGTTTTATTGGTTACTTCAACCCAGGGCTTAGGAGGTTGTGCAGGGATTCCCAATGGATTTTTGAGCATTATTTCTACCTGCACTACATACTCATCTCTTCCTTCCCATCAAGGTAGTGACACTTAGTATTTGCACGACCATGAACCGGAATCATCTTTTTGTACATCTTTTACTTTTACAAACCATAGGTATGATTGCTATTTGTACTCAATTGACACTCTCTTTGGATAATATGGCCCCACAGCATCAAATCTACACGTGTGAGACAGTGCCCCTGCTGCTCCATACACAGAATTAACAGCTCTACCATGATAAGCACACCTAGGTGGACAGCAGTATAGAGTACATGCTTTTAAATTGCCTCTAGTGTCCTTAATTGGTATAGTGAATTGTCCTCCAATTGGAATGGTCCATATTGCTCCAGCTTGAACCACACCTTGTAAAGGTATTCATCATACTGGTTATTTCCAACCTTTTACATTCTTGCAATCTTGTTTGCATTCTCCACCCCTACTTCATGGCCCTGGAACCAAACTGTTCTCTGTCCATGGAGCAGGATTACACGCTGATACCAAATAAGTGTCTGGATAATGGCAATGATGGAGGCGGGCAGGTAACCTTTAACTACCCTCATTGTGTCAGGATCATGGTATGTTGTTTTAATCTGTTTTACAAAAGAAGATCAGGCTTAGTACCTGCTCCTATTTACTGTATGTCTTTCAACTGGTTAATGTGATACCATTTTAACATAGACTGCTTTTTCTTGCCTGCCAGCTGAATTAGATATATGGCAGGGCTTGCCTTGTCTACCACAGGAGAAAGGCCCCTTCCATGTGGGTACAAAGCAGTGTTTCTTTTCAGCATAGTCCTTTACCATAACTACATGTCCAATTTGGTATAAAAATGGATGTACCTTTTTATCAAAATACTTCTTCATTTGCTTCTTTGTTTTGCCAGTATTAACAGCAACAAATTCATTTACTTCTGCAATGTAATCTTGCATTCACTTTACCCAATTTTCAGTTACAGCTCCTTGTAGGAGAGAGGTCGCCGTTGGTAGCAGCAGGTGCCCAGGGGTTTTCATTAACCTCCCAGTCATAGCCTTGTATGGGCAAACACCAGTAGTTCTATTTGGCATAGATCAGATTGCTATCAAACATAAGGGCAACATTTTAGTCTATTGTGTGGGCTTATCAGCACAAAATTTAGTTAGCATTGTTCTTAAAGTTCTGTTTCTTCTTTTTACTACTCTTGATGATTGTGGGTGAAATGCCACGTGTAGTTTCTGCTTAATGTCTAACATTGTTTGCAGCTGCTTAAAGATTTTTCCTGTAAATTCAGGTCCTCTGTCTGAGGAAATTACCCATGGCAGTCCCTACCTGGAAAATAACTTGTATAACAATACACAAGCTGCTGGGTAGGCTTCTTTGTTTTTCATGGGAAATGCTTCTATTCATTTTGAGAAAACATCAATAACAACCAAACAATTAGTGTAGTTACCTGGTGTTCTTGGCAATCCAGTGATAAAATCAACTTGTATATGGTCCCAGGGACCATCAGGTGCTTTTGTTGACTGTAATTGTGCTCTGTTGGATGTATGGGGAGGCTTGGTTTGTAAACAATGGAGGCAGCAGTGCCATTTATATTCAAGCTCTTGTTGCAGGGTCAGCCACCACATAACTACCTTAACCTTTTGTAAAGTAGTATCTAGTGAGTAATGCCTTCTTGTTGGATGGGCATGATAGAGGTGGAATACCTCATCTGCTAGTTCAGTGGGAACACAAGCAACAGGATACGACTGTTCATTTTCTTGATACATTAAGACTAAATTAGGGGGACAGTACCACTTAATAAAGTCTTGCTTGCCCAAGGAGTTGGGGCGGGCAAGGGACATTGCTGCAGATGCCAATCAACCACTATCTGGTAAGGGTCATAGGTAAACTGTAAGGATTTGAGATCTGAGGGGGTTGCAGGGTTTAATGCCATAATTGAAGCAGGTATAAATGAAGGGGGAGGGCACCAGGGGGCACCTTTTTGTGCTGCAGCTTGAGTTGCTTTGTGGGCTGCTTGATTTCCTTCTGCTTGTTGGGTACCAGTGAAATGTCCCTTAACCTTAAGGATGGCCACTGGATGGGACAAAGTTTTAAGCAGATGCACTATACACTGTAGCAAAAATACATAAAATAAAAGCTTTCCATTTGAAGTTAAAAACTTGTTTGCAATATATAATGGAATCATGGCAATAGCATTTACCACATATGCACTGTCTGCATACACATTAACTGAGCAATCCTTAATATTTTCTAAAGCACAAGCAACAGCTGCTAACTCAGCATGCTGAGAAGAGTGTGGAGTACTAGTGTGGGAATGAGTCTACTGTGGTGTGACCACTGCAAACCCAGTATTTGGCTTACCATTTACATGATATGATGACCCATCAGTATACCAATTTTCTGCAAGGGGTATCAGGGCTGTACGTGCAAGAGGCTGAGGGTGGCTGAAATTCAGTGGACACTCATGGGGTTCTCCAAGATAGAGGAGACTGGCAGGTAACAAAGTTGTTTTCTTGGGGGTAATGTCCAAGTCTCTTTGCAACATCATTAAAGTCCACTGTGACAGTCTCTGTGAGGAAACGGCAGTTTCTCCTGGTTTTAACAAATAATTGAGTGGTGTGTGTGGGATATGGATAATAGTCTTTTGCAGTCCAGTAATGTAAGTAAAATGCTTAACTGTACAAAAAGTTGCTAGCAGATGCTTCTCACAAGCTGAAAACTTCTTTTCAACTTCAGTTAACACTCTTGAAGCTTAGGCAAGTGGTCTGAGTTAGTTCTGTTGTTCTTGACATAAAACAGCAGCCAAGGCGTTGGTGATGCAGATTCCTCTAGATTGAAAGGCAAGGCTGGATCAGGCTGCACAAGGAGGGTTGCTGCTGCTACTGCTTCCTTGAGTTGTTTTACAGCTGCAGTATGTTCTTCTTTCAAGTGTGGTCTGATGTCATCATCTACTTTAAGCAGGCTGTAGAGTGGTCTTGCCAGTTCAGCATAAAGGGGAATAAAGTCTCTGTGTTAACTAGTTAAGCCAAGATGGGACTGCAATGCTGTTTTTGTAACAGACAGATCAACTCTCTGAATTGTCTTTACCTTCTCAGCATCTGGTTGCTTTCCACTGGGAGTGATGGTGATGCCAAGGAAAATCACCACCTCCTTTACTAGCTGACACTTCTTAGGATTGACATTGAGTCCTGCCCTCTGCAGCAACTGCAACAATTCACTTAGTAACTTTCAATGTTCCTCTTCTGTTTTAGTGACCAGCAGCAAATCATCAATATATTGTAAAACAGCTTCAGGCTTGGAAAAATGGGTTAAAATGGCAGCCATTCTTTTGTGGAACACAGTGGGGGAGTTGCAGAATCCCAGGGGCAAGGGAGTCCAGGTATTGTCTATTGCCCCAGGTGAAGGAAAACTTGTACTGAGAAGCCTTATGTATAGGCACACTCCCAAAATCATTTTCAATGTCCAGTGTGCTGAAAACCTTGGCTGAGGGAGGGATTTGGGACAGTAGTGATGGAGTCTCTTGTACTATGGGGCACATGCTGGGGTTACTGCATTTAGCCTTCAGTAATCAATAGTAAGGCTATAAATGCCACCTGGTTTAATCACAGGCCAAAACAGGGGAATTAGTAGTGGACTCACACTCTCTCAAAACCCCTTGCTACAGTAATGACTGTATAATAACATCTACATCAGCCTTGTGCTCATTTGGAATCTTGTACTGTTTTTGTGCTACATGAGCTTTAACAGTTATAACTTCTTGTTCTAACAAACCACAATCATGTTCATTTTTAGCAAAAACCTCTGCATGCTGACTAATTATTTGACTTACAAGATGGGACTTATGCTTGGGGAAGGGCAAAACATCTGGATTTTTAAAAGCAGAAATAGCATGCACATCTGAGACAACAATAATTTCATCATCTGTCTTACAACCAGCATGCAAACAAAGGCGATTGTTTGTATAATCAATTACAGCTGCTGTGGACCTTAAAAATTATGACCCCAAAATACCATTTTGATCAGGTAAGTTCATTAAATGTGCATCTAAACCAAAGGTACATCCATTTATAGTTATCTTAGCTGGCTTAGCCTTAATTGCTGTAGCATCAGACCCTTGAAAAAGCAGATAGCATAATAACCTCATTAGTTGCAAGCGGGTGCATTTCTGGTTGTGAAGCATGTATGATGGATATGGAAGCTCCCATATCAATAAGCATTGTCTGCTGCAGGTCTCCTGTTACAGCAGCTTGAATGATAGGTCTGTTCCAGTCATCCCACCAAAATGTTACTATCGGCTGAAGGGAGGCCAGACATCCTTATGGGGAATTAGTAATCTTACTTACCACTTGCACAGTGGAGAACTTTTACATCGTTTGAGTCACTTCATTCAATTTCTTAAGAACTTCAGCATTGGTGGGAGTTACGCCCTCCAGTGACTGAGGCTGAAACTGGGATGGCTGAGCAAAAGCTGGTGCTATTGCACCTGGAGGGGCATAGTACATTTAGGGTGAATATGGTGGCATAGGTTGTATGGGTGGTGGGTTGCAGGTATGGGTATCTGGGTTTTATGTGCCCAGGCTGTCTGCAGTTGTAGCAGATGATTGCCTGCTGTGGGTTAGGGTTGGTTCGAGGGGGTCCTTCCACAGCTGCTGCTGGACCCTTTTTGGTGGTTGAAGTGGCTTTAAGCATTGTTTCTGCTTGTTTGATCATTGCTATGAGTCTAGGGTAGGTGGTTGTTTCATTTACTGTGGCCCCTAGGAGTGACCCATAGTTCTGGAAGCATTCCACTTAGGAATCACTTTTTGAACATGACATCTTCATATCAGAGTTTAAATTCCCCACCAGTATCACCTGTCTGACAGGCTGGGAAAGCCAACCCATATACACAAAATAGTCTTTCTCCCCAAGCAGCACCTGGCTCCCCCTTTTTCTGAGCAGCCAGAGTGAATGCCTGATGGAAATCTACTGTTCCTCCTGTTACCAAAGAGATTACCTCATGTAATAAGTGTGCAAACACCCATTTCTCTCCTCCTCCTCCAATTGCTATATCTGGCAATGCCTGTCTAAGAGAGGGATGCAAAGAGTACAATATAACATCTCTTGTATTTATTGGTCTTAGTTTCTCATGTGTCCTTAGAAAGGTTTGGATTCTTACTTTTAACTCTGACAAATCATCTCCTGCATTTCTCTGTCCCAACTCCTTGCCTAAAGCTGCTACATGCTTGGGGCTTAGCCGCAGCTCTTCAGTAAGGGTAGTGGTAACTGATGGTGGTTGCGGAGGATCCATGTCACCTGCGGGTGCATCTGCTGACTGAGGTGGAGTGGGGTCTTGACAGGTTTGCACAGTTGTAAGCACTGGTACCATATGTGCAGCTTCCTAGGTGGTGGCACAGGCACCCTTGGAGCTGATGGGAGAGGGAGTATACATTCAGGCAGGGGTGGCAAGTACTTTGGGTCAAGCTGCCTTTGCCTAGAATTTACACAGTCATCAGGGAATTTTTGGCAAAGCTCTTTCCAATCTACATCATCTATTCCCCCCCAATTTACATCATCACCATCATCATTATTATTCTCATCCTTTAAGGTGGCACCACTATAAGCAGCCACCACTGCTTGATGTCTTCCTAACTGGGCTTCTAACTCTTTAATGCACTGTTGCCATTCTCAGTGATCTCTATTGGGCTTAGAGGAGGTTTTGACCTGTGAGAGGCATCTTATAGCCCCTTGCACCTCTTCCAAACATTTTGTTAATTATTTCCTCTCTTCCGTCTAACTAAAAGTTCAGAGGAGGGCAACTAAAATGGTGCAGGGTCTGCAAGAGAAGCAATACGAGGAGAGGGTAAAGGAGCTTAATATGTATACCCTTGAGGAAAGGCTGGCAAGGGGTGACATGATAAAAATGTTTAAGTACCTCAGTGGACTCAACAAAGTCCAAGAGGGTAGCATCTTTCAGAAAAACAGATGTGCAAGAACAAGGGGACACAAGTTGAAGATAGAGGGGGGATGTCTCAGGGGCAATGTGAGGAAGTATGTTTTCACAGAGATGGTGATGGACGCATGGAACGGCCTTCCTGAGGAGGTTGTGGGGTCTAAAACTGTGGGAGAATTAAAGAATGCAAGGGACAGACATAAGGCAATTTTTGTGGGGGTAGGAAGAAATAGATTGTTGGTTAAATTGGATCTGCAGCTTTTCCTCTAGGTAGGGAAATTGACAGACTAGGTGGGCCAAGCGGTCCTTATCTGCCATCAAAGTCAATGCTTCTATGTTTCCTCTAAGAATTGGTTGTCTAAATTGTTTGAGCTGCAGTTGCCTCTTTAGCAAAGACAGACTGAGCAGTAAAAGAAAGCAATTGGTTTTCCCCAGTTCATTTTCTAATTTTCTGCCATAATTTCCTTTGCAGCTGTAAAAGCCTGTACTTCCTCCTTCCATTGTCCTGCTATTCAGCAGGTGCCAAACACAAGGGCATGTGTGCCCTCTTTGTGTGACAGACTTTTTTCCTTTAAACATTTTTCTTCATGCCCTTGGGCTCATTTCCATGGGTCTTCAGACCCTTTCATACACTTAATTCTTCAACACATTTACACTTATCAAGCTTTTTCTTTAGCTTCTCCATAGATCTTTACATGTAGATTCAAGTCTACTTGAACACTCAGAGTTTGTTTAACGGTGTTATGTAATGCCAGGTCGATTAGGAACAAGACTGCTATTATTTCAGATCTTGTTGCAACATCTGACCTGGCATGTATTACCGAGACCTGGCTGGATGAAAATGCAGGTCCTGTCTTAGACTCTGCCGCTCCAGCTGGGTTCTCGGTAATGCACCGTCCGAGATTGGATCGTAGGGGCGGGGGAGTGGCCATCTTCTTTAGATCAGAGCTGAGTCTTGTGGAGGTGCCAGTGGGTAACACCAGATCCTTTGAGTGTATCCTGGCAGCAGGTGCAGAGCTCAGGATTCTCCTCATTTACCGTCCACCCGGTGATGGTGGTGAATTCCTGAAGGAGTTCGTCGACTTCATCGTTGACATGGCACTGGAGTCGCCTAGATGGCTAATTCTGGGTGACTTCAATGCCTGGGTCGACGATGAACTCTCGCACTTTGGAAAGAACTTCCTCCAACTTATGTCTATGTTGGGCCTGTCACAGGTAGTTACCTCTGCTATCCATATAGGTGGACACTCATTGGACATGGTGTTCCTACTGGATTTGGATGTTTCACATTTGGAGGTGGAACCAAATGCATGGACAGACCATCACACCATAAGATTCAGTTTTGGGGCACCCCCTAATAGGCCTGTCCCTACGGAGATGGTCCAGTATCGCCCCTTAAGGGGAGTAAATCCAGAGGGCCTAATGGCGGTACTGGACCTATCGGGTGTTTCGAATGAGAGCATGGGTCCAGGGGACATGGTTATTGCCTATAACAAGGTGGTGACCGGGGCCCTGGATCAAATTGCTCCTGTTCGTGTTCGCCCACTCACTCAGCGCCCAAAGACTTCCTGGTTTGATGGGTCTTTGAAGGCGCTGAGGAGAGTGGGGCGAAGGCTAGAGAGAGCATGGTGGAAATCTTGCCTGGATGCCGACAAACTTAGATTGATGGATCATTATGTTATCTATCAATCGGCAATATCCCGTAAGAAGTCAGAATTCCTGTCCAGGGAGATTGCTGCTGCGAGAAACCGACCGGCTCAACTCTTTCGGACTGTTGACAGATTGTGCAATCCACTCTGTCTACAGTCTGGAAGAGATTTTTCACAAATAAAGTGTGATGAGCTTGCTCGATTTTTCGCTGATAAGATTGACGGCATTAGGGCGGATCTCAGCCAAGCTCACTCTACAAGGGCTTGCAGTGATTGGTGAGGGGAAGCAAACACCTGTGTCACCTGGTCTGACTTTGGTAGGCCGGAATTCATGGACATTATGAGGATTGTCCAGACTGTACATCCAACCAATTGTAGTTTGGATCCGGGCCCTACGCCACTTTTATTGGGTTGCGTATATATTATCTGTCCGACCATTGCTGAAATCATCTGGAAATCTTTGGAGCAGGGGATCTTTCCTGAACCCTTAAAGGAGGCGGTCGTTCGACCACTCCTAAAAAAACCTTCATTGAATCCGGACTGTCCAGCTAACTACAGACCTATCTCTAACCTGCCCTTCTTGGATAAGGTTATTGAAAAGGTGGTTGCACTGCAACTGGAAGACCATCTTACAAATAATAATGTCTATGATACTCTTCAATCGGGATTTAGGAAAAGACATAGTACTGAGACTGCTCTTGTCCGGGTTCTAAATGATCTCCTGATAGCGAGGGATCAAAACGCTTGTACTATTCTAGTCCTTCTTCATCTCTCTGCAGCTTTTGACACTGTGGACCATGGTGTATTTCTTGAGATACCTCGCAGTTCCATTGTGGACTGTCTGGTACGGTTCTACAATGGTTTCAATCTTTTCTCACAGGGCGGAGACATAGGTTATCACTGGAATTTATTCCTCTGATGCCGCTCTTTGCCTTTGTGGGTTCCACAAGGGGTTCCATTTTGGCACCCATGTTGTTAGCTGTCTACATGCTGCCATTGGGAGACATTATTAGGTAATATGGCTTGGTTTTCACTGCTATGCAGATGACACCCAGCTATATTTGTCCTTTAGCCCTGAGCAAGAAGATGCAGTCTCTAAACTTAACAACTGTCTATCCGAGATCAGTGATTGGATGAGTGCCAGCTGGCTAAGGTTAAACCCGGATAAGACTGAGGTGTTGGTGGTGGACCCAGGTCGTCGTGAGGCGGATTGTAGGGCTGGTCTTCCTTCGGGCATATGGATTGATGGAGCCCAGCTCTCGACCTCAGACTGGGTGCATAACCTGGGCGTTGTTATTGACGACAGTTTGACGCTGAAATTCCAGGTGTCATCTGCCATCAAATCCTCTTTTTACCATCTGAGGAATATTGCTCGGGTGAAACACCTTGTTCCTCCGGCTGACCTCCCAACATTAGTCCATGCCTTTGTTACTTCTCGCCTTGACTACTGCAATGCCCTGTACCTAGGGCTGCCGGGGGTTGATATCCGCCACTTGCAGCTGGTGCAGAATGCTGCAGCCAGGCTTTTGATGGGGACATCTATAAGGAATCATATTACGCCTGTCCTGCGCGAACTGCACTGGCTGCCGGTTCAGTGGCGGATCACCTTTAAGGTCGGTTTACTGACCTATAAAGCCCTACACGAACAGGGACCGCGATATCTTCAAGATCTGCTTGTTCCCTACCGTCCCTCCCGCTCACTCTACTCCACCGACAAGGGATTGCTAGAGGTTCCCAGGGTTCGTTTAAAAACATCCGGGGCACGAGCGTTTTCTTATGCTGCCGCTACCCTGTGGAACTCTCTACCTCGTCGGATACGAAGCTGCCTGACCGTTGAAAGCTTTAAGTCAGAACTGAAAACCTATTTATTTCATAAGGCGTATGGGGAGTAGTTATTGCACTGTATTGAAATTATATTTTATTGTTGTTTGTTATGCTGTATGTATGTTTTATATGCATTTAACTGTTTTATTGTACAGTGCTTTGATTTCGAAAAGCGCTTAAAAATAAACTTTTACTTACTTACTTACTTACTTTTTTTTAACTCTTTTTCCCAACCCCGCAGTTAGGTAATGACCCTTATCTATGCTGACTCTACTTAAATTACAAAAAAAATGCTTTACCAAATTACCAAAATTAATACCAAACCAGCTCCTGGCATAGCATTGCCAATTTTGTAGATAAACACACTGTGCCTCACTAAGACAGTGAGGCTACATACTGTACAGGTTCCTGGTTGATAATTCTCAGTAATTCAATAAACCACCACACTGTATTCTTTGCCAAATTAGTTGTACTTTATTAGGATAATATTAACAAGACTAGCCAGAAAAATCCTATTATAACAATAAAGACACACTCTGACAGGATGAATAGTCCCAATTCACAAAGAGAAGTACATTCTAGCATAATTTGTAAACATTAGAAACATTTAAGTTTAGGGCCAAATTAACTGTTATTTACCCAATATATAAAGAGAAACCAGAAAAATCCTATTTTAACAATAAGAATGCATCCTGTCATGATTAATAATCCTAATTTACAAAAGGGAATACATGCCAACATTATTTTTAGGCATCAGATAGCCTGCTAATATCTGGGTGTATCTACTACAATTTTATTATACACAGTCAATGGGGCAGTCCCATTGGGGTGTTTACTAAACAGCTAGTAATATTTGTATTACAAGGCTACAGATCTTCAGAGAAAATGAAGCAATACTCAACTTCGCTGGGTCCTTCAGCGTTATGGATAGTCAGATCTTTAGACTTCGTTCCTCTCAAAGAGACACTGGACCCAACATTTTGGTCCTGTACTCATACCCAACTCGTTTACAACAAAAATGCATGGTTAGAATTTTCCAAAAACTACTACAGCAGATTTTAGCCTTGACATTATGTCATTCAATAAATCATAAGACAATGGTTCAAAAGTGCATTGGCCATAAGATACCTTGGTCATAAGATACATTTGACACTTTACTGAGACAGGGGAGTTTCATTTTCTCATCATCCTTGGATGAAAAAAAACATGTGGTCAGGGGATTTACAGTATTAAAAATAACATACTTAGGAGACAGAAAACAACTAAATGGCCTTTTACTGTATTTAAAATAATTTGCTTAGAAATGCAAAAATAGCCTTTTAGTAAATAATGACCAAAGCAAGAATAAAATTATTTCTTATCAGCTCTTGTTATGCATATTTTTAAACACAAATAATCATGAGATGAGAAACTCCACCAGTCAAGGCTAGACGTGGTTACTTAGACAGCTGCATCTTTATCTGGACCATGACCTTTTGAGCTACAAAAAGGCATGTTTTGGTACAAAGCATTCTGCTAAACAGGGTAAACTAATCTTGCTTAAGACATCTGTTCTTAAACATTGCGTATGCTCTTTCACCTGTTTTTCTATACTTTATTCTTTCAAATATCATTCACATGGTTCCAACAATTACCTTTTAAATTCTTACATTTACAGACATATTAATTTACATGGTAGTATCATTTAGTTCTTCACTAGCCACTAGCAGCCCTTCACTAGCCATTTTCAGCCCTTCACTAGCCACTTGCAGCCTCTGCAAAGCCTTTTACACCTTTCCTGTCTTCTCAACCTTTTGGTTCTTTTATACCTTTTCTACCTTTTCAACCTTTTGGTCAGCCAACTATATATATATATATATACATATATACATATATATATATATATATTATGGTAGCACGGTAGTGCTACCATAGTTAGGGTTCAGGAGCCATTTCCATGTTAAACCCAAAATTTTGCACCTTAATAACTTTGCAACCGTTTGATGGATTTGCCTGAAATTTGGAATGTGTGATCAAGACCCATCGGCCTTGGGATCTGCCAAGTTTTGTACTGATCAGATATATGGTTGCGGAGTTATTAAGTGCGATCTGTGCACGTGTTAACGCTTTTCTGGAATTCTACGGTCGCGCCTACAGGTCGTATGGTTTGCGTGACCGGCCCAAAATCTTCAGGGAACGTGCAGCCAGGGTCCCCGATGTGCCTTTTGAAGATTTGGTGAAAAAATATTTAATGGTTCAAAAGTTATTCAAAAACAGTTTCCATTATAAGTCAATGGGAAAAGTTAAAAGTTCAACACTTTCATAAATGCATTTTTACTTTCGCAATGGGCCTGTTATTCAAATCAGCCATTTTGTTTTCAGTTGGTGATCAGAAAATGGTTGGCATTTAAATTTGGGAGCCTCTAGCAACCTAATTTTTTTTGTATTTACCTAGTCGGGCCCTGAGGATGCTTGCCATGTCTTTTTTGTGAAAAGACCCCAGAAATATGTTTTTCAAATTTCTGGAAAGTACTGAAAATTACTTTTGTGTTTCATGAAAGTAACAAGAAATTTTTATGAAAGCTAAGAAATTTCGACAGTAATTTTCTAGTCTGTGGGAAATGACAGCAATTCTTTGGCACTGCACTGGAAAATAACCACTGGGAGTTTTGGGCTGAAATTTGGAGGGATCGCAGCCGACATCTCACAGATGTGCCTTTCAGTGCTGTTTTGAAAAAATATTACACGGCGGCAAAGTTATGGCACTCCAAAGTTGACAGTTTTTCCCATAGGATAACATTATGGCGCCCGACACTTAACAGAAATCATTTGGAGCCCTGCTGTAAAATAACGGTTTGGTCTTTTTTCCTGAAATTTGGAAGGAAGACAGCCAACAGCCCACAGATGTGCCTTTCAGTAGTTTTATGGAAAAACATTACAGGGAGGCAAAGTTATGGTGCTCCGAACTTTTCTATTTTTGCCATAGGATAACATTACGGCGTTCGCCGAGCCTTTCAGGCCCCGTATCTCGGAAACGGTGCGTGTTACGGACTTTTCATCAGAAAATTTCTTAGCCCCCTAATGGGGCTAAGATTTAAATTAGCCAGGACAGTTGTAAATAATATGACTTTTAAATTTTTTTTCTACGTCTTACGATTCCTGAGATATAATATATTTAGTATTCCAAGATCTCATTTTCTTCGCTGATAGTCATTATTTTGCATACATTATTTGTACTCACTGTGTTTCTCAATGCAGGTTTTGGGAAAACCAGTCTATTAGCCACATTACTGTTATTGTTGCCCTTCCGCTTGGTGGATCCGCACTGCTTCACTTACCATTGACGCCCGGCCACCATGTGCTATCTCTTGCGCTTTCATTTGCGCTTGCATTAGTTAGGTTGTTCCACAGCGACAAAAGTGAGGAAATTTGCTGTTAGGGTTGAAAACTCCCTTGACCCCCCACCCACCCCCAAAACCGGCATTGGGGTGTGCATTGGGGTCGTAGGTCCTAACTCTCACCCCTTTCTCCTATACTTCTGCTGCTTTACACATGTCATGGGGTGAGAGTTAGGGCTGATTTTCATTTGCGCTTGTGTTTCTGTTACTTTTTGCCATTTCTGTCTACAGTGCTGTTTATCTTACTGTTTCACTTTACATCACCATGCCCATTGACATTTCTGTTTGCAGGCACCATGTTACTATGTGACAACACATCACGTGGCAGACCATTCCCGTCTACGCACCATGTGTGTTACCCTTTCTGTTCTCATTCGTCCTTGTGTTACCATGTGCGCCACTGTTAGCATTTTTGTTTGCGTTGCTGTCCCTGTTAGTATGCCACAACACATCATGTGCTCCCGCCAATGCATTACATTCACTATTTCTCGTTATCATTCTCAAAAAGAAGGGAAATTAGAGGCAAAAAACTCCATTTAATGCATTAGTTAGGGTTGTTCCACAGCGACAAAAGTGAGGAAATTCGCTGTTAGGGTTGGAAACCCCCCTTGACCCCCAACCACCTCCGAATGGCATTAAGGATGATCGGGGTCCAACTCTCACCCCATTCTCCTATACTTCTGCTGCTTTACACATGTAATAGGGTGAGACTTAGGGCTGACGATCCTGCTATGCCACCATGTGTGTTACCTTTGTGTTGCTGTGTTACTGACTGCATGTCATAGGTACCAAACAAATAGATGGAGGTTTACTTGTAGCAGTATTAGTAAACATTTATTTGTATGCTTAAGTCATAGACACTTATTTTATGTCATGATGGTATTTAAAGTAAGGAGACTACACAGGTGGTTATGGTTTTAAAAATTTATTGCCAATTTGCCAAATGGAGAAAAGATCCAATCAAGAGTGAAATTAAGTTAACAGAAGTAGTCTCACAATACAATGTTTGTATGTGCAATCATTGCTTGTGAAATTTGTAAATGTGTAAGAATAATAAGTGTATCATGTGGATTGGACTAAGTGTGTGATATTATATGAAACTAATCAGATGTGTGTTTTTAGTTGTGCTTCACTACTCGCTTCTGTTTATATGTGGAAGTATTTTCTGGCATTTGAATTTTTATTTTAATAGTCAGGCTGAAGCTATTGCTATTGAATGTGAATGTGGTTTGTAAAAATGTAACTTTTTTAAATGGTTGTATGTTGTAACTCTATGTAGTGCATTAGTTGTCTGCTATGTTAATAAGGTAATGTCAGTAGGTAGTGAAGTGTGATTAGACACAAGATAGACAAGTGTTTTGTTGTAATTGTGTGACTGCTAATGTGCATGTTCCTGGGGTGGGCGAAAAACCATATGCTGATTGTCTAAGTAGTACAGTTTACACAATTGTAAGTTTAGTGACATTTGATTGTTATTATTTAATTATATGTCACTGACTAGGTGCAAATGGAAAATTCCCACCCAACCCCTCAATTGAGGCGATCACAAATATTGTCAGGAACAGGTATGCAGTTTGTTGTGATGAGCAACAGTGCCTGATTTACAATTGTCAATATTTTGTACATACGGTACAGTTAGTTATGTGACAAGTACAAAACAAAAAATACAGGTTTTACATGAACAAAAAAATGTTATCAATTCTTACATTGGCTTCTATGGAAATTCTTAACTTGTAAATACTAAAACTGTGATGGAATGCATTTTTTCACAAACTTATGCTTAGTTACATGTTGTTAGTATACTGCAGAGTAATATGTAAGACATTCACTTGTACTGTAGTGCTACACTGCTATTTTTAGTTCAATTATTAAATAAGTTATTAACAATGTACACTTGAAAACAAATGTTTCTATTATGTACAAGAAATTTAAAACAGTTGTAAGAGTCACTGAATTACATTCAGTAATTGGTTATTATTAACAGTTGTGTAAGTCAGCTTCTTGCATTATCAATAACAGTAGTTGTTTTTATATATGTACAATACTAGTACTACATCTGAAAGCGTGATAGTTCTACACTGTTGCATGGTGATCTAATGATGTTCTCTATATGTGAAGAGTCACTAGAAGTGTTAAAAGACTACTTCTGACACAGTGGAATGTTTGTTGAGTGTTATAAGGGTAGAATCTTTCACAGACATGTAATCATGGTTTCTCTAGTGACTGTAAATATTGTTGGCGCCGATTGAAGCCACTACAACAATTTCCATGTAGTCACTGATCTACACAAGATGTAACATGTCACAGTCTATGTAATGTCTGTATTTGAATTCCATTTTTTGTTGAAATTGTATTGTTTATTTACAGTTGTTAATTGTAGAACATTGTAACGAGTTATGACATTTTTGGGGACAAAGTACTCATGTAAAAATGGTACGTTTTGTCCTATTCTTCTGAAATATGAAGGTTGTCATAATTCTTCAATATTAGAAGATATGCATTTTTTGAGGTGATGTGGGAATGTCTATTTAAAAGTTGTTGTAGAGTCGTCACACTCTAACCATCCAGCTGTGCAGCTTAGTGACGTTTTTAGATGTATAGTCTTGTATAGACATGTAATCATGGTTTCTCTAGTGACTGTAAATATTGTTGGCGTCGATTGAAGCCACTACAACAATTTTCATGTAGTCACTGATCTACACAAGATGTGACATGTCACAGTCTATGTAATATCTATATTTGAATTCAATTCTGTTGAAATTGTATTGTTAATTTACAGTTGTTAATTGTACAACATTGTAACGAGTTATAACATTTTTGGGGACAAAGTACTCATGTTAAAATGGTACATGTTTTTTCCTATTCTTCTGAAATATGAAGGTTGTCATAATTCTTCAATATTAGAAGATATGCATTTTTCAGGTGACATGGCAGTCTCTGTTTAAAAGTTGTTGTAGAGTCGTCACACTCTAACCATCCAGCTGTGCACCTTAGTAACGAGGTGTAGTGTCCAGAATGCATGGATTGACCATGGTGATAGATAATGCTGTGCGTGTCAAACAGTGATTGGTTGAACACTATTCTACTAGCTGTGTAGTCTGTGATAGGAGTATCAACTCTGAGCCCATTGGTATCAAATCTGTGCAACATAAGCAACAGATATTGAGATGAAGTCCTCAGGCGTATGGACTGAGTGCATCTGCCTCCACACCTTCCACAGGCATGACTACATTCAGCATTAGTGAACAGCTGTCAAAATTTGACACTTTTGGCTTTAGGAACAAAGAGAGTTATCCACAACATGTCTTGTGTGGTTTCATGCTGTGAATTGCCGCATGAAACACATACATATTTTGTAACGTATGTTACTGTGAAGTACTGGTGGATTGGGGTGCCGTCTTCATCAAGGTTGTTTATCACAGCCATCATAAACTCAGTACTGTCTTGCTGTATGTCTGCAGCAAATGTACTACATCCAGCATATGTAGATAACACCTGTCGTAGTGGTGTTAGTGAGTGTACATTGTTAGAGTGGTCAAAAGTCATGTTGATAATCTGCTTCAAAGCATTTGATAGGGGATTGTCTTGTGAAGCAGATATTGCTTGCACAAACTGTGGCATGTGTAGGAAAACTTGCATAGCTGAGTTAGCATAGCAGTTTACTCTACTGCTGTTGTCAAACAGTGGTACAGCAGCTCCACCAACTGATTTCTGATGAATTTTTGGTTGTGAATGTTTACTTGAGGTTGTGGCCTTTGCTGAACTCTTTTTTTTTGAATCACTTTCTGAAGCTTGCTGCTGTTTGTTGCTTTGTCTAGCTGTGACTGAATTGTGTGAGACAGACAGATATGTAGGCAGTGGTATTAAAGATATTTGTGGCTGATGTAGAGTACGTAATCTGTTGTACTCAAGAATACATCACTTGTCAGCTCGTATTTTCCGAGGTGCTATACTAATGATGTGCAATCCAGAAAGGCTTCATACACGTGAAAGTGCAACGTAGCTCATGCCATCTTTGAATATGTCTGTACCTATGTCTATCATTGCTGAATCCAAACTTAATCCCTGAGATTTGTGAATGGAGACAGCGTATGCAACACATAATGGGAACTGTTTCCTGTTTACGTAGATATCCTTAAAAACCTGGAATTTAACGCAGGTTCTATCTATGTGTACAGAGTGTTGCATGTTGTCAAACTGCACTACAAGTGTCTGAATAAATGTCTTCTGTACATTATAGATAAAGTCAGTGATGTTTCCCATGGCACCATTTACCATGCCTTGTTCGACATCTAGATTACGTCTTGGCATGATACGTGCATTCTTACAAAGTGTGAGAAGAGCTTCAAGGCCAGCTGTTCGTGAAACATCTGACTTCAGTTCACTTAGTCGTTCAGTCATCTTTGCTACTAGCTTTCAACTAAGAATAACGCCATCAACTGTATCAATTGCATGGAGAGTGACAATCTCTTGGTTCTCTCTTTGTAGCATTAGATTGTTGAATTCAGAGCATTTCTTTAGTCGTGGCATAAGACACACTATGTGTCTGGCAGTAGAGTATATGTCGCTGAAGACATTACATGCTGTTTCTATGCATGTACTATCTACTGTGATTTTTCGATCATTTAACATACAAACATGTTCTGATGATAGAGAACCTGTGCGAGCTTCATCTAAAAGTGATTTGTAAGCTAGGTCACCACTTTGCCGCATGTTCTCAGACAACTCAACATAGGTAAATAATTCCCATATGTTATAGCCTGCAATGCAACCGAGGATATTCTTAGCTGTTGGCAGTCAGAGTTGTGGAATACATGTCTGCATTGACTGGTGCAAGTTGTAAAGGTCTCCCAACACAAGTATACTTTTTGCCACCAAATGGCACTACATCATCAGTACCTAAGATCTGCTGTAGACGTAGATGAATACAGGCTAGCATGACATTGGAGACCATGCTGATTTCGTCAACAATGAGTAGCTGCATCTTTGTGAACATGGGACGGAGCTGAGATGCAACCTCGAATGACAGTTTATGATACTCTCCAGTTCTCCCATGTTCGACTGGCAACATAAAGAGATGGTGTAATGTTACTCCACCAATGTTGTATGCTGCTAGTCCTGTGGGAGCAGTCACAGCAACAGACATTGAAGAACCTGTCACAGTCTGTATTTCTGAAGTGATAGCTTCAATCAGGAAACTCTTTCCTGTGCCAGCTGAACCGCTGACAAACATTAGTAGTGGTTTGTGCTGATTGCAGTCACATTTTTTTGTTTCATGTAGTATACCATGTTGGACAGCTTCAACCACTTTGGAGTGTACTGTATGCTGCAGCTGATTTAGTCTTTGTCTTACGTCAGCTGGGTTGACCATAGAGTGTGTGCCATGTTGCATGGCTGTCTCAATTTCTGAGATTAACAGTTCTGGGGCATTTAACGGCAGAGGGTCACCTAGAACACCTTGTCCTTCTGGATCAAGGTTGTCTTGTGAACTCACTGGAGTGTCTTCCTGAAGTTGCTTCTCTGCCTGCTCGAGCTGTTCTTTCTCAGCTTTTAGTCTTTGTATGTATGTTTGTGAGTAGTCAGTTTGGAAATTCTCATAAGTGAGATTGAACTGTTCTTCGAATGTGTCAGAGTCACCTTTTAATTCAGACTCACTCCTCCAGGGTCTAAATAGGAATAGGAGAGCAAAGTAGTAATGTTCTGTGCTCTCTGATGTGCCTAGATGCAGTTTGCAGTGATCTATAAGCCATGGCTTGTTCCTCTTCACAAGACAGCCATCTAGCCCATTGACCTTGTAAATGTGCTGTGTTGAGTACAAGGCTACACCTGTCTTGTAGTCATACCACTTAGTAATTTCAAACAGACACATATCAGTCATCTTGTTGTGTCTACGTGGGTAGTATGTGTCTATCAGGTTATTCTTCAAGATATGTTTTGAAGAAGGTGGGTTGACAGCAAGCTCCTCAATTTCGGTATGAGGAATCAGTACACGCTTCCGTTTCTCTTTGTAGTCTACACTGAGGAAACGTACAGCGTCAGACTTCCCGTACAGATGTGTACCCATTAAGCGGTCACTGGCTTTGTAAGCTCCACATTCTCTGTGTGAAAGAGTCTTCAAACCCAATGACCACAGCTGAGATGTCAGGCTTTTGCTTGAACTGGCAATATCTTCCCAAAGATCTTGCAAGCTTGTCTGTTCATGTTTTGTTATGTACGAAGTCACATAGCGAACCAGGGCTAGTGAGTTGTCAGCCACAAACTGAAAATCTATGTTTGCTTGCCACATTAGGAGAATAGTTGGGTTGTAGTCATTGATATACACCTCTTTTCATCTCTGGTAACTCAGTATACCTCTTGGTTGATTTTGCCTTCACAGTGGTGTCGCATTGCTGAGAAAAGGTCATTCATGGCACCATTCTGACAAACTCTTCTAGGAAATCCAAAGCGACATCGTGTGTACCAATTAGATTTGTTCTTTACTGATCGCCGGCAATATTTTGCGCAAATATGTCGCTGGAACTTTTGAACCAACTTCCATAGTGTAGGACTGTCATACTTGTCTGGAATGTGACAAGTGATATATTTTTTTATGAATGACAGCACTTCTGCTGCATCATGTTCACCGATTCGTGGTGCATCCTTGATCCATAATAACATATGGATATGAGGGGCACCTCGTGCTTGATATTCTGTCCTCCAAAAGTAGTGTTCTACAATGCCTAGAGGAGGATTGTCCTTTGATAAGATGAAATTGAGAATGTCATGGAAGCGCTTGTGAAAGTGTCTTGTGACAGACACAGGATCAAGTGAACACATTTCTCCGATAGTCATTGATGAGATGCCTTTGACATCGGAATTTTCCCACTTCAACTGTTCAATGAGTTCGTCCCAGGCATATTCTGCACAACTAAGTGTGACAAACCATGTGGCTGCGCCATACTCTCGTAGCATTGTCATCACTTCCGAGTGTCTGCGATACCAATATTCTTTGGTGCCACGTAGGCTTGAAAGTATGGAAGACAGATTCACTTGCACATTTTCATCTTTCTGTTTCAATTTCTCCAGAAATTGAGCAGCTGTAATTCCATCTAGTGGAGTTGTTAGCCGAATGGTATGTGCTATAGATGCAGACAGAATGCTAAGCTCACTTTCCCAGAGCAGATGGAAGAGGTACTGTATGTTACATCTGAATTTGCCATCTTTGCTCAGGATACTGCTGATGCGGTACTCAGCACCCTGTCACCCGGATTCTCTTTCATCTAGGCATCTGCCTGACCCTTTGGAAATAGGTCTGGGAAGCGTGCTTCTAGTGTTGCCTCCCAAATGCTGACAGGCTTACCTTCCACCTGCTTCATTTTGATAGAGATCAATGTTGTCTCCTAATGGATTCTCTACCATGTAGTGTGGTGACTAGTACTGTTCATACATTACTGTCACTTGTCTGTGTAGTGACTTTCTCAATGATTGGCTTATTTTTTTCTAATAGATCATGTTGCACAGAGAGGCTGGCCATTTGATCTATGTCAAGGTCTATATAAAGGAATTGTTCTTCTTTAAATAAGCTAGAGCAAGCTTTATCTTTTGCAGGTTGACAACATCTTGCCAGATGACCTTGGCCTTTGTAGGCACACCTATTTACTAGAATGACCAAGCTATTTTCTGTTGAGATAGCTTGAACATTTTCCTGTAGAGGAAGTGGTAGATACATCACAGAGCCCTTTAGAGATCTAACTAGCTCTTTCTGTGGAATCTTGGTGTCTTTTGTGTTCAGGCGTAGAATCGTTTGGAATGGTTTCATTGTCTGAATTAGAATACGCTCAAACATATTCAATGTTGAAATCTCAGTTGGTGTGACATCTGTTTCCATGTTGTTTAGCACTGACCTTGCTGGCAAAGTGTTGTACTTCAGTTTTGAAAACAGTGTTTGCATAGTACAATGGTTTGTTGTGGATGAAAGTCAGATTTCAGAAGCAAGAATGCTGGGCGCAACCACATGTCATTGTATGACGATAGCAGGTTTCTAGGTTTACTGTGACAGTTTGTTTTACGTAGCACAAGCGGTGCATGACACACATACAGAATCAAACTTCTGATACTTTGCTATCTCAAACTTAGCAACTTCCTTTCCATGCTGTTTCAGACTGTCGTTTTCTAACACTGAAACAGATTTTTCTGTCAGTGTGACACTGGAAATTCCCTGTTTCTGGCTCAGAAGGAATGTGTTTCAGTTTTTTTCATGAAAGTCATGGCACCGCATGTCACCCAACTGCAGTAAGTCATTTAAACAAGTGTACTGATGCACAGCTCGCTGTACTTCATATACTCTGTAGACAAAGTTCCACATGCCTGTGTGATGCACTGCGAGCATCCGCATGTTGTGAAAAAAACTATCATAAACACCACTATCGAGACATGCAAGCGAGTGACCCATGAGTCCAGTATATGAACGTATTTCACAATGATCAATTTCAGTAAATAGCTTATGTCTCTCTTTTCGATCTGTTATTATGAATAGGTTAACAAACTGTTCTACTGTTTGAAATGATGATTGCCTACGGTTGCAGGTAGCATCACATGACCATGTAAGGCAGTGCCGTTTATTCAAGACTATGGTTGGACCACAGTCATCATCAGTATCTAATTGATTGTCATCAGAGATACTGAGGACATTTGTAAGTTTGGCGGACTCATCGATATTGAACGTCTGTTGTTTCGTAAAGTCATGATAAGTCTCTTCCCAGAAATATGCTTCTGAGTGCTGTGTGTGCATCCACTGTCCTGTGAAGACATAGCAGAAGTTGTCAACAGTCAAACAAGGATACTGTTGAAGCCTTTTTTTTATGCTATATACAAGTTTCCTGAATTGTTCAATGACATGAGACATCTTACGCCACAATCTTTGTAGTACAAACAGTGCTCTGTTGACAAATGTTTGTACTTTCAGATGGAAATTCATCAGAGAAAGGCGACTCTTGATCTGTTTGTGGCTGTGCCATACCACAGCAGTAATAAGTCTTTCGATCTTAGCTTTACTTGCTAGTGATCGAAAATACTTTATTTTTCTAAGCTGTAAGTCACAATTTTTCATTTTACGTTGTTGATTTGAGCGTCTCTTGATGGTTACACTCAAGATAGTTGTGTTTCATCTTACAGATCGACACAACATTTGTGCTGTTATACATTTCTGTTTCTTTTTTATGGATTTTTGTTTCTTTGTGCAGTGACTTGATGTAGGAGTCACTGTTGCAGCAATGCTCTGTCGATTCTCATTTTTTTGGGTAACTTTACTTTTTAGTTTGTTGCCCTTATACAACAGTGTAGTACTATTATGCTGCTCTCGTTTTGAAATACACCTACATCTGTATTTAGTTGGCATTTTCAGGTAGTCTAGTTGACAGTCACAGTAACCAATCTTACAGAAGTATCAGGCACCTGTATGAGAAAGAAAAAAAAAGTTTTAGAATATGCTTCAGTACATTTCTTATAGTAATGTGTATTACTAAAATATTATGTTAATAATGTTGACAATTTGGTGAAAAGAGAAGCAAATGATAGCTGTTATGAATGTGCATTGCACAGCTGCTATGTAACATCAGAAATTTTGTTTTTTTGTTTATGTGCTGCGTTTTACGTGAGTCTATGTGACAAATGACTATTCTGTAGAAATTTAATATATAAGAGTGTAATGTTATGAGCAGAGGTTGTGCAATGCATATATGAGAGCGTTTGAGTGTAAAAAATACTACAAATAAGTGTTTTGCGAGTGTACACTGCACAGTTAATGGGTACGCATTAAGCATTGTAAATCTCAAATCTCTGCACTCGCTTGAGTTTGAGGCAGTCATGTAGCAGATTATGTGTTTACAATTGATAATTAAGTCATTTTCCATAAAATTGAAACTGTGTCAATATATAGAAGTTCTTGAAAAGTACTTTGTGAGCATAGTGTAGAATATATTGCTTTCATGCATTCGAAGTGTCGCAAAATGTACTTTCTCTTTCGCATTCACACTATGTGCAAAAGTACTGTCGAAGTTCGACACTTTCGCAAAATTTACTTTCGTGCTATCGAAAGTGTCGCAAATGTACTTTAGTGCATTTGAAAGTAAAGTAAATGTAATACTTGGGAGTGGCAGAAACATTCATTATCAAATCATTCAATAGTCTGTTTGAGTAACAGATAGGTCTACCAATGAAATTTAAGATTTGTCAGGCCACTTCTGAGAACCAATAGGTGACGGACAACACTGAAGAAGAAGAAAACAAGATCCATTTTGAAAATAGCAGAGAGAGAAGCAGTTTAAACTGTAAGTACAGTCTATGTTCACATGATTTTTTCTAGTATTTAAAAAAATTATTAGAACATGTACATATCATTAATCAAAACGTTTTTGGGTGTTTAATCTGATGATGTCAATTGTTATAATGTGGCATGCTATTTTCTGAAGAGAAAATACTTTAAAATAAGAAAGAAGTTCAGTACTCACTTGTACAGATACAGCTGCAAATGGAGGGAGATAGGAAGGTGCACGTGGAGTTCTATGATGAAACGCAACCAATCAGACTTCTTTCTGATGTTGTAATTGTTTTAAACTGCTATGAAAAGCATGCATTTTGTTTAGTTCTCAGTGGTTTTAGATTTTAGCAGAAACATAGTCTAATAATACTGAATGCATGGGCTACATTATTTCATGAAGCCAGACCAGGAGGAAATGTTTTTTTTTAAATGTGTGTGTTTTGACTGAATGCAGTGAAGCTAGGTTGAAATAAGGAGGGAAAATATCAGTTTGATTTTCAGTGCTGTCTGGTCACTGCAGGGTAAACAGTCCCTTTCTTAGTAGCTTTCTGTGCAGTTCTGGGTGAAAAAACTTAGAATGGCAGAAAATAGGAAAAGGATTTTGTGGATTATTGGAAGCAGTTATATAAGACAAGCAGCTGAGTTTGCACTTCATAGTGATTTTGGAAGGGACCTGCAGCTCCCGAATTGCTATGTAAAATGGTTTGGTCGTGGTAGGATGAGATGGGAACATCTTATGCCAACCATGCACAGACTTTTGAGAACTCACTCTCCTCCTGACATACTGCTAATCCATCTTGGAGGCAATGATTTGGGCTCAAAACGCTGGGTAGATTTAGTAACAGAGGCAAAATTGGACCTTGCTTCTATTATGTCTATGTTGCCTGTCTGTATTATCATATTTTCAGATATTACAGAGCGTAGAGTCTGGCAAAGCAGAGCATCATATGTATCTGATTGACAGAGCTCCTAGAAAAGTAAATGTACAGATTACTGTTTTTTAGGCATGCATGGAATGCATACTATACGTCACTTCAAAATTAAATTCTGTAATGATTGGCTATTTCTGCCAGATGTGTGCATTTCGCATGCTGGCAATTGTCATTTTCTGGGAGCCCTTCAAGATGGAATCTGAAAGTCCTTTAAGATTGTGAGACTGTTTGAGGAAATATGATAGTATACACAGGTTCTTTTCAGAACCATATTTATGTGGTCAAAAATAGATTTAAAAATATGCAGTAGCCTAGCTGCCATGGTGAACTGAGTGTCTGGTAATTTATCTGAATTCTTTGCTGCACTAATGCTTTAGTGTTTTTCGAAGTTTGTCAGGTTGTAGGAGAATATTTCCTTACCTGGTTAACTGTTGAAGGATGTTTGCCAGTGATAACTGTTTGACAATACCTGTAACGTGTCACAGTATGATTCCTTTCATGGAATGTTAAAGTACATATCTCAATAAATGTAGTTTTTCATTCTGAAAACTATCATGATGTGGCAGGCTACAGGTATGTTATACAAATGAACTGTGGTAAACATCCTTGAACAGTAGAGTATGAAGGATATATTTGAATCACACCCTGTAGCATTTTGTGTTAGCTAACTCACCCTCATGAAGTTTCATCTGTAGGACTTTTGGCTTCCCAGGACCATGTAAAAATATTTCATACCCCTTTCCGGTACTGCTTTATGGATTGACTCACCCACATTACATTTTGGCTACCATGTCTAATTTATTTACTATGCAGGACAGACACATGACGAGCTACTAGGAGTGCCCTTAAGTTGCTGCCTTTTAAAGCGGCAGGTGGCAATTACTAAAACTGAAGTGTATTTTAGTTGTCAGTGCCCACTTTTTTCGACTCCTGTGGTGCATTCTCATATCATGAGGTCCTGACATCACTTTTTTCTATATAGAGTGCTGTGTTTGGGGCCTAGCAGCCTAATATGTGTGGCAAACTCATAAATCAGAACTGCCTGTCTAAGGGACAGGTAAGAGAAATAAGCATCTCTCCAGTGAAAAGAGGTGTCTGAGCTGCGTGGAAGTATGTTATTTCAAGGCCTGTGTACCAGTAATGTATGTTTGCGACTTCAATAAAACACAGTTCTGTGATGTGTGTTTATCTGTGTTAGCATAGCACATACAATGTTATGCAAATATTTCACTGTGGTAGAGATGGATATGTTATGGTATCCCAAATGTGATGTTTGATACAGTTATCTAACGACGATGAGACTACAGCATAGCATGTTAGTGTACTAGCAGTTGCTTTTACTGTCAAGGTGGCTGTATCCTGTTTTTTTTTTCTATTATGGTACTGATGTGTGTTTGTGCTATCTTGAAGGACAAGTGGTGTTTGATGTAATTTAATCACTATTGTATAGAATTTGTTTAAGAAATGATGAATATTGTTACATGAAACTAATGTGCATGTTTTTGGGTTTTGTATTGCAGAACTAATAACACTCAGAAACCGAGATGAGGCAGTGGAACTTGTGAGAGGTGTGTGCACTGCTTCAGGCAGTCCAGGTCCGGGGTAATGCTAGAGTCTTGATGCGCTGTACCAACCGGAACCTGGATGCAATGTGGAGGCGTGTTAATAGTTACCTTTAATATCGCTCTAAAGGTAAAAAATAAGTCAATTGTTCAATTGAAAAAGAAGTGGAAGCTGTTGCGCCAGTGCTTCTACGTGCTAAAGGAATGGGAGATGATAGCGGACAACGACACGTGCTGGTACTACCTCGATCACGAATTGTGGGAGGCTGCTGGGAAGCCAAGTGCGGGGGAGCGCCTTACTAAGCGTAAGTAAATCAGCACAAATTTGAACTATAGTTGTGAATGTTTTCAGACTTAGTGAAAACGTCTTATAGTGTGGAACACATATTGAAAAGGGTTCCTCGATGTGCAACAGGGTTGTGTTTGTGCAAGTTCAACTTTTTACATTTGTGCGACATGTAGCAAGAGGCAGTTATGTGATTCACAACAGATTGTGCAAAAAGATTTATGGAAATGAATGCATGGTTAAGAGGAGGGGGAGGAACGATGGATAAGCTGCCCAACACAATATTCAGTGGGTAATAGATAGTTGTGCATGCGCAATGACCAACATATGGCTGCACAACTTTGAGTCCCCTGCAAAACATGAAGTTGATGGCCAACTACAGGTGAGCTGCTGTATTGCAGGGTACAACACAGCAGCTGCCACTACTGGCTGGACCCTTAGTTGGTTCTTGTGCCCCCCACCAGCCCCATTGTGTGCATATAGTAACATACCGCCCACCTGCACATCTCTTGATGCCCGCCTGCAGGAATAAAGTTACATGCCCGCCCTACAGATCTCCCACAGTGTGGTCGAGGACAATAAAGTAACATGACCTCCCCTTCTCACACATCTCCTGAAGCCCAATCATGGCCAGAACATGTATCACCTACCCAGTGCGTGATCATGGGCAGAATCTGGAGCCCTTCTCAACCAAAATATGTCCCTGGTGGCCCAGTGGCTTGTAATCTCTGATTGTGGGCAGAATGTCAAGTTACTACCAGCTCAAAAAGTCAGCCTGGTGCCTAGTGCCCCTACAGTCCTGTATGAAGCCCTCTACCCTGCTCCTCCATTTGTAGGTGGTGGGTGGCAGCATCCCACCCACATGATGCCATGCTGGCTGCTGAATAACTGCCTGGTATGACTGCATGACCATTGATGCCGAACTATAGCCAATGGACGTGCAGCCCATAATGTACATGACAGTCCATATTTATCAATGATGTTACTGTATTGCCCGTGATGGGGCGTCGGTAGGTGTGTGGGTGGGGGGGGCATGTTACTTTATTGCCTGTGATTGTGCTTAAGGATCTGTCTGGGGGATGGTAAATGTCAACAGAGAGATAGTGTGTGTCATTGGGCTGCAGGGTGCATCGGTCTCCAACAGCTGCTGCTTAGTAGGGTGGTGAGGTGCAAATGCTTGTGCATCATGGACCTACATGCTAATGGCATGCAAATGGGGCCATAAATAGATGTTAAGTATCCCACGTTCGTCTTGTATAAACTATTATCTCATTTGCATGCCAGCTTTTGAATTTCTGAAATTTGTGTAAGGCGCAGTGGTACTTCTGCCACTGCAAATTTTATGCTCAACTCTGGCAACTTGTGGTGGCGCAAGTTGCAGTGCGACATGTCCAGTGGCTGTCGCTGGGGGTGATAGTGAAAGAAGTTGTACCATTGCACAATTTTATTGAATATTACCCTGGAGACACCTGTGCAAAATTATTTTGAGCAGCGCAGGGCTGGTGATTCAGAATGGTGCAGTTATCAGATGTGTGCATGCATGAAATAACCAATGAGACATCAGTAGTGATTATTCAATGTTGTGTAAATGAGTGCTTACTGGTGTAATGTGGTATGAGGCACAGCTGAGTACTACATCAGTTACACAGTGATAAAGTGACCATTGATATATACAGTCAGAGTGCCTTATTTGTATTATCATACCAATATTTTGAAAATAGTATTGAACATTGTTTTGTTTGCCATTAGTCTCTACATATATATCAATAAAGCAATAGTGCTCAACAGGGTGTGTGTCGTGCTGCGATAATGTCGTGCCTCAGGTGGTTGGGCACGAGGCCGCAGTCCGAGTGTGTCCAACAAGTGAGGCGTGACGTTATCCCAAACAACACACACCCTGGAGGGCATTATTGCTATAATGCAATGTTTCATTGTTATACAGAAACAAAACATTGATTTTAAAGATGTTTTTGTGTGGAAAAATATTTTTTAAGAGCAGATGAAATCATGACAAATGATCAGCATGGTCATGCTGATCAGCAGGTTCACAGTAAGGCTGGAGACTACACCCTGTGATCTTGTACTGATTAACATCACACCTGTTATCTTGTACTGATTAACATCACGGGTCCAGCCCAAGACTGACCAATCAGAGCCCAGTATTTTTATTGCATTGTATAATCAAAGATTGAATACAGTAATACCATCATGATAGAAATTAAAGTAGTATTTTTAACAACTGTTGCTGTCAGTGTTAAAAATGTTGTCTGATTTACATAACATTAACATGTATTTTTTTTTTTTATTTATTGTAGAACATCGGAGGCCTCCAGCCACGAGCGAGGTAGTGCCAGCAGCTGAGCGAACCTGTGGAAGGTGGCTAGTCAGACACTGAGAGTGTCATTGTCATTGAGTCTGATGGTAAGACTTTATAATTACAAAGTTCCTAGGTTGTTTTCAATAAGAAATGAGGTTTCTCATGACACAAGTGTGGATATTGAAATTGTGGCATTGATAACGGAAGGTATTGTGTTGTGCAAATTTGCTGGACAGCTGTATGTATGGGTCAATATTTGAAATGTGACATGAAATGTGGTATTATCATGATTGCAAGATGCAGTGGGCACATTTGTATGTTGTCATGCTGCAGTTGGGCATTTGCTGCTCTTGAGCTGAAGGGATACATTTACTAGTTTCCGTAATATTATACAATGGCAAGAAAAATCCTGGACTGTGATTGGTCAGAATTGTTGGACTCGTGATGTTAATCAGTACAGTATCACGGGTCTAGTCTCAGCCTTACTGTGAACCTGCTGATCAGCATGAGCATGCCGATCATCTGCTTGATGATCATACTGATTATTTGCTTGATTGTTTCGTCTGCTGTTAAAAAACAAAAATATTTTTGCGCACAAAAACATCTTTACAATTGTCTTTTCTTCTGTGTAACAATGATCCATTGTATAATAGCAATAATGCCCTCCAGGGTGTGTGTTGTTTGGGATAACGTCACGTCTCAGCTGTTGAACGCACTCGGACTGCGGACTTGTGCCCAACCACCTGAGGTGTGACGTTATCCTAGCACAACACACACCCTGTCGGGAATTATTGCTTAATTATGGATGAGATCGGGAATTTTGTTGGAGGAGTTCAATGTACAATTAAGCAACAATGCTCGACAGGGTGTGTGTCGTCTTGGGATAATGTCACGCTGGGTGGTTTCGCACGAGTACGCAAGCTGAGTGTGTCCAACAACTGAGGCGTGACATTATCCTAAATGACACACACCCTGTTGGGCATAATTTAAGCAATAATGCACGACACGGTGTGGTATATCATTGGATATCGTCACGCCTCAGGTGGTTGTGCACGAGGCCGCAGGACGAGTGCGTCCAACGACCTGAGAAGTTACGATATCCCACGATATACCACTCCCTGGAGTGCATTATTGATATTATGAACAGGAATACAAGTTTTAGCAGTAAAAAAAAAATAAGAATCTTTTAAATCGTTCTGAAAATGTGTTTTGTTAGGTGTTGGAGGAGTACCTTTTAATAAAATAGTTCCTGGAGGCTCTGGCCAGCAGGTGGTGCCAGTGTACTTGAAGTTGTTTGGTTGAGGAGGTGCAGCTGTGAACATTGTACCCCACCCAAAAAAAAAATAGTGTGGTCAGGACACATCCTATTTATGTGGGTGACTTTTTTGGGAAAAATATGAAAGTTTCTAGTGCTACCACATATGTGAAAGTATCATTGGAGCCATGAGAGGACTGAAGTAACAGTTTGAAAGGGAGCAGACTGACTAGCGGGGGCACTTCAAGAGTTTCCAGTATATCGCTAAGTAGGCAGGAAGATGTTACAAATGTAAGCATTAGTACATGAAGCAAACGAGCAGGCAAGCGCGCGCTTTTGAAAAGAGCGAGGAAGTAAGGGTGATGTACAGCTGCACGAACGTAGCAACGCTGCCTTTAAAAAAAAAATTACAGCTTTGTCTGTATTAATAAATGTCAGCAGTTTTACTGAGAGTGCCAACAACGACATGGTTTTTAATTATCTTGCTGTGCTCGCCCGTTTGTGACACTCAGTGCTGCTGCTGAAACTGTGATTTCCATCGGAGCGAGTGAAGAGCTGGTCGAACTGTGACTGTCCATTGTCGTTGGAATGATTTGCTATGGGTAAGGAGGCTGGTGGCCGGAGACTTTTTGAAGGCGTGATGATGTAGCTAGATTTCATCACGGCTTCAAACACTTCTCAGCCAATCAGAATCGTCCCATTTATGATCACCGGTTCATAATGAGTATTATAACAAGGGTCTGAGAAATACAGCTTTCTGATTGGTTATACACATTGTATCAGCCCTATGTTCATCTTTGATTTACATACATGTACAGCGTAATAATATGCTGAACAAGGTAAAGCACTATTTAGAAAGCATTGTTATTATAATAGCAATAAGGACTTCTAGGGTTATGTTAATGGTTGGTTAATCACCTCTCAGTGCATGTAGCACTCGCTATGCCTCGTGCCACATTACACCCTAGAAGTAATTAATAGACCATTAACATAACCTCTGGTCATGCCTTACTGCTTAAATAGATAACAAATTCTAATGTTGTTGTACTGTTGTAGGTGTGTCGGTGGAATTCAATGCTGTGCTGCTAAATTATCTGGTGCGAATAATGATATGTCTTTAGATTGTATTTAGTTCATATTTATATATGTAATGGCAATGTTTCATTTTTATTATTGTAATAGTTATTAATGTGCATAATAGAATATATACATGTTTGTTAATGTGTTTTTATACCCCTGTAAGGGTCATATGGTTAATAACACATCCATGGCTGCTACATTCAGCTAGAGGGTCATTGAGTGAGCAGTGACATTATCGCTGTGTTTGTGTTGTTTTATTATAACTGACATTTTTAAACTATTAAAGGGACAGAGTGTCATATTATTAGGTATGCATGTATGTTAATATAACATAAATGTAATGTTTTTAGGATGTTCATGTGTCTCAACCATGCATTATGACAATGTTATAAGTATTGTGATCCATGGTCAGGCACTACTTGTTCTGCACTGAATAAAATATATTTGTGAGTAATGTTTTTTAAAATACGTTATTGAAGAAATTGATGTTTTTAACAAAAACAGTTTGACCTTGATATTTCATCTATTCATGTGATCTTTTTTTTCTTGTTTCCTTTAATAGAGCCCGGGGAAGCTGCTGTTGTGGAATGTGTGGAGGTGAAGCAGGAAGCCGGCACCAGCCCACCACGTAAGTGAAAATCTATTGCTGATATTATCTGCATCCTTGAGAAGTACCATAGGGTTGTAAACGTTCTGTGGTGATCAATGCTCCTGTTGAGAATTACACGTTGCAGTCCTACTGTATGATAGGGAGTGCACTGGCCATTGGATACTCACTGCTAATGTTAAATACTTTGGGTGTGACAAGAGAGCTTCTGCTTAAGTGTAGACCACTTTATTTTGTTTGTTGTGGTGGGCGAATCACTGTTTACATTACTTAGTTTACGTGATGTGACCTTGTAAGGGTGGGAATGCATTGATCACTGCAGATATCCAACAACCCCAAAACACAAACATGGTGGTAGGATATTATAGTTACATAAATGTTGTCACTGCATAAAGTGTACAATAATGTTTAATTTGTTTTCTTTCAATAGACAAGTTTAAAGTGTGCCTTATAGTGTACATGAGCCGTTTTCCCAGTAAAAGTGAATAGCTGTGCAGTGTTTATGTCTTCAGCCTTGCCAGCCTAATGCTTACCTGTACAATGTAGTGTGATGCTGTTCAGTCACTGGCATATGTGTGTATTTTTAAAGGTGATCATGTACTGAGGAATGTTGATAAAAGTAATAATCCAGGTACTGTTGGGACTGTTTATGCTTCACTCTATGAATATCATTACATTTCTAAATAACACTATGGAAGTTGTCTCACTACACTTAGAAAATGGGGTATTTGTTTCCTGCATCTGATTGGCTAGTGCCTTCCCAGGGTGTACATTAACTTTCAATACATGCCCAGCAAATAAAAGTATCAGCCCAGTACCCTCTCACCCACTCACGTATCCCTCTGTCCATGCAGATTACTCATTGGGTAAAAACATCTAAATTAATTTAAAGTCACTGCCATTTTTTTTCTGTCACTTAGTCAAAGAGATTGGCTCATTTATGACAAGCTGTCTCAAAAAGACACTGCACCACACCACACACACACACACACACACACACACTGTCACTGTTCCTCAACAAGTTTTGTCAGGCAAATTTATTCGGTGCAGAACTGTAAATATATGAATTTTATAAATTGAGGACTTTATGAACTTAAATGCAAACATTTTTACAGTGCTGTGGGCTTGTAATTGTAAAATTAGATTAAGTGTTCCACGGTTTTCCTATTCTTTCAACATTTAGAGAAGCAATGTAACACATTTTGGGAACAAACACTTAAGACGTATGAGACAGAGTGTTGACGGCACGCACAGGTGGCAGCTCCTGTGTTGCGGTCCTGCAATGCAGCAGATCACTTGTGGTTGGTCCTGAAATTGATCCTTTTTTTCTCAAAGTTCTGCAGGCAGAGCTTTGGGGTTGCTCTCGCACAACTCTGCTGAGCTTGACTCCGATATCTGGCATGGTTTGCATCGACTGTTATATTAGTGACTTATTTATTTAAAGTACTGATCTGTGCTGAGATCTTGAAACATGGGTCAAAAGCTGTCCGGTTTAAAAGTATCATTAAACTTATCGTGACAGTGTACGAATGAAAACAATTTTATTATACTGCTACTGTCAAGGTACTTTCATTTCACTGAATAGATGACTACACATTATAGGCAGACATGGTAAAGTAAACATTCTCACACTTGATGAGGATGTATTTCCACTCTATGGCATAATAGTGTAAACAATGCTAAAGTATGATATACAGAATAGTTCTGAGTAGTGAAAGAAAATCTAAGGGTATCACTATAAGCCACAGCTAACTATACATTTTTATGTTGTGAGCTTTAGATAATATAGATAGTCAAGTATGACAGAGACAAATTAGATATTTAAGCAACTTATCCCTCCAGGAGTGGTACACTGGAGGATTTAACATAGCTGGTGTGATTCGGTCCGCGAGTCGCAGCCGAGTGACTGAGTCACACCAGTGGTGTTAAATCCTCCAGTGCATCAATAATTCATCGGAGGATAAATTTTATAATACAAATGCAGAATGTTGTATTTTTATGTTTTTAAACTGCGTTATAACTCACTGAGGTCCCTACAGTTCAAAAGAGGAGGTCATTTAGCTAAAAAATTTCTGTGGTGTTTTAGTGAACTGGCAACGGGACAAACTGCAGCAGTTTTGTTTGAAGTGAATGTGACCGGATTAGTATGGTATAAGGTTGGATGGCACTTCTTCCACTGGGTACACTGGAGGATTTATCATGGTGGTCATTGTGCCAGCCAACCACTCAGGATGCAGGATTCTGCATATCGGATTTACCACATTGTATAATTAATAGTGTAGCATCATAGTTTAAAGTATTATCATAACTTAAATGAATGCATTTCTGATATTTTATTAGATTAGAGATATTTGAAGTGAAATATTTTAGAGTTGTAATTGTTCAATTTGTGTTATATATTCACTATTACTGTTTTTTCTTTATCTTTGTAGGGCGCCGGCAACTGTGTAGATGCACAGGCCATTGCCGCTGCTACAGCCAGCTCACTCACGAGGTCACAGTCTGCGGAAGGAGAACGCTGGCATCCTTGAGAGGCTGGACAAAATCCAGTCTCTCTTGGATGCACAGCAGCAGACTGTGAACCTCGTCCTTTGTAGTGCCATAACTTTGCCTCCCTGTAATATTTTTTCACCAAACCACTGAAAGGCACATCTGTGGGCTGTTGGCTGTCTTCCCTTCAAATCTCAGGATAAAAGACCAAACCGTTATTTTGCAGCAGGGTGCCAAAGGATTCCTGTAATGCGTCGGGTGCCGTTATGTTATCCTATGGGAAAAAACATCAACTTTGGAGTGCTGTAACTTTGCTGCTGTGTAATATTTTTTCAACACAACACTGAAATGCACATCTGTGAGATGTCGGCTGCGTTCCCTTCAAATTTCAGCCCAAAACTCCAAACCGTTCTTTTGCAGCAGAGTGCCAAAAATTACTGTTATTTTGGGATAGTGCCATGAGGTAGAGTAAATAATTTGCGAAAACTTATAAAAATTTAAGACGCTTTCGTGAAATTCGACACTACTTTGTAAAAGTACTTTTCCAGAAATTTGAAAACATATTTCTGGGTGTTTTACCTCAAAATAAAGACATGGCTAGCATCCTCAGGGTCCGACTAGGTGAATAAAAATAATTAGGTTGCTAGAGGTCCCAAATTTAAATGCCAAGCATTTTTCTGATCACCAACTGAAAACAAAATGGTGGATTTGCGAAAGTAACAGGCCCATTTTGAAAGTAAAAATGCATTCTGAAAGTGTTGAACTTTTTGTTAATTTTTCCCATTGACTTATAATGGGAAATTGTTTTTTGAATAACTTTTGAACCGTTTAATATTTTTTCACCAAATCTTCAAAAGACACACTGGGGACCCTGGCCACATGTTCCCTGAAGATTTTGGGCAGGTCACACTAACCGTGCGACCTGTATGCGCGACCATAGAATTCCAGAAAAAGCATAAACGCACACGCAAATCACACTTAATACCTCCACAGCCATGTATCCGACTGGTACAATACTTGGCATATGCCAAGGCCTATGGTTCTTGATTGTGCACTCCAAATTTCAGGCAAATCCGCCAAACAGTTGCAAAGTTATTAAGGTGCAATATTTTGGGGTTTAACATAGAAATGGCTCCTCAACCCTAACTATGGTAGCACTACCGTGCTACCATGATATATATATATATATATATATATATATATATATATATATTATAGTGGCACGGTAGTGCCACTATAGTTAGGGTTGAGGAGCCATTTACATGTTAACCCCAAAATCTTGAACCTTAATAATGTTGCAACTGTTCAATGGATTTTCCTGAAATTTGGAGTGCATAATCAAGACCCATATGCCTTGGGATCTGCCAAGTTTTTTTCCAGTTGTATATACGGCTGCAGAGTTATTAAGCATGATCTGCGCACACATTTACGCTTTTCTGGAAGTTTACTGTCGCATGTACAGGTCGTACGGTTTGCGGGACCAGTCCAAAATCTTCAGGGAACATGCAGCCGGGGTCCCTGATGTGTCTTTTAAAGATTTCATGAAAAAATATTAAACGGTTCAAAAGTTATTCAAAAAACAAGTTCCCATTATAAGTCAATGGGAGAAGTTAAATAGTTCAACGGTATCGTAAATGCAGTTTTTACTTTCGCAAATGGCCCTTTTACTGTCGCAAATCCACAATTTTGTTTTCAGTTAATGATCACAAAAATGATTGGCATTTAAAATTGAGACCCTCTAGCAGCCTAATTATTTTTGTATTCAACTAGTCGGACCCTGTGGATGCCAGCCATGTCTTTATTTTGGGGTAAAACACCTCAGAAATATGTTTTTCAAATTTCTGGAAAAAGTACTTTTGCAAAGTACTGTCGCACTTGCGACACTGTCGAATGAATTTGCGAAAGCTTTCGAAAACTTTGACAGTACTTTTCTAGGCTGTGGGAAAATGACAGCAATTCTTTGGCACCCTGCTGCAAAAGAACAGTTTGGAGTTTTGGCCTGAAATTTGGAGGGATCGCAGCCGGCATTTAACAGATATGTCTTTCAGTACTTTGTTGAAAAAATATTACATGGCGGCAAAGTTACGGCACTCCAATGTTGACGCTTTTTCCCATAGGATAACATTATGGCATACAACGCATTACAGGAATCCTTTGGCGCCCTGCTGCAAAATGTGGGTTTGGTCTTTTGGGATGACATTTGGAAGGAACACAGCCAACATCCCACAGATGTGCCTTTTTGTGGTTTGGTGAAAAAATATTACAGGGAGCCAAAGTTGTTATGGCACTCCGAACTTCTCTTTTTTTCCCATAGGATAACATTAAAGCGCCTTTCAGGGCCCATATCTCGGAAACGGCCTGTGCACTTACATTACTGTTACCATTACCATTTTCGCTTGCGGTTCCATTCCTGTTTCACTTACCGTTCATGTCTAAGCCACCATGTGCGTTACCCTTTGCGTTTTCATTTGCACTAGCTTTTGCATTGTTTTTAACATTTCTGTCTACACTACTGTTTCTCTTTCTGTTTCACTTTGCGTCACCATGCGTATTACTAATTGTGTTTGTGGGCACAATGTTACCATGTGACAAGACATCTTATGGCGGGCCAGGCCCTGAGCTCCCACCGTCGCATGACATTCACTATTTCTCATTATTATTCTCAAAAAGAAGGCAAGTTAGAGGCAAAAACTCTGTTTAATGCATTAGTTAGGGTTGTTCCACACTGACAAAAGTGAGGAAATTCAGTGTTAGGGTTGAAAGCCCCCCTGCCCACACCCCTAACCGGCATTGGGGTGCACATTAGGGCTGTCGGTCCTAACTCTCACCCAATTCTCCTACATCTCTGCTTCTTTACACATGTGATGGGGTGAGAGTTACAGCTGACAACCCTAATCGCACCCTATGCTGGTTGGGGGGTGTGGGCAGGCAAGGACTTTCAGCCTAACACGAATTCTCTCTTTTGTCAGTGTGAACAACCTAACTAATGCATTAAATGCAGTTTTTGCCTCTAATATATATAAATATACATATATATATATATATATATATATATATATATATATATATATTACAGGCAAGAAACTCCATTTAATGCATTTGTTAGGGTTATTCCACAGCTACAAAAGTGAGGAAATTTGATGTCAGTATTGAAACCTCCTTTGCACCCCTTCAGCCCACCTCCCCAACTGGAATTGGGGTGCGCATTGGGATCATCGGCCCTAAGTGTCAACCCATCACATGTGGAAAGAAGCTGAGGAATAGGAGAATGGGGTGACAGTTAGGACCAATGACCCCAATGCACACCCCAATTCCAGTTTGGGGGTAGGCTGGAGGGGTGCAAAGTGGGTTTCAACCCTAACATCGAATTTCATCACTTTTGTCACTGTGGAACAACCCTAACTGATGCATTAAATGGAGTTTCTTGCCTCTAATTTCCCTTCTTTTTGAGAACGATAATGAGAAATAGTGAATGTAATGCAGCGGCTGGAGCGCGGGGGTGATGTCTTGTCGCATTGTAACACTGTGCCCACAAACGCAAATCGTAGTGCGCATGGTGACACAAAGCAAAACAGAAAGAGGACCAGTACTGTAGACAGAAATGTTAAAAACAATGGAAACGCAACCGCAAATGAAAACGCAGAGGGTAACGCACATGGTGGCGTAAACGTGAACGGTAAGTGAAACAGGTACGGAACCGCAAGCAGAAACAGTAATGGTAAGAGTAATGTAAGTGCACAGGCTGGTTTTCCCCAAAAGCTGTATAGAGAAAGACAGCGAGTAGAAAGAATGTATGCAAAATAATGACTCTCAGAACACAAAAATCAGTAGTTGTAATAGTAAATTGCTTATATCTCAGTAACCGTACGACATAGAAAAAAAATGTAAAAGTCATATGTATTATCACTTTCCTGGCTAGTTTTATACATATAATTTTTCGACAAAAACTCTGTATCTCGCACCGTTTTTGAGATACGGGCCCTCAAAGGCGTGGCGAACTCTGTAATGTTATCCTATGGGAAAAAAACAGAAGTTCGGACTGCCATAACTTTTAAAAAGTTTAATATTTTTTCATGAAATCTTTGAAAGGCACATCAGGGGCCCCGGCCGCATGTTCGCTGAAGATTTTGGGACAGTCGCGCAAACCGTGCGACCTGTAGGCACGACCATAGAATTCCAGTAAAAGCGTGAACGCACACGCAGATCATGCTTAATAACTCCACAGCCATGTATCCAACCAGTACAAAACTTGGCAGATCCCAAGGCATATGGGTCTTGATCATGTGTTTCAAATGTCAGGCAAATCTGTCAAATGGTTGCAAAGTTATTAAGGTGCAAAATTTTGGGTTTAACATGTAAATGGCTCTCAACTCTAACATGGTAGCATCTAATATATACCATAAATATATATATATATATATATATATATATATATATATATATATATATATATATATATATATATTATTGTTATTAAACTTGTACAAAACCTTGGCCACTGGTCACTTCAAACAATTTGACCTTAATATGTATTCGCTGGAGACTAGGAGTAAAAGGGGAGACATGAGTGACCCATCAAAGTACTTAAAGGGTATAAACACGTGTTCAGTCAATAACTGACTAAGATTAACTAGGGTACCACCAAAAGGGACACCACCATAATTTTGCTTGATTTTCTAGAGGTCTGACCAGTGCTAGACTGGTGAAAGCCTAGGTAGCAACTGGGCATACTGGATGGAACATGAGACATTTTCTGTCCACAGATATCCAGGTACAATATCAAGGAATCTAACAAGGATACTTTCTTTCAGAGTGCATGTTTGTTTCAAGGGTGAAAAAACACAGTGTGATATCTGATACATCTCCATGGAATTGCTGATATAAATTATTCTCTGTCAGTATACAGACTGTAAGCCTACAAGACCTCCTCAGTATATTAAAGTGTAGACTTCTATTGTCATCTGTAGGAGCAGAGGGTTTTTTGGTTTTAGAACTTTAGCCATAGGTGTTGCAGTCAAAGATGACTTGTAGACAGTATGGATGCTCACTTTAGCCCAGCACCCAGTGATTAAGTGGAACATTTGTTTTTGTATTTAACGGTGACCTCAGCAGGAGGGCAAGACCATGTGCCAGTTTTGTGACAATACTCCAAGAACAATAAGCTTCTTTAAAAACAGGAGCCCTCTCGAAGATGAAATGCTTGTGATCAATTTATTGAAACGATGAGTACTGTCCATCTGTAACAAAGATACTGTACATACTGTACTTCTGTTGCACATAGCAAGAATCCAGCCATGTACTGTTCATTATATGGTACTACCTGTACCTTACATGTGAGCATTAAGCCACTCCAAAGGAGGGTTCTACTGGGGAATGAATGCCTGGTTGGGTGTGGTTGGGCATGAGGCCACAGGCCAAGTGCTTCCAACCACCCAATAAGGCACTGATTCCTCAGTAGAACCCTCCTTTGGAGTGGCTTAATGTGCTTGTAACATGGCAAGCATTTCCAGAAAGGAGCAGATTTATTATTTGTACTGCTAATTTGCAATGCAAAAAGGACACACACACACACACAGTTATTATATTTCTTATCTTTAACAGTGAATTGATAGCACACATTCTGCTGAATGCAGCCTGTCTTACATATGTTGTGGGTGTAGGAAAGGATTACTTTACAGCATTTTAATTTAAGTGCATGGTGTTATTATTGCTAAATATACTTTTATCATTTTTACTATTATGGCACATTTTCTCCTAACTTACTGTCAGATCAGTGCTAGATACTTTGATTTTCACCTGTGTATATTACAAGATATGGATTGCACTGCATGATGGGACCATGCTAGGGTACATTTTCATGTTTTGTTCCTACAGTTCCCTTGGTAGGCCAACAGATGAGTGTGATTGCTGATAACTGTAATATCATGAGTACAGACTGAATGATTTTCAACTAGTAATTCTATACATATTAACTTTACATTTACTATTATGGTACTTTTCTCCTAATTTGCTATCAGGATTGGTGTTATGTACTTCAATTTTTGTCTGCATGTATTACAAGATATGGATTGCACTTTATGATGGGACCACGCTAGTGTACATTTTCATGTTTTGTTCCTGCAGTTTTCTTGGCAGGCCAACAGATAGCTGTGAAACAATGCTAGCAGCACAGCACAGTTTTAAAGCCATCTGTTGGTCTGCCATGTGAACTGCACTTAGAAACATAGAAACATAAAAGTTGACTGCAGATAAGGACCGCAAGGCCCATCCAGTCTGCTATTTCTTCTTCTACCTTATGAATGTGCCATTGGCCTTCAACAAAGAATTTACTCTGGTTCATGAAGAGCAACACGGCATTACTAGAGAATTAATGCCTGGTTGCTCCTTGATCAGCTGTTGCTATTGCTCCAATGAAAAGTGCTTATTTGTGTCTAACATTTATTGCCATGTTACAAGTTCCCCTTTATTCCTTTGTTATAATTAGAGAAGCTAAGGCCTTGCACTAACCTTGCGACATGTTATTACATTCTTTCAGATGTGCAAATTGGCTTCAGGCCCACTCACTGAACTGTTGCAGTTTTCTTTAAAGTCCCAAATGACACACCAAATGACCTCAGCTCTGACCTGCTTAAAACTATAATCTTCACTGACCTCACTAAAGTGTTTGACTTGATTATTTACAGCATGTAACTTCTGCTTCAATGCATGGACTATCTTTAAAAAGCCCCTATTGCCTAAAGGGGCTCTCTGGAAAACAAACAGGCAGGACACCAGGATCAGCCAAGACAAGATAGAGCTTTAAAACCCTGAAAATAATTAAGTACAGAGAAAATGTGTATCCTGGGTATCAGTGTGGCTCAGTTGCTAGTACATCCGCCTCTGGGCCAGAAGGTCATGTGTTCTCATCCCAAACTGGGATTGGACTCATACTATAAATATTGACATCTGAGTGAAGTACTAGGTGGGTGCTCTGAATTACTGTCAAAGTGTGCTGTCCTTTGGGTGAGATGTTAAATTGGGGTCTCTTCTGCTCATCACTGGTGTTGTCCTGATTGGTGTCCAAGTGGAAGGAAAATAACCCAAGGCACTTTTCACAAGAGAAGAGGATTTCCCCCCTGTGTGCTGGACAATATTTCCCCTTCCCATAAAACTGGTTAATGCAAATATCCAAGGCTATGTGTGGGTGTTGATGTGCAAAATGGCTGTCCCTACATGTTTACAGTCACTTCACTACCAGTCTCTCATTGCTTGTGAAGTGCTTTAGGGTACACTGTGTATGAAAGGCACTATATAAATTTCAATTCTTCTTTTTCTTCTTCTTCTTCTTCTTCTTTGGTGCTTGCTTTTGTTTTCTTGTGAAAATCATAGCACAGCCCACAGTATGTCCATTTCCTGAAAACAAAATTGTACAAAGTTTGCTGAAAAATCCATGCAACACTGCACAATGGAAAAAAAAACACAGGAGAACAATGCACACACACCAGGTGCTTTGGATGTTAAATAGATTCATTAGTGTAAAGGCCCATGGACCAGATGGGAATACATTTTGCTTTGTCTTCTTGTGAAAATTACAGCACAGTCCACAGTATATTTATTTCCTGAAAATATTATTTTACAAAGTTTGCTAAAAAGTTCATGTAGCCCTGTATGAGGAAAAAAAGGAGAAAAATGCACACATACCAGATACTTTGTCTATAAAGATTTATTAGTACAAAGAACCGCAGACCAGATGACAATAAATCAATTTGATCTCAAAATTGTTTGAAAGGCTTCTGGCAGTACAGCTTACTGATTATTTATCCCAGAATAATCTATATGATAAATATCAGTCAGGGTTTCATAAGTCCCATGGTACAGTGTTCTCCGTGTCAAGAGTCTTGGATGATGTCAAAATGCAATGGAAAAGGACCATTTAACTGGTGCCATCTTTGTTGACCTCTCCGAGGCCTTTGGCATGGTAGACCATCAAAGTTTGTTAGCAAGGTTGAGGGACATTAGACTTTCTTTTTCTGTCTTGAAATTGTTTGCTTCTTACCTGGGAGGTAGATCCCAAGTTACAACTGTTAAAAATGTGACCTCAAATCCCTTGCCTGTTGTTTGTGGGGTCCCCCAAGGATCTGTGCTTGACCCTTTGTTATTTTTGGTGCATTTAGGTAAACTCAGAGATACAGTTAATAGAGCAACATATCAGCTGTATGCAAATGATACAGTTATTTCCACTTCAGAATGCACCTTGCAAGAAATAGAGGCAAACTTACAATCTAGTTTTAATTACATTTATGATTTTTTTGTTAAATCAAAGTTAAAAATGAATATATGTAAAACAAGATATATGGTTTTAGGGTCCAGTTTAAAAATTAAACAATTGCTCACAACTGAATTTAATGGATTTTGTGGGGGCTAGGCTTGAACAGGTCTCTTATATAAACACTTAAGTTATTGGGTGGTTATATCGAGCATTGGGTAATACCCATATGGATACACTTACAGGGTCCATAGGTAAAAGGTTGGGGGTATTATATTGCTATTCAAATTGTTTAGGGAGTAGTGTGATAAAGAAAATAGTTGAGACACAGGTTCTTCGACTGTTCGATTTTAGTAACATTCTTTACGATTATGCAAGTCAGGTGAAACTGCAGAAGTCGGAGGTTTTGTATGACAGACTTGCAAGGCTAATTCTTCAATGTCCAAGAGATACCCATCATTATTGTATGTATGCTAAACTGGGCTGGCTGTCCCTAGTTGATAGGAGGCAACTACATAAGGTGGTCTTTGCCTACAAGAGTGTTCAGGGCAGTATGCCATACTACCTTCATAAAAAATTAAAATTTAGGGAGTTAAATCCAATTCTTAAGAAAGCAGTATGTAAGGAACTAGTTGTCTCTAAATCTACAACTCAAAGATCTAAGCATTTTTTCAGTTACATGGTTCCTCAGTTGTGGATTATAAAATGGATAGGCTAAATCCAGCAATGTGATTGGCTACTTACCCATGCATGAAATATATTCCATGCATGGTTAAAACAAAGAATGGCAGTAAAAATGCTAAAATTACTAAGCCTTAGAACACTGGCATTTAAAATACCACCATTGTTTCCTCGCTAAAAGCACCCTCTCCTGCTTATAGCACAAATCAGTCAGTTTCCTTCCTGTGCTCCATTCTGAAATAGCCCACAAAATCTATTTTTCCATGTTAGGAGGATTTACCCCAGTGCTCCCTGGTACAACCTCCACTCACTCAGATTTGTACTGTACTTCCCAAATTAATGAGACAAATGGAGCAGCTTCAATTTATTTTTAATGTTTAATAAAACAACTCCAAAGCATCGATATGGTGTGAATGAGCACAGAACTGGTATGCCTCTGGTGGTGTGGTGCAATGAGTTTACAGTTGTCCTGTCTGTTGCAGCAGTGTTGTGAGCACCTGTGAAGGGATGGCACAATCTGGTCTGATTCAACCAGAGCTGCACTGCTGAAGTAAACATGCCAGTGCAGGTCCCCATGACACAGCCCTTCTCCAGTCCCATTTTGGTTTAGAGGTGTGCAGCTCAGCTGTTATCCCAGTTCTTATCAGCACTTTTTATTTTTTTTCCCACATTGGAGTGTCACATGTGTGAAAGCATGTCACCATCAGAGTGCTGTGTTCATATCACACTCAGCTCTCTGGCTCTGCTGGTACATACAGCAACCCCAGTCTCAATGTAACCCTACCCCAATTCTCCCTTCCCTGCCTCACTTCTCTGAGAGGGTCATCAGCACCGTTAATAAAGAGGATTATGTTGCTTAGCACTCACTTCAACTCTCCCATTCATTACATGATACCCACTCAGGTACTCTCTCTTTCAGTGCCTCCACATCCCACAGACTAGAGACAGCAGCATTATGTCATTTTGTACTAGGCGGAAGGATTATTTTATCTTAAATCAGCATAAACAAATGCTATTTACCAAGTATAAAAATGTATTTTCTAAGTGTAAAACATTTTGTTTTTAAAGTAAACCATTTTATAAGCACAATAAGATACTCCAGGTGTGTGCATGGAACAGATTTTACCACATGCCAGGGGCTAAAGGCACTCAGCCAAGGCCTTGTGCTTTATTACGCCCCTGGACATGTGGTAAAACCTGTTCCATGCACACCCAGTTGTGTCTTATTGCTTACATAACCTTCCTCCAAGATTTCGGTTGGAAATGTAAAACCTTTATCATTAAAAACACTCAAACATTGGTTTATTGATACTATCACTATGCATTTTAAACCCTGTTGTGTTTAGTATGATTATATGTGGCTGTATATTCACTGTCTAACAGAATTGCTGCTCACTTATGATGTGCAATATATTTATAAGTTTTATGTATTTTTTTTGTATTTATGTGTTTTTGTACATTTTGAATTTTGTAATATTTTTTTTGTCTTGCCATGGGTCACCATTTTAAATGAGTTAATTCCCAATGGTCTAACCCTTTAATAAAATGAAATGAAATTTAAATAGCTAGAGTATCTGGTGTGTGTGTGTCCTGTTTTTCTCTACTTTTGCATTAATTGACATGCAGCAGACCGTTTAGGAGTCAGGTGTGCCCATGACTTTTTGTTCTACCAACACTGCATGAGAATGCCACACAGATGCACAAGTTCTCTTTCAGTGTTTTTTTTTTTGCCTTACTAACATGTTTCGTGCATGTGCGCTTTTTCAAAGGCTGACGTGAAACTGCACCAGGATGTCTTTTGTAGTATCTTGGCACAAAAATATATATTCTTAAACGTGAAAGTGCAGAAAAGTAGCTATTTACAAAACGTTATTAAAAATCAGGTTACAAAAGTAACTATGTAAACCTGTATTAAAACCTCAGCAACACAAACAGACATTTGGAAATATATGAAGCAACAATACATGCAGCATAAATACGTAACATCAGCCATGCATTTACAAAGAACAAACCACACAAGTGTATCCTTCATGTTGAGTAACATTTTGAAGTGTTACTCGTTCCTTGGTCAGCCAAAGTCTGGCACCAAGAGCAGCTGTCATGTAACTAACAACTAATGCTGGTATGACTACCACATTAATGAGGCAACACCCGGTTCAAACTTTAACAAGAACTAATACAAGTCCCCAGCATTTTTGAATCCAATATGTAGAACTGTGGTAAAAATTCTCAAATCCAGGTGGGACAGCTATAAAAGGCAGCATGCATGCCTGGAAGGGAAGAACAAGAAAAGGCATTAACAGTATGTATGGCATGATAAAAGCAGAAGAGAATAATACATATTCTATGAGAGGTTGAAACATTTAACTAGGAGAATTGCTGGGGGTCAGCAGTCTTGGAGTATTGTCCTGCTTTGTTAAAAATAAGTTGCATACATTTCAAAATAAGAAGGCAGATAAAACAAAACTCTGGTCAGAGCCAGCACAGCTGCTATGCTGCTTTAAAGGGACACTCTGCTTTTGTCTGATGTTTGTCCCTCCTCTTAACAAAATCTGACCAGAGCCGATAGGGTTGCAGCTGAGGAAATTAGGGTAAAAATATAAAAGAAAATTGTATTCTAATATTGTTACACCAAATTTTCAACATAGTCTTGTTATGCCCTGCCTCATGAAGAAGGGCAGATAAAATGTTCAGCTCCTGGCCTAAATGTGATTTTGTTCAGGGACTGCAAAATAAACTTTCAGGGTGCAGAATCACATTTTGGGCAGGAGTTGAAAAAGGACAACTGTCACATTCATGAGCTGCAGTAAAGATATAGGTATGATGAAAATGTTGGTTAAAAATATTGAATATTACCAACGTTATGAGCCTGCATTTGCAAAATTCAACATAGCTTCATAACTTTGTTTTTGTTTTGTTTTGTGAAATATTTTTTACACCAAATTTAAAACATAGCCTTTTTAGGACCCCACCTCAAGAACAAGGTTAGAGAAATTTTTCAACACCTGTCTGAAAGGTGATTTAGTGCAGGGACTGCAAAATCACCTTTCGGGATGTAAAAACAGATTTGACCAGGATTTGAAAAATGACAGCTGTCACATTCATGAGAAGATGTAAAGATATGGCTATGTTGTAAATTTGGGTTAAACATCTTGAATATTACCAAAGTTGTGAGCTTGCATTTGCAAAAGTCATCGTAGGCTCATAGCTTTTTTTAAATATTTTTACACCAAATTTTCAACATAGCTATCTTATGACCCCACCTAATGAATAATGGCAGAGACATATTTTTACTGCTGCCGGTAACGTGATTTTGTGCAGACTGCAAAATCAACTTTCAGGATGTAAAAAACAATTCTGGCTAAGATTTGAAAAATGTCAGCTATCATTCATGAGGTGCAATAAAGATATGGCTATTTTGTAAACTTGGGTAAAAAATATTGAAAATTACCAAAGTTACAAGCCTGTATTCTCAAAATTCAATGTAGGCTCATCACTTTGCTGTTTTTTAATGTTTTTATACCAAATTTAAAACATTGCCTTTTTATGAACCCACCTCATGAACAATGGCAGAGAAAATGTTCAACTCCTGCTTGAAAGTTGATTTTGCACAGGGATTGCAGAATCACTTTTCAGGATGTAAAAAACATTTATCTCAGGATTTGAAAAATGACAGCTGTCACATTCATGAGGTGCTATAAAGATATGGCTATACTGTAAATTTGGGGGAAACAATATTGAAAATGACCAAAGTTAAGCGCCTACATTTGCAAAATTCAAAGTAGGCTCATAACTTTCTTGCTTTTAATATTTTTACACTGAATTTTCAATATAGCAATCTTATAACCCTTATGTCACTAACAAAGGTGGAGAACAATTTCAACTCCTGCTGAAAGGTGATTTCATGCAACAATCACAAAATCACCTTTCAGGACAGATTTACCTACCATGACTTGCATTGTTCATGAGGTGGTGTCCCAAAAAACATATATTGAAAATTGGGGCAAACTTATTGAAAAATGGCCAAGTTATGCTAATAAGTTCAAAACCCTATTGAAATACATTAAACTGCATACCTGATTTTCCCAGTTCTCAGTCCAGTGTTGAAGAGTCAAGACGTGTCTGTGATCCAGAGAGGATTTCAGCATTGGACCCCTGATGGGTAAGTAAAGGCTTGAGGGGTGAGGAGTAGTGGGTGCTGAGTGGGAGGTTTGGGTGGGTGGACAATATCGGCTGCAAAAGACATTGATGGACATTTTTCTGTTTACAAGACTTAAAAAAAACAAAACAAAACAAAAACCCCCAGAGCATCCAGGTTGTGACACTGGGGGATTAGGCACCCCCTGGTGTCACTCTTATGTTTCTCGGGTGGTAGGGTGGTGGACACTTAGAGGAGGGTCAGGTGGGGGGAATATTAAGAAAAACAACAACACAGGAGTATTGATGGTGACACTGGAGGATTGGGCAACATCAGTGTCACTCTTATGTTTCTGGGGAGGGGGTATAAAAAAAGGAGGCACAGAACATGATCACAACTCTGGGAGATTGGGCACCCACAGTGCCACTCTTATGTTTGTGGAGGGGGTGGGTCCTGAGTGGGAGGGTCTGGTGTGGGGATATCTTTAATTTAAAAGACAAAAAAGACTGGCAGTCATGGCACACTGTGCTGTGACCAAGATGGCCACTGCAGTCCACTGCGCATGCACTAGTGGTCACGCATGCTCAGTAGACTGCGGTGGCCATCTTGGGGATGGTGGAGTGTGCCATTACCGCTGATTTATTTGTCTTTTAAATTATAGATATCCCCCAACTGACCCTCCCTCTCAGCACTCACCTCCCCAACCACCCCCACAAACATAAGATTGACATTGGGGGTGCCCAGTCTCCCAGTGTCATGATCAGGATATCCACAATCGCTTTTGTAGTAAAACATAGTGTAGTGTGAGTGGAGAGCTCCACAGATGCAGAGGCAACTGTGAGGCATATTGTTCATTCACAAAGAATGTAAGGGATGCAGAGTCCTTTTTTGAAAGCATTAGGCCTGCAGGGCTGTGCCCACTGCAGCCCTAAAAAGTAGGCTGCAGCCCTCTTCCTGGCCAGTTACTGTAACTAGTATCCACTTACACACTTGTGTAGCAGGGTCCCAATTTCATGTAGAGCCCTATTCCCCAAAATAATTAGTTACAGCATTTGGAAGATCACAGACAGGTATGAAGTACACACAAAAAGGCAACTACCATATAAGCCCCCACCCAAATAAAAAATAACAAGAAATGGAAAAATCGGAATAGGTAACAGGACAGTAGTAAAATGTGTATGTTGCCTAGCAAATGTCCTTAACCTTTCATTTTTACTGGGGGAATAGGAATCACAATGTTAACCCTTCTAGACTTTTATAGAGATGGGGGCAAATGCATTCCAGCCACTTTCTTTCTCATGCTGCAGTGTTCAGCATCAAGTGCAGGAAGTATTAGACCTCACCTATATTTCACATGATAGCCTTTGGTACTGGAGCAGTTTGTCAACATCACTAGCCTGCAGCCCCAAATGGGGCACAGAGCCCCTGTGGTCTGTGTGTGCTGCTGCTACAACAACAGTGTGTGTCGCCAATGTCATAAGTGTACATAAAAACAGTGTCAGTATAATGATTCTAGTTTGGTTCTCAAGCTGGGCACTGGGAGGGGGAGTGGGAAGTGAAAATACAAGAACTTGAGACTGGATGCCAGGATGTTGGTTCAGCTAAGTGACAAGTATTGGAACTTCCAGCACTGGTGGACACTGAGAAAATGTATGTGTCTGCAATGAAAAATGCCCATCTGGGGCACCTAAAGTATAATCATTTCCATCCCTGGTGGGCAGTAATGATATCCATCACTTTGTTATTCCAAAGCATGTCTAATAGCTCCCATAATGCAGCCATTCCACTTTTTGACTAATAATGGCACCCATGGCACAGTTTTTCCTCACCACACAGGGCTACTATATTCACAGCATGTCTGATACCTGCTCTTATTACTCAGTTATTCCACAGCAAGGCTTTTTACTGCTTCATCTCTCAAGTTATTCAACACTATGACTAATAACAACATCCATCACAGTTATTCTACAGAGTGTCTAATAACAGCCCTATCATACAGTTCTTCCACTGTGTAGCTAATAACAGCCTCATCACATACAGTTATTACACATAATGGCTAATAACTTCACCCATCACACAGTTATTCATGCCACGGCCACTAACTGTCCCATCACACAATTATTCCACAGCATGGTTATAACTTTACCCTTCTTAGCTACAGGAAATACAAGTGTACAGTACCTGAAAGCCCTAGCAATGACTTTAATTTCTAATTTGACATGTGTTCCTTCATTTCAGTCAGACACATCAATGGAACAATTATAACCTTTACTTTATTAATGCAATAATTGCCCTAAATGTCACTCTTACTCATTGTGTATTATGAACACGAATGACCAGAGCACAGTACACTGAATTAACTCAGGTTATCTTTTTGAATACATACTTAAAAGTTCAAGCCATTAGCCAAGGACTTTGCAAATGGAAGCAGGCAGCACCACTGAAGTCAGACCTCATCAAACATCAGACTCACACATTCTTGACTTACCTAATGTCCTCCTCCTGGACACTCTAGTTCCTCTGATGCTCCTCCAGTCATCAAAATCACCACCTCGAGCAGTTACTTCTTCCCTCTCTGCCCTTGTTCTGACTGGGTGGCTTATGGACTGACTATGACAACAGGCCATGTTTGCTGCTGCTATTGAACTGACTGCACAGTCAGTCTGACCCAGTCTACTTGAAGATGCAGCCCTGTCCCCCTCCAGCACCATGTCACTGTGAAACTATTAATTACCCTGAGGACATGATCTCCATTTCTGGTGTCTGGCTGGTAGCAGCTCACCACTGAAAGACACACATGAAGTAACCCATTGTTGGGTTCCTCATGTCACAGCAGTGAAACACAGAAACAGAAATTAATGGTTGATAAGGACCTCTAAGCCCATCCTGTCTGCCCATTTTCCCTACTTACGGCAAAAGCCACAGACCCTACTTGATCTTTTGCTTTACCGTCTCCTTCCTATCGCTAGGGTTCCTCTATGCCTTTCCCATGCATTTTTGAATTCCCACACTGTGTTTGCTCCAACCACCTCTGCTGGAAGTCTATTCCATGTATCCACCACCCTTTTTGTGAAGAAATATTTCCTCGTATTACCCCTAGTCTACCCCTTCCAACTTCATGTCATGCCCCCTTGTTCCTGAAGTCTCCTTTTTTGAAAGATGCTACACACCAGTGCCCTATTTGTGCCCGTTAGATATTTGGAGGATTCTATCATATCTTCCCTCTCTCTCCTCTCCTCTAGGGTATACATATTGAGGCCTCCCAGTCACTCCTCATATGACTTTTGGTGCAGGCTCTGCACCATTTTTGTTGCCCTTCTTTGAACTGCCACCACCCTGTCTATGTCCTTACTGAGATGCAACCTCCAGAAGTGGACACAGTACTCCAAATGAGTGCTCACCAATGATCTGTACTCTGTCATTGCCAACTCTTTTCTTCTGCTGGTGATACCTCTCCCTATGCATCCCACCATCAATCACACTGGCTCTTCCCACAACCTTGGCACATTGTTTGGCCACCATTAGGTCATCAGATATGATTACACCCAAATCCATTTCCTCTTTGTTGACTGTCAGTATCTTCCCCCCAATCGTGTAATCCTCCCTTGTGTTCTTGTGCCCCCAAAACACAATTTTAAACTTTTTCACATTGAATCTCAGCTGCCACACTCTAAACCATTCCTCCAGTTTACCTAGGTCCCTCATTTTTTCCACCCTTCTTGGAGTTTCCACCCTGTTACAGATTTTAGTGCCATCTGCAAAGAGGTACACCTTTCCTCCAGCCACTCTACAATGCCACTTATGAAGACATTTAACAGGACTGGTGTCAGAACTGATCCCTCTGGCACCCCGATGGTCACCCTTCTTTACTCAGATTTAGCTCCATTTACCTCAACCCTCTTTCTTCTAGCACTCAACCAGCTCCTAACCCAGTTTATCACCTTATGACCCACTCCCAGGCTTCCCAGCGTGTTCACAAGTCTTCTGTGTGGAACGGCGTCAAAGGCCTTACTGAAATACAAGTAGACCACATCCACTGTGCCTCCCTGATCCACTCCCCTAGTCTCCCAGTCAAAGAACTCAATTAGATTTGTCTGACATAACTTTCCAACTGTGAATCCATGCTGTCTTGGATCCTGTGCTGTACTGGACTCAAGGTGTTCCACAATCCTTTCTTTAAGTAGTGGTTCCATTGTTTTTACCACTATTTAGGTGAGACTGACTGGTCTGTAGTTTCCAGCCTCCTCCCTACTCCCACTTTTGTGAAAAGGGACTACAATTGCCCTCCTCCAGTCCTCTGGAACCACTGCATATCAAGTGATTCTTTGAATAGGGCTGTTGGTGGTGCTGCCATCACCTCCCTTAGTTTCCTTAATATTATAGGCTGTATCCCATCCTGTACCATTGCCTTGTCCACTTTCAGTTTTGTGAGTTCTTTTAGGACTCTTTCTTCTGTAACTGGATTGGTATCTACCTCCTTCCCATATTGGCTCATGCTGCCTTACTGTGGTTCCTCACTTTATCCTTCTTCTGTGAACACAGAACAAAAATATTTGCTCAGAATTGATGCTTTTTTCCTGGTCCCCTTCCCACCCTGTTTTTTCTACTTTCATTAATGTACCTATGAAAAGTCTTGTCCCCTTTTTTCTCTCCTGTGATATTTTTCCTCTTTTTGTGCCTTTGCACTCCTGACTGCTTTCCCTGTATCCCACTGTTTATCTAGGTATACTATCCTGTCCTCCTCCTTCTGTGTTTCCTTGTATTTCCTGAAAGCCATCTTTTTCACCCTTACCTTCCCAGCTACTTCTTTTGAGAACCGCAGTGGTTTTCTCTTTCTCTTGCCCTTGTTTACTTGCCTAATGTCACCTCCACTATGGGTCCTTTCAGATAAGTCCACTGCTCCTGAACTCCCTGTATTCATCCCTCCATGCCAGGGTATTCTTGAGATATATTCCCATCTTAGTAAAGTCAGCCCTCCTGAAATCCAGCACCCTCACCTTTTTGTGGCTTGACTATACCACTGTACTCATACTGAACCACACTATGCGATAATCACTGGACCCCAGGTAACCACCCGCCCTTATTTCCACAATTATGTCCTCATTGGTCAGTAGCATGTCTAAAATAGTACCCTCCTGGATGGGCTCTAGCACTATCTACCTGAGGCCTGCCCTTTGCGTGTCATACAGGATGTCCCTGTTCCTGTCTGAGGCAGCAGCTGGAATGCTCCAATGCACATCTGGCAGATTGAAATCACTTACCAGCAGCATCTTCACCCTAACTGCCATCATGTCAATGGATTCCACTAATACCCTGTCCATCTCCTCCCCTGTGCTGGAGGTCTGTATATCTCACCTGTGTGAACAACTGTGCTATTGTTCATCTCAAGGGTGACCCACGGTACCTCCACCCCCAGCATTCCCTTTATCTCAGTTGCTCTAATACCCTCCCTGATGTAAGAAGCCAATCTCTCTCCCTTTTTACCCTCCCTGTCTCTTCTAAACAGAGTATAAACTGGTATTGCTACATCCCAGTCATGGTTTCCAGTATACCACATCTCGCTAATAGCTACAATGTCTGGGTCAGCCTCCATCATCAAGGCCACCAGGTCTTGGATTTTATTTCCTAGGCTGTGCGCATTTGTATAAATGTTCTTCCATGTTTTGCCATTTCTCCTTTATCATCCACCTTTTGCCTGTTTGCCTCCTGTCTTCCACTGTTCCTCCCTTTATGAGTTTAGTTACTTTTAGTGATATCATAACTTTATGGTCCTCCATGTTGACTGCTCTATCTTGTGGGGGTGAGCACTTTGATTCTCTTTGCTTCCTTCTGCCATCCTACCTGGCTAGTTTAGATGCTTGCCAATTAAGCACTTAAACTGTTCACTGATGACAATGGTCCCCTCCCTGGACAGATGTAGGCCATCACCCTTCTACAGGTCTGCATTCCTCCAGGTGGGTTCCCAGTTCTCAATGAAGCTGAAATCCTTCTCTCTGCACCAGTTCTCCAGGCAAGAATTGAAGTCCCTGGTATGGCAGTTCCTTGCCTCCCCTTACCATGGACAGGCAGCACCTCTGAGAAGACCATGAAGCTTGCTACCCACCCCAGGTCCATCCTGAACTTCCTGCACTCCTTCTGTACCCTTTCTATTTCTTCCTCAGTCCTAGCCTGGTCATTTGTCCCCAGATGGACAATGATATCAAGCTACCCTCGCATCACTACTGCCATAGTGATTCTCTGGATCCTCTCCCCATCCCTCCAAACTATACTTCCCAGAAGACATTTTAACTCCCTTTCATCCACTGTACCTGTCCCCAAATCCACTCCTCGGACTATGGAGTCCCCCACTAGGGGAAACTTCCTCTTCCCTTGGGGTCCTCTACCACCACCTGTGGGGCTCTTTTGTGGAGAATTCGCTCATCCCCCTTAGTCACAACTTCAGGTGGCACTGTGGGATCCTCCTGCTCCTCAAAAACTGCATAGGAGTTCTTAAGTCACACCCGGTGGGGGATGCACTTTTGATCCACCCGCCTCACCCTCTCTGAGATCACTGTAGTTCACCCACTTCTTTTGCTGGCCCAGCTTTGAGGTAGTGGGTGTAGAGTTGGTGGCCCCTGGGTGGGGGAGGAGAGTCCCTGAAATTTAGCCAAATCAGCCTGGATGCTGACAATTTCTGTCCTCAGCCCAGAAAGATGGCTGCAGGTAGGGCAACACTGCAGTTCCCAGAAAGTCCTATTGAAGACTGCTGCTCCACATCCATTGCACTGCACCACTCCCAACATTATCCCTTTCTGCTCTGCTTCTGTCTGCCCTGATTGCTGTTAGGGAACCTCTCTTTTCCCTAGTACTGTAGCCCTTTTCCCAGTAACTATTTGAAATTCCTAATGTACCATGGTCGTGGAAGTGAGAGCTGGCCCAGGAAGTGAGTGGCCCTGGTAAAATAACGTTCTATTTTAAATTTACTTTTACATACTAAGAGGACCTCCAAACTGAAGCTGATGACACCCTGTGTTGTAACTTCCCTAATAATACTTTTCTCTCTGATAACATGAGTTTAACAACTCCATTACTTCATCAAGTAAACATTGGCAGTAGTGGGTGCAAACTAATCAAAATACAGTTGTGTTCCTCTTTAGTTATTTTCTTGTCTTTTTTACTTGTTTTCTATCCATGATACCTGCCCATACACTGTAAAAGATTGTGTATGAGCAGGTATACACAAACAAGGCTATTTTTGAATCTCAAGGTTTCCTTAGTAACAGGAAACCTCTAGAGCTGGCTACTGAATCTCCTGTTGCAAGGAAACCTCTCAATTCAAGCACAGCCTTGTTATGCATACCTGCTCATACATAATCCTCTATGTGGTGAATGGCCAGGACTACTGTGCTTCAGTTCCACTGTGGAAGGACAGAGTCTAGGTAACCCGTTGCATGCTTCCATAGTACCTTTTCTCTGTTACATCATAGTAAAACATCAGCATGGCTCCACCCTTGCAGCTGTGCATTTCTCCATCAGGCAACTAAATGGTTAAACAACCTGCCTGCAAGCATCACTTCCAAATCAATGCTAGGTCCCTTTAAACAGGAGCTAAGAACTCATCTGTTTGCTAACAGTAGCTGCTGCTGTTTCCAATATTTCCTCCAACCTACCTCATTGTAATCCTATTCATACCTCCACCCAACCTCTTTAGTTCCTCTCCACTCTTACCCTCCTTCCAGTTCCTTTCCTGTGCCCACCTCTCTTACACTTACCCTCACCCCCGTTCCTTTATTCTCCTCAAACAATCACACTGTAGCTTCTATCCCTTCCCCAATCTTATCACACTTCCTTCCTAATACTGGTACTACCCAACCATAAAGGCCTTGCTCCCTTTTATTGGCCATTGTGTGTCCCAACTTTCTGGCACCTTAGGTTAGGTTCTTTGAATCTCTCTAGACAAAGCCTCAGCCTGGGCTGATTCTTGCAGTTCCTATCCATGTAGTCTGTCACTCCCTGCTTACCTCCCCTGCTTGTGTGAACCCTCCACTGCACTCTTAACCCCACATTTTTTCACTTGTATCTTTGCCATTTTTACTGCATATAGCATTATTTATTTTAGTCTCACTATATTTGCTTAAATATGTATTCATTGTTGTCATTCTTAACTCATGGCTTAACCATGTATAGGTTGTTATGTTCTTGTTGTTTGACCTTGACATGGAACCTATGTAATGACCTTGTTCTCAAAGGTTTAATCTGAGATGTGCAATAAATAAAATAAAATAAATAAAAAGGAGTTCAGTTACATAGTAAAACAGTGAAAAATGGAGTAGGGTATTATTGTACAGTAAGGACAGATTTGCTGGACCTTTCTTCTCCTTTTGCCATTAAATTTTCTGTTTCTGTGTTTCTAAATTGATCACTTGGATCACACCCGCAATGGAAGGTCATGGGAAATCATTTGTATTAATCTTCTGCATATAGGAATTTCAAACAGGGGCTCTTCTGGTACAGATAGATGCAAAAGCAAAGAATAGCAGCATCTCACTTAAAGAAATATAGTCCAAGAAAGTGTGTCATTCAAAGCTGCACATAATTCGCCAGCCAGTAGTCAAAAGAGCTTGCGGCTGTGCTAATATTAATTTGATGAGGTGCCTAAAAAAATGCTATCAACACATTTAAAAAGGGGAAATGCATAAGGTGAAAAATAATTTACAAATCAGAGTATCTGATTATCTTACTGGTTGACATACTGTATTAAAGGAGAACAGTCAGTACTAACTGTCCTACTCCAAAATGTGGGTCTGGTCTTACTTTTCACTTCATAAGAAAAAACATATTTTTTTACTTACTGTTTACTGCAGTAAAGTAGATTATATCTGGCTGATTCTGCTAGCATCCACGTTGAAATTTGCTGTAACCAGAAATCCCAGAATTTCCTGCAACAGGCATGAATGCAGGGCTGCAGCATCGGGTCATTCAATAAGCTACTGTGCATGTTAGAGTTTTTATAAGCTCTGATCTTTTCTTTGCTGTTCTCACTGTCCTACTGAGGCTTTGTACAGTCACAGAGGACTGTATATAACCCTCGGGTGAGCAGCTGGACCAAAAACATCTGATCTGAGTTATAAAACTCTAACATGCACTGCAGCTTATTGAATGTCCCACTGGAAATGCAAAGTGCCAGTTTAGCTCTGTAGAATGCAATGTAGCTCTCATCTCTCACTGCAATAATGTGCAGTGCATCGCATGTTCACTGGCCACCCTTTAAACAAGCTAAGGGTCAAAGGCCAAAGCAATGAATGGGTCACTTCCAATCTCTTATACTTAATGAGGAAGAGAGACAGGACCTGGTCCAAGTATAGGAAACTCAAACTCCCAAACCTATTGCAACAATACAAAAACCTCTATAATAAAGGTAAACTAACAGTCTGCACTGCCAATATTAACTTCCTCAGAGAAACACAAAAAAGCTCTATGGGTAACTCTAAACTTACTTGGAGGTCCCTTAATGATTTAACTGGGTGAGATAAGAATGATAAACAACTCAGCCTTTCTAAGGATGGATAATCCATTACTGAGCTTCTAGTAGAGCTGTGCAGAATGGGAAAATTCATAATCCGTGGAATTTGAACAAAAGTTCACAATATTCTGTGCAATTTTGTGGAAGTTCATCGGAATTTTGCAGATTTTTTTTGTTTAGTAATTTGGCTATACCTCAGCCGTCTTTCAAGCTAGAGCACTGATATTTGGTGTCTATATGTTTCAGGTTGCTAGCCACTATTATGCCAAATATCATAAAATTTGGATCAACAGTTTCGAAACAATAGGTGCTCAGATGTTGTCATTTTATTATTTGTGTGAAATTTAATGAACATTTTTATCTGCATGTACCTTAACCATCTATTAGGTCAGGGATCTTAAATTTGGCATGATTTATTGATGATAGGTGTTCTAACAATGTACCAGATTTAATGACAATGTTATTTATCGTCTCAAATTATATTTGCTCAAAATCTGTCATTTTAGTTTTTTTTAGGAAATTTAATGAAATATTTTTATCGGTATATTACTCAGGCTCATTTAGAGCTAGACATGTGCAAATTAGTAAAGATAACCTTTTTGTAATGAGTAGAGAGTTATCTAAATATGGAGAGAATTAGATAAGAGATTTTTATGTTACAGGGGTTCAAAACCTCACTATTTAAATATTTGCAAAACTTTGTGAAAAGTATCACAAATGTGGATGTTTGTAACTTATCTGCTTTTGCTTGCATAGAGTTGACATTTGAAATGCATATGCATAGTCAATGTATCCTGGTATCTAACAAAACTGGATACATTGGGTAATCAGTTTTCATTTTGGCGAAGAAAAAAATGATTAGTAACATTTTCTCACATATTTATGATAGCATATATTGTAGATGAAACATCCATTTTTTTTTTGTGGAATTTAACATTAACTATGCACACATCACTACTTCATTTGGTAAGCTTGGGTGAGCTTTTTGCAATCCTGCTGTTCCTCTCTGGGTGACTATTACCCTCCCCCTTCTCTTTTGGCATAGCCAGATTGACTCAGTAGAACTATTGATCCCAATGATATCCTCTTCGTTCTTTACAGTGACAAACTCCCTTAAAATGTGAGCCAGCTACTCCTTTTCCAATTGACATGCACTGTTGTAATAACCAGAATTCTTTCTTCCTGCTGCCCAATACATTGTTTTCCCCCACTACATATTTTTGAGTACCCCAAGTCCTAGACTTGCATGTACACCAGGCTTCCGGATCATAAATTTACTGGATGTGATCCTTAAATATCTTGCATTCAGGTTGGAATTGTTGACACTGTGCTTTCTTGCTCCAATCTGGGGGTCTACCACTGTTGTGCTACCCAGCTCAACTGTCCATTTCTTGGTGAAACTGTACATCTAACGCCAGAACCTGGTAACCCCATGCACTACCTGCCACTTATACCCTTATCCTTTAATTAGAATCTCCCATATAAGGCTGAGTGAAATTAGAAAATTCCAGTTTTATGGACTTGTTCATGAAATTCTGTAATTTTCATAAAGACTTATGGGATTTGACTTTAAGTACTGATGTTATTTTGCAATTTCTTGCAGCAAGCCATTAACAAAATCGGCATACACAGTCTCTTTGTAAGGTCTAAGAACCTGCCAAATTTAGTGGCATTGCATTCTCTAGTTTTAAAGTTTCAGGGATTTTTACATTTGTATTTTACATTCTTGCAAAATTTAATTTTTAAATGTTGTGAAAGTTGACTACTTTTAATTCAATCCAATTTCAAGCTGCAAATATGAATTTTTTCAGAAATGATCATGTGATATAGTAATTTAAATGTTTCAACTCTGGTTACATTTGGATATGTACAGTAGTTTTAAAATTAAAGGGAACTAACTGAAATTTTAATTTTGGCAACATGTTTGGCAGGCTATAACTCAGTCCCATTTAAATCTCGGAATCTGAAACTATGTGCATATACAAGTATAGTAATAACCCATATGCCTGTTAACATTTCAATGAATAGTATCAAAATTATACTAAAAATTACAGCAATCCCAATATTGGAAAAATATTTGGCTACCTATAACTCAGCTTGCATTGAAGCTTGAGACTTTAAACATCGTGCATATATGCATCAAGACACTTCTCTAAATCCTGATATTGTGGAGAAATTTGGGTAAGAAAATTTAAAATGATTTCAAGATAACTAAAAATTAAATTTTGATTAAATAGTTGGCCACCCATAACTCTGCCCCCTTTCAATCTACCATTCCAACATTTGGTACACATTTGTAAACCAGTATATACTGTTTACACACCAAATCTGGTGTTTATTTGGATATGAAGTTGTAAACGTATTGTGAAATAACTGAAATTTAAAACTTTGCAAAATTCTGCAAAATATTTCTTCAAAAATTAAGTGGAATTCCACTGACTCAGAACAGTCATTCCACAGGAATTGTGCAGGCAGAATTTTATATTCCACATATCCCTAGCCTCTAGCTATAGCCAGTCTTATTAATTCCTATTTTGGTGACCTGGACTAGTACAAGCTCCATGACCCTCTGAACAGTGACTCAGGACCTAACAGTACCTCTGTGTCTCCCTCAATCCGAATTCCCACCCCAAATTCCACTTCCATTACCTCTCAACCCTGAGGTGATTAGACTCATAAAAAAGAATGACCCCAGGCCCAGCATAGGTCTTGATGCCATTGACTACTGAATTCTTAAACTGGCCTGTGAACCCATCGTACTTCCTCTAACAGTATGTTTAACTACTCCCTTTGTACTGGTGTCTTTCCCAGTAAATAGAAATGTGCCATCATAGAATCACTCCACAAATCCAGACTTTAAAATGATGTGGGCAACTACAGGCCAATCTTGTTTCTTGTACTCCTCTCCAAAATTATCAAAAAAATCTTTCTAGGTCAAATCTTTGAATATCTCAAAAAATACAGCCTACTTACAGATTTCAAGGATAGGTTCAGGGCCAGCCACAACAAGGAGACTTCTACCATCAGGTTTACAAACTTTATTGAGAAGGCTAACAATGAAGAGCTCTACACTGATCGGTGTTTGTGGATCTCACTAATGCCTTTGACCTAGTCGACCACAATGTTCTCCTAAACACCCTATACCACCTCAGTTTCCCAGGAGATGTAGTTAACTGGTTCACAAATGACCTAAATGATTGGTCACACAAAGCAGTGATCAGAGGGACACACTCAGACATCTGATCCATCAAATATGGAGTTCCTCAGGGCTCCATCCAGGGACCCCTCCTATTCTCCCTCATGGTCAACTCTCTCCCTGAGATATGCAGGTACACCAATCTCATCCCCTTCGCTGATGATGCAGCACTCTTTTGGAAAGATAAGATCACTCTGTTCTTGTTGATAAACTCCAGCATGATTTAATACCTGATTCTCCTCCTGAGGATTAGTCCTGAAAGCTAAAAAAAACCAAAAAACAATGGTTTTCTCAGGTACCAGGAAAACTGCAGTTTTTGATTTTGTCCTCAGAGACAATGATGGTAACCAAATTGGGAGAGAGTCTCTGAGTTCAGATACCTTGGCATCTTTCTTGACTGTTACCTAACCTTTGAATTTCATATAAATCAGCTAATTAAAAAAGTTCACCAAAGGCTAGACATGTTATACCAAGTGAAACAACTTCTGACTCCTGAATCCAATGCCCTGCTTGCTAATAGCTTCTTGATCCCCATTTTTTACTATGGATCTACTATCCCTCCCTCTCTCAGAAAAAACTTTGGTAGACAAAGGGCCACATATCACAATGTTATGCAGTTTGCTATTGGCCACCCTAGATTGACCCATCACTGTGACCTCTATAAACAGTTGAATGGCTACCATTAGAGGACAGGTTGGACAGTAAAACCCTGACCTTTTTCCACAAACATTTATAGGATCAATTGCCTAAAAGTATTGTCAACATTTTCCCTAGGTCTGCCCACATGAGGTCCACTAGACTTTACTCTTTTCACACACCTTCTCACTTCTCTTCTTTCATGCTACCCAAGGTCAGCATACCCTCTCATACAAGGGTGTGAAACTCTTCAATATCCTGCCTCCAACTCTGGTTCAGTGTCCTTCTCTGACCTTGTTTAAAAATGATCTAAAGTGTTACCTGTCTGACAGTTTCCTATGTAAATGCTCCTGACTGTGATAGATTGGAATGTATATGCTGACACTATGCTCTTACTTTGATGTTTTTGTTACCCATGTTTGTGCTATTTAGTTTTTGCTATGTATTCCTATGTATAGTGTGCCACTGGACCCTTGTGAAAATGAACAATTGTGCTCACATGCCTTTCCACTATAAAAAATGAATGAAAATGAAATTAAAAGTTTAGGGAGCAGACATGGTGGGTTTTTAGGGCTGCATTGGGTGTAATCCTGAATTCCTTTTAGGATCACTTAGAAAAAAGGACTCCTGCATTCCTTCCCAATGAACAACTTGTTGAGGTGACAAAAAAAGTCACCCCCAAGTCACATAATACTCTGTGCTGGCACTGTTTTTTTTTATTTATTCATTGGAGAGAGGGAGAGCAGCAGGTCAGTGCTCCAGGGACTCCCCCCCCCCCGCAAAAAAAACAGAACAGTGGTACTGGAGGTGCCCAATCCCCCAACTCAGGAATCCTCCATTTTTTTATTTATTTTGTAATCTTCAAAGTCGACATGAACTGAACAAACAAGTGAAACTAGTTTATGGGGGCAGGGAGAGAAATGGCTGTATATGACCATCCGTGGAATCAGCTGTAAGCAGGGAGGGAACTGGCTATGTGTGACTATCCACAGAGTCAGCTGTCAGCAGTGTATTCTGGGAGACAGAGAGAGAGAGAGAGAGAGAGACAGAGACTTCTGAATACAGAAGTGTGTGGTGCAGTCCATAGGTCATGTTCTGAGGGCAGCATGTGAGAAAGAGAGGGAGAGAGAGAGAGAGAGAGAGAGAGAGAGAGAGGAGAGACACAATGAAACCAAGTGCTACATCTGCAGAATTCTTTCTCTACCTCTCTCTTTCTCTCTCTGTCTCTATGATGAAAGTCTGTGAGCAGCAGTGTGATGGAGACAGTGAGAACATGCATTGTATCCTGTTCCTCATACAGTATAAGAGGCAGCAGGAGTGATAGTGTGACATGCAACCCTCTGACCGGCCACAGTCCCTGTTTCAGAGGTTTGTGTCATTGCAATGAGCTGTGTCAGTGGGTCTGTAGACAATGAGGTATGAGAGAGAGAGAGAAACAAAAAAGCCAAAGTTCACCATGCTCCTGTAGTATCTGTGTAAGTGATTCGAGTGAAAGACAAGCAAAGTGTCAGCTGCTCATTTGTGCACTTGTCTTTCTGTCTGTGTATATATCTGTGGTGCCCCTACCCTCCAGCAGCTGACAGGAGTGACAGACAGACAGACAGAGATAAGGAAAGTGTGAGCCTCTAATTTGTGCACTTCTGTCTCTCTCAAGTGAGTGGGACAGTTGAATCACAAGTCCCTGACTACAAGGACCCCCGACAGCAACAGCAAACAAACAGGAGATTTTGGAGTGTTTCTCCCCGGAGATGGCTGTGACAGTGAGGGAGAAGAAGGGTACAATTGTGACACTCTATTTGTCTCTGTCCATCTGGATTGTTCCCTATGGAGATGCGGTGTGACAGTGAGATCGAGAGAGGTACTGTACAATTCTGGCACTGAGTGTCTCTCTCTCTCTCTCTCTCTCTCTGTCTCTTCATCCGCCTTGCCACAAGGAAGCTAACTTTGTACAGTAATTAATGTTTGTTGTACGTGGTGCTCATTGTGACTGTCTGTGGCTGGGGGATCTGGCCACCGTGTCTAATGTTGCGGGCATGATCGGCAGTGCCGGTGCTGCTAGACAATGCCTCCTAAGGTAGAAGTGTGGATCAACACTGCTGCATTGCTCGCTGCCACTACAGAAACCCTCCTTGTAAGCTTGCCATCACCATTGTGAAGGTTACCATCCAAATGTCTGAGTGCTGCTCCCCACAGCCAAATATGTCAGTCCTCCTAGTGTAGGGTCAGTGTGGAAGACAGAGAGAGAGAAAGCAGTCCAATAGAGAAGTGCCCGTACAACATCGGTGGCACAGTGGCAAAGCAAGTTGAAAGTGAATGCATGGGAAGAAAGTTTCTGCCAAGATGCAAGTGACTGCATGTAAAGAAAGTATTGGGCAAGTTGTTAGTGATGCCTGTGAATACACTTCAGACATTTGTTTTGAGCAGCAGGTTTGGAGGGAAGGGTTTGTAAAGTAAGGGTGGTACACAATGTACCACACAGTATTATGCACAAGAAATGTCACTGATCCTCTCATTAGTGTATCTGTGACATTTCTATGTGCAGAACAGCAATGCAGTATTTGTACACAGAGGAGGAGTTTAGTCAGCACAGAAGGCATGCATGTTGTGATTTCTACAAGGGGCTACTTTGTGAGCCATCAGGATACATCCCATTTTTCCCCTCTTTCCACACTGAACAAACATGTTTGTATGTGTTTTTTTTTGCATATTTGAGTACACCCATGTTATAAGTGCAATAACTCATGACAGGGTGTGAGTTTATGGGCATTTAATGAATGCCTGGTGTGCTGTGAGGACAATCGGCCTGCAGCCTCATGCCTCACAATGCACTCCAAGTGTGCATTAAATGCCTATAAACCCACACCCTGCCATGGGTTATTGCTTACTTATAACATGGGTAAGAAGAAGTGGGGGAAAAACATCAAATCCTATTGGTTGAGTTCCTCAGTATGACCATGCATTAAATTCTCTTCTTAATGTACAGTTCTGTGGAGGGACTCAGTGAAAAAAGGTGTCAGCACTTGTTGCTTCCTAGAGCAAGAGAAATCCAAATGGCAGCCATTACAGCATGTAGTCAGGTGAGACAGGCCAGCTGTGAACATACTGTTTCATTATTCGGCATGCTGGTGTTGTCAGTGGTCTGTCTCTCTCTTTATCCCAGGTGTTGGAAGCTAGTCAACTGCGAGTGTTTTGCTGCCCATCCACCTGCCCCATTGATCTCCAGCCAGTGAGAAATACAGGACAGAGCCCAGTCTGTCACTCACCACCCATGTGCTGCAAGGATCTCCACCCAGTGACAAATACAAGAAAGGACCCAGTCTGTCACTCCCCACCCACCACCCACATGGCCCCTGAGGATCACACTGCAGTGTAATCCCCCATGTTTTTTTTTATTTTTATTTATTTAATTTGTTAACCAAGTAAGAGCAGTGTTTGACTGTTTGGTTCCCCACACACCTGACCCAATCCCTGTGCCCCCCCAGGAGTCAGTGCTACAAAATATGGTCCTGTACTCCTGTGGAGTGTGCTGTCACAGGCAACAGTCTCTGTGCATCTCTTGGCCCATAGATGTCTGACAGTGACTTGTTTGCCTGTCCCATTGCCAGCAACACAGCAGACACAGCCACAACCACAGTGGCAGACAGTGATGTGCAAATGGCTCCAACAGTGACTAGTTACTGCAACAATTCCCAAGTGACATCATGCTCCAGAACTCCCCATTGCTGTGTGTGAGTCTGCAATATGCCGATGAAGAATTTGGCTTGAGAGGTAAGCCCTGAGTATCCCCTTCTATTAAGTTGTTGCCTTGACAGTGCCTCCAGTACCCTGAAATCAAGATTGCATTGTGGATCTCTTGCTCTCCACCCCCAGACCCCTAATGATCTCTAATCGTACTGGCCTTTAAAGGGACACTGTCAACCTGTTTTTCATCATATTTTTCTAGTTGAAACCCCGCATTTTATGAATGCTTACTCTCTATAAAATTCACTGATGTTGCTGTTTGTTTTGTCAGTCTCCTTGCTTAGTAGAACTGAAATACATGGCAATGTATATTTATAAACATAGAAACATAGAAGTTGACGACAGATGAGGACCACAAGGCCCATCCAGTCTGCCCATTTCTTTTTCTACCTTATAAATGTGCCATCGGCCTTTGCTCTGTCAGTAGCCTATCTATTCATAGTCATTTGTATTGCTCCCTTATGCCTATCCCATGCCTGTTTGAAGCCCTGTACTGTATTCATAGCTACCACTTCTTGTGGTAAGCCATTCCATGCATCCACCACCCTTTCTGTGAAAAAGAATTTCCTAACATTCCCCCTTAATAGGCCCCCCTCTAATCTCATGCTGTGTCCTCTTGTCCTGCTATTTTTCTTATATTTAAACATGTTAGACTCTTTCACCTTGTTAATGCCCTTAAGGTGTTTGAATGCCTCGATCATATCACTCTCTCCCTCCTTTGCTCAAGGGTATACATATTGAGCTCTGTTAATCTGTCCTCATATGTCTTCTGATGCAGTCCCTGCACCATTTGGTTGCCCTTCTCTGGACTGCCTCAATTTGGTTAATGTCCTTGTGAAGGTGTGGCCTCCAATACTGCACGCAGTACTCCAGATGGGGCCTAACCAGTGTCTTGTAAAGAGGGATTATTACCTCCCTCTTACGACTTGTGATACCCCTACTAATACACCCTAACACCCCCCTAGCTTACCTACTGCTTTAGAGGTCTGCTTGGATGATTTCAGGTCATCAGTGATGATGATGCCCAAGTCTCTTTCTTCCTTTGTGACTGCTAGCAACTCCCCTCCCAGCCTATAGGTGGCTTCAGGGTTTCTCTTCCCTATGTGCATGATTTTGCACTTCTTGCATTAAATCCCAGTTGCCACTCTTCTGACCATTTTCTAGTTTATCCAGATCTCTTCTCATTCTGCCCACCCCATCTGGATCATCTACTCTTGCTGTAGATCTCGGTGTCATCTGCAAACAGACAAACCTTACCCTCTAGTCCATCTGCAAGGTCACTAATGAAGATGTTGAAGAGGACTGGCCCCAGGACTAATCCTAGGTACCCACTTTGACATGCATCTCTTCTGACTGCATACCATTTACCACCACTCTCCGTTTTCTGCCTGTCAACAGTTTGCCACCCAGTTGACCAACTTCTGACCCATCCCGAGCCTACCCAGCTTATTTATCAATCTTCTATGTGGAACAGTGTCAAAGTTTGCTGAAGTCAAGGTAGGCAACATCAACTGTTCCCCCTTGGTCCACCACTCTGGTTACTCAGTCAAAAAAATCTATGAGATTAGTTTGACAGGACCTTCCTTTTGTAAACCCATGCTGTCTTGGATCCTGTGCCCCTATGGATTCTAGATGTTGCACTATCCTTTCCTTAAGGAGTGCCTCCATAATTTTGCCCACTACTGAGGTAAGACTGACTGGTCTGTAGTTCCCCGCCTCCTCCCTGCTACCACTCTTGTGGAGGCGGGATCACATAAACCCTTCTCCAGTCTTCTGGGACCTCTCCTGTGCTCAGAGACTCACTAAACAGTTCTGCTAATGGCTCTGCTAGTTCCACCTTTAGCTCCTTAAGTACACTGGGATGTATGCCATCAGGTCCCATTGTCTTATCCACCCTGAGCTTAGTAAGCTCTTGTAGGACCCTTTCTTTTGTGAAGGGAGTAGTGCTCACCTCCCTCCCCCCTGTGTCCATGATGCTGAGCTGTGGGCCCTGCCCTACCTTCTCTTCAGTAAATACTGAGCAAAAGTATCTATTTAGGATAGATGCCTTTACAGGGTCCTCCTCCTCCTCACATGCTTCCTTTTCTCCATTAAGCTTAGCAATACCCCCTTTGGACTTTTTTCTTTCACTAATGTATCTGTAGAAAGTCTTGTCACCTTCTTTTACTGTTCATGCTAGTGTTTCCTCAGTTTGGGACTTTGCCTGCCTTACTGCCTTTCCTGCTTCCCTTAGGGCAGTTTGGTATGCCTCCCTATCTTCATCCCACTGTGTACCCTTATATTTCCTGAAGGCCAGCCTTTGGCTTTGACCTTCTGCTACTGTATTTGAGAACCAAAGTGGTTTCCTTCTTCTTTGCACTTCCTTTTCTGTCTTACACAATGGGATGTTGCTTCAGTATTACATCCTAATGCTTGCCCACTTTGCCTGTACCCCTCACCTGTGTCTCTTTTGCCAGGGCTAGCTTAACTCTGTTGGCCATCTTATCAAAGTCAGTCCTCTGAAGTCCCATATTTTGCTTCCTGGAATGGATGATTTAGATGTAGTAGCCAAATTGAACCATACCATGTGATGGTCACTGCCTCAGGTGACCTTCTACCTGAGATCTGTGATCCTTCCTTGTTAGTCAGTACTAGATCTAGGATAGCCCTGTCTCTTGTGGGTTGCTGTACCAGTTGTTTGAGACCCTCCTGCAGGGAATCCACTATGTGTCTAGTTCTGGCAGATGTTCCTGCTGGTCTTGACCAATCTGTATCTGGCATATTAGAGTCCCCATTATCAGAAACACCCTTTAGCTGTCATGTTTTGTATATCTTCTAACAGTAATGTGTCTATGTCCTCCCCTGGTCTGGGGCCTGTAGACAACCCCAGTTCTTATGGCTGTCCCATTTCCTGTTTCCAGGGTGACCCCAGTTCTTCTGGCTCCTTATGTGTATTCTGAATTTCTGTGGCTTTGATATTTTCATTGACATACAGGGCCCTCCTCCCCCATTTTGCACCTCGGTCTCTTCTGAACAATACATAGCCAGGTGCAATTAGAAGTCTCCCAAGTGTGGTTACTGTAAACCACATCTCACTAATTGCTACTATGTCCAGTTTAGCCTCTGACATTATTGCCTACAGGTCTGGGATCTTATTTCCCAGGCTGTGAGCATTTGTGTACATGACTTTCCATTGGTCAGATTTTGGTGTGTTAGTTGTTGGGTGAGGTTTGGCATTACCCCTGTGTGTCGTATGGGGAGACAAACCTTTTTTCTTACCTGGTGATGCAAATGAACTGCAAACATGCTGAATCCCTGTTTGACCACTAGCTGAGGGGGGAGGGGTGTTCTTCCCATTCGACGTATGGGGTGCTGCACCCCTCTCCCCATTTGCTAGTTTAAATATTCTGCAAAGACATCAAACTTCTGCCCCAATGCACTGACTCCCTCCTTAGTCAGATGCCGTCCATCAAATTTAAAGAACCTTCGTTCCCAGAACTGTTGCCAGTTCCCTAAAAATCTGTGTCCTTTTTCCTGGCACCAGCCCTTGAGCCACATGTTTAGCTCCCCTATCTCCCCTTCTCTGACCTTCCGTCCATCTGCTCCCCTATCCCAGACTGGCAGGATCTCGAGAAGGAGATGCGGATGAAATAGATGATAGTTTGTCACCCAGCCTGGTCAGGTGTTCCTTGGTCTCCACAACTGACTGGCTGGTGAGATCGATTAGTCCCTATGTGTACTAGGACATCAATGTTTTCTCCTGCTTTGTGAACAATTTTGAATGCGGTCAGTGTCTCTCCATGCTGATGTACCTGGGAGACATCTGACCATTACCCTGGCTGGAGATGGTATCAACTCCCGAATCATGGAGTCTCCTATGATCAGAAGTTTTTGGATTTCCTTTTGCTTTTTTTGTTTTGGTTCCTGATTTGAGTGAGTTTTGTGCTACCTCCTGTGCTGCAGTGTCCTGCTCTGCAGTATCTTCTGCCCTTTCTTTGATTTCAGAGATAGAGGCAGATACCTGTTTGTAGTGTTTATATGGTTTTTGGAGGTAATATGTTGGAGAGCAGAGAGTGATGGGGCACCCGATTTGCCCCTCCTAACCACCTGCCAACCTCCTGGACCAACTACCCTCTGCGGTCGAGGTTTTTCTGTTGGATGCTGGGGAAATGGCGGGTGGTTCTTATAATGTATTTCCTCTTGAATATGAAATTTGAGGTGTGCAATCTCAGCCCATGCTGCCCGGAGCTGAGCCCTAAGATCTCCAAAGGCCCAGCATGTAGGACAGTGTCCTAAATCCTGTACAACTATCCTTCTGAAAATTGTTCCACAGTACCTGCAGTTAATGATGTCCATTCCAGATAAGTTGCTGGGTTTATAACCTAGTCAGAGTAATTAGAAGGGGAAAAAAGGAAAAAAAATGCAAGTAATGGTTTGATTGTGTTTTGTTTAACACTATAACAAGTTAAATTACTAGTGCCCTGTAAAGAGCTCACTTGTGGAGGACCCACTGATCCACCCTTCCTGCTCTGCCACAGGAAATGTCACAACTGTGGTACCCTATAAAAGGAGTGTAGTGTGGGGTGGTTGGGGGTGGGTGGCTGGGCCGTCCCTGCCGAAAAAGAAGAACCATGGATGAAAGAACAAGGAGGTAAGAGCAGAAACAATTAGTCAACAACAAATGCAGTAACCCTGAAAGCTTATCCTAATGTTTGATAAAACTGTAAAACCTGTAAAGCACCACCTGTAATAATTTCAGAGAAGATAAACCCTGTAAGAAACACTTTGCTACAGAGAAAAATAAAGCAATGAAATGTTAGCAACAAACAGTAGCAATCTCTGTGAGTAAAAAATAAAAACAACACCACACAGTAAATCTGTTTAGCCAAAATAAGCCTTAATACTTTTCCCTTGCTCTGGTAAGTTTCTCTACTCTGCCTTTCAAGCAGTCTTAGAAGGAAAAAGCTCAGGTGAAGCTAGGTGCCTTGGCCAGCAAACCAAGGCTTCTACCTCCAAGATATCAACTAACCTGACTTTTTAACCCTTCTTTCTGTTGGAAATTACTGACAGTTTGCCAGCTCCACCCCCCACATACACACCTAATCCTTTGGAAGAGCTGTGGGAGGAAAGCAATTTGCTCCTTCAGTGTGAGAAGGTGACTGAAACACCTCTGAGACAACAAACCTTTTCAACAAACAAAAAAAAACAAGAATAAAATAAAACACAGTGTCAAACAGTAATTTTGCTTAGCCCAATGATAAAAAAGTCACAAAAATGTAAGCTCCACCTGCAATACAGTAATTTCAGAGAAGATATACCCTGTAAGAAACACTTTGCTACAGAGAAAAATAAAGCAGTAACAGAAGATATACCTTGCAAAAGACAATTTGAATCAGAAGATCACAGCAGTCATCTGTTAGCACACACCTGTAGGCACACCTTGTAATAATGCAGAAGAAGGTATACCAGCAACAACAATTTGAAACAGAGAAAAGTAAAGCAATGAAATGTTAACAACAAACAGTAGCAATCCCTGTGAGTAAAAAATTAAAACAACACCACACAGTAAATCTGTTTAGCCAAAATAAGTCTTAATCCTTTTCCCTTGCTCTGGTAAGTTTCTCTACTCTGCCTTTCAAGCAGTCTTAGAAGGAAAGAGCTCAGGTGAAGCTAGGTGCCTTGGCCAGCAAACCAAGTCTTCTACCTTGTTTTTGTTTACAATCATGGTTCTGTTCTTACTGCATATTTCCTGAGCATTAGAAACACACCCAAACAGTGCAGTCACTCATAAGGCAGTAGCCTCCTGAAGAGACACTGCATCAGGAGGAACTAGACTGTTTTGTAGGTGTTCCCAAGTCCAGGAATGATGCATTTGGAGTTGATCAAGGAATGTAAACAAACCTGTTTTGGTATGATAACACCAGTATGTTGGGCAGTCTGTTTTTTTTTTCACTTTTTTAAATAAATTAAGAGTCAGAATCAAACTACCAGCTACATAAACAATCTTTACAGAATTTTGGCAATCATAAAATATGTTTTTTAAACTTGGGACACTTTGAGACCTAAGGGGGTTGACAGTGTCCCTTTAACTATAGGCTGATGCCTGGTTCCTGTGCTGTTCACCTGCTTCCCCTGTATTTGTCTCCCAAGGCTGCTGTTTAAATAACTTGGCTCAGCCTTGATACTATGTACCGGTTGCTGTGTCTATCAGGTGCCCCGTTTTTAACATTGTAGGGTGTTGTCCATGAATTCCATGACTGCTGGGATCCATTGCAGAATAAATTATCCTCTACTCATAGTCCACAGTCTTATATTAATACCAGCCTTCTGAGGCAATACCCTGCAAACATGCACCAAATTGTCAATGGAAGGGTATCCGAAAAGTCTGGTGTTAAATTTGGACTCATGTCACTATTATGTTGTCCAGAGATGAGTTGCTGAGATACCAAAGTTTGAGCTGACAGGATAGTAGATGCTAGGGGCTAATGTGGAGGAGGTCAGGGAGGTCTCAGTAGGGGGTGCACGGGTCTACTAAAAGGACAGTGCCCTGGACTATGCAGAACTAAAATGAGTCAGTTCAAACTGGTGGCTGAACTGCATAGTTGGTTCAACTGTGTAGTGATTCAATAAAAAAAACATTTATTCATTGTTCACTGAAGCAGGTGATGGTGCAGTGGATCAATGGTGATAAGGACACAGGGTTAAGAGAGAGCGAGCGATAGAGTGAGAGAGAAAGACAGAGAGTGTAACAGTGGCTGCTAGATTCTGCAGTTGGTTGGCAACACTGGCATGCAGAAAGAGAGAGGGAGATAGAGCAAGAGAGAGAAAGAGAGACAGAGTAACAGTGGCTGCTACATTCCTTTTCTTCTCTGTCTGTTTAGGTCTTTCTATCTATGATGCACACCTCCTGCAGTGTCCCATCAGTTTGTAGGTTGGGGGCAGTGGGAAGAACAGAGTCAGTATCTAGGGGTGCAGAACTGCAACACAGTGTGTGTCAGTGTGTCTGTTTCAGTAAGAGTTGTCCTGTGTCCAAAGAAACCCTGTAAATCTGCCAAGAGAGACACACAGTCAGACAACAGGTGTTGGGGGGAGTGGAAAATTACATCTTTTATACATGGCACCAGAAGACGCTATGTAGAAGAAACATAACAGGTCATGCCAATAGTATATCTATGACATTTCTGTGTGCACAAGTGCATGGAAATGTGGAGTTTTTCATAGGAACTATTTTGCAAAGTGGCAGGATACAATATGTATCTTGGTGTTTAAAAACGAGAAACAACTCCTGTGTTTTGAATAATCCATGTTATAAGTGCAATAACCCACTCCAGAGTGTGTGTTTATAGGCATTTAATGCATGCCTTGAGTGCTGTGAGCACACTTGTCCTGCAGCCTCATGCCTCACAACACACCCCAAGCATGGATTAAATGCTTATAAACCCACACCCTGTCATGGGCTAGTGATTCCTTATTAAGTACCGTGGCGGGGCTAGGTTCAAATACTGACAGTAGGTCATTCCTGTACATGTGCTGACCACTGAGAGAGAGAGAGAGCTGTATGCCGGTAGTAAAAAGATGGGGGAAAGAGAAGAAAGAGACACACACACAGACACACACAGAGACACACATACACACCAGGCACTCTTCTTCGGAAGTTAAGAGAAAGCCCTGCAGTAAAAGCCCTTGCATGAAGTAACAGTTTTTCTCCTGGTGGCAAGTCACACCACAGATGTGTCTGTCTCTGTTTCACTTACTACACACTTTCCTCCATTGGGGAGAGAGAGAGAGAGAGAGAGAGAGAGAGAGAGAGAGAGAGACAGACAGACAGAAAGTGAGCCTCTGTCTTGTTGCTTGGGGGGGAGGGGTGCTGCTTGGCAAGTAACATGTTTTTTGTTCATATTGATTTTTAACTTGTATATAAATACATAGTTTAAGATAAGTATAACTTGATGAAGATCATTTCAGATTAAAAAACCCATGAAAGCTAACCAGCTTCTGTGACACCACTGGAACACTGATGCTTCAACAACAGTTATGACTTTGGCAGTGCACAAAGCTTTAAATGGTAAAAGTGAAGAACTCTGAAGAAAGGTGGCACATACTGACTTTAAAGCAGGGAGATATATCATTCCACTGCTTGTTCTAGAAACATAGAAACAGAATTTGACAGCAGATAAGGACCAATTGGCCCACCTAGTTTGCTCTAATCTATTCCTTTTGAGGAATAATGGCTCTTGTTTGTGGTAGCAGAAAGAATACCCTATAAATGCCACCATATTGTATAGCTCACATGTACAATATAAACAAACAGATATGGAACACAGCTTCCTGTGATATAACTCAACTCATTTTGACTAATTTGCTGTATATAGTTAAGGGCTTTCAAACAAAACTTGAGACTAGTAGTGTTTTAGGACACCAAAAGATTTTATGTTATTGTACTTTTTACATAAAAAAAAAATACCACCCCTCCTGAAGGGTGAAGCAGAAGCTGTTGTGCCGCTTCCTAAACATCACCGCAAGACATCCTGCACCGATAGCTTTGTTCTCTGCTTTGTAGTGCCACTGTCCAAACTTTTCAAAAATAGGCATTCAATCTTGCGTGTTCGTAATTTTTCATGATTGTGTTTCAATAGCCCACAATCATATGGCACTAGACCATTGGAATATGCCATGCAGTTATGGCCTCACCCCATAATTGCACTAAACACCCATTTCATGTAACTATGAGATGCCTAGGTATGCCCACACTGCTGTTTATTTTATAGACTTCATTAGGTTTTTTTTTTTACTTTTGTTTGCATTTACAATTATTTCTGGTACAGTTGTCTGTCCTATTTGCCAATATTGAATATCTAGTAGTGGAAGCTATTTAAATCAAACTTACACACTAACTGTTCATGGTATCTGCCTGCTTTGAGTAAATTAATTATGCAGTGCAGTATATATGCACATCAACAGTGTTGATGCTAGATCGTTCATGTTAACTAGTTTAAATAATATGCTCACTATGAACAGGCAGTCTGAAATTTGTAATACTAAGTCTACATTTTGTAATGCTTAATCTGTAAATATTCCCTGAGCAGAATAACATGTATAGTATGACTTGCACACACTGTTCAGACTGTTCACAGTAGTTAAATTATTCAAACTAGCCAACGTGAAAGATCTGCCATCAGCCACGTTGGTATGCACACACATTGTACTGCATAATTAACTTACTCAAACACGTAGGTTACTGTGAAATATTAGTGAGTAAACTTGATTTAAACACAAATTCCAAAACTAAATATTTGATATTGGCAAATAGGACTGACTACTGATGAGCACATACTGCACACACTGTCAGTAGATGTCTAACAGACAAGCTTTCACTCTGCACAGTACCCTGTTGTGGATTCTTTTTTTTTTGTTTGTGTGTTTGTTTTTGCCATTGTAAGCTGGCTATTTTAAACACATAAGTTCTATTTTTTTAATATAAAATTTCTTTAGTTGAAAACTCATGTGTTTGTACTTTGCAGCTTGCCTGTAAGCAACAGAAAATCACAAACTAAGTTGTCATTTAAACTCAGATATGCTGCCACTGTGCACTCTGTCAAACAGCATGGACCAACTCTCTTTTCAATCTCTTGTATTCAGTGTCAGCAAGTTGTTCTAACTTTATAGTAAATCTCTTATTTAGAGATCAAATACCAGACTTATTACTCAAATCAATATATGACAATAATCAATAGAAATTCACCATCAATAAGATTAAAAGTCAATTAACTTTGTAAAGCGTTGTTATCATGTACTGTTTAACTTATGCTGCTCATGAACAGTCAGTTGCTAACTGTGATTTTAGAGACATTGTTTTTCTCAACAAATAATCAGAAATTCACTGAAAGTATAAAAAGGGTGACTTTTGCCTCATGAAACACTGTCCCTAAATAGCAAGCAACAGGGAGTCTAGTATCCAGGGTTTTTAAAGCAGTCTCGTGTGCAGCATGTTAACAGTCTAACACAAATGATTCCTAAGTGTTTTAAACAATGCATTTATTAATCATGGCTTTATGAATGTAGGGGGTTTATTTCTAAATAGATTTATTTATTTTTTTTACAAAAAAAAAAAGACATGCTTTTACTTGTCACTGGAAAAAAGAATACTTCAGTCTCAAAACAGTACATCCTGCCAGCTTTTGTAGACCCCTTGTTTCTTGTTTCTTCTGCAATTTTTGTAAGTGTGATGAGTCAACATCTTGGTGTCCATGGTTTTCCAGGTCTGCAGTTAGATCTGGTCGGAACTTTTCCTTACCACAGTCTGTCCAGTCCAGTGTACCCCCCCCCCCAACACACACAACTTATAAGTTTTATGATTGTAGCCCCAGTAAAGCTTTTGTCATTTCATATTACCAGCATGCAAAACCCTTTAATCTGACATACAAGGATAATAAAGTATGTAAAGAAAGAGATTACTCAGATGTGATTCTACTGCAAGAGATGCATTTGTCAGGGGAGGAGCATGCAAAGCTGAGCAAATATGGTTTTCATACAACAGTATGCTGTTCTTGCCATAAGGGAAAATGAAGCGGGATGACTTCTTTCATTTCATATTCCAAAAGATTTCATATGCAGAATTCATACTCTGATCCAGATGGTCACTATGTGATTGTAGTAGGGGTATTGTATGAGACCCTAGTATCACTAATGAATGTATGTTTTCCACCCATCCCAGTCAAACAAGAAAGTGGTCCAGGCCCTTTATAACAAGGTTTTCTCTCTGATGCAGGGGCAACTGATCATGGAAGGGGATATCAAGTTGACCATAAACCCAGATTTAGAGATAAATAATTTTCCATATTTGTACCCCCAAATTCTTCACCTGCAAACCTATTGGCTCTAGCCAGAGTTTGTTTGATATGTGAAGGCTGTTGTTAACTTTTTATAAGTACTGTGAAACTGCAATTACAGGTATGTTAATTATATAAATACAGGTTTGGCATCAATGTAAACAGCAGCCTTTCAATTATCTCCCCATGAAGCTAGATTTGGGGATTTTTTTTGACAAAAATTGGCTTAGATCTTTTTTTTTTTTAATACAAAAGCTAAAAACTTCATGTGACAACAAAAGGCACCCTGGTGCAGTTCCATGCCAACCTTTGATAACACATACTTGCATGAAATGTGTCAGGCATGGTAAGGACTCAATTCTCCATGTACCGCCATTGCATTCTTATTGCTGTGTTGCAGACATTTGATTTAAACCTTCGTAAAAGGATGTTTTTGTGAAATACTGTAGACAAACTGAATTTTGCTGTGATTTGTACAAGCAATAAAAGCGAGCACATGTTAAGATAAAATCTTTTTTCTAAAATTCTTCTTCTTAGTTTTTCAGCACTCCACATCATCTTGACTGGTATCTGACCCCTGCCTCTTCATGGAATGTAAAATGCAGGCAGTGGCATAGCTCTCCCTGGATGCAGTTTCACTTCTACTTCATTGTGGCACTTTGAAAAACAAAATTTATAGACACATTAGCTAGCTTATATGTTCACTCATGTTTGGTATTTAGCTGCTTGCTTTCACATTGTCCATGCATATTACCATGAAAGCAGGGTCTGTGCCTTCTAGATTTCATCTGTGAAGGCTCCTAATCTATATCTGATATCACAGCTGCCTGTTAATGACATCATGATTGCTTCCATAGCAACAGAGTGTGATGTCACAAGCAGGCAACTGTGATGAAAGTTTGGGTGTAGAGACATCAGAGGAATTCTAGGAGGCAGTAATCCTGTTTCCGTGTTCATGTCAATAGTTCTACTTTAAACATACAATAAATAGAGTAAACATACGCATGATAACCTGAAATTTATCTAAAATTATTTTGTCATAGTTTCTCTGTTATATCTGTGCTGGTGGCTGTCTCTGCTTATCTTACCACAGTGATTTCTTGCATGGATGAGTGAGTCAGGGAATAGTTGAGTGGAAGTGGATGGGGAGTAAGGGTGATGGGTGCTGAGTGTGTGAGCCTGGTAGGGTAATTATGAATGTTTTAACAAGGATCAGGTGTGGAGACCACTAGACTACCAGGGATGATAAATACATTTAGGCTCTTCCTTACTGTGAGATTGGAAAGGGGGTACCATTAAACTACCTGGAATGACAAGCACTTATTCACTCAGGGATTGGGTAGGCATGGCACCAATTCAACTACCAGGGCTGATGTTGTTTTTTACTTGGTGATTTGGTGGGGAGGGCACCAGAACTAATACTGCTGGTGGGGGGGGGGCAGAGGGTCATGCATCGCTGTGTGTGTGTTGATATAAGCAGAGTTCTAGAAGTTTAAAAATGCACTGCCTTGGCAGCTTGTACCTGCTTCCTGACCTCTCTGAATATTCCACTGTGCCATGTATGCAAGCAGGTACCCACATTTGCATGGGCACTGTGGTGTGTTCAGAGCAGACATGCTATCAACTCTCCGCAGCACTGGGAGTACCTTTTAACTTGGCCCCCGCACTATTTGGAGGAGCCAGGTCAGGTTATAACAGTGCTATGCCTCCAGGCACCATCCTAACCTTCGGAATATCAGTTCCCCCATATCTTTTAAAAGTCATTGAAATTTCATTTGAATAGTTTGAATGTAGCACGTGCAAATATTATCAGTTGCACTGATATGTTTATGTTTGAATGTTTGCCTTTTACATCTCTTTTGTATTGTTGCGTGGCACCCTTACTGTCCTGTTTGTGTTTATAAATGGTTATATTATGCACATGGGCCTATACAGTTACCAACCATAAAAAAAAAAATCAATAAATAACTATATAATAAAGAAACAAATAAGTAGAAAAATGCTCTGACATAACAATATCAAAACTACGGAGTGTCTCCTATCACTCTCTGGTCTTTGGAGTAAGAATGTTTTTAATTGGTTAGGGAGAGTCTACCTGCAGCATTATCAGTTCTTGCCAGGTTGGCATTATTCTCTAAGGAATTGGCAGCTACAAATGAGCACAGAGAAGATCTTCTTTTCTTATTCCAGTCCACAATAACAGTGAGTACACTGGACAATAATAGAAAAGCTGAGAACTATACAAGCTGACTATACTATTTCTAACTGGATCATTGGATGGTTAACTGATAGAAAACAACATATATCTACAAATGGTCATTTGTCTGACATTGGCAATGACAGGAGTCTCACAGGATCAATGTTAGTGCTCATCCTTTTTCAGATTTTTCTCTCAGACCTTACCAAAAATTTAAATGGTTGGGTAACGAAATGCGCTGATGACACCAAGATCAGTGGACTGTGTAAAACTCCTGCAGACATGAACAACATCCAGCAAGATCTGGACAGGTATCCACTTGAGCTCAAAACTGGCATATGAAATTCAGCTTAGATAAATGTAAAGTACTGCACATAGGGAAAACAAATAATAAACTACATATACTTTATGTGGGTCACCTTTAGCAGCAAGTGCTGTGGAAAAAGATCTGGGCTTCACTGTATCTGACATCTTAGGAACAAACAAACAAACACACACAAAACACAACTGAAAAATGCAATACTGTAATATGGTCTCTTAAAAGAAACATAACAACTAGGGATAAGGCAGTTCTAGTCCCATTGTATTGAGCTTACATCAGACTACGATTGAAATATGCATCCCAAATATGGTTTCCTTATGAAAAAAAACCCCAGAAAAGGATAGAACTGAGAAAGTAGAGAGGAGATATACAAAATCTATCTTCAGTCTAAGAGACTTGAAATACCCTGATAGGTTGGCTCAACTAAATTAAGTGTCTATTGAAACTAGAAGGCTGTGTGCAGACTTACTGGTTAAGTATAATGTGATGCGGGATCCAGACCTAATGTGTGACCTAAATATTTCCTTTGACAGTGACCATAAGAACACTATGGGATACCCACTCCTAATAATGTGAAACAGGTTTAAACATAACCAAAGAAAATACTTGTTTTCTACCAGGATTGCAAATCCCTGGAATACGCTTCCCAAAAGTATTATAGTGAGTCATACTAAAACTGAATTCAAAGCTAGATTGGATAGGCACATTGCATCTGGAGCTCCCCTGTAATATTTTAAGAATTAAAATCCTAAGGAGCATTTATGGTCTTCGCCTACTCACTCCAAAAAGACCTCAGTATGAGTCACCCACTCATATTAGGGGAGTAAATTAGATGTTGGAATATTAAATGCATTTATTCTTCAATTGCTTACAAACATAAACACATACATACAGTACATACATATACATGTACATACATACTGTACATTTATACTCTACATATTGAAGATACATACAGCTTTAGGAAGAAATGAAGACCACCACCAGTTTTATTGAAATACTCTGTCACCCCTTTTTATGTTGGTGTGCACTTGTACAGCCAACACCTTGTGGTAGTAACAGATTTGGAGGCACGGTCACTGTGGGCAAATGCAGGGCACACATCAGTAGGTGCGTTCCTCATTCTCCAGTAAGCCAGCAGCAGGCAGTGACATCAAGCATCCCTAATGTGGCCACCAGATCTAACAAAAGTTCACTGCAATGAGAGTGAAGCTCTCATGCAGCAGGACCACAACATGCCTCCCGACGTGCATGCAACATGGCAGCACTGACTGCCGCCGTTGCCGCTGCCTGTTACAATGCCAATGGGAAGGCCCACTCCCCATCAGCATAATGACCCCCCTGCCATTTAAAATATATGCCGAGGGGGTGCCCAATCCCCCTCAGCATCATGTGCGCCACCCCAACAGTCTTTCTTTGCTGGTGGGGAGTCCAATCCCCATCAGCTTTAATCCCCCTTGATCTTTATTTTGCCAACGTGGGAGCCCACTCCCCATTGGCATAATGCTCCAACCCACTTTTATTGTGTGCTGAGGTGGGTGCCCAATCCTACTCAGCTTTTGTCCCCCTCCTTGGTATATGCTGACATGGGTTCCCAATCCCTCGTCGGCTAAAGAGTACCCCCCAAAGAACACTTAGGTGTCATGCTGGGAGCCCATCCCAGCATGCCAAATCCCCTTGAAAGAAAAAAGAAATCCTGCAATGTTTTTTTTTGTTTGTTTAAACCCTGTAAAAAAGAAAATGGGCCCTTGCCATCTCCCTGACCCTCTCCCACAACCTACACCAACCCTCTGTGCACTCTGCCTCCCCACACAACCCTTCACCCCATACTTACCTCTGTAGTCAAGCATGACGATCTTCGGTGGACCGTGAACATGTCTGCACTCTTCAAAGCAGACCGCAAACTGAAGAAATGCCGGTAAGCTGTATAATGGCATAAATAGGGTTTTTTCAACTTTGGTGCATATTTCAGCCATTTTGGGGAATTTTGGCATAAAACTTTCAACATGGGGTTCTTGGGACCCCTCCTCATGAACACAGGCACTGTCATGGCATTTTTAGGTCCTGAAAGATGATTTCGCAGTCACTGCACAGAATCACCTTTCGGGACTGATTAACAAAATGACAGTGCCACTGCCCTTGAGGCAGGCTCTCAAAAAGCCTATGTTGCAAATTTGGTGGAAAAAATCCCAGAAATGACTGTTTTATGAGCGTGCATTGTGTAGTTTCCACACATGCTCGTAACTTCGTGAATCTGCAATACTTTCACTCCAGATTTTCAACATTGGCATTTTTTCACACCCCCTTATGAACATTACAGCTATCATTTTATGTATCCTGGTCAAAATGTGTTTTTGCACATCCGGCGCAGAATAGCGTGGCCGCTGTGCAAAATCAGTTTTCGGGACAGTTTGAGGAAATTATACTGATACTGTCCATGAGCAGAGGTTCTAAAATGCCTATGTCGAAAATCTGGTGAAGAAATTCCATAAAATGTCTGTGTTGCAAGTGTGTGTTGCACAGTTTCCACGCACCCTTGTAACTTTGTAAATTTGCAATATTTTCATGCCAGATTTTCAACACTGGCATTTTTTTACACCTACTTATGAACAGTACAGCTGTCATTTTTTCACATCCTTCCCTAAAAGTGTTTTTGCACCTGAGCTGCACAATGGCGTGGTCACTGTGGGAAATCAACATTTGGGAGACATTAACAAAATCACAGTGCCACTGTTCATGAGGTGAGGTCCCAAAATGCCTATGTTAAAAATGTGGTTAAACAAATCCCAAAAATAATTGGGTTATGGACGTGTGTTGCACAGTTTCTATGCATGCTCATGACTTCACCCATTTTTCATATTTTCACTCCAGATTTTCAGTGTTGCCATTTTATCACATGTCCTCATGAACAATACAGTTGTCATTTTCCACATAGTGCCCAAAATGAGTTTCCGTACCTGTGTTACCAAATGGCATAGCTGCTGTGCAAAACCACCTTTCACCTAACAAACTGATAGTGCCACTCTTCATGAGGTGGGCTCACAAAAGGCCATGTTGAACATTTGGAGTGAAAATAGCAACACACGCCTATGGTGTTATGGTTTCCAACTGCAGAGCCCCACCCTGTAGAGACTGACAGGCGTCAGGGGTGTGACTTGGGATCATCAGCTGTAATGCTCACACCATTCCACCCCCAACCCCACCTGCAGCCAGTGACAGCCATTGTGGTGTGCCTTGCAGTGTCCGGCCATAAAGTTCCCCCCATTTTCCTATACTGTACCCACTTCAGCATATTTCCTTATGGAATGGGGTACATATAATGTCCAAAAACCCCAATGTACAGAACGACACTTGTCAGTGTCTACAGGTAGGGTGAGGTAAAATTATATGAGCGTTATAGCTGATGTCCCCGATGCACACTTCAATGCCTGTCGGTCTCTGCAGGGTGGGGATGGGGTTGGTGTCACTTCAGTACTTCACTGCCATTCCTATTACGCATCTCTAATTCCTGCATTACCAATGCCAATGCCAGCAAGACAACATTCGGCATTGATAAATGCTTGTTCTTCAATGTACCTATCAAGTATGAGCTCAAAGATCATTTCAGTGTCTGATTATCACCTGCTCTGGAAGTCTTTTTCAGCGATCCACCCTGTGTGCTGTACATTTGCTCTGCTGACATTACCCCTGAGTCCTCCTTTGTTTATGAAACTATGCATCCATTTGTTTTCTCATCTTTGTCCATTTTGAAGAGCTGTATTCAATACAATTCCCCTCATCTGTACCTATATCTATTGGTGTTTTCTAGGCCTCTTCTAAGATCTCACACTCCTCCATGGTTGAGTCTCTTTCCTACATCACCTCCCACCCCTCCTCAGGCAAATTCATCCTCCTTGGGGATTCAGTATAAACCGTCTCTCCCCATCTTCCAAATCTATCCACAGGATTGAGTCCCTAAACCTCCCACAGATTATTTTGGAACCTACTCAACTCAGTGCCCTCTCCACCACCTATATCCTTTTGGACTAAGTTCTAATCTCCCACCTTCACCATATTTGCCACAGCAGGAATATTATTGCACTCATTTAGAGACCACTCTATGAAGTTCTGCATCAGGAAAAATCTGGCATCCCCCTCCTCTCCAAAATACATCTGATTAAGGTTTCTCCAGTTGCTAAACATCAATGCTCTACTGAGCAACCTCACTGAAATTGATCGGTCAGTGGTCCTCTCTGCCACTGATATCAGTGTAGCCTTCACCTCATTCCACTTCAAATTATCATCTGAGACAAGCACTCCCCACTCAAGAAACTCAGAGTTAAAATTTCCCACCTCCCCTGAATGACTTCTAAAATCATTGTTGTATGCAAGGTCTATGATTTCACAGGGGCCCATGTTAAACAATCCCACTCCTCTCCTGACCCCAACTCCTACAGATCTCTGAGGAACAAATGAACAAAGGCTGTCCAGGCCACAAAATTGAATTATTTCAAGCCAACCTCCAGAAAAAAAACATTATTTCTGAGCTAGGTTCTGGAAGGTTATCCAATCTATTTTTGACCTCCCTGACAAGTCCGGTCCCCCAGTCCACGAGGTTAATGGATCACCTGTGTCTGACCATACCCCTGTTACTACTCACTTCAATGAGTTCTTCACAACCTACACCATCCTTCCTTCTCTCCCTCCTTGCACCTTTCCTTCCCACTTCCTCCTCCCTCCCCTACACACCCAACAGGTTTTGACTTTCTTCTGTCTTCATCCAGGAAACCCTGTTTGCCTTCTCCTCCCACCACTTGCCTAAGTCCATCCCTGATGGTCTGGATCTTAAGCTCCTCCACCTCTCTGCTTCTGTCATTGCAACTCCTCTTACTCATCTACTCAACTTTTCCTTCTCCCTCTGTGCTTTTCCTTATTACTGGAAATTGACCAAAGTTATTCTACTTCACAAAGGGATGTCTCTCCGGCAACTTCTGTCCCATTTCCTCCCCCATGCCCACAAGAGAAACTAGTATACCCTTGCCATTTACCTCTTTTCATCCTCCAACTTCCTCTCACCTTTCCAATCTGGTTTCTGGATGCACCATTCCACCATATCCTCCCTGTTGCTTGTCAGTGATTGCATCTTCTGTGCGATAGATCAGGCTCACATAACAGCTGCCTTGTCATCAATCTGGCCAAAGCCTTCAATTTGTTGTCCCGCCCAATACTCCTGAATGAGATGAGCTCTTCTGGCTTGTCAGCTCCCCCTGTTGTTTGGTTCTGTTCCTACATCATGGTCCATCAACAATCAGTACAGGTCAGAGGTGTCCTTTCACTCCCACTACCCATCAAAGCTAGGGTCCCACAGGGCTCCATGCTGGATCCCATCCTCTTCTTCATTTTCCTAAATGACCTCCCCTGTACCTGTGATGACTCACATCTGTGTATGTATGATGATAGCACAGTCCTCTTTATCTCAGATCCCTCTACCACATCTCTGGAAGGTCTGCTCCAGCGGGTCTTTAACAGTGTTCTGCACTGCTTCCATTCCATCCAACTCTGGGTCAACACTAAGAAAATGGTGTCAATGACCTTTGCTACCAGTCAGAAACTGGCTAGACTCATGCTCCCCCTCCTCTGTTCACCACACTGAATGGCACCCCTCTTGAAGCAGTTCAATCTTTTTAGTACCTCAGTGTATGGCTTGACAATCATCTCGACTTGTCAACCCATATTGATGTCATCCATGCTAAACGCCTTCCCAAGCTTGACACCCTTTACTGGAACAAAGACTGCTTATCTCTGCAGGTCCAGGTGGAGTTTGTTACCAAAATTATGCTCCCTATGTTCAGCTATACAGATGTGGTCTATAGCACCACCCACTCCACTTCCTTTGCCAGACTGGACACCTTCTGTAACTTCTTCAGCAATTTTGCCACAGACTCCCCTCCTCACATCCACCATTGTTCCCCCTGCTCCTCCTTATCCATCTTCCCTTTGCCCTCACATCACCAGGCTCACTGTGAACCTTCCTATCCAATTTCTGGTTTGGTTCCCTTCCCTCTTATCTCTATTCAGTCTTCTCCCAATTCCCCCTAATCACCTGTTCCCTTTGTTCCAGAGATCATCACACTGTCACCACTCCTCAACCCTGCTCCTCTGCTTGACAATCTGTCTTCTCTTATTGACTACCCCCACTCAGGACTAACTGCCCTCCTCCATCCACCTCTCCTCATCCCCTGGCTCCTTCAGACACCCATTGAAACTGAAACCCCATACCACCTCTTCTTGTTACCCCTCCTCTTGACAATTACCTCAACCTAAACCCATCAGTCCTTAGTAATGCACCTGACTGGGTCTTCACTGCTTCTGGTTACACCACCTCTTTACATCAGTTCTTCAATCCTGTACTAGACCAAGCATAAGTTCATCCTCCTGGCCTCTCACCTGTTGTCAGTATAAGATTTGAACTCCCTGTTTGTTTTTTAATTTTTTCTTGCTACCATTTTCTCATTTGCACTTGTTTGGACAGAACTATTTGAACTGTGACTGCACCTTGCTCCAAGTCCTAATCAAATATTTATTTTTTGTGTTTATTCACAGTTGTACTTTCTTATTTACAAATGTTTGTTAGTCTGATGTGTTACTGTGTATTGTATTGTGTTCTCACTTTGTTCTCCTCCCCAGGTTTTGCCAGGAGATGAACCTTGGCTCAGTGTGCCTCTCCCTGTTACCAGTTTTTAAATAAATAAATGAATGAAAATGTTATCACTTTTAAATACTTTAAGTTCATGATCATGCCCCCTCTGATTCTACTTTTTTCCATGGAAAATAGTCCCATTTCTGTCAGCTGGTCCTCATAGTCTATTTTGGCAATCCATCCACCATCTTGGTTACTCTGCACTGTGAATTGTTAATCATTCCAACATCTTTCCACAGATACAAGGCTCAGAACTACACACTGTTTCAGGAAGGGCCAAAATAAGGATTTGTAAAAGGAATGCTAATTCCGACACTAAAGTTACTTTTGATGCATGCTGTGATTTTGTTTGCCTTGCTAGCTGCTGCTCCTCACTGTAGCTCTCATTCTTTTTCAATAGAGGTTTTTCATTTCTTTCCTGCCACCGACATCCAGCAGGGACATACCCTGGTCCCCGGGATGCATCCCATCAAGTCCTTGTTCTGCAGCTCTGCTGAACCCTGGCCACTCACTGGTTAATCCCACAGTATACCTATCATCTAAAGACACCACAGAGGAGGTCCACCCCTCTCCCCCCAAAGGGAGTAACCTGAGTGAACTAGGATCCAGTGCTGGCAAGCACTAGGATCCAAGGGAGCTGCAGAGGCCTAGACTGTCATATAGACGGAAGTGTTTATTTCTTCATTTTCTGTCTCATCCCTCCTCTTCTGATGTGAACACAGCCCAGGGCCTCACATGCTCACAGCCAACTTTGCATCTGTAGCTAGATTCCTGGCCCAGCCACATGGGTCTCTCTGGCATTGAAGCTCTCCACTGACCCTTCCCAGCTGAGGCACACTGCCACAGGAAGTTGCCTTGGCCTGTCCTGCTTCTCACCATGGTGACTGAACTCACTTCCAAACACAGGCTGCTTGCAGGGCAGCACAGCAAGCTGCTGATGGACCGTAGAGTGGTGAGTGTTGCCCCCAGTTAGGGATGATGTTGATCATGCTCCCTGGTTTATTTTCTTCTTGGTATCAAAAATGTCTATCCCATTAGACAGTCTTAGCCTGATGCATGGTTGCTAGGTGTGATGTGGCAAAATGGAATGCAATTGGGCACCACATTGAACCACATGCTTATCTCAAAGGGCCAAGTTGTGTATCAGGACCTGGGGGAGGGGGGTGGGGAGTCCCCACTGTGACTAATTCTTAATGCAAATGAGCCATCCTGATCTTAGAGTGTATAGATAGGTTTTGTCAACTCTAACACCTGATGTATGACAAACGTACATTTCTGCATGGCACAACATCAATCATTCAGTGCTTATCCATGCTCAGATATCTGTGGCACATACACTACTGCCAATGTTGTTCCTTCTACTCACCCAACCTCTACCTTAAGGCAGCTTCTGCTGGAATTCTAAGTATGATGCTTGGCCTCTTCTGAACATCCTAGGGATCCAATGCCAGTGTGTCTAGTGCACTTACCCGGTCAACAAAAACTAAATAATAATAATAATAACTGTCTTTACTCAGCCCTAAACTAAAATCTGTCCCTGGTGTCAAATATATTACCTCTGTTTGCCTGCACACCAATTTCTGGCATGGCCCCTGCCATTCTCAGCCTCCACTAGCATCTGGCTTCATGGTTGCATCCATAGCAGTACCACCCTGAAATGCCTATGGTAGTTACAGTAAAAGGGGTGCTGTTACATGTACAAATACTGTACACCTTGAAAGTGCTGCAATGTGGTGAATTTCCCTGTTGACCATTTTCTTGGGGTTACCCCTTACAATGTGGGGAAGGACTGTGACCCAATCTGAGGATAGCATGTAGGGTCACAAGCAAGAGACTGTTGTAAAATCATTGGTACTATTGTTTTGTGGTAATTCCTTTTGACGGTACATCATGTCCTTTACTTATTATCCTCCGACACTTTTGTAGGCAAAGCCTAAGAAAACAAGGAAGAGTAGGTATTACTTAAGGGGAGGATGAAATGTTCACAACATGATTAATGTCTTAAGATAAATGAACATTAATTTGAAAAACACAGGTACTAATTATGAAATGTATAGCATTACCAAAATTCAGACAAAGTTGAAAAAAAGTATTAATTTTTTAAGCCATGCAATTGAAAGTGTCAGTAATAAAAATAGTGTTAACATTACCAGCATTATAAAAAAACAACATAATATTATTCAATGTTAAGCTGCCTATGCAGCTAAAAATGTTGTATCAACATTTCAGACACATGGTTTCAGACACTGTGGACATATTCACAATGCAGCCTATGCATTAATGCACACCAGGTACACACAAGAGGCACATATCCAGCCTTTGCATGTCCAAAAGGGCTACTAAGACATGGATAAGAGAGAAGAGGAGGGTACAACTGTACACCAGGAATTCTTGTAGATGTGGCAGGTGTGGTTAAATACCACTGGACACCAGGTATACTTGAACAGGTGGCAGAGTGTGTGAGGGTTATGCCACTAGATACCTTCGACTACTTGTTACAGGAGTAAGGTGAAGGTGGGCATGCACATGTACTGTTGGACTGTTTTACCCAGGGTGGGGTAAGTGTGGTGAGCAGTGATGTAACCAGGTACTATATGCCATGAAAAGTATAGATAATATCGTCCAAAAGCAATCAATTTATAATAACTTCTTACCTCACATTCACTGAAGTTTGCTTAAACACCTTACATTGGGAAGACAGTAGCTGCTATATTCAGTATAACCACTGTTTCTTTACATATGTACTGTATGCATACCACTGCTCATAATGAAAAGCATTTATTTGCAAGTGTATTTTTTCTCTCCCAAATGCAAAGCTGATTACAGAAGGAACAGCTTGCCTTGCACTTCTCTTGCACTGCGTTAGCATAATCTCTGCATATTTTAAAATGGAGGTGTCATGCAAGGATAATGCAAGGGGCTATGCAGAATGACAATGCTTTCTCACTTTTAAATATAATTTCAAATATATGCACACTGCAATCTTTGTAAATAAAAAAAGTAATTCTAAAGTGTGTGACTCAAGAGGGTGTATTGAGAAAAGATGTCTGTCTTTGGGATACACATGTTTCCAGTTGTTCCAGTACCACAGGTGGTAGAGTTCAGTGGACTATGATATTCCAAGCAGACCTGGGTTCGAATGCCAGCTACAGTACAGAAGGAAACTTATTTCTTTCTCACTTTCAAATAGTTTTTTTTTTTAACAAATACATTTTCTCTCTCTGAAATGCAATGCTAATGAATGAAGTAACAGATAGCCTTGCAGTTTCCTTGTACTGTGCCGGTCTAATCTCTTGCATACCTTTAAATGGAAAGTACATGTAAGGGTAATGCAAGGGTCTAGTGCTGTGCAGAATGTGGAATTCCACCGGTGGAATTAGCGCTGAATGATCATTCTGCTAGTGGAATTTTCACCGAAGTGTCACTGGTTCTTCTGCAGAATTCCACTTACTGTGATCCATGAAATAAAACTCAATGGAACAGCATTTCTTCCTCAGAAAATCATTCTGCAGCTATTTTCTGCTGTGGAATTGCACCATTCTTTTTCTGGCAGAATTTTGAAAACTCCACAGAATTTCGTTCCGCTAATATTTGAAAATTCCACATAGCACTACAAGGGACTGCAGTATGTGCAATGACAATTCTAAACTTGTATGCAAGAATAGTTTATGAATCTTTACTTGACATTATTTATTTATTTATTTGCTTTTGGCAACCAGGTGGGTGCACTAGACATAGAGATGCCTATTGTCAGGCATGACCCAGGAGCATACAAGTGAAAAATACATAAGCAGTATAATGTGATGCAGCACAAAGGAGAGGTAGACAATGGGATTATCTGCGACACAAACAATATTGTCAACTGGATTGTTATACAGAGATTAGACAATGTTAAACAATATAGACAGTACAGCTAGGAAAAGTAAAACTAAACAAAACAAGTGTCAACAGGTTTGTATTGGAGCTGTCCGGAAAGTGCAGAACAACAGTAAGTGCCATCGTGTGACGTAATGTTGAGAAAGAGGAAACGAGAGGGGGAGAGGGGGAGAGAGGGGTGGGAGACACGGTGAAAAAAGGGTAAGAGGGAAGAAGGAGATAGCAGGATGGAACAGGATGGAAGGTGGAAGGAGTGGAATGGGCTAGGGTGGATGGAAGCATGTCCAGGGATTTGAGGCCAGTAGATGTTCACGGTAGAGTTTCTTGAAACTGGCATGGGTAGGAGCTAGGCAACTAGTTTGAGGGATAGAATTCCAGTACTTAGGTACAGAGTAAGAGAAAGCACGTGCATCCATAGTGGTTTTGTGTCTAGGAATTAAGAGAGGGGCATAGTCATTGGATTTGAGACTATAGGAGGGGGTTTGGGAGTGTAACAAGGAGGTGAGAGATTTGGGGAGACCTGATCTGGTTACACCATCTAGTAGGGAGCCAAAGGCTAGTAGCTGGTGGGCAGAAGGACTGGGCCATTTTAGGTCAGTGTAAAGCTGACAGTGATGTTTGAAATGTGGTGATCCAGAGGCATAGCAGCAGATGTTATTGTAGGTGGTGTCCCAACTATGGAGCGAGGTCTTAGAAGCTCCTATGTATGTGACTGAACCATAAGCCAGAGCGGGAAGCAGTAGGCCTTGAGCCACAGCAAGCCTGGCAGATGACATGAGGGCATAGCTTGTATGGTAGGCACCTCCAATTTTTGTGTTGATCAATCTGCAGGTGGTGGTGATATGGAGGTCAAAGTCCAGGGATTCATGAAGGAGGATGCCCAGGTATTTGAAAGAGCTGGTGCTAACTACTGGGGAGCCATTTGCACACAACATTTGAAAGGAGTTGCGAGTTGATTTGAGTCTGGCTGGTGAACCGAAAAGCATAGAGTGTGTTTTGCTTGCATTAAGAACAAGATAGTTTTCACTTAGGCAGGATTGAATACTGAGGAAGCCTTTGGTTAGGGAGTGATTAATATCCACAACATTACTTCCATTATGGTAAATGACAAGGTCATCTGCACACAGCTAGGAATAGCAGTCTGGAGCAGCCAATGGGAGGTGATTTATAAAAGTAGAGAAAAGTAGCAGGCTGAGTATGGAGCCTAGGGGAACTCCCATAAGTAGAAAAAAAAGACTGGACATAGCTGAGTTAAAAGCTACAGCCTGCATCTGGTTGGTTAGGTAGCTATTGAACCAGGCAACTGTTTTGGTGGAGAAACCAAGTGAGTAGAGTTTGGTAAGGAGAAGGGTGTGGTTGACCAGGTCAAATGCCTTTGTTAGGTCAATCAATATGGCTCCTGTCAAGAAGCCAGATTCCATTGCATCATATATGCACTATAGTATTGTACAGTATGTGGATTTAGTGCAAGCATAATTAAAGTGGTTAACCACAAGGATATTAATATTATTGCAGGAGAAAAAGTGAATGACTTTCATTCTGAAACAAGAATGCTCCTTGCATTGTGGCTTCCTGTATACATGCGTGAAACTTGCTTTATAGTTAATGTCTAATATTTAATGAAGAGTTCATGAGGCAAGCATATAAAGAAATATCATTAACCTGTTGATGAGGTTCCCTAGAAATATGTTAATGTAGCAGAAGCTACTGTACATTGTAGCACATGGACAAATTATGATGTCACCATAGTAGGAGGCAGTTTTATGTGACGTGGGCAACCGCGGAACGGCGATCCACAGAAGAGCAACATCAGGGTGGCAAAAACAATTTCACCACCCTGACAACCTCAGAGCATGGGAAAATGGTGCCAGGGACTAAAAATACTTGCTTTCTGAGGGGAGCTACCCCCCCACGAGGTCTTAGCCCCCCCCACCCCTACTAAGAGTTCTCAACACCAGGGAGGTGCATGTCAGGGGTTCAAAAGTAAAACAAAATAAAATTTTGGGCCAGGCGCAAGAAAAGCACAGTAGCGCCTGGACCCAGACCCAAACCTGGATCCCCAGCACCGAAAGTGGAGGCCAACCCCGGATGCCACGGTGCAGCTCAGCAGCCGACCACAGTGCCACCTCCTCTATCCCCTCCCAGGCCATGCTCGCCATGCTCACTCCCTCCCTGTGTACATGTACATGTAGCGACATCCTTTCGCTAGGGTCGCCCACCCCACCACATCCAGTCGCGCTCCCTGCCCCCATGCCTTTCGGGCTTTCGCCCATATCACATTGCCATTTCAGATGGTGCTGTGATTAAGGTACCCACCTCACATGTTACCATGGGAGACAATGAAACAGTACCATATGCTTCAAAGTCCATCAGTATTTTTATGTCACCCACTCTGATGGGGCACTTTTTTGCCATTATCAGCTCAACTGATGGGTCCCTCGGGGACAGATGATTAACATGCAGGACCTAAAGTGGCTGGCATGCCCCCACTGCGATGGCCAGAGCTACAAGACAGTATCACCATAGATTCACAGCACATGTCCCTACAGTGAAGCAGGGGTTAAGGAAAATTATAAAAAGGCTCTCACAAATTCTGCAATCTGATTGGCTGTTAAGATTCCAACCACCTTACATTAATCCATATTATACTGTCATGTACAGCCTGATCACCATGGCACATGGATTCTTCCTGTCAGCATTCCATCCTCTAGCACTGCTGAATGTGTGGAATGATGCATTCTGATTTTGAACCAGCATTCTTAAACTGTTGGTGGAAGAACTATTTTATTAAAAATCTCCCTCTAAATGAGGAAAACATTCAAAAAGTAAACTTTTAACACATTACTTTTAGAACCATTTTTTTATAGTCGCAATAAGGCACTCCCAGGAGTTAGGGTAACAGTCAGTTAATCACCCCCTAGGGGCAATATGGCACTCAGCTGCACCTTGTCCCACATTACACCCCTAGGGGGTGATTAACAGACTGTTAATCTAACCCCTGGTCATGCCTTATTGCTTAAGTGCAAATCCAGTGAAACTGGAATTCACTTGCATTTTTTATTTAAATGTGTTTAAAATAAATGGATGGGGGGCACAAATTGTTTCTTGCTGTGTCTCTCAAAGAATGGATTTTGGTACATTCCTTTAATGTCTTACTTGTTTCTCATCTGGGCTATCAACAGTAATCACACCATTAAGAAGGAATCTTGTTTTTTTTTGTGTTTTTTTTTCAGATTACAATGTTTTGTTTGTTTAGTAGGGGTTTCAGGTTCAAATCCAGACAGGGAAGTAAAACATATAGAAGTTGAGGAGGCAATTATCCATACACAAAATGAGAACCAAAATGGTGTAAGAGGTAGCAGTCATGCCAGTACAATGAGAAGTCATGCATGCTTCCATTTAAATCACAATCATAATTATCTTTTTCTTTACCACCACATAAAATGCATTAGGACTTCTTGATCAAGAAACAGGATGGTTATTTTTAATACACTGAATTCTGTACATACCACACAAATTACCATTTCTGCATTTTTTTTTTTTTTATATTCAAAAACATAATAAACCCATATCCATTCTTTGTTCATTTTTTCTCTGTAGGATTGGACTTGATGGTGTCCCACAATGTAGGGAGAAAACCTATATGTTATTTGTAGTCTTTTAGAATGGAGGTGCCAAGGTCAAACACACAAGAAAGATAGATAAAAGTCTTCTGCTTTCATGCTTGTGACTTTCTTCATCTCCCGAATCCATCAGCAGAATAAAGAACAGAAGGCTGTCACTAAATGCAGCCATCAACTTTCAGAGAAAACAAGTACAAAGAGTTGCATTTGAATTGGGGTTGAACTGGTAACTCTCAGACTTCGATGCAGACAGTGATGAGAGTAAAGATCCCCCTCCCTTAGTGATACCTACCAATAGAAGGGAGAACATGTGCTAGACTCATTTGGTGTTAATGGAGTTGAGTTCTGTAAACTGGATGCTTGTATCCTAACATTCTTAACAAAGGCTACTGGAAATAAAAATTCCTGCACAAACACAAAAGTTAAAAGAGAACTGCATTGAATCTCTAGCCATTTTTCCCTGTAGAAGCTGATTTTTTGAAAACCAATTCTATTTCTGTTACTATTCCAGCTCTACATGCTTTTTTTATTATCCTAGTGGGTGCATCTGATTTACATATCTTTGTAGGTACCATTTTAAAACTTTGTGATGTAGTTTATGTCATTGCTCAGCTCTTCTGTTGTTTGCACAATGCATCCATAATCTACTACAGAACTCTGTGGTTCAAGAGCAACTCTGCATTTCAGCATATACTTTCATAATTAAGATGTTGCAGCATATATCATTTACTGCAAATCTTTTTTTCATTTTTCATTTTTTTTTAAGATTGGCAGCACAGCTGGGTACCCTGTTCAAACCCTCAGTATATAAAGCGTTTGCCTGTCCCTAGGTAACCTCACAGTGTATTTGTTTATGACATCATAGTGCTCATGTTGACAACAGATTGTAATGTCACAAACAGCAATTGTGAGGTTATCAGGGGGAATTCAAGTACATTTTGAAAGACTCTGTGTAATAAATACTACATTATTTACAATATTTAGCCGACCAAAAACAAAGAAAAAAAAGTAGAAAAAAACCCCTAGAAAACACTAACTTAATAATTGGTATAAATCTAGTAGTTTAAATGGTGTATTATAGTAGAGAGTTGCCCTTAGAGGGGCAAAAACTAAACCACACAGTTCTAAAATTAAGCAATAAGGCATGGCAAGGTGTGTGTTACTGTATAATAATGTCACTCCTGGGGTTGGTTGAAGCACGAAGCTTCACCTTGTGATTCCCCCACCCCACAAGTGACATTATTATACAATCATTTATAATTAAATTATAATTAAAGCTCTTAATTCTTAATAATTTATAGATACAATAATGGATGGGGTGGTGGGTATAGTGAGATTTTACACAGACCTGAGTTGTGGGATGCTACATAAACCCTGAGGGTGAAGCCCGAGCGGTTTATGAAAAGCATCCCACAACAAAGGTGCCTGTAAAATCGAGTTTTACACACCACCCCATCTGTTAATTTTATAATTGCTGGTCAGCACTTTTTATGTTGGCATGCGTGCAAAGCCAACATCTTGTGGCAGTGGGGATTTGGGGGCGCGGTCTCTGTTGGGCGAATGCAGAGCACGCACCAGTAGCTGCATCCCCCATTCCCCAATCAGCCTGCATGCCAATGCCACACCATGCATACTAAGCTGGCGAGCACATCTAAGGAAAGGTCCGCTGCAATTCGAGCAAAGCTTGTCAAATGTAACGGACCCTTCCTACATGCTAGCCAGCTAGTATCATGGTGGCACAGTGGCTGCTACTCTGCTGACAGCGCCAACTTTGGGGTGCCCAATCCCCCAGTCAGCTTGCCCTGCCTTGTGAAGTATGTGCTGATGGGGGAGCCCACTTCCTGTCTGCAGAATGTGCCACCCACCTCGTTGTTTGCCGACAGGGGTGCCCAATCCCTGTCGGCATCCGCCCCCCCTTCTCATTGTACTGTGCCGACCGGGGAGCCCACTCCCTGTCAGCATCATGTCCCCCCTTCTTCTGTGCTGATGGGGGTGCCCAATCCCTCATCAGCTACTGTACCCCCAAACAAAAGAAACAACCTGTAAAAGAAAACCGTCCATGTTTTTTCTATCGTACCTGTAAACTGAAAGCGGTCCCTAAGTAGTCTCCTTACCCACCACCTGCACCCACCCACTGCGCACTCTGCCTCCCCACCCCCCCATACTTACCTCTGGAGTCCGGCGCGATGATCTTCGCTGGACCAGGAACACGTCTGCACTCTCCAAAGCCGACCGCGAACAGAGGAAATGCCGATAAGCTGTATAATGGACTAAATAGGGTTTTTTTCAACTTTGCTCCATGTCTTGGGCATTTTTTGGAATTTTTGCACCAAATTTTCAATATGGGGTTTTTGGGACCCCTCCTCATGAATTCTGTCACAGCTTTGATGTTAATCAGTCCCGAAAGGTGATTTCGCAGTCACTGTGAGAAATCACCTTTTGGGACAGACTAACACAAGGACAGTGGCAGTGTTCATAATGTAGGCTTCAAAAAAGCCTATGTTGCAAATTTGTGAAAAAATTGGTTTTTTATGAGCATGAGTTGCGTAGTTATACTCACAATATAACTTTTAAGGACCACAATATTTTCCTGCCAGATTTTCTACATTGTCATTTTATACATCTCCTTGTGAACAGTACAGCTGTCATTTTTCACATCATGGCCAAAATGTGTTTTCACGCTTCCGGCACACAATACCATGGTCACTGTGGGAAATCAGTGTTCAGGCCACATTGCAAAAATGACAGTGACACTGTTCATGAGCAGATGTTCTACAATGCCTATGTTGAAAATTTGGTGATGATACTCCATAAAATGATTGTGTTATGAGTGTACATTGAGCAGTTTGCATGCACGCTCGTAACGTTGTGCATTTGTAATATTTTCACTCTGGATTTTCACCATTGGCATTTTTCCACACCTCTTGATGAACAGTAAAGCTGTCATTTTACATATCCTGCCCAAAATATGTTTTCACATGTCCGGTGAAGAATAGCATGGTCGTTGTGTGAAATCACTTTTTGAGACAGCTTGAGGATACAACAGTGACACTGTACATGACTAGGGGTGCTAAAATGCCTATGTTGAAAATCTGGTGCCAAAACTCCATAAAATGCCTGTGTTACAAGTGTGTGTTGCACATTTCCCATGCACCCTTGTAACTTTGCATATTTGCAATACTTACATGCCACATTTTTGCCACTGCCATTTTTTTGCACCTCCTTATGAACAGTACAGCTGTCATTTTTCACATCCTGCCAAACATGTGTTTCCACAATGCACTACCAAAGGCAATGCCAGCGCAACAACATTCGGCATTGACAAATGCCTTGTTTTGTTTACTGTTGCAGTGTTAAAAAAACACACACAGACTCATGCATGGTTCTGGTTTGTCCCTTTCCATTGGCTCTTACCTCTGAAGCACATCCAAATCATTGCTGGTGCCACTTTTTCTCTAGTGCAGCTTAAAACTACACAGTGCAGTTTTTGAATGGCTGGATCAGCCTGATCGAACAGGGAAGAGAATAACTGTTTAAAAACAAAAACACTCATGCTATCAGTGTGGCTGCTCCTCCCTAAGTAGCACGGAGGAGCTGCCATGTTCCTGTTACTGGAAAGCCTGCCCAGGAGGATTAAAGAGCCAATTCGGATGTGGTTCTTCTTTGGGTAACATGGTGTATGTTTGCCATGATAACCAGTGGGTTATAACGGGAAATTATAACTGGGTCAGACAATGTAAAACATTGCTGACAAGTCACAGCTTAATCTGGTTCAAGGTCAGTTGGCATTCATCTGTATCCCCCTCCCCCGAGTCGTGCCTGAAAATAGGCAGGATTTGTCTAGTGCACTTACCCGGTCAACAAAAGCTAAATAAAAATAAATAAATTATAATTAAAGCTCATCCCTAATTTTTATTGGATATGCTGCAAAGTAGGAGTTGTTCTCATTTTAGTCTAAGGTCAGACAAATTGTCCTTTTATAGTATTCCAAGAACTAAATCAAAATTTGGAGACCTTATCTTAGCAGTTGATGTCCCTCAAACATGGGAAATAATGAAGAAAAAGTATAATGTATGTATTCTGCTTCCCTATTCATATTTTAAGGCATCCTTGCAAATTGTGACTGCTTTGGAAAAGTATTATAATTACCTTGACTTCATAGCCTGAGAATTGAACCTTATGTATAGTCAGAATGTTGAATGTTTATGCAACTTTATTTGCATATGTATTTATATTTTTTATTTTGTGTATGTATTTATTGGATGCAATTGGAAAGGAGAGCTTGCTCTCAATTTGCCATCAAACAAATAAAATGATGATGATGATGATGATGATGATGATGACAAACACACACCCTGGGGTGCCTTATTGCTATTATACAATGGTTCATTTGTTAATTAAAAAAGAAGAAAGAGAAAAGTACATTTTTATGTATTTTTTCTTTGATTTTTGTGGGTGTAGGTATATGTTTAAAAACAAAGTCCAGAATATTTGTTCCACCACAAGGCAGAGCTGTGACAGAATAATCCTTCCTGCTGAGCCTTCCAAGCTAGTTCTTGTTCTCCTGTGTGTTGTCTCATATTACTCTGGCTTGTGCCCTTCCTGGTCATTAGCTTCCATCTCTGGTGCTTGAGGGTAAAAGTTCTGTTTTTTATTTTAAATTCAATTAGTTTTTTCTGTGGCTGACAAGCCATTGGTCAAATCTGTAGTGCGACTGTAAAGTTTGTACATGCTGACACAATCTCACCTCTGATGAAAATCAAGATGGAAATGTGAAAGGAAAAGTGTGCCTCCCACTGGGACTTAAATTCAGAACCTTTGCATTCTGTGCTATGCTCTAACCATCTGAGTTATGAGAGCCTCAGTGATTAGCAGACTTCTGTGTTTTCCCATGAGGCACATACACTCCTCTCTGTTGTTTTATAACCAGCAACTTAGGCATATGTCAGACACACAATTTTCTTAATGAAGTAAGGCCACTGCAAGGCAATTTTAAAGCAAGATGGAAATGTGGAAAGAAAAGTGTTCCTCCCACTGGGACTTGAACCCAGAACCTTTACATTCCATGCTATGCTTTAACCATCTGAGCTATGGGAGACTCAGTGATTAGCAGACTTCTGTGTTTTCTCATGAGGCACATACAGTCCTTTCTGGTGTTGTGTAACCAGTAACTTAGGCTACAAATCCAGGGAAGCCAGGTGTCTGCATTTAAATCTTCCCTAGTTAGCTTTTGGCAGACAGCAGCAAGAGGAAGGAGGTGCTGCTAGAACTTTACTGCTCTACTACCGGGACTAAAGAACTAGAACTCTACTACTGGGACCTTCAATTAGGGTAGAAAACAAGAGTTAGTGTACTTGTCTGAGTTGGGTGAAGGGAACTGTTATCAGTGATGTTAGCTAGGTGAAGAGGACAGCTGTACATTTGGGAGAGTGGCTTAGGCATCAGGAAGCCAGGTGTCTGCATTTAAAACTTCCCTAGTTAGCTTTTGGCAGAGAGCAGTGAGGAAGGAGGTGCTGCTAGAACTTTACTACTCTACTACTGGAACTATATAGCCCTCCCTCCCTCCACTCCACCCAACCACCCTTAGCCAGTCCCACTTTTATAGGCACTGTTTGGGAGCAGGAAGGGAGTGATCAGAGAGGCACAAATGATTCACCATCCCAGATGGAAAAGAATAGCTCTCCCTCACCTCCTAGCTGCTGGAGGTCTGTCTCCGACCAAGTAAGAAAGAGACTACAGAAGGAATACAGGAAATTCCTGTCCCAGAACAGGAAGATCAGGAGCTGTAAGGGCATGGAGGCAGTAGGAAAGTAGGGAGAAAAAAGAAAAAAAAGTAAAACAGAGAGAGGAAAGAGTAAGCATACAAAACAACAGCCGAGGGGCCACAAATAAGACATGATGGGAGTGGTGCAGTGCAGTGGCTGTGGAACAGCAGTCTTCCAAGAGACAATCTGAATGATGCAGTGTTGTCCCATCTGCAGGCACCTCTCTGGGCTGAGGGAGGAGGTTTCTCATTTCCAGACTGAGTTGGCCAGGATTCTGAGGACCTCCTCTACCATTCAGGGACCACCAGGGCTGCTACCGCTGCATCAGAGGTTGCTAAAAAAGAGGAGTATTTGGACCACAGTGGATTCAGGGAGGGTGAAGTTGGTGGAAAAGAGGTGCATCCCTCCAGCTGTACCTCTCCACAATTCATACACCATTCTGGCAAAACGTGGTTCCTCTATGGAGGCACCCACAGTGGAGACCAAGGAGGATACTGAGAACCTCCACAAAGGAGACCCACAGGAGGGTGGCATGGGACCCCACAAAGGAAGGAAACAACTCCAGGTAGGGGACTCAATTGTTAGGGGGTAGAATTGGGAGATGGAGGGTAGAACAAGGTAAGATGCCTGCCTGGTGCAATGGCTTGGAGGGACAGGGACTGTATCCTCAGGATCATAGAAGCAGCTGTGTGGGAGGGAGCTGGACATCATTGTCCAGCTAGGGACAAATAACCTGGCTGGGAATGAGATCAGAGCAGTGCAGGAGGAGTTTATTGAGTTGGGGAGGGGCCTTATACAAGTAGCACACATGGTAACCTTCTCAGAGCTGCTTGTCTATGGCATGGGTGAGGCTAGGGTTCTCCTCATCATGGGATTCAATTAATGGTTGAAAAACTGGTGTAGAGCTCTGGGTTTTGGCTTCATTGGGGATTGGGGATCCACCTGGAGGGATACAGGCCTATACTGGTGCTGTGGTCTGCATCTGTCCAGGAGGGGGACTAGGATCCTAGGTTATAGGTTTAAATGTTTCATTGCCAAGCACTTAAACTAGCCAAAGGGGGATGCACTGAAAAGGACCAGGTATATCCCAGCCCCCCCAAAAAAACACAGGGTAGTTAGCATGGTAAACACCAAGATAGAGAAATCATTAGGGAGAAGAGCTGGGGTAAATGGAGAAAAACACCAAGGCAATAAGGACAGGGATGGGGCTAAAAGGGATAAGACCATCAAAAAATGGAGGGCAATGAGTGCCAATGCCTGTAGTCTTGGTAACAAGCTCCCTGAACTAGTGGCCTTGATGGAAGAGGGATGCCTGGATATTGTGGCAGTCACAGAAACACGGTACACAAAGAACCATGACTGGGGTGTCAACATACAAGGGCACACAATCTACAGGAGGGACAGGTAGGGTATAAGAGGAGGAGGAGAAACTCTCTACATAAGGGAAGGTTTCAAAGTAACAGAACTGAAGGGTAAACAGGGAGGAGATGAGACACTGTGGGTCACCCTGGAGCAAGGAAATTGTACTAAAATCTGCACAGGGGTTGTATACAGACCACCATCTCAGAGGGAAGAAATGGACAAGGAAATAATAGAAGGCATCATTTGAATTGTAGAAAAAGGGGAGATACTGTTGATGGTGGACCTGAATATGCCATATATTAACTGGAGCACCGTTGCTGCAGTCACATTCAAGAGTAGGGTCACTCTAGATGCCCTACCTGGGGCATGCCTCAGACAGCTAGTGTTGGAACCCACTAGGGATGGAGCAATCTTAGACCTCGTACTCTCAAATGGGGACAGACAGAGGATCTCAGATTTCGAAGTGGGTAGCCGTCTGGGAACAAGTGACCACCAAACAGTGTGGTTCGTGATAAACACAGCAGTATAATCAAGCCACACAAAAGTGAGGGTACTAGATTTTAGGAGGGCTGACTTTGGCAAAATGGGAGAGAGCCTCAGAAAAGTACTAGAAAATGGGCAAGAAGGAGGGGTGGAGAAACAATGGGAAACATCAAAACTGCCATCAGAGAGGCAACAAACCTTTGTGTGAAGCAAATAAACAAATCAAAATGAAGTAAAAACACTATGGTTCTCAAATGAGGTTGTGGAGAAGGTTAGGGGGAAAAGATAGCATTCAGGAAATATAACAAAACACAGAAGGAGCAGGACAGAGAACTGTACCAGTTGAAGCAGAAGAAAGTGGGGAAGGCAGTTAGAATAGCAAAGGCCCAAACCAAGGAAAAGATAGCCAACTCAGTTAAGAAGGGGGATAAAACCTTTTATAGGTGCATTAGGGAGCGAAGAAAGACCAAGGGAGGGATAGTGAGGGTTAATAAAGGGGACGATGGGTGGACAGAGAGTTACAGTGAAAAAGCAGGGATACTGAATGACTACTTCTGCTCAGTATTCACAAATGAAGAGGAGGGGGAGGTACCTAATACAATCAATAGAAGCTGTCTGGATAGAGGGGTCGATACCAGACCATTCACAGGAGAAAGAGTTCTGTAAGAACTCCTAAAACTGAAGGTGAACAAAGCAATGGGGCCTTATGGGATTCACCCCAGAATTCTAAAAGAACTAAGGGGAGAACTAGTGACACCACTGACTACACTTTTTAACAAATCATGGGAGGATGGTGTGGTACCTGAGGACTGGAGGAGGGCGGATGTGATTCCCCTTCACAAATGTGGTGGCAAAGCAGAGGCAGGAAACTACAGATCTGTTAGTTTGACCTTGGTGGTAGGGAAAATGATGGAAACAATTCTGAAAGAAAGAACTGTTGAGTACCTAGAGGCCCGCAGGTCATTGGACCCAAGGCAAGATGGATTCACAGTGGGAAGGTCATATCAGATGAATCTAATAGATTTCTTTGACTGGGTGACCAGAGTAGTAGATCAGGGAGGGACTGTTGACATGGCCTACTGTACCTAGACTTTAGCAAGGCATTTGACATAGTCCCACCCAAAAGAATAATAAACAAATTAGCCAGCCTGGGAGTGGGTCCCAGGGTAGTACAGTAGCCTGAGTAAAACATTGTCTGGACAACAGAACACAGAGAGTAATAGTAAATGGAGTCCACTCTGAAGAAAGGGGGATTAATAGCAGGGTATTCAGTACTGGGACCAGTCCTTTTTAATGTCTTTATAAGTGACATTGTGGAGGAACTGGAGTGGAAAGTATGCCTCTTTGCAGATGACACAAAGATCTGCAACTGGGTTGATGCACAAGGGGGGGTGGAAAGGATGAGAAGGGACTTGGCAAGGTTGGAGGACTGGTCAAAAGTATGGCAGCTTAGATTCAATGCAAAGAAGTGCAAAGTAATGCATCAGGGAAACAAAAATCCAGGGAAGAGTACACCAGGGGGAGGAGGTACTAACAACAACAAAAATGGAAAGAGACCTGGGGGTAGTCATATCAGATGACCTAAAGATAGGCAAACAATGTAAGAAGGCAGTAAGGAAGGCTGGGGGATACAGGGATGTATTGGGAGAGTCATCACCAGTAGAAGACAGGAACTTGTTATCCCTCTGTACAGACAGTTGGTGAGATCCCATCTAGAGTACTGTGCGCAGTTCTGGAGACCCCATCTCAGCAAGACAAAGACAGGATGGAGTCAGTCCAGAGGAGGGCAACTAAAATGGTGCAGGGTCTGCACCAGAAGCCATAGGAAGAGAAACTAAAGTATCTTAATATGAATACACTCAAGGAAATGAGGGAGAGGGGAGACATGATAGAAACTTTCAAGTACCTCAAGTGAATCAACAAAGTCCAAGAGGGTAGCATCCTTCAGAAAAAGAGATGTGCAAGAACAAGGAGCACAATTTGAATATGGGGGGGATGGCTCAGCAGCAAAAGGAGCAATATGAGGAAGTAATTTTTCATGGAGATGGTGGTGGACGCATGGAATGGCCTTCCTGAGAAGGTTGTGGGGTCAAAAACTGTGAGGGAATTCAAGAATGTATGGGACAGACATAAGGCAATTCTGGTGGAAGGTAGGAAGAAGCCGGCTGTTGGTTAACTATGATCTGCAGCTTATCCAATAGGTTGGGAAATGGGCAGACTAGGTGGGCCAAGGGATCCTTATCTGCTGTCAAAGTCTATGTTTCTAATCAGGTACCATAACTCATATAATTAGATCATAGTACGGAATTCTAAGGTTCTGGGTTCAAGTCCCATTGGGAGGCACACATTTCCTTTCAAATGTCCATCTTGATTTAAAATTGCCTCACAGTGGCTTTACAGCATTAAGAAAATTGTCTGTGTCTCTGACATACGCCTAAGTTGTTGGTTACCCAACACCAGAGAGGAATGTATTTCCCTCATGGGAAAACACAGAAGTCTGCTAATCACTGAGTCTCCCATAGCTCATATGGTTAGAGCATAGCACAGAATGCTAATGTTCTGGGTTCAAGTCCCAGTGGGAGACACACTTTTCCTCTCAAATTTCCATTTTGATTTAAAATTGCCTTTGTGATGGCTTTACTGCATTAAGAAAACTGTCTGTGCCTCTGACATATGCCTAAGTTGTTGGTTATGCAACACCAGAAAGCAATGTGTGTGCTTCATGGGAAAACAGAGAAGTCTGATAATCACTGAGTCTCCCATAGCTCAGATGGTTAGAGCATAACATGGAAAGCTAAGGTTCTGAGTTCAAGTCCCAGTGGAAGGCACACTTTTCCTTTCACATTTCCATCTTGATTTAAAATTGCCTCACAGTGGCTTTACTGCATTAAGAAAATTGTCTGTGTCCCTGATGAAAATGGAAGATATTAAGGTACAGAGGTGAGTTTTATTGCATGAAAGAGTTTATTTAAGACAAAAAAGGCAGTTTCTTTTGTTTTACATGCTGCCAATGCCTGCAGGTTTTCTGCGAAACAGTGTAGCTGGTATGTGCTGATAGTAAAACTGTTTACCTGCAGGCAGTGGCAATGTGAAGACGAGCATTCATTCAATTTTAAAGAAAGAAAATGTGACTGTTTTTGTTCAGTGCAGGAGTGAGGACTAGGCAGGAGACATGAATGTCTTAAGTTATTGACTGCAAAAAAAAAGGGACAAGGGATGAAATATGTGGGGGGGGCACTTCATAGCAGAAGCCCTTTACAGCAGGGGTAAGCTGTAGTGGGAGGAGGGACTTATTTCACTGTATGGTCTCTTGTGAACCTGGACTTGATACAGTGATGTTGTGGTTGTTGTTCAATAACATCACTGTCCAGGTACTGGGTCAATACAACGATGGAATAATGTTATTTATTTATTAATTATTCAGTTTTTGTTGACTGTAAAAGGAAGACCAGACAATTCTGCCTATTTTCAGCCTCGTCCCAGGGGAAGGGGAAACAGATGGATGACAACTGACACTGAACCAGATTAAGCTGCTGGTGGTATTTTTAGAGAATGGGGGAAATTTGGCCAGGACACCGGGGAAATTCCCCTACTAGACAGAGGGGAGTACTCTGTCCAAGATGGCAGAACCTCCTTTGCCTGCTGCAGAGGTGGCTGGAGAGACAGGAGACTTGGTCTCAGCTCCTGTCTCTGGCTGTTTAGAGACCACGACTGAAACTACTAAGGTTGTACAGGAGTCTGTTTTGTCTGTCAGTGCCTTCCTGGCTGCATCTACTACTAAGACTGCATCTCTCCCAGACCTCACTAACGTGGACTGTTCTACCTCCCTTGCTGTTTCTAAGGCAGATGAAATGTTTGTGGATCTTGATGCTATGGATATGCAGGAACGCAATATTGGAGAGCGCTTGGGCTGAAGCGGAACGCCATTTAGCGCTAACTAAACTGACTTTACATAAGGAGTTGACAAGGGTACGGAGTGCTGCAAAAGGTAGCAATTGCTCCTCTGCTCTTTCTGTCCGAATCACGGGGCTACCTGAGTTGCCTTCTGCAATACCGCCGAAATCGGCCGAGTTCGCTACTGTTGAACACAACTACTGAGACTGAACCTATTTTACTGCTGCCGATAGAACATCACACTGATAAACCTACTACAATCCCTGAGCCGTCCCCTGATGTGCGACCTTATTCGCAATTGCCTCCACAGAACGAAGATCCTCTTACAGAACCTACCTGGTTGGTGGAAATGGTGTTGCGTGGTGCTGGGTGGATTCAGAAACCAAAACTTGGGCAGTGGGTCTCCGGTCCGTCCCGTATTCGGTCCCCCCGTCCTGAGGATTTCCTGGATGCACAACAGAGGATGCCAGAAGCGCAGAGTTCTCCTGACCCCTTGAGCATGCCAATGGAATTGAATCTCACTCAGAACCCGGTTTTAGCCCTCTTGCAGGAGTCTACTTCAGAAGCCTTTCCTCTCTCTAACAGTACGGATACAACAGTCTCGGATTCTGCTATTACGGGTAAGCCACCTCCTAAACAGGTGGGACAGACTCGTTCTTTTTCTTCTCTATTTCAACATCCAGTTCTAGCTGCAAAGAGGCATAACGCTGTAAGGCTTGTTTATAGGGGTGGACTACCAGACCCTCCTGACCGCGTGTACATGGCTAGAACTCTGCTGAAAGACTCATTAAAATTTTTTGCCCATGAGATCTATGCTCTGATTCATGTATCTGGTGAATCCACATTTGATGTGAGGTTTCAGAAGTTTCGTGGCCTAGAACGTTTTTGGACTAGATACCATGCTTTGAGAAACACTGCTTTATGAACTTCTTTTCAGGCCGTCCCCCTCTCAAAACCTGCCTTTAAGACCATTATGGTGATGTTTCGAAATGAGGGTGTGGATGTGTCTGATATTGTTTATTGGTTAAAACAACATTATATGGTACAGGGTCTGCCTGAAGCTATCCTGGACATGGAAAATATTTGGACAGGGGGTTGGAAGTTTAAGGTTATGTTACATACCAATGACTCTGGCCCAGTCCATTTACCTAATTCCTTTTTCTTAGGTCGAGATAGAGGGGTCTTGTTTTACCCAGGTCAGCATAAGGCCTGTTACAGGTGTGGGGATCCCTCGCACCTGAGTAATGTATGCGATAAAATGAAATGGAATAATTGTGGTGAGTTGGGACACGTGGGGATTCATTGCCAGAATATTAGCAAATGTAATCTTTGTGAAGAGATCGGTCATACGTTTCAAACTTGTCACTGGTCTGCTCACACTCAGGTGAATCATGATGGTGGGGTTGATCAACACTTTGTGATTACACAGGCACAAAAGGCTCAGCTTCGTACCACTGCAGCCGCACCCTCTGCAGCTGCAGTGATCCCAGCTCTGAAGACCCCCGTGCCTGTGTCTCCCCGGGTTATTACTCGTCAGATAGTTGCTAATGTGGAACCCCCGTTAGTAGTGGAACCCCCTACACTACCACCTGTCCTATCTGCTGCATCAGACTTAGACCAAATCCCTGGCCCTAGTACCATGCCACCCCCCTGTGAACCCCTTACTGTCATGAGAAGGAGGTCAATGAGGACTGGTCCTCGTACCTCGCCGCCTCCTATGAAGCCATTATTAACTCAACCCATAGCCCTGTCTAATACTTTCGAGGTACTTCAGCTGACTTTTGATGACGCAGGCGGTGAGTCTGACTCTTCCTCCATTGTGTCCTTTCTCCCTGATGGCACTACTGATTCGGAACTCCAGCTGGGTTCGGGTCTCTCACAAAAACATAAAGCTAAAGTTAGGCTCAAAGGGAAAAATGTGGCTGGGAAGAGAAAGTCTTGATGTTTCTTAACACCTTCCATTTTATAACATGGAGCACCTTGTTTGCCATACTATTAATGTTAATAGTATGAAACGTATGGAGAAACGAAGGTTAGTGCTCTCCTTTTTAAGACTTTTGCCATTGGGTATCTTTCTTTTGCAGGATACCAGGCTCCACACGGTGCTGGAGATTAGGCAAGCAAAACAAGACTGGCTTTTAGGCCCGTCGTTTTGGTCTATAGGCCAGGAACCATGTTCGGGTCTAGGCATATTACTTAATATTCCGGACTTTCGTTTACTAAAATTGTTTGATTTAGTTCCTGGTAGAGTCCTAGTTTTAGATTTTGTTATGGAACATTGCCCGTACCGAGTAATAAACATTTATGCCCCTCAAATTAAGACAGCTCGTATAGCCTTGTTCTCTTTGATTCGCCTCTATTTGCACACTTCCTTTCAAGTCATTTTTTCTGGCTATTTTAACTGTGGCCTGAGCCTTCAAGATAAAAGTTCATTTGCCACCACCAAAAAAATTTTTTGCGACTCACATGAATAGGATAAACTGATTCATACTGCACACTTGACCGATGCTTACCATTCTTTCACGAACCAACATACCCCCACATTTCAAAAAGGAAAATTGGCAACATGAATTGATTTTGTTTTTTTGTCTCGTACACTACCGATAGGCTCAGCTCAGGTACAGGCGGTAGCCTTCTCTGATCATAAATTATTATCAGTTGGTATTGGTTCAGTCACCCATTTTAGCAAAGGACCTGGATTTTGGAAATTTAACACTTCCCTGTTGCAAGATATGATGTTTCAAAGATTTCTCCTATCTTTTATTTCTGCTCATAAATCTGTGTTTATTTGTTATGACGACCTGATACATTGGTGGTTGGATACAAAACATGCTTTGATTGTTTCTCTGAAAAGTTACAGTCGACAAAAATGTAGGAAGGATTATTTATATTATTTACAGAAAAGAGCTCATCTACAGTCGCTGCTTTCCATAGCACATGTGACGGGACAGAACCTATCTCTTCAAATACAATCAATACGGAGAGATATGTTATGTTTCCAGTCCAGACAATCCCAACAATTGTACCATCAACACAAATTCCATATGTCTGGGCCACGGGACGTAGTCTGCCCTTTTGAGTCTAATTCACGATAAGTTGCCCAGAAATCTGTGCTGTGTCTTGCCAATTCCGTGGGAACATTATGTTCTACATGCTCTGAAATTCAGCAGATTGTGACAGAACACACGACTGCTTTATTCTCCCCCCTCGCAGCTGCAATGGATGACCTTCCAACCCTGTACATGGATCTCGATATTCCTCTCCCTTCAAAACAGAGTGTGGATGTGGCTTGTGCCGCCATGACAGTGCAGGAGCTGTCTTCAGCAATTTCTTCATTGCCCTTGCGGAAAACTCCTGGTCAGAATGGTCTCCCGGCTGCTTTGTATAAAGTGTTAAATGTCCACTTAGCCACTGAACTGACCTCTGTATTTAATGCCCTGCTGAGTAGTGAGACTATACCATTGGACTTTATGAAAGGTGCTTTAATATATGTTTACAAACAGAAAGGCGACATTCACCTTCTTGAGAATTGGAGCCCTCTCTGCATGTTAAATACAGACTTCAAAATATTAATGAAAATTATTGCAAAATGTCTGACAGGGATTGCAGAAGTGGTTTTACATCCAGCCCAGTCTTGCTCAATACCTACCAGGCGAATCTCGGATCACCTGATTCTCCTTCAGGAACTGTTTGCCCATGGTTTTGCGGGCCTGGCCTCTGGCATTATAGTTTCAGTGGATCAGAAGGCGGCATTTGATTCTGTTAACCACCATTTTTTGTGGAAGGCATTACATTTTTTTCATATACCGGATGACATGATCCAGTGGCTACAAAAGTTCTACAGGACGGCCACGGTTGTTCCAGTTGTGAATGGTTGGGTAGGACCTATGATCCCTGTTAAAAGGGGAGTCTGTCAAGGTTGTCCTGTAAGTCCCCTATTATATGTCCTGTTTTTAGATGTACTGCTCCGACATCTGAATGTTCACCCTCAGATCCATTCCATTTCATGTTCTGCTATGCTTGCTCCATATAAAGCTATTGCATATGCAGATGATATTTGTTTCTTAGTGGCTGATACATCCTTGGTGACGGCCTCTCTACAAGAATGTTCCTTGTTTGGCAATTTTTCAGGGGCCTGTCTGAATTTTGAAAAGAGAGTGGGTATCAGGTTGGGATCCATTGTGGCCCCGATGAACCATATTGGCCCACTGCGTCTGGTGGAGGGCCCCATATGTATCCTAGGGGTTTATTTCGGAACTAGAGACTCAGATTTTTTTAATTGGGATAATAAAATACATCAGGGTAGAATAAAAGTCGCCTCTTGGAATAGAGGATCAATTGAGAAAAAGAAGAGGGTATACTTGATAAAGACTTTTTTGATACCACTGTTTCTTTATTTAAGTTATGCATTTCTATTCCAAAACAAATGGAAATGGTGGTTTCAGCCTGTTCTTTCAGGAGTTGTGGAAACAGGCTGAACCGATTAAGCGGAATATTACTTATCTGTCAATTCTGGAGGTGGTGTGAAGTATGATTAATCCTTTGTTGTTTTTCTAGTATTTTTTTCACAGCCAATTTTCGGCCACTTCTGATTAACTCTCAGAGGGGATGGGAAATGTGGTTTCATGATTCCTGTGGGGTTTGGTTCCACCAGTGGGAACACAACTCCTTACGTGTGTTGTGACACTCTGAAGGCACGCCATTGTATGTGAAACATATGTTTTTGCGCTTAAAGCAATGGAAGCTATCGCCTCAGATGCTTATTGCTCATTCGCATAAGACTCTTTATAAGACACTTTTTTCCTCTGTCTGTATGACACAGTCCCCTTTTGATAAATGTCCGGTCCAACATCTCTCTTCCTTTTTATCCTTGTTGCAGTGTCAAAGAATACCTGCACACATGTGGGATTTTCATTGGCTATCTTGCCATGAACGAATAAATGTTAAGGCCAACCACAAACATAAACAGCTTCAGGACAGAATGTGTTCTAGACTGTTATGTAATGCTGCACTGGAGACGATCTCCCATCTATTTTTTGAATGTACATTTATTTGGAAATGGTGGGCTTGTTTGGCACAAAGGTGGGCTACTCCAATATTCCAGTCTGTATCCTTTCAGACGGTTATGTATGGTGTTTTTTCCCCTCAATGGTCCTCTTGGCATACGGACACTTTAAATCTTGTTCTAGTTGTGATTAAATGGAATATTTGGATGGCAAGATGTCAGTTTACCCTACAGCAAAAAGACTGTACATATTTGGAACTAGGACAGAAAATTGTGAAGGACTTGAAAGCCATCTATGAACTTGAACAAAAAATGCACACAGAGTCGAGACTGCTTGCTTTATGGACTGCACTTCCTTGGATAACTGATTCAGACTCAGCCGTGACTTGATGGATATTTCCTTGTTGTATTTTCATATTGTTTTTTCTTTTTAGTTTGAAAATTGCTAAATGATATAATACCTTTGTGTTTTTCTTCCTGTTGTATGAATTTTAGTGCTGTTCTTGTGTATGTCACACGATTTTCTGTTTCAATAAAACTTTCCCCTACTCTGATGGTACGGGGATTTTGGCTGCTGTGCAAAAGATGGCAGATGTCTCTGGAATGGTGAAGGAGAAACATGCCCCAGACGCTGCTCAGCATGAGCAAGTTTCAGCTGTAATGTTATGAGTGCTGGAGAGTGAGAACACATTGGGTTCTCATGAGGAGATGGATTCCATGCAGCATGACATAAGCCAAGTATTGGGAGATGCTGTTTCAGATAAAGACTCTCCTTTATTGATACCTGAGCTGTCAGTAGCCTCCAAGCTGCCTCCTGTTCTGCACGTTGCTTCAGTTGCACAGAATGACACAGAACCTAGCATTATTTCTCCTGAAGTTTCTGATACTGTATTGGTCTCTGGGGAATGCTCAGAGTGGCCAATTTTGACACATCCTGTTTGCGAGACTCACCCGGCTGACGAGACATGCCTGGAATGCAGAAGCAACCTGATGGAAGGATTTCCTTTCCAACCACAGACTTGTCGAAAGAAGGTACTCTGTCTGATGAAGGCTGGATTTTTGTTGATGGTAAATGGCTTCCTGATTCAAGGTGGGAAACTTTCACTCCGGATCAGATGCAGCAGAATCATGACCGAGTTGAGGACTCTGCATCAGGTCAAATACTTGTATGTTAGAAGGAGAAGAAGCACTGACTAATACTGTTACATTTACGGAGGCACCACAACCTTCTCCTCTGGGTTCTCCCCCGAGCTTAAAACCACCTGGGGCTAGAATTTTCCTGATCTATTTAAAAATAATAGGTTAGAGCAGGCACCCAGAAGGAACGTTGTGTGTCTCCGTTACCTCAAGGGACTCAATGAACACCCTGATAGGCTTTATGCAGCCAGAAGACTATTAAAAGACTCAATGAATTTTCATGCTAGTGACCTTTTTTCTCTGATTAACATACAGAGAGAAGAAACATTTGACATTAGCTTCAAAACTTTCTCTGGTTTAGATAAATTTTGGAATTGTTATGAGAACTGTAAGACTCAACCTCTTTGGTTGCCTTTTTGGGCTATCCCAATCACAAAACCTCTTTATAAAAATGTTCATATTATGTTTAGGAATGATGGGTTAAATGTGGGGGATATTCTTTTTTGGTTGGAGCATAAGTGCACTGTTCTAGGACCTCCAGAAGCTGTCATCAATGGGGAAGGGATTTGGACAGGCAGCTGGAAATTTAAAGTGAAATTACATATTGTGGGAACAGAGGTGATGCATATCCCCAATAGTTTTTTTCTTGGAAAAGACAGAGGGGTATGCTTTTATTCCAGACAACCAAAGGCTTGTTATAAGTGTAATAGCAGGAGGCATCTCAGTAATGCCTGTGACAAAATCAAATGTGCTCTGTGTGGAGATTTTGACCAAGATAGAAATGCTTGCAGAAATGTCTTTTGTTGTAACCTCTGTGATGAACAAGGACATGCTTAACACCAGTGTCCTTGGGCATGCCACAACAAGCAGGGTGGGGTAAATAAAGAAGATCTCATAAATAATGCACAGGATAGATTTAGGCATAGAGAAAGATCAGATGCAGGTTCCAATCAGGCACCAACCACTGATCAAAGCCCTGCTCCAACCCAGGCAGGTAATGAATCTGCCCCATTCACTACTCCTCCCACAAATGGTACACATAGTGCAGGAACTGTCCCTAAAGTAATTTCTCTAGATTCTGATCAGGAAAAAAAAGACTTGGACCTCCTTGATTGAGGTTCCTGGAATCTCTCTCTTTCAGGGGAATGCTTTCTTATACAGGCTGATAAGCCTACACTTCCCTCCACCTCTGAGTTTCATATACCCCCTCCTAAATGAGTGACTAGAGCTTCCAGTCAGAGTCTGACTCAACCATCCAATCTTCCCATTGACAACCCTTTTCAGCCCCTGCAGATTTGGAGGGAGGATCAGAATTGGATGTTTCTTTACAGTCAGGCCTTGTCTCTGACATGGATTGTGAGGCAGATGGGGGTGGGGGCCTTTGGAAGGAAAGAAAAAAAAGGGAAGAACAGGAAGAAAAGAGATATTCCTAAACCTTGAGGCCCTTCTACAAATTCCTTTCTTTCACAGCAGAAATTAAGCTTATTTCTTTAAACACTTGTAGTATTAAGAATTTTAAGAAATGGATAGCCTGTTTACATTTCTGTCTTATGCTGCAAGCAAATATAATTTTTTTGCAGGAAACTAGGTTTAATTGCCTCACTGATATAAGGCAGGCATCTAAATTATGGACTACAGGGCCTACTTTTTGGTCATATGGGGGAAGATGCGGCTGATGGCTTAGGTATTTATTCAATCATACCTCTGTCCAGGTATCTAGACTTGTGGATATATACCCTGGGAGGGCTTTGCTTTTGGATTGTGTCTATAAAGGTTTTCCACTCCATTTGATTAATACCTATGCGCCCCAAGTTAAGACCTTATGGATAGAATTGTTTCATGCTAGCTATTTCTTTACTGAAAAAAAAAAATATTTGGGGCGGAGACATGAATTGTAGTCTGGATGTTCGATTTAAAGATTCAGTCCAGACAAAAGTTTATTGTGATTCACAAGCTTTATTGAAGGTTATATAAACAGTTTCTATGAAAAGATGCATATCGTATGCTTCATAAAAATGAAGGAGCCACTTATAGGTGCAGTGCATTTCACACTAGAATTTATTTTTTCTTTTTGTCCAAATTTTTATTTCCACGTACTGTCATAATTCGATTATGTGAATTTTCTGATCATGTGGTTTTAATCTGTACATTAAATATGTCCCAGTTTCCTCTTAGATTTCTAAGGGCCCCAATTTGATGGAAATTGAATTATTTGGTTTTACAAGATCAGGTTGTGCAGATGAAATTGAAATCCCTACTAGCGGCCCAGAACTCAGTTTGGGTGATATATGATTCTATGACTCAATGGTGGGCAGACACCAAAAAGGATTTTAGAGATTTCTTTATGTCACAAGAGTGGTATACACAAAATAAAAAATATATCCAGTATCTGAATTTTCGACAACAGCTTTATCGATTGACATCTTTGCCAAATGTTGCAGATGTCAGAGTGAAGTTGCAGATAGATGTGATAAAACAGCATATGAGAAGTTATCAATATGATCAGGCGGTGTCACTATAATCTAAAATGCAGTATGGTACTGTAAAGTCACCTTCTGCTGACCCTTTTGCAGCTTGTAAATCTAGATTGGATAATACTTTAATGGAGGGTCTGCAGAATACTAAAGGGGTGGTATTAACTTCAAAGACTGGAATGTTACAGGTGATTAGAAATTCTCTTAGTGCACTACAAGGGACTAGTTATATTTCTGGGGTTCAATGGGGGGATGTTTTATCCAACATATTACCAGGCCTTTCACAGTTTGATGTTGATACTTTGGAAAAACCTATTTCAGTAGAGGAAATTCGGCAAGAAATTTCAAAGCTAACCTTGGGTGTTTCCCAGGGGTGGATGGCTTGACAAATTAATTTTATAAGTTTTTTTGGGAAGATTTTTGTGAAATTTTATCTACTGTATACAATGACATTTTAAACACAGGAGTATTGCCTTGGGCCTTTTCGGATGCCATTTTGCTTTTTTTTTGTTTAAAAAGCGTGACAAAACTGATATAGGAAATTGGAGGCCTATCAGTTTACTCAATACAGATTACAAAATTTTTTCAGCAATCTTTTGTCACAGATTACAAAAAATAGCTTCTGTTTTGATACACCCAGTTCAAACTTGCTCAATCCTGGGATGTAACATTCAACACAATTTTAAATTTGTATGCAATATTTGTGAGTTTGGGAAACAACGGCGTCATTCAGGTTATCTGTTGGCTCTGGAACAGACGAAGGCATTCAACAGAGTATCTCATCAGTTTCTCTGGGAAGTATTAGAATGTTATGGTTTGCCGAGTTGTTTTAGGACTTGGATTAATCTATGTTATATAGGGGCAAAAATATTTCCTGCACTGAATGGGAATTAGGAGAACCTTTATTTTTACATAGGGGTGTTAGACAGAGATGTCCGCTTAGTCCCCTGTTATATACATTTGTCCTGGATCCAGTGATCTGGGAGATACTAAATGACATTACTATTCAGGGGTTGTCCCCTTCCCCTGGTTTGGAACCTCAGAAATTAGCTGTTTATGCTGATGACATTGTGCTTATTGTACCTGGAGCTGAATCTGGGGAGGCAGCCATTCAAGTATTGGACAAATATGCCACTATTTCAGGAGCAGCTATTAATTATATTAAAAGCAAAAGGGTGCATATTGGAGAAGGGATTCCCACTTCCAATATTGCACGGATTTCTATATTTCAGGAGCCAATTACAATTCTGGAGTGGTTTTTTTGGCCCAGGGGATATTGCTTCACTGAATTGGTTAAATAGAATTAAAATTGGAGAACTTAAAGTACAACTATGGAAAACTTGGGCTTTATCAAAAATAAAGAGGGTTTTGATTGTGAAAAAATGTATCCTTCCTTTGTTTTTGCATGTATGTAGTTATTTCCCCCTCCCTGTCTCATTAGACACCAGATTATATAGTGTTCTTTTCCAAATGATTTGGGGGAGCCAACTTAATCCGGTTAGGAGGGATTTTACATATTTACCTCGATAAAAAGGGGACTTGGAATGATACACCCATTAGTTTTCTTTTTTTCTTTTTTTTCCTACCATGCTTCCCACAACAGGGAACATTAGACATTAGTGGGTTGCTTGGACAGAGGTACTCTTTAGGAATTTTCTTCCGAGGTGGGGAGACACTGTACCTAGGCTCTCTGTCACTTTAGAAGTTCCAGATTTTGCAGTTCCTGCTATATGGTAACTTAATCAGTGGGGTATTAAGAATGAGCAGGTTATGACACTTTCTCGTAAATGTTTGTATGGGGACATTATGAGGAGAAACTCTGCTTGTCAGGTGGATTTTCCCAGATGCATTCCAACATAATTGACTTTTGCTCTGCATATATTGGTAGATAAGAGAATTCCGGTACAAATGTGGGACATACTATGGCTTTGCTGTCATGGCAGACTCAGGTTAAGGGGAATTTAAAACATAATCCCTTGTCAGAAAGGCACTGTATTTGTTTGGAATATGCTGGTCTAGAGGAAACTATGGTACATTTCTTTTTCACTTGTTCTTATGCTACACAGTTCTGGCAAGACCTGGCTTCTAAGTGGCATTGAGATTTGGCATTATTAGTTTTTTTTTTTTTATTTAGTTGTTTAACCAGGTATAGCACACTAAGCTGAAAGCTTTTTTACAGGAGCGACCTGGGAGCACAAGGAGGTTAAGTGATTTGCTCAGGGTCACACAGTATGCAAGTGGAAGCTGTGGGATTCAAACCCAGGTGATCTGCTGGATGTCACCAAATTTGCAGCGCAGAGCCTTAGACCACTGCACTATACTGCCTCCTTAGTTAACTATGAGGTTTTGATTTTGGGGGATTACTCAGGTTTTTTTAACAATATCATCCTAGTACATTGACTTTGTTATTTGCTGCTGTTAAACATTTTCTCTGGCAGGCTCGCTGTAAATTTTCATTGCAACATTTAAATGTAGCAACTTTTATTGTTATTTCACAGGTTGAGAATATGGCTCAGAGACAGAGGGATTCTGAAAGAACATTGCTTACTTTCCCAAAATTTCGGATTTTGTGGAAGCATATCTTTTGGCTGTGAAGCAATTTTTTTTCATACAGTTTATATGACTGAGCGATTTTTCAGTTGAGTGTAAAAATTATTGTAAAACACTGTTTTTTCTAGGGTTTTGATTAGGTTTTGTGGTGGGGATTTCTTCTTTTTTACTTGGGTGCACTTTATATTTTCTATTTTTTACTTTTACTGATGTTTTATTGTTTTTTTTTTACTTTGATCTGTTGTGATGTATTGTTTGTTGCAATAAAAAATTCCCCTACTGATCTGTAGTGGGAACTCTTGTTCATTATGGAGAACAGCAGTCTGGGAGAGGTGATGGCTGGTGAATCTGCAAGGGACCTGATCTCCATCCCTGCAGGTCCAGCAATGGAGATCACTACTGAAACAGAAAATAATCAGGAAAGTGAAGTGTGTTTAGTACCTAAGGTGAGTATGGAAGTGGATATGGACTTATGGGAGGCTGAAAAAATCTACAAGAAAATTTGGCAGCAGAAAAGCAAAGGTTGGCTAATATGTTCACGGCTGCAAACAACAATTTTCACAAGAAAAGTTATGGTTGGAGGAGGAGGAAAAAAACGCAGAAGGCAAACTGGGAGTTCTGATGGTAATATATAAAAAACTACCTGCATTAATATTTCTTTTTGGAGCTGAAACTAAGACTGCTACAAGCTCCACTGAAGAAGCCGGAACTTCAAAGAAAACACCCTGGACACCTGGCACTGCACTACGAGAGGCGTGATGGAGAAAAGCAGAGACAGGCATCTGGATTTCGATAAGAACATTCCAATTCTGGGAATAAATGAGACTTTCATGGCACAAAAAATTTCAGATGACTTGCAAATTTTATAAAATGGAGTAGAATTGATTGCCCAGAAGAACCTGGATCCTGGTCAGCATCAGGGAGATGTTAACAACACGGAGGCATCACAAACAACAAACGCAGGGACAGCTTCAACTCCAGAGGAGATTGAAATATTCCATGAAGCAAACACAGACATTACAGACAGTCAGATGCTGAACACAACCAAAGGTGAAACTGACAATAATAATTCTAAAAGCTCAAATAGACCTAAATCAAGCTTCGCAAGTTTATTTCATAAGCCACCAGAAAATGCAAAGAAAAGACATGCAGTGAGAATGAAGTATAAAGGAGGCCTTGAATTTCCACCGGCCTGGACTTATATAGGAAGATATTTGATAAAAGACTCATTTGAATTTTCACCCTCCGAAGTAGTTGCATTTATTCATGCACCCAGGGAACAGACCTTTGATGTTAGCTTTAGGTCTGCAGTATTATTAGATCATTTTTGGCAGACGTACCAGGCAGTTAAAGATAGTGATGTTTGGCTATGTTTTTTTTTTGCAATCATAGAAACATAGACTTTGATGGCAGATAAGGACCACTTGGCCCACCCAGTCTGCCCATCTCCCTACCTACTGGATAAGCTGCAGATTCTAGCTAACCAACAGCCTACTTCCTGCAAACCCCCCACTATAACTGCCTTGTGTCTGTCCCATGCATGTTTGAATTCCCCCACTGTTTTAGACCCAACGACCTCCTCAGGAAGGCTGTTCCATGTATCCACCACTCTCTCCAAGAAAAACAATTTCCTCACATTACCCCTGAGCCATCCCCCCTCTATCTTTAAATTGTGCCCCCTTGTTCTTACACATCTCTTTTTCTGAAAGATGCTACCCTCCTGGACTTTGTTGATTCTCTTAAGGTACTTGAACGTTTCTATCATGTCCCCCCTGACCCTCCTTTCATCAAGGGTATACATATTAAGCTCTCAGTCTCTCTTCATATGATTTCTGCTGCAGACCCTGCACCATTTTAGTTGCCCTCCTCTGGACTGCTTCCATCCTGTCCATGTCCTTGCGTAGATGAGGTCTCCAAAACTGCACACAGTACTCCAAATGTGGTCTCACCAACTGTCTATATAGAGGGATAACCACTTCCCTTTTTCTACTTGTGATGCCCTTTCCTAGGCATCCCAATATCCCCCTGGCTCTCCTTACTGGCTTTTCACATTGCTTACCCACCTTTAGGTCATCTGATATGACTACCCCCAGGTCCCTTTCCATTTTTGTTGTTGTTAGTACCTCCCCTGCTATTGTGTACTCTTCTCCTGGGTTTTTGTTTTCCAGGTGCATTACTTTGCATTTCTTTGCATTGAATATAAGTTGCCATATGTCTGACCATTCCTCCAACCTTGCCAATTCCTTTCTCATCTTTTCTACCCCCTCTTGTGTATCAACTCTGTTACAGATCTTTGTGTGATCTGCAAAGAGGCATACCTTTCCCTCCAGACCCTCTGCAATGTCACCTATAAAGATGTTAAAGAAGGCTGGACCCAGTACTGAGCCCTGAGGTACTGCACTAGTAACCCCCCCTTTCTTCGGAATGTGTTCCATTCACTATTACCTTCTGTGTCCTGTTGTGCAGCCAGTTTGCTACCCAGGCTACCACCCTGGGACCCACTCCCAGGCTGGCTAACTTGATTATTAATCTTTTGTGCAGGACTGTGTCAAATGCCTTGCTAAAGTCTAGGTAGACCATGTCCACAGCCCCTCCCTGGTCTATTACTTTGGTCACCCAGTCAAAGAAATCAATTAGATTCATCTGACATGACCTTCCTGCTGTAAATCCATGCTGCTTTGGGTCCTGTGCCCCACTGGCCTCTAGGTAGTCAACAATTCTTTCTTTCAGAAGTGATTCCATCATTTTCACTACCACTGAGGTCAAACTTACAGGTCTATAGTTTCCTGCTTCTGCCTTGCTCCCACTTTTGTGAAGGGGAATCACATCTGCCGTCCTCCAGTCCTCAGGTACTGCCCCATCCTGCCATGATTTGTTAAAAAGCATGGTCAGTGGTGTCACTAGGTCCTCCCTTAGTTCTTTTAGGATTCTGGGGTGAATCCCATCAGGCCCCATTGCTTTGTCCAACTTGACTTTTAGGAGTTCTTTCAGGACTCTTTCTTCTGTGAATGGACTAGTGTCAACCCCCCTACCCAGAGTGCTTCTATTGTCCGGTTTAGGTAACTCCTCCTCATCTTATTTTGTGAATACTGAGCAAAAGTATTCATTCAGTATCTCTGCCTTTTCACTGTCTCCCTCTGCTCACCTCCCCTCTCCTTTATTAATCTTCACTATCCCTCCCTTAACCTTTCTATGCTCCCTAATGTACTGTACCTATAAAAGGTTTTATCCCCCTTCTTAACTGAGTTGGTTATTTTTTCCTCGGTTTGGGCATTTGCTAGTCTGACTGCCTTCCCTTCTTCCTTCTGCTTTAATTGATACAGTTCCCTGTCGTGCTCCTTCTGTGATTCCTTATACTTTCTGAATGCAGCCTTTTTCTCCTTAACCTTCCCTGCCACCTCTTTTGAGAACCATAGTGGTTTTTTACTCCGCTTTGTTTTCTTTATTTGTTTCACACAAAGGCTTGTTGCCTCTATGATGGCAGTTTTGATTTTTCTCCATTGTTCTTCCACCCCTCCTTTTTGGTCATTTGCTAGTGCATTTTTCAGGTATTCATCCATTTTGCCAAAGTCAGGCCTTCTAAAGTCCAGTATCCTTGTTTTTGTATGGCTTATCTCCATGGTTGTGCTCATTGTGAAGCACACTGTGCAGTGGTCGCTTGTTCCTAGATGTCTACTGACTTCTAAATTTGTGATCCTGTCTCCATTTCAGAGTACCAGGTCTAGCATTGCTCCCTCCCAAGTGGGTTCCAACACTAGCTGTCTATGGCCTGCCCCCTGCAGGACATCGAGAGTGACCCTGCTCTTGGATGTGGCTGCAGTACATGTTATCCAGTTAATATCTAGCATATTCAGGTCCCCCATCAACAGTATCTCCCCTTTTTCAGCCATTTTGAGAATGTCCTCTATCATTTTGTTGTCCATTTCCTCCCCTTGAGACGGGGGTCTGTATACAACCCCTGTGTCGATTGTGATGCCATTCCCTGTCTCCAAGGTGACCCAGAGTGCCTCTTGTCCTCCCTTTTACTTTTTAGTTCTGTAGCTTTGATCCCTTCCTTTATGTATAGAGCTACTCCACCTCCTCTTTTACCTTCCCTGTCCCTTCTGTAGATTGTGTACCCTGGTATGTTGACATCCCAGTCATGGTTCTCAGTGTACCATGTTTCCGTGACTGCCACAATATCCAATTGTTCATCTTCCATCAGGGCTACTAGCTGAGGAAGCTTGTTTCCCAGACTACGGGCATTGGTACTCATTGCCCTCCATTTAATGTTGGCTTTATCCTTTTCCCCCCATCTCTGCTCTTATCGTCCTTGTCTATTTTCCTATTTACCCCTGTCCTGCCCTGTGTTGAGTTCTGTACCTCAGTGTTTACCTTACTACCTGCCATGTTTTGTTGGGGGAGGCTTGACATTTCCTGCCTTTTATCAGTGCCTCCCCCCTTGGCTAGTTTAAAAGCTTGCCAAGGAAGCATTTAAACCTATCACCTTGGAGCTTGGTTCCCTTCGTGGACAGATGCAGACCATCGTGCCAGTATAGACCTTTATCTCTCCAGGTGGCCCCCCAGCCCCCAATGAAGCTAAATCCCTGTGCTCTGCACAAGTTTTATAACCATTCTTTAAACTGCATGGTGTGCAGTACCCTAGCATCACTCCTGCCATGGACTGGTAGCACCTCAGAGAAGGTTACCGTGCTTGCTACCCATCTGAAGCCCCTCCCCAACTCCACAAATTCATTCTGCACTGCACTGATCCCATGCCTAGTTAGGTCATTTGTCCCAAGGTGGACTATGATATCTAGTTCCCTCTCCTGTGATGCTGCTTCTGCAATCCGGAGAATTTGCTTCCTGTCCCTCCAAGCCATGGCACCAGGCAGACACCTTACTTCCTTCTTCTGTCCCTTTCCCAATTTTACATCCCTGACAATTGAGTCCCCTATCAGAAGCTGTTTCTTTCCCCTGTGGTGTCCCTTGCCACCCTTTTGTGGGTCTCCCTTGTGGATGTCCTCTGCATTCTTCTGGGTCTCCACTGAGGGTGCCTTCATAAAGGAACCTTGCTCTGCCAGAATGGCATATGATTTGTGTAGAGGTACAACTAGGGGTCTTCACCTCTGGTCACCTCCCACAACCTCCCAGAACCCACTGTGGTCCAACTGCTCTTCATACTTGGCAACCTCTGAGGCAGAGGTTGTGGCAGTGGTGCTCTTTGGAAGGGAGAGGCCTCCTTAGTCCTTGCTAGTTCAGCCTTTATCTAAACCCACATTGAAAGCTGTCATAGTGCTATTCTGAAATGAGGGGGTGAATGTTAAAGACATTATTTATTGGTTAGAACAGAGATGTGAGGTAGAAGGGCTACAAGAGCCAATAATTGATAGTGAGGGATTTTGGACCAGGGGTGGAAATTTAGACTACAGCTCTGTGACAGGGAACAGCCCTGTCCCTTGATTTGGACCTTAATCATCTTCATATAAAAACTACTGTTGCAACAGTTCTTTCCTTTTCTATATGCTATCCTGTTATATTGTAGTTCAGATGTTTGGCCACCTCTGGGAGCTCCCCCCCCATCTCCTTCTTAGCTATCGCCTCTATTATTCCCTTAATCCTAGGTCCAACGAAAGATTGTTAAATAGAAGGTCAAACATGTGACCTTGAGCTATGTACTGTAACTGTATATTTATATGAGGTAAGCAGGAATATATAGAAAATGTCCTGCAGCAGAGGTGTACATCATTATGCCAAATAAATAAGATCTTTACCTAAAAGGTCAAATTAGTGACCTGGAGTATGGAATATGCATAAAAGCCTAAAGACAGGTTTGCTAAACATATTGAACATTGTTAAAAATGAGTTACTTCTGTTAGGAAAGGAGAAGGAAAAGAAATGTTTTGTTCCATTAAATAAGGGTGATGGTTACAACGGAGTGGTGTTCCCAATAAAGTGTTTTGCCTGATTAAAACACTGCTCTGTAACTTGGAAAGGTTATGACCTTGTACACTTGTGGTGCACTGTGCTGTATTTCATACAGGTAGGCACTATGCCATAAGCACTGCAGTGATGACCCTGTTTTAACCCTGTCCAGCTCCAGACACAAGGTGAACTCAACAGCAGGAGAGACATGAGCTGAGGTGTAAGTTTCACTCTCCCCTCAAGCCTGCAAATGCTGGACTAGACACCCTGCACTTTTTCAGCACTCCCAGTCTTCCATCAGACATTAGAAGTCTGACCTAAAAGGCTACCTGGTGCAAGTTTGGGACCACTGACCACTCCACAAATGAGTTATGGTCCTCCTCACAAACTTGTGAGTAGTTACTCCCCAATTGAGAACAAGTGCTTGGCATTCCTACTAATGGAGTTTGCCCTTTAAGGGGCAGACCATGTGGTCCTGTTGCACCCCTTCCCTCCTTTAGGGAATGGTTGTGCTCAGAAGGGGAAGGGAGAAGGAAGGGGAGGTGCCAAGAGCCAGAACAATGGGCAGGCAGCAGGAAGGGGAAGGGAGAAGGGAGGTACATAAGGGACAGCACAAGGGGGCCTCAGACACTTTTTGCTGGAATTTTGATTTAACATCAACTGCAGCATGTCGGATCAGCAATAGAATTCTTAGGTTTTTCACAAAGGGAAGAGGTAAGGTTACAATAATGTTTTTAGGGGCCAAGCGAAGTTGTTTGTTTAGACATAATAACCATTAAAGCAATTAGTTGGGTACGGAATATTGCTAGAGGGCAGGGTGAGACAGCAATTGTTAAGAGCCAGTCGTGAAATAGCACAGGACAGCCATGGCAGTGTGGTTTAGCGTGTTTATGAAGAGGGCAGGGCAGGCAAGTAAGAATTGCTGAGGGATCACATTAGAAGAGGGATGCAAGAGGAAGGAATCACTGGAGTGGCTCAGGCTGCAGACATTTGGAAGGGGCAGGTGGAAGGAACGAGTGGAAACCACTGTCTGCCCCAGTAGCTTAAATGGATATAGCACTGGCTTCCTATACCAGTGATTGTGAGTTTGAGTCCCATCTGGGGGTAAACTTCTGGCTTTTGTAGCTTTTAGAAATGAGCGTGATCACGTTTGAGGCCACGTGGCGTGATGTCACATGCCGTGCGGTCCTTGCACTGAAGGTGGCCCCCTCTTTGGGGTTTAGGGCTGAGGAAGCCAGCGCTTGGTGTAGGGGCAAATGTGGCAGGCCTGGAAGAGGCTTTGGGGGGGAAATGCGAGCGAGAGTGCGGTGGGAGGCCACGCGGTGTGACGTCACATGCTGCGCAGTGCTCGCGCTCACAGTGGGCCTTTTGTTTGGGCTATGGCCTATTCCATCAGGGGCCTGGAGGGGGAGGCAGTACATCGCAGTGGTTAAGGCTCTGGGCTGTACAGCGGGTGGAATTCAAGAATCAGACTTGGGTTGACTCCTATAGCTTCCACTTGCATACTGTGTGACTGAGGGAAGAGGCATTGGGGGAGCGAAGGTCCTTGATTCAGGCTGTGTGGAAACTGCTGTACTATAGAAGGAAGTTTGTGGAGGTTTGCTCCCCAACCTGATTTGCCAGCATGGAAGAGTGTTGGGCTACCAACTGGGCATCAGGCAATCCTTGACATGCAATTTTCAAGTCTTTCTGTAGCAGTATACTGTATGACGTACAAGTACTGAAAGGCTACTTGAGTATAACCACACTAAAACCACGGATCGCGTTTCGAGGCCACGCGGCATGATGTCACACACCACGTGGTGCTCGTGCTGAAGGTGGCCCTTGCTTGGGCAGTCTAGGCTGCTTTAGGGTGGGTGGTAATGTATCCCAAGGGAAGTGGGTAGTCTGGGAGGGGACTTCGAGATAGGGAGAGATGGGTCCCTTGGCGAGGCATCGCACTGTTGGGGGCAAACCGGGACTATGGCTTGCTGGCAGAGGGGGGGCACTGCGATGGTCACGGTGATGCCGCTTTTAAGCAGGATGCCAGGTGGGGTGGTTACTGTTGCTACCTGTTGGGCGGCAAGGCCCAAGGTTTGGAGTAGGCATGCAGATGATGGTCCTTTACCGGGTTGGTTGGTTACAAGTGACAGGTTGGGACCTGTTTTCCCAGGGGTAGCCAATATGAGGGCTATCGGGAAAATGGCACGATGTAGCATGCCACGTGGAGGAACACTTTAGGGGTTTGTCCCCTCTGAATGCATGGGGTTGTTACTGGGTCACGGCCTCCATTAGATGGCGGGGGAGAAGGGACCTCACAGGTGGCATCACAGGATGCTAATCCCACATATAAGAGGAGGTCACAGGGAGGGAGGACCCGGGTGAGGGGGGAGGGAAAAGGGCATCCTGCCAGGTGGAAAAAGGGGTTTATGGCATGGTGGTTGGCGCAATGGACAGGAGGAAGGCGTAATGGAGATATAGACATACAAATAACCCTGTTCTTATTTTTCTATAGTTGTCTTCACAAAGCAGATAAGACAGACATGGTGCCCAGGAAGAGTAAGCCATCGAAGGAGGATGCCTACAAGGCTATTATTGACCTGGCAGAAAAAGCAAACAGAATGTGGGAGCTGGTGGAGGGGGAGGAACTGGGGAGGCCCGGGGAGAAGAGAAAAGCGGGTACCGGTAAAGGTGGCAAAGGGAAGAGGCCAGCCAAAGGGCCACACAGCCCCACTAAGGTAGCGCCACCAGTGGCGGGACCTGCCAAGGTGGTCACCCCAGTACCCACATGGCCGGTGGACCCGGTGATGCCAGTGCCCAACCCAGATCAGAGGGGAACCTTCCCTGCGGAACCTGGACATGAAGATCAGAACAGGTGGTCCGACCCGCAGATCCCAGTAGCTCACCCTCCACCCCCACTTCAGTCACAAGAAGAAGCAAGGGGACCTTTCGAGGACTCCAGGCAGCATGGCCAGGAGATGGTTACAGGTAATACACCCAACGCAGTGGGGGATAGTATAAAAGAGTATATAGGGCAAATTGTAGTGGCACTGGGGACAGGAGGGCTAGGACAGATGGAATCTGTTCTGGCAGAAATTAGGACAGGAAAGGAAGTGCCAGGAGATACTATAAAAGGAATGGAAAGAGAGGGGCAAGGTACAAGAGAGGTAGGTGCACCTGGGATGAGATTAGGTGAACATGTGCCACTGGCCACGAAAGAGAAAATATGGAAAGGATAAAATGTAGATATATTTGCTTGGTGAGTCGGGAGGCGGCTGCCAGATATGAAGAGACTGAGAGCATAGATAAGAATGAGATGGCAGCAGCCATAATGCTATTAGGAAAAAAAGAGGACGACAAGTTCACAAAAGGAAAGAAACATAGAAACATAGAATTTGATTGCAGATAAGGACTGCTTGGCCCACCTAGTCTGCCCATTTTCCTACCTAACTGATAAGCTGCAAATCCTAGTTAACCAACAGCTTACTTCCTCCTACCCCCCACTAGGACTGCCTTATGCCTGTCCCATGCATTCTTGAAGTCCCCCACTGTTCTTGACTCCACAACCTCCTCAGGAGGCTGTTCCATGCATCCACAACCCTCTCAGTGAAAAATACTTCCTCACATTACCTCTGAGCCGCCCCATCGTCAAATTGTGCCCCTTGTTCTTGCACATCTCTTTTCTGGAAGATGCTACCCTCTTGGACTTTTGTTAATTCCTTGAGGTACTTGAAAGTTTCTATCATGTCCCCTCTCCCTCCTTTCCTCTAGGGTATACATATTAAGCTCCTTAGTCTTTTTCGTATGTCTCTGGTGCAGACCCTGCACCATTTTGGTTGCCTCCTCTGGACAGCTTCCACTCTGTCTATGTCTTTGGGAGATGGGGTCTCCAGAACTGCACACAGTACTCCAGATGGGGTCTCACCAACTGTCTGTACAGAGGGATAACAACTTCCTGTTTTCTACTATTGATGCCTCTTCCTATGCATCCCAGTATCCCACCTGCCTTCCTTACTGCCTTCTCACATTGCTTGCCCACCTTTAGGTCATCTGATATAATTACCCCCAGGTCCCTTTCTATTTTTACTGTTGTCAGTATCTCACCCCCCATTGTGTACACTTCCCCTGGGTTTTTGTTTCCCATGTGCATTACTTTACACTTCTTTGCATTGAATCTGAGCTGCCATACATTTGACCATTCCTCCAACCTTACCAAGTCCCTTCTCATCCTTTCCACTCCATCTTGTGTATCAACCCTGTTGCAGATCTTTGTGTTATCTGCAAAGAGACATACTTTTCCTTCCAGTTCCTCTGCAATGTCACTTATAAAAACATTAAAAAGGACCGGTCCCGGTCCCGAAAGACTTGGGATGGGTGGTTTCTAGGTTTTGCCATTTTTTAAGCCATTGTCCTTGAAAAGAGGCCAGAGCTAGGCATCCCGCTCATTACCTATTCATTAATAATACGGAGAACAAAAAGAGGGGAGGGTGGGATGGATATACTATGATGAATGTTTTCGACAAAGAATAGCAACATTCGGGGATGTAAGATGGGACACCAAGCAGATAGATTTATGGACGGATTATGTAACAGATCAGTCCACACCCAAGGGAGGGTGGAGCAAAAAGGTTTTTATGCCACAGAAATGCTGCTGGGCTTATAACAGGGCTTTATGCGCATGGCCTCAGTGTCATTTCCGACATGCCTGCTCAAAATGTGGAGGGGTACACCCGGCAAGCAAGTGCAGGACAGCAGGGACACAGGGAACACAGGGGCTGGGGGGGCAGGGGTCAAGCCAGCAGCTTTTTCGAGAGGGCCAGGGGTTTAAAGGGCAAACATGGAACAGGAGAGGGAGGGGCAGGGGCTATGGGGACAGAGGGGGCCAGAACCAGTGAAGTAAGGAAGGTTAGACAGGGAGGAAGGGAGGAGCCAGGGAAGGAGGGCAGGGGGCACAACAAGGAGCAATTTGACATGGCCAGATCCTCCATCAACCTGTCAGCATGGACAGTTTGCCTGGATAGATATCCTGACAGAAGTGTGCGGGACATGATTTTAGAGGGTTTTAGCACAGGGTTTTCATTGCAGTCGGAAGGGCCCAGGCAAGCAAGGGAGGCAAGCAACCTGGGGTCTGTGAAAGGGAAAGAGGAAATGCTAAGACTAAAGATTGAGAAAGAAAAAGGAGCAGGCAGGGTAGAGGGCCCATTTATCACCCTCCCCACTGGAAAACTTGCGAATATCACCTTTGGGTTTGGTACCCAAGAAACAAGAAGGGGAATTCAGGGTGATCCATCACCTGTCCTACCCAGAGGGGGAGTCGGAGAATGACTTCAACAGTGAAGAGCATACTAGGGTGACATACGCGACTCTGGAGGATGCAGTATGGATAATCCGTGCCACAGGTGATGCATGGATGGCAAAGACGGACAACGAGTCCGCCTTCAGACTGCTTCCAGTCAGGAGAGAAGACTGGGACCTGTTGGGTTTTAAGAGTGAAGGACGGTATTATTTTGATAAAGCAATGCCAATGGGGTGTCCCACAGCATGTGCCACGTTTGAGGCATTCAGCACATGTTTACAGTGGATATTTCAGGAAAAGATGGGTTATAGGTCAGTTGTCCATTACCTGGATGATTTTCTCCTCATTGGGAAAGGAGAAAGAGAGACACAGAGAATGCTGGGTAAGTTCCAGGAATTGTGTATGTTCACGGTGGAACAATGGCAGAAAGGGACTGCACAAGCCACAATGGGGGTTTATTTGGCAGGGATCAGTGTGATCTGCAGCCTGAAAGGATGGAGTGACCCAACAAAATCAATGCTCATCAGAAGGATGATGCAGGGCTGGGGCAGGTTGAAGAAAGGGCTAGGGTATAATAGGAGGCCGATAGGGGAGCAGTGGCTCATAAAGCTAAAAGAGGTGCTCCCCACAATATGCAAATCAAAGGAGGAAGCCCAGCTATTTCACACAATTTATGTGACAATGTTCGCTGGGGCTATGAGAGTGAGTGAGGTGGTAGGCCGTGAGAAAGATGACAAGGAAGGAGGTGTGGAATGGGAAGATGTGAGTTGGGGGACAAGAAAGATACGGATCAAGCTAAGAAGGTCAAAGACTGACCAAAAAGGGCAAGAGTGCATGATAACACTGAGAAGGCAGTCAGAGATTGGGATATGCCCAGTACAGGCCCTGTGGGTTTTCACCGCAGAGCAGGTAACCAGGACGGGGAAGCTATTTGTGCATGGTGATGGGAAAAGGGTCACTGGCTATCAAATTACAGCGGTGCTGAAAAAGGGTATGGGTTTTCTGGGGGAAGACCCAGCTAATTACTCATCCCATTCCCTACGGATTGGGGCAGCCTCACAGTGGGCAGCGAAGGGTGAACCCGTGATGGGCATTTTGGAGAAAGGGCGCTGGTGGTCAGCCAGTTACAAAAGGTACATCAGAGCCCTGGTATAAAAAAAAAGGGAGAGGGGAAGGAGACTAATATGGTGGGGGGATAATACAATGACAGCATTGAGAGTGGATATAAATTAATGAATTTTCTTTGCACCCTATAGGTAGAGGGAAGAGCACAGAAGTCTGGATCTGTGGCCATTCCTATATTTACCAGGCTGGTAAGAGAGCAGAGAAAAAAGCTGGGGGAAAACAGTAGTACCAAGATGCAAGACAGTGTAGGTTGGTGTGGCATGGCCTATGGGGGATGAGATGGGCACAGCTTCTGCCCGCTTTGAAAGAACTCAGTGGACAGTGGCCCAGTGCAGACCTAATCATTATACACCTAGGGGGCAACAACTGGCAGGCAGACCATGGGTGCATACATATTTGCAGATAAAGTGGGACCTAGTGGCAATAAGACAGTGGTGGCCTTGGGTATGCCTGGCCTGGTCAGATATGAGTCCATGAAGGGTATGGAGACAGGAACATAGCCAAAGGGCAGTGGAGAGGGCCAGGAGGAAGATGAATAGACAGGTAGGGACATTGATAAGGCAGATGGGAGGACAGGTGATACTACGGGAAGTAGAGGAATGGGTGGATGACTTCTACAGGGCAGATGGGGTGCATTTGTCAGACATAGCAATAGACATGTTTAACGTGGAAACAATGGGTTTCATAGAGGAATGGAGGAAACAAACAAAAGCCGGGGAATAAAAAAAAAAAAAAGAGAGGAGAGGAGAGGGAAGGAGGGTAGTTTCATCCCTGAGGTAAGGGAGAGTGATACCCTAATTTGGGGGGAAGCCAGTTATTCAATGCAAGCTGGAGACTGGCTAGTGGGGAAAAAGGGGGGGGAGGATGGGAGGGGGGAGGATGGGGGGAAGAAAAAAGGAATAACACAAGAGGAGGAAGAAGATGAAGGAGAAAGCGGTCTCAGTTTTCACCGTTACCTATCAGAAAAGGTCCAGTAGGACAGTGGACTGCCAAAGGTGAATGGCAGGTGATAATATGGTTATGGACTGCCAAAGGTGGATGGCAGGTGATAATATGGTTATGGACTGCCAAAGGTGGATGGCAGGTGATAAAATGCTTTGGGACTACCAAAAAGTGGATGGCAGAGGATAATATGGTGATGGACTGCCAAGGTGGATGGCAGGGGAAAAAGGGGGGGGAGGATGGGAGGGGGGAAGAAAAAAGGAATAACACAAGAGGAGGAAGAAGATGAAGGAGAAAGCGGTCTCGGTTTTCACCATTACCTGACAGAAAAGGAGAAGAAGGCACCCAGGTTTTCGCCTGGGAGATGGATAATCAGAGAGTGATATATGGATGGAAATAAATGAAAATTATGGAAATATGATAATAAAGAAATGGAAAATGTAATATGGATTTATGAATATAAATAAATTAATTGCCAATCTGAGCACAACAACAAACAATGGTCTCTGTGTTTTTTGTGAGGGAAAAGGGGGAATCCGGGACAATGCAACATGTGGTTTACTCATCAGTCTGAGAGATAAGTGAGGCAGTCTGCTGGAGGCACCATTCCCTGCTTGAATGTGCATGCTGCTGTCAGTGACTGCTGCCAAGTAGAAACCCTGTAGCAGAAATTTCCCCTCTAAAGACGTGTTCAAATATCTCTGTTCAGCATAATAGGAAACACTTGGGAAACTGTTACCGCCAGCTGACATTTCAGTCAATGGGTAAAAAGTAAAAAAAAATGGTTCATCATGTAGTGCATTTACTGTTTACTAAGTTGCTGCTTCCAATAAAAGACCCTAAGTTTAATATTGAGATATGCCTGAAAAAAGGGTATAGGAAACATTATTAATTGCTATATTGTCTGGCACTTACATTTTCTAAGCACAACAGGCAGAGTCATTATTGTGTCTCCCCTGCTGTTGTCAAGGGAATGTGATTCCGTCTATAGGATGGCAGCAGCCTCTAGTGCCCAGTTTTATGCTAGGTTTGCTGTCAATCAGAACAGACTGAAAGCTCTAGGGTTTTAACTTAACCAACACTAACTTTCATGTACTTGCCAGGATAAAACTGTAATATATTTTGGATGTTAGATGCTCCATTGCATTATATAAATTAAAAGGCGCTTATTTAAAACCTTTTCTTTGTTTGTATGATGCTGGAATCCCATGACCTAATGTGTGAGTATAAAGGTATAACCATCCCTGCAAGAGTTTAGATAGGGTCAGTGCTTTCTGGCCTGGGTAGGCGAAGGACTGAGGGGAGTCCTAGCACCCTAATGGAAACTGGTTGTTAAAAGTTTGCCATGACTGTGAAGGTTTCTTATATTTTTCTGCATTTAATGCTTTGACTTGCTTACAGTTTAAGCCTTACAATTAATTTATTTTTATGTTGTTTATGAAGTAAATAAATATTGTGCCATAACAACGGTGTGTTGAACCTTACATCTGGTTGTGTGTGTCCATCTGTTATCCCACACAGAGACAGGAATACAGCACCTGCCTAGTAGTTTTTGGGGAGAAGGGACTGGGGCATTTTGTTCTACTCGGGGCAATCAAAATCTTGTTATAAATGTGGTTCCCCAAGGCATGTTAGCTGCCACTGGGAAAAAATGTGATGCTCCATGTATGTATGTATGTTAGGACACCCAGATATTCATTCACTTTCACCCCACATTGCAGCCTTTGTTACACTGAAAGACACACATTTTGGAATGCCTGTGGGCATCCCACAATACATCAGATGCAGACTTTGCAGAACATGATTTTTATGTAAATACTGGGGTACACAAGGACAACAGGGAAAAAGGGTAACAACATGCAACCCCTTCCCCCACCCAGAAACAGGACAGACAACACAAGCCCTAGCAGTAGAACTGGTACCACATCTACTCATGCTAACATCACTGAAGGGCTGCATGAGGGTCCTAGAAGGAAGGAAGGAAAGTAAAGAAAGGATACAGGGAGAACAAGACTTTGAGAGAAATCATCAAACTGAAGGTTGCCAATGTAATGAAGTACAACTAGAAAAAAACACATACCACCCCTCCTTTGAGGAAGAAAACATCATCAACCTCTGACATGCCCCCACCAGATTCAAACATTTTTCAAATTGTGGAAAAGGGTAAAGACAAAATGGGGGGAACTGCAATGTTGAGTACTACTCCAACAATTCCAGCCCAAAATAAATATGACATGCTACAGTGGGGAGAGACAGAGATCGAGAGTAAATTGGACACCTCCTCCTTGGTGGATATTTCTTCAGATAATGAAGACCCTGTCAGGGTGAAACTTTAGGTAAAAAAGAAAGATGGATTACCAGAAACAAGGTAAAAAATGTTTATCCCACTTAAAACACAAAACCCTTTTTTATTATATATAATTACTAATTTGTTACAACACTAATAGAACCACTGTACAAAGTGAATATTTTCATAAATAAAAAAATAACTCAGTATTACGGTTACATTCTCCATCAATATTAAAAAAAGAGCAATATATTGTAGATAAAGTCCACTATAAGAGGGGCTGGGTCCAAGAGATTAAAAAGGAATACTTTGTGAGTAAATTAAAGGTTTATAGGAATAAAGATAGGAAAGCGCCTATAGCTCAAAAATATTATAAACTATAACAGGGTTAGCCACAAGCTTTAACCTATCATAGCTTTCTTGTTTATTCTTCTTTCTAGTCACCAAGACCTTATAATTAAATTATTTGGCCCTGATCATTTGAAGTTTCATATTATGCAGAAAAAAATGAAAAAAAGAAGAAGAGGAGAAATAAGAAAACTACACAGAGAAAGATATGCCATCCTGGAGGATGATACTGAGGACTAAACAAAATCTAAAATAAAATCTAATAATGAAGTTGGATAACTGATGATAAATATTTATTAATAACTATTAATCCTAATTTGACACAGCATCCTAATTGACATAAGGGCTGCTTCCCTAAATACAAACAGCATAAAAAATTACAAAAAAAGGAAAACCATTTTCTCATATTTTGAACAATAATATTCTGACTTCATATTTTTTAGAACACTAGATTCCATGCACATTCAGAAGCTATGAGGGCTTTACAGGATTAGAAATGGGGCAAAATATTGTGGTCCTTAGGCACAGAACTATGTAGTGGGCATCACATTTATGGACTGGAATATCAACATTTTTAAACATGTAGAAATAGAACAAGTGAGAGCAGTATTAATGGACATATTGTATCATGAACAGGTCTTTAGACTAATAAACTGTTACACAACTCAAACAAAGTTAGCCAGAATTTAATTATGGCAACTTATACAGCCCTACCTATTTACATCCAAAATTATTCTATTCGGTGGAGATCTTAATTGTGGAATGTTAAAATCTGATAGAGGTATAAGATCAGAAAAAATATTCTGTGATGTAACTTTCCTAAAATCAGTGACAGCTCAAGTATCCTTAACAGATGCACAATGGTCCTATAAAACCCCACCTGCACACACCTTTTATAAAAACACTCAGTCAATGAGAATTTATTATTGGTGTGCACCAGAGCATATCCTGTAATACTCTTTAACACAAGAATGGTAGCCACCTCTGACCATTGCTTAATAAGTATAAAACTTTCTAATATTATGGAAATATCCTGTGGGTAAGGAATATGGTGAATGAATACAGCAGCTTTACAGGGAAGGACATCAGAAAGAGTTTCAAGAAATTTTATTTTCAAGAAAGTCAGTATGGATATTATATGAAGATTATATACAATGGTGGATGGATACCAAACTAGATTTTATGCGATGCCTAAAAGGGTTGACAAGAACAAGTAATGTTGATCAACAGAAAAGATATAGGCAATTAATGAACCAACTTGCCATATTACAAGTGAGGGTTAGAAATGACCAACAAATGGTTGAGAGAATAAAACAAATTAAAGATGAATTTAAAAAAAAAGTTACAATAGCATAAGTTTACTTCCCTGGAAGGGAACAAAAATTTGGGACACAGGGTAAATCATATATCATCAACCCATATGAGAACTGTAAAAACAGGAGCAACAAGAACATTATTACCCAGTTCCAAACAGAATCTGGATCTTTAATATCAAATAAAAAAGAAATACTAAACAAAATAAATAAGTACATCTTAAACTTATTTGGCTCTGAATTCAACAATGAAAAAAGAAATATGGACATGGATAAGCAAAATAGAATTTCCACAGATCCCAGTAGCAAAACATGATATGCTGACAACTCCTGTTTCGAAAGAGGAACTGCCGGATGTAATTACAAATCTAAAAGGTAGCATTGCTCCTGGCACAGATGGGCTTGCATCTAAATTTTATAAATGGCTCTGGGAATTATTTCCAGAGGAATTAGCAATGGTGTATAATGCTTTATTGCACTGTACAGATTATTGGAGGAAATGAATACAGGGGTATTAGTATTGTTATTCATAAAAGGGGACAAATGTTTACTAAAAAACTGGAGACCCATTACCTTGTTGAATGTGGACCTGAACATTTTAGCAAAAATATTGAGTAACAGGATTTCCAAAACCATAGCAGATATAATAAACACTTCACAAAATTGTGCTATTCCTAAAAGGAAAATCACTAATAATGTGTTAATCTTGAGAGAAGTGATAGATTATAATATACAGAACAAACAAAAATACCCCATCACATTTTAGTTTTAGACCAGTCACAAACACTTCGACAAATTTGAACATGAATACTTAAGGAGATGCCTATGGAGGTATGGTTTTCCAAAACAATTTTATGGGTGGATTCAAAAATATTATATAACTGCAACAATAATTTTATTAATACAGGGTTGGACAGGGAGACAGAGACAAATCAAAAGAGGAGTGAGGCAATGGTGTCCCCTTAGTCTGTTTTTCTACAGTATATCATGACACTGGACATAATAATTAGGAAAATTAACTCTGCACCCCAAATAAGAGGAATACAATCACTACAACACCCACAGAAAATCAAGACTAGTGAGTATGCAGATGATTTAATATTAATTATTCCAGGTACCATTTCAGGATTAAGGGTTCTTATGCTTTTAAAGGAATTTGTGTAAGTTACTGGAGCTGAAATAAATTATGACAAATGTTTGTACTTAGGGGTTGGTCACCAAGAATCGGAGGATACAAATTTTTTGTTATGCCAATTGCATATGAACGTTGTAAAATATTAGGGATATATTAGGGATTTTGTTTGGTCCTGGGAATATGTCAGATATAAACTGGACATCTATGACAGTTATGACAGAGGCGGTGTTTATAGATTTATAGATTTGACCAGGGCGTTTGACCTGATTGATCATTCCATATTAAAGACCAAACTTTTTGACATGGGAGTTTCCCCAGGTGTTATTAATAGGTTTGCAGACTATCTTTTGGACTGCACGCAGGTGGTCTCATTAATTCAGTTCAATCTGAAGCATATCAACTTAAGTGTAGAGTACCTCAGGGGTCCATACTGGGGCCCCTGTTATTCTCCCTGTTTGTTAACCAACTTCCATCTTTATGTGCTTTGTGTGATACACTCCTATATGCAGATGATTTGATTGTTTATAGTCAGTTTAATGATGGGGTTCAATTAGCTGCTCAATTGGAAATTGAATTTCAAAATGTTTGTCAGTGGTTTGTTCAAAATGCCATGATTCTGAACGTAAAAAAAAACAAAATAATGCTTTATGGTACACTTTCCATGCTTAGGCACTACCCTAATTTTCAGATACATGATTTATCTGGTAATAATATTGAACAGGTTTCTAAATTTAGATATATGGGCTTCTTGCTTGATTCAAGTCTGACTTTGTTGCCTCAAGTGATTCAAGTAAGTGATTCAAGTATAATCAATAGCAAGCTTGGTATATCATATAAGTTAAGAAAGTACTTTTCATTATCAGCTCGGCAAGCTATTGTGAATGGTTCTTTATTGCCACATTTAGATTACAATGCAGGTCTTTATTGTAATCTTGTGGGTAAGTAAAGTAATATTTTGAAAGTAGCGTATCATAATATTTGTCGATTAGTCCTGTCCCCTTCTTGTCGTTTGCACCATTGTTTATTAAATTCTAATTTGGGGTGGTCATCTCCAAGTTGGAAATTTGCTTTCTTTTTTGGATGTCAAATTTTTAAAGCAATCAATAGTTGCCATCACTATCCACTGCATGATTTTGTTAAAGTTTGTAGTACTGGACTGGGACTTTAATCCTCTACTGGTACTTTACTCACATTCTCTCTGTGTAAATCTAAAAAGAGTTCTTGTGCTTTCGCTAATGCTGCTCCAACTTTTTGAAATAATCTTCCTAGCAATTTACATACTCCAGTGTTATTAGCAGTGTTTAAATCTAGATTAAAAGAATACTTGTTTTGTTTGGGTGAATGTAAATGCAATATTTGATGCTATTATGTAGAATTTTCTTGTCAGTGTCAATTGTTTTTATGTAATAACATGATGTATGGGTTGTAATACAATTGTATGTATTCGGGTCAGGCCTGGAAAAGGAGGCTTGCCAATAAATGGCAGGCCAATTTGTCCTGGGACCCAGTCAGGGATATTAGGAGATTGGAGAATGGGGGGGGAGGGGGGCCAGTGACATCATTACAAGGGCAGATGACAGACAGACGGAGCTTGCTGACTGTTGGCCAGGTGGGCTTGGGAGGGGTCTGGGACAAAAGGCCACTAGGGGTATTTAACATCGTGCAGGTGTAGTTTTGACCTCTTTTGTTGCTGTAAAATTCAGCACATCACTTGGCATAGGTAAGGCACAACTGTTTATTTCATGTATTTTTCACTGGTTTTTAGAGCACAGGAATGCAACTTGTTGCTGGAAGAGTCACAGGTGTTTGGGTCAGTGTTTCAGGGCATATTTAGGCCCAGAGAAGACAGGTCACTGATGCTGTGCTGCGGTGTGTCTCACTAGGATCCTGGGTGCAGAGGGGTCCCGCGACCAAGTAGTACCACAGCGAGTGCTAGCAAGAGAAGCTCAATCAGGAGCACCAGAGTGAGCATGTGTTTTGTTGGGCAGCCACTGATGAGCGCTGGTGAGAAAAGCTCAATTGGGAGCACCGGAGTGAACATGTGTTTTGTTGGGCAGGCCCTGATGAGTGCTGGTGAGTCAAGCTCCACTGGGAGCACCAGAGCGAGTGTGTGTTTTGCTGGGCAGGCCCTGGATGCTATGCAGCGGTTTGTCTCGATTGGATCCTGGAGCCGTGGGGTTTCCATAAGTAGGATCATAGTGAGTACTTGCAGGAGAAACTCGATCAGGAGCACCAGAGCAAGCGGATGTTTTCTCTTTCCTGTGTGCTGGGATGGGTGTCGTCCCTTACAGGTGGTCAGTTGGCACCTCAGTTTAGCCGCAAGTAACAAAGGGTGACCAGGTTGGCCAAGAACAAAACAGACAAGTGACTGTACAGGTTGCTGGTGAGACCACACCTGGAATACTGCATTCAGTTCTGGTGCCCTTACCTAAAGAAGGATATCAAGCTACTAGAGGGGGTCCAGCACAGGGCAACAAAAATGATCAATGGCATGGGGGACAGAAAGTACGAGTAGAGGCTGAGGATGCTGTGCAAGTACTCCCTAGAGGATAGAAGGGAGAGGGGGGATATGATTGAGACCTTCAAGTATCTCAGGGGCATAAATAGGGAGGGCACAGAGGATATCATTAATCTAAGAAAGGAGGGAACAACAAGGGGGCACAGTCTGAAACTGGTGGGGGTAGCATCAAGAAGGAAATGAGGAGGCACTTTTTCACTGAAAGGGTGGTGAAGGGATGGAATGAGTTATTGAAGGAAGTGGTGGCAGCAAGAACAGTGGCCAGCTTTATGGGAGGGTGGGATAGGGTGAAGAAGAGGATTAGGACTAAAGGGGGAGCTACTGGGAAGTGGATAGGGAAGAGGAACAGGATGGTGGGAGAGAACTTCAGGAAGAGTTGGGGAGGGGGGCAGCTATATGAATTTAACTGAGCTGCACACGTGAGCAGATTTGATAGACCATTGTGGCCTTTTTCTGCTGGCAATTTCATATGTTTGTAGTTAAATTCTGGGCCACTCACTTTTTAATTCTGAAAGCCAAAAGTGTGCTTGATTTTTCTTCAGTATCCCAAAATGTTTGCTTAGTTATGGTCAAAGCAAACTCAGCTTTTGCTGAGTATAACTTATTTATCTCAATCTTGAGGATCATTATCTCCTGAAACCTTGCCTTTGTCTTATTTTTCCCATGCTTAAATTCAAGCTCAAGCACTTTAAGTTTCTTCTCTTTTTTAAATAGATCTTTAAGTGCTACTTTCTTTTTGTCAGTTATGAATTGTATTATTTTCCCCATGAGGAATGCTTTAAAAGCATCCCATAATATGATGCTTGACTATTATCATTTGTCTCAAAATAGTCAGTGGCAGCTTTTTCAATGAAACTCTTAAAGTTCTTATCCTGAAGTACAGAAGAATTAAACTTCCAATGTCTGCTAGTACTAACATTCTTGTTAATAGTTAAACGTGCTGAAGCCATACCAAGATCAGAAATCCCACTACTTCTAATGTCTACGGATGTCAGGTTTGAGCTTAGCCCAATGGAAACAAATACATAATCTTATATACTGTACCAATTATGTCAACTAAAGTAAAAGGAATACGCCCTACTATCAGAATGGTGTGTTTGCCAAGCATCCATCAAACCCAGATCAGTTCTTAAACTTGAGAAAGCTCTCTGGGGGCTAGCGACCACGCACTGGGCCTTTATATGACTTCTGTCCAAAAATGGGTCTAAAACCTAATTTAAATATCCACCACAAATAATTTCAGAATTTTTGTATGAACTCACTGAATCGCTGTTTCATCAATGAATTTATTCTGATTTCTGTACGGGGCATAAACATTACAGAAAACCACTTGCCTGCCATTTAGGGAGCCTTCTAGGAACTGAAAGTGACCATCCTGGTCTGAGATATGGTTACTTTTAAGAACAGGACTTTTTTCCGCATTAGAATTGAAGTTCCTGTTTTTTTTTTGTGGTAAATCAGCTGAATTGCATTTGTCCCACCCATGCCCTGTTTAATTTCAAGGCCTCATCAGGTAACAGGTGGGTCTCTTGGAGCAAGGTTATGTCTACTTTTTCTTTTTGCAGGTAATTAAGGATTTTTTCCTCTTGATAGGGGATCATAAACCTTTGACATTCCATGCAGCTATACATAAAGTAGATGAAGACATTACAATAAACAAGGGATAGTTTTTGCAAATATACAAACAGAAGTTTGGCAGTAAAGCAGCCTATGCTACTGAGCTTAGCACTAATACAGTATCAACAGACTGACACACAAGTCAAACACTACAAGTAAGGTAAGAATAAATACATACAATAATCTATACACTTAAACTATAGCATGACTGTAGCCTTACCCTAACAAGAACCATGTAAATGCAATAACAGTTTTAAAATGCAACAACCACCAATGTAAAAAGAAGCAAGGTAAGGAGTCCTAAAGGGCCAACTAATGAGTTAAATAGTTAACATAATACACAACTGGGGTGCTAATATGCCAGCACACACCAAGGCGCCAGCAAGAGTGCTTCCTAAGAGAGTAACATCTGTAGGCACAGTACCTGTCATTACCTATTACTGTAAGTCTGAATCTAGTTAAACGGGGGCAGTGAGAGGATCTCAGATCTAGAAGTGGGTTGCCATCTGGGGACAAGTGACCATCAAACAGTGTGGTTCATGTTAAACTCAGCTACAGAGTCAAGCCATACAAAAGTGAGGGTACTGGACTTTAGGAGGGCTGACTTTGGCAAGATGGGAGAGTGCCTCAGAAAAGCACTAGCAAACAGGCTAGAAGGAGGTGTGGAGCAACAATGGGAATTATCAAACTGCCATCACAGAGGCAACAAGCCTTTGTGTGAAGCAAATAAACAAATCAAAATGAAAGAAAAAGCCACTATGGTTCTCAAGAGAGGTGGCTGTGAAAGTCAGGAAGAAAAAGATAGCATTCGGAAGTATAAGGAAACACAGAAGGAGCAGGACAGAGAGCTGTACCAGTTAAGGCAGAAAGAAGCAGGAGGGAAGTCAGAATAGCAAAGGCCCAAACTGAGGAAAGATAGCCAACTCAGTTAAGAAGGGATAAAACCTTTTATAGGTACATCAGCGTAGAAAAGACAAGGGAGGGATAGTGAGGCTGAATAGAATGTGAACGATGGGTGGGCAGAGGGTCAGTGAAAGCAGGAATACTGAACAATATTTCTGCTCAGTATTCACAAAAGAGGAGGGAAGTGCCTAATCCAATTAACAGAAGCACTCTTGATAGGGGGGTCGATCCCAGTCCTTTCACAGAAGAAAGGGTTCTGCAAGAACTCCTAAAACTGAAGGTGGACAAAGCAATGGGTCCTGATGGAATTCACCCAGAATTCTAAAAGAATTAAGGAAAGAACGAGTGAAACCACTGGCTACTCTTTTAATAAATCATGGGAGGATGGTGTGGTACCGAGAACTGGAGAAGGCGGATGTGATTCCCCTCACAAAGTGGGACCAAGACAGAGGCAGGAAACCACAGACCTGTCAGTCTGAGCTCTGTGGTAGGGAAAGGATGGAGTCACTTCTGAAGGAAAGAATAGTTGAGTACCTAGAGGTCAGTGGAGCACAGGATCCAAGGCAGCATGGGTTCACAGCGGGAAGGTCATGTCAGACCGAATCTAATAGATTTCTTTGACTGGGTGACCAAAGTAGTAGACCAGGGAGGGGCTGTGGACATGGCCTACCTAGACTTTAGCAAGGCATTTGACACAGTCCCACAAAAAGATTATTAGTCAAATTAACCAGCCTGGGAGTGGGTCCCAGGGTGGTAGTCTGGGTAAAACATTGGCTGGACAACAGGACACAGAAGGTAATTGTAAATGGAGTCCACTCTGAAGAAAGGGCGGTTACTAGTGGGGTACCGCTGGGTTCAGTATTGGGTCCAGTCCTTTTTAATATCTTCATCAGTGACATTGCAGAGGGACTGGAAGGAAAAGTATGCCTTTTTGCAGATGACACAAAGATCTGCAACAGGGTTGATTCACAGGGAGGCGTGGAAAGGATGAAAAGGGACTTGGCAAGGTTGGAGGAATGGTCAGATGTATGGCAGCTAGGATTCAATGCAAAAAAGTGCAAAATAATGCACCTGGGAAACAAGAACCCAGGGGAAGAATACACAATGGGTGGGGAGGTAGTAACAACAACAAAACAGGAAAAGGGCCTGGGGGTAATCATATCAGATGACCTTAAGGTTAGCAAGCAATGTGAGAAGGCAGTAGGGAGGGCCGGGGGTATACTGGGATGTATAGCGAGATGCATCAGCAGCAGAAAATAGGAAGTTGTTATCCCTCTGTACAGACAGTTGGTGAGACCCCATCTGGAATACTGTGTCCAGTTCTGGAGACCCCATCCCCGCAAGGACATAGACAGGATAGAAGCAGTCCAGAGGAGGGCAACTAAAATGGTGCAGGGTCTGCAAGAGAAGCCGTATGAGGAGAGACTAAAGGAGCTTAATATGTATACCCTTGAGGAAAGAAGGAGAGGGGACATGATAGAAACTTTCAAGTACCTCAAGGAATCAATAAAGTCCAAGAGGGTAGCATCTTTCAGAAAAGAGACTTGCAAGAACAAGGGGACACAATTTAAAGATAGAAGGAGGGCAGTTCAGGGGCAATGTGAGGAAGTATTATTTCACAGAGAGGGTAGTGGATGCATAGAACAGCCTTCCTGAGGAAGTTGTGGTGTCTAAAACTGTGGGAGAATTCAAGAATGCATGGGACAGACATAAGGCAATTCTTGTGGGGGGGGCAGGAAGATATAGGCTGTTGGTTAACTAGGATCTGCGGCCTATCCTGTAGGTAGGGAAATGGGCAGACTAGATGGGTCTAGCGGTCCTTATCTGCCGTCAAAGTCTATGTTTCTATGTTAAGGTCAAGATACTGTAGCAGGTTCCTCTATAAATACACAGACCACACGTAGAGACAGGAGTAGTAATTTAACTAGGATTATGGGGATATTAAATAAAAAAAAAATATCAGTCCACACATGGAGGACTGATCTTTTTAAACAAAATAAATAGACGGGGTGAGTATCAGTCAAATATGAGGAGCCCACCAGTTCGATGCCCAGAACTCTTTCTCTGCATATGTATCACAAATTAAGGGATTGATACAATTGTGCAACCAACCTCTTCCTAACCTTCCAATGGCTGAGGAGAGCTAGCTAGAAAGTTGGCATGTCCTGCTTCTTGGCTACTCTCTAGTACTCTCAGGTACCTTAGTGCTTGATGCATTCGCTCAGATGCTTACAATTCTGCTCTGTTCCATGCCTTTCTCTGGTTATACTGTGACCAGATCCAGGTTAGCAAATGTACCAAATTCAAATACAATAAAGGAGGAGAGGAGGACTGAGTCACATTGTGGGCATAAAAAAAATCTATGCACTGGACTGGCATTCTCCACAGCGAATGCCATAATATGGGCAAACCAAACTGCAACCGTTATAGGAATTAGTAATGATCCAATTAAGCAGGAAAGGGGCTGAGGTTGGGGCTAATTATACCTAGTAAAGTTGTCAAAAAAACACAAGGTGGGGCAGAAGGGCGGCCTATATGAATAAAGCAATGCCAGCTGCCATTGCTTCCTTAAGGCTACAGACTTCCATTTCACCCTCTGCATTGGTATAAAGCACAAGCGCCCACAGAATTAACAAAGTGATAACAGCAGTAACACTATGTCACATACCTTAATGCTATTTCTAAACAAATATCTTATAGTGCTGTAAACTTTAGCTGTCCCATCACCTCTATTCATTCAAAGGGATTGTTAAATGAAATAGGTACTCACTGGAGGTTCTGGGTGGTCAGGGTGCTGGCACTAGGGTGCAGGCAATGAGAGCACCAGTGGGAGGTCACGGCCTGGCACAACACCAGACCCCAGAGCTGCATGGGACAGGGAGCGCTGGCCAACACTACACAGCCAGGCAGTGCCACACAGCGCACACCTGATAACCCACCCACTGTATGCCTAAGGGGCCATAGGGGTTGCAGCAACATAGAGGGGCACCACTGTCCCCAGTGCACTTGGAAGTAAGCCCCCATGAACCCACCATGCATGGGATGAGGGCGCCATGTACAGGACCACATGGCATGGCCCCTGTCCCAGACACCCAGGGCCACTGTACCTCTGCACCCCAAAGCTGATGGCCAATGATGGTAGGGCTGACTGCATCACAGCTGGGAGCCACACACAGGTGACAGTTGTCATGTGAGATGGCCCCCCAATATGTGCTGCCAGACATGGGGGGAGGCGGGCAAGGGTGACAGTACACCCCACCCTCTACCAAGGAGAATTCTTATCCCCACCCTGCCCCTGAGGCAGGCAGTACATGACCCCGTAGTGGCACCCTTCTCCTTCAGTCAGGAGTCACACAAGCTAATACAGGGGAACAATGTGGGTGAGCTGGTACATAGCAAGAGCACGGCACAAAGCAATCACATACTCAGAGTATGTTGCCATGTTTCAACCCTATTAACATCAACCAGTACCATCTAACAGTACAACATATGTCCTGTACAATGGTTACTGACACAGAATGACAGTCATGCACTACTCCTGCTGTTTTGTGTCTATACTGATCACTTTCTCAGGAGGTGCTCTATTGGCCTCTTGATAACTGCACCCAGTATAGGTGTGACACATGGGGCATCAGTACACCGACAAGGTGTAGCAACGCCCATCCAACTGGTACCCGCAGGGGGTGGCAGGGCTTGCAGCCCTACTCACAGGAGCCGCTGTGTACTCCAGAGCACTGGGCACCCTGTTACACTGGTGTTCTGATTGCAGGGGTGCCCTCTCTATTGTCACCCTCGTGCAGTGCTCTGATTGCCGGCACCCTAGCTTCCCCACCCTGACCACCTGGAACACTCACTGTATCTAGTAAGCAGAACAGAGACTGCTCATGGCAAGTAAAAGCTAAGCACTTAATGATGCACTTCTATTAAAAGATAACCCACTCCATAAAAAAAAGATGCATACATCTTATGCAGTATCAACTGGGACAGTCAGCTACATTTTGTAGAGTGAAAATCATTCAGGCAGTTACCCTATCAAAGTATGTATGATTTACCTGGATCTAGTAGAAGCTCAAATCCTGCAAGACTTGCAGAACAAATCTCACACTGGTGATGGTTGTCAGGGAAACCATAACCAACAGTAATATGAAATTCAGCAGCAGAGGAAATGAGCCATGATGTCCACACCAGACTTGATAACTTCCATGGAGCTCTAATCAATTGAGGAACAAGCATGGGAAAATGGTCTGCCATCTCTGCTTCTGCTCCTTGATCTCTTTCTTGAATTTGCAGCTCAAAAAGGCAGGTAACTTTGAAAAGGTGGCTTGGTCTTCCAAAAAGTAAAACATAGAAATATAGAAACATAGACTTTGATGGCAGATAAGGACTGCTTGGCCCACCTAGTCTTCCCATTTTCCTACCTAGAGGATAAGCTGCAGATCCTATTTAACCAACAGCCTATTTCTTCCTACCCCCCACAAACATTGCCTTATATCTGTCCCATGCATTCTTGAATTCTCCCGCAGTTTTAGAGCCCACAACCTCCACAGGAAGGCTGTTCCATGTGTCCACCACCCTCTCTGTGAAAAAATACTTCCTCACATTGCCCCTGAGCCGTCCCCCCATCTATTTTCAAATTGTGTCCCCTTGCTCTTGCACATCTCTTTTTCTGAAAGATGCTATCCTCTTGGACTTTGTTGATTTCATTGAGGTACTTGAACATTTCTATCATGTCCCCTCTCCCTCCTTTCCTCAAGGGTACACATATTAAGCTCCTTTAGTCTCTCCTCGTATGGCTTCTCTTGCAGACCCTGCACCATTTTAGTTTCCCTCCTCTGAACTGCCTCCTTCCTGTCTATGTTCTTGCTGAGATGGGGTTTCCAGAACTGGACACAGTACTCCAGATGAGGACTCACCAACTGTCTGTACAGAGGGATAACAACTTCCTGTTTTCTGCTGGAGATGCCTCACCCTATACATCCCAGTATCCCCCCTGCCCTCCCTACTGCCTTCTCACATTGCTTGCCAACCTTAAGGTCATCTGATATGATTATCCCCATGTCTCTTTCCATTTTTATGTTTGCTTGCACGCATGTGCAAGAAACATAGTGCCATCATCGGAGATTTCGGAGGTGTGTCACCTCCTTCTCCAATTCAGTCAGTATGCTGGCAGGCGCGGCCCCAGTAAGCCAATGCATTTTGGAGCTGTCTATGACACGCTCCAAAATGCAGTAACATCAGATTGAAGGGGAGCTGCGGCGAGTGAGCAGCAATAAGGCTGCTCGCGCACTCCACAGACAGTGCCCCCTTGCGCGGGCACTGTATAGCCGATGGGGTGCCCAATCCCGTTGGCTGTGCTGCGTTCTCTCCGCCTCCCCAAGCGCTTACAAAGCCATGCTGGGTGCCCACCTCAAGCGTAGCAACTAATCATATAGCCAACGGGGTGCCCAATCCCCGCCGGCTGCACTGTCTCCCCGTAGTGAGTGCCACGCTGAGAGCCACCCCAGCGTGGCAAACAATCGTAGGCCGACAGGTGCCCAATCCCCGTCGCCTGAGCGCCGCCCCAACATCCTTGTGCCACGCTGGGAGCCCACCCCAGCGTGGCAAGCGTCTCACGTCGTCCGTTTTTTTCACCTGTGAAGAAAAAGCGGTCCCGATAGTCTCCCGCCCCCTCCACAACCCGCGCCACCCTGCGCACCCAGCCTCCCACTCCCCCACCCCATACTTACCGACCTCGGGCGACGATCTTTGGTGGACCGGGAACACGCCTGCACTCTTCAAAGGCGGCTTAACTGAGAAATGCCGGTGCTGATATTTTTCACATCTCACCCAAAATGTGTTTCCGCCCATGTAACGCACAATGGCGCAGTTGGTGTGCGAGGTCAATGTACGGGACAAATTAAGAAAATCACAGTGACACTGTTCATAAGCAGAGGTCTTAAAATGGCTATGTTGAGAATTTGGTGAAAAAATTCCTAAAAATGACTTTTACGAGCGTGCGTTGCACAGTTCCTATGCATGCTCGTAAGTTTGCAAATTTAATATTTTCACTCCAGATTTTTAACATGTCCATTTTATTAAACTTCCTTATGAACAGTACAGCTGCAATTTTTCATATGTCACCCAAAATGTGTTTTCGCACATGTAGCGCACAATGGTGCTGTTGGTGTGCAAAAGCAATGTTTAGGACAGATTAAGAAAATCACAGTTACACTGTTCATGAGCAGAGGTCTTAAAATGGCTATGTTGAAAATTTGGTGACAAAAGTCCATAAAATGACTGTGTTACGAGTGAGCATTGCACAGTTTCCACGCACCCTCATTAGTTCATGACTTTGTAATATTTTCAGTCCAGATTTTCACCAGTGGCATTTTTCCACACTTCCTTATGAGCAGTACAGCTGCCAGTTTTCACAACATGGCCGAAGTGTGTTTTCACACTTTCAGTGCAGAGATGCGTGGTCGCTGTGGGAAATCATTGTTCGGCACAGATAAAGAAAATCACAGTGACACTGTTCATGATCGGAGGCACCAAAATGCCTGAGTTGACAATCTGCTGTAAGAAATCCCCAACCTAATTATATTACGGGTGTGCGTTGCACAGTTTCTATGTACGCTTGTGACTTCACCATTTTTTTAAATATTTTTACTACACATTTGCAACATAGCCATTTTTTACACCTCCCCATGAAAGAGTACAGCTGTCATTATTTACATCCTGTTCAGAATATTTTTGCACCTGTGGTGCTAAATGCCGTAGTCACTGTGCATAAGCAGCTTTCGGCTAACAAACTGATATTCCCCCTGTTCATGAGGTGGGGTCACAAAACAAACATGTTGAAAATTTGGAGTGAAAATACCAACGAATGCCTGAGGTATTAGGCTTTTCAACTATAACGCCCGACCCTATAGAGAATGACAGGCATCAGGGGTGTGACTTGGGATTCTTGCCTGTGATGCTCATACCATTCCACACCCTGCAGTCACTGAGGAGGCATCGAGGTATGCCTTGGACTCTTCGACCCCAAAGTTCACCCCATTCTCCTATACCGCACCCATCTCACTGTACTTCCTAATGGAATGGGGTGTGCATAAGGGCCAAAGATCCCAAGGCACACCGTGACACTTGTCAGTGTCTGCAGGGTGGGGTGTGGTGAAATGGTGTGGCCATTATGCCTGATGACCCAAAGGCACACCCCAATGCCTGTCCGTATCTGCAGGGTGGTGGCAGGTTGGCTTCAGTTCAATACTTCACTGCCATTCCTATTATGCAGCTGTCTAACTCCTACACTACCAATCCCAATGCCAGCAAGCAAACATTCGGCATTGACAAATGCTTGTTGTTGTTGTTACTACCTCCTCCCCCATTGTATAATCTTCCCCTGGGTTTTTGTTTCCCAGGTGCATTACTTTGCACTTCTTTGCATTGAATCCAAGCTGCCATACTTCTGACCATTCCTCCAACCTTGCCAAATCCCTTTTCATCAATTCCACGCCTCCTTGTGTATCAACACTGTTGCAGATTTTTGTGTCATCTGCAAAGAGGCATACTTTTCCTTTCAGTCATTCTGCAATGTACTTCAGATCTAGTAGCTTCCATATAAGGAACAGGAGTTTTGCAACAGGGAGATGGCATATCAGAGGAGGAGTTCACTGGACTAAGACTGTCTTGGCACAGAACTATGGGCACTAGCTGGTACAGGTGCAGTGGAAAGTTTCGAAGGTTGAACAGGGTCAGGTTGAGCAGGACTAGCAGAGGGTGTGCATGGTAAATGTTCTGAAGCAGGTAAATTTGAAGTTGAGAGTTGGGCAGTTGAGTGAATGAAATCTTGATTGTTGGAAACTGCCAGCCAAACCTTCTCTAGTGAATCACAAAGCACATTGAGGCCTCCTTTATATAAGATATTCAAAGAAGCAGGGCATTTCATACAGTTGCTACAGCCCCTTTTTTGGACCACTTTCTTAACCTCAGGGAATCCTTTGTATTTGTTTACAGCTTCTGCAGCAAAATCCTGATATAGTGAAATGCATTCTTACCAATACAACTGCCCCCTTTCCCTTGACAGATTAAGGATTTCCTCTTTAGTAGTGAATCTCAAGAAATTAACAATTATTGAGTGAGTTCTACTCCCTACAGAGAGGTGGGGTGCCAAGGACTGATGTGTCCTTTCGATGTTAAGTGGCCATTTCCACTGTTTCTGTAAAAGTTCCATGAAAAATTGTTTTAAAAAAGGATACACGTCCTTTCCTTCTACCCCTTCTGGCAATACCACAATTCTCAGGTTATTTCTTCTCCTCCTGTTTTCCAATGCTCCATTTTCACTAGTGAAAAGCTAATTTTATTTCTTGTGTGTCTCTATAGTGTCCTCAGTGAAATAAAGCAAGTCCTCAACAGAGCTTAGTCTATTTTACATATTATCCACTTTATCTTTTATCTCGGTTGACTCTACTTCAATTCTGTGAATGGAAGTTTTTGTTTCTTTAATGTCCAGTTGTATATTAGCTAGCATGTGCTTTATGTCTAGTAAATCATTCTTACTTTGCTCTTTTGAGGTAACTGCTGCCCTATTAGTAGCTGTACACTTCATCCCATCAGCTGGCTTTTTTTCTGTAAGGTGCCATAGAGATAGAGCGTAACTAATCTTCTGACCAAAAGAAATCACTGAAAATTTAAAACAGACTGTTTTGGTATTGTTGGAAAGCCTGAAAAAAACGCTAATGATTAAAACACTTTTAAAGTGGCAATTGTTTTTTTTTTTTGCAGTCAAAACAAGGGATTTGTATTGTGGTGCTGACAGAGCTGCTCTTTCACACCACCATATTTCACATCAATCAACTTGTGCTCAAAGTGTAAAACAAATGGGTTTCTGTTCTGGGTTCGCTGCTGGAAATATGTGGAGTCTCATGCCAGTTTACTACACATGCTCTGGAGCTGCTCTAACATTTTCCCTATTTTGGAGGAAATTCACAAAGTGTGTGAAAAAGTAGTGGGTAAAAATTCTGTTCTCTACTAAAATATATGTTTTGGGTCTCTCTGTTCAGTTGGAAATTTTGTAAAAATGGCAGACTTATTGGGTCCTATCTGGCTCTTTAGCCCTGAAAAGGGCCACTGCTTTCTAAATGGAAGGACCCACATCCACTAACAGTAGAAGAATGATATATATATATATATATATATATATATACCTACTTCAGCAAAGAATGAAATGAGATGCCACTCGTTGATTAATCAGATGGAAGCCTTTACTCTAAAATGGGCTTCATTCCTAAACCTTACCTTTTGATAGGAGAGGAGTGTATTTTAAAGCATATTTTAGATATTCCATGTGTTGCTTCTACATATTTTAATATTCTGCCTACATAAGCTAGTTATACTATATTTTATGTAAGGATGCTTTATTTATCTTTTTTGCAATTGTTTTTAGATTAATTCTGACATTGCTATTCTTTCTATATACTTACACTTGAATTTTCCTTACAAAACTCATTGTGTTAAACTTGGAAAAAAAACTCTTAGCTAGGGTAGCTCTGCTCTAGGACAAATTTAGGGGATCATTTTGGTCCTACCCAGGATTAATTATTCTTTGGGGTCACTTTAATCAGCCTGTAGCACATGAATCAGAAAAAGGTTGGTTGTACAAATGTTGGAAATAAGTAGACATAATTGCCCCTATGCATGTAGGGATCAGAGTGGCTACACGCCGCATAACTGTGTTGCGGAGCCACTCCACACTTATTGCATCCCCAGCATGGGATGCACTACTGGGGGGGTGCAGACCCTACGCACCTGATCCCCCAACTGTGTGGACAGCAACACACCAGGGGCAGGCAGGGGCATGGTGGCACTACGTGGCAGTCAATCCCATGTGTAGTGCTGTCCATAGGGGTGTGGAGGGCAATGCAGGCTACCGCAGGGGGGACCCTGCCATAACAGCCATATGCAGCCATGGCTGCACACCCACAGGTCCCCCCTAACACAACCAGTCCCAAGCTCCCTCCCTCCAACAGTACGAGTCTCCCCTGTCACTGCAGCTTAGGCCCCCCCTCCACACTTAAGTCCCAGTGCAGGCAGTAGGCATTGCCGCTGGCTGTCCATGGCCACAGGATGTCTGAGGGTTTGGGGTGGTGTGGATGGTGTGGAAGAAGGGTGTCTCCTCTGCAAGTCTGTGGTGCTACCACCATCCTGGTCCAGTGCTCCCCTGTGTTCTGGGGTGGGGGGTTTCCACCGACGGGGGTCAATCGCACTGGGACCATTCACAAATCTGGTCCTGCACCATCATGCATGAGGGATCCATTCTAGTCCCATGCAGACCTTTGGATTGGCCACCGACCTGGAAGCACATCCCTGCCCCTGTCCACCCTGCACGAACCTGTGTGCTGGGGGGTGGGGCCACAGACAGGTGGCCGGCTGTTGTGAATGCTGCTGGTACACTCCTGTCCACAGGTGCAGAGCTCCACGGGTGGGATACTCGCCTTTGGCACATACTTCCTGCATTTATGTACATAGGGGCCAATAAGAGCCTAAAACAACCCAGTTTCTAGAAAAAAAAGCATAACAGCATTAGAAATGTTTGAATTCAAAGTATGCAGCACAAGGTACTAGTTTGGCAAAAATAATGAAATAACCAAAAAATAGTTTGGTTACTACAACTTAAATTCTCAGTAAGTCTAAATGACCTACCCTCTGTCTGTTCATCTGTATCTATTCATATGTATGCAGATGACACAATTCTTTTTGCATCTGGCTCCTCTCCCAGTGACCTTACCTGCTGACTTCAGTTGGATTTTGACAACATTCAGCACTGGTTCAAGGATACCCAGCTGTCTCTTAATGCCAAAAAAACAGTCCCAGTGACTTTTGGTACCCGTCAGAGGCTTTCCAAACTTACTTCTCCCCTACTGTTTATTACCCTTGATGTCTCCTCCTTTAAGTACCTTGGATTCTACCTTGACTGGCATCTTGATTTCTCTGTGCACAGTTGTGCAATTCACCAAAAGCTTCACCTTAAGCTTGGTGCTTTGTACAGGAATAAAGTGAGTATACTGCTCTTACCTGCCAAGAAAGAGTCCTAAAAATGATCCTTCCTATTTTTAACTATGGTGATTTAGTGTACAGTGGTGTCCCTAAATCCTCCATTGCCAGACTGGACCCCTTTTTCATTCTTTCTGCTGCTGTGATTTAGATTGCCACTCTTGTACTCACTATTGATCTCTTTACTTAGCTCTTTCCCTCCTGTTTTTTGATGCTAGGTGCCTTTCCCATTGAGTCCCTTTTTTATCCAGGTTCTGGTTCGGCCCTTTTCCCCTCTTATCTTAAATCCCTTCTTTCCCCTCCTTCTCCTCCTTCTTTCTCCCACCCTCTCCACAACAATACTTTCCATTCTCTCTTCCGTCTAGAAAATCTATTGTTGGCCAATCTGCTTTTTCTTACTGCTTTCCAAAACTTTGATCCTCCCTTCCCCTTAATATTCCTTCTACCTCATCTTCCACCCTAAACTCTCTTCTTTCTAACTTTTGTGATCCTACCAGCAACTGCTTGTGACCCTTCCTCTTTTTCTCCATTCTCTAGTCTTGCCCTCTTCTTACTGTTCTGCTAATTGTCCTTTCTTTATATATTAGAATGTATGTTATTTTCTAGATGCCTTCATTTACTATTCTGCCTATAATACTAAATATTCTGCTTGCAAAACTATATTACTGTGTTTTACCTTGTTATTTGTTTTTATTGTTATCTATCTCCTACTCCCATCTCCCTCAGGACACATCTTTCTGGAAATCAGCTGTTTTTAGCTCAGTATGTACTTCCTGGTTAAACTAATAAATAAATAAAGAAGCGCTGGTAGAGTTTTGATTTGCAAAGTTGGTGGACATTGTGATTTTTAAATAAAAGTCTTCAGGTTATTTAAACTTTGTTCAGTGAGTCTTCTTCTGTCCATTGTTTAGTTGACTTATTTTGTTCTTAGCTGACTGACTCCTTCTGCTATGATTTATATTTCAGGGTCCAGTGTACATGCTGGATTTTTTTTCATATATAGTTTTTGTCCCTTCTTTACCAGTAATGCCCCTATCATGTGTTCACTGCCCAGTCCTATACCCAAGCATTCTCATCATTTACCCCTTTGCACAAACTCTCTACTTGCCTTCTGAGGTGGGGCTTGCCCAGCTGATCACTTCAGTCAAGGTGTGGTCCACTCTATGGAGTGGATGGTTTGCTGGGTCATGGCCTGAGTGTGCTCCATTATTCCTCTCATTTTGGGGCTTTTCCATTCTGCATTTCTCTTATGAGGGCATCAGCACACTAGGGTGCCTACACATGTGCAGATGCAAGCAAAGCAGTGTTACTCAAGACAATGTCCTCCACTCTTACAACATATAGTACATCTGTAAGACTGCAACCTGAAGTCATCCAGCTGGCAGTATTGTGGTGAAAGCAGTGATCCTCCCTCCTTCCCTCCCTCCTCCCTCCCTCTCCATAAAGGAGAACATCTTCTGTGATGCTCAGTCCTCTTTCACTGGCTAGCTGGCCTTACACTGACTTTCTCCCCAACCTTGGTCAATGGAGTAGTAGCACTACTGATGTGCTGACAAGCCTGACCTTGCATTTTTGTACTTTTATTTTATTATATTTTCATCTGGGTAGCTTTGTGATTTGGGAAAGTGGCTTGGAAGGGGAAGACATGGTGTTCACATTGAAGGGGTTTAGGAGAGTTTGTTAGGCACAGCTTTAGTAGTACCCAGAGAAGTCAAAGAGTCTGAACACAGAAAATCATACACCAACAAATTCAAATGCGCCCATGCCATGAATTCACAAAACATCTTGAGAGATAAATTTGAAATTTAAAGAAGATTGTTGCTGCCCCTCCCAAAAAAGGTTTTTACAGTGCAATGCAAGGGAAATATTGAATGATGATGTGAGGAAGTTAATTTTTGTATTAATATCTTCTACTTTTGGTAATACTATTTTTCTTTATTTTTATTGGTATGGTTTTTATTAACACATTGCTATTGTTAATACAATTCTTACTGTTCTTAATTACAATGTTTTTACTTGTTATTAGCTATTTGTATTAATGAGTAGACAGGAGCATGAGAAAATGGAGGAATGCAATAATGGAAGTGCATCACAGAAAAGGAGACACAAGCTTTGGTTGCATAAATCTGGTCAAGTAATTACTGATGACAAGTTGCTGAGGAATTCAGTAATTAGAGTATTCAGTATGTAAGTAAGAAACACTAAGTATGGAAATGCAGAAACTGGAAGTGGTCACATAAATAAAGGGCCCTTAAGAGGGTGGGGGAGCAGGGGATAATTTCCAGGGCCCAGAGCCAGGAGGGGGCCCAGGCTTCCAGCATACTGTATGCAGGGAATGGGCTGCAAGCAGGTAGGGACCATAGAGTCTGAGCTTTCCCTGGGCCCAGGAATTCCTCTCAAGGGGCCTGCATAAATAAACCCAAATAACTGATGACAGGTTACTGAAGACTGCTGAAATGGGGTAAGGAACAGTGATGTATGACAAAATGCACATGGGTTGTAGTCACCTGAATGAGTTAAAATTATTGATGACTGGTACTGTAGCAGAAGGACACAGTTCTCTGGTAAGGATGACCTGATATCAAACAGTAAAGTTCAGTGGAAGTCTCAAAAACTGCCACCTTTGACACTGATGAATTGTTTTCAAACTTTCAAAAGGACTTACTACATGTCAGCATTTTGTCACTTCAGTGTCATGATATTATAATATTTTTTTTACAGGAAGCATATACAGAGCTTCTATAAGCTTCTCTAAACCACATGACCTGAGAAGCCAATCTGCAATGATCAGAAATACTTCATAAATAACACATCTCAATGCCATTTCCAGAGCATTCTCAAAGAAGGATGTGGTTCAGGAGAACTCTTTATTTCTGTGCCATAGAGTGATTTGTGATCAGCAAAATGTGTATTTGTCAGGGAAATTATGCATTTTTTTATTTATTTGAATCTAGGATTACAAGTACCTTTTTTATTTATTTAGTTTTTGTTTGTCGGGTAAGTGCACTAGACAAATCCTGCCTATTTTTAGGCACAACCTGGGGGAGGGGGATACAGATGAATGCCAACTGACCTTGAACCAGATTAAGCTGTTGGTGGTATTTTTAGTGAATGAGGGAAATTTGGCAAGGACACCGGGAAAATTCCCCTACTGCATTGCTGACAGTAGGGGGACTTGGTGTTGTGAGTCAAATCACTTGTGGTCAGACTTGGTGAATGATGGACGTCGCGGAGAATGGAAAGTGGTTGGGCTCTACTGTCTTGATTAAGGAATTTACTGATGGGCATTTGTATCCAGATAAGGACTTGGAGGATGGTGAGATTTTTTTCTCAACTGAGGATCTGATGATATCTGCTGCACCAGTAAAAAACCGGAACCTGTCTACAATGACTGTAACTGAGGTCCAGCAGGAGCAGCTTAAGCTACAGCTTGCAGAGCTAGCACAGGAGCAAGACCATGTCAAAAAACAGCTGTTTTCATTACACGCAGAGGGATTCATCTGTCAATGCTTTACCTGCGGCAGTCAGTGATACGAACTTTGAGTTGGCGCCTTCAGTTTCTGACAAGGAGCAGTCGGGTGAGTTGTTACAATCAATTTCTACTTCAGTGCAACTGGAACAGCCTGCTTGTGATAGGGTTTTGGCTGGCAGTAGAGAATCTGAAGGGATTCAGTGCCAAAAGCCATTTTCAGCTGCAGGAGTACTTGCGGTCTCTCCCGGTTTTCCGCAGGTTGCTAAGGTAAACACTAAGGTCCTGGATGTGTCTACTTCAGAGCACGGAGGCTCTGTTTCTACTGGGTATACTGCAACACTAACCAAAGCAGCGGGATTTGTTTTTTGTGGGCTGATTCAAACATCCTCTTCCATCCTACAAACTACAGAAGTAAAATGTGTATTCCAGACATTTTCTCTTAACCAGGAGAGAGTCTCTGAATTTTCTTTTACAAAATGGTCACAGTTAAATCATGAGAAAATTGGAGATGAAGGAAAAGAGAAGAGAGCAGCAGTGATTTTTTCTAAAAGGAACTTAGGGGCACTAGAAGGGGTTCAAGCAGATTCTTCTCCCAATGATGCAGAGACTGGTTTGATATCTTCAGTTGCTGTTCCTCCTTTACAGTCCTTAACTGATGAATCATAGTCCCCTCAGCAAGCTTTAGGTGATGCTGGATGGGCTTTGGATAAAGGGTCTTGGCGACCCATGCCTGATTGGGACCCCAAATAAATTGAATTTCTCCCAAAATGAACCAACATGGAAACCACAGCTACCTATTTCACCTATAACTTCTGGAACTACTGAAGGGGTACAGGGGGGTGAGGGACCTTCTGCTTTTGCCTTACATGCCACTGAACCACTGGACGCTATTATTTTAGGAGATCAGCAACCTGCTCACACAGTACAGGGTAACCCTGACACTGAAAAACACCTGATGTCAGAATTATTCTCAAAAATTAAAAAAGAAGCAGCACCATGTAGAAATGCTGTACAACTGTGATATAAGGGGGGTCTTGAAGTTAGGCCTGATAGGCTGTGTGTAGGGAAAAGTTTGTTAAAAGATTCTTTGCATTTCTCTCCCAGGAGGTGTTTGCATTTATAAATATATCTGGAGAAGATAACTCTGATGTAAGCTTTCACTCAGCCTATGCCTTGGATCTATTTTGGGAGAGATACAACCAGGTGAAATGTTCTCCCATATGGACTCCCTTTTTAGTAATCCCCTTAACAAAACCTTTAATTAAATATGTTACAATAATGTTTAGGAATGAGTGAGTTCATGTGGATGATATTTCATATTGGTTGTCTCAAAAATGTGAGATTTGAAGTTCTCCTGAAGCTATATTGGATTCGGAGCAGTTTTGGACAGGGGGATGGTGGTTCAAAGTTAAGCTCAGGCAAACTGATACTGGGATAGAACATATTCCAAATTATTTTTTGTTAGAACAGGATAGGGGGTGTGCTTTTATGCTTGGCAACCCCGTGCTTGTTACAAATGTGGTCCCAGATCACATTTATCCAGTTTCTACGATAAGCCTCGATGTGACAATTGTGGTGAAATTGGTCATGTCGCTTTTCAATGTGCTAATTTAACCAAATGTGACCTCTGTGAGGAGACTGGTCATGTTTTCTCTGAATGTGTGGGGGCCGCAAAAAACAAAGCATCTAGTGGTAGTCCAGATCTTTTAATTCAAAAAGCTCAGGACCTGGCTACAGGTGTTGCCCAGACAGCCCCTATGTATACAAAAGAAGTACTAATTCCTTCTTCACATCCTTCCCAAGATACATCTGAGGTAAAACCCCCCTTATGCTCCAGTTAAGACTTCTCCCATCCTCTCTCCTGTTTGTTATAAGGCACAAAAACAAGGGTCATCTCAGGATTCTTCTATTAATCTACCAGTTATTCAGGTGAGAACGTCCTCCAGGAACCTTAAACCTCATCTTGCCCCCCCCCAGTAGAAATGGAAACCAGTAATCCCTTTGCGGTATTGTCAGCACAGTGGGGTGATTCAGAAACGGATTGTCAGGAACCTGACTCTCAACCTGTACAGGATAGTCCCACTTTCCCTTTTCAGGTTCAGGAAGGTTATAAGGGTAAAAAGAAAAAGAGAAGGAAAAAAAGATTGTTGACCCTCAAGTTTCATAACTGACTTGTTTTAAACTAGGTTCATTGAATGTCCACAGTTTAATAAACTTCAAAAGAAGGCAGTTGATTTATGATTATGTCTATAGTAATTCTTTGGATATATGCCTACTACAAGAAACCTGGATGTATACCATAGACTAGGCCAGGTTTTTCTAAAGAGAATGGTGTTGGGGTCCATCCTATTGGTCCTTTGGACAACAAACAGCAGATGGTGTAGGACTTCTTTTTAATTCTTATGATTTTTTTTTTATAAAACTAATGGATTTAATCCCAGGGTAGTTAATGATCCTAGATGGGGTTTGGAGATCCATGACATGTAGATTTATTAATGTATACTGTTCACAGTTAAAAGCTGAACGGGTTGCACTTTTTCAGATGATAAAAGCATTTTTATTGACTTCCTATGAAATCTTTCTGTAAGGAGACTTTAATTGTGAGTTTACATCCATGGGAAGTAAACCCATGGGTGTTGGGGAAAAGATTTACTGTGACTCTAATGCATTATGTCAACTGATAAAATCATCTGGGCTGGTCAATGGTAGTTGCCATCAGCAAGGTGGTCCAAAATGTACTTACAAAAGATACCTCTATACATCCACTATAGATTATATTTTTCTTTCAGATAATCTTCCCTTTAAATTTTATACCTTCCCAGTTTCCTTTTCAGATCACATGCTCCTTCAATGTAATTTTTCCTCTCGTTCTGTACCGACTATCTAGAAAGTATGATGGAAACTTAGTGCATGTTTGCTAAAATCCCCTTAAGTAATATTTAATCTCCAAGCATTACTTTTTGCTAGACTTTCTGTCTCTTTTTTATATGATGACTTGGGGCAATGGTGGAGAGATTCTAAAGATTTTTGTAGTCTGTTAAAAAATCAAGGGCAAATTAAAGAAAATTAGGGAAAATTTAAAATTTCTTCATTATTTAAAATTGCATCAGCAGTTATATTATTTAATTTCTGTAGCAAATACCTAAAAAAGTAATTTCTCCTCACAAATATTAGCTCTAAAAAAACAAATTCAGGAGGTACAATATAGTAGAGCTCACACATTACAGGTGCTCTTTCAATATGGTGTGAAAAAGTAGACTTATGGTGATCCTTATGAAGATTTAAAAAATATAAACATAATACACAGTTAGTAAAGCTTTTGAATCAGGAAGGACAACTGGTGCAGGATTCACAAGGCCTTCAAGTGGTTATAAAAGCATTCTTACTTTCTCATACGCCAGTGGCACTTCCTAGCATGGAAGATATGAGGACGTTTTTGAATAAGATAAAACTTCCAGATACACAATTTAATAAATCATTGTTAATTTCCCCCATCACACGTGCAGAAATAGCAACTGCTATTAAATCTCAAAAATTAGGTACTTTGCCTGGGATCGACGGACTAACTTCTGAACTATATAAAGCCTTCCCTTCTGAATTTTCTGAATGTTTAGAACTTGTATTTAATTTTTTTTAGCCTCGGTGGAATTTCCAGTTTGGTTCTCTGAGGGGTTATTAATTTTTTTGTATAAATCTGGGGATAAAGAACTCCTAGAGAATTGGAGACCAATTATGATTCTGAATCCTGATTACAAACATTTGGCTGGAATTCTGAATACTAGGCTTAAACAATTTGCTGTCACTGTACTTCCCCCTCCCAATACTGTCAGCTTCCCGGAAAAAAAAATTCACCATGCTCATATGATTATTTGAGATTTGATAGAACATTCTAATCTGTATAAACTTTCTGGATGTATTATTTCAGTAGACCAAATGAAGGCCTTTGATCGGGTTTATCACCCGTTTCTGTTTATGACTTTAAAACAGTATGGAGTTCCAGAAGTCTTTTTAAATTGGGTACAATTACTTTATAATAATGCTATTACTCACCCAATCATACAGACAGAAATTGGGGATGGGTTTCATGTTCCCACAGAGGTGCGCCAAGAATGCCCCTTAAGCTCCCTATAATATGCTTTTATAATAGATACATTAATTCAATCACTTTCACAATATCCACTATGGAAAGGGATCTTAGGACCTCCCATATTGGAGGAATTACATGCGCAGGCTTATGCTGAATGTCTGTGTGTTTTTTATTTCCAATTATAAACAAGAGAAAATATTTTTGGAGTTTATGAATTCTTATTCTTTTGTTTCCAATTCAAAAATTAATAAAAAAAAGCCAAGGATTATTTATTGGCGTAAGCAATCCATCAGCACTTATTATCCAGGAACTTCATATTTCATCAGATCCTAGAAAAGTTCTAGAACTAGTCTATGGGCCCCAGAATCTTCCAGAGTTAAACTGGGAAAATGCACTAACTTCTGTTGATGGGAAAATTCAAATTTGGAAACACTGGAAATTGCCAATATGAAAACGCATACAAGTAATTAAACAATTTTTAATTCCAGGTTTATTATACACTGCAATAATATTTCCATATCAATAAGATTAGAAACAAGGATTTACAGTTTATTTTTCCAGATGGTATGGGATAACAGACTCAACCCAATAAAAAGGCACCATACATATATTGCAAAAGAAAAAGGGGGATTAGGCATGGTGGATCCAGTTATTTTTTTTCCATACATTATTTATAACACAAAATATAAGGGCTGGGTTGTTGCCAACTACATCAAGATATGGGATATTAATAAAACAGGTGTTGGTTCATTATTACTTTGTTTGGCTTACAAGCCCTCCTAAGCATCTTTCAAAATTATTAATACCACAATTATTTTTGCCAATCACAAAGAAGCTCTTTAAATGGGGTTTACTGGCCCAGGTAGTAAAGGACAGTAAAGGATCACAGTTATATAACACAGTAAAGTTGTTATTATATCTGAGTGAACCAGCCTTTAACAACTGTCCTTCAATTCGAACTGTGGAAGTGCTTCAGAGATTAAATAATCCTAAACTGCCGGACTACATGTGGGAAATTTTATGGCTCACAGTTTATGGAAAGATTGGTGTTTGGAGTAATGCTAAGCATAAAGTCTTAAGTGAAAGAACTTGCCCTTTTTAGAGTGTGTGGCTCAGGAGGAAACAGCAGAGCATGTTTTATTTTTTTCTACATATGCCAGGTCTCTTTGGAAATTCCTAGTCTTTAAATTGAAAAGGAGATGATTGTTGTATTTAGATTATGATACACTGATTTTGGGTCATTCTCCTCAGTTAGGGAAGACTTATAATTTAGAGACTTTGCAATTTTTTTGCTGCTGTTTAATATATTATTTATAGCAGGCCAGGTGCCAATGGGGTTTGTATCAAAAACTGATGCCCTTTGATACAGTAGGATTATTGATTCAAGGGGCCGTGGAAAGGGTTTTCCTTAAAGATTTTGGGTTTTCAACCACTAGGAAGGTGACGATTTGGTGGAGAGAATTCACAAGGTTTATAAAATATAAATAGTAAAGGATAGTATTAATAATATTAATTTAAGGGGAGAGGTGGGTTATAAGGGAAGAATTATGCTCTTATTTGTTCTGTATGTTTATATTATTTGACTACGTTATTTAGATTTTTTTATGTCTTCCGTATGATTCTAATACCTCATTTTTTCTTTTTCCCAGGTTAAGTGTGTGTGATGTAACTTTACTGTAAACATTTGGTCTTGATGTTATATTAATAAAAAATTCCCCTACTCTGTAGGAGGTTCCCTTACATCCTGGTATTCTGCCAAGATGGCCATCGAAGGAGGAGCTGAGGAGGACATGGAAGTGTTGGAGGCAGTGGATCTGGTCTCCTCCTCTGTCTCTGTTCTGAGAGAGACCCCATCTTCTGTGAATATTGTGCTGCAATCTTCTGAATATGTTTCTTCTGAGACTATGGCTACTTCCCCTGCTGCTGCTGCAGATACCTGTGTACAGTGTTTGCCTGTGGATCCTTCATTTCTTCCTCAAACTGTGCTTAAACTGTCTTCTAGCCCTGCTACTATGGATATACATGAGTCTTCTCCTCCTGTTTCTCTGGATGTGGGTGTGTTGCTTAAAATCTAGGAGCAGCGTTATTTTGCTGCTAGACGATGATTGTTAGCCCTTAAGACTCAGTCTGGTTTGATACCTGCTGCTAATGACTCACCATCTGAGAATGCTTGTTCTGCTGTCTCTTCACTGATTGTGACACTTCTGCCTTCTTTGCCTGTTACTATGGAGTCTCCTTACTCCCTACAACCTGTACTGCCTACACCTCTTGCTCAGCTTCCTCCAGAAGTTTCTTCTGTACAGGTGCCTGTTCCTGCTCTCCATGATGCCTTGCACATGACAGACTGGTCTGTTGAGTCAGCCCTTGAAGCTGCAAGGTGGGAGAAGGCCCCTACCATTGGGACTTGGCATTCTGGTTCTTCCCTGATCTGTACTAGGCCACCTGACACTGGCAAACTGCTGGCCTCTCCTGGTTTGCAAGACTCTGCTGCTTCTCTTGATCTTTCTTTGCCAACTGAACTCCTTCTGACTCAAAACCTGACTTTACAATTTGGTCCTGCTTCCTCTACGCCTCATGAACAACGGACTCTTTGGGACCCTGAGTCTTGCCCAGCTCCTGCTACTTCTACTACTTCATCCCCTAAAACTTATGCTGCATGCTTTCAACCCTCAGTACACCAAGCAAAAAGACATAACGCTGTTTGGCTGCACTATTTGGGGGGCTTACCTGACGTTCTTGATCATTTTTTTGTAGGTTGCACTCTTTTGAAAGATTCTATGCAATTTGCTGCTTTTGAGATTCATGCCTTAATTCATGTTTCTTCAGAGTCTCATTTTGATATTAGTTTTAAAACTATCACTGGTTTAGAGAAGTTTTGGAGAAAATATCAGGAACTTAAAACTTCTCCTTTATGGTCACCATTTAATGCCATTCCCTTAACTAAACCTACTCAGAAAATTGTCGCTATTTTGCTTTGTAATGAAGGTGTCAGTCTCAATGATATTACTGTCTGGTTAAAGCAAAGATGCACTGTCCTTTCTGACCCAGAGGCTATTTTTGACTCTGAAAATATTTGGACAGGTGGGTGGAGAGCAAGGGTTATGCTTCGCACTTCGGAGGTTGGGATTCTGCATCTACTGAACAGCTTTATGCTTGGGAAAGACAGGGGATATTTTTTTACCTGGCCAGCAAAAGCTTGCTACAGATGTGGCTCTCAGAATCATATATGTAGTGTCTGTGACAAGATTAAATGCTCTGTTTGTGGTAACATTGGCCATCCAGGTTCCCAATGTGTGGATGAACCTCTTTGCACCCTTTGTGATGAATTGGGGCACACTTTCCAGACTTGTACTTGGGCAGCTCATAACTCCCCGACTCTTGCTGATGGGGAAGAGCAACATTTGATTATTACTGTTGCACAACATTCTTGTTTATCTGACACTCTTTCTAGACCTCAATGTGTAACCCCCACCCTGTTGTGCCTGCTGTTGACCCCTTTTCTACTTTGCATGGACAGTCTGCTTCTGTTTTGAAGCCACAAACCTCTACTGTGGCTCTCCCTCCTCCTTCCTCTAATCTTGCTATTTCTACCTCAGAAAAGGTGTCTATTCCTGTGTTTCCTAGTACTTCTGGGACTTCCATGAACCCCCCCAAACCTTTTGTTAGAGTTACATGGGGATCTAAAAGTGTGTCTTCTCCTTCCAAGGCCTTGAAATATTCTGTTATAGCTCATATGAACAAATTTGAGGTTTTACACCACCCTCAGGACAACACAGACTCTGATACATCCTCTGTTCCCTCCTCCCACCCTGATGTTACTACGGACACGGAGGTTACCATTGATAATACCGGTTCTCAAAAAAGAAAAGCTAAGGCAAAACTGAAACATAGGGAAGGTACCCCTAGGAAAGGTAGGCCAAGGTGAATTCTGTGTTTTTGTTTTCACTTAGAAACATATAGAAACATAGAATTTGATGGCAGATAAGGACCGCTTGGCCCACCCAGTCTGCCCATTTCTCTACCTACTGGATAAGCTGCAGATCCTAGTTAACCAGCAGCCTACTTCTTCCTACCCCCAACCCCTACAATTGCCTTATGACTGTCCCATGCATGCTTGAATTCCACCACTGATTTTGACTCCACAACCTCCTCCGGAAGGCCGTTCCATGCATCCACAACCCTCTCTGTGAAAAATACTTCCTTAAATTACCTCTGAGCCACCCCCATCTTCAAATTGTGCCCTCTTGTTCTTGCACCTCTTTTTTTGAAAGATGCTACTCTTGGACTTTGTTGATTCCTTGAGGTACTTGAACATTTCTATCATGTCCCCTCTCCTCCTTTCTCGAGGCTATACATATTAAGCTCCTTTCATCTCTCTTCATATGTCTTCTGGTGCAGACCCTGCACCATTTAGTGCCCTCCTCTGGACAGCTTCCATCCTGTCTATGTCTTTGTGGAGATTGGGTCTCCAGAACTGCACACAGTACTCCAGATGGGGTCTCACCAGCTGTCTGTACAGAGGATAATAACTTCCTGTTTTCTACTGGTGATGCCTCTCCCTATGCATCCCAGTATCCTCCCAGCCCTCCTTGCTGCCCTCTCACATTGCTTGCCCACCTTTAGGTCATCTGATATGACTACCCCCAGGTCCCTTTCCATTTTTGTTGTTGTTAGTATCTCACCCCCCATTGTGTACTCTTCCCCTGGGTTTTTGTTTCCCAGGTGCATTACCTTGCACTTCTTAGCACTTAACCATTTCCTTGTAAACATGTCTTCTGCTTTCTCAGTGCATACTGTTAACGTTAACAGTATAAAGAAGCAGGCTAAAAGAGATGCAGTTTTTTCTTTTTTATCTGGCTTGATAGCCGGTCTCATTCTCTTGCAAGATGTCCATTTCCATGCTCTTCCAGAAATTTCCAGGGCCACTCGTGCCTGGACCTCTGAGCCCTCTTTTTGGTCCTTTGGACAGGACCCTTGTTCTGGTTTGGGTGTTTTATTTAGCATACCTGATGTTACTGTTATCAAACTGTTGGATATTTACCCAAGTTGGCTTCTTTTGTAAGATGTTTTGATTTTTTTCTGTCCCTTTCTGGATTATTAATATTTATGCCCCCAAAGTAAAATCTCATAGGATTGAACTACAGAAACTGATTCAGCCTTATTTATATACATCAATGCATGTGATTTTTGGGGGTGATTTCAATCGTGGGTTATCTATTAAAGATAAGTCTTCTACTTCAAAGACTACTAAGTTGTTTTGTGATACGAATTTTCTTAAACAATTGCTTCATTCCACTGGTTTACAGGATGCATATTTATCTTTTACGGGTCAGCATACTCCTACTTTTCACAAAGGCCCCCTTGCAACCCATATTGATTTTTTTTTATTTCTTCCCATCTTCAACTTTCTGCTGCAATTATTCAAGTTGCAGAATTTTCAGATCATAATTTATTGTCTATTTCTGTAGGCCCTTCCCTGACATCCCGTTTTGGCCCTTGTATTTGGAAATTGAACACTTTCCTGTTATCTGATTCCCATTTGTTAAGTCACTTGACTGAGTATATTCATAATTGAAAGTCTATTTTTTTTATATGATGCCCCTGGGATTGGTGGTGAGATACACAATCTGGACTCTAAACTTTATTTAAAACTTATGGTAAACATCATCATGATTCCCTGTATTTTCTTTACAACACTGACAGATGATGACTTCAGAAATTACTTACTCTGTCTCATAAAACTGGCCATGATTTTTCCACCCAAATAAGAACTCTTCAGAAATGCATGATAGATTATCACCTTCTGAAGGCTACTTCTGTCCAGCACCAACAGCGTTTTGGGACCTCTGGTACCCATGACACTGTATGTCCATATGCTTCTATTCAGCAAATGGTAGAGAGTAAAACCTTTAATATGCTGTTTGATGACTATCTCACCGAGTTCGCTAATATTTTGGATATCAGGCGCCATTTTACCTGTTATACACAAAAACTGTTTGGTCCCATGCCCCCCCCCCCGCATCCATAATGGACTATCTTACCTTTTACAACTCCCTGATGTACCTTCTTCTGTTGTAGATATGTTAGATGCTGAGATACATGCACATGAAATTGAAACAGTAATCAAGTCTTTACATCCAAGAGACACCAGGCCTGGATGGTCTCTCCAGTGAGCTGTATAGATTGTTTTCTACTGACCTGAGTTCTGAATTGGCTACAGTTTATAATTTTGTTCTACAGTGCGAACATCTTCCTTTAGACTTTAATATGGGTTGTTTGTTTTATTTAGATAAAAAAGGGGATAGAAGATTGCTCTCCAGTTGGAGACCTTTATGCCTCTTAAACACAGATTTTAAAATATTAACCAACATTTTGGCTCTCAGATTTTCCAAATTGGCCACATATGTGAATTCTACCGCACAATCTTGCAATGTTCCTGGGAGATGTATACAGGACCATCTAATTTTACTTAGAGAAATGATCAAATGTGAAAATTCTAATGTTTTACATGGTTTCAAATTTTCACTGGACCAATGACAGGCTTTTGATTCTGTACATCATGATTTTTTATGGTCTACTCTTAAATGTTATAAAGTACCCAATTTTACCCTGTCTAGACTCCAGTTGCTATATCGTTCTGCTACTATTGTCCTCCTGGTTAATGGATGGAAAGGCCCTATGCTTCCTCTACACATAGGGGTTAGACAGGGCTGCCCCCTTAGTTCACTTTTATATGGTTTTTTTGGATCCCTTACTTCATTCGATTAACTCAGCCCCAACAATTCTGCCACTTCCCTCAGCCCCATACTCCGTGTTGGCCTATGGGGATGATATGAGTCTCACAGCGGATAATGTTGCCTCTGTAAGTTCTGCATTATGGCATTGTTCCTAGTTTGGGGCTGTTTCTAGCACGGCCCTTAATCTTGATAAATGTGTAGGCCGAAGGCTGGGTTCCCCTATTCTGGGTGAGTCTTCTGTTGACATTAGGCTTTGTGACGAACCTGTAAGAATTTTGGGCATATTGTATGGTAACGGTCCTTTGGACGTCCTTAACTGGACTCCCAAATTAGATTATACTCAAACTATGGTTGCAAGTATGAACATTTTATTTCATCCTTTTCATTGTGCTGTGAAGACTGCAGGAAATATTGCACACAGGTTGTGAGAACCAGGGAGGGACACATAACAATTAAGTGGTAAGAAGTCATTCATTTCTTTTTTTGGGAAACGTCAAGATGCTTTGGTGTTCTGTCAAAGTGGCCTTATTCCAAAAAGTTCTTCAAAATCAGGCGCAACCTTCCCCTGAGCTTGGGCACACATATCAACATGCAGAAGTCATTTCATTACATGACCATGACCATCAAAATAACCGGAAAGATGCTGATGAAATCTGTGAAGAAGTAACAAAATAAGAAACCATTAGATACAAACCTGCAAATATGATTCCCCTTCCCAGAAAAACAAAATACTTACCTTCATGTGCTTGAGAGTTATCCGTTTCCAATTTCAGCCCAAAAAATTCTCATTGAGCACTTGAATGTGCACACCAACAGTTTCTGTGTGACCTGTGATGGAGAACAACACCATGAGTACATGTCCATGATTGTCAACCCCCCTTCCCACCTAGAAAATTCACAACCATATATCTATATATATCTCTCTCTATATATATCTATATTATGGTAGCACAGTAGTGCTACCATAGTTAGGGCTGAGGAGCCATTTCTATGTTAAACCCCAAAACTTTGCACCTTAATAACTTTGCAACCGTATGACAGATTTGGCTGAAATTTGGAATACACAATCAAGAATTATAGGCCTTGGCATCTGCCAAGTTTTGTACCAGTCAGATACAAGGCTGCGGACTTATTAAGCGTGATTTGCACACGCGTTTACGCTTTTTCTGGAATTCTACGGTCACGCGTAAGGGTCCACGGTTTGCCAGACCAGCCCAAAATCTTCAGGGAATGTGCGGCCGGGGTCCCCGATGTGTCTTTCAAAGATTTGGTGAAAAAATATTAAAAGGTTCAAAGTTATTCAAAAAACAATTTCCCATATAAGTCAATGGGAAAAGTTAAGAAAAAGTTTGACAGTGTCGCAAATGCATTTTTACTTTCGCAAATGGGCCTGTTACTTTCGCAAATCAGCCATTTTGTTTTCAGTTGGTGATCAGAAAAATGGTTGGCATTTAAATTTGGGACCCTCTAGCAACCTAATTCTTTTTGTATTCACCTAGTCGGACCCTGAGGATGCTTGCCATGTCTTTATTTTGTGGTAAAACACCCCAGAAATATGTTTTTCAAATTTCTGGAAAAAGTACTTTCGCAAATTACTTTCATGCTCACGAAAGTGTCAAACTTTTTTGCGAAAGCTTTGCAGAAAGTGCAACAGTAGTTTTCCATCTGTGGGAAAGTGACAGCGATTCTTTGGCACTGCGCTGCAAAAGAGCGGTTGGGAGTTTAGGCTGAAATTTGGAGGAACGAAGCCGGCATCTCACAGATGTGCCTTTCAGTATTGTATTGAAAAAATATTACACAGCGGCAAAGTTATGGCACTCCAAAGTTGATGTTTTTTCCCATAGGATAATATTACGGCTCCCGATGCATAACAGAAATCCTTTGGATTCCTGCTGCAAAATAATGGTTTGGTCTTTTTTCCTGAAATTTGGAGGGAAGACAGCCAACAGCCCACAGATGTGCCTTTCAGTAGTTTGTTGAAAAAATATTACAGGGAGGCAAAGTTATGGCACTCCGAACTTCTCTTTTTTTCCCATAGGATAACATTATGGCATTCGCATGGCGCCTTTCAAGCCCGTATCTTGGAAGCGTGCGAGATACGGACTTTGTGTTGGAAAACTAAGTAAAAAATTAGCCAGAACAGTTGTAAATAATATGATTTTTAAATTTTTTTTCTACGTCGTACGGTTCCTGAGATATAACCTATTTAGTATTCCAAGTTCTCATTTTCTGCTCCGATACTCATTATTATGCATACATTATTTGTACTCACTGTCTTTCTCTATGCAGGTTTTGGGGAAAACCAGCCTGTGCGTTACATTACTGTTACTGTTGCCCTTTCTGCTTGGGGTTCTGTACCGTTTCACTTACGTTGGCGTTTAGCATACCGTGGCGTTATCCTTAGCGTTTTCATTTTCAGTTGCGTTTCTGTTATTTTTGCCATTTGTGTCTACAGTACTGTTTCTCTTTCTGTTTTAGTTTGCGTCCCATGCCCATTGAAATTTCCATTTGCAGGCACCATGTTACTATGTGACAACATATCATGTAGCGAGACCATTCCGTCCGCCACCGTGTCGCGTTACCCTTTCTGTTCTCATTCGTTGCATTACCATATGCGCCACTGTTGCACTTCTGTTTGTGTTGCTGTTCCTGTTACATACCTCAAGACATCGCGTGGCGGGGCCTTGGGCCCATCCCGCTGCGCGTCATTCACTATTTCTCGTTATCATTTTCAAGAAGGGAAATTAGAGGCAAAAAACTCTGTTTAATGCATTAGTTAGGGTTGTTCCACAGTGACAAAAGTGAAATTTGCTGTTAGGGTTGAAAGCCCCTTGGACCCCACCCACCCCCAACCGGCATTGAGGTGTGCATTGTGTCATGGTCCTAACTCTCACCCATTCTCCTATACTTCTGCTGCTTTACATGTGATGGGATAGAGTTGGGGCTGGCGACCCCAATGCACCCAATCCCGGTGAAAATGAGCGGGTCAAAGTCATAATTCAACCTTCTCACTGTCACTCGTCATTAACTAATACATTAAATAGACCACCTCTAGTCTGCTCATATATATATATATATATATATATATACAGTATATCTATATCTATATCTATTATATCTATATCTATATCTATATCTATACTCACCAAGGCTACTATTGGTGTACAGACATAGGGCACCCTTCAGTACAGCTGAGATGATCATACGAACATACAAAATATGCCAGCAGATAAAGGCCTAGAGGTCTACCAAGTCTACTTGAATGTGCAGCTTGCACCCCTTATTCTGCAGCTGCCCCTCCCTTCCACCCTTCCACTTCATTAACCCTTCCCCTTGTCCTGTTCCATCCCCTTTTGAAGCAGTCCACTGTTCTACTGGATACCACTTCTGCAGGTAACGCATTCCACCCAGCCACCACCCTCTCTGTAAAAAAGTGTCTCCTCATCTCCCTCCTGAACCTTCCTCCCTCCAGTCTCATATCATGGCCCCTGGTGGCCCTCCCCTCCCTTACTTTGAACAGCCCCTCTGTACCCATCTTGTTTATTCATTTCATGTATTTAAAGGTTTCAATGATGTCACCCCTGTCCCTCCTCTTCTCCAGTGAGTACATGTTCAGCTCCTTCAACCTCCTCTCATATGATAAGTCCCCCCAGCCCTTTGATCATCTTTGTCACCCTGTGCTGCACCCCCTCCAGTAACTTAATGTCCCTCATCAGATACGGGCACCAGTACTGCATGCAGTACTCCAGGTGTGGTCTAACTAATGACCTATACAGTGGCAGAATCACCTCCTCCTCCTAGGATATACCCTTGCAATACAACCCAGTATTTTGTTGGCCTTTGCAGCTGCCTTCCTACATTGTGCTGAGTTGTTCATTGACCCTGTAATGACCACACCCAGATCCTTCTCCTCCTCTGTCTGGGCTAGCTGCACTCCCCCCAGCTGGTAATTCCTCCTTGGGTTCTTCATCCCAAAATGCAGCACCTTGCACTTTTTGGCATTAAACTCCAGTTGCCAGGTGTCTGACCAGGTTTAAAGCTTTGCCAGATCATCCTGCAACCCCTGCCATCCATCTAGGTCATCCACCACCGCACCTACCTTGGTATCATCAGCAAACAGACTGATCTTGCTCTTGATGTCCCATGATATGTCTGCAATGAATATCCCAAACAACACTGGTCCCAACACTGAGCCCTGTGGAACACCGCTCGTCACTGCCCTTGGGTGTGAGAGCTCCCCACCCACCACCACCCTCTGTTGCCTTCCCTGAGCCAGTTTACTACCCATCTCACCAGCTTTGCACCCGCCTCTGTGCCTACTAACTTCCTTACCTGCCTTCCATGTGGCACAGTGTCGAATGCCTTACTGAAGTCCAGATACAGGACATCCACTGCATGGCCCCTGTCCAGTTGCCTAGTTACCCAGTCATAGAACTCGACCAGGTTGGTTTGGCAGGATCTGCCACATATGAAGCCATGCTGTCTGCTGTTCTGTAGTCCTTTGGCCTCTAGGAGGGCCACCAGCCTCTCCTTCAGGATAGTCTCCATTAGCTTACCCACGATGGATGTGAGGCTCACTGGTCTGTAGTTTCCCGGTTCATCCATGGGGCCACTCTTGTGGAGGGGCACCACACGAGCCATCCTCCAGTCCTGAGGTACACACCCAGAATGTAGTGAGGCATTAAGTAGGTCTGCCAAAGTTCCTGCAAGGACCTCTGCCAGCTCCTTCAGTACCCTGGGGTGGATGCCATCTGGGCCAGGTGCCTTGTCCACCCTCAGTGCCTTCAAACCCTCTCGAACTCTGCCCTCCATGATTTCCCCATCTGTCACCCCTTCCCCCCTGTTTCTGCCATTTCTCCCACCTGGGTGTCACCCCTCTTTATTTAGTAAATACTGAGCAGAAGTACTCATTTAGTGCTGCTGCCCCATAGCACCCTGCTTCCACCCAACCCCTCCTTCCTAATCCTTACTATGTGGTCCTTACAGCTCCTTTTCTCCCTGATGTACTTAAAGAAGTCCTTCTCCCCCTTCTTAATGCCTTGTGCCAGCCTGAGTTCCGTAGATGCTTTGGCTCCCCTTACTGCCCTCGTCACCTCCTTCAATTCTGTCAAGTACTCCTCCTTGTCCATCGTCTGTCAGAACACATTGGATCAGCAACACAATACTCACAGTCATCATTTTATACTGCTGTGTGTGTAGAAACACTTCCATTTCACTGTCTAACCACTTGTCAATTTTCTGCAGACAAGCAGGATGCATTTTGGGCCAGCAGAAAAAATCTGGGGACTCTGTGCCACTTCTGTGAGCATGACTGAGTGCGCCATTAATTCTGGGGGACTTTGTATATGTTGAAACACTCCCATTTCACTGTCTAACCACTTGTAAATTTTATGCAGACAAGCAGGATGCATTTCAGGCCAGCAGATAAAATCTGGGGACTCTGTGCCACTTCTGTGCTCATGACTGAGTGCACCATTAATTTTGGGGGAATTTGCGTTAGTTGAAACACTCCCATTTCACTGTCTAACCACTTGTCAATTTTCTACAGACAGGCAGGATGCATTTTGGGCCAGCATAAAAAATCTGGGGACTCTGTGCCACTTTTATGTGTTCTGTGATTGTTGTTGTGAGCTCACGATGTCATGCTGACATTTTCACAATTCAAGCAGTGCAAGAATGTCCTCATAGTTTTGAACTGTACTTTTTTATGTTACTTTACACTGCCACAGCCACCACTAGTTACCTCTGAGTTGTGACTTGAATGACACACTTCTTTTCACAATTTATGTCTGCTTTCCTTACTTGATGACTTTTTTTCATGTATGAAGAAAAAAAAAGACACCTTTCATTATTGTTCTCACCAGGTTTGTATTTTTTTGCAGTTGCTTTTCAATAAATATTGTTCCATGTTGTCATAAAACACTGACTGCTGTATAATTCTTAATTTAGAACAGAAGTGATATATAACAACTAACTAATGCAATGGAGAAAAGCAGAGGAAAACAATAACAAACACATGGTCAGAAGTTGAACCAGCTTAAAAGGAATGCTACTTTCATTATTTCACACATGAAAAAAGTTAGCACAGCAGACTCACTCAAGTTAGTAAATACTTATATCATTCCAATCAGTCAGGATGTAAGTAGAGGAACTTGTAACATAGCATTAAAAAATATAGGTCAGAGTTATCAACAGATTGTTGCGCTGCTGCTTTACAGAGATTTACCATGTTACGTAGTAATGATAATGCACATAACCTAATATGTGGGGGCCTTACTTCCACTGGAATATTTCTAGCTCCACAGAGTGCTATATATATCTGGGAAAACCACCCATAATTTCATTACAGTATGTCACATGACACAGGAATTCCCATTCAAAAAAGCTGCCCACATTCTGCCCCCCCTTTCTCAACAACATTAGGACGTGATGCCAGGGGGAGTGCAGGTGCATGCTCCACTACAGTGAATGTCCGGCAGATATCCCAATAATTCGTTATGTTGTAAGGTTCACTTTGTGGTGAAATGTGGGAACATTTCCACTAACAACACTTTTCTTACAGGAAACCTGCTCACACATTTCAAAACAAACTGACCATTATAACATGAACAAAATTCGGAAAGTTGCAGGGCAATCGGACATTCACTGTAATGGAGCATGCACCCACGCTCTCCCTGGCATGACGTCCTAATGTAGCTGCGAAAAGGTGTACAATGTGGTAGCTTTTCAGAATGGGAATTCCTCCATCATGTGACACACTGTAATGAAATTATTGGTGGTTTTACACAGACATGTATTGATTATGTGGAACAAGAAAGACTGCCCTGGAAAGGAAAATGAGGATTTCTAAACAACAACAAAGAAAAAGCACACAAAAAGAGTACAACACAACAGTGGGATGGGGGGCCAGAAAACAAGTAAGGAATAAGACACGATGAGGTGTGGTTTATGGCCTGATAAGTGCATGCCCCTGGTGCGTAATGAGGCACTAGGCACTTGCGCTGAGTGCCTTTAGCACCTGGGAAGTGCTCTTATCAGGCCATAAACCACACCTCGGAGTGTCTTATTCCACTTATAAAATGGGCCCTAATAAGGTAGTATTTAAGAAAAAAAAGTAACAAAAAATGAAAACACTTTTTAAAACTTGAGGTTTTAATGTCTGAAGGAGTAAAATAGTCCCTGTATTGAGGGCATCTCTGAATTATTTGATAGGCACTATAGGGCGTTTATGTGATGGCCAGTACAGGGTGCCAAACACACACACAGACACACACACACACACACAGAGACACACACACATGCACACACACACACACACACCAGATTGTTCCTCCTTGAACTCCGTCTGTACTTTTGACCTGCAGACCTGCCCCAGCCCCAGTGCTCTGTAAATCTACTCAAAAAAAGAGAAACAAACTAAAACATTGTAGAAAAAAATTAATTCTTGTAAGTCTGACCTCTGTTCCTCAAACTCTGAACTCTGTTGCTCAAAATTCAAAAGGACATCAGGGCAGAGTGTGTCCTAGGCGGTTCCTGTAGATAAGCGATTTTGTTTGTAGCGCATTTGAGTAAGACTCTAGCGTAGTTTTCCAACTGTTTTTAACATCTGTAGTTTGGGGAATACATAAGTGGATCACTACTGGTAGTGAGATTGTTGAAGGACTGGGAGTTGGTTTGAATTTAAAAAGTGTTTTTAAAGCTCGCGGGGATGCTCCATGGATCACTGGTGGCTGTTCATGAACTGGAGATTGCGAGCCCGGGTTGCGATCGCATCCTTTTTGAATTTTGGGCAACAGAGTTCGGAGTTTGAGGAACAGAGGTCAGACTTACAAGAATTAATTTTTTTCTACGATGTTTTAGTTTGTTTCTCTTTTTTTGAGTACATTTACAGAGCACTGGGGCTGGGGCGGGTCTGCAGGTCAAAAGTACAGACGGAGTTCTGGGAGACTCCAGATGAAGAGGAGACTGCTTGACAGAGTGATTTCTGGGGTTACGAGTCCTGACTGGCTGAAGAGGTGCCGGTTGGCACAATATGGGCTGATAAGGACACGTCCAGAGGTGCTTCTCAGCCAATCCAGACTCAGAAAAATCTCAGCCCATTTTATAATATCTTATTGTGGCCATGGGATGCTGTGGTGGTCCAGCAGCAAGTGCAGCATTGTTATTATTTGCTGCTGCTGTACTTCGATGGTGCCAACTTGCTGCTGCAAAGCATCCACCCTCAAACTGTTCTCCTCCAGGGCTGCCCACACCAAGGTGAGGTCTGACTGTATTACAAGAACTGTGGTAGGGTCCACTGCAGGAGGAAATCCAGGGAGTGGTGGTGGAGACAGTGGTGCTGGTGGCTGTGGTGGTGGGGGAGATGGTGCAGCTGCTCCTCTGGCCCTCCTCCAGCTGCAGCAGTGCGGCACATTTTATTCATCAGCAGCATCCTCTGTCACTGCCACAGAAGGGCCAGCAGGTGGACATATGGCCCCTTCCATGGCAGCCTGGCTCTCCACCCTGTGGTGATTCATCATGTGGGTGCGCTGGCCCCTGGTCCCCAAATGTGTCCCCCCAAGGGGCCACAGCGCACCTTCACACCACAGAGGTGGCACACCACCTCTGTGCTATCCCCCCTACACAGTCAAAAAACTCCCACACTGGGGAGCTGCGGGGAGGACCAGACACATTCCTAGAACCACCAGGATTTTCCAAGGCCACCTCCTGTGGCTGAGGAGGCGGTGGAAGGGGTACTGCTGGAGCACCTACATCTACCAGTGGTGGTGGTGGTGGTAGTGCTGCACAAGGAGCATTGACTGCACCCACTAGTGGCACTGGTGCTGCTGCTTCAGAAGGGGGGGACCCCAGAAGTCAGAAGCAGTCCAGCCTGACACGACCACCTCATGTCTGCACTCCCCTCCTCGGATGATCACACCCACGGGCCACCGACTCACCTTCCAAAGGCTCCATCTTAACTCCTCCGAGTCCCATCAGTCCGACACTCACAAACACACACACACACACACACACACATATATGCACAAAACAAAACTTCTAAAAAAATTTAACTGACAAAAAAAATCACAAACACAACACTAAAATTAAACAAAGATATAGCTTTTAAAAAAGCTGTTGTGGCTGCAGTAAAGAACTAAAGTGTCAGATCTCTCCTCCCTCCACAGAGCTTTCTCACTCTACAAATGCAAAGGAGACAAAAGGAGACAGTGAAACTGCTTCTCTGACTCACTTCCTTCCTTCCTTCCTATCTGGCTAAACCATGTGACTTACAGTACTGTAAGCCATGTGATGTGTGGGGGGCTGCCTATTTACATGGCACTTCGCCTTACTTCACCTTAAGGCAATATTGGCAACACAAAGTGGTAATGATAACGTGAAGTGAGCACTTTGCGATGGTCACTTCATGTTGTGCTCCGACAACACAAAGTGGTCACTTCGCGCCCACTTCTCCGGCGGAATTTATATTCACTGCATCTCTAGTGGCAGTTCACAAGAACTTCACCTGCAGAGTAGAACTTTGCTGCATCTCTCTACTGCTGGTGGGGCTAGGTGTATGTGAAGTACATTAACTTCACTATGTGTGCTCTGTGCAGACTGTTGCTACTTCATGCAAACCTCTGTGAATTGCACAAAGTGCCAACTTTGCTAAGTGAAGATAACGCAGAGTGACAATTACCTGCAACATTTCACTTTGCTTAGAACTTCACAGTTGAAGGCTGTGTGAAGTGATAATTTGGTTGTGAAGTGCCACTTTATGGGATGCTTATACTTTTTTTTTTTTTACAAAATGTTCCCTTCCCCCCATATTCACGAAACACCCATACCACTCTCCTAACCCACCCAGCATACTTAGTTTTAAATTAACAAACCCACTCACCAACCCACTGCAGCAGCAGCCACAGCACCACCTTCTTCCCCCCCAACCAGCAATGGCAAAATTAATCAAGAAGTTTTCCCCCACCTACCTATCCACCCACCAACTTTAGACTTAGCTCATTCTTTAGCGCAATGTCCCTCAGTATTTTCTATAAACACAGCAGGTCTCTTAGTCTTTTTAGACTAAGGAACCATAGTCCCAAATCAACAAGTCTTTCCTCATATGATTTGGACTTAATCCTAGGGATTATTTATTTATTTATTTATTTCAATCTAAGATTACAATACCTTTGAGCTGAGGCTCTTTTACAAAGGTTCAATATCAGCGTGTACAACAGTCATCATTTTTAGTTACAAACATATAGTCATTGACTTACAGACATGTAATAGCCAGTACAAAGACTTGAGCTATGAGCAAGACAAGGAAAGAGGGTGGGTGGTGTGGGGGAAGTGAGAGTTGGAGATCAGGGGGAAGGAGGTGCAGGGGGTAAGGGGGAGTATGGGAGGTGGCTGGGGCAGGGGCAGGATTGGAGATACAGGGAGAGGTGGGTGAGGGCGGGAGACAGTGCAGCCAGGGGTCCTTGTGAAATGGAATATGACAGGTAAGGTGCTAGGGGTGCAAAGACTGATTGTAAGTGCTGGGTGCTGGGGTATTTGCAGCTGGAATGGTGAAAATGTTAAGATGGGCAATAGCAGGATACAAGCAGTGAGAGGCTCAGCTTGGACTTGAAAAGGCCGAGTGTTGGAGCAGTCGCTATGTCACTGCCAAAAGAGTTGAGCCAGTTGGATGCCCGATAGGCAAATTATCTTTGTCCTTGGGTTGTGCGACATTGTGGGATATGTAGTAGATGGGAATTGGATCTCCTTGTAGTGACGTTCCTATGTCTAGGCTTAAGGAGAGCACAGACACCAGGTGGGACAAGCCCCATTATAATTTTCTAGGCCGTGATGCAGGTTTGGTATTTTATGCGTTTGTCCAGTTGAAGCTATCCAGATAGGGAATAAAGGTCACATGTGTAGGTACACAGATGTGAGCCAGTGATGAGACGACAGGCCTTATTCAGGGAGGTCGTGATACGTTTGAGAGCAGTGGTAGTTGCAGACCCATATATGTTAAGACCATAGTCTATGATGCTGACAATGGAGCTTTGGATGGCCACTGACAGTGCTTCTGGGGTTAGGTGTTTCCTGTGCTGGAATAATATGCCTAACCTTGCATTGGCAGACTTTGCAACATTGCTGATATGGACAGTATATGAGACATGGGGTCATGGATGATGCCGAGGTACTTGAACAATTGTGTTTGCTCGCGGATGGCTCCTTGTTCGGTTCCAATGGAGAGGTGGAGTTGTTTGTTTTTGTTGTGGGGGCTGCAGAAGACCATAGACTTGTTTTTTTTTCTGATTAAGAAGCAGTTTATGGTTTAGGAACCAGGATTCAATGGAGGAGAAGGCCTGCTGAAGTTTATTTTGTAATTGGATTGGATCAGGATCCGAGGTGGAGGAGAAGGCCTGCTGAAGTTTATTTTGTAATTGGATTGGATCAGGATCCAAGGTGAGGATCACAGCATCTTCGGCATAGAGAATTATTTGTTCTGGGTAGCTGTCCGGTAGTGAGTTTAAGAATAGGCTGAAGAGGAGGGGTCTCAGAATGGAGCCCTGGGGGACTCCCGAGCAGACCAGTCTAGGGTCCAAGAGTGTATCAGCAATTCTTACTGTTTGGGACCGTTCTTCAATGTAGCTCTTAAACCAGCCAATGGAGTCGGTTGACAGCCCAGTGTTCTGAAGCTGGACAAGCAGGAGGCGGTGATTGATGGTGTTGAAGGCTTTAGTTAAGTCAATGTAGATTGAGCCTAGTAGTTCACCAGAGTCAAGTGTGTTGTGGATTGCGCCGGTGAATTCAAGTAGGGCTGTGGAGGTGCTGTGACCTTTGTGGAACCTGTGTTGCTGCCTGCAGAGGATGTTGTACGAATCCAGGTATTCTGTGAGCTAGTCTGAGATGATGCGTTCTTGTGCCTTGGAGAGTGGGGGTAGTAGGGAAATAGGTCTGTAGTTATTGTGGGCAGTTTTGTCACCACTTTTATGGATTGAGGTGACAGTGGCAGATTTCCATCTGTCTGGGAACTGGCTAAAGCTGAGGGAGAGGTTGAAAATTCTGGTCAGAGGACTAAGCACTTCATCAAGTGTGAGAGACAGTATTTTGAGATCGAGGGAGTCATTACTGAATCTTGACTTATCAAGGGCTTCGGTAACATATTTGCATACTTGGTGAGCCTTGACTGCTTTGAAGTAGAAGTGGGGGGAGCTGGTGGGAGTAGTGTTCATTGCGGACAGACAGGCTTCACCACTTTTGAAGTAGTCCTGGGGTAGGACAGCGCTGAGGTCGGTAAAGGCTTTGTTAAAAGTATCTGCAATGGTTTTTGGGTTGAGGGTTGTGGTTCCATTGATGTTGAGTATTGATAGGGGGGTTTGGGTGGATTCCCTGTGAGTTCCTTTATGTTTTTCTAGAATTCCTGACCATTGCCCCAGGAGTTTGTGAGGACATGCTTATAGTAGGCGGACTTCATTTGCTGGATGGTTTTGGTGCAGTCATTGCGGGCACGTTTGTAGTTTTGGATGTTGTTTTGCCTTCCAGAGTTTCTGGCCAGCTCCCATAGGTGGTCTCTTGTTTTTAGCATCCTGAGAAGGTCACCTGCGAGCCAAGGGTTACTAAGTGATTTGACTTTGCATTTCTTAATAGGAGCATACGTGTCACAGGACACAGTGAAGATGTTTATGAAGTGGTCAAGGGCAGTGTTTACGTTGGTTGCATTGAAGATAGGAGACCAGTCTTGATGGAGGAGGTGGGATTTGAGTCAAAATTAATTTGTTGTATTGGTACTGCAATCTCTCCAAAAGCTCTGTATCTTCCTAAGCTAAGGGCTCCAAAACTGCGAGCAGTAATCAAGGTGCGGTCTTAAATAAGATTTATATAAAGGCATTAGTGTAGATTCAGATTTGTTTAAAAAAAAGGTCTCCTGACACAGTTACTTAAAGAACAGCTGACACCTTCAAGAGAACTTTAACAATACCTAATATTTAGACACATTTCACTTGCATTTCATGTTAGTTTTGTATTCTTCCTCTCCATTATTTATTACTGAGGTAATCTGCATGAAAACAGGATCTTTGCTCCTAAAAAGTTAATCTATTCCTGTTACTTTCTCCCTAACTGAAATCATAATGACCTGCTTGTGACATCACAGTTACTCCCATGCAACAGATTGTGATGTCACAACAGAGCATTATGATTTCAGTGGAGATACCAGGACCAGGAAGGGGCAGTGCAGTGAAGAGTTTGTCATGTGACCACAAAGCCTGTGCACTGAGAATCATACTGACTCAGTCATGTAGCTGGTGTCACATGACAGGTGCTTTCACTAGGCATCAGATCACAGTCTGGAGTGGTGGCATTAATTGGCTAGTGCTGGCAACTTATCCTCCCCCAATAAGTGTTTCTGGTGAGTGCTATTCAGCACATCAGAACATGTTGCTGATGGGAATTGAATTGGTTGTCAGAGCAGCAGACAGCACACAGAAAAGCATCTCTTTAAGGGTTTTAAATCAGTACTCAAAAACATCCTTTAATGGCTACTGATAGGGAGTTTTAGGGACCCTTACAAGTGCAGCATAATACAGTATATAGTTAAAAGCTATTTTAAGGACTTGGAGATAAATAATTATAAGGGCCTGCTGTATCAGGGCAAGCAAGCATCAAATTCATCTTAAAGGGAAAGGGAACATTATTTAACCAGGAATAGCACACTAAACTGAAGCTTGTTTCCATATGTGACCTGGGAGCACAAGGAAGTTAAGTGACTTGCTCAGGATCAAAAGCCATTTGCATTGCTTGGGAGCTAATGAGAGAATTTTAAGGACTAGAGACATGCAGGTAGGCAAGAGGAAAATCATTAAAAAAATTTTTTCAGGGATTAGTGAATGTAGGCTGCTATTACATCCACTTTCAGGGCTTGCGGGCCAGTGAGTCCTTTAAAGAACTGAGTTCCACCTCAAGCTTCACACTCTCAATTTCTGACCCAGACCACTGGGGATGCCATTCATTGCCCCTCATACTCCCCTCTATCTTGTTTAATCTGCCCCAAGACTCATAGCTGGAATCTCTGCCACTTGTCCCACCTCCAACTCGTTCATCCACATATTAACACCAGGATGAGTAAAAGGACCTTCACCAATGCTGGGCTCTCCTTCTAGAATGACCACCCCTCCCGCCCCAGGTTCCATCAACTCCAGCTAAATTTACATACCCCACTAAAAACGCACTTCCGGTTCTCCATGACCTGTTCCTGTCCCCATGCTGCTGGTGCTCCTGCACACTCTGTCTAGGCCTCCATTCCCCCCTGCCATCTCCTTCTTCTCCTACTAGGGACTGGCTTACTGGCCAGCACCCTGCACAGGATCAGCTGCCTGCTACCTGCAAATTGTAAATGTACCCATAAACTATCATTTGTAAGTAGTATGTATATTTTTTGTTCAATACTACTCTTTACCTGTCAGTGTTAACTCTGAGCTGCAGCTATTGCTGCCAAACACTGTGTAGCTACTAGATCTATGCTGCCTGCTTTTTGTTACTGTGGACCACTGTGTATTTATCCATCTTTACTGTGACCTTCCTGTAAGTTCCAGTCTCTGGCCTGGGCCATCCCTGAAAAAGGGCCTTGGGTCAGTACACCAACCCAGTTAATAAAGGAGTAAGTAAGTAAGTAAGTAAATAAATAAATACACTTAAAATAAAAAATCCCTTTTAAGAGCTTGAAAATAAATAAGTCCTTTAAATGACATCTGGGGCATGCTGACAGGATGCAGTTGTTTAAAAAAAAGCACTGTTGAGGCAAATAATTATTTTAAAAATGCCACTTTACATAACTACCTACTCTCCATGGAGGGTGGCCATCTCAGGTAGGAGTACAGGGGATAGTTTGTTCCTTGTGAGTTCCTGAAGGAGGCAGGTGTGAGAGACAGGAAGGGATTATAAAGAGAAAGTTTAAAACAAAAAATTCCTTTTAAGAGCTTGAAAATAAATAAGTCCTTTAAATGACATTTGGGGCATGCTGACAGGATACAGTTATTTAAAAAAAGCACTTTTAGGGTAAATAATTATTTTAAAAATGCCATTTTACATAACTACCTGCTCTCCACGTAGGGTGGCCACCGAAGTAAGAGTACAGGGGATAGTTTGTTCCTTGTGAGTTCCTGAAGGAGGCAGGTATGAGACAGGAAGAATTATAAAGAGAAAGTTAAAAAAGCAGTGGCCTAAGTAAACCTCAGAATATCCTGCAAACTGTGGATTCCTCTTTCATTTTTCAGGTAATAACTCATATTTCAGTCACTACTGCTGTTTCAACTACATTCACTTCCATAAGTACCCAACATCGCCTGTGTCCAGCATTAGTACTGTCACATCTTTCACAGGTTTGCCTGAATTATTTTTGTGCTTGACACAGACATTACTGCCTTTTGGTTTGGAGTCACATCCTGTCCCACAAAAAACTAGCAATACAGGTGCTAGCCCCAGCTGATTGAGCCCCCCCATCTCAATTGTGGGAACATTTGACACTAAGCAGATAGTGCCAGCAACACCTCCATGCCCATCACCACCACCACTGCTTGATGTTGAACAAATCTTTGTCCCCACATTTCTGCCACCACAAGATCCATTTTCTCTCGTCCCCCACAAGTGTGCACAGAAACAAGTATCTCAGAACCACCTGTTCCTGTACCACCTATCTGACTGTAACCTTATGGAATCCTTCACTGTCAAACAATATGTCATTTATTAATTTGTACTGTTCTGCTACCTGTATGTTATTTTCTTTACCGCGGGTCGCCCCTGAAAAAGGGACCTCCGGGGCCCAGTGGGCCTACCCAGTCAACAAAATTCAATAAATAAATAAATAAATAACATCTAAAATCAATAAGCTAACAATTATATTATAGAAAAATACTGTAAACATCATCAGAGATTTCACAAAAAATTTTCACAAATAAATGCCACAAAGTGCTTTGAAATATTGGGCCCAATTCTGAAATGCATGGTGCCATGTGGTGCTATGCCAGGGATCCTGTGCCATATTCCAGGACAAGCAGGGTCCCTGGCACCTATGCCAGTGACTTACGGCAGCCACAGGCTAGCGCCAAAGGAATGGCACACTGGATTTGGGTGCCACAAGTCACAGCATGCAATAATTTGCCCCCCAGAGCCCCTCAGCCCAGAACTCTGCCACAAGCACCAGGGGGCATTGGAGGAGCTGGCCAAGTTGCACTGGCATTGGAGGGCACTTTGGGATATGGACCCCGGGGTCCCTGACATTTGGGGGAGGGGGGCATGTCTTTGTTGGGGGATACTGGGAGCTGATTATGTACATGCCACAACACTGTGGAGTGGGCATCCAACAATTGGCATAGACAGATGCCCATTAGACCAGCTTCCTGATGGTCTAACTCCACTGCGCCATTGCGGCTCTTGAAATTGCTTAGGTGGGTTACGGCAGCCACCCTTTTGGAATAGGGTGCGGTTCCTGCCATAACCTACCCTTGTGCCATGCTGCTGTGGGTTGCAGGTGTAGTGTGTGGTGTAGCCCACCTTTGGTGCAACCCGCATGTGGCATGGTGCAAGCCGCGACTAGTGTAATGCCTGGTGCAAGGTATGATTTGTGTAATCGGGTTTGGTGTAAATTGCCTTGCACCAGATGTAACACCTTTTGGAATTTTGCCCATTGTGTTTTGGTTACAAATATCAGTTGCAAAGAGCTGCAGATTTTTCTTCCTCAACACCTGCTGTTTAACTGCCCAGCAGAGTAGAAGGAGCAGTTACTTGGGGGGGGAGACAGAGACAGAGAAAGAGAGGGTTGTTGTAGCTCATACTTTGACCCACAGGCTCCCACTTAATCAAAAAAAGATCAGGTAACAGCATTGCTTACAGAATATTTTTGTGTGTTCCACAGAAAATGTTAGCGATTGTCAGACTTTTGGGACATACCGCAGAATTTTTTGCCGAAATTACAGTAAATTACAGTTTTGAATTATACTATATAAAATGTAAATTTGGACAAGAGGGACAGTATCACTAAAGAGACAGTAACGGTAAGAAACAGTGCTTTGCAAATTCAATTCCTGCCTAAATTAATGAAATCACATGACTACATACCTTGCAGAACACATTTTCCACGAAGTACACCTCTGAATGGCATTTTTTTCTGTAATAAGTATTTTCTGCAGTTCATTATATATTTTCTGCAGTACACTTAATTATTCTGCAAATCAGGTGAAAATTCTGTGGAAAGTGCAAATTTCGTCAAAGGTGAATCTCTGGTGAAATTCCATGGAAATCACAGAATTCCACAAATTTTTCATTGAAGTGGAGTCTGCAATTTTTGCCCAGCCCTAATAAATAACGAGAGAGAAATATATAAAATACATATGGAATGCAAGCTGAATTGTGCCTAATTATTATGTTTTTCAAAGTTTTCTTTTTGGCATCAGAAGCTCTTTGATTCATTTTGTTAACTGCATGCTTGCAGATTTCTACTCTTCAAGTTGTTGCTAACCATTATGCCAAGATCCTTTGCATTATCTACTATTTGTAGTCTAGTTTCGCGTATGTAGTATTCCTGCATCTAACTGTTCTTGCCAAAGTGCATGATGACACACTTTACTAAGTTAAATTGCATTTGATTTCTATCAGCCCATTCAACAATGTACTGTAGATGGTAGCACTACATATGAGCGAGTATTATTGAGTGCATCAATATGAGTGACTCAATAATACCGCTGCCATGTACAGCGAGCAGTGAAAAAGAGCTATGAATAGAGAAAGCGAATGTAGCATTCAGGGATAGGTGCTACACTCATAAGGAAAGGGGATAGAAGAATTATTTGGCAAAATCCTGCTGAGCTGGCCATGTGGTGTAGTGGTTGAGCCACTGCCCCTGGAGCATGAGGTGCCAGGTTTGCATCCCGGTGCAGGTAATTATTTTGCTTCCAAGGGGACTTTCTATTGTTTTCTAAGTCCACTCCCATTGTAGTTGAGGATCTTTATGTTGGGGGTGTTTTTAGAGGACCGTCACTGTTTGTTGTGGTCTCTCTAAGGTGAAGTTGCCCCTTTGCCGTGGGCAATTTTTTTGTTGCTCTATTGAGCAGCGTGATATGGGACTTTCCATTATCAGATAAAACACTGTAGATCATTGGTCATACTGAACCTGTTACAGTCACAGTTGACCAATCCACTCAGTCTAGTGTCATCAGCAAACTTGCTTCCTTCCCAGGTTTATAATACATTTTGGAGGCCTATTCAACTGGCCTGTAAAAAAGACAGTTGTCTGTTTCCAACTGTGCTGGGTAGAAACAGCAAATTCCACATTTGTAGAAATTTAAAGAAATTTCACAAATTTTAAAACTTTTCTAAAATTTAGACTTTGGAGAACCCTGAATCTTCTAAAGGTGTCTGGCAAATTTTCTCCCATTCTATAACATTTTCTGGCTGAACTGCAGAATGATACCTGTGTGCTGCAGAATGACAGCTTTGCAGAATTGCATTCGACAGTTTAATATACCAGTCCACAATACATGTAATCATTCTGCAGTTCAGTGATCGGATCTGCAGACTTTCATTCTACAGTTTAAAGCATTAATCCACAATTCATACATCCATTCATTCCACCTTTCTAAGTTGGAATTTTGCAAAAGTTGCTAAAGTGCATGTCGAAATTTCCCAGGAATGAAATTCCAACTTTGGGGGTAATTCCAATGGTGGAGTTTATTATTGTACAGCTCTAGTCCCCAGTTGACATCATAGGGCCTTTCTTTATGTCATCTTAGTGGTTAACACTATAACAGCCTGTGACATCACCAATACAGCAATGGTAAACTATTTTTGAAATCAACAACGAAATATCTGCTGCATTACATTGTGTGCAATGTTTTGTAGTACAAGTACAAAAAGTGAAAAATGGAGTTACGTGATGCCTCTGAGATAGAAGCAGCCCCTATCCACCTCTCCCACTCACATCAGCTAACAAATCTATCTTTTGTTGAATTTATTCACTGCTGCCTCTTATAAATGACTTGGATTGCTTGCTGAACTTACCCAACTCTGTCTTCTATTGGTGTTTGCTCAAAATTGTCAGCAATTATGGATTCAGAGATGCTGCAATCTCTGCCACAGTTTACTCCACTGCAGACTCCAGATAAACTTTCTAAGATGCCGAAGGCCCAGGGGACAACTGCTGGCCACTCCACTACTACCACACCAGCTCTGGTCTCACTTTCTGAAGAAAAATTTATTTCAGGGTTGCAACCACTGAAGGATTATATTCGGGACCTTACTGATAAAATTAAATCCCTGCATATAGATCTTGGAGAGATGATCCAGCAAGTTGGAGATCTGGATGCCCACACTACTTCAGATGAAAAGTGGCGTAACCAAGTAGACTCTGAAGTTACTCTCCTCTGACAAAAACTATCATGATTAGAGACTAAGATGGAAGATTTGGAGGGGAGAAGTAGGAGAAAAAAAACTAATTATTTTTGGATTACCAGAAGATGGGGAGAATTCGACCATGATTAGATTTAGCCAGAAACTTCTGAAGCATATAGCCAGGCACTCTCCTAATAACCCCAGCTATGTTGTGGAGTCAGCACACCAGTCTCTCTGCCCCAGACCACCACTTGGTTCTCCTTCCTGACCGTTCATCCTTAAGCTCTTGAATTTCCTCGACAAACAAAATATTTTACAGAAAGTCTGAGATATTAAAGAAATCACTTGGGAGGGTGCCAGACTTCATATTGCACAGGATCTGCTGGCCACCACCAGACAAGACGTGCTGTCTTTCATTGGACTTTCACAAAACTCACAGTAGCAGGCATAAAATTCTTCGTCCTTTATCCTGCAAAGCTGCAGGTTTAGCTGCATGACTCTTGGCACTCTTTTGATTGAGGCAAACAAGCCATGGCCAAGTTAAAGAAGCTTCTCCCAGATCTCTTTAAAGAAAGATGACTGTTTCCAGCAGCCTATTTATCTAGCCTCTTATGAAGCTTGCCTCCAATTAATATTTTTGCCTTCACAAATCCTGGACTGATGACAGACTCCTGATGCCAATCAAGAATTTTATGGTGTACACTGCAATACTGGATGTACCCAACAGCCCTGACTTTTGCTATTTGTCCCCTTTTGAAGATCTTCCTGAATCATTTTAAGGCTTTCTGATATGGTATGCAAACCCATAATTAAATGGATTGACGTTACCTTCTTCGGGCCAGAATCCTGCTTCGATCAGCAATTCTCTTCGCTCACAGGTAGTGTTTTTTTACTTTGATTTTCTTTATCCCAGTGTGGCTCCCAGTGTTTTCACACCTTCAAGAACTTAACACTTACTGTGGTAGTGGATCGAAGGGAGGCACCTCTCTTATGATGCGGATTCCTGTCTTGAACATCTTCCTTGGGAGCATTGTTCATTGCGCAATTCTACATTGGAGCGGCGTTCTTCCTGCATCAATCCAATTTGAAATTGGTGCTCTACCTTTATATGGCTTTGGACTCTTTGGGTGGTCCTTTTTTTCATAATTTGGAGGAAACTGGACACTTCACCATAATCAACGATCATTATTCTGTAAGCTTTCATTCGACTCACAGACACCCATTAATCTCGGATTAGCGGATCATTAAATCTATTCCCTGTTTAGGTGTGCCTGGAATTTATAATTGTGATATGGTTCTGGCTGCATCTGTAAAGTTCTCATTCAACCATTAGCAGGTCTCTTTGATCTAACATCATGATAATGCTACATATCTACCTCCTGTTTGGCCATTTCTGGGAGGCCCTGGAATCTTCATTACTACAGGATTAATTTATTCCTTGTTTACCATAGGAAGGAGTGGAAAATGTTTATATATTTGTCATAATTTCTGCTGCCAGCATCTTTTTTCAAGGATTGACATATTTGTGACTCGTCACTCCTTTACCTTTCTGAGACCTCTTAAGAACCATAACCTTGTAGAGTCTGGCTGTAGGTTGCTACCAAGTTTGACCATGACCTCACACTATGCTTTTTTTTTTATTTGATATTTGGTGATTATATATTTATGTTTTATATGAGCTATATTCTCTTTTCTTCATTGTATTTCTTTCTTTTTCTAGGTCACTATGTAGTAAATCATAACATTTAGGGGTTGTTATTAGTTGTCATTGATCTTAATAAGAGATATGTTTTCCTTTCTCTTTTCCTTCTGATGGGGTGGTGGAGGGAGGAGGAATAATGGGGATTAATGCTACTGAAAATAGCAGGCTTCATGCACTGGTATAAAGGGCCGAGAGTTCATCCTACCCACAATGAAGGTGTACTATTATATATTGGGGACCAAATTTCTACATCTTTTCTGCCCCTCTGGGTTGTCCAGGGGCTGTTCTGGTTTCTTTGATTTTATTTCATCCTTCATTTGGTTAGGACCCCTAGTATGATTATTTGGGTTCCGTCCCTATTATTGCTAACTAATGGCTTTCCTAGACATATATGTTTACAATGTAGCTCTGATAACCATGATACACCTTCAGCTATTGGTCTGATGAATCTTTTGGACAGAAGGACATACAGGGAAGGGAAGACTAGTTTTTTTGGGGGGTGCTGAAAGACATTTTCCCTAGTCTGGGCATTATGAGCTGTTTGAAAGAATTGGTGGGATGGGTGGGTTTTTTCCTCCAGGGACAGCAAAGTATAATAGTTGGAGTAGCAATTATATTGTATTTGGGGAATATGCCTTTGTATTTTAACTTGTTATGGGCTTTTTGGAATGTCCACAAAATTGTCAATCTGCCTTGCTCAACACTGTTGCCACTTATTATGCTTTTTTGTGGGTTGTGGGTTATATGTGAATGGGTAGAATGGGAAGGGGTTGGAGGGTAGAATTTCCACTAGAAGAATGGTAATAATACTTTTATTATTTTTCTCCAGCTAGATTCCTTTTTTTACAAGATAGGTAGTATATTTTGGTTGGTAGGCATCAACAATGGTGCTTAGCTATAGTTTTGTTTTGGAACATTAAAGGTGCTCAATCTCCCACAAAAAGGGCAAAAGTTCTGTTTTATTAAAATAAGTTACAGGTTTATGTTGCTTTTCTTCAGAAGACCCACCTGCTCCCAACCCAGGTTTCTCTTTTTAGGAGAAGCTGAGTGGGACAGGCTTTCAGAGCTGGGTCTAACCCTTATCAGAGGGGCATGGCTATCCTTGTGGCTAGATGTGTGCCTTTCCACCTACTACAAGGGGTGGTAGACCCCCAGAGGAGGTTTTAAATTTTATGTGCCATGCATGGCCATCTGGAGGTCATGTTGGGGGTAATATTTGGCCCCACAACTGAAGGTCCAAAGTTCTTTACTTCATCATCCCTCCTAGCTCCCTGGGTTTCCCTACCTATTCTTTTGGCCAGGGATTGAAATAGTGTCCATTCTAACAAATTAGACCAGTCCAGTCACCTCCTCCAAGCCCCAACTTCAGGCCAACTAGCACTGCAATAATTAATAGATAATCTGGGTGTAGCTGACCCCTGTAGGGCTTATATCCTACCCAATGGCAATACTCTTTTAGAAACATAGAAACATAGACTTTGATGGCAGATAAGGACCGCTTGGACCACCTAGTCTGCCCACTCTATTCCTAATAATTCTTTTTCTAGGATTTATTTCTTTTTGTTGGGGATTGAGCAACTTTCAGGCATTTTACTGTGTCACTATGGGGCCAAGGTAATCTCCGATCATCATCCTGTTCTTCTCCAGTTGTGTCTCTCTCCATCCATGGAATGAGACAAGACTTGGAGACTTAATAACCAGTTTCTTAAATCCCCCAGACCTAGTCACTCATATCCAACAATTTATCACCTCTTTATTGGCAGTCAACTCCCCATCCATGACTAAAATGAACATACTATGGGGCACACTAAAATTATCTCTCTGAGGTAAATTAATTTGACTGGCCTCCAAACATAAAAAAACAGGCATCCCAAGAAAGTACCTCCCTTCTGGATCAGATTGGACAGTTAGAAGAACAAATCTCCCCAGTATCTCCTCACCAGTAATGGGAATGCCTGGAAACCCTGAGGCACTATAAAATCATTTATCTGGGGAGAAAGCAGAATATTTACTGCTACGTTCCAAAGTGAAGTACTTTGACTAGGGAGAAAAGGCTGGGAGGTTGTTAGTTCTATGTCTGCACTCCCAACTCATAGATAGTATTGTCTCATATATCTGTATGGACTCAGGTCAACGTATTACTTCCCCTTGGGAGATATTTGCCTGTTTCCAGACTTACTATAGGAATTTGTATATGCCACCTCCACTCCTTTCTGTCATACTCAGTTTGACGACTTTCTCCAGGATCTAGACCTGCCCTATCTAAATGATTTACAAATAGATTTTCTCCAGGCTTCTCTGACTTTGAAAGAGGTCTCTAAAGCTATTGATTCTTAGCCTCTGATAATCTCCAGGCCCAGATGGCTATACCTCTGATTTTTACAAAAACTTAAGTCCTTATTAGCGCTCATCCTGCTTAATTTTTTTTTAAATTATATTTCTTCTGTGAGCCTCTCAAATCCTTCACTCACAGCCACTATTATTGTAATATTATGCAGAGACCCCTTACAAGTATCCAGTTACAGGCCGATATCTCTTATTAATGTGGATCTCAAGATGTTCACTAAAATACTGGCTAATAGACTAAACCAGGTTTGGGGATCTCTCATTAGCAGAAAGCAGGTCGGCTTTACATCAGGGAGGTTATCAGCTGACCACATGCACAAATTATCCCATCTTATTTCTGCCTCCAGGGAATCCTACACCCCTGTGGTGTTGGCTTCCCTGTACACAGAAGAAAGCCTTTGATATGGTTTCATGGAACTATCTGTTCAACCTTTTATCCAGATTTCACTTTCCACCAGTTTTTATTTGTTGGATAAAATTACTTTATACAAACCCTTCTGCTCCTAACCTTTGTAATGGTGTTCTTTCTAACAGCTTTCCTTTACAACAAGGCACCAGGCAAGGATGACCCCTTTCCCTTTTTTATTTAACCTTATTTTAGAACCTTTAATAAGGAAGATCAACATCACTCCACTTATTACTGGCATTCCTTTGGAACATATTCAATGCAAATTATCTGCGTATGTCAATGATATCCTATTACATGTTACCACTCCATGTGTTTCTTCATCTGCTGCCTTCAATATCATTACACAGTTTGGGAGGATCTCCAACTATAAATTGAATTTGACAAAGTCTTAAGTAATGCCTCTGAATGGTGCAACTATGAAAGGTAGTGTGGAGCATGCTGGCTATTTTATGGGTTCATGATAAGCTGAAATATCTGAGAATTTGTCTAAGCATCACCCCATTAAAAATGGAACAATATCATTTGGATTCAGTGGTTACTAGCATTAGGATGGATCTCAATAGGTGGGCCCTCTTGCCTATATCAATGTGGGAGAGCCTTAGAATAATAAAAATTAATATCCTCCCACGCATCTTATATCCTCTCCTGATGCTAAACTTGGCACTTCCCCAATTCTGGTTTGCCAGGTACACAGGATTATTTCTCAGTTTATATGGCTGAAGAAGTCACCTTGATGACCTTTACATAAATTAATGCAATCTAGAGAGAGAGGAGGCCTAAATGTACCTAATTTGTGTTTTATACTATATGACCTTTCACTGTTCCAGATTAGTTTTGTGGCTACGGTTGAACTCAGATAAATTTTCGCTACCTTATACCCCTCCATGGTAGGACATTGAATGGAGTCAATGTTCACAGCTGGGCCTGGATGTCCATGCTCTTCTTTTTATTACATCTAAATCATGTTCCAAAAAAGCTCATATGCAGTTGTGTGCCATGTTTAAGGTTCATCCCCAATGAAGCATGACACAACTGCTAGTAGGAAATCCAAACATTAAAATTGCAGGTTACTCCCTTACCAAAGTTTTTTGGTCCTATGATGGGATAAATACAAAAAATTATTTTTTGCATAATGGTAAAATTCTTACCTTCTAGGAAGCCCATGAGAAATACCAGTGGCCCTCCTTGCTTCGCTTCAAATACCTTCAATTGTATATTAATGCATCAGTTTGGGACCAGTCTGTGGGACAATTCATATGAGAGACAAATACTCTCTTTTGTTTCAATGGCACTCACATCCAACACCATTTCATAGTACTACCATAAATTACAGGAAGTCTCCTCTATTAGGGAAGGGGATCTGTTTCACTACTGGGACAAGGTCCTTTCTAAATCTAATCCCCCTTGTGATTGGCCAAGCCTCTGGAAAGGTTATTACAAATATGTAAAATGGGAGAGATACTGTCTTACACAATATCAGATAATCCATAATCTTTATTTATTATACTCTGATTAAATTACCCAGAATGGCAGGCTCTCTTCAGGTATCTGTTTCAGATGCAATAAACAACCCAGTTCGCTGTTCCATATTCTTTGTCCTGTGTGAAAGTTACCCCTTTCTGAAGCAATATACAATCCCATTTTGTTCCTATTTGGGTTTATCAGAAGCCTTTTTTTCCTGAAATACGTCTCTTGGAAGAATTTTGAGATGAGCTAATTGGTAACCAAAAATGTCACATGGCCTTGATTTCAGGCTGTGCTAAAAAAGTAATCCTTAGGCACTGGTGTGACCAAGATATTCCGCAATTTCTAGCGTGGTATAAAGAAATATTGTTTGCGTTACAAGCAGAACACCTAATTGCCAGCATGACAGACTGCCTAACCAGACATAAAAGGTTTGAGAACTGCTATATGTTCTTCTTACCCTTTGAGTGGATACTTTTGGACTCTGGTTTCTAATCCCCCATGAAAGTACCCTGTGTTTGAGCTCTCGATTTCAGGTGATCTAAAACTGCCTGTTTCTTAGCATGTCTGATTTCTAGTCTTTTCCAGTGATGGGGCAGTATTTGGAGGGTGGTGGGGGTGTGGGGGAAGGGAGTTCTTATATTTGATGTTTACTGTTTTCATTCACTGCAATTTCTGGAATCTTATGCCCAATTTGTTCAACAAGTTTGTGCATTTGGTGATTGCTCTATATGTTTTTGCAGTTTTTGCAGGTTTTTGCAGTTTTTTCATGTGTATTGTGATTGTTCTTCATGGTCATTGTCACCTTTAAATAAAGCTTATTAAATTTAGAAAAAGGAAAAGTGAAAAACTCAGAAAATTCAATGAAAAAATTGTTGTATGGATAATATTTTAAGCAATTGTTTTAGTACATACATGTTCTTTTTGTTTTACCAACTCTATTTAGGTCTCCTAGTCACTGGCTCCATAGGTCTCTCTCCAGAGTGGACCACTGGGCACAGCATTCTCCCACTCTGCCTGAGATCCTCTGGTCCAACTGGTGTCCTGGGGTGCTCTCATGCCTCACCCCAACCTACCAGTCCCCCAGCTCTGATTCCCCTGATGTGGAACTGACAACTTATCTGGTGCTGTATCTAGAATCAAGATGGCAGCCAGGGTGAGGGTGAAAGCTGGAAGCTGGCTGGAAAGATCCAACAGTTAGCATGGGTGCTATCCTCAGGGTGCTGCCTTCACCTACCCGGGTGCCAGGGCTTTTTTCCACTTTCTATTTCCCCAGAGGCACAGATGTGCACTGGCATCCAGTGCACAATGGCCATGCTCCTGCACCTGTGCATAGGATACCCACTGACATCCCACTACCCCTTGTACATGCCCCTGCTAGCTGCAATGCCCCCAGTCTCTATTGGGAGCCACCAGAACTGCAGGATGCACCACCCTCCCTCCCCAGGAGAGGAGAGAGAACAGTCCTCCAGACACTCAATCCTCTCTCCCTTGCTGACCCCCAGTGACCTGAGTCTGTTCCTAAACCCAAGTCACTGGCATGGAGCAAGGTGAGTCATCCAGTGCCTCAACCCTCATCTTGTTTTTATACAGATAAAAACCATTTGTTTGGTCATCTAGATTGATTTGTTATAAGTTCATTCTCCTGTTAGATTAAGCTTCACTACATATCATGGAAGCATTTAATGAAGCAGGTGGGAGTGCAGAAGGAAGTTATACCTTCTGCACTTTCACTGATTATGAACGAGAATCATTGTTCAATCAGATGAGGGGAGATAGAGATTTGGCACAGATGGATATAGACAATGTTAAGACCTTGAAGAATAGCATTGAAAACTTAAAGAATAAAGATTTAAGATTAGATTTACATGGTTTAACTTTAGTTAAATACTTGGAATTTAAATGTATTCCCTGTGGTCTATGAGTAAACAATTGAACCAAATTTGGGGATAATAGATGAGACATTAACTCAAAAATGGGATGGTATAAGAACTCACTGTAGTGTGGACTTTATGTACGCACTAATTGAAGCTGTTTTAAGAACACACAGTAAACTAGCAGAGGATATCCAATAATATCAGAACACTTTGAAATCACAAATTAAACCAGAGGAATTAAATGAGTGGTTAGAAGATATGAATCATAAACTTAAGGAATATGAGAAAACACTAAGAGAGATAAAATTTGAAAATTTTATAGGGATACAGGAGATTGTAAAAATAATAGAATATATACTTATAAGAAGACACAAAAAAGATTCTTTTGTAACAGAAAGACTAGTTCAGACAGCTCAGATAGCTATTCTAAAAAAAAGTAATAGGTCAGATAGACAAAGAGGGAAAGAACAACTTGTTTTAGAAAAGGACAAGATAGCACTATCCATTCCTCAAATAGATATACAGAAAGATACACAGGATTCGGACTTGGGACAAGGAACATCAGACAGATATGATTTAAGGAGGAAGGAATTAGGTTCAGAAATAAGAGAAATAGAAGAGCAACGTGGAGAAGGAAAAGGCAGAGGTACCAGAAGGAATCAAAAGGGAGCGAGACAGTAATTTTTAATTTAAGTCAATGACCTCTAACAGAGCATGAAAGGAAAGTATTATCTAAGGGATTATCCTTCTCAGTGACTAAAGAAGTAAATAAATTTCAAATTGAGGCAGATATGCAAAAATGTTATCGAAAACTAAGGTTACATTCACAGTTTCATGACAAAATAGACATCAATAAGGAACAAACAAATTTAAAACAAGCTTTGAAAATCAAATCTCAATATATGCCAGTGATAGGACACTCACATGCTGTTGAGAATTATATAGAAACAGTAAATCAAGAAATTCAACATATTTTAAAGATGGACAAATCCTGGAATGCTTCTAACCTTTCTAAACAAGAAAAAATAGCTTTAACATCGCTGGAAAGTGATAATTCTATCATTATTAAACCAGCTGATAAAGTAGGAGCAATAGTTATTCAAGATTTGAAAGACTATAGACGAATGTGTTTTGATTTATTGGAAGTGTCCACAAACTATATTAAATTAGAGAATGATCCTTTAAAAGCTATCAATGAAATGATTCAAATGACATTGTACGAAATGGAAGTAAATGGATGGCTTAAAAAAATGGGAAGTAAAAGCCATGGAAAATAAATTTCCAAGGACATCTTTGTTTTATGCACTTCCAAAGATACAGAAGAACTTAAAGAAACCACCAGGAAGGCCCATTGTTTCAGGGATAGGCTCAATACTAGAACCACTGTCAAAATTTATTAATTATCAACTATAGCCTTTAGTAGAAACAATCCCTACCTATTTAAAAGACACAACACATGTAATACAACTGATCCAAGAACTAAATTTGATAGGAGTTCCATCAGATAGTTTAATAACAATATATGTGAAAGATATATATACTTCTATACCCCATGACAAGGGAATAGAAAGTATGGGCAAATTATTGGATATAAGGGGAATGGAAGCAAGACCTAAAACATGAGTCTTGCAAGACTTGGCAGAAATTGTATTGAGTAAGAATTGCTTTAAATTTGAGGATCAGTTTTATGGGCAAGTAAGAGGGCACAGCGATGGAAAGTACCATGGCCCCAGGATATGCTAATGCATACATGCATAATTTTGAAAGCACATATATATTTAACAGCAAAGGAACAAGATCTAATTTTAGTGATTACATCCTGTTCTGGAAAAGATTTATTGACAATATATTTCTTATCTGGATTGGTAACATAAATACATTGGAAGCATTTAGGCATTATTTGAATAATAGAGATCCAAACATGACATTTGTCATTAATTATGATATAAGACAAATAGATGTTTTGGACATTACTATTTATAAAGTTGGAAACAAATTAAAAACCAGATTATATAGGAAAAATACAGACAGAAACACGCTTTTCCATAGTAAGAGTTTTCATCCTAAAAAATTGATTGAAAGTATTCCATACTCATAGTTTCTATGTGTACACAGAAATTGCAGCATGGATGAAAATTATAAAATAGAAGCTAATAATTTAAAAGAAAGATTTAGGGAAAGACAGTACCATAAGGACATTTTGGAACAAGCACAGGCAAAAGCTTCAATGAAGCTGAGAGAGGAATTATTAAAAACATCAAATAATAACACAAAAAATTAAAGGAAAGAGAATAAAAATCCTTCAGTATTTAGTACAGTTCACAATAAGTTAATGCCGCAAATAAAAAAAAAAGCTATTCTAAATAATTAGAGCATTTTGTTGAATAATCCCACTACTTTTCAAATTTTTCTACAAAAACCATGCGTACTTTCCAAAAAGGCACCAACTATTAGAGATAAATTAGACCATACACAGCATTGGCAAGGAGCACAAAAAAGACCTCAATTATTACTTGGCCCATTAACAAATGGTATGTATCCTTGTTGCAGGTGTACATTCTGCGGGAATACATCCAAAAAACTAGCTATAAACATCCACATACTGGTAAAGAATATTACATTAAATCTCATATAATGAGTAATACTATGGGGGTAATATATTTAATATAATGCCTCTGTGACCATTTATATGTTGGCAAAATGAAGAGAGAATTAAAAACAAGGATTTCAGAGCATAAAAGTCGAATTCATAATAAGGATGAAAATTCCCCTTCAGCCAGACATTTTAATCAGAGGGGGCATTCACCTATTCAAATAAGGTTCTGGGGATTGAAACAGGTTCCTATTCCTGAAAGAGGTGGAAATTATGATGATTTACTATTAAAACATGAAATTTTTTGCATTTATGAGATGGGTTTGATTTATGAGAAATGGAGTCTTAATGAAGATTTAAACTGGCAGGTGTGTTGGCAAAAAATAACTAGTGGAATTATGTTTTCAAATATATATAGTGAACTTTATATTAACATTTAATATAATAAATAACATAACATAATATATAGCATAAGTTGACCCCAAATAATAGTCTAACTAGTAGCTGCCTTAACCTTTCCTTCTTTTATTCCCCCCATTAGATTTTCAACATTGATTCTATTGAGTTTGTTTTGTTTGTAATGGTAGATTTTGTGTTGATAGAACATCACAAGTAAAATAATTAAATTTTTGAAATCTAAAAAAATAAAAAAAGAGTAAATAAACCATGATTAGAAGTAGTCAAGCTTTAGTCAAGCTTTAAGGACTGAATTGTGCTGAGAAGAGGAGTCAATGGTTACCAAGGTAACAACCAGGCTTCGGCCAGGTATGATGACACGTAGGTGTTGTCACATGACTCTTCTCCTCAGCATAAAGAGGTTGCCAAAATGGGAACCAGATGATGTCTGTCATTCCTCGATAGAGGGTTATATGCTTCACGAGCATTGAAACACTTCGCAGCAATAAACTTAAATAACTTAAATATTTTGTAACAGCACAATGCAGTTCACATATTTAAAAGGTTTCGGAGAATGTATAGGGTCGAGTACGTGCTGAATGAGGGAGAAAAACGTTTGAAATAGTGAATACCACAGGAGAGAGTTAAAGACACCGTGAGTGCAGAAACCATTTGTATTAGTAAGTACAAAACACTTTTTTCACTGTGAGATATAGCCTCAGTAGTTTGAAATGCCATAACAAAAAAGACAGCTTAGAAGAGTTCCTAAAGAACAGTAAAATAAGCACTGAGGTTTTATTTTTTAGTAAGATTGAAAACTTACTAATTACTTGATATCTGAAGAGCTCCATGGAGCATTTCAAATGTTAAAACTCACAAGCTTGGTTAGGAATGCCGTCATAGATTAGTGAGACAAGCATTGTGATTTCACTTTCTAGTAAGACTGAACATGCTGTAATGCTGAAATGATTAAAGAGCCTTATGGAGTGTTTGAAATGCTTTCAAAGAGCCCTCTCAAAGTGAGATAGTACAGTTACTTAAGAACTTACCGTAACAGTAGATCTTGGAGAGAGGCTCTTGCAGTAGGTAATACCTTCCTGCCCTCCATCCCCCCTAGGCTTTTTCAGATCCTTTTCCAGTGAGGAAAATTTCTGCCCCTCTCTTGTCTGGCCTTTCTGGCCCGTGGCGGGAAGGAACTGGAAGGCGGGCATCAGGGACAGCCCCTTTATATTGCCGTCTCCTGACGCCAGTCACCTGATGTGGGGGCGGTCCCTCGCCAGGGACTGCTAGCTAGAAAGTTTTCTGTAGGGTCCTGCCACCTGCCAGCACTGAGCACTGAGGTTTTACTTTTTAGCGAGACTGAAAACTTACTAATGACTTGATATCTAAAGAGCTCTACGGAGCATTTGAAATGTTAAAACACACAAGCTTGGCTAGGAACGCCGTCATAGATTAGAGAGACAAGCACTGGGATTTCACTTTCTAGTAAGACTGAACATGCTGTAATGCTGAAATGATTAAAGAGCCTTTTGAAGCATTTGAAATGCTTTATGGAACATTGGCAACGAGTTTCTAAATAAGTAAATGAATGTCTCGTAACACACATAGTGGGTATAATATTGTGAAGGTCGAATTGCTGGAGTCACTTGCTTCAATTGAAAAGAGCTCTATGGAGCATTTGAAATGTTCTAGAGAGCATTTACCATGATTTTTTAACACAGAAATGAATGCTCTTTAACACTTACAGTGAGCTTAATAACATAGAGTTCTAATTGCCAGAGTCACTCGCTTCTTGTGAAAAAACTTAGTGAAGCGAGAGGATTACAGTTCCTAGAAAGAGTATCACAAGAGATGCCCATGAGCATTCAGCTTATTGGTGTAGATTGTAATGTGAAAGATGTTACCCAATATCTGGTGAATAGAAATACATTAAAACTAAATAAAAACAGTATATCTGAGAGACTGTAAGCGTCTCCATGTAGATTAAAACGTGAATTAGGTATTAGTAAAGTGGGACATCTTAAAACATAAAGAAATGAGTATAATATGTCTACTTATGAATTTGAGTGAGTAATAATTATAATAGAAATGAGTGAAAAAGGCATATTGGACACTGAAAGTAAATAGTTATGATAAATCAAGTAAAATTGATATTCAGTAATGTTCAACAAGCTAGATGAAAATGAATAGTGAATGAGTATTTATTTTATGTTTAAAATTTTTTTTTTCATTTTTTTCCAGTTTTTCTCCCTTATATAAACCTAAAAATAAAAAACAGAAAATGCTGTGAAGATGAAAATATTAGATGTGTACATGATACAAGGTGATGAATTATAACAAAAAATGTCTTTTAAGTTGCACTTTAAAGGAAGTAATAATTAATATTATATATACTTTGTTTATCATTTTTTTAAATGACAGCATAAGAATCATAACATTTAAAGGGATATGACAAGTACTCTGCCCCCAAATGGCAGAGTTAAAAAGTAAGAAAAATAATTTTATTATAAAATTGATGGTCCTTATAATAGGAGAAGTTGAGTTAATCTGTATATTTACATAAATGTTTATTTATATATATATATGTTTTTCAAAACTTAAGGAATGATTTCTATATTAACATCATTGCTTAGATATATGAATAATAATTACACTAAATGCAAACTGATCAAGTTTAAGTGAATAGTTTAACTTGTTATTTGAAATGTAATTATATATATGCTATCATTTTTTACAGTTCCCCTGAAGAAGCCTAGTTATTTAGACGAAGCGTTGGGGCTATTTACATAAAATAAATCATCTATTTGAAGAAAAAGTGGTGTATTAGCCTTTGTTGCTAATGAGCATGCCAACTTTGTTTGTATTTGGAATGTACCGAAAATCAACAAGCTCCACCTAAGATACATCAACCTAAGTATTATTAAAAGAAGGCAATTTCCCTGGACACCTCCTTTTTTAGCAACCCTCAACACCACCAGGTTTTGGCTCATACATGCTCTTTAAATACTAATACTTAGATGTCTGAAAGTAAGAGTTTAGATTGCATTGCGTGTTGTTTTACTTTTGTGCTTGTTTTCTTTTACTCTCTGCAATTTGAACAAAAAAAATGAAGCTTTTGCCTAACTGCTGCTTGCATTATCGGTGTACATTGCTTGTACAGTACACTATTTTGACATTCTTTTCATGAGTTTTATTTCTGTTCCTATCTACTGTACATCAGTGTTGCCAGCAATAAGATTCTTTCTGATGGGCTACTGTGCTGCCAAGTGGTGTAAGTAAGGCATCCCACTGCAGTTTGAAGAGCTGATCCATTCTCAAGGAAGTGAAGAATGCAGTCAACGGTCAACAGCATCCCAGACAAAAGCATAAACAAAAGAAAAAAGACATCAGAAAGCAGTGGTAGATGTCTATTCTAGATCCTTTCTTGTAGCAGTTTTCTAAGGAAGGGGGCAGCTCAAGGTAATAAGGATTACAAATTTAATCTGTGATTAGCACACGAGAAGGAGCAGCTGAACTCTGAAAACTCTATCTTGGATTTTTAAATAGGAGGACAGTGACACTTGGGCAGGTTTCCCTCTCCGTCAGCATTCTGCTATTTGTGTGAAAACTAGAGTACCTTATTTGTATAGCGTATAGGGTTTTTAAACAGTTTCTATGATTTGCAGCAGCTTGTGTTAAAAGAATGATGCATGCATATTTTTTGAGATACAAACAGCACAATATCTGTCAAAAATTGATTCAAGGATGCCCAAACATTAGACCACTTCATAACTGGTCTAATGTTTAGCAGTGGTTTTAGCAGCTACATCAGAAGGGTGTCCCAAAATCAATGACACCCACTGAAAAACCTAAACTTCCATTTTCTAAAGGGAGCCAAAATGCAGAATGGCCCACAAATGTATTCACTAAGCTCCACCCCTTTTCTCCTGAGCCATGTTTAAAATTTCTCACCCAGACAGCAAGCTCTAAATCAAATCCCCTTTTATGGATGTAATTGAGCCTGTGTATGTGAGCCTCCCTGTAGTCATTGGATCCCAATTCTGTATGCTCTCTGTTGTCATCTGGGGATTGCCTGAGCAGTTTGTTGTATTTTCCTACATTCCTACATTCTATTTTTTTTAATTCAGTATACTTTATTGGTATTTAAACAACACATCAGAGAGTATACAGATGGGGTCACTGAACGGAGATAATACACAAGAAAAAAAAAAAAAAAAAAAAAACCAAAATACAAGACAAGAACCACACAAAAAGACAGACATTGCCCCTCCCCCCCCAGTCTGCGCTCATCATAATTGTGGCTGATTGATCTGGAATAAATTTCTGGCATGATAAAATTGAGAAAAGAGGCCAAATTTTGCCAAGTTAATGAAAGGTACTAGAGCCTCACTAACATCAGCAGGGACAGAAGTGGCTCCCAAATCATTTTGAACTTATGATATGAGTGCCGAAGATTTGCTGTGTGTCTCTCCACCTGGATTGCCAGTAAGATTTCACGATACCATTCAACAATAGTAGGAAGGGGTCCTTCCTTCCAGTGCCTTAACATGACTAATTTTGCCGTAGCTGAGATTAATGAAAAATGTGCTCTACGTATCTGGGGAGTCCCAGGAGGGAAGATTGCCAGCAGACAACTCTCCGGGGTAAAAGAGGATCCAATCCCAAAATGGGATCCAGAACCCATCGTATCACTTTCCAAAACTTCTGGATACGCGGACACAGCCATAACATATGATATAGTGACCCATAAACCTGACAGCCTTGAGGACACAGAGGAGAGAAGGCATGACCCATATTGTACAATTTATTCGGGGTGTAGTAGATATTATGTAAAATGTTAAACTGAATCAACCAGAGTTTATCCTGCTTAATATTCTTATAAATCCCACCCATACCTTCTCCCAATAACCGGAGTCTGCAGGCAGAGACAATTCGCGCACCCAGTAATAACATACCCCTCTAGGGAGAGATGTATCTAAACCTTGAAGGTGCTTATAAATCTTAGAAACTGCATGGGGTTGTCCTGCATCTTGAAGGGCCTTGAAGAGGCCATCCGGTGATTGTATTGTCCATTCTTGGTTATCTTTAAATGCCCGTATTGCTGCTTTAATTTGCAAGTATTTGAAAAATTCCTGGGGTCTTAGTTGAAAGCGACTCCGCAATGCCTGAAATGGAGCTAAATCTGTACCCTGGAGAAGATCCTCCAGTTTACAGTGCTTGAGTTGAGGAAGAAAGGAGGGTAATATAGGACAACGGCCAATTTGAAAGTGCCAATTACTAACAAGTGGTTTGGCCCGAGAAGTAAACCATTTTTCTGAAAAGTGCATTTGCATTTGCTGGAGAGCTTTAAGAGACCAGGCTATTGGGAATGTTTTAAGCTGACTGGGGAGACGAGTGGGATTTGAAAATACCAGGGCATACAGTGTACTTGCCACACCATGAGCTAATCTACGTTCAATATCAAGTCAAACTGATATATATGAAAACTCCACCCAGGGCACTTCGTCATTCATCCAGTAGGCTATCCTACTTAAGTGTTGGGCCCCGTAATACAGGAAAAGAGATGGGAGGGCAAGTCCTCCATTAGATTTTGGTACAGTTAGCTTGAGATAGGCCCTTCTCACTGCCTTACCCCTCCATAGGAATTTATTACACACCCTTTGTAATTGCAAGAACCAGGACTTGGGAAGGACGACACCCATCATGCCCAATGGATATAACAGTCTCGGTAAAACATTCATTTTCAGAATATTAACCTGACCCCAAAGTGACAGTGGGAGGGCACTCCATCTCTCCAGATCAGACTGCACCAAACATACAAGATTTGTTAAATTAAGGTTAACCATCAAGGGGGACACTCCTGGTGATTTTAATCCCCAGGTATGTTAGAACCTTGGGCTCCCATGACAGTCCCATGGAGGTGCATATATGCTTGTCACAGAGGTGGTTTAGTGGAAAAATCTTTGTTTTGGTGAGATTCAATTTATACGCTGATACCACTGAAAATAAGTTTAATTCCTCCAGTCGTACTGGTATCGAGTCCTCAGGGTTCTCAACATGCAGTAGAAGATCATCAGCATATGCTGAGATCACATACCTCTCTCCTTTGAATTGGGATACCCTTCAGTGAGGGAGAAGAAGCTAATATACGTATCAAGGGCTCCAAATAACAGTTAAAAAGAAGTGGTGAAAGCGGGCAGCTTTGACGGGTGCCTCTCTCAAGAGTAAATGGATCTGACAAGCAGCCATTACACCATACTCTGGCTCTAGGAGAGGAGTAAAGCACTTTAACCCATTGCACAAAACTATCAGGTACCCCAAATTCTAGGAGAGATGCAAACAAAATATGCCAAGATACCCGGTCAAAGGCTTTCTCTCTGCATCGAGGGATACCAAGGCCGCAGGGGTCTCGGCACCCCTTGATGCAGCTATTAAATACATTATCTTCCTCATATGATCCACTGAGGCATGCCCTTGCATAAAGCCGACCTGTTCCCGACCAATGATCCCTCCAATTACTGGAGCTAACCGATTAGCCAGAATTTTGGCCAGAATCTTAACATCCGAGTTAATCAGTGATATCGGGCGGTAACTTCCAGGACATAGTAAGTCCCTGTCTGGCTTTGGAATCAAGGTAATCCATGTCATCAAAAAGCAAGGATCTTTTATTCCTTTTTGAAACCAAAAATTAAAGACATCCATCAAAAGGGCGGCATTCCTACATTCTAACCAGCTGGTAACATTACTCTAAATGTAAATGGAAGTGTTAGATACATCTCTTGGATAATCAAAGCTGCCATCTCATGACATCTTATGGATTTTACAGCTATGAAGCCAAGCTAAGCAGTTCTGGAAACCTAAGATGTTAGTTCAATGTGCTTACACAATTTGGTGTAGTGTAGTGTTGTGCTTATGCAACTTGTTAAATAAACCTTTGTGCCCATTTACCTTTCTGTTCCTCAGGAATACAACCCATAGGGATGCTTAAAGCAAGAAACCCTGAATGAGGATGCCACCACTAGAGACGCCACATGAAGAATTCACTTAGGCTAAAGCTACCATAGGAAGAAACTCCAAAAAGAGTGTAGAGCAGAAAGCACTGCAGAATGTTAATGAGTAGGTATTGTGTATCTAGGACCTTCACGTAGGTCAGAGGAGACAACAGGTAATGTGCAGTGACCTTCATGTAGGGCCGAATGACTAGATAGTAAGAGGGCATGACTTCCTATGGAGAAAGGGATGGCAAAGGAGGGCCACCATCCATCTCCATCTAACAGCAGAAACCCACCTACACAATCTAGGAAATATGCTATTATAACAACTAACTAGATAGTATAACCTTTGGCACAGAGAAGAGGAAAAAACCCCTTTGAGGAGGAAACCTCTGGGGATCCAAGGAATAGATCACCTACCCTCCAGGCTTGGGATATTTTGTTTAGTGATGGCTCTGCTGCTGTAATTTAGAAAGACAATTCAGGGGAGATTCAATTTGGAGGAAGGCTCTCACTCTATCCATCTAACAGGAACTCTGTGAAGTGATGCGAGTGCACTCTGCAATGGGGTACTCCCACAGGGGAGTACCATCCCCAAGGTGAGAGAAGGAGGAGAGCAATGACCTCTGAGGCACTCAGCTGGCCTACATGAGCCTAAGAACAGAGTAGGAGAACCAGAGGTGGTTGTAAGGACAATAGCTTAGAAGATGCCACTGAACCCAGTCAGTGAGCTAAAGGAGACCCTTTTGGCTTAAGGGTGCCACTCTTCACAACTGACATCTTAAATTCTACATCAGGAGGTGCAGCCAATACATCTGCATGGCTAATGCTCCACCCAGAGTGAGGACATTCTCACTATGGGCCAGATAAGAAGGACCCCACCCTGAGTTTCACATGCTCAAGATGCAAACTTCATGGCTGCAGAGCGAGACCCTCAGCCTCAGGGTAAGCCTTAAGCCATAGTAATTAATGGTCATGGTTGGCATTCTTCCAATGTATGAAAGAGAGCATAACTTCTACCTTGAAATATTTACAGACCCTGTTAATCAAGCACAAAAGAAGACTAAACCCCCATGTAGGTTAGTCTAAACAATCATTAGACCCTCACATGAATCTGAGAAACTGAGCAGAGCATCAATTCCCATAACCACCAGGGAATGCATGCCAGCCATTCCCACTAGGGTAGACAAATTATTGTGAAATTCAGAATTCTCAGTACTATACATTATTAGCCATCGTAGTAAATTAGGTAGTCCTAGTTCATTACTGGACAACTTAAGAAATTAGATATCCCTGTGCCTATATTCGCATTCTTTTATATTTTTCATGCACGTTATGTTAAAATGGGAGACATGCCTTGATACATGAGATACAGCATAGCTGAAAATATAAAGGCCATCCATGCCAACTAGTTCCATTAGAGAGGCAAAATCATTGTTAAAAAACATTTTCATTACAGTTCAAATTCAGAAGCTTGCACAGGAACTCTGGAATGCCATGCCACAACTAGGGAAGTTAGTAGTAGTTACTGACCATAGATAAGTTGAACACCTGACACACTGGAAATGCTGTCCTTGAGGAATGCAGCATGAATTATTTTGATTACTGAGGAGCATGATTAATATTCATACAACTTACATAAAAAGCTTGCTCCTTTGGCTACCTGAAATCATGATGCCCTGCTGTGACAGCACAGTCCCCCACTATGGGAATAACAGAGATTCTACAAGCAGACTACTGTTTGTGGTAGTTACTGATTCACTTTTGGTACATTAAATACATGAGATGTACCACAGCATGAGAATAGACTCACGACTTGGAAAAATGTGAGGCACTAGTGACAGTGCTTCAGATTAATAAAGTTTACACACATAACTACTTTAATGCTTCCCAAAACATGAATAGGAAGCCAATACCAATTATGAAGGAGGCTAGACCTCCATCAAGCCAGTAGGATAGGGAAAGGGGAAATTGTTTAACCTGGAAAGGCACACTAAGCTGGAGCTTGTTTTCAGGTGTGACCTGGGAGCACAAGGAAGTTAAGTCACTTGCTCAGGGTCACACATTATGCAAGTGGAAGCTGTGGGATACAAACCCAGGTCTGGTCTGCTGGATGTCATGAGATTTGCAGCTCAGAGCCTTAGACCACTGTGCTATACTGCCTCCAAAGGATGAGGGAAGCCAGGTGTAAATAATTATAAATTACGCTCCAAATTATTCAAGACTCACTGAATGTGTTGAGAGAGGCAATAGAGTAACAACGGAACTGCTAGAAAAGCAAGCATATGAGAATTGAAAAATTGGGAGTTATAGTTGCAGAGTGGAACCAGGCAGTGAGTTAAGCCAGGTCCTGGTGCAAACAAGTAAGAATGTATGTGCACAGGAGACTACCACAGGCAGGAAAAATAAAAATTCATTCTAACGAGAGATACTTCTTTTGGGAGAATCAATACAAGAAGAGTAGAGTTCTGATTGAAGTAATCTGGAGCAGCTGCAATGACCTGACCCTGAGAAGAATGGCAGGAACTGCATAACCAGGCTTAATGCTCCCTGACAATTTGCAGGCCAGCTCAGAACTCAAGGCCATGCTAGGGCAGGTTCTGAAAGAAATTTCATCCTTCAAATGCTGAGAACAGGAGCCGTAGGAGCAACTTGCGTTTTGTGGGGTTCCCTGAGAGAGCTGAAAACAGGGACCTCACTGCTTTCTTGCAAACTGAACTACTTAAACTGCTAAACTACGAGTGGTGCCCTTGTCTGAAGGTGGAAAGAGCACATCGCACTTTGGCACCACAGCTGAAGGAAGGAGGCAGACCCCGACCCATCATTGCAAGATTCTTGAGGTTCCGAAAAATAGAAAATTCTTGGTCTGACCAGAGAGAGGGGAACCTTCTTTTGGAAAGGGCATTGCATCTACATCTTTAACGATTATTCACCAAAGCCAGCTAATAAAAGGAAAAACTATATAGAGGTCCAGAAGCTGTTCCAAAGTCGGCAAGTACAGAACAGCCTCCTGTATCCTGCCATACTACAGAATGTCAGGAATGGCATCTACAACACTTTTGATTCTCCTGACAAGGCAATGGACTACATAACCTGGAATTGGCCAGAGAAAGCCCATGGTGTCACACACAGAGACCAGGAGCAACACCCCCATGAAGGGGGATAGAGAAAACAGCCAACCACACATTCCAATGGCAACAGATATGCACCTTTTAGCTACCCTCTCCACAGATGAAGGCATGGACTGGCATACTGCTAAGTCCAAAAGAAAACACCGATGGAAAGCCAAACAAACTAAGCTTGGAGGCACAATGAGCCCTGGACAGATGGGCTGTAGCAGAAGTGCACAAAAGGGCAGCAATGGATCAGCAAAAGACTGGCCCTCAAACACCTGGGGAACAAGACCCAAACATGGACCAGAAGGAGCCCATTACAGAACATGAGACTGCTGCAGAAGCAAGCACCCTCCAGACCAAAATTGTAAATTCTTCAGCAGAGGCAGCAAGTTTGAGCCTGGAAGACAGACAAGCAGGTCAACAGACACTGGACTCAACACCAATATCAGGGTCCAACCTGCCTCAACGACTCTATCCCACTTGTACTGAGAATGCCTGATGATGGACAAAAAACTGCAAGTACACACTTTATTTTGCTCCCATTCCACTCACTTAGCAGATACAGAGACTTAGAACTTCCCTGTAACCTTCTCCCCTCGAGACTAACTCTCAAGACTGTCCCTTTTCTCCCTCCTCTCCCCTCCCCTCTGCTGTTATAGCACTCATTGCAGCTAAGGGTAACAAGGCCTACTTTCCTCAGCTAATGGGATGCAGACCTGGTAAACAATGGTGTGCAATCAGGATGCATGGCTTCAGAACCTTTCATGATATCAGGCTATTAAGTTTAATGTAGCATTTTGTGCCGGGGTTGGAGAGGCTGAGCATTAACACTGGGCAGGCACTGATTAATGTTTTATCTTTCCCTTAGCACATACAAGATGCTTTATACCTTGATATGCTGCCTTCTCACACCATATCACTGTAAGAACCCTGTAACTACATATAGCAGTATGGGCTTAGCACGCCTGCAGCTATGAAGGCATACACCCACACCCTAGTAGAAGGGGGAGATCCCAAGGAGATGCTACAATTAATGCCCCCAGGCAAGACTTTAACTTGATGCTACCCTGCCCAGGATTATTCGTTTAGTGGTCCCCCCCCTTCCCCACAGGATTCTTAGGTTTGGTAGCATGGGCATGGGAGGGTGGGAGAATAAATATCCACGTTGGTATTGTTATTGTGAACTGAGCAGTGCTTGGTGGATGAACTAGGAGGGTTGGGTAATTCCAGATTAAGTACAGGACTGGAAGCCAAGCTGTTTGAAGAGCAGCTTCATGACTCTGCAAATTGCACCCTCCTCCACTCTTAAACACTGCCCAGCCTATCAGCCTTGCAGGACATGGACATTCAGTACCCACAGTTGTGACATTGTAGCTGCATCCTCCCAGTTAATGGATTGCATGTCTTCCTATGAGGTGATGAGAATGGTGCTACATCATCTGTTATCCTGCAAGGGAGCCCCTCCCATGATTCAGGATCCTGTAACCCATATGAAGGGAGACATACAACACTGGCCAGAGTTACTCATCATGGACAAGCCTTCCAAGCCACTTAGTAATTCCCTCCCCTTCAATGGGCACCGTGATCAGACACCTAGTAGTGCATCACCGTGCAGTGTAATCCAGACACCCTTCTTCCTCCCTCCCCATTCACCAGTGCTGTCAATCGTGGAATGCATGCCAGCAGAAGGTACTGGACAAAAGGCCAATGTCACCGGGCAGCCACAGCTGATAGAGCAGTACACGCAAGTGACAAACCACAGAGAAGTCTCTCATCTTAACCTGTCCAGTGGAACCTACAGATCAAGCCTGGTCGCCTCCCCACCCCAATCTGCATCCTACACTGAAAACACCTCCCTTGACTCTCTCATCACTCCTACCTTGTGCACTTGCAGTCCATATTACAGGACAGAATCCTCCTGCAGATACGTCGATAAACAATCACAAGGATGAGAGACAAATATGACCTTTTATTTACTTGCCAAAATGAACATCATTGCCATGGGAGGCATATCTAATGGACTAAGAGACAGGGAGAGCATCTTAAGCACTCTCTGGACACTGGGCAAAATGGATTCACCTCCTTTGAGCAAAGCCTGAGCTGAGCTTGCAAAAGAGGCAACACTGAGATTATGATGAGGCACAGAACATCCCCACAGCTTCCTCATTACCCAACTTGAAATCTCCCCTATGACCTCGCTATTTCTTACCTTCCTTTCCTTATGCTGATTTGCAGGATAAAGGGAGAAAGGAAAGCCTCACTATTGGAATAGCTCACATTTGCTGTGGAGCCCTAAGATTTGACATGTGACTGGCAGTCCCCGAGCAGATAGCCTTCTGCCCACAAAGGTTAATTTTAGCAAAAGGGGGCTTTGGACCCTAAAGTTGACGTAATTAAAACTGTTTTTACATATGTTTCTATTTCTGTTCAGTATCCTGTGTCAAGTATACAATGTTTTAAATCCAACCAGTTTGTTAACAAGGTGATTTAAAGGACAGGTATGAGAACTTTAATACACATAAACAGGTAGAATTGATCATGCAGTTACTTCAGAATGCCTCAGTAGGTGGAGCATTGAAATGAAGGATTGCAGTGTACAAAACTGCATGGACATATTAATGCCCTCCCAGTCATGCATGGAGAGTGAAGACGTGTTAGAAGCTTATATAAGGAATCCCCCAACTAGATTATCAAAAGTCAACCATAGCTCTAACGTGCTTGGGGGAACACAAGAGTGCATAGACCCATTTTCAATGTATTGGGTACTGATCACTTCCACGAATGGATAGCCAAACAATTAAATAGGTCTCCTAGGACGTTAAAGGTATTCATATGTAGAGTTGTGCGAAACTGGAAAATTTCGCCTAGTCAAATATTTTGCCTAATTACCACATTACGTGACATTTTTCATCGGATGGTGATTTCGTGTAATGTGAAATTTCACCAAATTTTGCCAATTTCACCAATGTTTTTTAATTGTGCCTGCAAATTTGCAGTGCACTGTCGATAAATAGCTGAAATATCATGTGCAGGCTGTTTCCTGCACAGTATATTGTCTGTTCAGTCAGAGAGCAGCTCAGTGTGGTGCATCACAGCCAATAAACCCTTCAACAAACTCTTTATTTGTTATTGTTCAGAGATAATTGATCCCAGAATCTAAATTGTGTTCCTAGTGCTGCTTGTGAAGATTTTTTTGTTTTGGTATCTTTGGATAATAGTTGAACTTAGGTAGTGTTTTCAGTTTTCTCTGTGTCTGTGTCTGTGAGGGAATTGAGTGGGTGAGGGTTGGCCGTGTGTGTGTGTATGTGAAAGCAGAGCAGGCTAGTTCCTAATATTTGACAGATTTCTCACAAGTTGTGCATGAGTTTCTGTTATTTCTTTTAAGTCGTAATATTTTTGTTGGTGTGCTACTAATTTGTAATATTTTTCTTACATATTGACCCTTTTTTGGAAAACTTTATCTGAACAGTTATTAATTCTGAATAGTTCTGTTCCTGTTTCCCTTTGTTTAATCAATTTTCTGCTTTATTTTGTATAGGAAACCATCGTAAATGTTGCAGAAAACAGCAAATTTCAGCCCTGGTGGTGGATGTGAACCATCTAACAGTTTGACTCACACTAGACTTCTGTCTCAATTTACTGTAACATTTTTGGGAAAACATTTCTGGACTTCTGGGGCATGTTAGGCTATGGCAGCACCAAGATTAGGCCAGCAATCTGTTGTAATGGTGCAGAAAACAGCATATTTTGGTCCAGGTGGTGGATGTGAATCATATAACAGCATGAGTTGCACCAGATTTCTGTCTCAATTTACTGTAACATTTTTTGGGAAACATTTCTGGACTTCTGGGGCATGTTCGGCATTGGCAGCACCAGCTGTGCTACATCTTTGGAATGTTGCACACAACAATAACTGAGACAACATCACTTAGCATTGTGAAACATTTTTTTTTAAGTTGCACAATACTTGACATTTGTGGACAGGAGGAGGAGGAGGAAACATGTTAATGAGTAGGTGACACCTTCAGCATAACTTTCACAAACAATGTGAAAAATGCTCCCATATAACTAAGACAAAAACACCCGCTCTTCAAGGCACCATACCTCATGATACATCAAAGGTTATGTCACACCTGACACATTTCGCACATGCATGCTTTCTCACACACATAGAAACATAGAAACATAGAATTTGATGGCAGATAAGGACCGCTTGGCCCACCCAGTCTGCCCATTTCCCTACCTAATGGATAAGCTGCAGATCCTAGTTAACCAGCAGCCTACTTCTTTCTACTCCCACCCCCTAGAATTGCCTTATGGCTGTCCCATGCATGCTTGAATTCAATCACTGTTTTTGACTCCATGACCTCCTCCAGAAGGCCATTCCATGCATCCACAACAAACACAACAGCATGCATGTGAATAACGCGTTCGTCAGGTGTGACATAACTGGTAACATATAAGGAATAATGTTGCCTTTGGTGAGCGGGCGTTTTATCTTAGTTATATGGAAGCACTTTTCACATTGTTTACTTGCCACACTCAAATAAAGAAGTAGCACTTTATGGACATGTGCTTTGGTGAGTATTTCTAACTTTGAGTTGAAGCAACTCACACGAGGTTCTTGAATTGAAAAAAATACACACTCTGTGCAAAAGGACCAGATGGCCGACAGCCTTCGGCAGGAGCAAGCTTTTCATTTGCAAACTCCATATATATGGAATGCAACTGCATTACACATCATTATGCTGTTAAAAGTAATCTTGTAGGTGTAACCAGCTCTAAAAAATAACACACACCATAAATAACAAGGGAAAAGGGTGTTTATTAAGAGAGGGGTACACGGTGCAGAATAAGTCTAACAAATGACAGGCAGGATCATGAGGAAAAGGGTAATACACCAATGAGTGGGGAAAAGTAATAAAGATAGAACAAGAAAAGGGACTGAATTATATAGGGAACATAAGGCAATAACAAACACAACAGCAATGTTCAAATACATTATTTTGCATACAAAATAAAGAAACAAGAGGACCTAAGAATGTAGATTAAAGAGGTCAGAACATATTTTTTTGCTGTTGTTTTTAGGGGTGAACAGACAAACAACAGAATAGAGGATTTGAAAAATGAAAAAAAAAAGACAAATTAATTCATTCTGCCACATGCCACATAGTTTAGACAGGATGCCCATGATTTTGTCAACATCACCCTGGAGCTGAGCAATCCCCCCCTCCTGTGGCATTATTAAATTCCTTTTTGAAATCATTTAACTCCTTTTGAAGCTGGTGGACTTCTGGCAGGATAGCTGATAAGTTTGCATGTGTCACTACTGGTGGGGTGGGAGCTGCCTCTGCTGCTGCTGGCTCTGGACAGGAGGGCCCTGGAAGGGTCTTCATGCTACTGCAGACTGTTGCTGTTGTCTGGTCCAGTGAGCCCGGCAAGGACTCTTAACACCTCCAGCCAAGCCTCCCTCCTGCTCACCCCTTCAGTGCTCACACCCACACTGTTCCCCACAGCTGCAGTTGATGCTGCCACAACCTCCTGCAGTTTGAGGTGCCATTAAATGGGTGATGGTGCAGCATATGGCTCTGCTGGCCACTTGTCCCAAAGTGGGAACCAGACTTACTGTGATGCTCTTTCTGCCTGCATAGATTGCAGGTGACCACTGGGTCACCTACCGAACATGCATAAAAAATCTCCCTGGCAGGAGAACTTTGGGGATGACTGGACTGTGGGGGGGTGGCCGATGATGCCTCAGGCTCTGACTCCTCCTGCTACTCATTGGGAGAGGGCATAGTCTCCTGCTGCTGGGTGCTAGTGCTGGGGCCAACAGCCTTCTACTGCTGTGGCATTTCATTTTTAATGGACATCAGAAACATGCACCTGTCAAGGTGGCATACAGGTGCCTCAGTGCTTCTACCCTTTTCCATTATGCCCACCACCATCAATTCAAACAAAACAAAAAAAAAAACCAAAAACACAGAGATAGACACTCTGAGATAGAGGGGGGAATCACACACACACACACACACACACACACACACATACACACAATCCACAGGTACTACAATATGAAATAGGACAGAGACAAAAAAGAAAAAGTTAGAAAAAATAGCACAACTCAAGTAGTTTTTGTTTATTGAAGTGCACTCTGCAGTCACAGGGCTCTGACTCTGAGTCTAGATGCTGCCTGCTTCCTCGAGATATGTAGCACAAGAAATGAACCACTCACTCCCGGCCTGTTTAGACTCAACCATGTGACCACCAGCAGAGAAAAGCCCAATTTCACCTAATTTTGCCTTATAGAAGCTCAAGGTGAAATTCAAGGCAAAATTATTTTATTTTTATTTTTTTACCAGGAGAGACACTCTAAGCACAATGCTTGTTTACAGGTGGACTTGGGAGCATAAGAAAGTTAAGTTACTTGCTCAGGGTCACGCAGTATGCAACTAGTGGCTGTGGAATTCAAACCCAGGTCTCCAGGTTTGAAGCTCAGAGCCTTAAATCACTGCCCTATACTGCCTCCTATTGGGCAGAAAAATTTCATCGAAAGGCCCTAATTACGCAAATTGTTTCACTGGGCAAAATTGAAAATTTTGCCAGAATTTCACCTGCAAAATAAAATTTTGCTGCATCTGTATCCATAAGCAATTCAGGAGAAAGAAAATCCTAGACTTCCTCAAGAGGGAGGCAGCTGGATTAATTTTCATACAGGAAACCCACCTGCTCAAAAAAGAAGTTGCAAAGGTAAAAGGAGGGTGATCATCACAGATCTTTAGTGCATCCTACAACTACAAAAGCAGTGGGATCACCATTCTATATATAAAAATACATCCTTTCAGGCCACTAAGGAAATTGCAGATCCAGACCTCTGATTTGTGATAGTGCAGGGAAAACTGGTAGTGTAGGAAATAGCCTTGTGTAATGTTTATGGACCCAACAACACAAATGCCTCATTTTTTCAGTCGCTGTCTCAAACCCTCCTAGAAGTCCACAGGGATAAATTAATTTTGGGAGGGGACATGAACGTAATATGGCACACATTCCTAGAAAAAGGTAAACCTTCAAGGCCCCCTTCCCGGCATCTGATGCGCTATAAGAATTGGCGAGGGAGCTAGGTCTGGTGTATATCTGGAGAGTGGCACACCCAACAGACAGAGATTACTGCTTTTTCTCTGCATCTCACCTTACTTCCTCCAGAATTGGCGTATGGTACACTCCAGCAGCCTGGACACCAAATGTGGTGGAGGCTCATAGAGGAACAATTGTTGTCTCTGACCATACCATAGTCTCCTTTGTGTGGCAGCCTCCAGTAGAGGCTGGGCCTCATGGGGCAGATTTTGCTTTAATACCTCAACCTTAAAGACCAAATCATTTGTGTCAGCCTCAGGGAAGACATCAAGGGCTTCCTGCAAGACAACAAGCCAGTGAGCACCTCTGCAGCCATATGATGGGATGCACTAAAGGCCTTTATTAGGGGCAGGTGCATCAGTTATACCTTCCACCTGCATAAGTTGTGGGAAAAGGACCTACAGGAGTTCCAGATCAAACTCAAACTAATGGAGAACAATATATGAAACACCTGATAGCAAAAAAAGACCTGGTGGCAAAAACAGCGGGCCTTAGATACCATATCAATACACACTTACACATTAAAGAGGAGTGTGATCTGTTTCAGCTGAAACAAACATTGTGGGGATCTCGCCTACCAGCTTAAAAGGGACAAAAGTGGTCCAGAATAAGGAAACCAGAGGGGGACCTTCTTAGAGATGAAGATGGAATAAGTCAGGCATTTCACGCCTTCTATAGTAAACTCTACTCTGATGAAGTGCATCCCAAAGACAAAAATTTGAAATAATTCCTGCATACACTTGGACTTCCCAGACTCCAACTGGCACAATTGCAGACTGTGCTGAGCTGGAGCAGGCTCTGAAATTAATGCCAACAGAGCAGGCCCCGGGAGTAGGTGGCCTCCCAGTGGAATTCCTGTGCTCATCTTAGGATGTTCTTCAAAAGCTCCTGCAGCCTGCGCTACTAGAAGCAAAAGAAATTGGCTCTCTACTAGCCTGTCTGAGGACTGCCCAGATATCACTGATGCCCAACCCATGGAAGAACCTGTCCCTTTGTGGCAGATACAGGCTAATTTCACTTATAACAGTAGACTGAAAAGGCATTTGCCAAAGTGCTGGCCAACAGACTTAAATCTTTGATAGCAGAACTAGTGGATGGGGATCAGGCTAAGTTTGTTTGGGGGTGCAGAAGCACCAGTAATACAAGAAGACTTCGAAACTTACAGTACTTTGGAAAGCTAAGTCTCATTTAACCCCAACAATTCTATCAATGGAGGCCGGAAAGGCATTTGACAGGGTGGAGTGGAAATACCTTCCCAAAGCCCTGTCAGAATTTAACATAGACCCTGAGTTCAGATCATTGATCCACAGATTATACATGGATGCATCAGCTGATGTAAAGCTTCCACCCCCTTGCAACTCCACAGAGAAACATGGCAGTGGTGCCCTCTATCTCTGCTCTTATTTGTTTTAGCATTAGATCCCCTCCTGCAAGCCATCAGACTTGCACCCAGCATATCTGGGATATGTGTGGGAAGTGAACACAAAGCCCTAGCATACACAGATGACATATTGCTATTATTGACAGACCCAGCAAGGTCCGTTCATAAACTATTAGCATTGATAGATCAGTACAGCAGACTCTCAGGATATAAGCTGAACACTACAAAATCCCAATTCCTAGCCTCAGCTCCAGACGTAGCAGGCAGCCTGGGATACCCATGGGTCTTGCAGCATGCACATCAGGACATAGAATACTTGTGAGTTAAATTTCATTGGAATCTTACAGGTCTGGGAAGGGACACTCTGTACCTGCTACTAGCATTACTAGACAAGGACATCTACAGATGGAAACTCCTCCACACCTCCCACTGGGGGAGAGCCCAAACCTTCAAAATGATTCCAGCCCCAGAATCCAGCATATTTTAGATAACCTGCCCCTCCACATTGACTGTAAACAAATAGAATTAATTCACACCAAAGTTAGGGCATTCTTCTGGGACTCAGGGCCCAGAAGGGTTAGCTGGGCAAAACTGACCGAATCCCTATGGAAGGCAAGTTTAAGATTCTGGACCTTCACCTCCGTATAATAACCCACACCCTAGAACAGCTAGCGAAATCAGAACCACTAGACCATACACCAAAATGCGTGGACTTTGAATCTCACAACATCGGTAAGCTCTTACTTCACCCAGTCCAATTTGGACAGATAGGGAAAACTCCAGCCCTCGCCCCATTGTGACATACACATGATCCAAATGTGGAAGAAAGTTTGTAAGTGGTCTACCTGGGAACCAGTGAAGACAAAATGTTTCCCCATATGGGATAATTCCAGCATAACGATTAAGGGGGCTGTAGTCTGATACAAGGCATGGGAAGAGGCTGATATTTGGTACCTCTCAGACATCATGCATTATTCCTTCAATTCCCTGAAAACCTTTCTGCAGCTTCAGCAAGACCATGGCCTCCCCAGACAGCAATTTTGGAGATATTGCCAACTCAGACATGCAAGTCAACAAATTCTGGGACATAAACTTGAGGGTAAAGGTGAGAACCAACTACACACCCTACTTTGGCAGGAGAGAGTGGAAGCAGTCTGCAGTAAAAACATGTACGATTTCCTGCTGATCCCCCCCAGACCCATGGGCAGGGTCAGGAGAAAATGGTCAGGGGAACTGGGAATTGTGGCCTCTACAAATATGTGGAGCCAGTGCTGGATAGCAACAAAGTCTGCCTTGAAAGACACCAAAAACAAGTTCACACAATTCAAGATCCTGCATAGGTGGTACAGAACTCCACAAAAACTATAAGAGTGGGGACTGATCACCAAAGATACATGCTGGAGATACACAGCCAATGGCGCTCACAGCTCCCACATATTGTGGTTTTGCTCCACCATATCAGCATATTGGCAGGGCATACAAAATATATGTAGGAACATACTTACTGCCACTGTAACACTCACACCCTTGTTGGTAATGCCTGGAATACTATATATCAACCCTCACCACAAGAACCCTTTCCCAAAAAGGAAAAGAAACAATGGTTACTAACAACTGCAAAGAGTCCTACTTAGACACTGGAGAGAGCCCTTCCCTCCTGAGATTAATGAATGGTTGGATGAAATTGGAAAGATAGCCAGCTTTGAAAGGGTTCTACATGTCTCCCAAAATAGACTGCAGAAATTCCAGGACACTTGGGCCCCTACCTATCCTATAAATACTGCAAACTCCCACAGAACAGTTCATACACACCCCTTTAAAGCAGGAGAGGGATGTGTATCTAGCTGCAGTAAGAGCATTCACCTGGATCTTCCACTGCTAGAGGGGTTAGACAAACATACCTGAAACAAAAACTAAGTGTAAGAGCCCTCCCCCCAATAACTAACAACCATATTCCTCAGTAATCACAATTCTAGACCAAGCAATATGACTATAGAATAGAAGAAGAACCATCATTCATTGGGCTCCCCCCCTCCAAGGGACTAGGCCTTCCAGCCACATACCTTAGAGCACTGCGCCACCTATGTAGTGAAAGGGTAATTGATGTCTATAACTTGTTTAGAGATTATGTATGCTATACCCATTCTGATAGTAGATTTAGTGTTAGCTATGTGATATTAGCCTGTTCATCCAAGGGAGAAATCCCAGCCCGGAATCTCTTATGTTGACACTGCTTTATACTTTATTGTCTTATATCATTCTGCTGAAATTGAAAATCAATAAACTTTTAATTATTAAAAAAAGTGTTTAAACTAAAAGGGAATCCCATCGCTTAAATCATTTACGTTTCTTTTTTTCTCAGGATCATCTTTTTAATTGTGTGTACCTGAAACACAATCTGAGGAGAGAAGATCTTGTTGAACAACTGCAGTACATTTCTGAAAGTGTTTCAGTACAGTACAGTGGTCTGTGTTTTACAACATGCCTTTATGGCTCTACATGTCTTGGTCAATCTTCTGCTGATCGATGGGTTTTTAAATGGGGTCCCTTTGAATTTCAAAAAAAATTAGAATACTGGCAAACATAGAAGCTGCAACATATGAAGACCTCTTGGCTATATTGGGCTTGATTTTACAACGGTTTGCGGTACTGCAGGGGACTTGTGGCAGGGTGTGTGACGCACATTACGACTTGAGTCACACCTTGTTGCAAGAGTGGTTTTCAATGCCTCATATGCCCGCCGCAAGTCCAGAACATGGGATGCAGGGAGTTAGACTACCTTCTCCCTGGTTTAACTTTGCATCCAGGATCACGGCACTGCACCAACCCTTTGGCACAAGCAACCTTAAAGTGGGGAAAATTATGCAAATGCACCACCCCTTTGAGAATCAGACCAATCTACATCTGAGGAGCTTTGGCACATCTGCGGCCCCCTTTGTGTCAGATGCAGGGCTTGATGAAAGCCTTGTGTCCCCCTTCTGTAACTGGTCTTTAAATGCTGTAGCATCAGCTTCTGTTGAAAAGTAAAAAGGAACACTTTATAAATGGGTATAAATGACCTCTTGAAAGAACTGTTGCAAGGTACACTTGTTTGTATTCTGCTAGGTCATCCCAGCATATCACAAATATTTTTTCAATATTGATTTTCAGGAACATGGTTTACAGACCTTTCAAATGTCTTTCATAAGAAGTGGCATCTTTCATTGTATTACTGATTTACTGATTCATGTATTTACTTATTTATTTATTAAATTAAACTTTTTTAATCAGGACATTGAAAAATAATTTATCTCCATGTGTGTCCATGGGGCAAAAACATGATAACATGTGGGAATCAGAACTGAAGTAGCATGCTACAAAAAATCATTTAGCTCATACTTGACAAAAGAAACAAAAACTATAATGATGAGCATATTTCCGAAAGGCATTTTACCAGTCAGATATCCACTGTCACACATGGAGAAAATATCCTGTAATATCCAAAATGATATTAAAATACTCATAAATTTAAGTTATGCAATGAAGAAAAGAAAATATGATGAACATGAAAGCACATATTTCAGCAGCATTCTGATTTATTACAGTATCTTTATAGGTAGGAAGTTGGTGTGTCCCACTTGGTGCTCCCCAAAGAGCAGGAGTGAAGAAGCCATGCTGATTGCATTGCTTCCAGTCTAAAGAGAGGTGTGAGGGATGTATGATACTGAGCAGGGCCCCTCATGGCATTTGACCTATGATTTCACAAGCACTGTAAACACAAAGATACCTACACAGAGAATATAGAGGTATAATGGGGGAAACAACTAAGGAGCTGCACAATGAAACATAGACAAGTGTGTCCCTTTCTATAGTACAGCATGCCTTTGTGCCTCAAGAAAGAAAAATTGGGAAGAAAGGAAACCTCCTAGGGCCTGACATTCAGGCACCTTCCAGTAGTCCTCAGAGACTCCCTCTCTGACCTAACAAGATAAAGGAAATTGACATGTAGTCCCTGTGTGATGTGCCCTACTGTGAGGGTAATCAACAAAGAAAAACTGTATGTCAGCAGAAGGTGCTTGGGGGCTGAGGTATGAGGATATAAACACCATGTGGAGTGGCAGGAGGATAAATATTGCATTAAAAAACAGTAAATAATTATACTGGGCTGTGTGTCAGACAGTTGCTACTTTTTGACTCCCACCCATGTGATAGACATCTGCAGCCCTTTGACTCTGGTCCTGCTGCCAGCTGGACCCCTTGCCAAAGCCTGGTCATAATGAAACTTCAGAGTTGCCTGTGTTTGGTATGGCTTTTTAGCAATTTTGCAGCAACTAGTAAATGTGCAAAAGATTGTCTACATGGTTAAAGAAGCTTCAAAACTATGCACATTTTCAACATACAGACCAAGATTCAAAGAACTTCTCTTCATGCAAATGTCCTTAGTAATAAAGAAAAAGAGACATACATAATAGCTCCAATCTTAAATATAAAATTCCAACTGAAGTGTGTCAAGATATTATGTTTTCTACAATTTTTCCCAGAGGTGTTATGCTTTCTAACGATATACTGCTGTTTTAATGTGATTTGCATCTATGAGTTCCTGTATAAATTTATCCACCCAGAAAAAAAAAAGTAATCACAGTAAGAAGAATGAGGGCTATTTCAAACCAGGAACCATGTCTGATAGAGAGTGAGAGGGCTGATTATACATGACAATCTAAAATGCATTATTTAGAATGTGATTCTGTACCTTGAATGTAACAAAGTGTGTGTAAACTCTCAGATGGTTTCCTGAATAATTCAGTGGGTTAGTGTAGTACATGTGAAACTTACTCTTAAACAGCTTGTTATCTCAGGGTACACAAGAATGATCTTTCTTGGTCAGAATTTGGGGGCAGAGCAATGAACTATGGTATATAGGTACATAGATTATATGTTAATAGGGGCTCCAGGGACAGCCTCATATGGTATAAGAGACTATGAACATGAGGTTTGGGCAACAGGACTGCAGAGAATCTGACTGATGTTGTCTGCCCAAAGCTCATGAAAGTAGTTTCTTATATCTCAAGAGACACCCCTTGGAGGCCCTATTATCTTATTAAAAATTACTTGAGTTCTGCTAGAGTGATTTATATAGAGTATTTTGTACATTTTGTTATTCCGTCACCACCCCAGCACTGAAGTGGAATGTTTCCTCCCAATTGTTCCATATCAGACCACACTGTACACAGTGTAGGAGGTACAGTAGCTCTAGACACTGGTTGACTGAAATCATGTTAGACCTAGTGCAGCCCATCAACAGTACTTCACCTCCTTGTTGTCCTCCTGACAGCAAGAACATGAAATGCCTTTTCCTTTCAGTCAGCTGTTGAGCCTAATCTAGAAACTCTGAACACTACCTGCACTTATAAACATTCCTAATACTTTATTCCACAACTTTATCACTACTAGGGTGAAACAAATGTTTCTGTACATCTCTCCTGATTGTTTAGCCTCTTAACTTGAAGTCATGCATACTGGTTTGCTATCCTCAATTCTGCTAAACAGCCAACTCTGGTTCCATTACTTTGTTTCCTTCCATGATCTTAAATACTTCAATCAACCTCCTTTTCTTTATAGAGAACAACCTATGATGCTCCAATGTATCCTGATGTGGAATATTTTAAAGCTTCCTAATCATCTGTATACTTCTTTGCTGTATCTTTCCAGTTTCTTTATGTTCTTTCTGTAATGCAGTGCTCAGAACTGCACACAATATTTCTATTAGGGTCGAACCAGTGTTCTGTGTGGTGGCATTATCACCTTCTTTTCTTTACTATATATTGCCTTTTAATGGAGCATAACATTCTGATGGCCTTCCTGACATCTGCTGCAGATACTACCTTTTGGACATCTTCAAAAAGTCTATCATACCCTAAGTTTCTATCATGTTCTGCCACATTTAACACTGACTGTACCATTTAATTTGTAAGCCAGTTTCCTTTCTTTGACCATTAATTACCTTACTTTGTACCTCCCCACATATAACTATGTCAGTTGTCTGCCACCTGTCTGACCAATGGATTAGTTACGAACATAAGAACATACGAAATTTGCCAGCAGATAAAGGTCTAGAGGTCTATTAAGTCTGCTTGAATGTGCAGCTAGCATCCCTTATTTTACAGCTGTCCCTTCCTTCCACCTTTCCTCTGCATTGACCCCCCCTTGTCCTGTCCCATCCCCTTTTGAAGCAGTCCACTGTTCTACTGGATACCACTTCTGCAGGTAATGCATTCCACCCAACTACCACCCTCTCTGTAAAAATGTCTCCTCATCTCCCTCCTGAACCCTCCTCCCTTTAGTCTCATATCATGGCCCCTGGTGTCCCTCCCCTCCCTTACTTTGAACTTCCCCTCTGTACCTGTCTTGTTTATTCCTTTCATGTACTTAAAAGTTTTAATCATGTCCCCCCCATCCCTCCTCTCCTCCAGCAAGTACATGTTCAACTTTCTCAGCCTCCTCTCATATAATAAGTCCCCCAGCACCTTGATCATCTTTGTCTCCCTGTGCTGCACCCCTTTCAGTAACTTAATGTCCCTCCTCATCTATGGGCACCAGTACTGCACGCAGTACTCCAGGTGCAGTCTAACTAAAGATCTATACAGTGGCAGAATCACCTCCTGCCTCCTTGAGGATATACCCCTTCTAATGCAACCCAGCATTTTGTTGGCCTTTGCAGCTGCCTTCCTACATTGTGCTGAGTTGTTCATTGACCCTGAAATGAGCACTCCCAGATCCTTCTCCTCTATCTGGGCTAGCTGCACTCCCCCCCCAGCTGGTAACTCCTCCTTGATTCTTCACCTCAAAATGTAGTACTTTGAACTTTTTGGCATTAAACCCCATCTGCCAGGTGTCTGACCAGGTTTCAAACTTTGCTAGATCATCCTGCAACCCCTGCCATCCTCCTAGGTTGCCCACCACTGCTCCCAGCTTAGTATCATCAGCAAACAGACTGATCTGACTCTTGATGTCTAATGATATGTCTGCAATGAATATCCCAAACTACACTGGTTCCAACCCTGAGTCCTGTGGGACACCGCTTGTCACTACCCTTGGGTGTGAGAGCTCCCTGCCCACCACCACCCCCTCTGTTGCCGTCCCTGAAGCCAGTTTCCTACCCATCTCACCAGCTTTGTACCAGCCCCTGTGCCTTCTAACTTGTTTCCCAGCCTCCCTTGCAGCACTGAGCTGAATGCCTTACTGAAGTCCAGATACAGGGCATCCACTGCATGGCCCCTGTCCTGTTGCCTAGTTACCCAGTCAACGAACTCCACCAGGTTGGTTTGGTAGGATCTGCCATGTATGAAGCCATGTTGTCTGCTGTCCTGTAGTCCTTTGGCCTCTAGGAGGGCCAACAGCCTCTCTTCAGGATAGTCTCCATCAGCTTACCCAAGATGAATGTGAGGCTCACCTGTCTATAGTTCTCTGGTTCATCCTTGGGGCCACTCTTGTGGAGGGGCACCACATAAGCCATCTTCCAATCCTGATGTACACACCCTAAGTGTAGTGAGGCATTAAATAGTTCTGCCAAAGGTCCCGCAAGGACCTCTGCCAACTCCTTCAGTACCCTGGGTGGATACAATCTGGGCCTAGAGCCTTGTCCACCCTCAGTGCCTTCAAACCCTCCTGAACTCTTCCCTCCATGATTTCCCTATCTGTCATCCCCTCCCCCCACATTTCTGCCGTTCCTCCCCCCTTTGGTATCACCCCTCTCTTCTCCTTAGCAAATACAGAGCAGAAGTAATCATTTAGTGCTTCTGCCTTATCGCACCCCGGTTCCACCAACCCCCCCTTCTAATCCTTACTATGTGGTCCTTACAGCTTTTTTTCTCCCTGATGTACCTGAAGAAGTCCTTCTCTCCCTTCCTAATGCCTTGTGCCAGTCTGAGCTCCGTAGATGCCTTTGTTCCCCTTATTGCCCATGTTACCTCCTTTTATTCTGTCAGGTACTCCTCCCTGTCCTCTCCCCTCCCTGTTTTCTTGTACCTCCTAAAGGCAGCTCTTTTCCTCCTTACCTTTTTCATGACCTCCTTTTTTTTTTTTAACTTTCTTATCTCCTCTAAACTTCCCGGGCATCCTTCAGGAGTGCCCTCTTGGATGTGTCTCTACTACTGGCCTGAGCCCCCACATTTCCCTGGTTCTCCCCCCCAGATGACATCAGCAAGCCCGACCCCCAGATCACTTCCGGAGGTGGGTCCACCCTCCTTGGCGGCTCATTGTAACTAAGTGTGATGGACCTACCTTTGTCACTGGGTCGGCCCATGGAGAAATTGGAGTGCGCTGGGCCTGCGTAGGGATGTGGGCACTCCACCAGGGCCTCCAACATCTCACCAGGTGTCAGAGGGGTTTTTCCACTGTTTTTTCCTTTCCCTATCAGAGTGCGGCATATCAAGGCAATGTCATGCCGTAACTCCGCCCCATGTCCGCTTCATTGCCATGCTGTGCACATCCGATTTCCACCAGAGGCCACACCAGGAGAGGTCAATTCTCCCCACCCTCCCCGGGAAGAGAGAGCAGTCCTCCAGACACTTGATCTCTTCCCCCCCCGCCGATCCCCAGCAGCCTGAGCTCATTCCCGAACATGGGTCACCAGCATGGCACAAGGTGCGTGTCCAGCACCTCAACCATCAGCACAACTGGGCCAGCTTTCATGACCTCCTTGCTCAACCAACTCGGTTTCTTAGCCCTAGCCTTCTTGCTCTGGGCTTTACAGCAGGTTTTGGTTGCCTCCACTATCCCCAGCTTTACGATCTCCCACCTCTGGTTAGTGTCCATACTAGGTTGAACTCTGGCTAGGTACCCTTTTACCACTTCCCCCATCCTCCAAAAGTCAGCTTTCCTGAAGTCCAGCTCTCTTGTGCCAGATTCCATTCCTTCCTTGCCCATATCCAATGTGAGCCATACTGAGTGCTGGTCACTCCCTGACAGCGGTTCATCCACCATAAGTTCTCTCACAAACTCCCCATTTGTCAGCACAAGGTCAAGGGTATTCCCTAACCTGGTTGGTTCACTGACAGTTTAGCAACATCCTACTGGCTATTAGTACACTTGGAGGCAGCACATCAGAAAGGCAGCTTAAAAATCTACAGGTGTCGATCCAAAAGGATACAAGGGTAGAACACATTTCCAAATGTTTTGGTCTCTGTATATTTCTCCAAACCACACACATACATACAAAGCATAATACTATGCATTGTGTAGGGGTAGACTAAGAAGTCTGATGCTTTGTTCTGGGTTTGAGGCTTCTGAGTGTAATTTTTTTTAAATAGTATGCTTTACTGAAAAATTCTTTAAAAAACACATATGAAACCAATGAAAAACTATGAACAACAAAGACCAGATTGTTTGGATTGCAGATATCGGAAACAGCTTCACCAAAACACCCTTAAATATAAACAAGCACTTGTCAATGCCGAACCTTGTTTGCTTGTTAAACAATTTGATTTTTACAATTCTGACCACAAATTTTGAAGATACTTGTTTTATGACTCACTTTATAGACATGACATGTGCCATCTATAGTATATTGGCCAAAATTTCATTTTGCATCAGAGGTGCAAAAAACACATCTCTTCCAGGATTTTAAAAATGACACATCACATTTATGAGGTGATGTGGAAAAATGGCTATGTTGAACGGTCAGAATTAAAATATTGAAAATGAGTGAAGTTATGAGTGTACCTTAAAATGGTGTAATGTTCAGTCATAACCTAGGCATTTTACCATATTTTACACCAAATGTTCAGCATAGCCTTCCTATTAGCCCACCTAATGAATGCTGTATGTGAAAATTTTCAAATACCTAACAAAACATCATTTCTTGCCACAGGTACAAAACACATTTTGACCAGGATTTGAATAATGACAGTTGTCATATTCATGAGGTTCTGTGAAAATTTGGGGTCAAAATATTGAAAGTTACCAGGCTGCGTTCACAAACCTCAATGTAGGCTCATAACTTTGTTGTATTTTAATATTGCTACACCAGATTTTCAGCATCATCTTCTTATGTCCCCACTTCATGAACAATAGTGGAGAAAAGTGTCAACTCTTGTTCAAAAGGTGATTTTATGCAACAACTAAGAAATCACTTTTTAGGATTTGTAAATACATTTCGGCCAGGATTTGAAAAATGGCAGCTGTCACATTTATGAGATACTCTGAAAAAATGAATATGTTGAAAATGTGGTGTTAAAATATTGAAAATTACCAAAGTTACAAGCCTGCATTCACAAACTTCAATGCAGGCTAATAACTTTTGTTGTTTTTTAATATTTTTTATGCCAAATTGTCAACAAAGCTTTCTCATGACCCCATGTCATGAATAATGGTGGAAAAAATTTTCAGCTTCTGATAAAAAGATAATTTCATGCAGCAACAACAAAATCACCTTTTGGGACAGATTAACCTAATGCCACTTGCATTGTTCATGAGGTGGTGTCCCAAAAAAGATGTGTTGAAAATTTGGGGCAAAAATATTGAAAAATGTCCAAAGTTATGCTACTATGTTCAAAACCCTTTTGAAATACATTGAATCACATAGCTGATTTCCTCTGTTCACAGTCCAGCATTGAACAGTGAAGATGTCTCTGTGGTCTGAAGAAGATCACAGCATCGGACCCCTGCTGGGTGAGTAAGAGCTTGGGGGTGTGTGGTGTGGTGTGAACTGAGTGGGAGGGTCAGGTGGGGGGACTAACAATGTAACAGATAATGATGGACAGTTTTCTGTTTAACAAGGTTCAGAAATAAATAAATAATAAAAAAAGTCAACAAAATGACTAGGGACTGTTTTCTATATTTCATGTGATGACACTGGGAGATTGGGCACACCCAGTGACTGTGTTATATGTGTAGGAGGGGTGTGCTGAGGTGGATGCTGAGGGGAGGGTCATGTGGTGGGAACAGATATCAACTGTCATAAATAACGTAAAATAAAATAAAAAATGAGAAACAATCTACAAGGGATGACACTGGTGGATTGGGCACCCTCAGTGTCAGTGTTATATTTGTTGAGGGAGGGTGCTTAGAGGGAGGGTTGGGTGTGGGTGCAGTTACAGGGGTGGCAGATATAGAAATCAAGGGACAGTTTTCTTTCTTCAGTCATGATAAATAAAAAAAAAAGAAAAAACTTTGAGGTGGCAAAATCCACAGAGATGACACTGAGGTTAAGGTACCTCCAGTGTCAGTGTTATGTTTCTTGGTGGGGTGCTTAGAGGAAGGGTCAGGTGAGGGAGTTAGGGGTAGCTACTACAGACATCGAGGGACAGTTTTCTTTATTACAGTTACAGTAAATAAAATTAAAAAAGTATGAGGTGGTGACTGTTGGGGTGGAACCCCCAGTGTCAGTGTTATGTTTGGGGGAGTGGTGGGTGCTGAGAGGGAGGTTTGGGTGGGGTGCAGTTACTGGGGGGGCAAGACTTCAATGGATGTGCTTTTTTGTTTGTTTTTTTAACAACACTAAAGACTGACAGGCTCCCAGCTGATGGCTTCATGCAAATCAAGGGACTGTCACCATCTCTGATTGGAGCAGCTTTGACCTTTGAAATACACAAAGTTTCAGCCCACAAAGTGGAGAGAGATGTCAGGACCACAGCCTGTGGTCATTGGTGTTGACTGCCCAGCCTGTGCTTTTGTGAACTGCAATGGACTCAGGAGTGATGCAACCCTGAAATCCCTGTCATTGTCACAAAACATTGGGTGCGCAAGCACAGCTAAACCTAAAAAGGGTGCTAAAGAACTGAGCAATCAGATTGCATACAGGGAAGCAAATGTTGTTGTATAGTGATGACATAGTAAGACTATTTGGGGTTAAGTTTAAGAAAACAGACAGCCCAAAACTGTGATATGGATAATATAGCATGCAAGGTTTCCTTCCTTCTGAGATATACCTGGAGGATGTTACAAATCAAACAGATCATTTCCCTCCCCCCCCACAGGATTCTACCCTCATATCTTGGTATACCCAATGCTGTACTTTTCACCCTTTCCCCAACCTTCCTACATTCCTTATCCCCCTCCCCCACCCTCTTCTCTCCCCCTATGACTCTGGCACTTCTTATCTGTTGTCTATTTTCTCTGACAAATGCTGCTGGCTGCCTTGTTACAATGCTACTCTTGAATTGTATTAATCTGTACTCTGTTTGCAATGTCCACATTGTTGTAATGTCTGTCTTGATGTTCCCCGTAATTTGTATTTCTCTGGCGTGGAACCTTTGTAAAAGAGCTAAGGCTCAAAGGTATTTGTAATCCTAGACTTGATAACTAAAAATAAATAAAAATAAAACCTCTAGCATTGTGTTGTGCCATTCTTGGTAGGTAGGGATGATTAGTTTCATTGAATGTTTTACAATGTTGTTGTTTTTTGGCTATAGCAGAGAGCAAGGTGATATGCTATCTTCTTATCCCCATAATGTGCTGTAAGTCAAAACCCAGGAGGCAGGTTTAGAGTGTGAAAGCTGATTGTAGACCAAAGAGCAGGACCATATGCCTTTGAATTTCATTCTATAGCAAGTGTGCTTTTTAGCAGCCCTACAAAATGTGTTTGAGCATACATAGTTCCAAGCCACATCTAGTACCCGTACTCAAGATTAAGAGCACCATTTTATGTACAGTAGATAGCTTGTATTGCAAGACCATCAAACTTCAAGTATTTGTAAATATTTTTCCACATTTTGGCCCAGACCTCCAGGGTCAGGACTTCCTGAAATTCATTGGCCCAATAATGGCACAAGTCACTGTCCCAAGGAGTGCACAAGGAGACTATTTTTTTGTGTAATAGAGCAACCGAATGTCTTTGAGCTGCTAGTAACTCCAAATCATCCCATATAAGAAATGTAGCAGTATTAAAAGGCCTGGGGCCTAATGTGTGTGCTAGCATGTGAAAGAGTTGGATAAACGGGAATATAGCAATGGAAGTAGGGGCATTGTTACTTTTAAAGAGTTCAAAACTGATGGGATTACAATTTTGGACCAGGAAGCTATGTTTAGTGATGTCTGCTTGGCCTAAGAAGGTGGATGTGATTGGGCAACCCTGAATCTAAAAGTTGGGGTTATATGGGATGGATTGCATGGGGTCTAGAACTGGAATGGTGCCAGTTATTCTGTGTAGTTGCTTGCTAACCAAGAGTTAGGTGCCTATCAGGGTGGGAATGGGGTTGGTAATTTGCTAAAAGGAATACTTAGAAGGGCTATTATATAAATTATTGTTATATGGCAGAGGTCTAGCTCCATTAGTTTCCAATGGGGAAAATAGGGAGACTGTGTATCCAGTAGGGTAGCCCTTCTCCACCAAAGGAACTGGCTAGCATGTAGATAAATATAATACACAGTATGAGGAAGTTGGGGAATTGTAGACCCACTTATTCTTTAATGAAAATGAGTTGCTGGTAGGATTTTCTGGGCTTCTTGCTATGCCATAAGAATTGTAATAAGAGGGATTTGAATTTAGTGAAAGAGTTTTGAGTAATAAGTGCTCCAGTCATTCCCATTAGGTAAAGTATCTGAGGTAAAATGTTCATTTTAATTGTATTAATTTATTCCCAGAGTGTTATAGGTAAGGCAGACAATCTTATGTAACCACCCCACAAATGGGGGTTCCCAAAAAGCCTTCCTAGAGCTTGCCTACATGCTCACTGCAAGGCTGGTGTTCTGCATTTTAGTAGTTTAAATGTATTGCCAGAAAGTGCCTGTATAGCCTCTGTGTACTGTCTCTTTAAGAGCTGCCTGGATTGCAGTCATAATTAATCTGAGAGGGAGCTCTGTTAGAAAACGTACTTGTTTGTTGATCATTTGTTAGAGTAGTAACAACATTGCAGTTTGTTCTAACCTGCCTTCATTGCAGCATGGACAGTTCTGTTTGTTTCCATCATCTTGGTCCTGGACTGTCAGAATGGGCCAATCAGTACATTTGGGACTCTAAAATGGAGCCTGCCTACAGGGGCTTGGCAAGGTCAAAACTTGTAGGAATTGTAGTTTTGGGCTTTGGTGCCTAAAATAACCTAGAGGGGGAGCCCTTGTTGTGACTCACAGACAGATCAGCCAACCAAACCTTGGGATCTTGGGGAAAGTCCCACAGTGCTTGCAGTTTCAGTTTGATCTGAATTGGGAAGTGAAGAAGTAACAGCTTGAAATAGTTCAAGCAGCAATCCATAGTGGATTCACTTAGGAGAACTGTGGAAAGGCCTGAGTTTGGCCTGCATGCCTGCCTGCTGTCCCTGTGAGGGAACTGGTGCTTTTTTCAGACTGAATCTGAATTTGGAGAGTGAATTAAGCCACTGAATTGTGACCAGACTTTAACCTGAAGAAGACCAAAGATTTGCTGAATGCAATCGGCCTGCCAGGACTTCCAGCTACCTCTTAACTCCTGGAATGTGCAGAGACTCTGTAATTGCAACCGGAGAGCCATTTGCCTGGTACAGTGGAATTTCCTTACATGTAAACATGCTGTGTGTTTATAGTGGGTCATGATTTGGTTCCCCACAGTGTGTCTGAACTGTGTTTTGTTGCTGGAGGCTGAATCCAGCTCCATGGACTGAATCCGTATCCATTTCCATTTGGCTGGGCCCTACTACACTGGCCCAGCCAGAATACCTTCTACGCAGAGAAAGTCGTCTACGAGAGACCAGCCTAGGGATCAGCCCCCTGCTCAATGCCTTGAACAACAATGACACCTCGGTGATTCGTGTGGGCCCTGCTTCTCTGGGCACTCCAGTTCAACAGCCTGCAGTCTCGATTTCATCCTGCCTGTGTCCAATATTAGGTATTGTGAGTAAACATCAGGCTAGCTCCCTGTAACAACAGCTAAATCTAAAAGTTTTGTGATCTGATTGTCTTGTTGCTTTTTCTTTCATGAACTGAGCCCTCTGGCTCCAGATTACAAATAGTGTGTGTTGTGCATGTTGTTTTCATCCATCACAGGGCCCCAACCAGCTGCAACATTCCTGGCTAGCCCACCGTTTTCATACCTGGGTACCCAGAGTGTGTGACTGTGCAAGGACTCTGAACTGCATGCATAACTGTCTGATTAGTGTAGCTTTTAAACAAATCAACCTGATTATGCCTCTCCCTTGTTCATGTCCCCTGAATAAATTTGATTTAACTTTGTTTGCATTTAATCTGACTGTGGTTTCAGTTTCTGCCAAAAGTATTGTACTGTTGCTATTTTGCTGTGCTTAACCTTGTTTTACTGGGGGTTCCCAGGGTCAAGCTAGAGGAACCATCCCTAGTGGTAAGGACAAATGGTGTGGGTAATTGTCTGGTGAATAAGGATCATTGTGAAAGTAATTATTGTACATTGTTCAGACCACTGGAAGGGAAAGGTGGGGGTTACAGTGTCCCAGAGGGCTGTGCCCAGGTTTGCTTGATCACTAACAACCCTGACCTCCAGATGGAGGCACCCATTTCATTACCCATTCCTTTAACCTGCTACTTGCCAAACAGGCAGGGGTAGTAGCCCTTGGGATAGCGCCACCTAAGGGTTACATCTTGGAGGCTCACCTCTGGGATTTTGTGCCTTCTAGTGGCCAAAAATTATGAATTATTGTTAAAAATGAATGGCTACCCCAGTAGAAATGTCTGTACACCAATTGGTGGGGTAGTGGTGTTCTGGGTAGGAAATCAACCCCCAAAATGCTCTGCTTATACTGGATATTCGACTGGGTACCAGTAAGAACACATTAGAGGGAACACTCTCCAAAGCTGAATGTTTAAAAAACCCTGTGGTGGTGGGTTGACAGGCAGATTTGATCTCCCAAACTTTCATAACCTTGGTAGAGTGTAGTGACCTTGTGGACAGCTCTAAAGTGCCACAGACTATTTCCTCAGAAGGGGTCCTAGCAGCCTGGAGAGTGATAACAAAAGACATTAAAGACCCTGGGTAGGATGAGCTCCCACCATTATCTGTGACTTTTGAGGGGAAATTTGCAAAGTTGTTGCTGGAGGAAGGGAAAACCATAGAGGACTTAAAGAACTATTCTTGCCACCTGGGGGTGTTCCTTCCCCAACACCCCTCCCACTCCAGCACCTCTTACTGCCCCCCTTATGTGCCCGTGCCAATGTTGGCCCCAGTATCTATACTTGCCATTAGTCATGACTCCTACCGAAGGCTGAGAATCTTCTCGGGCACCCTCCCACCTCCCCAGGGGAAGGATGACTGGGAGACGTAGATCAACTATTTTGCCACCTTGGTACCAGAGTGGCACAGTGCAGAGGCTGAGAAGCGGAAAAGAATCATAGAAAGTTTGAGGGGCCCCGCCCTTGAAGTCATTAAATTTTTGAGGTCCACGAACCCTGATGCATCTGCTCAGAAGTATCTGTACCTGAAGGCAATTTTGGGAGCATTGAGTCAGGGGAGACTTTGATGTGGAAACTCCAAGGTACCAAACAATGGAAGGGGGAAAGTTTGTCTGTGTATGTTACTCACCTAGAAAGAGCTCTGATGAAAGCTTACCAGAAAGGTGGGGTAGCAGCCAGTGATTTGAACCATGTGAGATTGGGGCACATACTGCAACATGTCAAGCATTCAGAACTGCAGATCATCCAGTTAAGGCTCCAGTATAGGAGAGGTAACCCACCTGACTACTGTAACTTGATAAAAGAACTCTGGAAGGTAGAAAGTGAAGAGGGACATTGTAATTATGGGGTTAATGCAGCCCAAGTGATCATGGCACTGGAAGGCCCTTCCAAAATAGAGACCACTACAAGTGTCCCGCCATGGGCTAAATGGTGGTGGGGGGAGTTGCTGAAGAAAGTCAGAAAAGTACAACTGGGTGCATTCGCTGAGGTATCCCCTACTGACAGAGACCCTGGCCCCTGTCCAGACGTGATTATTATGGGGGTGGGGGTGCACCCTGAGGCATCTTGTACTGAGGGTGGCTTCTCAGCTGAGCTCAGGGAATTGACTGCCACACCAAAGGAACTTTTGAGACATGGTACTCGATCAGCAGAAATCAGATCACTATCTCCCATTGATGCTCCAGCATCCACTGTTATGTTTTCCTCAAGGATGCCCCGAGATCCTGTCATTTGTCACAATTTCAGCAAGGATGGCCATATAAAGAGGGAATGCCGGTCTCAGAAGGACTTAGAGAAAGTAGTGAGCTGGCTTTAAGGAGAGCTTCAGAAAACAAGTCAGTGGTCAAGGGGTGCACGAAATGATCGCAGTGAAGACTTCGGCCATCCTAACTCAAACCCCTCTGTGGCTAAATCATCTGTCTAGGCCCCTGCTGTTGTCCCTCCAGGCTAGTCCAAAATAGTGGGCCCTACAATGAAGACTACTGTGGCTGTGAATGGTATTCCTACTCGGGCTGTGCTTGACAGCTGGTCGCAAGTGACCATTGTATTTCAGGACTGGTATGACAAACACTTATCTGATGTGCCATTACAATCCCTGGAAGGCATACATGTGTGGGGGCTGAGTGACAAGTCTTATCCCTACCTAGGATATGTCCACCTCTGGTTGTCTTTTCCAGTAACTGTAGCTAGTGCAGAGGAGTAAGTAGAGACCCTGGCCCTAGTTTGTCCCCCCCACCTGCCTGTATGATGGGGTTCCCCTTTTAATTGGAACAAATGCCCACATGTTTGGGAGACTAGCACAACTCTGCCATGAGAAACAAGGGCAACTGACTGGACGGGCCCTAAGAATTCCAGCCTTAGTAAAAAGGGCATATGACTTACAACAGAAACCCAATGAAGAGGACCCAGATGAGCCAGTGGGGATAGTGTGGAAAAAGGAACCTGACTCCTTGGTATTAGCCCCCAACGCCCAGTGCACAATCCATGGAGAAGTCCACCTAAAGAGAAACATAAAGAACAAAATATTAATGTTGGATGCACCAGATGATAGAAAGTTACCAGAAGGATTATTGGTTAAACACAGCATCTTGTCTGCCCATACCCATGCCTATGCACGATGAGTGATGGTCCAGATTAGAAATGTGTCAGATTGGGAGGTCCGGGTGAACTCTAGCTACAGTACACTGTGCATACACTGCAGTATTACTCAATAACAAGTAGTCTGGCCAAAAGGAGAGAGTGACCCCGGACTTATTTGACTTTGGTGATTCCACGCTGCCAGCTGAATGGAAGGCTAGGATTAGCAAAAAACTCGACCAGAGGGACCAAGTGTTTTCTTTAAAGGAATGGAACGTGGGATGTGTCCAGGATGCAGAGCATCATATACACCTGCATGATGACTGGCCATTTTGATAGAGATCCTGATGCCTCACCCCAGCAGACATAGATGATGTGAGGAGACACCAGCAGGAAATGCTCGCTGCTGGCGTGATACTGGAATCAAGAAGCTCGTATGCCTCTCCCATTGTGGTTGTGCATAAGAAGAATGGTTCGGTGAGGATGTGTGTTGATTATTGAACCCTGAACCAGCGGACCATCCCAGATCAATACAGAATCCCCATATACAAGATGCCCTGGATTGCTTGAATGGGAGCAAATGGTTCTCAGTATTGGGTCTATGCAGCAGATATTACCAGATTCCTATGGCCCTGGAGGACCATGAGAAAACAGCCTTCATCTGTCCTTTGTGGTTCTACTAATTCTTGATAATGCCACAGGGGATTTTGGGTGCCCTGGTCACCTTTCAGTGACTGATGGAACATGTGGTAGGACATATGAACTTGCTGAAATGTCTAGTGTACCTCAATGATGTCATTGTGTTCAGACGCACATTAGAGGAGCATGAGACCCAACTGTTTAAAGTGCTGGACTGATTGGAAGACTTCAGCCTCAAGCTGTCCACTGAAAAGTGCCAGATTTTTCAAACCTCCATGAAGTATGTGGAGCACATAGTATCTGCAGTAGGAATAGAGACTGATCCCAGTAAGGTTGAGTCACTGACTACTTGGCCCCAGACCCATAACTTTAAAGAACTACAATGTTTTCTGGGGTTCTGTGGCTACTACTGCAGGTTCATAAAAGACTATTCAAAGGTGATTCGCCCACTCCTGAATCTTACCCAGGGTTACCCCCATACCAACCGTAAATACAGGAAAGGGGCTGTCAAAGAACCAAAGAAAGTGTACTTCTGCACAGGTGAACCTTCTGGGCCCCACTGGACACCCAAATGTGAAGCAGCCTTCCATGAAGTTATATACCAGCTCACCCATGCCCCCATCCTTGCCTATACTTACCCTACCAAGCCCTATGTACTGCATACAGATGCTAGTCTGCAGATCCTATGAGCTGTGCTGTATCAAGACCATGAGAAAGGTTTGAGACCAGTTGCTTTCACCAGCAGGAGCCTCACCCCATTGGAGCAAAACTATCCTGTGCACAAGCTGGAGTTCCTTGCCCTAAAATGGGTCATCGTTGATCAGTTTCATGAGTACCTCTATGGGGCAAAGATATTGGTGAAGACTGACAATAACCCATTGACCTTTGTACAGACTTCAGCAAAGTTAGATGCCATTGGGCACCGGTGACTCTCTGCCTTATCAACCTATGGTTATGCTGTCGAATACAGACTGGGACTGAACCATATTGATGCTGACACCCTGTCAAGAAGGCCTGCTTCCAAGAGTGATTGGATCAGGCTGTCTGAACCTGACATACGAGCATTGTGCCAGAAGTTTGACTGAGATGAACAGATGTCTACGGACACAGTGGACTATCTAGTAGATTGCTTGGGCCCTCCTGATACCTGCATACTGGCTGCCTATTGCCATTTCTCTGCTCTAGATGTTAGTGAACTACCTCAACTTGACAATGAAAGTATTCAGTGGGCTCAATCCCAAGATCCTATGATTCAACCCGCACTTGATGCCCTGCATGTGGGGAAAGATGTGTCTAAGTTGCGGTCCCCTGACTTGTGAACTGCCCAATTGTTTAAAGAAGGCCCCAGGTTGAAATTACTCAATCAGTTGTTATACAGAGAGACAATGGACTGTAGTGGTCAAGTAGACAAGTAACAATTGGTCCTGCCTATGGCCTTTAAACACATGGTACTGAGGTCCATCCACAATCACATGGGGCACCTCGGGATTGACAGGAGTCTCGACCTAGTACGATCTCAATTCTTCTGGCCCAAGATGGGGGCCAATGTTGAGTACCATGTAAAGACCTGTAGTCATTGCCTCCAAAGAAGATCCCTGCCTCAGAGGGCTGCCCTCCTTGTCAATATCACTAGCAGCACCCACATGAAACTGGTCTGTGTAGATTTTTTGTGTTTAGAACCTGATCAATGGAATATTTACAATGTGTTAGTGGTTATGGATCATTTCACATGCTATGCACAAGCTTTTCCAACTAACGATCAAAAAGCCTCTACTGTGGCCAAGGTGCTAGTGGAAAAATTCTTTGTCCACTATGGTGCCCCCAGAGGATCCACTTTGACCAAGACAGAGACTTTGAAAGTAGGCTAATCAAAGAAATGCTCTCTCTGTGGGGGTTGCAGAAGACAAGAACCACCCCTTATCCCCCGGAAGGGGACCCTCAACTAAAATATTTTAACCGTACCCTTCTAGACATGCTGGGCACCCTCCATCCAAAAGACAAGCATAAGTGGAGCCAGCAGATTAGCACCTTGGTACATGCATACAATTGCACCAAAAATGATTCTACTGGGTTCTCTCCCTACCACCTTATGTTCAGGAGGGAGGCCCGACTGCCAGTTGATATCTGCTTTGGGGTCTCTCCAGATGGGGTCCGAGCAGAAAATTACCTGCAGTATGTACAGAAACTGAAAGTTCAATTGTACCATGCATATCAACTGGCCCAGAAAATGGCTGCCAAGAGAAATCTCGCCAATAAAGGGAGGCACAATAAGAAAGTAAAGGTTCAAGAGCAATGGCCTGGAGACGGTGTGTTGTTATACAATTTGGGACTACATGGCAAGCACAAAATTGCTGATATTGTAGGTGGCACCATCTTCCTCATGTAGTAGTTGGAAAGTTGGATGATCTACCAGTGTACAAGATAGGCCCAGAGAATAACTCCAAAGCTGTCAAGACCATGCACCGTAATCACTTGCTGCCTATCTGCCAAGTTATTATTGAAGCCCAGCCAGCAGATATTGCCTTGCCTGGGCAGGTGACTCATGCTGCTGCAAAACAGAGACATAGTCTATCTACCCCAGTAGTTAGATATTTAAGATTTCCCCCACAGCAGGCCCAGACTGATAGTGACTGTCAGTCTATCTCTGATGAAAATGACTATGGTAATGCCTATTATCCCTCCTATGAACTGAGTCAGTTGTTTCATGGAAATCCTATGCAGAATCATGAGGATGAAGCTGGGCCTTCTGGACTGCCTAACCCTCCAGCTTCATCCTTAGAGCCAATGCTCCCTGAAATTGAAGTGTAAAGTATTGCATCTGAGGTTGTGGACTCCCTGTGTTTCATGGAACTGTGTGACTTGCCCAAAGAAGGGGCTGATGATCTGAGTCTCTCTTGTGACACACCAGAACTTGAATAACAATATGAGAGTGTTAATGTCCAAAATAGCAAAATAACTGTGCTCACGCTCAGGAGGAGTTCGCCACCAAGGTGATAAACCTAATATTCTCCAAATGTCTCCAAAGCAGTAGCACCCTTCCAAAGCAAAAATGGAGGTGCAAACTGCAGTAAACAACAAATGTTGTATTTTAATTTTCACCAAGTGGTGAGAGCCCCAATTTTTGGTGACAATAAAATACAACATTTGTTGTTTACTGCAGTTTGCATCTCTGATTTTGCTTTGGAAGGGCAATATGAGAGTGCTGACAGACCCCCTTCTGTGCCACAAAGCCTACTTGTGCCAGAACCTTCTCTAAATGAGCCAAGTGTTGTGGAGTCGGAGCCTACAGAGCAAGGAGCTGACAGTGCTCCCAGTTTGGACATTCCCGTCTGTGTAGAGGCAGCCCTCATGACCCCTCATGACTGACGAAAGCTCCAAGGTAAGTGCTGAAAGTACAGAGACTGTGGTTGTTCCCCCAGAAAGACTGGCAGAGCTGTCAGGCCAGTATTGCGCTTCAGTTATGATTCTCCCTGGAGGCCAGTGAATTTGCCTCTCAATGTGGTTCACAAAGGTGTTTATATTTCTCAGAGCTCACTACCTGAACTGAGATTAATTGCCAATTCCAGGTTGATTGTTCTTCCTTCACAGTATGGTGCCCCTACCTCATCCAGCTCCCAGTTAGCTGATAGGGAATGGCCCCCTCCTACATTGTTTAATGTACAGGAAGTTATAACATGAATCAGTATTGTGATGTCACAAGTATGTTAATCATAGTGGAATCAGTATTACCTGTATGAAACATGCATCAGTATTGTCCTTATGGTTATAGTATCATGAAGTGTAGTGAAAGTGTATAGTAAAGTAATACGTTTATGTTAACTGATGCATGATGGTACAGACTTGACACGGATGCCAAGTTTTCTCCAGGAAGAGAAGGGTGTAACCCCCCCCATAAATGGGGGTTCCCGAAAAGTCTTCCTTGAGCTTGCCTAAATGCTCACTGCCAGGCTGGTGTTCTGAGTTTTAGCAGCTTAAATGTATTGCCAGAGAGTGCCTATATAGTCTCTGTGTACTGTCTCTTTAAGAGCCACCTGGATTGCAGTCATAATTAATCTGAGAGAGAGCTCTGTTAGAAAATGTACTTGTTTGCTGATCATTTGTTAGAGTAGTAATAAAATTGCAGCTTATTCTAACCTACCTTCTTTGCAGCATGGACAGTTCTGTTTGTTTCCATCATCTTGGTCCTGGACTGTCAGAATGAGCCAATCAGTACACTTGGGACTCTAAAATGGTGCCTACCTACAGGGGCTTGGCAGGGCCAAAACCTGTAGGAATTGTAGTGTTGGGCTTTTAGTGCCTAAAATAACCTGGAGGGGGATCCCTTGTTGTGACTCACAGACAGATCAGCCAACCAAACCTTTTGGATCTTGGGGAAAGTCCCACACTGCTTGCAGTTTCAGTTAGATCTGAGTTGGAAAGTGAAGAAGTAACAGCTTGAGATAGTTCGAGCAGCAAGCCATAGTGGATTTGCTCAGGAGAACTGTGGAAAGGTCTGTGTTTGGCCTGCATGCCTGCCTGCTGTCCCTGAGAGGGAATTTGTGCTTTTTTCAGACTGAATCCGAATTTGGAGAGCAAATTAAGCCACTGAATTGTGACCAGGCTTTAAGCTGAAGACCAAAAGTTTGCTGAATGTGATCAGCATGTCAAGACTTCCAGCTACCTCTGAACTCCAGGATTGTGCAGAGACTCTGTAACTGCAACCGGAGAGCCATTTGCCTGGTACAGTGGAATTTCCTTACATGTGAATGTGCTGTGTGCTTATAGTGGGTCGTGATTTGGTTCCCCACAGTGTGTCTGAACTGTGTTTTTTATTTTTGCTGGAGGCTGTATCCAGCTCCACGGACTGAATCCATATCAATTTCTGTTTGCCTAGGTCCTGCTACACTGGCCCAGTCAGAATACCTGCTACACAGAGAAAGTCATTGACGAGGGACCAGCCTGGGGATCAGCCCCCTGCTCAACGCCTTGAACAGCAATGACGCCTTGGTGATTCATGTGGGCCCTGCTTCTCCGGGCACTCAATCTCAACAGCCTGTGGTCTCAATTTCATCCTGCCTCTGTCCAGTATTGGGTATTATGAGTAAACATCAGGGTAGTTCCCTGCAACAACAGCTAAATCTAAAAGTTTTGTCATCTGATTGTTTTGTTGCTTTTTCTTCCATGAAGTGAGCCCTCTGGTTCCAGATTACAAATAGTGTGTGCTGTGCATGTTGGTTTGTTCCATCATAGGGCCCCAACCAGCTGCAACGTTCCTGGCTAGCGCACTTTTTTCCTACCTGGGTACCCAGAGTGTGTGACTGTGTAGAGACTCTGAACTGCATGCATAACTGTCTGATTAATATAGTTTTTAAGCAAATCAACCTGATTACACCCCTCCCTTGTTAAAGTCCCCTGAATAAATCAGATTTAACTTTGTTTGCATTTAACCTGACTTTGGTTCCAGTTTGTGCCAAAAGTATTGTACTGTACTATTTGCTGTGCTTAACCTTGTTTTACAGGGGGTCCCCAGGGTCAATCTAGAGGAACCAGCCCTGGTGGTAAGTTCAAACATTGTGGGGTAATTGCCTGGTGAATAAGGGTCATTAAGAAAGTAATTATTGTATATTGTTTAGGCCAATAGAAGGGATAGTCGGGAGTTACAGTGTCCCGGAGGGCTGTGCCCAGGTTAGCCTGACCACTAACAACCCTGATCTCTGGGTGGAGGCACCTGTTTCATTGCCCAGGCCCCTTAACCTGCTACTAGCCAAGCAGGCAGGGGTAGTAGCCCTAGGGATAGTGCCACCTAGGGGTTACACTTATATACATCCTACTTGATTTTAATTATCAGGGGGTCTGGGTTCCTTTAAAAAGAAAGCACTTTTGTTCTTGCAGATCATTATGCCTAAATCTTTGAGTCCATCTGGGACCCAGGCATCTCTCTGTTGCATCTCCTGAGATATTGTAGTGCAGTGGTTAAGAGGCATTAGATTAGTTTTAATGAGGTTAAGTTTGTAACCTGATATCTGACCAGATTGATCTATTATATTCAAAGCCACAAGGATAGAGGTCTCTAGGTCCTCTAAATGCAGAATAATGTTATCTGCATAGGTGGCTATCTTGTAGCTATGGACGCCAACCTGAAGCCCCCTTATTGGAGTTCTGTAAGAGAAAGTATCTTGTTAATGGCTCCAAATATAAGTTTAATAAAAAATGGGACAGTGAGCATCCTGTTAGAGTTCACTTCTGGAGTGGGAAGGAAGGGGAAAGGATTCAGTTGAATAAAATTCTAGTTGATGGATTAGAGAATAACAACTTAATCCAATCCATCAAATTAAAGGGGACACCACGTTCTGCTAGATTGGCATATAGATAGGGCCAGGATACTCTGTCATAGACTTATTCTGCATCCAGGTGCATGAGAACCACAGGGTGGCCCAAGTCCCTAGACACAGCCTTGATGTGTCCAAGTGTATGAAAATGGTCTCTCACAAGGCATCTCTGCATAAAGTCTACCTGTTCAGCAGCTATAAGGGAGTACCAGATTCTATTAATTCTGTTGGCTAATATTTTAGCTAAGATTTTGATGTCCATATTGAACAATGAAATGGGCATGTAGCTGCCCAATTGCTTGGGGTCCTTGTCAGGTTGGGCAAGAGGGTAATAACTTCTTTTGAAGGGAAGGCTCAAAGTTTGAGTTTTCATTGTAAAAATTGAAGAGCAGGGCAAGTGGGGATGATACTATATCAATAAGAGTCTTGTACGTATTAGTGGAGAATCTACTGGGGACTGAAGTGTTGTCCAGGGGAGACTATTGATGGCATGTCTAACTTTCTAACTGTAATATCCTGTTCAAGCCCTTCAATTTGGTCTGGGATTAGTTTAGAGAACCTTTCCTCTGCTAGATGTTACAAAAAGAAAACAATGTCAAAGCTTTCAGACCAACCAAGTCCTTCTTCAGAGACTTATGACAATTGTTCAGAGTCTCTGAATTATGAAAATTGCCATAAGTTTCTGAGGAAGGACTTGGTTGGTCGAAAAGCTTAGACATTGTTTTCTTTTTGTAAAATCTATGCTGGTCCAATAAAAGGTATCAAGCCATTTGCTTCTGAATCTGCTCTTATAAGGACCAATATGGCAACTAATCTATTTCTATATTTCCTCTGATAGAAGGTGTTGAATAATTTGGTTGCAGATCAGTGAGTCAGCAGTATATAGAGCCTCATAAAATGATTTAAAGGCTAGGGCTATATTCCTCAGGTTTAAGAGAGGTGGGCCTTGTGTCATAGGTCTAATGGCATGTACGGCTTTCTTCATTTCTTGTTGTCATATTTTAAGAGTGAGAAGCCTACCAGCTTTCTATCCTTGGTCCATGTATTTAATCTTGGCCCAAAAAAACTGTGAATTCAGCTTGTTCCTGAGTGAGTTCTCTATACCTTGCCACATTTAAGTTTAATTGGATCCAATCATCCTGGGAAAAAATGTTTTGAGATATTATTTTATCTATGTTTAATTTTGGTTAGGAGCCTGTGCTTTCTTCAGTTCTCTTGCATTTATTAATGGCTGCTAGTCTGATAAGTTCCCCTCAAAGGTGCATTTAACATTCTCCAATATATGATCTTGATTGGGAACAGAATTGTTATTATAGCCAAACAATTGTTCACTTTCTGCTTAACAGTTTCAAGCAATTTAAGATCTTTTAGTAATGAATTGCTAATCATCCAGAGCTTATCTTTCTGCATTTGACCTGGAAGTGTGAGGGAAAGTAAAATTGGTGAGTGCTCTGATATCACTCTGGCTAAGATAACACACTTAATTATGGTTTCTAATAGGTCAGAGATAACCAGGAAATAATTTAGTCATGAGAAGGAGCTGAGAACTGCAACTCAAACGTAGAGTCCCTTGTGTCAGGGTGAAGGGCTTGTCAAAGCTCTTTGGTACCAGTCTGATTGGAGGATAATCCAAGCTTGATGTTGCCAGATCTGATCAGCATAGTGTCACGTACAATGTTCCAGTCCCCACATATAATGGTTGGCAAATGACCCAAAGATAGCAGATGTGTTAGGATATTTGTAAAAACTTGCAGGTCTTCTGTGTTAGGCCTATAAAGGGATGTTTATATGACATCCATTTCATCCAGTGTGCCTTAAGAATTACAAACATCCCTTCATTATCAGTGACTTGCTCTATAGGTGTAAATGGTATGCCACTGTGAATTAATATAGCTGTATCAGCCCTTGTACTGTTATTGCCCAAAGCTAACACTTGTCCCACACAATTCCTTCTCCATTCTTTTAAAAAAGCAATTAATTTAGACACCATAGATTTTAGATGGTGTAAAACATGGTATCTTTTCTGTGTTGTTTGCCCTCCCTTAACATACCAAGTTATGATGTTGTAGATATGATTATTCATAAGCAAGAGGGAGTTTAATTTGTAAGTCAGGAGTGAGACCCCCTTTAAGATTAAATAATTAGGACTAGCCCAACTCCATAAAAAGCTTTGTAAAGATATTAGAGCATATATTCAAAATGCCATAACAGTACAATAATCATAGAAGTAGATTATTTGTACAATAACTGGTGAAGCCAATGCTAGCTGTTGCAAGCTGGTAGAAATATAGGATAAGTAATAAACAGCAGCAGAGAACATAATAAACATAACACAGAATACTAAACATATGATAAGATAGGAAAAAATGGAGACATATGCAATTGTACAAGACAAAGAAAGGACTTAACTGAATTCAGCAAGGGCCACTTGGAGTAGGTAGACATTAGCGCTGAAATTGTACTAGCCTGGTCAGCAGGTCCATGTGGGGCTTGAGTGGAATGATTCCCTCAGCCACGCCACCCTAAAAAATTCCCAAGGGGAAAACCAGAAAGAGAATGGTAATGTATCTGCCAGTGGCAGTTCGGCAGCACTGCAAAAGGCACACAAAATGTTATATCAGGGTGAGCTTCTATGTATCACTGCTAGTATGGGAGAGTTTTAACCCTCTATCGCTACATGTCAGAGAATAGCCAACGTGAGGAGTACGTCCACTAGATAAACTCAAATTCGACACGTTAGTATTTGGCTAAATAAAAAAAAAGGTCATAATAACATTTCCCATATTGAATAACCTTTTAAAATATGGCAGCAAATAAATGAAGATTTAATTGGAAATCTGGGGTGTAAGGGAGGTGGATGCAACTCTAGTTTCTAATTCCTCATACAGTCACCGGCACACACAGTCCTCACTGGATCACATCAGCATAAAGAGGTGCCTTTAGGCAAGGTGGATGTAGTACACAGCAGCAAGCCTTCAGTTAGTAAACACTGCACTTGTAGCAGAGGTGTCCCACATTACTGTTAGTGAGGCAGTGATGGTAAAATAGCAGAGAACATGATAAACAGATAAAGATTACTGTCTCCAAGTCATTTAGCAAGACCTTTGGGTGTTGAGGGTAATTGTGTGATGATCTTCAGTGTGAAGAAAAGCCTTGCACAGCCTGGATCATATGTGATCCTCTTCTGTGTCCAATGCTGACTCTGAGCAGCCAGGGAATACACAATAGCTGCATGAATATTCAGTTGTGTGAATGTTCCTCATGGAGGTCCTGTTTACATCAATGCATACATAGGCAGAGGCTGTGGAAGTTCTCATTGGTGGATGGTTACTATGGAGGAGGCAGCTTCTTTAGTTATTTGACAGGCAGCTGTGATCTGTCAAAGTCCATTCTCCAGGAGAAATGGCAGGAAGTCAGTTGAAGAAGAGAGTCTGTAATCCTATGGGGCAGTGGAGATGACCATATTAATGCTTGGGGCTGGAGAAAGCCTGTGAGGCTACGTTGCAGAGTAAAAATCACTATTTACCCTGCTTTTGAACCAAATGTCAAATAAAAAAATCACACTCTAAAATTATTAGACACATTAATAAGCAGCAAGTGGATAAGGAAAAGTCTTAGCGTACACATCCTTGAAATGACATAAGCCGAATAAAACTTCTGCAGAACACCAAGCATTAGGGAGATGGCAAATTAATATAGGACGCAGAAAGGTTTTAAAGATGGAGTACCTCTCGATTGCCTAGGGCTGTCAGCATCGATGGTGATACCTGGAATGGAGTGTTGTAGTTCTTTCTGTGCAAGTTTCACTTTGGCAAACTCCTTGATGCCCTGATTTGTGCTTACTAACAGATGAGCAGGGTAAAGCATTCAAAACTTGACATTTACGGTGTGAAGTGCTTTTTTGATTGGCTTGTAAGACAAATTGATTTTCCCTGCATCCCTAAATATGTGGACTTGGTGGCCATTCCACAGCAGATTCCAATGCTTATGAACTTGGTCTTGAATATACACTTTGTCCAAGAAATTAAGACACCACAAGATGATGGCTCAAGGCTTTTCAGATAGAGATGGTTGAGGCCAAAGAAAGTGGTGGGCTGGTTTGATGGCATACATGATACCAGTCTCCAGAGGGCTACTTCCTATAAGAATTTCTGAATAAAAGCAGCATATTATTACCCTCCATTTTCCCTGGTATGCACATGATAACCAGTCCAGATTGTTTCTCCGGCTTCTCCCTTCCTGATCTTTAGATCAGTCCTCAAGTTTTTCAGCTTTGCGACAGAGGGCAATAGGTTCTACAAGTACATGCTTATTGACTGCTCTGTCTGTCTGGCCATGGTGGAGAGCAGAAGGCTGTGCCAGTCACTGGCTTGGGGATGGGATTGTTGGAGCAGGGTGGTGGGGCACTACCTGCTGGTGTGGGGGAGGGGGTCCACTAGACCCCAGAGAAAGATATATATTGTACAGTACCAGTCACATTAAACTGTTCATCCAACTTACTGATGTAGCATTTTCCAATGAGTTGCCTAATGTTTTCATAGCTGGTTATCAGTTTCAGCTTGCTTTTAAACTGGCTGCTTAAGAGTTTCCTTTTGGTTTCACAGGTACTGTACTGCATTCTATACTGTGTATAGTACGATGCAGTAATAACTTATTTTCCACTTTAACGAGTGAGACACAGCACTGTACTGTACAGTAGATTGTCAGCATGTAAAATTCTAATTCATACAGTACTGTACTGTATCTCTTCTGGTGCACATGATGCATTTGTCCATTTGTGATGTACTGTATGTGTTTAAAATTATTTGTTTCATGCTACTCATCTGGAATGCCCGCTGACTGATACCCCTGCCTGTGTATTAATATAAATCAGTACTGTATGACCCTTGAGGTGCTACGCTGTGCACTTATTCCTGAACAAGTTTATCTTGTTTTACATAAGCAGTGTTTGAGTTAAAGCAGACCTTGCTGAGCTCTGCAAAGTTAATTCTGTTCGAATAATATCACTGTAATATGTTTAATTTACTGTTTGAGACTTGAAGCTGTGGCTCTGTGCATGTATATGTGGGGGGGTCTGTCATTCCACAGGAAATTATAACCAATAATGTACAGAGATTGTCAGGCGTAGAGGGCCTAAGCCGTATTTCAGATAAGCATATTATTTCTGGCTGGTAACTCGATGTCCAAACAGTCAGTTCATCCAGATTGAGCAACAAGCTCCTAATATTCAGGTGGACAATTTTGAGTTCTATTACCCCTAGCCAGGAGGGAGCGGTGAGAGAGATAGGGGGTAGCGTACAAGGTAGGTCTATGGTTAGAGTTGATGTCTCCTGTGAGAAGTAGTAGAAGGAATTTAAGTAGGGTGATTATGTAAGGTTTAGGGCATTTGGTCACCAGTACGGGGTTTCAATAGCATTTTTTAAGAAAGGGTGACAATAGATGAGGTTTGTAGATGCACATAAGTTGCAAGGGCTATCTGGCTTGTGTGAGGAGATTAGACATGATGAAGTCAATAGGGGGGAGGTTGGGGAGGTAGGATGCGGGAGGGGCACAGAATCAGAAACTAGTTTCAGAGCTAATAGGGAACATAGAGTATAAGGAACAAAGAGAAGAAACATAGAAAGGTGTGGTGTATTATCATTTTACATTGGGCTGGCTATTGGCAGGGGGCACCACTAGACACCAGAGAAGGAATTGTTGCAAACTCTGACTCTGTGCCAAACTCCACCAGCAGAGTTGCCAACTTCACATTTCATGGAATAATCAGTGTTCCACAAATGTGGGCTTTGCACAGCAGATTAACTTCACAAACTGAGTTGAATTTATGAATTAATTTGCTGAGCAGTTTCCCAACTTTACACACATTACTACCAGTGACATGCCCACTGGCTCTACTCCTCAAGCTGAAGCCATGTAGATAGAGTTCTCCTGTCCCTGGCTAGGTGGCTTCTCCATGTGTTGTAGTTTCCCATCAGTGGTTCTAATGCCCCCACCGCACAAGCTCTACAATGGGTGGTATGTACTTTATGCACCTCAATAAAGTACAGATTTGAGCACATAAATCCCAGAGGTCATTGGTGTCTCTTTCGTAGTGGTGAGTGCTGGACTTTTATTCAATATACTGTTCTGCATTTTTAGCCATGAGCACCTAGATCCGATTGTGGCTCATTTTTGTCTTTGATTACACTTTAATGGTTCTAATGCCTACTGCTACACAGGACCATCAGCTGTTCTCTAGCTCTTTAGTGGTTCCTATACCCACTGCTACACATGGCCATCAGTGTTTTTTATGCCCACTGGAACAAAAGGCCACCAGTGGTTCTAACACCAACTGCCACTCAAGTTCATTCAGTGGTTTTCATGCCCACTGCCACACAAGGCTGCCAGTTGTTCAAATGCCTGCTGCCACTCAAATATTTCAATAGTTCTAAGACCTATTGCCACACAAAGCAACAGTTTTTGTAGTGCCTGCAACCTATCAAGGCTTCTAGAGATGCTAGTGCCCACAGCTACAATATGTATATTCTTCAGTGGTTCTAACACCCACTGCCACACAGCATCATCAGTGGTTCTAACCCTCACAGCAACACAAAACCATCAGAGTTTCTAATGCCCACTGCCACACAAGTCCTGCAGTGGTTCTAATATCTTCTCCTACAAGTTGGCGGAGTGTACAGTTGAAGGAAGTGCATATCCTTTGTCTAGTGTAAATCTGACATTCCTGCTGTTATGCAGTCTGTTTCTCTAGCAGCCATGTTTCTTTCTCTTTTGAGTGTTTTGAAGTTCTCAGTGTTCATAAAAGATGTATCTGGTTTAAAGAAATGTCAGTGTTCTGTTCTCCTACATTTATATTAAAGCCTATTTCCAGGCACACCATTCCTTTTTATGTCACTGTCTCTAAATGAAAGAAGGACCTTGGTGCTCCTGCTACATTCTGCTTGGATGCTAGGAGTGGGGTACATACCCATCTTTAGCTCTAAACTGACAACTGACTTTGAAGCTTTTTATTGTTACTGCATTGTATTAGTACAGTACCTATATATGCGTGCCTCTCCTCTTGTGTGTTGCATTATGTCTCAAAGAACTTTCTATTGCAAGAAATGTATAGATACTGTATCTATAGTCAAGAATATAGCCCCAGATTGTCCTTTTATACACTATCTCCAGTTGTTTCCCCTTCCCCAGGACTTTGTGGTTGTGTATTGTTAAGTAAATTTTGTTACATATCATAGAAACAGGTGATCAATGATTGGTTGTGGTGGGGGTGGATCCAGCTATTGGTGCTTCCAAACATGCCTTCTGTGAGTTCCCTGACTACAAACCTACTTTTATTCAAAACTACAAGTAAACTTTATCTGATTGGTATAACATTTCACATATCAATTAAGTTATGTCTTTACCATCAATCAACTGAGTTTGAAGGAATTCAAACTAAGGGAATGTCTAAAAATGCAGAAGCAGCTAATCAGGGTTTTTTTTAATTCTTAGCTGGCAAGAAAGGAAGGCAGTAAATCTGCAGAGGCCACAGGTGACAATGAGATAGAAATCACACTTGGATACCTAAATAAGGCCATGCAGCTAATGTATAACTTGATCAAACTTTTGAACAACAAATCTGATGCCTGTTCTCAGAAGATTCAAACTGTATAGCAAAAAGTGGAAGCCGAGCAATTGGAGGTCAAGGAGGCAACAAACCTGAAGGACTAGGCACTCACTCTTGACCTCAGCAGATCTTATTAAGGAACATTCTTTGTTTGAAATGACATCTGGAACACACAGAAAATAAGAGAGCACAATGCCCATATAGACCGACTGCTGGAGGGGTCTGCGAGGCTAGTGGCAAATGCAGCAGAGACCATGCTGATTTGGCTGAATGAGTATTTTTGGGAATGTGGCACAGACCCCACTGCAGATTTTAAGGTTCTACCAAGTGACTCCATGAAATGTGCAGAGTAATGGCCCACAGATATTGATACTTTATATGGTTTATCTTTACATTTGGGACTCACAGGCTGGACTAGGGATATTGAAGTGGAAGGTGCAAGCATTCAGATTTTTCTGTTCTATGTTTTGCAACTACTGCAGGTCCCAGCATCAAAGCTCTGATGGCTGCAAGCGACAACTGTGAGAACTCAGCATATCTTTTTCCTTGATTTTCCCAGCTAAATTGAGACTGCAGTGTGATGGAAAATCATACCTGTTAGCAAACCCAAAGGACTTGAACAAACTTACTATTAAGATCCAGTCATCACTGGAGCACTGAAGTGAGGAGGACAGTGATTCCAACCAGGGAACAGAGTGAGGAGGGCTTTTCCTAACTTCAGAATTATCAAATCAGGACAGTTGTACTGATCTATTTGTGGGTTATATACTGTGTGGATAATGCTTTATTTTTAGCTAAGCAAGAGTTGGGAATATTTCTCTAATTTCCTGACATGGACACAGTTTGGATGATAATTTTTGATAGAGCGGGGTGACACTGTAGATCAGATAAATTGCCTTCAGCAAATAGACGGCAATAATATTCTATGCAGGAGCTCTTGGAAATTCAACACAGATTAGGTACTGTAGCACAGGTACTGCAGAGGGAATGCTGTTATTATTTTCTGATGATATATGTACTACGTATATGCTCTCCCCAATCTTCCAGCTTTTGTGTTACTTTTCACTCTCCTCATCTCCCTTTTTTCTTTAATTCTTTATTACCACGTGGTTTAATGGCAGCAATGATGTTATGTAAATGCCCATATTTGTTCCTACTGTAAGAAGATGTAGTTTTAGAATTTTCAGCAAACTTTGAACATTTTCTGAAGTAATGAACAAAGGTTGTTGTGGTCATGGGGGCTATGGGAGGGTAGACTTAAGGACATAGCAATGGGTGAGCATTTCCCTGCCTTCCCCAGTGACACATGAGGCTTTGGTTCTCATCTGACTATTAATGTAGTTCTGAAATGTGTGTGTGTGTGTGGGGGGGAGGTAGTACAGGTGGATATATGAAGCTGTATATCTTGAGATAAGAGTAACAGTTTTCCTTCTAATCTAGAAGTGCTCATAGCCCATTGGTAGCAGGGGCCATGTTTTGTTATATTAAATATGCATTATTGGGGAATCTAGATAAAGAGATTACTGTGGTGTCCCCCCTTCTGCTGTATTAAATAAAAGTTAACCAAATAGTCTGTACTAACTGCATACAAGATTCACGTTGTCTTCCATTCTTGAATGCACTTTTGTATTATTGCAAAATTTATAAATAAAATGGCAAAAGAAAAAAGATTGCAACTAGTTGATTATGTTCTCATTATTCTGAACTGAAGGCAACTTGAACTGGAAACAGATGCATAGCTTCTGCCAGAGAACAGGTAGAACATCAGGAGGAAGGAGCTGTTGGTATAACTAAACTTCTCTACTGGGACCAAGAACTAGAACTCTTGTACTGGGATCTTCAATTTAGGGTGAACAAAAAGTTAGTGTGTTTGTCAGAGTTAGTTAAAGTGAATTGTTAATCTGTGTTTCTGTTATCTGTGTTATCTGTGTAGTCATCTAGGTGCTTGTCATAGGTGGCCGAATGGAATTGTTATCTGTGAAACTAACTAAGTGTAGAATGACTTGCAAAGTAGGGGGAGTGGCTTAGTTAGCAGGAGCCAGGTTAAAACCAGGTTTAAACACTGCCCTACATAGCTTCTGCCAGAGAACAGGCAGAACACCAGGAGGAAGGATCTGCTGGTATAAATAAACTTCTCTACTGGGACTATATTGCCTTCCTTCCCTCTCCTCCATCCCCCAACCCAAAGTCAGTTCTACTTTTATAGGCACATAATTTGACTGACAAAAGGAAGTTCCTGTTTGGGAGCAAGAAGTGAATTGTCACAGAACCACCACAGACTCACCATCTTAGAAGGATAAGAGTAGCTCTCCATCCCCCCAGCTGCTGGAGGTCTGACTCTGAGCAAGTAGGGAGACTACAGAGAAATATAGGAACTTCTTGTCTCAGAACAGGAAGATCGGGAGATAAAAGGGCACAGAGGCAAGAAGTAAGTAGGGAGAGGAAAAAAAAAAGAAATAAAAAAAACAAGGAAAGAGTAACTACTCCAAACAACAGTTAGGGGCCAGAAATAAGACATGATCAGAGCAGTGCTGTGGCTATGGAACAGCAATCTTCCAGGAGACGTTCTGGAGGATGTGGTGTCCTAGCTGCAGACACCTCTCTGGGCTGAGTGAGGAGGTTGCTCATCTCCAGGCTGAGTTGGCCAGGATTTGTGGGACCTCCAAGCAAGTTAGCTAGCCTGGGAGTGGGTTCCAGGGTGGTAGCCTGGGTAGAAAACTGGCTGTACAACAGGACACAGAAGGTAATAGTGAATGGAACACATTCCAAGGAAAGGGGGGTTACTAGTGGAGTACCTCAGGGCTCAGTACTAGGTCCAGTCCTCTTTAACATCTTCATAGATGACATTGCAGAGGGTCTTCAGGGAAAGGTACCTGTATGCCTCTTTGCAGATGACACAAAGATCTATAACAGAGTTGATACACAAGGGGGGGTAGGAAAGATGAGAAGGGACTTGGCAAGGTTGGAGGAATGGTCAGACATATGGCAACTTACATTCAATGCAAAGAAGTGTAAAGTAATGCACCTGGGAAACAAAAACCCAGGAGAAGAGTACACAATAGCAGGGGAGGTAGTAACAACAACAAAAATGGAAAGCGACCTGGGGGTAGTCATATCAGATGACCTAAAGGTGGGTAAGCAATGTGAAACATCGGTAAGGAGAGCCAGGGGGATACTGGGATGCATAGGAAGGGGCATCACAAGTAGAAAAAGGGAGGTGGTTATCCCTCTATACAGATAGTTGGTGAGACCCCATCTGGAGTGCTGTGTGCTGTTTTGGAGACCTCATCTATGCAAGGACATAGACAGGATGGAAGCAGTCCAGAGGAGGACAACTAAAATGCTGCAGGGTCTGCAGCAGAAACCATATAAAGAGAGACTGAGAGAGCTTAATATGTATACTCTTGATGAAAGGAGGGACAGGGGGACATGATAGAAACGTTCAAGTTCCTCAAGGGCATCAACAAAGTCCAGGAGGGTAGCATCTTTCAGAAAAAGAGATATGTAAGAACAAGGGGGCACAATTTAAAGATAGAGGGGGGACGGCTCATGGGTAAAGTGAGAAATTTATTTTTCATGGAGAGAGTGGTGGATACATGGAACAGCCTTCCTGAGGAGGTCATTGTGTCTAAAACAGTGAGGGAATTCAAACATGCATGGGACAGACACAAGGCAATTATACTGGGGGGTTGCAGGAAGTAGGCTGTTAGTTAACTAGAATCTGCAGCTTATTCAGTAGGTAGGGAAATGGGCAGACTGGGTGGGCCAAGTGGTCCTTATCTGCCATAAAAGTCTATGTTTCTATGTTTCTCTCCCACCGAGAGACCACCAGGGCCATTGCCGTTGCCTCAGAGGTTGCCTAGAAAGAGGAGTGGTTGGACCACAGTGGGCTCAGGGAGGGTGAGAGTGGTGAAACAGAGGTGCATCCCTCCAGTTCTACCTCTCCACAATTTCTATGCCATTGTGGAAAATTGTAGTTCCTCTATGGAGGCACCCACAGTGGAGATCAAGGAGGATGCTCAGAACCTCCACAAAGGAGACCCACAGGAGGGTGGCATGGGACCCCACAGGGGAAGGAAACAACTCCCGGTGGGGGAAGGAACTCTACTGCTAGGAAGGTAGAACTGAGGGAGGAAGGGGAGAGGGAGGTAAGGTGCCTGCCTGGTGCCATGATGTGGAGTGACAAGGAGCTAATCCTCAGGATCGCAGGAGCAGCTGCACAGGGGAAGGAGCTGGATGTCATTGTCCACCTAGGGACTAATGACCTGGCTAAAAAAGGGATCAGATAAGTACAAGAACCATTTTTGGAGATGGGGAGGAGCCTTAGATAAATAGTATGCATGGTAACCTTCTCACAGGTGCTGCCTGTCTATAGCACAGGTGAGGCTAGGGTGCTCCACACCATGGGATTCAATCAGTGGTTGAAAAACTAGTGCAGAGCTCAGGGATTTGGCTTCATTGGGGACTGGGGGTCTACCTGGAGGGATTCAGGCCTATACTGGCGTGATGGTCTGCATCTGTCCAGAAGGGGAACCAGGAACCTAGGTGATAGGTTTAAATGCTTCATTGGCAAGCATTTAAACTAGCCAAGGAGGGGGGCATTGGAGAGGAGCAGGAAAATCCTTGCCCCCCAAAAAAATCAGGGTACTAAGTGAGGTAGACACCAACTTAGAGATGTTGATAGGGAGAAGTGCAGGGGCAAATAGAGAAAGTGATAAATGCAATAAGGACAGGGAAGGGGCAAAAAGGGGTAAGGCCATCAAGAAATGGAGGGTAATGAGTGCCAAGACCTGTTGTTTGGCCAACAAGCTCCCTAAACTGGTGGCCTTGATGGAAGAGTGATGCCTGGATATCATAGCAGTCACAGAAACATGGTACACAGAAAACCATGACTGGGAAGTTTACATACCAGGGTACACAACCTACAGGAGAGACAGGGAGGGGAGAAGAGGGGGTGGGTAGTAGCTCTCTATGTAAGGGATGGGATAAAAGCAACTGAACAAAAGAGTAAACAGGGAGGAGAGGAGGCACCATGGGTCACCTTAGGGACTGGAAATGGCACCTTAATCAGCACAGGGGTTGTATACAGACCCCCATGTCAGGGGGAGGGAATGGACAAGGATATGATAGAAGGCATACTTAGGATGGCAGAGAAAGGGGAGATACTGTTGATGGGGGACCTTAATATGTCAGATGTTAACTGGAGCACCTTTGCTGCAGCCACATCCAAAAGCAGGGCCATTCTCAATTCCCTTCAGATGGCATACCTCAGACAGCTAGTTTTGGAACCTACTCATGAGGGAGCAATCTTAGACCATGTACTCTCAAATGGGGACAGTAAGAGGATCTCAGATCCAGAAATGGGTAGCCATTTGGGAACAGGTGACCACCAAACAGTGTGATTCACAATAAACTCAGTTACAGACTCAAGCAATACAAAAGTGAGGGTTCTGGACTTCAGGAGGGCTGACTTTGGCAAGATGGGAGAGTGCCTTAGAAAAGCACTAGCAAACAAGCTAGAAGGAGGGGTGGAACAACAATGGGGAAACATCAAAACTGCCATCAAAGAGGCAACAAGCCTTTGTGTGTAGCAAATAAACAAATCAAAAAAAAAGAAAAAGCCACTGTGGTTATTAAAAGAGGTGGCGGTGAAGGTTAGGGAGACAAATATAGCATTTAGGAAGTGTAAGGAAATACAGAAGGAGCAGGACAGAGAACTGTACCAGTTAAGGCAGAAGGAAGCAGGGATGGTAGTTGGAATAGCAAAGGCCCAAATTGAGGAAAAGATAGCCAACTCAGTTAAGAAGAGGGATAAAATATTTTATAGGTAAAATAGGGAGCATAGAAAGACAAAGGGAGAGATTGTGAGGCTGAATAGAATGGTGGGTGGGCAGAGAGGGGCAATGAAAAAGCAGGGATAATGAACGAATACTTCTGTTAAATATTCACAAAAGAGGAGGTGGGGGAGGTGCCTATCCCAATTAACAGAAGCACTCTTAATAGGAGGGTTGATCCTTGTCCTTTCACAGAAGAAAGGTTTCTGAAAGAACTCCTAAAACTGAAGGTGGACAAAGCAATGTGGCCAGATGGAACTCCCCCCAGAATTCTAAAAGAATTAAGCAGAGAACTAGTGACACCTGTTACACGAGGTCCCTGCACCCTAATTGATACCCTCAGAGGTACACCGTAGACAGCTAATGCTCAGGCATAGATTATACTAATACATAGGGCTAAGGGCATCTACCGTACAAGAGTAGATGTCAGGATATGAATGCATATTGTTGTAGTCCACTTTGCTTGCTAATACACACATATTATACCATGTATTTTCTGTCTGTTTCTTACTTGTCAGATGCCAAGACACCTGTCCTTGAAGTAATTATAATATGTAAGGCAACATTGCCCTCCTTTGGTGATGTGCACCACTACACTTTGTTATGTAAGATTCTGTATAAGAACTTCTTTGTTCTAAAACTGATGACTTTACAGAATTATATAATGTTATCTTGGACCATGGAGCCACCTCTAATTTAGCCAATAGGGCTCACCTCTGTAACTAGAAATGTTTCTGTCTTTTAGTAACCATAGTAATTATCACAGGTATATAATGTTATGCACAGGCTTTACACCTCGGAGACCCGAGAGATCCCAAGAGACTACAGAGAAACCTGGAGGTGTAGGGAACGCTTAGCACTGGCTCCCGGTTCGTATTGGTAAGAACTGCTTAGGGCAACTGTGATTTATCCCTTTTGCAGTAATAAACTTGTTTATTACTCGAATGCAACTTGTTTGTGATTATTTGCATTCCCAATATTGTCAAGAATCTGAAAGCGAGGTTTAGACCTCTTACAAATTGGCGACCTTGTGCAGGTGATATTTGGTGTTTGTAAGTTTTCACTTGTTGCTGAAACTTTTTCCCTTCCCCACGGGGACTGTAGGTGTACAGTCCCGTATCACCTCTCCCGTTTTTCCTACCAGGTTGTGGTCATTTGCAAAGTCTGGCTGACTTTTTGGGTGTGGTCCATGCCGTCTCGACCCACTCCATAGCAGCTTTGAATTGCAAGCCTACAACTTAGACAGTAGCCCGGCTGTGTTTAAAGTACTCGTGTTGTGGATCTATATGCAACACGCTGTCTTTTTCACAGTTTTAATTTTTGTTCCCTCCCACACAATGGCCACAGTATCAGATATCTGTGCAGAACTGAGACTCGATGTCTCTAACTTCCTTACCTCCCATGGAGGATGGGCTGAGTTCGCGCCGGACGCAAGTCAATCCGACAACCCTGTACTGTGGATTTCAACCCAGTATGCAGAGATGCGACAATCAACCAATAAGCATTGTGCTAAAGGGTTGATGGTCGACGCTCTCTATGCTGCTTTGGAAGCCTCCGAAGTGAGGTTTCGCACCCTTGATCTGCAGATCGTATCTCTTAAGCAAGAGATGGGTTTACAGGAAACTGAATGTGTTAGAATACAGCAGAACTTGGAGTCAGAGCTCCAAACTCTGGGAAATGAAAAGGATTCACTATTGCATCATTCAGCACAGGCTGGTGAACAAGAAATGTGTACTCTGAAACAGGAAGTGTGAAAGTTTGAGACAGGATAAGAGTCAAGTTGTGCAAATGAATGATTTGTTGAGTGCTGCGAATGCACAGTTGAGTAATGAAATGGGTGAGCTACAGGACAAGATCAACCAGGTACGTAATGATTTAGAAATAGCCTATAGGGATAATCGTGAATTGAGCGCCGCGTACCGTGTTTTGCAGAAACAGAAGCAAGATCAGGTTGATATGGATGTTGCAAGTGTGAATCATGATGAATGTAGAGCTAAGATGGACAAACTGCTCCATCAGCGAGAGGTTTTGGCTGGTCATGTTAAGGCAATGGGAGGCATAGACCCTGCCTTTCACTCGTCATCAGAGGGGGAGTTATCTGATGATGATGTCTCACAGTACAATGCCCAGTCATGCCCCTACTATGGCCCAGAATCCCCACCCAGCCATCCACAGTATGGCGGGTCCCCGCCCACAAATCCTCAGGTCACATGTCGACGATGTTGTGACGCTCATCATGGGAAACGCCAACATGGTGACAACCATGATGGGGGGAGAGCAGGCCCAAGCCTGATCCTGACGGCACCTCCGGTAGCTGTTATTAGTGCAGAAGACAGGCAAGAGATTGAAACCATGATTGATAGAGCATTGGGTAATGTTCCTCTTCCTGAAAGGAGCATGAAAGCCATTAAAAGTCAGATTCAACAAATTTTTCAACAAGCTGGCACTCAGGAAGGTGTTGTCTGCACTGCAGCCGAGGCTGCAGCTTGCGCAGCCCTGGACGGTGCGCGGGACATGTTACCCCTGCCTGATCGACCACTGACTACTCCCCTACAAATGGCCTACTCTGTTCAGCAAATTGCTGACAGTAACGGTCAGATGAGCCCATCCGACAACCTCAGCTGTCACTTGGAAAAGGTGCACTCTAAATGCGAGATGCTCAGCCTCGCTGCAGAATATCAGGTCCAAATACTACGCCAGACCATCGATCCTGGTTTATGGGCCAAACTTCCCGAAGCAGTTTGCCAGGATGGGAACGCTACCTTTTACGAGGTTGCAGCTGAGCTCATCTCTGCTCATAGCCCAGGTGTAGTAGGAGTGATGCTGGCATACCCCGTAAAGCAGAATGCAAAAGAAAGCCCAGCAACCTACCATCAGAGACTCTGGATGACCTACCGAGCAGGAAAACACCTGGCACAAGAAGCTGCGGATGTAGATCTTATTGAATATAAGACCTTGTTCCTTAGGAACATAATCCCAGCAGTAAGAGAAAAGGTAGAGCCAACCACTTACCAAAATACAGATAGGTTTGCCGACATTCTTCGGAAAACCGAGAGGGTTGTATCAACTGTACATCCATGATTTGGGTTCTGGTTCCAAGAAAATTGCTGCTGTGGAACCTGCCTCTGGGACCGCGACACACTATACCATAGAAGGGCAGGCCCAGCAACAGCAACCCAAACATACTTCGGCCCCTCCGCTAGTAACCAACAAAACCCCCAACAAGGCCAACAACAACAGTGGGGTGGGAACCGGAATTGGCCCAAAAGCAGGAGGCATAAGGGCGGAGGGAAACCATTACAGAGAACGGGTCCTTCATATAAGGAGATAGCTGAAGAAAACCAAAAATCCTGAGAGCTCCTGGGACAAGTACGCTCTGTAGCGGATGCTGTCCCCGCACAGACCCTGTAGTGGTACAACCGCGGCCCATGCCACTACTGGCCATGGAGACACCGGAAGTACAAGCCCCCAGGCCCATACAAGCCTAAACCCAGAAGCTCCTCCCTATATTGCATCAGTACAGCACTGTGAAGTCATTCATGCAAGTCAGGCCCAACCTCTGCATGCCTCCGGTAGTCGGATTAACAATTACAGGCCCCAGTCCATATTGTAAACAAGCTGGTCTTGGATACAAATGGAAGGCCCTGAACCGAGGCTGAGGTCAGGGGCCGCCAACTGATAGTTTTACTAGATACAGGTGCAGCTGTATCTGTGCTACATGATGAACACCCGGACATGTCCCCTTGGTCTACCGGACGGAAGACCAATATGTCAGGAGTCGATGGTACTAGGCTGCCTGCATACTGTTCTCTACCCTTACTGGTAGAGCTAGGCCATATGAAGGCCTCACATGCATTTCAACTAATGGTACTGCATGATCATCCCAGTATCATAGGCATTGAGTTCCTTGCCACCACACGGCTGTGTGGTGGAGCTAGATAACATGCTGCTGATACAGGTCCAGGGTCAATACCATACCATCTTGATTCCTGATTCACATGCTGTGGCAACAATATTTATCAATAACAAAGAGTATGATGTCATAGATTTGTTCAAGAATTACAAACTTTTTCCGAAACTCTTACCTATTCTGCAATGACATTTGGAAGCATTTGCAGTTAACAAGCATGACTGTGGCAGAATGCATACTATCATTGAGTTGCCAGGCCCGGCACATGAAAGGCAAAGGGAATACCCCTTTCCGACTGAGGCCTTGCCCTCCCTTTGAAAAATGATCAAGTCACTCCTTAAACAAGGAGAAATCAGAACTTGTGTTTCCACTGCCAACTCTCCCGTTTGGCCCGTGAATAAACCCACAGGCACTTGGAGACTTACTATTGACTACAGGAAACTGAATCAGGTCACTCCCAGTTGTTCCCCAACTGTGGCTTCAGCACCAGATGCGCTTCAGCTTCTAACACTGTATCAGAAATGGTTCAGTGCCCTGGATATCTCCAATGGTTTTTGGTCATTACCATTGGCCCTCAAGAGTCAATATAAGTTTGCCTTCACCTTTGAAGGACGACAATACACGTGGACTTGCCTGCCACAAGGATTCCATAACAGTCCATCCCTCTTCTATCTCCACATGATGGATGCACTACGGAGTTTCTCAGCCCCCCAATGTCTCTTACAATATGTAGATGACCTGTTGTTGGCCACAGCCACACAGGAACAACATCTGGATCTCTTGGACAAACTACTGACTCTCATTCAGAGAGCAGGCCTGAAATGTAACCCAGCAAAAGCACAGTTATGTCAGAAGGAAGTACTCTTTCTGGGTCTGAAAATAACTGACCAAGGCCGAAGCCCTACCTGGAAAAAGATACAGGGATTACAAGACTTGCCATTACCCACCAGTGTGGCAACTCTTAGAAGGTTTCTAGGTATGGTAAATTATTAGAGAGATTTTATTTGTGATTTTGCTCAGAAAGCCACTCCTCTGTATGACCTACTCAAAAAGGATGTTTCATGTGATTGGGGTCCAGTTCACACCCAGGCTGTGACATCACTGAAGCAGGCCTTGGCCTCCGCCCCTGCACTGGTCAACCCCAATCCAGCACTGCCATTCCATCTGGAGTGTGCCACCTCTGACATTGCCATGTCAGCAGTGCTGGCCCAGAAGGTGCATGGCACCTTGAGACCCACTGTATATGCATCACAGTTCTTGACCCCAGTGGAACAGAAGTATGGCCTTTGTGAAAGGAACCTTCTGGCCAACTACTGGGCTGTCAAGCACTTCCTGTATATCATTGGGTACTCACCACTGATCTTCAACACTAATCACATGCCAACTACCTTTCTACTCTCAGATAGAGTGAAGGATGGGCCAGTCTCTAACACTAGGCTGACACATTGGTTACTTCTCCTCCAGTATAGAGATATCCAGGTCCACCGGACCAAAGTTACATCTCTACTAGCTCATGGTCTCCTTTTTCAGGGAGAACTCCATGACTGTACACTGCAGTCACCTGACCTCCCAGATCCAGGTCCTTTCCTCCCTGCCACACCACAAGTTCTCGAGAGTACCTCTCTGTGCCATATTTTCACTGATGGTTCAGTATCATACTATCAGGGAGAACAGATTGCAGAGATAGGTATCTTGGTAGTATATCCTTATGGGAACACTGTCAAGATATCGAAACGCTGTAGTGTAGCTTCATCACAATATGCAGAGATGGCAGTGGTGGCCTGTGCCCTTGAGTTCATCCAACATGGAACTCAGGATACCATCATTTTTGCAGACTCTAATTGGGTTTGTTTTTCCCTTACAGAATTTCTTCCCTTTTGGCAGAAGAACTCCTTCCTCTCTTCTGATGGTAGCCCCATGAAATACAAGGAATTGGTAATCTACATACATGCACTGGCACAGAAATACACACACAAACTTTATGTACACAAGGTCAAAGCCCACTCTCTTCATGACTCCTATCATGCTTTCAATGACAAAGCAGACACCCTTGCTAAGGAAGAGCCTGAGGGGGGGACGTCTGGATGATGGACCATCCAGAAGCTAATGCAGCTGTACATGTTGCAGATCTCAAGAAGAAATCTGAGTCTTTTTCTCCCCTGGACCTCTCAGCAGCCCAACACCTGGACACTGAACTGAGAGAGGTGTTCAGATTCCTTGACAAGGGTACTGAAGAAAGATTACCTACACATAATCCATACCGAAGGCATGAAGATAAGTTACACTTATCTCCTGATGACAAACTCATTTGGCTTCAACCAAATGACACTACCACCAAATTGTGGGTAGTCCCCAGACACCTAAGATCTGAATTTTTGCACCAAGTACATGATACTCCTACTGGTGGACACCAAGGAGCAGAAAACACTCTTCAACACCTTAAGACCACCGCTTGGTGGCCTGGTATTACCAAAGATGTTAAACAATACATAGACAATTGCCTTTTTTGTGCACAAAACAATCCCATACCTACAAAACGAAATGCCATACTTTTACCACAAAAACATTCTGGCCCTTGGCATGGTATCCAATTGATTTTATTGGCCCTCTGACCAATACCAGTAGAAATAACAAGTATGCTTTTGTGGTAACTGACCTATTCTCTAAGTGGGTTGAGGCTTTCTCCACTAAGACAAGCACTGCAAAGACAACTGCCAAAATCCTGGTAGAACAGATTTTCTCCAGGTGGGGCCTACCTCTCAAGGTAGACTCCGATAAAGGAACCAGTTTCACAGGTGAGTTGATGAAAGAGTCCCTTGAACTTCTTGGAGTTCAACAAAAGTTCCACATACCTTATCATCCTTAATCTTTAGGTCAAGTAGAAAGAGCCAATAGATGGATTAAGCAAATGCTTTCCAAATTCACTGAGGATAATCCCAAAACCTGAGATTCCCTGTTGCCTTTACTCCTTATGGCAATCAGGGGCACACCCTCAGCCACTACCCAACTGACACCCTTTGAGGTGATGACTGGAAGACAGATGAGATTACCTGAACAATTGCTGTTTGACCTGCACACCCCCACTGCAGACTGTGTGTCTGTGGACCAGTATGTGGAAAAACTCAGAAAAGACCTCATACACACACATTTGTATGCTGCAAACTGCATGGGCAAAGCCCAACAACAGTCCAAAATACAATCTGACAAGCATGCACAAGAAGTGGATTGGCAGGTTAGAGATCAGGTAATGGTACTTCGATTTGCACATCCCACCCACTCCTTCTCCAACAAGTGGGAAGGCCCGTACCCCATTGTCAACAAGCTCAGTCCAGCAGTCTATCAGGTTAGACTCCTTCACAACAACAAGTTGACTGACAAATGGTTACACGCAAACCAGTTGAAACTGTACAAAGGAACTTAATTTACTTTTCCTAACCCCATTGGGCGGAATTGTACTAATATACTAATCTTTGATCTTCCTTTTCAGATACACTGAAAAGATGGCTATCTTGTTCCTTTGCCTCCTCCTTGCAGCAGTGATCCCCTGCATCCAAGGCACGGTACCGGACCTCCTCCAACAACTGGATCCTCCAGCACCTCCTACAGAGGGAGTTTCCATCAAAATACCAGACACTATGATCACTGTCCAGAAAGGTTCCGATGCTTACCTCACTGCCTCGGTCGTTGCTCCTGACAAATCTACCCTTCAAATTGAGTAGCAAACCACATCACAAGGACAAATTCTCCCTATGGCCAAACTCTCCAAGGGGACTTTTCAGGGTTGGCCCAACGCTAAATTATCCCCAAATGGTTCACTGTCCTTGTTACAAACAGCACTGAGACATCCTGGTTTGTACAACATTACTGCTCCAATAGATCCTTCTTACTGTAATTCTCTCTCCAAATATTCCGCTCGCAGATTCTGTGCTGTACACCACATGGCCTCTGCTGCCATGTATTTCTCTGTTTTACCACTGACTGAAAAACAACTTCTGGAATGTACAAAACATAACCCTGGTCCCCATAGTGGTCTCACAGCCACTGCCCTCCCAGGTTCGTTGATTAATAATTTACAGTTTATGCATATACCTGTTTTGTTTAACCTTACTTACTGGAATATGAAAGAATTTGGTATGTGTCACAATACTAGTATGTCTGCTTTTTACAGTACATTATTGCTTGATAGTTTAGCTGCATTTCAGATTCGTACTAAGGATCCCTTTACTTGGGTTTATTCTACTGAACATAGAGGTAATTTTAGGAGGAAATCCCCTCCTGGTACTTTCAATCATAAACGTACTAAACATGAAGTTTTTGGTACTGCCATGTCTATCTGGAATAAAGCAGACATCGCTGCTATCAAAAGTCATTCTGCAAAATTCTCCACTGGTTTGGTTAACAATGTTTTACCTCCATTATTGCATGGTATGGATGGTCTTAGTCAGGAAGAAAGATACACTGTATACAACATGCACGATATTGCTAAAGCATTCACTGATTCAAAAGATAAGATTAACGCACTCATACAACAGAACAATAGAGAAGCTAAAAGACAATATATTGGTAGGGAAATACTTTGCTTCGCTTATGGCTCATACATTCTCACTACCATCAACAACCTCCTCAGTGATTTAGAAACTGGAAGAATCCCTGACATCATACACGATAGATGCATTTCCAAATGGTATTGTCCTAAATGTAAACTATCTACTTGTGTTTCCATGTGTATGCAACAAACTTTGTCTATTCCTCTCTCCACAGCGAGAAATTTGGGGTTTGTGACCAGACACCCTAATACTGGTCCTTGTTTCTCTACTAAGAAGTGTTCCATAACAGATACTATGTTTGTCTCTTTTACTGTCTCTTTACCACGTTTTGATCCCACTACAGCTTTGTTCGACAAGCTTGCACTGGCGCACTCCATTGGGCATTTGGATGATGATATCTACAGAGAATGTCTGGATCTACCAGCTCTACTGGTCTACCATTCTTTCCTGGATGCCTGGGTGGCACCGCACACGGACTGCTGTGCGAATAAGCAATACATCTACTTGTGCCGATGTGATGTGTTTGATATCATACGCCCTGTTTGTGGTTATTCTCCAGACAGCATTGATTGGGCTTTTACTATGGATGATGACATCACTGATAATGGCACCAACTCTTTTGACTCGATTTTGTCTCCTGATCAGCTCTACCAGTCCTATCGTGAGGAAGCCCATCGTCTGTCAACACGGATTTCGAAGATGACCTACACATGCACTGTCCAGTTTCAAAAGTGGAGACTGCCTACTGTACACTCACAGTACAACTCTGATGGTGAATACTGTGTCGTTACAAATTACAAGTCTTATACATATGGTTCTGTTACTTGTGCTATTGATTACCCCAACTTCCGTTTTGTTCCCCACCAGAAGACTGTTATTGGACATACCGTTATAACCCCTGTCCCCCTTATGGATGCAGACATTATTGATGGTAATCCAGATTACTAACTCACACTGTCAGAATACCTACCATACTTTAACGTACACATAGACCCACTTACACTCACACTGAAATCTCTTTTAGATAGAAAGGACACACACCTTATCCACATCAGCAATAATATAACCAAAGCCAATGAAGTTGTTCTTGACTTGATTAACAATGGAGATATGAATAATGCGTTAACTAACACCTGGTTAGAGATTACTTTTAAAGGTTTTGTTATTTATCATACAAGCATTCTTGATATTCACTTTGATTATTATGCTTTGCTGCCTATGACGTACACTACACCAACACCCAGAGCAGCTTGAGTTCCTTTATAAGGCTCGTGCGTCGGGATTGTAAACGACCACTGCTCCTGTCCTTTCCCTGGATTTGCCTGTGTTGCCCATGGAGGCAACAAGGGGGGAATTGTTACATGAGGTCCTTGCACCCTAATTGATACCCTCAGAGGTACACCATAGACAGCTAATGCTTAGGCATAGATTATACTAATACATATGGCTAAGGGCATCTACCGTACAAGAGTAGATGTCAGGATATGAACGCATATTGTTGTAGTCCACTTTGCTTGCTAATGCACACATATTATACCATGTATTTTCTGTCTATTTCTTACTTGTCAGATGCCAAGACACCTGTCCTTGAAGTAATTATAATATGTAAGGCAACATTGCCCTCCTTTGGTGATGTGCACCACTACACTTTGCTATGTAAGATTCTGTATAAGAACTTCTTTGTTCTAAAACTGATGACTTTACAGAATTATATAATGTTATCTTGGACCATGGAGCCACCTCTAATTTAGCCAATACAGCTCATCTCTGTAACTAGAAATGTTTCTATCTTTTAGTAACCATAGTAATTATCACAGGTATATAATGTTATGCACAGGCTTTACACCTCAGAGACCCGAGAGATCCCAAGAGACTACAGAGAAACCTGTAGGTGTAGGGAATGCTTAACACTGGCTCCCGGTTCGTATTGGTAAGAACTGCTTAGGGCAACTGTGATGTATCCCTTTTGTAGTAATAAACTTGTTTATTACTCGAATGCAACTTGTTTGTGATTATTTGCATTCTCAATATCGTCAAGAATCTGAAAGTGAGGTTTAGACCTCTTACACACCACTGACTACCCTTTTTAACAAATCTTGGGAGATGGTGTGGTACCTGAGGACTGGAGGAAGGCAGATGTGATTCCCCTTCACAAAGGTGGGACCAAGACAGAGGCAGGAAACTACAGACCTGTCAGTTTGACCTCTGTGGTAGGGAAAGTGATGAAATCAATTCTGAAGGAAAGAATTGTTGAGTACCTAGAGGCCAGTGGGGCACAGGACCCAAGGCAGCATGGGTTCACAGTGGGAAGGTCATGTCAGATGAATCTAATTGATTTCTTTGACTGGGTGACCAAAGTAGTAGACCAGGGAGGGGCTGTGGACATGCCCTACCTAGACTTTAGCAAGGCATTTGACACAGTCCCACATACAAGATTAATAGTCAAATTAACCAGCCTGGGAGTGGGTCCCAGGGTGGTAGCCTGGGTAAAACATTGGCTGAACAACAGGACACAGGAGGTAATTGTAAATGGAGTCCACTCTGAAGAAAGAGGGGTTACTAGTGGGGTACCATAGGGTTCAGTACTGGGTCCAGTCCTTTTTAATGTCTTTATAAGTGATATTGCAGACGGACTGGAAGGAAAAGTATGCCTCTTTGAAGATGACACAAAGATCTGCAACAGGGTTGATACAAAAGGAGGCGTGGAAAGGATGAGAAGGGACTTGGCAAAGTTAGAGGAATGGTCAGAAGTGTGGCAGCTTGGATTCAATGCAAAGAAGTGCAAAATAATGCACCTAGGAAATAAAAACCCAGGGGAAGATTACACAAAGGGGGGTAGTACCAACAACAAAAATGGAAAGGGACCTGGGGGTAATCATATCAGATGACCTTAAGGTTGGCAAGCAATGTGAGAAGGTGGTAGGGAGGGCTGGGGATACTGGGATGTATAGGGAGAGGCATCACCAGCAGAAAACAGTAAGTTGTTTTCCCCCGTACAGACAGTTGGTGAGACCCCATCTGGAGTACTGTGTCCAGTTCTGGAGACCCAGTCTCCACAAGGACATAGACAGGATGGAGGCAGTTCAAAGGAGGGCAACTAAAATGGTGCAGGGTCTGCAAGAGAAGCCATATGAGGAGAGACTAAAGGAGCTTAATATGTATACCCTTGAAGAAAGGAGGGAGAGGGGGGATATGATAGAAATGTTTAAGTACCTCAGTGGACTCAACAAAGTACAAGAAGGTAGAATCTTTCAGAAAAAGAGATGTGCAAGAACAAAGGGACACAATTTGAAGATAGAGGGAGGGACGGCTCAGGGTAATGTGAGGAAGTATTTTTTCACAAAGAAGGTGGTGGACACATGAAACAGCCTTCCTGAGGAGGTTGGGGGTCTAAAACTGTGGGAGATTTCAAGAATGTTTGTGGCAGACATAAGGCAATTTTTGTGGGGAGTAGGAAGAAATAGGCTGTTGGTTAAATAAGATCTGCAGCTTATCCTCTATGTAGGGAAATGGGCAGACTCGGTTGGCCAAGCGGTCCTTATCTGCCATCAAAGTCTATGTTTCTATGCATGTGGCTTAGGTAGGGCAGGGTATAGGAGTCCTCCATTGAGCCACAGGTGGAATCTTTTTTTTTTTTTTTTACAGTTGTTTAACCAGGATACAGGTACGTCCTGGGAGTGGGAACCTTTTAATACAATGTGCGGCTGCCGGTTGAGTAAATGCTTGTGCAATGTCACTTTGATGAGTTACTTGGTCTTGACTCTTTCCATGGCATTTCCACCTTCAATAGAGGTACCAGAAGAAGATTCTGTGGGGGCCCTACTGCCCTGCTGCTGCAGCATGCATCTAAGTAATTGGGCCATAATAGCCATAGAAAATTACCCCAACTCTCTCTTTCTCTCTACCCCCTCCCTCTGCCAACCAATGGAGGAGAGAGTATTCTGCAGGGCCCCAGTGCCCTCCCAGTTGCCACATCTAATCTAAGTAATTTGGCCATAATGGCTATATGGAAAGCAAATTACATATTTCAAAGGTATAGTAGATAGGCAGTTCAGAAATGTGTCAGACCCGCTGAAATCTGATTCTGACCCACCAGATGAGACCAGGCAATAACTAGGGCTGTGTATCCCCTGAGTACTATTTTCCAAATACCACAAATAATGGGCCATCTGAATATTTGGACCCGAATACAGAGCAGCCAATTATTTGAGCGGTATTTGGTATTCGGCTGATTGGATTGTCTAAAAAGAAAAAATAAAGCCTTTTCTGGCTTTTTCCTCCTCCTCCTACTGATGATCAGTAAAAAAAATATAATCTGTGGTGTCTAATGATCCCACCCACTCGGCCAATCACCGGCCCTAACTAAAGAATCCCCCCCCCCATGAGCTTTACATCAATTTCTCTAACCCCAATGAATAAATAATAAAAAAAAAATTCCCAACTCCCTGGTGTCTAGTGGAGCCCCCACCCTGCCATCAGATAGTACCCCCCACTCGCCCCAGTGCCCCTAGCGGGTGACCAGTACAGCTCTCCACTCATCTCCATGGCCAGCTGGCCGGCTGAGCACTTCAATGAATGAGCATGTGCTTGTACAAGCATGCGCACATTTACTGGATTCAGATCCACTCTCACTCTAGTCATAGTACCACTACCAGGGGGCCAGAGTGGAGGGGGGGCTGCTTCAGTCACTGAGGGGCCGGGATTGGGGAATGTTGTGGCAGACCATGGGAGGGGTCTACAATGCCATTTCCCACCATTCTGCCCCCCCAGCTAGTGACAGGAGCATCTCCCCCCTCCCTCTAACCCCCCCCAGTAGGAGTACTATGACTAGAATGAGAGCTGGTCTGAATCCAGTGAATGAGTACATGCTTGTACAAGCACAACCTCATTCATTGAAGTGCTCAATCGGGCTGCTAGCTGTGCAGGAGTGGACGACTGTGCCAGTGGCCCACCTGAGTACTTGGGGAGCTATGAGGCACCATCTGATGATGGGTGGGGGTTTAACCAGTGATCAGTCAGAGAGGGTGGGATCATAAGCACCAGGGATTATATATTTTGTTTTACTGTTGGCACGAGGGAGAGAGTCTTTTATTAAGTTTAATCAACCCCCCCCCCGGTAACAAATAACGAGTTCCAAATATTTTGGCTCCAAATATTCAGCTGAATATTCAGTAAATGGTATTCACACAGCCCTAGCAATAACCATCTGATCTGAATCTCTGACCTGGCCTGCTTCACACCGTAGCTAAGATATATGTCATTTGCAGCATTTGGAATGGGGGAGAAGGGGCCATTTCTTTGTTCTCAACATGAGGGTGAACAGCTCTGAATTGATTATATAAGTGGATTATGGGATCAAATGAAGCTGAGGAGGATGTACATTCCCCAAGTCTTAGGAACCAAAAGAAGGCTAATGTCATAGCCTCTAGCAAGTGATCAGTGGTTAGTGAACTGAAGACTATCTTATACACAGATATCCATCTTCTAATTAGCTAACTAAAATAATATTTATTTAAACTGTCATAGCCAATTAGCAATGGCCACTTTTAACTATCTTCTCCTCCTCCTCTCCAGGTTTGAAGAATAATGATTCAAAAAGGCATATAATTTGGGGCAGGTACTTTTAAAAAAAATGTTCACAAAAGTGTACAGAAATTATGCCTGCCTACACCTTTATCCATAGTCCAATAAATGTAAATGTGTGAATTAGGCCGTCATTTTGTACCACTAATCTCTCTGCCATGCAGCCAGCCATCTGCTTTGTCAGCAGTAAAAAATTAAGTGGTATGAAATAGTATTGGAGTGCTGGTAATAGCATCATCCATTAAGAGACATCATTCTTATGTCAGCTTCTAACAGAACTAGGATATTTTTAATTAAGTGTTACCCTTCCTAAAATTATTTATTTATTTATTTGCTTTTGGTAACCAGGTGAGTGCAGTAGGCATAAGAATGCCTATTTTCAGGCACGACCCAGGACAGTACGTTTGAAATACATGAGTATGCATGTGACGCAGCACATGAAATAGGTAACACAGTTTAGGAAGGAGATTACAAACATTCAAACTCAGGTGTGGAGAAACATAGTGTGGTATAATACCGTCAAACACATTTTTGGACGAATAACAGTACGATCAAAACAATATGAGAGAAATAATATAACAGACAAGTACAATAAGTGCAATTTATGTTGAAAGAGGAGGAAGAAATGAGAAAGGGGGGATGGAGGCAAGCAGTAGAGGACGGTAAAGGAATAGTGAGGGATATGTAGGAGGATTTAGGAGAAATAGACAAAGTGGATTTCCTAGAGTAAACAGGAGGCAGGGAGAACAGATGTTCTAAGGTGGGTGAAAGCAAGTGCAGGGGTTAGCAGCACGCAGATGGTCTTGGTGAAGTCTTTTAAAACTAGCATGGGTGGGAGCACGTCGTATAGTCTGGGGTATGGAATTCCAGTACATTGGTGCCGAGTAAGAGAAGGCACATGTACCCATATTAGTTTTGCATCTCGGTATGTGAAGAGGGGTCTAGTCAGCAGATCGGAGTCCATAGTTGAGAGATTGTGAGTGTAGTAGAGAGACAAGAGATAGGGGGAGGCCTGATCTGGTAATGCAGTCAATCAGAGAGCCATAGGACTGAAGTCAGTGGGCAGAGGGGCAAGGCCAATTCAGGTCAGCATAGAGCTGACAATGGTGCATGAAGAGTGGAGAAGCAGAGGCATTGAGGTAGATGCTGTTATAAGTAGTATCCCATTTAAGCAGTGAAGATTTAGAGGCAGATATATAAGTAGCTGAGCCATAGGTCAGTGCTGGGAGCAGAAAGCCTTGAACCACAGCTAGTCTAGCCAAAGGAGTGAGGGATAACTAGTATGGTATGCACCTCCTATCTTATCATTAACAGCCTTACAGGTGGTGAAGATGTGTAGGTCAAAGTACAGAGATGGATCAAGAGTAATGCCCAGATATTTGAGGAACTGGCATTGTCCAGTGGAGAGCTGTCAGCACATGAGATTTTAAGAGCATGTTGGTTCGCTTTAAGTCTGGCAGATGAACCAAAGAGCATGGAATATGTCTTGCTAGTATTGAGAACAAGTTTGTTATCAGCTAGCCAGGATTGAATGCAAGTGAAGTCAGGGGCAAAGGGGTGGTTTATGTTGGCAACGTGTCTTGCACTATGGTAGGTAACAAGGTCATCTGCGTAGAACAAGGTTGAACAGGAGGGTGCAAGCAACGGGATGTCATTAATAAAGATGGAGAAGAGCAAGGGGCCAAGTATAGAGCCCTGTGACACACCAACATGTATAGATGAAAGGTCTGACATGGCTGAGTTAAAGACAGCTGCTTGCTTTCTGTCAGACAGAAAGCTGTTGAACCAGGCTACAACATCAGTAGAGAAGTCTAGGTAGTGTAGTTTAGAAAGAAGAAGGGAGTGGTTAACCAGATCAAAAGCCTTGGTTAAATTGATAAAAACTGTGCCTGTCATATGACCTGAGTCCATGGAAGCATAGATATCGTTAGTGAGCTTAAGAAGGGCAGTGGTAGTACTGTGGCCTTTGCGGAAGCCATGCTTGGAGCAGGAGGGAAGGTTATACTTCTGAAGATATTCAATGGATTGGGTGGCCACTAGTTTTCCAAGATTTTGCTAAGTGCAGAGAGAATACCTATGGGACGGTAGTTCTTAATATCTTTTGGATCACCCTTTTTAGGGATAGGTGAGACTCTAGCTACTTTCCAGATATTAGGAACTAGGCCATGGCATATAGATAGGTTAAAGATTGTGGTTAGGGGAGAGGCTATGAGTGGAGCAGCAGCTTTTAGGAGCCTAGGTTCCATACCATCTGAACCCAAGATGGTATTGTCAGGGAGGGAGAGGAGCAGTTTTAGAACTTATGATCTTGTTATGCTACGGAACCTGAAAGAAGGATACGTGTGAAGAGGTTCAGTATCAATTGGTGGGGAAGTGGTGCATGCATGTGTGAAGGAGGCCAGGTAGCTAGAAAGGTCTGAAAGAGGCGATTGAAAGCATTGGCAATAGTTAGAGGAGTATTGCAGTGTATGTTATATATCAGCATATCACTTGAGTGGGCCATACGATTAGTTCCAAGGAGGTTTTTTTTTTTATTAAGTATACTTCATTAATTTTCATAGGTACTGACATCTTACATACAGCAGGAGGGTTTTTATGGTAGACCAGAACTCCTTAGAGTCCCTTGCTGCTTTTGAAAGCTGGACTTTGCAAAAAAGACTTTTCAATAGCCGAATGTTTCTTATACAGGCGTTTCTCAGAGATCGGTAGTTGTTATAATCCGTCTGAGATCCAGAGGATCTGAAATGCTGCCACACTTTGTCACTGGCCCTTATTTGTGTGAGTGAGTCTTTATTTAACCATTTGGTCTGAGTCCTCCGAATACGACGAGTGACACGTGGAGCGTGGATGTCTTGGAGCAAAGCAAACTGTGCCAGGAAGTAGTCTAATACCAACTGGGTATTAGCTGAGGTGTAGATGGGTGACCAGTCAATCAAGGAGAGGTCATGTGTGAACTGTGTTAAGTGTAAGTTGGCCAAGTTGCAGAAAGTAATACGTTTAGGAAGAGGAGAAGGTTTACAGATAGTTCGCCAGATGCAGTAGACTGGGGTGTGATCACTTAGTAAATCTGCAAGGGTGCCGGCACAGACCATGCTGTTAGGGCGATTTGTAAGGACCCAGTCAATAAGTGTACTAGTTTGAGGTGGAGCCATGACTCTGGTTGGGTCTGCGATTAATTGGTGAAGGTTATGGCTTTGAACAATGGTATAAGAGGACTGGTTAGACTTGCTGGTCCAGTATAAGTTTAAGTCCCCCAGTATAAGGACTTCATTACAGACAATGGTTCTGTCCACTTGGGAGAGGAGTTCTCCAAGGCCAGTAGCACCACCAGTGGGTTGGTTATAAGCACAGACTATTTGCAGTGTCTTAGAGCCCAGCTGAAGGTTTGCATGGATTGTTTCACAGTGAGTTAGGGTAGGCAGGATATTGTGGGATAGTAGCAAATGTGGTTTAGAAAAAATCGTAACACCCCCTCCATGCTTTGTTGAGGGCCTGTCTTGTCTGATTAAATTGTAACTGGGTAGTGAGCAAAGGGGATTGAGGTAGAGGGTTTTAGCCATGTTTCAGATAGACAAAGGATGTCAGGGTAGTATTGAGCAGCCCAGGCCTCAAGTTCCATTTTGTTATGAAGCAGGCTTCTGATATTCAGGTGTACAATGCAGAGACCCTTTGTATCATTCCATGTTGTATCAATGTGTGACAAGTTACTTAAGGGCCCTGGATTAAGCTCAATATCCCCAGCTAACATTAGGGCCAGGAATAACAGATACCAAAGCTTGCGATGGATGAAAGGGGAAGACAGGGTGGGGTTACGTAGTGAGGGTTTATGTATAGTAAAGACTAAGTGGTAGATGAATTTATAATGGACAAGAAGTGGTGAGGTGTCTCTAGTCATGTGAAGTGGCATACCCCTAATGGAGAGCCTAGAGACATCACGGTATGTGTTTTGCTGGTTCCCAGTTGGTGAGTAGCAAGATAGAGGGAACCATATGAAGGTAGAAAGAATAAATACTAGCATGAATACTGGACAACAAAATCTGGTCATGTTAATTTTAAGTGATTGTGTTAAAGTTGAGTGAGTGGGAGGAAGGCACGATTAGGATAAAACAAGTAATATGAAAACAAAGTTAAGACAAAAGGAGCAAGAGGGAGGGAACAAGTACCAGGAACCCACTAATGGCCAGAAAATATATTCTGCTAATGGAAAAGTGAGGAGTGAGTTAATTTTCTTTTCTGGCATTGGTTACAGCTGTTTACTGTTGGTTCTCTCTGGATCACTGCTCCCACCTTCCCCTGCACTGCTGCTCCACCCCAGCAGTGATTCAGACTTCAGTTCCATGAACCAGATCTGGACTTGACACTGTCATTTGTTTTGTGGGCTTGTTTATCACCCTTCTCACCATGACCAGTGCAATGTAACCTCTATTCACTTAACCAGCTACTGGATTGCCTTCATGGTCAGAGAGCCCATTGCAATGAGGTTGCTCAGTTTCAAGCAGCTCTAAAACTATACAAAGTTTAAAACCACTCCTTCACTGGGGGCACAAACTTTGGGAACATTCAACAGCAGTCCCTTGTGACCAGTTCACCCCCATATAGCAGCAGGGACTTGAATGTATTGATTTGGATGACCAGAAGCAACACCAAGGCACTGAAACATGCTAAATGCAAGGTAAAGTGAAAGATTACACAAGCAGCCTTGTTTGTAGCTTCTCTAACTGCAGGACTACTGAAAAGGGGACAGAGGACATGCAACTTGGCTGTAAATGTTGGGTGTTCCTGTGTTTAACTTTGCAGAGAAAGCCAGCCAGCAGACCAATTAAGCTCTTCAACACAAGTAAAATAGTACATTCTGTCCCTGTGAAACTGGCATCAATTGGGAGGCCAGCTCAACTCTTAAAAACAGCAAAATTAGTAAGTACTGTTCCTGTGAGACTGAGATCTATTTGTAGGCTCTAGATCTGCTCTGCAAGACAGCTAAATTGTATGCAGGCTCAGGACTTGCAATATGCATGATTTTTTCCCCAGGAACTGACAGTCACTGAGAGTCAGAGTTTTAGCATAATAAATAATTTATGACATGAAAGCCATTGATATTTGATTCCTGGATTTCTGCACAAGGTAGAAACATGTGCAATAGATCAGATTTGCCTGGGAGACACAAGGAGAAAAACATTTTGAGAAGTCATCACTTAGTGACAAAGTTGTAAAAAAGCTGTTTAAAGTATCTTAGCAAAAGGGCCGAAAACAGATTGTGCCAAAGTCCCCTGGGCATTCCTCCACCAGTGGCCGTAGCCACAGGAGCTGCTCCCTGTCCTCTCAAGGATCTGAAAATAAGTACAATACTCCTGCTCATCTGATAGAATGACCCCCTCCAGCTGTAAATTTTTTAATTTGGCACCATTTCTCGGATCTTTGTGTGAGCCTGTGCATTGACTCCATCATTGAACCTAGGATCTGTGTGGTCACCTGCAATCCCTAACTTAGCAACTCAATATTTAAGAATTAGTTGTTATTCTATGCCAGAGCCTGCTCTCACTCGATTGTTCGCCTGCCTACATCAATTTTAATATGTACTGTTTGTTAACGACTGTAACGCTGCATGATCTGCAGACCAGTTTAATGCTCTGGTAGTCCAGTAGATTTCCTTGTATCTGTAAGATTTTTCTCTAGCAAGTGAGATTTTTGTAGAACTGCTTCTTCTGTACTGTTAGCTAAGTGACTGTAACAGTGCATGACCTGCAATCCATTAAGTGTCTAGCAGATCTGTATGTTCTTCTAGGACTGTTCCTGCTAGGCAGCTTTATGTAGTTGTATTGCACTGTACTTATAATTTGCCTGGCAAGGCCTCCCTGCATAGTTCTATTACAGCAAGCGGATTTTCCAAAGTCTGCATTTATTCCTCTATGCACGGCATCTCCTTAGCTAGCGAATTAGCAAGGTCTTACTGAACAACATTTCCTCAACTAGTGAGTAAACCAAAGTCTCCATACATTGAAATGGAATATTAATGCTTAAAATCTTCTGCTTGAGCCCCTGATTTCACATTTCTTACTCCTGTTATCTCAAAAATCTGCATCTACCTTGCCTTGAACTTCAGCCTTTTCCTTTTCTGCATTGTCAACTAACCTTCTCTTCTCTTCATCCCATCCCCCTTTCTCTCTCTCTCTTTTCTCAAGGAATCCTACCTTAGCCATCCTATCTCTCCCTCTCTGCCCTGCCTGCTCAGACAATCCATCCCCTTCCTCCTGCTAATCTTTTCTCCCTTTATTTACAGACTGTACAAAAGTCCCCTGGGCATTCCCATAGCCACAGGAGCTGCTCCCTGCCCTTTCAAGGGCCGAAAACAGGTATGCCTGTTCAACTGGTAGAGTGCCCCCCTCCAGCCATAAATTTTAAATTTGGCACCATTTCCCGGATCTTTGTGTGAGCCTGAGCAATGACTCCATCCTTGAAGCTAGGTCTTCTCACCCTTATCCTCCTGGTTCAAACCTCCCCCTGACCTGAGTTCCCACCCACTATATCAGGCACCTCACACCCAAGTTACCCCAGTATGACCCAGGCCCCCCCAATTTGAACACATCATTAACTCCCCAGCACCCACCCCCTGCCTACAACCCCACTCTCTCTGCCCTCCTAGGCCCACCCTGGACACAAATTTTCCCTGCCATACCCACCCTTCATGCTCTACCTGTCCCCTGCACCATTACCACCAGGTCCTCGCCCGGGCGCCGAACCATGGGTCCCTGCCACCACCATCCCCTAATCAGAATAATCACATTGCTACACTTACTGTCTGGGAATGTACACCCCAATCCTGAATCTTTATCTGCCAGCCTGCCCAAATCCTGTACCACTACCGGTTTCCGCCTTGCATCTCTTAACATATGTAGCCACCTAAAGAAAATTGCTGCTCTCCTGTGCTGGGTCACCCAGCATCAACCTGATATTCTTGATCTGGTAGAGACTTGGCTCTCTAAGTCCACCCCTGACTCTGCTATCTCAATCCCTGGATACACCTTATTCAGGGAAGACAGCGTAAGCAAATGCGATGGTTAGTGCGCTATATTCATGTGGGACACCCTAATAGGTCATACACTCCCTGCTCCCAAACTTGACTGTGGTGCCCAAGCCCTCACACTGCAAAATTATCCCTGACTCTGCCAGAGGCCCTCTTTTCCTCACTGTCTCCTACATAACCCCAAAGGAACCAGAATTCAGCAGTCCAGTCCCTCATCGACTACCTTACATCCCTCCAGCACAAAGTCGAGCAAGTCATCCTTAGTGATCTTAATGTTAATTGGCTTGCTTCTGCCACCTCCCAAACCAAGGACTCCTTCACAGCCCTGGATATGTCCCAACTAGTCTCACAGCCCACCAGGTTCAACCAATCCAGTGGATGTTATCTTATCAAACTGCCCCTTTAAAATCCAGGACATCACTGTCCTCCCCTACTCACTTAGTGATCACTCCCCAGTCATCTGTATCTGGTCATCCTCCTCTCCAAAACCAGTGTCCCAGGCTACACTGCACTGGAGGCTATGCCCTAGTGGTCTAAAAAAGTTGAAAAAGCACCTAGCCCAGCTAGACTGGTCCCCTATATGACATACCTCAGATATCAGCTCAGCTCTTGACCTCTTCACAAGTGCATTCTTCAAGGCCTGTGATCTCTTCGCCCCCCCCTCTAGGATCCATACAAAGAAATGCAACACGCCTGGATCACCCCTTCCCTCATCCAGAGACTTAAGAATAGGGATAATATCTGTCAAATCGCTGTAGATTCAGGCAACCCATCTGACAGACAAGACTACAACGCAGAGCACAATAAGTGCACCTGGGCCATCAGATGGGCCAATGCAGATCACTACTATGCCACCCTCACCTCCACCTGGGGCTTGGCCCGGACCTTCTGGGATAGCATGAAAGAACTAAATGGAAGACCAGCTCCCCTCCACCATCTCAGCTCACCATCAATGGGGCTGCCTCCTCTGATCCACTACCTATAGTTGACTGCCTCAATACCACTTTCTCTGATCTAAGCTCTGTCCTCCCCAACAGCTTTTTAGATCCAGTCCCCTCTTCACTCCCCCCTGCCCTGCATTGCTCCCCTTTTTACCTGTGCACCCTATCCCCCCCATGAAGCCAGGCCACACCTGCTAAAAGCTCTTGGTAGTAATAACCCCAGCAGCAACCCCTTCGACTCCAGGATCATCCGCCTGGTCCTGGATGTTGTCCTAGTCCACCTGACGGACCTTCTCAACTGGTCCCTATGCCTTGGATAGTTCCCCAGTCCATGGAAAACTGCTGAAATCACTCCAATACACATGAGCGGTGATCGATCTTCCCTCAGCAACTATCGGCCAATCTTCATCCTCCCCCCACTTTCCAAAGCCCTCAAAAAAGTGGTGTCCATCCAACTATCTAAGTACTTGGCTAAGTATGACATTAGGTGCCCGGAGCAGCACGGTTTCCACCCAGGACACAGTACAACCACTGCTCTCCTGGAGTTCTCTCAGTACCTGCACTCTGCTCTTGACAGCAGCAACCTGGCTGGTGCAGTGTTCATTGACCTCGTCAATGCCTTTGACACTGTCTGTTATACCCTCCTACTCGACTCTCTTCACCAACTCAGTTTCTCTGCTGGTCCCCTTAATTGGTTTTCCAGCTACCTCTCTGCTAGATCCCAGTGTGTAAAGATCAATGGCTCCCTCTCCAACACTCGACCCATTAGCTCCGGGGTCCCACAAGGCTCAATCCTGGGTCCTGTTCTCTTCAGTCTCTACCTCAGCACTCTCCCCAACTCCTGCAATAGCAAAATGCTCCTCTATGCAGATGATGCAGTTCTCTTTGCCTCACACCCAGATCCCTCCACCCTCCAAACATCCCTTCAACTCACCTACAACCAAACAGAAAGGTGGTTTCTTGATCACAGACTAGTCATAAACCTTAAGAAAACCAAATCAATACTCTTCTCTCACCACCAAAATAAAGCTAGAAGTGCCCCCCTCCTGATTACCCCCAACTCTCAGCTCCCATTACAGAAAATGACCACATACAAATAGCTAGGTGTCACTTTCGATACTGCCCTCACCTTCCACACCTACATCAGTGCTCTTTCCACTGCCATAAACTCTCAGATTGGCCTACTTTACCACCATAGGGATTGCTGCCCCTCACTGCCCTCCGGCTGGCCATCAACTCCTCTGTCCTGTCCCTAGTGGACTACAGCGTGCCCATCTATGCTGCAGCACATAACACTGCCCTCTCTAAAAGCCAGCTCTCCATAAATAAAGCCTGTAGGCTCCTGACTGGAGCCTCCAGCCACACCCACACCTGCCTGCTCTATTCCTCCACCTACCAGCTCAACTTTGAGGAATGTCTGCAGTATCAGACCTGCCTTCTTGCTAAGAAATCCCTGCTCAGACTCCCCCGAGTCTCTGCCACCCTACCATGGTCATCCTCATCCATTTCCACCTGCAGTTCTGTTAAAGTCACCTTCAAAGTGCCAAGAACCAAGACTTCCCTTGCCCAAAGGTTCTTCTTTTATCGAGCCCCCGCCTGGTTCAACTCCCTCCCTACCTGCATCATCAACACTGCCAAACTTGGTCCCTTCAAAACCACTCTCCAGAATCATCTCTTTAATGTCCGCTGCTGTTGGTGCAACTAACCCTGGCCCCCCCCAATCCTACTGCAGGACCTTTCCCTGCCTGACCCCTCTAATTTCTACAATGTCCCCTGGGCTGCCGATCCATCTTCCTCTACCCCTCTTTATGTTGATTGCATGCATGTGCAAGAAACATGTTGCGTCAGCTTTCTCCACAAGCAGGTTGAGGAGGCGTGGCACTGTTGTGCCCAATGCCCTCACAGCCTGCAAGGCTTGTCCTCCATCCCCCAATGCCGTGGCACACTGCTGCTGACACTAGTTCAGCCAGTGTGCCACAACCTTCTAAAAAATCAGCTGTTGCAATCAGGGGCTGCCTCATCATTGCAGCATCAGCCATCCGCTGCAATGATGGAGCGACCCGTCATTGCAGGGCGGTATGTGGGATCCCTGATATTGTTAGTGAACATGGCGGCGGGTTGCCACCATGTTCACAAACAATATACCCCCTCCCCGCCACCGTGTTTACTTTCCAATGGGGGATCCCACTCCCCATCGGCATTCTGTAAACACCCCCTTTGTTCCTGCCAATGGGGTGCTCAATCCCCGTCAGCATAATGATACCCCCCGTTGCTGTAGCTGAGGGGGTGCCCAATCCCCCTCGGCTCCTACAGCTCCCATCCCCCTTAGCTTGTTTGCTGGCGGCAGTGCCCAATCCCCTGTCGGCTAACCCACCCATACAGGTGGCATGCTGGGAGCCCACCCCAGCATGCCAAAGCACCTGTTAAATCGGAAAATGGTCCCCCGATGTCTTATTTTTGTTTCAGCCTGTAAAAAAGGAAACAGTCCCTTGTAGTCTCCCTGCCCCACCCCACAACCCGCACCCACCCGCTGCGCATCCTGCATCCCAACACCCCCCATACCCCATACTTACCTCCGGAGCTTGGTGCGATGATTTTCGCTGGACCAGGAACACGTCTGCACTCTTCAAAGCCGACTGCGAACTGAGGAAATGCCGGTAAGCTGTATAATGTAATAAATAGGGTTTTTTCAACTTTAGTGCATATCTTGGGCATTTTGGGGAATTTTTTCACCAGATTTTCAACATGGGGATTTTGGGACCCTTCCTCATGAATTCTTGAACTGTCATGGCGTTAATCAGCCCCGGAAGGTGGTTTTGCGGTCACTGCGTGGAATCACCCTTTGGGGCGATTATGCAAAATTACAGTGCCAGTGTTCATGGTGGGGCTCTCAAAGCCTATGTTGCAAATTTAGTGGAAAAAACTAAAAAATTACTGCTTTATGAGCGTGTTTACTGCAGATTTTCACGTACGCTTTCGTAACTTCTTAATTTATTTTAATGCCAGATTTTCAACATTGGCATTTTGTCACACCTCCTTGTGAGCAGTACAGCTGTCATTGTTCACATCCTGGCCGAAATGTGTTTTCACAATTCCGGCGTAGAATGGCGTGGTTGCTGTGGGAAATCAGTGTTCAGGACAGATTAAGAAAATGACAGTGATACTGTTCATAAGTAGACATCCTAAAATGCCTATGTTGAAAATTTGGTAATGATACTCCAAAAAATGACTGTGTTACAAGCGTGCATTGAGCAGTTGGCACGCACACTCGAAACTTCGCGAATTTATATATTTTCACTCCAGATTTTCAACATTGCCATTTTCCCACTCCTACTTATGAACAGTGCAGCTGTCATTTTTCCCATCCTGGCCGAAATGTGTTATCACACTTCCGGCACAGAATAGAGCGGTCACTGTGGGAAATCACTGTACAGGACAGATTAAGAAAATGACAATGATACTGTTCATGAGCAGAGGTCCTAAAATGCCTATGTAGAAAATTTGGTGATGATAGCCCATCAATTGACTGTCTTACAAGTGTGTGTTGCACACTTTCCACGCACCCTTGTAACTTCTCAGATTTGTAATATTGTCACACCAGATTTTCAACAGTGCAATTTTTTCACACCTCCTTATAAGCAGTACAGCTGTCATTTTTCACATCCTGACCGAAATGTGTTTTCGCAGTTCTGGCGCAGAATAAAGTGGTCACTGTGGGAAGTCAGTGTTTGGGACAGATTATGAAAATGACAGTGGCACTGTTCATGAGCAGAGGTCCTAAAATCCCTATGTTGAAAATTTGGTGACGAAACTCCATAACATGACTGTGTTACAAGCTTGCATTGAATTGTTTCCACGCACCCTTGTAACTTCGCAAATTTGTAATACTGTCAAGCCACATTTTCAACAGTGACATTTTTTCGCAACTCCTTATGAGCACTACAGCTGTCATTTTTCACATCCTGGCTAAAATATGTTTTTGCACTCCTGCCGGACAATAGCATGGTCACTCTGAGAAATCAGTATTTGGGACAGATTAAGATCGACCGAGTGAAAGGGAGGAGTCACCGAGATCAACTGAGCCCTGTCTGGACTGCTGCAGATTTGTTTGTGGGCAGACAAAGGCCTCAACACAAGAGCCCAGTACAAAAGGGCAGCCTGCAGCACTGGGAGATACAGAACGAGAGAGCGAGTGAGGGAGGGGAAGTGAGCGAACTCACCGAAGCACTGTCAGGACTGCTGCGGATTTCTTTGTGGGCAGAAAAAGGCGTCAATATAGGCAGGGACCCAGTACAAAAGGCCAGCCTGCAGCAGTGGGAGAAACAGTATGAGCGAGTGAGACAAGGGGACTTAGTCAGCTCAACAGAGCTCTATGTGGACTGCTGGGATTTTTTTGTGGGCAGAAAAAGACACCAATGCAGGCAGGAGCCCCATTCAAAATGGCAGCTTACAGCGCCAGGATAAACAGAATGAGCGATGAGAGAGGGAGACTGCGTGACCTCAACAGAACTCTGTCGGGACAGCTGTAGATTTCTTTGTGGACAGACAAAGGTGCCAACGCAGCCAAGAGCCCCATACAAAAGTGCAGACTGCGGCGCCAAGAGAAACAGAATGAGCGAGTGACAGAGTGGTAGTGAGCAAGCTCAACAGGGCTCTACTGTGACTGGTGCAGATTTCTTTGTGGGCAGAAAATGTGGCAACACAGGCAGGAGCCCAGTACAAATGGCCAACTTGCAGCACCGGCAGAATCGGAATGCGAGAGTGACAGAGGGGGAATGAGCGAGCTCAGTGGAGCTGTGTCAGGAATGCTTCTGATTTCTTTCTGGCCAGAAAAAGCCACCAATGCAGGCAGGAGCCCAGTACAAAAGGGCAGCCTGCAGCGCCAGGAGACACGGAACAAGCAAGTGAGGGAGGGGGAGTCAGTGAGCTCAACGGGGCTTTGTTGGGACTGCTGCAGATTTGTTTGTGGCCAAAAAAAGGCAGCAATGCATGCAGGGGCCCAATACAAAAGGGCAGCCTGCAGTGGCAGGAAAACCAGAATGAGTGAGTGAGTGAGCTCAACAGAGCTGTATTGTAACTGCTGCAAATTTTATTGTGGGCATAAGAAGGCAGCAATGCAGGCAGGAGCCCAGCAGAAAAAGGGCAGCCTGCAGCACCAGCAGAACAGAATGAGCAAGTGAGAAAAGGGGAGCGAGTGAGCTCAACGGAGCTTTGTCAGGACTGCCATAACATGACTGTGTTACAAGCGTGCATTGAACTGTTTCCACGCACCTTTGTAACTTCACAAATTTGTAATACTGTCACGCCACATTTTCAACAGTGGCATTTTTCCACAACTCCTTATGAACAGTAACAGCTGTCATTTTTCACATCCTGGCTACAATATGTTTTTGCACTCCTGCCAGACAATAGCATGGTCACTCTGGGAAATCAGTGTTTGGGACAGATTAAGATCAATCTAGTGAGAGGGGGGGTGTGACCGAGCTCAACTGAGCTCTGTCAGGACTGCTGCAGATTTGCTTGTGGGCAGACAAAGGCCCCAACACAAGAGCCAAGTACAAAAGGGCAGCCTGCAGCACTGGGAGAAACAGAATGAGAGAGCGAGTGAGGGAGGGGGAGTGAGTGAACTCACTGAAGCGCTGTCAGGACTGCTGCGGATTTCTTTGTGGGCAGAAAAAGGCATCAATACAGGCAGGGGCCCAGTACAAAAGGACAGCCTGCAGCGGTGGGAGAAGCAGTATGAATGAGTGAGACAAGGGGACTTAGTCAGCTCAATGGAGCTCTGTCGGGACTGCTGCAGATTTCTTTGTGGACAGATAAAGGTGCCAATGCAGCCAGGAGCCCCATACAAAAGTGCAGTCTGAAGCACCAAGAGAAACAGAATGAGCAAGTGACAGAGCGGTAGTGAGCGAGCTCAACGGAGCTCTAGTGTCACTGCTGCAGATTTCTTTGTGGGCAGAAAATGTGGCAATGCAGGCAGGAGCCCAGTAACTCTATTAACAGTATTGACTGGGGTATACTGCAGTCTAAAGATGCTAATGTTGCCAAACTGTCACAGTATGTTAAGATCAAGGAGGGTATGCAGGTTAATGGTGGTGTGGGGGCAAAACAATGGTGGTATGAACTGAAGAATGGTGTTCTGTATTCCACGAGGCCCAATCCCCATACAAAAAGTGTGGATGCCCAGGTAGTGGTGCCTGAGGCCTACAGAAAACAGGTGATGGAGGCTGCTCACTCCAGTTTCTATGGGTATCTGAGTCATAGCAGTGTCTTGGCTCAGTTAACTCCTTCTTATTACTGGCCTGGTATGTACAGACAGGTGGTGGCCTATATTAGGACCTATCCAGTATGCAACCAGATAGAGTTACCTGCTGGGGACAGCAAAGGAACTAGTACCTGGGGTGTGGAAAGAGTGTCCCACAGGGTAGAGGTCATTACAGAAAAAAATGGCACCCTTGGAAAAAGGGAAATCTCTCAAACAGATCACAAGGTACTAGATGGTAACCGCTGAAAAAAGCACAAATATTTAAAAGGGCTAAAACCTGTGTTGGGCTAACACCAAGAGTGTCTACCCTCAGGTGTTTGTATCAGTAGCAAGTAAAGTGAATGAATCAAGAGGCACAGTGGGTTTAAGTAGAGGGGTTGAACCCAGGACTGGGCCCCTGCTTAAAACCAACATGTCTGGTGGGGTTGTAGCAGGTAATTACTCACCCCATATAAATTATTTCTGTAGTACTAGACTTTACAGTTGAGAACATTGATGACTTTCTCACTTTTACGCACCACATAGACTCCCTTGTCAGAGTGGTAAACACAAATATCGGAGTCCTCTATAGGCATAAGAAATCTCTCACCCCGGAAGCACTCCGAATCTCAGTCTCCAGCTCACCATGATAGACTATGGGCTGGTGGTCTATGGAGCTGCTACTGATACAGTACTCAAAAGGCCCAAATTGCACTTAGTAAGGCATGCCGCCTCACCCTGTGCACAGATCACTACACTCATACTTGCACCCTGTATGAACGTAGAAACTGGCTTAACCTAAAAGACAGGATCAAATACCAAACTTGCCTCCTGGGAAAGAAGGCACTCCTTGGAAAAAAACCACCCTGTATAGGAAACCTGCTCAAGGCTTCTCTCTCATCACACATCACCAGAGGGAGGAAGAATGGAGCACTGTCCATACCATTCTGCCAAACCTCACTAGGGCAGCACACTTTCTCCTATCAGGCCCCCCCGGATAAATGAACACCCAATGAAATTACAAACAAACAACAGCCTGTCTCAAGTCAAAGCAGGCCTCAAACAGCACCTAATGTCTAGCTTAAAATGCACCTGCTTCTCAGGCCCCACTTGATAGGCCTACCCCCAAGGTGGCACCCAGCAGGGCTACCTAGAGAACCCTGCCTCCATTCCAACCTAGCCAAGGGCTTAAGTAAGCTATCAGTCCTCTTGAAACGCTCTTGGTGCTGCTCCTCCCTAACCCCTCACATACAAACACCCTACTTTTTTTTGAAATTCAATATTTTATTGAATTTATAATCCGCATATCCAGAAAGAAAACTACAGGATTGACTGTACACAATATTGGCCAGGATAGATACAGAGTAGCATACATCAGACTGTTTCTGGGTCCAATAGAACCAAAACAATACCAATACCCCTATAAACCCCCCTCCCCCCTCATTTACTCCCCACCTCCCTGGAGTGTGCCTCATAAACATAACAACTCAAAAGAAGTCGTGAATTAGAGAGTAACAATCGGCATTTACCAGAGATGAATAAGACCAACCAATTAAGATAAACAGAGACATGTAACTTCCATATTTCAATTTAAGTATAGGGCATATAATTTACCCCATTTACGGTTAAATACCTCCATACAGTTCCGGAACTGGCTATCAATCTCTCAGTATTGAAGCAAAGTGACAGCTCCTTCAACCATTCTTCATGTGTTATAACTAGTTGATCCACCCAATGCTTGAGAACTAATCTTTTAACCACAATAGCAATTAAGGCCATGTGAAATCTATGTTTTTTTAATATTAATGGTTGAGAGCATCCCAAGGATACATTTCTCTATAGTAAATAGATCACCTAATCCCAGTAAAGGGTCTAGGTTAGATTGAATAGCATTCCAAAGTGGAGCCACTTTGCTACAATGCCAGAAAATGTGAATCAGGTTCCCTTCAGCTAAACCACATCTGGTACAGGTTGCCACAGGAAGCCTACCCAACTTGGCTAGCCTAACCGGAGTGTAATACATATTATTTAAAATATGATACTGAATAAGTCTGTGTCTATCATGGGTTAGATACCTATGTAGGTCCTTCCAAACCTGACTCCAATTGGGACTAACATCAGTCAGAAGGGAAGCCCAAACTTTAGAACCCGGAAGAGCATTCAGGAAATTGATTCCCAAAAGAAAAGAATAAATAGCCTATGTACCATGGAATTTACTGGCGTATCTCTGTACCTGTTCCAGAAAGGGCTTAACTCGAGATTGTGATAGTGCGACTCCAAAATTGGACACCATAAGGTGTCTCAACTGAAACACTTTGAAAATATATTTCTGAGGGATGTTGAATTTAGCTATTATGTCTGGGGATGACAGGAGAGCGGTTTGACCATATAAGTCCTCTACTGAGACTTTCTGTAACTGAGGGAGCCAATCCAGGAAAAGTAATGAACCCCCAATTTTAATATTTGGATTCTGAAAAAGGGGTTGAGCCATATCTTTTTTATGTGAGATATTAAAAAAATTCCAGCATTGCGCTAAAACCTTAATGGAGACTCCCACCACTGAATCTTGTATGGAGTTTGGTAACGCAGAACAAGGAGAGAAAAATATTCCTGTGGAATTAAAGCTGTGAAGAGCGAGAAGTTTCCTTTCTAATTGTAGCCAGATAGGTAAGTAACCATCACTTGTGTCTGAAAACCATCTTCCCATTTTTGAAAGATGGCTCATCCAATAATAAAAGTTGAAATTAGGGAGACAAAGCCCCCCTAATTCCTTGGGGAGGCTGAGTTTAGTGAAAGAGCACCTGGGAAATTTACCCCGCCAGATAAATTTGGAGAGAACAGAGTGAAACTGATGAAAATAGGACAATGGGAGCCAGAGATTTAATAAATTTAGGGGATAAAAGAGACGAGGGAGGACGTTCATTTTAACAATACTGCTACGACCCCATATTGAGAGGTGGAGACTCTCCCATCTTTGAAGGTCCTGTTGAATATTTGTTATTAAGTCATCTAAATTAAGCTTCCTAAGAGTCTCTGAGTCTTTGGTGAGATGAATGCCAGATATTTAATAGAGTGAGGGGACCATTTCATGCCTAGATGGGTAAAATTAGCCTGGTGGGTAAGAGCATTTAAAGGAAAAATGATGGTTTTCAACAAATTTAACTTATAATTAGATATGAGTCCGAACTGTCTGATAATTTGTAATGCATGTGATAACAAGGACTGTTGATGTATTGTACAGCCTTTGACCTGAGAAGCACACTTGAGACTACGTAGAAGAGGTTCCAGATATAAATTGAAAAGAAAGGGAGATAAGGGGCAGCCTTGCCTGGTACCTGTAAATAAAGAGAACCTTGGAGAAAATACACCATTACAATAAATTTTAGCAGAGGGAGCTTGATAAACCATCTGAATCCATCGAATGAAAACTGTTGGAAAGCCCATTTTTTGAGATTAGCCCAGAGAAACTCCCAGTTAACTCTGTCAAAGGCTTTTTCTGCATCTGACGAGATTAAAGCCATGGGAATTTGGGAGTCCTGGGCAGCCAGAAAAATATGTGAAAGGATCTGTAGGTGATCAGCTGAAGATTGACCTTGAACAAATCCCACCTGTTCAGGGCTCAGGAGATGAGACCATACCTTCTTAATTCTGAGAGACAAGATTTTTGTTAGAATTTTTATATCATAATTTAAAAGTGAGATTGGACGATAACTGGCAGGATCATAATGTGGTTTATCAGGCTTCAGGATGAGAACTATTGTGGCTTCCATCAAGGAAGGGTCCAGAGTATCTAAAGTGAACATATATTCAAATAAATTTAAGAGGAGGGGGCTAATTCAGTGGAAAAGGTTTTATAGAAATTGGAGGGGAAGTCGTCTGGTCCTGGTGCTTTATCCAGTGTGAGCTCCCAAATTGCCTCCTCTATCTCCCTGAAAGTGATTGGGGAAGACAGAGTTGAGCAATGTTGTGCCTGAAGGGACGGGAGGTCCAGGTGATCCAGATATTGCTCTATGCTTGGGGGTGTGGCCTGTGCAGGAATTTTACTATACAAATTTTAATAAAATTTTTCCAAAACCTGAGAGATATCACATGGGGAGGTCTTAACAGAGCCATCTGAGGCCAGAATAGAAGGGATGAGCCGTGACCTCTCCACTGCTCGTAACCAAAGGGCCAGCATTCTTCCTGGCTTCTCGCCTTGATCAAAGTAGCGAGCTTTAGTTTTCAGGATGGCGTATTCCGCCTTTTCTTTTAATAAATATGCAAATTCATTCCTAAGTTTCAACAGGGCTTCCAAGAGACTGGAAGGGGAAGAGGTAGATAAGATGTTTTCGGCCTCCTTGATTTGGTTTGACAAAGAAATAATTCTTGCCTCCCTTTGCTTTTTCCATTTGGAAGCTAACTTAATGAATTCCCCCCTAATATAACATTTAAAGGAGCACCACAGTTGATCAGCCCTTCTAACAGAACCTTTATTAGTTTCCATAAAAAATGAAATCACATCTTTTATGAGAGAGATTGTGTGTTCCTCTTTTAAAAGTTGTGTGTTCAGTTTCCAGGTAGTGTCCCGTTGACTACATGGGTCAGGAGAAATCACTATCCATGCCATCGAGTGATCTGATATGACAATCAGTTCCATACCAGTCTGGTGAAGGCTAGCTAAAAGTGAAGAGCTAGTTAGGATATAATCCAGCCTAGACCATGACTGGTGAACCTGGGAGTGAAACAAGAAGACCTGACCAGAGGGATTGAACAGGCACCATGGATCACACAGACCCAGTAGTCCCATAAAATCCCTTAGGGCTTGCTGCGGAGGGGATAGGGGTTTTAATGGCCTATATGTTCTATCCAAGTCCTGCATTGGGGGTATATTCCAGTCTCCCCCTGTGATTAACTTGGAAGGCAAAAATCTACTCAGCTTGTCTGCCAGACACATAAGGAACTCTGGACTACCTCCCGCTGGGCCACAGACTGCACCTAGAATGACTGTGCTGTTATACAGTGTGCCATTGACTAGAATAAATCTGTCTTCTGGATCTGAGAAAGTTTCCTCTGCTACAAACAAAACATGCTTCTTGATCAGAATTGTTACCCCCCTGCTTGCAGATGAACCACAGGCAGTAAAGACTTGGGAGAATCCCTGTCTACGTAGCCCATTTGTTTCAGCAGCAAGAAGGTGGGTTGCCTGTATCAAGAGGATGTCTACATTTAGGAGAACGCAATTCTTGAGAACTTGATATCTTTTAGTCATGTCTCTGACTCCTCTAACATTCCAAGTGGCAATTTTAATTGTTACTGTAGTCATTACCAACTCTTTGAAAGAAATAATAATCCTGAGACAGTGAGTAGGAACATAACCCCAAGAGGCACACTCCAGTCCCCTCCCCAACTCCCCCCTTGAACAGATAGTGCCCAAACCAGAGAACTCTTCCCAATAATCATCAGTATAGGTTAACAAAGTTGAAGAAATGGGATAATATAATTGTATCCTTTTAACTCCCACTATTGCTGAATTCAGAAAAGTAAGCAGCCTTGAGTATTGACCTTCACCCCACAACCCACTCATACTATGTACAAAAGGTCCCTCTTTGAAAATAATACCCAATGTGAAAACCTCCAGTATAGAGGAACCAGCCCAATAGGCGACCTTCCCCTGGGAAGCTACGGCTCCATATAAGTACCAGGTCTGAGCATTGGTGCCAAAGACTACTTCGGTGAAATATATCAGAAATGGCCAACAGCTGGCTTGCCTTTTGAACCCCCAGAGGAGATCGCCCCCCCCCCCTTGTCTGGCACAATATGCAGTTCTCCCAAAGATTGCCTTCAAAGCCCCTACCACCCCTCCAAAAAGGAAAAAAGAAAAAAAACTAGGTTGATTTGGATCAGGAAGGTGATTGGAGAAAGTGCAGAAATAATTCAGGGAAAGTGAAAATGAGACCATCGAGATGTAGATTAACTATCTTACACGAGATCGAGAAAATTACCCCAAATGAGATTAAATATGTCTAGAAAACTCGTGAAGCAGATCTCAAGGGTTAGAGATCCCAAAAGGAGAGACACACAGAGAATAAATCCCCCCTTGTGGTTTAGCTTAAAAAACTTAATGGGAATGAGAACACTCTCAGGAGTGGGGAAGTAATCGGAGGACCTGTAACTGATGGGACTAACACCAGAACCGTTCCCTTCAGCGGCTCTAGGAAATGCGCGCCAACCAAAAGGTTCCTACTCCCCCCCCACTGGAAACCCCCAGCAGTCACACTACCACACCAGGCCTGCTAGACCTCAGGACTCCCCGGCAGCCCCTCAAAATCAGCCTGAGAAAGAGAGAAACGAGAGAGGGTAGAGAGAAGAAAGAGACAGAGAGAAGGGACACCAAACAGGTATGCAGTCCACTCCAATGAGACAAAGGCTTAAAAGCCTGAGATATCTGAGATGACAGTTCAACCAGTCTTAAATAGGTTAGGTAGCTTGATTGTTAGATCTGCAGTTGCCTGCTCTTGAGATTCATAAGAATGGCGAGACTCCTTCAATAGCCACTTGCAGTTTAGCCGGGTAAACCATCTTGAAATGGATTTCTGCTGCTATTAACTTGCTGACCATGGGATGGAATGCTGATCGCTTTTGGCAAATTTTGAAAGGGAGATCTTGAGTAATCCTCAGCTTCACATTACCCCATAAGATAGCTTGAAGCTCCTTAGATTTGGAATAACATGCTGCCTCTCTAGATAGCTAAGGAATTTCACTATTATTGGACGTGGTGGCGATCCAGGTGGGGGTCTCCCCATCATAGCCCCCCCTGTTTCACTATCCCCCCACCTCTCATTCTCTGCAGTAGCTTCAAACCCAACCCCCCCTTGTTTCACTGTCACCCAGCTTCTCAATATCTGGGATAACGTTAAACCCTATGCAGTTACTCTGCCATAGTCTATCAACAGATTTGGAGATTTCCAAGGGTCTGCTACCTAGGCCAACCAATTAGAAATGGCATAGTATTCTATTACAACTGCTCTGTTTTTCTCCTATTTCTCTAATTCTCATGTAATCGCTCTTTAATGCCTAATGATCAGGACTCTGTAACCGCTGAATATGTGTATTGTCTTATTGTTCACCCTGATGTGGAACCTTTGTAAAAGAGCTCACGCTCAAAGATATTTCCGAAATACTAATTAAATAAAATTAAAAAAAACATGTAAATGCTGATTTCATATCTAGATATGGTGCAGGAATTGATGTCAATGAAATATGACAGATTTTCCTAAACAGATATGGGAAGTTACCATTAGTCTACATAGAAACATAGAAGTTGACGGCAGATAAGGACCGCAAGGCCCATCCAGTCTGCCCATTTTCTCTGTCTTATGAATGTGCCATAGGCCTGTACTCTGTCAATGGCATATCTAGTCATACTCATCTTTATTGCTCCCATATGCCTGTCCCATGCCTGTTTGAAGCCGTGCACTGTATTCATAGCCACCACTTCCTGAGGTAGGCTGTTCCATGCATCCACCACTCTTTCTGTGAAAAATATCTTCCTCACATTTCCTCTTAATCGGCCTCCCTCTCATCTCAAGCTGAGTCCTCTTGTCCTGCTATTTTTCTTATATTGAAACATGTTAGACTCTTTCACCTTGTTAATGCCCTTAAGATGTTTGAATGTTTCGATCATATCATGTCTCTCTCTCCTTTGCTATAGGGTATACATATTGAGTTCTGTTAATCTGCTCTCATATGTCTTCTGAGGCAGTCCCTGCGCCATTTTGGTTGCCCTTCTCTGGACTGCCTCCATTTTGTTAATGTCCTTATGCAGGTGCGGCCTCCAGTACTGTATGTTGTACTTCAGATGGGGCCTAACCAGTGTCTTGTAAAGAGGGATTATTACTTCCCTCTTATGACTTGTAATACCCCTGTTAATACACCCCAGCATCCCTCTAGCCTTACCTACTGCTTTAGTGGTCTGCTTGGATGATTTCAGGTCATTTGTGATGATGATAATGCCTCAGTCTCTTTATTCCCTTGTGACTGCCAGCAACTCCCCTCCCAGCCTATAGGTGGCTTCAGGGTTTCTCTTCCCTATGTGCATGTCTTGCAGTTCTTTGCACTAAACCCCATTTGTCACTCTCCCAATCATTTTACCAGTTTATCCAGATCTATTCTTATTCTGCTCACCCCATCTGGATCATCTAGTCTGTTTCAGATCTTGGAATCATCTTCAAACAGACAAACCTAACCCTCCAGTCCAGCTGCAATGTCACTGATGAAGATATTGAAGAGGACTGGACCCAGGACTGATCCCTGAGGTACCCCACTTGTGACTTGTACCTCTTCTGACTGTATACCATTTACCAGCACTCTCTGTTTTCTGCCCGCCAACCAGTTTTCCACCCAGTTGACCAACTTCGGACCCAGTCTGAGCCTATCCAGCTTATTAATCAATCTTCTATGTGGAACAGTTCCGAAAGTTTTGCTGAAGTCAAGGTAGGCAACATCAACTGCTCCCCCTTGGTCCATCACTCTGGTTACCCAGTCAAAGAAATCTATGAGATAAGTTTGACAGGACCTTCCCGTTGTAAACCCATGTTGTCTTGGATCCTGTGCTCCTATGTATTCTAGGTGTAGCACTGTCCTTTCCGTAAGGAGTGCCTTCATAATCTTGCCCACTACTGAGATAAGACTTACTGGTCTGTAGTTCCCTGCCTCCTCCCTGCTTCTACTCTTGTGCAGCAGGATCACATGAGCCCTTCTCCAGTCTTATGGGCCTCTCCTGTGCTCAGAGACTCACTAAATGGTTCTGATAATGGCTCTGCTAGTTCCACCCTTAGCTTAGCAAGCTCTTTTAGGACCCTGTCTTTTGTGAAGGGACTAGTGCACCCCGGCCATGGTGCTGAGGTGTGGGCCCTGCCCTACCTTCTGCAATGTAAATGCAGAACAGAAGTATCTATTTTGGATAGATGCTTTTCCTTGGTCCTCTTCCTCACACTCCCCCTTAACCCTTTTGATCTTAGCAATACCCCCTCTAGACTTTCTCCTTTCATTAATGTATCTATAGAAAGTCTTGTCACCTTCTTTTACTGTTTGTGCTAGTGTTTTCTTGGTTTGGGCCTTTGCCTGACTTAATGACTTCCCTGCTTCCCTTAGGGAAGTTTGGTATGCCTCCCTATCTTCGTCCCATCTCTGTTGAGAAATGAGTTAATGCCTCCGGGTAAAGCATGATGATATCCATTGTGTTTATGATGGATTGTTTATTGTTAATAGGGACCCTGAGACAGTGCCTTCTGAGGATGGATTGGTGGAAGCTCCACCCCTGCCTGGGACAGGAAGGTGGTAAGCAGTCTGAGATAACTGCTTCCCTCTTAAGGTGGGGAATATATGACAGAGAGATCCTGCCACTCTTGAGAACCGACCTTTTCTTAAATCAGTTGCAACAGTTCTTTTATTTCTTAGCCTACTCTGTCCTTTACAATTTCTAGTCCATAAGGTTGGCCACCTATGGGGCACCCCCTCCCCTTTCTTGACTATGCTATAGTGCCCTCTTTAATTTTCCTATTTCCTCTCAGGTCTTCATACAGGGAGGTTATTGTGGTGACCTCTGAGCTTTTGTAAAACAACAGGCTGTGTTTATCATTGTTGGATTTAGTAAGTAATAGCACTATATCATAAAATACCTTGATGTATATACCTTATGTTTATGAAACCTGTAAATAGTGAAGATACTATGGCACTAGGTGTTTTTGATAATGGTAAAAAGTACTAGGTGACTGTATTGTAGAAATTAAGTTGGTTGAGTTGTTAAATGCATGCAAATTGGTACCATGCATTCCTGCTGTAAACTGAGCCAATCTGAAATGTCATGGTGATTTGCATATATCCCATGGTACTTTGCATTATGGAAGTATGTGTGTTGTGTTTTTTTTGAAATTTGGCTTGTTGCCAATGCACTTTGGGCTAACTCTTGTTTTGGCGCTTCTGCACTGAGATACTTTTTCTGTAGCTTGTGTTGTTTTTTTTGGTTTTTTGAGCCCCCACCACCCAAGCAAATAAGGCAACCATAGGGATGAAGGGTTTTCAGTGAAAAGTTTAGATCAGTGAGTCAGTAGGTGCTGAGAAATGCAGAGGAAGGACATGCATAGTCTGTGGCTGCAAACTGATGTATTGAAAAAGGAATATACCATTGCTGAAGGTTTTCTACTGTGTTGTGAATAAACATCACACAGAGATTGTGGGCACAATTCCAGAATGCGGTACACCTGGTGCAAGGTGAGTTACACCAGACCCTACAGAGTAAATCGCACCTTGCATCATGCGTTCCGCAAGTCGTGATTACAAGAGGCGTTTTGTGCCATGCCATATGCAGGTTGCACCAAAGGTGGGTTCCACCACCTACTACACCTGCAACTCACTGTGGCAGGGTGCAAGGGTGGTTTACAGCAGCAACTGTGCCCTATTCCAGAAGGACAGCTGTCGTAACTCCCTTACACCATTCCAGGTCCTGATATGGTGTAGCAGGGTTAGACTAGCATGGAGGTGGTCTAAGGGGCATCCTTCCTGGCACAATGACTGATGCCTCACAGCAGCACCACGGAAAGCACTTACGCATGCCCCACATACCCCCCCAGCACAGTCATGCACCCCACCCCTGAAGTTCAGGGACCTCCTGAGTCCGTATCTTTCGGTGCCCCCCCTTGCACCTGTGCCACCTGGCCAGACCTGCCCCAAGGCCACCAGGTGTGTGAGGCAGTGATATGGAGTGGGAGGCTCTGGGGGACAGTTAACTGCTGGCCACAACTTGCAGTACACAGGTCTATTGCGCCATTCCCATGACGCAACCGTGCGGCTGCTGAAAGTCAAGGAGCATAGGTGTGAGGGCCCTGCCTCTCTTAGAATAAGGCACAGGGTCCCCTACGTAGTGCAGCATGGTGCAACTCGCATATGCCCGTGAGTTGCACCATGTGACTTGGAATCTGGCCCTGTGTGTTGAAATGGAAGTTCAGTGTCTGGTCAATCTGTCATCCCACAATGCTTCCACACACCTATACCATCAACTGCATCTGCAATCCTAAGAGAGACATCCTGACCAAGCCAGCCTGCTGAGTCTGCTAAGGTTGTGAGTACTGGGTCAGTGCCCCTCCAGTTCTTCTGCTAGTCAGGAACAGGTAATAGTAACTGCAGGGCATTTCTGTGTGATCATTATTCAAGATCCATTTAGTCAACAGGCTTCAATTGGTACCACACTATGGTCAAACTCCAGGCCTGCAACTACCCACTGTGTGCCCACAATTATTGGTCTGCATTGGGATCTCCCAAGGGACTTTGGTACACTAGTGCACCACTAGGGGGAACCATAAATACTATGTGGATACTCACCAGAGGGTGGTGGGATTTGGGGAGTGATCTCAGAACAGTTTCACTGCATTTCATCCATTTTATTCCCCCATCTAGATCTTGTTCTTGTCCCCTTGTAAGGGTGGTTTACAGCAGCAACTGTGCCCTATTCCAGAAGAACAGCTGTCATAACTCCCTTATATATAATATAATATAATATAATATAATATAATATAATATAATATAATATAATATAAATATCCCTCATGTTTAAATTACAATTTATTATGTTATGCATCCTGTTGTATGTTTGCAAGTATAGAATATAAATTGGGGGTTGTGTATAATCATAAAGGTTCCCTGTCATTAGGGTAAGGATTACATTCATTTCCTTGGGGTAGTACCCTGGCAGCCATCTGCCAAAAGGATCCCCATAGGTGGAAGCACAGCACCACCTTTTTTATTACCTCCAATACCACCCGAACCAAGGTGCCATTTATCCAAAGGCCCTATAGAGTAAGCCCAGGTATTATCTGACAGGCACAGTCTCACACCTTGCATGTGGGAGTGATTACAAGTTGGAGGCTTCAATGGGTTCATTCTAGAACATTCTGCAACACCACACCTTGGTGCAGGAACTGCATTGGTACCCCCCTCTCCAATTTCCGTAGCTTGAGATTGATCAAAGCAAGTTATTTGACTGGTGCAAGGGTGAAGATCTGGACTCTGCTAAAGTCATTTGAGTCCAGGAGTTCCCTGAGGGGACCAAAGAGTTTGGGGAAGTTGCCTTTCAGGTGAGATTGTATGATTCTGCCTGAAAAAAACCTGTCTGTGTTAGTGGAATGTTCTGAGATTGTGCACCTCTCCAAAGTGCCCAACAAAATCACTCCTGAAGGGGAAAGCTCACCATCATATACTGTGACCCTAGAAAGTCTGGACCCTTCTCCGAAGGTACCAAAGAGGAAACAGAGTTTGAGGAAAAGCTGAAGTTATTTATTACAAGTGAGGGAAAAACTCTTAGTGATGAGAAAGTTATTCTAAGAAGATGAGCAGGTACCACCTTTGCCACCTTCAGGAACCCCCGCTGTAGGATAGGAGCATGCCTCAGGCCTATCTTTGAGTTCTGAATCTAGTCAGTATCAGAGACTGCATACTTTTGGTGGCACCACCCCTACTCCTGCAGTGGAGCATGACTATGAGATCTGGATGAGTCAATCCACACAGATGTTCGAAGTATGAAAATGCTATCAGGAAGGGAAATTCAAATGAGTAATTAACAGCCTGTGGGGTATGGCTTTGGACATGATCAGATCCTTGCATGCCAGCCAGCCCAATTGTCCATACAGTGAAACTATTTAGCTGTGCTTAAGAGTTCTTTTTGAGCTGAGAGTGGAAGGGATCGCATGTTCCTATTGGGAGCAACCACTCAAAATGAAGGAGGCAAACATGAAGAGAAATTGTCACATGTGATCAGACACATTGTGGAAGCTGGGGGAGTCACTCTTGCCAGGCTGAAGAACTGAGAATGGACCACATTTTGTGAGGAGCCATGTGATTACAGCTGATGTTGATTTCCCTGAGACTAAAGGAATGCAGGATGAACAGTTGCTAGATGAGGTGAGGGAGGAGGAGTCACAAGAGACCATAGCTGATTCATTGTGGGTGACCTCAGGGAAAGCCAGTCTCCTGCAACCTCAGGTTACCAGATCCAAAGAGAAGCCTGACACCCCAGATGAGTGGGCACAGCTGTAGGAACTGACTGAATGTATGAGAGAATTATAAATGAGACAGACCCCAAGGCCATGAGCTACATCCTTGCCAGTGGGATGATGACATGTGCTGTACCGTTCTTCTGCCCCACACATCAGGCCCAGACTCTCAACTCTACCCTGGGACATTATTTTTTCCTATCACTCTGAAGAGGATGGAAACTTTGCTTGAGGATGTGTCAATCCAGAGAACTCACCATTAGTAGACCAAAAGTAGTAGAAGCAATCCTAGCTGCAAGGAAATGACAGTGGAGCTCAATAAGAGAGTGAACTGGGACTCTGAGCATCAACAGCGCTGTCAAATGGAACATATGGGGAACTGACAACAGATAACAAGTTGCCCTCTGGATTACTGGGTCCACTGATGCACATACACATTACCATTGAAGTATATCCTTGTTAAGATTTATTGAACAGAGATGATAACCAAAACAAATGTTACTCATAACTTGTAGAGTTGTGCAAAGTTGCAAACTTTTGCCCAGTGAAATATTTTGTGTAATTTGCGCATTACACAAAGTATCTTGCAGGGTGAAATGCAAAATTTCACCCCTTGAGTGAGTAAAATTTCACCACAAACCAGTGAAATTTCACACCCATTGGTGAAATTTTGCCACTCTCAGGTGAAATTCCTCACCCTATACAAGCAAGCATTCATTCATTCAAGCACTCAGTTGGGCTGCTGGCTGTGGAGGTAAGAGGAGGGCTGTGCCAGTGGCTCAATCGGAGTACTGGGGGCTGAGCAGGGTGGGTGGTAGCTCATGATGACAGGGTGGGGTGGTAGTGGATCCACTAGACATCGGGAATGTGTGTTTTATTATTATTTTTTTTAAGAAAGGAAAATGAGGGGGCCAGGATAACTGGGGGGGGGCTTTATTCAATTACAGTCAGTGATCAGCTGTGGGGGACCACTAGACACCAGGGAGTTGGGAGAATAATTTTTTGGGCCAGTGAGTGGGTGGGCAAGGGGAACCTCTAGACATCAGGGTCAGGAGAGTTCTACAGAATGGCAGGGTGCAAAACTGTGGTGAAATTTCACCATTTTGTTGCAATTTCACAAAACATTTTGCACAGAGAAATTGCCCTTTTCACGGCAATTTCACCAGTGAAATTTAATTTCACAATATCTCTTACAACTTGATGATGTAAAACATTATGAAAAAGTTAATGTGATTCCTTTTGAGAGTCTCAAGGACATCAATACGCAGGTGATAAATGAGGCACTACACAGAAAATGGATAGCTAGCTGAATGGGTGGGAAATGCACTGGAATGTAAACACCCAAGAATACCATTCTTTTACGCATTACCTAAAATACACAAACGTTTAAGAAGTCCACTAGAAAGACCAATAATTGCCAGACAAGAATCAATAGCAAAGTCAATATCCATTTTCGAGGACTTTCATTGTAAACCATTACTTGAAAGATCATAGTCATAATTAAAGGACTCGAGACACCTTATCCAGGTTTTAGATAATTTCGGCAAGGAAGAACATAATTTATTCAATGTGATTTTGGTAATCATTGATGTTAAGAATCGTTATACTTCTATCCCCATGACAAAAGATTATAAGCCTGAAAAAAAATCCTTATACCAAAGAGAAGATCTCAGCCCAGCAGATAAATTCATCCTAAACCTAGCGTAAATAATTTTTTATGACGACTATTTTAAATTTGAGAATAATACCTGTTTACAGGAGAAAGGGACAGTGATGGGGACAAGCATGGCCCTCTTGTATGCAAATATTTTTATGATAGAATTAGAAAGAAATTTCATTCTATCAGAGGAAAAATGCATACAAAAAGAATATCTTTCTAGGGAGATGCTTTTTTGATGATATTTTTATGTTGAAGGAGGGGAGTGAATTGGAAATGGGAAACTTTTCTGGATACTTAAATCAATGGCAAAATGCCTTAGAATTTACCATGGAACACAGTGAGGAACAGATACCATATTTGGATCTAGTCATTATGAAAGAGTGAAACAGGATAACCCCTGATTTACTGTGTATACAAAATAGATAGATAGGAACACAATATGCTTTGCTAGTAGCTATCACCCCAAAAAATGAATAGATAGTATCCCTTCAGCCAGCTTCTAAGATATAAAAGAAACAGTGGGGATAAGAAAAAATACACTGTAAACAGAAGCAAACTTTTAAATAAATTTAGAGATAGGGATTATAACATTTGGACAATGGAGAAAGCATTCATAAGGTAGATGGCAAATCCAGAGAGAAGCTACTGACAAGCATAGGGCAATGGAAGAACACACATAATCGTTTATCCATGATCCCAAAATTTAGTTATCAATTCTACCAAGTAAAGAATACAATTTTGAAACATGGGCATATCTTGCAAAGCACTGAACAAGGAAGAAATAGTTTTGAGCTGAAGCCTTTGGTTACCGCCAGGAAACATATAGTATTCAACAAAAGCTAGTCAGTACACAACATTGTAAGTCACCAAAGACCCCTATTGCATGGGAAGACCAGAAATTAAAAGATTCTTTAATTGTGGTAACTGCATACATTGCTCAGGGGCCATTACAGTTAAGGATTTTTTTTAATGCCAGTAGAAATGAAAAGTTCATAATTTAAGATTTCATCACATGTGACTTGGATCATGTAGTCTACATGCTGAAATGTCCATGTGGCCCACTCTATATAGGGAAAACCATGCAATCACTTAAGAATTGAATCACTGAACATTAAACTGCTATTAGAAACAACAATGAGAAATCAGCAGTAGCCAGGCACTTTAACTTAGCAAGACACAACATAAACTCATTAAGATTTATGAGCTGTGAAAAAGTAAATAAACCTACACAAGGGGGAGACTGGGAAAAAGCACTCCTGAAATGAGAAGGCTGGTGGATTGACAGATTAAACAGCATCAGCCCAAGGCTTGGCCTTAATGAAGAAATTGACTGGACAGGCTTCATGTAGATAATAATCCTTGTTACATTCATGTAATTCACTAACCTATAGGGCTAACTTTTAGAACAATGTACTCCACCAACAGTGGACCCCTGGACCCACAGTTGAAAAGATGGGGTACAAGATATTTGCCTGCTGCTAGTGCTGGTGGATGGCCTGCCCTAGCCAATACAAATAGAGCAGTAGATCTTGTTGGAGAGCACCCTGATGCTGTACCAGGGGTGTATGCCCATCTGGCCACTATGCATAACACCTGTCTCCCATATCTCAGCCCACATGACATAAGACAAGCTCAAAGAACAGCCTGCAGCTTGAAGGATGTCATAGTGATTTTGGAAAAGGTTCTTCAGTCAGACAAAGTGAAGTCAAACTTCCACAATGTGCCACTTATCCTCCAGGAGTGGAGCAAGCTGATCATAAAAATGGATTGTTGTATCGCATCACACGGGGTGGACCCCTTTTCCAAAAATCAACTGATTCTCCTCACCAAGTATATGAAAATGGCCTTGAGAACTTTATATGAGGGTGTGGTTCATCTGGGATATGACAAAACACTGGATGGAGTGAGAGTATGATTCCACTGGCCTCACCTAGCTGCAGAAGTAGAATGACACTATAAAAAGCATAGTTGGTGCATCAGTCACACGACTCTGCCAAAATGGGTGGCAAATGTAGGCAATATTAGGAGCAATGGACCATTGCATGTAGTTTGCATGGACTTTTTATCACTGGAGCAAGACAAGAAAGGAATTAGCAACATCTTGGTGGTGACTGACCACTGCACCCAGTATGCAGAGACATGCCATACCAAAGATCAGAAAGCAACAACATTGGAAAAAGTGTTGTGGGAGAAATATTTTGTGTATTACAGATTCCAGAAGTGCCACCACTCTGAGCAAGGGAGAGACTTTGAGAGCAGTCTCACCAAACAGTTTACTGAACTGACTGGCATTGAAAAGTCTCATACCATGCCCCAACATCCATAAGGTGATACTCAGATGGAGAGGTTAATTTGGACCCGTTAGAACATGTTTTGAACTTTGGATCCAGCAATCAAGCCAACGTGGAGCCAGCAAAGTGCAGTGTCTGGTCCCTGCATAAAACTGTACCAAGAATCAGTCAAGAGGGTTCTTCCCTTATTAACTCATGTTTGAACAGGAATCCAGAATGCCAGTGGACCTGTATTTTGGAGTATCTGTAGATGGCACCCTACCAGAGACTTCTCTTGAATATACCAAGAGATTAAGACAACAGCTTACCAAAGCCTATAGGGTGGTCCAGGAAGCAATGGAAAAAAGCTAATCATTACAAAAGCAGATATGGCACACCATGTAAGAGAGTAAACTTTACTGCCTGGAGACAGAACCTGATCAGAAATCTTGGCATCCCAGGTAAACATAAACTAGCTGACTAGTGGAGATCTGAACCATGTGTCATTATGGAACAGCCTCCCAATCTACCAGTGTACCACCTACGGCTGGAGAATGACAACATTGTTAGTAAGAAACCTCATCAAAATCATCTATCGCCATTGGTCAGCTGTTACCTGAGGCTATGAGACAGACATATTCTTCATCACCTAGAAGACCATTCACCAGAAATGAGATGTGAAAAAGAAGGACCCATGCTGCTCAGTTTGAACCAACAGTTGCAAATAATGTGACACAGCCTGATGTAGTCTATACAGTTCTTATGAGGAGGAGCAGTTTGTACAGTATGTCCTTATATTCATGCATTCAGGCCAGCCACACACCCTTTGGACTTGCACCAACCAGGACAAGGGGAAAGAAGTATCACCAACACTGGAACTTTAAATATAGCAATAGCACCCTTTTTTGCCTACTGACCACTATGTGCCCAAAGTCATTAACACAGCTTCTGTTATGGAGAATGATAGAGGACACCTGGACATAGCACCACCAGGGAATACAAAGATAACTAGACCTTCTAAACCCATTCCTGTGCTGAATGCAGAACCCTCCATTTACCTTTTACATGTCATTGCAGAATAGCCATTTGTACCTTACTAATTTGGAAGTGAAATCAAGCAGCCTGTGAAGCTCACTTATGATTCCCCTGGTATCTCAACCAACTTTCCCATAAATGTGGTGCATAAAAGAATAAACCTGCTGGACAGCCCAGTGGCACGGAGGGCTGAGGCACTGGATGCCGTACCTCCTCCCATGATGGCGACCCAGGTTCAGGAATGAGCCTGAGTCATTTTGGTCAGTCGGGGGAGGGGGAGGGCTAGGAGTTGGACTGAACAGCCGAAAGGCAGCTCTCCTCTCCTGGGGAGGGAGATGGGCTTCCCCAGCTGTTGGCTGCCACCAGGTGGAGGCCAGGTGGCAGTGCCAAGCCTAAAACAGAGGCAAGCATTAGGCTGGGTTGGAGGAAATGGTCATGACTAGAGCCACAAAGCTCATGCATGCCACCATGCTCATGCAAGACCATGTTCTGGGGTCCCAGGATAATGGTGGAGAAAAACAGAAAACAGGGCACTGGGGCATGCTCAATGAAGCCCTGAGAACAGAATGGATTCAGATACTCCAAGAGAGGACTACAGGTTGCCTGCCCTGGAGCTCCAATGGTAAAAAGCTATATGAAAAAAAAAAAGAATAAACCTACTGACCTGCTGACCGATCCTTTGCTGCTTCTTCCCTTGTGCTGCCCCAATGTCATCTTTAGGGACTGTAGATATACCAACTGGAGAAGACAGTACAATTCAAATGCATGCCCTGTGTTCATGTTGAGCAATGCCATCTTTTAGATAGGGTGCAGGTGTTCTAGATAGACTGTTCTGTTGTGTTTAGCATGTTTGAATTTTTCAGGCCTCGATGAAGACACCAAGGATTTCAGTCAGGGTACGATGTAACGCTCTCCTAAAAGGGGGCTTACCTGTAACTCTCTCTGGAGCACCGCTGCCACCTTCTCCTGCACTGCTCCTTTACATCAGTCCCTGTCCAGACTGCAGCTGCAGGATCCAGAACTGGACTGGACACTTCTTTGTTCTACAGGCTTGCCCTTCTCACTGTGGCTGGTATGCAGCCACCTCTCATTGTTCATTTGGCCCCTGGATTGCCTTCAGGATCAGGGAGCCCACAACAAGGAGGTGATTCAGTTTCAGGCAGCACCACCTCTCCTCCCTGGGAGTATGAACTTTGTGGACACTCAACAGCAATCCCCTGCCACCAATTCACCCTGCAGATAATAGTTGGGAATGGGAGGTATTGACCATGATGGCTAGAAGCCACATCAAGTAACAGAAACATGTTAAAATAGAGATAAAAACTACAAAGACAGCCATGATTGTAGTTGCTCTAGCCCCAGGCCTACTGAAAAGGGGTCAGAAGATGCATAACCTGTCTGGGAATATTGAGTATTCCTGTGTTTAAATTTGCAAAGCCAGCAAGCAGCAAACTAGCTCAGCTCAGAAATACAGCATAATTTGGTTTGGGACTTGTAATATGCATGCCCCTCATGAACCGAAAGTCACTGAGAACTAGGGTTTTAACATAAGAATAATGCATGAAAAGCTAGCCAGTGATATTTGACCCCTAGATTTCTGCACAAGGGAGAGATGTGTGAATGGAACATATTTGTCTGGGAGACACAAGGAGAAAGATCTGAGAGAAAAGTCAACAGTTAGTCACAAGGATGGAAGAAAGTAGTTTACAGAATCTTTGCTAAAGAATTTATGTTTCCTCAGGAACGAAACCAAAGCTTCTGCCCTGGGCTTCGTAAGCTATGACGACTTGTCCCAACTCAGGGTGTAAGTCGACTATAGCCTTGGGTGAGTGCTTACTCCCTGGGGATGGGTGAAGGAAAGTCCCTTGTAGAGTGAAGAGGACATCGTATACCAGCACAGCCCTTACCCCTCATCTCCTGGAAGTGCTTTGGGTCTTCCACAACTGTACCATCAACTGCTTCTGCAACCCTGAGAAAGACATCCTGATCAAGACAGCCTGCAGAGTCTGCCAAGGTTGTGAGTACTGGGTCAATACCCCTCCATTTCTTCTTCTACTCAGGAAGAGATAAGTGTAACTGCTGGGCATTCCTGCATGATTATTATTCAAAGACCATTTATAGAACTGCAATTGCCAGGAGCAACTAGCATTTGTGTTGAATAATTTGTTAGGTATCCCCAACAAACAGCCTTCAATCAGTACTGTACTGTGGTCCAGCATCAGGCCTGCTACTGCCCACTGTGTGTACACAATTCATGGACTGCATTAGGAGCTCCCAAGGGACTCAGAAGTAATGGTACACCAATAGAAGGAAACAGTAAATACTGTGTGGGTAATCACAAGAGGGTGGTGGGTTTTGGGGAGTGAACTCAGGACTGTTTCACTGGATATTCTTCCCCCATCCAGAGCCAGTTCCTGCCCCCTAATACATATCCCTTGTGTTTAAATTATAATTTATTGTATTTTGCTTATTATTGTGTTTGTTTGCATAGAGTATAAATTGGGTGGGGGTGTATAATCATAAAGGTTCCCTCTTATGGGGGGGTGGAGGTTGTTTTCATGTCCTATGGGTTGTACTCTGGCAGCCATCTGTCAAAAGGACCTCCATAGGTGGAGACACCACATCACCTTTTTAATCCCTCCAATACCATCAATGCCCAGGTGCCATTCAACTGAAGGTTTGATAGACTAACATAATAAAATGCCAGCAGAATAGGCCTATCAGTCTTTTGAGTCTGCTTTTTTGGTCTGCCCCCACCCTGGGGGCTGACTTTGCTGCCCTCCTCACCCTCTTGAGCTTCTCCCTTCCCAGTCCTGGATATTCTCGCTGCACTGGACTTTGCTACCAAAACCCTTCACCTGTACCTGTCCCACCCCCTCTTAAACCCCATCCACCATCTCTCTACCTCCACCAGCCCCCCAGGCAGTGCTTTCCATGGCTCCTCCACCCTCTCAGTGAAGCAGCACCTCCTCCTTTCTCCCCTGAATCTCCCCCTTCAGCTCCACCCATGCCCTCTAGTTGCCCCCACCTCCTTCCTTCGGAGCACCCTGACTGCGCCTCCCCTATTAGAAACATAGAAACATGGAAACATAGACTTTGACGGCAGATAAGGACCGCTAGGCCCATCTAGTCTGCCCATTTCCCTACCTACAGGATAGGCCGCAGATCCTAGTTAACCAACAGCCTATTTCTTCCTACCCCCCACAAGAATTGCCTTATGTCTGTCCCATGCATTCTGAATTCTCCCACAGTTTTAGACCCCATAACCTCCTCAGGAAGGCTGTTCCATGCATCCACTACCCTCTCTGTGAAATAATACTTCCTCACATTGCCCTGAACTGCCCTCCTTCTATCTTTAAATTGTGTCCCCTTGTTCTTGCAAGTCTCTTTTCTGAAAGATGCTACCCTCTTGGACTTTGTTGATTTCACTGAGGTACTTAAAGTTTCTATCATGTCCCCCTCTCCCTTCTTTCCTCAAGGGTATACATATTAAGCTCCTTTAGTCTCTCCTCATACGGCTTCTCTTGCAGACCCTGCACCATTTTAGTTGCCCTCCTCTGGACTGCCTCTATCCTGTCTATGTCCTTGCGGAGATGGGGTCTCCAGAACTGGACACAGTACTCCAGATGGGGTTTCACCAACTGTCTGTACAGAGGGATAACAACTTCCTGTTTTCTGCTGATGATGCCTCTCCCTATACATCCCAGTATACCCCCAGCCCTCCCTACTGCCTTCTCACATTGCTTGCTAACCTTAAGGTCATCTGATATGATTACCCCCAGGTCCCTTTCCTTTTTTGTTGTTGTTACTACCTCCCCATCCATTGTGTATTCTTCCCCTGGGTTCTTGTTTCCCAGGTGAATTATTTTGCACTTCTTTGCATTGAATCCTAGCTGCCATACTTCTGACCATTCCTCCAACCTTGCCAAGTCCCTTTTCATCTTTTCCATGCCTTCTTGTGTATCAACCCTGTTGCAGATCTTTGTGTCATCTGCAAAAAGGCATACTTTTCCTTCCAGTCCCTCTGCAATGTCACTGATGAAGACATTAAAAAGGACTGGACCCAATACTGAACCCTGCGGTACCCCACTAGTAACCTCCCTTTCTTCAGAGTGGACTCCATTTACAATTACCTTCTGCATCCTGTTGTCCAGCCAATGTTTTACCCAGGCTACCACCCTGGGTCCCACTCCCAGGCTGGTTAATTTGACTATTAATCTTTTGTGTGGGACTGTGTCAAATGCCTTGCTAAAGTCTAGGTAGGCCATGTCCACAGCCCCTCCTGGTCTACTACTTTGGTCACCCAGTCAAAGAAATCTAATAGATCCGTCTGACATGACCTTCCGCTGTGAACCCATGCTGCCTTGGGTCCTGTGCTCCACTGGCCTCTAGGTACTCAACTATTCTTTCCTTCAAAGTGACTCCATCACTTTCCCTACCACAGAGGTCAGACTGACAGGTCTGTAGTTTCCTGCCTCTGTCTTGGTCCCACTTTGTGAAGGAGAATCACATCCACCTTCCTCCAGTCCTCGGTACCACACCATCCTCCCATGATTTATTAAAAGAGTAGCCAGTGGTTTCACTAGTTTCTCCTTAATTCTTTAGAATTCTGTGGTGAATTCCATCAGGACCCATTGCTTTGTCCACCTTCAGTTTTAGGAGTTCTTGCAGAACCCTTTCTTCTGTGAAAGGACTGGGATCCACCCCCTATCAAGAGTGCTTCTGTTAATTGCATTAGGCACTTCCCCTCTCTTTGGAATACTGAGCAGAAATATTCGTTCAGTATTCCTGCTTTCACTGTCCCCCTCTGCCCACCCACTGTTCATTCTATTCAACCTCACTATCCCTCCTTTGTCTTTCTCCAGCTCACTGATGTACCTATAAAGAGGTTTTATCCCTTCTTAACTGAGTTGGCTATCTTTTCCTCAGTTTGGGCCTTTGCTATTCTGACTTCCCTCCTGCTTCCTTCTGCCTTAACTGGTACAGCTCTCTGTCCTGCTCCTTCTGTGTTTCCTTATACTTCCGGAATGCTATCTTTTCTTCCTGACTTTCACAGCCACCTCTTTTGAGAACCATAGTGGCTTTTCTTTCATTTGATTTGTTTATTTGCTTCACACAAAGGCTTGTTGCCTCTGTGATGGCAGTTTTGATAATTCCCCATTGTTGCTCCACACCTCCTTCTAGCCTGTTTGCTAGTGCTTTTCTGAGGCACTCTCCCATCTTGCCAAAGTCAGCCCTCCTAAAGTCCAGTACCCTCACTTTTGTATGGCTTGACTCTGTAGCTGAGTTTAACGTGAACCACACGGTTTGATGGTCACTTGTCCCCAGATGGCAACCCACTTCTAGATCTGAGATCCTCTCACTGCTACCATTTGAGAGTATGAGGTCTAACATTGCTCCCTCACGAGTGGGTTCCGAAACTAGCTGTCTAATGCCTGCCACCTGTAGGGCATCAAGAATGGCCCTGCTCTTGGATGTGGCTGCAGCAAATGTGCTCCAGTTAACATCTGGCATATTCAGGTCTCCCATCAACAGTATCTCCCTTTCTCTGCCATTCTAAGAATGCCTTCTATCATATCCTTGTCCATTCCTTCCCCTGACATGGGGGTCTGTACCTAACCCTGTGAGATTGTGGTGCCCTTTCCAGTCTCCAAGGTGACCCACAGTGCCTCCTCTCCTCCCTGTTTACTCTTTTGTTCAGTTGCTTTTATCTCTTCCTTTACATAGAGCTACTCCTCCCCTCTTCTCCTGCCTGTCTCTCCTGTGGGTTATGTGCCTGGTATGTTAACATCCAGTCATGGTTCTCTGTGTACCATGTTTCTGTGACTGCTACGATATCCAGGCATCCCTCTTCCATTAAGGCCATCAGCTCAGGAGCTTGTTGCCCAGACTACGGGCATTGGTACTCATTATCCTCCATTTCCTGATGGCCTTACTCCCTTTGCCCCATCCTGACCTTCTTGCCTTTGTCACTTTCTCCATTACCCCTGCCCTTTTCCTAAGCGACACCTCTATGTTGGTGTTTGCATGTTTACTACCGTGATTATTTGGGGGCTAGGATTTTCCTGCTCCTTTCAGTGCCTCCCCTTGGCTAGTTTAAAGCTTGCCAATGAAGCATTTAAACCTATCACCTAGGATCCTTGTTCCCTCCCAGACAGATGCAGCCCATCATGCCAGTATAGGCTTGCATCACTCCAAGTGGACCAGTCCCCAATGAAGCCAAATCCTGAGCTCCGCGCCAGTTTTCAACCACTGAGTGAATCCGTGGTGCGGAACACCTAGCCTCTCCTATGCCATAGATGGGTAGCACCTCTGAGAAGGTTACCGTCGTGCTACTTGACTAAGGCCTCTCCCCAATTCACACAAACTTTTCCTGCATTTCTCTAATCCCTTTCTTAGCCAGGTCATTTGTCCCTAGGTGGACAATGACATCAGCTCCCTCCCTGTGCAGCTGCTCGGCAATCCTGAGGATTCGCTCCCTGTCCCTCAAGCCATGGCCAGGCAGGCGCCACCTCTCTCTTCCCTTCCTCCCGAGTTCTACCTTCCTAACAATGTAGTCCCCACCAGGAGTTGTTTCCTTCCCTGCAGGGTCCCTGCCACCCTCCTGTGGGTCTCCTTTGTGGAGGTTCCCAGCATCCTCCTTGGTCTCCACTGTGGGTGCCTCCAGAGGAACCACACTTTGCCAGAATGGCATAGGATTGTGGAGGTACAGCTGGAGGGATGTGCCTCTGTTCCACCATCCTCACCCTCCCTGAGCCCACTGTGGTCCAACCGCTCCTCTTTCTTGGCAACCTCTGAGGCAGCGGCAGTGGCACTGGTGGTCCCTGGATGGAAGAGAGGTCCCACAAATCTGGCCAACTCAGCCTGGAGATGAGCAACCTCCTCCCTCAGCCCAGAGAGGTGCCTGCAGATGGGACAACACCGCATCCTCCAGAACATCTCCCGGAAGACTGCTGCACCATAGCCACTGCACTGCACCACTCCAATCATGTCTTATTTCTGGCCCCTTAACTGTTTGCAATCCTTACTCTTTCCTCTGTTTTTTTTCTCTCTCTCTCTCCTTACTTTCTGCCTGTGTGCCCTTTAAGCTCCTGATTGTCCTGTTCTTAGACAAGAATATCCTATATTTCTCAGTAGACCACTTACTTGCTCAGAGGCAGACCTCCAGCAGCTAGAGGGGGCCGGACAGCTACTCTTGCCCTTCTAGGATGGTGGGTCCTTGGTGGTTCTGTGATCACTCACTTCCTGCCCCTAAACATGAAGTTGCTGTTGTCAGTCAAATCCTGTGCCTATAAAAATAGAACTAGCTTTGGGTGGAGGGGAAGGAAGGAGGGCAATATAGTCCCAGCAGAGAAGTTCAGTCACACAGCAGTCCTTTCTCCTGGTGTCTTCTGCCAAGCTATTTGATATTTACCTATTTAAGCTATTTACCCCTTTCATGTACCTGAAGACCTCTGTCATGTCCCCCCAGTCCCTTCTCTCTTCCAATGTGTACATATTTAGCTTTTTGAGCCTCTCCCCATAGGTCCTGTCCCCCAAGCCCCATATCATTCTGGTTGCCCTCCTCTGGACCCTCTCCAGAAGTTCAATGTCCCTCTTTAAGTGTGGCCTCCAAAACTGCACACAGTACTTGAGGTGTGGCCTCACCAAGCAGTTATACAGAGGGAGTATCGCTTCCATCATTCTGGAGGTGATCCCCTAGCGATGCATCCCAGCATCCTGTTGGCCTAGGCCGCTGCTCTCCTACAAGTCTCCAAGTTGTTCATCTTGACATCCACCACCACCACCCCCATGTCCCTCTCAGCCATTGAGACTTGTAGCATCCCCCCCCTCCCACCAGGATGTATACTTGGCCTGGGTTTCTGGCTCCCAGGTGCAGTACCTTGCATTTCCCTGCATTAAACTTCTGGCTCCCAGGTACAGTACCTTGTATTTCCCTGCATTGAACCTCAGTTTCCACTTTCTAAACCACCTTTCCAGAGCCTCTGGGACCCCTGTAGGGCCACCCTTCCCTCCTCTCCATCCACCACCACCCCCAGTTTTGAGTCATCTGCAAAGAGACTCATCTCACTTCTGATACCCTTCCTTATGTCAGAGACATAGGCGTTGAACAGTAGAGGCCCAAGGACCGATCCCTGAGGGACCCCACTAATGACCCTTCTTGGGGATGTGACTATTCCGCCAACCACGACTGTGCCCAAGTATTATATAACAGGTGTAGAATCACACCTTGTGGGTGGCAGTTGTTACATAAGCAATCACAGCAGAAAGAAGCTAACCTTTCCAAGGGAGTAACACCAAGCTGAGAAGTACTGATGCTCCAAGGAGAAGGCAAGATCCATTCTCCCTAACCAAGGACCCTACAAATACCCACATATGAGGGTGTTATTTTGATTATAATTGTAATCACCAGATTTGTAACAGCAAAACTGATGTTTCATAGGACTACCCCCCCATTAGTGGCAGTTGCAGAGTGACCTAAGATGGGTGCTGCATCCTTGGCATCTCTTGTTCCTAAGTTTGTTGTCTGTACAAAATTCCTTACATGATTTTCACTGCTGGTGCCAAAAAAACATGACTGATGTTAATGCATAGCAGTGGATTTCTCTGAAATGTGGCCCTGACTTTTTATGTTGTCTTGTGCCTGTGCAAGAAACATATTGTGGTAACTTAGAATACAAGGTCTTGGAGCTGCGGTCTTGTTGCGGCCGGTGGCACCACTGCTTTTTCACGCTGGGTTCTGTGGCATGAATTTGACTGCACGCTGTCTATGACAGCAGTGCAAAAGCATGCCACCAACTTGAAACTATTTAAAAGCTGCAATAAGAGCATGCCAACTCATTGCATGGCGTGCCATCCCCGGTGTAACATTTCACTTATCACGGGAGTGCTCCCAGTTTATCCCCTAGAAAAAATCAGAAGCAGAATGCCCATCTGGTGTTTTAGCAACCCCTCTCTGTTCAGCACAGCTGCAGGTTTCATGAAAATGCTTAGTGGAGTACCCTGGTTTTGAAGCGAATTGCAAAACATTTCCTCCAACCCACCCCTACCCCTTACCACTCGATCAGTCATTTTCTGTTCAGGCACCACAAGCAGGAGTCATTCGTGTAGAAGCCCTATCATGCAAATGGCAACAGAAAAGGATTTCAGTGAAACAGCTGGAGAAAACTGAAGTCGCTGAAAGGCTGGGATCCCAGCGCTTGAGTGGAGGAAACATTTAATTAAAATGTAAAGCTCATGTAGGTTGCACTGCATATATCCTAGTAAGACACTTGTTTTACAGTTGCATTGCTTTACTCTGATGCATGCTTCTATGCAGCTCTAAACAGGTAAAGTTCACTTGTGTAGGAGCCACATCAGGCAAATGGGGACTGAAAAGGGTTCAATGAATTAGTTGGTGAAAACTGGAGACTCTGAAATTTTGGGATCCGAGCAGTTGAGTGTGGAAACATTAGCATATCAAGCTGTTATGGGGGGTTAGTAGTGCAGTGAACAGAAATGGTTTGCAGCATAATCACAAGTTGCCGTTGGCTCGGTAGTTTTCTCCAGGAAAGGAAAAAAAGTGCAAAATGGTGACATTTGCTGTATGACAGAGTGCCAAGCAAGAGAAATTTTAGCTGGCCAAACGCTACTTAAATCTTGGGATCCAGGGCTACCCTGATCGCTGAAAATTTAAAAAATTAAAGAGGTCTTGAAGTCATTCCAGGTGTCTTTGCTCCTTGGATTGAACTTGAGTTCGTGTTAAAGTAAAACACTGGGGCATCTCAATCACAGTTGCTACAATATGACTGCTGGAAATTTATAGTGTTCCTGACTGCTTACTGCTGAGAAGTCTGAACAGTGGCCCTAATTCAGAAAGTCCATCGTATGTTCCTTCAGACTCCTCTCTTAATAAATATAAAATATGCTGTGCAAACATTTTTTGGGAGAGGGGACTGACAACAAAATGGTCATATCTTTATGCAGGAGCAAATTAACACCAGTAAGGGAGGTGAAAAAAGGTAATAGAACTACATCTTAATGTGAAAATGGCTACATGAGGAAAATTATTTGAATCAGATGCAAACCGACACCTCTCGTGCTCAGCCAATGTTGTCATAAAGAAAATAAACTGTACCAATTTATTAAGTGAATGTCTGACACAAGTGAGCACCTGTTCAAGAAGTACTTTATTACTCTAAAGTGGGCCAACAATAATAAAGTGACTTGTGCTTTGGCTGACACTAACATGAGCCGCATTTTGTGCTTTGGTTGGCAAAGCAAAAATGAATCACAACAGACAAGTTTCGTTGTTATACCAATCGCAAATACTTCTCTGATATTACAAACTTACCGTGAACATCCAGCTCAATTCACTTTTAGCAACAACAAAACTCGGGGGTCCAGGGTATGCCCTGCTCCATGAAAATGTTAAAAAAATGAAATTTTTAAGTCATTCCAAGGATTTGCTCCTTGGACTGAACTTGAGTTTGGTGCTTAAAGTAAAAGACTTTGCATCTTCCCAGTCATGGTTGCTACAATGTGACTGCTGCAAATTTATAGAGTTCCCGATTTCTTAATGTACGAGCCGCATCACAAGGGGTTCAAATCACCCCATAGCCAGTGACTCACTGAATTACAGTTTGAAACCTCTAGGTCTTCTCTACTGAACTGTTATATAATTGAGTACAGGCAGGACACCAATGAAAGTGAGATGATGCATCTCAGACTGGCTATACAACTTTTATATTTGGACAGCATTCCCACATTGTGATATAGAAGGCAGAGACATGCTTTTCACAGAAACAAGTTACTGAGTGAGTAGCATATTGAAAAAGTGTCCTAGCAGACAGCTAGACAAATGGACAGACTGGGTGGGCCTGTCAATCCTTTTCTGCCATCACACTTCTATGTTTCTATGTGCTCTATAATTTATTGCAGGCTTTTGCTAGGATGTCGCAACTGTGTTTTGAAGCAGAGGACAAGGATGATGATATAGTTTGTGACGATCGACTGAGCAGCAGCACACTGACAACAGAAGGAAAATATGAGTTTTCCCAGCCCAGCATGTCTGCATTTCATAGCTTGCTGCTAAAGAGAAGCCCCTTTCAGGAAGCTGTGAACTGTAGACTGCTAAGTCAGTCCTCACAAGCACTCATCATCCCTGTCCCCTGCTCAGTAACCCAACTGAACATCTTAGGAAAAGAGCCTACAGTTAATTAAACCATCCTTTAAATCTGCTTTTTACTCACTAAATGTATTTCTGCCAAAAGTCCTTGTTTCCCAGTCTCCCCCTGGGTGCTCCACCAGCAGTCCATCATTACTGCAGCATGTGCTGCAGCTCTCTTATATGGAAAATATATCTATTTATCCTTCTATATCCTCCACCTAACTGGAACACAAGGATTTCCCATTCTCTCCCCCATATACCGAATCTGCCATTTCTTCAGTTCAGAGTTTAGTAAACCTGTCAACACACTGAGTGATCAAGGTTAATGGCCAGCACTACAGCAGAACTTCGATGCAGAGGAACTCCTTCATGGCTACTTAATTTATAAGCAACATCAAACACACAGTCATAAAACAACTCAAAATGTAAAAGTTTTATATAGATATCTATATATAGATATATATATATGTGTATATATATATATATATATATATATATATATATATGTGTGTGTGTATAGTATTTCTAAATTTCCTCTCAGGCATGCTGAGTTTACAGCTGCAAGCTGGAAAAGTTGCAGGTCTCAATTTTGCCTACTAGAGACTTTTTAATAGTTTGCTCATTTGCTGTTTGGGCTAATGTTTCACTTTCCAGTTATTATTTTAGGCTAGTGTTTTGTCCCTCTCACCTAGATCACTGCAGATTATATGACAGATCTTCATAAATGTAAAATAGGTTTTATGTTGCTTAAACATTATGATATGTTTTGGATATTGATAGACATTTCAGTTTGTGCATGTCAGGTACTGTACAGACATGCAGTATGATTTTATATATATGTAATACATATAAGGTCTGGGCTGGTATTTTTGAGCCTATACTGATGAGTGTGTGTACACTTAGCACACATATACCATGACTCTATATATTTGGTTTGCTCCTGTTCCTGTTTAGCTCTGCTCTGGCTTGACTGTTTTTGGCATCCTTGCTTCTCTCTATCTCACTCTAAGCTGCACCTTTTGTTAGCTATTCTCTTGGCCTGACAACCTGCACTGTTATTTATTCATAGTTTTTATGTTGGTGCACATGTGCAGCCAACATCTTGCAGCAGTAGGGATTTGGAGGCGCCGTCGCTGTTGGGCGAATGCAGGTTCGTCCCTTATTCCCCAATCAGCGACGCCACACCATGCATACTAAGCTGGTGAGCACATCTAAGGAAAGACCCGCTGCAATCCAAGCAAAGCTCATCACACGTAGCGGGCCCATCCTAAGTGCTAGCCAGATAGTAGCATGGTGGCACAGTGGCTGCTACTCTGCCAACAGCGCTGACTTCGGGGTGCCCAATCCCCTGATCAGCTTCCCTGTCCCTTGAAGTATGTACCAATGGAGGAGCCCACTCCCCATCAGCAGAATGTTCCCCCCCACCTCATTGTTTGCCGAAGGGGGTGCCCAATCCCCATCGGCATCCGCCCCCTTCCCGTTGTACTGTGCCAATGGGGGAGCCCACTCCCCATCGACATCATGTCTCCCCACCCTTCTTCTGTGCTGATGTGGGTGCCCAATCCCCCATCAGCTACTGTACTCCCAAACAATGTTTTGCGATGGGGTGCCCAATCCCCATCAGCATCCGCCCCCCTTTCCTGTTGTACTGTGCTGATGGGGGAGCTCACTCCCTGTCGGCATCATGCCCCCCCTTCTTCTGTGTGATGGGGGTGCCCAATCCCCCATCAGCTACTGTAACCCCCCAAACAAAAGAAACGACCTGTAAAAAAGAAAACCGTCCATGTTTTTTTTTTCCCTTGGTCCCTGTAAACTGAAAATGGTCCCTCGTAGTCTCCCTACCCACCACCCGCACCCACCCACTGTGCACCCTGCCTCCCCACACCCCCACCCCACCCCATACTTACCTCTGGAGTCTGTTGTGATGATCTTTGCTAGACCAGGAGCACGTCTGCACTCTTCAAAGCCAACCATGTACTGAGGAAATGCCGGTAAGCTGTATAATGGAATGAATAGGGTTTTTTCAACTTTGCTCTGTATCTTGGGCATTTTTTGGACTTTTTGCACCAAATTTTCAACATGGGGTTTTTGGGACCCATCCTCATGAATTCTTTCACAGTTTTGGCATTAATCGGTCCCGAAAGGTGATTTTGCAGTCACTTTGAGAAATCACCTTTTGGGACCTATTAACACAAGGACAGTGGCAGTGTTCATGAGGTGGGCTCTCAAAAAGCCTATGTTGCAAATTTGGTGGAAAAAAATCCAAAAAAATGGCTGTTTTTTACGAGCATGCATTGCGCAGTTGCTACGCAAGCTCGTAACTTCGTGAATTTGCAATATTTTCATGCCAGATTTTCAACATTGTCATTTTTCTATACCTTCTTGTGAACAGTACAGCTGTCATTTTTCACATCCTGGGCGAAATGTGTTTCCACACTTCAGGCGCACAACACCGTGGTCACTGTGGGAAATCAGTGTTCGGGCCAGATTGCAAAAATGACAGTGACACTGTTCATGAGCAGAGGTCCTACAATGCGTATGTTGAAAATTTGGTGACGATACTCTATAAAATGATTGTGTTATGAGTGTACATTGCACAGTTTGCACGTACGCTCGTAACGTTGTGCATTTGTAATATTTTCACTCTGGATTTTCACCATCGGCATTTTCCACACCTCTTGATGAACAGTAAAGCTGTCATTTTACATATCCTGCCCAAAATGTGTTTTTGCACATCCGGTGAAGAATAGCATGGTAACTGTGCAAAATCACTTTTTGAGACAGCTTGAGGACATGACAGCGACACTGTACATGAGCAGAGCTGCTAAAATGCTTATGTTGAAAATTTGGTGCCAAAACTCCATAAAATGCCTATGTTACAAGTGTGCGTTGCACATTTCCCATGCACCCTTGTAACTTTGCATATTTGCAATACTTACATGCCACATTTTTACCACTGCCATTTTTTTACACCTCCTTACGAACAGTACAGCTGTCGTTTTTCACATCCTGCCAAACATGTGTTTCCACAATGCACTACCAAAGGCAATGCCACACGACAACATTCGGCATTGACAAATGCCTTGTTTTTTATTGTCTTGCACCCATCTGTACCTAACTTAGTGTAAATACTACAAGTGTGATTTGTTGCTATATACTATCTTAAATATTGCTGTATATATATATATATATATATATATATATATATATATAAAATTCTCACTATGTTTATTGTTATTACTGTACCCCTCCTAACCTGGAAATCAGCTATGTTACAGCATACCTATCACAAAATCACATTTTCATTAAAGATATTGAATTGATAGTCCCTAAACCATGAAATCTCTGTAGACTGTCTAAGTTGTAAGGACATCCTGGTTATGGGAACAGTGAGGTTTCAAAACCACACTGCTTGCTTCTTTAGAAGTATGGGAGATTAGGTGTCAGTTACCTCCCCAGGCTGTCTCTGACCCCATCCTAAAACTTAATTGCTACTTTTGATCATAGAGGGGTGTGAGATCAGATTTATGATTTAGTCACATTCTTATGCCACTGATGCCTGCAGTGTAGCAGACTCGAGTGTTTGGCTGAAACGATGAAACTCTGAAACACAATGAACAATACTTTAGAAACATAGCATAATGTTTAGGGTAGACCAACTGTTTAGCTGATTGTGTGGGGAGGGTTATTCAGATAGATAAAAGCCAGGTCAACTGACCGTGTGTATGTATGTTTGTGTGTGCATATGTGTGTGTGTGTGTGTGTGTGTGTGTGTGATATAGTCTGCATGTGAGCCTGTCTTTGACAATCAGTCTGCATAATTTAAAGTGTCTGAGAAAACTACACTTACTTGGCTGCCTTCCTGAGTACACATTCTCAGTGTTTGCTCCAATTTTGCAATGGTTAGGCTGGTCAGAAGCTGGGATGATTCCCTCACTGCTGTTGGTGATGTGTAATGGGGAAGGCCACTGCTGTTGAGCTTGAGGGGGAGGGTTCATTTTTGAGTTGGGGAACTGTTGGAGAGGACATGGGGATGTGGTCCAGTAGTACCACTCACTTTACAATGTTGCATCAGTACCGTACTTGTGTTGTGGAGGGATTGGGCATGTTGTGTGTGGAATAGAGGAAAACCTCATGTTACCATCCTCTCTGCTCTAAAAAAATCCAGATCATAGAAAAGGGTGATGACTGTTAGTGGCTTGATGATAAAAAGATGACAGATCAAACCAGTATTTTATTTATTGTGTGTGTTTAAAATTACAAACAAAAGTAAAGTGTGTCGAGTGATTGTCTAGATGAGTTAATACTAATCCTTGGATGTGTCAGATGTGATACAATTGATCAGAAACTGGACCTATAGTAAAGTTGTAATAATATGCTCATGTCCAAACTCCAGTTTGTGTGCTCTTCTGGCATTCTACCACTGGTGGTAACTGTATTTCTTTGTATATGTAGCAGAGTCAATGCATGGGGATGCTGGCAAGATGTGCTAGGAGTGTTGTTAAAATTTTCAGGACATCACTGAACCTCTTCTCTCGTGCTGTGCTTCCTTCCTGCTTGACAAGTACAGAACTTCTGGCCACCTGCAGACTTACTGCTGCTCCCTCCTATGTAGTCTGGTTTTGTGGTGCAGCCTTCTTCATACCCTGGTGACCTCAGCATCCCATCTGGTAGGGAAGAACTGGTAGCAGGATGCAGGATCAGCATAGCGTAGAGAGCACAGCAAAATAACAGTCAGGAGTTTATTACAGTGGAGCTGTGTCTTTGGTAGTTTTCCATATTTTCCTAAAATTCACATCATAGCCCTATTTGTTTTGACGCTTTTAATTGCTTTTTTTTTAACATCTGAAAGGTGATTTTCCTGTCTCTGAGCAGTCACCTTTTGGGCAGGAGTTGAATTTTTTTTCTGCTCTTGTTCATGAGGTGGTGTTATAAGAAGGCTATTTTGAAAATTTGATGTAAAAATATTTAAAAACAAAGTTATGAACCTATCTTGAATTCTGTCAATGCAGGCTCATGACTTTGGTAATTTTAAATATTTTTACACCAAATTCACAACATTGCCATATCTTTAAAGCACCTCATGAATGTGACAGCTGTCAATTTTCAAATCCTGAGCAAAATGTTTATTCACATCCCTAAAGGTGATTTTGCAGTCCCTGTGTGAAATCACTTTTCAGGCAAGAGTAGAACATTTTCTCTGCCTTGTTTATGACGTGGGGCCATAACAAGGCTATATTTTAAGTTTGATGTAAAACATTACAAAACAACAAAGTTATGAGCATATGTTGAATTTTGCAAACACAGGCTTGTAACTTTGGTAATAATCAATATTTTACACCCAAATTTTCAAAATAGCAATTTTTTATAGCACCTCATTATTGTGATAGCTCTCATTTTTCAACTCCTGCCCAAAATGTGATTTGTATCCCAGAAGTTGATTTTACAGTCCATGCAAAAAATCACCTTTAGGCCAGGAGTCGAACATTTTTGTCCTTCTTCATGATGCAGGGTCATAACAGGGCTATGTTGAAAATTTGGTGTAAAAATATTGCAAAACAACAAATTTATTAGCCTACATTACATTTTGCAAATGCAGGCTTCTAACTTTGCTAAATTTAAAAATTTGTTCTCCAAATTCTTTATCTGCAGCCCTATTGGCTCTGGCCAGAATTTGTTAATTATTCATGTTGCTTTTCTTGACCAGGAAAAGAGGGCTCAGCAACATAGACTATTTCAAGCCCTATCATGGTGGGGGGTGATAAAGAAGGTATCCTGCTGAAACTGAACCAGATTAAGCTGTCAGTGCTAATTTAGGGAATGGATGGAATTTGGCCTGGGCTATATGGAAATTCTCCAAATCTTCTAAAGATATATCATGGCAACCTAATGAATCACCAGAACAGCTAGACCAAACCTGGTTGCCCCTTCAGCATGACACCCCAACAGCAAATCTCAAGCCCAGACCATTACAGTGACTGTCACTGTAATGGTCTGTTTTGGGTGATGCCTTTCTCCCACTGTTCTGTCCTCCTGAAATCCAGGGCATGCGGGGGGAGGAGGCATAGTCCTCCACAAGAAACACTTCATTTTGGGAAGCCACAATACTGTTGTTACTATTGTTCTATTGCTGTGTGGAGGTCTGCATTCACTGTCAACCACTAGTGGTGCTTCCAACCAAAAGTCAGTTTAACATCTCATCTGAAAGGTGGCACCTGAGGAGTGCAGTACTTTGTCATGCTGTGCTACAGTGTTAGCACTGGGTTTTACATTAAGTGCTTGGCAAGGGTCTAAAACATATATAATTTGATCATCCAGCCTCAGATATCAGTGTGCAGTCTGCTGAGCCACTGGCAGCAGGGGCTGTGACCTCTCAATCACCACCACCAACTTAAATCACCCAATGTTCCTGGGGATCAGTCAGTGGTGGAGGCCTAAAGTATATCTGCCCTTCACATTGGCATCTGTTGCATTTTCTCTTCAATTTTCTCCCCAACCCCATCCTACCACCACTTGTGCTGGTGTGGCTCAGGCCCAGCATGACCTTTCATGCAATCAACTCCCTTACAGACTACCAAGATTACCAGCCTACCACATGGGATGTTGTAGCAGTGAACTGTGACACTGTCAGCCCTGGAACTGAGAGACGTGCTTCCTAGCCTGGCCACCTGATTACAGAATCCCAACTCTGCCTCCAAACCTGGATGCCATTCCACAGTACATTTCTTTTGTAATTCTGTTACATACAGATATTAAAACTGGAGGCTCCATTTATGTTCTCTGTCTCCACATGAACAATTGTGCCATTCCCAGTTCCCACAACATGTAACACAAGGGGGTGGAAATAACATGTCTGCATCCAGTTTACAAACTAGAAATGGGGGAAGGCCACAGGGAGAATAATTCACTCACGTTAAATTTAAAGTATTAAAACCTTCATCTTTAACTATCTCCCAAGGCACAATCAGCAGCAGTTAAACTGAAAGGTGTGCAGTAGGTATGCATCAGCATACTGTAGGTGACAAGAGCATCTGTGGTATGGTCAGGGATAAAAGTGGTAAATCCCTCTCCCCCCACTGAAGGAGTTCACCCACACCCTCAGTTTTTTCTCAAACAAAATTTGCAATCTATGATTTTTTATCTTAAAGTTTTACCACTGTGCCTTATCTGAGCAGGCTATGAACCCAGTCCACCTAGCCATCGACACTACTCAGGCTTTCACTTTCTAAAATTCTGCGGACACCCTATAAGACAAAAAGGGAGTGATTAGTTGTAACACTGTTTACCGAACATACTGCAGTTTAAAGGCACAGTCAGCCCTGGAAATGAGCACACATGATTATGAAAACTAATAGGGTCAGGCCCTACCACTTATGAGAGGGTTAGAGTCATGTCCATACTGCTTCACTCATCGCAGTTCTGGCACCTCTGCCTAGCAATTACTAATGCATGTCATTGTCTAGCTCTTCATGAATGGAAAAAACTGGGCCTATTAATGAAGGGGCTGTACTGAATATGCACGGGACAGATTATTTCAATGAAAGCTGCCTCCTGGGCAACCCTGCGGCTGCCTCAGAGGCACACATTATAGACACATTTGCCCTGCAGGCAGGGCTTTAAGCTTTGCAGCTGAAGAGCAGAGCAATATTGCTCTGCCAGCTTGGTGTCACAGTTGAAAGGTCAACATGTTGATTAACAAAAGGCTGTGAGTCTGAATCCAGAAAAGATCCTCTCAGTTTTGTTTTGTCAGAATTTCACTAGGGTGGAAATCCATGGTGACGCTGAGTTAGAATAGTACATACATAGGAAAGGGGCCTTAAATGGGAAATCAGGAAGAGGAAGCTGCTACAACCTCACTTCTCGATGGTTGTAAAAGCCACTAGTTCATTTTGTTATTACAACATTGTTGCACACCTAGTGGTGAATTATTCCTTCAGAAAATTACTTCTTAAATTGCATCCAAAGAAAGATTCTTATATGGGTCGTTAAACTATAATCTCAAAATGGCCTTTTATATGTAAAATAGGTTAGTCCAGGTATGATTTAAACAATTTTGATGCAAGTCCCAGGGTCCCTGGCTTTCAGTCTCTTGTTTTTGTGCTCCTAGGGTTTGCATCAACATCTTTTAAACAACAGCCTGTTGTATCTCATTCCTTGGCTAAGCAATTCATCGCACTGAACTTCAGGTATGATACATATTTAAACTTTCTTGTTATCTTTAGCTGTTTGGTATTTACCCATATCCCACCCCTGTGATTGGATTCACTGCACTTGCATCCTTTCTCTGGATGGATGGATGAGCGAGCTGCTGCCTGCACAGTCAATACCAATTCTGCTCCCTATTTGTCTCTCATATAAAAGAAGCCCTGGGACCCTTGATCCCCAATTATCCCATATAATAAAATAGTAAAATAAGCCCCCCATTGGATTAGTGGACCCTCCCAATGTCACCATGCACTGACTATTTGTTATAGGTCTCAGGTGGTCTAGTGTACCTTTATTCCTGATCCCTGATGTCCCCAAGATGTATTAATGTATTCCCTGGTGATCTAAAGCCCCTCCAAAGCCCCATCCCCTGTTATGCCATAGTATTACAACATTGGTGGTATAGTGGCCCACACCCCAGCAGGCAGTGTCCCACCACCCCACTTGTCACTATCCCCAAACCAAGCTGATGACTGACACAGCCAACCACTCACAACCATGGCCAGTCATCGACAGAGCTCTGCATGAGCATATCCTGTATGCAGTATGTGCTCAGTGACTAACAGTTGTTTCATTATATGGTGTAATGGGGATCGGGTTATCTGCTAATCTACCAGGGAATGCCTTAGGACATTGCTGCTGAGCGGCCCATGGCTTGCAGCACCCTGTCCAGGTGCACCCTCTTTTCAGTGCACTGCTAGGGTTGCAACAAGCCATGGTACATATGCTACTGGGACCCTACTGTACTGATGATGAATTGGGTGCAGGGTCCCTTGCATACCTGGATTGCTGCAGTACTAGTTTACTACATTTGCAGCGATCTAAGGGCTTTTTCAGAATCGCACTCATGTAGTGCAAAAAGCTGTTGTACAGAAATCTAACACCCTGATACACAGTATAAAAAAGCTATTGTACAGGAATCAGACATCCCGTTATATTGTGCAAAGAGCAGTTGTACAGGAATCAAACACTCAGAAATATAGTGCAAAAAGCTGCGCTAACAGGAATCAGGCATTCAGATACACAGTGCAAAATGCTGTTGTACAGGATTCATATACTATAGACATATATATATATATATATATGTAATAGATAAACCACTCTGAGGTGTGCAGTTGCGTTCTGATATACGCAGGCCTTGGTGTGCGTTGAAGGCATGAGGCCGTGGGCCGAGTGCATCAACCACCCAGTGTGTGCATATATCAGAGGCCGCACACGCTCAGAGTGGTTCATCTATCTTATAAAATGTCAAAATTGTTTTGAGGGGGTAAAAGTAGGTGTGCGTTGGCCTGATATACAGATGGTCACCTGATGGTCTTTGTCCAATGTTACTAATTGTTTGTCCTTACCCATTTTATAAAAAATTTATATATTATGCGCAAAAATATGTACAAACATCAAACATCCAGATACAGTATATAGTGCAAAAAACAGTTGTACAGAAATCACACATCCAGATATCTATGCAGAAAGCTGTGCTAATGGAATCAGACATCCAGGCATACAGTATAGTTCAAAACACTGTTGTACAGGAATCAAACTTCCAAATATAGCGTGCAAAAAGTTGTGCTACAGGAATCAGAAAAAATTTATACCTGTAGTGCAAAAAACTGTTGTACAGGAATCAAACATCCAGATATGTAATGCAAAAATCTGTGCTACAGGAATCAGACAAGATTTATACCTGAGTGCAAAAAACTGTTGTACAAGAATCAAGCATCCAGATATATAGTGCAAAAAGCTGTGCTAAAGAAATCAGTTAAACTGAAAGGTACGCAGTAGGTATGCATCAGCATATTGTAGATGACAGAAGAGTCTAAAAAGTGGTAGGGCCACCCCCCACTGAAGGAGTTCACCCACACCCTCAGTTTATCCTCAACCAAAATTTGCAATCTGTAATTTTCTCATTTAAAGTTTCACCAATGTGCCTTAACTCAGCGGGCTATGAACCCAGTCCATCTAGCAATCGACACTACCCAGGCTTTCACTTTCTAAAATTCTGCGGACACCCTGTAAGACAGAAAGGGAGTGATCAGTAGTAACACTGTTTACTGCACATACTGCAGTTTAAAGGCACAGTCATCCTTACCAATTTATTCATTTATAGCATTTTGGTAACCAGGTGAACCCACTGAGACTAAAGATCCCTTTTCCAGGGATGACCCAGAGTTAATTATACTAACATATTAAAAGCCAGCAGAATAGGCCTGATGGTCTGTCATGTCTGCTCAGTAGCCAGCCTCCTAATGGGTGCTGGCTTTTCCAGCTCCCCTAGCCCCAGAGAGGGTCATCTTCATACTTTTTTTTTCAAATTTTATTTTTTCTCCCTTTCCTTGTGCCCCACTGAACTTTCTCCAGAGACTGCTCATTCTGAGGACTCTACCTTCCTTGCATGACCCAACTCATCTCCTCTCCTCCCCGACACCGGGCATCCCCTTGGTCTATCCTCTGGGGGAAGGGCCACCCCCACCCAGGGTGCTCTTTGTTATAGAGTTGAGCACCAGGCTGGGGAGGAGGCAGGCAGAAGAGAGAGCTGTGCCCGACTTCCAGGAATATGGTCCTTGGGTGGGAGGTGCCATTGCCTATTGGTGGGAGTAGGGGAATTTTCTTTAGTAAGTCCCTGTGGAACCTGGCTGTCAAGGCAATGTACTGCCATGGCTCCACCCCCAGGCATGTGCCACGATGCTGCTTTTTGGCTATATCCAGCCGCCGCCAGAGGTTGCTCAATGAGAGATCATTCTCCCCATCCCTCCCCAGCAACAGAGAGCAGTCCTCTGGATGCTCAATCTCTTCCTCCCCTGCTGACCCTTGGCACCCCAGGCTCGTTCCTGAACCCAGGTTGCTGGCATGGTGCAAGGTGTGGCATCCAGCACCTCAGCCCTCAGTGTCACCGGGCTGGCGGGGTCATCTTTGTACTAGCATACTAAAATATACCAATACTAATAATAAACATACTAATTACATACAGTAGTTTATTAGTACACATACTGTAAGATTGTTAGGTAAAAAAATCCACAATAAACATCTGGGTCACAGATAACAGACAAATGAGTACACATGATTATGAAAATGGATAGGGCCAGGCCCTACCACTTATGAAAGAGTTAAAGCCATGGCCATACTACCCCACACACCTCTGTTCTGGCACCTATGCCTATCAGCCTAGCACTTACTAATGCATGTCTAGCTCTTCATGAATGGAAAATGCTGGGCATATTGATGCAGGGCTGCATTGCACTTGCAAGGGACAGATTATTTTGAAGAAAGCTGCCTCTCCTCAGTTTTGTTTTGTCAGAATTTCACTAGCATGGAACTCCAGGGTGACATGGAGTTAGAATAGTAAATATTTTCACTTCAGATTTTCAGCATTGCAATTGTTTTACACCTCCTCATGAACAGGACAGTTGTAAATTTTTAATATCCTGCCCAAAATGTGTTTTCACATCTGTGGCGCCAAATGGCAGATTCACTGTGCAAAATCACCTTTTGGCTAACAAACTCATAGTGCCCTTGTTCATGAGGTGGGATCACAAAAAGCCCATGTTGAAAATTTGGAGTGAAAATATCAACAAATGCCGGGGGCATTAGTGTTTCCAACTAAAATGGCCCATCCTGTAGAGACTGACAGGTGTTAGGGGTGTGACTTGGCATTGTTGGCTGTAATGCTTATGCCATTCCATCCCCACCTTTACCCTGCAGCCAGTGACAGGCATCGAGGTGTGCCTTGGACTCTTTGGCCAAAAAGCTCACCCCATTCTCTTTATACTGCACCCATCTAAGCATATTTCCTTACGGAATGAAGTGAGTGTAAAGTCTGAACACCCCAAGGCACACCGTGACATTTGGTATGTGCTGGGCAAGGTAAGGTGAAATGACATGAGCATTATGGCCATTGACCCAAAGGCACACCTCAATGCCTGCCACTCTCTGCAGGGTGGGGGTGGGGTTGGTATCAGTTCACTACTTCACTGCCATTCATATTATGCATCTCTCTAACTCCTGCACTACCAATGCCAATGCCAGCAAGACAACATTCAGAATTGACAAATGCTTGTTTGATACAAGTGCTTACCCATGCAGGGCATGGGATGGGGAAGAAAGTGAGCTCAAGGGGCAGTGAACTTTATAAAAGGATTTTTGGAGATTGTACCTTTGGAAACAGATTGTCACTACCATCCTTTGTACCTCAGACCCTTGTTAGCTTGTGAATCAGGGTCTGAGGATAGCACGCAGCTTACCGAACAGCACAGCCTACTTCAGAGCTCCACAAGGCTCATAGGCTACTGGAAGACTTCATTAATTCAGTGTTTGAGACAACCAATCAGCTGTTGTGGGGCCAATGAGTAAACACTCCTCTGTGACTGACATGTGGCCTCGGTCAATGGGGAGACTGCCTGGTATCATTTTACTACCCTGAACTCTCCCAGCTTTAGTCATGCAATCCAGTCTGTCTGAGGAGGCAAACCCCTGATGAGGAGTTGTGTGAGAGTCGAATCACCAGTGCTAGTGCTACCTGTTCAAGAGCACATTACATTTTTAATACTTAGTTGTTTGGCTCTCTGCATTTTGTATTAGACAATTATTTTCTTACTCTGGAATGCAGCATTTTTTGGTGTTTGTCTGAGAAGGCCTGCTGCCATCTCTGTGTGTAAGCTGCACGGTGCAGAAATTCCTGAGAGAAAGACATCTGCTACCTTAGCTGCTAAGGAGTTGCTTTTGCAGAACTACTGTTACTGGATTGACTGACCTTGAACAATCAGGTATCAGTTGCCTGCCTGTGAGGGAGCCATCTTACATTCACAAACAAGAGAGAAGAGAGAGAAAGTGAAAGACTCTAGTCAACTCAGGCCTGAGTGGCATGGACAGCAACTGCATCAGAGGGTCTTGGGAGACACCTTGCCAGTCAACACACCTTGTGAAGGCCTGCAGTGGGTATTGCCTGGACATACTGCAGTGATTGAGCTCATAGCCTCACTTTCTTGGCCACCCTAAAAGTGAGATCCCTGAGGAAGACCTAAGCTTATTGGCAGAATCAGGTGGTGGTGGCTGAGGAAAGCTGAGGAGGTGGGGGTGCAATCCACTCTGCAGAAGGCAAAAGCTGGTACATCCAGCCAGAACTGCAGAGAACGGAAGTCAGCTACTACTGTACAACTGAGGAAAACAGTGAATAATTGAACAGAGCCCATGGATCCTGCAACACAGTTCTGTGCAATGTTGTACAAAAACCAAGTTAATTAGAAGTTTGGAATATGCCATCTGGACAGGATTACAGATCTGAAGGTTTGCTAAAGCTTGTTTAAGTTCACCAGTGCTAGAAAACTATGTTGAACTGTGATGGACCTACATTGTTTTACCTGCTGGATAATCAGTGAGCACCAGGAGCTCTCTATAAACATAGGCATATACTTACAAAAGTGGGGAGTGGGATAGAGGCCTAGGCAGTATAGTCAGGTGGGGCAGTACATTGGTTGTGGGGATGGTGGCACTGAAAAACAATTTGCAACTGATGAGGCACTGCTTGCATATAATTTTGTTTGGTTTAGCCTTTGTTATTTCTTCCCTTATGACCGTATTCCAGATCTCCCAAAAAATCCATGTCAACTGTACATACTGGAATTAGGGACTCTCTAATTAGATTTTTTTTTTTTAGAATGTTAAGTTTCTGTGAGGACCAATTGCTACTGCATTGTGAGGGAACTGGGGGTAGAGGATGTGCCAGTGGGGACCACAGTAGGTTGTTTCTGTTTCACATGGGGTATTGCAGTACTAGTTTGTGACCTAGTCCACTTAATTTTTCTTGGTGGGGGCACCTCACAACTTCTTTCAACTTAATGTCTTTGAGTAACAAATCATTAGAGTAGTTAATTACCTAAGTCCCTCTGCCTTATGTATGCCCATAAGGCAGTGTGGTGCATTGAACATCTCTGGTGACCTGCTGCACACATAAAAAAGACACACATCTCACTATCATGTGCTGTGGTACTGTGAGCTGCACCAGGTGTTTCTAAGAGATTTACCCAAGGGATATCAATCACAAAGCATGCTGGGTTTATGAATAATTAATTATATTTAGAACTTGCATTTAACACAAGCTTGTAATGTATGCATTGTCAACCTTGCATCCTACGCTTTTGTCCTTGTACTGATTCTTTAGGTATGCTGCTCCTATGAACTGCCAGTACAGTAACTGTTGCATCAGCCTATTATGTACTCAATTGCCATGAACCTGTTTTGAAATTGTATGTATGCATTCACCATCGGCTGTGTATGTATATACAGCAAGTACTCTTTGTTGATCCCTCTCCCCATTCCCCAGGACGTACTGCGAGACAAGCATTAAGTTGCTCAGTGTATCTTTCCTGGTGAAACATTTCAATAAATGAAAAAAAAAAATTCAAAACAAGCAAAGGGACCTTAGTTTAATAAAACAATTATAATTTTATTCATGAGAAATGGATACATCACTGAGTCAGGGACTCATTTACAATGGCTTCTAATAGTAGCAGGATCTCAGTTTTATGCCAGATTTTAAGTGTGCCAGGTAAATTGAGTGAAATGGCAGATTTCCTTAAACTGTGAACATATTTTTTTTAATACTGAATCTATTGTATGTCACTGATATAGATAGCTTTTCTTATGTAAAGATCCATTTATATGTTTGCATGTATCCCTTACTGAAGGATGTTTTTGAGAGTTAATAGCTATGTTGTACATTGACTATATGTCCAAAAACAGAAATCTAGTTCATTATTAAAAGTCAAGCTTCCATTTGCTTAGGATGCTTTACTAAGGTTACCTTGGAGATACAGAAGCAGCAAAAGTGTCTACTTTATCAACTGTGAAGTCATTCATTTTTCCAATAGCTGCCTGCCATTTACCTTGTAATGGGTATTAGCTGGAGCATTACAGCCCCATGCAGAGGGTCTGTTTATACTAGATAGTTACTCACTTTCATTTATGAGGTACAGTATAGCCTCCATCTGTTGAAAACCTGTCCCCACCAAATGTATATATTGTTTGTACTAATGTAAGTCCCCTGTCGTTTAAGAGGGGCTTATGTTTCCTTTAGGGACCCCTTCCATATTTGTTGCCCCAAGAGCTAGGGATAATTTTAGTGCTTTGGGGGCACAATTCCCACTTGCTGCCACTTGGAGGCAGCAGAGAGCAACATTCAGGGATATAACTAGGCAGGACATGAAGATCTGGGGGTTGGTGCCTATGGGGAGAATAGAGTCCAATGAGCACTGCAGGGAAGTGTGGAGTGGTATCCTCCCACACTTTTGGCAGGTTGGCGTCTACACTCCAGGAGAGGTAGCTGCAGCCATGTTTTGGAGGGCCTTTGCAATGGGAGATTTAGGGAGGATCCTGGAGTAGGTGCAGGATAGGCAGGCCCTAGGGACTGGGTTAGCGCCCGGTAGAACATTTGAGAGTGTGCCTGGGTCATTAGGGTTGCAGTAGGTGGTGGAAGGGCTGCTGCATCCCAGCATGGAAAACAAACCCAAAGACACTGGTGAGGGGGCCTATGGGAACCTCTACCTGGTTAGGGTCTGTTATGGAGGGACAGACCTCTGGGCTGCCGTACTGTATTTTGCTGAATGGGCTGCGTAGTGTCCAAGCAGTCTCCCCTGGTGCTGATTGCACATATCGGGCATCAGTGGGTGAGTGAGAGTCTGGTGGTTGGCAGCATTTGTCAGTGGGGTCCTGGGGAAAATTGCCCTTAGCAGAGATGCTGGAGAGAGTCTGTAGTGGTCCTGGTAGACCAGGCAGAACAGGAGAGTGACCTGGGGAAGAGAGATCTGGGGTGTGGTGTGGTTGGTTTTTCTGGTACCACACCATTTGTGTTCCTTGAGAGGCTGGAAGAAAGAGCCAGGGAATGGGTTGGGGAGAAGCTGTATGCTCTCCCATTGAGAGGAGAAAGCCCCAGTTTGTTTAAATATTGAAGTTTAAGGTACTTTCCAGTGCCAGTGGAATCTATGGAGCTTCCTGGTCCAGAACAAGAGGTAACTGTGTCTGTTCCTGGGGAAAATCGGGTCTGCTGTATAATGAGCTGTTAAAGACCTTGCTCTGCCTTAATTACTGCCATTTTTGTTTGTATAAAGTTTAGCCCATGGAGCTCAGAGTTAATTTCAAGTTACAAATGAACCCCTGTATCCCTGTTAAATCATTTGGGGCTCAGGTTTAATAAAGTGATTATGTTTCAGGAAAGCGATCAGGAGTCTGTCTCAGTTTGTAAATAAGGATAGGTGAACTTTAAATCCTTAAGATTTTAACATTTCAATTGAGTTCAGTTTCAGTGAATTTTTGCCTAATTAAATCCTGCACTGTTGGGCTTTGGGGAGAGTTCCTGTGGCTAAAGAGTGAAGTTGAACCAGCCTGGGGATTCCTGCTGTCTACTGGGGATGTCCTCCGAGTACTTGACCATAATCTCTGAAGGTAACACCCGCCCTTGAAGACGTCTTCAGGTAGGCCTAAATTGTTGCTTTTTTCCAATGCTTTTGAACCCGAGGGTTTCTGGTGAGATTACTATGGTGGTGTGCAACCCCCTTCCCCAGGAACTACATGTTTTTGCCCCTAGATGTTGATGGTGGGGGGTGGATCACACTAACTATCTGAATTTTTATGGTTTTATAATTTTTCTTATTTTAGGATAGTCCAAGACAAGGACAGAACATGTAGCATAATAACTGTAAAATTAATTATTACTGTACAAAGAAAAACTAATAAATAAAAAGCATAAAGAAAAAGATTTTTGCTGATTTCCTTATCACACAATGTTTGTGAAATTGTGCACACATTTCACAATTTCTTTGATCATACATTTTTCCAAATTGTGCATTTCTAAGCAACTGAGGCCCAAGTCTCAGCTACAGATTTTGGGAGTAGCAAATGGTGACCAAAGTGTGCACCACTGCACACACTTGAAAATGTGCTATGCTGAGAGGGTAATGATCTGTATTGGGAATCAGAGACCCACCCTGATGCAGATTCTAATATTGAAATTTGAGTTCCCAGATGTTACTGTGTGCAAACATGGTTTGTGCACAGTAACAGTGTATAATACCAGTCCATGCATGTATGCACATAGGATGGTTGGTTGAGATTCCACACTCTCCAAAACCTGTGCTTTAGGTCCACTTGTGGGCCAAGAATGTTGTGCCCATTGCTGGTCTTCCTGGTAGCCCAGTGGTCCCTAACACAAATCCCAATGTCCTCTTTTCCTTGGCAGTAGAGTGGTATGCCACCCCAACACTGTTTCTATGCATGTGGCCATTCTTTGTAAAGGTCACCCAGCAATCTCAGGCCAGCAATGCCTGTACTCATGAGCATAATACTGTGACAACCCCCTACTACCAGTTCTTGCAAATGGTAGTGAGGAACACTCTCCAAAGTGCTGTGATGAGTTTGTTGGGGCATATTTGCAATGAGAATTGCAGTGTGTACCATTTACATGCATATCCAACCCACTTTATTAACTTTACAGTTTTACAGTCAGTGGCTCAGCAGGTAGCACACTCGCCTCTGAGGCTGGAAGATCAGAAGGCTGTGAATTCTATCCCCACACCAGGCACTTGGGTTAATATCCCAATACTGACACTATAGTACAGCATGAGGGGGGCTGCTGCACTCCTGAGGTGCCGTCTTTTGGATGAGACGTTAAACCGAGGTCCCATCTGCCTATTCTGGTGGTAGTTCAGGTGGATGTTAAAGTTCCCTTGGCACTTCTCGAAAAGAGTAGCGGAATTATTTTATTCAAAACTTAAAATAAAATATACAAATTTGTATTAATTCATACAAAAGCATAATGAAAGAAATCAAAAACATAAATAAGTATTACAGCATACATGTACTTCATACATAAACAATCCATATTTGTACATAACCCCGTCCCAACCCCACTAAAAAACTATGGGAATTTTGTATTGAAAACTTAGAGCAAGATATACATAAGTGCAGAAATCCATACAAATGCACAATAAAAGAAACCAACAACATAAATAAGTATTACAGCATACATGAACCACAGAACATAAATAATCCACATTTGTATAGAATCCCCATCCCACCCCCACTTAAAGAGCAGGGGAATGATGTAGGTAAAAAACTTGAAACAAACCAGACAAAAATAGTGTTACAGCACACAAAATCATAATATGTAAAAGAAACAAAAATAAGAATAATAGCCCAGCATATAAAAAATAAAAATGATAAAATAGAAAATCAAAAATACAAGAAAAATAAAACATTGTAGTTAGGGAAGGATCCAGGAATATAAATTCCAGTACTACTGAAAAACCTCTGGCTATACAGAGGGTTTCTCAGAACAATAAACAGTATGCAAGCCCTGTAAAATCTGAGAAACTAACTGGGTAGGACTACTCAGTTTCTGTTGCAGCAAATATGCACAACTGGCCTGTCACAAATAGAAGTGGCAAAAAGCAAAAATCAAACATAGAGTGCTGGAATGATAATGACTCAGGCCAGGGGAATAAATACCATACATCAAAATATTGTACGCAAGTGTTGGAAGGGTCTTTTCTTTCCATTTATGGAGGAGAAGGGTCCACACAGGTTGAGAATGGGGCATTCAATAAAAAAATGTGACATGGTCTCAGGAAAAGATGGGCACATGTCTCGAGGATGAGTCCTCTCATCCTGAGCCTTATGCTTCAGGTTATAATTTTTTTTCCATTTACTAAACTTTATTAGTTTAAAATCTTCAACAATAACTCCAAAATCTACAGAACAAACAACAAAGGAAAAAAGAAACAAAAAACAAAATGTGCATACAAGCTTTTGTTAAATCGAGAAAGAGAAAAGAACAAAAGAAGTGGGTTCACTTGTATCATCTTAAGGTACATACATCTAGATGATATCATAGTAAATTCGAGACCTTATTATCGTTGTCTGCTCTCCCCACACCTCCCAACCTCCCCCCATCTGCCACTATATAAATACTTAAGGGTGGTTATACCACAAATACCATACCATACTATATTGTGTACAGTATATCTTATAGACTATTGGATCGCTAAAAGAGAATACAGTGGTTCCCATCTTGATTTATACCTCTCCATTCTATTATGAACCCCAGCAATAACAAATTCTGCATGTAGGGCAAACATAATCTCTTTGTACCACTCAATATATGTAGGAGTGCTTGAATCTTGCCAATGTCTCAAGATGACTTTCTTAGCACAACATGATATTAGGGCCATATGTGCCCTCTGACACCCTTGTAAACCAGTGTATTCACCTAAAATACATATTTCAAATTTAAAATAATCTGATAATGTTAAAAGCAGGTCAAGGCGTGTTTGAATAGTACGCCAAAAAGGGATAATTTTTTCACAAGCCCAGAACATATAGAACAGATCAGCTTGACCCTGATGGCACCTAGGACATTGATCGGATGTTACCTCACCCATTTGATGTAGTTTAAGTGAGGTATAAAATCGATTATGATTAATGCTAAATTGCATCAATCTATACCTATCCCATTTAATATATTTATATAGGTTCTTCCAAATACTAGACCAGTTCCACAGAGAGGAGGTAGGGGATGGGATTTTGTCCCACCAGTAAACCCTCTCACCCTCCAAAGTAGCAGCCTTCAGTAAAAGAAATTTATATGCATAGGAGATGATGTGAGAAGGGGGAATGGAATTAGTAAAAGGAACTATGGCAGAAGTAAAGGGACAATTCCATTCTCCTGGACCAAAATGTTGTATCAACATATGGGATATCTGCAAATATTTGAACACATATCTAGTGGGCCATTTATAAAAGTGACTAGCCTCATTACAGGAAAGAAGCTTTTTGTCATGGACCAACTGATTCACACTAACAATTCCCATATCCGGCCAAAAAAGGTGGGCTTTGACTACTTTACCTGAAATTAGTAAACTGGGATTGAAAAACAAAGGTTGGGCGGTATCCTTATATGCATTCACTTTAAGAAAATTAATTAATCGGTGTTGTGTTTGAAGTGAGGCATTCAACGGTGTTTCCTTTAAACAGATGGAAAGTTTCTTCCTGCTAATGTAAGGAAGAGCCTTGGGGTGTATGTTAATTTCAGAACAGAGAGACTGTTCAATTTTAACCCAGGAAGGACAATACATAGCACCTGTATTATTGGCCGGAGGCTGCAACCAGTACCTAATCCTTGACAGGTGAATGGCCAGATAGTATATATAAAAATTGGGAACTTGAAGTCCTCCATCGATTGTGGATCATGTGAGTTTACAATAACTCCTTCTAACTTTTTTCCCTTACCATACAAACCTGTTGAGGATACTCTGTAGTTGGGAGAACCATGATAATGGAAGAGCTCCATTAAGCATTTGTAGAGAACATAAAAGTCTGGGTAGCACATTCATTTTTATTACGCTCATACGTCCCCATATTGAGAGAGGTAGTTTTGACCAACATCCCAGATCTTCTGTTAAAGTTTTGACTAAATCATCTAAATTAAGTTTTTTCATGTTATTGGAAGAAGAATGCAAGTAAACTCCTAGATATTTAAATTTACCAGAATTTCATTGTAGGCCCAGATTTGTTATATCAGCTTTTACTATCTGTTTATTGAGAGGAAAAACTTCCATTTTCCTGATGTTTAATTTATAATTTGAAATGGCTTCAAACTGAGAAATGATACTGAACACAGCCAGTATTGATTGAACAGGGTTGGAAATATGGAGGAGTATGTTGTCAGCATACACAGAGATTTTATTTTCCATTTCACATATTGTTATGCTGGGTACAACATTCGAATTCTTAATTTTCCTGATAAGGTGTTCTAAATATAAATTAAAAAGGAATGGAGAAAGAGGACAGCCTTGACTGGTTCCTTGAAATAGCCTAAAGGATGAGGAGAGAATCCCATTACTGTAGATTTGAGCTGATGGGGTGGTGTATAATACTTTGATCCATTGTATAAATTCTATTGGAAAATGATATTTAATTAATACCACATAAAGATATTCCCAGGAAACCTTGTCAAAAGCTTTTTCTGCGTCCAGGGAAACAAGTGCAGCCAGTACAGATGAGTCCCTGGACACAGAAGAGATGTACGCTATTTTCCTAAGATGATCCGAGGAAAGCCTTCCCTTTACAAACCCTACCTGTTCTATACTAATTAGGGATTCCCAAACTTGGCCCACTCTAGAAGCTAAAATTTTTGCTAAGATTTTAAGATCTACATTAATTAGGGAGATTGGTCTATAATTAGTAATGTAGAGGGGATCTTTGCCCGGTTTGGGAATAACAATTATAATAACTCGAGTCAGAGAGGTATCAGATACTCCATGTTCATAAATATATTGAAAGGTATCCAAAAGAATGGGAACGATTGTCTCCTTAAATTTTTTGTAGAAATTAGTAGTGAAGCCATCTGGACTGGGGGATTTATCTAGGGCAAGAGATTCTATAGCTTCATATATTTCTGTTAATCTAATCGGAGCCTTCAAAATATTAACCTAACATCTAATGTAGAAAGATCAATACCCTGAAGGAAATTATTAAATTGTTGAGGCAGAGAAGGGAGTTCAGATGCAGAATATAATTGTCTATAATATTCTTGGAAAGCATTAGCAATGTCCGGGGGGTAAGATAAAAGTTCTCCATTCATAGAATAAATGGAGGTAATTATTCTATCAGTTATTTGGTTCCATAAACGCAGAGCCATTAGCTTCCCTGCTCTTTCACCTTTATCAAAGTAAGATACCTTTGAACGTAGCATTAAAAATTCAGCCTTTTCAGCTAATAAATGATTGTATTGGGAGTGTAGTGATTCCAGCTTTTCCCATTCCTCCGTAGGAGCTGATGGGAGAAGACACCTCTCCTGATACTCTATCTGGGATAAGAGAGAGGAAAGAGCAGCGGTTCTTAGTTTCTTACGCTTTGCTGCTAACCTGATTAACTCTCTCCTTATTGCGCATTTCAAAGAACCCCACAGAAAATCCTTTTTGGGCTGTGAAGGGGCATTAATGTCCATAAAATTAGAAATGAAGGTTTGAAGGAGTGCTATTTGTTCTTCTGATTTCAGAAGTTGATTATTCAACCTCCAAATTCTATCTTTATGTATATTGGGAGTGAGGTCCAAATGAAGATAGACTATACAATGATCCGAGATGACCTTTGATGTATAATATGCTTGAGATACTCCCGAAAAATGATCTACTGTTATTATCAAAAAACCTATCTGGGAAAATGAATGGTGGGGAAGGAGTGGAATGAAAATAATTTTCTGTCCAGAAACATTACCCTACATGGGTCTATCAAGCCTATAGAGTGCATAAGTTCTTGTAGTGCTTTTTCCCCAACGTATCCTTCAGCCGGGTCTGCCTGGACCTATCTAAAATATTAGATAGAACCTAGTTCCAGTTGCCCCTTAATAACATGGGAAACATGGTCCAGGGGGTGAGAAGGTTGATGAGGTTCATAAAAAATGCAGGATCTTCACAGTTAGGGCCATAAATGGAACTAAAAATAAATTCAAAGTGTCCTAACAGGACCATTAAAAAGACAAATCTACCTTCCGGGTCAGTAATCTGCTGTATAAGGTGGAATGGGACTTTATGGGCAATCAGAACAGCAACCCCTCTTCTGCAGGAGTCATTACCAGATCCAAATACTTGACCTACCCAATTTCTTCATAAATAATGAATTTGATTAACCCTAAGATGGGTTTCTTGTAGAAAGGCCATGTCAATTTGAAGACTTTTTAAATGAAGTAGAATCTTGGACCTCTTGGCAGGAGTCTGAGCCCCCTTTATATTCCAAGAACAATATTTAATACTAACCATATGTCCTTATGAGATTATGTATAATATAACAGAAAATAAGGAAATATAATGAATTATAACCACTCCTGAGTACCAATCCAGAAAAGAAGAAGCTAGCCTATTTGATTCCTATATAGTGGCAGATATTCCCTTACCCCACAATTTACCTCCCACCCCTCTCCCTTTATTTACATCTACCCAGCTAAGGCACAAGGGTCCTAGCTCTGGACTCTTCCTTTGTAATATATCACCAATCCACAACCCCTCCATAACCAGATTAACAATTTTGGAGGTCCCAACCCCAATGACTGGTATGTGATTGTTTCTCCTGTAGCTAGGTAAACATGCATATCCTCTACCCCCCAACAACCTAAGACAAACAATTTTTAACCATAACAGTTATTTAGTTGATAGAGAATGAGTGTTACCTATCTTCGGCAAATCCAGTAGAAAAAAAAAAAGTTCTATGTTTTGAAGCTGTTTTAATAACAAATATTACTCTAATAGTTCTTACATAATGAGGAAGAGAACTGATATTCCTTACCTCCCTAAAAACCTACATCACATAGTTTTATATTGAAATCTCTTTATCCATTTATAAACAAGTACATGTGATAACTGCAACCAGGTACCGCGCCCACAAATTATAAACTATTATGCTACGCAAAAATATCACACATCCCTAAACTAAGAAAGGGAAAACAGAATAGGACATCCTCCATATTAAAATATTATTGTTGAAGGAGGCTTCATTCTTGGTCATGAATCAGAAGAATTATTCCCTTTGGTCGCTACTGTATGATCGTGCGCACAACCGCAATGTCAGAACTAACCAACGTCTATACAAGACTCCGCTCCATTCCCATGTCTAAACACAAATTAGAGAAATAACTCTTCACAGGCTTTTCTTCAACCTGAGTGACGGGATGATTTATATATAACCAAAATATGTCTCTAAAACTGACATTTACATGACCCCTCCATTCGAAACAAGAAAGGGAAAAGAACACATATCTGAAGAGAAACTGCAAAGTTCTTAGGGCCAGAGTCCCACCTCTAACCAGGGTGAGTCCATCTCTTCAGGTCTCTCTTCTTCTCTTTTAACCAGTTCTTAACAAAGGGAGCTCTTAACAGCAACATCAGATTTCCCTTTTCTCTTCAATAAAATTTCAGCCAGGCAAGATCTACCTCAGAGCCTGTAAACAGTGCAGCCTCAATGCAGAGTAAAGAGATCTGGGAAGATAAGCCTAAGATCTTTAGCTGCTATCTTCGCATTCTCATAGGTTTTCTAACTGCTCCCATGGAGTACAGATAACTGAGCAGGATAAAGCATTCAGAACTTGATTCCAGTGGTGAGCAATTTAGTAACTGAACTGTGATACTCAACTTGTTTTTGTCGGGTTGCCACAGGTAAATCTTGAAAGATCTGAATCAGGCTATCTTCACATTTAATTTCTTTGAGATTTTTGACTGCAATCAGAATATGTTAACGATCTAAGTAGCTCAATAATTTCAGGATAAGCAGTCTAGGCTTTGCACTCTCAGGGGGTTTCAGCCATAAGGCTCAGTGAGCTATTTCAACATTGTAGACCGTAGAATGTGGAGGAGGGCCCACTATTTTCATAAGAAGCTTCTGGATAAACATACTAGGCGAGTGCCCCTTGGCTTCTTCTGGGAGCCCAAAAATGACCAAATTATTACACGTATTTTGGCCTTCAAGATCTTCTATCTTTAGCTCTAATTTGTGTAACTTGTGCCAGATAGAAGACATTTCTGGTTCCATATGAGCTTGCCATGTTTCCTGCGAGACTGTGCAGGCTGAGACATCAGACAGAGTCTTATTAGTTTCTTTCATGTCTGCTTGCATCATTTTCAAATCTGAAGAAAATTCTGCATAGGCCATTTTTAAGGAGGCCATTTCAATTAAAAATCTTTCTTCCAAAAGAGGGGCTGCCACTGCAGAAGATTGAGTACCTTTGCTTGCACCAGCTGTGTATGTTTTGGCCTTTTTGGCTTGCTTGTCTGGCATAGTGGGTGGCGTTCTGGTCCGGAGGGTCACTTTCATTTCGGTCTCCATTTCTCCTAGTACTATCTATGAAATACAATCCCTTCAGTGCTAATGTTGTCTTGAGTGTTAAAAATGTTAGGCAGTTGAAAATGGAGCAATGATTTATCAATTTACTGAGAAAAACAAAGAAAATAAGTCAATGGGGTGGGAGCAACAGCACTATGCGACCGCTTAGGGAGAAAGCATCATGTGATCCCCCTTGCTTCAGGTTATCATGAACACCAAGCTTCCCATCACAGGATAACCAGGTAACATCCCAAACGTGCTGAGGAATGCATGGCTCTGTCAATTGAAGAAAGACACTGGAGGAGTTTATAACAGTTCAGAGGGAATCTAGCAATACAGGCAGGTCCAAAAAGGATGACCCCAGAATAGACTGATATAAATGCTTCCTTGAGCAAGAGAGAATCATTGTAGGGTTTAAAGACCACTGACAAATCTTCAAAAAAGTGGGGATTATATAATGGGGAAGATTATGTTTTCAAAAATTTTGAGGTATTTCCATAGGTGGAAGGTGCCAAGCATTGCAGAATTGAGCAATGCTATGATGAAGAAGAGATAACCAAAATAGCATCTGGGATTGCAAAATATAGGGAATAATGAATTTCAGAAACAAACCGTGAAAAAACAGCAAGGGTTTAACATTTGAACCCCACCATAGCAATAATCAGGATATGTGTAAGTTTGGTTAACCATGTTCAAATTACTGACCCAGAATCTCTGAAAGAAAACATTATACAAGCAGGCCTCCAAGGAAATGGGAACCAGGAAAACCAAAGGTAAATGAAGAAACAAAGAAAGAACAAAAATTTTCAACAACAAAACTCATCTATACTGTGACCCTTCCAGGAAGCAATCATATGGAAAGCCTTATCCAGAACAACAGTCCAATTGGAAAGAGCATCATCACCGGTACAAAAGGTTAATCCCAAAACCATGATGGGGGTGAATTGCAAAGGAACCCCAGCAATACAGAGTAGAGAATCAGGGGGTGGCAACAACGGGTGAAACAACACAGAGCTCTTGCCATAATTCAATTTAGAACCAGACACCCATTCAAATTCCGTAAGAAGGAGAAGTAAATCTGCCTCTTGAAGTTCAGGAGTGGTAAGAATACATAAGTCATCTGCATAATCAGCACCGTAGGAATAGGGCACCCTGAAGGAAAAGATAGAAGTGGGATAGATAGATGGTGAAAAATTCTGCGTAGCAAGGTATCTATATGAAAAATATAAAGAAGAGGACTTAAAGGGCAGCCTTGCCTAACCCCAGTCTGACTCAAAAGGGGGTAGTCACATAAAGCTGGATACAACAGTAGAATAGAGCAATCTAATCCATTGGATAAAACATGGTGGAATACCGTAGTGAGACAAAATCTGAAAGAGGTAGTCATGATTTACCCTATCGAACTCTTTGTTCTGATCCAGTGAAAGAAGAAGTGAGGGAGAAGAGGAAGAGCTAAAAGCAGAGGCATTTTATAGAAGTGAAAGATTGGAAATAATAGTGTGATGAGGAATGGCACAAGTCTTATGATCAGAAATAACATGGGATGCAACAGGAAGAAGCTGGTGAAGGAAGACAGATGTAAAAATCTTATAAAATCCACGTTCTAGAGACTTAATGGTCTCCAATTCTGAATATCCACTCTATCCTCTTTCCTAAACAAGGAAAACATAATAGCATCCGAGAAGTGTCGAGGAACTGAATGGGTATCAGTGACAGTATTAAAGAGCATGATAAGGATGAGAGAGAAAAGGTCAGAAAACGCATGATAAAGATCCGCAGTAAGGCCATCCTTCCCAGGAGAAGTGCACCGGTTTTGCTTCCTGATGGTTGCCTGTACCTCTAACAAGGAGATTGGGTCAGTTAACTGGGCACAGAGATCTTGAGGGGGACAAGGGATCTAGAAATCAGAAAAATGATGCAACAGCAAGTAGGGTCACAGTAGGAGTCCCAAAGACACTTTCCAAGTGGGAAAAAACACCTTCTGCTGAAGGGATGCTATAGTGTCATAGACCACTGAGGAGTAAGGGTCAGTAAGACGTTTGATATGTGTGGCTGCCACCCTGTCAGAACAGAGCTTAAAAACATCGAAAGAGATCTTTGAAGAAGGTGCCACAAGATGCCTCAAGATGCAAGGAGCGTGCCCTGTTATGTTGATGCTCTTGCATCTGGGCCTTTAAAGAAGAGGGGAATAATCAGTCCAGACTCGCAAGCCCTGGAAATAGTATCCTGTAGATGCTGCCTCAAAATCAAAATACTGATGATAAGAGGATGCAGATTTTCTCCTAGTACGCTTGAGAAAGAAATGTTTAATATCCAACTTGGTATCCTCCCACCAACGTAAGGGGGAAGCATAAGCATCCAGAACTGAAATGCAGGCCAGCAAAAGACCACGACAATCCTCAAAAATGCAGCCATCAGACAATAATGAGCTATGCAACTTCCAACAAGAAGAAATAAGGAGATGGGAAGCTGTGGAAGGAGAACAAATTAGGGAAATGGCCATGTGATCTGAGGTTTTGCAAGGAATGACCTTTGCCTGCCAAACCAAGATATTATGAGAGAGGAAGAAAAAATTGATATGACTGGCTAGAAGGCCTCTGTGATAGGTCTTCACACCCTCAGGATGCACCTCACAGTAGCCATCCCTAAGAAAAGCAGTCTGAAGAATAGTCTGCAATGCAGAAGAGTCTCCAAAAAGATTCTAAGTCGAACTCCCTGTGTCAGCCAGGGTAAGATCACAGTTGAAATCCCTCCCCATGTAAAGCTGTCAAGAGGTGTGCAAATACGGTTGTAAGAGCCAAAATAAATCCAATGGGGCAGCAATACTTTGAGGCGCATAAACATTTAGAATCCTGAGCTTCAAGCAACAGAAATTACAATCAAGCAGCAAGGCACTTCCCAGGACTATATCAACCAATCTCGTAACAGCACAGTCATAACCAGAAAACAAGATACCCAAGCCATCACACTTATCTTCACCAGAGGACCAATAGGAAGGGCCTTTGGTCCATCCGGCAGAAGCCTGGGTCAGCTCATAGTGAGTCATTAATCTAGTATCCTGGATCAGGTAGATATCATTTGGGAGATCCAAAAGATACTGCAAAGTGGTGAGGAGTTTCCTGTGGGATTTCATGATGCACACATTAAGTGTGAAACAGTGAAGACTTAAACCTATGGGTATAAAGAGAATGGATAATGCGGAAAAAAACAGGAGAGAACAGGGGTAAACTAAAAAAGAAATCTTCAGGTAACTGCAGATTGCTGCCCAGTGCCAGATCTAGAGGGAGAAGGATCCTGCTGGGAATCAGAGGAGTAGTCCATAAGGAAAGAAGAGGTCTGAGAGGAATCAGAATCATTTTGCTCATCCATTATGTCACTCCACTGCTTCCGCTTAGTCAAGGCCTGGCAACAATTCCTGGTTAGTATTGACTGCCGAGGGGGGACTGGTAGCTTTACGCTTGCCTTTTACCTTATCCTCTTACCCTGAGAAACCTCTGTGAAGGAGTCCTGGTCCGGGGGGGCATGGGGTTGGGGGGTAACAAACTCCGGGGCAAGATCTGGGCAGGGAGGAATCTGGTTCTGCAGAACAGGACCTTCCACCAGAATAACAGGAGAAGATATAAGGACAATGTCACTTGAAGGGGGGGCACCACTTCCTGGTGTTCCCCATCTCATTGGGTGAAGCACCCGAGTTTGAGAGACAGAGATGAGGGCCACCTAGTCTTGAGGAGGGTGAGCCAGCCTATTATGGTCAGCCCATGGACACTGGTGGTAGGTATAATCATTCTCGACACAAAGATTACATTTCTGTGAGTTATGGCAACTCAGGCTAACATGACCATAGGCCAAGCAAATAATACAATGGGGCTTGTCACAGGTATGACTGAGGTGTGTCCGGGCACTGCATTTATGGCAAGTGTGAGGCTGACCCGGGTAAAAGCATAAACCCCTGTCTCTACCAATATAAAAACCACCTGGCAAGTGTATTATATCCCAATCAGTCTGTTTCAATTGCACTTTAACCTTCCAGCCCCCTGTCCAGATGAGGTCCTCATCCAAAATAGGACAAGGAGTCTCAAAAATGTCACAGAGCTGCTTAGGCCAGTATTGGACATCCACTATGCTCAATCCTTCATTGCAAAAAAGAAGGGTAATAATCCTGACCATAGGTTTAGTAAGGGGAATGAACATTAAGGGGGTCCATAAAGGCTGAGATTTCACCAATTCATATTTGGTCCAAAACCTTTCCAACGTATAAACATTCTTAAAACTTAATTCATAAATAGGCTCCCCCTTAACATGAATGAAGGCAAACAGTTCACTAGCAGAAATATCCAGTCTCACAGCATGGAATGCAATACTGCTTTCCTCTCAGGAGCAGTATTAAGGTCACCAAAATATTTCAAATTAACCGCATTCCTAAGCTGAGCTGGTTCACCCAAGTTCTGAAAAAGGTCACTGTGGTGAAAAGAATGGGCCGTTAAAGTCTCATCTGCAGGCAGAGAAGGCAAGGGAGGGTTATCCATGCATTGCAGGGAATCTTCGTCAGAGGAGGAATGCACTGAAAGGGAGGGTTGCAGTACCGAGGAAAAATCCTTATCAAGCATAGTATCCATAGCTGCAGTTGTCTGATGGCCAATGTTAGAGACGTGAGATGGAGCTGGAGAGCGAGGTTGCAACAAAACTGGTGGAAATTGAATAGGCAAGAGAGTAGTTATGGTAGGTAAAATGGGAACTGAGTTTTCCTGCATAATGTCCCAAGCACTTACTGCTCAAGGAGAGGTCCAGGGTGCACCAGGAAGTTGAGTCCAACCTGCAGCATAGACAGTGGAAGCCGGGGACCAGACAGAATCTGGAAGTGAGATACCTCTGTGGATGACCGTGGGAGTGAGTGAGCCAGGAGCAGTCGTGGTAGAACAGATAGGAGCAGAAAACAATCCCGGTAATGCAGCTTGTGGTAGTGCAGCTTGTAAGTCAGCCTGAGCAGAATTAAGTGGCAAATCAGAGTGTAAGTATTTGTCCTCCTGCACAATTTGCCGTAAGAGGGAGTGATGTTTGTAGAGCAAATCACAAATGCGATGAGGACAAGGTAGCAGTGCAGGTCCCAGGAGCAGTAATAGGAAGCTGGTCCAAAATCAGTGAGTCAATTTCAGAAGCAACAACAGTAGTAGAAGATGGGAGCACAATTGAAGGAGAATCCAAACAAGGCACATAGTCAGAATGACCATTTCTGTAGACACTTGGCTGAACAATAGGCATACTAGGCTGAGAATCAGGAGCTAAAACCTGGAGACAGAGAGCTGCATCACCACCACCTCCTCCAGGGTCCGGTACAGCAGCCATCTTGGCAAACTGCCAAACGTTCCCCCTGCTATAGAGTAGGGGAATTTCCCTAGTGCCCTGGACAAATTTCCCCCAATTCACTAAAAATACCACCAACAGTTTAATCTGGTTCAAGGTCAGTTGACATTCATCTGTATCCCCCCTCCCCAGGTCGTGCCTGAAAACAGGCAGAATTTGTCTAGTGCACTTACCCAGTCAAAAAAACTAAAATAAAAAATAAATAAAAAAAAACTTTCATGCACCAGAAAAGAAAGTCAGTGTGTGTTCTATGCTGGAAAGGGTACTGTATCAACTTACTTTGCTAAATCAGTAGGAGGAGAGAGAGCTTAACTGGGGGTGTGGCTTAGACACTATAAAAGCAGGTGACTCAAATTACAACTTCCTGTTGCTAGCCTTGCTTGTAGAGCAGAAAGCAGCTAACTAAAAGAAGCCACATGTTCTTATTAATTTAACACTTATATCTCAGCAGGAGTCAGTGTCTGTTGAGATTAAGCAGATACTTTATTAGAAGTAGAAGGGGTCTTATTTAGGGTTAAAAAAGAAAGAAAGAAAAGAAAGAAAGTCAGTGTGTGTTCTGTGCTGGAAGGGGTACTGTATCAACTTACTTTGCTAAACCAGTAGAAGGAAAGAGAGCTTAATTGGGGGTGTGGCTTAGACACTATAAAAGCAGGTGGCTCAAATTACAACTTCCTGTTGCTAGCCTTATTTCTTACTAATTGCCCTCCATCCCACACACCCTAAGCCAGTTCTACTTCTAATAGATTTCTTTGACTGGGTGACCAAAGTAGTAGACCAGGGAAGGGCTGTGGACATGGCCTACCTAGACTTTAGCAAGGCATTTGACACAGTCCCACACAAAAGATTATTAGTCAAATTAACCAGCCTGGGAGTGGGTCCCAGGGTGGTAGCCTGGGTAAAACATTGGCTGGACAACAGGACACAGAAGGTAATTGTAAATGGAGTCCACTCTGAAGAAAGGGCGTTACCAGTAGGGTACCGTGAGGGTTCAGTATTGGGTCCAGTCCTTTTAATGTCTTCATCAGTGACATTGCAGAGGGACTGGAAGGAAAGTATGCCTTTTGCAGATGACACAAAGATCTGCAACAGGGTTGATACACAAGGAGGCATGGAAAGGATGAAAGGGACTTGGCAAGGTTGGAGAATGGTCAGACGTATGGCAGCTAGGATTAAATGCAAAAAGTGCAAAATAATGCACCTGGGAAACAAGAACCCAGGGAAGAATACACAATGGTGGGAGGTAGTAACAACAACAAAACAGGAACGGGACCTAGGGGTAATCATATCAGATGACCTTAAGGTTAGCAAGCAATGTGAGAAGGCAGTAGAGAGGGCCGGGGTATACTGGGATGTATAGGAGAGGCATCAGCAGCAGAAAACAGGAAGTTGTTATCCTCTGTACAGACAGTTGGTGAGACCCCATCTGGAATACTGTGTCCAGTTCTGGAGACCCCATCTCCACAAGGACATAGACAGGATAGAGGCAGTCCAGAGGAGGGCAACTAAATGGTGCAGGGTCTGCAAGAGAAGCGTATGAGGAGAGACTGAAGGAGCTTAATATGTATACCCTTGAGGAAAGAAGGGAGAGGGGACATGATAGAAAAATTCAAGTACCTCAGGGAATCAACAAAGTCCAGGAGGGTAGTATCTTTCAGAAAAGAGACTTGCAAGAACAAGGGGACACAATTTAAAGATAGAAGGAGGCGGTTCAGGGGCAATGTGAGGAAGTATTATTTCACAGAGAGGGTAGTGGATGCATGGAACAGCCTTCCAAGGAAGTTGTGGGTCTAAAACTGTGGGAGAATTCAAGAATGCATGGGACAGACATAAGGCAATTCTTGTGGGGGGTAGGAAGAAATAGGCTGTTGGTTAACTAGGATCTGCGGCCTATCCTGTAGGTAGGGAAATGGGCAGACTAGATGGGCCTAGCAGTCCTTATCTGCCATCAAAGTCTATGTTTCTATGTTTCTGTGTTTCTACTTTTATAACCACTGGATTTGACTGTCAACAGGAACTTCCACAGAAGGAGCAGGACAGAGAGCTGTACCAGTTAAGGCAGAAGGAAGCAGGGAAGGAAGTCAGAATAGCAAAGGCCCAAACTGAGGAAAAGATAGCCAACTCAGTTAAGAAGGGGGATAAAACCTTTTTTAGGTACATCAGCGAGCGTAGAAAGACAAAGGGAAGGAGGGATAGTGAGGCTGAATAGAATGAACAGTGGGTGGGCAGAGGGGGACAGTGAAAAGCAGGAATACTGAATGAATATTTCTGCTAGTATTCACAAAAGAGGAGGGGAAGTGCCAATCCATTAACAGAAGCACTCTTGCTAGGGGGTCGATCCCAGTCCTTCACAGAAGAAAGGGTTCTGCAAGAACTCCTAAAACTGAAGGTGGACAAAGCAATGGGTCCTGATGGAATTCACCCAGAATTCTAAAAGAATTAAGGAGGAACTAGTGAAACCACTGGCTACTCTTTTAATAAATCATGGGAGGATGGTGTGGTACCCGAGGACTGGAGGAAGGTGGATGTGATTCTCTTCACAAAAGTGGGTCCAAGACAGAGGCAGGAAACTAAAGACCTGTCAGTTTGACCTCTGTGGTAGGGAAAGTGATGGAGTCACTTCTGAAGGAAAGAATAGTCAGGTACCTAGAGGCCAGTGGAGCACAGGACCCAAGGCAGCATGGGTTCATGCAGAGGTCATGTCAGACAAATCTAATAGATTTCTTTGACTGGGTGACCAAAGTAGTAGACAAGGGAGGGGCTGTGGACATGGCCTACCTAGACTTTAGCAGGCATTTGACACAGTCCCACAAAAAGATTAATAGTCAAATTAACCAGCCTGGGAGTGGGACCCAGGGTGGTAGCCTGGTAAAACATTGGCTGGACAACAGGACACAGAAGGTAATTGTAAATGGAGTCCATTCTGGAAGAAGGGGTGCTACTAGTGGGGTACCCCGTGAGGGTTCAGAGTTGGGTCCAGTCCCTTTTAATGTCTCTCATCAGTGACATTGCAGAAGGACTGAAGGAAAAGGCTGCCTTTTGCAGATGACACAAAATCTGCAACAGGGTTGATACACAAGGAGGCGTGGAAAGGATGAAAAGGGACTTGGCAAGGTTGGAGGAATGGTCAGAAGTATGGCAGCTAGGATTCAATGCAAAGAAGTGCAAAATAATGCATCTGGGAAATAAGAACCCAGGGGAAGAACACACAATGGATGGGAGGTAGTAACAACAACAAAACAGGAAAGAGACCTGGGGTAATCATATCAGATGACCTTAAGGTTGCAAGCAATGTGAGAAGGCAGTAGGGAGGGCTGGGGGTATACTGGGATGTATAGGGAGGCATCAGCAGCAGAAAACAGGAAGTTGTTATCCCTCTGTACAGACAGTTGGTGAGACCCCATCTGGAATACTGTGTCCAGTTCTGGAGACCCCATCTCCACAAGGACATAGACAGGATAGAGGCAGTCCAGAGGAGGGCAACAAATGGTGCAGGGTCTGCAAGAGAAGCCGATGAGGAGAGACTCAAGGAGCTTAATATGTATACCCTTGAGGAAAGAAGGGAGAGGGGGACATGATAGAAACTTTTAAGTACCTCAGTGGAATCAACAAAGTCCAAGAGGGTAGCATTTTTCAGAAAAAGAGACTTGCAAGAACAAGGGGACACAATTTAAAGATAGAAGGAGGGCGGTTCAGCGGCAATGTGAGGAAGTATTATTTCACAGAAAGGGTAGTGGATGCATGGAACAGCCTTCCTGAGGAGGTTGTGGGGTCTAAAACTGTGGGAGAATTCAAGAATGCATGGGACAGACATAAGGCAATTCTTGTGGGGGGGTAGGAAGAAATAGGCTGTTGGTTAACTAGGATCTGCGGCCTATCCTGAAGGTAGAGAAATGGGCAGACTAGATGGGCCTAGCGGTCCTTATCTGCCGTCAAAGTCTATGTTTCTATGTATGTTTCTATGTTTATGTTTCTATGTTTCCTGTTTGGCAGTAGGAAGGGAAGGATCATAGAGAAACATTGGTTTTGTCAGCCATAAAGGAAAAACATAGCTCACCCCCCCCCAGCTGCTGCTGATCTGACACTGAGCAAGGAAGGAGGAGGCTACTGAAGAATATAGGAAGTTGCTGTCCCAGAACAGGAAGGGTGAGAGTTGTAAGGAGAGGAGAGAGTAAGCATACAGAGAAACAGGAGAGGGGACACAAAATAAGACATGATAGGAGTGGTGCAGTGCAATGGCTGTGGGGCGGCAGTGTTCCTGGAGACATTCTGGAGGCTGCGATGCTGCCCTATTTGCAGGCACCTCTCTGGTCTGAGGGAGAAGGTTGCCCATCTCCAGGCTGACCTGGCTAGCATTCATGAAACCTCCTCCCCCACCCAGAGACCACCAGGACCAATTTCGTCCGGCATCTCCTTCTCTGAGATCCTGCCAGTCTGGGAGAGGGGAGCAGATGGACGGAAGGTCAGAGAAGGGGAGATAGGGGAGCTAAACATGTGGCTCAAGGGCTGGTGCCAAGAAAAAGGACACAGATTTGTAGGGAACTGGCAACAGTTCTGGGAGCGAAAGTTCTTTAAATTTGATGGACTGCATCTGACTAAGGAGGGAGTCAGTGCCTTGGGCAGAAGTTTGACGTCTTTGCAGAATATTTAAACTAGCAAATGGGGAGAGGGGTGCAGCACGCCATACGTCGAATGGGAAGAACACCCCTCCCCCCTCAGCTAGTGGTCAAACAATGATTCAGCATGTTTGCAGTTCATTTGCATCACCAGGTAAGAAAAGGTTTGTCTCCCCATACGCATTTACAGGGTAATGCCAAACCCTCACCCAACAACTAACACACCAAAATCTGGCCATGGAAAATCATGTACTCAAATGCTCACAGCCTGGGAAATAAGATCCCAGACCTGCAGGCAATAACGTCAGAGGCTAAACTGGACATAGTAGCAATTAGTGAGATGTGGTTTACCAGTAACCACACTTGGGAGACTTCAGTACCTGGCTATGTATTGTTCAGAAGAGACCGAGGTACTAAAAGGGGGGGAGGAGTGGCCCTGTATGTCAATGAAAATATCAAAGCTACAGAAATTCAGAATACACATAAGGAGCCAGACGAACTGTGGGTCACCCTGGAAACAGGAAATGGGACAGCCATAAGAACTGGGGTTGTCTACAGGCCCCCAGACCAGGGGGAGGACATAGACACATTACTGTTAGGAGATATACAAAACATGACAGCTAAAGGTGAGGTTCTGATAATGGGAGACTCCAACATGCCAGATACAGATTGGTCAATACCAGCAGGAACATCTGCCAGAACTAGACACATAGTGGAATCCCTGCAGGGGGAGGGCCTCAAACAACTGGTACAGCAACCCACAAGAGACAGGGCTATCCTAGATCTAGTATTGACTAACAAGGAAGGGATCACAGATCTCCAGGTAGAAGGTCACCTGGGGACCAGTGACCATCACATGGTATGGTTCAATTTGGCTACTACATCTAAATCATCCCATTCCAAGGCAAAAATATGGGACTTCAGAGGAGCTGACTTTGATAAGATGGCCAACAGAGTTAAGCTAGCCCTGGCAAAAAGAAACACAGGTGAGGGGGTACAGGTAAAGTGGGTAAGTATTAAGGATGCAATACTTGAAGCAACATCCCATTGTGTTAGACAGAAAAGGAAGTGCAAAGGAAGAAGGAAACCACTTTGGTTCTCAAATGCAGTAGCAGAAAAGGTCAGAGCCAAAAGGTTGGCCTTCAGGAAATATAAGGGAACACAGCGGGATAAAGATAGGGAGACATACCAAACTGCCCTAAGGGAAGCAGGGAAGGCAGTAAGGCAGGCAAAGTCCCAAACTGAGGAAACACTAGCACGAACAGTAAAAGAAGGTGACAAGACTTTCTATAGATACATTAGTGAAAGGAGAAAATCCAGAGGAGGTATTGCTAAGCTTAATGGAGAAAAGGGAGCATGAGGAGGAGGACCTGTAAAGGCATCTATCCTAAATAGATACTTTTGCTCAGTATTTACTGAAGAGAAGGTAGGGCAGGGCCCACAGCTCAGCATCATGGACACAGGGGAGGAGGTGACACTACCCCTTCACAAAAGAAAGGGTCCTACAAGAGCTTGCTAAGCTCAGGGTGGATAAGGCAATGAGACCTGATGGCATACATCCCAGGGTACTTAAGGAGCTAAAGGTGGAACTAGCAGAGTCATTAGCAGAACTGTTTAGTGAGTCTCTGAGCACAGGAGAGGTCCCAGAAGACTGGAGAAGGGCTCATGTGATCCCACCCACAAGAGTGGTAGCAGGAGGAGGTGGGGAACTCACAGACCAGTCAGTCTTACTTCAGTAGTGGTCAAGATTATGGAGGCACTCCTTAAGGAAAGGATAGTGCAACACCTGGAATCCATAGGGGCACAGGATCCAAGACAGCATGGGTTTACAAAAGGAAGGTCCTGTCAAACTAATCTCATAGATTTCTTTGACTGGGTAACTAGAGTGGTGGACCAAGGGGGGAGCAGTTGATGTCGCCACCTTGACTTGCAAAGCTTTTGACAGTGTTCCACATAGAAGATTGATAAATAAGCTGGGTAGGCCTGGTGGCAAGAAGTTGGTCAACTGGGTGGCAAACTGGATGACGGGCAGAAACAGAGAGTGGTGTAAATGGTATACAGTCAGAAGAGATGCAAGTCACAAGTGGAGTACCTCAGGGATCAGTTCTGGGGCCAGCCCTCTTCAACATCTTCATTAGTGACCTTGCAGATGGACTAGAGGGTAAGTCTTGTCTGTTTGCAGATGACACCAAGATCTGCAACAGAGTAGATGATCCAGATGGGGTGGGCAGAATGAGAAGAGATCTGGATAAACTAGCAAAATGGTCAGAAGAGTGGCAACTGGGATTTAATGCAAAGAAGTCCAAAATCATGCACATAGGGAAGAGAAACCCTGAAGCCACCTATAGGCTGGGAGGGGAGTTGCTAGCAGTCACAAAGGAAGAAAGAGAGTTGGGCATCATCATCACTGATGACCTAAAATCATCCAAGCAGACCTCTAAAGCAGTAGGTAAGGCTAGGGGGTGTTAGGGTGTGTAGTAGGGGTATCACAAGTTGTAAGAGGAGGAGGAATAATCCCTCTTTATAAGACACTGGTTAGGCCCCATCTGGAGTACTGCATGCAGTATTGGAGGCCACACCTTCACAAGGACATTAACCAAATTGAGGCAGTCCAGAGAAGGCAACCAAAATGGTGCAGGGACTGCATCAGAAGACATATGAGAACAGATTAACAGAGCTCAATATGTATACCTTGAGCAAAGGAGGGAGAGAGGTGATATGATCAAGGCATTCAAACACCTTAAGGGCATTAACTAAGGTGAAAGAGTCTAATATGTTTAAATATAAGAAAATAGCAGGACAAGAGGACACAGCATGAGATTAGAGGGGGCGCATTAAGGGGAAATGTAAGGAAATCTTTTCACAGAAAGGGTGTTGGATGCATGGAATGGCTTACTACAAGAAGTAGTGGCTATGAATACAGTGCAGGGCTTCAAACAGGCATGGGATAGGCATAAGGGAGCAATACAAATGACTATGAATAGATAGGCCACTGACAGAGCAAAGGCTGATGGCACATTTATAAGGCAGAAAAAGAAATGGGCAGACTGGATGGGCCTTACGTTCCTTATCTGCCGTCAACTTCTGTGTTTCTATGTTTCTAATTCCACTACCTCAGAGGTTGCCAAGAAAGAGGATAGGCTGGACCAGGGTGGGCTCAGGGAGGGAGGGAGAGGATGGTGGAACACAGTTGCATCCCTCCAGCTGTACCTCTCCACAATTCATTTGCTCTTCTAGTGGATAGTGGTTCCTCTATGGAGTCACCTGCAGTGGAGACCAAGGAGGCTGCTGGGAACCTTCACAAAGGAGACCCACAGGAAGGTGGCATGGGACCACAGAGGGGAAGGAAACAACTCCTTGTGGGGGACTCAATCATTAGGGGGGTAGAAATGGGGGAGGAATGGGAGAAGGAGGTAAGGTGCCTGCCTGGCACCACGGCTTGGAGGGACAGGAAGCAAATCCTCAGGATCATGGGAGCAGCTGCACAAGGGAGGGAGGGAGCTGGGTGTCTTTGTCCACCTAGGGACAAATGACCTGCTAGGAATGGGATCAGAGCAGTGCAAGAGGAGTTTGTAGAGTATTGGAGGGCTTCAGACAAGTAGCGCATACGGTAACCTTCTCAAAGGTGCTGCCTGTCTATGGCAAGGGTGATGCTAGGGTACTCCTCACCAAGGAATTCAATGAATGGTTGAAAAACTGGTGTGGAGCTCAGGGTTTTGGCTTCATCGTGGACTGGGAAGCCACCTGGAGAGACGCAGACCTATACTGGTGCGATGGTCTGCATCTGTCCGGGGGGGGACCAGGATCCTAGGCGAGAGGTTTAAATGCTTCACTGGCAAGTGTTTAAACTAGCCAAGGGGGGAGGCACTAAAAAGGAACAGGGAAATCTAAGCCTCCCCCACAAAACATGGTAATTAGTGAGGTAAACACCATGGTAGAGAAGTCATTGGGGAGCAGGACAGAGGTAAATGTAAAAAAAGGCAAAGGCAGTAAGGACAGAAATGGGGCTCAAAGGGGTACGGCCATCAAAAAGTGGAGGGTGATGAGTACCAATGCCCGTAGTCTGTGTAACAAGCTCCCTGAACTAGTGGCCTTGATGGAAGAGGGTTGCCTGGATATTGTGGCAGTCACAGAAACATGGTACACAGAGAGCCATGATTGGGAATGTCAACATACCAAGATACACAATCTACAGGAGGGACAGGGAGGGTAAAAGAGGAGGAGGAGTAGCTCTCTATGTAAAAGAAGGGATCAAAGCAACAGGACTAAAGAGTAAACAGGGAACAGATGAGACACTCTGGGTCAACCTGTAGACAGGAAATGACACCACAATCTGTATGGGGGTTGTATACAGACCCCCATCTCAGAGGGAGGGACTGGACAAGGAAATGCTAGAAGGCTTCCTTAGAATGGCCGAAAAAGGGGAGATATTGTTGATGGGGGACCTGAATATGCCAGATGTTTACTGGAGCACCTTTGCTGCAGGCACATCCAAGCGCAGGGTCATTCTTGATGCCCTACAGGGGGCATGCCTCAGACAGCTAGTATTGGAACCCACTTGGGAGGGAGCAATCTTAGACCTGGTACTCTCAAATGGGTATGGAGAAAGAATCTCAGATTTAGAAGTGGGTAGCCATCTGGAAACAAGCGACCACCAAACAGTGTAGTTCACGATAAACTCCATACAATCAAGCCATACAAAAGCAAGAGTATTGGAATTAAGGAGGGCTGACTTTGGGAAAATGAGAGAGTGCCTCAGAAAAGCACTAGAAAACAGGCAAGAAGGGGGTGGAGGAACAATGAGGAGTAATCAAAACAGCCATCACAGAGGCAACAAGCCTTTGTGTAAAGCAAATCAACAAAACACAATGAAGGAAAAAAAAAACGCCATGGTTCTCAAAAGAGGAGGCAGGGAAAGTTAAGGAGAACAGGATAGCACTCAGGAAATATAAGGAAACACAGAAGGACCAGGACAGAGAACTTCATCGGTTAAAGCAGAAAGAGGCTGGGAAGGCAGTCAGAATAGCAAAGGCCCAAACCAAGGAAAGGATAGCCAACTCTGTTAAGAAGGGGGATAAGACCTTTTATAGGTACATTAGGGAGCGAAGAAAGACCAAAGAAGAGATACTGAGGCTTAATGGGGGGATGGGTAGAGGGTGACAGTGAAAAAGCAGGGATACTGAATGAATATTTCTGCTCAGTATTCACTAAGGAAGAGGAGGGAGCGGTACCTAAACCAAACAAAAGAAACACTCTGAAGACGGGGGTTGATACCAGTCAATTTACAGAAGAAAGGGTTCTGAAAGAACTAATAAAATTGAAGGTGGACAAAGGAATGGGGCCTGATGGGATTCACCCAAGAATTCTAAAAGAACTAAGGGTTGAACTAGTGACACCGCTGACTACTCTCTTTAACAAATCATGGGATGATGAGGTGGTACCCGAGGACTGGAAGAGATTCCTCTTCACAAAAGTGGGAGCAGAACAGAGGCAGAAAACTACAAACAAGTTAGTTTGACCTCAGTGGTAGGGAAAATGATGGAATCATTTCTGAAGGAAAGAATTGTTGAGTACCTAGAGGCCAGTGGGGCACAGGACCCAAGGCAGCATGGATTCATGATAGGAAGGCCGTGTCAGATGAATCTAATAGATTTCTTTGACTGGGTGACCAAAGTAGTAGATCAGGGAGGGGCTATGGACATAGCCTACCTAGATTTTAGCAAGGCATTTGATACAGTCCCACACAAAAGATTAATACACAAGTTAGCCAGTATTGGAGTGGGTCCCAAGGTGGTAGCCTGGATAAAAAAATTGGCTAGATAACAGGACACAAAGGGTAGTAGTAAACGGAGTCCACAGTGAAGAAAGGAGGGTTATTAACGGGGTACCACAGGGTTCAGTACTGGGACCGGTCCTTTTCAATGTCTTTATAAGTGACATTGCAGAGGAACTGGAAGGAAAAGTATGTCTCTTTGCAGACGACACAAAGATCTGCAACAGTGTTGATACATAGATGGAGTGGAAAGGATGAGAAGGGACTTGGCAAGGTTGGAGGAATGGTCAAATGTATGGCAGCTCAGATTCAATGCAAAGAAGTGCAAGGTAATGCACCTGGGAAACAAAAACCCAGGGGAAGAGTACACAATGGGGGGTGAGATACTGACAACAGTAAAAATGGAAAGGGACTTGGAGGTAATTATATCAGATGACCTTAAAGTGGGCAAGCAAAGTGAGAAGGCAGTAAGGAAGGCTGGGGGGATATTAAGTTGCATAGGGAAAGGCATCAACAGTAGAAAACAGGAATTTGTTATCCCTCTGTACAGACAATTGGTGAGACCCTATCTGGAGTACTGTTTGCAGTTCTGGAGACCCCATCTCTGCAAAGACATAGACAGAGTGGAGGCTGTCCAGAGGAGGGCAACCAAAATGGTGCAGGGTCTGCACCAGAAGACATATCAAGAAAGACTAAAGGAGCTTAATATGTATACCCTGGAGGAAAAGAGGGAGAGAGACAACATGATAGAAACTTTTAAGTACCTCAAGGGAATCAACAAAGTCCAAGAGAGTGGCATCTTTCAGAAAAAGAGATGTGCAAAAATAAGGGGGCACAATTTGAAGGTAGAGGGGATGGCTCAGAGGTAATGTGAGGAAGTATTTTTCACAGAGTGGGTGTGAATGACAGGACAGCCTCCCTGAGGAGGTCGGGAGTCAAGAACAGTGGGGGAATTCAAGAATGCATGGGACAGACATAAGGCAGTCCTAGTTGGGGGTAGGAGGAAGTAAGCTGTAGGTTAACTAGGATCTGCAGCTTATCTGTTAGGTAGGAAAATGGGCAGACTAGGTAGGCCAAGCGGTCCTTATCTGCCGTCAAATTCTATGTTTCTATGTTTCATCCCAATATGAAGAATGCTGGTGTAAAAAGGCACCCCAGAAACACTCTCAAGGGGATTGTTGCAAAATCAATTTGCAATGGTTGTGCAACATTCCCTTGCACTGAGTATGTGGCCTATAGTTTTAAAAATGCTCAGTTTGGCATATCTGTACACAACATTTTTCAAAAGTGTGCCTTTTGACCAAATTGTGAATTTTATAACCCATTATTTTTTTAAACATAGTTTATCACTCACTGCCAGCAGGCTCGGTGGTGGTTATTCCAACCATGCACACTCCATCCCCACTCTAGCTGTCAGTGATCATGCTGCACAGCAGTGGGGGCTTTTTACATTTTTGTTCCCCAAAACCCTGCCCCTGTGGATGCCAGCTTGAAGGATGGAAGTCCAAACCATAGACGTGCTGACTAACGTCTCAGTCATGTGCCTAAATGTGTCCCACCTCCCCTCACTGCAAGTCCTGTCCCAGCACCCGTGCATCAATTGCCAGACACTACAGTGTGATGTGACAGCCCTGCCCCCTTCATAGGAGGAGGGCATCCAATGGGATGCTCAAGCACCTCCCCGGTCTGTCCCTGATGACCCAGGCTTGTTCCCAAATCAAGGTCACCTGCATTGCAAGCAGTTGTGCTACAGCTGAGCTGTCAGGCCAGCTTTTAAAACCCTCTTTTTTTTAAGAAATGTAGAAATGTGCAGTTTGGAACATTCATGTGCAAGTCATGTGAAAGTGCAATTTTATGTATAAATAGTGTTGTTTTTTTTTCCTCAGGATGATTTCAATAATGGGTTGAGATGAGCTAAATCCATGCCCAAAGTCAGCTATAAGTTGGAGGGAGCAGTCACAGGAAGGTTTGAATATTTCCTTGGCTTACCTTTTTGGGGACCATCACAAACTGAAAGACTGGAAGTGGGGAGGGAAGAATTTCAGTGGTCAGGGGGCCTTCAAGAGAATGTAGACTTTAGCATCAAAGGATGCTGTTTGAAAAATTGCACATCTTTGGAGTGTGAAATTATGCACTTTATAAAACATTCAGAAAATGGTACAAAGATTGTATACATTCCATGTGAATTGCAGTCTCATAGTGCCACAGAAAAGAGAGCAAGAGAGAGAGAAAGAGAGAGAGAGATTGAGTCTAGGCTGTGCACTGCCAGATATAGTGCCTGTGGCTGACATCATCTTCTTACACTAGAGTAGTTCAGTATCTCTTAGGATGCTGCTTCTTCTCCCTTTCCTAGTCTTCCTAAGATCATTTGACTTTTTATGCTGATGGCATGTAACTCACACCAATTAAGTTGTTCAGTCATATGCAGCCACCTCCGGCTACTGCACTTGGGTATTCAGACTCCCCCACAGATGTATATAAGCATTCGTCCAAGGAGGCTACTCTTAATGACTTTCTAATTAAGTACTCTAATGTTTATTACACAGGCATGTTAGATAAATTATCACCGGTTCCTGCAGGACATATATAGTTTGACTAGTGTTGTGTAGAATTTTCAAATTCTATCACAGTAGACTTCAGTAGAATTTCAAAAAAATGGAGTGGCAGATTCTGCTGTAGAGCAGCCTTTCCACTGTTCTGTTTTCTTTTCTTTTCCTGTGGAACATGTTATGTGACAGTTGTATGCAAATTATGTAAAAGTAAGTGAGTGAATCTCATAAGACATCCACCCACTTGTTTCCTAATAGCCCATACATGCCTCCCTCAGATTATGTTAAGATGTCCAGTTTTCTGTTTATTGCTATTTACATTGAGTATGCAGTATGAATGGGTAGAGATGCAGCAAATTTAAAATCTGCTGGCGAAGTGGACACTTCGCAGCCTAATGCTACATGAAGTGGCCATTGGAAAATGTTCACTTTGCCTTTGCATTATGTCTTTGCGTTGCCATTTAGCCTTAATGCGAAGTAAGGCAAAGTGATAACAATATAGGCAGCCCCCCACACATCACATGGCTTACAGTACTGTAAGTCACATGCTTTAGCCAGGCAGGGAGGAAGTGAATCATAAAAGCAGTTAGTTTCACTTTCTCCTTTACAGTGGTAGACGGAGGAAGCATTTTGTGTGTAGAGGAGAGTTTGGTAGTATTGTTCCTACATATCTTGCAAATTGCCAAAAAAAAAAATAGCTTTTTCAAAAAGCTGAATCTTTAGCTTTTTTGTAGTGTGTTTTTTCAGTTCTTTTTTGCTACTGATTTGTTTACAATCATATGAACATAAGAAATTTGCCAGCAGATAAAGGCCTAGAGGTCTATCAAGTCTACTCGAATGTGCAGCTAGCACCCCTTACTCTGCAGCTGCCCCTTCCCTTCCACCCTTCCCCTTCATTAACCCTCCCCATGTCCTGTCCCATCACCTTTTGAAGCAGTCCACTGTTCTACTGGATACTTCTGCAGGTAACGCATTCCACCCAGCCACCACCCTTTCTGTAGTAAAAAAGTGTCTCCTCATCTCCCTCCTGAACCTTCCTCCCTCCAGTGTCATATCATGGCCCCTGGTGTCCCTCCCCTCCCTTACTTTGAACAGCCCCTCTGTACCTGTCTTGTTTTTTCCTTTCATGTACTTAAAGGTTTCTATCATGTCCCCCCATCCCTCCTCTCCTCCAGTGAGTACATGTTCAACTCCCTCAGCCTCCTCTCATATGATAATTCCCCCACCCCATGATCATCTTTGTCTCCCTGCACTGCACCCCCTCCAGTAACTTAATGACCCTCTTCAGATACAGGCGCCAGTACTGCACGCAGTACTCCAGGTGCAGTCTAACTAATGACCTATACAGTGGCAGAATCATCTCCTCCCTCTCGAGGATATACCCCTTGGAATACAACCCAGCATTTTGTTGGCCTTAGCAGCTGCCTTCCTACATTGTGCTGAGTTGTTCATTAACCCTGTAATGAGCACTCACAGATCCTTCTCCTCCTCTGTCTGGGCTAGCTGCACTCCCACCAGCTGGTAACTCCTCCTTGGGTTCTTCATCCCTAAATGCAGCACCTTGCACTTTTTGGCATTAAACCCCAGTTGCCAGGTGTCTGACCAGGTTTCAAGCTTTGTCAGATCATCCTGCAACCCCTGCCATCCCCCAGGTAATTCAACACCTCTCCTACCTTGGTATCATCAGCAAACAGACTGATCTTGCGCTTGATGTCCAATGATATGTCTGCAATGAATATCCCAAACAACACTGGTCCCATTACCAAGCCCCGTGGAACACCACTCGTCACTACCCTTGGGTGTGAGAGCTCCCCCACCCACCACCACCACCACCCTCTGTTGCCTTCACTGAAGCCAGTTCCCTATCCATCTCACCAGCTTTGCACCCGACCCTGTGCCTACTAACTTACTTTCCATGCTTCCATGTGGCACCGAGTTGAATGCCTTACTGAAGTCCAGATACAGGACATCCACTGCATGGCCCCTGTCCAGTTGCCTAGTTACCCAGTCATAGAACTCCACCTGGTTGGTTTGGCAGGATCTGCCATGTATGAAGCCATGCTGTCTGCTGTCCTGTAGTCCTTTGGCCTCTAGGAGGGTCACCAGCCTCTCCTTCAGGATAGTCTACATTTGCTTACCCACAATGGATGTGAGGCTCATTGGTCTGTAGTTTCCCAGTTCATCCATGGGGCCACTCTTGTGGAAGGGCACCACATGAGCCATCCTCCAGTCCTGAGGTACACACCCCAAATGTAGTGAGGCATTACATAAGTCTGCCAAAGGTCCTGCAAGGACCTCTGTCAGCTCCTTCAGTACCCTGAGGTGAATGCCATCTGGGCCTGGCACCTTGTCCACCCTCAGTGCCTTCAAACCCTCCTGAACTCTTCCCTCCATGATTTTCCCATCTGTTACCCCCGCTTTCTGCCATTTTTCCCCCTTGGGTGTCAACCCCTCTTTTCTTTAGTAAATACTGAGCAGAAGCACTCATTTAGTGCTTCTGCCTTATTGCACCTTGCTTCCACCCAACCCCGCTCCTTTCTAATCCTTACCATGTGGTTCTTACAGCTTCTTTTCTCCCTGATGTACCTTCTCCCCTACTTAATGCCTTGTACGAGCCTGAGTTCCGTAGATGCCTTGGCTCCCCTAACTGCCCTTGTCACCTCCTTCGATTCTGTCAAGTACTCCACCCTGTCCTCCCCCCTCCTTGTTTTCTTGTACATCCTAAAGGCAGATCTTTTCCTCCTTACCTTTTCCATGACTTCCTTGCTCAACTAGCTCAGTTTCTTATCCCTAGCCTTCTTGCTCTGGGCCTTGCAGCAGGTTTTGGTTGCCTCCACTATCCCCAGCTTTATGAGCTCCCACCTCTGGTTAGTGTCCATACTAGATTGAATTCTGGCCAGGTACCTTTTTACCACTTCCCCATTCCTCCCAAAGTCAGCCCTCCTGAAGTCCAGCACTCTTGTGCCAGATTCCATTCCTTCTTTGCCCATATCCAATGTGAGCCATACTGAGTCATGGTCACTCCCTGACAGCGGTTCCTCCACTGTAAGTTATCTCACAAAGTCCCCATTTGCCTGGACAAGGTAAAGGGTATTCCCTAACCTGGTTGGTTCACTGACCATTTGCAGCAGGAAGCTGTCCTGGAAGGCATCCAGCAGTACCTACTCCCTTCTGTTCCTGGTTGTTGGAGTACTCCAGTCCACTCCTGGCATGTTGAAGTTCCCCACAATCACCACAAGAAACCTTCTCACAGGTCCTCCTGATCTGTCTCACTAGTTTCCTGTCTAACTCCTCTGTCTGAGATGGTGGCCTGTACACCACTCCCATTCTACGAATCCTATTCTTGGAATCCTGGATTTGCATCCAAAGTGACTCTGTACTACCCTCCTCCCCTTCCTCCCTTACACACTTCAGTCCTTCCTTCACATATAGTGCCACACCCCCTCCTTTCCCAATCCCCCTCTCCCTATGAAATAACCTGTACCCTGGTACAGACAGGTCTCAGTCATTGTATTGGGTGGCCCATGTTTCTGTGATGGCTACAATGTCCACTTCTCCCTCTGCCATGAGCACCTGTAGCTCTGCAGTTTTCCTCCCAAGGCTCCTAGCATTAAGGATAACCACCTTACACCCTTCCCCCATCCCATCCTGCCCTCCTTTACTAGCATCACCAATAGTACTTGCCATTTGTCCTTTGTCAATGTTATGGGGAGTAAGCTCATATGGTTTCCCAACCTGTGGTTTCTGCATGTATCTTGCCCAATTGCCACCCCCCGCTCCTAGTTTAAATTCCCAACTTCCTCTATGTACTCCTCCATCCTCTGTTTCAACACTTTCTTTCTCTTCTCGCTCAAGTGTAGGCTGTCCTTGGCATAGACACTACTGTCCTCCCAGGTCCCTCCACACACCCCCCCCAACAGCCCATGCCCTTTAGCACAACATCAGGTTCTTAGCCATCCGTTAAATTCCTCCATTCTCAGCTTTCTTGTTGTGCTTGCCTTGGGCACTGGAAGTTTCTCTGAAAAAGTTACTGATCTTTCTGCCCCCTCACATAATTGCCCTAGTTCCTCAAACCTCCTCTGGACTATATCTACTGTCTTGTCAGCCAGGTCGTTCATCCCAAGATGTATAATTAAATGATGCTTGTCCCTACCGCTTATAGCATATTTCAGAACAGATTGTCCCACCCTTTCCTCTGTCATTCCTAGCATGGCCTTCACCCAAATGCGACTATGCCTCTCCTCTTGTTACCCCACCTGACTCCTCTTAGTATTGAGTCCCCCAGCACTAAGATTCCACCACTCTTACTCCCTGCTTGCTTCCATTCATCTCCTTCTCTCATTTCTGGCTCCTTTTCCTCCTCCTGCACATTATTTCCCTCTTTTCCCCCATTGCAATTCTCCCAGCAGAACTTCCCTCCACTCCAGTTTGGTCCAGGCATTTATCAATTACTCCTCTAATTTCATCATTTCCCTCCTCCACCTTCTTCCTCTCTAGAGCAGTGCAAAACTATTTTCTGAAGACCCGTCACAAATGCCCACTCCCTCTCTCTTCTTAGTAACCTATTCTCTTCCTTCCATTCCATGACTTTAGCCACTTCCTCGCCTCCCCTCACAAGTCCCTATCTCCTCCTTCCATTCATCTTTTGTCTCCTGACCTGGTTTCCCCGGCAATTGTTCTTCCTGGCCTGGGCCCCTTTGTCTCTGCCTCCCTTCTTCTGACCCTCTCCTCACCACTGTTAGCTTAAATTGCCCTCCCTCATCTCCCCTTCTTCTTCTTCCCCCCAGTATTGGGCTAAACCCACCCCCAATCTGCCTTGCCTGTCTTAGTTCCTTCTGCAGACCATCGATATCCTTTCTAAGTTTCTGTATGTGGTTGCACACTAAACATCCTCCTACACTCCAGGCAATTTTTAGAAAGATCGGTGCACCATAGTTGTTGCAGCCTACCACCCTACCCATTGCTGTCATTGCCCTCCTGCAACCCCCCACCCTTCCAGATGCAGGATACCAAAGACTCCCCCAAGTCTCCCCTCAATCAATGCAAAACATTCTTTTCTTAATTTCCCTTACCCCCTTTGTTGTACATGTTTAGATAGATTGAGCAACTTCTTTTTATATTCCTATCCTTCCTATCCACACTCAAAAAGAGACTTTAAGTAGCTATGGCACAACCTTCTTCAAACTTCTACTCCTCCTTTCCCCAATGCAATAGCAATGCAAAGAAGTAATAATGATAGATCCTAGATTTGCAGTTACTTCCCTTCCACTGAGATAGCAGTCACCTCCTCACTCACTGCTGTTCCTTTCCTAGATGTCTGCTTCTGTTATGACAGGTGCATATCCTTTGCCTGTTTGAGGAAGCGATGTCAGAACCCCTGGTATAAAGGAAATCACAGACCAGGGGCAGGTGGGGGAGGGGTTTGGGGGTGGGACCAGCCCAATACTTCCAGAAACAATCAGGTAGCTGAGGCCCCTGGTCAGACCATTAGCATCCTTCCCCCACTATGCAGTAAACTTTTCAGCTAGTGAAGCTAGCAACAATGAATAACAATTCTACTCAAAGCTCCCAAAATAGTGATTTGTGTGTTTGTAAAGTATTTATATAGATTTTCTAGAAAAGTTATGTTTGTTAAACACAATGAGGCAAGTGCTATGCATTTTGGCATTGTTTTAGCACTTTTATGAATAAAACATAAACCAGTTTTTGGAGTTAAATAAACCCTGGTTTATGTGGTGTGCAGGTGTGCTGTGGCCCCCGGGGGACAAATTTGGGGACCAGTGGGCAGTGCACGCATATGGCATACCACCACTAGGTGGAGTGGCAGACTTCCACCAAAGGTGTCCACCTGCTGGCCCTTCTGTGGCAGTGGCAGAGGGTGCTGGGGGTGTTGTTCCTCACTGCCACAGCAGGAGGAGGGCCATAGCAGTAGATGCTCTACCACCAGCACCACCCTCACCACCACCACCACTACTACCTGGCTTTCCTGCTGCAGTGAACACTGCCACAGTGCCTGCAGCACAAGCAGACATTGCACTGGTGTAGGTGGCCCTTGAGGAAAGCAACAAGAGGGTGGGTGCTGTGCAGCAGCAAGTGGTGCTGATCCAGCAACAGCAGCTGCAGATAGTCTTAATGCTCCACCTGCTGCTGGAACATCATGGAATCCCCATTAATGTATTTGTTTCTGGACCCCCCACACACACACACAGCTGCAGTGTTTTGTGATTTTTTTTTTATGTTTAATAATAGACAGTCATACAAGTACATGCTCCTATTGCCCTGTTGTTATAATGCCGTGTCTCAGTAATGTTTACTTTCTGTTCTGGAGTGGTTGTGGAAAAGCTGGTATGAGCAGTGCAAGTATAATGTGCTAAAATTGCATGTGTGCAGTCAGTGTTTTGAGTATGTGTGTGTGTGTGTGTGTGTGTGACATTAGACATTGTGCAGCTTCTTGCAAACATATATTACTGACTTGTAGTGTTTATGGTAGAAAGAATAGCGAGCAGAATAATGTATATTTTATTGTCACCATCATCATCAGCTGACTAAGTGATACTAAATTTTTTCAGAAGTGTCTGGCTAGAGTGCACCTTAGTCACATACTGCACATGTGACTTTTAGGAGAGCATAAGTTTTTTGTGCTATGATCTCCGCTAAGTCATATGTACATTGTAAGTAACTGAGGTGCACAGTGACCCAATACCTCTTAAAAAATATCATTTCACTTACTCCGCTGGTGCAGATGGTACAAATAAAATATATGTCATGTATTCTTTATCTTTATTCTTGGGATACTGCAACAAGTCACACCATATGTATGTTTGCATGAAGCTGGACAATGTATGCAAACACAGAAAAGAACACTGACAGCACACATGCAGTTTAGCACAACATACTTTTACTGCTCAGTCATGCTTTTTGTGAAACACTTCAAATCATGAGTCCCAACACAAACTAAAAATTACTGAGGCTCCATAAATATTTAATTTGTGAAATAGATATTAAAGAGAATCACCAACTTACAGAATTGCACCCTATATATGAGCGCCTTACTTCCAGGGGAATCTTTCTTGCTCTACACATCCTTACAAAGTGCAATACTTTTCTGGCAAAAAAACACCCATAATTTCATTAAAGTGGGTCACAGTGGACTTCCGATTCTGAAGAGATACCCAAGTTCTGCCCTCCACGCTCAGCAACTTTATGATATGATGCCAGGGAAGGCGCAGATGCTCCATTATATTGAATGGCTGGCAGCTTTCTGAATGTTTCTTTATGTTATAATGGTCAGTTTGTGGTGAAACATGGGCACGTTTCCGGTAACAAGAGCCTTGTTAACAGAAATGTGCCCACATTTCACCACGAACTGACCATTATAACATAAAGAAACATTAGGAAAGCTGCCAGCCATTCAGTATAATGAAGCATGCCCCACGCTCTCCCTGGCATCATGTCATAAAGTTGCTGAGTGTGGGGGAGTGGGGCACAGAACTTGTGCGGCTCTTCAGAATGGGAAGTCCCCTGTGATCCACTTTATGGGCATTTTTGCAAGAAAAGAATTGCATTATGTAAGGACATGTGGAGCAAGAAAGATTCATCTGTAGGTAAGGCACCAATATATTGGGTGCAGCACCATAATAACTATGTAACTTGGTGAATCTCTTTAAAGCAGCAGTGCAACAGACTGCTGAAAATTTTGACCTATACGTTTTAATGCTATTTTACATTGCCACTTTATGTACATCCTGACTTGTACGATACTATGATTTCTAGTATTTAAGTCTGCTTTACTACTTTTTTTCATGTCTGAAATAATAAAAGGAGCACTCCTTTTAATACGGTGCGGACCAGGTCTTTGTCAGTATTTTCCACTGCTTTTCTCCATCAGTTGTTATACATCACTTCTGTTGTAAAATTAACAGTTATGCAGCAGGCAGTGTTTTATGACCTCACAGAACAATATTTATTGAAAAACAACTGCAAATAGTGATACATACCTGGTCAGAACAATATTAAAAGGTGTGCTCCTTTTTTTTTTTCAGACATGAGAAAAAGTATTAAAGCAGACACAAACTGTGAAAAGAAGGGTATCATACAAGTCAGGTGGTAACTAGTGGCTGGCAATGTAAATAGCATAAAAAAGTATAGGTCAAAACTGTCACCACATTCTTGCAGTGCTGCTTTAATTTATCATATAAGTATGACATTATGTGCTCATAATCACAACACACAAAATGCATCTGTCTTGACAAGTGGTAACAAAGTGAAATGGGAGCGTTACACCACATACAAAGTCCCCCAGAATTTTTTGTGCAGCAGTCATGCTTGCAGTGTCCACACAGAGTCCCCAGATGTTTTCTGCATCCCCAAAATGCATCTGCCTTGTGTCCAGAAAACTGACAAGTGGTAACGAAGTGAAATGGGAGCGTTACACCACATACAAAGTCCCGTCAGAAATTGACTGTAAGCAAACTGTTGCTGGTCCAATGTGTGCTGTGTGTCCTGCAAATGCATTGTGAATCCAATCATCTCAACCAGATGGAAGGGTGCCCTTTGTCTGTACACTGATAATAGCCTTGGTGAGTTGCGATATAGATATATATTAGATAACCCACTCTTAGGTGTGCGGTTGCACGCTGATATACGCACGCCTTGGTGTGCTTTGTACGCATGAGGCTACAGGTTGAGTGCGTCAACCACCCAAGGCATGCATATATCAGAGCTTGACTGCACAAAGTAGAGTGGGTTATCTATCTTATAAAATGGCAAAATAGTTTTTAGGGGTAAAAGTGCAGTGTGTGTCATGCTCTGATATATGCACAGTCATGTGATGGGATCCAACAAATCAGCAGAAATAATTTTCCTACCTATTTTATAATACTATATATATATATATATATATATATATACATATATATATATATATATATATATATATATATATATATATATATATATATACATATATATATATATATATATATATATATGTATTTTGTAAGTGGGGTTGACTTATATAGACATGTACTCATTGTATTATTCTGTATCACAGGTCACAGATGCTGTTAGTGTGCACATTCCAGTGCCTGATGAGAACTTTTTGCATTGGAATTGGAAATGGATAACTCTCCAGCCAATGAAGGTAAGTATTTTTTTTGGGGGGAGCATATTTACAGGTAGGGCTCATTAATGGTTTCTTATTTGGTTACTTCTTCGCAGACTTCATCTGCATCCTTCTCAAGTCTGGTTGGTAATGATGGTCATGGTCATCAATTAAAACAACTTCTGACACTGGCGGTGGATGTTGGTGGTGATAGCTGTGGTACATGATGACATTCCCTGTGACATCTTCCTGCATCTGGTGGTGGTGGCAGTGGCTAACATTGGTCCTGGTGGTGGTGGTCCAGGGGGGCACACAAAGTCATTCTCTGTGGTGGCAGTGGCTAACAGCAGTCCTGGTGGTGGTGTTCCAGGGAGGCACACAAAGTCATGAAAAAGAAAACATGTATCATACAGAAAATGTCACCACCTTTTAACAACTTCAGTTAAAACCTGCCAACATTAACCACATCATCATCCTCATAAAAAATCTGCCCTCACAGTCATCTATTTCTGATGTCTGACCACTGGGAAATTCTTTCTCCATTGTGTCATCATCTACGTCAGTGGTAGGTCATTTCATGCTGCCACTGCCAGTGCCACCAGAATGGTCCATTTCTACATCACCAAAACCACCATGATTAGGCAGGGGTATGATACCGGCGTTGCAGTCTGTGCTGGTATGTGCCTCTCATTTATTGTTATGAATGTTAGCAAACTAACATTCGCAGGAGAGAGGTTAGTCCGACGATCCCTAACTATTGCACCTGCTGAGCTGAATACCCTCTTGATAATTACACTGGAGGGTGGCATGTGAGGTACTTCAGTGCCACTGCAGTCAGCACTGGCCATTCACTGACCTTTCCGCTCCAGTACAAAAGAGGATTATCAGTTATTGTCAGATGCCTGTTTTCAGACAAGTATGACTCAACCATTCTCTCTGCTGTACTAAGTCCAGTGGTTGATGCATCATCCTGTTCTCCGGAATAATTTATTTTACAAATCCCCACTTGATGCAAAGCCTCCCAAAGTCGGTTGACACCAACCGCTTTGGATGACAGACCACCTGGAGCTGCAGTCCCCTTCCCCTTACAGGATATGCTCGATACTCCTCCAGGCACACCTTCAGCCTGATTATGCTGCAGAGGCTTGCTGACCTTGGCACATGACTTCTGTGCCCCATGAACTAAGCGTGCCAGTTGCTCACTGACATTTTTTACCTGTTCAGGCCCTCCCTACAGTACTGAGGCAATTCCACGTTTGTGTCATGGGTCCAGCATTGTTGCTATGGCAAAGTTGTCACTACGCTGACTGCTCAAAATGTGGCGATTCTGGTCGAATACTGTCAGCATGTGTTTCAGCAACATATTGCTAGCACTGTCTCCAGCAACGTCAAGGCCATGCTATACATTCACCACTGTCTGCTTCAGCACCTGCAGCAGTGGAATTGATTGGGTAATGGAGGCAGACTTGCCACTCACTGCCTCTGTGGCATGTTCAAAAGGCCACAAAATTGTTGTTACAGAATCGATGAGACACTACTGTTCAGTCATCATAAACATGGAGGCCCCAGAACTGTCACGGTTAATGTGCATCACAAGATATTCTGAGATGGCTTTGTATTGTTCATATAACCTCTCTGCCATGTATAAAGTGGAGTTCCACTGGGTGACAACTTCCAGCTTCAAGATGTGCTGAGGGAGGCTGTTTCACATCTGCAGCTGCTGAAGTTGGTCCTAGGCCTTTGCAAATAGCGAAAATTGAAAACAGATACGGCATGCAACTGTCAGCATTTCCTTTACATCTGGATGCTGCAGAGACTCCTGCACCACAAGATTTTAACAATGGGTCATGCGTGGAACACGAAAAAAGCCATCATCCATGATGCATTTCACCACATTTGACTCATTGTCACTTGCTATGAACCCAGCTCTCAGGGATAGGGGGTTCAGCCACTTGTCAGTTTTAGTCAGTACCACGTCTAACATGTTTTCACCAGTGTGTGAACAGGTCACTTTGTGCATAGCAATCATTGCATGATGTTGAATTCCTGGAAGATTGCTACCATGACACTCCATCTTACTTCACTGATTATTCACACTACCAATATCACAAACAACCCCAGGCACCTGCACCCAGTGTGCAATTTTACATAAATATGAACTCCCTGCCATTTTGCCACTTGTCCACATATCCGCACTTAAATGGATGAATGGAGAAGAGGAATGTTGAAGGGCATGTCCTACTGAGTCAGACACAGTACAGTACAACTCAGGGACAGCACAGGTCAAAAAGTATATCCTGGATGGGACTTTTCATTTTGGACAGGCACGTGCAGCAAACCACTGGAACCCAGAATTTTCCACAAAGGAGAAGGACAAAAGATCAATTGCCAGCATTTCAGCTACAGCAGCATTAAGTTCAAGTGGCACTGTATGATTGGATGGGTACTTCAGCTTATGGGCAAAAACACTAATGTGGGCTGACGAATGTTTTACATGGGGTGTGATGACAAATCGTTCTGCTCTACGAATGGCAGGGGGTGGAGAGTGGACATTTGATGATGACGTTTGCACAGGTGATGATGACAAACCCACAAATGCAGTTATTTTGCCAGATTTACCAACCGGGGTTGATTTGATTTGATTTACCCTTTCACTAGACATACTGCATTCACCACCACCACCAAAACTGGTACTCTCACCAGCTCTGAACATTTAAAAATCATTATGCTGCTCCACCTCATCGTGCCTGTAGTGATCCTCTGCTCTTATTTCCTCACTACTCACACATTTAATTTCCTACTGGATTTATCAGTCATGGAAGGGGATAACATGCTCATTATGGTTGATGATGAGGGTAAACGCCCTGTTGTGGTATTAGCTGCCATCTTGTTCTGGGTCCACAGTGCCATGCGCCTATTCTTAAGATGTGTATGCTTTTCTCCTGTGCCCAGATGGCTCCCCTTTTTACCTTGACTCACACACACATGGCAATCCTGGCAGGTTGCAACTGGCTCATCATTTGCATCTTGCACAAAAAATCCCAAACAAGGGATTGTGTTGCTCTACTTTTTACATGTCCATGATGCTGCTTATTGGACTCCGTTCTTTTAAGCCATAAAGTGTGTGTGAGGGGGGGTGCTACATGATTTTTTGGGCAGAACACACTTGGACTGCAACTGACCACCATGATTACTTATCATTACTCGGTCATAATCATCATCAACAACACCATCAACTGAAACTGATAAATCACACATTTTTACGGGGGATTAATGCAGACAGACCCAGACACAGCCACCTTGAATTTCTTTTTCTTCAGTTCCCAAATGGGGTCACTTACATCATCATCATAAATATCAACATCACCCACATCCACATCTTCTGCTTGGCTGCTGGCATATGGACCGCATGTTGCAACCACAGCAGCATCATCATCTTCAGATTCATCATCAACACCACTACCACCTGTTATTTTTTCACCACACCGTGAATCACTGCATGGAAAATGCGTGACCTGAACTGTGGTGGAAGAAATGTCATATTGTATGCTATCGTTGACATGATTGTCAGAATCCTCATGTTCAGTTACTGGGAAGTATGACATCATCTACACTGCCACTCACTCACACTGCTTCACATGTCACTATATTTTTGGACATGGTACACTGGTCAGAAGTGAAACTTGAGGCAGCAATAATCCCTAGCAGCCAGATGTCCTCAGCCCAACCCCACTCTACCCCATCACCTAAACAGCACGGGCAGCAGTAGCAGACGGCACAACTTTCCTCTCACCACGCGGTCAGTTTCCAACTGAGCTGTCAATGAATGAGCTTCATTGACAGCTCAGTCAGCATGCTGGCCATGGAGGAGAGAGATGGCTGTGCTGATCTGCCGCTGCTGTTCCAGGATTTAGGATGGGGTGAGAGTGGGGTTGTGGCAGCTGGTGGGGACATCTGGCTGCTGGGGAGGCTGGGTGGGGGGCACTGGATCACCAGGGAACGAGATTAGGAACTGAGGAGGGATTGGATTCAGGAGGGGGTTTAAAATGAAAAAAAAACACTAGACCACCAGAGATTTTTTTTATTAACAGGATAATAAGGAGTGAGTGGACTAAAGGAAGAGATATGGAGGGATACAGGTGGGGGGGTGTTACCGTACATATCTGCAGCGGGTGGTGGGTGGGTTATTACCAGGTGGAGGGGAGGGACCACTAGCCACCATGGATAATTTAATTATTTAATTACAATTACATGTAGGACAAGTAGGGGGAGGGACCGCTAAACACCAGGGATCTACTTATTGTGTTATACCCTGTATAAAGACTTTCTAACTGGTGAAATTTCGCCCATGGAGGGAAGGCGAAAATTTTGTTGCAGAAGGCGAAATTTTGCCTGTGGAAGGTGAAATTTTGCCTCGTCAAAATTCCGATTTCTGCAGGAAAATTTCGCAAAGTGCTCCACGATGCCAATTTACCCACTTCGCCAGCACTCCATGGGTGAAATTTAAATTCACTGCATCACTACTTGCTATTGGTCAGGGCATCCTTCTACCTCTATTGGATTTCTGATTCCCCATTGTATCTCAAACCACAAATCACCAAATCATCCAACTCCATACTGCATACAATAGCATTTATCAGTTTCTCTTACTTGCCCCATTTACTACCCACTACTGTTCACTATATGCCTCAACTGGGGAGTTCTCCTCCCAGGCTCATCGGTACCTACTTAAGGGGGCCCCTTATTTATAAATCACTTAACAAAAGTGACTTCTCCCCTTAATTACATTTCTTTCCATCAAACCTGGTACAAGGGAACTGAAATCCTCCTCTCAACAGCTGCATGATTATCTCTGGTCCTCCCTGAACATGGGACAGAGAGCCTTTTCTGTAGCAGCCCTAAGGTTCTGGAACAGCCTGCCAACCTCTCTTCATTATTTGGTTTCTCAAAGTTATTTTAAATCTAAGTAGAAATGTGTCCTGCTATCTGCTTCCACCTGTAATTGCCCCTCCTGGCCACAGCCTGGATGGATACGTTGCCACCCTACTTTACTAATGAGTGCATTCTCCTCCTGCTACTCACCAAGATACATTTCCACAGCTGCTAAATGAACTGATTACCCTTCCTTGCCTACTTACTGCCTCTGTTTTGTCCTCTACGACTCTTTACCTGCTCTTAGCTGACACTCATTACAAATTCTCTTACTCAGTTTTGCACTGATGCATTGTCATTGCATTTATTCACATAGGCCTTTTAACTGCTGTACTGTTCTGTATACCTTGTAATTTGTATATCTCTGCTTTGCTTTGTACCCCTGGAATGCCATTCCTATGATTTGTGTACTGTACTGAATACCTTGTAATTTGTATACCTCTGCTTTGTTTCGTACCACTGGAATGCCCTTCCTATGAATTGTACTAATTCCTTAAGTTTCCCATGTGGCTAGCATCTGAGAATCTCATTCTCAATCTCTATATACTTTGCTTTGCTCAAGCTATGTTTTGACTCATGTACCTAATTGTGACATCCTGATACAAACATACAAACATATGAAATGTGTCAGCAGATAAAGGCCTACAGGTCTATCAAGTCTGCCGAATGTGCAGCTAGCACCCCTTATTCTGCAGCTGCCCCTCCCTTCCACCCTTCCCCCTCCATTGACCCTCCCCCTAGTCATGTCCCATCCCATTTTGAAACAGTCCACTGTTCTACTGGATACTGCTTCTGCAGGAAACACATTCCACCCAGCTACCACCCTCTCTGTAAAAAAAGTGTCTCCTCATCTTCCTCTAGAACCTTCCTCCCTCCAGCCTCATATCATGGCCCCTGGTGTCCCTCCCCTCCCTTACTTTGAAAATCCCCTCTGTACCTGTCTTGTTTTTTCCTTTCATGTACTTAAAGGTTTCAATCAAGTCCTCCCTATTCCTCCTTTCCTCCATCGAGTACATGTTCAGCTGCCTCAGCCTCCTCTCCTATGATAAGTCCCCCAGGCCCTTGATCATCTTTGTTGCCCTATGCTGCACCCCCCTTTAGTAACTTAATGTCCCTCTTCAGATGTAGGCACCAGTACTGCATGCAGTACTCCAGGTGTGGTCTAACTAATGACCTATACAGTGGCAGAATCACCTCCTCCCTCCTTTAGGATATACCCCTTGCAATGCAACCCAGCATTTTGTTGGCCTTTGCAGCTGCCTTCCTACTTTGTGCCTAGTTGTTCATTGACCCTGTAATGAGCACCCCCAGATCCTTCTCCTCCTCTGTCTGGGCTAGCTGCACTCCCCCCCAGCTGGTATCTTCTTCTTGGGTTCTTCACCCCAAAATGCAGCACCTTGCACTTTTTGGCATTAAACCCCAATTGCCAGGTGTCTGACCAGGTGTCAAGCTTTGCCAGATCATCTTGCAACCCCTGCCATCCCCCTAGGTCGTCTACCACTGCTCCCATCTTGGTATCATCAGCAAATAGACTGATCTTGCTCTTGATGTCCAATGATATGTCTGCTATGAATATCCCAGACAACACTGGTCCCAGCACTGAGCCTTGTGGAACACCGCCATCACAACCCCTTGGGTGTGAGAGCTCCCCACCCACCCACCACCACCCTCTGTTGACTTCTGAAGCCAGTTCCTACCCATCTCACCAGCTTTGCACCCACCCCTGTGCCTTCTAACTTACTTCCCAGCCTTCCATGTGGCACTGAGTCGAATGCCTTACTGAAGTCCAGATACCGGACATCCACTACATGGCCCCTGTCCAGTTGCCTAGTTACCCAATCATAGAACTCCACCAGATTGGTTTGGCAGGATCTGCCATGTATGAAGCCATGCTGTCTGCTGTCCTGTAGTCCTTTGGCCTCTAGAAGGGCCACCAGCCTCTCCTTCAGGATAATCTCCATCAGATTACCCACGATGAATGTGAGGCTCACCGGTCTGTAGTTCCCCAGTTGATCCTTGGGGTCACTCTTGTGGAGGGGCACCACATGAACCATCCTCCAATCCTGAGGAACATACCCTGAGTGTAGTGAGGCTCTAAATAGGTCTGCCAAAGGTCCTACAAGAACCTCTGCCAGCTCCTTCAGTACCCTGGGGTGGATGCCATCTGGGCCTGGTGACTTGTCCATGGTCAGTGCCTTCAAACCCTCCCTAACTCTGCCCTTCATGATTTCCTCATCTGTCACCCCCTCCTCCCATTTCGGCCATTCCTCCCCCTTATCACCCCCCTTCTTCTTAGTAAATACCGAGCAGAAGTAGCTCTTCTGCCTTATTGCACCCTGCTTCCACCCAACCCCCTTCTTTCCTAATCCTTACTATGTGGTCCTTACAGCTCCTTTTCTCCCTGATGTGCCTAAAGAAGTCATTCTCCCCCTCCTTAATGCCTTGTGTAAGCCTGAGCTCCGTAGATGCCTTGGCTCCCCTAACTGCCCACGTTACCTCCTTTAATTCCATTAGGTGCTCCTCCCTGTCCTCCCCCATCCCTGTTTTCATATACCTCCTCAAGGCAGCTCTTTTCCTCCTTACCTTTTCCATGACCTCATTCTTCAGCCAGCTTGGTTTCTTAGTTCTAGCCTTCTTGCTCTGAGCCTTGCAGCAGGTTTTGGTTTCATCCACTACCCTCAGCTTTTTGAGCTTCCACTTCTGGTTAGTGCCCGTACTAGGCTGAATTCTGACCAGGTCCACCAGCACGGCTTGTTGACTCTACCATTCTTATGCCTTATCCTTGTACATGAGCTAATACCTTTTACCACTTCCCCCATCCTCCCAAAGTCAGCCCTCCTGAAGTCCAGCACTCTTGTGCCAGATTCCACTCATTCCTTACCCATATCCAAAGTGAGCCATACTGAGGAGTGGTGGTCACTCCCTGACAGCGTCTCTTCCACAGTAAGTTCAGTCACAAACTCCCCATTTGCCAGCACAAGGTCAAGGGTATTTCCTAACCTGGTTGGTTCATTGCCCATCTGCAGCAAGAAGCTGTCCTGTTGGCCAAGGTCATACCTGAAAATGGTCCCTGGGATCAGTGTACCTGCCCAGTTATTAAATAAATAAATAAATTCCATGATATACTGTAGATGTCTTTCAGCAGAAACTTGTTCCATGAATGATGACACTATGTGAGTGGCAATGCCTTACAGACAGGCTTTCCACACCATGTTGCTCCCCAGGAACCTTGTAGTATTGTATGTGGCTGAATTGTCAAAAGTCAACATTTGGCACAAGCCCCGAGTGCAAAGTAATGGCATTACGGGGCTTCATGCAATCACATAGCCAGAGATTGGGATTTTAAATCCAGTGCACCAATTGTAGCAAGTTAGATCAATGTTTTCTGGTCTTGCTTGCTTCAATCCCAGGGACCCTTTTTTACAGTGCTTGCACCAAAGGGTTGGTGCAAGCTGCTGTAAATTGCGTGAAGTGTCACAACTGCTTCCTACCTACAAAAATCAGGTGCAATTGCAGCAAAGATGATTGGCACAGTTGTGATGCAGAAAGGGTTTGATTCAGGCCCTGATCCAAGTCCTGTGTCGCCCTTTGAAAATCATGCCCGTGAGATTTTCAGGAAAAAAGGATCTGCTATCTGAAGCTGCTGTAGAATTATCGAAGAGATCAGACCCCAGATCTTGTTAAATATCTGCTTAGTCCTGTATAGTTTTATTGGAGACATTTAGTTAAAGTGCCAAAAAGAATCTTACTTATTTTATTGCTAGATTTTGCACCTTATATTCTGATATAGTGTGCTCTAATTACTGTAGCGTGTTTAATGAGATAGTAATAATTAGCAATCAGAAAATAATACAAAAATAATACAAAAAAATAAGTCTACATAAAGACATTAGACTCATTTTCTCCTGGTGGCCATTTTGGGTGAGATCCAGCAATGGATGGTTCTGACACCATATGACATCTATGGGAACAAATCAGCTTTTAGTGCAGTTTATTTTCTCTTTGTATTTGTAGTCTTGGTTAACTTTTTAGTTCTTGCTTACTGCTGCATTTGCACAGCAGCATGAAGGTGCTATGGATCTCTGGACACAGTCCAGTAATATCTAGCATAAGAGATAAGCACAAACTGAGGCTCAGCGAATACTTAAATTAAAGGTTATGCAAACCAGCTCATTTGAGAACTATTTTTAGTGGGCACTCACTTTTGCAGCAAAATAATTCATTGTATCCAGTGTTGTTAGTGCATGTTGTGAAACAATGAGGAAGCACATTTCATGCAGCGGATGTGGTTATGGTAGAGGGTGCAGTAACAACCATTCACAAACAGATGAGCAGGGGAAAGAAGTAGGTACCCTTGACATCTGGTGTATCTGCTGCACAGCCTTCAGTGTTTCAGATGCTAACACCACTGCCAGTAGTTCCAGTGGTACCCCTGAATGCTGGGAGAAGGGCAATTGATGGGACAAGTAGTGCAGTAACCTTTTCCATGGCACAAATCGGCTTCTGATGTAGCAGCAAAGCTAATGGGGAATCCCAGGGTGTCTGTAATTGTGCCTAAGTTATAGAAAACAGCAAAGGTGGAGTCTCAACAGGTGATATCTGTGAAGGGGAAGGGGAAGGATACACTGGAAGAGATAATTCAGGTGGAGGAATCTCAGCAGGAGGAAGAGATGGAGTTAACATACTAACATACTAAAAGCCAGCAGAAAAGGCCTAACGGTCTTTCAGGTCTTCTCGGTAGCCAGCCCCTAATGGGTGCTCGCTCCTCCACCCCCAAGCCCCCTAGATGGTCCTCTTAGGCTTCAGTATACTCATGCACCGGTCCCACCTCCTCTTAAAGCCCTCCACTGTGCCCTCCTCCACTAGACTCCCAGGCAGTGCATTCCATGGCCCCACCACCCTTTCAGTGAAGTAATACCTTCTATGTTCTCCCCTGTAGTTCCCCCCTCCAACTTCCACTCATACCCCGAGGTTGTGCCTCCTTTCTTCAGCCTGAACATTTCTTTGCTTCTGCCCCTGTTTATCCCTTTCACATATTTGAAGACCTCTATCATGTACCCCCTGTCTCTCCTCTCCTCCAGTGAGTACAGCCCAAAGACTTCCAGACTTTCCTCATAGGTCCTTTCACTCATGCCCCGAATCATCCTGGTTGCCCTCCTCTGAACCCTCTCCAGTAATGCTATGTCCTTCCTAAGGTGAGGTCTCCAGAACTGCACGCAGTACTCAAGATGCAGCCTGACCAAGGGATTATTCAGAGGGAGTATCACCTCCCTCCTCCTGGACATAATTCCCTGGGCTATGTAGCCCAGAATTCTGTTTGCCTTTACCGCAGATCTTCTGCGGTTTTCAGTGTTATTCATTTTGGTGTCTACCACCACCCCCAGGTCCCTTTCACTCACTGTGGCTTGCAGTGAGACCCATCCCAGGGTGTATACATGACCTGGGTTTCTGACCCCCAGATGCAGTCCCCACCTACTTGACCAACCCTCCAGGGTATCCAGATCCCTCTGGACTGTCTCTCTCACTTCCTCCCCATCTGCCAGTGCCCTCAGTTTTGAGTCATCTGCAAAGAGACTCATCCTACTTCTAACCCCCCTCCCTATATCGGAGACATAGGCATTGAACAGTAGTGGCCCCAGTACCTAACCTTGGGGAACCCCCCTGAAGACCTTCCTAGGGGAGAAGACTATCCCACCAACCACTACCCTCTGTGTTCTTTCCATTAGCCAATTTTCTACCCATCTAAGCAACTGTCCTCCCACCCCCATCCCCCCAACTTTGTCAACAACTTGTTGTGGGGTACCGAGTCAAATGCCTTGCTGAAATCTAGATATAGGACATCCACTGGTCTTTGTTGGTCCAGGGTCCCCATCACCCAGTTGTAAAAATCTATGAGGTTGGTCCGACATGATCTCCCCGGGACAAAAACATACTGTTTGTCATCCATGTGCCCCTACCTTTCTAGCTGCCTACCAAGCTTCTCCTTGATGAAACCCTCCATTAGTTTGTCTACCACAGACGTTAGGCTGACAGGCCTATAATTTTCCATCTCCTCTCTAGAACCTCCTCTGCGGATAGGCACCACATAAGCCACCCTCCAGTCCTGAGGCACCCATCCTGTCTGCAGACAGGCATTGAAAAGTGCAGTTAGGGGAGCTGCTAGTTCATCCGCCAGTTCCTTCAGAACCCTAGGATGAAACCCATCTGGTCCCGGTTCCTTATCAGTTTTAAGTGTCTGAAGGGCCTCCCTCATGCTGTCTTCTGTGAATTTTCCCTCCCAAACCCCCCTCAACTAAACACCAATCCCCTTCCAGGCCTGGCCCTCCCTGTGCCCCAACCTCTTCTGATCCTCTCAACTCCACCTGACCTCTCCGCTCAGCTGTCTTCCCCTCCCTCCCTTCCGGCTGAATGGATCCCCTGTCTTCTTCCATAAGTATTGAGGCAAAGTACTCATTTAGTACCTCTGCCTGCTCCCCCACCTCTTGAGCCCACCCATCTCCAGTCCTAATCCCAGAGATCTGTGATCTCCCTTTTCTCTTCTCCCCTATGTATCTATAAAATCCCTTTCCACCGCTCCGGATACCCCTAGCCAGGTTTTGCTCCATCCTCACCTTGGCTCCCTTCACCACTCTGGTGACCCTCCTTCCTGCCATTTCATAGTCTTCCCTCTCCCTTGGCCCCCGGAGCACTTAAAACATGCATAGGCAGCCTTTTTATCCCTCACTGCCTCTTGCACCTCCCTGGTCCACCAGCATGGCTTGTTGGCTCCACCATTTTTATGCCTTTCCCTTGTACATGAGCTAATAGCCTCCTGCACCCCTTTCTTAATGGTCATCCACAAGCTACCAACATCCATGTCTGGCCTAATCTTGTTCAAGCTCCTCCTTAGAACCCTGCCCATATCCACGAAGTCTGCCCCCCTGAAGTCCACTACTACAGTATTTGAGTGGTTATCTTCCCCCCTAGACACAGCAGAAACCAGACCGTGGCATGGTCTCCACCTGCCAGCAGACTACCCACCTCTAGATCCCTTATCTGGTCACTGTCTGCAAGGACAACATCCAGTATCCTCCCCCCGAGTAGGTTCCCCCACCTGTTGGACCAGGAAGGCATCCTGAAACACATCCATCAATCTCTGCTCCCTGGCCACTGCTGATGTCATAGTGTTACAGTCTACCCCCAGCATATTTAGGTCCACCATTACCACCACCCTACCCCTTCCACGGTCACAGTGCCCCTTGATATTCTCAACTAATTTTTCCTCCAGGGCCTCATCCATTGCTGGTGGTCTGTACACCACCCCTATTTTCACTCTTTTGCCTCCCCTCATTTGCAGAGTTACCCAAATCACTTCCACTCCCCCATTAGCCTTCTCCACTCCACTAACCCCTATATCATTCTTGACTATTAGCACTACACCCCCTCCTCTACCCTCATCTCTGTCCCTCCTGAACATTGTGTAGCCCTCCAAGTTTAGGTCCCAATCATTCTTTTGGGTGGCCCATATTTCCATAATCACCACCACATCCACTGGTCCCTCTGCCAGCATTGCCTGGAGCTCGGGCATTTTGTTGCCCATGCTCCTGGCATTCATCAGGACCATCCTCCACCCAATCCCCCTTCCCTACCAAATTGTCTCGGCCCTGCACAATCCCTATTTGCCCTTTCCTGCACAACTCTGGCATTATTTACATTGCAGTCAAATACCCTCTTGTTGCTCCCTAGCCCTGGAACCTATAGCATCCCTCCTGATTCCACTTGTTCACTTATACCTGCCCCCTTTACAAGTTTAAACCCCATTTCTCATCTATGAATCCAGCAAGTTTTAGTTTTAAGATCTCCCTCCCCTCTAGGCTAAGATGTATCACATCCCTGGCATATAACACCTTGTCTTCCCATGTGTCCCCTCAGGGCCCCACCAGCCCATACCCTTCTGCCCTGCACTAGCTGCTGAGCCGCTGGTTCACCCCTCTGAGTTTGTGCTTGGTCTCCCTGGATGCCCTAGGTACTGGTATAATTTCCAAGAAGGAGACTGAACTTCCTATCGAGTGGCAGACCCTGGCCAGTTCCCGAAACCTCACCTGGATTTCCAGATCACTGTTCTCCTCCAAATCGTTTGTGCCCAGATGTAGTAGGAAATCTGGGGATCCCCTGCATTCCAATGCTAATGAGTACAGCTGAAATTTGGCCTTGAGAACGGATAGGCCCAGAATACATTTAACCTTGACTGGGCTGCTCTTTCCCTCCCCTACCCCCTCCCACTGGATGCCCCTGGTCATGGAGTCTTCCAGCTGGATCACTTTCACCCCTCCCCCCAACTTACTGGCATTTTGCTCCCTTCCATGCTCTTCCTTCTTTCATCGACCCTCAGCTTACTCTGCCCACCCCCTTCAGTCTATGCATGTCCTACCATACTATTTCTTCTGCTTGCAGCTCCTAGTTTACTCCTTGCCCCCCCAACATCCTGGATTGTATGGATTGCTCCCCCGATCTCCCTCAGGCTCCCTTTCTGTGCCAGAATCCACAGATCCCCCACCCAGACATCCTTCTGCTGCTTCCCTCCCTGCCCCCAACCTCCCCTCCAGGCTTGTCTCCACCACCCCATCTGGCATATTTCTCCCTACCCTGCTTTCCTCCTCCCCAATGCTGGCCTTTCTAGAGTACTCCATACTACCCCTCTCTGCTTGGCTGACTTCCCCAGCCTGACTGCCTGCCCGACCCCAGTTCTCCCCCCTCCCCGGCCTCATCAACTCCCCTGCCCCCATCCCCCGGCTTGCTAATCACACCCTCGCTGCCTGCCTGTCCCCGTCCAGTTCCGCAACCCTCCTGCCCCCACCCCCACCGGATTGCTAACCAAACCCTCTCGGTCTGCCTCTTCCCCCCTCCTGCCAGCCTCTTCCACCTCTTCTCCTGGGTACAGCATGGTATATCTATTACTAAGTGTGATGCTTGCCCGTGACATGCTTTCTCCTGCCCCTCCTTCCTCCTTTGCTCCCTCTGATCGGCCCCCCTCCTGTGAAGTGTTTTCTGTCCTTTGCTTGTATTATGCCCTGCCCCTCTGGAGTTCCCATAGGGGCCATGTCTACTGGTTCCCTGGGGTGTACTGTAGTGGTCTCGCCTCCTCCCATGGGACCCCTTCCACTCGTTTCCTCCCCATTCCTCCCCCCTCAAGCCTTCCATCTCTCTTCTGATCCCCTCAACCTCCTTCCTAAGTCCTGTCAGCTGAAAACACACTGGGCACCCTCCGAACCTCCATGCCCAGTTTAAGATTATTGCTGCCTCGCACCCCATACACCCAATTACCCTACCAAAGATGCCCACTCTCGGGAGTTCCAAATCCACCCTCATTTTAGTGCAAGCAGTAACAACCCCCTTGTAGAACCAATTTAGGCAGTGGTTCTCAAGGACTCTAGCTGTTTGTCCCCTCTCCCAGCAGGACTCAGATTTCACACTTCTCACTCTTTCCCCCTCAACAGCCAGTTTTCCAGCCCCAGTTTTCGAGCAGAAATGTTGCCCACCCAACATAGATCAGTAACAAAGATCAGTAGCAATAAACAATTCTCAAATTTTACCTGATCCCACAACTGTGGTCAGCATACACAACCCAGCATATAAACAGTGTTGGCCTTGCAACCCCACATACAGGACCCTAGTCCCCAATCAGCTGTGACCAGTTCATTCAGCATAGTAATAATCAGTTACAGTTATGTTCCGCAGCTGTAGGTAGCAGGTAGTCAATGGTGCCCAAGTAGGCACAGCATACAGTCCCCCTTTCCTTCCCTCAGCATCAATCCAAATCACCCTCTTTCAGCTTGCCCCTCTTCAAGGTTGCAGTTAGTCAATGGTGCCCAAGCAGGCACAGCATACAGCTCCCTTTTCCCCCAATCAGCAGCAGTCCAGGACACCCTCTCACAGCTTGCCCCTCTCCAAGGCTCCACTCCAACGACCATTTAATAGAGGTTAGGGCAAGGGTGGGTGGTGTGGGACAAACAAACCAGCTCTCCTGAGTTATGATTGGGCTAATGGCTTTCATAGCTCAGTCGCAGTCAAAGTTTGGTGCCCTTTCCACTGATTGTCCCCACCACTCCTTGCTCCTTTTTTTTTTTTTATTTGTTTAACCAGGAGTAGTTCACTAAGCTGAAAGCTTTTTTATAGGAGAGACCTGCGAGCACAGGGAAGTTAAGTGACTTGCTCAGGGTCACACAGTGTGCAAGTGTAAGCTGTGGGATTCAAACCCGAGGTCTGGTCTGCTGGATGTCACCAGATTTGCAGCTCAAAGCCTTAAACCACTGCACTATACTGCCTCCCTGAAGTGGCGGCTGCCCTCTGGTTTCTTCCCTGCCACCGATGTGGCTCCGGTCATCCCTCTGAGTCACCAGTCACCTCCACAGACCACCGATGTGGTCGCGCCCTTCTCTGCCACTGATGCAGCACCAAAACATGTCTGGCCTGTCTCCCCACAGCAATCAATCCAGCTCTGCTCAAGTTATCTCAAGAGGAGGTAGCGCAAGTGGCATAATCACATCAGAAGATTGTAATGAGGTTGTACCTGCAAGATCACAAAACAGAAGAGATGGAGTCTGATGAAGGCAACAGCAGTAATGTTTATAATCCAATGGTTGATGTTGATTGGGAACCAAAGTCTCACCCAAGCTGTCCAAAATGCAAAAGGTACCTTTCTCCACCTAAAACATAGTATATTAAGGAGGATGAGAATGATGAAGATGCAGCAGAATGCTCATCACAGATGTAAAACTGAATTAAAAAAACTGGATACAAAGCAATGGATGGGGCATGGTGCTGGGTAAGACACAGGAGAAAGAAAAGAGTGATAGGGATGATGAAAGTGGGGGAAATATGTTTGAACATGAGGGTGCAGAAGGTACAGAGAGAGAGAGAGGTGCCAGTTCAGTGGCCCCTCCCTTGGATAAACATAAGCTAAGTAGCTCCCCTCATCCCAAGCATCTTGAGAATGGGATTTCTATAGCACCAATACAAAAGATGAGAGTTTTGCAATATGTCAAATATGCAAGGCTCGAGTCAGCTATGAGAAACTTTGTTTATGTCTTGGTATCACTGTGCAGCATAACCATTTAAAGACCAAACATCTTCTCATGTGGCTGCAGCATCAAAGGGATGCACATCTTGCTCTTGACAGACCTGTTGTTGAGGGGCATGGAGGTGATGAGGAGAAATAAACAGGTGAGTTGGTGCAAGTTGTCAGCATTGGCACTATTGCCACAAGAATACTACTAGTGCTTACTAGCACTCCAGTCAGCAAAGCAGCACACTCCTTATCTGTCTATATTGTTGAGCAAAGAATAGTGCAATCATCCATCAGATCCATCATGATGAGTAGTGTGAATGTGCTCCATATCCAGTATGAAACATAATCTCTGCAAGTATAGGCCACAATCCAACAAGCACTTATCAAATTCAATAAATACCATGGCACCAACCTTGTAGCTATGAAACTCAGTGCTGCTGCATCATAAATACTTTTTGTTAACATGCTGCCCTACTCATGTGTAGAACATCCTTGTTTCTGTAATTTAATGAGTTGGGCAGTGCCAAAATGGAATGTTCATTCACAAACATTAAGCAATAAGGCATGACAGGGCAGTAATTGTACTAGATGTATCCCATGGTCAGGGACGCTGTACGGCATGAGACAACATTGGGTGCCTTCAACCCCTGACTGTGGGGTAAACCTAGTACCACCAAAGTCACTGGAGTGCTTTATTGCTCATATAAAATGGGCCCAGAGGCAAATTTTTAAAAACAAACACTCTAAACATTTACAAAACCACAAAAATGATTATAAAAAGTTGCTAAGTAATGTATAATAGTTCTTCCACAGATGTGTTTCACCTATCAGTCATCTTTTTTACTTCATATTCAGTACACTGTGGAATTATTTACCATGGAATAGAAGAATTCAAAGCTCTGCATTATTCCAGTAGTAGAATGCCCCCCGGCCCGCCACACACACAGAATGGTAACATGGAATACATGAATTCACAATTCTTCAGAGTTCCACTGGCATACACTCACAGACACACACACAGGCCTCAAGTGGAGCCAGAACCTCAATTGTATCTGATGCCAGTTAAGGGGCAGGGAGTTCTCTAGCAAACTGGTGGGGCTAGGAGAGGGACTTTTCATGGTCATCGAAGAAACCCTGGCAATAGAAACCCTGAATAGTACTTGTTTTTCTAAATTCATTTATGTGTGTAAAGAGGGGCTCTTTAGTGAAAATAACATTAAATTATTTGCTTACTTATTTAATTTAATGGACTTTCATTTTAGGACCTAGTTGAAGGTTTCTATATATGAGTAAAGGTTGCAGCCATGTTTGTTATGGGGATTAGGAAGCAAGTGGTTTACAAATTCTGTGAGCTGTCAAAGTTGGCAGGTACATATTTTTAGCCATTGGTGGTGCTCTCTTAAGGCAATGGCTAGAACCAAGTCTTAGCCAGTCAGGACACAGGGATTTCCTTGCCCATTTTATATTGTTTCTTAACCAAGGCAATTTCAAAATTGTACATTGCACTGAAAGTCTGCCTCTCACATGCCCTGAGTCATTTAGCCGTAGATAATTTCCACCTAATAACAGATATGTGGAGTGGTGGCCCCGGGGCAATGTCATCATACATGTGCACCACAGCATACTGGGCAAGGTTGCACAATGTGCATGCTTTGAGACCATGTGAGTGACCCTCATGCTGAAGCTACCACTACCAGCTGATATGCATCAGCAGGCCACACTGAGCAGAACATGCCTGGATTCAGTCCAGCACTACTCTGTTAACATCCTGGTGGAGCTGAACTGTCTAAGTGATGAATGGATTACATTCCAAGACTGGAAACCTGGGTTCATTGTGAGTGACAGTGGTAGAAAGTTTGTCAAGGCTACAAAGATTGGTGTTACTACCATGTGCCATGCATTGCAAACTGTTTTAGTTTGATTGTTCCGGATATCCTGCACAAGCCCAAGGAAGGTTTTCACTATGATGAAAGTTATCTTCCCCTTTAGTATCCCTAGGGAGGTAGTTCAGCCTAGTGGTTAGAGCATGGAGCTGCAATTGTGAAAACCTGGCTTTGAATCCAACAACTTCTACTTAATGTGTGACATAAACACGTCAGTTATCCTCCCTCCTTGACTGCAGTACTCAGGTAGTAAAGGGACCACAACATTTTCTACCTACACACATTGTTGTCCTTAACAAAGTTTATTTTATATAAAATTTAGTTTTCCACCTCCACTCTGCCATGGATCACCACTCTAGTGAAACTGGAACTGGAAAATACATTTTGCAAAGATGTTTCCTGTTTCAGTTTCACTTGGATCTGATCCTTAGACTCTTATTTAAATTACAAAAATGTAATGGCCCTACATAGATTTTGTTTGCTAATGAAAAGATGCATCCCATGCCCCACCAAGCTGCAGTGAAGTAAATTTCAGCTTCTGTATTATAGAGGATAAATTACAGCCTATAAAACAGGCAAATTGGATTCTAATCCCAACTAGGACTTTTCCATTACAAGCTGCATAAAAACTAAATTTATGCTATAACAATGAGAATACTAATTGCCAGTTGCATTTTTTTTTCATCAGTGTTGGTCCTGGGGTGGAAATAAATCATGTATTTTCACTACAATGGAGTCATTATGCATATTTTCACTACAAGAGCATCATCAGACACCAGAACACCTTGTTAAATCCCTAAATGGTACTTAGGACTTATTGTAATGTCTGTATACTGTACGGTACTTCATTTATTTGAATGCATGTATCACAGGGCTGTGTAATATTTGAATGTCTACCAGTAAAATTCTGGTAAAATTTTATTTTACTTCTGTGAAATGTTGCTCAATTTGCACAAAGGTGTCGTGAAATTTCACTAACATTTAATTTCATTTATTTCCACATGAGCTTAAAAACCATGCATTCAATGATATTGACAAATATGACAGTTTTCTATTCCATAGCTCATATATGTAACATGTTTTCTGTTCCATATCTCATATATGTATCTGTCAAGTTTCAGTTTATTTTCCAAACAATGTAATATTCCAACCACACAAAGCCATGAATCACCATGCTAGTGAAAGTAAATCTGTAAAATAAATTCTGAAAAAAAAAATCTGTTTAAGTTCCTTTTGGATCTGATCCTTAGACTTTTATTCAAAATACAAAACTTTAATTGTCCTACCTGGATTTTGTTTGCCAACAAAAAGAAACATCTAACATACTACTAAGCTGTACTGCGGTGAATGGTTGCTTCTGTGGCATGGAGGTTAGATCACAATCAATAAAGCAGGCAACCTGGATTCTGATCCCAGTTAAGGATTTTCAATCACAAGTTGTAAAAAACTGAATTTATGCAATGACAATAAGAATACTAATTGCCAGATGCATTTGTTTTCAAAGATGACGGTCCCAGAGTAGAAATAAATACTTTATTTTTACTATGAGGGTGTCATTATGAATATTTTCATTGCAAGAGCATCATCAGATACCAGACCACCATTCTGAATCCCTCAATGATGTATGCCCTTACAGGACTTATTTAGAATATTTGGAATACAGTACAGTACTTCATTTATTTGAATGCATCAAACATAGGGTTGTGTAATATTTAAACAGCTGCTAGTGGAATTCCAGAATAATTATGATTTTGTTTCTGTGAAATGTTGAAGAATTTCCAGAAAGGTTTTGAGAAATTTCACAAGAATTTAGTTATTTCCACCTAATCTTAAAACCACTCATCCAAACAGCATTAGAGCTTTGGATGTGCTGAGTTTTGTTCCAGTTGGATGAGCAGTTCCTGAGATGTGAATAGTGAAGAAAGTGAATTTGTTTGTAATTTTTTCCCCATTGGCTTGAATGGGAGTTCTTTGAATTTTGCTATCACCCAGACTGTTTGGAATTTTGATCTGAAATTTCCTGGATAGAAGCAGACTGGGCCACAGATGTGCCTTTTGCTGGTTTGCTGAAAAAATATTAATCCATTCTAAGCTATTTAATTTTAAAATGTTAATAAATTGGTTCTCAGCATGCTCAGGAAGCATCTCAAAATAGCTGTATGAAACTAAATAAGAATGTTTCGTTTCTGACATCACCTTTCTTGTGAGGGGAACATTCTATTTTCTTTGGGTGTTATGTTGTTTTCTGTTTTTCCAAAAATTCTAATTTGAAAAGCTGTGAACATGATTTTGTGGGGACACAGCAAAACAGGTACCTTCCCTATCTGGACCCCTTAGGTAGATTGTGTAGTTTACTGTTTGAGGTATGACATTAAAATGTATTTTTTTTTAACATAGTAAATCTTTTTTTCGTATTGCAAAAAAGATCTTTTTTCATCACTCGTGATACAAAAAAAAAGATTTATTATGTTACATGGACACTGTTAATGCTCCCCCGCCCAAAAATCTGACATTGCTTTTTTTATCATAACCTGACTGTATGACAGTTGTAGTGAATAGATGTGGTGTTTATTTTTTTAAAATGTATATGATTTCTAAGTGAAGGAGTGAGTAGTTGTCACAAGGTACCCATTTTTACTTTTCTTATTTTTTTTTCTCTTTTTGTAATTTTAGTGCACCTTTGGGATATATGCAATTCACAAATCACATTGTGCTCTCTTCATTAGATGACTTACACTCGGTCCTGGTTTACTTTATGGTTTCTCTTCTTCATTGTACTGAATAATGTTAATTGCTATTACACAGTTATTATTTTGGATACGAAGAGATGTGTCAAAACTTTATTTACTGACAGTCTTTTTTTTAATTTTTTTTAGTTAAATGGACACGTTTATTAAAAATGTTTCTGTGTCCTTTCAGATTTATACTGACAGTCTTTTTGTACACCTTTTTATGTTTTCTTACATGCAAGCACAATAAACATTATGCAGCAGCTTAGGAGAGAAGTGGGTTGTGGAGGTGCAGCACTCTGGCAGCCAATGGAGGCGCTGCATTTGGGGGCTTGGCACTGGTGGACCAATGCAGGTCTAGTGTCTTGATGACACTGGATCTGTGTAAGTGCCACCAAGTTAAAATGTCTTCATAGCTGCAATCAGGGGCTGTCTTGTCATTGCAGAGTCAACCATTTCGCTGCAATGAGGGAGTGACCTGTCATTGCAGGGCGGTACCTTGCAATCCATATGCCTTCTCAACACAGTACATTTGCCAATGGGGGATCCCACTCCCTATCAGCACACTGTAGCCCCCTTCCCATTTGTTGTGTGATGAGGGGGTTCCCAATTCCCCTCAGCAGCATGTGCCCCCCAACAGTCTTTCTTTGCCAATGAGGCCCCAATCCCAGTCAACTTCAGCCCCCCAGTTCAATTTCCAATGGGAGAGCCCACTCCCTGTTGGTATAATGTCCCCACAGTTTGCTGAATGCTGAGGGGTGCCCAGTCCCCCTCGGCTCTTCTCCCCACTGGTATGTGCCGATGAGGGTGCCCAATCCCCCATCCGCTACAGCCCCGCAAACACGCAGCATGCCAATGTCCCTGAAGAAAAAACAGTCTTGTGATTTTTTTTTGAACACCTGTAAAACAGAAAGCAGTCCAGCTAAGAGTTCAGTGGCCCATCCCCCAACCTGCACCCACCATCTGTGCACCCACCTCCCCACCCCCACCCCATACTGGGGCAGCTGCAATCTAGGGTGCTAGCTGCACACTCGGCAGACTTACATAGGCCAATTGGTGTGTTCTGCTGGCAGATTCCTATATTCGTATATAAAATCACAGTGACTCTGTTCATGAGCAGAGGTCTTAAAATGTCTATGTTGAAAATGTGGTGACAAATGTCCATAAAATGACTGTTACAAGCGTGTGTCATGCAGTTTCCACGCACCTTTGTAACTTCACAAATTTGTAGTATTTTCACTCCAGATTTTCAACACTGCCATTTTTTAAGACCTCCTTATAAACAGTACAGCTGTAATTTTTCACATTCTGCCCAAAATATGCATTTATACATCTGGTGCAGAATGCCACGGTTCCTGTGGGAAATCAATGTTTGGGACAGATTAAGAAAATGATAGTGACAGTGTTCATGAGCAGATGTCAAAAAATGCCTATGTTGAAAATTTGGTGACATAATTCCACTAAATGATTGTGTTACACGCATGCATTGCGCAGTTTCCACGTATGCTCTGAAGTTTGAGCATTTTTAATACTTTCACTACAGATTTTCAACATTGCCATCTCTTCACACCTCCCTATGATTGGTACAGCTGTCATTCTTTACATCATGCCCATTCAGAGTTTTCGTACACCTGGTGCACAATGGCATGGTCACTGTGGAAACTCAAATTTATGGACACATTGACAAAATCAGAGTGCCACTGTTCATGAGAAGAGGTCCCAAATGCTTTCATGAGGTGGGGGCCACAAAATTCCCATGCTAAAAATTTGTACTGGAAATACCAACACATGCTCAGGGCATTACAGTTTCTAACCATAACATCCCTCCCTGTGCAGACTGACAGGCATCAGTGGTGTGCCTTTGGATTGCCGACTGTAATGCTCATGCCATTCCAACCTCACCCCCACCCTGTAGCTACAGACAAGAATTGAGCTTTGCCTTGGACTCTTCGGCCCCACAGTTCACTCCATTCTATATTGCACCCATTTTAGTGTATGTCCTTATGGAGTGGGGTGACTGTAAAGCCGAAAACCCCAAGGCACACCTCAACACTTGTCAGTGTCTGCAGGATAGGGTGAAGTGAAATGGCATGAACGTTATAGGCGACAGCCGACAACCCAAATGCATGCCCCAATGCTTGTCTGTCTCTGCAGGGTGGAGATGGGGTTGGCATGAAGTTCAATACTTCACTGCCATTCCTACTTTGCATCTGTCTAACTCCTGCATTTCCAATGCAAATACTAGCAAGCAAAAATTCGGCATTGACAAATGCTTGTTTTTAATTCATGCTCTGATGTGTGGATGTTACTGACACAGTGTGATTCAGAACAAAAAAGATCAGTGAAGGTTGTGGAGTTACAAAATGTGTGATTCTAACTCATCTGTTTTGTTCTGTGGTGGGTGCTGAATTCAAAAAAAGGGGAAAACTAAACATGCTTTAACTCATCTACAGTTCATGCTAATTACAACCAATATTTTCGTCTATTCGCTTTCTGGTTCTTTATAGAGACTCTCATTTGTATGCCTGTATTGCACATGCTAATTTAATATCCAAAACAGATATAAATCTCCAAACTTGAACAGAAGAATTAGTAGAGTCAGTCTCATGAGGTAATACACAAAATGCTGTTTCATAAAGGTACCATTGTAATGACAGTCAGTCAGTGCAGCACTCAGTTCAAAACTCATAAAGTGCAGCATCATCACATTGATATCTTACAGAGAACAAAAATTCAGTTTTACATGGATTGTTTTAAAAAGTTGTTATGCAGCAATACACACAATGTGCATTTTTTATATAGCAATTTTTATGTAACTCTGTCCAATTACTGTGTGACTGCAGTAGCAGTGTGACAGCCTTGGCAGGGTTGAGCCACTATTGAATTTTATGTACATGCCTGCAGTATTTTAGTAGCTTAGAGTCAGAGGGAGGTGCTGTGTGCCGTAAGATTTCTGGGTTTTGTAGTTCCAACAAGCACAACGTGGAACTATACTCCCTGGATGATGGCTGCAAATTAACTTAGGAGTTGTGATCAGGGAATGTACTGTTGCTACAGGGAGGAGACAAAGCTTTAGAGCCCTTTTAAGGGTTTAAATATTTGTATTTTAAAACTTTAAATGGGTGCTTAGCAATGAAGGGTTGATCACATGATTCTGGTATTTCTGGGTTCACAAGCACTTAAACAGCTGCTCCAAGTGAGTGGCTTTAGTAACTCTAATAACTGTCTAACTGCAGTAGTAGTGTGACAGCCTTGGCTGGGTTGAGCCACTATTGAATTTTATGTACATGCCTGCAGTATTTTAGTAGCTTAGAGTCAAAGAGAGGTGCTGTGTGCCAAAAGATTTCTGGGTTTTGTAGATCCACCAAGCACAATGTGGAACTACACTCCCTGGCTGATAGCTGCATATTATCTCAGGAGTTGTGATCAGGGGCTGTACTGTTGCTTCAGTGTGGAGACAAAGCTGTAAAGCCCTTCTAAGGGTTTAAATATTTTTATTTTAAAACATTGACTGGGTGCTTAGCTACAGAGGGTTGGTCACATGACTCTCGTATTTCTGGGTTCACAAGAACTTAAACAGCTGCCCGAGCAAGTGGGGAGAGCTGAAGCAGGGTGGGTGCATGTCTGCCTCACGTGGCGCTTGTTGGGTATGTCAGATGGGTTAGAAAGGTAGGAAGGAATGGAGAAATCATTTTGTAAGTACCAAATTAAATAAAGGCTCACCATTTGCAAAGAGTAGACATAGATTATATAACCAAAAACTAATTGTATTAAAATGGGGGATATAAAAGAAATATTAGAAAAATTGTGTCAGGAAGAATAACTGGTTTGCTGTTTGTAATGCATTATGTATTGGGAAATATCAGTCCCCATAGAAGAACCATTTGAGTGTATTAGATGGATGAAGCATGATACAGATAAATATAAATATACTGCTGTACTAAATTAACCTAAAAACCTGAAAGCAGTAATGGCTTTGGAACAGCAATTTGGAATAAACACAAAGTTAACTACTCCAGTAATCAGTGCAGTTTTTATCAATAGGCTAAGTAGACTGCAGCCTAGGGGCACCAGCTGATAGGGGGAACCTGAGAAATTAGAGGCACTGAAAAAAAAAGCTGGCTCAATGGTCTGGGATTCGCCCCTCCCCCAGAACTCAGTGTCAGTTTGTGCCCCCCCCACAACTCAGTCTGTCTTGCTGCCCCCCAGACAGACCAGATCAGTCCAATCAGTGGCACACATTGATCATAAAATTCAGCGTGTGCACACTGCGCATGTGCACCCGACACCCACGCAAAAAGATGAAGAGTGCAGCCAGAGAAAGCTTGCTGGGCAGGATGGGTAAGGCATGGTGCACACCACATGAGCCATGGATGTCGTTGTTGACTGGTCAACAACAGTACTAGCAGTAAAAGCACCAGTGTCTGCCACACTAGAGAGTCAAGAGAGAGTGAGCACTCACAGCAGTATTTATTCAAAAATAGTAAACAACAACAAAAAGCTTTAAAAAGAACCTGTTAGCCCTCCCTGGGTAGCCATGGCTAGTCCTTTGGTCCCCGTAGTCATCATTTCCAAGTCCTCCCATGCAATCATATGTTGATGAATCTCATGCTGGTGTGTTTCTTGCCAGCACCTTCCCACTTGCCAAAAACTTATTCTACAAGCCCCCCTCACCCTGTCTCCCTAGCTTGACTCCACCTTGCTCCAAATGGCCATCTTAGCAAAGAAGGGGGTCCCGGGGCCCCACCCTGTGCCCCTACTGTATTTATAATGAGGAATAGTATAGACAATTTATCCTGGCTGTTCAGTAGTCCCCATCCCAAACCTGTAGCATTCTGCTATCTTCTTTCTGACACTGACAGACAAAAACAGAGGTGGGGAGAGGTCCCAGAAATGGCTTGGAGCAGCAGATAGCCTTGACCCTGGGCAAAGACTAAACACTATAAAGAACACATGTCTAAATATTCTGGAGGTGGATGTATTTCATTACATAAATTTAGAAAGTGCTAATTATTGCAGAAATGAACCAAATGATGCTGTCTGGTAAGATAAACACACCCCAGCATTTCACCCCGATTGAAGGCTTCGACTAGGGCAATGTGCAATTTATTGGAACAGCCTTTTATACTCAAAATTCTAATGGTGCAGTACATTCTTAGCACCCCCATCTCCTCTTGTACTAGTTGCAGGATAGCAAAGTAATTTGTTTTTCTATTAATTCTCTTTATGGTGACAGCAGTATTCTGTCTGTTTTAAATTTCAATTTGGAGTCAGTATAGCACAGTGGTTTAAGGCTCTGAGCTGCAAATCTGGAGACCTGGGTTTGAATCCCACAGCCCCCACATGCAATCTGTATGACCCTTAACAAGTCACTTAACTTCCCTGTGCTCCAAGGTTGCACCTGTAAACAAGCTTTCAGCTTAGTGTGCCATGGATTCCTGCATGTGATTTTGTCTATTTTTCATTAAAATGATAAACAGAAAGTACAAAAAAAGTCAGTATTCTAATTGTTTATGTGTTCCTCTGTGAATGTGTTGTTGCCATCCTCTGAATCGAGCCATGTTTGGCGGGGGGGAGGGGTGCCTGACATTTCCAGCCTAGGGGCACCATGTAAGTTAATGCGGTACTGCCCCTTAATGATGCTTGCCTAGCTGGGATGGATAATGTCATGCAGGATGTGTTCCTGCCTAGTGGCCAAGATTTTGGACAGGATTTTGGCATATGCATTGTTAAGGGAGACTGGCCTATAGCTTTCTGGTGTATGCAAGTCTTTGCCTGTTTTTGGCAGAACTGTAATGACTGCCTCTTGCAGGATAGGGGGCATAATCCCTATCTTACTAGCTTCCTGATATACTTTTAGGAGAGTGGGGCTGATATCTTCCCAGTGCTGCTGGTAAAAATCTAGCAGAAATCTGTTGATGCTAGGCACTTTCCCTTTGTTAAGAGCCTGTATAGCTTATGGCATTTCTGTAAGGGAAATTGGTAGTTCATGAATCTGGTCTTGCATTAGGGCCACCCAAGGGAAGTTAAAATCTTGTAGAAATGTTTCTATGTCCTTAGGTATGGGGAGGGGGGACGATGGAGAGACTGGTAGAATGACTGCATCATTTTTGTTGATTTTTTAATGGTGAGTTTGAGCACATCCCCACCTACCTATTAGGATCAGGATCTGTTTCTCTACCTGTGTCTTTTTGACTTTATAGGCCAAGAACTTCCTTACTTTATCCCTGCCCTTCCTGGTGATGAGTTTGTTGCACTGAAGTCTAGTGCAGGCTAATTGGGCCAACAATGTGGAATCAGTAGTGTTCTGTTGCTTATAAGCCATCTCTAGGGTCCATTGTTGACTTTCAGAGTAGCTACTGTAGCTCCACTTAACAAAAACACTGGCTGGTGTGCTAATGGCCAAAGGCAGAACCACCACAATAGCCTGAATGCAACAGTAGAAACACAGAATACAGCGCTACACACAAGGCTCAAAAATAATAACTTGTTTTTTTCTAGCTTCCACATAAGAATAATTTCCCAAGTGCTTCAAGGAAGCAATCCCTCTTCATCAGGGGGTGAAGTCTCAGGGACAAATACCACATTTAAATATCAGTGAGTACATGACATGACATGATTTGAGTTGCATTATGTCATAATTATGTGATGCTAAATAGACAATCTAAAAAGCCATATATTTGTCAGATACAACAAATAGTAAATAACCCAATATTCATGCTACATCATAAAATACACCGAAACATACCTTATACAAAGAATACACATCAGTAAAAATATCATAGAATATCTCACAGAAACAATATACATAAATAGATGTAAGTGCATTGTACATATTTCATCTCATACAATGTAAATGTCATTCCCAGAAGGAAAGAAAATAAGGAAAGGGAGAAGGAAAAAAAATGGGGGAGAGGATTAACATGGGATGACAAATAAGTACATGGTAGGTGCCAAATCATTAAACTACATCAAGTGTATATCTAACTAGATATTTATGGATCTGCTAAAGAGAGCACATAATGACACTAGCCTCTCTGAGGACAAGTTAAAATTACTAAGAAAAGGCAACCTAAAAGTGTTACAAAATATCGTGTATTTGATTGCTACTAAAGAGAAGAGCCATAAGAAACCCAAATCAATGAAATGCCCCCAAATATATATACTGTATATATATATATATATATATATATATATATATATATATATATATATATATTGCAAGGGGTAGGAAACTTAACATAGAGGAGTTAGGAAGGTGATCAAGAACAGCAATTCATCAAATTACCAAATAAAAACAGTTTTATACATATTTTCATATATACTGATAATCACATATATAATATATTATTCAAAACCAACACATCATGAATAAATGCTAAAATTCAGTTCTTTGTTAAGACCTCTGGGGTATAGTGAGTCCAAAGTTAATATCCACTTGGAATCTTTTTGTAAAAGAGTAAGTACTCTGTCACCTTTTCTAGAAAGGAGTTTTACATGTTCAATAATGGTAAACTTGAGTGATGTTGGATCGCTGTTATGCCAATTTTTAAAATGTGATCCTGATGTCGAATCCAAATTCTCATTACATATGCCCCTTAAATGTTCCAAAAATCTTTCCTTAGCTTGTCTTGTTGTTTTTCCAGCGTAAATTGTGGGACAGAAACACTGTGCCACGTATACCATAAATGGTGTAGAGCAGTTAGCAAATTCTTGAATGTCAACTGTAACATCTTTAGTGTGGTATCTAAACCATTTCCCCAGCATGATGTGTTTGCATGCCAAACAATGTGCACATTTGTTGCAACCCAATGGCCTTTCTGGTAACCATGTGTGGGAACATGTTTTGTCTGCGACCTACCTATTGTAAGTTGGACCCAGGCCCTACTCACCTGGTGGTGGGGTGTGTAGATTTTATTGGCCCAGTCCTGGCTGGGATAGTGGTGGTGTCATTAGAGAGAGGGATCTTTCCGTATCCCTTAAAGGAGGCGGTAATATACCCCCTTTTGAAAAATCCCTCTCTTGACCCCGACTGCCCAGCAAATTATAGACCAGTCTCTAACCTGCCTTTTGTAGGGAAGGTTATTGAGAAGTGGTTGCTCTGCAACTGGAGGATCATTTGTCCATCCACAATATCTATGACCCTCTCCAATCCGGCTTCAGGAAGAGGCACAGTACAGAGACGGCTCTTGTTCGGGTATTGAATGATCTCCTGATGGCAAGAGATCAGAGGACCCGTTCCATCTTGATTCTCCTGGATCTCTCAGCAGCATTTGACACAGTGGATCATGGGGTATTGCTCAACCGCCTGTGGTTTCTCTGTGGTCTGAGGGGAGCAGTCCACAGTTGGTTTCAATCTTTTTTGGAGGGCAGATCTCAGAGAGTGGTATCGGGAGTTAACACCTTGGCTCCTCACTGTCTGCCCTGTGGGGTACCGCAGGGGTCGGTGCTGTCCCCTATGTTATTCGAGGTGTATATGCTTCCACTGGGAGACATTATAAGATGGTATGGGCTGTGTTTTCATTGTTATGCTGAGGATTCTCAGCTCTACCTGTCTTTTATGCCTGATCAGGAGTCGGATTCCATCACTATGTTTAATAACTGCCTCCTGGAGATTCAGGATTGGATGAGTGCTGGTTGGCTTAGGTTGAATCCAGGGAAAACTGAGGTGTTGGTTGTGGACCCTGGAGGGAGGATAACAGGGGCTTGGACGGGGAAACCCTCGGGTTTATATCTTGGGGGGGCCCAGCTTCTAGCCTCTGGCCAACTACGTAACCTGGGAGTAATTTTTGACAAAAGCCTGACTATGAAGATGCAGGTGTCGGCCGTAGTCAAATCTGCCTTTTTTCATCTGAGGAATATTGCCCGGGTGAAACACTTGGTTCCACGGGAAGATCTTCCCATTTTGGTCCATGCCTTTGTTACCAGCCGTTTTGATTACTGCAATGCGCTTTATCTAGGGCTGCCGGGGGTGGATATCCACTACTTGCAGCTTGTGCAGAACGCGACGGCCAGGTTGTTGATGGGAGTCTCACGATCTAGCCATATAACACCTGTGCTGCGTGATTTGCACTGGCTGCCAGTACAGTGGCGGATCACCTTCAAGGTCGCATTATTGACCTTTAAGTCCCTACATGATTTGGAACCCCACTACCTGAAAGAGCTCTTGGTGCCTTACTGTCCTGCCCGTTCTCTTCGCTCCTCTGATGAGGGATTGCTAGAGATTCCCAGGGTACATCTAAAGATGTCTGGAGGTAGATCTTTTGCCTATATGGCACCAACCTTGTGGAATTCTCTACCTCGTCAGATACGAGAATGCCTAACTGTTGAAAGTTTTAAAAAACAATTAAAAGCTTTCCTTTTTGCCTTAGCATTTGTTGGTACATAATGAGTAAGTGTATTGTATGGTTGTTTGATTTATTGTTTGAAATGTGATTTCACTTGTTTTATTGTAAAAGCGCCCTGAGCTTGGGAAGGGTGCTTAATATAAATAAAATTTTACTTACTTACTTACTTACTTACAGTGACTATGATTGAGAAAACCACCCGAGTTCTTTGCCTTCCTATAAGTCACTCTTGGCTGTTGACAAAACAGGCCTTGTTCATTACGGTGTTCCAGCAAATGCCAATTCCTTACTAGAATCAATTTGAACTTCAGAGCAATACTGTTATATTCCAAAACAAAATTAAATGCTCCATCATCTATGCTGTCTCTCACTCTAGTTTTTAACAAAGAGTCCCAATCTTCAATTCTAGCATTATCCAGTGCATTTTTCAATACTACTTGCTTAAAGCCTCGATGACTGAATCTAGTATGCATCTCCCTTGCCTGGTCTTCAAATTTCTCTTCCGAAGAGCAAATGCATTTTAATCTTAAAAACTGTCCATAAGGAATGGAATCAATCACATGAGGGGAATGCACACTAGTGGCATGAAAGATAGAGTTTTCTACAGTCTTCTTCCTATACCCTTTAGTTTGAATTGTACCATCTGACTGCTGTAAGGATCAAATCCAGAAAATTGATGCTGTTTTTATTAATTTCAAATGTGAATCTTAAATTCAGCTAATTGTTGTCAATATCCTCCAGGAAAGCTCTTGCTTTAATTTCAGAACCTCTCCAAATTATCAGTAAATCATCTATTTATCTACTACAGAACACAATGTTTCTGGAGTAGAAATTACTATCCCAGAAGATATGTGTCTGCTCCCACAATCTGAGATACAAATTTGCTTGACTTGGTGCTACTGTAGAGTCCATTGCTGTATCTGAATGTTGTACATAAATGTATTGTTGAACAAAGAATAGTTGTGTTTTAGAACGAACTCAACCTCAGCGACAAGAAAATTGGTGTGGGGGTGGGGGCTGGGTAACCTGTACACACACCTTCTTTAAAAAAAAAAAAAAAACTTTAAAGCTTCAAGTCCCAGTATGTGTGGAATGCATGTGTGGAGTGAATTAACATCTACACATAACCATTTTTAGACAGGCTCCAAGACCACAGAGCTGAGCTTTTCCAGAACATGTACAGTGTCCCTGGAATATGATTTTAAGCTGAACACCAGTGGCTGTAGAAAGAAATCACAGAACCTAGAGAGGTTCTCATTAGGAAAACCGATTCACGATATGATGGGATAACCAGGAGGGTTTTGGATATTTTTATGAACTTTGGGTAAATAATAGAAGGTGGAAATTACTAGCGATTTCACCTTCAAAAACTGTTTTTCTTTATTTGTGATAAAACCTCTCCTGTGTGCCTCATCAATCAAATTAAATAAGAGTACCTGGAACTTCACCATTGGTTCCTTTTACATTATTATGTAAGTAGTTCTGTCAGATAACATTCTCAAAGCTTCAGTTTCATAGTCCAGTTTATTTAAAACTACAATGTTGCCCCTTTGTCCTCCTTTTTAAAGATTACATTTGCCATTTTATTAAGATTTTCCAATGCTTGGACTTCCAAGGGGGTAAAGTTTGTGTAAAATTCTTACCAAAGAAATTCTCCAGTTCTCTTAATATTACCATGTGGTATGTTTGTATAGCTGAATCTGATGCTGTTGGACAAAAATATGATTTTGATTTAAAATGCATCTCTCCACATTCTCAGGGCCCAAATGAAGACTTGATCTGTCACCACCATCTATATTAAATATGTCTGACATGGTTCGATGTGATAACAGTGATCACGGAAAGGTGATCACCATTAGGGTGATTATACATCTGCAAAAATACATTTTGGCAATGTATAGTCCTGGCGCACAGCCAAACGGCGCTGGGAACTTAATTTTGTATTGTTTATGTGGGAAGCTGTGCCCCCCACATCCCCCTACTAAAGATTCTCAACTCCAATGGGGCTGCATGTTGGGGAGGTGAAAAGTAAAAAAAAAAACACAATTTCTGGACCACCGCAAAAATCCTAACACACCCAGTGCCGAATCCAGCACCCTCCCAACCATACCCTGCCATGAACCCTCCACACCACCTGGCCAGCTTGTCAACCCACCATGGCACGACCCCTCACAAACCCTCCCTTTCCTTCTGCCCATCACATGGCATGCTTGCTCCCCTTCACGCGTATACACATAGGGACAGGATATTGCTATACCCACATTAACGCCACCCGTCCACTCGCCGTGAGAACAGGCACTGCTATTGAGTCACCCTTTCAGTATGCGCTCAATAGCGAATGCCTTTCTCACATTATACCATCTCATATATATATATGCAGAACTCTGACTATCAAAATTAACTTGGTCCAAATAGTCCAGGTGCTCAGTGGTGTGATCCAAACTTATAGCCTCTACTGTGGAAATGTCCAGGATTGTGATTAACTCACACAAGTCACTCCTCCTAAAATTAGCAATTCTTCTTTCTTCTAGTGTCATGCCTCCCATTTTTTGGTTTTATATGCAAAAAATGTCTTAAGTTGTTTTTTTTTTTAAGATTTTAAACAGTTCAACTTGTAGCTTGAATTGATCAACTTTAGGAGAGGGAACAAAGCTGAGACCCTTGCTCAATATTTTCAGTTCATGCTCATTAAATTCTTGATTATGTAAATTGATTATTTATTTGTGTTCTTTGATCAAATCTGTCTCTTGGGCTGGCCTTTTTCTTTTTTTTTTGTTGAAATTCAACTCCTTTATTGAATTTATAAAAATAGAACAACCATGACAACACAGGTAGACTATGAGAGTAATGTATTTGGAAAAATAAAAACTGCCCTGTCCTCATCCAAACATTATCCCTACCCCACCCCCACAACAAGCCACCCCGGAGTGCGCCCCTAAGGAGGTAATAAAGAAATTATCAGGGGTATGGAGTGTGCATGGGGAGTTTGCCGGTGACCAGTTTCAATGCAGATATAAGGCATTTACTTTGCCCCATTTATTATCAAACAAAGTAGGTGTGTTACAGGAGCTGGGAAACAAGCGTTCAACCCTGAGATAGGCTGAGAGGTCATTCAGCCATTCATTGTAGGATATCCCCAGTTGGTCCATCCAGTGTTTGATCACTAGTTACTTGATCACCATGGAAATTAGAGCCATATGATATTTACGTTCCTTAACCCTAATGGTAGTGTATATACCTAAAATACACATCTCCACTGAGAATAGGTCTCCCAGACCTAGTAAGAGGTCCAACCTGGATTGGATTAGATGCCACAATGGGGCAACTTTGTCACAGTGTGAGAAGATATGTAATAGATTCCCTTCTTCCTTACCTTGCCTAGAACAGGTAGGGGCAGAAAGATGGCCAATTTTAGCTATTTTGACAGGAGTATAATATAAATCATTCAGGATATGATATTGGGTGAGTCAGAGTTGATCCTGGGATTTATAAATATAGAGATCCTGCCAAATCTGAGCCCAGTCAATGACTACATCAGGCAGGAGAGAGACCCATATTTTAGAACCAGGTAGAGGGTCCGGGTGGCCAAAACTCAGGAGATAAGCATATAAAAGGGATAAACAGTGTGGTTTAGAGGATAAATCATGGAAGCCATCCAGGATAGGTTTTAACTTAGAGGACTGAGGATGGGTTCCAAAGGTTTGGCCAAATAAGTTCCTCAGCTGGAATGTCTTGAAGATATGAACTGAGACTAGGCCATATTTCTCTAAGATTTGAGAGGATGTAAGGAGGGAGTTGGAAGAGTAAAGGTCTGCTACTATGGCATTCCATAGTGGGGGCAGCCAGTCAGGCCTGGTGTACGTGCCATCTATTTTGATGTTAGGGTTGAAAACAAGAGGTTGGGCAAAGTCTTGACATGGAGAAATTTTATGGAAAGAGCAGAATTGAGAGAGAACCTGTAACAAAGTCCCAATTACTGAGTGGCAAAGTGAATCTGGTAAGGCTTTCCATGGGATATAATAGATGGTAGGAGAGTGGAGATGGTGTTGATTTAAAAACTGGATTTCCAGCTGTAGCCAGCTAGGTACATAATCTTCAGTTGGGTTGGCAAGCCATCTGCCACTCCTGGCAAAATGACTAGCCCAGTAATATAAGAGAAAATTAGGAAGGCGGAGACCACCTACCTCTCTAGGAAGACTCAGTTTAATGAAGGATCGCCTGGGTTGTTTATGTAGCCAAATAATACCAGAGATAAGTGAGTGGATGTTTTGAAAAAATGAAAGGGGAAGCCAGATGTTCAACATGAGTAGGGGATAAAAAAGCCTAGGAAGAATATTCATCTTTATGATGTTGATTTGTCCCCATAAGGATACAGTAAGAGATTCTCACCTTCGAAGGTCCTGCTGCAGAGTAACTACAGTCATCAAGATTCAGCTTCTTGGTCAGTGAGGATTCAATGGTTAAAAAATACCCAAATATTTGAGTGAATGGAGGGACCACTTGATATCAAATTGGTCAAAATTCCTTTATGGGTGAAATGATTTAAGGGGAAAATCTCTGTTTTAGTAAGGTTGAGCTTGTAGTGGGAAAGGCAGCTGTATTGGGTTACAGCATCCAGTAGGTGTTTCAGAGATGTTGCAGGGTTCTCCAAATGGAGAAGAATGTCATCTGCATAAGCAGAAAGGGTAAGACTGTGGTTGAGCACAGAGATCCCTAGAATTTGAGGTGATAGTTTGATATGGCATAAAAAAGGCTCCAAGTAAAGGTTAAAAAAGAAGGGTGAGAGATGGCAACCCTGTCTCATACCCATGTAAAGAGGGAACAGGGAGGAAAATACCCATTACAGTAAATCCTGGCTGCGGAAGAGGAGTAAATAGCCTGAATCCACTGGATGAAGAGATAAGGGAAACCCATTCTTCACAATGTTAGCGAGAGAATCTCCCAATCCACTCTGTCAAAGGCCTTCTCTGCATCTAACAAAATCAGAACCACTGGAGTTTGAGATGAGAGGGCTGCCTCAAAAATATGGGCATGTTTCCGAAGGTGATCTGCAGAGGACTGGCCTGGAATGAATACCACTTGCTCCGGATTCAGAAGATGAGTCCAGACCTTCCTGATGCATAAAGCAAGTATCTTGGTCAAGATCTTAAGGTCACAATTTAAGAGAGAGAGCGGTCGATAATTGGTCGGGGATGTGTGAGGTTTATCACGTTTTAGGAGGATTATAGTTCCTTCTAGTAAAGACGAGTCAAGGGGGGAAGCACTAAGCAAATAATGATAAAGCTTAAGCAAAAGGGGGGCTAATTCTTTAACAAAGGTTTTGTAAAGGTTAGAGGGAAAGCCGTCAGGGCCTAGCACCTTGTCGAGGGCTAGGTCTCGAATGACATCCTCTACTTCCTACAGGGTGATTGGTGTAACCAGGGAGAGTTGGTGGCATTCAGGCAAGCAGGGAAGAGTGAGAGAGTCTAAATAGGCATTAATATGTTCGGAAGATGCTGGGGAGGATCTTTTAATAATAATAATAAGTTTATTTTTAGGGTACCTTTCAAAAATGTCAAGGCACCTAACAAATTTTAAAACACATCAGTTATCAGATCATAAAATACTAAAATAAAATAGAATAAACCTTTACAAAATCAAACTTCACTGAAGGCCTGAGACCACAGATATGTTTTTAAGGATTGTTTGAATCCCTCCATGTTTGTGTACTCCCGTAACCATGAGGGTAGGGAATTCCAGAGGGTCGGGGCCATGTGCATAAATGCATGGTCCCTGGAAGATTTCAAACAAACCCTCAGGATCTCTAGCAACCCCTCATTGGCTGAGCGAAGCAATCATCTGGGGTAGTAGGGGATCAGAAGCTCTTTCAGGTAATCAGGGCCAAGTCTGTGTAGGGCTTTAAAAGTCAAAAGACTGACTTTAAAGGTGATCCGCCGCTGTACTGACAACCAGTGCAGTCTGCACAGCACTGGTGTAATATGACAGGATCTAGAAGTTCCCATCAAAAGCCAGGCTGCAGCATTCTGCACTAGCTGTAAGCAGTGGATTTCCACCCCAGGTAGTCCTAGGTTAAGGGAGTTGCAGTAATCCAGGCGTGAGGACACAAAGGCATGAACCAGCATAGGAAGATCATCAGACGGAACAAGGTGTTTAACCCTGGAGATATTCCTCAGATGGTAAAAAGAAGATTTGACTACAGCTGACACCTGCAAATGCAGAGTCAGGCCCATGTCAACTATTATCCCCAGGTTTCGCACCTGTTCGAAGGACAAGAGAGATATGCCCCCAAGAAAAAGCCCAGAGGGCAAGCCCACTCTCGACCCCCATCCAGAATGCTGAATCTACAACCAACACTTTGGTCTTATCCAAGTTCAGCTTTAGCCAGCTAGAATCCATCCACTCCTGGATTTCTGCGAGACAGCTGTTAAAAGCTCAGAGAGCTCTATCTTGGTCAGGTGCAAAAGATAGGCAGAGCTGGGTATCATCAGCATAGCAATGAAACCTCAGCCCATATCTTCTTACAATGTCTCTGAGGGGCAGCATGTACGCTGCAAACAAAATGGGGGACAACACTGAACCCTGAGGAACCCCACAAGACAGAGAAACTGGGTCCAAGGAATAAACCCCAGATACCACTCTCTGAGTTCTTCCAGTGAGGAAAGATGAAAACCAGTTGAGGACTGTCCCTGATAGTCCACAGATGAAACTCTGGCAATCAAGTAGCACCCCATGGTCCACAGTGTGGAACGCTGATGAGAAATCCAGAAGAACCAAGATGGAGCAGTTTTTCTGGTCTCTAGCCATCAGGCTTTTGCCATATAAGGAGTGATAGAAATTTTTGAAAATCCGGACAATGCCTGATGGAACCATCTAGGGCCTGAATATAGGGTATAAGTCTAGAACTTTCCAGTTTGTGAAGCCAGAGGGCTAATAGCCTAGCAGCATTTTCCCCTCACTCTGTATAGGTAGATTTTGTTTTCAAGAGGGCATACTCCACTTTTTCCTTCAGGAGGTCTGCATATTTATTCCAAAGGTCAAGAAGTTCCGATAAGGAGATGGGATTAGTGGAGGAGGATAAGGAAGACTCAATCACCCTTATTCGAGATAAAATAGATAAGGCCCCTTTTTCTCTTAATCTCTTTCTTCTACAGGCTAGCTTAATAAACTCTCTGCAGAGATACTGTAACATTTAAGTGTGTACCATACCAAATCGTCTCTCTGGACTGAGTCTCTGTTAGTGTCCAAGAAAGTTGAGATAGAGGATTGGATCTTGGAAACAATGTTAGTGTCTTTTAGAAGTTGGGTGTTCAGCTTCCATGATTTAGTCTTAGGAATGTCTGGGACAGGGGAGAGAATCAACCAAAGCAACGAGTGGTCCAAGAGTACCACTGGTTCGATTCCAGCCTGGCGTAGGCCTGTCAAGGGAGGAATACTAATTATCACATAATCCAACCTGGACCAAGATTGGTGGACTGTGGAGTGAAAAGAAAAGAGTCTATGTGATGAATTAAACAGGTGCCATGGATCACAGAACTCAAGTGTAGCCATAAAATCATTTAAAGCTCTTTGAGGTGCAGAAAGGGGTTTTAAAGGTCGGTGGGTCCTGTCTAGATCTTGAGTAAGGGGAATATTCCAATCCCCCCAGATTAGAGGAACGGGGAGTAAGGAGGTAATTTTATTGGTGAGGTCCATAAGGAATGATAGATCTCCACCTGCCGGCACATATATAGAGCCCAACATCACTGGGTTGCCCAATAAAGACCCTTTGATGAGAACGTATCTGCCATGGGGGTCCACAACCGAGGATTCCGCCTGAAAGGGGACTGTGTTCTAAATTAGGATAGCCACTCCTCTACATGAGAAGGAGTCCCCGGAAACAAAAAATTGGGATAACCCCTGTCTACGCAGCCAAACAGCCTCTTTTGCCAGCAAGTGATTTTCTTGAAGTAGAATAATAACAGCATTAAATAGGGCACAATGCTTCAGTGCCTGATATCTCTTTGTAGGGTCCCTGACTCCCCTGATGTTCCATGTGACAATTTTACAAGAGACAGAGGCCATTACTGAGAGTTAACCAAGCAGATAGACTAAGAAAATAAAAAGGGAATAACCATCCATGGGGCACACTCCTACCCTCCGCCTCCCTCCTAACCCATCCATCCCAACAGTAATAAATGTATGGAACAAGTGCAAGAGCACATTAACATCTTGAGCTGTACAAAGGAATAAGCATGGCCCACTTCCCCCACCCAGATATACACACTTGTATAAAGCCATAACAAAAAGTCGGCTATTCAAAGGTGATATAACATCATAAAACAACCCCCAAAAAAAATCCCAATAACAAAAACCCAAAACAACTATATACACATGACTTCGGTATTGTACAGATAATGCTTGGACAGGGATTCCAAATATAAGCAGTCTGACCCCTAACAGCCTCCCCACCCAATGACAGATTCCACAAATTGGAGGAGAAGCTGAAGCAGGAAGGTAGGATGCCTTCCCCAAATCATTTAGTACGCGATGCAACATTGCCTTAGGCCTTCATGACCCAGAGCACCCTTCCCCCATCCATGTATAAACTAACAACCAGGGTTCTAATTTGACTATTACCCATAGGTGCAGAGCGAGACCCCTATTACACATTAAACAAAATAGTGCAAGTGGGAGCACCCAGAAGTTTAAAAGCAGTCATGGTGTCTCTGTTTGGTGGAGTTGTTAAGTTGGGACTAAGTAACAGCTGTAGTGGCCTTCCGTAGATCTTAGCTAGGGGAAAAGTGAAAAGTGAGAGGGGGTCTCAGTGATTTAGAGTTAACTGTACAGGTCTGCAAGTAGGCCAGGGGTTGCACAAAGCAGGTTCAATTAACCTATCGGTGTGGGGGGGGAACTACCCTAAGCCCATGAGTCTGGAAGCCCTAGGAAGAAAAGGAAGGGGAAAAGAAAAAATACAGACATACCCTTCAATGCATATAAGCCAGAATCAGTACAGCTAAGGGTAGGGATTAAAGCATTAAGTCCTTGGCACAAAGCAGGACCCTTGTGATGGAGATCAAGGGGGATGAAGCTCTGGGGAAGGAAGAGCTGTAGGACCAAAACCAGTCTATCAGCAAAACTTACCCCCAGAAACCCCCCATGGAATGTAGTTCCTCCCACTGGTAGGGAGGTTTCCTTTGTAGTGACTTTCTCGAGGAAGGTCTACTCAAGTCAAGTAATGAGGAGAAACCCGTGGCCTACTCTCCCCATTCCCCAGACATACTCCTCCCCTACCCATGTTGAGGAAAACAACATTGAAGCAGGTAATTAAGCACTATTAACACATTAAACTTAGAGATTATCTAGCAATGGTGGTAATGGACAGAAATACACTGTGTCTAGAGTCAATCAGGTTTAAAAAGTTCAGGCATCTTGATGGACAGGTCAGATGTGGCCTGGGTGGGAGAATCAAATGAGAGCCAGGATCCATTGATAGAAACTTGCAGCCACACCGGATAAACCATCCTGAAGGAAATACAGGCAGCTACTAATTTGCTCATGGTGGGGTAAGCTCAGTGCTTCTGAAGAGTCCCATATGGTAGATCCTGTGTGATGTTCAGAGAGCATGTGCTGCTTTTCAATGAAGCTGAGAAATTTTAAAATAATTGGACGCGGGGCACTGCCTGGCTGTGGCTTGGATCAGAGAGATTGGTGAGCCCTTTCTATTTGGTATGAGGGATTAAGGGGCGACAGGCCGACTACCTTCAGGAGGAACGTTTGGGGGAATATAAAAGTGTCTGGCTCCTCTGTGGATTCAGGCAGTCCTATAATAAGGGTATTATTTCATTGGTTTCTCCCCTCGAGGTCCTCCATTTTTAGCTGGAAATTCTGGAGTTGCTGGTGAAGGTGTACAAGCTCTGGGTCTACTTTTTCCCTCGATTTTTCCAATGAGGATGAGTGGGCCTCCGAATCTCCCACTCATCTGTGCAGGTCAGCTAGGTTCCCTCTGATGGATTTAAGCTACGACGAAATTTCTAACAGGGTTTCCTTAAAAGGAGCCAGTTCTTGAAGAAATTGATCTTCTGTGAGGGGGATCAATCGAGAGGCAGTAGAATTGGATTTCCCAGGCACCGATCCTTGAGCTTTAGGCTTTTTAGGCATTTTTTCTGATGTCTCAGGTGGCATGTGCTTTAATGAGGCTTGCTTCATCTGTGGCGATTACGAGCCAAATGCGATGCAGAAAACTAAAATATCAAGTGCTGAAAGCAAGTCTGCACTACTGCTGACAAAATTACCACTTGAACCCTGTTGTTTTAGGATAAAATTAATACATTGGAGAGGAAGGGACAGGAGATCTAGATCCTTGCTGCTGCTAGACTGCTGGCATCATGTGACTCCCCGCTGCCCTTTTTCCGAGTTTTCTCCCTCTTAGACTCCCTCTCTTTCTTTTCCTCTGTTTGCGTGTGACTTATTTTTGTCTAAAAAAAACAACTTTTTTTATTTTTGTTAGTGCCTGAGTTACGGGGTTGACTCTCCACAGTAACTGTCTTGTCAGCTTTGTCACTCTGTATGGATGAACATTTATTGTTATGACTATTTCTTCAATTTTTATTCCTACTTCTTCCTTTATTCCTTGAACAACCAGGGCTCTAATTTATCCCCTGCTAGATGATTTAGCTGTTCTTCCCTGTTTGTCCCAAACAAGAATCTGGCCTGTTGAATAGTCCTGCAGGTCCCTGTCATGTTTCCTTTGTTTTTCTTGCAAGATTTCTTTTTCAAGCAGGCCAGACTCTTGTTAATTTCTTTTTCCTTAATTTTAAATAATGGATGTGTATTCAATTTCTCAAATTCTTTCTGAGTGTTCACAGTCTCAGTCTTTAACTCCTCATAGTTAGCATTATCCTCCTTAATAGCACCCTCTAATTAAGACGGATTGCTCCCTTTAAGCACAGGGAAATGACTTTTATGTGGAAGCTTGAATAAAACAAACTATTATATTTGAGCCTTGTGTGTAGAACTGCATTTTGAGTTTCAACTATAGCTAGTGCCACTTCCCTGACTTTGGACCTGTTGGCTGTGTAACTAATCATAACTATTTTTATGGTGGCTTTGTAGGCCACCCACAGTATCTCTTGTGTGACCTCCCCATTGTTGTTTTGCTTTAGCAAGTGTTTTTTTTTTCCATTAGGATATTTCCCTTGAATTCTGAGTCTTCAATCAGAAGGGGGTCCAGCCCCCATGATTTTGTGCAGTGGGTGATCAGTCCACACAATATATGCATGGAGTGGGGAATAGTCCAAAACTATGATGGAGTGAGTAGTTCAGTGTTAGAAACACAGAAATATAGAAACATAGAAGTTGATGGCAGATAAGGACCGCAAGGCCCATCCAGTCTGATCACTTCTTTTTCTACCTTATGAATGTGCCATAGACCTTTGCTCTGTCAATGGTCTCTCTATTCATACTCATCTGTATTGCTCCATTATGTCTATACCATGCCTGTTTGAAGCCCTGCACTGTATTCCTATCCAGCAATTCCTGAGGTAGGCCGTTCCATGCATCAACCACCCTTTCTGTGAAAAAAGCTTCCTCACATTACCCCTTAATTGTCCTCCCTCTCATCTCATGCTGTGTCCTCTTGTCCTGCTATTTTTCCTATACTGAAACATGTTAGACTCTTTCACCTTGTTAATGCACTTAAGGTGTTTGAATGTTTCAATCATACCACCTCTCTCCCTTCTTTGCTCTTTCTTCCCTTATGACTGCCAGCAACTCCCCTCCCAGCCTATAGGTGGCTTCAGGGTTTCTCTTCCCTACGTGCATGATCTTGCACTTCTTTGCATTAAACCCCAGCTGCCACTCTTCTGACCATTTTGCTAGTTTATCCAGATCTCTTCTTATTTTGCCCACCCCATCTGGATCATCTAGTATGTTGCAGATCTTGGTGTCATCTGCAAACAGACAAACCTTACCCTCCAGTCCATCTGCAGTGTCACTGATGAAGATATTGATGAGGACTGGACCCAGGACTGATCCCCGAGGTACCCCACTTGTGACTTGCATCTCTTCTGACTGTATACCATTTACCACCACTCTCTGTTTTTTGCCCATCAACCAGTTTGCCACCCAGTTGACCAACGTCTGACCCACCCTGAGCCTACCCAACTTATTAATCAATCTTCTATGTGGAACAGTATCGAAAGCTTTGCTGAAGTCAAGGTAGGCAACATCAACTGCTCCCCCTTGGTCTACCACCCTGGTTACCTAGTCAAAGAAATCTATGAGATTAGTTTGACAGGACCATCCTTTTGTAAACCCATGCTGTCTTGGATCCTGTGCTCCTATGGCTTCCAGGTGTTGCACTATCCTTTCCTTAAGGAGTGTCTCCAAATTCTTGCCCACTACTGAGGTAAGACTGAGTGGTCTGTAGTTCCCTGCCTCCTCCCTGCTACCACTCTTGGGTAGCGGGATAACATGAGCCCTTCTTCAGTCTTCTGGAACCTCTCCTGTGCTCAGAAACTCACTAAACAGTTCTGATAATGGCTCTGCTAGTTCCACCCTTAGCCCCATTAGCACCCTGGGGTGTATGCCATCAGGTCCCATTGCCTTGTCCACCCTGAGCTTATTGAGTTCTTGTAGGGCCCTTTCTTTTGTGAAGAGACTAGTGCACACCTCCCTCCCTCCCCCCTGTGCCCATGGTGCAGAGCTGTGGGCCCTGCCCTATCTTCTCTTCAGTAAATACTGAGCAGAAGTATCTATTTAGGATAGATGCTTTTACATGGTCCTCCTCCTCAGACTCCCCTTATCCCATTTGATCTTAGCAATACCCCCTCTGGACTTTCTCCTTTCACTTATGTATCTATAGAAAGTCTTGTCACCTTCTGTTACTGTTTGTGCTAACGTTTCCTCGGTTTGGGCCTTTGCCTGCCTTACTGCCTTCCCTGCTTCCCTTAGGGAAGTTTGGTATGCCTCACTATCTTCATTCTGCTGCATTCCCTTATATTTGCTGAAGCCCTGCCTTTTGGCTCTGACCTTTTCTGCTACTGTGTTTGAGAACCAAAGTGGTTTCCTTCGGCTTTTGCACTTCCTTTTCTCACTAACACAATGGGATGTTGCTTCAAGTATTGCATCTTTAATGCTTGCCAACTTTACCTGTACCCCCTCACCTGTATTTCTTTTTTCCAAGGCTAGCTTAACTCTGTTGGCCATGTTGTCTAAGTCAGCTCCCCTGAAGTCCCATATGTTTGCCTTGGAATGGGATGATTTTGCTCTAGTGGCCAAATTGAATCATACCATGTGATGGTCACTGGCACCTAGGTGACCTTCTACCTGGAGATCTGTGATCCTTTCCCTGTTAGTCAGTACTAGATCTAGAATATCCCTGTCTCTTGTGGGTTGTTGTACCAGTTGTTTGAGGCCCTCCCCCTGCAGGGAATCCACCATGTGTCTAGTTCTGGCAGATGTCCCTGCTGGTATTGACCAATCTGTATCTGGCATGTTGAAGTCTCCCATTGTCAGAACCTCACCTTTAGCTGTCATAATTTGTATATCTTCTAACAGTAACATGTCTATATGCTCCCCCTGGTCTGGAGGCCTGTACGCAACCCCAGTTTGTATGGCTGTCCCATTTCCTGTTTCTAGGGAGACCCACAGTTCTTTTGGCTCCTTATGTGTATTCTGAATTTCTGTAGCTTTGATATTTTCATTGACATAAAGGGCGACTCCACCCCCCCCTTTTTGCACCTCGATCTCTTCTGAACAGTACATAGCCAGGTACTGAAGTCTCCCAAGTGTGGTTACTGGTAAACCACGTCTCACTAATGGCTACTGGGTTCAGTTTAGCCTCTGTCATTATTGCCTGCAGGTCTGAGATCTTGTTTCCCAGACTGCGAGCATTTGTGTACATGATTTTCCATTGGTCAGATTTCAGTGTATTAGTTGTTGGGTGAAGTCCGGCATTTCCCATGTGCATCGTATGGGGAGCTGGACCTTTTTCTTTACCTGGTGATGCAAATGAACTACAAACATGCTGAACTCCTGTTTGACCACTAGCTGTGGGGGGGGGGGAGTGATGTTCTTCCCATTCAACATTTTGAGTGATGCACCCCTTCCCCCTTTGCTAGTTTAAATATTCTGCAAAGACATCAAACTTCTGCCCTAATGCACTGACTCCCTCGTTAGTCAGATGCAGTCCATCAAATTTAAAGAATGTTCACTCCCAAAACTGTTGCCAGTCATGTTTACCATGGAGTGAGTAACTTAAGGGGAGGAAAGCCTCAAATCAATACAACTAGAGGTGAGATACTCCCAAGAAAAGCATGAGAAATCTCTTTTGCTGAGGGGCTGAAGCCTCCAGAGGACAGCAGGCCTATGTTCCATCATAAGCTCTTTGAGAGGAATTTTCAGCACAGCATATGGCTCCTGAGTCCAAGCATGTTGATCCATCCCAGGATCTAAAGTGACATTGAAATCCTCTCTTATCGGGATTAGAGTCTGGTGGGTAATGAACTGGCTGAGTTCCTGGCTAAGCTGATGAAATAATTGTGGGTCCTCAGTTTCGAAACCATATATATTTACCAGTATCAGGAGGCCCTCAGCAGTAGTAACTTCTGTTATTATCTGCCTCCCAACTTTATCTTTGGTCATATATAGTGCTGTCCACTGCAGACCCTTGTGGAATAGGATAGAAACCCCCTATTCTGGCAGGGACAATGCTGTAGACTTCAGCTGAAACCCAGTCCCTATGCAGTTTGACCACTTCTGTGTCACTTACTCAGTGAAGTCTCCTGTAAGAAATCAGCCTGGGCTCAGAGATGTTCAATGTGTGCTAATACTTTCTTTTACTTCATCAGTGAATTGTGGAACCTGACATTTAAACACACTATGTTGATGTCAGCCAGCCCAGTGTTCCAGGATACCACTAAGTGAATTTGCTAAACCACCTGCAAAAGCAATAAAGTTGAGACCAAATATTTTCTTTGTTCCCACCCTCCACTCCTACCGCTAATCATTCCTTCAGTTATACTACATTAAAGCAGTTAGCAAGTTACTGTACCTGTCACATACTGTATACTCTAAGCCCCACAAAACAGAATCTCAAGTGGGACAGAAAAGTAGAACTTAGCAATCTTGTTCAGAGTACCCCATCCCATGATATCTCCCCCTTACCAACTCTAGTAACTAACTCTACTCATATAGGGTCAGACAAGCAACCCAGACAAAAGAGCACGGTACTGGAATGGCATCTGGTAAGTAATGTAACCAAGGAAAAAAGATACAAACACATCTCTTACCCTTCCCTTGCAATATTTTCCCAAACTCTACTGAAAATATCAATACTGTAAGTAGACATTTCACCAAGTAAGGGTGGGATAACCCTACCCTAGAAACGTGGTATCTCTACCCCTTATCCACAGATCAGATAGATGAATCTATTTCCCTTCCCTTCTGGGCCTGCAAAAAGAGCACCAACCTGTGTACCTGGATGTCTGCATGGGGGAAAATGACATCCAGTTGACCTGACCCACCTAGGACTGTGCAGGGGGTGTGCAATATGCAACAGAAGATAAGTCACCCTGGTTGAGCCACAAGGTACCAATTCTAAAAGATGCCCCTCCTCAACCCTCACCCCACTTCAGTGCCCCACTTAGCAGGTCTCGCTGTGGTTTCACTTCAGGTTACAGAGTGTTATGGGGGTGCCCCACCCGTAGCTGGATCACCTGACCAATGAACATGAACCTCCTCCTCCTCCCCACCACAGAGTACTGTAAGCCAAATCTATACTGCTAGCTGCTCTCATATAAAGGAAACCTGTAAAAAAAGGTTGGGGTGAGCCAGCGGAAGGGTTATGATGTATCAAACTTTTGAGTAATGTAACAATCCATAAGATCTATAGCATTAGAGTCTGATCTACTCATCATCGAGCATGGGGATGCCAGTGTTACCGCCAGATCTCGGATCAACTGATCCCTGCACCCTAGAACACCACTGCCCATCCCTCCTTGTATGGATGTTTTACCTTTCCTGTTCTGGGATGCCCATTGGTTGTCACAACCCAGCCACAATGAAACTCTGATGCCACACCAACTGACCTATGGGGCAAATTTGCCCAAGGGACTGAAAAAGCCTACACACTATGGAAGTAGGCCTGCATACAAAGGGGATCTCGTATAGGCATGTAGTGAGTAATTTGCCATTAAAGGCTGGTTGGTGGGCTGGGACACCAATGAGCAGCCTCTCCATTAGGAGGACCTGTAGTTTAAAGGGGTGCTGCCTGACCTTCCCCCACTCTGAACTCCATAAACCATTCACTGGTAGTGAACACAATTCTTGTTTCAGTCAAGCAAGGAAAAAAGGATATGTAGCATCTCCCCTTTAAGGCAGGCAAGAGTGTTAATCAAGCAATAAAGCATGACAGGGGATGTGTTATGGTGTGTTAACATCCCCCCTCTGGTAGGCTGAAGCACGAGGTGAAGCAGAGTGGTTCCACCACCTGAGAAAGGCTGTTATCCCACCATAACATACCCCTGGAGTGCCTTACTGTGATTATGAAATGTGTCCATTTTAGTAACTTGGATGCATTTTTTAAACATATTTTTGTTTGGGCGTTCAATGGTATTGAGGGCTGAGGCATCATGCCCTACCTCCTGCCACGCTGGCGGGTTGCTGTTGGTTGACCGGGGTGGAAGACGAGCAAGCATTCAGAGGACAGCTCTCCTCTCCCAAAGAGGGAGGGACATGGAGGCCGGCACATTTCTGACACCTAGCGGTGGCTGGGTACCAGGGTGCCTGGGTCCTGTACGTATGGGATGGGGGTGGAATAGTTGGCTGGTGTGCTCTGGGGGAAAGCATGCACTACTCAGCCATTGCCAGCATCTAAATTACTCTGCCTCCTGGAGGGGTGGTATGGAGTAAAAAGGAGGAGAAAAATTGTCCTGGGTGAGTCTGGATGATGCCGATCCCTGCAGGTGCCAGTCCCATGAATGGGAGGCACCTCCTGAACCGAATCCATGTTAGGTGCGTTGAGGGTTCCCTGCCACCCCGCCATGGGGGGGTAAGCTGTGGAGGAAGAATGGAAGTGCACTGCAAGCAAGGGACGGGGCAGGGGAGTCGGCAAGCTAGAGGGCCACCCAGGACAGAGTATAAAGCAAAGTAAAAAAAAAAAAAACATATTTTTGTTGAGCTACAGTACTTTCAGAAGGGCTGTTGTGCTGGGATAATGACCCTTCTGAAAGTACATCTTGGCCAGGCAGGAGCTACTATTCTTTCTACCCATTTCATAATTGTTCTTACATGCACACAGGATTATGTTCTTAGGGTGACATGTCTTCATATATAAAAGGCTACAAAACATTTACATTTTAGTTTAATGGCAAAGGCAAAGAAGAGGTCAGGTTTCTGGTGGCATTTCTGAAGAGGTCACTGTAGTGCTCAGGTATTCTGCTACTCCATGCAGGAAGACTCACTCGAAGGGAGATCTGTAGCAGCAGCTTCCAAACTTACTGCTTCTCCCAGGACTTGGTTCTGGATGGTCCAGATATCACCTCTCCTGGTGTGGTGCTCTTCTTGCAGAGGTGAGTAACCTCCTTTGGGCACTTGGAGGGAAGCAAAGCAATTACTATGCAGTAGTGGGGAAAGGATTTCAGAGGGTACTGGAAAGTCCCTGCTACCAATGTGGCTTTGCCTGCATGGGTGAGGAGAGTGATCCTGGCATTTCCCTTTAAAGACTTTCTGTTTCTTGATTAACTGATTCTGCTGATGACTGACAGCCAGGAATCCTCCTCAACTGGCAGGGACTGTATGGGGTCCATATCCGTGGACTGGGCGATGCTGGTATGAAGGACCTCAGGGATTGAGGTCATGTCCATATCATCAGGTGGTATACATTTAAGAGTCTGAAACTTGGAGTCCCAAAACTCACAGGGCCGAGTACTGTCTCCCAACACCCATATGCTGAAAGTATGAAAGTCAATTCTAACAGAGGTAAGGTAATGGATGTGACAAACCACTACCCTACCCCTCGTGAGGAACCACAACACACCTGAGAATCTGGATGCTGGCTGAGCTGCTCCTGTGGCATAGAGGGCTAAGCCTCTAGCAGCTCAGACAGCATGGCCTCATAGACCTCGGTTCTGTTCCCAGTGGTAGCTTACTTTGCTCCCTGCTATTCAGCCCCCTGTAACTTGTTTTTTTAATCCGGGGCCTGCTCCTCCTCTGAGTTGGTTATTTTAGTTATGGGAGGTGTGGGGGAAAAGCCCCCCACATTACATTTAAGTGCCTTTCAGGATTTTGAGATTCAGTATCCCAAACTAGGTCCTGTAGGATTTGGGATGCCCGGTTTCTAGATTTCATAGGTATTCCTGTCAGGTGGTGAGGCTCTGCTTCTATCTGTACCCTGTAATTAGCCCACACAGTTTCTGGCCATCATTTGGATATATACTGGATTGAGCTGTGACAGACAGAAAACACAAGGTAGTCCAAGCCAGAATCCTGTCAGACTCAATAAGTGACTACTCCCCCACCTATGTGATTTGGTCAGCTAAAAAAAAGTGCACCCCACCTACCTGTAAATACTATATTTTAAGGAATTTCACCTGCCATGACACCACCTGCCAATTATCAGAAATCAGGGCAGTCAACAGGCAGGCACTTCACTCCCTCACAGACATCGACTCTGTAGTGGGATTTCTCACAAATGCCCTTTTTCACATCCAGCACAGGCACTTCCCCCAAACCACCCATTGAGTGTGAGGTGGAAACACCAGTTGGCTCTCAAAAGATCTTCTCTCCCTAATGAAGGAGAGGGATAAAAAATGGGCTGCTTTCAAAGTCTCCCCATCCCTTGCCCTATTGGATGTCTACAGAAAACTATGAAATAAATGCAAACAATTGACCAAATTCCTGAAAACTAGGTACTTTCACAATCTGCAGAGAGACAACCTGACCCCCCTCCCACTGGTTCTGGTCTACCATTGACTCAATGATAAATTCCAAGGCCCACTGCCCTGAAATTCTCCTCAACACCCTAATGGGAATTATCTCTGACCCCACTTGAGTCACCCATGCTCTTAATACCAAATTTATGGATCTCTCTGCTTATCATTGCAACCTGGACACATCTAACCCACCACACCCTAGCAACCAGATCAACCACCATCCCCTGGAAGGAGCTTCAAACCCTACTTTCCATTTCAGAACCATCTTCCAGAATGAGACATTCAAACTACTAATGAGCCTCCCCAACAGGGGCAGTCCATGTAGTGATGGTCTACACCCAACCTTCCTTAAACTCATTGCCCCCTGTATCACTAAGCCTCTGACAACCATTTTCAATCTCACCCTTGCCACATCCACCATGCCCGCCATCTGGAAAATTGCCAGAGTCATCCCCATTTTCAAGACAGGTGACCCTCTATCCTCTGATAACTATTTCAATACTGCCTCACTTAAGCAAACTCCTAGAGAAGGTAGTCCACCACCAACTCTCTGACCATGTAAGCAAATCAGACCTTCTTTGCCTACAGCAACATGGGCTCAGAAAGCATCATAGCACTGCCTCTGCCCTGGCCATCTTCACTAACCCTGTCTATAGAAATATGAATATAGGGAACGTTACCGGTGCTATATTCATAGACCTTACAAAGGCCTTTAACTTGGTCAACCACAGATTAACGTCACACCAAACTGTTGGACCTCAGCTGCTCCATAAATACATCAGCATGGTTCCTAAGTTACCTCTTGGGGCAGCCCCAAACCATCAATATTGGATCTGCCACCTCCATTGCCATGGCTGTATCCACAGGAGTTCCCCAGGGCTCAATATTGGGTCCCTTTTTATTCTCCCTCTTCATTAACTCCCTTGCCAAGGACAGCATCTTACTGTATGCTGATGATTTAGTTCTATTTCATAGTGGCAAAACAGTATCTTGTATTTCCTTCATCCTCACTACAGATCTGCACATAACTGGTTCCTAACAAACTCCTTGTAAGTGGCAGCAAAACCAAATTGATGCTCCTGGGATCCAAACCCAACATATTAAAACTTGCTACAGCTAACTCCACCCTAATGGTCCTCTTACCAGATGGCTCCCCTCTACAGGACGTATCATGTTTCAAATGTCTGGGTGTCATCCTTGACCCCTCCCTAACCTTCAATGCACATGCTACAGTAATTGTTCAGCACATAAATCAGAAGCTGGGGGCTAGTTTCCATCTTAAGCATTGCCTGACTTTTGAGGCATAACTTGCCATTGCTCATGGCACCCTGCTCCCTCTGTGGGGCTACTGCACTCCCATATACTCCCATACCTCTTCAGTCCTGATCACTAGGCTCAACACTGCCTATAACAATACTTGCTGTTTTGCACTGGTGGCACCTCCCTCCACTGACCATTGTAGCCTATACCAATTCCTAGGCTGGCTCCCCTACAGGCCAGGCACAACTATGCATTTGGATGTGTCATTGATAATGCTCTCAGAAGCAGCATCCTATCCCCCTACCCCTCCCTGATCCAACTTAAGGCTCCATCCTGCTGCCTCCTGCATTCCACTGAATCACAGCTAGAAGTCTCTTGGACCTCCACCTGCACGGGCAGCAGTGCCTTGTCCATTACAGCTCCAAAACTGTGAAAGATACTGTTGGCCTCCCTTCATTCCCTTGACACTCACTCCCCCTTTCAGACCCAGATCAGAGCATGGTTACTGGAAGAGGCTAATTGCACCTGTGCATTGGGGTGACCACTGCCTCTGCTCAATGCTGAGTTTTTAATTGGCCTACCTGCACCCCTATCTTAGTGCATTTAATCTTTTGTGTTGTGCCATATTGTATTAATTGTATCCTTTGTAACTAGAGTACTACTGTACCTATTGTTATACTGTTTTAGAGGCCTACTGTAATTCTTTCACATGCCACTATTCAACTGTACTCAGTGTATTCCATGTATATTGAATCTGTATGTATCATTTACTGAGCCATCTTCATGGCCCAGGTCATGCCTGAAAATGGTCCCTGGGATCAGTGCACTTACCAGGTAGACAAAAAAAAAAATAAATAAATGTAGGCCTCAGCAGCTTCAGGCCCCTTAAACTGCTGGAAGACACCATTTATGGTCACTTGGAGCACCAAGTGGTACTGGAGACTGTATTGTACCCCAAATTCCATGGGTGCCTTGTGTGCTGGAGTGTAGGCCCTGAGTCTGCTGGACAGCTCTTGTGAGAAGTCGGGGAATATGTAAATTGTATGTCCCTTCCACAGCAACTGCCCCTTTTGCCTATCCCACAACAATACATTCTCCCTGTCATATTGTATTAATTGTACCCTTTGTAACTTGAGTACTATTATACCTATTGTTATACTGTTTTAGAGGCCTACTGTGATTCTTTCATGTGCCAATATTCAACTGTACTCAATGTATTCCATGTATATTGAATCTGCAACTGCCCCTTTTGCCTATCTCACAACAATATGTTCTCCCTGTTTGTGTAAGACAGGAAGCATGAAACAATTGATAAATGATCTCATGGTCAATACCACACCAAAACACACAAAAGTGGGGTCAATCTGTTTGGCAGAATAAGCTCCATCGAATTCTGTGCAGATATTCATGGTTGGTGCAGCCATTTGGGTTGATTCTGGAAAATTACTGTAGGGGGTTCAGAGTACTCAGAATCTAAGCAGCCATCCTGTCGGCAGCCAAGCCATCTCTTCCACCTTACTCCCTTTCTAGTTGGCACTGCCTTGAGACTCTCCCGGCTAGGCTCCAGTGCTACTGCAGGCCTGTACTGAGGCTACTCCCACGCCCTTCTCACATTACATGGATGGAACACAGATGGCATGCTAGCTGAACTCTTCAGACTTCAAAATATTCCAGTCCAGAAGTGCTGTGGCCAGAATCTGACCCTCTAGGCTACCATGTGTTGGCAATGAGTAGTGTGTCCATCCCTGGCCCAGCTTCTGTTCAAGCAGTTGGAAATGGTGTGAGATGGCTGATTCCTGATGTGATTTTCATGCTCTGCTCATTCAGGAAACCCAGTCAGCCGACAACCATTGCAGCCCCTCCTCTTGAACTTGGGACAGTACTACACCAGCTCATACTGGACACACATAGTACACCAACCCAACTAACTACAGCACCAGCAGGTAACTGTCATTCTTGAACCCTGGGCTTGAGCTTAAAAAATGAAAAGAAAATCTGACACTGAGAGCAGGTACCAGTTGAAAAGTCTTCTGTCTCCCTGTCACTCAGCAGCAAGTAGTAGATTAAATGATAAGTTATTTACCATGACTTTTTTGCACTGAAATCATACTACCACATACTGTAGCTCACAGTTTGCTCCTCACACAACCTCTCACCATGAGTGTTGAAAAATTCACCAAAACTGAGGTGCTATCTACCACATCATATCACACACTGGTTTTAAAGAATGTGATGGGCAAGATGGGAGGGTAACAGTTTGGTTACTCCAATCTTGTGTTGCCATCCCCACCCAAGATTTCTTAACTGTGCTGTCTTCAAGTCTGACAAAAAATAGATAGATAGATAGATAGATAGACAAACAGACAGACAATAAATGATGGCAAAGTGTTGTATATGAGGAAATAATATACTTGAGGTGTTGAACAAGCCATAACGCCACAAGCTTGAAAGGCAAGTGGCCTTTATGAGCTTGTTCAACCCTGATTATTCCCTCACATAGCATGTAGTATGGTATCATTTCATCACATAGGACTTTGTAGTCTTAGTTTATATATTACATTAGGTTGGTAGGTTTTGCTTTAAGAGAAAGAGTGCTGATTTTTTTGTGTAGCGTGTTTACTGTATTTTGCTTAAGTTAGAGTGTTTTCATGGATCTCTAGTGTTCCCTCTAGTGTTTATTGGCAGTATTGTTCCATTTTATAATGTCTCTAGTGTCCCCTCTAGTGGTTGTTGGCATTATTGTACCATTTTGTAATGCATGTGAAGTTCTGCTTAATTTTTTCCCTCTAAAGTTTCCATAGTGCAGAGGTTTGGTATATAAGGAAGGCTTGTTAAATCATTTTTTCTTTAATGTGTTTGAAGACTGCATCATGGATGGAACAGGTGAAATGTTTGGTGAGTGTTTCAGTGGGCCTGTTTTACAAAGGGAAATGGATCACAGCATATGAAATATTTGTTGAGTGTTTTAGTAGGACTGTTTTACACAGTTTGACAAATAGAGCACAGCATGTGAAATGTTTGGTGAGTGTTTCAGTAGACCCGTTTCACACAGTTAGGGAAGGGACACAGAATGAGAACGTTAAGTGTTTCAGTAGGTCTGTTTTACACAGTTAGGAAAATGGAGCATAGCATGTGAAATGTTGGGTATGTGTTTCAGTAGGCCTGTTTTTCACAGTTAGGGAAATGAAGCATAGCATGTGAATTGTTTGGTGAGTGTTTCAGGAGACTTTGGTTTTATACAACTTAATTTCTATGTGTGGTTGTTAGTTTGGCAAGTGATGTGGAGAGAGCAGTAAAAGTGATTTGTACTGATTTGGGGGGACTGTTTTTTGCAGGAGCTGTTGTTGGAGAGGCTGTTAGGGGTGTAATGTGGGTGGTTAGTAAGTTGTTGTTACATGCGTTATTCAGGTGGTTGTTACACATGCTGATAGTTCTGTAATAACATGTATATATTTTGTCCATACTCATAATAGAGTGTTAATTACAATGTTATAGCATGTTGTAATTGATTAATGTTTATTAATTACCATCAGTTATGGATGGTGTTGGAGTGGTATATACTAACTGGATAATTGGGTTTTGGTGTCATATATGCTAAGTGACTACTGTCTCATGTGTAGAAATAAATGATGGCTTTTTCAATGGGGCAAGGGCCTATGTATGTGTATATATATATATATATATATATATATATATATATATATATATATATATATATATATATATATACGGGATATGCAGCAGTTCAGTCTGTGATAATGCATTTATCTTGTACAGTTTCTAGTGACCTCTTGTAACCTCACGAGTACCAAAGGCTCGAGTGAGAATTATGAGAGGTCACTGGAAACTATACACGAAAAATGCATCATCACACACTGAATCACTGCATATTCCATGTATGTAACAGGTTTAAATGTTGTGTGAATATTTTGATTTTGGTAGGTGTAAATAATTTGTCAAAAAAGGGAAAAGAAAACTGAATTTTATGCCATTTTTAGCTAATTATAAGAAAAATGGTATCTATAAATGAAACACCACTCATTTTGTAGATATTTTTGTGCTGAACATTTTTGTGCTTACAGTACCATGCTATTATTTTTTGTTTTAAAGTTATTCACATTTATTTGTCAAAAAAGTGAACAAAAAATTACATTTTCTTCTGTCTTCTTACTAATTATAAAACATTTATACTGTATCTATAAATGAAACACCACTCATTTAGTAGATAATTTTGTGCTGAACAATTTTCGTGCTCACGGTACCATGATATCTTTTTTCATTTTAAAGTTATTCCCATCTGAATATGGTTAGTACAGCCTCTGAGGCTGAACATTCTAAATAAATTCTGAAAAGATTTGTGATGTATTAATTGTGTGGATAAATGAATACTATGGTGATATACATTTATCCCCATAGTATCATAGATGCATGGTTTTATTCTACAGTTTTTATCATGACCCCTGTTGTATAAATATATATATATATATATATATATATATATATATATAAAATGGGCTTGAAAAATAAAGCATCCTGATTGGTTGAAAGCCATGGTCAGGGATGCATTTATTTTTGAAAAGAGCCCTGTCAAAAACAAGTGCCAATTCGGGGTGCCCCATTACTTATGGTATCCATGGGCACCCCAAATTTTAATCTGCCCATCCGCATTTTTTTTATTAGGCTCACCTAGTGAAAGAGTGACCCCCCCCCATCCATATACTGCACCAGTCAGAGACTGGGAAAAAATTACAGCAGCAAAGCCGGATCCTGACTTCTGATAACGTGCCCACTCTATCACTACTGCCACTAGCCGGCAGCGTAACTCAATCTACAGGACCAGTTCAAAAGTCCCATTCCTCTCTTTGGTTATAATGCTGGCCTCCCAGTACCCTGGCTGACTAGAGATTTAGCCCCAGATTTAGCACACCTTCCACACAGTAGGGGCACACACTCTGCCAACTTGTAACACAGATTTCAAAAAGTAATAAAAAAAGAAATAGTTTCCATTTCGCATGTCACATGTGCAGTGCTACTCCTAGACAACACTCCCCTAAACTGTGTATCCCTCACTAACCCCAACTCAACTCCTGCTACACAAAAAAGTACAGATCTCTCTCCCTTTATTTTTGTACAGAAAAAATAAACTTCTATACATTTAAATTATGCAGTCACCTCTGCAGTTACCTGGTTCATTTTCCAGATAGCGCTCCCATATCCACCAGTGTCCTGACTCCCAAATAGAAATACAAATAAAAATAAATAATTGCAAGTGAGCAGTGATGAAGGGGTAGACCACAATCACACAAATTCCCCTCTCCCCCCTATAAACCAGAATGCAACTGAGCTGGTGGGGGGCATGGGGGAGCATAACTCTAGAGCCAGTAAGACATGTCTGAAATGTTGCATTGCCTTCTACGGGTAAGTTTGGTTAAGTACATCAGTAGAGGGACTACTTTATAAACAAAGCAGAATAAAGTTAGTTTTTAATAATTTTTTTGTATTTTTTTTAATTCTCAAATATACAATATATAAAAAATCATTACATGCAGCCCATTTTCTAAGTGCAGTAATACCATCCAGGGTGGGCTTTATTGGGAAATACCAAGCCTTCCATGGGCTTTAAGGCCCTCAGCATGCAGTGATGGGCCTCATTACACCCCAGCATGGTCAGGTATTTCCCAATGCAGCCCAACCTGTCGGGTATTATTGTGTGTGTGTGTGTGTGTGTGTGTATATATATATATATATATATATATATATATATATATATATATACATATATACATACATACATACAATAGGGGTGAGTGGTAAATGAGTGAGATAAAACAGTGTATCATCCACTGCTGTGTGATATTTTTGTTCTCTGCTCTACTGCGATGATATCAGCCATTTACACACACAGATCACAAAAGGTCATCACCCTAGGCAGCTTTCCCCTCAGCATGCAAGAAACACCTGTGCTGTTACTATAGACACAAATGCAGAACTACTTCAGAGGTCTCACTGTTGCCTACAGCTAACTCAGTGAGCATTACAAAACAAACCTATCCCCCCAACTTCCAGCTCATTACTGTGACTGCAGCCAGAATTCAAAACAGCACAGCTTCACAGAACAGTCTAAACTACTGCCTGAAGCTATCTCAGCTACCACTGAAACACACTCTCACTTGTTCCGCAAACTCTGATTCTCACCCATTACAATTACTGCGATACTTTCAGCTTGACTGCAGCCAGAATCCTAAAGAGAACAATTTCACAGAACACTCTACACTCTGCCTGCAGCTAACTTATATGCCACTGAAAACAGTATCAGCTGTTCTGACACTCTGCCTCTCAGCTCATTACAATTATTGTGATGTTCTTAGCTTCACTGCAGCCAGACTTCTAAACAATGCAGGCTCACAAAATTATGTTTCTCACTCCTACCTAAAACTAACCCGTTTAGCATTGCAAAACACACTCATGTGTCTCCCAGAGTTTATAACACTGCCAGCCCATTCAGAAAAGTTCACACACAGAATGAGCAAACACATAAACAGGAATAGAACACAAGACAGCATAACAAAACTTCTGAAACTCTTGTCCCTATTGTACATATCAAATACATGACGGGCAGATCATGTGCTATGGCAAATATTTTCACTTCTGCATCGTGAGCTCTGGATATCTCACTCATGCCTTCGGCACTCATGAAATATCCAGAGCTCACTCTGCAGGAGTGACAATATTTGTCATACCACGCTCTTGCCCATAATGTATCCCACATATATATGGACCTCAGCTGTTGATTATTTCTTTTAGCTTTTGACTTAACCACCAGGTATCAAACATTTTGAATTGAAAGCAACTCTTAATGTACTTGTCTCTAAGGGCTATCTATCCAACAACCATTTTGAAGAATGCCCGCTAGACATTCTTTCTGCTAAACTACTTATTCACCTGGCCCGGCGGCTCCTTTTGCTAGCTGGAGATATTGAACCCAACCCTGGCCCTAAAGTTTGCACCTTACCCCCCACAATGGCTGGCACAAAAAAGGGGCTGGTGATAGCCCATATGAATATTCAAAGCCTCACGAATCACCTGGCTGAGCTCGAAACCTGGACTAAACTGATTGCCCCTGACATATTATGCCTCTCAGAAACTTGGCTGAAGCCTTCTGTACCTGATGCTTCATGTCTTATACCTGGGTATAATATTCTATGGAGAGACCGTGCTGGGTCTAAGAGGGGGTTGCGATTATTTATAAAAATCATCTGTCCCTCAACATCCTACCCTGCCCTGATTCCCTCATACCTTGTGAAATGCTGCATGCTACCCTGGCACTGGGTTGAAACTGCTGCACATCGTGTGTATACAACCCACCAACCAGTGGGCTGGAGTGGTCTTCAGAACCTACTACAGTATGTCTCTCAGAATACAAAATCAAATGAGGCACTCCTGCTTGGGGACCTGAACCTTAACTGTCTGGGTCCACAGCACAATATTCTTGCATCTCTGATCCAGAAGTACAATCTCCATCAAATTATTACAGACTGTACCAGAGCTACGACTCCTCACTCAGGGTCACTACTTGACTGGATCCTCACTAATAGACTGGACCATGTCTCAAGTGCTTCAGTGTTGGCTGATTCAATTACTGATCATTCCCCTACACTCTGTCACTGGCGCTCCTGTCCACCACCTCCTCCTCAACCATGACTGATCACTTTTATGAACTATGCTGCCCTGGATAAACAAGCCTTCCTATTGGATATCTCATGTATTGACTGGACTGACATTTTCACCACTACCAATGTTGATACTGCCCTCAGCTCATTTCTAACCAAGTTTGGTAATGTTCAAAAGAAGCACCTCCCAAAAGCCAAAAGGAGAGTTAGAGGCCAGCACTCTAGATGGCTGAAAAAGACCTTCTGCACAGTTAAAGTCAGAGACAAGCAGTGGAGGAGATACAAACAGACTGGACTTCAGCCTGATCTCATTCTGTATAAGCAATACAGAAATGACCGCAAAGGTGCATCAGGCAGGCCAAAAGTAAATACTGCCAAAACCTGCTGGTTAATTCCTCCCATGACCCTCGTAAGTTTTGGGGTCACATTAGTCCTTCTTAGGATCTGCTAAAGATGTCACTCCCTCTGATATGGTTCTACATGGCGACACTGCAATGACTCTACCACAATTGCTAATGCATTTAATCAACAGTTTTCGGACTTATCTGCCTACACAGCTTCCTTCAATCCATCTCCTGCCTCACAACCTAACTTCTCAGCACCTGGCGAACCATCTAACCTACCTAACCCTTCTACTTCAGGGCAGTGTCTGGGCATCAAGTTCTCAAGCTGCTCAGAGCCCTCTCTGACAACACCAGCACTGGCTCCGATGGCTTGGAACCAAGGCTACTAAAATGGCTTCTCACTACATCTCTGGTCCCCTAGCAAGAATATTCACCCTCTCTCTCTCTCCAATGGCATTGTCACTGAAGTCTGGAAAGCAGCCAGAATCACTCCAGTATTTAAGAAAGGTAGCAAAATGACACATCTAACTACCGCCTATTGCTATTTTGTCTGTCCTGAACAAAATCCTGGAAAAATAGTATCAACACAAATCACAGAATACATTGAGAACTTCAATCTGCTCAGTCCAGCCCAACATGGCTTTAGAAAGCATCACAGCACCATGACTGCACTTGTAAATTTCTTCTGACATTGTCACAAACATGGATAGAGGGAAGATAACAGGGCAGTCTTCATTGACTTAACCAAAGCTTTCGACCTGGTTGATCATACATTACTACTCTCTACCCTCAGTACCTTGGGCTTCTCCCTTCCAGCAACTACCTGGTTTAAAAGCTACCTCACCAACAGAACCCAGGCTGTGAAGTTTAATTCAGCGATTTCAGACAGTGCTGTCATCAACATTGGTGTCCCTCAGGGGTCCATACTTTGCCCTCTTCTATTTTCATTATTCATAAATAATCTCCCAGAGATGGTAACCACTGGTCACTCACTGCTGTATGCGGATGACCTGGTCATTTATGCTCACTCTGACAACGTTCTGGAACTGAATGCTGCCCTCACTGCTGATTTTCACTCGGTACAATACTGGCTGAACTCTCAATGCCTTGTTTTAAACACAAACAAAACCAAAGTCATGCTATTTGGCTCCACTCACAAGCTCAGATCATGTCCTTCGACTATCTCTGTTCCTGACATTGATGGGAACCCACTAGAACCTGTCACTTCTTTCCGTTACCTGGGCATCCACCTCGACCAAACCTTGGACCAAAAACACACATCCAGGATACTTGCAAGTCAGTCAATTTGCAAGTTGGGGCTGCTTACAGAACCAACTACCTCCTTACCCCTGCTGCTAAACTGGCAGTAGCTAGAGGTATACTGTTTCAACCTTACATATGGTTGTCCCATTCTGTCTTTGGCCAATAAATCTGCACTGCATCTGTGGGACACTACTTTCAATAATGTATGCAGGTATGCAACCAAAGCACCCGACTGCAGCATCACTGCCAACTATATCAAGACCTGGCTGGCCTCTCCTCCTCTACCAGACAATACTACCTGTTCAATCTATCAGATACCATCATAAGGACATCCAAACCTGCTATCTATCAGAACTCCTTAGACCAGCTATTCCCACGGAACCTTAGATCTGCAGATCAGACCTTATTATCCATCCCCTCTGTCAGACAAAAAGGGCATGGGCTCCTTCCATAATGCTGCTCCTCACCTGTGGAACCTGCTGCCTCAGGAACTAAGGGATGTCCCTACTCATGCAACTTTTAAAGGCAAACTCAGGACTTTTCTACTGCTTTGGACAAATGTGTTTGCTTTGATCCTACCTGATCCCCTTGCTCTTAACCTGTTTTCCCCACTTCCTTATTGCTAGCACTTGTGCCTTTCCCAATGGTTGTTTTATGTGGTGTTTTACTATAATTGCTGCTTGAATCTGTTTGACTGTATGCCAAATATTAGCTTTTGCCATTTACAAGTTGTTGTTTACTTCTGCCACCACTTGGCTTCCCTTGATCCCTGTTCTCTTCTCCCTCACCTCTCAGCCTTCCTTCACTCAACTCCCTGCTCCTCTCTTCCCCGACCATCTCCTGCACTCTCCTTTTCCCCTCCCCTCTGCCTCCCCTTCCTTTCTCTGCTTGCTTGCCCTCGCCTTTACCTCCTCCTGAGTCACCCCTGCCCATTCCTCGTCCCACCCTCCCAGCTGAGCATTGTTCCCTATTACCTCCACTTGCCGTAAACTTACCTCCTCCTACCAACCTCTTCTTCCCTGCCCTGCCGTCTCTCGGTTCCACTGGCTCGGCTTGGCGTTGTTACCTTTTCCGCTACTGCCGTAACTCTTTCGCTTCTCTCCTCCTCTTACCGGCATCATCACCCTTGCCCTGCCATCTATCGGTTCCACCAGACCAGCCGCATTCTGCTACCTTTTGCCGCTGTTGCCGTCTTTTGACGTAACCCCCTGTCACCCTTTCTCCGATTGCAGTCTTTTGGCTCCACCGACTAGGCAGCAGGTTGGAACCTTGTATCGCCGCTGCCGTATTTGCCGGCTTTCTTTTAACCCTCACTCCCTCCCTCCCTCTCCGGCCATCCCTCCTCTACTCCCTCCTACCTCCTATTCCTGCCACCGCCCTCTGTCCTTATATTCTTAGCCATTTCTTTAGCCCCCATTTTGGCCTTGCCCTCTATCCTTCCCTCTATCCTTTCCTCACCTCCTCACCTTCCCCTTTTGTCATTTTCCATCTTGTTTCTGGCTTACCCTACACCTATCCTCTCCCTTCCTAGGTCCTTCAATGCACTTTATGTATGTCGCTCAATGGAAAATGTCCTTGAAATGTATTTTGCCTTGTATTTTTCCTTTGTCATGCATTGTATCCTGCCATATGTATCTTCCTGTATTTCTGTGCATCATGTATTTTTGTTATCCTTACTGTATCGTTATGTTCTGTAATTTTACCTCATGGGTCGTGCCTGAAAACAGTCACTTGCTGGCTAGTGCACTTACCTGGTTAACAAAAACTAAATAAAATAAATAAATAAATATATGCATTGCAAAAACTCTGTTCATGCATCAGTTAGGGTTTCTATTACAATGACAAAAGTATTGAAATTTGGTATTAGGGTTCCCAACCCTATCACCCCACCCAACTGCACCATCTTCCACATACCAACAGATGTCAGGGTGTGCCTTGGGGTCAACAGCCCTATCTCTCACACTATTCCAAGTGTAAGGAAGTTGATATTGTACAGTGTAGGAGAATGGGGTGACAGGCATGATGACCCCAAGGCACACCCTGATGTCTGTTGATATGTGGAGGGTCGGGTGGAGTGGTAAGGTTGGGTTCCATACTATTGTTGTTGTAATAGGAACCCTAATTGATGCATTTATGGAGTTTTTGTAATGAATTTTCTTACTTTTTGAGACAGTGTAATAGTATCCTTATTTTGCTGTGGGAGTACTGGGTCCCTTGGACCCTGCCCTCCAATCCCCCCATATATGTTCATATGCATGAAACTGTGGCCCTATGCTTCCATGTGTCAAACAACAGTGACCAAATTGTCAGCATAGACATCTTATTACCCCACCTCATGTACCCTGGTACAGAGAAATTGTGAAATGCAAGGAAAAACTTAATTATGCACAACTGTAATGCCATTCTGTGCCACACTTGCAAAAACACATTTTTGGCAGGCTATAAAAAATGACAGCTGTACTGTTTATGAGGTGGTGTGAAAAAATGGCTATGTTGAAAATTTGGTGGCAACATATTGAAAAGTACCAAATTCATGGTTGTGTGTAGGATAAATTCAATGGCGCTCATAACTCAGGCAATTTTAGGAATTTGTTCACCAAATTTTCAACATGACATTTTTGGAATGCCGTCTCATGAACACTTCCACTATCATTCCATTACTCAAAAAATTGCTATTTTGAAAATTTGGAGTGAAAATACTAAGAATTGCCACAGTTACAAATGTGCATAGGAAAATTTCAACCACCGCAAGTAACTTGTGCATTTTCAGGAATTTTTTCACCAAATTTTCAACATGGACTTTTTTGGACCCCACCTCATGAACACTGACACTGTCAGTTTGTTAATTAGTCCCAAAATGTGATTCTGTGCAGTGTCCATGAAATCACCTTACAGGTATAATTAACCAAACAACAGTGATAGTGTTCATGAGGCAGGTTCCAAAAAGCCAATCTTGAAAACTTGGTGCAAAAAATACTGCAAAATGGCTGAAATATCAACATAAGTTCAAAACACCATTAACAATCATTTTGTGGCACTTATTATTCTTCAGTTTGTGGTTCAGCTTTGAAGAGTGCAGATGTGTCCCAGTCCACAGAAGAAACAGAAGATGATCTCCAGTGGTAAGTATAGGGCAAGGGGTGGGGTGGTGCATTGCTCAGTGGGAGGGTCAGGATGGGAGAGGGGGATGGGGAGATGATGAGTTACTGTTTTCTTTTTTACAGGGAAAAAGACATCAGAGACAGTTTTCTTTTTTTACAGGGTTAAACTCTTTATTCTGGGACACTGGGAGCAGGATCCCCAGTGTCCCACAGTGCTTGGGGAGCTAAATAATGCCAACATGGGGACTGGGTACCCTGATATTGGCAACCATAAAGGTTTTAACTGGCTTGGAGTGACATCCATCACTGGGGGTGGGCATCCTGGTGTTAGAAAACATATTTAAAAAATTAGGTATTTTGGGACACTGGGTTGGGATCCCCAGTGACTCATACTACTGGGGGTAGTAAATGCTGACATGGGGATTGGGCATCCTGTAATGGCAAGCAATAATTACAATGGGATTGGGGGGCATCTTACATTGAGTGTAGACATCCCAATGTTGGAAATAATCACACAACAAAATAAGTCTTTTGAGACACTGGGAGGTGGGCTCCCCAGAGTCCCACACTACTGGGGGGGACAGTAAATGCCATCATGGGGATTGGGCATCCCGATGTCAGCAAAATACATTTTTATTATTTAAACATGCCTCTGCCTCCTTAGAGGCAGTAAACAGAGAAAAAATCCTTTTATTAAGTAAACACCAACAGGTGTTTATCTAAACTTTGGCAGAGGAACACAATTTTGTCATTATTTTATCCAAAAAGTGGCCAGAAAAGTGTTTTTCTTTTTTTTTACAGGGGCCATGTTTATTTTACATTGCAGTAGTGCCATTAATTGCTCAAAAAGTGCCACAATTTGTGATTGTTTCACAAAAGTAGTGCCCCAAATTTGCAACACTACCAACGATGCAGTGGAAAAAATCATATTTACAAGCATTATTTTTAAAATCTAACACCAGGATTGTGTTCCTCAGGCCACGATTAGGTAAACACAGCTGTTGGTGTTTACCAAGGGGCAGTATTTTTTTTTTAATTACACCATTTTTTAGCCTTTGCTAACTGAAAACAAGATGGTGGCCATGTGAAAGTATAAAACCCATTTCTGGCAATAAAACAGACTTTTTTGAAAGCAAAAAATGCTTTTTCATGGAACATCTAATTTTTCCCATAGGAAATAATGAGAAAATAAAAACTTCAAGAACTTTTGAATGGATTAATACTTTTTCACCAAGCATCAAAATGTACATCAGTGACCTAGACTCCATATACCCTAACAATTTCAGACAAGACACTCAAAGTGTTTCGGACTTAGAGATGAGCAAATCATTTGCACCTAAATGGCAAATTTCACATTTTATGGCACTCTGCAGCTCCACAACTGCACCACCGATTGGAACAAAACTTACCAGATCAAGGGATTTATGATACTGGACAGTGCATGCACAATTTCAGGCAAATCAGTCAAACAGTATGGGTTTAACAAACCATAGATGTGGCAGTGTAATCCTAACTATACGGAACTACCGTGCCCCATGATATGTTGGTATATATGTGTGTGTGTGTATGTGTGTGTGTGTGTGTGTGTGTGTATATATATATATATATATATATATTAGAGGCCAAAACTCTATTTGATGCATTAGTTAGGGTTGTTCTACACTGACAAAAGTGAGGAAAGTGCTAGGCTGAAAGTCCCCTCGCTTTCTCGCTTCATTGCCTCTTCTGTCTGAGTATCAGGCAGATTAGGGTTGTCAGCCATAACTCTCACCCATCACATGTGTAAAGAAGCAGAGGTGTAGGAGAATGAGGTGATAGTTAGGACTGGCAACCCTAATGTGCACCCTGATGCCGGTTGGGGATGTGGGCAGTGGGAGCCAATGGGCATTTTCAACCCTAACACCAAATTTACTCACTTTTGTCAGTGTGGAACAACCCTAACTAATGCATTAAACTGAGTTTTTTGGCTCTAATTTCCCTTCTTTTTGAGAATAATAATGAGAAATAGTGAATGTAATGCGGCGGCGGAGGGCCCCGTGCTCCCGCAACATTACGTCTTGTCACATAGTAACATTGTGCCTGCAAATGCAAATAGTAATGCACATGATGATACAAAGTGAAACAAAAACAGTAGTGTAGACAGAATTGTTGAAAACAACCCAAAAGCAAGTGCAAATGAAAACACAAAGGGTAACGCACACGGCGGCGTAGACGTGAACATTAAGTGAAACGGGAACAGAACCACCAGCGGAAATGGTAACAGTAATGTAAGCGCACAGGCTGGTTTTCCCCAAAAGCTGCACAGAGAAAGACAGTGAGTACAAAGAATGTATGCATAATAATGGTTCTCAAAGCAGAAAATGAGGAGTTGGAATACTAAATTGCTTATATCTCAGGAACCGAATGACATAGAAAAAAATTTTTAAAAAGTTATATGATTTATGACTTTCCTGGCTAGTTTTTTACTTAGCCCCTGTTATGGAGCTAAGCATTTTTCTGATGAAAAGTCCGTGTCTCGCACTGTTTCCGAGATACAGGCCCTGAAAGTCGCGGCAAACACAGTAATGTTATCCTATGGGAAAAAAAGAGAAGTTTGGAGTGCCATTACTTTGGCTCCCTGTAATATTTTTTCACCAATCCACAAAAAGGCACATCTGTTAGATGCTGCCTGTGTTCCCTCCAAATTTCAGCTGAAAAGACCAACTGTTATTTTGCAGCAGGGCGCCAAAGGATTCCTGTAATGCGTCGAATGCCATAATGTTATCCTATGGGAAAAAGCATCAACTTTGGAGTGCCATAACTTTGCCGTCATGTAATATTTTTTCAACAAAACAATGAAAGGCACATCTGTGAGATATCGGCTGCGTTCCCTCCAAATTTCAGGCCAAAACACCAAATCGTTCGATTGCAGCAGGGTGCCAAAGAATTGCTGTCATTTTCCCACAGCTTAGAAAAGTACTGTTGAAGTCTGCGATAGTTTTCACAAATTCATTCGACACTGTCGCAAGTGCGACAGTACTTTGCAAAAGTACTTTTCCAGAAATTTGAAAAACATATTTCTGGGGTGTTTTACCCCAAAATAAAGACATGGCTAGCATCTTCTTGGTCCGACTAGGTTGCTAGAGGGTCCCAATTTTTAAATGCCAAGCATTTTCTGATTGCTAACTGAAAACAAAATGGTAGATTTATGACAGTAAAAGAGCCATTTGTGAAAGTAAAAACTGCATTTGTGACACCGGCAAACTTTTTGTTAACTTTTCCCATTGACTTATAATGGGAACTTGTTTTTTGAATAACTTTTGAACTGTTTAATATTTTTTTCATGAAATCTTCATAAGGCACATTGGTGACCCCAGCTGCACATTTCCTGAAGATTTCAGACTGGTCACGCAAACCTTGCAACCTGTAGGCACGACTGTAAAATTCCAGAAAAGCGTTAATGCACACAGATTGCACTTAACTCTGCAGCTGTATATGCAACCAGTACGAATCTTGGCAGATCCCAAGGTGTATGGGTCTTGATCATGTATTCCAAATTTCTGGCAAATCTGTTAAATGGTTGCAAAGTTATTAAGGAGCAAAATTTGGTTTAACATGTAAATGGCTCCTCAACTTAACTATAGTGGCACTACTGTGCCACTATTATATATATATATGTGATCATAATACCCCCTACAGGGAAATGATAGCGATATTTTGTTCCAGTGCCAGTTGACCTGATAACATCATGATTGGTGAAGCCACAAGTGATGTTATCAGGTCAACTGGCATGAGAACAAAAAATATCGACAATATTTCCAGTATGGGGTTGCGTATTTCATTTATACCATACCTACAAAAAAGTGGAAACAAATGTAAATTCTTACCATTTTTTGCCGATTGTAAAAAAATAAAAGAAAACTATAAATGAAACACCACTTATTTTGTAGGTATTTTTGTCCTGATCAAGTTTTTTTTCACAAAGTACAATACTACTATTTTTCATTTTAAAGTTATATGCATTTGTTTGTTGCAAACCGTGAAAAAAATTTAATTTTCTGCAGTTTCTTTGCTAATTATAAAAAAACTTAATAGGTTTATATTAATGAAACACCACTCATTTTGTAGATATTTTTGTGGTGAACAACTTTCATGCTCATATTACCATGCTATCATTTTCATTTTAAAGTTCTTCGCATTTGTTTGTCGAAAAAGTAAAACAAATTAGCATTTTCAATCATAAATAAAACAATATTCATTTTGTAGATATTTTTGTGCTGAACAACATTTGTGCTCAGAGTAGCATGCTATCATTTTGCATTTTAAAGTTATTCACATTTGTTCGTCAAAAGTGAAAAAAATTGACTTTCTGTTTTTCAGCTAATTATATAAAAAAAATAAGCTACCCACAAATGAAACGCCACTCATTTTGTAGATATTTTTGTGCTGAACAACTTTCGTGCTCACAGTACCATGGTATCATTTTTCGATTTAAAGTTATTCACATTTGAACACAGTTACTACTGCTACTGCAGCTGAATATGCAAATGAGTTCCGAATGAGCCAATCTCTACCTACTGCGTGGATAAATTTACCTACAGTGAGGATAAATGTGATATCCTTACTGTAGGTCTGACCACCCTGAGAATAGTGCCAATATTTGCCTTTTTTTATCCTCACAGATATGGCATAAATATATGTGTGTGTGTGTGTGTGTATGTATATATATATATATATATATATATATATATATTCATGGCAAAAAACTCTGTTTAATGCATCACTTAGGGTTGTTCCACAGTGACAAAGTGAGGAAATTCACTGTTAGGGTTGAAAACCCTAACTCCGATTCACCCCAGCACCACACACACACACACACACACACAGACACACACACACATGCAAGTATGGGGAGGACCAAGTCAACACAGCCAATGACAGACATCCAGCAGCAGGTGACAGAAATAACAAACAATTGTCTAAATGTACTACGAGACATCCCCACCCACCTGACCAGGTACTGCATGCTCAGTGGAGATCAACAGCAAAACTGAGGCCATTTACACCAAACGTACACATCTCTGATTGCAGCTGCACACAACGTACCACACTTAGTAGTTGCATGGCCTTACCTACCAATGCCCCACACCACATCACAACTGGTACTGTGCCGTTAGTCAATATAAATGCTAAAGGTGCATGATCACAGTTGTAGAAAGGTTTTAACACTAGTGAGTATACATTAATTAAGAGAAGTACATAAATTAACTACAAGACACTAGCATGCTCAAGATAAAAGTAGTGTTACATTTAGCATGTGATTTTCATAGTAGTACATTTACTGCAACTGTTTACTGAAGATAGAGAGGCTGATGTAAACATATGGAAAAGCACTGCCTGTTCAATGCTGTGAAATTTGTACTGCCAGTATCAGATTCATTCTTACTGATGAAGCTGTACTGCTAATGTACATACATAGACGTTCAGTGTGTTTCAATACTAAAGATGCAGTAAGTGTTCTTTGTAAGAAACAATGTAATTGCATGGATCAGGCCAAGCAACTTCTAAATATCATAGGACTACTGAGCCAACAATGACATACCTGTATCGGAGATGTCTATAGGATAGATTTTCCTGTAGGCACTTACTCAGTATGTTGTACCTGATAAAGACAATCTCATTGCATCTGTGATGACTAACTTATTCAAATAGTGATACATTTACTATTGTTGAAATGAGTGATCTATGCTACTTATGGACACAGCGTAATTTTTTTAACAGTTGTTTCATACTCAGGCTGTATACCTAGCATTTGGGTTTGCCACACTTCTGTCACTGATGCTATCAAAGTGATAACTATGTTAATTGTGGTACAACAGCAATCAAGTAGGTATAGTGTAGATATAAACAGAATGTCTTTTAGTATTGATTTAACTCACAATGGGATAAGTGTACTAGGACGGCAAGGGTTATTCTCTATCACTGACTGTGTCAGTCATAATCACACTAAGGTTTTGATGACTGTAATGATCAAGTTACACTGTTCATCTCCATGAGTGCATATTCACAGCCTTTCTCCAGTAAGTAGACAGAGTATGGTGTAACTGGGTGTGACACTGTGTTGCAAAACTCCTACAGTGCCTAGCAGAGGGAGAGTATCTAGTCATAAAGACAATTAAGCAATAAGGCATGACCAATGGTTATGTTAAATGGTCTGTTAATCACCATGTAGGGGTTTAATGTTGAATGAGGCGTAGCCGAGTGCCACATGTCGCTAGACAGTGATAAACTGACCATTAACATAATACCTGGGAGTGGCTTATTGCTATCATAATAAAACTGTTTTTTTAAACAACATTAAAGCATGTTCATCATATGGTTAGGCTCTACTTGTATGTTAACAAAAACTAAACATAAGGCTGTTACAATGTTTACAGTCAATTAGAAAGCTGCATTTCCCAAACCCTTGTTATAATCAGAGATATTATACCTGTACAACTCCTTGGTTTTGCTCAACTCTATTGCTCAGGTGGCCCACCACATGTGGTGTCATCTGGTGTGGGGCATCGGTAGGTAAGGCCATGCAACTACTAAGTGTGGTACGTTGTGTGCAGCTGCAATCAGGGATGTGTACGTTTGGTGTACATGGCCTCAGTTTTGCTGTTGATCTCCACTGAGCATGCAGTACCTGGTCAGGTGGGTGGGGATGTCTCGTAGTACATTTAGACAAATTGTTTGTTATTTCTGTCACCTGCTGCTGGATGTCTGTCATTGGCTGTGTTGACTTGGTCCTTCCCCATACTTGCATGTGTGTGTGTGTGTGTGTGTGTGTGTGTGGTGCTGGGGGGGGTGAATTCGGAGTTAGGGTTTTCAACCCTAACAGCGAATTTCCTCACTTTTGTCACTGTGGAACAACCCTAACTGATGCATTAAACGGAGTTTTTTGCCATGAATATCCTGTCTTTTTCAGAAGTATTATTCACTATAGTACATGATTTATTGTTTTAAGAATACTGCACATACATACCAAAAATGTTCCAATATCAGGAATATTTCAAGTCTTGTAGTACTATCTTCTGTTATTTACAGTAACAGTACTTCACTGTGAATCATATTGTTTTTATATAACTCTATTCATTGTAAGTTTTCACTGTTATTCCATTTTGTATTTTTTATGTTACAGTGTCTTACTCTTTTTCTTTGTGCATTCAATATAAGTACTCTTCAGACACATGATGAATGTAGCAATGTATGGGGTGAATATTTAAAGAATGCCAGGTATCACACAACCCTTGGTGCACCAGAAGTTGCTTGTTCAGTGGTGTGTCATGGTTACATTCGACAGAACTGCACTATGGTGTAGTATTTTGAATATCGCAGCCTTGGTACCCTAACTGTGCATGTTGTAGTACTACTGCTACAACACAACTGACCAGAGTGTGTCATGCAGAACCGCTAGTGGAATTGTCATTGCACCATGCAGTGCTTCTCATATATTCAGAATGTGACATCCAAACAGGTTCATTATCTCTACAAGACACACAGAGAAACATTTGACTCTTATTACAGCCCAATTTGCATGTGACTACCATACACAATTACCAGTCTCTCAGAAGTAGTGGGAGGTGTCCTCACAGTCAGCAGTCATAAAGAACAACACTGCATGCACCCCAGTCAGACAGATTCATTAACACCCACCAAAAGATGCAATATTACAAATAGTTCAGTGTATTGTTCTGACCCAATAACACACATCATTAAATGCACCACCCAAAACTGCAATACCCCTCCTAGTGTAGTGTGGTGCAGTGAGCCCAATTGCAGTCATCATTAACACATTACTACAAAGTACAATATTGTTTATGATACACAGAGCCAGTTCATGATTGATCAAGAACATCTGAACCTCATAAAAAAACCCTAAAACCCTAATGGTGAATCATACACTAGAGCACACCTGACAGCAAATCCTAGCACCATTATTTACTGTATGACACTTAACAGATGGCTGTAGTGCAGCCGGCTTCCACCATGCCACTAACAGGTCAGTATACTTGAACAACCATTGTTTATCAACATCAACCAATGGGTATGCAGCCCATGCCCTGTTACTCACAACAGATATGTAAAGAAAAAGATGTACATAACTAAAAGAGTATATGGCATAAGATGGATACCATTAGTTCGTCTTGTGAACAAATGGATATGTTACCGTAGTAACTTGTCATTTGATAGAGATTGCGGTTACAACCAACTGAGGTGGTGGCACCAATCATGTGAAGAGGGGTGGGAGAGGCTTGCTAGGACTGAGTAGATGACTTTGGTGTGAGTACACAAAAACACCACTGTGTAACACCATTTAATTACATACTAATCAATTCAATCACACAGTGATTGTTGTGGTGCACCACCACGGAAATGTCACTGTTGTACTAGTGGGGACATACTCATCTTCATCATGATCCACATACACACATACTGTAGCACTAGGTCTATGAAACAAAAGCAGTGTGCCACAAATATTGTATGGTACCATTGTCACACATCTCAGTAATTCTATGGAGAACCACAAGTGTAATACCACAATAGTGTGGTATGATCTTTCAGCAAATGATAAAATAACAGTTGTGTAAATCTTTTTTGCAAGTATTGGAAATAAACATCCCCAGTACACAATAACACAGCAAACACAAGAGAGTATAAATTAACACGTGCCCCCCAGGGACCAAACGCAGGCCATTGCCTCTCTTACAGAATACCTTTCCTCACTACCTCCTTCCGCTGATCAAATTTTGGTGGGTGACTTAAATGTCAACTGGCTCAGCCCCTCCTCCTCTACCCAAGACTCCTTTTCTGCAATAGACCTAACGCAACTAGTTACCCACCTTACCAGGACTAACCCCAAGAGAGGGTCCAGTACCCTGCTTGATGCGGTACTCAGCAACCGCCCTAATCAGATCCCCAATGTACAAGTCCTCCCAGACTCTCTCAGTGATCACTTCCCCATTCTATTCCACTGGTCATCCTCAGTCCCCAAACCCATAGCACAGTCCACATGCCAGCGGTGTCAAATACCTGGTGGACTGATAAAACTTAAGGAACTTCTGTCTCAAATTGACTAGTCTCCTATACAGGCAACTCCTGACATCGACACAGCTCTCTCCTTCTTTACCCGAACTTTTAATAATGCCTGTGATATCTTTGCCCCAATGTTGACCAGCTGTTCTAAAAGGCAGAATGCCCTGTAACCCCAGCTTTGATCCACCAACTCAAACATAGGGACAACCTATGGCACCGTGACATTGAGACTGGCTGGCCCAGTGACAGGCAGTTATATGCTGCCACCCGAAACAAGTGCACTCGGTCCATCAGAAAGCCCAAGTCTGAGCACTATTGGTCCTCACTCACTGCCTCATGGGGGAACCCCAGAACCTTCTGGGATAACATTAAACAGTTAAATGGGAGTGCACACTCCCCCCACCCACCAAGATCAACATTAATGGCGTGATCTCCTCAGACCCAGCCCTCATAGCCAACCACCTCAACACCTCATTCACTGACCTTAGCCCTATCCTCCCTACAAATTTTTTTGACCCTCCTCCCCCAGCACCTGCCGTAAATCTTTCTCGCCCTTATTTTCTCCTCCGCCGTGTTTCTGTCCAAGAACTTAGGCCGCACCTTGTCACTGCCCTCAAGAGTAATAGTACAGGCAGTGACACCCTGGATCTGTGTATCCTACAGCTGGTCTTAGACACAGTCCTTACCCTGATCACATGCCTCATCAACCACTCTCTTTGCCTGGGGAAGGTTCCAACTGCCTGGAAAGTTGCCACTGTCACCCCTATCTTTAAAGGTGGTGATAGGACTGTGGCTGGAAACTATCGGCCAATCTCCATTCTCTCTCTCTCTCCAAGGCCTTGGAAAAAGTGGTGGCCTCTCAAATCTCTGACTACCTCTTCACCCACAATGTCCTATGTCCTGAGCAGCATGGCTTGAGCGGCCACAGTACCAACACAGCCCTCCTAGAGTTCTCCAACTTTCTCCACTCCTCCTTAGACACTGGTTCTCTGGCTGGTGCGGTCTTCATTGACCTCTCTAAAGCTTTCGACACTGTCTCCCACCCCCTCCTTCTTGATGCCCTTAGTCTCTCTGGTTTTGCTGCTGGGCCTGTCTCCTGTTGCACCAGTTATCTATCTGACCGCTCACAGTGTGTAAAAATTAATGGGACCTACTCAGACATCTGTCCCATCTTTTCTGGGGTTCCCAAGGGCTCCATTCTGGGCCCCTTACTATTCTCCCTTTACCTTAACACCCTTCCATGCTCTTGCTCTGGGAACATTCTATTGTACGCTGATGATGCAGTCATCTTTGCCTCAAGTTGTAACCCTATTGCCCTCCAGGACTCGCTGCAGAAGTCCTTCACTGAAGCCGAGGGCTGGTTCAAGGAACATAGATTGGTGATAAATCTTAAAAAAACAAAAACCATGTTCTTCCCTCATCCTCAAAACAAGTCCTGCAACTTCAAACTCCTCATTCACTCTGGGTCCTCTTTCCCACTCGAACAAGTTTGCTCCTATAAATACCTAGGGATCCATTTTGACCCCTCCCTCTCCTTCCATGGACACATCACTGCCCTAGCCACTGCCACTAATATCCGATTGGGCATCTTATATCGGTATAAACACTGCCTCCCCCCGGAGGCTCTTCGACTCGCAGTCACCTCCTCTATCCTGTCCCTAGTGGACTATGGACTGCCGGTGTATGGTGCTGCTGATCAGACCGCAATCCATAAAATTCGCACTAATCTGAATAAGGCCTGCAGGTTAATTACTGGGGCACCTAGGCTAACACACACCTGTCTACTGTATGCTAAAGCGCTGGTACTTGATCTTGATGAGTGCCTCAAATATCTGACCTGTACCCTTACAAAAAAGACCCTCCTTGGGCTATCCCTGCCAGGATTGACCACCACCATACACCGCTCTGTCCCACTAGTTCATACTCAGACCTCTGGGAAAACCTCTCCTGTTATCCCTAGAGCTAGGACCTCTCACGGCCAAAGAGCCTTCAGCTTTAGGGCCCCCTCCTGGTTCAACACACTGCCCCCTCCATCTCCAAAGCTCCAACTATATCGTGCTTCAAAACTTCCTTACGTAACCACCTTATTAACACCTCAGTTGTAATTGCCACTAGTCAAAGTCGTACTAATACTTATGACAAAGCTTACTACTAAGCTGCTAAGGACAACATAACTCTGGTATTGTTTGCATCAATCCTACCTGTACCAGCTTGTTTGTATCTATGTCTTAAGTTACTGTTATACTGTGTTGTACTGTTATACTGTGTATTTTCGTTTGTCTTACTGTGACAAGGTACCTTTGTAAATGAGCCTATGGCTCAAAGGTTTTCCAAACTGCTGTTTAAATAAATAAATAAATAGGCTGTCAGTCTGCCACCTTGCGGTTGGTGTTAATTGTTTAAATTAAGCAATTAAGGAACTCCCTGTCTTTGTGTCTGTTCCCATGCTGTACTGGTTCCGCTAAGTGTAAATTGTTTAAATTAAGTAATTAAGGCACTCCCTGTCTCTGTGTCTGTTCATGTACTGTACTGGTTCTGCCAAGAGTGAGAGAAAGGTACTCCTTGGTGCAAGTGGCCCCTTTTCAGCTAGCGAGGGCTGGCTGGATCATTTCAAGCTTAGCCACAGAATTTGCCAGCTCAGACTTTGTGGCGAAAGGCTCAGTGCAGCCCTGATCTCCCTGACAACACTGACAGCACTGACACTGATGTTTCTGCAGCAAAGATTGCGCAGCTTGCTTGGTTCTTCCAAATCCACCATCTGAAGACGAAGTGCAGCAGTGGCTAGATTGTGATGAAAGTGAAGAAGGGCATGTCATGTTGTCCGATGCAGGCATTGTGGAGTTGGTTTCCCATACACAACAGGAGAAAGAGGAAGAATAGGACTTCTAAACAAAAACAATACTGTACTTAGAATCACAAGTACAGAACTGTATTTTAAACTCACTGATTTTTTTGGCGCGTAACATTTTTGGATTCTGTGTGTGCATGTGGTTAACAGGCTGAAATCCTGATTATCCGGACACCCGTTTATCCGAACTGATCGGATGTCCCCCATGCTGGTCGGATAAACGGGGTTCAAATGTATTTAATTTATCTGTCCCCAACAATACGTTTGCACATCAAGCATGCATCTTTGCAGTGAAACTGTAAAAACACATTTTACCCAAGTTCTGAACAATGACAGCTGTACTGTTCAAAAAAGAAGTGTGAAAACATTGCATTAGTGGTAATCGGTACTGAAAACATTACAAAGTACTGAACTTAGAACCCTGCATAGAAACAGCGCAATGTTCACTCATAAGAGATATGCAGAAAACTACAAAAATAAGTATCTATCCCATTATACAGATAATCAAAATTTCCTCAGTTCATGGTTATAGATACATAGATACATAGATACATAGACAGTGTCGGCAGATAAGGGCCTATGGCCCACCTAGTCTGCCCATTTGAGCTTGTAAGTTCAGTTTGTTTTCCTAGAAGTCTATTTCCCCTTACCCCTGACCTCTAGAATTCCTTTATGTCTATCCCATGCATTCTTAAATCCTTTGATTGTTTCAGCCCCCACCACTTCCTCTGGCAGGGTGTTCCACTTGTCCACCACCCGTTCTGTGAAGAAATTCTTTCTCATGTTTCCTCTGAATCGTCCTCCCTCCAACTTCATCCCATGCCCTCTAGTCCTGAAACATCTTTTTTGCTTAAAAGTAGTGTTTTCCTGCACCCTGTTCCTCCCTGTAAGATACTTGTATGTCTCTATCATATCCCCTCTCCCTCCTCTCCTCCAGGGAGTACATGTTCAGTTCCTTCAACCTGTCTTCATAGGATTTGTGATGCAACCCATGCACCATCTTTGTTGCCCTCCTCTGAACCTTCTCTACCCTGTCTATGTCCTTACGTAGGTATGGTCTCCAGAACTGTACACTGTACTCCAGGTGGGGCCTCACTAGTGTCTTGATATAGCGGAATTATGACCTCCCTTATCCTGCTGGTGATGCCCCTGCCTATACACCCAGCATCCTATTTGCTTTACCTGATGCCTTGTCACACTGTTTCTCACCTTGAGGTCATCAGAGATGACAACCCCAAGATCCCTTTCCTGCTTGGTGCATGCTATATCCTCACCCCCAACTGATATATTGTGCCAGGGTTTTGTGCCCCATATGCATTATCTTGCACTTTTTGCATTGAATTTCAACTGCCAAACCCTTGACCATTCTTCAAGTTTCTGCAGGTCCCTTCTCATTCTGTCTACACCCTCTGGTGTGTCTACTCTGTTACAGAGCTTTGTGTCATCAGCGAACAGTGAAATTCTGCCTTCTATATCCTGTGCAATGTCACTGATGAAGATGTTGAATAGGACCGGTCCCAGCACTGATCCTTGTGGTACCCCACTGGTCACTCTTCCCTCTGTGGAGTGACAGCCATTTACCACCACCCTCTGTGTCCTGCCACCCAGCCAGTTACCTACCCACCACACTACTGTCCTGCCCACACCCATATTCCCCAGTTTGTGTAATAGTCTTCTGTGGCACAGTGTCAAAGGCCTTGCTGAAGTCCAGATAGGCCATGTCCACTGCCCTCCCTGATCCACCTCCCTAGTCACCCAGTCAAAAATTCAATGAGGTTGGTCTGATATGACCTCCCCATGGTGAAACCATGCTGCCTTGGGTCCTGTAGTCCATTGACAACCAGATGTTCCACTAATCTCTCTTCAGTAGTGCTTCCATGATCTTTCCCACTACCGAGGTGAGGCTGACTGGTCTGTAGTTCCCTGCTTCTCTTTGTTCCCACTTTTGTATAAGGGACTACATCTGCTGTCCTCCAGTCTTTGGGTACCTCCCTGTTTCCAGTGATTGGCTGAACAGGATAGCCAGAGGTTCAGCCACCACCTCTCTTAGTTCTTTAGGACCCTGGGGTGCACCCCATCTGGCCCCATTGCTTTGTCAACTCTTATTACTTCCAACTCCTTCAGGACCCTTTTCTCGTGTAAAGGGACTTGTGTACATTTCTGCACCATTCTCACCCCTTGTACTCTCTTCAGACCCATTACCCCCCTCTTCCTTAGTAAAGACTGAGCAGAAATACCTGTTCAATATGTCAGCTTTACTGTTGTCATCCTCCACGCTGCTCCCATCTTCCCCCTTCAGTCTAACTATCCCTCCCTTTGTCCTTCTTTTTTCACTTATGTACCTGTAAAAGGTTTTGTCCCCTTTTGAAAAGAACAAACGTGTTCCTGTTCCAGCAAAGATCATCATGCTGAAATTCAGATGTAACTATGGCATGGGGGGGTAATTCCTGGGAAGAGACAAGGGAAGGTGGACTGCTAAGGACAACAGGAGAGGGTACCAGTGCTGTCTGTCCCAGTCTGGAGGAATCAGAATCATCTTGCAGGGTTGACACCTGATTTTGAGTAGCACCTTGAACAGGAGAGGGTAGGGGGGAAAGCATACAGGAACTTCACTTCCCAATTGAGAACCAGGGCATCCAGGGGGACTGAGCCCAGCACTGGGGGTCTGCAGCAAAAAAGTGTAAGTTGGTAACTGCTGGTGCTCCAAAAAGATCCATCTGTGGTGTGCCCCATCTGGAGAAGATCACCTGCAGAACCAGAGGATCCAGTGACCATTCATGGTGGCCCTGAGATATCCTTCTGAGAGCATCTGGCAGGACACTGTCCTTGCCTGGGAGGTGTACTGCTGTAAGAGAGGTGTTCAGGGAATAGAGCAGAGACCACAACTTCATTGCTTCTGTGCACAAGGCTGTACACCGAGTTCCCCCTTGCTTGTTGATATACCACAATGTGGTGGTATTGTCTGTCCTGATCTGAACAACTTTGTTCTGAACACAGTTGGAAAAAGTTTGAAGTACTAGAAACACTGCTCTGAGTTGCAATACATTGTTATGAAGCAGAGAAGGAGAGGCAGAAAGGGTACAAGCAGGCCTGCTTGCACCCCTCAGCCTAAACCCTCTGCCAAACAGGCACTCTGATGAGTTTTCCAGGGCCAATTCTACACCACCTGTAGGTGGCAGGCTGGCTTACTTTGTGCACAACTGGAAGTCTTTAACATTTAAGATTGATGTGAAGCAGAGATTTCTGAGGGGACCAGAACCCTTAGGTGGTCAGGTCTCCCAAGTGGGCCCCCTACCCCAAGAGAGAGCCATGTGTAGTAAGGATTAAAGAGTGATACTGAGTGACAAAAGGAACTCCCTGTCTTACATTGTCCTGATCCTGCCACCACTGCAAAGCCTGGATCAGGATTCGAGTCACTGGTATCAGTTTGGTCAGAGAGTCCTTTTTCTGAGACCAAAAGGCTCTCAAGTGGAACTGAATGTCCCTCATCTGAAATCTTGCTCTCTGCACCACTGCTGTAGAAGCAGTCATGTGCCCCAGGACCTGCAGAAAATACTTTGCTGGTCAAGACACATGTAGGGTGAATGAAGAGGCCAGTGTGATAAGGGTCCTTGCCCTGTCCAGGGGAAGTAAGGCTCTTGCCTTTTCTGTATCTACCTCTGTGCCTATGAAGGTGAGGAGCTGAACAGGATCTAGAACTGACTTTGAAAGATTCAGAAGGAAACCTAGACAGGTGAGCAATTGCTGAGTTTTCTGTAGGTGTAACTTGACTTGGACTGGGGACTAGCCTACTATGACCCAATGATCTAAGTATGGGAAGATGGCAATCATTTGCCTTCTTAGGGAAGCAACTACTACTGCCAGGCATTTTGTGAACACCCTTGGAGCAGAGGATAGGCTGAAGGGCATTGCTCTGAATTGGTAATGGCCTGAGGGCAGGTTGAACCTGAGCTATTTTCGATGGGACCTTCTGATGAGAATATGTAAATAGGCACTCTGTACTGTATGTGGGTGGGAGCACGTAAGACAGTGGAATCAACAGGGCATTGGCCACCTCCCACCAGCTATACGATAACTTGCCATGCTGAGGTAGGCACCCACTGTAGCATGTGGATTTTTCTGGTGGGGGGGCACCACATCATTGTCTACATAGTGTGTGGTTGATGGAGCAGCACACAGTATTGATACATAAGTGTCTATGTGTCTGTGTCTGTGTGTGTGTGTGTAGGATAGAGGACACATCAGCAGTCAATATGGTATTACTGCTCATTGAAACATACTTCCCCCTTTTAACTGTATGCCAATGCATTTTGGACTTGTGATAGACAGCTGCAGCACACATTGGAAAACTCAAACTCACCTGCAAAACACAGTACCTGAATTGAACAGGTATGGAACAACTGTGAAGTGTTGTATGATGGCACTATGTTTGTTGTAATATGTGTGCAATTAACTTTAATACATACACAGTATTACAGTGTTACAACTTTCATACCACTACATTACAGTAAATAAACAGTAACATATTGTTCTCACCAACATACTATGATAGGAATCATGATATGGATGGATGTACTATTTCTGTACGGTTATGTCACTAAGCTGTGCCTTGTGACTCAACAACACCACAGTTAATAAACTCAACAATTTATCTACATGTTTTCATAGTACATCCTTACATATAGTATTAAGTATTATGCTGTCTGCCATAATTGTAACAAATTCTGAGTGAATGCACATCCATTATTAAAAGTTCTGCTGATTTACTTAGGGTGAGTAAGGCACTCCCCCACAGCTGGCTAGCCAGCAGCTTCCCATAGCTCATACGCGAGGTAGTACCAGCATGTGTCATTGTCTGGTATCCCCTCACGCTGTTTTAAAACATAAAAACGCTGGCACAACAGCTTCCACTTCCGCTCCAGCTGCACGATTGTTTTGTTTTTGACTTTCAAAACAATGTGCAGAAAGCAATTTATGTGCCTCCACATCGAATCCAGCTTCCTGTTGGTACTCCTCATAAGTACTCTGGCATTCCCCTGGCTTGACTGCCTCAAGGCACAACTTCCTCGCGAGGGTCCACTGCCTCATTTTTTTGTTTATTATTCAGTTCTGAATACAAACAGAAAACAATCCACATTACTATCATCTGACAATATCAATGATTTGTTCAACTAATTCCATGTAGTACTTATGAAATTAAAGGGCACATCTGCTTCAGCATGGCAGAAAGACATCTCACTAACATTATGCAGCCCCAACAAGGGATTCAGCACCCTCAGCACTGACAACATCTGCTGCCACGCTGTGGTGTCCCACCAGCATGCCACCCAGTACTCTCAGTGGGGGGGATACTGCACCCAACATCAGATTGCCCACACCATCATCTATGCATGTCTACTACACTGAGGTGGTCACACAGTGTGAGCTGTACAACTCTCTTTTCGGGTCTTGCACCACAGCTATTGAGCTGTTGCACCACCCTCACCTATACAGTGTATTACAGAGTCCATCACATAGTATGCATCCATGTGTGTGTGTGCAGGTGAGTACCAGACTTGAACATGTGATATCCTACCACTGTCCATCAAACCATAACTACAGCCTTCAACCATACACCACAGCATTTTAAAGTGATGTAAAACACAGCTGAACCACACATTGCAGAACTGTGCATGCACCTGCAAATACACTGAATAAATTTGAAGAGGGCTAACAAACCTGATGAAAGTTAAACAATATCATAATAGTGTTGTACATTCATGCTAGCACATATACAAATAACTCCACATATGTGTTCCATTCAACATAGCTCTATTTCCAGACATAACACTAAAGTAACCTATACATAAAACTGCACCACTGTGTTTCACTGTTGTTGCACCCATACCATCCTGTTACAAGTACAATACTGTAAGACCACAGTGAATGTTACATTCACTTAACAGACTCAAACTATATAAAAATGTGAACACATAACAACATCATACAATTGTGTACTAACAGCAACACGGTACATTGCTATTGCTGTCTCCCCACTATTGTTACACAGCATCCCAATATATGAATATTCCAAACCCATATATGTCCCATATGTGTAACTGATGCATGCAGTTGATCTATTTTTTGACCACATTTATAAGGTTCTGAGAAGAACCTTTGTGTATACTGTAACATTTCCTCAAACAGTCTGACAATCTTAAAGGACTTTGAGGATTCCATCTCGAAGGTCTCCCAAGAAATGGTAATTGCCAGCATGCGAGAAATGTACACCATCTGGTAGGAATAGCCAATCATTATAGTACTTTATTTCTGGGTGACGTATAGTATACATTCCATGCATGTGTAGAAATGCAGTTATTTGTACATTTACTTTTCTGCGAGCTCTGTCAATCAGATACATATGATGTTCTGCTTGCCAGACCCTACTCTCTGTAATATCTGAAAACATGATAATACAGGCAGGCAACATACTCATGATAGAAGCAAGGTCCAATTTTGCCTCTGTAAGTAAATCTACCCAGCGTTTTCTGCCCAAATCATTGCCTCCAAGATGTATTAGCAGTATGTTAGGAGGAGAGTGAGTTCTCAGAAATCTGTGCATGGTTGACATAAGATGTTCCCATCTCATGCTACCATGACCAAACCATCTTACATAGCAATCTGGGAGCTGCAGGTCCCTCCCAAAATTACTATGAACAGCAAACTCAGCAGCTCGTCTCACGAAACTGTTTCCAACTATCCACAAAGTCCTTTTGCAATTTTCTGCCATTCTAAGTTTTAACACTCAGAAGTGTACAGAGAGCTACAAAGAAAGTCAGTGTTCACCCTGCAGTGACCAGGCAGTACTGAAAATAAAACTGATATTTTCCCTCCTTATTTCAAGCCAGCTTTAGTGGGCTGAGACATAACACACAAATGAAAAATAAACATTGCCTACTGCTGTGGGTTCATTAACCAATCTAAGTGATGCAGTCACTATTACTAGACTTCTGTTCCAGCTACAATCTGCAAACATTGAGAAGTGGGAAAAATGCATCCTTTTCATAGGCAGATTTAAACAATTACAACAGCAGAAACATCTCTGATTGGTTCCATTTTCTCTTAGGCCTCCACATGCACCTTCCTATCTCCCTCTATTTGCAGCTGTATCTGTACAAGTTAGTACTAAAATGCTATCTGACTTTAAACTATTTTCTCTAAATAATACAGCATGTTAGATAATAATAAGTAACATAATGAGATTCAGCATTGAAAAATGTTTTGATTAATAGTATTTACATGTTGTTATCATTTTTTCTTTTTTTCATACTAGAAAAATGATTTTAAAAATAGACTGTACTTACAGTTCTGAAAGTGCTGTTTCTCACTGATGCCTAAGATGGCTCCTGTTGACTTCTTCTTCAGTGTTGTCCATCTCTGTTTGTCTGACATGGCCTGACAAATCTTGCATTACATTAGTAGAACCAGCTGTCAGTCAAACGCACTGAAATCTGATTTGATAATGAATGTATTTGACACTCCCAAGTGCTCAATTTTCAACACTTTCGAATGCACGAAAGTAAATTTGCGACACTTTCGCACTGCGACAGTATTTTTTGCGACACTTTCGCATGCACGAAAGTAAAATTTGCGAAAGTTTTGAGCTTCGACATTACTTTTCATCATGCTGTCGAATGCACGAAAGTACAATTTGCGACACTGTCAAATGCACCAAAGTACTATTTGCGACACTTTCGTGTATTCAACAGTAATTTTCCAAAAGTGTCTATTTATTGCCACAATTTCAGGATTTATGGCAAAATAGCACAATTTTCAATAATAAACACATTATGTGCTGTGTAGGTGCTTCGAACTCAGTAGACTTCAAATATTGAACATTTCCAAACTTCCGAGTGTGGATATTTGTAGTAATTTTTTCACCAAAATTTAAACATAGCCATTTAAGACCTCTGCTCATGAACAGTGTCACTGTGATTTTCATAATTTGTACCATATAGTCATTTCACACATCGACTGAGCCATAACGAAGTACATAAGCAAAAAGACATTTTTGGCAAGATGTGAAAAATGAGATCTGTACTACTCATGAGGTTGTGTGTTAAAAAACAAAATTTTGACAATCTGAACTGAAAACTATGAAAATACACAAACTTACAAGTGTACATATAAAGTGCACTGTGCAAGCTCATAAAACAGTAATTTTTTGGAATTCTTACACCAAATTTTCAACATACTCATTTTAAGTCGTCTGCTCATGAACAGTGTCACTGTCATTTTCTTACTGTGCCCTATAGAGTGATTTCGAAAACCAACTGCAGCATTGCATGCTACATGTGCGGAAACACATTTTGAGCAAGATGTAAAAAGTAACAGCTGCAATGCTCATAAACAGGTGTACTAAAAACACAATGTTGAGAATAACAGTAACAATATTGAAAATTCGCAAACATACAAGCATACATAGCAACTGCACTACGCACACTCATACAACAGTAATTCTGACCATGTTTTCCATCTAATTTTAAACATAGTAATTTTAAGAGCTTTGATGATGAACAGTGTCACTTTCAAATTTTTTGTCTACCATATAGTGATTTCACGTACTGACTGTGCCGTAATGTGCTACATGCTCGAAAACACGTTTTGGTCAAGATGTGAAAAATGACAGCTATACTACTTATAAGTAGGTCTGGTAAAAAGAAAATGTTTAAAATGTGGACTAGAAATATTAAGAATGAACAAACTTGTGATTGTCCATAGCAACTGCGCAATGCACATTCATAAAAGTACTGCTTAGTAATTTGTTGACCAAATTTTAAACATACTTAAGTTACAATTCTCTCAATGCACACTGTTATAAGAAATGTACTGAAGCATATTCTAACACTGTTTTTTTTCTCTGTCTCTCATACAGGTGCCTGATACTTCTGTAAGATTGCTTACTGCCACTGTGAACCATAATAGCAAAACATGCCAACTAAATACAGATGTAGATGTGTAGGAAAACGAGAGAGGTATAATAGTACTGCACTGTTGTATAAGGGTGACAAACAAAACAGTAAAGTCACAACACAAAATGAACATGGACAGATCTTTACTGCTAAAGTGACCCCTACAGCAAGCCACTGCACACCCAAACGAAATGCTTTAACAGCAAAGAAAAAAGGTATACCTTTACAAATGTTGTGTAGATCTCTCAGACGAAACACAACTATTTTGAGTGTAACCATCAAGAAATGTCCAAAACAACGCTGTAAACTCACAACTGCTGATTTGCAACTCAGAAAGAAAAAGTATTTCCAATCACTAGCAAGTAAAGCTAAGATCGAAAGACTTATCGCTGCTGTGCTGAGACACACCCGAAAAAAGAGTAAGAGTCATCTGTCTCTGATGAAGTTGCATCTCAAAGTGCGCACTTTTGTCAACAGAGCAGTGTTTGTACTACAGCGCTTGTGGCGTAAGATTTGTCATGTGCTTGAACAATTCAGGATAGTTGTATATGCCATAAAAAAAGGCTACAACAGTATCCTTGTTTGACTGCTGACAACTTCTGTCATGTTCTCACAGTACAGTGGATGCACACACAGCACTCAGAGGCATATTTTTGGGAAGAGTCTTATCATTCCCTAAAAAAAGAACACAAGTTCACCATTGATGAGTATGGCAAACTAGTAAATGTTCTCAGTATCTCTGATGACAATGCATTGGATACTGATGATGACTGTGATTCAACCACAGTCTTCAATAAACAGCACTGTCTGGCATGGGCATGTGATGATACCTGCAACCATAGGCAATCGTCATTTGAAAAAGTAGAACAGTTTGTCAACCTATTTGTAATAACAGATCGCAAAGACAGACATAAACTGTTTACAACAATTGACCATTGTGAAATCTGTCCACATACTGGACTCATGGGTCACTCACTTGCATGTCTCGATGGTGGTGTTTGTAATAGCATTTTTCACAACATGCGGATGCTTGCAGTGCATCAAACAGGCATGCAAAACTTTGTCTACAGAGTATATGAAGTACAGCGAGCTGTACATCAGTACACTTGTTTAAATGACTTATTGCAATCAGGTGACATGCAGGATGCCATCACATTTCTCAAAAAACTGCAACACAATACTTCTGTACCAGAAACAACAATTTTTCAGTGTAACGCTTCTGCAGAAACATCTGTTTCAGTGTTAGAAAGTGACATTCTGAGACAGTATGGCAAAGAAATTGTTAAGTTTGAGGTAGCAAAGTCTCAGAAGTTTGACTCTGTATGGTGTTTACGCAAACCGCTTAGTGGTGCCACAAAACAAACAGTCACAGTCAACCTAGAAACCTTGTCACCATACAATGACATGTGGTCCGTCTGTCAGCATTCTTGCTGCTGAAATCTGACTTTCCTTGCAAGACACCATTGTGCTATACAAACACTGTTTTTCCAAACTGAAGTCTAACACTTTGCCAGCAAGGTCAATGCTGAATAATATGGAAACAGATGTTACACCAAGTGAGATTTCAACATTAAATATGTTTGAACACATTCTAATTCAGACAATGAAACCATTCCAAACTATTCTACATCTGAACACAAAGACACGGAACATTCCACAGAAAGAGCTTTTTAGATCTCTAAAGGGTTCTGTGATGTATCTACCACTTCCTCTACAGGAAAATGTTCAAGTAATCTCAACAGAAAATAGTTTGGTGATTCTTGTTCATGGTGTTCTGACAAAGGCCAAGGTCATCTGGCAAGATGTTGTCAATGTGCAAAAGGTAAAGCTTGCTCTTACTTATATAAAGAGTAACAATCCCTTTTATACAGACCTTGACATAGATCAGATGGCCAGTCTCTCTGTCCAACATGATCTATTAGAAAAAAGTAAACCAATCATTGAGAAGGTCAGTGGACAGACAAGTGACAATGTGTATGAACAGTACACAATTCACCCACTACATGGCAGAGATCCATTAGAAGATGACATTGATCTCTATCAAATGAAGCAGGTGGAAGGTGAGCCTGTCAGCATTTGGGAGGCAACACTAGAAGCACGCTGTTTCCCAGACCTATTTCCAAAAGGGTCAGGTGGATGCCTAGATGAAAGAGAAGTATGTGTACAGAGTGCTGAGTACCGCACTAGCCGTGTGCTCAGCAAAGATGGCAAATTCAGACGTAACATACAGTACCTGTTCCATCTCCTCTGGGAGAGTGAACTTAGCATTCTGTCTGTTTCTATAGCACATACCATTCATCTAACAAGTACACTAGATGGAATAACAGCTGCTCAATTTCTAGAGAAATTAAAGCAGAAAGATGAAAATGTGCAAGTCAATCTGTCTTCCATACTTTCAAGTCTTCATGGCACCAAAGAATATTGGTATCGCAGGCACTCTGAAGTAATGACAATGCTGCGAGAGTATGGTGCAGCCACATGGTTTGTCACACTTAGTTGTGCTGAATATGCCTGGGACAAGCTCACTGAACTGTTGAAGTGGGCAAATTCTGATGTTGATGGCATTTCATCAATGACTGTTGGAGAAATGTGTTCACTTGATCCTGTGTCTGTCATAAGACATTTTCACAAGCGGTTCCATGACATTCTGACTTTCATCATGTCAAAGGACAATCCTCCTCTAGGTATTGTGGAACATTACTTTTGGAGGACAGAATATCAAGCAAGGGGTGCCCCTCATATCCATATGTTATTGTGGATCAAGGATGCTCCATGCATTGAACATGAAGCAGCAGAAGTGCTAGCATTCATCAAGAAATATATCACTTGTCACATTCCAGACAAGTATGACAGTCCTACACTATGGAAGTTGGTACGAAAGTTCCAGCGACATATTTGTGCAAAATACTGCTGGCGAGTAGTAAAGAACAAATCTAATTGGTACACACGATGTCGCTTTGGATTTCCTAGACGAGTTTGTCAGGATGGTGCCATGAATGACCTATTCTCAGCAATGCGACACCACTTGAAGGCAAAATCAACCAAGAGGGTATACAACTTACTCAGAGATGAGAAAGAGGTGTACATCAATGACTACAACCCAACTCTTCTCCTAATGTGGCAAGCAAACATAGATGTTCAGTTTGTGGCTGATAACTCACTGGCCCTGGTTGGGTACGTCACTACATACATAACCAAACATGAACAGACTAGCTTGCAAGATCTTTGGGAAGATATTGCCAGTTCAAGCAAAAGCCTGACATCTCAGCTCTGGTCATTGGGCTTGAAGACTCTTTCACACAGAGAATGTGGAGCTTATGAAGCCAGTGACCGTTTAATGGGTACACATCTGTACGGGAAGTCTGATGCTGTACGGTTTCTCAGTGTAAACTACAAAGAGAAACAGAAATGTGTACTGATTCCTCATGCTGAAATTGAGGCGCTCACTGCCAATACACCTTCTTCAAAACATATCTTGAAGAATAACCTGATAGACACATACTACCCCCATAGACACAACGACATTAATGATATGTGTCTCTTTCAGGTGGCTAAGTGGTATGACTACAAGACAGATGTAGCACCTGACTCAACACGTCAAATTTACAAGGTCAAAGGAGTAGATGGCTGTCTCATAAAGAGACACAAGCCATGGCTCATAGACCACTGTAAACTACATCTAGGCACATCGGAGAGCAGAGAACATTACTACTTTGCTCTCCTATTCCTATTTAGACCCTGGAGGAGTGAGTCTGAATTAAAAGGTGACTGTGACACATTCGAAGAACAGTTCAATCTCACTTATGAGACTTTTCAAACTGAATACTCACAGACATACATACAGAGACTAGAGGCTGAGAAAGAACAGCTTGAGAAGGCAGAGAAACAGCTTCAGGAAGACACTCCAGTTAGTTCACAAGACAACCTTGATCCAGAAGGACAGGGTGTTCTAGGTGAGCCTCTGCCCTTAAATGCCCCAGAAGTGTTAATGTCAGAAATTCAGACAGCCATGGAACATGGCACACACTCCATAGTCAACCCAGCAGACTTGAGAGAAAGGCTAAATCAGCTGTAACATACAGTTCACTCTCAAGTAGTTGAAGCTGTCCAACATGGCCTACTACATGAAACAAAACAGTGTGACTGTACTGACTACAAGCCACTACTAATGTTTGTTAGTGGTTCAGCTGGCACAGGAAAGAGTTTCCTTATTGAAGCCATCACTGCTAAAGTACAGAGCCTGAACTGCTCCCACAGGACTAGCAGCATGCAACATTGGTGGAGTTACATTACACCGTCTCTTTATGTTGCCAGTGGAACATGGGAGAACTGGAGAGTATCGTAAACTGTCATTTGAGGTTGCATCTCAGCTCCGTTCCATGTTCACAAAGATGAAGTTACTCATCATTGACAAAATCAGCATGGTCTCCAATGTCATGCTTGCCTGTATTCATCTACGTCTACAGCAGATTTAGGTACTGACGATGGAGTGCCATTTGGTGGCAAAAGTATACTTGTGTTGGGAGACCTTTTACAGTTTGCACCCGACAATGCAGAACATGTATTTGCAACTCTAACTGCCAAACAAGCTAAGAATATCCACGGTTGCATTGCAGGCTATAACATACGGGAATTATTTACCTATGTTGAGTTGTCTGAGAACTTGCGCCAAAGTGGTGATCTAGCTTACAAATCACTTTTAGATGAAGCTCGTATAGGGTCTCTATCACCAGAACATGTTTGTATGTTAAACGATTGGAGAATCACAGTAGATACTGCATGCATACAAACAGCATGTAATCTCTTCAGTGATATATACTCTACAGGGACACACATAGTGTGTCTGATGCTACGACTAGAGAAATGCACTGAATTCAACAATCTAATGCTGCAGAGAGAAAACCAAGAGATTGTAACTCTGCATGCTGTTGATACAGTTGATGGCGTTATTCTTAGTCGAAACCTAGTAGCAAAGATGACTGAACGACTAAGTGAACTCAAGTCAGATGTTTCACACACAGCTGACCTAGTAGCTGTTCTCACAGTTTGTAAGAATGCATGTATCATGCTGTGACGTAATCTAGATGTAGAACAAGGCATGGTAAACGGTGCCATGGGAAACATCACTGACTTTGTCTACAATGTCCAGAAGACATATACCGAGACACTTGTAGTTCACTTTGACAACATGGAACACTTTGTACACATAGAACGCAGCTGTGTAAAATTCCAGGTTTTGAGGATAGCTATGTAAACAGGAAACAGTTTCCATTATGTGTTGCATATGCTGTATCCATTCACAAATCTCAGGGCTTGAGTTTGGATTCAGCAATGGTAGACATAGGTACAGACATTTTCAAGGATGGCATGAGCTACATGGCACTTTCATGTGTCTGCAGCCTTTCTCAGTTGAACATTATTACTATAGCACCTCAGAAAATACGAGCTGACAAGCAATGTATTCTTGAGTACAACAGGTTACGTACTCTACATCAGCCACAAATGTCTTTAATACCACTGCCTACATATCTGTCTGTCTCACACAATTCAGTCACAGCTACAAGTATCAACAAACAGCGACAAGCTTCCAGAAGTGATTCAAGTCAAAAGAGTTCAACAAAGGTCACAACTTCAAGTAAACATTCACAGCCAGCAATTCGTCAGAAATCAGTTGGTGTAGCTGCTGTACCAGTGTTTGACAACAGCACTAGAGTGAACTGCTATGCTAACTCAGCTATGCAAGTTTTTCTACACATGCCACACTTTGTGCGGGCAATATCTGCTTCAAAAGACAGCACCCTATCAAACACTTTGAAGCAGATTGTCAACATGACTTCTGACCAGTCAAACAATGTACACTCACTAACACCACTACGACAGGTGTTGGGTACATATGATGGATGTAGTTCATTTGCTGTAGACATACAGCAAGACACTACTGAGTTTATAATGGCTGTCATAAACAACCTGGATGAAGACGGTACCCCAATGTGGCACTACTTCACAGTAACATATGTAACGAAATATGTATGTGTTTCATGTGGCCATTCACAGCGTGAAACCACAGAAGACATGCCGTGGATTACTCTGTTTGTCCCTCAAACCAAAAGTGTCAAATTTTGACAGCTATTCACCAATGCTGAATGTGGGCATGCCTGTGGAAGGTGTGGAGGCAGATGCACTCAGTCCATACGTCTCAGGAGTTCATCTCAATATCTGTTCCTTATCTTGCACAGATTTGACTCCAACAGGCTCAGAGTTGATACTCCTATCACAGATTACGCAGCTGGTAGAATAGTCTTCAACCAATCAGTGTTTGACACTCACAGTATAATCTATCACCATGGCCAATCCATGCATTCTGGCCATTACACCTGTTTACTAAGGTGCAGAAGTGGATGGGTAGAGTGTGACAACTCTACAAGCAGTTTTAAACAGAGACTGCCACAACACTTAAAAAATGCATATCTTCTAATATTGAAGAATTATGATGACCTTCATATTTCAGAAGAATAAGACAGAACATGTTGCATTTTTTAAATGACTACTTTGTCCCAGAAACATTTGTAGATCAGTACAATTTTCTCTAATGTACAACTCTGGCTAAACCATAGCATTTCAACAAAATACTATTCTGACAGAGACACTCCATATACTATCATATGTAAGATCTTGTGTGGATCAGTGACTACATGAAAATTGTTGTAGTGGCTTCAGTCGGTGCCAACAATATTCACAGTCACTAGAGAAACCATGCTTACATGTCTATCGAAGATTGTACATCTCAAAACTGAGGTCTTACTTCTGTCCTGCTCTGTACATATCTTTAATTATTAATGTATCATACTCATACATAACAACAAATTGCTATGAGTTTTAGTGTTACTCTTTCCAAATAAAGATAAGTTCTCAGTTATCATCATAAATAACTGAGCAACACTTCTACCATTCACCAAACATTGCACTCTGTCACAAGTTGTCTATCAACACTTGCATTTGTCTATTGACTCTTGACATGTAGACAACATCATTCGCTCACCATACAACAATGTACAACTATTGTGCCTTCATTTGTAATACTAATACTGTACATATGTAAAAATAACTACCTTTATTGATAATGCAAGAAGCTGAATTATGCAACTGTAAATGCCAAACAGTTGCATCATATAATCAACTGACTTTGACATGTCTTTGTAATTACTTGTACATAATATAAAGATTTGTATTCACCTTCACATTCTTAATAACTACTTTAATAGTTGTACTAAAAGTATTAGTCTAACACTAAAGTACAACTGAATGTTTAGCATATTATACAGCAGTATACTAACTACATCTAATTAACCATAAGTTTATTAAAAAATGCATACCATGCATAGTTTTCACATATTCAAGTTAAGAATTTACATAGAAGCTAATGTAAGAATTGAAAACATGTCATTTGTTGCTGTGAGAATATTCAATTTTTTTGTACTTGTCATGTAGGTAATTGTAACCTATGGTAAAAATGTTGATAATTGTAAATCAGACACTGTTACTGATCACAACACACTGCATACCTGTTCCTGACAATATTTATGATCGCCTCAATTGAGGGGTCGGGTGGGAATTTTCCATTTGCGCCTAGTCAGTGACATACCATTAAATGACAGTAATCAAATTTCACTAAATAACAATTTTTTATATTGTATTACTTTGACAGTCAGCATATGGTTTTTCACCCACCCCAGGAACATCCACATTAGCAGTCACACAATAACAACAAAACACTTGTGTATCATGTGTATAATCACTGTTTACAAGCTACTGACATTGCCTTATTAACATACCACACAAGTAATGCACTACACATTATTACAACATACAACCATTTTAAAAAACTACTTAACATTTTTTAACAAACTCTCTTCATGTTCAATAGTTAATACATAACGAACCACCACAGCTTCAGCTTGACTATCAAAATTCCAGGTCGAATGTCACAAAGTACTTCCTCACATAAAGAGTAGTGAGTACTGAAACATCACTGGAAAAACACAACACCTTATTAAAGACAGGCATCACCGAGTAAGAAATCAGATATATGCATATAAGACAAATACAAGCCCGACAGGAAAAGATGACACAACACTGCAATCATAGCAACCACCTAACCTCAATATGTATACCAAGCTACCTTTTTCTTTAGTTTTCAATATACTTACTGCAATTCATATTATACAGTTGTTATTATTCTTACACATTTACATACATAGCAAGCAATGATTACACACATACAAAGATTGTATTGTGAGACTGCTTCTGTTAACTAAATTTCAGTCTTGATTGGGTCTTTTCTCCATTTAAGAAATTGGTATTTTTTTTTAAAACCATAACCACCTGTGTCGACTCTTTACTTAAAATATCATTACAACATAAAAAATAAGTGTGTCTTACTTCAGCATACAAACCAATGTTAACTAATACTGCAACAACTATATCTCCATCAATTTCTTTGGTACCTATGATGTCCAGTCAGTATCACAGTATATGCAACAATGTGGCACATTGCATGTCACACTTTACATAATTCCTAAGAGTGTAAAAAATTCAGCAATGTACTTACTTTTACTGTGCCTATACAGTCATTATTACTGTACCAAGGTGCCACACATCAGCTCCCAACAGTACACAGTGTTCAATATGTGGACTAGCTGTTCATACATTGACTTACAAATGTCCTGTAATTCTTAAGAAACTTAACTACCTGCAGCAAACCTATGTTGTCTGCCATCCTGAAGACCATTCCATTACAGGTATTACATGAGGTCCTGCTTCATCAGGTTCTCCATAAGTTTCTACATGACTAAACTGACGCAAACTGGTTTGTAATTGCCAGCCTCATCCATGCTCCCCACCCTTGTGGAGTGCTACCATACCTGCTCCCTGCAGTCACCCATCATTTCTGCTGTCTTTAGCAATCAGTTAAACAAATATGCCAAGAGGCCAGCCAGTTCCTCAGCCAGCTCCATCACCATGGTAGCATACAGCATATGAGGCCCACTTATTTTATCTGCCATTGGATGCTACACTGCCTACCTGACCCTTCTGGAGGCAATATTCAATAATACTATTTGGGGATAACCTTCTTAACTGCCTTAATGCCACTGTCAGCCATCACTTCAATATTCTCATTGCTGAAACCTGACCAGAAGAAGCTGCTCAGGTCCATAGCCTTCTCTCCATCTGTCTGTCTATCTATCTATCGATTAGTATATAACAAAAATAACGTTTTTTAACTCTAAACACTTATCAGATAGACCTACAAGACTCTGGTTCTATCACTCTGGATTTGTATTTTCCTGAAAGGGTTCTAAATGTTCCTGGGATTAAAACTGTGATATCCTACACACACATAAAAGGAAATGTCTTCACGCTTCTGAATACTGTAAGACACAATAGTAGCTGATTTGCAGTTTTAAGGCTTAATTTTTGACCAAGACCAACTGGATGGTAGATTACTGCTCTATCCCTCACACTGTAGCTATTACAGTTTCAAAACAATAGTTGCAACATTTAGCTGTAACAACTAATTAAAAGGGACTTTTTTATTACCTTACTTGCAAAAATATCACACTTGAAACCAACTGTTATCAACATATGTGTGAAGACAGGGATGAGACAGCCATCAACAGATGGACCCACTTTAGCCAATAATAACAGCTGTGAGGGAGAGTTCACAGCCCCTACAGACATTGGGGTGCATATCGGGGTCATCAGACCTAACTCTCACCCCATGACATGTGTAAAGCAGCAGAAGTATAGGAGAATGGGGTGAGAGTTAGGACAGACGACCCCAATACACACCCCAATGCCAGTTGGGGGGGTGGGTGGTGGGGGTCCAAGGCCGGTTTTCAACCCTAACACCAAATTTCCTCACTTTTTGTCACTCTGGAACAACCCTAACTAATGCATTAAATGGAGTTTTTTGCCACTAATTTCCCTTCTTTTTGAAAATGATAACAAGAAATAATCAATGTAATGCAGCAGCGGGAGTGCGGGGCCTATCTTGTGGCATAGTAACAGGAACTGCAATGCAAACAGAAGCGCTAACATTGGCGCACATGGTAACACAACCACAAATGAGAACAGAAAGGGTAACACACACAGTGGTGTACACTGGAATGGTCTACCACGTGATTTGAAGTCACATAGTAACATGATGCCTGCAAACAGAAATGTCAATGGGCATGGTGACGCAAAGTGAAACAGAAATAAAAACAGTACTATAGACACAAATGGCAAAAAATAGCAGAAACACAACCACAAATGAAAACGCAAAGCATAATGCACATGGTGGCGTAGACGTCAACAGTAAGTGAAACAAGTACGGAACCGCAAGCAGAAAAGGCAACGGTAACAGTAATGTAAGGGCACAGGCTGGTTTTCCCCAAAAGCTGCATAGAGAAAGACAGTGAGTACAAAGAATGTATGCATAATAATGGTTATTGGAGCAGAAAATGAGGACTTAGAATACTAAATAGGTTATATCTCAGGAACCGTACAACGTAGAAAAAAAATGTAAAAGTCATATGATTTACAACTGTCCTAGCTAGTTTTGTACTTAGGGGGCTAAGCAATTTTCTGACGAAAAGTCCATATCTCACACCGTTTCCGAGATACGGGCCCTGAAAGGCACGGCGAATGCCGTAATGTTATCCTATGGAAAAAGAGAGAAGTTCGCAGTGCCATAACTTTGCCTCCCTGTAATATTTTGTTACCAAACCACTGAAAGGCACATCTGTGGGCTGTTGGCTGTCTTCCCTCCAAGTTTCAGGAAAAAAGACCAAACCATTATTTTGCATCAGGGTGCCAAAGGATTCCTGTAATGCGTCGGGTGCCGTAATGTTTTCCTATGGGAAAAAATGTCAACTTTGGAGTGCTGTAACTTTACTGCCATGTAATATTTTTTCAACCCAACACTGAAAGGCACATCTGTGAGATGTCAGCTGCGTTCCCTCCAAATTTCAGCCCAAAACTCCCAACCGTTCTTTTGCAGCGCAGTGCCAAAGAATTGCTGTCATTTTCCCACAGCCTAGAAAACTACTGTCGAAATTTGCGAAAGCTTTCGCAAAAATGTTCGACACTTTCATGACCATGAAAGTAATTTGCAAAAGTACTTTTTCCAGAAATTTGAAAAACATATTTCTGGGGTGTTTTACCCCAAAATAAAGACATGACTAGCATCCTCAGGGTCCGACTAGGTGAATACAAAAAGAATTAGGTTGCTAGAGGGTCCCAAATTTAAATGCCAACCATTTTTCTGATCACCAAATGAAAACAAAATGGCGGATTTGCGAAAGTAACAGGACCATTTGCGAAAGTAAAAATGCATCTGCGACACTGTCAAACTTTTTGTTAACTTTTCCCATTGACTTATAATGGGAAATTGTTTTTTGAATAACTTTTGAACCGTTTAATATTTTTTCACAAAATCTTCAAAAGGCACATCGAGGACCCCAGCTGCATATTCCCTGAAGACTTCAGGCCAGTCACACAAACCATACGACCTGTAGGTGGGACCGTAGAATTCCAGAAAAAGCGTAAATGAGTGCGCAGATCATGCTTAATAACTCCGCAGCCGTATATCCGACTGGTACGAATCTTGGCAGATCCCAAGGCCTATGATTCTTGATCGTGTATTCCAAACTTCAGGCAAATCCATCAAACAGTTGCAAAGTTATTAAGGTGCAAAATGTTGGGGTTTAATATAGAAATGGCTTTCTCAACTCCTAATTCATGGTAGCACCACCTTGCATACCATAATATATATATATATATATATATATATATATATATATATATATATATATATATATATATATATATATATATATATATATATATATATATATATATATATATATATATATATATATATATATATAATAGCTGGTCAGGCATTTTCCCATAGCCTGACCAAGGTATAATTTGCCGTTATAACCCATTGGTTATAACAGCGTGCATGAGCCTGGTCACTCAGACACAGCCACTTCCTCATTGGCTGTTCACATCCTATGGGTGGGCTAAATAGTTTCTGAAACATGGCAGCTCCTCACCCGTTTGCGTGGAGCTGCCAGACCGAGCTGTCATCGCTTTTTCTTTCTTTCTTTTTCTCTTCTTAAAAAACATGCATGTTAGTGTTTCTAATTCTACCTGATTGATCCTACCATTAGAAAACCTCAGCATTGAAAAACTCGGACTAATGCTCAGTATCTGATTAATCCTGCCATTCAACAGCCACACAGAACACAAAGTGGTAGCGGGAAGGGCTCTGAGGTAAGATCGCAACTGCAAAACAAATCTAAATGGAAATATGCCTGACCAGCAATTATATTTAATAAAGGATGGGGAAGTGTTACTAACTTGGATTTAATGATTGCCCTCTGTGTGGGATGCTGTAATAGACCCCTCGGGCTTCGTCCTCAGGGTTTATGTAGCATCCAATACCTCGGGTGATCATTAAATCCTCGTTAAGAACACTTCCCCATCCATTATTGTATATATAATAGTGGCACGATCACACCACTATATTTAGGGTTGAGATGTCACTTCCATGTTAAAGTCAAAATGTTGCATGTTAATAACTTTGGACCCATTCAATGGATTTGCCTGAAATTTGGTATGCTCAATGGGGTATGGTAGATCTCTTGATTTGCCAAATTTCACTTCAGTTGGATGTACGGTCTTTGTGTACAAAAATGCTGAAAAATGCAAAATTATCCATTTTTGGAGGCAGCTTTTTGGGATTCTGTATGTGGTCCTGAGTGGCCATTGTGTGGTGTGTCACTATGCAAGATGGCTTGTTTGAAAGAGCTTTGGTGGCCAAACAGGTCGCTTTTTGTTTGGTGAAAAAATATTAAGGCATTCAATAGTAATGCCACTTTTAAGTTCCCATTATAAGTCAAAGGGAAAATGTATATGTATGTTTTGTGAACAAAGAATGGGTTCTGGCCATCTCATTCCACCTCGCGGTCAAAGAATTTGCAGCCTCTCGGTTCAAGAATCTTTGTTCCTGAGAATTCTTTGATCATGAGGTCCGTTACCTTGTTTTTAGATTTCTGATCGTAAAAACACATATCTTGGCTCAGAGGTCACTCCTGAAGTAAAACTTGGATGGGTTTTACTCAGGGGGCTCTCATCTATCGAGCCATGCCTTTGGTTTCATCCAAAATGGTAAAAAAATAGAGTTATAGGATTATAAAATCTTTGACCACAGCTTGCTAATGATCTTTGATCACCAGCCTGCCAATTCTTTGATCGTGAGATTCTTTGATCGCAGTCTTGCATTGCAACCTAAAAATGATCTCAGCTTAGGAGTGGGCTAGGGACACAAATAAGGGTGGGTTTTGCACAGGGGGCTTTGTTCTATCGAGGCATGGCACTAGTTTCATTCAAATGGTAAAAAACTCGTGTTTCACCATTTTTTATTCTTTGGTCGCGAGCGTGCGATTTCTTGGATCACGAGCCTGAAAATTCTTTGACTGTGAGATTCTTTGATCGCAATAGTGCATCACGAGAAGGGATAAGATGGCCGAATTTAAAAAACTATTTTCTGTCGAACCGTGGTGGTGGTTTACCGCAATTCTTTCTAATTTTTGAATTACAGCATTTTGTATTCTTTGATTATGAGACTGCAAATTCTTTGATCGTGAACCTGGAAATTCTTTGATCGTGAGATTATTTGATTGCAATCATGCATTGCAAGTGAGGAACAAAATGGCCAAATTATAAAATCTAATTTCTCAGCCCAGGGGTGTCCTAGAAAGACAAATGAGGATGGGTTTTGCTCAGGTGGCTTTGTTCTGTTGAACTATGGTGGTGGTTTCCCAGAATTCCTTCTATTTTTCTATTTACAGTATTTTTTATTCTTTGATCATGAGCCTGCAAATTCTTTGATCATGAGATTCTTTGATCTCTAGCTTTGATCCCAAGATAAGGACAAGATGGCCAGATTTTATAATGCATTAGATAGTGAAATTTCATCAATCTTTAAATTTAAATATCTTGGAAATGATTTGGTCTTTTCTACCTGAAATTTGGAGAGTGTTCTTGGCATGTCCTGTAAATGGTAATTACTGTTTACCTGACAGAGAAGAAAATTTTTTTTGTGGAGATATTGCGTGATGCAATTTACATGTTGCGGACAGTGTTTTGCATTGGCGGGTGGCTTGAAATTGATTGGGTACCCAGCCGTGGTGTCATGGATGCAGTAGTCAGTCATTGTGCCTGTAAAATGTTAGCAGGTATGGAGTTCTGCATCTCTGATGAATATGAAAGTTTCAAAATTTAACATGTTATATCTCAGACATGGTTTGGTCTTTTGCATATAAATTTGGAGGGTGCTCTCAGTATATTCTGTAGATGTCAATTACGGTGCTACATTTACAAGTTGGTGGGAGCGCAGAGCTTGAAGGGCGCACACTCCCACCAACTTCTGTAGGTTGGTGGGAGAGCAAGTTCTTTCTCAAAAAGTAAGGAAATTCTATGCAAAAAACTGTGTTAATGTATCATTTAGGGTTAAAATACAAAAAGTTAGGAAATGAAAAATCTTTAGGGTTACCCCTCCCCGGACCCACCCATCGTACCAAGACTGACAGCTGACGGGGTGTGTCATTGGGGCTGTGAAGCCTAAATGTCACCCCATTCTTATTTATTGTGGCTTGTGAATGTAATTTCAGAAGGAATGGGGTGACATTTAGGCCTCACAACCACAATGACACACCCCATCAGCTGTCAATCTTGGGATGATGAGTGGGTCCAGGGGAAGGGGCAACTCTAAAGATTTTTCATTTCCTGACTTTTTTTGTTTTAACCCTAAATGATGCATTAACACAGTTTTTTGCATATATATATATATATATATATGTGTGTGTATTCATTGCAAAAAACTCCATTAATGCATCAGTTAGGCTTCATAGCACAGTGACAAAAGCATGGAAATGTGTTAGGGTTACCACCCCAGCCACCCAACCCTCCCTCCACACACTAACAGACGTCGGGGTGTGCCACGGGGTTGTTAGGCCCAACTCTCAACCCATTCCATGTGTAAGGAAGCTGACATGCTACAGTATAGGAGAATGGGGTAAGAGTTAGGCCTGATGACCCCGTGGAAAACCCTGATGTCTGTTGGTGTGTTGAGGGGGTAGGGGATGGGGTGGCAGGGGTGGTAACCATAACACCACATTTTCATGCTTTTGTTGCTCTGCTATGAATCCTAACTGATACATTAATAGTGTTTTTTGCAATTAATTTCCCTTCTTTTGAGAAAGTGTAATGTAGCTGGTTACTGGTATGTGTTAGTCATAGTGTGGGCCCTCTGGGCCCTGTGCTACCTTCACATTGCTAATTTTTTGCATAATGGTATGTGTATTTTGTAGCATGGGCCCTCCGGCTCTGCATTATCACTTACACATAACTATGGAGCCATACAGCAGCCTATAGGGCAAGGAACCCTTGTAATACTAATTTGCCAATATCTTAGCAACTGTAGCAGCTATGAAAAAAATTCAAGTTCCATTATAATCATGACAGTGTAACCTCAAAGCAAGATGAGTCAACTAAATCTGTATTTCACTTTGTTTATAAGATATGGGCACCTAAATGTGCAGAAAAGGCACACTTGGAACCCTTGTGACACTAATTTGCCAATATCTCCATAACCGTAGCAAGTAGGAAAAAAAATTACACTGTTGTAGTCATCTATGCTTTCCAAACTTGTTTCTTAATGTTAGATCACCTGAAGGTGATCTAACATGTTGTAGCGAAAAATCCATCTCTCACTTCGTTTTCGAGATACGTGCATCAAAAGGCATCTTGGTCGCTGCAATGTTATCTTATGGGAAATTTCTCAACTTCAGAATGCTGTAGCTTTGGGTCCGTTGAATGTTTTGGCACTAAACCACCAAAAGCCACATCTGTGTGATGAGGGCTTGCAACCCTGCAAATTTCAATCCAAAAGCCCCAACTGTTTTGTTGCAGGGGAATGGCAAAATTTGCAGTTTTTGAACAAATTACTTTCGCAAATTGTGACAGTTTCACAAAAAACAGCACACTTTCATGTTTGTGAAAGTTTCATGGCAGTTTCTTTCAAAAATTTGTGAAAGTACTGGGGCTCTGCATTTTAAAATGGTATTTCTGGGGCGGGAGGTCCCTCCCAAAAAAATAGGGCTGGCATCCTCTAGACCCAACTAGGTAAACCCAACAGTCAGCATTTACCTAGGGGGCCCCAAATTTAAACACCAGGCATTTTTCTGTTTCGTTAACTGAAAACAAGATGACTGCTGCATGAAAGTAAAAGGTCCCTTTGCAAAAGTAAAATGTACTGGTGGAAGCTTTTGAGAGACACATATATTTTTTTCCCATTGATTAAAATGGGAAACTTGTTTTTTGAATAACGTTTGAACAGTTTAATAGTTTTACACCAAATCTTTGAAAGGCACATCAGTGTCCCAAACTGCTTCTTCCCTGAAGATTTCAGATGAAACGGACAAGTCATGCGGGCTTTAGGCTCGAGCAAAGAATGCACAAAAAGACAGTTTCTTTTGTGTTTTGTGGTGTTCTTTAGCTCTGCAACTACTCATTCAACCATAACACAACTTGCCGTATCCAGACATCTATGGAACCAGACTGTGCCTGCACAATTTCAGGCAAATCCATTGTACAGTGACAAAGTTATTAACTTGCAAAATGTGGGGTTTAACATTAAAGTGCTTACTGAACCCTAACTATACTGCCACTACTGTGGCAGTATAATATAAGTGTGTGTGTAGATATATATATATATATATATATATATATATATATATATATATATCTATATGTAGGGGATACATGATGGGCATGAGTGTGATATGGCAAATGTTGTCACTCCTGCAGAGTGAGCTGTGGATATCTCACGAGTGCTGAAGGCAAGAGTGAGATATCCAGAGCTCACGATGCAGGAGTGACAATATTTGCCATAGCACACGATCTGACCATCATGTATTCGATATATACAATAGGGCCAAGAATTTTTAAAGTTTTGTTATGCTCTCTTGTGTTCTGTTCCTGTTCATGTGTTTGCGCATTCTGTGTGTGAACTTTTCTGAATGGGCTGGCAGTGTTATAAACTCTGGGAGACACATGAGTGTGTTTTGCAATGTGAAATGAGTTAGTTTTAGGTAGGAGTGAGAAACATACTTTTCTGAGGCTGTATTGTTTAGAAGTCTGGCTGCACTGAAGCTGAGAGCATCATAGTAATTGTAATGAGCTGAGAGGCAAAGTGTCAGAACAGCTGATACTGTTTTCAGTGGTAATTAAGTTAGCCGCAGGCAGAGTGTAGAGTGTTCTGTGAAATTGTTCTCTTTAGGATTCTGGCTGTAGTCAAGCTGATAGTATCACAGTAATTATAATGGGTGAGAATGTGTTTCAGTGGTAGTTAAGTTAGCTGCAGGCAGTAGTTTAGACTGTTCTGTGAAGTTATGCTGTTTAGAATTCTGGCTGCACTCACAGTAATGAGCTGGGAGTTGATGGGGGAGGCGGGATAGGTGTGTTTTGTAATGCTCATTGAGTTAGCTGTAGGCAGCAGTGAGACCTCTGAAGAAGTTCTGCATTTGCATCTATAGTAACAGCACAGGTGTTTCTTGCATGCTAAGGGGAAGCTGCCTAGTGTGATGACTTTGTGACCTGTGTGTAAATGGCTGATATCATCACAGTAGAGCAGAGGATAAAAATATCACACTGCAGTGGATGATACACTGTTTTATCTCACTCATCTACCACCTACCACTCACTCCTATTGTGTATATGTGTGTATATATATATATATATATATATAAATATATATTTGGATGGATGGGTAGATAGATAGATAGATAGATAGATAGATAGATAGATAGATAGATAGATAGATAGATAGATTGATTGATTGACAGATGGCTGGGACCACTAGAATTCAGACCCTATGCACATACATATTTTGCATTATGTCAAATCAGCCCCTGTGCTGAACAAGTCTATGAAGCAGCTAGCACCTTCCTGAGCTCCCTCAATATCCTAGCATGCATTCCATCTGTCCCATGTCCTTTTCCACTTTCAGGGCTTCTAGTCCTTTCAGTACTCTTTCCTCCGTGAAAGAGACTTGGGCATCATCATCACAGATGACCTGAAATCATCCAAGCAGACCCCTAAAGCAGTAGGTAAGGCTTGAGGGATGTTGGGGTGTATTAGCAAGGGTATCACAAATCATAAGAGGGAGGTAATAATCCCTCTTTACAAGACACTGGTTAGGCCCCATCTAGAGTACTGCGTGCATTACTGGAAGCTGCACCTGCAGAAGGACATTTACAAAATGAAGGCAGTCCAGAGAATGGCAACCAAAATGGTGCAAGGGCTGCATCAGAAAACATATGAGGACAGATTAACGGAGCTCAATATGTATACCCTTGAGTAAAGGAGGAAGAGAGGTGATATGATCGAAACATTCAAACATCTTAAAAAAATTAACAGGGTGAAAGAGTCTAACATAATTCAATATAAGAAAAATAGCAGAACAGGAGGACATAGCATGAGATTAGAAGGAGGCTGATTAAGGGGTAATGTGAGGAAATACTTTTTCACAGAAAGGGTGGTGGATGCATGGAATGTCCTACCTCAGGAAGTGGTGGATATGAATACAGTGCAGGGCTTCAAACAGGCATGGGATAGACATAAGGGAGCAATACAGATGAGTATGAACAGATAGGCCATTGACAGAGTAAAGGCCTATGGCACATTCATAAGGTAAAAAAAATAGGCAGACTGGATGGGTCTTGCGGTTTTATCTGCCGTCAACTTTTCTGTTTCTATGTTTCTCTGAAAATGGCTGTGTCCATCCCTTCTCCACTCCTATTCTTATTACCCTCTGGTGGCCCATTCCCACATCCCTCTACTGCGAAGACTGAGCAAAAGTGTCTTTTCAAAATGTCATTTTTTTCTCAATCTCCTTTTCCACAGTGTCCCAGTTCAACCCTTCTTATCCTCACTGTCCCATCACCAGCTTTCCTCTTCTTGCTGACGTATCAGAAAAATCTTTTATCCCCCTTCCTCATTACCCTAACATTCCTTTCTCTGCCTGTGCCTTAGCTCTCCTAACCACCATTCCTGCTTCCTTCTGCCTTGCCTAGTACACTTCCCATTTCTCTTCTCTATGAATTTTTTTGTTTTTTGTATTTTTTGAATGTACGCAATTTTATTTCACTGCCTTTGCCAACTCCTTGCAGAACCTTAATGGTCTCCTTTTTTACCTGCCTTTCCATATATCTTCAACACAAAGTATCATTGACCTAATAATGCCCTTCCTTATTCTCTTTGACTGCACATCCACCATTACCTGACTGTCTCCCTCCCAGAGCCAGTCTCCCACTGCTTTGAAATCCACCTTCCTGAAATGCAGGATGCTCATCTTCATGTTGCTCCTGTCACTCTTTCCTTATGTTGAACAGCACCATATGGTGATTACTGGTATCCAGACAGACTTCCCACTGTGACATTTGCTGTGCTTTCCCAGTTTGTGAGTACTGAAGGCATCACTACCCCACCTGGTAGGTTCTTTAACACAATGCCTAAGAAAAGCTCCCCATAGGGAGTTTAGGATGGCCCTGCTCCTTGCTGAAGCTAAAGTGGGTAGGTTCCATGCCACATCTAGCAGATTGAAATCTTCAACTGCCAGCACCTCCCCCTCCTTAGACATCCTGATGATGGCTCCTATAGGGACCTGTCCTTCCCCTGCCGCCATTGTCCTCACAATCTGCAAACTACTGCATCCAGATAGCAGTCCTACAACCCATTGCCAAGATTACCCACAGCACTTCTAGACCCTCCTAACTTTGATGTACCTGCACTTCAATAGCTTTTATTGTCTCACTCACATACAGTGTCAACCCTCCTCCATTCTTCCTAGATCTGTCTGTCCTAAAAAGTGAGTAGCCTGGCACAGTCATGTTACTGTCATGGTGTGTGGTGTATCATAGCTCTGTAATGGCCACTATTTCCTGTTGAGCCTGTGCCATGATAGCCTCCAGCTCACAGAGTTTGTATCCAATGCTTCTGCCATTAACACACATGGCTATCTACACCCTTCTCACCCCCAACAGCCTTGTGCTTTCCATCCCTGCTTGTCCATACTGCCTAGAAAGGCCAGCCTTGGTTTAAGTGCCAGGGCTCAGACTGTCCTGCAGGTAGCCCTTAGTGCTTACAGTCTTTGAATGAATGTCTTGTTTTTGCAGTCTTGGTTCTCCTGGTGTGTTATTCAGAGTGCACTGCACTTGTTTTCTAGCTTGAGGTTTGGGCTGACCACCCTTAGCTGCACCTTCAGTTGTATCCTGTAAACAGCTTTTCTTCTTGTTCATACTACCACCTGCTGTTCTTTATGACCCACCCATTTTGCTTACCCTGTTCCTTGTACCCTTTATTTTTTAATTTTATTTTATTGAAATCTAGGATTACAAATGCCTTTGAGCAGGAACTGCTTGTTTACAAAGGTTCCACGTCGAAGGAATTGGGGGTATACATACATACAAAGATCAACATAATAATACATAGTTACACAATAAAAAGAAGTAAGAGACTGAGGCTTAGGAAATTCCAGTAATTCAAAATGTGCCAAATGTTAGGTTGCATGACATACCAGCCAAGGGCAATCTTAGAAATAAGCACTGCAGGTGAGAGGGAAGGGGGTATGCAGGCAGGAAGGCCATTGTCGGGGGCAGAGGGTGAGGGTAAGAGCTCTAAAGGGGAGGGAGGGGAAGGATAAAAGTCAGGAAATGCCTGGGGGGGAGGAAAAGGAGAGGGGGCAAGGGGTAGACAGGTAGAAGGGGGCATGGCAGGGAGAGGTAGCTGTCAAGACTGAAGTGGAGGGCAGTAAGCGGTGGGCCCCTGATTAGGTGAGGCAGTCACAATGACTAGTTGAAATGAGATGAAGTCGGAGTTGTCTCTTAAAAGGGCCAAGAGCAGCAGCAGTAAGAGTTTCTTTGTTGAGAGTATTGTACCACTGTTGTGCTCTGTGGGCAAAGGCCCTCTGGCCCATGGTAGTCCGGCATTTGGGAACAAGGAAGGTTAGTTGTTGTGATCTTCTAGTTTGCTGGGTGCAGTGGTGGTCAATGAGGAGCTTTTCAATGTCTGGGGGCATGACCCTGAGGAGGACTATTTTGGCTAAGAGGCAGGTAAGATACTGCATCCAGCTGATGAGAGGAAGCCATCCTGCCTGAGTGTACAGGTCACAAGTGTTGGTCAGCCCCAGTTAGCAGCCTGCATGCTTTGTTGAGTGCAACTGTAATTCTGTGGAGGGCAGAGGTGGAGGCAGAGCCATAAATTGCTAGCCCATAATCAATGATGGAGGTGACAGAGCTGTTGATAGCCAACTGGAGAGTGTCAGGAGTCATGCAGTGTTTGTGCCTGTAGAGCAGGCCTATATGGATGTTGGTGGCTTTGGCGACAGAATCTGTGTGCCGATGGTAGGAGAGTGAGCTGTCCAATGTGACACCTAGGTATTTAAACTCAGGAACGTGTTCAAGTAAGGTCCCTGTTTGGTTTAGGATGGTGAGGTCATGGGATTTGTACTTGCTCCTGGCATTGTAGAAGGTCATAACCTTTGTTTTGCTGTAGTTCATGACCAGTTTGTGTGACTTGTACCATTCTTCGATGCGCATGAATTCAAGCTGTAATTGTTTCTCGAGGGGCTCTGTGTTTTGGTGGTTGGTAAACATGACTGCATCGTCGTCGTAGAGCAGTAATTTCTGGTGGCAGACACTGGGAAGGTCCTTGAGGAAGGGGCTGAAGAGTAGTGGCCCCAGGATGGACTCCTGTGGGACCCCTGAAAGGACTGTCTTTTCTTCCGAGGTGACACTGGCAATCCTAACTCCCTGGACCCCCTTTGATCCACTTATCTCCCCATTCCCAGTTGTGTTCCTTACCCTTTTTTAAATGGCCCTGTCACTGACTCCTTGTGATGCTGCCATTTATTTTGTTTCATTTTTATTCACCAGGTAAGCACACTAAACAATTATGCCTTTTTTCCAAGTACAACCTGGGAGAGTTACAAAGCAAGGTAATGAAGACAAACAATATCACAGCAATAGCACACAAATATTACAGGCTGCAGGAGGACAAGGTAGCATAACATAAACAAAATACACTATCAGGTACAAAATCCAGTTTACAATGGTGACCAGGAACAGAACATGCGAGAACAGAGGCCACACCTTGGGATGCCCCACTCTTGATTACTGTATGTCCTGGTTACTCTGAAATTGTTTCAGTATTGCATCCCCTATAGTTTGCCTGCATATCCAATGTGGGAAGTAACCCTCCTGTATCATTTCAATAAACCTGTTTTGTTGTTGGCTGCTTGTTGCATTCTTTTCCACATTCATGACTGAAAGATTGAAGACTCCAATGATCACTGCACCGGCCAGGCCTCCTGCCTTAATAATCTATCAGTCCATTGTGTTGTTCCCAGTCTCTTCCTGGACTGGTGGCCTGTAGTTCACTCTGACTGTGTACTTCCATTCATTTCCACCCGTTAGTTATAAACTGTTGATTCCACATGTCCTCTCCTCTGGGACTGTTCCATTTTCCATCACTTTAATACCCTCTTTAACTTACATCACCACCCTTGCATCCTTTGTGGTCTCTCTGCCTCTTCTGGCTGGTGTGTAGCCTGGAATATTTAGATCCCAGCTGAGCTCTTCAGTGACACACGTCTTGATGATAAGCACAATACTGTATTGTTGCTGTGCTGCTTCAATTCCTTGGAGCTTTTCCATTTTGTTACAGGTGTGCCACGTGTTAGCATACACTACTTTCCATGAAGATTTTTTTCCTTAATTGAGTGGTACTCTTACTGTGGGATGCCGGAGACTTTTTTGTACTAATGCTGACTGTGTACTTCCTTCCCTGCCATTTGTTGATAGGCTATGCAACAACCTGCAACTGTTGCCTTTCTGTGGACCCCTACTCAAACCCTTGACCTCTTCATTGCATATAGTAAAATCAGGTTATTTATAACTTATGACTCTGGCCCAATGTCTTGGTTCCCTACTGGTTTAGATGCAGACCATCCCTTGCAAGCCACTGCCAGTCTTGCCAAAAGATCCCCCAAGTCCACAGAGTTCACTAATGCCCTTCTATTTAAAGTATCCTTTTAGCCACACATTAATTTCCTTTATTTTCATCTCTGTTCTCACCTGCACATGGCACCACCAGTTCTTCAGAGAAGGCTACCACAATTGTACGTGTCCACTCCTTCATGTTGATATGCATTTATAATCAAAGATGACATGCATTATGGGTGTGTTTAAACAATATACCACAACAGGATGTGAGTTATACTGGGATTTACCCATGCCTCATGTGGTTTGGTCATGAGGCCACAGGCCAAGTGAGTAAACCACACCAGGTGTAGCTAAATCCTAGCATAACCCACACCCTTAAATGGTACATTATGATTATAAATGTTCTTCTGTACTTTAAAAAAAAGAAAAAAGGCTTTTTTTGCAGTTTAAATAATTTTTCCTCAATGTATTCTTATGCCAAAAAAAAATAGTTCCTTGTTGCTACGTAGAACATTGGTGATATGACCTCCCCCCAAGTAAAACAGAGATACCATGATAAGCTGTTAAGAAATGCAGTTTGTTGCCCACATTGCCAAACACTGGGACAGCAACTCGATTTTGTGTGCCAGGTATAAAAAGAATCACACAAGCAGGAAAGAAAGACATCAGGTAACTAACTGGAGTTGTTCTTTGTAGGAGAGGACAGTCACCCCCCACCACACACACACACCTCAACCATGATGTCTGCTTGCTACAATGTTTTCTTTTAATCTGCATCATAAAGATTGCAAGAATCTCATGTGTGGAAGCCTAAATGAGCAGCCTGTCAGATTATGAGTGGGACAGTGTATGGTGAGGGAGCAGTGTTTGTGTAACTCAACCTGGAGCTGAGTTTTACTGTTTTTTTAAATGGTTTTCAAGTTTACAGAGTGCTGGGAGATTATGATACAGGGACTATGGAGGTAGTGGCACCACAACAGGGTGGGAGGGAATCAGTTTCATGAAGAGTCTGCATAGCGACAGCAGCAAGATTCTCTGTGACAGCTATGGAAGCTGGAGGGAGCGAGGATCATTTTTTGGGGGACGTTCTGCACAATGCTGCCGCGCTCTGTGTAACTGCTTTGTTGGTCATCAACAGTTGGGTTCAGGCAGTAAAGTGATCCATTTTGTTGTTGTTGTTTTTTCTCATGTGCCTCACCTTTTTGGAACACTGTAGAGGGGCTGACATTATAGGGTTTCAAGCAGGAATAGTCAGTACTTTAAACTGTGGAGCTGTGTGACCACTGCTTCTCATGTTTGCCAGTCCTGGTTTTTAGGAGCAGAGGGCAAGGACAGTGGTACAAGAGATTCCCAGGTACAGATTGTGTGCTTTAAAAAAAAAGTGACAGGATACCATTTTTTCATCGGTGGGCATTACCAGGGGAAGTGGGGAGTCAATATGAATTTTTGGCACTCTCTGTCCTTGCCGTCTTTGCCAGTCCTGACTTTTCTGTGGTTGGAGTGATTTTGGGGGAGTTTCTGATGTGGCTCACTGGCAGCTGGCACCCTTTCCCACTGGTATATCATAGGATTTACAACGTGGAAAAGGTGCCAGTCAGCCAATCGGAAAGCAGGCTATTTAAGACCCATTGTATAATTGTAATGTTTTGTACACACACTTGTAGGCTAACTGCTGCTTGCAAACTGCAAACATTTTATTTGCTACAGAACTGCAAATGTGAGGAGAGACTTGACATTTGTAACCTCAGTTTCTGAAGTCTGTCCTCTAATCTTCAAAAAGAGGAACATAAAAGGCCTTAGCAATCCATGGCTCACTGCTGATCTCCTAACATTGCTGAAAGCTAGGGACCACCTCTTGTCTCAGGCTCAGGCCTCTGGTAGGCAAGAAGATATACAAAACTACAAACGTGCCAGAAATGACTGCACCAAAGAAACATGCCTGAAGAAAAGTAACTATTACAAAGATGCTCTCACAAGCACCTGGGGAAAGGTGAAGTCCTTTTGGAATAATCTCAAGGAAGTTACAGGGAAACTGCCCAAAATATCACCTTCAATGTTGGATGTGGATGGGACTATAACTCTTGACCCTTCCACTATAGCTAACATGTTCAATAATGCATTCACTGACCTCAGTAGTGTTCTTCTTCCAGACTTCTTCAATGAAGATCTTCCTCCTGTACCCTTCTCCACCCCCAACGTCCTTTATCAAATTGCCCCACTTTAACACTACATCAGAGCTGTCAGGACACATGAAGTCCATAGATACTTCAGTAAATCAATTGCTGGATCTAGAATAAGTGGTGACTCACTCGACCTCAAACTGCTCTCCCTTACTCTTGATGAAGTGCTATCTCCTTTAACTTGGATTTTCAACCTCTCCCTCACCTTAGGCCAGTTCCTACCGACAGATGGAATTCCACCAGTGTGGCACCAGTCCATAAGACTGGGGACAAGGCCCTTCATGGAAACTATAGGCCTATATCCATACTACCCCCATCTCTAAGGTCATTGAAAGTCTGGTATCTGACCAGCTAACAGAGTATCTGGACAAGTATGACATCCTTTGTAAACAACAGCATGGCTTCAGAAAAGGCCACAGCACCACATCTGCCCTCTTTGAATTCACAGAGCAAATCTCAACTCCTTGGACAATAATTACCTCACGGATTCGGTCTTCATAAACCTGACCAAGGCTTTTGGCACCATCCATCATCAAATAATCCTCACAGAACTGCTACAAGCTGGGCTGTACCCTGAGTCTATAATTTGGTTTAAGATCTACCTGGAAAACCATTCCCAAAGAGTGAAAATTGCTGATATCCTCTCAGATGCTAGACCCGTATGCTCAGGAGTCCCCTAGGGGTCCATTCTTGGGCATTTCCTCTTCAGCCTGTTTTTGAACAATCTTCCACAATATTGTCTGGAACAAATTCTACTCTATGCTGACAATGTTGTCATTCACATCACCCAATAGGACCCCCACCTACTCCAAAACAAGCTTCAGAAGGGCTTCACCTCCATTGAAACATTGTTTAGTAGTCAAAAGCTGGTTCTCAACTAAAAAAAAAAACAAGTCAATGCTTTTCTGTGGCTCCTACAATAAACATAGGCTTCACACCCTTAATATTGCAAACTGTCTTGGTGCTGTCCTCAAACAGGTTCACTGCTCTACATATCTGAGAATCACCATAGACAGCAACTGTATCCTATGGCATCCATATAGATAGCATCGCCTAAGCTGCAAACACATGCATTGGTCTCCTCTACAGGCACAGGCAATGCCTTACCACAGATGCCTTAAGGATAGCAGTTCAGAGCTCGGTGGTGTCTCTAATCATCTATGGTCTGATTATTTATGGCTCTGCAACTGAAACAGCCCTCAGTTGCTTATCCTTGGTCCTAAACAAAGCCCGCTGACTCATCACAGGATCCTACCATCTCACCCATACATGTGACCTCTGTGCCAAAACAGGGTGGCTCCAGTTATCAAGCTATATCAAGTACCAAACTTGTCTGATGGCTAAGAAAATTATGCTACATCTTGCTCCCCCCCCAGAGTCCAAACTCTTTTCCATACAGCACACAACCCCTGCCTCACCAGGGCTTCAGAAAATCAAATGCTGCACATTCCTTGGTGCCACACCACACTGAGCCAAAGATCTTTTGGGCACTGAGCTCCTAGCTGGATTAATGGACTCAGACATCTCATCTCTGAAAAAACTATGCCCATTCAAAGCCATCCTTCACCTCCACCTAGCTGCCTCTAGCTCCTGCAGCTGTCCCTCATAATCTGATCTCCCTCCTAGCACTTCTACTTCTATCCCCTCTCTCCCTCATCCTACAGCCTACCCTGTTTTTTCCCCCTTTTTTGGCCCCAAAGCACTTTTTTGAGACCTGACAAATGCCCACGGCTACACCACTCTTTTTTGTCCATTCCAAGTCCAGCTACCTCTGTCTACCCTGCCCCCTCTGGTACCCACTTTCCCTAAATGTGATGTATTTCAGCTGCTAAAAAATGCCTGTACACCATTTCTGCATTATTACTCAACTCTATGTAATGTTTGTATTGTACCTCAGTTGATGTGGAACCTTTGTAAAATGAGCCTTGGCTCAAAGGTACTTGTAATCCTAGACTCTAAATAAATAAATAGATAAATAAATAAATCACACAGTCCACACAGAACTGTACAACCAGAATACAGAAAAATGGACAGTTTGGGGGAAGGGAACTCTATCATAGGTTGCTGTAATATACACAGTAATGAGGAAATATAAATGGACATAGATGGCACCCTGGAATTCTGATTATAATTATGAGTTGTTAGTGCTGTCCACAGCACATACTATGGCACCGGCTAACAACTTAGCGTATCTCTTTTCACCTAGTAGCCAATGCTAACTGCACAGGAAAAGCTGAGAAATTAATACACGACAAGACTTTTGTGACTCTATAAAAGAATCTACAGATATTATATGGTGGTCTTTTGTGGGTCCTGTTTTGTTTTGTTTTGTTAATGCCCCTAACTCTGTCTGATTACATAGGGTGTCATAGAGCAGTACAGATGTGCACTTTAATGTCAATGAACTTCAGATTTATTTCTCAGCATTGAACAATAACAGTTTTGGCACCATATGATATATTGAATTGTTATGTCTGTTTAAAAAGGGATCAAGCAAAGCCCTTTAACTTCCAGTATTATAGAGACTAGAAACTGTTCCACTGGGACACCAAATATTTTAACACCATTCTCCAGGCTCCTTCTGACTTTTGTTGATTCAGCCTTTACACTGGTGAGTTCTGTATGTAATTTTGGATTATTTATGGATTCTGCTCTTTTATTAGAATCCCCAATGAAGACCACTGGGAACAATTCCTACATCCACCTCAGAAATCTTGAATGAATCCATTCACATATGTTGATTTTTCAACAGCTACTGGGCTCTCTCTCATGTCTTTATTAGTACAGTGAAAACTGCATAATGTTGACTCTGTATAATATGGATATTATGTACTTTGAAATGTCCTGTAGTCCTGCCATTCCGACATAGAAAATGTATTACTGCTTAATTTTCTACTTTAGACACTTGCTGTTTGTTATATCCTATTTCAGCCAGTGTAATTCCTTGATATTTGGCCTTTTATTATTATTATTTCTGATTATTTGAAAAAGTTTCACCAGGAAAGACATACAGAGCTGCAATAGCTTGTTTCCAGATGTGTCTGGGGGAAAAGGGGAAAGTGGGATATATTCAGAATATGGGGTATGATAAACAACAAGCTAAAATAAACATGCAAATCATACATCAGACAGAAATTAAAACATGAAGGGCAATAAAATCAAATTGCAGCTAATAAACAATTATTATGACATATACTTAAAGTCAGCAATGATAAGGACAAAATATATTCACTGCATGATGAAAGATGGAAACTGTGGTACTCAAGGGCAGAACCACACAACTGAATAAACACAAAGCCCACTTAGCAAGTAACATGGGGAATAGCCTATCTACAGTAAGGAGGTGGTGGAATTTGAGGGGAGAGTTGTATAGAATAAAAAATGGGATAAAAAAACAGGGAAGAGGATAAGGCATTAGGTGGGGATAAGATGAAGAATTAAGAGAAATGAACAATAGAGAAAGGCATGTGTTCAAGAGGAGGAGCAGGAAGGGGAAATGTGGTTATGGAGAAGATAAGACAGTGAGTTAGAGGATGGGGCAGAGTGGATATTTTTAAGGGAGGGAATTCCAGATATTTGGGAAATGGCAGGAGAAGACAACCCATCCTGAAGTTGAATTATGGATAGGGAAGGCAGGAGTCCTATAAGGAGGGTATAGGTGGGAGAAGAGGGGTAGAGAGGAGGGTGTTTAGGCATGGTGGAAGGGAGCAAAGCCAGAACTTCTCAACTAATGAGTCACAATGGGCACGGCATCTATCCCCAAGAGGAAGGAAAGAGAGGGTAGAGTAATGGTCACAGTGATGTGAAAGTGGGGGATAGTTTAGGGCAAAGCAACAGAAGGAGTTGAAAAAGGTGTCCAGTTTGGTGAGGGTGGACTTAGGGACAACACTGTAAACTACGTCTCCAAAGTCAAAGATTGGGAGGATCATCTTCTGGATGATCTCACAGTGGGCTTGAAGGGGGACGCAGCCACGGTGTCTGTAGAGATCACCAAGTTTGGGATGTAGTTTTTTTGTGGCTAGCATCCACATGTCCAGCAAAATCTAGGTTCCAGCTCAGCCACAGCCTGAGACATTTAAAGTTGGAGACATCTTGCACAGGGGACCCCTCAAAGGAGTTAAAGGTAGGGAGGTCTCTAAGCCTGGCTAGCCTCTGCCTGGTGCCAAATATCATGGAGACCATCTTTTTGGCATTGAAGGACAGTTGATTTGTACAAAACCAGCTCTGGATATTATTGAAAGTCAACTGGAATCTGGTTGTCACATCAGAGGGGAGGTACCAGTGTATATAAGACAGTATTATCTGCATACATGTGGATATCAGCTGTTGAGCAGGCAGCAGGTAAGTCATTAAGAAAAATTGAAAAAAGAACTGGTCTAAGCACTGAATCTTGAGGGACACCGGTGTTGATGGGGGGAGGGAGATGGAGTCACCAATCCTGACTGATTGGGACCTACCCACGAGGTAGGAACAAAACCAGTCAGTGGAGGACTCTGAGAGACCAGCCACTGCAAGGTTATTGAGAAGAAGAGAGTGGGCAACATTGTTGAAAGCTTTGGCCAAGTCAACAAAGATGGCAGAGGTTATACAGCCTTGATCCATGCCAGAGAGAATGGGGTTAGTGAGCCAGAGCAGAAAAGTAGTGTGGAGTGGACATTGTGGAAACCAAACTGGAATGGGGCAAAGAAGGAGGAGGATTCAAGGAAAGAGGAAGCCTGAGGCAGAACAAGATGCTCTTGCTGTTTTGTAGGGATTGAGAAAAGGGAAATTTGGCAGTAGTTACATGGGTTTGAAGAGTCACCCCCCACTTAGGGAGGAGAACAACTGTGGCAATATTCCAGGCATCAGGGACAGGAGCAAGTGTAAAGGATAGATTCAGAAGGTAAGAGAGCAGGAGAGCAATGGCATGGGCTGAGAGGTGCAGAAGCTTTGGGTCAAGCACATCTGAGCTTTTGCCCTAAGGGGGTTAAGGGCCAGGATCATTTTTAGGGTATCAGCAGGGGAGACTGGAGAGAAGGAGAAACAGTAAGGAGAAGAAGAGGGTGCTGAAGGGGCTGGTGGAGAAGGAGCTGCTGGGGGAAGAGGCACAAGAAGGGCCAAAGCACAGATGGCGAAGAAAGTGTTGAATTCATTGGCAACAGAGGGGGGTCAGAAATAGTGATGTCACCAACCTTTAAGACTAGGGGAAGGGGTTGGGAAGGAGGGGAAATAAGGCATGGACCATTTTTCAGACTTTGGAGGTGCCATTTAGGTCCTCCTGGAAAGTGGTTGAGAAATACTATTTTCTGGCAAGTCTGATGACCCAGGTGCAGGAATTACAGAGTCCAGATTTTAACTAGATCACATAGAATGCTTGAGGCCTTGTAAGTCTTCCATGCAATGTCACAAGCTCACTGACAGGCCAGCAGTTCAGCCAATACCCAGGAGAGATGAGAGCCTCTGACAATTGTTTTCCTGATAGAAACATGCTGGCCCCAAACATGCAAGAACTGGGTCTTGAAGTAGCTCAGGGCAGAGTTGACATAGGAGGCCTTTGCAATCAGAGATCAGTCAATACCAATGAGATCCTCATGGAGGCAGGAGAAGTCAAGGGACCTACAAGAGAGAAGGAGGGCTTTGGGGTGATGGATTTTGCACACACAGTAGCTTTGCTCTACCACTGCAGTGCGACAAAAAACATCACGACTGTCAGAACAGTGCCAGGTTCCATGTCAACTGTGAGTTGCACACTGAACTGCACACTTTGGACTCTGTTTTTTGAAGGAGGGTTTCACGCCCCGCACCCCTCATTGCAGGGGGCTCCCCCCTTAATCCCCCAAACTAAAGGATCCTAACTCCAGATCAGCGTTAGTTCAGGGAGGGGGTGCAGGTTGGGGGAAGTGGTTGTCCCATTCCAGTGGCACTTCTATGGTGGCATGGTGCTGTTGTCAGTATCGACGCATGTCACCGTAAAAATGTCACTGTTAGGGTGGCATACCCAGTAGACCATGTGGTGGTCACTGAGTGCATATGGCAAGATTCCTTATGTAACAACCCAGTGAGGATGAGATGCTAGAAGCCAATCTAACAGAGTATGATTGCCTGACTTGTGGTTGGAATGAGCTGGTTCAGGGATCAAGTGTGTGAGATTCAAGGAGGAAATGTGTTGACAGAATTGGGATTGTGTACTGGAAAGCCAATCGATGTTAAAATCCTCAAGTATGAGAAGTTCACCAGATGTGGAGTGGGAGATGAGATTAGAGATGAGATCCGAGGTAGAGGATGAAGGAAAACTAGGACAGTATACACTACTTACAAAGATAGGAAGGGAGCATGGGAGGGATACTTTTATTAGCAGATGTTCATAGGCAGAGGGGGAAGAAATAGAGAGGCAGAGGTCATACTGTATAGAGGAAGAAGATGTAAATGGCCGCCCCCACCCCTGGTTGACCGATTCTGCCAAATGGCGGAGTAACCTTCCCCCCTTTTTTTCTTTTCTACACTCCCCTTTTCTCCTTCTTTCTATAAAATGCTGATTTTAGGGCCTTAGTGATGACACGAATTGTATTCCTTACTCCTTCTCCCTGTTTTGTTTTTTGCTTTATTGAGTAATTTGCACAAAGTCCCCCTCATTTTAGTTTTCCTGTTTTACTTTTGCTCCTTTGATCCCAATCCCCCCCAACCTAGCTTTTTTTCTTCCTTTTTTCTGAATGCTATGAATATCTAGAAAGGTGGAATATAATATGTACTGTGTACTTACAGGATATAAGTAGATCACCGAATCCTTTCTAAGGTCACAAGAATTGTATATGTAAGGACCCAGATTCTCTGTTGGGCCATGGCATATAATGATAATTAGGTAGAACAAGAGCTTTATATATTGAGCCACAGTAATGTCGCTGCTTTAAATACACGCTTTGCCAAAGATACATGGATAGGCCTGCTTGTGCAAACCCGGTTCTAGTTTTTAAACTGGACTTGTGTGTTGCTTAGCAACCACCCACCCTCGCAGGAGTACAACAGCTGTGATGTCACAGCTTCAGGCTTTACACAAGCAGGCCCAAGAGGGTAGCCCGATTAGTAACAAGCAAGCACTTTTAACTTGTGTGATGTGGACGCCATTCAAACAAAGGATTTAAAACTTAAGGTAAAAATAAAAAAAAAAGAGTAGGAGGAGGTGAGAATAGATAGGAGAGTGGCATTGGCAAGGCAAGAAGTGGGGAGGGAGGACTGGACTACAGGGTAAACAGGAGGGGGAGGGTAGTGAGAAAGAGGAGGAGCATAATGAGAGGAGAGGAAAAAGATGGTGCAGCAGTGGCAATAAAAGATAGCAGAGATGGAGACAGGAAGACAATATGTGAATAAAAGGTACAGAGAGCAAATAACTGGTATACCCAGACAGGGTTTATCCAGGAGTCACACAGATTAAGTTAATTTTTTATGTGCAGAGGGCAGGCTTAAACAAAGCTAACTATCTGGTTACCAGAGTAAGAGAAATAGACACTACAGGCTGTAACCGCTGCTGGACAAGTGTAAGCAGTAAGGGCAATAAAGTATTTAATAAGTAATTACAACAGCAAATGGAGACTTGTGGTGGTCAAAGAAAAAAATCTAATGACAAAGGAGCCCTGTAACCTTCCAATAAGGGAGAATCTCACTTTAGCTGAAATGGTAGCACTACTGTCTTTGGGACTCAAGGCTCCAGGTTTGATTTTCGGCAAGGAATGAAAGTGGATCTGCCTAAGTAAAGAAGATGGATATTCTGTAGCAGTGGCAGTAAGGATAGGATATTTCTCCCTAAGAAAGAAGTTGTGTTGTATATGAAAAAAGGCAGTGTGTACAAAGCAGTGCTATTTTTTTTTTGTAATTTTACTTTACATTTTTTTCTCTTTTCTTACCCAGGATAACCCAGCTGATTTGCAACATTTCATTTTCTGGTTGTCCTGCTTCTGCCCATTTTCACAGCTCAGAGAACTGGAGCATCTCGAAGATGAATGATTTGCTCAAGGTCACACAGTGAGAATTTCTAGAGGCATTTAATCCTGTTATTTCCCAGTTTCCAAGTATGTGCTCTGTCAGATATTGTACAGTTCCATCTAGTTTTGAAAACCGAACAATAGAGTTCAAACAGTGCTGTGCAATTGTAACGGCAAATAAATACCTCAAATAGTGGTCAATTAAAACAAAACAACAGAAAAATTAAAGTCAAAGAAGCACTTTAGTCCCCAGCTAGGAGGAAATTTCTCTTTCATTGAATGAGTAATGCTGCTGTCTTAAGGATTCAGAGTCATTGGCGTGATTGCTGCCAAGAGCTGGAGATGTGTTTGTCCTTGTAGAGGGATATACATAACAGCTATCCCATAGCCTTCAAGCAAAGAAATGACCACATCCCCCAACCTAAGAGATCTCCACTGGTTCCATATCCAGCAAACAAATGACTACCTGGGTCTCACAAGGAAATGTATCATCAGTAACCTTGTCCTTTGCTGACTCTTACTCATCTTCCTTTAATCCTCTTCATTCTTCTTGCACTCAATCAGCAACATCTTACCCTTTAGTACCTCCCCATTGATATTTTCTCCTCTGGCAGTCAAAAATGCAACCACTACTGTGTGTCCTTCTCTACTGGAATTCTTACTTTACAATTACGGATTGCTTTACAACTCTTTTCCCCTAAACAGAATTCTTCTGGACAACTGGCCTCTTTTTCTTTAACACTTTGAGCAGTCATTCTTTATCATTAACTTCATATATCAACACTGTTTCAAACTGATTTAATTTTATCATCTATTGTGTTTACGGTGTAGTGATTTTGACATTTGATTTCTTTATTATGGTCTTGCTCATGTTCATAGAATAGTTCCTAGTTTGACCTTTGATTAATCTGTTCTTACAGTAAAGCATTCTGTGATACCTGGAATGAAAGTTGCTGTACAAAAACTCACATAAATTCCAAATCTGTTTTAGTTGTTTTACATACACTAGTGGTCCAAGACCTCCCAATAGCATCAATTGCTCTAGCTGAAATGATGATCTCAAGAGCTTTGATATTATAGCTCCAAATTAAAATAGCTTTCATCAGCTTTCAATTGGCTAATTTAATTAATTTAAAGAAGACAGGAAATTATTTTGAGTGTGTAGCTATGTGTAATGTTTCTTTTTTTAGAAATTATATTCATACCCTTAAGTGATCCATATTGATCTGTACCCGAATAAAATGCTAATGTGGTACAGCTTATTTTGTATTGCTTGTTTTTTATGAGCTACATTCTGTACAGTTGTCTCTATGGAACCAGTAACTTGATGTTTTGACTACAACACAGTTTGTGTGCAGAACCCAGGGGCTATGCTCTGGCAGGTGAAGTGCTGATTAACATTATGTGCACAAACTGTGAGTGGAAGGGACTCCTTCTAAAAAGAGAACAGTACAGAATATTGCCCATAAACTGAACACCATACGAAACCAATTTTTCACATCAGTGTTTATTCAGGTACAGTTAAATTGGAGCAATCGTGAAATGTAAGTGATAAATCATTTGTACACCAGCATGGACAGCTGATGCCAAAAGCCCCCATTAATACCTATAGAGAGCAAGCAGATTATTTTTGCAAACCAGTGAAAAGAGTTAAACATTTTAAAAGTTTCAGATGTCACTGTGATGGCCCCATATTAACAGAAATGTAAAAATCTTTACAAGCAGAAACAACAGTCCATTCAATATGCCCTAGTCACACCTAAGTATTTAAAAAAAAAAACATTTTATTCTTTTCTAAGGTTGCTGAGGCTAGTCCTGTGGCACCCCCATCCCACTTCCCAATGACTTTTAACCACCTCCGAAAACATTTTTATAAAAACAAACTATGCCAGGTCCAGGCACTGTGCCATTTGCTGACTGAGATTTTTTTTTTTTAAGCTGACTGGGGGAACAGGAGAGGGAGGAGGAAGAACATGGGACTGACTGGAGAAGATGAGAGGTTGTGAAGGGGGTGTCTCTTACTCCCACTTTTTAGTCTGCTAGAATCCCATATCAAGGATCCAAAATTGTATTAGCTGAACTATAAAACCAAACCAAACACAGAGGGTCTGAATTACAGCTAAACCAAAGCTGCCAATTTTCACATTTCCTCACCATTATGTACTAGCGATCCACTAGCAAGGATGGCTGCCTCTGTTGTGAGTTCCTTCCTTCCTCAACATGTAATTTTTGTTTATTGTTTATTGATAAATATCGGATAACACCTTTGACTCAAAAGACTCCTTTACAAAGGTTCCACGTTGTACATAAGACAGAGACAACCGTGACAAAAGTAACAACTAACATAGTAATTAAAGACAATGGTTACAGAATGGTTGCAAATGAATACAGAAAATAAAAAATAGCAGCAGGGAATACATGGTTACAGAGAGCTGCTAACAAGGTACAAAGTGCAAAGGTTACAGGTACAAGCATAACATTTCAGGGCGATGGCGCTAGCCATGCCCAGGAGTTCTTTGTTGGCCAAGGCAGGACATTGGGGTCCATTGTCACGGTATAGGCATGCCCAGGGGCAGCGGACCAGTGTTAGGTCCATGGTGGAGGGAGGAGGAGGGGGGTTGGTAGAAATGGAAGGTCAGGTTTAGGGGCAGTCACATACTGATCCCTGGGTGATAATGTCCCTTAGTTGGGACTTGAACCGACCAAGTTTGGGTTCAGTGAGGAGGGAATTTTGGAGTGAGTTGAGCCAGGATGGGGCCAGATATCAAAACGTTCTTTGGCTTGAGGTGGTCTTGCAGCAAGGTACCCTAAAGTGGGTAGTTGCTGATTGCCGTGTGAGGCAGGTAGACAGTGGGGACTGAAGTAATGGGGAGAGGGCTGGTGGAAGTAATCCTGAGGTGATTTTCTTAGCAAAGAGGCAGACCTGGTACTTTAGCCTCCCATCGAAGTTGAGCCAGTTTGCAGAGGCGTAGAGGGTGCAGGTGTGTATAAGTCTAGGGCAGCCTGTAGCAAGTCTTCAAGCCTTATTGAGGGCCAGTCTAATCTTGTGTAGGTGGGTGGTGTTGGCTGCACCATAGATGATAATTCCATAATCAGTTAGAGATAGAATAGATGCAGAGATGGCTAGGCAGAGAGATTCAGGGGGGAGGCAGTGCTTATAGCGGTGAAGGAGACCAATACATGTATTGATGGTGGTGCTGAGCATCCAGATATGGTTGTGGAAAGTGAGACCAGTGTCTAGAGTGATGCCAAGGTATTTGAAAGTAGTAACTTGCTCAAGGGGGTCATTCAGCGAGTTCAGAATGATCAAGGGTTGTCCTAGGTTCATATTTTGGGGGTGTGCAAACATCATGGATTTAGTTTTTTTGTAATTTAGTACTAACCTATGCTGAATGAACCAGGATTCAGCTTCAGAGAAGAATTTCTGGAGTGCTGAGTGTAAGGCAGCGGGATCAGTGTGTGAGATGTAGAGGACTGCATCATCTGCATACTATAGAATTTTGTCTGAGCAGGCATTGGGCAAGATGTTGAGGAACAGGAAGAAGAGAAGTGGGTCAAGAATAGAGCCTTGAGGGACCCCAGACCTGACTTGGTGGGGGGGGGGTGACAGGGAGTGGGCAATCCAGACTGTCTGGGTTCTCTCAGACAGATAACTGGTAAACCAGTCAATGGTCTCATGGGAGAGGCCTATCTGAGTAAGGAAGCCAGGAGAAGCGAGTGGAGCACAGTATCGAATGCCTTTGAGAGGTCTATAAAGACAGCACCAGCAGTGTAGCTGGTGTCCAGGGATGTATGAAGGGCATTAGTAAATTCCAAGAGGGCAGTGGTGGTGCTATGGTTCTGGTGGAAGCCATGTGGTTCAGGACACTGGATGCTATATTTAGTGAGGTAGTCTGTTAGTTGGGTGGCCACGATTTTCTACAGGGTTTTAGAGAGGGGAGGCAGGATTGATATTGGGCAGTAGTTCCCAGGCAGGGTGCAGTCACCACTTTTAAGAATAGGAGTGATGAGGGCAGATTCCATTTGGTGGGGAACTGGCCCAGAGAAAGCGAGTGGTTCAAAAGCATGGTGGGGGGGGGAGAACCTCATTGAATGTGAGTCTAAGCAGTTTCAGATCCAACGTGTCATTGCTGAAACGAGATTTACTGAGGGCTTTGAGAAGGAAAGGGGCAGCTTCACACTGGGAAACTGCTTTAAAGTGGAAAGGGGGGTTGGGGAGGGGCAGTGTGGTGTAGGGTGGGTTGGGGAGAAAAAGTTGGGGGGAGAACACCAGTGAGATCAGAGAAGGTGTCATTTAATGTGTCGGCGATAAGGGCTGGGTCGGAGGTGATAGCTCCATTGGCCCTGATATGGGTAGGCAGGGAGTGGAGGCTTTGCCACGTAGCATTTTGAGTGAGTCCCAAAACTTGCAACCTGAGCCCCATGTGTTGGTGAGCAAGGTTTCATAGTACTCAGCCTTTGCTTTTCGAATATCCCATGTACATTTATTGCGCGCTTCCTGGTAGCGCTGCCTGTCAGAGGGTTTTCTGGTATCCTTTGCAATGTGCCACAGATTGTCTCGTTCACACATCTTGTCCAAAAGGGCTTGAGATAGCCACAATGTGTTGGCACCTTTAATTATTTGTTTGGTTAGGGTTGCAAACCGGTTGCAGGCAGTGTTGAACACATGAATGAAATAGTTGAGGGCAGAGTCAATGTTCTGAGCATTTCTTATGGGGGACCACTGTCAGTAATTGGAAGGTACTGTTTAAGGGACTGTAGTTTGCCAGGACTGAAACATAGAAACATAGACTTTGATGGCAGATAAGGACCGCTTGGCCCATCTAGTCTGCCCATTTCCCTACCTACAGGATAGGCCGCAGATCCTAGTTAACCAACAGCCTATTTCTTCCTACCCCCCACAAGAATTGCCTTATGTTTGTCCCATGCATTCTTGAATTCTCCCACAGTTTTAGACCCCACAACCGCCTCAGGAAGGCTGTTCCATGCATCCACTACCCTCTCTGTGAAATAATACTTCCTCACATTGCCCCTGAACCACCCTCCTTCTATCTTTAAATTGTGTCCCCTTGTTCTTGCAAGTCTCTTTTTCTGAAAGATGCTACCCTCTTGGACTTTGTTGATTCCACTGAGGTACTTAAAAGTTTCTATCATGTCCCCCCTCTCCCTTCTTCCTCAAGGGTATACATATTAAGCTCCTTTAGTCTCTCCTCATACGGCTTCTCTTGCAGACCTTGCACCATTTTAGTTGCCCTCCTCTGGGACTACCTCTATCCTGTCTATGTCCTTGCGGAGATGGGGTCTCCAGAACTGGATACAGTACTCCAGATGGGGTCTCAACAACTGTCTGTACAGAGGAATAACAACTTCCATTTTCTGCTGCTGATGCCTCTTCCTATACATCTCAGTGTACCCCCAGCCCTCCCTATTACCTTCTCACATTGCTTGCTAACCTTAAGGTCATCTGATATGATTACCCCAGGTCCCTTTCCTTTTTTGTTGTTGTTACTACCTCCCCCACCCATTGTGTATTCTTCCTCTGGGTTCTTGTTTCCCAGGTGCATTATTTTGCACTTCTTTGCATTTAATCCTAGCTGCCATACTTCTGACCATTCCTCCAACCTTGCCAAGTCCTTTTCATCCTTTCCACACCTCCTTGTGTATTAACCCTGTTGCAGATCTTTGTGTCATCTGCAAAAGGCATACTTTTCCTTCCAGTCCTCTGCAATGTCACTGATGAAGACATTAAAAGGACTGGAACCTAATACTGAACCCTGCAGTACCCACTAGTAACCCCTCTTTCTTCAGAGTGGACTCCATTTACAATTACCTTCTGTGTCCTATTGTGCAGCCAATGTTTTACCCAGGCTACCACCCTGGGACCCATTCCCAGGCTGGTTAATTTGATTATTAATCTTTTGTGTGGGACTGTGTCAAATGCCTTGCTAAAGTTTAGGTAGGCCATGTCCACAGCCCCTCCCTGGTATACTACTTTGGTCACCCAGTCAAAGAAATCTGTTAGACTCATCTGACATGGCCTTCCCGCTGTGAACCCATGCTGCCTTGTGTCCTGTGCTCCACTGGCCTCTAGGTACTCAACTATTCTTTCCTTCAGAAGTGACTCCATCACTTTCCGTACCACAGAGGTCAGACTGACAGGTCTGTAGTTTCTTGCCTCTGTCTTGGTCCCACTTTTGTGAAGGGGAATCACATCTGCCTTCCTCCAGTCCTCGGGTACCACACCATCCTCCCATGATTTATTAAAAAGAGTAGCCAGTGGTTTCACTAGTTCCTCCCTTAATTGTTTTAGAATTCTGGAGTGAATTCCATCAGGACCCATTGCTTTGATTGAGGTGGCATTGTAAGACAGTTTTTTGGGGGGGGGCTTGTTAATACATTACGACCAGTGACATAGCACTGAAGAGTGGTCACTCATAGCATCAGGTAGTACCCTGATCTGCGTAGCTTTATGTGGGGCATTAGTGAGCACTAGATCTAGGAGGTAGGCAGTACCAGTCCTCTGGTTTATTCTAGTGGCAGTAGTCACAAGCTGGGTCAGGTTTTGAGCAGTTACAGCATCCCTAACAGGGGCTGAAGTGTCAGCCAGGCAGTTTGTATTGAAGTTTCCGAGGGCAATGATGTCAGCATTGTCAGGGAGAGTCTGGAGATGGTTGAGGACAGAGAGGAAAGCAGTCTTCTGATTTCGGAGGGGGGGATGTTTACAGAGGAGAGGAACAAGGGGGGCTCTGTTATGGGCAAGAGTGATCTTCAAAGTGAGTGATTGGGCCCCATGTTCAAGTGATGGGGAAGGTAGGGTGAGACACTGTAGTGATTCCTGGACATACAGTGCACAATCACCCCCTTTCATTGAGGTTCTATCTGCCCGGTATAGGGTGAAGCTAGGAAGTGAGACCACATAGTAGGGGGTGTGGTTGTTGAGCCAGGTTTCAACTACTGAGATGATATTGGGGCAATTCTGAACAACCCATCCCTGAAAGAATTCAAATTTCTTGAGTAGGCTACATATATTGAAGGAGGCGATAGTGAGGCTCTTGGATGTAGTAACCCTAGGGGGGAGGGTGGGTCCTGGGTTGGGGTGAATGTCTCCAGAAAGAAGGAGTAGTAGTAGGAGGATGCACAGGGCAGCCAACTTTAAATGATTCTTCATGAGCTTAGGCACCATTAGGGAGGGGGAACAGCACTGTGTGGAGGTTGGAGTAGATAGGTCCTGTAGGGAGGGAGAGGCAAGGCAGAGTAGTGTCCATTGCAGTAACATGGTAGTACCAGTAGGGTGAATGGAGTGTAGGGGAAGTATGGTCCATTGGTGGAGTGAGAGGAATGGGTCAATGGTAGGGGTGGGTAGGATGGCTAGGGTTAGGAGCTTGGTGCTAGGCTTTTCTGAGTCACTGAGTGGAGGGAGAAGTGGAGCCTCCACTAGTAGGAAGATGGGTGCTATGGTCAGTAGCAGGTGACATATGGTGATGTAAGACATGGTATGCAGTGTTATAAGGACACTGAGTGGTTGGGGGAGGGGGACAAAGCTTTGGGACTTTGGGAGAGTGCAAGGTATTACCCTGAGTTACTAGCATAGTGACAGAGCTGCTGCTTTAGGCACCAGAGGTACACAGTTTAGGACTTGCAGCAAGACAGTAGGGAACTGAGATGTGTTTGTTTTAGCTGACTATAGTGCCAATAGGTTTATGAGTAGTGAAGTACCGAGTTGAAAGTAGCCTGACTCGGTTTGCTAGAAGGTAGAGCTCTCCACAAACAGGCTGGATGGAAGTCAGCTTTACTTCTTAAGGCTCTCTGCAGTCACCTGCAAAAGGCTCCATAGCTGGGCAGTGTTCAGAGGTAATCTGCTGACATCCTCTCTTTAGACTGATAATACAAAGATATATCTCAGTGCTGACTGACCACCTTAGTTAAAATGTTCTTGTATTTTATGGTTGATTCTTCTTGTGTATAGTGAGTTATTGTTTGAAATTTTGCATATCTGTGGCTAAGGCTTGAGCTAGCAGTATAGGTTAGAGTAATGAGCTGTGAACGAGCTTGGTACAGCCAGCAGATAAGACCTGGGTTTGATTCTCACAACCTCCACTTGCATACTTTGTGAATCTAAACAAGTCACTTAACTACCCAGTGCTCCCAGGTCACCCCTGAAAACAGGCACTTGTGCCTAGTGGGTCTTACCTGGTTACCGAAGACTAAAATAAAAAAATGTGGCGTGATGCGAGTGGCATGGGCCAAGCAGATTTATTAGATCAAAGGGCATGTTTATACAACTCAAGACAGACATGTGACAACTAAAAATTTCAAACCGGCTGAGGTGGCTGCAGTGCAGTTTTTATCAATAGGCTAAATAGGCTGCAGCCTAGGGGCACCAGCTGATAGGGAGCACCTGAGAAATGAGAGGCATTAAAAAAAAAAACTGGCTCAGTGGCTCTGGGCATCACCCCCCCCCCCAAGAACTAAGTGTGTTTGCACCCCCCTCAACTCAGTCTGTCTTGCTGCTCTCCAGACAGACCAGATCAGTCCAACCAGTGGCACACATTGATTTTAAAATTCAGTGTGTGCGCACTGCATATGTGCACCCTACACCTGCGCCAAACTGATGAAGAGAGTGGCCAGAGAATGCTTGCTGGACAGGGTGGGTAAGGCACGGTGCACACCACATGAGCCACGGATGTTGTCATCGACTGGTTGACAACAGTACTAACAGTAAAGGCACCAGCATCTGCCACACTAGAGAGTCAAGATAGAGTGAGCACTTTCAGCTGGGTCTGGGTGGAGAATAGAGAGGGAGTATGGTGGCCGGAGCAGGTTAGGGTACAGTCTGGAGACTGGACCTGTCATGACTGTCAGTCAAGTTCTTCTTGCTTGGAGTTGGCATCACGTGTGTGACTGTCCATGGCCACACCAGATCCGACCCTCCAGCTGCCACCACAGCCAACTGGTGAGACTACTCGAGTGTCCAAGACAGCGATGATCATCAGTGCTAAATGCCTTCAAGGAACAAACGAACAAGAGGAGAGACCACACCAGACCAGATCTGAGACGGAGACCAGATCACACCGGTACCAGGCGACGGTGAGTGTGAGTGAAATTTGTGATGACCACCACAGTCAGTAGTCCAAAAATTGTATAAAGAGGAATGTGGTCCAGACTGAAACCTGAGGGGATGACAGGGCCAAAAGCCCTGCTCTGCATGCTGCCCTGACTAAGCAAAGTTTTGGGGGGTGAGAGGGGCTTTGGTTCAGACTTGCTTAGCTTGGGCCTGGCTTGGGGGCACTTAAAGTGACATGCCTTTAATTTCCCACTTATTGTCTGCATCCTCTGTTGACAAAAATGAAAATCTTGTCAGTCAGCCTTTTTGTAAAAAAAGGCCAAAGTACTGAATATGTGTAACAGTGCAACTAGGAATTATAAACAAGCATTTGTCAATGCCAAATGTTTGCTTGCTGACATTAACATTGGTAGTGTAGGAGTTACAGAGCTGCATAATAGGAATGGCAGTGAAGTACTGAACTGAAGCCAACCCCATTACCACCCTGCAGATAGTGACAGGCGTTGGGGTGTGCCTTTGCGTTGTCAGGCATAACGGCCATGCCATTTCACCACACCCTACCCTGCAGACACTGACAAGTGTCACAGTATGCCTTGGGGTCTTTATTCTATGCGCACCCCATTCCATCAGAAAATATAGTGAGATGGGTACTGTATAGAGAATGGGGTGAACTTTGGGGCCTAAGAGTCCAAGGCACACCTCAATGCCTCTCAGTGGCTGCAGGGTGTGGGTGGGGGTGGAATGGTATGAGCATTGCAGGCGACAATCCCAAGTAACAGCCCTGATGCCTGTCATTCTCTACAGGGTGGGGTGTTATGGTTGGAAACCCTAATGCCTCAGGCATTCGTTGTATTTTCACTCCCAATTTTCAACATTTTTTTTGTGATCTCCACCTCATGAACAGTGGCAACATCAGTTTGTTAGCCAAAAGCTGCTTTTGCACAGCGACTACAGCATTTGTCACCACAGGTGCAAAAACACTTTCTGAACAGGATGTGAAAAATGACAGCTGTACTGTTCATGGGGAGGTGTAAAAAATGGCAGTGTTGAGATGTATGCATTGTGGGGTCACGTGATGCAGTGCACTGGGTAAGACTCTCCTCCTTGAGCTCCAACCTTCCCCTCTCTTAAATGCGCTCTAAATTCCATTTTTTACGAAGTTTACCACCGAGAAAGCAATATTAAGTCTTTCAGCAGCTGGTGCCCTTTTGATAAAGGTGTGAATGGATGAGGAGATGAGAAAACCCATGTCTAAGCATACTCCTCCGACAACTCCGGAGAAGGGCCCAAAGAAAACCAGGGCCTTCTCTCTGCAGCCATCGCAGACCACAAATGCCGGGAGTGCTGACTCGGACCCCCTCACCCTCTCCAGATTCCTGGAGGAATTTCAGCCTTTTAAGGCTGAAATGCAGAGCATGGCAGGGGAGATAAAGAGTATTTCCAACGCGTTGGAGGATCTTTCCAAGAGAACGGCCGACAATGAAGTTTGTATACACTCCATTGAGAGGAAACAGGACAAAGCTGAACTCAATCTGGTGGCCGTTAGACAACGCCTGGTGAAAATGGAAAGCAAGATCGAGGATCTGGAGGGTTGCAGTTGCCGCAGCAATGCGGTGATCATAGGACTGCCTGAGAGAGAAGAGGGCTTCGACCCTATCAAGTTCGTCAAGAAGTTTGTTGAAAAGGTGGCAGGCCCCTCTCCTTTTGGTGCAGGATACATTATCGAGAGAGCCACCGTGTGCTACAACCACTCCCTCCTGAAGGAGCTGACCCCAGTCATTTATATTTAGATTCTTAAATTTCCAGGAATGGCAACATTTCCTGTATAAAGCCAGAGATACGTATGATCTGGAATGGGAAGGTAAAAAGTTGTGGATGGTGCAAGATTTGCCACTGTCGGTGCACCAGAAAAGAGCCATGTTTCACAAGCTGGTTGTCAAATTGATTGCCGCAGGCATTAAGTTCAGGATGGACTTTCCCGATAGACTCCAAGTTTCCCTAGGCAGCTCCTGGGTGACTTATGAAGATGCGGATTCAGTGGCAGTCGGGCTCAAAGAGGCGCTCCGCAATCTGTTTAAAACCACCTGAAAACCATGCTTGGATAGCCTAATATATCAGCCAGTCATCTGGAGTAAGTGGTTCACCCATATCTACTGTGGTAGACCTCCATATTTTTTGGTATGGTTCTGTGAAAACAGTACATTGTCCGGGCACTCCTTGGCAATGGTTAGATCTTTAAGGAGTGATGTTTCCACATCTCAAGATGGTTAAACTGAACATTATACGAGCTGACAATCCCAGGACTGACTTTTTATTTTAGACTACAAATGCCTCTGTTATTTGAAAGCTTTTTTCTGTTTTATGGCATGGAAGGGAGGTGCAAATGAACAAGTTTAAATCTGTGGAAGACGCAAAAACTCTTGGAACTTTTGTTATGCTGATCTCGGGTGTTGAATCCAATTAATACCACTTAAGGCTACTGAGGCTGTAATTCCTTCAAGAGATGTTTGAGTTTCAAGTCCTTTGCTAAATCCATTTAAATTGATCAGGACTGTAACTGCCAGTCCCTTTAGTTGCTTGCATTCTGTTTGAAGTGTGGGGAAAAGGGGGCATTTAGGTTAAGTCTGAAATGTAAATGGGGAGATGTTGCAATGTAAAGATTCATTTTGGCCCACCTACTAGCTTTACAATATTTTTATGTGCTCACAGGGGTTCTGTGTAGTTAGCACATTAGTTTTGTTGTGTCTTTTAAGTTACAGATGGGGTTAGGAAGTGCGATGCCATTGTGAGCCAACTACTTGTTTGAGTACTACACAACAGCAACTTAGGTTTTGGGGGGTTCTTCCCCTTTCTTAGATGGTATGAGTTTCCTGCCACAGTAAAGGTAATGTTGGTATTAATAGCGGGGGCATGAATACATTCCAGTTTGTAGAGGTGGTGAAACTGTTTAACTTTCAACATGTTTGTTATGTTTTCAGTTTTTAAGTAGCGCCGCTAGACGGCGCCTGAGACTGTTATTCCTAGATGAAAGGCTCGAGTTAAACGTCCTCCTCACCCCTTTATCTGTTATTATATGGCTTGGTGTATTGGAAAAGGGGTGCCCAATTCAAACATAGAGTTTATTTTTACACAACTCTATTGATTTACAAAAGGGAGTACAGGGTATAAATGTAACAGGGATAGTTTCAGGCTGTTTTAAAATGTTGCTTATCAAGAGAAGCTATGTGTTTAGTGCACAAAGGGGTAGTATTGAAACGGTCACTCTAATTGGGGGGCAGGGGGGTTGGGTGGAGGGTGACTATTCGGGTTGGCTGTTCATCATGTACCATACTAAATGGGGGTGGGAGTGGGTGGAGGGGGGGTTGGGGTGTATGGGACGTTAATAGGGTGGATTTTCTGGTAGGTCATTATCAGGTTAGGGGAGAGAAATGGTAGGGGTGGGGGGAGGATAAGAAAGCACAGCATATACCACAGCTGGTGTAGTAAGAATGTTATATAAAAGTACAGGTGGTATTATAAAAAGTTTCTGATTGTTGAAAAAGGTAATGGCTAGGAATACTCAGTCTGTTAGTTGGAATGTGAAAGGGGTGAGACACAAGACCAAACAATATAAAATCTTTAAATACCTAAGTCATCCGAAAACAGAAATTATGTTTTTACAGGAAACGCACTTGCTTAATGGCGAAGCTGATAAAATGAGACGCCAACAAGTGGGATAGATCTTTGCTGTGGAAGGCACTATCCAGAGTAGAGGGGTTATGATCCTCTTGCATAGATCAGTCCCTTTCAGACCTCTGGAAGTTGTCCCCGATCCCTCAGGAATGTTTCTATTTGTAAAAGGTAGATTGCATACTCTGGATATCATCCTGGGAAGTGTCTATGGCCCCAACATAGATACTCCAGGGTTTTTTGCTCAGATAATGGAAGCCTTAACCCCATTTTTAGGCATCCCTATGATTATAGGGGGTGACTTTAACCTTGTTCTTGATCAGCCTGTAGATAGGTCGGGTCAATTCTGTAAAGGCCTTTCCCCAGCTCAAAGGGCCTTTAGGGACTTGTTAGATTCTGCGGGTCTCTGTGATGCATGGCGAGTGCTTCATCCTAAAATAAGGGAGTATACTTTTGTTTCACAGGTGCATGGAACCTCCTCACGGATTGATTACATTCTAATTTCCCAAATTCTTTTACCTGGGGTCCTAGACTCTAGTATTGTGGCAGGTCCACCATAGGACCATTCAGCAGTTATTTGTTTATTATCCGTGTCATCTTTACCAAAAAAGGGGAGTAGATGGAAGTTGAATAATCAAATATTGAAGGAACCGAAAATGGGCAAATATATAGCATCCCAAATAGAGCAGTTTACTGTTACAAATAATAATTTTACTGGGCGGCCCGACATGGAGTGGGGGGCCCTTAAAGCTTACCTGAGAGGGGTTATAATTGACCTAACGTCGAGAAGGAAAAAAGATAGAGAAAATCATGTTTCCCTTCTTCTGTCTCAAATTCGGGGTATAGAATCCAACCTCTCTCCAACCTCCTCGGAGACTTTCAAGCAAGACCAAGTTCAACTGAGAGATGCTTTTCTCAATCTGTTAGGGGAGCAAGCTGAGCTTGCAATCTCGAAAACAAAAGCAGCATATACCGATAGGGGGAGAAGGCTGGTCAGATGTTGGCAATGAGTATTAAGCAACAGGAATGTGCCAGATTTATTGTGGCGGTTCATTCTCCCGAAGATGATTCCCTTAAGATCTCACCATCAGAGATAGCTGAGGAATTTACCAGTTATTTTCAGGAATTATATGGTCCCAGGGTAAATCTCCCTTTGGAGGAAGAATTGCAGGAATATCTGAGGGATTTGCAATTACCTTCTCTTACAAAACCTCAACAGGCTACACTGGTGTCTACCATCTCTGAAGATGAGATAGAAAGCGTAATTAAATCTCTTCCATCTGATAAAACCTCTGGCCCAAACGGGTTCTCCTCAAATTTTTACAAAGTTTTTTCCAAACAGCTGATTACCATTCTTTTACCACTTTTTCAATTCCTCCTTTCTGGTCAAGCATCTGATCCCTCCCTCTTTGAGGCCTTGATTGTTCTGTTGCCTAAGCCAGATAAGCCTCATGATTTGGTTTCAAGCTATAGGCCAATCTCTCTTCTTAATCATGATATTAAAATTTTAGCTAAATTATTGGCCGATCATATGAACGTAGTCCTTCCTTCTCTAATAGGGGTGGAGCTAGTAGGTTTCATGAAAGGAAGATCTTTGGTGGACCACCTGCGGACTTTGGCTCATGTTTTCTTGGCCTCCAGGGATGCTGCCCTTCCAATGGTCCTGGTCTCCCTAGACACCAAGAAGGCTTTTAACAGGGTCCACTAGAATTATTTATTTGCAGCAATGGAGGCATTTGGTTTTCCCACAAAGTTTCAGAACTGGGTTGGCTCGCTCTACATATCTCCCTCAGCTAGAATTTCCTGCAATGGGGTAATTTCAAATCCTTTTAAATTGCATATGAGAACTAGACAAGGATGTCCCCTGCCCCCTTTGCTCTTTAATATATATTTAGAACCCCTTATTCAGAGGTTAATAAGAGCTTAGGACATCTCTGGTATTTCCCTGAGTGGACAGGTAGTTAAAGTGGCAGCATATGCAGATGACCTCCTGCTGCAAATAGCACACCCAGTTACATCTATCCCATCTATTCTTAAAATAATAGATGGTTTTAGCAAGGTTTCTAATTACAAACTTAATGTAGGAAAAACAGTGGTTTTTCCTCTAAATTACAGGGTTTATAAACAGGAAATTACTGCTTTTGGGCTTGCTTGGAAGTCTGACTCTATTAAATACCTCGGGCTTATCTTAACATGAAACATAGCTTTTATTAGACAGTTAAATTTAGATTCCTTGGTTCATAGAATAGATCAAGACCTCCGCAAGTGGACCCTACTTCCCCTCTCCCTTTGGGGAAGGATTAATTTAATTAAAATGAACATTTTTCCCCATCTTTTTTATTCCCTCAATTTGTTGAACATTGGGCTTCCATTGTCTTGGTTCAAAAAAGTGCACAGTATGATTTCTACCTTCATATGGGGGCATAAAAAAATCAAGAATGGCATTCCATAAACTAGCAGCACCCAAAGCAAAAGGAGGATTAAGGCTTCTGCATATTGGGCTGTACTATTGGGCCAGTCAGGGCAATAAATATCTCAGGTGGTTGATTGCGGAGCAGCTCTTAGCCCAGTCTTTATATACCCTGATTTGGTTAAAAGTGGAGTTAGCTAGCATTAAAAAACATGGTTACTCCTCAAGTGCGATGTTATACACTAAATTAGGATCCCTTCCTGAATCTCTATGTAATTCCACTATTGCAGTCTCGATCAAGCCTCATTCTCATTTGTGCGCATTTCTGAAATATGAAAATATCAAACACTGATCCCAACCTATAAGAGGTAATCCCAATGTTCAATTAGATAGTAAGCCCCTATTAGTCAGTTGGCTTCCCCAGATAGGAGATTGTCAGATTGAAGATTTTACCACAGTCGATAGACACTGGTGTTCTTCAGCTGAAATTATGCACAAGTTTCTAATACCCTGCACAAATTATTTTAAGATTCTCCAGCTTTGTCATCCTTTGTTAATGGTAATAGGGTTGGTCCCACCTCCAGCTACCTATATTCACTTTCAGGCTACTTTAACAGAGCTGGCTGGCTTACCTCATGCTGTGTACAAGATATATAGTGCCTTATTTAGCTGATACCCTGATAATTTTGCCCCTGTTGCTGTTTGGTCTTCTCTCTTCCTGGATAAGGGGTTGGATTGGTCTCTTCTGTGGCAAAATTGTCACAGATCTTTGCTACAGGATAGACTTAGGTTAATGCAATACAACATTCTTCATAATATTTACTATTCCCCACAGAAACTGGCTAGATTAGGTATTGTGTCCTCTCCTTTTTGTGCAAGATGCCAATTGCAACGAGGGGATCTTCTTCACATTTTCTGGAGCTGTTCCAAAGTTGATCCATTCTGGACCACCATCAAACAAAGGGCTGACCCTCTTTTAGGGCTGTCTGACTTGTTCACACCTGAAATATGTCTCTTTAGGGATTTCTCCTGTATTTCAGTGGTGAGCAGGAAATATTATATGGCATTAATGTCATTATCTGTTAAAAAAGTGGTCCTTAGACATTGGAAAGATTCCGATGAACTATGTTGAATGGCTCCAGGAACTTCTTGCTAATCTTAGAACGGAGAGGACCATTTCAAGTCTCCATAACAAAGTAAAGAAGTTCAACAGGATATGGGGCCCATTACAAACCCTGTACTCCTTACATGTTTAAGGCTTGTTGATACTGCACCATAAGGTACAGTCTAGGATGTATAACACTGTGCTGGGAATTCAGGGGAGGGCTAGGATGGTGGAGTGAGGGGGGAGGGTAGGGAGAGAATGAATCATCCCAATATTTGTATCTGAACTGCTTATACTATGTCAATCGTGTTGTGGATTTGTTCTCTGAATTTGAAAATTTCAATAAAATTTGAATGAAAAAAATGGCAATGTTGAAAATCTGCAGTAAAAATATTAAAAAAAAACTGGTGAAGTCACGAGAGTGCATAGAAACTGTGCAAAGCACACCCATAATGTAATTAATTTGGAGATGTTTTACTGCAGATTATCAACACAGGCATTTTGGGACCTCCGATCATGAACAGTGTCACTGTGATTTTCTTTCTGTCCGAAACAATGATTTCCCACAGTGACCACGCATTTCTGTGCTGAAAGTGTGAAAACACATTTTAGCCATGTTGTGAAAAATGACAGCTGTACTGTTCATAAGGAAGTGCGGAAAAATGCCACTGGTGAAAATCTGGACTGAAAATATTACAAATTCATGAACTTACGAGGGTGCATGGAAACTGCACAATGCTCACTCATAACACAGTCATTTTATGGACTTTTGTCACCAAATTTTCAACATGGCCATTTTAAGACCTCTGCTAATGACCAGTGTCACTGTGATTTTCTTAATCTGTCCCAAATATTGCTTTCACACACCAACTACACCATTATGCTCTACATGTGCGGAAACACATTTTGGGCGAGATGTGAAAAATGGCAGCTGTATTGCTCATAAGGAAGTGTGGTAAAATGGCAATGTTAAAAATCTGGCGTGCAAATATTAAAATTTCGCAAACTTGCAAGGTGCGTAGGAACTGCAAAACGTGCACTCCTAAAACAGTCATTTTTGGGAATTCTTTCACCAAATTTTCAACATAGCCATTTTATGACCTCTGCTCATGAACAGTGCCACTGTGATTTTCTTAATCTGTCCCAAACATTGATTGTGCACACCTACTGTGCCATTGTGCGCTACATGCACAGAAACACATTTTGGGTGACGTGAAAAATGACAGCTGTACTGCTCATGAGGAGATGTGGTAAAATGGCAATGTTTAAAATCTAGAGTGCAAATATTAAAAATTTGTAAACTTACTAGCATGCATAGGAACTGTGCAATGCAATCTCTTAAAAGAGTCATTTTTAGGAATTTTTTCACCGAATTTGCAACATAGGCTTTTTGAGAGCCCACCTTATGAACACTGGCACTGTTGTTTCCTTAATCAGTCCCAAAAGGTGATTTTGCACAGTGACCATGAAATCACCCTTCGGACCAATTAACACCATTACAGTTCAAGAACTCATGAGGAGGGGTCCCAAAAAACCCATGTTGAAAATTTGGTGCTAAAATTCCAAAAAAAGCCTGAGATATACATCAAAGTTGAAAAAAACTTGTTTATTACATTATACAGCTTACTGGCATTTCCTCAGTTCATGGTCAGGTTTGAAGAATGTAGACGTGTTCTCGGTCCACTGAAGATCGTCACGCCAGACTCCAGAGGTAAGTATGGGGTGAGGTGGGTGTGTGGGGAGGCAGTGTGTGCAGAGGGTGGGCGCGGATGGACAGGGAGACCGAAGAGGGAACTTTTTTTATTGACAGTTTTTTTTTAAGGGAGACGACATGGGATGTTTGCCATGCTCAGGTGGGCTTCCAGCATGGCAGCTGGAAGGCTGTTTGGGGGGTCCTGGAGCCGAGGGGGATTGGGCACACCTGTCGGCATAACAAATTTTGCTGTGCTGGGGTGGAGATCCCAGTGTGACAGCTGGAAAGCTTTTTTGGGAGGTTGTGAAGCAGACGGGGGATTGGACACCCCATTGGCCATACAGTGTGTGCGTGGGTGGGAGGAGTGCATGGGCATGCAATATGCATGCTAGCGTGTGTGTGTGTGTGGGGGGGAGCACTGCTCACTGAAGCGGAGCTCTCCCTTTCAACTGTACGGCACTGCATTTTGGATGATTGCAGTATGTTTCTTGCACATGCATGCAAGCAAACATAAAAATGAATTGCGTCTGACTCGGTGTGTGTAGTAAATAGTGGCAATTAATTTTTTACACTCTCTCATGTACGGTAATGTCAGTGTCACAGACTCACCCTCTGAATTAACTTTGCAGAGCTCAACTCTTAAGGTTTATGGACATCAGAGATCACTTACTGTAACTCTGGAGTGTAAAGACAGCTAATATAACACATTGCCTCCTATGCATTATTCTCCTTTTAATTTCTGACCACCACAAATAATGGTCTATATTTATTATTTGGGACTGAACAATAGTAACTACTGGGCTGGCAATATATCTTAGACGTAAGAGTAATGAGCTGTGAATTAGCTTGGTACACCCAGCAGGCCTGGGTTTGATTCACAAAGCCTTGGGCTCCACTTGCCTACTGTGTGATCTTGGGCAAGTCAGTTAACCATCCCAACAATGCTCCTAGGTCACCCCTAAAAACAGGCACCATGTCTAGTGGTTCTTACCTGATTAACAAAGAAAAAAAACTGTTTAGAATACAGTATTTATGCAAAAATAGTAAACAACAACAAAAAGCTTTAAAAAGAATCTGTTAGTCCTATCTGGGTAGCCATAGCTAGTCCTTTGGTCCCAGCAGTCATCACTCCCAAGTCCTCCCATACAGTTATATGTTGATGAATCTCCTTCCGGTGTCTTTCTTGCCAGCACCTTCCCACTTGCCAATAGCTTCTTCTACAAGCCTCTTCCCCCACCCTGTGTCCTTAGCTTGACTCCATCTTGCTCCACATGGCCATGTAAGTAAAATAGGGGGGCCCGGGGCCCCGCCCTGTGCCCCTATTTATAATGAGGAATAGCATAGACAATTTACCCTGTCCATTCAGTAGTCCCCATCCCAAACCTGCAGTGCACCCCTTCAGGTCAACACTCCGATGGTGAAACACATAAAAAGACCATTACAGCAACAGTCGCTGTAATGATCATTTTTCAGTGTTTTGCTTTCCCCCAGTGTTCTGCCCCCTTCCCAGACCAACTCCAACCTGGAGTTCATAATCCAAAAGTCTGGGAGGTACGTGGGGTAGAGCCCCCCATATGAGAAGTGTGGGGGCACAGCCCCCCACAGAAAACACTTGTAGAATGGGCGGAACAATACCTGCATCAGTATTGTGCTGTCGCAGTGTGGGAGGTCAGCATTTTCACTGTTGACCTCCCTTGGTGCTTCCCCAAATCTGCAGCACTCTGTCATCTTCTTTCAGAAGCTCACAGACAAAAACAGAGGTGGGGAGAGTTCCCAGAAATGGCTTACTGCAGCAGATAGCCTTGACCCAGGGCAAAGACTAAACACTATAAAGAACATATGTCTGAATATTCTGGAGGTGGATGTGTTTCATTACATAAATTCAGAAAGTGCTAATTATTGCAGGAATTATCCAAATTATGCTGCTTGGTGAGATAAACACACCCCAGCTTTTCACCTCAATTGTAGGCTTCGACTAGGGCAATGTGCAGTTTATTGGAACAGCCTTTTATACTCAAAATTCTAATGGTGCAGTACATTCTTAGCATCCCGCATCTCCTCTTGTACTAGTTACAGGATAGGAAAGTAATTTGTTTTTGCATTAATCTTCTTTACGTTGACAGCAGTATTCTGTCTGTTTTAAATTTAAATTTAAATTTGGAGGCAGTATAGCACAGTGGTTTAAGGCTGTGAGCTGTAAATGTAGAGACCTGGATTTGAATCCCGAAGCCCCCACTTGTGACCCCGAGCAAGTCACTTAACTTCCCTGTGCTCCCAGGTTGCACCTGTAAACAAACTTTCAGCTTAGTGTACCACTCCTGGTTAAATTATTGGATTCCTGCATGGGATTTTGTCTATTATAATGTGTGGTAGAATGCGGTTAGCCTTACGAAGTCATCATTTCCTAAGGTTGTTATACCATTGATGTGACATAGTAATGTTGTTAACCTATCGATGCTACCTTACATCGATAGGTTATCAACGGGGATTGGTCTGCACATGTGTGTGCCTTTCTTTACTTTCGGGAACCGATGGATGCATGCAGCAGTAAAGGAAGGACTGAACGGCCACAGCGGTGACTCTATTTTGTAAAGTAAGGAGCAGTTTTCCCTTTTTCTTGGGACCATACACTATAAAAAATGTATGGTCCTTCTATCAGCAACCAGTTAATGTTAATAGTCTCGAGGTTGCCATGGTGATGTAAAACTCACGAGCTTCACTCTCAAGGTTTACACAGTTGCCCTGGCAACCTCTCGATGGTTAGCAGACTGGTTACCAATAGAGTACCATACATTATCCTCTATGTCATTTTTTATTAAAATGATAATAAATGGAAAGTACAATAAAAGCCAGTATTCTAATTGTTTATCTGTTCTTCTGTGAATGTATTGTTACCATCCCTGAACTAAGTCATGTTTGCTGGGGGGCCTGAAGTTTCCAGCCAAGGGGAGCCATGTAAGTTAATGCGGCACTGGGTGGCAGATTACATTACATCCTCTGCCAGAGGATGAATAAGGCAAAGCTCTACCTGGCTATAGTTAAGATCAGTTGGGCAGTCTGGCAGATAGGGTTAGCTGGAGCAAGACTGACTGATTGAACTGCTGTGGTCAAGAGTGGAGGATCTGGAATAGTTTAGCAGATAGAACAACTTCTGCTTTGTGGGGTTCCTAGAAGGCTGTGAGAACTGAGACCCATACTGTTCCTGCAGAACACACTCCCAATCTTGTTGCAAGTTCAGTGGGAGTCCATGCTTGAGATTCAGAGGACCCACCACTCCCCGGCATGCACCCCATTCCAAATTGGGCAAAAGGCTTCAACTCATCTTGGAGAAATGTTATTGCTTTTCATTGAAGGAGTTGATCCTTCAAACCACTGAAAGAGGAGATCCTTCAACTTGTAAGAGAGACTGGTCCCCTCTGATTTAGGGGCCCCTGATTCAGATATTCCAGGATTTTTACATGGAGGCAATGGACTGGGGCAAAACATTCACTTAAGTCTGGAAAAGCTGTTCTCCTTCAGGGTACAGCACAGCATGTGTCACCCAAAAGAGATATGATTCTTTGTGAACAGAGTTGTCCAAAGTTACAACTCCAATGCAGTTGCTGACAACTTTGTGTGGAATAGCCAGCCAGATGACACATCTTAAGTGCAGCCACCACATTGGGAGTACAGACCCACCCTCCTTGAGCAGAACTGAAGCTACTCATCTGAACATGATGGAACTGCTGGATATGGTGAACCTAGCACCAGACACCAACTATCAGGTCACTCCATGAGGCAAGCAGAAGTAAAATAATCTGGGAAATATTGAGAGGCATTGGCATTATTCTCAGAATACTTAGTTATCCACACCTCATTTGAGAGGTAGGACCCTCATTCTAGTGTGTTTTTTCTCCTGTCCAAACCATATGACAAATGACACTGCATGATAATTGCTTGTACCCAGAGCGCTACCCACCATGATTTCTACAATGCTGTCCCTGTTCATAAATACTAGATCAAGCACTTCCCATCTCTAGTGGGATCTGTAACCAGCTGCCTAAGAAATGTCCCCTGAAGGGAGTCTAGGATGACTGTTCCTAGTTGTAGCTGTAGCCTGGATATTCCAGTCTACATCTGGCATATTAATATTGCCCATAATTACTCCTTTGTTTGCCATTTTGCATGTGGCCTTCCCCAAAACCTCGTCCATTTCCTCCCTTTGAGTTGGTAGCCTGTACACCACCCCTACTCACACAAAGGCCCCAGACCCCATTTCTGATCTAACCCAAAGAACCTCCAGCCTCCCCATTTCCCTGCTGTGACCTTGTATTTACAGTATTTTAAAGTGTACATAACCAGTAGTGTTCTGATTTATCTAATTTAGATTAAAGGGACACTACAATAATAAAACAATATTTATTTTTACTTTAAATGGGGGTTATGTCAAAAGCCATTTCCTGGAATGTTAATGGCATAAATTCACCTTTCAAATTATTTAGAATACGAATTATTTAAAAAAAGAAATATGTTGATATAGAATTTCTACAGGAGACTTAGCCCAACAGAGAACAAGGTCTAAAATTAAGAAAAAAGTTGGGTGAAGCAAGTATTTTTTCTCAAAGTACTGATACAAAATGTAAGGGACTGATCATTTTAATAAATAAAAATTCAAAGGGAAAGTTATGGGCACATCAACTGAAGAAGATAAAAGAATACTCCTCTTGAAAATTGATATGGAAAATTTCATTATAAGAGTTGGATCCCTTTATGCCACTTTCCAGAACTTGAATTCATAAATTGCCTCTGTCAATAAAATGCTATGTTCCTGGGATGCTGACTACTATATGTCATATTGACAGGTGGCATTAATTGTTTAAATGATGTGCATTTAAAAAAATCTGCCCCTCCAAAAGGATGGGGGTAAGTATAAATCAAGAAAATATAAACACTTGTAACCCCGTTGTTACCCAAGGTTACTAGAATCCCAGTAAGACCAAGTGGTAGGCAGGGAAGGCAGCTTGTGAAACTCCAGTTAAATGGATTTCATACTATCTCACTCTGTTCTCAGTCTCAGATGAGACTGAGGGATGACATCATTTTAGAACTGTTGCAGCTGCATAAGCCACACTGGAATGTTGCAGTTGGAGGTTAGAGTAGAATGATGGAGAATTTGAAGTGAGTTCAGTCAGTCTGGGCAGTCTATAGTAGAGGTGCTCTGCTGTAAGCCACCCTGAGAGTCCTAAGCTCTGTCAAAGAGAGGTTTTTTTTTTGGTACAGGTGTGTGTTCTCACCTGTAAGAGGAACACAAGAAGAGCACATTGAAGTGGTGGAGACCACGTTCAGTGGTTCAGGGCCCCATACCTGCAGGGATGGGGGGAAGGAACCAGCCTGCTTCCAGGGGCAACCCCCCTTGATCCAACTAGGGAGAAAAGATGCTACCTGATTTAAGTTTGTGCTGAGGCACTAGAAGTTCTGGAAAATATTTATTTTGAGGAGAAAACACCTGTGGGGAACCTGCAACCAAGGGGTGAGTCACTCTACTAAAGGGCCAATGTGTTTTCACCTGAATTAAGATGAAACTAAAGTGACTGTTACTGTGGGGTCAGGAAGAGACAGCCAAGAACAGTTTGGAAGATGTGGGGATTGGACTGCTAAAAGCTGTGGGGGGTCTAGAGTAATGGACATAGCCACTTATTAATCATGTTCAAGTTCAGCACAAATAGGATGTAAAGAGAGTAGACTGAATGTGAATACATTTAAAAAACATCTACACAGCAAAGTGTTTTAAAGGATGAGGTGTTGCAGTCCAGAGAAATGGCCTGGTCTGAATTATGGGAGCAAGAGGTGGGAGACCCCTCATCAGTAGTAACCAAATTCACCTCTACGGGTTTACTTTGGGGCACCTGTTGCTTTCTCTCAAGTATTTGGCCAGTGCCTGAGGAAAGTACCCAGACGTGGGATTTATGAGGAAGATTACCTGAGGAAGCAGAAGTGCTCATAGGTGATTTGGGGAGCCACCAGTAAACATTTCCATGCAAATGGTAAGTGTCCAAGTGGCTGGCAATGGAGCCAAGTCAGGGAAAACCCAGAGCAGCGTACAAGTTCAGGCTGTATGCCCAGTGTGGTTCAGAGCATGAGGCCTAAAGTGAATAAGGATGTGTTCTGATCTCCATAAATCTGCATTATCAGGAGTGTAGCCCCGTGGGGGTCCATCTATGCTTTGTTTATTCTGTTAAATGTGAATAAAAGCCACACTTTAGAATCCCACTTCTGGTATTGGACATTACAGTTATTGCTTCCTTTGTCCAGAGTTACTTGGGTGCCCCTGTTGCAGAGTAGCCAAACCTAGCCAATGTGCCGAGTGACATATTCCTCCCCAAACCCAGCCCACCAGGTAGAGATGTAAAAATAGAAATGACACTCTTAGGTGGAGGTTACACACTTTTATCTATTAACCAGTTAATCCATTTCCGAGGAACACCATGGGGTAGAAAAAAGTTCACATATGTGTCTAAGAGACACAGAATAACTTCCAGATTAGACTGTAATGATTTCAACACCTGTACTCATCGGCACTTCACATCAGTTTCCAGAAATCAAGACACTCTGCATCTCAGATCATAATCATGTGTCCTTTATCCTATAGTCAGATTTATACCAACAAAAATGCCAGCACCAGAAATGTAATAGTAATTTGTTGAAAGATTCTATATTCATTGATAAAATATAGGAGTCAGTCCATAATTTTCAGATTGATAATAAAGAATATAAGGTAAGTATTAGTGAAAAATCAGATGCCTTCAAAGCCACCATTCATGGTCAAATAATATCCTATGCTTCATGGAAATATAAACAGAGAACAGCAGCACTATTTGAAATAGAATCTTATTTAGAAGTATTAGAGGGAAAGTTTAGAGCAGGAGATGATACAGTGAAGGAAGAGTATGAGAACTGAAAAGTTATTAAACAATACAGAGATATACTATATTAAAGATAGTTGACTAAAACCAAACAAAAAAAAACTATTACAAATAATAGTGAAGTATCAGAGAAATTCCTGGCAAAAATAGCTAAAGCAGAAGGATCTATAAATGAGATTGCCTCAGTTTATGACAATGATTGCATTCTTCAAACAGAAAAGCCGAAGTTAGCAGATGGCTTTCTGTTATTTTATAAACAATTGTACAGGTCAGAATGCTCGCCAACTACTGATGAACTGGATGGCTACAAAAAGTTCTGCCCTACATATAATCTCATCCAAGAAGACAAGGAAAGAGTGGGTAGTACAAACCACCCAATACAAAATTAAAACTACAATCAATAATGTGGCAAAAGGGAAATGCCTGGGTGACAGTGGATAAAACTTTGAAATTTATATTACATTTATGGTTATCTTACTCCCACTAATGGACAGTTTATACCAAAAAATACAATGTGAAGGAATAGTATCCATATCTAAAGCTGTGTGGAATGAGAACATTTTGAAATGATGGAACTTCAATAGAATTCTGTGAAATTATGTGGAATTTCATCAGAATTTCACAGATTATTTCAAATTTATTAAGTTGATCATAACTCAGCTGTCCATTGAACTACAGATCTCAAATTTACCCAGTTCACTTATAGGTAGGTTGTCTAACAGCATTCCAAATATATTGACATTGGGACACATTATCCCCAAAATTATAGCTGCTCAACATCTGTAATTTTATTTTTTGTGGGAAATTTCATGGAAGTTTTTATCTGCATTTAACGCAGGAACATTTGGAGCTAGACTTCAGAAACTGTGCACATACATAAATATAGTAATAATCCTTAGACCTGCAAAAGTTTGTAACATTTTGATGAATGCTTTCAAAATTATACTAAAATAAATAAAATGAAAATTGTGGCAAAATGCAAATAAATAGCTATAGCACAGCCACCTTTAAAGCTTGATACTTAAAACTTGGTACACACACACCTATGTTGTAAGTTTCTCTAAATCCTGACACTGGGGAGAAATGTGGATAAGAACTTTTGAATTAGATGGAAATAACTTAAGATTAAATTTTGATTAAATGTTTGGCCACCCACAACTCAACACTTTCAATCTAAGACTCTAAAGTTTATTACACTGATTAAAGCCATAAGTACCTGTATTCTTCCAGATTTGGAATCATGTGGATATGTACTTTAAAAAATAGACCAAAATAACTGAAATTTATAATTCGGGAAATTCCATGGAATTTCTGTGCAAATTCCACAAAATTCTGCAGAATCGTAATGGTAATTCTGCTGGATTTCCATTAGTTGAATTTTAAATTCCACACAGCTCTACCCATATCACTTAAAACTGCAACTACCTCCTTGATAACTAAAATCAGGAAAAACCTAAAAGGGCTGTGAATTATAGGTCCATGGCCATTCTGAATAATGAGTATAAAATCCTGTCTAAAAGCATTAATAATAGAATCATATGTTATCTTGATTAGTATACACACAGATCAAGATGATTCATCCCCATTAGATAAATTCATATAGGAACACAATATATACAATTTGTTATGCAATGCATAGACCAAAACAACCTGAAAGTGATATTTATTTCATTAGATGTGTGCAAAGTATTCCATGGGGTCAAATAGAATTATCTGCTCTATCTATTATCCATACTGGGATTACCTGTAGAAGTTTTAACTTGGATAACAACACTACACAACTCACCCAAAAACCAAAATAAAAATAAACAAAATTATCACCAACCAGTTTGATCTGTAGTGGGGGGGGGGGATAAGGCATGGCTGTCACCTATCTCGTACATTATTTATATCAGCCCTTGAAATGCTTTTAAAGAGAACTAGGCATAACACAAAAATGAAGGGATTCACTTTATAGGGACATGAAATAAAATTAAAGGCTTACACATATGACATATTTCTGTTACTTACCAATGTAAAAGAAAATCTTTCAGAAGCTGAAAAAAGCAAAGCACAAATTTGTGGATGCTTCAGGCTATAAAATAAATTAAATAAATCTGAAACAATTATCTTTCATCATCCATCAAGTAATGCTACTCTGTCACTCTTCAGTGTGATGACCAAATCCAATGGGACTGAGTATTTAGGAATAAAGAAAAGTTAACAGTCCCAACAAAATGTACCAATTAAACCACAGTGCAAACTACACCTATACTATTCCTGTATAAAAATATTTTTTTTACTACTACTACTACTACTACACCTTTACTGGAGGAGCTATCATGCAAATGACACTCTTGCAGAAACTTCCACTATTAATCTGGGGAAAAATACAACTATTAAAATGCTTGCAGTTCCTTTATCTTCTACATCTTTCAGGCCACATTAGTCCCCATACCAGAAAAATTGTTTAAAAAATTAAATTCTTCAAGGACTGTATTTTAAACTATTAACATCAACATATTGCCTTGATGATGTTGTCCCTGCCCAAAAAGGAAGAAAGCCTTACTTACCCAGATCCAACATAAATGGTAATAAACTGGGCTTATAAAGAACAGAATGATAAATTTACTATTTATAGTTTAACAAAGGAAAGACCAAATTGCAATCATGCAATAGAAAACATTTTGTTTACTCTCTCAGCATATGTAAATAGCAAAAGCAAAATAATAAGAAACATAAATACAACCAAAAGATTTTTTATTAATAAAGAAAAAGGGACAACAAGAAAATTCCTTGAGGTCAATGGAATGCAGGACTAGAGACAGCATGGGTTCACAGGGAGGAGATCTTGCCCGACAAACCTGATTGAGCTTTTCTACTGGGTGACCATGGAAGTGGATCAGGGAGAGGTGGTGGATGTGGCCAAAGGGATAGCCAGGTATACTCACTGTACACATTTGTGTACAGTTTTGTTGAGCACCTGTCACAAACCATAAGTCACTCTGTTAATATTATCATTCTAATCTGTAGTATTTGGGTTAGTGTAGGCCACTGAGGAGTGTCCAATATATGTATAACCTCTTTAGAGAGTAGAGGAGTCATCTGACAACAATCTGACTTGTTTGGAAGGGGTGCCATTTGGAAAGGATGAGTACATTTTTTAATTGGGGGGGTGTAACTGTTGGAGATTGTGTACAAAATGGAATTTTCTGGCTACACTCCTGATGTGGCCTACCTAGATTTCAGTAAGGCCTTCAACACCATTCCTCATAGAAGACTGGTAAACATGTCAGGCAGCCTGGGAGTTGGTCCAAAGATAGTATAATGGGTACTAAATTGGTTGAGTAACAGGAGCCAGAGGAAGATAGTAAATGGGGTACACTCAGAGGAGTGCAGGATAACCAGATGGATACCACAGGGGTCAGTTCTGGGAGTGGCCCTCTTCAATGTCTTCACTGGGGACATCTCAGCAGGGCTGGAAGGGAAAGTATGTCCATTCACTGACAACACAAAAATCTGCAACAGAGTGCGCACACCTGGGGCATAAACAGAATAAGGAAGGACCTGAAAAAAATGGAAGAATCATCAAGGGTATGGGAGCTAGGCTTCGATGCCAAAAATTCAAAATTATGCACACAGGGCACAGGAACCCAAGGGCAATGTACCAATTGGGGGGGGCAACAACAAAACTGGAAAGAAGCTGAGTTTCATCATATCAGATTACCTGAAGGTGGCAAGACAGTGGGATAAGGCAGTGGGAAAGGCACGCAGAATGCTGGGGTGCATAGGGAGAGGTATCGCAAGCAATAAGAGGGAGGTGATGTTGCCCCTGTATACATCAGTGGTGAGGCCCCTCCTGGACTACTGTGTCCACTTTTGGGGGCCCCATCTCAGGAATGACATGGATCTGGTGGAGGTGGTACAGAGGAGGGCAACCAAAATGGAGTATGGCCTGCATCAATAGCCTTACAAGGAAAGACTCAAGAAATTTAATACATACTTTCCAGAGGATAGAAGGGAAAGGGGAGACATGCTAGAAACATTCCAATACCTCATGGGTATCAAAAAGGTACATGATAGTGGCATTTTACAAAGAAAAAGATGCTCAAGGATAAAAGGGTACGATATGAAGCTGGAAAGGGGGAGTCTCATAGGGGATGTGAGGAAGTACTTCTTCATGGAAAGGGTGGTAGATGTCTGGAACAAACTAACAGAAAAGGTGGTGGGTACCAAATGGTAGTAGGATTCAAGAATGCATGGGATAGATACAGGGGGACCTTAGTAACAGTGATGGAGGGCACAGATCGAGTAGGATCTGTAGTAACACAGTAGGTAGATAATTTGTAGAGAAGATTAGAGAGGTCAAGGGTTCCTTTTCTGCCAAAAACGTCTATGTTTCTATGTAAAATTCATTGCTGGTCATTCTGGGAACAATCACAATTATAAAATTAATGGGAGATGATTTTGTTTCAAGAGTTGGTAATGTTTTAGAGTTACAAGATGTATTGACTTAGAAAAAGAACAAAACATGATTTGAGTGGAAAACATGTTAAAACAAATATGAGCTACATCAAACAGAACGTTTTAGATATTTTCAACTAAAAAATTCATTCTACAAAGACTTTTCAAGAATCGAAGGACACCCAGTGAATATAAGATGGAGGTATAAATTCAAAGTAAAGCACTCAAAAAAAGCCATTTTGCTTGGCTGATGTGAGCCATGCAAGGTGACAGTACCAAACATTATGAAGAAACAAGGAGATGGCACAAAGAAATAAATCAAACAACCCCAGAACGTGGCTGAAAAAGTAGAATGCAGTCTAGAAACTTGTATAAATCAACCAGCGACAACTATGCAAGTGAAAATCATAAATAATGCATATTAATACCCCTCTAAAACTGTGTAAAATGAAGGTGCCATCTAATACAAACTGCCGGTATTGCCACTCCAGGGACAAAGATACAGTATGTTCCATGCAATCTGGAGCTGTAACATGGTGAATAACTGGTAACAAGAAGGAAATAAAGGGAAAATGTCAAACTTTTTTCCATCATATTTTTTCTAGTTAAAAATATATATGTTCTATAATTGCTTACCTTCCATAAAACTCATTGATATTGATGGTTGTTTTATCTGATTTTTTTCTTAGTAGAACTGAAATGCATGCTAATGGTATAATTGTACCCAACCTTGTTTTGTTTCAAATCTTTGGCTCTAGTCTTACTGCATACTTGCTGAACATTAGGAACGCTGGCAAACAGTGCAACCATTCATGATGCAATAGTGTCCTTTACTCACACTGCATCACGAGGGGCTAGTATGTGTTGGGGGTTATGTACAATACAGGAATGATGCAATAGTAGTTGATCAAGGAACATAAACAAAATTTTTTTTTTTGTGGTAACACCACTATGGTAGGCAGTCTGTTTTTCACTTTTTAAAAGAAGAAAGGTATCACAGTTTAACTGCCAGTAATATCAGCAGTTTCTACAGAATGTAAATCATAGCATATGCTGTTCTTTAAACTTGGGATACTGTGAGGCCTAAGGGGTTAGAACTATCCCTTAAATATATTATCAATGGAGCAGCTAATATAATACTTCAATATCCTGCTTTATTCAAAACAAGAAGTTACACTGATTAACACCTGCTCAGTGGCAGTAAGGAGATTAATACTCATATTCTGGAAGGATGACAATCAGCACAGGCTATTTCCCAGATCTGAATGTAAAACAATTGGTCTTCAAACTGCTATATCATTCATGAAGCTTTCTTTACATCTGATGATCAGTTTTGGATGATATGTAACAAACTGATGAGTGAATGTAGTAAAAGAATATTGTCACAGTAGTATTATGATAATCAAAATGGTTTGCACACTTTAATTTGCTTATTTACAACTGTACACAATGTACTCTCTGTACATCTTTTTATGTAAATGTATTGCTCTACTTTGTCAACATACGTTAATATCTAAATAAAAAAAAATAAACAAGCATTTGTCAATGCTGAATGTTTGCTTGCTGGCATTAGCATTGGAAGTGCAAGAGTTAGACAGATGCAGAATAGGAATGGCAGTAAAGTATTGAAATGACTCCAGCCCCACCCCACCCTGCAGAGATGGACAGGCATTGGAGTGTGCCTTTGGGTCATCGCCCACAACGCTCACATCATTTCACCTCACCCTACCCTGCAGACACTGACAAGTGTCAAGGAGTGCCTTGGGGTGTTCAGGCTTTACACTCACCCCACTTAATAAGGAAATATGCTGAAATGTGTGCAATATAGGAGAATGGGGTGAACTTTGGGGCCGAAGAGTCAAAGGCACACCTCAGTGCCTGTCACTGGCTGCAGGGTGGGCATGGGGGTTGAATGGTGTGAGCATTACTGTTCACAATCCCAAGTCACAACCCTGATGCCTGTTAGTCCCTACAGAGTAGGGCGTTATAGTCAGAAACCCTAATGCCATGGGCGTTTCTTGGTATTTTCACTCCAGGTTTTCAACATGGGCTTTTTGTGACTGCACCATATGAACAGTGACACTATCAGTTTGTTAGCCGGAAGGTGATTCTGCACAGCAGCTGCACCATTTGGCGACACAGGTGCGAAAACACATTGCAGGCAGGATGTGAAAAATAACAGATGTACTGTTCATGAGGAGGTGTAAAAAATAGTAATGTTGAGAATCTGGAGTGAAAATATAAAAAAATTGGTGAAGTCATGAGCATGAATAGAAACTGCACATGCACACCCATAATGCAATTATTTGTGGGATTTTTTTACACCACATTTTTAAAATAGGCATTGTGGGAACCCCACTAATGAACAGTGGCACTGTGATTTTTTTAATCTGTCTTGATCGTTTATTTTGCACAGTGACTGAGCCCATTGTGTGCCACAAGTGCGAAAACATGTTTTGGGCAGGATGTGAAAAATGATTGCTGTACTGTTCATAAGGCAGTGTGCAAAAATGACAATGTTGAAAATCTGGAGTAAAAATACAAAAAATTGGTGAAGTTATGAGTGCGCTTAGAAACTGCACAACGCAAGCAGGTAACACAGTCATTTTTTGGAATTTGTTCACCAAATTTGCAACATGGGCCTTTTGGGACCTCTCCTTATGAACACTGTCACTGTGATTTCCTTAATTTGTGCCAAACATTGATTTCACACAGCGATCGCACCATTGTGCGCCACATGTGTGAAAACACATTTCAGGCAGGATGTGAAAATGACAGCTGTACTGTTCATAAAGAGGTGTGGAAAAATGGCACTGTTGAAAATCTGGAGTGAAAATATTACAAATTCTTAAAGTTGAGAGTGTGTGTGGGGACTGCTGAATGTACTGTACGCTCATAACATTGTAATTTTGTGGAATTTTTCTTACCAGATTTGCAACATAGGCTTTTTTAGAGCCCACCTCATGAACAATGACAAAGTCATTTCATTAATTGGTCCTGGAAGGTGATTCTGTGCAGTGACCACAAAATCACCTTTTGCAACCGAATAATGACATGACAGTCACTGAGTTCATGAGGTGGGGTCCCAAGAACCCCATATTGAAAATTTGGGGCCAAAAGTCACAAAAATGGCTAAGATATTCACCTATATTGAACCCCCCCCCCATTTATGCCATTATACAGCTTACCAGCATTTCTTCAGTTCACGGTCGGCTTTGAAGAGTGCAGACGTGATCCCACTCCACTGAAGATCGTCGTGCCAGACTCCAGAGGTAAGTACAGTGAGGGGGGGTGCAGGAATGTGGGGTTCGCAGAGGGTGCATGCAGGTTGGGGGAGGGGACCTGATGGTGAGGGACCATTTTCTGTCTTTCAGGTTATAAAAAATTAAAATAAAAAAAACACCTGGGACAATTTTCTTTTTTATAGGTGTAAGAGTTTGGGGGTTCATGTTAGCCACACTGGGGTGGGCGCCCAGTGTGGCACACAATGGGGGTGGGGCAGGGGCAGGAAAATGCCAATGCAATGGTGGGGTTAAACATGCCATCGGGGTATTAGGCAACCCATCGGAAAGCATGTCTGTGTTTGAGGGGATGATGCTGAGGTGGGATTGGGCACCCCCCTCAGCAGATTGGGGACAGGCTCTGAAGCCTATGGAGATTGGTCCCCCATTGGCAAGCATGTCTATATTTGGTGGGGGAATGATGCCAAGGGGGATTAGGTACACTCCTCAGCAGAGAAAACTCAGCAAAGGGGTACATTTGTCGATGGGGATTGGGCTCCCCTGTCAGCAAACAAACTGGGGAGGGGGTATTTTTTGAAATTTAAGTTTATTAGTTTCCAACATACAACCAAACAAAAAACAACAAAACAAAACAAAACAAAATAAACCTAACCCCCTCCCCCCATGAAACAGATACACAGCCTATCCATGGGTACTTAGATGGAGAAAGACAACATACATATCATACAGCCAAAATTCCAAAATTCATAACCCCTCCCACACCCCACCCTCCCCCTCTCCTATTCCTAAGGTGCACCAACAAAGGCCAAGAAGCCCCTAAATCTGATATCACAGCATATCTACAATACAGTACATCAGTTTTAAAACATCCTAGATCACATAAGAGGAAAAGAAAACAGGTCTAAAATCTGCAACAATACAAAAAGTACTATAAACACTATATGTACTAGAAACACTATATGTACTATATGAGGGCTAAGGGATCGGGTCGTCAGGCCTTAAGGCAAGCATAAAGCTTGGAGTTTGCCCCATCTTTTATGAAACAGATCCATACGATTCTTATAGCTGGCAATAAGATTCTCTGATTGAAGATATGACATTATCTCCTTCAACCAGTCAGCATATGATAAAACCAGTTGGTCCTTCCAATGTCTTAAGACCAGCTTCTTGACCGCCATGGACACTAAGGCCATATGATATCGGTGCTCTACACTGTTTTCATAAGAAAAATCACCCAGCACACAGATTTCTGGGCAGAAAAACCGGCTCAGACCCAAAAGGGGATCCAAATTTTCCCGGATCAGGGACCACAGTGGGGCAACTTTAGGACATTCCCAAAAAATGTGAATTAAGTTGCCCTCGGCTTGTGAGCACCTGAAACAATCTGACACAGAGGCCAACTTGCACTGAAAGAGTTTAACGGGAGTATAGTAAAGGTTATTTACAATATAATATTGTACTAACCGAAACCTATCTTAATGGAAATATCTATGTAGTTATGCCAAATATTAGTCCAGAGCGTACAGCCTCAGGGAGAAGATGTGTCCAAACCAAAGGACCCCAACATCCTCCTGTAAATTAAATTTCAAGAGATAGGAATAAATTGACGAAATAGAGTGAGGCTGAGAGGCAAGGCTGATGATATTAGATAGGAAGGGGTGTACAACTGACTGTCTAACAGTAGTACCAAATTTGTTACCCACCACGTGCCGGAGTTGTAATACCTTAAAGATACCTTTAGTTGATATATCAAACCTCGTTAGAATATCTTCCGACGCAAGGAGCGAATCCTGATTGAACAGGTGTTCCACCCTGACATCCTTAAGTTGTGGGAGCCATCTTGGCCTTATCCAAGAATTCCCCAATCTAATATTAGGATTTAGAACTATTGGCTGTCCTAGATCCATAACATTAGAGATCTGAAAGAAGTTAAGACACTGTGCCCACGATCTAAGAGAACCTATCACCGTATTATCCAGAACCAACTGTGAAAGAACTTTCGGGGACAAGTAAAACAAGGCAGACATATCTACTCTAAGTTCAGAAAGAAGAGCTCTCTCCAACTGAAGCCAGATTGGGCAGAGGTTCTCTGTATTCGCGGAGAACCATCTCCCCAACTTAGAAAAGTGGGTGGCCCAGTGATACAGTAGAAGATTAGGGAGCCTTAAGCCACCCCTGTCCTTAGGGAGCGACAAGGTGGCATAAGAGCATCGGACTCCCTTCCCCCGCCAAATAAAGCTGGAAAACAGTCAATGAAACTGTTGAAAAAAGGAAAGAGGGATCCAGAGATTAGTCAGATTCAGTGGATAAAAGGTCCGGGGAAGAACATTCATTTTAATAATATTTATTTGACCCCAAAGTGAAATAGGGAGGGCTGACCAGCGTTGCAAATCCTGGCTAATCGAGTCTCTGACTCTGACCAGGTTTAGTTTCTTCAGAAGGGAAGGATCAGTAGAAAAGTAAATTCCAAGATACTTAATTGACCTGGAGGTCCACCTCATTCCAAAAGAGAGAAAATCTTGTTTATACGTATATTTATTAAGAGGGAAAATCTCACATTTAGAGTTGTTTAATTTGTAGCAAGAGAAGGAACTAAATTACGTGATAACTTCAAGAGCTGACTTTAGAGATGTTGCCGGATCCATTAGATGCAGCAAGACATCATCTGCATATGCAGACAGAACTAATTCCCGTTGTTGAAGCCTAATACCTCTCACTTGAGGGGACGACTTGAGTTTAATCAGCAACAGCTCCAGGTATAAATTAAATAGTAAAGGAGAGAGAGGACAACCCTGCCTAGTACCAGCAAAAAGACGGAAAGAGGAAGACAGGACCCCGTTGCAGTAAATCTTAGCGGAAGGGCAGCTGTAAAATACCCATATCATATTCAAAAAAGAAGTCGGGAAACCCATTTCCTCCATTACTGTCCACAGAAAGGACCAGTCAACCCGATCAAACGCTTTCTCAGCGTCAAGAGAGACTAGAGCAACCTGACCTGAGGCAGTTCGGGCATACTGAGAGATGTGCGACAAAGTCCTCAAATGATCTGCCGCCGACCTCCCGGAAACAAAGTCCGCCTGCTCAGGGCTCAGAAGCTCCAACCAGATCCTCTTGATCCTTTCAGCAAGTATTTTAGCTAGAATTTTGATATCATAGTTTTGGAGAGAAATAGGGCGGTAATTAGCCGGGTCACTGGGGTTTTTGTCCGCTTTAGGAATTAAAACTATAGTAGCCTAAAATAAAGCAGGATCAAGCTCAGAAGAGACCAGCAAATAATTATATAATTTAAGAAGAATGGGGATCAAATCTTTAACAAAAACTTTGTAAAAGTTTGCCGGGAAGCCATCCGGTCCCGGCGCTTTATCTGGGGCCAAGGAAGCAATGGTACTCCTTATTTCTTCAGCTGAAATAGGGACTAATAGACTCGCTTGTTGAGAGTCTGATATACAAGGAATACCTATTCTTCTTATGTATTCTTTGACAGCTGCAACGGGGTGGGATGGTTGGGAATGACTATAAAGGCCCGAATAATACTCCTTAAAAATATGCGTAATATCCCTAGGCGAGGAGACTACATCACCAGATGGGGAAGACAAAGAAGGGATGATCCTCGAGCTTTCAAGTGCACGCAAATGCAAGGCCAGTAGTTTACCGGATTTTTCACCAAGATCCAGATATTTGGCCGGGTTTTCACCAGATAATATTCTGTTTTCTCTTTCAAGAGGTCCAAATATTCGTTCTTGGTTAATAGAAGCTCTTTGAGATCAGATACCGAAGAGGTTGCCGAGTAGTTACTTTCTAACTCCCTAATCTTGTTTATCAGAGCCAACGATCTGGCCAGCCGTGCCTTCTTCCTAAAGGAAGCCATTTTAATAAGATCACCCCTAAGATAGCACTTCAGAACTCCCCATATCATATCAATCCTGGGGGTGGAGTTCAAATTGTCAGCCAGAAAGAGAGATATTCGGGAGCTAATTTTGGAAACACACTGGTGGTCCTTTAACAGCTGAGTATTTAACCACCACATAGAGTCATGAGAGTAATCAGGATTTAGGGACATTTGTATCCAGACTATAGCATGGTCAGATACAATGATCTGCTCAATACCAGACAGAGAAATATTTGGGAGGAAAGAAAGACTAACTAATACCATATCTAATCTTGACCTAGTACCATGTGATTGGGATTGGAAGGAAAAGGCACGACAAGAAGGGTTGGCGAGACGCCAGGGCTCACCTAGGCCCAACAGCGAGGTCAGTTCCCAGAAAGCTCTCTGAGCTGGGGAAGGTGGGCGTTTATCCTGTGGCTCCCTATCTAGAGTAGATGAACAAGGCACATTCCAGTCCCCCCCCAATATAAATTGAGCGGGCAAAAAGCCAGCCAATTTATCCGCCAAAGTCATAAAAAACCCGGGGTTCCCCCCCACCGGGCCATATACCGAACCAAGGACCACATTCTCTCCATTAAGAGTACCTTTCACTAGGACATACCTCCCTTCTGGGTCTGAGACAGTTAAATCTTTCGTAAACAAAACATGCCTTTTAAGAAGAATCGCAACCCCTTTACTAAAACAGGAGTTTCCAGCAAGGTAGGATTGGGAAAAGCCAGATCGGGAAAGCAGCCTAGCTTCATCATGACATAAATGTGTCTCTTGCAAAAAAAGAATATCAATGTGGAGCAATGAGCAGTGATTAAAGGCCTGTAGCCGTTTGACCCAATCCCTAAGCCCTCTAACATTCCAGGACGCTATTTTAACTGTGTTTGTAGCCATTTTAAAGATATAACAAAACACTCAAGTATCCAGACAGAACCATAATAACATGCAAAAACAAGGTGCACCCCCAAGATTGAAGAAAATCTAGTCTTAAAAAAAGAAACACCCCATCCCCCCATCCCACTGGCAGTCATACTTTCCTAAAAAGAACAAGTTAACAAAACAAACCAGAAATCAGTGAAGTTATCTGGAATGTCAATCGTAGAAACCCCCATATCCTTCCCACCCCCAAGAAGCCAAAATCCCTGTAGCTTAAAGTACCTTAATCTAATCCCCCATCAAACAGTTCCCATACAAACCCCAAAATAACTATATACATCAGGTGGATCGAGCAGAAATAACCTAAAATATAAGCTGTCAGCCATAGGCTCGAACCTCCTAAACCCCATACGAATCCCCCAACCCCGAACTGGGAACAGGTACTAGATATTCCAAACATCAGGAACAGTCCAAAGGAAAATGACCCAAACTGTTACACACCCTTTCCCTTCCATCCCAGCCCCGGCAGAGGTTAGCCACCCCCAATATATGGCTGCAATTCCACATCCAGCGAGCAAGTCTGCTAAGTCCTCCCCCACTGCCACCTCCCCACCACAGCCCCTCGCGCAGTATTACGCTGACAGAGCAAAGAGAGAAGAGAAGGACATGAAGCAGGGAGGAACAGAACATGTAAAGGAGCATCAACAACACCCTGACCTCAAAAGAGAGATCCATCTTCAACAGTCCAAATCAAAACCAGCACATCCCGATCATCTCCCCAACAAGGCAGCATTAATAGGGCACTTACCCGAATCCATGCAGCCCATGAGGGAGATAAAATTCAACCAACCAGACGCCGAAGCCGAAAGGGCGAAAGGAAATAGGCACAGGAACAGTCGGGCCACAGGTTGCTGTTTCAGAGGGAGCCAATAAACCAAGGGACCCTATACGGTCTGTCGCACAGGAAGTTCCCACCGGGAAACCGCAGCCGCGAACAAAGGTTCCACCGCGGTAATTTATGCGCGAAAACCGGAGGGGAGACCCTGCGAGGAATCAACCTCAGCCACCACCTCGATCCCAAACCCCAAAAGTCGGACGGAGAAGGCCAGAAAGAAGAGACCAAGGCGACCAGGGAAGCAAGAGAGCAAGCGACAGAGAAGCCAGAGAGAAAGGTTAGTGAAAATAAAGCACCATCTTCTAGCGACAGGCCCAGAAACCAGGCAATCTAAAAATACTGACAGAGGCAAAATATTAGTTTATTCCAGGTCAGCCCTAAAGCTGCAAACCCAGAACCAGAGAACAAGGTCCTTCAGCCAGGCACTTTAAAGAGTTCAGGTAGTTTGCTGGAAAGTTCTTTACGGGCAGCCTCAGGGGTATTGAAGCTAGTAGACAGTCCTCCAATGGTCACCCTTAAGGTCGCAGGGTAAATCATCCAAAATGGGATCGAAGCAGCTATCAGTTTCTGCACAACAGGGTGATATGCTGCCCTCTTCTCGCGGATTTCTTTAGGTAGGTCCTGGGCAATTCGGATCCTCGATACTCCCCATAAAATTTCCTTCAGTTCACGGGCCTTCAAATAGACATGCTGCCTCTCAACATAACTAAGAAATTTAATTATAATGGGATGTGGGGGAGATCCAGCTGCAGGTCTAGGTCGCAACGAGCGATGTGCCCTCTCAAGGTGATAGGAGGCACTTATAGGAGATGGGCCCACCACTTTGCAGAGAAACTTTTGCAGGAAAGCCATGAGGTCTGGGCCTTCTTCCAGCTCAGGTAGGCCCATAATTAGCAGATTATTGCGGCGATTACGCCCCTCCAAATCCTCAGTCTTAAGCTGTAGCTTCTTCACTTGCTGTCTTAGCTCACCTATCTCCACCTCGGCTCTGGATCTCCACTGCTCCGATGAGGTAACTCTAACCTCTACATCTGAGACTTTCCTGGAAACAGAGGAGAGATCACTGCACAAAGATTTAAGCTCTCCAGTCAGTTCTTTAAGTATATCTTTGAGAGGGTTAAGCTCTTGGAGGAATTTATCCTCAGTCAGCGGGATCGATTGCAACATCTTATCTCCTCCTTGGTCCGGCTTGGTGGGAGCCTGGTTTCGCTGTTTCTTTGCGGCCTTCTCCGGGGATGCAGGGGGAGTATGCTTGGTTAAGGCCTGTTTTCCATCCACCTCCATCGCAACCCGATAGACGCTTATTTTCCCACAACAAAGTCGCTAAACGATGGCTGACTACTGTTCCAACAATTATTTAAGTAAATTAGTCGGAAAAAATCCAAAATGTATTAAGAAAACACCTAATAAAGGTGGCCAGAGGGGGGAGCTCAGTATCCCAGCTGCTGCTTAGCTGAATGCCATCACGTGACCCCTGGGGAAGGGGTATGTCGACAAGGGGATGGGCATCCCTGAAGTAGGCTTGCTGGGGACTGTGATAGGTGGATGGAGACAGCTGCTGCCATGTTTATTGAAATGTTACACCAGGCAAGGCACACCCTTCAATGAGGGGGCACTCCCTCATTGCAGCAGTGAAATCGTTTCAAGTGGGTGGCATGCTTGCAGACTACTGTCATAGCCAGCATGGTCCTTCATTGGTGACACACAGAAGAGCCCCAAAAAGCAGTGGCAGCATTGGCCACAATGCTGCCATACCTCCTCAACCTGCTTCTCCAGCAACCTGCACAACATGTTTCTTGCACATGCACGTAAGCAAACTTAAAAAGGAGAGGTGGATGTCATGCTCACTAAATGTTTGCCCTGGTACTTGATGCCAGGAATGTATTTGCTCATACAGGTTTTCATTACCAATGTGATGGCTACATTATAGGTTTTCAGTTCCTGACTCTGGCCTAGTGGATTTTTTGTAAGGAGAGCAGAGATTAGACATCCCAGATGCTTTGGAGGGGATATGTCAGTTGGGAAAGGGGGAAGTTCAGAACACTTGTTGTGACTTTGGATCTCCTGCCAAATGACTTGCAGCAGTCAATGCCTTCCATGGGAAATGAAATTTCTATGACACCCAAATTCCTAGGAATTGGTCTGGAAGTTGGGTTACCAAAGAAAGGGATTGAGACACTTGATTCAACCAGCACTGCAATGCATTGTTGTGGGTAGTTCTTGGAATCTGATAGTTGAAGCTATGCAGTCATGTCATGGTGTCCTGTGCCTTCCTGATTCTGTTAGCTGTTGAGCCAGGGGTTATACAACATACACATCCTTGGCCATGGGGGAGGAAACCTTTGAGACTGGGCATCTCATTCTTGGGCCTGGAGGGTCATGAAACTGGCCACACTCCTGTGAATTAGATAGCCTGCTAACAGTAAGGCATGAAAGTACATGGCAGTCAACACTGCTTTCTCAACTCCTATAGATAATAATAATAATAATAATAATAATAATAATATTCTTTATTTTTAATGCGCCTTTCAAAAATCAAGGCACAGAACAAGTAAGTTGTAAAATCTCACCATAATAAAACATTACAATACAAATTACAATACAAATTATTAATACATCACATCAGACAGCATAACAAAATAGTAAAATCAAACCAATTCAACCTCTTCCCCATAAGCCTTAGTCCATAAGAAGGATTTTAAGGCTTGTTTAAAACCCCCCACTGTCGCACACTCTCTAATCCAACGTGGTAGAGAATTCCAGAGGGTCGGAGCAATAAACACAAAAGCCCGGGCACCCGATGATTTCAAAATAACCCTCAGAATCTCTAGCAAACCCTCGCCGGCCGAGCTGAGCGGTCACTCTGGGAGATTGGGAACCAGGAGCTCTTTCAGGTAGTCAGGGCCCAAACCATGCAGGGCTTTGTAGGTCAATAGATCGACTTTAAAGGTGATCCACCACTCAACCGGCAGCCAGTGCAGTCTCCATAGCACCAGTGTAACATGGGAAGAACGAGAAGTCCCAGTTAACAACCGGGCTGCAGAGTACTGCACCAGTTGCAAGTGGCGGATATCAACCCCAGGAAGCCCAAAGTAAAGGGAATTGCAGTAGTCCAGACGCGAGGTCACAAAGGCATGGATCAGCATAGGTAGGTCCCTGGACGGAACAAGGTGCTTGATCCTAGCGATGTTCCTAAGATGATAAAAAGAAACTTTAATGATGGTCGACACTTGATCACGTAGTGTCAGCCGATCGTCAAGAATCACCCCTAGGTTCTGCACCCATTCAGAGGTGGGGAGCTCAACACCCCACAGGAATAAACCTGAGGGATGGTTTATTCCCCACCCCCCTATCTGGCAACCAGGATCCACAACCATCACCTCCGTCTTCCCGGGATTTAACTTCAACCAGCTGGACCTCATCCAACCTTGGATTTCACCAAGGCAGTTATTAAACACCAAGAGTGCTTTATTCTGGTCAGGTGCAAAAGACAGGTAGAGCTGAGTATCATCGGCATAACAATGAAACTCCAGCCCATACAATCTTACAATGTCTCCGAGGGGAAGCATGTACATGGTAAACAACATGGGGGACAGCACAGAGCCCTGAGGCACCCCACATGACAGAGAGACGGGATCGGAGGAAAACACTCCCGATACCACCCTCTGAGTTCTACCATTGAGGAAAGATGTAAACCATCTGAGGACTAAACCTGAAAGCCCACAGATGATTCTCAGGTGCTCAAGCAGAACCCCATGGTCTACAGTGTCAAATTCTGATGACAGGTCCAAAAGGACCAAAATGGACCGCTTTTTCTGGTCTGTCGCCATCAGGAGATCATTGAGCACCCGAACCAGCGCAGTCTCGGTGCTGTGCCTCTTTCAAAAACCCAATTGAAGGGGATAGTAGATGCTGTGGATGGTCAAGTGGTTGTCTAACTGAGTAGCCACTACTTTCTCAATTACCTTCCCAACAAAGGGAAGGTTTGAGATAGGCCGGTAGTTAACGAGGAAGTCAGGGTCCAAAGAAGCATTCTTCAACACTGGTGTCACCACTGCCTCCTTCAGGGAGCAAGGATATTCACCAGAGTCTAAGGAGCATCAGACTATCCTCACCAGAACCAGGAAGATAATCTCCCCACAGCCCATAACCAAGGCTGTGGGGCCTGGATGTAAACTACAGGACATAGTGCACATACCCCGGACAATCCTCAAAACATCTTCGATTTCTGGCCTCTTGAAGGAACTCCAGGAAAGAAGAGGGCATGTGACTGGGGCCAGGTCCACGGCCATTCCCATAGAGAGTGTCATGCAGGTCTCCACCCTGATGTCTTCCACCTTATCTGCAAAGAACTGAGCAAGCTCCTCGCACTGAAATTGCGAAAAAGCTCTATGAACCTGCAGACAGGCTGGGTTGCACAGTCTATCTACAGTTCAAAAGAGCTGTGCCAGTCAGTTCTGAGCAGTGGCAATTTCCCTGGACAGGAATACTGCCTTCTTACGGGAAATTGCTGACTGGTAGAGTTGATAATGCTCTAGCAGTCTAAGGTGGTTGGCATCTAAGCTGGATTTCCGCCAACACCTCTCTAATCTGTGTCCAAGTCGACGCATCTCCCTCAAGTCCCCATCGAACCATGGGGACCGTGGGCAAAGGGAGAGAGGACACACATGGATGGGAGCAATAGAATCCAGGGCATTGGTAATGGCCTTATTATAGGCCAGAATCAAGGCCTCAGGATCTGAGCTCATCATCGGAAATTCTGATAGGTCAAGCACCGCAGTTAGACCATCGGGAGTCACATCCCATAAATGGCGATACTTGACCATCTCCACAGGGGTAGGTCTATGCAAGAGGGTGCTAAAATTGAATCTCACAGTGTGATGATCAGACCATCCGACAGGTTCCACCCCCACACCGGAGGCTTCCATTCCCAGGAGGAAAACCAGATCAAGGGAATGGCCGCATTTATGAGTGGCAGAGGTAACAACCTGTGAGAGGCCCAATGAATTCATCAATTGGAGGAAGTGCTGTCCAAATTGCAAGAGTTCGTCGTCGATCCAAGCATTGAAGTCTCCCAGCACCATCAACCTGGGAGACTCCAATACCAGGTCAACGACGAAGTCTGCCACTTCCTTAAGGAATGGATTCTCATCCCCAGGTGGATGGTAGACGAGAGCCACTCTATAGCCCCCACCTGCCACTACAACACATTCGAAAGATCTGGACTCCTCAACGGGAACACTAGTGAGACCCAATTCTGTCTTAAAGCAGACCGCAACCCCCCACTCCTGCAATCCGCTCTCGGGCAGTGTATCACTGAATACCTGGCCGGAAGGACCACCTCAAGAATGGGGCTGGCATTTCCATCCAGCCAGGTTTCAATGATGCATGCCAGATCCGCCATTACCACCAAGTCCGCCACAATGGCAGTCTTGTTTACAATGGATCTGGCATTGCACAAAACCACTTGAGCTGGACAGAGTTCCGAGGATCCCCCAGCCACCTGCCCACCGTTATTAGCGGCGGTGCCCTTGGGTATGGGGATCAGACAAGGAAACCCATGTTCTGGCCTCCATTTCACCCCAGGGCGTCTTCTGGACCTAACTATCCTGATTTGAGTGCTTCCCTCATCCATCCTTCACTGTTCAGGCCCCCTGCCCCGTCTCCTCCTCCTTCGGGCAATTCTCAAAGCCCTACAACATTGATAGATGGAAAACAATAAAGGAGAGGGAGAAAAAGGGCGGAGGGCCCGAAGATACACTTCATACCACTCCCCTGCTACAGTGTAAAATTGATGCCATTTTGGCAACATATGGAGTTGAGTGAAAATGGAGACCTTTGACTTTCTGTGATGTGGCTATAGGAATGGTGAGTCACAGATTGTGTGTGGGGTGATGTAATCCTGCATGACACCCTCAAGCTGTGTGTAGGCATTGGCAGCAGTGCCCTTATGGATGTGCTTGGAGCAGCTAATAATAAATGTAGGCCTCATAGGATTTCTGACTGAGGTCAAGTTATAATGATGAAGTAGGTGCAGTGCAGTGCAATACAGTGTTCTAGTATCTTCTGATCCTGTCTGTTACTGCTTGAGACGTGTGACCTCTTGATCAAGTATTCTGATAGTGTGCCAACTGGATAGGTTCTTAGCACCTACAATTAGTGGTGGAAGGGTTCAACACTTGGTCTGAATTGCAGACAAGAGTATGACAACATTATTCTGTTGAAAGGTGTGGAAAAAGTTATTATTTTTATGTTTTTTGCATGTATTAAATGTATGTTTATCGGTGTCTGGTTTGTGGGTAACTTGTTTTTCTAGTGTGCTGGATGTATGCAGATGTTGCATTCTTCCTGCAAAATGCTGCTAACCAATATGGAAGCAGTCATGTGACAGAGGAAGTAGGATGGGACAGGAAATAGAATACCCTTACTTCCTCATAAATGTCTTAAAGCAGCAGTGTTTGTTTATCAACAAAATAAAATCATTGTTTTTTAGCATCAATGTATTTCTGACAGGCTTACATTCATCATTAGTGGATTTTTAAAAATGTCCTTAAACATTTTTAAAACAGCTTGAATTACTAATTTTGTAATTAATGTTTTAAGTCAATAAAGATGGCTGTGTGTCAGCCCACCAGGGCAGCAATATTGCTAACACTTGTCAATGACCGTGGTTATGGAGCAAACACTTGGCCATTGGAGGGACAGCTGTAGAGAGGAGGGTAAGAGTGCAATGGACATCTGTCTTCCTCTGGAGAGTGAGGTATCTGGCATACAGCAATATCTGACTCCTAGCAGAGGCTGGGGAAGGTATATCATGGATCATTGTGTTAACTGGGGTTGGCTTCTATGGCAGATAACTGCACATTGGGAGTGGGAGCATATACAGTGTTTGCAGATGTGATTGCATGCTAGTGCCTTCGGGGTTGCACACAAGGAAGAAAAACTTGTGTGCAACTTCCTCCAACAAATAAGTTTGTTAGACTTCAAATAGGTATTTACCACTGTGACCCATATTCATGGTCACTCATTGGACTTGGTCTTCCTGCTGGGAATGGAACCCTCTGATGTGGTGGGGGAACCAGTCAGATGGTCGGATCATCACATCATAAGGTTCAATTTCCAAGCTCCCCCTAGTAGGTCTGCCCCTGTGGAGATGGTCCGGTACCACCCTTTGCAGGGTATGATCCCAGAGGGCCTGATGGTGGTGCTGGATCTATCGAGGATGTCGAGTGTAAGCAGGGATCTGCAGAGCCTGCTGCAAGCCTGTAGTAGGGCTGTGGTGGGCACCCTGGATTCCATTGCTCCTGTCTGTGTTCACCCACTCACTCTCCGCCCTCAGTCTCCTTGGTTCAATGGGACTGTAAGGGATTTGAAGAGAGTGGGATGAAGGATGGAGCAATGTTGGCGGAAGTCAGGTCTTGATGCCGACAGGCTTAGACTGATGTCCTACCATAAGGATTATCAGTCAGCTAACTCCTGTAAGAAGGCAGAATTCCTGTCCAGGGAGATAGCTGCTGTACAGAATTGACCAGCTCAGCTCTTCCAGATTGTGGACAGACTGTGCAATCCATCCTATCTCCAGCCATGGAGAGACTTGTCACAGGGAAAATGTGACAAGTTTTCTCAGTTCTTTGCTGATAAGGTTGCCAGCATCAGAGGGACGTCTGTGTGGCTCACTCCAATGGAGATTGCAGTGGTCAGTTCGAGGTCACTGCCCCTCAATCTGTTTGGTCAGATTTTTAACAGTTGGCAATCATGGATGTCGTGAGGATCATCCATAGTCTGCAGCTGACATGCTGTGGTCTGGACCCAGGTCCAACTTGCCTCCTCGTGGGGTGTGTTGAGGTCATCGGCCAGGTCCTGGTGGAGATAGTTGGGTGTTCTTTAGAGACAGGTGTGTTTCTGGACACCCTGAAGGAGGCAGTGGTGACACCCCTTCTTAAGACATCTTCTCTGGAACCTGACTGTCTTGGAAACTACAGGCCTGTCTCTAACCTTCCTTTTGTAGGGAAGGTTATGGAGAAGACAGTTGCGCTGCAGCTGGATGCTCATCTTACCATCCACGAGATCTATGATCCTCCCCAGTCAGATTTCAGGAAGAGGCATATAAACTGAGACTGCTCTTGTCCGGGTGCTCAGTGATCCCCTGATAGCGAGAGATCAGAGGACCCGATTAATCTTGGTTCTCCTTGATCTCTCTACAGCATTTGACATCATTGACCATGGTGTGCTTGTGGGGCACCTGAGATTTATCTGTGGACTCTCTGGTACAGTCCTCAGGTAGGTCCACTCGTACCTCACTGGCAGGTTTCAGAGAGTGGTGTCAGGGATTTATTCCTCTGGCCAACTCTCCCTGCCTTGTGGGGTTCCTCAGGGCTCTGTGTTGTCACTCATGTTGTTTGTGGTGTATATGTTGCCACTGGGGGACATTGTGAGGTGGTATGGTTTGAGTTTCCACTGCTATATGGACAATACTCAGCTCTACATGTCCTTTGTGCCCTGGTAGGTTGATGCAGTCTCAGTGTTTAACAACTGCCTGTGGAGGGGTCGTGGGATAACAGATGGCCCAGACACTGAACTTCAAGTTCAACCCACAATCTGTGTGATGTTTATTAAAAATGCAGGAGATAACCCTTAGCAATGGCATTTGCCTTCTTCAGTACATCAGTTTGTAGCAACAGACTATGTAAGTATTTTCTCTACACTTAGCCAGCACCTGCTGACTCTCTGATCTAACTTACCAGTTGAGATTCAACCTCCACCCCTATGTGGGACCCATTTGCTTGGGCAGTAGGGTCCCAAAAGAAAAAAACAAAACAAGCTAAAAACAAAGATTCTCAGTGCAGAAGCACTGAAACATCGGTTACCATAAAGGGCATTGACAATAAGCCAAGTTTCAAGGAAACACAATATCACACATACTTCCTTAATGCAAAGCATCATGAGATAGATGTAAATCACCATGACATTTCAGAATTGTTCAACTTACAGCAAATTACATGCATTTTAAATAGCACAATTAACTTAATTTCTATAATATACAGTCACCTAGTACTTTTTACCTTTATCAAAAACACCTAATGCCATGGTATTTGCAACATTTACAGGTTTCATAAACATAAGGTATATACATCAAGGTATTTTATGACATAGTAGTGCTGTTACATACTAACTCCAATAAAGATAAACACAACCTGCTGTTTTACATAAGCTTGGAGGTCACAATAACCTCCCTGTACATGGACCTGAGAGGGAAAAGGAAAATTAAAGAGGACACTATAGCATAGTCAGGAAAGGGAAGAGAAGGGGGTGCCCACCGGTGGCCAATCTTGTGGACTAGAAACTGTAAAGAATAGATTAGGCTAAGAAATAGAAGAACTGTTGCTACAGATTTAAGAAAAGCTCGGCCCTCAAGAGTGGCAGGAGCTCCCTGTCACACTGCCTCATGAGACCAGGACCGGATGAGTGCCAGCTTGTTGCATCTGAATCCAGACAAGACTGAGGTGTTGGTCATGGACCCAGATTGTCGGGTTGAGGGTCAACTGGCTGGGCGGCCATCCAGGCTCTGGCTCGGTGGCAGCCAGCTGTTGACCTCGGACCGGATGCATAATCTGGGTGTCATTTTTGATGAAGGGCTGATGTTTAAATAATAGACGTCATCCGTTGTTAGAGCTTCTTTTTACCATCTAGCCAATATTGCCTGGGCAAAACACCTTGTCCCATCCGATGACCTTCCATCTTTGGTCCATGCCTTTGTCACCTCTCGCCTTGGTTATTGTAACTCCATTTACCTAGGGCTTCCAGAGGTTGACATTCATCACCTGCAGCTGGTGCAGAATGCAGTGTCCAGACTGTTGACTGGCTTATCTCAATCTTGCCATATCACACCTGTGCTCCATGGCCTGCACTGGCTGCCAGTTCAGTGGCGAGTCACCTTCAAGGTTGATTTCCTGACCTATAATGCCTTACACGGACAGGGTCCATGCTATTTTCAAGAACTTCTGTGTCATTACCGCCCCCTCCACCCACTTCAATCAGCCGACGAGGGATAGCTGGAGACTCACAGGGTTTGTTTGAAGTCATCTGGGGCTAGGGCTTTTTTGTTTGCTGGCCAACCCTATGAAAATCTCTACCTCATTCAGTGAGGGAGTGCCCGACTGTGTAGACCTTTAAGTCAGCATTGAAGACTTGTTTATTCAGACTCGCTTTTCTGGAATCATGATAACATTTGTAATGAATTTTACAGTTTTAAATGTTTTAACTTGTGATATGTGTCATCCAGCTGTGTCTTACTTTTGTACAAGCGCTTAGATAATTTGATTTGCGCTTTTAAAGAAATAAAGTTGATGATGATGGTGATGATGATAAAATCCCTCTGGACTTTACAAAGCATGGTGCTAGGGGACCTACAACCTCCTCCCCATTAATGATGCCTGATGTAAGTCTTGGTGAGGATATATAAGTGGAGCTTGGCCTCTCTTCCATCCCTTAGGGGAGCCCTGCTGTGAGGGGATAGTCATGAGCTTCCTTGTTTGACCGGTCAGGGGGATGCCACACTGAAGAATGGTCTGTAGTGTCAGTGGGTTGAATTTAGGGGTACGTACCTGCAGATGTGCCAGAGTGCAAAAAAAGAAAACATACATTAATAAAGATTTTTGTCACTGTCCATTTTTTAAAATATCTACTCCTTTGAGGTTGCTATTTGACTATTCAAACTAGATTCATACTGTGAATATACAAGGATGGTGCTAGTACATGTTTCCGATAGTACACAGCACAAATTCAGACCATGATTTATTTTTAAGTTAAGTTCTACTGATTTTTCATTTTCCAGGTAAAGAAAAGACAAAGTGTGTGTTGTGATACAGCCATAACAGTCATAAAACACAGTCAGTAGATTAAATACTGTGTAGTAGGAAGTTATAAATTACCTCCATTATTTCTGTTAATCTCTATTATAGGCAGATGTAGGGGGAGAGAAGAGATTGTAAGAGAAAAGCCAGACTACAGTACATCAACACTCTTAAGGTATAAAAGTAGAATCAATCTTCAAATAATAATAAATCAGTCTTTGCCATAACCTGTTGAAGGCCCCTTGTGTACTGGAATAGAGTGCTGTCTGCCAGCCTAACTTATAAATACAGTGGCTCATTGTAAACCACATTTGTCTAGTTTGTGTGGTCTAAGACATCTGCACTCTTGTAAGAGCTTTTTAGTTATTGTAACAATAAAAAAAAGCACTTTCAAAGTCTTTCCTTTGATTTTATACTCAACTGCTGAAATATTTTCCAGTACTAGAGCTGGTGTAACCAAATTTGGTTAACCAAAGAATGTTATTAAGACCTGTGTCATCTCCTGCCAGTAGCTTTCCAAAAGTGGATACTGTAACTCCAGAATATATGGGTTTGATGCACATGATTAGCTCCAGACCCTTTCTAAGCTGAAGACTATCCCCTCACAGCAGGCTGCCCCAAGGGATGGGAGATAAATTAAGCTCCACTTATATATCCTCACAGTCCACAGGTTCCCTCATGTATTTCTCCAATACTGCATGTATCCAGAAAAACTGTGACAGACATTTTCAAGAAAATAGAGCAGATGTTATTTTACAGGCTGGAAGGGCATAGTGAAGTCAACTTTCCTTAGAATGGGTAGACTCTAATTCAGAATTCCACATATATAAAATACAAGCGATAGAGACTTGGGATATCTCAAGCAGGCCCATATAAAGGTTGCCAATAAGATGCAGCCAAAGTTCTCATTTCTGGAAACCCATGAAAATGCTATGAAGGATTTCTGGGCCATCAGTAATTTTAACGGCTTCAGCATATGTCTGTGAACCAGAAAGGAACAAAGCTGCAGATATCTGAAATGGTCCCTGCACCGTAGAGAACGGAGACATTGTAATATCTCATATGGGAGCACCACTTTTGTTTACCACTTGGTGTGAGTATTTCAGACCCAAGGGGCTCCGTCCAGCAAGTGTTGTATCCAGCTTATTAATGAGGCAGTCTTGCATGTAAGGGAGGGCATAAGTCCATAAACCAGATAATAGAAGCACTCTGGGTAGGGGGGTTGACAGCAATCCATTTACAGAAGAAAGAGTCCTGAAAGAACTCCTAAAACTCAAGGTGGACAAAACAATGGGGCCTGACGGGATTCACCCCAGAATCCTAAAAGAACTAAGGGAGGACGTAGTGACCCCACTGACCACACTTTTTAATCACTCATGGGAGGATGGGGTGGTACCTGAGGACTGGAGGAGGGCAGATGTGATTCCCCTTCACAAAAGTGGGAGCAAAGCAGAGGCAAGAAACTACAGACCTGTAAGTTTGACCTCAGTGGTAGGGAAAATGATGGAATCACTTCTGAAAGAAAGAATTGTTGAGTACCTAGAGGCCAGTGGGGCACAGAACCCAAAGCAGAATGGATTTACAGCAGAAAGGTCATGTCAGACAAATCTAATTGATTTCTTTGACTGGGTAACCAAAGTAATAGACCAGAGAGGGGCTGTGGATATGGCTTACCTAGACTTTAGCAAGGCATTTGATACAGTCCCACACAACAGATTAATAATCAAGTTAGCCAGCCTGGGAGTGGGTCCCAGGGTGGTAGCATGGGTAGCAAACTGGCTGCACAACAGGATACAGAAGGTAATAGTGAATGGAACACATTCCGAAGAAAGGGTGGTTACTAGTGGAATACCTCAAGGCTCAGTACTGGGTCCAATCCTCTTTAACATCTTTATAGGAGACACTGTATAGGGTCTGGAGGGAAAGGTATGCTTCTTTGCAGATGACACAAAGATCTGTAACAGAGTTGTTACACAAGGGGGGTAGAAAGGATGAGAAGGGACTTGGCAAGGTTGGCGGAATGGTCAGACATATGGCAACTTAGATTCAATGCAAAGAAGTGCAAATGCAAAGTAATGCACCTGGGAAACAAAAACCCCAGGAGAAGAGTACACAATAGCAGGGGAGGTACTAAAAATAAGAAAAATGGAAAGAGTCCTGGGGTAGTCATATCAGAGGACCTAAAAGTGGGTAAACGATGTGAGAAGTCAGTAAGGAGAGCCTGGGGGGATACTGGGATGCATAGGAAGGGGCATCACAAGTAGAAAAAGGGAAGTGGTTATCCCTCTGTACAGACAGTAGGTGAGACCCCATCTAGAGTACTGTGTTCAGTTTTGGAGACCTCATCTATGCAAGGACATAGAAAGGATGGAAGCAGTCCAGAGGAGGGCAACTAAAATGGTGCAGGGTCTGCATCAGAAACCATATGAACAGAGACAGAGAGAGCTTAATATGTATACCCTTGATGAAAGGAAGGACTGGGGGACATGATAGAAACTTTCAGGTACCTCAAGGGAATCAACAAAGTCCAGGAGGGTAGCATCTTTCAGAAAAAAAGATTTGTAAGAACAAGGGGGGACAATTTAAAGATAGAAGTGGGATAGCTCAGAGGTAATGTGAGGATTTTTTTTTTTTCACGGAGAGAGTGGTGGATGCATGGAACCACCTTATTGGGGAGGTTGTTGGGTCTAAAACAGTGAGGGAATTCAAACATGCATGAGACAGACATAAGGCAATTGTAGTGGGGGGGGTGGCAGGAAGTAGGCTGTTGGTTAACTAGAATCTGCAGCTTATCCAGTAGGTAGGGAAATGGGCAGACTGGGTGGGCCAAGTGGTCCTTATCTGCTGTCAAAGTCTATGTTTCTATATTCTCTGTGTTTCAGGACTTAGGGTGATTAAAAGTCTGTGACAGGCTTAAGAGTTGTGGCAGTAGAGTATACACAGCTGGTGAAACATACAAATACTTTTGTTTATTTATTTATTTGCTTTTGTTTACCAGGTAAGCACACTAGACATCCAAGTGCCGATTTTCAGATCCGACCTGGGAGATTACAAGGTACGTACAGGAACATCAGGCATATAAAAGGCACATACAAGAACATCAGGCATAAACATTACAACAAAAGGTAGATAACAGCGTAGCACAGGCATGGACGACAGTAATCTCCATATACGGTCAGCCATATCCTCAGGTGGGTATGAGTAATAAGTTACACAAGTAGTACAATTTGTAGGAAAGAGACCTAGGAAAACACGAAATAGAATAGTACAAGTCCTGTTTACTTGAACAGTTGGGCAGAGAATGGACCCAATAACTTTGATACATCTGATAGCAAGGAGCTTGCCAGTGGATATATTGCATTCAGTATCAGGATACTCATCACCTCAACAATCGAGCCAGGTTTTAATGGCTCCACCGGTCAGATTGGTCTGGGCCATAAGTGCTGGGGGGGGGGTTAATTAAGTGGAGGGACAGGTGGAGGCCAATTTGAGAAAGTCCCATCAGGAGGCTTTGAAACACGGATAGAAGGGGGAAAAGCGGGTGTTTGCAGGAAGGGAGTTCCACAATCTGGGTGCATAAGCAGTGAAAGCCCGATCACCCATTTGGGTGTGAGTTTTTGGAACCAGGAGGACATGAGAGTCACTGGATCATAAGTGGTAGGAGGGAGTTCCAGGTTTGGTGGATATGGTGAGTGCAGGAGGGGTGGCAGTTCTGACAATGTTGTCGATGAAGTTGTCTAGGACAAAGGTGCGGTGCTTTTCCAGAGGGGAGCCACTCAAGCCGGGACTATAGCTCACATCAGTGCTGAGGCAAGGGGCAGAAAGTGCAAAGTGACATACATTGTTGTATGTGGTGTCCCATTTTGAGAGACTGGTTTTTGGGACATGGGCAAAGGAGACAAGCCCATAGCAGAGCGTGGGAAGGAGGACCCCCCTGGATAGGGCGAGTCGAGCAGCCGAGGTGAGACAGCTTTTTGCTCTGTATGCAAGGCCCAGCTTGCAGTTAGTAGCCTTACAGGTGTTGCGAATATGCAGAGAGAGGTCCAAATGTGGGTCAAGGGTTACCCCCAGGTACTTGACAGCATCCGTAACATGAAAGAGTGAACCATCAACTCCAGAGATTTACACATGACATAATGCACATACTGAAGTACTGTTATATAGAGCATCTGAATTCTATACTCTTCCAAGGGTAGTTGTACATCTGTGTGCTTCATAAACATACTGTACTATTCAGAGATGTACTGCTCTTGCATAATTACAGAGGTTTGGGAGGTTCACTCCTTTATTCCTGGGCAAGTGCAGCACCGAGTACTTTACTCATGGGTGACCTCCACCGCATAGAAAGTGAGAGATGTACTGGTCAATGACTAGAAGAAAATGGCATGTGGCAATTTTGGTAATGTTATCAGAAAACAATATTCTGGGAAGAATGTTCTGCCTAATTATTTCTATCCTGATAAAGAAACTGAATGTGCACTGAGACCAGCAGTGTAGATCTGATTGAAATGTTATTGTAAGGGGTTCAGAATTTAACAGCTCAAGATCTTCTAGATCTTTAGTAAGGTAGACCCCAAAATATCTTACAGCATTCTTTGTACAACTACAAGAAAAAGTAAATCAGAGGTATTGAGATGGGATAAAACTGAAAAACAGTACCTCAGTTTGTGCATTATGTCATGTAAATTCTCCAGGGATTCATACGTTGTTAGGGTTTCCCATGTTTTAAGTAAGGTGAGCTCTAGTGAGAGTAACATAACTAAAATATTGTGTGTGAAAAGTGCCAACTAGTAGTCCCTCCCCTGAAACCCCCTCTCTTGCTTTCTTTTACCTAATCAAAGCTGATAAAGGTTAGATATAAGCAAATAGCAACAGCAAGAGAGGGCAACCTTGCTTGGTCCCTAGCTCCAGGGTAATGGAGTCTGACAGGTTATTGTTAAAGAGAAACCCCGCACTTCAGCATGTGCTTTCACAAATATAATGTTTCCGTTGTTGCAATTTATTAGAGAGTACATTCTTTCATTTTCAAAGCTCCTTTCCAAGACTTACAGCACATCTTGGTAGTGCAGATAAAGTCTGTATAGAAAACAATTGAAAACATTTGTATCTCCCCTGTCAACCTCACAGTGGTTTGGTGTTATGACAGAATAATGCTCACCATGACAACAGATTGTGATGTCACAAACAGCAATTGTGTGGCTAGCAGGGGACAGTCAAATACATTTTAAAAGACTCATAAGCAGTAACTCACAACAGGGTGTGCAGTTATTGGGGATTGACAAACACACAGGTGCATTGTGAGGCATGAGGCCACAGGCTGAGTGTCCTCACAGCACCAGAGAGTGTGTTAATCCCCAACAACCAGACATCCTGGAGTGGGTTATTACACTTATAACATGGGTTATGTTTAAACAACAAAAAAAAAATCTGAAAATATTATTTTTTTGCTGTTTAAACAGCAAAAATGGTACTGCATCCTACCACCTGGCAAAATAGTTCCTAACAAATATTGCATCGTGCATTCCTGTTATGCACATAGAAATGTCACAGTCATTGATGATATCTCATGTACATAACATGCACTCCTACATCTCATACCAGATGCAAAAAGCTCCCCCCCGACATACACAAACTTATAGAACAAGTGGGAACTCTGGCTTTGCGTCTGTCACTGACCCCCCAAGGTACTGCAAACCACAACACAACACACACAAAGAACAGTGCTGGGAGCTGTAGTAGGTGTGGATGCAAATACTGCGGGCTTCAGCCACAGATGCACATAAACAGAAATATGCAAGTCCAGGACAAAAGAAACACTGACTGCACTGAAGCACTGCAGACAGCTACTCATTTCTCACTCTCTCTCTCCTCTGTGGGTCATGGTCCACAGCTCTTCGGTCTGTACCTCTACTCAAGGCTCACTATGCTTGCATACTGCTGCTGGATTTTAATACACAATATATTAAAAATATTTTCAAATGGGCATTTGCTGAGAGACAGAGAGCAACAGTGTGATATACAGACTGGCATCACATAGCTGCACGTTTCTAAAGATCTCTCTCCCCCCAGACACTAACTGATGCAGATAGGGCTAGATGCAGCATAGACTGTGCTACTACATGAACTTGAGACAGACAGACAGAGAGAGACAGAGACTGATATAGCGAGATAGAGAGAACAGTGCAGCTAGTTTGTCGGTGTGGATGTGTGTGTGTGTGTGTGTGTGTGTGTGTGTGTGTGTGTCTCTCTTTCTGTCAAAGCATTCAAAGTTGTTTACTGTGCATTTCTCTCTCTCTCTCTCTCTCTCTCTCTCTCTCTCTTTCTCCCTCTATCTCTCTCTCACACCAGCCTCTGTCCACCAAAAGGAAACCTCTCTAGACTTGTTTGTGTTGCCAGTAGGTGTCAGTCTCTTTAGCTTGTTCTCAAAATGCTATGCAGTTACTCACCATGTCTGTGGTACAGGTGAGCGGGGTGTGTGGGATCTTGGATGGAGGATCTGCCTGCAGCAAGGCACATGACACTGATGCTTCTCATGTGTCTATGTTTATCTTTCTCCTCATAGCTGACGGGGACTGGCTGAACTCAGGGGAGTGAGGAACGGGAATGGAGAGAGATACACAAGTGATTGGCTGTCCTGCTTCTTCAATTCATGCACCAGGCATCGACAAAAAGGAGTGACATGGAAGCCACGGGAAGGCAAAGTTACATTGGGTGGGTAGGTGGGAAAGACAAGCCATGGGAGGGCTGACATCCGTGGGGCAACACAATGCACCAGAGGAGGGACAGCATGCAGACTTGTGGGGTGTCAGCCTGCTACAGTAGGAGACGCATGTATAAGTGTGTTTGCTCACTATCACACTCTCACTGATCACACACATACTGTATCTGTGCCAGTACAACACAGTGTGCCTGCGGACATGAGGGTCCTGTTACTGGGCTGGCACACAGACATCTCTGCCCGGTCGCTGCTGTAGTCCGGGTAGCTGGGGTTAGTAATGGCTGCCTCAGACTTTCACTTTGCCTACAGAGAGAAGAAGTTTGGCTGGTCCACAGAGATCGTGGAGCCAGGACTTTTCACAGCAACTGTGCGTTAACAAGTATTAATGAACACTCAATTGCTCTGCTGCAAACAATCACAATATCCACCTAGAGATCCCATGTTATAAAGTGAAATAATTGCTGCTTTATCTATAATATTTAGTAGACCAAAAGCAGTGAAAAGTGAACAAAATAACAAATAAATAGAAATTAATACAGTTACGGCATAATTGGTGTAAGCTTTGTGTTTTAAGCTTTTTATCATAACAGAGAGTTGCTCTTTAACTCTAATGTAGGCCTAAGGGGAGAGGTACAGTCTTGTAATATTGCAACCCACTCTGCTGGGAATTCAAAGATTAAAAGGGTACGCTACAAAAGGGGCAAAGAAACCCTATTAAATGCTGCCTCCATGTTGAAGCTGGTGAAAAGACCAGGGGGATCGCTTGTAACATGGCATATTCCAATAATAGCAAAGCATAACACACATTGTCATGTGTTGCTGTTTACTTAAGAAACTCAAATCCAAACAAACAGTAAAGGCACTTGGGACCTACGAATACAGCTTGTGTGGTCAGGCAAATAAATGATTTATTACTGTGTTCAGAAAATGAGAAAAGCCATAACCATGGTCCACAGCAAAAGGCTTTTGGTCATGACTCTACCTGTTGGACTGGGCTATTTTCTTAAGAAACTTGCTTGGTCTCCATTCAGCAATGATGGGAAAAGAATTTCCAGCCTTGCCACCTATACCACCATAAAGGCCTTGTAATCATAATTTAAAAAAGAGATAGGCCAGTCTGAGAAGGACTGTGAGTGGTCTTTCCTTACCTCTGGAGAATAGATATGGTAGCATATCTCCAGGAAAGAGGAAAAAGCCCTCCCTGCTGAAATGAAAGATATGCCTGAAGAAGGGGGAAGAAGGAGGTCCTTAAATGTTTTAAAAAATTCTACTGAGTATTCATCTGGCCAAGGCATAATCCTGTATTGGAATTACAAAAGATCTCATCAAGTTCTTCTGTAGTCCTGTGTTGGTTCATGCCTTTGTTTCCTCGCATCTTCATTATTGCAACGCTGTATACCTAGAGTTACCGGGGGTGGATCTCCAATGCCTGCAGCTGGTGCAGAACGCTGAGGCAAGGTTGTTGACTGGGTTATCAAGAACGAGCTATGTCACACCTGTGCTGCTCGAACTGCACTGTTTGCCGGTGTGGTGGAGGATCACCTTCAAGGTCGAGTTGCTGACCTACAAGACCCTACATGGACAGTGATCGGGCTATCTGCAAGATCTCCTTTGGCCTTATCAACCTCTCTGCCCACTCCATTCTGCCAATGAGGGATTGCTAGAGATTCCCAGGGTTCGTTTTAGGTCATCGGGGCCAGAGCTTTTTCTTTTATGGCCCCAACCCTGTGGAATTCTCAACCTCGTCGGATAAGAGAGTGCCCATCTGCAGAGGCATTTAAGGTCTCTCTGAAGAGTTATCTATTTGATCAAGCATTTAAAAAAAATATATATGTATTTTTTTTATGCAGTTGTCTTTTAATTGGTTTTATATTTTGTATTTATTATGATGGATGTTAATTTTTGTTATGTTCTGAGCTTTGATATTCGAAAAGCTCATTATAAATAAATTTTGATTTGATTTAATTTGAGTTTAGTCAATCATGAACCAGGGAGGGTGCTTGGTCTATGGACAAGGTTGGAGGTGCTAAAAAAGAACAGAAACTTTAAATCTTTTCCAGGGGTGAGGTGAGTTGGCAGTGTATAGTGGCTGATATAAGCCTCCTAACATATTCTGAATTTCTTGTTCTTTATTAACTAGTTTATGTAATTGAGGGTCTTGTAGGTATCTAATACAGACATGAGTCTTCCTTGCTTGGAGGTGCCAGACCAGGTACATGCCCACTTGCTCCACCCTCTCAATATTCATGCATAAGGTAAAACAGCACTTTTTCCACCTTTAAATCCAGTTTTTACTGGATTTCCTATTTACCTGAAGGATTTGGATAAAAATAGAGTAATCTCCTTGTGCGTGGAAACTTTGGACAGCTTGGAGAATCTTCTGTAACTGCTTTAACTTTGCCTTCCTAGCTTTATATTGATGAGAGCCATGTGATATTAAATCCCCCTTCCCAAACCATTTTTAAAGTGTCCCATAATATTAAGGGATCTGTTGTTGGAGTAGAATTCTCCTGGAGGATTTGTGGGATCCAGGATTCAATTTATCTTAACAGGGATTCATCATGTGGAAAAGCCAAATTAACCCTCCAGTGCATATTTTTAATGGGCTTTCCTAGGGGAAGCTCCAATATAATCATGGCATCGTCTGAGAACTGAATATTACTATACCTGACTGAATGGACTCTATCTGTGTATCCAGCCAGGATAAAAAAAAATAGTTCAACCTTGCTAATGTATGGTATCAGGCTGAGTAGTGTGTATAGGCAGTTTATGGGGGACTGTGAATGACACCACTTGTCTACAAAGGTCAGGCGTTCAAATTTTGTTTCTCATGTACTTTCAGATGAAAGAATTTTGAAAGGGGCAGGGGTTAGAGGCACCCAAGTCAGGTTGCAGGGTGGTGTTGAAATCCCTGCCCAGGAGTAGATGCCCTTGCAAAAGGGGGAGCAATTTATTAATGAAAGTCTAAGCCAATGTTAACTAGACCCTGGGTTGAGATATAAATTTGCTAGTGTGATGGAAGTCCCATATAATGTCTCTGATAAAATAACAGCCCTAATTATTTTGCAAATTATACTTAATTTAAACTAGCAAGCCCCAATGAGCTAAGACCAATACTCCTCTTCATCATCCCAATGGGTGCCAAGAGAAACCATGTGCAGAACACCCATATTTTTCAAATTTGCTATGTTCTCTTTGCCGGAGATGGCCGTCTCAAACTAAAATAAGTTTCATCTATTTACAGTGGAACATTTAAATGATTATAAACCTCTTAATGGGGTTGTGCACTCAATTTATATTAAATAGAATCAATTTAGTCGTGCTGTAGTTGTCATGTAATAGAATGAATTGGTGCAATTAGCTAGATGCCTTAGAGGCCTACAGTTTCATTGTTACCCCCACGCTGTCCCCCACACCCCTGCTGCCTAATCTTTTGAAAACTGCCTGAAACAGTGAAAAAAAAGTTGATACAATGGTAAACAGAAAAAAAGGTCCCGAACAGGGGCCTGAAACAACATAGTCAGATTATAGAAAACTGAACAAGATAGTAAATAATCAACAGGGCTAGTAGTTCAATGTTCATTTGTGTCCTTCCTTTGCAGAGGGCTTGCAACTTTGATGCTCCTTTGCACAGCCTGATGGAAGGCCTCACATGAGATTAGACCTATGATCCCGATGCAACACATACTTGATTAGTATAATTATCAAACCAGGGTTGTGACATATTCCATGCAGATCCAGAAACCCACTGTAAGGTCCCCAGCCATAGCAAAGTTTAAGTAGCTTTATGTGCTATGAAAGAGAGGGGGTGAATTAAGGCATGCAAAACAGTTCCAGGTCTTAAAGAAAAAAAAAGAAATTTCAATTTTAACTTCCCAATGACAAAATGTCTTGTATAGTTCTTTGGTGCATTTGTACATATCCAGGGAGTACACAGAGGAGTAGGGGGACAAACCTCCCAAGGACCTGTGGGGAAGTGGGGCTGGGTAGGTGTAGTTACCAGGAATCCATGGAACAGTCTGGCTGGCCAAGGTGCTAGCATCTATAAGGAGCTAGTCTGTGTTTGGCTACAACAGTTTATATCCAGAAGAACTCAGGTACTGTAATTAATCCTTGAGACACACAGGGCTAATGTAATAGAATATAGTTTGTTAGGACCTTGGAGAGCCTGCTTCTATTATCAGCCAGGATGCAGTATCACTGTGGCTAAGTCTAGCTGTTAAATGTAAAATAATAATAATAATAAAACTTTATTTGGTTTTGTGCCTTTCAATTTACCAAAGTGCTTTAAAAAAAGTAACTAAAAAAATGACGTAAAACAGCAATACAAATAATCAATGAAATCTATTACTAAATATACTTAACTAACAAGTGCTTGGCCCCATAAATATGTTTTCAGTGCCTGCTTAAAGCCCCCCAGGGTTGCGCACTCCCGCAACTGAATAGAGGGGGAAGGTGAAGGGCATAGATACCATTTATCCATTTTCCATGAGCCCTGCTACTGGGTCACCTACCCTTTACAAAGACTTAGCTTGCAGGGAAGGCAGCATTTCATGACACATTCCATGCAATACCATTATAAAAGCAATTCTATATCATGCTGTAGATCAACAGACTGCCATGCTATAATGCTTGAAAGAAAAAAAAATGTGTTTTGTGCTTTGGAAATCACTCGCAGCTGACATACTCCCACTGTACCACCAGGCCTAGTCTGAGACCATCTCCCCAGAACCCCTCATCCCCAAGCATGCATCCTCCCAGTGGTGAGAATGTCCATAAAATCTTTGGAAATGTATATCAAAGGTATTGCAGTATATCACAGAAGGAAGATAACATCAGAAAAGTACAGCTTCATACTCACCACTTGAACTGCTGACAAAGCCAGTTGATTTGCTTCATAGCCACCTATGATTGTCGTGATCACTTCTCAGATGTAGGTGGTGGGGTATTAATGCCTGACTGGGAGATCTGAGGAAAAGCAAGGTTGTGTTTTTCTCAATGGTCTTTCTGGTGCATTGCATGTTGCCTTGGAGGGAGTTGGCCTGGATTCCACATCATTCCATGTCCACCTTAGCCTGCTCTGGGGTGTAATAAAAAATGTTTCCCTCAGGGTACTGAACCATCAATTTGGCTAGTTGGGGGACTGGAAGTTTAGGTTAGCCTGCTCCAGTGCACAGAGGTAAGGGGCATAGGTCTTCCTTTCTTGTTAGAGCTATGGGGCATAATATTTACCCACAAAAATTTGCCGGTCATGAAAGAGGATCTTTTTTTGCTGCCATGCCTAGGTTAGCACTAGTTCCTTAGTCCGATATTATACAACTCTCGTGACTAGTCAAGTTAAGTTTATTGCAGGAATTACTCCATTGAGTAGGCTCATTCATGAGGATGTCCTGAACATAAATCAGTAACATATACATAAATCAGCAACATGTACAGATACGCAGATTTAGAGGCAGTCTCTCTGCTGTGAGAGCACCGGCAGGGGTGACTGTATAGCCCCAAAACTCCAAACTCCTGAGTAATTAGAGCACTAAAGCTGGGGAGAGGGGGTAACCAGGTTAGTGCCTGGTTACCAAGGTAAATGTAGGTAATGTTTCCCACAACGGTGGTACTGTGGGAAGGAGGAGGAGGACACAAACCTCTGTCAGTGGGGGTCAAGGTGAATGGGCCCCATTTAAATTTTTTTTTTAATCACAGCGCTTATCAGGGCAATTGACTTTACAGTGTGTCATGACCACTGCATGAGGTGGCTTCATTAACACACAAAGTTGTTCAAATTTAATAGAGCCCAAACCAGATATGAGGAACTGGAAATGGGTGGACAAATACTTCTGGCCCTCCTGCATTTAACTCCACATCCCCAGCAAGCAGGGCAAGCTCAAGTGAGTGAGCACATGGCACCATGAGTGGAGATGCATGCTGGAGATGCAGGGGAAGTGGGGCATAAAGAATCCATCAAAAAGGCAAGAGTTGTCAAGAAAGGACAGCAGCCAATATCAGCCATGGAAGTCAGCAATGGACAACTATCAGGTCAGGAAACTCAAATGGGTAGTGCTATTAACATATGCCTCTTATGTCAGATGTTCTGCAAAGGTGAACAAATAGAGGGGTTTATATGTGATAAATGTATTTTAATCCAAACCTTACAGCAGGAAATAGCAAGCCTGCTCAACAGGGCGCCAATAAAGTCAGACATTGCAGCCTTATAAAGTTATATTGATCACATCAAGCCAGATAGAAACCACTATAGAAAGTGAAGAAATAAAAGAAACATATGAGGACACAGCCAAGGATGCACAGTTTACTGCAGACCTTGAGGTGGAAGATTGGGCAACTGTTAAAATAAATACAAGGAAACACAGGGGAGGTCAGATCAATAACAGTGCCCCAGTGTTACTACATAATAGATTCCCCCCTTGAATGACATTGCTGAGGTTAGAACACAAGAATCAGATATAAAACTAACCAAATTCCAGAAATGATATAGAAGCTGTCAATACTAACATCACAGCCAGGTTAGATTGATCAATCAATGTAAACGCACAAATAAACAATGAAAATAGCCACGTAAGTAAGGAAGAAGTTATAACTAATACAGACAATCATTTGTCAATGCCGAATGTTTGCTTGCTGGTATTGGCATTGGTAGTGCAGGAGTGACAGATGCATAATAGGAATGGCAATGAGGTATTGTAGTAATGCCAACTGCCACCCCCACCTTGCAGAGTGTGAGAAGTGTTGGGGATGTGTGCCTTTGTGCCATGGGCTGTAACAGTCATGGCAGACAGTTTCAGGTGTTCATAGGTGCAGGGAGATAGTAACAACTGAGGGGGTGGAGGGTGGGAAGGGTACTTATGAGGGGAAAAAGGGAAGGGTTTGCAGAGTAGGGCTTGCCATAGAAAGCATATGGATGCAGAGGTATGATAAAGATAGTAATGTTAAGAATGTAGTTGTACCGTATAGGCACATTTATTGCACTATTTGGTGGACATACAAACCTATGAAAGTGTCAGCAGAAACAGATCACCTGGCCTATCTAAGTGTGCTTCAGTGTGCAGGTATAGTAAGAGATCAGCTGTCAATCCATTCCCTCCAATACCTACATGTGAAGTGTGGACAATAGAGTCAGACTGCAGTCATTATTGATGGTATGTACTCGGTAAAACCATGTTAAACTTTTATATTGTAAATTAAATTAAACATTGCCCCAAGTTCTAAAAGAATAGACTGTTTACATTAAATGTTTTCACAGCATATGCCGTTCAAGAACCTATGCTCTGCTATATGTATGACTACATTTTTATACACTTTAGGTTCACAATGTGTATATAAAATATATATATCTGTTAGAAGACGTCCCATGTTATATAGCACTCTTAGAAAAAATGCAGTATCTTGCCATATCAATTGATTCAAATAAGCAGTTATGTTAATTCTATTGTTTCTAATTCCAAAAAAAATACTAAACTCCAAGTGCAAAATGTAGTAGTGTAAGTGCCACTCAATTCAATTTACTAATGTGCGTCAGTGAATGGGCTAGCCCATGACACAGTCAGACTGCACTTGTTATTGACAGTATTTACTTGCCAAAATGAATCACAAGCAAGTTTTATCCAATTCATTTTCAGCCCATAATTAAGGCTTCAAATTTATATTTATCGATCTGTCATCAAAGTGCAAAGTTGCTAGGCTGTAGCGTGGCTCTGTTACTATTCAATGCGTAGTATTCAATTATGCTAAAATTGCTGGACAATTAACTAAATTTCCAAATACACAAATAAGTAGTTTACATTGGAGGCAGTATAGCACAGGGGTTTAAGGTTCTGAGCTGCAAATCTGGAGACCTGGGTTTGAATCCCACAGCCCCAACTTGCATAATGTGTGACCCTGAGTAATTCACTTAACTTCCCTGTGCTGCCAGGTTGCATCTGTAAACAAGCTTTCAGCTTAGTATGTCTCTCCTGGTTAAACAGTTTGGAGGGGGAAAAAAAATGTGTTGTCTGTATATCCATGGCACCTCCGATCCATTACCTTAGGATTATGTATGCCTGATAGGCTCCTGATGCACATGTGACCTAAGTTTCGGATTTTGGTCTCTACCAAGCCCCTTCCCCTCCTTGGTGTCTTCAGTTTTAACTTGTGCATCTGATAAGAGACTGCATCACTGCCCCAAGCTCCAGCATATCAGCAAAGGAAAAAGTAATTACAACAATGAAATAAATAATGTTGCTCAGAGGTCAAACAGTTATTTTTATATATTTGGTTCAATATCTGTATAGCAAGAAATAGAGCACAGGATAAGGCATTATCTATCTGAGACAGGTTTGCATCATGAGCATTGCGTTACTGCATAAATAATTTACAGTTATAAGATAACAATCTAATTCTGAGCATGAGCCAGCTACTTTAAATATACCACCAGCAGAACTCCTCCTTCATGAGCGAGGATATTCTGTTTCTGTCCCCTAAGCAGTTGCTGACCAGCGACTTCCTAGAGGGAGACACAATACCAAAAGGAAAAAATTACAAAAGGGCTCCCTTCTATTGATTGTCCATAGGAGATCCTGCTCATTGTATCCCTCATGAGTGAGACGATGGTGCACTGTGCCTCTGCCCCCTTTCACCAAAATGAACATAAATAAGACTTTCTTGGGCTAAACAAGCCCCCCAACATGGTCTACCTGTTAACATTGGCTCTCGCTACTGTTCCCATTGCATTTGTTTTTTTAAAATTGGCTAACCTGGTCCCATTCATGGGCATTGTCTGGCTGTGGGGCCATGCGACTCCTAAGGGGGGGGGTCATAAAATAACAAACATGGAGATGTTCGGCCTCCCTGCTCGTTCTATCGCCATTTTGTCACCCCAGACTGCCACGCATGCTCTGTAGAGCCCTCACACATGTGCAGCACGTCTTGCAGCGATTGCGCATGCGCAATGCCCCACGACTCCATCTTGAAGACGGACAGGAGCGCACACACACACACACACATATGCAAGGAGTGCTCGTGCATGCGCGATAGTGATCCACTTCGCAATCATGCTTATTAATGCCCACAATGTGTAGAGAGCAGCTGCTACTATAAAAGGAACCAAATTAAGTCAAACAGAGGGGAACAGAAGCATTATGGTTATCCCATCACTCATTCAGCCATCCAGAATGAGCCTCTTAAAAGGGCAGCCCACAAGCAAGTTATGAACCTCTTAAAGGGGCATGTCTACCAATACAACATTATGGGGCTCAACACTGCTTACTGTTGGCATTCCCTTACAAGGGGTGGGGATGCCATTTATTGCCTGCCCTGAAAAGATTATGCACTGCACACCAAGCAGCAATAATTTCAGGGAAAGTAACAAAAAAAAAAAAATTCAAAATACTTCCATGGTTATTCCTTGGACTCTCTGCTAGCGAGTCTAAGATGATAAGAGAAAATAAATATGAGCAAGCTTCTGTGACCCCTGCTAGCAGTCCCAGTGTAGTTCCTGCACCCACTGCTGCATAGTACTGGGCAGAGAACCCCCTATGACTCCTGCTAGCAGCCATAGGGGTAGTTTTCTCGGGGATGCCTCACATTACTCTGCTACCTTGTAATCTGTGAGTGGATTTCTGCAAAAAATATTGCTTCTACATTACACCCCTCATTTTGAGGGAAGAAAGCCTGCTTCTCTGGTGTGCAATCCATTTGCAGTTAATCCATCCAAAAAAATTCTGGTTGATGCATGTTTCCTCTCCCAAGCAAGATCCTGACTCAACTACACAGTGACTGAATGACTGGGAACAACAACTGATTATCCTTGGGGGCAGACAGTAACTGATGACGTTATTGCAAAATAAATCTGGTACCCCTGGTAGCAGTACCTGTGTTTAGATGTACAGTAGAATATTTCAACACAGCAGCTCCAGAGTATGTTTTGGCAGATAAGCAACTGTTCAAATTTGCAAAACTGGCAGTCTTGGACATGTTAGCACTGCAGCCTCTACTAGCACCAGTTGTCTAGAAAGATATTAGCTGACAAATTGCTAGCACAGTATTCAAATTCTGAACATTATCACATCATACAGGCATACAGATTAATAGCTTCCTGAACACCCCTGCTAGCGGTACCAGGAGTTAAAGCAATATCTGATCCACATACTGTAAAAGAACACTAAATCTATGCAATGATTTACAGGAGGTAATATAATATATAATCAACCTGGTTCCCTTGCCAGTGGTTTCTGAGTTGTATTATTCACCAACAAGAACATGGTGACCCACTAACATCACTAACTTGTAAAAAGAGTACTCACAAACCCATCCAGAAAAGTTTCCTTGCATTGGAAGGTGTTTAAAATGCTCATGCTGTATTCAGCCATTCCTCAAATTCCGTGGCAGTAAATAAAAGCACCTGCAACCATTTCATGTTATTTCTATCCAAAAACACTCCCCACAGAGAAAAGGAAGCTCTAGGGACCAAAATGGAGACACTCGAATGTTATTTTGTGGCTTCTCAAACAGCATGAGCATCCCCCATGCTTCTTCATAGTTTCCAAATTTCCTGCTCCATGAGAACTGCAAGCTGACTGACTCTCAGCTCTCATGAGATCTTGGCCACCATCTCAGAGGAAGATAAACAAACAAGATTTGACTAAATCCAACATATCTTGCAATGGAGAATGGAGCTAGCAATAGTACAGTTTCTCAAGCATAAGTCCCCTAACTTTTAACACTGACAATGAAGGACAATTGAAGCAACATATTTTAAAGAAAAAAAAAAAAACAATGCGGATGATTCTTCCTCAGCTTGCCACACCCAAGGCAATAATTAGCTAAGACATCCATCCCACCTCCCCCCTCTTAAAGGCACATGCCTACATTATCCTAAAGAATACCAAGGCATATGAAAGGGGCCAGAATAAATAAATAAAATATAAATTAAAAAATAAATAAATAAAACACAGTACTGTATTATATTGGTATATATTGGTATATTAGGTTTCTAAACTGATGTTTAACTAAATAACTAAATAAATAAATATTGTGTCAATATACAAGGAGGTTTGATTACTATAAAATAACTATTTGGGAAATAGTGTACTTTAATAGTCATTTCTGTTACTGATATCCACAGTTTCCTTCTTTTAATTGCACAGTCACATATTAATTAAGGAGCCACGACTATGTACTGTGTATGACACAGTAATGCATACTTATGTGAATGCATGACTTAGTCCCATTAATTTTATACAAAAAAAGGCGTGAACAACATAATTTATCACATTTTTGAAATTTAAAGGATGCTAAACTTAAAGGATGCTAACAGAGCCATGTATTGTCGGAGATCTTTCACAGATGACCAAATAGATTCCACAGCCACAGGAGCGCAGTACATCAGGGCTATGAAATAATTAAAGGCTCTCATTCCTTAAGTGGGAATATACTCTTGAGTCCCGTTACATGCTGCCCAGAACAAGCATACCACTTTACTAAGGTGCCGGATGACCTGGAGCCCCTGCCAGGAACTTCAGAGTCTATCCACTATTAAATGAGCAAGTGGCCACCTTAGAACATCAGGAGTACCCTACCAGCATCCTAGACTGCTAAAATACTAAGTATGTGCCACAGTTCCCCATTACAAGGATAGTAGCACCTGAAGTGCTCACTCAAGACATGACTACACAACTGTATCTGAATCATTTTCTCTGTCCCTCTGTGCCTCTCCTCAGAATGACGTGCTCTCAATAGTTTTTTATGACACATTATGTCTTTTAAACTCACCACCTTCTTCTATCAAAAGGTAGAGAAAACTCCTTTATCATCTGCCTGACTCAAACACCACAAACAAAGTAGGTCTCATGAGGAGGAGGAACATTGAGGGACCAACCTAACTTGCTTTTCAAATTGGCAGCCATGACAAATATCATCACGAGACTTGCTGCTGTGATCTCGGATAAGCTCTCCACTCCCCCCCTTACCTATGCGGGATTAAGGGTATAGGTATCTGTCAGACAGTGTAGATTGACTGACAGTCACTGCTGCCATCTTGTGGAGAGCACAACTATGCTCACAAATGTCCAACCAGCAGAGAGGGCATTGGTTAAAAGCACCAACCAATCTGCATCTGTAGACCACAATGCGAATATTTAAATATATAGACAGTGATTTGAAAATCAATTAACAATGGGGTAAATACATCGGGGGCAGCACTGTTACCACAGCGGTGGGCAAGACTGCATAACACTGAGTCCCTCACTCACTCACTCTAGTCACATTTATAAGGACAGTGCACACTTTAATGCATAGGCACAACAATAGCCTGTACGGTGCAGAACATTATTGATTACTGTGGAGGGGAAAAGGAAAAAAAAATTGAGGAAAATAATAAACAGATAAAATAATATATATAATCCCCCCACCAACACCACTCTTTCTATGTATCCTTTCTCAACTAACTACAATGGGCAAAACAAAGAGCGTCAGCCAACACAGTGTGCTGCTAGCCCCACAACAACTAAGTATACTGTGTGCATCAGATGCAGAAGATGCACCCATGCCATCTGACCAGGGGGACGCTGGGGAGGACACCAATGAAAACACAAAAGACAAGGCACAAACAGATATGCCACCTGCAATCCCAAGTCCTCCACTAAGGGCAGGCTACCACGACTCAGTTATAGACACCATGATACAATTGCGCTGAAGCTCCACCACTTCGACCTACTCCAGAAAATGGCCAATATTTTCATCCTGGTGCAAATTGAGGAACATCTGCCCTCAGTCACCATCGATACCCAACATACTGATGTATCTGCAACAAGGCATGGACAAAGGGCTAGCAACTGTGACACTGAGAGTGCAGGTGTCAACAATAAGCGCTGCAACAGGACCCATTGAAGGAACCTCTCCGGTATCTCAGCCCGACATTATCCGTTTCCTCAAGGCAGCAGGCAACCTGTGCCCCAGACTAAAATAGACCGTCCCCCATGGGATCTCACCTTAGTACTAAATGCCTTGACAGAGTCTCCCTTCGAACCAATCTCAAACATTGAACTGTACTGGTTAGGACTGAAAACTGCCCTGCTGGTAGCGGTGTGCTCCACCCACAGAGTCAGAGAATTAATATCCCTATCCAGTATGGAACCATTCACCACATTCAAGGATCAGGGTGTCATACTAAAAACGGTCCCATCATTCATACCGAAGGTCAACACCACGTTTCATACAGACCAGATCATTGAGCTCTCGACTTTTTTCATGGAGCCAGCCAGTGACCGGAGCAGGGCCCTTCACAAACTGGACATCAAAATAACACTACAAGCATACATTGAAAGGACAGCTCCACTCAGATATTCCAAGAGGCTGTTCATCATATCATCAGGTAACAGAAAGGGCCTACCAGCAGCAAGGAGCACTATCACTACTTGGATAAAGAAAGCCATCACAGAAGCATACAAGGCAACACACAAGGTACCACCTATGGGAATAAAAGCACATTCAACCAGGGTGGTAACAACCTCTTGGGCAGAGAGAAACACAGCTACAGCACAGGAGAGATGTGCAGCAGCAACCTGGTCCACTATACATACTTTCACAAATTACTATAGATTGGACACAGACATTAGAACAAAAAATTCCTTTGGACATAAAGTCCTAATGACTGCCACAGTGACGGACATGTAAGAGAATCTTAAGCATTGGTACATGATACAAATATGAAAACACATCATGCTCTTCCCTCCCGTATTACTAAGGTACTGCTTTTGAATCACCCTAAGGTAATGGATCGGAGGTGCCATGGATATACAGACAACACAGTGATAGTTTACTCACCTGGTAAAGGTGATTGTGTTACTGTATATCCATGGCACCCCATCCCACCCGAGGGAGCATGATAAAGCAATCAGTAACATCTAACATTTAAGTGGCACAAGATATACAAGCATTATAAATGTATTGTGATAACGGAATAAAGTAATATTAAAAACTAACCACGATTCTGAGATTATGATTACTGTCTGTGCATACTGTAGACATAGCCATTTATTTTTACAGATATGGAAGCATCGAAACTGAAGACACCCAGGAGGGGAAGGGGCTTGGTGGAGAACGAAATCCAAAACTTAGGTCACATTTGCATAAAGCAGCCTATCAGGCATACATAACCCTAAGGTAATGGATCAGAGGTGCCATGGTTATACAGTAACCCAGTCACCTTTACAAGGTGAGTAAACTACCATTTTTGGTTTTTCCTTTTCAGTCAATCACATACAGTGTAATGTAGAACTGAAGCATAACATTTAAAATTCAAGAAATATTGAACATTGGATCAAATCACTTTATTTTCATCTTGTATTACTTCTGGCTGTCCTTTTTCTTAGTTTTTTTTTGCTGTCAAGATCGATAAATATGAATTTGAGACCTTAATTAAAGGTTGCAAATGAATTGGATAAGATTTGCATGTGACTCTTTTTAGCGCGTAAATAGCATCAATAATGAGTGCAGTCTGACTCTGTTGTGGGCGAGCCCATTCAGTGCCAGTCATTAGTAAATTAAATTAAATTGAGTGGCAGTTATACTATGATACTGTGAATTTGGAGGTTAGTATTTGTTTTAGAATTAGGAACAATATAATCAACATAGCTGTTTATTTAAGTGGATTGATATGGCATGATACTACATTTTTGTTTGAAGGTATACTGAATGGGACATCTTGTTACACATACATATTTTATATATACATTATGAACCTAAAGTGTTTAACAATGCAGTCATTCATATAGCATGGCATAGGTTCTTGAATTGCATATGCTGTGAATACATTTAATGTGTAGAGTCTATTATTTTAGAGCTTTGAGCAATGTTTAAATGTATTTGTAATATAAATGTTTAACATATAAATGGAACATAAGCTTTAATGGCCACTTTGTTGATAAATTTAGTTGCATTTAAGTGATTAAGGTAGTTGTTAAATTTTAGGATTTTCTAATTATGTTGCACGTGCACTTTGAGACTTGAAGAATGAGGGGGATATGGAATCACCCCCTCAGGAAGTCACACGGTGACGCACAGGGGCTAGTAGTGCAGCTAGTGCCTAGATACACCTATACTCGGGTGAGGCATATATATGGTAGGAGACAGTACTTTTGTATTACATTGAATTGGTGTAAGCACTTTATTGCAATTTGTAGTTAAGTTGTGGAAAATAAATAATTGTTGCATTATTTAAAGTGCTATGGAAAGTTTTTTCTGTTTTTAACCCCTTCTGTTAGACCACCCATGAATTTGCTCACCATTAACACAGTTGGCAATAGTATTTATTAATAATGGAATTTGCCCTTTAAGGGGCAGACCAAGTTGTCTAGGTGCACCCCTCCGCCAAGCTGGAGACAGCATGCTCAGAAGGGGAAGGGGAAGGGAAGGGGAGGAATAAAAAGGCAGAACAATAGGCAGGAAAAAGGAAGGGGAGGGGCTAAGGCAGGTATATAATGGACTGCATACGAGTGGTTCAGCCACTTTTTGCTGAAGTTTTGATTTACTTAAAGCTATAGCACATCAGATTGGTTGAGAGGTTTGTGCACTAGGATACAGCAGGTAAGAAAAAAAGATATATATATATATAATAATAGTTGTATTACTCTACTTGAGGAAAATGGTTTTAATGAAAATTGTAGGTGGTGTCTCATTAGATTTCTGTTGGAGTGAATTTTCTTAAAATTGAAGAATGCTGAAGTGAGCCTGTTTAAAAACCTGTAGGGGATAGTTCTTTTGGCATTCAGTGCCAGCATTTTTATATGTTGGAAGGTTGAATTTACAAAGACATGAGGGACAAAGGAGAACGCATGCAGGCAGGGTTTCAGCCAGTGAAAAAGTGTTCATTTAGGGGCCTAGCTGAACAAGCGGGTGGAACTGAACTGCATTGTTGCAGGATGTAGGGGAACACTATAGTGCATTTGCTAGTCAAGGTGCTGGTTTTTTGGCTTCCAGTACCAGCGCGAGGAGGAAAAGGACAATGTGAGCAGACAAGGTTTTGGCCTTCAAAGGGAGGGTAACAAAGGTTTTGGTAAAGGGGGACTGCATGATGCTGGAGAACACCACTAATTGGTTATAAATAAAAGACTGGTTTTGGTTCTGTTAGTGCTAGGGGGAAGTAAGGAGCTTTTAGCATCACAAAGGAAGGAAGCAGAGAATCTCATGGAGGAATCTCACCGCCAAGTGAGAAATTTAGGAACGGAGACAGCTACCTGCTGGAAGGGAGTGAGGGCAGCAGGTGTAGGGGTCATTGTGGCCTAGCAGCAGAAAGGGAAGACAAATGGGGCTTTACCTGGAGCCTGGAAGGGCAGAATGGCATGCAGTGGGCCTGGAAGATAGTCAGAAGCCAATTAGGGAAAAGGGAAGTGCATGGTGGAGAGGAAGGGGGTATCGCTGTGTGGCTGGCCAGAAACCGGCGGGGGGGGAAGCAGTGAGAAGCGCTGCAGTGGGAGGAAGAAAAAGGTAAGGAGCAAGTGGTAGGGCATGGCTAGTACACCACAGATAGGCCTACGAGAAAGGCCTGGCATAAGGACAAAGAACAGCACGTGGTGTGACTTCACACGCCAGGGGACCAGGCCATGAAAGTGAGCAATGGGAAGAGCTGCTGAGGCTAGAAAAGGTAGCTTGATCGCGAGGGATAAGGGCAGGGCTTGAATTCATGCTGGTTGGTAGCTACTCCATTAAGTGGGGGCCAATGGCCCAGAGGGAGCCGAATTTTAAGGGCTGCAAGATGCCATGGGGGGTCACAGAGGAAGGAACAGGCCTGAAGGCTGGTGAGAAGGCCCTGGCCACATGGTGTGATGTCACACACCAAGAGGATCAGGCAATAAGCTGGGGCACAAAATGCGACATTAAGGAGCAAGGGTAGTAAAAAAAATATATATGTATAAATAAATAAATAAATAAATAAATAAATAAATGGGAAGCAGAAGGCCTAGAGGGAGGGGTCTGCTGAAAAAGGGTTTGTGGCCCTGGAGGGGCACAGAGGAGAGAAGGAGCACAGCAACCCGGGTCACAATGGGACAAAGGACAAGAGGCCAGTTAGGCCCAGCAAGGCACTTGGGGGGGGGGGGTTAAAAAAATATATAAAAAAAAATACGAATGGGGATAGGAAAATGAAGACAAGTTGGGTTTAACCATATGGATGGATGAATAAAAGGGATTAATAAAAGAAATCTTGTCAGTTGTCATTGCAGATATCACTGGAAAGGAGACATGGCACCAAAGAAGAGCAGACCTTCCAAAGAGGATGCCTACAGGGCTATCCTAGAGCTGGCCAATAAAGCTAACAGGATGTGGAAGATGGTGGAAGGGGAGGAGCCAGGGTGTTCTGGAGAGAAGCAAAAAACAGGGAAGAAAAAAGGGGGCAGAGGAAAATGGCAGGCTGGGAGATTACATAGCCCACCTCTGACGGGGGTACCTCCCAGGGTGGCTAGTACAGTACCACTGCACCCCACTGAGTGAGTGCCATTAGTACCTCCCTTGGACGAGATAGTGGTTTCCCTGGCAGAGCCCAGGACAGAGACCCTGGTTCCTCCCCAGCAGCCAGGTGGGCAGCCAGTCATCCAACCACAAGGGGATAGCCCAGGGCATCATGATGAAAGCAGCCCACCAGGAACAGACAGAACCACAGGTAGTGTATCTGGGTCAGTAGGTGAAAGCATAAAGGAATACATAGGCCAAATTATTTCAGGGCTTGGGACAGGGGGTTTGGGCCAGATGGAGGTAACAGTGGCAGAAATTAGATCAGACAAAGAGTTGATGAAGGAAGGGGAAAAGGGAGTAGAGAATGAAGGAAAAGGGACAAGGGAAGTAGGAAATCCAGGAATGAGAGTAGGGGAGCATGTCCCACTGGCTACAAAAGAGAAGATATGGAAAGGGGAATATGTGGATATATTTGCCTTAGTGAGCCGGAAGGCAGCAGCAAAATACAATGAAACAGAGAGCATTGGGAAAAGCAAGATGGCAGCAGCCGTGGTTTTCTTGAGGAAGAAAAAGGAGGATACATTTACAAAAGGAAAGACTTGGGATGGTTGGTTTATAGGTTTTGCCACTTACTCAGCGACAGTGATGGAGAAGAAGCCAGAGCTGGGCATCCCACTCATCACTTACTCCCTGATAATAAGACGGGCGAAGGCCAAGGGGAAGTGGGATGGATTTATTACAATTAATTCTTTCAACAAAGAATTGCAATGTATGTGGATGTGAGGTGGGACACAAAACAGTTAGTTCTCTGGACGGATTATGTAACAGATCAGTCCACGCCAGAAGGAGAGATGGTCAGAAAGGGGACGATTCCACAGAGATGTTGCTGGGGCTACAATAGGGCTTTTTGCTCATTGCCACAGTGCCACTTTCATCATGCATGCTCAAAATGTGAGGGATCACACCCAGCAAGCAGATGCAGGAATGACATGCGCTCAAGGAACCCAAGAGGCAGGAGGACAAGGAATCAGGCAACAGTTTTTTCAGGAGGGACAAGGGTATAGGGGTCAGGCATGGAATAAAGGGGGAGAGGCAGAGGACAGGCAGGTAGGGGGGGTCAGTGCTATTGAACAGCAAGGCCAGTGGAAGAACGGGGAGGGACATTGGGGAAAAAGGTAGAAAAATGGGCAGGGGGGTTATGTAGAGAAGCAAGAACTCCCGTTAGGATAGAGGCATGGGAAGAATGGTTGGACAGATACCCAAATGAAAGGGTGGCTGAGATGATCAAAAAAGGCTTTCAGACAGGTTTCCCATTACAATGCGGGGTTCCGAGGCAGGTAAGTGAGGCAAACAACCTGGGGTTAGTGAAAAGGAAAGAAGAAATTTTAAGACAAGAAATAGATGGAGAAATAGCAGCGGGGAAGGTAGAAGGGCCATTTCACACTCTTCCCCCTTCAGAATTTGAGGGTTTCCCCATTGGGTTTGGTCCCAAAAAAGCAGCAAGGAGAGTACAGGGTGATTTATCACTTGTCATTTCCTGAAGGGGACTCGGTGAATGATTGCATCTGTAAGGAGCATAGCAAAGTGACATATGCCACATTGGAAGAAGCAGTGCAAGCCATCAGAGCAACGGCTGATGCATGGATGGCAAAAATGGATATAGAGTCTGCTTTCAGACTGCTGCCAGTTAGGAGAGAGGACAGGGACCTGTGGGGTTTTAAAATAGGAGGACAATACTATTCTGACAAGGCGATGCCTATGGGATGCTCCATAGCATGTGCCACATTTGAAGCATTCAGCACCTGCTTGCAGTGGATATTTTAAGAAAAAACTGGTTACAGGATGGTCATTCACTATTTGGATGGTTTCCTTCTAATAGGCAGCGGGAAAGAGGAGACAGAAAAAATGTTGACCAGTTTCCAGGAGCTATGCAGAGAATTAGAGGTCCCCCTGGCACCAGAGAAGACTGAAGGACCCGGTAAGGTTTTAGAATTTCTGGGTATTGAAATAGATGCCTCAAATGAGGTCTTTAGATTGCCAGACAAAAAGGTGTCCAAGTTGAGGGAACTGATTAAAATACATACAAGTAGGAGGAGAATATAGCTAAAGCAGGTTCAACAGGTTTTGGAACACTTGAACTTCACATGCCGAGCTATTGGCCCATGGAGAACCTTCACAAAACAACTAGCTAGGGCCACAGTGGGGGTAACCAGGCCACACCACTGGAAAGACATGTCAAAAGGAGTTAAGGAAGACTTTAAAGTATGGGAAGAGTTCCTCAGGAGCTACAATGGGTGTTCCTTTTGGCAAGATGACTGGGTATATAACACAGACCTCAAACTTTATATGAATGAAGCGGGAGGCTGGGGCATGGGCGCTATTTGAAAGGAAAATGGTTTACAGAACCATGGCCTACAGAACGGGTAAGGGAGGGAAAAGTAAAGGATATAACATTGCTGGAGATCACGCCTGTTTGGGCCTGCACCTCGGTGTGGGGGGGAAGAGCTGTGGAATCAGAAGGTGACATTCTGGTGTGACAACAAGGCAATAGTAGACGTATTAAACAACAGAGGAGCCAGGTCAGAAATGGTCACACAGGTACTACTGCAGTTGGTGCTAAGGGCCTTAAAATTGAATACATCATTCAGAGCCAAACATATAGAAGGGGCACACAATACCCTGGCTGACAGCCTTTCCCGTCTGCAGTTGGATAATTTCTGGAGGCTAGCACTGACAGCAGAGGAGTAAAAAACACCCATACCAATCAACATCTGAGACATTGGCAAGAGGGAGCAGAACTGTTGTTTTGCAGCTTATGGTCACCAAGAACTCTGAGGGTCTATGAGGGGGCTTGGCAGGTGATGCAGACATTCAGGGCGACACACCACATGGAGGTAAGTAGGCCACTTACAGAGGAACAGTTAGAGAAATTTACAGTGGAGCAATGGGAGAAGGGAACCGCCCACACAATGATGGGGGTCTATTTAACTGGGATTAGCTTGGTCTGCAACCTGAAAGGATGGAAGGACCCGACAAAGTCAATGTTAATTAGAAGGATACTGCAAGGATGGGGTGGATTAAAGCAAAAAACAGCAGACAACAGGCAACCATTGGGGAACAGTGGCTAGCAAGACTAAAACGAGCATTACTGGCAATCTGCAGATCAAAGGACGAAGCCCAACTTTTCCATACGATCTATCTGGTAATGTTTGCTGGGGCCATGAGAGTGAATGAGGTAGTAGGGCATGGCAGAGCGGATGAAGAAGAGGGGTTAGACTTGGAGGATACAAGCTGGGGGATGAGCGAGATACAAATCAGGAAAAAGAAATCAAAGATGGATCAGGGAGGACAGGGCTGTACGGTGACCTTAAAGGCCCAGGGAGATGGCACACTGTGCCCAGTAAAAGCTTTGTGGACTTACACCGCAGAGTGAGTGGATAGAACTGGGAGGTTATTTGTACACAGAGATGGAAAAAAGGTCACAAGTTGTCAGGCCACAGCCATGCTTAAAAAGGGCATGCAATTTCTGGGGGAGGACCCAGGTAATTATTCCTCACACTCTCTATAAATAGGGCTGCTTCTCCGTGGGCAGCAGCAGGGGAAATGGTGGTTAATATGTTGGATAAAGGACGCTGGTGGTCTGACAGTTACAAGAGATACATTCGAGCACTAAAGTATGGAGACTAACAAATCATCTGTATTTTTTTTGCGCATACAAACTGGGGGGGGGGTATTGAACTGAATAATGGAAAGGATCCAATGAACAGGTATAAGATGTATTTTGTTTAAATCCCATAGGAAGAGGGAGAATAATGGAAGTCTGGATATGTGGCCACTCCTATATTTATTGGGTGGAAAAGAGAGCTGAGAAAAAGGCCAGGGGAAGACAGCTCTACCAGGATGTTAAAAAATGTAGGTTGGTGTGGCGTGTCATCAGAGGCATGAGACAGGGACAGCTGCTTCCCACCCTAAAAGAAATGAAGCAGCAGCGAACAGTTCCAGACTTAATTATCATACATCTAGGGAGGCAATGACATAGGGAGAAAACCATGGGTGGACATGCACATGCAGATTAAGAAAGACTTGGAATTAATACAACAGTGGTGGCCAAGGGTATGCCTAGTATGGTCAGATATGATACCAAGAAGGGTATGGAGGAATGAACACAACCATAGAGCTGTAGACAGGGCCAGAAGAAAAATTAATAGACGGGTAGGTACACTGATAAGAAAAATGAGGGGGGCCAGGTAATACTGCGAGAGGTGGAAGAGTGGGTAGCAGATTTCTACAGGTCGGATGGCTTACACCTGTCAGATTTAGCCATAGATATGTTTAATACAGAAACTATGGGTTTTATAGAAGCATAGAGGAAGCATGCAGAAAAAGGAAAATAAAAAAAAGGGGGAGGAATGAGGAGGTCCCCTAAGTGTGGAGGGCAGCAATATCCTAAATGGAGTTGAAAGCCAGTCATCCAATGCAAGCTGGAGTCTGGCTAATGGAAAAAAGGTGGGGTAGGAGGGGAGGGGGGAAGAAAAAAGAATAGGATGAAAGAAAGAAGGAGCTGAAGGAGGAAAAGCGGTCTCACTTATCACTGTTACCTAACAGAAAAAGAGAAGAAGAAGGCACCCAGGTTTTCAGCTGGGGAAGCGAGAAGAGGAAGAAAGAGGGATGATCAGAGATTGATATATGGATGCAATAAAGTACAATTGTAAAAGAAACTATAACAAAAATGATGAGATGGAAAATAGAATTATGATATACAATAAATTAACTGCCAATCTGAGCACAACATACAATAGTCTTTGTCTTTTTTGAGGGAAAAAGGGAGGAATGCGGGATAAAGAGCTCTCAAGTTGAAGCTCTTTTTATGTGGCTGAGCAGCCCTGCGATTGAGGGTAGCAGATTTCCATTTCTCTTTTTGGATTTCTAAGTTTGTAAATATGGTTTGAGAACAGTGCTGTACTTTGATGTGTCTTATCTGTAGAATAGTTATTGCTATAGAGCACTTTGTAGCATTGAAAAGCAACAGAAAGTGATACTTTGTATGTTTTATGACATGCTATCAGACAGGCAGTCTATGGCTACAGTGTTTCTATCTCCTGTTGGATCTCTGGAGGTCTGCATTTGAAACACAGCAGGGGGTTTCTCCTAAATCAGGAAGAAATGACAATCATTGAAGTGCTGCCATGTACTGCAATGGTTTTGATTAATGTATTTTATATCTATTAAACAATGCATTGAAGGAGGTATACAACGACAGTGTGGAGTGGTGCAACATTAGCAGGACAGACATGTCTTCCACAGGACATAGTGACAGTAGATGTAAGACAATTAGCAACATGTCACATTATCAGACTATATTGTGGCTTATATGTTTCTCTGACTTATTATTGTGAATATACTATATGTGTATGCATGAACATACAAAGAGCTGGTAAATCTAACGGACTGTTTCTGTCACCGGTAAACTGCAGGTATCCTATTGATGTTGCTTATGTGAAAGGTGCAGTCACAAAGACACCAAAAGGGTCAGATTAGGTGTGGTCTGTTTACCAGCAACCTGGTTCCCAGGAACTTAGTTTAGGGGGATGATAACAGGGGTTCACAGATCCCTAGACAGTGTTCCTTTGATATAGAGTAGCAGTCCTGTAACTTGCTCCAAAGGAGCACTACATTAAACTATTTCCCTGTAAAAGGCAATATCAATAATCTATACTAGTCATTTCCAAGTGAACTGCTCCATTTCCCTAAGTGATAAGAATCACCACAGACCATACCACTCAACACATCCTGTTGCCATAAGAAAGGGACAGTGTGTACAAAACTGGGGACAGATACTTGACCTGTACTGGGGCAACAGCATCTTTGAAAACACTGAAAATATTCAGGTTTAAAAAACAGATGCAATATAAAACAATGGAAAAGGGTTTTCTAAAAAATAAGTTCAACTATCAGTGTTTCAAATCCCCGCTCTTCAGTGACAGGGATACCTCAGTTAAGAGGGACCTGGGAAGTGCTGGGTGGCTCAGCACCAACCTGCTGCACTCCAGTTTCAGTGTAAACTATAAACTGCTATGAACCAGTTTAGTTTTCTGAAAGTTGTTTCTAAATTATTCACTAGAAAAAAGTGAGCAGTAAAGAAAAATTCCTAAAAATTAGAGCTACAAAAGTGAAGATTTTATATGAAGCCTAAGGTGAATACAGCAGATGGGGAAGGGATTAGTATGGTGAAGTAAATTCAAACTAACTCCATGTAAGTTAGGTGGGAATGGGGTCTGAGGAAAATAAGAGAAAAGGCAGATACAAAAGGACAAATTACAAATTGTAACAACCAGAGAGTGCAGGAGTGAAAATGAGTGGCAAGAGAAGAGGCCAAAGCAGAACTGGGTTGGGGAAGGTTGTCTAAGTACTGGAGCAGCCTTGTGTAATGAGATCCTGGAGTAAGATTTTGAAAGAGGATAGTCAGTAGGTAGCACACTTGTCTCTGAGGCCAGGAGATCAGAGGGCTGTGGGTTCAGTTCCCACACCTGGCAGTTGGGGTGATATCCCAATACTGATGCTGTAGTGTAGCATAGGGTGTGCTGCACTTCTGAAGTGCTGTCTTACAGATGAGACATTAAACTGAGGTCTCATATGCCTGGATTGGTGGTAGTTCAGGTGGATGTTAAAGATCCCATGGCAGATAGTTATTGAAAAGAGTAATGGAATTTTCCCCAGTGTCCTGGCCAAATTTCCCCCATTCACTGGAAATGCCACAATCAGAGCTTAATCTGGTTCAGATCTCACTTGGCATTCATCTGTGTGGGATTGTGAAGGGGGGGATAGTTGCAAAGTGGGGTGCTAGCTGCACACTCAAGCAGACTTCATAGACCATGTGGCCTGTATCTGCTGGTAAGTAGTAAGTAAGATGAGGAGCAGAGAGCAGAACAGAGATTGTTACAGATGAGGAAAAGGTAGAAGAATGCAGGCTGCTCAGAGGAGGTTTTATAACTAGAAATGAAAAAAGAGCTTGAATCAAGGAAGAAGAGAGAAGTGAAGGTGGGAAGAGTGAAAAGAGATAACCCAAGTAGTTGAACCACAATGTTCAGAGGCAATCGGTGCAGTGTGAGAGATTCCGGGTATCTAGGGAGGGAACACCTGGACTGCATGTTCAGACGAGCTGTGTAGTGCAATTAGCTGTTTCTTTGAGGAAGATATGGGACCTGGATTAAATCTCTCAAATTTAAAAAAAACACAATAGAAGGGGAAAGATGTGCACCTATATAAAATGTTGACAAAAAAAAAAACATAAAAACCACCCGAGCTGCAGGAGACTATGTGCCGATACATGAGCTGACCAGTAACTGTGAAAAGGGGAAAATGCTAATACTGACTTTGCAGAGATTTACAAATCACAGACAGTATGTGACAAAAAGTCAGTGAAGTGACCCTAAGATCATATCTTAGCAAGTTTGACAAGACTATCTCCTCCTGCATTAATATATGTATTCTATAACCCCCCATTAATTTGCCAGACATGCCTCACCTTTGGCATTCAAATGACTGACTAAAAGCAAAAATAGGGTTGGCACTACAGTCTAGAGGTTAGAGTAACATGCTATAAATGAGCTTGATAAATCCTGTAGACTTATTTATTAATTATTTATTAAATTTTGTTAACCGGGTTAGCCCACTGGGCGCCGAAGGTCCCTTTTTCAGGAGTGATCCAGAGTTAGTGTCATATTGCTGAGCAAGTACATGCTAGTAACACAGTGAAGGACATAGCATACAGGATTACGACGGCAGTATGCAGTTTTCACCTGCGTACTTAGCTGAGTTGACTTACCTGGGTTTAATTCTCACAACCTCCACTTGCATACTGTGTGACTCTGAATAAGTAATTTAACCTCCCAAGTGCTCCTGGTCACCCTTGAAAACAGGCACTTATCTGGTTACCAAAAGAATTAAATAAAAAATGTGAAAAAATGTGCTACTTGATCATCCAATGTTAAATAACATAACACATATTAGAAAGTTCAGTGTGTAAGGAAAATAGTGATACAAATGTGTGTGACATTATATTACAGAATCAAAGTCTGCAGTGCAGTCTGAGAAAGATGTGGGAACATAAAAACAGACTGTACACAGGAGAGCTGAATAAATGTGTAAAGTGCAATGACACAATCAAAAGTGCATCAATGCCTAACAAACACAATAACTGATTATCATGCACATTCGGAGCTGATTGGTTCCTTTGACATGTATTAGGCTTATTAAGCAGTCTTGTGTGCAATCCATTTTGAGTGTGTGTGTGTGTGTTTTGGTTTTCTAATCCAGGGCTGCACCTTCAGATGAGCTGCAGTAGTGCACTTAGTTGTTTCTTTGAGGAAGATATGTGACCTGGGTTAAATCTTTTAGATTTGAAAGACCCAGTAACATGGAATCATATGCAGCTATATTAAAGTAAAAAAAAAATATGTCAGTTATCACAAGGCTTATGCATCTTGTCCAGGTAAAAGTAAGTCTGAAATCAAGATCACAATGAGATGACACCCTGTTATGGCACATCATTGCTTTCTGCACTATCTGATGTCAGGGATCACATCACGTGGACAGCAATTAAAGGCAGATGCAAGGGAAAACCAGTACTTGTTATTTTAGTGTTATAATACATTAATTCTTGACTATCTAAGCATCAAAAGGTCTCCAGTCATGAACATATTGAATGGCTCACACCATTTGGTGGACAATGGCAAATGTTTTTTGAACACATGGCTTAACTGAAGCACTGCAGAGGACTGAGACAGAGAGGGGACAGTGACCTTTTATATTATTTTTTATTGTTTTAATCCTTCTTGTTTTTTAGGTGCTTTGCCTGGCAATTTTTTACAAGCATACATTGATATTAATGAACTATAAAATAATTCAACAGTAGATTATTGAAGAGTAGCCTATCAGATATGCAATATCTAATTTTCAATAGCGTCTTGCTATATGTGTGTTAATATCTGTGGTTATTGTGTAATGTTGGAATACCCTGCTTAACAAGGTCTGGGGATTGTTCAAATCCACCAGCAGTAGCACAGACTGGGAGGAATATAGAGAATTAAGGAATTACTGCAAGAAAGCCTCCAAATATGCCAAAACTAAGTACCTATGTGATCTCCAGACTAGTCACCTCCGTGACCCCAAGAAATTCTGGAGCCAAATTGACCTGTTACTTAGGTGCCTCCTGCACAGGATGGAGCTATGCTCATCGGAGACACCTTGACCAATGACCCATCCATAGTAGCAGAGACCTTCAATGTCTCCTTCTAACCCAGGCGGACCCTTCCCCATATCCCACCTGGCGATCCCTCTCAGATGACACCACCTGGGAAAACACACAACCCCAGTTTCACCTCAAACTGGCCAAACCTTCTGAGACTGCCCTCCTGCTCAGGATTAACCCTGATTCCTCACCAGGACATGATCTGCTTGAACCTAGACTGCTGAGGGCTGCTGCCCCTGCCATTGCCCTCCCTATCACTTGGCTCATCAACAGATCCTTCCTTGAGGGCAAGGTACTGAGCAAATGGAAAGTAGGCACCATAGTCCCGGTTCACAAAAAAGGGCCTATGGACAGAGGGGGAACTTTAGGCCAATTTCTCTCCTCTGCCCTCTCGCAAAAGTTCAGGAGAGACTGGTCCACAACCAGCTACATGACTACCTACAGCGCCACTCCCTCCTAGCAGATATTCAACACGGCTTTAGAAAAGGCCACGGCACTGACATGGCCCTCATCCGCTCACATCTGATGCCTTGATGCCATTAACCAAGGATCTCTCACTGAGCCCTATTTATCAACCTATCAAAGGCTTTTGACTTAGTCAACCACAGCCTGCTGCTCACCAGACTTCGCCTCCTTGGTCTAGATGGCCTCCTACTCCTGGTTTGAGAGCTACTTACTAAACAGAAGTCAAAAGTCACCTGGAAGGGAACACAGTCCAGCATCCATCCAGTGGTCTCAAGGGTGCCCCAGGGCTCAATCCTGGGCAGCCCCTTGCTTTTACTCTCTGTCAATGACATAGAGTTGACTTGTGGCTGAGCAATCTCATCCTTATGCTGATGACACTGTTGTCTACTGCAGTGACCCATTACCCAGTGTCATCACAGTAAACTCCAATCTAATCTCACTACACTTCAAGCCTGGTTCTCCACCAACTCTCTGCTACTGAAGGAGGAGAAAATGAAGGCTGTCTTGTTTGGGCCCAGGCACCTCGGTCGAGATAGGAGTGACTTTCTTCAGCTTAAACTGAACCAGGGGAAGCGGGTCGAGGTCCTCAACAGGATCAAATACCTGGGGATACTTCTTGACCATGAACTGTTCTACAAGCCCCACATTGACTCACTTACCAAGTCCATCCACTAGAGACATGGACTTTCTACCTACTGGGAAACTCCTCACTGACGGGCTTGGCGTGCAATCTCAAACTGCACACTCCTCCCCTACCTCTTGTACGGAGCCCCCCTACAGCAGTTCCTATGAGATGGGGAACTCAAAAAACTAACAGTACTTTACCACAGAGTTGCATGCTTTGCCACAAACTCTCCTCCTAGGAGACATCACTGTGAGGTCCATGCAGACCTCTACTGGCCAACTTTACACCATAAACTGGCCTACTCCACCTTCTGCCTGATTTATAAACTCACCACCACCAACTCTCCTCCTCACCTCCGTGGGCTGCTAAACCCCAGAGTACAAAGCAGAGAAATGAGGCCTCATCCAGCCAGCCCCAACCATCTCCCGATCACGCACCAACCTCGGTAGCGCTCTTTCTTTACACTGCCCCATACCTCTGGAACATGCTCCGGCTAATCTGGGTCAAGAGGCTCTCTTTTCAAGGATTCAAGGCCGGCCTTAAGGTCTACCTGCTGGAGCTTAGCCTATGTGGCTGCACTCCTAGTCCTCCTTTCTCCTACCAGACCTAATGTTTCTCTCATGCCCTGTTGTGAAATAGCTGAACTATTGACCTCTACTAACTCTGTATTGTTACAATTGTTCCACCAGATTTGCCTACCTGTAATTGCTGTCTCTCCAGTTGGTGCTGTCTCACTTCTACTCCTTGTACTACTGTCTGATGTATGTAATATTGGTGTATGTAATTTAACCCTGGGTCTCTCCTGAAAAAGGGACCAGTGGTCTCAGTGGGTTTATCCAGTCATCAAAATCTAAATAAATAAATAAAATAAATGACTGATGTTACCTAGGACAGTTGTCTTAAAAAAAACATTTACCGTGGGCACTTAGGACATCATTGTAATCCCCCCACCTTTCTATTAACTTAATTTATGAAATATCACAGGGAAACCTGACACATCTTATTTTCAGTGGGTTCTACTTTTATTCAAGACATGAACTGTTTTATATGACCCGGGAGGAACTTAGATGTCTTTGCACAATTGGATGTATGTGCAAGTTCTTCATTCTTTTGCAATACTAGCACTTATGTACAGTACACATTACAGTTTAAAGGTATACTATAAGAATGTGATTAATGATACAGAGACTGAAGTTCTTGAACATTGCATTCTTATTATTGTTTACCATTTGCTTTCCCAAAACAGACAAGAAGTTAATAAAACTTCATTATCTGACCGGAGATGCTCAGCAAGGCATAGCTTGCTGAAGGAACAACTCAGACACACTTACAGCTGGTAAAGGAAGCCTGGAACTAGACAGGTCTCTACAGAAATAGCACTTTGGGGTTATTTATAGCACTTTATCTTTTTTATTAATTTGCATATTAATTTATTTGTTTGATTTCAATAATTGGGTTGTAAGGCGGCTTCTGAGAGGTCTGGCTGATAGGCACTGCCTCATGTTCAGTGTTGGCCTGCTTTTACACTCAATTTGCAATATATTCATTTCTCATAGCCAAGCTGAAATGCAATATCTCAATTTCCATCAGATGCTTACATGTTATATGGGGAAACAAAATATATGTTGCTATACATAAACATATCAGGTATCCAACAAGTAGACATTATTTTCAGAATAGTTTTCTTATAAGAACATTTTCTCAGGGCACTAATGACATTTATGTATCTCCCTGCACCAATATATTAACTGCATTTCTGAAATGTCAGAGGAGAAACAGACAGAGATCTCATTTTCAGTGGGTTCTTCTTTTACTTGAGCTATTGATGAACTGACTAAATGTTTTTGGATCACTGAACTGTTGTTTCATGGAGGCAGTTCATCTTGAGAAATAGGACTTATAACTAAATATGTACTTTATAAGCTACAACCATGTTTCTATTCATTGTTGAGTAGGGGACTCTACAGTGACTGAGTCTTTGTGGTATGGACTAATTGTGCTTTTCAATGCCTGGTATTGGTGCTATGAGGTTATACTGAGACAGGTAAACAGTTAAACAAACAAAGAAACATTTCAATAAATAATGTAATGAATGTATTAGGCACTTCACATTTCATTAACCGTCTAACTGTAGCCTTGTAACACCAACTAAAATTGCTAAAAAATATCAATTAATGCACACCACAAAAACCCAATCACTCTAGGGTCCCATATTTAACAAAGCCTCAAGAAAGATGGTTTTATCTTGTAATTGCATAGTTCATTGTAGCCCTACCTCCCAGGATAAAACTCCTCCTTGGAACATCAGTTCAGGGGGGCAAGCCCTGGAACTTTCACTGGGGGTAAGGGGTTCAATGGGAGCCAGGATGCATCAGGATGGTGGCTGGATGTGGGCTGACCATGGGGGGATAAAGATAATGACAGCAACAACAAAAAATAGACATATAACCAATTATGCAACATTGTCTTAGTTCCTCCATGGTCCTGACACAAGAGTTTATATCTTTCAGCTCAGAGAAGCCTCAGGATTTTTTTCACCTAATTCAATAAACAGCCATTATCCGTAGCATTTCTGTTACAGTATTAGAATCATCCATGTTATCTGGTTGTAGGATAGGGTAATGTAGGTGACTGAATGAACCTCAAAAGGCAGACTTAAAACACCATCCCCAGTTGTCAGTGAAGTACTAAAAATAGCAAACAAGTAAATCAAAATACATCAAAAAAAGTTAACATTAGTAAAGTGGCTCCTAGGGTAAGGGCATCATTCACCATGCTACACCACTACCTCCTCCACAGATTATTTATATTAAAAATATTTTTAAGCAGACACTAATAGCGTAGCATGTATCAATGTTATAAGTAGTTTCCAACTGGAGTGTTCCCCCAGGTAAAGGAAGGGCCAGGATGTTCTTGGGGTTACCGAAAAGAACCCAAGCACTGGAAGTTCTGCAAATAACATTTGAAACTCAGTGCTGAAATCCCGCGCATGCACAAGAGAAGCCTTGGCAAAGATCCCGCACATGCGCAAGAGTGTGTTGCTCTTGTGCATGCGCGGGATTTCGGCCCCTAGTTTCAAATGTTATTTGCGAACTTCCAATGCTTGGTTTCTTTTCAGTAACCCCAAGAACACTTTCGATAAATGTGACAGACTGGCAGAGCATGTTTTTAAACCATGCTTGTGAAAAATATGCAGTTCGGAACAGCGCTTATGGCAGATGCATGTTCCTGAGCTCTCTTTGCTTCTGGTAGGTGTGCGATTTAAGCTTGTCCCGGAACACTAAACATTTGATTTACGAAACAGTAAAACAAGTAAAAGTGTGAATTTTCAGACACAGAGGGGCATTCTAGAGTAACCATTTCATAGGAGAGTGACAAGATGCACACTGGTGGAATGTAGAGAAAACGGAGGGGTAAAGCTGACAGTGCCCCTTTAGTCAAGCCCCACTCTTCACAAGTTCCTGCAGCTGACATCACAGATTAGGAATTCCAGATTATCTCAACCAATACAAACCTCTCCCAAGTGGTTTGGTAGCCAGCTTTATCACAATGTTTTTTTGTGTGTGTTTCTTTTTTTTTCTTGTAAGATTACTCCCACTTTGTAAGAACCATTTTAATTTATGTGTATGCATAAGAGGTCACGGACATAACAAACATGGTTCTTCTGTGTGTGTGTGTGAGGGGAGTGGTAGGGCCACAATACTGCCAGTGCTGAACAGAAATGGCAGCCCGCTGTCAGCTTATACACATGAAAACAGTCCATGGAGGGCAAAACCAGGCTGCAAACACAAGTGTCAAAAAACCTAAATATAGGCAATTTCTCGGAGACCTTTGTATGTTTAATACAGCAGGGTAGTTTCATTTAAGATCTGTTGAAGTAATGTGTTGGAATGTGAAGGTGGTGTTTCATTTGCTTGTAGCAGATCCATAAAGCACATATGAAGGTATGATATGGAGAGATAATAAGTCACACCCCTGAAACACATGGTTCTGCTACCCTACCCAACCTTGAAACTGGCACGGCATACTACAGTACCAACTGTTACACCAGATATATTAAGGATGTACCAGTTCTAGTTAGTGTTGACCTTACTAAAGTATTATGCAGCGTTTCACTTTACCTAGGACATAATATGGGTTTTAGAAAAGGGCATACCAGGAATTTGTCTTTCTAAACTACAGTGAAAAATGATGCTTCAGGCAATCCAGAGACATCGGGTGTATCTGTGAAGGCATTCACCCATTTATGTATACTGTAGCTACGGTCTACGAAATTTATAAAATAACACTCTGGGCAGTATTCAGAAAAAGATGTACTCAAACAAATGCAGTGTCTAACTCTGAAATAAGTAATGCAGTAAACTGCATCCTGGATCAGAAATGGATGGTAAAAATTAAGGCAAAATATTGCAGATCCTGCAATGAGGAAAGGCAGAGAGTTGTCCTAAAAGACCGACCCCTGTTTCTACATGGAAGTTAATGTTATACATTTTTTTCCATAAGCCATGGTTTGCTGAGTTAAAATATCTGAGCCACAACAGAAAATTGTAAAGTCAAGGGCATCACAGCCAATCTGTCAGAAAATCCCAAGAACCGAACTGCAGCCTTCCTAGTCTGAACAGACAATATTAGCAGTGCACTAAGCTGGCAGGACTTTGCTGTCTTGTTTCCACACTGACAGTGCATTACAAACAGTAGTACCTGTAAAAGGTTTCTAAATAAGTATCTTGTTAATATTTAGCTATTTTTTTTTTATTTTCTTCCTTAGTAACTGATCTAACATTGAACTCTTGTTTGAGATCTTAGTAAAAAGTAGCATAATGTTATTAAAATAGTTATTCGAAAGCAAGTGGCAACATGCGAGTGAGCTTTATTATAATTAAAATGCAAACTTATGTATCACCATTTAAATTTTACAACTGTTATGAAAGCTTATGGAAGTTAAAACCTAAATAAGGGCAACAATAGCAGGGAATGAGGATGGACCCACAATGTCGTGATGAAACTGATACTTTCATGGCAGTAAAAATCATTCCTGCCAAACATAAAAATAAGCTGGGACTCCTTTGTATATTGACATCACAAGATTAAGGATTTGAATATAGCGCATCCAGTATACAGCTATAGTGAATGTATTTCTCTGAAAAGAATTCCATTGGGGGGGTGCAGTGCGACTGACTGAAACAGCTGAGCAACAGTAGTATTTTGCTCACATTTTAGCAATATTTGAAAGCTTAGGAGAGTCCTGATAAAAATTCGTACTAACAGAAAAACTAAATGTTACTTGCAGTTAACATGGGAGGGAGAAAAAACACACAGTTCACAAAATAGTACCAGGAGTTTTACTAAGAAGGCATTTTCAAAAGTGCAAGTTAGTGAACTTTATTAGAAAATGCACACTTCCAGCATACTGCACCATTTACATTTCATTATATTAACAAAGTTTCATGAGAAAGACAACCAAAATGTTGATAATTGCAAGGTGTGGACAATGAGAACAGATGTCATATCTTTTCAATAGAAATGTAAATTTAGTGGCATTTCCATGGAATTGTCCACTTAGTATCAGCTGCTAAACAAGCCATTACTAGCAAACTGAAAAGTTATTTTGAACCTCTTCATCTTTTGGCCCATGTGTATGTGTGTGTGTGTGTGTGTGTGTGTGATGGTAACGGTCTCAGCATTACATACATATTTTATATTCATTGTTATTTTTTTAAGAAGTGGGGTGGTCTGCCTGCCACCCACCAACACAGTTATAAACTGCTATGAATCCTATTGCTGATGCAAAGAATTCAACTGCTGAGATGTGTTGTTAAGGCCACATTGATCTGTTGTCCTGACTAGGGCTGGTAGGGAGGCACCCAGCTACAGCAATGGGAGCCATGAAACCTGAATAAGACAGAAATGGGCGATACTGCTAACTGTGATTTTTTTCTTTTTTTTCTTTGTGGGGGAAGGGCAGAGGGAAAAAAATTCTTTTAGCACTCCAACAGTCAAAGCCTGCTAAATAATCATTGAAAGCCATTAGAACTCTGGCCAGAAAAGACACAGAGATTGCTAGAAGATGACACAAACCACCAGGACAAAACACCAATTTTTTCTTACAATGACTGTAATGAACTGGGGGTGCTGAGAAACAGATGTCCTACTCTGGCTAAAGCTGTTTTTTCCCCTCTAAGAACCTGCTTTGTATGTTTTATAATGTGTTAGAATTTTATTTACATGCTGTTAACCATTGACATGTTTATCTCTCCGACCTCCACCCTTGTCATAGGATGGCTTGGCTCTGACCTGTGAAGAGGGCAGCAGATAAGTTACTGATTCCCTGTGAATGCCCCTGCCTGTTTCTGTGTTTATCAGTTAGTTAACAGTAGGACATATAATGAACTAACAATAAACAGTGGAAACCCTTCTTTTCTTCAACAACTCACATCTATGGGGTTTTACCTGTCAAGTCATTTTATGGCACTGATAAGGGGTAGAGCACAGACCCATAGGCACATACAGTTTAACTCTGTGGGACACTAAATCTCAGCATATGGGGAAATAAACATAACGGGAAAATGGGGAACAACGCTGGCCCTCAAATGTGAGAAAGTGGGTAGCATTCTCTGGGGCACGTCATGGAAATGCAGGGTCTGAAAGAGTTAAGAGCTATGTCTTTATTTGGGCAAAGTTCAAGTGTGATTGAGCATCACATAATTAAATTCCTACTTTTAAAGATCAAGTGTGCATGGATGTATTTTATTTATTTTATCTAGCATAGTTAGATAATAGTCAGCAGATGTATGCTAGCTGTTTTTTTTTACCAAACACATGTGTGTTTCCTACATATATCACTCTGTTTTTTTCTGTCTCCATCCTGGTTTGTTTACTTTTGAGCTCCATGATTTTCCCATTTTGGAACTAGACATCAGCTGTGCATGAGGCAAATCAACGTCTTGGCTTAGTTGTAGCCAAGTACCGAATAATAGTGTTTCCCTTTGAGAGCTCTATTACTTGCTCAGATATTCACTGTAGCAACTCTTAATTAATCTATGCTAAGTTAGATATTTATGTCTGCCTAATATCTATTTTTTCTCATTCATCACTGAATATCTGTGTGCTTCTTTCCTTACTTTATTGCCTTTGATTCTGCTCGTATTTTACAGAGCAGTGTGACACTTTGACTCCTACATAATCTGCTGCAATTATCCATTTACAGTACTTGATCTCTTTTTTTTTGTTAGTAGTTTTTTTTTCAGCATTTGGCAAAGTTAATTCAATTCTGAATAGTGTCCAAGTATTGTACTTTCGGGTTGCTCATGTTATACCCAACAGTAGGACAGTTTGCCAAATCAGTAATCTGCTGCAGAGATTCACCTGTCACACAGTCCTCTCTGTCAGTAGGGATGCATGAATGTATTTTAAATATTAATTCTATGGATATTTCTTTCCATTACAAGTATCATATACCTTTGTTTGTATAGTGTGAGCATTGGTTTTGCCTCTGCAGTGTCAGAGGGTTTGAGTGCTGATAGTGCTTATCATTTTACACTAGGAGGCAGAATAGCACAGTTGGTTAAGGCTCTGAGTTGCAGATTGGGGACACCTGGGTTTGAATCCCACAGCCGTCTAGCATATTATGTGACCCTGAGCAAGTCACTTAACTTCCTTGTGCTCCTAGGTCACATCTGCAAACAAGATTCAGTTTAGTGTGCTACTCCTGGTTAAAATATCTTCTCATTGCATTTTTTTTCTGTTTAGTGTAGTATATTGCTGCCTCGTTATATTAAAGAAATGTAGAGCCATGGCAAGCATTTGTTGAAGCTCCTTGTACATTTTGGTGAGGGATCCTCAAAAGCATATATAAGACTACTAGGTGCCCATAGTTAAGAGTTTTATATTGCCTTTATTTGAAGTGGGCAGTCAGCCATTCATTTTTAAATTTGGCTAAACTGAAAAGTGAGGTCCCACATCTTCGGTTACATAGGGCTAAACACATTAAATGTAAAACTGAAAAGCCTTGCAACTCAGCCCAACAGATGTTCAAAATAGTTGAAACAATAGCAGATATGTAGACATAAAACACACATTTATAAATATCTACATATCAAATAGATAGATATAAAGAGCTCAATAGATGCCACCGCACAAATAATATGTCTGATGGTGTTTCACTCCCATACATGGAGCTTTATCAAGGGCTACAATATCTACAGCAGAAGGCTTTTCTAATAATTGTGGTATGCTGACATCACATTGACGTGCCCTTCTGTATAATTTGGTACAAATGCAATGAGTCAATTTAATACAACCTATCCAGTACTTAGATCAGCTATCCAAATTACATGTCATCACACCCACTCCAAATGCTAAAAGCTCGGTTAATACTGTACCTCATGAAATTATTTTGTCCCATACTGGATAAAGCAACAAAAAGTGTAACTTAAGCTTTATAGAATAAGTTTGAAATATTGTTCCATACAGAAAATGAAACCTCATTATGCGCTACCACATTATTATTTCTAATTTGTAATTTCTAGAGCCCCATACCTAATGAAGTGATGGGATCCATTTGATTCATGTACGGTACTACTGAACTTCAGTGGGAAAAAGTGTCACTTTTCACAGGATCAGATTGCTCCATCTTTGTCATTTCATTCAGTCAAAATAAACAGTTCGCTAATTACATAATCCTGTCTCAATTGCACCAGAGTCCTAGGTAAGAAGTCTACGTGTCTCAGCTCTTAAGGTCCTTTGGATTAAACATAGGCAATATGGAATAGGCTCAGCCTTCATTTTGAATTGCAAGATCAGGATCCTGTATGTGTGGTTCAGAAACTGGGGTAAAATATACAGAAAAGAACACACAGTGGCAAGTTGCAAATGTTGTTGCCGAACATCTATAAAATATTACAGACAACGCATGAGTGACTCAAACCACAGAACATTTTAAAATCACAGCTAACAAATATTACATATTTAAACCTTGAGGTGGGAGAGCCACTGGTACATAGTGCAATACGTCTCTATTTGATGTTCTGTAAAAATGAAAAAATATGCAAATGCTAACAGGATAGGATCTAGAGAAAGGCAAAGCAGATCATTACTTGAATACATTGAGTATGATGCACAGTAAGTGTCCTCATTTCAATTTCCTGTTTGCATTTTGAGGCAGCCTGACTAAAATCATCAATACTGGTTCAGAGCTTGGGATGGAAAGTTCCCAATCTCACATGGGTGGTAACAGTCTTACATTTTCAGGACTAATATGCAAACTGATCACTGGTCACAGATCATGCTAATTAAGTACAAAGCAAAGAGAAATGCTGCTGTGAGAATACAGCTTTTTCAGAGGGCTGTGGGCTACAAACTGAAGTTCATAGAAACAGAAACCTACGGAATATATTGTGTATTACGCTTATATGTAACTATATTGCAAAGTAGTGAGAATCATGTCAATACATAGAACATGGCAGCTACGTGCCAATTCAAACTCCCTGAAACTCACATTACTTCTAACAAAACTGTACAGTTACACACTCTGTACAGCTTCTAACTGGAGAAATCAGCAACAGCCAGCATGTAGGAACAGAGGCGCAGTGTTTCAGCACATTCCTTGAGACTTTCGCATGCACGCGCAGAACCTTTGTTTTCCTTACAGTAGGTGCTTTAACAATTATTCCAAATAACACACACATCTCAATAACAGACACTGGCTTTCAGGAACAGTATGCTTATTCACATTATTCAATGGTATCCCAGCACTATGCTCATAAAAAAGCTTAAGTCCTGTCCAATGTAATGTCTGGCTAATTCATGAGGCAAAAACAAGGCATTAACACTGGCTTTTCCTCTCTGAACACAAACACTAAGTAGTAGCCCAAGATGAAACTCTTTAGTTCCACCATTGTTGTACTACCCCATTACCACACAGACTGAGTACGTGTTTCTCACACTTGGGATGTAATACTAGGCATCAGCTGATAATTGACGGAACGGTGCCATACTACTGTATATGTGTACGCACAGGCGGTCATCTGTGAGTGTAGCAAAACCTTTCCTTGAACTCCTGAGCAGTGGTGTGAAACTGCTGTCATATGCATGGAGCAGGCCCGGAGACAAGGGGGACCTACCATTGCATAAATGTAAACTACAGACACCTTGCTGTGGCTCATTGCAGCAGAACTTTTCTTTGAACTGAAGACCACTGCTGTCATAGACAGCTCCCGATCCACTGGTGTGTTATGGTCATGCCCCCTACAATGACAACTGCATTGGCCAGGAGAGTCACACACCTCCAAAATGTCCTATTATCCCAAGATAAAAAGAACCTACCAACTTCACAAATTATTGTAAATGCTTTTACTTCTGTCATCACCTCAATGTAAAAGATAAAAGTGATGTACCTGTGATAGCTACTTCTGACACTGCATCTCATACTGCACAAACTCTACGTAAGGACTCCAACACATTACTTAAGACAGCACAGGACAACAGTTGTGGGTTCTCTCATCTTTTGAGTAACCCCCACAAGTGATTAATGATCTTGTATTTCCACTACTTGTAAATTTCACTCTACACTACAGTGAAGTAGTTGCTCAGCTGGAATTTGTTTTGGAAGTTGCTTGGCCAGAGTTTGTTTTGGTCCTGCAGTAGTGGGAGAGAGAAGCATTTGCTCAGCCAGGTTTTTTTTTGCTTGCTTTATTTTGTAGAAACAAGGGCTGCAACAGAAGAAAAATAAATATTTACAGGAGAGATTGAGGATTGTGTAGGATTTTTATTTTATTTTATTATGGAGGAGCTGAGCTATGACAGTTTTTATTATGGGGGTGGAGACTGTGACACAAAGCACACCATAGACAGGGGACCAGAAAAAGTATGCCATGCCCTCAGCGACATTACATTTTTTAAGTCTTTAAAGTGATTTTGAAGACAGATTACTCAGTTTAAAAAGTGCTAGTTTACTCTTTAAACCTAAAAAGGGTTTGCTTAGCTTTGTGGCATTAAAGGAAAGCGTTGGATGCTAAATTACATTTTTAAAGTAATTATTACACTTAAGACAGCATTTGCATAAAAAACAATTAGCTGCTTTAAAAAAAAATCTTTATAGTGACCATGTCTTTTTCTTCAGCTGGTCAGTTAATTTCATTTCTTTTTTAATCGCATCTCTTGTGTTATGTCACATTTTACAACAGTTAAATCGAGTGTCACGTATAGGTAGTACAATGTAAAAAATCCCACCACCATGAATGAAGAGTATGAGAACGAATCCTGAAAGACTGATGCATTACTTTTACATACAGTACATTGAAAGTAGTACTGATACAAACTCAGACAATGTACTCCCTCATTGATTAATTAATTGCAGAGACACTGCTTAAATAGGTTGAACTGAACAGTTTGTAGTCTGTATGGGGGACCTGAATCACGTTACAGCCACAGCTCGATACAGACTTGCATTGATGGTGATCACTACAAATACAGTATGGTATCATTGCGTGAAAAAAGGCATTGAGGATTTTTTTCTCCTGATCTGCTTTGGAGGAGATGCTTTTCACTAGCGTGCACCAGTTTGTTTTTTACATGTTAGATGGACAAATCAAAGTGTCTTTAATGGGGGAGGAGGTAAAAACAAAAGTAAAAGCTGTATAAAGAAACCACTGTGTATATGGCTGGCTGTTAACTGTCTGTGCAGCTCCTCTGATTTTTTTGTCAACTCCGGTTTTGTAGGCATGACTGGATGTTTTCTTAAACTGCCCCTGGAACTTGTTGCCTTTTGGTGCAGTACAGGACTGGGGGGGGGGTCAACAAATCTGTGATATTTAAATCAGGGTTCTTCTATTTTTTTAAAGACACTTTTCCAAGCCATGTAGAAAATTCAACATTCATATCCTCAAACAGGAGTCCATAGACTAAATAACTGACACCAGGTCAATAATACTTTCAGCTACATCTGTAAAATTAGAAATATACATCATTCTGAAGTCCTTTCAAGGCTTCAATTTATAGCCAAAGGGAAAAAAGACCTTTAAACTTGGCAATAAAGTTTTAGGTTACATATATATTTAAGGCTACCATAAGTCTACTGCTTTTAATTTCAGGAAAAGCAATCAGTAGCACATATCAGCAATGCCACAGAGATTCCCATGTGGAAAACCATCTTCAATTAATTTAATGCGGCACATTCTGAAAGTGGGACGGGGCCGGGACTGACAGCCTGACATGTCAGATCTGTTTATTTGTTGGGTAAGGGTTAGAAATGTCTTATATGTTACCAAAAAAACACATTCAATTAATTTATAAAGAATACTTTTCCTGAGGCAAGTTACTGGTGCCAATGACTGAGTTGGCAACATTTCTGTGTGTCTCCCACTGTCTTCTCTCTCACACAGCACAGCCACAGAATGAATTGTGTGTACTCTGCTGTGTGTAGTTGTCATTGTAGAGCATGCTGAGGAAAGGAAATATGAGCGTCAGCACGTATGTAAAGTGAAAATACGTTTCAACAGCTGATTGAAGCGGACATTTTCTTTGAAGCCTAGACCAGTGCTCTGAATCTGCCATCATACACAGCTTGCATCTCCATTGGGGCATAGGGGATGCTCCCCACAGCCTGAGAACTGCATTGGCAAGGACATGCACACACCTCCAGCAAGTCGTATTGTCCCAAGATGTTTCTTGTGCATGTGCACAAGCAAACATAAAAAGGAAGGTGGAACTGAAAACAGGTTGTCACAAAGAGACCTACTAGTGATTGGTGATTCTGTAATAAGAAGGATTGACTCAACACTCTGTAAAGGGAAAAATGAGTCCACCACTGTTAGCATGTTCCCAGGAGCAGACATTAGCAATGTAAGGCACCTATTAGGAGGTATAATGAGCAACACTATGAGCCCCCTGGTATTATTACATGCAGGAGTTAATGATATAGGGAAAAGGAGCCTGCAGGACATCTATGCAGACTTTGAAGCAGTTCTGTCAGAAATCAAAATGCGGTGGGGGGTATCTTGGTGTCAGGAATACTTCCTGTATATGGCTATCATGCAAGAAAGGGTAAAGAAATTAACATACTGAATGGGTGGTTGAGAAACCTCTGTAAAAAAGAAAACTACATGTTTTTTATTTAGTTGTTTAACCAGGTATGGCACACTAAGCTGAAAGCTTTTTTACAGGAGCGACCTGGGAGCACAAGGAGGTTAAGTAACTTGCTCAGGGTCACACGGTATGCAAGTGGAAGCTGTAGGATTCAAACCCAGGTCTGGTCTGCTGGATATCACCAAATTTGCAGCTCAGAGCCTTAGACCACTGCGCTATACTGCCTCACTGTATGGTCATAGATAACACTGCTAAATATAGAGACACACGACTTTTTAGACCAGATGGATTGCACTTAAATAAAATGGGTTCCAGATACTTTCCAAGGAGGCTTAATGCAGAGATAAAAATCCACTTAAACTAACAGCAAGGGGGGATGGGGATAAACCATCAAATAATGAAACTAAAATAGAAACCATTCAGGTAAAGGGGTCAAACATAGAAGGAAGCAACTGTATATTACTTATTGCAAGAAGTTTATTAAATAAATTTGATGAATTAAAACACTTCATGGAAGCACAGAACATACACAAATGTGCAATAACTGAGACATGGTGGGATGCGAATGATAATCTATACAAGAGGTCTAGAGAAATCAGGAAGGTTGGTGGTGTGGCAATTTACATATCTGAAATGGGTTGTATATGCCGGCATGACAAAAAATTGTGACCAGCATTACAGCGACAGGGTCCATGGTGACCACAAGTTGCAGTCAGCATGGAGCCACAATGTTTGTGAATATTTTTACATAAGGGGGATTCACCCCCCAACCTCTGACAAGGAGGGCTTACCCCTCCACATCCCCCGAACTGAAGGATTATAACTCCAGGTTGGAGATAGTTCGGGGAAGGGGTGCAAGTTGGGGGAAGTGGTTGCTCCCTTCCAGTGGCACTTCTATGGCGGCATGGTGCTGAAGTCAATATTGTCTCATGTCACTGTAGTAATGTCATTGTTAGGGTGGTATACCATCTGAAAGTATCTAGTCAGAAGAAGTGATTACAAATCCAAATGAGGTAGATCAGATTTCAGTAAAACTAATTCCACACAAATCACCCAAAATAACTCTAGGTACAGTTTTCAGGCCCCCTTCAGTAACTAAAGAGGAAGATCTCTTACTCCTAGCTAGAATTAAATCCTTAAACCCAGCTGATAGGCACGTAGTCATTGGTGACTTTAACTTACCGGGGATAGATTGGGAGAACTTGAGAAGCACCTATAAATTCGAATAAGACTACTTGGAAGCATTCAACCATATTGGGCTAGAACAAATAGTGGATGCAAGAACCAGAGGAATGAATATTCTTAACTTACTGCTAACAGATATGGGGGACACGAAAACGAACTGCAGGACATCTATGCCACAAAGCACTAGATCTCATCTCAAAATAGAATTTGAAATAAAAGAAACACAAAGCAGAATGGAACTGCTACTATTCTTAATTTTGGGAGGGCCAACTTCGATAAAATGAAAAGTAATCTAAAAAATATGAATTGGAAACAAGAATTTGAGGACAAATCCTTAAACACTACATTGGAGATATTTTGTAAAAAAGATTAACCAGGACACATATATAACAAAAATGGTAAGACACCATGCTGGATGGCATATCAAATAAAAAACTCATAAACAAAAAGAACTAGGTATATAGAAAGTCAACAATTCGTAAACAGTATACCACAGTGCTTTAAGACTCTGAGCTGCAAATATGGTGACATCCAGCAGACCAGACCTGAGTTTGAATCCCACAGCTTCCACTTTCATACTGTGTGATCCTGAGCAAATCACTTAACTTCTCTGTGCTCCCAAAACGCTCCTGTCAAAAAGCTTTCAGCTTAGTATGCTACTCCTGGTTGAACAACTAAAAAAAAATAAATGGGTAGTTTATAAAGACGTAGCAAAAAAAGAACTGAAAAATACAATCAAGATGGCAAAAGCTGGTTGTGAGCAGCAATTAGCATCTAATGTCAAATATAATTACAAATCATGTTATTCTCATTTAAATAATAAAAGACAGATATTAAATGGGGAGAGACCATTAAAGAATCATAATGGAGAGTTAATTTCTGATATCAAAAATAAGGCAAATATACATAATCAATATTTCACATCAGTATTTAACAACAAAAGTACTGTAACATGGGTTTAAATATCTCTGATGTAAAAAATGTACCACAACACTTTATTATAGACATCCTAGAAGTAGAGGACAGACTGGGAAAATTAAACCCAAATAAATCTCCAGAACCAGACAGTCTCCATCCACATATCCTAAAATAAATATACCATGAAATTGCCTGTACTTTAGCACATATATTTCAGACTTCAATAGAAAATGGTGACATGGTGGATCACTGGAGGGAGGAAACAGTCATCCCTCCATACAAAAAAGGAGTAAAAACAGACCCATCCAGCTATCGCCCAGTAAGCTTGACATCGGTTCTGTCTAAAATTCTAGAGGGTATCTGAAAAGATAGCATATTATACCATGGACATAAGTGAACAGCCAATGAAATGGTTAGACTGGCAGTTTACCACTGGTGTAAATCCTCTGATAATAACTGGCTGGTGAGCAAATAATAATGGAAATAATGGAGGTCAACTACATCCTAATTCTCTGCAGCCCTGGAATAAATACAATAAAAATAAAAACACAAAGCAACCTCTTTAAAAGTTGTATTTTATTATAGTGAAAAAAACTAACCTTGGTATAATCACAATAAGCCACTTGGAGGATATGGGTTATCGGGGGATTTACCGTGGCTGGTGAGGATTTGCCCACTCAGCTGTGCCTCATGGGCAAACCACTGCAGCTGTGGTAAATCTCCTGATAACCCATATCCTCTCGTGGCTTATTGCTTAAATAACCTACTTAGATCAGAATGAATTAAAAGATGAGTCACAGCATGGGTTTACTAAAGGCAGGTCATGTCAGACAAACCTACTGAACTTTTATGATAGGGCTAGAAGACAACGTGAGGAAAAATCAGTGGATGGGTTGTTTTTAGATTTTTCCAAGGCCTTCGATAAGTTATCTCATTAGGACCTGTTGCTGGTATTACATCATATGTGTTTACAGCCAGCCATTATAAATTGAGTGAAGTACTGGCTGTCGAATAGAAGGCAGAGTGAATGTGTTAGAAGGGTATTTTTCCAATCAGACCATGGTGACGAGCAGGGTGCCCCATGAATCTGTGCTGGGGCCTTGTCTTTTTAACATATTTGTATCATCACTGCAATATGAGAATCAAGAAGTTTGGTTATCCAAATTTGAGGATGACTGCAGACTTGGAGCCGTGGTAGGAACTAACGCAGGGAATAGCCCACTCCCAAAAGCCCTGAATTTCATTCTAGACTGGACTAATGAAATAAAATTATACTTAACTATGAGAAATGCTCAGTAATGCATTTAGGTAGGAAAAAACCCTGTCACAGTTACACATTAAACAGTAAACCTCTAAGAACAACAACTGAGGAAAGAGACTTGGGTATTTGGGTCTCACAGGACATGAAATGCTCATCCCACTGCAGGCATATTACTCAAAAGGGAACTAGGATACTAAATTGTATCTTTAGGCACATAGCATCAAGGGAGAGAGAGGTAATATTGGCATTGTACACTTCATTGGTGAGACCAGTTTTGGAGTATGGTGTACAAGTCTGGTCCCCCTATATGAGAGGTGACATCGCAAAAATTGAGAAGGAGCAGAAAAGGGCCAGTAGAGGGATCCAAGACATGAGAGGGAAAAATATAAGGAGAGACTTGGAGAAATTGATCTCTTCACCTCATAGTATAGAAAGAAGAGAGAATATAATGTGCATGGTACACAAAGCATGGACCAGTGGTGATCCATGGGATAGCCTGTGATTAGAATCAAGAGAACAAGTGTACAATACCCAAGCTCATTCACTGCAACTAAAAACTAGAAAGACAAAACTAACAAGGACACATAATTGGTTTAACCAAAGAGTGGTACATGACTGGAATAGGCTTCCGTTAGATGTTATAACCAGTGAAACCACACAATTTCAAAATGAGACTGGATAAACACTATAGGAAAAGGGAGAGAGGATTAAATAACAAGTTAGTAAGTAATCCTTAGTAAAGTGAGCTTACTGGATGCAAGTCTACCTTGCAGTGTAAAATTCCTTTTATTCCTATGATACAGAGATCATAAATCAGCAGCATATACAGAGAGATGGCAGGGAATAGTACAAACAGTCTTGGAACATAATTAACATACAGTGATGAGGTACAATTTATACAGGACATATGCAATATATACAAAATAAACAATATATAAAATATTTACAAAGAAACAGTATAAATTACCTAGTATACTAGGAGGCTGCCAGACCAAGAATTTGAACACAAAGCCCTAGTGAATAGAAGATGACAAGAGAATAGAAAAAGGGATCAAGGTAGGATATAAGAGGAAAGGTGGGGGGGTGAGGAAAAAGAAGAAGACAATGGATAAAAGGCATAAGTCAAGGCTTAGATGTAGCAGCAACTGCATATACCTTTCACATTTCTTGTGGCTAATACTTTAAAGAAATGAACCGAAACAAGGCTGGAAAGTTTAAGGACATACTGCAGTTTGTTCCAGGCTGCAGGAAGTGCATAGGAAGTTGAATGCTTACCAAAGGAGGTACAGTACGAATCATAGGAGCATTAAGGAGGATAAAGTCAGACTTCCTAAGGGAGTATGAGCAATTGGAAATGTGGATTACTGAGGATATATATCCTGGGAGCTAATTCAGAAGGATTTTAAGCATCCAGGTTCCAGAGTAAATCAAACGTCTGATTCAGAGAGAAGTCCAGCCAACTGCTGTGTATAGATCACAGTGGTGGGTACAGAAAGGAGCTTTGGTAATGCACAATAGGGCTTGATGATAAAGGACATACAATTTGTTCAGGCTGGTAGATGAGGTGGAGTTATAGATGAAGTCACCATAATCCAGTAGCGGAAGGAAGGTGGCCCGGACAAGCTTAGTTCTAGTCTCAGTCAGGAAGAGGGACCTCTTTCTGAAGAAGAAACCTAGTCAGGCTTTGAGCTTGCTAGTCAGGTTGTCAATGTGGGTGTTATAGGAGAGCTTGCTATTGATCCATATGGCTGTCAAGCATGAATGCTGCATCCTTCCCAGTTTAGGGATTAGGGCTCTATGGACCTGTCTTAATTCTAACTCCAGATCAAGAGGTAGTTGCAAGCTGGTTTTTAAATGTTGCTGAATGAACTCTCTAATCTTTGGATCCTCATTCCCTTCTGGAACCCCATAAACCCTGAAGAGTCCACCATGTGATCAGTCTGGTCCATGAGAGAGGTAGCTGGTTGCTGCAAATCCTTGTGAGCTTTTTTGATCAAGTCTATTGTCTGGTATGTCCTGGCCAAAGTATCTCTTATTTCTGACCTAAAAGACAGCAGTTTAGTTAAATGTGGCTATTGGTAATTTCTATTGGCATCCTTGGAGAGGAGAACATGTTGCTTCCCACTGTTGAGTGCTGGCTGGGAGCCAGAGATGATGGAGCTAGCTGCATTTCTGCACATTTTTTTAACCCCATCTTGAACAGTGCCTAACTATGGGTAATATATTTGAAAAGTCTATTTTCACTCATTGTGGTGTGATTGATGGTAAGCCACATTTTTTAACTCCCATCCCATCCAGCATCTAGCAAGAATCAGACCAAGATTTCTAATTTATTTATGGTGCATGAGGACAGTGTGCTGGAACTTTTAAAATCTTCTGAAACAAATATCCCAGTTCAGGAATTAAAATGAAAAATTGATATCATGATTTTTTCCAGCAGCCTGCTATTTCTAAGCAAAAATTATTTGCCGACGTTTTTTTCTAGGAACATGTTTTCTGCTGCTATATAGTATGTGGCTACACCAGTGAACATTTACCAAGAAGGCAGCTACAACAAGTGAACATATTGTTGCCAGAGAAAAATAAACAGTACTTACAGAGCACAGAGCCCCAGCTACTCAGTCCTCCGTTACCAACTGCACAAGTTCAAGGATTCCAGGCTGATACAGATAATCAAAAAAAGGGATTCCATTATTCAATCCAACAGTGCAAACAAACATACAAGACTCCTTCCCTGAAGGGAAACTGAGCCAAAAGTTTTCTCACAAATCTCACACTTTCACAAGGTTATCTATATGTGAGCTACACTTGTGAGGTCTAAAAGAAGGTAGGTGGGTGATGAACAAACAACAGGGGCAGAATTCCAACTGGTACTGTGCAAAATCTATAGCCTTAACATGGACCAACCACAGTTCTTTCATGACAGTTCCCAAGACATTACAAATGCTATCATTTGGATGGACTGCCTCTATTGCTGGACAGCAGCTTTTGACCTGGAACAGGATGATACTCGGGACTAGCTCAATTAGCTCAATTAACCCAGAGAGACATTATTGAGCATGGGTAGTACTGAGACAGCTAACTACGGCATAAGCTATGTCAGAGATATGGAGGCTTATGCAGCCATCTCCCCGGAACTACTCTTTTTTTTTTCTCATATGTATTTCACTCCTCCAGAGGAGCTGGCAGGTGGCTCCAGCCTCTCCCTCAGAGTGGACTAGTCTCTTCAGCGAAGCTTTCCCTGCACCCACCCAACTAGCCATCCCCCACAGGTTACCCCCCATGACAGGGCCAGTGGTTAGGGATGCTGGCCACACCCCAACCCCGGAAGCCAACACCTAGATTGCTGGGGTGGCATGGGTGCAGCCTGCCATTATGGAGCCTGCCAGCTCATATTCTTTTTCCATTTTCTCCCCAGACCCATGCATGTGCAGTGGGCTGGGAGACTGTCGCCACCTTCACGGAGGCATTCTTATGCACTGTGTGAGGGTCCACCCTTTCTAGCATCACACCTGTGCTGACTCCCAGCCTCTGCTTGGTGTTAGTCTACAGCACAATGCTGAGTCCCCCCACCTCCTAGGAAGAAGAGCTGTCAGCAGATGCTCTATCCTTCCTCACCCTGTCTAACCCCTGAGCAATCCAAGTCCATTCCCGAACCCAGGTCTCTGGCATGGCACGATATAAGGCATCCAGCACCTCAGCCATCTGCAACACCGGGCTGGCCCCCGGGGATGATTCCTTTTTTTGTGCTGCATGGGGTATGCATAGAAGAATTAGTTAGGATACACAGAGCTTGTTCATGCAACACTGTACAGAATATTTTTTTTATGTTTTCTAACCATGCTTCAATGCACCTGGCACTAGTGTTAATTACCCCCCAGCACTCACACACACACCTAAATCTTTTCATTGGAGTCTGAATCCATAGCAGTTAGCTGATAGTAGTTCAAGGAATGAAGTGTCGAGGATATTAAAAACTTTGTTTAAAATAATGAAACAGATGTTATGCCTTCATCATCATTTGGAAAACATGTAAGTTATATGTTTGCGACCAAATTATATCATTTACAATGAGGTGCAGGAAAGAGTTGGAGGTAGAGAAGGAGTTCTTAGAGGCCCAATTATCCCAGAGGGAGGTGGACCATAAAATCAGTAAAGAATAGAACTGTGACCAATGTTTGAGAAAACACTGGAGTCAAATATTTACTTCATGAGCTTCTCTGCAGAAAATCTGAATGGGTAAATACTCATCTTCACTATAATATCGGGGAAAGCATTGAAAAGGCCAGGAATCTACTAGCCTTCTGGAAAAAAATAAAACACAAGAAAGTCACTTAGAGGTTCTACGATTCCCTCTGGAGACTTTGTGTACTGGGAAAGGACATAAATGCCATAATTAAGGAATTTTAAGTCAAGATCAACAGCTTTTCCTCACCCAATATGTGAACACTATCTTTGATTTCTTGTGATCCTGACAGATACTGAAATAACTGAAGGAACAGAGGAAGGCATTAGAGGTCCCACTCAATGGTGGTGTAGAAGCCAAGGCAACCAAGGTCATGCACTGTGCCAGAGTGACTGGAATGGATGGTATACTGTGTGCAGTACTGTGTGCAGTTTTGGAGACCTCATCTACGCAAGGACATAGACAGGATGGAAGCAGTCCAGAGGAGGGCAACTAAAATGGTGCAGGGTCTGCAGCAGAAACCATATGAAGAGAGACTGAGAGAGCTTAATATGTATACTCATGATGAAAGGAGGGACGGGGGGACATAATAGAAACTTTCAAGTACCTCAAGGGAATCAACAAAGTCCAGGAGGGTAGCATCTTTCAGAAAAAAAGATGTGTAAGAACAAGGGGGAACAATTTAAAGATAGAGGGGGGAATGGCTCAGAGGTAATGAGGAAATTTTTTTTCATGGAGAGAGTGGTGGATACATGGAACCGCCTTCCTGAGGAGGTCGTTGGGTCTAAAACAGTGGTGGAATTCAAACATATATGGGACAGACATAAGGCAATTATAGTGGGGGGGTTGCAGGAAGTAGGCTGTTGGTTAACTAGAATCTGCAGCTTATCCAGTAGGTAGGAAAATGGGCAGACTGGGTGGGCCAAGTGGTCCTTATCTGCCATCAAAGTCTATGTTTCTGTGTTTCTATGTATACACGCTAAATAGCACCAGTAAATTGTCAGAATTATTGCCACTATGCTTCATAAAGTATTTATTTTGGTATGGGAGTATGGTCAGCTCCCTCCTAGTATGTATTAAGTTGTCATCATTGTTTTCCTCAAGTAGGATAAAGATATAACTCAATGTGCCAGCTGTTGTTCCATATCCTTCAAAAATGTGGATGCAAAATGCTATTAAAGGTATTAGCTACTATAATGAACGATGGTCTGCATGTGCTGATCCACTACCTATCAAGGGTTATGTTTGTCACGGGCAAGGAAGGCTCAGACTGTTTTAAATCACCTCTCAATTCCATATGGAAAGAAAAAAACTGTACTCTGGCTGCTGTAGTAGCCATCAAGACAAAAAAAAGCCTTCAAGTCAGTAGAGTGGGTACCTCCTTCAGGTAATAGAGAAATATGTATTTGCCCTTTATTTCACAGCTATGTCTACACACTATATACCTTTCCCTCAAACAGATTTCTAACCAAGGGTCTTTTATTTTCTTTGTTGTAGAAGGGAACCAGGCAGGGATGTTCCTTTTTACCATTCACCACTCCTTTTTGTGCTGCCTATTGAGCCAGTGCTGCACTCCAATGTTCATCCCCTCACATCAAAGGCAAATGACTAGGTGAGGGAAATTACATAACCCAGGATCGCAATTACATGATGTTTTCAGACCCCAAGTCCTGTGTTTCACTGCTTATGGAGGCTCCAAAATATTTCACTGATGTGACAGGATTGAAATCGGGAGCTGTAGTTACCAATGAGCCGCAGGGACTATATTTCTCCATGAGGGTCTGCTCCACTATGTTGAATTACTTCAGTATTTTTTTATTACTTTTATTGGGTTTATGCTGTGAAGCTCTTTGGCTATAACAGACTGTAGGGAGTGTTTTTACTTTTATTTTAACATACAGCAAAGTGCTGTTCATAGTACAGTCAGTCTGTGACCCATGGGTTGTACTTCCAGGTCACTCTAGTTAAATTCTTTGCCCTCAGTGGGCAGAATTCAGTAAACTGAAGGACAGTCTGCTGTGTAGCTATTTGACATCAGATTCTTTGTTAAACTGCCATCTTAGCATAGCATAGCATAAATACCTCTGAGAGAAGTGTATTGTATGTGGAATGGGGGAGTGCTGTATACTGTTGCCTAGCTACAACATGCAGGGAGATCGGGAGCTGAAGTTCCTGGTGAGCCCCAGGACTACATATCTCTGTGAGGGTCTGCTCCACTATATTGAATAACTTTAGTATTTTTATTACATTTATTGGGATGGTGCCGTGAAGTCCTTTGGCTATAACAGATTGGAGGGAGCATTTTTACATTTATTTTAATGTACAACAAAGCTCTGTTCCTAGTGAAATCAGTGTGTGATCTGTGGGTCATACTTCCAGGTCACCCTAGATAAATTCCTTACCCCTCAGTGAGCATGTGAACCTGCAGGGATGCTCACATAGGCAAGCACATGTCTGGTGGTGGCGGTGGTGGGCAGATGGGGCTACAGATCAAGACAGATTGTAAGTCAGCAGCCAGGACATAGAAACTGGTAATTACAAATCACTTAGTACAGAGCTTAGGTAGGATTGTGGTGAATTCACATCCCATTTACTGTATAAGTAGAGGGTGTGTTTGAGATAATTCCCTTCTCAAATAAATTGCATCTAAACAAAACCAAGCAAATTTAGAGGATTAGAGTCAGTGTTTTATTGGAGGATCCTGCCTCACTCAAGCTAATTGATTGGGTTGGGATATCCTACAGTAGATTATACTACATATAAGATTTTATTCTCATTTCAATCTTAGTAGTTGTGCAAAACTTGATAGATAGATAGATAGATAGATAAATTGATAGATAGATCTTGCCAGGTTGGTAGAAACTGCGTTGAACCGAATGTTTGTAAAGTTCTATCACATGAATACGATGGAGGATTTTTATAGTAATGTTATTATCCTGGAATTCAATAATTGAGATGTAGGGTTACTGTGCTCCAACTGCAGCCATCTTCAAGTAAGGGCACCTGCACTCACATAAGGGCAGAAAGTCATAAAATGTCCTAACTGCAGCAAAATGGAAGGTCTAGAAAAAAAGGTGCTTATTTTAAAAACAAAGGTGAGTAAGATGAAGGAGCTTACAGAATTGAAAACATTTTTTGATGGCATGATAAGAAGTATGGATCAATGCACAGCACCTATAGAAGTTAATGAATGCCAATCAAATTTTCATACATGGAGGTAGCAGTAAGAAATGCAGCAACAACGTGAAACCCGAGGGTAAAAGGGATAGAGAGGAAGATTCAGACTGGGCCATTGTACAACCAAGAAAGCAAAGACAGGGAAGGAGAGCTAACATTCTTACCCAGGAACCCAAGTCATTTGAGCTATCAGTGGAAAATAGATACACCCCTTTGGATAGCACAATTCATGATCAGGTGATGGATAATAATTTGAATACACCTCAGGTAAGATATACTAATGTTATAGGTCATTCTATTATTCGATTCACTGACTCCCACGTATATAATCCCAACAAAATTCTTAACAATGTTACTTGTTTACCTGGTTGTAAAATAACGGATGTTAGCACTAGAATTGGTCATATAGCTGGTGGTATAAAGTCAAATGCTCTTTTACATGTGGGATCAAATGACGTGAGTCATCAGCAGGAAAAAGACATTCATTGTGAACTAATTGAGCTTGGTAAACAAATTATAAATAAAGGTTGCAAGGTCTCCATCTGGCATTCTGACCAGCCAACGTGCCTCAATAAAGAAAAATCACACCATCTCAAGAATTAATGCTCATCTTACAAATTGGTGTAGAAATGAAGGGATTGCATTTATCAATCATTGGAACACTTTTCTTTAATAACAACTCAATGTACTCTAGAGATGGGTTGCATCTTAATGCAGTTGGAGCAAAGAAACTGAGTACCCACTTTCAAAAAGCACTGGATATTATAGGGTTTAAACTGAATGTGGGGGGAGGGACTTGTACTGCATTCAGGTTATCACCCTTATTAACTGCCCAAAATACTTCTTTGGGGTCTACCAACAAAAAGAGACACAATAATATAAAGAAATTCTACTGAATCGATAGGGAGAAGGGCAGGGGTAAATGGAGAAAATGGCAGTAAAGACAGGCATGGGGCAAAAAGAAATAAAGCCATAAAAAAATTAGAGGGTCATGAGTACCAATTCCCATGCTCTAGGTAAAAAGCACCACAAAATGGTGGCCTTGATGGAAGAGGGATGCCTGGATATCATGGCAGTTACAGAAACATGGTACACAGAGAACCATGACTTGGATGTCAACATACCAGGGTACACAATCTACAGGAGGGACAGGGAGGGATGGAGAAGAGGAAGAGGAGGAGGAGGAGTAGCTCTCTATGTAAGAGAAGGGATCAAAGCAACAGAACTAAAGGGTAAACCAGGAGAAGAGGAGGCACTGTGGGTCACCCTGGAGACTGGAAATGACACCACAGTCTGCACAGACCCCTATCTCAGGGGTAGGAAATGAACAAGGAAATAATAGAATGCATCATTAGGATTTCATTTCATTTTTTTTTAATAATGTGAAATGAAATGAAATCCTTAGGATGGCAGAGAAAGAGGAGATATTGTGGATGGGGTACCTGAATATGGCAGATGATAACTGGAGCACCTTTGCTGCAGCCACATCCAAGAGCAGGGCCATTCTCAAAGCCCTACAGGGGAAATGCCTCAGACAGCTAGTTTTGGAACCTATTCAGGAGGGAGCAATCTTAGGCCTGGTACTCTCAAATGGGGACCGAAAGAGGATCTCTGATCTTGAAGTGGGTAGCCATTTGGGAACAAGTGACCACCAAACAGTGTGGTTCACAATAAACTTAGCTGTAGAGTCAAACCATACAAAAGTGAGGGTACTGGACTTCAGGAGGGCTGATTTTGTCAAAATGGGAGAGTGTCTCAGAAAAGCACTAGCAAACAGGCAAGAAGGTGGGGTGGAGCAACAATGGGGAAACATTAAAACTGCCATCACAGAGGCAACAAGCCCTTGTGTGATGCAAATAAACAAATCAAAATGAAAGAAAAAACACTATGGTTCTCAAAAGAAGTGGTGGGGAAGGTTGGGGAGAAAAAGATAGCATTCAGGAAGTATAAGGAAACACAGATGGAGCAGTACAGAGAACTATACCAGTTAAAGCAGAAAAAAAGCAGGGAAGGCAGACAGAAAAGCAAAGGCCCAAACCAAGGAGAAGATAGCAAACTCAGTTAAGAAGGGGGATAAAATCTTATATAGGTACATTAGGGAGCAAAGAAAGACTAAGGCAGGGATACTGAGGCTGAATAAAGAGGAAGGTGGTTGGGCAGAGAGCAACAATAAAAAAGCAGGGATACTGAATGAATTCTTCTGTTCAGTATTCACAATGGAAGACCAGGGGGAGATACCTAACCCAATCAATAGAAGCATTCTGGGGGGGGGGTGATATTAGTCCTTTCACAGAAGAAAGGGTTCTGAAAGAACTCTTAAAACTGAAGGTGGATAAAGCAATGGGGCCTGATGGGATTCACCCCAGAATTCTAAAAGAACTAAGGGAAGAACTAGTAACACCACTGACTACCCTTTTTAATAAATCATGAGAGGATGGTGTGGTACCTGAGGACTATAGGAGGGTGGATGGGATTCCCCTTCACAGAAGTGGGAGCAAGACAGAGGCAGGAAACTACAGACCTGTCAGTTTGACCTCAGTGGTAGGGAAATGATGGAATCACTTCTGAAGTAGGGTTTTAAATAATTGATTAGCAGTTTTTTTCCTTGGGACAATACTAACTGTACAGAAAGCATTTATATAGGTTTTCTACAAGTGTTAAGTTTGTTAAACACAGTGAGACACGTGCTATGCATTTTCAGACTGTTTTAGAACTTTTAGGAGCAAAGCACTAATAAATAATTTTTTTGAGTTAAGTAAAATCCTGTGAAGGAAAGATTTGTTGAATGCCTAGAGGTCATTGGGGCACAGAACCCAAGGCAGCATGGATTCACTGCAGGAAGGTCATGTCAGACAAATTGAATTGATTTCTTTGACTGGGTGACCAAAGTAGTAGACCAGGGAGGGGCTGTGGACAAGCTTACCTAGACTTTAGCAAGGCATTTGACACAGTCCCACACAAAAGATTAATAAACAAATTAGCCAGCCTAGGAGTGGGTCCCAGGGAGGTAGTCTGGGTAAAACACTGGCTGGACAACAGGACACAGAGGGTAATAGTAAATGGAGCCCACAGTGAAAAAAGTAGGGTTACTAGTGGGGTACCACAGGGTTCAGTACTGGGGCTGGTCCTTTTTAATGTCTTATAAGTAACATTGCAGAGGGACTGGAAAGAAAAGTATGTCTCTTTGAAGATGACACAAAGACCTGCAACAGGGTTGATATGCAAGGTGGGGTGGAAAGGATGAAAAGTGAGTTGACAAGGTTGGAGGAAATGTCAAATGTGTGGCAGCTTAGATTCAGTGCAAAGAAGTGCAAAAGTAATGCACCTGGGAAATAAAAACCCAGGGGAAGAGTACATGTTGGGGAGTGAGATACTGACAATAACAAAACTGGAAAGAGAACTGGGGGTAGTCATATCAGATGACCTAAAAGTGGGTCAGCAATATGAGAAGGCAGTAAGGAGGGCTGGGGGGATACTGGGATGCAAAGGGACAGGCATCACCAGTAGAAAACAAGAAGTTGTTGGCCATCTGTATGGACAGTTGGTAAGACCACATCTGGAGTACTGTGTACAGTTCTGGAGACCCCATCTCTGCAAAGACATAGACAGGGTGGAGGCTGTCCTGAGGAGGGCAACCAAAATGGTACAGGGTCTACACCAGAAGACACATGAAGACAGACTAAAGGAGCTTAGAATGTATAGACTCAAGGAAAGGAGGGAGAGGGGGGACATGATAGGAACTTTCAAATACCTCAAGGGAATCAACAAAGTCCAAGAGGGTAGCATCTTTCAGAAAAAGAGATGTGCAAGAACAAGTGGACACAATTTGAAGATGGGGGGGACAGCTCAGAGGTAATGTGAAGAGGTATTTCTTCACAGAGAGAGTTGTAGATGTATGGAACAGCCTTTCTGAGGAGGTTGTAGAGTCAAAAACAGTGGGGGAATTCAAGAATGCATGACACAGACATAAGGCATTTCTAGTGGAGGGGTAAGAGGAATTAGGCTGTTGGTTAACTAGGATTTGCAGCTTATCAAATAGGTAGGGAAGTGGGCATGCTAGGTAGGCCAAGCGGTCCTTATCTTCCATCAGATTCTATGTTTCTATGAATGCAAACAGCCTTAATAATAAGTTTGACAAGCTCTTAGCTATTTGTGACATTGATAAACCAGATATTATTGCCATTACAGAGGCCTGGTGGACTAGTTCTGAGAAATGGGGAAAAACTATTCATGGTTATGATTTATATACAAGTAATAGATGTATTAGGAAGGGTGGTTGGCTTGCCTTTTATCTCAATTCCACTTTTCGTTCTTGTAGTATAATTCATAAAGTTATGGTATCACTTTTGACAGAGTCCTTATGGGTTAGACTATTTATGGATCTTTCTGACTCACCAATGTTTGGCTTATGATATTGTCTCCCATATGCATTATGTGATGTTACATCAGCAATTATGAAAGAGATCAAGGCTGCTACTGATGTGGGGGAGGTTATTTTTACTGGGGAATCTGAATTTCAAGGATATCAATTAGGTGAATAAAACAACTACAACTTCCATGAGTAAGCAGTTTCTTACTATCTGTGAAGAGCTTAGCATGAAACAGTTTCTACTAGATCCAACTCAGCATTAAAACATTTTGGACATTATCTTGAGTAGAAAAAATGTTAAAATTAAAAATTGCATAGTTGAAGCCCCACTTGGTAACAGTGACAATAATTTAGTCCAATACATGATTGATAGTGATTACACTTGGTTCTCCGGTGCTATTGAAATCTTTATTTATAAAAAAAATCAAACATACAAAAAATGTAATAAGTACTATAAGGATTGGACTGGAACAAATTATTTAACAGTACCATGGACACTATGTTGGTCAAATTAAAAAGCATAAGCCTTCAAATTGCAAACAAATAAATACTAAAAATCAAAAGATATAGCAATAATAGACAAAGCTTGAACTGGCTAACTAGGAAAAGTGATCAAATAATTACCAAAAACAAAACAACAATACAAAAAATACCTGTCACACAAAATCCCTGAGAAATGGACAGCCTTTTAAAAAGTCCAAAAGCAATGCAAGTGTGAAATCAAGAAAGCTAAAATGACATGGAAAAGTCCTTAGCACTACCAACAACAAAGAATAACAGCAAGGTATTTTTCAGTTGTATCAATTTACTTAAAAAAATGCAATACAAGGTTGACCGATTGGGTACAAATATTAATCTTGTCAGTACATCTTCTGATATGGCAAATAAGTTTAAATAAACATTTATGTGAAGTTTTTTGTCAATCACAATAAAATGCCTGAATACATTATCACAACATCCCTTAGTGAGATTATATTATCTGTTGAAGAAACTGAAAATAAAGAAAAAAAAAAAAACATTAAAATAAGTTCCTCACCAGGTCCTGATGGAATTGCCAGAAACATGGTATCTATCACAAGGAACTGCCTAGCACACCCACTTAACATACTTTTTGATCATAGCATCAACAGTGATGATATACCTAATGACTGGAGAACAATGAATGCCATCCCACTGTTTAAACTAGCTCTAGCCAGAGCAGACAGGGCTGTGAAAAACTACCAAATGACTAAAGTTGTTTTCTTGTTGGTGCCATATAGTGCTGTTTAGTCACAATCATCAGAACTGGCATGCTGCTAATTCAATCCTCTTAAATTTATGTAATCAGAGTACATGCTGTGTGTGTGTGTGTGTGTGTGTGTGTGTGTGTGTGCCCATAGGAATTAGATAGATCACAGACTGCAGCTCCACTGTCTGTAATCTGACACTGTAGTCTGACTTTCAGAGGTTCAGTATATTCCAGACAACATATAATGAGTTAACCCCTATGTTGCTGAAATAAATAGAATAAATCTATTAGACTGAGCTGGACAGATGATAGAAACAGCAGCTTAAAAAGAGTTTTGTTGTTAATACTCTGAGAAGTTCTGAGGTATAATACAATAGCATCCTCCTCCCTTCAGATGCCTTTAACATAGAGCAACAAATAGCAAAAATCCGAGGGGGAGTGCACTGTTTTGCAGCTGTGGAGGACTACTTGCAAATGTCCAAAAAGGGAGTTCCACAATCAGCCATTTTAGAGCTACTCTGATCCCAGTGGTGCTGTAGGCTGTGCCCACAACCCTAAAAAGGGCACAAACAAGAAATGAATAACATAGAAACATAGAAACATAGAAGTTGACGGCAGATAAGGACCGCAAGGCCCATCCAGTCTGCCCATTTCTTTTTCTACCTTATAAATGTGCCATCGGCCTTTGCTCTGTCAGTGACCTATCTATTCATAGTCATTTGTATTGCTCCTTATGCCTATCCCATGCCTGTTTGAAGCCCTGCACTGTATTCATAGCCACCACTTGTGGTAAGCCATTCCATGCATCTACCACCCTTTCTGTGAAAAAGAATTTCCTCACATTCCCCCTTAATCGGCCTCCCTCTAATCTCATGCTGTGTCCTCTTGTCCTGCTATTTTTCTTATATTTAAACATGTTAGACTTTTTCACCTTGTTTATGCCCTTAAGGTGTTTAAATGTCATAAACAAGGTGAAAGAGTCTAACATGTTTAACATATAACTGCAAGCCTGTAAGTCTTACACCAATATTAGGCAAAGATGTGGAAGTTATGATCAAAGAAAGGGTAATGTATGTGATAGGTGAACTCAGTGAAAATCAGCATGGGTTTACCGGTGTAGGTCATGTGTAATTAATCTAATTTGCTTTTATGAAGCTGTTAGTCAAAACCCAGATATGAGAGTACCATACAGTGTGACGATCTTTCCTCAACTTCAGTGAAGTCTTCAATATGGTACCCCATTGGGCCTTATTTGAAAAATTGGGCATCCTGGATTTCCATCCAAGATACATGAACTGGATTATAAATTGGTTGCCTTACAGAGTTCATTGGATGATGACTGATATACATTTTTCTGCCTGGGCTCTAGTGTCTAGTGAAGTGCCGCAGAGCTCAATACACAGCTCCCTAGTTTTTTTAGATTTTTGTTTCAGATCTATCCTCTCATCTGGAAGAGTGGGTAGCAAAATATGCAGATGGCTGCAAACTGGGTGGTCCATGTAGGAACCATGAGGAAATTTCCAGAATCTAGGGGGATCTAGACAAACACAACATGGGCTGCAAAATGGGAGATGAAGTTCAGCCTTAGTAAGTGTTGTGTGATGCATCAGGGATTACATAACCTTAGACATGATTCCCATCTTTGCAGTGAAATACTGAATAAGTCCCAACATTAGAGAGACTTGGGAACCATGCTATCCGATGATTTATGTTTCAATCAGCAAATAACAGTAGTTAAACAAGCAAAATTTGGTAGGCAGTAAGAAGGAATATTAAGTCCGGAGATCGATCTGTAATACACCCACTGTATAGAGCTTATGTTTATCCACATTTTGATTTCTCATCACAGTTTTGGAGTCCATATAAAAGTGGCAGTATAAAACATGTGGAGAAGTTACAGAAGAAAATAACTAAACAAATAGATGGGATGAGGAGTTTGATCTATGAAAACAGGTTGAATGATCTGGGGCACTGGGCTCATGTCCCTTGAGAAGACCAAATGTTGATATGGGAGGTTTTGGAGGACCAATATTTAATGTCTGAAATGGGTCATGATTTTAAGCAAATATCTGTGGATACCAGGGGTCACCCAATACAATTTGTTTGTCATAGATTTAATTCTGTTAGGAAGGGTGATTTTTTTCTCATAGAGGGCCATTATTCCTTGGAATGCATTACCATTGTAGGTTGTAATTAGTGAGACAAAAACACTTTCAAGGATAGGCTATATAAGATGGTGTTTTCTAGTAAGAATCTATCCTATATGGCTGAACAATAGTATCTTACATGGGCCTTGGTTTTATGCTCCTTTCTTGAACCTTAGTGAACCTTATTGAAAGTGAACTGGGGCAAGACAGAGCTCCTACCTCTTAATGCACAGTGTAAGCTAGATGATATTTTCATTTTATGGATTATAGTGGCCACAATGTGGCAATGCATGCAGTATCTGGAGATATAAATTGTAGCTGATAAGTCTAAATTTTGATTGTTGAGCATTTCTCCTTTGCCCTTAGATCTGTATACTGAGTGTGACCAAAATTACCTATCAAAATTCTGGAAAGTAGTTAAATTCATTGAGGAATATAAGACACCCCTACACTACCAAATAAACTTGAAATTCATGGTAAAATGGAACGTGACAAACAAATCATCCTGGAGGAGTTAAACACTTACATCACCAAGGCCAGATTAGCATTTGAGAACTTGGCAGCAGCTTCTTAGCACACACACCCATATGAAAGTATTGCCACAGCATGCAACTCAACAAACCAGTTTACCTGTCAACCTATCACCTACCAAGAGATCAAAGATATTTTACTAAGCAGTGACATAAACAAAAGCTCAGGGGCTGATGGTTTAGACCCCTTATTCCTACAAATTGACTATAGATAATTTTTGGTACCCATAACCCATCTGTTTAACTTACTGTTAACCAATGGTGAATTCTATCTAATTTGTAAAACAGCCCACATCATACAATTGTTTAAGTCTGGTGATGCTTGCAAATTAATTAACTACAGACCAATATTCATATTACCAGTGTTGGCTAACTTCCTTGAGAAATAAGTAAATGCCCAGTGACATTGCTTGTAAATATGTCTGTATTATTGTTCTATTTTATTATTGTATCTGCTTATTTAGAAGTGTTTTTGCATATGTCTGTTATTGTACCTTCGTGTTGTTCCTCGACCTATCAGGTCCATCTTGTAAATGAGCTTTGCTCAATGATGTCCGCCTGAATAAATGAAGATTTTGATTGATTGATTGATTGATTGATTGAGTTGTGGGATTCTCTAGAGCAAACCAATCTCATTACACTTTTGCAATCAGGATTTAGACCTAAACATAGCACAAGTAAAGTATTGGCAAAGGTTACAAATGATTGGCTTTCAGCCCTTGACCAGAGACATTTTTACAGTATCTATATTCCTGAACCTGAGCAAAGCCTTCGATACTGTAGATCATAATATACCACTACATAAACTACAAGGCATGGGAGTTGGTAATGTTGCTCAACTTTAATTTGCAAACTACCTCACTGGCAGAGAACAGCAAATAAAAGCGGAGGGCTCTTTCTCTTCCTGCTCAACAACTCTAAAGGGAGAACCACAAGTGTCCATCCTAGGGTCTCTGTTAATCATTATCTACACTAATGATTTAAATAAAAATATTAAAGAGGCTTCCATTCCCCCTTCTTTGTTGATGACACTGACTTATATATGTCAAAGCCCACCCTACCAGAAGTATTCTCAGAGTTACAATTGGATTTCAACACATTACAAACAAATCTCAACTAGGACAAATTGATACTCAATGCAAATAAAACTAAAGTTATGATCCTTTCACCTATCGATATGGTCTCATCCTCTAACCCTGCTCCAAGCATATCTAGCCTTCTAGGTGATGCACTTAAAGAAGAAACTGACTTAACATATCCTGGATTATGAATAGACTGCAAATTGTCCTTCTTAACAGATGCTGGCTCACTATGTAAAAAGTTAGGAAGTAGGTTAGGCTTCTACAGAGGAGACCTACTGTCACTTTATAAACTATTGTGGGATGTAGAATTAGTGAGTAATCTCGGTATTACTTACAAAGAAAGTAACTACAATTTAAAGACTCATATTATGCAAATTTATGATACTGTAGCCATGACAAATATGTGGAATATTGCCTTCCTTCCTTCCTAGAACAGTTAGGCTGTGGAGCCAACAAACCAATGATATAGTTACACAAAAAAAAAAACTTTGGCAGTTTTAAATCAAGATTAGATTCTTATTTCAATGAGAGCAACTTATACAGTTCCATCTTGTAAATGAGCCTTGCTCAATGATGCTCGCCTGAATAAATAAAGATTTGATTGATTGATTGATTGATTGATCCACTGAGTAGCAGGGATAGCAAAAATGGGCACTCCAGCCTCTACTATCCAAAAAACATAGTATAAACCATAGAATAAATAACAAACTCTAGTCAAAGACAATATGGCTTCAAATTAATTTTAGCTGAGATTTGCAATATCAGGAATTACTACAGTGTTTTGTTATTAAATGTTCTGTTTAAAATATGTCATATTACATGTAATATGGCATGTATTGTCATATATGAAAGAGACTGCTATTAGAGACATTAGTAGTCTATTACTAATGTGACACATCCTCAGGATACAAGGAGGCTCAGAAAGTTACAACTGGCACTAAAGGTAATGAAAAGTATAACATCAAACTTGGTATTAACTACCCACAAGGCATATTTTCAGCAGTTGGTTAGAAGATGTAATTATTAAAAGAAGCTTTACATATAAACCACATTATCAGTAAATATAAATTTATATAGAAGTCCAGTTTGCACATGTTGTGGTGAAGCACTAAGGATATAAAATGGTCAGGTGTTCGTCCATTATATATTCCTTCTGTTGAGTGACATTTTCTTTAGCACTGTGGATACAATGAACTCTGTGATACAAGTTACAAATGTCAGGCATGAATTAAAAAAAACAAACAATAAAAAGCAGGACATTACTATTTCAGACGTTTGTTTAGTCATAAAACAATAAAAAAACACTTCTATTGCAAAGTATGCAATCCTTATATACTAGAAGTAAAGATTGTCTGTAGACATCTTACAGAACGTGCACAAGTTCAAAGCAATTATTCACACTTGGGCTATAGTGACCCCCTCCCCCCAGTATAGATCCATTGTGGCTGAGCATCTGATATAATAATGCCCTGCTTTTAATCTGTATTTTTTAGACTAGATTTCTGACATTTGGAATAATTGTACTGCTGAGTTCATTGGTTATACAGTCTTAAAGAAAATGTCTCTCAAGTGAAGGGGTATATACTGAAAATGAACACCTGTGCATTTTATATCCTCAGTGCTTCACTCCAACATCCACAAAATTGATTTCTATATACATTTATATTTCCTGATATTGAGGTTTATTTGTAAAGCTGTTTTCTAATTATATGCACTGACCAACTGTGAAAATATGCCTTGTGGGTAGTTTATACCAGGTCTGATGTATACTTTCCATTACCTTAATTACTGGTTGTAATTTTATAAGAGCCCCCGCGGGTATGCATCACATCTGTTGTTTAAAATGTTTAAATTGTACACATCACTGGTGGATAATATAAGGGCATTTCAGCATTAAGTTACTAACTGATGAAGCTTCACTGCTAGAGTGAAATGATAGTGATGCTTACCCCCAGTCTGGCACAGCATTGCCCCCTGCTATTCATTGCACTACTGCACTTTTATTGTTTTTAGTATTCATCCTATGAATTTACATATGCCTTTTTTTATGAAGCTAGTTAAAGTTTTACTGCTAAATATGGAATAAAGCTGCGTTTTATCTTGATGTATGAGTGGTAAGTACACAAAAGTGCAATAGTACAATGAATAATAAGGAGCAATGCTGCAAATGCTGGCACTCGGGACAATCAAGCAACTGAAGCAACAAGCAGTTCACCTGAGTAGCTGAGGAATCCAAATCTCCAGCCTGATAACTTTTGAGGCAGCCCCCCCCCAAGCTAGGCACTCGGGACAATCAAGCAACTGAAGCAACAAGTAGCTCACCTGAGTAGCTGAGGAATCCAAATCTCCAGCCTGATAACTTTCGAGGCAGCTCCCCCCCCCCAAGCTAGGCACTCGGGACAATCAAGCAACTGAAGCAACAAGCAGCTCACCTGAGTAGCTGAGGAATCCAAATCTCCAGCCTGATTTTTTTTGAGGCAGCTCCCCAGGCTAGGCACTCGGGACAATCAAGCAACTGAAGCAACAAGCAGCTCACCTGAGTAGCTGCGGAATCCAAATCTCCAGCCTGATAACTTTTTAGGTAAAGAGAGCCTCTTCTCTTTGTCTGGACGCCTGCAGAGGGGTGCTAGCCCGACGGCGCTTCGTGCCGTCTGCCCCGCCCACCCCAACCACCCTCCTACCCAGGGGCGGCTGTCAATTTAAGGATGACATCACATCCGGTGACATCACGTCCTGTTGCCCAGAACCTATCTCCTCACTTTCCCATTTGCAGGTTATACCTGCTGGCCACTAGAGGGACCTATGCTCCATCACTACTTCCTACTCCTACCTGTACAGCACTACTTCCCTGGGATCTTGCTCACCACAATGTATTGGCCCTGCTTCCTGCTCTGCCTGTGCCTATCCCCACTAGCAGTGCACTTACCCACTTACCCATCTGCTAGTCCACACTGTGCCCTGGCACCCCTCCCTCCCCTTGCTCCTGAACCTCCTCTCCTGCCCCTTGGGACCTCTGTGTGTCCCCGTCCTCCCTGCCCTCCCCCTAGCTTTCTCTTCACCTCAGGCACATCTGGGTGTCTTCTTATTCTTGCTTTCCCCTCCTGTACCTCCCTGCCCACCCCCTGCTCCCTTAGACCCCCCCCATGTCAATCGTAGGAAAACATCTCACCATCTCCCAGCCAGGGTGTTAGTCATGCTACTACTCCTGTCAGGGAACATTCATCCAAACCCTGGCCCGGTTCCCAGGAGCTCCCCAACTCGCACCACAGGCCTATGCATGGTCTCCATGAATATCTGTAGCCTCCTAAAAAAGTTTGACTCACTACAATGCCTGGTCACATCAATTAACCCTGATGTCATCACCCTGGTTAAGACTTGGCTGTTGAAATCCTCCCCTGACTCCCTAGTCTCCTTCCTGGTTTCACCCTTTCCGGTCCGACCCGTGTTGGGAGGCGGGGCAGCAGCTGACGCTATTTATGTCAAGGAATCTCTCCCATTACTAGCCCTGCCCACTCCCATCCTTGACTCCAGGGCCCAGGCGCTTACACTGAAACTAACCCTGACCCTTTAAAAGGACCCTTTATCTGACTACTGCATACGTGCTCCCCAAGGACCAAACACAGGCCATTGCCTCTCTTACAGAATACCTTACCTCTCTACCTCCTTCCACTGATCAAATTCTGGTGGGTGACTTAAATGTCAACTGGCTCAGCCCCTCCTCCTCCTCTACCAGAGACTCCTTTTCTGCAATAGACCTCACGCAACTAGTTACCCACCCTACCAGGACTAACCCCAAGAGAGGCTCCAGTACCCTGCTTGATGTGGTTCTCACCAACCGCCCTAATCGGATCCCCAATGTACAAGTCCTCCCATACTCTCTCAGCGATCACTCCCCCATTCTATTCCACTGGTCAACCTCAGTCCCCAAACCCATAGCACAGTCCACATGCCGGCGGCGTCTAATACCTGGTGGACTGATAAAACTTAATGAACTTCTGTCCCAAATTGACTGGTCTCCTATACAGGCAACTCCTGACATCAGCACAGCTCTCTCCTTCTTTACCCAAACTTTTAATAATGCCTGTGATATCTTTGCCCCAGTGTTGACCCGCCGTTCTAAAAGGAAGAATGCCCCCTGGGTTAACCCAGCTTTGATCCACCAGCTCAAACATAGGGACAACCTATGGCACCGTGCCATTGAGACTGGCCGGCCCAATGACAGGCGGTTATATGCTGCCGCCCGAAACAAGTGCACTCGGGCCATCAGAAAGGCCAAGTCTGAGCACTATCGGTCCTCACTCACTGCCTCATGGGGAATCCCAGAACCTTCTGGGATAACATTAAACAGTTAAATGGGAGTGCACCTCCCCACCCACCAGATCAACATTAATGGTGTGATCTCCTCAGACCCAGCCCTCATAGCCAACCACCTCAACACCTCATTCACTGACCTTAGCCCTATCCTCCCTACAAATTTTTTGACCCTTCTCCCCAGCACCTGCCGTAAATCTTTCTAGCCCTTATTTCTCCTCCGCTGTTTCTGCCCAAGAACTTAGGCGTGACTCTCGTCACTGCCCTCAAGAGTAATAGTACAGGCAGTGACACCCTGGATCCGTGTATCCTATGGCTGGTCTTAGACACAGTCCTTACCCCGATCACATGCCTCATCAACCACTCTCTTTGCCTGGGGAAGGTTCCAACTGCCTGGAAAGTCGCCACTGTCACCCCTATTTTTAAAGGTGGTGATAGGACTGTGGCTTGAAACTATCGACCGATCTCCATTCTCTCTCCTCTCTCCAAGGCCTTGGAAAAAGTGGTGGCCTCTCAAATCTCTGACTACCTCTCCACCTACAATGTCCTTTGTCCTGAGCAGCATGGCTTCCGGGGGCCACAGTACCAACACAGCCCTCCTAGAGTTCTCCAACTTTCTTCTCCTCCTTAGACACTGGTTCTCTGGCTGGTGCTGTCTTCATTGACCTCTCAAAGCTTTGACACTGTCTCCCACCCCTCCTTCTTGATGCCCTTAGTCTCTCTGGTTTTGCTGCTGGGCCTATCTCCTGGTGCACCAGTTTTCTGTCTGACCGCTCACAGCGTGTAAAAATTAATGGGACCTACTCAGACATCTGTCCCATCTTTTCTGGGGTTCCCCAGGGCTCCATTCTGGGCCCCTTACTATTCTCCCTTTACATTAACACCCTTCCACGCTCTTGTTCGGGGAACATTCTATTGTACGCTGATGATGCGGTCATCTTTTCCTCAAGTCGTAACCCTATTGCCCTCCAGGACTCGCTGCAGAAGACCTTCACTGAAGCCGAGGGCTGGTTCAAGGAACATAGATTGGTGACAAATCTTAAAAAACAAAACCATGTTCTTCACTCATCCCCAAACAAGTCCTGCAACTTCAAACTCCTCATTCACTTAGGGGTCCTCATTCCCACTCGAACAAGTTTGCTCCTATAAATACCTAGGGATCCATTTTGACCCCTCCCTCTCCTTCCATGGACACATCGCTGCCTAGCCACTGCCACTAATATCTGATTGGGCATCTTACATCGGTATAAACACTGCCTCCCCGGAGCCTCTTGATTCTGCAGTCACCTCCTCTATCCTGTCCCTAGTGGACTATGGACTGCCGGTGTATGGTGCTGCTGATCAGACCGCACTCCATAAAATTCGCTACTACTCTGAATAAGGCCTGCAGGTTAATTACTGGAGCACCTAGGATGACACACACCTGTCTACTGTATGCTAAAGCGCTGGTACTTGATCTCGATGAGCGTCTCAAATATCTTACCTGTACCCTTACAAAAAAGACCCTCCTTGGGCTTTCCCCACCAGGATTGACCACCACCATACGCCGCTCTGTCCCACTAGTTCATACTCGGACCTCTGGGAAAACCTCTCTTGTTATCCCTAGAGCTAGGACCTCTCACGGCCAAGAGCCTTCAGCTTTAGGGCCCCTCCTGGTTCAACACACTGCCCCCTCCATCTCCAGAGCTCCAACTATATGGCTTCAAAACTTCCTTACGTAACCACCTTATTAACACCCGATGCTGTAACTGCCGCTAGTCAAAGCCGCATCAATACTTATGACAAAGCTTATTATTGTTGCTAAGGACAACACAACTCTGGTATTGTTTGCATCCATCCTACCTGTACCAGCTTGTTTGTATCTATGTCTTAATTTACTGTTATTCTTATGTGTTGTACTGCTATACTGTGTATTTTGGTTTGTCTTACTGTGACAAGGTACCTTTGTAAATGAGCCTATGGCTCAAAGGTTTTCCAAACTGCTGTTTAAATAAAATAAATAAAATAAAATAAATATATTAGTGCAAAAAATGGAACATTTCTTTCTAAAACATCACTTGAGTTGGACTCCCATTGCTAACTTACTTTTTGTCATTGACTCTTGGACCTGCGGCTGGGTACCTAGTGTCAGAGGATTGGCAGCACTGGGGTTAGGCTGTTATTGTCCACTTACTTTTTCTCATTTACTGCCTGACTCCAGGATTGGGCACTTGGTGTCAAAATGGGGGGAGTCTGGTGGCATCAGGGTTGGACAGCAAGTAGCTATTTACTTTTTATTTTAGTTTACCATCCAACTCCAGAATTGGCACCCAGTGCTGGGGAGAGCTGCACTAGGGTTTGGCTCCTGGTGACTGTCTAGCTATATTAATAGTAAATACAAAAATCACACATGCCCCCACAATGCAAAGCATCATGGGCTGCATATGCAAATCACCACAGAATGTTATGCTGATCCAACTTTAAGCAGAATTGCATGGTGCCGAAAGGCCTCTCACAGTTTGCAAAGGGTGCTAACAGAAGACATAGACACGTGTTTCGTCCTACTGTCTATGTCTTCTGAGAGCAAAACAAAGCAGGACATACTTTTACAGTTTATTGTGAAGGGATACCATCCATTGAGCAAGCTCATTTGCAAGGAGGTCCCTTGCACAAGCAATGATAAAGACAATACATGGTGTGAGATACAAAAAGTAAGGACACATAATAGAAATTAAAATAAAGCAAGTTTATTTAATTAGTATATGTAATAGATAGAGTAGATAGATATATAGATAAACAGACAGAGCGATAGATAGACAGACAGGCAGACAGATAGATAAATAGATAGATTAGATAAATATTGATTTATAAAAGTGCCCATTTCCTCGGATTCTGGGTGCTGTACAATACAAACAGCAAACAACAAAATAAAATCATATGCCAAAAATGTATGTAAAATTCAACTAGAAGCAGATTTAAAATGCATCTATCTATCACACTAACATCAATTAATCAATAAAAGCTTGCTGGAACAGGTAGGTTTTTAAGCCCTTCTTACAGGCTTCTAATGAGGGAGCCTCCTTTAAACAGACAGGAAAGGAGTCCCACAGGGTTGGCATGGCCACTGAGAACATCATGTCCCCAGAATGTTGCAACCTAACCCTGGGAACTCCAAGGAGGCTTTCCCCAGCAGAATATGTACAATGTTGAACTCAATAAGGATTAAGGCCAAATATGATTACATAAGACACTGTGTCCACCACATGGAAGAGGGCTGGAGAAGGAGAATTGCTCCCAATATGCAAAGAAGGCATAGAGGGGGAGGAGTGCTCTCCATGTGTAATGGAGGGGGAAGAGTGATCCCGATCTGTGGAGGTGGGATGGGAGGGAACATTCACTTAGGGGCCACCATCCTAGACCCCACTCCAGCCTGTGTGTGAAACTGTTTGAAATGGGGACAATTTATGATGGTGCAGATGTGCAACCCACATTTCTTCTCTGGCTGCTGTAAAGTATTGGGTTGATAGATGGGTGTGCAAGAGGAGGAACCAGTCATGCAGGAGTTCCCACTGTATCCTGCCCTCCCACCCACACAGCAGAGTGGGAACAGTTGTGGAGGGGCAGACATAGGATCCTCATTTTTATATCTCAGTACCTCAGAGTGCTCTCCATGGGCAGAGCATCACAGGTGGGACAGCCTCTGGCTGAAGCAGTGTTCTGCAGGTGTAGAGGTGTGGTATATGGTGAGGAAGTGCCAGTCACCCAAAGCCCACTTCAACCTTCATGCTAGCCCTGGTGGAGTAGGGATGGATATGAAGGGCAGATGTGCAACTTGCATCTCTATTCATGGCTGCTGCAGGGTTCTAACCTTGTGCAGAGGTGGGATGGTGGGATGGGATATAATTCTCCCAAAGCCACCTGCCTGGAACCCACCCGATGCCAGTTCCAGCTTTCATGGAACTCAGATGAGTGGAGATGGACTGATGTGTGAACTACATGTCATTTCTCCTCATTCCTCATGTGCAGGAGCTGGAATGGAAGGAGAAAATACTTCACATGTGCAAAGATGTAGAATGGTGTGTTGGGTGCCAATGGCCTCGGGCCATGCAGTGGATCTAGAATACAGCCCCATTTCCACCCACCTGGAGTCCACCAGGCTAGATAAAAACAAGTGTGGTGTGGCAAATGTGCAACTCACATTTCTGTCTCTGGCTAGGGCAACCAATGTGCAGTGGTGGGACAGTTGTGGAGGGGGCACCAATCACCGACTTCTGCCAGGCCACAGTCCACTATTTGCCTTGTGCTACCCACCTGAAGGTCAAGTTGTCACTGTGCCAACCTGTGTGGAGTGGGATGGGTGTGGAGGGGAACATGAGCAACCTACATCAGTCTCTGGCTACTGCAGATTGTTCCATCTGTTCTGATGAGAGCTGGATGTGTAGGGGGCAGCAACTGCCCAAGGGTGCCCATCCAGTGCCCACCCTACACTGTGCTTAGTCAATGTGAAGGGTAGATATGTGACCCACATATTTGTCTATGTCTCTGTTTGGGTGCTCCTCTTGTGCAGTGGTGGAATAGATGCACCAAGTTTGTTTTACACTATGTTTCTCCTGGTCTCTCTCTCTCTCTCCCCCACTGTCTTTCTCTGACCTTCACTCCCCCACAGTGAAAGGAAAATTCTGCAGCACTGCTCTATGTCCCAGTTATTGCACTCTTGCTGCCACTTTCTCTGCCTCTCTGTATGTTCTGTCCACTTCCACTGAGTTTCAGAAAGACAAACAGAGAGTCAGACTGACAGCAAAGTGCCGGAAGAGTGAGTGGCAATAAAATGGATGGCAACTGAGCTTGAACACACACTGTACTCCACTTCTTTGTTTTAAGGGAGGATTGACACCATCTTTGACTGGAATGGATTGGAGCTGCACATATATGCCACACTGCAAGCAGATCTCACTCTTGTTGTGTCTGTCTTGGGGGGGTGGAGGTGGGGTGAGTAGACACTGCTACGGGAAGGGCCACCAGTTAAAATGAACATTTATTCAGTTGCAGGTCTAGGAGCCATCGGTCACCTTGGTTATGGTCACCACATTGCACTGCCCCCAATTCCATGCTGCCAGGGTGGTGCTGCAATAGTGACAGCCTGTCACCTGATGATCACGCTCATTCTGTTTACTTGCCACATCTCAGCGTGTTGCTGTTACTGTTTGGAGGCTCTGTCTCTCCTATGTTCCTGACACTGGTGCCACTCACCACCTCTTTTAGTCCTGCATGCTCTTTTCAGGGGGGGGTGCTGCCTCTCCTTCTCAGTGTTTGTCCCTGCAGCCTGTGTCTCTCTCTCCCCTCAGTCCAGGGTTAAGCTACAGCTCTGCAGGCAATGCTGCCTCACTTCTCAGCACACTTGCTCCAATCTGCATGGCAGATCAGGGGGTACCATCACAGAGAGTAATGTTCAGGCTGAGCATTGTGGCATATATGAAGCACTGGAGGGAGAGAAGCTCAGGGACAAGAATGTGCACTGTCATTCACAAAGAGACACAAACAAGTTCAACACAGACATCTGTCAGGAGAAGGATAAATTATATGTATTTGTTCTTTACTGCTAGGACTGTTTACTGCTTATGACACAGAGAGAGGGGGTGCAGTGTATGGCTGGGTACCAGGACATCTGCATGGTGGGTGGGGAGACAAATGGTAAGACCAGTAAGGGGATGAATGAAAGGAATGAAGCGCTCTCATTGGAGCACTTCATTTCTTTCAACTAGAGAATGGCTTCCAGCTGTGAAACTGTGACTAGTGCCACAGTCTGATTACATGCTCATTGGTCTGTTAGGAACAAGCCCACTGCAGATTGCTGTGCATTGGACTCATCCCTGCCACATCTTTGAAATGTCATTCTACCGCAAGATGTTTCTTGCACATGAGCAAGGAAACATAAAAAATTATTAAAAATTTAGATTAGTGACAACCCACATTCAAAAGGCCTTTTTGTCCTAAACACAAAAACGTGAAATAATGCACTTGGAGCCCAGAAATCCAGGGGCAGAGTACAAACGATTGGATGGCATTGATAACATTAAGAAAGCACACATTAAAAAAAAGAGCTTTTACATACAGTTGATTACTGTTTAACAATATCATCGTCTATGGCTGCCACTGTACATCTGATGCAAACCCATAATCACATTCCTCACTTGAAGTGACAAGGGGGTAGAGGCCATAACTGACTCCTTGATTTTGTGTTAAAGTGGTCAGTTTCTTTACAGCAAAAACAAGGGAAGGCATAATTTCTAAAATGTGCCGATGAGCATGGGGACCACTTTTTTCCAGAGCATGCCACCACTGGTAGCTACCACTTCAAGACTGCTACAACCCCCACCTAATACAATCAGGGGAAAACCAGAAGTAGTCTACCAGCACTGAGATCAATATGGTTAAGGCACATTTGCCAGAAATTACTGCTTAGAGAAGAATGAGAAAGTTACTGTGATGACAAGCAAGTCCCAGACCCGATCTCTAGTTTGTTAATGAACTCCTCCTGAGTCTGACTTGTATGGCTGTGTGGGCCAAGCTCCATGGATGTTATGCCATCATAAGATTTGTATAAGAGCGCCATGGAAACATGTAACTGGACTGCTGTCTGATGTGCTGCTGCAATGCTCTGACATAGCTTCCAGTGATTCTGTGTATGTTGCCCTTCCCTCCATGGGCTACATAAACATATCCACTTCCAGCACTACGTTTCTGTTCCGCAACTGCAGCAGTGACAGTCACTGTGTGCAACATGGTGACATTGACTCAAACTGTGCATGCATGACTATCATGCATACATTGCTATGTCAGCACCACCATGTTAAGCAGTGCTGACTACAGCGCAAACTGCACATGTGCGAGTATCACACATGCGCAGTACTGTAATCGCTGCAGTATTACGGCTGCAGCAAAAGCACTGCATATTCTTTTCCACACTCTTGCCACTCCTGAAAGCTCTCCACAGCTCTATCAGCTCTGACCAGAATTTTTTTTTACAAAGAAAAGGCTATATTGACAACAAAACATATCTGTAACCTGGTAATGCAGTTGAAACAATGAGTGATATGACAAATCTGTTTCTAAGGTATATGAGTACTCAGAATGGCTCAAAAACCTTACTAATACTGAGCAAAACAAGATTGTCTGATAGGCACCCTGAAAACCCGATCAAAAGGTAAAACACCTGATCGGTGGCAACCCTAGTTGGACCCTCAGTATACAGATTGCTACAGCTACTGCTGTGAACCTTCCTCCTAGCTAACCTCTCATGCTGTGAAGCTTGTGCAAGTAGAAATTTTAAAGGAGACAGGAATTAATTACTTATGTGCAGCTGTTTGAAATGTCTCTATTTTCATAAATTATATTTATACCTCTAAAGGATCCATATTTAACTGTGCCTGAATAAAAGCTGAAGCTGTCAGTTGTGTTTTGTATTATTTTCTTTGTATGGACAACATTCTGTGCAGTTCCTTTCATAGAACCAAGAATTTGGAGTTTTGACTATGTCACTTCATGGTTTCAGAACCGTGGGCACTCTACTGATAAATTCATGCTCACATTTCTGAAACTTCATTACCTTCTCTACTGGATTATGCAGATGTAATCTGTGGCCGTTGCTCTCCATCACACTTGCACAAACTGAATGTACTATATCACAGGGCATTTAGATTTATTACTGATTTGGCACCAAGAACACGCCATTATACTCCATACGAAGCAGTAGAATGAACTTGTTTAACTTCAAGAAGACTTAAAAATTCATATGGTTGGGCCTTTAAAGTAGTTACTAAGGTGGTTCCGAGCTACATTACAGATTTGTTTATGAAGTCTTATAGTGTGTATTCATTAAGGAAAAACAATGATATACTATATGATATTCCGAAGCTTTCTACCCAGTTTGGTAAAATGGCAATAAGTTGTATCATTCCAACAATATGGAGCACACTACAAAAATCAATTAAACTTAATGGCCTGGTCAGTTGCACAGTGTTTAAATCAATGATTAAAAGACTGTAAAAAAAATGTACATGTACTAGTGCTGTTGGCATGATTGCTCCTATGATTAGTGTAAACAATGACATTATCAAACATATGAAGTTCAGCTCTCCTGTCCTTAAATGTTCCTTTATGATTCCTGTATGATAACAGTAATAACTAATACTCTAAGCTTTCCATTAATCATCCTCAACACTGCTTTTTGTTAAATCCTGTATTGTCACAGCTGAATTTTATACTATCCTGCCTGTCACAGGGTGAAGTGAGACCACATTGTTTGTTTCTGGAACCTTATTCCTTTTCCCAACCTGAAGTCTGCTGCAGCAGTATTTTAAACTGTCTTTGTCTATCCTCTGCTGTATGCTACACTTTTTCCCCTTTTCCAGTTAGGCCACCTGGGAAAGGTTCTCATTTTATCTCTGTTTTTCTGTATGGCCCCAGAGACTAATTGGTCTTCTTGCCCGGAGACCCAAATAACAACTAGTGATACCTAACATAGTATTGGACTAGCTAGGTGTCAGTACTAATGTAAGAGTCTAGGATTATTTAAGGAGAAGAAACCATAGGAAAAGCATCCTCCTCCCCATTATTTCTGAATTAGGCTGTAGGGCTTCAAAGTCATGAAGTTTAAATACTTATACAGCATAAAACAGCTGAACAATGCTTTCTCAAGCTTCAGTTTTTATTGAGCTAGTTGCACTAGTTGCACTTAAATGGTACTGTTTTCATGATTAAAATGCTAAAGACATAGCGTGGGCCAAGACCCACTTGCCCAGCTTTGTATATTTCAGTTTGTGGTTGCTGCTCGATACTGCATGCATATGCATATGCAGCTATTGAGCTGTGCACACATTCACGTAGTAGTGTTTTTTTTTTTTTATTCTCTCTCTGTTCTCATTCCCCTACTTAGTGACCAACACCCAATCCAGATCCAGGATATTATTCAGGTGCTGGAACCTGAAGAAAAGGGAGTAAAAGGAGAAATCCTGGGAAAGAGGACTCAAAACTTAAACACTTTTGGAGTTTATGGCCCAGATATTCAAAAGAGTTGAGCCATGCGCAATAGGGTTGCGTCTGCGTAAGTATGAAAATGCGCCATTCTGCGATATTCAGCAGGAGGCCGTTGTGCCCCCCAAATCACGCTGAGCAACAGCGCAATGATAATGAAGGCATGTGCAACTGAAGGGGGAGGAACCATGCATAAATGGTGCAGTGCGATATTCAACAACTTGCGCCGTGCGCAATAAGGGAGCAAGCGGAAGCTGCGCCATAGCGGAAATGAGCCAAAATAAAAAGGAGCAAGGATGAAGTGCAAGAACACTACAAGGAAGCCACATGAGAGCAAAACAAAGCAGGACACACTGGGCAGCAGGGACACACAGGGCCAGGCAAAAAAGGTACCTGGAAGCAATAGCCACAGGGGAAGGTGTAGGGAGACATTGCAGAAGGGGGAGGTACACCACACAGCAGTGAGGCAAGCACAGGCAGGTGTTCCCAGTGCAGGAGAAGTAGCAGTGAGGACAGTGGGGGGGATACAGTAACAGCTGCCGGGGGGGTGAACACAAGCCAGGGACATGGCCAGTGACACCTTCCAGATGGAGGCTGTTATGACGGGGGTGAGAAGGCAGGCAGCAGGGGGGCGTGGCTGTGGAAGGGTCCATCAGTGGTATGCTCCCAACAGGCAGTACCGAGCCCACACTAGCTTCGAGCTGTACAATGATGCCGAGATTGTGGGCTGGTATCACCTGAATTGGGCAATTTTGAGGTGGCTCTGTGAGCTGTACAGTGATGTGATGCAGGCATTCACACGACGAGCCATGCCCTGTCAGTGGAGACCAAAGTGACAGCTTGCATGTGCTTGCTCCCCACGGTACCTTCCAGAGACCAACTGGGGACACCACAGCCATAACCCAGTTGGCCACATCACACCACCTCACCCAATTCCTCAGTGCACTACTGCCACATGCTGCGGAGTACATCCATTTCCCCAGCACACCAGCGGAGCATGCAGCAAACATACAGGAGTTCCACAGGGTAGTACGTATGCCTGGCATGCTAGGGGCAATAGACTGCACCCATGTGGCCATCCGCACACCACCTGGCCCTGAGGGGGCCGCATACATCAATTGCAAGGGCTATGCCAGCATCAACTGCCAGGTGGTATGCGATGCCAGGTGGTGCATAATCAACGTCTGTGCCACGCACCCTGAGGGAGCACACGATGCCTTCATCTGGCACCAGTCGGCACTATGCCACAGATTCGGGAGTAGGGATATCCCCACTGGCCACCTAGTGGGTGAGTATGCAAACCACATGGACAATCATAGGGCCTGGGGGGGCAGGGTCAGAGGTGATATGGGTAGTGGCCTACATGGCCCAGGGCAGCGTGATGCTGATCATCAAACTAACCTCCACCCTCTACACACAGGTGACAGTGGATACCCACTCAGTCCCTGGCTGTTCACACCCTCCCGGTGGCCTGCAACCCCATTGCAGCAACGCTACAATGAGGAACACGCCACCACATGTAATGTCATCGAACGGGTGTTTGGGATGCTGAAGGCACTTTTACGTTGCCTGGACACCTCCGGCGGTGCCCTACAGTACAGCCCCTCAAAGGCCTGCAGGCTATTTCTGGCCTGTTGCATCCTGCACAGCTTGGCCAACGAATGTGGGATAGCCGTACAGTTCGAAGAGGGGGACAGCGATGGGGATGATGACGCCGGTGATGATGGTGATGGGAAGCTCCCCCTTGGGTGACAGGATCCCTGACTGCTCTGGCTGGCACAGCTGCACTGGGACATCATCATGGAGAAGCACATCAGCCAACCCAGGTAAGTCATGGGGTCATGTGCAGCCAACAGTGGCTAAGGCACAACCCACAAACATGTATGGACACGCACCAGGGGTGCATGCCATCAAGGGAAGTGGCAGGGCATGGAACCACACATACAACCAGGGATGGGTGAGGTCTAACATGCCACGCAGATGGACACACACACATGCACACACACACAATGCACCAAACATGCACAAAGGGTAGGAGGCACACCGACCCAGAATGCCACCCATAGCCACACACATGTCCACAGACCACCATGCCCACTACCTGTCCATGTGCGTGTGTCAGATGCTGAGCACCATTGCACATTGGTGTGCAGTGCAATGCAGGCATCATCATGCACATGCAAATGTGGACAGCAGCCGGGAGGGTGTGCAGATGGACTGGGTGTCCGTGTGCACGGCCGGGTACCCACCCATGCACTGCCCACTGAAGGACACAATGCACACAGGGCAGCACCAGACAGTAGCCACATTGGGTGACAGGTCAGTCACGCGACACAGTGCCCTGGCCACCATGGATGTGTGGGTGGCCCCGCTGAGACCTGCCAGCACTGACAGGCTGACCACTGGCCTCATGGGGTGGAACCGATGGTCCCCCAGGGGTTCCACTGCGTGAACGTGACCATGCTCGCGCAGGGGTCTGCAGCACACCGAACATGCCTGCGCCAGGCATGCTCGGGATGCCAACAGCTGAACCCGGTATCGACAGGGAGTGTGTCGCACGACGCCAGGAATGGGGGGTGGGCAGTACACTGCTTGGTGTCTGTGACGCATGGGCACATGACTGTGTGCCCATTGTGGCCATGACAGCAGTGAATGCCTGTGCATGCCTGTCAATGGCAGTGGTCACATCCTCCTGCAACTGGTCCATCCCTGCCAGGATCAGAGTGGTGTCTCTGCTGTGACGCTCCTCTGCCCACTCCAGAGTCGTATGCAGTGCATCCACCAACATCGCAAGCTGCATCTGCTGCTGGACTGATGCTTGCAGCAGGTGGGTGTGCTCATCCAAGAGGTCATCTGCCTCCTCGGCATCCTGTCCCTCAGGGTGTGCGCAGCCCTGATGCTCAGCACCCCTTGAGGGTGGGCGCTGCACACCAGGACCAGGTCTGGGCATGTTCGCAGGCGGTGCGCAGACACCACTGCTGGACCCTGTACCCCCAAGCCCATTGGCTGACTGCTGATGCTTCCCCTCCGGCTGCTGCTCCCCCAGGGCTCAGTGGTGCCACTGCAGTGGCCACAACAGTCCCACTGTCCTGAACAAACACCAGTGCTGCCTCACTGGTGCTGATGGGAACAGGCTGGGACTGTGCTGACATGCAGGCCTCCATGGCAGCACCACCCACAGCCATGGCCGCAATGTTACCTGCTGCATGGCCATCCCATGGCACACACGTGTCACTGCCCAAGCCTTTAGCGACATCATCATCGGTGACGGACTCAGCACCGGCCTGAGTCACAGCATGCTGGCATCCGTGGATGCTGGGACAAGGGTAGTGCTTCCTCTGCACCTGTTCTAACAACATCAGTGTGGATAGCCAGGCGGGCTCACTGTCGCACTGAGCCATGTATAACTGTGGAGGTGGATGGGCCCTCCTCCATCTCCAGCTGACTGTCCTCAGTGGACAGGCTCACCACTGCTGACCCATGCAGATGCTCAGGATCTGTAAGGGAAAACAAAGTCACGTTACTGCATGTGACCTACCCTGCCCCCCATAGACAGATCATGACTTACCATGCAGTGATGGGCCACCACCGTCTGGAAGCCACCTCCAAGAACACCCTCAATGGCACAACGCTGCATGCTTCCAGCAATCCTCTCCTCCTGTGGGGTCAGGTGTACCACCTCCGGCTGTCCCCCACCTGTCACAGCTCATGCTGCCCTGATGGCAGCCACCTTCTCCTTTATCCTCCTCCTCCTATCTGTGCCCATCTTCTTTTTGCACTCCTGCACGGAGCGCTGGTGGCTGCCATGCAGGTTCACAGCATGTGCCACCTCCTCCCTTGCAGCAGCACAGGCCTGAGGTGTTCCCTGCTGTCTGCTGAGAAGCAGCTCCTGATCCAGGTAGGTGTCAAACGGACTTCGGTCTCAGCCTTGGTAAAATTAGGCCTCCTCCTCCTCCTCCTCCCACCACTGTGTTCCTCCTCTCCCACAACTTGCTTGGTCATTTTTTAGCCTGTAAGAATGACAGTTGTTACCTGTGACTGTGCAGTCCATGCATGTCCCTAAATCCACAGTCCACACTCCCAAACAGCATGCAACTCACCAATAGACTGCAGTAACCGACTATGGCCACTGCAACCCAATGTCACACTTTTATAGCGCAACCTATGCAAATGAGGCAAGGCACAACTTTAAGTGGAGGCAAATTGCAGTGCTGCGCCATTGCATGGCTGATTAGCTGTTCTGCATATGACGGCTGAATATCGCGCTGCTGCGCTTTGCGCAATTGTGTTGAAAGTGCTGAGCCAAGGGTGCAGTTCTGTGGCCTGCATAGTACACACCTCACTGTGCATGCCCAGGTTGCTGACACAGGCATCTGCCGCGCTGCTGACGTGCTATGCACGGGAAGCAATGCAGGGCATGGCTACCACCATTGTGTCAGTGGTGATACAGCGATGTTCACCTACATGGCGCTGTGGCACTGGGCCATCATAGGCGCACTGGGGCAACAGCGCGGTAGGCCACTATTGGAGGTAGCACACAGGCAGCCAATGGCGCTACACGCATTGGGTTCCAATGACGCTGTGCGTGTCCGTGCGCCAGAGACCCTTGACCCTGTGCCCGACCTTTGCCCCCTAGGTGCCATGCATCAGGCATGGGTACACCACTATCGTGCTGTTCGGTGACAGCATGATAGAGAATGGCAGCACTGTACTGCGCAGCATCTGCATGTGGGGAGCCGCATTGCAGAGTGCCATATTTGCAGACCGAGCTGTGAGAATGGTGTGCAGGAGGGCTGCTCAATGGACACAGGTTGAACTGGCCAACCTAGTGGCCATAGTGGAGCCACACCATGGACCACTGTTTGGGGAGGCACCCCTGGACAGGTCCAGGAGCCAGGTGTGGGAGGAGGTGGCCACTGCACTGCACTGGAGGAGGCCACTGGACAGGGGCGGACATCTGAGCAGTGCCACCATAGGTATGGGGACCTGCGGCGGAGGGAGCCAGACCTGCTAGCCCACCTGCGGGCACGTGCAAGGAGGGGCACGGTGCCATGGCCAGGTAGGTATTACATCAACACACTTTTATCTTCCATATGGGTATCACAGTTGTATGTGTCCAGCACATGGGGGAGGGACTGTCCAGTGTTGTAGTGGTGTTATCAGGGTGTGGGGTGGGTGGGTCTGGCTGGGTGGAAGGACACACACCTGGGGGCAGGGGGACTTTGCTATGGGATTGTACTGATGTTCCTCTCTCCATATTTGCACCACAGGGCTGGAGGAGCAGCGCCTGGCATGTGAGCTGCAGTGCAACAAAGAGGAGAGGGAGGCAAGGTGGGGTGAGGGTCCACAGTGCCCAAGGGACAGGCCCAATGATGGTGAGCACCATACCTCCATGATTACTATTGCATGCAGTGTAACAGGGTGGGCAGCGGGGCATAACCACCATCCATTGACACCACTGCCATGCACGCAACTTGTTACAGTCAGCACTGTCCAGTGGCAATGCATGTCTGGGAGTGTGTAGATGGTGGTCCATGTGTGCACCGGGTACATGGCTGTACCACTGCCTTTGCACCACATAGCCATGTCACTAAACGGCCATGGTGGTGCTGTGTGTGACTTGGCCGGTGGGTGTGTGCAGTGTTCCGCATGGCTGTATGCACCTGGGTGGGTAGGTCATGTGGACGTGATCAATGTGGGTGATCACACACCATCACAGAGGTATGTCCCACGGCCGTATGCCATGCACAGTGGGTGGGCTGTATGGGGCTGTGCATTCACACCTATTGACTGTGCTCCCTTGTCTTAGGTGTCTGCCAGCTGAATGACACTCGGGAGGCACTGTAGGAGATCCTGCACGTGGTGAAGGCATCCCTGGAGATCCTTTGCCGCATAGATCAAATTGGGGTCTGCAGGAGGCACCGGCAGAGGAGAAGTCAGAGCGGGGAGCAAGGCTCCCGTTGAAAGTCCCTCTGCCCCTGATATCCCCTACTCCCCTGGACCCACCCTCACACCCCTCCTTTCCTGTCCCATTTGTCCACCCCTGTCCCTAATCCACCCCCACCTTGTTTGTGGCCCTCCCCCCACCTTGTATATATTATTGTACATAGTTAACTTTTATATTATTTTTAGTACAGATCTTTTGATATGAATACTGTGGTGGTCTCTGATTTACAGCAGGCTATAGGTGCTTAGCTGCAGTGGTGTGCATGGCGTCAGGGGTGGTGCAGTCATGGGTATGTGTGTGTGTCCGTGGGGAGGTGACTATGGTGTGGGAGTAGCTATCAGTCAGTGTCTGTGTTGTGTGTGTGTTGTGCCCTGTGCACTGGATGACTGTGTGCAGTGGTCCATGGTGCATGCTCTGTGTCCATGGCGCCCCTGTCAGCCTGTCCATGGCCTGTGCAGCTGACACCCATGCATGTCTGTGACCTGCACGGTCTGCTGGCATGTCAGTGGTGGCTGTCCATGCTGGGCAGCCACTGTAACTGTCACAATGCTGGGTTGCCTCCTGGTGTGGTGCATGTCTGCCTCGGGTGACACTGTGGCCTCCAGTTGTTGACCCACCTCCATGCTGTGGCTTGTGTGTGTTGCAGGGGATGTGCACCACTGTCTGTGACTTGTGCTCTGGGAAATTGCTGGTGGTGTACAGGTCCACCCGTCCCTGCGCAGGGTGGCTGGCACTCCTGTGCAATGGAGGACCACAGGTTGTGTGTACACAGTTTACATGGGCCCATGCTGGAGGCTTGGTTGCCCCGCTACTGTGTCCCTGTGTTGCTGTGCCCTTGGGTATGGGTGGGTGTCTGTCCATGCACTGTGTGGCATCCGGTGTGGTGCATGCTTCCATGCTCCACTGTGGGTGTCTGCACTGGCTGTTGTGGCCAGTGCTGGGTCTGGGTGTGTCATTGGGAGAGTGTGCATGGTGCTGTACCACTGGTGGTGGGGTCCGGGGCATGCCCTGTCCCGTGTGGGGTACCTCATGTGCCGATGCATGGTTGGTCTCTCAGCAGTACCTCGGCGGGGGCTGTGCATGGTGGCACTGTGTATGCTGTTGTTGCATCGCTGTGTGCTGCCACCCGCTGATGGGTGCTCATGGTGGGGCTGCCTTGCATGGTTCTTTGGTACACAGGGTTGCATTGTCACAGTGGGGGTGGTGGCATGCATGGAGTTTGTTTCCTGCAGTGGTGGATGCTGCTCCTGGGCAGGGTGTCTAGGGGTCACAGTGCAGGGTGTGCTCTGCATTGGGGGGATGATGTGGCATGGGGTGGTCAGCCCTCCTTGTGTGCCAGTCACAGCTTGCCAGGGGGTGTGATGGGGCACCATGGCCCAGCTGTGGGTTGGTTGCTGGTCTCCATGGGCCAGTGGTTATTCCAGCCCTCCTCCAGTTGTGCAGTGCTTGGGGTGTGGGTGGACTATGTCTCTTCTGCTGTGTGTTCCTGTGCCCATCTGTGGCATGGGTGGTGGGCCCCTACCTCCCTGGTTGTGCAGTTGCATTGCCGCCCTGCTGCTGGGGGACGTCCCTGGTTGCGCTATAGGCCTCTGGACTATCTCGCTGCACATCCTTGATGCGCTAACGGGGCATCTGATCTGCTGAGCTTCCTCCTAGTTGCACTATGGCGCAGGTTGTGCGATATTCAGTCGTCAGCTGTAGGCGCAGTTTGGCCGGCTCAGTTTTTGAATATCGCACCTCTTGCACATGGGCGCAATGGACTTGTGCTTGCTCCTGCTATTGTGCACTTTTTCAGCGCAGTTTGAATATCTGGGCCCATGTTTTTTTTTTAACTCAGAGTAGGCAAAGTGCAGAGAACTGCTGTAGTGCAAGGAGCACTTTTCATAACGATACTGTTCTGCTCTCTTTTGGAACCTAGTATAGGAGTTTAAACTTAGGTTACAAGCGACCTCAGGTACACAGTTGTCTTTTCACTTTTTGAGCTAAAAGTTATACTTCTATGTAGTCTAATACTAAACAATAATTAGGGTTATGGAAAGAATTCTGCAACAATTTATCAAGAAAAGCACTGTTATACAGTTTACATGTTAGTTCTGGCTAGGTCTACCAGAAATAGTAATGTTTGCCTGAATAACATATGGTGAGAAATACAATTGTGGTTTATTGTTTCTTTTATTGTTTCTTTACTTAACTGCTGCACAATGACAATGAAACTATGAGAATGCAGATAATGAACTGTAGCAAGGAATACAAGTATGTAAAAAGTAATTACCTTTCCTGGTTGTAGTACCTCCTCCTTGAGCTTCTCAGTGTTACTAAGAGCCAGCCGACCCTGTTGCATAGTACTTTATATTGGCTAGTTCAAGGGGAAGAGCCTGCTACCAGGAAATATTCTAAAATATTAGAAATTAGGCATGAAAAAGTAAATTAACAGCATTTTGTATATAGATAAAACACAAGAAGGTTTTTGTTGTAAAATGCATGTAAAAATAATGGTTATTTTATAAATTAAGGATTCTTGAAGGCAGTGGGTGGAGCTTCAGGTGAATCGCCTGACCCCCACTGAGATAAAAGGAGCAGCTTTTTTTGTATCTCCTCAGATAGTGAAGGGAGAGGGTTTGTAAATGATTGATCTGCTGTTGCTATGCTCTAGTTCTTTCTGGAGAAGTATGCATTTTCATGTGTACTTATTTTGCTGCTGTTTATATTGTGCCGTGTACAGTTCGCCTTTTATTTTCACTTTATTTGCTGACTTTAATAAATGTGCCTAGCATTTGTTTGGCTCAACCTGACAACATCTGATTCTGCGTCCATCCTTGGCCATGACTCTTTGACACTGGTGTCAGAAGTGGGACAGGATTCAATGTCCAGAGCTGTATTTACTGTATGTTTACCATGTATCTACTGTACTGTACTTTTATTGTATTTTCATCTTGTATATGCTGGCCTAGATATTCAAAGGAGATGTTCCCGGCACAACTGAGTTGTGCCGGCACATCTCCAGAAAAGCATACCTGGTCCATATTCAAAAGGAAGAGATGTGCTGTGTAATTCTGGATGCACCACAGTTCAATGATAATGTATGTGGTGCATCTGAAGAGAGCCTTCCTATGAATATGCTGCGCATCCCTATGTTCAGCCCAAATAGGCGGTGCATCTGGGGCACATCTCCCAAGATGTGCCACACAAAGCTAAGCATAAAAGGAAGTGGCCTAACAGCAAGCCACCTACAGGCAGCTAGCTGAAGTTATAGGAGCAAGATGGTTGGGGGCTGTGTTTCTCATGGCAGAGGTAATAAGGGGTGTGAGGGAGGTGGGTGGAACAGCAACATGGCCATGGAAGGGCCATAGGTGGCATGCCCCAGAGATGGTACCATGCCCATGTCGCCTTTGAACATCACAGTGACTTCAAGACAGTGGGCTGGTATTGACTCAGAGGGCCATCCTGAGGCAGCTCAGTGAGCTGTGCCATGATGAACTGCAGGCACCCACCAGAAGAGAGAATGCCATGTCAGTGGAGACCAAGGTGACAGCAACAATGTGCTTGCTAGCCATGGGCACCTTCCAGAAACCAGTGGGTGACAATACTGGTATCACACAGTCAGCCATGTTTCATCTCCTCACACAATTCCTCAATGCTCTGCTGCCACATGCTTCAGAGTTCATCACATTCCCAAGCACACAAGCAGAGCATCCAGTAAACATTCAGGAATTCCACAGGGTGACATGCATGCCAGATGTGATAGGCAATTGACTGCTTCCATGTGGCAATTCGCACAACACTGGCCCAGACAGTGCTGCATACATGAACAGGAAGCTGTGCTATTCCATCAACTGCTAGGTGATGTGTAATGCCACAGGACACATTCGCAATGTCTGTGCTACGCACCCTGAGAGTACACATGTTGTCTTCATCTGGCACAAGTCAGCCCTGTGCCACAGATTTGCAGGTGGGGACATACCCACAGGGAACCTACTGAGAGAGCTGTGCAGGAGCCCATGGCTACACCATGAACACTGTGGCACAGCACACAGCTGCTGGTAGTGCAGGGGGGGAGTGACAGGGACAGTGCAATGGCACAAAGCCATGTTGAACTGTGGAACCGGAAGACCTGCCTGACTGGTACACACAGATACAGAGACATTGGTGTGGAGGGCTACAGGGCAAACATGGCCGGGGTTCAGCAGAGCAGCCACATGCTGCACTGTGAGGATCCACAGATGCCCCCAGGCATCACCATTGTATAGGTGATCAGCGAGCACAATGGCTGTACAGGACAGTGGCATGGTGCCCACACAGGCAGGGATGGGGCCCACAGGCCTGGGGAGGGATCAGACCAGCTGTGGCCAGCCAGACTATGGGCAGGACACATATGTGGGGTCCTGCAATGGCAGGACAGGGCCTGCACATGTAGGGTGGTGGGAATGGCAACCAGGTGGATAGGTAGTGGCAGCATAGATAGACTAGGGGGTGTGGTGATTGTAACAGGCCATGCGCACACCTGAGGGCAACTAACACATGTGTTTGGCCCCCCAAGTGACAGTGCATATCTCCTATGACCGTGGCTGCTCACACCCGTACAGTGGCCCAGCAGTGGGCTGAAGAGAGATATAATGAGGCACACACCACCACATGCAAATTAATAGAGTATGTGTCTGGCATGCTAAAAATGTGATTCCGTTGCCTAGACAGGTCTGGTGGTGCTCTACAATACAGCCCTGAAAATGCCTGTGGTATATTCCTGGCCTGTTGCATGCTACACAACATGGCTATTGACACCGGGATACCTGTCCAGGTGGAGGAGGGTGACAGTTCATATGAGGAGAAACCCCAGGAAGGCGGTTGGAAGCCACCCTTGTAAAGAAGGAACCCAACGCTGGCAGCCTGAGCCAGGAGGCACCAGGACACCACTGTGGAGGAGCATTTTGGAAACTGCTGGTGAGTAACCCAGGAGAAACAAATTGGGCAGCAATGACACACACACATACGTACACACATATATACACACACCAAGACAGGATATGCATGTTGGGAGGACACACCCAGGTAGGCAGACACTGCACAACAGCTGCAGAGTGTACTGCAGAGTGCATACAACCATGCACATGCATCCACAATAGTGCCACCAAGGACATGGGGAGGCACCACGGCACTGCAAAGACTGGCATGGATCAGAGGGTATGTGCCAGCTCACAATCATGGAAGACACAGTGCTGCATTCATCACACCCATACCACACAGCACAACACCACTGCCTGCACACATGGCTTGTACAACACACAGGCAGCACAGGCAGGTGTGACACCTGAGTGTGCCATAGCATGCTGCCCTATCCACAGCTGGCCTGGTGCATGGTCAGCAACAGCATCAGGGTACATGGACCTGTCAACTACACCCAGCAGGACTCACCATGAGTCAGTATGGCTACAATGGCCATGTTGGTGGCCACACCCTAACAAGGAGGCAGCCACAGGCAGGTCACCAGTCACAGTGGGTGATGACACCTCCCTGGTAGGGGTAAACTCCTGAGAACATGACCGAGTTCTCAAGGGTGTGTCCCTCCAGGAAAATAGACTTGATCCGGGGATGTCGGGGATGACATTGGTTGGGGGTGGCATCAGCTCAAATGGGGCCATCTGACGCCGTGCCATGCAGGGGCTCATGTTACTGCTTGTTGCGCAGTAGGACATACTGTGGCCATGAGATGCCAGGGATGAAAATCCCACTGCAATGTTCTCTGCAGTAAGATCCAGCAATGCAGTCATGGCCTCCCACAGTTGGCGTAACTCGCCAAGCAGTTGGGCATGTCCCATGGCTTCATGCTCTACCAGTTGCCCAACCTGCACCCGCAGTCCCTGGAGCTCCTCCCTGAGCATCGCCTGGCCCGCAATGGTTTCCCACAGTATACAGATGTGATCATCAAGCCTGTCAGTGGGAGATGTGTCAGAGGCTGGTTGCTGACAGATGGGGGGGTTCCGGCCTGTTGTGCAATGTCCGTCATCCAGGAATGCCACACAGGAGGCCACTGTTTGGGCAGGGACTGGGCATGGGCATGCACAGCAGGCAGGGGGAGGGCTTGACAGTGTCTCTTGCTGGGTGATGCAGCTCTGCAGCACCCTGGTGGACTGTGCTGGCAGTCCCATGCCCCACAGTAGCACCCTGTCCTCATCCACCACCAGCGACTGCAGCTGCTGGCTGTGTGGGGGTGCACTGGAGGAATGCGTGTGTGGGCACAGGACCACCAGCACTGCCTGTTGCCACTTTTAAAACACAACAGCACACAGGGAGGCATGTGTGTATATCATGTGACTGTGCATTCACAGCAGCTCTGCACAGCACACCATGGACACAGTACAGGCCCCTGTGTGGCATAACAGGCACACCTGTGGCCTGCACACACTACTCCCCACTGGGGTTTCACATGCATATTCACAGTACTGCGATGCACAGCCCCCAGTCTGGAATCCCCCTGGAACACCAATGATGGCTGCCAGGTTGAGAGTGGGCACAAGCAGCTCCTCTGCTGGAGTGAGGACCAATGATGTGGAGCTGCCACCACCTGTGCATGCCAGGGATGCCCGAATGTTGGCAACCTTCTCAATGGCCCTCTCCTCCTATCTGTAGTCATTTTCTTCCTGTACTCCTGTGGAGTACAGATGAAGTGCCCATGGGCGTTGACATATCTGGCAACCTCAGCCCAGCCTTTCACCCTCTCCTGCTGGATCCCAGAAGCTCCACAGAACAGCATCTCCCTGTAGATGTAGGCCTCAACCAGTGCACTCTTCTTATCCTCCATGAAGTTGGGCCAATTTAGTTTAACCTGCTACCTTCATTATCACTATCTGACATTCTGTTGCCTGTGGACAGGAATGGGGCAAGCATGAGCACATGGGAAGCATGCCCTGGAGTTGAGCAATGTCACACATAATGCAGTACAAAAGAGGCTGTATCAAAAGGAATGTAAACAGACCTACCTTCCAGGCTGCAGTTCCTATCAGAGATCTGTGGTGTGGGGTGGCACTTTTATGGCCCATCTCATGCAAATGAGCCCTGGAGCAACCTGTAATGAGCTGCTAATCAGTTGACTTGCACCTAGATTGGATAATGAGGCAATTTGCATATCCTGGCTGAATATTGCAGATTTCCTCTGGGCTCATCTCAAATTGTGCTGCTCATCTGAAATCTACCGAGCATCTTCACATGGCACATTTCCAACACATGCACAATTCATAGTAACGCAGTTGACAGGCATGGTGGACCATGCCCGACATACCAGGCCATGTATGGTGCATCCACCAGTGCTGCGCATGCACCCTGTATGGCACATGTCTGGGGACACGTGCAATGTGGTTGGCTGCCAGTCTTACATTGTCCCTGGATCACGCATCCCCCTGTGCTGTGCCATTGGCCAACACAGTGCATGTTTGTGGATATGTGCATTGTGGTTGACTGCAAATGTGACATTGATTGCCCTCAACAAGATGGTGCCTATGCACTGATGCGTGTCTGTGGGTCAGTGTGCTGTGACCCCAGTCTCCCACTAGGCCTTTCTGTACTGTGCATATGCAGTAATGCACAATTGGTGTTAGTAGCACATGCCTATCGTGCATGTGCATGGCGCACTGCAGCATGCATAGTGGGCCTATTGAGCAACAAGTGCAGCCCTGCCACACATTGTTCAGACTGGCTGCATTACAGTGTCACACACTGTTAGGATGTCTATGAGACCATGTCACATGCTACTGGAGGGAGGTCCTGGGCCCTCAACTGGTCAGAGGTTGAGGTGGCCAACATGATGGCACTTGTTTCCCTCCTGGAGGGACAGTTGTTTGGGGTTGAGGATCTCCTGGTGACACAGACCCAGGTCTGGACATGTGTTGCCAAGCAATTGGAGAGGAGGACCTGCATCCCTAGGACCAGGGAGCAGTGCTGACATAAATAGGGGGACCTAAGGGGGAGGGATCCTGACAGGCTCTGGAGGCTGCAGGAACATGCCTGCATAGGGGCAGTTCCACACTCAGGTGTGTATATGCAGTGTGCATGCTTTCTTTGCATGCTCTTGGGGGTTTTGGGGTATGCGGCAGGTGCGTGTATCCCTGCCTACATGGTCAACACAGCCCTGGTTGCAGGGCCAGGTTGTTGTGCCATACATCCTGTGGTGTTCCCTGTGTGGAATGGTGTTCCACTCTGCCATTGCCATGGCACTGTGACTTCACATTATGTGGTGCTACTCAGACGGGCACACAGCACACTGTGCCATGCTGCATCGTGTCATCATTTGGGGGTGGTGGTTTATGTTCACACACCATTTCTACCACCCCCCACCTCCCCCCCATCTCCCTTAACCATGGACCTAACACTGGTCCACCACCCCTGGGCATGCCTATACCATGTCAATGGACTCCAATGTCCTGCCTTGGCCAACAAAGAACTCCTGGGCATAGCTAGTGCCATTGCCCTGAAATGTTATGCTTGTACCTGTAATCTTTTGCACTTTGTACCTTGTAAGCAGCTCTCTGTTACCATGTATTCCCTGCTGCTATTTTGTATTTTCTGTATTCATTTGCAACCATTCTGTAACCATTGTCTTTAATTACTATGTTAGTTGTTACTCTTGTCACGGTTGTCTCTGTCTTATGTATGACGTGGAACCTTTGAAAAGGAGTCTTTGACTCAAAGGTGTTATCTGATATTTATTAATAAACAATAAACAATGGTGCTCACAGTGCTCTTCCATTGTGTTTCCCTTGCAGATCAGGAGGAGCGGCAGGCCCAAGAAGGCGGTGAGCAGTGGTCCCAGGTGATGGGTGAAGCTGCACTGGGATGTGTGCCAGGACACGTGGCAGTTAAGTGGGAGACATGTGCTTCATCTGTGTGTACATGGGGTATGGGGGTACCAGGGGGTGGTTGCACATTGCCTGCTTCCTGCCTATGTCCATGTGGTGGTAGTGGTCATGTACATATAGATCTTTGTGTCGGCAGAGTGTAGTTGTCCCTTTGTGCCCATGGCACCTGTGTGCTAGTCCCCAGTTGCCATGTCTAGTCCTGGCTGTGGGCACCCATTGGTTCTCACATGGGCTCAACATGAGGCCTGCATGATTGGTGCACATGTGGGACAGGGTCCCACACTGTGGGGGGCATGGACACAAGTCCCTTGGTGATATACTCTGCCTGTTCACTGTGCCACATCCCATTCATTGTGTGGCTCTGTGTCCCGGCATGTTGCTGGTGTGTACTGTGCATGCTGTGTTGACGGCCCTCTGCATGGGGCCAGTCAGCATCATACATGCGTGCCTTGCCCATTGGGGAGGGAATTGTGCCTGTGTGGGCTGTGGAAGTGAGTATGTGTTCTCTGTTTCCCCAACATAGGTCATCCAGCTGGTGCAAGGAGTAGACAGTGGATGGGTGTGCTTGTTGGCAGTGAGATGGTCTATCTAGAGAGGATAATAAATGGCATCTACCGGAGGCAAGGGGCCCAGCTATGGGTTTCAAGGCAGCAGATGGACGACATGGGATGCCTTGTGGATGAGGTCTGGAAACTGTGCCAGGTGGTGCACAGTGTGTGAAATTGGAAAATTTTGCCTGGCAAAATATTTTGCATAATTCACACATTTCATGAAATATTTCATAGAGTGAAATGTGAAATTTTGCCAAGCATGGGCAAAATTTCCTGCTCTAATGACTCCCTGGTGTCTAGTGGTCCCCACAACACAGCCACTCATTGCTGCTCTGTGGCCAACATAAATGCAGTAGTCTATCTTCGTTAAGCTACACAATCTTTCCCTACCATTTGATTGCCTTTATGCATGCTAATAACAACATACTGTAGATTTCAATTTTAGCTCTGTACAAAGCAATGCAGTCGGGAAGTCTTTCTGCAAATCAAATACTTGCTTAAAAAACATTTTTGAATTGGCTCTAGTAGTTTTGCTGTATTGTTGAAAGCCCAAAGTTCACTCTCATATAAAATACTACTAGCAATTTTTGCCTTAAATGTCTGCATGAGAACCTAAAATGAATTGCCTGCGTAATTGTTCCCAAACCTAACTATAGCTTTGGAAGTAACAGTTGCTTGTTTTTTCAAAGTTCTTAGGTGTGTTGACCAAGAATGATCTACATCAAAATACATCTCTAAATATTTACAACATGACACGACTTCCAAGTCCCCAAAAGTTCCTTTCACATTTTTTTGCCCCAAATATCAGAATTTTGGATTTGTCTTAATTTACCTCTAAAGCTAATTTGTAAAGGTGTTGTGTCACTCCCAATTCCCCTTTAAGACCTAATGGCATAAGCACACATAGGAAGATGTCATCCAAGCTCAGAACTTTCAAGAAATTGCTACTCAGATATCTGACAGAACTCAGCTCCTGTGGCTGCAGGTTCTAACCCCATCCCTTTTGCTGGTTCTCCAGTCCCTATTTGTCTTTTTCCTGCGTCTTTGTCTCCCCAACCCCACCACATATCCTCTTACCTCTACACATTTCCTCTCTTACTCAACCCACACCCATCTTCTGTTACTGCTCATTCCACCATGCTACTAATTGTTTCCTTTCTCTCACTTTCTCCCCCCACACCCCTTGCTCACTTCCTCTGTAGCACTGACAAGGACATCACTGTCTACTCTATGTTCTTAACCCTTGCCCCAGCCCACTCTTTCCTTAACCCCTTGACAAAGTCAGCTCTGACTGCTCTACTATCCACCCTCTCCACCTCTCTTCACAGCACTATCCTTTGTCCTCTACTCCCCGAATTTATCAAATCTGTTATTAATCCCAATTGTGCTTCATTAAATGAACTACTTGAACTTTTTTCTTTTATATAGTACATTTTTTTTTTATATTATACAGCTTTTTTCTTCTTTCCAACCCCGGGAATTCACCAGTGTTTGTAATTTATGTTTGCACTTTCCTATGTCTGTACTTTATGTGTTGTACTCAAATGCATCAATTGTCTGAACCTTACCATGTCATGAAACCTTTGTAAATGAGCTTATAGCTCAAAAGTGTCACTCCAAGATGTCAAATAAATAAATAATAAATCTGTATAAAGTAACGTCTGAATTTCTGTGGCATATATTTTGGGTGGAAAGGTGTCTGCTCCCCTAAGAGCTAGAACTAAAATATCTATATTTAAATTGAATAGTATGGGGGCCAGTAAGCATCCTTGTTTTAACGCTTTACTAATTGGAATACATTTAGTAAGTACATTATTAGCTCTAGCCTTACTAGAATTGTCCACATGCATCGCCCTTAGGGCATTTAGTAAGCCCAAATCTATACCATTTTTAATTAAAATCTCCCTAATTATAGTATCAAAAGCTGATCTGAGATCTAGACAAGCTATATATAATGTACTTTTCTTTGACACTCTGGCCCGGATATTCATAAGGGTTGCGCATGACACAACAGTGTTGCACCATGTGCAACCCACTGATGCACCCCAGCACGATATTCAAATGGGGCTTGTGGCTGGCACAAATCCCGATGTGCCACAGCGCATCAGTAATGTATGCAACGCAGGTGGGGGGGCATGCCCATGCATACTCCGCACATCCCGATATTTAGCCTGGGATGTGCTGAGTCCATGCATGTGCAAACCCTACTTGCACTGCACAGAGGTGAGCCAAAAAAAAAGGAACAATGGATGGCCACTCACAGGGGAGCGTCCATATTGCAGGGCACAACACGACAGCTGCCACCTATGGGTCGCCACCCAAGCTGCAGCTGCACCTCCATGGTGGCACCCCCCATGCCTGATGGTGGGCATATGTTAATAAATAACGTCCTATATCCCTGGTGGTCCAGTGGACCACTTCATGCCTAATCACGGGCATATGTTGTAAAATTAAAGAAACGTCCTTTATCCCTGGTGGTCCAGTGGACCTCTTGCAGCCAATCATGGGCATATGTATTAAAAAGAAGGTCCAATATCCCTGGTGGTCCAGTGGTACCCCCTCCCACCGCCCACTGAGCCCACTGCCCGCTCCAGAATGCCAGTCAGCGGGCAGCAGGCGGCAGGCGAGTGAGTGCTACACCGCTGACTGGGAGGAGGCGGGTCAGTGGGGCACAGTGTGAGGCGGGTGGAGAGGGGGTACCATTGGACCACCAGGGATATTGGACCTCTCCTTTTTAATACATATACCCGTGATCGGGCTGCGAGCAGTCCACTGGACCACCAGGGATATGGGACGTTTCTTTTAATATACAAGATATGCCCATGATCGGGTGTAAAGCTGTTCACTGAACCACCAGGGATATGGGACGTTTCTTTTAATATACAACATATGCCTGCGATCAAGCTGCGAGCGGTCCACTGCAGCACCAGGGATATTGGACAGTTAGTTTATTCTACACATGCCCATGATTGGGCAGTGGGGCACATTTCCATGCTGTGCAGGGGGCGTCAGTCCCCGATGGCTGCAGCCTTGCAGGGCGCCAGGTGCAAGTCACTGGGGATCAGCGCACCTGCATGCAAATGGGGCCATAATGACATGCAAATGGACCCATTTGCACCTTGTATGCAGTATGGCCCCATTTGCATGTGCACTTTTGAATATCGCGGTTGTTGAACATAGCACAATGGAACTTGTGCTAGCTCATCCCCCTGCTCCACTCTGGCCACTTGTGCTGGCGCAGTGCTACTGTGCCATATGCACTGCGGGTGGCCAGGGTGCAATATTCAATGATGCTGTGCCATGGCGCAGCTCCGTTGAATATCTCCCAGTCAATGCCCCTGCGCAGTCCAGTTGCACTGCGCCCAGGCTTGTGCCACAGCCTGGCACAGTCTGAATATCTGGGCCTCTGTATTTATCAGTTGGATGGTTAAGTAGAAAGAGGTTACCCAATTTACCATGCCCACATCTGAAGCCCATTTGGAAGCTGGATATCAATTTTTGTTCTGTAACCCAATTCTCGATATAATTCAATATTATTCTAGAATACATTTTTAAACCACTGCATAAAAACATGATGGGCCTATAATTATTTATTTTATTTATTTATTTATTAGAATTTCAGATAAATACCTTTGAGCCAATGACTCTTTTACATAGGTTCCACGTCAGTATAAAAAGAATAGAAGTACAATTTGTGTGAGATTAGCAGGCAAGCAGTTGGAATATAAATTTCAGTACATGGTATTCATGGTCTAAAAACTACAGGTAATATAATTAACAGTTGGAACAACACAACCAAGCATACATTTGAGAATGATGAGCCACAGCAAATAATATTTACTTGAATTAAAGCTGCCAGAAGGGCATTGTCAAAGGCAAAGGTGGAGTGGAAAAACTGAGTTGCTGCCAGTTGTGCCAGGTAGCGTAGGAAAGTGGGAAGAGAGAGTGGTCATAGAGGGATAACTGGGAGGGAGGTAGAAGGAGAGGTGGGTGGGAGGCAAGGATCAGGGAACTTGTGCAACAGTGGGTGGGGTGAGCAGATTAGAAAAGGGAGAGGGAAAGGGAGTTGGAGGAGGGTAAGAGAGGAAAGTGGTAGACCAGGGCTATGGAAAGAGACAGGGGTATAGAGGGGGGGGAAGGCAGTGGCACAGTGGCAGGAAGAGGTGGAGATAGTAAAGAGGTGCAAAGAACAGGAGTGAGTGCCAGGGAGGTTAGGAGAAACAATCACAGGTGGCTCTCAACACAAGTGTTTGACATAGCTTGTGTTTGAATGAGCAGAGGGTGTCTAAGTTGGTGAGTTCATTGCCCAGGGAGCTAAACATTTTAGGGGCTCTACCTGCAAAAGACCACTGGCCTTGGGTGGTGCGATAGCAGGGAACAGATAGATAATAGTTGTCAGAGCTTTTTGTGTAATGTCAGTGGTTGGCTGGGCTTAAGAGAAACTGAACCCCAGGGGGCATGAGTCCCATCAATAACTTTTTTGCTAGTAGGCAGGTTTGGAAAGTAATCCTTCCCTTAAGTTGCAGTCAGTTTGACTGTTCATAGAGGTCACAGGTATGCGTGTGATGGGCAGCACCAGTAAGGAGTCTGCAGGCCCTATTCAGTGGTGTAATGATTCACCATAATGCTATATCTGTGGCTGCTCCATAGATAACAAGCCCATAAAATAAGCCAATAATCAATGATGGAGACAACAGAGCTGTGTATTGCTAGTTTAAGGGCATCAGGTGTCAAGCAATGTATATGTTTATAGAGAAGGCCTAAACTCATATTTATGGATTTTGCAACTGAATCGAAATAGTTGGAGAAGGACAGAGTAGGGTCCAGGGTTACACCAAGGTACTTGAAAGTCTGCATCTGATCCAGGTTCACAGCTGTTTTTGATAGCCAACTGTTGATGTTTATGTTTGTTTGGTGTGCCATAGAATAGCATAGTCTTTGTTTTTTTGTAATTTAGCACTAGTTTCTGTGAGACTAACCAGGCCTCAACTTGCTTGAAACTTTCCTGCAGTTGTTTCTCCAAGAGGGAGTGATCAGAATTCTTATAGAAAATCACTGCATCATCAGCATGCAGGATAATGTTTTCATCACAAGGAGAAAGGAGATTGTTCAGAAAGATGCTGAAAAGAAGGGGTCCCAATATTGACCCTTGGGGAACATCAGCCCAGGCAGGTAGTTTGGAGGAGAGGGAGTCACCAATTTTAACTTGTTGTGACTGGTTGGAGCGAAAATTGTTGAACCATTGCAAAGTATCATGAGAGAGCTCTAAGTTGCCAGGTTGTTCCAGTAGTACCATAGAAACATAGAAACATAGAAGTTGACGGCAGATAAGGACTGCAAGGCCCATCTAGTCCACTCATTTCTTTTTCTACCTTATAAATGTGACATCGGCCTTTGCTCTGTCAATGGCCATTCTATTCATATTCATCTGTATTGCTCCCTTATGCCTATCCCATGCCTGTTTGAAGCCCTGCACTGTATTCATATTCACCACTTCCTGAGGTAGGCCATTCCATGCATCCACCACCCTTTCTGTGGAAAATAACTTCCTCACATTACCCCTTAATTGGCCTCCCTCTAATCTGATGCTGTGTCCTCTTGTCCTGCTATTTTTCTTATATTGAAACATATTAGACTATTTCACCTTGTTAATGCCCTTAAGGTGTTTGAATGTGTCAATCATATCACCTCTCTCCCTCCTTTGCTATAGGGTATACATATTGAGCTCTGCTAATCTGTCCTCATATGTGTCCATGGTGCTGAGTTGTGGGCCCTGCACTACCTTCTCTTCAGTAAATACTGAGCAGAAGTATCTATTTAGGATAGATGCTTTTACATGTGGGGACCTCACTGGAAATGAGCTCGTCTCAGTTGAGCCTCCTATTCTTTTGCTTGTTAATTGAATAAAATTTTTACTACTACTATTACTACTACATGGTCCTCCTCCTCACACTCCCTCTTATCTCCTTTAAAGGATGGTTGACTATATCAAAGGCATTCAAGAGGTCTATAAAGGTGGAACAAGCAAGCTGTTCTTGGTCTAGTGTTAGATGAATGTAGCCTGTAAATTCAAGATGGGCAGCAATGGTGCTATGTCCTTTACAAAAGCTGTGTTGCTATGGGCATTGTAAGTTGTATTTCTCCAAGTACTCCACCAATTAGTCTGTGACAGTTTTTTTCAAGAGCTTTGGATAAAGGTGGAAGGATGAGATGGGCCTGTAGTTACAGTGTAATGCTCTGTCCCCAGACTTGTGTATTTTATTTATTTACTTATTTAGTTCTTTAACCAGGAGTAGCAAACTAAGTCGAGAGCTTTTTTACAGGAGCGACCTGGGAGCACAGGGAAGTTAAGTGACTTGCTCAGGGTCACACAGTATACAAGTGGAAGCTGTGGGATTCAAACCCAGGTCTGGTCTTCTGGATGTCACCAGAATTGCAGCTTAAACCACTGCGCTATACTGTATTGAAGTCACCAGGGCGGACTTCCACTTGACTGGGAACTGGGAGAGTGTGAGGTACCGGTTAATAATCTTAGTAAGAGGGTGCAAGACATCATCAAGGGTGATGGTGATGAGCTTCAAGTCATTATTGGGGTCATATATGTCCCCTTTTTTATGGATTGGAATTATTAAACCTGGGTTCTAATCTTTTGGAAGCTTTAGATGGCTGTTAATATAATTAAATAGAACAGTCAATATATTTGCCCACCAACTTGGATGTGCCAAGAATATTTCTGGATATATTCCATCTGTGCCAGGAGCTTTGTTTCTCTTCAAGGTCAGAATGGCGACTTGTACTTCCTTATTACAAAATATCAAAGATGAATAATTTTCTATCTGAATAGTCATATTGGAGTTCCTGCTATACCCCTATAAATTATTAGGGTAGTTTTTCTTGAAAAATTTGTTCCCATATTTTATTACTGATTGCATTGTTATTTATATGGAAGTTATTCATTCCCTTAGAAACTAATTCCCAGAAATGTTTGGTGTCGTTCTTATGGATAGTTACTTGAAGTTGTTCCCAGAATGATTATTTATGGAAAGCCTTTTTTTTATGGATCACAGCCCTATATTCGTTTTTTTTTTTACATTAATAAGAAAAGCTCTTGGTCCCACATTCATAGTTGTTTTGATCAGTCTGCCAATTTCATAAATTGCTTTTTTATTTGTGAGGGTGAATGAGTATACGTCAAGCATGACTTGTGCAGTTCTATTACACTATAAGAAGTTTCTCTGGATAGTCTATATTTCTGTGTTCAGATAAAATATAAGGTCATGAATTAGAAAAAGTCTGTGGAAAATGATCTAAGATACCTATGAAGTCCGTAACATTGTGAGTAATACATTTGATTTGTTTACTGCATCCAATGACTCATTTTGCATCATATGCCCAAACAGTCTCTTCCTTATCAAGTAGCAGATCTGCCCTCAAAGCAAATTGGACTGAAATATGGAAATGATCACTTTCCCATATATCCAAAGCACATAAATCAACAACGTAATGAAAGAATGTTGTATCAGTAATACATAAGTCCAACATACTGCCCCCTGCCTTGGTGTGAAAAGTAATACTGCCCAGCCTGTCCTCCCCTACATCTTCCATTGACCATACACAGTTAATTTTCTACCATAAATTCTCACAGACATAGCCCCATTTTGTTCTTTTTTTTGCCTTGTGATGCTCTGATTGGGATTTTAAAACAGTCATCAACCATCCATTTCTGGCTGCATAGTTCACATCTTACTGCAATTCTTGCATTGAAGTCTCTCAGGAATATTACTGGGATACTTCTGTAATTAACATCCATGAATTTTAGTATTACATCAAAAATCTTAAAAAAAATCGCCACATGGGTCATGTCCAGAATCAGGGGGACAATAAACATAAACTATAATAGAAAATACTTTATTCTTTGAAGACAATGCTATACAGAAGAAGCAATGGGAAACCCACATTTAACATGAAACTGGTACAGAATTCTTTTGTGGAGACTAAAATGGCCAAACCACCACATGCTCATCCAAACTTTTTACATTTTTGAGCCTCATATGACCAGCATGTGTAACCTTCTAATACAGGGGAACATCCTCTCAACCATGTTTCTTGGAAAGCTGTACTATGCCTCAGTAATACTTCTGATCTCTCCTTATTTCAAGTGTTTGTGCTGAAGTCCACATTATTTCAGCTTATGATACTGATTACTGCCTCAGGAGATTCAGTTTGTCAATCAGATTCTACAGTATATCAGTTATACTTTCTGAGGTGTCTGCAGCCACATTATATTCTGCAGGAGCCCAACAATCATTGAAATCACAGGGATCCAAAGTGTCAATAGTAGATGCTTCCAGTATAACATTGCTATTTATTCTAATCTCTAAAGTATATCTCCCCCTATTAGGTGTAGTTGTCTGCTGACTTGTGCTGTCACCCATTAAGGAGTGTACTGTTTTTACTGGCTTAATGAATTCTGTTATGCATTTTTGTTGCTTGTGAATAATTGCTTTGGTTTGCAGTTTTTTCCTATCTGTCTCTTTTCCATTATTAACTTGAATTTTTGAAGAAATTTATCATCTGACCTATAGTTTCCTATAGCTTTAGTTGTTGTATCCTGGGTTGCTCCAATCTCATAAAAATGCAGTTTTGCTTCTAGGACTGTTTTTCTAACAGCTGGAGTCCTAAGAATTAAACAAATTATACCTTTTGTACTTCCTGTTTTGTATCTGTATACCTAACTAATGTCTGTCCAGTTAAATTTGTGATCAACCACACTCTTGCAAATATTATAAACAATTGCAATATTTTTAAAGTTGTTGGGTTCTCATTCTGTATTTTAGGAACACCTTATAAAAATAGAGAGGGCAATCTATCACCTTTTTCAATTTCCTTTCGATCCATGTTCTATGTAACTTGTTTATTACATAGCTCCTGGGCAGACCTATACCTAGTATCAATTATCAATACTTAGGCAGCACTTCTGGGTCCTCTGAATATGGCCCTCCCTGGAGTTCTGGCACTAACTTTTGTTAGTAAGGGCACTAACTTGGTTAGACCTATTCCAACTTTTTGAATGTGGGATTATTTTACTTTATTTTTATCAGTACTTTCAGTTACTATTTAAATGTATTTCCCATCTTCTTTGTAATCATGTGTTGCTACTCTTAATTATTTTCTTTGCCTACCTACAGGAGGCCCAGGTCATTCTTGAAAAAGGTCCCTTGTACCAGTCTGCTTATTAAGTAGGGGTACTGCCACCAAATGACTGCAAGTTGAACTGTTTTCACTTATGAAGTCTAGGGATAAATGTTGGGCAAGGTTTAAGACTTCAAGAGATGACTGTATTCTATCAATATAGACATATCAAAAATGCTTGTGAAAAAGCCATATGTTCTACCAAGAGTGAATTCTGTAATTGTGCTCTTCTGACATCTGCTAGAGACCATAGGAGTTTCTGGAGAAATATTAAATATAGTTAGTGGCATTTCAAAAGGCTACGCTACTGATATGCTTATAGGTGATGTAAATTACAATAATGCCTTAACTATTGAAAATGATTTTAATGCCCAGTTCTCTGACCTATCTGCTTTCATCTCATTTTCCAACCTGGATGCGCAGAATTCACCTGACAGCTCCCAGCCTGGATCTGTCTTTTATCTACCTTTGAACCTCAAAGCAGTGTCTATAAATGAGATGCAAAGACTCATTGCTAGCCTCTCCCCATTCAACCGTGCTGGACATGACAATATGGAGCCCAAACATATTTAGATATATAGATACATAGACAGTGTCGGCAGATAAGGGCCTATGGCCCACCCAGTCTGCCCATTTGAGCATGTACATTTACTTTATGTTTTCCTAGAAGTCTGTTGCCCCTTACCCCTGACCTCCAGAATTCCTTTATGTCTATCCCACGCATTCTTAAATCCCATGATTGTTTCAGCCCCCACCACTTCTTTTGGCAGGGTGTTCCACTTGTCCACCACCCATTCTGTGAAGAAATTCTTCCTCACGTTACCTATGAATCATCCTCCCTCCAACTTTATCCTATGCCCTCTAGTCCTGGAACATCTTTTTCGCTTAAAGATAGTGTATTCCTGCACCCTGTTCCTCCCTGTAAGATACTTGTATGTCTCTATCATGTCCCCTCTCTCCCTCCTCTCCTCCAGGGAGTACATATTCAAATCCTTCAACCTGTCCTCATAGGACTTGTGATGCAATCCATGTACAATCTTTGTTGCCCTCCTCTGAACCTTCTCTACCCTGTCTATGTCCTTACGTAAGTAAGGTCTCCAGAACTGTACAGTGTACTCCAGGTGGGGCCTCACTAGTGTCTTGTATAGTGGAATTATGACCTCCCTTTTTTCAGCTGGTGATGCCCCTGCCTATGCATCCCAGCATCCTATTTGCTTTATCTGCTGCCTTGTCACACTGTCTCCCTACCTTGAGGTCATCAGAGATGATAACCCCAAGATCCCTTTCCTGGGTGGTGCATTCTATATCCTCACCCCCCAAGTGATATATTGTGCCAGCGTTTTTGTGCCCCATATGCATTATCTTGCACTTCTTTGCATTGAATTTCAACTGCCAAACCCCTGACCATTCTTCAATATCTGCAGGTCCCTTCTCATTCTGTCTGCACCCACTGGTGTGTCTACTCTGTTACAGAGCTTTGTGTCATCAGCAAACAGGGACATTCTGCCTTCTAGGTCCTGTGCAATGTCACTGATTAAGATGTTGAATAGGACCAGTAACATCACTGATCCCTGTGGTACCCCACTGGTCACTCTTCCCTCTGTGGAGTGACAGCCATTTACCTCCACTCTCTGTGTCCTGCCACCCAGCCAGTTACCTACCCACCACACTACTGTCCTGCCCACACCCATATTCCCCAGTTTGTGTAATAGTCTTCTGTGTGGCACAGTGTCAAAGGCCTTGCTGAAGTCCAAATATGCCATGTCCACTGCCCTTCCCGATCCACCTCCCTAGTCACCCAGTCAAAAAATTCAATGAGGTTGGTCTGACATGACCTCCTCCTGGTGAAACCATCCTGCCTTGGGTCCAGTAGTCCATTGACAACCAGATGTTCCACCAATCTCTCCTTCAGTAGTGCTTCCATGATCTTCTCCACTACCGAGGTGAGGCTGACTGGTCTGTAGTTCCTGCTTCCTCTTTGTTCCCACTTTTGTATAATGCTGTCCTCCAGTCTTTGGATATCTCCCCTGTGTGCAGTTATTGGCTAAACAGGATTGCCAGAGGTTCAGCCACTACCTCTCTTAGTTCTTTAAGGACCCTGGGGTGCACCCCATCTGGCCCCATTGCTTTTTCAACTCTTATTACTTTCAGCTCCTTCAGGACCCTTTCTCGTGTAAAGGGACTTGTGTCCATTTCTGCACCATTCCCACCCCTTGTACTCCCTTCAGACCCAATACCCTCCTCTTTCTCAGTAAAGAATGAGCAGAAATACCTGTTCAATATAACAGCTTTACTGTTGTCATCCTCCACTCAGCACCCATCCTCCCCCTTCAGTCTCACTATCCCTACCTTTGCTTTTCTTTTTTCACTTATGTACCTGTTTGTCCCCTCTACCAACTGATTTTGCAATGTGCTCTTCTGTCTGAGCTTTGGCTTCCCTTACTGACCTCCCTGCCTCCCTTTGCTTCTCCTAGTACTTCTCCCTATCCCCTTCAGCCTGTGTCTTTTTGTATTGCCTGAATGCAATCTTTTTGGCTTTCACTTTCTCCGATACCTCCTTGGAAAACCATAATGGCCTCCTCTTCCTTTTCCCCTTGCTAACCTGATTAATGCATAATTCTGTTGTTCTTGTAATCCCCATTTTAAATACTGCCCACTGTTCTTCAACCCCTGATTCCTGCCCCATTCCTCTTAATGCCTCTTTCAAGCATCTCTCCATTTTCCCAAAGTCTGTCCCCCTAAAATCCAGGATACGTGTTTTTGTGTGGTTTGGTGCTGCTCCTTCAGTGATTTCAAACCACAATGACTGGTGGTCACTGTTCCCCAGGTGCTCTCCCACTGTTACCCCCATCACACTGTCCCTGTTTGTGAGTGAAAGGTCCAGTATTGCCTTCTGCCAAGTTGGTTCCATGACCAGTTGCTTGAGGAAGATACCCTGCAGAAAGTCCAGGATAAATCTGCTCCTAGATGATGCTGCTGGTGGGATGCTCCAGTCCACGTCTGGAATATTGAGGTCTTCAGCCAGCACTACCTCACCTTTGTCTGCCATCCTTTGGATGGCTAGCATCAGCTCCCTATCTGTTTCTTCCTCCTGGGCTGCTGGTCTATAGACCACACCTGTGTGGATGGCTAGCCCCATTTTCCTTTCTAGCTTAACCCACAGTATCTCTCCCCCATTTTGTTCCTTCTGGACCTCTGTGGCCCTTATGTCATTTTTCACATACAGTGCCACTCCTCCTGCTCCATTCCTACCTGCCCTGTCTCTTCTGAATACGTTGTAGCCAGGTATGGCCATCTCCCAGTCATGGTTATCATTACACCAGGCTTCTGTGATGGCCACAATATCCAGGTCTGACTGCACCATTACAGCCTCTAGATCCTCCATCTTGTTGCTTAGGCTCCTGGCATTGGCACAAATGGCTTTCCATGATTTAACCTCTGTAGACCACTTAGCTGTTCTACTCCAGCCGCTTCCCTGGTTGTTCTTTATCCCTGGTTCTTCTTGCTGTCTGCCCTTATGTTGAATGTTGCCCCTTTTCTGCCTATCCACCTCTTGGACACTAATCTCCATCTTTTGCAGACTGCTTTGTAGAGATATCCACTCCTCCGATTCACTGGTTCTACTGCTAGCTGTGGGGGGTGGGCAATTAGGTACCCTCCTTGCTGGCCTGCCACCCCCCTTGGCTAGTTTAAATGCTTGACAATGTAGCATTTAAACTTATCACTGAGTGCTTGGATTCCCCTCCAGGATGGATGCAGGCTGTCAGGCTTGAACAAGCCTCCATCCCTCCAGGTGGGTCCCCAGTCACCATTGAATCCAAACCCTTCCTCACAGCACCAGTTCTTTAACCATGAGTTAAAGTTCCTGGTGCATGCACCCCATGCTCTCCCATGCCTCTCACAGGTAGTACTTCTGAGAAGGTGACTGAAGTAGCTACTTGCTTGAGACCCCTCCCCAATTTCCTAAACTCTTCCTGAACTTCCTTTGGCTCCCCATTTGCCAGATCATTAGTACCTAGGTGGATAATGACATCCAGCTCACCCTCCCATCTTGCCTTCCCAGCGATCCCAGGATCTTCCCTCCATCCTCCATGCTGTGGCACCTAGTAGGCACCTCACCTCCCTGCCCTCCCCCTCCTGTGTTCCTAGCTAGATCCCTCTTATGATGGAGTCCCCCACCAGGATTCACTTCCTCATCCTCTGGGGTCCACTGCTCTCCCCACTGAGGTCACCTCCTTGGCTAAACTCCACATCCTTTCCTTCCACTTCTCTGGGTACTTCTATTTGGTTGTCCCCATTTGCCAGTGTGGCATATGAGTTCTTGAGTGGAATAGGATCTGGGATGTGCCTCTGCCTGACCACCCTAACCTTCGCCGAGCCCACTGTCATCCAAGTGCTCCTCGTCTCTGCATCCTTTGTGGTAGTGGCATTGAACTGGGTGGTTTCTGGATAGGGGTGATGGTACTCCTCACCCAGTTTACTTTCGCTCTGAGTCTGGCTACCTCATCCTGCAGTCCAGAGAGATGCATGCAGATAGGGCTGCACCTCAACATCCAGAAGGTCTGCATGAATATGGCTGCCCCGCAGCCACTGCATTGCACCACTCAACACATTATACTACACTTATACTGCTATTCAGTACTTGTCTGTTACTGAAGTTCTCCTATTCCCTTTTTATTAATTTACTGTCCTAAAAATCCTGCCATTGCTCCTCAGATACTTTTCTTCATTAAATAAAAAATGAGTCAAAACACTTGTCATGCTGAGGGCAGGCTTCTTCCCCCTTATTCTCTTCCTACTCCACAACCCCTACTATATCCTGTGCTTAGCTCCTGTCAATCAGATTTAACAGGGCATATAATTAAGAGTTGGAGGCAGGGGAGGGAGGTGAACATTTGCAGCAATTAAAGACAGCAATGAAATACACCACCACTACAAGCACAACAAACTAGGTTTTACATTTTCAACAGCCAAAAAACAATTCTAAGTAAAGACAGCAAATAAATTACAGTGTCACTAAAAGCCCACAATCTAAGTTTAAAACAAAAATAGCAATGTACAATTACTGTAAAACACTGATATGAATCTGTTTCCTTCCCCTTCTGGCTTCTTCTGAGAAAACAAAAATCACTTGCTACCTCAACTCTGACTAAGCCCCACCTCCAATTAACACATAGCTGAGGTCAGAGGCTAGACAATTAGCACGCTTCACCCAAACTACAGGGCAAGTCAGACAGGCTAAGACAAAATCTGCAGCAATTATAGACAGCAAAGAAGTACACCACCACTACAAGCACAACAAACTAGGTTTTACATTTTCAACAGCCCAAAAACAATTCTAAATAAAGACAGCAAAGAAATTATAGTGTCACTAAAAGCCCACAATCTAAGTTTAAAACAAAAATAGCAATGTACAATTACTGTAAAGCACTGAAATGAATCTGTCTAGTGCTCCTTTCCTTGCTTGTCAGCCCCTGCCCTAGCCTGGGTTACAAACTACTTAGAAAGCAGCAGCTTGTTAAGCTGAATAGCTCACTCCTGTCTAAACTGGAGTCCCACAGGGGTCTGTCCTGTGACCCATCCTTTTCTCCTTATTTGTTAATGAATTACCTAGTGGTGCCAGCCCATGGTACTGCTATTTTATATGCTGATGACCTAGTGCTCCTAACTAACTCACAGAACTTTAGTGTTATCAACTATCACCTACAAGCTGACTTTGGTAACATACAGTCTTGGCTCCTGACCAATATGTTAGGCTTTAATCTCAGAAAAACACAGGCTATGCTCTTTAGATCCAAGGCCAAAATCAAAGCAAGCTGTGAGCCCATGAAAGTCACTAGTGCTGATGGGTCCCATTTGAGGGTTGCTGATTCCCTTAAATACCTGGGAGTCACTCCCGATCCTCAGCTTGACTTCTCCCTGCATACTCAAAATGTGAGTAAGGCAGCACATAGTAAGCTTGGCTTGGCTTACAGTGCAAAAACCTGTCTCACATTAGCTGCGCGTCTTGCACTGGCAAAAGGAATACTCCTCCCCATTCTTTGTTATGGGCTCATAACTTTCACTCATGCCACCAAAACCAGTCTATCAAAATGGGATGTTGCCTATAATAATATATGTCCTTTTGCCCTTTCTACCCCATCCTGACTCACTCATCATTGTGAGTTTTATAATAAACTTGAATGGCTCTCTCCAGAAAATTATCAGATTTTTGTGCTGGGTTGCTTCACTGACAAAGTAATTAGAACTGTTACCTCTCCAGTCCTAGTACACTTATTTAAACCTGCTAACTCAACATTTTTTTTCAACTTTCTTTATCCTCCTGCTCTCTGGCCTCTTAGATTTCTCTCTCTCTCTCTCTCTGTTGAGGTCTCTTGGAGCAGCCTTTTCCCACCCCCACCTGAGATTCTTCCGGGACTGGTCTTTGCTTCCCAAAAACTCCCTTCCAACTCCTCTGACTACCCCACCCTCCCAGTTCTGAGCCCCCCCCAATCTGGGACCATCATACTCCTCTGGCACTCTATCTATAATCTAGAAGGGCAGCCAGGGAGTTGAGGAGGGACAGAGACCAGCCAGGACATGCCTGGCAGTGGGTGTGGGGGCAGTCCATTGAGCCTGCCTTCGCCTGTCCAGGTGCAGTTTTTTCCATTTTCAGTAGCTCCCCCAGGGGTACAGATGTTAAATGATGCCCTGCATGTGATGGGTGCTGTCCTGCACCCATGCGTAAGTCATCCACTGATTCCCCCATCCCCAGAAGAGCATGCCACAAGTTGCTCTATCCCAGTCTCCACTGGGGGCCACTGATACTGTGGTGAGTGCACCCACCCCCAGGACAGGAGAACTGTCTTCTGGATGCTCAAGCCTCTCCTGCCCCTGCTGACCTCCAGTGACCCGAGCTCATTTCCGAACCCTGGTCTCCAGCATGGCAGGAGGGGTGGCATCCAGCACCTCAACCCTCAGTGCCACCGGTCCGGCTCTGTTAACTCAACATATCTACTTAGGTCCAATGACTCATCTGTCCTACTAGTCCCACAAACCCATACACTTATTGATGATTGGGCCTTCGCTGTCTGTGCACCTAGGATATGGAACTCCTTTCTCACACATGTTTGCTGCACCACCTCTCACAACAGATTTAGAAACTCCCTATGGATCAACTAAGGTTCACCTCAGCCTGTAACTGTACCTAAGCAGCAGTGCCTCCCATCTTATGAATGTTTGTACTTTATTGTTCTGTCTGGTCTCTATCAGAGTCCAGTTTGAGTATAGCTGTAAAATAACTGTAAAACTGTTTACACAGTTATGTGCTGTTATGCTTGCCTCACGATAGACAATAGAAATGGACAGAACACTGGAAGAGTTTATACAGTACGTGCTAATTGACAGCTCAGTCCACAGCTGGCCATGGTGGAGAGCGGAGGGCTGTGTCGGTAGCTGGTTTGGGGTTGGGATGGGGGACACTGCAATGGTGTGGCACCACCTGCTAGAGTTGGGGTGGGTGGGTCTGCTAGGCACCAGGGAAAGGACATACAGTTCTGTTACAGGGGATCAGGGATAGGGAGAGGGTTCCACTAGACACTAGGTAATGGGTTACATTTATTTTACAGGGGATCAGGATGGGGGTCTGCTAGATGCCAGGGACTGTTTTTATTTCATCATACAGAGGATTGGGATGGAAAGCAGGACCACTGGATACCAGGGAATATTGTATCAGACTTGAGGCAAGGGGTCAGGTGGGGGGATGGATCACTGGACAACAGGGAAGAATGATTCCTATATCGGGCATGAGTGTGGGAGTGGGGAGGCACCACTTGTCACCAAGGATAACATATTATTGTTCTTGGGCTGGTGATCAGTGGGGTGGGGACCATTAGCTCCAAGGAAATATATTTATTTAATATAATGTTGGTGATCGGTGAGGGGGGGCACTAGACACTGGGGACTGGGGCTGCTTTTCTGGCAAAGGGCTGGGTGGAGGGGCAGCTACACTCAGTGCAGCCTATGCAAATGGGCCCATAATGAACATGCAAATGGCCACTAATCACCTTGCATGCCAAATGGTCTTATTTTAATGGCTGCTTTTGTGAATGGGAAATAGTGCATCTGCCATACTCCTGGCTTCATGTCAGGCTAGCACTAGTGGGGTTAGTGGTAGCAGTAATGGAGTTACAGCTAAGTCAACCTAGCCCTATTCTCAGTCAAATAGTGGAGGTCACTGTCCAACTGAGAATAGCAACATTCAAAGGCCCATAACACAAATCAGCACTATTAAATTATATCAAACCACCACAAAGGTTGAAAAGGTGCTTCAGCTACCTCAGTCCCTTTTGTCATCATGATCTGCATCCTGTGCAAATGTCGTGTATAGCTGTTTCATAGATAATCTGGGACAGCACATGAGCAGTTAGATATTAATCTATTTGCATCTGTGATTTAAGCTCTTGGTGTGACTGTCCTGGCCTGTTAAGCATATTGGAACACATAAATTAATATGGGACTGAGCATGAGGAGGTCAAATGTCAGTTGGCTGTGTGTCTGGAAGTCTGCATAAGCACCTTTTCAATCTTCGTGGCAGTTTGAAATAATTTAATAGCACTGACAATAGACTGATTAGCTGCTAATCAGTGTCTTTTTTTAAATCATAATAACATGGCGATTATAGCATTTGTTTGCTTATTTATTTGCACATGAATGATCTTGCTAAACTGACACATTGATGCTATTTTGTATCATGATTGCTAGCTTGATGTTTGTGTTCACACAACCTCCTCAGGGCTCAATGATAGGAGGTGGGAATTAGATGTTATTAAGCATCGGTATCTTAACATTTCTTGTAACTTAATGAACTAGCATAATGCATATCACAATTCCCCATTAGTCTTTGTATATGTATTCAAACTACCTCAGTCCCTTTTGTTATCAAGATCTGAATTCAGTGCAAATGTCCTGCATAGCTGTTTCGTGGATTATTTGGGATAGTGCACTAACGGTCAGATGTTGCCTTTTTTTACATTTGTAGTCTATGCCCATGATGTGATTGCCCCATTTTGTCCTGTGCATTGGATTACATACTATGTCAATATGGGACTGTGTATGAGGAGGTCAGATGTCAATTGAATGTGCAGCTGAAAGTTCAAATAAGCACCACTTTAACCTTCTTGGAAGTCTTCCTCTTGTGAATGGGCAGGCAAACGTATGTACTCTATGTTTGTATATCTGTATGCATGCCTCTGAGATATGCTTTCCCTGCTCTATGTAACTGACTGTTAACAAATGTGTAACCAAATGTGAATTTATTGCACTGTATACCTGTTTTATGTTATTGCTTGATAACCTGTGTGTTAATCCTCCTCTTGTAACCCTTCCCCCAGGTTGCACCAGGAGACAAGTATATTTTTGCTCAGTGTGCCTTTCCTGGTGAAATAATTCAATAAATAAATAAATAAAAATGTTAACCCAGCACCTTAAACAGCAGGAAGCAGGATCTATTAAATTTATTTATCGGTCAGGAACACAGGAGCTTTTATTTCGGGCCCAGCAAACCACAGAGGAATTCAAATCTTATTATAGTAATCTCTATGCCCTGGGGGAATCTGATGTCACCCTGGTGAGTATTGATGACTTTCTGGCTCAGCTTCCTTTGCCTCATCTTTCAGAATCAGCCTAATCCTAATCCTAATCCGAGCAACATCTTTCCCTAGAAGAGCTTCAGCTTGCTTTAAAATCTTTGGCTTCTGATAAGGCACCCAGCCCTAACAGGTTTACAACCTCATTTCATAAAATTTTCTCTGACAAGCTCCTCCCTTATTTGCTAAATGGTTATTGCAAAACCTATCAGGAGGGTGAGTTGGAGGACAGCTGTCAGCAGGTTATTATATCCATTCCATTTAAACCCTTTAGGAACCCAACTAGTACTTCTAATGTAGACCTATTTCTTTATTGAATATGGATCACAAGATTCTGTCTAAAGCTTTAGCTTTCCACCTCCAGCAGGTTTGCTCTTCTCTAATCAGTCTGGAGCTGGTCGGATTTATGACTGGTCATTTGTCCTCTGACCATTTATGCAAGTTACAAAATATCATTTTGGAGTACAGGGAGAGCTGAGTCCCAGTGGCCCTCGTCTCCTTGGACACTGAAAAAGCTTTCAGTAGGGTTCTTGGTCTTTTCTTTTTCAGATTTTAGAGCAGTTTCATTTTCTGACTCTTTTATTCAGTGGGTTGGGCTATTATTGTCTCAACCTACTGCTAGGGTCTGCTGTAATAGAGTTCTCTGTTCTAGCTTTCCCCTTATGAATGGGATCTGTCAAAGGTGCCCTCTCGCCCCTTTCTTTTTTTTTTTTTTTTTTTTTTATCACTGCTGCTTTTTACCTCTTCTGCAGCGTGACCAGCTTGGGGCATCCAGCCACTGGCTCTGCCCACCCGGAGAGCTGGGTCACTCATACCACACTCAGGAGGGTCCAGGACGGCCATCATGCTACCCTGCTGGAGGGCCCCCTCTGCCACTCCCAGCCAGGACAGACCCAGATCCTCCCTAACAGGACTCCTCACAAGTCCTCTGGGCAGCGCAGGGCATGGCCATCAAGCTGTGCGGTCACACCCAGCCTTTTTCCTCTGATATTTTGCCCATGGGAATGCGGACATGCAATGACATCAGGCACTACATGTCAATATCCGGTGCACTCCCCCTCAACTGCCACCACACTTGGTAGTACCTCTGGGCATCCTCAGAGGTCTCTGCAGCGTGATGTTTCTTCCCTGACCCACTCCAGGACTAGGAGAGCAGTCAATGGATGCTTGATCCTAGTCCTCCCCTGCCAGCCCTGAATGACCTGGGCTCATTTCTGAATCCGGGTCACCCGTGTGGCATCCAGTGCCTCAACCCTCAGCGTCACTGGGCTGACCATTTCTTTTCTTTTTTAATTTATATCTGGAACCTTTAGTACTACATATAAAGTTTCACACTGCAAAAAAAGGCATTCCTTTAGGTTCCAACTCATATAAGATATCAGGTTACTTGGACGATATTTTGCTCCACTTGGTAAATCCTTCTATTTCTCTCAAAGTTGCTTTGACTGAGATCCAGCATTTTGGCGCCATCTCTTTTTACCATCTCAACCTGAAAAAAAGTTATTCAATTCAACTTAATTCAATCTTTATTTATATAAGGCGCCTTTCTGAAACCAAGGAACCTGTACAATACATGATAAAACAATAAATAGTTAAAACAATATTAAAATTAAACTAAACAACAATATTCAGAAATCATTATAAGCTTTGCTAAACAGATACAGTAGGTTTTTTAAGCTCCTTTAAAACTTTGGACAGTCTGGCAGTCTCGCACCTGACGAGGTAAAGAATTCCACAGGATTGGGGCCATAAAACTAAAAGATCTGGCCCCTGAAGTTTTTAAAGCAGCAGTGCAACGAAAATGGGCTAAAATTTGACCTCATCTTTTTTTCTTTCTAATCAATGCCAGATGTCTTCCAGTTTATTTTGATGGTGAAATTTTGAGTTTCTGTTATCATTTAAAAAAATGTTGTAGGTGCCGTATTGGTCCTTTTAAAAACAGAGCCAGAAACAAATGATTTGATACCTTTTATTGGACCAACATGGATGTTACAGAAAAGAACAAAGTGCTTTAGCTTTCAAACCAACCAGGTCCTTCTTCAGAAGCTTTGTGGCAGTTTTTTTCAAATATCCCATACTATTAACACCAGGTTATATAGAAAAAGCAGAAATAATTCTCATTGGTTTAACATATACATTTAAAACATAATAGAAGATTACGTCAGGGAAGCTAATTAACACCAGTATGCCTTTATCCGAAGAGCCTCAGAAGGGCAAAGGTTATCAAGAATTCTCTACAGCAAAGAGTTCTTGTCACATAAATTTTAAAATGTCTCAGTATGCCAAGAAAGCATTCTAGTGATAAAAAAAAACCTTGAGTGGCATTCTCTCTAATACATGTAAGATGAGCTTACAACTTACATTCCAATTGTCCTGGTATATTAAAGGACAGATAATGAGAGACAAAATCCTGAAATTAGGTATAACTGCAAGTTGAAATCAAGCCTCAAATTAACCTACACATATAAACATGATGCATGAAAGTATGACTTGTAAGTGTAAGTGCAAAAAAAAAAAACCTGTCAATGACCCCCAAGAAAACAAGACCATAAGCCTGATAAATGCAGATTTCAACACAGAGTCTGTGTATAACAAAAATGCACAGAATCAGTCTAAGCAATCTAAATGAAAACCCAAAGGAATTACACCTTTAATGAACCCCCAAGTAAATGAGATATGCATCTTAATATGAGCAGTTAAAGATGTGACAGTGTGAAATCCACCCACTGACAACTAATAGAAGGAAATAAATGCACACTATATGTGAAAATTAAGTGTTCTAGCCACATAACAACTGCCCCATGCTACGCTCCACCACACATATGTGTTACATACACCACCACACTCCCCCCACACACACACCTGCACACCCACAACAAATATAGCAACACATTCCACACACCACACCACACCACGCACAACAAACAACACACATACACATACCTACCCACACATACAAAAACACACACCAAACACACACAAACACACATACATACATACATACATCAGTATACACACACACTCAAATGCACTCACCACAGTGTTAAGGTGAAAAGTCAACAATGTAGATAACCATAAACTTACAAAATCAAAGGCCGTTGAAGAACTAAACTGTTCATGTCCATCTTTTAAAGTAAAGGTCTGTAAGTTTAAGTGGAATAATGTGTCATGTACCCAACATCAATGTTCAATCCATCTGCCACCATATTGAGAAGTAAAATAAGTCTAATTTCAGAAGCCCGTCTCTGTTGTGTACTGTTGAAATGTCCTTTTAAGACCATCACAGACATATCTGAGATTGAGTGGTCATCCTGGGAGAAGTGCTGGGCTACTGGTTTCTCAATCATCTTGTGATTAATAGAATGTCTGTGTGAATTCATTCTAGTGCGGAGTTGTTGGCTTGTCTCCCCCACATAACCTGTGCGAGGACATTTCTTGCATTGGATAAAGTAGACCACATTACTTGATGTACATGTATAATTCCCCTATATCCTGAATAGTCTGTTTTGTGATGTAACCACACAGTCTGGCGTGGAAATGAGGTTACATGTCTTACATGTGCGTTGATGACAGGGTCGTGTACCATATGATGTCATGGTATTCTGTTCCGGTTCAAGTTGACTCCTAATAATCAGGTTGGCTAAATTAGGTGGTTGTTTAAAAGATAGTAGTGGTAGTTCTTGAAAAATACAGTTAAGGGTTTCATCCTCACTAATTATTGGATGGAGATCCTTAGTAATCTTATGTAGGAGTTCAAGGTCAGGATGGTATGTGACTACTAAGGGTATTCTGCTGGTAAGTCATCCGTTCCTTATATTGCAGTAGCTGTTCTCTTGGGACCTGTGTTGCACATTCCACTGCTCTGTCAATTTCCCTGGATGAGTGTCCCTGCTCAATAAAGGTGTTTTTCAACATCGCCAGATGTGTGTCTCTGTCTTCCTCATTTGAACAGGGGCGGTGATACCGAAGTGCTTGACTATATATAACAGATTTCTTTGTGTGGCTTGGTGATTACTTTTTCTTGTGTAAGTATCTCTGTCTGTCTGTTCGTTTCCTGTAAAGACAGGTATGTAAGTGACCATCCTTAATAGTGACAGTGGTATCCAGAAAATGTACACTTGTGGCAGAATATTCTAGGAAAGCTTTATAGTTGGGTGGAGGTTATTAAGTTCTTGGTAAAAATCTTTAAGTGTGTCAGTGCCCTCTGTCCAAGTTATAAACAAATCATCAATGTAACGGAAATAAGCGAGTGGTTTATGTGTACAGTGCCTTAGAAAATCCTCCTCCAAATTCGCCATAAAAAGATTAGCATACTGTGGAGCCATCCTGGTTCCCATTGCAGTTCCCATAGTTTGAACATAATGTTTACCATTAAAGCTGAAGTTGTTATGTGTCAGAATGAATTCAGTGAGTTTACCCACAACTCCAGGGTCAATGTTGGGGTCCAATTCTTTGTCATGCAGATATTTGAGGCAGGCTGAAATGCCATCTGTGTGTGGAATATTAGTGTAGAGGGAGGTTACATCCATCGTGGCTAAAAGGGTATCAGGTGGTAAGTCCCTTTTTGAAGAAACAGTTTAATGAAATAGCTACCACACTGGAGAGGATGTCTGGTGAGCCTATTCCGGACATCTTGCATGAGATAGACATGAACTACAAAGAACCTTAAGAAAAGCCATGCTCATTAAAAACAGGAAGTTAGATGCCCTTCAACACCATACTTCCTAACAACCATGAAGAACAGAACAGGTGACTGAACAACTAAGCCACACAGATGGGCACCTTTCAGTTGTTAATTTGTCCACCACACACTGACTACTGGGGAATTAAATGTACTTTCTAAGGGCCTCAATTTCTGCCCATCTAAACCACTGGACAGAATACAGTTTTGTGGTGAAATGGAGGAATACTTCCGCAGATTGAGATTCAGGGAATTTTTTCATGGCGGAGTAGACATCACAGACAGGGAAGAAATCACAAACAGTAAAACTACTATGGATAAGAAAAAGAAACCATATGAGTTTACCCCATCAAGAGGCCGTAACAAGAAACTGGACAAATACATTAATTGCTTTCGCCAGAGAGTTACTGGTGAGATTCTTAATAAGCAGAAACAGGCCCACTACAACCTCTCTCCATTGGAATGGAGGGCTATACAAACACTAAAATCAAACCATAACATTGTCATAAAAAAAGCTGATAAAGGCTCGGCAGTGGTGATATTGAATCGGGAAGATTACATTACGGAAGCCAACTGGCAGCTAAGTGACTTACTTACTACAAAGTACTGGGAAGTGACCCAACTACAGAATATAAAGAGAACTACAGAAGTTAATTAAAACATTTCCAGAGCATGTCCAAGACAAACTAAAGGACCTCGTAGCCAGTGAACCTAAGCCAGGGACATTCTACATGCTTCCTAAAATACATAAGCCTGGTAATCCTGGTAGACCCATAGTCTCTGGTAATGGCACCCTGACAGAGGGGATATCAGGGTTTAGAAGCTATTTTCAAACCGCTGGTTATACAAAGGGATAGTTACATCAAGGACACTACTCACTTCCTACATAAACTTTCTGGTTTAAGGCCTTACACCTGATACCCTTTTAGCCACGATGGATGTAACCTCCTCTACACTAATATTCCACACACACAGATGGCATTTCAGCCTGCCTCAAATATCTGCATGACAAAATTGGACCCAACATTGACCCTGGGTTGTGGGTAAACTCACTGAATTCATTCTGACATATAACAACTTCAGCTTTAATAGCAAACATTATGTTCAAATTATGGGAACTGCAATGGGAACCAGGATGGCTCCACAGTATGCTAATCTTTTTATGGCGAATTTGGAGGAGGATTTTCTAAGGCACTGTACACATAAACCACTCGCTTATTTCCGTTACATTGATGATTTGTTTATAATTTGGACAGAGGGCACTGACACACTTAAAGATTTTCACCAAGAACTTAATAACCTCCACCCAACTATAAAGCTTTCCCTAGAATATTCTGCCACAAGTGTACATTTTCTGGATACCACTGTCACTATTAAGGATGGTATCCTACATACCTGTCTTTACAGGAAACCAACAGACAGACAGAGATACTTACACAAGAAAAGTAATCACCCGAGCCACACAAAGAAATCTGTTATATATAGCCAAGCATTTCGGTATCACCGCCTCTGTTCAAATGAGGAAGACAGAGACACACATCTGGCAATGTTGAAAAACACCTTTATTGAGCAGGGACACTCATCCAGGGAAATTGACAGAGCAGTGGAATGTGCAACACAGGTCCCAAGAGAACAGCTACTGCAATATAAGGAATGGATGACTTACCAGCAGAATACCCTTAGTAGTCACATACCATCCTGACCTTGAACTCCTACGTAAGATTACTAAGGATCTCCATCCAATAATTAGTGAGGATGAAACCCTTAACTGTATTTTTCAAGAACTACCACTACTATCTTTTAAACAACCACCTAATTTAGCCAACCTGATTATTAGGAGTCAACTTGAACCGGAACAGAATACCATGACATCATATGGTACACGACCCTGTCATCAACGCACATGTAAGACATGTAACTTCATTTCCTCTTCAGACTGTGTGGTTACATCACAAAACAGACTATTCAGGATACAGGGGAATTATACATGTACATTGAGTAATGTGATCTACTTTATCCAATGCAAGAAATGTCCTCGCACAGGTTATGTGGGGGAAACAAGTCAACAACTCCGCACTAGAATGAATTCACACAAACATTCTATTAATCACAAGATGATTGAGAAACCAGTAGCCCAGCACTTCTCCCAGGATGACCACTCAATCTCAGATATGTCTGTGATGGTCTTAAAAGGACATTTCAACAGTACACAACAGAGGCGGCTTCTGAAATTAGACTTATTTTACTTCTCAATATGGTGGCAGATGGATTGAACATTGACGTTGGGTACATGACACATTATTCCATAAACTTACAGACCTTTACTTTAAAAGATGGACATGAACAGTTTAGTTCTTCAACGGGCCTTTGATTTTGTAAGTTTATGGTTATCTACATTGTTGACTTTTCACCTTAACACTGTGGTGAGTGCGTTTGAGTGTGTGTGTGTGTATACTGATGTATGTATGTATGTGTGTGTTTTGTGTGTGTTTGGTGTGTGTTTTTTGTGTGTTGTGGGTATGGTGTGTATGTGTGTTGTTTGTTGTGCGTGGTGTGGTGTGTGTGTGGAATGTGTTTGCTATATTTGTTGTGTGGGGTGTGCAGGTGTGTGTGTGTGGGGGGTGTGGTGTGGTGTATGTACACACATATGTGTGGGTGGAGCGTGGCATGGGGCAGTTGTTATGTGGCTAGAACACTTAATTTTCACATATAGTGTGCATTTATTTCCTTCTATTAGTTGTCAGTGGGTGGATTTCACACTGTCACATCTTTAACTGCTCATATTAAGATGCATCTCATTTACTTGGGGGTTCATTAAAGGTGTAATTCCTTTGGGTTTTCATTTAGATTGCTTAGACTGATTCTGTGCATTTTTGTTATGCACAGACTCTGTGCTGAAATCTGCATTGATCAGGCTTATGGTCTCGTTTTCTTGGGGGGTCATTGACAGGTTTTTTTTTTGCACTTACACTTACAAGTCATACTTTCATGCATCATGTTTATATGTGTAGGTTAATTTGAGCTTGATTTCAACTTGCAGTTATACCTAATTTCAGGATTTTGTCTCTCATTATCTGTCCTTTAATATACCAGGACAATTGGAATGTAAGTTGTAAGCTCATCTTACATGTATTAGAGAGAATGCCACTCCAAGGTTTTTTTATCACTAGAATGCTTTCTTGGCATACTGAGACATTTTAAAATTTATGTGACAAGAACTCTTTGGCTGTAGAGAATTCTTGATAACCTTTGCCCTTCTGAGGCTCTTCGGATAAAGGCATACTGGTGTTAATTAGCTTCTCTGACGTAATCTTCTATTATGTTTTAAATGTATATGTTAAACCAATGAGAATTATTTCTGCTTTTTCTATATAACCTGGTGTTAATAGTATGGGATATTTGAAAAAACTGCCACAAAGCTTCTGAAGAAGGACCTGGTTGGTTCGAAAGCTAAAGCACTTTGTTCTTTCCTGTAACATCCATGTTGGTCCAATAAAAGGTATCAAATCATTTGTTTCTGGCTCTGTTATCATTTAAGAATTTTACGAAAGTTTTAAAATAATTATTTCTCAAGAAAAAAAGATGGCCTTCTCATTTTTGCATAGAAATAATATTGAAAACTTGAGGAGGGTAAAAATTCAGATGAAAATGCAAATGTACAGTACACAACATAGGAAGCACCCAGAAAACCCATATCAACAGTTCTGACAATGTTTTTCATAACCATAGCAGAAAATTAGCTTTTTGGAATAACTTTTTTCGTTGCACTGCTGCTTTAAATGAACCCTTGGAATCTCTAGCAATCACTCATCAGTGGATCGGAGAGAGCAGGGGGGAAAATAGGGACAAAGGAGATCTTTCAGGTAAGCAGGTCCCTGATTGTGTAGGGCCTTATAGGTCAGCAAACCGACCTTGAAGGTGATTCACCAGCAAACTGGCAGCCAGTGCAGTCCACGGAGCACAGGCGTTATATGACTGTACCTAGAAGAACCAGTCAACAGCCTGATTGCTGCATTCTGCAGTAGCTGCAGTCGGCGAACCTCAACTCCCGGTAGCCCAAGATAAAGGGTGTTGCAGTAGTCAAGGTGGGAGGTAATGAAAACATGGACCAAAGTAGGGAGATCGTCTAGAGGAACCAGGTGCTTCACCTCAGCATTGTTCCTCAGATGGTAAAAAGAGGTTTTGACAACTGCTGACACCTGAGATTTTAATGTCAAACAGTCATCAAACACAAAGCCCAGGTTCCGCATCTGGTCTGAGGTAGTTAGCTGAACACCCCCAAGACATAGACCCGAGGGTGATCCAACCAACAAACCCACCTCCTGGTGACCCTGGTGCACAACCACCACCTCAGTTTTGTCTGGGTTCAACTGCAGCCAACTCACATTCATCCAGTCCTGAATTTCAGACAGTTATTAAAGACTGAAAAGGCAGCATCTTGGCTGGGCACAAAGGACATGTACAGCTGAGTATCATCTGCATAGCAGTGAGAACCCAGACTGTACCGCCTAATAATCACTCCTAATGGTAGCATGTACACCGCAAATAAAATGGGTGCCAAGATGTAACCCTGCAATACTCAACAGGATAGGGAGAATGATGCCAAGGAAAAAATCCCGGACACCACCCTCTGAGTCCTACCCTCGAGGTAAGATCGAAACCAACTGAGGACTGTACCAGACAACCCACAGATAGACCGCAAGTGTTCTAATAGCACACCATGGTCCACAGTGTCAAATACTGCAGAGAGATCAAGAAGGACCAAGATGGAACGAGTCCTTCGATCTCTCACTATTAGGAGGGCATTTAGTACCCAGACCAGAGCTGTCTCTGTACTATGCCTTTTCCTAAATCCAGACTGGACAGAATCATAGACATTGTGGCTAGTCAAATGATCATCCAACTGCAATGCGAACACCTTCTCAATAACTTTACCCACAAAGGGTAAGTTAGAGACAGGCCTGTAGTTTGCCAGACAGTCCGGGTCCAAGAAGGACTTCTTAAGAAGGGGCTGAACCACAGCCTCCTTTAGAGGATTTGGAAATCTCCCTCTCCAAGGACCTCCAGACTATCTCAGCAAGAACAGGACCAATTTTATCCACATAGCCAACTAAGACACGTGTGGGGCCCTGATCCAAACCACAGTTGGTCAGCCGCAGTGATTGGATGATCATCGCAATGTCACAGATTGTGGGGAGGCTGAAGTCATACCACACAAACTGGTTGTCCGACATCTCCTGCTGACCATCACAACTCCCATTAGAGATGGTCAAATGGATATCAGATCTGATTGTGGCAACCTTATCTGAAAAGAATAGAGCAAACTTCTCAAATCATTCTTGATAAAAAGCTCTTCTGGGCTGAAGACAGACTGGATTGCACAATCTGTCCACAGTCCGGAAGAGAAGAGCTGGTCTATTCTGTGCAGCAGCAATCTCTCTGGATAGGAATTCTGCCTTTTTATGAGAGATTGCAGATTGATAGACCACATAGTGGTCCATCAAACTAAGTTTGTCACAATCCAGGTCCGACCTCCACCAGCACCTCTCCAACCTCTGTCCAACTCTCCTCAACTCCCTCAGAGTCTCATCGAACCAAGGAGACCTGGGGCAAAGAGTGAGAGGATGAACACGAACAGGAGCAATGGAACCCAGGGCCCCTGCTACCGCCTTATTATAGGCAAGTACCAGCTCTCCTGGATCCATGCAATCTCTCAGTAAGCCCGATAGGTCCAGCACCGCCATCAGGCCATCCAGGGAAACACCCCTTAAATGGCGATACTGGACCATCTCCATAGGGGCCAGCCTACTAGGGGTGGCCTCAAAACTGAACCCAATGGAGTGATGGTACCACCATCCGACTGGTTCCACCACCAAATCGGATATCGCCATCCCCAGAAGGAACACTAAGTCCAATGAATGACCACCAATATGGGTCGAGGAGGAAATAACCTGTGTGAAGCCCAGCGAAATCATTAATTGGAGGAAGTCTTGACCAAATTGCGAGAGTTCATCGTCAACCCAGGCATTGAAGTCCCCCAGAACCAACCATCTGGGGGACCCCAATGTCAGGTCGACAATGAAGTTTGCGACTTCCCACAGGAAAACATTCCCATCACCTGGTGGAAGGCAAACAAGGAGTATCCTGCACCCTACACCCTCGCCCATGATATAGTCAAAGGATTTTGTAGTTCCCACTGGTACCTCCATTAGGCCCAGTTCTGATCTAAAACAGATAGCAACACCCCCGGCCCTACGATCCATCCTAGGGTGGTGTATTACTGAATAACCAGCGGGAACTGCTGCCGCCAAAACCTGTCCAGCATTCTCATACAGCCAGGTCTCAGTGATGCACGCCAGGTCAGATGTCCCAACAAAAGCAACTGTAATAGCCATCTTGTTTTTAATAGACCTGACATTGCACACTACCCGAGTAGGATGAGCATCCAAGGATGACCGTGCTACCTGCTGACTACAAGCAGAATGCTTGGGTATGGGAACCAGGCAGGGAGGACCCCTTTCCTGGACCAATTTCACCCCAGGGCGTCTTCTAGACCCCACTATCCCTATCTGCCTACTCCTTTCCATTCTCTTTCCAGATCCAGCCCTCATCCTCCTTCTTCTTCTGACAATCCCCAAAGCTCTACACCGTCTATAAACTTCTGGCAAAAGGGGAGGACAGGAAAAAGGATGAAGGTCTCTCAGCCTGGAAGGGGAATAATACCCGACTGTCCTTGTGCTATCCCAGCACATATTTAACGCTCTAAATAAATAACAACAAATAAACAGTCCCAAATACAAAATCAACCCACCCCTCAAAGCTAAATAAATACAAAGCCCTATATAATGATTTAACAATAAAATAAAAATACAAATTAAAACACCAAACAAATCTCAAAATATTGATTTAAGGGCTCTCAGCCCCCAAACCCAAACACAAAAAACAACCAAATACAACAAACAACTAATTAAATTCCCCCTCCCCACCCAATCCTCTCACCACTGGGGAAGAGAGGTAAAAATAATATACACTAAAGTAATTAATTCCTTCCCCACCCAGTCCTCTCACCACTGGGAAGAGAAGACAATACTCTCATATAAAACAAATAATAACATAAACTACAAATCTAATAGACAAATAAATAAATGGACATAGGGTCCTCTCACCACCCGGACGTCCAAATAATAAAAATTAACAAACCAATTTCTTCAGTCCAATCTAAAGTACGTACTGGAGAGCTCACGCCAATAAATGGATACTGCTAGGCATAATGCCAGGAATTCACAAGAGAGTACTGGGAAGCTGTAAACCAATTCAGAAAAAACAGCGTTCTCAATTAAATTTTTTTTAGAAACAAGTCATAGGTGCACTTCCAAAATCAGGAGCACTGAAAATTCAAATTAATGGCCTAGGGAAAGTGACCACCTCTCCAGGAGGTCACTGCCCCCCAGCTGAGTTCGAAGTAATGGCCCCAGCATAGAATCCACTCACCTGTGGATTCCCCCGGTGAGCCTAGGAAACACCAGTTACTCGGGCCCACCCTTCAACAGGCTCGAAACTGGCACTGCCCACCTCGAATCCAGCCAGCGGCAGTGACCACCCCATGCAGCTCACCCCAAAGTTCTTGCTCCAGCACACACTCCCAAATCCAAATTCCAAAACAATGAACAGTCAAAAATGCTTCAGGGAGTAGATAAACACAGACTCCTCTTTCAACTTCGGAAGGTCTTCCCACATCAAATGATCAATGAGAACTGGCTCTTCCTCCTAGACAATCCAATAGTTCCAGCCACATCAGTCCAGCACTCGTACTCCAGTTGAAGTCCAATCCTGAGATCTTCAGCTTAAGTCCAAAATGACCATGCACCATCTCATAAAAACAAAGCCCAGGTCATTCATGCCATCTGGGGAACATTACATGGTGTTCAATCCAGTCAAAGGACCTCCAGTAATCCAAAAATCAGACAAGTCCAACACTTGTAGGATAAACAAGTTCCCTCCAGAGCAAAGTCAAATAATCACTGGGCCCTTCAATTCCCAAATAACAAATGGCAAAGCAAACTGTCCTTTCTGGATTTCGGAAACAAACAGGTAAAAAATTCACGCCGAACGCCACAGTCGTAGTACGAAATGAGCAGATCACTCAATCGGGCTTCTAAAATGGCATCAATATCATGCCAAAGTCTGGAAGAATCGGAGGTTACCCGCCTCGCAGTACCCACGAATCCTCCTCGAAAAACCCCAGTCCAGGAATAAAGAACCGGCAAACCACAAACCAGTGCCCTTAATTCTGTAGGTAATTCTGTAGGTAATCCAAGGGGCTTCAAGCGTGTCGCCGAAGAAAATACAGCCGAAAAATAAACAAAAAAAAAGAAAACAAAAGCACTTAAACTCCGATAATAAAACCCGTAAAAACAATTAAAATGTAAGCTAAGTCTAATTAAAACTCAGTTCATGCTATCACACTAACAGATGGCAGACCCAGCGTGGTCGCCATCTTGGATCTAGTCCTCCCCTGCCAGCCCCCAAAAAGTTAGGTTCTTCCATTGAATGTCCATGTTCACAAAACTAATTTTTCTTCTTTGTGGATTGGTTTTATGTCCAAATAAATTACTTACCTAGGTATCAAGCTAATGGTTTCATTTTCTCAGACAGTTCAACATAATTTTTCTGATTTATTAAAGGCAATTTGGTCAGATTTAACTAGATGAGCCGGGCTGCCTTTGACCTTGTAGGGCTGGGTTAGTGTGCTGAAGATGAATATTCTTCTTGTATTTTGTATCCCATGACCATACTCACAGTGTGGCTACCCATGAAATGGTTCCCTACTCTTCATACTTCACCTTCTTTTTTTCTGTGGAAGGGTTGTTGCCCTAAACTTTGCTACTTGTGTTTGTTCGCTCCGAAATTCAAAGAAGGTTTGGCTAATCCTGACTTCCACACTTTTTATGATGGATCCCAGGGTGCTAAATATTTTCATTAGGCCCTCTCGCCTTTGGATGGTACCCCTTTGTATGTCTCACAATAGTGGCACCTGGAGGAGTATTTATGCTGTTGGCAGGATATCTCTTTGCAGCCCCATTTTTGTGTTGATTTTAAACCCTTACCTAGCTCTCTTAGTGAAACTCCTACAGGTATTTATATAGCTATATATAGTCAATTGAAGTAGGTTTTGAAATTTCATCTTGGTACTCCCCTTGATCAGCCCTTGTGGTTAAAGTCTAATATTACTATTTTGGTGAAAATCCTTTGTAAAAAGTCTTGGTCTTTCAAGGGTATCCAGGTCTCTCGTTTATAGCACAATTCTAATTGGATTTCCTTTGCCACCTTATGTTGGCTTTATGAGTTGGACCCCAAAGATAATCTTTGTTTATTGTTAGCTTTGTCATTCATTGTGTAAAAAAAATGGCTACTCTCCATCCATGCCCCAGTCTGAGTTAACTTTATCAGAACTTGGATGCTTCAGCATGGCCTCCCACACCTTTTCTAAAACTTACCAAACCCTCCAGAGGGTTTGGGCATATAGTTATGGCTCCTCCCAACTCTGGCCTCAAGCCGTGAGTCTTACCTTGGATGAGCGACAATGGACCAAAATTTGGTCTAATATCCACCATTACCTTAAATATGATGGCCACAGATTTCTCCAGTTTAAAATTGTGCATGCTTTGTATCATATCCCTTATAAATTACACAAATGGGGAATGCTGAACTCATCCACTTCTTTTATTTTGTATTATTATTTTTGGGTCTGCCCCCCCGAGGCAAGCTCAGCACTGTCTGTGTGCCACCTCCCATGCCCAGGCTTACCTCCTGGGTGGGGCTGCCAGGTGGGTGCCCCTTCCCATGGTCTCTCATAGCGTATCCTGGCGTATCCCTCAGGGTAGGGCCATGGGAGCAGGATCCCCCCGGTGGACACTGTTGGCAGTGGAGATGGCAGCAGAACAGAGCATCATGTTTGGGGGCTGAAATGTTGTAACTTGCAGCAGTACCTGGGGGCAGGGATGTGCAATTATGTCCCACATCCACCCCTCCCCCTCAGGTGACAGTGCCAGCACAGTGGATCCCTCCAGCCTCCACCAGAGGTCTGTGGTGTGCTAGACACTCTATCCCCTCCCTCCTGAGAAGGGGAGCAGTCTCTTGGACACTCAGTCCTTTCCCCCCAACTGGCCCTCTGCTGTCCAGAGTCCATTTCTGAACCTGGGTCTCCAGTGTCACAGATGGATGCCCTGCCTCTGCACCGAAGGGCTGGCCGAAACTCATCCACTTCTACCAGATGTAATGGCAGTGAATGCACTTTGACACATTATCTTTGGGATTGTCTCAAAACTCTACCTATCTGGCAAAGTATTCTGGAAGTATTAGATGCATCTTTAGGTCTTTCTGATGCTTTTACCAAGACACGTTGCTTGTTGGAGTTGGACTTCCATGCTTGAGTATGGGCACCAGGCGATACCACTTCACCTTCATCACAATTACCGCTAAAAGTTATTCTCAGACACTGAATGGACAAGTCTATTCCTTCATTTTGACTGGCATAAAGAGATGCTGGCTATGTTAAGTATGAAAAGTGCTTTGCATCTATGCACCATTGTTTTCAGTCCTATCTTAATCACTGGGCCTCCTTGGATGCATGACTGTCCACCCTAGGATGTGCTACTCCATTCTCATTTGATTCTTGATGTGATTTTGTCAGACTAGTACTGTCTTCTCCATTTTACTTCAGAGATCGGGGGGTTGTTTATGGGGGTGTTGGTTGGGTTGATTTGGGTGGTAGTATATGGTTTCATTCTTCAAGTTTTTTTGCTTCAATATATCTTTGCCCTGGTTTGTTTTCTGTACATAACTGTTTTGTCAATAAAGTTTACTTAATTATAAAAAACAGCCTTCTTGGCAGTCTGACATAATTCAATAGTGTTGATAACAGACTGCTAAACTGCCAAACCTTTTGTCTTTTGAAACCAAAGTAACATTGCAGTTATGATTTTATTTATTTGAACTAAATCAGCTTGCCAGACTGCCACTAGAGTGTTACTCTGTATCATGACTGTCAGCTTAATGTCTGTGTTCACACTGTTTCTAATCATTATTTTTAATCTCATATTCACACTTGATTTAACTGAGTAATATATTGATTGGGGTTTAGTGTGTATAGAAAGGGCTATGCTGGTTAGGGTGATTATCATCTCAAAAAAGTGCATGTGCATGAAATGTAAAGGTGTCCCTTTTCTACTTGGCTACTGCACAGAATGCAACTGTTTGCTGTGATATGAGTAGTAATAAAATCATTTGTCTAGTGGCAGCCCCACCCTCCAACTTCCATACCAGTAATTAGTTCTGTATTTTTCCCTGGTGTCTAATGGCATCCTCCCTTCTGATCTCTGTCCCCCATGATAGTTTTTCTTTCCCTGGTGTCTAGTGGCACCCACCACCCTCCAGTTGCTGTCCTGTTATAAATAATGAAAACAGTCCCTCAATATCTTTTTTTTCAAACTTATAAACAAGAAAATGTTCCCTCCCCAATACGACACCCCCACCCAGACCTTCCTCTCAGCACCTCCACCACAGACCCCCCAAACCCCCTACATGCTCACTCACCTGAACAGGTCCCAGGGTGAAGATCCACTCTCTGAATGAAGACACATCTTGCTGTTGGAACTGTTGACTGCAATTTGATAAACTAATGTAAGTGTGGTTCAATGTATTTCAATTGGATTTTCAACTGTACTGCATAACCTTGCCATTTTTGTATATTTTGAGCCCAGATTTTCAAAATAGTCTTTTTGGACTCCATCTTATGAACAATGTTGATGAAACTGCACAAATCTGGCTGGAAAGGGATTTCACAATCCCATGGAAAAATCACCTTTCAGGTGGGATTTAAAAATGTTTACCACCCTTTTTATGAGGTGGGCTTACGAGAAGGGTATGTTGAAAGTTTTGGGTCAAAATATGTAAAAATGTCAAAGTTATGGTGCATACATTGAAATTTTACTATGCTTGCTCATAACTTCTGTAATTTTAAATATTTTCACTCTAAATTTTCAACATAGCCATTTTTTACACTGCCTCATGAATGTGACAGCTGTCATTTTTCAAATCCTGGCCAAAATGTGTTTTCACACCTGTGGTTTGGAATGATCGTTCCCATGATGTGAAATGATGTTTTGGAAAGTATTTAAAAATTCTCAGTATGGGATTCATGAGGTGGGGAAATAACAAGTCTATGTTGACAAATTGGTTGCTTTTTTGGCAGAAATGCAAGTGCAGAAGGGCCCTGTGCTTCACAGCAACATATATATATATATATATATATATATATATATATATATATATATATATATATATCTTAGAGCAAAAAACTCAAGTTTAATGCATTAGTTAGGGTTGTTCCTGGCGACAAAAAGTGAGGAAGTCGCTGTTGGGGTTGAAAACCTAACTCCGGTCACCCCGAGCACCACACACACACAGACACACACACACATTCAAGTATGGGGAGGACCAAGTCAACACAACCAATGACAGACATCCAGCAGCAGGTGACAGAAATAACAAACAATTGTCTAAATGTACTACGAGACATCCCCACCACTGACCAGGTACTGCATGCTCAGTGGAGATCAACAGCAAAATTGAGGCCATGTACACCAAACGCACACATCCCTGATTGCAGCTGCACACAACGCACTACACTTAGTAGTTGCATGGCCTTACCTACCGATGCCCCACACCACACCACAACTGGTACTGTGCCGTTATTCAATATAAATGCTGAAGGTGCATGATAACAGTTGTAGAAAGGTTTTAACAATAGTGAGTATACATTAATTAAGAGAAGCACATAAATTAACTACAAGACACTAGCTTGCTCAAGATAAAAGTAGTGATACATTTAGTAGGTGATTTACATAGTAGTACATTTACTGCAATGGTTTACTCAACATAGAGAGGCTGATGTAAACGTATTGCCTGTTCAACGCTGTGAAATTCGTACTGCCAGTATCACATGCATTCTTACTGATGAAGGTGTACTGCTGATGTACATACATAGACCTTCAGTGTGTTTCAATACTAAAGATGCAGTAAGTATTCTTTGTAAGAAACATTGTAATTGCATGGATCAGGCCAAGCAACTTCTAAATATCATAGCACTACTGAGCCAACAATGATGTACCTGTATCGGAGATGTATATAGGATAGATTTTCCTGTAGGCACTTACTGAGTATGTAGTACCTGATAAAGACAATCTCATTGCATCTGTGATGACCAACTTATTCAAATAGTAATACATTTACTATTGTTGCAATGAGTGATCTATGCCACTTATGGACACAGTGCAATTTTTTTTAACAGTTGTTTCATACTCAGGCTGTATGCCTAGTGTTTGGGTTTGCCACACTTCTGTCACTGATGCTATCAAAGTGATAACTATGTTAATTGTGGTACAACAGGAATCAAGTAGGTATGGTGTAGATATAAACAGAATGTCTTTTAGTATTGATTTAACTCACAATGGGTAAGTGTACTAGGACAGCAGGGGTTATCCTCTATCACTGACTCTGTCAGTTATAATCACACTAAGGGTTTCAATGACTGTAATGATCAAGTTACACTGTTCATCTTCATGAATTCATATTCACAGCCATTCTTCAGTAACTAGACAGTGTATGGTGTAACTGGGTGGGACACTGTGTTGCAAAGCTGCTGCAGTGCCTAGCAGAGGAGAGTATCTACTCATAAAGACAATTAAGCAATAAGGCATGACCAACAGTTATGTTAAATGGTCTGTTAATCACCCTGTGGGGTTTAATGTTGAATGAGGCATAGCCGAGTGCCACATGTTGCTAGACAGTGATAAACTGACCATTAACATAATACCTGGGAGTGGCTTATTGCTATCATAATAAAACTGTTTTTTAAACAACATTAAACCATGTTCATCATATGGTTAGGCTCTACATGTATGTTAATAAAAACTAAACATAAGGCTGTTACAATGTTTACAGTCAATTAGAAAGCTTCATTTCTCAAACCCTTGTTATAATCAGAGATATTATACCTGTACAACTCCTTGGTTTTGCTGAACTCTATTGCTCAGGTGGCTCACCACATGTGGTGTGGTCTGGTGTGGGGCATCGGTAGGTAAGGCCATGCAACTACTAAGTTTGGTATGTTGTGTGCAGCTGCAATCAGGGATGTGTACGTTTGGTGTACATGGCCTCAGTTTTGCTGTTGATCTCCAGTGAGCATGCGAATTTCCTCACTTTTGTCACTGTGGAACAACCCTAACTAATGCATTAAACGGAGTTTTTTGCCTCTAATTTCCCTTCTTTTTGAGAATGATAATGAGAAATAGTGAATGTACTGCGTAGGGATGTGGGGGCCCCGTGTTCCCGCCACATGATGTCTTGTGGCATAGTAACAGGAGCAGCAACGCAAACAGAAATGCTAACAGTGGCACACATGGTAACACAAGCGCGAATGAGAACAGAAAGGGTAATGAACACGGTGGCGTAGATGGGAGCGGTGTGCCACGTGATATCTTGTCACATAGTAACATGGTGCCTGTAAATGGAAATGTCAATGGGCATGGTGACGCAAAGTGAAACAGAAAGAGAAACAGTACGGTACACACAAATGGCAAAAAAGTTACAGAAACGCAAGCGCAAATGAAAACGCAAAAGATAATGCACATAGGGCCCTGCGCTCACGGCACATAATGCAGCAGCAGGAGCACGGGGCCCAAAGGGCCCTGCACTCCCACCACATGATGTCTTGTGGCATAGTAACAGGAAGAGCAACACAAACAGAAGCGCTAACAGTGGCGCACATGGTAACGCAAGCGCAAATGACAAGACGGGAACAGCCTGCCACGTGATGAGTTGTCACATAGTAACATGGTGCCTGCAAATGGAAATGTCAATGGGCATGGTGACACAAAGTGAAACAGAAAGAGAAACAGTACTGTAGACACAAATGGCAAAAAATAACAGAAACGCAAGTGCAAATGAAAACGCAAAGGATAACGCACCTAGGGCCCCGCGCTCCCGGCACATAATGCAGCAGCAGGTGCACGGGGCCCAAAGGGCCCCGCACTCCCACCACATGATGTCTTGTGGCATAGTAACAGGAAGAGCAACGCAAACAGAAGCGCTAACAGTGGCGCACAAGGTAACGCCAGCGCGAATGAGAACAGAAAGGGTAACGAACACGGTGGCGTAGATGGGAATGGTGTGCCATGTGATGTCTTGTCACATAGTAACATGGTGCCTGTAAATGGAAATGTCAATGGGCATGGTACGAAAGTGAAACAGAAAGAGAAACAGTATGGTGAACACAAATATGGCAAAAAGTAACAAGCATAGCAGCAAATGAAAGCCAAAGGATGCGCACATGGTGGCATTGTGTGTATTGGGATCATCAGCCCTAACTCTCACCCCATGACATGTGTAAAGCAGCAGAAGTATAGGAGAATGGGGTGAGAGTTAGCTGACGATCCCAATACACACCCCAATGCCGGTTGGGGGTGGGTGGGGGTGCAAGGGGTTTTCAACCCTAACAGCGAATTTCCTCACTTTTGTCGCTGTGGAACAACCCTAACTAATGCATTAAATGGAGTTTTTTGACTCTAATTTCCCTTCTTTTTGAGAATGATAATGAGAAATAGTGAATGTAATGCAGCAGTGGGAGCGCTCCCACCACATGATGTCTTGTGGAATACTAACAGGGACAGCAACGCAAACAGAAATGCTAACAGTGGAGCACATGGTAACACAATCGCGAATGAGAACAGAAAGGGTAACGCACATGGTGGCGTAGACGGGAACGGTCTGCCACGTGATGTGTTATCACATAGTAACATGGTGCCTGCAAACAGAAATGTCAATGGGCATGGTGACGTAAAGTGAAACAGAAAGATAAACAGTACTGTAGACAGAAATGGCAAAAAATAACAGAAACGCAAGCGCAAATGAAAACGCAAAGGATAACGCACATGGTGGCGCAGACGTCAACAGTAAGTGAAACGGGTATGGAACCACAAGCGGAAAGGGCAACAGTAACAGTAATGTAAGCGCACAGGCTGGTTTTCCCCAAAACCTGCATAGAGAAAGACAGTGAGTACAAATAATGTATGCATAATAATGAGTATCGGCGCAGAAAATGAGAACTTGGAATACTAAATACGTTATATCTCAGGAACCGTACGACGTAGAAAAAAAATTTAAAAGTCATATTATTTACAACTGTCCTGGCTAATTTGGCATAGCGCCCATTAGGGGCTAAGAATTTTCCGACGAAAAGTCCATATCTCGACCGCTTCGAGATACGGGCCCTGAAAGGCGCGAACACTGTAATGTTATCCTATGGGAAAAAAGAAAAGTTCGAACACCATAACTTTGCCTCCCTGTAATGTTTTTTCACCAAACCACTGAAAAGCACATCTGTGGGCTGTTGGCTGTCTTCCCTCCAAATTTCAGGAAAAAAGACCAAACCGTTATTTTGCAGCAGGGATCCAAAGGATTTCTGTAATGCGTCGGGTGCCGTAATGTTATCCTATGGGAAAAACTGTCAACTTTGGAGTGCCATAACTTTGCTGCCATGTAATATTTTTTCACCAAACCACTGAAAGGCACATCTGCAGGCTGTTGGCTGTCTTCCTTCCAAATTTCAGGAAAAAAGACCCAACCGTTATTTTGCAGCAGGGTGCCAAAGGATTTCTGTAATGCGTCGGGCGCCGTAATGTTATCCTATGGGAAAAACAGTCAAATTTGGAGTGCTGTAACTTTGCCGCCCTGTAATATTTTTTCAATACAGCACTGAAAGGCACATCTGTGAGATGTCGGCTCCGTTCCCTTCAAATTTCAGCCCAAAACTCCCAACGGTTCTTTTGCAGCGCAGTGCCAAAGAATCACTGTCACTTTCCACAGATGGAAAACTGCTATGCAATTTGAAGCTTTTATAAAAAGTTCGACACTTTCATGAGCATGAAAGTAATTTGTGAAAGTGCTTTTCCAGAAATCTGAAAACATATTTCTGGGGTGTTTAACACAAAATAAAGACATGGCAAGCATCCTCAGGGTCCGACTAGGTGAATACAAAAAGAATTAGGTTGCTAGAGGGTCCCAAATTTAAATGCCAACCATTTCTCTGATCACCAACTGAAAAAAAATGGCCAATCTGTGAAAGTAACAGACCCATTTGCGAAAGTAAAAATGCATTTGCGACACTGTCGAACTTTTTGTTAACTTTTCCCATTGACTTATAATGGGAAACGGTTTTTTGAATAACTTTTGAACCGTTAAATATTTTTTCATGAAATCTTTGAAAGACACATCAGGGACCCCAACCGCATGTTCCTGAAGATTTTGGCTATTGCACAAACCGTGCACGACCTGTAGGCGCGACTGTAGAATTCCAGAAAAAGCGTAAACGCGTGCGCAGATCATGCTTAATAACTCCGCAGCCGTATATCCGACTGGTACGAAGCTTGGCAGATCCCAAGGCCTATGATTCTTGATCGTGTATTCCAAATTTCAGGCAAATCTGTCAAACAGTTGCAATGTTATTAAGGTGCAAAGTTTTAGGGTTTAACATAGAAGTGGCTCCTCAACCCTAACTATGGTAGCAGTACCGTGCTAGCATAATATATGCATATCTATGGAGAGATAGGAGTGCAGAGCCAGAGAGCCTGCACTCCAACAAACAAGGATACAATTATACTACTTTAGAAAGCAAGGAAAGTCTTTGCAAAATTACTTCCTTAATGCACTAGTTAGGGTTAAACCAACAAAAGTAGGGAAATGTGACGTTAGGATTTCCAACCGTATCACCCTACCCCCACCCACTGGATAGCAAAAGGAAATACCATTGCAGTTTCAGTTAGGGTTTTAAATCTTAATGACACTTTTCCCTACTTTTGTCAGTTTAACCTTAAGTAGTGCAATAACAAAGTTTTTTTCAAAGAATATAGATATATATATCTCTATATTGTTTGCAAAAACATCATTATTGCACTAGTTAGGGTTGAAGCTACAAAAGTAGGGAAATGTGGCATTAGGGTTTCCAACCCTGATACTCCACCCCCACCCTGCAGGGGTGTGGTGTGTGCTTTGAGATTGTCAGCCCTAACGCTCACTCCATTCCATGAGTTAAAAAACTGAGATGAATACAGTGTATGTGAATAGGGTGAATGTTAGGGCTGACAATTCTAAGGCACACCCCACACCTGTTTCTCCCTGTAGGGTGGTGGTGGGGTAATAGTGTTAGAAATCCTAACAACACATTTCCCTATTTTTATCACTTCAACCCTAACTAGTGCATTAAGGAAGTTTTTGAAAATAATTTCCTTACTTTCTGAGATAGTATAATTGTATCCTCATTTGTTTGTTGGAGCACAGGGCCCTCTCAGCCTTGTGCTCTAATCCCTTCTTAAATGTACATATATGTAAAGAAAGAAATAAGGCAGGGCCCAGAGGTCCCTGCACTCTCATCTGTAGTAAAACAGAAACAAAATTTTCAGCATAGTCTTCTTATTTCCCCACCTCATGGACCCAGTAATGATGATGTTTAAATCCCCACAAAATTGTGATTCTTTGCTACTGCAATGTCATTGCATGCCACAGGTGAGAAAAGACAGTTTGGACAAGGTATGAAAAGTGACAGCTGTCATGTTCATGAGGTAATGTAAAAAGATGGTAATGTTTAACATTTTGAGTTAAAATATTTAAAATTGCCAATGTAATGAGGGAGCATAGTAAAATCTCAATGTATGCACACAACTTTGGCAGTTTTACATATTTTTACCCCAAAATTTCAATATAACTTTTTTATGACCCTGCCTGATGAACAGTTGTGGTGCAAATTTTCAACTCATGCCCAACATGTGATTTTGCTAAACAACCACAAAATCACATTTCTGGCTGGATTTGCATAATTCCACCAGCACTGTTCATGAGGAGGGGGTCCCAAAAAGGACATGTTGAAAATTTCAGCTCAAAACATGTAAAAATGGCAAAGTTATGTCACAAAGTTGAAAATCACATTGAAATATATTGAACCACATTTACCTCAGTTTGTCACATTTCAGTCGGTGGTTCCAGCAGAAAGAAGTGTCTTTGATTGGAGAGTGTATCATTGTACAGTAACCTGTTCAGGTGAATGAGGGTGTGTGTGTGGGGGGGGTTGTGTGGGGTGGTGGGTGCTCAGTGGGAGGTCACTGTTGGGGGTTGGGCAGATCAGTGAGGAACTTTTTTTTTATTTCAACAGAAAAGATTTATAATGTACACATATGTTTTGTAATTCCATAGATGTAGTGACTTAAATTAAAGATCTGAGGCAGAGCTTATTGCAGCCCACAAAGAACAGAACATTTTTAAACTCGAGTTCCTTCTGGACTGTCACAGAGGGTGGGAAATAAGCAGACAAGACAATGTTTTAAGATTTAAAACACACAGCTCGTGCGATATTTATTAGCAAAACTTTTTTACAGAAAGGAAGAAAATAAACCAGAAAATAAGAAAAAACAAAATAAATAACCTTCAAGTCGGGTAAAACAAAATATTCAGCAATATAATGACCACTTATCCCTTCAGTGGTTTCTTGCACATTCAATTATTTAATACAGTCTTAGAACTACTACAACTCTTAATACCTCTGTATCTACTCACTCAATTGACTTCTCCTTGTCACTTCCCAGGCTCAACTGCCTAATGTCCAGGAGAGGGGTATATTTATACCCCTGGGTCATGGTCAAATGACCCAGACCCTTAACATGAAAAGCATGTTTCTTACTCCAAGGTAGTGATTTATGACATTTAAAAGTGTCCTCAGTACAGTAATCCCTTCTACCTTTACTATTATACCTCCAACTTCCCACTATACTAGAATATAGCTGGACATTTTAGAAGAAATATGATAATGAGGTCACTAATTGCCTAGCAACTCTGAGGTAGCTACCTTAGTTACTCTAAGATTGACAGTAATCAATCAGACTGTCATAAAACAGGGACACTGGAGGGCACCTCACCCTTAGGGAAAACCTCTTTACTCCAAAGCCTGCACAACAGAGCAGCAGCACTGTATTCTACAACACTCAGGTAATGCTTTTACCAACGGTTCCTCTAACACACAAACTAACAAGTGCTGTCTTTATTGATTCTCTGGGTATGTTTACCATGAATGTACAGAACCTAAGGGCTTTACATTTCATGTACTTGTATTTTGTAATTCAGGCAAAAAAAGAAGAGCCTTTGACATTCAGAAAATCAGTGTATTTGGGGGAGGGGGTCGAATACCAGGGCACCCTTCCATGACAGAGGTCACTTTGCCACATACCTCCTCACTTAAGAGGGCAACCATCCAATGGTTGCCCAAGAATATGGTACCATACCAATCCACAAGAGGGTATGGTGAAGATCCAGCCCACCCCCACAGTAGAGCTCCACCCCAGGGTCCCTTAAATCATGCTAAGTCAGGATGCAAAGCATCTCAAACACTACCCATTCATTAACTCTGGGGGTTGTTATCATTGAGTTAAACATAGTAACCTCTATATATAAATACCATTTACAAAAAATAACTTTAGACATATCTCTGTACCCCTTTTTCATAAGCCCACATACTATCATCACCATAGTATACCTGTACATGTTACATTTTCTGTACACTGTTTTCATAAGCACACCTAGTACTCTTTTATGGTACTCTATTTCCCTCTACATCAACGCCATGTCATAAACCTCATCATTGAACTTTAGAAGAAAAAAACATGAGGCATAGATCAAAAGTGATAATTGATCAAAATAGAAAAGCAAAAACATCGCCCAAGAAGTGGCCAACTCACTGTACATGGGAAATTATTTGAAAACACAACAGGAACGAGAGAATGTTGCAGCATAGAAGGAAATTCAGAGAACTATAAAAAAAAAACGTGTTCATAGGCAAACATTTAGTACATTTCATAGCAGTCCACTTTGTCACCTTTCTGGAAGTTGATGGAGCTATGGATTGTGGCCCTTTTAGCATCTCTATCCACCTTCCTACCTTTCTGGAAGTGGATGGAGCTATGGCCCACCCTAATCCATAAGCTCCACCCCAGGGTCCCTTAAATCAGATACAGCTCATAAAAGCTATTGCTTCAAATTTCCTCTTCTATCCTTCTTTACCCAGGGGCTGATTTGTCACAGTTTATCTGTACATTTGTACTATTTGTCTGAGTAATCCTTTCAAGTACTCATTCTTCCCCATACTAGGCTTGAGGCATATACACTGGATCATCACTATCTTCTCTTTACTCTATGACTACTACTACTGTGCCCAGGTACATATAGAGTTGAATACTGCTACTATTTGTTTCTTCCTGAGACAACTCTATTTAACCTCAGCCCTATAATTTTCAGTGATCCCTTTTCCATCCATGCCTGTACTTAGTGTGCTTTCCCTACCATGTGCTTCCTACCAGGCATTGGTTCCTCCCCTTTTTCCATGGTTGCCATCCTTTGCGGCCTTCCCATTTGCAGGTTTCACCTCTCATGTGTCTAGCAGTTACATTTTGGCTAACACACCTTCTTGCTAGGTATTCGACAACTTGACAGTACATCCCTGGACAAAAGAATGCTGAGGTGAGTTCTTTAAAGACTTCATCTGATTGTAGAGGTTCGGAATGTCTCATTCACACATTTTCTATCACTACCTCTCTATAGGCTAGTTGTACTATGATCCTGGCTCATAACTTTTTTGTCTGGGGGTGAGGTTTTATGTGCTAGTGGGTCCCCTGCTTGTTTTCTACCCACCACAAAAGGTTTTATTCCTTATATCCCTGCAGCCCTACTTTCTTCCTGATGTTTCAGGGATACCTGTAATCCCATAATGTCTGGATCTCCCACCAGTAATCTCCCCCATGCTGTGCTGGAGTTATAACATTCAAGTGGTGGTTTATTACAAACATCTTTGACAGGTACATGAGTCTCTTCAGTTTTTCCCTTGTTGCTTGTAGGCTCACTCTTCACCCCTGAGTGTTTATAAACAGTCTTACCTGGGGAATTTTGTGAGTTTTTTTCTCCATTCTCCTCCAACCAGTACATATTGGGAAACATGGGCAAAATTGATAAATCTGACATGAAGCACATCAGCAGGGCTTCCTCAGGTTCTGACTTCTCAGGCTTTTTACTTCTTGGTAGCACCTTAGCTTTCTTCCTCTGACTCCTCAGCTTGAGGCATCTCCCCTTGGTCTCTTTCCATCGTCACTCTGCATCCATCCAACGGTCGTATAACCAGCTTATCAAGTTCCTCCAATCCTGCAATACCTCACCCAGGCTACCAACCACTCATCCTCCAGTCTGGTAACACCTCATCCAGGCCACTGTTTCCACTCATTCTCCAATCTGACAGTGCCTCATCCAGGCCACTGTTTCCATCCTGATTCCATCTCCTTCAATCTGACAATGCCTCATCCAGACCAATGTTTCCATCCTTGGTTCATCTACGTCAGTCTGCAATGCCATGTCCAGTCCTGTTTCTGTGGTTTCCCTTCTGGTACCTCTGAGTTCCAGCCCCAATAATGGAATCTCCCCTGTGTTCTGGGTCTGGGCTCTGGTCTGCATTCCAGTAGCACCTTCTTCCTCCTTAAGTTCCATTGTATCTACAGATTCTATCGTGTGTGCCATCTTAAATGTTTGTCCCAATAGTCTGGACACCAGGGCTGGTGTCAAATACTAGCTTCTCCCTTTCGGCCTTAGATAACCAGTACCCAGTCCCACTTCTGACACTAAATGTCACAGCGGGTGGGAAATAAACAGACAGGATAATGTTTTAAGACTTAAAACACACAGCTCATGTTATATTTATTAACAAAACTTATTTGCAGAAAGTTAGAAAATAAACCAGAAAATAAGAAAAAACCAAAAAAAATTACTTTCAAGTCAGGTAAAACAAAATATTCAGCAATATAATGACCACTTGTCCCTTAGAAACATAGAAACATAGACTTTGACAGCAGATAAGGACCGCTTGGCCCATCTAGTCTGCCCATTTCCCTCCCTACAGGATAGGCCGCAGATCCTAGTTGACCAACAGCCTATTTCTTCCTACCCCCCCACAAGAATTGCCTTATGTCTGTCCCATGCATTCTTGAATTCTCCCACAGTTTTAGACCCCACAACCTCCTCAGGAAGGCTGTTCCATGCATCCACTACCCTCTCTGTGAAATAATACTTCCTCACATTGCCCCAGGACCACCCCCCTATATCTTTAAATTGTGTCCCCTTGTTCTTGCACGTCTCTTTTTCTGAAAGATGCTACCCTCTTGGACTTTGTTGATTCCACTGAGGTACTTAAAAGTTTCTATCATGTCCCCCCTCTCCCTTCTTTCCTCAAGGGTATACATATTAAGCTCCTTTAATCTGTCCTCATATGGCTTCTCTTGCAGACCCTGTACCATTTTAGTTGCCCTCCTCTGGACTGCCTCTATCCTGTCAATGTCCTTGTGGAGATGGGGTCTCCAGAACTGGACACAGTACTCCAGATGAGGTCTCACCAACTGTCTGTACAGAGGGATAACAACTTCTTGTTTTCTGCTGCTGTTGCCTCTCCCTATGCAACCCAGTATACCCCCAGCCCTCCCTACTGCCTTCTCACATTGCTTGCTAACCTTAAGATCATCTGATATGATTACCCCCAGGTCCCATTCCTTTTTTGTTGTTCTTACTACCTCCCTCCCATTGTGTATTCTTCCCCTTGGTTCTTGTTTCCCAGGTGCATTATTTTGCACTTCTTTGCATTGAATCCTAGCTGCCATACTTCTGACCATTTCTCCAACCTTGCCAAGTCCCTTCTCATCCTTTCCACGCCTACTTGTATATCAACCCTGTTGCAGATCTTTGTGTCATCTGCAAAGAGGCATACTTTTCCTTAGAGTCCCTCTGCAATGTCACTTATGAAGGCATTAAAAAGGACTGGACCCAATACTGAACCCTGCAGTACCCCACTAGTAACCCCTCTTTCTTCAGAGTGGACTCCATTTACAATTACCTTCTGTGTCCTGTTGTCCACCAATGTTTTACCCAGGCTACCACCCTGGGACCCACTCCCTGGCTGGTTAATTTGACTATTAATCTTTTGTGTGGGACTGTGTCAAATGCCTTGCTAAAGTCTAGGTAGGCCATGTCCACAGCCCCTCCCTGGTCTACTACTTTGGTCACCCAGTCAAAGAAATCTATTAGATTCGTCTGACATGACCTTCCTGCTGTGAACCCATGCTGCCTTGGGTCCTGTGCCCCACTGGCCTCTAGGTACTCAACTATTCTTTCCTTCAGAAGTGACTCCCATTCAGTGGTTTCTTGCACCTTCAGTTATTCAATACAGTCTTAGACTTTGTAGAACTGCTACAACTCTTAATACCTCTGTATCTACTCACTCAGTTGACCTCTCCTTGTCACTTTCCAGGCTCAACTGTCTAATGTCCAGGAGAGGGGGATATTTATACCCCTGGGTCTTGGTCATGTGACCCAGACCCTTAACATGAAAAGCATGTTTCTTACTCCAAGGTAGTGATTTATGACATTTAAAAGTGTCCTCAGTACAGTAATCCCTTCTACCTTCCCTACTATACCTCCATTTTCCCACTATACTACAGTATAGCTGGACATTTTAGAAGAAATATGATAATGAGGTTACTAATTGCCTAGCAACTCTGAGGTAGCTACCTTAGTTATTCTAAGATTGACAGTAATCAATCAGACAATCTTATAAAACAGAGACCTTAGCGGGCACCCCACCCTTAGGGAAAATCCCTTTACTCCAAAGCTTGCACAAATGAGCTACAGCACTGTATTCTACAACACTCAGGTAATGCTTTTACCAACGGTTCCTCTGACACACAAACTAACAAGTGCTGTCTTTATTGATTCTCTGGGTATGTTTACCACAAATGTACAGAACCTAAGGGATTTACATTTCATGTACTTGTATTTTGTAATTCAGGTAAAAAAGGGGAGCCTTTGACATTCAGAAAATCAGTGTATTTTGGGGGGGTGAGGTTCGAATACCAGGGCACCCTTCTATGACAGAGGTCACTCTGTCACATGGACCCTATCAATAATTTCTTGGTGATCAAGGGAATGGGGATTTGAGATTGTCACCTGTTGATTTTGTCTTTAAATGGTCTCCAAATCTGCTCATATCTTTCCATATGTTTATAAGTCATGTAGTGCATGCATTCAAGTGCAAGCACTTCTGTTAAGGTTCTGAGCCAAGCTATATATTGTGGAGGGTCCATGTCTTTCCATTTAAGTAAAACTAATTTGAAGGCCAAAGTTAGGCATATATTAACAAAGTGAGTCTGATATATAGTTAGGCCCTCAGCCATCATGTCTACACGGAGGAGCATCCATAAAGGATTTTTATTAAGAGCACAGGATATGGCTTCAGATATAAAGGCCAAAATGTATTTCTACCACGCATCTAGTATGGGACATAATATGAACATATGCTGTAATGTACCCATATTTTTCTGGAATCAGGGACAGAAAGGGGTGATGGAAGTGTTAATTTTGTGTAGCTAGTAGGGAGTATAATATATTCTATGAAGCATATTAAACATAATTTGCTGTGATTTAATTTATTTGAAGCCCCATTGCTTAATATTAATAATTTTCCTCCAATCATTCCACGAAATAGGGGTATTTAGTTTTTGTGTCCATTTTAATTTCAGTTCATTAGTCAGAAAGTTACTGTTAATGTTAATACACTGGTAAATTTGAGAAATCAATTTATATGTGATGGGGCAAGTAATAATGGAATCCATGTTGCTAATATGATCATCAGGGGCTGTCTATTTTTCTGAATAAAATCTCAAATTTGAAAATAACAATATAAATGAGAATTGGGAATATGGTAGGTATGTTTCAACATATTGAAATCGCAAACCACATTTTATTGAAAAAGTTGCCCCACTTCTACCAATCCACTAGTATGCCAATGTTTAAAGATAGTTACTTGATTGGATGGGGGAATATAGGGGTTCAAATATAAGGGTGTATATTTTTGAGAAAAAAGGTTTGAAGCACCTTGGTGGAAAAACTTTATAGCAGACATAGAGAGTGGTTAAAGTGCTCACTGTAAGTTTAAATGTGCTTAACTTAAGTGGACCAATAAATAATTGATGTCTTAAGTGTTTGAGAGGGAAGTGACTTGCTTCAATGCTATAAGTTGAGTCAAATGGGTCCTCCTTAAAACAATTTGGAAGTATAGCTAGGTTTGCTGTGTAGTAATAATGTTTAAAATGAGGTAGAGCCAGTCCGGCATCCTCATTTGTTAAGCACAATTGTTCTAATTTTAATCAGGGTCTTTTTCCTTTCCAAAGGAATATTTTTAATTATGACTTCAATACCTTTAAAGTAGTTATCTTTCAGAATTGTAGGTATAATTTGAAAAAAAAAAACATGAATTTGGGAAGTATGGCCATTTTGACCACATTCCCATGACCCATTAACGAAAAGGGTAAAGATTCCCAATGTGTTAGCAGTTGTTTTGTTTCATCTATAAGAGGGTCCAGGTTTAAGGCTTGTAATTAAGCTGTATAAGTAAAAATGCACCCACAAATATAAGCCTTAAATGTTTCCCAAATATTAATAACATTTGTATCTGAGGGTATATTAATTTCAAAAAAAGAGATCAATCTCTTTATTAATAAATTGTATAAAAGTGACTTCTTGTAGAAGTATAGGATCCAAAGAAAATGAAATTGTTTTGACATGATCAGGAACTTGCAAACATAATTGGACCGAAACATGATCTGATATTATAATATTATAATATTTATTCTCTCCTACAAAAGATTGGATACTACTTGATAATAAAATAAATCTGTGCGTGAATAAGTTTGATGTGGGTATGAGAAGAATGAGTAATGTTGTTCCTGTGGAAATGTTTTATGCCATATTTCAATTAAATTGTAATCACCCATTGACTGTATTTTTTTTGTCATGGCTGTGTTACATATGTCTACATGAAAGCCCGACTGATCAAGAGTTGAGTTAAAAACTTGAGTAAAGTCTCTGCCTATTATATATGGGGTAGGAAAATTAGCAAGTTCCAGAAAAAAATTTGTAAAAAACTTGGTAGAATTATCGTTGCGGCTATATACATTTCCTATGGTAAATTCTGGCCATTTAAGAATATTTGATAAATAATACATCGCCCATTAGAGTCAAGTTTAAATTTTACCATTTTCAGAGCAAGAGATTTTTTAAAGAAAACAGCAACACCATGTGATGAATTAGAGTACAGGGCATTCAGACCATTGCCTCAGCAGTTAGAAAAAAACTGAAAGTCACGATGGTTTAGATGGGGTTCCTGGATCAGTACACAATTGGCCCCTTTCTGATCAATGAAATTAAATATTTTTTTTGCCTTAAGTCTATCCGCCATTCCCTTGACATTCCAAGAGATGATTTTCAAAAGAGGTGACCCCATTTAACGAAAATAGCAATAACCATCTCCAAAAGGTTAGGTTTAAACCAGTCATAATAATGTAGGGACCAGAAAGCAAAACTTGTTTGTTTTATAGTAATCCTATTGTGAGTCACTTCTAAACATACATCTTGTATGTTAGACACATAATTCTAGCATATGTGCCTTCTTCAGTAAAAAACAAAACCTTTTTTCTACCTACCCTCCAGCACCCACCCTTCTCTATTTCCGAAGAAAGATGTGCTCCTAAGATTCCAATGTATATCCTATTGTCAAGCCATCCAGTTGTTACCAAATCACATATTACCCAGGGGAAATTATTTAAAAATAAGACCTTGTTAATTGTATCCAAATTTATTTATTTATTTATTTGCTTTTGTTAACCAGGTAAGCACTCTAGCAAACATAATACAGAGTCGAGGTAACATACAGGAGCCACAGGCTCTGACAAGTGGGTGTTACAGCCTATGGAACAACAGGCTTTAAATGGTCAGGTAAGCAGTCTAGCAACAAGTTACATAACAGCATTGAGAGGTAGAATAACATCAAGTAACAACATGAAAGAGAATGACATCCAAATTATTGAATGTACAAGTACGTAATTGCATGACATGAGTTCCTAAAATGAGAGAGAATGAGAAAAAACAATGCAGAAAAGAGGCAGGTACTGATATGACAATATCGCCTCTCCAACAGGAGGACGGTAAGTGCCTTATGCTGGCTATCAGGAGAGATTTAACAGCGGCTGATGAAACTGCTCACAGGACAGCTCCCTCAGAGAATCAGGTGGAGGGAGAGAATATACTGGGTCTATATGGTACATAGACAGGCTCAGGCAGTTTTGAGGAAGCTCCAAAGGCATGTTTTGAAGCTGGGATGGGAGGGAGAGGCACGAAGTAGGGTGGGAAGGGAGTTCCACAGTCTTGGCATGTGGACGGAGAAGGCCCAGTCACCTGTGAGGGTGCGGGTCTTGGGTACCAGGTGAACCTGTGCAGCACTGGATCTTAAGTGGTAAGCAGGGGTTGTGTGTTTAAGGGGAAGGGTGAGTGCAGAGGGGGTGGCCATTCTAACTATGTTATCAATGAAGTTGCCAAGGACAAGGTGCGGTGCTTTTTGGGGGGGGCACTCCAGCTGTGAGTAGAGCTCACAGTGATGCGTAAGACGAGGGGCAGAGAGTGTGAAGTGGCATATATTGTTATAAGCAGTGTCCCATTTTGCAAGGCTAGAGTTTGGGACTGGGGCAAAGGCAACAAGCCCATAGCAAAGCATGGGAAGAGTATCCCCCTGGCTATGGTGAGCCGAGCGGCGGGGGTGAGGCAATTCTTGGCTCTGTAGGCAAGGCCAAGCTTGCCATTCGTGGCTTTACATACATTCTGAAGATGCGTGGTGAGATCTAGTTGTGGATTAAGGGTAACTCCTAGATACTTGACAGAGTCAATGACCAGCAGGAGGGAGCCATTTGCTCCATAGATATTTAGAGGCACTGGGCAGGAAGAGGTTTTGGCCACAAAGTCAAAGAGCATGGTCTGGGTCTTCTTCAGGTTGATGGTAAGCTTGTGGCCCTCAAGCCAGTTCTGGATAAGATCGAAATCGGAGTTAAGCCAGGAGTTGATGATAATAATGTCCTGAGAACTGGCCAGTACAACGAGGCCATCCGCGTATAGAGTTGGGTGCCCGTGGGTAGTAGCAGAGGGCAGTTCATTAATGAACAGAGAAAACAGAATGGGTCTAAGGACAGATACCTGGGGGATCCCGCGGATAACTGGGGAAAGGGAAGAGAGGGTGCGATTGAAGTAGGTGTATTGCTGCCTACCCACAAGGTAATTGGAGAACCAGGCAAGGGCTCAGTGGGACAATCTAAGAGAATGCAGAGTGGAGGAGGAGGAGGGAATGGCCAACCCAATCGAAAGCCTTAGAGAGATCAACGAAGATGGTACCGGTCATTTTGCCTTGGTCAGTCATAGACCTTATCTCGGAGCTAACCACAACAAGCGCAGTCAATGTACTGTGCCCTTTTCGGAAGCCATGCTGAGCAGGGTAGAGAACAGTATACCCCTGAAGGTAGTGGGAGAGTTGTGAGGCTACTGCCTTTTCAAGGAGCTTACAGGTAGCAGAGAGTATGGCGATGGGGTGATAGTTATTAATATCTTTGGGATCGCCTTGTTTGTAAACAGGGACAAGCTTGGCAACCTTCCACACATCAGGGATTATCCCCGAGATAAGTGAAGAGTTAAATATATGAGTCACCGGCTGGGCAAGTAGGGGAGCCCCCAAGCTAAGCAGCTTTGATTCGAGGCTGTCGTGTCCAGCCCCCGTGTGGTATGAGAGACCAGCAAGGAGATCCTGGGTCTCTCCAACCGAGATCCATTTGAGGTAGAAGTGTGGATGGGGGGAGTGGCCCCTCAGTAATTTAGGGGCAGAGAGTTGGGAGGGAGGGGGAGCAGGCAGGTCTGAGAACATGCAGTTAAAAGCAGTGGCGATAGTCTGAGGGTTAATACAGTTGGTCCCCCCGATATGCATGTCAGCGAACTGTTCCTTGGCAGACCCTCCGACAAGGTTTTTAATGTTTTTCCAAAAGCACCAGGGGTTGTTGGCCAAGGCTAGCAGGGCAGATTTTCAGTACTCACTCTTGGCGGTGCATATGGCTCTCTTACAGGAGTTTCTGAGTTGACGATATTCAAGGAGGTCATTGTCATTGTGGGAGATCTTGTGTTTCACCCTGCATTTGTCTCTCTGCTTCATGAGGGTGAATAGCCCTTCATGGAGCCACTTCATGACTGTGCCTCTCACCCTCCTTTTTGTGTGGGGTGCATGCCTGTTTTGTAAGAGGACAAATATGGTAAGGAAATGATATAGGGCTGCAACAGGGTCATTTGTGGCAGTGACCCTAGACCAGTCGACGCATCATAGATCCTCAAGGTAGTCATTGAGTATAAGTTTGGAATAGTCCCTCATCTGGATCACTCTGCTGGGGACTTTGGGTGAGTTGGTGCCCCATATGCAGTAGGTTGGGGAGTGATCCGAGATGGCATCAGGGAGTATCCCTGAGTGGACAATTTTATCCAATCTGTTGCTTATTACCTAGTCGATGAGTGATCCTTTGTCCCCCCAGGAGGAGAGCCTTGTGGGTCTCTTGATGATCTAGCTTAGAGCAAGGTCTGAGAGAATAGGCTTGTACTGCTTGGTATTGGGCCCCAGCCAATTGAGGTTAAGGTCCCTCAGGATTAGCAGCTCATTTGAGCCAACCTTATCCCTAAGTTGGTCAAGTAGTGAGGACAGCCCTTGAGCACCCGCCTTCGGAGGGTTGTAGGCACAGACAACATGCACCTTTTTAGTGTTCCCAAGCAGGAGGAGGGAGTGAAGGAGCTCGCAGGCTGAGGGTGCAGGGGTAAATGAGCAACTGTAGTCACATTAAGGTGCACCTTATAATAAAGGAGTACACCCCCTCATGCTTTCTGCCTGCCCTGTCATGCAGACAAGGCTGTAGCCCGGGAGTGCACAAGTGGAGTCAGGAATGCGAGGCTTAAGCCAAGTTTCCGTGATGCCCATAATGTCAGGCCTGTAGTGGGCTGCCCAGGCCATTAGTTCAGCAAGGTTTTGGAGGATGCTGTGGATGCTGAGGTGTGCTATTTTTTAAACCTTTGGCAGTTAGCCAGGCTGAGGGTGGCTTGAAAGAGGACAGGGTGGTCAGGGGACCTTGACAGCTGGCCAAGTTTCCAGCCTGTGCATGTGGTGCCATGGCCATAGCTTTTGAAACAGCTGGTGAGCATGAGGTACCCGGTGGAGGAAGGATCCCAATGGAAAGGCAATATAGCCAAAGTCAGCAGGTGTTGGCAAAGCGTGGGCACTTTAGGCAGGATGCAGGCTTGCAGGAATACAAGGCTACCTACTTTAGGGGGCAGTTTTAAGGTCTCACCCTGGGCAACAGGGCAGAGGTAGAGTAAATTAGACCTCCTAGCTAGTAGGATGCTGGAGCGTGACCTAGAGGTTGGTAGTCAGGAGTAGCAAAGAGAGCTGGGAAAAAGGGGTGGTGAGAGCAACAATACAGTGGGGCAATAGCTTGAATAGGTACCCAAGGGTAGCTCAGTTCAGTTGAGGTAGACTAACAGGACTGTGCTTTAAAGGCAGTTAAAATAGAGGATGTCTCTAGTGGTGAATATGTATAGGCTGCAGATGGCAAAGTGGGCTGATTGGTTTTTGTGCATCATGTGATGTGAGGTAGAGGTATGTAACACAGTGATGACTAAGGGTGGTGGGGGTGCAGTGGGGCAGCCGGCACAGGTGGGGTCAACACTGCATGCAGCACCAAGTCTGCGGAGTAAGCTGGATCCCCAGCTGAGGACAGGAGCTTCTGTTCTGTGGCCGGCGCTCAAAACCTGTACCTTCAGTTCGGCGAGTTTGGGGGCAGGGGAGGGCAATCCATCTCTGTGCCATCACAACCCTCTGTGGACCCTCAATAGCAGGACTGTGGAGGAATGGAGAAAATAAGGTGAGGTTTCAAAGCTGAAAGGGGGTGGGGAAGAACAGGGTTCAAAAGAGGTTTTGCACAGCTACATCTGGTAAATTATTCAAAGCTGGCTGCGTCACATGCATTTATTTAATTGTTTAATTCGGAGTGCACTGCTCAAAGCTAGCTATGCAGGAGGGTGGCTTTCAATTCGAAGTGTGATGAAACACTACTTCCACGTTCACTATAAGCCTTTAACATACAGACTACAATGCATACAGTTCGCTAGTTCAGTAAATGAAAGCAGCAATTAAATTCGGGCACTAAGAATAGATATAATGGGGAGAAACAAAAACAATCAGCACTTGCACGCCGATAGGAATTCAATTAAAGCAAATGCCGCCAGCACAATCTGAAATTAAGAAATGGTGCCAATAGTAGCACTAAGTCCAACACTGCACGCAGCACCAAGTCAGCAGAGTAAGCTGGCTCCCCAGCTGAGGACAGGAGCATCTGTTTTGTGGCTGGCGCTCAAAATCCATACCTTCAGTTCTGCAAGTTCAGGGAGCGGGGGGAGGGTGATCTGTCCCTGTGCCCTCACGACCCTCCGTGGAACTTCAGAGGCAGGACTTCAGTTCGACGAGTTCGGGGGGGTAGGCGATCCATCTCTGTGCCCTCACGACCCTCCGTGGACCCTCAGAGGCAGGACATCAGTTCGGCAAGTTCGGGGGTTGGGGAAGGGCGATCCGTCTCTGTGCCCTCACGACCCTCCGTGGACCCTCAGAGGCAGGACATCAGTTCGGTCGGTTTGGGGGGTGAGGGGAAGGTGATCCGTCTCTGTGCCCTCATGACCCTTTGTGGATTCTCAGAGGTGGGACTGTGGAGGAATGGAGAAAATAAGGTGAGGTTTTAAAGCTGAAAGGGGGCAGGGAAGATATAAAAGGTATCTATTGTGGCATAGATTAGCATGATCTGTAAAGTACAAACATTGCATCTTCCACTAGTTGAAAACATAATGAAGTTCCAGACCAGTAGTATTATGGGATCACACTGAGCAAATTAAAATAAAAAATACAGTTTCAAAGCTTTAGTAATGATTACCCATTGTGCCCCCTCTCCCCTTTACTCCTTGTCCCAATGTCTAAGCCTAGCAGCTAGCGGGCAGCGTCCTCACAGTCTCATTTGATCTAGCAGCACAACTGATCATCAAACCCACTCAACTAAATAAGAAGTCATCTACTCACTCCCTTCTGGATTGGGCTGTTCCCTCCCACCAGCATCAAGTAATTACCTCTGGCACCCTACTGGATTTCCTAAGTGATCACCATATGGTTTTCATTATCCATAAAATAATCAGAACCAAGTCCTCCTCTCCCAGGATCATTCTCACTAGGTCTTTTGAATCTGTGGACCTTCCATCGCTATTATATCAGCTGTCTGTCACTGATTGGTCCCTCCTCCATAATGCCTCATCTATTGATGGAGCATGGAGCTATTTCAGACTCAAGTTCCTAGCAGCTTGGGGTACACATGCACCACTTAAAAGGTTCCGGGTGAGGGGTGCTTACTTGCCCTGGATCACTGAGGACATCATGTCCCCTATCAGAGACCAGGCTTGGAAATCATTTAAGGTCACCAGATCCCCTGCTGATCAGGCAAATTACTGTTTCCTGCACAACTCTTGCACTAGGCAAATCAGTCAGGCAAAAATGTGTTACTTCCAAGCCTCCTTCCAGGCTAACTTGGAAAGTGGTCAAACCATTCTTCTCTCCACTCTCTCAGCCCCCAGCTTCTATGCTAAATATGGATGGAACCACCACAACTGACCTATTAGTTGTTGCAATGACCTTTAATTCCTACTTCATAAGCTGCACCTCAGCCCTACTGTCCACCCTCACCCCCGTAGAGCCAAAACCCAAAGCTGCAGCTGCCACCACAAAAGCTAATTCCTCTCCTCCCCTACTTTCTCCTTCTGTCAAACAACACCCTCTGAAGTCTTTGAAGCCTTGATCTTCTTAAATACTAACAAAGGCAATTGCCCAACAGGGTTAGATGCCAAGATGCTACACCTAGCCGTTCCTGCCATAGCTTCCCCCTGGCTGACCTCTATAACCTCTCATTTTCCTTAGCCTCCATTCCCACAGAATGGAAACATGCTACTGTCATCCCACTCACTAAGGGTGGTGACACCTCTGAACCTGGCAACTACTGACCTATCTCCCTCCTCCCTATCCTGGTGAAGATCCAAGAGAAACTAGCCTTCTCCCAACTCTCCACTTTCCTTAACTCCTCCTCCTCCTTTTTTCACCCTACCAGTCAGGGTTCAGGAAGTCCCACTCCACAACCACTTCCCTCCTATGCCTTACCAATGCTTTCCTTGATGGCATAGACAATGGCCATCTCACCTCTGTAATTTTGTCGATCTAGCAAAGGCCTTTGACACGGTCTCCCATACTCTCCTACTATATAAGTTATCCACTGCTGGGCTATCTGCCAAGGCCACCAGTTGGTTCCACTCCTTCTTGGGGGGGGGCGATCCTAGTCGGTTAAAATTTGTGGATCCACCCCCTCTCCCAGTTATCACCGGTGTCCCCCAAGGATCTGTCCTTGGTCCGCTCCTATTCTCCATTTTTCTAAATGACCTGCCAACCACCTGCCTACACATCTCAATACACATGTATGCAGATGACACAGTCTTGTATGCTAATTGCCGCTCAACCACTGAAGTTGAATTCATGTTGCAGCATGACTTCAATCAAATCCAGCACTGGTTTCATACTAATCAGCTATTCCTAAATGCCAAGAAAATGGTCTCCTTGACCTTTGGAACAAGGCAGAGACTCTCTTGGCTCAAATCCCTCCCTATCTTCCACACTCTGGAACGGACCAGTCTGGAAGCTTGCACTTCCTTCAGATATCTCGGAGTCTGGCTGGACCAGCATCTTGACTTTCCTGTACATTTGGAAGCCATCCACAAAAAACTTCATCCTAAATTGGGAGCCCTCTACCACAACCATGGTAGCATCCCCCTGCCAGCCCGCAGGGCACTAGTTCAGAAAATGATTCTTCCTATCTTCGACTATGGTGATGTAGTCTTTAGTGCCACTGTCAAATCCATCCTATCCAGACTGGACCCCCTCTTCCGCTCTTTCTGCAGATTCGCCTTTGACAGCCTGCCCTCTACTCACCACTATGACCTTTATCAGGCCCTAAAGCTGCCCTCCCTCCGTGACGGGCGGCAAGCACACTGCACTCTACTCATAGCAAAGTATTGGTCCCAGTCCTCCCCCAATACATCAATGCAGTGCTAACTCCTCTTCCCATCACTGCTTATTCCCTGAGGAAAGCAAACACGCTTCTCCTAACAGTACCATGTATGACCTCATCGACTGGCCAAGTAGCCTTCAGACACCATATGCCTAAGCTGTGGAGCTCCCTCCCTGAAAGCACTTGACAAGTGCCCACACCAACTCACCTCAGACACCTCATAATCGTGCACTGTAACTCACCCTACACATGCTCATAGCAGTGCTGTGTCAGTACACTCCACCAGCATCCCACTACAGAACTGAATTAGTTGTCTCACTTCTAATTGCAGGCTTTGCTTCCTTCTGCATGAATTGATGACTGACATTACATAGAAACATAGAAGTTGACGGCAGATAAGGACCGCAAGGCCCATCCAGTCTGCCCATTTCTTTTTCTACCTTATAAATGTGCCATCGGCCTTTGCTCTGTCAGTGACCTATCTATTCATAGTCATTTGTATTGCTCCCTTATGCCTATCCCATGCCTGTTTGAAGCCCTGCACTGTATTCATAGCCACCACTTCTTGTGGTAAGCCATTCCATGCATCTACCACCCTTTCTGTGAAAAAGAATTTCCTCACATTCCCCTTAATCGTCCTCCTCTAATCTCATGCTGTGTCCTCTTGTCCTGCTATTTTCTTATATTTAAACATGTTAGACTCTTTCACCTTGTTTATGCCCTTAAGGTGTTTAAATGTCTCGATCATATCACCTCTCTCCCTCCTTTGCTCAAGGGTATACATATTGAGCTCCGTTAATCTGTCCTCATATGTCTTCTGATGCAGTCCCTGCACCATTTTGGTTGCCCTTCTCTGGACTGCCTCAATTTTGGTTAATGTCCTTGTGAAGGTGTGGCCTCCAATACTGCACGCAGTACTCCAGATGGGGCTAACCAATGTCTTGTACAGAGGGATTATTACCTCCCTCTTACGACTTGGATACCCTACTAATACACCCTAACACCCCTAGCCTACTGCTTTAGAGGTCTGCTTGATGATTTTAGGTCATCAGTGATGATGATGCCCAAGTCTCTTTCTTCCTTTGTGACTGCTAGCAACTCCCCTCCCAGCCTATAAGTGGCTTCAGGGTTTCTCTTCCCTATGTGCATGATTTTGCACTTCTTTGCATTAAATCCCAGTTGCCACTCTTCTGACCATTTTGCTAGTTTATCCAGATCTCTTCTCATTCTGCCCACCCCATCTGGATCATCTACTCTGTTGCAGATCTTGGTGTCATCTGCAAACAGACAAGCCTTACCCTCTAGTCCATCTGCTGAGGTCACTAATGAAGATGTTGAATAGGACTGGCCCCAGGACTGATCCCTGAGGTACCCCACTTGTGACTTGCATCTCTTCTGACTGTATACCATTTACCACCACTCTCTGTTTTCTGCCAGTCAACCAGTTTGCCACCCAGTTGACCAACTTCTGACCCACCCGAGCCTACCTAGTTTATTTATCAATCTTCTATGTGGAACAGTGTCAAAAGCTTTGCTGAAGTCAAGGTAGGCGACATCAACTGCTCCCCTTGGTCCAACTACTGGTTACCCAGTCAAAGAAATCTAAGAGATTAGTTTGACAGGACCTTCCTTTTGTAAACCCATGCTGTCTTGGATTCTGTGCCCCTATGGATTCCAGGTGTTGCACTATCTTTCCTTAAGGAGTGCCTCCATAATCTTGCCCACTACTGAGGTAAGACTGACTGGTCTGTAGTTCCCGCCTCCTCCCTGCTACCACTCTTGTGGAGCGGGATCACATAAACCCTTCTCAGTCTTCTGGGACCTCTCCTGTGCTCAGAGACTCACTAAAAATTCTGCTAATGGCTCTGCTAGTTCCTCCTTTAGCTCCTTACCCTGGGATGTATGCCATCAGGTCCCATTGCCTTATCCACCCTGAGCTTAGCAAGCTCTTGTAGGACCCTTTCTTTTGTGAAGGGAGTAGTGCTCACCTCCCTCCCCTGTGTCCATGATGCTGAGCTGTGGGCCCTGCCTCACCTTCTCTTCAGTAAATACTGAGCAAAAGTATCTATTTAGGATAGATGCCTTTACAGGGTCCTCCTCCTCACATGCTCCCTTTCTCCATTAAGCTTAGCAATACCCCTCTGGACTTTCTCCTTTCACTAATGTATCCATAGAAAGTCTTGTCACCTTCTTTTACTGTTCGTGCTAGTGTTTCCTCAGTTTGGGACTTTGCCTGCCTTACTGCCTTCCCTGCTTCCCTTGGGGCAGTTTGGTATGCCTCCCTATCTTCATCCCGCTGTGTTCCCTTATATTTCCTGAAGGCCAGCCTTTTGGCTCTGACCTTTTCTGCTACTGTATTTGAGAACCAAAGTGGTTTCCTTCTTCTTTTGCACTTCCTTTTCTGTCTAACACAATGGGATGTTGCTTCAAGTATTGTATCCTTAATGCTTGCCCACTTTGCCTGTACCCCCTCACCTGTGTTTCTTTTTCCCAGAGGCTAGCTTAACTCTGTTGGCCATCTTATCAAAGTCAGCTCCTCTGAAGTCCCATATTTTTGCCTTGGAATGGGATGATTTAGATGTAGTAGCAAATTGAACCATACCATGTGATGGTCACTGGCCCCAGGTGACCTTCTACCTGGAGATCTGTGATCCCTTCTTTGTTAGTCAGTACTAGATCTAGGATAGCCCTGTCTCTTGTGGGTTGCTGTACCAGTTGTTTGAGGCCCTCCCCCTGCAGGGAATCCACTATGAGTCTAGTTCTGGCAGATGTTCCTGCTGGTATTGACCAATCTGTATCTGGCATGTTGAAGTCTCCCATTATCAGAACCTCCCCTTTAGCTGACATTAACTGAAAGTCACAATGTTAATGCCTAAATATAAACATATATGTATGTATGTATGCTCAACTTTTTCCAAACAATGTTTTAACCAAGTGATGTATATGAACTGTTACTGTACTTGCTTGTGCTTGTCTGTCTCCTTGTGTCCCCCTTCCCCTAGGATGCACCTGGAATCAAGCAGTACTCTGCTCAGTGTGCCTTTCTGGTTAAACTTTTAAATAAATAAATAAATACATTTGCTAGGCTCCCCTCTGTGGTGTTAGCCATAGATAAAATAATCAAGCCATTGTCTTTTAACAGAGCAGGTACTTTTACAACACTATTGGGGGAACTAATCATTTCAGATACAGTAGAGACAAAAGCCATTCTGTCCACTGACTCCGAGCCAGATTTGGAAAAGGTATCTGCAGTTATGTGAGCTGCATCAGTAAGAAATGTCTGTGTCTGACAATTAGGTAAGGCTTCACTAACTTTTGCAATTGCAGCAGCTGGTGAGGGGTTTCGTACCGAGGTGTTGAGTAGAAGTTCACTTTTGTCTTTCTCATTCTCAGCTGTTTGGTATCCTGGCTCATCCACCTCAGTGTCTACCATGTCAAAACCAGCAGGGTCACTAGACTCCAATGAAGTGGGGGAGATAGGGAGAGGAGATATAGGCTTCCCAGAAAAAAATGCCGGTGTGTGTGAGGAAATTGACTAATTTCTGTTGCTGCAGCCAAGTCCGGATAACAGAGGGTGCAGCTGGACCATTAAAGTCAGTTGTGTCAGAGATTGTTCTGTTTTTATTTGCCTCTTTTTCTTATGTTTAGATTCAGATTCTTTCAACCACTTTTGCTGACTCTTCCACCCAGCTAACAATGTGGACATGTTCCACAATGCACCCCCAAATCAAGGGACTCACCAGTCGGAAGATACAACTGCGAAGGTGAAAAAGACTACATTGGATCAAAAACATGCACAGTTTACATAGTTGGCTGTTTGGTTTTTGTGCCCAGAATGACACATTGAACTTCCGAAATCAAGGTCCTAGACCATCGGTGGGCACAAATCCATAGAGTTGACATCAATAGCAGGTACAAAACAGTTTAAAGGTGGCCAACTGGACTGAAGCAACAGCAGATACAGTGAAAAGTTATTGTTCCACATAAAATCTTTTAACAGGGCTCAGGCTTAAGAGAAACTGTAAAAGCTAAGGTAAACTGCGCTAAGCAACCATCATGGACAGGTCACATGAGCGTCACTCTGCCTCTCCACACTCCTGCGGAACCCTTTTTTTCAGCTTAAAAATAACATTGAGGGTCTGTTGTCTTCATTATGTGACACAACAGCAGGAGAGGGTATCGAAGGGCTCCTTCACAATTCAGTCAGAGGTCAGCTGCAGTTGTGTGAGGAGGACTGTGCTGGTCACTGGATCTGTTTTGGGATGGGGAGTGGGGTGGTTGACACTACCTGAGTGGGTGGGGATGGGGTGGGGAACCACTGGACCACCAGGGCAATGGGTTTACTAATACTTTATCTGGATTTACAGGCACATCATGGCTACGGAGGGGGGGTCCTCTGAACCACCAGGAAATGGATTTACTAACACTTTTATGTACCAGCATTTTGAGGATGGGGGGTCCACTATACCACCAGGGAATCAGTTTACTAAAAATTGTACTTATGGGCACATTGGAGATGGGAAGGGGGTCCACTATACCACCAGGAAACTGGTTTAGTGATACTTTTATGTATCAGCATATCAGGGATAGGAAGGGGGTCCACTATACCAACAGGGAATGGGTTTACTAATAATTGCATTTATGGACACATGGGGGATATGGAGGGGGTTCACTATACCACCAGAGAATTGGTTTAGTAATACTTTCATTTATGTGCACATTGGGTATAGAGAGGGTGCTCCACTATACCACCACAGAATGAGTTTACTAATATGTTTTATTTACAGGCAGAGCTGAAATCCTTTTCTGTGTTCCTTTTTTGGAAATGTGAAAACAGGATCCTTTTTCCTGTTTTTTTTTTTTCAGTTTGTGAAAAAGGATTCCTGAGCATGAAAAAAGACATGGAAGAGGATTTCCAAATGTTGAAAAAAATACATTTCTAACTGATTTTTCCAGAAACTAATATTAGAATTGGGTGAAATTGCTCCCAATTAGCAAAACACATAATTATTTTGAGTTATTTAATTTTGTTTCACTTACTAAGTGAAAAATAAAATGGAGGCAACACAAAAAAAAGATATTCCATTTGCAACACAGGATCACTCATTTGCAAGAAAGGATTACCCATTTGTGACAAAGGACCCTTTTTCGAGCAGGACATTTTACTGTTCCGACTGAAAATAATGAGACATTTTTTAAATTTGAATAACTTTGGAATGGATTAACATTTATTTTTCACCTAACCAGCAAAGGCACATCTATGAGGCATGCCCTATCCACCCTTAAAATTTCAGAACACAGTTGCAAACTGTTTCTGCACTGTGGTATGACAAATAAATGGCATAAAACAGTAAATTACACAGTTATTGACAAACTGTATCTCCACATTCGCAAATCCGACCAGAACAAAACTGAGCCCATCAAGGGATCTTTAATCCCTGATGGTGCGTGCATAGAAGTCACCATTCAATCCTAACTGTACTGGTGCAGTAGTGCCAGTATATTTATGGTTGAGTGCAAACTTCTATGTTGAAGTCAAATTTATGAACTTTAATAACTTTGGAACTGTTCAGCAGATGTGCACAAAATTTGGCACTCATAATTTCTAGGCGTTGGTCTCTTGACATAGTAAATTTCATTTGACTCTGTTATGATATTTCTGAGGTAGAGAGTGTCAAATAATCCTAAATGTACATTTGTTTGCTGTTTTTTTTTTTTGTCCACCTGTCTCTCAGAACCATCTTATAGATTGCGGTCTGAAATGTTCAGGGTAGAACACTTTTGCCTCACAGATGTTCCTTTTGAAGGTTTGGTGAATAAATATTAATCTGTTCAAAAGTTATGAAATTTAAAATGTTCCCATAATTTCCTATGGGAAAGTTAGATGTTCCGCATGAAAATACTTTTCTTTGTGCAGGAGCTGTTGTATTTTTGTCATGCAGGATCACATAGTGTGGTTTGTTTTCACAGGAGCTGTTTTATTTTTTCTTGGAAGGTCACATTAAGCCTAATGTATTTTCTCAGAGCTCTCCTTTGTTTTCGCAGAGCTCTTTTGTGTTTGCCATCTTGTTTTTCACTTAACGAGAGACAGAAAATAAAGATAACATGTATAAATAAATGTAATACAAAAAAGATACTTTGGAACTTAACTAAAAAGGACCTGTTTAGCTAGATTATTTTTTTCATACTTTAATTTTAATATTTATCCAAATTTAGTTGGAAACCTAAAATATATATGTAGTACAAAACACAAAAAAAAAAGAAAATGTAAAAAAAAATATATGAATTGCATCTGCATATGATTGTTACAGCCCCCATATAGGGGAATTAAATTACATCATTATAGTATTACATTAGTGAAATAAGTTAGATTGAGTAGTTGCTTAAAATAAATGTTGATTATCAATATGTTTTTTACAACAGTCTCTGCATGCAGGCAGTCATTACGTTTAATAACAATGTAGGTGTAACACCCATTTGAAAAAGCAATATAACAAAGTAACAACACAACTATTTAGGAGAAGCTCATTTGTAACTTAAAGCATCACTTTTGTCCAGAAAAATGTTCTCTTTCCATAGCAGCTACTAGAAAATCAGTATCAGAGTCAGGTGTTGAAGGATCAGTTTGCCCAGAGCAATGCATTCTTAAGAATTCAATCACCTGATCAGGATAAAAATAAAATTATAAGTATTTCCTTTGTAAATAATTTTTACTTTTGCTGGAGATTGTAAAATAAAGATAGCCCCTAATGACTGGACATCTTCTTTCAGATTCAACAGCCTGTGTCTCCTCTGCTGTGTTGCAATTACAAAATCCGGAAAAACAGAGTACTTAAACCTTTGTACTCAAGGCTTTTGTGAATATGGGCCACATTTATTGTATGGAGTTTAGTACTGGTGCCCACACCTCAAAAAGGACATTAACCTGCTGGAGAAGGTCCAGAGGAAAGCTACAAAGATTATAGTGGGTAAGCAGGGAAAGGAATATGAGGAGAGGTTGATGGCACTGAGTATGTACTTCCTGAAAGACGGGGAAGAGAGAGAGGGGACATGATTGGGACCTTCAAATACCTGAAGGGGATACATATGGTTGATAAGAACAGTCTCTGTAAGCTGAGTGGCAATCATAACACTAGAGGGCACAGTCTTAAGCTGAAGGGTTGGAGGTTTAGGAGGAGGTCAGGAAGCACGACTTCATGATGAGGGTGGTGGGCACTTGGAATGCACTGCTGGAAGAGGTCATCTAATTGAAGACAGTGGGCAGCTTTAAGAGAGTCTGGGATAGGCATGGGGGAAAGTAAGGATCATGGGTAGGGAGGATGGGAGGAGTGGGGAGGGAGGGCAGGGACATTAGCTCAAGCTGTGAAACCCTGCAGAATGAGAAGACTTGATAGACCAAATGGCCTTCTTCTGCTGGCTTCTTTGTATGTTCATATGTTCGTATGAATCACAATCAGTCTCAAAAGCAAATTGCATCAACATTGGGGGTTTAGCGTCATTTGGGTTTCTTTTTGTTACAACTCTAAAGGCTTTAATAATAACAGGCGGATTTTCTTCTGGCAGCTGAAATGTCTCTAGAAGTATATTTTTAGCCAAGTCTCTAAGTTCCAGGTATTCTGAGTCAAGGGAGCTGGGAATGCTGAGAATCCTTACATTTCTATATCTGTTTGCATTCCCTAGTGCTTCTAATTTTTGATTAACAGCATCTTGTCCTACAATTGTTGCAGTGATTTTTGAGTCCATCATTGTTTGTTTAGCTTCACAAATATCCACTTGTTTTTTTTTCCATCCCCAGCTGTTCTTTAGTTTTGTGCAAATCAGCCTCCAAATCTGTAGTTTTATTATTCCATGTCAATAGATCTGATTCTATGGCTGTGAATCTAGTATCATGCTTAGCCATCCACAAGCTGACATTCTCCAAAACTCAAATTATTTGCATTTCCTGGGCTTCACTGCCCTTATCTAATTTTGTTCAATTATTTCAGGAGTTTGTTGGTCCTGTTTCTGAGAGAAGAAAAGATTTAAAATGCTCCATATCATGTTGTAACACATGTTGTTCCTTAGTAGTTTGTAATTTCTGTTTGTCATATATACCTGCTGCTGAGGCTTTTCTGTGCTTGTAGCTGATGTTGGGGCACAGCACACATACTCTGCTGCAGCCCCTATCTGTGTCTCTTCACATCCCAGGCTTGGAGTACCAACTCTGAAAATATGTCCAATGGATCATATCTCACAAATGAAACATTGCTAGGGCATGAAGGCCCCGTCCTTTGTTTTTTTGTCCATGTAAGTAAACATTTTCACTTTACTTAAATAGGCAATTTTAAGTACGATTCTGTCAAGACAGATAAAAAGCTCTATCTGAAGCAACTTACTCAGTAGCAGCTATTTTGAATCCCCCTTTAGCTACATTCTAATATTTCTTTCTATATTGTGAGCACCCAAATTCCTGGGTGCTGAGCTTTGAGACAGTACTGCTTCTTATGCATTCTCTGTATGAGAACAGCTGGGTTTTCTTGAATTCTGCAGCCACAGCTGGAACTCATGTTGCCAGCTGCAGATTTACTTTTAAGCCACCCCTTTTTCCTGGGCCTGGATATTCAAACTGCACCCAAAAAGTGTGCAATAGCAGGAGCAAGCACAAGTCTATTGTGCCCATGCACAACAGATGAGATATTCAAAAAAGGAGCAAGCCAAATTGCGCCTACAGCCAACGTCTGAATATCGCACAACCTGCACCATAGCACAACTAGGGAAGGGAAGCTGAGCAGATATGATGCACTATGGCACAACAAGGGATGTCCAGCTGAGCAGTCCAGAGGTGCCATAGCGCAAGCAGGGAGCCTCCCAGCTGCAGAGCAATGTAACTGTACAACCAGGAAGGTAGGGGCCCACCACCCATGCCACAGATGGGCACAGGAACACACAGCAGAACTGACATCGTCCCCCCACACCCCAAGCACAGCACAACTGGAGGAGGGCTGGAAACACCACCAGCCCATGGATGCAAGCAAACAACCCACAGCCAGGCCATGGTGCCCCATCACACCCACCGGCAAGCTGAGACTGCCACACAAGGAGGCGGACCACCCTGTGCCACCATTCCCCCAGTAGACAGCACACCCTGCACCTTGACCCCAGACACCCCATCAGCAGTGACCACCACTGCAGGAAACTTCATGTATACCACCACCCATGTGACACAGCAGCCTTGTGCACCAGAGAACCCGTGCAAGCCAGCCAGCCAGGCACCCAGCAGTGGGTGGCAGCTGCATCAATAACAACGGCAGACACAGTGCCACCGCACTATCCCCCAAGGCACAGCTGAGAGACTGACCATGCGTCGGCACAAGAGGTACCCCACACGGGATAGGGCATGCCCCTGACACCACCACCAGTGTTACAGCACCCTGCACAGTAGTCCAGTGACACACCCCGACCCACCACTGGCCACAACAGCCAGCACTGACACCCACAGTGGTGCGTGGAAGCATGCACCACACCAGATGCAATGAAGTGCAGGGACAAACACCCACTCATACCCAAGGGGACAATAACATGGGGACGCAGTAGCGGGGCAACCAAGCACTCAGTGTGGGCCCATGGAAACCGTGTACACACAGCCTGCAGTCCTCCATGGCACAGGAGTGCCAGCCACCCTGCGCAAGCACTGTGGACCCGTATGCCACCATCATATGCCTGGAGCACAAGTCACAGATAGTGGTGCACATCCCCTGCAACACACACAAGCCACAGCATGGAGGTGGGACAACAACCGCTGAGGCCACAGTGTCACCTGAGGCAAACATGCACCACACCAGTGACAAGAGGCAACTCAGCATTGTAACGGGTACAGTGGCTGCCCTGCATGGACAGCCACCACTGACATGGCAGCAGACCCTGCAGGTCACAGACATGCAAGGGTGTCAGCTGCACAGGCCATGGACGGGTTGACAGGGGCACCATGGACACAGAGCATGCACCATGGACCAGTGCATACAGTCATCCATTGCACAGGGAACAACACACACATCACAGACACCAACTGATAGCTACTCCCACACCATAGTCACTTCCCCATGGACATATACACATACCCATGACTGCACCACCCCTGATGCCATGCACACCACTGCAGCTGAGCATCTATAGCCTGCTGCAAATCAGAGACCACCACAGTATTCATATCAAAATATTTATATTCAAAAATATCAAAAATAACTATTTACACAACTATGTACAAATGTGTGGGGGGGGACACAAACAAGGTGGGGGTGGGTAAGGGGCAGGGTGAACATATGGGAGAGGGAAGAAGGGGTGTGAGGGTGGGTCAAGGGGAAGGTGGAGGTCGGGGCATGGGACATCAATGGCTGCCCGGGTCCTCCTCCTCTGGTGCTGATGTGTGCTCATCCGTCTCCTCCTGACCCCATGGCGGTGTATCTGCTGAAGGTGCTGCAAAGTCTCCCTCACAACCTGGAGCAGCTCGGTAATTCCCTGCTGAATTTGCAGGAGTCTCCGGTCACCTAGGACGTGGGAGTAGAGTCAATAGGTGTGACTGTCCATCCCCCTGCAGCCCACCCATTGTGCATGGCATACAGCCATGTGCCATGCCCCTGTGATGGTGTGAGATCACCCACAGTGACCGTGTCCACAAGACCTGCCCACCCAGGCAGCCACAGCCATGTGGACCACTGCACACACCCACCGCCCATGTCCTGCACAGCACCACCATGGCCGTAAAGTAACATGGCTATGCAGTGTGAAGGCAGTGCCACAGCCATGTGCCCGGTGCATGCATGGACCACCACTGATGCATTCCCAGACATGCAGTGCCACTGGACAGTGCTGACTGTCACAAGTCACGTGCATGGCAGTGGTGTCCATGGATGGTGGCCATGCCCCACTGCCCACCCTGTTACACAGCATTCAATAGTAATCATGGAGTTATGGCACTCACCCTCATTGGGCCGGTCAGGTAGGCGGTGATGGCCCTTGTCCCACCTGGACGCTCTGTCCTCCTCCCTCCACCGCTCCTCCCTCAGCCAGCGATGCTCGTCCACACCTGTGGGGGAAACAAGGAAAGAAGAACATCAGTACAATAACGAAGCAAAGTCCCCTGCCCCAACGTGTGTGCCCACCCACCCAGCCAGACCCACCCACCCCACACCCTGTAAACACTGTCACAGCCAACCCTAGACTATCCCTTCCCTATGTGCTGGACACATACAATACTGTTACCCATATGGACAATACAAGTGCATTGACGGATCCCCTACCTGGATGTGGCACCATGCCCCTCCTGGCATGCGACCGCAGATGGGCTAGTAGGTCTGTCTCCCTCGTCCTAAGGTCCCCATAGTGGTGCCAGCACTGCTCCGTGGTCCTCCTCCATCCGGTGGCCTCCTCCAGGGCAGTGGCCACCTCCTGCCACACCTGGGTCCTGGCCCTGTCCAGTGGTGCCTCCCCAAACAGAGGCCCATGGTGTGGCTCAACAACAGCCACAAGGTTGGCTAACTCTATGGCAGTCCACTGTGGGACTCTTCTGCGTGCCATCACAATGGCTATAGTAGGCAATATGGAGCTCTGCAGCACGGTACTCCATGTGCAAATGCTGCGCGGTACAGTGCTGCCATTCCCTATCGTGCAGTTACTGAACAGTGCTATAGAGATGCACCCATGCCTGACACATGGTGCCAAGGGAACAAAGGTCGGGCACAGAGTCAAGGGTCTCTGGCGCAAGGCCATGCACAGTTCCATCGGATGACTATGCATATAGCACAATTGGTTGCCTGTGTGCCAGCACCACAGCGGACTATTGAGCAGTTGTGCCATTGCGTCTATGAAGGCCCATTGTCATAGCGCCATGTAGCGACCTTCGCTATAGCGCCACTGGCACAATGGTGGCCATGCCCTGCATTGACCATCATGTACAGCACATCAGCAGTGTGGCAGACGCCAGCGTCAGCAGCCTGGGCATGCACAGTGAGGTGTACTGCGCATACCACGGAACTGCGCCATTGGCTCAGCACATTCAACACAATTGCGCAAAGCGCAAAAGCGCAATAGTCAGCCGTCATATGCAAATCATTCGATCAGCCATTCAATGGTGCAGCACCGTGATTTGCATATAATTAAAGTTGCTCCTCACCTAATTTGCATGCATTGCGCTATAAAAGTGCGACAAAGTGCTGCAGTGGCCATAGTCGGTTACTGCAGTTTATTGGTGAGTTGCATGCTGTGTGGGAGTGTGGACTGTGGATTCAGGGACATGCTTTGGACTGCACAGTCACAGGTAACCACTGCCATCCTTACAGGCTGAATAATGACCGAGCAAGTTCTAGGTGAGGAGGACAACAGTGGTGCGTGGAGGAGGAGGCCCAATTTCACGACGGCTGAGACTGAGGCACTTTTCAAGGCCTACCTGGATCAGGAGCCACTGCTCAGTGGATGGTGGGGCACTCCTCCAGCCCATGCTGCTGCATGGGAGGAGGTGGCACATGCCGTGAACCTGCATGGCAGCCACCAGCGCTCCGTGCAGGAGTGTAAGAAGAAGATGGGTACTGACAGGAGGAGGGTGAAGGAGAAGGTGGCTGCCATCAGGGCGGCACGTGCTGCAACAGGTGGGGGACAGCCGGAGGTGGTGCAGCTCACACCAGCAGAGAACAGGCTTGCTGCAAGCATGCGCTGCAGTGCCATAGAGGGAGTTACGGGCAGTGGCTTCCAGATGGGTGGTGGTCCATCTCTGCATGGTAAGCCATGGTCTACCTTGAGGGGGGGCCAGGTAGGTAACACGCAGTAACGTGACTTTGCTTTCCCTTACAGATCCTGAGCATCTGCATGGGTCAACGTTGGTGGGCCTGTCCACTGAGGACAGTCAGCCAGAGTTGGAGTTTGGACCATCCACCTCCACAGGTTTCTGTGGATCGGCATGACAGTGGTGCTGCCTGGCTCTCCACACTGATGTCATTGAGACAGGTGTGGGGGAAGCCCTTTCTGTGTCTCAGCATTCTGGCATCCAAGGATGCCAGCACGCTGTGGCTGTGGCTGGGGCAGAGACCTGCACCAGTGATAAAGACACGACCATCATGGGCAGTGACTCGTGTGTGCCACAGAATGGACATACAGCAAGTCAGCTCGGGCCCATGGCTGTGGCTGGTGCTGCCGTGTGGGCCAGCATGTCAGCATAGTCCCAGGCTGTGCCTGTCAGTACCAGTGGGGCAGCACCAGTGTCTGGTAAGGACAGTGGGACTGTTGCAGCCACTGCGGTGGCACTACTGAGCCATTGGGCGCTGCAGTCGGAGGGGCGGCAGCAGCAGTCGCCCACTGGGACTGGGGGTTCACGGTTCAGTGGCGGTGTCTGTGCACCACCTGTGGACTTGCCCATACCTGGTCCTGGTGTGCAGCACCCACCCTCAAGGGGTGCTGAACATCAGGCCCGTGCACACCCTGAAGGACAGGATGCCAAGGAGGCAGACGACCTCTTGGACAAGCACATCCGCCTACTGCGGGCATCGGTCCAGCAGCAGATGCGGCTTGCAACGTCCGTGGAGGCACTGTGTGTGGCTCTGGAGTGGGCAGAGGAGCATCGCAGCAGGGATACAGATAGGATCCTGTCATGGAAGGACATTTTGCAGGAGGATGTGACCGCTGCCATTGACAGGCATGCACAGGCGTTCATTGCTATCATGGCCACAATGGGCACACAGTCAGGTGCCCATGTGTCGCTCACACCACGCAGTGCACTATCCACTCCCCATTCCCAGCATCGTACGACACCCACCCTGTCAATGCTGGGCTCAGCTGTGGGCATCCCGAGCACTCCTGGTGCAGGCATGTTCGGTGTGCTGCAGACCCCTTCGTGGGCACGGTCACGTTTGTGCAGTGGAACCCCTGGGGGACTATTGGTGCCACCCCATGAGGCCTGTGGTCAGCCTGCCAGTGCTGGTGGGTCTCAGCAGGGCCACCCATGTGTCCAAGGTGGCCGTGGCACTGTGCATGAGACTGACCTGTCTCCCAGCGCGGGCACCGTCTGGTGCTGCCCTGTGTGCATTGTGTGTTTCGGTGGGCAGTGCATGGGTGGGTGCCCAGCCCTGCATGTGGACACACGGTCCACCTTCACACCCTCCCAGCTGCTGTCCACAGGTACATGTGCATTATGATGCCTGCATTGCGCTGTACACCAAAGTGCCATGGTGCCCAGCATCTGACACACGCACATGGACAGACAGTGGATGTGGTGACCTGTGGACATGTGTGTTGCTAGGGTTGGCATTCTGGGTCGGTGTTCCTCCTGCCCTCTGTGAACGTTTGGTGCATTGTGTGTGTGCATGTGTGTGTGTCCGTCCATGTGGCGTGTTGATGTTCACCCATCCCTGGTTGTGTGTGTGTGCTTCTGTGCCCTGCCACATCCCTTGCCAGCATGCACCCCTGGTGTGTTTCCATGCGTGTTTGTGGGTTGTGCCTTAGCCACTGGTGGTTGAACATGGCACCATGACTTACCTGGGTTGGCTGAAGTGCTCCTCTGTGATGGTGTCCCGGTGCAGCTGTGCCAGCCGGATCAGTCAGAGGTCTCGTCAGCCTAGGGGGGGCTGCCTATCACCATCATCACCGGTGTCCCCATCATCCCCATCGCTGTCCCCCTCTTCAACCTGTATGGCTATCCCACATTCTTTGGCCATGTTGTGTAGGATGCAACAGGCCAGGAATATCCCACAGGCCTTTGAGGGGCTGTTCTGTAGGGCACCGCCAGAGGTGTCCAGGCAACAGAAACGTGTCTTCAGCTTCCCGAACACCCACTCAATGACATTACATGTGGTGGCATGTGCCTTATTGTAGCGTTGCTGCGATGGGGTCGTGGGCCGACGGTAGGATGTGAGCAGCCAGGGACGGAGTGGGTATCCATTGTCACCTGTGTGCAGAGGGTGGAGGTTAGTTTCGAGTTCAGCTTTGGCCTGCCCCAAGCCCTGTAGGCCACACCCATGGCACCTCTGGCCATGCCCCCCCAGGCCCGCGATATGTCCATTGTTTGCATACTCACCCACTAGGTGTCCTGTGGGGATGTCCCCACTCTCAAATCGGTGTCACAGTGCCGACTGGTGCCAGATGTATGAATCATGTGCTCCCCCAGGGTGCGTGGCACAGACATTGATGATGCGCCCACTGGCATCGCACACCACCTGGCAGTTGATGCTGGAATAGCCCTTGCGGTTCATGTATGCAGCCCCCTCCTCACGAGGTGGTGTGCGTATGGCCACATGGGTGCAGTCTATTACCCCTAGCATGCCAGGCATCCATGCTACCCTGTAGAACTCCTAAATGTTTGCTGTGCACTCCGCTGCAGTGCTGGGGAAATGGATGTACTCCTCAGCATGTGGCAGCAGTGCACTGAGGAATTGGGTGAGGTTGCATGACGTGGCCGACTGGGTTATGCCTGTGGTGTCCCCAGTTGGTCTCTGGAAGGTACCCATGGTGAGCAAGCACATGCAGGCTGTTACCTTTGTCTCCACTGACAGGGCATGACTCCATCATGTGGGTACCTGCATCACATCACTGCACAGCTCACAGAGCCACCTCAGAATTGCCCTGTTCAGGTGGTACTGGCCCACAATCTCGGTATCTGTATACAGCAAAAAGCTGGTGCGGGCTCGGTACTGCCTGTTGGGGGCATACCGCCAGCAGATCCTTCCATGGCCTTGTACCCCTGCCACCCGCCTTCTCACTCCCCTCATTATGGCCTCCATGTGGAAGGTGGCACTGACCATGTCCCTGGCTTGCGTTCCCCCCCAGCAGCTGTTGCTTTGTCCCCGCTGTCCTGACTGCTACCTCCTCTGCACGGTACACCTGTCTGTACTGGCCTCTGGAATGTGTGGCTCCACACACCTTCCCTGTGCCTCTCTTCTCTTGTTAGTTTTCCCTGGCCTGCCCTCTTTCTGCCACTTTCCCTGTCCCTGCCTCTCCCTCTGCCTCATGTGGCTTCCCTGTAGCGTTCTTGTGCCTCTTCCTTGCTCCTTTTTATTTCGGCTCATTTCTGCTACGGCGCAACTTCCGCTTGCTCGACTGTTGCACATTGTGCAAGTCTTTGAACATCACACTGCACCCTTTATGCATGGTTCCTCCCCCTTCAGTTGCGCATGCCTTCATTATCATTGCGCTGTTGCTCAGCATGTTTTCAGTGGTGCAACTGCCTCCTGCTGAATATCACGGAATGGTGCAATTTTGGACTTGCACGAGCGCAACCCTATTGTGCTTGGCTCAACTCTTTTGAATATCCAGACCCTGGTGTCTAGTGTCACCCCCACCTGCCTATCACTGTCGCCTATCACTGTTCTGTAGTGGCACCCCCTCCTTCTCTTTCCCTGGTGTCTAGTGGCACCTTCACACCTTCCCATTGTCATATTGTTTTTACTTATTAAATATATTCTGACACTGGGATGTCCACTTCCAGTGCAGATGCCCCCCCCAGTCTCTTGTGTTGTTGTTATAATCTGACAATGGGGGGCCCACTCACTGTGTCAGTAGTATAAGCCCCATCCCCAGCAGTGTGGGACACTGGGGAGCCAACTCCCAGTGTTCCAAAATAGTTATTTGTTTTATTTGTAAAGAGGAAAACTGTTCCCAGTCATCTGTTTTTTTTTTTGTTCAATCAGAAAAAAGAAAATGGTCCCTCATCGTCTCCACCATCCCCTTCCCATCCCAACCCTCACACTGGGCACCCACCACCACACACACCCCTGACTCTATCCTTACCCCCAGAGATCATCCGCTGTCATCTTCTGTGGATTAGAACATGTCTAGACTCTTCAAAGCTGAACTGAGAACCAAATTTTCAACATATGCCTTTTGGCACCCCACCTCATGAACACTGTCACTGTCATTTCATTAATCAGGCCTGGAAGGTGGTTTTGCAGTCACTGCACAAAACCACTTTTGAGACTGATTAATGAAATGTTTCAATCTCCATATTCATGAGGAAAGTCCCAATTGGTGAAAAGATTCCTAAAAATGGCCGAGTTATGACCATTCCTTGAAATGTTTCTATGCATGTGCATAACTTTGGTAATTTTTAAAGAGCAGCTGATGCCTTCAGGAGAACTTTAACAATGCATAACATTTATAAATAGTTCAGCTTGTATTTCACATTCATTTTATAGTCCCCCTTCCCATTATTTATTACTGAGGTCATTTGAATTAAAACAGGATCTTTGCTCCTGAAGAGTTAATCTATTCCTGTTGCATTCTCCCTACTTGAGATTATAATGTCCAGCTTGTGACATCACAGTTACTCCCATGGTAACAGATTGTGATGTCACAACAGATGACTATGACTTAAAGTAGGGGGTACCCTACAGAGACAGATAAACTCTAAAGAAAATCTAAGAGATAAAAATCACATACTCATACAAATTCACTCAATAATAAGAAATATGTAGAATTCAAATTGAATTCAAGCTGAATTGTACCTAATTATTATGTTTTTCAAAGTTTTCTTTTAGGCGTCAGTAGCTCTTTAATATTTTGGCTCCCAAATTTCAACATAGCAATTTTTTCACACCACCTCATGAACAGTACAGCTGTCATTTTTCACATCCTATCCCAAACATGTTTTCAGACCTGTATTACAGCCTGTAATACAGAATGGTATTTTGGCACAGATTTGAACATTTTCACCTATGGGGTTTATGAGGTGGAGTTATAAGAAGATTATATTGAAACCTGGGGGTCCAAATATGAAAAAATGCCTAGGTTATGACCATTCATTGCAGTTTCAGTATGCCCACTCTTAATTTTAGCAATTTTAAATATTTTGACCCCAGATTTTCAGCATAGCCTTCTTATTACCCGACCTCATGTATGTCACAACTTTCATTTTTCAAATACTGCCTAAAATGTGTTTTTGTACTTTAGGCACAGAATGGCATTGCAGTTTTGCAGAATTATGTTTTGGTGTGGATTCAAAAATGTTCTGAACTGGGGTACATGAGGTGGGGTAATACAATGGCTATGCTGACAATTTGGTCACTGTGGTCCTATGAATGGAAGCACAGGCCCAGAGACTACACACATATATGTATGTATGGAGGGATGGGAAGCAGGGCCCAGAGGGCCCTGGCCTCCCACACACAAATAAGAATATGATTATACTATCTGAAAAAGTAAAGAAATTCATTGCAAAAAACTTCATTAATGTATCAGTTAGGGTTGTTACTAAAGTGACAAAAGCAGGGAAATGTGGTGTTAGGGTTTCCAACTCTAACACTCCACCCCCACACCCACCCTGGAGACACCAACAGGCATCAGGGGGGTTCCTTGGGGTCATCAGCCTTACACTCATCCCATTCTCCTATTCTGTACCCATCTCAGCTTATTTACTTAGAGAATGGGGTAAGCATTAAAGTTAAGAACACCAAGACACACCCCCAATGCCTGTCAGTGTCTGCAGGGTGGGGGTTGGTTGTTAAGGTTTCCAACTCTAGCACCATATTTCCCTGCTTTTTCCACTTTAGTAGCAACCCTAACTGATAATTAATAAGTTTTTGCAATATATATATATATATATATATATATATATATATATATATATATATATATATATATATATATATATATATATATATATATATATATATATATATATATATATATATAAAAAACTCTGTTTAATGCTTCAGTTAGGATTGTTCCACAGTGACAAAAGTGAGGAAATTTGATGTTAGGGTTCCCATTACTTGCATCCCATCTCCAGCCCACCCCCTCCAACAGGCATCGGGGTGTGCACTGGGGTAGTCGGTCCTAACTCTCACCCCATCCCATGTGTAAACAAACTGAGGTGGTGCACTATAGGAGAATGGGTTGAGAGTTAGGACCGACGTCCCCAATGCACACCCTGATGCCTGTTGGTTGGGGTGGGGTGCAAGGGGTGGGAACCCTAACATCAAATTTCCTTGCTTTTGTTGCTGTGGAACAACCCTAACTGACACATTAAACAGAGGGTTTTTTGTGCCATGAATTTCCCTTCTTTTTGAGAAAGTGTACTATAAATAGTGAAGTAATGGTAATGTAAATGCAAGTGCAAACAGTAATGCACATGGTGACTCAAATGCAAACAATAACCCAAACAGTAATAGAAATGCAAGCGCAAACGTTAATGAAAATAGAAATGCAAACACAAGCACGTATGGAAATGCAAATTGTAATGCGCACAGTCACAGTAACACAATTGGAAATGCAAACACTAATGGTAGCAGCAACGATGACGCCAAAGGAAACAGAAACACAAACGGAAACACAAATGGAAGCGTGTATGCAAATGCAAATGGAAATGCACATGGTGATGCAAAAAGAAATGCAAACAAAAACAGTAATGGAAACACAAATATTAACAGTAACGCAAACGCAAGTGCAAATGAAAACACAAAGGGTAATGCACATGGTGGCGTAGACGTTAACACTAACGCAAACAGTTACGGAAATGCAAGTGGAAATGCTAACTGTAACAGTAATGAAAATGCACACCTTTTTCCCCCAAAAGCTGCATTGAGAAACACAGTGAATACAAAGAATGTATGCATAATAATGGGCCTTGGAGCAGAAAATGAACACTTGGAATACTAAATTGTTTATATTTCAGGAACTGTATGACGTAGAAAAAAAATGAAAATTTCATATAATTCATGACTTTCCTAGCAAGTTTAGCACTTAGCTCCCTAGTGGGGGGCTAAGCATTTTTCTAACACAAAGCCCGTATCTCCAAGTGTTTCTGAGATATGGACCCTGAAAGGCGCGGCAGAGGCCATAATGTTAGCCTATGGGAAAAATCATCAACTTTGGAGTACCATAATTTTGCAGCCCTGTAATATTTTGTCACCAAACCAAAAGACACATCTGTGGGATTTTGGCTATCTTCCCTCCAAATGTCAGCCCAAAAGACCAAACCGTTCTTTTGCAGCAGGGTTGCAAAGATTTCCTATTCTTTTGGGAATAGTATCGTGAAGTAGTGTTGTAGATCACGTCACTTTCACAAAAAAAAATCATGAAAGTGTTGCAAGTACGACACTACTTTGCGACACTACAGTTTACAAAAATTTGAAAAACAAATTTCTGGGGTGTTTAACCCCCCAAAAAAGACATGACTAGCATCCTCAGGGCTCGACTAGATGAACACAAAAATAATTGTGTCCCTAGAGAGTCCCACATTTAAATGCCAAGCATTTCTGTGACCAGTAACTGAAAAAAAAATGGCTGACTCACAACACTACAGGGGTCATTTGTGACATTAAAAACTGCATTTGCCACACTGTCAAACTTTTTGTTAACTTTTCCCATTGACTATAATGGGACACTTGTTTTTCGAATAACTTTTGAACCGTTTAATATTTTGTCATGAAATCTTTGAAAGACACATTGGGGACCCTGACTGCATGATCCTTGAAGGTTGTGTACTGGTGGCACAAACTGTGCAACCTGTAGGCACGAGCAATGAATGCACAAAAAAATGTAAATATTACTTTCTATTGCACTTTATAGCTCCACAACCATATATCTGACCTTTACAAAACCTGGCAGATCCAGAAATTTATGGTACCGCTCTGTGCCTGCCAAATGTCAGGCAAATCTGTCATACAGTGGCAAAGTTATTAACATGCAAAAGTTTAGACTTTAATCTTAAATTGGGTACTGAACCCTAACTATAATGGCACTACCATGCCACTATATATATATATATATATATATATATATATATATATTTTGCTCTCTCCACTCACAGACTTACCCATCATTGCCTGCACTACTTGAAACTAAATTGGCTCTCCCCAGACTCGCTCAGACACTGTTCTGCAGGCTGTACAATTGATAATATGATCAGAACGGGGTCCCCTAAATACCTTGCCGAACTATTAATTCAGCCCTCCCAAGCATACCTCCTCAGGGCATCTGCTCAAACCCAACTTGAAATTCCCAGATATCTCACACTAAAAGGAGAACGATCCTTTGCCATATCTGCCCCCCGCTTCTGGAACTCCATTCCCTCCCACATCAAACTCTCCAAATCCCACAAGGCCTTTTAAACTGAGTCTTCGGCACACCTATTAGAATCCGACTGCTGCTCTTGTGCTGTAACTTGAGCTTCTCTCCTAGCATTTCTCCTCCCTATGGCACTTACTGATTTCCTACTGGTCTCCAAAATCTGAACGTTTCCCACATCCAGCAGAAATCCTATTATTATAATGCTACTTAATTTAAGTTTTGTTTGCTGTTTGTCATTTCAATTTAGTCACTGATATATGATCAGATGAAAATAATTAATGTAATGTTATCTGTTTCTCTTTGTCGTTACTGATAATGACTGTACCTGGCTGTATACTGTTCAAATGTTTGTTCTCACCTAATGCTGCATCATGAAATACTCTTTAATGTTGACTCTGATCTCCCCTGTCTGTAATCTCCCGGGTCGTGCCTGAATATAGGCAACATTGTTGTCTAGTGTACTTACCCGGTAAACAAAAACCAAATAAATAAATATATATATATATATATATATATTAGAGGCAAAAAAATCCATTTAATGCATCAGGGTTGTTCCACAGCGACAAAGGAGAGGAAATTCGGTGTTAGGGTTGAAACCCCCTTGGACCCCTCCAGCCCAGCCCCCCAACCAGCATCAGAGTGCATGTTGGGAATGTCAGCCTTAAGGCTCACCCCATCACATATGTAAAGAAGCTGAGGAATAGGCGAATGAGGTGAGAGTTAGGACCAATGACCCCAAAGCGTACCCCGATGCCAGTTGGGGGGACTGGGCTGGAAGGGTCCAAGGGGGGTTTCAACATTAACACCAAATTTCCTCAGTTTTATCACTGTGGAACAACCCTAACTGATGCATTAAATGGAGTTTTTTGCCTCTAATTCCCCTTCTTTTTTAGAATGATGACGAGAAATAGTGAATGTAATGCAGTGGCAGGAGAGCATCCCACCACATTATGCCTTGTGACATAGTGACAGGAACAGCAATGCAAACACAGGGTGGAAATGCAAATGGTAACAATAATGAAAATGCAAGCACAAATGACAACACAAAGGGTAACGCACGCGGTGGCGTACATGGGAACAGTAACGCAGACGGGGACATAAATGCAAGTGGAAACAGTAAGTGTAACAGTAACGGAAGCGCATACAATGTTTTTGCCAAACAGCTGGATGGAGAAACACAAAGAATGTATGCATTGTAATGGGCATCGAAGCTTAAAATGAGCATAGGAAGTACTTAATTGCAAATATCTCAGCAACCGCACAACATAGAAAAAAAATTTAAATTTCACAAAAATCATGATTTTCCTGGCTATGTTTTTGCCCTTACATATCCCATAGGGCTATGCACCTTGCACCAAAAAATTTGTATCTCACATCATTTTCGAGATACGAGCCCCGAAAGGTGCAGCATTCGCCACCATGTTAGTGTATGGGAAAAAATGCCAACTTCGGGGAACCATAGCTTTTCAGCCATACAAAATTTTTTCACCAAACCACCAAAAGGCAGATCTGTCAGGTGTCAGCTGCATTCCATCCACATTTCATCTGAAAAGACCAAACCGTTCTTTAGCAGCAGGGTGACAAAGAACCCCTATAATTTTGGCCATAGCCTGAAAAGTAGTGTCGCAGTTTGCAAAAGCTTTGAGAAATTACTTTTTCCAGAAATTTGAAAAACATATTTCTAGGATGTTTCACCCAAAAATAAAGACATGGCTAGCATCCTCAGGGTCCGATTAGGTAAACACAGAAAGAATTGTGTTGCTAGAGGGTCCCAAATTTAAATGGCAAGCATTTTTCTGATCGCTAACTGAAAACAAAATGGTGGATTTGCGACACTACTATGGCTATTTGCAACACTAAAAAGTGCATTTGCGAAAGTGTCGAACTTTTTGTTAACTTTTCTCATTGACTTATAATGGGAACTTGTTTTTGGAATAACCTTTGAACCATTCAATATTTTTCACGAAATCTTCAAAAGGGACATTGGGCACCCCTGCCGGATGTTCCCTGAAGTTTTCAGACCACTCGCACAAACCATGCAACCTGTAGGCATGAGCAAAGAATTCACCAAATAGCGTAAATGTGTGCACAGATCATGCTTAATAACTCCACAGCTGTATATCCGACCAGTATGAAAGTTGGCAGATATCAAGGTGCATGGTTCTTGTTCAAGCATTCCAAATTTCAGGCGAATCTATAGAACGGTGGCAAAGTTATTAAGGTGCAAAGTTTGAACATTTAACCTTAAAAGGGCTCCTCAACTCTATCGTGGCACTACTGTGCTACCATAATATATCTATATATATATATCGTGATATATGTATTCTTTGCAAAAAACTGCGTTCATGTAACAGTTAGTTTTTTTACAGCAACAAAAGTGAGGAAATTCGCCCTTAGGGTTACCAGCTCTTGCATCCCATGACCACCCCACCCCAACAACAGGCATCAGGGTGTGTGTTGGGGTCATCAGTCCTAACTTTCACCCCATTCCATGTGTAAATAAGCTGAGGTGGTGCAGTATAGGAGAATGGGGTGAGAGTTAGGACCGATGACTCCAAAGGCACACCCCGGTGCCTGTTGGTGGGGGCGGGGTAGTTGTGGAGTGCAAGGAGTTGTAACACTAATGACGAATTTCCTCACTTTTGTTGCTGTAAAGAACCATAACTGTTGCAATAACACAGTTTTTTGCTAAGAATTTCCTTAATTTTTGAGAATGCATAGTAAAATACAGTACAATGTCCCACCAACTTGCAGATTTCTGCCTAACATAACAGTACAAGTACTGAACAGCATATGTATTGGTGGGAGCGCGTATTGGTGGGAGCACAGGGCCTGAATCTAAGCACATTTTCATTCATTGGAGTGGCATAATTCTGCATCTGTTTACATTTTGCACACCTAACCATTGAAAAGTACCTCCATGGCAGTAAGGCTAGCTACCCTATAAATTTCAAGCCACTACCATAATGCAGAACGCTATCCACAAAGTGTAAACTGCATCATGCAATATCTCTGCTGCAAATTAATCTTCTCACACCTAAACACCATAATTCACATCTAAAGGACACCCCCTTAACACCCTCCAACTTTCAAGTTAAAAGACAAAACCATTTCCAAGATATTTAATTAGAAAATGTTTGCACCTTTAAAAATTCTTTGATCATGAGAATTGGCAGTGACCTCATGATCAAAGATCATCTTTGATCGTGGTGGGACATCTGGTCATGAAATTTGGGCTATCTGGTCCCTTCCAGAGACATCTGGTCCAGCAAAAATCTGACCATCTCATCCTGCCCTCATGAATGAAGCTCGCAATCAAAGAAATCTCGTGACCAAAGAATTTGCAGCCCCATGATCAAAGAATTTAAAAACATTAAAACTCCATTTTTTGGCGAAACTACATTAAACCACAGATATGGCTCGATAAAGAAAAGCCACCTGAGCAAAACCCATCCTAGTTTTACTTCACAAGTTACCCCAGGGCTGAGATATTTGTTTTTTTCTAACTTTAAAATCTAGCCATCTCATCCCTCCCTTGCTAACGAAGATCGTGATCAAAGAATCTCATGATCAAAGAATTTGTAGGCTCACGATCAAAGAATTTAAAAGTTTAAAACTCCATTTTTTGACACAACTACATTAAACCATGGGTATCTCGATAGAGGGCAGCCCCCTGAGAAAAACCCATCCAGTCTATCTTGTAAATGAGCCTTGCTCAATGATGTTCACCTGAATAAATAAAGATTTGATTGATTGATTGATTGATTGATTGATTGATTGATTGAAAACCCAACCAAGTTTTACTTCAGAAGTCACCCCTGGGCTGAGATATTTGTTTTTTTCCAACCTCAAACTGAAAACAAGATGACGGCCATCATGATCAATAAATTTCTCACAATCAAAGAATCTTTGATGGTGAGCCTGCAAATTCTTTGATCGTGAGGAGTGACCAGATGGGCAAAATCCCATTCTTCTTTTAGCAAAACAACCATATAAATTTTTCATAGACTTATAATGGAAGCTAATAAGTTTAATAACTTTTGAATGGATTAATATGTTTTCACCAAACAAAAAGTGGCATGTTCCATGACCCAAGCTCCTTCTACGTGCCAAGTTTCAGACTGGCATGCCACATGGTGGCCATGCAGCACCATGGACAAAATCCAAAAAACTGCCCTCAAAACTGGTGAAAAGTGAATTTTTCAACAATTCAATGTGCAAAAATCATAAGTCCAACCAAAATGCAATTTGGCAGATCAAGAGATCTTCAATTTCCCACTGCACATACAAAATTTCATGCAAATCCGTTGAACAGGTCCAAAGTTATTAACGCACTAAATTTCAAGTTTAACATGAAAGTGCCTTCATAACTCTAACTATAGGGGCGTGACCACCACCCTATAATATATATATATATATTTATAAAATGGGTTGGTAAAACGTCACTAACATGACTGGACAGAATGTATCACATGACCATGCATTATTTCCCAATGACCGCACACCTCCCATTACGACCGCATACCTGAACTATTTTCCAGCCCACAGAACCTTCTCACCAGTAGTAAGATCAATCCACACCTGGCACACACAGGCTGCCACACAAACACACACAGGCTGGCACCCACAGCAGTAACTAAAATGTGCTGTATATAGCTGCCCCCATATAGCTCTAACTAAAGTCTGTATAGCTGCCCCACACTATGTAAAATTCTCTGGTAGATCCTGCCATAATTGATAAATAAAAACTAATTTAAAAAAAATATCTAGTTGATATTGCTTTTCACGCCATATCATGGTGGATTCACTTTCACTTTTCTAGCTCTAGTATGCACTGACTGAGCAAAGTTAAAAATGGCAAAGAAATTGCTGGCAGACTTTTAAAACAAGTCATGTTGTCTCCCAAAAAACTGTGTAATCTCTGTTTTTATGTTACTTTTATTCTTTTTTTTAAAGAAGTCTCTGACTGTAATGGGGGCTAAACAAGCGAGTTGTCTGTCTCTGTTTTGTAGCGTAACTGAGTGGTTTTATTGGCAATTCAGGAAGTGCTGGCAGAGCTTGAAAAGAAGGTATTTTACTTCCAGACACTGTGTAAACTCCTTTTTATTTTAAGATTCCTCATATTTCTGCAAAATTAAGCTGCCGACTGTAGAGAGTAGACAGCGAGCGAGTCACTGGCTTCAGAAGGGTAGACGGAAGTATGATCGAGAGTTGTTGCTATAGCAACTCTCACTCACGCTTCCATCACCCCTTCTGAAACTGCTGACTCGCTCGTTGTCTGCTCTCTATAGTCAGCAGCTTCTTTCTGCAGAAATGTGAGGAACCTTAAAATTAAAAGGAGTTTACACAGTGTCTGGAAGTAAAATACCTTCTTTTCAAGCTCCGCCAGCACATCTTGAACTGCCAATAAAACCACTCGGTCACACTACAATACAGAGGCGAATGACTTGCTCGCTCAGCCCACATTACAGTCGGAGGCTTCTTTCAAAAAATTAAAAATGAATAACAATAACATAAAAATGGAGATTACATAGTTTTTGGACATTAAATTCCTTGTTTTTGAACCTCTGCCACCAGGTCTTTAACTACAGTTGACACTGCTTGATCACGTTACAGTACAGAAATAAAACTGATAGAGATTAAAGTGTAACACACTCTGACAATAGCAGGATCAACTTGATACATGTTTTTATCACTTTTTTTTAAAACCAAGGCAGAATCAACCAGATAAATACCACCTTTAAATTCAAACCCATCACAATTATGGCAGGATCAGCCAGATAACCTACTGTAAATTCAACATTTATCTCTCCAGACAGGGACTACTTTTTGTACCTCCTCCCCATGCCCAAATATTTTTGGGCATTTTATAAGATAGATAACCCACACTTAGGTGTGTGGTTGGCTCTGATATATGCATGCATTGGGTGGTTGATGCACTCGGCTGCAGCCTCATATGTACAACACACACCAAGGCTTGCATATATCAGAGCGTGACATACACTAAGTGGAATTCATCTATCATATATATATATATATATATATATATATATATATATATATATATATATATATATATATATATATATATATATATATATATATATATACATACACACACACACACACACACACAGAAAATATATTATAGGGGCATGGTTGTGCCCCAATAGTTAGGGTTAAGTATATATTTAATGTTAAACCTCAACTGATCAATGGATTTGCTCAAAATGTGGTATGTGCTGTCCCATAGGGTAGATCTCTTTGATGTGGCATGTTTCATTCCAGTTGGATGTGCAGATTCTGAGATCCAGAAAGTGCAAAAAGTCATAAAGTTTTTCCTCATTGCCTTGTGTCCAGATGGTGTGGAATTTTAGTGTGTTTTTTATGGTAGAACCAGCTTGGGTAACAGAACAGACATGCCAAACTTTGTGAAAAACTATTGATCTGTTGAAAAAGTTATAACATTTTTTTTACACTGTTTTCAAAGGGAAGAGCACTTTTCAGGACAGAGGAAGAAAAATTTATGAAGGAATTTGCTCTCGAAGAAAAGGATTTAGTCTTATGAGAGTTTTTTCTTTTTCACAAGAACAAAATCCTTTTTCATGAGAAAAAATTCCTTTTCGTGAGCCACCATCTTGTTTTCTGTTTTTTCACAAAAAAGTTGAAAAGCACCCAACATGAAGGTATCTAGAGATGCTAATACATGTATCTAGTTCATCAGGACTCTGTTAGGTGCACTGCAAAGTTATTTGGTGGAAGAAGAACTTTGCAATGCCTTTTTAAATATTTTAATACCTTTTTGTGACTTGCTTAGATCCTTTTTTGCTAGCAAATTCCCTTTTCACAAGCAGATTCTTTTTTCGTGAGCTCATGAAAAAGGATTTTACAGGCTACTTTGATGCATAACACAGCCGTATTTTTGAGATTTTGACCCTAAAATTTTCATCATGGCCTTTTGGGGACCCTAACTCATGAACAATATCACTGTCATTGGGCAACTCCCATTGGAAAGGTAATTTCACGGTTGGTTGGAGAAATCACCTTCTGGTAGGATTTGTGTAACAATAGTAATATTGTTCATGAGGTGGGGTCAAAAGAAGGCTATGTTGAAAATTTGGGATCAAAATTTCCAAATATTGCTGTGTTATGACTAGGGGTGGGCGGATAACCATTCCAATAAATATATCTGGCCAGATATCACAATTTTTCACAAAACCCAATCCAGTTGGATATTTTCCTGTGAACAGCATGGAACAACAAGTAGCCATTTTCCCACCCTTTCACTCTTTCACTCTTTCACTGAAGTTACTGATGCTTAACCAATACATTTGGCACCTAATCCTCAGTACGTTCATATAATTACATTAACTAATTGGAATAAGCACATGTGAAGCACTTAATAACATCCCATGTAATAGTAAGACCATCCATACCAGCTTCATTTGAGAGATGCAAACATGCTGCCACAATACTTCAAAACTGTAAGCCCGATTTGCAGGTTGCAAGTTAGATAGAAATTTAATATGCCCCAAAAAAGTTTAGTCTGGACATATTTAATGGTGGATGGTGACACCAGTTTGAAAGCAAAATGTTGCCTCTGCCACACTCCAACTTTCTTTAGCAGGGAGTCCTCAGTCTGAAATTTTGGAACTTCTGGATTACTAAATCACTTAAGAAACAAGCATCGGACTGAATACAAGGACATGCAAACTGAAAAAGCTAGGACTGAGTTAGCAAGGCAAGTTGAATGTCTGCATGAACCACCTACCAAAAAAAAAAATAAAAAGGGAGTGGCAGACCATAGAATCATGTTTTGCTCATACTAACCCATTCCCTAGCGACCCCCCCAGAGCATATATGTTGCCGTCAAGGGGTCACTTTGCAAAGGTTATTATCTCTGCACTGTACAACAATCTAAGGGCCATGATGCAGGATGAGTTGCAAAGGTTCAACAGTTCTCCACCACAAATACCTGGATGACTTCCTGCTCGATTGTCTCCTACCTACCAGTGAGAGCGCACTGGATCAATGACTCCCTAACCAGACAGTATGCCCTATTATTTTTAAAGCACCTCACTGACAGACATACAGGGGAGAATTTTTCAAAGGATTTTCAGAATGTTCTTGACACATGAGGGATAAAGGGTACTCAAAGGCATCTGCTTATAAGGGACAATGGACCAAACATAACAAAATGTTATTTGTGTATTTTCTACTTAACTTTATTTAAATTTTTAATTAAATGTATGATTCCTGACATCATGTGGTGTGTTGGCTTACCATTTTATCATTTTTATTGCATCACTCCATCATTATATCCGACTCGATAAATATCCAGATCCATCAAATACTGTGATGCAGATATCCACATCTGCTATCCAATTAAATTATGGTATCTGCCCACCTCTGGTTATGACCATTCCTTAAAATTTCACTACTTAGATCATAACATTGGACATTTTCAATAATTTCACCCAATATTTTAAACATAACATTCTTATTACCCCACTTCATGTGTGTTACAGCTGTCATTTTTCAAATCCTGGCCAAAATGTGTTTTGACGCCTGTGGTTCAGAATGGCATTGCAGTTGTGCAGAATTACATTTTGGCAGGGATTTGAAACTTTTCTGTACTGGGTACATGGGGTGAGATCATAAGAAGGCTATGTTGAACATTTGGGGTCAAAATTATTAAAATGGCACAGTTATGACTATTTGTTGCAGTTTCACTATGCATGCCTTAACTGTGAATTTAAAATATTCTGAGCCCACATTTTCAACATAGTCTTCTTATTATGCCACCTCATGTATGTCATAGTTTTCATTTTTTCAAATCATGGCCAAAATGTGTTTTTGCATGTGTACTGTGGATTGGCATTGCACTTGTGCTTAGTTATGTTTTGGCGAGGATTGAAAAATTTTCTACACCGGGTACATTAGGTGGGGTAATAACAGGGCTATGGTAACAATTTAGTGACTGCTGTCCTATAACTGCAAGTGTAGGTGCCAGAAGCCCCTATGCTTCCACAGCTAGATACATATACGCATCTTTGGAGGGCTTCGGATCTTGTGCTCACACAGTAAAATAAGAATACTATTATACTATCTCAAAAAGTAAGGAAATAAATTGCAAAAAATTTTGTTAATGCATCAGTTAGGGTTAAACCAACAAAAGTAGGGACATGTGGTGTTAGGGTTTCCCACCCTAACACACCGTTTCCCACTCTGCACAGACCCACAGGTGGGGGGGGTGTCTGGGGCCCATCAACTCTAATGCTCACCCCATTCCATTACAAAATTAGGAGAAATGGTTACAGCTTAGGAGAATGGGATGAATGTTAGGGTTAACAGCCCCCAGACAGACCCCCCCATCTACCTGTGGGCCTGTGCAGGGTGGAGAATGTTTCTTTGTGTTGGCAAATGACAGCTGTTGGTGTTCATGGCATGGCCATCATTGCATATTGAGTGCATGTGGTCAGTTGTGCATGTGCACATACATTCACAATATGTATAGCACCAATATAGTACCTGCAGGTATATGAGCACAAGTGGATCAGATGTAGTGGTTAATGATACCACATCAAATTCCTAGCTTGCCAGACTGCATCCTTTTTTCACTTATTCTGTTAATTTATCCCTGACAGTCCTCCCTTTACTCACCACTACTCTGTTTACTTTAACCTGTCACTCTCTCTCCTTCCATCCCATCATCTCTCACATTGGTCTCCTTCTCTCCTAATTCTCCTCCCATTCCCACTCTCTCCTTCCTCTTCTCCCCTTCACCTCATACACTTACTTGATCCCCTCTGCTGACTCCTGATCCTTCTCCATCATTTGCTGCAAAACTGTTGCAGAACAAACAACTTTCTCCATCAGACACCCCTCTCTCTGGCACAACCTATCACTCAGCTCTCCTTTCACCTTTGTGCAGCTGTCTCAAGCACCCCTAAAGGCTTACTTTGCTCTCATCTGTTCCTTCACCTAACCCTCTATTTCCCTTCCTATTCAGCTCTTTCTGTTCAATACTCCCTTCTGCCAAGCATTCACTCTTGTAAGTGTTTTTAGACCAACAGTCTAAACTCAACTGAGATACTGTCTTGGTCCTTGTTGAAATTTACACTATGCTACTTTGATCAACTTTGGTACCCCAACACTTATGCATAGATACATAGATGGATTGACACTGATGGCAGAAAAAAGCTCTTGGCTATTCCAGTCTGCCCATCCTACCTAACAATTCTGTCTTGCCCTAGTGGCACTCCTCCCCTTTTCTACTTCTCCCCATTTCTAACTAAGCCAACCTGCCTGTCCCATCCCTGCTTGAAGCTGCCAATTAATGTGGCCTGTATAACTTCTTCTGGAGCTTCTACTTATCTACCACTATTTCCATAAAGAAGTACTTCCAGACATCATTTTTGCATCTCCACCCCACTAGCTTTAGTGAATTTCCTCTTGTGCCTGTGTCTGAACTTAATGAAAATAGTTCCTTGGCATCTACTCTACATATCCCATGCAGGTACTTGTATGTCTCAATCATATCACCCCTTTTCTTTCTTTTCTCCAGTGTGTAGATTTTCAAGTCCTGCAGCCTCTCCTCATAAGCTAAACCCTCAAGGCCATGCATCATCTTAGTTGCCTGTGCTGTACTGCCTCCTAGTAAACCCAGCCCTAGCTCACAATACCGAGAAAGGCTCAGTTAAAAATGTGACTGTTTATTGCTGCTATTTTGTAAATTATCTTACATAAGTTATGGTACTACATTAAAATGTTTTTAAGAGTGCCTTTCTCAGTATTGTGAGCCAGGGCTGGTTTTACTAGTTGGATTGTTTGTCTTTGCCATTGTGCTCCAGTTTTCTTTTTGTGCTTCCTGTCTACACCATGCTGCACTGCCTCCATCTTGTTACAGTCTTTACTCAGGTGCAGGCTCCAGTACTTTGTGCGCATTCCATGTGAGGTTGCACCAGTCACCTGTACAGAGGTAGGATTAGCTATTCTGTGGGACGCTTGTTGTAAAGTAAAGTATGCCTCATCTGATTGCAGTGGATGAGGTATTTTTCCTGGATGCTAAAGTTGCCAGGAAAGAGGGCTAGTTGGGGCAGCCAGGGTGGGTACAGTGTAAGTCCTTTGAGTTTGTATTCTATCCACAGGCAGGGAGGGACATGAGAGTTGGGCCTGAAAATTGTGCCAGTTCTATAGGTATACCAGGCATAGTTTTGCAGTGCAGGCTGGGTTAAGACAGTGGGGGGCCGGGGTTTGACAGCCTGGGATACTATAGATGTTTAGTAGTAAAAGGCAATTTTGTAGGAAGGCACCAGCACCGGACATGTTGGAGGCTGGAGCTGGTGTATGGCAGGGGGAAACTCTGTTGCTGCTCAACTGGGGTTGGGCAAGTTAAGAGAAGTAGCATGGTGGATTGTCCACCAGTAAAGAATTAACTCCACTGATGAGGGAGCTGAAGAATGTGGGGCCACTCGTGATTGCTGTTTGGGAAGAATAAAACTTATGCTTGTTCTACTAGCACATAGGGATAGGGCTGTGAGCAGGACAAGAGTGTGAGGATAGAGAATAAGAATTAGAGCAGATGAACTAGATTTGGAGGCAGTAAAGATGACTGCATATGCAGTGTGCAAAGACACTTCTTTGGGTTAAGATGCAGCTAGCAGGAATATGCCAATAAGGCAGGAAGGAGGTGGGGTTTACTCAATGAAAGAGCATTTCATTGAGGTCGGGCCAGGGAGGGTAGGTGGGACAAATGAGTTACTAAAAGTCCAGTCAAGGCTCGGCCTGCAGTCCCAAAAATTAGAATTGGAGCCTTGTCGACTGTGAGCCAATGGGGGAATTGGCCAGGAGCAAAGGCAGCAAAGGGAAGCCGAGCAATGAGCGATCCACCCCAATCAAATTAGCGGGTTTCAAACCACTGGTTTCTTTGGCTGAGAATAGTACTTGGGTTTCAGTGAAACCAGTGGCATCTCGGGCATGGTGCACCCGGCCTGGCAAGGTGGCTGGGGCTGCAGGAGCAGCATTGGAGTCTGCACAGGCTTACCTGCAGAGAGAGAGAGAGAGAGGGGGTGAGGAAAGAATTAGCCAGATATATCCTGCTGGCAGTTCAGTGTTAATAAGTGGGTGGGGGTCAGCTGGAGGAACAAAGGAAGTGAGATTTAGCAGAGGAGGGGCAGTTACAGAGGCAGGCTGGTAGAGAGACAAAGACAGGTAAAAAGTTGCTAGAAAGGTTTGGGGTCATGGGAGTTTCAGAAAGGGATGTAAGCATCTACCAAGAAATGGCAGCAGCACTAGCGTGAACAGGGGAGGAATAGAGCGGGGAGGGGGGACAGACAAATGGCACTTGTCTACAGCCAACAGAGCAGGGTAAGAAGAAACAAAATGGTGGTGTGCAGGACAATCCACTAGCAAGATTTACAGGTCTGGTTAGGAAGCAGCAGTGAAAAGGAGCTCAGTCAGGACTTTCCTGCCTCCCAAGTGGCTGGCGGCTTCTTAGGCAGGGAGTACCCAGCAGTTTAGGACAGCTTGGGATGGGGTATGGGCAGCAGACTGGCTGTGCTCTGGTTCACTCAAAGAGAGGTGGAGTACACCCAAAGCTTGCACAGCAAGGGAGGTGGTGTAAAGATAGGCAGGCTATGGTTAAAGGAAAAGGGGCAAAGGAGAAGTTAGAGAGGATGAAGAGCAGCCCCGAAATTTACATACAGTAGCAAAAACCATTTGAACACAGAATAAATTTCCCATTACAAAAAAAAAGAAACTGCTTCATAGCTGAGCATAAGACCCTGGAATTAATATGGGCTGGCTAGGATGCTTGTGAATTATCTACACTGAATCATAGTACAGCCAAGGTACAGCTGGTTACTTTAAACTCCGCAGTTAATATGGTGCGGCTAGGCAATTTGTTAAATATCCTTTAAATTAACACAGATCAAACTATTAAAAAAGCTGGTTAACAAAAGGCAGAGTTAAAAATACAGTGGTATCATAGACAAATTATAAGTCACTAAAAGTCCAGTTAAGACTCAGCCAGCAGTCCCGAAAATCAAAATTGGAGCCTTTTTGACTGTGAGCCAATAGGGAGTTGGCCAGGAGCAAAGGCAGCCAATGGAAGTAATGAGGAATCAGACCCAATCAAATTAGTGGGTTTCAAACCACTGGTTTCTTCAGCCGAGAAGCATACCTTGGTTTCGGTGAAGCTGGCAGCATCTCAGGCAGGGTGCACCTGGCCTGGCAAGGTGGTCAAGGCTGCAGGAGCAGCATTGTAGCCCACACATGACTTACCTGGGTTTCAGTGAAGCCAGTGGCTTCTCGGGCAGGGTGCCCCTGGCCTGGCAAGGTGGCTGGGGTTGCAGAAGCAGTGTTGGAACCTGCACAGGGCTTACCTGGGTTTTGGTGAAGTTGGTGGCATCTTGGGCAGGGTGTGCCCAGCCTGGCAAGGTGGCCAGGCCTGCAGGAGCAGTATTGAAGCCTGCACAGGGCTCACCTGGGTTTCAGTGAAACTGGTGGCATCTCAGGCAGAATGTGCCCAGCCTGGCAAGGCGGCCAGGGCTGCAGAAGCAACACTGGAGCCCACATAGGGCTTACTTGCAGAGAGAAAAGAAGGGGGTATACAGTCAGAAGGTATCCAATATAACATAACATAGGCAATCCATCAATGAAGAAAAAGCAAATTACAATGTAGTAATAAATAACAGAGCACTGCTATCCATAGATATACAAACATGAAACACCACCATATGCAAAACAAGAACATATGTTCTCAAGGAATAAGGTAGTAAAGCACTGGTACAAATACAGAAGATGAATTAACAGGTCAGGGTGATTAAGGCATAAAATCAGGTTTCTTTACCATAATATACAATACCCATCTTCTCCACAAGAGCTCAAAAGAATTAAGTCTGTTGTAAAGTCTAGCTGTGATTTTTTCCATGTGATAAATATTACAAACTATATTGTGCCAGACCTCTAAGGGGGGCACTTGTGGGGATAGCCAACCTTTCATAATGGTCTTATGGGCTGCTAACATCAAAGGAGGGATTAACCCACGACAGGGTATGGGTTTACTGAGCATTAATCCACACCTGGGAGGCGTTAGACTCCCGAGGCGAAGCTGAGTGATTTCAACCACCCAGACATTGATTAATGTTCAGTAAACCCATACTGTGAAATGGGTTAATCCTCTTGTAACATGGACAATGTTTTGTTAGAGTTTTGCCTAAAGAAACAGTGAAATAAATCCATGTGACCATGCAACTGTGGGTATATCAGACATTAATCTATGGTCAGGTGACCTGTTTGGACGAATCAGAAGACAGTATTTTAGGAACCCATGTTACAAATATGTAATAATTTACTGGTACTAAGTGCACAAAAGGTGAGTGGGGTGTCCAAAAAGAGAAATAATGTAGAGGTAAATTGAAGCCCCTGGCCACAAAGCTCAAATAAGCCTGACTGAAGCTTCTGAAAGAAAGGCCCCAGTACAGGACAAGACTAGAGAATATGAGCTAAAGCAGAAGAAGAGTGGCCACATCCCCTTCAACAGTGTGCACCCAGAGCATGCATGTACTTAATTTACCTAGCTGGAGTAATGAAAAACCGTATGAGAGTTTTCCAGGAGAATTCATGCCAGAAAGGGGAGGATGTTATCTTATTGGTACGGAGAAGAATATAGTCCCATTGTTGCTTAGTAATAACCTAATTAAGTTCCATTTGACAAAGGGCCTGAATATGGGCAATAGAATCAGACTGAAGATTTTGAAGGGCTTTACAGAGATGGGAGAGCAGATGTGTAGTCTGGAGCCCCACTGTGATGGAACACTCTATTAAAGTAACTATAGCAGGCAATTCTGTGCACTGAGAATCAGTATGTAATCGAGTTTCTAGATAGTCTCATGCTTGCAGATATCTAAAAAACAAAGTTGGGGGAGGTGATATCAACATGAGAGATTGTAAAAAGACTGTATGTTCCTGCTCTGTAAGTGCCAATAAGTGAGACCCAAGTGGGACCACCTAAGATAAGTTAGATCCAGCTTTGCAGGAAGGAAATCTGCAGATCCAACTATTGACAGAAATCTGTACCAGAACTGTTGAAGATCCAGCCGATTCAATAGCTTAAACCATAAAGCAAGAGTATCCTCAGTATATGGATCAAAAGTGGGACTGAGATCAGGAGAGGGTAAAGACATCAGTAGAGAAGTAGGAAAAGAAGAAGGAAAACAACATTGGAAGGATTAATGTTAGATGCATTTATAATCTCTGAGTTAGAACAGTTAGTACACAAACGAACAAGGGGATCTAATATCCTGGGCCTAGTGCTAACAAATATAGAACGAGAAATTTCTAACCTATCCATTAGTGGATCAGTTGATAATAGTGATCACAATACTATCATGTTCAACATAAATAGACATCAATTCTGTACTGGTGAAACTAACTAATTTTATAACTATAACAACGCTGACTACATAAAAGTAAATAATGCATTAAAAGGTTACAACTGAGAAACTTTATTGAGTAATTTAAGCCTAGATCAAAGCTGGACATTATTTAAATCAATAATTGGTGAATTAGAAAAATTGTATGTACCAGTTAAAAAAATTCATAACCATAAGGGCAAAATCCTTGCCTGGCTTATTAAGGCTGTTAGACATCAAATAAACTGTAAAGAGAGGGCCTTTAAGAAAATAAAGAAAACCCAAAGCTATGAAAACATATCTGACTATAAAAGTCAGCTGAAATAAACAAAAAATATTATAAAGAATGAAAGAAGAAAGATAGAAACCAAATTAGCCCTAGCTAGAGATGCAGCAAATTTTTAATCTGCTGGTGAAGTGAAGTAAGCACTATAAAGTGCTCAGTTCATGTTGTCATCATTACTTCGCATTGCCATTATGCCTTAACGCGAAGTAAGGTGAAGTGACAAGTAAATAGGCAGACTCCCACACATCACATGGCTTACCGTACTGTAAGTCACATGCTTTAGCCAGGCAGGAAGGAAATGAGTCAGAAAAGCAGTTTCACTTTCTCCTTTGCATTCGTAGAGGGAGAAGGCTTTGTGAGAGAGCAGTATAGGAGTCTGTGACAAAGTGCTTAATTGCCTTTCTAAAACAACAGCTTTTTTAAAAGTAAGTTTGCCAAAAAATGGCAGGCCAATTTGTCCTGGGACACAACCAGGAATATAGTAGCTAGGAGAGTCGGGGGGGGGCCTCAAGGGGAGAAGCCAGCTGAAATCACACAAGGGCAGGTGACACACAGAAGGAGCACTGGCCATTGGCTGGGGGGAGGGGCCTGGGGAAGGGTCTGAGACAAAGGCAACTGGGGTACTTAAGGGCTTGCAGTGGTATGTTTGCCCTCTTTCTTTGCTGAAAGTTTTCTGAGATTTCAGCACATTCATTGGCACAGGTAAGGCACAGTTACAAATTTTGGTTGTTATCAAGCTAAACTGAGGTAGTTGAAGTGTATGCAAAAGATCTCTGGTCTCAGGTTTGGGATACTGTTTAGTAGTTGGCTTGGGTAGGTCTGCAGCGAGCATTTGGTTGGCGTTCACACGGCAATGTACCAAGCTGTTTTGTGGTTGTTTACAGAATGGGGCCTTCAGGCCACAGTGAACACAGTTTCGGGCAACATGGTAGCAGGGGACTAGGAAGCACTGTTTCATTGTCTGCCTGGATAGCACTGCAGCGAGTGCATGGTAGGGGGTAACACGGCATCGGAATGAGTTGTTTGTGGGCTGTCACAGAATGTGGCCTGCGAGCCACAGCTAGCGCAGATTGGGGTAGGGTGGTAGTAGGGGTTTATAGGCCTGCCAGGAGATTTAATGGATGGGATCGAGAATCCGATAGTTGGGAGAGGAGACATGGGGCAGTCATGGCCAGAATGAGCAGTAAAGTGACTAGGGCCACGGAAGCATGCCATCTGCACAGATGCCCACCGATGGAGGAAGAGGATAGAGTTGAATGTGTGACCCAGGAGCGTACGGTGTATGCAGTGGCCAGCTGGTGACTTCTGAGACAGACAGGCCTACCAGGGCAGCTTGGCATGCCGCATGGTCGTGGCCGCCATTTTTCTTGCAGAGATAGGTGATTGCCTTGGAGCACATGGCAGGGGGAGGGTGGAGCAGGGAGGGAATGACATGAGGGAGCCTAATTTCAACAAAACTGGGGCCAGGACTTGGATGGTAGATGGCCAGTAAGCCTGCTTTAGGTCCATACCACCATGTGGGGCTGGTCCATGGATGCATGCTGAGGTGCGAACACCTGCCTGGGCAGCGGATGACTTGTGAGTGCGATTTTGGCTGACACTGGGATGTGAACCGGGGAGGCCTACTGGGACAATGCAGCATGCTGCAGTGTCACACCACAAATTTCCAGAAAAGGAAAGCCCTTGGGAGTGCTTTGGATCACCTTGGCAGGGTCGAGATGTTGTCTCGTGGGGGGGTGCACTCAAAACGTAACAGAGGGTTTGCAGTCAGGCCTAGAGTGATGGGGACAGCTAGACCAGTGAAGGCCCGGACTACTACATTTTGGTGGGGGGGGCATCTTTGCATGGTCAAGGCGCATGCATACCCACGGCAGGCGGGGTTGGACCTAGGAAGACAGAAGGGGCTTAAATCCAGCATTCTGGTGCAAAGGGAGGGCGGAAAGGATAAGGTCCCCCCATGCTTAAAGGAAGGGGGAGAGTTGTGGCACATGGTCCTTGTTCACTATGGGTTGCAGGCCGGAGCCAGCAAGGAAACTCTGCCAGATGAAAGGCAAGTTATTATTGCAACCTGGGGCTAGTATCTGATCCCAGGGGCTGGCCTACTAAGCTGTGTGGAATATATGGCTGTGATGACCAGGAGCAAGTTTTGATGCAGGACAGGAGGCGCCATCAGAACCGGGGGGGGGCGCCAGCTTGGGACTGGGTTGCAGGAGGATTGGGGCCTAGTATGTGCAGCAAGAGGGAGGCTGCAAAGGTGGAGATGGATAGGGGGCCAGATCGCAGTGTGGGAGACCTATTTCACAAATTTTTTGCGTGCTGCTAGGGAGAGATGGCACCAAAGAGAGCCCCGACATCCAGCTCTTCCATGCTTGCAGAGGCTGCAAAACTGATGGCGCAAATGACCGAGTTGATTAAGGCAGCTAAGAAGAGGGAGGCCGAGGAGGAGGGCTCAGAAAAAATGAAAAGAGTGGGATAAGTGGGTCGGCTTGGGGAAAGGCAAAAAATGACCAATGGGGGCAGGACCCAGTGCACCGGCAGTGCCAAGATCAGGATAAGGTGGACATGAATAATGAGGCAAACTTACAGGAGTATATTGAGGGTTTTTTAGGTGACATGGGGAAGGAGGGAGTGTCCAAAATTGAAACAGCATTACGGGCCATTAAAGAAAAGAAAAAAGGAGACAAAGAGGTGTCGGGCTCACCAAGGGGGGCACGGAAACTGTAGGACGGTCCCACCAGGTTTCACCCTGAGCGACCATGTGCCAGCGGCAATCAAAGAAAAAAATTTGGAAAGGTGAATATGTTGATATCTTTGGGCTGGTCGATGAAGAGACAGCCACCAGATGTGAGCAGAAGGAGTCAGTGGGTAAGTCGGAGATGGCGATAGCATTGGCAGTGATGGGACACAAGGTGGATGAGGCCAGGTTTAAAGGAAAAATTATTGACACATGGCAAGCGGGGTTTTTGATCTATATCACTTTGGTGCTCGAGAAGCAGCCCAATCTAGCAATCCCACTGCTCACCTATATGGCAATCATCAGGGACGCATACCGGGCAAAACTAGGTTTTGGATGTCTCAAGTACGATGAGGCGTTCCGGAGATGTATGGCAGTAAAGGGCGACTTGAGGTTGGATTGCACCAATGCTGAGTTCTGGGTTCAGACTTTGTCTGGAGTGGCAGTTGAGCAAGAAACCAAACAAGTAAAAAGGGTGCAAGCCCAGGTGCCAAGACATGCTGGGCTTACAACCGGAGCCTCATGTAACTGGCCCAGCTGCAAGTTTAAGCACAGCTGCTCACAGTGTGGGTCACACCCAGTCACAAACTGCAAGGTAGGTGGCGACAAGGGCAGACTAACCAGTGGGCAGGCTCAGGAGCTGCTTTTTTGGAACAGCAGGGGGGAGCCGGCAGGGGTCGGGGGTCCCAGGGAGAGGAGGTTATGCAAGCAATTACGGATGGAACTAGATTGGAACGGCCGGAACAGAGGTGGAGATATTGTCTAGCCCACACGCCCATTAGGTGGCTGGTGGTGGTGGATCACTGGACCAAATATTACCCTGATAAGAAAGGGAAGAGTTGTTAGAAAGGTTTTTGGGGGGTTGCATTAGGTTTGGGGGCATGGGTGGGGATGTGGGCTAAGAACTTGGGATCTTTACAAGGTAAAGAAGACATTGTCCAGGAGAAGATCCAGAAAGAAGTAAGGGCAGGGCAGGTGGAGGGTCCGCTGTTCCAACCCTCCTGCATGAGTTTCTGGGTCTCACCCCTAGGATTGGTACCTAAGAAGCAGGAAAGGGACTTCAGACTCATCCATCACCTGTCCTACCCAAAAGAGGGGTCAGTGAATGGAGTGATTCCTGAACCTCTCAGCATGGTCTCTTACGCGTCACTGGACCAAGCGATAGAGGTGATCTAGGTGGTTGAGGGGGCATGGTTGGCCAAGACTGACGTTGAATCCGCATTCCGGCTGTTCCCAGTGTGGCCAGCAGACTGGGAACTTCTCGGTTTTCAGTTTGAGGGTGGCTTGTACTTTGACAAGGCAATGCCCATGGGATGTTCCGTGGCCTGCGCAATGTTAGAGGTTTTTAGCTCATGGGTACAGTGGGTGTTCGGGTGATGGTATGGACACAGAAGGGTAGTTCATTACTTGGATGATTTTCTATTGATAGGGTCCAGTCAGGCCGAGGCAGGTAAGATGTTAGCAGATTTCCAGTATATGTGCAGGACAATAGGGATCCCATTAACAGCCGGAAAAACCGAGGGCCCAGCGCGTAAGCTACAGTTCCTGGGGATCGAGGTGGACACGGAGGAAGAGTGTTTTCACCTCCCAGGGATTAAAGTAGCACGGCTAAAAGGGCTGCTTGCATCCGTGGGTGGGAGGAGGAAGGTGCCGCTGGTACAGGTACAACAGCTACTGGGGCACCTTAATTTCACCTGCAAGGCCATAAGCCCAGGCAGGGCATTTACTAGGAGGTTGGGGAGGGTCACGGGAAAAGCAAAGCTATCTCATCACTGGGTTGACATCAACAGAGGGGTGAAGGAGGACTTACGGGTATGGGAGATATTCCTGGAATCCTACAATGGGGTGACATTCTGGCAAGAGGATTGGGCCTCCAACACAGACCTGGAGCTGTACACAGATGCAGCCGGGGCCTGGGAATGGGGGCCTATTTTCGGGGGAATGGATCTCGGAGGCTTGGCTGGCTCAATGGCAGGAATGGGGATGGATGAGGGACATCACGTTCCTTGAAATGTTCCCGATTTGAGATGCTGTGGAAGTATGGGGTACACAAATGGCAGGGCGTCACATAGTTTTCTGGTGCGATAACAAGAGCATGGTGGATGTGATTAATAGACAGACAGGCAGGACAGAATAGGTAGGGGTAGTGCTGAGGGGCATGATTTTGTTGGGTTTGCGGCTCAACCTGTCTTTCAAGGTGAGGTACATTGAGGGTGCACAGAACGAGGTAACTGACTGTTTTTCTCGTTTTCAGATGGAGTGCTTCTGAGCGCTGGCACCACAGGCCATGCTGATCCAGACCAGTATACCGGATCAGCTGTGGGAAGTTGGAGAGAGAAAGCCAGGGTGTTATACAAAGGGTCATGGGCGGCCGGCACCTTAAGGGCATATGAGAAGGTGTAGGCAGATTTCCAGACATTCAGGGCCAGAATGTGGTGAAAGACAGGCCAACCAGTTAAGGAGGAAGAGGTAATGCAATACGTAGTGGAGAAATGGGAGGAAGGTCTGGCGCACACCACTATGGGTGTCCAGCTGGTAGGAATCAGATGGATTTGCAAGGATAGGGGGTGGGTAGATTTGACAGCCAGCCTGGCCATCTGATGGATGGTAGCAGGGTGGCAGAAGATTCAGGGAAAATGGCAGGATGGGAGAAAGCCCTTGATGGGGCCCCTACTCGCAAAGGTAATGAGGGCAGTTGGCCATGTATGCTATTCAGCAAATGAGTCCTGCTTGCTCAAGGCCATATTTGTCATCATGGCAAAGGGGGCTTTTCGGGTCAGGGAAATGGTAGCTCCTAGGAAAGGGTCGACCGATGCAGGGTTGCAGGAGTTGTGTCTGAGGTTGGGAGAAGAGAAGGTAAGAATTCTGCTGCAGAGGTCAAAGACAGACCAGATAGGGAAAGGGGTCATGGTGGAGCTACAGAGAGAGGGGACGATAGAGGTATGCACAGCCAGGCGATGTGAGCTTATGCGAGGATCAGAGGGTGAAGAAAAGGGCCCTGGTTTGTGCACGGGGACAGGTCCCCAGTGACAGGTTTCCAGGTGGGGGCAGTCCTGTAGTCCTGCATTGGCATATGTGGGTGAGAATCCCAATGAGTTTGCCCCCCATTCCTTTCGAATTGGAGCGTCTTCAGAGGCGGCGGTGTTAGGTGTAGGTGAGGAGGAGGTCATGAGTATTGTGAGATGGGCATCGAACTGTTATAAAAGATACTTAAGGTATTTACGGTGGCTAACTGGTATCCTCCTTTTTCTCCCCTCAGCAGGGTCCAAGAGGCACATATGGATCATGGGGGCACTCTTTTATCTACTGGGCAGAGAGATTTGCAGATGCCACAAGAATGGGGATGCAGCTGAGACCAGGACATGAGCACACAAAAGTGAGATGGAGGGGCCTGAGGGGCATGAGGTGGCCGCAGCTGCTGCCTTTGTTAGACTAGCTACGGGTCCGGTGGCCCATTCCAGATTATATCATCATTTATCTAGGGGGCAATGATTTGGGGACTATGCCCTGGGGATCCTTGATGAAGGACATTATAACAGATCTCGAAAGGGTGAAGAGATGGTGGCCCAGGGTGGTACTTGGGTGGTCCGAGATTACATCTCGGAGGGTGTGGAGGGGAGGCAAAGAGGCCCCAGGTGGTGGAGATAGTGAGAAAGTGCCTGAACAGGAAAGTAGCCAGGGCACTGATCGAGATGGGGGATCCATAAACAGCACAGGGACATTTAATTTGATCAGCAAGCAGGGTTCAGATCGGACTGCGTCCATCTCACCGAGTTTGGCATGGGTTTGTTCCTTCGGCCATTCAGGGAGATAGTGGAGGGCATAAATAGGAGGGCTTTGAAGGACTAGCCCACAAGAGGGGAGCCTCATCTTCCATTGCAAGCTGGAGATGGTGCAACAGAAGGGTTGTTGGGAGCAAGGGAAAACAGGAGGGGCAGATAGCAACATTAGGACATGATGCCAGGAAGAGCATGGGTGCGTGCGTGCTCCATTACAGTGAATGTCCAATTGTCTGGCAGCTTTCTGAATGTTTCCGTATGTAATAATGGTCAGTTTGTGGTGAAACGTGTGGGCACATTTCCAGTAAGAAGAGCCATGTTAGTGAAAACGTTCCTACATTTCACCACAAAGTGAACCTTATAACATAATGAAACATTGGGATAGCTGCTGGACAGTCACTACAGTGGAGCATGCACCTGCACTCCCCCTGGCATCACATCCTAATGTTGCTGAGAAAGGGGGGAAGAATGTGGGCGGCTTTTCAGAATGGGAATTCCTCCATCACCTGACACACTGTAATGAAATTTCGGGCGGTTTTACAGAAATTGTGAAAAGAAGCGTATCATTCAAGTCACATCTCGGAGTAACTAGTGGTTGTGGCAATGTAAAGTAGCATAACAAGTACAGCTCAAAATTGTCATGACATTCTTGTAATGCTGCTTTAATTGATAATGTCAGTATGACATCATGAGCTCACAACAATCACACAACACACAAAATGCATCCCCAGAATTAATGGTGCACCTAGTCATGTGTGCAGTGGTGACACAGAGTCCCCAGAGTTTTTCTGCAGGCCCAAAATGCATCCTCCTTGTGTGCAGAAAATTGACAACGGGTAGCACAGTGAAATGAGTCTGTTTCAGCACACACAAAGTCCCCCTGAATAAAATGATGACCGTGAGCATCCTGTTGCTGGTCCAATGTGTTCTGCGAGGTGATTTGAGCAAATGCAATGTGATCATCTCAACTGGACGAAAGGGTGCCCTTTGGCTGTACACTAATAGTAGCCTTGGTGAGTAGATATATATATAGATATATGTTTGTGTATTTTGTATGTGAGGAGGGGGGTTGACAAGGACATGTACTCATGGTATTGTTCTGTATCACACACAGGTCACAGAAACTGTTGGTGTGCACATTCCAGTGCTCAATGAGAATTTTTTGTGTTGAAATTGGAAATGGATAAATCTCAAGCACATGAAGGTAAGTATTTTTTTTTTTGTGGGGGTGGGGGGGAATCATATGTGCAGGTTTGTCCGTAATGGTTTCTTGTTTTGTTACTTCTTCACAGATTTCATCTGCATCCTTCTGGAGTCCAGTTCTTTAATGATGGTCACGGTCATCTAATGAAACGACTTCTACGTGTTGCATGTGTGCCAATCCTGGGGGTGGGTGCCTGATGATGTTGAAGAACTTTTTTGGATAAGACCACTTTGACAGAACAACAAAGCATCTGGAAGTTTCCTAAAAAAAAACAAATGAATGACTTCTTATAACTTAATTGTTATTTCTCCCTCCCTGGTTCTCAATCTCAAGTCAAGTTACATTTCAAACCCACATCTTGTCAACTAACACAACCTGTGTACAATATTTGCTGCAGTCTTTACAAAACAATAAAATGGATGAAATAAAATCTTCATACTTACCAGAATGGATTTCACATGGATATTCCATAGGTTCCTCTCTGTACAGTACAGCTGCAGCACCATTCCCACCAAGCCGAGTTTTAGTGATTGAGACTTTTTTTGTTAACCTGTAAAAAAAACAAAATCAGTGTACCGTATGTGTTTTACCATTGCGGATCTGAAAAGCTACAGAAAACAAAACATACAACTAAAGGAAGTAAAACAGCATAACATACATGAGAACATATACTCACTTTATGGTTGTAATATTAAGAAGCTTTGTGTCTGTGGCTGATGGATATGGTGGTCCGGACAGACTCATGCTCTGTGGTGGCAGTGGCTAACTTCAGTCCCAGTGGTGGTGGTCTGAGGGTCATACAGACTCATGGTGGCAGAGGCGAACATCAGTCCTGGTGGTGATGGTCTGGGGGTCAGACAGACTCATGGTGGCAGTGGCGAACATTAGTCCCGGTGGTGGTGGTCTGGGGTCAGACAGACTCATGGTGGCAGTGGCGAACATCAGTCCCCATGGTGGTGGTCTGGGGGTCAGACAGACTCATGGTGACAGTGGTGAGCATTAGTCCCAGTGGTGGTGGTCCGGGGGTAAGACAGACTCCGGTGGCAGTGGTGGCAGGGGTGAACATCAGTCCCAGTGGTGGTGGTCTGAGGTCAGATAGACTTATGGTGGTAGTGGTGGCAGTGGCGAACATCAGTCCCGGTGGTGGTGGTCCTGGGGTCATAGAGAGTCATGTTGGCAGTGGTGGCAGTGGCGAACATCAGTCCCAGTGGTGGTGGTCTGGGGTCAGACAGACTCATGGTGGCAGGGGCGAACATCAGTCCTGATGGTGATGGTCTGGGGGTCAGACCGACTCATGGTGGCAGTGGTGGCAGTGGCTAACATCAGTCCCGGTGATGGTGGTTCGGGGGACAGACAGACTCATAGTGGCAGTGGCGAACATCAGTCCTGGTGGTGGTGGTCCAGGGGTCAGACAGAATCATGGTGGCAGTGGTACCAGTGGTGAACATCAGTCCCCGTGGTAGTGGTGCAGGGGTCAGACAGACTCATGGTGGCAGTGGTGGTAGTGGCAAACATCAGTCTCGGTGGTGGTGGTCCAGGAGTCAGATCAGTCCCCATGGTGGTGGTCGGAGGGTCAGACAGACTCATGGTGGCAGTGGCAAACATCAGTCTGAGTGGTGGTGATCCGGGGGTCAGACAGACTCATGGTGGCAGTGGAGGCAGTGGGTAAACATCAGTCTCAGTCGTGGTGGTCTGGGGTCATCAGACAGACTCATGGTGGCAGTGGCTAACGTCAATCCCAGTGGTGGTGGTGTTGGTGGTCCGGGGTAGCACACCTCCTTTTAACAACTTCAGTTAAGCTGCCAAAATTAACCACATCATCATCCTTATAAAGAAAGCTTCCCTCACAGTCATCTATGTCTGAAGTCTGACCACTGGGAAATTCTTTCTCCATTGTGTCATCATCTACATCAGTGGTGGGCCATTTCAGGCAGCCACTGCCAGTGCCACCAGGATGGTCCATTTCCACATCACCAAAACCACCATGACTAGGCCAGGGTATGAATACCGAGGTTGCAGTCTATGCTGGTATGTGCCTCTCATTCATTTAAATGAATGTTATCAAACTAACATTTGCAGGAGACAGGTTTGTCTGATGATCCCTGACTATTGCACCTGCTGATCTGAATACCCTCTCAACACTTACACTGGAAGGTGGGCATGTGAGGTACTTCAGTGCCACTGCAGTCAGCTCTGGCCATTCACTCACCTTTCCACTGCAGTACAAAAGAGGATCTTCAGTTATTGTCAGATGCCTGTTTTCAGACAAATATGACTCAACCATTCTCTGAGCCGCACTAAGTCCAGTTGGTGATGCATCATCCTGTTCTCCCAAATCATTTATTTCACAAATACCCACTTGGGACAAAGCCTCCCAAAGTGGGTTGATGCCAGCCACTTTGGATGACAGACCACCTGGAACTGCTGTCCCCTTCCCCTTGCAGGATATGCTTGATAGTCCTACAGGTACACCTTCAGCCAGATTATGCTGCTGAGGTTTGCTGACCTTGGCACGTGACTTCAGTGCCCCATGAACCAAGCACACCAGATGACCACTGATATTTTGTACCTGTTCAAGCCCTCCCTCCAGTACTGATACAATTCCACGTTTGTATTGTGGGTCCAGCATTGTTGCTATGGCAAAGTTGTTGCTACGCTGAAAGCTCACAATGTGATGATTCTGGTTGAATACTATCAGCATGTGTTGCAGCAACATCAAGGCCATGCTGTACATTCACCAATGTCTGCCTCAGAACCCACAGCAGTGGAATTGATTGGCTAATGGAGACAGACTCACCACTCACTGCCTGTGTGGCATGTTCAAAAGGCCGCAAAATTGTTATTACAGAGTCCATGAGGTGCCACTGTTCAGTCGTCACAGACATGGCGGCCCCGGAACTGTCACGGCTATTATATATCACAAGATATTCTGAGATGGCTTTGTATTGTTCATACAACCTCTCTACCATATATAAAGTGGAGTTCCATCGGGTGACAACTTCCAGCTTCAAGCTGTGCTGAAGCAGGCTGTTTTGTATCTGCAACTGCCACAGTTGGTCACAGGCCTTTCCAGATCTTGAAAAGTGAGAGCAGATATGTTGTGCAATGGTCAGCATTTCCTTTACATCAGGGTGCTGCAGAAACTTCTGCACCACAAGATTTAAACAGTGGGCCATGCATGGAAAACGAAAAAAACCACTATTCGTGATGCATTTCACCACATTTGACCCATTGTCACTTGTTATGAACCCAGTTCTCAGGGACAGAGGGTTTAGCCATTTGTCAGTTTCAGTCAGTACTATGTCCAGCATGTTCTCACCAGTGTTTGAACAGGTCACATTGCGCATAGCAATCAATGCATGCTGTCGAATTCCTGGAAGAGTGCTACTGCTACAATCCACCTTATTGCACTGATTATTCACACTACCAACATCCCAAACAACCCCAGGCACCTGTGCCCGGTGTGCAGTTATACACAAATATGAACTCCCCGCTGTTTTACCACTTGTCCACATATCCCTACTTAAATGGATGAATGGAGAGGAGGAATGTTGAAGGGCATGTCTCACTGAGTCAGACACAGTGCGGAACAACTGGGGGACAGCACAGGTAGAAAAGTATGTCCTGGATGGGACTTTCCATTTTGGACAGGCACGTGCAGCAAACCACTGGAACCCAGAATTCTCCACGAAGGAGAAGGGCAAAAGATCAATTGCCAGCATTTCCACTACAGTGGCATTAAGTTCACATGACACTTTATGATTCAGGGGGTACTTCAGCTTTTGTGCAAAAACACTCTGTAACATGGGCTAACTTAAATGTTTTACACAGAGTGTGATCACAAATGGTTGGGCTCTGTGATGAATGGCATTGGCAGAGGGTGAAGTGCGGACGTTTGATGAAGACGGTTGCACAGGTGATGATGGCAAACCCAAAAATGCTGTTATTTTGCCAAATTTGCCAACCGGGGTTGATGTACCACTTGCACTAGACATACTACATTCACCACCACCACCACCACAAAAACTGCTACTCTCACCAGCACTGGACAACGTTTCAAAGTCATCATGGTCCTCCACCTCATCATGCCTGTAGTAATCCTCTGCTCTTATTACCTCATTACTGCCCACGTTTAATTTAGTACTGGACTTCACAGTCATGGAAGGGGATAACATGCTCGCTATGGCTACCGGTGACGAGAGTGAATGCCCCACTTTGGTATTAGCTGCCAGTTTGTGCTGGTCCACAGTGTCAAGTGCCTATTCTTAAGATGCGTATGCTGTCCTCCTGTGCCCAGATGGCTCCCCTTTTTACCTCGACTCATGCATGTGGCAAACCTGGCAGATTGCAAATGACTCATCATTTGCATCTTGAACAAAAAAATCCCAAACAAGGGATTGTAATGCTCTGCTTTTAACATGTCCATGAGGTGGCTTATTTAAGTCCATTATTTTAAGCACTCAATTGGGGAGGCACATGATGATTCAGGCACTGCACACCTGGACTGCAACTGACCACCACGACTACCTATCAAATTTATTACTGGGTCATCATCCTCAACCAAAACCGGTAAATCACAAGTTTTTATGGGGGGGGCATTCCTGCAAACAGACTCAGACACAGCCACTTTGAATTTCTTTTTCTCTAGTTCCCAACTGAGGTCAATTACTTCATCATCATAATCATTAACATCACACACATCCCCATCTTCTGCTTGGATGCTAGCATGTGGACTGCATGTTACAACAACAGCAACATCATCGTCATCATCACATTCATCATCAGCATCTACACCAACATCACCTGATATTTTTTCACCACACTGTGAATCACTACATGGAAAATGTGTGACATTAACTGCCAGTGCCACGGTGGCTGAAATATCACATTGTATGCTATTGTTGACATGATTATCAGAATCCTCAGGTTCAGTTACTGGGATGTTACTGTGAAGTATGACATCATCTACGCTGCCACTCACTTGCACTGCTTCACACTCAATATTTTTGGATACGGTACACTGGTCGGAATTTGATCTTGATGCACCAATACTAATACTACTACCACCACTACCACCAGTAACACTAACTCCACCGTCTGGGAAAACATCATCTCCTCCAACTATGAGTGAAGCTACTGATTGGACTGTAAAAAACACTGCAGGAGAAATACCTTTCCTCACATCAGCAGCAATGCACTTCTGCATCTGCGTATGACCACGCCCACAGACTATCTTATTGCCTGAAATGCCATGGCGAGAAACAGCTTTGCTTGCATATCTCTTTGCAGGCATTTTAGGGGATCAACCATAATATTATAACCAAATTTAGATTTTGATACGTTCACTCTCTGATTCAGGGGCCGCTAGATGTGAAGCCAAAAAACAACTGTAGCTTCAGCAACAGATAAGAGACTAGTCTGTCACGCCATGAAAACAACTTCAGTAACCAGTGGTGCTGATGAGGTCACAAAAACAATCCAATCTGGTAAAATATTCCTTCTGCTGGTGGGGGTGGGGGGAGCACTGACTGCAGATTTTTATGGCAGCACAAGCAGCAAAACAAAGAACAGATACCACGATCGCAGTAAAAAAATCAGGCAGCTGTAGTGGATAGATGGTTCACACTGCTGCGCCTGCAATTACACTAGTCTGTGGCACAATAAAAGGTGTATTAGTTGATGTCACACAGCACCACACACACAATCACACACACACACACACACCACACAGACACACACACACACACACACACACACACAGAACAGTTTGTCTACAATGCTGAATGGGTAATGGGTAACAGAATCAAAAGTTCAGTAATATGCCACGTATTGTAAAGTAAACAACCCGAAATTAAGAACTGCTGCACCAGATCCACACAACACACTAACAGCAAGAAAATGTCAACAATTACTGACAATATTACTATGTGTTCATTAACACAGTCAGTTATATAACAAAAATATAACCATAAAACAAAGAAATCACTATTTCCCCAACTTAAATCTACCTACACCATAGATACGCCCCTTCCCCAAAGCACAATTTCACTGTCTTTCACTACACACACACTCAATGTTCTACATTAACATTCAAAATCCACACAAAAACAAAAATGCTCAATGATATAAGTACAGGAGGGTTTCCTACAATCAATGAACTAAAGTTTGAGCCCCCCAAAAATGCAAAAACGTTATTTTAACAGCTTTTAGATGGTTTCAATCACAGACAGCTCTCAGAGCACACTGTCTCCTACTCCTTCCTACACAAACTACCCTGAACTGAGACCGTGCAGATCAATATAGAACCCATGGGACCTGAAATCCCATGAATCACTGCAAAATTCACCTTCAGAGCTCAAAAACAAGGCGAAGTGAGGCGAAGTGCATTGTCCTCAATGCACTTCGCCTTAAATTTGGTGGAGTAGTAGTCTGGGGAGGCGGAGTAGTGCAAAGTCATTGTTTTCAATGAACTTTGCATTACTCATCATAACATGAAGTACTCAGCTTCGCATTGCGGAGCACTCCGTGAATCCACCTTTGCTCCGCGAATCACTTCATGGAGCGGATTGAGCCCACTTCGACCACCACTAGCCCTAGCCAAAAACCCTAAAGCATTTTTTTCATATATCAATGCCAACAAGCTACAAGATATGGACTCAATTGTGCTTGATAAAAATGGAATTGAAATAACTGACCTCTTAGAAATAGGCAATGTAATGAATCAGTTTTTTGGGAAAGTATTTAACAATGACCCTTAGGTCATTAATAGAAAAATGGATCCTATACTAGTTGAATTAATAACTACAGATGAAATAATAGTAGCAATAAAGGAACTAAAAGCTGATTCAGCAACCGGACCAGCTGGAATTAGTCCAAAAATTATAAAAAATACACTGCAGTCACTCTCCCTACCACTCAAAATAATTTTTAATAATTAACTTTCTTCAGGATCTCTGCCTAATGAGTGGAAACAATCTGTTGCAGTTCCCATATATAAAAAAGGGAAGTAGAAAGGATACAGAGAACTATAGACCTATCAGTCTCACATCGGTGGTTGGTAAAACCATGGAGAGAACGCTCAAAAAAAGACTAGGATGTGAGATTGATAGATCTGGAATAACAGATCTGAGACAGCATGGTTTTGTAAAGGGAAGATCATGCACAACTAATCTTATTAGCTTCTATGAACCAGTGAGCACGTCATTGGATAGGGGTACACCAGCTGATATTATTCATTTGGACTTTAAAAAAGCCTTTGATAATGTATCTCATTACATTCTTGTTCAAAACCTGTTTGATTTAAAGTTTAATAATTACATTATTAGTTGGATAGCTGAATGGTTAACCAATAGAAGTCAAGTTGTCTATATTAACAATGTTCACTCTAACCCTATACTAGTGACCAGTGGGGTTCCCCAGTGCTCAGTTCTGTGCCCGTTGCTGTTTGGTATATATATTTCTGATATTAATAGGGGAATCATGAGTACTATCAACAAATTTGCTGACAACACTAAGATTGGAGGAGAAGTTAATGATCAAATCAAGATTGCAGCAATGCAGAATGGCTTATACTTATACTCGAATTATGGGCAAAAAAACAATATGTCCTTTAATGAAGAAAAATGCATTTTCATACATTTGGGACATCGGAATCATTGTGCTGACTATTATCTAAACAACAAAAAAGCTCAAGAAGTCAGGGACATAAAAATATTTTGGAAATATTATAAATAATCAGCTAACGCCAGGAAACCATTGCAGACAGATTGCTCTAAGATTGCATTTTATTTTAAACTCAATCAAACAATCTTTCATTAGCAGGCAGGAAACATGCATCATGGCATTATATAATTCACATATCAGACCTCATTTAGATTATGGTACTGCTTTTTGGGCACCCTACCTTACTAAGGATAAGAAGTTATTGGAGGGAGTACAGAGAAAAACTACCAAACGTATCCCAAGGCTCTTTCTGGCAGAATAGAACTGATTGCAGAGCAAGAAACAGAAGTCCAGAACTACATATTTTTTACTAATTAATCACTTCTGTCTCAGCAGGAGTAGTACCTGTTTGGATTAAGCAAACAGATACTTTATTAGAAGAAGGGGGTCTCATTTAAGTAAAAAAAGTGTTTTTTCTGAGGAAGGGAGCAGTATCAGCTTAATTTACTGAGAGCAGAGAGTGAATCTAATTGGGGGTGTGGCTTAACAGCTTAGGTGTACAAAAGCAGCTGTCTCCATTTACAGCTTCGGGCTCTTTCTGGCAGAAGAGAATTGGTTGCAGAGCAAGAAACAGAAGTCCAGAACTACATATTTTTACTAATTAATCACTTCTGTCTCAGTAGGAGTAGTAACTGTTTGGATTAAGCACAGACAGAGGGCATTGGTACTCATCAACATACCAGGATACACAGTCTACAGGAGGGACAGAGTGGGTAAAAGAGGAGGAGGAGGAGGAGTAGCTCTCTATATAAGGGAAGGGATTAAAGCAACAGAACTAAAGAGTAAACAGGAAGTTGATGAGTCACTATGGGTCACCCTGGAGACATGAAATGGCACCACAATCCACATGGGGGTTGTGTACAGACCCCCATCTCAGGGGGAGGAAATGGACAAGGAAATGATAGAAGTCATCCTTATAGTGGCAGAAAAAGGGGAGCTATTGTTGATGGTGGACCTGAATACACCATATGTTAACTGGAGTACTTTTGCTGCAGGCACATCCAAGAGCAGGGTCATTCTTGTTGCCCTACAGGGGGCATGCCTCAGACAGCTAGTGTTGGAACCCACTCAGGAGGGAGCAATCTTAGACCTGGTACTCTCAAATGGGGAAGGAGAAAGGATCTCAGATTTAGAAGTGGGTAGCCATCTGGGTACAAGTGACCACCAAAGAGTGTGGTTCACAATAAACACAGCCATAGAGTCAAGCCATACAAAAACAAGAGTATTGGACTTTAGGAAGGCTGACTTTGGGAAAATGAGAGAGCACCTTAGAAAAGCACTAGCAAACGGGCAAGATGGAGGGATGGAGGAACAATGGGGAATAATCAAAACTGCCATCGCAGAGGCAACAAGCCTTTGTGTGAAGCAAATCAATAAAAAAAAATGAAGGAAAAAAAACTATGGTTCTCAAAAGAGGTGGCAGGGATGGTTAAGGAGAAAAGGATAGCATTCAGGAAATATAAAGAAACACAGAAGGAGTAGGACAGAAAACTTTATCAGTTAAAGCAGAAGGAGGCAGGAAAGGCAGTCAGAATAGCAAAGGCACAAACTGAGGAAAAGATAGCCAACTCTGTTAAGAAGGGGGATCAAACCTTTTGTAGGTACATTAGGAAGCAAAGAAAAATCAAGGGAGGGATATAGAGACTTAATAAAGGGGAGGGAATGTGGGCAGAGGGTAACAGTGAAAAAGCAGGGATACTGAATGAATATTTCAGCTCAGTATTCACAACAGATGAGGAGGGAGAGGTGCCTAAACCAAACAAGGGAGAAACGCTGAATAGGGGAGTCAATACCAGTCCATTCACAGAAGAAAGGGTTTTGAAAGAACTCTTGAAACTGAGGATGGACAAAGCAATGGGGCCAGATGGGATTCACCCAAGAATACTTAAAAAACTAAGGGTAGAACTAGTAAAACCACTGACTACTCTCTTTAACAAATAATGGGAGGATGGAGTGGTACCTGAGGACTGGAGGAGGGCAAATGTGATTCCACTTCACAAAAGTGGGAGCAGGGCAGAGGCAGGAAACTACAGACCAGTTAGTTTGACTTCAGTGGTAGGGAAAATGATGGAATCACTTCTGAAGGAAGGAATTGTTGAGTACCTAGAGGTCAGTGGGGCACAGGACCCAAGGCAGCATGATTTCACAGCAGGAAGGTCATGTCAGATGAACCTAATAGATTTCTTTGACTGGGTGACCAAAGTAGTAGACCAGGGAGGAGCTATGGATGTGGACTACCTGGATTTTAGCAGGGCATTCAACACAGTCCCACACAAAAGATTAATATACAAGTTAGGCAGCCTTCGAGTGGGTCCCAAGGTGGTAGCCTGGATAAAAAAACTAGCTGGACAACAGGACTCAAAGGGTAATAGTAAATGGAGTCCACAGTGAAGAAAGGAGGGTAACTAGTGGGATACTGCAGGGTTCGGTACTGGGACCGGTCCTCTTTAATATCTTTATAAGTGACATTGGAGAGCACCTGGAAGGAAAGGTATGCCTCTTTGCAGATGACACAAAGATCTGCAACAGGGTTGATACACAAGGTGGGGTGGAAAGAATGAAAAGGGACTTGGCAAGGTTGGAGGAATGGTCAAATATGTGGCAGCTCAGATTCAATGCAAAGAAGTGCACGGTAAAGTATCTGGGAAACAAAAACCCAGAGGAAGAGTACACAGTGGGGGGTGAGTTAATAACAACAACAAAAATGGAAAGAGACCTAGAAGGAATTACATCAGATGACTTAAAGGTGGGCAAGCAATGTGAGAAGGCAGTAAGGAGGGCTGGGGGATACTGGGATGCATAGGGAGAGGCATCAACAGTAGAAAACAGGAAGTTGTTATCCCTATCTACAGACAGTTAGTGAGACACCATATGGAGTACTGTGTGCAATTCTGGAGACCCCATCTCCGCAAAGACATAGACAGAGTGGAGGCTGTTCAGAGGACAGCAACCAAAATGGTGCAAAGTCTGCACCAGAAGACATACGAGGAGAGATTAAAGCAGCTTAATATGTATACCCTTGAGGAAAGGAGGGAGAGGGAGGACATGATAGAAACTTTCAAGTATCTCAAGGGAATTAACAAGGTACAAGAGGGTAGAATCTTTCAGAAGAAGAGATGTGCAAGAACAAGGGGGCACAATTTGAAGATAGAGGGGAGACGGCTCAGAGGTAATGTTAGAAAATATTTTTTCACAGAGAGAGTTGTGGATGCATGGAACAGCCTTCCTGAGGAAGTTGTGGAGTCAGGAACAGTGGGATAATTCAAGAATGCAAGGGACAGGCATAAGGCAATTCTAGTGGGGTGCAGGAGGAACTAAGCTGTTGATTAACTAGAATCTGCAGCTTATCCATCAGGTAGGGAAATGGGCAGACTGGATGGGCCAAACAGTCCTTATCTGCCATCAAATTCTGTTTCTATGTTTCTATGTTAAAGCAAAAAAAACCTGTCCTATAAGGAAAGATACAGAAGGTTAAATTTGTATGAACTTGAGACAAGACACCATTGAGGGGATCTGTTATTGCTATATAAAATCCTTCAAGATGAACAATTAATGCATGACAGTGGCATCATATGTGCTAAACAACCTAACACTCTTAGTTGTAACACTCACCAACTATATGTTCAAAGGACCGTAAGTAATAAAAGGAAATATTTTTATTCCATCAGAGCGACAAAACTATGGAATAAATTGCCCCAAGCTATAGTTAACTCTGGCAGTTTTGAACAATTGAAAAACTCCTTAGATAAATATATTATGGGAACCTAAACAAATACCCACATGGTGTGTGAGGTAGACAAGATGGGTCATTGGCCTTCTTCTACCTGAATAACTGTGTAACCATGTAATCCACTTCCCATATCTCCAGCAGTTTCCAATGAGCCTGGTATCCATCTAGAAGCCAATAAAGTCCACAATTATGCTGCCTGTTGATGGAGCAGCATGTCAGGCAGTGCAAGACCCCCTAAATAGGTAGGCAACTGGAGAACTTTGGCACTGCACATGGGGGCTTACCCTGACAGATAAATCGGGAAAGTAGCCGGCACCAGGTAGAAAAATAGAAAGAAGGAGGAGGAGTAAGATTCTGGATTTCTTTAATGCCTTTTCTGTACCATGAAGACTACAACTCCAGGTGTGGTCCCATCACAGCCTGGTACAGAGACAAGGATCATCTCTCTTGGCCCTCTGTTAACCCCTGATTAATACATGCCAATGTTACATCTGTTGTCTTGAATGTGGCAGCACATTGCTTGTTTGGTTTCACCTTATTGTCCACACATATCCCTTGTTCTTTTCCCTCAGTTATGCTGTGCTCTGTTGCACCACGCATGGTGTTTGTGTGACCCTTATTCATTGGTGGAAACATAGAGACATAGAAAATATTGACAGATAAAGGCCCATCAGCCCATCCACTCCACCCAAGCATGCCTAGTCATGGAACTATGCACCTTGATAGTGCCTTGCACTTCCCACATTATGTTCAAGCCCCCCATTTCCCAGCTGACACCCCTAATACATGCAGATCCCCTTGTAGCTCATCCTCCTGTTTTGTCCACATTTCATGGCAATTTTGTGGAAGCAGCAAACCCCAGCAGCTTGCTGCAGACCCACTTCTCCCAGGCTTAATAAATATGTTAAAGAACAACAGACCCAGAACTTTCCACTGGAGCACTTGAATTAGAAAATCACACTTTCATGAATGGTGACTATCCTCCACCATGCTATGCTTTCTACCTGTTGACCAATTTGCAATCAGCTTCATACACTTTATATGCTTCATATTGAGCTACATTCTTCTTGAAAACATGTTAATTAAAAAAACAAATATGACAATTTGAACTGGGGGGAGACCCACTGTACCCCTTTATCTATTAAAGGGGATTCATCTGTGTCTGGATCAATAACCTCTGCAAAGAGCATGGGTGTATAATTCTATATTTGGATCAGTTGTGGAGGTAAATTTAAGCTAGAAACTAAATCTATGTTTGTATTGAGCCCAATTCCTTGTGGATATGGTATGGAAACATTTTTGAGCCAAGCTTATCACCGTGTAAACCCTCATAAAAAAGCTCTTTAAAATGAGGTATTGGACATGCATGTAGCTGACAGAAGACCAGAACTGTCAACGCCTATGCCTGTCCCATATCAATGCTACATTTGTTACCATGTTAAGAACCTCAGCTACAATGTCATTAATAATAAAACTGGAGCGAACCACACTGTAGTCAAGCACAGCTTGATTGTCAGTGACATTGCAAGGTCCTTAAACTGATGGCAGTGTAGTATTATCAATATTGGATAGACTAATCATCAATATCTCTGGACTGCTGCCAGCTACAGAGGAGCTAATGTCTCATTTAAAGGAGCTTTCTCTAGACTTTCAAACAATTATGGGCATGGTTTGAAAATGTTCTCCCTCAAGAATAATGTGTATATTGTGTAGTTACAGTATCAGCTTACTTTCTGCTGTTTTATTGTAGAGCACTGTGAAATTCTATATCAGCTATTTTATTAATCAATTTACATAATGCTAAATAAAAATATTTGAACCAGTGAACTTGGGCTCTGTGCAATGGCAGCTCTGCCAGAGAAGCTAAAGAATGTGCCTCAAATAGATCTATTTAACTATCCAATAAATCTCCCTCATGTTTTTTATCACTGTTATCCTCCATTTCAGCACAGTAATTCTGTTTTAAAGATGTTTCACAACTGAGTCTATAAACTGAAGTGTAACTTCACTCTGACTCAGAAAAATGCACTTTTTCTCTGCTTGCGTTCAATACAGAAAGACTTCCCAGTGGAACGTTCAATTGCTTTTTCAGCAGCAGCCAGCCGAAGTGGAGCAGGGCCAACAGAACCCTTGACACAAGTGCTGACAAAGCAACTAGAAGACTGCTACATTAGGAATGGGGCTGATACATGGGGACTGTGATAATCAAAGGATGGTAAACCATACAGAGAGCAGTAGAAATCCAAATATAGCCACCATATTCAGGGTGCCAGGAGTGTAACATTATCGACTGTGTTGCACCACCTGCAACCTAGGTGCTGTATTCAAGTATTTGTATCTGAGTATATTTGTATTGTTTATGTGCTCGCATACATTGCACAACTCTACCTCAATTAAGTGCCACATTTGCTAATTGTATTCTGTATCCATGCATTCATGATGTAACACCTGCATTTCTCTAACCTGGTGATTCTTGCAAAGCAAACCCCAGTCCAAATGAGATTTTTCCTGGCAGAGCAAAGGTTAAGTAAAAAAAACTTAAATACAGGTATTTCCATGCCATAAATCAGTGTTGATCTGATCAGTGTATTGAAAACTCTACAGAAGACAGATCTGAGGTCCATACTGATTACTTCAAAACTGAGCCATCATACACATTCAGACAAATGATCTCAGTCTGCAGGATTCTCTGTGAGTGTTGCTTTCTAACACAACTCCCTCTTTCTACCTACTGTAGACTTGCTCTCTTTGCTCCACATTCAGCACCATTACAATTTAATGTTACTTAGTTAGCGCTACATGTGCAGTTTAATTAAAACTATGACTTTTAACCATCTCTGTTCCAAACATTATTAGAATCTCTGTTATATTATTAAAGTAGTAGATGATTTGATGCAAGTGTTGGCTCTACATGATAGCCACTAAGCCATATGCTATGTTTTTGTCATTTTGCTTAGAACATTAGTTAGCTTCTGTTGGCTAGTGCTTTCAAAAGCCACATTAGCAGGTGTCCATTTAAAAAAATGCTAAAATAGCTAAATGGCTACAAAAGAATATTAGCTTAAGCCAAATAGATTATTATTTTTATTGTTCAGAGCCTCAGCCAGAACATTTTTATACCTTTTCTTATTGAACCAATGAGTTATTTTCATTACCCAAGCTTTCAAGCCTAGACAATGCCTTTCTTCAAATAATGTTAGTTTTTGTAAATAGCACTTCTTAGCCAAGATATCTGAAGCTCCTGGATTCCTCCAACTATGTGTGTATTCCTGGAGCAATTTAGTGTTGGCTGTGGTGGTAAGTGGTAGGGCTGTGCCAGTTACCATCAAGAGGGGCACATCTGTGGTGGGTGGGAGGGCTGGAGGTGTCAGTGGTAGGTTAAGGTGTGGCAGCTGTGCTATGGGTGGGTGGGGGACCACTGGATCATCTGGAAAAAAATACATCAATGATGGCCAGGTGATTTGGGGGGGGGAACCCTGGACACCTGGGAAAGGTATTTCATTACAAGGCCAGATAGTCTGGGGAGTGGGAGGACCACTGGACACTAGGGATAGGTATTTCATTACACAACCAGGTGTTTGGGGGGTTAGGGAGGCACAGACCATAAGTCCTGATTTTGGAAGGCAGTTATTAGCAAGGCACTAATGGCTAATTACCACCTCTCCAAAAACCTACCAATATACCATTGCATGTGTATGCAACGTGATAGCAGCTGCTTTGCACAGATGCTCTGGCATGCTGTATGGCTGTTCACAAATACATTAGCAAATCACTAAGCATGAGATCCAATATTCCATTTTCAATATTTTTCTCTATTTCTGGTACCACTTTTTTTTTTGTTACTGTTTTTCAAAAAATATACAAAGGCATGAATCAATACATAAAGACAATGGAAAAGCAAGGGGAGAGACCTAATCCAGTCAGTAGAAGCACTCTGGATAGAGGGGTTGATATTAGTCCTTTTACATAAGAAAGGGTTCTGAAAAAACTCTTAACACTGAAGGTGAATAAAGCAATGGGTCCTGATGGGATTCACACCCAGAATTCTAAAAGAACTAAGGGAAGAACTAGTAACACCACTGGCTACCCTTTTTAATAAATCATGGGAGGATGGTGTGGTACCTGAGGATTGGAGAAGGGATGACGTGATTCTCCTTCACAAAAGTGGGAGCAAGACAGAGGCAAGAAACTACAGACCTGTCAGTTTGACCTCAGTGGTAGGGAAAATGATGGAATCACTTCTGAAGGAAAGAATTGTTGAGTACCTAGAGGCTAGTGGGGCACAGGACCCAAGGCAGCATGGATTCACAGCAGGAAGGTCATGTCAAACAAATCTAATTGATGTCTTTGATTGCATGACCAAAGTAGTAGACTAGGGAGGGCCTGTGGACATGGCCTACCTAGACTTTAGCAAGGCATTTGACACAATCCCACACAAAAGATTAATAAACAAATTAGCTAGCCTGGGAGTGGGTCCCAGGGTGGTAGCCTGGGTAAAACACTGGCTATACAACAGGACACAGTGGATAACAGTAAATGGAGTCCACAGTGAAGAAAGGGGGGTTACTAGTGGGGTATCGCAGGGTTCAGTACTGGGCCGGTCCTTTTTAATGTCTTTATAAGTGACATTGTGAAGGGACTGGATGGGAAGGTATGTCTTTTTGCAGATGACAGAAAGATCTGCAGCAAGGTTGATATGCAAGGTGGGGTGGAAAGGATTAAAAGGGACTTGGCAAGGTTGGAGGAATGGTCAAATGTATGGCAGCTTAGATTCAACACAAAGAAGTGCAAAGTAATGCACCTGGGAAACAAAAACCCAGCATAAGAGTACACAATGGGGGTGAGATACTGACAACAACAAAAATGGAAAGGGACCTTGGGGTAGTCATATCAAATGATCTAAAGGTGGGCCAGCAATGTGAGAAGGCAGTAAGGAGGGCTGGGGGGATACTGGGATGCATAGGGAGAGGCATCACCAATAAAAACAGGAAGTTGTTGGTCCTCTGTACAGACAGTTGGTAAGACCACACCTGGAGTACTGTGTACAGTTCTGGAGACCCCATCTCCACAAAGACATAGACAGGGTAGAGGCTGTACAGAGGAGGGCAACCAAAATGGTGCAGAGTCTGCACCAGAAGACATATGAAGAAAGTCTAAAGGAGCTTAAGATGTGTAGCCTTGAGGAAAGGAGGGAGAGGGGGGACATGATAGGAACTTTCAAATACCTCAAGGGAATCAACAAAGTCCAAGAGGGTAGCGTCTTTCAAAAAAGAGATGTGCAAGAACAAGGTGGCACAATTTGAAGATAGATGGGGACGGCTCAGAGGTAATGTGAGGGATATTTCTTCACAGAGAGGGTTGTAGATGCATGGAACAGCCTTCCTGAGGAGGTCATAGAGTCAAAAACAGTGGGGAAATTCAAGAATGCATGGGACAGACATAAAGCAATTCTAGTGGGGGTAGGAGGAAGTAGGCTGTTGGTTAACTAGAATCTGCAGCTTATCAGTTAGGTAGGGGAATGGGCAGACTAGGTGGGCCAAGCGGTCCTTATCTGCCATCAGATTCTATGTTTCTATGAATCCAGCCCAAGGAAGATTCATTGTTTTGGGACTTAATTCCATCTTCAAACTACTCGCCATGTACAGTACATGGATTTCAATTATCAAGGCTTTGTTCTAGAGGTGGGTGAAAGTTGTGAATTTTGTTTTTGTGGAACTTCCGCGAAAGTACAGAAATTTTACAGAGTTTTCCGTCTTTCCTCGATTGGCAAGTTCAGAATCTTCCAAATGTGTTTGGTAGATTTGTGCAGAAGTCTTTGGCTGAACTACAGCAAAATACACATGAATTACGGAATAACAGACTGAGTAATTTTTTTCTGCAGGTTGATGAATTATTCCGCAATACATGTAATTATTTTGCAGTTCTGTGATCAGTTCTGTGGACTTTCTTCTCCACAGATAAATAAAATAATCTGAAATTTAAAAATGTATTCCATTGTTCTAAGTCAGAATTTCTGCAAAAGTTGCTAATTTGATTTCCACACTTCTGGGGAAGCGAAAATCCGACTTTTGCCGAAATTCTGCAGGAGATAGATTTTTTTAGCACACCTCTACTTTGTACAGAACATGCCATCATATGTCCAGAACACCAGGGACATCCTGAATCTGCTGCAGATCCTAAAAAATCAGAACTTAGACACAACAGATGTTACTTATGACTATGTGTGTGGTAGAGCTGTACACCTCCATCCCCCACTCTGAGAGAGTGCAGGTACTCAGATCTGTCAGGAATTAAGAAATGCAGATGAAATGCAATCTACTGATTTTTCTGTTTGTTTTTTTTTTGTTTGTTTTTATGTGGTCTGGTAAAATCTGTTTTTGAAAACAATTTACCAGCAGACAATAGGCACTACAATGGGTTCTGCAATGGCCCCATTGAACACCACATATGTTTACAGACAACATTGATTCTGTTTTTATTCTAGACTCTAATACTAACCCCTGGCAGTCACGAATCCTGATATATTGAAGATACATAGATGATCTGCTCTTTTTTTCATGTGGGTCGTCATCTTGTTTACATGATTTTCATAGGTATCTTGACACTTTTAATAAGAATTTAAAATTCTCACTGGACTTTTTTCCAGAAACTACCTCATACCTGTAGCTGGGTATGTCACAGTGGAATACTAAACTAATCAGAGAGCAACTTTACCAATGCTGATGACACCACAATAGCAGTGTGCAACACGAAAGACAGAAAGAAAAAACATAGAAACTGACAGCAGATAAGGACCGCTTGGAATGCCTAGTCTGCCCCTTTCTCTACATATTGTAACAACACAGACCCTGCTTGATTGCTGGCTTTTCCCCCACTTTTCTTATCAACAAATAGCGCTGCCATCCTATAACACCTTTAGACTAGACAGGCAGTCAAGGGGATGGGGGTAGTTATTTATGTAAATTCCAAATTCATTGCCACCAAAATCCTTGCTATTACCAAACGTAAGGAATTTGAATGTCTGGCCATAAGACTCTCCCTGCACTCATCTGAAACAAGCAACATCATTGGCTGTTTCAGACCACCAGCGGGGGGTGTAGAAGTGCTGCTAACCTTCAGAAACTTCATTGAAACTAACTCTAATGAAGCCATCATGCTTGGCAAACTAAATATGGACTGGTTGTCCCCTAAAGCAAATACATTAAAGGACATGTGTGATGAGCTAGGTATTGTGCAGATCATCTCAGACCCCACAAGATTCATTTCCAAAAATAGTGATAAAAGCTCCATATTAGATGTAATAATTACAAACAAACCACATAAAATTGCACATACAGTACAGCTGTCTTCCACAATGATCTCGGTGATCACAACATTGTAGTCTGTACAAGAAGCTTAGGAAACACTACCATCCCACTCCATGTTCATCACAAAGTGAAGTTTCTGTAAATTCAAACCTGAAAGTTATCTAGCAGGCCTCTGAGATATAAACTGGCAGAACTTATACCTGCCTACTTCACTAGATGAGGCTGTTAATATTAAAAACATAGAAACATAGAAGTTGAAGGCAGATAAGGACCGCAAGGCCCATCCAGTCTGTCAATTTCTTTTTCTACCTTATAAATGTGCCATTGGCCTTTGTTCTGTCAATGGCCTATCTATTCATACTCATCTGTATTGCTCCCTTATGTCTATCCCTTGCCTGTTTGAAGCCCTGCACTGTATTCATATCCACCACTTCCTGAGGTAGGCCATTCCATGCATCCACCACCCTTTCTGTGAAAAAGAACTTCCTCACTTTACCCCTTAATTGGTCTTCCCCTAATCTCATGCTGTGTCCTCTTGTCCTGCTATTTTTTCCTATATTGAAACATGCTAGACTCTTTCACCTTGTTATGGTGTTTGGATTTTGCAATCATATCTCCTCTCTCCCTCCTTTGCTCTAGGGTATACATATTGAGCTCCGTTAATCTGTCCTCATATGTTTTCTGATGCAGTCCCTGCACTATTTTGGTTGCCCTTCTCTGGACTGCCTCAGTTTGGTTAATGTCCTTGTGAAGTTGTGGCCTCCAGTACTGCATGCAGTACTCCAGATGGGGCCTAACCAGTGTCATGTAAAGATGGATTATTACCTCCCTCTTCCAACTTGTGATACCCCTACTGATACACCCTAAAATCCCCCTAGCCTTACCTACTGCTTTAGTGGTCTGCTTGGATGATTTCAGGTCATCGGTGATGATGATGCCTAAGCCTCTTTCTTCCCTTGTGACTGCCAGCAACTCCCCTCCCAGCCTATAGGTGGCTTCAGGGTTTCTCTTCCCTATGTGCATGATCTTACACTTCTTTGCATTAAACCCCTGTTGCCACTCTTCTGACCATTTTGCTAGTTTATACAGATCTCTTCTCATTCTGCCCACCCCTTCTGGATCATCTACTCTGTTGCAGATCTTGGTGTCATCTGCAAACAGACAAACCTTACCCTCCAGTCCATCTGCAATGTCACTGATGAAGATATTGAAGAGGACTGGCCTCAGGACTGATCCCTGAGGTACCCCACTTGTGACTTGCATCTCTTCTGACTGTATACCATTTACCACCACTCTCTGTTTTCTGCTCATCAACCAGTTTGCCACCCAGTTGACCAACTTCTGACCCACCCGGTGCCTACCCAGCTTATTAATCAATCTTCTATGTGTAATACTAACCTAACAAACCTAGCAATTAAGCATGCATCATTTCTTAAATGTAGGGTGAAAAAGGCCACATATCCTTGGTTTATGTACAACCTGAAAGCAGCCCTGTCCCAAAGGGATAAACTATGGGCCAAGGTGAGGCAGTCTAAAGCTCTGGCAGACTGGCTGGCCCTTAGAATCTCAGGAAATTATTGTTCCAAGCTGGCTAGAGCAGCAAAATGAACCTATTATATGAAACCCTTGAATGTGCCAAGGGAAACTCAGCCAAGATCTGGTGAACCATCAAAGCTGTGGAATGACAGAGAACCCCAGCTGCAATCCCCATCAAAATTCTAACACAAGGTACCATGATCTCCAATCAGTGCACCATTCTAGAAAAATTAAATGAGCACTTTGTGACAGCAGGCCTAGGGTTCAACTCCTCCTCAGCTGCAAGGCTTGTTGACTACTCACCACCCAATGATGCCCTCTTCTGAGCCTCAGACTCAAGACTCCTTGTGTTTCTCACTGGTGACTTTCAAGCAAGTCAAGGACCTATTGCTAAAGTTAGATACGAAAAAGTGCAGGCACAGACAGAATCGAGCCTTTCTTCCTAATGCTAGGGTACCACTTTCTAACTTTCCCCATAGCAGATATTTTCAATGTATCAATCATATCTGAAATTATCCCATCCTGCTGGAAAACAGCCATTGTACTATATTTGTTTAAATCAGGAGACCACTGTGACCTTAATAAATACAGACCAGTTTCCATTTTGCCCAACCTGTCAAAGCTCCTAGAAAAGTTAGTCAATAATCATCTTAAGGATCACCTCGAAAAATCTAATTTATTTAACCCCCTCCAATCTGGCTTCCAGCAAAACCATAGTACAGTGTCAGCACTAACCAAAGTGACAAATGATTGGTTCACTGCCATGGATAATAAAAAAAACTCTACTGTAGCCATCTTCCTAGACCTAAGTTAAGCCTTTGCACAGTCGATCATAACACTCTGTGCAAAAGATGGAGATTAGTGCCCAAGAGGTGGATAGACAGAAAAGGGGCAAAATTCAGCAGAAGGGCAGACAGCAAGGAGAACCAGGGATAAATGACAACCAAGGAAGGGGCTGGAGTAGAACAGCGAAACAGTCTAGGGAGGTCAAATCATGGAAAGCCATGTGTGCAAATGCCAGGAGCCTTAGCAACAAGATGGAAGATCTGGAGGCTGTCATGGTGCAGTCAGACCTGGACATTGTGGCCATCACTGAAACCTGGTGTAATGATAACCACGACTGGGAGATGGCTATACCTGGCTACAACTTATTCAGAAGAGACAGAGCAGGCAGGAAGGGAGGAGGAGTGGCACTGTATGTGAAAAATGACATAAGGGCCACAGAGATCCAGGAGGAACAAAATGGGAGAGATATACTGTGGGTTAAGCTGGAAAGGAAAATGGGGACAGCCATCCGCACAGGTGTGGTCTATAGACCACCAGCCCAGGAGGAAGAAACAGATAGGGAGCTGATGCTAGCCATCCAAAGGATGGCAGACAAGGGTGAGGTAGTACTGGTTGGAGACTTCAATATTCCAGATGTGGACTGGAGCATCCCAGCAGCAGCATCAACTAGGAGCAGATTTATTCTGGACTCCTTCAGAGTGCCTGCTCAAGCAACTGGTCATGGAACCAACTCAGCAGAAGGCAATACTGGACCTTGTGCTCACAAACAGGGACAGTGTGATGGGGTAACAGTGGGGAGCACCTGGGAACAGTGACCACCAGTCATTGTGGTTTGAAATCACAGAAAGAGCAGAACCAAACCACACAAAAACACGTATCCTGGATTTTAGGGGGCAGACTTTGGGAAAATGGGGAGATACTTGAAAGAGGCATTAAGGGGAATGGGACAGGAATCAGGGGTTGAGGAACAGTGGGCAGTATTTAAAATGGGGATTACAAGAACAACAGAATTATGCATTAAGCAGGTTAGCAAGAGGAAAAGGAAGAGGAGACCATTATGGTTTTCCAAAGAGGTAGCAAAGAAAGTGAAAGCCAAAAGATTGCATTCAGGCAATACAAAAAGACACAGGCAGAAGGGGATAGGGAGAAGTACCAGGAGAAGCAAAGGGAGGCAGGGAGGTCAGTAAGGGAAGCCGAAGCTCAGACAGAAGTACACACTGCAAAATCAGTGGGTAGAGGGGACAAAACATTTTACAGGTACATAAGTGAAAAAAGAACGACAAAGGGAGGGATAGTGAGACTGAAGGGGGAGAATGGGTGCCACGTGGAGGTTGACAACAGTAAAGCTGACATATTGAACAGGTATTTCTGCTCAGTCTTTACTGAGGAAGAGGAGGTTAATGGGTCTGAAGGGAGTACAAGGGGTGAGAATGGTGCAGAAATGGACACAAAGTCCCTTTATACGAGAAAGGGTCCTGAAGGAACTGGAAGTAATAAGAGTTGATAAAGCAATGGGGTCAGATGGGGTGCACCCCAGGGTCCTTAAAGAACTAAGAGAGGTGGTGGGTGAACCTCTGGCTATCCTGTTTAGCTGATCACTGGAAACAGGGGAGGTGCCCAAAGGCTGGAGGACAGCAGATGTAGTCCCCTTATACAAAAGTGGGAACAAAGAGGAAGCAGGGAACTACAGACCAGTCAGCCTCACCTCGGTAGTGGGGAAGATCATGGAAGCACTACTGAAGGAGAGATTGGTGGAACATCTGGTTGTCAATGGGCTACAGGACCCAAGGCAGCATGGTTTCACCAGGGGGAGGTCATGTCAGACCAACCTCATTGAATTTTTTGACTGGGTGACTAGGGAGGTGGATCAGGGGAGGGCAGTGGACATGGCCTATCTGGACTTCAGCAAGGCCTTTGACACTGTGCCACATAGAGACTATTACACAAACTGGGGAATATGGGTGTGGGCAGGACAGTAGTGTGGTGGGTAGGTAACTGGCTGGGTGGCAGGACACAGAGGGTGGTGGTAAATGACTGTCACTCCACAGAGGGAAGAGTGACCAGTGGGGTACCACAGGGATCATTGCTGGGACTGGTCCTATTCAACATCTTCATCAGTGACATTGCGCAGGACCTAGAAGGCAGAATTTCACTGTTCGCTAATGACACAAAGCTCTGTAACAGAGTAGACACACCAGAGGGTGTAGACAGAATGAGAAGGGACCTGCAGAAACTTGAAGAATGGTCAAGGGTTTGGCAGTTGAAATTCAATGCAAGGAAGTGCAAGATAATGCATATGGGGCACAAAACCCTGGCACAATATATCAGTTGGGGGTGAGGATATAGCATACCAAGCAGGAAAGGGATCTTGGGGTTATCATCTCTGATGACCTCAAGGTAGAGAAACAGTGTGACAAGGCAGCAGGTAAAGCAAATAGGATGATGGGATGTATAGGCAGGGGCATCACCAGCAGGAAAAGGGAGGTCATAATTCCGCTATACAAGACACTAGTGAGGCCCCACCTGGAGTACAGTGTACAGTTCTGGAGACCATACCTACGTAAGGACATAGACAGGGTAGAGAAGGTTCAGAGGAGGGCAACAAAGATGGTGCATGGATTGCATCATAGGTCCTATGAAGACAGGTTGAAGGAACTGAACATGTATTCCCTGGAGGAGAGGAGGGAGAGAGGGGATATGATAGAGACATACAAGTATCTTACAGGGAGGAACAGGGTGCAGGAATACACTATTTTTAAGTGAAAAAGATGTTCCAGGACTAGAGGGCATGGGATGAAGTTGGAGGAGGGACGATTCAGAGGAAACATGAAAGAATTTCTTCACAGAGCGGGTGGTGGACAAGTGGAACACCCTGCCAGAGGAAGTGGTGGGGGCTGAAACAATCACGGGATTTAAGAATGCATGGGATAGACATAAAGGAATTCTGGAGGTCAGGGGTAAGGGGCAACAGACTTCTAGGAAAACATAAACTGAACTTACAAGCTCAAATGGGCAGACTGGGTGGACCATAGGCCCTTATCTGCTGACACCGTCTATGTATCTATGTATCTATGTATCTGTTAGCCACACCGAAAGACCTTGGGCTGAATAACTGCTCACTAAACTGGTTCACTAGCTATCTTACTGGTCGACTCCAACACATCAAAACCAATGGACTTCTTTCCTCTTCCCTACCAATAACTAGAGATCGACCCCAGGGATCCATACTTTGATCCCTGTTATTCACAATTTACATGAAATCCATTAGTGACAACATCTATAACTATAGACTCCACATTTTTATGGATGATGCCATCCTTTATACATCCAAATCCTCATTGTTAGATGTTGTCATGGAACTATAGTCTGATTTTAGTCAGCTGGAGGGAAACATGCTAAGATCACAACTATTATGAAACACCGATAAAACTAAACTTATGTACTTTTTTCCCCACATCCCCCAACTTCTCTGAGTGGACAGTACACACTGGCACCTATACTAACATTACTAGGCGACGTTGGTCAATTCAAATACCTAGAGGTATGGTTAGATAGTAAACTATCCTTCGCATACCCTTTTTAATTCCTCACTAGGAAACTGAAAATAAGACTGTTTTTTTTCTACAGAAACAAATACCTTTTTCCCTTAGATATTAGGAAAAAGCTGGTTCAAACCACCTTTCTTCTTCCCTTACTTGACTACTCAGATATCATTCATAATAGTAGCACAGTAACCAACCTTCATAAGCTTGATATCCTGTTTCACCATGAGATCCACTTTATAACTAATGCACCCTACAGAGCCCACCATTGTGCCTTTTACGTGACTGTAGGCTGGGCTTCCCTGGCCACAAGAAGAATGCTACACATTAATATCTGGGCTCTTAAAACATTTCAGAACAAAGTCTCTTCCTAAATTGCCTCCCTTTTTCAACATTATCAGAGCTCCTACACCATTAGAAAAAATGCTTTCATACTACTAAAAGTACCCAAATTTCATACACTTTATGGTAAAGCTGCATTTAGCCATGTAATCCCATCCACCTGGAACAAACTACAAGCCACACTAAAGCACCCCAAACTGGTCTCCTAAAACATATTTAAAACCCTGGCCAACAAAGCGCTTACAGAAATTTGCTACTGCCAAAGCACCTAGTAACCTTCCTCATGGAGAAACTGTTATAGTCTTATAAATCACTTGAATGTAAACTTCTTTCATGTTTCCCCCTTTTCTCATTTCCTACCTGATAGCTTAGTTTCTGAAATGTATATACAGCAATTTAGCCATAAATCACCTCCTACTGTACATTGTTAACCTGTCTCAACACCGTTCGAACTTGATGTATCGTAGTTGTATTATATTGTATTACTGTACATTGTTTACCTGTCTCAACACTGTTCAAACTTGATGTATCACAATTGTGCTATATTGTAATGTATTGTATTGTAATATTGTGTATACTTTGTACCAAGTTGTCCTACCAGGACCTCCTTGTAAATGAGCATGTTCAATGGAGTTTTCCTGCAGATAAACTTGAACTTGTACTTTCCGCTAAGGTTCCCTTATACCTATTCCATGCCTTCTTGAATTCTGCTGCAGATTTTGTCAGACCACTTCTGATTGGGGGCTGTTCTAGGCATCCATCACTCTTTCTCTGAAGAAGTACTTCCTTACATCTCCCATGAGCCTTCCCCCCTCCAACCTCATATCATGACCCCTTGTTCTTGAGCATCTCTTTCTCTGAAAAAGGTTTACAGTACTTCTTTCACCTTATTTACATCTATGAGGTATTTGAATGTCTCTGTCATATCCTCCCTTTCCCTTCTTTCCTCCAGCGTGAATATATTGAAGTCCTTCAGTCTCTCTTCATAGTGCTTTTGATGCAGACCCTGCACCATTTTAGTTGCCATCCTCTAGATTGCCTCTACTCTGTCTATGTCCTTCTGGAGATGTGGTCTCCAGAAATGGACACAGCACTCTGGAGGCAGTCTCACCAGTGACTTATAATGTGATATCACCACTTCCCTCCTCCTGTTGGTGATACCTCTCCCTATGCATCCTAGCATCCCACTGGCTCTCCCCACTGCCTTGTCACACTGTTTGGCCACCTTTAGGTCATCAGATATGATTACCCCAGGTCCCTTTCCTGTTTGGTGGTCACCAGTACCAGTCCCCCAATTTTATACTCCTTCCCTAGGTTTCTGCACCTCAACTGCATGATCATGCACTTCTTTGCATTGAACCTTAGTGTAGTTGCCACACTCTTAATCACTCGTCAGGCTTTCTTAGATCCCTATTCATTTTGTCCACTACCCCCTGGAGTGTTTACCCTATTGCAGATGTTAGTGTTGTCTGCAAAAAGGCATACCTTCCCATCTAGCTCCTCTGCAATGTCACTAATAAAAACATTATTTACTTATTTAGTTTTTGTTGACTGGGTAAGTGCACTAGACAAATTCTGCCTACTGTATTTTCAGGCACAACCCAGCAGAGGGGGATACAGATGAATGCCAACTGACCTTGAATCAGACTAAGCTGTTGGTGGTATTTTTAGTGAATGGGGGGAAAATTGACCAGGACACCAGGGAAATTCCCCTACTTCCTGCTTCCTGTGAGCAGGGGGGACCCATTTTCTGATGGGACCAAGATGGCGGAGGAGGAGGACAGTGGAGGAGCTGCACATGGGGCTGCAATAGCCCAGAGTAATTCCTTACCTGTTGATTTCACCGAGTCTGGAAATGCTGAAATGGTGGCTGGGATGCACCTGCGAGGTGGCCAGCAAAATGCCAACTCAAGTGGTCCTTCAGTTTCTGTTGCTACGTTGGGGCTTAGTTTGTCGGAAAAACAACGCTGTTTGGAAGAGGAACTTCTTCATGTGAGTGCATTATTGGTACAGGAACGTAGGAACCTCGCTGTGGAGGATGACAGGAAGCGGAAGAGATCGGAGGGTTCCCCGAGCACTGCAGCAGCAGCTGGGCCCAGCAAGTTGCATCCGGCTACTGAAAGGCCGAAAGTCAGTGAAGTTTCGACTTCTAAAGATTGGGGAGATCTGGTAGATGAATCCTGGTCTCCGGAGCATGCACTGCGTGGGGCTGGCTGGATTCCAATTTCAGGTGATTCATGGAAGCCGGCTGATGGATCTTCAGCACTACCGAGTCTGCAGAGATAAGTACTGTGGCTTTAACAGTCCCTTCTCCTGTTGTTTTAGTCTCTGCACTTCTAGCCTCCCTTTCCTAAATCTACTACTGATTCTGACTACCCTTGGACAGCCTGTCAGTGGAAATGGCTGCAGATGTGCCTACTTCCTCTGTCATACAGGGCCAGCTTTGGAACCTGTGGAAAACCTTCCTATGCCAGTCATTTTAGGCAACCTCTAGAATTAGCCAGCGGCGAAATGCCATTCGTTTCGATATGTTGGGCCCAGGATAATCCCTGATAGATTTTATGTTGGAAAACTTTATTAAAGAAAAGTATGGGTTTTCCTCCTGAAGTCTACGCTTGATCCATGTTCCTGGAGAGTTCACATTTGATGTCAGTTTTCACACCCCAGCTCTTTTGGAACTATTCTGGAGTTGCTATTTAAATCTAAAAACTAATCCCCTGTGGTCGGACTTTATTGTACTGCCTCTTTCAAAACAGGCCTTTAGGGTCATTACGATCATGTTCAGAAATGAAGGGGTTAATGTCGTAGATATTGTTAACTGGTTATCTAAAAGATGTGAAATACAGGGGAATCCTGTTCCTATCCTGGATGCAGAGAGATTTTGGAATGGGGGTTGGAAATTTAGGATTAAACTCCACTCTACTGATTCTGATTTGGTGCATCTCCCCAACTGTTTTTGGGGAGAGTAAGGGTTCCTTTTTATCCAGGTCAGCCAAGGGTTTGCTTCAAGTGTGGGTCTTGGACTCACATAAGCACCTCTTGTGATGTGCTAAAATGTTCTTATTGTGGGAGTCTGGTCATCCTAGTGCTCACTGTTTCCAAACCTCTAAATGCAATCTTTGTGATGTGGTGGGTCACACATTTGAACTTTGCCCTTTGGCAGCTAAAAACACACCGGAAGCTGATTTTGGGGTACAGGACCATTATATTAGGGAGGCAGTTCGACTTGGCATTCCTACTGGAGGAAGGTTGGATCCTAGTACCTCTGGGGCTAGTCTCCCTTTGCCCATGTCAGGTTTGATTGTAACTCTACCTCAAGCACAGACTCAATAGATATACCTGAAGTGGTGACTCATGAGGTACCAGAGACAGGACAAGGGGGGGTTATTTGCCAGGATTCGGTATTGTCTAGTTTGGACCCCTTGGTAGATGGTTTTACTATGGTCAGTGGCAAGAAAGGGAAATCTGTTAAAGGAAAGGGAAGGTGGGTAGGAAAAACAGCTTTACCTTCCATGCATGGTTCTATTGCTGACCCTAATACCTTTGCAGTATTGGTAGAGGCTCCAGAGGCGGTTTCAACATGTCTCTGCCTTCTGCATCCCCCAAGGCCTGAGCCCTTAGAACCTGCTGAAGGACAGATTGGCCCTAAGCCATTAGATGGGAAAAGTGGAAGGGTAACAAGAGCATCTAGCAAAGTAAAGTGACTTTACCCTTTCATTAACTCATGGTTCCCTTTTACTTTAGAGTGGCAACTTTAAATGCAAATAGCATTAAATCTCCTGTTAAACGTCAGAGCACTTATTCTCATTTTTTATATGAAAATCTGGACTGTGTTTTCCTGCAGGATGTTCGTTTGCATTCTCCTACAGAGACAGAGGCTGCCACTACTGGTTGGGTGTGGGGAGATTGTTTTTGGTCTTTGGGAAGTGATTTGTGTAGTGGGGTGGGGATTTGTTTTTTTCATTCACATATAAAAGTAATTCATCAGATAGAGATTTTAGCTGGTAGGGCCTTGGTTTTGGATGTTAAATGGGGTTCCTTACCCTTACGGTTACTTAATGTTTATGCACCTCAATCTAAATTTGATCGAGTAACCCTTTTTAATTCATTATATCCTTTTCTATGCACCTCTTATGTTACTATCCTTGGGGGGGACTTTAACTGCTCCTTGCCTTCCAGTGTTTCTTCTGGAATGAGGAAAAAAGTGTATAGTGATATGGCAAGCTTGTCAAAACTTCTTGCAGTACTGGTTTGAATGATGCTTTTGGGCCTACCTCTAATGGGTTTGGAAATACTTATTTTTGCGGAACTAGAGCTTCAAGAATTGACTATTTTTTTCTTTCACCAGGGGTTGTAGTGCAATCACAGTCCTTGCAGGAGGTGGCCACATCAGATCATAAAATGCTTAGATTAGTGTTATGTGACGTGCCTGAAGTTCGGAGGGGGCCAGGTTTTTGGAAATTAAATGTTATCTTATTAGATATCCCTGGTGTGGCTGATGGTCTACATTCCCTTTTTTTAGCACGTCAGTCTGTTTTCTTTCTATATGAAGATTTAAATACTTGGTGGGAGGACACGAAATGTGAAGTCAGACTCTATTTTCGAACCATAGGTCGTTTAAATGGGAGATTCCGGCATGATGGACTTCAATATCTTAGATAACAACTTCATTTTTTGTCTACTTTCCACCAGTCTTTGGGATCTGCAGGTTTGGATCAAATTAAAAAGGTAAAGGAAGAGTTGGCTAATTTACAATCTCAGGTTTTACAGGATGTGGAGAGAAAGCATAAATACGGGATTAGAGGTACAAAGAAGGATACTTTACCTTTTGAAAATCTGAAACTTCTTAAACACTCCCGAGCTATGATGTATTTAAACACCTCAACTGGGGGGCGTGTTACAACAAACACTGGTATTTTAGATACGATACATGACTATGTTACTGCATCCTTTAAGAGTAGATTGCTCCCTGAGACCCCCATTAATGATTGGTTTCTTAGAAGACCAGTCCCTGTTTTGTCTATAGATGAGCAGTCTACTTTGGTACAACCCATTACGGTAGATGAACTAAAGACTGCAATTTGGTCTCTGAAGTCGGGAATTACTCCAGGTGCTAATGGATTGTCCCATGAAATCTATAAAAGTTTGTGGGAAGTTTTGGGTACTGAACTATATCGATATTGAATGCTGGGTTACAGGCAGGGTCTCTACCTAAAAGGATGTTACAGGGTGTGTTGCTTTTACTGTATAAAAATAAAGGGAGCGTGGGGATTTAGATAATTGGAGGCCTTTGTCTCTTTTGAACACTGACTATAAGATCTTGATGAAAATCTTTTGTATTAGATTACGGGGTGTATTGGGTTCCTTATTACATCCATCACAATTTAGTGGGGTGCCACATCGAAGGGTTCAGGATGCACTGATCCTGCTCAGGGAGCTTATAGCTAAAGAGGCATCTGGAGACATGTTTGGGCATCTGGTTTGTCTTGACCAGGCTAAAGCTTTTGATCAAGTAGAATATAGTTATCTGTGGGAGAGTTTGAGACGGTATGGGTTTCCCTCACAATTTATAAACTGGCTATGTACCTGCTATATAGACATCACTCTGATACCTAGCATAAATGGATGGTTGGGAAGAGATATTGAGGTACATAGGGGAGTACGGCAGGGGTGTCCACTAAGTCCCCTACTCTATGTCTTATCCTTGGACCCCTTTTTGCATGCTCTAAATAATACAGATGATATTGTTGGATAATCAGTTGGTTATATGGACCCACAGATAGTGACAATAGCATATACAGATGATTTGGTTTTAGTTCTGTCAGATAAAAATTCTGCTGTTGCTGCACGGACATTATTGCACAACCGCTTCAGCTATGTCTGGTTCCTCTATTAATAGGTTTAAAAGTGGGATATTGCCTTTGGGTATGGGGCCACTGATGTGGCATTGATTTGGGACATGCCTATTAAAACTGGCTATAGGAAGATTCTTGGTGTTTATTTTGGAGGTGTGGATGATCATCGGTACAATTGGGAGAGCCAATTATTGGAGGCACGTAATAGGGTGTTACTCTGGAATAAGGGCTGAATGTCTAAAGCGAAGTGAATTTATTTGATTAAAACTTTTTTGTTGCCATATTTTTTGTTTATAGCTGCAGTTTTCCCCCTTCCCCTTCTTTAGAAACCTCCCTTTATGATGTATGTTTTCTTTGTTTATGGGGTACTAGATTAAATCCGGTGAAGAGGGGTATCACTTATTTACCTATTGGCGAAGGAGGTTTGGGTATGTTGAATCCGGTTGTATTCTTGCATAGTATATTTATCTTTTATAATTTAATTCCTTTGCTCAAGGGGTTGTTAAGATCTGGTTCCTGTGGGTGGCTGATAGTATAGATCCCCTTCTTAGGCATTAGGTTCAGGATTCCTTTTTGGCCCGGCAGGTACGGCTATGTGCATTGGCTAGTCACTTTCATACGATGCTTCAAAAGTTGAAATCCTGGCATGCTGTCAGAAAATCCTTTCTTCTTCAAACACGTCAGCAATTCTGTAGTACTATATTGCAGGATTACTTTTTTGTGGATCCTTGGTTTCATGATTTACCAGTTTCTGAGCAACATTCCAAATTACAATTATTAGTAAGCAAGAGGGTACCCCACTATATGTGGGATTTTTTATGGCTATGTCTCCACAAGAGATTAGGGGTAAAAGGCAATATGAGGCATAAAGAACTCTTGGAGAGGTTTTGTCCCAGGGAGGAAGCCTGCTTAGGGGTGGTTGAAACTATGGAACATTTTTTTGTGGATTGTCCCTTAGTAATTTCCTTTTGGTCCCAATTTCAGGATGTGTGGCCATTAAACCCTTTTTGGGATCCTACATCACAGATCTGGGTGGAAGGGGTTCTGCCAGGCTCCTGGGTGACTTATGATGTAATCACTATGTGCCTGTTAATGGGTCATATAGGCTTTCAACTGTGGCAAGCATGGTGTAATTTGACACTTCGGCAGAAATTACTCTCTGCATCCCAGATTATTTATAACATTAAGAAGGTAGTACTTAGCTGGAGACTTCGGGAAAGGGAAAAAGTGCATCCTGAACTGTTTCGATTGTGGTGGAGGAAAATGAACTGGCTTGACACAGGGTAAAGGTTATGGTGCGCTGTCCAGGCTTTCTTGAAAAGTGCTGGGTATCCCTGCTTGCAAGGCTAGAACCTCCTTTTGGGGTAATTTTGGTGGGGACTGCTATTTTTTTGCATACGTGTTAGTTTTGTTTTAGACCCACTTCCTCGCTCTAAGGAGGGGCATTTGTATCTTCTGGTACTATTTGTTTTTTTTAATTTTCCAATCATTTTATGATGCTGTTTTGTTGTGCATACTTGGGTTCTATGCTTCCTGTACATCCCATTTCTATGCTAGTATACTTGTTTTGTTTCCATTTGTTGTGCATTATGATTTCTACTGTATATATTATTGCTTGATTGTTGCTTTTTAGTTGCAAATACTCCCCTAATCCTTTTTAGTGGGGGGGATGTTTTCATATTATTTCTTTTACATTGCTCTGACATGGTATGTTGACAATACTCATTTGTTTTGTTTTCCATATGATTTGTTTATCATTTTATGTGACATACCACAGTTTATATTTCACTTTTGGTCTACTGTTATGATAAACAAGTCCCTACTATTTTAGTTGGGGGGGGTTGGCACTGGTTAGTTTTTTGGGTTGCTAAACTGCTGCTGATTTTTGAATGTATGATGTAATACTTATTTCTGTTAATCCTTGTTTTATATTATGATATTGTGTGCTGTAAACACTATTTTGTATATGTTTTGCTTTCTGGTTGTAATAAAAAATTCCCCTACTTATCTGTAGGGGGAACTCTTTTCATCCTGGTCCTTGAACAAGATGTCTGCTGCCATTGAGGAGAGGATGGACATGACAAGAGCAGGAGAGATAGCCTCCTCCTCTGCTTTAGACATGCCTGAGACTATAGAAAATGCAATGGGTGGAGGATTTTCAGGATGATAAAATTCCTGAAATACATTGAAATGTGATTGACTCTGGTTTAAATTGCACAGCTATACCTGAAAATATCTTGATGTACTCAGCTTGCAAGAATACAGGGAGTGACAATGCTGATTCAATGGACAATATTCTTGCACAATTGCAATCTAAAGAAAGTCGCTGTCTGCAGAGAAAACAATAGCTGCAGCAGCATCTGGATGCTCTGCAAACTGAGCGCTCTGTGTTTCTTGCTCCTGGACTTGATTCCACATCTATGAATGTTACTTTAGAGTCTCCGACAACATGCTCAGCCACCCCGCAGCTGTCAAGGAATGAGTCTAATGTCTGTCAGACAGATTCTGCATAGACAGCAGGGAGCTCCACAGCAAAACCTAAAAAGGTTAGTATTAATGGCCCAATGGAAATGAATGTTGATACTGACAAGCAGGGGGCAGCCACTTGGAATGGCAAAACAAGCTGTAAAAGGCTTGGCCTACAGCATCCCCCACACCAGAAAATAAACACTATTATGGAACTTTTGACTAAACAGAGAGAACTAATTGTAATGTCTGAGACAGACACAGGAGCATGCAGAATCACAGATCTTACTGGAGGGAAGCAACCTGAGAATAGTGCTCACTCTATTCCTGATGGACAGACTAATGCTGAATTGCCTGATAGAGAACTTGCAGTTGAGAACGGCGACTGGTCTCCAGAGCATGCCCTGGAAAATGCTGGATGGGTGCAGAATCTGGAGGAAACTAGGGTCCCTGATCCTACAGACCCTACTGTGGAATGATATCGGAGAGATTTACAGCCTAATGATGGAATTCAGAGGTATATTCAGCATGAGATAAACCAGCAACAGGAACTTTTAATTAATGCTGCACACTCTGATACTAGCAATATTCCCAAAGTTAAGGAAAATGACCAGCATGTCACGGATGATATTATCAGGCCCCAGGTCGGAGGATCTGCTCCTAGGCCTGTTGCTTCTGCATCTTCCCCTCAATGGATGGGCCCACCTTCTGCTATTTTATGAGACCCCAACAAAAGTGTTTGGCTTGAACCCATGTCTTGCTTACTAACATACTAACATATTAAAATGCCAGCAGAATAGGCTTAACAGTCTTTCATGTCTGCACGTTTGGTCAGCCTCCACCCTGGGAGCTGACCTTGCTGCACCCCTCTCCCTCTCTGGCTTCTGCATTCCCAGTCCTGGATATTCTCGCTGCACTAGTTTTTGCTTCCAGAACCCTTCCCCTGTATCAGTCCCACCCCCTCTTGCACCCCCTCCACCGTTTCTGCCTCCACCAGCCCCCTGGCAGTGCATTCCATGGCTCCACCACCCTCTCAGTGAAGTAGCACCTCCTCCTTTCCCCTGAATCTCCCCCTCCAGCTTCCACCCATGCCCTCTAGTTTCCCCCCCTTCCTTCAGAGCACCCTGATTGCTTCTCCCCTATTTACCCCCTTCATGTACATGAACACCTCTATCATGTCCCCCCAGCCCCTTCTCTCTTCCAGTGTGTATATATTTAGCTCTTCGAGCCTCTCCCCATAGATCCTATCCCCCAAGCCCGAAATCATTTTGGTTGTCCTCCTCTGGACCCTCTCCAGGAGTTCAATGTCCCTCTTTAATGTGGCCTCCAAAGCTGCATGCAGTACTCGAGGTGCAGCCTCACCAAGCAGTTATACAGTGGGAGTATCACTTCCCTCTTTCTGGAGGTGAGCTCCCTAGTGATGCATCCAAGCATCCTGTTGGATTTTGCAGCTGCCCTCCTACAAGTCTCTGAGTTGTTCATCTTAACATCCACCACCACCCCCAGGTCCCTCTCAGCCACTGAGACTTGTAGCATTTCCCCCGGGTTGCTGGCTCCCAGGTGCAGTACCTTGCATTTTCCTGCATTGAAACACAGCTTCTGCTTTCTAGACCACCTTTCCAGAGCCTCCAGGTCCCTCTGCAGGGCCACCCTCCCCTTCTCCCTATCTACCACCACCCCCAGTTTTGAGTCATCCACAAAGAGACTCATGTCACTCCTGATACCATTCCTTATGACAGAGATGTAGGCATTGAACAGGAGGGGCCCAAGAACTGATCCCTGAGGGACTCCACTAATGACCCTTCTTGGGGATGAGACTATCCCTCCAACCACGACCTATTGGCTCCAGTTCTGGAGCCAATTTCCTATCTATCTGATCATCTGGTTTCCCACCCCCATTTCTCCCAGATCATCCAACAGACCCTGGTGAGGAACAGAGTCAAACACCTTGCTGAAGTCAAGAAAGAGGACATCCAGTGGTCTACCCACCATCAGACTTATTTCAGAATAAAGGAGAACTGACACCCAGACAGAATGCAGTACTGCTTATATATAAAGGATGCCTTGAAGAATCACCAGATTGTCTGTACATTGCTAGAAACCTGCTTAAGAACTCAGTGAAATTTTTTTCCACAGAGATATTTGCCCTCATACATCTGGGAAACTCTAATTTTGACATTAGCTTTAAAGCAGTCTCTGGGTTAGATAGGTTCTAGGCGCAATACCAGAATCTAAAAAATTCTCCATTATGGGTTCCTTTTTTTGCAGTTCCATTAACTAAACCTTTAGTTAAAACTATCACAATCTTATTCAGAAATGAAGGTGTTAATGTGGAAGATATTCTATTCTGGTTTAGGTAGAGGTGTGAGATTTCAGACATACCTGTACTCATTCTAGACAGCGGATAAATTTGGAATGGGGGCGGAGGATCAAAGTGAAATTGTATAATACTAACAATGGGCCTGTTCATCTTCCAAACAATTTCTTTCTAGTCATGGATAGGGGCACTCTGTTTTATGTAGGCCAGCCTAGTGCTTGTTTTAAGTGCAGAGCCTGCATTTATCTTAGTTCTGCGTGTGACACTCCTAAGTGCAATCACTGTTTTGAATATGGACATGTTTCAGCAAATTGCCTTAACCTTTTCAAATGTAATTTGTGTAAAAAAAACAGGTCACGCTTATGGGAGATGTCCATGGGCCTTCCATAATCATGAAGACTGTCCCTTTCATGCAAGGCTAATAGATAAAACTCAAGCTCAGCAAGTTAAATGAGTTGCAGAATAGGTGGAACAACACCCCAGGGAAAGGGACCCAGATGTTGTGGTTATTCCAAAAGAACAAGTACCTAGCCCTACAGGTTCATTAGAAGCAGAAACCCTAGTGGAGAATAAGGACCCTAACCTGTAGAATGTAGACATGACTAATAAATCAACTACTCAGGCAGTTGTGGCTCAGGTACAAAGGGCTTCTATGGAAGAATCTGATGTTATGCCCCCCCAACCCCAAAACCACTTCTCCCTTTACTATTGTTAGCTCTAAAAAATGAGCTAGGCAGGATAAATTGCTCCCTGCTTGAATGGGAAAAAAGGGACAGCAAAGGGGGAAAGAGGGAAGGAAACTCTCTTGAAAAACTTGGAATATATTTGCTGTTCTTCCAAAGGATGAGCACTCGGGGGATTCAGAAGAGGAAGATTCAGGGTCTTCTTCCCATGAATCTTCCATGTCAGACAGTACTTCGGATCCAGAGGAGGGGGGGCAGGACTGACTCTATTGCTAAGTGTATCAGACCAAAGAAATTGTCAAAAACCCTTTGAGTTATTTATATTTTGCAGATGGTGTATCTCCTTTTCCTTTTTATTATGTCTTCTTTATCTATTTTTACTTTAAATGTCAATAGTATTAAGATCCAGAGGAAGAAGCTTGTGGTTATACAATCCTTAGCTGCCACACAAGGGGATATTTTTTGTTTACAAGATACTCGTCTTAAGTCTAACTTTGAGCTAAAACAGGTGGCAAACGTTTGGACCAGGGGTGCCTCCTTCTGGTCGGTAGGTGTAGACTCCTAAGATGGATTGGGTACTTTATTTACTAATCTGGATCTATAGATATCTTTCTGGGGAGACCTTTATTGTTAAACCTTAATTTTTCACAGGAACGCATTTGGTTAATTACAGTGTATGCTCCCCAGACCAAGGCACAAAGATCATCCCTCTTCAGGGACATACAGCCTTACTTACATACATCCCAGCTAGTAGTGTGGGCCATGGATCATAATTGTGAGTTACAACAAGCTGATAGAGGGCTACGGACTGCAAAACATGTTTTTTGATTCAGCCTCTCTGAAAAATGTAACAGAGACAGCAGGTCTCAAAGATTCATATAGAGCTCTCTATCCTACAGGGGACAATACATATTTTCATGGGAATATTTCCACTAGAATAGATTTTATTTTTCTCTCTCATAGTTTAAAAATTCTAGATTATCAGGTGGAAGCTTGGGAATTCATGGATCACAGGTCCGTCAAAATAACCTTTTCCTGGGAGGATGTTCCTAGGAGCAAAAAACAATGGCTGGTGATTGAACGTGTCTGTGCTGACACAGGAGTCTGTCTTTAAAGCATGGAGACAGGAGAGGCAGGCAAGGTTATCAGTAGTTGGGTTATATGAGGACATGGCTGGCTGGTGGGATGATTCTAAGCAATCATGGAAACAGTTTTCTCAAAAAAGTTCTTATCATTCTTCTAATGAGGAATATTTAGAGTATTTAAAATTAAATTACAGCTCCAGAAATTAATTTTCTTAACTGAAGTAACTAGACAAGACTATGGGGTACAAATTAGCATGCTTATAAAGCAGATGATGGAGTTACAATATAACAGGGCAAAATCCCTAGAGCAAGAGCATAGATTTGGGGTACAGGCCACAGAGGGGGTGGTGGACCCTTTTAAAGACTGCAAACACATGGTGGATCATAGGATCCTCACAGCAGTCTTGACTGATGACAACCAATTAGTGGCATCTCCACAGGAAATCTCTCAATCTGTGGAACTATATATTAGAAATATGTTTGGGATAGTTCCAGATGTCCTTCAACAGACAGAGTTTTTTTGACTCACTGAATTTGCTACAGATAACTCATGGAGAAGTAAGGGAAATGGTAAAGAATATTGCAAAAGAAGAGGTTCTTCAAGCTATTAGTGCCCTAAAGATGATATGGCCCCTGGCACAGATGGGCTCGGTACAGAGTTTTATAAAACATTTAGAGAGGAACTAGCCCCAGTTTTAGAAATATTGTTCAATCAGTTATTACAAGAAGGAAAACTGTCAAACTCCATGAATCAGGCCTTACTTATTTTACTATATAAAAAGGGCACCTGGCAAACTGGAGTTCTTTGTCTTTATTAAATACTGATTTTAAAATACTTAGTAAAATTCTGCTAAAAAGAATTGCAGTAGTAGCCAGTTAACTGATTAGTTCACATCAGATCTGTGCGGTACCAGGCAGATACCAACAGGACAATCTGATATTAATTAGGAAGATATTTCAGAGAGGCATGGAAGGCAAAACTGAGGGCTGGGTCATTAGTTTGGATCAAGAGAAAGACTGATAGGTTAACGAACAATTTTCTTTTTAATGTGTTACAGGCTTATGGCATCTTACCTTTATTTATTCATTGGATTAGGAGTCTGTATAATCATGCTGTGTTGATTACGAATGTAAATGGCTGGATTGGGACAAAATACCTACCGGGTAATAATGTCACATGCTTAATAGTATATGACATTATGGCTAACCAGGTACAGCGCAGTACACTACCACTACTGGTGCAATACTGCGTATACTGTTGTACACGGTATTGCATCAGTAGTGCAGAGTGGGTTCTGATGAGCAGCTGCCATGGCTCACAGGACTGAGCCACAGCAGTAGGAACCCAGGCACTACGTCTGGGACGGGGTTTGATTCCTGGTCCCACAAACATTTAATTTTTTTGCTAGTTGTGTGGTCCTCAAGTTGGAACCTCCCGGAGTTGAGAATCTTTAGTGGGGTGGTCCAAGGGGGTGCAGCCCCCAGTAATGAGGGGTGTGGGGTGGGCCCCCCAAAGAAAAAAGTCTTATGCCTCATGGCATAAATTGCACTGTATTAGCAGTGCGATTTTGCTATGCGGCATAATGTCTTGCAACATTATGACCTTGTGCCAGAAAAATACCGTTTCGGAGAGGAGTTAGGCAAGGATGTGCTTGCTCAGCCCTCTTTTATATGTTTTTTGTATAGACATTTTAATCAGAAGTATTTCAGGTAATGATAGGATTCATGGTGTGCCTCCAACAATAGGGCAACAGACAGTAGCTATTTTAACATATGTAGATGATGTTACACTAACTTTAGCACAATCAACTTGTGAACAAGTGGTACATGCAAGCTTAGATCTTTATTCCTAATTATCAGGGTCAAGAATTAATTATGGTAAGAGCAAGGGAGTCCCATTAGGTCACACTCCCTTACCAGTGTCTCAGAAGTTTGCAGGCATTAGGATGATTTCAGAAGCAATTATCATTTTATATATAGAATTTGGGCTTGAGGATGTGTCTGTGTCCAATTGGGATAAATCCTTGCAAAATGCTGTTAGACTAGTTAGATCCTGGAAGGGTCAGCAAATAGAAAAGAAAAAGTGGGTATTTCTAATTAAAACTTTACTCATTCCATCGTTTATTTATGTTAGTTATCTCTGTCCGTCTCCACAGACATTAGTGACAGCTTTATATAGCGTTTTCTTTCAGGCATTCTGGGGAAGTAGATTTAATCTGATAAAATGGAATATTACATACAGGATCATTGCAGAGAGAGGAGTTAATATGGTAGACCCAGTAGCCTTTTTTTATAGTATTTTTATTAGCTATAATTTTGGTTATGCTCTGAAACCAGGACATAAATTTTGGAAGCCTTTTGTATTAGATTGGTTAAGTCCCTGCTTGACCTACTGGAGGGATAATAAGCCAAGAGCACTGTATGCAGCTCTTAGGCCTCTTGGGTATGGACTAGAATGTCTGCAAAAAATATGAAATGGAAAATCACTATTGCACAAATTCAGACACTAGAGAGGAAGGTATTGTATCAGACCCTTTTAAGTATAGAATACCAGGAAGATTTGGTATTCCCTATGTGTCTAAGTAGTCAGGAAGCCTGGGTAGTTAAACAGCTAAAAAAAAACAGGCTTCCTCCATTTGTATGGGATCTGGTATGGCTAGGCAACTATGGCAGACTAGGGGTAAAAGGAAATAATAAACATAAACAAATGACAGATAGATATTGTCCAAGGGAGACATGTTCACAAGTATTAGAAACCCAGCTATACCCTTTTTCTTGAATGTGGATATGTACAGGGGTTTGGGGGATTTCTAGCACTTCATTGGAATGAACCACTTTCCCATACACTTACTTATGAAAACTTGTTATAAGGGGTTACAGTTGGGGGATGGAGTAAGTATAACAAAGATACAATTTATATAGTTCAAGCGGTTATAAGGTATTATATCTGGCAATCTAGATGCTGTTGGATTACCCAGCAAAGATTAATTTCTTATGAAGAAATGTGTAAAAATATTGGCTTCACTATACAAACCATAGCTAGCAAGGACAGGGTAAGGTATATTTCTAAATACAATGCTTTGTGGGTACGTTGTAACACACGGATACAGATTTGATCGGTGTTTAATAGAGTTGAAAGTATTATTATTATTCTTCGTTGTCATTGATATGCAAGAAAACTTATTTGTTAATTATTTTCCTATGTCTGTTCTATATTAACTGTACTCTTTTTTTTGACTGTTATTGGAGCAGTTATATGTACAGATGTGGCTTTCTGTATTTTGTAATGTAGTCCTTTCTTCTTAATAAAATTACCCTACTCTGCTGTAGGGGGTACTGCCATCCATCAGGATGGAGGAGCCCAGCGTCAGTACAGCTATGGATTGTGAAGTGGTCAGAGTTCACTTAAACCAGAGCAGTTATGAGTGTCTAGTCCTCTGACTATGAGTGAGAAACCTGTACCCTCGGAACTGTTACCAGTGATGAAAGAACCACACGTGCCTGTCCTGTTGTCATGGAGGTTGGCACAGGATGAGGTGGATGATTTATTCTTGGAACTGGAGGGCACCAAGAACAGGCAGTTGTTGGAAGTTATAGCGTGTCAGGAACATCTACTTTTGCAGTAACAGACAGAGTTTTCTTCTTCGGTTGAATGTGTGGGGAATTGTGTTGTAGCCGGATCTGTACAAGTCCTACAGAATTCTGGTCCCCCTGGAAATGAGGACCATGAGGATGTGTGTATGGAAGAAATTTTTACTGTGCCAGATGCCAAAAGTATGGAGTTTTTGGGCACACTGGAGGATGAAGACAGATATGATCAACTGTTGGGACATCCAACTCGGGAGAACAGTTTGCACATGGAGTGTGTTACTGGTGAAGGGTCAAGTAGGGCCATGGGGGCTGCAGGTATGGTCAGGACTGCTGAGAATGTAATACAAGGGGTGGCTACAGAGGCTCCATTTGTTGACATAAGTGCTGGGAAACAGCAGTGGGAGTCTGGTGTGTGATGGAGTGAGTTCAGATATCAACAACAGCGGTGTGAAGCGGATTTTGACACAAGGTTTTTTCGGTGGTGCTCTCAATCATGATTCTGACAATGGGGGGATGATTTTGTGACTGTGTCAGCAGATATAGATACTGTCTTGCCAAGGTCTTTTGATAATAGCATTTCAACTTCTGTTATCTCTATAGCAGATGCTTTAGAACAAGTGGACTTGGTAAAGAGCCCCCACTGTGATTAACCTTGAATGTTTCTGTGTCCTGTCCAGCCAGTTTATTGGGCTCACCAATGGGTGACTCTGGGGCACACAGCTCCCTACATATCCCTGCTGCTTTGGAACTTACACAAAACCCTTCCTTTCACTTGTCTGATATGGGATGTCTTGCCTGATGTGACACCACACTCCTGATCCTTAAGGAGACTGTGCTACTTTGTCTGTGCATAATGTTCCAACCTCCTTCCCTCCTAGGGAGAGACATCCCTCTGGGACTGCTGCAGGCCCTGAGTCAAAGGGACAAGAGCCCCCTCCTTCCTGCACATATGTGGGGTTATTCCATGCAACCCCTGCCTCTGCAAAGAGAAAAAATGCTGTACACATCAAATATCGTGGGGGTCTGGAGGTCTTTCCAGATCACCTTTATGTTGTAGAAATGCTGATTAAGCAAAGTTTGCAGTTCTAGGTTTAATGCTTTATGCTTTAATACATACTGCAGGTGATTCCATTTTTTACCTCAGTTTTAAGACTCCAGAGAATCTGGAACATTTTTGGATATGGTACCAGCAAGTGAGATATATTCCCCTGTGGTCCCCCTTCAAAGTGTTTCCTTTGACAAAACCTGCATTTAAGGTTGCAACGGTATTGTTCAAAAATGAAGGGGTCTGTGTAAACAACATCCTTTACTGTTTGCAGTCCAAGTGCACTCTGTTGGGTAGTCCTGAACCCATCATGGAAGCAGAGCAGTTTTGGATAGGGGGTTGATGGATAAAGATTCACCTTTCAACAATGAATGGCACAATTCAACATCTTCCCAGCTGTTTTCACCTTGGATGGGATAGGGGCTTCATCTTCTATCAGTGTCAGCCAAAGTCTTGTTTTTGCTATGGAGCTTACACCCATCTCAGCACTGCCTGCAACAAGCTTAAATGCTTCCTGTGTGGGGGTATTGGACATACAAGTGTGAGATGTTCTATACCTGTGAGTTGTAATTTATGTGGTGAAACTGGTCATTCTTTTTCTACTTGTCTGTGGACTGCTCATAAGACACCCTCGGCTGATCAAGAAGACCAGGAAGACCTTGTGACAAAAGCACAGGATCAATCTGTGAATACCATAGTTATCTTTCCCTGTTATCTGTCTGAGAGTTTTGTAGCTACTGAGCCCCTTCTGGTGTGACTTTTGTGCCTGCAGCATTGGGGGCAGATCTGAAGGAGGTACATAAGGAGATACCTGTCAATGCTGCTGTTGACTCTCTCTGTTCTGTCTCACCCCTGCTTCCACTGGTTGTGAATCAGCTGCAACATGATCCTGGACAGGAGATTCCTTCCCCCACCACAGCAATTGAATCAAGTTCTCCCAAGACAAAGTACTCAGAAGAAGGGTCTTAAAGAACCACATTCAGAAGAATTATTGTGGCGGGACTCTATCCTGACTGAAAATACATTTGCAGCTTTAGCGAAATGCAAAGTGTGGGGCGATAATGAGGATGAATTGGATACTTCTTCCATTAAGTCCTCAGTGGCCACTGACACAGACTTGATCTTGACGAAGTCCCATGAGTCTGAGAAAAAAAAAAAAAGTGAAGCTGAAGAAATCGCTTAAGGGACAGACCTGAAGGGGTCATGTGCCTTATCTATATAGGAGTATGATTTTTTTCATTGCGCCCTTGATTGTGAACAACATTAAAAACCAGAAAAGACGCCTTGCTATTTTTGCCATCTTGCTTGGCTTTAACTGCCATGTGTATTTTCTTCAAGATACTAGATTGCATTCTCTGTTTCATATATCACAAGCTACTGGAGAATGGTTTGGAGGGCCCTTTTTCTGTTTTTTGGGGGGGGGGTCCACGTTCTGGTGTCGGAGTCTTGTTTAATGCATGACGTATTAATGTAAATCGACTTGTGGATTTAGTGCCTGGCAGAGTACTGCTGCTAAACATTTTTTTTTTTCAGCAACAGGAATTCTGACGTATAAATCTTTATGATCCCCAGACTAAATCTTTACCAACTGAAGTTCTTTGTACCTTTCAGCCTTATGTGTACACCACCAAAACTGTGATTTTTGATGGGGACTTCCAATTGTATTTTGGCCTTGAAGGATAAGACAGGGAAAACCCAGAAACTCTATGGTGATTCAAATTTTTTGATCAAACTGATTACAGGGGCAACTTATAAAGATGGGTTGGAAGAGGGTGTACAAACTTCAAGCCATACCTTTTATAAAGGAATCTCGTCCTCTTGGATAGTTTTTTTCTTTGTTTCACAAAGGGTGGTGTGTTCCGGATATAAGGTTGTACCTGTAGAAGCCACTGACCATGGTTTACTTATCCTTAATATAGGAGCTGCTTTTAACATACCAGTTACCCACTTTAAGTGGTGTCTTAATATTTTCCTTATGGAACATCAGTCAATTAGAATGGCAGTCCAGGAACTTCTGGAAGCTTAACGGTTAGTGTACCACTTGTATGATACATCTATCCTATGGTGGGTAGATACAAAATTTGATTTACAAGGTTTGTTTTGCGTGTGGGCAAAATATCAAAACACGTCAAGATATATTCATTATCTTGAATTGTGGCGTCATTTGCAATTCTTAATTTCTTGGTCCTTTGAGACGGGTTTGGATTATAAATCACAGATAGATTTTGTACGAAAAGAGATGTGTGCTTTTCAGTGTGACCATGCTGCCTCTTTGACAGCTGAACAAAAATAAGGCACACAGGGTAACAGCTGTCAGGTTGACCCACATGACACTTGTAAAGACCGTATTGAGTCAAAATACTGTATATGTCTCATTTGAAAAGGCCAGATGATTCCATAACCTCACACAATTTAGAAATGGTTAATATTGTATATAATTATATGCAACAATTATTTTCTAAATCTAAGAGTGACATGGCTAGGGCTTCTGACTTTTTTCAAGATCTTGTTCTTCCACAAGTGCTGCAAGAGATCTTGGATGGTTTAATGGAACCAATCACGGCAGGGGAAATTAAGCAGATGGTGTCATCGGGTAAAGGGGGTACAGCCCCTGGCTCTGATGGGTTACCTATCGAGTTGTATAAACTGCTACTGGATGACTTAGTTGATTATCTGGTTCTTGTTTTTAATGGTATTGTGCAAGGGAACATTGTTATTCCATCAGAAATATCTGAAAGTTTTTTGCTCTATTTATTTAAAAAGGGGGAGAAAACTGAATTATGTAATTGGCGGCTGATTCATTTATTGAATGTAGGTTGGAAAATACTCTACAAAGTTTTGGGTAACAGGTTATTGGAAGCAGCTCATATACTCATTTTTCTGACACAAGCTTGTGTAATTCAGAAGTGTACTGTGCAGGACAAACTTTTTCTTATGAAGTATGTGCATGGTCAGATGTCCAAGGTTATATTTTAAGTTTGGATCAGGCAATAGCACATGATGCTGTCAACCATGAGTTTTTATTTGCTGTGCATACTCTTTATCGTATACAACTAGGTCTTGTAGGATGGTTTCAAGCAATTATATTGGGGTATTACCACCAGACCAGTGATCAATGGTCTTCTTGGAGCTGTGGTACCCATAGAAAAAGGTGTCAGACAGGGATGTCCATTGAGTCCATTATTATATGTTTTTAGTATTGATTTGCTTCTTTGAAAACTGGAGCAGTGTACAAATATGGACCATGTGGGGGGGTCAAAGTACCCTGTTTCCCTGAATCATGGATTACGTACACAATATTTGTCATATGGTAGCAAATGCCCACTCTGCCACAGTGGCATTAGATTTAATTTCTGACTTTTCTACAATCTCAGGTGTGACTCTAAATAAAAATAAAGTCAATCTTTAGTGTTACATTCTCCTAGTGCATCTTCTGGTGGAAACATTAATGAGATTGATATAGTGCTGGGTCCGGGTACTGGGCATCTTATTTGGGACTGGTAATTTGGCTTCCCTAAATTGGGAGGATGCCCTGAATATAACAGAATCCAAGGTTGATTAGTGGAAGCTTTGGCCTATGATTAAAAAGAAGCGAGTGTTTTTGGCTAAGACTTTCATTTTTCCTCTCCTTTTATACGTTAGTTATATTTTTCCTTTACCTGTCAGATTAGAAACAAGAGTTTATTGTGGCTTTTTTTAAGGCTTTTGTGGGGCAGTAGATTGAACCCTATTAACAGAGTGGTTACATACAGGCCTATTAAGTGTGGAGGTCTTAGAATGGTGCACCTGATTGTGTTTCTCTTTTCTATTTATGTTTACGCAAATTTTGTGCTGGTTCTTCAACAATTATCTAAACCTTGGATTGCTCTTTTTCAGGATAGATGTCTTTTTTTCTTTTCCAGATAGAAACAAGGGCAGTGAGGTGTTTTTAGAAATGTACCTGGAGGGGTGAAGGATGATTTGATTCACCACTTCAGGAAATTGAAAGCATGGAAGATCTCTGTAGACTCGGTGGTACAACAGCCTAGGAAAGCATTGTATAATTTTATTGTGAACACTTACTTTGTGATATTTGTTTTCAGTGCCAACTTGAAATACTGAAGAAATGTCTACTGGATCAGATTTTGGAACCTAGGGTTCCACTGAAAATGTAGGACTTGGTATGGTTGTGTTGCCATGAGAAACTAAATGTTCGCAGTAATCATAAACATAAATCAGTTGAGGACAGGTATTGTTTACGGGATGAAATGTTTTGAACAGGAGGAGACAATGACTTAATTATTTTTTCATTGCCCCTATAAGGTAGAAACCTGGCCAACTTTGGCAAGACAATGGCAGATCCCTGTAATTCAGCAGACAACTTATGAGGTTTTAATCTGTGGGGTTTTCTCACATGGGTGGCAAATGTTTTATCCGGGAACCTTAAGATTGGTTCTCTTATGTATCAAGTATCTGGCATGTGAGATGTCTATAGTTTACAGCAATAATCTGTATCAGTTACAGCACTCATTTGTATGATAAATTAGGAAATTCAAGCAATATTTCAGAAGGATTGGAAAGCGTTACCCCGCAAGGTGTTGTGAACATGGTGGAGACATTTTCCATGGTTACCTCCCTAAAGTGTGATATTTATTAGTGTGGGATTTCATTTTATTATGTCAGTGGTTTCTTGGTTTGGGGTTTTCTTTATGATGCTGGTGGTGGTTATAAGAAAATATATATGCTTCTGATATTTGAGTTTACCCAATTTTTTTTTTGTGATATTTTTCTATGTTTATTTTTCCTTTTTTCTTGTCTGATAGGATCTCTTTTTTATTCTTAACTTTCAGTGCCTGTTATGGTTTTTAGTTTTACTTGTAGGATTCTCCTGCTAGCTGTACATTGGGAGGGTGTAGTCTGTTTAGGTTTTCAATTTTGTTTTGTTTTATTGGATTTCTTTGCTTCTTTGCAAAACCAGACTAGGGGGTATGCTGTTAATACTTATTTCCTTTTAGTTTTCATTGTGCTGTGCCATTTGTACATGTGATTTAACACTGTTTATTCTTTTGTGTTTTTTCTGATACAATAACAAATTCCCCTACTCTTTTCAAGAAGTGCCATGGGATCTTTTACATCCACCTGAACTACCACCAGAACAGGCAGATGGGACCTCAGTTTAACATCTCATCTGAAACACGGTACCTCAAGAGTGCAGCATCCCCCTTATGCTGTACTACAGTGTCAGTATTGGGATTAAACCCAAGTGCCTGGTGTGGGGATAGAACCCACAGCCTTGTGATCTCCCGGCCTCAGAGGCCAGTGTTCTACCTGCTGAGCCACTGACACATTAAAGAGGACCAGTCCTAGTACCAATCCTTGTGGCACCTTGCTGTCACCCTCCCTTTCTTGGAGTGAACTCTGTTTGCCACCACTATTGTCTATACCTTAACCAATTTCTCACCCAGTTTACCACCTTTGGACCAACTCTCAGGCTGCCCAGCCTACTCATGAGTATCCTATGTGGAACAGTGTCAAAGGCCTTACTGAACTCTAGGTAGGCCACATGCACTGCTCCACCTGGATCTAATTCCCTGGTCAACCAGTCAAAGAGATCTATCAGATTTGTTTGACGTGATCTCCCCCCAGTGAATCCATGCTGCCTCAGATCTACTAAGTCACTGGATTCAAGATATTTCACAGTCCTTTCCTTCAGTAGTGATTCAATTAAGTTCCCTACCAGTGAAGTCAGTCTAAATTCCAGCCTCCTCCCTGCTCCCACTTTTGTGAAGGGGGACTACTTCTGCCCTCCTCCAGTACTCCAAGACCACTTCCATTTCTAGTGAGTGGTTGAATAGGACTGTCAGGGGTGCATCCAGGACCTCTCAGAGCTCCCTCAGTACCCTTGGGTGTATCCTATCAGGTCTCATTGCCTTGTCCACTTTCAAATTTGTGAGTGCCTTCGGGACTCTCTCTCCTCTGTAAATGGACTAGTGTCCACGTACCTTCCTTTGATAACCCTGACACTTAACTGTGGCCCCTCTCCTTCCCTTTCCTCCATGAACACTGAACAAAAGTATTCATTCAGGATAACTGCTTTTTCCTTGTCCCCTTCCATATATTCCCCCTTCCATTTTTAGTCTTACAATCTATCCCTGATCTTTCTCCCTTTGCTTACATACCTGAAAACAATCTTGTTTCCTGTTTTTACTGCCTGAGCTGTTTTCTCCTCTGTTTGTGCCTTTACACTCTGTACAGATTTCCCTGCCTCCCTCTGCTTCTCCTGATACTCCATCCTATCCTCCTCCCTCTGTGTCTCCTTATACCGCCTGAATGCTAATTTTTGTTTCCCTTATTTTGCCAGCCACCCCTTTTGAAAACCATAGTGGCTTCTTTTTCCTCTTGTTTTTGCTTACTTGCTTGATGCAGAGTTTTTTTGCACTCACTATCCCTGCTTTTAGTCTTGCCCACTGTTCCTCCACTCCACTCAAGTCCTCTCCCCCTTCCATGGCATCTTTGAAGCATTCCTCCATCTTTGTAAAATCAGCCCTCCTGAAGTCCAGAACCCACTCCTTTGTGTGATTTGCTTCTGCCACAGTTCTTATAATAAACCACAATGTACAGTGATCACTGGTTCCCAGGTGGCCAACCACTGTGATATCTCTAACACTCTCCCCATTTGTGAGTACAAGGTACAACATTGCTCCCCCATGAGTTAGCTCCATTACTTTTGCCTGAGGAATGCTCCTTCACAGGGAGTCCAGAATGTCCCTGCTCATAGCTGAAGCTGCAGCTGGGATGCTCCAATCTATATCCAGCAGAGTCAAGTCCCCTACCAGCAGCACCCCCCCTTATCTGCTATCTTTTGGATGGCTTCCACCAGATCCTTATCCATCTCCCTCCCATACTGGAGGTATGTAGATCACACCAGTTTGAATAGTGGCTCCATTCCCCATCTCTAGGGTGACTCACAGTACCTCCTCCCCTCCCTGTAATCACTGACTCTCTATGGCTTTTACACTGTCTCTCATGCAAACAGCCACTCCTCCCCCTTTTTTTATCCACCCTGTCCTTCCTGAACCAAGTCTAATGTGGTATGGCTATGTCCCAGTCATGGTTCTCATTACACCATAACTCGGTAATGGTGATCATGTCTAGGTCAGTCTCTGCCATAATGGCCACTAGGTCAGGGATTTTATTTCCTAGACTTTGAGCATTTGTGCACATGGCCTTCTAAATTCCGCATCTACCCTGTTTGTCAGCCACCATTTTCTCTTCTCTCCTTATCCCCTCTGCCCTCATTTCCATCTCTCTCCATTTCTACCATTTTGTTTTTCTCATTTTTAGGTATCCTTGGGGATTTGTCTCTCTTCTGGCTCTGCCTACTGATCACTTCAGCTTGCATGGAGGGGCAGTTTATTCCTCCCTGCTTTCTACTGACACCCCCCTCAGCTAGTTTAAATGTTAAAGTTAGCATATGTGAGATGCTTTGTAGTCATAGTTGCTTTGTACTTCACATCTGCTTTTATTGTATTGACTTGTACTGTATCGATTGTATTGATTTGTACTGTAGTGATTTGTAATGCATTGCTTTGCATCTCTTGTGCTGAGTCCTTGACCAGAAGGGCACAGTTTGCATTTTGTACATTTCTCTGTTTGTAACCTTTGATCCTTTCTATTACAAGACCATCTAAACACCAGTGGGTCAGGTCAGTAACATCACAGATCAAAATAGAGAGGAGAAAAATAAAGCAGCAAAAACAGTGTCACCATCAATATTGGCAGCACAAAATGTAGCATGACAGAACAATGCAGGCCCTACAACATGCAGGTAGCAAACAACATCCACCACATTGAGGCACTACACTGGAACACATAGCAGCAGGCACCCATGCACAGGAACAGCATAGAGGTGCATGGAGATGGAACAGGGCAGGGTGCAACCACCACCACTGGGGGAAGTAGGCCACTGGATACCTACCATGGTAATCTAATGGCACAGGCATCAACATTTGTGGGATACCCCCACCCAGAATGCTGAGTGATGGAGAACATGCACCGGGGTAACCACTGGAGGACAGGTAAACCATGGCCACTATGTGAACGGCTGTGTATAATGCAAAGGGCCAGGATCACAAGCCAGCATGTCCCCAGCAACACACACAACACACAGGGCAGGGGAGATGGCATGCTGGCTTGTACTAAGCACATTTGCTGGAGCTGGAAGGATACTGCTTTCTTCAACTGCGAGCTGTGTGAGAAATTCTATATTGCACTTGATATCTGCAACAAACGTGCACTTTTGCTTAATTCTGTGGGAGGTGAAACTAACTACCCTTGGTAATTGCTTTTTATTCACATATTTATTTAGGGTTTAACCAAGAAGGGGCTTGTAAACTCTGTTTATCTTGTTAGTAACTTCAGAAGAATTTAAATACTGCATTTGGGTAGGTCCTTGGAGGTAGCTAGATTGTCTACTAGGATTTGCTGACAGTTAAACTATTTTTAAATTTCAGGTGGCTGAGCAGTTGAAAAAGAAACTTGCAAACTCTGCTTATCTTGGAAGTAACCTCATAAGTGTTTAAATACTTCATTCTGGTTGTCCCTTGGGGTAGCTGGATTGACTACTAGGCTTTGGGACTGAAACTATTTTTAAATAATTTACTGGTGCGTAGGGAGTTTGTGATAGTTAAACTCTTTTTAAACAGAGTTACTGGGGTTAAGGAGTGGTCACAGAAAAACCTGCAGTGTGAAACAGGAAAAGACGGTCTTTCAAGCAACAGAGGGTGGTGGATTAAGGTTTACGTTTTTGTTACGATTCTTAAGATTTTCAGTGCAGGAAGAGTTTAAAGCACAGCTGACTTATTTTGGGGCAGACAGCTCTCAGAGCACAAACCACCAGGCCTGTTTTGGGGCTGGGAAGGTTTACCTGTGTCTGACTTGGATGTGTGGATTTTCTCTGATTGATTAGCAGGGTATTTCTCTATCAAATTGTTGTGTAGGGCATCTTCCTGACAGGAAGGCACTCATTGCAGCAGTGGGTCAGAGCTTCTAGCCGATTGTTTTGTGAGGGCACAGTTTAGGCCCAACCCCTTCCCACCCCTCACCCCACCCACCCCTGGAAATAGTTCCTTTATACCTGGGGTTCTGACATCATTTCCTCAAGAGTGCAAGGTGCATGTCACTGTCATATCCTCTCTAGCACACTGCACTGACAATATAAGCATAAACATTGTATAATATAAATATATATTTCTACATTACAAACCAATCACACAAAAAAAAAAAAATGTGGGGAGTAGTGCAATGTAATGGCTGTGGGGCAGCAGTCTTCTGGGAGTCTTTCTGGAGGCTGAGATGCTGCCCTATTTTCAGACAACTGTCTGCCCTGAGGGGAGGAAGTTGCCCGTCTTCAGGCCACACTGGACAGTAGTACGGGGACCTTCCCCCAGGCCACAATGGACAGTAGGAAGGGAACCTCCCCCATCCAGGGAGCACCAGAACCACCACCACTACCTCAGAGGTTGCAAAGAAAGCACAGCAGTTGGACCACAGTGGGCTCAGGGAGGATGAGGATGGTGAAACAGAGGCACACCCAGTCACATGTTACACACCACAATCCATACGCCATTCTGGGGGAGCATAGCTCCCCTATAGATACACCCGCAGAGGAGACTAAGGAGGCTGAGGACAACTGTCACAAGGGAGGCCCACAGGAAGGAGGCAGAGGACACCACAAGGAAAGGAAGCAGCTCCTGGTGGGGGACTCAATTATTAGGGGGGATAGAACTGGGAGGAGCTGGGAAATCTGAAGAAAGGTGCCTGCCTGGTGCCATGGCTTGGAGGGACAGGAAGCGCATCCTCAGGATCACAACAACAGCTGCAAGAGATTCTGAGCTGGACGTAATTGTCCACCTAGGGACAAATGACTTGGCTCATCATGAGGTTAGAGCAGTGCAGGAGGACATTGCAGAGTTGGGGAGGGGCCTAAGACAAGTAGCATACACAGTATCCTTCTCAGAGGTGCTGCCTGTCAAAGGCATGGGGGAGGCGAGGGTAATTGGCACCATGCAGTTTAATGAATGGTTGAAAAAATGGTGCGGAGCACAGGGGTTTGGCTTCATTGGGGACTGGGGTTCCACCTGGAAGGACACCAGCCTATACTGGCAGGATGGTCTGCATCTGTCCAGGAAGGGAACAAGTCTTTTGAGCAATCGGTTTAAATGCTTCATTGGCAAGCTTTTAAACTAGTCAATGGGGAGGCACTGACAAGCAGAAGAAAAATCCCAGCCTCTCCCTACAAAACAGGGTACTAAATGAGAAAAAGACCAAGGTAGAACGGTCAGTGGGGGATGCTGCAACAGAAGGTAAAGCCATCAAAAAATGGAGAGCAATGAGTACCAATGCCCGTAGTCTAGGTAACAAGCTTCCTGAATTAGTGGCCTTGATGGAGGAGGAACATCTGGATATCATGGCAGTCACAGAAACATGGTACACACAAAACCATGACCGGACGTAAACATACCAGGATACACTATCTACAGGAGGGACAGGGAGGGTAAAAGAGGGGAGGGTAGTTCTTTACATAAGGGAAGGAATAAAAGCAACAGAACAAAAGGGTAAACAGGGAGGAGAAGAAGCACTGTGGGTAAATTTGGAGACAGGAAATGGCACCATCCGCATAGGTTAGACACAGACTCTCAGGGGGGAGGAAATGGACAAGGAAATGATAGAAAGTATACTTAGAATGGCAGAAAAGGGAGATATTGCTGATGGGTGATCTGAATATGCCAGATGTTAACTGGAGTGCAGTTGCAGCTGCCACTGAAGAGTGCAGTTATTCTAGATGCCCTACAGGGGCATGCCTTAGACAACTAGTACTGGAGCCCACTCGAGAGGGAGCAATATTAGACTTGATACTCTCAATGGAGATGGAGAGGATCACAGATGTGAAGTAGGTAGCTATCTGGGAACTAGCGACCATCGAACAGTATGGTTCACAATAAACACAGCAATAGAGTCAAGCCATACAAAGGCAAAAGTACTGGACTTTAGGAGGGCTGCTTTGCCAAAATGGGTGAGTGCCTAAGGAATGCACTAGCAAATGGGCAGGAAGGAGGGGTGGAAGAACAATGGGGAATAATAAAAACTGCCATCACAGAGGTAACAAGCCTTTGTGTGAAGCAAATAAACAAAACAAGACGATGTAAGAAACCACTATGGTTCTCAAAGGAAGTGGCAGTGAAGGTTCAAGAGAAAAAGAAAGCATTCAGGAAGTACAAGGAATCGCAGAAGGAGCAGGACAGAGAACTGTATCAGTTAAAGCAAAAGGAGGCTGGGAAGGCAGTCAGAACAGCAAAGGCCCAAACTGAGGAAAAGATAGCCAACTCAGTTAAGAAGGGGAATAAAACCTTTTATAGGTACATCAGGGAGCAAAGGAAGACCAAGGGAGGGATAGTGAGGCTTAATAAAGGGGAGGGAGGGTGGGCAGAGGGAGAATGTGAAAAGGCAGAGATACTAAACAAATATTTTTGCTCAGTATTTACAAAGGAAGAGGGAGGTACATAAAACAAACAGTAGTAACACTCTGGATACAGAAGTTGATACCAGCCCATTTACAGAAGAAAGGGTTCTGAAAGAACTCTTAAAACTGAAGGTGGACAAAGCAATGGGGCCTGATGGGATTCATCCCAGAATTCTAAAAGAACTAAGGGTAGAATTAGTGACACCACTGACTACCCTCTTTAACAAATCATGGGAGGATGGGGTGGTACCCGAGGACTGGAGGAGGGCAGATGTGATTCCCCTTCACAAAAGTGGGAGCAAGGCAGAAGCAGGAAACTATAGACCTGTTAGTTTAACCTCAGTGATAGGGAAAATGATGGAATCACTTCTAAAGGAAAGAATTGTCGAGTATCTAGAGGCCAGAGGGGCACAAGACCCTAGGCAGCATGGATTCACAGCGGGAAGGTCATGCCAGACGAATCTGATAGATTTCTTTGACTGGGTGACCAAAGTAGTAGATCAGGAGGGGCTGTGGTCATGGCCTACCTAGACTTGCAAGGCATTTGACAGTCCCACACAAAGATTAATATATAAGTTAGCCAGCCTGGGGTGGGTCCCAAGATGACAGCCTGGGTAAAGAATTGGCTGGAGAATAGGACACTGAGAGTAATAGTAAATGGAGTCCACTCAGAAGAAAGGAGGGTTACTAGCGGGGTACCATGAGGTTCAGTATTAGGACCAGTCCTCTTCAATGTCTTTATAAGCGACATTGCAGAAGGACTGGAAGGAAAAATATGTCTCTTTGCAGATGACACTAAGATCTGCAACAGAGTTGATGCACAGGGTGGGGTGGAAAGGATGAGAAGGGACTTGGCAAGGTTAGAGGAATGGTCAAATGTATGGCAGCTTAGATTCAATGCTAAGAAGTGCAAGGTAATGCACCTGGGAAACAAAAACCCAGGGGAAGAGTACACAATGGGGGGTGAGATACTAACAACAACAAAAATGGAAAGGGACCTGGGGGTAGTCATATCAGATGACCTAAAGGTGGGCAAGCAATGTGAGAAGGCAGCAAGGAGGGCTGGGGGATACTGGGATGCATTGGGAGAGGCATCACCAGTAGAAAACAGGAAGTTATTATCCCTCTGTACAGACAGCTGGTGAGACCCCATCTGGAGTACTGTGTGCAGTTCTGGAGACCCAATCTCCTCAAAGACATAGACAGGATGGAAGCTGTCCAGAGGAGGGCAACTAAAATGGTGCAGGGTCTGCACCGGAGGACATATGAAGAGAGACTTAAGGAGCTTAATATGTATAGCCTCGAGGAAAGGAGGGAGAGGGGGGACATGATAGAAACTTTCAAGTACCTCAAGGAATCAACAAAGTCCAAGAGGGTAGCATCTTTCAAAAAAAGAGGTGTGCAAGAACAAGAGGGCACAATTTGAAGATAGAGGGCGGCTCAGAGGTAATTTAAGGAAGTATTTTTTCACAGAGAGGGTTGTGGATGCATGGAATGGCCTTCCGGAGGAGGTTGTGGAGTCAAAATCAGTGGTGGAATTCAAGCATGCATGGGATAGTCATAAGGCAATTCTGGGGGGTGGTGGTAGAAAGAAGTAGGCTGCTGGTTAACTAGGATCTGCAGCTTATCCAGTAGGTAGGGAAATGGGCAGACTGGGTGGGCCAAGCGGTCCTTATCTGCCATCAAATTCTATGTTTCTATGTTTCTATGTACTCCTGGCCCTTGTGGTTCCAGTGAAGTGCCTCCATGTGGTGGACGTTGTTTGCCACCTGCATGTCATGTGGCCTGCATTGTTTTGGCATGCTACATTTTGTGCTGCCAATATTGATGGTGACACTGTTTTTGCCACTTTATTTTTGCCTGCTTTATTTTGTTCCACAGTGTTACTGACTGGAACCACACCTGTTGTACCAATCAAATATGACATGGGTGAGATTGGGATTGTAGAAAAATCTTCACTCACCATACTTGATCTCTTCTGACCTCGCTTGTGGCTTTGCCACTTATAACATCAGGAGATCAAGAATAGCTCATGAAGATATTTCTACTGTCTCACTCTTACCTCTGTCTTATCCCTTATCTATGTATCTATAAATGGGTGGCTGGGAAGCAGACTGCACAGAAAGTATACAGAAAGAAATATGACTCTTAGGAGAGACAGTTAAACTTACCAAAAATATAACCTTTCAATCAGGTCCTAAAGGCAGAACAAAACTGCACAGCAGATCAAGATTTTGAATCGGAACAAGCAGTTTTGAAACAAAGATTTTTGAAAAGCGTGTATCATAATGTATTAAGTGACAGTGCTGTACCGAGAGCTACATTAAGAGAAAGATAAAAATTATTGATATCACAACAGAAACAAGTCACAGCATATCCAGCGAGAGTAGTTTTCCAATCCCCTTTACAGAAAAGTCTGGCAAAATTGGAAATAGTATGAGAAGAAAATTGAAATATTCTATATTCTACAATCAAATGAATATGATAAAGATTTGTTTGCCAGTCAACTGCTTATTATGGCAAAGAGAAGTAGTAGCCTGATGGACAAGTTAGCTCACTCAAATATTTCATTAGAACCAGTTACAAGATAATTTCATTTTGAACCATCACAATTTTCCCTATGGTACAGGTGTCCAATGATGAAACACTAAGGAAACTACAGTGTTTCAAAACTCACCCAAAAATGATTTTTTTTTTGTATTTATTTTTTTAATTTTTTCTTTTCAATTTTTATTTTTTACCAGGAAGTGAACTGAGCACAGCCCTATTCCAGTCATGCCTGATGTATAACACCAAACAACACACTATAATAAATATATCACAACAAAACAGTATTTAAAAACAAGAGCGTTGATATTTAACATTTTTTATTATGTTTATTCATGTATATATGTAAGTATGTATGTATGTATGTATTTATTTATTAGTCACTTCTAAATCCCCTTCTACCACACAACCAAGCTTAGAGGGCATTTATGTACAGAGCTCCTGTCTTGACGAATGGCCTGCCCCCAGATGTTGTGGCAGAACCCAGGCTTGGTCTGTTCAAGCACAAACTTCATCAATGCCTCCTCTCACTCAACAGCTGCGACTGCCAACCTTAACTCTTCGCCACCTCCTCTCTTCATCCCTTACTTTATCCCTACACCCTTTTATTCCCCCTACTCCCTCCCTGACCCCCTTCCCACACTACTCAGCCCCATCACTTGTTGTTCTTCCCACCCTACCATCCTACCTCCTTTTCCTCAAGTTTCCTGCCTCATCACTTTAGATATCCACCCTCCCTCCCCTACTTTGTCACCCCACTACTATTTGCTCTTACCACCCCTTAACTAGTTCAGCTCTGACTGCACTTTCCTCCTGCCTAGGATCTATCTGTATGTCATGTATACCCTAAATATATTACCTATACCCAGTGCTACTCTTTCTACTCAATGACCCTTTCATTTTGACAATGTAATCATTCTGACAGCACCTCCTTTCCCTCTCTCTGTGACCTCCCGCACCTAATTCCATGCCTCTGTTTCAGGCCTTCTACCGCTCTATTCCATTCACCCTCCCGCACTATGCTCCCTCCCTTCCTTGGGTCCTCTACTCCTTGCCAATGTCAGTTCTGATTGTACTTCCCTCCCTCCCTCCTCAGACATACTTGTTTGCCTTTACCATATCCTCACATTGTTCTCTGTACCTAGTATTGCTCTTCTTTCTCAGCAACTCAATTATTGCCAATGTCATCATTGTGACAGCACCCTTCCTATTCAGCCTGTTGTTACACTATCCTAGCCCCGTGTGACCACCTATTGTGTAACGTTGAATTGTTATGTAACCGCCTGTTATTTTTTTCTTTGATCTCTGTTAATCTTATTATTGTAATTGTTTAAATGTCTGTTATTTCCTAACCTTTGTAAAAGAGTCTGTGACTCAAAGGTGTTGTACTTCTGAGACATAAATAAATACATACATAAATAAATAAATAAAATAAAATAGTTCTAAAAAGTTTTATCAGGAAAGACATACTGAGCTGTTATCAGCTCATTCCCAGATGAGTCCCAGATGTGTGTGATGGGGGAGGGGACAAATATTCAATCCGCATCCTGTCTCCAACATCATCTCACACCCAACGCACCCTCCATTTCACCTATGATGCATCTCCCTCAGGTCTGCTGAGCCTTAGCTCAAAAAGGCCATAAGCCACTCCCAATACAGTAGTGACTCCTTAGACCTGAGACTGCTTTGGCTCACTCTTCACGAAGTGCTAACCCCTCTCACCCACATTATAAACCTGTCATTATGTCTTGGAAAATCCCTTCGTGCTGGAAATCCACCTCAATTACCCCGATATTTAAGAGCTGGGACCCCACCTCCACCAACAACTACTCCCCATTTCAATTCTCCCTCCCCTATCTAAGGCACTTGAACGTTTCATCGCAGATCAGCTCACTGACCACCTCAACAAACACAATATACTTTGCAGCCAGCAACATGGCTTCCACAAAGGACATAGTATGACTACTGCACTTCTGGAATTCACAACCCACCTACACACCACCCTTGACAGTGGACAGCTCTTTGGTGCGGTCTTCATCAACCTCGGTAAAGCGTTTGACACCATTAACCACCCCTTCCTTCTAGCTACACTATCCAAACTAGGTCTCTCTCAAGATGCCCTTGGCTGGTTCACTGACTACCTGGCTGATCACTTCCAGCAAGTCAAAACTGGCTCTACCTTTTCCAGTAGGCTGCCTGTCCGCTCCAGTGTCCCACAGGGGTCCATTCTCGGACCTTTATTATTCAGTCTCTTCCTTAACTCCCTCCCCCTATCCCACCCAGGCAATATCCTACTCTATGTGGATGACGTTGTCCTGTTCTCCTCCAATCCTGACCCCACCCAGCTTCACCTCTCTCTCCAATTCACCTTCAGCTGCACTGAAAAATGGTTCGCCACACAGTGCCTCATCCTAAACTATATAAAAACTAAAGTCATGTACTTCTCACACCCACAAAACTCTAGGACGAACCACTGCCCATCAGTCCTAAGTACCAACCAGACCCCTCTAGAAAAAGTGGACTCCTTTAAGTACCTGGGCATCATACTTGACCCAGGCCTTACCTTCCACCAACACATTCACCAACTGTCCACAGCCCTCAGTATCCAGACTGGCATCCTCTACTGAGTCAAACACTGTCTTTCTCCTGATGCCCTTCATCTAGCAGTGTCTTCTGTAATCCTCGCCCCCCACACTATGGCATCCTAATCTATAGCGCTACCAGCTCTTCAGCCTTATCCATGCTCAGGCTCTCCCTCAACAAAGCCTGTCACCTCATCCTGGGCTGTGATCATCTAACCCACACATACTCTCTCTACAATGCCATGAACTGGCTTAACCTTGATAACAGAACCAAGTTTCATACCTGCTTCATGGCCAAAAAGATTACTCATGGTCTCGCCCCTGCTGGTGTCTCACCTTTAATACAATGGGCCCCATCACAGCAGTGCACCCATAGCTCTCGTAGGCAACCCCTCTTGGTCCCTCACTGCCGCACCTCCCAGTTCCAAAGGTCCTTTAGCTACTGAGCACCTTCCTGGGTAAATAACCTGCCTAATGATCTCAACAATGTGAATAGAATCAGCCTCTACAAAACCTACCTTAGGAACAACCAACAGTCCTCTAATCTCTGTGACTGCCACTGACCCTTGATCTGCCTTTTGATCCTTTGAATAAGACCTCTGGCTGGCTACCCCCCCCCCAACCTGAAAATCTCAGAACTGGCTCCTTTGGAGCTTTTGTATGCATTCTGTTCTTTAGTCTCATGCATGAACCTGCTACCTACCTAATTGTTAAGCAATGTACCGTATTTTTTGTATCATGAATTCTTGTGTTCCAGCTCTGCATTGCTCTGTACTGTGTTTACCTGTATTGACATGGATTCTTTGAAAAGGAGTCTTTGACTCAAAGGTAATTTCCGAATCTTCAGTAAATAAATAAATATAAAGTACAATATACATAATAATGCAATAATGTAGAAATAAGTATAACAAAATAAACAAATTACAAGAGAATGCTTCAAGGATAAAATTACCATACAGTAAATTTCAGAATTAGCAAATAAACATTAAACAGTGAGAAATAAAACAATAATATAAGGATTCAAAAACAAATTACTGTCAGAGAATATATCTGGTGTACCGTAATAACCTTAGACATGTTTGCTGTAAATAGGTGAATATTTGAGTACAGTATTTTTTTTTGCTTTTGGTTTTTACAATGGCTATAAGTAAAATTTCATATTGAAGACATCAGTTAATGCAATGGCACTTAAAATATGAAATAAAAATTATATGCTTTACTTTATCATTTAGAGCCATTTCTATACATTGTTTTTTTTTTTTGCCACACATTGAGAGACATGCAAAAAAAGGTATTTTCCATTTAGCTTCCAGGCTACAGTATGAGTGCTACTTTAATGTGGAGGGCATGTCATAAGGAGACAGATTGGGTTATGGAACACCCACAACAGTGCACCTCTGCACCTGTCTTGCAGAAGCTGAATGCATCAGCAGCTCTAGAAGCATATAATATTATGACACACCCAGTGTCTGATGTCAGCGGTCTTTCACCAGCCAGGAGTACATAAGGAAGTGCTCCCCAAAGACATTTCAGGATGCTACAGAGATATGGAAATGGTGGTTGTAATATTAGGAGCACAACACCAATCAAGATGTAACAGATCACAGAGGCACTGGTGTGTCACAAAAACCTAAAAACCTATGCAATTTGATACACCAGAGCTAATATGTTATTTTGAATGTTAAACAAATTGTGAGTTAGGATGAGCAAAAACACCTTTTGAAACATGTATGTCTGCATTAAGTGAATCCATATATTAATTAAAGAGAAACTAACGCATTATTGTATAGCATTTAGAGATACATCCCTTAATAAAGTGCAAGGTTTGGGATTTAAACATTGGGAATTGTGTGTGAAAAGTCAAGAGCCTGGATATTCAAAGGGGTTGTCAGTGGCACAACAGGAATGCATCATGTGCAACCAACCAATGCGCCCCAGCGTGATATTCAAAGGGGCAAGTTGTGATGCACAACACCCGATATGCCAGGGCGCATTGGTAATGCATGCTGGTGCAAGTGTGGGGGGCATGCCCATGCATATGCGGCACATCCCAATATTCAGCCCGGGAAGTGTGGCACATATGCTGATACACCCCAGCCTTGAGCCTCTAAGGGGGGGGCACAAAGATGCACCTGAAAATACCAGGAACAAGTCCTGGCCACCCACAGGTGAGCTGCTGTATTGAGGGTGCAACAAAGCAGCCGCCAGCTGTGGGTTACCACCCACTCACCCAGAACATCAGCCACAAGCCCCCTGCCCTGGGAGCAGTGTGCCCCCCAACACCCAAACACAGACATAAGTAGAATGAGCCTCCCTGGTGGCCAGTGGTACCCCCCCCATCGCCCAATTGCAGGCATAAGTAAAAAGAGCCTCCCTGGAGGTCCAGTGCTGCCCCCCCACTCTCCCACTGAGATCCCCCACCACAGCACCCCCATCATCAGCACCAGCACCCTGCCCACAAGCTGCCCAGCTGGCCACCAAATGACAGCGTGCAGTAAGGACTGTATGCTAATTGGTCCACTCGTGGACCAATGAGGCCAGAGACATTAGACACATAGCCCAATGGAATGAACATGTTCATTTCACAAATCAGGCCTGTGTAGCACAGTATGGGCAGCTTGTGGCTGGTGCTGCTGCCCGCTGATGATGGATGGGGGTGCTGGGTGGTGGGGGACCTCAGAGGGTGAGTGGGGAGGGGGGTCACCACTGGACCAACATTGAGGCTTTTTTAACATATGCCTGGAATTGGGCAATGGGGGGTTACCACTGGCCACCAGGGAGGCTCATTCTACTTATGCCCATGATCGGGCAATGGGGGGGGTTACCAGTGGACCACCAAGGATGCTACACATACATATGCACATGATCGGGTGTAGGAGAGTGGGAGACTGCACTGACACATCACAATGTTGGTCCCAGATGGCTGCAGCCTGGCAGAGCACCAGGTGCAAGTCACAGGGGATTGACGCACCACATGCAAATAGGGCCATAATTGCATGCAAATGGCCCCCATTTGTGCCTTGCATGCACAATGGCCTCATTTGCATTACCAGTGCTGAATATCGTGGATAATGCACCTAGCACAACTGCACTTGCAGTGGCGCATCCCCCTGCTCCCATTCTGCCACTTGCGCTGGTGCAGTGACACTGTGCCATGCACAGTGCGTGAGCCCTCAGTGCCATATTCAATGGTGTTGTGCCATGGCGCAGCACCATTAAATATCACCTGGTCCATGCCCTGGCACAGCCCAATTGCACTGTGCCCAGGCTTGCACCACTGCCCAGAGTAGTCTGAATATCTGGGCCAAGGTGTTTTGAAAAATTGAAAAATTAAAGAGAAGATTTTTAAGTTGCTGTGTCCTGTTTCTACACCCTGCAAGCTATTCTGTTATCCTTTTTGGAACAGGACCCTGGTTACTAAATCTTTGTAGTGTGGGGCTTTGCAGGAATATCTTTGAAAATGATTTTTCTCTGCGCCTCTGCTTTGGGGGCACTAAGCACTGTTAGAAGTCGCTAACCTTTTTAGTGATTGCTAACATCCTTTGACTATCACTGCACATAAATATACTGAATGGTATTACCTTCTTATAGCAACAAACAATGTTACAATGTTGCAAAAGAGATGAGATTTTTTTTTTTAGGTTTTAAAACAGGATGGGTATAAACACGTGTAAAAAGCTTCTTGTATTGTCATTTAAAGAGTTTCTGATGCCACTTGGAACAATTGAAAAAATGTTATATTTAGGCACTATTCAGCTTATATTTCATTTTGTTCAATTTTTTTTCCTAATATTTTATTACTAAGGTTTTTGTGTAGAGAAAAAGAATATCTGTCCTGTCTTCTTTGGCTTTTTGTGTATAATTCCCATCACAATGATGTTTATGACATTACACTCTGTTAGTTGGAAAATAAATATAATATTTATTTATTTAGTTCAACAGTTTCACCAGGAAAAATATACTGAGCTCTTTAGCTCACTTCCAGATGTGTCCTGGGGGGATGGGGATGAAGAGAGTGCAATAATATGGTACATAAAGTTGCAATCATAGTAACAGTAATAACAAATATTTGTCAATGCCAAATGTTTGCCGCTGGTATTCCTGTTGTATCAGATTTTGCTTGTGCACATTTTTACTATACATAGAGCAGGTGAGCTGCAGTGTCTCATTTTCAGTGGTGTCTTGCTTCAACATATTGTTAAGCTGTCGTTAGCTAGGATATGGCAGCTGAGAGGCAAGAACAGCTTTTAATTGGGCTCCCACATTTTGAACTAAAGTGTCCAACAGACTTTTTATGACCGACGTTATGCTCTAGACAGGTGAAATTTTTAAAATCCCATCTGAAAGGTGATTTTGCTGTGTGACTGTGGAAACAAGTTTCAGAGGGGGCTTTGAATAATGGCACTTGCCATGTTCAGGCAGTGGGGTAACACAAGGGATATGTTGAACATTAGAGGCCAATATCTGCAAAAAAAATAAAGCTATGAGTAAATATTGGAACAATTGTTTTCTCATACTTAGTTGGTTTTTCACATTTTTACTCCAAATTTTCAACATACAGAAATCTTTTTTGACCAGTCCTTCAGAGCATGACAAGTGTCATTTATTAAACAATGACTAAAACATTATTTTTGAAATGACTGCTGGCACGTTCCAGGGCTCCCAGCTCAACAGCTGCAGGAGATGCAGCCACCAGGCGAACGGCGCTTCCATAGCCGCTGCCCAAGACCACAAGCTCAGACACCTTGCCTGAAGAGCCATGAACCCTTCCAGGGCTCCCAGCTCAACAGCCATGGGAAACGCAGCCACCAGGTGGACGGCACTTCCATAGCCACTGACCAAGACCATAAGCATGGACACCTTGCTTGAAGAGGTACTGCAAAGCCGCCTGGCAATCGGTATGAGAATGCCTTTGACAGGCCAGTTCCTATTGGCTCACAGTCTGTTTCTGCATTTCATTTGAAATTCTTGCAAAAAAAAGAGCTGTCTGAACTTATTTTCTGTTGTTAATCTAACCTACTTAAAGTTTAGCCTCTGTTGCTAATCCTTCTGTTTAAAGTGTTCTAAAATTACAGTGTTAAGTGATTACAGCCCTCTCCTGTCCCTGTAGCTTGGACTCCAGACCTCTGGCTGCCAAGTAAATTGCTCCTTTTGTGGTGCTAATTTACTCTCCTGCTGGTTGCTTGGCCTTTGTTTGGGACCAGTATTTAAAAGTACAATTTTCTTTCTTTCCCCAAGCATGAACCCTTCCAGGGCCCCCAGTTCAACAGCTGTGGGAGACGTGGCCACCGAGTGGATGGTGCTTCCATAGCTGCCGCCCAAGACCACAAGCATGGACACCTTGCCTGAAGAGGTACGGCAAAGCCACCTGCTAATTGGAATGCAAGCGCCTTTTACAGGCCAGTTCCAATTGGCTCACAGTCCATTTCTGCATTTAATTTGAAATTCTTGCAGAAAAAGAGTTGTCTGAACTTATTTTCTGTTATTAATCTAACCTACTTGAAGTTTGACCTCTGCTGCTAATCCTTCTGTTTAAAGTGTTCTAAAATTACAGTGTTAAGAAGTGATTACAGCCCTCCACTGTCCCTGTAGCTTGGATTCCAGACCTCTGGGTGCCAAGTAAATAGCTCCTTTTGTGTTGCTAATTTACTGTCCTGCTGGTTGCTTAGCCTTTGTCTTGGACCAGTATTTAAAACCACAATTTTCTTTCTTTCCCCAGGCATGAACCCTTCCAGGGCTCCCACCTCAACAGCCACAGAAGACGTGGCCCACGGGCAGACGGCGCTTCCATAGCCACCACCCTAGACCACAAGCATAGACATCTTACCTGAAGAGGTACAGCAAAGCTGCATTTTTTCGCCCACCCTCCCATTCCCCCTTCCTGCTCATTATCATATAGACTTCCACCTCCCACCCCTTCTCATTCCTTGGTCCGTTACCTTCTTCCTATCCAATATGCTTATCTTTCTGATTACCCCACCTACATATCTCTACAGATGCACATCATGGCCAATAAGTGCTGCAAATTACTTTCACATGTACCGGTATGTGATCATGTCAGAGTAGCGAAACTTGGCAGTATCTTATCATTGCATGTTAGTGTAAATTGACAGCTTTCAAGGTTATACTGAACTATCCCTGCAGCGGACTAACAGGGAATTGTGCTGGCTGTTTTCAGCACTAAAAAAAGAGCAATAGCACCAATGACTACTATCTATTTCCTTATTGTATAGTGAACTCACAGGGAGTTGTGCAGGCTGTTTAAGCACAATTATAGATCAACATCACCAACGACTTCCTAGTATACTATTTTACTATAAGGCATCACTATGCGGGTGGTTTCTAGCTTCACTTCCTGGCCATCTTATAGCTGGTGCCTTGTGCAATATATCTGCCTGGCCAAATGAACTCTCAGGAGGAGTTGGACCCTCTGTTCCAATGTTCCTTGCACAGTAACCTATCCTATAGCTATAGTTTCACCCCATGTTCCCACACCTGCATCATACCTGGGTATCTCCCGGGGGTGGGACTTGCACCTCACCACCTGTGCAGGGTATGTCTCCTCATATCCCTAGTATTAACCCCCACCAGTACTATGCAGCTAGGGTTTTAGTCTATGCAGCCCTAGGCCAGCACAGTGCAAGAAGCAGGACCTTGCACTCTCATATAGACAACACAAGCAGTAGTGGAAGGGATAGAGATTTCAAACTATCTGTTGTTGCCTTAAGAAAAAATTTGCTTCTCCACTTGTTGTGTTCAGGTAACGTTGAACTTAATCCTGGTCCTACAGAAGCCCTTTTATCTCCATCTGACCTTACAAGGTTTAGAGGAATGAGTTTTATGTATGTTAATGTATGCAGTCTTTTAAAAAAGTCCACCTCAGTCCAGACCTGGGTTATCCATACTGAGCCAGATGTATTGGTGGTTTCAGAATCCTGACTTAGACCAACTACACCTGATAGGGAAGTTACCATTCCCAACTATTTACTGTTTAGAGCCGACAGGCAGTCTAGTGGTGGTGGGGTGGCCATTTATGTCAAGTACAAATATATGGTCACCACCCTTGACTCTTCCTCTGCTGAAAATGGTTTTGAATGTCTGTCCCTGAAGGTTGAAATATCCCCTTCCCTGGTTCTTCATGTCATAGGATGTTACAGACCACAGTCAGCTGGTTCCCAGCTCTTGTCCCCCCATCAACTATTTTGGGGCATGGGACCCTTGAAACAATTATACTAGGGGATCTTAATTTTGGTTGGCTATCCAAGCCCTCAATACCTCTCAAATCCTTCTGTGACTCTCATTGCCTTGTAAGCAAACCTCATTTCTTTTCTCATGCTGGAATTTCTTCCATGGATGTCAGTGATCACTGCTTCATTGCTGGTGTAAGATCTGCCTCTAAACCTCCTCATCTAAGTTCTCTACTAAGAGGTCTAGACACAACTTTGATTCATTTGCCTTTATCGACGAGCTAAATTTCTCCTTACGCTGGCAGAACTTTTACCTAGCTAAATTGGTGAATATGGCATATGACATTTTCCATGAAATTGTGTCATGTGCCTTAAATAAGTATGATCCCCTGGTAAAAGTCCATGCAAAGACTGGAATATGCTGCTGGTTTTCCATGGAACTTAAGGCTGCATTGTTACAGAGATACAAGCTCTGGAAAAAAGCTCACAAATCAAAAACATCTGAGGATTGGTGCCAATTCAAGAGTACCAAGAACTCCTGCACCAAGATGGTTAGAGAAGCAAAAGCCAACTTCTATCATTCTGAACTGGACTCTGCTACAAAGTGCTCCACTAAATTTTGGAATACAATCAAACAGCTGTCTGGCCACATGTCTGAAAACATACTTCCCTCAAAAATTATTTCTGATAACGCTACTATTTGCAATAGAATGGAGATTTTACAGGCCTTTAATAACCACTTTGCCACTACAGGTCTAGCATTTGACAACTCCCCTGCATGTGCGTTATATTCCCAAATTAGCACACAGAATCTTGAACCTAGCACCACTAGTGCAGTCTTCTCCTTTTTACCTGCATCACTGAAAGAGGTTGAAGATCTCCTTCTACAAATGGACAGTAAGAAAAATGCTGGCGCTGATTCCCTTGACCCCTACTTCCTAAAGATTGCATATAATGTCCTAGCCTTGCCAATTTCTCATCTTTTTAACCGGTTCTTATCCCAGGGGATTCTCCCACACCTATGGAAAACTGTCCACGTCATTCCTCTGTTTAAATCAGGGGACTCCTGTGATCTTAACAATTATAGGCCAATCTCACTTCTCCTCATACTGTCTAAACTCTTGGAAAAAATTGTGAATGCACAGCTGAGAACCTACTTAAAAAACTTAATATTCTTCAGGTGAAGCTACCTCTGGCTGGAAGCTGCAACACTGGACTTAGAATTTGCAAGAAAGCCAGTTGTGCTCACAACAGAGGGAGGTGAACCTTAAAATTTACAATTGTCTTGGGTTTGTAGCAGAGTCCTTAGAAAAGTTAATATTCTTCAGGTGGAGGATACTTCTAACTGAAAGCTGAAATTAGGAACTTAGAATTATCAGAAAAGGCAGTCTTTCATTCAACAGAAGGAGGTGGACCTTGCTTTACTTTTGTTACAATTGTTAAGATTTTAAGTGCAGGAAGAGTTTAAACCCACAGGGACTAAATACTGTTTATTGTGTCTGTCCTTGTGCATAGCTGACGTGTTTTGGGGCTGACTGCTTTCAGAGCACAAGTCACCAGGCTGTTTTGGGGCTGGGGAGGTTTACCTGTCTCTGACTTGGATGTTTGGTTTTTACTCTGTTTGATTAGCAGGGTATTTTCCCTGTCAAATTATCGTGTAGGGCATCTTGCTGACAGGAAGGCACTCATCACAGCGGTAGGTCAGAGCTTTTAGCTGATTGTTTTATGAGGCACAGTTTAGGCCCAAACCTTCCCACCCCTCGCCCCCACCCACTCCTGAAAATAGTTCCTTTATACCTGGGGTTTTGACATCATTTCCTGAAGAGGGCAAGGTGCATATCACTGTCATATCCTCTCTAGCACACTGCACTGACAATATAAGCATACACATTATATGCTATATATATTTCTATATAAAAAAAACAATTACACACACAAAAAAAACAAGAAGGTAGACAGACATGTGGGGAGTAGTGCAATGTAATGGCTGTGGGGTAGCAGTCTACCGGAAGTCATTCTTGAGGCTGAGATGCTGCCCTGTTTGCAGACAACTCTCTGCCCTGAGGGAGGAAGTTGCCCATCTTCAGGCCACACTGAACAGTAGTAAGGGAACCTTTCCCCAAGCCGCACTAGACAGTAGTAAGGGAACCTCCCCCATCCAGGGAGCACCAGAGCTGCCACCAGTACCTCAGAGGTTGTGAAGAAAGCACAGCAGTTGAACTACAGTGGGCTCAGGGAGGGTAAGGGTGGTGGAACAGAGGCACACGCAGTCAGTTGTTCCACTCCACAATCCATACACCATTCTGGGGGAGCATATTTACCCTATGGATGCACCCACAGAAGAGACTAAGGAGGTTGCAGACAACTGTCACAAGGGAGGCCCTCAGGAAGGAGGCAGAGGACACCACAGGGAAAGAGAGCAGCTCCTGGTGGGGGACTCAGTTATTAGGGGATAGAACTGGGGGGAGCAGGGAAAACTGAAGTAAGGTGCCTGCCTGGTGCCATGGCTTGGAGGGACAGGAAGCGCAATCTTAGGATCACGAGAACAGTTGCATGGGAGTCTGAGTTGGAAGTTATGTCCACCTAGGGACAAATGACTTCACTCATCACGAGATTAGAGAAGTGCAAAAGGACTTTGTAAAGTTGGGGAGGGGCCTAAGACAAGTAGCACACACAGTATCCTTCTCAGAGGTGCTGCCTGTCAGTAGCATGGGTGAGATGAGAGTACTTTGCACCATGCAGTTTAATGAACGGTTGAAAAAATGGTGTGGAGCACAGGGGTTTGGCTTCACTGGGGAGTGGGGTTCCACCTGGAGGGACACCAGCCTATACTGGCAGGATGGTCTGCATCTGTCCAGGAAGGGAACAAGTCTTTTGGGCAATCAGTTTAAATGCTTCATTGGCAAGCTTTAAACTACTCAAGGGGAGGCACTGATAAGCAACAGGAAAATCCCAGCCTCCCTACAAAACAGGGTACTAAATGAGAAAAAGACCAAGGTAGAAAGGTCAGTGGGGGATGCTGCCACAGAAGGTAAAGCCATCAAAAAATGGAGAGCAATGAGTACAAATGCCCATAGTCTGGGTAACAAGCTTCCTGAATTAGTGGCCTTGATGGAGGAGGAACATCTGGATATCATGGCAGTCACAGAAACATGGTACACAGAGAACCATGACTGGGATGTAAACATACCAGGATACACTTTCTACAGGAGAGACAGGGAGGGTAAAAGAGGAGGAGGAGTAGCTCTCTACATAAGGGAAGGAATCAAAGAAACAGAACAAAAGGGTAAGCAGGGAGGAGAAGAAGCACTGTGGGTCAATTTGGAGACCGGCAATGGCACCACAATCTGCACAGGAGTTGTATACAGACCCCACCTCTCAGGGGGCAGAGATGGACAAGGAAATGATAGAAAGTATACTTAGAATGGCAGAAAAAGGGGAGATATTCCTGATGGGTGATCTGAATATGCCAGATGTTAACTGGAGTGCAGCCGCAGCAGCCACTTCTAAGAGTAGGGTTATTCTAGATGCCCTACGGGGGCATGCTTTAGACGGCTAGTATTGGAACCCACTCAAGAGGGAGCAATATTAGACCTGGTTCTCTCAAATGGAGATGGAGAGAGGATCACAGATGTAGAAGTGGGTAGCTATCTGGGAACTAGCGACCATCAAACAGTATGGTTCTCAATAAACACAGCAGTAGAGTCAAGCCATACAAAGGCAAAATTATTGGAATTCAGGAGGGCTGACTTTGCCAAAATGGGTGAGTGCCTAAGGAATGCACAAGCAAATGGGCAGGATGGAGGGATGGCAGAACAATGGGGAATAATAAAAACTGCCGTCACAGAGGTAACAAGCCTTTGCGTGAAGCAAATAAACAAAACAAAATGATGTAAGAAACCACTATAGTTCTCAAAGGAGGTGGCAGTGAAGGTTCAAGAGAAAAAGAAAGCATTCAGAAAGTACAAGGAATCACAGAAGGAGCAGGACAGAGAATTGTATCAGTTAAAGTAAAAGAAAGCTGGGAAGGCAGTCAGAACAGCAAAGGCCTGAACCAAGGAAAAGATAGCCAACTCAGTTAAGAAGAGAGAAAAAAACTTTTAGGTACATCAGGAAGCAAAGGAAGACCAAGGGAGGGAGGGATAGTGAGGCTTAATGAAGGGGATGGGGGTGGGCAGAGGGTGACGGAGAAAAGGAAGAGATACTAAACAAATATTTTTGCTCAGTATTAACAAATGAAGAGGGGCAGGTACCTAAAACAAACAATAGAAACACTCTGGATACAGAAGTTGATACCAGCCCAATCACAGAAGAAAGGGTTTTGAAAGAACTCTTAAAACTGAAGGTGGACAAAGCAATGGGGCCTGATGGGATTCATCCCAGAATTCTAAAAGAACTAAGGGTAGAACTAGTGACACCACTGACTACCCTCTTTAACAAATCATGGGAGGATGGTGTGGTACCTGAGGACTGGAGGAGGTCAGGTGTGATTCCCCTTCACAAAAGTGGGAGCAGGGCAGAAGCAGGAAACTACAGACCTGTTAGTTTAACCTCAGTGATAGGGAAAATGATGGAATCACTTCTGAAGGAAAGAACTGTCGAGTACCTAGAGGCCAGAGGGGCACAGGACTCAAGGCAGCATGGCATTAAAGCGGGAAGGTCATGCCAGATGAATCTAATAGATTTCTTTGACTGGGTGACCAAAGTAGTAGATCAGGGAGGGGCTGTGAACATGGCCTACCTAGACTTTATCAAGGCATTTGACATAGTCCCACACAAAAGATTAATATACAAGTTAGTCAGCCTGGGACTGGGTCCCAAGATGATAGTCTGGGTAAAGAATTGGCTGGAGACTAGGACACAGTGGGTAATAGTAGATGGAGTCCATTCTGAAGAAAGGGGGTTACTAGTGGGGTACCTCAGGGTTCAGTATTAGGACCGGTCCTCTTCCACGTCTTTATAAGCAACATCGTAGAGGGACTGGAAGGAAAAGTATGTCTCTTTGCAGATGACACAAAGATCTGCAACGGAGTTGATGCACAAGGTGGGGTGGAAAGGATGAGAAGGGACATGGCAAGGTTAGAGGAATGGTCAAATGTATGGCAGCTTAGATTCAATGCTAAGAAGTGCAAGGTAATGCACCTGGGAAACAAAGACCCAGGGGAAGAGTACACAATGGGGGGTGAGATACTAACAACAACAAAAATGGAAAGGGACCTAGGGGTAGTCATATCAGATGACTTAAAGGTAGGCAAGCAATGTGAAAGGGCAGTGAGGAGGGCTGGGGTGATACTGGGATGCTTAGGGAGAGGCATCACCAGTAGAAAACAGGAAGTTGTTATCCCTCTGTACAGACAGCTGGTGAGACCCCATCTGGAGTACTGTGTGCAGTTCTGGAAACCCCATCTCTGCTAGGACATAGACAGGATGGAAGCTGTCCAGAGGAAGGCATGTAAAATGGTGCAGGGTCTGCACCGGAAGACACATGAAGAGAGACTAAAGGAGCTTAATATGTATAGCCTTGAGGAAAGGAGGGAGGGGGGGACATGATAGAAACTTTCAAGTACCTCAAGGGAATCAACAAAGTCCAAGAGGGTAGCATCTTTCAAAAAAAGAGATGTGCAAGAACAAGGGGGCACAATTTGAAGATGGGGGGGCGGCTCAGTGGTAATGTAAGGAAGTATTTTTTCACATAGAGGGTTGTGGATGCATGGAACGTCCTTTCAGAGGAGATTGTGAGTCAAAAACTGTGGTTGAATTCAAGCATGAATGGGACAGTCATAAGGCAATTCTAGTGGGTGGGGGTAGAAAGAAGTAGGCTGCTGGTTAACTAGGATCTGCAGCTTATCCATTAGGTAGGGAAATGGGCAGACCGGGTGGGCCAAACTGTCCTTATCTTCCATCAAATTCTATGTTTCTATGTTTCTATGTAATATGAACCTTCTAAACCCTATGCAATCTGGCTTCAGAGCAAAACACAGCACCATTACGGCCCTGGCCAAAGTGATTAATGATTGGCAACAAGACCTGGAGAATAGAAACTTCATTTGCGCTGTGTTCCTGGACCTAAGTAATGCCTTCGACACTGTCAACCACAGCCTGCTTCTTTCCACCCTGAAAATGATAGGTCTGGACTCAACATCCATGTGTTGGTTCAATGACTACCTTACAGATATGCTACAGCAGGTTAAGGCTGAAGGTGAACTTTCCCCTCTCAAACCACTAAAAAGAGGTGTACCACAGGGATCTATCCTGGGTCCCTTACTGTTTTCAATTTACATAAACAATATTGATGACAGCATTAAGGAGGCCAATATTCACCTGTTTGCAGATGATACGGTGCTCTACCTAAAAGACAAACAACCTCTGTGCGCAAACACCGAGGCAAGGGTTACCCCAAAGGGCATTTGGCTGGGAAGCCAAGTTTCAAGAAAATAAAAAATCACACATGCCCACATAATGCAAAGCATTATGGGCTGCATATGCAAATCACCACAGAATGTTATGCTGGTCCAACTTTAAGCAGAAATGCATGGTGCCGGAAGGCCTCTCACACAGTTTGCAAAGGGTGCTAACAGAAGACATAGACACGTGTTGCTCTACCTAAGCTACCAAACACCGGAAGCTGCTTGCGGAGACTTACAAGCTGACTTCAACCTTCTACAGAGTCAGCTCCTAAATAAGAAGCTTTTACTCAATGCCAAAATAAACAAAGCGATGCTGTTCTCACCTGACATTCATACTGTGAACTCAGCCAATGTTGGTTCTATTCCTCAGATTACCACTATACTAGGAGAAAGGTTGGAATTTGTTATGCAATTCAAGTATCTGGGGGTTTGGCTGGACAAGAAACTCTCCTTTACGGATCATGTTGAGGATCTGCTGAAAAAGCTGAGACAGTGGCTTGGTGTCTTCTTTAGGATTAACCACCTTTTGACTAGAGATGCTATGATGCAGTTACTTCAGTCTACGTTCCTTTCCCTAGTTGACTATGCAGACTTCATTTATAGTCAATGCACTGCATCTTGTCTTGCTAAGCTGGACACCCTGTATCACAGAGTCTTGAGATTTATAACTGGCCTACCCCTTCCCACACATCATTGTTCTTTGTATGCAGCCGTAGGGTGGCCTTCCTTTCAGTAGAGGCGGAACAGAAATGCCACTCTCTGGACCTTCAGAGCTATTACCAGAAAACTTCTTCATTACATTTCTGTCTTCTGCTATGTTTGTTAGGAAACTATGCAGTGAGAAGTTGCTCTTTGATTTCCTTGAAAGTTTCTAGGGCTAATACACATTTTGGGACAGCGGCCATAAGTTTTGTGTTGCCATCACTTTGGAACAAATTGCAAAAAGCAATGAAACTGAGCATCCCTGTCAGTCTTACCATCTTCAAGACCTTACATGCCCGTGTTGTTAAGGAACTCTGCAACTGTTTCCCACAATCTTAGCATGATACAGTGTCTGCTGTTTACCTGTCCTCTGCATTGCTATCTAAGTCTTGGCTCTATGGTTTCCTCAAGCCTATAGTCCTTTCAATCTGCTTCTGTTCACTCCACATACTCTTCCTTACCCTTTCTGACCTCCCACCATGTGTTATCCCTTGCCCTGTTGTCCTATCACCCCTTTATTAGAGCAACCCTTACCTTACCTTGTAACCTGCTACTCCCCTGACAGCATTTTACAATCGTCCCCCTCTAAGCCTGAATACCATGTCATGACTTGTGCTAGGCAATGTTGACAGTGAGAATGTTTTATTATCTCTTGTCCACACCAGTTACCGTTCACTTCTCCACTGAATAAATTGATGTACATGTTGACTCAATCTTGTTAACCCCTTAAACTGGACCTGTTGCTACTGTTCTGAGAGTATAATTTTACCATATACAAATGTCTATTTATTGTCAGTATATAAATGTATTGTGCTTTGGCCTTATGTGACACAGGTCCACCTTGTAAATGAGCTTGCTTAATGGTGTCCGTCTGGATAAATAAAGATTTGATTGATTGATTGATTGATTGACATTCATGAGGTGGTGAAAAACATTTCTATATTGAAAGATATGGTTAAAATATTCAAATTTACCACAGCTACAAGCATGCATTGAAAAATTGCAATACAGACTCATCACTGAGGCTCCCTTTAAGAAGAACTATTTGCTGACAGAGGGCATTTTCTTTTGCAGACCCCAAAATATGGAATGCTACAGTATACCTTTTACTATCAGGAGCTTATCCTCTTCTGGTGCTTTTTCTAATTCTCTATATTTGCACTTTAAATCTGTATCAGAATGTAGTAGGTTTAACTGATTGTTACACAATATGTAACTGACGTGGAATCCTTTTTCCTAAAATGTTTTACTGTGTGAGTTATTTTTACTTGTCATGTTTGACTTTGTGGTCGCGCCTGTAAAAGAATCATATTTCCAGTTGTGCTAACCCATTAAACAAAGAAACAAAGCAAACGTTACTGTTTTCTCATATTTTTACAACAGATTTTCATAACTTTCTTATGACCCCACATTGCCTTTTGATGAGCCCACCTCATGAACAACGGTGAAGAATACTTTCAAACCCTGCCTAAAAGCTGATTTTGTGCCACAATTGCAAAAAACACATTTCAGAAAGGATTTGAAAAATGACAGCTGTAATATTAATGAGGTGCTATAAAGAATTGGCTATGTGGAAACATTGGGGACAAAATATTAAAAATTACTAAAGTTATAAGCCTGCATTTGAAAATTTTAATGTAGGATCATAACTTTGTTGTTTTTTAATATTTTTACCCCATAATTTCACATAGTCTTCTTATGACCTCACCTCATGAAGAAAGGTGGAGAAAATTTTCAACTCCTGCTCGAAAGGTGATTTCTTGCAGCAACCACGAAATCACCTTTCAGGGCAGATTTGACTAATTTCATTTCCCTTGCTCATGAGGTGGGGTCACAAAAAAGGCATGTTGAAAATTCTGGGCAAAAAATATTCAAAAATAGACAAGTTATGCCACCAAGTTTAAAACTCCTTTGAAATACATTGAACTGCATACCTGATTTCCTCAGTTTGCCATCTGGCATTGAAGAGTGAAGACATGTCTGTGGTCCAGAGAGGATTACAGCTATGCACCCCCAGTGGGTACATAAGGACTTGAGGTGGTGGAGTGGTGGGGACTAAGTGGGAGGATTGGGTGGGGGACAGTAACGGCATCAACAAACATTGACAGAAATTTTTTTCAGGGTTTATTAAAAAAAATTACCAGGGATGGATTTCTTTATTTTAGGTTATGACACTGGCGGATTATGCACCACCAGTGTCAGTGTTACATTTGACAGCACTAGTGGTTGACTCCCCATTGCTGCAGACGTAAAACTGCGAAGGTCAAGTGGGGGAACAGTAATGACAGCAACAGACATCGATGGACAATTTGCTTTGTACAGAGTTTATTTTAAAAAACTACGAAGGTCAGTTTTCTTTATTTCTGATTATGACACTGGGGATTGAGCACCCCCAGTGTCAGTGTTAGATTTGGTAGCACTTGGGTGGGCTCCCCAATTTTGAAGAACCAAAATAAGAAGGGTGCGGGTAAGAGATTAACATGGGTTGGGCTTGGTGGGGACAATTACGGCGGAGGGAGCAACAGACATTAATTGACATTTTTCTTTTTTACAGTGTGTATTTAAAAAACAATAAACTATGAGGGATGGTTTTCTTTATTCTAGGTGGAGACACTGGGGGAGTGGGCACCCCAATGTAGTATTATGTTTGGCAGCACCGCGGGGAGTTCCCCAGTATTGCAGAAGTAAAAAGGGCGGAGTAGTGGGGTAACAGCAAGCATGGGGGATTGGGCACCTGGAATTGTGGTGAGGGAGGACAGCTATGCCTGTGGCAGCAACAGACATCGATGGATGGTCTTCCTATTCCAGCAGACTGATAATGACAGATCAGTTGGGCTTGCTCGCTGGCATTATGTAGATCAAAGGAAAGAGCTGACCTATGATTGGTTCAGCTTCTTTCTTTGAAATACACAAAGTATCCATACAGCAAGCCAGAACACTGTCATGGCCAGCCTGGCTAATGAGTATTATGACACTGATGAGCCCCTTGCAGACCACTCTGCATTGGAATGACAGTGTCACACTCCTCAAAAGCCACTCTCGTAGCAAGATTTTCACTGTGTATGCTCACACAGTGAACAAAAAAAGGGGACTTAGATCATCTCTGTCAAATATTAAAACACAATATTATTGGAATATCCAAGACCTGGTGGGTGACAGTGGACAAGTTGGACCAGGGCAATATACGATATACAGTATTTTAAAATAATTTGATGAACCCATTTGAAAAGGAACGTGGTGATATTCAAGAAAGAGGAAATAAACCATACTGTTATCTTGGATAATAATGTGCAAGTCCTAACCCAATATCGAGAAACCTAACCAAGCAATAACATGTTGGACTTGGTTCTAGGAACTACAGAAGGCACAGGTATGATACTTAATTGTACAGTAAGGAAGTCCTTTTCTGCCATTGATCAAAATATGACTGAATTTTCCATTGAACAAAGGACAATAAAGACTGACAGTATGACATTAATATATAACTATAATAAAGTGAACGTAACTAAGAAATAAAAATAAATTGGAACTGGAAAAAACATTCACCAAATTATAGAACTCATTTTGCATGGGGGAAATTAAAGCATATTTTGTTGAACGCTAGAGACAAATTTCTACCCTGCCAGAGAAACTACTGGCTGACTAAGAAGTGTGGCAAAGTCACAAGAACAAGGCCTATAAATAAACAAAGGAGCTGGCTTGCAGGACTCTGTGGATCAAAGCCTCCTAACATAACAGTTAAATATTCACCTCTCCCACTATGCTACTGCCTGGTTCTCTAACTATTTGATAAACAGGCAGAAATTGTCAAATTTGGGGTGCCAATTCAAACTCTTTGCCAGTCACTCATGGCATCCCCAAAGGATCCGTACTGGAACCACTACTCTTCTCTATCTACATAAACAATGCCCTCTCTGTCTCTTCCAAATGCTTTGTCATCATGTAGGATGATGCTATTCCTCTCTGTTTCAGTGCTCAAGCCCTCACAAATGAATGCCCAAATTAACACTGATTTTGCCTACATACAAAACTGGCCTATGGTCAACAACCTAGTTCCCAATACCTCCAAAGCTCAAGTAATGTTATTTGAATGTCAAGTTCACAGAGCATTCCATCCCTGTCATTTGGAAATGTGCTGCTCTGATGGCACCCACCTCTCTACTGAAAGTTAATTTCATTACCTTGGCATTAACCTTGACCCTGCCCTGGATCTCTCCTCCCACATCTCTGCCATTACCATGTCCACAAATTCCAAATTAGGCTTGGCTTATGGCTTCTACCACTTTCTTACTCTGGTTGCAGGCAGAATTATAGACCAAGACATACTCTTCCCCTCCCTCCGATATGCTCACTTATCTTCACAAATGCCCCCCAAAACTTGTTACATAAATGGGATGTTACTTACAATGTCATCTGTCACTTTGCCTTTGCCTCTGTGCCTGACCCATCATTGCTCATTATAATACACTCTGGCCTGGTTCTCTGCATCATGCGTCTATGTCCCAGGATGTTTTCTTTTCAAACTTCTCAGGTCCACCTCCCCTGCCTCCCCTATCTCATTATGATACAGTGCTTGCCTCACCTACTCACATTGATCTACATATACTACCTCCTTTGCTGTTCCAAAATGCTCAACCAAAATGGACAACAAGGCCTTCCTCTCATCTGACCCTAGGCTGTGGAACTCCCTTACAGCCTGTACCTGCACTTAACCTCATCTAAAAATCCATTGTTTACTCAACCCTTACACTGCATGGTCAAACTGCCTGGTCTATCCAAGTGTTGCTCATAGCAAAGCTGACTACACTACTGTTACTTCATATAGGATAACTTAATGTACTGTGTAGTGCCCCAGGGAAATTGGGAGCACCACAGAAAATAGGGGATCCTCAGAGATATGAGGGGGTCAGACAGTTATGGGGACCCTGGCAGCTTAATGGGGACCCTTGAAAAGCTTTGGTGACCCTCTGCAACACAGAACAGTCCTAGTAGTCTAAATTCAGGGTTTTAAAAGAAAAACATTTTTTTCTTTCCTCCCTTCCCCTGCTCAAGACCGACACCCAGCCAGCCAAACCAGTTGGGCAACATTCCTGTCCCCAGTGGAGAAGGAAGCCAGGCTGAGCCCTCTCAGCCAATCCCTGTGGCTAGGGTAGATTCAAATCTGGAGATTTTTTGTTTAAGCCACTGACCCAGCTTCAGGAGACTGACCTCTGGATGAAGGAGCCAATCCCCTGGCAGGTAGCCAGGACTGCCCCAGCCTAGAGGAGGCTCTTCAGAGACTGGAGAGAGGGAGAAAGAATTTGACCAGGGAGGGTGAAGGACAGCAAGGCAATATATGTCAGCTTCCCTGTTAGGAGGTTGAAGTGAATACCCTGGGTCCCTTTGGTGTAACTCCCTCCAGAAGATCCCCAGTAGCAGCCTCGGTTGTTTTTTTGCAGAAGTCTGCCATCTAGTCAGGTCCCCCAGTGTGTCGAGTCAGCTCATTTGACCAGGAAACAGACCCAGTGAATCTTCCATGCAGCAGTCTCCCAGGAAAAGAAGCCTTATCACTCCTTCTTGGTTGTGCATTCCCCAGAGGACAGAAATCTTGGTTGAACTCCAGGGGTGCAACCTGTGAGCAAAGGGAAGTTAAGTGACTTGCTCAGGGTCACACAGTATGCAAGTGGAAGCTGTGAGATTCAAACTCAGGTCTGGTCTGCTGAATGTCAGCAGATTTTCAGCTCAGAGACTTAAACCACTGTGCTATACTGCCTCAGTTACAGGCTCCTGTGCACACCTCACACCTCACACCTCATCCAGAAGTCCTCCGGTGTCTCTTCTTTGACCCAGAGAAGGTCTCAGGAAGCACAGTATCACCTGTACCCACCCACTTCCAACAACCTCCAACAACTCCAAGTGTTCATCACGCACCCCAGGTTTGAGTTACGGGTCATAAGTGGTAGCCAGCTGCTAGCTTGGGCCCACCAAAGTGAGTCAGATTAGGGGCTTCCTTGGCTCTAGCTTGAGAGACTTAAGTTGTCCACCTAACTCGGAGTCACGTAGCCCATTCTCCCAAATAGACATTGTCCTAAGGTGGCAACAGTACTGGTGACCTATATCAATGCCTTGCCAAGGATTGCCAGGCTCTGTGCCCCATTCCCAAAGGTGGCATAAGTACCAGTAGCCCATGCAAAAGGCCACACCAAGGGTCGCCACACTCTTGATTGTACTGCCCATAGGTGCCTCGTGTTCCAGTGATGCATCGAGAGGTCACACCGAAGATTTTTGGATTCTGAAGCTGCAGGGGTGAGGTGGTAAGGGTTCCGGGGACCTGCCCAGAGATTGTCCAGTGGATCATCACACCCAGCATCCATTCCTCAGCTAGAGATCACCCACCTGAGGTCACCACAGCTGACATGCCCAGATAAGGGTCCTCTTCCCCTACAACTGGGCATCAACAGCCTTCCTCAACCAAGCACTTCCCCTTCGATGTTGCCTCAGTGATGTCAGAAGTCACCTTCTTCCCAGGGCCAGGAGGCCTACAGTGTTTTACTTGGTTTTTGGTTCACTGGGGGATGTCCCATTTTTTGGCCTGTGTAGGAAGCGCTTCCTGAGGTTCACCCTCAGCAGTCAGCTGACCAAAATACTAGAAACCCAAGCTTGGTGCATCGGATCGCTACACCTTTAAGACTTGAATAACCTGGACTTTTGTAGGACATTAGTGGGGCCAGTTTGTGGTCCCGGTAACCTTATTCATGCTTTCTCATGTGTATAGTGTTAGTGAATGCTAAGTCTTTTCTGTGTGCTCAAACTGTGGCTAATGAACCTTGTATCTTGGCTCTAGAATATGTCTCCAGTTTCTCCTTCCAGATTTATCTGGCATCACCCTAAACTATAGGGATACGAACCACCACAGCTCGTCCACCACAAAAAAAAAACTTGGCGTAGTCGGCAGGATCAGAGTCAACAAGGAGCCCAAAGCTGGAGCAACTCCAACCCAAGATGCCTTCAGATACTGAAGGAGCCACAGCAGCATCCTCACCTTCAGTTCAACCACCCCCAATAATGATGCCTTATTACTTCGGGGCACCATAGCTACAAGGTATGTGGGGGACTGAAGCTCAGACACCTGCAGCCTCACAAACTTCCGTGCAAAGCTGCAGGCTATATTCCGTCTCTACCAAGTGCCAGAGCAACAGAAAGTGGAAATCTTCATTGGGCAGCTGGGAGGAGCTGCCAAATGGGAAGTTGAAAGCTGGTCAGATGGACAAAAGGACACTGCTGGATGGATCCTGACCTGGCTAAGTGACATCTTCGACAAACAGAGTGTCTCAGACCTCAAAATGAAATTCTTCTCTCGCATACAGGGCCCCCAGGAGACACTGCGGGACTTTGTCTTGATCCTGCAAAAAGCACACTGAGCCCTTCAAAAATGAGACCTGAGTGAGGACCATGACCCAGACCAAGTATTGCTAGAGCGGTTCATCGAAGGGGCCTGGGGAGAGCCTCTACATCAGAAGCTGCAGATGTTGCACCGCCAAAACCCAGATGCAATGTTTGTAGACTTCAAAGAGGAAGCCATAGAAGTCCTAGGCTCTGGAAGACTTGAGAAAGAGATGGTGGCCTTCCAGCAGATGGCTGGTGTCGCCGGAGCCATGGCTGCTGGAGGTCCAATGTTTGAACCCTGCTCCTCTTGCAGTGCCTTCACCAGATGGACAGCAGAGAAGGACTCCAGCCAGACAGAAAACTATCCACTGGATTTTCAGAAATATGACTCGTGCTTAAGAGATGGAGGACTCCCACCAGCAGTGCACAAGCAGCTGACATGGTTGGCACGTACCATACTGGATTTGCAAAAGGACCTGGCATCACTCAGGGCAGAGATGAAGCAAGATGCCCAGATTCAGGTTGTGCAGTGTCCACACAGATTCAGGAGGAAAAGGAACCAAGGTCGAAGACACGCGGATAGATGGGAGGAGCCAAGCAGACCCAAGTGCCAAAGTGAAGGAACCACTGGACCCATTCCACAGCCACGTCAGAGGAGTGATGCTGGGAGCAGTGAGATCAAAAGACCTCGATGCCAGCTGTACGAGTAGACCAAGATGGAAATGGAGAAAATTAATCAATGCAGCCAAGCTGTCGGAACACCATCAGGAAGCCCACCAAGAGTTTGGGATGTCAGAACAGAGCATCATGCACAGACACCGAGAGCAATGATCCGTGATGTGAGCCAGCAAGTTCTGGACCAGAATGGCCAATGGGAGGCCCAGTATCAGGAGCTTACACAGCGAGTGGCAGAGTATGAGAAGCAAAAGGCCGAACTGCAATAAGAATGTCACAACCTCAGAAAAAGTCTACAGCAGCAAGCTCAGAAGATCAAGGAGCAATCTGAGCAAGTACGTCACCATGAAGTGTCAGGAGCAGGGTATGCAAAGAGTATCCAGGAACACCAGATTATGGCCAGAGACCTGAATCATAAACTACTCTTAGAGATGCATGCCAAAGGAGAGCAACAACAGGAACACGAAACACAGTTAGCAAACTATAGGTCCAAGTTGACCATGTTGGAGCAGGAGAAGGAGATGTTCCACAGATGGTTAGTGGAGTTGCAGACACCCTCGCAGGGGGAGGATAGCATCCAGTTGAATGCTCTATGTCTCCAGGAACTAAAAAGACCCATGGGGACCAACTGCCTAGAAGTAAGTGATGAGTGGACCAGTCAGCGGTTGCGTCCAGAGGTACCTGAATTTCACCTGGCACCCAAGAATGAACCAGGGAGAAAATCAGATCCAGTCTGGGCCACAGTGACCTGTATCAGTTGGCTGAACATGCAGGCATCGCCCTCCATTCAGGTGACCACCAACGCAGTTGAAGCACATCATCAAAATGAGAACAAGACCTCTCCTCGAGCAGAGTCCAAGTCACCAGCCATTCTAAAGGTGTGTGCAGCCCAAGAAGATGGGAGGGGGTCAGATTATGCCTGCAATCAGGAAAAAACATTACTCATAGGAGAACAAGTGATGGTGAAGTCAAGGAGAGGTTGGACGTCATCTTCTGAGTGGGAGCCAAGCCCATTTGTCATCTCAGAAATCCCATGCCCCAGATATCAAATCTACCAAGTCCAGGCATTGGATGGAACACAGACTCGGAAGGTGGTACACTGAAACCAGTTGAAGTCCTGCATGGTTAATGTTGAGTGGGATGGATGGATAAACAAGGAGAGGCAGGAACTACCCCAAACCAAGGGAGCACCCCCCCCAGGGTCATTTCCCACTTAGGTACTAACCCCATGGCTGTATCCAATGGTGCCACAATCTCCAGTATCCAATGCTTTAGAACCCCCTCAAGGTAGATCCCAGAGGTCAAACTTTGGGGTACTCCCTCAGAGGTATGTGACTGAAGCGGTACAAAGGGTGTCCACATACAAGTAGAAAAATGAAAGAAGAGCCAAGACCACTGCCAGTTGTAAATATGGTTTCTCAAAATGTTCTAAGATGTAAATAAGAGCTTTAAAGATGCAAGGAGTCATAAATGTTTTCTCATACTATGACAAAACCACTACCATAATGTTTATAGCGTTAGGAAAACATGGAATTAAGGATTTAAAGTTTATAATCTGTAGGCTGTTATGAATGTTTTGTTACCATAACATGGGTGAGGAATACGTCATTATCAATGGATGGAACTGTCAAAGAGCTTAAGATTCAGAAGGTAAAAATTCGGGAAATACATGAGGACATGTATTGTTAGGCAGACCTGAATCTGTAGTGCCCCAGGGAAAATAGGGTATCCTCAGAGATATGCAGGGTCAGACAGTTATGGGGACCCTGGCAGCTTAATGGGGAATCCTTCAAAAGCTTTGGTGATGCTCTGCAAAACAGAACAGTCCTAGTAGTCTAAATTCAGGGTTTTAAAAGGAAAACATTTTTTTTTCATTCCTCCCCCTTCCCCCTGCTCAAGACCGACACCCAGCCAGCCAAACCAGTTGGGCAACATTCCCGTCCCCAGTGGAGAATGAAGCCAGGCTGAGCCCTCTCAGCCAATCCCTGTGGCTAGGGTAGACTCAAATCTGGAGATTTTTTTGACCCAGCTTCAGGAGGCTGACCTTTGGATGAAGGAGCCAATCCCCTGGCAGGTAGCCAGGACCGCCCCAGCCTAGGGGAGGGTTTTCAGATACTGGAGAGAGGGAGAATGAATTTGACCAGGGAGAGTGAAAAACAGCAATGCAATGGATAGCGGCTTCCTGTTAGGAGGTTGAAGCGAATTCCCTGGGTCCCTTTGGTGTAACACCCTCCAGAAGATCCCCAGTAGAAGCCTCGGCCATTTTTTTGCAGAAGTCTGCTGTCTAGTCAGGTCCCCCAGTATGTCTAGCCAGTTCATTTGGCCAGGAAACAGACCCAGTGAACCGTCCATGCAGCAGTCTCCAGGAGAAGAAGCCTTATCACTCCTTCTTGGTTGTGCATTCCCCAGAGGACAGAAATCTTGGTTGAACTCCAGGGCTGCAACCTGGGAGCACAGGGAAGTTGAGTGACTTGCTCAGGGTCACACAGTATGCAAGTGGAAGCTGTGGGATTCAAACCCAGGTCTGGTCTCCTAGATGTCATCAGATTTGCAGCTCAGACCCTTAAACCACTGTGCTATACTGCCTCAGTAACAGGCTCCTGCACACACCTCACACCTCATGCCTCATCCAGAAGTCCTCCGTTGTCTCTTCTTCGACCCAGAGAAGGTCCCCGGGAAGCCCAGTATCACCTGTACCCACTTCCAATGACCTCCAACAAATCCAAGTGTTCGCCACAGCACCCCAGGTTCAAGTTGCGGGTCGTAAGTGGTAGCCAGCTGGTAGCTAGGGCCCACCAAAGTGAGTCAGATTAGGGGTTTCCCTGGCTCTAGCTTGAGGGCTAAAGTCGTCCACCGAACTCGGAGTCACGTTGCCCATTCTCCCGAACAGACATTGTCCTAAGGTGGCAATAGTACTGGTGGCCTATGCCAAGGCCTTGTCAAGGATTGCCAGGCTCTGTGCCCCATTCCCAAAGGTGGCATAAGTACCAGTAGCCCACGCAAGAGGCCACACCAAGGTTCGCCACACTCTTGATTGTACTGCCCATAGGTGGCTCATGTTCCAGTGATGCATCAAGAGGTCACGCTGAAGATTGTCGGATTCTGAAGCTGCAGGGGTGAGGTGGTAAGGGTTCCAGGGACCTGCCCAGAGGTTGTCCAGTGGATCATCGCACCCAGCATCCATTCCTCAACTAGAGATCACCCGCCTGAGGTCACTGCAGGCGACATCCCCAGATAAGGGTCCTCTTCCCCTACAACTGGGCATCAACACCCATCAGCGACCAAGTGCTTCCCTTTTGATGTTGCCTCAGCGACGCCAGGAGTCACCTTCTTCCCAGGGCCAGGAGGCCTACAGTGTTTTACCTGGTTTTTGGTTCACTGGGGGATGCCCCATTTTATGGCCTGTGTTGGAAGCGCTTCCTTAGGTTCACCCTCAGCGGTCGGCCGACCAAAATTCTAGAAACCCAAGCTTGGTGCATCGGATCGCTAGACCTTTAAGACTTGAATAACCTGGACTTTTGTAGGACATTAGTGGGGCCAGTTTGTGGTCCCGGTAACCTTATTCACTCTTTCTCATGTGTATAGTGTTAGTGAATGCTAAGTCTTTTCTGTGTGCTCCAACTGTGTCTAATAAACCTTGTATCTTGGCTCTAGAGTACGTCTCCAGCTTCTCCTTCCAGATTTATCTGGCATCACCCTAAACTGTAGGGATACAAACCACCACAGCTTGTACACCACAACTATTTGTTATTTGGTGTCACAATAATGAATATACTGTTTGTTACTCACTAACACAATGTAATTGTTCATAGTTATATGCCTATGATGTTCTTGTAGCTATGTACCTTGATTTGCTCAATTATTGCTGATTGTTATTTTACCTGTCTTGTACTCTGCCAGGTTGTATCTCAAAATAGACATTTAATTGTTTAATGTACTTACCCAGTTAAAAAAATATTTAAAAAAATGCATTTTTATACAAAACATTAATTAAGGAGTGTAAATATGCTATAAGAATGGAGGAAACAAAATCTAAAAAAAGTGGATAGTGATAAAATGCATACTAGACAATTTTACTGTTATGTTAACTCATTACTCAGGACCTGCATGATGATGCAGGATGATGGCAGCAAAAATATGCAAATTGCACACTAATTAATAAGGAAAATGAAAAAGCACAAATACTAAATGATACTTCTTTGAGGTGTTGACATGGGATTGCTATACAGGGACACAATAGCTACAAGTAATTAAAATGATGAAAGAAAGTCTAGAAATATGACTATATTAATACATAAGGAAATAGTAATTAAACAACTAGGAGGCTTTAAGTACAACACTGCACCAAATCCTGACAATATTACAGTTAACCTCAACAGACATTTCAGGTATGAGATTGCCGATGCCTTAACTTTTTTGTTCAACTCATTACTTAACTTTGGCACAGTACCGACATACTGGAAAATTGCTAGTGTGGTTCCTAGTTTTAGGATGGGCTATAAATCCTTTCCACTAAAATCACTGCAAAATCAAACAGGCTTTGATAATTGGAAAGGTCATGTAATCATTGATTAAAACGTCTTTTTCAAGTAACTAAGGGAGAGGGTAATAAGGGAAAATACGCATCACAGATTTAAAACTGGAAGGCCCTGGGATACTGACTTCTTAACCTTATATGAGCAAATCAGCAAAATATTTAAACTTGGGGAAAGGGATCAATCTGAGATTTCTTTAATTTTTGAAGGCATTCAGTTTAATACTCCATGAAACTTTTCTTATCTAAAACACTTTGGACTTAATAATAACAGTTATGAACTGGGTAGGCCATTGGTTGACAGACAGAACACACAGGGTCATTTTAAATGGACATCTGTCTTGTGATGGAAAAGTGCTGAGTGGGGTGCACCAGGGTTCAGCCTTGGGCCTTATAATCTTTGACATATTTATAATGGAAATGAGAGAAAAACTTACAGCAAATTTAGAAATATTGCTGATGATTCAAAAACAGGCAGCATAGTTTAGTCAGAGGAACAATATATTACATTATAGAACAGTTTCAATAAAATAAGGGATTAGAGAAGAACATAGGGTGTCAGCGTGGCTCAGTTGGTAGCACATCCGCCTCTGGACCAGAAGGTCATGGGTTCTCATCCCACACCAGGATTGGACTTGCACCTAAAAATCACTGGCATCCGAGTGCAGTATTGGGGGGTGCTGTACTGCTGGGGTGCGCCATCCTTCGGATGAGACGTTAAACCGAGGTCCCTTCTGCCCATTCTGGTGTTGTCCTGGTGGGTGTCCAGGTGGAAGTAAAAGAACCCAGAGCACTCTTCGCAAAGAGCAGGGAACATTTCCGGTGTCCTGGCCAACATTCCCCTTCCCATTAACCGGTTCATGCAATTATCCAGGCTGTGTGTGGGTGATGATGTGCAATATGGCCGCCACCACACATTCAGTCACTTGACTACCAGTCTAGCATTGCTTGTAAAGCACTTTGGGATACTGTGGATAAAAAGCACTATATAAATGCTGATTCTTCTTCTTCTTCTTCTAAGTAGCTAAATATAAAAATGTAAGATTATGCACATTGGGATAAAAACAAGGACAGAAAATATTACATTGACAGTATTGAACTTATGACATCAAAGAAGGAGAAAGAATTGAGAATTATTGTAACAAATAAAGATAGTTACTCAGAGCATCATAGTACAATGCCGACAAAGGCAAACAGAGTATAGGGATGTATTATGGGAAACATTGTGAATCAAAGTGTTATTCTCCCATTGTTCAAGAAGCTTAGTCATACCCCTTACAGACTACTGTTACAATTACGATCTTTCTTTCTTTTTTTTTTGTGAACTTTATTTATCTCCTTTGGGCTGAGGTATTTCTGAGAGGTGCCCTCTCATCTGTCCTGTACTCCCCACTAAGACCCTCCTCTAGATCCCCCCACAGGACTTCCCAGCCCCCAGGGATTACCCCCTAGGGGAGGGCCTGCCTCACCCACCTGGCAGCTCTGTCTGTGTATTAAAGGGTCCGTCCTGTGGGTGATGCCTGGGACCCTTGATGAAGGGTCTGGTGTTGAGGATGTGGGGCTTAGACCGTTAGGGACCTTGTCACCTCCCCAGTCCTCTGGTGTTTTTCCAGGTAGTTTCTCCCCTCAGAGTGCAGTCATGCAATGGCATCTATGGTGCTGATGCACAGATGCCCACCATCACTCTGCCCCCAGCATCCGCTAGCACTGCATGTTCCAGTACTGCCCCTAGCCACCACCAGGAGCCACACAGGGGCAGCGCTGTCCCCAAATCCCTCCCCGGAAAGGGAGAGCTGTCCTCCAGATGCTCCATCCTTTGCCTCCCCTGCCAACCCCTGGTGCCCCAAGTCCACTCCTGAACCCAGTTCACTGCCATGGTACAAGGAGTGGTGTCCAGCATCTCAACCTTCAGCACCACCAGGCCGGCTTTGGTCTCCCTTACTTAGATGAGACTGGATCATGTTGGAAAGGGTACAAAGAAGAGCCACTATGTTAATCGTTGGTCTGGATGACAAGAGCAATGAAAAACCATTAAAAGCATTGGGCTCATGACATTAAGCACAAGAAAGCTATGATGGGACCTACTTTTAATGTACACTGTTGAAAAGGATGAGGTATTTTTTAATGGATTAAGTATGGGAATCAAAGGTACTGAAGCGATAACTTGAGGCCATAAAAACAATTGAAATCTACCAATTTTAAAATAAACAAAAGACAGCACTTCTTTATACAGAGAATTTTGGGCCCATGCAATAATCTTTCACAAACTGTTGTTGACTGGGATACTTTAATTTCAAATGACAAACCGATACATTAATTATGAAGGGGTATACATTCAGCAGTTATCACTAAGAAGTATAAGTCCCACATGATTAAATGTCTTATTTTGCCTTGGCACACTAGTAAAAGCTAATACATGTTTAGTGTGAAACCCACCATGCTGGATGTCTTGTCTTCAGGTGCATATGTTGGCGACCTGTGCCAATTCCCCTTTTTACTGTGTCTTGCCCTGTCCAGGTAATTTCAGTATGTGGCCACTGTTCCATCCTCTGCATCAAAAACATAAAAGTCACACACAAAAGATTTTAATGCCCTAGGATTTATGTGATGTAAGGAGACAGTCACAGGAGCTATGACTGATGTTTAAGGCATGGCTGGAATTTTCTCATGTGCACATTTAATTTAAATAGAATGTTGAGCAGGTTTACCAGATGAAGGGAGCTTTACTACCACAGTTGTTCTTGCAGGTGTTTCACATATACCACCAGTCACCCACAAAGCACACGGTATCCCATTAAAATAGTGACTCAATTACAGCAAGTCATTTTGGGTGAGGTCAGAATAGCAATGCTGAAATAAGCTATGTGGGTTTAATAGCAATTTTGAAATGAGCTATGTGGGTTTACTAGTGCATGGTAACTTCAGTGCTTTTGTTATGGTAGGGAGTTATAGGTGTTGTTGCCATGCAAAGTATATGGGGAGTTATTCATCTGGCCAGTTCCAAGCTGGCTGTGTGGTGTAGTGGTTAAAGACACTACATGTGTGGCTGCTGGACCCTGTATTGGGACTGGCTGTTAGGAACGTTTTTATTGTTTTTGTTGTTGTTGTTGTTTAATTTCTTTTTGTATTATGTTTCCTTGTTCCATAGTATCCTCTCTCCCTGTAGATAGTTATATTAATAATGGTGGGTGTGGAGTGCGGTGGGTGAAGCCCTTGAAAAAAGCAAGTGTAGCAGTGCTGAGTTTTTAGCACGGTATAGTGTTGTGTGCTGTTTTCCTTGGGGCTGTTTTTGGCTCATTGTTTTTTGTCGCTGCCATTTTGTTGTCACTATTTTGACATTGAATCAAAGCACACCCATTTTTTTTTCTTTGCAGTCTCCCACAAGGGATTCTCATAATCATCCACATCTTTTGCATCATCATCAGTTCCCTTCTCATCTACCACTGTTTCTAAAGTCTCCTCTGCATCTACTACCTCTTCTCTAACTGGATCAATAAGCTGCAGCAGAACTGCCACGTCTTCAGGGACACTGTTAGCTGCAGTACTCATTCCCCTCATCTGCAGCAACAGTAGGGTGCCCATTTCAAGTTTATTTTTTGACTGCTTAGTGGCTTGTGTTCATGCCTACATAAAGCATCAAAGCCACTGTGGCAAATGCAGTCACATGTTTACCCATAGGTTTAACACCACTACCTCCTCTTGTTGTCATTTTTTCTACAAAACTAGTGGTACTTTCTACCACAAAGCTGCTTTCTTTCATTTCTTACCTACATTGCCAGCAGCTCCAATTTCCTCCACTTTACTTGTACTCAGTTTGACCCTTTCCTATTGCCTTGCCTAATATACACACTCATTTTTAATATCAAATGATTTAGGTGAAAAAGAACAAATTGTAATGAATGCAACACCAAAATAATACAAAAGTATATGTAAATATATAGACAGTCTCTCAGGTAATTGCATGACAAAAAGGATTAACTGGATTGAAATTGTCTAGTTTTATGCAGTAACACTAATGTAGAATGCTGCAGTATTTCTTTGCATTCTGTTGGACTACACTGTATATAGAAATGTCAAATTACACATATTGTCATAATGCAAAGCATCATGGGAAATTTTAGTAAAATCACCATGAAATAATGTAGACTAGTTCTAGATTAAACATGAGTGTACAGTGCCAAATGACCTCTTACACATCTGCAATGACCTAACACAGAAGGCAGATATGTACTTCAACCTACACAGGACTCATCAGTGTGCCTCTTCTGTAACAGTCCAGGAGATGGATGAGCCAGTCTCATTTTGGTCTTACTGATTTGTATCATGTCCGTAGTTTTACTATGGCACTGTGACATCCACAGCCCCAACATCCCCGACAGTGACAGCAGCAATGCCGAGTGTCGACATTGCAATGTTGGGGATGCATCTCTGTTTTATAAGGGGGCTTCACCCCCTCACATTACCCTGACTCTGGATTAATAACTCCAGGTTGGGGTTGTCTTAGGGAAGGAGGTAATACACCAGCGAGGCAGTCCCAGCAGCAGCAGAGACCATTGCAGCAATGCACGGATATCAGCCAATTCCTGCTGCTGTGATGGTCTTCGTACACATGGGTTCGCTGTGCCATCGGTGGACCCATCTTCCTAACATCAACTTTCCAAACTTTTGCTGCTATGATATCAACCCTAACTGATGCATTAATTGAGTTTTTGCAATGAATATATATATATATATATATATAGTAAGCAAAAAACTCCATTTAATTCATCAGTTAGGGCTGTTCCATAGCGACAAAAGTAAGGAAATTCAGTGTTAGGGTTAAACCCCCGGACACCTCCAGCCTGCCCTCAACCGGCATCAGGGTGCACGTTGGGGTCTTTGGCCCTAACTCTCACCCCATCACATGTGTAAAGAAGCAGAGGTATAGGAGAATGGTGTGAGAGTTAGGACCGATGACCCCAACACGCACCCCGATGCTGGTTGGGGGGATGGCTGGAGGTGTCCGGGGGGGTTTCAACCCTAACACCGAATTTCCTTACTTTTGTCGCTGTGGGAAAGCCCTAACTGATGCATTAAACAGAGTTTTTTACCTCTGATTTCCCTTCTTTTTGAGAATGATGATGAGAAATACTGAATGTAATGTGGTGGTGGCTCCCACCATGTGATGTCTTGTGACATAGTAACAGGAACAACAACGCAAACACACAGTAGAAATGCAAATGGCAACAGTAATGAAAATGCAAGGGCAAATGACAACGCAAAGGGTAACACACACAGTGGCGCACACGGGAACGGTAATACTAACAGGTACATAAACGTAAGGGGAAACAGTAACTGTAACAGTAACAGAAGTGCATACCCTGTTTTTGCTGGACAACTACATAAAGAAACACAGTGTGTACAAAGAATGTATGCATTGTAATGGCAATGGAAGCTTAAAACGAGCATTGGAAGTACTTAATTGAAAATATCTCAGCAACCGTATGATGTAGAAAAAAAATTTAAATTTCACAGAAATCATTATTTTCCTGGCTATTGTTGTGCATTACGTAGCCCATAGGGTTATGTAGCTCGCAACCAAAAATTTGTATCTTGCAAAGTTTTCGAGATACGAGGCCCAAAAGGCACGGCGTACGCCACCATATTAGTATATGGGAAAAAGCATCAATTTCGGAGTACCGTAACTTTGGAGCTGTACAATATTTTTTTCAGCAAACCACTACAAGGCACATCTATGACATGTTGGCTGCCTTCCCTCTAAATTTCAGGCCAAAAGTCCTAACCGTTCTTTTGCAGCAAGGTGGCAAAGAACTCCTGTCATTTTGGCCAGAGTGTTGTAAAGTACTTTCGTGATTTGCAAAAGCTTTCACCCGGATTTGCAAAAGTGTCATGTGTGCGAAAGTACTTTGTGAAAGTACTTTTTCCAGAAAGTCAAAAAACATATTTCTGGGGTGTTTAACCCTAAATAAAGACATGGCTAGCATCCCCAGCCTCTGACTAGGTGAACACACAAAAAATTGTGTCCCTAGATGGTTCCAATTTTAAATGCCAAGCATTTTTCTAATCGCTAACTGAAAACAAAATGGTGGATTTGTGAAAGTAGTAGGGACATTTGCCAAAGTAAAAAGTGCATTTGCGAAAGTGTCAAACTTTTTGTTAACTTTTCCCATTGGCTTATAATGGGAACTTGTTTTTTGAATGACTTTTGAACCATTTCACGAAAACTTCAAAAGGCACATCAGGCACCCTGGCTACACATTTCCTGAAGATTTTGGACCACTGGCGCAAAACGTGCGACCTGTAGGCAGCAGCAAAGAAGTCACAAAATAGTGTAAATGTGTACATGGATCACACTTAATAACTCCAAAGTTGTATATGCGACCAGTACAAAACTTGGCAGATCCCAAGGTCTATGGTTCTTCATCATGCTTTCCAAATTTCAGGCAAATCCTTTAAATGGTGCCAAAGTTATTAAGGTACAAGGTCTGACCCTTTAACCTTAAAAGGGCTCCTCAATCCTAACTATGGTAGCATTACTGTTAATATAATATATATATATATATATATATATATATATATATATAGATACATATATATATCTATATCTATATCTATATCTATATCTATATATATATATATATATATATATATATATATATACAGTCAATTCCACTTGTGTGCTTTTTCGGATGTGTGCACATTCCGTTATGTGCACACATTCCTCTGGTCCTGTTTCCATTTGTATGTTGTAAATGTTATTTAAATCGGCTGTGTGCACACAGATTTTCAGTTGTATGCACATATCCTGTGTGTTAGTATGTGTTAACTGCTGTAATTGAGGCTCTCCGGGAGAGCAGTCAGGAGTGAGCGTGGTGTGAATCACCTTGCAATTTTACTTGCAAGTGAGCCGGCAGGTGCTGTTGGGTGATTGTTTTGCTAACTGATCCCCCTCCCTACAGTTAATCACCCAACAAATGCATGGCTGGAGGTTCACACTCTCCCAACCCCAAGGACATTGCAGCCACAGTTAATAAGCAAAAAATAGGCTTGACCAAACCCTTGCAGCTGTCACTGTTTACTTCTATCCCAGTACCGCGATCAGCACACCGGAACCGCATACCAGAACGTTACTACTCCAGTTGATTTTCTTCTGTCTTAAGTGAGTGACTTTTTTAAAATGTAAAGGGATCAGGCTTTCCTAATCATCCAGTGCTTTTCCTCCTCATCAGCCTCCTCACAATCGGGAGTGGTGCCTTTGGAAACAATCACAGAGGTGCAGATTTCTAAAGATTTCTACAGCCAAAGTAACAAGCAAGCCCAGAGTTAGACTCTGAGCAATGCGTGATTTTTACCCACCTTTTTACTTACAGCATAGCACAATACAGTATGCTTTTAGTACAGTAATTCACTCATAGTACATGACAATGTATTAAATAAAGCGTTTTAATGCTATAAGAAGCTTAAGGGTCTTCATGCTTGCAATTTCAGCATGTTTTTTGATCGTTTCAGATAAGTGCATTTTCGGTTGTGTGCACATGAACTGCAATCACTGAGCATGTGCATGCAACCAAAATTGACTGTATATATATATATATATATATATATATATATATATATATATATATATGTATATGTATTGTAGTGGCACTGTAGTGCCACTATAGTTAGGGTTGAGGAGCCATTTACATGTTAAACCCAAAATTTTGCACTTTAATAACTTTGCAACCATTTGACGGATTTGCCTGAAATTTGGAATACATGATCAAGACTGATATGCTTCGGGATTTGCCAAGTTTCATACTGGTTGCTTATACAGCTGCGGAGTTATTAAGCATGAAATGCGCATGCATTTACGCTTTTCTGGAATTTTACTGTTGTCTCTATAGGTCGTATGGTTTGCGCGACAGGTCCAAAATCTTCAGAGAACGTGCGGCCGGGGTCCCCGATGTGTCTTTTGAAGATTTTCTGGAAAAATATTAAACGGTTCAAAAGTTATTCAAAAAACAAGTTCCCATTACAAGTCAAAGGGAAAAGTTAAAAGTTCAACAGTGTCGCAAATGCAGTTTTTACTTTCACAAATGGCCCTTTTACTGTCACAAATCCACCATTTTGTTTTCAGTTAGCGATCAGAAAAATGCTTGGCATTTAAAATTGGGACCCTAGAGCAACCTAATTCTTTTTGTATTCACCTAGTCGGACCCTGAGGATGCTAGCCATGTCTTTATTTTGGGGTAAAACACCCCAGAAATATGTTTTTCAAATTTCTGGAAAAAGTAATTTTGGAAAGTACTGTCGCACTTGCAACACTGTCGAATGAATTTGCGAAAGCTTTCACAAACTTCAACAGTACTTTTCTAGGCTGTGGGAAAATGACAGCAATTTTTTGGCACCCTGCTGCAAAAGAACGGTTTGGTGTTTTGGCCTGAAATTTGGAGAGAACACAGCCGACATCTCACAGATGTGCCTCTCAGTGTTTTTTTGGAAAAATATTACAGGGAAGCAAAGTTACGGCACCCCAAAGTTGACATTTTTTCCCATAGGATAACATTACAGCATCCGATGCATTACAGGAATCCTTTGGCGCCCTGCTGCAAAATAATGGTTTGGTCTTTTAGGCTGAAATTTGGAGGGAACACAGCCAACATCCCACAGATGTGCCTTTTTGTGGTTTAGTGAAAAAATGTTACAGGGAGCCAAAGTTATGGCACTCTGAACTTCTCTTTGTTTCCCATAGGATAACATTACGGTGTTCGCCGCACCTTTCAGGGCTCGTATCTCGGAAACCGTGTGAGATAAGGACTTTTTGTCAGAAAAATGCTTTGGGTGCTAAGTGCAAAACTAGCCAGGAAAGTCATAAATCATATGACTTAAAAAAAAATTTTCCGTGTCATACGGTTCCTGAGATATAAGCAGTTTAGTATTCCAACTCCTCATTTTCTGCTCCGAGAACCATTATTATGCATACATTCTTTGTACTCACTGTCTTTCTTTATGCAGGTTTTGGGGAAAACCAGCCTGTGTACTTACATTACTGTTACTGTTACTGTTTTCACTTGCGGTTCCGTTCCCGTTTCACTTACTGTTCACGTCTACGCCACCATGTGCATTACCCTTTGCATTTTCATTTGTGCTTGCTTTTGCTTTGTTTTTAACATTTCTGTCTACACAACTGTTTTTCTTTCCATTTTGCTTTGTGTCACCATGCGCATTACTATTTGAGTTTGCGGGCACAATGTTACTATGTGACAAGACATCATGTGGCGCTTCCGCCGCCACATTACATTCACTATTTCTCGTCATCATTCTCAAAAAGAAGGGAAATTAGAGGCAAAAAAACTCTGTTTAATGCATTAGTTAGGGTTGTTCCACACTGACAAAAGTGAGGAAATTTGGTGTTAGGGTTAAGTGCTCTTGGACCCCCATGCCATCACCTCAATCGGCATCGGGTGCACATTAGGTTGTCGGTCCTAACCCTCACCCCATTCTCCTACACCTCTGCTTCTTTACACATGTGATGGTGTGAGAATTATGGCCGACAACCCTAATGAACACCCCGATGCTGGTTGGGGGTGTGGGCAGGGGTCTAAGGACAGGCGCCAACCCTAACACTGAATTTCTCACTTTTGTGGGGTTTGAAAACAACCCTAATGAATGCATTAAACAGAGTTTTTGCCTCTTTATAGATATAGATATATATATATATATATATATATATATATATTGTGTGTGTGTGTGTGTGTGTGTATAAATATATATATATACACACACACACACATACAAAAACTATGTTAATGCACAAATTAGGGTTGTAAAAATGCAAACCATAAAAAGACAGGAAATTAAAAAACATTACGGATTTGGGTGTCCAGAGTATTGTCGAATCAGTGGTGGGGACTTAGTTGGGGTTGTCCACCCTAATGCCTACCCCCCGCCCATAGTCTTCTATCTAAAGCACAAGATGCAGCTCCAATCTAGTGATTCATAATCTGTCAAAGCTTTCTTCAAGCAGGGCCTTATGGGACCTGTGTGAAGACATCACATTTGACCATGTCTGACCCAGGATAGGGGTGGGCATTAGGGTTGACAACCCCAAGTAAGACCCCACCACTGATTTGACAATACTCCGGAGACCCAAATCCCTAATGTTTTTTAATTTCACATCTTTGTATGATTTGCATTTTTACAATCCTAATCCCTGCATTAACATAGTTATTTGCAGCTACCACCCTATATCGTTGCTGAACCTGGATGCTAAGATCTTTGCTAGAATGATAGCAAACAGGCTCCAGTAGGTGGTGACCATGCTGGTCCACCCAGACCAGTCGGGTTTCATGCCAGGTAGGCACCTCCATGATAATGTCAGGCAGTTACTCACAGTATTGGCCCACATCCAGTCCAAGGGAAGGAAAAGGCAAGCAGTAGTGATTACATTAGATGCCAAAAAGGCTTTTGATCGCCTAGAGTGGGGTTACCTTGGAGAGATCCTTAAGAAATTTGGGTTTGGCCCCAAGTTTCAGGCATGGGTGGGCACCCTATATGGTATAACCTCATCTAGGGTCAGACTGAATGGATTGTTTTCTCAGCCGTTTGATATCAAGAGGGGCACGAGGCAGGGATGCCCCTTCTCGCCTTTTCTTTTTGCACTAAGTATGGAACCACTGGCTGAAGCCTTTCAGTCTCATGAAGGCATTGTGGGGATTTCAGTGGGTGGAGTGGACAACTGCATAACTCTTTACACGGACGACACCCTCTTGTATTTAGATGACCCTCAACGCTCCTTGCCAATTGTGATGAACATACTGAGGGAGTTTGGCTCTGTAGCGGGCTTTAAGATTAATGAATCTAAGTCAGAAGTAATTATTTTAGGAGCAGTAGTTTTGGCCCAGGTAAGGAATATGACTGATTTAAGGTGGACCACCACTCATTTCCGCTATCTGGGAGTACACATTCCTGGGATGCGGGCAAACTCTTTCAGGTTAACCACCTGAGACTGTTGGATTGTGTGAGGGAGGATTGTGCCAGGTGGGCGACCTTACCACTTAGCATTTCCAGTAGGGTGGAGTCGGTAAGAATGAATGTCCTTCCAAGGATGCTGTTCTTGTTTGATGCCATTCCTCTAAGTCCCCCAAGAAAATTTTGGGCTGATTTACAAAAGATGATAAACAATTTTATTTGGGTCTGAAAGAAGCCGAGGTTTAGCTGGGCACTGCTGAAGTTATCTAAAGGGAAGGGAGGTCTGGGAGTTCCAGATTTTAAGAGGTACTTTAAAGTGGCCTAGCTACAGTACTTGTTGATCTACGCGTCCCCTGCGCTGGTACAGAGTTGGGCTAGAATGGACTTACAGCTTCTGCATCCATATTCCCTTTCATCAATTCTTTTTAATAAAAAAGAACCCCAGGGCAATCCACGGCCTACCTAGTCCAGGGCTTAAAACACTAATTATGCTCTGGTTTCAGATGGTGAAGGAGTAAGGGTCTCAGGCTCAAGTGCTGGTGTTAAGGCAAGGGAAAATTTTGGAAAGGCCTGAGTTCAAATTAGGGGCGGAAAACCCAGTCTTTCTGAAGTGGCAGAAGTTGGGATTGTGCAATTTTCCACAGTTATTCAGTGGGGACATTGTGAAAAGTTTTACACAGATTCAGCAAGAATTTAAAATTCCCTCATCTGATTTCTTTGCCTACTTGCAAGTTAGACACTACTTGCGGGTGGAAGAGGGACAGATAGGGAACCATAGGTCTGCTGCTAATGACCCTCTTGTCGAATCATTCATAGAGTGGTTAAGGAAATTACCGCAAACGACCCACTTGATCTCCAGGATCTACGCAGCAGGGGAGCCATTGGAGTCGAAACCCAGGCAGAGGATTCAGAAACTCTGGGAAGAGGAACTGGGATTGAGAGAAGGGGAGGTAAGGTGGGAGGTAATTTGGAGGATGGCACACAGAACTTCGGCGTCAATTTCCTGGAGGGAGTTTAGGTGGAAAGTACTTACAAGATTTTTCAGGACACCAGTGCTAACCAAACACTTTGGTCAATCTCGCTCAGTGGATTGCTGGAGGGTTGCGGGCAGGTGGGGATGCACGAACATATTATTTGGGGATGTCCGATAATTAAAAGTTATTGGGAGGGTATTAAACATGGGCTGAGACAGATTTTACAGGTGGGGAATTTGGACCATCCTCGCCATTTTGCTATTAGGGGAACCCCCACAAGGGTTAACAGGGCTTAAGGCTAATTATTTTCTCCCAATCCTTTTGGCCGAGGCCCAGAAGGCTATTACCAGGTTGTGGTTGTTCAAGACCTTTCCTAGCGGAGAACACTGGTTGTCTTGCTGTAAACAAATTAAAGTAATGGAGAGGCTCACAGCTAACCTAAATCTAAAGCCAGACCTACATAGATCTCACTGGCTCCCATTTTTTGAATACTTGGGTGATGAGGAGGGAACCACTGTTGTTGAAATTCTGGCAAGAGAAGCTCTGGATTAGGGGGCGGGTATGGGCTGAATGGGGAAGCCCAATGGAAAAGGGCATCCTGGGTAAGAAACATGATCCCAAACACAATTGTGGAAGGGTTATCCTCACCACAGGTCTGGGGAAGGGGGAGTGGTTTTGGAGGGTGGGCTGGGGGTATATGTATGTAGTTCTTCTGTCTCATTTTCTCTTGTTCGGGCCTTCCCACTCCACTGGTTTGGATGTGGTACGGTCCTCTCTGGTTTTGTCATGTATTTTATTTGGGAGGCTTTAGGGCTTAACTTTGAAGGGGCTCTGAAATTAGATCAACAGCCTTAGAGTCTAGTTGGGCCATAGTCAGAAGAGCCGCTTATAATTTGTTCTTAGTGCAGGATAGGCCAGATTCATTTTTTGTTTTGTGGTTGTATATATTTCCTCTTAGGTCAGTCAAAATGTATTTTGCCTCCATATGTCCCTCCCTCCCTTTCTTTTTCTTCTATACCCTGTTGTTATCTGAAAAAAGGAAATAATAAAAATTGCAATTTCAAAAAAAAAAAAAAAATAGTTATTTGCAACTAATTTCCCTTCTGTTTATGATAGTGGAACGGTATCCACATTTATGCAGGTGCAAAATGAAATAAATACAATATTGAAGGCAGTCTTGCAATTGTATCCTCATTTGCACAGGTCCCTTCAGGGCATGTGAAAAATGAGCTAAATACAATATTGGAAACATTCATGATGCAGTGCATGGGCCCAGCAGACCCCAACACACCTCTAGATATTCTGTGGGTGAGGTTTCCTGACCCACCACAGGGTGTGTCATCTGCACAAAAACACTGCTCCATCCCAACGCATGCTTTGACTGGTGCTGCATGCTGCAGCACCTTCCCCATCAGACTTGTCCCAGTAAACCAGCTAACTTAATTCACCCCTGAACTCCGTTCACTGGCACGGTAAGGCAACGTGTTTCCCAGAGGTACAATGGATATCCCTGCAATCAATGTTTCTTAATAAATTCTTTGTTTTTTAATATTCTGACCCCAAACATTCAACATATTCTTCATATTACCCCACCACATAACCCCCACAGATGAACATTTTCAAATAAGTGATGAAATGCCATTCAGTGCCACAGGTGCAGAAGCACATTTCTGACAGGATGTGAAAAATGACAGCTGTACTGTTCATGAGGTGGTGTGAAGAAATGTGTATGTTGAAGATTTGGAGTCAAAATAATGTAAATTACAGAAGTTATGCGCCTGTATAGAAACTGCTCAATGCACACGCATTACGTGGACATTATTAGGAATTTTTTAACCAAATTTTCAGCATGGCCTTTTGGGACCCCACCTCATGAACACTGGCACTGTCATTTTGTTAATCAGTCCCAAAATGTTATTCCGCCCAGTGACTGCAAAATCACCTTCAGAGCCGGAGTATCAAAATGACAGTCACAGTGTTCATAAGGTGGGGTCCCAAAAAGCCTATGTTGAAAATTTGGTGGAAAAATACCCCAAAACTGCAACTATATCAATGTAAGTAGAAAACCCCATTGAAATACATTATACAGCGCTTACCTTGATTCTTCATTTTGCAGTATGGCTTTGTTGAATGCAGATGTGTCCTGGTGCAGAGAAGATGACAGGCCATGATCTCCGGAGGTAAATATTGGGTAAGGGGGTGTGTGGGTGGGGTGTGCTCAGTGAGATGGTTGGTATTGGGGGAGGGAGACGGAGGGGATAATGAAGGACCATTTTCTTTTTTTTGCAGGTTATTAAAATGTAAAAAAAGATGCTGGAGGCCTATTTTCTTTTTTCCATTTACACTGCAGGACAGCAGTATATTGGGACACTGGGGTGGGCTCCTCAGTGTTCCATACTGCTGTGAGGAAATTCCACATGGGGATTGGGTCCCCAATGTCAGTAGCATAATCAAGCAAGGGCTGCAACGTGGAGGGTCCAACACCGGGGTGGGCATCCCAGTGTCGGTATTATCAAATTTATCATCTGCTCTTTTAGGACACTGGGTGTAGGCTACCCAGGTGTTCTGCACTGTTAGAGGCTATAATAAGGTGCTGACAAGGGGTTGGGGCCCCGACATCACTAACCATGAATTAAATAACTTGCTGGGGGGCTAACACAGGATGTGGTCATTCCGGTGTCAAATTATACAGCAAAAGAAATGGGGAAAGAAAAGACTGCCACCGGGATTGGGGCCCGGTGTGCAGATGACAGAGCAGTCAGAATGGGTGATGATTGATGACAACTGTCATTGCACTATATGACACAGCTGTCATTTAACAAAGGATAGCTGTGTCATATAGTTCAGAGTATACAACACAGCTGTCCTTTAGCAGCGACAGCTGTGTTCTATAGTGCAAGTACCATAATGACACAGCCTCTTTATTAATGACAGCTGTGTCATATAGTGCAAGCACCATATGACACAGCTGCTGGGCAAGTGTAGGGTGGGGGTGCAAGGAGGTGGGTGCTCAGTGGGAGGATCCGGACAGGAGGGAGGGGTGAGTAGAAGACTAGGGGTGGTTTCTTTTCTTACAGGTTTAAATAAAATAAGATTTGGGGACTCTGTAAATACAGGATGGGTACCAAACCACTGATTAGTACTCACCACTTGATGCCTTTTTTATCATAGAATATTTTTATTTATTCATTATCCTTATGAGCAAAGGAAAGGTACATACACTTGACATACACTATGAGGTTCTCAGATTAGACAATCCAGGTTATACATGACTTACCAGTACATAGGAGTTACATATATTCCTGTCCATAACAATATACATTCAGACATCCTTTGAAGTTCTTAAACAAAAAGTGTTACATGCCAACAGAGGCTAGGTATAAGAAGCCAGGCCCTGAAACTATTCTTACAAACTATAGCTCAATGGTCTATATATCTAAGTACCCAGGGTCACTTTATTAATAGCATTTACAGGAGTCCAGAAAGGTAGACTGACAGTGAGATAACGGAAGATATTTAGAGGTAAAGAGAAGCGTATTTGAGCAGGAGAGATTATAGCTGTTCAGCGGCAGTATTAATTTAGGTCCTTAAGGCATAACTAACTAAGAGACTTCCATGTCAATGGGCCGCATTGAATGGGGGGGGGGAGTGGAGCCCTGCAGAGAGAGGAGTTGTGGTATGCTCCCCATTTCCTATAGTATAAAGGAAGTTGCCCTCTATTGGCGTAAGTGAGCCTTTCACAGGTGGCTAGCCTGGCTAAAGCAGAGTGCCATAGAGAGATAGGTGGAGGTGAAGCTTGTCTCCAAGAAAGGTGTAGGAGCCTTTTAGCCTCCATGAGGGCTACTAAGAGCCAGTTCTCGTGTGGTGTCAGCAGTTGGTCCAATGGAGCAGAGTCACCTAATAGGAGCAATGGATTGGAAATGTTGATAGGTAGCCCCAGTACCCCAGGGCAGTCCATTACCACAGCTGACCAAAAAGGGGTCAAGGCCAGACAGTGCCACAGAAGGTGCAAGATATTTGCTGGATTGTGCCGACATCACCAGCACTTTGCATGGGAAGAATACCCCATGAGTGAAGGGCAGCAGTGGTGCGATACCACCTGAGGAGAATTTTGAGTTGGATTAGTTGAGTCTTAACATCCACTTGATGTAGGCATTGAGACCATGTCTCTGGGGTAATAGGGATATTGAGATCTGCACTCCATGCAGCTCTACAGTATTCTGTGTGTTCAGATTGTGCCTCATGCCATATACTGTAGAATTGCCCTGCTAGACCCAGAGAGGAGGATTTTAGGTGTAGGGAGGACAACCAGTGCCATTTGGGTTCAGAGAGGTGTGTCCAGCTAAGAGATTGAACCACGCTATGTAGTTGCAAGTACCTCCTAAAGTCATTAGACTGGAGAAAGTAGCAAGCTTTGAGCTGCTCCTTTGACATGAGTGTGGAGGAGTTGGGCACATAAAGGTCTTGGACAGTTCGGATCCCCTAGTTTTCCCATGTCAGCCAGTTAAGTAGCTTATTATCCACCGTGATGAGTTGGTTATGCCATAGGTGCAGATTTCGAATAGCACAACGCATGCTGCCTTCAAAGTATAGGAGGCCATCATGAGACTGAACCATGCCTTCCTGGTCTCAGCCATGACTGGGGTGAGCTTGCTGAGAGGTATAGGGGTGTTTGCTAGAATTAGGCATGGGAGGTGTCCTGCAACAGTTGAGATTCCAGCTGAGCCCATAGTATAGGTGAAGAGGAAGAAAGGACAAACCATTTTGTAGCTTGGGTGGAAATACAGGACCAGTGGTAATCCTGCAGCCAAGGAAGTCCTATGCCCCCCTTAGACCAACGAACCTGCATTTTGCTGTGGCTCCATTTTAGTGTTTTGCCCTCCCAGAGGAAGAATGACATCAGTTTGTCTAGAGGGTGGAAAACTTTACCTGATAGGGTAATGGGGAGATTGTTTAGAAAATATGCCACTCTAGGTAGGAAGAGCATTTGGATCACGGCTACCTTACCTGGGAGGGAAAGATTAAGTTGGCGCCAGCGGTTCACTTCCGTCGTTAAAAGAGTTATTAATGGGCCAAAATTCCCATGCTATAGTTGCTTCCAGTTGAAGGGAATAGTTATGCCAAGCTATGAGAAGCTGTGTGGGGCCCAGCTTAAGTATAATTCTTGCAGACAGGAATTTGTGCAAGCCATATTAAGGGGGTGAAACTGCTTTTTTTTTGGTTAATTTGCAAACCAGACAGCTGGGTGAACTCTCTCAGGGTTTCTAGGACACTAGAAAGGGATTCCTTTGGATGGGTTAATGTTAGAAGTAAGTCATCCACATATGAGGCAGCTAGGTATGTGTGCTGACCTACCTGTATGCCCCTAATACCTTCAGTGGTTTGCAACTTCCATGTGAGCGGGTCCAGAGCCACTAGGAATAATGGGGGGGGGCAAGGGGCAGCCCTGCCGTGTACCCTGTTGCAGAGGAAAGGAGAGGGAGATGTCCTTGTTGGTTAGAATTCCAGCAAGAGGGGCATTATACAGTACTTGGATCCATTGCCTAAAGTATGGGCAGAACCCATAGAGCAGGAGTATTTCATAGAAGCAGGGCCATTCTACAGAGTCAAAGGCTTTAGAGAAATCTAACTGCCATCACTACCATAGGAGTGGTGGAATGCATTGCAAGCCATTTAAGATTAAGGACCAGTCTGATATTGTGGACTGCAGCCCATCCTTTAGTGAAACTGACTTGAGATGGGTGTATAATAGAAGGTATGGCCTCCATCAGTGGAGTGGCAAGCATCTTGGCTGTGATTTTGTTATCGACAGAAATGAGGGAAATACGGCAATAGTTGGCACAGTTTAGGGGGTCGTCTGATTTCTTTGGAAGGAGGGTGATCAGGGCTTCACGCATAGTGGGGGTTGAGAATGCCAGTCACATGGGCCTCTTGTAAAACAGAGAGAAGGAAGGTACTGATTTCTGTACTCATGTTTTGATGCAGCTCTGTGGTCATACCATCAGGTCTGGGTGATTTGCCTTTGGCAAGTTGATTTAGGGCATTCAGTAGCTCTGTCTCAGTCATGGGCTTATCCAGAGCATTCTTCACATTGTCCAGTAATTGAGGAATGTTGGAAGCAGAGCAGAAGTCTTCCAGCTGGTGCACCATTTGACTTTGATCTAAGGTTACATGTGACTGATACAGCCTCTGATAAAAGTGTTGCACACATTCATTGATCTGTTTATGGCCTGTAACCACAATATCTCTTGAGCTCTTGAGGGCATGGATACGGGAGGCAGCCTATTGTTTTCTTAATTGAAAGGCCAGGAGTTTACCCCCTTTATCTCCTCCCTCCCAGTAAGCATGCTTGGACCTAGCCAGCATTCATTCTGCCTTTTGTTGCAGCTTTGTGTTTATACAGTAGTTTAGTCCAACTATCTCTCGAAGAAGCAACGGGTCAGGTATACGGGCAGTGGAGGCCTTAAATCTGGCTTCCACTGTCAACAGTTCAGATTACAGGTTGTTTAGGTCTGTCCTCCTGACTTTATTTTATTGGGCCATGTAGGCGATAATATGACCTCATAATACAGCCTTGAAGGCCTCCCAGACCGTAGCAGTGGATGTATCAGTGGCATGATTGTGAGAGAAATAGTCTTTGGCTGTCTCCCGTATCATAGACTGGAATTGGGGATCTCAAAGGATTGATTGATTCACTTGGAAATTCCCTCCCATTAAAAATTATATCCGTTAGTAACACCATTTCAGACCGATCGGAGATACTGGAAGCCCTCAATAATCATTTCGCAGTCGCTGGGCTAGCATTTGACGCATCCCCTGCTAATGCCATCCACACTCAGCAGGGATTATTATTTCACAAGTCTCCTGCTACCAAAGATGCCTTCTCCTTCCTGCCTGCCTCTCTAAAAAAGGTTGAAGATCTATTGCTGCAGTTGGATATCAAGAAGGGTGCAAGTTCGGACTCTATAGAGCCTTACTTTCTGAAATGTGCATACCATGTGTTGGCAGTGCCAATCATGCACCTCTTCAACTTGTCACTATCCCAGGGGAGCTTCTGCTCACAATGGAAAGTAGCCTATGTCATTCCTCTGCTCAAATCAGGTGACCCTTGTGACCTTAATAATTATAGACCGATCTCCCTCCTCCCCATTCTGTCTAAATTATTGGAAAAGATAGTGAGTGGTCAGCTAAGGGCATACCTTGAATCCAGGAGTCTGTTAAACCCAGTGCAGTCTGGATTCAGAGCAAAGCACAGCACCAGAACTGCCCTAGCAAAAGTGACTAATGATTGGCTCCTTGACCTTGGCAACAGGAATTTTGTCTGTGCTGTTTTTTTGGATCTAAGTAAGGCATTCGACACAGTAGACCATAGCCTGCTTTTTTCCTCCCTATGTAACCTAGGTCTGGATCCTAACCCTATGTGCTGGTTTGCCGACTACCTCGCAGATCGGAAACAGCAGGTTAAAGCTGAAGGTGAGCTTTTGCCACTTAAACCACTACAGAAAGGTGTGCCTCAGGGGTCTATCCTTGGTCCCCTGTTGTTAGCGGTTTACATTAACAACATCGATGACAACATCAATAAGGCCAATATCCACTTGTTCACTGACGACACGGTACTTTGTTTGAGTCGTCCTACACCGGAAGCAACCTGTGAAGAACTCCAAGCCGAATTTAACCTATTGCAATACCAGCTCATAAGCAAAAAGCTTCTGCTTAATGTGAAAAAAACCAAAGTGATGCTCTTTTACCCTTCCTCCTATGCGGCGAACCCCACTTGTGTTGGAGCTATCCCTCAGATTACCACAGTACTTGGAGAAAATCTAGAGTATGTGCCAACATTCAAATATATTGGTGTATGGCTCAATCACAAACTCTCCTTCTCTGAACATCTCAAAGAACTACAGAAGAAACTAAGACAAAGACTTAGACTATTCTACAAAATTAACCACTTCTTTACTAGGGATACCAAGCAGCAGTTGGTTCAAGTCATGTTCCTTTTATTACTAGATTACATGGACCTTCTCTATAGCCATTGTACTGCCTCTGCCCTGGCTAAGTTGGACACCCTCTACCACAGAGCAATCAGGTTCACAACGGGCCTTCCACTTTCCACACACCATTGCTCCTTGTACACTGCAGTGGGTTGGACTTCCCTTTATTATAGTAGAAATAGAAATGCCACTGTTTGGTTTTTTAGAGGGGTTACCAACAAGCTCCCCCTATACTTCTCTGATTGTATTCCCCTGAGTGTGATAGATGCCTGTGCTCTAAAAAGCTATTCCCTAATTGTCTTGCAATTACCTAAGGTCAAATCTCGTTTCGGCAGAGCTGCCATAAGTTTCTCTTTGTCCTCCTTGTGGAACAATATGCAAAAAAACTTGAAGCTTAGCTGTCCTGTTAGCCTGAATATTTTCAAGTCACTCTATGACCACTCCGTGAAGGAAGCCTGCAAATGTTTCCCACATCGCTAGCTCACCTATTTTCCAGTTTCCCTCCTGCCCATCTTGCCTCCCACCCTGCCTCTGCCCCTGCCTCTCTCTCTCCCTACCAAAATACTGGCTTCTTTGCATCTCTTTAGCCATGGCCAAGTTCCACCCCCTTCCCTGAAGTAAGCCAGTTAACGATTCCAACCCCGTCATTTCTTCCTAAGCTGGTATCCCTCTTCTTGCTTTCTCTCTCCTTTTAAGTGAACATTCCATCTGTACTCAGTTATGAGCCTATCTGTTGTACAGGCCCTCTTACTCAAATGTTGATGTACATATGTATATTTTTATTCTTTGTATAATATTGCATTATGTTTTACCATGTTACTGTACTATGATTTTTGTATGACCGGGTCCATCTTGCAAATGAGCCCTGCTCAATGGTGCCCATCTGGATAAATAAAGATTTTGATTGATTGATTGAAGGAGTAGAGGATTACAGCACCATCTGGTACCCGATCCACTCTGCCCAGAGGGAGTGTAAAGACATGAGACTGGAGCATGGTCTGAGACAAGAATGTTGTCTATCCTAGTGGAAGTGATATCTTGGGCTGCAGGGGCATTGGCAAGCCAGAAATCAATCCAGCTGTATGTGGTGTGGACAGAGGAAATGAAGGAGTAGTCTTGCCCCGAAGGGTGTTCTCTTCACCATACGTCAATCATTCCCCACTCCGTCATGATTTCCCACAAGGCCAACACCGTTTTGTGGTGTGTTTGGGGGGTGGGCTTGGATTTATCCAGAAAGATATCTAAGGTGAGGTTAAAGTCACCTCCAATCATAATAGGAATCTACGGGTGACCTGCTGCTAAGGACTCTATGGCCTGTTTGAGATACAGAAGGATTTACGGATTGTCCATATTTTGGCCATACACATTTGCTAGCACAACATGACCCCCCCAGGGAAACAGAACCGAGTCTCTATCCAGCGGCCTTGAGTATCTGAGGCCACTTGCTCCTGTGTCCAGGGGCATGATTTCTGGATCAAAATAGCCACGCCCTTAGATTTAGTTGACGCTGAACTCGCTATAACATTACCTACCCATGACCTCTTGAGCCACAGTACAGTTCTTGCAGTGAGATGCGTCTCCTGGATAAGTGAATATCCACCTGCAAGGAGTGTAAGTGTTTAAGGACCATAGATCGCTTGATCGGGTGGTTTAAGTCCTTCACAATCCATGATATAAGTTTTACCCCTGTCTTTGAGTTCTGCATTATAGTTCCCAAAGTTAAATAATGTAGGGGCACTCACCAACCGGATCCAATAGGGATAGAGAAGAGGGAGTAGACAAGTTACCTGAGACAAGGGAGGGAGAGTCACCTGTGTGAAGAGATAAGGTAGTCTGTTCAATAGGTACAATGGCAATAATAACCTGTTACAAAAGCAAGAACAATTAAGTTAGAGTGCTAGACATGTGAAAGAAGTAACAGTCTATTGATGTTAAAGCTAAATTCAACAGTTTTCCCACTAAGGGGTAGGTTAATCAAACTATTATCCACTAGATATTTCAAAGCTGTAAATGACTAGGTAAACAAAAAGCTAAAGGTGAATTGGTGTATGCACGAGGGTGCAATCCTCTACATTATCGGAGAGGAGCACTCATCCGTGCTGACCTTTCACCTATGTGGAGAGAAATGGTGATTAACCAACCAATAACACATAACTTCATCCTCAGCTATTACCTGAAGTATACAAAGGTGAGGCAACCAGAGAGAAGGGGGTAGGAGGATAAGGTGGGGAGGTGGGGGGAAGGGGAGGGTAGAACCCAAGGTAAGGGGAAGAGGGGAGACCAGGGAAGAGAAGGTAGGGTCTTGTTGCTTTAAGACATGGAGGAGGCTCAGAATATATGTAGCCAATTAGGCTAACATTTCTCCTTTCAGTGGGTAGACCGAGGCCAGGCACAGTGCCCTCAGTGGTCCCTCAGGGCTAAGCGATGGCTGCTGCAGGAGACAGAGGGTTCCAACAGAGCCTATTAGTCCATGTAGGGCCAGGTTGCCCACTGTGGGGGTGGATCATGTGCAGCCAAGGCGGTGGTCCACTGGGAGAGGTGCACTCATCAGGCCAGTTACAGGATCAGTTAATTAAATTACCCCAGAATTCGGGGGGCAGAGACCCTACAAAGTCGCCCACAGGAGGCTTATCCAGCAGATGCCAGTGTGTTACAGTGGGTGAAGTGGCCCCCTCCACATCGGACATGACATTTGGTGTCACTAAGTAGCATCATTGTGATAGGGGAGAGGCTTAGTAAATAAACAAGAGAAAACAATACAGACGTGATGAATTCAGTCATTAGGGGCTTGCTCCCCAGTGGCAGCAAGTCATTTTATAGGGTGCATAGGTTACTGGGATAGTGCTTCTTGAAGGTTAGCAACCCAGGCTTAACTGGGATATTTGAGAAGTCCTGACAGTCCACCAAATCTGAGGGAAAGTCTGCCCAGGATGAGGTGTCAGTCACCTCCATAATAAGTTCATCAGGGATATCTTGCACATCAGGTTGGTCCAGAGTAGGGTGTTCATCCTTGGTTTGTTTTGCAGGTGGTGCCATTCCTGGACCTTTGGAGGGAGATTCCTGGTTGCTCGAGGAGCGTTGGCATACCCGAGTCATTTGGCCTGGTCCCCACTGAGGTAGAGAGGAAAAGGAGTGACCTGCTGACTGTAGTTGAGCTGTTTTGTTATTGTTTTCCTGTCCCAATGACTTCAGGAGAGGAGGGGACCTGGGGGAGGAATTTAGTGGTGACACTGTCAGGGAGTTATTGTGCTCCTCCCTGCAACCACCACCTGGGGAGTGGTTCCTTCTGTCCCACGTTCATGGTCCTGTAGCCCATAGCCTTTTGGAAGTTGCAGTGCTAAGGGAAATCTGAGGCCAGTATTTGAGGTCCCAAGTTTTGGTCTCTCGAGGTGCCTCAGCTACTATGTCCCTGCCATCTCGGGAGACATAAAGGTAGGCCAAATTTCTAAAGCCATATTTGACCCCTGTGCTCCTGCAGTTTTTTGATAGGAATAAAAGCTTTCCTACGAGCAGCTACCTCTGTAGAGAAATATCTGAAGAAGGACACTTTATCCCCATGCCAAATGAGTTCACCCCTGTCTCGAGCTGTCCTCAGTACTTTTTCCTTGGTGGAGTATCATACTATGCAAGTGATGATGGGCCTAGGACAGACACTGTGAGAACAGATGCTACTGGGTATGCGATGTGCCCTTTCCACCTCAATTGGCCGATGTCAGCTACTGTATCCCCAAGCATTTTGGGAATCTCTTCATTTAGGAACCACTCCTTGTTCTGGCCTTCAGAACCCTCAGGGATTCCGAGGATTCTAATATTGTTGCATCGTCCATGGTTTTCTTGGTCCTCTGCCCGTCGCCACAGGATAGCCATCTTCTCATCCTGCTCCTTTAATCACCGTATGATTTTGGCTTGACCAGCTTCTAGGTCATATGTACATTGCTCTGAGACATTCAGCTTGTCATTTAGCACTCACACTTTGGCAACTGTGCCAGATAACGTCGCTGACATGGTGTCTACCCTTGTTAATAGAATCTCTAACAGCAGTAATGTGTTGCAGTGAAGCGCTTACAGCCATTGGAGGGGCAGAGGTTTCTTTAGGGGCTATGCCCAGGTTATTCATAGGATGTTTAGAAGAGGCCATACCTAGACCGTGGCGGTAATGCTTCCCAATGGTTAAGTTGAGGCAAAGATTTGTATTACATGTATGTCCATGGGAATTTAGCTGGTTGCATCCAGACGTGCTGGGGAGACCACCACTAGCTAAGCACTACCAGGAGCCTGCCATGCAAAGTCAGTGATTTGGGGCAGGCTCAGGTCTGAGGGGGGTTGTGCAGTGACCAGTGCCACAGGACAATATGCCAGATCGCTTGCCACAATATAACTGCAACAAGCAATGAGACAGGGCTACGGCAACATATTATTGCCTGAGGAGGGTCGAGGGTTCCTGGATGTCAATGTTTTCCAGTGGATTGTAGTAGATGGAGACCAAGCAGAAGGTTTAAGTGGCCATCTTCCTCGGCGTTCAAGTCACACCCCCACTTGATGCCTTTTAATTAAGCACCAAAGTAGAAGAGCAGAAATAGACATGGCTAAGAAGTAGATAAATTAGGTGGACTAGTTATATCTTTGCCCACAAAATAGCTCTGTCAAACATAAAACAAGCATCTCTCAATGCTGAATGTTGCCTGCTTATATGTGCTGTTTAGGTATTTGGAAGTGATAGTACCATGCCTAAGAACTGTCATGTGCCTCCCCCAGACATCCACTGTGCCTTTCTGTTCAGTATTCACAGAAGAGGGGGAGGGGCAAGGGCCACAGCAGTACAGGAGTTGCAAAGGCATGAAGTGGTGGACAATAGTCCATTCACGGGCAGAAGCATTCTGCAGGACGTGACTAAATTGAAGGTGGACAAAGTGATGGGACCAGATGTCATACACCCAAGGATATTAAGAAAACTGTGAAGGGAGATAGCAGTACCTCTTGCAGTCATGTTCACTGAGTCATTCAACACAGGGGTAGTACCAGAGAATTGGAGGAGGGCACATGTGGTCCCTCTATACAAATCCAGCAGTAGGGAGGAGGCGGGGAACTATAGGCCAATCAGCCTCACCTCAGTAGTGGAGAAGATCATGGATGCATTGCTTAAAGAAAGGATAGTGGGGCATCTAGAAGCCATTGGAGCCCAGGACCATAGACAACATGGATTCACAGTGAGACAGTCATGTCAGACAAATCTGGTTGATCTCTTTGACTGGGTGACAAAGGAAGTAAATCAGGGTGGGGCAGTGGACAATGCTTACCTTGATTTCAGCAAAGCCTTTGGCACCGTCCCTCATAGGCAGCTGATAAACTAGCTAGGTAGGCTGGGCATGGGGGAAAGGGTGGCAAACTGGATTAGAAACTGGCTAACAGACAGGACGCATAGAGTGGTGGTAAATAGGGTGCAGTCTGGGGAGAGGGAGTGACCAGTGAGGTGCTGCAGGGATTGGTTCTGGGGCCAGTCCTGTTCAATGTCTTCATTAGTGACATTGCAGAAGGGCTGAAGGGAAAGGTCTGCTTGTTTGCAGATGACACCAAGATCTGTAACACAGTGGATACCCCAGAGGGGGTGGAGAAAATGAGGGACCTGGGGAAGCTTGAAAAATGGTCTGAGGAGTGGCAGCTGAAGTTTAATTCAAAAATGTGCAAAATTATGCACCTGGGATGGTAATCCACGAAGTGGGCGCATGAGGAAGGGCGACATCTATTACGGCGACACCTTTCTGGTGCAATCCACTCATGGCAATGGAAAGGTAAGGCAACCAGATGAGGAGGTGGGAGAACTAGGCAACAGGATGTCGCTGTACATACGCACGTGGGGGGTGGGAGCAAGCACGGCCAGCGTGGGCTGGGAGGGGATGGAGAGGCTGTAGGGGGTGGTGCTGCGGTTGGTGGTTGAGCTGCATCATGGCATCATGGATTGGCTAGTGGTTGGGGTGGCTGAGATACCGGATTCGGGTCTGGGCGATGGTGCGAATTTTATTGCCCAGCCAAACCTTTTATTTTTACTGGCTTTCACCTCACATGCACACACCCCTGGAGTTGAGAATCCTTCTGTAGCGGGGTGCAGGGGGTTAAACTCCTGTGAAGGGGCGTGTGGGGCACATCACCCCACAGAAAGTAGTAAAAGTATGTCCTGGCGCCATTGTGCTGGTGATTGGTGTTGCTCGTGAGTGCCGAAATGTTCGGCACTCTGACTGAGCGATAATGGTGATCACCTTTAGGCATTCGCAGTTATCACATAGACCCACCTGGTACACATAAATCCTGGGGAAAGCTACAGGATGGGGGGGAGTTGCTGACAGTCACAAAGAAGGAAAAGGACCTGGGGGTTCTTATTTCAGATGACCTGAAAATGTCAAAGCGGCAAGGCAGCTCGGAGGTCCAGTGACATGCTAGGGTGCATAAGCAGGGGTATCACCAGAATAAGGAGGAAGGTAGTGATGCCATTATATAAAACCATGATCAGGCCTCACATGGAGCAGTGTGTGCTGTTCTGGAGGTCACAACTTCGTAAGGCTATTAACAGGCTGGAGATTGTCCAGAGAAGGGCGAATGAGATGGTACAGAGCTTGCAACACAAGACTTACGAGAAGAAATTAAGGGACTTCAATATGTACTCACTGGAAGAGAGGAAGGAAAGATGGGGTATGATAGAAACATTCAGGTACCTCAAAGGTATAAGTATAACTACTGAGAAGCAGGAGAAAGCTGCTATAGGCACATGAGTCAGCTTCTGTGTGATATTCTTTTGTTCTTATAAATCTGTAATCTCTAGTATTTCAGTAACCACATGACCACACTGCCTTCTTTAGGCAATTTTACGCTGGTTGATGCCTGGTGTCAGACAGCAGACAGAGGGCTCACCAGACTGTGTTGCCATTTGAAAAACTTTCTAGAGTGTTATTTTACTGGTAAGCATTTTGGAAAGCTGGTGAAGGTCTCACAGTTTTTATTATGATTTTATCTCCTTATATCTGTCCCCTTTGGTTAACCCATCCCCACACCCCAATAGTCATCAGTGGCCACAGCTGCAGCCTTTTTCTTCCCAAGATGGTGAGTGAGCAGCTACCTTCACAGTCCGTGAAGTCTGACATCTTTCAGTACCACTTATTGGTCATCGTCCAACACAGGCGAGGCATTGCCAGCCCAAAACTAACTCAGAACAAGCAGCTTTCAAAGTGGGGAAGTAACTGAGTGAGCAAGAATCAAGTATTCATTCAGATGCGGCGTCGATTTTAAGATCGGCATACCAGTGTAGACACCACAAATAGAACCCCAGCTCTTTAAGCAGCCTTATGAAGAGTGAAGGCTTCTCGAAGCACTGGGGTTCTGTTTATTGTACTGTAAGTGGGTTGCATCTAATTCAACAATTTACTGTACCTTACATCTAGATGTATGGTAGGCCCAACTTTATTAAATAAACACTGCACCTGAATGAACACATGATGCCATAGAAACATAGAATTTGTCAGTGGAAAAGGACTGCTCAGCCCAAACAGTCTGCCCAGGTGTTCTCTACCTACTTGTAAGTCCTGCCTGTATATGTTACTGTATGTCTTATTCTGCCTGTGTCCATCAGGACTTCCTTGTGAATGAGCTTGCTCAATGGATTTTTCCTGCAATGAACCTGAACCTACTCCACCTCCGTTGCCCTATTGATCTCTGTTGACCCCCTCCTTCTCCTTTTTCTAATATACCCCTATATTAATCCCATGCATCCTTCATGCCCCCTACCATTTTATCCTCCACCACTTCTCCTGGCAGTCTGTTCCAGGCATCTACCACCATTTCAGTAAAGAAATATTTCTTCAAATCTATCCTGAGCCCCCAACCCCAGCTTCATTGTATGCCCCTTGGTTTCGGTGCTTATCCTTATTGGAAGGAAACTCCCCAACTGTACCCTGCTTACCCCTGTGAGGAACTTTGTAGGTCTTGAGCATGTCGCCTCTCACCCTCCTCTCTTCCAGAGTGTACATGTTGAGATTCTTCAGCCTTTATTTGTAGGGATTCCTGTGAAAATCCTGAAACATTTTAGTTGCCCTCCTCTGGAAAACCTTCACCTTATGTCCTTTCTGAAGTGTAGACTTAACTGGACATAGTACTCCAGCTGGGGGTATACCAAGGAGTAATACAATGGCAGCACAACATCCCCTCCTCCTCCTACTGGAGATGCCACTCCTTATGCACCACAGAATCCAATTTGCGCTGCCCATAGCCTTGTCACACTGTACTGCCACCTTGAGATCCTCTGATATAATAACCTCAATGACCCCTTCATGTCTAGTGAGTATCAATACCTCCCTCCATCCAATACTCAGCATCAGGGTTCCTATGCCCTAGGTACATGATTTTACACTTGTTGGCATTAAACGCCAACTAAGTAAGAAAATGGAATTGATTTGAATTAATTGCAGGCTTTTAAGTAGCTTTTTGGGGAGTGTGTATGTGTGTGCGTGTGGGGGGGGGGGGGGACTCTGCTACTATAACTATTTGATTTTGATTTTGGCCTCAAATCAGATCCACTCCTGTAAACCTGTAAACAGATAAAACACGTTTAAGAAAGACTCATAAGAAATGTGATAAAGTCTTTGTACATTAGCCTAGGCTGAGTCTGCAGACAGAAGAGATAGAAACATAGACTTTGACAGCAGATAAGGACCACCTGGCCCACCTAGTCTTCCCATTTCCCTAGCTACAGGATAAGCTGCAGATCCTAGTTAACCAACAGCTTATCTCTTCCTACCCCCCAGAAGAATTGCCTTATGTCTGTACCATGCATTCTTAAATTCTCCCACAGTTTTAGACCTCACAACCTCATCAGGAAGGCTTCCCCATGTGTCCACCACCCTCTCTGTGAAAAAATACTTCCTCACATAGCCCTTGTGTTGTTCTCTCCTCTATCTTCAAACTGTGTCCCCTTGTTCTTGCACATCTCTTTTTCTGAAAGATGCTACCCTTTTGGACTTTGTTGATTCCACTGAGGTACTTAAACGTTTCTAACATGTCCCCCTCTCCCTCCTTTTCTCAAGGGTATACATATTAAGCTCCTTATGTCTCTCCTTATATGGCTTCTCTTGCAGACCTTGCACCATTTTACTTGCCCTCCTCTGGACTGCCTCCATCTTGTCTATGTCCTTGTGGAGATGGGGTCCCCAGAACTGGACACAGTACTCTAGATGGGGTCTCACCCACTTTCTGTACAGAGGGAAAACAACTTCTTGTTTTCTGCTGGTGATGCCTCTCCATACACTTCCCAATACCTCCCCACCCTCCCTACTGCCTTCTCACATTGCTTGCTAACCTTAAGGTCATCTGATATAATTACCCCAGGTCCCTTTTCATTATTGTTGTTATTACTACCCCCCCCTTGTGTAATCTTCCCCTTGGTTTTTATTTCCCAGGTGCATTATTTTGCACTTCTTGGCATTGACTCCAAGCTGCCATACTTCTGACCATTCCTTCAACCTTACCAAGTCCCTTCTCATCCTTTCCACACCTCCTTGTGTATCAATCCTGCTGCAGATCTTTGTGTCATCTGCAAAGAGGCATACTTTTCCTTCCAGTCCCTCTGCAATGTCACTTATAAAGACATTAAAAAGGAGATGCATCCTGTTCCTAATAAATGAGCTTCCCACTGGTCACCTGTGAGCCTCTTATGGACCAGAGATTACTACACAAGCATTTGTCAATGCCAAATTGTTGCTTGCTAGCATTAGACGTGGAAGTGCAGGAGTTAGACATATGGGGCTCTATTCTCAAAGCCCTGTGTCAGATGCAAGGTGCCTGAGCTGAACAGATGTGGTGCAAAGGTGCACCTTGCGTCCATGACTGCCCTCCATACAATTCACAAAGGTGGCCTGCGTTGACGGTAGTCCACCTATTCCAAACAGGGCTTGCACCTGCAATGCACTGTGGCATAGCGGTAGGGGGACTGCGGCCGAGGCAAGCTGCTTCCTGCGATTCACAGACATCACTTTGCGGGAGAAATTCTAAGAGCCCTTAGACCAGCCAGGGCAGGAGTAAGAGGACATAGACATTCTCCCCTGGGTGACATGCCTGTGCGCGGCACACCATGGGTGATGATCCACCCACCATATACCCCCAAGTGTGGCCCTGTATGTGTGGTCCCCATCCTAGAGGTCCAAGTAGTATAGCACTTCCCATTTTTCCATCCCTCTCACCTACCTATTCCTAAATTCTCTATTCTGGCCTCGCACTTCTACCGCCCGTTCCACCTCTCACCACCATTTATAATTCCTCATAATTACCTTATTATTACCATCTTACCTTGTTTTCACAAGTCAGACAATATGTTATTAGCCCTGGTTACTAAAATTATTGTTTTAACAAATCTGACAATATGTTATTAGCCCTGGTTACTTTAAATGCCTTTGTATACTCTGTTCTGGCATAATTTTTACACTGCTACTTGTTATTTCCTTGTATAAAACTACTTGCTAAGTAGTCCATTATCTACTATGTTTCTACTTTGTTTAATTATGTAAAATTTGTCTTGCTTTGTGTGATTTGCTCTGTTTGTACTGTATCCTCCTTGGTCATGCCTGAAAATAATCATTGCTATGGCTAGTGCACTTACCCGGTAAACAAAAACTAAATAAATAAAAATAAAATAAAATGGCATGCCTCACAGCTCCCTGATGCCACATATTTACCATGTTGGTACCCCCATCCTGATGCTGCCCATACTGCCAGTGTCTCCCCTGATGCCCAATGCCTGCCCCATCGGTGCTACCCCAGCACCAACTTATGGTGGTACAGTGCTCACTCATGCCCCAGCAGGTGGTGCCAAAACCACCTGTACAACAGTGCTGACTGCTCCCTAGTGCCCAGCACATCCCACCACTCACCTCCGAGGCCAGGTGCCAATTGCACCAAACATGGTGAGGGGACACGGGACCTCCAGGTTTGGTCTACATGTGCATTACCTAGTGTGACGGGAATCCTATGTGAGTCTCTGGTGGCCTGTGATGGACCTGTGCGGTGTGCCAGGGGATTGCTGCAGGGTTCCAGTCAGTGCAAGCTTGAGGACTTAGCCGCTGGGACCCGTCCTGTAAATGAATCAGGTGCAGGGTCCCTGGCGCACGAGGCATTGGTGCAAGTTGCTGTTTGCCACAGCTTGTGCCAGATGCAAGCCCCTATGAGAATTAGGTCCATGCAGAATAGGAATGGCAGTGAAGTATTGAACTGATGCCAATGACACCTACACCCTGCAGAGATGGACAGGCATTGGGGTGTGCCTTTGGGTCATCGCCCATAACGGTCACAACATTTCACCTCACCCTACTCTGCAGACACTGACAAGTGTCAAGGTGTGCCTTGGGTGTTTCGGCTTTACTAATCTCATTCCATAAGGAAATATGCTGAAATGGGTGCAGCATAGGAGAATGTGATGAACTCTGGGGCCAAAGAGTCCAAGGCACACCTCGATGCCTGTCACTGGCTGAAGGATGTGGGTGGGGGTGGAATGGCATGTGCATTACTGTCAACAATCCCAAGTCACATCCCTGATGCCTGTCAGTCCCTACAGGGTAGGGCATTATGGTCAAAAACCCTAACACCCTGGGCGTTTCTTGGTGTTTTTACTCCAAGTTTTCAACATGGACTTTTTGTGATCCCACTTTTAAAAGTGGCCAGTGGTCAATGTTTTAGTAACCAGTGGCCCAGGTTCATACAAGGCTATTAATAACAACCTTTATATAAATAGTTAGCTATGAAAGGCTGCAAATGAGCAATAAATAACTAAGTGATGCCAACATGTCAATTAATAGGTATGGCTAGCAAAAGATGCAATTGGCTAGTAGATAATGACCTGACACCACCAGGATAAATAGCAATGATACCCCCATGTAAAGTGATATGTATGTAGGTGCACAGGTTTAAAAGGTGGTCAAGGCCCTGTAGATGATACTTGTAGAACACAGGTAAAGAGCATAAGCAGTGTTTTAAAAATAAATGTTTTAAACAAAATTAGCTTTGCTTTGCTCAGCAGAAATATTTTGTACAAAACTTTCCTTCAACCCAAAGTCATAACCAAAGATAAGTCCTAGCTGCTTCAACTCACTGCAGCTTAGATACAGTTCCTCATTTTATAATTTCTTGTGTTTAAAAAACATGTGTAACAGAGAGTCGATAAGGAACAATTATATCCTTGTTTTGGCCACTGTCTAGCCAGCAGGTTATTTAAGATGAACTGAAGTCCCCTTATTTGTTTTATGTCTCCTAAAGCAAGTTATTTTTTGATAAATGTAAAATCCCCTGATCACTTGTTTTTCCTTCTAAGAATGAGAACATGTCTTGGCAGAATGTCAAGTACATCTTATGACCAAGGTATCTCATGGCCACTCTATTTTTCAAAGCCAAACCTCAGGATGTATCAGATGACCTAGTGTCTAGGCTAAGATGTGCTGTAGTAGGTTTTGGAAATTTTCACTATGCAGTTTGATGTAACAGTTGATTATAAATACAGGACCTAGGTGTCCTGTCCAGTGAGTCCAAGATGAGTAGCCAACATTGATGCCATAGATACTTGGGTCACCCAGAGGAATGAGGAATGTTGCTTCATTCCCTTTAAACACCTGTAGCCCTGGTGGTAATAAGCCATCAGCTGTTTAGAACTGATCATGTTAGAGGTAAAATTGTTAGGGCTTATTGGGTAACAATAAATTGCAACTGATTTAAAACAACATCTGGTGTCAGGTGGCTTTATTGGATTACCAGGGACCACTAACCAAGAACCTTGTGCTTTTACTACCTTACTGTCATCAGTATAGTATAGTTTCTTTATTTATACCACCACATGAACAGAGACACATTCAGTTCTTTAGCTGAAAGGTGATTTTGAACAGCGACTGTGCCATTTGGTGGCACAGATGTGAAAATACAATTTGAACAGGATGTGAAAAATGACAGCTGCACTGTTCATGAGCAGGTGTGAAAAATGGCAATTTTGAAAATCTGGAATGAAAATATAAAAAAAAAAACTGGTGAAGTCATGAGTGTGCATAGAAACACCCATAATGTAATTAGTTTGGGGATTTTTTTTACAGTAGATTTTCAACACAGGCATTTTAGGACCTCCGCTGATGAAAAGTATCACTGTGCTTTTCTTAATCTATCCCGAACACTGATTTCCCATAGTGACTATGCTATTTTGCGCTGGAAGTGCAAAAACATATTTCAGCCAGGGTGTGAAAAATGACAGCTGTGCTGTTCATAAGGAGGTGTGGAAAAATGCCAATGTTGAAAACCTGGACTGAAAAGATTATGAATTTGTGAACTTATGAGAGTGCATGGAAATTGCACAATGCAGTCTTGTAACACAGTCATTTTACGGACTTTTGTCACCAAATGTTCAACATGGCCAGTTTAAGACCTCTGGTCATGAACAGTGTCACTGTGATTTTCTAAATCTCTCCCAAACATTGATTTTGCACACCGACCATGCCACTGTGTGTTACATGTCCAAAAACACATTTTGAGTGATTTGTGAAAAATGACAGTTGTACTATTCATAAGGAGGTGTGGTAAAAATAGCAATGCTGAAAATCTGGAGTGAAAATTTTAAAAATGCTCTAAGTTACGAGTGTGCATAGGAACTGTGCAACGCATACTTTAAATAGTAATTTTGGGATTTTACCATTCCAACATAGGGTTTTAGCTCACCATGAATCAGACACTGTCATTTTGTTAATCAGTCCTGAAAGGTGGTTCCACGCAGTGACTGCAAAGTCACCTTTCATGACCGAATAACAAAATGACAATCACTGAGTTCATGAGGTAGGGTCTCAAGAACACCATGTTGAAAATTTGGTGAAAAATTCCCCAAAATGTCTGAGATATGCACCAAAGTTGAAAAAAAAACCCATTTATGCCATTATACAGCTTACTGGCATTTCATCAGTTTGTGGTCGGCTTTGAAGAGTGCAGACGTGTTCCTGGTCCACCGAAGATCATCACACCAGACTCTGGAAGTAAGTAAGGGGTGAGAGGAGGTGTAGGGAGGCTGGGTGTGCAGAGGCTGGGCACAGGTTGGGGGAGGGGCCATGGACTTAACGAGGGACCGTTTTCTGTTTTACAGGTTTATTTACAATAAAAAATTTGCTGGAAGGTTTTACTTTTTTCAGGGACATTTAATTTTGGCATGCTGGGGTGTGCACCCAGCATGCCACTTGAGTGTTTGGGGGGCTGTAACTGACAGGAGATTGGGCACTCCCATCGGCACAAACGAAGTGTTGGGGGGGCAAGAGCCAAGGGGGATTGGGCACCCCCTCAGCACACAAGAAATTGGGGGGGAGCATAATGCCAAAGGGGAGTGGGCTTCCCTGTTGGCAAAATTACCAGTCAGGTGGCATGCTGACAGGAGGATTGGGCACCCCTATTGGCACATATAATTGCGGGGTGTGTGGCAAGAGCCAAGGGGGACTGGGGAGCCCTGGTCGACTTTTTTGTTATACTTTATTGAAATGTTTCACCAGGAAGGCACACTGAAGGCAGGGAGGTGGCTTTCTGTCAGCTCTGTGGGAACTGTGAGAGGCTGATGGAGATGCCATCATCATGGCAACACAGCACAATGGATCTGTGTAATTGGCTGCTGCAGTCAAAGAGGCCCCGTGTACAGACATCTGATTGCGTAGTGATGGGGTGCTCCCTGATTGCAGCAGCTCAGTTACTTTGATCTAGTGGCCTGCTCATTAACTGCCGGTGATGGACAGCAGGCTGATCTATTGGCCAAGGCAGAGACCAGCCTCTGAATGGGCTGCTGCCATTCGCACAACACTGCAGCACCTCCACAACCTGCTTGTGAAGAAAATGTGATGCAATGTGTTTCTTGCACATGCTTGCAAGCAACAAAAAAAGGGAAATATTTAATTAAGCAACATACACACAGATGTGTTAAAGACATAGCACACGAGTATGCTGTCTGCAAATTCATTATGGTGGCAAAACCAAGTCCTACACCCACTAAATATCCATATGATTAAAACTGCAACTGTACAGTAACTAGTATTTTCACCTACAATTCACCCCTGTCCCAGATCTGTCATTATTATTATAAATGAAACTAGGATGATCTTGCTACAATCTCTTCATATACCAATTCTGCATATATGAACAATTTGAAAATTGTTATAACTGAGTGTACATTCTTGTCAACTCTGCCCCATGCACTTGCTGCAATCCTCCTTAAGAACTTCTACCTTCCCTACACTGCAACACTGACCCATATTTTTTCCTCCACTTACTGTAACTTTCCCATATACCTCCCCCTTCCTCTCTCCCCTCACTCACTATTTCTTTATCACACTCCCAATGGTAATCGCCTCTTAGACCAAATAAGATGTGGAGCCTTTGTGTGTTGTCCTAGTGTATATTGCCTTTGCCTGCAAGTGTCTGAAACTTTACTAGATGTCATATCTTTGCACTTCTCAAGAGGATGATTTGAAATTTGCAAATTGCCAAGGCCCTTACCCTGTACCCAGCCTATTATAACTTCATTTGCTGTATCCTGCAAATATCTCTGCTACCTTGTTTAGTATCTTATTTGTTGTACTTTCATTATTTTTGTGCCCAACTGTCACTGGTGCACTTTTTTTTTTACCCAACTTACTGTACTGTACCATGCTATTGTCTAACTGTGACTTTGTAACCTCCCGGGTCATATCTGAAAATAGTCACTTCTCTGTCTAGTACACTTACCCAATAATCAAAAATGAAATAAATAAAATAAATACTAGACAGAACAAGCTCATTTTCCTGCAACTCAATCAATCCTAATGGCTTATCAGATGTCTTGTTATTCAATGTTAGTGCAATGTCCACCGTACACAGTGACTGAAAAATAGATGGGCAACAAGCTTTGGTGATGGCAGAATAGCATAGTTGGTTGCTGGATTGGGGGATAGAGGGTGGGATTAAAGGGTTGTTAGTACACTGCAACTCTGAAGTAGATGACCATGTTGGGAGGGGGGTAACTATTCCACCAGGCAAAAAAATATATCTATGTTTATTGGGGTGGATGTGGGTGTGCAGGGGGCCATTACATCAGCAAGTACATTATGAATTAAGAATGTAAGATGTGTGGGGGGTGATACTTATTATCAGAGAATGACTACATAGGTTGATGAGAGATCACTATAGCTAACAGGGGCATACTTATGTTTATTTTGTAAAATACAGGTACACTATTGGAGTGGGGTGGGAGTAATTAATAAATGGTTCATTTACTGGTTACTAATTGTTCAGAGTAACAGCTATATGGGCCATTTGGATTGTTATGCCAGGGCTAGGGTGCCCCAGGAACAGTATGCCATTGTGCAATACCTATCCCCTAAAATGGAACGGAGGCTGGGGGGATGGCTCACTCTGCGGTCTACCATATGTGGCATTTTACTTACTGTTTAAGCAAACTAAAGTGACTGCTTCTAAAGTAATTCATCTTTCAGACACAGGATAGATTTCATAAGGTATTGTGCATTTTACAAATACTTTCTAGATTAATTTTCAGTCACACTAACAGATTATCATGCTGTATAAATCTAATAGTACCTGAAAGGTGTAGGAAATAGAGGAGCACATATAACACTAAAAAGAATAAGATCTCATATGTAACTGTACTTTCTATTCCTAATAGATATAAAATGGACCTTGTATTGTTGTAGGCTGAGGTTTTAAAAATAATGGTATTTTACTTATAGTATATCTCATAATAAACTTGGGATGGCAATTAGCTCTATTAGAGTCTGGAGATGGTTGCCATACAGTGTATTTGGTGGTTTTTGGACTACACAACACAATTGTGCCCTATAGTGCAAAAATCACCAAGCATATTTTATGACAATGAGGGTTGCACTATATGACACAGCTGTTGTTTGTCAAAGCAGTCATGTCATACAGTGCAACCAGCTCCAAACTTCCAAATACATTATACACAGTAAACTTTATTCCTCAGTTCGTTGTTTGGCTTTGAAGAGTGCAGATGTGTCTCAGTCCACAGAAGATCACAGCAGATGACCATTGGAGGTAAGTATACGATAAGGGAGAGAGTGGGGTGGTGGGTGCTCAGTGGGAAGGTTGGGATGGGGAAGGGAAATGGCTGCAATGATGGGGACTGTTTTCTGTATTTCCGGGTTAAAAAAAAAAAGATGTTGGGGGACGTTTTTCTTTTTTGCAGGTCTACATATAAAATGTATCTATTTCTGGATACTGGGGGTAGGCTCCCCAGTGTCCCACTCTGCCGGGGGGGATGAATTAGATGAAACAACAGACTGTGGGGGCAGGGGGCATCCAACACTGGGGTGGATATCTCAGTGTTGGAAAATTAATTAATTAATTAAAAAAAGATACTGCCTCCGAAGATTAGGGCCCCCGGTGTGCAGATAACAGTTTAAATTAAGGCACAGCACAGTCAGGATGGTGGGGATACAATGACAGTAGCCCCATCCCTGACCTACGAGTGGCAAAATTATATATATATATCTATATCTATATCTATATCTATATCTATATCTATATATATATATATATATATATATATATATATATATATATATAATATGTTGGAAAAATCTTTTTTAATGCTCCTGTTAGGGTCAAAGTGACAAATGTTGGAAAATGAGGCATTAGGGTTTCCCCTAGCACCCCACTCTCCCAAACCAGGCAGGAGAGCAGGTGTTGGGTATGCTTTGGGCTTCTCAAGTCTAATGCTCACCCCCATTCCATCTGTAAATAAGGTCAGATGTGTAGACTGTATAAGAATGGGGTGAGTGTTAGGTTTCAGAAGCCTAAGCCTTATCCCACACTTGCTCTCCTGTCTGGTCTTGGAGGGTGAGGTGTTAGGGAAACCCTAATGCCTCATTTCCCAACTTTTGTCACTTTGACACAAACTGGAGAATTAACAAAGTTTTTTGCAATTTACTTCCTTATTTTTTGAGATAGTATAATAGTATCCTTGTTTTACTGTGGTAGCGCAATGCATGTAGCTGTGGATACACAGAACCCTCCCAGTTCTGTGCTTCCATTTATAGGACAACAGTGACCAAATTGTTAGCATAGCCATCTTATTAATCCACCTCATGTAACCAGTAGAGAACTTTTTTGAATCTCCACAAATAAAGTAATTCTGAACAACTGCAATGACATTCCATGACACAGGTGTGAAAACACAATTTGGCCAGGATTTGAAAAATTACAGCTGTGACATACATGAGATGGGGGTAATAGGAAGGCTATGTTGAAAATTTGGGGTAAACATATTTAACATTTTTGAAGTTACAAGTGGGCATCTAAAAATTGCAATAAATGGTCATAACTTTAGAATTTTTTTCATGTTTTGCCCTCAAACTTTCAACATAGTCTTCTTATAACCCCGCCTCATTGACCCCATATTTTAACATTTTCAAATCCATGCCAGAATGCAATTCCATACCACAGGTGTGAAAACACATTTTGTACAGGATGTGAAAATTGACAGCTATACTGTTCATGAGTTGGTGTGAAAAAAATGGCTATGTTGAAAATTTGGAGTCAAAATATTGAAAATTACCAAAGTTATGCACATGCATAGAACAATTTCAACAAACATGCAACTCAGACATTTTTAGTAATTTTTTCACCAAATTTACTACATGGCCTTTTTGGGATATCACCTCATGAACACTGGTGGTGAAATTTTGTTATTCTACGAACATACGAACATACGAAATTTGCCAGCAGATAAAGGCCTAGAGGTCTATCAAGTCTGCTTGAATGTGCAGCTAGCACCCCTTATTCTGCAGCTGCCCCTCCCTTCCACCCTTCCCCTTCATTAACCCTCCCCCTTGTCCTGTCCCATCCTCGTTTGAAGCAGTCCACTGTTCTACTGCATACCACTTCTGCAGGTAACGATTCCACCCAGCCACCACCCTCTGTAAAAAGTGTCTCCTCATCTCCCTCCTGAACCTTCCTCGCTCCAGTCTCATATCATGGCCTCTGGTGGCCTCCCTCCCTTACTTTGAACAGCCCTCTGTACCTGTCTTGTTTATTCCTTTCATGTATTTAAAGGTTTCAATCATGTCCCCTGTCTCTCCTCTCTCCAGTGAGTACATGTTCAACTCCTTCAACCTCCCTCATATGATAAGTCCCCAGACCCTTGATCATCTTTGTCGCCCTGCGCTTGCACCCTCCAGTAACTTAATGTCCCTTTTCAGATACGGATCAGAACTGCACGCAGTACTCCAGGTGTGGTCTAACTAATGACCTATACAGTGGCAGAATCACCTCCTCCCTCCTTGAGGATATACCCTTGCAATACAACCCAGCATTTTGTTGGCCTTTGCAGCTGCCTTCCTACACTGTGCCGAGTTGTTCATTGACCCTGTGATGAGCACACCCAGATCCTTCTCCTCCTCTGTCTGGGCTAGCTGCACTCCCCCTAGCTGGTAAGTCCTCCTTGGGTTCTTCATCCCAAAATGCATCACCTTGCACTTTTGGCATTAAAGCCAGTTGCCAGGTGTCTGACCAGGTTTCAAGCTTTGCCAGATCATCCTGCAACCCTGCCATCTCCCTAGGTCATCCACCACTGCACCAACCTTGGTATCATCAGCAAACAGACTGATCTTGCTCTTGATGTCCCATGATATGTCTGCAATGAATATCCCAAACAACACTGGTCCCAACACGAGCCCTGTGGGACACCACTCGTCACTGCCCTTGGGTGTGAGAGCTCCCACCCACCACCACCCTCTGTTGCCTTCCTGCAGCCAGTTTCCTACCCATCTCACCAGCACTGCACCTGCCCCTGTGCCTACTAACTTCCTTCCCAGCCTTCCATGTGGCACTGAGTCGAATGCCTTACTGAAGTCCAGATACAGGACATCCACTGCATGTCCCCGTCCAGTTGCCTAGTTACCCAGTCATAGAACCCGACCAGGTTGGTTTGGCAGGATCGGCCATGTATGAAGCCATGCTGTCTGCTGTCCTGTAGTCCTTTGGCCTCTAAGAGGGCCACCAGCCTCCTTCAGGATAGTCTCCATTAGCTTACCCACGATGGATGTGAGGCTCACTGGTCTGTAGTTTCCTGGTTCATCCTGGGCCACTCTTGTGGAGGGCACCACATGAGCCATCCTCCAGTCCTGAGGTACACACCCTGAATGTAGTGAGGCATTAAATAGGTCTGCCAAGGTCCTGCAAGGACCTCTGCCAGCTCCTTCAGTACCCTGGGGTGGATGCCATCTGGGCCTGGTGCCTTGTCCACCCTCAGTGCCTTCAAACCCTCTCGAACTCTGTCCTCCATGATTTCCCCATCTGTCACCACTTCCCCCCCTGCGTCTGCCATTTCACCCATCTTGGGTGTCACCCCCCTCTTCTCTTTAGTAAATACTGAGCAGAAGTACTCATTTAGTGCTTCCGCCTTATCATACCCTGCTTCCACCCAACCCCCCTCCTTCCTAATCCTTACTATGTGGTCCTTACAGCTCCTTTTCTCCCTGATGTACTTAAAGAAGTCCTTCTCCCCCTTCTTAATGCCTTGTGCCAGCCTGAGTTCCGTAGATGCTTTGGCTCCTTACTGCCCTTGTCACCTCCTTCGATTCTGTCAAGTACCCTCTGTCCTCCCTCCCTGTTTTCTTGTATTTCCTAAAGGCAGCTCTTTTCTTCCTTACCTTTTCCATGACCTCCTTGCTCAACCAGCTCGGTTTCTTAGCTCTAGCCTTCTTGCTCTGGGCTTTGCAGCAGGTTTTGGTTGCCTCCACTATCCCCAACTTTATGAGCTCCCATCTCTGGTTAGTATCCATACTAGATTGAATTCTGGCCAGGTACCCTTTTACCACTTCCCCCATCCTCCCAAAGTCAGCCCTCTATCCAGAAAGGTGATTTCACACAGTGACCGCAAACCACCTTCTGGGCCAGATTAATGAAATGACAGTTGAGTGTTCATGAGGTAGGGTCCCAAAAAGGCAATGTTAAAAATTTGGTGAAAAAAATTCAAAAAAATGGCAAAGATGTCAACATAAGTACGAAAAACCATTGAAAACATTATATGGCACTTACCAGTATTCCTCAGTTCACGGTTTGGCTTTGAACAATTCAGATTTGTCTCAATCCAAAGAAGATGACAGTATACAACCTCCTGAGGTAAGTATAGGTTAAGGGGCAGTGTTTGGAGGTGAGTGCTCAGTGGGAGGGTTGGGATGTGGGGATATACACACACACACACACACATATGTGTGTGTGTATTTATATATTCTTTGAAAAAAGTGTGTTAATGCAGCATTCAGGTTTGATGCTACAGCAATGAAAGTAGGGGAATTTGGCTTTACAGTTTCCAACTTTACACCCCTAACCACACCCCTAAAACTAATTGTTGTAGAATATTCCTAGGTATTGTCAACACTTAAACTCATCCCATTCTATACACTCCAGAAACATATACACCTAATGGGGTGAGCTTTAAGGTTGACAACCCCTATGAAGACTCTGCCCTGATTTGTTTTAGGGGTGGGGTTGGGGGTTTTAGGGTTGGAACCCATAAAGTCACATTTCCCTACTTTTTTCATTGTAGCCTCAACCCTAAATGTTGCATTAACATTTTTTTTGCAAAGAATTTCCTTACTTTTTGAGATATTATAATAGTATCTGTGTTTTCCTGTTGGAAATCCAACCATATTGTTTCAAATAGTGTAATCATATATTTATTAGTCTGATGTGTGCAGAGCCCTCTAGGCCCTGTACTCCCATCCCTCCATACATGCATATATGTATATCTATGTGGAAGTGCAAGGCCCTCTGGGCACTGAAATTCCATTTTTAGGACAACAGCAAACAAATGATCAACATATTGAAGCCTTCTTATTACCCCACCTCATGAAGGTAGTAGTAAAAATTGTAAAATCCCCTCCAAAATGTCATTCTGCACCACAGCAGTGGCATCGTGCACCAGAGGCACAAGAAGCACTTTGGGCAACATTTGAAAAATCACAGCTGTCACATTTATGAGGTGGTGTAAACAAATGGCTATCTTGAAAATTTGGGGTGGCAATATATAACATTATGAATGTTATGAGCAAGCATGGTAAAATATCAAGAAATGTGCACAACATTGCCATTTTAGCATTTTTTTATTTACTTTTTATCACCTGTTGTGGCTGAGGAGCCATTCTATTTCCCTCATCAGCCCTGATGTGTGGGGTCTCAACCAGATCAACTGTCAGCCTCTGCCTCAATCCCCAAGAGCCGGGAGGACCATGGCTTGCCCCCCACCATGAGGCCCTCCCCCAAGGGGCGCAAGGGAAGAAAGACTGCATCACCTAGAACCCCGTCCTGAGGTCAGGCTTTGTTTGATGGTGCTGCATGGACCCCATCATGGATGTCATTCTGTCGGTAGCAGGGGCTTATTGGCTAGATGCAGACATGCAGTGTTGTCAATGAGGCTAGTACCAACATCTGCCATGTCCCACCTCCTAAGTATGGCAACACTCCTGTGGTAACCGCAGGTCTCCACCGGGGGCCTCTACAGAGTGATGCACTTTGGGATCCCTCCATAGGGGAGGAGATCAATCCACTGGATGCTTGATCCTCCCCTTTCCCTGCTGAACCCCAGCAGCCTAAGCTCATCCCTGAACCCGGGTCGCCGGCGTGGTGTGAGGTGTGGAGTCCAGCACCTCAACCCTCAGTATCACCAGGCTGATCCCACTTTAGCATATTTTGACCCTAATTTTTCAATATACCCTTTTTATGACTCCACCTCATGAACAAGTGTGGTGAAAATTTTGAAATCCTGTCTGAAAAGTGATTTTGTCAACTGACCGCAAAATCACCTTTTAGGCAGGATTTGTAAAATTACACCAATATTATTCAAAAAAAGGGGTCTCAAAAATGGTACATTGAAAATCTGGTGTCAACATTTTTAGAAATGACAAAGTTATGCACCAAAGTTGAAAACTCCATTGAAATACATTGAACCACATTTACCTTGGTTTGTCATATTGAAGTTGACAGTTTCAGCAGCAAGACGTGTCTTCAATCAGAGAGTGGATCTTGATCCTGGGTCTTATTCAGGTGAGTGGGGGTGTGTGAGGGATGTGGGGATTATGGAGGGGTCCTATGTTGGAGGTTGGGCTTGGGAGGGGTCAGATCATCGAAGGACTGTTTTTTTTCATAGCTTTTATTTAAAAAATACATTGAGAGACTGTTTTTTTATTACAAAGCTATAGGAGTAGCAGGAGGGAGATCAGAGGGTGGAAGGGTAGCACTGGTCACCAGGGAAATTATATAAATGATGGTGACAGTGATCTGAGAATGGGAGAGTGCATTAGACACCAGGGAAATACTATCCATTATGGGGATGGCAACTGGAGGGTGGGGGTGCCACTAGACACCAGGAAAATTATATAAATTACAGGGACAGTGATTGGAAGGTGGGTGTGCCCCTAGACACCAGGGAAATTCAATACATTTGTGGGAGTATGATCGTAGGGTGGGGATGCAACTAGGCACCAGGGAAACTGTATAAATAATGAGACAATGATCAGAGAGTGGGGGGCTGCTACTAGACACCAGGGAAAAGCTGTTGGTCACAAAAAAGGATATTTAAGTATGAGAAGAATCTTTTTTGTGACTCGTCATAGGAAAAAGAATCTTTTTTCATATTACAAGTCACAAAAAAAGATTCATAAACTTAAAAAAATAATATGATTGGAAGGAGTTAACATTTTTGAACCAAATGACCAAAAGGCACATCAGTGCCACAGTACCCTTTTACCATGAAACCTTCTGACCACAATTCCAAATAGTCTGGGAGCTAGCCCAGTTGATATAAAACAAAACAATATGAGGGTAAGACAGCAAGAAAAAGGAGAACAAGATGGTGGCCAAATGAAAAAGGATTTTCCCCTCACAAAAAAGGATGATGTCCATGAGAAAAAAATTATTCTCTTGCCTGTATGCTCCCCCCCTTAATTTCCAAAGTGGTCACCTCTTCTCCTCCTCCCTCTCCTTATCCCTTCCTTACCCTGCGCAACACACTGAACCTTTCGCTTGATGGAGTGCATTGTGTTAATTATCATTCTGTAAAACTTGCTCAAATTCAAGTATGTGTAGCATATAGAGTTTGGCTTTAAATGGATATGTTCTACAAGTTGTACTACTGAATGCACCCTGTTCTGTTCTGATCACTCATTCCTTGCATATTGTACATATGTAACCTTTTTCGTGTATGTATTATATATATATATATATATGGCTTATAAATCAAAAAGTCTAATATTCTAGTTGATGTACTACAGTATGCACCATTATCTGGTCATATATACCTTGAATTTGTACATATGTAATCTTAAATGGTGTCTCTCTGATTTGTGTATGTGATTATATGATTGTTTTAATTTCCAATGGCCATCTATGAGGCTGTATGCTGCTGTGGCTAATGTACTATACCCGGTTCCACCTTGCAAATGAGTTCTTCTCAATAGGGTTCTGCCTGGTAAAATAAAGAATTGATTGATTGATTTCTCATTTCATACAACTATTTTGGGGTGCTTACTAAGCATGCTCAGAACCAAGTATTTAAAATATCAAAATTAAATAATTTTGGAACGGATTATTATTTTTTCACCAAACAAGCAAAATGCACATCTGTGGGCCACTCCTTTCTACTCTGAAACTTTCAGGATAAAATTCCTTACTGTCTGGGCACTAGCCAAGTTGACAGAAAAACACTTATAACCAATGAGATCAATTTCAAAAAATGCACTTTTTGCACTCTCTGTATCTCTGAATACACACATCTGACTGGAACAAAACTTTGCACATCAAGAGATCTGCCCCATGAGACTGCACTTGCAAAATGTCATGCAAATCTGTTAAACTGTTGCAAAGTTATTACAGTGCAAATGTTGGGGGTTAACACTGAAGTATCCATACAACCCTAAATATAGGGGTGGTGAAGCATTTGTAAATGAATTAGTTCCAAACACTTTTGACTGTTTCGGTTCAGCAGAGGAATTAGGACAGAGAAGGAGAAGCAGGTAGGCTGCTCCATGCTGCTTGTGGATTCTGTGTGCTTGATTTGTGCTGCTTGCCCCTTTGGCAACAGAGGAAGAAGATGACTAAAAAAACTAAAGAAGAATATATATATATATATATATATATATATATATTAGAGGGAAAAAACTCTGTTTAATGCTTGTTAGGGTTGTTCCACAGCGACAAAAGTGAGAATTCGGTGTTAGGGTTGAAAACCCCTCTTGGACCCCACTCCACCCCAACGGCATTGGGTGTGCATTGGGGTCATCAGCCCTAACTCTCACCCCATCACATGTGTAAAACAGCAGAAGTATAGGAGAATGGGGTGAGAGTTAGGACCGACGACCCCAATGCACACCCAATGCCGGTTGAGGGGGTTGGAGGAGGGTCCAAGGGGGGTTTTCAACCCTAACACCGAATTTCCTCACTTTTGTCGCTGTGGAACAACCCTAACTGATGCATTAAATGGAGTTTTTTGCCTCTAATTTCCCTTCTTTTTGAGAATGATAACGAGAAATAGTGAATGTAATGCAGTGGCGGGAGCGCGGGGCCCTTGTGACATAGTAACAGGAACAGCAACGCAAACAGAAGTGCTAACAGTGGCACACATGGTAACACAATCACGAATGAGAACAGAAAGGGTAACATACACGGTGGCGTAGACGGGAATGGTCTGCCACGTGATGTCTTGTCACATAGTAACATGGTGCCTGCAAATGGAAATGTCAATGGGCATGGTGACGCAAAGTGAAACAGAAAGAGAAACAGTACTGTAGACAGAAACACAAGCGCAAATGAAAACGCAAAGGATAACGCACATGGTGGCGTAGACGTGAACGGTAAGTGAAACGAGTACGGAACTGCAAGCGGAAAGGGCAATGGTAACAGTAATGTAAGCACACAGGCTGGTTTTCCCCAAAACCTGCATAGAGAAAGACAGGGAGTACAAAGAATGTATGCATAATAATAGATATCGGAGCAGAAAATGAGGACTTGGAATACCAAATAGGTTATATCTCAGGAACCATACGACGTAGAAAGAAAATTTAAAAGTCATATGATTTATGACTGTCCTGGCTAGTTTTGTACTTAGCCTAAGCATTTTTCCAATGAGCAGTCTGTATCTCGCACCGTTTCCTAGATATGGACCCTGAAAGGCGCAGCGAATGCCGTAATGTTATCCTATGGGAAAAAAAGAGAAGTTCGGAGCGCCATAACTTATTCTCCCTGTAATATTTTTTCACCAAATCACTGAAAGGCACATCTGTGGACTGTTGGCTGTCTTCTCTCCACATTTCAGGAAAAAAGACCAAACCGTTATTTTGCAGCAGGGTGCCAAAGGATTCCTGTAATGCGTTGGGCGCCGTAATGTTATCCTATAGGAAAAAATGTCAACTTTGGAGTGCCATAACTTTGCCACTGTGTAATATTTTTTCAACACAACACTGAAAGGCACATCTGTGAGATGTCGGCTGCGTTCCATCCAAATTTCAGCCCAAAACTCCCAACCGTTCTTTTGCAGTGCAGTGCCAAAGAATTGTTGTCATTTTCCCATAAACTAGAAAACTACTGTCGCAATTTGCAAAAGCTTTCGCAAAAATTTGCGACACTTTCATGAGCACGAAAGTACTTTGTGAAAGTACTTTTTCCAGAAATTTGAAAAACATATTTCTGGGGTGTTTTATCCCAAAATAAAGACAGGGCTAGCATCCTCAGGGTCCGACTAGGGGAATACAAAAATAATTAGGTTGCTAGAGGGTCCCAAATTTAAATGGCCAGCATTTTTCTGATCACTAACTGAAAACAAAATGGTGGATTTGCGAAAGTAACAGGGCCATTTGCAAAAGTAAAAATGCAATTGCGAAAGTGTTGAACTTTTTGTTAACTTTTCCCATTGACTTATAATGGGAAATTGTTTTTTGAAAAACTTTTGAACCGTGTAATATTTTTTCACCAAATCTTCAAAAGGCACATCGGGGACCCTGGTCACACGTTCCCTGAAGATTTTGGGCTGGTCGCACAAACCGTGCAACCTGTAGGCGCGACCATAGAATTCCAGAAAAAGCATAAACGTGCGCAGATCATGCTTAATAACTCCGCAGCTGTATATCTGACCAGTACAAAACTTGGCAGATCCCAAGGCCTATGGTTCTTGATCATGTATTCCAAATTTCAGGCAAATCTGTCAAACAGTTGCTAAGTTATTAAGAGGCAAAATTTTGGGTTTAACATAGAAATGGCTCCTCAACCCTAACTATGGTAGCACTACCGTGCTACCATAATATATATATAAAATACATGATGGGCAGGAGTGGCATATGGAAAATATTCTCACTCCTGCAGAGTGAGCTCTGTATTCTCATGAGTGCTGAAGGCACTCGTGAGAATGCACAGCTCAATCTGCAGGAGTGAGACTATTGCATTATATGCAATGACAGAGTTTTTCTGCAATGAATTTCTCTTCTTTTTGAGAAAGTATAATGTAAATAGTAAATGATTTGTGTTGGTGGGAGTGCAGGGCCCTTTGGGACTCGAACTCCCACCAAGTTGCCCACTTCTGCATAATGATATATGTTTGTGGCTCAGTGGGGTATAAGCGTTGGATCAGTGAATGGGACATTCTGTCACATCATGTGGATTAAATTTAAAAAAAATCCCTGAAGGGGGAAAAAGTAATGTGTCCGAGAATGTAAGGCCAGGCATGGTCCTTGCATCTGTATGGGTAGAAGCAGTGCATGCAGCATCACTCTTAGCGTAGGTGGTGCGTGAAATAAATTGTGTGTGTGTGTGTGTAATAAATCTGCCAGCCAGTCTTCAGTGAACCAGTGCCACTTCTTGCATACTGTGCCCCCCCCAAGAAGTCAGTCATCTGTCATTTTCCTCCCTGTGCTCGCTTAGTGGGGTATAAGCCGGTGGCAAAGGAAGTAATACACTTAAAAAAAAGTTTATTCAAGAGCCCAGAAGGAAGTGGCCCAAAAAGTAAAGTACAACAACAACAACAATAAGCACCACAGTCTGTTGAAAGAGCTGAACTAAATGCTATTACTATCCATGTGCAGGCAAACTCTCAAAATACTGAAAACCTAGCAAGGGTTGGTGGACTGTCTATGTCAGAAGGGATCAGTAGTATAGCCAGTAAAGTATCAAAAGACAGAGGCAATAGCAAATTATCTGAGAAAAAAAGTGCAAAAACAAAGACTATTCCAATTGTGCATAAAGTTAAAGCACTTACAGGTACAACTCGCAGAGCAGTTGCTCAGTTTGCAACACATGCTTATGGAATAACTCAATCGGTGACTGCAAATGTTAGCTCTACTGCATCTGATGATGATGATGGTGATGACAGTGGTCATGGTGAGACCGATGATGAGCTTGTGACTTTACCTTTAGCTGTGTCTCATTCTGGTTCTGACAGTGACGATGTGGATAAAAATAATGACAGTAGTAAAATGTCAAAAGGGAAAAAAAAGTCAAAGGTACAAGCCAGACAAAGTGAAACAAAGTCTGACAGTAGTGGAGATGATGACGACAATGGTGCTGCAAAGGATTCTATGCTTGTTTCACATGACGAACCTGAATCTTCTGCTGCTATGTCTTCCCCATGTAAACCCAGCCACTCAACTCCTAGTCCTACTGAGGTTATTACTAGACATAAACAGTTCACCTCTACTGTTTGGAATCATTTTTACGTAAAGTCCAAGGATGCTTACCAAGCTAAATGTGTGCATTGCAACATGTTAGTAGGGGGAAAAATAAAGGGCTTCTTGGAACCACAACAATGATGCAACGTCTTTTGTGAATTCACCCTATCATTGTATATGGTTAAAAAAAAACAGTCTAACATCGTTGGCTGGAAATCTAGCAGAGCTCTCAGTGAACAGGAACATTCCACTGAAACAGTGGGAGACAAGCACCAGGCAAGATCCAAAAGTCCACTTTTGCCTCATGGTCATCACTGTGACAATAACTCTGTAAGGTCCTCTGTTTTACCAGGCATGACATGTAGTGGTACAACACACACAGCCAAATCTATCCCCCGATAAGAGGCAATTGAAGTTAAAAGACATTTTTAAAAGAAAGTCCAAATATCCACTAAACCATCCCATAGCACTGGCAATAAATCATAAAACAGCAGAAATTATTGTACTTGATTTGCAGCCATACTCTATTATGGACGATATGGGTTTCAGAAGGCTTATGCAATTCTAAGAGCCACAATATTTAATGCCAAGTAGAAAATACTGTATTTATCAGTAACTGCTGTGCCCTGAGATGTATGACAGCTTAATAATTAAAGTAAGGCATGCTCTCTGAGAGGCTGAGGACAAGGTAGTTCACTTCACTACAGATATGTGGACCTGCAGCCAAACTATTGCTTATCTTTCTCTTACTGGACACTGGATCAGTTTTGTGGGCAACTCATCATCACCCTCACAGACTCGTCTGTCTACTACCACTTCAACCAGTACTACTACTACTACTTCTACTACTATCTCTCAGAGCTCAAAATAAATTGTCACGTTTCAGAAAATGAGAGTTCTCCATGTATGTCACTTTCAAGACACACACAGCACAGCACAGCACATTCAGCAAGAACTGAAAAGATGACTTACTGCTTGGGACACTTCACAGGGTTTGAAAGTTGTTTTTTTGTTGCTGACAATGGTTCACATATTAACAAGCATTTGTCAATGCAGAATGTTTGCTTGCTGGTATTAGCATTGGAAATGCTGGAGTTAGAGAGATGCAGAATAGGAATGGCAGTGAAGTATTGAACTTCATGCCAACCCCACCTCCACCCTGCAGAGACAGACAGACACTGGGGTATGCGTTTGGATCATCACCCATAATGTTCATGCCATCTAACTTCACCCTATCCTGCAGACACTGACACATGTTGACATGTGCCTTGGGATGTTCGGTTGTACAGTCACCCCATTCCACAAGGACATATGCTGAAATGGATGCAGTATAGGAGAACGGGGTGAACACTGGGGCCGAAGAGTTCAAGGTGCACCTCGATGCCTGTCACTGGCTGCATGGTGGTGGGATGGGGTGGAATGACATGAGCATTACAGTCAGCAATCCAAAGGCACACCCCTGATGCCTGTCAGTCTGTACAGGGTGGGACATTATGGTTAGACACCCTAACGCCCCTGGCATTTGTTGGTATTTGCACTACAAATTTTCAACACGGCCTTTTTGTGACACACACCTCATGAAAGCATTTGAGACCTCTTCTCATGAACAGTGGCACTGTGATTTTTGTAATGTGTCCCAAACTTTGAGATCCCACAGCGACCATGCCATTCTGCGCCAGATGTACAAAAACACAGATCGGGTAGGATGTGAAGAATGACCGCTGTACCATTCATAGGGAGGTGTGAGAGATGACAATGTTGAAAATCTGTAGTGAAAATATTAAAAATACTCGAACTTCTGGTCTTATGTAGAAACTGCGCAATACATGTGCATAACACAGTCATTTAGTAGAATTTTTTCATCAAATTTTCAACATAGGCATTTTGTGACCTCTGCTCATGAACAGTGTCACTATGATTTTCTTAATCTGTCCTGAACATTGATTTCTCACAGCAACCACGCTATTCTGCACCAGATGTGTAAATGCATATTTTGGGCAGGATATGAAAAATTACAGCTGTACTGTTCATAAGGAGGTGTGAAAAAATGCTAATGTTGAAAATCTGGAGTGAAAATATTACAAATGCGCTTAATTACGAGGGTGTGTGGAAACTGAGCAACGTACGCTCATAACACAGTTATTTCATTGACTTTTGTCACTAAATTTTTAACATAGGCATTTTAGCACCACTGCTCATGAACAGTGTCACTGTGATTTGTTTTTAATCTGTCCCGAACACTGACTTCCCACAGCGACCACGCTATTCTGCGCCGGAAGTACGAAAACACATTTTGGCCAGGATGTGAAAAATGACAGCTGTACTGTAAAAATGCCAATGTTGTAAATCTGGAGTGAAAATATTACAAATTTGCGAAGTTATAAGCGTGTGTGGAAACTGTGCAACACATGCTCATGACACAGTCATTTTATGGAGTTTCTTCACCAAATTTTCAACATAAGCATTTAGGACCTCTGCTCATGAACAGTGTCACTGTGATTTTCTTACTGTGTCCCAAACACTGATTTTCCACAGCGACTGCACTATTCTGCGCCAGAAGTGCGAAAATATATTTCGGTCAGGATGTGAAAAATAACAGCTGTATTCTTCATAAGGAGGTGTGGAAAAATAGCAATGTTGAAAATCTGTAGTGAAAATATTACACATTTGCAAAGTTACGAGCTTGCATGGACACTGTGCAACTCAAGCTCATAAAACAGTAATTGTTTGGATTTTTTCACCTAATTTGCAACATAGGCTTTTTGAGAGCCCACCTCATGAACACTGACACTATCATTTCATTAATCAGTCCCAGAAGGTGATTCCACGCGTGACCACGAAGTCACCTTTTGGGACCGAATATTGCCATGACAGTGGCTGAATTCATGAGGAGTGGTCCCAATAACCCCATGTTGAAAATTCGGTGCTAAAATTCCCCAAGATGCCTGAGCTATGCACCAAAGTTGAAAAAAAACCATTTATGCCATTATACAGCTTACCGGCATTTCTTTAGTTCACGGTCGGTTTTGAAGAGGGCAGACGTGTTCCCAGTCCAGCGAAGATTGTCATGCTAGGCTCCAAAGGTAAGTATGGGGTGAGGGGAATTGTGGAAAGGTAAAGTGCACAGTGGGTGGGTGCGGGTTGGGGGAGGGGACATCGACCAGTGTGGGACCATTCCCTTTATTTCAGGGAGAAAAGAAAAGACATCACAGGAAGGTTTTTTTCCCCAGGCTGCTTTCAGCACACTGGGGTGGGCTCCCAGTGTGCAACCTGCCTTTTTTGGGGTGGGGGTACTTAAGCCAACAGGGATATGGCCCCCTGTCAGCAAAGAACAACTGTTTGGGGGTGGAGGGCATGATGCCGAGGGGGACTGAGCACCCCCTCAGCACTCAACAAATGGGGGAGAGATTACATCATGCTAAAGGTGAGTGGGCTCCCCCATTGACAAATGAACTGGGTCAGGGGCTGCTGATAGTGGGATTGGCCACCCTTGTTTGGCTTTCCTGGGGCTGAGAGGTGGCGGTAAGCCACCACCATGTTAATATAAAATGTTACAATATGCAGGATACCGCCCCGGCAATGACGGATCACTCCCTCATTGCAGCGGAATGACTGATGCTGCAATGATGAGGCAGCCCCTCTTTGCAGCAGTGAAAATGTTTCAACTTGGTGGCACTTTTGGAAGAGTATCATCAGCACACTGTGCCTCCATTGGTCCACCAGTGCCAAGCCCCCAAATGCAGTTCCTCCATTGGCTGCCACAGTGCCACACCTCCATAACCTGCTTCTCTCCTAAGCTGCTACATAACGTTTCTTGCACATGAATGCAATCAAACATAAAAAAGCATTTAACAATGACAACTATGTACAGTACATATATACTGTTTTGCCCATTGTCTTAACCTATTTGTTCAAAGTTTTCTGGATAATGACTGTCAAGTATAAACCACTGCTGGTACAGTGCACAGTGTGTGGCCACTTTAACCATTTAGTAAAAGTCTGTGACATCCTTGCTGATATCCAGAAGGATGAAGGTCTTCCTAACTTTCAGCTTGTTCAGGATGTAGCAACAAGGTGGAATTCAACTTACTTTATGATTAAATGCATCCTTGAACAAAAGGTAGCTATCATTGAGTATATCATGTACAATGATATCAGCGTGGGCATTTTACTCCATTCTACTCCATTCTACTCAATGGTCTCTGCTGGAACAGTTGTGTCACATTCTGAAACCATTCATGAGTGCTACATAAGAGGTCAGTGCAGAAAAAGCATCTTTGCCAAGTTATTCCACTTATTCTACTTCTCAATAAAGGTTGAAGAAAATGAGGAGCAACTTAGATTTGAACCAATCTCTAGCCAATAACATGTTTACCAGACTTAGCAATGATGAGAAATCATCAGCCATGACATGAAGCATGGAGTATCTCTTAGTAAAATTACTAGATCCACATTTCCGGAACAAACGCATTCCTGATGCAGTTTCTGATGATATGGAGAAGTTGAATACAGGCAACTTTTGATTGATGCAGTAGATTAGGTTTCACTAGGAGGATTGGCAAGCAGTACTACAATGGCACCATGTCAAATTCAAAAGTCTGCTCCAAAAACCAGTACAGAAGCAGACAATGAGGAGGATGACATTTGTGGCCAGCTGCAGGACATTGAAATTATACAAGGAGAAAATGCATGCTCAGTAGTAAGCATGGTAGATGCATGCTGGTCTGAGCCCAGCATTAGTATTAAGGATGATCATTTAGATTACCGGCAAGAGAAGAATCATGCTGGATAAAGCTGATGGCCCTGGCTTATAAGTATAGTGAATGTCTACCCTCCAGTGTCTATTCCGAGCGTTTATTTAGCTCTGGTGGGGATGTTGTGACTGATAAATGAACAAGATTAACACCAGACAATGTGGAGAAACTAATGTTCTTGAATGTTTAACTTGCCAAACTTTGACTACATATGTGATGCTGATCTTGAAGAAGATGGCACAGACAGCAGTACCTGTGCTGCAGATGTGGAGTGACACAGTAGCTTTTAATTTTTAGACTGGACTGCTTAAAGGTAGAGTCTGGGACTTGCCTGCCTTTCAACTGCATCATCATCATCCTGGGGGTGGGTTGGAGGTGCAGTCAGTACATCACATCATCACATACTGGTAGAAACTGTGGCAGACAAATTCCTGATCTCACACACAGTCGCTTTCTCAGTCTGATGAGATCATTTATTTTATTACCAAATGCACCTAAGAATAATTATTTGTTGTATAACCATAGCTCTGTTTTCCCCCCTGATAGTATTAGTAGTAGTAGTAGCAGTGGTGAAGTGGTCACATTGGACTGCCTGGTACTCTTCTTTCACATTGCTTTGCACTGAGTTCCATACTGAGACCCATTACTGGTAATGTTAAAATAATTACTGGATTTAAGAATGCGTGGGATTAACATAAGGGAATTCTGGAGGTCAGGGATAACAGATGACAGATTTCTAGAAAAACATAAAGGGAACTTACAAGCTTACAAGGAAAGACTGGGTGGGCCATAGGCTCTTATCAGCTGACAGTATCTATGTATCTATGTAACTGATGACAGACAAAAAAGCACATTGATCCTTTCTACAAAAAGTTAGACTCAGGAGACTGGTTAAAAACAAAGATAGAGATCTGGGACTTGCCTGCCTTTTTTTTGGATCACATCATCATCATTCTGGGGGTGGGTAGGAGGTGCAGCCAGTACATCACATCTCATTGTACTGGTGCTGCTGTGGCAGACAAGTCTGTGTTGTCAAACACACATAGTCACTTTGTCATTCTAAGGAGATCATTTACCTAAATGTGCACAAGTAAATAACCACATTGATAAATGCTGCTAGCTCTGTTTTTTCCCCCCTGGTAGTAGTAGTGGTGGTGGTACTACTGCAAACTAATACAGTTATCAAACACACTATTATCCCCATCTAAACAAGTTCTGACCAGAGCAGACAGGGCTGTGATAAGCTGCTAAGCGAGCAATGTTATACGTGTGCATAGAAATTATTGAACGCCCGGGTGTAACTATCCATTTTTTGGAGGTGTTGCACCAAATTAACAGGGCCCTTTTGGGAGCCCTCCTCATGAGGAGTGCCAGTGTCATTTTGTTCACTTGTCCTGAAAGGTGATTTTGAAAAGTGAATGCGCAATTCTGTGCCACAGGTGTGAAAACATGTTTCAGGCAGGATGTGATAAATGAAAGCTGCAGGGCCAGATATTCAAAGCATAGCGCAGTGCGCAAACCAATAGCGGGGGAATAGCACTGAGCAGCCATATTCAAAGGACCAGTTAGTGCACACTAACAGCATTAGCGTGGGGCAAACCAATAATGTATGCAAGGGGCAAATGGAAGTGGGTGGCCAAGAGAGATGCACAAAGGGATATTCAAAGGCCCAGGGCCACGCTAGGACACATAGCACAACATGTAGCGCGGCGCTAGTTACTGTCTATAAAAGGCTGGTCTTAACCCAGGGCAAAACACAGAGGAGGAGGGACCACAACAGGAAGTGGGAATGTGTGCAGTGCCAGTAGCAGTGATGATGCCACTGATGGCAGCTGTAGTGGAGGAGGAGGAGGAGGAGGAGAGGGAACAGGCACAACATGGGCCACAACACAGGCCAAGGAGACGGTATGCTGAAACAGGTAGTACCGGCCCAGGGCCTCCTTCGAGACCCTGCCTGATGACCACATCATTGGCCAGTACAGGATGAACAGGGGAATGTTGAGGCAACTCTGTGAACTCCTGCATGAGTAGCTGCACTCAAACACCAGACGCAGCCATGCCATGACAGTGGAGGAGAAGGTGACAGCAGCGATGTGCTTCCTTGACACAGGGACGTTCCAACGACCAATGGGGGACACCATCGGGTAACGCAGTCTGCCACCTCGCGCCTCCTGACCCAGTTCCTAGAGGCTTTCCTGCCACATGCTGTGGAGTTCATAGTATTCCTCAGCATGGCAGCAGAGCACAGAGAAACAATGCAGCAGTTCCATCGAGTTGCACACCTACCATCCGTACTGGGTGCCATTGACTGCACCCATGTCCCCATCCATGCACCACCTGGTGATGGCAGTGACGTGTATGTAAACAGGAAGGGATACCACTCCATCAACTGCCAGGTGGTGTGCAATGTGGCTGGGTGCATCAGCAATGTCGATGCACAGTACCCTGGCAGTGCCCACGATGCCTTCATCTAGCACCAGTCCCAGCTGTGCCAGGCATTTGAGAAGGGCAGGATACTCAGTGGGCAACTAGTCGGTGAGTAGTAGCATACAAGGCATATACACAACAGCATGGATGGGAGGAGGCATTGTAGGCCAGGGAAGGGGTGTGGGAGGGCAACACAGAGGTGCAGGACAGCATCTGAAAGGCTGCAGTATGGCACTAACAGCTGCACATCTCTTGACAGGGGACAGTGCCTATCCTCTGCAACCCTGGCTGCTGACATCAGTACTCCAACTGGCCACAGTGGCCGAGGAGATGTACAATGAGGCACATGCCAGCACAAGGAACATCATAGAGAGGGTGTTTGGCATCCTGAAGATGTGATTCAGATGCCTAGACACATCAGGCCGTGCCCTACAGTATACACCTCAGAAGGTATGCCATATCTTCCTAGCCTATTGTATGCTGCACAACATGGCAATGAACTGTGGAATACAGGCACCCAAACCTGAGGGACAGTCCAACAGTGAGCCAGAGCCAGTGATCAGGGGGATAGTGGAGAAACTCAAGAGGAGGGACCCTTGCATGGCACGCAGGGCCATAGAGCACAGGGACAACATCATCAGGACACTGTTACAGACAAGAGGGTAAGTACAGACTGCACAACAACTTGAAACAGTACAATGAAGAATCTATTTAATGTGCACAAAGAAACAGAACAGTGACACCAACAATCACAACAGTAACACAACACAGTGGAACAGACAACATGTGTGCATGTGGTGTGATGTTGGGGATGCGCAGGACACACGTAGGGGGACAGACAGAAATGGTGTACTGTCAGTGGGGAAGCGTGATGTGTGCTGTGAGGGTAAGGAGTGCAACTGTGGCAGTGGAAATGTGCGTGTGCTTGTGATGGAGTGCGTGGTTGTTTGCTAGTGTGTGCATGTGCATGTCTGCAGGTGCATGTGGGTGTGCCAATGTTGCAAAGGGGGGACGATGACTGCGCAGTGATGCAGTGTGATTGTGACCATTGCCGCCGCCTACCACCACGCATGCAATGTGCACCAGTACCATGGTCACAGACCCTGGTGTGCTCTAGGCTGAGTACAATGCTGATGAGAATGGTGAGGCAGGCAGAGCCAGCCTTCTGTGCCCCTGGGGGATGGTGGAGCTTGACAGGGTGGGCGGGTGGCCACGGTGGTGCTGTGTTCCTGACAGTGTGTGTGACGCAGGGGAAGCTGGACCCACTGGCAGCCCTGCGGCCATGGGTTGCCAGCCTGTGTGCCCCTGTGCCTTCTGCACCCCGACCAACCATCTCATGCTGGTGACCCCCATGCACCCCACGCAGTACATTACCAATGTCGACCACTACAGCCATCAGACCAGCAAAGCTGCGGTCAATTGTACCCACCTGGTGGCCCTACCTGTCCTCCGCCCACTGTTTAGCATGGGCAATGCCCACTGAGATGGCCTCCCTCATCTGTGCCAGCTCATGTCGCAGCTCCCTCCATATGCCATGCAGGTCCATATGGGTCTCCTGCTGGGAAGTGACAGCAGCCTGTAGGAGTGGGTGGGCACCATGGGCATCCTGCACCAGGGGCACAGACCCCTCAGCTGCAGCTGGCACAGGTGCCTGCTGCACAGGAGAAACTGGATGCTGTTGAACACCAGGCATGGCCTGCTGCTGGAGACTACTGGTGGTGGTCTGTTGCACTGTATGGACCGGGATCCCAATATGGGTTGGACACTGCACGTCCCATGAATGCAGGTGTGGGACACAGTGGCTAGAAAACTCACTGCCCACACTAGGATACCCAAGAATGCTGAAAAATGCCACCACAGGTACACAGACCTGAGACAGTGGCAGCGGCACAAGCTAGAGCGCTAGAAGCGCATGATGCGTGATGGCACAGTGCCTGTGCCAGGTAAGTGGTGTTGCAAGTTGATTGTACCAACATGTCAGGCTGCATGTGTGTGTGTGTGTGTGTGTGTGTGGAGGAGGGATATGTGTGTGTGGGGGGTTGAGGGGGTGGTGTGTGTGTGTGTGTGTGTGTGTGTGCAGGTGTGTGCAACGATGCATGGTGCTGTTGCACACTGTGAACATGTGAGGTGGAACATTTAGTCCCCCTAGGGGCATGGTACATGCCATGCCCATTGCTGTGGGAAGGGGGTTGGGTCATGCTGTTTGGCATGTCCCAGTGCATCACCAGCCTATGCCAGCAACACCATGTTGCAGGGAACCCACTTCTGGTGGACTGTCGATGAACACACACTGGTATGCGGATGTTTGCATGAGAGCTGCAACAGCCACTATCGCAGTACTGCGGCACCGCTGATCACTGCCATGTGTGCCTGGTGAATGGTCCATGGGCACTGCCACCCTCTGTGTGGGGGTCCTCCCTGTTCACTCCATGTGCGTGCATTGTTGCTAGGGTTGCATATGCATCTTGCTGTGCTGCACGTGGTGTATGCTGTGTCATGCTGTAACACCACTTTCTCATCTGTCCACTGTAGAGTGGATCGAGCAGCCCATGGCTGGAGGAGGGAGTCAGCCCAGGACCCAGAAGCAGAGATGAGGCAGCCCGAGGGTGCCATCCCTGCCACAGTGGGTGCAGAGCAGCCCTTAGAGCGGTGGCATGTTGCATGAGTACCTGTTTCATTGCTCTGTGATCTGTGCCCTTTCACTAAGCTGTGTGTCACATCTGGGTGTCCAGCCACTGACTGGTCTGGTGGCATTTCTGCAATGGGCAGTGGGCCAGTGGAGGTGTAGCAGTGTGCTGTGTGGTACACCTGTGTTGCACACCACAGTTGGGTGCTGTCAGTCTGGCCCGGGGGGGTACTGTCAGCTTGCATTGCTGTGCAGGTGACTGATGGTGGTGGTTGCTCTGGTGGCGAGTGTTCCGTGGGGACAACATGCTGTCGGCTGACCTGCCCACCTCTGGGGTCCATCCATACCACCACCCACAGGGTGTCCACATTTGCACAGGTGGTGGTACCTTGCCGTGCATGCGGGACAACATGCACCATGCCTTACGGGCATACCTCTCCTCCTTCTGTCCATCAGCTGTGGAGCATTGCCTGTCACACTGTGCTACATACTGGCACTGTGCCATATGCATTGTGAAGTCCTTCCATGTGTATCTCATGGCGATGTTACTGTGTTGCAGTTTAGTTACAGGGTACTGTTATCACTGTGCTATTACATTATGTGCATCGTTGCCTGCCAATGTTGACCATGGCTGTGGAAGTAGTACTCACAGGGTGGGACAGGGGGGTCCTGTTATGTGGGTTGGGGACACTTCCATGTACCATGTCACAGTTGGGTGGTATGCTTTTTAGTGGCCTTGCCTGGTGGCTTGTGATGGCCCTTCACTGACAGCATCTATGCCCTGGCTGACAGTTATCCCCTGGTCTGGGTCGGTCATTGGCAGGCCACTGTCATGGTTCACTGATGCTCCTGCATGCCTGTCGTTGTTGTTTGTTCTGTGATCTGCATTACTGTACATTTCCATGTTTGGGTGGGCAGCATGTCCCAACAAGTGGATGCCCTTGTGCATATTGTGGCGTGGCCCTTGCACTCAACTCTCTGGGTATCCAGCTGTGTGTCTGCCGTGTCTCGCTGTGTGCTGTATTAGGGTGGGCAGTGTCACATGTTCCCTGGTGCTGTCGGGATCGTTGTCCTCATGTGTGTTGAGTTTTGGGTTGGTGCCTGTGTTGCCCTGTGCTGCTTTGTGGGAACCTTCCATGTTGTCCTACCAGTGCAGAACTCAACTCCACCCGGGTTTGCCCATTGGGACATGCTGTCCATCTCTGTATGGCCACCTTTGGCTGCTATTTGCCTCCTGTCTGGTGTACCGTCTTCATGGTCTCACCCTTCCTCTTGTAGGTCCACTCCGGGCATCGCTGTGGGTGACAAGGCTGGAAGAGTCAGAGGGCACTGAGGACCTGTTGCGCCGCATCGTTAGGCAGCAGAAAACACTCAATGAGCAGCAGGCCATCATAATTACGGAGACACGGAGGGTGGCTAATGTTCTTGAGACTCATCTCCCAGATCCAGCGGGCAACTAGATATGCCCTGTTTTCTTAATGTCTGTCCTTACCATACCCCCTCACTGGACTTGTTTATCCCTTCCTTGACTATTGTCATATGTCCCTGTGTGCAGCCTTCTCCCCTTTGCACCCTTGTCCTGTGTCTTCCTGGCCCTCCATTTGTTATCATCCTTATGTTTTCATTTGTAATCCTTTTTTAACATATAGTGCATACCTTTTTTTTCCTGTAGTGGGCATTTGGGGTTGTGTGTTGGAGGGGGGAATGTTGCTTGGTGGGTATGATCTTGTTATGTTTCTGTGTTGTGGGGAGGGTCATCCAGTGGTGGGTGGGGCATTTTTGATTCTGGGTTTTGTTATTTGGTTTGTTCTGTGTTTGATTCACTGTAATGTTTCCATTGCCTTTACTTTTCATTATTGTTCATTACAGTGTTTTACGACATTTTACTGTGTCCTGTGTCATTCTTGGGTGCTGGGGTTCTGCATGCTTTGTACTGTTGATGGTGTTCTCCACATGGGTCTGGGTTCTTGCTGGACATTCCCGTGCATATGTAGCATCCTTCTGGATGTGCACTGTGGTGTGCTCCTGATACCTCATTCGGGCAGGTGCTTCCTTGCATGTGTCCCAGGGTCAGGCTGTCTCTGTACTGTGTTCCATTGTGTGTTTGCACTGCCTGCCTGGGGCTATATTCAGTGCTGTCTTGTGTGCTATATTCAGTGCTGTCTTATTCCTGGGCTGTTTTTGCTCTGCACTCCTGGCCCTGTTTGCCTGGCTTCCTTTGCTTGCTATATTCAGCTGGTTTTGCCCGGGGCTATTCCTTTTGAATATGGCTGACATTTTGCTCCGGGCAAAGTTTGCATGGTGGGCAGTGCTAATCTCAGCCAGGGGCTAACCTTTCAATATCTGGCCTGCACTGTTTAAAAGAAGGTGTGCAAAAATGACAAAGTTGAAAATGTGGAGGAATAATATTAATAATTGGCAAAGTTAGGAGCGTGCTTAGAAACTGCACAACACACAGTCATAACACAGTCATTTTTAGGAATTTTGTCACCAAATTTGCAACATGGTCTTTTTGGGTCCCTACCTCATGAACAGTGCCACTGTCATTTCATGAATTGGTCCCAAATGGTGATTCCGTGCAGCTACCATGAAATCACCTTTTGAGAATAAGTAACAAAATGATAGTGAAAGTTTTCATTAGGTGTGGGCCAAAGAACCCCATGTTGAAAATTTGGGGCCAAAATTTTAAAAATGGCTTATTTATCAACATAAGTTGAAAACCCCATTGAATGGCATTATAGCATGCTTGTCTTTGATTCTTCAGTTTGTGTTTCGGCTTTGAAGAGCACAGACATGTCCCATTCCAGAGAAGATGTCAATACTGACCTCCAGTGGTAAGTATGGGGTGGGGGGGTGCGAGGAGGTGGATGCTCAGTGGGAGGGTGGGAATGGGGGAGGGGACTGCTGTGTGACGATAGGACCATTTTTCTTTTTACAGAAAAAACATGTAAAACACATTGGAGGACTGTTTACTTTATTTACAGGTAATCAAAATCAAAACAGACATTTGGGCTCACTGGGTGGGCTCCAGTGTGCCACATGAGTGGGGGGGGGGTGCATGATGCTGACACATGGATTTGGCACCTCAATGTTGGCAGAGGAAAAGCAATACATTTGGGCACACTGGAGTGGGCTCCCAGTGTGCCACATAAGTGGGGTGACGACAATGCTGACAAGGGTTGGGGACCCTGAGTCAGCAGGAAAAAAAACATTTGGACACAGTGGGGGCTCCCAGTGTGCCACATGTGGGGGCTACATAATGTCAACACGGGTATTGGGGATCCCAATGTCGGCGCTTTTTCTTTATTGCTGGCACTCATGCATGAGCAGTTGAAGTGAATGGCATTTTGACATTCAAAGCATGATGGCACCAGCAGAACTGCATGTGCTTGTGAGTCATGCATGCGCAGTTGATGCCATGGAATGCAGAAGTAACAGCCAACATAGTGCAGCTGTTATTCAGTAGCGTCCAATCATGGCAGAGGGTTTCAAGTGACACTGGAGCTTTAGAACAATGCTTTCAAAAGTCCACTGGAAGGTTCCATGATTGGACATTTTTAGAGCTACTGAGCAATCCCAAAATGGCTGTAGACTCTGCCCACAACCCTAAAAATCAGACTCAGGAGGAGACTATTTATTTACAAACTAGAGATTTGGTCTGGAACTTCTTGTCATCACAGTGACTTTCTCATTCTTTTCTAAGCAGTCATTTTTGGTAAACGTGTCTTAACAATATTGATTTCAGTGCTGGTGGACTACTTCAGGTTTTCCCATGATTGTAGTAGATGAGGGTAGTAGCAGACTGCAGTCTTGAAGTGGTAGCTGGTTGACTGTCTTTCTCTGACTGGTTGCCTTCTGCTCTGGCCTGGTGCTGTTTTTGTGTTCCTGGCTTCTTCTTCATCACATAGCATTCTAAAACACATCTGTTGCTTGTCTGTACCTGCTAAGAAATAGAAATCACTACTGTTTATAATATAACTTATACACAGTATTAGTATTACTTTCTTAAATGTCAGAAATAGAGGAGTGATTAAGGAGCATTCTCTACTACTATACAGTGGTTTAATTGTTTTTTTCTACAGATATGTTGATTAAAAGCAGTTTAAAATGATTTTTAACTTATGGTTACCATAAAACTGTAAAGGTCATAAACTGTTTGATAAGGTTCAGATAAGGATCCATGCCTTTTTTTACTTATCAGAAACTTTTAAAACCTCAGAATATTTAGAAGTTCTCCCATCCCTAAACACACACACATATATATATATATATATATATATATATATATATATACACACACAATAGGGGTGAGTGGTAAATGAGTGAGATAAAACAGCGTATCATCCACTGCAGTGTGATATTTTTACCCTCTGCTCTACTGTGATGATATCAGCCATTTACACACACACGGGTCACAAAAGGTCACTGATATCATCACCCTAGGCAGCTTTCCCCTCTGCATGCAAGAAACACCTGTGATGTTGCCATAGACACAAATGCAGAACTACCTGAGAGGTCTCACTGCTGCCTACAGCTAACTCGGTGAGCATTACAAAACACACCTATCCCTCCCCAACTGCCAGCTCATTACTGTGATGCTCTCAACTTGATGCAGCCAGAATTCCAAACAGCACAGCTTCACAGAACAGTCTAAACTACTGCCTGCAGCTAACTCAACTACCACTGAAACACACCCTCACTTGTTCCTTAAACTCTGATTCTCACCCATTACAATTACTGTGACAATCTCAACTTCACTGCAGACAGAATCCTAAAGAGCACAATTTCACTGAACACTCTGCACTCTGCCTGCAGCTAACTTAATTACCACTGAAAACAGTATCAGCTGTTCTGACACTCTGCCTCTCAGCTCATTACAATTACTGTGATGCTCTTAACTTCACTGCAGCCAGACTGCTAAACAATACAGCTTCATAAAAGTGTGTTTCTCACTCCTATTTAAAACTAACTCATTTAGCATTGCAAAACACACTCATGTGTCTCTCAGAGTTTATAACACTTCCAGCCCATTCAGAAAAGCTCACACACAGAATGAGCAAACACATAAAAAGGAACAGAACACAAGACAGCATAACAAAACTTCTGAAACTCTTGGCCCTGTTGTATATATCGAATACATGATGGACAGATCGTTGTTGTGGCAATATTGTCACTCCTGCATCATGAGCTTGATATCTCACCATGCCTCGCACTGTGAGATATCATCCAGAGCTCACTCTGCAGGAGTGACAATATTTGCCATATCACACTCACACCCATCATGTATCCTATATATATTTATATATATATATATATATATATATATATATATATATATATATATATATATATATATTTATTTAGATTTTGGTTACCGGGTAAGCCCACTGAGACCAGAGGTCCCTTTTTCAGGGGCGACCTGGAGTTAATTACAGATATAGACATTTAAAGACAGAATTTTTTACAGTAGATACATAAATTACACAGAGAGAGATTATCAAACAGTATACAGGGTTAAGGTAAGGTATACAATACAGGCGCAAGCCATTTACAGTGTTTACATTACATACACAAGAGTAGCATAGCAAGCAGTATACAGGAGAGCTAAATCAGGATACAGTCAGGACCATGTGACATCAGGTTACAGTCCCAGTTTGTAGGGGAAAGTAAACAGACTCAGGCAATTATTTACATAAGTTATGTTACATACACAGGTAACAGTATACAGGAGAGCTAATCAGTAATTCCAGTTAGACTATTTAGACATCAAGTTACATCCCTAAATTGTAGGAAAGGTAGCCAACAACAATAAGTTGATACCAGTTTAGGAGATACATCCAGGATGAAGCGAGGTTCAAGCCAGTGCAGTGGAAGGAGGCCTGGACTAGGACACTAATGGTTACAGCCACAGAGACTGAGGTTGAGAAAATATAGTTTGAGTCCTGACTTGAATTGGTTAAGGGTGGATGAGACAGTCAGGTTAGGTGGGACAGAGTTCCATAGGTAGGAGGCAGCATATTTGAAAGAGTATTTGCCTTGGTTGGAGCGTATCCTAGGGATGTCAAGGGGATGATTTGCAGATGATCGCAGGGTTCAAATTTGTATTTTTAGGGAGAGCAGGCCACTAAGATGGGGAGGGGGACCTAGGGCAGTGAACTTGAACGCAAGGCAAGCAACTGGGTAAGCTAGCTTGTGCTGGAGAGTAGGCCAGTTTAGTTCTTTAAGTGCCTCACAATGATGCCTCCTAGGAGAGGAGCTTGTGGCAAAACGAGCCACACGGTTATAGAGTACGGCAAATTTAGTGAATTCCATCTCTCGAAGAAACTGCAGTAGGGGAGCTCCATATAGTATGGAGGGGAGGAGATTGCAGGAGGCAATTACCCTGCGTGCAACCAAGGATAGGGAAGTCCCCAGATGGTAAAGAAGGCCAAGCTTTTGATGGGTGGACCTGGTTATGGAGTCGATATGAGGTCGGTAGGTCATTTCTTGATCGAGGAGGACCCCAGGGTATTTGAAACTGGCCTTGACCTCGACTCTTTTCCCTCGGTTTGTGCAGATCTGGAGCAGCTGGCTCCTATCAGGTCCCAGCCATCTTGAACCAAACAGTATGGCTTTTGTTTTTTCCTCATTGAGTTTAAGGGAGTTTTCAGAGAACCAGGTCTCAAGAATTGAGAGACTATTCTGCAGTTTTGTGGTGATGACACTAGTTTGGGGGTCACTGTAGTATACGACAGTGTCATCCGCATACAGAATGAGTTTGCTGTGGGGGCATCTTCCCTCAATGTTATTGAGGAAAAGTGAGAAAAGAAGGGGACCCAGGATTGAACCCTGGGGCACACCTAAGGAAACAGATCTGGGTACAGACTGAACTCCCTTCCAGTGGACTTTTTGGGCCCTATCACTTAGATAGCTCTCGAACCAGGCAAGTGAGTGTCGATCCAGTCCTAAGTGTAGGAGTTTTGAGAGGAGGAGGTTATGACTGACCAGGTCAAAAGCCTTGGAAAGGTCAATGAAGAGTGTGCCCGTTGGAAAGCCTTGGTCCATAGAGGCAAGGATGTCTGTAGTGAGCCAGATGAGGGCGGTATCAGTACAATGGCCCTTTCTAAAACCATGCTGGACATCAGCCATGAGGAGGTGCTGTTCAGGGTAGTCTTGCAGCTGGTTTGAGACAAGTCTTTCTTGGATTTTCCCAAGGGGACTAAGTAGGGAGATAGGTCTATAATTTCCCAGTTTGTCTCAAGGCCCACTTTTGCAGACAGGGACAATGGTTGCTACTTTCCACATTTTAGGGACGATACCTTCCTGAAATGATCTATTAATGAGTAGTATGATAGGACGGACGATAGCCAGTGTGGCAGCCCTCAGTAGGCGGGGTTCAAGCCGGTCATGGCCCAGCGAGGAAGAGGGGTTAATTTTGTATAGTAGAGGTAGTACCTCAGACTGATTGACCAGCTTTAAGTGGAATTGAGGCTGGGGATTCACCCATGTCTCATCAGTGAGATCGGTAGGCCTGGTGAGAATGGAGGAGGGGACCACTAGAGTTAGAGAAAGTGTCACTGAAAGCCTCCGCTATTATTGATGAGGCATTGGTCAGTGAGCCCCCTACCAGGATGGAGTCCATTTGACTATTTGAGGAGCCCTTGATGAGTATGTTTATGTGGCCCCAGAACTTTTTAGGGTCACATAAGTGTCTGGTTTGGAGTTCATTTAAGTATTGAGATTTGGCCTGTTTCACAGCTTTTTTTACACTGATTTCTCAGCTCTCTATACTTTTCCCAGTCAGACTGGTTTCCAGTGGATTTGTAGTTGCCCCATGCTCTGTCATGGAGGAGCATGAGATGCTTGAGGTACGGGGTCAGCCATTTATGTCATTTCCCCTGTACCCTGAGCTTTTATATATATATATATATATATATATATATAGGGGATATGACATGGCCCGACTGAAGATATCATATTTATCTTCACGAGAGGCCAGGGATATCATGATATCTCACGAGTGTCTTCGCCACTCGTGAGATATCTTGATGTCACTGGCCTCGAGTGAAGACATAAATATGATATCTTCAGTCGGCTATGTCATATCTGTTTATACAACATATCCTGGCAACAGACGCTCGCGCTTCATTTTACTGTTGAAAAGCCGCCGGCTCGGTCACTGCTGCACTCTGTGTGCAGTTTGAAGCTTTTTTTACAACCAACTACAGAAAAATTACAGGAAATTCTAACTTACTGAACTCGGGGCACATTCTAAAAAACATTTACCAATGTACAAATCGTCACTGTCTATAGCGCTCGGTCACGCTACAATTCTAGGGAAAGTGAAACTACTCAGAGTGGCAGGATCAACCAGATAAGTTTCGATATGACGTATAGGAATGTGGAGATAACATATGACGTATAGGAACATGAAGATAACAATGTTATCTTCACGGCCCATGTGAGATATCATGTTTTATACTCTCATTTATCTGACAACATACGTTGTATAAATATATATATATATATATATATATAATATATATATATTGCTACATATGGGATACATTATTGCAGGAGTGAGATATGACAAATATCTGCATGAGTGACCAGTGACCTTAGGATATCTCATGAGTGGCGGAGCATAGTGGAGCCTCAAATGATGATTCCCGAGGTCATTGTTTATAAGCACAGATCTTTGCCATATCTCAGTCCTGCCCATCATGGGCCAGATATTCAAAGTTTTGCACCCAGCACAAATCTGTAGCTCTGGAACAGCACCGAATTTGCACTGGACTGCAATATTCAAAAGCCCTTTTAGTGCCGGCACTGTATGAAAGCACCAGTGCTAAGTTAATGTATGTAGGGGAGGGAGGTAGTGGAATGGCCATGAATGCCAGCACACTGGCATATTAAAAATAGTAGGTCCACTCTACAGGTTGTTGTGCCACCGGTAGCATGGCACAAAATACCAGCTGCAAAAAGAATGTGGTAAGTGGTGGTGGAACCTAAAGTAATTTGAAGTGACACTTCAAATTATTACCATATTAGTTCAAAGTGTAACTTCTAATTACCTCCATGTCCAATCCTGGTAGTCTAGTGGCCCTCCCACTCCATCATGATCCCTGACTCCCATAGTATACAGAAGCTTAACCTTTTCCTGGTAGTCCAGTGCCCCCCGGCAGTGCTAGCCCCTCTCACAGTCCCCAAACTATCCCTAAATGGAGTTGTGACTGGCTCAACTGACCACTCAGCTCTGCGGCCAGCTGCAAGTGAAGTGTTGAATGGGTGCATATAGTGCTGAATAATGAATGAGCATGCTCATGGTTTTTTATTTAACTTTCCAACACCAGGATTCCCACTCCCAGTGTCGGTTGCCCCCCAGCACAAATTTATTGCCGGCGGGGGTGGCCAATCCCCCTGTCAGCAGCATGTGCTATACCTGGTTAAACAACAAAATAAAAATCAAAAAAAATAAAAATGTATCCCCCCCCAACTCATGTGGCACACTGCAAGCCCACCCCGGTGTGCCCAAATGTATTTATTTTCCATACCCAAAAATAAAGAAAACCATCTCCTGATATTTTGTTTATTCAATGCAGGATCCTGCATCAACATTTTTGATGCAGGATACAGCATTGAACTTCTGTAGTCTGCCTGAAAAAAATCCACCGACATTGGAGTGCCCAATCCCAGTGTTGGCATCATGTAGCCTCACCCTTCCAACTCATGTGGAACTCTGGGAGACCATCCCAGTGTGCCCAAAAGATATTTGAATGTACATTATTTGCCTTGCTGATGGGAGTGCCCAATCCCCCTGTCAACAGCATGTATGCCCCACAACTCATGTAGCACACTAGGAGCCCACCCTAGTGTGCCCAAATGTATTTACTTATGTTTTGTGCCTGTAAATAAAGAAAACTGTCCCCTGACATGTTATTTTTGTTTTTAACCTGGAAAAAAGAAAACAGTTCCTCATCATCTTCACAGTTCCCCCTCCTCCTCCCCAATCCTCACCCTCTCAGTGAGCACCTACCTCCCCACACACACCCTTTACCCCATACTTTGCTCTGGAGGTTGGCGTTGTCATCTTCTGAGGACCAGGACACATCTGCACTCTTTAAAGCTGAACTGCAAAATGAAGACTCAGAGGTAAGCACTGTATAATGGCTGTCAATGGGGGGTTCAACTTATGATGATATCTCAGCATTTTTTGGAATTTTTACCCCAATTTTTCAACATTAGGTTCTTGGGACCCCACCTCATGAACACTATCACTGTCATACTGTCATTTTGTTACTCAGTCCAGAAAGGTGATTTCTCGGTCGTTGCATGGAATTACCTTTTGGGATCGATTAATGAAACTACAGTGCTGCTGTTCATGAAGTGGGGTCCCAAAAAGCACATGTTGCAAAACTGGTGAAACAACTCCAAAACATTACTGCATTATGAGTGTGCATTGTGCAGTTTCTATGCACGCTTGTAACTTCACCAGTTGTTCATGTTTTCACTCAAGATTTTCAACATTATCTTTTTTCACACCACCTCATGAATAGTACAGCTGTCATTTTTCAAAACCTGCCAAAAATGTTTTTCCGCATGTATGGCGCAAAACTGCATTACAGTTGCGTGGAATTACACTACAACAGGGATTTGAAAGTTTTCTGTACTGGGTACATGCAGTGAGGTGATAAGAAGGTTATTTTGAACATCTAGGGTGAAAATTATTTAAGATGGCACAGTTATGACTTTGTTGCAATTTCACTATGCCTGCTTGTAACCTAATGTGTAGAGGTACAGGGGCAGAGACCCCTGTGTTTCCACAGCTACATACAGGACCTTGCACTCCCACTGTGACATATGGATACTGTTGTACTATCTGGATGGTGGGATATGAGTGCAGGGTCCAAAGGACCCTGCGCTCCAACAATAAAATAAGGATACTGTTATGCTACCTCAAAAAGTAAGGAAATTAGTTGCAAAAACATCATTTATGCATCAGTTAGGGTGAATACCATAGCAAGAAAGAGTAGGGAAATGAGGCATTGGGGTTTACAACCCTAATGCCACCCTGAGTTTCCAACTCCCACCCTACTATCCCACCCTCCACAACCATTGGATAGAGGCTATGGGGTCATCAAGCCTAACTCTCACCCCATTCCATGTTTAAACAATCTTACATGCTCCAGTATAGGACAATGGGGTTAGAGTTAGGCCTGACGATTCTCATGGCACACCCCGATTCGTGTTGGTGTGTGGAAGGTGGGGTGATGGGGGTGGGGTGTTGGGGATGGAACCCTGTGGTGGGGTGTTAGGGTTTTAAAACCTAAGGCTTCATTTCCCTGCTTTTGTTGCTATGGTATTCACCCTAACTGATGCAATAACAATGCATCTATATATATATATATATATATATATATATATATATATATATATATGTGTGTGTATATGTTCTGTGTGTAGATATATGTCTTTATAGCTATGTATGTACACACAGTCATATATTCCCCACTGTGTCCCTCATCATGGGAGACATCTCTCAGTGTATCCCTCAATCTAGCCATGGCCCGCATACATCCCCCACGTGAACAGCGCTTTGCACACATTGACTGTGATGTATATGTGTGTGTATTTATTATAGTGGTACGCTAGTACCACTATAGTTAGGGTTGCATAGCCATTTCTATGTTAAACATCACAATTTGCACTTTAATAACTGTTGAACTGTTTTGTCTGATTTGCCTAAAATTTGGAATGTAGAAAGATGTATCATGAATCTCCGGATCTGGAAATGTTTGTGTCGATTGGCTGTACGGTTGCTGAATTGTAGCATGTTCAAAAAGTGAAAAATCACCAATCTTGCATTTTTTTGTCCACCTATAATTGACTGAAGAATGCATTTGAGTGGGTTCACATTGGGTTGTCTGCATGGGTTCTGACTAGCAGTGGTGCCTTCCCAAGATTTTGTGAAAAAATATTGCTCCATTCAAAAGTTATATTATTTTTAGTGTCCCATTATAGCTTATGGGAAAATTTATATGTGCACTGCCAAAACAATCGCAATCACATTTTTTGATCGAGCTTGCCAGAAATGTTGTCATGCTACCACCATCTTGTTTTCAGTTAGCAAGAGAGAAAAAACATTGTCACTCAAAAAATACTGCACTTCTGAACACAGCAATCATTGGGTTTACCTAAACGGGCCCCGAAGAACATGCCTATGGCATTAGTTTGTGGCCAGGTAGTCTGGAAACATGTTTTTGAAATTGTTTGAATTTTTTGATTGCAGCAACATTTTTTGTGCCACAAAAACAATCACAAAAACTTTGCATGTGATCGCAGTAGAACATTTTTGATCATGATCACATTCCCATTATGGAGATAGAATTTTCCTATGTGTTCCTTTTTTTGCCACTTGATTGTGGCAAGCTGGATTGTGCTATTGGCCTAAAATTTTCATGGTAGGATGCCCTTGTACCATGGATGTGCCTTTCACTGGTATGGAGTGGAAAAATGAATTAAAGAGGCCCCTACTTACAGCACATTTCAGAAATTTCCCATAGGATAACATTGCAGCGGTTGTTTTCTTTGTCCTTTCATTGTCGCAATGTGGATTGTGCTATTGGTCTGAACTTTCCAGAGTGCAAAGCCCTAACCCTACAGGTGTGCCTTTTGGTCATTTGGTATGCAACCATTGAACACGGCCATAGTTATAACACTGCGAAGTTTGGAAATTTTCCCTTAGGATAACATTGTGGTGCCTATCACGCATTTCAGGGCCCATATCTCAAAAATGGTTTGTAATATGGACTTTTTGTCACAATATTTCTTAAGGGGACTAAGCACAGAACTAGGATACAAAGCCATGAAACCCCTGAAATTTGAATTTTTGTTCCTACCTCGTACAGTTTCTGAGATATTTGAGAATTAGTGTTCCAATTGCTCATTTTCATGGCTATAGGCCACAACTATGCTGTCAAACTTGTCACTCACATTTTGTTTTGGTGCCCGTATCTCAGAAACAATGTGAAATAGAGATTTGATCAACTTATGCTGCGAGACCTACTCACTCTCACCATTACAGCCACACTTGAATTTTTTTCCACCTCCTATGGTTCCTGAGATATGGGCAACTTACTGTTACAAAGGCTCCTTGCCTTATAGGGCTGTGGTATGGCTCCACAGCTATGTGTAAGTGGGAGCACAGGGCCCAGAAGGCCTGCGCTCCCAGTCACACATACCATTATGCACAATGGTAGTTAGGGCTGCGTCCCCTTTTTGGGCCCGCGCTCCCACCAACACACATTCTATTTATTACTACATTAAGCACTTTTAAAAAAGAAATGAAATTATTTTGCCAAAACTTTGTTGATGCATCAGTTAGGGTTGTTTTTCACTGACAAAAGTGTGGAAATTCACGCTAGATTAACACCCCATGACCTCACCCCAACGCCACCTCCTCAAAACCTTAACTCCAGATTCCCCAACCCCACCCCCCATACACACATATGCAAGACACATACAACATTGTACAACACTATACACTCTGGCACATCTGTAAGCACAATATTCACAACACTGTACTACTTTCACATAACACTATGTAATAGAAAAACAAATACAGTATAAGCGACTCTATACTGCTAGCACAGTGCGATCACACATTACTGCTGGTATATATTCATAATACAATTATGCTTAGTCTGTTCAGAGTTTTAAAATATTGATTTATATGAGTCATATTCCAATAATTGGGTCACTGTAAGTATCGTCCCTACCACACAGGCATCTGGTGGCAGCACAGATGCACCTGACTCATACACAGTACTTTGGAGATACTGCTCTGGTGGTATGCTACCACCAATGCATGTTGTTCTGCTGCTGCATTACCAGGAAACACTGATTAACATTATCTTATGATTAGGGTTTTAAGAAGGGGGCATGGGGGTGGGGTGGTGGGATGGTAACCATAACATGGAATTTCCACAGTTTTGTTGGTGTGAAAACAACCCTAACTGATGCATTAAAGAAGTTTTTTGCAAAGAATGTATATCTGTATATATAATACCGCCATGGTAGTGGCAGTATAGTTATGGTTGCCTGGTCATTTCTATATTAAACCCACATTTTTGCACGTTAATAACTTTGCAACTGTATGAGAGATTTGCCTGACATTTTGCATGTATGGTCAGGTGTCATAGATATCTGGATCTGGCAAGTTTCGTTCCAGTCAGATGTGCAGTTTCAGAGCTGCTGAGCACTACAAAATGTGTGAAAACCCACCTTTTGGGGTATTTTGTTGCTTGGGGCAACAGCCCAAACAGTTTGTCCATCTGGTCTGCAATTTTCAGGGAATATGCAGTCTAGATCATTGATGTGCCTTTTGAAGATTTGGTAAAAAAATGTTAATCCATTCAAAAGTAATTCAAATTTAAAGTTTCCCATTACAGTCTACGGGGAAAAAATATATGTGCCTCTTGAAAGCTGCCACCAATATATTTTACTGTCTCAAATGCCCTCAGTAGTATTGTGCCATCACCATCTTGTTTTCAGTTAGTGGTGGATAAAAATAGCCAGATTTCAAAAGTTACTACCCCTGTGTAAACACTGACAGTTGTGTTTACCTAACTGGGGCATGAGGAACACAATGCTGGCATCAGAATTTTAAAATTCCTCCCAGAAATATGTTTTTAAACATCGTATCCCTGGTACTGTCACAAAATGCTAAAGAATGGATGCAACACGTTCTCAATTTTCAACACTTTTGCACCGATTCTTTTGCAAATTTTGGACAAAAGTGTCACAATTTGTGACAGTACTGTACCAGAACACACCATTTCTTTGTCACCTCACTGCAAATAAACAGTTGGAGCTTTTGGGCTGAAATTTGCAGGACAGCAAGCCCTTACCCAACAGATTTGCCTTTTGCTGGTTTGGTGAAAAAATTTAGACCAGTTCCATAGTTACTTTGTTCTGAACATGAGATATTTCCCATAGGATAACAATGCGGCACTCACGGCACCTTTCGTGCCCATATTGTGAAAACGATTCAAGATATGGGTTTTTCGTTTTGGGCAACTTAGTCTACCTTTAGGTGAACTAAGCATGTGTGGAGGTTTCTAAGTCATGATTACAACTGCAGTGCCATTTTTTTCATAATTACTACGGTTACTGAGATATTGCCAAATTAGTGTATAAGGGTTCCTTTTCATGACTCTAGGGCTGCGGTATGTCTCTGTACTTATGTGTAAGTGGAAGCTCAGGACCCAGAGGGCCCACGCTCCCACATATGCATACCATTCTGCAAAAACCTGTGCTCCCACAATCACATACCAGTTACCAATTACATTACACTTTCTCAAAAAGAATGGAAATTCATTGCAAAAAACTCTGTTAATGCATCAGTTAGGGTTGATAGTACAGCAACAAAAGTTTGGAAATTTGATGTTAGAGCTCCCCCCCATCGACCCCCACCCTCCACACACCAACAGGCATCACGGTGTGCCATGGGGTAGTCAGGCTTAATTCTCATCCCATTCACTGTACCATGTCAGCTTTTTTACACATCAAATGGGGTGAGATTAAGACCTGATGACCCCATGGCACACCGAACACCAGCTGGTTTGTGGAGGGTGGGGGACATGGTAGAGGTGGGAACCCTAACATTGAGTTTTCAAACTTTTGTTATTGTACTATCTACCCTAACTGATACATTAACAGATGTTTTTCGCAATGAATATATATATGTAATAGATAAATCACTCTGAGGTGTGTGGTCACTCTTTGAAATACGCATGCCTTGTTGTGCGTCAACCACCCAAGGCATGTGTGTATCAGAGCATGACTGCACACCTCAGAGTGGTTTATCTATCTTATAAAATGTCAGAATTGTTTTGGAGGGGGGTAAAGTGCAGGTGTGTGGTCACACTCTGATATACACACGGTCACGTGATGCTCAAGGTCCAATAAATTATCATCAATTTCCTACCATTTTATATATATATATATATATATATATATATATATATATATATATATATATATATATATATATTATATATATATATATATATATATATATATATATATATATATATATGCCATACCTGTGAGGATAAAAATGGCAAATATTTTCAATATTCTCATGGTGGTCAGACCTATAGTGAGAATATCGCATGTATCCTCACTGTAGGTAAATATATCCACACAGTAGGTAGAGATTGTCTAATTTGGAACTCATTTGCATATTCGGCCGCAGTAGCAGTAGTAACCATATTCAAATGCGAATAACTTAAAAATGAAGAATGATGCCATGGTACTATGAGCAAGAAAGTTGTTCAGCACAAAAATATCTACAAAATGAAAGGTGTTTCATTTATGGCTAACTTTTATTTTTTTATATAATTAGCCAAAAAACAGCAAAAAATTCATTTGTTTTCACTTTTTTCGACAAACAAACGTGAATAACTTTAAAATGAAAAATGATAGCATGGTACCGTGCACACAAAAGTTGTTCAGCACAAAAATATCTACAAAATGAGTGGTGTTTCATTTATGACTAACTTTTATTTTTTATATAATAAGCAAAAAGACTGCAGAAAATACAATTTTGTTTGCTTTTTCGACAAACAAATGTGAATAACTTTAAAATGAAAAATGATAGCATGGTACGATGAGCATGAAAGTTGTTCAGCACAAAAATATTTACAAAATAAGTGGTGTTTCATTTATAGACACTGTTTAGTTTTTTTAATTAGCAAAAAACTGCAGAAAATTCAATTTTTTTCACTTTTTGCAACAAACAAATGCATATAACTTTAAAATGAAAAATAATAGCATGGTACTTTGAGAACAAAGTTGATCAGGACAAAAATACCTACAAAATGAGTGGTGTTTCATTTATAGATTTCTTTTAGATTTTGTATAATCATCAAAAAATGGCAATAATTTAATTTTTTTTTCACTTTTTGGGAGGTATGGCAAAAATTGAATATGCAACCCCCATACTGGAAATATTGTCGAAATTTTTTGTTCTCATGCCATTTGACCCAATGTCATCACTCGTGGCTTTGCCACTCGTGATATTATTGGGTCAACTGGCGCTCAAACAAAAAATATCGACAATATTTCCTATAGGGGGATTGTGTATCCCACATATATATGTTTGTCTGTCTATCTATCTACCTATCTATCTATAAACTGTAAGAGAATTGCAGAGACATCTTACAAAAACCAGTACCAGTACTAGCTGGGAGTAGTACTGAGTCAGAATATATCACACAAATTAAACCCAATCCCACTGAGGTGAAGAGATCAAGGGATGACTTACATTTGTAGTTATCTAAAAGCTGACTACCTCATGGTAATACTGAGGTGCTCAAGATACAATTTGCATTGGCTGTAATGTGATTCTGCTTCAGTATACTTCAGCTTTACCTCAGTACTAATTAACAACTACTGCTGTAACTGATGATGATGCAAAGTGGTGCATGGTCAGGTCTCATAAAAAAAATCAAGAAAGGGCGACTGGAAATGAAATGAATATATCCAATCATTTTTCCCCACTTTAAGAAAGAGAATTATCAGAGCCAGATAATGCACCCACACTAGCAACAACTACTGCACCAATTAGATAGCAAACCCCAAAAAGAAATAAACAGGTGTTCATCCTAGGGGATTCTATAGTAAAATACACAAACAGTATAGTATAGTATAGTATAGTATAGTATAGTATAGTGTAGTGTAGTGTAGTGTAGTGTAGTGTAGTATGTCACCATGACAAAACCAACAGAACTGTCTGTAGTTTTAGGGGTGCAAGAACTGATACCATCATGAATATGATCACATACATTTGGAGGGATCCTGGCACAGTGCCACTTGTAATTTATGTATGTACTTATTTGTTAACAGGGTTGGTGTACTGATCCCAGGGACCATTTTCAGGCAAGACCCTGGGCCAGAAAGATGGTCAAAACATGGTGAAAAGAAAAACAGGTACAACAGGTACACATAGTACAGGGGACAGTGGCGAGTTACAACACATTTTGAAACATTAAGTGATATGAAACAAATGGTGTAGAATTGAAAGAAATTGTGTATGGGCTCTGTACAAGCAATTATAGTGCACAAAGTTTAAGTGGCAGCACAGTGGTCAACATATTTTGTTACAGTAACAGCAGTTTCCAGAGTCAAAATAGCAAAAAATCTGCAATTTTAGAGGCAATTGTGGCATGGGGGCACTTACAGGATATGGTAGCTGTTTAAAACATGTTAAAAAAACATATGTAGGACACCTTGATTGTGCTTGGGCATTCAGTTTGGTGGAATTCACAGTATTCAGCGAATGACAATTTTAGGATTGATTTGAATGTTGATATCAGTATTGTTTATCAGAGTAATGCTAAAAAAGAACTTAAGAGAAAAAAAATAGGTACCAATATGAAAATAAGTTATTAACTAAAGAACAAAAAACTTTGAAATGAATGGCCCCATTGAAAAGAATAGGCTGTACTCATTTCTTTTTTTTTTTTAACTTATTTTTCCCTCCGGTTGCTGCTCCACCGAGACTCCCTCAAGCATCCTGGCTTATTCCTGCCCACCTGAGATCCCCCCTTTCCTGAGTCTCCCCCACGGTATTCCAGTCCTCTCACCTACCTTGCAGAGAGAACTCCTTGACTTGTACCTCCCAAGGTGGGGCCACCACTCCTTCTTTGGTGCTCCATGAAGTCAAACTTCATTTGCAGGCAAGGCTAGTGGTGAAGAGAGAGAGAATCAGGAGACCAGGTTGGCAGGATCCAGAGGTCGGCATGGTGGCCAGGTGCCATCATCTTCTTGGTGGTGCAGGGTTTTTCCTTTGTTCATGCATGTAACCCCCCCTCCCATAGGCACAGACATGCAAGGATGTCCAGCATGAAATGGGCATGCTTCTGCACCTGTCTGCAGGATGTCCACCAACACCTCACCCCAAAATGATGTGGTCCCCAGCTGCAGTACCATCAGCCTCTGCTGATCGTCACTAGCACTGGGGAGTCACAACCCACCATACCCCAAGGAGAGGAGAGCTGTCATTGGATGCTCAATCTTCTCCTCCCTGGCCAACTTCCAGCAACCTGAGCTCATTCCCATACCCGGTTTGCCGGCGTAGTGTGAGGTGTCGCATCCAACACCTCAACCCTCAGTGCCACCGGGCCAGTCCCAGCTTTACTGGTTTTAATGTGGTCAGACATCAGATAAGCAGTACTTCATGTGACACAAAGGATTCAACTTCCAAATAGAAGGGAAGTTGCTATGAGAAACCAACATGGGCAATACATACATGAAGAGGTTGTGGGTAGGTGGGTAGTAGAGTGCATGGAGGGTAAGAAAGGGCTAGTTTTATATCATTGCATTTTGAAATATGGGGCCTGATTTTAAAAAGATCAGGACTGGCACAAGGTGCTTGTGTTAAAGGGAAATGGTACAAGAGGCTCCTTACACTACACCTTATGTCAGTCCCAATTTTCTAACATAGCCTACAACACTGGAGGACCACCTTCATCAACAGGGCTTGCACTGTCCATGTGACAGCTGCACTGGTGCGCCATGGTGGAGAGGGACTTGCGCCACAGCGGGGCTGCCATATCCCCTCATTTGGGATTTTGGAAGTCCTCTCCCAATGGGCACACAGATCTTGCCATTTGTACAGACCAGAGCTCGTCTAACCTATCTTGCTCCACTGCTGCAGCCCTCACTGGTTGGGGGGTGACCCTGTGCCCCCCCATGAAGGTGCCATGCAGCCACCAACACCTGCCAGACCACTGCTTGAGCATACTGTGGTCTGTGGCAGGTCAGTGCCAGCACCCACCCCCATGACCATGCTGGTGCATCTGCCTCCCCAACATGGACCCACACTATTCCTGCTGTTGCCCATTCAGGGGCAGTTTTTACACCCTCCTCCCTACCTGACCCGGGCCACCCACCAGTCACCAAGGCAACTTGCCAGCAGGTCACCATTGCTGGCTGCTGCTGCTACAAGCCTGTCTCACAGCTTGCAGAATTCCCTTCTGGTGCACCATTTCATAGGCACAGCTTTTGGCTTGTGGCAAATCCAGGGAATTTGGTGCCTGGACATATTTTTTTTCTAAAATCAGGAGCAGGTTCCCTGGTGCACCTGGATTTAAAAGAGGTGGAGGTTTGGCACAGCATGCACAGATCTAATGGTGCCTTTTAAAATGGAGCCCATGATCTTTACAGGAAATGACAATGAGACAATTAGCTCTTAATGGTGCAGTGTGAATGTGTGCCAGCTTTGTTATTTGGTACCACCAACTCATGATTTTGACAGTGGGGGGGTGAGACAGTAGTAATGTCTGTCAGATATGATCATCAGGATGGGCATTTGTATAGGCACGGTGATGCTGAGAGTTGAGGAGCTAGACACCACACCTCACATCACACTGGTGACACGGGTTCAGGAATGGACTCAGGTTGCTGGGGGTCATCAGGGAAGGGAAGGGATTGAGCATCTGAAGGACTGCTCTTCCTTACCTGGGGAGGGATCCAGGTCCCACGCCAGTCCTTAGCAGCCCTTAGTGGAAATCGGGGCAGCAAGGATAAGTGATGCCGAAACAAGGGGATGAGTGGCAGCGGATGTCAGCACATAGGTGCCATGACATCATTTCATGTTCATGTGCTCCATGGGGGAACTAACAGGAAAATCCCCATAGGACCAGGGAAGTGATGAGTGCCCCAGGGAACTGGACCCACATCCCCTTACTTCAATGGTTGCAGGCACCACCCACACAAGAGAGACCCTCTAATTTCAGAAACAGCTTCCAGGTAGGTGAGGTGGGTCTTTCCCAGGGGTGATCCAGGGGCTAGGATGTCCTGGTGGGAGGGACCATAGGAAGAGGGTCTTGGTTGGGAGTTGAGGTCCAGATAAAGTGGACACCTCTGAGAGATGGCCTGGGCTCACTGAGCCAGAGAAAAAAAGCGTTAAAAAAAAAGAATTTGTTACCCTGTGTTTTCATGTTCTGAGTATGCTGTATAAGAAATCCTGGGAACTTGATCAAAAAGTACAAATACTGCAATACATGTGTGAAATTGCATCCAAAATAGAGTGACAAACTAGAGATTATGAAAAGATAAAAAGTAATATTGAGCATTAACTGCAACATACTCTACCTCAGTCCCTGACAAAAGTATTTATGGTTCAAGTTTTACCACTGAGTGTGAGCTAACAGCACATTCAGTTGTCTTGCCAGTGAGCTCTGTTGCAAACTAATGCTTACTACGATGGAAAAACAGCTGATGAATTTTGCCTGGGAAAAAATGTAAACAGTGCACCTGTGGTTGTGTGGTAACACCAGTGTGACTGTGAATACATTTTTCACTTAAAAAAAATCTGAATATAACCCTGTTTTGAAAACAAAGTACATATTTGTAATGCCATGATTTAATATTTTATTAAAAGAAAACAACACATTTTTCAGCAGTCTCCCTTTCAACTGCTTAAGAAATTCCTCAGAACAGATCACTGGCAGTGATCAGCTTTGTGGAATTTATTACTGCAGTTTAATACAGTAATCTACAATTCATGCATTAATTCTGCTGTTCTATGTTGGAATTTCTGTAAAAGTTACAAAAGTGCATTCCAAAATTTTGAGGAAGCGAAACGCCAACCTTCTCAGAAATTCTGGCAATGTAATTTTATGTTCCCACAGCCCTAAATCTAACCTGTAGGTCTAGTGTTATTACTAATGAATTTACTGTTGTGTGTAGTGCCCACAGTGTAGGAGTGTTTGATGTTAGGAAACTTAATTTTACAAAATTCTTCCTGGAGTTTCTGTCACATGGTGCTAAATGACACTGCACAGGTCTTCACCCAGCAAAGTGCCAACTTTACCTAACTAAGTCTACAGACAGTGGACCTTCATTGACAAAAGTGCTGGCAAAGGGTCACAACTTAAAACTTGACTGAAGCTTTATTTGTCTGTTGTGTCAGTTATTCTGTTATAGTTCTCTGGTTGCTGAAGTGATAAATCATGTTATGCAGCTAAGCAGTTTTTACTGAATCTTTGTTACTTACCCTAAATCAGTTTGCTACTAACAAAACAGACCATGACGCACTCAATGTATTGAAAATCTGCCCTAGTGTTTCTGTCCAGCAAAGACAAATTAAAGCTGTCATGTCCCTATCAATAGGGGGCATAGTGCTGAGAGACACCAGTGGCACTTTTCAGCTGTAGTATTTAGCAGTTCTGCAGAAATGATCCCCATTTTGGGAAATTACAACAGTTTAAATTCAGACAGGGCACGCTTGGATGAGAATACATCAAAAAGTAAACTGGACATGGTTCACAAATTTCAGCAATCAATTTTGAAAGCTAGACATTATTACTGGCAGTGGACTTTGCCTGTGGTCTTAGTAAAAGTAGACCATCTAACTTGAGGCATAAGTGTTTTAAAATGTCCAGGCAATCATCAGGACATTAAACTATTAATGGCAAGTTGGAAAGATGCAATGCAGAAAGTGTCTGTGCTCTTCATGAAATGTTTCATAAATGCTTATCCACTGCAACAGGATGAGCTGCAAGCTAATTTGCAAGCTCAGGAACTGGCAGCTCTTGCATTTAAGAGCAGTCATGACTCTGCCACTTTTGCGAAAGAACTCAAGCAAGAGAGCAATAAAATAAAAGCTTAATTTTAGAAATTCAAATGTGACAGGCAAGACTATTTGAAGGACAAAGTATTGTTTAGGGAAATATTTCAATATGAACAACTGGAGATTAAAACAAACAAACAAAGGAAACAGTTTAGATCAAAAGCTGTCCTTTAAAATACAATACAAGACTATTTTACATCTACAAGTGAGTTTGGAACAAACTTGGCAGAAGCTTTTTTAGCATTATCAGACCCCCAAACCTCAAAAATATAAAGAAGTACCAACAGTGACATGCAATTTCTAGCACAAAAAAGCATACCAGCATGGGGGGTCAATTAGAAAAAATAAACCACAGCAGGCGTACAGTCAAACGGCCACGAAAGCATTGAAAGCATGCAAGATAGGAATGAAATAAATGTTATAAACTTGTTATAATGTATGGTAGAACGCTGTTAACCTTAGGAAATCATCATTTCCTAAGGTTGTTATACCATCAATGTGACGTAGTAATGTTATTAACCTATTGATGCTACGTCACATTGATAGGTCAACAATGGGACTCAGTCTGCACATATGCGTGCCTTTTTTTTTACACTCGAGAACCGACAGATGCATGCAGTGGTAAGGGAAGGACTGAACAGCAATGGCAGTGACTCTATTTCATAAAGTAAGGAGCCTTTTTCCCTTTTTCTTGGGTCCATACACTATAAAAAACAATGTATGGTGCTTATATCAGCAACTGGTTAATGTTAACCATCTTGAGGTTGCCATGGTGATGTAAACCTCTCGAGTTTTGCTCTCGAGGTTTACACAGTTGCCCTGGCAGCCTCTCGACGGTTAACAGACCGGTTACCAATAGAGGACCATACATTATCCTCTTTATCCTTTGAAGTTTCTGATTCACAACTCAGTATCATAAATAAAGTGTTCAGCTTTGTTCAGACATGTGACATCAATCAGTTTTAATTCTATGCTGACCTTAAAAAGTTCACAATAAAGTTTAGTTTGAAGGCCTTCATAGAAAACCAAATATGGGGATCACTAACAACCTGGACAGTGTAAGTCAAATTACACAAACTGAGATTCCTTTAGCTTCTGTTGTTAGTTATCAAGCAACTCAGAAAACACCATCCAACTTCAGACCACATTATTCTGTCAGTCACAGTGTTTGAGATGTCCTTCATGTAGCATTTCAAACAGAAGATAGGCCAACAGTTTATTAATATCACCTTGTCTGAATCTGAAGCATTAAAGGAACTGGAAGACAAATGATTACTGACAGTTGAACCAGCAGATAAAGGTGGTACAGTTATTTTATTTGACCCTGATAATTACATCCAAGAGATATAGAGGCAATTGGCTGATGCCTTTTTTTATGTCACTCTCAAGCCAGACTTCACTTAGTCAAAAGATACATCAATTTTTGTTTTCACTAATAGCATGCAACAGTAATGTAATATTTGAACATACTATTGAAATTAGACACCCAGCATGACCAGTGATCCACATCTTGCCAAAAATCCATGAGACTTTACTGTCCCCCAGGACACACAATAGTTTCTGGGATTGGGTCACTTTACTGAACCCTTCTCCCAGTCCATTGACAGTCACATCAAAGACTTTGTGGTCTCATTATCATCATTTATCAGGGATACCACTCAAAGTTTGGGTATCCTAGGGACTTACAAATGGAGCAATACTGGCTGCTGGTAATGAGAGACATAGAGTCATTTTACACTAATGTACCCTACAATGGAGGGCTCAGGACACTTGTTGTGTGGCAGGATATGTCCACAGGGTACAGTGATGAGTTCAAATAATTTTTGGTCAGGATTTCTCAGTTTAGACTAAAGAGTAACATGTTCCTTTTCTGGGCAGTGTTTTTTGGCAATTAAAAGTATAGCCATGGGGCAACTTTGGCCCCCACCTATACAAATCTCTACCTCAGCCTCTTGGAAAGGAAGGTTATGCATGACCCTGATGTGAGCATGTACTTTATTTGCGTAGACCTGTGACATCATTATACTGATGATGTGCTGATGGTGTGTCACAGTGGGGAGCAAATGCAGGAGTTGTTCCAGTTTGTTGTTGTTTTGGAAACATCTGATACTACTTGAGATTCTCTTCTAATTACCACACAAACAATTGAATTTTTGGACTTGAAGAGACACAAGGATGAACATGGGCTGGTAGTCACTGACTTTTTTCTCAAACAAACTGATGAGAACAGTCTCCTCCAGTTCTCTAGTTTTCACCCATGACACACTATTAACAATTCCCTAAATCACAGTTTATGCTGGGTCACAGGGACTGCTCAAAAGAATCTATTTTTGAGTAGAGGTGTGGGGAGATGTGTGAGAGATTTATTAAAAATTTTACAGTCAGGCACTGGTGGATGAAATGAAAGACCAGGTCAACAAAATTCCTATTTAGAATGTGCTCTTGGACAAACCTAAGGCAGCTTCTCAGAATTATTAAATTAAATTTTGGTGACTGGGTAGGCCCACTGAGCCCCGAAGGTCCCTTTTTCAGAATGAAAACATTAACTCTGTGACACAGTTCTCTTTAAAATCCAAGGAGTTTGGAAATACTTTACCAAGAAATGGGTACATTCTGGGTACTGAGTGCTCAGGGTTTCGGCAGCCAGGTCACCAAAAATGGTGTACAAGAGAGGGAAAAATTTGGCCAACAAACTTGTACATAGTTACCAACCATTAGCTTGTCAACCTGCTATTCATTGATTACCTAAAGGCCCCAAGGGCTGCTCTCAGTATTGCTTGATAATTATAATTGTCAAAAGTTATTAAAGTGCAAACCTTGAGGTTTAACATAGAAATGGCTATACAACCCTAACTATAGTGGCACTACAGTGCCACTATAATATATATATGTATGTATATGTAATAGATATACCACTCTGAGGGTTTGCAGTCACGCTTTGATATCGCTAGGTCTTGGTATGCGTTATGCGTCAACTGCCAAAATGCATTATATCAAAGTGCAACTGTACACCCTCAGAGTGGTTTATCTATCTTATAAAATGTCAAAATTGTTTTGGTAGGGTAAAAGTGCAGGTGTGCGGTCGCGCTCTGATATACGCATGGTCATGTGATGCTCATCATCCAATAAAATAACAACAATTTCCCTACCCATTTTATATATATATATATATATATATATATATAATGTTGTAAAACCAAAGCCAAAAGTGGCAATAATAAAATTCAGACCTCCCCACAGGACTGGCATTCTCGTGCTTTTTCAAGAACAGTGCAAAATATTGGTCCTGTGAGAATGTCTGTTTTTTATTGTTGCTACTTTTGGCTTTAGTATCAAAATTGTTCCTTCATTGTACAAATACATTTTGTGATGGAAAACCCAAGAAGTGCCCTCAGAGCTACTGGTCCAGTGTGCATGTGTGCCTAACGTCTACCGTCAATAAAATATGAATCTTGCTTGCTTGCAAGATACAGTAGATACAGTATGTGCAGAATATATGCAGAATCTATTTTGTATATACCAGTATGTCAAATATATTTTTGCAAATGCTTACTATGGTACTGTGTACAGATTTACATAACTAATTTACATATTTCAAAGCACAGTTTATCAATCAAAAGTATGGTAATTTCTATTTTAACATAGTTTTGAATTGACAGCATTAGCTTACAGACCAGAGTGAAAGGTAAAGAGTAAAAAAAAAAAAAGTACATGTTGGAAGTCACCCCGATATATAAAGGAACCAAACAGGGGTGGTTTAAATACCAATTTGAGTCTCACAAAATAACGAGATCAAAACGTAAGTTCTATGTGTAAATATAAATGTGTAATTTGTAACTCTGTAGTAATGGTGCATCATTAATTGATAAGTGTACTATAGTTATCTAAATGATTGCCAATAAGAGGAATTCCAAATATACAGTTGAGAATCTTGAGTACTGTGCGCAGTTCTGGAGGCTGCACCTAAGGTGGGACATCCAACTCCTGAAGATGGTTCAGAGGAGAGCAACCAAAATGATCCAGGGCCTGGGGGATATAACATATGAAGAATGACTAGGGGAAATCAACCTGTTCTAGCTGGAGAAGAGAAGGGACCAGCAGGACATTATTGAGGTCTTCAAGTACCTCAGGGGAGTAAATAAGGTAAGCCGAGATAGGATCTTTTGACTGAAGGAGGGTGGAATCACCAGAGGACACAGCTGGATGATTGAGGGTGATAGGATTGGGGGGGGAAGGAGGAGAAACTTCACAGAGAGAGTGGTGAAACCATGGAATGTGCTGCCCGGGGAGCTGGTACAGGCAGCTACGGTGGAGGGATTCAAGAGAGGGTGGGACAGGTATAGGCAAGGGGTGAAGAGGAGGCTGGTTTGCCTGGGGGGTGCAGGACTGAGGGATGGAATAACAGTGGAAGGAGACAGATAGAGGGCTATGGTACCCAATTAGAGTGCTGAAGCACGAGCAGACTTGATACACCAATATGCCTACTCTGCTGGCATCTAGTATATTAGAATATGTGACATTGAGATGAATCTATTGTTTGGGTATGTTAAGATATTTTTACAATGCATATATTTAAAAAAAAACTATTTTCTATATATGTCAACTACATAAAAAATATATCTATTAACTATTCAAAATAAATAAGCAGATATATATATATATATATATATATATATCATGCACCTATAATAAATCTATAATGGAAATATATTTATGATATATCTTGAATTTATCTGTCACATATATTCTGCAAATAAATCAGATATTTCAAAACCAACCAATCTGAGATATATATATATACTTCAGACATATGATCATATATATATATATATATATATATATATATATATTTTTTTTCCATATGGGAGAATAAAAAATCACAGAATAATAACAAGATATTTCTGTGAAATATACAAAAATAGTATCTAAGGTATGTCTGAAATACACGCATTAGATATATCTCAAATATTACAAAACCAGCCAATCTGAGATAAAATGCATATATTTGGAAACCACTATGAAAGTCTAATCATGGATGAAATTCAAAAACTATTTCAAATATATTTGACAACATATATTCAAAATATATTTCTTTTCCATATGGGAGTGTGCTGCAGATGTTTCTGCAAGTTCAAGTTTAAAAAATACAACAACTTCAAGCATAACTGGATAGAGGAAAGCAACTGTGTAGCAGCATTCCAAGTTGTTCTGCTGCAGTAGTGACATCATTACTGCAGCAGAAAAACATAATGATGTCACTACTGTAGCAGGACAAGCATATTCCAGGCATGGAATTCCATGCATAACAGCATTTCACCATGTGTGTGATGCTGCATAGTCTTTTGCCCTATCTGGAGGTTTAAAATATAGACTCCTGTGCTTTCAAGGCTACCTTCACAGTTTGGAACATCTTTCAGTCACTAATTTGGAGCCACAGGAGTCGAGTCTGGCTTACACCTTTTAACATCTTGTAAAACAATTAACTGATTTGACAGTGTGCATATCACAGGCACAGCACAGCACAGGACTAATATAAATCAACATCTCTGCTTTGATGGGTATTCTGTAATCACTATATTTCTCTGTATTGACTTTATAGAGGAAGGATGAATGATTTGGTGGCATCTTGGTTCCACAGTCCTCTATTTGGACAATGCATTCAGAAGGCAAGGCCTCTGACTCTGAAAGCGCATGGGCCTCTGAAAGTGTTAAGTTGACATCTTCTTTTGAGTGGAAAGTCAAACCTGTGCTACTAATTTTACATTTGCTAGCTAGCTGGATGCACCCAGAGAGTAATGATCTGTGGGGAGCTCTTGAACCCTAGAGAGGTTGGTAGAGGGGTACCGCAGAGCTCAGTCCTGGGTCTGATCCTGTTTAATGCATATATATCGGACATCAGGGAGGGTATAGGGTGTGAAATGAGTCTCTTCGCTGATGACTCCAAGATGGGAGCAGTAGTTGAGGGAGAAGAGGGGAGGTTGGCCCTGCAAGGGGACCTGGACACCCTGGAAAGTTGGGCTCACACATGGAAATTAAATTTCAATATCACCAAGTGCAAGGTGTTGCATCTTGGGTGGGGAAACCCTAAACACAGGTACACCCTGGGAGGGGAGGCACTGGAGGCCTCAATAGGGGAAAAAGACCTAGGGGTCATGGTGGATGCATGTATGAATAACTCTGAGCAGTGCAGGAGAGCGGCTAGCAAGGCAAACAGGATGTTGGGATGCATTGTAAGGGGGATCACCTCTAGGAGCAAGGAAGTGATTCTACCGCTGTACAATGGACTGGTTAGACCACACCTTGAGTACTGTGTACAGTACTGGAGACCACACTTGAAGAGGGACATACAGCTCCTGCAGAGAGTATGGAGGAGGGCAACTAAGATGATATGAGGGCTAGGAGATTTGACGTATGAGGGCAGACTTGAGGAGCTCTGCCTGTTTTCATTGGAGGAGAGGAGAGACAGGGGGGACATGATTGAGGTCTTCAAGTACCTCAAGGGAATAAATAGGGTAAACATGGAGGGGATCTTTAGACTAAAGCAGGGAGGTATCACCAGAGGGCATGGTTTGAAGTTGGAAGGTGGAAGGTTGAGGGGGGAAAAGAGGAGGAGGTTTTTCACTGAGCGGGTGGTGGACCCTTGGAATGCACTGCCTGGTGAGCTGGTTCAGAGATCCACAGTGGAGGGCTTCAAGAGAGGGTGAGACAGACACAGAGAGTGGATGTATCAGATGATGACCTGTCCCAGGGAGGTGGGGATGGATGATAAGGGTTTCTGGAACACAAAGGAGGGGAGGGCCTTGGCACCCAACTAGGGATCTGAGGTTCGAGCAGACTCAATAGACCGTAAGGCCTAATCTGCTGGCAAATAGTATGTTAGTATGTATTTAACTGCATCCTGTTCTGATAAGCAAACCACTTGGTTCTTTTCTTTCCACTTGGCCACATTTTCTGGATACCCAATATAGACACATCAAGTATGTCTGAATGCACAAAATTCAATTGGAACATGGACTCATCTTTCTCAGTGTTGCAGAACTCTGCTTATTATACAGCAACACAACTTTTCCCACATACTGTCTGAAAGGTTATTGTATTTGTGACCACAGAACTCCATAAAGATAGTGAATAATTGGCCTGGAGCCCTTCAGATGATCATTTTTAATCAGAAAGTCCTTGTCTGTGTTACTGGTAAGGCACACTGGGTGTTTGACATTCATTTTACCAAACCTTAGCCTCATATAAAATTAACCCACATATTTTGTTCCTGTTCTCCATAACCTACAAATTGTAAGTCACCTAGGAGGATCTTTAGGTTATCTGTGTCACCTAAAACATTGGTATGTTTGTCAAACAAGCTTTTAGACATCAGTGTCACTTCTTCCCCATAGTGTAGTAAAGCTTCATACTCCAACTTTTATTCCAAATTTACCTCAAAGCAAAATTTGTCATCTTCTCCTTTCAGAATCTGGGTGCCTAGGAAGAGCTTGTGTTTTTTTTAAACCTGGCAGTTGAGAGGTTAGGTTAGGTTTAATTAAAGATACTGGTTCTTGCATCCTCCTGTGGGGGAGGTGGCATAGATGCAGTATTTTTATTAAACACTCTTTCAGTTTCATTTACTGACTCATATTTTCTAGACTTGTCAAAGATAACTGCTTCATTGACCTGGAAAGTTTCAGAGGAACCATAGCTTGTAAGTCAGTTACCTGAACTAATGACACCATTTGATGCATGTAATGTTGGGTTCTATGTGATGTGGTGGAGTTAGGCTACACCTTCGGCTGTGACTGACTGATGGACCACTTTTCTATCTCCTTATTTCCTAGCTACCAAAACATCTGTGTTCAACAGTTAACGCTTTTCTCTTTGCTTTTCTCCCCCCCGCCCATGCTAGGTTGGCCACCTATTGTAGCTCTTTACTATTCCTACTAAACGTCCTACTAGTTTTCCCTTTTCATTCTTTTTCCATTTACATCCATCCAGTCCCTGGAATGATGCCAAATACCCGGAGAGGTGTTGTGCAAAGTGCATAAGTGTATTTTGTGTACACAAAGCATGAAGGCTATTTTAAATGGGAACAGATACAGTTAATAAAGCCTTTAAAAAAAAGGACTTAGAAGCCATATAAAACAATAATAATGTCGTGATTGGTACAGTTATAAGAAATGCTAAAGGTATTTTCATAAATTCACATTATAAACTTGTTACTATATAAGGTTCTATGTATAAAAGAGCTTAGTCACTGTGAATCAGAGCTATAGAAAGTCAGTATCTGTGGATATATACACTGTACCTTTAACTGAACCAGGAAGTCCCCTGAAATAACCCCTCTCCCCTTGGTTTTGAAACAACATGCTCAGACATGAAACAACATGTCCAGACTTATAACTAGAAGAGGGCTCAGTTAGGTGATCCCACCAAAAAGATATAAAAAGCCTCTTCACTAAGTTCAGTCTAGCAGAGTTCAGTCCAGTGGGGCTCAATCATGAGGGAGAAGAGAGGCAGACAAACTGATGAATACAGATGAGAAGGATCTTAGGAGCTCTAAGATCCAGGACTGTATTTTGTGAGAAACTACTGATGTTAAAAGTAGTGATTTTCTTTGCAATTTTGGTTGTTTTTAGTTATTATTTTTCTAATCTTTGAAAAATAAATATCACACCATGATGTGTTAAACCTGTAAATTTGCCTTGTCTGAAGTTTATTCCCACACTCTGTGACATGCGACATGAGTGAATCAATTTGGGAGAAGTCACTTGGGCAAAGGCAAAATGGCAAGGATGTAAATGGTGACTGACAAAACACAGCGATCACCAAAAGAGTGACACTGTTTTTGCTTTTTTTGTGGGAGCCCCCCCTTGCCCCCCACACTCTCCTTCTATAGATAATCAACTGTGGGTGGGGGACTTGGGGGGTGGTGAAAGTCGAAGGTGGCTGTTTCAGCAATTGCTGTTGTTCCCGGTCACAGTTATTCTGTTGCCGTTCTTGTCATTGCCCAGATCATGGGATACCATGATTCTGGGCATTTTCCAGTAACAAGCAGATAGGGAGGATGAGTTGGAAAACTTTTCTCAGGAAAGAGCTCTTAATGCTCCCATCTGCTTCTCCACTTAAATTTCACTTCTTCCAAGTGCAGGCAATTAAGCTTTTGCCTATCCCCTTGTTCCATATGTAAGCTAAGCTGCTTACTCTTATGATATCAATGTCTCTGTTTTTTTTTATTAACACTGGTGCATTACAGGGACTGCTCAGCCCTGTCCCTGTTCCCCCACCTGGTAGCCTGGCAGCCACCTCCCTGTCCACCAAGCCCCATATCCACCATGGATTTCCTCCCCCCATGGAGGGGTCAGGAAGAGGAGGGCTAATCCTCACCCAACTGGAGACTCTCATCCAGATTTCTGGGTCAGTGAACATGTTACTGTGGTGGGTGGTGGCAGGCAAGGCTTCATGTAGTCTGCAACTGTCATTTTCCCACTTTTTCTCCTGCTGTCTCTGCCATGGTGTAGGTGCATGTACATGGAGGCATACACATGCTACAACTGCAGCCCCTCACTTCATGCTGCTTGAGCTGCCAGCGCTACCTCTGGGCCTCCAACCAGGGGCTATCAAGGGCTGAGTAAACAAGGCTCCCTCCTCCCGGCAGAGGAGAGCTGTCCTCCAGTCACTCAATCCTCCCTCCCCAGATGACCCTCAGTGACCCAAGCTCATTCATGAACCAAGGTCACCGGCATGCTGAGAGGTAAGGCACATAGTGCCTCAGCCCTCTGTGCCATGGGGCCAACCATCACATTCCTGTTACCTTTAAATCCTCTACTATCAGTAGGGGGGTGAGGATATAGCATGCACCGAGCAGGAAAGGGATCTTGGGTCTATCATCTATGATGACCTCAAGGTAGGGAAACAGTGTGACAAGGCAGCAGGTAAAGCAAATAGGATGCTGGGATGTACAGGCAGGGGCATCACCAGCAGGAAAAGGGAGGTCATAATTCCACTATACAAGACACTAGTGAGGCCCCACCTGGAGTACAGTGTAAAGTTCTGGAAACCATACCTACATAAGGACATAGACAGGGTAGAGAAGGTTCAGAGGAGGGCAACAAAGATGGTGCATGGATTGCATCACAAGTCCTATGAAGACAGGTTGAAGGAACTGAACATGTACTCCCTGGACGAGAGGAGGGAGAGAGGGGATATGATAGAGACATACAAGTATCTCACAGGGAGGAACAGGGTGCAGGAATACACTATTTTTAAGTGAAAAAGATGTTCCAGGACTAGAGGCATGGGATGAAGTTGGAGGAGGACGATTCAAAGGAAACATGGGAAGAATTTCTTCAGAATGGGTGGTGGACAAGTGGAACACCCTGCCAGAGGAAGTGGTGGGGGCTGAAACAATCACGGGATTTAAGAATGCATGGGATAGACATAAAGGAATTCTGGAGGTCGGGTAAGGGGCAACAGACTTCTAGAAAAACGTAAACTGAACTTACAAGCACAAATGGGCAGACTGGGTGGGCCATAGGCTCTTATCTGCCGACACTGTCTATGTACCTATGTATCTATGTACTATTTCTTTCCCTTTTTATGTGGATGTTATTTCTCCATGGAGCTCCAGCTACAACCCCCCTGCACTCCTTCATCCCCCCGGCGCCATCCCCGGACATGAGACCCCCTCCCTTCAGCACCCCGTGACTTACCCTTCAAGGCAGGGTGGTGGGGAGTGACTCAACCCACCCCAATGGATCCATGCCAGGGAGGCATCCTCCGGGAATGGCGCCGGGGAACGACGTCGTGCTGCTAGGCTCCATTTTTTTTTTCCTGTATTTTCCTCCCTGTGGGCATGGCGTGCAATGATGCCAGCGACTGAGTGCACACACGCTCCCGTGTGCACACTAGTCAAGCGTCTGCCACGTCCCGCCTCCCCCCTTGACTTGCGGCTGCATGCTGTCAATCCCCAGCCTCCGCTAGGGGTCAGGCAAGCACCGGCCACCCGAATCCCCCCACCCCGTAGATGGAGAGCAGTTCTCCAGATGCTCAATCCATCTCCTCCCCACTGACCCCCGGCAACCCATGCCCATTCCCGAACACGGGTCGCTGGCGTGGCGCGAGGTGTAGCGACCAGTGCCTCAACCCTCAGCGCCACCGGGCCGGCCCTTTCTTACCTTTTTAATCTTCTACTTGTATGGCAACCTCCAGAATGAAAATTCTGGTCCTGGTAGTCCTGCTGGAGCATCTCAGAGTCTGTCAAGGATCTGGGTTGATCCATGAACAGATCTTGGGAAGTAGTGTTGTTTTGTTTCTTTCCTTGTTTTTTGGGATTGGGATTAAGAGTTCTCATTTCATGGTCAAAGCATCCGAAGAGATGACTTCTGATACTTCAACTTGGATGGGTTTCTCTTTCTTTTGTGGGGTTGTCACCACAGGTTGGACATCCTCCATCAGTATTGTGCTTTGCCTACTAGCCACTCCATTCCATTCCTTTCATTTCTTTTTTACTGGCTAGACGCGATCTGATGATTTTTGTAGGGCACAATAATAAAACTCTTTAAAGTTGTTAGCCCCTTGTTTTGAATCCTCATCTGCCCCCAATAAACATTCTTTACCTCATGGAAGAAGTCCCTGTGGTTCTGATTTTGTCTATACCTTGTTTGGTATGCTGCCTCTCTGGCCTCCCGCATAGTGTGGTATTTTCCAAACTTTTTCTTTAGGCGCTTATATACAATGCTTCTAGAGCATGTCACATCCCTATGAAGGTCAGTGAGTCAGGTTATATATCTGAGGTCTAGTTCGCACCTGATAAGCCTCCTTGAGCCTCCTTGTTTGTAACCTTCAGGGTAGGGCTGGGTGAAATTTATCCACTGCCAGTGGAATTCTGGTGAAATGCTGATTTTTCTTCCACGAAATTTCACGATATTTTCACAAAACCTTCACACAGTTTTGCCAAAATTGTGATTTGGTTATTTCTTTATAATTTGAAAAGTATTTGTACCAAGTTTCATATCTCTATCTTTACAAATTACTGAGTTATAATACTAAAAATGTTTGGAAATTTTTAAATTAAACTTCACTACTACATAAAATAAAAGTGTTTGTCCAAACTGCATTACATTTGTCATGGTTTCTTTACCAAGGTCCATACAGACATTTGCTAAGTTTAAGATCTCTAGCCTTAAAAGTGTCTGAGTTATAAGCCTCCAAGTTTTCAGAAATTTAAATATTAAATTTCACAATTATGTAAATTGCAGAATTTTAAACCCCTATAAGTTTAAAACTAGAGAACAGAATATCACCAATGTTAGATTGATTGACTCTAAATATTAAGTATTAAGGCAACCCCCATGGCCTAGTATCAGAGATTCATGCTACCATTGCCATACTGACAACCCAGGTTTGGAAGCAAGCCTGGGAAGTTGTGTTGGGAGGCAGGCCATGGCTAAAACTTACACTTTACATAACCATTACATCTTTTCTTAGCAGCTTTTGTGACTCTGCCAAGAAAGTATGCATCTTTGTTTCCAATTATCAAGCTCCACAGGTGGCTAAGTTGTATGCATAGAAATATTTTCAGACATTGTCACATGAGTATTACATTGCCAGACATTGGGACCCTATAACCTCTTTGCTCCTAACTCAAATGTTTGAAAACTTGGCATGGGGGCATACATGGCAAATCAAAACTAAAAGCTTTAATACATTTTAAACGTGTTATACTTTACTATTAGAGCTGTGAAAAACTGCAATGGTTTACCAAAGGAGGTTATGGAAGCAAGGCCATTTGACAAATTCAAACATAAGTTAGATGAATACATGGACACAACATTTATTGTTAGATAATGCTGAAAGGCAGGTAGACATTCCCAATAGACACAACAATCGTCTTATGTCATCGTAACTTACAGTATATGTTAACCTAAGTGTCTATGAATTCACTAGGGTTTACACATACACACATTGCATATAGACCATTTGTTATTTCAGGATGAGTAATTAGGTTTATTTTGCAAACAAAACTTATCTTTTAAAGTAATGCCATGGTTTACCTCTTGGCAGACCTGATTAAACAAGTTAAGCTACTGTACAGTGCATAACCATTAGAATTCAATGAAAATCAGATTTGATTCCACCCTAAATTATACTTATCCCAGAATATGCCTTTTAGCAAAAGTATTATGAAATAAATACTTCAATTTGTTATTTGACATGGAAGGGAACCTCTTTATCTGCAGTCCTGGCAGGGAAGCAGGAGGTCTATGTGCTGACAGATTCTGAAATCACTCATCCAGTTCTGTTTCTTCTCCATAAAGCATTGTTTTTCATGTAGCATTGTCTTGCTAAGTTGGATAAGGTGTTAGGATCTCAACAAAAGTTAAACATTTAAGGGCTAGAGTCTGCTACTGGTGCATGACAGTGTAGATAAGTCTTTTTCTGTCTCACCATAGCACTCTGATGCTGTCCAATGGAAAGGGTTCAATAAACTTTTGTGAGTCCATGTTTAAATGCAAAAACAAACCGCTTTTTTAAATCAAATCAAATCAAATTTAATTATGATGCGATTTTCCAAAGCCAAAGCACAAATACAGAGTAAAAACACATATACAAAAAAAACATTTATAAATAACGAACAACAGTAATAAATTAAATAGCGTCTCCAAATGCCAGGCCAAAAAGATATGTTTTTAATGAAGACTTGAAAGTCTCAGTGGACAGGCAATCTCTAATGCGATGAAGTAGAGAGTTCCAGAGGGTTGGGGCTACAAAAGGAAAAGCCCTAGCACCTGATGTTTAAAGACAGACCCTGGGAACCTCTAGCAATTCCTCATCAGTGGAGTGGAAAGGGTGGAGGGGGCAGTAGGGCTGAAGGAGGTCTTGCAAGTAACCCGGTCCCTGTCCATGTAGGGTCTTATAGGTCAGCAACGTGACCTTGAAGGTGATCCTCCATCACAGTGGCAACCAGTGCAGTTTGTGCATCACAGGAGTGATATGACTAGTTCTTGACAGCCCAGTCAGCAACCTGGCTGCAGCATTCTGCACCAACTGCAGGTGATGGAGATCCGCCCCCAGTAACCCTAGGTATAGAGTATTGCAGGAATCAAGAAGGGAGGACACAAAGGTGTGAACAAAAGTAGGAAGGTTCTTGGGTGTAACAAGGTGCTTTATCTGGGCGATGTTCCTCAGATGGTAAAATGAGGACTTGACAGCTGCTGACATCTGTGCTTTTAGTGTCAGTTTGTTATCAAGTACAACTCTCATGTTCCACACCCATTCTGAAGGTTTCATCTGATTACCCCCAAGCACAAGGCCAGACGGTTGCCCAGGAGTCAACTTCTCGACCCACTGACCTGGGTCCACCACCAACACCTCAGTCTTATCTGGATTTAATCTCAACCAGTTAGCACTCATCCAGTCCTGAATCTCAGCAAGGCAGCTGTTAAAAATTGAGACTGCACTGTTCTGTTCAGGTACAAAGGACATGTAGAGCTGGGTATCATCTGCATAGTAGTGAAAACCCAGCCCATACCACCTTATAATGTCTCCTCACGGCAACATATACACCGTGAACAACATGGGAGATAGCACGGAACCCTGCAGCACCCCACAAGGTGGGGAGAAGAGAGCAGAGGAAAAAAACACAGACACCACCCCCTGAGTCCTGCATGTGAGGAAAGAATAAAACCACCTGAGGACTGTCCCTGACAGTCCACAGAATAGCCGCAGGCATTCCAGCAACACCCCATGGTCCACGGTGTCAAATGGTGCAGAGAGATTAAGGAGGACCAAGATCGAATGATTTCTCTGATCCCTTGCTATCAGGAGATCATTAAATACTCAAACTAATGCAGTCTCTGTACTGTGCCTCTTCCTGAAACCGGACTGGAGAGGATCATAGACTTTGTGGGTGGTAAGAAAGTCCTCGAGCTGCAACACGACTATCTTGTCAATAACCTTGCCCAAAAAGGACAGGTTAGAGATGGGTCTGTAGTTCTCGAGACAGTCTGGGTCACAGGAATGTTTCTTTAAAAGGGGTGTCACCACAGCCTCCTTCAAGGAGTCAAGGAACCCCCCCGGTCCAGCAAACACCAGACTATCACAGCAAGGATTGGTCCGATGACATCCAAACACCCCACAATTAGATGAGTTGGACCAGGATCCAAACTACAGTAAGTCGATCGCAAGCCCAGAATGATCTTCATGATGTCCACTATCACTGGCTGTTCTAAATCTGTCCAGACAGACTGGGTGCCTGTGCCCTCACATCGATCATCACCATACTCATCTGAACTTGTCAAGCAGATCTTTGACCTGATGGAGGACACCTTATCTGCAAAGAATTGAGTGAACTCATCACACCTAAATTGTGAAAAGGCTCTCTGGCCCTGAAGGCAGGCTGGATTGCACAGCCTATCCATGATCCAAAAGAGCTGAGCCATTCGATTCCTTGCTGCAGCAATCTCCCTGGACAGGAATTCTGCCTTCTTACGGGAGATTTCTGATTGATAGTCCCCATAATGGGCCATCAACCTAAGTCTGTCCTCCTCCAGGTCAGAGTTCCTCCAACAACGTTCCAACTGTTGCCCAACTCTCCTCAACTGCCTCAAGGTCCCACCAAACTAAGGGGACAGAGGGTGGAGCAGGAGATGGCAAACTCAGACAAGAGCTATGGCACCTCACTATTATAGTGCATCACTAGGCCCCACAGATCCAAGCATTCCAACTGCCTACTTGATAGGTCCAGCACTGCCATCAGACCCTCTGGGGTAACACCCCTCAAAGGGCTGTACTGAACCATCTCTAAAGGAGCAGGTCTTACAGGGGGAGCCCCAAAACTGAACCTTATAGAGTGATGGTCCGACCATCCAACTGGTTCCACCACCAATTTAGTGGCCTCCATCCCCAGGAGAAAACCCAGGTCCAGGGAGTGACTCTGAAAATGGGTTGCAGCAGTAACTACCCGTGAAAAGGCCAACAAAATCAGTTGAAGGAAATTTTGACCAAAATGCGACAGTTCATCCTTGACCCAGTCATTGAAATCCCCCAGGACCCACCACCTGGAGGATTCCAACACCTTGTCGACCACGAAATCTGCAACTTCTTGCAGGAAAGCTTTCTCATCTCCAGGTGGACAGTAGATGAGGAGAATCCTGCTGCTCACACCTGCACCCATGATACACTCAAAAGACCTTTTGGTTCCACAGGAACCTCTACAAGGCCCAGTTCCATCTTAAAACAGATGGCTACACCCCACCCCTATGATTCAATCTCAGGCAGTGTGTCACCGAGTAACTGGCTGGAACAGCTGACTCCAATACCGGTCCAGCATTCTCACCCAGCCAGGTCTCGGTAATGCAAACCAGGTCAGATGTCTCAACAAGATCAGCAATAATTGCTGTCTTGTTCTTTATTGATCTGGCATTGCATAACACCACCGGCGTTGGATGAGAGGTCTTGGAAGAATGGGTGACTTACCCACTATCAGCAGAGCCCTTGAGTATGGGTACCAGGCAGAAAAAAAACCTTTTCTGGACCCATTTTGCCCCAGGGCACCTCCTGGACCTCACTACCCCAATCCTCTTTGTCTAAGGCAGGAAGAAACCAAAGTATGTCTAGGTCAGGAAGCAAAAGACATGTGCACAGGCCCCTTTGTCTTGTCTATCTGTCCTGCAAAAAGACCCCAGAATGCATGTGAGCTCATTTTATTATGTGCAGAGCCAAGCCCCTCTTTTTGCATTATTTATTTGTTTTTTGATCAAAAGTTAAGCATCTCTTTACCAAGTCCTCATTATGCTTTATTCATCAATCATTTGATGAAAATGTCAAGGCTACTTTATCAGAAATTTGCTTGTATTTCTACAGCAGTCTCATTAACCTTTTGGTCCTTCAGTCACAAAAAATATTCCAAGATGTCAATGTGGGCCCTTTTATGTTATGGAAGTCATCTGACCTTTGAAGTACATCTCTCAATGGAATGTCTGAAATCTGTGGATCATCATTTGATCTAGCATCTGGTAATTTTGCATGTTTCTGCATGTCTTAAACTGTTTCTTTTTCCAAGTTTCAATGGAGATAATCAGTTTGATGAAGCTTGTAGTCCATACCCCATGACATGTTATGCATCATATCCTTAATAAGAATTGTTTTACTAAGGGATGATAAGTAATTCTAATATAAAACAGTAAATTCAGAGTGTTAGCTCTGATTACATTAATAATAATATTATATATTTTGTACCTTAGCCTAATGTTTCCTACATCATTCCCCCACTTGAAGTGAAAGCCTATCGCAAACCTCACTTTCAGTTCAAGGTTTAATTAATAATAATAATCATAATAATAATAAGTTTATTTTTAAGGCACCTTTCAGAATAACAAGGCTCCTAAACAATTTAAAAGAACACATCAAATGTCCAGATCATGAAATAGTATAAAACAGATAATCCAGTACAAAATTATTCATTCACTGAAAGCTTGAACCCACAGGTGTGTTTTTAAAGCTTGTTTGAATCCCTCCACGGTCAAGCACTCCCGTAACCGACGGGGTAGAGAATTCCAGAGGGTTGGAGCCATGTGCATGAATGCCCGGGCAACAGAAGATTTCAGACACACCCTCGGAATCTCTAGCAGCCCTCATCAGCTGAGTGGAGCAATTGTCCAGGGCAGTAGGGGACCAGAAGCTCTTTCAGGTAATCCAGGCCTAGTCTGTGTAGGGCTTTAAAAGTCAGGTGACCGACATTAAAGGTGATCCGCCACTGTGCTGGCAGCCAGTGCACTCTGTACTGCACCGGCATAATATGGCATGATCTAGAAGTTCCCACCAAAAACCAGGCCACAGGGTTCTGCACTAGTGGCAAGCAGCAGATTTCCACCCCAGGTCACCCTAGGTAAAGGGAGTTCAGTAATCAAGGTGCAAGGTCACAAAGGCATGGACCAGCATAGGAAGATCACTGGATGGAACAAGGTGCTTGATTGTGGAGATATTCCTCAGATGGTAAAAGGAGGATTTGACAATGGCTGACACCTGTGTATGCAGTGTCAGCCCCTTGTTAAAAATTACCCCCAGGTTTCACACCCGTTCAGAGGTCAGGAGTGACACGCCACAAAGAAAAAGCCCTGAGGGTGAAACCAACTTGGCCCCCCCTATCCGGCACGCCAGATCCACAACCAACACATCAGTCTTTTCCGAGTTCAACTTTAGTCAATTGGAATCCATCCACTCCTGGATTTCTGTGAGGCAGCTATTAAAGGCTGAGAGAGCTCCATCTTGATCAGGTGCAAAAGAAAGGTAGAACAGGGTATCATCAGCATAGCAGTGAAATCTTAGCCCATACCTTCTTACAATGTCTCCGAAGGGCAGCATGTACACTGCGAACAACATGGGGGATAGCACTGAGCCCTGAGGAACCCCACAAGACAGAGAAACTGGGTCCAAGGAATAAACCCCAGACACCATTTTCTGAGTTCTTCCAGTGAGGAAAAATGTAAACCACCTGATGACTGTACCTGACAATCCACAGATGAACCTCAGGTGGTCAAGCAGAACCCCATGGTCCACAGTGTCAAATGCTAATGAGAGATCTAGAAGAACCAAGATGGAATGTTTTTTCCGATCTCTAGCCATCAGGTTATCATTGAGCACCTGAACCAACACTGTCTCAGTGCTATGTCTCTTTCAAAATCTGGACTGGAGGGATTCATAGATGCCATGGATGGTCAAATGGTTCTCCAGCTGCACAGCCACTACTTTCTCAATCACCTTCCCTTAAAAGGTAAGGTTAAAGATTGGTCTGTAGTTTGCATGGCAGTCTGGGTCCAAAGAAGTTTTTTTAAGAGGAGTGTTACCACCACCTCCTTCAGGGAGCTAGGAAACTCACCTGTTTCCAAGGAACACCAGACTATCCATGCTAGGACCGGACCAATAGAATCAATATGACCCAAGATCAGGGAATTTGGTCCTGGATCCAAACTACAGCATGTAGGGCAAGCACCCTGGACAATCTTCATGACATTCATGAACTCTGGTCAGTTAAAGGTACTCCGGGAAAGCTGAGAATTAGTGGCCTCAATCCAATCCACAGCAATGTCCATAGAGTGTGCAGGTTGGAGTATTGCCCTGATGTCAGCCACCTTAGATGCAAAGAATCAAGCAAGTTCATTGCACTCTATTTGCAAAAAGGCTTTTCGAACTTGCAGACAGGCTGGGTTGCACAGTATGTTTACTGTTCAAAAAAGCTGAGCTGCTCAATTCTGAGCAGCCGCAATCTCCCTGGACAGTAACTCTGCCTTCTTACGGGTGATTGCAAATTGATAGACTTGATAATGATCCATCAATCTAAGGCAGTCAGCATCAAGGGTGGATTTCCACCAGGAACTCTCTAACCTTCGTCCTAGTCACTGCATCTTCCTCAAATTCCCGTCAAACCATGGAGACCGAGGGCAAAAGGGGAGAGGATGAACACAGACAGGAGCAATGATATCCAGGGCTGCCAAAATGGCTGAGTTATAGGCCGCCATGAGGGTCTCTGGATCACTGCTTGCCACTAGGAGGGGTGATACATCAAGTACCGCTGCCAGGCCTTCGGAACTTACATCTTGTAAAGGACGATACCTGACCATCTCCACAGGGGCAGGCCGATGAAGGGGGCACTAAAACTAAACCCTACAGTGTAATGATCAAACCATACCAATGGTTCCACCCCCAAATCAGAGGCCTCGATCCCCAGGATGAAGACTAAATCAAGAGAGTGACCATGTTCATGGGTAGCAGTGGAAACTATCTGTGTAAGGCCCAGAGATGTCATCAACTGGCAGAAGTGTTTTCCAAATTGTGAGAGTTTGTCATCAATCCAGGCACTTGAATTTGCCAAGGAGCATCAGCCTGGGTGACTCAAATGACATGCCAATGATGGAGTCTGTGACTTCCTAAAGGAACAGCTTCTCATCTCCAGGTGGGTGGTAGATGAGGGTGATCCTACACCCTACACCTGCTACTATGGTACACTCAAATGACTCAGCCTCCTCAACTGGTACATTTGTGAGGTTAAGTTTGGGCTTGAAACAGACCACAGCCCCCCTCCCCCCATGATCCAATCTCGGGCAGTGGATCATTGAGTATCCAGCTGGAGTTAAAGCCTCCAAAATGGGGCCAGAGTTCTCATCCAGCCAGGTCTCAGAGATGCAATCCATGTCCATAGTTCCATCAAGATCTGCAATGATTTCAGTCTTGTTTTTTAACAGACCTGGAATTGTTTAACACTGCCTGTGTTGAATGGACCTCCCAGGCTGCCCGAACCACCTGCCCACTCAAATTTGTAGTGCCCTTGGGTATGGAAACCAGACATGGCGGACCACGATCCTGGTTACATTTCACCCCAGGGCATCTTCTGGATCCTACAACCCCGATACGATGGCCCTGCTCATTAACACTCCATTGTTCGCAACCCCCCATCCTTTTCCTCCCCCTATGAGCAACACCCAGCACCCTATAGTGCTGGTAAACTGTTAACTACAAAGAGAGGAAAAAGGGGTGCAGGGCACGGAGAGCAGAGGGTGAATAGCACACAACCGCGGGGGCAGGGATCCAACACATTCTGGTGACTAAAGTATCAAGACAGCACTCATTTAACTAAGTCAATTATCTGCCTAAAAACAACATACAAAATAACTTAAATATAAAATAAAATTACACAAACCACTTACTAAGAGGAATATCCCTCAGACATCCATCCCCCATAATAAAATAAATAAAAATAAAAAAAACTAAACTTTTATAGCACAAAAATAAACCAAAAAACTATAATAAAAGAAAAGAAATAAATACAACAAAAAAAATCAACAAAATCTTCAACTCTCCATGCCCTTCCATAGCCTCAGGAGATAAGCAAAACAATATTAAACTAACACTAATAAGTTAAAACTTTAAATCATAAGGTCCGAAACAACAGTTTAAATGAAACAAAATCAGTTAAAGATACTACTAATGGTTATACACATTCACGTGCTTTAATACAGTAAATGAAATATTAATTTCACATTGATTTCAATACTTTGAGGTAGGAGATAGCATTGAATATACATCATAATATAGCACCACATATAGGAGGGTAATAAGGCTTCATATGAGAGTATACATTTCACGTAAATGCTTGTTTCACATTGACATCTATTTTGTCTTCTTTTCATACTCAAACATTTTCAGAGACACAAATCCATAAACGTTTATCAAAAAATTAGTCCTTGACTCTGGTGTCAATCTTCATATCCTTACAGTGATCTTGCGGTAGATGTCTCAAGATCTGCTTCTGTATCCTTATCTGATATTTTAAATTATGGATGTTTGCATGCATGATAAGTTTTCAACTGATTGATATCTACCCACTTAAGTACAGTTTTACCTGTGCCCTTTTTGTTAATCTCAATTTGGTAGGCTACAGGGAACATTTTTTTTCTTAATGATAGAAGGTCTGTTCTAAGTATGTATCAATTTCTTATGCATGTCCTTACTGGATTCCTGCTATATTTAAAACAAACCACCTTGTTTCCAATTTGGTATTCCTTGGGAGTTGCTTTTGTTATAAAAGGCCTAAGAACATTTAATGTCTCTCTGTCTACGTTTCTTTGCACAAATGCAAAGACTTCTTTAAGGTACTGTCTTAGACTGGTTCAATATTCATGTGATATACTGTAGAAGCACCAGCTAATGTTTCATCCCATCTTGTATACAAGAGGTGAAGGAGAATTACCACCCTTTCTACCAGTCATCATTTCAAAAGGTAATATTTCTGTAGATTTACTAGGGGTTGCCCTTATCACCATTAAAACAAGTCTGGTCAGATCCACCATGGTTGCATAATGAAGTTAATGAAGTTGTGTGGAATTGTTAAGGAGGTATGGAGAAACAACACAATGATTTGTAAGTAGTATGATTTGTTTTAGTTTCTGTTCTAAGAAAGGCATATACATGATTAGGACAATGTATGGAGGTGTACATTTTAATGGAAGGAATAGGAAGCTTACAAAAAAAAAACAGAGCAAATGCCATTGATGTAGGTGTTATTCCAGATGATATTGGCCAGACAGACAATTTTTAAAGAAAACACAATTGCACATATCCCAATAATGCAAAGCATCAAGGGAAACATATGCAAATCCCCATGATGGTACAGAAGGTGGCAGTTCATGAAAAAGTAATGGCTGGCATATGTTCAGCCTTGGGATTTACACAGTTTTTTTTGTTGTTGTTTAAGAGAAACAGGGTTTTTGTCCATGAGGTGATATAAGTTATATTTAAGCAATGTGTTGATGTCAGGAAAGCAAGTGTGATGGTGATGGACTGTTAGAGAAAATTCGATATTAACTTTCAGAGCGGGTCACTTTTGATAAGGGCAAGGTAGTTATGCTTGTGATAATGGGAATATTAGGAAAGTATGAGGTCTATGCAGAAGTGGAGTACAAATATGCACAGTTTCATAAGTATGTGCTCAAAGTGCAGGCAAATGTGATATGCAGGTTTGTTTTAGAAATAGTTCAAAGTTTTGAAACTACTAAAAAGACAAACTACAAACCAGAACATGGTGGAAAAATGATTAGATTTGTCTACAAGCACTATCTTCTATGCAAGTTCTGCATTCTGGGAAGATTACCTGGGACAAGATGCAATGAAAAAAACTGAATAGCAGGTTCCAGGGAGTATAAACCCACCAGGAATGCTAACATCCTGTTTCTAGTGTCCCTGATAAAATAAAATAAAAAATAAAGCTTGAGATTTTTTTAATGTCAGCTCTGATCAGAATAGCTCCTAAAATCACCAATTGTTTTCTTGTTCAATGTTTTCTGAAACATACTTCTCAAACTTAAAAGAAAGAACACTCTTTATCATCAAAGCATGTACAATATTTACCAAGTATTGTGCCCATGATTAAAATAATTTGAACCTCCTCCCCAAAAATGTGCACTGACATGAAACTGCATGTGTAACTTTAAAGACATTAAAAAATGTATTTATAAATGCATTACTAACACCAATGCTTCATAATAACAATAATTTTAATAATAAATAATAATAATGCTTTGTTATGCGCCTTTCAGATATCAAGGTGCAATACAGTAAGTCAATAAAACACCAGAAGAACAGAATCATCTTCATAAAATAACAGTACAAATCAGCAATCAATGCTACCATATGCTTTTACCCAGAAAAAAGATTTTAGGGCCTGTTTAAAGCTCCCCACAGTCGTGCACTCCCTAATCCGATGGGTAGAGAATTCCAGAGGGATGGGGCCACGAACATAAAGGCATGGGTCCCAGCAGATTTTAAAGTCACCCTCAGACTCTAGAAACCCTTTGTTGGCCAAGTGGAGCAGTCTCACAGGATGGTAAGGAGTCAGGAGCTCTTTCAGGTAGTCAGGGCCCAGTTCGTGCAGGGCATTATAAGTCAGTAATCCAACTTCGGGGGTGATCCACCACTGAACTGGCAACAGTGCAGTTCCTGCAGCACCGGTGTGATATGGGAAGATCTAGGAGTTCCCACCAACAACCGGGCTACAGAATTCTGCACCAGCTGCAGGCAGTGGATATCAACCCCCGGAAGCCAAAGTACAGGGAGTTGCAGTAATCTAAATGCGAGGTCACAAAGGCATGGATTAATGTTGGCAGAACACCAGACGGAACAAGGTGCTTGATCCTAGTGATGTTTCTTAGGTGATAGAAAGATGAATTGACCACAGCTGACACCTAGAAACATAGACTTTGACGGCAGATAAGGACCACTTGGCCCACCCAGTCTGCCCATTTCCCTACCTATTGGATAAGCTGTAGATTCTAGTTAACCAACAGCCTACTTCCTGCAACCCCCCACTATAATTGCCTTATGTGTGTCCCATGCATGTTTGAATTCCCCTACTGTTTAAGACCCCACAGCCTCTCCAGGAAGGTGGTTCCATGCATCCACCACTGTCTCCATGAAAAAGAATTTCCTCACATTACCCCTGAGCCATCCCCCCTCTAACTTTAAATTGTGCCCCCTTGTTCTTACACATCTCTTTTTCTGAAAGATGCTACCCTCCTGGACTTTGTTGATTCCCTTGAGGTACTTAAAAGTTTCTATGATGTTCCCCTGTCCCTCCTTTCATCAAGGGTATGCATATTAAGCTCTCTCAGTCTCTCTTCATATGGTTTCTGATGTAGACCCTGCACCATTTTAGTTGCCCTCCTCTGGACTGCTTCCATCCTGTCTATGTCCTTGCGTAGGTGAGGTCTCCAAAACTGCATGCAGTACTCCAGATGGGGTCTCACCAACTGTCTGTATAGAGGGATAACCACTTCCCTTTTTCTACTTGTGATGCCCCTCCCTGTTCATCCCAGCATCCCCCTGGCTCTCCTTACTGACTTCTCACATTGCTTACCCACCTTTACGTCATCTGATGTGTCTACAACCAGATCCTTTTCCATTATTGTTGTCTTTACTACCTCCCCTGCTATTATGTACTCTTCTCCTGGATTTTTATTTCCCAGGTGCATTACTTTGCACTTCTTTGCATTGAATCTAAGTTGCCATATGTCTGACCATTCCTCCAACCTTGCCAAGTCCCTTCTCATCCTTTCTACCTCCCCTTGTGTATCAACTCCGTTACAGATCTTTGTGTCATCTGCAAAGAGGCATACCTTTCCTTCCAGACCCTCTGTAATGTCACCTATAAAGAAGTTAAAGAGGACTGGACCCAGTACTGAGCCCTGAGGTACTCCACTAGTAACCCCCCTTTCTTCAGAATGTGTTCCATTCACTATTACCTTTTGTGTCCTGTTGTGCAGCCAGTTTGCTACCCAGGCTACAACCCTGGGACCCACTCCCAGGCTGGTTAACTAGATTATTAATCTTTTGTGTGGGACTGTGTCAAATGCCTTGCTAAAGTCTAGGTAGGCCATATCCACAGCCCCTCCCTGGTCTATTACTTTGGTCACCCAGTCAAAGAAATCTATTAGATTCATTTGACATGACCTTCCTGCTGTGAATCCATGCTGCTTTGGGTCCTGTGCACTCTGGCCTCTAGGTACTCAACAATTCTTTCTTTCAGTAGTGATTCCATCATTTTCCCCACCACTGAGGTCAAACTAACAGGTCTGTAGTTTCCTGCTTCTGCCTTGCTCCCACTTTTGTGAAGGGGAATCACATCTGCCCTCCTCCAGTCCTCAGGTACCACCCCTTCTTCCCATGATTTGTTAAAAAGTGTGGTTAGTGGTGTCACTAGGTCCTCCCTTAGCTCTTTTAGGATTCTAGGGTTAATCCTGCCAGGCCCCATTCTTTGTCCACCTTGAGTTTTAGGAGTTCTTTCAGTACTCTTTCTTCTGTAAATGGACTGGCATCAACCCCACTATCCAGAGTGCTTCTACTGTTTGGTTTAGGTAACTCCTGCTCCTCTTCTTTTGTGAATACTGAGCAAAAGTATTCATCCAGTACCTCTGCCTTTTCACTGTCCCCCCTCTGCCCACCTCCCCTCTCCTTTATTAATTTTCACTATTCCTCCCTTAACCTTTCTATGCTCCCTAATGTACCTATAAAAGGTTTTATCCCCCTTCTTAACTGAGTTGGCTATCTTTTCCTTGGTTTGGGCCTTTGCTTTTCTGACTACCTTCCCCACTTCTTTCTGCTTTAATTGATATAGTTCCCTGTTTTGCTTCGTCTGTGATTCCTTATACTTTTTGAATGCAGCCTTTTTCTCCTTAACCTTCCCTGACACCTCTTTTGAGAACCATAGTGTTTTTTTTTATTCCGCTTTGTTTTCTTTATTTGTTTCACACAAAGGCTTGTTGCCTCCATGATGGCAGTTTTGATTTTTCTCCATTGTTCTTTCACCCCTCCTTTCTGGCCATTTGCTAATGCATTCCTCAGGTATTCACCCATTATGCCAAAGTTAGCCCTTCTAAAGTCCAGTATCCTTGTCTTTGTATGGCTTGTCTCCATGGTTGTATTTATTGTGAAGCACACTGTGCAGTGGTCACTTGTTCCCAGATGTCTACTGACCTCTACATTTGTGATCCTCTCTCCATTTGAGAGTACCAGGTCTAATATTGCTCCTTCCCGAGTGGGTTCCACCACTAGCTGTCTAAGACATGCCCCCTGTAGGGAATCGAGAATGACCCTGCTCTTGGATGTGGCTGCAGTCCATATCGCCCAGTTAACATCTGGCATATTCAGGTCTCCCATCAACAGTATTTCCCATTTTTTAGCCATTTTGAGAATGCCATCTATCATTTTCTTGTCCATTTCCTCCCCTTGAGACAGGGGTCTGTATACAACCCCTGTGCAGAATGTGATGCCATTCCCTGTCTCCAAGGTGACCCAGAGTTCCTCTTGTCCTCCCCCTTTACTTTTTAGTTCTGTAGCTTTGATCACTTCCCTTATGTAGAGAGCTACTCCTCCTCTTCTTTTACCCTCCCTGTCCGTTCTGTAGATTGTGTACCCTGGTATGTTGACATCCCAGTCATGGTTCTCCATGTACCATGTTTCTGTGACTGCCACAATATCCAAGTATTCCTCTTCCATCAAGGCTACCAGCTCTGGAAGCTTGTTTCCAAGACCACAGGCATTGGCACTCATTGTCCTCCATTTAATGTGGGCTTTATCCCTTTTTACCCCATCCCTGCTCTTATTGCCCTTGTCCATTTTTCCATTTACCACTGTCCTGCCCTCTGTCAAGCTCTGTACCTCAGTGTTTACCCTACTACCTGCCATGTTTTGTGGCAGGAGGCTTGAACTTTCCTGTTTCCTATCAGCACCCCCCCGGCTAGTTTAAAAGCATGACAAGGAAGCCTTTAAACCTGTCACCTAGGAGCGTGTTTCCCTTCCTGGACAGATGCAGACCATCATGCCAGTGTAGACCTTCATCTCTCCAGGTGGACCCCCAGTCCCCAATGAAGCCAAAGCCCTGTGCTCTGCACCAGTTTTGTAACCATTCATTAAACTGCATGGTGTGCAGTACCCTAGCCTCACCCCTGCCATAGACTGGCAGCACCTCTGAGAAGGTTACCACACTTGCTACCTGTCTGAGGCCCCTCCCCAACTCCACAAATTCATCCTGCACTACACTGATCTCATGCCTAGCTAGGTCATTTGTCCCGAGGTGGACAATGATATCTAGTTTCCTCCTGTGATGCTGCTTGTGCAATCCTGAGGATTTGTTCCCGTCCCTTCAAGCCATGGCACCAGGCAGGCACCTTACTTCCCTCTCCTTTCCCTTCCCCAGGTCTACACCCCTAACAATTGAGTCCCCTATCAGAAGCTGTTTCTTTCCCCTGTGGTGTCCCTTGCCACTCTTTTGTGGGTCTCCCTTGGAACTGAGTCCAAAGTGTCAGCCCTGCATCCAACAACACCCCTAGATCAAGCACCTGTTCAGAGACCTGTAGCTTGGCACCCCCAAGAAACAATCCTGATGGGTAGTCTGCCTCAAGTCCCCCATCCGGTGATCAGGATCCAAAACCAACACCTCCATCTTCCCAGAATTCAACTTCTGCCAACTGGACCTCATCCAATCCTGGATTTCATTGAGACAATTATTAAATATTGAGACTGTTCCTTCCTGGTTGTGGGCAAAAGACAGGTATAGCTGGGTATCATCGGCATAGCAATGAAACCTCAGCCCTTACCATGTCACAGTGTCTCCAAGGGGAAGCATATACACCACAAACAACATGGGGGACAATATTGAGCCCTGAGGAACCCCACAAAATAGAGAGATGGGATCAGAGGAAAAAAACCCTGAAACCACCCTCTGAGTTCTTCCTGTGAATTATGAAGTAAACCATCTGAGGACCACACCAGAAAGCCCACAGTTACATCTCAGGTGCTCAAGCAGAACCCCATGGACAACGGTGGCTGATGACAGATCAAACAGTACCAAAATGGACTGTTTTCTCTGGTCTCTTGCCATCAGGAGATCATTGAGCACCCGAACCATCGCAGTCTCGGTACTATGCCTCTTTCGAAAACCTGATTGGAGAGGTTCATAGATGCTATGGATGGTCAAGTGGTTCTCCAGTTGGGCCACCACTTTCTCGATCACCTTCCCCACAAAGGGGAGATTCAAGATAGGCCTGTAGTTTGCAAGAAGTCTGAGTTCAGAGAAGCTTTCTTCAACAAGGGTGTTACCATTGCCTCTTTTAAGGAACAGGTATATTCACCTGAATCAAGGGAACACCAGACTATCTGTGCCAGAACCGGGGCAATAGAATCACCACAACCCATAATTAGGGATGTGGGGCCCAGATCTAAACTACAGCAGGTAGGGCACATCCCCTGGACAATCCACAAGACATCCACGATTTCCGGGCGGTCGAAGGTACTCCAGGAAAACAGAGGGGTGGTGACCAAGCCCTGATCCCTAGCAACTTGCATAGAATGTGTCAAGTGGATCTCCGACCTAATGTCAGCCACCTTATCAGCAAAGAACCTAGCAAACTCATCACACTGTAATTGTGAAAATACTCTTCAGAACTGTAGACAGGTTGGGTTGCATAATCTATCCACAGTTCTGAAAAGCTGAGCTGGTTGATTCTGAGCATCAGACTCTTCCCCAGACAGGAGCTCCGCCTTCTTACGAGAGATTTTTGACTGATAGTACTGATAATGTTCTAACAGTCTAAGATGGTTGGCATACAAGCCATATTTCTGCCAACAACATTCAAACCTGCATCCTAGTTGCTACAACTCCCTCGAGGCTCCATCAAACCATGGAAGTCGAAGGGAGAGAGGACGTACACGTACTGGAGCAATAGAATCCAAGGTTGAGGTAATGGCATTATTATAAGCCAAAACCAATGTCTTTGGATCATTGCAATGCACAAGAAATTATAATAGGTCAAGGACTGCAGCAAGGCCATCGTAAGTAATATTTCATAAAGAATGGTACTTGACCATCACCATAGGGATCGGCCTACAAGGGTGGTTCCAAAATTGAATCTCACAGTGTAGTGATCAGACTAGCCAACTGGTTCCACCCCATGTCAGAAGCCTTGATCCTCAAGAGGAAGACCAGATCAAGAGAATGGCCACATTTATGTATAGCAGTGGTAACCACCTGTGTCAGGCCCAGTGAATCCATTAACTGGAGGAAGTGTTGTCCAAATTGCAAAAGTTCATCGTCGATCCAGGCATTAAAGTCTCCCAGGACCATCAGCCTGGGTGACTCAAATGCCATGTCAATGACGAAGTCAGCCACTTCCTTAAGGAATTGCTTCCCATCTCTGGGTGGATGGTAGATGAGAGAAATTTGACAGCCCACACCTGCTATTACAGCACATTCAAGTGAAATAGCCTCCTCAACTGGAACACTAGTGAGTTCCAATTCAGTCTCAAAACAGACCGCAACCCACCCTCCCCCCATGGTCCAACATCAGGCAGTGTATCATCATATACCCAGCTGGAATTGTGGCCTCAAGTATTGAGCCCGCATTATCATCCAGCCAGGTTTCGGTGATACAAGCCAGATCTGTCAACCCAACAAGATCTGAAATCACGGCGGTCTTGTTCTGGACAGATCTGGCATTGCATAACAATGCCTGGGTTGGACAGAACTCCTGAGCTGCCCCGACTACCTGCCCATCACCAACGATGGTGCCTTTGGGTATGGGAACCAAACAAGATGGCCCACGCCTCAAGCTCCACTTCACCCCAGGGCATCTCCTGGACTTAATCACCCTAATGAGAGCATCCCACTCTTCCAGCCTCCACTGTTCATGCCCCCCACCTCCTCCATCTCCTCCTATGGGCAATACCCAAGACCTGACAATGTTGATAGATGGAAAAACAAAGTAGGGGTAAAAAGGGCGGAGGGCATGGAGAGCAGAGGCTGAATAAAGCATGACTGGGGGTAAGAGGCTGACACATATCTCATGCCCTCAACCTAACTCTACACCCTAAGTCTAACTAAACAGTCTAAAAACAATAATATAATACCCCTAAAATTCAACCAATCTTGAATTTCATCTCCTGACCCACTAACTAAATAACTATACCTACTACAAAAATAACAAATAACTAACTTAAATAACTTAAGATATAAAAACCTAATTTCCTACCACAACCTAAATTCTGCCCACAGGTCCTCTCACTACCTGAGGGACAAAATATAAAAAGAACCAATTTTAACACACCCAGGCTTATCACTTCCTGATGCTACTATTTAAAACATAATAACATGAAAATAGAAATAATCCGAAAGATCACCCTCCAGAGAAATCTCTCACAAATATCAGTGGAGGGTGATCTTACAGATAATTAATAAGTAAATAAGTACACATACAATACAACATTATAAACTAAACAAACCAGAATTAAATATAAGGAAAATAGTTTCATAATCCACCCTCCAGATAAATCTCTCACACTTATCAATATGAGGGTGGAATTAAATATTTTTACTGAGCCCTCTCAAATTTGACTACTTTCCAAAAATATAAGATAAAAAGTTAAATAATCCACCCTCCAGATAAACCTCTCACATTTATCAATATGAAGGTGAGATTAAGGATTTTTACTGAGCCCTCTCGCTGGTCAACTAATTTCAAAAAATAATAAACCTTAACAACACAAGACATTCAGGCTGGCATTACACAAAGATTAAAAAGTATTTGCTGTCCAGAAGAGTTTAAGAAGCAAAAAATGTCCAACACACTACTTTCAGTCAGTCGCTCACGAAGTTCAAAGTACCAGGACAGATATCCAACAGGGTCAGGAATCAACAAATCCCAAACTTCAATTTCAAAAAGTTCCAAAAGGGATCCTCCCAGGGCCCACAGATTTCTTCATGATTAAAATAATTTGAACCCTTACCCCCAAAATGTGCCCTGACAAACTGCACTCTGGGAAGATTGCCTGAGACAAGATGCAATAAAAAAAACCTGAATAGCAGAATCCATGGAGTATTAAACTACCAGGAATGTTAACATCCTGTTTCTAGTGTCCCTGATAAAATAAAATAAAAAATACAGTTGAGATTTTTTTTTATGTCAGCTCTGATCAGAATAGCTTTAAAAATCACCAATTGTTTTCTTGTTCAATATTTTCTAATACATACTTCTCAAACTTAAAAGAAAAAACACACTTTATGATCAAAGTCTGTATTTACCAAGTACTGTGCCCATGATTAAAATAATTTGAACCCCCTTCCCCAAAGTGTGCCCTGACATGAAACTGCATGTTTAACTATAAAGACAATTAAAAATGTATTTTTAAATGCATTACTAAAATCTCTGCTTCATGATTAAAATAATTTGAACCCCCTCCTCCAAAAATATGCCCTGATATGAAACTGCAAGTTGAACTGTAAAGACAATTAATAAATGTATTTTTAAATGCATTGCTAACACCAATGCTTTCAAAGTTTTGAAACTACTAAAAAGACAAATTATATATAAACTATATATATATATATATATATATATATTTTTTTGAATATGGTAAACAAATATTTTAATCCCAAATGCTGAACTTTATGTTTTTAGTATATAAATGTTTAAAAAAAACCTGTGGCTCTTTCAACTTACAGTAAATTAGAATGCTGTCTCTATTATTTTCCTTGGGACCTGTAGTTTCACTCCTTAATTACTGTCTCCTTCTGAAGTCCCAGGTGGCTGTGATAATTATTTGTTCTAAAGGTTTTTTAAGTCAATTTGAAGGCATTAAATAGCTTCTGTTCTCCTAGTCCCTAATAAAGGCATTACGTATCTTCTCTTCTCCTAGTCCTTAATAAAATGCAGGGGCTCCACAACTTGATCACTGCACAGACTTGTTTTGTTGGTTGATACAGGTCCCAAACTAGTGTGTCTTGTTACAGCATGTTAGAGCTACCTCATGCCCCTCCAACATGAATTAAAAAAAAAGGTGGAGGTGGATATGTAGGAGCTTCTTGGGTGAAGGTGGGGGTGGATCTTACTCCAAAAAAATAAAAAAACTAATGCTGCCTCCCACTACTCAGGTTTCAGTTCTTGTACCACCTATTTAAGAAAGAAAATAGTACCCTGCAACCATTGACTAACATGAAAGGGTATTTATTTGAGGACGGAAAACATTGCTTGGAGGAGGGTGAGGTGGAAGAGACTATTTACACCTTCAGTCAGTTCCACAGACAGAAAACATGACATCACTCCTTTGTACATGCAAAACGTCTGCAGGCTCTGCCTACTGCAGCGGTAAAACGTGGAATTTGTATATCCTAATCCTTTCCAGAAGTACTAACCTACTTCTTTAGGATGCTCACAATGATTTGGGTTGCGTGATCTAATTGTCCAGAGGATTCTGGATGGTAGGTTACATGTAATTTCCTTTGTATGCCTCTGTTTTTCCATAGTTTCTATTATGTTTGCTGTAAAATGGAACCTCTATCAGCTTGTACTCACAACAGTAGCCCCAGTGACTAAGTACAAGGTTAATTAACAATGCAGCTGTTGTTTCAGTGGTATCATTTGGAACTGGTATGAATTCAATCCACTTTGTAAACACACAGGTAATAATGAGGAGGTACGATTGAATCTATTCAGTCTATCTGAATATCTGACCAGGGCATAGTGATGCCTTTCACCTGAAAGGTGCCCTATGTCTTGGTGATGGTGGCTTGAATTCATATCTGGTTATATACCCCTTGATGTAATCTGTTAAGTCTTTGTTCATGTGTGGCTAGTAAGCCATCTCCTTCAATGTTGCTCCGCATCTTTGGTTTCCACGATGTGCTCCAGATCATTCATTATTAGCATGTTGCATCATTACACTTCTGTAACCTAGAGGAACCACCCACTTATGTTCCTGTGATGTTTTATCAGATTTTACCATTAGACCTTTCCATAATTGGAAATTAAGTATCTTAATATACAGGAGGTTCAGTTTATTGTCAGTTTGTAGGTCACTATTTGGTATCTTGTTTGTACTGGGATTTGTTAGGTATGGGTAAAATTTACCTTCCAATTTATCATCCTGTTGCATTTTAATCAAACCAAGAACTGTTTTTTCACTATACAGCAGTAACAGTCAGTGTTGCCTTTCCTTTCCTGTTGTCAGGTAACCACTTCTACTCTAGATAGTGTCATAGTAGTAAAACCCCAAGGTTCTCCATTCAGAGCACCTTCTTTTGCTAGACTGTTTGTTAGGTCTTTCCACTGTTTATCTAGTTGGGGAATTCTGCAATGGCCCTTTACCTTCTTCCAGTAAACAGTCAGTCATCTTCCTGAGCTAACTCTTATGTAGTCAATATAACATTTGCATGCACAATACTTTTCCCTCTAGTGTTTGTCATGCTATTGGCTTTCCAGTAGGGTATGCAGATAAGAAAAATGTGTCTAAGCATATTCATAATGACATCATAATAAGCAAAGCTCCAAATCACCCAGTTTGTATTCTATTGTCTTAGCCCAAGTATCTTGTAAACCTCCCCCACACACACACAATCACCCAGTCCATATTTTATTGCTGTAACACTATTCTCTAGTGGACCCCCAACCCCTGATCAAATGCCAATCTCCCTCTAAACTCACCAGCCTAGTACCCACAGTCCTGCACCCCCTCACCATGGACACCAGTCCATATACATGTACAGCGATAGCAAATAACACAGCATTCAACTCACCTCCTTGTCTGGCCACCATTTGACTGTCAGTAATTGATTTTGAGTACCAAACACTCATGAGTGCTCACTGACAGATGGCAGCCATCCAAGTAGATGGACATAGGGCTTTGCAGATCACAGTTGGTGTCCAAGAGTATGGCACAGTGTTCACAGGGAGAAACATGTGTGGGATGGTAAGTACAGAGCAGGATGGTTGGGAAGGGGGATTTGTTCAGGGGAGTAGGGAACCACTAGTTGCCATGGATAATACTGAAGTACAGCAACATGAGAGTTCTGGGGTGGATTGGCCACTACACAGTAAGGAATCCATTATTCTAACGCCCAATATGGACAATAAGGGGCTGAATTGAATGCTAATGAGGTCATAATGGGCATGCAAATGGCTTCTTAGTATCATGTATGCCCAGTAGACTCATTAACATGTTAGGGCTAAACCTGACCTACAGGAGATATGGCATTATCCTGTTTGGGCAGTTCTATGTCCAGTGGGCTCCCCTGCGAGCCATATTCAACCATAAGCTATGTCAGCACAGCCTTAGTCACAATGCACTACTGTGCTCTGGCATAGCCCATATTCAGAGAGTTAGTGCACTCTGGTTGGAGAACACTGACTGTTTCACTATTGCATTGGACTGACCATGAATTATTTTCTGTGCAGCACTAGTTGTGAGGTGCTAAAAATCGGCTCTGAATATGGGGATCTCAGTGCTTTATTGGAGTTCTTGTGGTTGTTTGAAACAGATATGAGTTCACTGAAACAGTACAGAGGTGTGACACAGGTTAAATGCAACAAGAGTGTACTTAAGAAGTGTTTCACGGAACCTCAGCCAAACTCTATCATTATGCTCTGTTAATCAAACATTTGGTGGGATGTAGCTGCCAATCTGAGTAAAAAATTCTGCAACCCATTGTAAAACTATATTTATATCACACAAGAAGAATGTTTTTGGAGTGAGAATAAAGAAGATGAATACACCAACAGACGTGATGGCAAAGTTTAATGTAGTTTTTTTTATTTTTTATAGCTATTACACAGCTCCAAGATTTTGAAAAGTTACCCTATTTGCTAACACCCTTCTGCTCTACCATGACTTGTATCTACAGATAGCATTCATGTCATAGTGTAACACCCCTACCTCTGCTAATGCCTTAGCTGCCTGTTCTGTAATCTTTTCCCCATCTGCTGATTCCCTTCCTTCTACAGTTAACTGACACAAAATTGAAATGCAAATTAAAAAAAAATCATTTTGTGAAAGTAAAATCTATGGACCCATATCTCCAGGACCAATACAAGGGATATTTGCTGCAACATTAATTTACTGTTGCATCTGTTCAGTTTCTAGAGCAGTGCTTTCAGTATGCAAGCTCAGTGCTGATTGAAAGGAACAGTTGACATGGCTGTAGTGTGGCAGCAGTAAGCAAAAGTAATGGGCCTGGAGAAGACATTTATTTAATTTTGAAAGCTTTTTAAGTTACCTATCGTTTACTTACTTCATCATTTTACAGTAATTGGGGAAGGGAAAAAGCCATCAGGAGGGGAGGTTGTGGTAGAAACACAGAAACATAGAATTTGATGGCAGATAAGGACTGCTTGGCCCACCTAGTCTGCCCATTTCCCTACCTAACGGATAAGCTGCAGATCCTAGTTAACTAACAGCCTTATTTCCTCCTACCCCTCCACTAGAATTGCCTTATGTCTGTCCCATGCATTCTTGAATTCCCCCACTGTTTTCGACTCTACGACCTCCTCAGGAAGGCCATTCCATGCATCTATAACCCTCTCTGTGAAGACATACTTCCTCACATTACATCTGAGCTGCCCCCCCATTATCTTCAAATTGTGCCCCTTTGTTCTTGCACATCTCTTTTTCTGAAAGGTACTACTCTCATGGACTTTGTTAATTCCCTTGAGGTACTTGAAAGTTTCTATCATGTCCCCCGTCTCCCTCCTTTCCTCAAGGCTATACATCTTAAGCTCCTTTAGTCTTTCTTCATATGTCTTCTTGTGCATACCCTGCACAATTTTGGTTGCCCTCCTCTGGACAGTCTCCATCCTTTCTATGTCTTTGCGGAGATGGGGCATCCAGAACTGTACACAGTACTACAGATGTGGTTATACCAACTGTCTGTACAGAGGGATAACAACTTCCTGTTTTCTATGGTGACGCCTCTCCCTATGCATCCCAGTATCCCCCTAGCCCTCCTTACTGCCTTCTTACATTACTGGCCCACTTTAGGTCATCTGATATGACTATCCCCAGGTCCCTTTCCATTTTTGTTTTTGTCAGTATCTCACCCTCATTGTGTACTCTTTCCCTGTGTTTTTATTTCCTAGGTGCATTACTTTGCACTCCTTTGTGTTGAATCTAAGCTGCTATACATTTGACCATTCCTCCAACCTTGCCAAGTCCCTTTTCATCCTTCCCACCCCCCTTGCATATCAACACTGTTGCAGATCTTTGTGTCATGTGCAAAGAGACATACTTTTCCTTCCAGTCCCTCTGCAATGTCACTTATAAAGACATTAAAAGGACCGGCCCCAGTACTGAACCCTGCGGTACCCCACTAGTAACCCCCCTTTCTTCACCGTAGACTCCATTTACTATTATCCTCTGTGTCTTGTTGTCCAGACTGTGAATTACCCAGGCTACCACCCTGGGACCCACTCCCAGACTGGCTAATTTGTTTATTAATCTTTTGTGTGGGACTGTGTCAAATGCCTTGCTAAAGTCTAGGTAGATCATGTCCACAGCCCCTCCCTGATCTACTAGTTTGGTCAACCAGTCAAATAAATCAATTAGATTTGTCTGACATGACCTTCCTGTTGTGAATCAATGCTGCCTTGGGTCCTGTGCTCCACTGGCCTCTAGGTACTCAACAATTCTTTCCTTCAGAAGTCATTCCATCATTTTTACTACAACTGAGGTCAAACTGATAGGTCTGTAGTTTCCTGCCTCTGTCTTGCTCCCACTTTTGTGAAGAGGAATCACATCCGCCCTCCTCCAGTCCTCAGGTGCCACACCATCCTCCCATGATTTATTAAAAAAGGTAGTCAATGGTGTTACGAGTTCTTCCCTTAGTTCTTTTACAATTATGGGGTGAATCTCATTATGCCCAATTGCTTTATCTATCTTCAGTTTTAAGAGTTCTTTCAGAACCCTCTCTTCTGTGAAAGAACTAATATCAACCCCCTATCCAGAGTGCTTCTATTGACTGGATTAGGTATCTCCCCCTGCTTTTCTATTGTGAATACTGAGCAGAAGTATTTGTTCAATATCCCTGCTTTTTCACTGTCAGTCTCTGCCCAACCACCTTCCTCTTTATTCAGCCTCCGTATCCCTGCCTTAGTCTTTCTGTGCTCCAAAATGTACCTATAAAAGGTTTTATCCCCCTTTTTAACTGAGTTGGCTATCTTTTCCTCAGTTTGGGCCTTTGCTATTTTGACTGCCTTCCCTGCTTCCTTCTGTTTTAACTGGTACAGTTTTCTGTCCTGCTCCTTCTGTATTTCCTTATACTTCCTGAAAGCTATCTTTTTCTCCCTTACCTTCCCCGCCACTTCTTTTGAGAACCATAGTGTTTTTTCTTTCATTTTGATTTATTTATTTGCTTCACACAAAGACTTGTTGCCTCTGTGATGGCGGTTTTGATGTTTCCCCATTGTTGCTCCACCCCACCTTCTTGCCTGTTTGCTAGTGCTTTTCTGAGGCACTCTCCCATTTTGATAAAATCAGCCCTCCTGAAGTCCAGTACCTTCACTTTTGTATGGCTGAACTCTACAGCTAAGTTTATCATGAACCACACTGTTTGGTGGTCGCTTGTTCCCAGATGGCTACCCACTTCAAATTGGAGATCCTCTCTCCATCCCCATTTGAGAGTACCAGGTCTAAGATTGCTCCCTCCTGAGTGGGTTCCAAAACTAGCTGTCTGAGGCATGCCCCCCTGTAGGGCATTGAGAAAGGCCCTGCTCTTGGATGTGGCTGCAGCAAAGGTGCTCCAGCTAACATCTGTCATATTCAGGTCCCCCTTCAGCAATATCTCCCCTTTCTCTGCCATACCAAGGATGCCTTCTATCATTTCCTTGTCCATTTCCTCCCCCTGAGATGGGGGTCTGTATACAACCCCTGTGCAGATTGTGGAGCCATTTCTAGTCTCCAGGGTGACCCATAGTGTCTCTTCTCCTCCCTGTTTACCCTTTAGTTCTGTTGCTTTGATCCCTTCCCTTACATAGAGAGCTACTCCTCCTCCTATTCTTCCCTCCCTCTCTCTCCTGAAGATTGTGTACCCTGGCATGTTGACATCCCAGTCATGGTTCTCTGTGTACCATGTTTCTGTGACTACCATGAATCCAGGCATCCCTCTTCCATCAATGCCACCATTTTGGGGAAATTTTTACCTAGACTGCGGTCATTGGTACGGTACTCATTAGCCTCCATTTTTTATGGCTTCATTTCTTTTTGCCTCATCCCTGTCCTTACTGCCTTTGTCTTTTTCTCCATTTACCCCTGCCCTTCTCCCTATCAACTGCTCTATCTTGGAGTTACCTAACTAACTACCCTGATTTTTCAGGGAGCTAGGATTTCCCTCTTCCTTTTCAGTCCCTTCCCCCTTGGCTAGTTTAAATGCTTGTCAATGAAGCATTTGAACCTATCACCTAGGATCCTGGTTCCCCTCCTGCATAGAAGCAGACCATTGCACCTGTATAGGCCTGCATCCCTCCACATGGAGCCCCAGTCCCTAATGAAGCCAAATCCCTGAGATCTGCAGCAGTTTTTCAACCAATCATTGAATCCCATGGTGTGGAGTACTCTAGCCTCATCCATGCCATAGATAGGTAGCACTTCTGAGAAAGTTACCTTGTGTGCTACTTGTCTAAGCCCACCCCCCAACTTCAGAAACTCCTGTTGCACAGCTCTGATCCCATTCTCAGCCAGGTCATTTGTCCCTAGGTGGATAATGACATCCAGCTCACTCCCTTTTGCAGCTGCTCCCACAATCCTGTGGATTTGTTTTCTGTCCCTCCATGCCATGGCACTGGACAGGCACCTTACCTCCCTTTCCCCTCCCTTCCCCAGTTCTACCCCCTAACAATTGAGTCCCCCACCAGGAGTTGTTTCCTTTCCCTGTGGGATCCTCTGCCAACCTCCCATGGGTGTCCATTGTGAAGGTTCCCAGCATCTTCCTTGGTCTCCACTGTGGGTACCTCCATAGAGGAACCATGCTCTGCCAGAGTGTGAATGAATTGTGAAGAAGCACAAATGGAGGCATGCATCTCTGTTCCATCACCCTCACCCTCCCTGACCCCACCATGGTCCAATCACTCCTCTTTCTTGGCACCCTCTGAGGTAGTGGCAGTGGTCTGGGTGATCCCTGGGTTGGGGAGCAGGTTTCCTGAATCCTTGCCAGGTCAGCATGGAGATGAACAACCTTTTCCCACAGACCAGAGAAGTGCCTGCAAATAGGGCAGCAATGCAGTCTCCAGAATGTCTCCTGGAAGACTGCTGCTCCACAGCCAGTGTATTGCACCACTCCCCACGTCTGTGTCCCTTCCTGTTAAAGATGCCTTTTTGTGTTCTATGTTTTAGTGTGTGCAAGCTTGTGAGGTGTCTCTACCACCTATTCAGTGTGCTGTGCCTTAAGGAAATGAGCAGGTGTATGTTGTTTGCAGTTTTGGGGAAGTGATGTCAGAACCCTATAAAGAAGTTATGTGCTTGGGGCAGGTGGGATGAGGGGCAGGTGGGGTGGGAGTAAACCCATGCCATCCAGAAACAATCAACTACAACTCTGACCGTCCACCCCAGGGAGTGCCTTCCTTCCTTTCAGACATCTATTTCACAGAGGTTAAGTAACAGGTCTAGTCACAAATGACTGCAGATATCTCCAATCTACAGTCCCTTCCTGGCAAATTAAAGTTAAACTAAGAAAAGTCAACCCCAAAAACAGAATCAATACTAGTTACTTACACAGGTCAAAAAGTAATAATTTAATTCAGTGTAGTCTAGAAAATAACCTCCTTGATTTAAGGAAGCTTTGGCTATCTCTCTCTTTCTCTCTCTCCCTCTCTCTCTCTCTCTCTCTTAGCAGACAGAGACCACAAAAAACTCATGTTTTAAATCCACAGTTCAACTAGGCCCCTTTCAGCTCCTCCTCTTAACACACACCTATTTCACAGAGGTTAAGTAATAGGTCTAGTCATAAATGACTTCAAATATTACCCAGCTACAGTTCCTCCCAGGCAAATTAAAGTTAAACTAAGAAAAGTCAACCGCAAAAACAGAGTCAATAATAGTTACTTACACAGGTCCAAAAAGTAATAATTCATCTCAGTGTAGTCTAGAATATAACCTCCTTGATGTAAGGAAGCTTTGGCTTCTTTCTCTCTCTCTCTCTCTCTGTCTCAACAGACAGAGACCACAAACAACTCCTGTTTTAAATCCACAGTTCAACTAGGCCCCTTTCAGCTCCTCCCTTAACAGACACGTATTTCACAGAGGTTAAGTAACAGGTTGAATCACAAATGACTGCAAATATCTCTCAGCTACAGTTCCTCCCTGGCAAATTAAAGTTAAACTAAGAAAAGTCAACCCCAAAAACAGAATTAATACTAGTTACTTACACAGGTCCAAAAAGTAATGATTCAATTCAGTGTAGTCTAGAAAATAACCTCCTTGATTTAAGGAAGCTTTGTCTGCTTTGGCTGCTTCTCTCTCGCTCTGTCTCTCTCTCTCTCTCTCTCTGTCTCAGTCTCTGATTTGCAGGAATGTTATACTAGTGATGTAATATCATACCCCAATTTCACACCAGTGGTGAAACAGTGTTTGTAGTACAACTTCATCCATATATGAAGAAGCAGACATCCATGCATTACTGTAAAAAAGTATTATACTCACCTTAGACATATGACAACTGTTTATTTTAATTCTTGATATATAAGAGTGGAATCTTGCTCTGTTGAGTGGTTAATCAAAGCCATTGATGTCCTAACAGATCGGTTAAATGCTTAAAAAGTTACCTAGAAACCAATAGGCACACTGCACTATATCAGAATGAAATAGGATCCTAGCATAACCATGTTAAACCCTCTAGTGACATCACAATATTTATTTTTAATAAAAAAATATATATATAGGTCTTCTTCAAGGATTTCTATCTCCATTGAGCCACATTACTGAACTGTATGATATCAGCATCAGGAGGACCTGGAAAATTTTGATAGCTGAGGCCATTCATTTCTATGTGCATCATTGATATCTTCATAACACAGGTGAACTTATCAAACTTCAGTTCCTTCTCTGGTGGTCAATCCTTGGCAGACCACCACTGCTAAAGAACACCATCAAACTTTTCAAATATCTTCTACTTCTTTGCTTATTATTTTCAACATTGTTTTGATGTAAAGGCATTTAGCATTTGTCAGGGCTTTAACCAGGCCACTAGGAGGCATCACAAGAAAGCCTTAGAAATATATTTAAAAATCAAGGCTGTGTAAGACAAACAGCATGTGTCACAGTCGGATCACTGTGTCACCCGCTCCTTCTATCCATGGCTCCCCATTGACCCTCCAATCTCCATGATCAATGGTGCCAGTTGCTGATTCAAGAAAGGAAAATTGTGAGTCTGATATATTGGAACCCCCCCCCCCGATGCAGACAAGAACAAGCAGATGCATATGGAAAAGGATGCTTCTCCAGGCCAGTCCTGCTGTCCTCTAAAAAGAGGTAAATCATTGGATTAAGACAGATTCCAGTTCAAATCATCAGCTTCTACAGCCACCCAACTATATCTCAGATACAATTGGCAGAGTTTGGCACAAACTCTGTTGCTCTACCAGGGACTCTCTGCCAGTTATGCCATTGGGCACTGTCCTGTTGATTATTCAGTTGTTGGCTACCCCATCACAACCCATTGATGTGCAGATGCTGTTTCAGACAATGGCTGAATTCTTTCAAAGGCATCTTCCCATAACTTTGTCATTGACACTAATTCCACCCTGGCAGTCAGTACAGCCACCATCAACTTGCAGTTCCTAGCAAGGAACTTCTTCCTCCAAAACTCTCTCCTACTGCCATCACCCTGATGCCAATAACAGTTGATGACAAGAAGGAGGAAATTGAAGAAGAGAGGAAAGTCTGTTCTCCCCAGATGTGGTGGGCTCCAGTTCCACTCTCACCTCCTGTAGTGAGGAAAGAGTCTACTACACACCTTGGTTCCCACCAGAGCAGATCTCTTTCCAGGCTTTCTTCAGTCAGGTCTAGTTGCAGCTGAGATTTGCTGCTCAGGAGTAAGACTCCTCTAAGAGAAAACTTTATGAGCTTTAAGAGGTATCTGCTTCTCCCACAGTGATTATTCCTCCCTTCGATACAGCTTTGGAGGATGCCACACTGGCTGCTTGACACACACCCTGTGCTTTATGAGCTGTGCTGCATAAAGCAAATAAACAGTTTCCTGCTCCACCTGATAAACCTTGTTATTACTCTTAACCAGAAACAGATTCAGTGGGTTGCTCATGACAGGTCCAAGGCTCCTAAATATATGAGCTCTGTTCTTCTAGATAAGGAGTTATGGAGACTTGATGTAATGGGTAAGAGGACATATGCTTTGGTGTCTTTTGACCTTATGATTTCAATGTTCCTGGCTTACATTATTAAATATCAGAACAGCCTGTGGAAATCTATGGCTGACCTGGCCTTCAAACTGCCTGATATCCCAGAAAGAACTGAGATGCAGCAGACCACTGTCCACGGCATGGAGGCAGGTATGCAAAAATTAAGATTTGCTTATAATGCCTTGGATGCAGCTGCCCACACTACTCTTCAGACATTTGCTTGCTCCACTGCTCCTGGTTATGGGTCACTGGCTCAACTTCTGATGTACAGCAGCTGGTCCTTAATGCTCCTTTTAAAGCTAAGCAGCTTTTGGGCACCAATGTTGACTCTGCCTTGCAGGGCCTCCAGTCGTCAAAAATGACCCAGAAGTCCCTGAATACTCTGAATCCTAAGCACTGAAGTAGGGGTCAGGGCTTTTTTCACATGCCCTATGCCTGTCCAGGTGGATGCTACTCCCAGGTACCCAGCCATGGCTCTAAGTAACCTCATGCATCCCGATAGGCCAATTTATTCCCTGGTGCCCATGCAAGGCTCACCAAAGGTGCAGGTATCACTGCTTCTGGCACCTTCTGACTACTGTCCCCACTTCTTCCAACCCCCACAGATCAGACCATCCAAGAGGGAGGATGCATCTCCCTCTTCCTGCCAAAGTGGAGGGAGATCACAACAGTTGCTTGGGCTCTGGAGGTAGCTCACTGAGGATACACCCACAGTCTCTTCTCTGTCTCTCTAGTGCACAGTCTCTTGCCAAACTGATACTCTCTGGGACATCTGGTCCTCCTGCAGGAGGAGGTTCAAGCCCTCCTCAACAAAAAGGCCATAGAACTTGTCCTGGTTCCAGAATTCTACAGGGCTATTATTTCCAGTACTTCCGGTGATTTACAGGCTATATTGGATCTCTGAGGTGTTGACCTGTTTACTGAATAGAAACAATTCAGGATCATCTCTTAAAAGTCCATTCTCCCACCACTTTTTCAAGAGAACTGGATGTGCTCCCTGGTTATGAAAGACACTTACCTTCAACTCATCATCTGCAATTCCAACAGGAAATTCTTATGGTTCATGCTTCAGTGCTTGCACTCTCAGCTTTGTGTCTTGCCTTTTGGATTGTGGCCTTCACCATATGTCTTTACCATGTGCTTTGCAGTGGTTGCAGTTGCCATCCAGTAGCAAGGTCTCAATTTTTTCAATGTTTTCCCATACATTAGTAATTGGCTGCTAAAGACCCCATCAAGGGAGGCTATATTGTACACCCTGTTCCTCACCAGAAAACTGAGTCAGTCATCACACCATGCCAGCATCTCCAATACAATGGAGCATTTCTGAACACTGGACAAGGTCATGATTTTCTCCCCTTGCACCATGCTAGGGCACAGTTTGCCCAAGATCAGCTGATCTCATCTAGTGATTATATCTTAGTGAGATGTCTCCTCAGATTGATAGGACTCATAGCTGCTGCTATTGTGACCATCCCTCTGTCATGCTTGCACATAAAGATTCCACAATGGTTTCTCCATGCCCAGTGATCAACATTTTGATGAGCTGGAGTGTCTCATCAAAGTGACACCCCTGCTCCGCCACTCCCAGACTCCCTGCTCTAGTGGCTGAACCATTCCAACCTGAAAATTTAGTTGCCCTTTCTTCATCCATCTCCTTTGCTAGTGATAACAATGGATGCAACAGGTTTAGGATGGGGTACCCATCTAGGTCCCTTCTAGACACTGGGTCAGTGGACCCCCTTAGAAACAGTCCTACACAGCAACATTCTGGAGATGAGAGCTGTTCTGTTTGGCCTACAGGGTTTCACCACCCTCCTTCTGGGTCACCAGCTGTTGATCCATATGAGCAACATTGTTCCTAGTGGCTATGGCATCTGGTAGATTTCTGAATTCTTGGCTCTGGTTGCAAAGATGTGTTTTCATATTTTCCACAAAGACATGGTTACCTTACATACCAAACCTTGTTTTCTGCTCAAGCTTTTTTCTGAGTGAATACTAATTCAGACTCGTGACTTTCTGGTTTATTTTTTCACTCCCATGGATAGTGGGGAATATTGTCTGCATATGCTTGATGTCTGTTGCACATTGCATTGGCCCCTTGATTATACTAAAGACTGTAGAAATTCCTCTCAGCTCTTTTTGGCTTTTGCTTAAAACATGGTGGGCTCCCCCTATTCCAAACCAGCGCCTTTCCAATTGGTTGGTCTGCTGCCTTTTTTCTGTTACCAGAAGGGTGGTATGCAGCTTTCTGGTCCTGTCCATGCTTTCTCCGCCCATGGGGAGGCTACTTCTGTGGCTTGTCTTCACAATGTGTCCACTGTTGATGTATGTGCTGCTGCCACTTGCAGCACTGTGCATATTTTCTTTAAGCACTATTGTCTGGACATTGTCTCTCATTGATGTGCCAGATTTAGCCTTACTGAGCTACAAGGGTCCTTACTCAAGTTCCTTAGATCCTTCCTTTCTCCCTTGGTGCTTTGGTATTGCTTGGAATTGTTCCATGATGTGGCTTAAGTGGAGGGGGATATCCTTGAAGAAGACAGAATAATTACTCACTGTAACAGTAGATTTTTGAGAAAGTCTCACCCATTGAGTCACAGCTCTTCATCCATCCTTCCCCCCTTTTTGGGTGACAGATGGTAATCATGTCTGCTCTCCTATGCTGGTTCTCCTCTTCTGCCTCAGTTAAGCATATTTACTCAGGTTTCTATAACTTCTCCTGTATGCCTGGTTTGGTCTTGGTTGTTTTGGTCCCTGCTGTTCCAGTTATCCTCTGAGCTTGCCTCCGGTGGGGAACTGAGGCATGATGGGGCCACCCACTTTATGGTCCATTTAGATTCACTTGAGTTCTTGTTGTTCAGCAGGAGAATAAGATAAAAAAGAACCACTTGTTTAGACTGATTAGAAATCCTCCTATTCTCCTCAATCCTAAATTGGAGAAAATTAAAAAGCAATGCCAATATTCGGCAACTACAGGCTGATCACAACTAGTCACAGAATGGAATGAGGCCCCATTACTCTAAGGGCAGAACACACTTACCGTTGGTGTTTATAATTCCTGCTGTACCATAACCAAATAGACCATTGCCATAATGCTTTTCAAGTAACAAAAAACAATAATACATATGTGGGTGTGTGTGCAACCAGAATTTTACATACACCTGAGGTGTAGGATGCTGCATAATCCCACACTGAGTATGTGTGTAAAATTCTGGATTTACACACTCTAACCCAAGTATTATTTTATTTAATTACTGGTCCTTATTTTTTATGTGCTAGAGAGAGAGAGACACACACACACACTCACACGCGCACACACACACACTGTTTGTTTGTCTTTCCAGTAGAGACATTCAGACATTCACCCCTCCCCATTTAGCACTTGCCATGGGAGCAACTTTACTTACTGTTGGCTTCTTCTGCCTTTCTGCTGCTCCAGTCCCCTCTATCTCTTCAGACCCTATTGGTTCTGCTCAGCCCCTTTTGGCTTTTCAGCCCCATAGGACATGCAGAAATCCTAGCACTACAGCAGTGGTTCAGGAAGGTGAGGGGGGTGCTTTAAAAGGCAGAATCAACAATATATATATATATGTATAGAAAAATGTCAAAAATATTTTACCTTTCATGTGTCTGACATGTGAGGCAGCAATGTGTGCGGGTGCTTGGTAACAGAGCTGCAAAGTTACCTGAGATATTCGGCCTGCCCACACAGTTTAATGGCCAATAAGCTTTGTGAAGCGTGAGTTAGATTTACAGGCACTGATTACAACTACCCACTTGTAACACAAAATATCAACTGGGTGGTTGTTTAAAAATCTCCTTATCCAGACATAAAACGTAAGGACCAACAGTTAACCCACCATTATCCATAATCATACGAACATATGAAAATGACAGCAGATACAGGCCATAACAATCTATTAAGTTTGCTCGAGTGCGCAGCTCACAATCTAAACTACTGCATCTGTCCCCCCACCCCTTTCCTGCCCACCTGATTTATTGCCCCAGTCTGCCAACTTCCCACTCCCAGCTACTGCTCAATTTTGACCTTACCTTTCACCCTGTCTCACCATCTCTTAAAACTGACCACACAGTTTTCAGCAATATCACCTCCTCTGGCAGTTCGTTCCAACTCACCACCACTCTTTCTGCGAAACAGTGCCTCCGCATTTCCCACTTGAATCTTCCCCCTCCACTTTCAGATTGTGCCTGTCGTGTTCCTCCCCTGCCCCCTTTAGTCTGGAAATGGCCTCAATACTAATCATATTCATGCCCTTTAAGTATTTGAACATCTCAATCATATCACCTCTCAACCATCTAGCCTCCAGGGAATACATGTTGAGCTCCTTCAGTCTTTCTTCATATGGTTTGTCCCGCAGGCCTAGGATCATCTTTGTTGTGCTACACTGCACCCCCTTCAATCATTTGTTGTTCTTCTTTAAATAGGGGCACCTGAACTGCACACAGTACTCCAGGTGCAGGCTTACCAGTGACCTGTACAACGGCAGGATGACTTCCTCTCTCCTGGAGGTTATTCTTCTGGCAATGCACCCCAGCATCCTATTAGCTTTGGCTACCACCTTCCTTCACTGTGCAGAATGATTCATGTCTCCTGTTACTAGTACCTCAGATCATTTTCCTTCTCTGAAGTGGATAACTGCACACCCCCAGCCAGTAGCTCTTGCATCCATTCTACACTATCTACCTCCACATAGATCTTTGTGTTGTCTGCGAAAATGCTGATTTTACCCTTAATCCTGACTGCTATGTCACAATTAAGTTGTTAAATAACACTGGTCCTAGTACTGAGCCCTGTGGGACCCTGCTGGTTACAGCTCTGGGATACAAGTTCTCCCTATACAATTACCCTCTGCTGCCTATCCTTGAGCCAGTGCCTCACCCATCCTACCAGTTTCTCCCCCATTCCCAGGTTTTACTATGATTACTAGGAAGAAATCTACAAAAGGAGGCTTTAAAACCCATCTAGATTGTCACCCACACATGTGGGTATAATTAAATCATTTTACCTTAAATATAAATCAATCTGTCTAATGTGTTCTTAAATTCCATAAAGCAAGACGCCTCAACTCCATCCCTAGGTTTACTGATCATCCTTTCATGTGGCACTGAGTCAAAGGCCTTACTAAAGACCAGGTACAGGACATCTACCGCATGGCCCTTATTGAGTGTCTTAGTCACCCAATCAAAAAAGTCAACCAGGTTGGTCTTGTAGAATCTACCTGACACAAACCTGTGCTGCCTTTCGTCCTGGAGACCATTCAGTTCCAGAAAGATCACCAGTGTCTCTTTATGAATGGTTTCTTTTAACTTCCCTACAATGGAGGTAAGGCTGACTGGTCTGTAGTTACCAGGCTTGTCCTTGGGCCCACCCTTATGGAGGGGCACCACATGTGTCATCCTCCAGTCCTGAAGCACATACTTTGTCTCCAGAAAGGTGTTGAACAGGTCTGCCAGATGTCCTGCCAGGACCTTTGCCAACTCTCTCAGAACCCTTGGGTGCATACTGTTCTGACACGGAGCCTTGTCTACCTGCAGGAAACTAAGGCCCTTCAGTACTGTGTTCACCATGATTTCCCCATCTGTTAACCCCACTCCTTCCATGCCACCCCTCCTCTTCCCTGTGGTATAGGCCCTTTCCATCTCCCTGGTAAACACCGAACAGAAGTACTTGTTGAGTGCCTCTGTGTGTTTCCCCCTCTCCATTTCGCCCACCCCATCCCTCTTGATCCTGACTATCTCATGTTTACAACTTATTTTCTCCCTTATGTTCCTGAAGAAATAATTTTCCCCTTCTTTGATTCCCATGCCAACCTTAGCTCCCTTGAAGCCTTGATTGCCCTGACTACTCTACTCACCTCTCTGGATTTCCAACAAGTACTCCTCCCGGTTTTCCTCTCACAAGGTTCTTTTATACCTTCTGAAGGCAGCCCTCTTCTCCTTCACTTTTTCTACTACTGTACCTCTCTGCATAACCAGCTTGGCCTTTTGGTCTGATAAACATTCAAAGTGAACACAGTTTATTGCAAATATCATGGAGCATACAAAAAAAAAACATTCTACAGGTTTCAGCTTCAGTAAGCATTCATTAGTGAATGAAAATAATGTGACTTCACAAGTTTTTGAATAGTTGATTAAATCAACTTAAAAACTTAATATAAACACAATTTGTGATTGTGCTTCTTCCTTATGGTCACGGGATCCCCCTCTGTGTTGTTACTAGTCTAGACATGCTTGACATTCCAGATTTTTGAGCACTGCAGAATTTTGTGGAGTACAGTATACAGACTATGTATTGTGTTGAACTACATATAGTATCTTTTAGAGTTCTCTTTACATTACTTTGTTTCTGAACTACTGGCCAGTCAACCTGTTGTCAGTGCCTGGCATGGATGTGGATTACCATGGATAGAATAAAGGAACCCTTCATTAAGGTCAAGGTTTTTGTAACCTTTCTGCATGTTTTTTTGAGAGGAAGAGCATGACAATCAAACCTGATCGCCTTCATCAAGGGAGTGACAAGAAGATGAACAAGTGTAGGGATACATGCATAGTCTAGTAGGGTATTAATCTGACCTTTGGTACTATGGTACATGACAAGTATCTGGGTAAAATACACCAGTGCAGTATACACAATGCATAAATGATGTAAACTGCTGCTGTAAGTAGCTTCAGGTCAGGATACAGAGGGTTGTGTGGGATGGCACTAATCCCAGTGGAGAGGGGTACTCAATGGAGTCAATTAGAGACTGATGGGGTCACTGCTGTGGGACTGACCAAGGTGGTGGTCTCCCTTGATGTTGATGGCTAACTTCAACTGAAGCTGAGCAAGCTGGGTGCTTGGTTGGACTTCTGGGGACAGTTATTTAAAAGTTTGCACCAGTACAAATGGGGTTTGTTGCTTTTTTGGGGGCGGTGGCTATATTCAGAAGCCCATTTAGTAGGCACGGGGTCACCTCACCACACACAAAAAACATGCAGCAATTAATGCCACAAGCATAAATGTGTGAGCTAAAATAAAGTCACGCAAAACACTGACGACCATAGAACAGCACACGCCCTTAGAAAGAATGGGTTTCCATGTTTTTTTGCAGGGTGCTTCATCCTCCACACACTCCCCACACCCCTCAAATTAGGATAACCAACTCCAGGGGGGTTTCAGACTTCATGGATGGGGAGAAACTCCACTGGGTTGAAACTTTGTGATTTGTTTTTTAATTCAGCAAAATGTTGCAGCATGGGGAGACCGTGGGGAAAACCAAACCATGGTTCCTGGTCTCCCATTCCACTGTGTGCTGGTGCTTTAGCCACTCCACCATGGGAGTGACAAAATCAGGAACCCAGCATATGGCAACTTGATCACTCCCAGGAAGAGCGAGCAGCAACAGGGGTCGCAGAATTTCCTTAGATCTATTCTACCCTTGTCACTGTAAATCCATGTGCTCTCTATACAGAGCGGTTAATACTGTGCTGTCTATCATCTGCAGTATTAACCCGGTACCTCTCTAGCATGCAGTATGAATGTTAGCACCCAGGCACTAGCATACCACTGACTCTATGCAAAGTAGTGGTCCTCCCCTACATAAGGGTGCAGCAGCAAGTGCAAAGGTGTGCAATGGTGGTAAACTGCACCCAAAGTAATGCTATTTACTGCTCCCAAAACCCATGACTAATCTGGGCACCAAGCCCATGTACCCCACCACCCCACTGATGATGGGACAGCTGTACTGGAGCCACCCACCCATCATGCCAGTGAGGCTGCAAGCCCCGGTGGCCAGTGGCACCCCCCCACCCTGATCACCATTCCTGTGAGAATAGATATCTCCCTGGTGTCTAGTGGCACCCTTCCGGTCACCCGTCCCATTTCAGTATGTGTCTTGCTGATGTCTATAGACACCCACCATCCTCCCTGTCATCTATCTCATTTAAGTATACATCTCTCTGGCATCTAGTGGTACCCCCCGACCCCAAAGTATATATCTCCCTGGTGTCTAGGTGCAACCCCACCTCCCTGGTCACCCATCCCATTTTTTTCTATAGTTACATGGCATCTAGTGGCACCTCCACCCCGAGTCACCCATCTTGTTTCAGTGGATATCTCCTTGTTGTCTCATGGCACCTCCCACCACCCAAACACCTGGCTCCTGTACTGTATACTGTCCCTGATGTCCAGCAGTACCCCCACCCTCCCTCACTATTGTCAGTACACCACTCATCCACCCCCTTACAAAGATCAATGGGGATGTTCAAGGACTTGAAAATACAGCAACTTGCACAGCCCTCCTCTCACCTCCATGGACAATCACCATATGAGTTGGCAGTGTGTGCACATACTGTATACTGTACGCACACTGTCAGCTCATATGATGGCCATCCAAGGAGGTGAAAGAAGGGTTGTGCCAGTCACCATATCAGAAGTCCTTGAGCATCCATGGTGTCCCTGGTAAGGGGCGTGGATGGGTGGTGTGCTAGGTGTGGTCAGGGCAGACTGGGGGCCACTGGACCGCCAGTGTATGCTGGTCCTTTGTTGACGTGAATTGGGGGTGAGGATGGGTCTAACACTGGATACCATGAATATTCTACAAGTCACTGGATGGGTGTTGGGTCGGTGGGGGGTACAACTGGACACCAGGGATATTCTACAAGTCATGGGGTGGATGTTCAAGGGGTGAAGGGGTGCATTCAGACACCAAGGACATGTGTTGATACTATGGGATGGACATCCAGCCACTTGACACAAGGGATACTTGTCAGTACTGTGGGACTGTTGATCAAGGAGTTGGGTGGTTCCACTGGACACCAGAGATATTTTTCATGGACACCAGGTGGGTGAATGGGGGGGGGTGCAGGGTGCTGTTAGACACCAGGGATGATGTGTCAGTGCCCACAGGATGGATGCTCAAGGACTCCACTTACCATGCAAATGAGCCCATAATAGGTCTGCAAATGGCTCTTTAGCACCTTGCATGCTCCATGGGTTCATTTGCATGGTGTAAATGAATATAGCCAACATGGCTCATGGTGCTATCTGGTCCTGGAGCACTATTCCCTGTGGGCTGGATACAGCCCAGGTCCATGTCATGGCAGTGCAGTTTGACTCAGTACTGCACTGACATGGGCTGATATTCAGTTGTATAAAGCTGGTCTGCTATCTGATTCAATATAACTGCCACTGAGTCAGGCACTAGTGTAAGCACAGTACAGTATAAACATTTGCATTGTGCTTTTGCTCATTTTAGAATATTTAAGCCGTAGTAACTCAGATCCAGAATTACAAAAAGCACTGTGCTACACTTGGAGAAGTAAATCATAGGTTGGACCTACATCTTATGTGGGGCTGCTGTAGATGCTGTGGAGAAGGAAAAGGACTGGGTATCATAATAGGCAAAGGTATGAAGCATGATAAGCAATGTTAATCCTAAGTCAATTGCTATTATGTCTGTTATCTCTGACCCAACTGTTTACTGTACTTTTGAACCTGATCAACCAACTGTATATGTACTTTTAATAAATGTATGTAATTAACTTTGGGTCGCCCCTGAAAAAGGGACCTTTGGTCTCAGTGGGTCAGCCGGTTACTAAAATGCTATAAATTAATAAATAAATGTGCAGCTGCTGTCAAGATGGACAGGAAAATGTTGAGGTGCTTAAAAAGAGGAGTACTAGGAGGACAGGGGAAGTATACCTTACTCTTTACAAAGCCCTTTTCTGGCCCAGCTTGAATACTGCACGCAGTACTAGGCTCAGCTAAAAAGGACATTGAGGTAATCATGACAGTGCATTGCAGGGCCACCAACCTTACCAAGGGTCTGTAAGATAAAAGCTATATCAGCTGGCTGGTGGCTTTTAACATTTTCATAATGGAGAAGAAACGGAAGAAGGTAACACGATCTATGCCTTCTCTGTAGTCAAAGGTATCAGCAAGCTCAAACAGACAGGGATGTTTGATCTGGTCCTTCTGTACGGCACCTGTAGTTAAGAGGTGGCAAATATATGAATATCGATAAGAAACACTTCCACTCCCAGAGGGTGGAAAATTATTGACCAGCATATTAGCAGAGATAGTGGACATGAAGACAGTACAGGCCTTTAAGGTATGTCTGTACACATATTTTTGCTTACTTTGGGAATCCTTTGATACTCTGGCTAATAGAGATGCTAGGAAAAGTCTTTTAACCAAAATGTGTTTGCACAGCTTATTCATAGCTGTTTATTCAACAGAGTGGTAACATGATGTACATTGAGTCCTTTCCAGCATCAGATTACTGTTACTATGTATGCAGTGGTAATAAGCAGACAAAGCTACCCCTCCCCCACCTGGCATCTAATGCTGTCAGCTGATAGCTTGTAATCCTACTGAAAGATAATATGTGCTGAGGTAGTGGGTTGGGGTCAGCTGAGCTACCAGGAGTGTAATGCATCTTACTTCACCTTGGTGAGGGAGGGGCACACTTTACAATGATGGCCCTGTGGAGCTGGTGGGGTGATTAGGTTATTATGGTGAGAGGTAATTAAAAGATGGTGTCAGAAAGGGAAAAGGGAAACAGGATGACAATTCAGGTACATGCTGTAGTAGCAATATGTAAAAGAAAGATGACCAGGGAGGCAAGGGCAGGAGATAACTTAGGGTGCAGAGGTTGCCCTTTAAAACTAGCCCTGGCCATGTGGGAAACAGTTAGTGGGTTTTCTCTATTTTTCATGTTTAATGAATGTTTCCAAATAGACCAACCTAGAAATGGTGCATACTATTTAGTATTTGTTACTGAGTAATGAATAATATATTATTCATGGCAATCTGTAATTAAAATGTATTACTCTCATAGCCCTATATATTAGTAGGATAAACAGAGCAATGTGACGATATTCAACCAAATGCAGTGTCTATGATAAGATGCAAAGAGCTATGCTGGGACATGTCAGTAATGTATTACTTTTTTAGTGCAATATCAAAGAGCAAAGAAATATTTCAGATTTAGTTTCCATGGTGAGAACTGTAGCATGATGCACTGTGTTTAAGAAAGACATCAACTCTTCCAATAGTACTTTATACAGTAAATATCTCCCCCCAGCAATGTTTTATTTTTATTGTTTAGGAAGAGGCACGGGAATGACAAAGCCACTCTCACTGTGCAGAGCTGGGACAAGGAATTGTGGAGATTGTTTAGACAGTGTTGTTAGAAAAGCATAAAGACATAGGTGTTCTACTGAGGTAGCCAAAAGCAAGTTATGGGAGGGTAAGTTGTGTGTATGAACTCATTATACATGTAGGGCAGGACTTTTCTAAAGGATCCATCCAGGAACTGTCGAATAAGATTTTTTATAGCAGACTTGCATCCATTGGAACTTTTAGACCTTTATGTTTGGATGAATTCAAATCAAAAAAGCACAAATTCAGTATGCATTATTCTGTGAAGTAAATCTATAAATTGTGACTTTTTTCACAAATTGATGCATGCTTTAAAACAGTGCAATGGAGGTTGGGACGCAATTGGATATAGACTCAGCTAGAGCATTCATTTGCATCTGTCTGTTTGAAATTCCAGCCCTTAGGGTCCAGTTCTCCCAATGGATCCTTTCCCATACCTCAGTTAAGGAAACCATTTGATTATTTACACATCCTCTCTCTCTGGTTTGTCCCAGTAGGATTCTCACTCACTTTCAACCCCAGCTGAGAAGAACAAATAGAGCTTGGGAGGAGGGGGAGTTGAGCTGAGCAGGTCTAACAATGTGCTTTCAAATAAAAGCTTCTAAACCAGTCCCAGTAGACTTATGCTACTCAGGGATAATAGCACACTATTCACTGATGACTTACAGGATATGGAAATCTGGATTTCACTTTATTCAAATACACATCTACTCCAGTAATGCCCCAGTCTCTGAGCCTGCACTCTTACTGGAGCACATATGTAAATATTTGTTCTGCATGACATTCAATTCAGAGCTGCAGCTTTAATGAATGCAATGGTATCATTTCTGGAGGGCAAGTCTGTAAATGATTTTACTGACCATGATTTTACTGACCAGGCCTTGACATCAGCTTACTCTGCCTCCTTTGACAGGGCTGTGAGCGATGTGGTGAGGTTTGGCCAGGGAACATCCATTGCAAAGGCAGAAATTGAGTCTGCCTTCTGGTTACTACTGGTTCACCCAGCAGACTTTAACTTGGTGGGAATGAAAGTAGACAATGCATATTACATAAATAAATACATGCCGATTGGGTGCACCATTGGATACGCTTACTTTGAAAAATTCTACACCTTTCTGCACTGGGCAGTGGAGCAAATGATTCAGGGGGGGATCGTCTATTACTTAAATTATTTTTTGGTGGTAGGACCACAGAACAATGACACCTGTGGTCAGACCCTGGGAGCCCTAAAAGGAATATGTCAGAGATTCCGTGTGCCTCTTGTTAAGGACGAGACTGTGGGTCCAACCTCAGTGTTGTCCTTCCTAGGGATAGAAATCAGTTCAAGGGAAATTAAATGTAGGCTGACAAGGGACAAGTTGATGCCCTGCAGCTGACTGTCAATTAGGCGAGGGAGGCGAGGAGGATGACATTGCGTCAGGTACAGCAGCTGACATGTCATCTGAACTCTGCTTGCTAGATCATGTGAATGGGTCCAGCCTTTGTGCGGCAGCTGGCAAAAAGTTATAGTTGAGATCCAGCAGCCACATCAAAGGATAAGAATACATGTTTTGGTGAAGGGGGATCTGGCAGTTTGGGCCACCTTCTTAACTGAATTTAACAGTTTAAAGGTACAGCCAGAGCCTGAGGTGTCCAACATATACCTGGAGCTGTTCACAAATGCCTCTGGGGGTCAGGGGTTTGAGGCTTACCTACAGGGGGCCTGGTTTGTGGAGATATGGCCAGCATCATAGGCAAACCATGGCTTGGCCAAGAAGATTACTTTCTTGGAATTCTTCCCAATAGTGGTAGCTCTGGTCATGTGGGGGAGCAGCTTAAAGATAAGAAAGTGCTCTTCTGGTTGGACAATAAAGGGGTGGTGCACATTATCAATCAACAGTAGGGAGCTGCCGGGCCAACTGAGGTTGTTTGCTGCATAACATACAGTTTAAGGCTAGGCACATAATGGGGGAGTGCAACAGTATAGCTGATGTTTATCTTGTTGCAGTGGGAACATTTCAGGACCCTGGCACCCAGAGCAGACAACATGCTGGAAGAAATCCATCAGTTCCTTTGTGTGTTAGTGTGTCAATCCCTGACACCCAGCACTCATAAAGCATATAAGAGAGGAGTAGAAGAATTCTTGACGATTCAGGAAATTCACAGATGAGAGGTGATCTGGCCAATCCCAAGGGAGCAGCTGCACTGGTTGATGATAGCTCTGAAGGAGGAGGGCAGCTCGGCAGCTGTGGCAAGCCAACATATGTCGGGCATAGGCTGGTTTAGCAGGTCACTGGGGTTGTAGGATTTGACACAGGCTTTCAGGGTCAGGAAAGTACTGGAAGGGTCATGAAGTATACAACCTGTGGCCCTGGATGGGAGAAGGTCATTGAGACCTCAGACACTCGAGCACATGGTGGAGAAATTACTAACCATGTGTGCAGGCTGGCATGAGGCATGCTTGTTCAGAGCGGCATTTCTCTTGACTTTCTGTGGGGCCTTTCAAGTGTCCAAGGTCATGGCATCAAGGAGACAGGATCAGTTGAAGAGATGCCTGCATAAGAGAGACCTTGTGCTGTCAGGAGATGGAGCACTGGTGCAGATCAAAAAAACTGACCAGCAAGCATGGGGCATGTGGGCAATGATTTGGGACAGGGATAGGTGGGGATGAAGGATCAGAAGGGTACTAGCAAAGTATGAAGCTGGCACACAAAATAATGAGTGGGCCTACTGTTGGCATAGGGATGGGTTCCAGATTACCAGGCTGTTCTAGAAAGTCCTACTGTCAGTGGGGTAAAAACCAGGTGATTATGGAAAGCACTCTTTTTGGATAGTGGCAGCTACATAGGTGACCAGCAGGGGCATATCGCATCCAGAGATTAGAGGGATAGGCAGATGGAAATCCCAAGCAGTTAGGAGATACAGATTCCCACATGTGCTTTAATGTGTTTTATTTTATTAAGTAGACTGGAGGGGAACAAGTAAATGGGTGTGAATAAGCAGGCACTCATTCATTCATTCATTGGGCAGGGGTTTGGGAGCGGTCTTCAGCCGGTGGACCAGTTGTGAACATCAGCCATATTCCTGTTGAGGTGTGCTGATTGGGGCACAGGGGTATGCACTGGGAAGAGCTGGTTTCCAGATTGTGGGAAGAGTGCTGGAGGGAACCACACCTGGGCATTCTGATCATCTACTTGGGTGGAAATGACTTGGTTGCAATTAAGTCCCAAGCATTGTTGCACTCAATGAAAGAAGACATAGCTATGATCCAGCATATCCTGCCTGGGACCAAGACACTGTGGTCACATATCATACAGTGGCAAAATTGGTGAGGAGTGGCCAAGGGAAAGGCGATGGGCCAAACCAGATGAAAAATCGACGAGGAGATGGAAACATATATGGGCCAGCTGCCCAGAGGTGTGGTCAAACACTACATCACACTGGACTCTCTGGACTTGTTTCAATCAAATGGTATACACTTGATCAAAGGAGGAAGTGACCTATTTGCAAGGACACTGTGGGGGCTATAGCTCCATTTCTAAAGTGAAGGAAAAATAAATTTGGACCCAGTCAAGGGATGGTGATTTAATTTGGGGTACTGGGCCTGGGTGTTAGCCTAGACTATACTATGATGTGCTGTGGGGGGCCCGATCAAGGATCAGGTTTGTGGTGGATAGGGAGCATCTCCAAGGTTTGCCTCGGGGTGAGCTGGGTCAGCACAGTTTGGAAACTGGGGAAAGGGGGAGCACCAGGACACAGCATGTACTAGGGCCTCTCTTACAAGCAATCACACAGGAACTGTAGTTTTCTCCTAGCACAGACAGGCCAAGGTCACCAGGGATGAGCCTCAGGGATGCGCCATTCCCACAGGGGGATCCGCCATGTCGGGCCCCCAAGGGCGGTTTCCCCTGTCAGAGGTCTGCAATCTCCTATGCCAGCTGAGGCGAATGACTAGAGACATGCCCATTAAGGACAGCACTGGACTTCCCAGTCTGTCATTCTGGCACCATGAATAAACAAGTAGTCTGCATCGTTGGTGGAGGGGCAGGCTGGGGCAAGGTTACAAACCTTACAAAAACTCCCTTCTGCGCACATCTAGCTGATATTAGAAATTTGCTTAATAAACATATGGCTGTGGCTATTCAAATCCCAACATGGTGTGTTTATTATCTCAAAGAGAAGGCAGGTGGGTGACTTGTGTCCTGGGCAACCAATGGGCCTTCACCGAGGGCCTCAAGGGAGAAGAAAGATTGCTACCTGGACTACACCCTTCCCTTGCCAACACCTGACTAGCGATACAGTGGAGGGGGGCTGGGCCACCTGAAAGTGAGTTGTTCCTTCCCCCAATCTGTCACCTGTGGCCCAGATGGACTGGGAATGGAAACCCCATTGTGAGGAGGGGAAGGTCAGAGGGATAGCCCACATAACAGGAGAGGGATTGGATAAGCCATGGTAGGGGGTGGAGAGGTGCAGGTAAGGTTAAAAGTGGCAGCAGGAGGAGCTGGGAGTGCCTTTTCCCTGCACCTTTATGTGGAAGAAACCTACCCTCCCACCTGTAAAACATAGCGTGAGATCACTGCCCCATACCAGGGGAACTGCTGACATTAATTGCAGAAGAATTTTCTTTGGTTTTCCCCTAATAAATTGTTTTTTTTCCCCTGGGATTTTTGCCTATGCCAGTTCAGATCTTGATGATTTGACCAGCTGGGTGAGGTGGTAGCATTAATGCCACATCCTCTTTTGTAAGCAGATAGGAAGCACCCCCCAAGGTTTGCCTCAGAGTGAGCTGGGTCAGTCTGGCTTGAAAGTTGGGGAAAGTGGGGGCACCAGCTCCCAGAATGGACTGCGGTCTCTCTTATGGGTGATCTCACAGGGATCATGGCTTGTGCACAAATGGATGGGACAAGGTCACCGTGGATGTGCCCCAGGGACACGCCATGTCTGCAGGAGACCCACTGCATCAGGCCCCCGACAGCAGGTTTCCCTGTCAGAGGTCCATGATCTCCAGTTCCAGATGGGGGGGGGGAATGCCTAGGCCACACCTTGAATGAACAGCACAGGGCCTTGCCAAGGTGGGCAGGCTGGGGCAAGGGTTACAAATCTCAGGAAAACTCCTTTCTGCACATGTCTATCCTGCATCAGGAATTTGTCTAATAAACATTTGGCTCCGGCTATTCAGATCCCAACATGGTGTGTTTATTGTCTCGAAGAGAAGGAAGGTGGGTTGGTGGCATGTGTCCCTGGCAACCAATTACTGTAGGTGTTAGAAGAAAGAGTGCTGGACACAGGCAGAAAAGAGGACTGAGTTTGTAGAGAGGCATATGCCATGTATGTTGAAAGCTCCAACTGTTTTTTTCTCCCCTTGCTTTGTAATAATGATGTTTTTCCCATTTTAAAGGTCTCCTGCTGGTGCTTCCCTTTTCCAACCTAATATTCATTTTTACAACTTGTGATTTGTTCTAGAACCTGATGACATTACTTCAGTGGAGGCCCTGCATTGAAATTTGTACTGTGAGCCTCCACTGATCTGAAATCATGGGTTATAGGAACAAATCAGTAATTATAAGAATGAGTATTAGGTGGAAAATAATTAGAATCAAAAACTCAACAAAAAAGTATAGCAGGGAGATTAAAAGCCTACACTTGTGTTGAATTGTTCAATTATATAGAAAAGGTATAGAAGGTTCATGTTCAACTGAATTGTCTAGTAGAAAATATATTTTCTGCTACTAAACTGAAACAGTTATTTGGTTTTTATAGTGTATTAATTTCAGTGGCAAACAATGCATTCAGATATGCAAATTTCCTTTGAAGAGGACTTTTTATCTACGTTCATAACAGTTAATTAAAAGAGCAACAATTTCATGAATGTTGTGCTATGAAGATATCATGAACTTGGAAGAACATTTGCTGAACTCTGATGGATATTCATAAATCATACATACGTGATTCTCAAACGTTCATGACATGATTACCTTAATTTTGGCTTGCAGACATATATGCTGGATTTGCACATTTTTTATTTTAAATGACAAGGGCCCATACTAAAAGCTGTCAGTTTGTATCTTGTGAAGTCCCTATCCTGAAAGCTAATTATTACATTGCCATAAAGTGTTTTATAACATGGGTTATTAGTGACATGGAAGCCGATTAGTGTAGAACCAATGCATAGCCATGCATTAAATATCCCTTTTAATGCACAGTTCCACAGATTGAGGCAAGGAAAGTGCCATCGGCACTGGTTCCCTGCTTCAGAAAGCAAAATGAGAATAGCAGTCATTAAGAATATGGGGAAGTGAGAGAGCTCCAGTGCTGTCATTTCATGCAGATTGCTGCTTTCAAGTTTTGATTCTCCCCCAGCAGACAATGAGAGACAAAGTGAGCTAACCTCCCCTGCAGTGGAGACAGAAGGACTATGTTTTCCCACTCCTGCTCCTTCCGTGAGTGGTGACATTTCCCCTGGTCATCTGCAGGGATGGGAGACAGAGGGTGACAATGCAGATTAGTGCTTGAGAGCAAGAAAGAGAGATAGTCCCCCCCTGACAGTGTCTCCTCCCTGTCCTCCACTCACTGAGAGTGGGACATGTTGGTCAGCACTGTCAGGTTTTTGTGGTGTGTCCCTCTCTCTATGCTGGTATATTACAGAGCCACTTCAGAGCATGCACGAGAGACTGTGCCTCGGGAGGGAGAGAGAGAGAGAGAGAGAGAGAGAGTGAGCAACAGTGAGCCCCAATAATCCCATACACTGGAGTGGCTTATGCACTTATAACATGGGTTATGTGCACAACAAGGGAAAAAAAAGAGAAAGGGATTTTCCCCTGCTTCAATAGCAACAAAGGTACTGTATCCTGCCACCTTGCAAAACAGTCCTCAACAAATACTCCATAGGTGATTGATGTTATGAACATAGAAATGTCACACATACACTAGTGACATGATTTCTTATATTTCTAGTGCATAACAAACTCTCCTACAGTTCTTGTGACGTATTTTGTCCTGCCCCCAGCCCCCCCCACACACATGGATATCGCCGAACAAAGGGAGATGTGAGGATGTCTCTCTCACCCTTCTGTGTTACAGACAAGGTGTCAAAGTGTGGAATGCCAAATCTGTGACTCTGCATAGTGTTGAATAAAACAAATTTGTGTGAGTGACAGCGGGTGAAAGAGAGAGTGCCAAATACCTGAATGTGCAAACAGTGGTGAATGAAACAGATCTGTATGTGAGGGACAGTGGGACACAGAGAAACTACAAGCAGCTCAGGACAATCAAAAAGACACCTTGCACATCACCTGCTAAAGCCCCCCCTTCCCTAAAGAGCAATGAGTGAGAGAGAGAGAGAGAGAGAGAGAGAGAGCAACACAGACATAGCGAGTAGCGCACTGCACTTCGGAAACACAGTGAGAGTGAGAGAGAGAGAGCCCAAAAACAAGTACCTCACACCACTACTGCAAATGTGATCATGACAGTGACAATGTGAGAGGTGAGAGAGGGAGGGAGGGAGGGAGATAGAGACATCCTCACATCTCCCTTTGTTCTGCCATATCCATGTGTATGTGGGGGGGTTGGGGCAGGACAGTATACATCACAGGAACTGTAGGAGAGTTTGTTATGCACTAGAAATATGAGAAATCATGTCACTATTGTATGTGTGACATTTCTATGTTCATAACATCAATCACCTATGGAGTATTTGTTGAGGACTATTTTGCAAGGTGGCAGGATACAGTACCTTTGTTGCTACTGAAGCAGAGGAAACCCCCTTTCTCTTTTTTTTTCCTTGTTGTGCACATAACCCATGTTATAAGTGCATAAGCCACTCCAGTCTATGGGATTATTGGGGATTAATCAACACCATTGGTGCTGTGAGGACACTTGGCCTGCAGTCCCATGCCTTACAAAGCACCCAGGGTGTTGATTAATCCCCAATAACCCCATACCCTGTTGTGGGTTATTGCTTACATATTCAAACATGCTTAGAGCAAATTGTCAATGCCCTAAGCCTGTTAGAATATAGTCTTGAGATTAAAGCCCAAACACAGGCACTATAAAAGGTGTGCTCGGCACAAAACAGAACCACCTACTGAGCACTGATAGGTATGGTCCCATTGCAAAGACTGGACTTGGAAGTTAAAAAATGAGGTAAGGCTTCCCAAACCAGGTAGTGTTCTTGCACTAACTTGCTATGTTCAAATGTCCAATGCAAATCACCTTCTCACTATGGAGGGTACAAAGAGATCATTTGTATCTAATGGTAGTCTCACTTCAATGTGAGAAACAATCGTTTTTCCTTAGATTGCATGCTGATTGTGGGTTTCCACACTGTAATCTGTGATCAGCAGTGGTGCTGTTGTAAACACACACACCCAAAAAGCCTATTCTCCCTCACACCATACCCTTGAAGTTAACTAAGACATTCCCTGGTGACCAGTGACATCCCCACCCTCAAACCAATCCCTGTTGGCATAAAGAACTTATTAACTGGTGTCCCATGGTCCCTGACCCTCCCAGTAGCCTCTTCTCCACCATGCCACACACTGTAACCCATTATGGTGAGCAGCATTTGCCCACCCTTTACCTCCCTAGCTGGATGCCTTCTGCCACTTACAAGTTCTTTACCATTCTATGCTGAGCTATAGCAATACTTAAGAAGTTATGACAGGGAAATATACTTTGTCTGGATAAAGCTATACTATGCATGTGCATAGACTCAGTTTATTTTCCACACAGTATTTATTTTTGATTGCAGAATGCAAATCAAATATGTTGGCATATGTTTAGTAGAGGAAAGCATGCTCTGGAGATGTGCCACACTGTGAGCTGATGAGGTAGGTGGAAATCAGACTGCAGTCAATGGTGATTGATCTGGCTGATGATGCAGATTTTCCACAGCAAGTCACACTTTTCACAGGAGTTTCATCACTCCAATGAGTCTGCTGGGTTTTGCCCATTTGATGATACTGTGTGCTAATGCCTCCTGTCTGAGTCTGTCTCCTGCTCTTGGAATGACACTTCCTGTCCCATGGAGCACTTATCATGCTTGCTGAGCAGGCTTTTGTTGCTGAAAAGCAGCAAGGGTCCCTCTAACAAGGTTGGTGCTTACAAGTCCCAAAACTGAAATGAAAAAAAAACAAGGACTTAGCACTCTATGTCACAAAATGTCTCCAGACTAAGTCGTTCCATAGATATTTGCCTTTACTGTGAAAAAAGCAGCAAACAGTGTAACCGGTATAGCCCTGGGAGGCCACCAAAGACCAAGGCTTCACACTCCTTTCAAGTGCTTTTTCAATGCTTTTGTTGCTGCTCAATAGGGAGGCTACAGATCATGGCAATGATCAGACTTGTGTTACTGGCATTCAAGGTGGCTCAATGTCATACCCACTGAGCAAGCTTTTCTTGCAGACACTACCACAACTTCAGATCATGCCTGCCATGTAGACTTTTGTTACTGCCACTCACAGCATTTCTATATCATTTCTGTCAAGCAGGCTGAGATTAATTCCACCAGAGGCAGTTCCTTTGCTGTCCTTTGAGCAGACTGAGTGGGCCCCCATCCTCTACCACCCTCTGAGCACTCCAACGCCCTTTTCCAGTTCCCTGTGATCATTGCAACACCCACCACACATATAATTACTGGGGCTGGGTGCCCAGTCCTGCCATTAGTATCCCCCTCCTTCCAAACTGCTTAAAAATAACTCCTCACCCATTCTCACCAGCTATGCCCCCTACCACCCACCTCTCCAAGCCAATGGCACCCATCTTTGTCACTTGTCATGTCTGCTTTGTCCCTTGCTGCATTTCCTCTGTCCCTCAGTATTAAGTCTTCAATGTTTCATATTGCACTGCTACTCTGACAGCCAACTGCATTCGAATATTAATTCAATTAGATATTCATTTCCATGGATTTATTTTTAATGCATGACTTTTTTGCTTTAATATATTTATACTTATTTTTCCTGTCAAGGGCTGTTTTGCTCCACCGTCATGAACCTTATGATTGTAAACCCTCAGTCCCCACCCCCTAAAATATTTGTTTGCAGTGTACACTGGGGTCCACAGCAGACACTCATTTCAGAGGGATTTGAAAGTTGACACCCATAGGTTCATGAGTGTGTCACTAATAAAAATGTTAACAGAAAAAAGAAGGTAAAAATTAAGAAAAAAGTTATGAACTGCAGAAAAAACTAATAATATAAATGAGCCCATTGTATCATTTGTAAAGGACAGTTTCAATAATTTGCTATGCAACCCACAATCTTCAGTCAAAACAGACACTGACAGAATACATAAAGTACTTAGATAAAAACAGCAGATTAACATCCACCAGGGCATTATCCTGAAATTTATGAAATCCAACAATAAAGATTTAAAAATGTATAATGCTTATTAAAAAAAGTTTCAACTATAAAGGGACTGTAATTTTCTTATAATGATTTGCTCTCTTATGAAATACTGTAAGATCTGAGACAATCTGTTCCCTTGCTCAGGATGTTATGGAACAAAGGAAATAAAGCCCTAATGATTTTGCCTGGAAAAAATGAAACTTTTCTTCAATGGTCAAACTTTGATACATATGTATTAATGCTTAACCATTTAGGGCAAGTGTACAAAAAAGGTTAATCACTTTCAATTGTATTCATTTTAAAAGCAGTTCAAATATTTTTTTGGTTTTAAATTAAATATTTTCTACTGCTTTTGTGACAAGAATCTGAGTACTTAGACCGAAGAAGAAAAGTTGGCCCACAGGTTTTAAGAATCACACCTTTGGGGGTACACTAGAGAGCAACTCTAGAAAGAGGTCACACTTCACCTTAGCTCTCCAATTGCACAAGAACAAAATCAAATTTTAACTGATCAGCCATCATCAGTGTTGATGCCTTTGGACGGAGGAAGATTACCTGAATATTTTGATTGCTTTTTGGGGAAAATCAGACCAGGATTCTACTATAGGCCATCCAAAAGGAGCTACAGGTGGTAGTGCATAGAAATAGCAGAAGGCCCCACCAGAGGTCTAAGAGAGCATCAGAGACAGGAAGCCTGATGCAGCAGGAAGGATACAGATACCATCATAAAAGAACATCATAAATGCATTCCATAATATGAACTGCAAACCTAATGAATCCTTGAAAGGATAGCCTCACAAGACTCAAAAATCAAAGTGGTTGCCATGATCACAATGGAGGCAGATGACTGATCGCAAAAAACTTTATCCATGGTGGTCTAGTTTATAACATAGAACACTACCCTTACAAGTTAGAATCACAGGAGAATAAAAATCAGGAAAATAATGTTTGATTAGTAGGAATGGCCAAAGCTGATGAAATAGGAGACCTTTTGGCATTCATATGCACCTGATAATCAGTTCCTTTGACTCTGAAGGAACACTAGGACCCAAAGGACATCCACAGGGCCTTTAGAGTTAACTTTTGCCAACTGCTTCCAACTCCTGATCAGCTGGGAACTATTTCAATTTGTTACAAACAACATAGATGTGACAGACACTATTCTACAGTCAGTCTGACAGTTGAGGGACTTGGATTAGGATTCTGCCACAGTACACCTGTTTTCTAGTTAGTCCTTGCCGTAAGAACATGATGCAAAGAATTCAATTCAGTTTGGAAACAACTGTGTGGTCTGCATCACATATTGTTTCTTCAACCCAACAAGACTTTGGGCAATTAATGGAGGAAAACAACACCAGTTTCATTAATTTCAAACACACCGGGAAATAAGTGATTAAGACTGCAGTGGAGATTCATAGTGGCAGGGAGGAATCTGATGAGGCTTTGGAAGGAGAGTCATGAGTACCAGTTTGAAAATCAAGGGCTTTTTAATTCATGGCAAGGACTTGGGACTGTGCATCTCCCTCATATCAGCTGTTTTCTGCTTATATTCAAAGATAGTGAGACTGAAGGGGGAGAATGGGGGCTGTGTGGAGGATGACCACAGTAAAGCTGACATATTGAACAGGTATTTCTGCTCAGTCTTTACTGAGGAAGAGGAGGGTAATGGGTCTGAATGGAGTACAAAGGGTGAGAATGGTGCAGAAATGGACACAAGTCCCTTTACACGTGAAAGGGTCCTGAAGGAACTGGAAGTAATAAGAGTTGATAAAGCAATGGGGCCAGATGGGGTGCACCCAGGGTCCTTAAAGAACTAAGAGAGGTGGTGGCTGAACCTCTGGCTATCCTGTTTAGCCGATCACTGGAAACAGGGGAGGTACCCAAAGACTGGAGGACAGCAGATGTAGCCCCTTATACAAAAGTGGGAACAAAGAGGAAGCGGGGAACTACAGACCAGTCAGCCTCACCTCGGTAGTGGGGAAGATCAAGGAAGCACTACTGAAGGATAGATTGGTGGAACTTCTGGTTGTCAATGGACTACAGGACCCAAGGCAGCATGGTTTCACCAGAGGGAGGTCATGTCAGACCAATCTCATTTAATTTTTTGACTGGGTGACTAGGGAGGTGGATCCGGGGAGGGCAGTGGACATGGCCTATCTGGACTTCAGCAAGGCCTTTGACACTGTGCCACATAGAAGACTATTGCACAAACTGGGGAATATGGTGTGGGCAGGACAGTAGTGTGGTGGGTAGGTAACTGGCTGGGTGGGAGGACGCAGAGGGTGGTGGTAAATGGCTGTCACTCCACAGAGAAAAGAGTGACCAGTGGGGTACCACAGGGATCAGCCCTGGGACTGGTCCTATTCAATATCTTCATCAGTGACATTGCGCAGGGCCTAGAAGGCAGAATTTCACTGTTCGCTGATGACACAAAGCTCTGTAACAGAGTAGACACACCAGAGGGTGTAGACAGAATGAGAAGGGACCTGCAGAAACTTGAAGAATGGTCAGGGGTTTGGCAGTTGAAATTCAATGCAAGGAAGTGCAAGATAATGCATATGGGGCACAAAAACCCGGCACAATATATCAGTTGGGGGGTGAGGATATAGCATGCACCAAGCAGGAAAGGGATCTATGGTTATCATCTCTGATGACCTCAAGGTAGGGAAACAGTGTGACAAGGCAGCAGGTAAAGCAAATAGGATGCTGGGATGTATAGGCATGGGCATCACCAGCAGGAAAAGGGAGGTCATAATTCCACTATACAAGACACTAGTAAGGCCCCACCTGGAGTACAGAGTACAGTTCTGGAGACCTTACCTACGTAAGGACATAGACAGGGTAGAGAAGGTTCAAAGGAGGGCAACAAAGATGGTGCATGGATTGCATCACAAGTCCTATGAGGACAGGTTGAAGGAACTGAACATGTACTCCCTGGAGGAGAGGAGGGAGAGAGGGGATATGATAGAGACATACAAGTATCTTACAGGGAGGAACAGGGTGCAGGTATACACTATTTTTAAGCGAAAAAGATGTTCCAGGACTAGAGGGCATGGGATGAAGTTGGAGGGAGGATGATTCAGAGGAAACGTGAGGAAGAATTTCTTCACAGAACGGGTGGTGGACAAGTGGAACACCCTGCCAGCGGAAGTGGTGGGGGCTGAAACAATCACGGGATTTAAGAATTCATGGGATAGACATAAAGGAATTCTGGAGGTCAGAGGTAAGGGGCAACAGACTTCTTGGAAAACATAAACTGAACTTACATGCTCAAATGGGCAGACTGGGTGGGCCATAGGCCCTTATCTGCTGACACTGTCTATGTATCTATGTATGTATCTATGACTCAAGTAATTATATTAACTGCTGTATGTTCTATTGCAGTGTTATACTTGAAATGCATTTAATTTTAAGTGAAGGAATAATTAAGGCAACCAGCCTCTGTATGAAGAAAGTGAGTGAAAGAGGAAGGAAAAAGAACCCGTTATGGTTCTCTAGGGAAGTGACCATGGAGGTGAAGGAGAACAAACATTTGTCAATGCCGAATGTTTGCTTGCTGGTATTGGCATTGGTAGTGCAGGAGTTAGAGAGATGCATGATAGGAATGGCAATGAAGTATTAAACTAATGCCAACCCCCACCATCACCCTGCAGAGACTGACAGGCATTTGGGGATGTTCCTATGGGCCATCAGCCATAATGCTTATGCCATTCCACCTCACTGCATCCTACAGACACCAACAGGGTTTGTGGTGAGCCTTGGGGTCTTCGGCCCTTACACTCACCCCATTCCATAAGGAAATAAGCTGAGATGGGTGCAGTAGAGGTGAATGGGGTGAACGTTAGGGCTGAAGACCCCAAGGCACACCTCAGTACCTGTCACTGGCTACAGGGTGGGGGTTGGGGTGGAATGTCACCCCCCAACAGCTGTCAGTCTCTACAGGGTGGGGCATTATGGTTTGAAACCATAATGCCCTGGGTGTTTGTTGGTATTTTCTCTCCAAATTTTCAACATGGGCTTTTTGTGACCCCACCTCATGAATAGTGGCACTATCATTTAATTACTCAATCCTACAAAGCCTATAACACAATCACTTTTTTGGAATTTTTTTCGCCTGATTGTCAACATGGGCATTTTGGGACCTCCCCTCATGAACAGTGCCACTGTGAATTTGTTAATCTGTCCCAAAAGTTGATTTTCCACAGTGACCGTGCCATTCTGAGCAACAGGTGCAAAAACACATTTCAGGCAGGATGTGAAAAATGACAGGTATATTCTTCATAAGGAGGTGTGAAAAAATGGCAATGTTGAAAATCTGGAGTGAAAATATTAAAAATTGTCAAAGTTATAAGAGTGCGTAGAAACTTTGCAACTCATGCTCATAACGCAGTCATTTCTTTGGAATTTTTTACCAAATTTGCAACATGGGTTTTTGGGGGCCCCACCTCATGAACAATGGCACTATTGTTTCATTAATCAGTCCCAAAAGGTGATTCTGCACAGCAATCGCGAAATCACCTTTCGGGACCAAGTAACCAAATGACAGTGACAGTGTTCATGAGGTGGGGTCCCAAGAATCAGATGTTGAAAATTTGTGGCCAAAATTCCTAAAAATGACTGAGATATCAACCTAAGTTGAAACCCCTCCATTTACTCCCACTATACAGCTTACCGTCATTGCTTCAGTTTGCCAGTCAGCTTTGAAGAGTGCAGATGTGTCCCAGTCCATAGAAGATCGCTGCTCCTGAGCTCCAGAGGTAAGTATAGGGTAAGGGAGGTGCAGGGTGGTGTGTCCGCAGAGGGAGGGTGGGGTGGGGAGGAGGTAATGAAGAGATGTCAAGGGACTGTTTTCTTTTTACTGGGAAAAAAGACTTCGAGGATGGTTTTCTTTATCTTATAGGTTACCAAAAATATTTAGGCACACTGGGGTGGGCTCCCAGTGTGCCACAATAGAGAGTGAGTGTGTGTGGCAGGCATGCTGACATGGGGATTGGGCACGCCAATGTCGGCACTTGAAATATTCAGGTGGGTGGGAGGGTCATCTGACAACAGGAGTGGGCATTCTAGTATCGGAAACATAAATAAAAAATTATTTTTGCACACTGGGGTAGACTCCCAGTGTGTTACATTAATGGGGGGAGGGGCGATACATGCCAACATGGGGATTGGGCACCCCAATGTCAGCTTTCCAGGGAGTGTGTGTTGGGTGGCAGGAGCTGCCAATGTGGAAAGCGGTACCATGGCTCATTTATTTTATGAAATGGTTCACCAGGAAAGGCCCACTGAACAAACAATGTGCTCGGCAGCAGGAGCCTACAAGAACCATAAATCCAGCCATGCACTGTAATGTGCATTGCCAGAGTCTTGTCAGCTGCTGCCAATAGAGAAAAGGCATGCCTCTGTGCCTGATTGTGAGAGAGGGGGAAGGTCCCATTGCAATGAGGAAACTGTCCCTCATTGAAGCGGCAGATTTCTTTCAGGTGTGGTCCTCTCTCTCAAACTGCTGTCACATTCAAGCAGACTTGATAGACCTCTAGGCCTTTATCTGCTGGCAAATTTCATATGTTCATATAGTTTGGACTGGCAGTAAAGCCTAGAGGTTAGAGGAATGAGGTGTGAATGAGCTTGGTACATCCTGCAGACCAGACCTGAGTTTGATTCTCACAACCTCCACTTGCAAGTCACTTAACCGCCCAGTGCTCCCAGGTTGCCCCTGAAAATAGGCACTTGTGCCTAGTGGGCCTTACCTGGTTACCAAAGACAGCTCACCGATTCATTGGTGTCAGTGGGCTAAGTCCAATAAAGGGTCAACTGCATCAGGCAGAAACTCACACACCTCTAAAATGTCGTACTGTCCCAAGATGTTTCTTGTGCATGTGCGGCATGCATGCGCGCAAGAAAACATAAATGGGCTGGCATTTAAGAGGTGTAAGAAAATTCAGAGGGAGGACAACAGGTAGGGTACCAAATAAATTGGAGGAAAACAGGAAAGGCAGTGAAGGGAGCATAGGCACAGATAGAGAAAAGGATAGTCAAAGAGGTAGCTAAAGGAAATAATACTTTCTTCGGGTGCATAACTGAGAAGGATAGTGAGGATAACGAAAGCAGCAGGGGGAGACTGAGCAGAAGAGGAAAACATGGGGAAGGATAGTGAGGATAATGAAGGCAGCAGGGGGAGACTGTGCAGAAGAGGAACAAGAAAAAGCAGTCATCATGAACAGGCATTTCTGTTCAGTCTTCACACTAGAGGAAGAGGGGACAAACCACCAGGAAGCAGCAGAAACCAAGGGGGAGAGGTGGATGCAAGTCCATTTTCAGAGAAAAAGTCCTGAAGGGAATTACAGATTTGAAGATGGACAAGCCTATGGGACTGGACAAGACACACCCAAGGGTACTAATGGAACTCAAGAAGGTGACTGCTGCTCCACCGATGGCTTTATTTAGCAGTTCAGTGGAAACAAACATGATTTCAGAGGACTGGAGGAAAGCAGACATTGTTCTTCAACATGGAAGCAGCAGCAGGAAGGAGACTAGCAACTATAGGCTGGTCAGTTTCACTTCAGTTGTAGGGAAATTAATGGAAATACTGCTAAAATAATTGTTGGTACCGTATCTTCTATCCAATGGGACTGAAGATCACGAGCAGCATGGATACATGTTTGGGGGAGGTCATGTACGACAAATCTGATTGATTTCTTTGACTGGGTGACCAGGGAAAGAAATTAGGAGAAGGCAGTTGACATGGCATATCTGAACTTTCATAAAGCTGTCAACACTGAGTCACACAGGAGACTAATTAAGAAATTGAGCAGCCTATGGGGTGAGTGGTAAATTGAGTTAAAAACTGGTTAACGGGTATGCATCAGAGAGTGATGGCTAACAGCACTCACTCCAACAGTCAGAGAGTGACCATGGGGTGTTGCATGGCTCAGTATTGGGACCAGTCCTCTTCAATGTCTTCAGAAGTGACATTGCAGAAGAACTGGAAAAGAAGGTATGCCTTTTCTGCAGATGATACCAAATTCTGTAATAGGGTGGACTCTAATGAGGGGGTGAAGAAAATGCACAAAATTCTTGGGATCATGGAAGTTGTAGTTTAATGCCAAAAAGTGCATAATCATGCACCTATGGCATAGGATGCAAAGAGCTGAGATTAGGATGGAGGGGATACTGACAATTATTAAGCAGCACTGGGACCTCAGGGTTATCAGCTCCACCTAGAGTATGGTGCCCAGTTCTGGAAGCCACACCTCAGAAAGGACATAGGATGGGTGTAGTCCAGAGGAAAACAGCTAAAATGGTGCATAGGTTACACCAAAAACTCTACGAGGAAAGACTGAGAGATCTCAAAATGTCCACCCTGGAAGAGAGGAGAGGAGAGTGAGTATGGGACATGATAAAGACCTTCAAGTAACGTACCTAATAGGAGTGAACAGGGTGCAGGAGGGGAGTTAGTTTCATAAGAGAAAGAGCACTGGAACCAGGAGGCATGTGATAAAGCTGGAGGGGGGATGTTTAAGAGGGATGTGAGAAAATATTATTTCACTGAAAGGGTAGTGGATGCCTAGATCAGATTGCTAGCATAAGTGGTGAAGACAAAAATGGTGTGGGCTTCAATCATGCACGGGATGGACACAGGGTAATATTAATAAATAAGCAGGGATAAGTGAGTGTCACTAGAGATCAGATAGGGTCTGTGGAGAAGGATTAGGCAGGGAACATCTGGGAAGATTAAGTGGGCCAAGTGCTCTTTTTCTGGCAACAAATTCTGTTTCTGTGTTTATTTGTATGTACATAGAAGTAGTCAAGAATGATCTCCTACTTAAAGTACCACAAATTTTTTTTTGCATGCTCTTTCTTGTATTTCTTTTGAGTTTTCTTAAGCAGGTGCTGAAAAAGTTTTCAATATCCTTATCTGTCTAAACATTTGGGGCAGGGTGAACCAAATGTGCTAGGGCTAGCTAATCTTAAGAGACCAGCAACAGGTATTTATTGCATTGATTGCCTATTTTTAGGGCTGCAGTCGGTGGAGCCTGCAGTCCTCTTGCTATCAGAAAAAGGACTACAACATTCCTTGCATTCCTTGTGACCGAACAACATGTTAGAATTGTGTTAGAATTGTGCCACAATCACCTCCGCATTCTTGGAGCACTCTACTCTCATCCCCATTACCAGTTGCACTGTGCTATTATGTGACCACCAATTTCCTTTTTTTTTTAATTAGACATATCACCCCCCTCCCACCTAAACCTCCCTCTCAGGACCCACCACTCCACTGCCCAGAAACATATCAGTGACACTAGGGGTTCTCATTCCTCCAGTGTCATGAGCACCAATCCATTTACTAGGAGTGGTTATGCCCCTTCCACTATTGCGCATGCACGGTTATTAAATTAATTTATTTTTTTCTTTCACTCACCCACCCCACCTGACCCTCCTTCCCTCTCAGTGCCCACCACTCCAATCCCCCCCACGAAATGTAGTACTGACACTGGGAGGTGCCCAATCCCCCCAGTGTAGGAATCCTTGGTCTTTAAATTTCTCTTTTACCTATAAAAACAAAACTGTCCATCTGTGCCTTTTGTGGCCATTAGATTCCCCACACCCAACCCTCCCAATCAGAACCCACCACCCCACACCTCTAAGCCCTTACTTGCCAATTGTGGGTCAAATGCCATAATCCTCCCTGGACCACAGACACATCTTCCCTCTTCAAAACTGGACCACAAACTGAAGAAACAGGTATGCATTTCAATGGCAGAAGTAGGCTGTTGGTTAACTAGGATCTGCAGCTTATCTTTTAGGTAGGGAAATGGGCAGACTGGGTGGGCCAAGCGGTCCTTATCTTTTTTTTTAAACTTTATGTTTATTCTTTTATTAGGACAAACACACAGTTAATACACCTTCATTTGACCATTCAGATGGATAACACCATGAGGGCGCCACTCCTCTTAATGCATACAAAAAGTTTGACAAATTATATAAGATACGTCAAATGGGAGGATTGCAATACAATTATTAAACAGCTATTTATCCAGACACTGCTATACAGTCCAAGAGCTGCATGACTTATTAAAAAAGAAAATCAAGCCCACAGTTATAGTATTATCCAAACCTTTCCCAACAATAGGGAAGTGAACACCATGCTTTCCCATAGTAAAACACTAAATATAGTGTTAATACAGAAAGAAAAATTAAAATCCCCAGAGTTCTTTACAAAATCCACTATTCCTGGATCTACATATTTAATGCATAGCTCTCAAACCAACAGGAGCTGAGACAGGCGACCCGACAAAAAAGAAAAGTTTTGACAGGGTACGTGCTATGTTAAGAGAAGCAGGCATACCTCATGGCTTAATCTTTCCAGCCCATTTGAGTATCATACACTCCAGCAAGATTTTCCTTTTCACTGAGCCAGCTGAAGCACTCAAATGGTGCCAGAAACATGCTCCTTCGCACAGGAGAGACCCAGAAGACGAAGTTTCATCTGAAGAAGAAATTCCCTGAAAGACCTGTTTTACTGAAGATAAGTTTCTGTACTTTTTTCTTCCAGTTGATGTTTGAGGGAGGGGGCACCTCATTTCTTTTTAAACTTTAAAAATATTTGCAATATGCAGGCCCCAAATATATAACATTTCTTGTTTAGTTCTATTAAGTCGCAGCTGGTCTGGACTGTAACAGTGCGACGGAGTCCTGGAAAGTACCTCCCTTTTTCATTACATGTTATGGTTTAGAAAGACCCACTAATTAAGCAGTCCTTTTCTGCTGTCAGATTTTATGTTTCTATGTTTCTAATGTATTTCAATGAGGATTTGAACTTTGTGCCATAACTTGGCCATTTTTGCATATTTTTGCCCCAAATGTTCAACATCCCTTCTTTGTGACCCCACCTCATGAACAATGACACTGTCATAAGGCATATCTGTTTTCTGAAAGGTGATTTTCTGGTCCCTGTGCAAAATCACCTTTCAAGCAGGCGTTGAACATTTTCTCTGCCCTTGTTCATGAGTTGGGACCATAAGAAGGCTATGTTGAAAATCTGGTGTACAAATATTACAAAACAATAAGGTTATGAGCCTATGTTGAATTTTGCTAACACAGGCTCATATCTTTTGTAATTGTCAATGTTTTTACCCCAGTTTTACAACATAACCATTTCTTCACAGCACCTCATGAATGTGACAGCTGTCATTTTCAACTCCTCCCCAAAATGTGTTTTCTGCATCCTAAAAGTTGAATTTTGCAGTCCCTGCACAAAATCACCTTTAAGCCAGGAGTTGAACATTTTCTCTGTCTATGTTCATGAGGCAGGGTCATAACAAGGCTATGTTAGCATTTTTTTCCCAATTGTTTAACTAGGAAAATCATACTAAGCTGAAAGGTTGTTTACAGGTGTGACCTGGGAGCACAGGGAAGTTAAATGACTTGCTCAGGGTCATACAGTATATGCAAGTGGGGGCTATGGGATTCAAACCTAGGTCTCCCGATTTGCAGCTCAGAACCTTAAACCACTGCACTGTACTGCCTTCCCAAAATTTGGTGTAAAAATATTAAAAAACTAATTTTCAATATTTCAATCTATTGGAGCAAGAAAGTTAAACCTAACAGGAACTGGGTTGTGTAACTAGTGCTGTGCAAAAATAAAATTCCACCAGCTGAATAGCCACAAAATTCAAAATTTTGTCTCCATGAAATTAAAGAATGTGCTTTTCAACTTTAGTGACATTCTGACTTAAAATGGTGGACTGAATATACAAATTCAAGATTAATGTATTAATGTTTACTACAAAACTACTTTCCACAGAACAGATAGTTGCATTGTATAAAGATTACATGTATTGCAGACTGATGTACTAAACTGTGGAACATAATTCCTCAGAACTGTCATTCCACTGTTCATGGATATCTTGTACAGTTCAGCCAGAAAAATTAGCAGAATGAGATGAAAATTTGCCAAACACATTCAGAGAATTTGGACTTCATCAAAGTTGGAATTTCAGATAGTGTCATGAAATTTGTGACATTTCATGAAATTTCAGTGAATTCAGAATTCACAGTTTCCACCCATTCCCATTACTAGGTGCAACTTTCTTACTCTACATAAATAAATTAAAACAGCAGGGATGCTGCTACACTGGTTAAAAGGGGTTATAATTATATTCACCAACAAACATAAAAATCCTGCAGTAAGGGAATAATATTTATTTTAGGTACTTTATAATGGAAAGAAATTATTTTAGGGCACTTCGTTTTTCCCTTATTGAGTATAATAATTTCATGGCTTATATTTCACAAGGACTTCTCCATTTAGCTAAGGAGTCTGTGATATTGTGAGGAAAATTGAATGCTTTCTGGTTTCCGATTAAAAAGAAGAGGCTTGATTCTCAAAACGTTGCCAAGGCCCAAACCTGGGTTTGTGCAGGCAAACCGGGCTATGTGCAGAGTTGCTATTCAGAGAAGCCCAGTTTGTGCACTCAATCCAGGCAAAGTGTGGCTGGGGGCCTCAATTCAAATGAAGGGGAAGGGAACTGAATATTGGCACAGTCTAGTTCACGGAGCTTTTGTGCTGTGCAAGGGCTTTTGCACAGTCACTTTTTATGGCACAAATTCCACCAATTGAGGCCTTGCCATAATCCATGCAACCATAGTGGTTGGTGGAATTAGTGCAGTGGACCTCCTGACACCCAACACAGTAGTCCCTGGTGTCTAGTGGCCCCTCCAGCCCATCGCATGCCCAATATAGTACACCTTTGTCCCTGGTGTCCAGTGGTCTCTTTTCCCCACCTGATCCCTCTCCCAATGTATTACATCATGTAGCAATTGTCTAGAGCTTCCTCCGCCCCACACCCATGCCCGATGCATGGCATAGAAATACCTCACAATACCTTGGTGTCTAGTGATCCCCTCCCACCCGTTGCATGCCTGAGGTAAATAAAAATGGGGCTGTATTGTGGGATGAGGCTGATACCTGCACCAGGCTTCAAACAGGGTTGGCATACAGGGGAGGGCTGTCAACCTTACAGGCATGGGGATCAGATGGAGAAGGGATACACAGGACACCAGGGACAAAGGTGTACTACATCGGGTGAGGGATCATGTTGGGGGAGGGATGACTGGACACCAGGGATAGAGGTGTACTAAGTCAGATGAGGGATCAGGTTGGGGGGGGAGAGACCACTGGACACCAGAGACAAAGGTGTACTACCTCAGGTGAGGGATTGGGGGGAGGGACCACTGGACACAAGGGAAAATTCCTTTTGTACATTGAGTGGACATCAGGTGCAGGGATGGACCACTAGACACCAGGGACTGGGGCTGCAAATTGGGCAGAGTCTGGGGAAGGTGTGCTTAGGTCCAATGCAGCCTATGTAAATAGGCCCATAATGGGCATGTAAATGGTCACATAGCACCTTGCATGTAAAATGGGCTGATTTACATGGCTGATTTTGTCGACAGGAAATAGCACACCTGCACTATCCATTGCCGTGCTACACTCCTGGCTCCATGTTGGGGCAGCACTAATGGGGCTAGCACTGATTCGACATGGCTCTATGTTCAGTTGGATCATGCAGGTGTTTTGTCTGACTGAACATAAAACCCTTAGACACCGGGGCAAGTGCAAAGAACAGTTTAAACTTTTGTACTGCACGTTGCGCCTCTTTGAGAATCAGGTCTAAGACCTCAAACGTGACATATAAAGATAACAGGATTTCCTCATTGCTCAATTACTTTTACTTTTTTTTCCAAGTTGAATACACTTTATTAATGTCAAGAAAATACACATTCTCAATTACTTTTTCTAAGAAAGAACTATACAGAGATCTGTCATGTTCATAATCTAAAAATAAGTATTATTTTGAACAATTCGATACCTTTTGTATATTGACTACTTTTTTATCAATAAAACAATGGTTTTAGATATCTTTAGGGCAGGAATAGATGCTATATTTATCTCAGGCCATACAATGATTTAATTTCTTTATATACCTTAATGTGATAGATTTAATACTTGCTCTTATTTATTAAATAAAAATTTGTTTTGAATTCCAGATTTATTAGCATTAAGAAGCAAATGGAGCAATTACTGGACTTCAGTTACAATTCCAAATATCCAGGATTAAAAATATGGGATGCTTTGAAAATTCAATATTACTTGTTATACAGTGGCATGAAAAATCCTTTAGCTATTATTGGTCATTATGGGGCAAGATCTGTGATGTTTTCCACCCCAACATCATTGATCTAGTCCCAGCATGCATGACTGCATTAAATGTTAAACAAATTATTCCACAACCCATGTCTAAGTTGCCAAAACTTTGCATGGCTGCTCAAGCTTTAGGTAGTACTTGCTCCATTTTTTAAGTAAATCCCTCAGATTACTGGTAACATCACTGATGGGTCCAGCTGTCTGAGCTAGATCTCTGGCCCCCTCATGAAAAATATCCTCTCAAATCTGCAACTTAACCTAATTAAAAGTCTTTTAACAGCTTCCTACCATGGAAAGAAACAGGAACCAAGACAAAGATCCAGGAGATCAGTTAGCTGTACCCCGCAAATCAACAAGATCCAGTACCAGTGCCACAGCCCAAGCCTCTCTTTTATTTGAAAGCTTCAGATGCCACCATAGGATCCGGAGCAGAAGAGGAAGATGACCATGACAACTCCAGAGCCTCTGAAAGATTCAACACTACCAACATAATGAAAATGCTGCAATGGATAGGCACCAATGTGTTGGAGATTCAAAAAGACTTCAAGAAGCTGAAGCACTACATGACTCAAGCAGAGGAAGTGGTTAATGAGCTCGGGGAAAGAACAGTCAGAATAGGCCATGCTCTACTACATGTTTTGCAGTGGGAATGAGAGCTGACATACCGGTTGGAAGATGCTGAGACCCAGGCACATGGGAAAAGCATAAGGATATACTATAGTATAGCATCCCTGAAAACACAGAGGGGTCAGGCCTCACCACATTTCTGAAGTCATGGCTCAAGGAGAAGTTGGGAAGGAAGAGAAGATAGAGCTAGAATGTGCCCACCATGCTTTGAGCCAGAAGCCACCTGTTGATACCCCCAGGTCCATCATACTGAAACTTCTGATATACTCAATTAAAGAGCAGATATTAAGAGTTGCCTGGGGCAAAAAAGACCTTAACTATAATGGAAGATGAGTATATATTAATTACCCATTGATCATTGATATGTGTTTTTTTTTTCCTGTATGTATAACTGTATATATAAGTGTATTGATGTATCTGTTGTGTACCAACTGTTGAACCTTGACCTTATCAGGTCCATCTTGTAAATGAGCCTTGCTCAATGATGCTCACCTGAATAAATAAAGATTTGATTGATTGATCTCCTCAATACAGTAAATGGAAACTGGTACACAGAGTAATTAAGCAGCTAAGGCAGTAATTAAGCAGCTAAGCGAGAAACAAAGAAGAGCACAAATGCGCTACCCAGCAAACTTGGTCCTGCATTTGGACTTGGCAGTAAAAACATATGGCAACCTGCTCCAGGTTCAAAAAACTATTAAAACTGGGGATCATGCTCCCAGAGTTTCTCATGGAAGGCTATGAGAGAGAGCTGCAAGCAATGTTATGGGCAAGTGGGGGAAAGCCAAAGGGGGAAGCAATGACTGCAAACTCATCTATCATAGAAACATTTGCTAGTGGACTTGAAAAAGGTGTTTGGTGCCATTATGATGAGTAAGGAGGGCTGATTTTGCTTTATACAGAGTGCAGAGATCTGACAGACTGGACATGCAGACCACACTGTTCTGGTGGTCTGGGCCCACACTAGGCTGAACTCATAGGGTGGAAAGGAGTTTCTTTTTTTAATTCTTATTGTACTTTATTGTTAAAGTTTCCTGTCTTTCTTTTTGTAAATTGAATATACTTTATTAAGTTTTGTCAAGAGCTGTACAATCACAAATATATTCACCAAACAAAGAAAAGAAACGAAAACAACCAAGCATACCAAATTCCAAACAAAGCAAGCCTCCCACTCACCTACTCAACCCTCCCACCCACACTCCGGAACAGATCCATGATGGGTGTTTGAAAAAATATTTGTCGAATGCCCCAACAGTGAATCCGGCAGGTGGACCGCATTTTGCAGTTGGCTGCTGGTTTCCAGAGGCTGGATGTGTTTTCTTCAGGGGGCTTCACACCCCAAACCCCCCATGCAGGGGACTACACCCCCTGCACCACCCCCACTTAAGGATTATCAACTCTGAGTCAGAACTGATTGCGGGGGGGTGCAGGACCCTCGACAGACAGTGCCAGGTTCCAGCGGGTTCCCTACAATAGCATGGCACTGTAGTCGCTGTAGGGGACCTCGTTGTCGAACTGTCGCTGTCGGGTGGGAAACCACTCTGGAACTAATCCATGGATACCTAAGCAAGAAGAGGCTAGAAAATGTTATGATTAATTAAGGTACAAGAGGAACCAAAGATAGGGGTACCAGTGTCCCAGGAATACTATAGGTTTTCCACCCAGGTCCTCCACATCTGCACTGAACCTAAGAAACTTAATTGCCTTGTAAAGAAAGCAAAACAGATAATGGTTCCCAGACCTTATTATAAAAGGCCAAATGATGAGACATGCTGGATGGCATTTTTTTCAGCAAGAAGAGTGAACAAGATTTCCTTGTACCATTCTAAATAAATTGGAGTGGATTGATCACACCAGCATCTCAAAATAATTTTTTGGGCACAAGCATAGATGAGGGCCAAATTATAGCATTGGTTGCTAATTAAATTACATTCATATGCCTCCACTAAACATACTTCTGGGGAAAGTTTAAGGTCTAGTTTCAAAAGGGGGTCCATGCGACATTTGATGGAATCCCAAAATGGTGTTATCTTGTTACAGTACCATAAAATGTGGACTAAGGTGCCTTGTACCAATCCACAGCGGGCACATAAATCCGTAGGGATTTTCCTCAAGTTATGTAGTTTGACAGGTGTATAATACATATTATTCAAAATCTGATACTGCATGTAGTGATATCTATCCCATTTGACATATCTATTCAAATTATCCGACAATCTACACCAGTCATATGGTTGTCAATTAATGGGTAATGTCTTATCCCAGTATGGAACTTTATCCATTTGTATAAGGGGAAGTAATACAAAGATTTGTTTATAAAAAAGGATATAGCATGGGGTCTTGAAGTGTGTGGAGCTAAACTAAAGTGTGCAGTCTTTACATTTGATGGAGGGGGGAGTGATCTGGTGGGGCCATGGGCTCTTAGGGCGGTACAGTGGTTTGGAGTAGCAGTGGCTATCAGTTACAGCTGTGGCATGATGTCACACTGCTTCATCAAAGTCTTTCTATCCAGGCAGGGTATGTGATCTCTGATGTTCACATGAGTTACCATCACATTAAGTACTAGAGAAAGTGCCCTTTCTACGGTATTTCACTGGAGAAAGGGCACTTCCCAGGGCATTTGGCTGCTGGGTGGTAGTATATAAAATAAATCAGCCACATAGACACCAGGGGAGGATATCTTACTCCTCCTTATTTTCCGTTTCTTAATTTAGACTCGGGGATGTTCTCATCTTCAGTAAACAATGGACTATTTACGAGGCCCCACCCCTAGAACTCAATTGTTGGACAGTGCATTTGAACCGAATATATAGCTAAGGGTTTTTCTTCAATTAAGAAGAATATATATTATGTGGGTTATGCTGTTCTCATTTCCTTGGGTGGCAGCAGTTGGGGAGACCAGGGGATCGTGGCCTCATGGGCAGTCCTTTTTTTTTTGTACCACCTCTACACTAGTGAAGGTGCATTTTGGAGGAGGGGCACCAGTCGCAGGGGGCTCACACTGTTAGCTTCAGGAAGGATCCTGCCAGAACATTTGATCTGTGACCCACAGGAAGATATTGTTCTCCTTTGTCCCTCCTGAGGGAATTGCTCGCATGCAATGCACTTTTGTTGTGTGACATTAGACCTGTTGTTTAAGTTGTTTCACTGTATGTTCTTGTTAACTTTTGTTCTTGCTATAGATTTTTAGTTATTCTATAAGATTGAAAATGTAGGGGAGGTTGGTATAAAATTAATCCTATATAGAAACATAGACTTTGATGGTAGATAAGGACCACTTGACCCACCTAGTCCTCCCATTTCCCTACCTACAAGATAAGCTACAGATTCCAGTTAACCAACAGCCTATTTCTTCCTACCACCCTCAAGAACTGCCTTATGTCTGTCCCATGCATCCTTGAATTCTCCCACAGTTTTAGACTCCACATCCTCCTTAGGAAGGCTGTTCCATGCATCCACCACCCTATCTGTGAAAAAATACTTCCTCAGATTGCCCTTGAGCCATCCCCCCATTATCATCAAATTGTGTCCCCTTGTTCTTACACATCTCTTTTTCTGAAAGATACTACCTTCTTGGACTTTATTAATTCCACTGAGGTACTTAAAAGTTTCTATCATGACCCCCCTCTCCCTCCTTTCCTCAAGGATACATATATTAAGCTCCTTTAGTATCTCTTCATATGGCTTCTCTTGCAGACCCTGCACCATTTTGTTGCCGTCCTCTGGACTGCCTCCATCCTGTTTATGTCCTCGTGAAGATGAGGTCTCTAGAACTGGATGCAGTACTCCAGATGGGGTCTCACCAACTGCCTGTACAGAGGGATAACAACTTCCTGTTTTCTGCTCGTAATGCCTCTTCCTATACATCCCAGTATCTGCCCAGTCCTCCCTACTGCCTTCTCACATTGCTTGCCAACCTTAAGGTCATCTGATATGATTATGCCCAGGTCCCTTTCCATTTTTGTTGCTGCTACTACACCCCCCCCCATTGTGCTGGTTTAAGTAGAGGTAAAGTTGACCAAATCACAGTAAGTGCAACACAAGGGATGCCACTAGCACAAGGGTCGAATGTAAGTATTCTGGATGCATTATAAGGATATCAGGCATATAGATGAACATACTAAACATAATATTTTACAGTGTTAAAAGAATCTCTTCCACAGTAAAGAGATCTAGAATTCTTAGGGAATTAGCCCAAAGGAATTGTGACCTGGCCCTATTACAGGAATCCCACTTGTCAGACTTACAACATCAAAAGCAGAGGTGGAGCTGGGTAGGACAGGTATTATTCTCCTCACACCCATCTAGCAAAAAGGAAAGGGTGGCAATATGGATCTGAAAAGGGCTTCAGTTAGAAATCTTAAACTCATACTCTGTGGAAGAGGGCAAGTTAGTATTATTATCTTTGGACTGGAGTGGCCAAATGGTCCATTATGAGTAATATACAGGTATATGCCCCTACCCCGCCTATAGGAGAATTCTTTACTAGGGTGTTCCTCAAATTAATTACAACCAGCAAAATAGAACACAACACCAGGTTGGGGTGCTCAGACAAATCAACTGAAGTGCTTTCCAAAAGTCCTGCCCTCATCACCACAATCAAAATGCTGCTCTCTTTTCCTCCACCATTTGTGCAAAAGTTTATTGTAGTGCCAGCATAACACATGTCCTGTCTAGTTTCAGACTAACCATCCTTTATCAAAAGACATGTAATCCAGTTCAAACGCAGTCTATTTATAGGCACATAAATGTGACATCATAATCTCTTTCCTCCCTATTAAACATGGTGTAGTGTGAAATAGACAATATATAAAATGACTCGTTATACAAACAATATATCATTGTATCAATACATTCCTCACATACAGAAAATTATTAAAAATATGTTTATTTTCTGAAACATAAACATATACTCATACCACATTTGAATAAATTACACATAAATAACCATGTTTATAAATTCTCATAATTCACTAATGAGCTACATCAGTATTATTTGACTGCAATATGCATAGATATTTAAAGTGCAAATATAGCAACAACAATTATAAAATCGAGTTAGGTCCTAGATTCATCTTCTCTATTTAATATATGGTATATTGTGCCAGAATTTAAGCCTTAAATAATTATTTTCCAAACAGCAGCACTTATCTAATATAACTATGGACGAGACTCCTGAGTTGTTTTCTGTAGCTAATGAGAACAGTATTGATACTCTGACAGAATATACTACTCGATTTAGGGGTAAATTGACATTTCTTCCTGCCCCCACAGCTGCTATTCACACTTTTCAAGAGATATGTGAACTTGAAATACAGTCCTTTTTTGACAGTTTGCCAGATATCACATATAATAACCTTACTAAAGAAGAAAGGAAAATCTTGAATGACCTGAAGAGTGACAGGGGTATTGTAATTAAATCAGCAGATAAGGGGGTGCCGTGGTCATTCAGAACGCAAAGGACTACATTGCTGAAATAGAGATTCAGCTAAGCAACACAGAATTTTACAGAAAATTGACCATGGACCCAACCCTTAAATTTAAATAAACCATTGACTTGTATATTGAGGCTGCATACAATATTAAATGGATTGATGTCAATGTAAAAATGTGTTTATTGTTGATTTTCCTAGGAGAGCAACACTATATACCTTATCTAAAGTGCACAAGTCTTTTTCAGCTCCCCCCCTTCAGGTCGACCTACAGTTAGTGGGATAAGCTCACTCATTGAACCTGTATCCCAATATGTCGATTTTCATATATGACCTTTTGTTGAGACGCTAGGGTCATATATTACAAATACAGGGGATATTTTAAATGTGCTGGAAGATATTGTAGTAGGCACAGATTTGCTACTAGTAACTTTAGATGTGGAGTCTCTCTATACGAATATACTGGTTCAAAGGGCTCTGGAGAGTGTTAAACATTTCCTTAGTAGTAGAACAGATAGTATGGAGCACCCTAATGAATTTCTAATCTATGTTTGAACTGGATTACATGTATTTTGATAAAGGACAGTTAGTCCAAAACTAGTCAGGATGTGTGTTATCTTGGCACTACAATAAACTTTTGCACTATTTGTGGAGGAAAAGCGAGCAGCATTTTGATTGTGGTGGTGAGTGCAGGACTTTTGTTCCACAAATTAGTGGATTTACTAGCAGGGATAGTATTAGGAGGGGGGAGACTGTAACATGGTAGACGATCTACATATGGATCGTACAATCAGATGCCTGACCCCTAAGTCGAGGGCATATCAGACCATGATAAATGTTAGATGAGAAGGAGGTGTAGGTCACCCCTGGTGGGAAGCAAATCCGCATATAAAAGATTACACCTTTTTTCCCCACTGAACAATAGCAATTCGAAAATTGACTGCTTTTGTATTTCCAAACCTCACCTACATGTGGTTTCCGGCCTTAGGATTTTCCAGAGAACAATCTCAGATAATGCCCCAATCTCTACATAGGTAAAGCAAAAGTACAGAGACCCTCTATGGCCCCTGTATGTGAACCATCTGGCAGATGAAGCACTAGTGGCAGTACTTAAAGGGATAATGTCAACCCCTTTTGCATCTTAGTATTTCTAGCTGAAACCCCACATTTTACTATTGGTTAGCTGCTCTAAAATGCATTGATGTTATGTGTTGTTTTACCTGCTTCCTTTCTTAGTAGAAATAGAAAATATGCAAATAGTGCAATTATGACCAACCTTGTTTTGTCATGATTCCTTGATCTACTCTTCTTGCTTAATTTCTACATAAATACATAGATACATAGACAGTGTCAGCAGATAAGGGCCTATGGCCCACCCAGTCTGCCCATTTGAGCTTGTAAGTTCAGTTTATGTCTTCCTAGAAGTCTGTTGCCCCATACCCCCTGACCTCCAGAATTCCTTTATGTCTATCCCATGCATTCTTAAATCCTGTGCTTGTTTCAGCCCCCACCACTTCCTCTGGCAGGGTGTTCCACTTGTCCACCACCCGTTCTGTGAATAAATTCTTCCTCATGTTTCCTCTGAATCATCCTCCCTCCAACTGCATCCCATGCCCTCTAGTCCTGGAACATCTTTTTCACTTAAAAATAGTGTATTCCTGCACCCTGTTCCTCCCTGTAAGATACTTGTATGTCTCTATCATGTCCCCTTTCTCCCTCCTCTCCCCCCCAGGGAGTACATATTCAATTCCTTAAACCTGTTCTCATAGGACTTGTGATGCAATCCATGTACCATCTTTGTTGCTGTCCTCTGAACCTTCTCTACCCTGTTTATGTCCTTACGTAGGTAAGGTCTCCAGAACTGTACACTGTACTCCAGGTGGGGCCTCACTAGTGTCTTGTATAATAGAATTATGACCTCCCTTTTCCTACTAATGATGCCCCTGCCTATGCATCCCAGCATCCTATTTGCTTTACCTGCTGCCTTGTCACACTGTTTCCCTACCTTGAGGTCATCAGAGATAATAACCCCAAGATCCCTTTCCTGCTTGGTGCATGCTATATCCTCACCCCCAACTGATATATTGTGCCCGGGTTTTTGTGCCCCTTATGCATTATCTTGCACTTCTTTGCATTGAATTTCAACTGCCAAACCCCTGACCATTCTTCAAGTTTCTGCAGGTCCCTTCTAATTCTGTCTACACCCTCTGGTGTGTCTACTCTGTTACAGGGCTTTGTGTCATCAGTGAACAGTGCAATTCTGCCCTCTAGGTCTTGTGCAATGTCACTGATGAAGATGTTGAATAGGACCAGTCCCAGGACTGATCCCTGTGGTACCCCACTGGTCACTCCTCCCTCTGTGGAGTGACAGCCATTTACCACCACCCTCTGTGTCCTGCCGCCCAGCCAGTTACCTACCCACCACACTACTTTACTGCCCACACCCATATTCCCCAGTTTGTGTAATAGTCTTCTATGTGGCACAATGTCAAAAGCCTTGCTGAAGTCCAGATAGGCCATGTCCACTGCCTTCCCCTGATCCATCTCCCTAGTCACCCAGTCAAAAATTCAATTAGGTTGGTCTGACATGACCTCCCCCTGGTGAAACCATGCTGCCTTGGGTCCTGTAGTCCATTGAGAACCAGATGTTCCACCAATCTCTCCTTCAACAGTGCTTCCATGATCTTTCCCACTACTGAGGTGAGGCTGACTGGTCTGTAGTTCCCCGCTTCCTCTTTGTTCCCACTTTTGTATAAGGGGACTACATCTGCTGTCCTCCAGTCTTTGGGTACCTCTCCTGTTTCCAGTGATTGGCTAAACAGGATAGCAAGAGGTTCAGCCACCACCTCTCTTGGTTCTTTAAGGACTGTGGGGTGCACCCCATCTGGCTCCATTGCTTTATCAACTCTTATTACTTCCAGTTCCTTCAGGACCCTTTCTTGTGTAAAGGGACATGTGTCCATTTCTGCACCATTCTCACCCCTTGTACTCCCTTCAGACCCATTACCATCCTCTTCCTCAGTAAAGACTAAGCAGAAATACCTGTTCAATATGTCAGCTTTACTGTCACCATCCTCCATGTGGCCCTATCCTCTCCCTTCAGTCGCACTATCCATCCCTTTGCCTTTCTTTTTTCACTAATGTACCTGTAAAAGGTTTTGTCCCCTCTACCCACTGATTTTGCAATGTGCTCTTCTGTCTGAGCTTTGGCTTCCCTTACTGACCTCCCTGCCTCCATTTGCTTCTCCTGGTACTTCTCCCTATCCCCTTCTGCCTGTGTCTTTTTGTATTGCCTGAATGCAATCTTTTTGGCTTTCACTTTCTTTGCTACCTCTTTGGAAAACCATAATGGTCTCCTTTTCCTGTTCCTCTTGCTAACCTGCTTAATACATAATTATGTTGCTTTTGTAATACCCATTTTAAATATTGTCCGCTGTTCCTCAACCCCTGATTCCTGCCCCATTCTCCTTAATGCCTTTTTCAAGTATCTTACCATTTTCCCAAAGTCTGCCCCCCTAAAATCCAGGATACGTGTTTTTGTGTGGTATGGTTCTGCTCCTTCTGTGATTTCAAACCACAATGACTGGTGGTCACTGTTTCCCAGGTGCTCCCCCACTGTTACCCCCATAACACTGTTCCTGTTTGTGAGCACAAGGTCCAGTATTGCCTTCTGCAGAGCTGGTTCCCTGACCAATTGCTTGAGGAAGGCACCCAGAAGGGAGTCCAGGATAAATCTGCCCCTAGTTGATGCTGCTGCTGGGATGCATCCAGTCCACGTCTGGAATATTGAGGTCTCCAACCAGTACTACCTCACCCTTGTCTGCCATCCTTTGGATGGCTAGCATCAGCTCCCTATTTGTTTCTTCCTCCTGGGCTGGTGGTCAATAGACCACACCTGTGCAGATGACTGGCCCCATTTTCCTTTCCAGCTTAACCCACAGTATCTCTCCCCCGGTTTGTTCCTCCTGGATCTCTATGGCCACTATGTCATTTTTCACATACAGTGCCACTCCTCCTCCTCCCCCCTTCCTACCTGCCCTGTCTCTTCTGAATATGTTGTAACCAGGTATGGCCATCTCCCAGTCATGGTTATCATTACACCAGGTTTCAGTGATGGCCACAATGTCCAGGTCTGACTGCACCATGACAACCTCCAGATCTTCCATCTTGTTGCTAAGGCTCCTGCAATTGGCACACATGGCTTTCCATGATTTGACCTCCCTAGACCTTTTAGCTGTTCTACTCCAGCCTCTTCTCTAGTTGTCCTTTATCCCTGGTTCTCCTTGCTGTCTGCCCTTCTGCTGAATTTTGACCCTTTTCTGCCTATCCACTTCTTGGTCACTAATCTCCATCTTTTGCACACTGCTTTGTAGAGATATCCACTCCTCTGGTTCACTAGTTCCACTGCTAGCTGTGGGGGGTGAGCAAGTAGGTGCCCTCCTTGCTGGCCTGCCACCCCCCATGGCTAGTTTAAATGCTTGTCAATGTATCATTTAAACTTATCATTGAGTGCTTGGATTCCTCCAGGATGGATGCAGGCCATCAGGCTTGAACAAACCTCCATCCTCCAGGTGGGTCCCCAGTCACCAATGAATCCAAACCCTTCCTCACAGCACCAGTTTTCAACCATGAGTTAAAGTTCTATTGCATACACTATACTCCCTTGCCTCTGCAGGTAGTTCTTCTGAGAAGGTGACAGAAGTAGCTGCTTGCTTGAGACCCCCCCCAATTTCCTAAACTCTTCCTGAACTTCCTTCAGCTCCCCATTTGCCAGGTCATTTGTACATAAGTGGATAATTACATCCAGCTCACCCTCCAGTCTTACCTTCCCAACGATCCCCAGGATCTTCCTTCCATCTCTCCATGCCGTGGCACCTGGTAGGCACCTCATCACCCCGTCCTCCCCCACCTGTATTCCTAGCTGGATCCCTCTTATGATGGAGTCCTCCAACAGAATTCGCTTCCTCCTCCTCTGGGGTCTACTGCTCTCCCCGCTGAGGTCACCTCCTTGGCTAACCACTACATCCTTTCCTTCCACTTCTCTGGGTACCTCTATTTGGTTGTCCCCATTTGCCAGTGTGGCAGTAAACTGGGTAACATGTTAAAACACTAAAACATGTTTATTTACATTTCTTAAGCCCTTCTGGCTTCTTCTGAGAAAACAGCAACAAAAAAAAAATGAACCCTCCCCCCCACCAGTACAGTCACTCCAGATGCGATAGTCTCCTCTATTCCTACTGCATCTTTGGTGTCTAGGCTTTGTTCGTGGTGTTACCAAGTCCAGGAAATATGCAGTGGGAGTTGATTAAGAAATGTGAATAAACATGTTTTAGTGTTTTAACACCAGTATGGTGGGAAGTCTGTTTTTCAATTTTTAAAAGAAAAAGGAAATCAGAATCAAACAACCCAACTACATCAGTAATCTCTACAGAATGTGAGCAACTATCATAGTCCCTAGAGTATGGAATCAGCTTCCACAAGATCTTGTGGACCTTGACTCCTTCTCTGCCTTTAAAAAAGGTTTGGACAAATGGCTGGAAAGCAACAAAATTTAGGTACAAAGACCCACAATGTTGTGGGGGGCAATCTCGATGGGCTGTGACCTTCTTTTGTCCTAAAGTACCAAGTAAACCAAGTAAACCACAACGTGTTGTTGAAACCTGGGAAAATTTGAGGCCTTGGGGGTTAACAGTGCCCCTTTAAGGTACATTTTCCATTATTTACTCATAAATATGGAAGAGGACATTCGGCTCAAATACATATGGCCTGAAGGCAGTACTGAGGGGGCTCCTGATTTCTTATGCATCGAGCCAGAGAAAATTACACCTGTTATGCCAGAATAGACTGTTGATAAAGTTTACAACACTGGAAACAGAACATAAATTATCCAGAGACTCCGACCGACAAGATAAAATCAGACCAATTAGGCAAGCGCTAGTACAACTGACCACAAGGATGGTAGAAAGCCAACTATGGTTTACTAAACAGAAGTACTACAAACATGGCAGTAAAGCCAGTAGATTATTGGCATTCAGACTACGAAAACAAGAAGCTGACTGCTTCATTCCTAAGGTCCAACGGGAGGCAAACCAAGGTGGCTGGGATTCCCCCCCCCGGGAGGTGGCAGAGAAGTTCCAGAGGTTCATTGAGCAGCTATATGGAAAGGAAAAAGGGATATCGGATGATGTAGTTATACAATCCTTTTTAAATAAGGTTAACCTCCCCCATCTGGATCCTGACCAACTGGCCTAAGTGGAAAGACTCTTCACGGCAGAAGAGTTTATTGAGGTTATTAATCAAAACCCTACATAATAATAAATCCCTGGGACCAGACAGATTTATGGTAGAATTCTACAAGGTATGTCAGGAGGAACTGGCCTCCTATTTGGTATGGCTATTTTTTTTTTTTTGATATATAATTTCTTCTGAGCTCCCAGCTTCTGCCTTCAGTTGTCCCCCAGCACGCCCTCCCCTGAAGGTTAGACCCCCTCCTTTGTGCACCCCATGACTTACCCTTCATGGCAGGGTGGTGGGGAGTGACTCAACCCACCCCAAATGGATCCATGCCAGGGAGGTGCCTTCTTGGAGGTGGCACGCTGCGTGGACCATGTCATCCAGCTGGAGCTTTTTTCTGCTTTTCTCCCCTTGTGAGGAGGCAGGGCATGCAATGACGCCTGCAGTGAGAGCGCGCATGCTACCACATGTGCTGTCACCAAGCATCTGCCTGTCTCCTCCCCTTTAGCTGTAGTGTCAGCACGCTGCTCCCCAGCAGCCACTAGGGGCCGCTGGAGCGCCAACAGCTAACAAATCATGGGAAGATGGGGTGGTACCTAAGGACTGGAGGAGGGCAGATGTGATTCCCCGTCACAAAAGTGGGAGCAAGGCAGAAGGTGGAAACTTCAGACCTGTTAGTTTGACCTCAGTGGTGGGGAAAATGATGGAATCACTTCTGAAAGAAAGAATTGTTGAGTACCTAGAGGCCAGTGGGGCACAGGACCCAAAGCAGCATGGATTCACAGCAGGAAGGTCATGCCAGATGAAGCTAATCGATTTTTTTGACTGGGTGACCAAAGTAATAGACCAGGTAGGGGCTGTGGATATGACCTACCTAGACTTTAGCAAGGCATTTGACACAGTCCCACACAAAAGATTAATAATCAAGTTAGCCAGCCTGGGAGTGGGTCCCAGGGTGGTAGCCTGGGTAGCAAACTGGCTGCACAACAGGACACAGAAGGTAATAGTGAATGGAACACATTCTGAAGAAAGGGGGGTTACTAGTGGGGTACCTCAGGGCTCAGTACTGGGTCCAGTCCTCTTTAATGTCTTTATAGGTGACATTGCTGAGGATCTGGAAGGAAAGGTATGCCTCTTTGCAGATGACACAAAGATCTGTAACAGAGTTGATGCACAAGGGGGGTAGAAAGGATGAGAAGGGACTTGGCAAGGTTGGAGGAATGGTCAGACATATGGCAACTTAGATTCAATGCAAAGAAGTGCAAAGTAATGCACCTGGGAAATAAAAATCCAGGAGAAGAGTACACAATAGCAGGGGAGGTACTAACGACAACAATAATGGAAGGGATCTGGGTGTAGTCATATCAGATGACCTAAAGGTGGGTAAGCAATGTGAGAAGTCAGTAAGGAGAGCCAGGGGGATACTGGAATGCATAGGGAGGGGCATCACAAGTAGAAAAAGGGAAGTGGTTATCCCTCTATACAGACAGTTGGTGAGACCCCGTGCAGTTATGGAGACCTCATCTACGCAAGGAGATAGACAGGATGGAAGCAGTCCAGAGGAGGGCAACTAAAATGGTGAAGGGTCGACATCAGAAACCATATGAAGAGAGACTGAGAGAGCTTAATATGTATACCCTTGATGAAAGGAGGGACGGGGGGACATGATAGAAACTTTTAAGTACCTCAAGGGAATCAACAAAGTCCAGGAGGGTAGCATCTTTCAGAAAAAGAGATGTGTAAGAACAAGGGGGCACAATTTAAAGTTGGAGGGGGGACGGCTCAGGGGTAATGTGAGGACATTTTTTTTCACGGATAGAGTGGTGGGCATGGAACCACCTTCCTGGAGAGGTTTGGGGTCTAAAACAGTGGGGGAATTCAAATATGCATGGGGCAGACATAAGGCAATTATAGTGGGGGGTTGCAGGAAGTAGGCTGTTGGTTAACTAGAATCTGCAGCTTATCCAATAGGTAGGGAAATGGGAAGACTGGGTGGGCCAAGTGGTCCTTATCTGCCGTCAAAGTCTATGTTCCTATGTTTCTGTGTTTCTAGTGTCCCCCTCACCCCGGAGAAGGAGAGCAGTCCAACGGATGATTGATCCTTCTCCTCCCTGCCAACCCCCGACGACTTGTGCTTGTTCCCGAACATGGGTCGCTGGCTTGGCTTGAGGTAAGGCATCAAGTGCCTCTGCCATCAATGCCACCGGGCTGGCTTTGGCATGGTTATTTAATAGCATCCAAGAGGATGGAAAGGTGCAGGACTCATGGCACTCTGCCTTGATCACAGTCATTCCAAAGGAAGGAAAAGACCACTCTAGGTGTGGGGTGTTCTGACCCATGTTTCTGCTCAACTAGAATACAGAAATGTTTGTGACGGTCCAAGCTGCTTAGTTAAAATGGACTGTAGGAGATTTGGTGCATCCTGACCAAACAGGATGTATTCCAAGAAGGCACATCCAGGATAATACTAGAAACTCCTGAACATGATCCATCATATGAAAGGTAGGAAGGACACAACTATGGTGATTGCTGTTAAGAGAAGCCATTCAATCACCTGGATTGGATCTTCCTAGGGGACGTGCTTACTGATATGGGACAAAGGGGAATATTCTAGAAGTGGGTAGGTACTCTGCATAGTGGCCACAGAGCCCAGGTATGGGTTAATGGTGTCCATTCCCAGGAATTTTCTGTTCTCAGAGGCACTAGACAGGGCTGCTACCTGCCCTGCTGTTGTTCGCATGAAACACCGATTCCTTAGTGGAAATGATACGGGCTTACTGGGACATTATAGACATCAGACTAGAAGAGTAGGAGATGAAGATTTCCCTCTGTGCATCTCCTACATGTGCAGGACCTAGAAGTCAACCTCACAACTCTCCCTGAGCTAGTTTGGAAGTTCAGTAGCACTTAAGGGTTCAGGTTCAACACTGAGAAAACTGAGGACTTACTTTTAAGTGGTTCAAGAGGGAGTGGTTTACTGGAGGTACCTTAATTTTGGTGGTATTATTTAGCATGCAAAGTCACTGCCATGTTGGCCTCTATTCAGGAAGCAGATCCACCTAATGGGTGGCAATAGTAAAGTGAGGCAGAAGTCTGTGAAGGCTGGGATATTTCCCCTTCAGCTCCTTGGATGGAGGCATAATCCATCAGGTCACTAAGATATTGGTGAAATCCACCTTTAAGGCATGGCACTATGCTCCCATTGATGACTGTCCTAAGTTATCTCCTGCGTGGATAGACCCAATGTTTCAGAGGTGGAAAAAGCTGGGACTGTGTAAGGTGGAACTGGTTCTAGACCAAGGGACATTTACTAACATACAAAATTGCCTGCAGATACAGGCTATTCGGTCTATCTAGTCTGCTCAAGTGTGCAGCACTTCAGTCCATTAGACTGCAGTTGCTCCCCCATATGCCCGCCCCCATCTCACGCCCCCTCCCATTTTGTATCCTCCCCTTGAACTGACCCACATCCTCTTGAAGCTCCCAACACTCTGCAGCGATACGTCTTCCTCTGGCAGAGTGTTCCACACTGACACCACCCTTTCTGTGAAATAGTGCCTCCTCCATTCCATCTTGAACCTGCCTCCTTTCAGCTTCATAGAGTGTCCCCTGGTTTCCCTTCTGCCCTTCAGACTGAACATACACCTGGAGTCTACTCTGTTCAAACCTTTCAGGCAGTTGAAGATCTCAACCCTCTCTCCCTTCTTTCCTCCAGGGTATACATATTGAGCTCTCTCAGTCTCTCCTCATATGGTCTGCCACCCAACCCCAGGATTATTTTTGTTGCCCTGAGCTGTACCCCCTCCAGTAGTTTGATATCCCTGTTCAAGTAGGGGCACCAGAATTGCATGCAGTACTCTAGGTGTGGTCTCATCTAAAACGTTTTACAGTTTAAATGGGAATTTAACTTGTTACAGTGAAATTTCTACTTCTGTCTGCTGCCATGCTGTCTTATTGCTATGAAGCAGAAGAGGAAAGGGGAAAGAAACTCTATCATGTGTCCCTACACAGTGCTACAGTCATTTTCCCAGCATTGGCTTTCCACTGGCCCATCCATCCGTAGACCTGACAACCCCCCCCCCTCCTGCTGGGGCACTGAAGAAATAGTTCACTACAGTTTTTAAAAACACAGGATTTGATTACCCTTTCCAAGCATATTCTGCTGTCAGTTTCTTATCAGGCAGCCACTAGGACCTTGAGGAATTTGTGTCTCACAGGCTAAATGGATTGTGCTTCCTGAGTCAGAGTGCAACAGCCTACAAAACGTAGAAGAAAGTAAACAGAACTGCAGGATTTTTAAAAACACATCTAGGTAAGCAAAATCTGCTGTTGGTACACAGCACCTGACTGTAAATGTTTTTTCTTTAAATCCTTAACTTAAACAGCTGTGATATTGTATATTCCAGAAGCCTGTTTAACAAACAATTTAACATCAATGGCAAATGGTTTGTAGTGTTTTGCTGTATTGTGCCTTTTTCCAGTTTTGTTCCTGGTATCTAGCAATACTGCAACTGTTTGGGGAAATGATTTTCTTGTGAACACTATTTTCTTCTCCTGGAGTTTCAACCTCTGAAAAGGAAGTCAGAAGGAAGTCTGTTCTATGTTCAGCATCTTTCTGCCTGGTCAAACAGTGCTGTAAGGACATCATAGGGGTGCTACTTTGCATAATTGTCTCTATGGAGTCCATTTATCAACACAGGAACTCTGTAGCATTCCAGCAGGTTAGTTCAGTAAACAACAAAGTATGCCTGCAGCTTGTTCTGAGCTGAATAGCACCATAACTGCCATGTGTCCAGCCAAGCACACCAAAGGTTGAACAGTTATCAATCAATCAATCAATCAATCAATTCTTTATTTGTAAAAAGGCACCTTTCTACAATCCAGGTGCCTGTACAATAAAATCAAACACATTAAAAAATAACAAGATAAAATTGAACTAATAAATAGAGTAGCAGCTTTAAAAATTGGAAAATGCCAGGCTAAAAAGATACATTTTCAGGGCAACTTTAAAACTTTGGACGGTCAGGCAATCTCGCATCTGACAAGGTAGAGAATTCCACAGGGTCAGGGCCATAAAACTAAATGACCTTGCTCCAGATGTTTGTAAATGAACCCTGGGAATCTCTAGCAATCCCTTGTCAGTGGATCGGAGAGGGCAGAGTGGACAGTAGAGATGAAAGAGGTCTTGTAGGTAACTGGGTCCCTGATCATGTAGGGACTGTAGGTTAGCAAAACAACCTTGAAGGTGATCTGCCACTGTATCTGCAGCCAGTGCAGTCTGCAGAGCACAGGCGTTATATGACTGGTCCTAGAGGTATCAGTCAAAAGCCTGGCTGCGGCATACTGCACCAGCTGCAAGCAGCAGATATCAACCCCCGGTAGCCCAAGGTAAAGGGCATTGCAGTAGTCAAGACAGGAGGTAATGAAGGCATGGACCAAAGTTGGAAGATTATCGGGAGGAACCAGGTGCTTTACCTAGGCGATATTCCTCAGATGGTAATAAGAGGTTTTGACAGCCACCGACACCTGCAGTTTTAGGGTCAGGTGGTCATCAAACATAACACCCAGGTTCCATACCCAGTCTGAGGTAGTTAGCTGGACACCTCCAAGCCATAAACCTGAAGGAGATCCCGCCAACACATCCACCTCTCGATGACCTGGGTCCACAGCCAACACCTTATTTTTTTCTGGGTTTAACTGCAGCAGCTCACATTCATCCAGTCCTAGATCTCAGCTAGACAGCTGTTAAAGACCAAGACAGCATCATCCTGGCCAGGCACAAAGGATATGTACAGCTGAGTATCATCTGCATAGCAATGAAAACTCAAATCGTACCATCTAATAATTACCCCTAATGGCAGCATATACACCACAAACAACATGGTGCCAAGATGGAGCCCTGCTGCACCCCACAGGATAGGGAGAATGGAGCTGAGAAAAAAACACCACCCTCTGAGTCCTACCCTTGAGGAATGATTGAAACCATCTGAGGACTGACCTTGAAAGTCCACAGATGAACCACAGGTGCTCCAACAGCACACCATGGTCTACGGTGTCAAATGTTGCAGAGAGATCTAGGAGGACCAAGATGGAATGGGTCTTTCGATCTCTCACTATTAGGAGGTCATTTAGTACCCAGACAAGGACTGTCTCAGTACTATGTCTCTTCCTAAATCTGGACTGGAGAGAATCATAAACATTGTGGCTGGTCAAATGGTCATCCAGCTGTGACGCCACCACCTTTTCAATAACCTTACCCACAAAGGGTAGGTTAGAGACTGTAGTTAGCCAGACAGTCCGGGTCTAAGGAGGGCTTCTTAAGAAGGGGCTGAACCACAACCTTCTTCAGGGGATCTGGAAAGATCCCCCTCTCCAAAGACATCCAGACTATCACGGCAAGTACCGGACCGATATTATCTACACAGCCTACTAAAAGGCGCGTGGGGCTCGGGTCCAAACTACAGTTGGTCAGATGCAACGACTGGATAACCATCACAGTATCATTGATTGTGGGCCAGCGAAAGCCACACCACACAAACTGAGCATCCGACATCTCCTGCCAACCACCGCAACTCTCTTGAGAGAGGGTCAGGTAGATGCCAGACCTGATTGTGGCAATCTTATCTGTGAAGAATCGAGCAATCTCCTCACAACCGTCTTGTGAAAAAGCATTTCCAGACTGGAGACAGAGTGGATTGCACAATCTGTGCACAGTCCGGAAAAGCTGGGCTGGTCAATTCTGCACAGCAGCAATTTCCCTGGACAGGAATTCTGCCTTCTTATGAGTAATTGCTGATTGATAGACCACATAGTGTTCCATCAAACTAAATCTGTCACACTCCAGGCCTGACCTCCACCAGTGCCTGTCTAACCTTCATCCCACTCTCCTCAACTCCCTCAAGGCCTCATCAAACCAAGGAGACCTGAAGCGAAGAGTGAGGGGATGAACACAAACAGGAGCAATGGAATCCAGTCCTTCTGTCACCGCCTTGTTATAAGCTAGTACCAGATCCCCTGGATCCGTGCATTCACTCAGTATACCTGATAGGTCTACTACTGCCATCAGGCTATCAGGTGACACACCCCTCAAAGGGTGTTATTGGACCATCTCCATAGGAGCAGGCCTATTGGAGTGGCCAGGAAGCTGAAACCGATGGTGTGATGGTCAGACCACCCAACTGGTTCCACCACCAAGTTGGATATCTCCATTCCCAGGAGAATCACCAAGTCCAATGAATGACCACCAATATGGGTAGAGGAGGAAATAACCTGTGTGAAGCCCAGTGAATGAATTAACTGTAGGAAGTCCAGCCCAAACTGTGAGAGTTCATTGTCGACTCAGGCATTGAAATCCCCCAGGATCAGCCATCTGGGGAACCCCAATGTCAGGTCAACAATGAAGTCCACGACTTCCCGCAGCAAAACATTCCCATCTCCTGGTGGATGGTAGACAAAAATAATCCTGCACCCCACACCCTCACCCAAGATACATTCAAAAGAGTTGGTGGCTCCCACTGGTACCTTCATTAGGTTCTGTTCTGATCTAAAACAAATGGCCACACTCCCGCCCCTATGATCCATCCTCAGCAGTGTATCACCAAGTACCCAGCCAGAATTGATGAAGCCAAAATGGGACCAGCATTTCTCATCCAGCCAGGTCTCAGTGAAGCAAGCCAGGTCAGATGATTTAACAAGATCCGCTACTATAGTGGTCTTGTTTTTAATGGACCTGGCATTACATAACACAGCCCGAGTAGGTTGAGTAACTGAGGAAGATCGAGTTACCTGCCTGCTGTAGGCAGAGCCCTTGGTTATGGGAACCAGACATGGAGGACCCCTTTTCTGGACCCATTTCATCTCAGGGTGTCTCCTTGTCCCCACTATCCCAATCCGCCCACTACTTTCCATTCCCCCATTAGCCCCCTCATAAAATATTAGTACGTTATTAACATGCAGCAGGACCCTTCTGAGCTGTTCAGCAGATAGATACAGGCTCCCACAATGATACAGCACATGACATTATTAGTACAGTAACCGTAGTGCAGCACAATTGAGAAGACCATGCACAGTGCTTTGGGTAAACTCACAATAATAGGTGACAAACTATTATTTCAAAACCAGTATTAATAAAATGGCACAAGTGCCATGTGGAACTATGTGGCTAATGCAGCAGATTAAAAAGCCTGCTCTTTAAATTGCAGACATTTTATGTATGTATTTATTTGTTGGAATTTTGGAAACAAACAACCTTGGAGTAAGAACTCTTTTACAAAGGGTCTACATCCATTACATGGTGCAAAGACAGATATTGTTGAATTCACAGTACAAATAGAGACATAGTTCAATTATCAGTACATAACTGAATTCACAGAAATAAATACAAACATAGTTGAATTATCAGTACAGGATGTAACAAAAGAATAGAAAACAACTATGTTCCTTATGAGTTTCTTTAAGGGTTACTACTGAGAGCTGTATAGCATAAGGAAGTATATGAGAGAGAGGAAAATGGTGTATAGTGAGAGAGTGGTGTGGGGATGGAGCAGCCCAGTGGGAGTCTTGTCACATTGCATTGCAGCTTTGAAACTGAGGAACTGGGGAAGGTGCATTTGAGATAGTGTGGTAAGGTTGGAGAAGGTGGTTAGAGACAGAGAGTGAGAGGGGGGAGAGAGGGGAAGGAGGTAGAGACCTAGTAGTGGAGGGGCGGTATCATGAGAGTGGAGACTGACGGAGAAAAGGAGGGGTGGGGGAGGGGAGAGAGGGGCAGTGAGGCATTAGACAAACAAGAGAGCATTAGTGGAATAAGAGCTACAGACCATGAGGTAGCAGAGTTTGGGGAACAGGGGTAGGGAGTGGGGAGGGGTGGATCGCATCAGTGAGACCTTGAGTAGTTGCTAGAAAGTAGGATTGGCGCAAGCTGTAGGGAACTGCTCTGAACAGCTGCACACTCATAGACATTCTTTTGCAGTAGAAACTGCATAAGTTCTGCTTTGATGGTTCCAGGGTTAACAGCATTTAGAATGTTAGCTGGGATCTCATTAAGCCATAACGGAATATGGGTAGGAAAAGGATCCTTGTCAAAGAGCTGTTCTTTGGAATGCTATACAGAACAGGTGCAATTGTTTATTCCTGCCATTTGTCATTGATCTTGAGCTGTACTGGTACTAGAAGAGTGGTCTTGTGGGTGGGGGAGGCTGGGATCTAGGTTTTCCTACTCTAGCATGCTGCTCAGCTGAAGACTTCTAATTCTTATAATTCTTACCTTCCAGACACAGACATGAGGGACTATAGCTGCTAGTCTTTTGTGGGTACACAGTGCCAGTACTGAGAGACCTGGTAGTCCTCCCATATGTCAGCTGTACCTCTCGAGCATCCTCCCAATTAATTTTCCAGGTCACCACCTGGCCCAAGTTCTGAGTCCCCCACAGATTCACCAGACAGCCTTATTATCTCGTTTGAGCCCTGTTGGACTCCCGGAGCACATTCTGCGAGTGGATGGAATTTCAGCCATGCAGTCACTGCTTGCACTTTCAAGAGGCACCTTGCATTTAGTATTTAGTTAAAAAGGCACCAGAGGAGCTAGAGCAAGGGCAGGGAAAGTGTTTTTAATTAAGTAGAAGGCAAGCACCTATAGCGCTGCCTCTGGGGCACCAGTATTAAAGGGCAAATGAAAGGGCAATGAAGCCCTAATGAATATTAATGAACTGCTGAGGGTTTTAGAGGGGGCGCTTTATTTGCAAGGTAGCGACACAGAAACTAGTCACATATGGGAGAGATTAATAAATGTGTTTAAAAGAGAAATGCTGGGGCTAAGTAAATGTGGGGAATTTATGTAACAATAAGGTTTATTCTGGCTGCACCAGGAAAGTTATATTGGGACTGCAATAAAATGTGTTTGGGACAATGCAGCAGTCACCATTGTGCAGCAAAATAACCAGTCAGGAGCATGGACCTTTGACCAGAGACACATGGGAATTAATAAAGAATTGTGAGAAAAAAAGGAGGACCTTTTCTAGGCACCAAAAAGCAAGCCAATTAAGAGACTGGGACAGTTTGGGATAGTTTTAATAGTTAATGAGATTCCTGGCCCCATATAAAAGGGGGTAACTGCTGAAACAGTGGAGATTTTCTAGATCTGCCAAGGAGTTCAGAGTGTGAGCCTCTGAGGAGTCGGCCATCTCTCAGAGGTTAGGCCTGGTGGGCCTAGACTTTTCTCAGGGGTTCAGTCCATGGGGTCCAAGTTGCATCAGTTGGTGCAAGGTGCAGCGTGCAACAAGAAGGGATTGTTGCAGGAAAAGGCAGTATTGTAGATCAGCCTGTAAGCCTACTGGAAGGACCAGAGATGAACCAGAAGCACCCTTACATATGATGTAACCCAGACAGACCATCTTAGGGTAGCTGGTTCATTCCACTGGGGTGTTACACAGACAAGGCACACTGATGAGTCCTGGTAGGACGAAACACACATATGTATCTTCTGTTGGCACCCTTTTGCAGAATGTATGAGAGGCCTTTTGGCACCATGCATTTTTGCTTAAAGTTGAACCAGCATAATATGCTGTGGTGATTTGCATATACAGCCCATGATGCTCTGCATTATGGGAGTATGTGTGATTTTGTATTTCGTTGAACCTTGGCTTCTCGGCCAATACCCTTTGGGGTAACCATTGCCTCACTGCTTGCGAACTGAGGTTCTTTATCTTTTAGCTTGTTTTTTTGTTTGTTTTTATTGTGATCACCACAAGATAACCCAGACAGACCATCTTAGGCTAGCTAGTTCATTCCACTGTAGTGTTACACAGACTAGGTACACTAATGAGTCCTGGTAGGATGAAACACATGCATGTGTCTTCTGTTGGCACCCTTTGCAGACTGTATGAGAAGCTTTTTGGCACCATGTATTTTTGCTTAAAGTTGAATCAGCATAATATTCTATGGTGATTTGCATATACAGCCCATGATGCTCTGCATTATGGGGGGGGGGTATGTGTGATTTTGTATTTCTTGTAACCTTTATGTATAGATGTGTAAAAGTTGCCCATGTGTGTGTGCGGCTGGCCAGTTCAAGATATCTGGTTTGCAATTTTGACTCATTGACTCTGCTAAGCCATTGGCATTGGGCTATGTGAAATCAACCCAAGTCACTTGCTCCTGCATCACCAGACCAGTTGCTGTATGAGGACCATGAAGAAACTCTCCCCTCTGCTTCAAGAAATATCTCCACAGGTCTTATTTCGTTGGCTCATCTCCAGTGTCTGGGTACAGTGAGTAGAAATCAGGGTAGCTCTGAGACAAGCTTTAACAATCATTGTGGTACCACCTAATCTCCATTTCACTGCTAGTTTAATGGATCAAGAGACTGGTCCATCCGCCCACTGGACACAAATAAGATCACATGCCAAATCATCATGTCTTATTTCATCAAGGGCCCTAACAACAGCTGGAACCTGGGCACCATTTAGGCTAGTTTGTTTTCCATCTGGGTACTCAGTATATTTATTGGACTGCAAAGTGGAACTAAATGCATGTCAGTATCCTGGCTCAAGACTTTAAGGATAAAATCATTTGACCAGATCTGCCCTTCCTTGTTATGCGCAACCTAAATAAATCTGATTAGGGTTGCAATGTTATATTGCCTCATGCATGTTTACTGGCAGTCTGTTACTGTGTTTGGAATATTCCTTAACATGTATGCCTGATAACCATTGTTTGCAGGGAGTTCCAGAAGGTCACACTGAAGCCCAGATCATGGCAAGTGAGAAACCTTTGAGCATGTCATTATGTCTGTTGATAAATGTATTGTGAATGTTGTGAGAGATTACTGCTTGTTCCAAGGTATAGGGCCACTAGGTGGGGTAGTCGGTAGTTATAGCTTCCCAGAGGGCTACAGCAAATGTAATAAATACCCACTGAAACCTTACTCTGAGTGGAGCCACCAAAACACTGTTTACTGTGGGTGAGCAAACCTTGGTACTAGCTAGTTACAAACCCAGGCCCCTCAACCTGTGGACAGTAATACAGGCAGGGGTTGTAACCCTAGAAGTAGTGCTACAAGACTGTTTAACAAGCAATGTAAAGTTTAATGTACAGAGTTGCACTGGTACTGGAAGAGTTGTCCTGTTGGGGGGGACTGGGATTTAAGTTTCCCTACTCTTAGCAGGGTTCTCAGCTTTAGGGCTGGTCACTGGCAGGAATATCTACAGGCAAGGCAAGGCAAATTTTATTTTTCAGGCTCCCAATCCCAGAGGCTCTGGGCACCACTCAATAGCAACAAATCTATCATAATATGACAAAGGAACATAACACATTTTCCAGTCTATGAATTATCACTTTCATAAATTAAAATCAGTAAAACCAGAAGAGGGTAAAGGGGGAGATGGCCATCTTGTGGATGGTATGGCCCACTCCAGGGCTCTAAGTTATGTTTTGCAATCACTAACCAGCATGTCTAGTGACTGGGAAAATTTACTAGCCCCAAAGTCTCTTCCACTAGCCCAGCTGAAGTACTGTACTTTTTGGTTACATTCTGCAGTACCAACCTACAGGGCTAGTTAAAGGAAAATCTTACAAGCCTAACACAAAATCCACCAGAATTTGGCTAGTTGGCCTGTACAAGTTTTGACCGCTGCACTCTCTGTGATGGGATGCCAGCACTTAAAGAGCAGATATCCACTAACTTTCATTTTTTTTATTTTCAGGTTTTTACCTTTCAATACTGCTGAGGACAGGTTGGAATTTGTTCCTGCTGGTAATGTAGGCAACTCCAACATCATGTAAATGGCAGTGACAGTGATTATCTAAAGTGGAAGACCAGCTACTTTATAAAAAAAGAAACTACTCCATGGACCGTGAAACCCGTGCTGATGTGACGTCAGTAACAGTATTCAGCTGACATTTTGTGGGCGCGCTCTTTCAATTATGTGCCCGATGCTCATTCATGACAGGGGCAGTGAACGCGCCCCTCCAGGTCATGGCAGTGTTTGATAGGTGGTAGCAGCATGAGCCAGGCTGAATCACTTTTTCTGAGTGAAAGCCGCCAGCTTAGAGAGTGAGAGCAAGAGAGAGAGAGAGATTGCCTGGAGCCCGCTGTATATCAGTTGAAAATAAGGAAACACTACAAAGTGAGTTTCTCATAAAAAGTGGGATTTTTTTATGTCTCAGATAAAGTTGTTTGATCAGAAATACCCTCCAGTTTCAGTCTATCCCCTGCTTCCATTTATGTACTGAGCTCCTTCTACTGTAAGTGCAAGCTGTCACCCTCATCAAAAAACTGTCATTTTCCCATTTGCGCCTGAGGTAATTTATAAGGTGACAGCATTCCAGCCTGCAGCATCGCACTGTTTGGGATTGAATTTCATGATAAAGGAGCTAACGTAGCTTGTGAAAACTTTCTGAATGACTTGTAGTTAGCGGCCTTATGTAACTTGCACGTCTCCCCTCGGATCACATCTGAAAATACTCTGAGACCTGAGCCTGCCAGAAGAGAATTAGCTACCCTCTACTGGCATGTCTTTACTCACTTCTTGATCTTTGCCACTTGTTTGATTTAATGTGCCAGCATCCGGTGACTTTACTTGTCCCGTGTAGACTTCTCAGCTTTCAGGCTTGTGCTTGCAGTACAATTACATTGACCATCACCTTGCAACTGAAGCTATGATCTGCTGCCTGTGTCAGTTGTGAATTTCTGCCCCATCAAACAGTGTAACACTGCCTTGTAAATCAAGATGTTACGCACTGTGAATGGGACACTTTTGTTTTTTTTTTCTCTACCAAGATTCTGCTTAAGGACACATGAGTAGCTTCACTCTGAATACACTACTGTTTATGCTGTGACTCCCTTGTGTTTATTACACTCTACAGACATGCATTCATCATAGGCATGTTTTTTTATTGTATATGATTTTTTTTGTCATGTTTTCATGCTACATAAATGTGTCTAATTACTATTACAATTAATGTAAGTTGCACATGTTGTTCGCTGGCTTAAGACCAATCCATGTCAAATGTCCTCACCTACTACCAGCAAGATAAACTGGAAGCTTCAATTTTTGGGGGGTTTGTCTGTAATAAATATTTCACTCCAGTTGTAGTATGATCCTAACTGACATGTTAATGATCTATACTTCCATAATACCAGCTGTAAGTCTTGTTTATATTTTAATAAAGGTGCCATTGTCTCACACTATGAATTCTTCTTAAATTCCTCCTTCTGTCTTAACATTTAATTTTAAATCATATCATATAAATGAATGAAACGAAATATAGCAATATAAGTAACTTTTTGAATACTTTAATCTGATTGGCTATACTTCATTATGTGATATGTCTCTTAAATGTGTCCCATGTATAAATGTTTATGTTCTAATTGAAGTTTTGCAAATAAATAAAATGAAAAATAACCAAAAAATAAGTTACATTTTTTTTTAAATAAATGTTGACGTCCATTAATTTTGTTGAACTCATAATATCATCTATCCTATTTGGGGTTGTTAAGTGATAATAAATAAATGAATTCACAACCATTTGAGGTTTAACATGTGAACAAAACTAAATATGGTCAAAAAAATGTTTTTTTCTAATTTATTATATGCTGCGATCTGATTGTTCAGTACACATTTTTTGTTTGAAAGTAAAAAATTATGTGAGAATCAGTTATACACACTTGATTTCTTGTAGAAACCAGTTTTAACTTTTTCTCATTACCTTTTTTTGTGAAAATAATGAATAATTTTGTATTCTTTATGATGATTGGTTGAATTCAGCAGTGTGATTGATCAGTATCCATATAAACAGGATCACTGGTATCAGGTACCTACCCCCTGATAAGAAACCTTAATTGGAGAGGAACCGGGTTATGTGTGTGTGTGTGTGTGTGTGTGTGTGTGTGTGTGTGTGTGTGTGTGTGTGTGTGTGTGTGTGTGTGTGTGTGTGTGTGTGTGTGTGTGTGTGTGTGAGAGACATAGTGTGGTTAGGTAATCTTTTGTCTGTCCTATTTTGGTGTTCAAAGTAATAATAAATATATGAAGTCAACCTTATTTAAGGTTCAACATGTGAACAAAATGAAATATGGTTAAAAAAATTGTTTTTTGAATTTTATTAAATGCTGCGATCTTATTTGTCGGTGCACATTTTTTGTTTGAAACTAAAAAATTATGTGAGAATCAGGTAGAGACACTTGAGTCATTGTAGAAACCAGTTTTTACTTTTCCTCATTTCCTTATACTGTGCAAATAATGAAGAATGTTGTATTATTTATGCTGATTGGTTGAAATCAGCAGTATGATTAATAAGTATGTATGTAAACAGGATCACTACTATCAATTTAGTGTGAAATATAGAACTCTATTAAAGTTACACAGAATTTCCCAAGCCATTTCCCTTTCCTTCTATTAGTGTAATACAGTATGAAAGGAAACCATTACTAACTATTCTGTACACATCTATTTCTTCATTCAGACAAGAGGGTCTGAGAGTATCCTAAGTGAAAATCCACCATGGTTTTCTGTTTGTTCACTAAATGGCTTTTAGTTAAGAGGTATAGCCCCACTGCATTGGGAACTAACCTAACTAGACCAGTGATCCCAAAGTGGGAGAGGGTTTCAGTCATAAATGTTACTTACTTGACTTACTATCCAAAGTGTTAATGCAGTTAGCAAAGCATGATATCAGCTAGAAAGAAATATAGAATGTGAAGGCTATGTCCCACAGGAAGGAGAACCAGATTTGTCTGGCCCACAAAAGAGCCTTCAGGGTACTTGTGGATGGCTCATTCTGGAAGTTGACCAGAACTAGCTGAATTGGGGAACAAGTATAAATGAACCATTTTATTTAGCAAAGGAACAATGCATCTCAGCATTAAACTCCAGGCTCTGGAATGACAGAATAAGCAAAAGCAAGGAATTTTTCACTTAGTGGAAATGCTAAAAGGTACAACTTTTGATACCCCCATCTCCTGAACACATGGTCTGCCACATTCCCTTATAGTTCCCATTTCTGAGCTTATGCCATGGAGTGGCTGAGAGTATCTGCCGGCACATGTGGCATGCCTGCTATGTGGATTGTAACAATGTGTTCATTGCACTCTACTGCCCACTCCCACATCTATTGCTTTCCAACACAAAGGACAGGAGTGTGTTCACCATGTACATTCAGGTAGTACTTCACACACTGATTGTCTGTGCCATCAAAGGAGAGCTGGAAGCATAACCTAGAGGTTAGAGTAATGAATTGTGAATAAGCTTGGTACATCCAGAAGACCTGGGTTTGATTCTGACAACCTCCACTTTCATACTGTGAGACCTTGAGCGAGTCAATTTAATCTACCAAGTGCTCCCGGTCACCCTTGAAAATAGTCCTTTTGCCTAGTGGGCCTTAACAGGTTACCAAAGAAAAAAAATCCTGTCCTATAACCTGTGGAGCCAGTGCCTGGAGATTGTACAGAACTACCTTGATATCTATCACATTTACATGGAGAGTGTGATTCACTTTGGACAAGATTCCTTGAGTCTAGAGGGAACAATGGCAGACAAACAACCCTAAGTTGGGTGCACCCATTTCAGAGTGGCCAGCAGCTGGCTCCTGAAGAGAGGAGCACCTACCAGCAGATTGTGCTTGTCCTTCTCAGTGGGGCACACATCCTGAGTGGGTGCTTGAGAGACTGGTGCACTTGAGACCACTGAGGCTGCATAATTATCTGAGGAATCTATATATGCATGCAGGACAATGGGACTATGAGTATAAAGGTTGCATTGAGGCCCAATGCCCCAAACATAGTTCTGGCTGAGATCATGTTACTTCTGGCAACAATACCAGTCAGCATTTTCAAGGTGGCTATCAGATTCTCTGGTAGGAAAGCATTTTCCTGAGATGTGTCCTGAACAACTTCAGTGTACTGTAACCTCTGGCTAGAATGGACTTTTGTATGCTGACTAGGAAACTGAACTGGTCAAGTAACTGCCATATTCAGTTCACTGTGTGAACTGTCAGGTCTGCAGAGAAACCCTTCAGGAGCCAGCTTTCCAGAGAGGGGAACAGATGCAGCTTCTCCTGACAAAGGGTCATGGCTATCATTGCAAACCAATTGGGAAATGTACATGGTGCCAAGGATAAACCAAAGGGGAACACAGAATTGAAAACTACAGGAATTGTCTGTGTTGTTTCCTGACCAGATGATACTTTTTGTAAGCTGTGTACTTGTTTAGTGACCAAAGATCCAAGATGGGATGAAAGTTTAACTGCCTGTCTTTTTTTGGAAGCAGGAAATAACTGCAGTACAACCCCAGGTTCTGTTCTATGGTGTAGGCATCAGCTGGATCACTTGTTTCTTAAGAGGAACTGTGACTTCCCTCTTAAGGAAGGACAAGTACTCTTAAGGATAGTACTATGGCCTGGGGTATCTCTGTGGTCTGATTGATGAACTCCAGTACACAGCCCAGTTGGATAATTTTCAAGACCCACCTGGATGAGATGACGTTCCACCAGTTGTGTAGGAACATTGAGATACTGTCCCTAGCTGAATCCTTGGAGGCAGAGGGAGGATGACTAAGTCAGAAAGAGGTGGAAGGGCAGTCAGCTGTTGATCTGCACCATGACACATTTAAGCTCTGTAAGGGGCACACATGTATTGCTGCTGCTGACAACAGTTGTCTCCAAGGGAGGAATTTAGGGGAAAGCAGCTATTGTGAAAATTGTCGCCCCCTGCCTCTAGGTTGATGGTGGCTAATTGACTCAATTGACTGGAGGATCTGGCATGATGCCCCAAGGTCATTCAGAGTAGCCTCAACTGAAGCTTAGCCACCTTGTATAATCACATTTTCTAATAGCATAGTGGTGTGATTCAGTTTGTATTGTTATGATAATTGTGAAACTACCTGACAGATATTTACATTTATATTTATATTTAACACAGTCCAGGAGCATTATCACACTACTGTTTATACTTGCAATGTATGTTTGAGTATGTTTGAGTATTTTTAATTATAAAATATGCACCCGTTGTGGGGAATATGTACATGTTTATATTTGTTTGTAGCAATCTTTCAGATGTTCCAAAAAATTAACTGTTTAACCCAAAAAAATTATTTTTATTTCACAGTAAATGGATATTGATTTGATGGACAGTGAGTCTTCAAGCGACCTGTCATCCACTGACAATGAGGATGTAGACAATGTCACAACAGCAGAACAGGATAGTGATGATGATGAAGATAGCAGCATTGATGAAGGGACATCTGATGCTGTCTCCATATTTACCATAACACTTTATAGGATTGAACCCCCTGCAAGAGTGTGTGCAGACCACAGAAACAAAGAGCAAGAGGAGTCTGATGATGATGACCTTAGGCTGAGATTAAATAACACAGACTAGTAGGTTCTGTTGTGTGTAAGTCAGACTAATATCTCAAGTTGCACTCTTGAGAGTCCTGCCAAATGACCGCCCACTGGTGGAGGCCAATGGTTGGTGCAGTGAGGCCTCACACTTAATAGAGGGTACTGTGGGACAAAGTATGTGTGAATGCCTCTACACTTGCATGGTTATGTATGTGCCATGGCAATATGGATAAAGGAGAGAAAAAATGGATAATGCCAGGTAGCAGCAGAATTACTGGTTTGTCCATTGCTGGCCTTGTACTGGTTGCAAAATTGTTACATTATTAGTCAATAATGTCCATGTAAATGGGCATTGCTACTGTTTAGAAAATGGGCTAGATTCTAGGAGCTGTCTCATTGGCTGAGAGCCACTGCAGGTGGTTACATTGACTCACAATAGATGTCACTGCAAATTAAGTATGGAACCAGGATAGCACAGTGTGTTAAGGCTCTGAGCTGCAGATCTGGAGATCTGGGTTTGACTATCACAGCTGTCTAGGTGCATATTGTGTGATCACTTAGCTTCCTTGAGCTCCCAGGTCACATCTGGAAATAAGCTTTGACTTAGTGTGCTACTCCTGCTTAAACAATGTTACTAGCTTGGGGTGTCCTGTTGCTTAGTGTATCATGAGACACCCCACATTTTTAAATCAGAACCCACCATTTTTGTTTTGCCACTAAATGGGCAATTTGCTACTTCTCCCTGTAACTGTCACAGACTGACAACTCAATAACTATATCCACAACTCCAGTTCCATTATTGTTTTAAAAAATGTAGCCTAGTCAAAAACTTCATGCACAGTTTACTGTACCTTCACGACTCCTGTGACTCATCACTGACTACTTTTGCATAAATATTTGTGTAATCAGTCAACTGGCTGATCTTACTCTTTACCCAGTCTGTAAGTACACCTAATATAGTAGGCACTGTGACAAATCATTTCAGTTCCCAGCTATGGTGATTGTGTGCGGAGGGTCCTTGTCAGCTGCTATACCGTGGTAAAAATAGACAGTGGATACAATACAATTTAATGGAGTATGAAAGCAGGCATCTGCCAGAAGCTAACTTGTACCTTACAGCCACTGTTTTCAGGTGCAAGGGTTGAGCAAAACCCCTTTTGCCACAAGCAGCCACGTCTGACATTGGGCATTGAAAATTCAGCCTATATTAACACTATGTAACAGATAAAAGAAATGTTGTTTGGTGTTATTAGTTATATATTAGATTCCACATTGTCATTTTTAATATTTCAGGTGCACATGTACCAAATGTACTCAAATGGATGATAACCTGCTATGTAATAAATCACTGCTATATATCTATGTTAACATGTCGCATGCCATAAGCTATATCTGCACTAATTGTGTACCATACTAGTTCTGTAACTCCCAGGTCGCCCATGAAAAAGGGACCTCCGGGCCCAGTGGGCCTACCCAGTCATCAAAATTCAATAAATAAATAAATATCCAGAACAATCATTGCTGTCATGAGATTCAGCAAATTGTGACAAGAATACAAGAGGATGAGACCTACACAGAAGGACAAAGCATGGAATGCATAACCACACATGGAGGGTTTGCACCAGTTTGTTTAAATCCACATGTGCTGGAAACTGCGTATTACCAATATAGACAAGAATATTCTGCAGACGCAGCTGTTATTCCATATGAGCATGAGTGTGTTTAACATTATGACTTCATTGACTCATTTTTATGTTTGCTTGCACGCATGTGCAAGAAACATAGTGCCATCATCCAAGTTTTCAGAGGTGTGGCAGCCCTCTTCCAATTCAGTCAGTGTGTTTGCAGGCACAGCCGCGGTTCTCCAATACCTGCTGAAGCTGTCTATGACAGCAGTCGAAAATGCAGTAGAGTACAGTTGAAAGGGGGCTACACTTCCGATGAGCAGCAATAAGATATCGCCTGCTCATGCGCCTCCCCACACACACACCGCATGCTGCAGTCACCCCCACGCACACTGTTAGCCGACGGGGTTCAATCCCCGTCGGCTGTGCCGCCCCCAAACAGAGCTCTCCACGTACACGCTAAACCACCCAGCCGCACACATGTATAGCTTATGGAGGTGCTCAATCCCCTGTCGGCTCCACTGCCCGCCCAGAGAGTACAGGGTGCCACACTGTGAGCATGGCAACAGATGCTGTCGCTGACAGGGGTGCGCATGTATTGCACAATGGCGCAGTTGGTGTGCAAAATCAATGTATGGGACACATTAACAAAATCACAGTGACACTGTTCATGAGCAGAGGTCTTAAAATGGCTATGTTGAAAATTTGGTGAAAAATTCCTAAAAATTACTGTTTCTGAGTGGGTTGCGCAGTTCTCATGCCTTTCGTAGTTCTAATTTTTCATATTTCACTCAGATTTTCAACATTGCCATTTATTATACTTCCTTATGAACAGTACAGCTGCCATTTTTCACATGTCGCCCAAAATGTGTTTCCGCACATGTAGCGCACAATGGTGCAGTCGGTGTGCGAAAGCAATGTTTGAGACAGATTAAGAAAATCACAGTTACACTGTCCACGAGCAGTGGTCTTAAAATGGCTATGTTGAAAATTTAGTGACAAAAGTCCATAAAATGACTGTATTATGAGTGAGCATTGGCAGTTTCCACGCACCCTTGTAAGTTCATGACTTTGTAATATTTTCAGTCCAGATTTTCACCAGTGGCATTTTTCCACACTTCCTTATGAACAGTACAGCTGTCATTTTTCACAACATGGCCAAAATGTGCTTTCACACTTTCAGCACAGAGATGCGTGGTCACTGTGGGAAATCATTGTCCGGGAGAGATAAAGAAAATCACAGTGATACTGTTCATGATCAGAGGTCCCAAAATGCCTGTGTTGACAATCTGCTGTAAAAAATCCCCAAACTAATTACATTATGGGTGTGCATTGCACAGTTTCTATGCACGCTCGTGACTTCACCAGTTTTTTTAATATTTTTACTGCCGATTTGCAACATTGCCATTTTTTACACCTCCCCATGAACAGTACAGCTGTCATTTTTCACATCCTGTTCGGAATGTGTTTTTGCACCTGTTGTGCTAAATGCCGTAGTCGCTGTGCATAAGCAGCTTTCGGCTAACAAACTGATATTGCCACTGTTCATGAGGTGGAGGTCACAAAAGCCATGTTGAAAATTTTGAGTGAAAATACCAATGAATGCCTGGTGTTAGGGTTTCCAACGTAACACCCACCTATGAGAATGACAGGCATCAGGGGTGTGACTTGGGATTCTTGCCTGTAATACTCATACCATTCCACACCCTGCAGCCAGTGAGAGGCATCGAGGTATGCCTTGGACTCTTCGGCCCCAAAGTTCACCCCATTCTCCTATACCACACCCATCTCACCATATTTCCTGATGGAATGGGGTGCTCATAAGGGCCAAAGACCCCAAGGCACACCGCGACACTTGTCACTGTCTGCAGGGTAGGGTGTGGTGAAATGGCGTGGCCGTTATGCCTGACGACCCAAAGGCACACCCCAATGCCTGTCACTCTCTGCAGGGTGGTGGTGGGTTGGCTTCAGTTCAATACTTCACTGCCATTCCTATTATGCAGCTCTGTAACTTCTACACTACAAATGCCAATGCCAGCAAGCAAACATTCGGCATTGAGAAATGTTTGTTTATTTATATGTTATATACACCTGTGATTAAAGCTGCAATTGTGTGTGTCACATATCAAAACTAATAGTCACTGTTAAGACTGCATGTATGATGAAAAGCCATTGATCACATAGTGTCAGTGGCCACATACAGTGTTTAGGGAATATGGGCAGACTGGATTGACCTAGTGGTCCTTATCTGTTTATCTGGTTTTATGACATTAAGTAGACAGTTGTGGAATACGTAAAATAATTTAATCTGTACTAGTCTAGTGGAATGTTCATGACTGTAGAATGTAGTTATAAGTGTCTAACATCATTTATTCAAATAATTGAATGCAATTATTCATTTAATGTCATCATTTAACACATGATATTTCTTCTCTATTATACGTGATACAGATACATCTCATACCATCAGTTTGTGCGTTGGTGCTAGTGTTGGCTGGGAAGGAAGAACTGTGTACCTCTACCTGCATGTGCCATGCACAAAATCAGAAAAACTTTTCTTTCGGAAAGTGGATATTGCAAAGGATTCTCCCTAGCTTAAGATCAAATGAATAGTTGGAAAAATAAACATTATAATTACTCTATATCAATAAATAGAAAATCATTTGAAATGTTTTAACATTTCTGAAAGTTTATTAAGTTATAACATTACATGTATACTAATAAATATTCACCAAACTTCATTGGTGTTTTAATTCTGTTTTCACTTTGTTTCTTCTTTGGGAGAGTTTAGATAGTCCTATGCTACATATGTACGATGCATTCTAATATGTGATATACCTGGAAATTATTACTGAAATTCACCATTAACTTTAGCACATACTGCACATATCTATATCTATATCTATATCTATATCTATATCTATATCTATATCTATATATGCAGTAAGACATGGCTGGGTGTTGGTAGTACTGAGATACCTGTACACCCAGTGGCATAGTGAGGCACAAGGCCTCAGTACTACCAACACCCTGCCATCTCTTATTGCGCTTATAAAATGGGCCTTTATTAAAAAAAATACAAACAGCATTGAATAAGATCAAAAAATAATAAATGTATTAACTCTCTGTTAACATTACATTACACAACAGAAACATTGTCTCAAAACTAACTTTTACCATAGGGGACTAATACATTTCATTGAATTACATTGTTTTACTGCTTCTATGTACACACAGTTGTGCAGCTACTGTGATTGTCCTGCTAGCTGCTGGTTGTTCACTGTGCCCCTCGCTACCCCCCCCAATCCAAACCCACCTCCAACACCCACACATACACACAGGGCCAGATTTTATAGGGAGGCAAGTATTTTATGTGCTGTGATGTGGTTACCGACATTACATTTCCTCCAATTTTATTTTAATTCATTATGTCAGTAATGATGGCAGACTTACTGTGCTGTTACAGTCAGGTAATGGTGAGGACAGATGGGGTCTCCACTGAGAATGTGTAGGCCCAAGCAGCAATGCTTTCCTAAGCACATTCAGAATGGCACTATAAGCAAAGGAACATGGATTGTAAACATGGCCCATTGAGATAGTCTCTGCATGGGGGAGTGGTGTCACGTTAGGAGATGCCGACAGTTAAGAAGAATTGTGCCACAGAAATATGCCACATGACACTGTTGGGTCATGAATGAATGCCTCTTGATTCAAGTGTGTGGCTAATTATATTACTAATACAGGGGTTAAAAAATAACAGCACTTGCCATGTCTTCAGTTGGGTCAGCCACGCTGGTGACAAGTTGACAATGCTGGGATTGTGAAGATACATTTCTGAGCATGTTTAATAACCAGTTTCTTTTATTATCCCTCATGACAACACCATAGATGAGTTTTATAAGTCATTTAGCCATTTGTATTAAAACTGTTTTAATTAAAAAGTAAATTTTGTAAGATGATATTTAGTTTCTGATTACATATACAGTAGTCTACTTAGTTTATATTGTATTTTTTTATCTTTTGTGGCTTTTTGTCATTTCTGTCACAAACCACCTAAACACCTGGTATATGAATGGAACAATCTCATCAGCTGTCATTGGCTGCATTCATAATTAAAAGCATTCTTCATCAAAGTCATTACTTTGTCATCTGGTATCTGCTTGTAAAGTCCATTATGGCAACACGTTTGTCAGGTCACTCAATCACACCTGACCATAGCAGCTTAGGTATGTTCTTCCTAATGTCATCCAAGGATTGACTTAACTTGAACAGGTCTGTTCGATACTCTGTAATGAATGTTTCCAACAATTCCTCAGCATATCCTGTAAAATGATTCAAATGAGTCCGTGTTTAACTATACCATGTCAGTAGTGTGATCACGGTGAGAGTTTTTAGATTCCAACTTAGCAGTCTTCCACATCTGTAAGTAGCAGGTGATGCTAACACTTGCGCAACAAGCAATGTAATAGTATAAACAACACAAAAAAAATTTCCTAACACTTCTACATCAGTCATATAGACAACAGCAAATGGGTAATCATGCAGAACCAGTGTGTTCTGCCACAGAGGGGTCTCATTCCTTTTGACCTCAAGAGCAAAGCGTGAGAGGTCCTGAGGAATCAGACCCTGAGGTGGAAGAACACACAGTTCTGCACGGGGTTACCCATTTGGTATTTTTTATAGTGCATGGTGTCCTTTTTAGGCTTTTTAAATTCATTTTATTCAATAATGAATTGCAATATGTTTCATTTGAACTGTAAATGCAAAAAAAAATAGTTCCTATTCTGGAAACTGTGGGGTTAGATAAAAACATGAAACACAATGACTATATCTTACCATACATAGCATTCTGTAGAAGCTTTCACACAGTGTATCCACCCTTTTTAAACTTTGGGAATCTAATTAGGTATTGCGGCTCACCGTCAAGCCGAACCGATTGCTTTCTGTTTACATTTTCATTAAAGTGCATACCTGCCAAAATTAGACTAACACACACGCTTGTTAATAAGCAACTTTGTTTGTAAGGATGTAACATGTTAATACGTGACATTTAAAAAAAAGCATATTTAATAATGCATACCGAGAGCACATTCCCAGGTTAGAAAGTGCTGTGTGCTTGGGGGCAAAATGCAGAATCAAGCTGTGGAATGCTTCCAAGTTAGCAGTCTGAAAGTTAGTAGATAGACGCTTTATGTCATTAACCAACATGTTGTTCGACACAATTGCTTCAAGTTTCATGGCAGCTTTTGAATCTATCCAGAAATGATCAAATGGAATAGATCAATGTTATAAATGATAGCAGTGAAGCATACAGAAATGTACCTGCCAACATAGACATATTACTGTTAGAAGATAAGCAAAACATGACAGCTAAATGAGAGACTTCGACATGCCAAATAAAGATTGATCGATATTAGCAGGAACATCTGCCAGAACTAGACACATGGTGGATTCCCTGAAGGGGAGGAGCTTCAAACAAGTAGTATAACAACCAGCAAGAGACTTTGATAAGATGGCCAACAGAGTTAAGCTAGACCTGACAAGAAGAAATACAGATGAGGGAGTACAGGCAAAGTGGACAAGCATTAAGGATGCATCCCATGAATCAACATCCCATTGTGTTAGAGAGAGAAAGGGAAGTGCAAAAGAAGTATGAAGCTAGAAAGGCATACGAAAACATCCCTAAGGGAAGCAGGGAAGGCAGTAAGGCAGGGAAAGGCCCAAACTGAGGAAACAGTAGCACAAACAGTAAAAGAAGGTGACACGACTTTCTATATATACATTAGTACTGGAGGCTACACCTTCACAAGGACATTAACCAAATTGAGGCAGTCCAGAGCAGATGTTTTCATATCCTTAATTGTGCTTTTGCAAGTAATGATATAGTTGGGGGACCATTAAGTCCATAATGTTATTTTTTTTTTTCAATTCAAACTTAATTAAGAGATTTTCCACAATAAAAGGCAGTTACCATGAGAATAAAACAAGAATACAGCACCTTATTAAGATAAAACTGCCCCACCCTCCCTCCTCCCCATACAGCAGTAACATATCCATGTGTCCCATAAGTACAAAGTCATTATACAGGAACCTGCAGGGCAATTTATCCTTAAACACAACTAAGTCTGAGCAACTAGAATTAGAGTAAAGGGATCCCATATTTGTGTATAAACGGACAATCTGTTGTGGAGGCTGGCAATCGCTTTTTCTGTACGCAGGTTGGCAAGAATTTCATTCACCCATTCCTGAAAAGTCAGAGTGGACTTGTCTTTCCAGTGGCATAAGATAAGTTTCTTGACAGATAACGCTATCATAGAGATATGAAACCTTCTCACTTTAACTCTAATAGAAGACAAGTCCCCTAGGAGACAAATGTCAGGCGTGAAATACTCCTGTAGGCCCAGTAGAGGATCCAGGGGAAACCTTGATAGAGTCCCATAGAAAAGAGACTTTAGGGCAGGACCAAAATAAGTGAAGAAGTGTTCCCTCCTCCTGAGAACACTTATCACATAAGTTAGAGTCCAAGAGACCCCATTTCTTTAACTTAACCGGAGTATAGTACATATTATGTAAAATATGAAATAAGTAAAAGTAAAATAAGACACAACCTGTCTTGAGAAACATATTTATGACAGGATCTCCACAGGGTTTGCCAGTCAGGATGATAATGAGGAAGAATGGAGCTCCAAAACCTCGTGGGTCCAAAAGAGTCCCCATATCTTTTGTGAAACAATACCTGATATAGTCTAGATACGATACCCGAAGATCCAAGTAAAGAAGAGACTTCTGGGATCAGGGCCATAACTGTCTGATAAGGAAGGGTATTGCCAAGGACTATTGTGAGTAGATGCCTCAACTGTATGACTTTAAAATGTGAGAGAGCCGGGATATTAAATTTCCGAATAATATCACCTACTGACAACCATTGCCTCTCCTCATCCACAAAGGAGAGTACTTTCCCATCCCCCCAATTGGGGCAACCAATTGCAGGGAATCTGCAGCTTGTTCATGGTGAAAGATGGGGAGTTACAGATGGGCCGGGCCAAATCTAACTGAGGGGTATATCGCAAAAAGGAACATAGTTGTGCGTATACCTTTAATGAAGTAGCTACTATGGGACACTTCTCAGCCACACGCACCTGAGACATTTTAACATAGAACAAAGTTAGGGGATCCAGGTTCATAGACCTAATTAAATCCATTTCTATTCTAAGCCATACCGGTTGCTCTTTTTCAGGAACAGGGCATATCCATTTCAAACATTTTGCCAAATGGCTAGCCCAATAATATATAGCCAAGTGGGGAATCCGCGCAGGCCCCCCTCAGATTTTGGAGTGGCCAACTTATAATAGGCCAATCAAGGGTATTTATCAGCCCAGATAAACCTGGTGAAAATTCCATGCAGCTTCTTAAACCAGAGTAATGGGATAAAAGTATTGAGGAGCGATAGAGGGTAAACAATTCTTGAGAAAATGTTCATCTTAACTATGTTGATCCAGCCCCATAGTGAAATGGGGAGCTTGGACCACCTATCAAGGTCCTGAGTTATAAGCTGAAAGAGTGATTCGAAATTTTCCTTAAACCATGCTAAGGGGTTACGAATTAGTTTAATGCCCAAATACTTGAATGACCTAGGGGCCCAACATAAACCTAAAGGGCTAATATCAGTATTGAATATCTTGTGATTTAAAGGAAAAAAAGAGGATTTATTAGCATTCAGTTAGTAATTAGATAGGGCACTAAATTTAGCTATTTCACCCAGCAAAGCCGAAACGGAGGATACCGGGTGGGATAAGTGCACAAGCAGATCATCCACATATGCAGTGACCTTGACTTCATGATGCCCAACCCAGATGCCTTGTATTAACGCATTATTGAGAATGTTTTGGATAACAGGTTCAAGGTACAAGTTAAATAAAAGAGGAGATGGGGGCAATCCTGCCTGCTACCTGAATGGAGTCAAAAGGGTTTAGAAAAAGCGCCATTCCCAGAAATCCTTGCTGTGGGGGTTTTATATAATGCAGCAATCCAGGATATAAATACAGGAGGGAATCGGAAAGCTTCCAAAACTCGAAACAAAAAATTCCAATTCACATGATCAAATGCCTTCTCGGCATCCAGGGAAACCAGTCCTGCGGGAAACACAGCATCCCTGGTAGCTGAGAAGACATGAGAAAGGGTACGCAAATGGTCTGATGATGAGCGTCCCTTCATGAATCCAACCTGGTTCATACCTATTAGCTCAGGGAGGACTACAGTTAACCTATTGGCTAATATCTTTGAAAGGATTTTAATATCTTGGTTTAGAAGGGATATAGGTCTGTAACTTTGAACTAACTCAGGATCCTTATCTGGTTTAGAGAGAAGAACAATCAGGGCCTCAAACAGGTGGGGGTCTGCCTCTACTCCAGTTAGAATGTATTGAAATAGGCGATAAAGTACTGGTAGTAACAGATCCTAAAAAACCTTGTAAAATAGAGAGGAAAACCCGTCTAGACCTGTCTGCGGGTAGCCCACCAATAAACTCGGAAATCTCCTCCTGGGATATAGGGGTAGCCAAATAACCCTTATGTTGCTCTGATAGGAAGGGCAGGTGGGAGTCCCTTAAGTACTTCTCCATACTCCTAGGACAAGGAGGACACTCCATGTCACTATACAATCTTTCGTAATATAGAGCAAACTCTTGTACTATCTTGGTTGGGGATACTTTCAGAGACCCATCTGCCACTGCCCGAATTGGTGGGATAAATCTTGCAGATTCCTGTTGTTTTATAAGCAATGCCAGCAGGCGCCCTGCTTTCTCTCCCTGATCCGTATAATTAGCTCTAGTTTGAATTATAGCTAATTCTGCTTTTTCCCTTAACAACTCTAGATATCTGTCTTTGGCCATTAAGAGCCTCTTCTTGTCCTCATCTGAGACACTAACAGAATTATTCGCTTTGAGTGACCGAATTTGGGACAATAATGATAATAATTCTTCCTCCTGTGACCTTGTCCTACTAGCCGCCATACTGATAAGGATCCCCCTGGTATATGCTTTGAAGGCCCCCCATAAAATATCCAGCTTTGCACTGTCTAAAGGATTAGATGAAAAAAAGAACTCAATTTGCTCCCTTATGAGCTTGCAATACTTGGCATCCTTAAGAAGCTGTTAATTGAGCTTCCACCTGGTTTCACTTTTAGGTAAGTTTAAGAATGCCAAGTTGCATAACACAAGTGAATGATCGGAGATGGGGCCAGGTTGGATCGAGGAGGCCTTGACCCCGGGCAAGAGACCCTGAGAGATAAGTATGTAGTCAATGCGGGACTGCGAGCCGTGCGCCATTGACCTGAAAGTAAACTCCTTAGAGTCAGGATACAACACGCGCCAGACATCACAGAGCCCGCACTGGTCTACTAAATCCTTAAATGCCCTCTGCCCGAGATGCCCCTCCCAATCCACTACCTGACCTGTCCAGATTAGAATCTATGACTTGATTGAAGTCGGCCCCCATAATAATCCTGATGGGAAGCATTGGAAGAATAATGGTTATCAGTCTCATGAAAAACCCTGGATCATCCATATTAGGACCATATATACTACCAAGTAAAAGTGGTACTGACCAGAGAGTGCCTTTAACTAAACCAGATCTACCCTCCGGATCTTTGATAACCTGTGTAGAAACAAAGGGAATGACTCTATTGATAATAAGCAGGACCCAGCAACTTTTAGTGGAGCCCTGAGCATTGTAAATCAGCCCCACCTGTTGCCCCCTTATCTGTAAGGCTTCAGATTCAAGTAAATGGGAAAAGTTATCTGAGAGCGTAATAGACTTAAATGTTTGAGGACCTGATATTGTTTGGATTTTTTCCTGATCCCCTTAACATTCTAAGTAGTAAAAGTCACCGCATTAGCCATCTAACTAGAGTTAGTGAGCTTAGTATGTTCAGCCCTGTACATAAATCACAAAAAACGTTCAGCCATAATCCACAGGTTACTGCTGTAGAACCCTCCCTTCCCCATCCCCTTCACAAGTAACCCATCCCTCCCCCAAATTCACCACTCCGCCTACCAAAACCCAACATATACCATTTCATCAAGAACCACCATTGCACATAAGCAACGCTTTGCAAGTACTGGGTCCTTTCCTCCTTCTCCCGCCCCCCAAATGTACACCTCTGCTTCCAGAAAATGCAGTAGTATCCTCAAGTAAATACAAAACACTGCAACTATTTTAACAACCCCCAAAAACTTGAGAGCGGTCCTGGGTTTCCAATGTAAATGCACCAGAGTACGATAAAATAATAATGAAAGGGGAGAAAAGTAGCCTGCAAAATGCATAGATGCGCCCAAAAACCTTGGGAAACCGAACAGAAAATAGGGGCTCTGATGCCCCGTGAGAAATGTCTACACAAACCAGAACCAGATCGGGAAACTAATGGAGGGGAATTACGCCTTCCAACCAGAATGTGACCAGAAAACCAGAAAAAGACACTAACATCTTGGGCCCCAGGCAAAAAGTAGTGAGAAATGACATCTCTGCCTGGGCATTTACCAGCCCACAGGCCCAAGAACCCCAATTGGGGTAATATGCTACCCTAAATTTGAGACAAGAGACACAACTGAGGGAGATCCCTCTGAATTAAGAGAAGTGCTTAATTACACTTCATGTGCATGATGCTCCCTCTTGTGGCCACAGCCCGATCCTAACAAGGTAGCTATGTGAAATTACTGATAAAGCCCAAGACCGCTCCCAATTCAAACAGTCTGTGAAGTGAGACATTAATGCTAAACAACTTAACACAGTCTTCCCCATGCTACTGCTAGCTTGTACAACTAAATGCACTGAAACAAAATACTCCATCCCCAAATAAACAAGCCCGAACATCCCAGGAGTCCTTGCCCTGAATAGCAATTCGCATTATAGACTTAGGGCCTGAGAACCTCGTAGCAAGTAGCCCAGATTCATATTAACACAGTCCAGATGAGAAATAAGAACTTCCAGGTGCACCCCATCGACACTATCTTCATAAGCAAATAAGAGATAGCAGTCCCAGTGAGGCAACACCAGACATCCCCTCATCTTGTAGGCAAAACTTCTCAGGGCTCTCTGAACAAGTCCGGTAATGTGGTTTTGAGGCTTGAAAGGGCAGATTATGGGTCTTCAAAATTTAACCAGGATCCATTTACAAGAACTTGCAGCCTGGCCAGATACCCCATCTTAAATTTCAGCCCCGCAGCAATGATCTTGGACACGATGGGGTGAAACGCTTTGCGTTTCAAACAAACCGATCCTGGCAGGTCTTGTGTAATTCTCAATTTGGAATTCTCCCAACAGACCTCCTGCAGAGCTCTCACTTTTTGCAAAAAGTGCTGCCTTTCTAAAAAATTTAAGAATCGGCAAATAATAGGTTGAGGGGCAGCATCCGGTAAAGGTTTCAGTCGCAACGACCTGAGGGCTCGCTCGATCATATATTCAGGGCCGAAGAGAGAGGAGCCAGCAACTCGTTCCACCAGCTTCTGTATGAATGCTACAACATTCTGGCCTTCTTCTCCCTCTGGTAGCCCTAATATCACAATGTTGTTTTTGCGGCTATGGCCCTTCAGATCTTCAAGCTTTGCTTCCACAAGAGAGAGCTTCTGCTATGTAGACACTAACTCAGGGTCAACTTTCTCTAGTCATTTCTCCAATGAGACTATTCGGGCAGTATTATCAGAGGCAGTTAACAAAACTTCATCCAGATTTTTTGACAGAGCCTTCAGGTCAATCGCCATTCCTTTCATCTTAGAGGGGTTTAATTTCTTCTAAGAACCTGTTAAAGCGTTAAAAGATTCTGTTTCCCAAATTATCCAAAGGATCAGGCCTCTATTCATACCAACTGCCCAGATTTCTTTGGGGCCTGGGGTAGCAGGAGGGGTATTTTTTGCGGGGCTTTCTTCATGTCAGCCTCCATCCGCAGACCGAACTCTCAAAACAGGCACTCTAGATGTTTAGCAGACAGGAGAATTTAAATGCAGAGGGTTTTGTGAGATTTAAATGTCAGAAAAAGATGATTATATGATCAGGAGGCAGGAGCTTAGCGGAGGTGCTTCTACTCATCACTCTGCATCACGTGGTCCAATCCCCATAATGTTATTTTCATAAAATTTGAACTTTTATATTGAAAAGGATCTGTGCCAGATACATTTGTATATACCATAACAATATTCATAATATGGGTACCTGATTTGCAATCAGAATATGATATGGGTATACTCACTTAGTACTATCCACTGCTCATTCCTTTTATCTCCACTTAGTTCATCATGTAGACATTTCTCAAAGAAGTCATGGTGACCCTCATTAATATTCATCACATGATTTAGTACACATTCCCATTTTGCTGCTATTACTTCCCCATGTTGCTCAACACTACAAGCAGCGCACCAGTACATTACTTTGTATGTTCTGATATATTGTATCCTCTTTTACTCATTGTATGTAAAACACTTATAATTTGTTATCCTGTTAAGTTTCTGCATGTCTGTACTCTCCCTGGTCATGCCCGAAAATAGTCATTTTATGGCTAGTGCGCGTACCTGGTTAACAAAAGATAAATAAATAAAAATAAAATAAACATATGATTTACAATAGATGCATGCCACAAACCAATGTCTTCACACTCTTTCTGCATTGCTACAGCATCAATTCTTTTCCCCAACACCTTTTGAAATAAATTGAAACGTCACATATTAATGGTATTGTAACGTGCCCTTCTAATAAAACAAAAATTGAGATAGAGAGAAACAAGGCCTTTGTGTGAAACAAATAAAAAAATCTATGCAAAAGAAAAAACACTATGCTTTTCAAAAGCGTTGGTGGTGAAGGTTAGGGATAGACTGGCAGCATGGGTTTGTGCCTGGTGGATTGTGTCAAACAAACGTTGCAGAGTTCTATGAGTGGGTGACATCACACTCATCAGGGAGAGACCAGTGGATGTACTATTCCTGGACTTCAGCAAGGAATTTGAAGCTGGGAGCAGTGATGAAGGAGGAGGAGGAGAGATTGGCCTGCAAGGGGACCTGGATACTCAAGATAGGTGGTCCTGCACCTGGAAATTGAAATTTAACTTCTCCAAGTGCAATGTGTTATACCTAGGGTGGGAAAAACCCAACTATGTGTACACCGGGGGGGGTAGTTACAGGCCATGGCATGGGATTTTGGATGCATAAAATGGCTTTCCTGACCTATGTCTTATGGTGAAAGTAAAGAACTGTCTTTGTCTCAGTACTCAGGACTGCTTCTACAATGTCATTGACTATGAACTCTAGGATGACACTAACAGTTTTTATACCATCTGAAATAATAACTTATTTGTCTCTCTCTTACAGTTAACCCTTAGTTACCAGCATTCAGTAATTTTTTTTAAACATGTCAGCTATTAACTTACTGTTAGCAACATGCCATATGTCATATTGGTGTTTTGTGTTGGGCAGGTTTTCTCGTACCCATTTGGAAATTTGTCTGTGCCAATCAGTGATAAGCGTGTCTATTTCATGGTTGTTTGCTGATATGTATTCAACCGTGCATTTCAACCCTTCTAACTCACACCAGGTGCTACTCTTTACTTCATTGCTCTGTGAAGCACCAAAAAAAATGTGGTTATTTTAATTATTTTTTTCCAGTTTGGCTCTTTATGTATCACAATTATTTTATTGCATCAGATGCTATCAGAATATTTTGTAAACCTCAGTATTCAGTGTATTCAATTAAGTAAAGTCTCATCTTCATCCAGAATACATTTCATGCTGATTAGTGTTTATCTTGGGTTACCTCCATCCCCATTCTACATAATTGTCCTTAAACAAACAACCATTGGTTTGCAATATAATATGCATGGCAAATGTATCACTTGGCTCTATTAAATGTCCAAATTGAAAATTGCTAAACATAGTTACGTATTTTCCTATGTAAAATATAAAAACTTATTTCACTGATATTCAACCATTTATCATATTAACAATGTACCAGTGGCGATTGGATTAATACTGAGCCTGCACAATCTCAATGTTCAGTACCCTGTTGATATGTTGTTCTATCATACTATATGAACCATACTTCACACAGTGACCTGGGCTATCAGAACGCCCATCCACAGCTAGCACAAGGCCACCATCAATATTGCAAAGCTGATCTATCATACCCTCCTGCTACATTTTTCACTGTTTGAATATCACAGGTTGCAGATAACTATGTTGATGCTTGAAGAAAGTGTTCTTCGAGTAGACAGCAATTTTAAAAGATTAAATAGATGAATTACTTTTGATGGAAGGTTACCTGCAAATAATATGGAACCGGACAACAAGAGATTGCAAGATGGAATATGGCCTATATATGGTTGATTCACCCATGTTCGTCGATAGCCACATTCAGCACATATCTTCTCAATGTGAATTGCAGTTCCACAACGTCTAAATATTTGTGGATTAGTGATGCCATTACATTTAACACATATGTTGAACAAGGAAAGCAAATTAGTCTTGCAGATAATGAACTTCTCATTTGTCATCGGGCTACAATGATCTATAGAAGAGGAACCATTCAGTTCAGTGTCTGTTTCAATTTCTTCATCAACACTCTCTAGACTGCTTGGTATATAGTCTGGATCTTTGCCAAGACTGGATACATTTTCTAAGGAAGTTTCATCAGTTTCACTAGAAACATCTTCAGTCTGGGTTTCATTGGCATTAGATTTTAGAATCTTTACAAGAGGCCCTCCTATAAGCTGGCATTGCACACCAATATCGCATGATGGAACTGACTTATTTGACTTTCCTATCTGTTGATAGTCAGATATCTGTAACCCTACATGAATTTTAAAAACATATATTTATATCTATTTCTGGAGTACATCATGTAAGTAATAGAAACAAAATCATGAAGTGATTTTTCAAAGCTTGACACACAGCAAATAAATGTATAATGGATTCATCTCATTTAATTTTTGAAATATCAGTTAACTCCTATAAAGGCATCTGGCACACATGCTACCCCCCCCCCAAAAGTTGTCAGGCATCTGACATATGCAGGCATGCATCGTCTGTATGTCCTGTCATACATCAGATGGCTAGTAGCTGAAGCAGTGAGTGGAGAGCTGTGCCAATGGCAATACTGGAAACAGCACTAACACATATGAATGATGGCAGAGGGGTAGTAGTATGGTGCTGAGTTGGGAGGGTTGCAAACATGAGAGGTAGCAGGATGGAGTCGAGCCAATGTGGTCCAGGGCATGTGGGGGAAAGTTTGGGCTGCTGGTACATGAAGTGGCCCTACAGTTCGACATAGCCACCCTATAGATGGGTTACTGACATGAGTACAATCAGTTGGCAAAATGCAATTATTTTGACCACAGTAATATTATATGCATTTCTGTTATGTAACTTACCAAAGCTTCTCCTTCTCTTTTTAAGACGGCATTGTGTTCTGTGATCTACTGAAGTGTGATGAGCTGAAATCTTTGAGTATGAATGATCGAACGCATCAATTTATGATGAAAAGATTTCCATGTTTTCACTATGACAATCTGTCGACATGTCTGTGGTGCATGTTGTCATCCCAACAGATTGTGCAACCTTGTCTTGAATGATTTCTTCCTGACCGTATGTATCAGCATAACTGTTTATTTGCAAAATTGGTTGATGCAATACCTAACAAAAACAGAAACAGTAACACAAAATAAGTTTTAACATCAGCACATTATCTACAGTAAATGAGAAAAATAAAAAGGAAAACATATACTGATATATATGTACTGCTATAACATGCAGCAGTCTGAACAGATACATTCTGAGTGGCTGTTCATATTCTAAATGTAACCCCCCTGTTACCCGGGGTTACTAGAATCCCAGTAAGACCTAGTGGTAGGCAGGGAAGGCAGCTTGTGAAACTCCAGTTAAATGGATTTCACACTGTCTCATTCTGTTCTCAGTCTCAGCTGAGACTGAGGGATGACATCACCATAGAACTACCGCAGCTGCATAAGCCACATTGGAATCTGCAGATGGGAGTTAGGTTAGAATGTTGGGAGTTTTTGAACAGTGAGCAGCTGTTGTGTGTGAGCAGTCTTGAAGAGAGGAGCACAGTAGTCTATGCACAGGCTCTTGGAGCCTAAAGCTCTGATATAGAGCTACTTTTAGGGAGAGGTGTGTGTTTCTGCCAAAAGAGGAACACAGTAAGCTGTTCGTGAAGTGGTGGAGACTGCTGTTTCTGGTCTCTGTGTCCCATCCCTGAGGGGATGGGGGTTAAAGGTTTGCCTGTTATTCCAGGGGCAACCTCCTGGTTCTGGCTAGGGAAGAAGCTGCCTTATTTTTCTAAGTTGTGCTGGGGCACCGGAAGCTGTCATGAATAGCCTGTGGGGCACCTGCAACCAAAGGATGAGTTCTGCTCTTACATGAGGCCTATGTTTCACCTGAACTGTTGTAAAGTGGGGATTGGACTGCTTAATCAGTGGGAGGCCTAGAGGAATAGGCTAAGCCAAAGTAAAAGTACGTTCAAGTCCAGCACAAGGGGAAAGTCAAGACATGTAGAGGAAATGTGCTAAGCATTTACCCTTTAATCTACATTGCCAAGCTTTTCAGAAAGAGATGTTTAAGTATGTTCGAGTCCAGTACAAGGGGAAGCCAAGACATGTAGAGGAAATGTGCTATGCATTTACCCTTTAATCTACATTGCCAAGCTTTTCAGAAAAAGATGTTTAATGTCCAGAGAAATGGCCGGATATGAATTATGGAAGCTAGTGGTGGGAGACCCCCATCATTAGTAACCAGGTTCACCTCTACGGATTTGCTCTGTGGCCCTTTTACTTTGCCTCAGGCACTTGGCCAGTGCTGAGGGAAGTACCCAGACATGGGATTGAAAGGACATTTCCCTTATGGAGTCGAAGGCTCTAAGGTGGTTTAGGGAGCCACCGGAAAATTGGGTTCCATGTGAAATGGAAGGTGTTCGAGTGGCCGGCAGGGGAGCCGAGCCAGGGAAAACCCAAATAGTGTACAAGTCAGGCTGTGTACCCAAAGCAGCATGCAAGTCTGGGCTGTGTGCCTGGTGGGTCCAGAGCCTGAGGGCTGAAGTGTTGAGAAAATGTTCTGTTTCTCTTATCTGCACTACCAGGAATGTAGCCCTGTGGGGGTCTGTCTATGCTTTGTTTGTTCAGTTTGGGTGTGAATAAAAGCCACACTTTAGATTCCCATTCCTGGTACTGGACATTACAGTTATTGATTCCTGTGTTCGGATTTACTTGGGTGCCCCTGTGCAGAGTAGCCAAACCTAGCCCTTTTGCAGAGTAACCTAGTCCTCCCCGAACCCTGTCCCCCACCTGGTACTGCTGTCAGTTTCAACAGCATACCACCTGTCGTTTGCAAAAAAGGCAGGGATGTAGGGGTTACATAAAGACATTGCATTACTATGAGGTACTATAGGCTGATATCTCAGACATGATCCTGAGAAGGTTAAGTCTAATTGCAGATGATACATTGATGGTAGCTGGACAGCATGAGCAACTCAGCTCAGTACAAGAAGGCGGCATCAAAGGTCAACAGTATGCTAAGATGTATAGCAAGGGTAATCTCATTCAGATACCAATAGATGATTCTTCCCTTATACAGATACCCAGTCAGGCCGCACATGGAGTAGTGCGTACTAGATTGGCACCCATTCCTGAATAAGGACATCACATTGTTTGAGGGGGTGCAATGTCAGGTGACCAAGATGATGAAGGGATTGGAGGGTAAGTCATATGGGATAGATTGGGTGAGCTGAAAAGGTACCCCCTAGATGTGGGAGGGATGAGGGGGGATATGACTGAAACCTTTAAATACCTTAAGGGGTTTCATAAGGTTAATAAGGATGTGATATTCTGTACAACAGTATGCAGCAGTATGAGGGGTTGGGACAGTATGGGATGGGTGAGCAGCCGTAAGTTGATACATCTGTAGATGAGCAGATTTGCACAGTATAATATCCTGGTAATACATACATAAATAAAATTACAAATTCAAACTTGACGCTACCTATTATGTATTTTAACAAGACACAATTTATCCACCACAACCACTCCCTCCTTATCTCATATAATTACAGCACATTTTGCTGTCTTGTAAAATGTAGCCATCAACAAGGGTGATATACTAACTGTTGCATCAGGGAAATAATCTTCCTTGTCATGCTGATGATGTTCAGATTCATTCACAGTAGAACACTCAATGGGATGAGGTATGGTGTCTGTTCCTAACCTTGACGGACAAGCCCCTTATATAAGGTCAAGTTTTTTTTTTAAATCCTAGTTTCCACTGCTGAAATCCTACAAAGTCTCTAGGTGCAATAAAATGTTCTCCACAAATAACAGATGTAGAATTGCCACCTTTCCAATTCTTACGTGTTTTTCTTACAAAATCATCCCAGCCATCACGTAGAGATGGATCCTGTGGCCAAATGTGAAGACTGACTGTCTTACTGTGTGTATTGCCACAACCACCTACAGCACAGTGTCTTGGCATCTCACTGAATGATGATATCACAGTAACTATGGCACCTATGGTGTAAAGTTAAATATATGATTAACAGTCATACAAACATTACACAGTGAACAATAAAAATATAGTATTAAGTAGCTACATGACCTAATGTCCCATATTGCCAATGTTTCACACAATAAGTAAGAAACAACATGCATTACTGATGATGATGAATCATTTCATATCAGACAGTCCACATTAACATCCTCAGTTTGTTTCTATGCATATGTTTATTTACATATTCAGTTATTAATTTATTAACTTTAACAGGCAGTAGTGAGGAGTATTCACATTTGTGGAGTATTCTTACCTATGTTTCTCATCCTGTCATGGATAGTCTGGTACTGGAAAATTATGTACAATAGGATGCCACATAATTACTTTCATATATTCATATATTCTTAGATGTGTTGGACCAAAAACGACTTTCCTTGTCCATCGACTCTGCCCATTCCCCCACCATCCCAGCACTACCAAGACCCAGCCATGTCTTATTGCTTATATAATCATTCCACAGATATTTTTCACCTGTCAGTCATCTGTCTTACGTCACACATATTACACTGTGTAATTGTTTACCATGGAATAGAAAAATTAAAAGCTCTGCAGTGCAAGAACTAGGGGATTCAATTTGAAGACAGAGTGGGGATGGCTCAGCGGTAGAGTGAGTAAATATATTTTCACAGAAAGGGTTCTGGATATGTGAAACGGTCTTCCTCAGGAGGCAGTGTAGTCAAAAACAGTGGGGGAATCAAAGAACATATGGGAAAAGGCTGGCCATCAGGGGTCGGCAGCGGAGGGAGAGGATTGAGCATCTGGAGGACAGCTCTTCTCTCCTGGGAGGGAGGAGGGTCAGTGCTCAGTGCTTGAATGGCATCTGGCAGAAGCCGGTGGCATGACAAGCGCAAAGCAGACATAGAGGTAAGGTGGAGTGGTGATGCTGGCAATGATGCCTTGGTGTAGGGAGCATGCCACCCCCCCACAGGAAAAACACAAAAACGCCTGAAGTACCCAGAAGAAAAAGCACCCAGAGCATGCCTCCAATATGCCCTATCCTGCCTACTACCTCCGGTCTGACGAAATGTGAGTATCAGGGTGCTTGCGTGCCCCACCAACCACACTATGTCTCACACACACAGACACACACACATATGCACATAATTTGGTGCCTCTTTAATTAAGATTTCTTATTAGGGGGTATGTACCTGATAGTAGTGATCCTGTTTATAAACATACTAATTAATCATACTGCTGATTTCAACCAATCAGCAAAAATAATGCAAAATTCTTCATTATTTGCACAGTATAAGGAAATGAGGAAAAGTAAAAACTGGTTACTACAATGAATCAAGTGTCTACCTGATTCTCACATAATTTTTTAGTTTCAAACAAAAAATGTGCACTGACCAATCAGATCGCAGCATTTAATAAAATTCAAAAAACAATTTTTTACACCATATTTCGTTTTGTTCACATGTTAAACATCAAATACGGGTAAATTCATTTATTTATTATTACTTTAAATCCTAAAATAGGATAGACAAAAGTTTACCCAAGCACACTAAGTCTCACACACAACACACACACACACACGCACACACACACACACACACACACACACACGTGTAACCTGACACCTCTCCAATTAAGGTTTTATCATGGGGCATGAACCTGATAATAGTGATCCTGTTTATATACATACTAATTAATCATATTGCTGATTTCAACCAATCAGCATAAATAATGCAAAATTCTTCATTATTTTCACAGTATAAGGAAATGAGGAAAAGTAAAGACTGGTTTCTACAATGAATCCATTGTTTCTACCTGATTCTCAAATAATTTTTTAGTTTCAAACAAAAAATGTGCACTGAACAATCAGAGCGCAGCATTTAATAAAATAAAAAAATAAAAATTTTAACCGTATTTCATTTTGTTCACATGTTAAACATCAAATAAGGTTGAATTCATTTATTTATTATTACTTTAAATCCCAAAGTAGAATAGACAAACGATTACCCAACCACACTATGTCTCTCACACACACACACACACACACACACACACACACACACACACACACACACACACATAACCCGGTGCCTCTCCAATTAAGGTTTCTTATCAGGGGTTATGTACCTGATAGTAGTGATCCTGTTTATATGCATACTGATCAATCATACTGCTGAATTCAACCAATCAGCATAAAGAATACAAAATTCTTCACTATTTGCACAAAACACGGTAATGAGAAAAAGTTAAAACTGGTTTGCTCAAGAAATCAAGTCTGGACAGAGCCCACGACATTGCACCATCAATTACCAACTAAACTCCGACTTCAGCGGATCAATCCTGGCTGGTGGAACACAGAAGCTTACCACCAACCTTAAAAACCCAGCAATGCTCTTCAAAAAACAAAATCCAGCCCTGCCCCCCCTTCTAATCTACGGGGCTGATGGTGCGCCCCTGCAGACGGTGGCCGCTGTCAAATACCTGGGCGTCACTCTGGACCCTCAGCTGGATCTTTCCCTGCACATCCGTAACACCTGCAAGTCTACAAGCATCAAACTTGGTCTCGCCTACAGAGCCAAAATCTGCCTGACCCCGGCTGCTCTGGTGGCCCCAGCCAGAGGTGCTCTCCTCCCCTCCCCTCTCTCTGCTATGGGCTAGTGACCTTTCCCCCATGCCAAAATCCAGCCTTTCAAAATGGGACATGACCTACAACAGCATCTGCTGCTTTGTGCTATCTGCCCGACCCCTGACTCACCACTGCAACCTTTACACATGCCTCGAGTGGCTCCCTCCCGAGAAACACCGCACCTTCATAGTAGAGAACTTAATTGACAGCATTGTAAGATCAGCCACCCCCGCTGCCCTTGCCCTTCCCCTCAACCCTGACACCTCTTCCTACCACCTTAGGTCAAGCACGACACTCAAATGTCCAGTTCCTAGGACACGCACCCAAGCGGGTCATCGGGCCTTCGCCAACTATGCCCCTAAACTATGGAATTCATTCCAAGCCCTTACTCGGTCCACCCCCTCCCATCCAAGCTTTAAAACATCCCTTTGGAACTTCCTAAAGGGCTCCTCCACCTTTCTATGCACCTCGTAGCCTCCTGCACTATGAAGGCATGGGGGGGTCTCTGTGCCCCCAGGGTCCACCGCACTTATTCTCCCAATCAAGTAATGGCTGCCCTCCTGTCCTACCTCCCGAACGAGGTCACCAGGCCCCCCCGCGTTAGCTCATCCCGAGGTCCTCCCCCTCCACATGCTGGCACTTATTCAGCTTAACATATGACTGAACCTGTGTGTTATGGTTATTATGTGCACTGCACCTACCTTTTTCTAACCCTTTTGAGCACTGTCAACTACCTACCCAAATCTTTCTAAAGTGTACCATCTCCTCCTTGATTGCCATATTGGTTTCGCCTGCTCTCCCATTATATGTAAATATTGACTCACTCATTGTTTTGTGTATGCTCTAGCTTATAACTCTCCCGGGTCATCTGTAACACCCCCTGGGTTTGTGACTTGATACTGGTGGTCATTCTATTCCATCACCTGTTATCCCACTGTATGTAAAACTGATTTATCACTGTACCTGCCTGCTTAAGTTTGTAACTCTCCCGGGTCGCACCTGAAAATAGGCACTTGGCTGTCTAGTGTGACTTACTCAGTCAACAAAAGCAAATAAAAAGAAATATAACTGATTTTCACATAATTTTTTAGTTTTAAACAAAAAATTGGTACCAACCAATCAGATCTCAGCATTTAATAAACACGAAAAAAAAACATTTTTTTTACCATATTTCATTTCACTCACATGTTAAACCTCAAATGGTGGTGAATTAATTTATTTATTATCACTTAACACCCCCAAATAGGATAGATGATATCATGTGTTCAACCGAAATTAGTGGACGTCAACATTTATTTAATTTTTTTTTTAACTTCTTGTTTGGTTATTTTTCATTTTATTCATTTGCAAAACATCTATTAGAACATAAAAATGTATAAATGGGACACATTTAAGAGACATATCACAGAATAAAGTATAGCCAATCTGATTGAAGTATTCGAAAAGTTACTTTTATTGCTATATTTTGTTTCATTCGTTTATAAGATATAATTTATAATTAAATGTTAAGACAGAAGGAGGAATTTAAGAAGAATTCATAGTGGGAGACAGTGGCACCTTTATTAAAATATAAACAAGACTGGATCAAAAAAGTATAATCATTAACATATCAGTTAAGATCATACTACAACTGGAGTGAAATATTTATTACAGACAAACAAAAAAAAATTGAAGCTTCCAGTTTATCTTGCTGGTAGTAGGTAAGGACATTTGACATGGATTGGTCTTAAGTCAGTGAACAACGTGTGCAACTTACATTAATTGTAATAGTAATTAGACACATTTATGTATCATGAAAACATGACAAAAAAATCATATACAATAAAAAAATGCCTATGATGAATGCATGTCTCTAGAGTGTAAAAAACACAAGGGAGTAACAGCATAAACAGTAGTGTATTCAGAGTGAAGCTACTCACCTGTCCATAAGCAGAATCTTGGTAGGGAAAAAAAAAAACAAAAGTGTCCCATTCACAGTGTGGAACATCTTGATTTACAAGGCAGTGTTACACTGTTTGATGGGGGAGAAATTCACAACTGACACAGGCAGCAGATGATAGCTTCAGTTGCAAGGTGACAGTCAATGTAATTGTACTGCTAGCACAAGCCTGAAAGCCGAGAAGTCTACACGGACAAGTAAAGTCACCGGCTGCTGGCACATTAAATCAAACAAGGGGCAAATATCAAGAAGTGAGTAAAGACATGCCAGTAGAGGGTAACTACTTCTCTTCTGGCAGGCTCAGGTCTCAGAGTATTTTCAGATGTGATCTGAGGGGAGATGTGCAAGTTACATAAGGCAGCTAACTACAAGTCATTCAGAAAGTTTTCACAAGCTACGTTAGCTCCTTTATCATGAAATTCAATCACAAACAGTGCGATGCTGCAGGCTACAAGGCTGTCACCTTATAAATTACCTCAGATGCAAATGGGAAAATGACAGTTTTTTGATGCGGGTGACAGCTTGCACGTACAGTAGAAGGAGCTCAGTACATAAATGGAAGCAGGGATAGACTGAAACTGGAGGGTATTTCTGATCAAACCACTTTATTTGAGACATAAAAAACCCCACTTTTTATGAGAAACTCACTTTGTAGTGTTTCCTTATTTTCAACTGGTATACAGCAGGCTCAAGGGAATCGCTCTCTCTCTCTCTTTCTCTCTCTCATTCTCTAAGCTGGCGGCTTTCACTCAAGAAAAGCGATTCAGCTTGGCTCGCGCTGCTACCGCCTATCAAACACTGCCATGATCTGGAAGGGTTTGTTCACTGCCCCTGTCATGAATGAACGCTGGGCACATAATTAAAAGAGCGCGCCCATGAAACATCAGCCGAATACTGTTACTGACATCACATCAGCATGGGTTTCACGGTCCACAAAGCAGTTTTTTTTTTAAAAAAGTAGCTGGTCTTCCACTTTAGACAATCACTGTCACTGCCATTTACATGATGTTGGGGTTGACAACATTACCAGCAGGAACAAATTACAACCTGTCCTCAGCAGTATTGAAAGGTAAAAAACCTGAAAATAAAAAAAATGAAAGTAAGTGAATATCTGCTCTTTGAAGGATACCTAAACAACATTTTGACAACAAACCATTCAAAAATCTGACTCCGTAGGTGACTAAAGGAAAGGCTGTTGTATTTGTTAATGCTAAAACTACATTTATATAATTTACCTAAATGTGGTTCCACAGCATTTAAAAATTGTAAAATCAGCCTTTCAATTTAAAAAAAAACTGTCTTACCTGCTTCCTTAAATGGCTGCCAAATGTGTTATGTGATGACATCATTAGAGACAAAGTCAGAGTGATATATAGCTCTCTATAATGCAAACTAGTTCTTTTTTCCCTTTGTATGGAATTGTTTCACCCAAATGGTCAAAACCATGTGCATTATTTTGTATAATACACATGTTAGGCTATGGTTCTGGTCATTTTGTTTACTTTAACATGCTGAAATTGAGTCTTAATCCATCCAACTTTCTCTGTGGCAAACCACCGTGCAGTACAAATCTTGAATAACCAGGTGGTCTAGTGGTTATGGTTGATCCAGGATGCTACAATGGGGGTGCTAAGGTGGTCTGCATGCGTAATATGCACTTTTTAACACTTTTATTAAACCTTTATATTTTCTGGTATTATTTTTTTCTAATACGTTTTTGACCAAATCTACCAATGTAATCCATAGTTTGAATGTAAACATTTGTACAATCAATAAATCGAACTTCTTTAACAAAGTGAAATGCAGCAGCAGCAGCAATCAAGTACATTTCTATGTGAGGGGGGGTTGCAGCCACACCTTTCACCACCCCCTAGAGCCACTACATTTTTGTAGCAAAGTTCTTGTGCAGTCCAATGTTAGCATTCATAGTTTCCTAAAACTCAAATATATGCTTGTCTTGACTTCTTTTTCCATGGGAAAAAATAAGAAGACGAAGAATCAGCAGTTATATAGTGGTGTTGATGCACATTGTATCCCAAAGTGCTTTACAAGCAATACTAGACTGATAGTGAAGTGACTGAATGTGTAGTGGAAGCCATTTCATACACTAATATCCACACACAGCCTTGGACAATTGCATGAACTGGTTTTATGGGAAGGGGAATGTTGGCCAGAACAATGGGGTCAGGTAGTGATCAAGGTGCTGGTAGCTCCACATCTTATTTTTCACAGTAATCTGCTCACATTTCACTCCTTCTGTCTTCCTCCTTCCCTGAATATAGCAGTACCTTGCAAGAGCGGCTTTCTCATTCCCCTCTGGTACCTGTTCTTCACTATTCCTCCTTAAACCAAAAACTGGTGAGCTCATCACCCTTCTGCATCATGAATGCAAGTAGTACAGTCCCCAATTTATTTTGACATATCAAATAAAAATCTATCTTTCCAGTAAGTCATGTTGATAGCAGAAGTGAACAAGGGGAATGATGGGCTTCCCTATCCTTAAAAGATCTAGGCTACCTTTGAGTAGGCACTATTAAATAATGGGTGTGCACATCATTATGCACGTCATTTAATAGTGCCTAATTATCATAGGTGGCTTAAATCTTATATGGGTAGGAAAGCCTATTTTTCCACTTGTCTCGAAGAAATTAAGACAGCCGCTAGGCTTATTTTATCGTATTAAACATCTGCTCACCCCAGAAGCCAGAAAGAGGCAAATACAAACTACATTCTTACCCCGATTGGAATACGTCGACTTTATTTACATACATTGCACTGTAGCAGTGCTCAACAAACTTGACACGCTCTACCACAGGGCCCTAAGATTCATCTTCAATCTACCTCGTCGCACTCACCAATGCCTACTGTACCAGGAATCAGGGTGGCCTTCACTTTCAGCTAGGAGAAAAAGAAATGCCCTACTGTGGCTTCATAGAGCACTATCCAATAATCTGTCTACTTACATCTCAAGTCTCTTCACATGAGCCAAGGGATCGTATGGCTTGAGACGTTTCTCCTTACTCTGCTTCCAGATTCCGAAAGTGAACACGGCATATGGGGCGGCTGCCATCAACTTCTCACTCCCATCATTATGGAATACCATGCAAAACTCCCTAAAACTCATCTCACTCCCAGGCATATTCTCATTTAAAGCTTCATTAACCGTTTTGTGGTTGGAAGCCTGCAACTGTTTTCGTAGACACTGATCAATCTACATCATGCTCCCTTACAAATTTTGTAGCTAATTGTCGATTAAGATTCCTCCCTATTAAGGTTGTCTAGCTCTCTTAATTCATTCTGGTCTTCTTATTCCACTCAGCTACTTCTATCATACCTAGTTTCTCTTAGCTGCCCTCCCTCCCCCTTTCTTACCATCTCTACCTTACTATTGTCCTTAGAGTGACTAGGATTCTTGCTCCCCTACTTCCTACATATCTTTTGCTCTTAATTATATGTGTTCACCATATTTGACAGGCACTTGATATTGGCCTTCTGTGGTTCATCAGTATATGTATGACATTTTTGTATTACCCTATTGGAGTTATGCTTGTTCTGATTTGCAACTTACTACTGTACAGTGGCTTCTACATTTTTTTCTTTTGTTACTACTTTAACTCATCTTTATTTTTCCTTGTACTAAACTGCAATGTATTACTTCCCAGGACCACCTTGAAAATGAGCTTGCTCAATGGTGTATATGCCTGGTTAAATAAAGAGATTGATTAATTGATGGATATGTGGGTCTCTGTCTCTGGCTTTGATTATCTCATCATGACTCATCACTTAGCACACTTAGCAGACATCTTAGGGAGAAACCAAGGCTATTTTTTGAAAGTGAAAGGCTGATGTTTACATTTTTCAAAAGCTATGAAACTGCATTTATGTTGCTTACATAAATGCAGCTATAGCATAAATGTAAACAGAAGCCTTTACTTCACCTCACTATGAAGCCAGATTTTTGAGTTTGCAGTTTTAAAAAACTGCTTGTTTAGGTACCCTTTAAACAACTTATTTTAAAATGTAATGACTGAGGGGTGGTCAATTTTGGGACTGCCAATGGAAGGGAAGGTGGGCAGAGGGTGACAGTGAAAAAAGCAGTGAAACTGAATGAATATTTCTGCTCAGTATTCACAAAAGAAGAGGAGGGGGAGGTACTTAAATCAAAGAATAGAAGCACTTTGGACAGGAAGGTTGATACCAGTCCATTCACAGAAGAAAGGGCTCTGAATGAACTCTTAAAACTAAAGGTGGACAAAGCAATGTGGCCTGATGGGATTCACCCAAGAATTCTAAAAAAAACTAAGGGAAGAACTTGTGACACCACTGACTACCCTTTTTAACAAATCATAGGAGGATGTTGTGGTACCCGAGGAATGGAGGAGGGCAGATGTGATTCCCCTCCACAAAAGTGGGAGCAAGACAGAGGCAGGAAACTATAGACCTGTTAGTTTGATCTCAGTGATAGGGAAAATGATGGAATTACTTTGGAAGAAAAGAACTGTTGAGTTCCTAGAGGCCAGTGGGGCACGGGACCAAATGCAGCATGGATTCACCGCAGGAAGGTCATGTCAGATGAATCTAATAGATTTTTTTGACTGAGTGACCAAAGTATTAGACCAGAGAGGGGCTGTGGACATGGCCTACCCAGACTTTAGCAAGGCATTTGACATAGTCCCACACAAAAGATTAATATACAAGTCAGCCAGCCTTGGGGTTGGCCCGAAGGTGGTAACCTGGGTAAAAAATTGCCTGGAAAATAGAATGCAGAGGGTAATAGTAAATGGAGTCCCCTCTGAAGAAAGTGGGGTTACTAGCGGTGTACTGCAGGTTTCAGGTCTGGAACCAGTCCTGTTTAATGTCTTTTTAAGTGACATTGCAGATGGACTGGAAGGAAAAGTATGTCTCTTTGCAGACGACACAAAGATCTGCAACAGGGTCAATACAGAAGATGAGATGGAATGGATGCATAGGGACTTGGCAAGATTGGAGAAATGGTGAAATGTTTGACAGCTTAGATTCAAAGCAAAGAAATGCAAAGTAATGCACCTGGGAAACAAAACCCCAGGGGAAGAGTACACAATGGGTGGTGAGATACTAACAACAAAAAAAATGGAAAGGGACCTGGAGGCAGTCCTATCAGATGACCTTAAGGTGGGCAAGTAATGTGAGAAGGCAGTAAGGAGGGCTGGTGAGATACTGGGATGCATAGGGAAAGGCATCACCAATAGAAAACAGGAAGTTGTTATCCCTCTGTATAGACAGTTGGTGAGACCCCATCTGGAGTACTGTGTGCAGTTCTGGAGACCCCATCTCTGCAAGGACTTAGACATGATGGAGGCTATCCAGAGCAGGGCAACTAAAATGGTGCAGAGTATACACCAGAAGACATATGTAGAGAGAGATTAAAGGAGCTTAATATGTATACCCTTGAGTAGAGGAGGGAGAGGGGGGGGGGACATGATAGAAACTTTCAAGTACCTCAAGGGAATCAACAAAGTCCATGATGGTAGCATCTTTCATAAAAAGAGATGTGCAAGAACAAGGTGGCACAATTTGAAGATAGAGGTGGGACGGCTCAGAGGTGATGTGAGGAAGTATTTTTTCATGGAGAGGGTTGTGGATACATGGAACAGCCTTCCTGAGGAGGTAGTGGAGTCAAAAACTGTGGGGGAATTCAAGAGTGCATGGGACAGACATAAGGCAATTCTAGTGAGGGGGTAGGAAGAAATAAGCTGTTGGTTAGCTAAGATCTGCAACTTATCCATTAGGTAGTGAAATGGGCAGACTAGGTGGGCCAAGTGGTCCTTATCTGCCATCAAATTTTATTTTTCTATGTTTCTATGGTGGGGGTCAGTACTGTGATTGTTGTGGTTGGGATGTCGGTGCTTTAACAGTTGTGGGTGGGGAGCCAGTGCAGTTATTGTCAAGGGGTCGGTGGTCAGTGCCGTGACTGTCAGATGGGAGGCAGGACTACAACTTTTGGCAGTGGGGGGGAGTGTTGTGACTGTGGGGGTGGGGATTACTGCTGTGTCTGTCTATAGAGGGTGTCAGCCCTGTGACTGTCATGGATGTAGGGGGACAGTGCTTTGACTGTTGTGGTGGGTAGTGCTGTGACTGTTGGATTTAGAGGTAAGTGCTGTCACTGTTGGGGGGATGAAGATAAGCACTGTGACTTTCGGGTAGGTGGCCACTGTGTCTGATGGTAGAAGATATTATTTCTGTGACTATTGAAGGTGGTACAGTTCTGTGACTGTCAGAGGGTTGGGATGGCAGTCCTGTGACTGTTGTGGGTGAGGAGGCAGTGTTGTGGCTGTAAGGATGATGGTCAGTGTGGTGACCATTAGGAGTAATAGGTCAGTGCTGTCATTGTCAGGGGGTGGGAATTAGTGCTGTGACTAATGGTAGGGGGTGTCAGTTCTGTGACTTTTGGGAGAGAGGTGGCTGTGGTGTGACTGTTGGGGATTGATGATCAGTGTTGTAAGATGGGGGTACGGTGCAGTACCGTGACTAGTGATGTTACTATGGAGGAATGGGGATTAGTGCTGTGACTATGAGGGGTGTATGGTCATTGCTGTGACTGCCAGGTTGGGGGTTGGGTGGGACAGCAGTTCTGTGACTATTGGGAATACTGAGAAAGTGTTGTGACTTTCAGGGGTGTGGATCAGTGCTGTGACTGAGCACCAGAGGTGGGTAGTCACTGTCAAGATCGTCAGTGGAGGGTGTTAGTCCTGTGATGGGGGGTTCAATCCTGTGCTTGTGGAGGAGGGGATGATACAGTCCTGTTACTGTGGGGGGGTACAGTCCTGTGTCTGTAGGGGTAAAAGTCATGTAACTGGGGGAACAGTCCTGTGATTGTGGGGGAGTCCAATCCAATGACTGTTGGGGGGGTTGGTTATTGCTGTGACTGATGGTGGATGGTGTCAGTACTGTAACTGTTAGAGCAGTGGTACCATCCATTGATTGTCAGGAGGAGGGCCTGTTATTTTACTGTCAGGGTTAGGGAGTCATTTATGTGACTATTAAGGTAAGGGTCATTCCTTTGACTTTTGGGAGGTCTACTTCTGTGCAATTCTACAACTCTGAGGGACAGTTAGCATTTGCAGGAAGTTGTACATGCAGCAGGAAGGTTGTACAAGGCACTAAACTAAGTGACTGCTCGAGGTGGGGGATGTTGTGGTCCCGACTGTGTGTGGTGGTCATCAATGCTGTGATGCAGTGTCGTGACTGGTGGGGAGGGGAGGATTAATTATGTAACTGTCTGTGGTAAGTGTCATCCATATGACTGTTGGGGATATGGGTATAGTGATGTCATGGTGATGGGGTGTAGTGCTGTGATTGTTGGGAATGGGGATCAGTTCTGTCACTGTCAGGCATGGGTGTCCAGTGCTGTGACTGACAGTGGAGGGTGTCAGTCCTGTGGCCGTCTGGGGTTGTACAGTCCTGCAACTGTCAGGGGAGGGATGGTCAGTCCTGTGATGGTCATGGGTCAGTCCTGTGGCTATTCTGTAAGTAATGTAGAGTGGTGCGCAATTAAAGGAAAAGGCGGTGCATAAGCAAAGCTGCTAGCTTGTAAAAACAAAAGAAAAGAATATTCAGCACTCCTAGATTCAGTTTACATGGAAAGTGCAATATTTATTTTCGAGCAACATGCCTGGCATGCACCCACTTGGGACAGCATTTCTAGCCTTCAGTGACCCTTCCGCAGAGGACAGGTCTGAGGACTAAAAATGGTGCATCTCATTTACACAGAAATGTCAAAGTGATATAGACTTCACACGAAAAACAACATGCAAGTCAACGTGAAAACACAGAAACAGCTTTTCTTATGGTAACAAACATTTCATTATTCTGTTTTTTTTTGTGTTTTGTTTTTGACACTCATGGTAAACAGTTGCTGATGTTAGCATAATACTTAAATTAAGCTTGTCTCTATCTTTTACTTCATTTTATATATTGCTTGCGCGTACGAGACAACATAATTGAGAAGAATGCAACTTTGGGGCATGGCTGCTGTTGGGCGCGTAATGCAGGGCACGCATCAGTAGGTGTGTCCCTCATTCCCCAATAAGCCAGCATGCTAGCGCTGACACCAACATTATGTAAAGTGAACATAACTTCTAAATAAAGTGCCACTGCAATCAGAGACAAGCTCGTCATGCAACGGCACAGATGACAAACCTCCCGTACGTGCCGTCCCCCCCCCCGAGTACAGGGTGCCACGCTGGGAGCCCACCCCAGCATGGCAACTGATTCCATGGTCAATGGGGTGCCCAATCCCCGTCAGCTCCCGCCCAACCAGCTGTCCTTCCTGCCACGCTGAGAGCCCACCCCAGCGTGGCAAATGTCCCGCATTGTCTTTTTTTTAAACCTGTAAATTAAAACGGTCCCACGGCTTCTTCCTGCCCCCCACAACCGGCACCCACCCACTGCGCACTCCTGCCTCCCCATACCCCCCTCACCCCATACTTCACTGGAGTCCGCGCGACTATCTTCAGTGGACGGGAACACGCCTGCACTCTTCAAAGCCGACCGCGAACTGAGGAAATGCCGGTAAGCTGTATAATGGGCTAGATAGGGTTTTCAACTTTTTGCATATCTCAGGCATTTTGGAATTTTGCACAAATTTTCAAACATGGGTTTTTGGGGCCCTCCTCATAGATTCTGTCGCTGTCATGGTGTTTATCAGCCTCAAAGGTGATTTGCAATCATTGCCGCGAAATCACCTTTTGAAGCCCGATACGAAATGACAGTGGTGGTGTTCATGAGGTGCCCTCTTAAAAAGCCTAAGTTCCAAATTTGGTGGAAAAAATCCAATAAATGCCTGTTTTACGAGCGTGTGCTGAGCAGTTGCTATGTAGGCTTGTAACTTCGCGCATTCACAATATTTTACTGCCGGATTTTCAGCATTGTCATTTTTGTACACCTCCTTATGAACAGTACAGCTGTCATTTTCCACATCCTGCCCAAAATGTGTTTCCGCACTTCCGGCGCACAATAGTGCAGTCGCTGTGGGAAATCAGTGTTTGGGCCAGATTATGAAAATGACAGTGACACAGTTCATGAGCAGAGGACCTAAAATGCCTATGTTGAAAATTTGGTGATGATACTCCATAATTACCGTCATGCATTTGTGATATTTTCAGTCTGGATTTTCACCATTGCCATTTTTCCACACCTCTTGATGAACAGTACAGCCGTCATTAGACATATTGTGCCCAAAATGTGTTTTCACACTTCCAGCGCAGAATAGCGTGGTCGTTGTGCGAAATCACTTCTTGGGACACTTTGAGGAAATAAGAGTGACACTGTACATGAGCAGAGGTGCTAAAATGCCTATGTTGAAAATTTGGTGCCAACGCCCATAAAATGGCAGTGTTGCAAGCTGCATTGCATATTTCCCACACACCTTAGTAGCCCATAAATTTGGTATATTTACATGCCACATTTTCAACACTGGCATTTTTACACCTCCTTATGAACTGTGCAGCTGTCATTTCTCATCCTGCCGACATGTTTTCCTGCACTGCACTACCAAACACCCAAAGGGACACCCTAATGCTTGTCACTCTCTGCAGGGTGGGGGTGGGTTGGCATCAGTTCAATACTTCACTGCCATTCCTATGATGCATCTGTCTAACTCCTGCACTACCAATGCCAATGCCAGCAAGCCAACATTCGGCATTGACAAATGCTTGTTTCTTTTAAGTTAAGTAATCCCTTTACTACTGTATTTTTTTTACCTCTTACATTGTACTACACTCATTTCATCTCTCTCCTCTCTGTTGTTCCCACTACTGTATTTACTCCATAGTATCCTTCCTATCTTTACTTTCACAGGTCTCACAGGATGTGAACTCCTTCCCCAAGTATTACAATATATAACCTGTCTTATCCTTCCTAGTAACTCTTTAAAAACTGAAGATCCTTTGTAACCCCTTTCCTCTATTTTATTCTACAGGTTTAAGAAATGCCATCCCTTTATGACTCCTACCTCTGGCTCTGCAGGACTCTGGTAAGAGACCCTGAACATTAGATAGATAGATAGATAGATAGATAGATAGATAGATAGATAGATAGATAGATAGATAGATAGATAGATAGATATTTTATTTATAAAGCGTCCATTTCTGTAGACTCTGGGCGCTGTACAAAACAGCTCAATAACAAAATACATATAAACAGCAGTTCAACACAGACTTAAAATCTATCCATCCCATTAAAACCAAATTAGTCATTAAAAGCCAGCTTGAACAGATACATTTTTAGTTCCTTTTCTTAAAGGCTTCTACCGAGGGGACCTCCCTACCCAGTGTCAGTGGCTCAGTAGGTAGCACACTCGCCTCTGAGGCCGGGAGATCAGAGGGCTGTGGGTTCAGTTCCCACATCTGGCACTTGGGTTAATAACCCAGTACTGACACTGCAGTGCAGTGCACTTCAGAGGTGCCGTCTTTCGGATGAGACGTTAAACCGAGGTCCAATCTGCCTAGATTGGTGGTAGTTCAGGCGGATGTTAAAGATCCCATAGTACTTATCGAAAAGAGTAGGGGAATTTCCCTGGTGTCCTGGCCAAATTTCCCTCATTCACTAAGAATACCACTAACAGCTTAATCTGGTTCAAGGTCAGTTGGCATTCATCTGTATCCCCCTCCCCCGGGTCGTGCCTGAAAATAGGCAGGATCTGGCTAGTGCACTTACCCGGTCAACAAAAGCTAAATAAATAAATAAATAAATAACCAGGAAAGGAGCTCCACAGAGTGGGTGCAGCCACCAAAAATGCCCAATCCCTAGAATGCCACAAACTTACTCTGGGAACTCCAAGGAGGCCATCTCCGGTAGAACAGAGTGCCCGGGGTGGATGGTAGGTGGCAAGAAGATCTTGCAGATAGACAGGTCCCCATTCATGTAGGGCTTTACAGGTCAGGAGCCCTATCTTGAAGACAATCCTCCACCTGACTGGCAGCCAGTGCAGTCCACGGAGGACAGGGGTGATATGATCACTTCGTCTCACCCCAGTCAATAATCTTGCCACAGCATTCTGCACCAGCTGCAGCCTGCAGAGGTTGCCCTCAGATAACCCTAGGTACAGGGTGTTACAATAGTCCAGCCTGGAAGTGACAAAAGCATGCACAAGTGTGGTCAGATCCTCCAGCGGGATCAGGACTCAGATTCGTGCAATGTTCTTTAGATGATAAAATGCACTCCTGATGATGGCCAACTCCTGAGCATCAAGTAACAAACTGTCATACAGGATCATGCCCAAATCCTTCAGCTGTCTAGATGGAGTAAGGAGAACACCTCCCAACACAAGGTCAAGTGATGACCCCTCACAACGCCATCCACCCCAGTGAACTGGTCCCACAAGTACCTCTGTCTTGTCTGGGTTTAGCTTAAGCTAGTTTTGAGTCATCCAAGCCTGGATCTCATCTAGGCAGTTGCTAAATGCAGAATCCGACACCCGGGTATTGGGTACACAGGACAGGTACAGCTGGATATCATCTGCATAGCAGTGAAAACCCAGCCTGTACCACCTGATAATGTCCCACAGTGGCAACATGTACACCGTGAACAACAAGAGTAATAAGACCGAACACTGCGGTACCCCACAGCACAGAGGCTTTGGGTTAGATGAGGTTAACCCCATCATCACCCTCTGCACTCTATCTGTCAGGTATGACCTGAACCAGTTGATAACAATACCAGACAAGCCACTCCAGAACAGCAGGCGGTCAAGTAGCACCTCATGGTCCACTGTGTCAAAGGCTGCAGAGAGGTCCAGGAGGACCATGATAGTCCGGTCTATCCTGTCCCTCACCACCAGGAGATCATTAAGCACCCTCACCAGGGCAGTCTCTGCATTATGCCGCACATGAAACCAAAACTGATAAGGCATATAGGCAGAAGAAGAGGCAAGATGTATCTCAAGCTGAAAGGCCACCACTTTTTCAATAACCTTCCCTAAAAATGGGAGGTTTGAAACCGGCCTATAATTGCCGAGGCAATATGGGTCGAAGGAAGGTTTTTTTTCAAATGAGGTCTAACCAAGACCCCTTTCAAGGCCATTAAGAAGACTCCACTCTTCAAGAATCTCCAGACAACCCCAGCAATCACAGGCCTCACCAGGTCCAAACATCCAACCAACAGTCGGGTTGGACCTGGGTTCAGTTCACATTGGGTTGGCCGCAGCTTCAAGATTATTTTCACCGCCTCCTCCACCCCAACCAGCATAAACTCATCCCAGACAAGAGGAGCATTTTGGCACTCTCCAGGTCAGTCCATGCATCCACTTTGAGAGATACTCGAGGAGACCTCATCCCTGATAGAGGACACCTTGTCGGCAAAGAATACAGACAACTTCTCACATCTAGTGCTCGAAACTGCTCCCCCAACACAGAGACAGGCACAGTGTAATAGCCCATCCACTGTGCAGAAAAGCTGAGCGGGTCTGTTCCTTGTCACAGCAATCTCTCTAGACAGATATTCTGCCTTCTTAGAAGAGATTGCCCCCTGATAGTTAATGTAATGCAACCTCAGGGCCAACCTGTCCTCCAACAGGCTAGATCTCCTCCAGCATCTCTCTCTAACCTCTGCCCCTTAGTCTTTAAACTCTGGAGATCCCCATCAAACCAAGGAGGTCTCTGGTGAGTAGACAAGGGACGGACACAAATGGGTGCAATGGAATCGAAAGCTGCAGCAACCACCCCATTATAGGCTACCACTGTTTCCTCCACTCCAATTGCACAAGCTGCCCCAACACTTGATAGGCCCAGCACCGCATATAGTTCTGTTGAGGAAACTCCTCTTAATGAGTGGTACTGGACCATCTCCACAGGAGCAGGACCATCTAGGGGAGTGCCACCAAGCATGAATCTCAAGGTGCTATGATCTGGCCAAACTACAGGATCAACACTGAGGTCATTAATATCTAAGCCTAATGAAAAAAACAAATCCAATGTGTGGACACCCGAGTGTGTAGCTGTTGTTACTTTTTGCGACAGGCCCAGGGCCCCCATACTTCCTAAAAGATCATTTCCAAGACCCAAAAGCCTACCGTCAACCCAGGCATTGAAGTCCCCCAGGATCAATCACCTGGGAGTCTCCAACACCAGACTAGCAACGAGCTCCTTAACCTCAGTGACAAAATCCCCATGCGCTCCAGGGGATGATAAAGCACAAGGACCCTGAAACCTGTCCCTACACCCCCTCGGGTGGCCACACACTCAAACAAACTCATATGACCTACAGGTAGCACAGTGAGGTTCAGGCTGCTTTTAAAACAAATGGCTACCCCCCGCCCCCTGCGATCCTGCCTCGGGTTGTGTATCACGGAGTACCCAGCCGTAACTGCAGCCTCCAAAATGGGCACGGCATTTTCATCCAGCCAGGTTTCCGTGATGCAAGCCAGGTCAACCGAGGATATCAAATCCACCATTATGGCAGTCTTATTCCTCATCGACCTGGCATTGCATAACACCACCCGAGTAGGATGAGGTGAGGCAGCTGAACCCACTAACTGCTAACCATACATCTTGGAACCCTTGGGTATGGGAACTAAACATGGCAACCCCCTCTCCAGTTCCCATTTCACCCCAAGGCATCTTCTTGGCCCCACCACCCGAATCCCAGACACCCCGGCAGCCACTTGGGTACTACCACCACCAATGGACCCCCCTCCTCCAAGCTATTCCCAAGGCTCTACATCTCCTGTAGGCCACAGCTGGAAATCCAGGGAGCTCAAAGGGATAGAGGTCACGGAGGTAGCCTGTCGAGTAACTGAGCCTTACAATTCCCTGTCCCAGACACATTTCTCACAAATAACAATTAAAAACTACCCCTTAAACTAAATTAATATAAACTATTTCAACCCACATCACCCACAATGCAACAACCCCAAACCCCTCAATTTAAATAAAACTTCAAATCACAATAATTAACACTAACACTACCCCAAAAGAAATAAACATCAAAATCAAAAACGGAATCTACCAAACAGCAACAGTGCTGTATATCCTTAAATTATTATCCAATATATTGCATTGAACATTGAATGTCTTCTTTCAGATGTTAGTTCATAAAGTTTTAAAGTCCATTTAAAGAGTTTTAAAATGAAGTGGAGTAGCTCTCACCATACCACCTCTTCCAAAATGAATCCAAAATGTGGCTCTCTCACAACCACACTTACAGCTTCACCATAAGTTATTGATTTTAAAATAAGGCCCTCTCACTGCCTCCCAGTACAAAGGATTGAAATTACAGTACCTGCCGGAATTCAAACAAAGGAGAAGCAGAGATACTTAGCCCTCGGAGTTCTCAGTCAAGAAGTCCTCTAAATTACACCAGTGAGAGAGCTGCAACTGATGTAAATATAGCCAGGTCCAAGCACATCTCCAGGATAAGCATCCACAGCTAGAACTCCCCACTTAGCCCACAGGTGCTACCCAACCAAGCTGGGGAGCCACAGTGGCCACAGGGAAAGAGTTTACACCCCCCCTCTGGTTGGTGCCCTCTACCCCATGGGCAGCCCCCGGGCCAGACACCTACCCCAGAGCTGGGCTGGCCTAGCCTACAGTCACTGCTCTCAGTCGTGGCATGCTCTTCAAGTAAACTCTTGGCTCCTATGATGAAAATCCAGCTCACCAACAGCTGTCAGCCAAATCAAACAAGTTAATACCCCCCCAGGAACAATCCTGCCACTCCAATTGCACAAATACCAGACACCTCCAAAGATAATCGTTACTGAAAATACGATAATCCAGCAATCTAGGGAAACCTTCTTCATCCCAATAAGGGCTCCGTAGGAGACAGCCCTTTTGAGTATGTTCTCACAAACAGAGCCGAATATGATCGCAGTCCCACTCCCAGGGGATACAGACTGCACTCCTTCATTCAGACTCCCCAGTCTAGGCAAACTTCACATGGACCACGAACCTCAGCAGAAAGTTCAAAAGTAAAAATGTCCAATGTGACGGTCGACAAAAATCAAATGACCGCCACTCTCAATGGGCACTGTATTCACTGTGTTAGATTCAAAGTATTAACAAATAAATAAAATTGCAAACTCAGTTCAAACACAAACTCTGTGAGCTACTGTGATGGCAGCCCCAGTGTGGTCGCTATCTTACATAGGTATAGATAGGTTTACTGTAACAGCACATCTGCACCCAATGTGGGAGGGCTGTGTTTACTGCATGTGTTAAGGTCATACGTACTGCAGCATTTTCCCTCCTCCATAAAATGTTTTGCTTTGCCAGTTGACTCAGGCAGGCTCTCAGCCCTATCCCTACCTCCCCTGTCCATCACTCCCTGTCCCAAATCACAAAGCCCAAAGCCCAAAGTTTCCATGGATTGCCTCCCTTCCCCATATTAGGGTGGCCAGAAAGGGGACAGCCATCCTTATCCCCATCCAGTCACTTACATCCACAACTAAGCCAGTCATCCAGGTGGTCATGTGGGACACAGGTAGTTGTGCAGGGTTTTATGGAGCCTGCGCTGGCCATTTCTATATTGTTCCCTTTCATGAGTTCCTACCTTCACCTGGGGAAAACCAAAGGTCAAGTCAGCATGCCTTTCCATGGAGGGACAGGACAGCTATGTGATGAATATTCAGTCTGCTTTCCAACCCCTGGCAATCTGGCATATTCCTGAACTTGGGTCACTGATGTGGCAGGCAATAAGGAACCTAGCACCTCATCCCTCCATACCACTGGACCCTACAGGCCTTATACTGCAGCAAAAGAATTATTTGTTACTACAGGACAGGCAATTGGACAACAATTGTGCCACTGCACACCAGGAATTTTTTTTTTTTTATTAACAGGCCCAGCAGTAAGAGGGTGGGTTGTACTTGAGGACACCAGAGAATGTGTTCATTTTAACAGGGCCAGCAATCACTGTTACTGGCTGCCAGTTTTAAAGAAAATATCGAGTTGCTTGAGGTTATTTATATATATATTCATGGCAAAAAACTCCATTTAATGCATCCTTTAGGGTTGTTCCACAGAGATAAAAGTGAGGAAATTCGGTGTTAGGGTTCAAAACCTTAACTGCGCACCCCCCCAACCACCACCACCACCACCACACACACACATACTCCCTCAGATGCCTTGGTTTCTCCCCTTGCATGGTTCACCAGCTACCTCTCTGCTAGAACTCAGTGTGTAGAAATCAATAGCACCCTATCTGACACACAATCTGTCTGCTCTGGGGTTCCCCAGGGCTCTATTTTAGGCCCTCTCCTCTTCAGTCTCTACCTCAACTCCCTCCCCTTGGCCTACCCAAGTAAGATCCTCCTCTATGCAGATGACGCTGTGCTCTTCGCCTCTGACCCCAACCCCAACACACTCCAGGCCACCCTCCAACAAGTTTTTGATAGAGCTGAGCATTGGTTCGCATCACGAAGGCTAGTCCTGAAACTAAAAAAGACCAAAGCTATGCTCTTCTCGCATCGCCAAAGCAAAACCAGTGGTGCCCCTCTCATGATATTGCCTAGTACACCAAACTCCATTAAGCAGATTTCCTCCTACAAGTATCTGGGCATTTCCTTTGATTCGGCACTCTCCTTCCATTCCCATATCAATGCCCTTTCTGCTGCCACCAATGTCAGGATTGGACTGTTATACCGCCATAGGGATTGCTTACCACAAGAGGCCCTTAGATTGGCAATCACCTCCTCTATCCTGTCGCTAATTGACTATGGGCTGCCCATCTATGCTGAGCCAACAACACTGCACTTGCAAGAATCCAGCTCTCTATAAACAAGGCCTGCAGGCTAATGCTGGGAACCCCTAGGCACACCCATACAAGCCTGCTGTACTCCAACACCAACTTGCTTAACCTTGAAGAAAGACTCCACTTCCAAACCTGCCTTCTTGTAAAAAAGACCCTGCTAGGGCTCTCCCTTCCTGGGGTTGCCACCTCCCTGCAGTGTGCATCCCCCTCAGTCCCCATCCACAGCACTGTCAAAACTTCCCTTATTGTCCCCAGGGTAAGGACCTCTATGGCCCAGAGATCCTTTTGCTATCAGGCTCCCTCCTGGTTCATTTCTCTCCAGGCCAACATTACTGACTCCACTAAGCTTGGTCCTTTCAAGGTCTCCCTCAGAAGCCATCTTACAAGCACTCGCTGCTGCAACTGCACATAATCCCCTACCTGCCCCTTAACCTCACCATTAGGCTAGGTCTGCCCTGTCTACTTTTGCTGTATATACCTGGGGTCTCAGACAACATCTGCTGTCTAATGTAATAAAATATCTCTGGTTGCTACCTGACATGGTATTTGTGTACCTATACTATGACTACTGTGATCTACCTATTACCAAGCGTGTTCCACCAGTGAATGCCTGTAACACAGGTTGCTTTTTTAATCTAAGCATTATGTACTGTACTGTTTTGTTTGCTGTGATGTATTGCTCTCTTGACGAGGTGCCTTTGTAAATGAGTCTTTGACTCAAAGGTCTGTAAACCGATGATCTAATAAATAAAATAAAATAGATCTTATGACTTACTGATCACCCTCCTGATGATACATTAGTGTGCAGAACCTGTTGGGGTTTCAGTGGTGACCAATGTATTTATCTATGTGGAAGTATGGATTTTTGAATAAAGACACCTTTAACTGCAGTGGAGCTGTGCTGTTATTGTCTTTTTTCGGTTTGCAAGAAGCATTAAGCTCCGAGTTCAGGTTGTGAAACTATCAGTAGCTCTTTACTGAAACTGACTTTTTCTAACAGGCAGTGAATTTAGGGTTACAAAATGACTTGTAACTTTTAAACAAAGTAACTTAGAGATCTCATTTTATGCATACGGCTGATTTGGAGTATGCTGATCCAGATTCTGAATTTATTGATGCCAGAAATTTTGGCCAGACTCCCTCAATAAGGTACATTTTATAAACAGCACAGGTGACATGGAAGTACACCAGTGGGACATTGAACAAGTTCAGAAGCATTATAACGTTAACGCATACTCCCCACAAAATGTTATTTTTTTTTCTTTTCTTTCTTTATAATATATTTGAGGTGGTAATTACTGAAAGTATGAAATTTTTAATGTGGATGTATTTATGGCCTTTATGACTTACACACTCAGTGTTTTGTGATACCTAATGGAAAAAATCCTGTTTAGTAAAGTTTGATTACAAAAAAACAGTAAATCTCTCCCTTCCACTTCTACAAAAATGCCCAAGCCAGATAGTATCAATTCAATGTATCCTCCTGAACATTAATCCACATGAGTTTTTATATTAAACTCATCTCTCTGTCTTCAATATGAAAGAAAATGATGTACTAGTACCATGATCAGCTTCACCAGTCCCTTCTTGTATCTGGGCCTAAAAGATAGTAAGCGTGTGACATAGCTCTCCAGTTAATTCAAACTGAACTTGCATAGCTTTAGTTTCTTCTCCTGGTACCACTGCAAACACATGAGGACTGTGCTGAAAGAACTAAAGCAAATCATGAAAAAAGCAGGGCAGATGCACAAAATATAGAATAGTGGATGGTGGCCCATCCACAACAAGGCTGTGTTTCCCTTGAGGGAATTGATGACATCATTGAGACCTCGAGAGCGAAGCTCATGAGGTCTCTCTGATGTCATCAACTCCCGAGAGGGAAACAGCCTTAGTTATGGATGGGCAACCATCCACTGTTTTATATAGTATATGGTTAGGGCTTATTGTTGATGAACATTTTTTTGTTTTGGTTGCTGGCTTGTTTTACCTCATGTTTCTCACTCGGGCATCTCCACGCTCCCTCTTGCTTCAAATTTGTCCCGCTCTTGCTGCCACTCACTTCTGCTTCTCCCTGCTCCCGCTGCCACTTGTTCAGCTTGTCACCACGTCTGCTTCCTCCAGTGTCGGCATTAGTACTTTTTAAAAAAAAATCACTTTTGTGACACAGAGCGGTGGTAACTCCTCATGTCAAAACAGGCAGAGTCCTCTACTCGGTGCTCGCTAAACTGCTGCTGCCATGTTTCCAGCATTTTTTTGCATAGAGCTTGGTAGTATGAGCCAATCAGAAGGCAATTCAAAGATAAAAGTTGTTGTACTAGTGTTCTGATGTCACATCGATGGTACAACAATGTTTTTGACCTTTGAACTGCCCTACAACAAGATTTAGAAAGTCACCAGTTCTCATCAACAATAAGCCTTAACCGTATACTATATTGTATTCCTAAACTGGGGGGGGCACACACTACTAGATCGTTGCTTGGAAGAGATAGCATACCTTACACTCGCAACAAGAGTATTTGTGTTATTAGGAGGAGACATAGCACAGAGATTGTAGTAAACTGCATTTTGGGGGGTGACACAGAGCAGATAAAGGAGACAGCAATGTCAGATTCGTTAGTTTAGTTTATTAACTCATAAAGTGCACTTTTTCAATTGCGATTCAAGGCACTGTACACATGAACAAGTTAGTAAAACAAATGAAAACAATTAGAGTGGATACCCATAAAATAACATTTCAGGTTGATTAATGTAAGGGAAAGACTTCCCTAAAGAGAAATGTCTTCAGCTTCCTTTTGAATGCATTTACTGATGGGGCCTCCTTGGTAAAACAGGGTAGTGAGTTTCATAGGGTCAGTGCCATGAACAAAAATACTAGGGCACCAACTGATTTTAAACATATCCAACGAATCACCTGGAGGCCTGAATCAGTTGACCAGAAAGGACAGAGTGGGTGGTAAGGCTGTAGAAGGCCTTGCAGGTATCTGGATGCCAGTTCATGCAGGGCCTTATAGGTTAGCAAGCCAACCTTGAAGGTGATCCACTGCCTGACAGGCATCCAGTGCAGAGAGCAGAGCACAGGTATAATGTGACAAAACCTCAAATGGCCAGTCAACCACCTGTCTGCCACATTCTGTACTAGCTGCAGGCAGCAGGGCACAACCCCTAATAGCCTTAGGTAGAGGGCATTGCAGTAGTCAAGGTGGGATGTCACAAAAGCATGGACATGTGATGGTAGCTCATCCAGGGCAATTAGGTGTTTAATCCTGGCAATATTGTGAAGATGGTAAAATGCATTTTGTAGAACAGCTGATACCTGAGACTTAAATGGCAAGCTGCAATCCAGCAGCATATCAAGATTCTTCACCATAACTGAGGTAGGCAGTTAGGAGTCCCTGAGCCTAAGCCTGGAGACTTGATTAAACTGTGCACCAAGCCCCGTCAACTGGATCCCACCACTAGTACCTCCATCTTGTCTGGGTTCAGCCTCAACCAGTGGTTGCTCATCCAGTCTTGGATCTCAACAAGGCACTGATTGAACCTTGAGATGACATCCTGCTGTTTGGGCTAAAAGGAAGAGTATAGCTGAGTATCATCACCATAGTAATGAAAAATCAGCCCATACTGCCTTATAATGTCCCCTAGTGGTAGCAAGAAGACTGCAAACAACATGGGTGCTAAAATGGAACCATGCAGAACTCCACAAGGCAGGGCAGTGGTGCATTGGAAAAAGTTCCTAATACAACTTTCTGTATCCTACCAGTGAGGAATGAGTAGAACCAGTTGAGAACTGCACAAGTTAGCCCACAACAATTTGGCTAGATTTGTACTAAACTGTGAATATTATATTCACCATTGTGAAATGTTTAATATCTTAAAATGGGAACATTTAGAACAAAAAAGGGACCAAAAATGGTTGAAACAAATACATGGGGTAGTACATAAACAAAGTCCTAAGTATCTTATGGATAAAATTCTATCTTTAAAGTATAATCATCAATATAATCTAAGAGATAAAGGGGGAAGTAAATATATAATGCCTAAAATAAATAATAAATATGGCGAGATGACTTTTTGTATGAAAGTTATAAATCTGTGGGCACATATTGATTTGAAAATGAAGGAGATTCAAAAAGCTGAACTTTTTATGAGAGCCATTGATAAAGGGTTGCAAATAAGGTGTATGTGTAACGGGTGAAAGAAGTTTTTTTTGGGAGACCTAACATCATAAACCGTAAACAATGATTTTGAAGGAACTGTCCTATGTGGAAATGTGATGTTTCTTTGAAATGTAGTCTAATATTTACCATGCTTGCATATTGTAATTGTGTAACAATGTATGTAGGTTTATATAAATTATGTTTGTCTAGCAAAATTGTGAAGTAAGTATGTAACTTAAATGTTTAGAGTGTATTTTAAGTGCTTTTTTAAAAAACTTGTGAGGAAAACAGGTACATCTTGAAAAAGGGTCTGTGACCCAATGATGTGTAAACCATCTTTACCTGTATAAAAATAAACTTTTACTACTACTACAACGAACCTGAAAGGTATTCCAGCAGCACCCCATGCTCCATGGTGTCAAATGCAGCTGAGAGATTGAGGAATATTAATATAGTATAATTTAATTGATCCTGCTCCACCAAGAGATCATTAAGCACCCAAATCAGTGCAGCCTCATTACTGTGCCTTTTCCTGAAACCTGACTGGAAAGGGTCATAGATGTCATGAATTGACATATAGCCCTCTAGTTGAAGAGCCACCACCCTCTCAATAACCTTTCTCACAAAAGGAAGGTTAGAGACAGGTCTGTAGTTGGCCTGGCAGTTTGGGTCTAGGGGTGGTTTCTTTAAGAGAAGTCTTACCACTACCTCCTTCAGAGGCTCCAGGAAGACTCATGTCTCCAAAAGCACCAGACTATCCCAGCCAGGACTGGGCCGATGGAATTAACACAGCCTACAAGAAGGCATGGTGGGCCCAGGTCCAGACTACAGTAGGTGGGCCTCAAGTCTCGGATGACCTTCATGACATCATCGTCTGACAACTGGTCAAAGTGAGACCAGACAAACAGAGTGCCCATGACCTCTGGGCTGCCACTGTATGCTCCCATAGAGGGATTCAACTGGATCCTGGACCTAATTGTGGCATTCTTATCAGTAAAAAAACAGAGCAATCTCATCACACTTCAATTGCAAAAATGCTCTCATGGACTGAAGACAGATCAGATTAGACAGCCTATCAAGGTTTCATGTCAGAACGGTGACCACTTTATGGCGACTGGTTAGAACGGCGTTGACCCCACAAAGGTGCCAATTGTGGAAATCATCTTTTCTTGCGGCGGACTATGCCCCCCGAGGGGGCACACCTCGGGGATGTGGGGAACCATCAGTGGCTAAACACTGTTGGCGCTGTAATTCGGTCACCGTTCTACAGTCACCGTCGTCACAGGCTACCACCTATTAACTCTCTGAAAGAGTTGAGCTGGTCTGTTTACTGCTGCAGCAATCTCCCTGGACAGGAACTCTAGCCTTCTTACAGGAGATTGCTGACTGATAATCTCATTAATGAGACATCAAAATAAGCTTGTTACCATCAGACTGGGACCTTCACCAATACCACTCCAGCATTCGACCCCTCATCTTCAATTCCCTAAGACTCCCATCAAACCAGTGGAAGCCCTGGTGTGAAGTGAGGGGTCAAACATGGACCGGTGCAATCGAGTCGAGGGCTTCAGTGACCACCCAGTTATAGGTCGACACCAATCCTTCCTGCTCATCTCAAGCACTCATTATACCTGATTGGTCCAGCACCACCATAAGACTTTCCAGAGTCAAGCCCTCTTAAGGGTGGTATTGAACAATCTCTGTAGGGGAAAGTCTTTTGGGGGGGGTTTGAATGAGAATGACACAGTATGATGGCCCCACCAAATGACTGGCTCCACCTTAAGGTCAGCGACCTCCATTCCCAGTGAGAAGATCAGGTCCAGTGAATGGCCATGTATATGGGTTGCAGAGGCAATTACCTGTGCCAGGCCCAGCAGATTAATCAGCTGGAGGAAGTTCTGCCTAAATTGTGAGAGTTCGTTGTTGACCCAAGCATTGAAGTTGCCCAGAATAATCCATCTGGGCAACTCCAGCACCAGTTCAACAACAAAGTCTGCAACTTTCTGCAGGAATTCCCTCTCATTTTCTGCAGGATGGTAAATGAGAAGGACCCGGCAACCTGCACCTGCAAACCCATGGACTGCTACACATTCAAAGGATCTGATTGTTTCCACTGGGCTGCCATGAGGGGCAGATACAATTTAAAACAAATCACCACACTCCCTCCCCTTTGATCCTTACTTGGGCAGTGAATCACTGAGTACCCAGCTGGTATCACCGAATCCAATCTGGGACCAGCACTATCATCCAGCCAGGTCTCGGTGATATATGCCAGGTTGATCATCAAAACAAGGTCAGCTATAAACACCCACCACCTTGTTCCTAATCAACCTGGCATTACATAACACCTCCTGAGAGGGATAGGTAAATGAGGCTGGTCCATTGGACACCTGCCCACCGATGCTGGAGTCCTTGTGTATTGTTACCAGATAGAGAGGACCCCTTTCCTGGACTCATTATGTCCCAGGGCATCTTCTAGAGTACATCATTCCAATCTGCCTCCCCTTGGCCAAATTCCCCACCCCAGGCCCCACCAACCTCCACCCTCTACCTCTACAGGCAATTCCCAGTGCCCTGCACCACTTATAAATATCCAATGATAAAGAGGGACAATCAAAGGGACGGAGGTCAGGGAACCTTGAGGGGGAATAATGCCTTTTCAAGGCAGCCAATGACCTACATATCTCAATTCCACCCTGATGATTACCTCCAATAGTAATTATAGTTTATAATACAGGTTAACCTATTTCTGAAATTATCAGTCAACCTGACCAATAAATATAAAACTTCATAAATGTCAAACAAATTTTCAGTATTCATATCCACAGTCACACATCCACAACTATCCATCAAACAATCAAACCAACTGCCCAAACCCACCCCAATCCAAATATCAATAAAATTTAAATAACAGTGTAGAAGGCAGTCAGATTTGAATTTCACAATCACAAACTGATAATTGCCAATAAAACCCCACAAGGTAGGAAGGGTCAAAAATAATGTAAGATCTTTTAGCTGCATCTCAGTTCAGCTTTACATTAAATGTTTCTTGAGGAGCAAGTGATAATACAGATGGGTTAAGGGACTCTCACTCCCTTAATCCAAGACAGACAGTTTAAATTCCAGGACCTTTCAGCCCTCTCACGGCAACAAGTCCAGAATAGTCATTCCATCTAATGCACCTCAACACACAGTTCACCTGGTCGTAATAAGCACAGCTGCTTTACTTACTGGCCAAAATGAGAAATAAGCACTGTTCATTTTTTGGTTTTTTATTAAGTATGAAAACTCATTAAAAAAAGACAAAATACATTGTAAATGTATATATATATATATATATATATATATATATATATATATATATATACAAATTAGCCATTGTATAATCAGAATAATGCACGATGAAAGTATGTTTTGTGCTGGAATAATGTCACTGCTTGAGTGCTGGATGCTATCAGCCTGCAGCCTCATGCCCAACCACCCCAATGCCTGACTTTATCCCAGCACAACGCACACACTGCCATGCATTATTCCTTAAATATATCACACCAGATTAAGTTAAATACACTGGCGATAAAGAGAAATTAGACTTGGAAAAAGAGCTAAAAGAAACTGAATACAAATGAATATAAGAAACAATACACAAGAACAAAGATGACAAGACTTAATCTGTAACAAGAATATATCTTAAATTTGAAAAGTTGAACTTACTGCATTGAAAGTAAAAAACAAATGGCAACATGTGCAGAAATATTCTTGTAAATTACTAGCATTTGTGCCACATTTTTTCTAAAGAATCAGAAACAACAAAATTATATTACACAAATTGAAACATATCTGGTCAGGTCAGTTGATATCACATTACAAGATTGCAGAGACTGTTTTGCAATATGGTCAAAATATTTATGAGACAGATCAGTTTATACAGTAGTTCACAGTAACAAGATATCCAGTATGCCCTTTCCATAAAATTAGAAAATCACACAGTTATGTTGGAGACTCCCCTGCTGACTGTAATTAGAGATGTGCAAACTTGGCAAATTTCATTACACGAAATATTTCATGCAATTTTCCCATTTCGTGACATTTTTCGCAGAAGCTAAATTCTGAATTTCACCTGTGTAATGAGAAATTTCACCTGCAGAAGGTAAAATTTTGCCCATGAAATGGAGAAATTTGCTTTTGGCCTGTGCTTTTTAACAGCGAGATTTTGCAGGTGAAATTCCACATTTCACCCGCAGCAAAATATTTCATGTAATGGTGAATTTCGCAAAATATTTCACACAGCGAAATTGCTGATTTCATGGGAATTTCACTGGCGAAATATAATTTCACAACATCTCTAACTGTAATACAACACAGTTCAAAACAAACTCTAGTCAGAGCCTACATGGCTGCTATGCAACTTTAAGTGGGCACTGCCCGAGTCACACGGTATTCGGAGATCCCACCATGATTGTCACCAGGTGACCGGCGATATTTGAACATGCGCACTGAGCTCACTGCGGCCATCTTGAGCATGGCGGGCTCTTTTTTTGGCCACAACTGTGGAAGTGAAGTTGCACATGTGCAACTGTGGAAGTGAACTGACCAGTCTGTACTGACCTCATGGCAGCCATCTTATCCATGGTGGGCTATTTTTTCTCAGCTGCAACTGTGGAAAAGAAGTGGAAATGATGGGCAGCAGAAAACAGTGCACCTGCATGGTGGGGGGACTAGTCTGCCCACAGAGGAGAGGGGCGGTAGAGAAACAACAGAACAGCACTAACTGCACCACTGTGGAAGGACAGAGTGAAGGTATCTGGTCATGTGCTTCCACCATCGCTTCTCTTTCATACATCATAGCAATATATCAGCATGGCTGCTACCATGCAGCTGTAAAAATAGGGCTCTAAACTGGCAGTTTCAAGACAGCCGATCTTTACATTTGGGAACTGGATGCAGTGCAAGGGCTCTACAATGCCGGTTTGAAAACTAAGTTGTCGACCGCCATTACAGTGACGGATTTATATCAGCCACAACTTGTGGTTGATGTAAATCCGACTGGAAACCCAGGCTGTTTTTTCACGGGGGGCTTCGTCCCGAACCCCCCTCCATGTGGAGGGCTTTGCCTCTGCACCTCCCTATCTTTAGGATTCCAACACTGAGTTGGAGTTGGATATAGGAGGGAGTGCAGGATCTGGAGACAGAATGCTGAGGTCTTGTGTTGACTATTACAGCAAAAACATTGATGTTGTTGGCATCAATGTTTTCACTGTAATAGTGTCACCGTACAGGGGGCATACCCAGTGCAAGTATCAGGAATCACAAGCAATGGTGGAGTTGCCAGGTAGAGAAAAATGATACTGTACTCTCTAAAAGGCACTGAGCCCAGTAAAGCTTAATATTAAGATTGAAGGATTAAAAAAATATTACAGGAAATTAGGAGTTGAATTGAACAAGAACTTGAAGGAAAACTCTCAGTTCTCCTTCTTTACTGCTACAGAACCTAAGGTCCCAATTCAGCAAAGTGCCAGAAAAAATATATTTTTTTTAGTGACTTATTGGTTTTTAATAGTAAGAGTTATCACACATCCCCACCTTCCATTCCAGCAAACTACAACTCCCAAGGTCCCCCCAGCCAGCCCTCTAATGATACTAATAGGCTAAGCCATGGAGGTCATCTGTGTTCTGGTACTGTTGTAAACACTTTAACACAGTGCTTTTTCACATTTACCGAACTGACTCTGCATGATCGGTGCCAGTAGCATAAGCTTGAAAATTCACTGTGTTGAAGTGCTGATACAAATTCAACAGGACCAGCACATAGACACTCCCACAGCTTAGTCTGCTGGTTGCTTCATCAGTGGGTTGGCCACGGTGGACTGTGGGAGTTTTAGTTTGCTAGATGGTGGGCAGGGGAATACAGGAGCAATCAAAAAAATCTGACTGTTATGGTCTAGTAAAATTTCTGGTGGTTTGCTGAATCAGGTCTTGCAGCACTAAATCAGGGGAGCTGAGAGTTCCACTTTAAATATAGGTCAGCACAGCATAATGTCTGGGATGAAATTATTTATTTTGCAACAAAATGGTGCCTCACTTACCTACAATATTTATATGAAAATTGAAATGAATCAAATTTGGAAGTTTTGAACCCTATAGTGGAGTGAGTCACATCTTTTTGAAATCTTAGAAATCAATTTTTTTTTTCTTTTTCAATTATTTAACCAGGCGTAGCACACTAAGCTGAAAGCTTGTTTACAGGTGCGACCTGGGAGCACAGGGAATAGATCAAATAATATTACTGATTACTTAGTTTCTAATAATCTTTCACATCTAATTCAGGAAACACTTTTTACAAACACTGAATAGATAAATAATTAGAATATTAAAAAAAAAGAAAAAGACCCCACGACTGGATTGTTTTACCTCTGAGTTTTTCTTAACCTTTGCAGAGCAAATACTTCTATGGTTTTTGAAACTAGTTAATGATATTAGAACTCATAAATGGATTCCTTCCACTTTTACGGTATCTGAAATCATTGTAATTCCCAAGAAAAATAATGCCAAATGTACAGTAGAAATGATAACTCCTGACCCTTTTTGTCTCTCTCTTTCCATCCTCTCTCCTCTCCCTATCCCCCATCTCTCCCCTGTCCTGGCCACCTGTGTCCAATGGCCTCCACTCTGTGCTCTAACACCTTAGGTGCTTAATCTTAAGCTTTCTAGCACAACTAACCTTCTGCAGCCATATAATGTATCCATGGTCTGCCTTTTTCTCCAGCTTGATTGCATGCTGTGCTAGGTCAAGTGGGCTATCCCATCTATTGTTAACCCGTTTTGCCTGCCTTTCTATTTTTGTTTATGCACTCTGGATGTTTGAAATTCTCTCCAATTCAAATACTTCAAGGGTGTGAATAAGGTTAAAGGGAAGGGCATGTTCCAGCTTAAACTGGGTACTAGGACAAGAGGTCATGACATGAGACTGGAGGGTGACCGGATTAGAGTGAATATAAGGAAGTACTTTTTCACTGACAGAGTAGTTAATGCATAGAATGTCTGCCCCAGGAGGTGGTGGCAACGGGGACGGTAGCAGGATTCAGACATGCATGGGACAGGAATAAGGGAATTCTGCAGATGAAAAAAAGGAGCTATAGGCAGTGACCATGTAGGGTCAGAGGCCGCTCATGCAGGTAGTTTAAAGGGGTAGACTAAATGGGCCTGGCGGTCCTTATCTGCTGACAGTTTCTATGTATTTTCATGTCTGTGCTCTGGTGAGTTAGGGGGTTAGCAAGGGATTTTAGTTCTAAGCAGAGCAATTTCAGTGAGGAAGTGTTAGGATCTAGCTTTTTTGTTTTTTTACCAAGAGTTGTGGCCACACTGATCTTTTACCTTTGGGTGTAACTTTCAGAGAAGTTTCCTGATTTTTGATGACTCCTATGTTCTGGGCTACCTGGGGCAGGATTCACAAACCATTTGGGGACTAAGTCCCACTCTGCAACCCCAGTGGCAGACTGAAATACCTGCAGCTGTGGAGATTGCGATTCACAGCCGCAGCAGTTGCAGAGGGTGTTGTGGCTGCTCCCATTAAATGTAACATCTTTCTGCAGGTGCAGTGATATCCCTGGTAACACCAACCAAAAGCTGCCATAATTCATGGAGCCGGTCATAATCCGGCTCCACCTTTGTGAATACCTGCCACTGCGGGAAACCTGCAGCTCCGCAAGTGGCAACCCTCTTGCACTGACGTGTTCCCGCAGCTGCGGGACTTTCACAAGGGTTGTGAATCCAGCCCCTAGTGTCCTGCTGAGGCCTTTGACTCAGTCTGTGCTGAGTGGATAATCTAATTGGAGGTGCCCTCTTTCTTGGAGTGGTCTTCTGGTTTGCCGATACACCTTTGCGGGCCCCGAACCCAAACAAATTTGTCATCTGCTGGTATGCTCGCTGCCGAGGACTTTGACTGTGCTAGGAGTTGTCTCTTTTAACATCATTCAAGGGAGCTTACCATTATTTGGTGGTCCTGTTTCCTGTCATGACATTCCTGGGGGAGCACAGGCATAGAGGGCGCTGCCACGTAATGCCCTCTGGGGGAAAGTTCGGAGTTCATTTTTTGGCCCATGGTCCGGTGTTGGGTGTGGAATTGGCATGTGTTCCACTGGCCCATCTTTGGTTGGCCGTGTGACTGGACTTGGGAATTATATCAGCCAGTTTTTCCTCTTAGACCATTGTCTGGGGACCTGACTGTGCTATTCTTCTGGAGTTTTAACCACCTTTGGATAAAATTCTCCTTAGTCCCACAGTGCTGTGAGAGCTGAACTGATTGTGACTGGGAACTGCCCAACTTGCTCAAGTTCTTCTGCCTTAAAAAGGATCTAGCTCACTCAATGACATCTTGCCCATAGTGACTGGGGTCTGTGAGAGGGCCCCCAGCCTGTTCTTAGAGCTGTGTAGCTGTATTGACTGCTGTCTGACAATATTTTGCTGCCCTGGTAAGTAGGGCATTATTGTTGAGTTCAGTGTGACCACTTGCTCTCCTGAGTTTAAGAGCTTGATATCTTGCTTCTTGCTGTTTTGGTGTGGAGGTAGTGGGCTGTTGGAGTAGGGGGTTGGGAGTCAGTAGTTGTGTATGTGGTGTGTGTGGTCTAGACCTTATTGTATTAGTTTACATCTGCTGTGTGTGTGTGTGTGTTTATTTATTTAGTGTAGTTAATTTGCTGTTTTGGAGCCTCAGTTAGTTGGCATGTGTGTGGGGGTACCTAGGGGGCTGGGTGGGATAGAATTGTGTACAGGACATCCCAGCTTCTTGACTTGTGGCCCTTCACTGACCTCCCAGTTTTAAACTCCACAGCGTGTCGATGTCAGGAGGTCAGGATTAGGAGGTGTGGCACTGGTCGGTCATGGCAGGGCATCTCGTGCACACCAGAGGGGGCAGGATAGAGGTGGTTAGGTGTAGAAGGTGCCCTGGGTTTCAACGGGTAGTAGGGAGAAGCCAGAAGTGTTTGGTTCATGTCCCAAGGGTTCCCACCAGACCAATTTGGCAGGTAGCCAGAGGGACTGTACTGCCCACCAGTCCCCTGAGGGCAGTGCTGTGCAATGCCAGATCAATCAGAAACAAGATCACAGTTATAGCCAACTTGGTTTTGTTGATTGTTCTGGCTTGTATTATGGAGACCTGGTTAGGTAATGATGCTGGTTTGGTTTTAGAGGCAGCACAGAGTGGAACACAGGGGCGGGGTTGTGGCCATCTGTTTTAGATCTGAACTAGGCTTCACCATGCACCTGGTGAGAACACCGAGTTTGTTCGAATGTGTGGCTGTCCATGGAGGTCCAGGTGAAGGTTGCAGGGACTGCCTGATTTACTGCACCCTGGGGTGGCAGGAGAGTTTCTGCAGGAGGTAGCTGACTTTGTCATTGGTGAAACATTGGAGGCCTCCAGATGTTTAGTTCTGGGGGACTTCAATGTTTGGGCTAACGAAGAATCATCTAGGCTGGGTTATTATCTCCTCCAGATGATGTCGTCTCTGGGCCTGCCACAAGAAGTTTCTTCTGCGACCCACCAGGTTGGTCACATGTTGGACCTGGTTTTCTCACTGAGGTTTGAGATTAACAATCTCAAGACTGATCAGGTCATTCAGTCTGATAATTGCAGTGTGGAGTTCTTGTTCAGGGCCCCCAAGAGCCCTCCAACTGCAGGGACGGTAAGCTATCACCCTTTGAGGAGTCTGATCCTGGAGGGATTTCTGGCGGTAGTTGACCTGTCTAATCTGGGTAGTGCATGCATAGGGGGTGTGGGTGAAGCAGTCACCGCCTATAAACAACATGATGTCTGAGGCACTCAACTCCCTTGCACTGGTCTGTGTATGACCCAGGTCTTCCCACCTTGAGGTCCCCTTGGTTTGATGGAGAGCTCAAGGCAGTTAAAATCATGGGTTGGAGGTTAGAGTGCTGCTGGCAGAAGACCGTGCTGGAGGTGGATAGACTAGCCCTGCATGCACACTATGTTGTGTACCGGGGGCAATCAACCATAAGAAGGCAGTGTTCCTGTCCAGGGAGACTGCCACCAGGAAGAACCGAACAGCTTTTTTTTTTCAGACTGTGGGCAGGCTGTTACATCTAGCCTGTCTACAGCTGAAGAACGCTTTTTCAGATGCTTTATGCAATGAGTTTGCTTGGTTCTTCTCAGACAGAGTGTCACCATCAGGCTGGAAATCTCACCAGTGAGCCATGAATTGGCTGACAGTGGTTGCCATGGCTGTCCAATGAACACTCCTCCAGGTTGGGGGTAGTTTAAACTTGTGGAGGTGGCTGTGATCATTAATGTTGTTTCTAGGCTGAAGCACACATATTGGGAACTGGACCCAGTGCCAATTTGTTTCTTAGTGGAATGTGTGGACTCTGTTGGCCCGGTGTTTGCCTTGTTTGTCCAGTGTTCTTTACCAGAGTGGTCTTCCCAGATGCCTTGAAGGAGGCACTGGTGAGACCCCTTCTGAAGAAACAATCTTTAGACCCTGACGTCAAGGCAAATTACTGTCCTATCTCCAACCTTCCATTTTTGGGAAAGGTTGTAGAGAAGATTGTGGCATGGCAGCTCGAGAAACACCTTGTGGCCTTTCATCTATATGACCCTCTCCAGACTGGGTTTAGTGCTAGGCACAGTATGGAAACCACTTTAGTTCATGTGCATAATGATCTCCTCAGGGTGCGTGACTGAGGAGAGGAGAGGAGCAATTCTCATTCTCTTTCATCTCTCCTCAACTTTTGATATGGTAGACCATTGTGTGTTGCTCGACCACCTGAGGGAATTTTGTGGACTCACCGGCACTGTCATCTGCTGGTCTGAGTCCTAGCTCACAAACAGGAGGCAACAGGTTGTGATGGGGAATTTCTCCTCCTCCCTTAGCCTTCTGTCTTGTGGAGTACCTCAGGATTCGGTCTTGTCACCAATGTTGTTTGCCATGTACATGCTGCCCCGGGTGAGGTCATTAGGAAATACAGTCTGGATTTTCATTGCTATGTTAATGACACCCTGCTGTACATGTCCTCTGCCCCAGGGACATCCAGTGCAGTGGATGTACTGAATAATTTCCTGGCTGAGATCAATGACTGGATGGCCTCCAGCTGGTTGCGACTGAACCCCGATAAAATGGAGGTACTGGTGGTGGAGTTGAAAAGTGGGCATGATGGGAGGGCCTCTGGCTCAGAGACTGGTTTGTTCCTGGGGCCTGTGCCATTGAAGGCCTCCTCTAGGTTGCACGATCTTGGCATTATCCTTGACAGTGGACTGACATTTGAATCTCAGGTGTCGGCCGTTGTCTGTACTAGCTTTTACCATCTCAGAAATATCGCTAGGATCAAACACCTAGTTCCGCCCATAGACCTCTCCACCTTGGTGCACGCCTTCATGATGTCAAGGCTTGACTACTGTAATGCACTCTACCTCAGGATCTCTGGAGGTATCCTCTGCTGACTATAGCTAGTGCAGAATGCAGCTGCCAGGTTGTTGATGGGGCAGTCAAAATACTGCCACATCCCCTGGTGTTGCGTGAAATGCACTGGTTGCTGGTCTGGTGGAGGGTTCTCTTTAAGGTTGGCTTGCTTACCTTTAAGGCCTTACATGGACTGGGCCCTGGTTTCCTGTCAGACCTTCTAGCACCTGCTGCCTTGGTTTGTTCCCTCTGGTCCTCCTTTAGGGGCCTCCTTGCAATTCCCAGGACAAGGTTAAAAACTGCCGGTGACAGAGCTTTCATTGTCACCAGACCTGCCCTGTGGAATTCTCTTTCTCCATCAGTAAGTAAGGCCCCCTTCAGTTGAGGCATTCAAGACCTGCCTCAAGAGTTTTTATTCAGCCAGGCATTCACGGACATTATCTTTTAGATACTGTTATAGAATGGCCCCTTCAGGAATTTACTGCTAGTCCAGGCTTCCCACTTTTTGGTGCTCTGCTTTTAACTATGTTTATTGGTTGATGTTCTGCATTTTAATTACTACACTTTTAACTGTGTTTGTGTATTTTAATTGTATGGTGCCAACAGCCTCTGGGGTTGGGCGCCTAGTGAAAATAAAACTTTCCTTAACTTGCCTTACTTCCTCTCCCCCAACCCCAGGTTGCACCTAGAAATGAGCCTTGGCTCAGTGTGCGTTTTCCCAGTTATCAGATTTTACATAACTAAATAAATAAATAAATCCAATTGCTCTGCTCAATACTGACTACAAAATCTTAATTTGTTTGTTTTGATTGAGAAGATTATTCTTATTTTTATCTTGGTAGGTCCCTTACCTCCTTCACCTGAACAGAAGAGACACATATGTATACACACACACACACACACACACACACACACACACACACAGTGTTTTGGAAGAAATGGACACAGGTGTATGTTTATTTATACACAAACACGCATAATAATAATGTGACTTGTGCAGCTTGGTAGTGTCAGCAAGCCTCTCATTGTGTTATTTGGCCTTTCCCCCAGGGTAGAACCACTATCTCTTAAAAGGGGCACACCATCCGAAGGGATTCCAGTATTCCATGCATATTTGGTGGCTCCTGAACTGTGTGCCATGCAACCCTCCCCATCAGAGTGCACTACACACACACACACACACACAACTATCCCCCAATTGGCCCATAAGGGTCTTCATCATCAGGGGCTCACCTCCTACCAGCCTCCAGAAGAACCCATGTGTGACAGTGGCAGGTTCCCCAATTACCCTCTTTGTACTTTACCTGCAAGACTACCATGCTGCCACACTTACATGACTGTGGTATCCTACCCAGTCCCCTACCACTAACCTGTTCGAGGTAATGAAAAACCCAGAAAAAAAACAGTGTGAAAAATCTAGAAAATTCCTTCTTGAACCATAAGCCTATCCCCCTTAATGGGATAACAGGCACCCTACCTGCTCTCAGCCTTATTCCCGTGTTTCTAAGGTGGTCAGGAGGTAATCAAACTAGGCAAAGGAACAAATCGACATGACTTCAATGCACTGGATTTGAGTAGCCTCTAAGCTCCTCCTCCAGTCCAGTTCCCCCCTTCCTTTGGCTGCCATCCAACCATACTGATCCACCCCTTTTTCGCCATCCCCCGTTCTTCCCTTCTAAGCCACCTTCTGTCAGCCATCGGGGCCCACAGACAAACACTTGCAGGCTTCAATGGGCCCCTTTGCCTACTGTTGACTGTCACAGTAGGTAACTTACTCCCTTCATCTGAAAAGAAGAGACAAATTCAGTGTTTTGGAAAACTTTCCATAGACATGTGTTTATTTATAAACCACCACATACAGTAACAGAATGATGTGCGTAATTGGATAGCATCAGCAAGCCTCTTGCTGTGCTGGCTGCCCTATCCTCCAAGGTACAACTGCTAGATCTTAAAAGGGGTGCAGACTCCAGAGGGACTCCAGCCTCTGAGGCATAAAGGAGGGGCTCCTGATCCATGTGCCATGTACCCCTTCCTTGTCAGAGAATGCCACACGTGCAGGTCAAAACCTAAGGTAGTTTTCCCCCCACTGACCCATAGTGCTCTTCATCATTAGTGTCTTGCCTCCTGCCAGCCTCGAAAGAAATCTATCTGTGAAAGTGGCAGGTCCCGCTATACCCCGCTTTGTACTTTTCCTGTGAGACTTCCATGCTGCCAAAGAATGACTTTAGTAAATTTCCCAAAAAGCATTCCATGCTATCAGTTTTCCAAAACATCCTCTATATCTGCTAAGAACCTATTCATTTCCACTGTAGAAAAATGCACCCCATCATAGCATACAGCTGTAGCAATTTCATTACAATGTGTTCATGCCACAGTACCATATCTATTATGAAGCCCATAAAACTGCACATTAATATATTAATCTCATTTGGGCCTTCTCAATTGCCACTAGGTCATTAGCATACTGCTAGTTTCATCATTGCACACCATGCGACCATATCAGCACTGTCCTCAGTGAACATTGCCAAAGAAAGTGGAGGTCATCTTTCCTCTGACAAGCCTAATGATTTTACCAGACCCAAGTCATTTCCTCCCAAACAGATGAGCAACACTCTGGGAGGGCCTTGCCACTGGGACTCTGCCATGATCCATGGCACATAGGGCCTGACTTTCAAAGGTTGATGCAGGGCTTGCATCAAGCCCTATGTCAGCTCCAGTATTTGACACAACTGCACAAACATAACTTGCACCCAATTTTAGAACATTTGGTGCAGCTGTGACATTTTCCACACTGCGCATCAGCTTTGTGCCAAATGTTTGGTGCAAGCCCAGTAATAAGGGTCCCCAAATTGCAACAAAGTGAGACTAGGGGGAACTGGTCTAACTTGCGACATTTGGTGCACCCAATGGAAAATCGCAATCTATGCCATAGGAATGCCAATCTCACCTCCTGGAGTCTGCCTGGCCCTTCTGGCTGCCCAGTATCTGAACAAATGCTGCAGATCTATATCTGCTTCACCTGACAATTGCCACCTGGCAAAAAAACCAAAAGAAAGTTATAACAAATGTAAACACATGAACCCTTCAAAGACATGCAACTTTCATCTCCCCAAAGTCTTTCTCTGGGTGTCTGTCAACCCTATAACCCTACATTTGTTGCTGCCCCATTGAGAATAAAATGAGTATTGAACTCAGCCGAGTTCAATCCCAACCCCTTTGTGGCTCTACTCAAACAATATCAGTACTGAAATAATGGCAGAAGAATTACATTTGCATGATGAAAGAAAGCCCCCCCAAGAGCTGGGCTGTATAAGTTTGTATTTCCGCCCAACTGTCCCAAGTGGTCAGCCTGCACCAGTAGCCTATGGCCAGGTCATCTGTTTTGGTACATCAGAGCTGCAGGACCCTGCCTTTGAATGCCATGGGCACTTCTTTTCCTGCCAACACCACCTCTCTTCCAGCTACTTTGTTTGTCTGTACCTACTCAGATACCTGAAATGCCCCACAGAAGGTCACTAGAAAGGCCATCTTGAATAATGTTACCTCAGATATGTCTGAACACATCTGCTCCAATTGTCCCCACACCTGTTCCAACAGGCCAGAGCTAATTGGCCGCCAGTGGTCTATCCTCCTAGTGTACCTCATACCCTTCCTTCTAACATTTTGTGAAGCCCATATGCTCACATGTTGTCTTACAGTCTGGTGACTTTTGAAAAACAGGCGATACCCACCAGTTGTTGGCTCACCATTATGAGTGCGTACCCCTCTCACTTCCTTAACAGAGCATAATGGAATATCTTGTCCACTGGAATGAGCCAAACATTTGTCCACAATTGTGTTTCCTTAGCATTCAAAAAACCGCCAACCCCCTCTTGAAAGCTGCCCTTGTGCTGGGACCTAAAGCATTCATCATTAGCTTCCAAGCTTCTGGCTCACCAATTCCCAGAGGAAGGCTGGGACTACCATGGGGCACTCCTCCTTTTCTGGTGATAGCTCCTGGAATCTCTGCTACTGCAAATGAGAAAGAGCATCAGTGATGTCATTATCAAACCTGGACTAGAGATGGGCACATTTTTTTTTCACCAGCAGAATTCTGGCGAAATGCTGATTTTGTTTCCATGAAATTTCACAGAATTTCTGTGAAAATGTTGAGAAATTGTACCAAAATTGTGATTTTGGTTATTTCCATTTAATTTAACATTCTTTGACCAAATTGCACCAAATGTGGAACTTTGGCTGTCCTAGTGCCCATACAGAAGTGCACAATGTTACAGATCACTGTCTTTAAAAATAACTGAATTACAAGTGTCCAACCTTTTGGGAATTTTAAAATTACAGTTAACAACCAGGTAAACTAAAAGCATTTGTGCAAAGTGCACCAAATTTGATATCCATGCTCTTACATAAGTGTGTCAAGTTTCAGATCTCTAGTTTCAAAGGTGACTGAGATATAAGCCTCCGAACATTCAGGAATTTTAAAATTACACTTCACAGTTACATAAACTGCTACATTTTAAGCCCCTATACATTTAAAGCTAGCGATCAGAATATCACCAATGCTGTTAGGTTCATTGACCCTAAATAATAGGCTTTAAAGTATCCACTGTGGTCCAGCATCAGAGCATCTTGCTGCCATGCTGAAGACCGGGGTTCAGAAGTGAGCCCCCTGAAGTTGTGTCGGGAGGCAGGTGATTGCTAAACTTTACAATCTCTATTTTGCAGTTTCTATGAATCTTCAAAGAAAGTATTCATCTAACTCTTCAATGATCTAGCTCCAAAGGTCGCTAAGTTACAAGCATATAAATATTTTCAGAAATCTTCACATGAATATTAAATTGCCATAATTTGAGCCCCCATAAGTTCCCCACTCTTCATCCAAACATCATGGATCCTGGCAAGATTTTAGGGACTTTCCACGATAATACGCATGCCACATTCCAGATGTCTAGCTTTAAAAGTGACTGATTTATGCTACTTAAAGAATTTTGGAAAATTCCCCCCAAAAATCATGAAATATTGCAAAAATGTCTGTCATTTAGCAAAAATTCTGCAAAGTTGGAAATGTTCTAATTTCACCCACCTCTACCTTGGACACATGTAATACCTTTAACTGTAATGGGGATGGAGAAAGAATTTCAGATTTAGAAGTGGGTAGCCATCTGGGAACAAGCGACCACCAAACAGTGTGGTTCACGATAAACACAGCCATACAATCAAGCCATACAAAAGCAAGAGTACTAGACTTTAGGAGGGCTGACTTTGGGAAAATGAGACAGTGCCTCAGAAAAGCACCAGCAAACAGGCAAGAAGGAGCGGTGGAGGAACAATGGGGAGTGATCAAAACAGCCATCACAGAGGCAACAAGCCTTTGTGTAATGCAAATCAATAAAACACAACGAAGGAAAAAAACCCTATGGTTCACAAAAGAGGTGGCAGGGAAGGTTAAGGTGAAAAGGACAGCATTCAGGAAATATAAGGAAACACAGAAGGAGCAGGACAGAGAACTTTATCAGTTAAAGCAGAAAGAGGCTGGGAAGGCAGTCAGAATAGCAAAGGCCCAAACCAAGGAAAGGATAGCCAATTCTGTTAAGAAGGGGGATAAGACCTTTTATAGGTACATTAGGGAGCGAAGAAAGACCAAAGGACGGATACTGAAGCTTAATAAAGGGGAGGGAATGTGGGTAGAGGGTGACAGTGAAAAAGCAGGGATACTGAACGAATATTTCTGCTCAGTATTCACAAAGGAAGAGGAGGGGGAGTTACCTAAACCAAACAAGAGAAACACTCTGAAGACGGGGGTCGATACCAGTCCATTTACAGAAGAAAGGGTTATGAAAGAACTAATAAAATTGAAGGTGGAGAAAGCAATGGGGCCTGATGGGATTCACCCAAGAATTCTAAAAGAACTAAGGGTAGAACTAGTGACATCGCTGACTACTCTCTTTAACAAATCATGGGAGGATGGGGTGGTACCCGAGGACTGGAAGAGGGCAGATGTGATTCCTCTTCACAAAAGTGAGAGCAGGACAGAGGCAGGAAACTACAGACCAGTTAGTTTGACCTCAATCATAGGGAAAATGATGGAATCACTTCTGAAGGAAAGAATTGTTGAGTACCTAGAGGCCAGTGGGGCACAGGACCCAAGGCAGCATGGATTCACGATGGGAAGGTCATGTCAGACGAATCTAATAGATTTCTTTGACTGGGTGACCAAAGTAGTAGACCAGGGAGGGCTGTGGACATGGCCTACCTAGATTTTAGCAAGGCATTTGATACAGTCCCACACAAAAGATTAATACACAAGATAGCCAGCCTTGGAATGGGTCCCAAGGTGGTAGCCTGGATAAAAAATTGGCTAGACAACAGGATGCAAAGGGTAGTAGTAAATGGAGTACACAGTGAAGAAAGGAGGGTTACTAGCGGGTACCGCGAGGGTTCAGTACTGGGACCGGTCCTTTTTAATGTCTTTATAAGTGACATTGCAGAGGAACTGGAAGGAAAAGTATGTCTCTTTGCAGATGACACAAAGATCTGCAACAGGGTTGATACACAAGATGGAGTGGAAAGGATGAGAAGGGACTTGGCAAAGTTAGAGGAATGGTCAAATGTATAGCAGCTCAGATTCAATGCAAAGAAGTGCGAGGTAATGCACATGGGAAACAAAAACCCAGGGGAAGCATACACAATGGGGGGTGAGATACTGACAACAGTAAAAATAGAAAGGGACCTGGGGTAATTATATCAGATGACCTAAAGGTGGGCAAGCAATGTGAGAAGGCAGTAAGGAAGGCTGGGAGGATACTGGGATGCATAGGAAGAGGCATCAATAGTAGAAAACAGGAAGTTGTTATCCCTCTGTACAGACAGTTGGTGAGACCCCATCTGGAGTACTGTGTGCAGTTCTGGAGACCCCATCTCCACAAAGACATAGACAGAGTGGAGGCTGTCCAAAGGAGGGCAACCAAAATGGTGCAGGGTTTGCACCAGAAGACATACGAAGAAAGACTAAAGCAGCTTAATATGTATACTCTTGAGGAAAGAAGGGAGAGAGGGGACATGATAGAAACTTTCAAGTACCTCAAGGGAATTAACAAAGTCCAAGAGGGTAGCATCTTCCAGAAAAAGAGATGTGCAAGAACAAGGGGGCACAATTTGAAGATAGAGGGGGGATGGCTCAGGGGTAATGTGAGGAAGTATTTTTTCACTGAGAGGGTTGTGGATGCATGGAACAGCCTCCCTGAGGAGGTCGTGGAGTCAAGAACAGTGGGGGACTTCAAGAATGCATGGGACAGGCATAAGGCAGTCCTAGGGGCAGGTAAGAGGAAGTAAGCTGTTGGTTAACTAGGATCTGCAGCTTATCTGTTAGGTAGGAAAATGGGCAGAATAGGTGGGCCAAGCGGTCCTTATCTGCCATCAAATTCTATGTTTCTATGTTCAACATTAAGCATTTCAACATAAACTCCCATATCAGATCTCCTGTTGGCCCCTTAGCCCACAGTTGGCCATTGATGGTGTGTGCCACATTCTTGTCATCAGACCAAAAACTTACCTTTTTATCCCACCACCTTTGGCCCAATATCCAGACGGCAATGACAACTGTGAAAAATGCCAACAGTATGACATATAGTCAGCCCTGCCTCCTGCCAACTCCATGGTCACTGTTCTGCAGGTCAATGTCAACTCGCGCCCGTCAATCTCTGCCCGCTAACTCGGCCCCCGACTAACTCGCTTCGCATCAATTGCTTACACTATACGCCTTGCAGTTTCCGGCCCCAGCTGCCACCCGTGGATGAACAATTTAATTTTTTGACGAAATTTAAAACGATCTTGACTCTGGTATTTGCCTCCCCTACTATACGCTCCTTGCAGTTTTCACTCCCAGCTGCCCCTGGCAGAACAATTGAATTTTGCGAAATTTAAAACGATCTTATATCTTTGTTATTTTCTTCCTGTTATATACTCTCCTTGTATTTTACATTTAAAGATTGGGTTTGTATTTAGTGACAGCTTTAATTTTCAGCCGACAGCTGACAGCAAACTTTTCAGACTTGGTATCACAGCCATTGCTTTAGATCGTTGATAGTTTATCTTAGTGTAGGTTTGTGTGGTGACAAGTAAACTATAAATAATTAATCTGACAGTGTAAATCTGTGTTGGTTTCTTTTCAATTGCATTTAATTTGCGATAGCTCAGTGAACATCTTGCTCCTGTGTTCTTTGCCTCCATTTCGCTTCTGTAACCATGGTTGCTGTTAATTACTGCTATCAGTCACTGTCAATTTGTAATCAAGTGTATTTAAAAACAATGGTTATTCAGCCAGAGTACATAGTAGCAAATCTTTTTTTCAGTATTCAGCATTGGTAAATCCGTGGTTATTTATTCTAGGGGGTTTGCAGTGTTTATAATTCTTATAACAGCGGTTTATTTGAGTATTTGTTCAGCAAATCTTTTTTTCAGTATTCAGCATTGGTAAATCCGTGGTTATTTATTCTAGGGGTTTGCAGTGTTTATAATTCTTATAACAGCCGTTTATTTGAGTAATTATTCAGCAAATCTTTTTTTCAGTATTCAGCCTTGGTAAATCCGTACCTCCGTATATCGGGAGCGAGTTTACATCGTGAGCGAGTTTAAATCAGGAGCGAGTTTATATCGGGAGCTAACTGACAGTGGCGGTGAGTTGTCGGGAGCCTATTGTCGGAAGCGAGTTGTCGCAGCGCAAGTTGTCGGGAGCGAATTGACGCACTCCCCTGTTCTGCATACTAAACTCTTTGGAATAACACCTCAAAACCAGATCCTCCTGATGCAGCCATGCAAAGCTCTAGTTCCTGGCAGGTGGTAGCCATTAGCCATATTGAAATGCTGTTAAAGTAATTCAAAAAGATCATCCAGACCAACAAATCCTCCCTCACACTTTATCACCTGGAGTCAATAATGTTGTTTTCTGGAGCTGGTCCCCAGATTTGCCAGTCTTATCGAAAAGGTCCATCCCATCAGAATTATCTTAGAAGCAAAGTTAAGGTACCTCAATAATCATTAGAGCTCTGTCAATGTTAATTGTCATACCCTAGCCACCCTGGCTAATAATTCCTGCAAGGCCTGTACCTTATCCTCTGATAAGTAAAACACTACGGCTTGGATGTCTAACTTGATACCTAGAATGGATAACACTATGCACTGGCCCTTGGTTTGGGCCTTTGCCAGTGGTACCCCAAATTCTGCAAGTCTGTGCACATCCACTGAAAAACCTTCAGCAAGTGTCAACATTCTCCAGTGCTGGTCCTTCCTACCAACAAAAAGTCATCCAAATAATGGACTGCTTCCATCCTTTCTGCTGTTGTCATCACTACCCACTGTAGAAAGGTGCTGAAGTGCTCAAAGACCAGAACACCACTGCACAATTCATGGACATGCATCCGTCTACATCATACTGCCCTTCAAATTTCATCCCAAATAATTCTGTATCCCTCTGATGGACTGGTAATAAGCTGAAGGTAGACTCAAAATCTGCTTCAATGAGCAACGTCCCTATTATCGCCACCTTCACTGCCTCTGCAGCTCTGTCAAATAAGGTGTAAGACACCGCCATGATGCATGGGTGGATGTAGTTGTTGACAGAGTCCCCTTCCAGGTGAGATAGGTGATTGATCATCCTGAATTCCTCCAGAGCAATTTCGGGCAACAGCCCAATTGGGAATACCTGCAGCATTGAGATGGTGTGGCTGAAAAAAAGCCAATAATCCTCCCCCTAGCCTATCAGAATAGCGCTACTATAATAGCACCAGGAAGAACAGCATGGTCTATACAGTGCTACCTCAGACAGCAATAGGAGATTAACAGCGCTATGTACTGAGCACTCCCTAGGTCGCTGTTCATAAGACCACAAAGGCAGAGGAAATCAGGAGGCTGGCTGAGCTGTTCCTGTAGCGTGGAGGGCTATGGCATGGAGAAGCTCAGCAGGATGGTGGAGGAGACCAGGGTTCTAATCCTGGTCTCCCTTTAGTTTTCCTGGTGTTTTTTTTTTCTTTACTGGGGCCATGGAAACAGTACTCCATGGACTCATGTATTTCTTCTTTCCCCAAGATCTGCCCTCCCCCACAGAGTGAGAATCTTAAAGATCAGGAGGTGTGGGGGCAGTGCCCACCACATAAATATATATTAATGTTTGTTGTTGGCGCTGTGTTGCATGGTGGTAGGGGAGGCCAAAAGTTGTGAATTCCGGTTTTGTAGAACTTCAGTGAAATTTTAGAAAGTTCAAGGAAATTTCAGAACTTTCGCAATTGTCAAAACTGGGATTTTCTATGGATTTTCAATAAGTTCAGTGGACTTTTTTTGTGAACTGTGGAAAAATGCATATAAACTGTGGAATTTATTCTATCCACATTTTAATGAACTGTCAGTGAATAAGCGTCTGCTTGTATAACCAGGTGATCATTCACTGACAATTCAGTGGGCCACCGGTAGTGGAGGAGGGAGGAGGGCTGCACTGGTGGCCCACTCAGAGGCAGGGTAGGAGGGAGCAGGGTGGTGGTGAATGAACTGTCAGGCTCGGGGGGGTCCACTAGACACCAGGGAATTGGGATTACTTTTTTTTATAAGGATTGGGGATGGGGGGTCCACTAGTCACCAGGGAATACAGGGAATAGAGGGTGATGAGTTGGTGGACTGCTGGCTGTTTTTTTGTGGATTAATGAATCCAGGATGGGGGGGGTTCACTAGACACCAGGAAATAAAATGTTTTTGGGGGCCATGACCGGTGGGTGCCAGATTTCAGGTTCTCAGCCTCATAATGCCATCACGGACCCTTGTACAGAATTCAAAAAACAATTGTGAATCTATCTTCCAGGGATCAACAGACTCCTTGTCAGGGTACTGATAAATCAATGGACTAATTTGGTCCACTCTTATTGATGTTGAGAGTGTGGTTGCACCACATCCAAAATGGCTGGGGAGCAGCAACGCCTAGTTTTCACTGAGTGAAGGGATGAAGCCTATCACAGGCCATGCATTCATTCTTAAACCTGCATCTCTCCATCTTTTAAACCCCTTTGTTATAGCTATAACAACACTCCAACCCAGTTCCACCCCAGGCCGCAGGCTCTTTCATCCAACTCCTATGGGATTGGGACCTCCTAACTGGGAAATCACTGTCCATGTGCTGAATCGCCCTTGTTCTATGGCCCATATCAGTGTCATGTCCAACACCCTCCCAATGTTGTATTTGGTCCCCCTGCTTCTGCCAACGAAAGATTTCATCGTATTTGAACCACCTGTTACCTGACTTACTGACATGCATTGCCACGACCCTGCTGTAGTAATTCCACAAACCATGGGTCTTCTCAGGAACTGCCTGTTGGATGGTCCACACAAATACTGTAAATGCTGTCAACCAATTCTCCCAGGTGTGGTGACCCTGAACCATTCTCATTGTCTCAACCCCTTAATCTCTCTCTTTTTTTCTCTGCTCCCCTTCCTGCTCCATTGGTCAGTTTATGAGTGAATATATGTCAACATATTCTCTTTCCAAAATCTGCAACTGCTTCTTTTCTGTGAGGAGGAACCCAGTTGACTCTCCCAGATTAATGAGGCTGGCCATTATGGAGGCTGTATTGGGAGCGGTACCACTGCTGGGCCCACTGGAGGTGGTGTTACCACCACTGGTGGCAGTGCTGCCAGCAAGCCCATCCACCCTGCAGCTAGCAGCCCCATTAAGGCTAACCACACCCCCACCAGCATGGCAGAGGCCCTCATGCATTAGTCTTAAGGTATGCCAGAAGCCATCCATACCTCACTGCCATTAACTGTTTTCTACCTGGTGTCTCACCCTGACCCCTCCCCTTGACTCGGTGACTGGTGCCAGCATCTGTAATTCCAGTGACACTGCTGAGATTCCCAGCGGTGGCATGGTATCCACAGCTGCCATCCTGCCTTGCCCTCCCAATCATCTTGCCTGGCCTTCCTATCATGCTGCCTGACCTTGCCCATCCCCCAAGGACACCTGACTTCTGCAAATTGACAGACTGGTCCAGGGCTCATTTCTTAGCCTGACACAGTCCTGGTGTGGGCAAAGATCTGCCCTCTGTCCTGGTTAACCCTTGTCTCCCTTGCCAATTTCCTTGAGGGGCTGGCCTACCCATGATGGTGGCCCTCCCCCAGCCAACCTGGGCCTCATCAGTGCTGGCTCACCCTAGGGTTACCAATGTCAAATGTGCTTTCCAGCAATTCCCTCATCTGCTCCAGACTCCAGTCCCCAAAACTGAGCCTAGCTGGCTTCGTGACAACTGACATTGTCAGCAACCTCCATTGTCTCTCCTTCTGCAGTGTCTCTTTGGCCGCCCACTTCCTGGATGCCCTTTCTTCTGCTCCGTTTGTTGATTCACCAGTGTCCTGTTCTGACCATGTGCCTTAGATATCATTGGCCAGGTTACTGGCATATACTCCACCCTCAGTGCATGCTCCATAGTAGCTGTCATCTGAGTCAGAAGTCTGAAGATCCTTCTCCCACAACTCCAGCTTTGATTCCAGAGAACAGGCCTCACACCAGGCCTTGCCTCTCACCTATCAGTACTTACAACTGCTTCTCAAACTCCTCAGTATGCTGTTTCTGTGGTGCCTTCCCTTTTCCAAGCATCTTGCACTGCTCTTGAGCTGCAAGACAGAAAAAGACAGTCTGGCTCTGTATGTGCTAGGTCCTCACTGTTACTGGGCCACACTGCGCACACATCTATGGATAACATTATTCTCCCAAACCATGAACCTTTTTTCCCCTTTTTGTTCCTCCCTGCTCCCTGCAGTGTTTATTCCAACCACAAAGCCAAATAACTTTTTTTTGTAATTTATCCCAGGCTCACAAGGGGATGGCCTTGCCATAGTGGATGGGCTTCTCTTTAATGTTCCCACCTTTGAGCACAAGTCCTGTCCCCCACCAGAACCCCTAGTCCACACAGTGCTATAATACCTAAGCTGGCCACACTCCTGTGAGTGCAGTGGCTGCACCCCCATTAGCACACCTGCATTAATCATTTTGCCTGAACTGGGCCCTCCAGTTGTTCCACAAGCTGTGCAGGCCCATGCTTCACCCCCAAGCATCCCCTTTGTTTTGTACCAGGTTGGCCTGCCCTAAGCCTGCCCAGTGCACCCAGACCCCAGGGGCCACACTCCACATTGAACATTATGTCCTTCTTCCCCCAAACACAACTTGATGGTTTAAGAAGCATTCTCATGGACCTATTGTTAAACTTTCAATTGGAAACTCACTACTGTACATGCCAGCTTGCAAGTGAGATACCCTGACATCTAAGCCTGCCCATGCATTCTCACTCTTCTGCCCAGGCTGCACAGCACAGTCATGCACAAGCATGCTGCAGGCTCTTGCTGCACTTGTGCCCACCCAGGCTACACATGGCACAGGGAATTTTTGTTTTTTAGCAGCTGCAAATATGGTGCTCCATCTCCCCTATAGTTCAAGCTATTTTACTGCAAGCGGGAGCCACTTGCACTCAAAGGCGGATGATCCCCTCACCCTGTACTATTAAATCTTGTCCAACTGTCTGTATTCCAAATCCACTCTCCCCAAATTGCCCTATGTCAGTATTATCCAACACTAATTGGTGAGGGAAATTGGAGGGAGCTTGATGTGCTCAATGTGCAAACGTGGAGTGGGCTCACACCTGCATGCAAAGCAGCAAATGAGCACACACCACGCTCTGTCTCCAATATGGGAGCATGATCACTCTTTTGGCTCATGCACACAGACCTCTCCTGCTTAACCAAACACTGACAAATAGGTAGCAGCTTTATTATAGTAATTTTCCAGAAAGCCACCCAACAAATCATTTGCTAGTCTACTCCCCCATACTTCCTACACTGTCATTGCCACTCTCCTGGCCATTTCCTGGCTTCCACTTCCAGTCCTCTGACCTACCTACTATGGTCACCTACCATGGTCACATACCATGAGTTTGTAGGATTCATTGGAAAGTAAGAACAAGATCAGGCATATGCACATGTACAGCTTGCCCTTTAGCTCAAAGGAAATCTCCACCAATGATATTATGTTTACAATATATATATAATTTTTTTTTTAATTTGTTCATATTTGAACTTACCCCCACTTTCAGAGGGAGTCTGTTCCATACACTAACTACCCTGTGGTTAAACCACTTGTTGTCTTCTTTGTACGACAAGTTTCTCTTTTTAATTGAAGTATATGCAATCTTGAATTATAGGTATTTGTCATCAAATCCAATACCAGACATTCCCATAAGTCATTATTACTGAAGGCTTTATATACTAGGCACATATCTCCCCTTAATTGGCTGTATTCCAATGAAAACAATCCCAATGAGTCTAATCTATCCTCTTACTTTAAATGTTTAATTGATTTAACCAGATTTGTGGCTGTACACTGCACCCCTCCATTAACCTAATATGGAGGGGGTGCATCGCAGAGCCACAAACTCGTTAAATCAGTTAAATAATTAAATTATTATGCTAGATTAGACTCATTGGATACAGGCAATTAAGGCGAGACATGTGCCTAGTATATAACATTAAATCAAGCAAAATCCCCTTAAGAGTGAGGAGGACAGAAGCACCACATTATGATTAAACGTTGCCATTTTTTTACTTATGTAATTCCCACTTTCTTAAAACATCAGACTAAACCCAAGGTTGGCTGCTCCTTGTAATTGTGTTCCATGACCCATCCATAAAGTGTCTCCTCCACATAAAAGCCAGACATCTGCTCTAAAGACCTTTAACAAGTCAGACTCCATGGAAGCCAGATCAGCACCCACATCCAGCAAACTCCAGCCATCCCGACCACGCCATCATACATGGTGTACCCAGCTATGGGAGACCATATCACGGCACCTCAGTGCCCAGGCATTCTGAGTTGAACTTTTGGAAGCAGGTTATGAAAAGGCAGAGTCTCTGCCTTAAAAGCACCTTATTACCAGACTGGCTCTGCAAAAGCATGTTCAGAACCCTTGCATGGTAAACTCTGGCTGTTCAACCCCTTCCTGTGCTTCTGCACTGAGTTCTCATACTGAGAATTTCATAACCATGGGAGACTGTATCAAGGCATCTCAAAGTTCTTATAATTCAGAGCTGCTATGGGTAGTATCCTGCCTATTACTGGCCAGTCAGACTTTTGAAGTGGTTTACATGGGAGCAATCACAGCACGCACTTCCTGCAACACACTTGCTCCTCCTCCTGCACCTCTCCATTTGGCTTAACAGAGTCACTGCCACAGATAATGGAATTAGGGCACCTGCTCACCTGTGCTAACCTCAAAACATGCACATTACCCTTATTGATGCTGGCATAACCCCATCACCAATAACTACAGTATGAAGCAAAACACCTTTTGTTGTGATATACAGTGGCTACACAGCCGGCTTGCAATGCCCTTCCTGTACTGGGTCAATATGTCACACACTATTAAGTGTACAACATTAGCACTAATCCAAAATAGCACTGTAGGGAAAATCGAGAGGTGCAATACCGCAAATGCTGCTGTATGTGGTATTGCATCCCATCACTGCCCCAGGCAGAGGATAAGACCTCTGCTGGAACAGGGTTCTGCCAAGCAGCTGCAAGGAACCCAGATGCTGTTTGGGACCGGGTTTGATTCCCGGTCCCTGAATATTTTATTTTTTTTCGGACTTTATGCGATTTTGGTGTGACCCCCCCACCCCAGAGATGGGAATCATTATTGGGGGGGTTATTGGGGGGTCGGGGTGCAGGCCCCATAAGAGGGTGTGTGGAGGGCAAAGCACCCTCCAAAAAAAGAACTTATGCTGCATGCAAAAATCATGCTGTATTGGCAGTGCTATTTTTGCATGCGGCAAAATGTCTTGCAACATTATGACCCCATGTCTCACCCTCCAGCTGATACTAGGAGTCATACTAGGATGAGTTAGATGTACAGAAGGTGGGTTACCCATATAAGTACATCTTCCAGGGTGCTGGAATAGGTTACTGTGGTTTCAATATGTGGATGTCCAAATTATTTTTCAAAGTTTCGATATTATTTAAGTTTACAAGGTGATTTGGCAGTGAATTAAATAGTGGAATAATTATTTGTGTATAGAAGAAGCTTCTATTATTATTTTTGGGATAGGTTAGGGTAGTTGGAAATTATGACTTCTAGGATTACATGTTCTGGAAATGAAAGTCATGCCCAGTTCAGTCATTAGTTCTGGGTCTCTTGAAATTTTGTGTATTAATAATAAGTCCCCCCCTTGTTCTACACTGATTCAAGGTGTACATATTTAAATCCCTCAACCGTTGATCATAGGTTTTATTTTGCATGTTGTCCACCATTTTGGTAATCCATCTCTGAACTCCCATGAGTCTTGATACGTCCTTCCTTAGATATGAGCTCCATAGTTGGGAATAATAGTCAAGGTGGGGTTGTGTGTAGGCTCTGTATTGAGGCAGTACACAGTCCCTGTTTCTGGATACAAAAGATTTTCTAATGCAACCTATTATTCTGTTAGTTTTAGTTGCCAAATGACCATAGTGTTTTCCAAAACTTAAATCAGAAGATATAATTATCCCTAGGTCTTTTTCTTCAGTGACTGCACCTAATGTTGATCCATTTAAGGTATAATGGCGATTGGTGTTATTTTCACCAAGATGCATGATGACACATTTTTCAATATTAAATGACACACCGTTATTTTGTGCCCAGACTTCCAGTGTATTTAAGTCCTGTTTTACGTATTCTATATTTTCTTTAGTTTTGACTTTGGATAGTATTTTAGTGTCGTCAGCAAACTTTATAGCAAAATTATGTAAATTTGAAGTCATATCTGAAATGAATATATTGAACAGCACCAGCCCCGAGACTGAACCCTGCGGCAAACCGCTGGTCACGTGTCCCAAGGATGAGTGGTATCCTTTAATACAGATGGTCTGTGTACAGTTATTCAACCATTCATTTACCCAGTTCACCAGTAAACTGTTTATCCCAAGTTTATGCATTTTGTTAATCAGATTTTGGTGAGGCACTTTATCAAATGCTTTTGAGAGGTCTAAGTAGGTTAGGTCTACTGGTATTTTATTGTTAATGTGTTTACTTACATTTTTTCAAAACATTAAGTTACTCGTAAGACATGATCTTGAGTTTTTAAAGCCATGTTGTGATGGATCAGATATCGCTTTTTTTGCCATGTCCTCTTCTAACTTTTTTTTTTATTCAAAATGTATTAACTGTTTTCATACAGGCTTTAACATGAAAGAGCCAATGATATTTACAGGATAGTATCTTGTAACAGTCATTTTCATTCTAAAGCTCCCCCCACAACCCCCCCCCACCATACCAACCCCCTCAGCTTGGCACTACCATTTATAAAACCAAATATCTTAATGACAATGGAATATGAATACATGTTATATACAGGCATTGAATGATTATATAGTAATCATATCCTTCCTGAAAATATATATACCATTATTATGAGGCCCCAGTTTGGAGAAGACATAAGGTGTGGAGACTTTCCCAAATTTTCTTATAACGGGAAAGAGATCCACTCAGACTGGCTTTCATTTGTTCAGTACAGAGATTAAATAACAGATATTGCAGCAGTTCTTCATATGTAATAGTATGAGCATCTAGCCAGTGAAGTAGAATTTGTTTTTTAAAAGTAAGTGCTATCATAGCTATATGGTATCTTCGGTTTCTGACTGGGATTGTGGAGAAATACCCCAAAAGACATATCTCTGGTGTAAACAATTCTTCTATGCCTAACAGGGGGTCCGATCTAGTCTTAATTAACTCCCATAACTTCTTGATCGAGGGACATTCCCCAAATATATGGAGCAAATCCCCTACAGATGTTCTGCATCTAAAACACAGAGCATCTGATAATCAACATATTTTTTTTAAGTTTAACAGAGGTCCAGTACATATCATGCAATATTCTGTACTGTGTGAGTTTCAGCCTGTCTTGGGAGACATATCTAAAGAAGTCTAAGTGGGTTGAATCCCATCTCTCCTGAGAGTTTGGAAAACATAAATTCCAGTATCTGGGCACCCCACTGCCCGTATCCAGCATATTTGTATGGAGGCTGGAATAAACTTGTGATACTGCATAGGGCTTCCCACATAGTAAAATTAGAGACTCCATCCAGGCACAGCTGTCTTCAAGGTTCCCATTGGCCAGAAACATCTTTATGAAAAGATGCCTAAGTTGCCATACCTTGAAAATATGTCTTCAGTCTATGGAATACCTAGCCAGTATGGTGCTTGAGTCCATACATAAGCCCTCAGTAAACAAGTCTCCAACCCTTACATTGTTGAAGTGGGGTGACCAGCATGGGGAAATAATATCACCTCCAAGTCAGAGGTTTGGATTCCCAACTATTGGTTGTCCGGTATCTTTAATACTCTGGTATTTAAAGAAGGCACATAGTTGGTTATGTGCTCAAAGGGATACTAGCATAGGAGAATTATTTAATTCAGAGGGGAGACTTCTGATGGGAACATACAGGAGGGCCTGTTGGTTTATGTTCAGATTATCAATTATCTCTCTTTCCAACTGTAACCATTCCGGTATGTATAACATAGAGGCAATCTCTTCCAGGGGTATAAACCATTTTAAGTACTACACCTCCTGACTTGCCCAATTATACATACCAAACTGTAGTAGTTTAAGATCTCCAGCTTGTGTGGATGCTGCTAATTTAAGATAAGCTCAACAGGTGTGTTTCCCTTCACAAATAAAAGAGCAGATATGGGCGTATAATGTCTTAAACCATTTTTGGGTAACCATAAATGTAACATATTAAGGGGATAAAATATTCCATGTAATACGTTCATTTTAATTATACAAATCCTCCCCCACAGAGAAATCGGAAGAGATTGTCATCTTTTGAAATCCTGATGGATGGTATCCAGAAGGGTATCAAAGTTCATCTTTTTCATTAAGGTACCATTCCTAGAGAGAATGAATCCCAGATATTTTAAATACTTAGAGCTCCATTTTACCTCCAGTGAAGAAATATCCTGCTTCAAAAATCTGTAGTTCAGTTGGAAGACAATCAATTTATTTAGAATAATTTTATATTTGGAGACTGCCCAAAACTTGGTGATGATATTTAAAGCTGTAGGAAAGGATTTGGCAGGGTGAATCAGGGGAAGAAGCACATCATCAGCTTAAGCCAATAACTTAAATGTGTGGATGCCTATGGAAATCCCCTGTACACCTTCATTTGCCCTCAGTTTGACCAGTTACATTTCTAGGTAAATATTAAGCAGTAGGGGAGAGAGGGGACATCCCTGTCTACTGCCTGAGCAGAGAGAAAATCTATTGGAGAGGAAGCCATTGCAATATATTATCACCTGGGAGCACTGATAAAAAGAAGCAATCCAATCTATAAATTTAGATGAGAAACCAAAACTATGCATAGTTAAAAATAAAAATTGCCAATCCACGCGGTCGAACACCTTCTCTGCATACAGAGACAACAGGCTGGCCGGTATATCCAAGTCTCTGATGCAGAGAAGACATGCGCTAGCTTCCTAAAATGATCTGATGACTGGCATCCCTGCAAGAAACCTACTTGGTCTGTATGAATGATGTTGGTAAGTACTCCTTTGAGTCTATTAGCAAGAAGTTTGGCTAACATTTTAATATCACAATTTATTAGTGATATTGGATGGTAACTATTTGTCAATTTGGATCTTTATTTTGTTTATGCAACACTATGATAATAGCTTCCAGTAGAGAGCTATCTAAGGGGTTCCCTCCCAACATCCATTCAAAGAGATGGGATAACCAAGGATTGAGTTGTTTACTGAACGTTTTATAAAAATTATGGGAATAGTCATCTGGTCTTGGAGCCTTGTCATCTGCTAATGAGGAGTTGGACAACTGGATTTCCCACTCTGAGATAGGGAGGACTAATGATTCTTGTTGGGTCTGTGTGAGAGATGGGAGACCTAGTGGATGGAGACATTGTTCCACCACCATGGGAGTGGGTCTATTAGCCATAAGCTTATATAGGTCCTCATAGTATGCTGCAAATTCTGCAGTAATATCTTTGGGGGCTAGGCAAAGGCCACCAGTATGTTGAGATCTAATACTTGGGACAATTCTGGAGGATTCTACTTGTTTCAGCCTAAATGCCAGGAGATGTCCTGCCTTTTCCCCCGGTCAATATATTTTATTCCAGTCTTTAAAGTGGCATATTCAGCTTTCTCCTAAAGAAGTGAGCTGTATTGATCCCTTAACTCCAGCAGTAACTGCCTGTCAGCCACAGAAATGGTGGGAGACAGGGAAGCCTCCAGGGTACGTATTTTAGGTAATGAGGAGAGGGCTTTTTTTTCCTGTTCCCTCTTCCGGCTGGACTCCATTCTAATGAATACCCCACGTAGAACACATTTCAGAGCTCCCCATTCAAGATCCGATCTGGATGTGGAGTTCCAATTGATTTTGGTGTACTCCTCTAATTCCTGAGTTATAACATCTACAATTTTAGGTTCTTTAAAAAGTTGATTGTTTAACTTCCATAGTGAATCTGGAGATGCATCCAGTGTTAACATTTGATTGCAGTTTACTACCGAGTGATCTGAATCTAACCCTGAAGTTATCCCTGCTGACAGTATCCCCTGCAGAGTGATTGGCTAATTAAAAAATAATCAATCCGGGAAGAGGTCTCATGAACAGTGGAGTGGAAGGTGAATTGCTTTAAGGTGGGATATAGCGATCTCCAGGGATCTACCAGCCCCAGATGATCCATCATTTCCCTAAGACCACATTGTGCATTGTGCTGGGGAGAGGCCTTGTCTCTTGGGATTTGATTTGTCTATTTCTGGTGAAAAGGGTAAATTCCAGTCCCCCCGATAATATAAAGGTAAGTAGTATAAGGCGCCAGTATCTTTAACAGGTTTGTGAAAAATAAGGGAGAGTCGTGATTGGGACCATAGACACATCCCAACACCAAGGAAGTTCTTTAAAGTTCCTTTTACAAATAAATATTGGCCCTGTGGGTCATGAATAACCTGTTCTGATTTAAAGGGCATGTTCATGGCTACCAAAATAGCTACCCCCAACTCTGTGAACTGTCCCATGCATTAAAAACCTGTCCAATGTATTGTCTGCAAAGGAGAGCACCTTCCACTTCCAACAGGTGGGTCTCTTGAAGAAACATAAGGCCAGCTCTAAGCAAATTGATGTGCTTCAACACCTGATACCATTTAAGTTTAGTACAGAACCCACGTACATTACAGGACATACATTTTTTAATGTATACCATGCTCTATTAGAGAAACTATTAAAACCAATTGACACCATATATTCCCATGGGTAACCAACTAACTATCCCTTGTGCCAAGCTAACCCAGCCCCCTCCCCAACCCCCATGCGAAGTACTCTTCCCCCAATACAACATACTTTTTCTTAGCATCCCTAATACCCCTAGTCCTTCTATGAACCCATCAATAGTTACAATCTTCATGTCAGACCAGTAGCTTTATAGAGTTCCATCAGGAGGACCACCCTCCCTCACTCATAAACTCTACTGTACACAATACCTACCGCTGGGCAGCTACGCCTCCCCCCCCCCACTTTCCCCTAAATTGAGCAATATCATAAATGCTGCACGTTTAGAAAAAAACAAAAGAGGAGAAGTAGCTTCCCAAATATCAGTACTACTGGGAAGATCTCCAAACTCTTTAACATAGAATTATTTCCCTTCTAGTGAACCTCAGATATGTGAGGGTTTGCAGTGACTTAACCATTCCAGTCTTTCTTTTAGACAGAATTAGACAAAACATTTAAAGATATAAGGAAAAAAGTCTAGATGAAGTAGAGAAAAAGCCCTTTCTCTCCCCAGAATAATCTGCTGCACCATAATATCACTTGGTTCTCTCAATAACACCTTGCAGGTCGAAATTAATAAAGTCCCATCCATGCTGAGAAATTAGACTTGCTATGCAAAATATCAAACTCTAAACTAAAAATGTCCCAAACCCCACAGTATTGCCATCATACTAGTGGGCTAAGCTCTCCACAAGTGTTCAAGTCCAGAAAAGCAACGGAAACTATAAACTAGCTTCATCTTGTCTGCAGAGTCACTAGCTTCACCAATAAGTGGAAAAAGGCCTTTATTTGTTTACTCCCAAAATATAAACACAACTCGTAAATCGATACTGGTGAAAACAACCTTGATTGATGCATATTGTCTCAAATAGTTGATGCTGTCAGTTAAATCCTGCACTAACAGTATGGAGACAAAAAGCCATACAACAGTGTCCTCCACTACAGGATTGCTCAAACATTCTCTATGATTTAATCAGGTATGTTTAACTGTAATCCTCCTCCAATTGCTATTAGCCTCTCACCCATTCTTGAAGAGGTTTGGGAGCAATTTCTTCAGCTCGAGCTCCACCAATTTTGGATCTTCTAAAGGGAGCTACTTCCCATCGATGGAAACTTGCAGATTAGCTGGGTATAACATCCGAAAATGGATGTATGCTGTGAGCAGCTTTGTCACCACATTGTGTTATTTGGATCTCTTCTGCCTCACAGTTGGGAGGAGATCTTGAGTAATACGGATTGGGGAACCCTCCCAGAGTACTACTTTCAGTTCCTTGACTTTAGCCAGCAAGTGCTGGTGCTCTTGATAATTTAAGAATTTAAAGATGAATGTCCTGTGGAGGGGCCCTGTTGGTGACATGGGCCTTAGGGCTCTATGAGTCCACTCCACAATGTACTCCAAGCCAAAGGGAGAGGGACCTGCTACTTTTTGCACTAGTTTTTGTTTATATATTACCGCATTGGAACCCTCATCCCTCTCCGGCAGCCCAGTGACCACAACATTGTTTCAGCAACACCTCACTTCGAGGTCTTCAGCCTTGGCTTCCAGTTTTATCATTCATTGTCTGACAATTGCCATGGCCGGGTTGACTTTCTCCAGCTTGTTTTCCGAAGAAATTAGCCATACCTCGCAATCCCCTGTGCGTTGGGCTAAGACCTCAATTTGCTAGTTATCACTTTGACTTCCTCGGTTAAGGATCTGACCTCGTCTCAGAAGGGTCAGAATTCTTCAAAGAACCACTCCAGAGATAGGGGAGTCAGTTCAGCAGTTGTAGTGAGTCTCTTATTCACCGATGTAGATTGGGCCTTCACCTTTTCGGCAGTTATCTCAGGCATAACTGATGGTGTGTGATGCTGTGGAGCAGCTCGCACTTCTGCCTCCATAACTAGTGCAAAACCCCCAAATTCCTTCAGATTGTCACAGGCTAGAGTTGCACCACTCCAATAAATTGTAAAAATGAGTAGTTTGAACTGCAGTAGAAAGTTTAAATGGAGGGTTAAAGGAGGGATAGCGGGAGCGCTCGAAAGAAGTGTCTACACAGCTTGAGGCATCACATGATCACCCTCTTCCAACTTTTTTTTTAAGGATGTTTTTGAATAGTTTCCCCAATATACTGGTTAAGCCAATGGTTCTGTAATTTTCCATGTCACTAGGAGAACCCTTCTTAAATATTGGGGTGACCATTGCTGATTTCTAGTCGCTTGGGCTAATTCCAGTGGATAAGGACATGGTAAATTTCTTGTGCAGTGGGTCAATTAGCCAATTTGAAATCATCTTAATTAATCTAGAGTGAAATTTGTCTGGTCCTGGTGATTTGTTGGTGTTTAGCTTATCTAACTGTGTTTTGATATCTGTTTTGGTTATTTCTATCATATCTTCTGGTGTGGTTGATTTCACAGTTGGTTTTATATTTGAAGGGCTAGCTTTATTGTACACTGAACAGAAATATGTGTTTAGTTCCTTGGCCATTTCTGAGGGGCTAGTAACTTCCACAGGACCAATTGTGAGGGGACCGATAGGTTTTTGGGTAGATTTTATGTTGTTAACAAAAGAGTAAAAACTCTTTTCCCATTTTTTATATAGGGTAGTTTGATTTCAATTTTTTGGTTCCGGTCAGTAACATTGCAGAACAAAATAAAGTAGACAAAAATACAAAAATACAGTGTCACCATCAATATTGGCAGCACAAAATGAAGCATGCCAGAACAATGCAGGCCACATGACATGCAGGTAGCAAACAATGTTCACCACATGAAGACACTGCACTAGAACCACAGGGGCCAGAAGCACAAGCCAGCATGCCATCTCCCCAGTCCTTTGTGTTGTGTATGTTGCTGGGAACATGCTGGCTTGTGCTGCTGGCCCCTTGCATTATACATGGCCATCCACATGGTGGCCATGGTCCATCTGTCCTCCAGTGGTTACCCTGTACACAGGTGACTGCTGCTGTGTGTTCCAGTGCAGTGCCTCCATGCGGTGGACGTTGTTTGCTACCTGCATGTTGTATGGCCTGCTTTGTTCTGGCATGCAACATTTTGTGCTGCCAATATTGATGGTGACACAGTTTTTGCTGCTTTATTTTTGTCTACTTTATTTTGCTTCACGATGTTACTGACCGGAACCATTTTTTTTCTTTTCAGTTCTAATTTTGTTTTTACACTGCCTAAGGATTACTTTGTATTTATCTTTGTTATAGGTATTGTTGTCTCTTGATAAGGCTCTGAATGCTCTTCTTTTTCTTTTTTATTAATTTGGAAATTGTTTGTGTTAACCAAATGGGTATTTTGCCCTTTTTGTTATATGTAGTTTTGACATGGACATAATTTGCTTCTATTTCAAGAATTTTGTTTTTAATAATTGTCCATAATATTTCAGGGTTGGTGTGGCCATTGTCCCAATCCCAATTACATAGGGCCTCCATGATTTGTTCAGTGTTGGCTGGATTATACTTTTTAAATATTGTCTTTCTGACTATTTTATGGACAGTAAAGTTAGTTGCAAAAGTTATTATACTATGATCAGAGTTTATTAAGGGGTTGGTTACAAGGATATTGTAAATATTGTCAGAAATGTTGGTTAGTAGTAAATCCAGAATGTCTGAATTTCTGGAAGGTTCAGAAATTAACTGATTTAGGCTATTAGACTCACACATTTCTAGAAAGGTACTTTCCTGGTGGGTTTTAGTCATAGCATTAGTCCAGATAATCCCAGGAAGATTAAAATCCCCCAGTAGGATAATGTCTTTGTTTGTTTTGTTTGTAATATATTTTAGTATAGTCTGATGGGTTTTGATATCTGTATCGGGTGGTCTACAACACTCACCAACTATTAATTTTTTCATTTATTATTTAGAATTTCAACCCATATAGTTTCAAGAGTGTTGTCAGTCAGGTCATCAATGGGTTTGTATGTTATATTCTCTTTTATAAATAAGGCTATCTCCCACCCTTTTTTGTTATTCTATTTTTGTAGTGAGTATTGTAGCCTTTTATTTTAGTGTTCCAGCTAGAGGAATCCCCCCACCATGTTTCAGTTACTGCTGCTATGTCAATATTGTCTGTCATTAAGGTTAGTTCAAGCTCATCCATTTTTACGTGATGTAAGCTCTGTCCGTTTGTAAGCAAAAAAGTAAGACCCGTGTTGTGATCTCCATCCATTTGTAAGCAAAAAAGTAAGACCCATGTTGTGATTTCTTAAATGTAGATTTTTTTGCTCTGGCTTTTGTTTGAGGTTTGTTCATGCTACAGATTGATCTTACCCCTTGCCCCTTAGAATCTAGTTTTTTAACTGTTACGTATTTTTGTAGTGTTTTATGGAAGATACATCCTAGGAGTCTAAAGCAGTGCTTGCTTAGATGTAGACCATCATACCAATATAAATTGGGTCTGTTATCAAATAATTCCCAGGTCCAAATACAATAGGTGTTATTTTCCAAAACCATCTTTGCAACTAGTTGTTGTATGATTTGATTTTTTTTTTTGCTTTTTGTAGCTTGCCCTAGGTACTGCTAATATTTCAGAAATGATCGGTACTACGTTCAAGTCCTGAAGAGTCCTAATAGCTACTTTAGTGTCTTTGATAATAGTATCAACCTTGTGCCTCCTGATATAATTTGTTCCCATGTGTAAGATTGCTATTTTTGGATTTGTTATTGCTTGAAAAATACCAGGCCGCATGGAGGTTATGTCACTGATTTTTTCCCCACTATAGCTACAACTAGCTCTGTTCTCCTTCTTGCCCCTAGTTGAGTACCTATCTTTAAATCTTGTGCTAGAATCCCCTACTATGAATATTTGCTCTGGCAATGATTCATTTGCAGTATTTGGATGAGCTTTTATGTTATAATCTTCAGGGGTGCTGTTTTATGGTGGCAATGGTGTTTCGAGGGATTTTTCAGTGGTGCTATCCAATGGTATTTGAGGGGGGATAGTAATATTGTTATCTAGGGAAGTAGCTTGAGGGTCATCCAAAATTTATATTAGTGGGTCAAAACCATTGTGGAGTGGTAGTATGAATTTTTCAGCCTTTCTTCCTTTTTTGTTGGTCTCAGGCTTTGAATTTGATACCAGTTTTCTTCTGGTCGGTCAACCCCTTCCTTGTCCTCTGTTCTTTTTTTATTATGTATTGGCAGATCTTAGGTAACTTTATTAGGGGAGGCCATGCTTGGTGTACTCTGTAAACTACTTGGTTTTGAATCTGCATGTTGAGTATTAGTTTCACCCATGTCTATTATATTTTGTGTTAATGTTTGTTCAGTTTCTTTATTATTCATTCTTTGATAGATGCACTGCTGACTGATTTCAAGTGCTTTTAGTCTGGTAATAAATAGGAATACCTCAGCCATTAGTTCCTCAGTTTGTTTACATTTAAAACATGTAAATGATTCCTCTAAGACAGGAACATCACTAATTAGATACATTTTACACATCACACATTTGATGCCTAACTTCCCTTTTAAAAGTTCATTACAGTTCATGTTCTAACCTTGTAATGTGTGTTTCAATTAGTTACAGTTGTAATAGCTATATGTGGCAGTAAGACAAGATATATTAGATTTAAATGTTCACTTTTAAGTTATGAAGGCCTACCTATCAGTCCACAGCTGTTAGTGGTGTGCACTGGAAAACTTACTATGCTTCCTACGCTTAACATGCATAACATGCTCAGATGCGTGTGTCTCTGTGAGCATCTCCATGTGCAATACACATGCCCTGCCCGTGCTTGCCCTGCTCGCAGCAGTGCTGTAATTTATATGATCTTGTAACCCAGAAGTACATCCCAGGGTTACAAGACTTTTGCACACCAAAGTTGGTTAAACAAAATTAAAAAAGCACTGCTTCAGCCACTCGTGAGTGACATAAGCTTAAAAATAGTGGTGAGCCCAAAGAAAACCTATTAGTAGCAGAAATAGTTAGGTTTGGTGGAAGTGGCTGTCAAAGTGTCTCCACCTCTCCTCTTTACATACATCTTATCAGGATATTAGGGCTTCCTAGCGCTAACTACTAAAACAAGTTGGAAACACACAGAGAGCACAAGTATAATGTTCGATCAAAATAGCAGCTAGTACTGCTGTCAGGTACAGCAAAGACAGGCAATGTTTCAGTCTGGACTAGTGCCCTGCTTGCAGCAGTGCTGTAATTTATATGATCTTGTAACCCAGAAGTAAATCCCTGGGTTACGAGACTTTTGCACACCAAAGTTGGTTAAACAAAGTTAAAAAAGCATTGCTTCAGCCCCTCATGCATGGCATAAGCTTAAAAATAGTGGTGAGCCCACAGAAAACCTATTTAATAGCCGAAATAATAAGGTTTGGCGGTAGTGGCTGTCAAAGTGTCTCCACCTTGCCTCTCTACCTACGTCCTATCAGGATAGTAGGGCTCCCTCACACTAAGTGCTAAAACAAGCTACAAATATACAGTGAGCACACGTATAATGTTCAATCTAAATAGCAACTAGTACTGCTGTCAGGTACAGAAATGACAGGCAGTGTTTCATTCTGGACTGATCTTCCTTGAGCTGTCACCTCCCCTCCCGAAGCTGGAGCTATCTTTACTCTTCCCATCTGTTCAGCCATGCTGTTCCTCTGCCCCTCTTTACCACTGCTCTCCTAGGGCACATGAGATATTTTTCCCTCCTCCTGTCTGAGCAGTATTTCTGCTGCCCTGAGTCCTGTCCCTCTGTTGTAATAAAATCTTGGTAACACTGTTTTCATACCCTGGTCCTTCAGCCTTGTATCTTGCTACTGCTTCCTAATGTCCTGTAATCAAACTAGACCAACGAGCAAAGAGGCAGGGCTCCCATGCTTTGGCCTTCTGGTAGCCACTTAGCTTCTCCCCCCAGTCCAACTTCCCCCTCTCCTTAGTTGCCATCTAACTATTATGATCCACTCCTTTTTCACCCTCCCCCATCCTATCCTTTCTAGTCACCTTCTGCCAGCCATTGGGTGAAGGGCCCACAGACAAAGGCTTGCAGGCTTCAAGGGGCCTCTTCACTTGCTCTATATTATATATTCTGACCAAAAGGGCTTTGTAAAGGGAAGAACAAAGTGTAAAGCTTTAGAACAGATTTAAGTTGTTATATATGTGATAAAATATATCCGAAATGAAACAGTATTCGTACTGCTTGATGCAACCAACACGTCTGACTTACTGCAATGGCCTTCCAGAATTTATTTTCTAGAAAATGGTGCTTACTCCAAACTAACCTAATACTAAACAGTTATATCATTTTCCTAGGCTCTTCTTCAAAATGTTCACCTTTAAAACAGAGCAGTTGACTATAAAGAGAAGACAGTAGAGCTAGGAAAGGCTGTCCATTATCCCAAATATTACTTATTCTCTGTATGAAACCCTTCTTAATTAGAATCAGAGAGCACTTGGTTATTACAGCTCTAGAGTTCCAGAATTAATATAAAAGATAAGTGTGTATGCAAGTGACAATCTAATTACCCTACATAATATACAGTTCTCTATCCTTTCTTTATGAGAAGATAAAATTTTTTTCTGAATTATCTGGATATCATATTAATAAAAACAAAATGTGGGCTTAACTACCCACCTAGGTTTCAGACACTCTTTCCCAGAGTTAATAAGATACACTGTGACTATTTAATAAGGGACAAAAATATCTTGGAATTATTCTTATGTCTTAGCTGCTTGTCTATATGCTGTAAGACAGCTTTGTGCTGTGTGACAGATGTTTTCAAGTGTTATCTATATGAAGCTTAAATTATCTTGTGTGTAGCACTTTGAGGGAAACAAGAGGTAAAAGGGTAATGTGTACTGTCTCCAGGCAACCAAGTCGGTGGTGGAGACAAGGAAATGAGCTAGGCAGTGTAGTTTCTAGGTTCAGCCTAGGAACCTACAGATTTGCAGACATTGCAAGTTTTTTTTTTCATTCTGCAAGGCAGAGTGATATTAATACACAGTATAGTGGTTGTAAGTGTGCTATTTTAAAAGTTTTACATTTATTTTTAAAGTCTTTCATGGGGGCAGGACATCACATGACCCAGGTCCCTGCTGCTGGGTCATGCTCTATATTAGAAATGCCCTGAGCAAATGGGTGAGCTTGAGTGGGGTGGCCGCATGGCAACGCATATGGAGATGTGTGTAGAGACACCCGTGTTTTAGTGCATGTCTAATGTGTCCGGTGGAAACCAGGACAGGGTACTATGCTTTACTTTTGTACTAGTGTCTGTTTTCATTTTATTTAGTTTACCTACTCTTGAAGCACTATGTATCTAAAGTGTTGTAAAACTATTGGTGATGAAGAACAATTTTACCTCACATTGTACAGCTAAGTGAGCACATACAGTTCCTCTAAAGAGTCAGTGCTAGCATTAGGTTCCTCATCTCCTTATTTTATTATTTTTAGCTTCTACAGGTTTGTCATTCCTTTTGTACACCTTTTGTAGGTACATTACCTGCTAAAAAAATGGGAGACACTGTAATGATGTTGGATGCGGATATAGCCCTGAAATGTACAATCTCTACTATATAAAAACTGTCTGATACACTGCCTAATATTGACATATTTATCTGTGACAAATGTGTTAATAACAGTGTTCTAATGGAAGAAATCAAAACATTCTACAATAAACTAGAATCTTTAGAAAAAAGTCAGGCCAAAATGGCCTCAACAATAAAAGCAATTAAAGTAAGTAACAATAACCCTCATCCATTCTTTTCCTTTGCCACCGGTGTCAGAACTTATTCATCTCACCTACATACATCTCTTAATACACGAATTAATGATGTTGTCTGTACTAATTTAACTGGAAACAGTTGTTCTGACTCTACAAAACTAGATGAAAGTAGTCATAACAGAGATATGGTAGAATCCAGTGGAGCCAATACTGACTGTTTAAATAAGAAACACAATAGGGAAGATGATGAAAATAATGACAATAGTAACCAAGGATGGGCATTAGTAGAAAATAAGCATAGAGCAAGGAAAGAAAGTTAAGCAATGGGCTTTGAGCTCCAAATTTTAAACAGATTCAAGCCATCAATGTCAAAAAACAAAGAGATCCTGGGGAATAATTTTGTAGCCCTCCATGACACACAAGATGAGCCATAGCATATAAATAAAGAGGGATCACAAGTACTAAACAAAGGAAGCACCTCCTCTGCTAATATGTACACATTAAAACAACAGAAATTATATTCCCTCATCGCACCTTCATAACATACATCCTGAAGCTGTGGACTTAACCAAAGAAGGGATAGCACCATTGGAAATAGGTTTACCAGCCCCTGACTTAGCAAGTAATAGTGTGCTGGAATTGCATGCTGCCTCCATGCAGCCAGCATTACCTAATACTGAACCACAGGGTTCAGCATGGTCACAGCATGTCATTCCAAACAAGGACTCTCAAACTCCCTAACTGACACCCACACCTGTGTGTGCACCCCATAACATCATTATCACCTATGCTGCCACTGACTTTATAGGTGTCAGTTTCTGTCCTCTCTTCTTGCACTTCACTTACCTGTCCAGTGCAACTTCTAATGCACTTACCATGTGTCTGTCCTGACAAGGCCCCTCGGCTGCCTCACACTGCCCCTCTATGCCTATGCCTTTCCCTACTCTCAGCCCTCTCCCCTTCTTGCCTTCTTCCTCCTACTGCTTCTTGAGTAACTCATCGCTCAGTCAGATTATGTCAAGCAAAGTTACTGTCTAAAACCATGTACCTATAAACTGTTTTATGTTTTAGTGTCTGTTACCCTGTAACCAGCCTGATGTGGAATCTTTGTAAAAGAGCCTTGGCTCAAAGGTATTTTGTAATCCTAGGCATAAATAAATAACAACTGACCAGGAATATGAAAACTTCCTCCTTCCCCCACTCATCAATTTTTTGTTCTGGGTAATTCCATAATCAAACATACAGAAAAAATTGTATGCAGTCCTGATAAACACAATCAAATCTGCAGCACTTTGAGAGGAACAAAGATTAAAGAGATCACAAATATGTCAAAGGACAAATTAAAGAACACAACTCACAATCCATTTGTGATTGCCTATATTGGTACTAATGAAATTGACAAGTCCAATATCGAGGAAATCAAATGGGACTTAATGAAGCTTAATGATATTCTTGAAGAAAGGGGCTGTGAAATATACTTTTATTTCTTATTTTTATTTTAGTCTTTCGTAACTGGGTAAGGCCCACTAGACACAAGTGCCTGTTTTCAGGGGTGACCTGGGAGCACTGGGTGGTTAAGTGACTTGCTCAGAATCACATAGTATGCAAGTGGAGGTTGTGAGACTCAAACTCAGGTCTAGTCTGCTGGATGTACCGAGCTCATTCCTTTAACCTCTAGGCTATACTGCCATACTTATCAGAATTATTATCAGGGCAAGTTTATCAAGGCAGAAAAAAATTAAGTCAGTCAATGAAAGTCTTTGCAAATGGATCCTAACAAAAAGCTTCACTTGTGTAATGCACAGGGAAATCTTTGAAAATAATTAAAGTCTATTCAGCTGGGTTGGTCTTCACTTGAACAGGAGAGAGAGGAAGTCATTTGTTTGGAACAAATTTTGAAAAACTAATCTCAGAATTTTTAAACTGAAAAAGAAGGAGGAATGGGAATAAAACCTATCGAGGTCAACATCATATTCAGGACACAAACATCTGCATATTCTTAACAGTGAATGCAAGAAGCCTTAATTTAGTCAAATAAGATGAGCTGGAAGCATTTTCATTCAAACATGAGACAGATAATTCAGCTAACTGTGAGACCTAGTGGGATGACACCAGCATTTGGATGAGTGAAATTATAGGTTATCAGCTCTTTTATAAAAACAGAATTGATAAAAAGGGGTGGGGGTACTGTTATGTTAAAAACCACATAAATTGCCATCAAATTACTTTCTCAGATAACTATGCTGCACCTATTGAGACTGTATGGCTCTTATTACAAATTTGGAAATAGGCCTAAGATTATCTTGGAAACTGCTGCAGGCCCACATCCAGCAGTAAAGAATGTAACAACTTACTAATAAAGGATATCAGATTAGCTTCAGGTTTAGGTGATACAATAATACTTGAGGACTTTAACACACTTGGTATTACTTGGAACTGTTTGGCATGTTCCTCAGAGTTTTAAAGAGACCCAGACAACATTCTAATTGCTAATAGACTAGAACAGCTAGTTAATAAGCCAATGAGGAGAAGTAATATACTGGACCTCATGATTACAAACATGGACAATGAAATATATGATCAGTATTAGGTCCACTTTGTACTAGTGACCACTGCATGGACATATGTTCCTTACTGTCTTGTAACTCGAAATACAATAGCAACACTTTTTTAGGGATTATGAATGTGCTAACATTGGTCAAATCAATGCTTCTCTTGAAGCCATTGATTGGGAAAATGAAGTATTAAGGCATGAAACAGAAGGTTGTTGGCAAACAATAGAAAACATTACATTGGACTTAGAATACAAACATGTCCCCATCAAAACCAAATATAATAAGAAAGGAAAGCCCCACTTGGCTATCGCCCTCAATTAAGAGACAGATCAAAATAAAAGAGAAAGCATACGCAAAAAAAAAAAAAAACAGCCCCATCAAAAAGCCAAGAAGAATAAACACAAACCAGAACTGAGGAAATTAAAGTTCATGATCAAAAAAGAAAAGCAGAAACTAGAATTTAAATTAGCGTAAGCAAAATACAATAAATCTTTCTTTGCTTACATAAATAAAAGTAAAAATACTCCAGTAACAGCTGGTCCAATACCATAAACAATGACTATAAATAGTAAATTTATTTAACAAACATTTCTGTTCAATCTGTAATTAAAAATCAGCTTATACTGAGCAGTCAGAAATTATAACTAACATAAAACAAAGCTTTTCTGTGGATGAGGTTCTAGCTGCCTTAAATAAAATTAAAGGGAACACATCCCCAGGTCTGGATAACATTCATCCGAGGTTCCTGAGGGTTATAGCAGAGGTCTTGGCTTACCCACTCATGATCATATTTAACAAGTCCATTGAATCTGGGGGGGGGAGGTTCCAACTGATTGACAAAAGTCAGTATTGGTGCTGATACACAAAAAAGGCAATAGAAATAATGTTGCTAACTACAGACCTATTAGCCTTAGATCTCTGTGCAGTAAAGTCATAGAGAAATTACTAAACAAAGAAGTCAGTTACTTGGGGTTAGAAAATATTTTCTAGCATGGTTTTAGATGTGGCTTGTCTTGTATCACAAACCTGATAATGTTTATAATAAAGTTATTATACGTCTAGATAATGGAACACCAGTCGATGTGATTTTGCTGGACCTAGGGAAAGCATTTGACACCTTCCCCCACAATATCTTAGTTATTAGACTGAAAAACATAGGTATTAGTCATGGATTAGTGAGGCGGATGGAACACGCAAGCAATAGTACCCAACAAGGTGGACCATATTGGGCAATACCGGACTGCCCGGGGACTTAATGAGGCCCGATGCCACAGGCGGAGGGCCTTATAGCCCCTGGAAGATCTGGTATTGCCCATACTGCCCATCCTGGAGGGTATTATTATGCTTAGAAAATGGGCAACTGTGTCACTGTATGTGTTTGAAAAGAAATACTTTTTATGTTTATACTGTATGTTAAAAGTCTTAGCTGTTTAAGTTCTTTTTGTGATAAGATAGTTCCTCCACCTTTATTCAGGTACTTTTATCTGAAGTTGTACCTTTTGGACTAGTTGCTATGGTTACCTCCCGTACACACAGAGAGGGCTTAAGTTAAACCCTTTAGGCCATTTATACTGAGCATTATCACAACTGAGAAGCACTCTCTGAGCACATTAGGGAAAAAAACATTGAGCTGCATGGTTCAGATGAGAGGAGTTCAGATGAGATGGTCAGAAGATGCAGCTGTTGGGCAACATTGCATGATACGGCACATAAAATCAGGAAGTGGAGATGTAGAAATCTGATAGGAAACATCAGCACTCTCAATTGTTATGAGAATTATTTTTTATTTTTTTAATTTTGACTCAGCAGCTCTTTGCCAGCATTGGGAGCTGAGCTGGCGTATCTGTGTGTTAGTCAGGGAGTCCTGCTCTCTGAAAAAGGTGTGATTTAAATTAACAAAAACTGTTGTGCTTTTTTTTTTTATGGGCTTTTGAGGGCACGATCAATCAGGGGTGTAGCCAGGAATTTTAAACTTGTACTCAAAACTGATGCACTGTTGCCCCCCCCCCCCATTTTGTAAACATAAACCAAAATATGTGCTGCCATGCCACACAACAATAGCCCCCATTTGCCATGTCTGACTTGAGGTAATCAGTTTCTTCCTGTAATCCTCCTTCCTTTGTTTTTATGCCTGCCTGGTAAGTTGTTCTTATTTGTGTATTTGGCTGGTGGCATCAGTGCTCCATGGTGTACAACAAAGGCAAAAGGGCTCAGCACAACACAGACACAATGTGACTTACTTGCTTTCCTCTTTTTGTTGCCCCTGCCTGATTTGTTGCCCCACACTGATTTTTTTTACTGTACTCTGCTGAGTACAGTGTGTATGCCTGCTGACACCCCTGCGATCAAACAGAGACATAATGAACCCGTTAGGAGAAGTTGTGCTGTTCGGGCAGTTTTTTTAAATGTTTTTCTGCAGCGAGTGTGGAGGAGGTAGGGCATGTTTGGGAGAAAGTTATGGGAAGCAGTATTACAGTGCTGAGCACGTGACTCTGCTGCCACTATTTAAAAAGAAAACCTTTTTTTCTAGTTACTGCAGGGATGGAGTGGGTTAGCAGATACTTTACTTTTTGGGGAGAGTTTACTCTTGTCACAGTGGGATCTGAAAATCAATCAGGTAGTGGAGCTGAGGGAGGCAGATTACTGTAAATTCAAGCCTGTGGACCCCAGCGGTTGAAATGAGTGGCTGGAAGATGTTGATTCCACTGGTCACACTGGGAAGGTTAAATCGAGTGGGAGTACCTTGCCACATGACCTCACTTTGTGCTTTTTTTACTACCCGCATGTACTCCCTTTTCTAAAAACGCTGCACACGAAAAGCTCCATGTTTGACTACAACAGTAAATTTGGCTTATTCTTCTAAATCACAGTGCGGTCTGGATAGATGCACTCTCTGGAGGTGGGGGAAGCTTTCTCTCTCTGAGATTTAAAAGATGGTGGTGTTTTGAAATTGAAAGTTCTATTGGCACAATCATTTGGAATGTAATCAGACAGCAGAGACTGGGGCTCATTATTTCCCAGTCTCTACTGCCTAATACCAGACCGGTTAGCTGGTGGCCTAAGCCAATCAGCTTTAGGGATTTCCCCAACCCATTTTCTAATGGTTGATAGATCACACTCAGTGAATTAAAATAAATATTCAAGTATCCAATGAGGACATTGTTAGTAGCGGGGTCCCCCAGGGATCTGTGTTGGGCCCTATTCTATTTGATTTGGCCTCTATAAGTGACTTGCACCAAAACATCAAAAGTCTAATATTAAAATTTGCAGATAATATCAGATTGGGAGGTGAGGTACACACACTCTCAAAAAACATGAGACCTTGACCCGCAATTTAAAAACTATACAGGACTGGGCAACAAACAATAAAATAAGATTCAACCCAGACAAATGTATAGTTTTGCAGCTTGGAAAGAGCAACCCAATATACCTATATCACTTAAACAATGTGCAACTACGATCTGTGGATAAGGAAAGAGATCTAGGAATCATAATAACTAACAAGTTAACTTCAGTTGACCATTGTATACAAGTGACAAAAAACTAAAATAGATTAATAAGATCTATACAATGTAAGTTTGTGTCTCAAAACAAATAGTGTCTATCACCCCTTTACAGAACCTATGCAATTCCTCTCTTAGACTTTGGGTCTCCATTCTGGAACCCATATCTGAAGCATGACATCGATGTGATTGAAAGGGCTTGGAGACGGGCAACAAAAATAATACATGGGATGGTAACCTTGAGTTATAAAGAAAGAGTAGTAGAATCTGAACAATTCAGACTAAAGGGGAGAAGAAGATGAAGAGGTGACCTTTTAATGTTTAACATACTAAATTATTAAGACCTTATGGCACAATGTTATTTAGAATTTATCATCAGAACAACTAATCTGAGGTCTCATAATAGGCAACTGGACATCCCAAAAGCTAACACAAATAAAAGAAATAAATACTTCACAGTATGTGCGGCCTGTCTGTGAATCAGGCTTCCTCATTATCTGGTAAATAAGACATCATTCAGCAGTTTCAAACATGGGCTTGATAATTACAGTACTTGCTGACTAGCAGCAAATACTAGTTCACCCACAGGGAGTGGGAGACCGCCTTGATGAGCAACTGGCCTTCTCTTGTCTTATCCAAACAAGTAAACCAAGTAAGACTGAATACATAAATCAATACAAGAAACATAGAAACATAGAATTTGATGGCAGATAAGGACCGCTTGGCCCATCCAGTCTGCCCATTTCCCTACCTGACGGATAAGCTGCAGATTCTAGTTAATCAACAGCTTACTTCCTCCTGCCCCCCACTAGAATTGTCTTATGCCTCTCCCATGCATTCTTGAATTCTCCCACTGTTCCTGACTCCACAACCTCCTCAGGAAGGCAGTTCCATGCATCCACAAATCTCTCTGTGAAAAAATACTTTCTAACATTACCTCTGAGCCGTCCCCCCTCTATCTTCAAATTGTGCCTCCTTGTTCTTGCACATCTCTTCTTCTGAAAGATACTACCCTCTTGTACCTTGTTAATTCCCTTGAGATACTTGAAAGTTTCTATCATGTCCCCCCTCTCCCTCCTTTTCTCAAGGGTATACATATTAAGCTGCTTTAGTCTATCCTCGTATGTTTTCTGGTGCAGACCTTGCACCATTTTGGTTGCCCTCCTCTGAACAGCCTCCACTCTGTCTATGTCTTTGCGGAGATGGGGTCTCCAGAATTGCATGCAGTACTCCAGATGGGGTCTCACTAACTGTCTGTAGAGAGGGATAACAACTTCTTGTTTTCGACTGTTGATGCCTCTCCCTATGCATCCCAGTATCCCCCCAGCCCTCCTTACTGCCTTCTCACATTGCTTGCCCACCTTTAGGTCATCTAATATAATTACTCCTAGGTCTCTTTCAATTTTTGTTGTTGTTATTAACTCACCCCCATTGTGTACTCTTCCCCTGGGTTTTTGTTTCCCAGATGCATTACCTTGGACTTCTTTGCATTGAATCTGAGCTGCCATGTATTTGACCATTCCTCCAGCCTTGCCAAGTCCGTTTTCATTCTTTCCACCCCACCTTGTGCATCAACCCTGTTGCAGATCTTTGTGTCATCTGCAAAGAGGCACACCATTTCTTCCAGGTGCTCTCCAATGTCTCTTATAAAGATATTAAAGAGGACCGGTCCCAGTACCGAATCCTGTGGTACCCCACTAGTTACCCTCCTTTCTTCACTGTGGACTCCGTTTACTATTATCTTTTGCGTCCTGTTGTCCAGCCAGTTTTTTATCCAGGATACCACCTTGGGACCCACTCCAAGGCTGGCTAAGTCGTGTATTAATCTTTTGTATGAGACTGTGTCGAATGCCTTGCTAAAATCTAGGTATGCCACATCCACAGCCCCTTCCTGGTCTACTACTTTGGTCACCCAGTCAAAGAAATCTATTAGGTTCATCTGACATGACCTTCCTGCTGTGAAACCATGCTGCCTTGGGTCCTATGCCCCACTGGCCTCTAGGTACTCAACAATTCATTCCTTCAGAAGTTATTTCATCATTTTCCCTACCACTGAAGTCAAACTAACTGGTCTGTAGTTTCCTGCCTCTGCCCTGCTCCCACTTTTGTGAAGTGGAATCACATTTGCCCTCCTCCAGTCCTCAGGTACCACTCCATCCTCCCATGATTTGTTAAAGAGAGTAGTCAGTGGTGTTACTAGTTCTACCTTTAGTTCTTTTAGTATTCTTGGGTGAATCCCATCAGGCCCTATTGCTTTGTCCACCCTCAGTTTCAAGAGTTCTTTCAAAACCCTTTCTTCTGTGAATGGACTGGTATCGACCCCCTTTTTCAGAGTTTCCCCCTTGTTTGGTTTAGGCACCTCCCTTTCCTCATCTGTTGTGAATACTGAGCAGAACTATTCATTCAGCATCCCTGCTTTTTCACTGTCACCCTCTGCCCACATTCCCTCCCCTTTATTAAGTCTCTGTATCCCTCCCTTGGTCTTTCTTCGCTCCCTAATGTACCTATAAAAAGTTTTATCCCCCTTCTGAACAGAGTTCACTATCTTTTCCTCAGTGTGTGCCTTTGCTATTCTGACTGCCTTCCCCTGCCTCCTTCTGCTTTAACTGATAAAGTTCTCTGTCCTGCTTCTTCTGTGTTCCCTTATATTTCCTGAATGCTATCCTTTTCTCCTTAACCATCCCTGCCACCTCTTTTGAGAACCATAGTGTTTTTTTCCTTCATTTTGTTTTATTGATTTGCTTCACACAAAGGCTTGTTGCCTCTGCGATGGCTGTTTTGATTATTCCCCATTGTTTCTCCACCCCCCCTTACCCATTTGCTAGTGCTTTTCTAAGGCAGTCTCTCATTTTCCCAAAGTCAGCCTTCCTAAAGTCCAATACTTTTGTTTTTGTATGGCTTGACTCTATGGCTGTGTTTATTGTGAACCACACTGTTTGGTGGTCACTTGTTCCCAGATGGCTACCCACTTCTAAATCTGAGATCATTTCTCCTTCCCCATTTGAGAGTACCAGACCTAAGATTGCTCCCTCCTGAGTGGGTTCCAATACTAGCTGTCTGAGGCATGCCCCCTGTAGGGCATCAAGAATGACCCTGCTCTTGGATGTGCCTGCAGCAACGGTACTCCAGTTAACATCTGGCATATTCAGGTCCCCCATCAACAATATCTCCCCTTTTTCTGCCATTTTAAGGATGCCTTCTATCATTTCCTTGTCCATTCCTCCCCTGAGATGGGGGTCTGTACACAACCCTCATGCGGATCGTGGTGCCATTTCCTGTCTCCACGGTAACCCATAGTGACTCATTAACTTCCTGTTTACTCTTTAGTTCTGTTGCTTTAATCCTTTCCCTTATATAGAGAGCTACTCCTCCTCCTCTTTTACCCACCCTGTCCCTCCTGTAGACTGAGTATCCTGGTATTTTGACTTCCCACTCATGGTTTTCTGTGTACCATGTTTCAGTGACTGCCACAATATCCAGGCATCCCTCTTCCATTAAGGCCGCTAGTTCAGGGAGCTTGTTGCACAGACTACTGGCATTGGTACTCATCACCTTCCATTTATTTTTTATGGCCTTACCCCTTTTAGCCACATCCCTGTTCTTAACACCTTTTTCTGCATTTATCCATGTCCTGCTCCCTACTGACTTCTCTGCCTTGGTGTTTACCTCTCTAACTACTGCACTTTGTGGGGGGAGGCTGAGATTTCCCTGCTCCTTTCCAGTGCCTCCTCCCTTGGCTAGTTTAAATGCTTGCCAATGAAGCATTTAAACCTGTCACCTAGGATCCTGGATCCCCCCCGGACAGATGCAGACCATTGCGCCAGTATAAGTCTGCATCCCTCCAGGTGGCTCCCCAGTCCCCAGTGAAGCCAAAACCCTGAGCTCCACACCAGTTTTTCAACCATTCATTGAATCCAATGATGCGGAATACCCTAGCATCATCCTTGCCATAGACAGGCAGCACCTCCGAGAAGGTTACCATACATGCTACTTGTCTAAGGCCCCTTCCCAACTCCACAAACTCCTCTTGCACCGCTCTTATCCCATTTACAGCCAGGTCATTTGTCCCTAGGTGGACAATGACATCCAGCTCCCTCCCTCGTGCAGCTGCTCCCGCGATCCTGAGGATTCGCTTCCTGTTCCTCCAAGCCGTGGTGCCAGGCAGGCATCTTACCTCCCTATCCCCTTCCTCCCCCATGTCTACCCCCCTAATGATTGAATCCCCCACCAGGAGTTGTTTCCTTCCCCTGTGGGGTCTCATGCCACCCTCCTGTGGGTCTCCTTTGTGGAGGTTCCCAGCATCCTCCTTGGTCTCCACTGCAGGTGCCTCCATAGAGGAACCACTTTTTGCCAGAACAACATATGAATTGTGGAGAGCTATGACTGGAGGCATGCACCTCTGTTCCACCATCCTGTCCCTCCCTGAGCCCACCTTGGTCCAAACGCTCCTCTTTCTTGGCAACCTCTGAGGTAATGGTGGTGGCACTGGTGGTCCCTGGGTGGGGGGGAAGAGGTTTCACAAATCCTAGCCAGGTCAGCCTGGAGATGGGCAACCTCCTCCCTCAGACCAGAGAGGTGCCTGCAAACAGGGCAGAATCGCAGCCTCCAGAATGTCTCCCAGAACACTGCTGCTCCACAGCCATTGCACTGCACCACTCCCATCTTGACTTATTTTGTGTCCCCTCTCCTGTTGCTTTGTATGCTTATTGTCTCCTCCCTTTATGTATTTTTCCACTTACTTTCCTACTGTCTATGTGCCCTTACAACTCTCACCCTTCCTGTTCTGGGACAGGAACTTCCTGTAGTCTATAGTAGTCTCCTTCCTCCTTGCTTGGATGCAGACCTCCAGCAGGCAGGGGGAGATAAAGAGTTTTTTTTTTTTAGGTTCCTTTAAGGTTGTTGAAACTAATGTGTCTCAGTGATCCTTCCCTTCCCACTGCCAAACAGGAAGTTCCTGTTGTCAGTCAAATTCAGTGGCTATAAAACTAGAACTGGCTTTGGATGGGAAGGAGAGAAACTAGTAAAAAATCTGTAGTTCTGGACTTCTGTTTCTTGCCCTGCAACCAGTCTTCTTCTGCTAGAAACAGCCAGAAGCTGTAATTGGAGACAGCTGTTTTTGTACACCTAAGCTGCTAAGCCACACCCCCAATTAGATTCACTCTCTGCTTTCAGCAAATTAAGGTGATACTGCACCCTTCCTCAGAAAAAAAAATTACTTAAATGAGACACCCTTCTTCTAATAAAGTATCTTTTTGCTTAATCCAAACAGGTACTACTCCTGTTGAGAGAGAAGTGATTAATTAGTAAAAAATCTGTAGTTCTGGACTTCTGTTTCTTGCTCTGCAACCAGTGCTCTTCTGCTAGAAACAGCCAGAATCTGTAATTGGAGACAGCTGCTTTTGTACACCTAAGCTACTAAGCCACACCCCCAATTAGATTCACTCTCTGCTCTTAGTAAATTAAGGTGATACTGCCCCCTTCCTCAGAAAAAAAACTTTTTTTTTCACTTAAATGAGACCCCCTTCCTCTAATAAATTATCTTTTTGCTTAGTCCAAACAGGTACTACTTCTGTTGAGAGAGAAGTGATTAATTAGTAAAAAATATGTAGTTCTGGACTTCTGTTTCTTGCTCTGCAACCAGTCTTCTTCTGCTAAAAACAGCTGGAAGCTGTAATTGGAGACAGCTGCTTTTGTACACCTAAGCTGCTAAGCCACACCCCCAATTAGATTCACTCTCTGCTCTTAGTAAATTAAGGTGATACTGCCCCCTTCCTCAGAAAAAAAACCACTTTCCTTTTTACTTAAATGAGACAAGTGTCAAGTGTCAGCGTGGCTTAGTTGGTAGTCCATCCACCTTTGGACTAGAAGTTCATGGGTTCTCCTCCCACACTGGGATTGGTCTCATACCTAAAATGCTGGCACCTGAGTGCAGTATTGGGGGTACTGTACTGCTGGAGTGTGCAATCGTTTGGATGAGATGTTAAACAGAGGTCCCTTCTACCCATCCTTTTGTTGTCTTATTGGGCGTCCAGGTGTAAGTAAAATAACCCAGGGCATTCTTTGCAAAGAGTAGGGGACATTCCCAGTGTCCTGGTCAACATTCACCATCCCATAAAACTGGTTCATGCAATTGTCCATGCTGTGTGTGGGTGTTGATGTGTGATATGGCTGCTACTACACATTCAGTCACTTCACTACCAGTCTAGCATTGCTTATAATGTGCTTTGGGATACACCGTGTATGAAAAGTGCTATATAAATGCTGATTCTTCAAGTTAAATAATGCAATACACAGACCTGAGAGACATGGCATGATGTATTCCTTTCCTTTCTTTATGGGGCATTATTAGCACTCACAAACTGATGATCATGCCCAAGATAATATATATATATATATATATATATATATATATATATATATTGCAAACACTGTTAATTGAGATACCAAAGTCTTGGTTTGATAAGGCTTGCAAAATTAAGTACAACAACAACAAAAATCTTATGATGGGGTGCTACACCCAGGATTTTTTGGACAAAGCTAATTGTGCATCAAAATAGAGGGAGCCTTGGCTGCCCAGTCCAATTTTATAATGCTGCTTAGAAAACTAAGGCAGCAGTCTGTTGGACTAATCCAGAGACTAAGACAAATGAATCCAGATATAAATACAAATGTTTAATTCAAAATATAGTAGATGTAGAAGACCCTAACAATGGACTGCAGATATGAGAATTAAAATAACTACTTCCATTAAAGAGGCAATTCAGTTTACACCAAAAAAAATAAATAAAACAATTGATATTAAGTCATGGCTCTGTACTAGATTTTTTAAATGAACAATGCTGACCTAATTTTTTTTTTTTTTTACTTTCTTTGAGATCATGGATCTCTCTCCTGTAGAAGAGAAGTGCTGAACTTTGTGGTAGCTTTGATCCCAGCTCTATAAAATTATTTGGCATGTATAATTCCCAAATCAGTAAGCCATCCTTGTCACCTTGGTTTTGTATTCTTACTACAGTTCACTGTTTGGAGTGCCCAAAGCTGCAACATTGAGTCCCTTTTTTCTCTTTCCAGATGCATGCCATGAGCCAGGAGTCAGAGTTGGAGATCAGAGGCTGGGAGCCCTGTGGTTGGAGGAGCCCTGCAGAGTGCAGAAGTGGCGGGAAGAATCCTTGAATGATGGATGCTGGGGGAGAGACAGCAGGGTGGAGAGAGTGAAGTGAAGAATGGACCACCAAAGATGGAGCCTTGTCCCAGGAATTGTTATCAAGGAGGAAAGTGATGGGTGGTGTTGAAAGTAGAGATCAGAAACAATGCAAAAAGCACTGAGATATTAATGGGACTACCAGTGATAGACTTTGGAGTTTAACATTACTGACAGCAAAAGTTTGAGTTTGAGCATGAATGAGTGACTAAAGGGGAAAGAATACTTTCAAGAAAACTAAAAATTCAGAAAGTTAGAAGCCTAGCTATCCTAATTAGTAGTCCATGGTTAGTTAGTAAAACTGAAATAGGATCACATTAGTTAAAAGGAAAGCCCAGTATAAAAATGAGTAGAAGTATAAGAACAATAAGAAAAGATAAGAATAAGTACTAAGGAGTTCAAATTATTAATACAGGCTAAAAGAGTAGTTTTAATTTTGCCGGATATTCTTGTAATTTAAGATGTTTTATGATTTTTGGTTTGTAACATTAATGTTGCATGTGTATGATGTTTGATTTTTAATTTAATAAACTTCAGCTTCTCCTTTTGGGGGTGTGGCTGCAGCTGTGTTTTAATAAAGTAAACCAAACTAAAATATCTGGGCACTTTGCTAGACCAATACTTGACATCCATGAGGGCAGTATACATAATTTGTTTCACAGGGGGAGAGAACCACGCCAGCTCATTGTATGTATTGCATCATTAGGAGTTGGGGGCAGCCTATGGTGAATCTTCACTTTGTTTTGATCAGGGTGTTGATTTTATCAAGGTTGGTAGAGGTAGCACCTGAGTAGATTATGTATGTATTGTCTATATGAGGAAGGATGGATTGTTCCATAATAATTTTTCTGATGGTACGATGCAGACACTGCTTTATTATCGATAGGGTACACAGCTTGCTGTATGTATTGGTTACCATCTGGAAGATGTGCTCCAATTAGTCAAGTTGCTGGTCCAGGTGGAAACTAAGGTATTTGTAGGAGGAAACTGATTCTAGGCAGAACCCAGCTGGGATGCATAAAATTAGAGTGAGGGTGTTACAGCTGAGCTAATTCCTGGTGCTGAACAACATGGACACCATTTTCTTTTGATTCATGATGAAGTGACTTTCTAAGAACCATTTTTGTACTACGGTGAAGTCTTGTTGGAGTTGACCTTTCAGTGGGTGGAGTAGAGCTGCCGGCTACCTAGATAACATAAGTGTCTTCATACTTGTGCATGTTGTTGACAGTGAGAGAGTTGGGTAGGTCATAACTGTAGGTATGGAAGAGTAGGGGCCCCAAAACTGAGCCTGGTGGGACCCTGAGGGTAACTGGTAGGGTGGGGGGGCATTGGCCAAGCATGATAGATTGGGCTTGGTTGGTCAGGTATGACTGGAACCATGCTAGAGATGAGCAGGAGACACCAGTGTTGGTTAGATTGAGTAGGAACAGATGATAATCCACAGCGTCAAGGGCCTTTGCTAGGTCTATAAAGATGGTCCCTCTGCCCAGGCCCTTGTTCATGTTGGCATATATATGGTTGATGACTTTAAGAAAAGAGGAGGAGGTTGAGTGTTTGGAGTAAAATCCAGATTGGTAGGGAGTTAGAAAGCTAATTTGGGCATAATAAAAGGGTAGCTGTCTGCTGAAAAAATCATCAAGGGTTTTGGAGAGAATGGGGAACAGAGAGATAGGCTAATAGTAGGAGTGTTAGTTGATAGGGGCAACCTTTATTGATTGGAACTACCAGTGCATCCTTCCATCTGCAAGGAAATGTGCTGGTACATAGTGATCTATTAAGTATGTGGGTGATAGGGACAGCTATTGCTGGAGCACCAATTTTGAGGAATTTGGGTGGGATGCCATCAACTCCCCAACTGGGTGCTGCATTTAGTGACCAAAGCTCTTTGTGAACACCAGCCACTGAGATTGCCTGCAAGCAGCAGTTACCACTGGTGGGTGGATTGGCTAGTGAAGGGGAAGGGAGGTTAGGAATAAGAGCCCTGGGGCCTTCTGTGATGTATTGGTTGAGGGCATCAGTGGTTAAGTTGGGACCAGGTGGGTCCTCTGTCCTGCTGGGGGAGGGTTTAATTAGATTATTGACCACATTCCAGAATTTTAGAAGGGTCAAGGGCATTGCAAGATATCTTGCTCTGGAAGTATTTGGCTTTGGCTAGTAGTACACTCCAGGTACACTGATTCTGAAGTGTGGAGTAGGCTTGTCAGTCCTCATGAGGTGCCCACTTGACTTGTGCCTGACCCAAGTCATGTCCTTCCACTGGAAGGGTTCAATTATGTCTGAAGTGATTCAGGGGAGGTGGTGGCTACTGACTTTGTGCTGTTTATTTGGTGCATGTTTGCCACAGATATCTAGGAATATAGAAAGAAAGTGTGCCAGTGCCTTGTCCAGATCAAGGGCTCACAGGACAGGGGACCAGTTGGCTGATAGGGTCTTTTGGTGGATTTAATTTTCTGCACACAATACATCATACAATAGTCACTGAAAATATCTGCCAAGGTGCTATCATAAAAGCAACAGTCAAAGGTGGGGGGGATAGTCATCATGGACTATTTACACTCTTACAGCATGTGTTTAAGATTATTGTAGGACCCCATGAATTATGTTAGGCTGGCTTCAGACCCTTCAGACAACCTAAAAAGGGAACTAAATGAAACCATAAAAGAATTAGTGCTCTCACACAGTCTAAAAGAGTGGGAGGGAGATTTCCTCATTCAGAAACATCCTATAATTCCAGTATTTTACACTATTCTAAAGATACATAAAAATGCATTAGATCCACTGGAACATACCATTGTCTCGGGCATTAGTAGTCTATTGAAATCTGTCTCTAATTACATCAGTCATCACCTGCAAACTTTGAAAGAAAATATACCTAAAGTACTTACATTAGAGACACAGAGCATTTTATCAACATTATTCAAAACACATCCAACACTACAAATGAAAGTGAAAACACAGTATAAGTTACATGTGGTGTTTCAGACCTCCAACTTCAATACACCACAGTGATGGAGTGACAGCAATGGGGAGCCTGCTGGACACTATGGAATTACGTATTCATCCCAAAACTAGAACTTTAGAAGCACTGATGAATTTATCTTATCCAAAAACTATTTTAGGTTTAAAGAAAGTTATTTTGAGCAAAGTCATGACACAGACACGGGGTCCACCATGGCTCTTGGCTATGCAAATGCCTACATGCACGAATCTGAGAACAGAATGGATGAAAATCACAATCCATTTTTTGGGACATAAGAATGTATAAAAGATAGATAGATGATTTATTCATGCTTTGGACTGTTTGAACTCATGCACACAGCAGGTACAATTTACATGTAATTCAAGGAGGGAGTCCATAAAATACTTAGATGTACTGGTGAAATTCAGAGGGAATGGCCTTATAACAACATGGTACAGAAAAGACGGAATCTGTAGGAAATCCCAACAACTGGAATCCCGACAACAAAATGCCCGACAACACAATTCCGACACGGTTGAAATCTCACCCAAAAATTCACCAACTAATCAAATCCCGACAACCGGAATCCCTTTTGATAAAATCCCAAAGGTCTACAACACAACACATTGCATGGCAAACTGAAGAACTGTGAAAAAACATTGCATAGTTACTGCAGTTGATAAAAATAAAGATCAGGTAACAAGTGTCTCTCTTGCTTGAATAATCTAACTGGCCTCACCTTTGAAAAGAAGTGTTGCACTTGTATTTTCTTCTTTGAACTGGCATACATCCTCTGTCATTTCTTTTATTTTTCTTCAAACAGGATGGAGTACTGTCTCTGGGAATGCACGTGAACAAGTATGAGGCAGATGTGCAGAGACGTAAATCAATCCCCAATGACTGTTGCAATAGCTTACTACTGCTGTACTTCATTTCCTTAATTGGGGTTGACTGTCTCCCTTTGGTTGTGCATGATTGGGGTTTCAACAGACCATTGGATGAATCGGTTGAGCAATCGTTTTTCACAAGGTACAGTAATTTACAGTGGTTATATGGTCACTTGTAACAGATAGGGACACTGGTTACCCGATCTTGATATTTTTCAACAGGAGCTAACTGTGAGAGCAAGTGCAGTGCAATGCAATGAGAGAGCTAGTACAGTGATACAAGAACAGCATGTTCTTTTATTTTTAATAAACTGCACTAGGCCACTACAGCCAATTACTTTTGTAAATTACCTTGTAAAAAACGATCCGATTCTTCCAATAGTCTGTTGAAAACCCGATCCAGTGACAGTATTCTGTCTAAAAAATAGCAGAGGTAGTAAAGCAGGACATGCTTTTCTGATGTATGCCTTTTCTTTATACAGGGTGAGCTTAAAAAAAAGGTTAAAAGTAAAAAGTAAGTGAAAACAGACCCTAAAGGATACTCAGGATTTAATCATGAATTGTCAGGGTTTCATTAAGTCAAAATTATACCAGTGTCGGCATCGTCCCTCTCAATCTTTTGTCCCACAGATATGGAACATTGCCTCTCAGAATGTGGAACAAATGAGCAAAATGTGGACCACTTAATCAGATCTTTACCTAAGAAGATCAGGACACTTTTAAAATGTTTGCATTTATGTTCAGAAAGTTTATTAATTAAATAATATATTTTTTGCATCATTTACTATAGATTTTTGCTTCAAAATGTTAACACTGAATGTGGGACAAGTCCTCACAATGTGGAACAGGGTGCTTTTGTGAAGTAAAATGAGGAGCGTTCCTGGTAATGTGGTACAGTTGAGAGGTATGGTTGGCATTTTAGTAATCGGGATTACAGTATCGGACAATAGTATGTTGGGATTGCATGTGTCAGGCTTTCATACCCAACCTTTAAAAGACATGGCAAGAAACACAATTCTTCATGCATACAGTTTCCACTTGGAGAACCTGATCAGCAGCATTCCCTACTCTCAGTTTTTGTGAATACGTAGAAATTGCGATATAGAAGAAGATTTTAAAAATGAGTTGGAAATTCCATAAAAAAGATTTACACAAAGAGGGTATGGGTAAAAGACACTATGTGGAGCAAGAAGTCGTATTCAGGGTACCACACAGCTACAGGCACTTAGAGGTACATCAAGGACAGAAACACAACCCAGAATAGTGTTCGCTATCAAACATTTGCAGAAATTTAACAACTGCATCAGTGTAGAAAACAGCTCCAATTTAGGAAGCTGCTTGGAAGTTAAATAGCCCTGCTGAACAAAAAGAAGGCAGCACTCAGTCTGGAGCTCTGGAAGCTAAAGAAATACTAGGACTATGGGGTTAAATGTAGCACTAGGCTCACTAGTAGGGATTTACTTGGTAGCAAGCACTGGAAGTAGGTGGGCACTTATGGAGAGAGACTTGGAACCAAGCAGCTCTCAGTAGGAGAGATGATTAATGCAAATTGCAAAACCAGCAGTTTAAAGCAATAAACTGAAGTAGCTTTCCTTATTATGTATACATTAATTTTTACATTACAGTAAGGAACTGGTTCTCACCAGAAAACAAGCAGAACTAGTAATTTTCTGAGCTTGTTGAGGCAGGGGAAACTGGAGCAATGTCCGAAGAGCAAAAAGGGCACCAAGATTCAAAAAACAGAATCACTGGCTGGGGGCAGTGTCCACTGGAGGAAATTCAGAGAGTGTACCTTCATTTGGCTGATCATCAGGTGGGGAGCAGCTCCAGCTGAAATGTAATACAGGTAATTCCCAGAGGGTCAGTGCACAGATTGTGGATATAAGGGAACACCACACTCATGCTGGAGGAAGGATAACGGTAGTAGGCAGGACTAGCAGAAAACAAAGAAGTAGGCAGGGCTGGTAGAGGTGTGCTGAGAGAGGACAGAATTAACAGGGCTGAGATCAGATCTTATGAAAGGGGAGGAGACAGAGAAGTAAGGGGCAGAGGACAGGAAATCACAGAGGTAGTCAGTAAAGAAAAGTACAACCTAACCAAAGGTTACCCAACAGTTTAGAACTAGAGAAATACAGTGAAAAAATATGTTCATTCATTACAGTTAAAAAATGTTGCCTTAGCATACATCACTTAAGATAAATAAATTCAGACTTATAGAAGGAACCAGCAGTTACCAAAAATAACAGTTTATGACAAAATTTACAATAGACAATTTACGCAGTACTGAATCAGTGAGCAGTGAGCACCCCCTTCCCACCAGCCACCATGTAAAAAATATATATATATATATATATATATATATATATACACACACACACACACATATACAGTATATATCTCTCCTGGTGTCTAAAGCCCCCCCGCAATCGCTGGCCACAATGATATGATTAAATTAGTCTAGTGATCCCTCTTCCCCCATCAGGTAGTGGCCTACCACCCTGCTCCCCCCAACCTAGATGTAAAAAAAAAAGGGGCAAATCCTTGGAGTCTAGTGGTCTCCCCTTCCCCTGCTAGTCGCTGGTCCCAACAATATAAAAAAAAATTTCTTAACTCCCTGGTGTGCAGTGGACTCTTAAATCCCTGGTGTCTAGTGCACGCTCATTCATTCATTCATTCAGAGAGCTCAGTCGGGCTGCCAGCCATGGAGGTGAGTGGAGGTCTGTGCCAGCGGCCAGCTCAGGGTCAGGATGGGGGTAACGAGGGGTGGTGAGCCACTACCTGACATGGTGAGGGTCCACTAGACACAGGAATTTAAGATTTTTATATTGTTGGGGCTGCAATTGGTTAGGGGCCACTAGATGCTAGGGATTTATTTTTTTTTCATATTGGGTGGAGGAAGAGCAGAGTGGTGGACACTACCTGATGGGATGGGATGGGGTGGGGGTTCACTAGACACCAAGGGTTAAAGATTTATTTTTATATTGTTGGGGCGGCGATCATCAAAAGGCATCAGCCACTAGACACAAAGGATTTAAGATGAATATATATATATATATATATATATATACACATACACACACACATATATATATATATATATATATATATACTGGATATATATATATATATATATATATATATATATATATACAGATATAGATATATATACACACATATATATACATATGTATATTGGGTCTGATGATCGGTGGAGGGGCCACTAAACACCTTGGATTCATTTGATTCACAGTTTGTAACTTCTCTTTGCTTTTGGGGTTTTTAAAGTGCAATTAGCACTTAAAACCCCCCAAAGCAAGGTGAAGTTACGAATAGCAAATTTTCCTTTGATGGCCGCAATTTCAGGAACTGACCCACGGAGGTGAATTCGGCGACCTCACCAAAACTTCACAAGAAAAGTAAAACTTTGTTGCATCTCTAGTACTGAGGGCATGATGAGTACAGTACATGAGAACACCGCCCCTGCACTTGGGGCAGTCTTGCCTGTGAGATGTGTATCCAGGGAAGTTGGTGGCTGAGGAGGAGATTGGAGGGAGAGCCAGATTTTTGTTAGTATCAGAAAGACTGGATAATTCAGGGTCACCCAAGTTTTGACCAAGTCAATCTTAGAGAGTAGGTTCCTGATATTAATCATTTCCCCATTTTGATTTTGTGCAGCATTTCTTTTTACATTTGAACTATTAAAAGGAGTACTGCTTTTAACATGGCTCAAACTAGCTTTGCATCTGCATTTTTACTACAGGAAAAGTGGGTTTAGTACTCAGTCTAAGATATAAAGAAGGCTTGGAAAGCTGTATCTTTTTAAAGTGTGGGTTGTTGTTTATTGCAAATTACAAATGTGCAAAACAAGCAAGTAATGCCTGGTCCTACATACAAGAGAACTAACTGGAGCGCCAATGTTTCATGCCCTCATGCTCCCAGCACTTTGTCAAGGTGTGAAGCCCCTTATTGTCAGCTCAGTTTATAGCAAGCGAATATTAAATCACTGTTAATAAAGTGCAGAAATGGTGACTGCTACTAGTGGTGGGCAAAGTGGGCTCAATCCGCTCCTCGAAGTGATTCGCGGTGCAAAGCTGGATTCGCGGAGTGCTCTGCAATGCGAAGCGGAGTACTTCGCATTATAATGAGGAATGCGAAGTGCATTGAAAACAGTTACTTCGCATTACTCAGCCTCCACTGGTCATTTCTCTTTCAATTTTTAAGGTTAAGTACATTGATGGCAGTTCGCTTCGCCTCACTTCGCCTTGTTTTTGAGCTCCGAAGGAGGATTTTGCAGTGATTCATGGGAGTTCAGGTCACATGGGCTCTATATTGATCTGCATAGCCTCAGTTCGAGGTAGTATGAGTAGGAAGGAGTAAGAGACAGTGTGCTCTGATAGCTGTCTGTAGGAATCTTTTAAAAGCTGTTCAAAAAGCATTTTTGCTTTTTTCGTCGATTGTAGAAAACCCTCCTGTGCTCACATCATCGAGCATTTTTGTTTGTGTGTGGATTTTGAATGTAAATTTATAACATTAAGTGTGTGTGGTGAAAGACAGTGAAGTGTTCTGTGTGGAAGAGGGGCATATCTGTGTGTAGGTAGATTTAAGTTGGAGAACTACTGATTTCTTTGTGTTTTGGTAATATTTTTGTTATATAACTGACTGTGTTTCTGTACACATAGTAAAATTGTCAGTGACAGTACAAATTTTCTTGCTGCTTGTTGTGTGAATGTGGTGCAGCATTTCATAAGGTTGTTTAAATTACAAATTTACATTACGTGGCACTGATTACACTGAACTTTTGCATTTGCATCGCATGCCTCATTCAGCTTTGTACACAAAGTGTTCTGTATTGTATGTGCAGTGTTGAGTGCATCAAATACAATACACCTTTTAAAAATTGTGACACAGATCAGTGTAAGTGCAACTAAGCGCAGCAGAGTGAACCTGGTATCCACTGTAGCTGCCTGATTTTGTACTGCGATCATGTTCTCTGTTCTTAGTGTTGCTGCTTGTAGTGCCGTAAAAATCAGCACTGTCTGTATTCAGTGCCCCCCCCCACGCTGAAAAGGTATTTTTTACCAGACTGGATTGTTTTTGTGACCCCATCAGCACCACTGGTTACTGAAGTTGTTTTAATTCCACGACAGTATCACAACACAGTAGTCTCTTATCTGTTGCTGAAGCCACAGTTGTTTATTTTGCTTGACATCCAGCTAGCGAGTAGAGATCTTCCAGTCATAAAGTGAACCTATCAAAATCTGAATTTGGTAATAATATTTGTGGTTGATCCCCCAAAATGCCTGCAAAGAGACATGCAAGTAAAGCTGTTTCTGGCCATGGCAATGTTGGCAGTAAGAGGGTCTGTGGGCGTGGTAGTAGTACGCGGACAGAGAAGTGCATTGCTGATGTGAGGAAAGGTATTTTGCATTCAATGTTTTTTACAGCCCAATCAGTAGCTTCACTGATAGTTGGAGGAGATGATGTTTTCCCAGCTGATGGTGTTAGTGTTATTGGTGTTAGTGGTGGTGGAGGTAATGTTAGCATTGTTGTGTCAAGTTCTAATTCCGACCAGTGTAGCGTATCCAAACATATTGAGTGTGAAGCAGTGCAAGTGAGTGACAGCGTAGATGATGTCATACTTGCCAGTAACATCCCATTAACTGAACCTGATTCTGATGTTCATGTCAACGATAGCATGCAATGTGATATTCCATCCACCGTGGCACTTAACGTCACTCATTTTCCATGCAACAGTGATTCACAGTGTGGTGAAAAAATATCAAGTGATGATGGCGTAGATGCTGATGATGAATGTAATGATGCTGGTGATGATGATGTTGCTGTTGTTGCAACATGCAGTCCACATGTTAGCATCCAAGCAGAAGATGTGGATGTGTGTGACAGTGACGTTGATGAATATGATGATGATTTAATTGACCCCAGTTGGGAACCGGAGAAAAGAAATTAAAAGTGGCTGTGTCTGAATCTGTTTGCAGGAATCCCACCACTCCGTAAAACTTGTGATTTACCGGTTGTACTGGATGATGATGATGATGATGATGATGATGATGATGACAATGACCCAGTACTCAATATTATAGGTACTCATGGTGGACAGTTGCAGTCCAGGTCTGCTGCAAATATTGCAAACAACAGATTGTATTAGTAGTTGACAAGATGTGTCTCTGAAATGTAACTTGGTTGACAATAGGCATTGAGATTTGAGAACCAGGGAGGGACACATAACAGTGAAGTTGCAAGTTTTAAGAAGTCATTCATTTCTTTTTTTAGGAAAATTCACAATACTTTGTTGTTCTGTCAAAGTGGCCTTAGCCAAAAAAAAGTTTGTCAACATGATCAGGCACACACCCCTGCCCGACCCGAGATTGGGCACGCATGCAACATGCAGAAGTCATTTCATTCGATGACCATGACCATCATTAAGAACTGGACTCCAGAAGGATGCTGATGAAATCTGTGAAGAAATAAAAAAATAAGAAACCATTACAGACAAAACTGAAAATATGACCCCCCCCAAAAAAAAGAAATACTTACCTTCATGTGCTTGAGAGTTATCCATTTCATTTAAGTGCAAAAATTCTCATTGAGCACTGGATGGTGCACAGCAACAGTTCGGAGATGGAGTCACCTGTGTATGATGCAGAACAATAGCATGAGTACATGTCCATGTCAAGTTCAACCCCCCCCTCATCATCACCTAAAAATACACAACCGTACAGTATATACTGTATATATACAGTATATACAGTATACAACTACTCACCAAGGCTACTATTACTGTACATCCAAAGGGCACCTTTCAATCCAGTTGAGATGATCACTTTTCACTTTTCTGCACACAAGGAAGATGTATTGTGGGCCTGCAGAAAAAATCTAGGGACTCTGTGCCACTTTTGTGCGCATGACTGAGTGCGCCATAAATTCTGGGGGGACTTTGTATGTACTGAAACAGTCTCATTTCACTGTGTTACTACTTGTCAGATTTCTGCACACAAGGTGGATGCACTTTGGGCATGCAAAACAAATATGGGGACTCTGTGCCACCACTGCATGCAGGAGTGCTGCGCAATAAATTCTGGGGGACTTTGCATGTGGTGTGATGATACCATTTTACTTCCTTAGCATGTGTCAGTTTGCTGGACGGAATACAGATGCATTTTGTGTGTTGTGATTGTGAGCACATAATGTCATAGTTAAATTATAAATTACAGCAGCATTGCAACAATGTGCTGACAATTTTGACCTATAGTTTTTTATGCTATTTTACATCGCCGCTGGCACCGCTTCCGGTGCAGGCCACTAGTTACCTGATGACTTGTATGATACCCTTCTTTTTACAGTTTGTGTCTGCCTTACTACTTTTTCTCATGTCTGAGAATAAAAAAGAAGCACACCATTTAATATTGTTCTGACCAGGTTCTTATCACTATTTTTAGCTGTTTTTGAACAACTATTGTTCTGTGATGTCATAAAACACTGCCTGCTGCATAATTGTTAATTTGACAACAGAAATAATATACAACAACTGATGAAGAAAAACAGTGCAAAATACTGACGAAGAACTGGTCTGCACCATATTAAAAGGAGTGCTCCTTTTATAATCTCACACATGAAAAAAAGTACTAAGGAAGACTCAAATACTGGAAAGAATAGTATCATACAAGTCAGGATGTAATTAAAGTGGCAATGTAAAATAGCATAAAAAAGTATAGGTCAAAATTTTCAACAGATTGCTGCACTGCTGCTTTAAAGAGATTCACCAAGTTACATAGTTATGGATGGTATTACACCCAATATATTGGTGCCTAACCTTAAGGGGAATCTTTCTTGCTCTACATGTCCTTAAATAATGCAATACTTTTCTGGCAAAAACATTCGTAATTTCGGTAAAATGGGTCCCAAAGGACTTCCCATTCTGAAGAGCCGCCCAAGTTCTGCTACCTGCGTTCAGCAACGTTGTGGTGAAATGTGGGCATGTTTCAACTAACAAGAGTGTTGTTAGAGGAAACGTGCCCACATTTCACCACAAACTGACCATTATAACATAAAGAAACTTTTGGAAAGCTGCCAGCCATTCACTATAATAAAGCACGCCTCCATGCTCTCCATGGCATCATGTCATAACATTGCTGAGCAAGTTGGCGGAACTTGGGAGGATCTTCAGAACGGGAACTTGGGAAGTCTTCTGGGCCCCGGTTTACTGAAATTATGAGCGTTTTGGTCAGAAAAGTATTGCACTATGGAATGTAAGGACATGTGGAGAAAGAGAGATTACCCTGGAGGTAAGTCACCCCATATAAGGAACATGTATGACTGTATGTGCACGTATATATTTAAAGGGAAGCAGTCAGCAGCATGAGCTCCTACGTCCTGCACAGTGCAAGGCTTACCCTTCGGTTAAGTCTTTTAAGTATGTTGCAGCATTTTTCTCGTGCCGCAACATACTTTATTTTAAGAAACAAAGGTCAGTGACCCAGAAGGATGCCGGATGCTATGGGGGCCACATTATGTGTAAAGGAAAGGTGCAGTGGAGATGCACCATATGCTTCAAATAGTTTTGTATTGAAGTGCATTGTGCGTCGACGTTGCACCTTTATGCACAATAAAGCCCCAATAGCATCTGCCATACTACCGGGTGGCTGATGTTTATTTAGTATAATAAAGTGTTTTGTGGTATTGGAAAATTGCTGCAACATACTTAAAAGGCTTAACTGGATGGTAAGCCTTGCAGGGGGCAGGATGCAGGCACTCCTGTTGCTGACGGCTTCCCTTTAAACTAATGCTGTGGCCTTCCCTCTGTCTGGTATGAAACAAGCAAAACACAAAACAGTACAGCACTGGGGGGGGGCAGAAAACAAAACCTAATGCTCGATCCCATGATGTTCCAGCAGCAGATGAAGCATCGACACTATTTGTAGCAGCTCTTGCTCAATCCGCTCCATCTGCTGCTGGACAGCACCCATCCTCTGATCATTTTCCTTCATTGCAACCCACAGCAGTGCTACTTCTGACTACATTGCAGGCATGGTGGACCCCCCTGCTGTGGGAGGAAGGACAGGTAGTGGTGGTGAGGGTGGTGCTGGTGGCAGTGGTGGGGGTAGTGGTGGAGCAGCGGCTGCTGCTGTGGCCCTCCTCCTGCTCTGGTGATGTACAGCAGCAGCACCCACTGCCACTGCCACAGAAGGGCCAGCAGGTGGAAGCCTGGCCTGTTCTGTGGCAGCCTGCCACTCCACCTTGTGGTGGTTCAGCATGTGTGTCCTCTGGCCCCCAGTCCCCAGATGTGTCCCTGGGAGCCACCGCACACCTGCACACCACAAAGCAGGCACACCATAATGCTCCTGTCCCCCTTAACACAGTTGAAAAACTGCTAGACTATAGAGCTGCGGGGGGACCAGGCACAACAGGGGCAGATGTATTGCCAGCAGCAGTGTCATGCCCCTGTGGGGGCTCCACCTGCTGCTGTGGAGTGGGAGGTGCTGCTGCTGGAGCTTCTGCAGCTGGTACAGATGGTGGTGGTGGTGGTGGTGGTGGTGGCGGGCAGACTTGCTGGATGTGGCGGTGGCACTGGTGGTGCTGCTGCTTCCGGGGGGGGTGGATGAAATATTCTGGAGCGGTCCCATGACACCCGCCCACACTGACCCCCATGTGTCTGCACTCCCCTCTGTCCAACACAGGCCACAGACTGTCCCTGGTCCATAACTCTCCTTCCCTCTCCACTCTGACGCATCACGCGACGAAGACCAACTCACACATGCACACACACACAAACACACACACACTTACACAAAACAAAACTTATAAAACAAATAAATCAGTCACAAAAAAAGAACTCAAAACAGTACAACAAAAACTAAAGAATTAGCTTTTAAAAAAGCTGTTGGGTTTTATGATGTTGAAGCAAGTTAAACAACAAATACACACTCCTCTCCTACACTATCATTCCTTCTCCTATCTCTACAAAGGAGAAAGTGAAAGTATCTGCTGGTATGACTCACTTCCTGCCTGGCTGGCTAAAGCAGAATGTGACTTACAGTAATGTTAGCCATGTGATGTGTGTGGGGGGGGGGCTGCTTAAAGTGCCTATTGCTATCATTCTGCCTTACTTCGCGTTAAGGCAGAATAACAATGAGAAGTCAACTCATTATGAAAAGGTGAAGTCAGTACTCCTCAATGTCCACTTCTCGTAGCCTGCAACTAATGCGAAGTGGGCACTTCGAGCTCACTTTGCCTGTGAATTTTAAATTCGCTGCATCACTAACTACTACATAAAAAGTGTTAACAAGCCTACCATATGATTAAATATGTAGAGAAATTAGAAATATGTATAAAGATCAATATATGTGTAATTATAAATAATATAAATGTATTAATTCACAAACCTTATTTTCTCTGGGGTCTGGACCTGGTTCAGGATTGAAGATCTGTAAAAAACAAATACAACAGATACAAGTTTTACAAATTTTATAGTTCATTCTGATTATTTAATCTAGCCCATGACTGTGCCCTCAACTTGTAAATCCAAAAAGCCTCCATATACGCCATGTGTTCTGCCTGAATCTCACCCTCTGGGTATTAACAAAACTTTTTCAATTCCCACAAAAACTGCGCAATGCTCCTCAACATTACCTGTACCTTCTGCATGAATTGCAAGGGCTGAACTGCCATTTTTAGAATGTATCACCCTGATGTGTTCCCTTATACTCTCCTTAAACGTACACCTAGTGCAGCCAACATAAAAAGACCCACAGGCGCATGTGGCAAGGTAAATTACATCAGTCATGTCATGATTTATAAAGGCTTTGATTAAAATGGACTCACCATTTTAGGGTTAAGGAAAGATGTTGTGACACCCATTGAGGTACAATGCTTACTCTTGCCACACCATCTGTAACTACTGGAAATGGAAGGAACCTGGTAGTCTTTTTCTGTGGCAGTTCCTGAAAACTATGGACAAAGTGTCACAAAGGTTTTTGGCCCTTCCATATACAAATCTGGGTGAATTACTAACACAGTCCCTGAGACCTGGTTCACTATTAAGAATATCACAGTTCCTCAACACAATTCCTTCTACTATCCTGGATTCCATTGTTATGAAGTAACAAAAGTCGTCCTATGATCCTGGTTCCTTACATTCTGCCTGACAGTAAGTAAACTCTCCCTGCACATGTTATTAACCTCCCTTCTGGCCCTTTCAACAACATCCTCCTCATTGCCCCTTTCTCAAAATCCCACATCCATGTCCTTAGCCTCCTGCTCATACACTTCCTGGGAACACAGTTCCTTTCCAGGCACATGAACTGTTCCTTGGGTATGTTGGTTATGATGTGGTGGTGGTGACAACCATTGCCTTACACTAAGTTGTTGTCATCTGTGCGTTTTCCAAACCACTGCTAAGGGGCGTACCACAAGGCTCTATTCTTGGCCCTATCCTCTTTGCTATTTATATAAACAATATTGATGCCAACCTCACTCAATCTAACATTCATCTGTTTGCTGATGATACTGTATTATATGTCAGCAATCCCTCACCTTCCAAAGCCTGTGAACTGTTACAATCCGAATTCTCCATTCTGCAGCACAATCTACTTGACAAAAACTACTTCTAAATAAAAAAACAAAAGCTATGTTCTTTGCCACAAAGAGTTGCACTACCATTACCCCAGCATCCAACACCCTACATTTATCCACCATTACTTGGAGAGAAACTTGAATTTGTTGATAACTTCAAATACCTTGAGTCTGGATAGATAACAGGCTTGACTATTCTGTCCATATTGAAGAGCTACTTAAAAAGTTAAGACAGAGGCTCGGACTATTTTTAGAATAAAACATTACCTAAACAGTGATTCCAAAAAGGTTAATTCAGGCCTCATTCCTATCCCTCATTGATTATGCTGATTTTCTCTACTGCCATTGTTCAAGTCATCTCTTACATAAACTGGACACCCTATCACAGGTCCATAGATTTATTACTGACTTCCCTCCAGCACCCATCATTGCTCCCTTTATATGGCAGTCAACTGGACATCATTGCAACACAGAAGAAATAGAATGCTGTTATCTGGATATTCAAAGCGTTAACAGGCAAACTACAGACCTATATCACTGATTGCTTTACCCAAATTACAACTAGGCCATACACCTTAAGGATCAGTAAACTCATCATATTAAAGGTCCCCAATGCCTGCACCCGGTATGGGAGGGCTGCTTCAGCTATTCCTTAGCAGTTGCATGGAACTCTCTCCAAAAATCCATGAAGCTAGATAGCCTACTACCTCTGGCATCCTTCAAAAGATTGTTCTCCGCCCTTTTCCAGAGCTCTGCAATTGCTTTTAAAGCCTAATCCTCTACCTATCTGACCCACCTTCCTTTTCCATCCATTATATTAATTCAATTTCTTTCTTCGAATCACCTATTATATTCTCATAAAACTAGTTAGACCATATTATTTTATTTTATGCCTGCTATACCCTTTGTCCCCTTTTTTCCTACAGGCTAAATGGTTCTACTGTTACTTGTATATATGTAAATTGTTGTATATAATCATTTCATGCCATTGTATTGCTATTTATTCTATTTCTTGTCTATGTAATAATACTTGTATCCTCATTTGTATGACCACTCAGGTCCATCTTGTAAATGAGCTTTGCTCAATGATGTTCGCCTGAATAAATAAAGATTTTGATTGATTGATTGATTGATTGAGAGTGCTACTGACCCTGCTGCCCTCTTCCATAATAATTTTAAGGTCCAATAAATAAATTTCTTTGTGACTCTTTACTGACCACAAACATTAACCCCAGGGCCCTTCTCTCCAAATATTGTTGAAAATTCTGCAGTTCTGATATGGACTCCCTGGCACACTAAAAAACAATTGTCAATGTATCTCTTCCACTGATTAATATTCTTGTGGAAGGGTTCTTTTCAGTACATATCATATTGTCCCCCTACATTCCTATATCCAAATTGATGTATCTGCAGGCAAATGTAGCATGACCAGGGAATGAACAGCCACCTATGAGTGTCGTGGAGACAATAATGATTAAACACACCCTCAAATGAAACAGAAGTGGCTCAACAAATCGCTCTATGCAGAAAATGACTACTGCCACAAGTACTTACTAGAATGCTCATTTTATTGCTCAGAAGGATGCACAAACAACATTATACTTACAAGCAGCATGCAGTAGCACAATAAAAAGCCATCAGTTTTACATGATTGTGCTTTCTCAAGACTTCAAAGAAAAATGTCTCAGGCCTTGAGGAAGCATAACTGTGCAAAACTGTTGGCTTTTTATTGTAGTCTTGCATGCTGCTTGTAAGTATGAAGTTGTCTGTACATATTTTTGAGCAATAAAATAAGCTGTCTACAAAGTATGTGTGACACTAGTCATCTTATTCGTATAACAGTGTTTAGAGACCATTCTTTTTCTTTTGAGAGGGGGCAAATATAGTCCTAATTGCTGAGCCCCTTTTTTGGATGTAAAACTCACCTATAAAGGTAAAGACATTTGGTGGGATATTCAAAAGGGTTGCACCATGCGCAATAGGGTTGCGCTAGCGCAAGTCTGAAAATGTGCCATAGTGCGATATTCAGCAGGAGGCTGTTGCGCCACAGAAAACATGCTGAGCAACAGTGCAATGCAAATGAAGGTATGTGCAACCGAAGGGGGTGGAACCATACATAAAGTGTGCAATGCGATATTCAAAGGCTTGCGCAATGTGCAACAGTGGATCAGGCGGAAGTTGCGCCATGGCAGAAATGAGCCAAAATAAAAAGGCTCAAGGAAAAGGTGCAAGAACACGACAGGGATTGCACATGAGGCAGCCAGACAGAGCAGGCCACAGCAGTAACCAGTGCAGGCCAGGGAGTGGTTAGGACAGAATAGGGGCAGCTGAAGGTGTGTGGGGCCACAGAGTGCAGAGGCCAGTAGGTGTACGCGGTGCAGTGGAGGTAGCAGTCAGGACAGCGGGGGAAACAGATCAACAACAGCCGGGAGGGACACAAGCCAGGGAGATGGACAGTGCCAGCTTCCACATGGAAGCTGTAATGAGGGGGGTGAGAAGGCATGCTGCAGGGGGACGTGGCCGTGGAAGGACCCATCGGCGATATGCCCCCAACAGGCAGTACCGTGCCCGCATCAGCTTTGAGCTGTATTCGGACGTAGAGATTGTGGGCCGGTACCACCTGAACAGGGCAATACTGAGGTGGCTCTGTGAGCTGTGCAGTGATGTGATGCAGGCACCCTCACGACGGAGTCACGTTCTGTCAGTGGAGACAAAGGTAACAGCCTGCATGTGCTATATCACCACGGGTACCTTCCAGAGGCCAACAGGGGACACCACAGGCATAACACAGTCGGCCACATCACGCATCCTCACCCAGTTCCTCAGTGCACTGCTGCCACATGCTGCGGAGTACATCCATTTCCCCAACACCGTGGCAGAGCGTGCAGCAAACATACAGGAGTTCCACAGGGTATACGTATGCCTGGTGTGCTAGGGGCGATAGACTGTACCATGTGGCCATTTGCATACCACCTGGCCCGATGGAGCCGCATATCCCTGTCGGAAGGGGTTCTCAGTGTCAACTGCCAGGTGGTGTGTGATGCCAGTGGGTGCATCATCAATGTCTGTGCCACGCACCCTGGCAGAAGCACATGATTCATTCATATGGTACCAGTCTGCACTGTGCCATCAATTCGAGTGAGGACATCCCCACAGGACATCTAGTGGGTGGTATGCATCATAGGATTGGCAAAGTGGGGCAGTTCGGTAAGCCACAGGTGCCATGGGAGTGGCACACAGGGCTGGGTAATATGGGCCTGAACATGGCTAACCTCCACTATCTCCACACAGGTGTCAGTGGATACCCACTCTGTCCCTGGCTACTCACACCCTACCGGCGCCCCATGACTCTATCGCAGCAATGCTTCAATGAGGCACATGCTGCCACATGCAACATCATCGAGTGGGTGTTTGGGATGCTGAAGGCACACTTCCGATGCCTAGACACCTCCAGCAGTGCCCTACAGTACAGCCCCTCAAAGGCCTGTGGGATATTACTGGCCTGTTGTATCCTGCACAACATGGCCAAAGACTGTGGGATAGCCGTACAGGTTGAGGAGGGGGACAGCGATGGGGATGCTGGTGACACCGGTGATGATGGGGATGAGCAGCCCGCCTTGGACAGTGTGACCCCCGACTGATCCGGCTGGCCCAGCTGCACTGGGACACCATCACAGAGGAGCACTTTGCACAACACAGGTAAGTCATGGGGCCATGTGCAGCCAACACTGTCAGGGCGCATTCCACATACACACAGGGTAACACCCCAGGGGTGCATGCATGGCGAGGGAGTGGAAGGGTACAGGAGCATAAACACACACAACCAGGAGGTGAACAGTCACACGCCACATGGACAGACAAACACACACACACCAGGCACAAAGTGCACAGGGGCAGGCACAGCAGAGCAGGAACAGACATGTGAAACACACGTCCCGGCCATCTCACCACCTGTACTGTCCATGTACATGTGTCAGATGCTGAGCACCATGCGCAACGGTGTACAGTGCGAAAGAAGCATCATCATGCAAACGCACCTGTGGACAGCAGTCGGAGGGTGTGTAGGTCGCTCGTGTGTCGGCATGTGTTGGGCAGGGCACCCACGGTGCACTGCCCACCTATAACACACATTGCACGCAGGGCAGCACCAGACAGGGCCCACACTGGGAGACAGGTCAGTCATGTGGCACTGTGCCACGGCCACCTCGGATGCATGGGTGGCTCCACTGAGACCCAGCAGCACTGGCAGGCTGAGCATGGGCCGCAGGGGTGGCACTGATGGATGACCAAGGGTCCCACTGCGCGAGCGCGACCTTGTCCGCACAGGGGTTTGCAGCATACTGAACATACCTGCACCAGGGGTGCTCGGAATGCCCACAGCTGAACCTGGCGTCGACAGGCTGGGTGTCGCACGACACCAGGAATGGGGAGTGAACAGAGTACTGCAAAGCGTGCGGAGCACAGGGGCACCTGACTGTGTGCCCAATGTGGCCACGACAGCGACTAATGCCTGAGTCTGCCTGTCAATGGCTGCGGTCACATCCATCTGCAAATGGTCAATCCCTGCAAGGATCCTCTCATTGTCCCTGCTGTGCTGCTCCACAGCCACACACAGTGCCTCCACAGACATTGCAACCCGCATCTGCTGCTGTACTGATGCCCTCAGCAGGCGGGTGTGCCCGTCAAATGGGTCATCTGCCACATCAGCAACCTGTCCCTCAGGGTATGGAAGGGCCTGATGTTCATCACCCCTTGAGGGTGGGCGCTGCTCACCAGGACCAGGTATGGGCAAGTCAACAGGCAGTGTACATACACCACCGCTGAACCCTGTACCCCCAGACCCGGTGGGTGACTGCTGCTTCTGCCCCTTCACCTGCTGTGCCCAAGGGACCAGTCATTCTACTGCTGTGGCCGCAACAGTGCCAGTGACCTGTACAGCCACTGGTGCTGCCCCACTGGTGCTGACAGGCACAGCCTGGGACTGTGCTGACGTGCTGGCACACACGTTGGAACCAGCTAGGTCCATGGGCATGAGCTGTCCTGCTGTGTGTCCGTTATGTGACACACATGTGTCAATGCCCATAGTGGTCATTGCATCATCAATGGTGCAGGTTCATGCCACAGCCACAGTGTGCTGGCATGCTTGCATGCCAGACTGCTGAGACACAGGAAGGGCACCCCCCACACCTGTCTCACTGACATCAGAGATGGCAGCCAGGCGTGCACACTGGTGCAAAGCACGCCGGCTATCAGCGGAGGTGGATGGACCCTCCTCCAATTTTGGCTGGATGTCCACAGTGGATGGGCCCTCCACCACTGTCCCCTGCAGACGCACAGGATCTGTAACAGAAAGTGAGGACATGTTAGTGCATGTGATCTACCTCCCCCCCGACCATGTCATACCATGCAGTGATGAGCTACCACCTGTCTGGAAGCCACCTCCAGGAACGCCCTTGATGGCACTGCACTGCATGGATGCAACAGGACGGTCCTCTGCCGAGGTCAGCTACACCACCTCCGGCTGGCCCCGCCTGTAGCAGCCGCGTCGCCCCTGAGGGCTGCCACCTTCTCCTTCACCTCCTCCTGTCGGTCCCCATCTTCTTTAACATTGCTGCATGGAGCACTGGTGGCTTCCATGCAGGTTTACTGCAACACCCCTCCCATGCAGCAGCATGGGCCTGAGGTGCCCGCTGTCCACTGAGTAGTGGCTCTTCCTCCAGGTAGCCTCGAGTGCCTCTGTCTCCGTTCGTGAAGTTGGGCCTCCTCTCCACCACCATCATCCTCCTCACCCATTCCTGTCGGCCCTGTCACAGTCTGTATGGGTGAAAGTGGACACCTGTGACTGTGCAGTATACAGCAATTCCCTAAGACCATAGTCCAGAACATCACACAACATGCAACTCACCTATCAGCTGCAGTAACCGAATATGGCCACTGCAGATCAATGTCGCACATTTATAGCGCAATGCATGAAAATTAGGAGTGGAGCAACTTTAATGAGATGCAAATCGCTCTGCTGCACCATTGAATGGCTGATACACAGGCGGTGTACATATGCCACCGCTGAACCCTGTACCCTCAGACCTGGTGGGTGACAATAGAAACACTCTGGATACAGAAGTTGATACCAGCCCATTTGCAGAAGAAAAGGTTCTGAAAGAACTCTTAAAACTGAAGGTGGACAAAGCAATGGGGCCTGATGGGATTCATCCCAGAATTCTAAAAGAACTAAGGGTAGAACTAGTGACACCACTGACTACCCTCTTTAACAAATCATGGGGGGATGGGGTGGTACCCATGGACTGGAGGAGGGCAGATGTGATTCCCTTCACAAAAGTGGGAGCAAGGCAGAAGCAGGAAACTACAGACCTGTTAGTTTAACCTCAGTGGTAGGGAAAATGATGGAATCACTCTGAAGGAAAAATTGTCGATTATCTAGAGCCCAGAGGGCACAGGACCCAAGGCAGCATGGATTCACAGTGGGAAGGTCATGCCAGACAATCTGATAGATTTCTTTGACTGGGTGACCAAAGTAGTAGATCAGGAAAGGGCTGTGGACACGGCCTACCTAGACTTTAGCAAGGCATTTGACACAGTCCCACACAAAAGAATAATATACAAGTTAGCCAGCCTGGGAGTGGGTCCCAAGATGACAGCTTAGTAAAGAATTGGCTGGAGAATAGGACACAGAGTAATAGAAGAATGGAGTCCACTCTGAAGAAAGGGGTTACTAGTGGGTACCGTAAGGTTCAGAGTTAGACCAGTCCTCTTCAATGTCTTTAAGCGACATTGCAGAGGGACTGGAAGGAAAAATATGTCTCTTTGAGATGACACAAAGATCTGCAACAGAGTTGATGCACAAGGTGGGGTGGAAAGGATGAGAAGGGACTTGGCAAGATTAGAGAATGGTCAAATGTGGCAGCTTAGATTCAATGCTAAGTGCAAGGTAATGCACCTGAAACAAAAACCCAGGGAAGTGTACACAATGGGGGGTGAGATACTAACAACAACAAAATGGAAAGGGACCTGGGTGTAGACATATCAGATGATCTAAAGGTGGGCAAAGCAATGTGAGAGAGGCGAGCAGGAGGCTGGAGGGATACTGGGATGCAAGGAGGCATCACCAGTAGAAAACAGGAAGTTATTATCCCTCTGTAAAGACAGCTGGTCAGACCCCATCTGAAGTATTGCGTTGCAGTTCTGGAGACCCAGTCTCCTTAAAGACATGAACAGGATGGAAGCTGTCCAGAGGATGGCAACTAAATGGTGCAGGGTCTGCACGGAAGACATATGAAGAGAGACTTAAGGAGCTTAATACGATAGCCTCGAGGAAAGGAGGAGAGGGGACATGATAAAACTTCAAGTACCTCAAGGAATCAACAAAGTCCAAGAGGGTAGCATCTTTCAAAACAAGAGGTGTACAAGAACAAGGGGGCACAATTTGAAGATAGAGGGGGGTCAGCTCAGAGGTAATTTAAGGAAGTATTTTTTCACAGAGAGGGTTGTGGATGCATGGAACGGCCTTCCGGAGTCAAAAACAGTGGTGGAATTTAAGCATGCATGTGACAGTCATAAGGCAATTCTAGGGGGTGGGGGCAGAAAGAAGTAGGCTGCTGGTTAACTAGGATCTGCAGCTTATCCATTAGGTAGGGAAATGGGCAGACTGGGTGGGCCAAGCGGTCCTTATCTGCCATCAAATTCTATGTTTCTATGATCGGATGATTTGCATATGACGGCTGAATATCGCGCTGTTGCACTTTGAGCAATACGGTTGAGCCGGCTGAGCCAATGGCGCAGTTCTGTGACTGCGTAGTGCACCGCACTGTGCATGCCCAGGTAGCCTACGCAGGCGTCTGCCATGCTGATGACGTGCTGTGCGTGATCGGCAATTCAGGACACGGCCACCATTGTGCCAGTGGTGCTACAGCGCCGGTCACCACATGGCGCTGTGGCACAACTGCGCAGTAGTTCACTGTGGCAATGGCACACAGGCGACCGATCGCGCTGGACATGTAGACATCCGATGGTGCTGTGCGTGGCCTTGTGCCAGAGACCCATGACCTTGTGCCCGACCTTTGCCCCCTTGGCGCTGTATGTATGGCACATTTGCAGCTCTATCGCTCTGTTTGGTAACAGCGCGATAGGGACCGACAGTGTTATATGAACAGCGCGATAGGGACTGACGGAGTTGTATTGCACAACATTTCCACGTTGGGTTGCCGTGCTGTGGAGCGCCATATTGCCTACTATATACCTGCAGGGATGGCATGCAAGAGAGCTCCACAGTGGAGTGCTTTGGAGGTGGCCAACCTGGTGGCTGTGGTGGAGCCTCACCATGGGCCACTGTTTGGGGAGGAACCCCTGAATGTGACCCGCACCCATGTGTGGCAGCAGGTGGTCACTGATCTTGAGCAGGCCACTGGGCGGTGGAGAACAATGGAGCAGTGCAGGCACCAGTACAGTAACCTGCGCAGGAGGGAGTGGGCACTGCTGGCGCACCTAAGGTCACGTGCCAGGAGAGGCATGGTGCCTAGGCCAGGTGGGTGAGCCGTCTATGCACCTGTATTGTCCGCATGGGTAACACTGTGTATTGTGACCAGCACATGGGGGAAGGTTGGTCTATGGTTGGCTGTGACGGTGTTTGCAGGTGTGTGATGTATGGGTCTGGCTGTGTGGGCAGGCACACTCATTGAGGCAGGGGGCTGTCTGCTTTGGGATTTCTCTGATGTGTTTCTCAACTTTTGTTTCCCACAGGTGTGGAGGAGCGGAGGCGGGCCCAGGATGAGGCTCGGAGAGGGGTTGCAAAGGTGGCTGGCCAGGTGGTGGCAGTGTTGGGCCACAGCAGCAGCAGCAGCAGCAGCAGCAGCGGCTTGATGAGGGTGAGTGTCATTACATCATGGATGCTATTGCATGCTGTGGGGGGGGCAGGGCATGGCCACCATCCATAGATAACACTGCCATGCATGCGACGTGTGACAGTTAGCACTGTCCAGTGGCACTGCATGTCTGTGAGTGCATCACTGGTGGTCCATGCATGCACTGGGCACATGGCTGTGGCACTAACTTCCCACCACATAGCCACGTCACTGTACAGCCTTGGTTGTGCTGTGCTGGTCATGGGTGGGGTGTGTGTGCAGTGGCACACACGGCTGCTGCTGCCTTGTTGGGCTTGTCTTGTGCACGGTCACTGTGGGTGGGTGCAGTCCATCACAGGGGCGGGGCACTTGGCTGTATGCCATGCATGTTGGGTGGGCTTCAGGGTTGTGGACAGTCACAGCCATTGATTCTGTTCTCTTGTCCTAGGTGTCCAGGTCCTGTGGAGGATCGAGCAGGCTGTCCACCACCTGCTGGAAGTGTCACTGGAGTCCCTGGGCATACTGAGAGAGATGCACCAGAGGGGAGTGAGGTGTCGGAGGAGGGCACGGGACCAGAGGCAGCCTGCTGATGTGCAGCCTGGAGGGCAGTAGCTGCCCCACACCTACCCCCTTACCCATCCCTCACACCCTGCCTTTCCTCACCCAATTCTTCACCCCTGCTCCTTACCCATCCCTAACTTGTACCCGTATTTCACCCCTTTCTTGTATATAGCTGTAAATAGTTGTGTGTTCCTGTTCATATTTTCTTTCTATAAATCTATTTTGATATGAATACTGTGGTGGTCTCTGATTTGCAGCTGGCTATGGGTGCTCAGTTGCAGTGGTGTGCATGGCATCTGGGGTGGTATTGTCCTGGGAATGTGTGTGTGTGTGTGCGTGGGGAGGTGTCCCTGGTGTGGTAGTGGCTTTCAGCCGTTCTGGCCGTGTGCTGCCACACACCGCTGGGTGCTCCTGGTGGGTCTGGCTTGCATGGTTCTGTGGTACACACAGTTGCATTGTGGCGGGGGGGCATGTGGATTCCTGCAGTGACGGTCACAGTCACTGCTCATGGGTGGTGTCTTGGGGTACCAGTGCAGGATGTGCTGTGCACAGGAGGGTGCTGTCATGCACTTGGGTTGTCTGCCCTCTTTGTGTGGCAGTCTCAGCTTGCCAGTGGGTGTGCTGGGGCACCATGGCCCAGCTGTGCTTTGTTGGCTTGTCCCCATGGGCTGGTGGATATTCCGTCCCTCCACCAGTGATGCTGTGCTTCCGGTGTGGGGGTGTATTTTTTGTTCTGCAGTGTGTTCCTGTGCCCATCTGTGGCATGGGTGGTGGGCCCCTGCCTACCTCCCTGGTTGTGCAGTTCCATTGCTCTGCTGCTGGGGGGCTCTCTGCTTGCGCTATGGCACCTCTGGACTGCTCAGCTGGGCTGGCCTTGTTGTGCTATGGTGCATCATATGTGCTCAGCTTCCCCTTCCTGGTTGCGCTATGGCGCAGGCTGTGCGATATTCAGACGTTGGCTGGTTGCGCAATTTGACTTGCTCCATGTTTGAATATCGCGTCTGTTGCGCATGTGCGCAATTGACTTGTGCTTGCTCCTTCTACTGCACACATTTTGGGCACAGTTTGAATATCTGGCCCATTGTCTCCAGTACACATTCACTATTTTAATCAACATACAGTATGTGTAGAGGAACACCTATAGTCCCACTCCCTTTTGAGGAAATAGTCTAGGGCTTGTAACCCATGCCAGTGTGGTATGTTATTATATATTATGAACCGGCGATCGTAAATGGAGAAAGTCTGATATCGGAGCTGCCGATGATATGGGCTACATCATCACGGCTTCAGAAAACCTCCAGTCACCAGCCTTCTCACCGGCAGAAAAAAAAAATCATTCCATCGACAACGGCAGCCACGCTGAACTTACAATGCAAGCTGCTGCCACAAACAATAATCCAGTGTCATAAAAAAATTAAAAAGAAATCCACTTGCCATCTCATTTCCCTGCCAACATCACTGTAATCCTGCTGCAGAAATTTAGCGCCACAAGTTAACCCGCGCTTCTTTCCAACAAAGCGCTACTGTGTGAGAGTTTTCTCTCACTCGCTCGCTCACTTCTTTCAGAGGCGCATGCACGCCCCCTCGTTTAAGCAACGCAGCACGGTTTAAAAAATTACGCTTCCTAATCTACTCATACTGGTCATTGGCTTCATTTTCTCTTTAAAATCTCATTACCGCGATCATCTACTGTGGGGGGCAGACAAAGATACTGTTGCAGAGTTCACAGGTCACACCATCACAATACTATTACATTTTCTGTCAGCTCCAACTACAAGAGCGCCACCTGCTGTCTTCTAGAACTATTTTTTTAAAATGTATTCCTACACTACCAAAAAAGCTTTTTTTAACAGGTATAAAGGGTGTTTTTAATCTTTATTTATAAAACCATTACTTCTGTTCATAATAGCAATAATGCACTCTAGGATGTGGTATATCGGTAGGATAGTGTCATTCTCGGGTCGTTGGGCGCTTTTCCACTGCAAACTCGTGCCACTCACCGGTAGCGATGTCACGATATACCACCCTGTCGTGCATTATTGTAATTACGAACTGAGGATCGTAAATAGAGGAATCTGATTGGCCAAGAGCTCTTTAAAGCCATGATGATGTCGGGCTACATCATCATGGCTTCAAAAAAGTTCTGGCACCACCAGCCTCCTTGCTCTCTACTGTCTGAGAACTATTTTTTCAAAATGTACTCCTACACCACCCAAAAACTCATTCATAAAATGTTTTAAAACCTGTTTTTTTAATTTTTTTATTCATAAAACTTCATACTCAGTTCATAATAGCAATAAGTCACTTCAGGGTGATGTATATCAAGGGATACCGTCACTTCTCGGGTCGTTGGATGCACTCGGCCTGTGGCCTCATGCCCAACCACCCGAGGCGTGACGATATCCCATAATATACCACACCCTGTCATGCCTTATTGCTTAATTATACAATGGCAAGAAAATTTCCTGGACTCTGATTGATCAGTGTGTGCCCGAGACTGTGATGATATTACACAATAACATCACTGTGTTGATTTTTTGGAGGATTATATCGATTTTTTTTTCAGAAACAAAGATATACTGCCTCACTAAAAATCTACTAAAAACATTTTTAATTTTATTTTTGTTTTGTATAACATCAAGCCATTGTATAATTGCGATAAGGCACTCCAAGGTATGTGTTATCGTGTAATAATGTCACTCCTGAATTGGTGGAAGCATTGCTTCTCCGCGTCCTTCAACCCACCCCAGGAGTGACGTTATTACATGATGACACACACCTTGTCGTGCTTTATTGCTTAAATGACTCCACATCAACAGTTCCCAGGAAACTAGAGCGCTCGATGTGGATGTCATTCAACATGTTGAGAATATCCCTGGTATACATAAAATGGGATCTTGAATTTGTCACATGGGTTTTATGCAGCAGTCTATGTGCTGGGATAGGTGTTCTGTTAGGCTTCCCACTCCCTAGATAATTGGCCTAATGAGGGGGTTCAAGTGTCTTGTCCGCTTTGGGGACAATGGTTATGACTGGACATAAGGGGTGCTCCACTGTTTGTTCATCTTTTATCTTGTTGTCCAGCCAACCAGAGGTTCAGGCCTCAAGCAGCAGCTCATTGACCCTCTTCTTAGGTGTCGACCTTGTATCGTGAGATAGTTTCCATAGATTTTGTTACTGTCCAACTATCTCCAGACTTATTTAATGAAGGCTATTAATAACTTTAAGATTGCTTCTGCAGATTCATCTGTCAAAACTTCTAAAGATATAAATAACATAATTAATATCTACCAAAACAGCCTGATGGAGACACAGATCAAGGTCCTCAGTAAGAGACTCAGCTTTGCACTGTCAGTGGACATCAGAAGATTTGATCTGTACCTTGACCTTCATAGATTCACATCACATTTACTATATTGCAATCCTCATATAACTGATATACGAATTGTTCAAGCCCCCATTCCTTTATCTGTTTTTAGTTTTGTCTTACTTTTGACTTTAGTCAGTGCAGTAAATTATTTCCTTATTGATTTCCATCTCTTTATTTAACTTATTTTATTTGAATTCTGATGACCAGGTAAGCCCACTGAGACAAAAATAGTCCCTTTTTCAGGGGAGACCCAGAATAACTTACAATCAGTATGTGAAAAATAAACATCATAAACAAAAAACATACCAAGTGAAATACATACAGGTATAAAGTAATTAGTTGCAAACATTGGGGTGAGAATTTTACAAACATTAGGGAAATATTTTCTTTGATATATACAGCAGAAATTGCAACAAAATGCAGCAAATAGAGTGGCAACTATGGTAGAGAAAAGTAAACAATTTATAATACAAATATAAATAAAGTACACCAATAGAAAGGTTAGGTGGAACAAGAAGTGTCTAGCAGCAAATGAGATGCACCCGTGAGACCAAAAAAGGGGTGACTGAGTACAATTACAGGGGGCTGCAGCCCTGGAGAGGGATTTCAGACTATTTTTAAACTGTGCTATATTGGGGCAGGTGAGAACCTCAAGAGACAGAGAATTCCATAGAGATGCAGCTGCAGATCTCAGGGGTCAAGCATACTGTTTGCATTGGATTATATCCATTAGACTGGATAGAGAACAGGGTTTTAGTAACCTAAAGGTAAGGCAATATAGGGGATAATACAGTCTGTTCACTCAAAAGAGGGCCACCCCAGGGTTTCAAGTACTGAACAGTGGAGGGCTCTGGCATGGGCACCAGCTGTGAAACACCCAATCCTGTGATGCAAAGTCTTAAGCCTAATTAGGATAGATTCATGAGTCAACTGTAGCACTGGGGCACAATAGAAGAGAATTGGTAGGAGGATGTTGCTGGCAATGGTTAGGCAAACAGTTTTTGATAGGTAGGGAACAAGTCAGTAAAAGAAGGCAATCTTCACATTTAAAGTTTTAACCAGGGCATCTACATGGTGTTCAAAGGTCAAGGATGGGTCCAGCACTACACCCAGGTATTTAAAGGACTATACCACTTCCAGGTTGATGCTATTGATGGTAGAGAGCTTAAAGATGTGTAGTCTGTCCAGGCCTAGTTTCTTGTGGCCAAAGAGCATTGATTGGGTTTTCTTGGTATTAAGCACTATTTTGTTTTCCAGGAATCATCTTTCTAAAATGTGGAAGTCATTTTCCAGATGGGTGTTGATCAGGTTTAAGTCAGCAAGGAACCTATATAATATGGCATCATTTGCATACAACTGAACTGAAGCACCACCACAGTTAAGGTGTAGATCACTAATGAACAGGGAGAAGGGAAAGGGACCACGTATGGAGCATTGGGTTGCCCCGTCAGTAATCAGCCTAAGAGTAGAGATGCTGCCCTACTATTTAACACTCTGTTTCTGATCAGTCAGGCAGTTTTGAAACCTTCAACAACAGTGGTCATCCAGGCCTATGCCCCTTAGTTTGAAAAGTATCAAGTCATAGTTGACTAGATTGAGCACCTTTGTCAAGCTGACAAAGATCACATCTGTGGCCATACTAAGATCCATGGCATTAAAAATATCAGAGGTAACGTATAACAGGGCTGTATCAGTGCCATGGTTTTTACAAAAATCATGCTGGACATTGGTTAGGGAGTGGTTAAGTTCGAGGAAGGATTGAAGTTGATTAATATAGCAGCCTTTCTTGAATTTTGGCAACTGTACAGAGAAGGGAGATATGTGTGCAATTCTCAATCTGTTTGTGGTTTTCCAGGATGGATAGGGAACACAAAAGCCACTTTACACTTCTCCGATTCTGTGCCCAGAATGAAAGATTTGCTAATAAGGTGCATCATGTGGTGTAAATTATGGGTGCAGCAGTTTTCAGAAATCTGGATTCAAGGGTATCAAAACCAGGGAAGCCATCACATTTTATATTCTTAATCTGCTTGAGGACTTTCTTTCTGGTAACCAATCTAAAGTGAAATGTAGGTAGATGTGCCAGATCAGGAGGCTGCTGAGGCAGAGAGGAATCAGATCTATCAGGGCTGACACTTTCGGGGGTCTTAAACCTCTCTAGGTAGGTGAAAAAAATTTGTTAAATCAAATGACAATGGATAGGTGGTCTGTGAGAACTTGCCCATTGGTGAAAATTTCCCTGGAAGAAAAGTTGCACCTGCCTTTGAGCAACTGGTTAATTTTCTTTGACATTATTAGATTTGGAATCTGATATAATTACCCCTATTGCATGTAATTAATTATTACTTACCCCACAGTTACACAGAAATTGACACTTTATTTAAAGTGTGACAGATGCAAAATAATAGATCACAAATCTTTTCTTACTTCTTTATTCTAATTTGAGATTCTCATTATTTCCTATCTTGCATGATACCATTCTTTACCCATTTTGAGTTTAACATTTCTTTTCATGTTTTAAATAGTAAAAGGAGTTCTGCTTTTAATATGGCTCAGACGAGGTTTGCATTTAGCAGTTTTTGTACACCTGTTGTCCCATAAGGTCAGGGAGCAGTGACCACTGCATCCTAGTTCATTTTAGTCATAAGAAAAGTGATCATAAATTATGTGAGTTCAAATACAGGAGAGAATACTGATGAAAAACTGGTCTGGGCCATATTAAAAGGGACACTCCTTTTGTTATTTTCACTGTGAAAAAAGCACTTAGCAAACCATCTATGCCTCAAGGAGAACTTTGAAAACCATACTATTTGGACAAAGAAACTTGTACTTCATAGTAGCTCTGCATTTTATATCCCTGTTTCATATTACTGAGGTCATATGCATGAAAACAGGACAGCTGTTTTTTGAGGGTTCATCTGCTCCTACTGCTTCTTCCCAACCTGATATCATAATACACTGCTTGTGACATCACAGTTATTCCCATGGCAACAGACTGTGATGTCATAACAGAGCATTATTATTTCAAGTAGGGAGTAAGTTATAGAAGCAGATGAACTCTAAGGGATAAAGATCTTATTTTTGTGGGAATTTCTTCAGAAATAGATAATGAAGAGGAGAAATATATGAAGATATAGGAAATACAAGCTGAATTATGTCTAAGTACTATGTTTTCCAATACTTTCCCAAAGGCATACGAACATACGAAATTTGCCAGCAGATAAAGGCCTAGAGGTCTATCAAGTCTGCTTGAATGTGCAGTTAGCGCCTCTTATTCTGCAGCTGCCCCTCCCTCCCTTCCCCTTCATTGACCCTCCCGCTTGCCCTGTCCCATCCCCTTTTGAAGTAGTCCACTGTTCTACTGGATACCACTTCTGCAGGTAATGCATTCCACCCAGCTACCACCCTCTTGTAAAAAAGTGTCTCCTCATCTCCCTCCTGAACCTTCCTCCCTCCAGTCTCATATCATGGCCCCTGGTATCCCTGCCCTCCCTTACTTTGAATAGCACCTCTGTACCTGTCTTGTTTATCCCTTTCATGTACTTAAAGGTTTCAATCATGTCCCCCCGTCCCTTCTCTCCTCCAGTGAGTACATGTTCAACTCCCTCAGCCTCTTCTCGTATGGTAAGTCCCCCAGCCCCTTGATCACCTTTGTCACCCTGCGCTGCACCCCCTCCAGTAACTTAATGTCCCTCTTCAGATACGGGCGCCAGTACTGCATGCAGTACTCCAGGTGCGGTCTAACTAATGACCTATACAGTGGCAGAATCACCTCCTCTCTCCTCGAGGATATACCCCTTGCAATACAACCCAGCATTTTGTTGGCCTTTGCAGCAGCCTTCCTACATTGTGCCGAGTTGTTCATTGACCCTGTAATGAACACCCCCAGATCCTTGTCCTTCTCTGTCTGGGCTAGCTGCACTCCCCCTAGCTGGTAACTCCTCCTTGGGTTCTTCATCCCAAAATACAGCACCTTGCACTTTTTGGCATTAAACCCCAGTTGCCAGGTGTCTGACCAGGTTTCAAGCTTTGCCAGATCATCCTGCAACCCCTGCCATCCCACTTGGTCATCCACCACTGCTACTACCTTGGTATCATCAGCAAACAGACTGATCTTGCTCTTGCTGTCCAATGATATGTCTATAATGAATATCCCAAACAACACTGGTCCCAACACTGAGCCCTGTGGAACACCGCTCATCACTACCCTTGGGTGTGAGAGCTCCCCACCCACCACCCTCTGTTGTCTTCCCTGAAGCCAGTTCCCTACCCATCTCACCAGCTTTGCATCCGCACCTGTGCCTACTAACTTACTTCCCAGCCTTCCATGCGGCTCCGAGTCGAATGCCTTACTGAAGTCCAGATACTGGACATCCACTACATGGGCCCTGTCCAGTTGCCTAGTTACCCAGTCATAGAGCTCCACCAGGTTTGTTTGGCAAGATCTGCCCCATATGAAGCCATGTTGTCTGCTGTTCTGTAGTCCTTTGGCCTCTAGGAGGGCCACCAGCCTTTAATTCAGGATAGTCTCCATTAGCTTACCCATGATGGATGTGAGGCTCACTGGTCTGTAGTTTCCCGGTTAATCCTTTGGGCCACTCTTGTGGAGGGGCACCATATGAGCCATCCTCCAGCCTTGAGGTACACACCCTGAATGTTGTGAGGCATTAAATAGGTCTACCAAAGGTCATGCAAGGACCTCTGCCAGCTCCTTTGGTACCCTGGGGTGGATGCCATCTGGCCCTGGCACCTTATCCACCCTCAGTGCCTTCAAACCCTCCCAAACTCTGCCCTCCATGATTTCCCCATCTGTCACCCCCTCCCCCCCTTTTCTGCCATTTCTCCCCCCTTGGGTGTCACCCCCTCTTCTCTTTAGTAAATACTGAGCAGAAGTACTCATTTAGTGCTTCTGCCTTATCGCACCCCGCTTCCACCCAACCCCCCCTCCTTCCTAATCCTTACTATGTGGTCCTTACAGCTCCTTTTCTCCCTGATGTACCTAAAGAAGTCCTTCTCCACCTTCTTAATGCATTGTGCTAGCCTGAGTTCTGTAGATGCCTTGGCTCCCCTTACTGCCCTTGTCACCTCCTTCAATTCCATCAAGTACTCCTCCCTGTCCTCCCTTCTCTCTGTTTTCTTGTACTTCCTAAATGCAGCTCTTTTCCTCCTTACCTTTTCCATGACTTCCTTGATCAACCAGCTCAGTTTCTTAGCCATAGCCTTCTTGCTCTGGGCCTTGCAGCAGGTTTTGGTTGCCTCCACTATCCCCAGCTTTATGAGCTCCCACCTCTGGTTAGTGTCCATACTAGATTGAATTCTGGCCAGGTACCCTTTCACCACTTCCACCATCCTCCCAAAGTCGGCCCTTCTGAAGTCCAGCACTCTTGTGCCAGATTCCACTCCTTCCTTGCCCATATCCAATGTGAGCCATACTGAGTGGTGGTCACTCCCTGACAGCGGTTCCTCCACTGTAAGTTCTCTCATGAAGTACCCATTTGCCAGCACAAGGTCAAGGGTATTTCCTATCCTGGTTTGTTCACTGATGATTTGTAGCAGGAAGCTGTCCTGGAAGGCATCCAGCAGTACCTTCTCCCTTCTATTCCTGATTGTTGGGGTACTCCAGTCCGCTGCTGGCATGTTGTAGTCCCCCACAATCACCACATTACCCTTCTCGCAGGTCCTCCTGATCTGTTCCGCTAGTTCCCTGTCTAACTCCTCCGTCTGAGATGGCGGCCTGTACACCACTCCCATTCTAAGAATCCTATTCTTGGAATCCTGGATTTGCATCCAAATTGACTCCGTACTACCCTACTCCCCTTCCTTTCTTAGACACTTCAGTCCTTCCTTCACATATAGTGCCACACCCCCTCCTTTTCCAATCACCCTGTCCCTACGAAATAACCTGTACCCTGGTACAGACAGGCCCCAGTCATTGTATTGGGTGGCCCATGTTTTTGTGATGGCTGCAATGTCCACCTCTCCCTCTGCCATGAGCACCTGTAACTCTGCAGTTTTCCTCCCAAGATCCTAGCATTAAGGGTAACCACCTTCCACCCTCCCCCCCCATCCTTCCCTCCTTTACTAGAATCACCAATAGTACTTGCCATTTGTCCTTTGTCACTGTTATGGGGGGTAAGCTCATATGGTTTCCCAACCTGTGGTCTCTGCATGTCTCTTGCCCAACTACCACCCCCCACTCCTAGTTTAAATTCCCTACTTCCTCTATGTAGTCCTCCATCCTCTGTTTCAACGCTTTCTTTCCCTCTCACTCAAGTGTAGTCTGTCCTTGGCATAGAGACTACTGTCCTCCCAGATCCCTCCCCAACCCCCAACAGCCCATACCCTTTAGCACCACACCAGGTTCTTAGCCATCCATTAAATTCCTCTATTCTCAGCTTTCTTGTTGTGCTTGCCTTGGGCACTGGAAGTATCTCCAAAAAAGTTACTGATCTTCCTGCTCCCTCACATAATTGTCCCAGTTCCTCAAACCTCCTCTGGACTATATCTACTGTCTTGTCAGCCAGATCGTTCATCCCAAGATGTATAATTAAATGAGGCTTGTCCCTACCCCTTCTATCATATTTCAGAACAAATTGTCCCACCCTTTCCACTGTCATTCCTGGCATGGCCTCCACCCAAATGTGACTATGCCTTTCCCCCTTGCTACCCCACCTGACTCCTCTTAGTATTGAGTCCCCCAGCACTAAGATTCCACAACTCTTACTCCCTGCTTACTTCCATTCATCTCCCTCTCTCATTTCTGGCTCCTCTTCTTCCTCCTGCACATTATTTCCCCCTTTTGCCCCTGTTGCAATTCTCACAGCAGAACTTCTCCCCACCCCAGTTTGGTCCAGGCATTTATCAATTACTCTTCTAAGTTCATCCTTTCCCTCCTCCACATTCTTCCTCTCTAGCAGTGCAAAACTATTTTCTGAAGACCCTTCACAAATGCCCGCTCCCTCTCTCTTCAGAGTAATCTGTTCTTTCCTTTCCACTCCATGACTTTTGCCACTTCTTCGCCTCCCCTCACAAGTCCCTATCTCCTCCTTCCATTTGTCTCTTGTCTCCTGACCTGATTTCCCCGGCAATTCATTCTTCCTGGCCTGGGACCCCTTGTCCCTGCTTCTTTTCTTCTGACCCTCTCCTCACCACTGTTGGCTTAAATCGCCCTCCCTCATCTCCCATTCTTCCTCCTTCCAGTATTGGGCTAAACACACCCCAGTCTGCCTTGCCTGTCTTAGTTCCTCCTGCAGACCCTCAATCTCCTTTCTGAGTTTCTCGATGTGGTTGCACACTAAACATCCTCCCACACTCCAGGCAATTTTTAGAAAGATTGGTGCACCGCAGTTGTTGCAGCCTACCACCCTACCCATTGCTGTCATTGCCCCCAGTGACCCCCCACCCTTGCAGATGCAGGATACCAAACACTCCCCCAAGTCTCCCCCCCCCATCAGTGTAAAACATTATTTTCTTAATTTCCCTTACCCCCTTTTTTGTACATGTTTAGATAGATTGAGCAACTGCTTTTTATATTCCTAACCTTCCTATCCAAACTGAAAAAGAGATTTTATGTAGCTATTGCACAACCTTCTTCAAACTCCTACTCCTCCTTTCCACAATGCAATAGCAATGCAAAGAAGTAACAATAAAAGCTCCTAGATTTGCAGTTACTTCCTTTCCACTGAGATAGCAGTCACCTCTTCACTCACTGCTGTTCCTTTCCTGGATGTCTGCTTCTGCTATGACAGGTGCATATCCTTTGCCCATTTGAGGAAGTGATGTCAGAACCCTGGCATAAAGGAAAACATGGACCAGGGGTGGGTGGGGTGAGGGTTGGGACCAACCAAGTCTTCCAGAAATAATCAGGTAGCTGAGGCCGCTGGTCAGACCATTAGCACCCTTCCCCCACTATGCACTAACCTTTGCAGCTAGTGAAGCCAGCAAAAATGAATCACAATTCTACTCAAAGCCCCCAAAATAGGTTTGCTACCAAAAGAAACAGGTCTCCAATTCAAACAGCTTCACCAACAACACATCAAAATAGGCTTGAAATTAGAAGATATAGGTCTCTGATTCAAAGAAACAGCCCCAGTTAAATCATACCAAATAGGTTTTAAATCAGAAGAAAAAGGCCTCAACAAAGCTCCTACGGTACTCCCCTCCCCTTCAACTCACATCTCCTAGCTTAACCTTCCTACTACCTGCCTTATACAGACTGCTCGACAGAGGCCGCGTGAAACCCCTGAATAAACTATATGCAAAGTACTACCAATTGCTTACATGTCATGATGATAACCATGCCTGTACCCATGCGTGCATTCACTGCTTTTCTTTTACTGTGCCTGTAAGCCATGACTGTATCCACTGCTTTTCTTTTACCATGCCTGTAACCATGCCTGTATCCACTATTTTTCTTTACTGTAACCACCTCATGATGTTACTCACAATGCCTCAAATGTTCCTTATGTCCTTATAACTTGTAGTGTTATCCCGGGTCACCCCTGAAAAAGGGACCTTCGGGGCTCAGTGGGCCTACCCAGTCACCAAAATTTAATAAATAAATAAATAAATAAATAACATGCAGCCTGCTACACAGTGAAACATCAAACAAATGAGCCCACTTATAGCCACCAAAACAGTTTTCAAAATTCCAACAGTGCCAAAACAATACCCTAGTAGCCCCGTAGAAGTAGTAAGAAAGAAAATAAATAACCTTCTACCAAGTAAAATCCACAAGAAACAATGTAAAAACAACAAGAAGCTACTGTACTGTAACAAATCTGATCTTTTCCCTTCTAGTTCCTTCTGAGAAGCCAAAGCAATTGCTTTTTAAGCAAACGCAAGATAGGGAAAGAATGACATTACACAACTGAGGAGATAATAGGGCAATCTAAAGTAGAATATAAAAGTAGAGGTCAAAATGTCTACCGCTATCATGCAATGCTGTTTTAACTCTTCTGTTGTTGATGCTGTGTAGTGATGTGATGTTGTGTCTCGTGCAAGTCAATTCAAGCTGTGGTAAAGCAGGTGTTGCTAATAGTCACCGTGAAAGTGAGACATATTTAAAGATGCATGGAAAACGAGCATGTGGGCACAGCAAGACAATTAATAGGAACAGTTTTGCTTGCAAGGTGGCAAACATAGTTTTTAAAACAATGTGGAAGTTTGTAGATTTAAGAAAGTGAGATCTGAGAGCTGGAGAGTAGAGTCTCTACTTACGCAAAATAATTTTGTTAAAGTGGTAGCAAGGGATTACGTGGGCTGGAATGGGCATGCTTATATGATTGCCATGCACCCATTGGCACCATGAATGAAGTACAGTAATGTAATTATAGGAATATTTACACACTTGAAAATGTGTGTCCATACACTATATGCTATACTATGTACTATATATTTTAGCCAATCAGGTGATTTACTTTTATTTAACCAAATTATAATGTAAACCTTTGAATAGAATGTTGCTTTAGATACAGTGGATAATACAACATTCATTCCGATTATATGATACAAAGATTTTTCAATCCATTGAAAATTAAGCCTAGTTCCCAGTGTGGTACCCACAAGTCCATTTGCTGGTTGTGAGGCACACTTACAGTCCATATACTTATTGGATGGCGATTTCAAAAGTGTTCAGGAACTACGCAGTTACATAAAAACTATACCTGTAGGTTTCTATCATATCTCCTTTGTCTCCTCTCCTCTCCTCCAGGGTATACACATTGAGGTCTCCCATGCTTTCCTCATATGACGTTTGGGGCAGACCCTGCAGCATCTTTGTTGCCCTACTTTGAACTGCCTCCCCCGTCTATGTCCTTACAGAGATGAGGCCTCCAGGACTGGACATATTACTCTAAATGAGGCCTCACCAATGATCTGTACGGTGGCATCACAACCTCTTTTGTTCTGCTGGTGGTACCTCTCACTATGCACCCCAGGATCCCAGTGTCTCTCCCCTTAACCTTGGCACATTGTTTGGCCTCTTTTAGGTAATCAGATACAATTGCCCCCAAATCCCTTTCCTGTTTAGTGACTTTCAGTATCCCCCCCATCATGTAATCCTCCCCTGGGTTCTTGTACCCCAAATGCATAATTTTGCACTTTATCACATTGAATCTCAGCTGCCAAGCTCTAGACCATTCCTCCAGTTTACCTACTGCAGGTCCATCCTCATTTTTTCCACACCTCACGGAGTGTCCACCCTGTTGCAGATCTTAGTGTCATCTTCAAAGAGACACACCTTCCCTTCCAGCCCCTCTACAATGTCACTTTTGAAGACATTGAACAGGACTAGCCCCAGAATTGATCCCTGAGGCACTCCAATGGTCACCCTCCTTTCCTCAAGTTGTGCTCCATTTACCACCACTCTCTGTCTTCTATCACTCAACCAGTTCTTAACCCAGTTTACCACCTTGTGACCCACTTCCAGGCTGCCCGGCTTGTTCACAAGTCTTCTATGTGGAACAGTATCGAAGGTTTTACTAAAATCCAGGTAGGCACATCCACCGTTCTCCCCTATCCACTTCCTTAGTTGCCCAGTCAATGAAATCAATGAGATTTGTTTGACATGAACTTCCCCTTGTGATTCCACACTGTCTTAGATCATATGCTCTGCTGCATTAAAGGTGCTCCACAATCCTTTCTTTAAGTAGTGATTCCATAATTGTCCCAACTATTCAGGTGAGGCTGACTGGTCTATTATTTCCAGCCTCCTCTCCATTCCCACTTTTGTGAAGAGGAACTACATCTGCCCTCCTCCAATCCTCTGGAACCACTCCTGAATGAAGTGACTCATTGAACAGGGCTACTAGTGGTGCTGGCAGTACCTTCTGTGGCCCCCTTGACATTTTAGGTTGTATCCCATCTGGCCTAATTGCCTTGTCCACTTTCAGTTTTGTGAGTTATTTTAGGACTCTTTCTTCTGTAAATGGACTGATGTCCACCTCCCTCCCATATTTGCTTATGTTGCCTAACTGTGGTCCCTCACCTTCTCCTTCTTCTGTTAATGCAGAGCAAAAATATTTCTTCAATACTGATGCTTTTTCCAGGTCCTCTTACACACACTTCCCTTCTTCCCCTTTAAGCCTTACAATCTCACCCCTAGTTTTTCCCTCCTTTCATTAATGTATCTATAGAATGTCTTACCCCCTTTTTCACCTCCTGAGCTATTTTTTCTTCCATTTGCACCTTTGTGCTCCTTACTGCTCTCCCCGACTCCTTCTGTTTATCCAGGTACACTAACCTATCCTCCTCCTCCTTCTGTGGTTCTTTGTATTTCCTGAAAGCCATCTTTTTTGCCCTTACCTTCCTGGCCACTTCCTCTGAGAACCATAGTGGTTTTCTCTTTCTCTTGCCCTTGTTTACTTGCCTAATGCAAATGTTTGTCACCTCCACTACTGCTCCTTTCAGATGGGCCCACTGCTCCTCAATTCACCCCCATTCATCCCCCCCTGCCAGAGCATTCTTGAGACCTATCCCCATCTTAATAAAGTCTACTCTCTTGAAATCAAGGACCCTCACCTTAGTGTGGCTTGACTCTGCCACTATATTCATACTGAGCCACACCATGCAATGATCACTGGATCCTCAGGTGTCCACTTACCCTGATTTCTGCAATTCTGTCTGCATTGGTGAGTACCAGGTCGAAAACTGGACCCTCCCAGGTAGGCTCTAGCACCAGCTGCCTGAGGCCTGCCCCTTGCCTGGAGTAAAGGATAACCTTGCTTCTTGCTGAGGCAGGAGCTGGGATGCCCCAATTCATATCTGGCAGATTGAAATCACTTACCAGCAGCATCTCTCCTTTAGCTGTCATCGTGTGGATGGATTCCATTAGAACCTTATCCACCTCCTCCCCCTGTGCTGGAAGTCTGTATATCATGTCCATGTGAATAGCTGTGCCTTTGCCCATCTCAAGGGTGACCCACAGTACCTCTATCCTCCCTGCATTCCCTGTAGTCATCCCTCTTCCCTTTTTACTCTCCCTTTCTCTTATAAATAGAGTATAACTTGGTATTGCTACATCCCAGTCATGGTTTCCAGTATACTATGCCTCAGTAAGAACTACAATGTCCAGTCAGCCTCCGTCATCAAAATACATGCAGTATACAAATATCTGTGGGTAAAGTGCAGGAGACTGCTGTTCCAAAGTAGTGATTGTCATGGAATTTAAAGAATTCCACTGTAGTCAGTAATAGTCATATAAGGCAATACAGTGATAAGGATCAGGTAGACAAACTTAATATTCAGAAGTGACAGTCGCAACTGGACCTGAGTGCAAGTTCTTTTTTTAGTTCCCTTTTGAACTGACTTGTTTGGAAGGTTCAGCAATATTCCTGGGCTCTCATTCGGCCATCGGGGGGCTCTGAAGGAGAAGGAGCGTTGGTCCTGGCTCTTTCTGCAGAAAGGCATGAGTGTACTCCTTTCCATACTCCTGATAGTGCAATGGTTTTCCTTCAGAAGCAGACATTTTTGTAAAGCTGGGATGAGAGACCCATGAGCACTTTTTTCCCTATTAGGCAGATCTGGAACATGATTCTGTCCTGCAGTGTGAGCCAGTTGGTTTGTGCATATAGTGTTCATGTGTGGGTTAGCCTGTCTGCCCCTAGGATGAATTAGCAGGCCTTGATTAGTACTAGCCTGACTCTGTTGAGTACTGCGTCAGTAGATGCGCTGTACACTAATAGGCCATAGTCAAAATACTGGGAGAATAGAGCTAGTTACTACCAGTCATTTGGCTGCATGGGTGAGGTAGTGTCTAGGCATAAATAGTACCTCTAGTCTTAAGTTAACAGCTTTTATTACATTATCCACATGAGGGGCAAAAGAAAGTGAGTCATCAAGTGTGACTCCTGGGTATGTAAAGGTGGTGATTTGTTCTAGTGTTTCTCCTTTTATTGTTTAAGATGATGACTGAGGAGGCCTTTTTTCTTGCTGTTGGACAGCAGTCAGCATTCTCTTCATCTTATTGCAGTTTAACAGCAGAATTCTTTGACTGAACCATTTCTCAAGGGCTTCAGAGCTACTGTGAAGTTCAACAGAGATGGAATCTTGCTCCTGGCTGCCAGTGAAGATGACAGTGTCATCTGCATACAGGAGCACTTTTGAGGGACAGGCTGATAGAAGGGAGTTAATGAATAGCCCAAATAGCAGGGGCACCAGGATGGATCCTTGAGGCACTCCTATTACAATATCTCTGGCTTCAGATAATGTTCCCTTGATTTTTACTTGTCGGGACCTGTGTGAGAGATAGCTGCTGAACCAGGAGACAGTTTCCAGAGAGAGACCTAATGAGTGAAGTTTGGAGAGGAGAATTGAGTGGCTGACCAGGTTGAAAGCTTTTGTTAGGTCAACATAGATGGCTCCCATCAATTCTTCATTGTCCACTGCATTGTGTATATAACTGGTGTACTCAATTAGGGCAGTGTTTATGCTGTGTAATTTCCTAAAACTGTGTTGCTGTGGGCACTGGATATTGTATTTGCATCAGTGATCGGTCAGTTGGTCAGAAATTATCCTCTCCAGGGCCTTAGATGGGGAGGAGAGGATGGACATAGGTCTATAGTCGGTTACTAGCATATGCCCCCCCCTTTATTGACAAGGGTGACCAATGCAGTTTTCCAAATTCCTGGGAATTGGGGGTAGCAGAGGGAGACACTGAAACTTTTGATTAGCAGCAGTGCAAGTTCATTGAGGGTCAGAGCTACCATTTTCATGTCTACTGTGTCACTGCCAAGTCTTGTTTTCCCCAGTAGCTGTTTTATATATTTTATTGTGTCAGCTTTGGAGATGGTCCAGAAGTAGAACTGTGGGATGTAGGGGCTGTGAAAGGAAGCTGCATTAACAGAATCATTTTGACTGTGGAAGTCAAACACCATGGATGAAGCATTAGGGAGTAGAATGGAATTAAGATCTGTAAGCACATTATTGAAGATTGTAGCAATCTTGCCTGGGTCCTGGGTGGTGGCTCCATGGTTATGGAGTACTGCAGTGAAAGCAGTGATTTTTAAACTTGGTGCCACTGTATAATTAATGCAGTCAGTGTCTATGCATTGTTTACGTTGGTCATTAAAATGTTCATAGATTGTAATACAGTAAGGACTATGCTTGGGTCACAATTTCATGCCTCGCCTTCCATTTCAGAATAGGTGTCTGCCCATAGTGCCACGTGACTGTTTTTAAGCTGGATGGTAACTGGGCACACAAACAGCTCTCAATATTTCTGCAGATTCCAAGGCTTCTATGTATTATATGCACCTGTTATTCTGCAACTTTAAAGTATGCATCTGTTTCATGACACATACATTGAACTATTTAATAATACAGGCCTTCTTTATAATACTACTTATCTTGCATTATTTTAAGTTATTATGTTACTTGTACTGTATATAAGGAGGTTAAGAAACTAATTGTTGTCTTAAAACACAAAACAATAGGTCTATACCATAAAAATAGACCAATACTTTAATCTATGCATGTATTTGAAAAAGCTTTAAATGTACAAGTGTAAGGGATGGATTCTATTAATGAAAAGTGCTCCAGAGCAACCCTACCTCAGAGATAGCAGTTTGCTGTTTCACTTATTCTTTCTCACATTTAAGTCCCCTTTCCATATATTTACTGTTCTAACTCCAAGCCACCATAGATTACCATTCTGATAAAAGAAAAATGAGGGAATCTTGTCTACATTTGAACTCAGTCCCTTGTTTATCAGACTGTAAATCTTCCATGATGCCACCAAGCTGGCACAGCATAGAAGCTCAGCTCTTTAGCTGTACAGGTTAAAGCCCTGCCTAGGAGACAGCTCTATCCATAATGTTTGCCTCCAAGGCAGCACTGTCTTGGAGGCAGGGCTGCCAAAGAGGTAACTTTCATTAATAGGGAAGGGAAGGGAAGGGAGGGGAAGGAAGGAAGAGAAGGGAAGGGAAGGGAAGGGGAAAATTGTTTAACCAGGAAAAGCACAGTACACTAAGTCAAAGCTTGTTTCCAGGTGTGGCCTGGGAGCACAAGGAAGTTACGTGACTTACTCAGGGTAACACAGTATGCAGGTGGGGGCTGTGGGATTCAAATACAGGTCTCAAATCCAGGAGACACGGGGAGGAGAGAAGAGGGGGAGGAGTATCTCTCTATGTAAGGGAAGGAATAAAAGCAATGGAACAAAAGAGTAAACAGGGAGGAGAGGAGGCACTGTGGGTCACCTTAGAGACTGGAAATGGCACCACAGTCCACTCAGGGGTTGTATACAGACCCCCATCTCATGGAGGAGGAAATGGACAAGGATATGACAGAAAGCATCCTTAGGATGGCAGAGAAAGGGGAGATACTGTTGAATGGGGACCTGAATATGCCAGATGATAACTGGAGCACTTTTGCTGCAGCCACATCCAAGAGCAGGGCTATTCTCGATGCCCTACAGGTGGCATGCCTCAGACAGCTACTTTTGGAACCCACTCATGAGGGAGCAATCTTAGACCTCATACTCTTAAATGGGGACAGTGAGAGGATCTCCGATCTAGAAGTTGGTAGCCATCTGGGAACAAGTGACCACCAAACAGTGCGGTTCATGATAAACTCAGCTACATAGTCAAGCCATACAAAAGTTAGGGTACTGGACTTCAGGAGTGCTGACTTCGGCAAGATGGGAGAGTGCCTTAGAAAAGCACTAGTAAACAGGCTAGAAGGAGGGGTGGAGCAAAAATGTGGAAACATCAAAACTGCCACCAGAGAGGCAACAAGCCTTTGTTTGAAGCAAATAAACAAATCAAAATGAAAGAAAAAGCCACTATGGTTCTCAAAAGAGGTGGCAGGGAAGGTTACTGAGAAAATATAGCATTAAGGAAGTATAAGGAAACACAGAAGGAGCAGGACAGAGAACCGTACCAGTTAAGGCAGAAGGAAGCAGGGCGGGAAGTCAGAATAGCAAAGGCCCAAACTGAGGAAAAGATCGCCAATTCAGTTAAGAAGGGGGATAAAACCTTTTATAGGTACATCAGGGAGCATAGAAAGACAAAGGGAGAGATAGTGAGGCTGAATAGAATGGACGGCGGGTGGGCAGAATGGGACAGTGAAAAAGCAGGGATATTGAACAAATACTTCTGCTCAGTATTCAAAAAAGAGGAGATGGGAGAGGTGCCTAATCCAATTAACAGAAGCACTCTGGATAGGGGGTTCGATCCCAGTCCTTTCACAGAAGAAAGGGTTCTGAAAGAAATCCTAAAACTCAAGGTGGACAAAGCAATGGGGCCTGATGGAATTCACTCCAGAATTCTAAAAGAATTAAGGAGAGAACTAGTGACATCACTGACTAACCTTTTTAACACATCATGGGAGGATGGTGTGGTACCTGAGGACTGGCAGAAGGTGGATGTGATTCCCCTTCACAAAAGTGGGAGCAAGACAGAGGCAGGAAACTACAGACCTGTCAGTCTGACCTCTCTGATAGGAAAAGTGATGGAATCACTTCTGAAGGAAAGAATTGTTGAGTACCTAGAGGCCAGTGGGGCACAGGACCCAAGGCAGCATGGGTTCACAGTGAGACGGTCTTGTCAGACGAATCTAATTGATTTCTTTGACTGTTGACCAAAGTAGTAGACCAGGGAGGGGCTGTGGACATGACCTACCTAGACTTTAGCAAAGCATTTGACACAGTCCCACACAAAACATTAATAATCAAATTAACCAGCCTGGGAGTGGGTCCCAGGTGGTAGCCTGGGTAAAACATTGGCTGGACAACAGGACACAGAAGGTAATTGTAAAATGAGTCCACTCTGAAGAAAGAGGGGTTACTACTGGGGTACTGCAGCGTTCAGTCCTTTTTAATGTCTTTATTAGTGACATTGCAGAGGGACTGGAAGGCAAAGTATGCCTCTTTGCAGATGACACAAAGATCTGCAACAGGGTTGATACACAAGGAGGCATGGAATGGATGAGAAGGGACTTGGCAAGGTTGGAGGAATGGTCAAGTATGGCAGCTTGGATTCAATGCAAAGAAGTGCAAAATAATGCACCTGGGAAACAAAAACATGAGGGAAGATTACACAAAGGGGGTAGTAACAACATCAAAAATGGAAAGGGACCGGGGGTAATCATATCAGATGACCTTAAGGTTGGCAAGCAATGTGAGAAGGCAGTAGGGAAGGCTGGTGGTATACTGGGATGTATAGGGAGAGGCATCACCAGCAGAAAACAGGAAGTTGTTATCCCTCTGTATAGACAGTTGGTGAGACCCCATCTGGAGTATTGTGTCCAGTTCTGGAGACCCCAAATCCACAAGGACATAGACAGGATGGAGGCAGCCCAGAGCAGGGCAACTAAAATGGTGCTGGGTCTGCAAGAGAAGCCATACAAGGAGAAAGACTAAAGGAACTTAATATGTATACCTTTGAGGAAAGGAGGGAGACGTGGGACATGATAGAAACTTTTAATTACCTCAGTGGAATCAACAACATCCAAGAGGGTAGCATCTTTCAGAAAAAGACATGTTCAAGAACAAGGGGACACAATTTGAAGATAGAGGGAGGACGGCTCAGGGGCAATGTGAGGAAATATTTTTTCACGGAGAGGGTGGTGGACTCATGGAACAGCCTTCCTGAGGAGATTTTGGGGTCTAAAACTGTGGGAGAATTCAAGAATGCATGGGACAGACATAAGGCAGTTCTTGTGGAGGGGGTTGAAAGAAATAGTCTGTTGGTTAACTAGGATCTGCAGCTTATCCTGTAGGTAAGGAAATGGGCAGACTAGGTGGGCCAAGCAGTCCTTGTCTGAGGTCAAAGTCTATGTTTCTATGTTTCCAGGTTTGCAGCTCAGTGCCCTAAACCACAGCGCTATACTGCTTCCTTAATAGACTCAATCCTTTGTATGAACAAGGTATTTCTCTTTGTTTCTTTCTTTGTCCTTCTTTTCCTGATTTCTTTAAACAGTTCACATTTTGTGCACTGTTATGTTTCTTGTGCTCTCATATGCTTAGAGATTAACTCAGAAACACAAATAGGATATATCTAATGGATGATAGTTTTCAATTAATTGCTATAATTCAGGATAACATATATTTTTATTACTTGTATCTCACTCTTTGGAGATGATCATATACTGTATATACTTGTTTTTATTACTTATATCTCACTCTCTGGAGATAAAGAACCTTAGTATGCAAGCACTGAGGCAAGGTTTACCGAAAGGCATTGGCAAGGGTTGCCAAGTTTCAAAGAAATACAAAATCACACATACCCCCATAATGCAAGGCATCCTGGGCTGTATATGCAAATTCCAACAAAATATAATGCAGGTTCAACTTTAAGCAGAAATGCATGGTGCCAAAAGGCCACTCACACAGTCTGCAAAGGGTGCCAACTCTCTGGAGATAATCACATACCGTATATAATTTTCTTTCTTTCTTTCTTTCTTTCTTTCTTTCTTTCTTTCTTTCTTTCTTTCTTTCTGCAATTCTGCATATTTTCAGCATTGTCCTGGGTGGGGGATAAAGGTACAAACTGACATATTGAATCAGATTGGTGGTATTTTTAGTGAATGGGGGAAAATTTGGTAGGACACTGGGGAAATTCCTCTTCTCTTTGGAGAGAGGCACTGTGAGCCTATCTTGCTGCTGGCACGATGGTCGACCCTGGAGGTGGAGGAGGGGATTATGGAATTGCTAGCCTGAACCATGGGGATGAACCCTGTTCTACAGAGATGGCAACAGATTCTAGTAATATTTTCTTCAGCAACCTAGGTTCTGAAGAACAGTTTGGTGAACCACGAGTCTAAACAGGAAAAAGTAACTCAGAAAAATTATGTACATGTGTATCCAGTGACTAGCTCACCATAGATGCAAACAGCAGATGAAGACTCTTAACCAGCAGATCCAGCTTTGGAGGGCTGCCCAGAAGTGAAGTTGTTTCTGGCTGGGACTTTGGAGCATCGATCCCTAGTTCTCTGGCTTTTAGCCAAAGAGGATGCAGCACTTGCATCCGCACATATTAAACCAGCAACAGAAATGACAGTGGAATTGGTTGGTTTCTAGCTCAGTGATCCATCATTGACTGAACCAGCAGTCACTGCAAGTTACAATATTCATAGCACCAAATCAAAGAGTGACAGCTTGGGCTTAGAAAGGCCACATTGATCCCACTGACTGCAACAACATGGTCCATGGAGCAGGCTTTTGAGCCAGCGAGGTGGAACAGATCACCAGAAGGAGAGTGGCAGCCAGGGAAACCTCAAAGAACAGCTGATTTAATAGCTCTGGGACACAAGGAAAGCTAGAAAACTGGGAGACAAGTGTTTCAGGGCTTACCTGAGAAACAGAATTTTAGTGTTAGTTCTGAGTGCATGTCTGAGGTACAGCTGCCTGTACCTTAACCTCAAACCACAAAGATTGAGAACTGTGTGGGCAGCCAACATTAGACCATGCATATGGGTACTGGGATTACTAAACAAAAGTATTTGAATATGTTGGCATCTGGATTGCATGGTCATAAGATTACTGACAGTCCAGACTCTAGGAACATGAATTTATAAACACCAGCTCCTGTACCCAGAAATTAGCTTAAAAATGTCCCAAACCAACACAAGGTTCCTATAAAGCCCCCACAGGATCCTGGAAGCTTGACTGGGGATACAAGGGAACTTTTACAACATTGTCAAAAAAAGAGCCTGCTTCCAGAACAGGATTTGGAAACACTTTGTGCTGGCAAAAGACTGGACTGCATCCCGGGATCCTTAAGTGTCAACCACCAGAAAGAAACTGCAGATCTGCCTCAGAGAGCTGTTTCTGCACCAAATATGGCTGCCTTACCTTCATTACCACCATGTAAGCCCAAGATAAAATAAACACACAGAAGAACATGCCTTGAGGGCCCAAATCATCCAGTAGAGAGTACATCAAAATTCTGTGACTTATTTTCTACAACAGTAGATCCAGTGGAGAGTAGAAACACCAAAAATCTGTGTATCTAAATAATATGGTAAAAGATGCAGGTCTGTGTGATGTGTTTGCATGTACAAATATTGAAAATAGTATCTCCTTTATGAAAGGAAGGTTGGCTACTAGACTGGATTTTTTATTTCTTTCAAAAGCCATTAGTGTTAACAGAGCAAGAACAATTGTAGGTGTTGCTTCGGACCATTTGGCAGTGTTATGTAATTGCCATGTAGGGCTTAAGCTCTCCCCTTCCCCTGTCCAAACCTCTGGAGGCTGAACACTGCCTTATTAGAACAAGAAAACAACAGGACTTATTTAATGCTAGGTGTACAGTTCTGTGTACATATGAGAACACATCGCAATGGTGAAAGAATTCAAAGGAGGATTTTAACACCCTATTCATGAAATCTGTATGAAGACACAGTGAGAAATATTTACACTATTTAGAATGAAGAACTCATCTGAATAAATTAATATCTCAGATGCACAAAGATGACATTGATTTTAGTAGTCAAATAGGAATTATCATAGATGAAATGGAGACCTTTCACTATGAATGAGCTTTTTCACTTGAGCAGGATCTTAAATTTGGCATCAACACTTAGATAAATTAAACAGGTGTCAGGAACAAGGGGAAAAAAATGAGTTATGTCAGGACTTGCTTGGATGGAGGGTGGTCAAAAAACTAACCACATTTGAGGACATTATGTAGAGAGTACATAATCATGTAAAAACAAGCTTTGGCTCACTAGTGGATGCCCAAGTCTCTATTGATGTAGCTGTATTCGACTGTATTTAATGTTGTTGTCTTATTTGTCTATAAATTATATTGTATGTATGCTATATATAAAAATTATGCACCTTACTTGGCCTGGAACTTCATTGAAAATGAGCTTTGCTCAGTTGAATGCATTCCATTATTCTTTTGAATAAAAATGATTTACTACTACAACTACAATAGGATCTGTCTGTGTTTTTCACACTGGACATTCCCCACATCCCAGAACATATACATTCTGAGCTGGTGCAATTGATGCAGCTTCCCAAAATGGAACAAATGGCCAAAGATCTGAGGAACAATACAGCCCTAGGCTCAAATGGGTTTCTGGCTGAGTTCTTTAAGCCTTTTTTCACCACGTTAGTCACAGTATTGCAACTGATTTTTAACACACTATTGGATACAGGTGTGCTGTCTACTTCTATGACTAATTCTTTATTGATCTTCATTTTTACAACTGAGATTAAGGTTGATATCAAAAACTAAAGGCCCCTCTGCCTCCTTAACACAGACCAGAAAATACTGTCTAAAATATTAACTAACAGACTGTCTCAGGCTGCTCCAGTAGTCTTTGCTCCCACACCAACATGTGCAACAGGGCTTGCCAAATCCAATAGCCCGATGTCCCGGACAACCATTTTTATGTGGGAACAAGCAGATGCCAGAGTTCTGCTTGTCCCACAGACTACCATGCTGCAGTTTAAAAATTGAAGGTTTTTACCTGCTTTTCCCTCGCTGACCACTGGATGTCCTTCCCAAGTCCTGAAGGAGGGAGCCAAGCTAGACTCCAGAGTCACCTGATTTTCTTTGTGCAGTCACATGGTGCAGCATTGTTGAATGTGCACGCTGCAGCCGTGCGCCACTGTGCCCCCATGCCCCGACTTGACTGTGCAGTCAGGCAAGGAGATCGGGCACCAACAGATACTCCTGGAAGCACAAGAAGAAACACACTCGCGACTGGCCAAATACAACCAGACTGACATGCTAGGCAGCCTATAGCTGATGGTACAGTGCCTGTCAGTCCAGGCTATTGGACATCATGCTTGGGAGTGGAGCTCAGAGTGCCAGTAGCTCAGTTGGTAAAGGCACCATTTCACTACTGACACTCGGAGGGAGCACAGCATTTCTGTTTGAGCAGCATTTGGTGTCGGTTCCTGTTCACAGTCACACTGTGTATTTGGGGCCAGTGCTGCGAGTCACAGTCATAAAATATATATCTTGTTTGGCTAGCAACAGTAGAGATACTAGAGAGAGAACTTAAGAAAAGAAATATAGAAATATATTGGAGCAGGGAAGGTACGGCAAAGCCGCAGTTTTATGCCCACCCACCCTTCCCCTCTTCTAGACTTTCTTAAGTAGACACTTTCCATCAGCGTTATTAAAACCACGCTCTCTGTGTCCTGCTAACCTATAGCCTGCCTTATATTCCTCATTGATACTAAACAGTCGATTACCATAATACTCCTATGCTGTCTATTCAGTGCTACAACTAGACTGGGTTTCCACCTAGCATCAGAAAAGGCACTACCCTAACCATCTTATACTTCGCCTTTATTCGATTCCATAAAAATCGTATCTCACTGTTTACCAAACCTCTTATCTCATTGCTAGACTAAACACCCTCCTCTAGTAACTGAGGAGGCACCCATTATGAGCTAAGCATACCACTCTTACAGTCAACTACACAGACAATTACTGAGAGCAAATCATAAGATATTACCTATAAAAACTCTGGTCACCTTCATAATGGGGAACTTTCTTTGGAGCCTCCTTATATTACTACTATTACCTGAACTAAGTAAAAGATGCAGACATCCAGAGGATGCCACGCAGAGTGCAGATGCCACGTTCTCGTCCTGCTGCAATTCTACAACAGCCCCAAGAGATTGGATATGTACCTATGACCTCCCATTGATACGATGTTACCCATTTATTACTTACTACGGAGGGACACAGTCGGCCTTGCATTTGTTTGGTGCCTGTCTCCAACTGCATACAGAAAAAGATCCCACGATTATCTCTGTTAAAGTATTAATCCTTTCTCTTACAAGAGGACGAAAAACCGAATCTGGATGGCAAATAAGAATTCCACAGAATAAAAAAATAAAAATAAAAAAGACATCTATAAGAACTTATACCCTATCTCTGGCGGCAACTATGAAATTACTGCTCCTACTACTAACATGCTCAGGGAATGTGGAACTTAACCCTGGGCCACCAGGGACTATCACTGCACCTTCAGAACTAGCAAAGATTAAAGGACTAAGCCTTCTACATATTAATGCATGTGGCCTTTTAAACAAAATCACATTGCTCCAAGCCTGGGTTAGCCACTCACTACCTGACATTCTGGTAGTGTCTGAGACATGGCTTAGACCTGATACAGCCGACAGAGACATAAACTTACTTAACTACCAAACATTCAGAGCTGATAAACGGATAAGAGGAAGGGGGGTAGCAATATATGTAAAGGCCAACCTAGCTGCAATTTGTCTTGCCTCTTATTCTATGGCAAAAGAATTTGAGTGCCTATCCCTTAAAATAACTCTTTCCAAAAATACCTCACTGCAGATGATCGGCTGTTACAGACCTCCCTCAGCTGGCCTCAAGATACTATCCTACTTGGGTGACTTGATTAAACAGGGGAATGAAGAAACCATAATTATAGGCGATTTAAACCTAAACTGGCTTTCTAAGGCAGCTACACCATTAATTTCATTCTGCGACATGCATGGGCTTACACAGTTTATAAATGAACCTACTAGAATAAACAAAAGAACCCAAAAATAGCACGCTTTTGGATGTACTATTAGTGAGTAAACCTCACCTCTTCTCACACACTGGAGTACTGTTCAAGCCTATTAGTAGTGATCATTGTTCTATTAGTGCAATTAGGTCAGCATGTAAGATTTCATCCCCACAAAATTCTTGTTGAGGAGATCAAAAGAACTTCAACATTGATGCATACCTGGACGATATTAAACACTCCACAAGATGGCAAGAATTCTATCTAGCGAACACAATGGGATTGCATATGGTGTTCTAAATGACATTATCACAAATGCTCTAAACATTCATGCACCAGTCTCTAAACTACGTATTAAAAATAAAACCTGTCGTTGGTTCAATTCTGACCTTAAATCCACCCTTCTCGAAAGGGACAAGCTTTGGAAAAAAGCCCGAAAAACTAAATTAGCCACTGACTGGGAGCAATTCAGAAAAGCCAGGAATCTCTGTACCAAGAAAGTGCGAGACACAAAAGCTGCATATTACATGGCTGAATTAGACTCCTCATACTACAACCCTGCCAAGTTTTGGAACACTATAAAAGATATAACTGGCCACATCCCAAGTAACTCACTCCCAGCAAAACTGCAATGTGGAAACAGAACCATCAGTGACAAAATAGAAGTATTGGAAGCCTTCAATAATCATTTTACAACTGCTGGGCTAGCATTCGACTCCTCTCCAGCCAACCAAATGAGAGTACATCTAGGGATTAAGAACACTGATGCAAGGGTGACTGACTCCACTTTCCTTCATTCCAGCCATGCTGAAGCAAGTCGAAGAACTAATCTTACAGTTGGACATAAAAGAGTGCAGGCATAGACTCCTTGACCCATACTTTTTAAAAATTGCCATACATGTGATAGCAGTACCAGTAACATCTGTTTAACCTTTCTCTACAGTCTGGAGTCATCCCATCAATCTGAAAACTGCTCAAGTGATTCCACTACTGAAAGCCGGGATCCCACAGACCTTAATAACTACAGACCAATTTCCATTCTTACTGTGCTGTCTAAACTACTGAAAAGTTATGAGCACCCAGCTAAGAGAATACCTAGAAGCCAACAATCTTCTAAACCCAGCACAATCTGGTTTCAGAGCAAACCACAGTACCATAACAGCTCTTGCAAAAGTCACCAATGACTGGCAACTTGAATTGGATAAAAAAAATTGTGTATGTGCTGTCTTCTTAGACTTAAGTAAGGCCTTTGACACGGTTGACCACGACCTGCTCCTCTACTCACTGAGGTCAATTGGACTTGACACCAATTCCATTAGATGGTTTAACAACTATCTTACAGGAAGAACCCAGCAGGTAAAGGCCGAAGGAGATATATCCCCACTCAGACCTCTACAGAGAGGAGTACCACGAGGATCTATTCTTGACCCTATCCTCTTTGCCATATATATCAATAGCATTGATGCAAATCTTACCAAAGCCACTGTACACCTGTTTGCTGATGATACAGTACTGTATGTCAGTCACCCTTCTCCTACAACAGCCTGCAAAGAACTACAAGCAGAATTCGACCTACTGAAACTCCAGCAGCTGGAAAAAAAACTACTATTGAATGCAAAAAAAACTAAGGCAATGTTTTTTTCCCCCACAGGTGCAGGCAAGATACTCAATCCCAGTCGATCTCCTAAATTATCCACTGCACTTGGTGAAAATCTCGAATATGTCACAAAATTCAAATACTGGGGTATGGCTAGATAGTAGATTAGGCTATCTAGAACATCTGGAAGAGCTGCTAAAAAAGCTTAGACAAAGACTTGGACTTTACTATAGAATAAGGCACTTCCATTCAAGTGATTCGAAATAGAAGATGGTCCAGGCCACTTTCCTCTCAGTACTAGACTACGCTGACTTCCTATATAGTCACTGCCCTACGGTATGCTTGAACAAATTAGATACACTATACCACAGAGCTTTGAGGTTTATCACAGACTTACCATACAGTACTCACCACTGCTTGCTATACTCCGCAGTTGGTTGGACCTCGCTTCAATATAGAAGGGATAGGAATGCATTACTATGGACTTACAGAGCAATATCACAGCAGCTTCCAAAATATATCTCAGACTGTTTTCTACAAGCCACATCAAGTAATTATGCATTAAGAAGCCTGAACTTCATTACTCTTAAAGTGCCTAAGTTCCACTCTCGACATGGCAGACATGCTGTTAGTTATGTGTTATCTACCCTATGGAACACGATGCAGAAGACATTGAAAGTGAACAAGCTCATATCTATCACAGCCTTCAAATATCTATACAACAAGATATTCAAAGAAAAATGTAACTGCTTCTGCCAACATTAGACTAACCCTCCATCTTTCTCACCAGCTGGACGACCATTCAAGGTAGCTCCTCAGCACCCTACGAGCAGTAAACCTACATAAACCTTTACTACAATCCTTCCTTTTTATGCATTATATAATTAGTCTCCTTATACTTTCAGTTTTTTACTTCCCCAGTCCAACCCCCTCCCCACTTGACCCACTATTGATCCCTCTTTGACACAGCCTTTTCCACTCCTTCCCCTCCATCCTTTTCCCTACCCCTGGCCACAGCATTCTGTATACACTCCTTTCATCCCCCCTGTCACTGCTTCAGCCGGTACTTGCCTCTTACAAATCACTCCCTGTAGATATATCTTCCTGCTGTCCATACAGCTCATCACCCGAGTTTAAAAACTATCTAGTAATTTCCTTGACACATTTAACCTTCACCAAAAAGTGCTAGTTTCTAAAGTGTCCTCCACTAACAAGCTGGCTATTTTATGAACCATGTATATATGTAATATATATATTTTTGTTATTAGCTTTCAATGTACTCTGTCTTGGAGTTGATGTTTTTGTATTCATTTGCTATCCTCTCAAAGTTGTGTATTCTCTGCACGTTATATTTCATATAAATTGTATCTTGACCTTACCAGGTCCATCTTGCAAATGAGCATTGCTCAATGATGTTCGCCTGGATAAATAAAGATTTGATTGATTGATTGATTGATACTGCAGTCTGCTACATACATTGGTGGAGGAGGTGTGCTGTGTGTGGCAGGGGCCGTCAGTGTGAGACCACCGAACCTGCCCTGAGAGCCTGAGGGTAGAGTAGAGGAACTTGTGGAAGGGAACAACTGAATACTTAATAAATAAGGTAAACAGTTGCAGTATAAAAACTGCAAAAGCATTTTCAGAGATTGATACCCCCACCAAAAAAAGATAGCTACATTCAAATAAACCAAGCTTAGCTAGTACTTTGTTTTTCCTACCAAGTACTTTGGTGGTGGTGTGTTGCTGTGAGACCTAACCTGCCCTGAGAGGAGAGGGTAAAGGAACTTGGGAACAACTGCAGACTTTTCAGAAAAAAACTATAGGAAGGGGAAAAATATTTTTTGTGTGACACTACACAGAAAAAAATAATAAACCCTAGCTACCCAGTACTTTGGTGGATTTGTGTGTGTGTGTGTGTGGCTGTGAGAACAAATCTGACCTGAGAAGGGAAAAGGCATTTTTGGGGCCACAGAAAAAATAAAATAAACCTACCAGTACCTAGCTACACTGGTGGAGGTGTCTGTGTGTGGCTGTGAGACTGAACCTGCCCTGAGAAGGGAAAAGGCATTTTCCTGTCATACTATTGCTAGCACTCAGTCCGGCTACGGACCCAGCCCCCTTCCACCTACTCTGTCCTGCCCTCTTGTAGTGCTGCACAAGCACAACAGCATAAGGTAAAAAAAATTACACAACACACAAAGATAACACAAAATAGAATTTTATTGTGTACAATAATACAATACAACAACAATCTTTGTTTGAATATTTCACAATTTCAGCATAGAAGACAGTTAAAAAAATGCAACAAAATAAGCAAAAGCAAGCTGCTCTATTTTCTCTTTGGACTGGGAAAAAGTCCTCATCTTCTTCATCGGGAACAGAAAGTGAAGAGCCTGAGCCTTCTTCACAGTCTGAAAGCCAGCCCCAACCAGCCCCCCCTGGCCCTACTAGTAATCAGGAAAAAAACAACCAAGGTTCTGCGTCTGGGTCTGGGTCTGTGTTTGTAGACATAACAGGCGATCAATCTAACTTGACCATAACAGTTTCTGAAATGAGTGAGCATAACAGTAGCAGCAGTTCAGTGCCATCACATTCTGGTTCAGCACAGGTAAAGCGACCTTTCATTTTAGATGATGAGGAAATAACAAACACTGAGAAAAGAAGCAAAGATAAAAAATATGATGTAGAAAAAAGGGCTCAAACATTTCTGCATCACTGGTTAAATCACTTTACCTGGTTAAGGTATGATGACAAAAAATGTGTCATGTACTGCTCTGTCTATGAGAAATATCCCACTCCCCCTAGCCCTCCTGGGCTGTGACTGCAGATGTAGTCAGGAAGCAGCTGCAGTGCCTCCACAGTGCAAGGAACACCCTCCGGCTCAAAGTCTCACCCATCAGACATTCCCCGTAGCCCTCCTGGGCTGTGACCGCAGATGTGGTCAGGAAGCAGTTGCAGCACCTCCACAGTGCAAGGAACACCCTCCAGCCCAAAGACTCCCCCATCAGACATTGCCCCTAGCCCTCCTGGGCTGTGACCACAGACGTGGTCAGGAAGCAGCTGCAGCATCTCCACAGCGCAAGGAACACCCTCCAGCCCAAAAGACTCACCCATCAGGTACGGATCTCTGCTCTTAGCCATGGCATACCACATGCTCAGGACTGCTGCTGCGACTCCAGGACTTCAAATTCAGGCGCCGTTCAGGGCTAGGCTCTAATTGGCTGACTGTCTGCCTAGAGCCTCCTAATTGGCCAAGTCGTATGCCTCGGCTATCTTTCAAGAACTCAGTTCAGATTTTTAATGAACTCGCTTGCTGCATCAGTCGGGATGAGCTCGTAGCCTGCAGCTCTCAGTTGTTTTTCACCCACCCTCCCCTCTCAGGCCACCTTTAAATGCTCTCTGTCTCTGCCTAGTACCCCTAGATCTCTATTATTGGCTAGCATTCAGTAAATTTTAGTTAATTTCCTCCTATTGCTGCTAGTGCTCAGGCTGCTTCTGCTAATTTGTATCTTCTGTTCAAGAGGTACATCCTGCTCTAGGCTCATAATACCTCACCATATGTACCAATATATGTTGGGTAATCTTCCCATAATGAGGGCTTTTTATATTCGCTTGTGCCTGTCCCTGTTCATCTTATGTGTCCTGGGTTTTAGCTTTGTCGGCCAGAATTCTACTAGGTCAGACTGTGGTTCCTATCGTTCATTGTCCTGCCTGAATATATGCCACTTTGTTGATCAGTTTGTACGTGATGTACAACCTCCATCCTTGCAGCCAGCATATCATACATTATGGCATGAAAGAACTATTACAGAACTGTCCCTTAGGGGCATATCCCTCTCTGCCTTTATTCATTAACCTCCCTGGCTGCTCCCTGTCAAGATACGTTTATATGCTGCCCTAGGCCAGCATGGAGTGAGCCCTAGGGCTCCACAAGTCCTTACTATGAATCTCACTCACACGGATGAACTAAATGGTCTATACTTATAGCACATTTATGCAGAAAGCTTCTGCTATTACTTCTGCTGTGCTCAGGCAATGTTGAGCTTAATCCAGGACCTCCTGCAGTTTTAGCAGCTCCTGTTGACCTTTGCAGCATGAAGGATTTAAGTTTCTTGCATGTCAATGTGTGTAGTTTATTAAAAAAAATATCTTCAGTGCAGACCTGGGTTTGTCATACAGCTTCTGACATGCTGGTCATCACAGAAACTTGGCTTAGACCAGTAACCAAAAACTCAGAAGTATACATTCCCTACTACTCTTTATTCAGGGCTGATAGGCAGACCAGAGGTAGTGGTGTAGCCATATAAATTAAGGATAAACTTACTGTTTCCATTCTTGACTCCACCTCCATCAAAAATGAATTTGAAAGTCTGTCCTTAAAAATTGACACTGGAAACGGTGCCTCAATCTAAGTAACAGGTTGCTATAGGCCTCCGTCACCTGGTCTGCTTCTGATTAAACATCTTTGGAATATCTTGGGTTTAGTTGCCTCAGAGCACATTATATTAGGTGACTTCAACTTAGATTGGTTTACTAGCACCTCTACTCCCCTTAAAACGTTCTGTGACTCCTTCAGACTGTCCCAGCTGATTAACGAGGCTACTCGGCTTAATAAAAAATAACCCTATCAAAAGCACATTGTTAGATGTTATTTTAGTTAGCAAACCTCACCTATTTTCTCATGCTGGCATCTTCTTCATGGATATCAGTGACCACTACTTCATTGCATGTGTAAGGTCCACCCACAAAATTACAGTGATTCCTAATTTTACTATTAAAAGACGTACTCATAACTTTGATTCTTGGTGATATATTTCAGAGCTAAGGGATTCTCTGCAATGGCAGGATTTTTATTTAGCCAAGTCATTGACCACAGCGTATGATGTCTTCTCCAAAATAGTGTTAGGGTCCATAAACAAATTTGCTCCATTGGTGAAAGTCTGTACCAGGGGAAAAAATTGCCGATGGTTCATGGAGGATTTGAAGGGTGCCCTGAGCAGTAGGGATATGCTTTGGAAAATTGCCAGGAAATCCAATCTCCCTAATGATTGGGTTCTATTCAGAAGGGCAAGGAATTATTGCACCAAGTTGACTAGAGATGCAAAAGCACATTTTAACCATACACAGCTAGAGCTAGCTTCCAGTTGTTCCTCCAGATTCTGGAACACAATCAAAGTGATTGAAGGACGTTCTTCCGGGAAACCGTCTTCCTGCCAATATTATAGCTGGCAACTCTGTAGTCTCCGATAAGCTTTCCATCCTTGATGCTTTTAATAATCATTTTGCTACTGCTGGTCTGGCCTTTGACTCTTCTCCTGCCTGCTCTCTCCATCACCAGCTGGAAGAGGACAATCTAGAAACACCTATCTGCAGCCCATCATTCTCACTCCAGCCAACATCCCTGAAAGAAGTTGAAGACCTCCTCCTGCAGCTAGACTCCAAAAAAAGCGCTGGGGCTGACCTTATTGACCCCTACTTCTTAAAGGTTGGTTACCGGGTGCTTGCAGTTCCAATTACACACCTCTTTAATCTATCTCTGTCTCAGGGAGAACTCCTGCCCATTTGGAAAACTGCATTTGTGGTCCCATTGTTTAAATCAGGTGATCCTAGGAATCTTAACAATTACAGGCCAATCTTGTTACTCCCAATTCTGTCCAAGATGCGGGAGAAAATAGTGAGTGTCCAGCTACGAAACTATCTGGAATCTGAAAACCTGCTTAATCCCTTACAGTCTGGCTTCAGGTCTCAGGGGGGTCGATCCCAGTCCTTTCACAGAAGAAAGGGTTCTGCAAGAACTCCTAAAACTGAAGGTGGACAAAGCAATGGGTCCTGATGGAATTCACCCCAGAATTCAAAAAGAATTAAGGAAGAAACTAGTGAAACCACTGGCTACTCTTTTTAATAAATCATGGGAGGATGGTGTGGTACCCGAGGACTGGAGGAAGGCGGATGTGATTCCCCTTCACAAAAGTTGGACCAAGACAGAGGCAGGAAACTACAGACCTGTCAGTCTGACCTCTGTGGTAGGGAAAGTGATGGAGTCACTTCTGAAGGAAAGAATAGTTGAGTACCTAGAGGTCAGTGGAGCACAGGACCCAAAGCAGCATGGGTTCACAGTGGGAAGGTCATGTCAGATGAATCTAATAGATTTCTTTGACTGGGTGACCAAAGTAGTAGACCAGGGAGGGGCTGTGGACATGGCCTACCTAGACTTTAGCAAGGCATTTGACACAGTCCCACACAAAAGATTATTAGTCAAATTAACCAGCCTGGGAGTGGGTCCCAGGGTGTTAGCCTGGGTAAAACATTGGCTGGACAACAGGACACAGAAGGTAATTGTAAATGGAGTCCACTCTGAAGAAAGGCGATTACTAGTGGGGTACCGCAGGGTTCAGTATTGGGTCCAGTCCTTTTTAATGTCTTCATCAGTGACATTGCAGAGGGACTGGAAGGAAAAGTATGCCTTTATGTAGATGACACAAAGATCTGCAACAGGGTTGATACACAAGGAGGAGTGGAAAGGATGAAAAGGGACTTGGCAAGGTTGGAGGAATGGTCAGACGTATGGCAGCTAGGATTCAATGCAAAAAAGTGCAAAATAATGTACCTGGGAAATAAGAACCCAGGGGAAGAATACACAATGGGTGGGGAGGTAGTAACAACAACAAAACAGGAAAGAGACCTGGGGGTAATCATATCAGATGACCTTAAGGTTAGCAAGCAATGTGAGAAGGCAGTAGGGAGGGCCGGGGTATACTGGGATGCATAGGGAGAGGCATCAGCAGCAGAAAACAGGAAGTTGTTATCCCTCTGTACAGACAGTTGGTGAGACCCCATCTGAATACTGTGTCCAGTTCTGGAGACCCCATCTCCCAAGGACACAGACAGGATAGAGGCAGTCCAGAGGAGGGCAACTAAAATGGTGCAGGGTCTGCAAGAGAAGCCGTGATGAGGAGAGACTAAAGGAGCTTAATATGTATACCCTTGAGGAAAGAAGGAGAGGGGGACATGATAGAAACTTTCAAGTACCTCAAGGGAATCAACAAAGTCCAAGAGGGTAGCATATTTCAGAAAAAGAGACTTGCAAGAACAAGGGGACACAATTTAAAGATAGAAGGAGGGCGGTTCAGGGGCAATGTGAGGAAGTATTATTTCACAGAGAGGGTAGTGGATGCATGGAACAGCCTTCCTGAGGAAGTTGTGGGGTCTAAAACTGTGGGAAAATTCAAGAATGCATGGGACAGACATAAGGCAATTCTTGTGGGGGGCAGGAAGAAATAGGCTGTTGGTTAACTAGGATCTGCGGCCTATCCTGTAGGTGGGGAAATGGGCAGACTAGATGGGCCTAGCGGTCCTTATCTGCCATCAAAGTCTATGTTTCTATGTTTCTACAATATCTGCCCTTGCTAAAGTGACCAATGACTGGCTAACAGAGCTGGATAATAAGAACTTTATCTGTGCAGTGCTTTTGGATTTAAGCAAGGCATTTGATACCGTAGACCATAGCCTGCTTCTTTCTTCCATTCGGAATATGGGCCTAGACATCCTCTCTTTAAGATGGTTCTCAAACTATCTTTCTGATCAATTTCAGCAAGTAAAGGGTGAGGGAGAAGTCTCTTCTTTAAAACCCTTGCTGAGGGGAGTACCCCAAGGTTCCATTCTGGGACCCTTGCTGTTTGATATCTACATCAACAATATTGACGCAACCGTAAATAAAGCAGAAATACATTTATTTGCAGATGACACAGTAATTTACGTCAGCAGCCCTTCCCCTGTAACTGCACAGAAAACCCATCAAAGCGAATTCAATTTGTAGCGGTTTCAACTACTAAACCAGAAGTTACTGCTTAATGCTAAAAGAACTAAAGCATTGCTCCTATCACCCCTTCACATGCATCAAATCCTTCTGTTGATGGAACACTTCTACCTATCACCACCACCCTTGGTGAGCAGCTGGACTACGTAACTAAATTCAAGTACTTGGGAGTCTGGATAGACAATAAACTCACCTTTACTGATCACATTGAAGAGCTGATAAAGGAACTTAGGCAGAGACTTGGTCTTTTCTTTAGGATAAATAGCTTACTCACTAGAGATGCCAAGCTGAAGTTGGTTCAAACCACCTTTCTCTTTCTATTGGACTATGTTTTTTTTTTTTGCCAATAACTTTATTTTATTAAAAAAAGAATATTCAACAACCATGCATAGTGCACACAGACAAAGATGGTTACACAGGCTACATTAAAGGATAGTGCACAGTAAACAAAATACAATTACTAGAATAATAAAAGAGTAACAAAACAAAGTGAACCCCCAGCCCTACCAACCCCCCACCCCATCCCCCACCCGCAGCTATCCGTAACATTGGGTGTAACTGTTATTTAATAAATAGAAGATCAGAACCATTACCACAAACCAAGTCAAAACCTTGACGAAGGGAGGAGAGATATATTAATTATTAACTAAAAAGGAGAGGAGGCCCAAGTTACAAAAGAAACAAAGAAAATCTGCAGCATAAAACCTCCTAAAGAAAAAGAAGAGAACAAAAGGAAGATAGAGGTAGGCAAGAATTAGGAGGGATATAAAAGGAAGGAGAAATGGATAAAGAGACCTAATAAAGCCAAAATATACACAAATGCCCACATTACTAAAACCTGAACTTATCCTCAAACATTGGCAAAACTCCTTCCAATAAGTATCAAATTTATGCTGAGTATTAACCAATACATACACCGCTCTTTCTGCATATAAAGCAGTCAAGAATTCCTCCCACCACTCCTTAAAAGAAGGAGTTCATCCGTTTCGCCAATGGCGCAGAATCACCAGCTTAGTGACCAATGCCACTAGTGCCATCCGGACCCTTAGAATGTTACTTGGGATAGATTTGTACACCCCAAAGATGCAAATCTCTGGTGTAAAAAATGCTGTGAGGTCATAAAAAGGTTTCAGCCCCCATTTAACCACCTCCCACAATTTAGTGCTTTTTGGGCAGGACCATAGCTTGTGAAAAGTAGTGGCTAAAGAACCATCATAGTTCTGACAAGCTGGAGAACATTTGTTATTCCAGCGTGTAATTTGCAGAGACCAATACATATTATGCAACAATTTGAACTGGATCTCTTAACCTATCTTGTTTAGTGTATAAATATCAATCCAGACTTTCTCCCAAACTCTCTTGGGCCAATCCAGAGACTTGTTAACTTTCCAATAATACGGAATAGGGGATGAGTTCAGGTCGAACTTCTTAACAATATATTGGTAACTTTTAGACACCAATTTACCAGATAAACAAGAATCAGATAATTGTGCCCATAGGTCCCCCACAAGGTCCGATCTTTTGGCATTTCTCAATGAAGAATGGATAGAACTCCTGATTTGGGCCAGGTTTAACATAAATTGGGATTTAACTCCAAACTTTAACGCTAATGATGAAAGTGGGAGCAAAGAGTTACCTTCATAGAGATCAAAAATCCGAATCTTAGAATGGAATGATAAAAATAGATTGCTAACGGGTTGGTTACCTATTAGGAAATTTGGATTCCTCAGTAAGGGTTGTGAGAAATCGGACCGTGGATTAACTTTTAACCCGGCATATAATTGATGAATAGCCCTAATATCCCACCCCAAGGGGGTATTTCTAAACTTTTTGGGTACTTTAATCCAAGGGATATATAAAAGGGATTCTAAATCTATCTTTAAATCCTTAGCTATAGCCTGGTCTAAATCTAGGCCTGTACCAGGAGTATCAATTTTCCCGGTCCATAAAACAGCCCTGGCCACGTATTAGCCAAATAATATCTAAAAATCAGGTAATTGTTGGCCACCAATCTCGTTGCCGACAAAGTTTAAAGTAAGCTCTATGGGTGGTCTATGTTTCCATATAAAATCCGAACAGTGCCTACTTAAATTGTTAAACAAAGATTTGGGAGGTATATGTTCAGATTGAGGAGGGTATAGAATTCTCAGCAAGACTACCATTTTAATTGTGTTATTTCTCGTAGAAAAAGACAAGGGAAGTCTCGACCATCTCTCCAGATCTTCTCTAATGGATTTAAGGACTGGTTTCAAGTTCAGCTGAGCCAGCTCTTCCAGATTCCTGGAGATTTGGATGCCCAAATATACCAAGGATTTAGGTTGCCACTGAAGGCCTAAGGATAGACACCATCCTTTTACAAGACTAGTAGAGAGAGGAAAAAATACCGTTTTGGCTAGGTTCAGCTTAAAGCCTGAAAAACCACTAAAGTCTTCAATAAGGTTTAGGGCTCTAGGAAGGGATAAGGTTGTGTCCCTAATGTGTAACAATATATCGTCCGCAAATGCTGACAATTTATGTTCTTGATCTCCAATCTTAATGCCATAAATCTGTTTGTCGGTCTTAATTGCTCTAATTAAAGGTTCTAAATACAGATTAAACAGGTATGGTGACAGAGGACAACCCTGACAAGTTCCCCTCTGTAACGGAAAAGCAACAGAAATTAAATTATTGCACTGAATTCTAGCAGTTGGACATGAGTAGAGAATCTTAACTAATTGTATAAATTGTTGGGGAATTCCAAATTTAGTAAGGGTAACAAACATATATGTCCACTCCACCCGATCGAAAGCTTTTTCCGCATCCAATGAAATAAGAGAAGCTTCAACACTGGGGGCCGCTGATGCCGAAATTAAATAAAACACTTTCCTGAAATGGTCAGCCAAGGTGCGTCCCTCCACGAAGCCAGCTTGTTCTGGACTGATCAGTTCACGCCAAACGCTCTTAAGTCTAGAAGCTAATATCTTAGCAAAAATTTTTACGTCTAAATTCAACAAAGAAATGGGTCTATAGTTACCAACAGAGTCTGTAGGCTTGCCCGGTTTGGGCAATAGAATTATTCTGGCTTCAAGAGTGACGATCCCTAACTCCAAACTCGGACCAAAAGGCAAAGAGTTGATTCAACAATGGGGCAACTTCAGTTTTGAATACCTTATAGAAAAGTGGCATAAATCCATCTGGGCTGGGAGCCTTATCAGCCCTAAGTGAGTCAATGGCCGACATTACCTCCTCATTAGTTATAGGAGAAATTAGCCGCAACCTAGAGCCCTGTGATAAATTAGGGAGTGGTAAATCCATCATGAACCTACGCATATTGGAAAGTTCGTGTGCGGAGGGTGGCTGGCTCGAGTATAAGTCCCTGTAAAAGGACACAAAGGACTGTAAAATACCATTAGGGTCAGTAACCAGTATGTCAGAATCAGGGGATTTTAAGGCCGGCACCCACCTAGACTCAGATTTTTGGTTTAACTGCCAGGCCAGTAGTTTCCCAGCCTTGCTACCCTGCCCAATATATAGGGCTTTAGATTTGACTGAAGAGTTAGCCACTTTATCCCTCAATGTCGCGGCATACCATGTTCTCAAAGCGGACAGCTCCATTTCTTGGTCAACTGACCTCGAATATTCGGGGATATCCTCTAATTCTTTAATCTTATTCAGACAGGTAGACATCTTCTGGTTATGTTACGCTTTCCTCACCGAAGCTACCCTAATTAACTCCCCTCTCCATATCGCTTTAAGAGCGGCCCATGATTTATCTATATCAGAAATAGTGCCCCAATTGAATTTAATTGAGTCTTGCAGAAAGATACGGAACCTACTTGAAGAGTGGACATCTTTAAGTATGCTGTTGTTTAGGCCCATGTATAAGATCTCTTGGGAATGGAAGGCGGAGTCCAACAAGTTTAACTGGAGAGTGGTCAGAAATCACCCTTGGAGCAGCTCCGCCTCTTACCTCAGAAATGACCTGTCGGCTCACCAAAAAATAATCTAACCTAGAGAGGATTTGTGAACCCGAAAAAAAGTATAGTCCGAGCTGAAGGATTAAACAATCTCCAAGGGTCTATTAATCCTAAAAAGGATATACATTCAGCCAGAGCCTGCTGGGCCGGAGAGGGATATGGTTTCCTGCTGACCGATCTATCCAATTTGTCAGATTGAACTAGGTTCCAATCTCCTCCTAATATAAGTGGCACTTCCCTGAAGGGAGATAAAACCGCAGCCAAATGGGCAAAAAAGGAGGGGGTCTCAGCATTGGGACCATAAATAGACACCAACACAAGAGGCTTCCCTCCAAGTTTGCCAGAAACAATAATGTATCTGCCATTCGGGTCATCGAATATGTCTGAGTGTACAAAAGGGACGCCCCGAGCTATCAGAATTGCCACCCCCCGGCTAGAGGAAGAGTACCCAGACCCAAACACTTGGCCTACCCACTTCTTCCTAAAATGGGAGAGGTGGACCGAAAGGACATAGGTTTCCTGAAAAAATACAAATGCCGGCTGATAACGCTCTAGATGGTTCAAAATTACATATTTCTTGCAATTATCCTTCCCCCCTTTGATGTTCCATGAAAAAACGTTCAGGTTAGAGACCATTTGTCCTATCTTGCCCCTGAAACAATATACGGATAGCTGCCCCTCATACCACATAAACCCAGAAAAAACTAAACCTATCCACCCCTAACCCCCCAAAAGTATTCCCCCCCAACCAGACTGCCAAACTGTGACCCCCCAGGCCCGAAGCCCACTCCTCTTACACTGGTTCAAAGTGAGCCATAGAGGTGGGGCCTCCCTAACCCCTCATTACAATCCCAGATCAGCAAGAATGAGCATGCAAACCCGCCAACTATAAGAACACTGCTTATATACACAGGTATAACCCTTGCCCCACAAATGGTAATAATGTCTATCGTTAAATGAGATACAACAGATTAAATAGTTAGCAGGAGGCCCTTATTGAATACCATTATATAAAATAAGGGATCTAGCTGTTAACGGAGGATTCCTCCTTCTGACCCCTCCAAAAAAAGGGACATACTCAAAAAAGAATTGAGCCAACTCATAGCAAGAGGATGTCTCATCCTATTGGAGACATCCCACACCCGCACAAACACCTCTATCCAAATAATGGTGAGTCCTGGCCCAACCATGGAATGGTATCATGTGGAAAATTAAATATACATGCAGGTAGAAACCGCATAAAGAAGGGTAAAGAAGGGGAGCACCCCTTTAAGGTAAAAAACCATATAACTTGTCAAATCCTCCTGCCCTACTACTTCCCATGTCGCAGATATAAGAAGGGCTTACCAGCATAAACATCATGGCCCTCCTACCACATAACCAAACATTGATTTTGTGTCCAATCCTAACAACAGTAACATCAAAAATGCGAAATGTAAAGCTATCCATAACATGAAAAATCATCTTGCAACCCCCTCTACTGGACATAGAGAGAAATAACAACCTTCTCCTGGATTGAAAGATCCGCATTAACTAATGACTACCTAAACCAAACAAAGATGATCATGTTTAGGGTTAAACAAATATTGAAAATGTCCTCAGAAATCATATGACATGGCCACGTTATTAAGGTTATAGTCCAAAGTAAATGAGGCTAGTGAAGCAGGCCAAAATAAACTCATATTGGGCTATTTAGTCTCTGAAGCTCACACAGTCCGCCTGTGGCTCAGCCTTTAGGGAACAGATCAGGCATCAAAACATGAAGGAGGTCAAAGCGTCGTCGCCTATTCATATCGTTTTAACCCCTCTTTAGTGGTGACTTCAAGCTTAGCTGGGTACAAAATACGATGGCGAATCTCCGCTGCCCACAGCTTTGAGGTAATAGGCCGAAATGAGGCTCTAATTTGTCTCATCTTCCAAGTTAGGTCGGGGACAAGGCGAAGCTTTTTGCCTTCCCAATGAAAGGAAGATAACTTCTTTATTTCCTTCAGGATATGCTCCCTGTACAAAAAGTTGAGAAGCTTGAAAATAATGGGACGTGGGGGCTCTGTTGTTGAGGGCTTAGCTCTTAGGGCACGATGCCCCTCTCGATGACGTACTCCGGCCCATTTGGTGAGGGGCCAGCAGATTTTTTAAGCAGCTTTTGTAGAAACAGCAACATGTTAGAGCCCTCTTCCCCCTCTGGCAATCCCAAAAGAACCAAGTTATTTCGGTGGCTTCTTCCCTCTAGGTCATCTAGCCGCTCCTCCAATCTCGTGACCATCTTTTTACAATCAGTAATTGTAGGCCTCGACTTCTCAAACGCTCGCTTAATTGATGAAATGCGAGCCTCAGTGTCCGTGACTCGTCGTGCCAGTTGGGTCAGAGCAGGTTTAATATCAGCCACCTCGTCCATTAACTTAAACAATGCTTCCTTTATGACTGAGAGGTCGTTATAAATCTTTCCAGGCATAACCTCCTCCATTTCGGTCTGCGGTGAAGAACTGCGGCGTGGCCGCTTTGCCTCCAGCTCCTGCTCGCTCGCCTGCATTACGGGAGTCGATCGTCCCACAGAACAATCCAGAAGGGATCCGCTGCCTATGTGGCCAGGAGAGAGAAAGGTGAGTCGGGTTAAGGACGTGGAAAGACAGCATGTTCGCTAATTTGGATCGGGAGCCCCAGACAGCAGCAGCTACTCCTCCATTGGCATCACGTGACCCCCTCTATTGGACTATGTTGACTTCCTATGTGGCCAGGGAACTGCTGGTACTCAAGCAAAGCTAGACACACTCTATCACTGCGCCTTAAGATTTGTTACAGGTTTACTGTATTCTACCCATCACTGCTGTCTGTACTCGGCAGTAGGATAGACATCCCTCAGCTGCAGACGCAAGAGGAATGCTGCTTTTTGGACATACAAAGTGATCATAGGAATGCTACCTCAGTACATCTCTGTCTGCCTCCCGATATGTTCTCTAGGCAAGTATGCCCTGAGAAGTGCTTCCTTCATTGCTCTGTACATACAGTATATGAGGCAAAATAAAGTTTTGGCAGAGCAGCACTATGCTATGTACTACCCCACATGTGGAATAAGCTGCAAAAAAACTTGAAACTAACCAATCTTATCTCCCTTTCTAACTTCAGATCCCTTTACCTAAGTCATAATAAAGAGCCATGCACCTGTTTCACTTGATGCCGTTAATCCCATAACTCTAGTCTAGCTTGAGCCTTGCCTCTACAGTTACACTGTGTTTGATATTTATTGTGCCCCCTCCTCTGCCTTCCCCTACCCATGCCCTAGCTTTTGCCTCTTCTGTCATCTCTGGCTTGTTTCTCAGTACCCCTTTGTCTCTCTTCTCCTCCTGAACCCTCTTGTCAGCCAGACATAGTTTCCCTGCTATTGCTGTGGTTCATTATCATCTTTGTGTTTTTGTTCCTTTTCTTCTCTCCATTCAATTCCACTATGTCCCTATTCCTGACCCTTCTCTTTACTCTGTTGTTGCTGCCTCCTCTGAAATACCTCCAGAGTAGCCTACTAACCCTCATCCTTACCCTGGACCTTTACTTTAGTGTATACTGAGCACTTATTATTCTGCTGTACTCATTGACTGCTATATTATTTTAAATTGTTGATATGTGTATATACTTTACTTGATGTGTCATCAGTTTACCCAAATTACCACTGTCTTTTTGTACATGCTTATGGTTGTTAATACCTGTTCATATTTTTCAAGTATTGCATTTATTTTCTGCATTGTATATTATTCAGTGCATCTTCTGATCTGTTTGTATCCTGTATACCCCAGGTCCACCTCGAAAATGAGTTATGCTCAACAGTTATCACCTGGTTAAATAAAGATTTAGATTGATTGATTGATTGATTGACTCTTGCGACTCCTGCTTATTCAAAAAAACCTAATGTGTTTGCCACTGGTGCAAATAATTTCAGAACTGAGTCCGTGAGAGCCCATGAGAAATCAAATCCACATATAATTTGTGCAAACCAGCATAGTCACGAAACTGGTCAACATGCAGTCAATTTTAACATGTCTGGAACTGCAATATATCATGCATTTTCTCAGATGGATTAAGTCACCAAAAATAAAATGAGGCATTTATTTAACACCACATATTCCTTGGCTAAAACTTTACGTCCTTTCTCAGATATGGAGTGGCTTTGCAAATTGCAAGAAAAAAATTGGGTTAAACTCGGTAACAATTATGCAAATTGTAAATGGGCCAGAGATTTCTATAAGGCAATATCAGCTGTCATGTCTAAAACACAGATCCATACTGTCAAAAATAGAAAATTTGTTACCGTTCTTGTAGATGGCAATGCAGATGCAAGCATTACAGAGTGGGAAAATGTCTTCCTCTGTTTTGTTGATGGCGCAGAAAAAAGAGTTACAACTGTGTTAATTAAATCTGTACCTCTTGAACATTCTCACGCAGATGGAGTTTTTAAAGCAGTAAGTTCTGCACTTGAGTCTGTAGATCTTTCTATTGCGGACCTTAACGATGTGAGCAGACCTGGCCCAGTTCTTGTATCTGCCAACTTTGTTGGTGCCAGTGTGATGATGGGCCATACAGGTGGCACCATAGCAAAAATCTGAGAACATGTCCCCACTGTTATACCTATGTATTGCGTAGCCCACAAACTGGAGTTAGCAGTTCTCAACATCATGAAAGAAAATCCCTTTGTTCAGAAAGTAGAAAACACCTTGAAAGGAATTTTTAAATTTTACCACTACAGCCCCAAGAAACTTAGGGAACTGCAAGAAATAGCAGATGTCATACACACCGAGTTGGCTCATTTCAGTGCAATAAAGCAAGTTCGTCGGCTTGCAAGTAAGACACATTCAGTTCATGCTGTTCAAGTCAACCTGCCCACAGTAGTTCAACATCCTGAACATGTCTCAAACTCTGCTGGTGATGATGGGGCCAAAACAAAGGCACTTCTAAGAGATGCGCACTCGGTACAGTTTGGAAAATCACTGTTTATTCTTCAAGATTTTCTGCCAATATTGAAAAATCAATCACTTGAATTTAAAAGGGATGACCTGCTAATATTAGAAGTCCCCCAACTCATCGAGACATGCTTGCTCCAGTTGACTGAGCTAAAAACAAGACCTGGAAACTTTATGACATAATTTCCAAACCAATATAATCCTACAGAGAAATGCATGAACTCATTTCAAAACGTGGCAGTGAGGACAAGATTGTTCCTTTTACTTTCAAAGGGAACTGTCCAGAAGTAAATTTTATGACTTATACACAGCTGTATGGTTTAATAGATGCAGCAGTATCTTACATTGATCAGCATTTTCAGAATTTCTTGGAGGAACCTCTAAAATGGTTCATTTGCTTAGATTTCAAAAATTTCAATCTATCACAAGAAAAACTTGCACAATTTGGCACAACTGATTTAAATAATTTATTAGACTACTTTCACAACTTTTTTTCTGAAGATCACATAACCAGTATAAAAAGGGTATTTTTAACCAGTATTTTGCATTAAAAGTAATGCTTAAGTCTGCAATTGATAAGTCATATTTGCAAGTATATTCACGACTGCTACGAGAGAAACCTGCCCATCTTGCTCACATCCTTGACCTAATAGAAATGTTACTGGCTATGAGTATATCTACAGCTAAATGTGAGAGAGTATTCTCCATTCAGAATCTTATAAAAACAAAAATAAGGACAGGTCTGACTGATGACACACTCCAGTCACTTCTGTGCATAGCAGTTGAAGGCCCTGCATTAGACAGCTTTGATCTGGATCATGCTATCAACCACCGGCTACTATCTGGTCCTGGCACATGCCACGTTCATGGTCATCTTGGTCATGCTAGTTCAACTACTAGTTCTGCTGATTCAAGCGAAAATGTCCCTGAGGCTGTCAATAGTCTTGATGATGACAAAATATAATGCTTCGGCTGGAGCAAACTCAGGCTTCCTGTAACTTTTCCTGATGCTGATGCTGTACTGTCTGCTACTCTACTGTAATGATGTTCTCACTGTGCTGCTTGCGCTCTGCTCTAGTCTGCTGCTGCAAGTACACTTGCTGTCAGTTCCTCGCTGCTGATGCTAATTCTGTCACAATCCTTATGCTCGCCATGCTGCTGACAAAAATAAAATCATATTATTCTCCTTATTGTCTATTTATTTCAATGCTAAATAACTAATACTACAATAAACTCATTGAGTTTTCTGTAGTTTGATACTTTCCATTAAAAATATGCCATTTTATACCGGGTCTACCAACTCAAGCACTGGGACAACTATTTTTGGACAAGCCACTTGTCCATGAACAAGTACCTAATTTTAAAATTTGTCAAGCCCTGATGTGCAATAGTGCAAAGATCAATTCATGATAAACCTGATATGGGAACTGCTGGAAAGAGGGGAAAAGGGTCTGATGAAAGGTTTCTTATTCTTAATTGACAAAGAGACAGCCTTTGACCAGATACCTAATTATGATCTCCTACACATTCTTAAGTTCTGTGGTATCCTGAACCAATTTGTAACACTGATAGTGACACTAAGCAGAGGTGTAATAATATTTTCCTATGTAAACTCAGGACTGGGACATCCAGTAAAGGTAAAAAAAAGGGTGTATGGTGGTGGTGCCCTTTAACCCCATCTTGTACTTCTTCTCTTTAGACCCCCTAATCAGTCATTTCCAGAATATGCAAGAAATATGGGGTATATGATGACTGCAGATATCTCTGAATAAGTGTAGACCTATGCAGATGATCTTTGCATCATACTGAAATGATCAGGCTTCCGGTGCTCAGGTACAGAGCATTTTTGACAGTTTCTTGTTAGCAGCTGGTTCAGTGGCCCAGCAGGCAATTATTTATAGAGTCTGGCATACAGATGATTGCTAAAGTGCTGTACTTGTACAATGTATGGATTACAAGCTTGAGTAGCTCATGGAGGACGTGGCCATTCTCATACGAACATACGAACATACGAAATTTGCCAGCAGATAAAGGCCTAGAGGTCTATCAAGTCTGCTCGAATGTGCAGCTAGCACCCCTTATTCTGCAGCTGCCCCTCCCTTCCACCCTTCCCCTTCATTAACCCTCCCCCTTGTCCTGTCCCATCCTCGTTTGAAGCAGTCCACTGTTCTACTGCATACCACTTCTGCAGGTAACGCATTCCACCCAGCCACCACCCTCTCTGTAAAAAAGTGTCTCCTCATCTCCCTCCTGAACCTTCCTCGCTCCAGTCTCATATCATGGCCCCTGGTGGCCCTCCCCTCCCTTACTTTGAACAGCCCCTCTGTACCTGTCTTGTTTATTCCTTTCATGTATTTAAAGGTTTCAATCATGTCCCCCTGTCTCTCCTCTCCTCCAGTGAGTACATGTTCAACTCCTTCAACCTCCTCTCATATGGATAAGTCCCCAGACCCTTGATCATCTTTGTCGCCCCTGCGCTGCACTCCCTCCAGTAACTTAATGTCCCTTTTTCAGATACGATTGTGAACTGCACGTAGTACTCCAGGTGGTTACTAACTAATGACCTATACAGTGGCAGAATCACCTCCTCCCTCCTTGAGGATATACCCCTTGCAATACAACCCAGCATTTTGTTGGCCTTTGCAGCTGCCTTCCTACACTGTGCCGAGTTGTTCATTGACCCTGTGATGAGCACACCCAGATCCTTCTCCTCCTCTGTCTGGGCTAGCTGCACTCCCCTAGCTGGTAAGTCCTCCTTGGTTCTCTTCATCCCAAAATGCATCACCTTGCACTTTTTGGCATTAAAGCCCAGTTGCCAGGTGTCTGACCAGGTTTCAAGCTTTGCCAGATCATCCTGCAACCCTGCCATCCCCTAGGTCATCCACCACCGCGCCAACCTTGGTATCATCAGCAAACAGACTGATCTTGCTCTTGATGTCCCATGATATGTCTGCAATGAATATCCCAAACAACACTGGTCCCAACACCGAGCCATTCTGTGGGACACCACTGCACTGCCCTTGGGTATGAGAGCCCCCACCCACCACCACCCTCTGTTGCCTTCCCTGCAGCCAGTTTCCTACCCATCTCACCAGCATTGCACCTGCCCCTGTGCCTACTAACTTCCTTCCCAGCCTTCCATGTGGCACTGGAGTCGAATGCCTTACTGAAGTCCAGATACAGGACATCCACCGTACGCCTCCGTCTGGCTGCTCAGTTACCAGTCATAGAACCCGGACCAGGCTGGTTTGGCAGGATCGGCCATGTATGAAGCCATGCTGTCTGCTGTCCTGTAGTCCTTTGGCCTCTAAGAGGGCCACCAGCCTCTCCTTCAGGATAGTCTCCATTAGCTTACCCACGATGGATTTGAGGCTCACCGGTCTGTAGTTCCCCGGTTCATCCTTGGGCCACTCTTGTGGAGGGCACCACATGAGCCATCCTCCAGTCCGAGGTACACACCCTGAATGTAGTGAGGCATTAAATAGGTCTGCCAAAGGTCCTGCAAGGACCCTGCCAGCTCCTTCAGTACCCTGGGGTGGATGCCATCTGGGCCTGGTGCCTTGTCCACCCTCAGTGCCTTCAAACCCTCTCGAACTCTGTCCTCCATGATTTTCCCCATCTGTCACCACTTCCCCCTCGTCTGCCATTTCACCCATCTTGGGTGTCACCCCCCTCTTCTCTTTAGTAAATACTGAGCAGAAGTACTCATTTAGTGCTTCCGCCTTTATCATACCCTGCTCCACCCAACCTCCTCCTTCCTAATCCTTACTATGTGGTCCTTACAGCTCCTTTTCTCCCTGATGTACTTAAAGAAGTCCTTCTCCCCCTTCTTAATGCCTTGTGCCAGCCTGAGTTCTGTAGATGCTTTGGCTCCCCTTACTGCCCTTGTCACCTCCTTCGATTCTGTCAAGTACTCCTCTCTGTCCTCCCCCTCCCTGTTTTCTTGTATTTCCTAAAGGCAGCTCTTTCTTCCTTACCTTTTCCATGACCTCCTTGCTCAACCAGCTCGGTTTCTTAGCTCTAGCCTTCTTGCTCTGGGCTTGCAGCAGGTTTTGGTTGCCTCCACTATCCCCAACTTTATGAGCTCCCATCTCTGGTTAGTATCCATACTAGATTGAATTCTGGCCAGGTACCCTTTTACCACTTCCCCCATCCTCCCAAAGTCAGCCCTCCTGAAGTCCAGCACTCTTGTGCCAGATTCCACTCCTTCCTTGCCCATATCCAATGTGAGCCATACTGAGTGGTGGTCATTCTCTGTTCCTGGGGAACTACCACCCTTTTGGGATACTGGAGACACAGTGGCCTCTTGAGGACAGTTCCTCCCCAGAGGTACCACAGGATGCAGTTCTTTGACTAAAGGTACCTCAGTGAAGGAGCCCAGAAAGAGAGAGGTGAGCTGTTGGAGGAGAGGGCGGAGGATTGCAGAAGCAATTGAATTGGTGTCTGAAGGATACTTGGGGCATGCGCCCTTAAGAAGCACTCAGTGGGGGCATGGTGTGTGTTTCCCACTTCCCCACCAAACCACAGGCATAGCCTGACATTCAGTGGTCCAGATGGAAACTATGTACAGTATGGAGTCTGTAATTGAGTTGGTTGCTAGAGTGCCGTACTTGTGAAACATGGATTGAAAGTTTGAGTAGCTTGTGGTGTACATTTTCATTCATTCAGTCTGTTCCTGGGGACTACCATCCTTTCAGGGTACTTACTGGAGGCACAATAACACTTTTGAGGAGGGTTTCACCCCTAGAGGTCCTGCAGGATGCAGTACTTTGGATAAAAGTACAGTATCTCAGAGAAGGAGCCAAATATTTGAGCTAAAGGCATGTGATAGAATTGTCAGAACATTTTCTTCTGCTAAGACAAGAAGGATGGCCACAAAGCTATGCAACCAGTGACAAAGCAGAGCCAATTCCCAAGCCATCCAGTGGAAGAAACCTAACTACTGTACACCCTAGGAATCTAACTACTTTTATAACCATGAGCACAGAGGAGAGGAAGCCCCCCTGTGGAGGAAATCTTTGGGGCTCCAAGGCTTCAGGTCACAGTCCCTCCAGGCACTGACTGAGCTATTTACCAACCCAGGCCTTAGTCAGGCCTGCGGAACTGCTGTATAGAAGGAGGATGTGACTTCTCCTTTCATCAGAAGATGCTCCACCACAGAGGAGCCAATGTTTAATCATCTTGAGCATGGCTGTAACCGTACCAAGGAATGTTAAGATATGAAACAAAAGGACAAGAATGACAACAGCTGCTTCAGGCCTGGCAGTCCAAAACCACTTCTGCCAGTGATTGTTAATATAGGAAGCCAATACCCTGTGGGGGATGGCTGGTACAGCATGAAGCCTGTGAGGAAAAAGCATACTGATCATTGCAGCACAAAGCCATAGAGGGCAAAAGTATATTGAATGTTGCAGTATGAAGCCAGAAATGCAAAAGGGCACTGCACCTTTGAGGGACTGAGTATGGACATATGCCCCTTTGTAGAAGTGCATGTTCCCATTGATGGTTGGTGAGGCATTTGCCTGAAAGTAGCTAGCACAGTAGGAAGAGTGTATGGTAAGGGTAAAGGTATATAGAAAAGACAGCCCACTGGGCAGGCTGGTGGAGCTGCACAGCAACGGAGCACTGGCTCAAGAAACATCTAGAGCAACACAGCCATTGCAGTGTACAGAACCTATGAGGGGGTGAGGCAGGGAGAAAAGCAGAGAAGGAGGGCAGCAGGAAGCCCAAAATGAAAAGAGGAAGTGAAACACAGCCACAGCCACAGATGGAGGGGTCCAAAGGCATGCAGCAGGGAAGAAAGCCCCCACCACGGGCATGGGGAGGCCAGTAAGCACCTCACCCACACAGAAGAAGAGCTGCCCCACCCAGTACCTCTGGAACAGGCATGATGGGGGAGCAAGGCAGGGAAAAGGATCTGAAGCTGGGAAAAGCAGAAAGCCACTAGCAGAGCTGGGTGATGCCAGAAAGCTGCACCAACAGTAGACATAATGTTTGTGAATAGGGCAGGGGTGCTGAGGCAACAGGGAGCTGTATCAGGAGCACTGAACACAGTGCATGATGTGAACCAAAACAGAACAATTGATGTATCAGGATGAAGAGCTGGGAAGCAGTCGTCAAATGCCTGGATGGAGAGCTGAAGCAACAGCAGCAGAGGTAAAGGTAGGTCGGAGGGCCAAACAAAAAAGGATGACCTAGGCAGGAGCCATGTAATAGGTATTAAGGACAGGGACTACATTTATTTATTTTAGAAATGTTTCACCAGGAGAGGCACACTAAGCAACAAGATGCTCGTCTCACGGTGCGATCTGGGGGGGTACAGAGGAGAAGAGTGTACATGATACACAGCAGTTGAGTTGTACATTGGAGTCATAAAGTAAGAGTGTCATTTCATACTTTGTTACATGGATAAGGGTGGCATTACATACTTTGTTTACATGAAGAGAGAGACATTACATAATTTGTTCCACAATGAGAGTGACATTACATATTTTGTTTACAAATCTACAACCATACATACATACATACATACATACATACATTAGTGCCTACTTCCTTGCATTAATTTGAAATATGTTACATAGTGTTGGCAGATGGAGCTAGAAGCCTGGAAGCTTTAGGACAGGGAGCAGGAACTAGGTCAGAATAGGTTACACAAAGCCTAGATGACTGAATTGACTAAGGGAAGACGTTTGTCAGGGAGATAAGCAGAACTGCAGAAAGGGGCACGTGCATGGGTTGGTAAGGCAAATATAAGCCAGTCTTTGTGGGTGAAGGCCAAGCCACTGGTCAGGCTGCATTAGGTGAAGTGGGAAATGATATGGGGGGTAGAAGCAGGAAGGGGGGATGGGGAGGAGGTCAGGGGCATGTATAGTTTGGCATGTAGAAGTTAGTGAGGGCAGAGGATAGAGAATGCTTGGAGGAGGAATGGCGGATTCGGGCCAGCAGGTTGTTCCAGAGCTTAGGGAGATGGTAAGAGAAAGCCGATTGGCCTGCAGAGGTCCTTCAGTGAGGGATTACCAATAGCCTGGAGTCAGTAGACCTGAGGACATGAGAAAGGGTTGGTGGAGAAGATGAGGTGACGAGGTAGAGCAGAAGGGAACCGAGCCAGAAGTTAGAAGCAAATTTAGCACTGTGAAGTAGTCACTGGTTGCTCAAGGATGGTAGGGCCAGTGAATGGAAAAGCTTGCAGTGATGGGTACGAGGGGAGGCGTCAATGGCAAAATGGCAGAAAGCATTGAAGATGGGGTCCAGTCTGGATAGAGTGGACTTGGGGGCTGAGCTGTAGACTATATCGCAGTAGTCAAAGGAAGGTAGTATCATTTTCGGAATGATTTCACGTCCCACAGGTAGTGGAAGACAGGTGCAATTTCTATAGAGAGTGCCAAGCTTAGGGCACAGTTTTGTCAGGATAGCATCCACGTGGGTAGAGAAGGAAAGGTGATGGTCAAGCCAGACTCCCAGGTACCTAAAGGACACGTCTTCTAGGTCTGCACTATCCAGGGTATGGAAGATCAGTGAAGATGTAAGTCTGGATAGTCTCTGACTAGTCCTGAAAGTCATAGAGACTGTCCTACTGGCATTGAGGGAGAGTTGGTGGGAGTTAAATCAGTGCTGTACCTTTTTGAAGTCAGTCTGAAGATTGGAGGCGACTTCTCCATGGGTCCAGCCAGAGGTAAAGAGGACTATGCTATCTGCATACATATGTATTGAGGCAGTAGAGTAAGTTTTTGGCAGATCATTTAGTAGGATGGAAAAGAGAATAGGGCCGAGCACTGAGCCCTGGGTAACACCAGTGGTAATACGGAGTGTGAGAGAGGTGGAGTCAGCTATTTTTACAGACTGGGTTCTGCCTTGCAGGTAGGCTCTGAACCAGTTAGTGGTCATCACAGATAACCTAGCACCTGATATGCAAGATAATAAGAGTGGGTAGGATACCATGTCGAAAGCTTTGGCTAAGTCGATGAAGATTGCAGATGTAATTTGGCCTTTGTCCATCCCTGAGAGGATGGAATCAATGAGTCTTAGTAGGGAGGAGGTGGTGGTGGAGTGTTTTTTTCTATAACTAGACTGGAAGGGTGTGAAAAAGTTGGTTTCAGAGAGAAAGTGGGAGAGTTGAGAGAGCACGAGATGTTCCTGGAGTTTAGCGAGGGTGGGGAGGAGGGAGATGGGGCAGTAGTTTGCAGTGGTAGTGGGGTCTCCTCCTTTAGGTAGTGGTAGGACTGTGGCATGCTTCCACTCCTTGGGAATTTATTCAGTGGTAAACAAGAAATTTAGCAGGGCCGCGAGGGGAGCAGATATGGCAGGGGCAGATAGGAAGAGGAGTTTGGTATCTAGACCATCGGGAGATTTCCCTTTAGTGGGGTTCAGGGTGAGAAGGGCATCTAAGGTTTCCATGGGAGAGATATGCCTGAAGGAGAAGGGGTTCTGGCCAGGCGGTGAAGGGGTATCTGCCCAGAGATTGGGTGGAGTTACTGCTGGAAGGGAATCCAGAAGGGTCGTTGCACATGTAGTGAAGTAGAAGTTGAACTTGGAGGCAACCATCAGGGGGTCAGAGAGGAGAGGAGAGTCCCTTGTGAGAGAAGGAGAGGGGGTAGGAGAGTAGCAGTACATGCTGGAGGCCAGCAGCTGTGTAGTCACTGCAATTGAGCAGGCACCTGGGGGCACTTTGGACATACCTGCTTAAGAAGCATTCAATTGGGTCATGGTATGTGTCACCCACTGCACCACTGAACCCAGGCATAGTCTGACAATTCAATCAAACATAAATGATGCCACTAGCTAAGGCATAATTACAGAAATTAAGGATCCTGTGGGCATTAATAGGCAGATTGCTGGGATAAGCAGAAGGACAGACCCTATTACCCTAGGATTGCATGTTTCACTGGTAACCTTGCACTGGAGAATTGGCAAGATTTTTAGAGGAAAGCCAAAACAAAACTACTTTTCTAGAAAAACAGGTTTCTCTCAACTGTACTCTTTTGCTTCCATATTTCCTTTTTTACGGCTGTGGACGGAGCCTACAGCCATTTTGCTATCTGCAGCTTGAAAATGGAGTTTCGTAGAACTAATTTTTTGGACATTTCAATGTAGTCTTCCACATCTTTAAATCACTATGACAACTAAAATAAAATAATCCCTTCTTTCTGTTTAGAATGTTGGAGACATAACTCCAAGCTGCTTATCTAAGGGCCATTAGGAAACTGAAACAGCTTGTTAAATATTGGTTGCCTATTAAACTGGAGTTTGTTTACTCCCTTTGAAATGCAACAGCTTGCAAATTTAAATAATTAACATTTAAACATTTTTTGCTACTAATTCAATTGGGGATGAATATCTTTCAAGAAAGATTCATACCTCATAAATGTTACCCATTCCCAGCAAATATTGTAAAGATTTACACTGTTTTTAACCTCTCAAGACCTATCTGATAAAATGCCAGGTCTTCCGTAAACTACCCATGCTAAACACATAAATTTATTTTTGACAGAAAAGGGCTGCGGCCTGCTTCCCAAACATAACAGATAAGAGCTACTGAGGTCACTCATAGTAAGTGTGCATGAGTTTGGGGGAAGGTAGAGAAACAGTCAAACTTTAGGCAAGGGGGACCTCATCTAATGAATTAACTGCTGTCAAACGATGAATGATACAGAAGCAAATGATTTGATACCTTTTATTGGACCAACATAGATGTAACATAAAGAACTTATACCATTTATAAAATTCCTGATCAAACAACTGCAAACAGAAGACTGTTTTTTGTCATTTTATAATATGATATACCAAGTGTGTATTTACTGAGTTGCCGGGTCAGGGCCTTGATAAAAATAATAACATTTTCTTAACTCATTCAGGATTCCATCAGGTGGACAGAAAAAAGACTATGAGAATTTGTCTGAAAACTAACAACTATAAAACGTAAAAATTGCTTATATATACAGTATATATATATATATATACACATATACATACATATAAAAATATATATATATATATGTTTACAGACATTACTAGTATCCTTTGAAAGATTGTCTGACTTGTGATTACTAATTTTGAGTATAGTTCATGAAATAATGAGCTTGATATTTGTTGTTTCATACAGTCACCCATTTTGCCTTATGTATAGCATATAAAGCCAAATCATTCCAAGGCCATCGTGACATAAAATTAATACTATGCAGCAAATCAGAGCTCTTTTCCCAATAATAAATACAGAACAAAGTCATAAATTAAGAACCAGTGGCTTATGGAAAGATTTACAGGGATTTTTGGGGATTTGATTCTGCCTTTGTGGGGAAAAGACAGGGAAAATGAGGGCTATTTACAGAGTAATGGTTATTTGGATCTGGGAGTACTGAATATTTCTTATCCTATATTTTGTATCCTGGATAGGGCAGGAGAAATGCTACAGCTCATTGTCACAGGGATGTTCATTTACACCTTTTTTCACTGTATTTACTCAGGCTGTCCCAGATTAGATGCAATATCTTGTTTTCAGTGTGGTCATGATTTTACCATTTTTATAATGCATTCAGGCTACCTAGTCCAGGGCCCCCATATTCAAAGGAGATATGCAGTGAATCACGGTGGAAAAGGGAGATGTGCCACACAACTCCCCCAATGCGTAACTGCATGATATTCAAATGTGTGGGATGCACTGGCCACAAGGGAATGGGCCAAGGCACACAAAAATGGTATGCTGTTCAAGTCGCTGGAGCAATCCCATGCATATGCCGTACTGCAGCATATTCAGTGGGAGTGTGCCCCTCACATTCCAGAGCACCGCGGCCCACAGTTAGGCCATGAATAGCTGGCCTAACCTGACCAGCCACCCACAGGCAGGCTGCGGATGTGTACCCAGGTGCACAGCAGCCAGGCAGCCCTGGTAGACTAGAGGTACCCCCTTTCCATCCCCAATCTAGCCAAATCTATATCTGAAGAGCTTCATAGTGTAGTGCTGCCCCCAGTCCCGACTGCAACAGAGGAAACCATGGTCCATGTCCATAGTCTAGAGGACTCCCATCCACCACCCCGTACACAGACACCCTCACTCCCCCATACCTAGCCTGTTGCTAAGACTGGCACTGCCCTCCACACCCTGCCATAGACAGCCATTGACTGCACTGAACCCAGGCTGGGGACCTGCACTCTGGAATGACCCAACTGTCTGTACCATGCATTGAGGCACCATGCTAGCTGCGATACACCAGTGTATGCAGCTGTGTGTACATCCCTGGCAAATTGAAGAGGGAATTTACATACTTCCAATGCATGCCTTGTCAATGCTGTATCTTTCTACTGTCATACATCACTGCAAGTCCACACTCTCCCCTGTTCCACTGTGTAACATGTCGCCCTCTTGACTTTTGAAGTATCCCGGGTGCAATGGGGTGTGGTATCCTGTAATGTCATTTGTAGTGTACACTTCAGGCTAATAGACAGTTCATCCACAGTTCCCCAATTGTACAAATGAATGGGAGATCAGCTGTAACATGCCTGTTTTAGGACCTGTGTGAGTGGGTACAACATCAGCTGTCACCCACAGTGAGCAGTGCAATGGAACCAGGATGATGGATCCGCAAGCAAGTGCCTGAGGAGTATGGCCACTGGGTGTTATCACCCAAACATAGCTCGTGCCTATGTATAACACATTCCTGCATCATACTGCGAGTGCTGTGTTACCTGCTGATAGAGTGGCATGATCCCATTACAGAGCCAGTTGTTACAATAGGATGGGCTGGGGGGCAGGGAGGGGACTGTCTGTGCACCACTGAGGGGGAGCAGGGGTCACTACTCTATTGACATGGACTGTGGGTGTATTCATTTGCAATTAGGTATGGCATTGGGATCCCTACAATATGGAACCAATAGAGCCTGGACTCCGATATGATTGCGGATGGTGGAACAGGTGGGGGGATGCCACTATACCACAAGAGACTTCAGGGCCTGTCCCACGTGGGAGCAATTGGGGTCAGGGCTTGGGGGTGAGAGCTGCTCTGGTGCATTCATCCCCATGCTAACATGCAAATTGGCTGATAATAAGCATGCATAAGGCCACTTTGCACCCTGCATACTTAATTAGTTCATTTGCATTCCTGGGCTGAATATTGCCCATGGGGCTGTGGTGCATGCCGGTGTGTGCCACACATTCCTCTGGGAAGGTATACAGCTGAGGTCACCCTGGATGCACCTGACTTGTTGGCTGCCTGCACTGCAACTCCCATCCAGGGTTACATTTTCAACAGGAATGATGAAGCCCCCCAGGATGAAGCGCAGTGTCACAGGTTTACTGCATGACAAAAGGGATTAATTCCCTTTGAAACTGCATTGTTTGCTGCAGTAACTCTACGGCAGAATTCTGCAGTGCTGCACTTTATCCTGCTGGGCTTCACTGTTTACACACCCTGTACCAGTGGTGCATTATCTTTGAATGTCTTTAATTGCTGCAAATTTTATCTTGGCTTGTCTGACTGTCCTGTAGCTGGGTGAAGGGTGTTAATTGTCTGGCCTCTGACCTCAGCTACGTGATAACTGGAGGTGGGGCTTAGTCACAGTTAAAGCAGCAAACAGAAGTTCATCTTCTCAGAAGAAGACAGAAGGTGAAGGAAGGAAACATATTCAATTCAGTGCTTCAGAGTAACTGGTAACTGGTATTTTTCTTTTAAACTTAGATTGTAGGCTTGTAGTGACACTATACTTTCTTTCTGTGTTGTCTTTACTTATAATTGTTTTTGGGCTGTTGAAAATTTAAAAATAGTGGTGGTGTAATTCTGTGCTGTCTTTAATTGCTGCAAATTTTATCTTGGCTTGTTTGACTGTCCTGTAGCTGGGTGAAGGGTGTTAATTGTCTGGCCTCTGACCTCAGCTACGTGATAACTGGAGGTGGGGCTTAGTCACAGTTAAAGCAGCCCACCCCTTCCCCCAACTCTTAATTATATGCCCTGATAAATCTGATTGACAGGAGCTAAACACAGGGTATAGTAAGAGGTGAGAAGTAGGAGGGGCATAAGGGGGAAGAAGACCACCCTCAGCACAACAAGTTTTTTGACTCATTTATTTGTTTATTGGTTTCTTTTTCCTTAAAAAAATATATATCTGAGGATCAGTTACAGGATTTTTAGTACTGTAAATAAATAAAAAGAGAACTAAGAGAGCTTCAGTAGCAGATAAGTAGTGGAATTGCAGTATAATGTGGGAAGTGGTGCAATGCAGTGGCTGTTGGGCAGCCATATTCAGGCAGACCTTCTGGACACTGAGGTGCTGCCCTATCTGCATGCATCTCTTGGGACTGCGGGATGAGGTAGCCAGACTCAGAGCGGAAGTAAACTGGGTCAGGAGTACCATCACCCCTGTCCAGGAACCACCCAGTCCAATGCAGCTGCCTCAAAGGATGCCGAGAACGAGGAGCACTTGGATGACAGTGGGCTCAGGGAGGGTTAGAGCAGTCAGGCAGAGGCACATCCCAGATCCTATTCCTCTCAAGAACTCATATGCCACACTGGCAAATGAGGACAACCAAATAGAGGTACCCAGGGAAGTGAAAGGAAAGGATGTGGAGGTTAGGCAAGGAGGTGACCTCAGTGGGGAAGCAGTGGACCCCAGAGGAGGAGGAAGCAATCCTGGTGGGGACTCCATCATAAGAGGGATCCAGCTAGGAACACAGGAGGGGAGGACAGGGAGGTGAGGTGCCTCACCAGTGCCACGCATGGAGGGATGGAAGGAAGATACTGGGGATCACTGGGAAGGCAAGACAGGAGGGTGAGCTGGATGTCATTATCCACCTAGGTACTAATGACTTGGCAAATGGGGAGCCAAAGGAAGTTCAGGAAGAGTTTAGGAAACTGGGGAGGGGTCTCAAGCAAGTAGCTACTTCTGTCACTTTCTCAGAAGTACTACCTGTGAGAGGCAAGGGAGAGCATAGGAGGCTTGCACCAGAACTTTAACTCATGGTTGAAGAACTGGTGCTGTGAGGAAGGGTTTGGATTCATTGGTGACTGGGGACCCATCTGGAGGGATGGAGGTTTGTTCAAGCCTGATGGCCTGCATCCATCCTGGAGGGGAATCCAAGCACTCAATGATAAGTTTAAATGCTACATTGACAAGCATTTAAACTAGCAAAGGGGGGTGGCAGGCCAGCAAGGATGATACCTACTTGCTCACCCCCCACAGCTAGTAATGGAACCAGTGAACCAGAGGAGTGGCTATCTCTGCAAAGCAGTGTGCAAAAGATGGAGATTAGTGTCCAAAAGGTGGATAAGCAGAAAGGGCAACATTCAGCAGAAGGGCAGACAGCAAGGAGAACCAGGGATAAATGACAACCAAGGAAGGGGCTGGGTAGAACAGTGAAGCAGTCTAGGAGGTCAATCATGGAAAGCCATGTGTGCAAATGCCAGGAGCCTTAGCAACAAGATGGAAGATCTGGAGGCTGCCATGGTACAGTCAGACCTGGACATTGTGGCCATCACTGAAACCTGGTGTAATGATAACCATGACTGGGAGATGGCCATACCTGGCTACAACATATTCAGAAGAGACAGAGCAGGCAGGCAGGAAGGGAGGAGGAGTGGCACTGTATGTGAAAAATGACATAAGGGCCACACAGATCCAGGAGGAACAAAATGGGGGAGAGATACTGTGGGTTAAGCTGGAAAGGAAAATGGGGCCAGCCATCCGCACAGGTGTGGTCTATAGACCACCAGCCCAGGAGGAAGAAACAGATAGAGTGATGCTAGCCATCCAAAGGATGGCAGACAAGGGTGAGGTAGTACTGGTTGGAGACTTCAATATTCCAGACGTGGACTGGAGCATCCCAGCAGCAGCATCAACCAGGAGCAGATTTATCCTAGACTCCCTTCAGGGTGCCTTCCTCAAGTAACTGGTCATGGAACCAACTCGGCAGAAGGCAATACTGGACCTTGTGCTCACAAACAGGGACAGTGTGATGGGGGTAACAGTGGGGGAGCACCTGGGCAACAGTGACCACCAGTCATTGTGGTTTGAAATCACAGAAAGAGCAGAACCAAACCACACAAAAACACGATCCTGGATTTTGGGGGCAGACTTTGAGAAAATGGGAGATGCTTGAAAGAGGCAGTAAGGGAATGGGACAGGAACTGAGGGATTGAGGAACAGTGGGCAGTATTTAAATGGGGATTATAAGAACAACAGAATTATGCATTAAGCAGGTTAGCAAGAGGAAAAGAAAGAGGAGACCATTATGGTTTTCCAAAGAGGTAGCAAAGAAAGTGAAAGCCAAAAAGATTGCATTCAGGCAATACAAAAAGACACAGTCAGAAGGGGATAGGGAGAAGTACCAGGAGAAACAAAGGGAGGCAGGGAAGTCAGTAAGGGAAGCCAAAGCTCAGACAGAAGAACACATTGCAAAATCAGTGGTTAAAGGGGACAAAACCTTTACAGGTACATAAGGAAAGAAGGACAAAGGGAGGGATAGTGAGACTGAAGGGGAGGATGGGAGCGCGTGGAGGATGACAACAGTAAAGCTGACATATTGAACAGGTATTTCTGCTCAGTCTTTACTAAGGAAGAGGGGGTAATGGGTCTGAAGGAGTACAAGCGGTGAGAATGGTGCAGAAATGGACACAAGTCCCTTTACACGAAAGGGTCCTGAAGGAACTGGAAGTAATAAGAGCTGATAAAGCAATGGGGCCAGATGGGTGCACCCCAGGGTCCTTAAAGAACTAAGAGAGGTGGTGGCTGAACCTCTGGCTATCCTGTTCAGCCAATCACTGGAAACAGGGAGGTACCCAAAGACTGGAGGACAGCAGATGTAGTCCCCTTATACAAAAGTGGGAACAAAGAGGAAGCAGGGAACTACAGACCAGTCAGCCTCCCCTGGTAGTGGAAAGATCATGGAAGCACTACTGAAGGAGAGATTGGTGGAACATCTGGTTCTCAATGGACTACAGGACCCAAGGCAGCATGGTTTCACCAGGGGAGGTCGTGTCAGACCAACCTCATTGAATTTTTGACTGGGTGACTAGGGAGGTGGATCAGGGAGGGCAGTGGACATGGCCTATCTGGACTTCAGCAAGGCCTTTGACACTGTGCCACATAGAAGACCATTACACAAACTGGGGAATATGGGTGGGCAGGACAGTAGTGTGGTGGATAGGTAACTGGCTGGGTGGCAGGACACAGAGGGTGGTGGTAATGGCTGTCACCCACAGAGGGAAGAGTGACTAGTGGGGTACCACAGGGATCAGCGCTACACCGTCCTATTCAACATCTTCATCAGTGACATTGCACAGGATATAGAAGGCAGAATTTCACTGTTCGCTGATGACACAAAGCTCTGTAACAGAGTAGACACACCAGAGGGTGTAGACAGAATGAGAAGGACCTGCAGAACTTGAAGAATGGTCAAGGGTTTGCAGTTGAAATTCAATGCAAAGAAGTGCAAGATAATGCATATGGAGCACAAAAACCCTGGCACAATATATCAGTTGGGGGTGAGGATATAGCATGCACCAAGCAGGAAAGGATCTTGGGGTTGTCATCTCTGATGACCTGAGGGAAACAGTGTGACAAGGCATCAGGTAAAGCAAATAGGATGCTGGGATGTATAGGCAGGGGCATCACCAGCAGGAAAAGGGAGGTCATAATTCCGCTATACAAGACACTAGTGAGGCCCCACCTGGAGTACAGTGCAGTTCTGGAGACCATACCCACGTAAGGACATAGACAGGGTAGAGAAGGTTCAGAGGAGGGCAACAAAGATGGTGCATGGGTTGCATCACAAGTCCTATGAAGACAGGTTGAAGGAACTGAACATGTACTCCTGGAGGAGAGGAGGGAGAGAGGGATATGATAGAGACATACAAGTATCTTACAGGAGGAACAGGGCAGGAAAACACCATTTTAGCTTAAAAAATGTTTCAGGACTAGAGGGCATGGGATGAAGTTGGAGGGAGGACGATTCAGAGGAAACATGAGAAAGAATTTCTTCACAGAACGGGTGGTGGACAAGTGGAACACCCTGCCAGAGGAAGTGGTGGGGGCTGAAACAATCACGGGATTTAAGAATGCATGGGATAGATATAAAGGAATTCTAGAGGTCAGGGGTAAGGGGAAATAGACTTCTAGGAAAACAAACTGAACTTACAAGCTCAAATGGGCAGACTAGGTGGGCCATAGGCCCTTATCTGCCGACACTGTCTATGTATCCATGTATCTATGAATATTGTATCAGTGCCGACCGGTGCACCCTCTTTGTGCAATGCATTTTTCTGCTCGTGCATTGATCCGGCACTTAATATATCCCCCCAGGTATAAAATATTGTTTTTAGTGCATTCTGATTTTACACAATGCAGCATAATATCGTGGAGATGTAGAGCCCCACTGAAAAAAAAAAAAACATTTCTTCTGTGAACTATCCAGACTAAATATATAGCAATCAGCAGGCATATTCTAGGAAAACACATTGTACAAATGTATAAAAGGAAAACCACGTTGAAACTGCCTCTCCACAGATCTGCATTGTGCAAATTTACTAGAAATAATAGGCAAAAGCATCCCAAAAGCTCTCCACAGCCATATCGGCTATGACCAGAGTCAGTTTTTTAAAGTGCTGTAGTTCTTTCTATCCAGTCTAGAGAGAACTGCAAACAAGACTTTACAGCTTCTTATGCCAGGGGCTTTGGGGGAATATTCTTAACTGCATTACAAGGGAAGTCACATAGAGAGACATTAAGAAAGCAGGGCCAGGATGGTGAACCTAGTTTTTTTTTTGTGTGATCATGTTTCTATATAATAATATCACCCCAGTCCTCACAGGCGAGGCGAAATCCTGGGACCCAGTGGTGGAGGACTGGATATTCCAATTGTTTTCAGAATGGCAGAATGGGAAATTGGTAGGTTTATCAAAAGGACACGTATGTGTATTGCCATAATTCATCTGAACAGCTTACAGCTTTCTTTTTTTGTAGTTAATGCTTTTTATTGAATTTTCAACAAAAGAACACAAGTAAATGAGCATTATTCCAATGAGATATAAACACTGTGCAATATACAGGTCAAGAGAATGATGCAATAATACATAGGTACATACCAAATTTAGATAGTCTAACATCATAAGTCGGAGTGGCACCTCTTAGATCTGACAGTCTGCGACCAGTCCAGGCAAAGCATGCTATGTAGGTTTACTTACAGACAGATCCTGTGGTGCATTCTCTTTACCTGCAAGCAATGACTAATGACTATAAGAACCAGCCCGATAACATTATTCTATAGGCTCTTAATGTCCCAAGAAAGAAAGGTGATACAGTGAGAATAAGCAAGCTAAGACCCACAAACAGTCAGCCACAGGGATTTGCTAACGATTTGCAAACATCAAGGGGGGGGTCGATTTCAGCCCATCCCAGTTCTGGGTTTCAGGTATGCAAGAAAGTGGTCCCAACTGGCATGATATTTAGGCAGGGTGTTAGCAGTTACATGGGATAAATGATCTAGGGCCGTAATCTTAGAGAGTGTGTTAAATAGTTCTGACAAGGTAGGTACTTCTGTGGTTCTCCAGCAGCACAAGGGAAGTCTTTTTGCTTGGAGACTAAGAAGGGCAAGCCAGTGCATTTGGTGAGAGTTCAGCTGCAAATGTTGAAAAGGGAGGCCCAATATCCAGAAGAAGGGTTTAGGAGCTAATTTAGAACCAGTGACTTGGGTAGCAAGGCCGCAAAATTAATGTCCAGAAAGGCTTAATTAGGTGGCACAGCCAGAGGATATAGTACAGGTCCCCCACCACTGTTTGGCATCTCCAGCATAGATTACTGTCTATAAGTTTAAATTTAAAGAGCACATCCAGAGTCTGATACCAGTGGTGGAAGATTTTATTTTGAATGAGTTTGCTTTTTGCATCTGGATATGTGGCATGTGCTTGTTTTCAACAGGGTCTCCACTGAGCATTGTGATGGGTGACTTCAAGGCTCTCTCCCATTTTATTTTGTATTCTGTCCACTAGGAGGGGAGTTTATCTTGTAGTTTAGCATATAACATACTGGCTTGTCTTTTGGTGTTTGTGAGTCACCTATTTAGGGTTACTGGGCAGCCCTCGTCCCCTGCACTGTGCTTCAAATATGCAGTCATGGAGCTATGCAGCTGTAGATATTTCCAAACCTTTAACCTACCTAACCCTAGCTCCTGATGCAGTTCCTGAAAGGATTTGAGGCCTGTTCCATCTACCACCAACACATCCTCAAAAATAGTGACACCTTTCTCCTCCCACTGGGGCCAAAGTAAGGATTTGTTTCCAATCTGAAGACGCTCATTCCCCCACAGAGGTGTGTAAGACAAAGGGTGAGGCTTAGCTTTCAGCTTGTTGTGGACTTTGTGCCAAATTCGAACTGTGGGAGCTATGGTGGGATGTTGACCTAAGGTCCTAGGCAGTGGGTTATAGACTAGAAGGAGCAGGGAATGTACTTGAGCTGTTGATAATTCCATTTGCAGACATTGGGGAGCATCCCGAGTAATAGGGAGAAAACCTTTCAGTGTCTGGCAGTGGAGTATGCCCACTTATATTCCCTCCAGCCACGGCAGGCCCCAGTCCCCTGATTTCCAATGGGCTCTCAATTTATTCCTACAATACCGGGGTTTACTGCCATCCCAAAGAAACTTCAAAAATGCTGCCTGTCATCTTGTACCATATAGCTGGTAGGTCTAATGGGATATGTGAAATAGCATATAAAAGTCTAGGTGTTAAAATCATTTTAATTGCAGAGATTTTCCCTGCAAGTGTAAGGTGTAGGGCCTGCCACCTCTCAAGTTCAGTTTTTAGCTCCGCCACCAGAGGCCTCAAGTTTAAGTCCCACATTTTGGTCAGATCAGGGGACAGGTGTATCCCCAAGTACACCAAAGCATCTGGGGACCAGTGAAGACCATAAGAGGCCACATGGGCTGGAGTGCAGGACGGCTTCAAGGGGACTACTTCCATCTTTGAGAGATGCATTTTTAAACCAGAGTGTTTTGTAAAATCTGCCAGTATGGCAAGTAAAGCCAGGAGTGATGTCTCTACATCTGCTAGTGGGACTAGGAGGTCATCAGCATACATGAAAGTAGCATAAGACAGAGTTCCAGTTGTGACCCCTGTATAGCAGGATGCTGTCATATGGCCACCACCTGGGGTTCCACTACAAGGACAAACACAAGAGGGGACAATGGGCAGCCCTGTCTGGTACCCTTACCCAAGGGGAGGGGTTCAGACAAGATTGCATTGGTCAGCACCCTCACCATGAGACAATGGTATAAAGATGAGATCCAGCCCCTAAAGTGTTCTCCCAAACCTAAATGTTGAAGTACCTGCTGCATGTAGTCCCACTCAAGGGAATCAAAGACTTTTTCAAAATCTATGGCCACAGCAGCTGCTGGAGTGGGACTAGCCATACCATGATACAGTACTTCAACATGGACCGTATATGATCTCTACTATAATGCCCAGGCACAAAATCAACCTGTGAGGGGTGTATGAGGGAAGGGAGAAAAGGGTTACGTCTAGCAGCTAAAAGTTTAGCAAATAGTTTGCTGTCCAAGTTGATAAGAGACATTGGGTGGTAGCTAGAGGGTAGTGTGGGATCTGTCCCTTTTTCAGGAAAGATGGCTATGACAGCATCCCAAAGAATAGGGGGGAAGGAGTCTTCTCTTAAGGCCGAATTGTATATAGAACTAAGTAGTGGACTATTTGGGGGGAGACAAACCACCACATTTCAGGGGGAAAACCATCTCATCCTGGCGCTTTCCCAGCATTCAGGCCTTTTAGCTCAGTTTCCACTTCTACAGAAGTTATAGGAGCCTCTAATGTGGCCACCTGCTGGGGAGTGATCTGGGGAAGTGTAAGTGAGGCGAGGAAGTTCTGCACACCCTGTTTATCCATGGACCTGGAGGAGGCATAGGGTTCTTTGTAAAACTGTCTCATAATTTTATTTACCTGCAGTGGCTCAGTGTGGGTCTTCCCCGAATGATCCTGTAGACCTGGAATGTGACTTTTGGCCTGCTGTTTCCGTAACCTATATGCTAATACCCCCCCCCTTCCCAGTATTTGTGCTTTAATCATAAAATGGTCTGTTCAGCCTTCTGGGCCAACAGATCATTAATTCTTACCAAAGTCTGACATTATTATGGCCTAAGGGGGAGTGGATATTGAAACGTGGAGTCATTTTAGATTAAGTTTTTAGCCCTTTTAATTGTTCCTCCAGGGACATAAGAAGTTGCTCATTATGTCTTCTATGCCTAGCTGCAAACCCTGTTACAGCTCCCATAAAGTGATCTTAAGGGCTTCCCATGTGGTACCCAGAGACGTGTCAGTGATTGGATTCTCCCTAAGAAGGTGATTCATCTCTGTATTCAGCCACAACTAGAACTCAGGGTCCCTTAAGAGTAGATAGTCGAGCCTCCAGGTGGAAGAAGAGGGGCTTATGGTCCCTAGAAGATGTGCAGGTGGACTGGTGAGTAGTCTGAAATGACCATTGGAAGGATCTCTGCTCTGATGGAACTTTCAGTAATGATGTCTGCAGAGACCGACCAGTAATCAATTCTGCCCAGGGATGATGAACTTGCCAAATATCTTAAAGCCCCATGTCTATCATAAGTTGGTTCATGGAAAGCCTGGTTCTAGAGTAATGATTTGAACTTGTGGAGCTTTGGTCAGTATGTGGGACCATAGTAAGGTTAAAATCTCCCCCTAAAATAATCGGGGTAGATAATTGTGCTAGGGAGCTTAATGCTTTCGCCATCTCATGGAATACCTGAGGGGAATCTTCATTCGGTCCATACACATTGCCCAAGATCGGTGGTCCCTCTGGGGCCTCCATTGAGGCCAACACCCACCTCTCTTGAAAATCATGTTTGGTCTGCAAAGCAGACCATTTAAGGATTTTAGGTAGGAGAATAGTTACCCCTCGCTTTTTCATGGGGGCAAAAGAGGAAAAAACTGCCCCACCCAATCTCTGGTCAATTTATCATGATCTTGCTTAGTTAATTTTGTTTCTTGCAGAAAATCCAGACCAGACTGTAGCCTCTTTAAGTGTGACAACACCTGTTTATGCTTACCGGGGTGTTGAGGTCCCATACATTCCAGGTGTGAGCATGTAAGTCACCCATCATCAGGGAAAGGGCATATCAGCTGAATAAAGGGCATGCAGAAAAATGAATGAGGCTAAGGTATGATCTGACCTCACCCACAATGCAGCATCACCTAAGAATAGAAGACTAAATAACATTCTTGCACGTATAGCATTAAATTGCAACATTCGCCTTAAGGTCTGGTCCTCGCCTGACTCACTGTACTAGAGCAACTGGCCCTAACTAACAATAACACCATTAATATATTTACAAACACAATCATAGTCAAACATTCTGAGGACCCTGAAGGTAAAAGGCCGGTGGTGTATCCACCAAGGCTGCCTCCATCTCCCATGGAGGATAAAGCACCGGCCACACGATCCTGTAAAATGTGATCTATCAGACCTTCTGGGTCAACCTCATAGACAATGGGAATTAAAGAAGCAGGGCTTATTTCAGCAAAGGGGTTTCCATCAGGATGGGTAAACTACACCGGATGTACCAACCTCAGGCCGAAGACTGGAGTGAAAGAAAAAGGTGGGCCTAACCTTACCCTCCTGGAATGCCCAGTAGCTCAGTCTCACCACAGGGGGGAACCCCAGGTAAAGCCTAAATCAGAGATTACAAGAAAAGATGGGGAATAGAAGCAGGTACAGTCTATGTGCATTGCCCCTTTGTAATATATTGTAGGAAGGTGCTACTAGACAATGCTACTAGCACTGCTGTATAGGCTCTTCTGCCTTAGTCAGGGCAAATATAGAGCAGTTCTCTTCTGTGGGGTAGGAAGCCAGCAGGTTAGATAAGGGACATTGGAAGGGGTTAGGACCAGGGGCCCAGGGCTCCTGGTATGCTTCTTTAGGAGTGGTTGCAATCATAAGCATGATAAAATATGAAATACACCCTGAGAGAGCTGAACATAGGATAGAAGGGATATTTGAACACCCTTGTTTTCCATCCAAGCCTTCAATTGTTCAGTACAAAAAATCTGCGTAATTCAAAATTTCCTTGTGGCCCCTTGCAGGCTGTAGCTCAAATATCAAAAAGGGCAGGTTCGATAGGCCACGTGGGGCAGCGCTCTTAATGGCAGCTTAATCCATAGCTCTCCCCTCTCAACCAGCTGATTCTTATATATACCGACTTCGGGAATAATATTTTTAACGCTCTCCTCGTCAATCGCAGTTCTCTACAACCCAGTATCACCTTATATCGGCGTTTGAGTGATTTCCTAACAACTTACGCCAAGGTGAGGTGAAGAGAATGGAGGCCAAGATGAAGACCGTCGGGGCCAGGCACACGCCGCCAAGTACACCAGAAAAAGCAGCCAAAAAGTCAAGAACCCTGCCTATGGGTTCGGGTGCTAAATCTGGCTCTTCTAACGTCCCCTCCGGCCCGCTCACCGAGGATCAGTTCCTCCAGGAGCTGATCCCGTTTCGTGAAACTCTTCAGGAGATCTCCTCAGAGCTAAAATTCATGCGCAGCGATCTTGCTTCTCTAACTACCCGAGTAGGTGACTCAGAGGCTTGTACCAGTTCCCTGGAGACTTGGAAGGCCAAGTGTGAACCCGAGATTGTAACGCTCAGACAACAAATCGCCAAATTAAAACTAAAGATGGAGGATCTTGAGGGACACAGCAGGAGGAACAACATTCTGGTGCTGGGGTTACCGGAGGCGGAGGAAGGGCCAGATATCCTGTCTTTTGTGCAAAAGCTCCTAACCAAGATTGTTGGCCCCTCGCCTATCAATCCCTCCTACCACATCGAGCGTGCTCACAGATCCCTGAAACCTAAACCTCCGCCAGGCTCCTCTCCCAGACCCATACTAATCAAGCTGCTTAGCTATCTTGAAAGGCAACATATCCTGAGTAAAATCAAGAGTCTGCAGGCGGTTCTGTGGGAGAACCACACTTTGAGAATTACCCAAGACTTACCACTTGAAACCCGACTGAGGAGACGAGAATTTCATCCGATTGTGACCAAGCTGATTGCTGCGGGGTTCAAGTTCCGCATGAATTACCCGGCCAGGCTGCAAGTCCAACTCGATAATGTCTGGTATGCCTTCGAGAATCCTGATCAAGCCAAAAGAGAACTTTCCCAGAGACTTCCTGACCTTTTCAAATCTGGCTGACTGATCTATATAAATATTAGTGTTAAGTTTGCTTACCTCGGCTGAGCGATTTTGACTGATTGCATGTCTGCATTTCTGTTTATTTGCGAGTTGGGATGGGGCTGGCTGGCCTTCCATGGGGGTTGGGGCAGTGTTGCTTGTCTGGACTGGGTTGAGGCCTAGGTTTTCTGCATCTGAGGCCTCTGCCTCATGGCCCGAGGTGGGGGGGATAGGACCCTTAATTCCGCTTGTGGTTTTAGGTGGATAATTTTCGCCGATGGACTGGCTGGGTCCCTACCAATTTCCCTTCCCCTTCCTCTTCCGGGCTTGGTGATGGCCAGCTCGTGTGAATGGAGTTCTGTTTTACTGTTTCACTTTTTTGCTCCTGACTCCGACATACATGGAATGGAGTGAATGCTGCAGCGGCCAGCTGGCGTATTCCTTTCTCATCACGGTGAGATATTTCAAGTCATGATAGATCTGGTTAGCATTTTGGAGGTGTGAGCTTTTGTAGTTTCGTAGTTGGGAGATCTGTACACGAATGTTGGTTATGATGTAGCTCTGTCTAGTATTACGCCTTTGAGAGGGGTGGATGGGAATGGCGAGCCTCGAGATGCAGTCTCGTAACCTGAACTGGGGGGGGGACAGCAGTACCCTGGTTCTTGTTTATACTCTGCCCTATGATGCACTTTGTTAATGGGGACATCAAGCAGGGAAATCTTACAGTTAGACATGGGCCTGCTAGTCCTGGGGACCGATCCCCTTCCAGGTTACTTATTTGGTACTTACATATTTCTCTGGTTTTAAAGGGACGGGTTGTAAATAGTTTCTGGGCGATTACAGGGTTATTCATAGGTTTTGTCATTTGGGGGGGTGGGTAGGGGGGTATGTCTTAATTTTTAGTCCAGTCACCTTTTGGAATTGTCTCTCTGGTTTGAGAGCTTTCAGTGCTCAGTTTCATTTAAGTCTGTTGGTGACTTGGTCATTTTTTGTGGGTTATTTTATTAGGGGGTTTGGGGAGGGAGGGTGCCTCGGAGAGTTTCAATCCCTATGGTTATTATTATTAATGTTGGGCAAACTTGGTGTAATCCCTCTATTACTATCTGTACTGGTGGGACTGAAGTTCCTATGTCTTGTTCATTCTTGTATTATTTACCATGGCATTGAGAATGATTAAATTTGCAAGTTGGAATGTCAGAGGCATCAATGATCCTCTTAAAAGACAGCAGGTGTTTCTGAACTGCTCCCTTTTAAATGTGGACATAGTTTTCATGCAGGAAACCCACTTGGCTGCCTCAGAGGCCAAGAAACTACGAAGGCTAGGGTTCTCCCAAATTTTCACTGCCTCCAGCTTGCAAGCTAGTAAGGGGGTAGCAATAATAATTAAACGTCACGTCAGATTCGTAGTAGAGGACAGTATTATTGACCACGAGGGTAGATACGTATTGGTCAAGGGCCAGCTTGATAATAGTAGTGTGGTTCTAGGGGCGATATACGCTCCAGTAGGTGGTGACCCGTCCTTTTTAATGTCCCTGGCAGATAACCGAGCAGATTTCTGCCTCCTTCTCATCTTAGGGGCGACTGGAATGTGGCTCCTTCCAGTGAGTTAGACAAAACCTTTAGACCAATAAAACCGTTGTCCCCTCAGCAACATGCCCTCTGGATTTCACAAACCTGTTGGGTTTGTGTGACCCTACGCCTCCTTAACCCTGACAATCAACTCTATTCCTTCTACTCCAGGTACACCAAACTTGGTCAAGAATTGACTATATTTTAATTAGTTCTTCTTAATGAGCTGTACCCATCAAGTAGGTATTGAACCAATAGTCATCTCGGACCACTCCCTGGTTTGGGTCAAGGTTTCCCTTGGTATTCAGGGACAAAGGGATACGTCTTGGAAACTTAATATGCAAATCCTGAAGGAAGATCACACAGTTTCCCAAATCAAGGACACGATCCTTTCGTGCTTCGACCTGAATCAGGGATCTGTACACCGAGAGGATATACTGTGGTGCTCCTTCAAATGTTTTATCAGAGGGGAACTCATTAAGATTGCTGCCACTAGGAAAAGGGTAACGGAGTCCAAAATTAATTCGCTATCTAGCCTGCTGAGGGCAGCTGAAGACAACCTTCTCTCTTACAATTCCCCAGCTAATCTAACGGCTCTTATTAAACTCAGAAACGAATACAACGATCTGACTCGAGATAAAGCTGAATATGCATTGTTCAAGACTAGGACTAGATATATTGATCAGGGTGAAAAGTCGGGTCAGATGCTAGCTCTGAGACTGAAAGAAATAGAGAGTTCCCGTATAATCCCGGCCCTCAAATCTCAGGACGGCACCACTAAGACGCTACCCAGGGAGATTGCCCAAATTTTTGAATCCTTTTATACTGACATTTACAGTAGGAGTTCCACACCGTCACATTCTCAGCGGATAGATCACTTCTTAGATGGTATCAAACTCCCTTCCCTCCAGATTCATCACTTCAACATATTGTCAGCTCCCATCACTCTAGGTGAAGTAGAAGAGGCAATCAATGATTTACCATTAGGAAAAGCCCCCGGGCCAGATGGTTTTCCCCTGAAATTTTATAAGGTTTTTTGTAAAGAGCTATCCCCTCTACTGCTTAAGTTATACGAATTTTTGTTCTCTGCGGAAGTGATAGACCCCTCTCTCTTAGAAGCGACAATAGTTTTAATCCCTAAACCTGATAAACCCCTAATAGATCCTGCCAGCTACTGTCCAATATCGCTCTTAAATTATGATATCAAAATCTTATCTAAAATTCTATCGTTCAGAATCAAAAAGATTTGGCAGCACTTGTTGAGCCCGGAACAGGCTGGTTTCGTCCAGGGTAGATCATCCGCTGATCACTTGAGAACTTTAGCCCACGTCTTTCAAGCGGCCCACACATTGTTAGATCCCATGGTCCTAGTCACTCTTGATGCAGAAAAAGCCTTTGACTGAGTGAATTGGGACTTTCTGTGGGCCACTTTGAAGAGAATGGGTTTCCCTGATTCCTTTATTCATATGATTATGGCAATATACAAGTCCCCCTCGGCAAAAGTCTACTGCAATGGGGTTTTTTCTTCCAGTTTTCCTTTACGTGCTGGCACTCATCAAGGGTGTCCTCTTTCCCCCTACCTCTTCAACCTATATTTGGAACCTCTGCTTGTTAGTATTAAAAGTTCCTCACGAATCATAGGTTGTACTATTGCTCAATCTCCCCTGACTGTATCGGTCTTTGCTGATGATATCCTGTTATACCTTACCAAACCCGAAACATTTTTAACACAAGTACTAAAAATTATTGACCGTTTTGGTCAGGTTTCTAACTACAGGTTGAATGTTTCTAAATCGGTTATTTTTCCGATAAATTCTCTTACTTGTAAATCGGATTTCACATGGTTCGGTATGAAATGGTCCCCGGTTTCATTTAAATATTTGGGTATACATGTGGCCAGGGAGGTGGAAACGGTCAAGAAACTCAGTTTAGATAATACTGTAATGAGAATCCAGAGAGACTTGGACCGATGGCAAAAATTGCCACTAACCATTTGGGGGCGAATCAATATTGTCAAAATGAACATCCTTCCCCAGTTATTCTACCCCCTGAATCACCTTAATATATGGCTACCCAAGCAATTTTTAAGTCAAGTAAACTCGATGCTATCCAACTTTGTTTGGAAGGGGAAACAACCTCGTAGAGCCTTTCTTAAACTCACTGCACCTAGTGACAAGGGTGGTCTTCGTCTACCCAATCTCTTGCTATATTACTGGGCTAGTCACCTGAATAGAATAGGTAAGTGGTCCACCACACAGTCTACCATGCCTCTACCCATATGGCTACAGCTTGAACTAAGCCTATTGGACCAGTTCAATTTGAGCCCCTCCCGCGTTTTTTGGCATCCGTTCTCCACGTTACCCCCAGCCATCCAAGACTGCTATCGGTCTCTCTATTAGAATTCTTTTTCAATGCTGGAATTTTTTCAATATATCCCCGACCAAGGATTCAGCACAACCTCTCGTGTTAAATCCTAATATCAAAATTGGAGGTAGATGGTTAATTTCTGAATGGCTTCCGCAGTTGCATAACTTACCGGTGGAATCTCTGTATGAGCAAGGCACACTCCTTAAGTCGGATAAAATCTTAACGTCCCTTAACATTCCCCAGAAGCATATTTTCAAAGTTTATCAATTGAGTCACATCATCCTCAAAATCCTCGGGCCGGTTCACTTCCCCTCCAAAATAAGGCCATTCCTTGAGAAAATTCAGGAGGCGGCCGGTATGCGTGGAGGTATAGCCAACATATACAACAAATTGCTTGATGACCTTTTCCCTGACTCCCTGGAAGGTTCCAAAATCTGGTCACTCTCTAGCTTGAGCTCCCCTCTTGCATGGGATTCAATCTGGAAAGATGTGTATTGTTACTTATCCCAAGACAACCATAGATTGACCCAATACTATTTTTTAAATAATCTTTATTATACTCCAGTTAAGTTGGTCAAATTTGGCAAGCTTAAGTCGAGTATTTGCTCGAGATGTGGAGCCGACGAAGGGAACTTGTTGCATATCCTTTGGGAATGCAATAAAGTGGCACCTTTATGGATCACTGTAAGAGACAGTTTAGACCCACTTTTAGGGCTCAAAGACCTATTTACCTTAGAAATTTGTATCTTGGGTGTTTACTCGAGCATTTTGGTGAAAGAACGTAGATATCACATGGCTCTCCTCTCAATAGTTATAAAAAAGCTGGTCCTCAGACATTGGATGGATCAAGATATTATTACTTATCAGGAATGGCTTAAGGAGATGTCCACTGCTTCAATACGAGAACTTACAGCTAGCTCTAGACATAATCTGAGTCTTTTAATCGGAAATGGGGTAAATTAAATGCACACTACCTAATGTAACCCAGACACTGGTAGTACTCTTAGGTAACTGCTGTTGCATTAATACATACAGCGCGATACAGGTTCCCAACCACAGTTCTCCTCTTAATGACCCGACATCTCCTTCAGCTATGAAACTCTCTGGGGTGATGGGGGTGGGCTTGGGGGCAGGGAGGAGGAGGGTTATTAGGGTTATATTTTGTATTTTGTATTTCTTTTCTTATTGTTCCTGTTTATGTCAATGCATTGTACACATCTACATGTGCTTTATCCTGGACTTGGGTACTCTACGATCAGACAACCCCCCAATTTTTGTATCTTGTTGTTCTTTTTTTTTCTTTTGTTCTTCTTATATATAAACTCAATAAACTTAAATTTCAAAAAAAAAAAAAAGGGCAGGTTCATGGTGAGCCAACCTGATAACATTAGTCCACACCATCTCAGTTGCAAATCAAAAGAAAGACAGTAGTCTGAAGTAGCAGCTAGTGAAGCCTGCTGCTGACCATAGGGTAGCGCGGGTGTGGTGGTACGGGGAAATACATCCGAGGATACCCTATTGCAGGCATCACCTGAGATCTCATTCCCCCACACCATCATAAAATCCCAACCTCCCAGTCCCAAAAGTGAGCTCAAAAGCACTTAGCTGATCAATTTTCAGACCACATATTGTACTTTCCATCGTCTGAAGTCTTAGTTCAGAGATGGTCTGCTTTGGACTAGTATAGGCATCGGTAGAATGTTTTCCTGATGCAGTCGAAAGACCTGTCACCATCACTTCAGCCCAGGATTAATTAATCTGTTTGTGAGGGACTGTGCTGCTGTGTTTCTTTTCACTGGTCCGCGTCTACCTCTATCAGCACAGGAGCCTCAGGCAGGGATTGCTGGAGCGCTGCATAATGATTCGGTGAGTAGAAAGCCTGCAGGCTGGCTCCATCTGCCACCGCATGGCCAGTGCCATACTCCAGGCTAGATGATCTCGCCTTATCTTCCGGGTGCTGCCTCCTGGTATGTCTATGGGAGGGATGGGGTGTTTTAGAGCAAGAAGGCAGGGGGGCTTCAAGAACTTGCACCTCTGGAGTGGTCACTGGCTGTGAAAGGGGAATGCCCTTGTCTTCCAAGCCCCCATCTGAAAGACAAAAGTCTGCCCAGCCTAGGTTGATATGCTCCTGAATTCTGCAAGATAGATCTTTCTTAAGAAGTCATTCAGATTATCAGGTGTAGCGAACAGGATAGGGGAGCCGTTGTGTATCACCCGCATAGTCGCATGGCAGTGGAGGGAGAAAGGCACGTTTAACTTTTGCATTAACCTATGAGCTTCAGAGTAGGCCATCCTTCTCTCTGAAAGTTCTTTCAAATAGTCCTGAAAAATTTGCACATGGTTACCCTTCCAGGTTAGCTGCCCCAAGTTTCTGGCAGCTGCAATAGCTTCTTTTTGGCAAAAATACAGGAAATGAGCCAGCAGGCCTTGGTTGTTCACCAGGCCAGGGAAGGGGTGCAAGTGAGTGGAGGCCTCTTTCAATCTGGAGCACTGTGGCAGCTGGCAACCTGAGCAGCTGAGGTAAAAATTGTTGTAGAAAGAGGACTGGGTCTTTTTGCTCAGCCCGCTCTGAAAATCCCACAAACTTAAGGTTATTTCAACGACTGCAATTTTCTAAGTCCTCTACCTTGTCTTGCAGGAGGTGGATGGTCCTGGCCTGGTCTCACATGGTAATAGTCCGTTCTTGCAGGGCCATTTCATGGGAACCGATCCACCATTCAGACTGGAACATCCGTGGTTCTATAGTGTGCAACATTTTGGTAGTAGCGTTGATAGCAGTGGTCATTTGTGCTATCTGATTTAGAAGCTGTGCAAACATTTGTTCTGTTCGTGCTGATTTTCCAGGTGAAGTAGGAGAGAACGCCATCCTGCAGACCTAGTGCAGCTGCTGGAGGAGCATAGAGAGAACACTTTCAGGGAGGAATCTTTCTACCAATGTTTGTTTTTGAGTGCAAAACAGTTCCTCCAAGATTTAGGTGACCTCCAAATACAGGTATGTTGTGCCCAAGTGCAGGAAGTCACAGGATTTGTCCCAAAGTTCATGGAGCTGTAAAATTATGTTGCTATACTGGCTTTAAGGCTTGGCCATGCCCCCAGCTTACAGCTTTCTTCAAGGTTAAGCAGCAAAAGTTACCACCTGAGGAAGTGTGTTTAAGTACTAGAAAACTGTTGTATAATTATATGCTGCAGTCCAGCTTTCCCCCACTGTAGAAATGAAATTTTGCCCAATAGGAAGAGAAAAATAAGCTGTCAGTCAGTTGGTAAATGCACATATCTCAAGCTAGATGTGGGACATCACCTGGCTAGGTGTCTGATGGAGAATAGCAGTTGAAAGCTCCTTAATACACAAAAAGCAGAGGAGAGAAATTGTTCTCATAAGGTACCAGGTCAATATAGCTCTTCACAAACAGTGCGGCGAGAATCATGTCATGTGAAGTGTGAAAGGATTTACAGCGACAGAGGCATAAGAGCAGTAGGGTATTACCGCTACCCCTGTTGCTGACCAGGAAGTAGAGGAAGAAGTCAAGAAGCCTTTACTACTGTGCTTGGTTGAGCCGCTCTAATGGTAGAGTGGCTAAGCCAGTAGGACACAGCAGTGATGGAAACCTGGGACCACGGTTCAGTTCCCCCCAGGTCTCCTGGTGTTGCCATTTTTTTTTTTTTATAAAAAAATGAATTTTCCCCCCTCCTGAGTTTCTCCCCATACCCAAAGTCACTCCCCCCCGAGTTAATTATTTAATGTCCGGGAGATGTGGGGGGCAAAGTCCACCACATTGTGGGGTGCAAGGGCATAGCAACCCACAAAAAAGAAAAAGTCCCATTGTTTCCAATGGGGTGTGTGCATTTCCTGTGTGTTCACTGTTGCGCTCAATGTTATGTTAGAACATGACATTTTGACTGTGACATTGTTTGCCACTCTGTTTTTGGGCAAGACATTATGACCCCATGCTGACTCATAATACTTGTATTGATAATTTGAAGACACAGCAGCACTTCCTTTTTGACTGTCTCTATGCTGTAAGCATTCTGGAGTGATTTGAGACAAAAAATGGAAAGACCCTCTACTTCATTATGTTACCTAACAGGTAATAGTGTTAAGACTATTTTGGGGACCCTGAGAAAAGTTCCATAAGAGTACTTTGCAGCAATGCTTCCCATACTGTAAATATTATTTATGGTAGGAGAAATGCACTATGACAATGCAAGAGAAAAACATGGCCCTGCGGACAGTGGTAAACATGACCTCTACAACCTTGAGAAAGACATATAGGGCCAGATATTCAAAGCTTTGTGCAGTGTGCAAACCATTTGCGCTGGATTAGCGCAGGATTAGCATGGGTCTGCCATATTCAAAAGGCCAAATAGTGCGTAGAAACTGCATTAGCACTGGGCAAACTATAATCACATGCAAGGGGCAAAGTGAACATCAATACAGACACTATGAGATATACAGCAACCAGCGCCACACTAAGGTGTTTAGTGTGACATAGCGCGACCCTTAGCGTGGTACAAATTACTGCCCAGGAAAAGCTGGTCTTAAGCCTGGGCAAACAGCTTTGCATGACATTGGTGCTTTGTGCAGTGTTAGCTTGGGATTAGCATGGCTTGCGCGACCCTAACATATGATCATGACACTTAGAAAATGCCAGACATGGAGGACAAATGCTGCTCACTGATGGCACCACCATGATGCCAACAGCTGCCACCAGTCCCAGCAAAGCACAGACTGTAAGGGGTGATCCAACCCACAGGGAACATCATGGTAGTGTGGCCATACAGCACACTCCTGCAGACCATACGTCTGTGGTGACCAACAGAGGCCAGCACACACATGCAGCACTGTGACCATGGTGGCAATTGAGGGGAGGGTGTACAGATGGCCAGACCTCACCACAGCCCAGGTGTGGCCACAAGGCTGGGACACATCACGCAGTGCACATGGGTCAGTAGGGAGAATACCCCACCACCTGTGTACCTGTCAGATCTTATATGGCCTCCCGCCACATAAAGCACAACTGTACACATGCCACAGAACACACAGCTGGCCATGTACATGTCACTGTGAGCATTCTATGCCACAGGTGCAGCATCTGTGCAGCACACAACAGCGAAACAGTACTGTCCACTGTCAGTAATCACCTGCAAGCTGGGCCTGTCACTGTGTACATTGCAGTGGTCATCACTGCCCTACATACCATAGGCATTGCTGTGTCCCTCACACTACCAGCCTCCTTGCTACTGTAGTGTATGCTGTGCACTGTAGCATGGCCCACAGTGTGACAGTTGCATGCAGCACCACCACTGCCTGTGCCTATGCTGTGTTGTCTCCTGGGGCACATGATGCTATGCTATACTGCATACATGTAGCCTGCAGCAACCATCATGCACTGTCAGACTGACCTACAGGTGGAGCTGCTGCCAGATCTGGCCAGCCCCTGTACTTCCAGAGTGACCTACAGGTGGAGCTGTGGGACCCTGCAGTAACGCTGGGCACATTGCATGCAAATCAGGGAATAATGAGATGCTAATTTGGCTGTTTGCCCAGACCCTACCCAAGTAGACTCATTTGCATGTCACTTTTGAATATGGCAAATCTTAGCGTCAGGCAAATGTGTTTGCACTGGGAAAACAGCTTAGCTCCATGCTAAAGCCGTGCTAATGTGTTAGTGCAGCGCTAACAGTTTGGGGAATATTATACAGTTCTGATCGCTGTTCTTTCACATCTGCTGCTGCCTGCAGCTGTACTGGGTCCACACATTTGCTGGCAAACACATTAGCCACATAGTTCATCTCTACCTGCCCTCACATCACTGTGCACTGTGTTGTTGTTGTGGTTTGCACTTCCTGGTTGCTATATTCAGTGCTGTCTTATTCCAGGGCTATGTTTGCCCTGCACTCCCAGCCCAGTTTGCAAGGCCTCATTCCCATGCTACATTCAGAAGCTGTTTACCAAACTATTCCTTTTGAATGTAACTTGCTTTGCGCTTCAGGCTAAGTTTGCCCGCCGGGCAGTGTTAACTTAGCCCAGGGGCAACGTTTTGAATATCTGGCCCATAATATTTGAAAGAACTCTCTTACCTGTCACAGCACTGCTTCAGGTGCTTGTGGAAGGGATGTCAAAGGCTTCTGTGGTAATAATGAAATAAAAACATGCATACATACATACTGTACATACATACATACATGCATACATATATAAAACATACATACAAACAGTACATAAACAAAGATAACAGAGTATGGTCAATGCTTTAGCCTGTTGTTATGCTGAGTATCTGATGTATAATCATTTTCCATTCACCCCTTATTTGTCCTTATGTTACTTGTCTTTTTATTTTCTGATATAACCCATATATCTTACTAGGTATAATAGATCCTGCACCATTAGAAACAAAAACTGTGTGATATTATGATTTGGGGGTAACTTTTGAATTTGGTGTGCTTGGATAACAATGTATTATTATTGTATGTATGATTCCTTCTTGCAATAAAAATTCATGTACAGTACACATAATCGATAAGTGCCATGGATCTTTTACTTTCACCAGGTTAGTGACCAGAGACAGGCAAGAATTAGACAACTGGAGGCCAACCAGCACATTAAATTCAGACTGTGCTGGCTCACATCATATTAAGCTGGTCCCAACCTGCTCTGTCATAGGGCATTCTATTCATGATAATTTATACATCTTGAAAGAAATTATGGAAATGGGTTCAGAGCATCAGCTTCATGGTTATATTTTATCTCTGGACTAGACCAAACAAAAGCATTGGATATGGTAGCCCACTCATACTTAGTTTCTGTTCGGTCAGATTTTGATACATCTCAGCAATGTGTTTCTTGGATTAAATCCATCTACAAGGAAGCCTCTGTTACCCCATTGGTGACTGGATTTCCTGTGAAAGCCTCCCCAGTAAAAGTCAGAGTTAGACAAAGCTGTCATCTGAGCAGTCTCCTTTATCATTTCTCCTTAGATTCTCTTATAAAAAAAGCTGTTAGCTGAGCACAATGCAGTTGGGATCTCGAACCCCTTGGTGGGCAACCAATCAAAGCTATAGGATATGCAGACAATGTGTGCCTTTTTTGTCAAACATGTCTTCAGTTTTGGTCACTATGAAGGCCTTTGACCATACCTCTCAACTGTCCTACATTATGAGGAACAGTTCCTCATTTCACCTCATTAAAGCCTTCTGTTCCATATTGAGTGGGTGCTGTCCCACATTTTACACCAAAGTTGTACAGCAGAAATTCAAAGAATGAATGTGAAAAATGTTTTGCATAATAAACAGAAAACTTGGTGAACACTGAAACACAGAGTTAGTGTTCTAAGCTTTGATATTTGTGTTTTACAAGCAAGCAAGGTTTTATTTATTAACTCCCCTATCCCAGAGGATCATGGTGCTGTACACAATGCAGGTAGACGAGAAAGTTAAAATACAGCATGCACATAAGAGGCATCAAAATAAAAGATAAAATCAACAATTTAAAGAACAGTGTACTAAAACCCAAAGGCTTTGATGAGGTGCTCCACATTTTGCCTATTTGTTCCACATTTTCAAGTACAACATTCTATATTTGGGTGTTGAAAGGTTAAGAGGCATGCCTTTTGCAGTAGTCTGTGGTTCACATTTGAACTGAAGTAAAAGCATTAGTCTATGTATAGAAGGCATCCCCCCAGAAATTTGGTCCATGGATTGTACTGTATTTATCCTTCCTCCCTCCCTCCCCCGCAAAAAATAAATTGTAACACTAAATATTTTAGTACTTTTTTTCCAATTTTTGTGGAGTAGTCGCCTAAATCTGACAAAACAAGATACTGTGTCACTTATTTACTTGTGAGCAAAGATGACCTCAATATTTTTAACACCGTGGTATTTTTTTATACATTGTTTTGTCATGCCACCATTAAAATCAGTCTATTGGATTGCTCTACCCCTTGGCATGACTAGCTGGGAGTGTTTCAGCCTTTTCTAACTCATTGCATCACAGGTATCCCTAATATCCAGACAGCTTTACACCTTCCTAGTTATGCATTGTCATCAGCTTGTTGACAATGCTGTAGTTCAAGTCTTCTCTAGTGGCAGGAATATTTATCATGTCTCTCCACTCCTTGCCTGGGGCTTCCGATTGAAAATAGAATTAACTATAAAACACTTCTGCTTATTTTCAAGTGTCAGATTGGATTTGTTGTTTTACATCTATCAGAACTGCTTCATCACATTCATCCATCCCATCAGCTTCATTCTACTGATGCATATCTCTTCAATCTCCCTATCACCAATCTGGCTACTTTTTGTGACCGCACCTTTTCAGTCCACAATCCACATCTTTAAAGCCCCACTTGAAATTTGAGATTGTGATGATCTAGAACTATTTAAAAGCAACCTTAAAAGCCATTTCTTATTATGCATGTTCACATATAACAATTCTTAGTCATTTTTTTTTTATTTAATTCTTTGGTAACCGGGTAAGGCCCAGTAGGCAAAAGTGCCTGTTTTCAAGGGTGATCTAGGAGCACTGGGGTGGTTAAATGAAATGCTCAGCATCACACAGTATGCAAGTGGATATTGTGGGAATCAAATCCAGGCCTGCTAGGTGTACCAAGCTCATTCACAGCTTGTTACTCCAACCACTAGGCCATACTACCAGCCATGAATGCTTATTTATTGGAATCTTTCAAAGCATCAAATCCTTTCTCTGTTAAAATTCAGTTGTAGAAGGCAATCATGGCCCAGAGGTGTCTTCAAGAGCCAAAATTTAATACTGCAGCCCTTTCAAAGCAAATTTGGTAATATCATGGTTAAGTGACTCCAGAGTTCCTAAACAAATGTGGGACATACTCTGGCTGACCTGTCATGGAAATCTTGGAGTATAGAGTACCCATAATCACAAATGTTTTGAGGAACAGTATTGACCTAGAAGAGAATATATAAACCAAATAGAATCTCTGGAACATTTTCTTTTAATTGACTATAAAACACTTCTGTTTATTTTCAAGTATCAGATTGGATTTGTTATTTTACATCTATCAGAACTGCTTCATCACATTCATCCATCCCATCAGCTTCATTCTACTGATGCATATCTCTTCATGGAGTGTGTCAGGCAGGAAGTGGGATCACCCTTGGATTTCCATCCCTTTTGGGCAGTGTTAAGCAATGCCAGGTTGATTAGGAATAAGACTGCAGTGATTGTGGATCTTGTTTCCTCAGTCAACTTGGCTTGCATCACTGAGACCTGGCTAGATGGAAATGCTGTTCCTGTTTTGGACTCTGCAATTCCAGCTGGGTTCTCAGTGATTCACGGCCCGAGAATGGACTGGAAGAGGGGTTGCAGTCTGTTTTAGACAAGATCTGGAGCTCAGGGAAGTGCCAGTTGGTGACACCAACTCCTTTGAATGCATAGTGGGTGCAGGTGCAGGCTACAGGACCCTTCTTATCTACCATCCACCAGGGGATGAGAGGGAGTTCCTCAATGAGGTTGCAGACTTCATCACCGATATGGTACTGGAATCTCCCAGATGGTTAATTCTGGGGGATTTCAATGCCTGGGTCGACGATGAACTCTCACCATTTGGTCAAAACCTCCTCCAAATAATGGACTCATTGGGCCTGTCATGGGTAATTACCTCTGCAACCCATAAGGGGGGCATACATTGGACTTGGTGTTCCATCTGGGGATGGAGATATCTGATGTGGAGGTGGAGCCAGTCGGATGGACTGACCATCACGCCTTGAGGTTTAGATTTGTAGTCCCCCGAAATAGGCCTGCCCCCAGGGAGTTAGTACAGTTCCGTCCCTTAAAAGGGGTTACATCAGGAGGCCTAATGACGGAGCTGGACTTCTTGGATTTTCCAAGGGATAGCATGGATCCAGGTCCTTTGGTCTTAGCCTATAATAGGGTTGTGACTGAGGCCCTGGATGCCATTGCTCCAATTTGTGTTCATCCCCGGACTCTTCACCTAGTGGCTCCCTGGTTTGATGGGGAGGTCCGTGAGTGGAAGAGGAAGGGATGAAGATTGGAAAGACACTGGCAGAAAACTCAACTAGAGGTGGATAGACTTGAATTGTTAGAACATTACAAATTCTACCAATCAGCAATTTCCCATAAGAAGGAAGAGTTCCTGTCCAGGAAAATTGCTGCAGCAAGGAATAGACCATCCCAGCTCTTCTGGACTGTGGACAGACTGTGCAATCCAGTCTGTCTCCAGACTGGTAGAGCATTATCACAGGTACAGTGTGAGGAATTTGTGAAATTCTTTGCTGACAAGCTATCCACCGTCAGGGATGAGATCCGCCAGTATCCTTCTATGGGACATTGCACTGATCAATCGGGTGGTACTAACACCCAGTTGTACTGGTCTACCTCTAGACTACCAGCAGTAATAGATACAGTGAGGATTATCCAGACTCTGCAACCCACCTACAGTAAGTTGGACCCAGACCCTACTCACCTGGTGGTGGGGTGTTTAGATGTTATTGGCCCAGTCCTGGCTGAGATAGTGGTGAAGTCATTAGAGAGAGGGATCTTTTCTGATCCCTTAAAGGAGGCGGTAGTCTGCCCTCTGTTGAAAAAGCTCTCTCTTGACTCCGACTGCCCAGCAAATTATAGACCAGTCTCTAACCTTCCTTTTGTATGGAAGGTTATTGAGAAGGTGGCTGCTCTGCAACTGGAGGATCATTTGTCCAACCACAATATCTATGACCCTCTCCAATCTGGCTTAAGGAAAAGGTATAGTACAGAGATGGCTCTTGTTCGGGTATTGAATGATCTCCTGATGGCAAGAGATCGGCGGACCCATTCCTTCTTGGTCCTCCTGGATCTCTCAGCAGCATTTGACACCATGGATCATGGGGCATTTCTCGACTGCCTGCAGTTTTTCTGTGGTCTGAGGGGAGCAGTCCACAGCTGGTTTTGATCTTTTTTGGAGGGCAAATCTCAGAGAATGGTGTCTGGAATTTACACCTCAGACCCTCATTGGCTGCCCTGTGGGGTACCACAGGGGTCGGTGCTCTCCCCTATGTTATTTGTGGTGTATATGCTTCCATTGGGGGACATTATAAGATGGTATGGGCTGAGTTTTCATTGTTATGCTGATGATTCTCAGCTCTACCTGTCTTTTATGCCTGATCAGGAGTCAGATTCCACCACGATGTTTAACAACTGCCTCCTGGAGATTCAGGATTGGATGAGTGCTAGTTGGCTTAGGTTGAATTCAGGGAAAACTGAGGTGTTGGTTGTGGACCCTTGAGGGAGGACGACAGGGGCTTGGACTGGGAAACCCTTGGGTTTATATCTTGGGGGGCCTCGCTTCTTGCCTCTGGCCAAGTACATAACCTTGGTGTGATTTTTGACGAAAGCCTGACTATGAAGACGCAGGTGTAGGCGGTAGTCATATCTGCCTTTTTTCATCTGAGGAATATTGCCTGGGTGAAACACTTGGTTCCACGGGAAGATCTTACCATCTTGGTCCACGCCTTTGTCACCAGCCGTTTTGATTACTGCAATGCCCTCTATCTAGGGCTGCTGGGGGTGGATATCCACCACTTGCAGCTTGTGCAGAATGCGACAGCCAGGTTGTTGATGGGAGTTTCATGATCTAGCAATATGACACCTGTGCTGCATGATCTGTACTGGCTGCCAATACAGTGGAGGATCACCTTCAAGGTCGCATTATGGACCTTTAAGGTCCTACATGATTTGGGACCTCACTACCTGAAAAAGCTCTTGGTGCCTTACTGTCCTGCCCGTTCTCTTCCCTCCTCTGACGAGGGATTGCTAGTGATTCCCAGGGTACGTCTAAAGATGTCTGGAGGAAGATCTTTTGCCTATATGGCACCAACTCTGTGGAATTCTCTACCTCATCAGATACGAGAATGCCTAACTGTTGAAAGTTTTAAAAAACAATTAAAAAAACTTTCCTTTTTGCCCGAGCATTTGCTGGTACATAATAATTAAGTATACTGTATGAATGCCTGATTTTATTGTTTTGTAATGTGATTTTATTGATTTGACTTACTGTAAAAGCGCCCTGAGCTTGGGAAGGGCGCTTAATATAAACAAAATTTTACTTACTTACTTTACTTACTTCTCATACTAAAAGTTTGACTTTTTTGGGGTCACAGATGGGCTCTTTCATTGCTTGAAAGACTGATATATGAAAATGATGTCCTCAGGGACAGAGTTACTATTACGATGTTTGCTATTCTGCAACTGGGCTATTTTGGGCTTCAGCATATTGCATTCACCAAAGTGCTCTTCGAGATTTAATTTTTGTGATTATCACATAGAACAATGGAAAGAGATATGAATGATTTAATAACTGCACTTCTTGGATTTAGTATTTCTATAGGATTCTCCTTGCATAGAATAGGCAGTTGTTTGTCATATGCTTTATCTGGAACTAATGTGATAGAGCAGGATCATGATATCTGTAGGATTTTGTTTGTTTTCCAGTTTGTTCGGAGGATTTCAAGTACTTATTATTACTGTTTGCATTCCCTTAGGTACTTCCTCCTCGTTGCTAACATTTGTTAATTTCATATATTTTTTTTGCAATGATGTTTGCTGTTTGCTTTAAAAAAAAGTCCCCCTATTATTTTTATGGCTGTGGGCAGAGCCTACAGTCATCTTGCTGTCTGTAGCTGGAAAAATGGAGTACCATGGAACACATTTTTGGAGTTTTCAATGTATTCTTCCACAAATACAAATCACTATGCTAGTTGAAATAAAATATTCCCTTCTTTTTATGTTTGCTTGCATGTACGTGCAAGAAACATACTGCCACCATATGAGTTTTCGTAGGTGTGGCACCCCCGCTTCCAATACCCTGAGCATTTTTGCAGCCATGGCCACACCACACAAATGAATGTCTGAGCTGTCTATGACAGCAGTTCAGATGCAGTGGCATACAGATGAAAGAGAAAGACCACTACAATCAGCGGTGGTAACGTGTAGGCAATTTGCTTATTGCCATGCCATCAGCAGTATGCAAATTGCCTACACATCAGCACCTTAGATGTTGTCTTTCAACTGTACGCCACTGCACCTCCCATCAGCTTGATGCCCCCCCTGATTTCTTGTGTGCTGAGGGTGTGCCCAATCCCCCTCTGCACATACACCCTTCCCCCCAGCACACTGTATGTCTGACTTGGTGCCCAATCCTTGTCTGCTCCAGTGCCCCCAAAAGCAAACTTCAAAGTGCCATACTGGGAACCCACCCCAGCAAAAGCCCCACATCATCATGTGCTCCCCAGTTCACTGTATGGCCATTGGGTCCACTGCCCCCAAACAAACTTCCAGGTGCCATGCTAAGAGCCTACCTCAGCATGGCAAAAGTCCCGCTTTGTCTTTTAAAAAAAAAAAACTTGTAACAAAAGAAAATGGTCCCTCATTGACTCTCTTGCCCCTCCCCCAACTCTCCCCCACCCTCTGCCCACCCCACCTCCCCACAACCCCCTCACCTCATACTTGCCTCCAGAGGCCAGCGCAATGATCTTCGGTGGATCGGGAACATATCTGCACTCTTCAAAGCTGACCGCAAACTGAAAAAATGCGGGTAAGCTGTATAATGGCATGAATAGGGTTTTTTCAACTTTGGTACATATCTCGGTCATTTTTTCGTATTTGTGCACCAAATTTTCAACATGGGGTTCTTGGGACCCCGTCTCATGAATTCAGGCACTGTCATCTGGTTATTCAGTCCCAAAAGGTGATTTTTCAGTCACTGCATGAAATCACATTTTGGGACTGATTAACAAAATGACAGTGTCACTGTTCACGAGGTGGGCTCTCAAAAAGCCTATGTTGCAAGTTTGGTGAAAAAATTCCCAAAAATGACTGCTTTAAGAGTGTGCATTGTGCAGTTTCCATGCACACTTGCAAATTAGCGAATCTGTAATATTTTCACTCCAGATTTTTAACATTGGCATTTTTCACATCCTGGCCGAAATGTGTTTTCACACTTCTAGCCCAGAATAGCATGGTCGCTGTGGGAAATCAGTGTTTGGGACAGATTAAGAAAATCACAGTGACACTGTTCATGAGCAGAGGTCTTAAAATGTCTATGTTGAAAATTTGGTGACAAAAGTCCATAAACTGACTGTATTACGAGTGTGCACTGTGCAGTTTCTACGCAACCTCATAACTTCAGAAATTTGCAATATTTTCACTCCAGATTTTCAACATTGCCATTTTTCCACACATTCTTATGAACAGTATAGCTGTCATTTTTCACATCCTGGCCGAAATGTGTTTTCACACTTCTGGCACAGAATAGCGCAGTTGCTGTGGGAAATCAGTGTTTGGGTCAGATTAAAAAAATCACAGTAACACTGTTTATGAGCGGAGGCCCCAAAATGCTTATATTGAAAATCTGGTGCAAAAAATCCCCACAATAATTGCGTTATGGGTGTGTGTTGCACAGTTTCTATGAACGCTCGTGACTTTTTATTTTTTAATTTTTATTTATCAATTCTAGGATTACAAATACCTTTGAACCTTGGCTCTTTTACAAAGGTTCCACATCAGAGAAATACAAATTATGGGGAACATCAAGCCAGACATTACAACAATGTGGACATTGCAAACAGAGTACAGATTAATACAGTTCAAGGGTAGCATTGTAACAAGGCAGCCAGCGGCATTTGTCAGAGAAAACAGACAACAGATAAGAAGTGCCAGAGTCATAGGGAGAGGGAGGAGGGGAAGGGGAGAAGGAATGTAGGAAGGGTGGGGAGAGGGTGAAGAGTGCAGCACTGGGTATACCAAGATGTGAGGGTAGAATCCAGTAAGGAGGGGAAGGGGGGACCACTAGAGAAGGAAGGGAAGTGGAGAAATAAGGTTATTTTGCACAGTCAAAGGAGCTGTTAGTAGTGAGATAGTCCCGGAGCCTAGTTTTAAACATACCAATTGTTGGGGCAGAGGAGATGGTTGGGCTGAGGCCATTGAACCTGAGAGGCACTCGAAAAGCAAAAGAGCGTTGTCCCTGTGAAGCATGACAGTGGGGGACTTTCAGTAGCTGTAGCGTGGATCTCCTAAGGCACCATTTATTAATTCGGTGTTGTAACAGAGTTGAGACCCCAGAAGGTGCAAGGCCAAGGTAGATTTTTTTCACAATGGAGCAGGTGAGAAACTTTATGCGGTTTGATAGTTGGAGCCAGCCAGTCTGAGTGTACAGGTCACATGTGTGGGTGAGACGGTGAGCACCAGTGATGAGCTGACATGCCTTATTTAAGGCAGTTGAGAGGCGTCTAAGGGTTGTGGTTGTAGCTGAGCCATAAATGATGAGACTATAGTCTATTACAGAGATCACAGAGCTCAGGACTGCAACCTTCAAAGCTTGTGGCATGAGGTGTGGTCTGTGTTTGTAGAGGAGACCAAGCTGTGTATTAGCAGCTTTAGCAACATTATCTACTTGAAGTCCATAGGAGAGATTAGGGTCAAGCTGTATCCCTAAGTATTTGAAAGACCCCACCTGATCTAGAGTGTTCCTCTGGGTGGTGGAGATAGCCAAGTGGTGTAGCTTGTGTGGGTTATGAGAGCTGAAGAAGAGCATAGATTTGGTTTTCTTGTCATTGAGGACCAGTTTATGATTAAGAAACCATGTCTCTACAGAACTGAACCCAAGTTGAAGGTTGTGTTGAAGAGTTGCAGGATCTTTGTGAGTGGAGAATACAACAGCATCATCGGCATATAGTATGATCTGCTCAGAGCAGTGGTAATGGAGGGAGTTTAAGAAAAGGCTAAAAAGGAGGGGCCCCAGTATTGATCCCTGTGGGACACCCGAGCAAACAGGCAGGGTGTCAGAATGAGCGTCTGCAATTTTTACTCTCTGCAACTGGTTTTCTAAGTAGCTTTTAAACCAGAGAGAAGAGTCAGGTGATAGCCCGGCATTCAGTAGTTGGTGTATTAGTAATCCATGGTGTACTGTATCAAAGGCATTGGAAAGGTCGACAGAAATGGCCCTTGTGAGAAGGCCGTTGTCAAGGGATTTGTGCAAAGCTGTGTTGTTGTGGACAAGGTATACTGAATTTATCCAAGTGGTCGGTAAGTTCATCAGCCACGATGCGCTCGAGTGCCTTAGAGAGTGGAGGCAGTATGGAGATAGGGCGATAATTTGAGTGATTCATCTTATCCCCACTTTTATGAATGGGTGTCATGTTGGCTGTTTTCCATAGGTCCCGGAATTTTCCACAGCAGAGAGAGAGAGAGAGAGAGGTTTAGGATTTTTGTTAATGGATGAATTACCTCATCAAGGGTGAGCAACAGAAGCTTAAGGTCCAGGGTGTCGCTACTAGATCTAGATTTAGAGATAGCTGCAGTAATATAACGGCGAGCTTCATTCAGCCTTACCTCCCTGAAGTAGAAGAGGGGATGGTTAGACTGAGGGGCCGAGGTATTTGGGGAGTAGGCCCTGTTTTCAAAAAAGTTATGGGATAGAACAGCACTAAGGTCTGAAAAAGCCGTGTTAAAGATGTTTGCTATCACCTTGGGGTTGAGGGTTGAGGATCCATCAACCATTAACATGTCTGGAGAGGTTTTTGGCTGCTTCCCTGTGACATCCTTGATATTGTTCCAGAAAGCACGACCATTTCCCCATGTATTGGTGAGACTGTCTTTGTAATGGGTGGATTTCATTAGCCGTATGGCTTTTGTGCAGGCATTTTGTGCTTGTTTGTAATTTTGGATGTCCAGTTGTTTGCCAGTGGCCTGGAAACTGCCCAGAGGTGATCCCTTAGTTTCAGCTGTGAGAGAAGAGCCGCTGTGACCCATGGGTTAGAGAGAGATTTTGTTTTGCGCCTTTTAGCAGGGGCAAAGAGGTCGCAGGCTTTGTTGCAAATTGAGATAAAGTGATGAAAATTGAGATGAAGTGATCAAGAGCCAAGTTAACATCTGTTGCTTCATAGATGGGTAGCCAGTCTTGTAGAAGTAGGTATTGTTTGAGATGTGGAAGTTTTCCACGAGGAAGGACTCTGCTAGCGATAATTTTGGGAAGGGGCTTAAGGAATTTGTTAGACCATGCACACATGTCTGAAGAGTGGTCACTGAGAGAGTCTGAGAGAATGGTCGTACAAGAAATCCTTGTGGGGTGAGTGGTGAAGACCCAAACCAAGACGGTACTGGTGCCAGTCTTGTAGTTAATCCTAGTAGAGGAGTTTACCATTTGCATGAGGTTAGCAGCTGAGATGGAGTCTTTATAGGCACTGGTGCTTGACGCTAACCAGTTTATGTTGAAATCCCCTAGTAGAATAAGTTCAGCTTCAGGAGGATGAGAGTTGATAAAGTTTAGGACGTCGCTTAATCCATGTTTAGGGTCTGTGGGCGGGATGTCTATGGAGACAATAGCCAAGGCTTTATGGTTGGGACCTAGGATGATTTTTATTGGCAGAATCTGGGCCAAGGCAGAAAGTGATGGAGTTGCTACAGGGTGCCAAGACAGGAAGTCTTTGATATAGATTGCACAACTACCACCTTTTTTGGATATCCGGTCCAGCCTGTGGACATTGTAGCCCTGTATTGTTACTGCTGAGTCAGGAACTGTAGGTGTCAGCCAAGTTTCCACCACTGTAAGGATGTCAGGGTTGTGTTGGCATATGAAGGCTTGGAGTACATCCAGCTTTGGTAGTAGGCTGCAGATATTAATGGTTGCAAGGATAAGGGCACCTGGAGCTTGTGTGTGGCCTGAGCTTCTAGGGCCAGGATTGGGATGGATGCTGCCTGAGATGAGAAGGAGAAGGAGTAGGAGTTTTAAGGAGCAGAGTCGCAGCTCTTTGAGAGATAGTTTTGATCGGTGTTTCTGGGAGTAGATGTTGCAAGGTTCAAGGCAGTATCCCATATGGACTGCAAGGTGGTACAGTGTAGAGAGGTGGCCACACTTGTTGAGAGTAGTGGTCGGGTTAAGTAACCAGGAATATCCAAACGGTGCACCAAGCACAAGTCTCGAGTGGAAGTGGAGAATTCCCGTGGAGTAGCAGTGAAAACCAGAGTAGAGGGTGGCGGGGTGGGGTGGGGTAGGGGTGGGGTTGCTAGGACCAGGAAGAGAGAAGGGTGGGACAGGGCAAGGAGGAGGAGAGGAGGAGAGAAAGGCAGAGAGAACCCACATGGCTTATGTACTAGATAGAGATAGAGGTAGAGAGATAGAGATAGAGATATAGCCCTCTAGTGGTGAGAGGATATAATCTGCTAATGGAAAAGTCAACAACAAAAAAAAAGCTCAAAATTCACTTCTAATATCAACTCGGAACTTAAAATGACTGTAAGGATTAAACAAATTATTAAACCCTGGCACATAAATTCAACTAGAGACACAGAGGAGATACAGTAGTTAGAGATGTGTTCAGCAGGAGATCGTGTAGGGCCACTTGGAAATCAGCTTCCACTGGTACCAAATCCAAAAGTCAGGGCTAGTACCTTGCAGTACAGAGGATTTCTGAAAAACTATTTAGGTTCCAGAAATTGAGGGGTCCATGGCCTGGTCAAGGCACGCTGGATCCCTTGCAGTACAGAGGAGTTCTGAAAAACTGTTTAGGTTCCAGAAATTGAGGGGTCCGTGGCCTGGTCAAGGCACCCTGAATCCCTTGCAGTACAGAGGATTTCTGAAAATCTGTTTAGGTTCCAGAAATTGAGGAATCTGTGGCCTGGTCAAGGCACGCTGGATCCCAGTATTTTTATATTTTCACTCCAGATTTTCAACATTACCATTTTTTTATACCTCCTCATGAACAATACAGTTGTTATTGTCCACATTGTGTTTGAAATGTGTTTTTGCACCTGTGGCACCAAACAGTGCACTCACTGTGCAAAATCACCTTTCGGCTAACAAACTGATAGTGTCACTGTTCATATGGTAGGGTCACAAAAAGCTCATGTTGAAAAACTTGGAGTAAAAATATCAAAAAATGCCCAGGGCATTAGGATTTCCAACCATAATGACCTACCCTGTAGGGGCTGACAGGCATCAGGGGTGTGATTTGGGATTGTTGACAGTAATGGTCATGCCATTCCACCCCCACCCCCACCCTGCAGCCAGTGACAGGCATTGAGGTGTGCCTTGGACACTTTGGCCCCAGAGTTCACACCATTTTCCTATACTGCACCCATTTCAGCATATTTCCTTATGGAATGAGGTGAGTGTGAAGTCCAAACACCTCAAGGCATACCTCGACACTTGTCAGTGTCTTCAGGGTAGGGTGAGGTGAAATGTCATGACCATTATGGGTAATGACCCAAAGATACACCCCAATGCCTGTCCATCTCTGCAAGGTAGAGGTGGAGTTGGCATCAGTTCAATACATCACTGCCATTTCTATACTGCATCTGTCTAACTCCTGCACTTTCACTGCTAATGCCAGCAAGCAAACATTTGGCATTGCCAAATGCTTTTTATGTTGGCTCGTGCGTGCTTGCCAGCCAACATATTGCAATAGTAGCAGATTTGGAGGTGTGGTCACTGTGGGCGAATGCAGGGCACACATCAGTAGGTGCGTCCCTCATTCCCCATTAAGCCAGCATGCAGGTGCTGACACCAGCAATACGTAAAGTGGTCACCACACCTAACAAAACTGCCACTGCAATGACAGGCAACCTCATCATCCAGTGGCACAAAACACACCTCCCGATGTGCCTTTCCTGGTGAAGCAGTTCAACTAACATGGTGGCACTGACTACAGCCACAAAGAGTGCCGACTTCAGGGTTGCCCATTCCCCCTATCGGCATACCCTGACCCTGTTCATTTTCTGATGGGGGAGCCCACTCCCCATTGGCATAATGTTCCCCCCCACTTTCAGCTGTGTGCTGAAGGGGTGCACACTCCCCCTCGGCATCATGCCCCCTACCCATTTCTGTGCCAACGGGGGGCCCAATCCCCATCGGCTTCAGTCCCCTTCCCCACAAATGCAGGTGGTACACTGGGAGCCCACCCCAGTGTACCAATCACACCTGTAAAAAAAGAAAACCAACCCGCCCCCCGTGAAACAAGAAAACGGTCCCTCGTGGTCTGTTCTGCCCCCCCAACCTGCACCCAACTTCTGTATACCCTGCCTCCCCACAAACCCCGCTCACCCCATACTTACCTCCGGAGCCTGGTGCAATGATCTTCGGTGGACCGGAAACAAGTCTGCACTCATCAAAGCCGACTGCGAACTAAAGAAATGCCGGTAAGCTGTATAATGGCATAAATAGGATTTTTTTCAACTTTGGTGCATATCTCAGGCATTTTTGGGAATTTTGTCACCAACTTTACAATATGGGGTTATTGGGACCCCTTCTTATGAATTCAGTCACTGTCATGGTGTTATTCGGTCTCAAAAGGTGATTTTACAGTCACTGTATTGAATCACCTTTTGGGACTGATTAATGAAACGACAGTGCCACTGTTCATGAGGTTGGCTTTCAAAAAGCCTATGTTCCAAATCTGGTGAAAAAAATCCAAAAAATGACTGTTTTATGAGCATGCGTTGAACAGTTTCCACGCACACACGCTCATAACTTCATGAATTTGTAATATTTCCATTCCAGATTTTCAACATTGCCATTTTTCCACACCTCCTTATGAAGAATACAGCTGCCATTTTTCATATCCTGGCCAAAATGTGTTTTCGTACTTCTGGCACAGAATAGCATGGTTTCTGTGGGAAATCAGTTTTAGGGACAGATTAAGAAAATGACAGTGACACTGTTCATAAGCAGAGATCTTAAAGTGCCTTTGTTAAAAATTTGGTGACGAACATCCATAAAATGACAGTGTTACAAGCATGCATTGTGCAGTTTCCACACACCCTTGTAACTTCGTAAATTTGCAATATCTTCATGCCAGATTTTCAACACTGGCATTTTTTCACACCTCCTTATGAACAGTACAGCTGTCATTTTACACATCCTGCCTGAAATGTGTTTATGTACCTGTGGGGTACAATGGAGTGGTCACTGTAGGAAATCAACTTTTGGGACACATTAACAAAATCACAGTGCCACTGTTCTTGAGGGGAGGTCCCAAAATGCCTATGTTGAAAATGTGGCTAAAAAAATTCCCCAAATAATTGGGTTACGGACATGCATTGCGCAATTTCTATGCATGCTCAAGACTTCACCAATTTTTCATATTTTCACTCCGGATTTTCAACATTGCCATTTTTTTACACCTCCTTATGAACAATACAGTTGTCATTTTTCACATCCTGCCCAAAATGTGTTTCCGTACCTGTGGCGACAAATGGTGCAGTCGCTGTACAAAATCACCTTTCGGCTAACAAACTGATAGTGCCGCTCTTCATGAGGTTGGGTCACAAAAAGCCCATGTTGATAATTTGGAGTGAAAGTGCCAACACACCTATGACATTAAGTTTCCAACTTTAACACCCCACCCTGTAGAGACTGACAGGTATCGGGGTGTGACTTGGGATCATCACCTGTAATGCTCATGCCATTCCACCCCCACCCCCACCCCCACCCTGCAGCCACTGACAGGCATCGAGGTGTGCCTTGGAGTGCTCAGCCCCAAAGTTCACCCCACTCTCCTATACTGCACCCACCTCAGCATATTTCCTTATGGAATGGGGTAAGTATAAGGCCCAAAGACCCCAAAGCACACCACTACACTTGTCAGTGTCTACAAAGTAGGGTGAGGTAAAATGGCATGAGCGTTATAGCTGACAACCCAAAGGCACACCCCAATGCCTGTCAGTCTCTGCAGGGTGGGGGTGGGATTGGTGTCAGCTCAATACTTGACTGCCATTCCTATTTTGCATCTCTAACTCCTGCACTACCAATGCCAATGCCAGCGAGACAACATTCGGCATTGACAAATGCTTGTTGTTTATAATGTTGGAGACAGAACTCCAAGCTGCTTATCAGATTGCCATTAGGAAACTGAAACAGCTTGTTAAATACTGATTGCCTATTAAACTGGAAATGTGTTTACCTCCTTCAAAATGCAACAACTTGCACATTTAAATACTTAGCATTTAAACATGTTCTTGCTACTAGCTTCAGTTGGGAAGGTATTATCTTTCAACAAAGATTCATACCTCATAAATGTCACCCTTTCCCAGCATGGAATCAAAAGATTTACACAGTTTTTTTAACCTTTTAAAATATTATTTGATAAGTACTGTCTCAGACATATACCAGGTCTTCTGTGAACTATCCAAGTTAAATATATAACAATCAGCAGACATTTTTTACTATGCTTTTTGGGAAAAAAATATATTGCGCTACAGCAAACACATAGAGTGCACATATACCATCCTCACAGCCACAACATTCAAAATAAATACAGCAATCTAATGTGTTATAAAACAATAAAGAAACTGTTTATGTCAGTGAACATAGTGAAGTTCAGTTTACCGTAGGTTTCCTTTAAATATTTCTTATCCTATATTTTGTATCCTGGATAGTGCAGGGGAGATGCTACATCACTGTCCTCCTGATTTTCTTCATCTTTACCTCCTTTTAGTATGGATGGAATAAAGTGGGTATTTATTTTTTATAAATGTGTGCATGTGACAAAGTGGACTGACTGTCAGTTACAATGACTCCTGCCGAACTGAACTCACATCCAGAACTAACACAGTCTGGCAGGCAACTCAGATACTTAACAGCAACATAGATAACTGTAGGCCATTCCTCAAATTTTACAGCCCAGTATAGTAGTGGCTCATCATTTATAGGAAGTCATTTTGAATCTGCAGAATATGCCTCCACTATTTTCTCTGCAGACTCCTATTAACAAACATTGTCCTCATCCTCCTCGTATTCTGGTACACCAACCTGGGATAATTCTTTCCTAAGTGGGTTACTGATGGTGCTGTTTTTGGAACTACTAGCCTTGTACTGACCTTTGCTGGTTGATGCTGGGGTGAACATAGAGGGCCTGTTCTTATTCACTTGTTGCTTCAAGAGCTGGACATAACCTGATCCACTAGGGCATGCTTCGTATGTTTTATACCTTCTGTACCCCAAGACCGAAGTGATATCAAGCATGGTGACAATTGCATACCAGTTGATTAACTGATGGAGGTTATGTGCTTGCTGCTTTCAAGTACTATTATTATGTGGTCTGTGAGTGTGTGTGCCACATCTCCAGAAGGGCATAGACAGAGTTGAGGCAGTCCAGAGGATGGCAACTAAAATGGTACAGGGTCTGCATCAAAACCCATATGAGGAATGATTAAAGGATCTCAGTATGTTCACCCTGGTATAGAGGATGGAGGAGGGTCATAATAGAAACTTGTAAATACCTCATGGGGGGTAAATAAGGTATAGGAGGGAAGTATTTTTCAACAGAAAAGTGCTCAAAAACAAGGGAACCTGCTAGGAAGCTGGGGGGTAGACTCAGGAGAGGTGTGGGGAAGTACTTCTTCACAGAAAGAGTGCTGGATTCCTGGAAAAGCCTTTCAGCAGAGGTTGTGGGGGCAGACACTGTGGTGGGGTTCAAGAATGAATGGGATAAGTGCAAGGGAATTATAGTGGAAAGCAAGGGGGGAAGAAAGAACTGTAGATTTGGTATGATCTGCGGTAATAGTGTAGGTAGGGAGGAATGAGCAGACTGAATGGGCCAAGCAGTTCTTATCTGCCATCAAATTCTTTGTTTCTATGCAAATTAGTCATCGTTAACATGTAATTGCTCTTGGATAATGCCTGCTTCAGCACACAAATCAATGAGAGAAGATTCCCTAAAGCAGGCCATCTCACCACTTACTGCCTGAGTGGCATATTCAAAGGATCATAAAATCATTATCATTCTATCCATCATAACCTACTGCTCAATACTCAAAGCAAAGGATTCACCAGATGTCACAGCTGCTATTCAGCAACATGTGTTCCACAATTGCCTTGTATTGCTCGTAGAGGTGCTGTATTTTATATTAGTGGGAGTAGAGCCTGAAGATTTTTCACATGCAGCTCCTGCAGATGGTTCTTTGTCTTGGTAGAGTGGGAAAAATGCACAAGCTCAGTGACAAAAATATATCAGTGCTCTAACAACTGCCTAGTTCTAGAAACTCTTGGAACACAGGATTAGCACAGAGGGCCATACGTAACATCCTGTATAAACCTCCATCATTTATGGCTTTAGCAACATTTGAACCATTGTTGCTTGCTATAAAACCATCCTCAAGTCCAAACAGATGCAGCCAACCGTCAACGTTGGTCAGCAGCTTGACCAATATACTGTTTAGTACCACTGTATGTCTGTCACAGCATACTGGCCATGGAAATGGTAGCATGCTGCTGAACACCATCAAGTAATAGTATTTGCTATGCTGGCAATTAGTGCCAGTATGGGTCTTGGTATTGTGAAAGACACCCCCAGTCCAGGTTGTCCAGCGTGCTGAAATGCACATGTATGATGCGTATGCTGCTGATCTGATGGTTCACATATCTGTGGTTACAGTAGGTGTATAGAGTCAATGGTTGAATGCTGCAAAGCATGAGATAGCATAGATTCAACCAAACCATGCAACTCAGAAACTGCTTTTGTGGAAAAAAAGGTACACAAAGGCACTTGCCATTTGGGGCAGGCCTTTGACCTTAGCTTCCAAAAATGTGTCTTCTTCACCAATGAATATGGCATCAAATCAAGTGTCAGTATCTCTGTTGCAGCATTCAGTTCTCTTGCAACTCCATGATTTTAAGGATATTTTGTGAAGCAAGTGTTGCCATTGTTGTTGGTTGAACTGATTTAGTGCACATGAGCTGAATTTGCTTATTCACAGTGATACGTGGCACTCTGCCTTCTCCTCCTGAAAGAATAATGAAAAAGATGCTACAGTATGCCATGTTGCTGCTGCCTTCCTTGTGTGGCAACTCTTTTAACTTGGCCATTCAGTCATCTTCTCCATCCAAACCCTCTTTCACAGGTGACACCTCCTGTGGCATAATTTTATTACCAGCAATTCAGACATCCTTTTCTTTTGAACCCCAGGGCCTAACATAGCATTTTGTATACCTGCCTGACATTTTTATAAGATGCCTGTTTTTCAGGTGGATGTGCTGCTCACCTGTTCCAAGATGTATATCTGTTTTTCCACAGCTCACCCATGAATGGCATAACTAGCAGACTGACACACTTTCATCCTTTGCATCAATCACAAAGAAATCACAAACAAGTGATTTAGAAGGTCCCTGAAAAAAAATGCTCTGTGGGGGTTAGGTGCGTGTGTGTGAATATAGATGGCACTGTGTTTAACATAGGTAAATTTTTCTGCAATACCTTGTAACTGGACATCCATCGGCTGTAATACAATGGACTGGAGATTCATTTGCATTCAGTATTATTTTTAATTACTGATCAGCATTTCTAAAGTACACATCCTGTGCTGTAATTTTGCGTTACAACCTGTCATTGTCACTGCCCACTGTCTGTACCACTTGCACTGCAGAAACCATGTGCCTAACTTGGACAACTGCTTCAAATTTAAAACAATTACATTCTACACAGCCACAGATTATTTCCTCAAAGAAACTGTATCAAATATTTACCAGAGAAATAAACTGTGCCTTCTAGTTTCTCATTTTCTACAGTAGGCAGCCTCTTTCTTAGTTATGATACTTAAAAGCCTTTACACTCTCTCCCTCTCTCTCTCCCTCCCTCTCTTTCCCTTTCTCTCTCTCTCTCTCTCTCTCTGTCTCCCTTCTCAACAGATGCATGTCAACTCTGCATCCTTCTCTAAACCCTGTAATCACCGTGGAAGCCCCAAACTAGAAATTTCCTACAGTAGTTCCCATTCCTAAAACTTAAACATGTCGGCATGACTCAATTAGTAGCACAAATGCCTTTGAGTCAGAAGGTCATGATTCTTCTAGTCCCATCCTGGGACTGAGCTCATGCCATAAATGCTGGCCCTCAAGTGCAGTACTAGTGGGTGCCTTACTGTTAGGGTTTGCCACCCTTCAGATGAGAAATTAATCTGAGGTCTCTCCTGGCTATCTCTGGTACTGTCCTTGTGGGTGTTAAGGTGGAAGTACAAGAATGCAGGGCACTTTTTGCAAGAATAGGGGATTTTTGCCAGTGTTTCGAGAAACATTCCCCTTCCCATAAAACTGGTTCGTATGATTGTCGAATGCTGTGGGTGGGTGTTTATGTGTACAATGGCTGCCACTACACTGCTACAGTCAGTTTACAACTAATCTCTTATTGCTTGTCAAGCACTTTGTGATACAAGATGTATGAAAAACTGCTATATAAATGCAAATTCTTTTTTTCTGAAAAACAAATCAAAAAGGCACTTGCTAGCTTCATGGGCACTTGTAAATTGTTGCTGTTTTAAAATCTGCAGTTTTTAGCCATATGTTTCATCTCTCCATATGCAATTCTAAGCTCCTGTTTTATTAAAATTGATGATCAGTATTTAAAATAGAAACAGGGGTAGTTGTGTGGAACACAGAATTTTATACACATCGTCGGTGTGTGATGCCTTTATAAATCCCTGGAACTTCACTCTTGGTATTTATAAAGTATCGCACATCTCAGGTGTGAATAACATTCTGGTTACACACACCTACCCCTGCATAATTCTCTGTGTAACACATGGAAAACCATTGCAATTCATAGATAGCCCATACTTTTTTTTTTTATGTTATTCACATTTGTGCAGTACGAAATCCTATAATTCATAAATTAAATGTCAGAACTGAATTATGTTTTTTTAGAATGTCTGTGTCATTTAGTTATTCTGAAATGTTCCACTTAATGCAGAACATTCTGAGGTAAACAATGCTTGTTTGATACACTTTCTACTGACAAGGAAACAATTTCATACCTGGGCAGCAATTTTAAACCCTATTGACAGCGTATAACCCTATAGTAGACAACATAAATCATAGTCAAACTATACATTTCTAGGCTTGTAATTTCATCTTGGGGTTCTGTTGACATTTACAAAGCAGTCTGACCTTGTTCTCATGATTTATGATGTTACTAGATCCCCCTGATGGATTTACAGCATTATAATTACTGGCCAGTGTGTTTATTGATTAGTATGACACTCATTTTAAGTGCTGTATTAACTGGGTCCTATCCATATCAATCTGCCAGTTCATGTGGTATGAGTGTCAGTCAAGTCAGATGCATTCCATTTTTCTTCTTTGCGTCCTTCAGACATCTGACTTTTTCAAATACATGTACAACAGTTTAAATTGGATTGATAGGGCATAAAAAAGTGAAAGTGACTTCCATGGTCTGTGATCTGTGGATCAGCAAATATATTAAATAAATTATGAGGCATTGTTGTTATTCATTTTTTTTATACATCTTCAGTTTGTGATAACAATACAAACCACTCTTGGTTTAATGTAGTATCACATACGTTGGATGTATAAAAAAACTCATAATGTACAAATCCCTATTAGAGATGTGAAATAAAATTTTGCTGGTGAAATTGCCACTGAAATGGCAGTTTTACCACATGAAATACTTCATGAAATTGTGTTGAAATTTCACCCAAAAATGGGCATCTTGTTATATTCCTGGTGTCTAGTGGTCCCACCCCCTGTCCCGATCACCAGCCCGAATTGAAAAGAATCTCCCTTTACTGGTGTCACTGTCAAATGGTCCCCCCCCCCAGCCAATCAAACCCAAATTGAAGAACCCCCCAGTGAGATTAACATCGATTTTCCCATTTCTCCGTCCCAAAATTTGTGTAAATATAACAAATATCTTCTGACTCCCTGGTGTCTAGTGGACCCCTCCATCCACCCTGTCATCAGATAGTGCCCCCATTCACCCCAGTACCCCAAGCAGGCCACAGGCACAGCTCTCCACTCACCTCCACTGCTGGCAGCCTGACTGAGCACTTCAATGAATGAGTGTATGCTTATACAAGCACACGCTCATTCACTGAAGTGCTCAGTCAGGCTGCTGGCCATGGAGGTGAGTGGAGGGCTGTGCTGGTGGCCTGCTTGGGGTACTGGAGGGAATGGGGTGCACTATCTGATGACAGGGTGGCGGGTCCACTAGACACCAGGAGTTGGAAGGTTTTTGTGACATTTACACAAATTTTGGGATGGACGAATGGGGAAACTGATGTTAATCTCAGTGGAGGAAGGCTTTCTTCCACTTGGGCCAGTGATCAGCCGGGGGGGGGGTCCACTAGACACCAAGGATTCTTTCTTTACCTGGGGATGTGGAAATACAGAGGGGGTGGATTCTACAGTTCAGACCAGTGGTTGGCCTTTGGGGGGGGGGGGTTACACTAGACACCAGGGAGTCGTTTTGTTGTTGCTGCTGAAATTTGTGAAATTTCACCAGCGAGTGGTGAATTTCGCCATTTCTTTGGTGAAATTTCATGCTCCATGGGTGAAATTTTCCATATCGCACCCATGAAACATTTTGTGAAATGCGTGAATTTCATGAAATATTTCATGGGGTGTAATTTTTCAGTTTCTCACAACACTAATCCCTATACATAATTCTATATATAAAAAATGACCATCACTATTTTTCAATGGTAATGGTCAGTTATTTGCCATAATAACCAGATGGTTATTATAGCAAACATGAGGACATATTAAACAGCTGTACTCAAGATTCCCTTCAGCACAGCATAATCACAATCAGTGGTTTTGGCAGTTTCTAGTTATCTATGCATTATTTTATACATAATTACTGGTGAGCCCATTTATTGACTGGAGTGACACCACTTTTCAGTGCAAGAATAACCAGATTCCATTCCATAGTAATCATCAGATTATTACTGCGTGTGTGTCAGCCAGTCAATAGCAGAAAGTGAAACACAAAATGTATAAGAATCTTGGTTAAAATTAGTAATCCTACTGATTGCCAAACTCAAGATTGCTAAATGTTTCAAAATCAAGCAATTACAACTTTTAGAAGCCCCCCCAAATTTTTAAATCGAAGTTTTGGTAAAAATGTTGTTTTATCTGTTTGCCCAATGCAATCACGGAAGTGGTGATGCATCATCTCTTTGTCGGTTCATGTGAAGCACCCCCCCCATAGACACACTTGCACACAGACATATCAAAATAAATTAATACCTAACAAAATTCATTAGTCCCATTTGAAACACAGTGGGAACACAAATGTACTGTGCAAATGATTGCATTCAAAGTACTCACTCAGTCTGACTGAAACCAGACATGGAAAGTGAAGGCCACCAGCTCCTCTATTGCACTCCCACACATCACAGTCTTCCCTCCCTTAATAGCATTTTTTCTACTTTTAAATCAGCAAATATATAAATTATAGTATGGTGTGTTACATTATTCAATTTTTCACACACCCTTGGTGTGTAATCTCATCACAAACCACTTGTACTTCACACTCATGGTTTATGTGGTATTACACACCTTGGATGTGTAAAAACACTCATAATATACAAAACCCCATACATTATTCTGTATGTATTTTGCAGTTACCCATCCATTGTTTAGTATATAAATCAGACAGACAAAATCTGAAAGGTTTAGAGGCCCAGATCAGAAAGTGGGGCATCCTAGATTTCAGGTTCTTAGCATTAAAACATAACTACTATATAATGCTTTTCCTGATAAGATAAATTATTTCTAAATAAGCATTCTTTTAAATCACTTTTTCTTGATTAGCTAGACACCAGTTGCACGTACTTGTTAATTTTATTGTTTTGTTCTTTTGCTGTTTCTATTATTTTTTGAACTATTGCACAAGTTTTGCTATTGCTTGTATTGTAACAATATTTATTTGATTCATGTTTTTTTTAAACAAGTAGTGATATTCAGACATGCTGCTGTTGCCACTTTTCAGCCATGACCTGCATGGAACTTAGTGTTATACTTTATGCTGTTCATTTTGGAGGATAAAACCTCAAGTAATAAACAGACATTACTGGATGGGCAACTATGCACAACCAGTGTGTTCTGCCACAGGGAGGTTCTGATTCCCTGTGACCTCGAGAGCGAAGCTCAAGAGGTCCATGGGAATCAGAACCACAAGGTGACAGAACTCATTGGTTGAAAATAGAGTTGTCCATGCAGTATTTTTTATCCTTATCCTTTTAACCTTAATAAACTAAATGTAGTTTTAGTACTTTTTTATTTTTAAAATACAAAAAGGAAATTGTTTGTGGCCACATTGTATTCTGGGAGTTAGGGCAGTTTGCTGGGGTGTGATGTATAGTTGCTAGGGAGCAGACATCCCTATGTATGTAGAGCCACTTAATATTGGTTGTCAATTAGGTGTGGGAGGGTTTTTTAGAAAATATATAGCAGTTGTATTTCTCGCTTAGTGAGAGGACATGGACTGCGAAGAACAGATGTTCATTCCATAAGTAATTTTATATATCTGGTTGCTCCCATATTTCATTTTTTTTAATAAGTGCATTTTTTTATAAGTGAGCATATCTAGTTGATTCTGCATTTTTTTATCATATCTGGTTGATTCTGGTTGAGTCGCATGTTCAGGTGATTGTGCCACCACCACTACTGTTTTTCTGGTTGATGCTGATATTTCTGTGGCTTGTCCGCTTCTAAAAAGAGCTGAAATATTGTTGTATCACAGTAGGGTACAATCATGTTCCATTACCATTGAACTGTGGTACAACAACATTTCAGCTAGGATGCATTTCAATGCAGAACACGCTCTCACCACACACTATAATAAAATCTAAATCCGAAAAAGATACACTGTCATATTACACTTCGTGTGACAACCAGGAAAAAAATTCATGTTATTCACTGGAATGCACGTCAAAACAAATTATTATAATTTATATGACAATGGGAACAAAATTAATTGTCATATACTACAAACTAATGTTCTTATCCAGTATACAGTAGTCACCTAATATCGCAATGCAAACACTTGATACAAAACACAACTGAATGTGCATATGTTTGTTTTCAGACTATTATTTATTCTTGTTTCAATAGGCATTATGAAATGGGTAGAAAGAATGCTGGCCTTCCTGGAACGTATGGAATGGCCTTCCAGAGCAAGTTGTGGTGTCAAAAACAGTGGGGGGATTCAAGAATGCATGGGACAGACATAAGGCAATTCTAGTTGGGGGTAGGAGATGTAGGCTATTGGTTAACTGGGACCTGCAGCTTATTTAATAAGTAGGGAAATGGGCAGGCATGGTGGGCCAGGTGGTCCATATCTGCTGTCAAAGTCTTTGTTTCTATGGCTCCTGATTGGCCAAGAGGTGCTTTCAACTGGGCCTTTATCCCAGCACAACATTCTGAATGGCCAGCCCGATAGTGCAGAGGCTAAGGCATTGAGCGCCTTACCTCACACCATGCTGGTGACCCAGGGTAGGGAGCAAGCTTGGGTTGCTGGGGATTGGCCAGGGGAGAGAGGATTGAGTGTCTGATGGACAGCTCTCCTCTCTCAGGGAAGAGTAAGTCATGGATCCCTGGCAGCAGCTCCACCATGCAGAACATGCTGCACAACAGCCTGGGACACATAAGTATCAGGAGGTGGTGACAGCGGACATCATGGGAGAAGTGCTGGAGAATGCTCGTACACATACTGGATGTCATTGCATGACTGCGCCTCCGGGGGTTACCATGGAACACAGGAAACACCCCACCTGCTGGGAGGAAGATGCCACTCCAAGCCTCCCATGTTCATTGCTGGATCCTGCTCTCTGGACCCTGACTGCCTCCTTCCTTCATCTCTGCCTTGGGTGGCCTTGGATAATGAGGGATGATCGCCGTGGTGCTGATGGTGACCCCACTCTGAGGGGAAGACTGGGGAGGCACCAGACACAGGTGAGTTGTGTGTGGGTTGGAGGAACAGGGACCCTGGTGGAGATGATCTAAGCAGGGTGGGAGAAAGGGCAAGAGATGGCTGATGGGACCCCAGCAAGTGGAGAAAAGAGGAAAAAAGAAGTTAAAAAAAAACAGTCCGACTGAAAGTGCAATGTCTAAAAAATACATCCAGTTTACTAAAAAGGATTCATTTCATAATCACAAGAAGGCATTCCAAAGGGTGTGTTATGGTGGGCTAATGGCCCTTCTTGGGAGGTGGAAGCACTCAGCTTCACCTCGTGCTTTAACCCACCCGAGGTGGACCACCATCTAACCATAATGCACCCCCTTTCATGCCTTTTGCTTAATCATACCCTCTTTACTTGAACAGAGGAGACATGAACAATGCTTTGGTGAAAATGGCCATAACGATGCTTTTATTGATAAACAACCTTATGCATGTAACGTAATGTGCACAGCTTGGGAGTGTCTGCAAGCTTTTAGGATGGTTACTCTTAGCAAATTATCCTCAAAAAAACATAGCATTACCATTTGTTCACCATTTCCATACCATTGTAAATTCCATTGCAGTACCATTGTTTCCCCTTGACGGGTAACACATTGAATTTGTTTCAATTCCATTGTAATACCATTGTTGCCATTGTGGTACCACGTGGACAGTGGTATCACAATGAGAATGTGTGCATACATGGTACCACAATGGCTCAAACACACACCATTGTATTCCCACTGCTGTAGGTAACACAATGGATTTGTTTAAATTCCAGTGTATTACCACTGCTGCCACCATGGTACCATGTACCTCAGTGGCAACAGAGGGGCAATTTCCATGTCCAGTGGTAACACAATAAGCTGCCATTGCAACACCACTGAAATTGGTCTCACAATGGATTTGTTTCAATTCCATTGTCATACCATTGGTGACACTGTGGTATCATCTGTGTGCAATAGTAGTGTCGTGGTGCTCTGAGGGAGATGCTGGAAGCTCAATGATAACATTGCACTACCACTGCTATTGGTAATCAGGAGGTAGAACATTAGTACAGTTATTCTCATGTGGTATGACATCGACCACTCAAGATCCTCCCTCTAGTCACCCTCCAATCCATGATAGACTGACATCAGGTCCTCCCCCCAGTTCTCACCCCTCCCTACATGCCTCTCACACCCTCCACTTTGGCTCCCCATTCCTGTCTCCCCTCTAACCAGCTCCCAAAGAACTTACATCTGCAGCTGCACAATAAGGACCACACATGCAACAGTTTTGCTCAGTCATAATAATTTTTAATCAATACTTTTGGTGATGCTAAATCATTATCTATCATTATTAATCAATACCCAAGGCTGCAATAAACCATAATTTTTCTTTCACTGCTGACAGTGTTTTGTTTTTATCATGATTTATCATAGTTAATCAATACCTGATGCAGGTTATTGGCAGCCAATCAGAGTCTGCTTCACAGATCATACTTGGTCATAGGCATTCACAAAAAAATATAAGTACCACCAACAGCTTAATCTGGTTCAGTTTCAGTTGGTTACCATCTGTATATCCCCCCTTCCCCCCCAGTCACCCCTGAAAAAGGGACTTCTAGTTTCAATGGGCTTACTGGGTGTTACGGTGTGGGTTCTACAGATGGACACAACTCAAGAAAAAGGTGCAACCCATGTTGTCCAGTGGGATGTTTATTAAACTCAAACTTCGTTTCTTGCACCCTTTTCAATTAACAGCTTTTTCAAATAAAGTAACAAAACAAAATTAACAACTGTAATAACAGAAATGAAAAGAAAAGTCTCTATGTCCTCAATAAGAACCTTCTCCCACCACTGATCAGCAACAACTGACCCACTACCCCTTGAGACCTGTTCAGGTAGAGCTTTTATTCCCTCCCACCTGATCAGGTGACATAGTATCTTCAACAGAAAGATAACTCTTTTAATAGCTTTAAAAACAATAATGTACACATTTTAAATTGCTATATTCTCATTAAGTGATCTATTACAAAATTTATCTCAAAATAATGTATTGTGCTAAGGTTTTTCTTTCCCATTGCACATTCCCCTGTGTTTGAGTGACAGGTCCTTAATTATAAAAATAGCCCACAAGGGGCTGCTGATTCACTATAGTCCAAGCCAGAATGCAGCAGATACTCACCACAAACAGACTTCTGGGGGTTGAGAAGAGCTCTGCTTCAACTATAGCTACTAACCAAAGGTATTTGTTTTAAATGACTGCTTATTTTATTTCCTTTAAACCATATTAACTTTTAAACTTGTGGAGAAAACCACATGCAGTAAATTAACATTACTTAGCTTGGTGTAGAACACCAACTCCCAGTTATGCAGACCCTTTTTATTAAGGTGTGTCTTCTTGTCTTGCAGTTGTAGGATACGAACAGCTACAGCCTTACTTGGACCTGCCTATATGTACTTGGGCTAAAGACAGCCTTAATTATATTAAACTCGGACTGCAGGACAACAAAAGGAACCCTCTTAATAAAGGTTTGGTAAAAGGGCTTCAGGTTTTCCAGCTTTTGGACAATTTGAATTAGCTCAATGCTACTGGCAGGGAACAACTGATGGTTTGCAAAATTAAGCTGTTGGCTGAGCTTTCTCCCCAGCAGCAGAGCAAACTCAGAGAGCTGTATCTCTTTCTCTCTTTAAGCAAAATGGCATTGTGATCGTCTTGGGGAAACATTCCCAAGAAGAGCCTAAATGTGGCTCAAGTCCCTTACTTTAAAAACAAATAAGCGCTATCAACAAGGAACAAACATTTCTGCCAAACAACAATAGCTACTTCAATGTTTGTTCAGGGTGTTGCTTGTTGCTTAGGCGGGAAGTGCTAGGTTACTTGAATGGAATATGAACAAAAATACTTAAGAACAACAGGTAACCCAGTCTGTATTATAGGTGCCATTTATATACTGGCTAACTCTACTGCAAAATGCCTCTCTCTTTATTTCAGAAGCCCTTCAATTTGTTATCCTTTGTTCAGAGGTATTTATTTTCCTCACACAAACCTTACTCTATTCTTAAACACATTAGATGTAAAAAAAAATATCATAGCAGACATTCTTGTTGTCCTTCCTGTTTGCTTGCAAGGCTTTTGCCCATACCACCATCAAATTACCTTATTCCAATGTACCAAGCTGGAAAAATAGAAAAACTAAGAAAAGGAGAACAAGTTTTTTTTGGGGGGGAGGGGGGAGTTATGTGTAAGGAGGTGGCCTGCCTCCATACAGAAATTCACAGGGATAGCCTCAGAAGAGGGAAAGATCGTGGTTGTAATCAAAGACAAGTTAAAGAATTGGTACATATAGGAAGTGGCAGGGACTAACCATGTCACATTTACCACCCCTTGAAAAGAGGAATTGTGTTTTAACAGCTTCCTCCTTGAAATACCCTGGAGGGGTTGGAACTCCCGCCCACCCATGCTCAGGAGTTCCATCCCAGGGCCCCACGATAAATATACTGACATCAAACATATCAATTCCACACATGTCCTGGGATATTAAACATATTTTGGGTTAATACACAATGTACAACCAACAATTTAAGGACAGAATGTCCTGTTTCCTTGATCATGAAGTCCAAACCCCTATCATTTAAGGGTGGGAGGAGCTGGAGCCCTTCCACTCCAAGAAGGTCCATCTCAGGGTCCCATCATTTCTAGCACCCAAGGCCACTTACAACAAAATCATCATTTTCTACTATTACCCTGAGATCTTTCTAAATATCATTTCTATTCTGAATGTTCTGGTTAGATACCCAAACTATTTATTCATCAGTGAGAGTTTCTTCAACATTTCTAGATGCATCCTCTATGCCAGCCCCCTATCGACACAAGAAATCGGCATTAGCATGCTCACTTCCCTTTTTATGCATTACTTTAAACCGGTATGGTTGTGAAGCCAAATACCATCTCATTATGTGGAGATTTTTCTCCCGCATCTGATGTAACCAACAGAGAGGGTGTTGGTCCGTGACAACAGTAAATTCTGATCCCCAGAGGTAATACTTAAGGGCTTCTATTGCCCACTTTAGTGCCAGACACTCTTTTTCAACAGTGGCGTATCTACGCTCTCTCACATGCAGTTTTCTACTCATGTAAATGATAGGATGTTCCTCCCCATCTATGACTTGTGTTAGCACAGCTCCCAGACTTACCCCTGATGCATCTGTCTGCACAATAAAAGTTTTTTTTTCAAAATCTGGGTTTCTTAACATCAGGTATGCACACAAAGTGGCTTTTATCTGTCTAAATGCTTCATAAAATTCTTGGGTCCAATCTACTTTATTTGCATACTTCTTTTTTGTTAATTCCATCAGGGGTCCTGCTGTTGCTGAAAACCTCGGAATAAAACGTCTGTAATATCCTGCCAGTCCAAGGATGGCACAGACTTGTTTCTTAGTCTGAGGTATTCTACATGTAGATATAGCTTCTACCTTACTAACTTCTGGCCGGACAACCCCATTCCCTATAATATACCCAAGGTATTTTGTTTCTGTCTGTCCCATACTGCATTTTGTGGGGTTAATGTTGATGCCTGTTTTTTTTTTTTATTGCCCCTAGGACCTGCTTTAAATGATGTAGATGGGTTTCCCAATCAGGACTGAATGCCACCATGTCATCCAAATATGCCGTGCAAAATGAGGCATATGGCTGCAGCTTTTGGTCCATGAACTGCTGAAAAGTAGCTAGCGCTCCATGCAAACCAAAGGGCACAGTGATGAATTCAAACAATCCCACCGGGGTACTAAATGCTGTTTTCTCTCTGGACTGAGGAGTTAGGGGCATCTGCCAGTACCCTTTCATGAGGTCAAATGTTGATATATACCTAGCATTCCCCAGACAATCAATAATGTCGTCTATCCTAGGCATAGGATGTCTGTCAAAAAGGGAGGCAGCATTCACCTTTTGGAAATCTAAACAAATGTGAATACCACCTTCCTTCTTATTAACTATCACCATCAGTGAGGACCAGGCACTGCAGGAAGGTTGGATTATTCTTAGCCGCTCCATGGACCTCACTTTCTTGATCACTTCTTCCCTTACATGTATTGGTAGGCGATAAGGTTTTTGATGTATGGGAGTATTCTGAGCAGTATGACTATCATGCTCAATGCCTATAGCTCAACCAGTTACATTACTGAAAGTATCTGCAAATGTAGTCAACACTTGTTGTAGTTGCGTGTGCTGGTGGGTATTCAGTGTAGGGTTAATGTGTACCTCCCTGACTTGGCCAGTGTGTTCCAATCTCTCATATGCCACATCTAACTCAGACTCTTGGGACACCGTCTGTACATACACACTCACTTTAGGACATTCTGTTCTCTCATGCCACAACTTTAGTAAGTTGGCATGGTAAATTTGCTTACTGCATCTCCTATTTGGCAAATGTATTTCATAGGTTACAGGCCCAACTTGTCTAGTAATGCTATAGGGGCCTTGCCATTTCATCACGAGTTTATTTTCACTGGCAGGTAAAAGAATCAATATCTGATCTCCATTGGCAAATTGTTTATGTCCCACCACTTTATCATATTCTTGTTTCTGTTGGACCTGCTTGTCCCTCAGTGTATGATGTGCTAATGTGACATACTTTTTGAGGAGTTTCCTCAAAGCCATCATGTGGTCTAATACTCCCTGTTTTCCTATTTGAGTGTTCTCCTCCCAGTATTCCTTAATGGCATCTAATGGTCCCCAGGGGTTATGACCATACAAAAGGGAGAAAGGGGAAAACTCAGTTGAAGCTTGTGGTACCTCTCTATAAGAAAATGGGGGGTAGGGTAGAAACAGGTCCCAATTCTTGCCTTCCTCATTAACAAATTTTTTTCAACATTTTCTTAAGAGTCTTGTTAAACCGCTCTGTCAAGCCATCAGTTTGGGGATGGTATAGGGAGGTTCTCACTGCTTGGATGCCCAGCAACCTGTATAATTCAGATAACATTACTGAAGTGAAATTGGTTCCTCTATCTGTTAAAATCACTTTTGGGATGCCCACTCTACTAAATACTTTAGCCAGTTCCTCTGCTACCCTCTGTGCTGTTACCGTTCGCATAGAAATCACTTCTGGATACCTGGTAGCATAGTCACAAATGACTAATATAAATTGATTACCTTTAGAGCTTGTTTCAAGAGGTCCTACCACATCCATGGCAATCCTATTGAATGGCTGGCTAACTAGGGGTATACTCTGGAGAGGAACTAGATCTTTTTTTCCAATTCTGGCTACCTTCTGACATTTGGGGCAACTCTGAATATATTCTGCCACCTGGTTATGAATACCTGGCCAAAAAAATCGACCCAAGATCTTATTCAAGGTGGTATCTCTCCCAGAATGCCCAGCTAGAGGAATATCATGAGCTAAGTGGATTATTTATTTTTTATATTTTTGGGGCACAACCAACTGGAGTACTTTATTCTCATTTCTGGGATTAGTACACTCCCTATACAAAATGTCTTTCAATAGAAGATACTTAGGTGACCCATCATTAACACCTTTTCCAACCTGTGAAAAAAAATTGTTAAGAGACACATCCTGCACTTGTTCCTGGGCTATAGTCTCTGGTTTAAGTGTTATGAGTCCAATAATATTTTTGCTTTGCCAGTCTTTTTTGTCTTTTCATTTTTCTATCTTCCCTTCCCGTGGTTTACCCAGGGTTTCAAACAAGTCTTCTGAAAAAGGAAAAACCTGTTCCAACTGTTCATTAATTTGTTTTGTTTGTGATTGGGTGGTTACAGCTACTACTGGCATCAACTCATTTCTTTCCATCAAAGTGGAAAAGACAGGATGATCCTGTCCAATGATCACTGGGACAGGCAATTGTGGTACAATCCCAACTGATATTTCCCTAGTACTGCCATTTATTGTCAATTCCTTTGGGGTGGTCGAATAGAAATGGGTATCTCCATGTATACAGGTCACCATAGTCTCTCCTCCAGATTTTTCTATCCCTTCCACCAAATCAGCTCTGACCAGGGTTTGATGACTCCCTGAGTCTAACAGACCTATTATATTATGGGGTCCCATCTTTACTGTAGTGATGTAAGGGGCCCAGATGGCTAAGGCCAAATGTCCCAAATCCCTTTTAACTGCTGGACAGTTTCTAATGATATGTCCCTTTTTCTGGCAGCTATGGCACACTATCTCTGCTAGGGATACCCTCTCCCTTTTTTCTCTTCTTATTTCTGTTTTTTTTTTAAACCAATTATTTTACCAGGTGAGACACACTAAGCTGAAAGCTTGTTTGCAGGTGCAACCTGGGAGCACAAAGAAGTTAAACGACTTGCTCAGGGTCACACGGTATGCACCTAGGGGGCTGTGGGATTCAAACCCAGGTCTTCAGATTTGCAGCTCAGAGACTTAACCCACTGCACCATACTGCCTGCAGTCTGGTCTGCAGTTATCAGTAGAAAAAATATTTCTTACCAAACTTGTAGCAGGAGAGTGGATTGATCCCCCCCGGATGTCTCCCTCTTGTAGATCTTGCTGCTAGGAAATCATCAGCTAACGCAATTGTTTTCTCAGCTCCTTCAGGCTTGTGCTCCTGGACCCACAGTTGTACGTTTTGTGGTAGTATTTTAATAAACTGTTCAATCATAATGATTTCCATTATTTGCTGGATGGTCTTACTACCAGGCTGGAGCCACTTATCGCTTAGATCCTTCAAGCGTGCATGCACTTTCCTTGGAGCATCTGTGGACTGCATCTTCAGAGATCGAAAGTGTTGGCAGTACGTCTTGATGTTGATGTCATATGTCCAGAGAATTTCCTTCTAAACAAGATCGTAGTCATCAGCAACTAGTATAGCCAGCTGGCTATATACAACCTGTGCTCTGCTAGTTAACTGAGGGGTACGGCACACAACCCACTGTTCCTTGGGCCACCCACACATTTGCGCTACCCTCTCAAATGTCATGAGGTACGCCTCTATATCACCAGAGTCCTGCAAGTGGGCCAGTTTAATGTCTCAAGGGCCTTGAGGTCTTTCTCCATGATCAGTTCAAATAGCCTGCAACACCCGCACAGTATCCACCCACTTGGCGTCTTGCCTCCTTTGATCAATTGCTCTCTCTTTATCCAGTTGCACCTGCTAAACACATAGCCATTTCAATAGCTCTCCAATATCCTCCATAGGTGCCTGTTCCATATAGGAAGCATCTACCTCCTTCTCTAGGTCTTCAGTCTCCAAAAGCTGGTCAGCTGGTATCCCATCTCTGGGCTCACTGTGCTCTTCCTCTGACATTTCAGATGGTTGCTTCTTAACTTTAGGCTGAACATCTGGCAAACTGGTCAGCAACTGGGCCCCTGTCTGGGCCACCATCTGTCTCGTGAGGGTACCTTAGATCTGTCCCCCAGAAGCCATTTCCACCTTGGGTACCAGAAAATACATGCCGCTTCATCTCCCTTCCTTGGTCAAGATGAAACAGGCAGCAGAATCCCACTTTTGACACCACTTGTTACGGTGTGGGTTCTACAGATGGACACAACTAAAGAATAAGGTGCAACCCACGTTGTCCAGTGGGATATTTATTAAAGTCATAAACTTCTTTTCTTGCACCCTTTTCAATTAACAACTTTTTCAAATAAAGTAACAAAACAAAATTAACAACTGTAATAACAGAAATGAAAAGTCTCTATGTCCTCACCAGGAACCATCTCCCACCACTGATCAGCAACAACTGACCGACTACCCCTTGATACCTGTTCAGGTAGAGCTTTTATTCCCTCCCACCTGATCAGGTGCACAGTATCTTCAACAGAAAGATACATTTTTTAATAGCTTTAAAAACAATATTGTACACATTTTAAATTGCTATATGCTCACTAAGTGATCTAATGCAATATTTCTCTCAAAATAATGTATTGTGCTAAGGTTTTTCTATCCCATAGCACATTCCCCTGTGTTTGAGTGACAGGTCCTTAATTATAAAAATAGCCCACAAGGGGCCGCTGATTCACTATAGTCCAAGCCAGAATGTAGCAGACACTCACCACAAACAGACTTCTGGAGGTTGAGAAGAGCTCTGCTTCAACTATAGCTACTAACCAAAGGTATTTGTTTTAAATGACTGCTTATTTTATTTCCTTTAAACCATATTAACTTTTAAACTTGTGGAGAAAACCACATGCAGTAAATTAACATTACTTAGCTTGGTGTAGAACACCAACTCCCAGTTATGCAGACCCTTTTTATTAAGGTGTGTATTCTTGTCTTGCAGTTATAGAGGATACAAACAGCTAAAGCCTTACTTGGACCTGCCTATATGTACTTGGCTAAAGACAGCCTTAATTATATTAAACTCAGACTGCAGAACAACAAAAGGAACCCTTTTAATAAGGGTTTGGTAAAAGGGCTTCAGGTTTTCCAGCTTTGGGACAATTTGAATGAGCTCAATGCTACTGGCAGGGAACAACTGATACTTTGCAAAATTAAGCTGTTGGCTGAGCTTTCTCCCCAGCAGCAGAGCAAACTCAGAGAGCTGTAGCTCTCTCTTTAAGCAAAATGGCATTGTGATTGTCTTGGGGAAACATTCCAAGGAAGAGCCTAAATGTGGCTCAAGTCCTTTACTTTAAAAACATATAAGAGCTATCAACAAGGAACAAACATTTCTGCCAAACAACAAGATCTACTTCAATGTTTGTTCAGGGTGTTGCTTGCTGCTTAGGCAAGGGGGGGGGGCTGGGTTACTTGAATGGAATATGAACAAAAATACTTAAGAACAACAGGTAACCCAGTCTGTAATATAGGTGCCATTTATATACTGGCTAACTCTACTGCAAAATGCCTCTCTTTATTTCAGAAGCCCTCCATTTTGTTATCCTTTGTTCAGAGGTATTTATTTTCCTCACACAAACCTTACTCTATTCTTAAACAGATTAGATGTAAAAAAAAAATATTGTAGCAGACATTCTTGTTATCCTTCCTGTTTGCCTGCAAGGCTTTTGACCATACCACCATCGAATTACCTTATTCCAATGTACCAAGCTGGAAAAAATAGAAAAAATAAGAAAAGGTGAACAAGTTTTTTTTTGGGGGGGGGGTTATGTGTAAGGAGGTGGCCTGCCTCCATACAGAAAGTCACTGGGATAGTCTCAGAAGAGGGAAAGATAGTGGTTGCAACCAAAGATGAGATAAATAATTGGTACATTTAGGATGTGGCAGGGACTAACCCTGTCACACTGGGTTAACAAAATTCAAACAATAAACAAAAAATAAACAGGCTTGTAATATTTGGCAATGATTAATCATGAGTGATGTACCTGGCTCTCACTGGCTGATCTGCTGTAATTAATTTGCATAATTTGTCATGTTTAATCATGATCAGTCATTGCCTTTTAAAATAAAGGTGTGACATTCTGTATAGGCTTCATTAAGCCCATCCTGCTGTGGTGATGGCCTATCCATGCAGAAATTATAAAATTTACTGCTGTTCTGTAAGGGAAGAAGGGATGGTAACTCTGGCGCTGCTGTCCAGCCAACCGATTTCCACTTCCTGGTCTACCTGCTCTGTCCCCACATTCAGACATTATGTGATGTCTCCAGAGAGGGCACTTGGAATGGCCCATACAAGTCTATGGGGCTAGTTTTCAAAATGGTTTTACAGACATTTAAGCAACATCTGCTAGAAAATGAAAACCACTGCTCAACAAATAGGGACCCTCTTGAATGTTAATGTTTTTGCCATAACCTTTCCCAACTCTTCCTCTGAAAACCATAGTGGTCTTTTTTTCCTTCTTGCTTCTGTTTACATTTCTAACACCTTCATTACAGTTCTTTTTAATTTCGCCCACTGTTCCTCTACTACTTCATAGTCCACCTCCCTGCCATGGCATCCCTGAGGCAATCCCCCATCTCTGTAATGTCTGCCCTCCTGAATTCCAGGACCATCACCTTTGTGTGATTTGACTCCACCTGTTCTTATACTGAACCACACCATTCACCAATACTGGTCCCCAGGTGGCCACCCACTATGACGTCTGCAACACTGTCCCCATTGGTGAGTACTAGGTAAAAATTGCTCCCTCATGAGTGGGGTCATTTACTAATTACCTAAAAATGCCCCCTGCAGGGAGTCCAGGATATCCCTACTCCTAGCTGAAGCTGCAGCCAGAATGCTCCAGTTCAAATCTGGCAGAATGAAGTCTCCCACCAGCAGCACCTCCCCTTTAGTTGCCATCTTTCGGATGACTTCCAGTAGAGCCCTGTCCATTTCCTTCACATGTGTAGGAGGTCTGTAGATCACCCTAGTGCAAACAGCTGCTCCATTTCCTTGTAATAGGGAAAGTTAAGTTACTTTTTCATGGTTATATAGTATGTAAGTGGGTGGGGGCTGTGGTATTCAAACCTGTATTTGCGTTTGCAGCTCAGTGCTCTGCCTTCAAGCATATGCTGCCCGAGTACCCCAAAAACAGCACATAATGTCCCCACCACATAGAGTCTGTGTGTGTGTGTGTGTGTGTGTGTGTGTGTGTGTGTGTGTGTGTCTGTATCTGTATATGTATGTGTATATATATATATATATATATATATATATATATATACATACATGTATTTATATAGAGAGAGAGAGTACTTGTTGCAAAACAAAAACACTACAATAATGCAGGCATTAAAATGCAAAGCACACAAAGTAATAGAATGAAAAACAGGGTTTGAGCCTCATGAGTCTTGGCAAATTGGTTGTGTGGTGTTCCCTGGAGTTCCCAAGCTTAATACCCATCTCCTACCCCCTCCAGCCCATAGCCTCCTTTCTAAAGTACAGGGTATAGCTCCAACCCAGTACCTCATGTAGCAGCCATGTGTACCTGTAAAACAAGAACAGCAATGAGCTCACAAAGGATCTGCAGCTAGTTATAAACTACTGTATGACAAACAATGTAGGGCAAACAATAAAAAACAATACTTATCTGATACATATAGATAGTGTCCTCCTACATCTGGTCAATGTCCTGTCAGACCTGTAGATATAAAAGGGAAAATGGGTCAGTATGAAAAATAAAAATATTGATCAGCTGGGTCAGTTGGGATCGATCTGTAGAGGTTAAAAGAAAAAAAGTGGGTTGTGGGGGGATACCAGACCTGTACCACACCATCAACCTGGCTTTTAGAATGGACTTGGTCACTCAGGGGATGTCATGGTTGGGGGGGAGGAAGACTCATTGCCACGTGCCCCTAGAACTGATCTTTTTTGGGTGTAGGAGGCCATGTTGCTCCACACATCAACCAACACAGGGCAGGATAAAGACACCAAGGGACAGATATTCAAGGCACAGTGAATGCTATGCATAGGAAGCCCTATGAGAAGAGATGAAGGGAATCGGATCTGTACCCACTGGAGACTAGTAAGGTGAGAGTGCAAAGCTTATTTGTAAGGAAAACAAGTGCTAGAACTAAGGATCATAAACTAAGATTAGAAGAAGGAAGGATTAGGGGCAATGTGAGGGGGCATTACATCACTGAGAAGGTGGTGTAGTTCTGGAACAGAATACCGGAAGAGGTGGTGGGTGTAAAAATGGTGAAAGGATTCAGGGTGGCATGGGACAGACACCAGGAGCTGACCAGTGGGCAGAGTGGAGTGTATCTTGACAAAGAAGATGAGTGGGGAGGGGTGAGGGACAGATTCGATTGGCCAAAATGGTCCTTTTCTGTCATGAGATTTCTATGATTCTAAGGCAGTTAAGTAATTAGGACTTACCTGCTCCATCAGATTCGAGGAGTCCAGAGTTAGGGTGTCCTTGGTTCGGTGTATTCTGGTAGGACCTGAAAGGGAAGAACAGAGAAGTTTGAAGGGACACAATGGGTCCGAGGTGCTAGAGGAGAGATTAGGGTGTTAGAATTAAACAAAGATACTTATCTGATTGGTATATTTGGCCAGACCTGTAGAAATAAAGGGAAAAATAGATTAGTATGGGGAAGTTACAGTAGCAAGAGTAGAGAGCTACAAAAAGGGTATATAGCACAGGAGTAAAGGAAGAGTAGTTTGAGAGGAAAAGACAAACTAGGTCAAAGTAAGGAAACTAGAGATAGAATAAAAATGCAGACAGCTAAGAACAGAGAATAAAGTGATATTTGGGACTCAGTAAAACCACCCTTAGCACACTTAGGTGACCTGCAGGTAGCCAATACATTTAAGAAGTAGTCCAGATGGGCAGTTGGAGATATGTCTGGGCTAGTGGCCCCTATATTATTTACAAAAAATGGACACTGGTGGTTCAGGGGTCTTGAGTTGTCCCAAGAGGCCAGTGGTTTAAAAGGTATACCTCTGGTGGTGTAATGGGCCAACTCCCTTGTGGACAGTGGCAATTTTATTTAATTTTTTTATTATCTTTCCCTGGCATCTACTGGGGGAGGGATGTCCTTGGTCCCAGACTGTATGTAGCAGGCAGGAGGCTGTTCAGAAAACTACTGACCAGAAATGCTGCAGCTGTTGCTATGCAGCCAGTTTAGTGCTACTGAACTATAGTGATAGTTATGGCAGGCACTTTCAACTGCCAGCCCAGAGGAGGGCAACTAAAATAGTGAAGGGTCTGCACCACAAGCCATACAAAGAGAGAGACAGGCTGAATATGTATGCCCTTGAGGAATGGGGGGAGACACAATAGAAAATTTCAAGTACCTCAAGGGAATCAACAAAGTACAACAGAGTAGCATCTTTCAGAAAAAGATATGTGCAAGAACAAGGGGCACAATTTGAAGATAGAGGGGACAGCTCAGATGCAACATGAGAAAGTATTTTTTTTCACTGAGAGGGTGGTGAACACATGGAATGGCCTTCCTGAGGAGGTTGTGGTGTCAAAAATAGTGGGGGACTTCAAGAATGCATGTAACAGACATGAGAAAATTCTATTGGAGGGCAGGAGGAAGTCAGCTGTTGGATAACTAGGATCTGCAGCTTATCCACTAGGTAGGGAAATGGGCAGACTGGGTGGGCCAAGCAGTCCTTATCTGCCATCAAGGTCTATGTGTCTATGATTCAACCCTCAGAGCTCAGGCTGTAGCTTGCTCCATGTGTGTGGGAATGAAGATGGGAGATTTTGGGGAGGGAAAGGAGGCTAGAGCAAATATGCCTCCCTCTATCCATCATCCACAAAGTGGCACATGAAGAGCCCACAAGGGGCAGGTTAAGAGGGTCTGGAGGGTGGGCAGCCAGCAGTAGGTGGCTGGAACCTTTAACTAAGCAACATGGTGGCAGACTGTAGGTGCCCTGAGGGACCTAGTAGAAAGGGACTGGGAGAGCAAATACACAGGATAGGCCACAAAGAAAAATCCACACTGCAGCTAAAGGGCAATGCCTGAACTTGGCTTAAAAGTAGCTGTGGGTGGGAGGCAAGCAGGGGAATCAGTGGGCTCCCTGAGGGGAACATGAAATCAGCAAGCACTGCATACAGCAGAGTTGCACAACAGCTAATGTCTAAAGTACCAGGGGCTAACAAAAGGATTTGGGGGAGAAAAAGAACAGCATAAGGTGACAGAGAGCCCATAATTAAAAGAACTGAGCAGTAAACAGAAAGAGCCCTGTTGGGCTATAAATATAAGTAAATTAATGCAATGGGGTTGACATAAATGGAGTGTAATAAATCCATTTATCTGAGTATGTGTATACATGCAGAATCCTACATTTGTGCATAGTTGTATGATGGTTCAGAGCTCAGTACTTATGTTACATACTGTAGCTGAATAATGTAGGTTATGCTTGGATACAGAGGCCAGATCAGTAAGTAGGATAATGCTCGTGATGATCTGCATCTGTCCAGGAGTGGAACCTGGATCCTAGGTGATAGGTTTAAATGCTTCATTGGCAAGCATTTAAACTAGCCAAGGGGGGAGGCACTGGAGAGGAGCAGGGAAATCCTAGCCTCCCCCAAATCAGGGTACTAAGTGAGGTAGACACCAACATAGAGATGTCGATAGGGAGAAGCACAGGGGTAAATGGAGAAAGTGACAAATGCAATAAGGACAGGGATGGGGCAAAAAGAAGTAAGGCCATTAAGAAATGGAAGGTAATGAGTACCAAAGCCTGAAGTCTGGGCAACAAGCTCCCTGAACTGGTGGCCTTGATGGAAGAGGGATGCCTGGGTATCACAGCAGTCACAGAAATATGGTACACAGAGAACCATGACTTGGATGTTAACATCTCAGGGTACGCAAACTACAGGAGAGACAGGGAGGGGAGAAGAGGGGGCAGAATAGCTCTCTATGTAAGGGAACAGATAAAAGCAACTGAATAAAAGAGTAAACAGGGGGGAGAGGAGGCACTGTGGGTCACCTTAGAGACTGAAAATGGCACCACAATCCGCACAGGGGTTTTATACAGACCCCCATGTCAGGGGGAAGGAATGGACAAGGATATGATAGAAGGCATACTTAGAATGGAAGAGAAAGGGGAGATTCTATAAATTGGGAATCTTAATATGCCAGATGTTAACTGGAGCACCTTTGCTGCTGCCACATCCAAAAGCAGGGCCATTCTTGATGCCCTTCAGGAGGAATGACTCAGACAGCTAGTTTTGCAATCTACTCGTGAGGGAGCAATCTTAGATCTCGTACTCTCAAATGGGGACAGTGAGAGGATCTCAGATCTAGAAGCGGGTGGCCATTTGGGAACAAGTGACCACCAAACAGTGTGGTTCATGATAAACTCAGCTACAGAGTCAAGCCATACAAAAGGGAGGCTTCTGGACTTCAGGAGGGCTGACTTTGGCAAGATGGGAGAGTGCCTTAGAAAAGTACTAGCAAACAGGCTAGAAGGAGGGGTGGATCAACAATGGGGAAATATCAAAAATGCCATCACAGAGGCAACAAGCCTTAGTGTGAAGCAAATAAAAAAATCAAAATGAAAGAAAAAGCCACTATGGTTCTCAAAAAAGGTGGCGGTGAAGGTTAGGGAAAAAAAGATAGCATTTAGGAAGTACAGTGCATTCCACTTGTGTGCCATTCGGTTGTGTGCACATTCCGTTTGTGTGCACAAATTTCCCAGTTCCCAATTCATTCCCTATAGTTCTCCATGTTAAATGAGTCGGTTGTGTGCACACACATTTTCGATTGTGTGCACAAATTGGACATCGATCAGAAGGATTAAGAGCAGCAGTAAGGTGTGAAATAAAACAACTGACACCTGATTTTCTTTACCGGTCCAGACTCTGAGCAGTCCTACAATATCAATACCCACTTATCAGCTCATTAGTTGCACCTCATTTTAATTTAGCACCTCACAGCAGTGTTAAAGCACTCCCTGATAGCAGCACAAAACACTTTGATCCTCAGTCAGCTAGCCACCGTGGATAAACTAAAAATGGAACATTTTGAGCCTTGAACAGAAAGTGGAGAGCTGACTGATAAGGACATTTGTGCCACTGTGCTTGAATCAGGAGCAGTTGCTGAAGAAGACAATGATGAGGAGCCAGAGGTACTGCCGCCCTCCACCACTGAAGTGTGGCCAATGATGCGCAAAATCGGACATTACGTGGACAAGGGAGTAAACAGACTTCAACTGGTACTACACCTTTGAAAAAATCTTTAGCCTCTCAGCAAACATACTGCCAGCCAAGAACAAATAACGGACTTCAATAACTTGCCAGGACTGAGTGGTAATGTACACAATGAACTTTAAAATGCTTAAAATACTGGAAGCGTTTTACATTACCACAGTGCGTTTAATGCCCACACATTTTACTTTCAGCACTAAACATTTATATGCTGGGATATTTATTAACGTTTGCTACTGTTTAGTGCTTTTTTTGTACTGTGCTACATTACTTTTCCATGGCAGATGTGTAATAAAGGAGTTTTACCACAACCAGGATTAACTCTGGGCAATTTTACTGCATTTTCGGTTTAGTGCATTTTCAGTTGTGTGCACAATTTCGGCTGGTCCCGAGGTTGTGCACACAAGTGGAATGCACTGTATAAGGAAACACAGAAGGAGCAGGACAGATAACTGTACCAGTTAAGGCAGAAGGAAGCAGGGAAGGTAGTCAGAATAGCAAAGGCCCAAACTGAGGAAAAGATAGCCAACTCGGTTGAGAAGAAGGATAAAACTTTCTATAGGTATATCAGGGAGCGTAGAAAGACAAAGTGAGGGATAGTGAGACCGAATAGAATGGATGGTGGGTGGGTGGGCAGAGAGGGACAGTGAAAAAGCAGGGATACTGAATGAATACTTCTGTTCAGTATTCACAAAAGAGGAGGTTGGGGAGTTGCCCAATCCAATTAATAGAAGCACTCTGGATAGGGGGGTCGATCCCAGTCCTTTCACAGAAGAAAGGGTTCTGAAAGAACTCCTAAAACTGAAGGTGGACAAAGCAATGGGACGAGATAGAATTCACTCCAGAATTGTAAAAAAATTAAGTAGAGAACTAGTGACACCACTGACTACCCTTTTTAACAAATCATGGGAGGATGGTGTGGTACCTGAGGACTGGAAGAAGGACGGATGTGATTCCCCTTCAAAAAAGTCGGACCAAGACAGAGGCAGGAAACTACAGACCTGTCAGTTTGAACTCTGTGGTAGGGAAAGTGATGGAATCACTTCTGAAGGAAAGAATTGTTGAGTACCTAGAGGCCAGTGGGGCACAGGACCCAAGGCAGCATGGGTTCACAGCGGGAAGGTCATGTCAGATGAATCTAATTGATTTCTTTGACTGGGTGACCAAAGTAGTAAACCAGGGAGGGGCTGTGGACATGGTCTACCTTGACTTTAGCAAGGCATTTGACAAAGTCCCACACAAAAGATTTATAGTCAAATTAACCAGCCTGGGAGTGGCACCCAGGGTGGTAGGCTGGGTAGCAAACTGGTGGCAAAACAGGACACAGAAGGTAATAGTGAATGGAAGACATTCCGAAGAAAGGGGGGTCACTAGTGGAGTACCTCAGGGCTCAGTGCTGGGTCCAGTCCTCTTTAACATCTTTATAGGTGACATTGCAGAGGGTCTGGAGGGAAAGGTATGCCTCTTTGCAGATGACACAAAGATCTGTAACAGAGTTGATACACAAGGTGGGGTAGAAAGGATGAGATGGGACTTGGCAAGGTTGGAGGAATGGTCAGAAGTATGGCAGCTTGGATTCAATGCAAAGAAGTACAAAATAATGCACCTGGGAAACAAAAACCCAGGGGAAGATTACACAAAGGAGGGGGTAGTAACAACAACAAAAATGGAAAGGGACCTGGGGGTAATCATATCAGATGATCTTAAGATTGGCAAGCAATGTGAGAAGGCAGTAGGGAGGGCTGGGGGGATACTGGGATGTATAGGGAGAGGCATCACCAGCAGAAAACAGGAAGTTGTTATCCCCCTGTACAGACAGTTGGTGAACCCCATCTGGAGTACTGTGTCCAGTTCTGGAGACCCTATCTCCGCAAGGACATAGACAGGATGGAGGCAGTTCAGAGGAGGGCATCTAAAATCTAAAAAGCTCAGGGGCAATGTGAGGAAGTATTTTTTCACAGAGAGGTTGGTGGACACATGGAACAGCCTCCAGCTCACGACCCAGGGACATGGCCCCTCATGCATGGACTTGTCCCTCAGCCAGCTGTCTGGGTTGCCTTGCCACTCTGGCCCCCTACACACCTCCCACAGCCTGGTGTATGGCCAAAGGTCTGAAAATAGCGCACCTTAACATCTGCAGCATGCTACAGAACCTTGCAGAACTAACAGCTTGGGTTGCCCTCTATAAGCCTGACATCTTGGGCATCACCGAAACTTGGCTCAAGCCCAGCACCCCTGACTCTGCCTGCTCCCTCCCAGGCTACAGCCTTGCCTGGTGTGATAGGGAAGGTAGTAAGTGTGGCAGGTGCATGCTCTTATATTATAAGGTGCACCTAAACATGTCCAAAGTTGCACACTCACCCCCGACCCCTCAACCCTGAGAGTTCCTCCACACCCTCCTCCTCCTAGGGAATACAAAAAAGATGCATCTCATCTGTGCCTATAACCCTCTGAAGGGAGGCATACTAGAGCTCTCCTCCCTGCTTGAGCAACTTAGGGACAGGGTTGGCTCAAATGAACTCCTCACCCTAGGGGACCTAAATCTCAACTGGCTGTAGCCCAACCATAAGCAGTTCGAGCCACTGCTCTCTGGCCTTGTTCTCAGTCTGGTCATCACTGAACCCACTAGGCCCTCCCACCATGGAGACTGGGATGCTCATTCACTGGGTGATGAGAAACTGACTCAACAAAATCCTCCACTCAGGGATACTCCCTGATACCAACTCCGACCACTCCCCAACTTACTGCGTATGGGGATCTAGCTCTCCCAAAGTCCCCAGTCAAGTGCTCCTAATGAGGGACTACTCTAAATTTTTAATTAACAACTACCTCAAAGACCTACAGGGGGTTGACTGGTCCAGGATCACTGCTACAAATGACCCTGTTGTAGCCCTAGAACATTTCCTTGCAGTATTTGTCCCACTGCAAAATAGGCACGCACCCTTTTCCAAGAGGAGAGTTAAGAGGCACAGCTACAAAGTGGCCCCATAGTGACCTTCTCTCCCTCATGAAGCGGTGTGACAAAAGCTGGGTAAAACACAGGCTCTCTCACAATAACGACGACCTCCTGGAGTATCGCCAACTAAGAAACTCCTGTAAGCGAGCCATACGTGCCGCAAAAAGTGAGTACTGCAGAGCTGCCCTGCTTGCCTCGGCAAATAACCCCCGGTGCTTCTGGATAAATGTGAAAAACCTTGTCAGAGGGTCGGCCAAGGAACAACTCACCGTTATGCTCATCGGGGGTACAAACTGTAATAACCGCCTAACTATCGCCACTTCTTTCAACCGCATGTTCTCAGACCTGTCGGCTCCCACTCCCTCCCTATCCTATGCCCCAAAACCTCTGAGAGCACCCCCCTTCCCCCCTTCTACCTTAAACGAATCACTGTTGGTGAGACCCAGAAACTCCTTGCTGGCCTCTCCCACCACATGGGAGCTGGTCACGACAACCTAGAGCCGAAGCTACTTAGCCTAGGGGCTCCTCTTCTAGCCCGACCGGTCGCTCACATCTTCAGTGCTTCACTTATCTCAGGGATCATCCCTGACATATGGAAGGTTGCTAAGGTCATCCCTGTCCTTAAACATGGCGACCCAAAGATGTCAATAATTATCGCCCCATTGCTATACTATCCACTGCCAGCAAGCTCTTCGAAAAGGTGGTTGCTTCGCAACTCTCCCACTACCTCCAGGGACACGATGTTCTATCCCCTACCCGGCACGGTTTCCAAAAAGGGCACAGCACATCGACCACCCTGGCCGTGGTTACCACCAAGATCCAGTCCTCGACTGACCAGGGCAAATTGACTGGGGCCATCTTCATTGATCTATCTAAGTCCTTTGATCATGTGGACCCTCCTCTCCACCCTGCAGTCTCATGGATTCTCCCTCCATGCCCTTGACTGGTTCGCCAATTACCTAGGGGGTAGGCAGCAATACATCTGCTTTAATCGAACCCTTTCAACCCTCTATCCAGCGAACAGCAGGGTGCCCCAAGGATCTGTTCTTGGACCAATCCTGTTCTCCCTGTTCATTAATGATTTGCCCTCTGCCACTACCAATAGGCACGTAGCTATTTACGCTGATGACCTAGTCATCCTAGCCAGCTCACAGAATATCACCTCCATCAACTCCCAGCTCAACTCTGATTTCTTTCTTATCAGAAACTGGCTTGATGGACACAAACTTACAGTGAACCTGAAGAAAACGCAGGCCATGCTCTTTGGCTCCATGGCCAAAATCTCCTCCTGCACGATCCCCCTTAAAATCCATGGGTCAAGAGACTCCCTCCTTCTGAACACTAACTCTGTTAGATACCTAGGTGTCACCCTCGATCCTCAACTGGATCTCTCCTCGCACATTCGGAACATTTGTAAAGTGATGAATGGCAAGCTCGGCCTAGCCTACAGAGCTAAAGACTGTCTCACCCCCGCAGCCCGGCTTGCTATAGCTAAGGGGATTCTCCTTCCCACACTCTCCTATGGGCTTGTTGCCTTTGTCCCTGTTCTGACCTCTAGCCTTGCCAAATGGGACACCACCTACAACAACATATGCTGCTTTGGACTCTCGGCCCCCCATCTCATGCATTACTGTGAACTCTATTCTCGATTGGAGTGGCTACCCCCAGAAAAACTCTGGACCTACATCCTTGGCAACTTCATCGACAATATAGTTAGAACTGCCACTCCCGCCTCGCTCGCCCTTCCCCTAAAACACGCCTCCCCTGTCTACAACCTCAGATCGTGTGCAACTCAGGCCTGTCTGGTCCCCAAGACCCGCACCTTCACAGGTGATCAGACATTCACCGTCCATGCGCCAAAATTGTGGAACACCCTTCCAACTCGTGTTCGTGCCTCCCCTTCCCACCCTTGCTTCAAATCTTCCCTATGGAACTTCCTAAAAACCCCATCAACCTGCCTGTGTTAAGCATAAACCAGGCACCCCCTCCTCCACCCCCCAAGTGTGCAGTTCTCCTAGCGCTATCTCCTTTGCTGATTACCCTCCTTAGGCACTTACTGCCCCAGGTGGAGTGGCGTTAGTGCTCTTAATCATTATCCTAACCCAGTCTAGCACCAAGTCCTCTTTCTCATTACAGGTGCTAGGCCAGGCTATAACACACATATGTACTCCTAACAATTGTGATGTTTTGCTCCTGCTTGTGTTGTTCTTGCTGTGAATTCCTAATTGTTATTTGATGTTATCACTGTATTACCCTATGGCAGAGCATGTTGCTCCAGTATGTAACCTCTACTGTATTACCCACTGTCGGAGCATGTGGCTCCTGTATGTAACCCATGGCTCCTGCATGTAACGCCCACCCTATATCCTGTGTTCCTGGATACCCTGTAACTCTCCCGGGTCACTCCTGAAAATAGGCACTTTGCTGTCTAGTGTGCTTACCTGGTTAACAAAGCAAACAAATAAATACTAAATAAAAACTGTGGGAGAATTCAAGAATGCATGGGACAGACATAAGGCAATATTTGTCGGGGGTAGGAAGAAATAGGCTGTTGGTTAAATAGAATCTGCAGCTTATCCTCTAGGTACAGAAATGGGCAGACTAGGTGGGCCAAGTGGTCCTTATCTGCCGTCAAAGTCTATGTTTCTATGTTTTTATTTGCTTGATTTAGACGATCAGTGTGGTACTTTGAATATAGTGTACAGTAGGCGATTATAGTACAAGTGAGCTGAATAGTCTTATGCAAGGTGCTTAGATGCTTGAGCTGATGAGTAACATGTTATGACTTGGTATGGGTTTTGGCCTTACTCTGTATCCCACCGTAAAGAATGCTTAGTCCAGTAGTAGGAGACCCCCCAAAAAGAATAATATCAAAAGGTTATCTCCTCCAGCTCCAGAGAGTATGACCAGTAGCACGCAGGAGAGGAAAAAAAAACCTTTGGGGGAAACCTCTGAGGACCCATGGCTACTGACCTGGCCATCCTTCTGGGCATACTAAGGAAGAATAATCCTAAATAACAATATTAAGCTAATCTGAGTTCCAAAGTTCGAGATCTTGATCCAGTGAACGAAGCTGAATACGTACAGAATATTTCGGTTGGTGAATGTAGCAGCATCCTTCTAGCAAGTCCAATTCTGAGAATTCACATCCGGAACAGAATGGTGGTGGACTGGAATTCATGGTCGATAATAATAATTCGAAGCATTGAAGTTACATTGGTGAAATGTTCCAGCAGGTGAGATGGCTTCTGCAAGGAGAAAGAGTGACTAAAATGCTAAGTGTCCATTTCCAGAGTAGAAGGACAGGTAATTCATGTTCCGCTTGGCAAGCTTCGCAAATGAAGGCCTTGGTGATGAAGCACAAGAACTGGGTGCATGCTGCATGATCTCGAGAGGACAGAGCAGTAGGAATATTCGATCCAGAGTGGGAAGCAAGTAAGTGAATTAGGTATAGCTCTTAGTGCGAATAGATAGACATGAGTTAAATGTACCTCCAGATCCTGAAGGGCAAAGTAGGTTGTAGAATAAGGGAATCGCTTTTGATGAACCTCTAGGCCCTGTAAAGGCAAAGCAGGTAATATGAGCACATAGTGTAAATAAGTGGACCTGTACGTAGGTCAGTAGTAGTAGTAATTAATCTGTATGATACAGACGTAGTAGCAGAGGAATAGTATTGCATGAGTTGTGTATGGTATACAGCGAGGAGCATGAAGAAATGGTAATAACACAGGAATCGAAGAGCTTCATCTGGTGATCCAAATAGTTGCTTAATGATGGGGATAACCATGGTCCAAAGACAGAATGGCACAGTAACTAGAACTGACTTATGAGAATAGTCTGAAAAGTCCTGAATAATCAAGCTTATGAGGAGTCATAATGGTGATAACTGAAGAGGCTGAGTCGAATGAGTAGCATTGACACAGGGTCCAAGAAGCCTTAGAGCATAAATCATGAGATTTAGAGTCTTTTGGATAATCTCAACTAAGTCCTGACAGGAGTGCAGTAGTAGTAATTCATATGACTGAAGCGGCAAGTTAGAAGCATCTAAAGAATAGAAGACGAATTGCTAAACAAATCCAGATGTGAATCCATAGTAAGAGAGCTCCTAAGGTTAGCAGACACGGCTGCAAGTAGACATATAGGAGAATGTGATCATCCAGGCCCTGAGCTGGAGAGGCAAGTGTAGAGTAGAAGTAACTAAACTCCCAGGCCTGATGGGTGACGCAGGCCATAGAAGCAAATGAATATGGTGTAAAAATATAAGGTCAATGGGACCTCCGGGCCCATAGGGGTGCAGGTCTTCGAGTGTGATGTAGTGAACCTCTGGCTCTGTGGGGCAATGCAGGTTGTAGAGCAGTGCTAGATAGAGTAATAGTAATGTGTAGCTGCATGTAATGCAAAAATAGTGGTAACCTAGTAAGGAATCTTTGGCCCCAAGGGGCGAGGCAGGATGTAGAATGGTAGATAACGTAATAGAAATGTCGAACTGCATGCCATGCAGAAATAGCAATGAAGTAGTAGGACTAGATTGTAAAAGGTATTGTAAATGGTAGCATATCCTGAGGTAGATTAATGCTGAGTAATTTTATAGTTGAAGGCAGACTTATGATCGCAATGAAAGGTGCTGTAGACTGTCTTATCCTGGAAATCGAAGATGGTAACAATTGCAGGGAAGAGACCTTGGCAACTAGATCGGAGGTAATAAGTATCCAGAAACCATAGTAGATCAATGTTTTAGGCATCAGTTGAATAAGGAAGGCAGTATGGAATAAGCTCAGGAGGAAGTCATTGTGGAGACGGTAGTATTAACTTGAAGGAGTTGATGTAGCAAGATGAGGAGCATCTAAGAAATTGAGGCGAATATCATGATGTATTCCAAACAATCCAGTGGAAGGTAAACTGTAGGAAGCATGACTCAGAGGTAGGACTGAATGAAAGAAGCAGCTCTGTAGGAAGCAGCCATGGGAATGAAAGGGAGCTAAGCCTACCGGATAAGGAAGTGCGGGCAGAACACATGTAAGTCAGCCGTTAGACAGTAGGAGGTACTGTAGACTGTATAAGTCAGCTGATGGGTAAATAGAAATAATAGCTAAACTGAGAAGGCTAGCATATAGCTGAACCATGCAAGGTCAGTTGGCAAGATAAATAAAGAATGGCATCTAGACCCACATAAGCTAGCGTGTGCAGCTGAACCCCACGTAGGTCAGCTGGTAATAAGTTGAGTGTAGAATAAGTAGCGAGGAAGAAAGCTTCCTGTGTCAACGAGCAACAAGCCCTGCAACACCACACAAACAGAAGTAGGTCCCATAGAAGTTGTAATAAGAATGACGGTTAAAATAGGTTTGATATGCATACATGAACTAGCTGTAATTTATTTAGTTATTCATTTATTTGCTTTTGATAACCGGGTAAGTGCACTAGGCAAACAAACCTGCCTATTTTCAGGCAAGACTCGGGAGAGTACAGTAGAACATACAGCAGTGACAACAATAAGGTACATAAAGAAGATAAAGAGTAAATGCAAACAATTACATAAGCTGAGTCAGTTACATCCAATTAGAACAGCAACTAGCAAACATCAAGCATAGTGAAGATGGGGTGGAAATACTAGTACTTGCATAATAGCACATTAATATCATAATAGAGAAAATAGACTAGTAGTAACCTTGCTAGGGGAGACATAAGGAGGGAGGCTTGGCCTGTACGATGCTTCCATAGGACCTTAAAGGGAGATATATGATAGAAGTTGAGTGCATTACTATATTATTCCAAAGAGTCCAATTGCCCACTGAACAGTTAGTTAAATGCTGGAAGGCAAAGTGCGGCTGAATATATGTAGATGTGACAGTGGAAGAAGAGCTGCAGTACTGCATAGTGATTCACACGGTGAAAACACCTTAAGTAATAGCATCAAGCTGGCAGTCCAAGCGAGCTTGTGTAAGAAATGCCTGCAATATAGTGTCTTGAAGCCTGTCAGTAAGGGACATGACTGTTATTGTTAAGTAATAAGCATCCTATAGCTATATATATATATATATATATATATATATATAGTAGAGGCAAAATACTCCATTTAATGCATCAGTTAGGGTTGTTCCACAGTGACAAAAGTGAGGAAATTCGATGTTAGGGTTGAAACCCCATTTGCACCCCTCCAGCCCACCCCCCAACTGGAATCGGGGTGCGCATTGGGGTTTTCGGCACTAACTGTCACCATCACATGTGGAAAGAAGCTGAGGATAGGAGAATGGGGTTACAGTTAGGACCGATGACTCAATGCGCACTCCTGATTCCAGTTGGGGGTGGGCTGGAGGGGTGCAAGGGGTTTCAACCTAACATCAATTTCTCTTTTGTCGCTGTGGAACAACCTAACTGATGCATTAAATGAGTTTTGCCTCTAATTTCCTTCTTTTGAGAATGATAATGAGAAATAGTGAATGTAATGCAGTGGCTGGGCGGGGCCCTACGTGATATCTTGTCACATAGTAACATTGGCTAATCATAAACGCAAATCGTAATGCGCATGGAGACGCAAAGCTAAACAGAAAGAGATACAGTACTGTAGACAGAAATGTTAAAAACAATGGAAATGCAGCCGCAAACGAAAACGCAAAGGGTAACGCACATGGTGGCGTAAACGTGAACGGTAAGTGAAACGGGTAGGGAACCGCAAGCAGAAACGGTAATGGCAACAGTAATGTAAGCACACAGGCTGGTTGTCCCTAAAAGCTGTACAGAGAAAGACAGTGAGTACAAAGAATATATGCAAAATAATGACTCTCGGAACACAAAAATGAGGGCTTGGAATAGTAAATTGCTTATATCTCAGTAACTGTACGACATAGAAAAAAAATTTAAAAGTCATATGAATTATCACTTTCCTGGCTAGCTTTATGCTTAGCCTCTAATGGGGGGCTAAGAATTTTTTCAACAAAAGTCCGTATCTTGCACTGTTTTCGAGATACGGGCCCTGAAAGGCACGGCAAACGCCGTAATGTTATCCTATGGGAAAAAAACAGAAGTTCTGACTGCCATAACTTGCCTCCCTGTAATATGTTTTCACAAAACCACTGAAAGTTACATCTGTGGGATGTTGGCTGTGTTCCCTGCAAATTTCAGCGCAAAAGACCAAATCGTTATTTTGCAGCAGGGCGCCAAACGATTGCTGCAATGCATCGTACGCCGTAATGTTATCCTATGGGAAAAAGTGCCAACTTTGGAGTACCGTAACTTTGCCGCCATGTAATATTTTTTCAACAAAACACTGAAAGTCACATCTGTGAGATGTCGGCTGCAATCCCTTCAAATTTCAGCCCAAAACCCCAAACTGTTCTTTTGCAGGGGTGCCAAAAGAATTACTGTTATTTTGGGCATGGTGTGTAAAGTAGTGTCGAGGTTCGCGAAGCTTCGCCAAAATTGCGCGACACTTTCGTGAGTGCGTACATTACTTCAGGAAAGTACTTTTTCCAGAAATCTGAAAAACATATTCTGGGGTGTTTTACCCCAAAATAAAGACATGGCTAGCATCCTCAGGGCCCGACAAGGCGAATACATATATATACACACACACACACAAGAAACAGTGTTTCAAATGGCTGTCCTGTTCTGCAAATCTGACAGTAGATGGCTGCTTAGTGGCCTGAATACCTTACAAATGATGCTCAAGAAGAATGAAAAATGAGTCAAAGTAGCATTTCCTAGGGGGCTAACATGGGGTAGAAGCAACTAGAATGGCTATAAAGGATATGGGAAATGTAGCTGCTGCTTTAGCAGTGCATGAAGCTTACGAAAGCCAGGCACCCCTTGATCAAAAATGACTGAAAACGTACTGAACGGTAAAGGTAACATGGCTGGGTGTTGTTGAGGGAGAAGGCTTTGCCTGGCTAGATCAATGAAGTCATGTGCACTTTATCCCATGGAACAAATCCCCTTCTAACAAGTGAACAGTCCATATATATCTGTCCAATCTCCCTACTGATTGGCTGAGCAATCTTATGTATGCGGATGCCTTCATACTATCGCAGTAGCCTCTTACTGTAGATATCCCTGAGGCTGCCATATTTACCACATCCAGCCCCCAATATGAGCGTGCCCTAAGTTTGTAAGGTAGGCTTTCACCGTGAGGTGTTACAGTAAAAGGCAGTAAACATGATGCATGCACAGAGGAGTGAACTGCAAGTAATCCTGTGAAATCTATTGTGAATTTCATAATTAGGCATCTCATGGTTGCCTAGGTCTCTAACACAAACAGTAATTGGGCAGCTAAGCCCAGAATATGCGCAGTAGGAGTCCGAATGTAGGGAAATATTATGAAATGAACTTGCTGATATGCAGGCGTCCCAGGTGCAGTAGAGGTCAATGCACAGTAGCAGGCAACTGGCGTATCCATTGAATAAGAGAGAGGTCCTGAGTGAAGTATGAGGCATGGAGAAACCGAGTGAAATTGAGGGTCTGAGAGGTCTCTGGAGGAAGGGGAAACAAGCGAATGAGAAGCGACGAACTGCAGTGCTGTGGCTGGAAGTGAGGCAACCTCCTGCCCAAAAGAAGAAACAAAACAAAAGGGAAGGGAGGGCAGGGAACGGAGAAAAGAAAAAAAGAACACATCAACGCAAAATGAAGGAAAATGGTAACAGGGAAAGGAGCGCAGCAGGGAGGCAGGAGCCAGCTCCAAGAAGCAGCATGGAGTGAGCGCAGCGAGTGGGACTAGCTCTAAGTAGAGCTGTAGTCAGTTTGTTGGTTTAAGTAGGGTATGGGGGAGGAGCTCTTCCCCATACAACTACAGGCATGTGCCTTTAAATTATTATTAAGTCATCCTTGATTAATGTACATAGTGGACTGCGTCACACATCCCCATCCCTCACCCCCACCGTTTGGAACTACTTCCTGGTATCTTGTCTTTCGTTTTGTTTCTTCCAGGTTGCCTGTCCCTCAGCCACACCAACTGCCACTTAGTCATACTTCTCCCCAACCTCCCCATTATCATACAGTGATTATTTGTTGCTAACAGTTTTAGTTTTTTGCTTTTTTACCAAACCTTTTTCAACTGTCTGCTCCAAGATGCGCTCCAGCTGTCACAATCCTCTGCATGCTGCTGCTGTCTGCTGTGTCCTCACACCTCTCAATATACAAAACAAGATTATTTTTTTAACTGCTTTCTTAAAAACTGATAAGCCCTCATTCTTACTCTTCCACTCTGTTTCCCCAGCCTTGCTACAACTGCCACCATAGCTCCCCTCAACACATAAAACTGTCAGATATTTTTTTCTTAAACTGCATGCTTGCAAACCCCACTGCTGATGAGCCCTCACTCTAAGTCACACTTCTGCTCTGGTTTCCAGACCTCGCTACAACTGCAGCCAGAGGCTCCTGCGAAGTCCTCTGCAAACTCTAAATGGTCTCTTGTGGCCCTTATGGACCTCCCTCTTCCCTGCTTATTTACTGATATTCCCCTATATCTATATACCACACATGTTTTAAGCCCCCCACCGTTTTTCACTCCTGACCTCCAACACTATAATGCTATCAGTCTGTTCCAGGTGTCTACTACCCTTTCAGTGAAGTAGTAATTCCTCACATCCCTATTACCCCCACCATAAGCTTCATCACATGCCCCCAAGTCCTTTTTCCTATTTGAAGGAGCCCCACCCCCACACCCTGTTCATCCTTGTAAGGTACTTGTGGGTCTCCATCATGTCCCCTCTCAGAGTTTACATGTTGAGTTCCCAGTTTCCTCACAGGGCTTTTGCCAAAGCCCATGTACAGTTTTAGTTGCCCTTTATACTGCCTCCACCCTATGGCCTTTCTAAAGTGCAGCCTCCAAACCTGGATACAGTACTCAAAGTCGGATCTCACTAATAAGGGACTACTTGCAACACCACCACCTCCCTCCTCCTGCTGAAGATACCCCCCATGCAGCCCCAGCATCCTCCTAGCCCTACCCACTACTTTGCCACACAGCCCAGCAACTTTAAGATCATAATAACCCCAAGGTCCCTCCTGCTTAGTGTTCATCAGTACTACCCCCAACCCTATAAGGCAGCTCCTGGTTTCCTAAGCCCTAGGTGCAAGATTCTGCACTTTGTCATTGAATCCCAACTGCCATGATCTTGACCATGTTTCAAGTTTCTCCAAGAAGCATGTGCATGCCCTCTGCTCCCTTCTTAGTGCCCACCCTACAGATTTTGGTATTGTCTACAAAAAGGCATTCCCTTCTCTGCTAGTTTTTCTGCAATGTCACTTATGAAGACACTGAAGAGGATCTTCCTCAGTACTGAGCTGAGCTGCTCACTGTCCTATCACTGCAATGAGTGCCATTAACCATCACCCTCTGACACCTTAACCCCCCCCCCAACCCCAGCTACTACTCTTTTCTCCAAGCTACATTTCTGGTCGTCCCCCTTCTGTTCAGCTACCACAACACAATCACTTTGGCATCTGCAAAGACTTGCTCCACTGTAGAATGAATTCAGTATGTGGAGGAGCTGCTTAGGTAGTCAGGATACATTTGTATGTTCTTCCATCCTCAGGACATAAGCAGCAAGGGTGCACAAACACGTGCACAGACATGTGTAGTGCAGCACCAGTCAATGTCTAAGCCCACCCAGGACCTGCTCCTGCCTGCACTGCCACTTGTGGTCACTCAGTTGGCAATACTACAGCTGAGCTGGCTGTCCTCCTTCCCCAGAAGAGACCCTCTTGTATATCAGTTCATCCTCCTCCTCTCCCCAGAGAGCCCCTGATGCGAGCTCATTCCTGAACTAAGGTCACCTCCGCAGCAGGCCATAGCACTACTGTTGAGCCGAAGGGCTGATGTGTTAACCAGTCTCTAATTAATTTCACCACTCTGGATCCCTCATAGGTTGATCAATATCTTTAGTCTCGCCCTACCCCCCCCAACAGTCAACCACCCTCCTCTCTGCTAGATCACCCTTCCAGGCACCAGACTATCCTCCATGCAGCTGGACAACCCTTCTAGCCCCAGCCTCTCACATGTTGAGCAACCTCACTGGAGCTAGAGCACCACAAATGCTCCGGACCAGCCTCCTCCCCAGCCAACCACCCTCCCTACATCTGGACCAGCCTCCAACTACATTCTATACAACCTCTATGTAGCTGGAGCACCACTGCAAACCTCCACTCTAACAGGCCACATATCTGAAGCTTTCCCTCCAAGCCCCTGGACCAGCAGTCTCCCACCCAACCAGTCAACCTACAGCTAGATCCACCAGAAGCCCCATACCAGCCTCACCATACAACCACCCATCCTGCAGCTGGACCTCACTTCCAACCTCAAACTAGCCCCACCACCACCAGTCACCCTCCCTGCTGCTGGCTCACTCTTTCATGCCCTGGATAGCCTCCCTCAGCAGACAACACTCCCTGCAGTGGGACCCTTGTGTTCATTCCAAACCACAGACCAGACCCCCCCTCTCCTCTGCAAGTTGAGTAACCTCCCCGGAGCTGAACACCTTTTCCAAAAGCTGGACACACCCTCTGTCCAGAGCTGAACCTCCCGCTGACCACCCTCCCTACGCCTAGACCCCCTCAATCACCCTTCTGTAACCATGGACCCCATACTTCTCAACGTAGCATTACAAAAATAAAATAAAATATGTAACACTAACATATTGCATACTGCATTTGCAGTGTCAGTGGCTCAGCAGGTAGCACACTCTCCTCTGAGGCCAGGAGATCAGAAAGCTGTGGGTTCTATTCCCACACCAGGCACTTGGGTTAATATCCAAATACTGACACTGTAGTGCAGCATGAGGAGGGTGTTGCACTCCTGAGGTTCCGTCTTTCGGATGAGATGTTAAACCGAGGTCCCATCTGCCTGTTCTGGTGGTAGATCAAGTGGATGTTAAAGATCCATTGGCACTTCTGGAAAAGAGTAGGGGAATTTTCCCCTGTGCCAAATTTCCCCCCATTCACTAAAAATACCATCAACAGCTTAATCTGGTTCAAGGTCAGTTGGCTTTCATACGTATTCCCCTCCCTTCGGGTCATGCTTGAAAAAAGGCAAGAATCTGTCTAGTGAACTTACCTGGTCAACAAAAGCAAAATAAAATAAATATAAAATATAAATTAATGCAGACTTCAGCAAAAGAAAAAAAAAGTACACTGATCCCCAAATTACAAAATGGATTAACACATGCAACAGCTAAATACAAATATTAAATGCAAAAAAATAGTTCCCCCACAAACATACTAAAATATCTGCAGCAAATAATTCTTCCTTTATCTGCAGGTAACTCCAGATTTTCTCAAATTAAAAAAGTTGTACTCTTTTCTCTGTAAATATAGTTAAATATGTTACTGAATGGACACACACAAAAATTGCATTCTGAATTTGCTCATTTATACAGTCTTCCTGCTAATTCCTCTGCCCCCACCCCCACTCCATTAAAGTAACTAAATCAGCAAAAATTCCACAAATAACAAGTAATCTAGAGACACAATGCATACTAGACACTTTTTTGGGGGAGGGGGTGATTGAACGTAAACTGTGTATTTCAAAGTTTAGCCACAATTTCAGAGCAGAGAAAATGTTTTCATGATAAAACATGGATAGTGAAACCTGTACAGCATTTCATTTAGAAAACAAACAAACAAAAAAAAACCTGAGTGATAATTCCCTTACTGTATTTAACATTTCAGGGAGTTAAAATGATGTACATTTTAAACATAAGCTCTTACCTTAACATGTAAATCTTAGCTACAGAAAACCCCAGTTGTTCAAAAATGGAGACCACAGAGTGCTCCTGCAGTTTCATCAAGCTGGACATAGACAGGAAGTGAACTGGGAAAATGTAGTTCACTGACTGAGTAGACTCATGGGAAATGTATTTTAGTATAGACTTTTAAAGGGACACTGCTAACATTTTTTGCATCATATTATTTCTAGGTAAAACCCCACATTTTATAGTTGCTTACCTTCTCTAAAATTCATTGGTGTTGCTGGATGTTTTATCTGTCTCCTTGCTTAGTAGAACTGAAATGCATGGTAATGTACCCAGCCTTGATTGGCTAATTTAAATCCTAAAACTACTCCATTGACTGTAATCTTCATTTATGATTCAGTAGTAGTAAAAAAAATGTACTTTGAAGAGTATTACAGTTTGATAGAGCAGTACTAATGTCTTAACATTCTTGATAGAGCAAAAGCTAATGAAGCCCATGTATGCTCCTATCATCTACAGTGCATAATAATCAAGGTTATGCCCCATTATCAGAATGAAAATGAACCAGCTTGCATATAAAACAAACAGAAGTATTGAAAAGTCTTAATTTATCATTCAAAAGTATTCAATAATGTGTAGTCCTAAAATCAGTGTATAATATTTATTTAGTAATAATTTACTCTTAAAAAAACAATTACAGTTGAACTTCTTAGAATTAAGTATTCCTACAGGCAGTATTCTTCTGAAGATTACAGAAGATTAAAAATGATTAAACTTAGTCTTAAAAGACAAATTAATTGCTGCTTTAAGACTAAATTTAGCATTCCACTTTGGTGAGGGAACAATCCTTTGATACCACTATCTACCCCACTCTCTCCCACATTACCACACCTTGGCTTTATGCCAGGCCACAACTGTTACTGTACCAGCTTCTTGTTCTTATCTCGGCTCAAGGCAGACCCCCCCCAAAACTACTAGGCACCTGTGTCTGTGTGCTGCTGTATTGTGTGATTGCCTCTTCTTAGTGCCCCAGAGTTCCAAAATCTGAATGCACCTACCCAGACCCAGCACAACAGCAACAGTCCTCCCCATCCTGGCAGCAACCCAACCAGCTGTTGTGCAACTGCAGCACTTAGACTTTTTTTGTTCAGTCAGTCGAGTTGACTACTGAAGTTCCTTGTTGTTCAGTCTGAACTGAAGAAGACTCAGGACTCTTCTGACTCATTCACAGGCTGCAGCATTGCAGTCGCCAGTAAGCCAGCAGTGACTCCCCTTCCCCAAGCAGGCCCTGATCAGTCCTCCAGCTGCTGCTCCATCCTCTCTCCTCTGTCATGCACCTCAGGGCCAGCCAAGCCTGACTCCCACTCCAATGACAATGGTATCCACAGACCTTACTACCATGGTCCTGCTGATTCCCCCCAGGCCCCCAATGATTGTCCGATCAAAAATCAACCTCAAGCCAAGTCTTAAAAGGCTTCTCTAAGGCAAGCCAGTGCCCAACGGCTGGAAGTGCAACTCCTTGAATTTATTTTCATCCCTCTTTTGGTGTTGGGTCTGGTTTGGTTGAGGTCTGAAGTCACAAATGGACAGGCAAAAAAAATGAACAACAATGAGCAACTCACTTACAGAGCCACAGGCAGGCAAGGCAGCTTGACTCAAGTCACAGAAGCAGGCCACTTATCTTTCTCTCCAGCTCTCTTTAACATCCCTTGGTGAGTCAGGTTGTCTCGTACATGGGTGCAAAAGCTCACAACCGCTACGGATCTTGGAACAGTGTATTTTTTAAATAGGGGGGGCAACCACAAAATACAGGACAATAGGAGTCCCATATGTATAGCAAACAGGACAAGAAATTTTACCATTTGGAATAGTGAATGAGGGTTAGCTGGTCCCAAAGTTTTTTTCTTTGTTTATTCTTCTGTTTCTATGTATTTAATGTATTGTTTATGGGTATGGCAATCATAGAAGGCAGTTTGGCACAGTGGTTTAAGGCTCTGAGCTGCAACTCTAGAGACCAGTATTAGAATCCCATAGCCCCCACTTGCATACTCTGTGACCCTAAACAAGTCACTTAACTTTCTTGTGCTCCCAGGTTGCACCTGGAAGCAAGCTTCAGCTTGGTGTGCCTCTCCTGGTTAATCAATTTTCCCATTCAACTTGTATGACCTGTTTAATTGTGTATAATTGTGATTTCCATTACCCTCTCCCTCAGAACACACCGGGAGAAGAGCAACTTGTTTGTTCAGTTTGCTTTTCCTGGTGAACCATTTCAATAAAGAAATAAAATAAATAAATGTATTCAGAAATAAGCACCAGGACCAGTTAGGCTGAGTAAGAGAGTGAGAGTGTCCAGGGTGATAAAGGTGGCTATAGCTAAGTGGCAAACAGTAGTCAAGCTAGTGTTGTGAAATTGTAGAATTTACTGATTTAAAGTGCTCTTGGGTATCAGTTTTGGTCAGGTGCAAGGAGAAGGGAATGGACCAGGCAATTACCCACATGAACAGCATAGTTGCCACAGCCCTAGCCTGTTATCCACCCCAGCAGCATAGTTGCCACCACCCTAGCAAAGTGCTAGTGACCTGAGTAACTGATCCAGAGACTCCTTATAACACTAGCCTGACTACTGGAGGCAACTTGGCTACTAGTCACCTGTATCACCCTAGGGCGCTCTGACTTTATAATCTGTTGCTAAAAAACCTCGGGGACATCAAGCAGTTATTAGACAACGGCAAGGAAAAATTCTGGACTCTGATTGGTCAGTCTTGGGCTGGACCCGTGATGTTATCCCAGTACAACATCATGGGCCTAGGCTCAGCACTGTGAACCTGTACAGGGTTTTATTTAACTCTAAAAATTGATTAGCGTTTTGCTCATAAAGTTCTAAAACATTGTGAAAATGCATAGCACTTGCCTCACTGTGTTTAGCAAACATAACACTTCTAGAAAACCTATATAAATACTTTCTGTACAGTTAGTATTGTCACAAGAAAAAAACTGCTAATCAATTATTTAAAACCCTGCTGTAGTTGATTTTTTGCTTTTGCTTGATTATTTGCTTGATTGTTTCCATTGTCTCTTAAAAAACAAAATATTGTTCCACGTAAAAACATCTTTGAAATGAATTTTTTTTCTTCTGTATAACAACAAGCCATTGTATAATAGCAATAATGCCCTCCAGGGTGTGTGTCATTTGGGATAACGTCACGCTTCAGTTATTGGATGCACTCGGCCTGAGGCCTCATGCCCAACCACCTGAGGTGTGACGTTATCCCAGCACAACGCAGACCCTGTTGGGCATTATTGCTTAATTCACTAGCCTGACTGGCTAGTTTGGCTATAACTGGGGCTTTACTCTACCCTTGTTCATTCTAGCACCCTGTTTACTATCTAATTCAGGGCCTGCCTCCCATTTGCGCCATCTCTGATAGCTACTTAATTTGAATGCTGCCCACCCCTGTGCTTCATTTTGGAGCGTGAGTTAAATAAATTTATGTAATTTTGAATACAGCAACCATCTCACCATATGCTCCCTTCCTGGACCGATTTTAAGTACATTTAAATAGATCCACCCTTGGCAGTCCCCTGCCCAGACCACACTAACATCCACGGCCATCCTTTACAGTATTGCACTCACTGTGTGAAAAGAAACATCTATTTTTTATTTCACTATTAGTTCAGATGGACAGTGCCTGCTTTATAGCACTGTCACTGACTTACTGCCCCAGAAGTTGAGGAGACGGGAGGTGGGTTAAGTGTACACTGGATGCCCTGCTGGCAGGAGGTAGTTGGGAGGTCTTCCTTTGATGGGTAGCTGGCTCTCCTGATGCTTGTTCGTCTAATGATGCTTTCCTGCTTGTGGGGGCCACTGCCAAGGGACTGGCAGATACTTTTTCTTTACAAAAAAAAAAAAAAAACAACACATGGGACTAAACAGAACCCACACTGTGGCTGCCATCTGCTGATCTTGGGGACCACCACAACTATTTGACCACTGACACTGCTGGGACCACCGAGATAGACACAGGGATGAGAGAAGGACTGCAGATACTACCCTTTGCTCTAAATTTACTTCCCTGTGTCCCCTTTCCCTTCTGCCACACTTTAGTGATGTGTTTTTTTCTTCTGGACACCTGATGTCCCCTGGCTGTTCTCCTTCACAGTTAATTTAAACTCCCCCAATGGCCATTACTGACCACTCTCAGTATTGACCCTGGCATTTGGGATGCTGAGTCCCTAGCAACCAGCTGTCCAGTGCAAGCTGGATCTTACTGTAGATGTGACACTGGCTTGTGCCACCTTCACTGGGCAGGCTGCAATAAGGAGAAAAACTTTTAAACTACAGACAAGCACTTTATTTTTATGGGTCTTCTATCACTATGTTCACCCCCCCTTGCAACCTAAATTATGGGGGACATGTGGAGGCACCTTACTGGGGCTTGCTGGCATCAACTGAGCTTGCTTGTGATCCCATCTTAAGAGATATTACACTCCTGCCTTTGCCACCCACTGAAACATACTCAGAAATTAAACCACCTCTAAAATGAGAGGCTGTCATAACTCCCCACATTTTGATGACTGCTCCTTCCTCATCTTAATGTAAAAGTAACAGTCCTCTTTGTGAGCTTTGGGCAGGAAGTGACATACCACACTGATTTCCGTTCCTATTGGCCTGGTACCTGATCTTAGCCAGGACCATTTTCTGTTGCTACTCAAATATCGAGAACATAATGCCATTGAAATGAATGGTCCTATATATGTTTCAATGGGACCATTCATTTCAATGGTGATTTTTCTGGTCACTTGTGCTGGGCTAGTGAAACTCCTGTTGGGTTGGTGGATTTTACTAATCACTATCCCTGATGGCTAGTGGCTGTAAAAAGTTAGTTTCGACTCCTGTGACAGTCTGTAAAATCTCTAGCACCGCAGTGCAGGATGGCCACATGTGTAGAGAGGACTGTCCCATACCTCTCAACAGTCTCTTAATGACGTGTCCCTCATTTTATCCCTCAGCATTGCTGTGTCCTTCCCTGTAAATGTTGTTGCCGCACAGAGAAGGTGCTGTAGCAAAATGTTAGTCTTCAGCTGTGGGTGTCCAACTGCAGGGATGGGGTCCAGCTTTCAAGGTGGGGAGCCAGCCATAGGGAGCCAGATCTGAGGAGATTAATCCCATACCTCTTAACTGTCCCTCATTACAATATAGCATCATGGCACCAACTACAGGTATCTGGACTGCCACTGTAATGGATGCAGATTCAATTATGGCTTGAACTCCCGATCCCTAATCAAATAACTAATTCATGGGTACTTTATGGTCCAGCTGAGGGAACCTATTTGGAGATACTGATTCTGGAGAGTGGATGAGGAGTACCTGTAAAATAGAAGGTTACACAGGAGTCAGAGGGGACCCATAATTCCCAGGGAAAAGTAGTACAAATAGATAGTAAATAAAACTATGCTCAATGGCCATTAATGTATTGCACACAAAATGACCGAATTTTCATGGCGATGAAAAGCTCATTGCTCAGTTTTAATGGTTATTAAACATGCCATTAAAATAGCCTGATATACATACCTCATGCTACGCCAGTGACCCGGGTTCGGGAACAGATTCAGGGTCATTGGGGGTCAGAGGGGAGGAGGAGGAGGATCGAGCATGGATGGAAGCATGGGTATCGGTCACCAGGCAGCTCTTCAGAGTCGGGGTGGGGAGGATGCTGTGAGCATTTGACAATAACATAGAAACATAGACTTTGATGGCAAATAAGGACCGCAAGGCCCACCTAGTCTGCTCATTTCCCTACCTACAGGATAGGCCGCAGATCCTAGTTAACCAACAGCCTATTTCTTCCTACCCCCCACAAGAATTGCCTTATGTCTGTCCCATGCATTCTTGAATTCTCCCACAGTTTTAGACCCCACAACCTCCTCAGGAAGGCTGTTCCATGCATCCACTACCCTCTCTGTGAAATAATACCTCACATTGCCCTGAACCGCCCTCCTTCTATCTTTAAATTGTGTCCCCTTGTTCTTGCAAGTCTCTATTTCTGAAGATGCTACCCTCTTGGACTTTGTTGATTCCACTGAGGTACTTAAAAGTTTCTATCATGTCCCCTCTCCCTTCTTTCCTCAAGGGTATACATATTAAGCTCCTTTAGTCTCTCCTCATACGGCTTCTCTTGCAGACCCTGCACCATTTTAGTTGCCCTCCTCTGACTGCCTCTATCCTGTCTATGTCCTTGCTGAGATGGGGTCTCCAGAACTGGACACAGTCTCAGATGGGGTCTCACCAACTGTCTATACAGAGGGATAACAACTTTCTGTTTTCTGCTGATGATGCCTCTCCCTATACATCCCAGTATACCCCCAGCCCTCCCTACTGCCTTCTCACATTGCTTGTTAAACTTAAGGTCATCTGATATGATTACCCCCAGGTCCCTTTCCTTTTTTGTTGTTGTTACTACCTCCCCACCCATTGTGTATTCTTCACCTGGGTTCTTGTTTCCCAGGTGCATTATTTTGCACTTCTTTGTATTGAATCCTAGCTGCCATACTTCTGACCATTCCTCCAACCTTGTCAAGTCCCTTTTCATCCTTTCCACACCTCCTGTGTATCAACCTGTTGCAGATCTTTGTGTCATCTGCAAAAAGGCATACTTTTCCTTCCAGTCCCTCTGCAATGTCACTGATGAAGACATTAAAAAGGACTGGACCCAATACTGAACTCTGCGGTACCCCACTAGTAACCCCCTTTCTTCAGAGTGGACTCCATTTACAATTACCTTCTGTGTCCTGTTGTGCAGCCAATGTTTTACCCAGGCTACCACCCTGGGACCCACTCCCAGGCTGGTTAATTTGACTATTAATCTTTTGTGTGGGACTGTGTCAAACGCCTTGCTAAAGTCTAGGTAGGCCATGTCTACAGCCCCTCCCTGGTCTACTACTTTGGTCACCCAGTCAAAGAAATCTATTAGATTCATCTGACATGACCTTCCCGCTGTAAACCCATGCTGCCTTGGGTTCTGTGCTCCACTGGCCTCTAGGTACTCAACTATCCTTTCCTTCAGAAGTGACTCCATCACTTTCCCTACCACAGAGGTCAGACTGACAGGTCTGTAGTTTCCTGCCTCTGTCTTGGTCCCACTTTTGTGAAGGGGAATCACATCCGCCTTCCTCCAGTCCTCAGGTACCACACCATCCTCCCATGATTTATTAAAAAGAGTAGCCAGTGGTTTCACTAGTTCGTCCCTTAATTCTTTTAGAATTCTGTGGTGAATTCCATCAGGACCCATTGCTTTGTCCATCTTCAGTTTTAGGAGTTCTTGCAAACCCTTTCTTCTGTGAAAGGACTGGGATCGACCTTCTATCAAGAGTGCTTCTGTTAATTGGATTAGCACTCCCCTCCTCTTTGTGAATACTGTGCAGAAATATTCGTTCAGTATTCCTGCTTTTTCACTGTCCCCCTCTGCCCACCCACCATTCATTCTATTCAGCCTCACTATCCCTCCCTTTGTCTTTCTACACTCACTGATGTACCTATAAAAGGTTTTATCCCCCTTCTTAACTGAGTTGGCTATCTTTTCCTCAGTTTGGGCCTTTGCTATTCTGACTTCCCTCCCTGCTTCCTTCTGCCTTAACTGGTACAGATCTCTGTCCTGCTCCTTCTGTGTTTCCTTATACTTCCGGAATGCTATCTTTTTCCTGACTTTCACAGCCACCTCTTTTGAGAACCATAGTGGCTTTTCTTTCATTTTAATTTGTTTATTTGCTTCACACAAAGGCTTGTTGCCTCTGTGATGGCAGTTTTGATAATTCCCCATTGTTGCTCCACACCTCCTTCTAGCCTGTTTGCTAGGTGCTTTTCTGAGGCACTCTCCCATCTTGCCAAAGTCAGCACTCCTAAAGTCCAGTACCCTCACTTTTTGTATGGCTTGACTCTGTAGCTGAGTTTAACGTGAACCACTCTGTTTGATGGTCACTTGTCCCCAGATGGCAACCTCACTCTAGATCTGAGATCCTCTCACTGCCCGCTTTGAGAGTACGAGGTCAAGATTGCTCCCTCATGAGTGGGTTCGAAACTAGCTGTCTAATGCCTGCCACCTGTAGGGCATCAAGAATGGCCTTCTCTTGGATGTGGCTGCAGCAATGTGCTCCAGTTAACAACCGCATATTCATGTCTCCCATCAACAGTATCTCCTTTCTCTGCCATTCTAAGAATGCCTTCTATCGTATCCTTGTCCATTCCTTCCCCTGACATGGGGTCTGTACACAACCCCTGTGTGATTGTGTGCCCTTCCAGTCTCCAAGGTGACCGCCAGTGCCTCTTCTCCCTGTTTACTCTTTTGTTCAGTTGCTTTTATCCCTTCCTTTACATAGAGAGCTACTCCTCCCCCTCTTCTCCCCTGCCTGTCTCTCCTGTAGGTTATGTACCCTGGTATGTTAACATCCCAGTCATGGTTCTCTGTGTACCATGTTTCTGTGACTGCTACGATATCCAGGCATCCATCTTCCATTAAGGCATGCCGTCTGTCTGGACATCAGACCTCTTTGCCAACGCCCTCAGGGGAGGAGGGACCAAGGGAAGAAAAGCAGAAAAACACCCGCTCATGCCAGGATGATGACCGATCCCTGCCCTGATCACCTACTCATGGGCATACCCCACTGTGCACGCTCTCCGGAGGAAAGAGGAGTAAGGTAGGAGACAACGGAGTAAGCCTTGGCACTCTAGTGGCAGACGCCAGGAGGCTTAAGGATCGATCAGTCTGAAGTAGTGGACCGAGTAGGCAGTAGGAGGGGATAAAAAGAAAGTGAAAAAAAAAAAAAGATAGCCTGATATAAAATATAAGGGGCGTACCGCACACATTAAATATTTAATGGATACCCATCATGGTTAATTAATGGCATGGATGAGTAAAATAATAGGTTTGCAGCCATGAAACATCAAAAAATAATGGCAATTTAATTAATGGGAATACAAACTGGCCATTAAAAAAAGTGTTACAAAATGTAATGGTGAAAATGAATGGGTTTGCATGAAAATAATGGGAAATTAATGGAATTTAATGGAATTGTAATGGATTTCAATGCAGTGATGATATCTCATTCAATTTGGGAACTTAACTGAGGGTTGTTATTGTGATTTGCATATAATATTTTCCATTATCAATGTATGTTTCATTTTGTATTTCTTTCAAAATGTATTTGATTTTGATGTGTACCATGTTGGTACCATAGTGGTATCAATTTTCTAGATACACTGATGCCACAGTGATACCATATAAGCTTGGGATTATATGCACACCAATTTACTCCTCTAATGTAATACCCCTGTGGTGCCAATACTGAAACCACGGTGGTACCAAAAAAGTCATGGTGGTATAGAAAACAGTTTTGTACTACCATTGCATTATCATTGGGCACTTCTAGGGCAATTTAGAGTCCCACATGAAAGGGGACTCAAAATTATGTAATACCACTGTGCTACCATTGCCCATTTACCAGTCTGGGCAACCTGCCGAAATTGTCATAGGGATGCCACTGTGCCATGGCACTATCACTGAGACCAGAAAACTGAATGGGTTGACACCATTGTACTACCAGACTACCACTGGGTAGTACCATTGCTCAATTTCAGGCATACCCGGATATTGCCATTGATAGAACACTGTGTTGCCATTGCAACACATTTGATAAGGGTAACATCATCCACTGGTCCATCCATTTTACCAAAGGGGACCAACTGAGCAGACCCACTTTTTGCCCAAAGGGCATAACCTTGGGAGGGACTATGGAGTCCAAGGCATAAGGGGTGGCTACTGAGCCATTTGACATATGCTCAGCTCCTGTTAGATGGTGCTCCACATTTAGCTCAAGACAAAAGAGGGTATCACCTAAGTGGGACATAGGGCCCACAGTTGTCTGGGCCTCATCTCCTGCCAGTTTTGGGAGGAACCCATCTGTGTCAGAAGCAGTTTCCCCTGTTACTGCCTTTGTACCTTTCTTGCATGTCTACTATGCTGCCACAGGATGACTACAGTCCATCCTCCCAAAGCAAGCCAGCTAACACTTCTCCAGTGCACCCTGAAGATCTGCTAGGAACCCATTATAACCTAAATTAGACAAATGCATCCTGTCCCAAGCATAAAATTGTGGCAACCTTGTGACAATCATCATTCCCTAGCACAGTTTGTTTAACAGAGTCCATAGAGATCCACTTTGCCATGTAGCCATCCTCTTGGTCTTTTCCTTTGCTGCGGGATTCCTTACATGCTGCCAATGCTGCCTTTGGATGATGTGCGATCAGACCAGAACTACCCCTGACCAGCTATTCCAGAGAAATTTTAGATTTGTCCAGGAAGAGTCCCCCCCACCCTGAATCTGCCTTCCCCACCTGGCTTCCCAAGTAAAAAATAAATATCCACATAGCTATACCTGCATTGTCTGAAACATATCAACTGCTGGTAAACAAAAGAGATAATCATGGCAAATGTGGCAGCATATACAATTTAAAAGCCTGTGACCTCCATTGACCCAGGGCCTGAATCTAGCTCTTTCAGAAGCCTTTGGCCCTTGAATTAGTGGCTGCCCCAATACAAAAAGAGTGAGTAATGAGCTTATCAGAATTCAAACCCAACCTTTCATGGCCTAGGCAAGGATGTATAGGAACTGAATTGTGTCAGCAGGGTTTTCTCTGTGTCAGAAGAATGCCACTCCTGTATCAGACTTCTGAGTTACACACTCCTGTATTTCTGCCCCCACCTCCCTGTGTGCTCCCAAGGGTGCACTCAAGATGCATCAGCAATCTGTGCTAGGAGGTCCATTTTGCTGTTCCCGAGCAGCACAAACATGCCCTCTTGTGTCAAGGCCACATCCTGAAATGCCAAAATTATCTCTGTCCTATCCATTTTGTTTGGCTGGACCAACTTGGACCCCCAAAATTCCCCACAGAGGGCCACTAAAAGGATGTTTGCTACAATAAAATCTCCGAGGGGGACAAGCCCACCCCAACAGTTCTCTATAAATCTGTTCCAACAGGCCTGGACTAATCGGCCACTGGCTATCATCCCTCTTAGGTGATCTTGGGACCACCCTTCCAACATTCTGTGAAGCCAAAAGGCCCTCATTGTCTCCAAGCCCAGTGATCATTAAAAACAAGGCTTTACCCATTGAGGGCTGTACGACTAGCCCTGGCATGAAACCTTCTCATTTAATTTGGACTAAATAGTGGCATAGTTGGTCAACTAGTATCCACCACACATTAGGCCAGCATTGAGCACTGTGTGCATTTAAAAAGTTCTCAACACCCTCCAGTGTGCTGCCCATGTTTTAGGAGCTAAGGAGTTCATGAATACCTTTCAGGCTTCTGGCTAACTGGCTCCCAGTGTAGGACTGGGACTTCCCTGGGATGTTCCTCCTATTCTGGTGACAGTTTCTGGAACCTTTGCCACTGTAAATAAGAAAGAGTGGCAGCTATACCTTTATCAATCCCACATGTGCAGCCTTTAACTGTATATTTAACATAAGGCACTTAAGGACAAAGACCAACATGTGGTGCCCCATTGGACCTTTTGTGCTTAGTTGCCATTAATGGTGTGTACTACCCCCATGTTGTCTGATCAGAAGATGACCCTGCTATCTGAAAGTGACTGCTCCAAATGAAGAGAGTGAGCACTATTGGAAAGAATTCAAGAAAGGTTATGTTCTTCATAAAATCTGCCTCCTGCCAGCTGGGTAGCCACTGCTCTGCACACCAACCTTCTTGGAAGTATGCCTAAAAGCTAAAGCCTCCTGATGCATCTGTGTAGAGCTGCAGTGCATGGCTAATTGTGACCTTTGGCCAAATTAACATCCTGTTAAAACAGTTCAAACATGCCAACCACACCACCAGATCCTCCCTCTTGTTCTCAGTCAACTGTGGCCTGTGGTGAGGTTTCCCACACCCAGACTCCACCTTTTGTATGTTGTGCAGGAATGTCCTGCACATCAGAATTACTTTGCATGCAAAGTTAAGGTGACCAAGCAGTTGCTGGAGCTCCCAAAAAGTTATCTTGTTGGCAACTGCCTCTCTGGTCAAGAATCTCACAAGGTCTGAACTTTCTCTGCTAGCAACCAAAGCACAGTAGCCTGGGTATCAATCTCAATACCCAGAAATGACAAGATGGTGTAAAGCCCCTCTGACTTGGTCCACACCAACAGCACCCAAAAGCCAACAACATCCCAAAATCTGCACACAATTCCTGAAATAGCTGCATGAGGTGCCCACATTCCATGACACTAAGTTTCCCTAAGAACAGAAAGTTGTCCAAGCAATGGATCACCTTCATCCATCCTGTCTTGTTCAGTACTAGCTAATGCAAGAATGCCACTGCATGTCCTATTGATATGTAATTGTCAACATAGTACTGGCCCTCAAATTTCTTCTACAAAAAGTCCCTGTTCTCTATGTACACTGGCAGTAGACAAAATGTGGATTTAATATCTGCCTTTGCTAACAAGGCACATTTCCCTGACAGCCTCACTACCTCAACAGCTTTGTCAAACAATGTGTATGACACCACAATTTAGCAAACATTATAAAATATGGAATCTCCTTCTGAGTAAGACAACTGATTTATCATCTTGAACTCACCTGGTGCCTTCTTGGGGACCAAGAAAATAGGGAACACAAGCAAGCATGGTGAAGGTGGGGCTTGTAATAGGCCAGTAATCCACCCTTCTACCACCTTCTTCTTTATCTTCTCCTGGATTAAGTTCAGTCACTCCCTGGATAACTTCAGATTTTCTGTCTCATACCTATACCTCCAATGAGGCTGCTCATATAGAACCCTAAAGTCCACCTTGAACCCATACACCAGGGAATGAGTGGCTGCCAAATTTGGGTAGCTGGCCAGCCATGGACTAATTTGTCTGCCCTTATGGGCATTGGGAGGCTATTTGTGCTACTTCTGAAATGGCCAGAAGGTGGTGCCTCCCGATTTGCACTGGGTGAAGGGGTGAGGCCAACCACAGACCATGCACTCATGTTTATCTACATCACTCAGTCTTGCATAATCCCTGGTTGAAGTTATAATAATGCCCAGGCAGCCCCCCCCCCCCATCGAGGTGAAATCCTGAGGATGTTGCCCCCATTCTTTATGGACCACAGCAGTGGCATGTTCAACACATTCCACTGCCTCAGTGGGTGATTTTACTGCTTACAATAAACTATTCATCATATTTCAACCACCCCAACCACCCATAACCTGGTTTACTCACATGTATAGCCATAACCTTGCTGTAGTGACTCAACAGCCAGTCCCCTTTTTCTGGGTTTGCTAGATCTATCACTTCTGCAAAGATCACAAATGCCAAAGTCCAATTTTCCCTGGTGCAGAGGATTTTCTCTTTGTTTCCAGCCCATTATATTTTTCTTACTTGTCCTTCTTTTCCTCAGGCTTCATGTGCTAATTCAAGAGCATGAACATTTTCATATATATACCACTCGGAATCTGCTGCCACACCTTCTCAGTGAGGTGAAACCTGAGTGGCTCCACTAAGCTTATAAAGCCAGTTGGCAGAGCAGGGCCCTACCATCTGGATCCTAGCTGCTACCACCTATGGTGGGTCTGTTACTGGGGATGATGCTGCCCCTTGCTCTGCATGGGGACTGATGCCATGCCCAGTGTCAGGGATCCTGCCCTCCCTAGTACTTCTTATTCAATATAAACCAGGACCCAGTTGAGCTTCAGCACTAGTGCCAATGGCAGTGGCCCTCCTGAGTTGTTCCCCACCCCCGCTGTTTCTCTTGAGGGATGGGAAATTCCCAGTGTACCTGTGTGCATTTCCAATATTGCAGTCCAGGCTGCAGGCAGTGAACAAGAACTGAGTCAGCTTGGGCTATGCCTGTCAGTTGGGAGGGCGCTGTCAGTGCCAGAACCTTGCCTGCCTCCATCAGACCCAGATCCCCAGATGATCCAACCAGGTTAGGGGCTGGTAATGGCTCCTGGCTGGACCTAACTTGAAGGAAGGAAGCCAGTGGAGGGACTCGGGTGGTAAAAGCCCCCCAGGTACCCCGGTGTCTGCTCAAATGGATGCTGCCCTACTGGGCCTGTTCAAAGGGTAGTAACTCCCCCTACCCATGCCTGGGCTTCTTAGCCACCAACTCACTCCTGGGGTTGTTAATTGCAAATGTGTCCACCAAGAATGCCCTCATCTGAGCAGGGCTGCAATACTCAAAATTGGACCTACCTTGATCATGGATAACTGGCGGTAGTTGTGTGCTGATTCTCTGCTTGGTTCAGCTAACTTGCCTCTGGCTGCCAGGATGTTGGTGCCTTCTTCTTTTTTAATTTCTGGGCTGTCAGGGTGATGTTCCCTGCATGCTTGCTGCCCTGTAGGAGTCAGCTGAGGTGGAAGCATTGATGGCTCATCTCTAGCCAGGCTCGAATGGCAAGCATCCCACCACACCTTGCCTTTTGCCTGATTGAGAGCCACCAGCTACTTTTCAAACTCTGCCACCCCTGTTTACACCACAACTTTACCTTTTATGGGTGTCTTAATATCTGTTCGGTAAGCTGAAAGACAAAAACACAGAAAAACTGCCCCATTTTATGATAGCTTCCCGCTGCTCATCATCGCACTTCAGTGATGCACTGTGTTAACAAACTATGTGTTAACAGACGTTAATGAATCACCTTTCAGTACATGCTTATTTATTAATTCTTAATATTTAACATTACTTTTTTTTGTCCATCCCACCCTCCAGAATCTGGGCCCTGGGTTGAGGACCTTGCCTTCGCATCCAGGCTTCTTACCAATGTTCCCCCAATTTCCCTGTTCATCATGTTATTATCTTCTGTACATGTATTCCTTTTCACTTTAGTATCTCAGTCCTTCTCTATATTATTGTTGTTTTTGCCTTTTTTTATAGCCTTACTTGGCTCCAACTACAAAAGGATGGTCTCAAACTCCAGCGCATGTGGGACACACTGGTGACTCACAGTTTTACTCTACTTGATGAACCACTATGTGGAACCAGCTATGCACATGTTGGCCAAAATCCAAAATGGCCACACACTTCCTTGTATGCACCGAAGACCTTACCAGATGTTGTCTCATGGCCCACTGCTGTTCAGACTGTGGCAGCCACTGTCACATCTGCTTTTGCCATGCTCCCACCTTTTTATATTTAAATCCACCACCTTTTTCAGTTACATAGACTAGCTTCATGGGACGTGCCCATGCTAAATTTTCTCTAAACATAATTATCCTTGTCCATAAGGCAGCTAGAGGAGGTACAGTATCATGGATAGACTGTCCTGGCATAAACCTCTGGACATTGTCTTACTGCATATGCAACTATTGTCAAATTACAAATAATAAAACATTTAAATAAGTGCACCTTCACATCTCTATAGGTATAAATTCATGATGGTCTCATTAAGGAAAGGCCAGTAGCACCATGAGGTGGATCTGGAATGGTCTGGCACACCACAGGTCTACTGAAGTCCTGTGGACCCCCTATCACTACCAGCAAGGACCTGTCTAATTCTGGCTCTTTCCTGCCAAACCAACCTCCCTGGTTTTTGTGCTCATCACAATGAATGCTGCGCTGCCAAAACCAAACCATCCCATAGAAATATAGAATTTGTTGACAGAAATGGACTGCTTGACTCATCTAGTCAGTCCCTGAGTTACAAACAGAAAAAAACATTCAGCCCCAACACTGAATGCCTGGCACAATTATTGTATCCTGCCCGAATCCTGCCACCCAACTAAACTTTTTATTTTGGGAAACAAGGCTCGATATGAGGTTTGCTCAGCTGTTTCATGGCAGCTGAGTGAGTAATGAAATATGTGGTTTTAAACAGTTTTTTTTTTCAAGCAGGCAGATGAAATATGGTGGTCTTGTCTTGTTCATCCAGTGACCTTTTTATCTATATTTCTGCCTGCTATGCCCAGTGGCGAACTCAGAGGAACCTCCAGCCACGGGCACATGCTATGTCTGAGACTGCTCTCTGAACAGCAAGCCTACTTACCCGCAGTACCACCACTAATTCAGAGGAGGCAAGAATCCTGTCAAGCCACACATTCTCTCTACCATGTGACTGCTCTGTCAATCAGTTAGGCAGGAAGTCTGATTACAAAAAAAAATGTTTTTGTTTTATGTTGACATCCTACCTGCCATGGGGACACTGATGCCACAGAAGCGGGAGCAAAGAGATATAAGTGCAGCTATCCTGATGCCATTCTCCCTGCCAAGCAATGCAGGAGCCCACCCACTGAACTACCACAATTTTGCTCTAATTCACCATCTGCCCCATGTGGTCACAGATGCCACAAGGGGAGAAAGTGACATATTCTGCTTTTGTCTACTTCTTAAATCATCCCTCCCTGCTGCAATGGACCCCCTTCTATCAACCTGCATAGCCTCACACCTTGCATTTCTGTGCCATAGGGCTTCACTTTGCATCAGCTGTACTGGTAAGAGAGCTGAGCACTGTCTGCTTTAAACTTAAGCTAGTAAGCTAACTTAGCACATCACCCTAACATTAAATTTAAAAGAAGCTTGCACTTACCCATGCTGCCTAAGCAAGATGCTCAGTTGCTCAGACAAAGAATTTCATCCAGAGAAAAGAAACAAATGGTGCACAATGAGGCAACTGCATTGCACACCATTATAGTTGCACTGATTTAAATTCTTTTGTCCTTGATGGGGTTTTTTTGTGTGTGTTTTGCTACAGTTCTGTTGGTCTGATGGTTAACAGCAGCATTCTGTTTCCCTGCAGTGTGTTCACCTTCTGCTGGAAGAAACAAAAGGAGCTGGGCTTTGGTGTGCTAGCCTGTATGTACCCCCTTTTCCTCCCTTCCATCATAAAACTACTATTGGAACATGGTACCAAAAGCTCTGATCCGTAACGCCTCCCTTGTGTCCATGTTCTTGGCCCATATGCCCAACCTCTGCCCAGACATCAGACGAAGTGGCCACAGGCAAACATTTGCCTGTTTCAAGGTTCCTTTTCAGGCTGTCTATTTATGTATTTATTTATTTATTTTGTATAATATATACAGAAGCATTGTGTGGGTTGGCTATGTTTTCAGTAGTGTCTTTAGTTGTAAGAGCAGTAGAGTAGTTCTTTTTTATTACACACATGATAATTTCTTAGCCAGACAAACTATAATGGACAGTGAGGACAACTTGAATTCATAGAAGGTTTAGTGAATGGCATATCATAACAAAACAGACATAAAGCTATTACACTTTTAGATGAGAATTCTTTGTGCTATAGTTGTGCATCTAATATCGATGACTGCACCTTTTTACGTTCACTTGCGTGCATGCGAAAGGAATGTCTTGGGAGAATGGGACACTTTGGAGGTGTGCCCCTCCCTTGCAATCCCCTGCTCCATTGAGCAGGCGTGGCAGTCCTGCACCAACTGGACGCGGTGCTGTGTATGACAGCGGTGGTCTTCTCTTCAAAGAAAACCACCACTGTCATACACAACACCGCATCACGCCGCCCCCCCAAATCTTTGCTGCCACGCTGGGAGCCCACCCCAGCATGGCAAACGTCTCGTCATCTGCCGATGGGGGTGCCCAACTCTGCCGGGCTCCACACCCCCCCAGTATCTGCCATGCTGGGAGCCCACCCCAGCATGGCAATGTCCCACGTTGTTCTGCCAATGGGGTGCCCAGTCCCCTGTCAGCTCCCACAGCCCCCCACCAGTTCTTCTGCCACACTGGGAGCCCACCCCAGTGTGGCAAACGTCCCATGTCATTTCTTTTTTTACAAACCTGTAAATTGAAAACGGTCCCACGGCGCTCTCCCAGCCTCCCCACAACCCGACCCACCCACTGCACACCTGCCTCCCCACATCCCCTCACCCCATACTTACCTCTGGAGCTCGGCACGACGATCATCGGTGGACCGGGAACATGTCTGCACTCTTCAAAGCCGACTGTGAACTGATGAAATGCCGGTAAGCTGTATAATGGGCTAGATAGGGGGTTTTCAACTTTATTGCACATCTCAGGCATTTTTTGGAATTTTTGCACCAAATTTTCAACATGGGGTTTTTGGGACCCCTTCTCATGAATGATGTCACTGTCATGGCGTTATTCAGGCCAGAAGGGTGATTTCAAAGTCACTGTGCAGTCACAGCATGGAAATCACTTGGGGTCTGAACAATGCCATAGCTCGTTATCGTCATCGAGAAAAGTCACTTCATATTAATTAGTAAATAAAAAAATAACTGTTCTGACGTCACGTTGCGCGGTTCAATGCAGGCTCGTAAATGCGTGAATTTTCAATATTTTCACTCCAGATTTTCCACATTGCCATTTTACCACACCTCCTTATGGTAGTACAGCTGTCATTTTCACATCTCACCCAAACATATTTCCGCCCATATAGCACACAATGGCGCAGTGATTATCGCGAAATCAAAATATAGGACACATTAAGAAAATCACAGTGACACTGTTCATGAGCAGAGCTCTTAAAATGGCTATGTTGAAATTTAGTGAAAAATCTAAAATGACTGTTTTACGGTGTCGTTGCGCAGTTCCTACGCTCATAATTCTCAATTTTCAATATTTTCACTCCAGATTTTCAACATTGCCATTTTACCACACCTCCTTATGAGCAGTACAACTGTCATTTTCATCTTGCCCAAAACGTGTTTCCGCCTATGGCGCACAATGGCACAGTCGGTGTGCAAAATCAATGTATGGGACACATTAAGAAAATCACAGTGACACTGTTCATGAGCAGAGGTCTTAAAATGGCTATGTTGAAATTTGGTGAAAAAATTCTTAAAATGACTGTTTACTGACGTGCGTTGTGCAGTTTCCATACGCTTGTAAGTTTGCAAATTTTCAATATTTTCACTCCAGATTTTCAACTTTGCCATTTTACACACCTCCTCATGAGCAGTACAGCTGTCATTTTCACATCCTGCCCAAAACATGTTTCCCATGCATGCAGCGCACAATGGGCAGTTGGTGTGTCAACTCAATGTATGGGACACATTTAGAAATCACAGTGACACTGTTCATGAGCAGAGGTCTTAAATGGCTATGTTGAAAATATGGTGAAAAATTCCTAAAAATGCTGCTACGGTGTCGTTGCGCAGTTCCTACGCCGCTCAGAAGTTTGCGATTTTCAATATTTTCACTCCAGATTTTCAACATTGCCATTTTACCACACCTCCTTATGAGCAGTACAGCTGTCATTTTTCACATCCTGCCCAAAATGTGTTTCCGCCCATGTAGCATACAATGGCACAGTCGGTGTGCGAAATCAATGTATGGACACATTAAGAAAATCACAGTAATACTGTTCATGAGCAGAGGTCTTAAAATGGCTATGTTGAAAATTTGGTGAAAAAATTCTTAAAAATGACTGTTTTACGAGCGTGCGTTGTGCAGTTCCTATGCACGCTTGTAAGTTTGCAAATTTTCAATATTTTCACTCCAGATTTTCAACTTTGCCATTTTACCACACCTCCTCATGAGCAGTACAGCTGTCATTTTTCACATCCTGCCCAAAACATGTTTCCGCCCATGTAGCGCACAATGGCGCAGTTGGTGTGTGAACTCAATGTATGGGACACATTAAGAAAATCACAGTGACACTGTTCATGAGCAGAGGTCTTAAAATGGCTATGTTGAAAATATGGTGAAAAAATTCCTAAAAATGACTGTTTTACGAGTGTGTGTTGCGCAGTTCCCTACGCATGCTCGTAAGTTTGCGAATTTTCAATATTTCTACTTCAGATTTTCAACATTGCCATTTTACCACACCTCCTTATGAGCAGTACAGCTGTCATTTTTCACATCCTGCCCAAAATGTGTTTCCACCCATGTAGCGCACAATGGCGCAGTCGGTGTGCGAAATCAATGTATGGGACACATTAAGAAAATCACAGTAACACTGTTCATGAGCAGAGCTCTTCAAATGGCTATGTTGAAAATTTGGTGAAAAAATTCCTAAAAATGACTGTTTTACAAGCGTGCATTGCGTAGTTCCTACGCACGCTCGTAAGTTCGCGATTTTTCAATATTTGCACTCCAATGACTTCCAAATACCTAAACAGCACATAGAAGCAAGCAACATTCGGCATTGACAAATGCTTGTTTAAATATATTACACACTGACTCTCTGGCATTGAAGCATTACAGATTAGGATAGGAGGGGATACAAATCTGGCATAGGATATATTTATTTGTTTCAGTTGTTTTACCAGGTAAATATACATAGATTAAGAACACAATTCCATTTACAAATATAACCTGGCTATAGATTACATTGTTGATAGAAGCAAGCAACTCACATACAGGCAAAATGATGTTCAGCAATTCTTGAACTATGAGGAATGTTTATAAGTGGGTTTCTACTGTGTTTTGAACTATTGCTTAAGCAGTGCTCTTACTAGTGTTTTAACAATGTTGAAAATATGTTAGACAGCTAAGTAGTATGGACAGACTGGATGGGTCGATGGGCCTTTTTCTGCCATCATTGTCAATGTATTCATGTATCTGTGGTGATGCATATCCATCAATGTTCACTAACAGTTCCTTGACTCAGTTCATTAACAAAGATTTTACACAGTCCCACACAAAAGATTAAAGATTAATATACAAGTTAGCTAGCCTTGGAGTGGGTCCCAAGGTGGCAGTCTGGGTAAAAATTTGGCTGGACAACAGGACGCAGATGGTAATAGTAAACAGAGTCCACACTGAAGAAAGGGAGGTTACTAGTGGAGTACTGGAGGGTTCAGTACTGGGACTGGTTCTCTTTAATGTCTTTATAAGTGACATTGCAGAGGAACTGGAAGGAAAAGTATGCCTCTTTGCAGATGACACAAAGATCTGCAACAGGCCTGATACAGAAAGTGGGGTGGAAAGAATGAGAAGGGACTTGGCAAAGTTGGAGGAATGCTCAAATGTATGGCAGTTTAGATTCCACACAAAGAAGTGCAAAGTAATGCACCTGAAAAGCAAAAACCCAGGGGAAGAGTACACAATGGGGGGGAAGGGTGAGATACTAACAACAACAAAAATGGAAAGGGACCTGGGGGTAGTCATATCAGATGACCTAAAGGCGGGCAATTAATGTTAAAAGGCAGTAAGGAGGGCTGGAGGGATACTGGGATGCATAGGGAGAGGTATCACTAGTAGAAAACAGGAAGTTGTTATGCCTTTATACAGACAGTTGGTGATACCCCATCTGGAGTACTGCTTGCAGTTCTGGAGACCCCATCTCTGCATGGACACTGATAGAATGGAGACTGTCTAGAGGAGGGCAACTAAAATGGTGCAGGGTCTGCACCAAAAGACATATGAAGAGAGATTAAAGGAGCTTAATATGTATACCCTCAAGGAAAGGAGGGAGAGGGTGGGCATGATAGAAACTTTCAAGTACCTCAAGGGAATCAACAAAGTCCAAGAGGGTAGCATCTTTCAGAAAAAGAGATGTGCAAGAAAAAGGGGGCACAATTTGAAGATAGAGGGAGGACAGTTCAAAGGTAATGTGAGGAAGTATTTTTTCACATAGAGAGTTTGGATGCATGGAACAGTCTTCTTGAGGAGGTAGTGGAGTCAAAAACAGTGGCGGAATTCAAGAATGCATGGGACAGACATATGACAATACTAATGGGGGGTAGGAGGAAGTAGGCTGTTGGTTAACTAAGATCTACAGCTTATCCAATAGGTAGGGCAATGGGCAGACTAGGTAGGCCAAATGGTTCTTATCTGCTGTCAACTTCTGTGTTTCTGCGTTAAGTTCATGAATTGTTTTTCAGGACAAAGTTCATGAAATAGCTAAACATTCAATGGAGAAACACAAGGAACACAAAAGTTTCCCTAGTGGCTTATATGGTATGTGTTGTATCTTTCTGCTGGGTAATGCAAAATATATAAGCCATTAGGGGAGGGTTGTTATCATTGCCATCAACATAGGAAAAGAATGTCCAGGTCACAAAACACCCTTATGTGTGAACGAAACAGTTGTTATGTGTATAAGAAAGTATTTTGAGTACGCCACTGTTTTCACTGTAGTGGTATTAATCAACAAAACATTGATTTGGTTCTCTGACAAGGTAGAATAATAAAACTGCCACTGTTTAAGGATACTAGGAGTTGAACCTTCCTCTGGTTTTCTTCATTGTTCTGGTAGTTGATTCTGCCACCCTACATTTGTAAAATAAAAAATAAACAAAGAAATGGTTGTGTGCATCCTGGAATGATGCTGAGCTATAAATGTTTTAATGACTTATGAAGAAATATGCCAAAAATTCCATTAATTTTTATATCCGTCAAACACAAAGATGGAATTGTGCTCTGCAAAGCAGTCTGGTACAACAAAATTAGTTTACTATTGCCGCAACACAGACACAAAGTCATTGCACTTGTGGATGAGGCAGTAAGTGATGGAGCTCTCAGAAGAAAATATTTTGAGATTCATAACTGTACAGTACACAGTGCCAAAGAAGCAATTAAGAAGTAATGACCAATTGTCCAAACACTTCAAAGATGTCTTCCATTTTATAGTCATTTTATGGTGATCTCAAGGAAGAACAATTCTACAGTAATCTACATTAATTGTTGTACAATTACCTTAATGAATATAATACCTGTGTTGTCTAATTTGTATATCAGACCAATCTATACCACATTAGCAGACCCTGACAGAGGAAGCTTGTATTTCAAAGTGCTTTACAGCATTTTAAGGATTTCAAGAACTCTTTTTGAAGTACAAAGGCCTCTTTTTATTTTAAAGAGACATTAACTTGCTGTTTTGGTGACTGTTGGAGAAAAAGGATATTTTAGAACCCTGTTTATTTTATTTTTTATGTGACCTACTAGATTGATATTGTGATTGCAAGCTGTATGTGACCCAGTATTGAACTGTAAGCAATTGTAGTTTACACTACATTAGACCCCCCATTAGTCTACTTATGGTACTGGTAGTACATTGGTGGTGTATTGCACTAGAACTTTTTGTGATATTTATATATTTTAAGGTGATTTCAAGCCTGAGGTGTATTGGAAAATAAAAAGTAAACAAGCACTCAGAAACCCCCTTAGTAAATATTACTAAATGACCAAATAATAAAAAGAAGGTGGGGCAAAAAAATTAACTCAGTAAAAGGGAAAAGGAAAAAGAACAACACACCTGCTGATCTTGGTACCGTAAGCAAGAAGATTACAAGTTATGTTCTGCCTCCTGACCCCCAGATAAATTTAGTGGGGAAACATGAAGTTGTAAGAATTCAAAGTCTCTCATTCCCCACACTTAGTTCATTTCCAATAAAATCTATTAGAAATATAGAGAGAAAGGAATCTGTGAATCTTGATGCAAGTAATCATCCAGTATTGAAAACTATTAGAATATTATTAAACAAAAATGATACTTCTCATCAACGTGATACTGATATACTTGCAACTAATCAAGGCAAAAGTCCTGAGAATAAACAACCCCCAGAAATAGATAGGGAAAAATTTAATATAGTCATTGAGTCTCCTGTTATTAAATCAGTTTTGATGACAAAAGAAACAGTGAGTAAGGAGAAGGAAGGCAGGGACTTGGTCCACAATACTTCCGGTAGAGTCAGCAGATCATTTCTTGTGGTATTTGATGCCTTTTTAACACCATATAAAACAGAGAATGAACATTGAACATCTAGTGTTACCACTAGCTGATATACTATGAATATCTGGCCAGAAGGTGGTGGGAAAAAAGAAATTAGGGAAAAAGACCTCAAGGAAAAAAGTGAAATTAGGTACTAATAATATACTCTACAAGGATAATGATTCTACATTGGAGCTTCTTAAAGAAATACATAACAGGATTCTCCTTAACAATGACATGTTAATTAATTTAACATCTTCTATAAATAATTTATTAAGTGGGGAAAAGGTGACTAATGTGGCCACAATTAAAACCAGTAATGTTGCTAAAACACCAAACCCAATTAGCAAAATTACAGAAGAAATTGGAAACAAGGAAGTGGAGGAGACAGAAAAGCTAGTGGGTGAACTAAAAATGATGGAGAATAATAATCAGAATGGAAAATAGTATTTTGAAACTCAACCCAGTAAAGCTAAAAAAGATTCACAGGTTCATAGCTTAGATTCGAGTTCAGAGGACAAATGTCCATAATATAACTTGCCACCATGTCAATTTGGCATGGTGGAATTAACAAATCTTCTATCCCCCATAAAGTATTGAGTCTTATCTTACAGCTATCTATATTCTTGCTTTCAACCACATTACTGGGAAGTGTATTCCATATACCAATAATTCTCTTGGTATACCAATGGCTTCTTTTTAATGTTTTAGATGTTTCTCCTACTAATTTTTGACTATGAGATGTAGTTATATTATATGTCACAGTTTTTTTTTGTTAACCCAATTACTTCTAAGAAGGCATCATCTCTACTAGCTCTAAATGCCAAACATAAGTCACCTTTCAGTTTCCGATCCTCAACTGAGTATAAGTTCAAATGTTTTAATCTGTTATTGTAGTTCATTTGTTTTACCATCCTGATTTTTTTAGTTACCTTTCTCTGTACTCTTTAGAGCTTGTTTTTCCATTGAACAGAGTATGGGACACAAAATGGTGAGCAGTATTCAATGTGGGGGTGTATTAGTGCTGAATATAAGGGTAGAATAACTTTGGTCTCTCTACTTTTCATTGATTTTAGAATGCTTCTTATTATCTGGTTACATTCTATTGTAGTACGGCTAGCATGATAATCAAATTTTAGATTGTTTGAGATCCAGACACCTAGATCCTTATGGTTTTCTACTTCTTTTAAGGGAATACCATTCAAGGTGTACTGATAACCTAGATTATTAGGTCCAAAATGCATCACTATACATTTTTGTTCATTAAATAGTAATTTATAATCATCTGCCCATTTAGCCAGGAAATTCAAATTATCTTGAAATAATGTTGCTGATGTTTCATTATGGACAATTGCACCAACTTTGCAATCATCAGCATATTTACAAGACCAGGCACCGGGCAAAGTTTGCATTGATACTAGTAAGATATTAAATAGAATAGGTCACAGTGCTGATCTCTGGGGTACTCACTTGCCACCTTTCCCCATGTTGATTCAAATCCATTATGGATACACATTGTGTATGGTTCTTTAACTATGAGTTAACCCAGTTGATTACATTGGGATGAAATTGGAGTTTAACTAATTCCTCAATCAGAATTTTATGTGATGCTGAGTCAAATGCCTTGGAAAAATCTAAAAACACCACATCAACAGGCATTCCCTTTTCCAATGCTACACTTAAGGGTTCAAAAAAGCTCATAAGATTAGTGAGACATGATCTATCAGGGACAAAGCCATGTTGTGACAGGTCATAAAATTAGATACCTTTAAAGTGATTCAAAATGTATTTTTGTAATAATATTTCCAAGATCTTACCCAGGACACATGTTAAACTAATTAGTCTATAGTTTTTTATGTCATTCTTTCTCCCACCTTTATGTACGGGGGTTACCCTGGCCTGATTCCAAATTTCAATGAATTCTTCTGTTTTCAGTGAAGCATTAAATAGCATGCTTAACTGGCCAGCTATTTGTTGGTTTACTTCCTTTAGGAATTTTGCAGGCATACCATCTGGTCCTGATGAACTAGTGTTTTTTATAAGTTTTATTATTTCAATAATATCTGTTGGATTGAAAATTGGTTTATTGTCTTGCAGGGGAGATAATTCTATCATGATTTCTTCCTTATGTCTATGAACACTTAAAACATATTCATTAAAGGCCTTGGCTATTTGACTTTCTGCAGTTATTACTCCATTATCTTTAGATATAGGTCTTATTAATTTATCATTTTTTTAAGGAACCTATATAGTTAAAGATTTTCTTCTTATTGTCCCCTATGGATGTTGCTAACCTTATCCCCACATTTCTTCTTACACTTCTTATTCTTAGTTTTAAGTCCTTGGTGACTTTATATGACATCATATTTTCAGTATGGAAAAAGAAAGTTAAGTCAACCCTAAACAGCTCTGATGAACCGATTCAGAATGTTTTACTATTGGAGGAAGATGGTGTACAGAAACAATATCTTATTACTGGTAAGGAGGAGATAACCTCTACAAATAAGAAGGCCTCAGAACCTAGGGACTTTAGACACCATTGTACTAGTAGGGACCAAGTAAATAAGGGGAATGTTGCTGCCAAAAATGAAGAATATTTAATAGAAAAGGGATTGATTGTTTCCACTGTCTTCTTCAAGGGCCTCCCCAAAGCCAGAAATGAAAACCCTATTACACTTAAACTAGCAGTCTATAATGTCTGTAAGGGAGTTTTGGGGAACAAGTTTGCATGGGCGGATATTCAATCGGTCTATAGATATAAAGTAGGGAAAGAAATGGGATGGGTCAGTTTGGTAAAAAAAATCCAGTTCTGTAAGACAAACACATTCTCTTAATGAAACAGGATCTAGGTACCCTGGGAATTAATGCCAAGACAACTACTGGAGCAGAAGAGGACTGGTCGCTGGGGAAAATGCAGTCTAAAAGTAAGAAGGAAACAAGACCCAAGGAGGTTGTAAAAGGAAAAGTAGCCCCCAAAACTTCAAAAAAGAATTACCAACTATATGGCTGCCACAGAAGTGGTGCATGAACTGATGCCTGATGATAATATGTTGAATCAAGAAAATAGAAGAAATATAAGAGGGAGATTGCAGAAAGTTATGAGAATAAATATTTGTATAATACTAGATAGCTCAAAGGATATGACCCAAACATCAAATTCCAACATATATTCTGACACAGACATCTATGAAATTAGCACATTTAGCCAACCCAGTCAATCTGATGGGGACAGCTCTGGGGATTCAGTAGAGGGAAACTGACAAAAAACAAACCCTCTGGAAACCCAAGTTTTCAATTTAGACATTCTTAGCTGGAACTTTGCTGGAATTGCTAGTAAGCTTAAGTATGTTTGATGCACAAAATTTCTGGTCTCCCACTTTCTGATTATGCTCCAAGAAATCTGGGCTATAAACATGGAGGCATGCCCGATTAAAGGCTTCTGTCTGTGGGATATCCCTGCAAAGAAACTGAGTAAATGTGGGCACGCCACGGATGCAGTTTGCACTTTGATTAAGATTGATAAAGGTATAAATGCTAAATGTGTAATTAGAGACTGTAATTATGATGGCATGTGTGTAGAAATATCTAGAAAGAGTTTACTCCCATGTATATTGGTTAATATGTATATCCCTTCCCATTCAAAAAAATCCCCTAGAAATAAATACCTCCAGGGGCTGAAAGAAATAATGTTCTCTATCCAAGCACAGAATCCAGGAGCTATTTTTATAGTAGCTGGAGATTTTAATGCCAGAACAGGTAGCCAGCCAGAATGTAAGGGCAACAACCAGAACCTTGATGATATTTTGGATGTTTCTATTAGAACTTCAACGGACTCTAAATTGAATGTACAAGGATGTAAACTGTTAGATTGTTGTAACTCACTCAATTTGAGACTTGTTAACAGCAGATGCGGTGGAGATGAGAAGGGCAATATGACGTTGTCCTGTTTAAATGGTGGCAGTGTCATTGATTAGTTTATGGTGGATGTGCTCTCTTTATCTAATGTTAACCATTCAGAAGTCCTAGATCTCTGGGAAAGTGACCACTGACCCCTCAACATTCTTTTAAAGGGACTTGGAATCTGTGTAAAGATATAGTTTATGGAAATAAAGCAGATGCAGATGAAAATATGATGATATGCAATTCTAGGAAAATTAAATGGACAGATCAGATGGTGGGGAAGGTCCAAAGAACCTTCCAACTGGACAGCCTGAGAGCCCTAAAAAGTAATTGTATATCAGGTATTGGAACCAGCACTCCAGAAATAGTGCGGGGACACTTTAATGAAATAGTTGAAACTATCTCACAGTCACTTTCAAAAGGCACCAGATCCAGGACTCTCAATATGGGGCAAAAAGCAAGATGGTATGATGCTGATTGTAGCAATATGAAAAAATGAATTTCAAAAGTTGGAAGATATATTAGAAACTATAATTTAATTCAAGACAGAGTCAATGAAATATCTTAAAACTGAAAGTAAGAACCAGCCCATCGGCACAGTGGTTGGATTTCCGCTTGTGATGCTGGCGACCGAGTTCGAAAATAGACCTGGGTCATCCAAGAGCTGGCAGGGGGATAAGGATCGAGCATCTCATGGACTACTCTCCTTCTCTGGGGGAAGGGTGCAGTGTGTTACCAGTGCTCAAGGGACCCTTGGCGGATGCTGGGGGCACCACAGTGACCGGCACTAACAAGGACATGAGGGGTGGGATGGATGCTGGCATCATTGCACATTCCCACCCCTTCTTACAGGAGGGAAAAGGCCTGCCCCCCACTGCCTTGATGATACCTGCCCCCCACCTGAAATCTGCTCCCAGGCCAACTCCTGCCCTATCCCATTCATTGTGACACCTTTCAGAGTGTCCGGGTGCCAAGATCCCACCCTGGGGGGTAAAGTCAGTGTGTACCAGGAGAGTGGCTAATATGGGAAGCCGCAGCCGAGGGGTCCATGACCAGGCAGATGGTGCTGGCAGTGGGAGGCACCAAAAAGTATTAAATAAAAAAGACCCAGAATATAAGGAAATGATAAAAGGGAAAAAAGTTAAGTACTATAAAAGCATGTGGTTTAGTATTCAGGAAGCAACTAAGAACAAAGACAATGTAATGTTCCGGAATTTGGTGGCTTTTGGAATGGATAAGAATAGATTTAATATAGAGGCAGTTATACCTGGTGAGGTTGGATACCATCACTTTAAAAAGGTTTTTGGAAACCAATACGTAATAACTAATTATTCGACTCATTTTGGGTCTGATGACTTAAATCCTAGAGATTTAGGTTTTTCAAAACAAGAAATAGTAGCTGCAATTCTTGCCAAGGAGCATAATAAAGCCCCAGGAATAAATAACCTCAGTGGAATCAACGAAGTCCATGAGGGTAGCATCTTTCAGAAAAAGAGATGTGCAAGAACAAGGGGACACAATTTAAAGATGGGGGGGTGGTTCAGGGGCAATGTTAGGAAGTATTTTTTCACAGAAAGGGTAGTGGATGCATGGAACAGCCTTCCTGAGGAGGTTGTGGGGTCTAAAACTGTGGGAGAATTCAAGAATACATGGGACAGACATAAGGCAATTCTTGTGGGAGTAGGAAGAAATAGGCTGTTTGTTAACTAGGATCTGCAGCCTATCCTGTAGGTAGGGAAATGGGCAGACTAGGTGGGCTGAGCGGTCCTTATCTGCCATCAAAGTCAAAGTCTGTGAGTTGAAGAGTTCCAGACAGATCAGGCCTGGTGGGTACACTTACTAGTGCCTCTGTTTCAACTTATTTCCAGAAGCAAAACAATTCCTAAGCACTGGAAAACTGGAAAAATTGTACCTCTCCATAAAAAGGAGGCTTACTAATACCCCATTGAATTACTGCCCCATCATCTTACTGAGTGTTTCCCTAAAGATTTTTTCCAGAATTTTACTGGATAGACTATTGTGTTGAATAGATGAAAAGAATATATTATTCTCATTCCAAGCAGGGTTCCAAAAAGGGAGGTCTACATTAAACCATATATTTGTACTGAATTGTATTCTTAATAAGTAACTTAAACAAAAGAAAATGAAAATCTATGCAGCCTTTGTAGATACAAAGCTTTCATTTGACTCAGTCAATAGAGAAATGTGTTGGCATATATTAAAATCAAACTACATAGAATGTAATCTATTAGATATGTTGATTCTACTCCACAAGTATACAAAACTAAGAGTCAGATTCGGAAAGAATGGGGCATTAAAAAAACAAATTGATGCACATACTGGAGTTAAACAGTGGTGCTTATTAGCCCCTGCTCTTTTTAATATCTATATCAAAGCATTAGTGGAGGATATCTCTAAAATTGACACCTTTCCCCAAAAAATTAACCAAGTTCTAGTGAAAATACTTTTGTACAGGGACCACACCATTATCTTGGCACAGTCACAACTTGGACTGAAAAGGGCATTAGGTTCAGTTAGAGAAATGTTGGTGAACTTGGAATTGTTCCCAAATATAGAAAAAAACAAAGAATGTGACTTTCGGGTCCCAGAAGAAAATGGTAGAACCCTGGAACATCAATGGTATCGTTATAGTAGAGTTAAAGGGATTTCAATACTTGGGGGGTTGCCTTTAGTACAGATTTAAGCTGGAAATCACAAATAACACATACTAAAAAGAATGTTAAAAGTAGCATGTTGGGCATGAACATATTTACTAAATCTTTTGCAAAAGATTCTTTTTCAGCCCTAGACAAATGTTTCAATGCAAAAATTAATATAAAACTTCTTTATGGTGCAGAAGCATGGGGTCTATACGTTAACACCAAAGGACTTGAATCACTTCAAGCTTCCTTTTTAAAAAACACATTGGGTGTTTCCCTATATGTAATGAACAGTGCTGTTCAAGTAGAAACTGGAACTTTGTCTGTCAGAGCCAAAATATTAAAAAGAAACATCTGTTACGTTACAAAAGTAATGAATGCATCCACTGATAGTCTCTTAATCCATTGTAGAAGAGACATGAAAAGTAATTTGACAAAGAATCCCTACTGTTGGTTCATAAAGTTAAACCAGGAGTTAAATAGGATAGGTTTACCCAATGATATTCTGTTAAATCACACCACGGAATATGTAGCTTTCTCCAGACTAGCTATGGACTGCCATCCAGGCAGACTTGGGTAACATCAGAGAATCTGATAGATATAAGGCTTTAAAGTTGACAAAAGAGCTGTTTTGTAAAAAAAAATGTCTTTACTGTGAAAATGCTAAATATAGGAAAGCCTTGACTAAATTAAGGTTTGATTTGTTTGGAAATATATGGAAACCAAATAATGTTCGAATTGTTCATGTTTCATGTTTATGTGATGAAAATGTCAAACTCACTGCTTTACATTTAATGCAGGATTGCTCCAATCTGTTGAAAGAAAAGAAAAAGCTCGTAGATCATATTTTTATGTTGGCTTGCACATGTGCAAGCAACATCTTGCGCAAGCAGCACATTTCAGAGGTGTGTCAGTGTCGGGGAATGAAGGGCATGCTTTAGTAGGTGCATCCCTCATTCCCCAATAAGTCAGCACGCTAGCACTGACACATGCATTATGCAAAGTGGACAAAACTTGTAAGAAAAGTGCCACTGCAATCAGAGACAAGCTCGTCATGTAGCGGTACAGAAAACACACCTCCCGATGTGCCTTTCCTTGTGAAACAGTTGAACAAAAATGACGTTTTACTCATTCACATCAAATGAAAACATTTATTTTTTTTGTACTCTGGACAGCGCTCAAGGTTGTGACTAAAATATTTTGTCCTAAGACAACTTTGCTAATCTCTGTAATTTATCCCACTGATCCAAAATTGCATTTACTCACCAAAGTTCAGAGGCGCCAGTGCAATTCCTGCTGCCAAAAAAACAACTTGACACATACTGCAAAAAGTTTGTCTAGTTCAATAAACCATTTCCTATAAAATTAATGAAAAACAATAAAACTGGGTGTATATGTTCCAACTCCATTTATCTAATGCAAGATAAACCTGCTTTAAGTGAAGCTTTGGAGGCTCTAAGCGCATGTTTGGCTTTGCAGAGATCTTGGCTAAACTACTATCCTTTTATATAACGCCTTGTGATTGCAGAAACATACACACTGTTGTTCTTCCTTTTATTTATTTCTCTCTAGCATTCAAAATGTTCTTCTCTGAAATGTTCCCCATAGAGAAAACAAGTGATCTTCAGGGAACATCTCCATACGGCATCTGTTCCAGCGGGTCACACACAATTAAGCTAACCCCTGTGAAAAGAGAGAAGCTGAACAAATCCCAAAGATGCAAAAAAAGGCTAATATTTTTAGTGGCTTTTACCCTTCCATGTTTTAAAAGCCATATTAGCTGTCATTATGTCAGTGCAAATAGCTAGTACACAAATACATAATGGATATTTTAGCCTTAGGAACATGTGTTGTTAAGTGTGACTGCTTTGAGTGGAAAAGGTAAACAATTTAATTTTTATCAGATGGCTAATGGGCCGTAGATCAAATTGCAGTTGACAATTTTTATTTTTCCATTTCTAAATTCTCTTTAAATCCAAAATTGTGCAAAAAAAAATACAAACAACGTATTCTGGGGGAAGTCACTGCAGTGTCGGTTGTGATGGAATAGTTTGTCTTTCGATTAAACTGCAAGAGACATTCTGCAATGTATGTAAGGGCAGCCTGGGTGAAGAAAAAAGCCTGAACAAAAACAAACTAATCTCTGGTTAGTTATTCACCAACTTCAGGCTCCTTTGACAAAAAATGAAGGGATGTCCTGATTAGTTGTAATTGATAATACTCTTTCTGGTAGACTTTCATTACGGACCATTTTTTTTTGTTTGTTTTTTTGCTTCACTCCCACCTCCCCTTGATTTGCCAATGGTGATCCTTTAAGCCACAGGACAAGTCATCAGAAAGGTCAGAAGAATTAAAATGAATCATCTCTTAGGATGTGAGTCATTTATATTTAGTAATTTTACTTTTGTATATGGAGTGACTGGCAGTGCTCTAGAATAAAAATGGGGTTGGATCAGGGACACTTGGCTAAATAGATCATTCAGGTTTATGCAAAGCAAATGCATTTAGTCCATTTTTGTTCAAATCTGTCTGTGGACAGTAATATAAACACTGTTGCTGCTGTATTCCTCCTAACTAATAAGTGCTGTGTAATAAAGCTGAGAACTGGAAACCCAACATTTTTTGTTAAAACGGGAATAATCTATAAAAAGAGATACATTGCACTAAGAGCAAACAACCAGTAATCATATTAGCTGAATCTCTTAAGTGCCAACAAAATATTAATTCTGAAATTCTGATTAAATCTAAAAGGGATAAATTTTGGCTTGGCCAGAAAGTGTTTCCCCAGATCAGCCCTCGTCCAGTTTTATTCAAAGTGAATAATGTGGCTATGTAGTTTAGATGCTGTGATGGAGTCTGTAAAACAGAAAACAGAGCTGGCAGTTGGAGGCAGAATAACCCCCCTTTAAACAACATCTATGGTACTTTATAATGGAGATGAAGGGAGAAGTAGTATTCAGCTAGCAATTGTAGTATAAATAAAGATGACTGCTTAATGCATGTGTGAATGTTAAAGATTTTCAACAGTTCTAAATTATTTATTTATGCTACTTTTATTTGATTAAATGGTAATCATGGTACATGCCAGATGATCTCTACTCCATTTGTTTCAAACTAGCTAGAAGAAACACCATAAAAGCAACAACAAAAAAACAAAAGCCTCAGCAATGGCAAAGAAGTGTGAAGATAAATAAAATCCTGCTGACAACTCTTTTGGTTGGGGGGGGGGGGGGGGGTACAGTTGGTAATCAGCTTGTAGAGTGCAGCTTTAAATGTCCAGTAGATTTCTCTATCCTAAGTGAAGAAACTCGTTTTCTGTAGAACCTGGCTGATATGCCTGTAGAAGGGCTTTGTGTTGCATGAAAGCTTGTGTTTTGTAAATGTCTTGTTCGTACAATAAAATGCATCAAATCACCCACGTTGTTCAGCTTTATATGGGAATGGTTGAAAGAATGTGCTGCTGGTAACACTAAATTATGTCTGCTGAAAATAATATATTGCTCACTTGTCATGCCAAGTGCTAACTAACATCTAAATTAGATTAAGGCTGTCCTTAAAGCTTTGTTTGTACATAACAGCAATCATCTGCCTATACCAGTAGGGGAAGTGAAGGTTGAGCCTGTTATGTCCAGTGATTGAGGGGGGGATACTATGCATTGGTCTGGTGCTTGGAAGGGGGAACTATTTTTGTTTGCTGTTTGTTTTTTTTATTTATTTATTTAAGATTCAGATTAATGTTTTTGAGCCAGAGGCTCATTTAGAAAGGTTCCAAGTCAGGTGACACAATACAGAGCCATTGAGTAACATCAGTGAGAACACTGTACAGAGAAAGGAACAAGGGTGACACATAAGTAATAATACCCAACAGTGTGGGCGTTATTGGGATATAACAGACCGCCCAGGGGTGTAATGAGGCCCAACGCCGAAGGTGGAGGGCCTTATAGCCCCTGGAAGTTCTTTATATCCCATAATGCCCACCCTGGAGGGTATTATTACACTTAGATAATGGGTTCCAGATGTGATCATTTAACAAAATATCGAAGAAAGTAAATGCACATATAAAAAATAAGTAAAAAGCAAGTAGAAATATTGTTTGCTGTAACGTAGTGCCTAATGTGAAGTGCTGGAATTAGCACTAGAGGTCGCTGCGGTGTATTTATTTATGCTGTTTGGGATTAACTTGTCCTGCTGGTTTATGAGCATCACACACACACACACACACACACACACACACACACACACACACACTTGAATAACGCTCTATGGCGGAAATGTAGCCTGTTAGTGTTTAAAGAGAGGTACTTGTTTTTTAATGTGGGATGGCGTGAGTGTGCAGCTCAGTTGAAAAGTGAGGAGATGCATTACTGGTAGTGCGAGTAGGTTCAGAGAGTGAAAATGGGGCACGGAAGGTCGGGAGGTGGAGTGAGTTGGCAGGTATTTAAAAAAAATTTTGTTTATTTTGGCAGTGCTGAGAAGGAGCAGCAAGCAGTTTGGGAGGCCATATCAGGCTGTTGGTGGAATTTTTATTCAGCAGAGTGGTGGGGCGGGGCCCGGCTGGGGGCTGTTGTGTCAGTAAGTGTGGAAAAAATGGTGGCTGGCAAGTTTCGGGTGCCGGACGATTGAACTGGCACTTGTTTTCAAGCAGGCCGCTGTTAAGAAATAACGGCCCGGGTGGCAGGGTGTTTCAGCCAATCCGGATGCTAGTTTCAGTCTAGCCATTATCTAATAGACAACAATAAACATACAAAAGTGAAACAGCTGGTGGCTACTTAACAAAATCTACAGGTTACTAAGTGCAATGAACAGGTTCCTAAGTGCAACTGGGCAGAAACAGGCAAAGCAGCCGCTTGCCTGCGGTAGCGAGGAATTGCCACATAGGGGAATTAGAGGGTCTAGACAGATCCAGGACAAGGATGATATAAGCTGGAGGGGTGCAGCCAGGAAAGCATTGTCAGGTGGTGGGGGAAGAAGGAGTAGGGGGAGCTGTTCAGGACAGTATGGGGTGCTGGGGAATGTGGAAGGTCCTCAGGTGGCATTGATAAGGGCTAACAATTGCAGGTGGTCTCACGTGCCAGCAGGTTGCAGAGTGCGGATTTGAACTGGCTGATTTTGATGGATCCAAGGAGTTCAGTAGGTAGGTCATGAAGCCATTTAGGGCTCCTGTAGAAGAGGGATCATTGTGCAAGTGTGGAATGCTTAAAAGGCACTAGGAACACTCGTTTGGTAGCACTTCTGGTGTTGACGGTTGGGTTAATTGAACTACTGTAGAATAGATCTTGTTACTGAAAACCAGTGGCACTACCCCACTCGCCCTGTAGGTACTGTGAAAAAAAATGTATTAATGAGAATGGTTATGGTTCTAGTCCCTGAAGTGCTACTGTCAAACTACTTGATGTAAATGACTGCAGTGTTTCTCTACTTACAGTTCAGCAAGCAGTGCAGAGAGAGAGAGGGAGGGAGAAAGTTTCTACAGTTTTAAACAAGCGTTATGCTGGACCCATACTTTTTCTTGTATAAAATTATTTTAAATTGTTGGCCCCATTTTGTTACTGTTCCATCTTTACTTGCCTTCTAATAAACATTTCTATACTTCTATTTAGTTACACAAGGATAGTGACTATCGTTTCAGAACTATATGATATAGTTTGTCCCTCTCAACCACAAAGCCCTGAAGTAGAACAAGCACACAAACTATGACAATATGGATAACCGAGGACATAAACTGTATCATACAATTCTAGTAAGGTCTGTTTCCACCAGTGTCTCACTGGGTTTACCAAAAGGCCATTCAAGAGAGAACAATACCAAAATGCAAACTACTGTTTGAAAACAGCTTCTACATAAATAGCTAGTACAGGAAATGCAGTTCTCCTTTTAAAGGGCTAAACCATGATTTTCTGAAAATGTGGAAACTCGCCTGAATATGACAAATTGTCACTTGTAGTAAGGAAATGTAGGTTAAAATGTATTGACTTTTTATTATATAAAATTAACTTTGGCAAATCATTAGCCCAATCAAAGGATTGTGAGCATCAGAACCGGTCCATAGTAAAATCCTTCCACACGTTTGCTAAACAATCTCAGAACTACTGAACATCTCGTGGTGTTAAGCATTGCACTGTGCAATGGCTGTTCCTTACAGTGATTGTGAAGACAATGTGTGACTTTGTTATTTCTGCTCAAGAAGACCTAGGGGGTGCAGGCTGATGTAACTAGAGTCCCTTCTGACCATTACTATGCATTTACTTAGCTTATGATAGATGGTTTGCACAGTAGGCACAATGAACTTTAACATCATTTTGTGACTATTTCCTCTTTATGTATAGCACAGTATACAATACCTTTCTTAATCCAATATGGTACAGAACTGTCACAGACGAGAGGTGTAAAGGATATGGGGGTCTACAGGGCATGAAGGGTCTCACAGAAGGGTTTTGCACAGGGTCTCAGAATGGATAAGGCCGGCCCTGATAGCCAGCACAATTCTTTTAACATCTGTCTTCAGATGTGTTTTTTAATCCACTACCTTAACTATCAGCATCAGCGTTGTGGGGCAAACTTCCAACCAGTGCTCAGTTGTTTTTTTTTAAACATACTTCTATTTTACCACCTGCTGTGGTGTGTTACTGGTGGGGGCATCCAGCCACTAGCTCTGCCTGATCAGAGAGCAGCAGGCTCACATGCATAATGGAGGATCCAGTGCGGCTGTCCATTGACCCGTTGGAGGGCCCCCCATGCCACTCCAAGCCTGGCCGGCCCCGGATCCCCCCCAGCGTGATTCCATGATAGTCCTCTAGGCAGAACAGAGCATGGCCATCAAGCTGCACGGTCATGCCCAGCCATTTTCCTCCTTTTAGATCCCCTGGAGTATGGACGTGCAATGATGTTCTAAGGCACGATGTGCCAAAGTCTGCCACACTCCACCCTATGTTGCACCAGCCCTGTAGTGCTCACCAGTCATCACCAGGGGCAACTACAAAGCAGTGGAAGCCCTCATCCCTCCTCGGGATAGGAGAGCAGTCTTCCAGATGCTTGACCCTATCCCTCCCCTGCCAACCTCTTATGACCTGGGTGCATTTCTGAACCCAGGTCACCACCATTGTGCAAAGTGTGGCATCCTGTGCCTCAACCCTAGGGTCAGCTAGTGCTCAGATTTTTGTTTTTGTGTATATTTATTTATCCTCCTGGGACACCTCTCTGCCCCCGGAGCTCCTCGCATCCCATCCGGGGATCCGGCCACCATCCGTATTGACTGGGACAACTGGCACTCTGAAATCCCTGTGGCTTGCCCCCCCACAGCAGGGTGGCAGGGAGCCCCCTAACTCCCCACCCTCACGGATCCAGTCCAGGTACCAGCTCCTGACAAATACTCATGGATGGCCATCAAGCCGCGTGAAAGGTGCCACCTTTTTACCTTGCTCACTCCTCCCCTCCCATTGCAGAGCCATGGGCAAGCAATGACGCCAGTGGGGGCAGAGGAGCATGCATCCACACACTTCTCCCCAGGCATCTGCCCAGACTCCTCCTGATGCTGTCACCCCGTGCCCTGATCCCCAGTCTCTGACAGGGGGCAATCAGGCATCAGGAAATGAAATCTCCCATCCCTGGAGAAGGAGAGCAGTCCAACAGATGCTCTATCATTCTCCTCCCCACCAACCCCCGGTGACCCATGCTTAGTGCTCAGATATTTGATACAGTATGTGTGTGTGTGTGTGTGTGTGTGTGTGTGTGTGTGTGTGTGTGTGTGTGTAAATATTTTATATGTCATATACCAAAAACAAATAAATGCACCCAGTGTTTTCAGCTGCTTTAACATGTAGTTACAGCTGACAATCTATTGCCAAGAGTTCTAGCATGCAGTGTGCTCTGATTTCATCATAAAGGAATCACAGGTCATGCCTTTTGTGAATACTGTATTTTTTTATTTGATATTTTTATTTCGACTGCTCAATGCATAACCCAAAACAATGACAAGACATGGGAAGACAAATGCAGAGAGTGCACTTACCAGCCAAAGAGGACTTCTGGACCAAAAACGGGTGGATGAACATATTTTTATTTTATGCAGTTTACTCAGTGCAGCAAGGTGTGTGTGTGTTTGTGTGTGTGTGTGTGTGTGTGTGTGTGCTTTCACATTTCATCGGGCCACCTGAGATGGCTTTTGAAAGTGTCTACTGTGAAATGCAGAGCAGTAATTTAGACAAAATCCTCACTGTATATTAATGAAAGCCAGCCCCATGGCAGTAACTATCCTCCCCCCATTCAATGTTTACACCATGAGACCCACTAGCTCATGGTTAGGGCTGGCCCTAGCCATTCTGGGCCTGTGTGAACCTCCTAGTTGGAACCCCATATCAGAAGTCGCGAAGCCCCAAAGGCACATCATCATACCTATCATGGCTTCCCATTAGCTTAATTTTGAGCTACTTTTGTGCCATTTTTATGCTGGCTTACATGCGTGTGCAAGCAACATTTTGTGCTAGTAGCGCATTTCAGAGGTGTGTCAGTGTTGGTGAATGCAGGGCACACTTTAGTAGGTGCGTCCCTCATTCCCCAATGAGCCAGCATGCTATCACTGACACAAGCATTATGTAAAGTGGACACAACTTGTAAGAAAAGTGCCGCTGCAATCAGAGACAAGCTCGACATGTGGCAGCTCAAAATAACATGCTTCCCAATGTGTCTTTCCTTGTGAAACAGTTAAACAAACATGGTGGCAGCAGTTGTTGCAGTCTGCCACACAAGCCCCAGAAAGCTGACTACAAGGGTGCCCAATTCACCTGTTATCATGTCCAACACCCCCCCAAGATTGTGTGGCACACTGGAAGCCCACCCTAGTGTGCCTCCACATAATGGAAAGCCAACAATGTTGGCATATTCCTGCCATCGCTCCACCCCCATTGTGTGGCACACTGGGATCCCACCCCAGTGTGGTGAACATCAACCCTCCCAAACTCTTGGGGCACACTGGGAGCCCACCCAACTGTGCCCAAAATTTTTTTTATTTCACCTGTAAAGAAAGAAAACCATCCGCAGTCTTTTTCTTTTTCTTCCTGCACCTGAAACAAACGGGATGGTTCCTTGCTGTCGGTGGTGCCACCTCCCCCAACCCACACCCACCCCACCCCACCTCCTCAGACACCCCCTCATCCCATACTTGCCTACAGAGGTCTGGTGCTGTGATCTACAGTGGAGCAGGAATAAGTCTGCATTCTTAAAAACTGACCACGGGCTGAAGAAATGCCGGTAAGCTGCATAATGGCATAAATGGGGAGGTTTCAATGTAGGTGGATATCTCAGTCATGTTTTTGAATTTTGCCTCCAAATTTTCAACATGGGGTTCTTGGGACTCCACCTCATGAACACATGCACTGTCATCTCATTATTCTGTCCCAAAAAGTCACTTCTTGGTCACTGACTGGAATCACCTTTTGGGACTGATTGATGAAACAACAGTACCACTGTTCATGAGGTGGGGTCCCAAAAAGACAATCTTGTAAATTTGGTGGAAAATTAAAAAACAAAGACTGTGTTACAAGTGTGCATTGCACAGTTTCTACGCGTGCTTGTCACTTTGACAGTTATTAATATTTTCACTCCAGATTTTCAACATTGCCAGTTTTTCATACCTCCTTATGAACAGTACAGCTTTCATTTTTCACATCCTACCCAAAATGTGTTTTCGTGCATGTGGCACACAATGGTGTGGTTGCTGTGTGAAATCAATGTTTAGGACACATCAACAAATTCACAGTGACACTGTTCATTAGCTGAGGTTCCACAATGCCTATGTTGAAAATTTGGTTAAAAAAATCCCCAAAATAATCACATTATGGTCATGCATTGCTCAGCTTCTATGCACTCTCATGAGTTCACCAATTTTTCATATTTTAACTCCAGATTTTCAACATTGCCATTTTTTACATGTCTTCATGAACAGTTCAGCTGTCATCTTTCACATCCTGTTCAAAATGTGTTTTCACACCTGTTACTTCAAATGGCACAGTCCGCTGTGCAAAATCACATTTTGACTAACGAACTCATAGTGCCACTGTTTATGAGGTGGGCTCACAAAAAGCCCATGTTGAAAATTTGGAGTGAAAATACCAACAAATGCCCATGGTCTTAGCATTTCTAACTGTAACACCCCACCTTCTAGAGACTGACAGGCATAAGCAGTGTGACTTGGCATTATTGACTGTAATGCTCACACCATTCCACCCCCACCATGCAGCCAACTGACAGGCATTAAGGTGTGCCTTTGACTCTTCAGCCCCAAAATTCACTCCATTCTCCTACACTGCACCCATCTCAGCATATTTCCTTATGGAATGTGGTTAAAATATGGCCAAACACCCCAAGTCACACCGCAACACTTATTAGTGTCTGCGGGGTTGGGTGAGGGTAAATGGCATGAGCATTACAGTCAAAGACCCAAAGGCATACCCCAATGCCTATCACTCTCAGCAGGTGGGGGTGGGGTTGGCATCAGTTCACTACTTCATTGCCATTCCTATTATGCATCTCTCTAGCTCCTGCACATCCAATGCCAATGCCAGCAAGCCAACATTCAGCATTGACAAATTCTTGTTAAGATAGGGTCAGATGTTACCTATAAAAGCTATACTATTTTTGACTCTAACCAAAAAACGATATACAAATATTTGCCCTAGCAAGTTATGCACATAAGATAATGTATAAATTTCAATGAATACAATTGCTTGATAGCTATGAACTATATAAGTGATAAGTTGCTCTTACCAACAAATAAGTTTTAAGTACAGTGGCCATTTTATGGAACTATGTCATGGGAGATGTGCAATAAGATGATGTTTTTTTTATCTCAGTATGTAATATGGATATGTACAGTATGTGTAATTTTGTATTGTTTAATTGATTTATGTATGTAATAACTTGTTTTTAAACATATTTTAATAAATTTGATCTGAAATAAGCTACCACATTAAGTGAGATAAATAATCACATAATTCACACTATTACAGTTTAGGTGTGGAAAGTATATATTCTTCAAAACAATTATCTGTTTGAATATACAAAAGGATTAGCAATAAAATTCAGCACATCTGAAAAGAGTTCTAAGGTGTGTTTATACTTGTCCTGCTACTGCGCTGCCAGCTGCATCGCTTAGAATCCATTCAGTCCAAAATGTTACTGGGCAGCATTTACACACCAATGGTGTGCTTCAGTGCAGGAAGACTTCCTGCATTTTTACAATATTTCTGCCAGGACTGGGGCCGGGGGTGGGTGTACATTCATGGAATGAATCAAATATATATTTTCTTATGATGTGTTTCTCTGGAAGACCTTCGATTTTTTGTTTCTCATTTTTATTTTATACTTTTTAAAAAGTGCAGAAAACACCTTGGGATTTGAATATGTAGTTTTAATGTGCAAGCACACACACACACACACACACACACACACGTTCAATAAAGGAATTCTTTAATAATTTAACTTTGTCAATAACTTTAGCTTTTCACCTTTCCAACTTCCCATGCATATATAAACTTCTTGCACTTAAAATGGTGAATATGTTTCCATGTCAGTGTCAGTGGCTCAGCAGGTTGCACACTCAACCATGAGGCCAGAAGATCAAAAAGCTATAGGTTCTTTTCCCACACCAGGCAGTTGGGTTAAATTCCAATACTGACACTGTGGTGCAGCATGAGGGGGGTGCCACACTCCTGAGGTGCCGTCTTTCAAATGAGATGTTAAACCAAGGTCCCATCTGCCTATTCTGGTGGTCGTTCAGGTGGATGTTAAAGATCCCATGGCACTTCTCGAAAAGAGTAGGGGAATTTTGTTTTATTTAAAACAAATTCCGGAGTACAGAAATAAAAAAGATGGGGGGGGGGGTATATAAAAATTAAAACAAGTTAAGAAAACAGGAAAAAAAAACTGCAAGTTAATACTTCACTTGTACCATAAATTATTAGTAGTAAGCAGAGGAAAGCATAAAGAATCATAATAACCACAAATATTGTACCAACCATAATACTGTATCTTATTTCAAATCATCTTTTATACCTTAAGGAGATTTGTAGATCCTTCAAAAAATGTGCCCAGAATTCCTACAATTTGCTAGGTGAGGTTTTCTTTACATTTAAATAAAACACCTCCTGTAAAGCAGAATTCACCAAAGAAAAAAATGAGATGCAGGATTTCCGAAGCTGGTGGAGCACCAACTTGCATCTGGATTGCCACAAATAAAATTTTAGACAAGCCAGAAAAACTTGTAAGGTGCTAATATTATACTCCTGAAGTGGCCCTGCAAACTGACCTAAGAATAAACCTGCATAAGTGACATGTTCTAACCATGGAAGCTTCCATTTCTGAGCAGCATAATTGCAAAACTCTTTACTAATAGTACACTGTAAGAAAAAGTCCTCTAATGGAGTTTGCCCTTTAAGGGGCAGACCATGTTGTCCTGGTGTACCCCTTCCCTTCTTTTGATAATGGTTGTGCTCAGAGGGGAGGGGAGAGGGAAGGGGAGGGACCAGGTACAGGACTATGGAAGAGGTAACAGGAAGGGGAGGGGAGAAGGGAGGTACTTAAAGGACAGCACAAGGGTGGCTCAGCCACTTTTTGCTGGAATTTTGATTTAGCATCATCTGCAGCACGTCAGATTGGCAATACAATTTTTGGGTTTCACATAAGGTAAGGTTGATAATGTTTAAAGGACTAAAGCAAAGTGTTTTGGTAGGAATAATAACATCACAGCATTTAATTGAATTGGAATATGCTAGAAGGCATGCGATACAGCAATTGTTGAGAGCCAGTTCTTTAAACAGCCATGGAAACGTGGTTTAGCCTTATGAAATAAGAATTGCTGGTGGATCATTTAAAAAGGGGAAAAAACAGCTGATGTTGCTCAGGCGGTAGTCATGGGCAGGGGACGGTTGGAAGGAGCAAGTGGAGATGACGGCTGCCCCAGTAGGAATGAAGGGGAAAAGCCGGGTTTGTGCAAAGCGAGGCTCTAGCGCCCTACAGCAAGGATGGGAGTCGGAATCTCATCGGGGTAGCCTATGGCTTTGGGGTTTTTGAGATGCACATGGTCGCGCTTGAGGCCTCGCGGCGTGACGTCACACGCCACGTGGTCCTCATGATGAAGGTGGCCCAGCTTGGGGGCTTTTCAGGCTGGGGAAGCCTGCACTGGGTAGGAGAAGAAGTTGCAGTCCAGGAAAAGGCTTAGGAAAGGAGAGACAAGCTGGAAGTGCGTGGGAGGCCATGCGGCGTGATGTCACATGCCGCGCGGTCCTCGTGAGGAAGGTTGGCCCAGCTTTGTGATCTTGTGGGCTGAAGAAGCCTGTGCGGGGTAAGGGAGGTAAGCGGCAGGCCTGGAAGAGGCTTCAGTGAGGGAAGATGAGTGGGAGCGCGTTAGGAGGCCACATGGCATGACGTCACACGACGCGCGATACTCGCGCTCTCGAAGGCACAGGTTAAGGCGTGGGCATGTACAGCAGGGCAGTATGCAGTCTCAGAATGGGAGCTAACTCCTATAACTCCCACGAGGTTACTTGGTGACTATGGAAAGAGCGTGGAGGGAAGGGGGACTTGGAGTGAAGTCCTTCCACGTGGTGATCAGGCTGGAAGGGAGAGGGGCAAGGCCCTCGCTTGGGCGACATTGAGGGGAATATGGAGAGAGGGAGAGAGAGGGGACCCGAGATGAAGCATCGCACTGTTTGGGGCTTATTAACAGGGTTTTTCTGGTCGGCCTGTGGCTTATCGGCACAGGGGAGGCATCGCGGGGACATGGTGGATGCGGGTTGCCGGGGGGGGACGGGTACTGTTACATGCAGATCATGCCAGTGGGGCGATGAGGCCCGGGGATCGGAGTGGACAGGAGGGCAAGCTACCGGTTTTGGTGGATGGCCAATGACTAGGGGGGACCTTTGGTTCCCCAGGGTAGCCAATAGTCAAGGGTATGCCCCTCCGGGCGTATGAGGTTTGTTACTGGGTATGGGTCTACAGTGGACGGCAGGAGTTGAAGGGACACCATAGTTGGCATCGCAGGGCACAAAACCCATGTATAAGAGGGCTCACAAGGAGGGGAGACCCAGGGGTATATAAAAAAAAAAAATTTGCATCCTGACCGTGGGAAAAGGGATTTATGGTGTGTTGGTCAGCATAACGGATAAGAGAAGGTGTAATTGAGGTACAGACATGCAAATAATGCTGTTTCTTTCTATACTTGTTTTCACATAGCAGACAGGACAGACATGGCACCCAGGAAGAGCAAGCCATCGAAAGAGGACACCTTCAAGGCTATTATTGACCTAGCAGAAAAAGCGAACAGAATGTGGGAGCTGGTGGAGGGGGAGGAACCGGGGAGGACCGGGAGAAGAGAAAAGCAGGCACCGGGAAGGGCGGGAAAGGGAAGAGGCCAGCCAGAGGGCCACTCTGCCCCACTAAGGTAGTGCCGCCAGGGGCGGTGGCTGGCAAGGCGGTCAACCCAGTACCTGCACGGCCGGTGGACCCAGTGATGCCAGTGCCCAGCCCTGATCAGAGGGGCACCTCCCCGGTGGGACCTGGACATGAAGCTCAGAACAAGGGGTCCGGCCCACAGATCCCAGTAGCTCACCCTCCACCTCCATTTCAGTCACAAGAAGCACCAGGGGGACCTGGCAAGGACTCCAGGCAGCGTGGCCAGGAGATGGTTACAGGTAACACTCCCAGCGCAGTAGGGGATAGTATAAAGGAGTATATAGGACAAATCGTAGTGGCACTGGGAGCGGGTGGACTAGGGCAGATGGAATCCACTATAGCAGAGATTAGGACAGGAGAGACTTTGAGAGGTTTGGAGAGAGAGGGGCAAGGCACAAGAGAGGTAGGCACACAGGGGATGAGATTAGGCGAGCACATGCCACTAGCCACGAAAGAGAAAATATGGAAAGGAGAATATGTAGATATACTTGCTTTTGTGAGCCAGGAAGCGGTGGCTAGATATGAAGAGGCGGAGAGCATAAGTAAGAAGGAGATGGCATCGGCCATACTGTTATTCGGTAAAAAAGAGGAAGATAAATTCACAAAAGGAAAGACTTGGGACGGGTGGTTTCTAGGTTTCGCCATCTTTTCAGCCATTGTACTGGAAAAGAGGCTGGAGCTAGGCATCCCGCTCATTACTTATTCTTCAATAATACGAAAAGCAAAAGCGAGGGGGGGTGGGATGGATATACTATGATGAAAGTTTTCGACAAATAATGGTGACATTTGGGGATGTAAGATGGGACACCAAGCAGATGGATTTATGGACAGATTACATAACAGATCAGTCCACATCTGAGGGCGGGTGGAGCAAAAAGGTTGTCACACCACAGAGGTGCTGCTGGGCCTATAACAGGGTCTCATGCTCGTGGCCTCAGTGTCGGTTCCAACATGCCTGTTCAAAATGCGGAGGGGAACACCCTGCATGTAGGTGCAGAACGGCAGGGGCACATGGTACACAAGGTCTGGGGGGACAAGGGTCAGGCCAGCAGCTTTTTCGGGAGGGCCAAGGGTTTAAAGGGCAAACATGGAGCGGGGGGAAGGGCAGGGGCTATGGGGGCAGAGGGGGTCAGACCCAGTGAACCAAGGAAGGTTAGACAGGGAGGAAGGGAGGAGCCGGGGGAAGGGGACAAGGGGCGCAGCAGGGAGCAATTCGACTTGGCCAGATCCCCCATCAACCTGTCAGCATGGGTAGTTCATCTGGCCAGATATCCTGACAGTAGCATACGGGACATGATTTTAGAGGGTTTCAGCGCAGGTTTTTCATTGCAGTCAGAGGGGCCCAGGCAAGCAAGAGAAGCAAACAACCTGGGGTCTGTGATAGGGAAAGAGGAAATACTCAGACTAAAGACTGAGAAAGAGAAAGCAGTGGGTAGGGTAGAAGGCCCATTTAGCACTCCCTCATTGGAATGCATGCGAATATGGCCTATGGGTTTGGTACCCAAAAAACAAGAAGGGGAATTCAGGGTGATCCAGCACCTGTCCTACCCGGTAGCGGAGTCGATGAATGACTTCATCCAGGAGGAGCACACGAAGGTGACATACGCGACTCTGGAAGACGCAGTCCGGATAATCCGTGCCACAGGCGATGCATGGATGGCAAAGACAGACATAGAATCTGCCTTCAGACTGCTGCCAGTTAGGAGGGAAGACTGGGACCTGTTGGGGTTTAAGTGTGGAGGTCAGTTTTATTTTGACAAAGCAATGCCAATGGGTGTGCCACGGCATGTGCCACGTTTGAGGCATTCAGCACATGTTTACAGTGGATATTTCAAGAAAAGTTGGGTTACAAGTCAGTCGTCCATTACCTGGATGATTTTCTCCTCATTGGGAAAGGAGAAAGGGAGACACAGAAAATGCTGGGTAAGTTCCAGGATTTGTGTAAAGAGCTAGGAGTCCCATTGGCACCAGAGAAAACAGAGGGGCCCAGCAAGGTCATGGAATTCCTCAGAATAGAAATAGATGCCGGGAATGAGGTGTTTAGGCTGCCGGGCAAAAAGGTGAGGAAGTTGAAGGAACTAATACGGGTACATACCAGCAGGAGGCGGGTGCAGCTGAAACTGGTACAGCAGGTGCTGGGGCACCTGAACTTTGCATGCAGAGCCATAGGGCCAGGGAGGGCGTTCACGAGGAGGTTAGCCAGAGCCACAGCAGGGGTTACCAGACCACATCACTGGGTGGACCTGACATGAGGGGTCAGAGAGGATTTTAAGATATGGGAACCATTCCTAGAGGAGTATAATGGTTTTTCGTTCTGGCAGGAGGAGTGGTTGTACAACACAGACCTTGACCTCTACGGATGCAGCAGGAGGAATAGGCATGGGAGGATACCTAAGGGCAGGTGGTTTGCAGAACCATGGCGGTCAGTTAGGTAAGGGCGGGAGAGTGAGAGATATAACTTTGCTGGAGATCATGCCCATATGGACATGTACCTTGGTCTGGGGGGAAGCGTTGAGGGATCAGAAGGTGACATTTTGGTGCGACAACAGGGCGGTGGTTCACGCGCTAAACAATAAGGGGGCAAAGTCGGAGACAGTCATATAGGTAGTACGACAGTTAGTTTTAAGGGCTTTGCAGCTGAACATGTCTTTCAGAGCAAAACACATAGAAGGGGTGCACAATAACCTGGCTGACAGCCTTTCCCGTCTGCAGCTGGACCATTTCCAGGAGCTGGCACCAGCAGTGGAAGAACAAAAGACACCCATACCAACGAACGTATGGGACATTGGCAAGAAGGAGCAGAACTGCTGTTTCACAGCTTATGGGCACCTCAGACTCTGAGGGCCTACGACGGGGCCTGGAGGGTCTTTCAAACATTCAGGGCAGAACACCAGATGGAGGTAAGTAGGCCACCCTCGGAGGAACATCTAGGTATGTTCACAGTGGAACAATGGCAGAAAGGGACTGCTCAAGCCACAATGGGGGTTTATTTGGCAGGGATCAGTGTGATCTGCAGCCTGAAAGGATGGCGTGACCCAACAAAATCAATGCTCATCAGAAGGATGATGCAGGGCTGGAGTAGGTTAAGGAAAGGGCCAGGTGATAATAAGAGGCCGATAAGGGAGCAGTGGCTCTTGAAGTTGAAGGAGGCACTCCCTGCAGTATGCACAACAAAGGAGGAAGCCCAGCTATTTCACACGATTTATGTGATAATGTTCGTGGGGGCTATGAGAGTGAGCGAGGTGGTAGGCCATGGGAAAGACGACAGGGACGGAGGGGTGGAATGGAAGGATGTGAGCTGGGGGACAAGGGAGATACGGATCAAGATAAAAAGGTCAAAGACTGACCAAAAAGGGCAAGGGTGCATGATAAAGCTGAGAAGACGGTCAGAGATTGGGATATGCCCAGTACAGGCCCTGTGGGTTTTCGCCGCAGGGCAAGTGACCAGGTCAGGGTAGTTATTTGTACATGGCGATGGAAAAAAGGTCACCAGCTATCAAATTATGGCAGTACTGAAGAAGGGCATGGGTTTTCTGGGGGAAGACCCAGTTAATTACTCATCCCATTCCCTACGGATTGGGGCAGCCTCACAGTGGGCAGCTGAGGGTGAACCCATGAAGGGGATTTTGGAGAAAGGGTGCTGGCAGTCAGCCAGTTACAAAAGGTACATCAGAGCCCTGAATTAAAAAAAAAAAAAAAGAGGACAATGGGGGGGGGGAGAAAATAATTCAATGATAGCACTGAATGTGGATGAAAATTAACAAATCTTCTTTGCACCCCATAGGTAGAGGAAGGAGCACAGAAGTCTGGATCTGCGGCCATTCCTATATTTACTGGGCTGGTAAGAGAACAGAGAAGAAAGCTGGGGGAAAGCAGTTGTACCAAGATGCAAGACAGTGTAGGTTGGTGTGGCACGGCCTACGAGGGATGAGATGGGCACAGCTTCTGCCTGCCTTGAAAGAACTCAGTGGACATCGGCCCAGTCCAGACCTCATCATCATACACCTAGGGGGCAATGACCTGGCAGGCAGACCATGGGTACACACATACTTACAGATAAAGAGGGACCTAGTGACAATAAGACAGTGGTGGCCTCGGGTATGCCTGACCTGGTCGGATATGATTCCATGAAGGGTGTGGAGACAAGAACATAGCCACAGAGCAGTAGAGAGGGCTAGGAGGAAGATGAATAGGTGAGTAGGGACATTGATAAGGCAGATGGGAGGGCAGGTGATACTTCGGGGAGTAGAGGAATGGGTGGATGATTTCTATAGGGCAGATGGGGTGCATTTGTCAGACATAGCAATAGACATGTTTAACACGGAAACAATGGGTTTCATAGAAGAATGGAGGAAGCAGAATGAAGCCGGGGAATAAAATAAAATAAAAAGATATAGAGGGGGAGGAAGGAGAGTAGCACATCCTTGAGGTAAGGGAGGATGATACCTAAGTTGGGGAAGCCAGTCATCCAACGCAAGCTGGAGACTGGCTAGTGGGGGAAAAGGGGGGGAGGATGGGAGAGGGGAAGAAAAAGGAATAACACAAGTGGAGGAAGAGAACAAAGGAGAGAGCGGTCTCGGTTTTCACCGTTACTTCACAGAAAAGGAGAAGAAGAAGGCACACAGGTTTTTGCCTGGGGGACGGATAATCAGAGAGTGAGATATGGATGGAAATAAATGGAAATTATGGAAATATGATATAAAGAAACGAGAAATGGAATATGGATTATGAATTAAAATAAATTAATTGCCATTCTGAGCACAACAACAAACAACAGTCTCTGTGTTTTTTGTGGGAGGGAAAAGGGGGGAATCCTGGACAATGCCTAACTCCATAGCACATTCAGGAAAAGGGCAAGAGCATCCTGATATGCTTTATACTTATGGTTCCCTCGCACCATAATAATAAAAGTAATAGTAAATGGAGTCCACTCTGAAGAAAGGGGGGTTACTAGTGGGGTACCACAGGGTTCAGTATTAGGACCGGTCCTCTTCAACGTCTTTATAAGCGACATTGCAGAGGGACTGGAAGGAAAAGTATGTCTCTTTACAGATGACACAAAGATCTGCAACAGAGTTGATGCACAAGGTGGGGTGGAAAGGATGAGAAGGGATTTGGCAAGGTTAGAGGAATGGTCAAATGTATGGCAGCTTAGATTCAATGCTAGGAAGTGCAAGGTAATGCACCTGGGAAACAAAAACCCAGGGGTAGAGTACACAATGGGGGGTGAGATACTAACAACAACAAAAATTGAAAGGGACCTGGGGTAGCATATCAGATGACCTAAAGATGGGCAAGCAATGTGAGAGAGCAGCAAGGAGGGTGGGGGATACTGGGATGCATAGGAGAGGCATCACCAGTAGAAAACAGGAAGTTATTATCCCTCTGTACAGACAGCTGGTCAGACCCCATCTGGAGTACTCGTGCAGTTCTGGAGACCCGATCTCCTAAAGACATAGACAGGATGGAAGCTGTCAGGAGGGCAACTAAAATGGTGCAGATTCTGCACCAGAAGACATAAAAGAGAGACTTAAGGAGCTTAATAGGTAAAGCCTCGAGGAAAGAGGAGGAGGGGGACATGATAGAAACTTTCAAGTACCTCAAGGAATCAACAAAGTCCAAGAGGTAGCATCTTTCAAAAAAAGAGGTGTGCAAGAACAAGGGGCTAGATTTGAAGATAGAGGGCGGCTCAGAGAGGTAATTTAAAGGTATTTTTTCACAGAGGGTTGTGGATGCATGGAACAGCCTTCTGGAGGAGGTTGTGGAGTCAAAAACAGTGGTGGAATTCAAGCATGCATGGGACAGTCATAAGGCAATTCTAGGGGGTTGGGGTAGGAAGAAGTAGGCTGCTGGTTAACTAGGATCTGCAGCTTATCCATTAGATAGGGAAATGGGCAGACTGGGTGGGCCAAGCGGTCCTTATCTGCCGTCAAATTCTATGTTTCTATATTTCTATACGCATTCAACCACCCATAGGCACAAGGTCATACTACAGCCCACATTTGGGGGTCTTGTAGTTGGTCTAGGACCAACTGCTGTTATCCTGCCAGGCAATTTTTAAAATTTGGTTTTGAAATACAGATAAATCCCAGTATAGAGTCATATAGTGTTTTCCTACCTAATTAAATAATATTCTGCTTCCCCACTTTCCACTTTATAATTTTTTTGAATATACCGTTTTAAAAACTATGGGACAGTAAGATACTTTGGTAATTGTGGTGGGTCATTTACCCACTGAGATAGGTAGGGACCCATCATACCTCTTAACCAAACATATTCCAAAGATAAAGGCTCCTGCATTGACAGCTTAAAGGAATTAGTTAAAAAATGGTATTAAAGAATAGAACAGGGCTTATCGTTCCTACACCACCCTTTGTCTTAGGAAGGTAAAGGAAATCCCTTTTAATTGGGTTTAGCCAACTTCCTCAAAACATCTGGAAAAATACACTATACAGGGTGGTTTCTAACTGGATTGGTATGGGAAACACAAGCAATAATAACCAACAGTGTGAGCGGAATTGGGTAATACTGAATTGCCCAGGGGCATATTGAGGCCCAACACCGCAGAAGGAGAGCCTTATAGCCCCTTGAAGGTCTGGTATTTCCCATACCGCCCACCCTGGAGGGTATTATTGTGCTTAGAAAATAGGCTGTTTTGGGCATTTTTTTATAAAATCATTTAAAAATGTCACAACTTTACTTAAAAGAGTAGTATATATTAATAGAAATGATTTTGCTGTAAAGTAGTCCCCCAGCTGCTGGTATAACTTCCAGTAGAGGGCGATTTGTTTTAAAATACACTTTTTTGTAAGCCTTTGTGTGCTTGACAGGCCCTTTCCTTCTGTACTCCTTTGTTTTTTCAACCTGGTTCTCTTGTTTTGCCTTTTTTTTTTGTATCACTCAGTCTTTTCTTTTTTTTTAATCTTAAAAGGGGCTATGGTAGTGGGGTAAGGAAAGAGTGATGGCACTGGAAGAAACCATTGTAGTTTGTAGTCAGAAGCCAGGACCATAGTGAGGAGCTGCTGTGGTCCATAAATAGACATAGCACACTGCTTGTGATGAGGCAGGTCATGGTTAGGCAGTCACCAGGCATGGAGAAGACCCACACTGGATCATTTTAGTAGCATGGCATCAAGGAGCAAAGTGTAGGATATTTAAAAAAAGGCAAAACATCTGCTGGAATTGAAGGGTTCATTTAGGAATGTGGGGTGGGGGCAAAGTAGAGAGTCAGGAGGGTGAATGTGTGAGTGATGTGAGCTGTGCAGCATGTGCACGACACTAAACTCCTGGACTGTTTTTTGCATTAGCAAGAGGAATAGCGAGCAGTTCGGAGAGATTTGGTTACTCCTTTGCCATGTTTGAGACTGTATGGTGAACAGTGAATGAAGGCTGCACATGACAGATCAGATAACTTATGGACAGTGGAGTGACTGCCCTGTTGAGAATTGCACTACTGATCACTGGTTACATGTAGCAGATCACATTGATGGCTTCCTTTTGCTTAATACATTTCTATTTTTACTAAGTTAGAGCCTTGTAAATTTGTCTTCTTGTGCAGTTGTGATTTTTGTTTTATATTCTTACATTACTGAATAATGGGTATAGTGTCTGGGTAAGGAGTGAAGGGGGGAGGCTCTCACTAGGTCTCTCACTAAGCGAGGGGAAAAAATTATGCCAATTTCAAATTGAATTGACAGCTTTTGGCCAATGAGCAAGCAGGGTGGGCACTAGGATATTTAAGTGGGTGAAGGGGCACTATATCGTGGTTCAGTGCTTGTTATTCTTAGGGCTCTTACAGTAAGTTAATGTACTCCGGCTGCCAATCAGAGTTCACATATTTTAAAGTCCATTTTCTAAACATAACTAATATATAATAGCATAGGCACAATAAATTATATAAGAATACAAACCCTCTTAAATTTGAAGAATCTTCCTGATTTCCATTGTTGGACTTTAACTATACAGGACCCCAGTTTCTCTGTCCAATTAAGAAAGGACATATCCCCAATGAAAAACTGAATCCCTAAAATTTTAATAGGTCCAGGCACTATAGAAATCCCACCAAGTTTAAGGTAGCTCCTGAAACCTCAGAGAAATCTGCAAAAACCTGCAACATAATCTGTCCGCTAGTGACATCCCATAAAAATATGCATACATCATCGGAATAAGCCAAAAGTTTAAGGGTTTCTAAATTCTCTGGCCAAGGTATACCCCATAATAATATTATGCACTAAAGAATCCAATGCAAATACATATAATAAGGGACTAAGCGGGCATCCCTGTCTTACACTAACTGTAATCTTTATATCTCTACCCACAATCTGGTAGTTTAATGTAGCCACATATGCATTATTTTATCATTTAGTTAACCAGTCAAGCATCCTCCCAGGAATTCCATAATATTTAAGAGTTTCCCACAGATAGGAATGTTCCACCCTATAAAAAGCCTTGGCCTGATCCAAGGAAAACAAAAAAACCTCCTGCTGGATGTTGTTGATAGTAAGCCAAGAATCCCTAATAACACATAGGTTGATCTTATTATTTCTACCCAGTACGGAACATGATTGTACTGACTGGATAAGAGATGACGCCACCTTCAGTAACCTGTTAAGAATTTTGGCCAGAATTTTGCAATCAGAATTTAGGAGGCAAATAGGCCTCCAGTTGCCAAGGTCACATCTATCTCCTAATTTAAACAAATATATCAATAACTCCTTAGTAAAGGAGGAGGGATACATCCTAGAGATAATATCTCATTAAATACTTTTGTCAGCCAGGGTGCCAGTATGGTAATAAAGGTTTTATAAAATTCATATGGAAGTCCATCCCAACCTGTGGAAGCACCATTTTTTGGCTTTTTATTGCCATCTCTACTTCTGTAGCAGAAACAGGGTCTTGCAAGGTTCATTTATTTGCCTCAGAAAGAAGATGGAACAACTGTCGGAAAAAAGTCTAGTGTATCAGATTTCTCTTTATGGAATTTATCAAAATTCTCTTTGGTATAATTACCTATTAATTTGGATAAGGCAATCAGGGTTTTAACTAAGTTACCTAAATTATCTTTTAATTCTGAGATATGAGTAGAATCAACCTTTGTTTTACAAACCTCACATGGGTCCCCATTTGGTCCATTCTGTGTCCCATAGTGTAATTCAGCTTCTAATGTAGCTCCTCTATCATACTGATATGCCTTCATTTTCCACTGACAACACTGAATTTGGCCAGTTAATCCAGAATAGCCTGCATTAGCAAGAGAGATCGATCTTTGTAAGCTATTTCTGAGGGAGAGATATTTTAAATATGCCTCATCCCTCTTATGCTTCCCTACATAAGAAAATAATTGTACTCTTTTTTTTCATGTCCTCCCACCAATCCCATAATGAGTCATACAGACATTGTACAGATTCCCTGGCAACAAAAAAATAATTGTACTTGTTGCACTACTTCTGCATCTTGGAGAAAGGCCATATTTAGTCTCCATCTCTGTAAAGAGTGATGAGAGATTGTTTGAGCTCCAAGGCAGAAAAATAGTAAAAAACGATCTGAGAATTCTGTGGGCATAGTGACTGCTTTAGCAATTTCCAGACTTGGAGACAAAAAAATATAATCTACCCTAGAATGTAGCAATCCCAGGGAGTAAGTATTCCCTCCTACAGGATGTATCTTCCTGTAGCCATCTTGTATCCCAGCAGTATTAATCATAGATTTTAAAGAAATTGCATCATAATAAATAATTTTCCAAAGATCTTGCCACATTGTAAAATCCAAGGAACAGTTGAAATCCCCACCTACAAGTAATTTTCTAGACGTAGCTAGGAAAGGTTTAATTAGACTGAAAAGTGCCACTTTATCTGCCTTCCCTTGTTAAGCATAGACATTTATACAGTAGAATGGCATGTTTTTATATAGGATGTCCAATAATAATGCTGTCCCAGGAGCAATGTCTACCAGCCTAAGCAATTGGACGGCTGAGTCAGACAACATAATTCCTAAGCCATCAGACCTGTCCTGTCCAAAAGACCAAAAGGATGGCTCTCACCACCAGTCCCTTTGCATGGCTTGTTGGTCAGAGACTGAGGCTGTCCATGTTTCTTGTACAAATATTATGTGAAACTGCTCCTGGCGTAATAAGCTATAAATATAAATAGCCAAACATTTAGATTTAACTTTAAGACTGTACACATTTAAAGTTGAAAATGTAAACTGTTCCATGGGGGAATACGATTGTCAAAGCCATTAAACATTCGAAAACCAGAAAAGCTGCATTAAATCATGATACCCAAATTATGTAACCCCTCTGCCACCACCCTTCCCTTTAGGGGTAGTCCTTTTCCATTTATTTTTATTCTGATCTGGGGGAGAGACCATCTTTCATGTAACTGATTGTCCTGAGGCCTCCGAATACATATCATCCCAATCCAAGTCTCCCCAGTTCTTTCCAGACTGTAGAGCATAGAACAATGGGGCAGTACAAGTTGATCCGTCTGTGACAATGGAGGGGGGGGGGTCATGCTAGAACCTTCCCCTAGATAGTCAAGTTGTTCTGGCTGGAGTAGTCCAGGACCAGTTCTTGTCTCTGGAGCCAGAGCATCCTTAGTTATGGGGGTCCCAATTCCAGGATGAATATCGCAATGCACAGGCGTATGTGAGTTGTAACATTCACCACTACACCCGGGACCCTGCACTGCATTCCAAGAATGGCAGGAACCTGGCCCTTACGACATGCGGGTTGCGCCATGTGGAAGCAAACACCACAGGCATGGCATAATAGTCCCGCATGTCATAAATCGCAACCCACTGTGGACAGCCCCCTTGAAGTCCACCCACCCCAGAACACCACAGCATGCACCAGGGGGCATGGTGGGGCAGTACAGGTGGCACAGGAGTCCAGGGGTGCAATGCAGAATGGACCTCCAAGGGGTCCTGGACATTCAGCGGTGGGGGGTATGGTTGTGATTGTGGGGGCATGGGGAGCACATTGGTACCATTGCTGCAGCACTGCAGAGTGCACATCCAATGGATGGAACCATCAGATGCCCCTTAGAGCAGCTCCGAGCTGCCATACGTTCGCTCCACCAGTACAACACCTGGAATTATGTCAGTTGGTTACTGCAGCCACCCTCTTGGAATAGGGTGCAGTTGCTGCCATAACCCACCCTTGCACCATGTCATTGTGGGCTGCAGCGTAGTGGGTTGCATAACCTATGTTTGGCATAGCCCGCAGCTGACATGGCACAAGGTGCCTCTTGGAATTGGGGCTTGTGTAATGCATGTGCAAGTCTCTGGTTATGCCCAGGGGTTTGGCGTATCTTGACTTGTGCCAATGTAAGCTGACTTGCAATTGGGCATGGAGTTATTTGAGGGGGAGGACAGAACCTGAATTCCAGGTAACTGGTGCTGTGCTGTGGGTGTTGCTAGATCCACCAGCCTATGGCCAAAGTTACTGAGAGTTTAGATATCTAAGGAACTGGGATTGCAGCAGAGGAGGATTTGGGTCTAGGCTGCTCCTTGGAAGGGGGGTGGTTGAATAAATGAGCTTGCTTTTTGGGATTTGAAAATAAGTTTTGAGTGGTTAAGGTGTGCATCTCGGTTAGCTGCCACCCATGGACAGTTCTGGAACATTGGGCCTTTGGAAGCACATAAATTACAAGTATTCCAATCTTGGCAGGCCAAACTTATATGGCCAAAACCTCTGCACAGACCACAGAAAAGTTTGTCACATACACTAAACAAATGTGTACGAGCCCCGCACTTGTAGCATGCTCTCTGCTGACCTGCATAGACACAGACCCCTCATTCCCTTCCAAGGAAAACTACTGAGGATGTGCTTCACCCCATGGGCCCCCAGTGTAAGTCTTACTTTAAAGTGCCAACCTCCAGTCTAAAAATGCTCTGGCCCAGATATTCAAAAAGGTTGAACATGGCACAACAGTGTTGCGCCATGCACAACCCTCTGATGCACCCCAGTGCGATATTTAAAAGGGAAAAGTGCACCTGCACAAATCCCGATGCACCGGGGTGCATCAGTAATGTATGCAGGCACAGGTGGGGGGTGCGTGCCCATGCATAAACTGCACAGCCCGATATTCAGCCTGGGCCATGCAGAGTTATGCAGGCACAACCCCTACCTGCTCCTGCACAAAGTTACGCTGAAAAAAAAGGAACACATCGAGGGCCACCCACAGGTGAGCTGCCGCAGTACAGGGCGCAACACAGCAGCTACCACCTGTGGGTGGCCTTGGACTTGTTCCCGCCACACCTGGTGGTGCCCCCCCATGCCTCGATCGTGGGCTGAAGTGTAACCCCCCCATTAGCCCGATCGCGGGCATAATAGGATCCCCCGCAGTAGCCCAATCACTGGCATAACAGAAACTGTCCTTCCCCCCAAGTAGCCTGATCGCAGGCATAACAGAAACTTTCTCCCCGGTAGCCTGATTGCGGGCATAATAGGATGAATTCATTCACATATCTGGACTGACTTGCTTTAGAGATAGGCTGCACACCCATTGGCTCATGCTCCTGAACCAATGGGCGTGCAATATCAGCTGTCAGTCGGCGGGTGGCGGGCGGCAGGCGGGTGGGTGCTGCTGCCCACTGGCTGACGGGGGAGTGGGGTGGTGGGGCTCCGTGGGTGGGTGGGGTGGGGGCCACTAGATCACCAGGGATTTCTGGCGTGGGGGGTGAGGATGCCGCCCGCGATCGGGCTTGTCGCGGTCCACTGGACCACCAGGGGTATTGGACTTTGGGGGAGGGGTCTGATGCCTCGTTCGGGCTACTCGGGGAGGAAGTTTCTGTTATGCCTGATCGGGTTAATGGGGGTCAGGGAATCCTATTATGCCCATGATCGGGCTACTCGGGGGAGAGGACAGTTTCTGTTATGCCCACGATCGGCCTACTCGGGAGGGGATCCTATTATGCCCTTGATCGGGCTAATGGGGGCTACTATTATTCCTCGATCGGGCTGCAGGGGGTGTTGGTCCCTGACGGCTGCTGCCTGGCAGGGCGCCAGGCGCAAGTCGTCAGGGATCAGTGCACCTGCATGCTAATGGGGCCGTAATTAGATGCAAATGGCCCCCCCGCACCTTGCATAAATTATGGCTCATTTGCATGTCACTCTTTGAATATCGCAGGTGCTGTGCATGGCGCAATGGAACTTGCGCCACTGCATCTCAATGCTCCACTCTGACCACTTGCGCTGGTGCAGTTCCACTGCGCCATGCACAGTGGGTGTGGCCAGTGAGCGATATTCAAAGAAGTTGTGCCATAGCGCAACTCCGTTGAATATTGCCCTGGCCACACCCCTGCACAACTATTTTGAGCGGCGCAGGGGCTTGTGCCACAAAATGGCGCAGTTTGAATATTTGGGCCTCTGAGTCTATAATTGCTTCAGGATGTTAAAGAATGTCACAACGTTTACCTTGTCAGTAATAAATGTTGTTAATATTCACATTCTCGTTCCTGAACATAACAGTCACTGTCTTTATTAGAGGCTTAGCTAAACAGCAGCTGACACCTTCAGGAGAACTTTAACAAAACATAATGTTCAGCTTCTATTTCACATTAGTTCTGTATTCCTCCTCCTCATTATTTATTACTGAGGTCATTTACATGAAAACAGGGTCTTTGCTCCTGAACAGATCATTTATTCCTATTGTTTTCCGCCTACCTGTGGTCATAATGGACTGCTTGTGACATCACAGTTTCTTTCATGGCAACAGACTGTGATGTCACAGAAGAGGATTATGACTTGAAGTAGGAAGTAAGTTACAGAGGCAGATGAACTCTAAGGGCGCTCCATGGGATAAAGATTTATTTTATTTATTAGATCATCGGTTTACAGACCTTTGAGTCATAGACTCATTTACAAAAGTACATTATCAAGAGAGCAATACATCACAGCAAACACAACAGTACAGTACATAACGCTTAGATAAAAAAATCAACTAGTGTTACAGGCATTTACTGGTGGTACACACTTGGTAATAGGTAGATCACAGTAGTCATACTATAGGTACTCGAGTACCACATCAGGTAGCAACCAGAGATATTTTATTACATCAGTCAGCAGATGTTGCATGAGACCCCAGGTATATACAGCAAAGTAGACAGGGCCGATCCAGCCTAGGGGTGAACGTAAGGGGCAGGTGGGGGATTATGTGCAGTTGCAGCAGCGAGTGCTTGTCAGATGGCTTCTGAGGGAGACCTTAAAAGGACCAGACTTAGTGGAGTCAGCTATATTGGCTGGGATGGAATTGAACCAGGAGGGAGCTCAATATCAAAAGGATCTCTGGGCCATAGAGGTCCTTACCCTGGGGACAATAAGGGAGGTTTTGACAGTGCTGCGGGTGGAGACTGAGGGGGAGGCATGCTGCAGGGAGGTGGCGACCTCAAGAGGAGAGAGTCCTAGCAGGGTCTTTTTTACAAGAAGGCAGGTTTGGACGCGGAGTCTTTCTTCAAGGTTGAGCAAGTTGGTGGTGGAGTATAGCAGGCACGTATGGATGCACCTAGGGGCTCCCAGCATTAGCCTGCAGGCCTTGTTTATAGAGAGCTGGATTCTAGCAAGTGCAGTGTTGTCAGCTGCAGCATAGATGGGCAATTCATAGTTGATTAGTGACAGGACAGAGGAGGTGATTGCCAATCTAAGGGCCTCTTGTGGTAGGCAGTCCCTATGGCGGTATAACAGTCCAGTCCTGACACTGGTGGCAGCAGAAAGGGCATTGATATGGGAATGGAAGGAGAGTGCAGAATCAAAGGTAATGCCCAGATACTTGTAGGAGGAAACCTGCTCAATGGGGTTTAGTGTGCTAGACAGTATCACGAGAGGGGCACCACTGGCTTTGCTTTGGTGATGCGAGAAGAGCATAGCTTTGGTCTTTTTTAGGTTCATGACTAGCCTTCGTGATGTGAACCAATGCTCAGCTCTATCAAAAGCTTGTTGGAAGGTGACCTGGAGTGTGTTGGGGTTGGGGTCAGCAGCGAAAAGCACAGTGTCATCCGCATAGAGGAGGATCTTACTTGGGCAGGTGAAGGGGAAGGAATTGAGGTAGAGACTGAAGAGGAGAGGGCCTAAAATGAAGCCCTGAGGAACCCCAGATCAGACAGGTCATGTGTCAGATAGGGTGCTATTGATTTTTACACACTGAGCTCTGGCAGAGAGGAAGTTGGTGACCCATGCAAGGGGGCCCGGGGCAAAACCAAGGCATCTGAGGGAGTCAAGCAGGAGAGGATGGCATACCATGTCAAAGGCCTTGGAGAGGTCAATGAACATGGCACCGGCAGGACTTCCAGCATCAAGGGCAGAGTGCAGGAAATTGGAGAATTCAAGTAGCACGGTTGTGGTGCTGTGACCTGCATGAAAGCCATGCTGTTCAGGGCACAGGATATTGTGCATGGCCAGGTATTCGGCAAGCTGGTTGGCAACTACTTTTTCAAGGGCCTTAGAGAGTAGGGGGAGGATGGAGATAGGATGATAGTTACCCGGGGTCGCTCAATCGGCGCTGCAAATTTACTCAGTAATAAATAATGGAGAGAGAAATATATATAGTATATATGGAATGGAAGCTGAATTGACCCTACTTATGTTTTTCAAAGTTTTCCTTGAGGCACCAGTAGCTCTTTAAAGGAAAAGCAGTAAAGACAGCCATAGTGGAGTACTATTAAGTGTTTCATATAAACTCCAAAAATGCTCTAAACCAGCCCCAGTTGTAAAACTTATATCAAAGTGTTCATCCCCAGAAATGTGTATGAGGGCAAATACTTCAGAGGGAATGATTTTCAAGGAATCTTTAAGGAGCATTTTACCCACATAGGCCCTATCAGGTTTTGTTGCTATACCCCCAGTATATCTGAGCCACACAGCACTACAGCGAGGCAACAGTTCAGGCCTGGCATGAAACAAATCTGGACATCGTTTCTGTTGAAGTAGTGTGAATGTAGCATTTCCCCCCTGCCCCGGGACCAATATCTACAAGTTCCTCTTCCTCCCCTGTCATATCGTTGGGTAATACTTCTGAGGGCCCAGCAGAGCTCCCATCCCCTGTTCTGGGGAGAGTCACTGTTTCAATTGCAGGATTAGGATCCCTGTGCACCTTCCTTGCAATGTTACTTCACCCATCTGAACTTACAGGTTTTGGCACTGTCCCATTTATTTCATGGTTTGTACCTGTAGATAGGCCAAACCTCAAGGAAAGCCACCCTTCCGGCTGGGTGTGCACATGAAATATATCAAATGATTCTCACAAATCCAGCACCACCCACCACAAGAACAGACCACAAGCTCATCAAGTATAAAGAATTTATTTAGGCAAAATATGTAAAAAGCAGAAAAAAGTGGTAACTTCACAAAGGGCAAATACACCAAATTCAGGAATAACAGGCAGGGTCCTCACAAACTTCAACTGGTTTTGCCCTAAGGCTTCCTCAGGAAGTGTCCCATACTCACACACACTCCCACATTTCAACAATGTTCTTAAAGGGAATGGGGTTGCTTTGCAGATGGACCAGGCGTAATCCCTATACTTCATTAGGGTAAGGAGGTCTTATGTGACCCAGCACGAGAAGCCACCCCTGACCCTTCTAGTGGTGATTGGAAAATGACAGTCCTATATGTCAGGAGAGTCCTTGTGTAAAAGGTTACTGTCTGGGTCACATTTAAAAGTGAGAAGAGAGCAGACCAGTCCAACACCCACGCCTCATCAAGGAGTTTAGAGGTATTTGGGTTCTTGAAATTGAAAAGATAGGTATTTTTTTTGGTGGGGGGTCCATTTAAGCTTGGATGACCACAGAAGATATGTGGGGGAGTAGTCAGTAATGGAGTCAGCCATGGTACCCGCATGCAGCACATTACCATCCCTGTTTGTGATGATCCAATCCAGCAGTGTTGTTGTGGCCACGCAAGGGTTTTGTCTGGCAGGAAGCATAATGGTTTGGACCAGGTTGTGTTGTTTTAGGTGGGAGACATAGTCAGGCTGGTGGGTACACATCCAGTTTAAATTGAAGTCCCAGCGAAGAATAGATTCTCTATGTGGGGATAAGGAGCACAGACCAGTGAGGAACTATTTAGACCCATGCTACCAGTGGTGGGAGGGTTGTAACAGCATCCAATATAGAGTTTCTTACAGGTTCCCAGAGTAACATCAGAGAGGAGACATTCACTTGGCAAGATTGGTTTGAGCAAAGAACAATATGTGCTCAGAGGGGTTCCATGATGAATAGACCAACACCACTGCCATTTTTGTTTGCCTGGCCTATCGAGACAGAAGTAGGAGTACCCATGCAGGAGGGAGGAGTGCCCAGGCAGGTGATAGGTACTGTCGTCATGATGCGATTTCAGCCATATATTCCTAGGTATCCCTGTATGTCCTGGACCCATAAAACTATCAGGTGTATATTTTGGACAGGGGGATATGTGTACCTATGTATTCCCATGGTACACATATCCCCATGTCTAAATAACACAACTAATATTACTATGGGTCCGAATATCAAGGACAATCAGGAATTCAATTAGTAACAGACACCTGCCCTGTGGGTAAATATTTACATTTTTAAATTTTTTCTGTTTTTGTAACTGGCAGAAAGGTCTGGACAATCCCCCCAGCCATATTGTTAGATGCCTTATCCACCAGCAACAGGCACACATTGTCTGCATAAGAGATAGATTTTATTTCCTTGTCCTCACTATGTACAGACATTCCAATAACCTCTTCACACTTCTGTAACTGATACAATAGTGGATTGAGCAGAAAATGTATAATATAGGGCTGAGTGGACAACCCTGCCTTACTCCCTGATATTCTTTACAGGTGCCACCCAATCATCCATTTACATGTGGTTGAATCACTGTCTGAAAATAGTACAATTTGGTCCAAGCTATGAATTTCTCCAGGAATACAAAGGCCTGCAAATGCATCCATAAAAACTCATGATTCACTTTGTTAAACTCCTTTGCTTGATCCAAGCTAATCAAATATCCCTGAAGTTTTTCATTATTACCTTTTCCATGATTTATCTGAGAAGAATGAATGCATCATGAATGTTCCTCCCTGGGCACAGCACAAAACTGAGAAGGGAAAACAATGCTATAAAGAATGATGGCTAACCCATTACACAGAAGTTTGCCCACAATTTTACAGTCTACATTCAAGAGGGTAATAAGCTTACAGTTACCTAGTAAATCGCTGTCACCCATTTTATACAAAAATATGATTAAACCCTCATACAAACAGTACTCTGAGGCATTTTGTTGACCTGCAAAACATATGAATAAACTTGTACCAATTCTTTGGATAATTTTGGGAAACTCTTATGATACAATTCATTAGGGAGACCATAAGGGCCTGGAGCTGAACCTATCTATAAATTAGCAATCACAGTATTTAGTTCTAATTCTATAAGATCAGCCCATAAAGAACTCAGAAAATGCTCTGGTACTTGTGGTAAACCACAGGAGGTCAACCACTCTTTGACTTCTAATACCAAAATATTGTCTTCTTGAAATTGATGTACTACATTTTTAACTGGATTAGCATGGTGTAATATGCTGCTTTTTAATAATAAAAAAGATGGAATAATCTAAACCATTGTGGTGGTATTTTGCTTCTTGGTGGGTGCTTGAATAATTTTTTTTCTTTCTTGATTGAAATCTAATGGTCACATAATTTTCTATTTCTTTCAGGATCTCAACTTTTGAATGTATTTCTTTCCCTGCAAATGTCCTCAAATGAGAATCATTTTACTGTGCTTTTGCTTATTACAAGTATCAAAGGGATTGACAGTACCTTGTTTCTCCAGTTGTCCAAATCTTTGTTCTGTTTCCAGAGTTTTCATTCTGTTATATCGTAAGTCAATCATTTCATCTTTAACTGCTTTAATGTGTTCTGTTGGTGAAACCCTGTTATCTTCTTGTAGTTGTAATAACACAAATAATTAGTTATGTAACTCAAAATATTTATCCTTTTTTGTTTCCCATTTAATTGTCCCATTAGTTGTAAATAATCGTGAAAATATGTTTTACTGTCCTTCCACCAATCATCTAAAAAAATCATATAAAAATAGAAGAGATTTCCTTGATTCAAGAAGAAACTGAAAGTCCTATATAATATCTGGGTTCCCTAATATGGATCTACGATACCAGCGCGACAAACATTTTGTCGATTGACATTACAGTGAAAACTTTTTGTCACCGCATTTGCTGTCAGCATAAAGGTGGTCACTGTCTCCCAAGTTTTCTTCAAGGGGCTTTGCCCCCTGAACCTCCCAAGCAGAGCAAGGGGGGCTGTGCCCCTCACCCCCCCAATTAAATTAATCAACTCCAAGTCAGAGCTGATTATGGGAGGGAGTGCAAGGACCCCAGAAAACAGTGCTGGGGTCCAGTGTGGACACTACAGTGACCTGGCACTGTTGTTGCTGTAATGTCTGTCACTGTTGACTTGTTGCTGTGAGGGGTGTATACCCTCTAATAATACAATGTTTAATCTCTAGTAGCACCTCCACCTTGAGGTGCCTTCAAATCTGAAATAATAACTGCAAGAAGGCAATGATCAGATGTAGCCACCGGTATTACCCCATTACACCTAACCAGTAGTGTAGGAGAGATAAACCAGAAGTGGTGGAAGTCATAACCCTAAAATAAGTATGAGGTGCAGTGTCAATATTACTTTCAAAAACATCAACTAGTCTGGTGGTCTGTAATACATTATTCAGATATGCAGAATCACAATAAATGTTTGATGTTTTTAAGCCTCTGTCATGTAAAAAGTGACTAAGATTAAAATCTTCTCCAAAGTGCATGTTCCTGGAAGTATAGAGAAAGGGTAAAATATTTTTCAATAAGTCAATGTGAGCACATTTCTGTTAAGGAGCATAAATGTTAATCAAATGGAAATCAAAACCATGGAACTGAACATCCAATAATAATGCTCTACCAGGTTCAATATCTACTAGATGACTGACTGAAATATCATGTTCCATAAACCAAATCCTAACCCCACAACATGTGTCTGGACCTCCAGATCAAAAACTAGAACCTCACACTCATGAGGTGCTGGCAGCTGTTATATCTGAAGGAAGTGATAGACATGTGTCTTGTAAAAATACATCATGAGCAAATTCTGAGACTAAAGAAAAAGTTGCCAATCGCTTTTTCTCTGATAAAATACTGTTTGTATTAAGGGATGCCAGCTTCACTTCATAATGGCCCATTATAACCAAATAAAGTATAAATCAGGTATCAAGGTACTTTTCTGGATGTGGCTCTAGTACCCATCTTTTTCCCCTTGTTTTAGTTGGAACTGAGGCTATATTCTCAGTGTCAGCCATGGATGATGACCATGAAGCAGTGTCAGAATCCCTGTCTTCCTCAGAAACTCCATCTTGTAGGATGGAGAAGGGGTTATGTAGTGGCAGGGGATCCACTGGAAAAGCAGTTGCCCCCTTGGAAACTTTCTTTTTTCATTTTTTCTATGGTACAGTTCTGAAATTACTGGGTCCTTCTCCCACAGATGGGGGGGGGGAGAAGGCACTATATCCTCCAATGTAGGTGGCTCTGGCAGCACTACTGTGTTAGGTACAGGTTGATCAACCTGTAAAGATGTGGGAGAGACTGCAGGGATACTACAGGGTTCTCCTCAGGTGTGTCATTAGATGAAGGAGGCCTAGTTGAAGTAGGAGGCCTAGGGATCTTGAAACCTGATGCAGCTTTAGATTTATGAATGTAAAAATCCTGTATCCCATAGTCAGCATCTTCTATGTTATGGGATGTTCATAGACAGTTAGTAAAGGAGTGGCCCTTCTTATCGCATAAGTTATATTTCTGTGTGTTATGACAATGAAATCCAGAATGGCCCATCTCCCCACATTGTGAACATTTAAGTACCTCACAGCTGGGACTAATATGCCTAATTGACCCACACTTAAAGCATCTGCGGGGCTGATCTGGATAAAGTATGAAGGTGCTTCAAGTCAGTACCTTCATAAAGAAGTTTAATTTTTATTCACCAGCCACCATTCCAAAACCCCCTCGCTATCCAGAATTGGCTCGGGGGTTCCTTGTACAGTACACTTCTTCTCCAACCAGTATAAAATGTCAGCAATATTAACCCCTTCATTATGCAAAAGGATCATGATCACCCGAAATGATTGTTTGGTAAGTGGGATCACCTGAAATGGGTTCCACAATGGATATGTTTTTAGAGACATATACTTTCTCCAGAATCTTTCAAGCAGGTCTAGCTTTCTGGAGCTGTCATCAAATGTAAACTCACCCCGGGGTGTGTATTAATGCATACACGTCTGTGGGTGAAAATCCCAATGACTGTTTGAGTAATATTTTGCCCACATAAAATCTATTAGGGGGAGTCTCCTTACCCCGCCTCCAGATACTGCTGGCACACTGTATTTCTTCTTTTAGCCAACTCTATTGACTTTCTGAAGAGACTGGCATGAGTAGGAGCATTACCGTTGATAATATTTGGAGAAAATCTTTGTTCCTTAAATTTGTGTATTAGTTAGTGTGAGGTACCTTGTCGAATGTCTTTGGAAAATCCAGAAATAACATGTCAACTGGTAGTCCCATGTCCAGTGCCTTACTAATGGGTTCAGAAAAGTGAAACAAGTTTGTCAGGCATGATCTCTTTGGTTTAAATCCATGTTGGCTATTGTCATGTAATCCTTTTATGTTAATCATCTGTATAATGCTTGCCATTATTTTTTGTTGTTTCTACCCATTGTATTTTTGTAGCACTGCTGTACTGTTCCTCTATTTGTATTGTTGTGCCCATGTTGCTGTTGTTGAACTGTTCTCCTTTTGTTGTACTCTCCCGGGTCATGCCTGAAAATAGTCATTTTATGGCTAGTGCACCTACCTGGTTAACAAAAACTAAATAAATTAAAAAATATATATGCTTATCAATTTCTTCTTTGACAAATTCCTCCATCATCTTCCTGATATCAGAGGTCAGACTTATTGATCTGAAGTTCCTATAATTGTCCCTCGGACCTTTTTTGTGAATCGGTACCACATTCACTTTTTTCCACTCTGATATAACCCTACTCTCTGTTATTGAGTCCATAAATGTGACAGCTAATGGACCTGCCAGTTCATCTGCAAATTCTCTTAACATCCTTGTGTGCATCCCACCCGGTCCTGGTGATTTGTTCAGATTTATTTTAACTAGTTTGTCTCTGACCTCTATGTCTTTAATTCTCATACTTAGATTACCAGGCACAGTAGCAATTATGCTGTTTGGGCTTTTTGGCTGATATACAGTATACAGGTACTTAAGAAATGCTTATTGAATGTATTTGTGATGATAGCACCATCATTTATGCTGTCATTCCCTATTTTAATAGGACCTATTTTTGTTGTCCATTTCTATTACTGCTTACATACTGTAGCTAAAGAAGGCTTTTTTGTTATGTTTTGTGGTGGTGGCAAGGCGTAATTCAAACTCTTTTTTTTTTCAGATTTTTTTCATGCATTTTTTATCTATATTTGTAGACTACCAAAGTTCTGGTGTTCGTTTTTTCCTAAACTTGGCACATGCTTTTTTCTTTGTCCTTATCATTCTTTTTATTGCCTTATTAAACCATATTTCTAAGAGTAGTGATTGCCAAACTAAGTAGGGAAAGGGGCAGACTAGTTGGGTGGTTTGGTCCTTTTCTGCTGAGAGATTCTATGTTTCTGTGTTTCTATATGGGAATTTTGCCCCTTTTATTCTATTTTACTTTTCTCATGCACACATTTTATTTATTTATTTATTTATGATAATTTTGGATAACACCTTTGAGCAAACAGTGGTCTTTTACAAAAGTTCCACATCTTGGACAATGGACAAGAATAGACAAGAACAGGCAGGTAGATAACAGTTAATACAATTACAGTACATGAGCTGCCAGTGGCTTTGTCAAGACAAGACAAAAGAATTAGTAACAGGTAAAACATTACAGAATGCATGAGCTGTCAAAAGCTTTGTCAGATGATCTGACAAGTGCATGAGAGGTCCAGAGGTAGTTGGTGAGAGGATAAGGTAGTAGGGAGACTGGCAATTACCAAGAGGGTGGGTGATTGGAGGGATAAGGTAGGTGGCAAAGGAGCAGAGTAGGTGGTGATGGAGGGGAGGAGAGAAGGGATGGAAGATATAAGTGGGGGTAACAGGATGGGTGGGGGAAGGAGAGAAGAGTTAGTATGGGCAAGGAGGAGAAAGGAGAGAGAGAAATGACAACTAGAAGGGAATTAAGGAGGGCTAGGAGAGAAAGGAGAGAGAGAATATAAAAGCTAGGAGGTGCAGGGTGTAATAGGTGAGGGGAGGGACAAGGATGTGAGAGGAAATGGAGAGAGGAAGGAGTGAAATCTGGGGGGCAAGGGAGAAGGATGAGGTGGCTGATGTAAGATATTGGAAGGAGTTAATAAGGAGGGAATGGGATGTGGTGAGAGTGCATAAGTAATGGAGGGGCCAGGAGGGTGAGCTGGGAATTTACGTGTAACAGTCACAGTAGGCACTGGCCACCAAGTGCTATCTTAGCTTGTGCTTGAAGGAGCTGAGATTCTGTGCATTGGTGATATCCACTGGGAGTGTGTTGAACCAGTTAGAGACCCTAACTTTGTAGGATCTCTGCCATTGAGTGGTCCAGCAGTGGGGAACTGTGAAGATTAGTGTTCCAGAACCACTGGTAAGGTGGGTGGCACAGTGAGGGGAAAGTATAGACTGAACCTCTGGTGGAAGGAGGCCTAGCAGTGTCTTCTTAGCAAGTAAGCAGGTCTGATACTTAATTCAGCCTTGAAGTTGTAGCCAGTTAGCCTGTTCATAGAGATCACATGTGTATGTGAGTCTAGAGGCTGTGGTGAGGAGCCAGCAGGCCCTGTTTAAGGCTATGGCTATACATTGGAGAGCAGTGTCAGTAGCTGATCCATAACCTATGAGGCCATAGTCAATTAAAGAGGTGACTGAGCTCTGGATGGCAAGTTTTAATGCTTTATCTGTCAGACAGTGCCTACGCCTACATAGCAGGCCTATGCATATATTCACAGCTTTAGCTAGGTTACTTATATGTGTGGAGTACGAAAGAGTAGAGTCAAGGGTCACTCCCAGGTATTTGAACTGGTCTACCTGTTCCAGCACAGTGCAACCACTATTGTAGATTAGCAGTTGTTAGAGTTTGTGTTTGTTGTGAGTACCATGAAAAAGCATTGACTTGGTTTTTGAGTAGTTTAGGATGAGTTTACGTGACCTGAACAAGGTTTCATCTTCTGAGAAACTATGCTGTACTGTAGCTGTTGCTGGAGGTGATGTGGGTCAGAGTGGCTAGAAAAAATGACTGCATCATCTGCATAGAGTAGAATTTGGTCATGGCAAGTGGCAGGCAGGTCATTCATGAAGATGCTGAAGAGTAGGGGGCCAAGGATGGAACCTTGTGGTACACCAAAACAGGTGAGGATTTATGCATACAATACTGAATTTCTGAACATAATCTTTTCCACTTTTGTTCTAGAGTTTTGTCTCTAAAGTCCTTTTTTCAGTCCTAATTTCTAAAGTGATTTCTCATATCTGAGAATTGAGCTTTAGCATAGTTCTTGGACAGTGGGAAAGGCTGACCCAATGCTTAGATGCATAGGAAGGGGTATCACCAGCAGAAGGCGGAATGTAATACTTTGCCTGCATACTTCATTGGTGAGGCCACACCTTGAGTACTGTATGCAGTTCTGGAAGCTCCATCTTCATAAGGATATAGATAGGATAGAGAAGGTGCAGAGGAGAGCAACCAAAATGGTGCAGGTCCTGCAATGAAAGCTCTATGAGGAGAGGCTTAAGGAATTAAACTTGTACTCCCTGAAAAGCAGGAGGAAGCTGGGGATTTGATAGACATTCAATCACCTCACAGGAATTAACAAGGTTAAGGAGGGGTGCATTTTCCAGAGAAAACGGTGCTCTAAGACAAGGGGTCACAAACAAAGTTGGAGGGAGGTAGGATCAGGTGTAACATGAGGAAACACTTCTTCAAAGAGAGGGTGGTGGATGACTAGAGCTACCTCCCAGCAGAAGTGGCATGGGCTAAAATGATGATGGGATTTAAGAGTACATGGAATAGGCATAGGGCCATCTTGGGTAAAAGAGGAGGGCACTGGGGTATGTGCAAGATGGTGAATGAGTGAGCGGTGGAGGCACAGTGTCCCTAATCCTGGTATTCAATTGTATATCAATGAAACAAGCTGAACAATAAGATGGAATAGAGAAGAGTTAACAAATATTTGAACCCTGTTGAATGGTATCTTCTAAGCTGTGGGAAACAAAAAGTATAAAGACTCATTATGGGGTAATGTAATGAGATAACATATGGCTCCAAAAAAAGACCCCACACTTCAAAAATCCAAAAACAGTGTCCCATATAAATCAGCAGCTAGTAGACAAATAAAAACTGCTGAAGCTATTACAAGATGGCAGTTACAGATGCCTCTACAACTTACCAAAGATGATTCCACTTTGGAGAATGAGGAAATTGATTCTACTTCAGTAGCTACCTTGGGGATTTAGGTAGAGAAGACCGTCAGTGTTTCAAATCCATACCTATGGGTGGCTTCTGGATCCTCTGGAATTGACAGGCAGATTGAAATCAGCAATATAACCCTCTCCCCCTAAGCTTTCAAACGGATCTACAGGCAACTGTGTTAAAGAAAAAAGGAAGAAGTCCACCAGGGGCCTGCAACTGATTCAAAAGGTATAGTGAAATATTTTTCTAAAGAGAATTCAACAAATGGCAAAAACATGCAGTTTGGCCAAAAACCGTAATAGGTCACTGATGCTGGGTAAAACCAATGCTATAGATAAAAAGGTGAATAATTATATAGTAAAATTACAATACATAGAGAATGAAACTGGCTTACGTGTATCCAGCCAAGGGCCTGGGGAAAAAAATGCTTTCAGGTGAGGGAGTGGGGTTATAAGTAAGCTTACAGGACAGTTCAAAAAATAAGAGCACTTCAGAGGAATTGAATGGTATAAATGAAAAAGAGAATTTAGAAATGAATGCAGAAGAACAAGAGATAGTGATTAATATCAGTTCAGTTAAAAAGGAAGGAACAAAGGATGTGACTAAGCCAAATGATATCAGGGAGATGGTCAGTGTAAAAAAGACAAGCATGTCTAGGAAGGAAGACAAGGAAGAAATGACCACAAATCAGAGAGCTCGAGCTTTGGATTTATCACATCAGGAGAAGCCTCTTAAACATCTCAAAAGCGCTGAGAGCAGAAAACTCCAAAACCCAGTTCAAATAAATAAAACAGCACTTATAGTGAATGAGGACAATGGAGCAAACAAGATGGTGAATGCAGGGCAGAGTACAGAGTATACTGGGGCTAGAAACATGTACGTGGGAACTCTGAATGCTGTAAATAGTCTACAGGATAAGAATCTGAACTTCCAAATGGAAAAAGCAGCTTCAGGAACAGAAGAACCTGTAGATGAGCAAGAGAGAACAAAATAACATTGCTATATCTTCAATAACTATAACTCAATCAGTGAGGAACCTTAAAACAAATCAGATGAGTATGGTAACACAAGATACACCAAGGCATGATCAGTATTCACAGGAGGAATCAGCGTCAGAAGAGGACTTTTCTGATCAAGAAGAATGGGAAGAACATGAAAATCAGGAGGAACAAAATGCCAAGTTGGGCAACAATAATATTAGTGCAGCTGGAAAAAATTAATGACAAACTTGCAATAGTTACAACTCTTGAAAACAAAGCAGATGGAATATCTTCCACCATAACTGTTATTTTACAGAGTAACAGCCATATCAAAATGGATATATCTCAGATGCAACAAGGAATATTTGACTTAGAGGACCACTAGACACCGATGCAGATACACATTAAGTCACTGGAAAACATAGAAGAAGAACTTCAAGAAAAAATAATAGACTTTGAGTCCAGGGAAAGGTACAAAACTGTTTGTATCATCAGGGTCTCAGAAGCTTGGGACAATGATGCCACATAATTGCAGTCTTTTAGAAAAAATAGCAGCTGCTTATCTGGACTTAGAACCTGAGGACATTACTTTTAGATCATATGCACAGGTCTTTACAAGCCAAGCCTTCTGATGCTGCTCCTCCAAGAGAAATTATAGCAAAATTTATGAGATTAGAAGATAAAGAAAAATTAATGGCTCAAGCTCATAATAAAAGAAGTCTTAACCTGATGGTATCTGACATTCACATTTTCCATGACGTATCCCTAAAAATAGTAATTGAATGAAAAAAAATTCAACTTCATCAAACCAAACTTTGGACTGCAGGCTACAAAACATCTATGTTATTCACAGCAAAGCTATGTGTTTTCATCCAAAATGAGGCTTATATTTCTGCAACACCTAAAAAGGCGCTGGATATTTTAACAAAAAAACTACCAGATGTGCTTGGATGATACAATGATAATGAATGAATGAAAGAATGCTTCATTGGTTTGTTTGTAAAGGGAAGGGTAGGAAGGGACATGTTTAGGAAGTAAAATTAAGAGTACAGTTCTACTGAACTGGAAGGGAAGGGGGGGTGATACAGTGGGTGGTACTAATAAAAGGCAGTATTATGAGGGGATGAGAAACCTCCCAAAGGAAAAAAGGTTAATAAGGATAAGAGGGGGGTAAGCATACTTGTACTAAAGAATGGTATATTTACAACTTATTAAGTTTAGCAGGTCAAAGTATGGGGGAAGGCAAGACATGTATGATTATATTATGGAATAGCCATTTTAGTAAACTGTTCATAGCTATGAGAAAGAATGTATACTAAAATGTTGAAATGTGCCACATTCAATGTGAACGGTATTAATTCACCTATAAAATGGAACAGAATTTTAACATAGATAAATAAAATAAAAGTGGACATCATAGCCTTGCAAACAACATAATTAGAAGAAAAAGAAATCAAGAAACTAAATAGGAATTGGATTGAACAGAAATGTCATTCAATAGGCACTAAGAAGAAAGCAGGGTACCATTAATAATAAGAAAACATCTAGGATTTAAATTAATAAAAAGTGGAAGGATAATGAGGGTAGAATTCTACTTACCAAGGTGGAATTATTAACAAAAGTATATACATTAGGGTCTATTTATGCACCTTTTGAAAAATATTCAACTTTCTTAGCATCAATAACACAAGGGCTGATAGAAGTGGAAGCAGATAATTTAGTACTGATGGGTGACATTAATGTACTGAAGGAGACAAAGATGGATAAAACCACATTGGGTACAATGGCTAATACAAGAACCTGCAGTATACTTAAGAACTTTTTAGAAGAACATAATTTAATTGATGGATGGAGAACTCAGTACCCGCAATTAAAGGAATATACTCACTATGATAATAAAACACAAGGATTTACAAAAATTGATTATATTTTTCTATCCAAAAAGTTATTTTCTCGACTTTTTCTAAAACTATAAGATCCATTCTGATTTTAGATCATGCAGTAGTAAAAGCAGTAATTCAAAATAAGCAAGAAATTTCACAAAAAAGTAGTTGGTCCTTTAGCAAAGAACTCCTAAAAATACCTGACTTTGTAGATAACATTAGAACAGTAATAAAGGAATATTGATATTTTAATTATTCTGGTCAGGAGACAGTCTTGACATTATGGGACCCCTTTGGATCCATGACTGTTGGTCGACAGATTATTTGTTGACTGATGTTGCAATGACTCCCTTATGTTGACTGCATTTGTGGTTGGCATGAAGGGAGTCAGAAGACATGTGTCTTCTTCAGGGGCCTCATTCCCCAAACCCCCCATGTGGGGGGCTCTGCCCCTATATCCCCTGCTACTAAAATAACCAACTCCGAGTCAGAGTGGTTTTGAGGAGGGGGTGCAATACACCCAGAAGGCAGTGGCCAGGTCCCGCACTAACACTACACTGACCTGGCACTGTTGTCACTGTAGTGTCAGTCACTGCAGAATTGTTGAGGAAGCATCAGCATACCGACCACTTTAAGGCTGTAGTTTGAGGGGCGGTAATATCATATCAAATCTAGCATAATAAAAGAAGAAAAGCAACAGAGCAAAAGATAGATAAAAGGCTAAAAGTACTGGACAAGCTGGTAAGTGAAGACAGAAATAAGTATTACAAAGAATGTATGGGATGCAGTCCAGAAAAACAGCAGCAAATAAATTAGGAGATGGAAAGAAACTTAGTAAGGGTTAAGCGATTAAGATATCTAGAAGGCGATCAGGCAAATTGTTGGCCAACTTGCTTAAAAAAAGAGTAGAAAGAAATACAGTAACTTAATTAAAGGATGATAACCATATGTCAGTAAGAGAGCGAAGGTATGGAAGAAATCATATTAAAATACTATAAAAAATATCTACCAGAAGGAACAGAAAATGATAATAGTATAATGACTGACTTCTTGCAAGAGGTTCATTTTTTACAGGTTCAGATATCAGGGGGTATTTTTGAGTTAAAAGACAAATCAGAAATCATAAAATCACTGCCTAAAAATGTCTCCCAGGATAGAGGGTTTTACTATTGAATTCTATCAAGTGTTTCTATCTGAATTGAGTCCTTGGTTTAAGTTAATGCTGGATGACCTGATGGACAGAGTGGGACAACTTCCGGGCACAATTAATGAGACTAAAATAATCTTGATTCATAAAGAAAGGAAGGGAAATGATTACATAGAAAATCATAGACCTATAGCTTTGCTAAATGTGGATTATAAAATCATGGCTAAATTAATTGTCTCTAGGTTGCTTCCAGCTCTGCCCCATTCTGCCCATCAGGATCAATATGGCTTTGTCCCTGGTGGAACACTAATGCAGGCAACTAAGAGAGTGCAAGCCTTGCTTGAATTGGTAAAATTACTGCTAGACAAATATTATGCACAGGAATTAGATGCTAGTAAGGCATTCAACTTGGTGATTAGATACTATATGTTACAAGTTCTATAGAGATGGGGTACACTTAGTAGACTTATGAATGTTATTAAACAATTTTATTATAAGGCTAGATCATGTTTTACTATTAATGGACATATAACAAATTTCATTCTGATGAATAATGGAGTGCGGCAGGGATGTCCCCTCTCTCCTTCAATATTTATACTCTGCTTAGAACCTCTTTTACAAAGAATAAGAAGTAATGACTATATAAAAGGTGTTGTAATTGAACAGGAGAATATGAAATTAAGTGTTTATGAAGATGATATTCTGCTAATATTTAATAATATTGCAACCTGAGTGATGGCACAGTTGGGTCTAGTTTCACAATTCTCTAAAGTGTAGGTTATAGGTTAAATGCTTCAAAGTCAATACTTATGCCCTTATTTGAAGGGTCTGATCCAAAATATGAAAATTTAAAAATGTTTAAAAAATAAAATAACATATTTGTGGTTAATACTTATTCAGAACTTGGAAGAAAATATATAAATAAATTATAAAAAAGCAAAAGGAAAAATCCAAAACAAATTAATGTTATGGCAGAACCTCTCCATTTCAATGTGGGGCAGAATAAATGTTTCAAAAATAATGGCCCTGTCGCATTTTACATTTGCTTTTCAATCAATTTGGAGGCAGTATAGCACAATGGTTTAAGGCTCTGAGCTGCAAATCTGGTGACATCCAGCTGACCAGACCTGGGTTTGAATCGCACAGCTTCCACTTGCATACTGTGTGACCCTGAGCAAGTCACTTAACTTCCCTGTGGTTCCAGGTCGCACCTGTAAAAACACTTTCAGCTTAGTGTGCTACTCCTGGTTAAGCAACTAAAAACTAAAACTAAAAAATAAATACAATCAGTATGGGGACTCCCTGATAAAAAGTAGTTCTCCTCAATAAAATACATTTCTACTAAATTTCTGTGGGGGGGGGGGAACCTAGGATAGCATGAAGTTGTCTATTGGCTAGTAGATTGGTTGGAGGAATTGGTTGTCCAGATCTTGTGATGTATACAATGGCACATGTAATATCACTATTATGGGAATGGACCTTCTGCCTTAAACAAAAAAAGAGGACAATGTTATAACAGAATTGGTAAAAAAAAATGGGATATAGGACTCAATTAAAGTATTTGATATATCAAAAATAATTCAAAAAACTAAAGAATATGTCGTTAATTAATAATTTTTATCAGAATGGCAAACAGGCTTTAAAATTGTGGCAGAAAGAGAGTATTACTTGGCTTCATGCTGATCTTAAGCTATTTGTAGAAGGGAAATCCCCTAAGTATAAAAATATTTGTAATAGTTTGAACATAGAACATATCTAGACATGGATGGACTTGCTAAATGAGCATGAATGTATTAATTATGCACAGTACACTCAAAAGTTGGAAACAGCTTCAATTGAAAACTTTATATATTATAATATGTTACATAATACACATAAAAAGGTTAAAAACAGATTGGAATAGCACCTAACCAAATTAGAACTAGAATGACTTATGAAAATAACCTGATAAAAAATTAAAAAAATAAGCTACTGTCTAAATGTTATAAACATATTATGGATAAGCCTTTATTATGTAGGCAGAGAATATATCAAAAATGACAAAAAGAATTGGCAGCAGAGTTATCTAATCAACAATGGCAACAATTGCAGGTGGATACCAACACAAATTATGTGTCAGCAAAAAACAAGTCAATTCAAAATAATTAAAAGGGCATATATTATACCAGTCATTTTAAATAAAATAATTCCTAACATAAGCAATGATGTTGGCATGGATGCGGAAAGGAGGAAAACAGTAAAGCAGGTTCCACTCGCTAATGTGCCACAAATAAATCCAATAAATCCAACACATGAGAATAAGGGTACCATCCACTATATAGATTCCAAAAGTTATATCTTGCTCTGGTCTCAAAGTCTGTTCACATGCACAAAACTTGTCGGGCCTGTGAGGAGAGGGTTTGCACCTATATGGCACTCAGTTGTAAGTTGTATTATTTTGATTTTGTTTGTGGCAATAAACGCTTCAACTTTTGGAATCTATACAGTGGATTGCACCACAACCACACTCTGCAGGTCAGGCCCTCTGCTCCCACAGTGCCAACCTCAAAGCACAATAGTGTGAACAGGGGACAGACAGGGTAACCCTCCTGTCTGTTTTGGGTCCAGATCACCTACTAGCCTCGAGTCCTGGGGGTCAAAATGTGAACTATATGCTAGTATACCCAGTTAATAGGCTCAGATATATATTCTCTTTGGGGAAATGCAATATAATCTTTCACCCAGTAGCACCCAACCAGGTTCCCAAAATGTACCCTTATGACTCAATATAAGAAGTAGGTATATTCTTACCTTTTAGCAAGCTTAGTAACACATTCAAGCCCTTAACGGCTGTCAGACTTAAACACAGGTTCAGCAATCACATGTAAAAGAAAACTGAGAAGACACAGGCAGAATTTCAATTAAAATATTGTTTTATAAAAACTGTAAAACAGGAAAAATCAAACACAGAACAATTATATCACTAACATACAGTCACATAAAATAATTGGGACTTTACAGAACACAAATATGCCTACTGCAAAATACTTAAAAGTTCTTGTCTAACAAGATGTTACCATTAAGTGCTTTCTTAAGGCCAGAGAATTAAGTCTCTCTCTCTCTGAGTCCAGAATAATATGCCGTTTTCCTCTGATGTCTGTTCATTTCAAACACTATCTCCCCACCCCTTTTGGTGAGGTCACAGTTAAATCCTCCCATAGATTTTATTTCTACGGGGGAAATCAACAGTCATAAATTTTTAAAATATGAGTCTTTCATCAAAACATCCCCTTTGATGCCTCCCTGCTGATTTCCTATTTTGCTAGCGTGATTGCAGGTTTTTATGGTTTTCTCACAAGTCTGTAATCAAATGGTCTCTTCCTGAAGGAATCATAAAATTTTATGATATGCTGTCTCCTGGCAGATGGCCAGAAGGCTTTAATTAAGACAGAACAGGAAACTGTAAATTAGGGTTTCTCTTCACTGATCAGTTTAACACATCCTGCAGCTTTCAGCACCACTGAAACCTTTTGAGGTCAAAGGTCAAGTCTCACACTCACTGCTGACTTGAGTGAGACAATCACAGACCATTTATTTATAATACAAATATCATGCAGATAACCATAAGCAGGGGGCAGAGTGTCACAGATTGTGTCCATGGATGTGGAAAGGACACAGATCTGGCCCATAACTTCTCGTTCTGCCAAGGAATATATAATTGGTGGGTTGAGATGGCTGAATTGATTAAACAAATGATAGGGAAACAGATTCCTATATCCCCAGTAATTCTAATTCTGAATAATTTGGATACTATCAATATAACATTGGAAGAAAAAAAAATATTAGCCTAGGTACTATTGCAATGAAAAGATTAATTTTAGAACATTGGAAAGACCAAGTCCTACCTCTGTCTATTAAGTATGAATGGCGGCACAAAGTCAAAGAAACACTCATGTTTGAAAAACTATGGTTTCACATTGAAAATCCAGATGCTATAACGGCTAAGCATGGAAAGATTTTATGAATATGTTCCCACCACTAATGAGACTATGAAAAACAGAAATTTCCTAATACGATAAGGATCCAAAGAATGTTCCCTCTCAAATGTGTGTGTGGGTGGGGGTGGGGATATAATACACAATAAATAATGTAGGTAGATCTAATTATCAGCTAAGAATAAGTTGCATACAGTTAGTAATATGGCCTATATATGATGTATTTTTATATGTATAAGTGTATAAGAATCTTCTTGTGTATTGTAAAAATCTAAAAAAATATAACCGGTATATGTACAAAAAATAATATTCTTGGGTAAAAGAGGGGGGTGGGTACTAGACCCCACCGTGGGGACCCAGGTAGCATTTTTTGGAGGAAATTTAGGGCAAAGTGAGTGGGCCAAGTGATCCTTATCTGCCAACAGTTTCTATGAGTACAGTTGCTAATGGAGTGGAAACATTCAGGGTCTCTTGCATTGGGGGCATACATTTATCAGTAAGATAAGCCTAGATAGTGTGTTTATTAAGGCAAGAGTCCTGCATTTCATTGGGTCACATTCCACTTCTTTGGGGTATCATTTCAAGTTTTTAAGTAACAGGATCACAACCCCTCTTTTCTTGGAAGGTGCGGCTGAGTGCAATACCTGTCTCAACCAGTCTCTTTGGAGGCAGGATGACTCTGTAGCTAGTAACGTGGTCTCTTGAAGAAATGTTATTTTACATGTCAATTTTTAAGGTGGGAAAGAATCTGTCTACACTTGACTGATGAGTTTAATCCACACACATTCTACATGTGGCAAGTCACATCACCCAACGTTTCTTAGGAGATAAGCAGGCTACATACATGGTGGTTGGGCTAGCCAGCATGGGAACGTGCATGGATCTGACATGTCTGGGAGGGATAGCATTCCAGGTGTGTATGAGCCAAGCATTTGAACAATTGGAACCTTTACTGGGGGCCTGCACCTATGCCCTGAGAAGGATACTCCATAGCATTGGGGTACATAGTATGTGTCTCTGAGTACAACCAGAACAACAAAACTGAACAAATTTGGGCAAGAGTTGATAGGGCTACAGGTGAGGAATTTGGGGATAAAAATATTGAAAAGGACCAAAGTTATGAGTCTGTGTTAGCAGAATGTAATGTAGGCTCATAAATTTATTTTTGTAATATTTTTACACCAGATTTCCAACATAGCTGTGTTATGACCCTGCATCATGAAGAAGGGCAGAGCAAATGTTCAACTTCTGTCCAAAAGACGATTTCACTCAAGGACTGCAAAATCAAGTTTCAGGATGCAAAAACACATTTTGGGCAGGAGTTGAAAAATGAAAGCTATCACATTCATGAGGAGCTGTAAAGAAATGGCTATGTTGAAAATTTGGGTAAAAATATTGAATATTACCAAACATACTAGCCAGCATTTGCAAAATTCAACATAGCCTCAACACTTTTTTTTTAATATTTTTACACCAAATTTAGAACATAGCCTTCTTGTGACTCCCCCTCATGAACAATGGCAAAGAAAAATTTTTGAACTCCTCCTGAAAGGTGATTTTGCACAGGGACCACAAAATTAGCTTTCAGGATGTAAAAAAACATTTTGGCTAGGATCTGAAAAATGGTAATTATGAGGTGCTGTAAAGATATGGCTATGTTGTAAATTTGTGGTAAAAATATTATAAATTACCAAAGTTACGAGTCTTTGTTTACAAAATTCAATGTAGGTGCATTACTTTGTTTTTTTTTTAATATTTTTACATCAAATTTAGAACATAGCCTTCTTATGACCCCACTTCTTGAACATTGGCAGAGAAAACTCTCAACTCCTGCCTGAAAGGTGACTTCATGCAGGGACCGTAAAATCAGCTTTTGGGATGTAAAAACACATTTTGCCCAGGATTTGAAAAATGACATCTGTCACATTCATGAGGTGTTGTGAAGATTTGGCTAAGTTGTAAATTTGGGGTAAAATTATTGAAAATTACTAAAGTCACGAGCCTGCATTTGCAAAATTCAACACAGGCTCATAAGTTTTTTGTTTTTTAATATTTTTACACCAGATTTTCAACATAGCCTTCTTATGACCCCGCCTCATGAACAAGGGGCAGAACAAATGTTCAGCTCCTGCCTGAAAGGTGATTCTGCACAGGGACCGCAAAATCATCTTTCTGGACAGATTTCACTAATGTCAGTTCAATTGTTCATCAGGTGGGGTCCCAAAAAAGGCATGTTGAAAATTTGGGCCAAAAATGCTCAGAAATGCACAAGTTATGCCACAAATTTCAAAACCCCATTGAAATACATTGACTTGCTTACCTGTTTCTTCAGTTTGCGCTTGGGCTTTGAAGAGTGAAGATGTGTCTGCAGCCCAGAGAAGATTACAGCGTTGGACTCCTGATCAGTAAGTAGGGGCTGGGCAGGGGTGGGTTTAGGTGGTGGGTGCTGAGTGGAAGGGTTGGGTGGGGGTCTGCTAGCCATAAAAGACATTGAAGGACAGTTTTCTTTTACAGGTTTAAAAAAAGAAAAAACTAGTGGATTCCTGCACTGGGGAGGAGGGTTAGGCACACCCCAGTGCAACTATTACATAAAAATAAAAAAGAGCTGCTTCCTGCACTGGGGAATTGCCCTCCCCCCAGTGTAACTAGTATGTTACTTGAGGGGGGTGCAGAGAAGGAAGATCGGGTGGGGGGATATCTTTAATAAAAAAACAAAATAAAAAACAATTCTGACACTGTGGGTTTCACAGCCCCAGGGGCACTGGTATGTTTACTGACACTAGGGGACTGGGCAGCCCCAGTGACACTCATTTGTTTCTGGTGGTGGGTTGGGGTGGTGGTTACTGAGAGGGAGGGTCAGGTGGAGGGTATCAATAATTTTTAAACTATTTTTTCAGCAGTCATGGTGGAATATGGTGCACTCTGCCGGGACCAAGATGGCCATTAAGTGCCACTGTCCATATGCTAGTAGTAGTGCATACCCAATGCAGTTTGGTGGCCATGACTGGCATTTCTTTTTCTTTAAATTTATAGCTATCCTCTCCCTTGACCCTCCCTTTCAGCACCCTCCCTCCAAGAAGCATAAGAGTGACACTGGGGGTGCCCAATCCCCCAATAGAAACATAGAATTTGATGGCAGATGAGGACCACTTGGCCCACCTAGTCTGCCCATTTCCCTACCTAATGGATAAGCTACAGATCTTAGTTAACCAACAGCCTACTTCCTCCTACCCCCCACTAGAATTGCCTTATGTCTGTCCCATGCATTCTTAAATTCCCCCACTGTTTTTGACTCTATGACCTCCTCAGGAAGGTCGTTCCATGCATCTACAACCCTCTCTGTGAAGAAATACTTCCTCATTTTACCTCTGAGCCATCCCCCTCTATCTTCAAATTGTGCCCCCTTGTTCTTGCACATCTCTTTTTCTGAAAGATGCTATCCTCTTGGACTTTGTTCATTCCCTTGTGGTATTTGAAAGTTTCTGTCATGTCCCCCCTCTCCCTCCTTTCCTCGAGGCTATACATCTAAAGCTCCTTTAGTCTTTTTTCATATGTCTTCTGGTGCAGACCCTGCACCATTTTGGTTGCCCTCCTCTGGACAGCTTCCACCCTGTCTATGTCTTTGTGGAGATGGGGTCTCCAGAACTGTACATAGTACTCCAGATGTGGTCTTACCAACTGTCTGTACAGAAGGCCAACAACTTCCTGTTTTCTACTGGTGATGCCTCTCCCTATGCATCCCAATATCCCCCAGCCCTCCTTACTGCCTTCTCACATTGCTGGCCCACCATTAGGTCATCTGATATGACTACCTCCAGGTCCCTTTCCATTTTTGTTGTTGTCAGTATCTCACCCCACATTGTGTACTCTTCCCCTGGGTTGTTGTTATCCAGGTGCATTACCTTGCACTTCTTTGTGTTGATTCTAAGCTGCCATACATTTGACCATTCCTCCAACCTTGCCAAGTCCCTTTTCATTCTTTCCACCCCACCTTGCATATCAACCCTGTCGCAGATTTTTGTGTCATCTACAAAGAGACATACTTTGCCTTCCAGTCCCTCTGCAATGTCACTTATAAAGACATTAAAAAGAACTGGCCCCAGTACTGAACCCTGTGGTACCCCACTAGTAACCCCCCCTTTCTTCACTGTGGACTCCATTTACTATTACCTGCTGTGTCCTGTTCTCCAGCTAGTGTTTTACCCAGGCTACCACCCTGGGACCCACTCCCAGGCTGGCTAATTTGTTTATTAATCTTTTGTGCGGGACTGTTTCAAATGCCTTGCTAAAGTCTAGGTAGGCCATGTCCACAGCCCCTCCCTAGTCTACTACTTTGGTCACCCAGTCAAAGAAATCAATTAAATTTGTCTGACATGACCTTCCTGCTGTGAATCCATGTTGCCTTGGGTCTTGTGCCCCATTGGTCTCTAGGTACTCAACAATTCTTTCTTTCAAATGTGATTCCAACATTTTCTCTACCACTGAAGTCAAACTGACAGGTCTGTAGTTTTCTGCCTCTTTCTTGCTCTTTTTGTGAAAGGGAATCACATCCACCCTCCTCCAGTCCTCAGGTACCACATCATCCTCCCATAATTTATGAAAAAGAGTAGTCAGTGATGTTACTAGCTCTTCCCTTAGTTATTTTAGAATTCCGGGGTGAATGCCATCAGGCCCCATGATCAGAACAGCAGTTTTTTTTTTCAAGAAAAAATAGTGCAGTGCAAGCAGACTGCTCCATGGATGCAGAGGCGACTGTGGTGCAAGTCCAACATGTTGTTCAGTGGGAAAGAATGCAAGGAATGCAAAGTCCTTTTCTGACAGCAAGAGGTCTGCAGGGCTACACCCACTGCAGTCCTAAAAACCAGAACATACTGTACTACGGATGAAAGAGAATGAGTCAAGTCAGAGCAGATGCCAAGTAGAGTATGGAAACAGGGATCCAAATGAAAGGATGTACAGAGGCTTTCTGGTGGGCTGGGGAATCTAGACTGAACTCATGAAATGTATTTAAACTACTGACCTTTGTTTCACATTGTGTTTAGGAGAGTTTCAATTGCTAACTTTTGCATTGTGCTGGGGATTGGGGTCTGAGCCAGTGAAACTATGTATACACTGCTGACTTCTTGCTTTAACAGAGAAGTTACTGGTGAGGAATCTCAATCTACACTATAATGCTGGTTTAATTTCTGGTCATGCCTGTGTTGGAAAGGGGAATGGGGGAGGTGGAGTGGCCTAAAGTGGATCAGTGCAGGCTGTAACAGATGCCAACTCCAGTGCCAACACAAATACAGTAAATGCAAAGTGAAAGCCCTTTAATCAAGAAAGGGCAAGCACCGAGCTGAGCAGAGCAACAGGGATTGAAATAGGGGGAGGAACAGGGTTTTTTGGGGGGCCTGGGGATTCAGGACTGAGTTGATGAAATAGTATTTAAACTGTCGATTTTTGCTTCACACTGTTTAAAAGTACTTCATCTGCTAACTTTTGCATTGTGCTGGGGATTGAGGACTGAGCTGGTGAAATTGTGTGTACACTAGGGGCTAGGAGGACTATTCTGTTGGAGATCTGGATCCCTGTATTGAACCCACAATCCACAGACCCGGAATAATGCAGACTTCACTGTAGAAGTCCGGTTCCTAGTCTGTGGAAATGCAGTTTCTGCCATTTTATTTATGTTGCCATGGGGATGCCATCGGCAAGCTCCCTCCATGTACAGGCAGCTAGCGGTATCCAATTAGGAAATAGACAGTAACGTGATGCACTTATGGTATATAACCATGCTGAGTGCACAACGTGGTCCAGACAAAAGAGGAGAAGCAGGAGCACCTTGGCAGAGATGCCGCCAGAAAAAGTTGCCAAACAAAACCAAAAAAAAAACCCCACAAACATAAAAAAAAAAATATATGAAAAGAGGGAAGACAAATTAGGGAGAGTCACAGAAAGGAGTCTTACTGGGGCTGGGGAAGGGACTGATCATTGGGGGAGGGTGATGGTGAGTCAGGAGTTGAGACTTGGTGGGACTGGAGAAAGGAAGAATCTGTAGGGACTGAAGAGATAGTGGTGGCCTGGGTGACTGCTGTGGTGGATGCAAAAGGCAGGCAATGTGTCAGTGTGACTGTATGTATATGAGCAATGGCAGGTGGCAAAATCTTTGACTTGTGCCATTGCAGAAGATCCAGAAGAGAGAAGGAGAGACTACTGGAGGCCCAAGAGAAATTTCAGTTAGAGAAAATCCCAAATTATTTTTTTTTCTTGGCCTCAGTCAGTGTAGCTATGTACATGAGCAAGGGCCTGCTGGCAAAACCTTTGACTTTGTGCCTTTCCAGATCCAGAGGAGAGATGGAGAGACTACTGTGGGGGCCCAAGAGAATTTTTACAGTTACAGAAACCCCCAAATGAAAGTTTGTTTTTCTTTTCTTGGCCTCAGACAGTGCAGCTGTGTGTATATGAGAAAAGGTAGGCTGGCAAGATCTTTGACTTATGCCATTCCTTATCGAAAGGAGAGAGGGAGAGACTACTGGGGGGGTCCAAGAGAACTTTTGCAGTAACATAAAATCCCAATTTTTTTCCTGGCTTCAGTGTGACTGTGTGTAAAGGGGAAGGGCTGCAGGGTGGCAAAATAAATCTTTGACTTGTGCCATCCTATCACGAATCACAATCACTTGTTAACATTCATCGACGATCTCATCCAGAGAGGAGAGGCAGAAGGAGAGAGAGAGAGAGACTGCAGGGGGGCGGACAATAAATGTAACAGTCTAAGGAATCCTAAGTGATTTTTTTTTCTGGCTTCAGTGTGGCTATGTGTACAGGGCAAGGGCAGCAGGGTGGCAAAATAAATATTTGTCCTGTGGCATCCAGAGGGGAGAGAGAGACAGACTGCAGGGAGGCCCATGATAAATGTAACAGTCCCAGAAATCCCAAATAATTTTTTTTCCTGGCTTCAGTGTGGCTGTGGGTACAGGGCAAGGGCAGCAGGGTGGCAAAATAAATCTTTGACTTGTGTCATCCAATCATGAATCATGATCACTTGTTAACATTCATTCACGATTTCATGTATTAAAAAAAAGATACTGTTCAGACAAACAACATACAAGTTGATGCATCTGTGTTGCTGGCTGTGGGTGGCCATGGGGATAATCTGACTTTGAGACTTATAGCAGGCTGTTTACAGTACAAAACAAGTAAAGAACAAGTACTGTACACACAAGTGTCATTATCATCATCACTCATTCCACATTATTCCTCCTTATTATCATTATTTGTATAGTATATTGCATTACATTACAAATAAGCATTAACCATCCCCCAATGTTGGACTGTGATACATGCAGCTATGCACCAGATGTATCTGCATCTCCAATTCAAATTCTAAGGAACACTTAACAGTTGTTGAAGTTGGTCACTTAATGGTAACTGTACTGTAGGAGTCAGTCAGGTAATCTTGGAAGGAAGTGGTGGTGGTGGACTGCTGTGCTGTCGGTGTGCTTTGTACAGTCATGAGTCATGACAGTAAATTTGTCCCTGGCCTGTGGGTGGAGTCATCAGAAGGACATCATGTTAGTTAGAGGGATCTTAGTTTTTTTACAGGTTAGAATACTAATGATATTGCATCTGTCGGTCTCTCTCCCACCTTCTGTCTCTGTTTCTCCCAGCACACTCATGTCATGGACCTGAGCAGGATATGCCACCATTACAGGCCAGCCATGAAGGGGCTAGTAGTGAGTGATTGCTTTTTTATTTAGCAGGTTTACATTAATTTTTATACAAATAATCCATTAAATTATTTCCTTTGGGACTCTGTGTCAAATGTGAGCGACTGGCCACTTTAATTCTTTTTTTTTTCCGCAGTTTTTCAAATATTTGTTAATAAATCAGAACTAATCAGAACAAATCAAAACTTCACTGTGTTCCAGTTCTTATTTAATAAGGGTCAGAACTTCTCTGAGTTCTCCCAGCCCTAGTGTACACTGCTGATGATTTGCATTAAAGGGTAACACTGTCAACCACTTTTGACTTCAAAGCATCTATCATTTAAAAACACATTTTCTGATTGGGCTAATTCTGTACAGATTGCTGATTTAGCTGGCTATTTGATTCTGATTCATTTTTTTCTTTTTAAAAGTGAAAAACAGACAGTCTACCATACTGGTATTAGCACACAAAAACATGTTTGTTTACATTCCTCAATCAACTCCCATTGGAGACACCAACAACACAGCCTAGCCACTCATGATGTAGTAGAAGGAGAGGAGACTATCTCATCATGAGTGGTTGCACTGTTTGGGGTGTTCCTGTTGCTCCTGAAGTATGCAACAAGAGTACATCAAGGATTTGAAACAAAGCAAGGTCGGCTATAATTGCACCATTAGCATGCATTTCAGTTCTACTATAAAAGGAAGCAGATAAGACAACCAGTAACTTTAATGAATTTTAGAGAACAAAAGCACTCATAAAATGTGGCTTTTCGACTAGCAATCAAATAATGCAAAATGGGTTGACAGTGTGCCTTTAACTGGGCAGTTTCTGGTAAGGAAATTCGATCTGCATTATATTGCAGTCTTAATTTCTTGAGCGGGGTCAGGGGTCAGTGCTGGCTGCTAAGAATGCTAACTCCAGCACCATTGGGCTGCAGGGCTGGGTCACATATCTGCAGTTGGCCAATGGCGTCCCTGCAGCTCACTAAATCTTACCCAGAACTCCAAGTGATCCCTCACATGAGTGACCCTGCATCATGAGTGCCATGAAGTAGGAGTGTGGCATCTAACTAAATTGCAATTAGAGCAATTGGCAGGGCATTCTGCCGGGCAGACTGTATGCCATAGTGCATGCTGTCCAACAGAGGTCAGGTAAGGTAAGGTAGAGGTGGGAAAACAAAGTGGGTAGGTAGATATTGTCAAGGGATTGCAGCTGGTCCCTATCTTGGGTCAGCTTACAAGGAAGTTAGTTGATGGGAATTTACAGGGAATGCAGCTGGTCCATATTTGTTTTAGCAAGCAATGTAACTTCAAGTTTGTTTTCCAGGAAAACTCCATTGAGCAAGCTCATCTTCAAGGAGATCCAGTGAGGCTCATGACAATACAAAACAATAACATGGCTAATACTTAAAGTGCAGCATCCAAATAAAAATAAGCATTGAAATATAGGAATGGACAGTGTGAAGGAACTGTACAAATTTCATTGCCTAACAACAAAGGGAAAAAAAAAGAGTAATTCTGGACCTTGGAACCAGTGGGATCCAGTGTTGAGCAGTTCAAAACAATAAAATACAGCTTAGCATAAGGGGATGATAAGGAGGCATGGGGGGAAGGTAGGAGAGAAGGGTACAGTGGGAAGCAGAATGAGGGGAGAAGAAGGGGTGATAAATTGACTAGGTGCAGGACAGACAGTCGTGGGTGGCAGTTGCATGTTTCTGCCAAATGGTTACTGACTGGAGATTTAAAAGCATTTAGTGATACTAGATGAGTTAGTTTGACTGATGATTGCAGTTTGTTCCAGACTGAAGGAAGGGCATAGCCAATGGCAGCTTTGCCATAGAGAGTGTAGAACCTGGGGTCGTCAAGCGTAATGAAAGAGGTTTTTCTGAGCTAATAGCAGCTCAGAGAGCAATGGAATAGACATGATATATAGGGGGTAATTTGTTGAGGAGAGCTTTATAGATCCATATGCAGCTGTGCATTAATTGTCTGGTAGCAAGTGAGGACCATCCTACTCTGGAATAGAACTTATGATGGTGAGTTCGGATGAAAGAGTTTGTAATGAATTGAATGACGCAGTGGTAAAGTACTTCCAGCTTGTGCAGACTGATGGCGGAAAAAAACAACTATAAATAAAATCCATGCAATCCAGTAAGGGTACAAAAGTAGCTTGGACCAACTGTCTCCTGGTAACACCCAGAAATAAAGATTTGTTTTCGTAGAAGAAACCTAATCTCTTCCTTTGTTTTTTGGATAGGACCTCAATGTGTACAGAGAAGAAGAGAATATGGTTGAGGCAAATAATAATAATAATAATAAATAATAATTTTATTTCACAAAAGCGCCTTTCAAATATCAAAGTGGTTTACAAAAGAATTAAAAGATAATAAGACAGTAAGTACAGTATAAAAATGAAAAAATACAACAGGGTTCATTTACTAAGTGCCATCAAAAGCCTGACACCATAAATAGGTATTCAACGCTTGCTTAAAGCCTCCCACTGTCATGCACTCCCATAGCCAACGAGGTAGAGAATTCCAGGGGGTAGGGGCAGCGTACATAAATGCACGCACCTCAGATGACTTCAAAAACACCCTTGGGATCTCTAGCAACCCCTCACCAGCTGAATAGAGCTGTCACTCATGGTGATAAGGAATCAGAAGCTCTTTCAAATACTCAGGGCCAAGTCCATGTAGGGCTTTATAGATCAGTAAACCAAACTTAAAGGTGATCCGCCACTGAATTGGCAGCCAGTGCAGACTGCGCAGAACAGGGGTGATATGAGAAGTTCGAGAAACCCCCATCAGCAAATGCGCTGCCACATTCTGCACTAGCAGCAAGCGGCAGATATCAACCCCAGGAATCCCTAAGTAAAGGGAGTTGCAGTAATCAAGGCACAAAGTCACAAAGGTGTGGACAAGAGTAGGCAGATTTCTGGACGAAACAAGGTGCATGATCCTGGCGATGTTCCTAAGGTGGTAAAAGGAAGACTTGATGACTGCTGACACCTGAGATAGTAAGGTCAGCCCATTATCAAGCACCACCCCCAGGTCCCGCACCTGATCAGACGTAAGGATCTTTGCGCCCCCTAGATAAATTCCAGAGAGCTGACCAGTCCTCAACCCCTCTATCCGGTGACCCGGCCCCACCACCATCACCTCCATCTTTCCCACATTCAATGTCAGCCAGCTCGAATTCATCCAGTCCTGGATTTCCACAAGGCAGTTGTTAAATACCGAGAGAGCACTATCCTGGTCAGGTGCAAAAGGCAAGTAGAGCTGGGTATCATCAGCATAGCAGTGAAACCTCTGCTCATACCATCTTACAATGTCTCTGAGGGGCAGCATATACACTGCAAACAACATGGGGGAAAGTACTAAGCCCTGAGGTACCCCACAGGATAGAGAGAATGGGCCCGAGGAAAAAAAAACAAACACCACACTCTGAGTTCTGCCAGTGAGAAAAGGTGTAAACCATCTTAGAACCGTATGTGCCAGGCCACAGATGGACCTCAGATGCTTAAGCAATACCACATGGTCCACAGTGTCAAAAGCTGAGGAGAGATCAGGGACCACCAGAATAGTACGGCTTCTCTGATCTCTCACCTTCAGAAGATCATTGAGCACCCGAACCATTGCAGTCTTGGTACTATGCCTCTTCCAAAAACCAGACTGGAGAGGTTCATAGATGTTATGGATGGTCAAGTGGTTCTCCAGTTGTACCGCCACTACTTTCTTAATAACCTTCCCTATAAAAGGGAGATTAGAGATTGGTCTGTATTTAGCCAGGGAGTCAGGGTCCAAAGAAGCTTTCTTCAGGAGGGGTGCTACCACCACCTCCTTCAGAGAGCTTGGGAACTCACCCGAATCAATGGAGCACTGGACTATCTGAGCCAGGATTGGGCCTATGATGTCACAACATCCCATTAACAGGGAGGTTGGACCTGTATCCAAACTACAGCATGTAGGGTGCATACTCTGGACAATCTGCATGACATCCATGTACTTCGACAGGTCAAAGGAACTCCAGGAACCACAAGGTGAGGTGACCAAGCACCGATCAATGGTATCCCCCACAGAGTGAATCGCGAGGATCTCTGACCTGATGTCGGCCACCTTATTCTCAAAGTATAAAGCAAGCTTATTGCACTTCTTTTGTGAAAAAGGTCTTCAGCACTGTAGACAGGTTGGGTTGCACAACCTCTTCACAGTCCGGAAGAGCTGAGCTGGTCAGTTCTATGTGGCAGCAATCTTCCCGGACAGGAATTCTGCCTTCTTACATGAGATCACTGATTGATAGGTCTGATAATGCTCTACCAATCTAAGGTGGTCGACCTTCAGGCCAGATTTCCACCAGCGCCGCTCTAACCTGCGTCCAAGTCGCTACAACTCCCTCAAGGACCCATCAAACCATGGCGCCTGAGATCAAAGGGGGAGAGGACGAACATGGACAAGAGGAGGAGTCAGGTCCAGGGCCACAGAAATGGCCTTATTATAGGCCAACACCAAGGCCTTAGAACTTGTACAAGCCACGAGAAACTCTGAGAGGTCAATCACCACTGCCAGGCCTTCAGAGCTCACCTCCCATAAAGGGCAGTAACTGATCATCTCTACATGGGGGAAGGCCTATGAAGGGGGGTACAAAAGTTGAATCTCATGGTGTAATGATCGGACCATCCAACGGGTTCCACCCCCACATTGGAGGCCTCCATCCACAGGAGGAAAACCAAATCAAGAGAGTGACCATGCCAATGGGTGGCAGAGTTAACAATCTGTGTAAGGCCCAGTGATGTCATCAACTGGAAGAAGTGCTGTCCAAATTGCGAAAGTTCGTCGTCGACCCAGGCATTGAAGTCATCCAGAATCATCAATCTGGGCGACTCCAGTGCCATGTCGATGATGAAATACGCTACTTCCTGCAGGAATCCCTTCTCATTCCCTGGTGGGCAGTAGACAAGAGCTATCCTGTAACCCACACCTGCCACCATGGTAGACTCAAAAGATTCGGCCTCCTCAACTGGTACGCTCATAAGGTCTGACTCAGTCCTGAAACAGCCCTCTACCCCTTCCCCTGCAGTCCAATCTCGAGCAGTGAACCACCAAATTCCCAGCTGAAATTGCAGCTTCCAAAATGGAGCCATCATCTTCATCCAGCCAGGTATCGGTGATGCAAGCCAGATCAGTAGTTCCAACAAGATCTGCAATAACTGCAGTCTTGTTCTTAACCTATCTGGCATTGCATAACACCGCTGGAGTTGGACAGGTTTCAGGGACTGTCCAAGCTACTTGCCCACGAGAAATTATGGTGGTACCCTTGGGTATGTGGATTAGACATGGCGTACCACGTTTCAGGCTCCATTTCACCCCAGGGCATCTTCTGGACCTAACTACCCCAATGTGAGAGCACCACTCATTTGTCCTCTGATATCCACCCCCCCTGCCACCCCCACCTCCTACAAGCGATACCCAAAGCCCAACAGTGCTGGTAAGTTGACGACAGCAATGGAGGGGGAGAAAAAGGATGGAGGGAATGGAGGGCAGAGGATGAATAGCACAAGACCAAAAAGGAAGGCTTACACATCCCACAAGTTAAACACAGGCAAATTACACAACATCCAGGTACCTAGTCCAAAGAACCACAATAAAACAAATAATAAAATCCAAAACCCACCCCCAAAATAAATAAAGTATTATAAAGTTGTAGCCTACCCCTATACAAAATGATACCCTAGCCCAAAGCTCAGCACATGAAAAAACATGAACCAGAGAAGAAATGATAAATCAACCAAATAATAATAGAGGCCTAGATATTTGAGCCTGTCCACTGCATCCAAAGTTTCGGCCAGAAGGGTCATGATGGATGGGGTGGTGATACTATTTTTGGAGGCAGGCAGGGAATTTGTAGGGTATAAGAACATGAATTTGTTTTGTTTTTTTGTGTTGATTAGCAGTTTAGATTAAATAAGACTGTTTTGTAATTGATTGAAGTCTGACCTTAGTTCTGCGCAAACGTTGGCTAGTGCGGGTTTGGCAATGTAAAGTACAGTGTCATCTGTGAAAAAGTGAATTTTAGCATTCTTGATGTTATTGCTGAGTGTCTTGATATATATCATGAACAAGAGAGGTCCCAGGATGGATCCCTGTGGTACCCCTCTGGTAATGGGAAGGGGAGATAAAAACAGTCCATCAGCCTTAAATAGCTGGAGCCTGTCCATCAAGTCGCTGGAAAATCAATGGAGGGTGATTTCCTGTAATCCATGCTCCTTGAGTTTAACTAATAACAAATTATGGTCCGCGGTATCGAACACCTTGCTCAAGTCCAAGAACACTGCTTCTACTGTTAGTTTATGGTCTAGGGCACAGAACCAGTCATTTATCACCAAAGCTAAAGTAGTGCTCATGTGGCGCTATGATTCAGCCTGAAACCGGATTGGAGTGGATTTAAAAGGTTAGAGTGATTAAGATAGTCACTTAGCTGGTTGCTGACTACTTTTTCAAGAAACTTTGAGAGGACAGGTAGTAAAGAGATTGGCCTATAGTTGTTGAGGTCAATTGGGTTGCCGGATTTGAATAGGGACAGTATGTGAGCTGTTTTCTAGATAGAGGGGAAATCACCAGCTGAAATAGACAAACTGAACAAATGGGTTAGGGGTACTATGAGGTAGAAATATCCTAATTTCAGAAAACTAGGATTGATGCCGTCAGTGCCGATCCTTTTTTTGATATGTAGGAGAACCAGAAGGGATTTAGAATATTTTGATTGGGCAAGGAAGCCATAGTTTTGTTTTGCAACTGGTACTTTGCTGCCTGGGAGACATTGAAGGCTAGCCTTGCTGTAGCGAAGTGTGTGTTTTATGTATTAAGAATGGTCAGTTTATCAGTGATTCTAGAGCCCTGGGATGCTATTTTGGCTGATATGGGTGTGGAGGTTTTATGTCCTTCAATTTTATTAAGAATTTGCCAGATCTTAGCTGGGTTACCTCTAGCTGACACTACGGAATTCAGATAAAAATTCAGTTTGGTTGATCTGGTGAGCTTCGCACAGGTATTGTGCAACTCCTGGAAGGCCAACCAATCAGTAGCTGCTTTTGAGTGCCTGGCTGTGGCCCACAGGTGATCCCTCTTGTTCAATGCTTGTTTTAGTTCATTGGTGAACCATGGACAGGAAACTTTTCTGACTCTGCTATTTAAGAGGGATGTGTTTATGATAATGTCTATGACATTAGCATTGAAGAGGACAGCTGCTTCGTTGATTGAGATTGCTAAATAGAAGCTCTGCTAACTTATATTACTTCGGTCATATAGGAAGTTGGCAGAGTTGAATTTATGGAGGCTCTGTTTTGTAATGAATTTAGCTCTGGCAGGTGGTCTTTCCGCACCCCTGATGCAAACAACAATATTGTGATCGCTTAGATCATTATGAAACACAGCAGCGAGTGTGATATTGTGTGATCTGTTTGTGAGTACTAAATCTATAAGGGAGCTTTTGAGTTGATTTTTTAAGTTGGGCCTGGTGGGTTCAGTTATGAGTTGTGTTAGGTCTAGTTCATTGCATAACTCTTTGAGTGTGTTAGCTTTGGGACTGGACCATTCTAGACTGAGGTCACAGAGGATGATGGATTCATTGGTGTTAGAGCCCAGAAAGTAAAGCAGATGTGAGAGCAGATCTATTCCACCAGACGGCAGTCTATAGCAGCCTAGGATGTTGATAGATTTCTCTGGGGACAGGGACAATTTGATTGCTAAGAATTCAAATTCTTTAGGTTTGGTGGTGATGTTGAGTTCCATGGATGTGAATTTATTATTGATGTATATTACCAACCCCCCCCCCGAGCTGGTTTATCAAACCTGAAGGTGTTAGAGGAGGGCAGGGAGATCTCTTGCTCTGTTATAGAACCTTTTTAACCAGGTTCCTGTTACAACCAAAATATCCAGTGTGGTATGGAAGAGCCACACATTAACAGTGTCTTGTTTCTTTTGGAGGCTACATAAATTTATGAGAATGAATTTCAGGCTTTCGGAAAGCATGAAGTCCGAGGGGGATCCTAGGGAGGAGATGGGACCTGGGTTCAATTCCACATTACCAGAACAGAGGAGCAGTGTGATAATACATTTTTTTAACCTTTTATGTGCTAGGTTGAGTTTCAGTCTGTGTGGGGGTTTAATGGTGGATCTTGTATGGGTGAGCCACATATGAGAGGGGTCATTAAGGTGGAGGGATTGACATAGAGGACCATGACTGCATGAAATGTGAGTGGGCACAGGAAGGCGAGGGTGGATGCTATCAGGGCAGATGAATTGTCTCATATAGGATGAGGTTGGTAGTTGAAGGGAAATCTCAATGTAAGCAGATATGAGGGGATGGAACTTGCAGGCTCCACACATGGAGAGGTATGCAGACATGATGATAGCATAAGCAAAACAAGTTGGAGCACCTCAAGTAATGACAACCCCGAATAGTTGTTATAGCGAGGTGCTTAACGAATTGAAAAGTGCAGGACCACAGCTACAGTATGTAGGAAAGGTATAGATATAGGTTAATATGTAGTCTCTCAATAGTAGCCAGTAGGAGTGGACAATGAAGGGGTAAAGCAGTATTAACCCAGCCTCAATAAAAGAGCAGGACTGAGCTAATTATGATAAACTATTTGTAATTTGTTAAGATTGTCTATTTGTAATGGACTAGTAACCCAAATTAAGTACTCAAAATATGGTGGTCCTTTACCCAAGCTAAAGAGCACGAAGCAGACTACTTCATTTAGGATAGATGCTCTGCAAGCACAGTACAGAAGAATGGACAGCAGGAGGAGTTGCGTAATATAGTCCTCATTCAAGGCAGAGAAATGATAGGGGGAGAAAAGGTAGTACCAAAGGGCCAAGGGGGGGTAGTCTAACTCTCAGGAGGAAGAGGGGGAGCCAACTGGACTGATTGTTTCTACTGAAACAGATAAAAAACATTATCCGTCAATGCTAAGGGAAGAGAGATAAACTGTGTGTGGGGGGAGGCTTTGCTCAGTGCAATTTCCGTGGTTTAACAATGGAAGGGAGAGGTGCTGCAGGTGTGGCGGAGAAAGGCGATTTTTTTGGTTACAAAGAACTGTAACAAATCATACAGTAGTTGGAGCTGAACAGCAGGCTATCTGACATGCAGCAAAATGAGCTGTAAGTAAAAGGTTTGCAGTTTTGCAGCCATCTCCATATACAGTAGGTTAGTATGCTTCTATCTATAGTTACGCATTGTCAAAAGGATGAAAGTGGCCCCTATCTGAGGTCAGCTTACAAGGGAGTTGTTTGTCAGGGATATCATGGGGAAAGCAGCAGAACCCTATCTAGGTCAGAAAACAGTGTAAATAAGGGGTTGCAGCTTTACAGTCATCCCCATATAGGTTAGTAGGGTCCACATTTAGGTTAGTAGGTTCCTATCTAGGGTAAAAGATTGGGGTGAACAAGAGGTGCAGCTTTTCAGCCATCCCATGCTAGATTAAACTGCAAGTTACAAACTAAAGGCTTCCAAGAGAAACATAGCAAACCCCTATATAGGACAAGCTACACAGTGTAACAAGGGCTGTATAGGCACTCTGTACACAGAGGATGGATCAGCAAAGTGTGGAGAGGTGGGTTGTCAAGAGAGCATGAGGGGGTGGGTAGAGTAGTGTGTTGCAGGGGGTGTGGGTTGGCAGTTTTCTTGAATACTCTCTGGGAGGTAGGAGCCTGTCAGGTCTGTAGGTGAGCTGAGGGCAGAGGTGTGGCAGCTGAGACAGGAGTTAGGAGCTGTAATGGGGTGTGGCAGCTGAGACATGAGTTATGAGCATTAACAGGGTGTGGCAGCTCAGGCAGGAGTTAGGAGTGTTAATGGGGGAAGGAATATCCGAATGGGGTGTGGTGGGAATGGGGCAAGGAGACTGGAGGGAGGGTCCATGCCCAGATGAGGTGGAAGGTCTATCGGGGGGGGGGATAATGGACTGGGAGCTAAGGCAGACTCCCTGTGTCCCTCTTCCTCAGCAGAAAGGAAGCCTAGGTGGACAGGGATAGGCAACTGTAGGAGGAACAGGAGAGCAAAGAAAGATGGGGGGGTGGTGGTAGCACCCTCAGAGGTGCTGCTGTGGAATAGATTCCTCCCACTTACTAGGGAGTGTACAGGAAAGATCGAGTGAAGGTAGAGGGGCAACAGCAGATGGAAGATTTGGGGACTAGAGGATACAATGTTGGTGAGGGAAAAGGAGCAGGTAGAGGTAGGGACTGGAGTGGCAGGGCAGGGAAGGGGCTGGAGCAGGAAGGGACTAGGCTGAGCAGAGGAAGACAGGCAGAGAGAACAGTGAAGTTGTCTGGCAAGGGGATTGTGCAGGTAGCCTGGATGGGGATCCAGCAGAAGAAAAGTAGGGTTCAGGGGTATCCTGGAACTAGGAGAAGGAGTGGAGGTCAGACAGGGTGGGACAAATGAGTCAGAGGGGGGATGAGACTTGGGGGCAGACAGAAAGGGAAGGGTCATGATCTTGGGGAATGTTATGGCCAAAGGAATAAGATGGGGTGACACAGGAGGTAAGGCTAACCATGGAAGGGTAGAGTGTATAGTATGTCTGGGATGAACACAGGAAGGGTGGGTCCATGGATAAATGAGAACACAGGTAAGGAAGGGAGCAGCCACACATCTTCATTCATCTTGGTAGGAATGACTTGATTTGTAGTGAGGGAGGGGTGGCTCAGGAGAGGTTCAGAGAAGTGAGGAGTCTCTGCAGGAAGGTGGGGAGATCCGATCTGCTGGCATAGCAATAGCGCTATAATTATCACTTGTGATACTGGCAACCCACGTTTGTGAACAAGCCTGGTGCACCAGAGGGTCATCCAGGAGGAGGTTGGATGAGCATCCCAGGGCTGGGGGAGGGTTAGTGGCACCCGGTGCTTGGGTGATTCCAGGTGGAGACAAGGAATATACCTATCCAGGACCACACAGAAGATGTAAGGCAGTTGCGGGTGTCTGCAGGGCACACGCAGAAACACTCATGCCCACGTTTTGACATTGTTGCATGTCCACGCCTTTGGGGGAACACAAGAGAAGAACCCTGCAATCTGATAGAGTGAAGCCCTCCGACCCTGCACTGAATGATGGTTCAGCTGCCCTGGGACTGAAATCGCTTGATCTCGGTCTCCCTTTCTGGGGCCTTACAACAGGGGGCAAGCTACAGGCCTTAGGTTCCACGTGGCTTTTGTGGGTGCCAGTGCTGGGTTTGGAAATACTAAGTCGAGGATATTCCCTCCAGAAACAGTGAATAAATAGAGTTTAAAAAAAAAAAGAAAGGTTGGGAGGTCAGTAGCCTTATCAGAGGTGTTATTGATTCCAAGGGCCAGCATTACAAGAAAGGAAAGGATGGAGGAGATCAATGTCTGGATCAGGGGGTATTGCAGAGAGTAGGGATATGGGCTAAGAGGAGACTGGGGGACACGTGAGAAAATAAGGACCTTTATACACCAGACAGGCTACACCTAAGCAAGGAGGGTGCAAAGGTACTTAAGTCCAGAATTGAGGAGTATATGGCCAGGGGCCTGACTTTAAACTGACAAGGGGGAAAGGAGGGGTTACAGTACCCCTAATCACCTGGAGGAGGAGGCCAACCGGCCTCCAACACAAGCAGGGCAAAAGGAGGGGTAGTCAGATTTGGGACAGAATAATAAGGACATCCAGGTGGGACTGAGATCAGGGAGTAAATAGTCCAGGAGTAGAACTCTAATCATGGTGGAATGTTGTGTCTTTGAATGCAAGAAGCCTAGGGAAGGCAAGGCAAGGAAAATATTATTTCTTGGGCCCCCAATCCCAGTGGCTCTGGGCACAATAAAAATACAGAATATAAAAGGTAGTAAAAACAAGTACAGAAAACATAAACATAAATAGCTGAATACAATATGATAGAACAGCAGGCCTATAACAAGGATTAAGCATTTGCCTGCAAGACAGATAGCCATAAATTAAAACTATCATTAAAAGACTATGTCTGGGAATGCTTGTTTAAATAAGTGGGTCTTGAGGTGGACTTTGAATATGTCAACTGAGGGGAGCCTCTCTAACAGCTGGAGGAAGCGAATTCCACAGGGCAGGGCCGGTGACACTAAACACACTGTCGCCGGCAGTTTTTAACATCTTCCTGAGAATCACAAGGAGGCCCCTGGAGGAGGAACAAAGGGAGCGGACTGGTGCGGCAGGTGTTAGAAGTCGGTCAGGTAGCCAGGGTCAAATCCATGTAAGGCCTTAATGGTGAGCAAGCCCACCTTGAAGAGAACCCTCTACCTGACTGGCAGCCAGTGCAGTTCATACAATACCAGGGTGATATGGCTGTATTTTGACTGTCCAGTCAGCAGCCTAGTGGCAGCATTCTGCACCAACAGCAGCCAGGGTAGGGTAGCTCCAGAGATCCTGAAGTCGAATGCATTACAGTAATCCAGCCTAGACATCACAAATGCATGCAGTAAGGTGGGGAGGTCCTCAGAAGGAACTAGGGGTTTGATCCTAACATTATTCCTCAGATGGTAAAAGCTGGTTTGGACAACAGATGACACCTGGGGTTCAAATGTCAGCCTGTCATCGAGGATAACACCCAGATCGCACACCCTAGAGGAGGCCTTCAATGGTGTAGGCCCCAGGACTAACCTTGTTGTTGCACCAAAGGCCAGCCTATTATGCCTTCTGTTTGACTCCACTACCAGTACCTCTGTCTTATCAAAGTTCAGTCGCAATCAGCTGGAGGCCATCCAGTCATTGATCTCGGCAAGGCAGTTATTTAGCACTTCCACTGTGTCGGAAGTCCTAGGGATAAAGGAAAGACACAGCTGGGTATCATCTGCATAGCAATGAAAACCCAAGTTGTACTTCTTAATGAGCTCAACCAGGGGCAGCATGTACATGGTGAACAACATTGGCGACAGGACTGAACCCTGAGGTACACTGCAAGACAGGAGGCTCTGGGAGGAGGAGACATTCTCCATCACCACCCGTTGCCTCCTGTTTGTGACATAGGATTCAAACCAGCAAATGACAGTGCCAGCAAGCCAACAGTACACTCTCAGGTGGTCAAGTAACACACAATGGTCCACCATGTCAAATGCTGAGGAGAGACTGAGGAGAATGAGAATTGACCCCTCTCCTCAATCTCTTGCCCTAAGGAGGTCATTGTGCACCCAAACTAATGCAGTTTCTGTGCTATGCCTTGCACAAAACTCAGACTGGAGTGGTTCCTATAAGTCAGTGTCATCAGCGAACAAGAGGATATTGGCCTTATTGATGTTGTCATCGATGTTGTTAATGTAAACCGCAAACAACAGGGGACCAAGGATAGACCCCTGAGGCACACCTTTCTGTAGGGGTTTAAGTGGCAAAGATCACCTTCAGCTTTAACCTGCTGTTTCTGATCTCCGAGGTAGTCGGCAAACCAGCACATAGAGTTAGGATGCAGACCTAGGTTACATAGGGAGGAAAGAAGCAGGCTATGGTTGACTGTGTCAAAGGCCTTACTTAGATCCAAAAAAATGGAACCAACAAAATTCCTATTGTCAAGATTAAGGAGCCAATCATTAGTCACTTTTGCTAGGGCAGTTCTGGTGCTGTGCTTTTCTCTGAATCCAGACTGCACTGGGTTCAACAGACTCCTGGATTCAAGGTACGCCCTTAGCTGACCACTCACTATCTTTTTGCAATAATTTAGACAGAATGGGGAGGAGGGAGATCGGTCTATAATCATTAAGGTCACAAGGGTCACCTGATTTGAGCAGAGGGATGACATGGGCAACTTTCCATTGTGAGGGGAGGCTTCCCTGGGATAGTGACAAGTTGAAGAGGTACGTGATTGGCACTGCCAACACATGGTATGCACATTTCAGAAAGTAAGGATCTATAGAGTCTGAACCTGCACTCTTCTTGATATCCAACTGCAGCAATAGATCTTCAACTTCTTTTAGAGAGGCAGGCAGGAAGGAGAAGTCCTCTTTGGTAGCAGGAGACTTGTGAAACTTGTGCACCTGCAGCTAAAGAACCCAAAGGCCAAATACTGGTTGGGGGTGTGCAAGATACCAAGTCACAGGAGGAGAAGGACTTAGATTTGGTAATTATGAGTAACCGTAAGCACTCAGCACACTGCAGGAGAGCAGCAGCCAAGGCAAATTGGATGCTAGGCTATATAACTAGGGGTATTACCAGCAGAAAAGCAAAGGTCATTCTGCCACTGTACAGATCACTGGTTTGGCCACATCTGGAACACAGTGAGCTATATTGGTGCCCTTAGCTAAAGAAAGACATCGGCCCGGTGGCGCTGATGGCTGATGTGCTGGACGCCAGACCTCGCGCTATGCCAGTGACCCGGGTTTGGGAGTGAATTCAGGGTTCCGGGGGTTGGCAGGGGTAGGGTTGAGGTTGAGTGCCCTTGTGGTGCTCTCCTCCCCGGGATGCAAGGTGGGGGACAATCCTGTGTGTCAGCGATCCTCGGTGGAGACGGGGGGCGTTGCAGCTAGCTGGGTGGCATGTAACTAGCATGGCCAATGCAGGCAGGGTTGCCATGTGTCAGAGCATCAGGGTGCACCACGATCGGGAGGGATAGGGTAGATCAGGGAAAACACCATCTCATGGGACAGGCAATGGTACCTGTCCCCCATGCCCACCACCAGGCTCTCTCCGACTGGCCTCCCAGGTCCTCCACCCAGGCCCTTAGCTGCAAGCCAGAGTCTGATGTGCAAGAGCACCCAAGAGGAGCAGCAACCCACCCTGGGCAGGTTAAACCAGGGGTGCTGGCTGCAGGAAGGGGGGGCAGAGAGGAGGCACAGCACGGAGGGGCCCCAGGCAGGCAGGAACCAGACAGGATGCCTGATAGAGGTTCAGCGAGCCGTGACCGGAGGGAAAAATAGTTGAAAAAAAAAATGAAGACATCAACCAGCTGTAGTTGGTCCAAAGGAGGGCAACCAAGATGATCCATCATCAGCAGGGCAGACCATACAAGGAGAGACTCAGAGATTTCAGCATGTACTCTTTAGAGCTTAGAAGGAAGAGGGGAGATAGAATTTAAACCTTTAAATACCTTAGAGGTTTAAACAAATTAGTTCTGAGGGTCTTTTCAATCATAGTGGTAACAGAACCACTAGGGGCCACTGCCTCAAGCTGGTGGGGGGGAAATTCAAGGGGGAAATGAGGAAGCACTTTTTCATTGAGATGGTGGTGGTGAAATGGAATGAGTTGTCAGAAGAAGTTGCTTCCCTGAAGACTGTAGACAGTTTTGAGAGAGGATGTGAAAGAATAAAAGGGAAAGTTGCATGGGGGTGGGAGCCTGGGGAGGGAGAACATAAATGGGAGGAGGGCGGACAATGTGTGTGTGGGGAAGGGTGATCCTCATTAGGTGCTGAAGTCCCTGGCTGAGAATTTCAAGTCCAGAGTTCACTACATTGTAAGTCATTCCCTCTGTCCCAGAAACCTCAGGTTGACCAGTGCAGACCTTGGGGGTCACAGTGAGAAGGATTGATATGCAGCTCCTATCTGTGGATTGTTTTAATGAAATTGTGTAAGTCCCAAATAGCGTGTGCATGAGGCTTCCATAGCAAAGACAAAAAGAGATGCAGCACCACCTCACCCCTCAAAAACAAGTGAGAAGATAAAAGGAGGTTACACATGAAAGGATGGGAATCAACAAGAAGTAGAATCTGCACCAACAGAGCATGGCAGAAAACACTGAGCCAAAGCTTGGTGCTGCAGGTAGCTCACACACATTTAACAAACTGCTCTGTTCCCCAAGATTATGCCATGGCATGCTTATCCTGGGCTGGTGCCCTGGATGTCATGTGGTAGTGGACTCAAGCTGCAGTAAGAGGCATAAGAAGCCAGCAGTGCTGGAGCAACCCCCTGTTCAGAGCTCTCCAGAAAGGGCAGGTCTATAAGTCTTGGTGTATGCAGCTGAGAATTATGACCCAGAGATGATTATGTTGTAAGTCACTCCCTCCATCCCAGGAACTCCTGGTTGACCAGAGTAAACCTGGATGGAGGAAGAGTTGAAGTGAGTAGGATTGATGTGCTGCTCCTATATGGACTGTTTTTGATGCACCCAGCATCACAGCACTAGGTATAATAAAGGGTGCTCCAGCTGATTTGCAAATCATAGATCACTAGCAGCCAAAATGCTGGAGAGCAGAGAGTGGGGAGCAGTCAGGGATATCCACTGGTACGGTGGTCTTTTTCACCCTCATCTTTTAAGTACTACAGATCTTAGCATGGGGAGTAACATAATATGCTAGAGGAGTGTTTCTCAGTTCATGAAAAAAGGGTATCTGCTTCTGATTGGGACTGAGAGGCTTCCTGTTGGTGTTCATAAGGAGGTTTGCAGCAGCTCAAAGGTTAATCAGGGTGCAGCATCCAGGAACTGGCCAACTGAGACAAAGGAAAGAGACCCACTGAGCAGTGCCCCTCACTAAGTCCTTTCGGGTCATGAAGTTCGACTTGGCTTCCCATGCAATGGATGCTTTATGATGAGATGCAAATTTGCATTTCTTTAGGCCAGTTAATTCCCCAAGAAGTCCATAACTACCTTCAGGGAGGCAAATTGCAGGGGAACACCATTGTGCAGGACTCGCACTGTGGCCAGGTACCCCAGAGAGAACAAGAGGCCTATTCTGCACATGATATGGCATGTGTCTGAGAAAGTATGCCTTTTGTTCAAGATTTCCTTTGAAGCATCTTGGTAAATGTGGATGAGGTGATTTTGCCAGTGGAGCTCCCCTAGCTCCCTAAAACATCTTGAGGACTTCGATATGGTCAACTGTGGCCTGTTTCTAATCCAACTGTCCTTAACAGGACTCTTACCAGAATCAGTTAGGTGGTTCCAAAGCTGCCTAACTGAGCGTACTCAGCAAGTTAAATTCTGAACACCCTCTTTGATCACAGAAATGTAACAATTGGAGTACTGCAAGGCTCTATCCTTGGCCCCCCTCTCTTCAGCTTCTTCCTTAATAAGCTCCCCAAGGCCTGCCCAGGTCATGTTCTCCTTTATGCGGATGAAGCAGTGCTGTTTACGAGTCAGTCCAACTCTACTATCCTTGAATAACAATTGTAAACCAGCTTCTCGCTCATAGAAAGTTGGTTCCTTAAACACAAGCTTCTTCTCAACTACAGGAAAACAAAGTCCATGAACTTCTCTGCTCTGCAGAATAAACACAGATCCCTTCAGCTGCAAATACATAACAACCAAACTGATGTACTGGACATGGTACAGACTTACAAATACTTAGGGGTCACCCTTGACTGCTCTCTCTCCTATACACATCTCATCAATCCAGTTGCTAAAGAGGTCAACTCCAGATTAGGCATCCTGTATAAACACAGACACTAACTGATGAAGTCTCACTGTGTCCAGCTCAGTTCTGTCAGTCATTGACTACAGTCTAGTTGTCTATGGAGCAGCTACTGACACAGCCCTGCAGAGAATCAAGATGGCCCTTAACAAAGCCTGTAGGCTGCTCCTAGGAACCCACTGTTTAATGCACACCTGTGAGCTTTACTCCAGGACAGGGTTGCTCAACTTGGAATGTAGGATCTTATACCAAGTCTGTATTTTTATTTAGTTTTTGTTGACCGGGTAGGGTGCACTAGCCATGGCAATGACTATTTTCAGGCACGACCCAGGAGGTTACAGAAACAATACATAAGAGATGCAAGAGTAGCAGTGTAGACAATAAAACAATCCATACTTGTACAAAAGGAATACAGTGCAGTGTAGACAATGAAACAATCAATACTTGTGCAGTTGGATTACAGGGCAGGGGAAAAACAGATGGTAATTGAGTGTGGCAGCAATGTCTGAAGAAAAATACAAAAGCAATACAATAAACAGGGCACAGAGGCAATATAGAAGGACAAATGTAGTAGGGTAATACAATGATGACTAAGATACTATAGTAGCAAATGTCTGAAGTAAATATAAAAGGCAATACAATAGGCAGGGCAGAGAGGCAACATAGACAGACAAATCTAGTAGGGTAATAAAATAATGACTAAAATACTATAAGGGTCAAAGCAGGGAGGATATTAGAGGATAGGGGAATAAGTAAAACATAGGGAAAGGATGGGAAAGGGATGGGTTAGATGGCTTAGGAAGTCATAGCATGGTTGGAGAAAGAGGACCAGGAGAAAATGGTAGGATAGGGCAGAAGAGTGACGGGGGAAAAGTGCCGAGCATAATTATGGGGAAAGATTCTGGTGTAGGTAGTTGGAGGGAGCAGGAGGTAAGTACTTGACAAGAAGTCTCACCTCCCCTGGGGTTCTTGACCTCCTCCACTCTCATGATAACAGCAGGAATACCAGAAGTAGGGGTAGTCAGTCACTACAAATACCATTCCACCAGACATCCCAAGGTCAACAATCCTTTGTGCATAGAGCCATCTAATGACTAAACTCACTCAGCACCAACCTGTTGTCCTGTACCAAGTAAGGAAATTTAAGTGGAATCTGAAGGCCCATCTAGTAGGCAACAACTCCAAGTGTGATTGTGGTCCATCTTGTAGTCTACAACTCTAAGTGTGACTGTGGTTATCTACTGCCCCAAATGGTACACTTTGGTCTCTCTCTCACCCTATGCACTCACAACTGGCCACTAGCTCTTTATACTCTCCTTAACTCTTCCATTTTCCCATATTTTTTTACTCCCCAGCCTAACACTACTTCTTTCTATACCCTTTCTATACAAGATGTATAGTGGAACTCTTGGACGGATGTGAGTTGCAACATACACCGCTACGCTGGGAACCCTGTGCCAGATTCCAGAACAGACACCAGGGTTGCGCCATTGGAAGGGCGCACCTGACCTTGTTGCTGCAAGCCACAGTGATGCCCTCCCACATGACACAAGCCATGCATGGCACAGCCCCCCACAAAGCCCCACACCAGGATGCCACAACAATGCCCCACAGGGCTGTGGAGGGGTGGGGGGGCAGTGGATGGCCTTGGGGTGCTTGGCAGGTGGGGGTTGTGTTCAGCCCTGTGGGCACTGCTTGGGGATGGGGGCATGGAGGTGCCAGCTGCACACAGATTGTAGCCCTGCCAATGGGTGTGGAGTGTGGACCTATGAGCAATCCTGGGGGGGAGGGTTGGCTGTAGGGGCAGTAGGTATGAAGGTGCAACCCCAGTGGATGCAAGGTATAGTTAGACCAGTTAATAGCTGGTCTAACTGTAGTTAGACCATTGTCTTCCAGGGTCCCTCCTGGAATAGCAACTTGCCCTTCTGTTAGCCAGCCACTTGGAATATGCCCTTAACTGATGCCAGAAACCCCCTTGCACCATGTTGCAGGGGGTTTCTGCCATAGCCAGTGGTGTAGCACACCTTTGGTGAAGGCAGCCTGCACCATGTTGCAGGCCGCCTTTCAGAATCGCGGGCGGCATAACACACATCAGAAGGTGTGACTTACGGCATTGGGTTTGGCGCAAGTTGCCTTACGACATGCATAACCCTTCTTGGAATCAGGCCCCCAGTGTTTGCCTTGGGGAGGGACTTTTGGCAGCACTAGGGTTCATTTCTTGGTGGTCAACTAGCTTTTTTTTTGTTTTGTTTAATGTGATCATTTCATCACTGATCACCACAGAGGGACACATCCTGTCAGAATCAGGGGCCATGGCAACATTAGATTTGGCCTTCTGGTGGCTGCATATATTATACTGACACAGTTGTGCCAATATATTATAGTTGAATAGACAGTTTAATGTTAAACCCCAATATTTGTACATTGATAACCTCGCTGTCCCTGGACCTTAAAGCAGTAGTGCAATGCAACTGTGAAAAAAAATTGACACTAACATTTTTTCACTATAAAGGATTCCAATCATCTTCCAGTGTCATTTGCTGGTAATATTTTCTGGCTCAACCCAAATCTGACCATTTTTTATATGTTTTGATTTAGCTCTTTTCTCAAGAAAAACAGATGGCTGCCACATTTGTCATGAAATAACATTATAGACCTAATAAGAGTGAGGACTGAGAAAATAATAATAACTCATGGAGTGCAACACAGGATGTACCTAAAAGAGTTGATCTGACAGTTATCCAAGTATTTTTATTAACTGTAGCTGAAATTATCTTTTTGGAAAAAATATTGCACATTGCACTGCTTCTTTAAATTTGGCATGCACAGAGTTGGTGCCAAGATCTCATGATAGTGTAAGTAAATTTTGTAATGCTCAGTTCAGCCATTTAAAGTTCTAGAAGGTAGAGATAACATAACAATATAGAAATTAAGACTTTTCTTTGCTGACCAATAGCACAAAAATCACTTGGAGTTGAAACCAGAAACGCTCATGTTCTTTAGTTTGGTCCAAGGATAATTCTTTGATGGGTAGTTTTTCTAAAACATGTGAAGTTTTTGAATTATTAACTGAAATATGATTCGTTTTCTGGCATGCTCAATTTAAAAACTGAACAGTCTAAAGATAGCTGAATTTTTATGAAACTGACTTCATCTGAAAACCAATAATGTGACCAGACACCACAAATGATGTGAGTAATAGCAGTCATGAAACCTGTAAAAAAAAAAAAAGGTTTGCAGATGTAGAATAACACAGTGTGTTGTCAGTTAAGTCTGAAACTGTTGTAGTCAACTTTTTTGGATGTCAGGTCAATTCTTCAGGTGGTTGCACTGTAAACAAAACAGGAATTTTGATCAATTTGTGTTAAACTAAATTTCATTGAGGAAGAAAAACAGAAACTTTGTTCATCGCTTGCAGTGCTGTTAAGGACAGTCAAGTTCCTGGTTACATGACTCTTACGAGTCACATAACCAGGTGAACAGCATGCCACCTACAGGATTGTTTCACTGGTTACATGTATGCAGCCTTACCACCAGTACCTCCCTCCCACCCTACCACCAAATTAAAGTACAAGACCAGAGGTGGGTTCTCAGCTCTGCTGCCAACACTCTCCCTCCCACCTAATCTAAGAATCAAAGTACAAGATCCACAGCAAGTATCCAAGTCTGCTGGTAGTACCAACCCTGCTACCTAAGTATGACAGAAGAAATGGTAGGGCAGCACAGAGGGAGGGGCGACCAAGGAAGGAGATCTTTGGCAGGATGGTGGGGTGCAGTGGCTTTGGAATGGCTATGATCCTAAATTGGGCTTGGAGGATGGGGGTTGTCTGATGTGTAAGCAGCTCACTCACCTGAGAGAGGAAGTGGTGGGGCTAAGGTGGGGGTTAAATGGTGGGGGAAGCTTGGGAAAGTGGGTAGAGAGACAGGGATGGTATAAGCCAAGGAAGGAGTGGGAAGGGCTGAGTGGATTCACTGGAGTATCAGATATACTGTTCCAGAAGTCAAGGGCTTGGGAGGGAGAGGATGGAAGTGGATCCAGAGGGGATAGACCAGAGTTGGTAATAGACAACAGCAAGTCCAGATTTGGGACAGGGACACCCAAGCAGGAGGAAAGGGGTCAGTGGGAACTGACAGCAGGAAGTCTAGAGGCACAAAAATAATGCCTGTAGCTAGAAAAAAGGGGCAGTCAGGGATCAGGAGGAATGGAAGACAGTAGGCTCAGGAAAAGGCAGATGGATGCCCAGTATGAAGGACAATGCAGGCGTAGGTGAAATGGGCCAGAGGGTGGAAGTAACAAATAATTCTGCCCTCCTAGGTATTCTAGTCGAGGACATTGGAGAGGAAGGTCTTGCAGGGGCCATCAGAGAAGGGGGGTGCAGAACAGCTGGGGGACGTGGAAGGAATGATCTCAGGTGCAGTGGAAGGGGGGAAGGAGGGGGCAGGAACATTGCATGCAGAAGAAGGGGTGGAGGAAGGGATGGACACATTAGGGACACACCAAAAGGTGGCACTAAGGGAACTGTGGCATAAGAAAAGGGCCAGGAAGGAAGCACTGGAAGAGCTGGAGTTGAGCTCCTGGGAGGCTGAAAATGAACTGGAGGAAACCCTGCAGGGTAGAAACTGCAGTAGGAGGCTGGGGTATGCACCGGGTAGGGTGCAGGAGAGGGGAAATATGCAGACAGGGCAGGTGGTAGGGGGGAAGACTTCCCCATGTGGGGTACGGTGCTCAAAACCTTCTGCAAAGATGGGCAGGACAGGAACAGTTGGAGGGGGATCAAGCACAGTTGGCACAATCTCACACAGTGATGCAGACGAGGAAGGCCAGGAGCAGTTAGAGGATGTCAGGTGAATTGGATCATGCTACAGATGAAGCAGTAGGGGTCTGCAGAGGATGAAGGAAGCTAGCAGAAGTACAAGGGATGAAGAGGTACAGGAGAGGGGAGTCTGATGAAAGGCTAAAGGGAGAGGGTGAAGAGGTTCAGATGCTAGGGGTGGGTAAAAATCAGTATAGGCTAGATGATGGGGAACAAAAGATGAGCAGGGGCAGAAACCAAGTCAGGATGGAACATGAGAAGGAGGCAGTAGAGTAGCACTCTTGGGGGACTCAGTAATTAAGGGGCAAAAATGAGGAAGGAAGGGAACAAAAAACAATGCAGTATGGGTACAGAGCATGCCAGGGATGACGGTGCTGGAGGTGAGGTATCATATTCCTTCCGCGGGGTAAGCAGCAGGATGAAAGGACACATTTGGTGTTTCACCTGAGCACAAATGACTTGGAAAGGAACAGTCTGATGGAGGTACAGGCATGGTTCGAGGAACTTGCTAGGTTCTGTAGGATCAACAGTTTTTCCTTCCATTTCCTTCTCTGAGGTGTTGCCAGTACCAAGAGTGAGCACACCCAGAAAGGAGAAGATAAGAGCATTCAACAATTGGCTACAAGGTTGGTGCAGTTGGATGGGGTTCAGCTGGATAGGTGACGGGGGCACTACATGGGAGGAGGAGGAGGGTCTGTGTGCCCAAGACAGGCTGCACCTGAACTCTTCAGGGGCAGCTGCACTAAAAAGTAAACTGGTGGACATCATGACAAGGGAGAGTTCAATGTAAAGCTAAATAAGGGGGTGGCTAAGGACAGGGCCAGCCTTGTTGAGGGCAGAGCAAAGAGGCTATCATCCTCCCAAGTCACAACACTCATCAAGGGAACATTTAGCAGAGAGAGAAGGACAGGATGGGGCACATGTGGTGGAGGGCTTTGGTTGCAAATGCCAGGAGCCTGGGGAACAAAATGGGAGAACTGGAGGCCACCATGATGGAGGAGAACCTAGACATTGTAGCAGTGGGAGAAACTTGGTGGAATGGAAGCACTACAATGGGAGGCAGTGATCCCAGAGTTATCGTTTGTTTAGGAAAGATCGGAGGGAAGAGGGGAGGGTGCATTATATATCAGGAAGGATTGGGGCCATGGAAGGGCAGAATGAGGAGGGAAACAGAATAATGTGACAGGGACAGGGGAAAACCTGTGTGTTGGGGTAGTCTATAGGCCTCCTATGCAGGGGTTGAGGAAGGGGATAGATACTTTGTAGAATCAGTAGTGAGGATGGCACAGAAAGGGGAAATTGTGAAAGTTGGGGACTTAAACCTTTTGGACATCAACTGGGAGGCCCAGACAGCAATCTCCGCAAGGAGCAGGGGCATATTAGAGGCTCTTCAGGGCATATACCTGCAACAAAGGGTCAGTGAGCCCACTAGAGGTGTAAACCTGTTGGATGTGGTCCTCACAAATGGGGACAGTGTGGAGGAAGTGGAGGTGGGGGAAGAGCTTGGCAACAGTGACCACAGAGCTCTCAGGTTCAGGGTGAGAGTGGGCAGGGAGAGGGTTAGGACAAGAACCAAGGTAATGGACTTCAGAAGGCTGACTTTCATGGAATGAGGGAAGGTAGTTGGGAAGAAATGTTGAGGACAGGGGATGTTGGGGTGGAGGATGAGGCAGCCATCAAGAGAGTTTTAATCCATGGACTCATGTATAAGAAGAGTAAGAAAGAATAAGAAAACAGAAAAGAACCTCTATGGTTCACTAGAAGGTGGCATTAGGGGTCAAGGAGAAGACTAACGCATTCAAGAGGTACAGGAGGACACAAAAGGATGAGGAGGTCTAAGGAGACCACTGAGGAGAGGATAGCAAAGCAGGCAAGGGGGGGACAAAACCTTTAGGTATGTTGGAGAAAGGAGGAGGAACAGTATTGGATTGGAAGGATAAGGGGGGAAAGTGGAACAATACTGGAAGGGGACTTGAAAAGCAGAGGCATTAAACAGCTATTTCACCTCAATCTTCACAGAGGAAAGAGGAGGTAGGGGACCAGGAAGGGGTGGAGGTGACAGCCACAGGCAGGTGGCTGTGGGAAGTCACTGTTGAAGGGAGTAAGGGAAGGGCTGGGTGGTTCAGGGTAGACAAGGCAATGGGGCCTGATGGAATACACCAAGGGTTTCTCCAGGAGGTGAAGGATGAACTGGCGCCACATCTAGCAAGGCTGTTTAACTTGTCCTTGGTTACAGGGGTGGTGCCAATGGATTGGAAGAGGGCAGAGGTGGTTGCACTACATAAGGGGGGGTGGAAGGATGAGGTCAAAAACTACAGTCCTATTAGTCTTACCTCAGTGGTGGGGAAGGTAATGGAAACACTACTTAAGCTCAGGTTGATAGAATACTTGGAGATGAATGGCATGCAGGATGACAGGTAGCATGGCTTCACCAAGGAAAGGTCCTGACAGACTAACCTGATAGAGTTTTTCGATGGGGTGACACAGATAGTGGCCCAGGGAGGAGCAGTGGATGTGGCCTATCTGGATTTCAATAAGGCCTTTAACACTGTTCTGCATGGTGGAATGGTACATAAGCTGGACAGACTAGGGGCAAACAACAGGATCACCAGGTGGGTGGAAAACTGGTTGAAGGGAAGGAGTCAGACGGTGGTGGTAAATGGGACACATTCCAGGGAACTGTCGGTGACCAGTGGGGTGCCACAGGGGTCAGTGCTAGGACCAGTACTCTTTAACATCTATGTTAATGACCTAGCGGAGGGTCTGGAGGGATGGGTGTGCCTGTTCGCAGATGATACAAAGGTCTGCAATAGGGCGGATTCACCTAGTGGGGTGCAAGCATGAGGTGGGACCTGGAGAGGCTCGACAGGTGGTCTAACACCTGGAAATTGAAGTTTAATACACAAAAGTGCTCTCTGATGCACCTGGGGAGGAAGAATAGGAGGGAACCTTACTCTCTTGAGGGGTTGGTGATTAAGAAGAAGGAAACAGAAAGGGATCTGGGGATTATGGTATCGCGTGACCTCAATGTGGGCAGCCAGTGTAGCAGGGTGGTGGGAAAGGCAAATGGAATTTCAGCCTGCATTGCCAGGGGTTTTAATAGCAGGAAGAAGGAGATGCTAATGCCATTATACAGAACCATGGTTAGGCCGCATCTGGAGTATGGGGTGCAGTTCTGGATGCCTCACCTACGAAGCAATGTTGAGCTGATGGAGAGGGTGCAGAGAAGGGCAACCAAAATGGTATGAGGGATGCAGAATGTACCCTATGAGAGAAGATTAAGAGGGCTGAATTTGTACCCTCTGGAGAAAGGAGGGAGAGGGGGACATGATTGAGACCTTTGAGTATCTGAAGGGAATAAATAAGGTAGAGGGTACCAGCTTGTTCAAATTGAAGAAGGGAGTGAGCACGAGGGACCATAGCCTCAAACTGGAAGGTGGGCAATACAGAGGTAATGTCAGGGGGAAGTTTTTCGTGGAAAGGGTGGTGGAGGCCTGGAACAAGCTGCCGGAGGAGGTAGTGACAGCTGAAATGGTGGAGGGGTTCAAGAGCGCTTGGGATAGATTAAAGGAGTTGGGAAAAGAGGGTGGAAGCATAACAGAAGGGGGGAGGTAGGGTGTTGGGCAGACTAGATGGGCCGTGGCGCCTTTCTCTGCTGTCACATTTCTGTGTATCTGTGTGTACTTTCATTGTGCCAGTATATATATTGTAAGTGTGGGAGAGGAATCCCTCTAGTGGTCATATTAAATGGGCAACTTTTTTTTCTGCTTGTGTGTACTATAGGAAGTTAGCAATATCACGGTCCTTCCGCAATTCCCCTGTTTTTTTTTCTTTGCTCTTTTCTTAGTACAGGGGTATGGGTGAGACAACATTATTTAATCTACAATGAGGGCCAGTTTGTTTTCCAGCATTTGAATGCTAGTCCTACACATAATAGGATTGCTATTTTGTCATTTTCATTCAAGATCTTTCTGTTATATTCCAGCTCATAACTTTAACTATGGCTTTTCTTTTCTTTGTAGCTTGAGATCTAAAACAATACCTCCTGGTACCATCCACGCCACCTATATTTCACTCACAGCACTTACTTATTGACTGTTCAATACGGCTCACTTAGATTTCAGTAGCAAATAGAATGTTAAAAGTACTGTAGATAGGTTTTCAGATTTAAAATAGATTTTTGTACTGCGGGGGAAGGGTATGGAGTGAGTTTTGAGTAGTTATACTGAACAAATTTTTATTTTTTTTGTTTTGCTGTTATTAAGAAAAATAAAGCATTCATTGTGAATTTTACAACTACTCCTGGTCATCATTTGCTTCCTGACCTGTGCCTCAACTACAGATGGTGTCAGCATAAGTGTGATTTATGTTGTGCATACTCTGAGCCAGGGGTTTTGTGCATGGGTACTAGATCTGGCACCAGGGAAGCACAGAAGAAAGGTATGGATTCTGCAACAGCAAGCTCAAGAGTGGTTACCAGGAGAATGGCAGCCAAACTAGCAGAAACAGATGTCCAATCTGAGACTGTACAGCTAACACCAGTTATAGAAAAATAACATGCAGTTCTTGTGCTGAGTGTCAGAAAGTAGCCCCAGTGACTGAAAAAGACATGGTGCCCTTGGTGCCCCTGCTCTTGATTGATGTGCCTTTTGAGAGAATTGCAATGGATGTGGTTGGTCCCTTAGACAAAAGTAAAAAGGGTAATCTATTCATTTTGGTAGTATGTGACTATGCTACTCAGTACACAGAGGAAGTTTCAATGCATACTGTCACAGCCCAAAAGTGGCAGCAGAGCTTGCCAACATTTTCAGCAGGGTGGGCATACCTAAAGAGAATATTATCGATCAGGGTAGTAATTTTGGTGCTGCACTACTGAAGGAGCTGTACCGACTACTAGGTATCACTGCCATTAGAACCTCCCCATATCACCCTCAGACAGTTGGTCTTGTTGAGTGTATTTTTTTTTCAAATTAAATATACTTTATTATAGTACCAAGTAAAACACAGTACATAAGCAAACAAAGAGAAAAGATTAAGTAGATAAAGACAGCAAAAAATTACAAACCATAACAACATCAAAACCTTCTACATATGGTATTACTATCTTACTTTCCCTCCCCCCACCAAACCCTTCCAAAAACCCCAATTCCGGAGGAGAAATATCAACAAGGTTAAGAAGACAGTGACAGAAGTCAGGGATATTGGTGTGTATATCCACCTGGGGAAACATATAACAATAAAGCGAATTAACAAGTATAAACAGTTTCATATTTATCAAAGTCCCCAATGTACCAAACTAAGTGTGAATAGTTAAGAGCTTTAACATAAGACAAAAACAATCAATTGTTACCAGCGTTGCTGAGTCCAAGAGTTAATAAGGTACAGTATATAATGGCTCCCAAATCCTTACATATCTATCAAGGCGATCTGATAGACTAGCTGTAGTTCGCTCAGCTTGTAAAACAAATAAGATCTCATTATATCATTCTATAGACTGGGGGGTATTTAGATCACTTGTTGAGCATTTTAATCAAACCCTAAAATGCATGTTAAAAAAGGTTTGTAAAAGGAGAAGGGAGAGATTGGGACCAATACTTACCTTACCTGATATTTGCTTACAAAGAAATGCCACAAGCATCAACAGGTTTTTCACCATTTGAAATGCTGCATGGTAGACAACCTAGAGGACCACTAGATGTAATGAAAGAAACATGGGAAGATAACCCTAAACAGAAACCATCTATTATATCTTACATTCGTACCCTGAGAAAGAAGCTGGTAAAATATGTTGAAATTGCCCATAGTAATCAGGGAGAGGTCCAAACCAGCAGAAGGCATACTATGACTATGGGGTAAAAGAAAAAGGTTTTGAGCCAGCTGAAATGGTCTTGCTACTGTCACCCACTACAGAAAATAAACCGTTAATGAAGTGGCAAGGGCCTTACAAAGTACTTACACATAATCTAACACAGTTAACTACGAGATTGAGACCCCTTATAGGAAAAATCCTATTAAGATATACCATGCTAACCTTCTGAAGAAATGGGTTGAAAAAACACCAAAAGCTGTTTTGTTGATTTTACCAGAAACTGACAAAGAAGATATTGATGTAGTTTATGATAGACAGGAACAAACTTTAACTGCTGATGCTGTAAAGGTGAATGTTTCCTTAACCTCTGAACAAACCACAGACATTTGTAACTTACTAAAGACATTTAACAGTTCTTTTACCACAGTGCTAGGCCGAGCACATAATAGTGACAAGGAATGCTTGCCCTATTAGACAAAAGACATACAGATTACCAGAGTGGTAAAGAGTGGATGTGGTTAAGGAAATACACAAAAATGAAAGTATTGGTTATCATAGAAGAGTCAAGAAGTGCTTGGTCATCACCAATGGTGATTGTAAACAAAAAAGAAGTGGGTGTAAAAATCTGCCTTGATTTTAGGAAACTTAATCAAGTGTCAGAATTTGACAGTTATCCTATGCCCAGAACAGATGATTTGGTGGACAGACTGGGGAGTGTCAAGTATATCAGTACACTCAATCTCACCAAGGGTTACTGGCAAATCTCCCTAGCTAAAGAATCCAGAGACAAAACTACATTTTCCACTCCTGTTGGATTCTATCAGTTCACCATCATGCCATTTGGTTTACATGGCACACTTGCTACATTCCAGCAGTACATGGATGTAATTTTATTCCTTCACACTGCTTATTGTGCTGCGCACCTAGATGATGAAGTGGTGTATAGTCCAGGCTGGAAAAACTACCTGGAACACCTATGAGCAGTTGTCCAATCAATCAAAAAGGCAGGTTTGACAATTAATCCTACCAATTGTGCATTGGGCATGCAGGAAACCAGACATCTGAGCTATGTTTTGGGAAATGGATAAGTTAAGCCAGAGGTTTCCAAGATAAAAGCTGTAGCTAATAGCCCTGTCCCCAAAACCAAGAAACATGTCAGGTAATTTGTAGGGCTGGTTGGTTATTATCCGAGTGTTCCCAGCTTTGCTAAGTTAGCTACTCCCCTCACTGAACTCACACAAAAATGGCACCTGAATAATGTGAAATGGACCCTAGAGCACGATCAGGCTTTTCTAGCCATTAAGGCTGCATTATGTTCAGCCCCTATTTTAAGAAGCCCAGACTCTGAGAAACAGTTTTTGTTACAGACAGATGCATCAGAGGTAGGCCTAGGTGCAGTCTTGAGTCAGCATATAGATGGGAAAAAACATGCTATTCTGTACATAAGCAGGGAATTGCATGACAGAGAAAAAAGGTAGTCCACCATTGAAAAGAGATGCCTTGCATCAAAGTGGGCAGCGGAGTCTCTTAAGTTTTATTTACTAGGAGCTGACTTTGTACTTGTAACAAATCATAATCCTCTCTGTTGGCTTAACCAAATGAAGGATAAAAATTCTAGAATCACACAGTCATACTTGGCACTACAGCCATTTAAATTTAAAGTGAGGCACAAATCTGTGAAAGAGAATGTCAAGGCTGATTTTCTGTCAAGATATGCATCAGGAATTGAGAATTCCGAAGGTTGAAATAATGTGAGTTGAAACTCTCTGTTTGCTATGCTGCATATGCATTGAACTGTAAAAGTTATAAGCTAATAGAAACATAGAATTTGATGGCAGATAAGGACTGCTTGGCCCACCCAGTCCGCCCATTTTCCTACCTGATGGATAAGCTGCAGATTCTAGTTAATCAACAGCTTACTTACTCCTACCCCCCCACTAGAATTGCCTTATGTCTGTCCCATGCATTCTTGAATTCTCCCACTGTTCTTGACTCCACAGCCTCCTCAGGATGGCTGTTCCATGCATCCACAACCCTCTCTGTGAAAAAATATTTTCGTACATTACCTCTGAGCTGTCCCCCCTCAGTCTTTAAATTGTGCCTCCTTGTTCTTGCACCTCTTTTTCTGAAAGATACTATCCTCTTGTACTTTAATTCCCTTGAGATACTTGAAAGTTTCTATCATGTCTCCCTTCTCTCTCCCTTTCTCAAGAGTATACATATCAAGCTGCTTTAGTCTCTCCTCATATGTCTTCTGGTGCAGATCCTGCACCATTTTGGTTGCTCTCCTCTGAACAGCCTCCACTCTGTCTATGTCTTTGTGGAGATGGGGTCTCCAGAATTGCATGCAGTACTCTAGATGGGGTCTCATCAACTGTCTGTACAGAGGGATAACATCTTCCTGCTTTCTACTGTTGATGCCTCTCCCTATGCATCCCAGTATCCCCACAGCCATCCTTACAGTCTTCTCACATTGCTTGCCCACCTTTAGGTCATCTGATATAATTACTCCTAGGTCTTTTTCAATTTTGGTTGTTGCTATTACCTCACCCCACATTGTGTACTCTTCCCCTGGGTTTTGTTTCCCAGATGCATTACCTTGCACTTCTTTGCATTGAATCTGAGCTGCCATATATGTGAACATTCCTCCAACCTTGCCAAGTCCCTTTTCATCCTTTCCACCCCACCTTGTGTATCAACCCTGTTGCAGATCATTGTGTCATCTGCAAAGAGACATACTTTTCCTTCCAGGTGCTCTCCAATGTCACCTATAAAGACATTAAAGAGAAAAGGTCCCAGTACCAAATCCTGCAGTACCCCACTAGTTACCCTCCTTTCTTCACTGAGGACTCCATTTACTATTACCCTTTGCATCCTGTTGTCCAGCCAGTTTTTATCCAGGACTACCATGCTGGGACCCACTCCAAGGCTGGCTAACTTGCATATTAATTTTTTGTTTGAGACTGTGTCAAATGCCTTGTTAAAATCTAGGTAGGCCATATCCACAGCCCCTCCCTCATCTACTACTTTGGTCACCCAGTCAAATAAATCTATTAGGTTCATCTGACATGACCTTCCTGCTGTGAAACCATGCTGCTTTGGGTCCTGTGCCCCACTGGCCTCTAGGTACTCAACAATTCTTTCCTTCAGAAGTGATTCCATCATTTTCCCTACCACTGAGGTCAAACTAACTGGTCTGTAGTTTCCTGCCTCTGCCCTGCTCCCACTTTTGTGAAGAGTAATCACATCTGCCCTCCTCCAGTCCTCAGGTACCACCCCATCTTCCCATGATTTGTTAAAGAGAGTAGTCAGTGGCGATGCTAGTTCTACCTTTAGTTCTTTTAGAAGTCTAGGGTGAATCCCATCAGGCCCCATTGCTTTGTCCACCTTCTGTTTCAAGAGTTCTTTCAAAACCCTTTCTTCTGTGAATGGACTGGTATCGACCCTCCTATTCAGAGTTTTTCTCTTGTTTGGTTTAGGTTCCTCCTCCTCCTCTTCCATTGTGAATTCTGAGCAGAAATATTCATTCAGTATTCCTGCTTTTTCACTGTCACCCTCTTCCCACATTCCCTCCTCTTTATTAAGTCTCTGTATCCCTCCTTTGGTCTTTCTTCACTCCCTAATATACCTATAAACAGTTTTATCCCCCCTTCTTAACAGAGCTGGCTATCTTTTCCTCAGTTTGTGCCTTTGCTGTTCTGACTGCCTTCCCTGCCTCCTTCTGCTTTAACTGATAAAGTTCTCTATCCTGCTCCTTCTGTGTTTCCTTATATTTCCTGAATGCTATCCTTTTCTCCTTAACCTTCCCTTCTACCTCTTTTGAGAACCATAGTGTTTTTTTTCCTTCATTTTGTTTTGTTGATTTGCTCCACACAAAGGCTTGTTGCCTCTGTGATGGCTGTTTTGATTATTCCCCATTGTTCCTCCACCCCTCCTTCTTGCCCTTTGCTAGTGCTTTTTCAAGGCACTCTCTCATTTTCCCAAAGTCAGCCCTCCTAAAGTCCAATACTCTTGTTTTTGTATGACTCGACTCTATCGATGTGTTTATTGTGAACAACACTGTTTGGTGGTCACTTGTTCCCAGATGGCTACCCACTTCTAAATCTGAGATCCTTTCTCCTTCCCCAGAAGATAATTAAAAGAAACTTTTGGAAACCTGCTTTTGTAAAACAGGCTCACTCTTGGGGGGTGTATGTAACAGGGTTAAATAAGATCCTGCACCATTTGTTATGCAGAAAGAGTTTAAACACAAGGGTCTGTTTTATTCTCTCCTTTTCTGTCTCTTCTCTGTCTGGTTGCACAACTACATTTTCTTGTGAGACCTAGGAACTGATCATTCTGATGGTTTTGCAATTCTCCCCCTCTCACTATCTCTCTGTCTTTCCTTGCTATTTCTGTCTTTCCTCCCCCTTGCATATCTGTGTTATACAAAATATATGCAAATACATGTGAATAGTTATGTGGAAATGTAGCTGATGCTGGGATCCCTTTGTTTGAAAATGTATATAGTTATATTGCTGAAATGATAGCAAAAAGCTATGTGCAACTCAGGGGGTTAAACTGAGATGCAGTTTTTAAGCCCTTTGCAGAGCTGTGAACAAGAGGTCAGTTCTGGGTCACTATGTACTGTTTTGCTGCACCTGCAAGAAAACTGACAAGAACATTCTGTAAACTGAGAAGAACATTCTGTGAGAAGCAGAACATCTCTTAACAAGGTTCCCAGGCAAAGACTTATACAAAGAGCAGCAATGCTTTTGCTAGAGGGAGAGGAAGACTGAGATTTGAATTGAGAAGAAACACTCAGAAGGACTTTTGTTTTCTCTGTTTATTCTGCATTTGTAAATAGTTATACTAAAATTGTTTTTTTTTTGGTTTTTGATATTAAGAAACATAAAACATTAACTGCGAATTTTACAACTGCTCCTGGTCATCTTATGTTTCCTGATCTGTGCCTCAATAACACACCTTTATTCTGTAGATCTTGGAATGGCCACTTCATGTGAGGACATGTCCTTATTTTTGTCAGATATTCTCCCATCCTAATTGTCTGAGGAAGATGCTTCATCCTTAGCTGGCCCTGTAAAGGAAAGTGAAGTCTGGGAAGCAATTGCGTCTCTTGCAGAAGATAAGGCCCTGGGACCCGACAGATTTGCATCAGATTTTTATAAGCTTTTTATTTATGAGCTTGTCCCTACTTTGACGTCTTTGTAAAATTATTTACATTTTTCTGAACTAGTAGAAAGGTCCCCCTGGAAGCTCATATTGTTGTATTACCCAAACCTAGTAAGGATGAATTCTGCCCTGAAAATTATAGGCCTATCTTCTTAATTCATGTAGACATGAAGATTTATTTATTTTTATTTTATTTATTTGTTATTCAGAAATACCTTTGAGCCAAGGCTCTTTTACAAAGGTTCCACATCTAAAAACAATGACACATACAGATAAAACAATACTGGTCAAAAGGAATATACATCTATGAACAGTGCACAATGCTAGATCATTATATTGAACAGTGGACCCAACATTTAACAATGACCCAGTGATTGATGGAACAGAAAGAAGTAGTCAGCAATGATAAAAGTGAGATGCAGAGGGGTGTGCAGAGAAGGGAGATACCCAAACCCTAGTGATACCTCAATCCAGAGCAGAGCTAAGTAGTGGGAAATAGCCAAGGTCGGGGATGGGGGGTGTTGGGGCAGATGAGAAAGTGGAGCGTAGCTTTAAAACAGGCTTTGTAGAGTAGTACATGGAGGGGGCTAGGGTGAGAAGGAGGAGAGGGAAAACAGAAGGGCCATAGGGAGAAGAGGGAGGGGGGCCAGTGGGGGTGGCAAGGTGCATGGGGCCAGACTGTGAGTAGGAGAGGGGTTAGACCGGAGGAGGGATCCTATGCTATTTTTGAGTGAGGAGCACTCTGTGCCATGCTACAGGTTCCTGGGGGGGGTGTTGTGCAAGGTGTTCAGGGAACAGACACACATGTTGCAGGAGGTGAGGTAGTGCTTGAATTCAGACCTGAAAAGGGAGAGGCTTTTCATATTGTAAGTGAGCTACGAGATCTCATTTAGCCAGAGTGGGGCTCTATAAGAAAAGGCACGTTGACCAAGTGCAATATGCCGGAAGGGTACCATGAGGCCCCCTGCTTCGTGCTTATAGTGCTGTAACCTGAAGCTGATTTGGAGAAGATGGCAGATACATTTGAGGGTACCCTGCCTAGTAGATACTTGTAAAAGTCTTAGCTTCCTGCCTTGCCAGGGTTTGGAATGTCCTAATAAGCCGTGAACAGGTGAGATTTATGAATGGGAGACTCTCAAGTGATCATTTTCATAAATTATTTTATTTGATTTCCACATCCAGGTAAAGGAACCTCAACACTGTCCTGGTCTCCCTAGATGTTCAGATTTCTTTGGATGCACAAACCGCCATGCCAGTCGTATGACAAATTGGCTCACCCTAAGAAATATGGGGGACTCCAATTGCCTCATTTTCTTAGGTACTATTTTGCTTTACATGGTGCTAAATATTTTTACTGGGGATGCACGAACACCACAGCATTTTCTATCTACTGTTCTTCCTGGCTTCTAATAGAATAAGATTTATGCAGGCAATATCATATTGACCTGAAGTCACTACTATATCTACCGCTCCATAAAACACCCTCATTGCTTAAATCAACACCTCTGTTTTGGTCCCTTAAGGCACATGCCCGACTCTGTAAAAACTTGAAACTGCCATATTTCAAGGAATAAACCAAAAACAATCACAGCACAGCAGCAAAGAGGGTGCATGTTGAAACAACAAAATGCAAAACAACAAAAAAACACACTCCTCAGCCAGAGACTGGTGCAAAAGGTTCAAAATTTATTAAATACTAAAACGCCATAGTGGGAGCAACAAAATATGTTGACAACCTCAACCGGTTCCATACACCCTAGTACGTCATCAGGAGGATGCATTACTGGTCAGGCAGTAGGCTTTAAAACCATTGTTTAAAGTGACAATGCAGAATTACAACAATATACCATAGCTAACAAATACACACATCTATATTATGAATTTAAAACTACTGTACATTTATATATATCAAAAACATCATTTCATAGTGGCTTAAATTAATACCATTTGTATAATGACTGTACATACTTATAGTGTCCTATATAGTTTATGAGTTCCAGTATTTCATATAAGTGGATATGATAGAGACATACCAGTATCTTACAGGGAGGAACAGGGTGCAGGAATACACTATTTTTAAGTGAAAAAGATGATGAAGTTGGAGGGAGGACGATTCAGAGGAAACATGAGGAAGAATTTCTTCACAGAATGGGTGGTGGACAAGTGGAACACCCTGCCAGAGGAAGTGGTGGGGGCTGAAACAATCATGGGATTTAAGAATGCATGAGATACACATAAAGGAATTCTGGAGGTCAGGGGTAAGGGGCAACAGACTTCTAGGAAAACATAAACTGAACTTACAAACTCAAATGGGCAGAGTGGGTGGGCCATAGGCCCTTATCTGCTGACACTGTCTATGTATCTATGTATCTATCCCTACTCAGGGTATCCATCATGCAGATGCACCCATAGAGATGGCCACTTGAACACTTAAATATATAGGACCTAAGAGAAAGACATAAAAGTACAGAATAGGTAGTACATAATCATCCAGCAAATACCTAACTGATTTGCATGTATTATATGGTCCTGCACAGATTTGATATGTTTACCTAGGTATTTGCCAGGTGAATATGTACTAACTATTCTGTATTTTTATGTCTTTCTCTTAGGTCCTATATATTTAAGTGTTCGAGTGGCCATCTCTATGGGTGCATCTGCATGATGGATACCCTGAGTAGGCACTTATATGAAATATTGGAACTCATAAACTATATAGGACACTGTAAGTATGTACAGTAATTATAGAAATGGTATTAGATTTAGGCAATATGAAATTATGTTTTTGATGTATATATATATATATATATATATATATGTATATATTATTTTTAAATTGGTTATATAGATATGCGTGAATTTGTTATCGTTGGTATATTATTGTAATTCTGCACTGTCACCTTAAACAATGTTTTTTTAAGGCTACTGCTTGACCAGTAATGCATCCTCCTGGTGACATACTAGGGTGTACGAAACCGGTCCAGGTGGTCAGCATATTTTGTTGCTCCCACTATGGCATTTTAGTACTTAATACATTTTGAATCTTTTGCACCAGTCTCTGGCTGAGGAGTATGTTTTTTTGTTTCCTATTTCAAGGACCCTACCCAACCACTCCTTTATAACCTAAATCTAACTATCAACAATACCCCTCTGTACAAAAAAGCATTTGGAGTATTTAGGTGCTCCTGAACTGAACAACTTCATAGTGGATGGGATATTTATTTCCTTTGACCAATATAAACTGAAATTTGGATTATCAGACTCCTGTTTCTTTCAGATTTTATAATTAAGATACTGCATTAATAAGTTCTTAGGTTCACACCTATGGCCCACAAAGATGGCATGTTCTTTAAAACCATGTCAGAATTAGTATGGCAAGGCCACTCAATTTCCAGACTCTATAGTAACATAGATCAGGTACTGTGGGAATCAGTGTCACCAACTACTTTTTTTGGGGGCAAATATATTTCATATTGACTATGACGATGATTTTTGATTCTGTATTTGGACAGATCTGTATATGTACAGTACAAGTCACATTAAATTATTTCATCAATGAGTTGGTTTAGCATTGTTTTTTGAGTTGGCAATGCATTGCCAACTCATATTGTATTATTTTTCAATGCTTAACCAGCTGAAGAGCAATGTTTGTAGAATGTTTTTGCAACTCACTTGGAATGCATCTGCAGTCCGGTCACAGTGCAATTCAAAGCTGCATTTTAACTCTTAAGAAGCAGTTTGTGCAAGCCTTTGTGCTGGATGCAGCAACACTTTTGCAACTCAATCAAAAATGGTACAGCAACTCACTGGAGGAACAGTTTAATGTGACTTGTACTGTACATTAAACAGGGCAGATTCCGATTATAGCAAGTGAATATTCTACATGGTTTATATATTTCTCCATTGAGAATGTATAAGATGGGGAAGGTCGAGTCACCTATTTGTCCCCATTGTAAAGAATCTGAAGGCTCCTTATATTATATGTTGTGGTCTTGCCCCCAAGCTTCCTCCTTCGGGAACCTTATACAACCTAAACTAGACCCACTACCATGCCTCCAGGATGCCTTTATGCAAGAGATTTGTATCTTTGGGGACTATACCACTCTTATGGGTGCTTCTTGCAATGCAAATATAGCTTTAATCTCTGTGGTTACCAAACTGTTAATCTTGAGACACTGACTTGACTCGACTCTCCCCATCTGGACTGAATGGCTCAGTGAAGCCCTTATGTCCTTAAATATTAAAAAGGCTGTAGCTAATTTTTACAAAACCAGACTTATTGCTAGATCTAAATGGGAATCTTTATATTGTTTGCTTTCTATGTCTCCACCAACATAGCTCCTTCTTGTCCTCTCTTTTTTCTTTTTTTTTCCTTTGCTCATATGGGTTGAGGGACTTGGTCGGGAACAATGGGGGGGAACTGGGTAAGTTGGCATTGTTTGAGTTTGTTTTATATTTTTTCTTTTTTTTCAGGAATTCTTTTGTTGTATTTTATGATACACTGTGGATGTTGTTACTTTTCCTCTTTCTTATGCTTGTATTGTCATTATGTGTTTCTTAAGAAATATTTAATTAAGTATATTTAATAGCAAAAAAAACAGAAAAGGGGTGGAGATGCAATTTGAGGCTCATTTGGAGGCTTTTTCTATTTCCACTTAGGATTCAGGGGGCAAGGTACCTTAAGGCATAAACAAGGTGCAGGTGGGGTAGGGGGCTGACATCTTCTAATATAGGAGGAATACAAGAATGAGGGGGCATGATATGAAATTGGAAGGTGGCAGAATAAGGGGAAATGTGAGGAAGTTTTTCTTCAAGGAAAGAGTGGTAGATGCATGGAATAGTCTACCACAGGAAGTGATGGGAGCGAGCACAGAGAAGGGATTTAAACATGCATGGGACAGGCATATGTAAACCCTAGAAGTGGAAAGGAGAGGAGAGGAGAGGAGAGGAGACAGCCATTGATCAAGTAGGATTAGAGGCTGCAAACAAGGTTAGAGCTTACAGGTCGACTGGATGGGCCTAGCGGTCCTTATCTGTTGACAATTTCTATGTTTCTATCACAGCATAGAGATGGCATTCTTCAGGACACAGAATGATCTTTTCCTAGATAGAGACAGAAGGGAATGTTACATTCTTGTTCTACTCAATCTCTCATCAGCATTTGAAAACAAAGATGATAAGATTTTAACATCTTGGCTGAAAGACTTGGTCTAACATAGGTGTAGGGATGCAGTGAATTTAAATTCCACCAGCTAAGTGGTGGAAAAGTGGCCAAATTCTCCTGGCACAGCAATTTGTGAAATTTTTCCACCTAAGGCGGAATTTTCCCTAGGCAAAATCTCACCTTCTGCAGGTGAAGTTTCACCTTCCGAAGTGAAATTTCACCTTTTGAGGGCAAAGTTCCACCTTCCATGGGTGAAATTTTGCCACGGAAGGTGGAATTTCACAACTGAAGGTGGAATTTCACTGCAGAAGGTGAAATTTCACTGCAGAAGGTGAAATTTTGCTGTTCTGCTGAGTGAAATTTCGCCACTCCACCAGGTGAAATTTTGAATTTCGCTCCACGAAATGGGAGGAATTTTGCAGATTACTCCTTGAAGTGAATTTTGCTTACTCCACTCATCCCTACTTAGGGGCTCTGTTTTGAGGTGCTTCAAGTCCCTTCTTTCAGGTAGGATGCAGCAGGATGCATGGGAAAATTGTTCCTCATGCCCCTCTGCCCTGTGGGTTCCCTCATGGTTCTATCTTGTTGCACATGTTGTTTGTGATGTTATGCAGCTACTGGGTGAAGTCATTCATAGGTACAGTTTCATTGCTATGCTGACAATACTCAGCTATACCTTTCATATGCCCCTGGGGAGAGAAATGCCTTCAATATGCTGAATGATTGCCTAGCTCTGATCAATGATTGGATGACATACTGCTGGCTTAACCTGAATCCAGACAAGCCAGACGTTCTACTGGTGGATGCGGTTACTGTGAGTATGGCAGATTTGAGAGGTGTGGTATTTGAATTATAACTTGGTACCCCTCATTTCATTGCCTTGAATATGGTGAAGAACCTGAGTCTCATCATGCACCAGAAGCTGATACTAGAACACCAGGTGTTAGCCTTGGTCCATGGTGGATGTTTTTCTATTTTAGTAATATCTCCTGAATTAAGTCCAATCTAAGTCTCCAGGACCTAATGACACTACTGCATGCCTTCATGACATCTAGACTGGATCATTACAATGCTTTTTACTGTGGTATCTTGAGATTTGATGCAGTTTTATGCTGGGGCAAAATGCCACAGCTTAATCAATTGCCTGGGTGTCTCACTCCAAGCATATCTCTCCAGTTCTGTACATATTGCTCCGGCTGCCTATGAAGTAGCACATCTCCTTCAAGACAGATTTGTTAACATACAAAGCCTTATACAATCCCACCCAAGGCTACCCAAAAGAGTTCGTCTGTCCTTATACTCCTGACTGCCTTCTCCCCTCCCCATTGCTCTTTGGTGTGCCTCGTGAGGATCCCTAGATCAGGATTAAAACTATCTGGGGACCAGGCATTTAGCATTGCCATGCCTTCCTTGTAGAACCAGCTACCATGTGAACTCTGGGAGACCCCCTTTGCTGAGGCATTCAAACGGGGGCACTATTTTTCATGGCTTTTTCTACCTGTAATTAAGAAATTCTGTGCCAGTGTGTAACATTTCTGTATAGTTTATAGTTGGCCCTTGTTCAACCTGGATTTCCATACTTGCTGAAATGTTATTGAACCATAGTTTTAGAGGTCATGGAATGTAGCTGTACCCTTCTGTGGTACAATAAAATGTCAACAGAGTGGAAATCCAAGGGCCACCTGTGCTAAGAACTGCTGTGCACGCAGTGTTTTTTTTTTGTTTTGTTTTTTTTAACAAAGCTGCCAAGACAACAGGTGTGGGAGAGGAAGACTGACCCAAACAGAAATGCACAACAGAACAGAGATAATTCATGTGTTACCTTTTTTTATCTTGCTGCTTTTAGAACATGACTTGTTAAACAGTCATTTCAATGAGAGTCTTGAGACGGCTCCTGCTTTCATTTTCACCACTCATTTGGAACACACATAATTTTATATATATATATATATATAAAAACTTATATGCTATAAAAATACTGTCTGGGCAACCAAATACCTAACCAGCCTGTGCTGCCACCTAAGGCTTCTGATTACATCAGACCTCTTGAGCTTCACTCTTTAGGTCTGATGTAATCATAATCTCTCTGTGGCAGCACAGACTGGTTGTGCATGGTTGCCCAACCAGTATTCTCTATATAGTGTATGGTGGAACCCTGTTATGCATGAAATTCTATGCCTGAAATATGCCTGTGCTTCAGTTGTGACAACATTAGTTGTTATGCTGCAGTAGTGATGTCAGTACTGCACCACAATAACTTAGAATTTTGCCACACAGCTTCTTTCCTCTTTTCACTTAAGATGGAAGCTGTTTTTTTTTCTTTTAAAGAGCCGCTGACTTGTCTGGGAAAACTTTAGAAAACCTAATATTTAGACACAACTCAGCCAGCATTTTATATATCTTTAATAGATGTCTCCTACCTCGTATTCATTACTAGAGAATGTTTCACAAAAACAGGATCTACATCCCTGAGAGTTTGTTTGCCCCTACAGCTTATTCCCAAGTTGAGGCCCTAATCCTCTGTTGTGACATCAGTCTTGTCAAGGGAGTAATTATGATGCAAAGGCAGAGCATTATGATATCAGGTAGGGAATAGACAACAGGAGCTGATGAACTCCCAAGGAACAGAGTTCCTGTTTTCTTGCATATGACCTTAGTAATAAATAATTGATAGAACTGCAGAGCTAATGTCAAATATATTCTGAACTGTACCTAAATATTATAGTTTTAAATGTTCTGGAGCTGACGGCTGCTCTTTAAATGCGAACTTACAGAAAAAGCTGAAGCATGTTGAATCAGTAATTTGAGCCTGCCCATCCCTCATGTGCCCTACTAGCTCACTGAAAGGAAGCAGAGTGTCTGAAATGGGTATGGATGCACATACACTATAAAATATAATGTATGGGCATCCATACACAGCCAAGCTTGTGTCATCTTTAATTTCTTTATGGCAACCAGTGAACCTCTCATGTTTCACTCTTGAGGTTCCTGGTTGCCATAAAAACATATAGATGCAGACACAGGCTTGTTGTGTATGGCTGTCCTTACATTATCCTTTATGCAATGTTGTGATTTATTTAAGTGCTACTATTTATTTTGTATTGTTGTTGTAAAGCACCCAAAGCCTGTGGGACCAGATACCTAAGAAATAACAATACTACAACTAAAGTCAGCACTGGTGTACGCATCCCCCAGTGCCAGCTAACACCCTCCCACCACTGTGTGTGACACTGGTATGCTCACCTCCGGTGTCATATAACAACCCCTTACACTGGGGTGCCCAATCCCCACTGTCATAACCTGAAAAAAAAATCCCTAGTTGTTGCTATAAGACCTAGGTATTAAAATGTCAGCAGATCTAAAACCTACAAAGCACAATTAACAATATATTTAATAAGGCAAATCATCTCTGAAAAACATTGTGTCATTTTACTCATACAGCAAGAGAAGTTTTACTTCCTATCTATAAATCATATATCAGACCTTTGACAGACTGTTGCTCCTAGTTTTGGGGTGGAATGAATCTTGGAAACAGAAACAAATGAGAATGAATCCAAAGAAAAGGTGACAAGATTGATGAGTGGGTTACAGCACATGAATTATAACAAGGGATGGGTGAACCAAGTCTGCTGCACTTCCAAACCTCCCCAGACTGGGCTGACTCAGCTCTGACTGGGAATACAGAGCCTTTCATGCCTCGACCCGAGTTGCCAAGTTGGCCTGGTTTGGAAGTGTGGTCCAGTCCAGAAATAACACTATCACCACCAGCACTGCATGCAAGTCAGTAAACAAGGCAGGGCAGGGTACAGAAATAATAAAAAAAAAGCATTTTTATTTTTGATCTCTAACAAATAGTTCTGTGCCCTTGGACCATCTCATGACAAAAAAAGGCAAACACTCTTGATACTGGGGCACTGAAGGGAGTCAATCAATGAGGGTCTTTTTCTGTGATTGACTCATGTTCTAGCCAATCCTGTGTGTCAGCCACCGCATGACATCCCTAGGAAACAGTATATCGAGCACATTTGGGGCTTTCCATTGAAAGGAGACAGTTGTGTGTGTGTGTGTGTGTGTGTGTGTGTGTATGTGTATGTGTGTGTGTGTATGTGTGTTTGTGTGTGTGCAGAGGGATTCCCCAAAAATTGAAAAGGAAACAAAGTTTTTTGTTTTCTTTCCTTAGTCAGAAATAGTCATAAAGAGAGGCCAAGAGAGAGAGAGACAGTAGAGGAGATTCAAAACCAGTGAATTCAACAGCAGACAAAAGCAGAATGCAGATGTTGCAGAACAGTAAACTACAAAAAGAAACATAATTTATCATTAGAGAGAGAGAGAGAGAGAGAGAGAAACCAACGAATTCAACAGCGGACAACAGCAGAGTGCAGGGTTGCAGACATTGTCTTAGTTATAGAAAAAGTACAGGAATCAGGAAAAGGATTTGGACACTACAAAAAGCATGGCCTGCAGTCTGCAGTGTCATGAGACAGGTGCAGTTTTCATGAAATCATCCAGCAACAAAAATATATAGTAGCTTAGGTAGTAGTTTCAGTCTGTTTTTCTTGAGAAAGCAGCAATACAGTAAAGTTAGTGTACTGTACAGCAACCAACAACTTAAATTACTCTTTTTGAAAAATATATTTTTACAAAAAAAAAAAGAAAAGAAGGGAAGCAAAGACACACAGGACAGGACAGGAGGACTCTGTCTAAAGGTAATAGTGCCTCACTAATTTTTGGGGGTGGGGGAGCTTATAGTGCCATACAGATATTGAAGGGGGGATGCCACCCACATCTCAGACTCTGTGTTGCCCATTCTTGTGCCTGAACTACTACTAGGTCATAGTGACATACAGATTTTGAAGGGGGGTGTCATATCTCAGACTCTGTGTTGCCCATCTCTGTGACTGAACTATTACTAGGTCATATAGTGCCTTACATATTTTGATAGGGGGTGTCATGTCTCAGACTCTGTGTTGCCCATCTCTGTTCTGCCTGGAAAGGTCATAGTGCTATAGACTCTGTGTTGCCCATCTCTGTGAATGAATGGTCATAGTGCTATACAGATTTTGAAGGGGGTGACATTTCTTAGAGTCTGTGTTGCTCCTTTCTGTGACTGAACTACTACTAGGTCATATAGTGCATCACATATTTTGATAAGGGAGTGTCATGTCTCAGATTCTGCGTTGCCCATTTCTGTGCTGCCCTGAAAAGTCATAGTTCTGAAGACTCTGTGTTGTCCATCTCTGTGCCTGAACAGCTACTAGGTCAGGTGCTGTTCAGATTTTGAAGGGGAGTGTCATGTCTCAGAGTCTGTGTTGTCCATCTCTGTGACTGAACTACTACTAGGTCATGGAGTGCCTCACATATTTTGAGAGGGGGGTGTCACATCTCAGACTCTGTGTTGCTCATCACTATGATGTGGTGAAAGGTCATACTGCTTTAGACACTGTATTGCTCATCTCTGTGCCTGAACTATTACTAGTAGATAGTGCCATACAGATTTTGAAGGAGGGGTGTCCTACATCAGACTCTATGTTGCCCATCTCTGTGACTGAACTACTACTAGGTCATGGAGTGCCTCACATATTTTGAGAGGGGGGTGTCACATCTCAGACTCTGTGTTGCTCATCACTGTGATGTGGTGAAAGGTTATACAGCTTTAGACACTGTATTGCTCATCTCTGTGCCTGAACTATTACTAGTAGATACATGGGTGTAGGCAGGCATACTCCATGTACTCCATGGTGTACAATTTTATTTAAGGGGGGCAGCAAACAGGTTGTGAACTGCTTTCTTTGTCCATTAAAACATAACACAGAAACAGCTGAACCTTTCGATAATTTTATCCATAAGAGTCTAAAGTAGAAGGATTGGGAGCTTAACAGGCTCTGGGTTGGTATGTGGGTGTCTGAGGGAGCAATGTATGGCATCTGTATTTACCCATGCCGGGGGGCCAGCAACCAGTGTCATGAGGTACAAAAGTTGTATTTGTTGCACCAGATGGGGCAACAAACATGGTCCTGGTGTACATATTTATATTGTCTGGCTACACCCCTGAGTAGATAGTGCCATACAGATTTTGAAGGTGGGGTGTCATACGTCAGACTCTATGTTGCCCATCTCTGTGACTGAACTACTACTAGGTCATATAGTGCCTCACGTATTTTGAGAGGTGGGTGTCACATCTCAGACGCTGTGTTGCTCATCTCTGTGTCTGAACTAATACTATTAATTAAGTAATTGAGTTGGACCCCCAAAAATGGATTCAGAATCAGAGACTGCTATGGAAATGGAACATGTGGCCAACACCAGCAGTATGGCTGAAATTGGTACAGGTAACGATAAAAATATTTCCTGAAAACAAATTCAGAAAAAAAGGGAAATTCACTGCTGAAGATATAATTAATACAAGTGCTAACAATGAAGCAACACAACCAGAAAAAGATGAAACAACACAGCCAGAAAAAGAAAAGAATGTTGGTGAATCCCCTGAACAAAGTAATGCTCAAAGTAGTGCAGCACTTTCAGCATTGCCAGACAAATCAGATAAAAGTAAAACACAAAAACAGGTAGCCAAAACAGTTAGACTTAGAAAGTCAATGATTAATGAAAAGGCTCTACCTAGTACCACTGGATATGGCACTCCACAATATACCACTCATGCATTTTGGGCTCCTTCATCAAAATGCAGTGCCTCTGATGAAGAAGAAGTTGCAAATGTACAAGAACAAGATCATAATGTATCACAGTTATGCTCTTCCAAAGGTGATGAATCAGAATGTGAGACTGATGAGGTACGGTAGAGGATGCCAGCTGAGTTCCCCCACCCAGAAAGAAAAAAAACTCATACAGCAAGCACTACCACTAGCCACAGCCTGTAGTGGGGAAAAAAAATCAATGATCATGGTAGCTCTTCTGCGGACAGCCACAGTGTGCATGAATGGTTCACCCCATACAGTTCCACATGAAAAATGTTGCTGTACATTAGGGTGCCAGCACAATGCTGACTGCGATCACGGCACCAGGCATTGTGCTGTCTGACCCTGAGTGCATGGAATGCACTGGGGCATGTCTGCGGTGTTTGCAGGAGGCACTCCAAAAGTTATTATAATCACCTCCATGGTGGAGGTTTATCAGGGATGGGGTGCAACACCCATGTGTTGCTCTACCTGCAGGGCGCTCCGACAACCAGTTCACCACTGTGACAGGCAAACTGGTTGCGGTGCCCTGATTGTGTCAAACTGATGATGGGATACCTGCATGAATCAGGGTCAGAAACAACTGCCACCAAAATTGTTGCAGTTCCTGTCATGACAACAAAACCTTGCACCTCAGTTATGTGGAACTATTTTCATATAAGTCCCAAAAATCAATGTTTTGCTGTCTGCACGTTTTGTCATCAGGAAGTTAACAGGGGGAAAATGAGTGGCCAGTTCAGACAACATCACTAAAAAGGTTTTTACAAAGCTCACATCCAATCATTCAGCTGGGCAGCAGTCCTGAGAAAGAGACAATATCTGTGATGAAAATAATCCCACAGACAACAGCAATGGTGAAGAGACTGAGAGACAGGGCAGACAAAAAACATATAGTGTATGAGACAGTGCTGTTGTGTATAGAAATCGATGACTAGATTCAGGCTGTTGTGTGTTAGTAGTGATGTCAAACTCCTGTTGTGCTTCACTGAAGACGTCACTACTAATGCACAACAACATCAAATCAATGCTCGAGCTGAAGTCTCCTCAGTCATGCTGACCGTTGCCAGAGCTGTCACCTAGTAAGCAGACCTCCGAGTGGATGCCCTGAAAACAGCAACAGATAAGACCATTTTACATGTATCTCTCCCTAGGCTACTTGTTTATTTGAAGAAAAAAAAAAGCATTCTAGCTAATCGCGATGCCACTATATGTTGAGTGCCTTCTCATACACTATAAAAGATTGTGTATGAGCAGGCATACACAGACAAGGGTATGCTTGAAATCTTGAAGTTTTCTTGGTGACCTCTCGATGCAAGCATACTCTTGTTGTGTATGCCTGCTCATACACAATCCTCTATGTTCAACTTCCCTGACAATAGTATTTTGACAAGCTACAGCTTCACCACTGCAATCCTATAGTTTTTGCTCCCCCTGCAAGGACAACAAAGCAGACCATTACTGCAATGCTTGAACAAAAAACTGCCTACAATAGATCACATCAAGTCACATTAAAAAATTAATTGAACAATAAATGAATTTATTACCAAGGACCTGTAACCGTTTTCTGTGGTGGAGAATGATGGCTTTAGAGCCCTTTTAAAATATTTTGGTCCACATTACAACATACCAAGCCATGACTTTTATTACTTCTTTTACTGCTTATTTTTGATTCCACTTGGTAGCAGGTTGATTTTTTACTACTTGTAAGGAGCTAGCAGGGAATATTTTTGGGGCTGTTGAAAATTTGAAACCTATTTTGGTGTGCTTTATGTGGGGCTGTTATTTCTTTGAATTAGAAACCTATTTCTTCTGATTTCAAACCTATGTTGGTGTGCTTCTAGTGGGGCTGTTATTTCTCTGAATTATAGACCTATTTCTTCTAATTTCAAGCCTGTTTTGGTGTGCTTTAGTGGGGCTGTTATTTCTTTGAATTAGAAACATATTTCTTCTACTTTCAGGCCTGTTTTGGTGTGCTTTTGGTAAGGCTGTTGTTTCTTTGAATTTGAAACCTATTTCTTATAATGTCAAGCATATTTTGGTGTGCTTTTAGTGGGGTTGTTGTTTCTTTGAATTGGAGACCTGTTTCTTTGGTTTCAAACCTATTTTGGTGTGCTTTTAGTGGTGCTGTTATTTCTTTGCTGTCTTTTATTGCTGCGAATTTTAATTTAGTGCAGTTTGGGGGAATGGTGTTAATTGCCTGTACTGGGGCCTCAACTACATGATAATTGGAGGCAGTGTTGAATTAGATTTGTAGTAGCAGGTTGATATTTGGCTTCTCAGAAGAAGCTAGAAGGGGAAGGAATCAAATCCATTTCAGTGCAGTAACTGTTCATTGCTGCTTTTATTGCTTCTCTTACTGTTTATTGTTAATTCCACTTGGTAGCAGGTTGATTTTTTACTACTTATAAGAGGCTTACAGGGAATTGTTTTGCAGTTGTTGAAAATGTTAAACCTATTTGGTGTGATTTGAGTGGGGCTGTTATTTCTTTGAATTAGAAACCTATTTCTTGATCTCAAAACTATTTTTGTGTGCTTTTAGTTGGGCTGTTATTTCTTTCACTTGGAAACCTATTTCTACTAATTTCAAACCTATTTTGGTGTTCTTTTGCTGAGGCTGTTTTTCCCCTTGAGTTGGAAACCTATTTCTTCTAGTTTCAAGCCCATTTTGGTGTGCTTTTAGTGGTGCTATTATTTCTTTGAATTGGAGATCTGTTTCTTCTGGTTCATAACTATTTTGGCATGCCATTAGTGGGGCTGTTATTTCTTTGCTGTCTTTACTTGCTGCACATTTGCCCACGCTCCCACCCCTGTCCCCACTCTTAATTAAATGCCCTGTTAAATCTGATTAACAGGAGCTAAGCAAAGGGAATAGGAGGGACTGTGGAGTAGGAAAGGCATAAGGGGGGAGTAAGCACACTCTCGGCACAACTAGTGCTTTGACTCATTTTTTATTGTAGGAAGAAAAACAGAAAATAGAAGTCAAACACATCAAAGCACAGACTGGAAAATAGGAAAAGGATGTGGGTGCACAGAATGGTTTGTAATGTGCACAAATGCCTGTAGTCTGGGAAACAAAATCCCAGATTTAATGGCATTGATGGGAGACACAACCCTGGACATTGTGGCTATTACAGAAATGTGGTACGTGGGGAACCATGACTGAGATACAGCCACATTAGGATACACACTTTTTAGTAAGGATAAGGATAAGGAAGGGAATAGGGGAGGGTGGCTGGCTATGTACTGTATGTGAAGGATGGGATTAAAGCAACAGAGGCTCAAGAGTTACTGGGGGAATAGAGGCACTGTGGGTTACTGTAGATGTGGGAAATAAGACTGCCATTCACACTGGAGTGATGTTCAGGCCTCCTGCACAGGGGAAGGAAACAGATGAAGTTCTGGTGAAGACCATCTACATAATAGCATGGCTGCAGTGAGTGCAGGCCCCTGCAGTGCTCAGGTCCTGCACCATGTAGATCCCCACTTGCTTGACAAGCATTCTTCTGTAACTAGAGGATGCACCTGTAATAAGATAACACCAGAGGTTACATGACTGTCACAAAACAATATGCCGGACAATGTAAGTGATGATCTCATGCACCTCATGAGAAACCAATATTGTGCCAACCTTATTCTTATGGAGTAGTTAGTGATTAATAAGAACTTTATGGAGTCACTGAGAGAGGATGTGGCCAGAAATAGATTTAAAATAGGTGAAGTACTCTGTTCTCTGAGTCACACGCCCCCCTTTAGTGACTCAATTCTAAGCACAACCGGAGCAAAATAGTGTTGGTAACACTGATAAATCTGACTATAGCACTATACATATACCAGAGAGTCCCAAACCAAAGTCTAAAAAGCCCAAGAGGAAAAGATCAAGGAACCAAAGGAGGAGAAAAGCTAAAAAAAATATATCTAGTACTGTATATAGCAGTAGTTCAACTGAAAATGACATAAAGAAATTAAATCTGACTCTAACAGACAGACCAAAACTAGAAAACACAATTTGAACTTACAAGCAGTTACAAAAGGGAAATCATGGAGTGAAAATCCTTCCCCCGCTGACCATCCCAGTTCACTTATTATAGGTCTTAATGATCTCGAAAAGAGACCAAACAACTAAATAATTTAATTGGTGTACAAAAAAACATGGGAGTGTTACACAAGGTCCCTGCACCCTAATTGGTATCCCCACATGTGCACCACAGACAGCTAGCATTTAAGCATATGTTATACTAATATATAGGGCTAAGGGCATCTACCGTATAAGAGTAGATGTCAGGATAATGTATGCACATTATTGCTATGCACTTTACTTTCCAATATACACATGTATTTCTTGCTTACAAAATGTTAGGACATCTGTGTCCTTGTAATAATTATGATATATGAGTCAGCCTTGCCATCTCCTGATGATTTGTATTACTACACGGCTATGTACAAACTGTACCTCTTTGTTTCAACAAAGTGATGACTATAACATAATTGTATAATGTTATCTTGGTCTGTGGTGCCACCTCTAATTTAGCCAATAGTGCTCATCTCTGTAACTAGAAATGTTTCTGTCTTACAGTAACCATGGTAATTATCTTAGGTATATAATGTAAGACATTACGTCTTCTACCTCGGAGACCCCAGGAGACATAGAGATTCTTTGAGGTATAGGGAATGCTTAGCATTGGCTCCCCGTTCCCATTGGTAAGAACTGCTTAGTGCAACTGTGCTTTTCCTTTTGGTAGTAATAAACAAGCTTTATTACTCTTATGTGAGTCCTTGCATGCCCATTATTGCCAAGAACCTGAGAGTGAGGATTTGGACCTCCTGACAGAACAGGTTTTGAACCAGCTGAGGAAGACCTTCCCTCACATAAAATATGGAAGGGGCTCAGAGGATATCTGACCCCCTTCAAACAGAACATAATAATGATATTAATGTTAAAGACTGTTCCTCATATCCATTTGTAAGATTCTTAGGACCAAAAAACTGGGTGATACTAGATGAAGATGAGCGGTGTGAACAAATATTATACAGATCAAGATTTATGTTAGATATTGACATTGGAATGGAAGGTATCCTGGACATCAGGTTCTTACAAGTGGATTTTGTCCACATTGTAGATGTACTGTTTACTACTCCTAGGCTGGCAAACTATGTGTGTCTGAATGGTTTGGTTGCCCAAGGAACAGATTTTAGTGTAACATGTTCTAATCGACAAGAATTTAATAAAAAATTGAAAGAGCCAAGTGTAGCTCTTAATGAGTTAACCTACCTCTGCATGTTTGGTCTTACAAGAACTGAAAATGAAACTAGTTATAAACTCAACAATACTATTTGCAATCTTTTTGAGAATAAACTCCAAATCCCATTTGGGAGGGGAGGGAAAATTAGTGCAAAAAGATCAGGTGTTGATACCAAGGTTGACTTAATAGTTAACAGTAAGGAACTGGCTGAAAGTATTCTGCAAAAGGCAAAGTTGTTGGGTAGTTTAGGGCTTTTTGTTGTGGACTCAGCTGTCCTTGGAGTAAACACTTTGAATAAAGGTTTAATGGAAGAAGATCAAGAGAGAGCTATAATAAAACCAATAGGTTTTGGACTCTGGCAAGGTATTATGATTGACAGCAGGATATCCAGAGCTCTTACTCAGCTTCTATTGACTCCAGTATTTCAAATATTGAAAATGCAGAGAACATATCTCTGCTGTCGTGGAATATTGCAGGATGGACTAATAAAATAGCTGATACTGATTGGAAAAGATTTATTACTAAGTATTACAGTATAGGTTTCCAATAAACCTGGCAAAGTAAAGATGAGGAAGTTAATTTGAATGGCTGTGAGTGCTATCAGTCCCCTGGCAAGAGGGTACAGAAGTTGGGTAGATGCTCTGGTGGTCTCACTATCTAGTTAAAGGTTGGATCTTTTCATACTGTGAACTGTTTTTGTGTGGAAGATAACTGTATTGTTATTTATGTTAATATCAATGATCTGACCAAAGGCTTATTATGGTCAATGGATGCAGTCCTCCAGAAAATTCCAGCTTTTATAAACCAAATATACAGGAAAAATTCAATAACCTCTTTAGAGAACTTACTCAGAAATACATAAATACAGATATATTAGTGATTGGTGATTATAATGCTAGAATTGGAGGCTATGGTGGTTATCTGAAAAACTCGTATTATGCTTATAATAATAATAACCTAGATCATATGCATCTTAGACATTCTAAAGACAATAAAAAAGGGAAGCAGTATAGCACAGTTGTTTAAGGCTCTGAGCTGCAAATCTGGTGACATCCAGCAGACCAGACCTGGGTTTGAATCCCACAGCTTCCACTTGCATACTGTGTGACCCTGAGCAAGTCACTTAACTTCCCTGTGCTCCCGGGTTGCTCCTGTAAAAAAGATTTCAGCTTAGTGTGCTACTCCTGGTTAAACAACTAAATAAAAAAAAATAAAATAAATTATTTTGGGAAAGAATTAATGAACATCATGGATGAATATAACCTATTCCCACTTAATGGGTGGTTAGATGGGGACATATATGGAGACTAGACTTACTCAACTTCTAGGGGATCTCAGTGGTGGATTATGCTCTATGGACAGGTTTAGAGCTGCCATGGGAAAAAAATTGCAAGTTATTGGTTATTGATCACCCTGAAAGCTATGATTTCCCATTATCCTTTACCACCAACTTAGGCATACTAAATAACAAGGGAACTAATGAGATACTTGCAGTTTTATTTACAGAAATTAGGGCATGTAAAAAAGTAATATGGCATAGCAATTCAGATACAAATGTGAGCAAAATAATTTATGATCCATTTCTTAGCAATAGCATTGTCTATTTACAGAATTTACCACTTAAACAGCTTAGTAACTCCCTGGACATTGTATATGATGTAATTAAAAATAACTTGGAATTACAGATAAGATGAAAGAAAACTTTATGGTTGCTGTGATAATGAATGTAAACAAGTAAAAAGCAGTATAAGGAAAATGTACAGGGAAGATAAACATAGACATCATAGAGGTACCATGAAAGAACTTAACCAAGAAAAAGGAACTATAAAAATTTACTGTCTGAGAAGAAAAAAGGCATATTATAACTGACAGTGGGAAGAAATGCTGGATTCAATAATTCACAAAGACAGTAAACACTTTTGGAAACTGGTTGCTAGGAGAACTAATAATTCTAAAACCTCTATAGATACATACATAGTGGAAGACAAATGTATCAATATGCTCAAGAAAATCTTTTAGGATCCCAGAATTCAGGAAATATTCCCTAATAATAATTGCAACCATAATAAATCCATATTGACTAAGTATGAAGAAGTGCTATCCGTGATAAACTCACTGAAAACTAACAAAGACCCCAGCCCAGATGGTATTCTCTTGGAGATCTATTGTTGCCAAATGAGTCCAGGCAGACAAGGTCTCATAATTTATTATAACAAGTGCATATCTGAAGGTTCATTCTTGAGTCATGGAAGGGAGAAAATATTGTTCCGATACATAAGAAGGGCGGTACTGCCGATCCCTTAATGGACTGTCCTATCAGCCTGCTAGATATAAACTTGAAGATCTTTTCCAAAATAATTTTGGAAAGGCTGAATATAGAAATTGAGCATACTGGTGATGTTTCCTCTTGACAACCAGGATTTGGGAAAAATGTGTCAACTCTGGACATTATTTCTGTACTCAGATACTTACTAGAAAAATACATTTTTCTCCACAAACTAAGGTTGCATATGGTCTTTATCGACTATTCAGTGGTGTTTCATTCAATATCAAGGAGTATCATATGGAAAACATTACTTGATAGAGGAATAAACAAGTACTTGGTATATATTATTTATAGTTTGTATTCACAAACATGGACAAAAGTGAGTCTGGGGACTACTGGAGAGCTATCAGCACCTTTGCTGACAAAAAATGTGTCCGTCAGGGATGTGTATTAGCCCCCATTTTGTTCTCACTTTATGTTAATATTTTTCTGGATAAGATTAATTCTCTACTCTCTGATTCCCCCAAGACTACTCAACACACTTGTGCTGCACTAGCATATGCAGATTATTTTGTCCTATTCTCTTTGACAAAAAAATGCTTCAAAATAAATTACATTTATTACATCTTAGATTGGAGGAATTGAGGCTTAAGGTGAATCTTCAAAAAGCTAAAGTTGTAATTTTTAGCACTAAAATAAGACATCAGGGACTTGATAGTTAGGTACACAAAAAATTGAAGTAGTTCCAATTTACATCTATCTAGGTATTGTATTAAATGCAAACTGTTCATGGAATAATCATATAGCGTACACTTTGGAGAAAAAGAACAAAACTGCATGTGGCTTAAAAAGATTTAACTTCAAATTTGGAGGACAGACAATCTACCTGCTAGTACAGGCCATAAAGGAGAAATATCAGGCTCAGCTCTTATACGGAGCTGAAATTTGGGATAACAAAACAAAGGAGAAACTAGCTGTGCCAATTTTGAAACTCTTAAGAAGAGCAGTATGATTTTGCCCTGCATGCCCGACCACATATATTACAGCTAGGGATAACAAACCTGATTGCTTTATTTAAGACCAGAAAGATCAACCTCTGGCTGAGGCTGACTAAACTCTCTTAAAGTAGTCTTGCCTCCCAGTATTTGAAAGAAAAAAAAGATGGTTGGCCCTGGGATACAAAAATAACTATTGGTATCCATCCTTGGTCCAGTTGCCAAGAGATTACAAACTTATAAATCTGCTTAGCTGTGTAGATAATGGTATTGTAATCAGCAATAGGTATAAGAAATACATTACTAAAAAATAAAAAAAAATGGAACCAAAGAGATCTAGATAGCATCCAGGGATCACGCTACGCTAGATGGTTGGTATGGTATGGCATGGTATGGTAAAACTTTATTTATACAGTGATACAGCCATTAGGGTTCCGAAAATCCCTGTTCACAAGGCTTACCTGTTTACATTATGCAAAATTACTACAACTATACATTTATAACAATACAAGTTACAAAAAAGTACAAAACAATGCATCAGAGTTTTACAAACTCATCAATAACAGGCGTGTTAGCATTTTTAGATTTACATTAATTTCACCTATTACAACAACAATGAAAACTAAGTTTGTGATTTAGGCCATTTTTAAAAACATGATCAATAGTTGTTAGTTCACGTAAAAAAGGAGGAAGACAATTCCAGCTTTTAGCTACTTGATATTGAAGGGTCATTTCACTAAATTGATTTTTTAACTTTGGTATTATTAAATCTCTAGCACCAGTTTTTCTTAAATTTAAACCATGTTTTGGTTTTTGTAATTTGTTTTTAAGTTATCTAAAGATTGATTTTTAAATATATTACGAACCTGATTTAGCTAGATTCCCCTAGCCCGTAAGTCTAATGGAATCCAACCCAAATCCATATACATAGTGCAATGATGAGTTTTAAAATCACACCTTAACACAAATCTTGCAAGCTTATTATAAAGTGTATCCAAGTTATTTAAATGTTTTCTTGCTGTAAATCTGTAAATGTGACTTCTATAGTCAATAACCGGCATTATTAATTGATTGATCATAATCAATCTTGTTTCTCTTGTCATACAATTTGATATTCGTCTCATAGCTCCAATCTTAACATATGTTTTCTTTATTAAATTTGTTATATGATACTGGAAAGTAAGACATTGATCTATATGTACCACTAAACACAATTACAGCTTTGGGTACAAGCCCTGTTTGGAATTGTTAGTTGACGCTGGACTCCATAGGATATTTTTGAGATACAAATTCAAAAAGTTTCCAAGTAATGTTTTACAAACTAGGCATAATTTGGAAGGAATTTAAAAAATGTACTTGTATGAATTGAGGAATTGAAGAGCTCAGCCATGTTCTATGGAAATGTAACTGGTACGTAAATAAAATAACTTACTGGCTGGAACCTTTTCAGGATCCCAAATATGCAATTAATGAGGAATTACTGACAGTTATTTTAATTCATACAGCTGATGAGTGGGCTTTAGTAAGAATTGTCAAGTATTTTGTGCAATACATAAGAAAAAACAAAAACTATTAGCTAATCAAATAGTTTCAAGTTTTAAACTTTATTTGTTCTTCCAAAAAATTTCTTACAAAATTTTGGACATTACAAATTTACAAAATAGATAAAGAATACATTTTTCTTAAGAATTTGAATACATTTCATTTAGAAAAGTGATAAAAACAGATGTATCAAAAGTAAGAAAAGAGGGCTCTACGGATCTAAGTATTCATATATATATATATATATATATATATATATATATATATATAGATAGATAGATATATATAATACAACTGTGAATTTAAATTATTCCCCTTTTGAGTCTCATTTTGTAACTTTTTTTTTTTAAGATTTATTGTAGACATAATGAAATTTCCAATCCTTGTGGCTTCTTCAGATGTGCTGGGATACATTAGTATGAAAATGGGATCATAATCTAAGTCTGCGTATTTGATTAGAAAATCTCTGAGAATTTTGTTACGGGATAGTTATATAGAGGGCATTATATTAGAAAGTGTGGTAATGTTCCTATAAAATCATTATTAGATAGGCATTTTAAGTTGTTTGATTTGTCTGGTGTTATTAGTTTATTGTAGTAAGTGTATTTCGATATAATTAGTCCAAATCTTGCCCAAGTAGTTGCTTTTCGATAGATGGAAAGTAAGGAAATTTGGAGGTACTCCTCTAGATTTTGGTCAATTTTATGTTGGCTTAACCAAAGGGCTTGCCTTTGAAAATGAACTTGGTTCATCTGAGTATCTGATGCCTGTAATAATAATCTCTTTTTTACTGAGTCCTTGTATGACTCATGAATCTTTATTTTTTTTTTTGCAAATAATTTTATTTTTTAGAAAACAAATTTACAAAACTCATAAATAACAAAGGTCACAAAACAACATTCTATCTTGGTTAGACAAACACAGATTTGTTCATATGCCATAAAATAAAACAACATAAAAACAGAAACCAAGAAAAGAAAAAAAAACTAAATATAACCAAGACAAGAACTTCCCCCCACCCAACCTACAGCAGCCCTTTTACCGTAATCTAAATGCTTCTACAACTGATATTATATAAACCATGTAGGCCCATGCAAGGGTCCTTTGAGTAGTACAAGTAGAAGTTCATGGCACAGCCCTTAACCAATCCAACACGAAGAGTAGTAGAAGGGAGGAAACAACGAAAGAGAGGTACAAACACAAAGAGAAACCTATATATAAAAAAAGAACAAAGAAACAATAAGCTAAAAAGAACATATTGGAAGTTACTATGCCCCCCTATAGAAGCCTAGAAATATAACCATCTCTAGACAAAGGGATATCTAGCACTGCAAACATCTATGGTAGACTTATAACCGAGGAGTCTTAGGCCTAATAGAGGGAAAGGGGAAAGGGATTGGTAGGAATTAGTTCAATAACCAAATTTGTCCTTAAGAACTGAAAAAAGTTCACCCCAGAATTCTTGGAACTTCTCGCCAGAGTGGGAGAACTGGGCTACACATATTTCTGCATTTAGAGCGGTAAGAAATTCCACCCACCATTCTCTAAATGAAGGTTCTCATTCCTCCTTTCAGTGTCTAAGTATTACTAACTTAGTGACCATAGCCACCAGTGCAAACTGCATTTTTTTTAGAATAAGTAGGGATCGCTGAATACATACCTAGCAAACAAGTGTCCTCATTAAAGTATGTGGCAATTTTAAGATAAGACGCCACCCACTGTTTGACCGAGTTCCAAAATTTAACTATTTTAGGGCACGACCATAATTTACGGTGTAATGTGGCAAGCTCAGAGCCACAATCCTTACATTCTGCTGAAGCTATCCTCCCAATCAGGAATAATTTAGCGGGCATAAAATATAAGTTGTGAAGAATATTGAACTGAGTGTTTCTTAATCGGTCCTGTTTAATTAAAAGATAATTATTCGCCCAGACCTTTTCCCAAATTTTATCTGAGAAGTCCTTGTTGTAATTATTTTTCCAATAGTAGGCTATGGGGGAAACCTTCAACACAACATGGCTTACAATTCTCTTGTACAATTTAGCTATCACTTTCCGCCCCTTGGATATTGACCAGAGGTTATTTAATACTATCCCCGCATTGTCCGACCATGGAGGTTTACCCAGAAAGTGTTTAATACACTGGCGTATTTGATATAACTGAAGCCAATTCTTTTGAGGCACCTTAAACTTTACTTGTAGAGTAGAGATAGATAGATAGATAGGACTTAGTTACCAGAAACAAAGTCGGCTAGGTATAGCTCATTGTGGGATCCTCTGAAAAATGTTTTAATAGTTTTATTATCTATTTTTAAATTTGGGTTATTTAGCAGGGGTTGCTTCAGGTCTATAATAGTGGAAATTTGAAACAGAGAGCATAATTGCTGTAAATCTCTCACATCCCACCTGAGGGGAGAGTTCCTAAGTTTTACTGGGATATTTGACCATGGATTAAACAGGAAAGCCTCCAGGTCCATATTACAAGAACCAGCCTGTTGATTGTCTAAGAGCAGCCATGGGGAGCTCTCCAATATACAGGCTGTAGATGTAAACCAGTGTAAAAATCTATTAGCATGAATTACCAGATAGTAGACATAATAGTCAGGTAATTGAAGCCCCCCCCAATGCTGTAGGGTGGGTAAGTTTTATGAATCTTTATTTTAAGTTGATAGTCACACCATAAGTGCATATAAGAGGAATTAGAAAGGTTTTGATAAAGTGCCTTTAACCATGGGGAGGAAAATCCCTCAGTATGCCAATCTTCTTTTTCATTAAGACATAATAATGGTAAATCATTTTGGGAATTATTTATTATTCTAAGCCAATAAGAGATTAGCCTTGATTTGACAAGAATGGCCAAAGGTAATCTACCTAGTTCTGCTCTTACAATGGAGCCTGCCATTGTAACTGGTACTTGTAGGATAGCTTTATAATAGTACATCAAAATCAATTCTAATTGTAATATTTCTTTAACTCCCCATATTTCTGCCCCATACAAAAGAAGAAGGGTAATTTTAGCTTCCCCTGCCTTAATGGCTGGGGTTACCGAAGAGCCCCCAAATTTAAGGTTGAATCTTAACAGAGCTTTAGCAACATATTTTGCTTTAGCTATTTGCTCTTTTATATGTAAATTCCAGAAGGTTTTATCATAAAGAGTAATACCAAGATATTTATATTATGAAACTCTTTCAATGAGTTTGCCTTTATAGAAAATACTTGGCTTTGTTATTTTATTCCCAAAAACCATGAGCTTTGTTTTCTTGAGATTTATTCCTAGTTCTAAATAATTGAATTTTTTGTAAGTTGGTCGAATTTAATTTGAAGTCCTTTAGAGGACAAAGAAAGCAGTATTAGGTTGTCCACATATGCTAGACAGTGAACTTGAAAGTTCTCAATTTTTGGAGAGTCCAAATGGTTATCTAAATCAAAAGTTAATAAAGAATCTATGCATATATTAAATAATAATGGTGCCAATAAGCAACCTTGTTTAACCCCTTTGCTAGATGGAAAGTAGTCAGTAATATTACCCAACTGGTCAAATCTCACTGATGTAGTGGTGTTAGAATAAAGAAAAAAAATTGGAATTAGCAAACAATTGGGAATACCACATTTCAGAAGTATTTCCCAAAGAAGAGACCTATCCACTGAGTCGAATGCAGCAGACAAATCAATAAATAAAACATAAAGATTCACTTTCCTGTATTGGACGTACTTCTCTAGTAAATGAGCTAGAACAAACACATTATCGGTTGTCAAAAATCCCTTTTGAAATCCAGCTTGGAATTTGGATAAGGGACTATTCATTTTGACCCACTGTTGCAGTTTGATTAATAAGATGTAAGAGAAAATTTTCCCTGCAATATCCAAAAAAACATTGGGCGGTAATTACTTGGGGAATAAAAAGAGCCTTTCTTGTGAATAGGGGTTATTATGTTTTTTGCCAAGAGCTGGGAATATATCTTTGTCTTAAACAAGCATTAAACAAATTTACTAAAAAGGGTATCCAGGAGCTTAAGTTTTCTTTAAAGACCTCTCTTGGAACTTTATCTGGTCCTGGGGCTTTATTATTTGTTAATTTAGATATAGCCAATTACACATCACTAATTGAAAAAAACAGGATTATATACAGATAAATGTGCCAATGCAGGGCAGGGCTTTTTGTGAGTATTAAATCTATAATTATTGAAAATATTTGAATAATAAGTTACCCAGGTGTCCTTAGGTATATAGACTGAAAGTGTAGTTTGGTAAGATTTGACACCCTTTGCTATCATACTCCAGAAAGCTTTTGTATCATCTGTTGCTATAATGTGATGCATAACTTCCCGTCTTTTATGCATGTACTCAAGTTTCTTTATCTTTAAAAATTTCTTATATGTTCTCCTTGCATGATTTACATTAATATTTCCTAATTTGGAAGGTTTTTTTTTTAAGTTCTCCCTGATTAACTTCCCCAACTTCTGTTATTCTTTTAGACACTGGGAATCAAACCATGTCAAGGGAGAAGGCTTTTGATCAGTATATACATAAATTTCAGTTGTAATGATAGATAATAACTCCTCAAATTTTGTGAAGATATTCTGATTTGAATTATTTAAATAGATGGTATTATCTGAATGGATTGAATTAACTGAATAAAGAATTTTGTTCAACATTCTTCATGTTCCTGTTATTTAAATGAAGACGAGCTTTCCCAGCAGGGACTATTGGGGCAAGATAATGACCACTTGATGAAATTATGTTTTTATCCTTTATATTTGTATTTAGTTGGGTAACCAGTCAGAGGTCTTTAGAGTGTCTAAACTAAGCATGAGAAGCACATGATCACTTCCTGGTCTTACTATTTTCTGAAAGTTCTGGATATGTTCATAACTTTCTGGAGAAATGAATACAAAGTCTATTACACTGTTACCAATTGAGGAAAGTATGTGAATGCTCCCTCTGGGTCCCCCATTCAGAATCAGTAAGTTGTTTTGATTAATGAACTTCCTTAACTCATAACCAGCCTTATTTCAAAGTTTGTCTATAGACTTTCTTAGGTTTAAATCACTCATGTAAGTCAGAGATTGCAATAGAGGTAGATTGCCAAAGTTAGAAATGCGTGCTTTAAAATCACCCCCAACCAAAATAATATCGATGTTATGTCTTAAATATAAAGAATCTATCGCTGCTGCTAAATCAACCCAGTAATCATGCAAAACATTAGCAGGGGCTCCCAGGGGAGCATAAACATTCACAACAAGGAATATGAATGAGTTCCATTTGATAACATTTAACAGGGAAATATTTCTGTAAACAGCTTGGTCAAGTACTTGTATTCCATTTCTAATTTTAACAAGTGTGGTAATACCACCTTTTAATCTACCATATTGCTTTTATCTTGTTGCTGGTAAGCTAAATGCTTCATAACCATTTAGATGTACTTCTGAAGGAACCCGGGATTCTTGTAGTAACATTACTTCAAATTGCAAAACAAATTCTTTCCAGTGATCGTCAATCAATTTGGACCCCAAACCTGCTATATTCCACAACAAAAAAGTTACCAAATTCCATATTTAACATATCCTCATGATCTGAGGTTTCTTTTGTGTTATGTGTGAATGAGAAAAGTGACTGAGGAGTAACCAGTCAGAGGTCTTCATTTTTTACCAGATTTATTTTAGTTGTGGTAATCAGGAACTGAGAATCAATCAGGTGTATATGTAATCTGTCTAATTTGTTCACATTATGGAGTAATTCCCTTAATATTAAAGCTGATCTAATTTCTTTATTAATTTGTGTATCTGAAACTTATGTGTGGGCTGTCTTGATTTCTCCTATGTCTGTAGAGGAAATTTCTGAATCAGCACAAAGATTGAGGAGAGACCTAATGAAAGGGGAAAGTGAATAATTGTCTTCCCCTTCAAATCTTTCTACACCAAACATGGAAACATAATCTGTTTGGTTTGTTTGATTTAAGTTGCCAAAACCCCAATTTAAAATTGTTAATGTTGAACTAATAAGATCAGTTGAAAGTACTGATGGGGGGGGGGGGCAAGTTTCCCTTTCAGTGCACATGTTTCCAGATATTCGACCAGTTAACTGGAGATGAAATTAATATATCTAGTTTATTTAATAAACATTGTTTGGCCCAGATTTTCTTTGCAATATCCACATTGGTTAAAAATACATAATCTGGGATTAGGTACTGTTTTGTAATGAAAAATGCACTTAATGTATTTTTCAGACTCTGGAAGATCTAACCTCTGAACCAACCACATAAGACATCAGTGAGAATAAAGTATCATTTGTTTCATAGGATTTCAAATATATATTTTCAAGTTTAAAAACCATCTCATTCCCTGAGGGGATGATCTGCACAACACTGGATGATAAGTGGGAGAGTGTTTAGTAGAATCTTGCTGAAAAAGAGGTTTCAAGTCTTGTAGTAGTGTTACATTTTCTTTTTGTTTTCTGCTTTTTGAGAAGCAGGATTATCCAGTATTGTTTATTCCATTAAATTAGGTAAACTTGGAGGATAGACAGGGTCATTTCCTGTATAATGACTTCTTGAGCTCATGTCACCTGATTTTAAACTAGTCTTTTGGGGGGACTCACTAGGTGTTTTTCCATTTAAGTTTTTCTTTTTATTAGTTTTGTGATTCTTTTCATTTTTCCTAAGGTTAAAATTTGTACTCCCTTTACAACCCTTTTTACCTTTTTTAACCTTCTTTTTTATGGGAGAAATAGGAATGGAGATAGAAGGGAAAGATGGTCTTCGTACTGTCTTATTTGTATTCATTTTTTCCAGATTATTAAGCTTTTGATTTAATAATAATAATAACGGTATTTGATATAGCACATTTCGAGCATCAAGGCTCTGCACAATCAAGTAAAACAAAACACAATAAATACAGATAAAATCAATGGAATTCAGGGTAAGCTTTTCCCCACAAAAAAGTCTTTAGTGTCTGTTTAAAGCACCCCACAGTCCTGCGCTCCCAAAGCTGATGGGGTAGAGTATTCCAAAGGGAAGGTGCCACAAACCTAAAGGTACGAGCAGCAGATGACTTTAAGCTTACCCTTGGAATCTCCAGCAACCCCTCGTCAGCCAAACGGAATTATTGCAGAGGAGTGTAAGGAACCAGGAGCTCTTTCAAGTAGTCAGGACCCTGTCCATGTAGGGCTTTGTAAGTCAATAGACTTACCATAAAGTTGATCCACCACTGAATAGACAGCCAGTGCAGGTCGCACAGCACCGGGGTAATATGCGTTTTCCTAGAAACCCCAGTCAACAAACATGCTGTAGCATTCTGCACTAGCTGCAAGCAGTGGATATCAACCCCAGGAAGCCCTAGGTAAAGGGAGTTGCAGTAGTCAAGGCATGATGTCACAAAAGCATGGACCAAAACAGGCAGGTCGCTGGATGGAACAAGGTGCTTGATCCTAGCAATGTTTCTAAGATGGTAAAAGGCCAACTTGATGACTGCCGATACCTGGTGATGAAGGGTCAGGCCATCATCAAGTACCGCTCCTAGGTCACGCACCCATTCAGAGGTGAGAATCTGAGCCACCCCAGGACTAATCCAGAGGGAAGCTCAGTCCTCAACCCCTCTGTCCTATGACCCGGGTCCACTACCAAAACCTCAGTCTTTCCTGGGTTCAACTTTAAGGTGCTGGCACTCATCCAGTCTTGGATTTCTACAAGGCAGCTGTTCAGTACTGAGATAGCACTAACCTGGTCAGGGGCGAAAGACAGGTAGAGCTGGGTGTCAACAACATAGCAGTGAAACCTCAGCCCATGTCATCTTACAATGTCTCTGAGGGGCAGAATGTACACTGAAAATAACATGGGGGACAGCACCGAGCCCTGAGGAATCCCACAAGGCAGACAGAAAGCCTTGGAAGAAAACATACCCAAGACAACCCTCTGTGACCTACCAGTGAGGAAAGATGTAAACCATCTGAGCACTGCTCCTGACAGCCCACAGATGGTCCTCAAATGCTCGAGCAGAATCCCATGATCCACAGTGTCAAAGGCTGATGTAAATCCATGAGAACCAAGATAGAACAGTATCTCTGATCTCTCACCATCAGGAGATCATTAAGCACCTGAACCAGAGCAGTCTCAGTACTATGCCTCTTACGAAAACCCAACCGGAGAGGTTCATATAGATTATGGATGGTCAAATGGTTCTCCAGTTGAGTTGCCACAACTTTCTCAATAACCTTCCCCACAAAAGGAAGATTAGAGATAGGCCTGTAGTTTGCTAGGTTCTCTGGGTCTAAAGAAGCTTTCCTCAGGAGGGGTGTTACCACCCCCATCTTCAGGGAGCTAGGAAACTCACCTGAGTCCAAAGAGCACTGGACGATCCAAGCTAAGACCGGGCCTATGATGTCACTACAACCCAAAATCTGGGAGATAGGGCCTGGATCTAAACTACAGCAAGTGGGACGCATCCCCTGGATAATCCTCATAATATCCATGAACTCTGGCAGATCAAAGTTACTCCAGGAAGCTCCAGGTTCTGTGACAGGACACCGACCAACAACATCCCCTAAAGTGTAAAGCTGGTGGCACTCCGGCCTGATATCAGCCACTTTATTTGCAAAGAAAAGAGCAATCTCATCACACTCCTGTTGTGAAAAGACTTGATGGAACTGCTGACAGGCTGGGTTGCACAGCCTTTCAACAGTTCTAAAGAGTTGAGCTGGTCGGTTCCATGCGACAGACATTTCCCTGGACAGGAATTCTGCCTTCTTAAGGGAAATTTCTGTTTGATAGAATTTATAATGTTCCAACAAAATAAGTTGGTCGGTATCTAAGGCTGTCCTCCGCCAGCAATGCTCTGACCTGTGCCCCTGTCTCCGCAACTCCCTTAGAGTCCCATCGAACCATGGGGCCCCAGGGTGAAGCAGGAGGGGGCAAACTCTGACAGGAGCAATCAGATTGAGAGTTGAAGAAACAGTCCTATTATAGGCCACAACTAAATGCTCAGAATCTGTGCTAGTCTCTTCAAACAGCGAGTGGTCAATTACCGCCATCAGATCTTCAGGGACCACATCCCACACATAGCGGTAACTGACCATCTCCATAGGGGCCAATCTACCCAGGTGGGCCAAAAAGTTGAACCCAATGGTGTAGTGGTCTGACCAACTGATAGGTTCCACCTCCAAGTCGGAGGCCTCGACCCCCAGGAGGAAAACCAAATCAAGAGAGTGACCACCATGATGAGTAGCTGAAGAAACAACCTGTGTGAAGCCCAGGGTTGTCATTACCTGGAGGAAGTGTTGACCAAAAAGCAAGGATTCATCATCCACCCAGGCACTGAAGTCACCCAGAACCATCAGTCTGGGTGACTCTAATGCCATGTCGGTGGCATGCAAGAATACCTTCTGCAAGAACAGCTTCTCATCACCTGGTGGATGGTAGATGAGAACTATCCTGCACCCCACACCAGCTACCACAGTACATCCAAATAATGTGGCCTCCTCAACTGGAACACCAGTTAGGCCCAATTCAGTCTTGAAACAGATCGTGACCCCCCCATGGTCCAGTCTTGGGCAATGTATAACTGAGTACCCGGTGGGGATCACTGCCTCCAAAATAGGGCCAGCATTCCCATCTAACCAGGTCTCGGTAATGCAAGTCAGATCTGCTGACCCAACAAAATCTGCAGTCAAAGCAGTCTTGTTGCAAACAGATCTGGCAGTGCATAACAGTGCCCAAGCTGGACGAGGTTGGTGAGCTGTCTCAGCTACTTGCCCTCCAGAAATGGAGGTGCCCTTGTGTATGGGAACCAGAACAAGATCACCATGTTCAAGACACCATTTCACCCCAGGGTGACTTCTGGTATTAACCACCCCTATGGGAGAGTACCACTCTGTCGGACTCCATTGTCTGAAACCCCCCACCCACCCCTGACTCCCACCCCTGTGAGCAATCCTCAGTGCTCAACAGTACTGATAAATAGAAGCAGGTGGGGGGAGGAGAACAGGCAGAGGGTGCAGAGAACAGAGACCGAATAGCACAGGACAGGGGGGTCAGGCAAGCACATTCCACTAATAGTTATAACTAAATAATAGGGAAAGCACACAAAACTCCAAATTCCTAAAACAGAGCTGCAAACAATTAAAAATCCTAGAAACCCCAAAGCAATAAAAACTTAAACAATAATTCCAACCCAACAAAACATACAAAACAGCCCTCCTCCCACAGTTGGATGATTTTCAAATCCAGAAACAAATAAAAATAATACATCCACCTCACAGGATATAAAATACACATACAAATATAAATACTCTCCATCCAATGGCCCTCTCACTACTGTGGAAAGGGGGAATTCTAGGCACTACCCAGAAATAAAAAAATATTCAAACACAACTAAAATAAACATAGGCATCAAATAAAACAGAAAGGAAAAAAAAAATATGGACCCCATGTCCTCTCACCACCAGGAGACCATAAAATATGTTACAAGGAGTCAGGGAGAGAAGTCATCCAACAGTAGGAGAAATCATTAAATCCAAATCCATATAAATCCAGATGGGAGCTTCCCATACTCTGGCATAGATTTTAAATCCCAATGTCATTGGAGGATTCCCTGCAAACTGTGGTATATGGCATTCCCTTCATCACCAGGTTCCAAGGTTCCTCTAGCAGGCCTCTTTGGGATCAGTCACAACTCTGAGACTAGGGCAGCCCTGACACAGCTGACCTGGGGGATGGCCTCGGGCCATAGCAGCTATCTTGGAATTCTCCGGCAGAGCCCACCTGCCGATAAGCCCCCAGAGAATCCTAGGGATCAACTCTCACCACCAACTCCCTGGTGGATAAGAGCCTAAATCTCCGTGCTGCTACAGACCTCAGCACAATCAAGCAGACAGATCAGATCAGGGCAGCTCACCTGGTCTCAAATCAAATTGCTGCTGTCCCTAAATCCACTGAAAGATCAGCTGTAATTCATCCACAACCAAGTCCATAGGATCTCCAACTTCACAGCCCGTGCACACACACAGGTACGCAGATAACTTACCAAAAACAGGAGACTAGTCAATGGGAAGTTAAGCCCCTCTCGATAGTGAATGTCCTCAGCACACTCGCAAACTCTGCTCTTTTCTCAGGACAGGTACAAGAACAAATTAACGAAATCCAGTCAGCAGCAAACAAACAAGCACGTTCTAATCCCAGACTCAGGGAACGTTCTTCAGCTCACCACACTCGCAGTACTCGGTACTCAGTCAGCACTTCACAAAGCCAAAATGGATAGAATGGAGGGTAAAGAGATTGTAACCCTCACAACGGTTCAAATAGTAGAAAATCAAAAACAGAAGTGCATCCCATGAAAACGGAAGAAACCGACAAATTCGACAAGAACCAAAACAATTTTAACTATTTTAAATGTAATTAAAACATGTAAAAACACAGAGCAACTCACAGCATGCCCAGCCTGGCAGCCATTTTTCAGTAAAGATGGTAGTTGTCATCAGACTAGAGTACAGTGGTTTAATTCTGTTGACAAGTTAATTATGAAATCAGACAACTTTTCTATGTGCTGTTTTATTCCATTATAGGCCTCTAGAAGAATGATATTAGCCATTATTGGATGTGTTAATGCCTTAATGGTATATTTAGAGATCGTATCAGGACATTGTTTTAGGAGTTCTGGGTGTATCTTGATAGATTCAACTTACTTGTCTAATTTTGAAAAAACTTTTCCTGGAGATTCTACCATTATAAGTGAGTCCATAGAATGATCTAGATATTTGTCTATACTATTGTTTGACTCATGAGGACTAAATAGATCCAAATGAGTCAGGTGAAGTGATATTTCAGTCTCAATAGGAGAATTAATAATCTGGTGGTATGATGTTAAAACATTTGGGAAGTGCCTAGGGGTCTGATTAGTATATATATATTATCAGTCATTAAATTCTTTGATTTACAAGAGAAAAAGTCTGTTATTTTGTCTTGTCGACTTGGTTTGTTTAAGGGGTTTAAATCTTTTACGTTTTCCTTCCCTACTAAGTAGAGAAATCATCCACTACATAAAATCAAGGAATTTGATTTTATTTCATCATCATCACAATCAATGTTTTCTACTTTGGTTACATCCCAATTTAAGGGCATTTTAGGTTCACGTTGATGAAGATAGTCTAAAGTTGCTAATCTCATGCTAGAATGTTCAAAATCCTTCGAGGAACTCCCAAGATTACCACAATTACCACAATTAACAGATTCCTTATGATGAGGTAAAGTATCTGATCTAGAATCATGCTTCATCTCCTCTTTATGAATGGAAAAAATGGCGGATGAAGCTATTTGCAAATGCTTTTTTGGAGTAGAAGCTGTTATAAGTAATTCCTGAGTAAAAACACAGCAGTTTTTCCTTTTTGTTAAATTACCCTTTGTACCATTTAAACCATCCATACCATCAATTTCTTTCTTACCAATGATAATACTGTGGTTATTTCGATTATAGAGTTTAGTCCTCTTTTCCTTCCCATTTCTATCCTTATCTACCATCTTTCCACTACGAGTATACATAGTGGAAATTTCAGGAAGGATATTGATTTCCCAAATTAAAATTTAGGAGAACAAAAAATTCAAAAAGGAATGAAGGCAAAGGAAATGCAAGGGTTAATGTAGGAATTAATATAATGCAATCTTAGCAAAAAATACCTCTGGTCAGGAAATATAGTCACCAAGATTGTAAGAGGCTCAAACAATTCATGAAGAGTCCAAGGCTTCAAAACCTCCAAGGCCCCGTAGCCCCAATGGTTCCAAATCTCCAGGTCTCCAGGTCAGCGTTCTTTCTCTAGTGCTTCTCTGATGTTTCAGAAGTTAAAATAGACAAAGGAAGAATGATCCACCTTGAGTCAGTTATTTTTTTTAAAGTCTGTCAAGTTCGGTCAGACTCTTACAGTTCACCAATAGATCTTTCATGTGCAGATAGTTCAGCTGAGATTCAACTTAAAGTTTCCTCAAGGCATAGTTTCCTTGTGAAGGGTACTGACTGGGAATAACTTGTTCACTAAAGGCAATGTGTTTTGGACTGAAGGCCCTTTAAAACTGTGTAGTTGCCATTTTTTATTCCTCAGGATTGTGGGCTCAAGCGAACCCCGTGACAAATCCACTAAGAAAAAAAATGCAGAAAAAACAAAGTAATCTTATCAAAAAAGGGAAGAAAACCTAAGTGTGCACTGTAAAGCACAATCCTCAAATAGTAGGTTTATTAAGAGAAATATAAGTTCTAGAAAAAAAGAACGGGAGCTTCCTGGTGCATAAGCTTTAGTTTGGAGGTACATAAAAATTTATGACTTTAAAATGTTAAACAGTAGGAATAGCCAATAAAACAGAAATGGATTAAGATGAGAGATGCAATGAAATAAAAATTGGAGTGAGAAAAGAAAAAAAAACAGTACAAATACGAATGAGAAAAGTAACATTACTTACTTGTGACAGTATTTAACAGGGTGCAAATATATAAGCAGGATGCAGACAAGACGTATTGAGTCAGGGGTTAGTATAGGGCCAAAACTGAATACACCGGTCCCTCACAGCTTAAAGAGGCTTATCCACTGAGTAAAAAGGTTAAAATGCCAATAAAATAAAAATTTTGGTGATGCCACACTACTGGTGATATGCCCGAATCTTTTAACTAGTAGACACTACTTGCCTGCTTTGAATTAGTAAAAATAGCAGGTTAACAGATTAGAGGAACAAAAGCGATGCAGGCTCAAGGCAAGCTAGAGAACAACAGCTAATTGAAACTGAGCCGAACCACTGAGTTCAAGTGTTCAAGTGTAGCGCACCTGTGGCATACATGTGCTGTGCTTGGGATACCAGGGTGATGTGTGGTAATGTGTTTTTATAGTCTAGAGCTCATGTGACTAAAATTAGCATATGGCGCAAAAAAAAAATAGCTTAAAATGACGAAGTTACATTAAAATCTAAGAACTTCTTTGGTTAGCTTTTACATTTAGATCTAGATTTAAGTAATCCAAGCAATCTAAATCAATCACACCAAACACACTTAAATACACTCTGACCTAAGAATACCAAGGGGATAAAGGCATTGTTATAGGAAACAGTAAAAAATGGAAATAAAAAATAATAATAAAACTTCCCATCCAAAACTAAAAGTACACTGGGTGGGTCAAGGATGAATCAAGATGATGCAGCTGAGTAACAGAACCCCTAATAAGCCTTTTCTGGGGACACTTTACAATGGGTGCGCTGACTCTCTCCCCACAAGCCGCTCCAAAGGCCTTCTCCTTTCCATTCAGAACATGCCCGGGTTTCAAGACCACTGCCAGCAGGCCTTTCTCCTGTGAGCAGATAGAGAACAGGGCAGGGAAAAAGCTCATGACTGGAGCCAACAATAAGGTTGTCTGGTAAGGAGACAAACTAAGAAGGTAATGGTGGCATACCTTACGTAAATTAGTATCAAGCAGTGTTTCCCTGCTTCTTTACTCTACTCCACAAAGTAAAGATCTCGTAGTTGAGCATCCGTCTCACTCTGTTTCCTCAGCTCACCTGACTCCAACTCCTATTCAAATATCTAAAGCAAAAGAAAATTATTTCAAAGCACAGTTATACAATCCATATGTACCAGTTTCAACAGACAATACTTTCATTCAAATCTCTATTGATTTCTGTTAGTAGGTTAAGCAGAGAACCCTTGATTTGCTAATCAAATATATTTATAGTCTGATTTTTCTGATAATGTAAACTTTATATATGCACTTACTGTAGTGGAAAACAGCACGTTGTCTCGGTTCTTAGTGGACTTTATTAATAACCTGATATTAAGCTGAATGTTATCTACTGTCATATATTTTGTTCTTCTCTGTATCTAGTGAAACAAATAATTTTAACTATTATTATTTTTATTATGTGTTTTTAACTTATTTGTTGATGGCTATTTAGCCTTACAATAAAAGAAAGAATTGACAGGAGAAGCAGTGAAAGGGCTAGGGACTGGCAGGTGGGCATCATGGCAGGAGTAGGTGCCGTGGTCGGGGGCCAAACTGCTTTATAAAAAAAAATAATAATAATGTAATGCTGGGTGGGGCAAGGACAATCATTTAAAAAAAAACAAGCATTTATCAATGCCAAATGTTTCCTTGCATGATGCATATGGCAGGGGTATATTGTGTTGGTTGAATCACAACTTAAGGTGGTTCCACCAATTTGCTTCAACAAGAAATGTGCCAAAGGACTTTACAGTGACAGCAGAGTTCTAATGGACCAAACAGCAGCCAGAGTCATGTACTGCTTGTGAGGGGCTCTGCCCCTGCACCCCCCTGACTTTTAGATTCCTAACTCGGAGGGTGGCGGATTTTGGGGGACAGCAGCCGAACTCAGGAGTTGATGAATTTGTTCATCGCTCCCACAGCCTGTTTGACACTGTGGGTCTCAAACAGGTTGAGTGGCTGTGGGGGATTCATTGTAACAGAGTTGCTGTTACAGCAGTGTATGACTTAAGTTCACTAAGGCATGTGTACAGGAAATGCAATGAGCCAGGAGCAGTCAGCATCACAGGCAGTCACAGTAGGATCTCACTGTTGTAGAAAATACCAATGCGCTATACTATGGTTCAATATCCAGGTACTGTAGGTCACAAGGGGAGCATATTCTTCTGTCATGGAGCTGTGCTGAAATCAGGCACAAGGTAAGTAGGTTGCTCACACTAGAAAGTGCTTGAATGGAAATTGAAATGTGAGAGCTGGTCTTTTCAACATGGGAGGAGGTGTGGAAGAGAAAGCCAGCGCAGTGGTGATGGCACACCCAGGAAGCACCAGCAACAGATGGAGTGGCAGCAGCAACTGGAAAATGAGGGCCCAAAAGATAAACAAACAGGACAAGGAGCTGGATAACAGGGAACACAAAATGAGGTAAAGGGAGAAAAAACAAGATGGGGGGATAGGAGAAAATGAGAAAAAAAAGGACAGGGGAAGGGGAACAAGAATGCTGGGAGGGGGAGACAAACAAGAAAATGCAGGTGGGGGCACAACTAAAAAGTCAGACGCTGCTTCTGAGAATATATGAGTCTACAGACTTCATAACCCACTGAGCCAAACATGAAGAATGAGCCTTAATAAATAAAAAAATAAACACTCACATAAGCCTCAGAAGGATTACAAACTTTATTGTAATGGAAACTAAATGCAGGAAAATGCTTCCCATCACCTTTAAATGCTTATTGTACTAACTGTAGGAATGTGCTGCTTTCAAAGCCACTCAGCTGCTTGCCAGACAGCTTTGTGCAAATGAAAGTACTGAAGAGCTCTCTGGTTGGATCGCTTCAGTCCTTTCAACTACACAAAGTTTACACCCATGAAACTATGACCACTGTCATACTCTGTGGGGTCATTGGTCTGTCAGGAATGAGCCCCAATGTAATTTGTTCAGCATTGGACTAGTCCCTGACACACCTCTGAAATGGTGCTCTCTGAAGCAAAGCAAAATGTTTCTTGCGCACATGCAAGGAAACTTAAAAAGGGCAACCCTAGTCCCCCCCACACACTCTCTCATTCCCACCTGCAGTGTTCTCTTTCAGCTCCTCTCCCCCTAGTCCCCTACCAGCACAGTGTGCATTGGCTACTGCAGCATTCTATCCTTATTATTTCTGTGATGGTTGTTCTATGTAATGGGGAGAGTTCAAGAATCTCATGGGATAGGATGGGAGTAAATGGCAGGCAGATGCTTAGCAGGCAGACTCCACTGTTCAAGGGAGCCAGGGGTCATAATGTAAGCTGAGGTTTTGGTAGCTAAAAATGGCCAGCAGGGCCTAGGAGAGGGAATGACAGGTAAAGTAAGAGAGCTGGACTGGGGGAAGGGAGCTGAGAGGGAATTCTACAGGTGGGTGTGAGAGAGGGTGGTGGGAGACTGGGGGTGCTGAGAGAGAACACCATACCTTTCAAGTTTTTATCACTGAAATGAGGGACACAGGCATTTAAAATGAGGGACAGTGGCCTTCATAATGAAGGAAACATCCTCAAATGTGGAGATACAAGCTCAGAGTACTGTGGAGACCATTGTGTTTACTAGTATTAGGATAATTTTTGATTTGGCATATCAAATGACTTTGAATTTTTGCTATAAAAACTAAATTTACATTTTCTGTCTGTGGGCAGCATCTTCTCCATGAGGGACAGATGAGGAAAAGTGCAATTTTGAGGGGTAAAATGAGGGACATCCCTGGTAGTCAGGTACTGCTGAGAGGTATAGAGAACACAGGAGGTGGGTGCGAGACAGCATGGTAGGAGTTGGGTAGAAGACTGTCATTTGCAGGAATGGAGCAGCAGAGCAGGCTGTAAGACTGGTGGGTGGCGACTGCCACATATGACAGTCTCGTCGCCTCCCCAAAGAGTCACAACCCTGACTACACTTCTGCTCCACGTGGTCCGATACTGCAAACAAACAAAGAAAAAAAAAAACACTAAACAAATTATTTGCTCTGAGCATCAATAAACATATACATTCACAACTTTTCTTATCCAACATTCCTGTTTCTCTGCCTCAGCACCTGCCAAATTTCATCACAGCACACTCGGGACAAGAACCTTACATTCCCCCATGACGAGTAAGTCAGGCAGACATTCGTCTGACACATTGGCATCAGTTTGCTTTCCTCATGCTGTAAAGTGGAAAAGCATTTAATTAATGCTAGTTCTTCTATTCAATAGGTCGGCACATGGACACAACGTTGCCAGAGTAAACTTTGCGGAATTATTGTTGAGGTCAAAATGTTGTTGGGGCAAAATGAAGCTGGACAAAATCCCATGGGGAAAATGTCATGACTGCAACTTCTTCCAGTCTTTGACTGTTCCTTTGGTTTGGTGCCCATCCTCGATAGCTGCTCTGTAGAGGTTTCCTTGAGCTTTTCATCTGCTCCCATTAGAAAAAGACACAAAGTACTGCATAAAAAAAAAAACAGCTCCCAGTTTGATTAATATTAATATATTTAGTACAGTACAAGCTGAACAAATTTAAGAAAAATAGGGTACTCCATGGTCGTTCTACTGGGAGCAGAAGAAAAGCTCGAGGAAACTCCTATGAAGCAGCTACATTGTGTCCGCGTGTCTGATCATTTAGTATATTTTTATAATAGCTCTGGAACAGCAGGGATTGAAGTAACCTCAGTAAACACAACTTTTTGTTGCTAATCCCAGTTGTTTTGCTCTTTTAACCCCTCCTTTCTCCATTGAGGCATGAATGAGTATTATTTTACAAGCTAGAAACAGAATGGCTAGAGAATCAGGAAACAGTATGTATAATGTCACTGAAAAGTGAAAATATAACCCAAATCTCAAGTCCATTTAGCAATGTATGATGCCAAATCGCCTACTATCACATACTATTAGGATTATGATTCCAAATAGAAGGGATTTAGGTTTTAAAAATGTGTTTTCAGTGCACAGTGCTTTTGCTGTTGTTTTGTGAACTCACAGTATTCCCAGGTTTGAGCTCCATAAACTCCATGATTTGTCACTGTTTCCTTTTGATTTTACTTAGTTGGACAAACTCGCAACCTCATTGCACTCCATGTCCTATCAGCTCTTAGTCTCAGCCCTTCTGAGCCCAGCAGGGACACTCACATGAAGATCATTGCTCCGGGACTTGAAAATTGTGGAACACCAGGAATATTCAGTGGAGCTGGACACAGGGGTAAGCAATCGGGGCTTCCCTGACACTTGGAACCCAGCAGACACACGGCTAAGACCACTTCAGTGCAGACACCCCCTCCTTCACACACTCACTGAATTCAATAATTGCAGACACAGCACATGGCTTTGCCTGGTTGGGGGAGAATAATGGGGTGAGTGCTGCAGTGGATTTGGTTAGTTCTCCAGGTACTACTGCTGATGGTAAGTTAAGGTCCGACCTGGTGCCGGTGTGTGTGTGTGGGGGGGGGGGCTACTGGGTGAGAGAAGAGCTCTTAGTCAACTTCCCCAAAGTTCCTAACAACATCTACAAAAAAAAAAAAAAACAGCCAAGGTGAAAGTCTGCAAATTTTGCCACCAACAAATATAAGTTTCTAGAGGCCTGGGTGGGAACATTTCTGGAGGTGTCATTGCTGACTAGTGGTCATGGAGTGGGGGTGGGGGTGCTGGTAGGAATATGTTGCTTTCAAAGCCTCTCAGCTGCTTTCTAGTAGCTTTATGCAAATAAAAGTAATGAAGTGCTCACTCATTGGAGCACTTCATTTCTTTCAAGTACACAAAGTTTACACCCATGATACTGTGACCATTGTCATACTCTGCTTATGTGGTCATTGGTCTGTCAGGGATGAGTCCAATTTAGATTGCTCCATATTGGACTAGTCCCTTACATGATTCTACCCTCAGAACGCACCAGAGTTAGGGCGCTGTGTGACTAGGGTGCAAACGCGGCAATGTTACCATTCACTCTTTTTGTGGGGGGCTGCACCCATTGTGACCCCCACTCCTCCAGCTACAGATCATAACTCCAGGGGTGCAGACCTCAGGGAAGGGGTGGCACGGTCAGGTTTTGGCACTGTAGTGACTCAGTTCCTTAATGCCGGTGCCCTGAAGGGGTGCAGTGCCCTGACATATTTCTGAAATGCTGTCCTCTGAAACAAAGCAAAATGTTTCTTGCACATACACAAGGAAACATAAAAAGTAAGTTAGAAAACACAAGTGATAAAAAAATAATTAGCCAATCAGGCAGAATTTTATGGTATGGTTTGGGGCCCATGATGCTTTCTATAACACCAAGTACATTAAGCGAGGAAAATAATTACAAATGAAAAAAAATAACATTTCTAGTCAAAGGGGTGGGAGAGATGGCTGAGCCCCCATCACATATCCTGCTGATGCTGCCTATCTCCCACCAAAAAGCATGCCAGACTCGGTGAAGGTCTGTCTGCACTCTGATGTAGTCTTTCTGTTGTTTAAAACATTGGTTTCTCTCTCTCTTTCTGACTAACATTTGACACACTGCCTCTTTTTGCTCCAAAGCCCCAAATGACCTGCATGCACTGGGTTGAATTCATAAACATTTTTAGGACTAAGTCCCACACCGCAGCTCCAGTTGAGGGCCAAAATCTCAGCAGCTGCAGAGATTGTTATTCACATCTGCAGTTTCTGAGGAAGATGTTATGGCTGGTCTCACTGGCCATAACATTTTTCCACATGCAAGCTGATGCAAATTTTGGACCCGGTCATATACCATAGCTGTGGGAGACACTGCAGTTACACAAGTGGCAACCCACTTGAACCATGTTTTTCCCCAGCTGCTGGATTTTCAAGAGTTTTGTGAATCCAGCCCACTGTTTTCTATGAATGTCATGTGGTGGCTGACACACAGGATTGGCAAGAACAACAGTCAATTTATTTTTTGTTACTGTTGGCTGCTTGCTGACCTTGAATTATATGACAATACTTACACAGATTTTTTTTAAATTACATTTTATTTTATTTTTAACAGAGGGATCTAAACGAATAATACTGATGCATTTGCCATACTCAAATAGGCTAAAAATAGGTTTACAGTTCATTAGAGTAAATCAGAATCTTTTGGAAATAAATCAGTCAGAATCAGAACCAAGTCACAGCCTATCCACCCATCCCTAATTATAATGAAAGACTGAATGCTGTATCACTACACAGCTTACACAGAAGAAGGATAAGGGGGGAACTATAGTATTGCTATTTTTTATATATACACACAAGGATGGTAAAATGATGGAAGATCTAGATCTTAGTTTTCATAATGACACCTATTTCACAAGAAGTCACTCCAAACTGTTGAAAATTAAGTTTTAAATCTGACAAGAGAAAAGTGCACTATACTCACAGACAGTTAGGTATATCATAATTCTCTACCAGCTGATACTGTAGATAGCAAAACGTTAATGTCCTTTAAAAGAAATTTAGATAAATAAATGGATGGAGAAAACCTAACAGAATATTACTAATGAATCTGAAATAGAATATAGATGTTTACATTTACTGCTGTCTCTAAATTGTAAATTCCAAATTTATTTTTTAGCCTAAAAAACAGAACTGTCCATAGATGTCTTCTAGCCAGCCTGCTACTCCACCTCTGACCCTCTTCTCAACATCCCTCCTCACACAGCTCCAACCTTCACTTACCTAAGATGGGTACCATGAATAATCCTCTCATGACTGGTAAAGCACCTCTCCTTAAGGTGTCCAACCATGAAATGACTGAAAATCAGTAAGCCTGGTTAATGACTTGTTAGTATGTTTTGAACTTTTTCTCATAACTTTGTCATTGTTTTAACATTTTAGCACCAAACATTCAACATCACCTTTTATTTAGCTTCACCACATTACAAGACAGGTGTAATTTTTCAAATCCTTTCAGCAGTCACTCAGAAACATCACCAACCTGATGGGATTTAAAATATTTCACCAATCTTTATCATAAGGTGGGTCCATAAAATGACTATGTTAAAAAGTCAGGGTCAAAATGACAAAAAAAAACACAAAACAAAAACAATGAAGTTATGAAAAATGTTGACATTTTTTGTTTGCTCATATCTTTGTAATTTTTGTAGATTTTGACCCCACATTTGCAATCTAGCCCCTTTGTTACCACACCTCATCGGCATGACAGGTAGTATTTTCAAAATCCCGACAAAACAACTTTTCATGCTTGTGCCATAAAAGGATGCTTTTGGCTAAGATTTCATAAGACACCTGTGATGTCCATAAGGTGAGGTCATAAAATAACTATGTTGAGAATTTTTGTCAGAATATCAAAAAACAATAAAGATGTGAGGAAATATTGAACTTTGCAGTGTTTACTCATAACTTTGCTATTTATCCAGATTTTGACCTCAAATTTTCTGCATAGTCATTTTTGTGTTGGCTCTTGCGCTTGCACACCAGCCAACATCTTGCAGTAGTAGTAGATTTGGAGGCACGGTCACTGTTGGGCAAATGCAGGGCACACATCAGTAGATGCATCCCTCATTCCCAAATCAGCCAGCAGCAGGCGCTGACCTCATGCATCCCTAATGTGGCCACCAGAACAAAGAAAAGGTATGCTGCAATGAGAGCGAAGCTTTCATGCAGCAGGACCAGAACACACCTCCCGACATGCAGGCAACATGGCAGCTGTGACTGCTACCGCGTCTTTCACAATAACCCCCCTCCCATTTAAAATGTATGCTGAAGGGGTGCCCAATCCCCCTCGGCATTATGCCCCCCCAACAGTTTTTCATTGCCAATGGGGGGACCAATCCCCATTGGCATTTATCCCCATGCAGTTTGTTTTGCAGACAGCAGAGCCCACTTCCCATCGGCATGTGTCCTCCTCCAACGCCTTAGTTGTGTGCTGAGGGGGGTACCCAATCCCCCTCGGCTCGTGCTCCCACCCCATTCAGTATGTGCTGATGGGGGTGCCCAATCCTCTGTCAGCCACAGCATCTTCCCCCAAAACAAAAAACACTTAGGTGGCATGCTGGGAGCCCACCCCAGAGTGCCAAATCCCCCTGAAAAGGAAAAACCATCCCACAATGTGTTATTTTTTACCTGTAAAAAAGAAAATGGTCCCTCATGGTCTCCCTGCCCCCTTCCACAACCCACGCCCACCCACTGTGCACCCCACCTCCCCATACCCCCCTTACCCCATACTTACCTCTGGACTCCGGCGCAACGATCTTTGGTGGACCAGGAACACATGTGCACTCTTCAAAGCCGACGGCGAACTGAGAAAATGCTGGTAAGCTGTATAATGGCATAAATATGTTTTTTTCAACTTTTCTGCATATCTCAGCCATTTTGGGGAATTTTGGCACCACATTTTCAACATGGGGTTATTGGGACCCCACCTCATGAATTCATGCACTGTCATGGCATTATTTGGTCCCGAAAAGTGATTTTGTGTCACTGCATGGAATCACCTTTCTGGACGGATTAATGAACTGACAGTGCCACTGTTCATAAGGGGTCTCTCAAAAAGCCTATGTTGCAAATTTGGTGGAAAAAAATGGCTGTTTTACCGGAGTGCAGCATTGCGAGTTTCCACGCATAGCTCAGAATCTCGTGGAATTTGAAATTATTTTTCACCCAGATTTTCAAAAGTAGCATTTTTTCCACACCTCCTTATGAATAGTTCAGCTATCATGTTACATATCTTGGCTGAAATGTTTTTTCGCACATTCAGCACAGAATAGCATGGTTGCTGTGCAAAAATCATTTTTGGGGACAATTTGAGGAAATGACGGTGACACTGTTCATGAGCAGAATTCCTAAAATGCCTATGTTGAAAATTTGGTGATGAAATTCCATGTAATGACTGTGTTACAAGTGTGCTTTGCGCAGTTTCCACGCACTTTTGTAACTTTGCAAATTTGCAATATTTTCATGCAAGATTTTCTACATTGGCAGTTTTTCACACAACCTTATGAACAGCACAGCTGTCATTTTTCACATCCTGCCCTAAATGTGTTTTTGCACCTGTGGCACACAATGGCATGGGCGCTGTGCAAAATCACTGTTTCAGACAAATTAACAAAATCACAGTGACATTGTTCATGAGGGGAGGTCCCAAAATGCATACATTAAACATGTGGTTAAAAAAAATCCCAAAAATAATTGAGTTACGGACGTGTGTTGCAGTTTCTATGCATGCTCGTAACTTCACAATTTTTCATATTTTCACTCCACATTTTTAACCATTTTTTTACATCTCCTCATGAACAATACAGTTGTCATTTTCCACATACTGCCTAAAATGTGTTTTCATCCGTGTTGCCAAATGGCATAGCTGCCTTGCAAAACCACCTTTCAGCTAACAAACTGATAGTGCCGCTTTTCATGAAGTGGGCTCACAAAAAGGCCAAGTTGAAAATTTGGAGTGAAAATACCAACACATGCCTACTCTGTTATAGTTTCCAACAGTAGTACCCCACCCTGTACAGACTGACAGGTGTCAGGGTTGTGACTTGGGATCATCGGCTGTAATGCTCATGCCAGTCCACCCCACCCTGCAGCCAGTGACAAGCATCATGGCATGCCCTGCACTGGTCGGACACAAAGTTCACCCCATTCTCCTATACTGCACCCACCTCAGTGTATTTCCTTATTGAATGGGGTACGTATAAAGCCTACAGACCCCAGAGCACACCACAACTCTTGTCAGTGTCTACAGGTTAGGGTGAGGTACAATGACCTGAGCGTTATAGCTGATGAGCCAAAGGCACGCTCCAATGCCTGTCAGTCTCTACAAGGTGGGAGTGGGTTGGCATCACTTTAATACTTCACTGCCATTCCTATTATGCATCTCTTACTCCAGCACTACCAATGCCAATGCCAGCGAGACAACATTCGGCATTGACAAATGCTTGTTTTCTACTACCTCAAGGACATGACAGGTCTTTTTTCAAACCCTGACCAAAACATCTGCTTACGCTCATGCTGCAAAATGATGCTTTGAACAAGATTTCATAAATTACTTCTGTCATGTTTGTAAGTGATGTTATAAATAGACTATTTTGAAAATTTGCAGTCAAAATTTCATAAACCAACAACGTTTTGAACAAGCGCTGACATTTTTCACCATTTATTCAGAACATTGCAATTTTTTATGTTGTCTTGCACAGGCACAAGCAACATTTTGTGGTAGCAGGAGAAATGCAGAGGTGTGTCAGTGTTGGCGAATGCAGGGCACACTTTAGAAGGTGCATCCCTCTTTTTCCAATGCGCCAGCATGCTAGAGTTGACACAGGTTTGCAAAGTGCTACCAACTTGAAAGAAATGTGCCACTGCAATCCGAGACAAGCTCATCATCCAGCAGCACAGAAGACATGCCTCCCCTACATGCCTAGCCTGATAAAATATTTCAAATAAACATGACGGTGGCTGCTGCCATCCGCTGCACAATACCAAAACAAAGCTGACTTCGGGGGTGTCCAATACCCCTTTCAGTATGTCCGCCACCCTCCGCATACACACACAGATTGTGTGGCACATTGGGAGCCCACCCCAGTGTGCCTCCATTTAACAGAAAGCCGACTGTGTTGGCATGTGCCTGCCCCCACCCCCATTGTGTGGCCCAACATCACCCCCTGAAAGTCATGGAGCACACTGGGAGCCCACCCCAGTGTGCCCAACATTTGTTTTATTTAATCTGTAAAGAGAGAAAACCATCCCATGGGACAGTTCTCTTTTTTGTTTGTTTGTCTGTTTTTTTGTTCCTGAAAAAAAGAAAATGGTCCATTGTCTTTGACACCCCCTTCCCTAACCCGCATCCACCCGCTGTGCACCCCAACTCCCCACATCACCCCTCACCCCATACTTACCTCCAGAGGGCCAGTGCTGCAATCTTCTGTGGAGTGGGAACACGTCTGCACTCCTCAAAGTCAACCGCAAACTGAAGAAATGCAGGTAAGCTGTATAATGGCATAAATGAGGGGCTTCAACTTACAGTAGTTGAATATCTCAGCCATTTTTTTTAATTTTGGCTCCAAATTTTCAACATTGGGTTCTTGGGACCCCACCTCATGAACACATGCACCGTCATCTAGTTATTCAGTCCTGAAAGGTCAATTTTGCTCATTTCATGGAATCACCTTTTGGCACTGATTAATGAAATTACAGTTGAGCCGGCCCGGTGGTGCAGAGGGCTGAGGCGTTGAATGCCACACCTTGCTCCACGCCGGCGACCCGGGTTGGGGCGGACTCGGGTAACGGTGGCTCAGCCGGGGAGCTGAAGCGGCGTCCGGCGACAGCTCCTCTACGTGGGTGGGATTGGCCGCGTCCGGCACTTATGAGCACTCCGAGAGGAGGCTCAAGGAAGTGCAAGTCCTTGCAGGGATTGGCCGGGTGGCCGTCGAGAAGCGGACTTCGAAGTAAGCATCATGACATCGGGGGGGATCGCAGTCTGCTTGGGGAGGGAAAAAAATGGGAAAAGAGCCTGCCTTGTCTGGGAGGAAGCGAGGACCCAGGACGTGCCCACGATTTGCCCGCGCCCACTCGACAGTCCACGGGGCTGACAAAACACTAAGTTACGGGGGTTGTCCCCTACCTCGTCCCCGCCCAGGGGATAAGCCGCGGCTCCATGGGGGTCTGTGGACTGTTCGTGCTGGGTTGCGGGTAGTGGGATGTTCGTGGGTCATCGCCGAAGTGTCGGAGGAGGCAGGCTGAGGGAGGAGGATAAATTACGATTTCAAAAAAAAGAAATTACAGTGCCACTGTTCATGAGGTGGGGTCCCAAAATGCCTATGTTGCAAATTTGGTGGAAAAAAAAATGACTGTGTTACGTGTGCAGTTTCCATGCATGCTCGTAACTTCACCAATTTTTTCATATTTTCACTCCAGATTTTCAACATTGGCATTTTGTTACACCTCTTTATGAACAGTATAGCTGTCATTTTTCACATCCTGCCCTAAATGTGTTTTCACACATGTGGTGCAAAATTTCACAGTCACTGTGGGAAATCAATGTCCGGGACAGAGTAACAAAATAACAGTGACACTGTTCATGAGCAGAGGTCCCAAAATGCCTATGTCGAAAATTTGGTTGAAAAAATGTCCAAAATAATTGCGTTACTGGCGTGCGTTATGCATTTTCTACACACAATCGTGACTTCACCAATTTTTTAAATTTTCACTCCAGATTTTCGACATTGCCATTGTTTTACACCTGCTCATGAAGAGCACAGCTGTCATTTTTCACATCCTGCCCCGAATGTGTTTTTGCACCTGTGGCACCAAATAGTACAGTCGATGTGCAAAATCACCTTTCAGCTAATGAACTGATAGTGCCACTGTTCATGAGGAAGGGTCACAAAATGCCCATGTTGAAAATTTGGAGTGAAAATACCAACAAACACCAGGGGCATTAGAGCTTCCAACCATAATGCCCATCCTGTAGAGACTGACAGGCATCAGGGGTGTGATTGGGATTGTCATCTGTAATGCGGACACCATTCCACTCCCACCCTGCAGCCAGTGACAGGCATCAAGCTGTGCCTTGCAGTCTTTGGCCACAAAGCTCACCCCATTCTCCTATACTGCACCCATCTCAGCATATTTCCTTATGAAATGGGTGAGCATAAGGCCCGAAGACCCCAAGGCACACTGTGACACTTGTCAGTGTCTGCAGCGTAGGGTGAGGTGAAATGGCGTGAGTGTTATGGCTGATGACCCAAAGGCACACCCTAATGCCTGTCAGTCTCTGCAGGGTGGGGGTGAGATTGGCTTCAGTTCACTACTTCACTGCCATTCCTATTATGCCTCTCTCTAACTTCTGCACTACCAATGCCAGCAAGACAACATTCAGCATTGACAAATGCTTGTTTTTTTTTACTTTATGAGCCCAAATTTTCAACGTACTGCTTTTTCTACCCCATCTCATAAACGTGGCAGGTGTCATTTTCAAATTCCCTTCCAATGCCACTTTTCATGGTCTTTCCACAAAATCATGTTTCAAGTGGCATTTGATGACTGACACCTGTCATCAAAATTCAGTGTCACAATCTAAGGAAACAACAGCATTATGTATGACCCTTTTCATTTCCCAATCATGGCACATTCACTATTATAACTTGTGTTATTAACTTGTTAGTTTTTGTAGTTGTTTTATCTGTGCTCAACAACTACTGTACACAACAAATACAAGGAAACAGGCTTGTTTTCCTTGCTCTTGCAGTGGATAGCAGCTTAAAATGTCTTGAGGAGTGATTGGAACATAGTGTGAGTTTTTTTTTTTATTTGAATGGTAGGTACAGCAAAACATGAAGCAGTGGCCATGAAGGACATGTGCACAGATCTGGCCATGATGGACATCTGGCTTCAAGCACTCAACAGGCAAGGACCATGCTTACTATTCTATTCCTCAATATGTTTTTTTTTTTTTTTTTATAATTCTTCTTAATGTGGCTCATTTCACATACTATTGTCCAGGATGCCCTTCACACAGACAATGGCCTGATCCAAATTTTGGATCATGTACCTGTCTTTTTGTTCCTGTTGCCCAGCTCAAATTTAGGGCAAGGGTGGGAGCAGGATTTACTGGGAAATGAATGCCTCACTTTTCAGGACTCATTTTCATGACCCAGGCTATGGAGGAGATTTACATCTACTTTAAGCTGTATTGTACAGTAGCCCACTTTGATGCTTGCAAGGCTGTGTGTTGCTTTCCCAGGAGCTGTATTCTCAAAGGCTTAGGTGCTACCGCGCCCCCCCCCCCCATATATACTGATTTCATCTTGCTGATTTTAAAGTCAGGGGAAAAAAAACACTTTCACTTTCTCTCTCTCTCTCTCTCTCAGCGATTACCTATATCAACAGATTGCAAGCTTCTAGTGAAGGCATTGACCATTAAGCACAACACTATGATAGCCACTCCGGTGTAAAAACAACATTTGGGTTTTGTCCTCAGGCAGAGTGGCCCAGACAACCTTTGGAGATTATGAGTCTTATTACATGGTAAGATCTCTCCCTCCCCATAGCTCTATATCACTTGATGCTGAGAAGACATCAGGTAGGGTGAGACTATTTACATGTTATACATTTGGAATTCAACATCAGGATGCAGTTTCTCCAGTTGTCAAGAGTACTGTATGTGGAAGCCTTGTCCGCAGAAATCACCAGTGGTGACATTTCTAAGCCTTTTCCTATTGGGCTCCAATGTCTGCCCATTATCATGACTCATTTTTATTTTAGTTCTGGAATTTATGCTAGAGTGCATCCAGTGTCACTCACGCATCCACAGGGTAGACTTACAGGTCCAGAAAAGTCAATGGAGAAAGAAGACAATGATGCCCTACTGCACTATATCACAAACCTTTATGAGTCACTACCTATACTGATGACTCTCTTTAGTCAATTTCAGTCCCCGTTGGGTTATAAGATAAATGTCACTAAGCCAGAGCTGATCCCAGTATTAATGTCTTTAAGTCAGAGTTACTCCCACTTAATTTTACAGAGGTCATACCCCTGAATGCCCAGAGAGAACTTTGCCTTGCTGAAGGATCTCTCACCTCTCTGGAAATTTAAGAGACCCCAAATTTAGACCAGATAGCTAAACACAGTATCAGGTCACTGCTTCCATCCATGAATGGGGACCTGGAAAGATGGAGCAAACTTCCAAATATTCTATTACTTGTTCTGTTGTTCACTCTGCCTAAGATGTTCACATTGTAATATATCTGATATATTTTTGGTGGCAGAGCGTTATAGATATTTTTTTATTGTGCACCTTGTCTAGCTCCTAGCCTGTGTTTAGCGCAAGTAACGCTGGAGTTTTTAGGTCTCTGTTTAGAATTTTACTGCCTGCCTTGAATGACGCAAGTTGCTGATTTACTGTTTTTGCCTACCTGCTCAGCTTCACTGCCTTCTTAGGTGCCCTTCTTTCTTTCCACCTACTGATACCTGCACATGCGCAGTGAGCTACTCCCCTCGCTGTCTGGCGATCAGTGCTTTTTGTTCTTTTCCTGCTTCTAAGGTGACTCTTTTGTGCTTTACATAACTCCCACCTCCCTCTGCTTACCTAACCTCCCATCCCATTTATCAGCAAGCTCCAAGTCTATCTGCTCCCAAACGGAGCAAGGAATCACCCCAGTGAAGAGACTACCAGCTGCAGCAGCAAGGTAAACATTGGAGACCCTGATAACCCATCAACACCACGAGTCAACAGCCCCACCCCCCACCCCCCATTCATCATCTCTCAACTTATACATCATCAGGATCATGTGATTTAGTCACGTGACCACATAGCTGGCTGAGACTATCTCCCCAGATTTCCATCTGTCCTTAATGCAGACTGGCCACAAAGAGTCACTGTTGCACCCCTGCTTTCACTCTTCCTCAGCTCTTTGCTAACCCTCTCTAGCACTCTCCCCCTACTTTATTGTACCCTTCTGCTCCCATACTCCCATGCTCTCCCTCTCTACACTCTTTACCCCCTCCTTAGACTTGAACTCCTGACCCTATCCTCTAGAGTCAGTGACACTAACCACTGTGCTATTGTAGATGACACAATTAGCAGTTGTCACTGGTTTTCTTTAACCTAGTCACCCTCCCTGCCAGACTACACCCTCCCTTTCCTATTCCCTGCAACTCACCTCAATCCCTGGCTAGTACCCCCAGACCCTTCTCCTTCCATTCTAATTATCACTGTTAGCTCAATCCTAGCCACGTGGCTCCACAACATACTAGCCTCACTCATACTTATTTTTTCCCTGACCCAATCCCCAGGCACTTACCCCCTGCAGACACTACCTTGGAGTGCTGCCTACCCACTCCAGTCATACCCCTGGGCACTGCACCTATCATAACTGCCACCTTAATTGCCCCCAGTCAAGCACCATTTGTCAAATATCTACCACCTACCCCCTGCTAGCTACCTACCCTCACCTTCCTACCCTTCTCTCCCCCTGCATCTACAATGTACAAAAAAACCCTTCCAGGCAGAAACTCCCACTCACTCTCATGTCCTTTAAGTTGTATCTTGCTTGTATAGCCCTGACTCTCCTCCTTCTCTCTGGGAATGTCACCCTAACCCTGGTCCACCTATAGCCCACAGACTCTGAACAAAAGCAGCGGCTACCTATAAATAGCCACAATTAACATCCGCAACCTTTCATAAGTTTCATAAGTGTTTCCAAGCTGTGGGACATTCATCCATAATGCTTGTCAAATTAATAAGAACAATGTAGTTTTATCAGAAAAGGCAATATCAAGATTTCACCTAAAGGTATCCATACTTGGACTTCCTACTACTGATACTGGGAGTGTATTCCAGGCTGTAATTACCCTAATCGTAAACCAATTTTTTCTTAGATTTGTATTCCATTTAGGTAGCTCAAGTTGGAGTTTATGTCTTCTGTCGCTAGTCCAGCCAGATCTGAAGTTTATTCCTTAAGCTTCCCTTAATGCTGTGTCATTGATGGTGTTATACATCATACATAGATCCCCTCTGAATCTTCTGTAGTGTAATAAATAAAGATTTAGGGATTCCAATCTTTTATTATAAGCCAGTTGTTTTAATTCTGTCACAGATCTGGTGGATCTACATTGCACTCCCTCCACTCTGATCACATCCTCCCTTTTTTGTGGTGCCCACACCTGTACTCCATACTCCAGGTGTGGTCTAACCAAGGATTGATATAATGGCATCAACACCTCCCTACTTCGACTGATATATGCCTCAATATGCAGTTTAAGGACTGGTTTGCCTTTTTTACTTGTTCATTACAGTGCTCGCTGAACTGCAAACTAGAAGTTATTTTGACTCCTAAGTCTCTCTCAGTAGTTGTATCCATTAGGATATTTGTCCCGATTTTATACTGATATTTCTTATACTGGTATCCCAGGTGCATAACCTTACATTTAGAGATGTTAAGTTCTAATTTGTTATTAATAGTCCAAGAATAAATGTCATCTAAGGTTTGTTGTAATATAGAAGCTTTATTGTCATTTGTTACTAATGCACCAAACCTACAGTCATCAGCAAACTTGGACATCCATATGTTGGAAGATCCTATTCTCAAGGTGGAAAAATAAATATTAAAGAGACATGGTCCCAGGACCGACCCCTGTGGCACCCCACTTGTCACAGCTGCCCAGTCAGACACCACACCTCTAACTACAACTCTCTGCCTTCTCCCTGTTAACCACTCAGATATCCAGCTTGTAATATTTTTATTTAAGCCTGTATTTGATAAAAGTTTGATTAATTCCATGTGAGGAAGTTTATCAAATGCCTTGGCGAAGTCCAATAAAATCACATCTATTGCATTGTGTTTATCCAACTCATAGTTAACCCTTTCATAAAAAGTAAGCAAATTTGTCTGACAAGACCTGGACTTGGCAAATCCATGTTGTACAGGGTCAGTTATATTATTCTCTTCTAAGTATTCTATAATAATACTTTTCAGAATTCCCTCCATAATTTTACCTATAAGCGATGTGAGGCTAATAGGTCTAAAATTGGATGGTTCTGTCCTGGTACCCTTTTTGTGGCTAGGAACCACCATTGCAGTTTTCCAGTCTTGTAGAACTTCACCAGAGCCCAAAGATGTTTGATATAAATAGGTCAGTAGGGGTGTCAGGGGATCAGCTAACTCATAAAGTAACCTTGGGTGTATGTTGTCTGGGCCAAGGGATTTATTGATGTCCAATTTCTTTAGTCTTGATCTCACCTCCTCTTGTTTTATGGTGATATTCCCTATTAAAGAGTCCGATTTATAATTTGTATGAGGTATATTACCAGAGTTAAACACTGAACAGAAATATTCATTCTGAATGTTAACAGCTTCTATATCAGTTGCTCGTTCTCCCAAGGAATTTTTAAAGGGTCCTAGTGTTGATTTATTGCTTTTCATTTTGTTGATATATGAGAAGAAGTATTTTTTGTTATCCTTTACTTTGGTTACCAAATTAATTTCTTGTTGGACTTTTGCCTTTTTTATGGTAGTTTTAACTAGTTTAATTGCATTCATAAATTTTTGGTAGTTATTGTTAGATTTGTTATTTTTGTATTTTTTAAATAGTTTGTTTTTCCTGTTTATTGAATGTTTATTTTTTTTGTTAAACCAGTATGGTAATATTTGTTTGCTATTATTGCATTTATGAATTATGGGGACATTTTCATTCATTAATACAGTAAGTTTGTCAATAAATACTTTCCACATATTTTCAGTATCTTTTCCCTTTAAATCAGTTATCCAATCTCATTGTACTAAATTATATTTTAGTTGATTAACATTGGCTTTGGATAGATTTAATTTAGTAGCCCCTTCATAGGTTCTTAATTCAGCTATCCCTGTTAGGTTGAATATAACTATTGAGTGATCACTACTTCCCAGTGGAGGAAGAACTTTAACACCATTTATTGTATCACCCATATTGGACAGCACTAAATCCAGAATGTTATTGCCCCTGGTATTGTCATGTACCATCTGTTCTAATCCAGTCTGACTAAATACATACAGGTACTCATCTTCGAGGTAGTTGCCCCCTTTTAATAACTCCCAATCAATTTTTGGGAGGTTAAAATGTCCCAGAACTAGTATCTGATCTGCAGGGTTTGGTTTCCCAAGTTGTTTAAGAAGAATGGTATCATTATTGGGTGGGGTGGAGAGAGGTCTGAAAAAAAGGCCTATTATAATTTTAGGACCCATCGGTGGTAATAGCTTGATCCACATTGTTTCTATATCCAAATCTTCTTCAGGTATTTGAATACTAGTTATAGAATCATGAATATATATTGCTATACCCCCACCTTTTCTTTGGGTACATGACTTTTGATAAAGATTGTATCCTGGGATTGTTTTTTCCCATTTGTCATTTTTTTCCCACCAGGTTTCAGTAACACAAGCAATGGCAATTTGATGTGTTTCTAGAAAATGTTTAAATTCTCCAAACTTTTTAATAAAGCTTCTAGCATCAATAAGTGCAACCTTCCACTCAGGCCTTCTGTCATTAGCTTGCTTATTATTTATTGACTGAAATCTTTTTAATATTGGCTGCCCCCCTTGTGCCAGTTTAAATGGAAATCAATTACTTTATTTGGAGGTCTTGCAAAATGGGATAAAGAATGTTTGTTTGGAGTCACTGCAGATTGAACATAGGTTAAGGGAAGGCTTGATGAGACTTCCAAAGCCCAGAGCACCTTTAGCTACAGGGCTCCCACCTGGCTTAATGTGCTTCCCCCTGATATTGTGAATGAGACTAAACTTAGCCCCTTTAAGCTCAAGCTTCACTCAAGCTTCACAAGCACCTTGTGGCCCTTAGCAGCTGTGACTGTGTCCCTTAACAGACCTTTCCTTATGCCCAGCTTGCACTTCCTCCTATATTTATTTTATTTATTTATTTAGTTTTTGCTGACTGGGTAAGTGTAATAGACAATTCCTGCCTATTTTCAGGCACGACCCAGGGGGAGGGGGGGATACAGATGAATGCCAACTCACCTTGAACCAGATTAAGCTATTGGTGGTATTTTTAGTGAATGAGGGAAATTTTGGCCAGGACACTGGGGAAATTCCCCTACTCTTTTTCGATAAGTGCCATGGGATCTTTAACATCCACCTGAACTACCACCAATCCAGGCAGATGGGACCTCGGTTTAATGTTTCATTCGAAAGACGGCACCTCAGAAATGCAGCACCCCTCTCATGCTGCACTACAATGTCAGTACTGGGATATTAACCCAAGTGCCAGATGTAGGAACTGAACCCACTGCCCTCTGATCTCCCAGGCTCAGAGGCGAGTGTGCTGCCTACTGAGCCACTGACACTGTCATTGTCTCCTTCCACTCCTTTTATTTCCCCCAATGTCTCCTCCCCTCTCCTGTCATTTCCCATCATCATTTCTTTCCCTCCTTCAAGCCCCCTCCCTTTAACCCCACCCTAACAAATACCTCTCCCAGCTCCCCACTTCCACATTCTCCCCTTCCCCTCCTACTTACTATCTCTCTCCATCCCCTCTCCATTTACCCCTAGTTTTACTATACCCTTCTTATTTGCCCCCCTTCCCCACTCCAATCTCTCCAACCTATCGCTCTTGTCTCCCTCTCCCAACTTTGTAAACATTGGCTGCCTAGCCCCACTCCTGTCAGGCACACTCTACTCATAGTCTCCACTCCCTGTTTCTCTCACTTGACAAGATCCACTTTGACTGCCCTGTGCTCATCCCTTCTCCTCTCCCCAGACATTTAAACATGCCCTGCACCCTCTTTTGCCACCCTCATATCTTGCTCACCACTAGGTACCATGCCCTGCCTTCCTATCTATGTTATAATTCACAATTGTTTATGCTCTGCACCATAGTTTGCCTTGTAAACCTCTTGTTATTCTTCTCCTTGACACATCTGTACTCTTGTTTTTTAACTGCTCCTGTTGTTTACTATGCACCTTGTGTATGTGCTGTTAATTTGTATGATGCTGAACCTTTGTAAAAGAACCTCTGGTTCAAAGGTATTTGTAATCCAAGAAATCACTGAAATAAAAAAAAATTATTCTGTTAGATTGGGGGGAAAGGAGAAGCTTTCAACTTTTAATGAGTGGCTCTTCTATATACTACTTTCTAGAGACCCTTCAGATCTATGTTGATCACATTGATTCTGTCACGGGGGGGGTTGAATTAATGTGTGCCTTTTAAATTTACTATTTTCTAAGGAACCTTCTGATCAACATTGAGAGCACTTGGTTGTGGGATAATGATAGAAAATGATGGAATATTATTTGGGTGGGGAAGACAGAGTTGGGGTATAATAAAGGGCAGCAGCCATTAGAGAGGATCCTTAACCTACCCAGTTTTATGCCTTGATACTGAGCATGACCCTTTGCTCTCTAAAGATCCTGCACCTGTGGCACAGGATAACTCAGATGCTTTGCAAGTGGGGTCTCCTGCCCCTGGAGCAATACCTGCAGTGTGTCACCCCGGTGAGCACATCACCCACACTATAGTCATGTGCCTTAACTTTGGGAAATAATGGGAGGGAGTGGTCCAGTGTAATGAGCTATCCCATCTGATTGCTCAATAGAAAAATCATGATAGGCTAGACCGGGGAAGGTACATGGTCTGGCCCTCAAGAGGAGATAACTCATAGTCACCTTTATTGAAGCTTATCAAATCTTTCTGCTACATTGAAAGGACCCGACCCCCCCCCCAAGATGGAGTGGATCAGGAAGCTAGGGATAAAAAATGGATATCAGCTCACCTTGTATCATTGGAGAAGGCATGGACAGGTATCTCTCTCTAGAGGGGTGCCTTACCGCGGCATTCCAATGAGCCAACCCTCACTGATGGAGCACTATTCCATGGCATGGTGAGGTGTTGGTGTTTCTATTAACAGACACTGAATTGCTTCCATCTGCCCCCTACCCATCCTCTCTGTCTTCTCCAGTACACTTTATTTAGCTATTTGAACAAATAGCAAAAACTGTTCATGATTTCACTGTGTTTATTGTTAGGTGCCCAATGTGGTGGGAATGGCCTGTCTTAAGTGATGCCCTATACCGTAAATAATATTTGACTGACTAGCTAAAGTTCTTTGCTTCATCCTTGTAACCACTGCACCAAGACATTGCTGACATGATGGCTATTATGTGTGCCATTGGGTTTTGTGTTTTAAACCCATAATGTTGTGCATTGCAAAAAAAAAAAATCAGTAGTTCTTATTAGAAGTTTAAAATGTGTTGTCTCTAGAAAGAAGACCTAAAAGAAATGTTTTGACCAGGAATGTGGACAAACTGAAGTAATGGAACCAACTCAAACATGACAGGGCCTAACCATTCCAACCTCCAATTCAAACATAATTAAAACAATGTGATATGCAAAATAGGGAAAACACCAAAATTTTGCATATACTGTAAATGACATTTGGCAGACAAGACTGGAATAAACATGAATCAAAAGCAAACATATTTGTATTATTTTTTTGGGAATTTAGTTTCCTCTATTAATTGGTGAATGAAGCATCTTTCAGTAGTTTTAATACTGGGCTTGACTAATATCTGTTGCTGAAACACTACAAGAACTAATTTACCCACAAGGAGTGGGAGACAATCCAGATTGGCCTTCAGCCTTCTTTTGTCCTGCTTAACCAAGTAACCAAGTACTTGTGAAAGGTGCCAGGCTGACAGCACTGGAGACTGAATGCCTTTGTTTATCCACATTCCTAGTACATGTACAGTAATGCAAGTTTCCCCTAAACTGTCCCACTGATGTGCCTCAACCGTGTCATGGAGGGACCATCAGTTAGGTGAGTGGGTACTTCAGACTCCATTCCCATTCAGTCCTTGGCCGCTCTTGTGAGAATGCTTACAAGCATGCCAAACAGTGTGAATTGTTTTGGTGGGTCTGTGATGTACACAACTGCACACAAAGGTCTGAGAACAACTTAACTAACTGTGCATACTGTTTGCCACCAAACAACCTTCCACTTATAATGACATTTGGCCAGTACCTACCAGGGTCAAAGTTTAACTGTTGACCAGAAAGTGAAAGGCAGCAAACATTCTTCAACCTCCTCTTTAATCTGAATTAATTTAATACTTACCTGGGTTCACTCTTCAATAGTTTTGATAGTTAAAAGGAAAAGCAGGAGAAAAGAAACAGAATAAAAAAAAAAAGCTAAAATGCATATTCCCGAGTAAGATAAAAAAAACAGCAGCAGTCACATGCAGTCACACTTCAATAAGGAACTTTTTAGTTTTAAACCAAAACACAAGAAGCAGTAACTTGATGACATGATGTTACTACCATCTCTCCAGGTGTCATCTGCTAATAGCTCCCAGCACCACAAGTGGAACTCTTAATTGACTGAGCCTGGTCATTGACACTCTCCAGCCTAATTACAGCAGCCATCCCAACAGAAACATGATGCTGTGTGCAGTTCATACAAAATCTTCTAATGTGATGAGAAGTCCCTTTCCTGGTCAATAGCACTGAGGTGCATTCAAAGACATTGTGGGAATGCATTCGCTCTTCCTGCCTGCAGGATGGTTGGGCTAGGGATAAATCACCATGATACCAGTTAAGGCATAGGAGTAGGAATCAACATTTTTGATTCTGCATACACTTACATGTTAAAAACCTCCACCACCCAGCACATAGCAGACAAGATCCCTGTAGCTGCAAGAAAGGCTGGCCCTCTTCCCCCAGCCTTGTCTTTCCCAGGCAGATGCCCCCATACTTACCTTACTATTTGGGCTGCTGAAAGGTCAGATCATGGTGGATCATCTTCTGTTCAGCTAGATGGTAAGTCATTAGATGCATGGTGCTTGTACTGTAGGGTCAATCCATCCATAGACTGAGAAGTCTATGTTGCATGAAGAAGAAAGCCCCACCTCCCCAGCTACCTGCTACCATATGTCCTCTGCCAACTGTCTCCAAGAGTAGCCAGTCATCTTAATCCTGGACAGCCTTCAAACAGCCAAAGTACAAAACTGAACCATCCATCTCCCAGTCATAAGCTTAACTCAAGTACTCCTCCTGATTCTGACTTAAGTTGATTTAATTAATCACTGTAACAACTCAAGTAAAGTCCAACCACCCCTGGAGTGATCAGGAAATAACTGAGGAGTTGGCAGACCAGAACAAATGTCTGGACTTCCATCAGATGTCTTATTCAGTAAAGTGTCTGACATACAGGCTGTCAATCCATGGTTTTCATCTAGTGACCCACATTCTCACCTACTCAGTTATTCCCAGGTCTCTCATGAGAATTGGAGTGGGCTTTATTCGTGGATTGATGTTGTTCAATAAAACTCCCAGGAGCAGGTACTCGGGTACTACTGACTGAGTCAGGCTTGGGACTAGAGTCCAGGACTCTGGACAGATTTGGTGTGGTACTTTATTGTTTGACAGTACTAATACAGGACCAAAATGGCTGACTACTATTGGGAGCATTTAGTGAATGGTAGCAGGGTGCAGAGTATGATTTTTCTCAGTGGATTATGGACTTTCTGGAACCAATCTATGGATGAATGGATCAGTCAGAGCCAGTGACAGTGCCACCAACCTTCCTATAATCTAGCCATACAAAGCAGAACCTGCCATGACTTGATCTTTCAGAAGCAGCCCAAATAGCATAGTAGGTTGAGCCAGCCTGTCTGAGAGCAACATGTCTGGTGAAGGGGGTAGTTTTTCTTGCAGCTACAGGGTCCATTTACAATGTACTGTGTGGGGGAGCTTTTTAGGATATAGTCAGATGTGGACTCAGAATCAGATTCCCATTTTCATTCCAAATCTGACCCTTTTTAACAATTTATTTTACCCTCAATACCAGCAATTCTAATTTCAGAAAAGGTCATTATCTAACCTACCTTATTCCTTGGGTTTTATTCAAAGTATTCTTTAAATGTATTGCACAAATGAAGAGAGTAAGACACTAAAACAGAAATGAGCAGAAATGGATTTTTCTGAACAACACATTACTTATTGCTGATCTATTTATTATGGAAGGGGGCTTAAATGGTTTCTTTTTTTAATATAACAGTGTTGGTTAAAGAATGCAGAGCGTATAGCTGAGGGTGAAGTAAACAATTCACTCTCATCTTATTCTTCCTCAAAATGCACAACTGTTTGCGTAGGTTTTTGATTCATTAAGTCCACACTTCACAGGACAAAACCTTTGCATTTCCCATAAACAAACAAAACAAACCTATGTGATGTGCATTAATTTGCCACTTCATGGAGATTTTTCTACACAAAGTGGCGATGTGTATAGTTTTTAACTGCAAACCGCACAGTTTTCCAAAACTCAGTGAAGTTCAAAGTGTCCACTTACAGTAGGGGGCATTTCACTTTTGAATTTTAAATCTGCAACATCCCTATCAGTACTAAACTTTGTCTTAGATTTTCTCTCCAGCTTCAGGTCTGGTGTTCCTCCATAAAATATCTCAGGTGTTAAAATAAATCACGTAGGTCAGTACAAGATCTGAGATGCATTACCTTAAGCCAAACTAAAGTTTGTAGTGATAAAATGTGGACTTGGCCAAATAAATCAATGATCTCCGCTGTCACATAGTCTGTCAGTACACAACAGCAAGCCCAAGTACCCTCCAGGTCAGATCCACACCCTATTCACAAGCTCTTATTAGTTACAGTTTTTAATGTTTTAAAATAGCTATGAAGTAAAACATTCACCTCCGACTCCAAGCCAGCAGACTAGCAGCAACAGTCTATGAGCAAGTCTCTTAGCCACCATGCCCTGATTGTACTACACTCCAACTGCAATCCTGACCTCAGTCTCCAAGCCCAATTGCACTATAAACAACCTTGTTCCTGACCAACACTATAAGCACTTTAAATAAAACACTTGAAATAAAAATGTGGCACTGGTGAGGGGGGAAATGAAGAGTGAACAGGTGATAGGGGCTAAACATAGACACAGCAAGGAAAATCTGTGTAAGGAAGAAACTTTGAAACACTGCAGGGTCTGCTACTGGCAAGTATACCAGTCAAGGGACAACTTTATAGAAAAAATTCTTTAATTTATATTCCTTTTTTTACTTTTTAACACTTGCATGAAAATGTCACATGTAACCTATTTTCTAACCACAAAAAATACACTCCAGAGTGGGTAATATGGGCTATACTAGACCTTCTAGGGGCCATAAGGCCCTTTGCCAGCAGTGTTGGACCTCATTATACCATTGGGCAGTCTGGAATAGCCCAATACAACCTACTCTGTTGGGTATAAATGCTTATGCAAATCAGTTTAGCATTAGTACACTAGAACAGAGGATTACTGTTTTTTTTTTCACCCATTTCCATATGAAAAAAATGGGGAAAAAAAATGATACTAGAAAAAAATCCAGTTTATTGAGGTTTTCATTACTATTTTGTTTTTTTTTACATAACTTATGTGAGTTCAGCTAATCAGCAAATAGGGCCACGGTACATCATTGTACCGCTTATCCTCCATACAGTGGTCTCTCATGCAGGAACTTTAGGGACATAGTGTTCCACTTCAAACAGAGGGAAGGATGGCTAAATTAAAATTAAAAACACAAACAATTGTGACAGAAATCTTATTATAAAGCACTTAATCCAACTCAAGTTATTTAAAGTAAGTTAATATGGTCTCCACTTGGTTCTTTTATGGTATAATAGACTATTCTCATGACAGTTTGGGGAGCCAGAACCACTCTGTTGCGCTTAATTGTCCTCCTACCCACACCTGATGCGTGAAGTTTCTTATATCATGAGAGACACCCTGCTGAGGCCCTGTTCACCTAAAACAATAACATTTGATATAGTCCTGTGTTGTTGGGAGCAGTGTATTGTGTTACCACATGGGAGACCCAGATTTGCATCTCATGTTCAGTTTAACACCAGGCCCATGGATTCAGGAGTTCACTATACTGTAGAAGCAGAAAAACACAGACTTGTTGGGAGGGTGTGTGACTTGCACCCCATTGCTTGAGCTCCACCTACAGTAGTAGATTGGAATAACCATAAAATTCCAAATGACTGACCAATGTCTGTCATCTCACAAAAGGTCAAGTGTGACATGAAAGGCATGATGGCAGAGAGGTGGGTCGGTAGAGTAGCAGAAAAAATGGTTCACGGCTACCAGGATGACACTATCCACTCTCCTACTCTCCAGTGGGCCATCAGGAGGACCTGAAAGCTCCCTGACCTAAAGTGAAGTCACAAGAACAAAGAGAATGACAAAGAGGATGACATCAGTAGGAAGCCTGGGTCCAAAAAGTGGTATGAGAGAAGGAATTAGAATCATAGTAAAAATGGAGACTAAATCCAATCAGAAAACAGAAACAAAAAAAATTAGAATAAACCTTTTTGGTGGTCACCCCAAAAATATAGCTCTATGTGCATTTGCTCATCACATAAAGACCCCCGGAACTCCAGTCAGAGCTGACAGAAATGAAACACAGCCCCCAGGGAATGTCTCTGGACACTCATGTATAGGTGTTATGTGTTGTGGACCTCCTTTTTTCCCCAGGGCCTTCCGCAAAAGTCAAAAAGGCATTCATGTAGACTAGGTGAATCATGTCTGACACACAAGCTGATTTCACACACAGATATCGCAGCAACCTTCAGGTTCCCCAACGGAGCCACGACACCAGCGAGACAACCCCGACTGTGACATCCACTACAGTGCTGGGAATCTGTCAACACCCTCGACCATAACATGACCCAGAACAGACCAGCAACAATGCAACGCACAATGCAGGGGGCTATGCCTCCCACACCCCCTACTATAGATGTCTAACTCCACATTGCACAGACAGTGGAGTTAATATTTATCCCCATTGCCCTAAAGTGTCTCAACACAACCCCCCCCATCGCTGCTGATATAGGCATGGTGGGGGTTTCGCTATGAGGGGTTCAGTGTACCGGTGTTGCTGTAGCGAAGGTATACCCTTCCCTGACCATCTTATTTCATACTGGTCTTCTTCCAGGACCTGCCACTCAGGTATACTCCACTGTAGGCAGAGGCAAGTCACAGGAGTTCAAAGGCAGGTGGAGTGGCAATTACTGATATTGAGAAGCAGCACCCCTGTTATATAAGGGTTAGAGGCAGGAGGAAGACAAAGGTGTGTTGGGAGTGTAGAATTAATTACTGTGTGAAGGAAAAAAGTAGATAAAAATAAAACAGAAAACCAGTCCAATGGCATGAAGGAATGAAGTGCTGGTGCCCAACATAGAAATGTAAAACCATAAAAACTGAAGGCAGATAAGGACCGCGAGGCCCACCCAGTCTGCCCATTTACTCAATCTACTGTAGAGACCATAGACCCTACTTGAACTCAGGCTTTTATTTCTTTCCTATCACTTGGATTCCCCTTTGCCTATCCTAAGCATTTTTGAATTCCTCAACTGAATTTGCCCCATCACCTCCACTAGGAGGCTGTTCCATGTATCCACTTCCCTTTCTATGGAGAAATGCTTCCTCACATTACCCCTTAGTCTACCTCTTTCCAGCTTCATGCCATGACCCCTTGTTCTAGGACATCTCTTTTCTGAAAGAACCTCCTGCCATGCCAGTGGCCTGGGTTGGAGAACAGACTCGGGTCATTGGGAATTGACCAGGGCAGGAGAGGATTGAGCATCCAAGGAACTGTTCTACTCTCCCAGAGAGGGGAGGAATGTTGGCCCAGCCAATGACTGCCACAAGGTTGAGGCCTGGAGGTAGTGCAGCATGGGTGGCACAGATGGGAGGCGGTGCGTGGAACATTTGGAATGTGTGCCTCCATGCACTAGCCTGACATCCTACAGCAAGAGGTGGGGAGAAAACCAGAAAAAGGGACATCAAGGGCTTGAAGCCCTGCCTGCTCATCTCTGAGTCCACACCATTACCCAGGGACTCTCAATTGGTCTGTCCTGAATTGTTGTACCGGGGGGAAGAGGGATGGGCCTCCTCCCTCCAACCCCAACATGAGGGGGAATTCCAGGGAGAACCTAGACTGAAGTGAGCCCTGGGGAGCTCTTTGGCCATCTCAGAGAAGTAGGAACAGGACTGATTATCTGTCCCCGGACAAAGGTGGCATAAAAACCTATATGGAAAAATAAATAATTAAGCAGAATTAAATCCCTCTCAGGCTCAAGTGAACAGACCCTGTCCCTGTAAGATAGCTGTTTAGTGGCATGAAGTTATTCATGTAAAAGGGTACTCTGCACGTCACAAGAAAGCAGTCGCCTAACCTCTCCAGTGGGTCTCCTCTGTCCCCACTGAATAAAAGTAGATGAGAATGTGTACACTGCAGCCAAAGCACAGAGGCATGTGCAGCATCTCGGGGGTGGGGCTATTTATCACTTTTTAGTTACTCTCTGAGCTGTTAACAAAATACATAAGGTTAACAGTATTCTGTCAATAAACCTAAAAAATGCTATTGTGCCTGGCATTTTTGCAAATGACAAGCCATCCCCAAGATGGAGGTGAAAAGGTACAAAACTCTATCAATCTGCCCTGCCTGGCAGTCACCCAACTTCAGCTCATTCCCTCTCAATTTGTTACACCTAACCAATTTTCATTATTTACTGAGGCTGCCAGTCGCTCATCTCGTTCCGCACTCTGTTCTAGTTTGCTACCTTGACCCCTCTGAAATTCAATTCTCGACCCTGTCCTGCAGTGATAATGCCTTGGTATTTACCGATGAAAAAGACTGAGTTGTGAGCCAAGGGAGAGCCAAGAGCACAAAAGGCACCACAAGCAAACAGCACATGGAATTATACAAAATCCTGCATGCAGCACTTTTTCTTCTCACTGCCAACCACTTTAACAGCCCCTTTTGGGTTGATTTCTGAAACATTTTTAAATGATTACTTTTTTCCAAACCAAGATTACAAACTGAAAGTAAGGGGGAAGGGCAGTTAAGAAAAGAAACTGAAATGCCTGTTCAGATTTCCCTTAACCACTGTCACGTGTCAAGGTTGTCTTCAGCTCAGTAGTGTTTCTTTTTTTAGTTGAACTTTCTCCAGCATGTGCAGCCAACAAGATGTTGGGTTGCTGATTCAGATTTTGTAATGGGATGACAGGGTATTCCTACTGAGTTGGTGGGAGGGGAGAACTGGATAGACTGCTGGTCTTCTTTCCCTCTAAATACGTATGTAGATATAGTCTGTATGTACACTATACTATATATATATATATATATATATAGCTATATGTACTGTAGGTACAGTATGTATATGAGCTGTCACAGCTTAGTGCATCTTTTCTGGTCAAAAATTGTAAATAAGGAAATGTCTAGCATGTCATGTATGTATGTACTGTATGCATGCATGTATGTACATATGTACTGTGGGCATGTGTATATCTATATATGTATCTATATCTATATGTACCTACTGTATGTATGTAATGTATGTACTTTATGTATGTAGGTACACTACATGGACTGTATGTATGTCTGTCTGTATGTATGTACTTATGTATATACAGTATGTGCTGTACATGCCCACTGCTGTAATTCTCATATGGACAAAGTAATCCTGAAGCACCAGGCATGTTTCTAATTAAATTGAGTTGTGGAGCTTCAATGCATTGGTGATGGGCTGTGGTTTTCAGAAATTTACAAGAAAGCATGGCAGAGCAGAGAGCAACTGAAAAACTGGGGCTGGTTATTTGTACTATAAAAAGTCTAAACTTGCAGCCGTGTGACAAATATCGTATATGAACACACAAATATGAGAAAGAACTCTGCTTATGACAGAGGTAAGGAAATACCTAGAACTTGGTTCAGTACATGTTTGCACAGCATAGTGTTTCATCCTTTTTTTATTAAGGGGGGAGGCAACATAACAGACCAGGAGAAACTTCTGGCCTTAATATTGCTATGCATGCTACTATGTTACAATCACTAGAAAAGACAAGGTTACATAGTAATTAGAACATTAATCTGTGAAACACACAGTCACAAGTTTGAATACCACCACAGCCATTCACTTAACTAAGCAAGCTACTTCATCTGTTGCTATTTCTAGCTGTAAAACCATAAAGAAGCAGAACGCTGTTTTAAGGAAGATGACTCAGTGGTCTATAATGAGTAGGTACACTGTAAAACAAGTAGTACAGTAGCAGTAAAAGTAGTACATCTTTATTGTTTGCCTATGTGCAGTCAGATAGAGTATTAAAAAAAAATCCAAAATTATGTTCATATGTACAGTCATGGCAACCCTTATAGTTATAAGGGTGCCTTCTCTGCTTCCTTTACTGTGAAGCAAAGTGAGGTAGTTCTGGCATACAAAGACTTGAAAAAGGCACCCATATAAGATGCTGTAACAGTGTGTATGTACATATAATTAATGGGCTTCCCTTTTTCCCATTGGGAAACCATGGCATAATTTGTCATTATAAAGGAGTGTTTATAACGGCAAACACGCGCATGGTTTTTCCCACACTGCGCATGCTCAAACTTCTCGCTTGCTGTGTCCTTCCCGAACAGGAAACCATTCCCCTATGCAAACCCATCATGGAGAGAAACTGCCATGGACATTCAGCAGTAAGTAATTTTTAAAATTACTTCAGATGTGCCACATGGCTACTGGATGGACCCCCACGACAATATTTTAAATAAAGTGAAAGTGGACCTCGTGCTCTGAGGTAATCTGACTGCGCTGGCACAGCAGTCTTTTTTTTATTTTATATAATTGCTGAGGTGAAAAAGAGAAGCCCAACCATTATATAAAATAAAATATGGGTCCCGGTGTGTAAACTGAATTTACACACACCGGGAAGATGCCATACACATAAACCCCTCGGGTGTGTGTAAATTCTCGTTACACACCAGACCCATACTTTATCCTATATATTATTAACCATGTTAGGGACTTATGTTAAAAAAATGGAACTTTAAATTAAAGTCAAAATGTTTTACTTTGTAGAAAATAAGAGAAACCCCTGTATAGGAAATGGACTATGCCAAGTGAAATTAATTTTGGAACTGTTAGCATGAGGCGCCTTGTTATGGTGACACAGAGAGAGTGTCTGGCATACTTATAGGTAAATGAGATTTATATGTCTCTTGACTAGTCAACAGTGTCATTGTATGACTTCTTAGGGTTCTAGAATCCTCAGAAGTCACAAGATGATACTAAAGGAATAATGCCTGACAGGGTAGGTGTTATGCTGGGATAACATCCACCTCGGGTGGTTGGGCCCCGAGGCCAGCGGCCGAGGGTGTCCAAAACCCGAGAAGGGTGTTATCCCAGCATAACACCCACACTGGAGGGCATTATTCCTATTATACAATGGCTCATTGTTATATATAAAATAAAAAAAATAATTTAAAGAATGTTTTTATTAGAGTGGAAAAATATTTTTGTTTCTTAAGAGGAGATGCAAAAAAAGGGCTCACCTATAGGAGCATAATTATGCCAGTAGACCTGTGAACAGCAGGGATGTTATGCCAGGATAACATCCCTGCTGTGATGACCAACTGACCAATCAGAGCACAGGATTCTTTCTTGCCATTGTATAATCCTGATTATACAATGGCAAGAAAGAATCTTGGACTGTGATTGGTCAGTTTGAAGACTGGACCCATGGCGTTATCCCAGCACAATGCCACTGGTCTAGTCTCAGCCTCACTGTGAACCTGTAGATGTTTTTGGAGCTAGAGCTTGTTTTTTTTGCTTCTCCTCTTAAGAAACAAAAATATTTTCCACACTAATAAAACATTCTTTAAAATTATTTTTAGATTTATATATATATTTCAGGCCACTGTATAATAGCAATAATGTCCTCCAGGGTGTGTGTCGTTTAGGATAACGCCATGCCTGGGGCATTGGACACACTCGGCCTGTGGCCTCTTGCCCAACCACCCCCAGGTGTGGCGTTATCCCAGCACGACACACACCCTGTCATGTATTATTCCTTTAGTACAGGAGCTAAGGACTACCCATGCCTCCATGCCATCAATCACAAACATGGACAGGAAAAAAAAAAAAAAATGTCAATTAATGACAACACATAATGAGGATTGACTAAAAGACCTCAATATTTACACCCTGGAAGAGAGGAGGAAAAGGGAGGATATGATAGAGGCCTCAAAATACCTCACAGGGGTAACCATGGTAGAGCAGGGAAGACTTTTTCTGAAGCAAAGGTGCTCAAGAGCAAGGGAACATGTTAGTAAGCTGGAAGGGGTGTAGATTTAGAAGAGATGTGAGGAAGTACTTCTTCACAAAAAGAGTGGTAGATTGCTGGGACGTCCTTCCAGCAGAGGTGGTAAGGGTAAAAACAGTGCTGGGGTTCAAGAATGCATGGCTGAGGCACAAGGTAATCATAGTATAAAGGAAGGGGGGAAGCTGTACATCAAGTACACTCTGTAGCAATAGTGTAGGTAGGGAAAATGGGCAGACTGGGTGGACCATGTGGTCCTTCTCCGCTGTAAAAAAAAATCTGTTGCTGTATAACACTGCACAGTGCAACAGTCATGGAATACCTGTTTCATAAGAAACAAAATTGTATCTCATAGTTGTGGGTCACCTGGTGGGATGTCCAGCTGAGTAGTGTGGGATCTTGCCATGTAGGATGTAAAAACCTGTAAAAGAAATTAACATAGCAGCATGAGCATAGAATTAGAACCTTAAGTTGCAAGTTAAGAGGTGGGAGCAATTGCTTACTCCCCACCCATACACATACGTAGTTGCAATTAATTACCTAGATGTCTGCCAGCATTTTCATAGAATAAAATATATGCAGCAAGATGGTAGCCATAGTGACTAGTAAGTCTTATCTGGGCTAGACAATCATCCTGATGGTCTCGTGGTAAAACGCAACAGGACCAGCCTGGAATGTATAAGAAAATGCATACTGCATCATAATATAGTCTGGCAAAGACATTAAAAATTTTCCACAGCTGGCCCTCCGGCGCAGTGGTTGGATTTCCTTCTGTGATGCCGATGACCCAGATTTGGGAATGGACCTGGGTGTCAGAGGGCCGGCCAGTGAAGGAGATAGCTCAAGCATCTCACTATCTCTCGAGGGAGGGGGTATGCAGCCTGGTGTTTGCTGACCTCTGGCAGAGACCAGAGGCATGGCAGCACATTCGGTCCTGCTCCATAGGGAGCATGACAGACCTTGGCTCATGCCTTGACATCCTGGCTTGTCACATTTCCAGAAAGAAAACCAGGAAAAGGCTCCCTGATCAGCAAGATGATGGTCACCAGTTCCCCACTGCCACAATGCCCCGGACAGCCCAGACCAACCCCAGCAGCACAAGGTCCAAGTAAGTTGCTCTGGTTGTCCCCACCAGTGCCTTCCCCCTCAGAGAGGGGACTCGTCCGATGAAGGGAAATGTCAAGTAACCCGAGGGGCTATAATGTGGGGTGGTAGTTGGTGTCAGGGACAGAGTGCAGCGGGGTGCACCTAGGTGATCTGAAGGAGTGGCCAGTCAGGGAGCATGACAGGTGCAAAAAATAATTTGCACAAGTTTGAGTTTAGCACGAAGTAGTGAATTTACTCTTTTGATAAATGCTGAGTGGCAGCTGCATGGTACCGAGCACCTGGTAAAAGAGACAGAGAGACTGCTTCAGCAGAACTGTTACCAATGAGAACAGAATGGCCTGTTCAGGGTGGATGTAACTCTGGGAAGTGCAAACCACTACAGCCAGCAGATAGCAGGCTATGGTCTGCAGGGAGGCTGAGAAAGACAGCGTAAGTATCAGCAGTCAGACAGAGTTTCAGAAAGTGCACACACTTAGTTGGACTGGCAGCAAGCACCACGTTACAAATATAGGGACTGGATGCAATAAAATATAAATCAAATTAATCCTGATGGGGGAGAAAATAATGGGGATGGGGGTATTTTGACAAACTCTGGGCAGAGCCAAAATGGCTGCTAATGCATTAACCTGATAAGAGTATAAAGTGTGATCTTGGTTTTAATTTATGTGTTAAGATTATTCTCAACTGACAGTGAAACCAACCAGGATGAATCACAGTGTCACAGATTTATTGCGTGACGAAAAGGATTAACTCCTATAGAAACTGCATTGTTTGCTGCAGTAACTCTTCTGCAGAATTCTGTAGTGCTGTTCTTCATTCTGGTGGGCTCCACTGAATATCATAGTTATTAAAAAAAGAAAACCCTTATGGTTAAAACAATCTAGAAGCAGGTGCTGTTGGATCTGGACATACAGTATATCTCCCTTTGAGAGAGTTACACATGTGCATACAGACACACACAGCCACACATGGCTGTGTGCACCCGGCCACACATGCCTGTGCACACATAAGGGTGTAGTGTATGCCCAGTGCCAACAGCACCTGCTGCTGCAGTGTATTTTTCCCAGGAAAAACATGCTCAGATGCAATCTGTCTTTTTCAGTGGGGTTACAGGTATTTACATTGTCTTTTCTCTAAGACAGAGCACATGAAATGCAATACTGTATGTCCTTTTCAGTGGGGTCCTTCCTCAGCTGCCTGCCCTTGAACAGGGCTGCTTCAGCTCCCCCACAGTTGGCCGGCACCCAGCCAGTCATCGACCGAGACCAGGACGCCCGCCTGCAGCTCCTTGGAAGCTGCCTACCCTTGAACAGGGCTGCTTCAGCTCCCCCACGGTCAGCTGGCACCCAGCCAGCCACCGACCAAGACCAGGACACCCGCCTGCAGCTCCTTGGAAGCTGCCCTTGAACAGGGCTGCTTCAGCTCCCCCACGGTCAGCCAGCACCCAGCCAGCCACCGACCGAGACCAGGACGCCTGCCTGTAGCTCCTTGGAAGCTGCCTGCCCTTGAACAGGGCTGCTTCAGCTCCCCCACAGTCGGCCGGCACCCAGCCAGCCACCAACCGAGAACAGGACACCTGCCTGCAGCTCCTTGGAAGGTACAGGACAGTGCAGCCAATAGGAACATGGGTGCTTCCAGCAAACCCGCTCTGTTTGGCCAGGACTTTTCCCCTGCTTCAGCCACCTGGCACTTTTTACCAATAGATTTTTGATAGAACTAAGCACATTTCAACTGTGTAATAGAAGTTTTTCAATTGTATTAGCTGGATTGTAATTTCTACTAGTGTTTTAAAGTGCTTACACCTCTTCTGTCTCAGTGTTCCTCCTGCAGCCCCTCCCCATCCAAGCACTCTGCCTTGGCGCTGAAAAGTCTAACTACCTTTTGTCTTACTAAACTGCTCAAATCAAGCCCATCCTAACCTCTATGCTATTTAAGACCTGCTCTTTTTTCTTCTCTCCAGCTGCCTGCCCTTGAACAGGGCTGCTTCAGCTCTCCCACAGTCGGCCGGCACCCAGCCAGCCACTGACCGAGACCAGGACGCCTGCCTGCAGCTCCTTGGAAGGTACGGGACTGGGCAGCCAATTGGAACACGGGTGCTTCCAGCAAACCCACTCTGATTGGCCAAGACTTTTCCCTGCTTCAGCCACCTGACACTTTTTACAAATAGATTTTCAATAGAACTAAGCACATTTCAACTGTGTAATAGAAGTTTTTTTTTTTTTTAAGTGGCTAGTTTTCCATTAACAGGTTATACAGACCTGCCACTAGAGGGATTCTTGGTCTTTCTACACAAATCACTGTACTCAATCGTGGGCAATATGGCCTGCATTATCATTCTACTTCTTTCCCGGTGCTGCTATAAGGGGAGGTTGTAGTTTGAGGTTCCCCTAAGCTTCACTGAACAGGCTGACAACTTCCTTAAAACTGCCTGTGCGACAGCTCTGCAGCTGAAAACAGGAAGCACTCAGTGTCTGCCATCCACCCTTCAGACTCAAGTCAGATAGACTCTGAGCACCCTACTCTTACCTACGCTACGCTGACATCATCCAATAATAATGCCTTACTTAGTATATGCTTCCTTCCGCCCTCCTTGGTGTGCGAGGAACCCAAGTGTCCCTGCCCCTAATAGGGGTGTACTACTTGCCATAATTTACTTACTGACCCTACTCTGGGTGGACAGGCTCATAGACCCATTCCACCCAGAACCAGTGAGCAATCTACATAATATCCCCCCACACGACTTCCTTAGCAGCTACCCTATCTCAAGTATATCTACTCTCTTAACAGAGCATGTGATCATAAAAAAGGGTGTATGCTATGTTCTGCTTTACTATATGAGCAGGATGCGTCGAAGACACCTCATCTCAATACCTAGCACTAAACTGCTCAGGTTACTAGTCTTGCTACTTCTTCTATCAGGTGATATCCAACCTAACCCTGGCCCATACGTACCCAATACCTTGGTAACATCCCCCCAGGACCATCAATGGGCAGCCACCAAGGGTCTGAAGATAGCGCATATGAACATATGTAGTCTTAGACCAAATATACACAAAGTCCAGGCCTGGTTGGACCTCTACAAACTGGACTTACTAGCCATCTCTGAAACCTGGCTAAAAGCCCACATCCATGACCTTGTGGTTCAGGTCGTGGGCTACAATAGCTACCGCAATGAAAGAGAAACCAAAAAAGGGGGTGGGGTCCTAATCTATGCTAAGGATGACCTCTCCATGTCACCTCTACCCCTGCAAACTAATCCTACTGCTGAGGGAGAGAGCATATACATCTGGATAACCCTAGAGCATGCCAAACAACTAACAATTGGCTGTGTCTACTACCCACCAAAATCAGCCCTCAAATCCCTTGAAGCCATCACAAATGATACGGCTATCAAGGTGACAATGGAGCAACTAATCCTGGGTGACTTCAACATTAACTGGGCCTAGGACCCTGGTCATGCCTCAAAGTCACTTACCCATGAAGCAGGTCTGACTCAGGTCATCTCTGAACCGACCAAACTTAATTACAAAACTGGGAACCACACCACCCTTGACTGGGCTCTGGTGTCTAACCCCACTAATATACAGAGTGTGGGCACAATGGCAGACTCCCTGAGTGACCATTCCCTAATCTTCTGTATATGGAAAAACAAACCACCCAAGGTCCAACCTAGAATTCTCTCCGCCCGTGACTTCTCCAAGTTCTCTGAACTACAATACAATCGCTACCTAGTTAGTCTGGACTGGAACCCCATAAATCTTCTCCCTACTCTTAGTAAGGCTGTGCAATACTTCCAGGATGAACTAACCACAGCTGCCAACCTCTTTGCTCCAATGAAGAGAAAGAGGGCTAAAGGCAGCTGCTACAAGTGGATCTCTCCCTTCCTCAAAGCCTAAAATGGCTATTCAGGAAAAAGCCTGGAAAGAGTTTAAGCTCTCCTCCCTCCCGGCAGATCTCGCTGAATACAAAGCCCTGAGGAACAAAGCTAAGAAAGCCATAAAACTTGCTAAGAGAGATTACTTAACACACCTCCAGAAAACCAGCCTGGGCAACCCCAAGCAATTCTGGAATCATATCAATGACCTGATCAAGGGCAGCAAAAAGCCTGAGTCCTGTCCCATGGAGATTAACGGTCAGCTCACAACTGACCCTTCTCAAATATCGGCTGCCCTTAACAGGCACTTCTCAGACCTCGAGGCCTACAAGACCTGCCTGTCTCCCCAGACTCTTCCCCCTACCTCAGATGAACCACCTCACATGAAAAGACCCCCACTTCACCTGAGACTGGCTAAATGCACTGAAGTACCAAACCTCCTAAGGAACCTGAAACTGAAAGGGTCAGGGGGACCCGATGGTATCAACCCTCAGTTACTCAAGACAGGAGCTACCTCCTTAGCCTGGCCTATAACCATGCTCCTCAATTGATCACTGAGGGAAGGAGCAGTTCCTGACCCATGGAAGCATGCCAATGTTGTCCCTATTCACAAAGGGATGCTCAGGGAAAAATTCAACAACTACAGGCCCATCTCCCTCCTTTGCTCACTTGCTAAGGTGCAAGAAAGAGTCATCTACAATCAACTCAGGGACTACCTGGAAGCTCATCAGCTCCCTGCCCCCTCCCAACATGGATTTAGAACAAACCATGGTACTGATACTCCCTCATTAACTTCACGGATGAGTTCTCAGGGCAGTGGACAAAAGGATACCCACTGGTGCAGTTTATAGACTTACCCAAAGGCGTTAAACCTAATCCAAGCCACAACTTGCTGCTACAGAAGCTGCAAAATATAGGCCTAGGCAATCACGCCCTGAAGTGGTTTGGGAGCTACTTATCAGGCAGGGCACAGAGGGTCTCATGGAAGGGACCATATCTGACCCACTACCCCTAAACCAGGGTGTACCTCAGGGCTAAATTCTAGGCCCCTCCTGTTTTCCTTGTTTACCAACGACCTGCGTACCCACTGCAGGGAGATCTCGGTTGTGCATTATGCTGATGATACTGTCATCTTCCGACCCCTGCGTGACATGGTTGCCCTAGGCCCTCTACTCCAAAAGGATCTCACTTCACTAGAGACTTGGCTATGTAAGAGCAGAATGGTACTAAATGCCGACAAGACCAAGGCAATGCTATTCGGGCTAAGATCCCTGGGATTTGACTGGTCCTCATCCCTCTCCTTAACCTCACTCTCTGGTAAAGCCATTAACGTAGTCCCTTCCCTTAAATACTTAGGCCTCACGTTGGATCGGAATATCACATACAGGGAACACATGGACCAGGTCACCAGGACCCTACATTGGAAACCTGGCACCCTGTACCGACTCAGGGACCAACTCATCCCTGAAGCCAGGCTCTCCATAGCTACCAGTGTCCTTCTACCCAACCTGACCTTTGCGGTCCCTATTATACAGGGCATTGCTAAACAAGAGATTACCAGGATGCAAACCCTATATAATAAAATAGCATGTTTCACAACCTTAGAACACCCGAGACATCACCACTGTGACACTTTGGCCAATCTTCGTTGGCCCACATTGGTCGCCTGCCTCCAACACCCCTTGCTTGTCCAGGCCTACAAGCTTCTCAAACCCCATGATATGCCAAGCATTGCCAAGACCAATAACTCTCAAACACAACCCAAGAAACCTAAGGACCTCAGATAGAACGTTATTAGAAGTCCCTAGGGCAAGGACAAACGCTGGCATAAGATCCTTTTCCTCCCAAGCAGCCTGCCAATGGAAGATGCTCCCTTCCCAGGTCCAGGCCTCCTCCTCACTCATGAACTTCTGCACCAGGCTTAAGTCCCATCTGCTGACCTCAAGTGCATGCCACTGTCATGGCACTTAAAGCTCCTAAGTTACTCCCCTCCTCTCCAACTCCCGTCTTCTAGCTAAACCTTCCTACTACCTGCCTTATACAGACTGCTCGCCAGAGGCCACGTGTAACCCCTGAATAAACTATATTCAAAGTACTACCAATTGCTTACATGTCATGATGTTAACCATGCCTGTACCTATGCCTGCATCCACTGCTTTTCTTTTACCGTGCCTGTAAGCCATGCCTGTATCCACTGCTTTTCTTTTACCATGTCTGTAACCATGCCTGTGTCCACTATTTTTCTTTACTGTAACCACCTCATGATGTAACTCACAATGCCTCAAATGTTCCTTATGTCCTTGTTCATTCTTATAACTTGTATTGTTATCCCAGGTCGCCCCTGAAAAGGGACTTTTGGGGCTCAGTGGGCCTACCCGGTCACCAAAATTTAATAAATAAATAAATTTCTGTGATGCTTTAAGTCATTTTTACAATGCATTTACCCAGGGTAGGTCAGGTGAGATGAAATATGTTATTCTCAGTACAGTCTTGCTTGTTTGACCAATTATTATAATGCGTTTATCTACCAGAGCCTGGTGGAGATGCAATATCTCATTTGAATGGAGTCCTGCTCTTACACATTTTCACATTATATTTACTCCCACTAGGCAAGCTGAGATGCAGTATCTCATTTTTAATGGGTCCTGCTTTTACCAGTTTTTACAATGTATTTACCAAGGACAGGCCAGCTGACAAACAGTATCTCCCTAGGGTTCTGCTTTTACATTGTATTTATCCAGGATAGCACAGCGGAGATGCTATATCTCATTTTCAGTGGGGTCCAGATTTTACCAATTTTTACCATGTATTTAACCAGCATAACACAGCTGAATGTAATATCTTGTTTTCAGTGGGGTCCTGATTTTACACATTTTCACAAGGTTAGTACAGCAGACAGGCAATTACTCATTTTCAGTACAAACTTGCTTTTACCAGTCTTTCCATTGTTTTTAGCCAGGATAGCCCAGTTGAAATGTAATGTCTTGTTTTCAGTAGACTGCTGCTTTCAGCATAGGGACAGAAGTAGTGACTATGCCCCCCACCACCCAGCAACAAACCACAATTTTTGGGCCCAATTAGCTCTACTTCAGCCCCAGCCCTAGAAATCATCTTGATGGGCTGGAGGTATCACTTTACAGGGTGGTGATTTCATGAATGTTACATTCTACCATGACCCCACACCCTGTGCAGGCAGGGAACCAATTTTTGTGTTTAGTTCATAACTTTGTTTTTTAATATTTTTTTCATACTTTTTTCTTTCAAAGTTTTTTTAGCCCCATACCATATCAGTGTCAATTTTCAAAGTCCCTGGAAAAGGATGCTTGCGGTGGATGCTGACGTACACCACAAGCACCCATTTCTGCAGGGATTTGAATGTTGACACCCACAGTGTTCATCAGAAAGGGACTAAAAAAACACCTAGACAGAAAAAATAGTGCTAAAAATCAAGAAAGTTGTCACTTAAAGAACCCCCTTCCAATTAAATGAATGGGCACACACTTTCAATTAATTTCGATTCGGTATATTTTTTTAAGTCACATCTTTTTTTGGTTTTTAATATTTTTACGTGCTTTTTTCTGTCAAGGTTTTTTTTATTTGTATATTCTGTTTTTGCTGTCTGCATCCAAGGAAGGGGAACTTCCCCAATCAGCCTTGCTGTGAGGGATCTCAGCATCCTACACCACCTAGCAGCCTCCGCCACAACCCAGCTGAAGCAGGGAGGACCATGTCTTGCCTCCCACAGAGGGACCATCTTGAAGGGGGACAAGAGCCTTGAGGGGTACAAGAGCCCCTTGAGTCAGGCTTTGTTTGGAGGTGGTAGCCTTCCCCCTTTCAGAGGCATCATCCTGGTGAGTATAGGGTTTTCCCTCTCTTGTTCCCGAGGACAAAGATGTGAAATTATGTCAGCAAATGTCCATTGAGTCTCCACCCCATACTGTTGCATTCCCTACTCGCTACCCCCAGTCTTCACTGGGAATTGCTAAGTGTCAGAAGATGCAGCCCCACCCTCCCCAAGACAGAAGAGCAGTCCTCCAGATAATCCATCCTAATCCTCCCCTGCTGACCCCCAATGAACCGAGTCCACTCCCAAACCTGGGTCACCAGTGTGGCATGAGGTGTGGTGTCCAACATCTCAAACCTCAGTGCCACCGGGACAGCTTGTTGTCAAGGTATTATGTAGCCCAACTCTAATGAACACTATAGGTGTCAATATTCAAATCTCCTCCAAAAAGGGTGTTTGCAGTGCATGCCAGCATACTCCACAAACACCCATTTCAGGGGGAAGAATTTGAAAGTTGACATGAATAGGGTTCATCATGGTAGGGCTAAAAAAGCTCACAACAGAAAAATGCAGGTAAAAATGTTAAAAGCAAAAAAAGTATCAACTAAAGAAAAAATCCAGTGAAACGAATGGCCCCATTGAAATGTATAGCCTCATTTATTTCAATGTAGCTGGCTGTCAGAGATGACACACTTCAAGGAACACTGAGGATTCAACACTGAGGAACAAGAGGAGTCACTACAAGGGACAAAGGTGGGTGCTTTATGGTGTGGGGAGGTGGGTAGTGGGGTGCACAGAGGGTGGGTAACAGTTTTTTTGTGTTTATTTTTAGAGTTGCTCCTTTACATATCTTATCTACATTTACATAGACTTAATGACTATGTATAGATTTTTGCAATCCTTCCCCCTTCCCCATCCCTCTTGTACTATTTTTTCTTTTTCCCTTTCCCTAATATTCCCTTCCTCAATTCTTCTCTTTCTTTGAGCAACACTTTATGTAGATATTGTAGTTCTTTGATACAGATTTTTGATTGTATATATTTTTAAATCAATATTAAATAATATTTTCTGGTTGTGGTGTATATTTAAAAAATGCATATACACATTTTTATAAATAAGCATTTAAGGTGTAGTTGAAATCTGTTTTTTTAAAAGTGATGTCTGAGAATCTCTTTATTGGAGGGTCAAAATGACCAATGAGTATTAAAGGCTAAGTATGATGGCACAATGTCACATGTTGAAAGGTGGGGTATTTAAATGGAGTAGTGGTGTTTGTCATTTTAGCTTTTGATAAATGACCAGTGTGAGTCCGAAATGTGTCAAGGAAGCCACTTGGCTCTATAAAGAACTAATAAAGAATATGATGCTGAATTAAGATGTCTGGTGTCCTCTAAAAGGGGTTTGGTGTGTGCATGAACTCTTTGGAACTGTTGTTTGTGTTTGTTCGGTGCGCCATTGTCCGAGTACAAATTCTCAAGTAGAGCTACCTGCAGTGGTTCAGAGCCTCCTAACCCTGCACTCGAGCACCCAACTCACAACAAACTCCTCCACTCAGATCTACAAAGTACCTAGATGCTGCACTGCCTTGGCACAATGTGCTTTCTGCTATTGTGCTCCTCTCTGGACCAATGCCTTACCACCTGACATTACCAGTGCTGCAACTACTGACTCCTTGAAACACAAACTTTGGCAGCACCTTATTACAACCAGCAACTGTGGCTGCTACCATTAGCACCCTCTTTTAACTACAAGCACCTACTTGCATTTTGCCTCACGTTAACACTATACGTTGATGCATCCCAACCTCAGCAGTTCAGATCACCACCCTACCTCACACCTGGTGCCTCCTCTACTCCTCCCAAACATGACACCCCCTCCCACTCCCACTCCTCCCACCCTGTCATCCCCCTAAGCCTGCTCCTCCTACTTTCCTTTATGTGTTTGCAACTCAGTAGGGTATCCTAACTTCAGACACTGACAAACTGTTATACTGCCTAAGCTGCTCAATTTGTGTGCACCTTATTGTAACTCTGTCTGTACCAAAGGTAATCCTGTAATGTTGTACCTTATTGTCTTTGTAAACTGACATGGAACCTATAAATGAGCATCTGCCCACTGGTGTAATCCAAGTTCTCAATAAAATAAAATTTAAAAAAAGAGTAGGTTTCTGGGAAACAATTGCAAAAAATCTACATGCAAAAAACTGCCCTCAAACAAAAGCTACATTCAGCTTATAAGACCCCAAGGTGGAAAAGGAACGTTTTGTGTTAAAACACGTCTGTCCATCTCAGGACAGGAACTTCCAATATGTCAGAATAACAGACAAACCACACTCAAACTCCCACAACATGCTAGGGCACTGATTCTGTAGGGAATCAGTTTTGATAGTTGAAACAGCCTGCAATTTTCACAGCGCCCTGGGCTAATGCACAGTGGACTTCCCAAATTGTTTTGGGTTGGGCACGAACTACATCCTGAAATAATATAATTTCAACTAAAACCATGCTATCTGGGCTTTTGTGTTGGCAGCCAGAATTAAACTATTTTTGACAAACACACCATTGCACTTTGAGCATGCACTTTAAGTTCCCTAGTTTTCTTAAATTTTTTAATGGCTGGAAATGTCTGCTTACCTGCTCTGCCTCAGTCAGCTGTTCCTCCCTATTGGCCATCTTGCCTGTGCCAGCCCAGGTGCATGGATGATGTGCCAGTGCATGCTGGGAGATGGAGAGGAAACACAAGGGGCAGAGAGAGAGAGAGAGAGAAAGCATACTAATTCATGCAATACTATATGTGCTTCACAACTCCATTGGGCAGAAGTGTGAAGCAAACATAATGTGATGTGTTTAGTATCAGGCCATGGCCACACCCCAGAGCCCCTTTCTCTCTCTATGTGAGCAATATGTCAGCATAGCTCTAATGATGATGCATATGTCATTGGAAATTAATTTCCTCTGATGGTATCAGGTAGTATCAATATTTAGTTTGACTCTGTGGTTATAATGATTATAAGTTGTCAGTATATGTCAATATAAAGCATATAAAATGTTTCTCTTGGTAATGGTGGAAACAAAGCCAACTACCATTAGTTCTACAACTTTTTGTGGGGGCTCTGAGAGTGGGTGCCTTGTCCTGAAGCTTGTTATTACTCATCATCATTGCCAAAATCATTATAGTGTTTTCTGCCTAGTTCATCTACCAATTGTAAGAATAAAAGGGAACCATATTTCTATGTATTTGTCATATGTGTCCTCCATATTATATAATGCACTATCTACTCTACTCATGTCCATCATAAGGCCTACCCATTCAAAGAAAATGGATGCTTTTTCATCTTTCCAGTGCTGCAAAAGCAATGTTTTTACACCTGAAATTCCCACATGTATTAACCTTGCTTGATGTGTTTGAAAGACAACCCCTTCCCCTGGACAAAAATAATAATTCCTGGGTCAAATGGGAAATTTCAACCAATTGTCCTTCTAAGGGTAGGAAAAAAAATCTCCCCATAGATTTCTAATATGTTCACAAATTGCTAACATATGCCAAAGAGGTCCCTTCTTTATTTTACATCTCTGACAGGTATCTGGGATTGATTGATCAAATTGATGCAGACTAGCTGGAGTCAGATACATTCTGTGCATTGTGTTTATATGTATTTCAGTCAATCTGATATTTTTGATTTCAAAACGTTCCCAATCTATTATTTCACTCAACTCCCCCTGCTAGATTTCTCTCCATATTTCCTTCTCACATGACAGCTTTATGTCTTGTAAGTCATGTGTACTAAAATCCCTGATTATTGAATAATGTTTTGTTATAAAATACCATGATTTCTACAACTTAATGCCTAAGAGCACCCTCTTGTACACATGAAGAATGTGGGATGTCTAATCTATTTATTATACCTTCACTCTTGGCACTTTTGCCTTACTGCCAAGTAAATGTTTTACTGCTCAATAACTAAAATGTGGGTGCTATGAAACTGTGTCATGTGATCGTGATTGGAAAAGGAACCCATAGAAAAAGTATCCACAAATGTACAGGACTGATTTACCTTCTTTGGAATAGCTGCTTTGTTAACCCCCCCCCTTCCCAGCACCCACACATACCAGGAAACATTAGGGGCTTTGTTTTTTGCTGTTACAGGAGATGTCTCTGCAAATCTGATCAAATCAATATTAACAATAAAAGCATATGTCATACATAACATCTTTATTCAAAAATGAGAGTGCCGTGGTGTTTTCTTATCAGTGTGATGTGGCACCAGCTTTTATAGTTTTTACAATAGTTAGACAGAGCTTCGGAACATCCTACACAACAAATGCAAGCATACTGTAGTATAGGTTACTCAACTTCTTACGTGTATAACAGAAGATAATAAGTGTCAGGACCTTATCCAATAAAAGGAATAATAAGCTTTGTTATATAATATAGACGCAGCATTTAAAAATAAGTATAACATTTCTGTAATGTCTACACTGTAGTAGTGACTAGTAAACAAAGTCTGAACTTCTAAACTGTTTTTTTTTTTTTTTAAAACAATTTTGGGGTTCAATCAAAGATGACCAACTTGGTATCTAGCCACTGAAGGGCTTGTCTGTATGCAAGCAGCTGTGAATCACCAAGTCTATTTTTTGGTGTTTTTTTAATTTTTTGCTAGTCCTAGTTCTGAGTTTGATTGTGGTGAGTCAGAGCTTTTAAACTGCCCACTGCAGCAGAATAGGGCAATGTCTGCTTGTTTTAATTTTGTTTCAATGTTAGGGCTTCTGTAGTGTCATCCTGAGTCGGAATAAAATATAGCTGAATATTGTACACTTTAAATGAAATGAAATTAAGCACTTCTGTGCCTTAAAAAGGTATTGCTTCCACTTTTTGTGCTTATGGTGGCATACACATACGTTACAAGGAACTGTGAATTCTGAGTAGCCTGTACTGGCATAAGTGCTTTTTTACTTGCATTACTTGTTTGTGAGCTAGGTACAGCATCCTGGGTACAGGCCCAAAATCTCCTGAGAACATTATCCCAGTAGAAGCTGTTTTTTTTTTTTTAAATACTGGCTCAAATTATGTAACTGCTCTAGCTGACCAGTCCTTTTAATTGTACTACTGGGTGTTTCTGATTTATGTGCTGCTAGTAACTATTTTAGAACTGTACAATGTAATTTATGTCACTGTCCTGCTCTTCTATTGTTGGCACTATGCATCCATGTTCTATCACAGAACTTTGTGGTTGTATAAGCTATGTCATACAGTTCTAAAATGGTGTTTACTACTATATTGTAAACAAGAACAATCACTGAGGCTGTGTTTCCCATCTTTGGGAGTTGATGACATCATGGAGACCTCTCGAGCTTCGCTCTCAATGTCTCTATGATGTTATCAACACCACTGATGGAAACACATGTAATGCCCCAAAGCTGGGGGAACTACAGAAAAGGGGATTCAGTAAATAAACTAGGGGTTTACAGGTGCTCAGGGTGCCTGTGGTAGGTGTGGGCTGCAGGGCAAAGTCCAAAGGGGCCCCTAAGAGAAAAGTTTCCCCTCCCTGAATAGAGGGGGAAACACAGTAAATAATAAAGAAAAGTGGCCTGTGCACTTAAAATACTGTCAAAAAGCAGAATTAATTGCAGGACATGTAACAGTGGCTTGGATGGAATGCTGTGCTGAGCTGCTCATGCACAGCATTTCAGTCCAAACACTCTAGAATCAGAAGTGTTAGTTTTAAACGTTTTAACAGTTTTTGAGAGAGTTACTGCCAGGCTGTGGAGAAGAGAGGACACCACAGACTAAGGGGAGCCTGTTGAGGGCTTACCTGTTGGTTGAAGCCATTTCCCCGAGGGTTTGGTGGTGTGTCTGCTCTAGAATCCAGCTAGTGAAGGCCCAGAGAAGCTCCGGTTCGGTTTGTGGTGCCATTGGGGCACCAAAAGTAAAAGAAACATCTGTTTGCCACGGTTTGGGCTTGTGAGCCCTGTTGTTTATTTGTTTTGGCCCCCTGTTAAGTTTAAAGATAAATCCGGTTCCCCGTCAGTGGCAGAGAAGAGCCACATCGCGACCGCATTGCTGTCTGCCATCGGAGGCCCACTGTCGTCCTCCTACCTGTGTGCTCCCTCCCACTGCCAAAACTCCTCCCGCATCCTGACTGCAGCTTTCTTCACCCTGGCTGGGGTGGTGAGTCAGATGGCAGCACAAAGAAGCATGCTAGCTGTCCAACTATTGAGGAGAGACTTTTTTTTTTAATTTAATTTGCTAGCGCTGTAGGCGCTTGGGAAAGCAGCTGAGCGCTGAAGGGCAGTTGGGTCTTAAGGACCCAAAATGAATATTCATTAGGGGGCAGTCTAGTGATGCCCATGGGGAGGGGTCAGAAAGTGAGGCCATATAGGAGGCCTGTTAAATATTTATTAAAAGGGCAGTGATCTGGGTCTAAGTGACAGTAGGCTGTCAGAGAGCCTGAGCAAATTAAAGGGCCCTGCCACTTCTGGCCACAAAAAGATTAAAAGCGCACCAGGCCCACAATTAAAAAGTCGCCAGGCCCGAAGTAAAGAGGGCACCAGGCCCATCATCAAGAGGGGAACCCGGCCTAGTTAGTGATGACAAGTCAGCCCAGTGGTATTAAGGGCAGCCACGGCGTAATGAGTGAGGACAAGCCAGCCCAGTGGTAGTAAGGGCAGCCCAGGCCTAGCCAGTGAAGGCAAACCAGCCTAGTAGTAAGTAGGGCATACAGGCCCCATAGCAAGTAAGTCAGATAGGCCTTCAGTGTTGAGGGCAACTGGTATAGTGGCAAGTGGTACACCCTAGTATAGTAATTGGGGCATTCGTAGCCAAGGTTCAGGTGTAGCCAGATCCTTTCCAGGGAGGCCCTAAAGTCAGAAAATGGTCCCATCAAGGGTGATTAGCTCACATATACTGCAAAGTAACTGTAACAACTGTACTGTTTATGCAACTGTTTATTGCTAAAGCTTCTGAAAGATTGTGTAATTGCTAAAAGCACCCAGACTGCATTGCGACATTAGGATTGTGGTTATTTACCCCTGGTATCTGAACAATTGCCCCGGCATCTAAACAATTGCCCCATGTATCTGAATAGTTGCCTCACAAGTAAATAATTGCCCTAAAGTTGATAATTTCCTCTTCTCCCGGCAAATTATCTGGTCATCATACAGTTCTCTTGGTATTGTGAGAAGGTGTGCATAATAGCTACATTGTTGTCAGCTTATGGGAACAGTCTCAATCTTCCACCACATTGATGTTCCATGATGTGGGTTGCTGTTCTACGTATCCAGAATCAGTGTCTACCTGGAGGAAGACGTCTTCATCATCATTTTCCACCAGAAAGGTCCGACCATCAGATCATCTGCTCCATCCGTGTTGTTCGCCAAAGTTGAGTTCATCACTGTTCATACATGTCACACCTGCCATTTCTTCTGTCCTTCAGTTCAAAGTTACGTTTGCCGAAGTTCAAGCACATCATGACCACCGTGCCAGTGTCATTTCATTTAGTTCCTGATCGGGATGTCCCGAAGTTGTTCACCCTTCGCAGAAGAGTGTGCACATCCTGGAAGAACCTGGTCTGTGCCCCCTGGTCATTCGCCGTAAGTCGAGTCCATTGAAGCCCAGTGTGGTACATGTCCGCAGTTTCATTGTTTTGTTCTAGTTCCTTGTGACCAGACTTCAGAATCAACCATCTTCACTTCAGATCCTTCTGGTTCCTGGTTGCATCGGAGATCCATCTTCACCTCGGATCCTTCAAAGTCTTGCTGGCCCTTGGAGTGCTGCAGCATCATCCAGATCATGGTAGTCCTCCAGGGGATTCGTTGTCACACATCTCCTGGTTTCTCTTCATCCTTGGCAGCCCTAGAGTGGGTTTTGGCAGAGGAATCCTTTGCATATAGTGTTGGATCTGACAGTCTGTAAGAGGGTTTATTCAGGGAACCAGCTTCTCTGGTTCTTTCTTTTCATCAGCCTTAGAGAGAGTGGGTTTTGCCAAGAAACCTATGGTCTGTTTACAAAACCTCTCACCACCCCAGGGGCATTACCTAGGTCCATGCTGGGAATTGTGCCCAAGTGTTCTGCAGTTCTGTTTTACTTCACTTGTAGCTACCAAAGGAGAAAGACGGTGAGCATGAAGACATCACACATTTGAACTTTGTTATGATTCTGTGGTCATTGTAAAACCAGATACTGTGGGTAGTGAATTGAACCTGATTTTCATCTAAATACTAGTCTTAAGTATAGCTTAATCCTAGGAAATTTTCGAGTATAGTGACAATAGGCTGTGGTGCACTCACAGAGAAGAATAATATAGAGTTTAGACATTTTAGAATGTAGTTGTTACTGTTTAGATATCCATAATGCTGTCCATACTCCCTGTTGTGTTTGCTGTTGGTATTTTCTTGTACGACCATGTCTTCCTTCCCCTCCTGTCTAATAAACGACTTTGCTTCATCCAATCTCTGTGTATGACTCCTACCTCTCCTTTTCAGGTGATTCCACCAGCCCAACCCCATTCGGACCTTAAGCGGCCCCTCGCCATCCCACCTGCTGAGGATGTCGCTGGTGCTGCTGGTAGTAAGACAGTTCCCTTCACCACTCCGCGTGAAGAACCCCAAGGTCTACCAATTCAGTGATCATCACACACAGCCTTGTTGTGGATGGTCACTCATCCACTATTCTATATGTGGCTCATCTTGTTACATAATTCCAAGCTACAGTAAGAGCTGGCAGGTGCTGAGGTTTGGACCAGGGTAACTATTCACTTTGACATCTGGATTTGGGTTTAGATATTGTTCATTCTGTATAAAAGGAGCCACTTAGCTCATGTTCAAGGAGATTGAACGTGGTGGCAGACAAGAAGGAACCAGATCAGACCAGAAGGATTTCAGTCTATAGAGGTCTTCTACTAGCTAGGGCCTGGAGGACTAGTTTGCATAACGAATACCTAGTGCATAAGGGATCACCTATATCCCAGTGCCAAAGTCAGTAGAGCAGTAAGTGAATACAGGGACAGGCATAGTTATTGCTTGCTGCATTTGGTACCTGTTCCAGTAAAGTTTCTTTTTCGGCCCTCATCCAGCAAGAACAGCAATAGTTTTCCAGCACCCACGTCATCGTCAAGGATCAGTAGCACTACAGATCCACTGCCACTCTCTGAAGGGTCCAGCATTTGTAATCATCATTCCACAACTCACAACTCATTCAAGGAAAGTGGTTCAATAATTTACATTTATAGGTTTGGAAGTAAAGAACATTCTTGAAAAGTTTCAGTAACCATTTTTCTTTGTTTAGGTTTCAAATCTCATAGTTATTTATTATCAAATATTTTTGATCCCCCAACAAAAACAAAAATTGCAATTTCCCAGTGTTCCTTATTATAGGTGCCTAGGCTATATCTTATTGTGTAGCACTTGTTTGTTTTTATTTTTTATGTATATATCCCCTAGCTTATTTATTTTTGAATAACTAGTAACCATTAAGCAGCCTATTGCATTAAAATATGTTTAAACGTGTTATTTGATGATTAAAAAGGGTTTTAAAGTTCCTACCTTCCTTGTAGCATTCTTCAGTCTTGATGGGTGCTAGCTGCTCAGATCACATCCCGTAAATAGAGATGTGATCACCATGGCAACTCAAAAAGGCACCAAACAGCTGTGCATGCTGAGTGGGTCAAAATCTGGGCCAGATATTCAAAACTTTGCCCAGTGGACAAAGTGAATGTGCCCTGTTTGCCTGGGGTTTGTACCCGAGCACAATATTTAAAGGGGACAATGATATGCTCTAAAAGGGTTGGTGCACTTACAACAAAATAATGGAGTTTTCCCTTTAAGGGGCAGACCATGTTGTCCTGGTGCACCATTTCACTCCTTTAGGGAATGGTTGTGCTCAGAAGGGGAGGAAGGGGAGGGGCTAGGGGCCAGAATAATGGGCAGGTAGCAGGAAGGGGAGAGGAGAAGGGAGGTTCATAAGGGACAGCACAAGGGGGCCTCAGCCACTTTTTGCTGGAGTTTTGATTTCACATCAACTGCAGCACATCGGATTGGCATTAATTTTGAGGTTTGGTCACAAGGAGAAGAAGGTAAGGTTATGACAATTGAGTTGGGAAGATATGCGAAGTTGTTTTAAAAAAAGTAATCTTTGCAGCGTTTAGTTTTTGAATATGGTGATATGTTGGAAGACAGGGAGAAACAGCAGTGTTATAAAGAAGGAGAGCCAGTTTGCTGGAATTGGGAGGCACTTTAAAAAAAAAGCGTGGTTAGCATGTCTAGGATGGGAGCAGGGCAGGCATGTTAAGAGTTTATGGGAGCTCACATCAGAGGAGGGCTGCAATAGCGTTTAATTATTGGAGTGCACAGGCACTGATTATTTGGGGGCCAGAGCCAGTGCTTGAGGCTTTGGTGCACTCGATGAGGTTGTTTTTGGGGCCAGTGATGAGAGATAGGACAAAAAAAATAAATAAAATGTTTTGTGGTTGCTGGTAAATGTAGCAGGCCTGGAAGAGGCCCTGATGAAAGTGAACGAGATTGCGATCCGAGGCCACGTGGCGTGATGTCACACACCACGTGGTGCTTGCAATGAAGGTGCCCCCTTTGTTTTTGAGCTGTTTGCTGCCTTTAGGGTCGGTCGGGATGGTATTCTGGTAAAAGTGGTTAGGCCTGGGGAGGCCTTGAGGATGGGGAATGAGGGGACCATTCGGGACCTGTGGCGTGGCGTTGCACGCTGCTGGGGGCATGAAGGGGCCTTTCTTCCAGACTGTTCTGGCTGGATGCAACATTTTTTGTGGGCCTGTTTTCTTTTGCTCTGGAGGTGGCAGGCCTGTGGAGGCCCTGACGAAAGGGAGCCGGTGTGCAATCTGGAATGCGTGGTTGGGTGTGGTGCATTGCTGAGGGGAGAGGCTAGCTGCCTGTATAACGTCACATGCCTTGTGGTGATTGTGATGAGGATTTCCCCCTTTTGTTGGGTGTCTTGCTGCTTTTTAGGGCTGTTTGCTAATGGAGTGGTGGGCCTGGTTTGGGCCTTGAGGTTAGCGAGTGAGGGAGCGAGTTGGGACCCGTGGCATGATGGCATGCACTGCTGGGGTCGTGGTGAGGCCTGCTCCATGTTGTTTGGACACATGCAACATGTTTTGGGGCCTGTTTTTCTTTGAGGTGGTAAAATAGTTGGCCTTTAGAGGCCCTGATGGGGAGGGAGCGAGAGCGCGATTGTGGGAACACGTGGCATGACCTGGCACACCACGTGGTGTGTTGAGAACGTTCCCCTTTTTTGTCTTGATACTGCTTGCAGTGTTTTTGGCCCATTTGCAGGCTGGATGAGGCCCTGAGGGGCGGGTTAAGGAGAAACATGGAACGGCGACCATGTGGCGTGATGTCACATGCCGAGTGGATGATCACAATAAGGGTCTGTTCCTCTTTTAGGTGGGTTACTATGTGGGGCCTGCATATTTGCTCAAGCATGTCAGCTGGGGCGTGGGGGAGAAGCGGAAAGGGGGGAATTGACACATACTCTTAGGGCCTTCACTGGGACACTCCCCCAACCCAAGGGAACCTGGTGGCTGCCTCCAGTGGCTTGCTTCTTTGCGGAGAGCATACCCATATGAGATGGCATCGCCCAGGTGGGAGGTAGTTTTGGGGGGGCAACGGACGGTAGCGGCCCCCATTAGACGGTAGGAGAGAGAGCAGGGGGAAGCAGAGAGGCATAAAAAGAGAGCTGAGACTGGGTTTTGCAGTGGTGGGAGCTGTCTTTGGTCCACAAGGTTTGGAGTTTTCAGAAATCTGAAGAAGATTGCTCCTTATGAAGCTTCGAAGAAAAAAGGGAGATATATAGATAGCAAGCAGGCGGGGGAGCCTTGGAGCATAGAAGGGCTAGTAGACAAGGGACCTCGCGGCGTGGCATCACATGCCACTAATCCCACGTAGTGAAGGGGTCACAGTGAAGGCAGACCCATGCTATGAGATGGCAGCCTGCCAGGCAGGATGGGGGTCTGTCACGGGTGGCCCCGGTCTGTGTGGGCATGGTGGGTGGCACGGTGGACAGGAGAAAGACGTACTGGAGATACAGATATACGAAAAACCCTGTTTTCGTTTCCTATAGTTGTCTTCACAGAGCAAAAAGATAAGACGGACTTGGCACCCAAGAAGAGCAGGCCATCGAAGGAAGATGCCTACAAGGCTATAATTGACCTGGCAGAAAAAGCAAACAAAATGTGGGAACTGGTGGAGGGGTAGGAACCAGGGAGGCCTGGGGAGAAGAGAAAAGCAGGTACAGAAAAAGGTGGCAAGGGGAAGAGGCCAGCTGAAGGGCTACATAGCCCCACTAAGGCAGCACCGGTGATGGTGGGGCCCACCAAGGCAGTCGATCCAGTACCCATGCGGCCGGTGGACCCGGTGATGCCAGTACCCATCCCAGATCAAAGGGGAACCTCCCCGGTGGATCCCGGACATGAAGCCCAGAACAGGAGGTCTGGCCCGCAGATCCCAGTAGCTCACCCTCCACCTCCACCTCAATCACAGGAAGAAGCAAGGGGACCTTTCGAGGACTCCAGGCAGCTCGGCCAGGAAAAGGTTACAGGTAACACATCCAACGCAGTGGGTGATAGTATAAAAGAATATATAGGGCAAATTGTGGTGGCACTGGGGACAGGAGAGCTGGGGCAGATGGAATCTGCTCTGGCGGACATTAGGATAGGAAAAGAGGTACCAGGAGATACTGTAAAGGGAGCAGAAAGAGAGAGAAGAGGTACAAGAGAGGTAGGTGCACCTGGATTGAGAATAGGCGAACATGTGCCATTGGCCACGAAAGAGAAAATATGGAAAGGGGAATATGTGGATATATTTGCTTTGGTGAGCCGGAAGGCGGTGGCCAAATATGAAGAAACTGAGAGCATAGGTAAGAGTGAGATGGCAGCGGCCATAGTGCTCCTAGGAAGAAAAGAGGATGACAAATTCACGAAAGGGAAAACTTGGGATGGGTGGTTTCTGGGTTTTGCCACTTTTTCAGCCATCATTCTGGAAAAGAGGCTGGAGCTAGGCATCCTGCTCATTACCTATTCATTGATAATACGGAAGGCAAAAGCAAAAGGTGGGGTAGGATGGATATACTACGATGAATGTTTTCGACAGAGAATGGCAACATTCGGGGATGTAAGAGGGGACACCATGCAGATAGATTTATGGACGGACTACATAACAGATCAGTCCACACCCTAGGGTGGGTGGAGCAAAAAGGGGTTTACGCCACAGAGATGATGCTGCTGGGCCTATAACAAGGCTTTATGCTCGTGGCCTCAGTGTCGTTTTCGACATATCTGTTCAAAATGCGGAGGGGTACACCAGGCAAGCAAGTGCAGAACAACATGGACACAGGGAGCACAAGGGCATGGGGGGCAAGGATCAGGCAAACAGTTTTTTCGAGATGGCCATCGGTTTAAAGGGCAAACATGGAACAAGGGAGGGAGGGGCAGGGGAATGGGAATAGAGGGGGCCAGAACCACTGAAGCAAGGGAAGTCAGACAGGAAGAAAGGGAAGAGTCGGAGAAGGGGGACAGGTGACACAACAAGGAACAATTTGGCATGGCCAGAACCCCCATCAACCTAGCGGCATGGACAGCTTGCCTGGATAGATATCCAGACAGGAGCATGCAGGATATGATTTTAAGTGGTTTTAACTCAGGGTTTTCATTGCAGTCTAGGGGACCCAGACAAGCAAGGGAGGCAAGCAATCTGGGGTCTGTCAAAGGGAAAGAGGAAATGCTAAGACAGAAGATTGAGAAAGAAAAAGTAGCAGGCAGATTGGAGGGCGCATTTAACACCCCCCCATTGAAAAACATGCAGATATCGCCTTTGGGTTTGGTACCCAAGAAACAAGAAGGGGAATTCAGGGTGAGCCACCACCTGTCCTACCCAGAAGGGGAGTCGGTGAATGACTTTATCAGTGATGAACATAGTAGGGTAACATACGCAACACTAGAGGATGCAGTCCGGATAATCCGGGCCACAGGATATGCATGGATGGCAAAAACGGACATTGAGTCCGCTTTCAGACTGCTTCCAGTCAGGAGAGAAGACTGGGACCTGTTGGGTTTTAAAAGTGAGGGACAGTATTATTTTGACAAAGCAATGCCAATGGGGTGTTCCACAGCATGTGCCACATTTGAGGCATTCAGCACATGTTTGCAGTGGATATTCCAATAAAAGACAGGTTATAGGTCAGTCATCCATTACCTGGATGATTTTCTCCTCATTGGGAAGGGAAAAAGGGAGATGCAGAGAATGCTGGGTAAGTTTCAGGAATTGTGTCAAGAGCTGGGAGTCCCATTGGCACCAGACAAAACAGAGGGGCCCAGCAAGGTTATGGAATTCCTTGCGATCTAGATAGATGCCTCGAGCGAAGTGTTTAGGTTACAGGACAAAAAAGTAAGGAGGTTGAAGGAACTAATCCGGGTACATGCCAGCAGGAGATGGGTACAACTAAAACTGGTTCAGCAGGTACTGGGGCACCTGAACTTGGCATGCAGGGCCATAGGACGAGGGAGGGCATTCATAAGAAGGTTAGCCAGAGCTACAGCAGGGGTCACCAGACCACATCACTGGGTTAATCTGACACGAGGTGTCAGGGAGGATTTTAGTATATGGGAAGAATTCCTGAAGGAGTATAATGGTTGTTCGTTCTGGCAGGAGGAGTGGCTGTACAACTCAGACCTTGACCTCTACACAGATGCAGCGGGAGGGCTAAGCATGGGGGGTTACCTAAGGGGCAGGTGGTTTGCAGAACCACGGCTGGTCAGTTGGGTGAGGGACGGGAAATGAGAGATATAACATTACTGGAGATCATGCCCATATGGGCATGTACCTTGGTTTGGGGGGAAACATTACGGGATCAGAAGGTGACATTTTGGTGTGACAATAGATCGATGGTGGATGCACTAAACAACAAGGGTGCCAAGTCGGATACAGTCATACAGGTAGTACGACAGTTAGTGTTAAGGGCTTTGCAGCTGAACATGTCTTTCAGAGCAAAACACATAGAAGGGGTACACTATACCCTGGCTGACAGCCTTTCCTGTCTGCAGCTGGACCGTTTCCGGAAGCTGGCACCAGCAGCGGATGAGCAAAAAACGCCCACACCCATGAACATCTGGGAAGTGGGCAAGAAGGAGCAGAACTGCTGTTTCGCAGCTCATGGGCACCTCGGACTCTGAGGGCCTACGATGGGGCCTGGAAAGTTTTTCAAACATTCAGGGCAGAACACCAGATGGAGGTAAGTGGGCCGCTCTCTGAGGAACAGTTGGGAATGTTCACCATGGAGCAATGGCAGAAAGGGACCGCTCACACCACAATGGGGGTTTATCTTGCAGGGATCAGTGTGATTTGCAGCCTAAAAGGGTGGAATGACCCAACAAAATCACTGCTCATCAGGAGAATGATGCAGGGATGGGGCAGGTTAAAACGAGGGCCAGGGGATAATAGGAGGAGAATAGGTGAGCAGTGGCTAATAAAGCTAAAAGAGGTGCTCCTGGCAATATGCAGGTCAAAGGGAGAGGCTCAGCTATTTCACACAATTTATGTCATAATGTTTGCAGGGGCTCTGAGAGTGAGTGAAGTGGTAGGCCATGGAAAAGATGACAATGAAGGAGGTATGGAATGGGAGGATGTGAGTAGGGGGATAAGAGAGATATGGATCAAGCTAAGGAGGTCAAAGGTGGACCAAAAAGGGCAAGGTTGCATGGTAACACTAAAAGGGCGATCAGAGATTGTGACATGCCCAGTGCAGGCTCTGTGGGTTTTCACCGCAGAGCGGGTGACCAGGACTGGGAAGTTATTCATACATGGTGATGGGAAAAGGTCACCGGCTATCAAATCACAGCAATGCTGAAAAAGGGCATGCATTTTCTGGGGAGGACCCAGCTAGTTACTCATCCCATTCCCTACGGATTGGGGCTGCCTCACAGTGGGCAGTAAGGGGTAAAGGACATTTTGGAATAAGGGCGCTGGTGGTCAGTCAGTTATAAGAGATACCTCAGAGAACTGAAGTAAAAAAAAAAAAAAGGGGGGGGAAAGAAGAGGGAATTATGTTGCTCCTCGGGAGAGCACAGGTACAAGGAAAGAAGAAGGCGGGGGGGGTAATACAGTGAGGGCACTGAGAGTATGTGTGAATTAATTAACTTTCTTTGCACCCCATAGGTTGAGGAAGGAGTACAGAAGTCTGGATCTGAGGCCATTCCTATATTTACTGGGCTGGTAAGAGGGCAGAGAAAAAAGCTGGGGGAAAACAACTGTATAAGGATGCAAGACACTGTAGGTTGGTATGGCACGGCCTACAGGGGAGGAGATGGGCACAGCTCCTGCCCACATTGAAGGAACTCAAGGGACATCGGCCCAGTCCAGACCTAATCATTATACATCTAGGGGGCAACGACCTGGCAGGCAGACCATGGGTACACACATACTTACAGATAAAGAGAGACCTAGTGGCAATAAGACAGTGGTGGCCTCAAGTATGCCTTGCCTGGTCAGATATGATACCACGAAGGGTATGGAGACAGGAACACAGCCACAGGGTGGTGGAAAGGGCCAGGAGGAAGATGAATAGAAGGGTGGGGACATTGTTAAGGCAGATGGGGGAACAGGTGATACAGCGGGGGGTAGAAGAATGGGTGGAGGATTTCTACAGGTCAGATGGGGTACACTTGTCGGATCTAGCAATAGACATGTTCAATGCAGAAACAATGGGTTTCATAGAGGAGTGGAGAAAACAGACAAAAACTGGGATATAAAAAAAAAAAGGAAAGGGGAAATAAAAAGGAGACAGTATCATCCCTGAGGTAAGGGAGAGTAATGCCCTAAGTTGGGGGGAATCCAGTCATCCAACGCAAGATGGAGACTGGCTAGTGGGGAAAAAGGGGGGGAGGATGGGAGGGGGGAAGAAAAAGGAATAACACAAGAGGAGAAAGAAGATTAAGGAGAAAGCGGTCTCAGTTTTCACCGTTACCTAACAGAAAAGGAGAAGAAGAAGGCACCCAGGTTTTTGCCTGGGGGATGGATAATCAGAGAGTGATATATGGATGGAAATAAATGAATTTAATGGAAATATGATAATAAAGAAATGAGAAATGGAATATGGATTTATGAATATAAATAAATTAATTGCCAATCTGAGGACAACAACAAACAATGGTCTCTGTCTTTTTGTGAGGGGAAAAGGGGGGAATCTGGGACAATGGAGTTTGCCCTTTAAGGAGCAGACCATGTTGTCCTGGTGCACCCCTTCCCTCCTTTAGGGAATGGTTGTGCTCAGAAGGGGAGGGGGGAGGAAGGGGAGGGGCTAGGGGCCAGAACAATGGGCAGGTAGCAGGAAGGGGAAGGGAGAAGGGAGGTTCATAAGGGACAGCACAAGGGGGCCTCAGCCACTTTTTGCTGGAGTTTTGATTCCTCCCACCCATCCTACTATGACAGAGCATGAAGGGAAGACAATCAGCTGGGACTGTATAGTGGGTCTGTCAAGGTGGATGACAGATGCGTCCGGTTGGACAGTGGACTGCCAAAGGTGGATGGCAGGGTATAATGTGGTTATGGACTGCCAAAGGTGGATGGCAGGTGATAAAGTGGTTATGGACTGCCAAAGGTGGATGGCAGGTGATAAAATGGTTATGGACTGCCAAAAGTGGATGGCAGATGATAATATGGTTTTTGGACTTCCAAGGTGGATGGCAGGGGAAAAGGTGGGGAAGGCGGGGGGAAGAAAAAGGAATAACACAAGAGGAGGAAGAAGATGAAGGAGAACGCGGTCTCGGTTTTCACCGTTACCTAACAGAAAAGGAGAAGAAGAAGGCACCCAGATTTTTGCCTGGGGGATGGATAATCAGAGAGTGATATATGGATGGAAATAAATGAATTTGATGGAAATATGATAATAAAGAAATGAGAAATGGAATATGGATTTATGAATAAAAATAAATTAATTGCCAATCTGAGCACAACAACAAACAATGGTCTCTGTCTTTTTGTGAGGGAAAAGGGGGGAATCCGGGACAATGTATGCAGTGGGTAAAAAGGGAAGAGCAGGCACAGAAATCCTGCTGCAGTACAATATTCAGTGTACTAGTGCAGCACAAGGGGAATAGTACAGGCCACCTAGTGCTGTGCTGTTACCACCAAGAAGAAGCCCAACTTATTCTGGGCAACTCTAGTGGCCAGTAGAGCCAGAGTAGCCAACAACCGTGTTGGCAGTTGGTGAGCACACCTGCTACCTTGTGGTCAGTGGTCCCCCTTGTCTTCCAATCCACATCCCCATGAAAAATAAATATTTCTCTGGTGTCCAGTGGCACCCCCTACCCTCCGATCCCCACTTCAGGAAAAAATAAAGTATACATTGGTGTACAGCAGCCCCCTCATCCCCAATTGTTTGGCTCTGGTATAATCAAAGTATATATTTGTGTCCAGCAGTCCCCCCCTCTTCCTCCAGTCCCAGGTAAAAATAAATTATTTCCTGGTGTCCAGTGCCCCCTCCTTCAATCCCTGGCCCTGGTAAAATCAAATGATTTCCTAGTGTCCAAATGTAGCCCTCACCCTCTGATCCCCAGCCCCAGTAGAATTACAATAGTCCCTTGTGTCCTGTGGTTCTCCCCCCCCGCCCTTTGATCCCCAGCCCAGGTAAACTTAAAAGATTCCCTGACATCTAGTCTTTCCCCCCACACCCTCCTATCTCCAGCCCCAATAGAATTACAATAGTTCCTAGTGCCTAGTGGTTCCAGGCCCTCTTATCCCCAGCCCTGGTAGAATTACAATAGTCTCTGGTGTCCAGTGACACCCCCAATCCCCCATCACCCACTAAAGTTGTGAACTAGATGTTCCTAGCATCTACTGGCTCCCTGCATCACTTGCACCAGGAATACATCTGCATCCCCTTATTTTGCTTTGAGCCACAGGAAGCCCAGTACTGTGACTAGCACAGCCCTCCTCTCACCTCCTCAGCTGGCCCTGTATGCAATCACATGCTCTTTACTGTAAAGGGACAATGTGTACTGTCTAAAGTAGCACTTACTGTCTACAGTAGACAGTACATGTGCTCCTTTACATTACAGAGGATGCGTGCTCCCTGTCATTGAATATGGTGGCCAGCAGAGGTGGTGAGAGGAGGGCTCTACCAGTCACAGTATGTGCTTCCCATGGCACTGACCAGTAAGGTAAGGGGGGTGGCAGGGTGGTGTACCTGGTGTGGATGGTGCAGGGGAGACTACATGCCAGGGACTTCTAGTATGTAACCTCAGTGGGTGATTGGGGTGGGGTGGTGCCACTGGACACCAGGGAAGTATTTATTGTTACAGGGACAGAGATCAGAGTGGGTGGGGCTGGCCACAGGGGTGCAAACCTGCTGCTGCATCCCATGCAAATGATCCCATAAGGGCATGCATATGGCCTCTTAACATCTTGCATGCCCAATGGACTGATTTGCATGGTGCCAGTTGAATATCGCACCAGGGACTCCCAAAGCTATCAGGTCTTGGGCCACTGATCCCTGCAGTACCAGTCCAGGATCCATGTCAGGGCAGCACTAATCAACTTAGCTCTGTGCTAACATGCTCCTATATACAGTCAGACAGCGCCAGTGTGCTATCTAACTGAATATAGCATCCTCAGGGTTCTGGGCAATGGGCAAGTGCAGCACAAACTTTTGTTCTCCACTTTGCCCATTTTTCTATATCAGGCCTCTTGTCTTTGAAACATCTTTGAAATTCAGTCTGAGCTGTCCCCCTTTGCTCTAAGCACCTGTTGCTGCATCTCTTCTCTATCTTGCTTATTGTGTTAACCAATGAAATTAATCAACAGATTTGTCTCTACTCATTCTTAGTGCACACTGTAGTTGTAGTTAATGCTGCAGGATTATTTATTGATGCATTTCAAATACAGTTTACTGTTACTTACTCACATATTCTCTGAATTACACATATATTTGCTAAATGTATAAAATACAAAATCTCTGTCCTTATTTTCTTTCTGATAAGAAGATTGGAGTGGCTAAATTTGGCTAAATAGTTTGACAAGATGGCAAGTTCTGTGTCCCAGCCCCCCTAGCACTCCAAGTGTGGGCTGTAGAAGGTGGTCTCTGGAAAAATGTACTGGCCAGTAGTGGTTACTGTGGCAACCAGTGGTCAGCTGTGTGATACTTTAAGGCTTACTCTTTAATAATAAGACATAGGTGTGGTATTTCATACATAAGTTCCCTATGTCTTGCTACTGGTTCCAAAGGCTCCAAAACCATTATTATAAAATGGGTAGGTCATTTCCTTCATTCTGATTGTATGAGAGGGTTCATAATCCAGTGCCATAAAGAGTGACAACCAACGGATTGGAAACCCTTTCAGCAACCAGTATGCATTGCACAGAGGTATCAATGCTTTCTGAGTTCCAAAGAACAATGCTAGTCAGACACTTCTGTAAAGTACACAATTAAAAAATCAAAAGTGCCGTAAGTCGTAAAATGACACAAAAATGTATATTTATGGTAATAAATAAGTCACCAGTACACAAACAGCACAAAATTCAGATGCTATCCAGGTAGACTGCTCACAACTGATCTTTTCAAAGTTGTCATTATATTTTTTAAAATTTTAGTCACACATCCACAATGTAGTAGCAAGGGTAGCTCCAGCATATTACCAACTGAGTAGCTTCCCGCTATCCCTTCCTCCCTGCAGTAACCAAACAGTTGGCAGCCACAGTAAATGTAGCATTGTCTGACAGTTGGCAAAAAAATATACAGATATTAATGCCAAAGGCACACCACCGACTTCCACAGATAGCCTTTAACAGCAGACGTTCCCAAGACACACACTGCGAGAAGCGTTTTATGGAGGGAAAGGGGGCCAAAGACACAAAACAGGAAGACCAAAAATATGCTGTTCAGTAACAGCTTTTCGCCTTCTTCCCCTCTGTGTATAACAAACGCTAGCCAGAGCCGATATGGCTCTGGTGAGCTTGCAGAGCTCCACAAGAGCGATTGCCTCTGACCAGCAGTGACACAACTGCACAAGTGCAACATTCATGCATGCGCAGTTGTGGTGAATGACATTCTGCCATTCACAAGATGGTGGCACCAGCAGAACTGCACATGCACATGAGGTGCACATGCACAGTTCTTGCCCCTGAATGAGGAAGTGACAGCCGAAATAGTGTAGCTGTTACTCCATAGCAGCTGATTGTGGTGGAGTATTTCAAGTTCCATTGTACTTTTGGAAGGATACTTCCAAAAGTCCAACAGAAGGTGCCGCAATCAGCCTTTTTAAGGCAAGAGTTGCCAAAACGGCTGTAAGCTCTACCCACAGCTATAAAAATCGTGATCAAAACAAAATACAAACCTTTATTGTTCCACTGCTGTGATTATGTTTACCTGATCTTCTGTGCCAAAGCAATACCATTCTACAGTAGCTATCATTATCACTATAGATTTTACTTTTATTTGCTGAAAGCTGTAAGCAGTGACGGTGGGGGTAAGTGAATCAGATAAGGAGCAGGTTTATTCTATGAGCTGATATTTATCTTTGTCTCTCCTTGATGTCTCCATGCTGCTTTGTCTAAGCCTTGGCCCCCTGCACAATATTAGAGCTGAGATTCGGTTTACTCACCATGTGTTTCTGTTGTCAAATGACAGTAATTAAGCAGTGTCTGTTCCTTTGAGTTTACTGGCGTCCAGCAACATTCAAGCTTTGAGGCATCAGGTTTTATACTGGCTGCAGAGTGCTTAAATGATGAGATGAGCATTTAAGCAGAAGACAAGTAACAGGAAACAAAATATGGCACTGGAAATGGGGGGGGGGGGTTGGAGTTAAAAGAACATACATGAATTGTTAAAAAAAAAATAAGTAGTCCACTGTAGGACATCCCACCAAAAGCTAAATGGACCTGCAAGAATGTGTGAGCTGACTATAGACAAAAACATGCTTCAAGGAATTGCACAAATGTGCATGTTGACTGACAATTGCAGCATGATTGTGAAGGTATTGAAGCTTGTCAGCTCTCACATTCTTGCTGCTCATTTCACATTAAGATGAAACATTACAGCAGGACATACAAGTAAAAAGAAAACATAACTACTTTATTTTTTTGGCAATCCCAAACAGTTTAGTTAGGGACTAATTTTTCTCCTTTTTAATGAAATTCTATATTTAATGGAATGTTAAAAAATTTAAAAAACTCAAACTACTTGTCAGTGTCATTTTTCCATAATTATAACCTATTTCATAAGCACAATAAGACACTCCAGGGTGTTGGTTGTTATGTGATAACTTGCACGTCTAGGTGTGGAAGGACACATGGACTTCAGCCTCATGCCTTACCACGCACCTAGGCGTGCGATTATGACATAACAACCAACACCCTGTTGGGTCTTATTGCTTACATAAAGGAACTATTCCAATCTACTAGACAGGCTCCAAATAGTTTTGGGGGCTAAGAAGGGATTGGAGGATGGCTATTTTTTTGGTTTTGGGAAGGGTGGAGGACATCTAATAGAATCATGGGTCATGGAGAATTAAAATAGTTTGCATAGTATCTTCTGCTGTTAAAACTGTACATGTATTCTCTTTTGATATAATCCTATATGTCTCTATCTAATAGGAAACCTTAAGCAGGCACAGTTTGCAATTTCTACCAGTTCTTTCATATGAATTCTACCCAGGTTATTTCTCCATTCAGGCAACATTTGTAATCCAGAGTTTCAGCTTTGTCTGTCCAATAAGACTCTCTTACTAACAGTATTGTTATTCACATTTCCACCTTTGGGTGACTTTTCGCTCTCTCCAGTCCCACAAACCTTAGCACTGAGACTCTGTGTTTCTTACTTTTAAAATGGCATGCCACAGCAGATGATGCATCTCCACTTCTGATGTCACTTTTGTGTTTATTGATATATTCTCAATGGTTTCATAATTTTGTCTATATATGCCAGAGCACAGGGGCATCTTAAAAGATATACCATCTGCTCTCTTTAGCATGTAATAAATTGTTGAATTTGAACCTCTTCCTTTCTGTTAAAACTGGAAATTGTTATAGTTCTACAGGTACTGTGACAGTTTTGGCAATTGCCACATGGCCATTATTTGTTCTTCCCCCTGGAATATTGCATTTTCTTTTTTTTTTTTTTTAAATGAATGGCACAACCTGTCACATATGCTTTGTACATTTTTTTTGCAGTTACCATAGGTTTTTCTCTGAAGGTCTTACTGCCTACTTCATTAGATTGCAATATATTCCAGTGTTTTAGAATGACAGACTTTACTTGTCCAAACTTATCTGAGAAATCAGTCTTGTGTCTTGTCTTGAGTACTTCAGTTCCTCCGTAGTTCTTCCCTTTGCTGTGAATCACATTTTCTCTAGCAATTTTCAAAGACCTTTGTTTGTAACCCTGTTTCTGAATCATTCCTTTAGCTCATCTGCAACTTCCATATCATCAGAATTCTTAGTACGGTTTCTTTTCACTCTAACCAACTGTCCATGTGGTATGTTTTCTTTCATATCTGTCTTATGGAAACTATTAGCATGCAATAGAACATTACAGCCAGTTTCTTTATGGTACAGTTTGGTGTTCACACGGGCCACCTATTTATTAGTGCAAAAGTCCAGAAAGTTAATGGACTGTACACTACAGTGGATGCAAAGTTTAAAGTATTCAGTACAGGTATTTAGGCAATAATAGAATAACACAAGGTCCTTCTCCATTCCTGACCAGGCTAGCATGCTAGTCAGGCAACCATATCAGAAGCCCTTGGCTAGCAAACACTACTTTTACTGTCTACTATATAGTAGTGCCAGTAGGAGTGTGTGTGTGTGTGTGTGTGTGTAGGGGTGTGTGTATGTTTGTAGGCATTAGCTCTCCCCTCTTAGCTTACTACTTAGGATGCTAATAATGTGCTCAGAGCTATAGTTTATTTTCTCAGTTTTTCCATTTTTTACCTCCTATGTGGCAAGATCTCACCTTCTACTGGCCTCTCACCTGGTGCCCCATAACGATAAGATGCACTTGGTTTCTTGTGGAACAGGCATTCCATGAGTGTTATAGTGCATACTATTCCAGTGTACCCAATCCGGTGGTGCTGGGTGGAAAGAGAAGTCATATGATCTAAGGTAACTAGAGGTTGTCCTTAAATATCCTCGTACTCACCTCTATGTTATAATGGCAGAAAGATCAGAAAACATTTCTTTAATATTTAACATCACACTCAAAGTATCTATTGTGCCTGAAGGAGAACTGCTTTGAATAATTACATTTGTGAGTACTGTACTTATCATCATTCATCATTTTTTATTTAATGTAATGCACTTTACCAGTTGGTACTCAAGGTGCTTTACAAAGATAAAATCATAAAACAAAAACATACAATAAACATTACTAAAATTTTTTACAATAGGTCAGCTAAACTAATTGGATAAAAAGGCCTGACAAAACAGAAATGTTTTCAGCTCCTGTTTTTCTCTTACATAATGAGGGAAGGAGGGAGTTCCACAGGGCTGGTGCACTGAAGGAAAAAGCCAGAGCGCAAGATGTCTTAAGGCAAACCCTGGGAATCTTGGTCGGTGCCATGGGGAGCCCCACTAGGAGGCGTGTTGGTCCTGGATCCAAATTACAATAGGTTAGCCTCATCTCCTGGATGATCCTCATAACATCTGCAACAGAGTGCTGGTTGAAGTCGGACCAGACAGACTGACTACCCATGACACCCTGCTGATCACTGTATGCTCCATTAGAGGGTGCCAACTGGATCTCCGACCTCATGGTGGCAATCTTATCAGCAAAGAACTGAGTGAATTCATCACACTTTGATTGTGAAAACACTCCCCTGGACTGAAAACATGCAGGATTACACAGCCTGTCAACAGTGCAGAAGAGCTGAGCTGGTCTGTTAATTGTTGCAGCAATCTGCTTGGACAGGAATTCTGACTTCTTACAAGAGATTGCTGATTGATAATCCCTATAATGGAACATTAATATAAGTTTATCCTCCCCAGATCTGCATTTCTGGCAGTGCCACTCCAGCCTTCGACCCCTCATCTTCGTCTCACTGAGAATCCCATCAAACCAGGGGAATCTCTGGTGTGAAGCAAAGGATCAAGCACAGACAGGTGTGATAGAGTCAAGGGCCTCACTAACTGCCCTATTATAGGCTAGAACCAACTCCCCCAGCTCCTCACATGCACTCATCATACCTGAAAGTCCAGCATTGACATCAGACCTTGTGAAATTAAATCTCTTAAAGGGAGTTACTGGACCAGCTCTATAGGGAAAGGTCTATGGAGGGGGGCTTCAAATCAGAATCTCATGGTATGGTGGTCTGACCAAATGACCGCTCCACCATAAGGTCAGTGACCTCCGTTCCCAGCAGGAAAATGAGTGGCCATGTATATGGGGTGCAGAGATAACAACCTGTGTTAGGCCCAATGAACAGCTCAGTTAGAGGATGTCCTGACCAAACTGTGAGAGTTCATCGTCGACCCAGACATTGAAGTCACCCAGAATATACCATCTGGGTGACTCCAACACCCATTCGATGATGAAGTCCATGACTTTTTGCAAGAATTCCTGCCCATCTCCAGGAGTATGGTAGATGAGAAGGATCGTGCAACCTACACCTGCAGCTCCTTTAGCAGCCACACATTCAAAGGACCTCATTGTTCCTACTGGGAGGGCCGTGAGGTTCATGTCCAATTTAAAACAAATTGCCCCACCCACACCCCTACAATCCTTTCTCAGGCAGTGGATCACTGAGTGTCTGAACAGAATTGCTGATTCCAAAGTTGGGCTGGCAATTTTATCGTACCAGGTCTCGATGATGCAAGCCAGATCAGATGTCAAAACAAGATCGGCAATAATTGCCATCTGGTTCTTAATGGATCTGACATTGCACATCACTGCCTGAGAAGGATAGGCAGAAGAGGCTGATCCAGGTATCTGTTCACCAATCGTGGAACCCTTAGGTATGGGTACCAGACAGGGAGGATCCCGTTCTTGGACCCATTTCACCCCAGGGCACCTCCTTGATCCATCACCCTGATCCACCCCTCCCCCAACTATATTCCCTACAGTAGATCCTGCCGACTTCCCTTTCCTTCCCCCACAAGCTGTATCCAATGCCCTCCGTCATCTATAAATGTCTGCTGGCAGTGGGGGACAGTCCAAAGGATGGAAGTTATGGAGTCTACAGGGGGAATAATGCCTAATTTGAGAAAGTTACATCCAACACACATTAGGCCTTATCCAGTTCCAATCACTACTATGCCAACTAAATAAATATTCACTAAGTAGATATTCCACAGTTAACTGACCCATCTTAACAATAACAATTTAAATCTCATACACCCTCCAGACACTCACACTCAAACACACTCCATGTACACTTTCACACTTTTACCCCTCACTCAATCAATTTACCTCCCTAACCCTCCCACACACACAATGCTCTCCCAACAAAAAAAAACTCAAATACAATAAGGAGAGTCCATAAATCTGTGGAGCGGTCTTCACAACAGGTCTCACATTCAAGTCTACAAAACTTGCAGTATCAAAGGGACACTCTCCTCTCTCACATGGAGTGCCTCCTTAACACTCTACGTTCACTGGGCAACAGCAAGTTCCATGAATAGCAGTACCAAAAGAGTCAGCGATATTAAACAGAGTCATAGTAAAAACAGCACAAGGCTCTCACCCCTGTAACTACTCTTTTTTGCTTAGGTCCAGAAAACCTGGCCTTCCAATGCTCTCACAATTTAAGGTTCTTTTCTGGGCCCAATATAAAGTCCTGGACAGTGCTTCCAATGCTGCAAACACCCTGTCAGTCTCTCACATGGACACCACTGACCAGAAAACTCCGGTCCCACAAACAAGCACAAACCCTCTCACAGCCTTAGCCAGCAGTAGTTAGTTCATAAAATATGTTACAGAAGAGAAAACAGCAAATTCCAAACTCTCAAGTCTTGCCTTTCTCTGGGTAGCCTGGCACCATGATGATTAAAAGTTAAGCATCCCTTACCTCCATGTGATAAATGGGGCAAGAATATCATCCAATGGCTATGGAAGTCTATTCAGGTCCATCAGGAATATACAGATTCAATTTCTCCCTTTCTCTCACTGCCAGGAGAACACACAGTCACACGGCAGTCTGTAAGAGGTTTTCCAGGTTGCAGAGGTACTGGATCTCCCTCCCCAGAACAATCACGGGAGTAACACACACATTACACCGCTCCCTAATAGAAACAGATTGAAAATTGATCAGTTATCAGCCAGTAGAACACCTTGATCTCTCATTGGTCTTTAATATGTCCATGGAACTGCAGCAGGGATCACGGAAAACACTACTGGCACCAGAATGCCATTCAGAGAGCACTCATCCTGTTAGCAGACCCAGGACCTCAGGAAGGCTACACACAAATTCCTCTGATGCTGCTTCTATGGATTTAGTCTACAGTATTGTACTCAGTTTACAGGTGAGAACACTGCTCCACAAATAAAACCTCACAAAAAATAAAAAGGCTAAGTCCTGCCTCTTACTCACTCGTGTCCCTAAACTACACTACCCACCTGTTTTACTGGTTTTTATTGTCTTGTCAAAGTAGAGAAAGGGTGTGTTTTTGAATGATTTAACATGACAAAAATGGCTGAAATACATTTAAATACAGTTTTGGGGGGAACAATTGAGGGTTCACAGATAGGTGCTTTCTGTCACTGCCTTTTGGAGGGATTTATCATTACCCAGACAGACAGACAGAAAGAATTGCATTTTTTTTTCAAAGAAGCTCAGAGAATCTTAAATGGTTACACTCTTACAGGCTGCTATACAGGAATGCATTTTTGCTGAACAAGAGATCTTAATATAAAGCAGCTTCTCCCTGTGACATAAATGGAAAGAAAAACAAAATGAAACATGATTTATAGAAAAATTAAAAGTCCATACTGGTTAGAAATTATATCATGATGTATAATCAATACAATATAACATGTAGTTACGAATCACATTCACAAGCAACACACAGCATTAAAACAGTGATAACACCATAGTGGGCTTGGTTTATTAGGTAACAACCAGACCAAGGGGCCGATAAACACAAGGCTGAAGGCCAAGGTATTTCTTACCACTGGTCCAGTTATTACCAAGGGAACCCAACCTACTACTGTATGTTATTATTGCTATTGTACTGGAAAAGTTAATGATTTTTATGCTCTTAAAGGAAGAAAAGACAAGTGGACTCAGCGGTTACAACTTAAAATTTACTTTACTTTACAAAGTTTGTAGAACAGTTACTAGCAGGCAAAATATAAAACTGCAATGCAAAATAGCTGGCATAACATTTATTTCAAAGTTTAAACTTGCAGGCATAACATTTTGTAGAAGATTTTTTACTTAGAGTTTTGTAGAGGTTGTAGTAAAATTGAGCTTTTACTGAGTAAAACAGAACTTAAATGGTGGTGGTTGCTGAGCTAAAATGTCTTTTAACCGGTATACCATTAAAAACATTAAATATGAAGTTAGAAAATTGAATAAGAAGATTAAATTACAGAGTTACTATGTACAATCATGGGGAAACAGCTTATTTTCTAAAGTAGACAGGGCCACTGAAGACATGCTTCTGCAACATTATTTGCAGAGGCTGTGCTGGATGGCACTGATTGGCTCTTGAGTGTGCAGGTGAAAGGGAGCTATTGAGGAGGTTAGTATGCTGATGAATGACAGCATTGATAGCTTCAATCAGTGTAACATCATTGAATGGGGAGAGTTCTTCATTTTCTATTTCAAAAATGATTTCTCGAGGTGGTCTAAAGGTTGCTAATGGTGTTCTGATAAGCTGTTGAGATGATTCCAGTCTACTCCAGTTTGTGAGTTGTTCGGTGGCAGTGCTGCAAGAAGGCAACATTTCAGAGTTATTTATGGTGCATGCTGCCAAGGAAACAGTCTGTAATGCAGTTATTCCTTTTTTATTTATTTATTTATTTATTGAATACTAGGATTACAAAATACCTTTGAACCAACAGTTCATTTACAAAGCTTCTGCATCAAAATACAACCAGTAGAAGAAACAATGATAGAGGAATAGAAACAAACATTATCAAATATAAAATGAATAATTGTGTCATGGAACAGAAATCAGAAAGGGATAAGAATAGATCCGGGAGGGGTAAAGATGGAGGAGAGGAGGCAGGTGGAAGACTAGATTTGCTGGCAAAGGCACCTAGCTTCACCTGAGCTCTTTTCTTTTAGGTTTGCTTGTAAGGACAGAGCAAGGAACAACATTATCAGAGCAAGGGAAAAAATGAAGGCTTCTTTTGGCTAGGCAGATTTACTGTGTGTTACTATTTTCTTCTGTGCTTACAGGTTTATGCAGTAACTCCTTCATTATGATAGACATTCCAAGCTCCTGCTCCCGGTTTGGAGTCATTGTTTTAAGCCATTCTCTCCCAGCTGCCTGGAATAATGTCCAATCCAGACTCAAACTTCAAAGTCTGATCCCCCTAAATAGTTTCAAAAGACTTGCCTGTGACAATCTACGGGACTTCTGTGACTGCAGCTAATAAAAGGCCTACTTCCTACCCAGTATGTTGCAATGACCGCTCTTTTCTCCAGTCCCCACCCCTTCTGTCACCCCTACCTGCCTACTCTTTATATTTCCACTCCCCAATTTCCTCCTCCCCTCACTCTCTCCATGTTATCTTACCATCACCTCCCTATCTACCCCAAGTCGGTATCTTACACTATCATTATTCCCCAGTCCCTTCTCTTACCCACACTATCAGTTATCTATTCCTTATTTCTTCTCTATATCTCCTCTCCCTGTCCCTCTTATAGTGACCTTGCCCTAGCCATCCTAGCTATCCCACTACCCTCAGTTGTCCCACTTCCTCCTCCCCTTTGTTGTCTGCCCCTCCTACCCCCACCCCACTTGTCGTCTGCCCCTCCTTCCCTCTGACCATATCCTAAACAATGTTTACACCCAACAGTGCTCATTATCATTACTATCTTTGCTGCTTTTGGAGTTTCTATTGCTTTCACAAGGTGCTGCCTTGTTACTCAGTGTTTACCATGTATTTATCTCCAAGGGTTAGTGTACCTCTGTATATATGGTGTAAATGATAAAGTTCTCCATTTTATCCTAGATATTCATCTGTATACTGTTTAATGTATTTTTTGAATATGTCTGTGTATATTGTCCTTGTTGTTAATCAGGACCTCCTTGTAAATGAGCCTGCTCAATGGAGTTTTTATCGTTCCAATAAACTTGAACTTGAACTTGAAGGTTTTGTTACTGTTTTTTGCTTACATTTTACTGCTTTATTGTTCTCTGATTCAAATTGCTTTTGCAGGGTATACTTTCTGCTACATTGTTACAGGGTGTGCCTACAGCTTTGTTACTGTTTTGTGCTTACAGAAAACTGCTTTATCGTCTCTAATTCAGATTGTTTCTTTGCAGGGTATATTTTCTGTGGAATTGTTTAAGGTTGTGCCTATCCGTTTTTGTTACTGTATTGTGCCAACAGGTGTTACAGTATACTGCTTTATTTTTTCTCTGACCAAAATAGTTTTTTTTTGCACTGTATATTTTCTGCTAAATAGTTACAGGGTGTGCTTGAAAGTTGATACTGTGTTATGCTTACAGATTATTGTTTTATTTTTCTCCTTTTCAATGTTCAAGGTATATTTTCTGTTAAATTGTTGCACAGGTTGTGCTTACAGGTTTTGTTACTTTTTGTGCTTACAGATTACTGCTTAATTTTTCTCTGTAGCAAAGTGTTTTTTGTAGGTTATATCTTCGGTTAAATTGTTACAGGTGGTGCTTACAGGTTTAGTTACTTTTTGTGCTTACAGGTTTTTAGCTGTCATTAGGCTACGCTTTCAGGGCTAATTACAGGAGCACATATGAGATACAGACTGAGGGATAGCATCTGCATTTGTTGTTGGCTGATTGTTTCTGCTCTTACCTCTTTGTTTCTTTTGTCCATGGTTCTTCTTTTTCAGCAGGGGAAGGGCTCATCCATGCACCCCCATCTCAACCACCCCATGCTACACTCCTTCTACACAGTAGCACAGTTGTGTTTTCCTGTAGCGAAGCTGGAAGGGAAGGATTAGAGGGGCATCCACACTGTGACTTCACTTAAAGAGACACAATTAATTTAACTTGTTATAAAAAGTTATACAAAAACACACAAACCAAAAAAAAAGACATTAAAAAATTACATTTTTGCTTTAATTTTCCTTCTAATTACTCAGACCAGGTTATAAACTCAGCAGCTTAACTGGGAGGGATATTATTAACTGCAGGTACTGTGGGACACTTTTCAAAAGAGAAGTTATACAGTATACAGGACGCTGTCCTACATGCTGGACCATTTGAGATCTAAGCGCTCAGCTCTGGGCAGCATGGGCAGAGAATGAGTGCCTCAAATTGCATATTCAGGAGGAAATGTATTAAAAGAACCACCCACCATTTCCCCAACATCCAACTGAAGCACCTCAACCACAGAGGGTAGTTGGTCTGGGAGGCTGGCAGGTGGTTAGGAGGGGCAAATCAGATGCCCCATCACTCAGTGCTCACCAGCGTATCACCTCCACAAACCATATAACAGGTATCTGCCTCTATCTCTGAAATCAATCAAAGGTGCAGAGGACACTGCAGAGCAGAACACTACAGCACAGGAGCTAGCACAACAAAACTCACCCATAATAGGGACCAAAACAAAAAAGGCAAAAAGGAAATCCAAAACACTTCTGATCATAGGAGACTCCATGATTCAGGGAGTTGTTTCTTACCTCTGGCCAGGGGTAATGGGCAGATGTCTCCCAGGTACATCAGTGTGGAGAGACACTGATCACATTACTAAAGTCATGCAGGAAGCAGGAGAAAACATTGACGTCCTGGTACACATAGGAACTAACAATCTCACCAGTTGGTTAGTTGTGGAAACCAAGGAAAACCTGACCAGGCTGGGAGACAAACTGTCATCCATTTCATTTGACATCTCCTTCTCTGAGGTCCTGCCAGTCTGAGAGAGGGGGGCAGACAGTTGGAAGGTCAGATAAGGGGAGATAGGGAAGCTAAACACGTGGCTTAAAGGCTGGTGCCAGGAAAAATGACACAAATTTGTAGGCAACTGGCAACAGTTTTGGGAATGGAAGTTCTTTAAATTTGATGGGCTGCATCAGACTAAGGAGGGAGTCAATGCATTGGGGCAGAAGTTTGATGTCTTTGCAGAATATTTAAATTAGCAAATGAGGAGAGGGGTGCAGTACCCGATACATCGAATGGGAAGAGCACCCCTTCCCCTCAGCAAGTGATCAAATAGGAGTTCACCGTGTTTGTAGTTCATTAATATATCCAGGTAAGGAAATATGTCTGGCTTCCCATACAACGTGCATGGGGAAAAGCCAGACCTCACTCGACAACTAATGCACCAAAAATCTGACCAATGGAAAATCAGGTACACAAATGCCCGCAGTCTGGGGAAAAAGATCCCAGACCTGGAGGCAACAATAACAGAGGCTAAACTGGATATAATAGCCATTAGCGAGACATGGTTCACCAGTAAGCATACTTGGAAGACTTTAATACCCAGCTATGTACTTTTCAGAAGAGACCAAGGTGAAAAAAAGGGGAGGGTAATGACTTTTTATGTCAATGAAAATATCAAAGCTATAGAAATTCAGAATACACATAAGAAGCCAGAAGAACTGTGGGTCACCTTGGAAACAGGTAATTAACAGCCATACGAACTGGGGTCAGCTGCAGGCCTCCAGACCAGGAGGAGGACATAGGCAAATTACTGCTAGATATACAAAACATGACAGCTAAAGGGGAGGTTCTGATAATCAGAGACTTCAACATGACGGATACAGATTGGTCCATACCAGCAGGAACCTCCACCAGAACTAGGGACATAGTAGATTATCTGAAGGGGGAGGGCCTCAAACAATTGGTACAACAACCCACAAGAGACAGGGCTATCCTGGATCTAGTACTGACTTACGGGGAAAGGATCACAGATCTCCAGGTAGAAGGTCACCTGGGGCCAGTGACCATCACATGATTTGGTTCAATTTGGCCACTAGAACCAAATCATCCCATTCCAAGGATAAAATAGGGAACTTCAGAGTAGCTGACTTTGATAAGATGGCCAACAGAGTTAAGCTACCCCTGGCAAGAAGAAATACAGGTGAGGGGGTAAAGGCAAAGTGAGCAATCATTAAATATGCAATACCCGAAACAGCATCCCATTGTGTTAGGGAGAAAAGCAAGGGCAAAAGAAGGAGAAAACCACTTTGGTTCTCAAAAACCACAGTAGAAAAGATCAGAGCCAAAAGGTTGGCCTTCAGGAAATATAAAGGAACGCAGTGGGACAAAGATAAGAAGGCATACCAAACTTCTCTAAGGGAAGCTGGGAAGGCAGTAAGGCAGTCAAAGGCCCAAACTGAGGAAACACTAGCACAAACAGTAAAAGAAGGGGACAAGACATTCTACAGATAATACATTAGTGAAAGGAGAAAGTCCAGAGGAGGTATGCTAAGTTCAAAGGGGATAATTGGGAGTGCTTGAAGGACCAATGAAAAGTATCTATCCTAAATAGATACTTCTGCTCAGTATTTACTGAGAAGGTAGAGTAGGGCACACAGCTCAGCTCCATGGACACAGGGGGGAAGGAGGTGTGCACAAGTCCCTTCACAAAAGAAAGGGTCCTACAAGAGCTTGCTAAGTTCAGAGTGGACAAGGCAATGGGACCTGATGATATACATCCCAAGGCACCAAAGGAGCTAAGGGTGGAACTAGCAGAGCCATTAGCAGAACTGTTTAGTGAGTCTCTGAGCACAGGAGAGGTCCCAGAAGACTGGAGAAGGGCTCACGTGATCCTGCTCCACAAGAGCGGCAGCAGGGAGGAGGCAGGGAACTACAGACCAGTCAGTCTTACCTCAGTAGTGGGCAAGATTTTGGAAGCACTCCTTAAAGAAAGGATAGTGCAACACCTGGAATCCATAATAGCACTGGATCCAAGACAGCATGGGTTTACAACAGGAATGTCCTGTCAAACTAATTTCATAGATTTCTTTGACTGGGTAACCAGAGTGGTAGACCAAGAGGGTGCAGTTGATGTGGCCTACCTTCACTTCAGCAAAGCTTTCAATACTGTTCCAAATACAGTAGCAGCCACAGACACTGCCATCCATTTCCCAAAATTTCTGTGATATTTCCAGATATATTTAATGCTTTCTCCATTTCTACAGTAGGGGCAGCAGAGAGAAACTCTTTAGAAATTTTGCTAAATATCTGGAAATAGCTGGCAACATCTGTGACTACTACTGTACTGTAAAAGATTGATTAATAAGCTGGGTAAGTTTGGGGTGGGTCAGAAGTTGGTCAACTGAGTGGCAAACTGGTTCATGGGCAGAAAAAAGAGACTGGTGGTAAATGGTTTATAGGCAGAAAAGATGCAAGTCACAAGTGGGGTACCTCATTGATCAGTCCTGGGGCCAGTCCTCTTCAATATCTTCATCAGTGACATTGCAGATGGACTGGAGAGTAAGGTTTTCCTGTTTGTAGATGACACCAAGATCTGCAACAGAGTAAATGATCCAGATGGGGTGGGCAGAATGAGAAGAGATCTAGAAAAACTGGCAAAATGGTCTGAAGAGTGGCAACTGGAGTTTAACACAAAGAAGTGCAAGATCGTGCACATAGGGAAGAGAAACCCTGAAGGTACCTATAGGTCAGGAGGGGAGTTGCTGGTAATCACAAGGGAAAAAAGAGACCTAGGCATCATTATCACAGATTACCTGAAATCATCCAAGCAGACCACTAAAGCAGCAGGTAAGGCTAGAGGGATGTTGGGGTGTATTAGTAGGGGCATCACAAGTCAGAAGAGCGAGGTAATAATCCCTCTTTACAAGACACTGTTTAGTCTCCATCTGGAGTACTGCATGCAGTTGTGGAGGCCACATCTGCACAAAGACATTAACAAAATGCAGGTATTCCAGAGAAGGGCAAACAAAATGGTGCAGGGTCTGCATCAGAAAACATGTGAGGACAGATTAATGGAGCTCAATATGTACACCCTAGAGTAAAGGAGGGAGAGAGGCTACATGATTGAAACATTCAAATATCTTAAGGGCATTAACAAAGTGAAAGAGACTAACATGTTTCAATAACAGAAAAATAGCAGGATAAGAGGACACAGCATGAGATTAGAGGAAGGCCGATTAAGGGGGAATGTGAAAAAGTACTTTTTCACCGAAAGGGTGGTGGATGCATGGAATGGCCTGTCTCAGCAAATGGTGGATATGAATACAGTGTAGGGCTTCAAACAGGCATGGACTAGGCATAAGGGAACAATACAGATGAGTACAAATAAATAGGCCATTGACAGAGCAAAGGCCTATGGCAAATTCATAATGTAGAAAAAAATGGGCAGACTGGATGGGCCTTGTGGTCCTTATCTGCCATCAACTTCTTTGTTTCTATGTTAGTCACTAAAGTAACATTGTTATATAAGTGCAAATGGCTACAGTAAGTGCAGGAGGGGCCTGGGTGTACCGAGATAAGGGGAGCAGGGGACAGAAGATAGAGGAGACATACAGTAGGGGATATCGGGTTTGGGAACAAGGAAGCAAAGAAGGGGGGGAGGAAATAGGGCAGGGGAAAGGAGAGAGAAGGGTAAAAATGGGCAGAGATAGAGGGAGAGGGGAGCAAGGAGAGAAGGACGGATGAACACTGCTGGGGTAGTGGTAAGGAGGGGGGAAGATAGGAGGGAGGGGAATGCAGCTAGAGCAGAAAATGGGTGGTCAGAGTGAAATGGAGGGGAGGAAGGTATGGGGAGGAAGACTGAGAGAGGGAGAGGAGCAGGGAGCAGAGGGGTAGAGAGGGAGGGAAGGAGGTGAAGGGGAGGAAAGCATTAAGAGAAAGAAAAGAGTAGGAGTAGTTGGGGTGGATGGGGAGAGGAAAGGTACGCGAAGGATAAGGGGCAGAGATAGAGGAAGAGGGGAGCAAAGAGAGAGAGGTAAGGGAACCAGGTGTAGAGGTGGAGGAGAGGGAGGGGTAAGGGAAGGTAAGCATGTAGAAGAAGACTGAGAGTGGGGAGGGGAGGGAGAGAGACAGGAGATGAGAGGGAGGAGCGGGAGGGAGGGCCTAGCAGGTACAGTCACAGCTGTTAGGATTGGTGAGGTGGTGAAGCAGATTGTGTTTGTAGAGGCCAAGCTTATTCTCATCAATGACTTCCGGAAGGAGTCCATTCAACAGGGAGAGGGCCCTGATGTAGATGGAGCATTGGGCTTGAGAGGTTCGGTAAAGGGGGATCAGGAAGGAGGATTTATTGAAACTGCAGGTGCTCCAGGTGTGAGGGGTGAGCAGCATGTAGGCATGTGATGCTGGTGGGGTAAGTCTGAAGCAAATTTGCTTGGCTAGGAGGCAGATCTGGTAGGCTATTCTCCTTTGGAGGTGGAGCCAAGTAGATAGTTTATAAAGATCACAAGTATGAGTTATTTTCCCAGCCCCAGTGACAAGATGGCAGCAGTTATTAAATGCAGTTTAAATTTTTTTTAAGCTAGTATCAGTAGACATCCCATAGAAAATGAGGCCATAATCAATGATTGATAGGACTGAGATGACTACGGCAATGTGAATAGCCTCAGGAGTTAGGCAGTAGTGGTGGTGATAGAGGATCCCTATCCTTGAATTTATGGTTTTTGAGGTGATTCTAATGTGACAGTTAAAGGTGAGTGAACTGTGAAGTGTAATCACAAGGTATCTGAACTCATGGACTAGATCCAGAGGGACATGGTGATTGTTCAGGATGGTAGGGCTGGCTGATTTATGTTTGCTGTGAGGGTTATAGAACAACATGGCCTTGGGTTCTTTTTGTAGTTCATCAGCAGTTTGTGTTGTTCAAACCAGGTTTTGACAAGGCTAAAATTAGTCTTGAGACCTCGGGAAAGAAGGAGTGGATCTGTGTGCATAGAAAAAAGGAATGCATCATCTGTATAGAGTATCATATCACTGTGGGAGGATGTTGATGACAAGGCTAAAGAGCAACAACACAAGGATGGATCCTCGGGGTACCCCAGAATGCACCGGGAGGCTGTTAGAGAAAGAGTCGCCAATCTTAACTGGTTGGCATCTACCTGTCAGGTAACTGGCAAACCAGTTGGTGACCTCAAGGTCGAGGCCGAGAGTGGGAAGGGAGGTCAACTGGAGCTGTTGATTAATGGTGTCAAAAGCCTTGGTCAAGTCTACATACACTGCACCTAGAATATGTCCTGAGTCCAAGGCTTTCTGAATGAGACTGTTAAATTCAAGCAGGGCAGTGGTAGTACTGTGGGCATTTCTAAAGCCATGCTGCTGAGGACACTGGATATTTTATTTGACTAGGTATTCCGACTGTTGTTCCATCACAATATGTTTGAATGCTTTACAGAGTGGGTGGAGAATTGAGATGGGGTGGTAATTGTTATGAAGAGACCTTTCACCACCTTATGAATGGGTATGACTACAGCAGATTTCCATAGTCAGGGGAACTGTCTGAGGGTGAGCGAGAGGTTTAGGAGTTTGGTGAGTGGGAATAAGATGGCATCTAGTGAGAGGGAAAAAAGTTTTAGATCCAGGGTGTCGCTGCTATATCTGTTTACCTAACACCTTTAGGAGGTATTTTTTGGGATTCAGCGATGGACCCTCTCCTGAAATAGAAGGGATGTGTGTTCGTTGGGGGAGCAGATTTTACAATGTTACCAGACAAAGTAGAATTATCAAGGAAATTGGGGGGGGGGGGACACCACTGAGATCTGTGAAGGAGACATTGAAGGTGTCTGCAATTAATTTAAGGTCCTGAATAACAGTACCTTCAACTGTGAGCATTTACTGGGAAGATTTATTTCCCCATGAAATTTCTGATGTTTTCCCAAAAGGTTTTACTATTTCCCCCCAGGAATTTGTGAGTTTGTGTCAGTAGTAAAGTTGCTTAGCTTTACGAAATGCTTGAGTGCACTGGTTTCGGGCAGCTTTTTACCACTGCACATCAGCTTGGTCACCTGACATTTGTGCACGGTGCCAGAGGCTGTACCTTTCCTTCATCATGGAAATTAGGGCAGGGGTGATCCAAGGATCTGAGGATCCCCTTCGGTTTCTTTTCTTATAAGGGATATACTTATCACATACGTCATTAAACTGCTTAATGAAGTAGTTAAGGGTGAGATCCATGCAGCTCATTGAGTTAAGTGGGGACCAATCAATCTGCACCAGTGAGGCATGGAATTGTGGGAGCTTTCCTTTTTTTAGGATTCGTTGGTAGGAAAGTTTAGGCTTAGATCTGGGTGCTCTATTGGTCCACAGGCAGATGACTGGAGAGTGATCACTCAGGGAGTCTGGTAGGACTTTGGTGCTCATAATTCTGGAGTGGTGCATGGTGAGAATGAAGTCCAGCGAGGAGCTACAACCAGTTCTGTAGTTGATGCCTGTAGGGGAGGGTACCATTTGGGTGATGTCAATTGCAGCAAGAGCATCTTTGTGTGGTTCAGCTTCAGGGGCAAACTAGTTCATATTAAAAGTCCCCCATAACCACCTTGTTAGTTCAGTGTGGAAGGCTATTTGGATATTCTGTAATCAATTGAAAGACAGAGACTTGAACACATGGGGGGATGCAAATGGATTATTATAGTGAGAGATTTTCCATGCTGACCAAGGAATATTTTGATGGCTAGCATTTGGGAGCTGTTGCCATGGGGTGGTAGTGGAAGGATCTGGCCCTTAATGGTATCCTTCAAGTAAATGGCACAACCTCTGCCCTGTTTTCTGATGCAGTCCAGACAAAAACGTACATATCCAGGGATAGATATCGCATTGTCAGGGACCATTGGGGAGAGCCAGGTCTCATTGAGGGTTAGTATATCAGGATTATGTTGCATCATTCAAACTTGCAACTCATCAATATTGGGAAGTAGGCTTCAAATATTAATGGAGGCTAAGGTAAGGGACTGAAGGTTTTTGGGATGAAGGTTGGTTGTTGCTGGGGGACCAGATTTAGGGTGAACATTACCAGATAGTAGTAGGAGGAGAAGGGCAATCCATGAAAAGTAAATGGCAAGGAGCTTCAACATTTTACTTTGTCTCTTTTTGGAGGTTCTAATCTGAGATGTATTACTAACAGGGGAGAGTAGCAGTAATATGTGTGGGTATTCTGGTAGGGGGCAGTGGATAGTTAGACACTTAGCAGGGGTGGTGTGAGTGATTGTCCATACATGGGATGCAATTGTGGGTATTGTGCTTGAGGTTACACTTCTGAACATAGTAAAATATGTTTGCAGCAAGGCAGGAGTGCTGTTAGTGCAGCTGAGTGGTAGAAAGATGAGAACAGGAAGGAGCAGAGTTAGATGGAAGTGTTTCATATTAAGTGGTGCTAGGGGGGATAGTTGGGATAAGATATGAATGAGAAGGATGGAGGGAAACCACACTACAGTTGGATGAGTAGGAATGAAGGGGAGGGGATTAATCAGGTAGAAATGGCCTGACTATGTGTATGCAGGGGGGGTAAGCAGTGCAGGCAGATGCTGTCTGTATTGCACTAAGAATTGGTGGAGTATCACTTTAAGGGAAGTTGTGGATGATGAGCACAGTTTAACAGAAAGAAGATAGTGAGCATATCCCCGTGTGTCAAAAATGTATTTAATAGAGGTCAGGGCTGGGGAGGGCGGTCGGGGCTGGGGATGGCTGGCTGGACAAAAATCTAATTAGTAAATAAAAAGCCGTAGCAGGCTAAGCATAAACTGAGCACCAAGGCACCGAAAAACAGTGGTTCAAAGACAGTCCAATAGCACATGAGTAGAAAAATTGCTTCTGCCAATTTGGACCCAAAACCTTTTTGTCTTCCTTCTGGCCACTACCACTGACTCAATCTTTTATGCAGTCCATGGTTTCTAGTGGATTCCATATAGCCCTTTTTTTCTTTACATGGTGTACATTCACGTCTAGTACATCACTGATCACTGACCACACCAGCTCCAATAAGGTTAGGCACAGATAAATTACATTTGTATAGCATGTCTTTGTCAGTATCAAGGGCAGGCATTGTCTGTAAATGATGCACTTGCATCTACAAGGGTCACAATGCTTTGTGAATGATCCTACATGGTGCATAGTGGTAGCCATGTGAGATTCAGTGAACAACATGATAGTTTCAAGTCCTGAAAGACATCTTAGATATTTATTTCCCCACATGTCAATCAATCAATCAATCAATCAATCACAATCTTTATTTAACCAGGTGGACACCATTGAGCAAGCTCACTTTCGAGGTGGACCTGGGACATACAAATAGGAGAATACAATTTTGGTAAAGAACAACAATGCAAAAACAGTTTCATGTACAGCAATTGGGCATAGGCAATACAAATGTAAATAAAAAGTGCTGCTTAATATACAACATTATTTTACAAACAAGCAGTGCGAACAGCGCAGACTGAATTGCAAAAACATACAAACAGACAGTATTTACAGAAGAGGTGCAAATAAGGATGATCCATTTGGCTCACCCTGAGGAACATAGTAGTGAGATGAGTTCAAAGTGTGGGGGGAAGGAGGGAGGACAGAAAAAAAGACAAAAAAAGAGGTTAAGGAGTCACAGGTAAGAGGATATGAGTTATTTATATATATGAGGTGCATGTAGGCTCTGGGAGTAACACGTGTTCATTATGTTCGGTTTATATGCATCTCTGTATCACACACAAACATTCTAAAGCCTCAAAACCAGTTCAAGGCATCATGTGTTATAAAATCCTTTTCTGCAGCAGTCTGATGAGGATTTACCAGAACCAAAAGTATGTTCCAGACAGGTTTTTACATCTGATCCAGTATAGACTTTTAGGATTACAAACTACAGAATCAGGCTTTTCCCTTTTGACACTCCTCAGTGTAGTCACTGTTATAGTACAATAGCAGGTCAGCTCTAGAGGAAATAAGACATGTATTGATCTGAGAGGTAGCATACAAACAGGCATTTTAGAAGAAAACTGGTGTTTAGGATCCATACATGGATAATAGAAGGGAGGAAATATCCCAACTTTTTTTTCTTCTGCATCTCTTCAATCCACATGCGTACACTATAAAGCCTCAAATACAGGATCAGAAATCATGGGCATGCAAATGCTTGTATGGGGAAGGCTGACATGATTTTGTTAGAAAGAAAGACATATGTTGGTTTATTTATTAATTTATCAATTTAGATGCTCACACACCAGGACATCCCCATTTAGGGACAGACAACTATTTTTCAAGAGGGCCCAAGTGGCCGTTGCAGTAGCAGAAAAGGTACATGAAAATTACCATTTATGAAAAAGTGGATTATGATGGAAATTTGCAAAATCAGAAGAGTACAGAGTTAACCTTGAGTTGACAAGGATATAGTAAAAGAGTGGCATAAGTTAAGAAGTAGGTAAGTACAGAATAGGATGGCCTCATACCAGCAAACACTGGGGCTTTGAAAATGTTGGAATAGTCTTTTTTATGAAGGAAACATGTTGATGATATTTTAAATGTACTCAAGCAGGGCACTGCAAGTTGTCACTGCTACTATGTCAAAGACCTTAAAACAAATATTAAGGTCAGGGTTAAATACTAGATAGTGATGAAATGAAGAAAAGGTCAACCAAGCACATGGGTAATTGCAGAAAGACTGATCAGTTGCTTTGTCTTCATAGTGTACTAGTATGACACATCTGAACATTGCAGCTAGAGAGAGTCACTGAGGGGGTACTGCTCTCTCTCTCTCTCTTTCTCTCTCTCTCTCTCTCTCTCTTTCTCCATCATTAATCATGTCAAACAGATCACCAGTTCCACATTGGGAATTTGTTGCTTCCTGGTTCATTTTGGTCAATCAAGAATGGCCAAAAAAATCCAGTGAACTATGGCATCAGTTATGTCAGTTAGTTCTCTTCTGAGGTTTAGTTAATCAGCAGGTAAAAAAAGCAATCACTTGTACAGCCTGGGGGCCCATGATGCATTAGAATAATTTATAATTTACATAATTATTAATTCCTCAAAGACGAATATTGCTGAAGTTAAGCTATATGACTTGTACTCGAGAACTCTGTGGTTATTTCCAGTTTAAGCTAACTTGCAGACTACTGTAAACTTAACTGAGCAGTCCAGTCTTGTGCAAGTGGGCATACCGGTGGGGTGCAGCTTAGCATACAGTTGTTCAAATAGAGATAGTGGGATACCATAGATTACAAATTGCTGTTTTAGAGAAAATAAAAGCTATTTAAGAATAAAAACTGTACCTTCTTTGGTGCAATTATTGATAAGAAAAATGTGTTCCCAATATTCAAGGCCATGGAGTAAGTAATTAGGTCCCTGTGTCATTGCTATATACAGGTAAATTAAATTGCATTGGGGTGACTCTTGGAGGTACCTGAAGAGGCTGTGTTAGTATGCAAAAATAAATGACTGCACAATAATAAACAGCTAAAGTACTAGTCTTCAAATGTTTTGGAAATAGACTGCACAGACCTATGGTGGGGTGGTGCATGGCAACTGCAAAGGACATTGTTTTGTTCATAACAAGACACGCTCATATCATTTAAGGGTAATGCACAATTTGGTAAACTGTCATCAGCCCTGTCCCAACAGAAATCAACCAGCTTCACATTAGCCAGCAGACAGATGTCCCCAAATTATGGCACTAGTTCTCTGGACGCTACTCCTATGCCAGGAGATACTTAGGATGAGCCAATTCATTGCCATGTGTCTAGACATGTCACCCTGACAAGTGACAATTTATATTTCACTCATCTGACTGATTAACACCATCTAATTAGAATCCACAACTGATAGCAAAAGCAGGATGTGTTCCTTCTAGAACTGGACACATAACAGTGAACTGCTACTGCAGCCAAAATGGAAAGCACAAAATGATTTCTCAATCATGCACTGCACAAATAATTAAAATACACATAAAACAGAGAAACAGGGCACTGGACCAAGTTCTCAGACTGTACAGGAAATATGCAGGAATGGATGATATTACAGGATCTTTCTTTCTTTCTTTCTTTCTTTCTTTCTTTCTTGCTTTCTTGCTTTCTTGCTTTCGTTCTTTTTTCTTTCCTTCCTTCCTTCCTTGCTTACCTTTAATGGATTAGTAGGACTGCAGGATGAAAGACTAGAGGATTCTGGGCCTCAGGTGGACTGGGTAAAGGTTGAACTTGCCCAGAAGTAGAGGCAGGGCACCAGATCTGGGTCTAGCACAGGTACGCCTGTGGGTCTGGGTCTCCTATGAGATCTTACAGCAACCAGGAAGAGACATAGAGCTGCAGAGGAGAGCAGCCAAGGTGCACATAGATAGACCAGCAGAGCAGAGACAATGTAACAATAGAACCTATACTTGTAAAGAGTCCAAATAGTATGTTAGTTGCTAGCATGTGCTATAAACCATATTATCTGAAAACTGTGTGCTTTCAGCATGTAAATTTAGTACAATTAAGATGAGGTCTACTAGCAAAAACACTGCAGTTGTCACCAACTTTATGTTTCATTTATTTCATATTCAAATGAAACTTGAATTTGAAGTCATTGCATTCTGCATTATGGAAAGTATTTTGAGGAAGACAGGAGTTTCTCTCCTTACAGTACAATTCCTCTATAGCTGAGCCTACTGTAATTCTGGAACTGAAGACATAATTCTCTTCAGCAACAAAATGTATTGTCATAAGCAGGGCACTGTGAACTCATTTCCAGACAACCTCTGCTGTAAGAGACTTAGTAACATAGTCACTTATGGTTGGAAGGGACACTTGGTCCATCATGGCTGCCCATCTGCTTCATGATCAGTTATAAAAGAAATTATTCTGTGCAACCATGTTCAAATTCATAGGGATTCCATACCCACTCTACAGTACAGGGATCCCTGTGATTCCTTTGGTATGCAGAAATTCATCAGACTTACCTTGAAGACATGTACTGTCTTCATATCCACTCTTCCCTCTTTGCTGCTAGTCTGTTGCACAGATTCACCACACTCTGGGAGTCAAAGTACCCCCTAATATTACCCCTGAATTTACCTTCAGAAGGAGGTGGGGAACTATAGACTGTTAAGCCCGATGTCGGTGGTGGGTAAACTTGTGGAAACACTGCTAAGAGAAAGGATTTTGGAAAACCTTGCAGTCAGTGGATTGCAGGATCCAAGGAGGCATGGGTTCATAAGGGGGAGATCTAGCCAGGCAAATCTGATTGACTTCTTCAGCTGGGTGCCCAAGGAAGTGGATCAGGGAGGAGCAGTGAATGTGGCCTACCTAGATTTCAGTAAGGCCTTCGACATTGTTCCATACAAAAGACTGGTAAACAAGCTGGGCAGCCTGGGAGTGGTTGCAAAAGTAATAACATGGATACAAACTTGACTGAGTAAAAGAAAACAGAGGTTGATGGTAATGGGGTAAACTCAGATGAAGGAGAGGTGACCAGAAGGGTGCCACAGGGTCAGTTCTGGGACCAATCCTCTTCAATGTCTTCATTAGCGACATCACAGAAGGGCTGGAATGGAAAGTATGCCTGTTGGCAGATGATACAGAAATCTGCAACAGCGTGGATACACCTGGGTTGGGGGAGGCAGATAAAATGAGGAATGACCTGAAAAAACTGGAGGAATGGTCAAGGGCATGGCAGCTAGGCTTCAATGCTAAAAAGTGTAAAGTCATGCACATAGGGCACAGGAACCCAAAGGCAACTTATCAATTGCTGGGGAGGAGGTGACAACAACATAACTGGAAAGCGATCTGGGGGTCACCATATCTGGTGACCTGAAGGTGGCAAGGCAGTGTGAGAAGGCAATAGGAAAGGCTAGTAGAATGCTGGAGTGCGTAGGGAGGGGTATCACAAGCAGAAAGAGGGAGGTGGTGTTGCCCCTGTATAGATTTATGGTGAGGCCCCACCTTGAGTGCTGTGTCCAGTTTTGGAGGCCCCTTCTCAAGAAAGGCATAGATCACATAGAGGCGGTACAGAGGAGGGCAACCAAAATGGTGCATGGCCTACATCAGAAGCACAAAGAGGAAATTCTCAAGGAATGAAATATGTACCCTCTGGAGGATAGAAGGGAAAGGGAGACATGATAGAAACATTCAAAGACCTCAAGGGTATCAGTAAGATATAGGAGGGTGGCATTTTACATAGAAAGCGATGCTCAAGAACAAGGGGTGTGATGTGAAGCTGGAAGGGAGAGACTCAGAGATGTGAGGGAGTACTTCTTATTGGAAAGGGTGGTGGACACCTGGAACAGATTACCAGTAGAGGTGGTAGGAACCAAAATGGTAGCAGGATTCCAGCATGCATGGGAAAGACACAGGGGGACCTTATTAACAGGGCTGGGGGGATAAGGCTGAAGATCAAGTAGGGTCTGCAGTGACACATTAGTTAGGATAATTTTTAGGGCAGACTAGATAGGTCAAGGGGTCTTTTTCTGCCGACAACTTCTATGTTTCTATGTTTCTCTGAGCTTCTGGGTATGTCCACACATTCTGCAGGAGACCACTAGTTCAAACATCTCCATATGTTCAGATTTGTTGATACGCTTTACTACACAGATTACTAAGGTTCAGTTCCCTCTCAGCCTCCTTTTGCCCAGGGTAAACATGTTAAGGGCCTTTAGCCTCTCGTCATAGCTTTTTTCCCTTATAGCCAAAGCAATTTTGTTGGCCATGAAAAGCACCCACTCACCGGCTTTCTTGTTCTTTTTGCATCATAGAGTCCAGAATCGCATGCAGTATTTCAGGTGGTGCATGACCAGGCTCTTGTAAAGTGAAAGGATTATATTATCTGCTCTGCTGGTCACCTCCCATTCATTTGCACACCAGCATTCCACCAGCCCCCTTGACAGCAACCGCACACTGCTTGCCATACTTCAGCTCCTTATCTATTATGATGCTCCAAAGGTTATTTTCCTCCTCCACTGTAACAAGAAAAGTCCCACACAGTGAGTAGGTTTTACATATGTTTTTCCTCACCAGGTACAGCACACTACATTTGGCTACATTAAATCAGAGGCTCCAGCAGTCTGGTCAATCACTCAGAATGTTCACATTCTCCTGAGGTTTGTACCCATCCTCATAGGGCTCCACCATCCTGGTTATCCTTGTAGCATCAGTAAATTTAAGCAGCCTGCTAGAGAACCAAGCTTCCAGATCCATAATGCAAATGGTAAAACAGCAGTTGCACTGTACTGCTCCTTGAGAGATGCCACTGATTATACTTCTTCTCTCAGAGAAGTACTCACTCACCACCCTCTTCTTACTGCTCCCAAGCTGGTTAGCAACCCACCATGAATATATCTCATGCATTCCACATTGCTGTACAGTTGCAACAATTAACATTGTCAGATATTTTCAGATATGTCATGGTATTTTTAAAAAAAGAGTCTCTGGTGGCCCTTCAGAGGTACTGCAGGCAGACAGGAAATCTCTCTCAAGGTACCACAGAAAGATCTGGAGATACCTGACCATCACAACTGGTACAAATGTACTTTGCCCAGAAGCTCAATGGACTTCAAAATGTAATCTAGTTTTGGGCCAAATAGTAAATTACCTTTGAAGGGAGTACTAAGGAAATGGCTCTTCGAGGCCTGATCTGCTGATGAGTTACTTACCCATATTGCCTTCGTCACTGCCATGGTGGCTTCTAAATGGTCTTCAGACAACTGCATAAAATCTATTATAAACTCTGTCAGAAAGCATGCAGATATATAAACAAAAGGGCTTAGAAACAACTTGGGTAATCTCCTGGTAAATCAATTGATAAGGCAGTCATCCATTCGTATAGGGTTCATGGTAGCAGAGCTGAGGCTGTTGAGACCCTTACGATGGACCATAAGACATGGTAGTCATGCCTATTAATTGTGTTTAGCAGGTTGTCATTAACATCAGAATGGGAGATGTCCCTGGATTCAGATCACTGTCTACTGAACCACTTCAGATTACCAAATCAGTATTTGGATGACCCCACCCTCCATTACCAGTGTATCGATAAAACTAACTTTTTTTTTTAAATTTTTATTTATTTAAGACTGAGATTAATACATTTGAATCAGAGACTCTTTTACAAAGGTTCCAAGTCATACAAGTACATAGGACAGAACAGATAACACATAGGTTGCATAAGGTTACAAAGATAACATGGCAAGCATTGTACATAGATACATAGATACATAGACAGTGTCGGCAGATAAGGGCCTATGGCCCACCCAGTCTGCCCATTTGAGCTTGTAAGTTCAGTTTGTTTTCTTAGAAGTCTGTTGCACCTTACCCCTGACCTCCAGAATTCCTTTATGTCTATCCCATGCATTCTTAAATCCTGTGATTGTTTCAGCCCCCACCACTTCCTCTGGCAGGGTGTTCCATTTGTCCACCACCCGTTCTGTGAAGAAATTCTTTCTCATGTTTCCTCTGAATCGTCCTCCCTCCAACTTCATCCCATGCCCTCTAGTCCTGGAACATCTTTTTTGCTTAAAAATAGTGTTTTCCTGCACCCTGTTCCTCCCTGTAAGATACTTGTATGTCTCTATCACATCCCCTCTCTCCCTCCTCTCCTCCAGGGAGTACATGTTCAGTTCCTTCAACCTGTCTTCATAGGACTTGTGATGCAATGCATGCACCATCTTTGTTGCCCTCCTCTGAAAGTTCTCTACCCTGTCTATGTCCTTATGTAGGTATGGTCTCCAGAACTGCACACTGTACTCTAGGTGGGTCCTCACTAGTGTCTTGTATAGCGGAATTATGACCTCCCTTTTCCTGCTGGTAATGCCCCTGCCTATACATCCCAGCATCCTATTTGCTTTACCTGCTGCCTTGTCACACTGTTTCCCTACCCTGAGGTCATCAGAGATGATAACCCCAAGATCCCTTTCCTGCTTGGTGCATGCTATATCCTCACCCCCAACTGATATATTGTGCCAGGGTTTTGTGCCCATACATTATCTTGCACTTCTTTGCATTGAATTTCAACTGCCAAACCCCTGACCATTCTTCAAGTTTCTGCAGGTCGCTTCTCATTGTCTACACCCTCTGGTGTGTCTACTCTGTTACAGAGCTTTGTGTCATCAGCGAACAGTGAAATTCTGCCTTCTAGGTCCTGCGCCATGTCACTGATGAAGATGTTGAATAGAACCGGTCCCAGCACTGATCCCTGTGGTACCCAACTGGTCACTCTTCCCTCTGTGGAGTGACAGCCATTTACCACCACCCTCTGTGTCCTGCCACCCAGCCAGTTACCTACCCACCACACTACTGTCCTGCCCACACCCATATTCCCCAGTTTGTGTAATAGTCTTCTATGTGGCACAGTGTCAAAGGCCTTGCTGAAGTCCAGATAGGCCATGTCCACTGCCCTCCCGATCCACCTCCTAGTCACCCAGTCAAAAATTCAATGAGGTTGGTCTGACATGGCCTCCCCTGGTGAAACCATGCTGCCTTGGGTCCTGTGGTCCATTGACAACCAGATGTTCACCAATCTCTCCTTCAGTAGTGCTTCCATGATCTTCCCCACTACCGAGGTGAGGCTGACTGGTCTGTAGTTCCCTGCTTCCTCTTTGTTCCCACGTTTGTATAAGGGGACTACATCTGCTGTCCTCCAGTCTTTGGGTACCTCCCCTGTTTCCAGTGATCGGCTAGACAGGATAGCGAGAGGTTCAGCCACCACCTCTCTTAGTTCTTTAAGGACCCTGGGGTGCACCCCATCTGGCACCATTGCTTTATCAACTCTTATTACTTCCAGTTCCTTCAGGACCCTTTCTTGTGTAAAGGGACTTGTGTCCATTTCTGCACCATTCTCACCCCCTGTACTCCCTTCAGACCCATTACCCTCCTCTTCCTCAGTAAAGACTGAGCAGAAATACCTGTTCAGTATGTCAGCTTTACTGTTGTCATCCTCCACGCGGCCCCCATCCTCCCCCTTCAGTCTCACTATCCCTCCCTTTGTCTTTCTTTTTTCACTTTTTTGTCTGTGTCTTTCTTTTTTCACTTATGTACCTGTAAAAGGTTTTATGTACCTGTAAAAGGTTTGTAGATTACAATTTGTCAGTGTTAATACATAGGTTACAGAAGTAGTTAATTAAACCTGGTCTTCTAGTACAAGAAATAACTGTGTTACATGAGGTCCCTGCACCCTAACTGATACCCCAGAGGTATACCGCAGACAGTTAGCATTTATGTATTTGTTATACTAACATATAGGATTAAGGACATCTACTGTACAAGAGTAGATGTCAGGATATGTATGACCTTGATTGCTATATGCTATACTTTCTAATATACACATGTATTTCTTGCTTACAAGATGTTAGGACACTTGTGTCCTTGTAGTGTTATGATATATGAGTCAGCATTGCCATCTTCTGATGATTTGTATTACTACACGGCCATGTACACGAACTGTACTTTCTTTGTTTCCACAAAGTGATGACTACAACAAAATTGTATAATGTTATCTAGGACTGTGGAGCCACCTCTAATTTAGCCAATAGGGCTCATCTCTGTAACTAGAAATGTTTCTGTCTTACAGTAACTATGGTAACTATCTTAGGTATATAATGTAAGACATTACATCTTCTACCTCAGAGACCCAGAGATTTCTACTCTCCTTGAGGTATAGGGAATGTATAGCATTGGCTCCCAGTTCCTAATGGTAAGAACTACTTAGGGCAACTGTGATTTTCCTTTTGGTAGTAATAAACAAGATTTATTACTCTTATGCAATGTGTTCTTGATTCCTTGCATTCCCATTATTGCCAAGAACCTGAGAGTGAGGGTTTAGACCTCTTGACAACTGGATTGCAGATCTGAGCTAAATGGATAGTGTTATGTAGAAATACAGGAGTAGAACTGTGTTACGGTGTGGGTTTTACAGATGGACACAGGAGTCAACAGATAAGGTGCAACCCATGTTGGCTTGCAGGATGTTCATTAATCTTGATAAACAATGACTTCTTGCACCATCCAAATAAAAGAAAAGTCAAATGAAAATATTATCAAAAAGAAAAACAAACAAACAACTGTGTTCAATCAAAGTAACACAAGTATAATCCTTACAGCAGGAACGTTCTCTCTCCACTGGTCAGAAGATACTGACCCTATCTGTCTAGTGCCTGTTCAGGTAGGGCTTAACTACCCACCTACCTGAATCAAGTGACACAGCATCATATAAATATAAAACTCTTTTATTAGCTACTAAGACAATTATCTGCATATCATAAAAAGCTCTAATAGATATAAACAATCTGGGGTTATACTTCAGTTGCAAAAATTTGCTTTCCTTAAAGTTTTATACTTTCAAGAATGTTCTCCTGTGTTTGAGTGATAGGTATTTTCATATAAAAAATAGTCCACAAGGGGCGGCTGATTCTCTATAGTGGCTCTCAGTTAACTGCAGAGACTGCTAACAAGCAGACCTTCCCTTTAATCTGCAGGAGCAGTTCAACACCTGAGTACAGGCAACCTCCTTATTTGGACATAATGCTAACATCTACAAATGTGAAGGTTTATACAAAAACTTTCTTTTAGTTTTTATTTTGGGAGTACAGAAATAAGAAGCTTTGAAAACCACTAAATCCTAAAGTTAGTTCTCTTTATCAAGAGCTCTCAAAAGATGGACAGCTTTGTTTATCCCTAGTATCCTGTAGTCTGAACTTTCCAGAAGGTTAGAGCTTGTTTGGACCTGCCCTGAATTAGCCAAGACAGAGTCACCTTTGACATATTGTAAAACTTTATACCCAGAGCTTTAAAGGAACAAAACCCCATTATCGAGAGGTTTGGAAGCAGTGGACACCAGTTTTAGAGCAGCAGGACTAGGCTGCAACACAATTCTAACTGCAGGGACAAGTTGTCAGCTGAAAGTGCAAGCCGTCGACTTTCTTTTTCCCCAGAAAACAGAGGGTTTTAGAAAGGGCTGATTCTCACAAACTAAGAAGTTCTGCACTGAGACTTTGAGGATAACCCTATCCCAGGTGAGCCTATATGTGGCTCAAGTCTTAGATTTTCAAGATTATATGTGCGCTATGCATTTCACGGTAGTGTGCATGATTGTGCAGCCCTCGTGATTGTGCAAACGGTCATGTGGCTGGAATCATTAGAGCTACAAAAGAGAGAGTGCTTGTATTGAAACCCTGCACAGAAAACACACTCTCTTTCTCTAAAACATGAACTAAACATCATTTCAATCCCATGCTACTTTTGGGACTTAACACAAATATTGGTCAGAAAACAATATTTGAATATGACAATATTACAAAGCACTGGCTTCTGCATATATTCTTAATTACAGACAGAGTGTCTGCTTATAGATATTACAAAAACCTACCCAAGGGAAAAACAGAGAAATAAAGTAAGAAGAGGAAAAGAAGTTGGGGGGGGGGGCTGTGTAAGGAAGTGGCCTGCCTCCATACAGAAAAATACAGGGATAGCATTAGAAGAGAAGAGGATAGTGGTTGCAACCAGAGAAAAGATAAAGGATGGGTACATCTATAAAGTGGCAGGGCTTCACACTATCACATTTACCCCCCTTTTTTTTTCAAAGGGAAGGTGTTTCAACAGCTTCCCCCTCCAGTTACCCTGGAAGGGTCGGAACTCCTGCCCACCCACCCACTCTCAGAAGTTTCATCCCAGGGTCCCTCAACAAACACCCTGACATAAAGTATGTCAGTACCAAACATACCCTGGGATATGTAACATCATAAGAATATCACAAAAGGTATATTCAGCAGACTAAGGGACACAACGTCAGTCTTTTATGATCATTCATATTCATGTTCTATAGTCCAACCCTCATACCTTACAAGGGTTGGAGGAGCTCCGGCCCAACCACTCCGTGAAACTCCATCCCAGGGTCCCAAAATCATTAGCACAAAAGTGCCAACACAGCCAACAAAAAAATTAATTCATTACTACATTACCCTGGAATCTTTATCGAGTAACAATTCCTACTCAGAACCATCTATTAAATTCCAGTATCCAGCTATTAATCCATCAGTAATATTCCAATAATTATTTCTTAACATTACCTGATGAAGTCTTGATTTCCGGCCCATATCAAGAAAGGAAATCAGCATTAGCATGTTCACTTCCATTTTTATGCAACACTGTGAACCGGTACGGCTGCAAGGCCAAATACCATCTCATTATGCAGGGCTTTTCCTCCCACATCTGATGCAACCAACAAAGGGGGTGGTGGTCTGTGCCAACTGTAAATTCTGCCCCCAAAGGTAATACTTAAAGGTTTCAATTGCCCATTTAAGTGCCAGAAACTCTTTCTTGATTGTTGCATACCTACACTTCCTTTCATGTAGTTTCCTGCTCTTATAGATAATGGGATTCTCTTCATTATCTATAACTTGTATCAGGACCACCCCCAACCCAACCCCTGATGCATCAGTCTGCACAATAAAGGGTTTTGAAAAATCTGGGCTTCTTAACACTGGATATGCACATAGGGAGGCCTTTATTTGTCTGAAAGCTTCATCACATTCTCCAGTCCATTCTTCTTTGTTAGGATATCATTTTTTAGTTAATTCTGTTAGAGGGCCTGCTACTGCTGAGAATCTGGGGATAAAGCATTGATAGTACCCCGCTAACCCAAAAAAGGCATGGACCTGTTTCTTGGTTAGCGGTATATCATAGGTAGAAACTGCTTCCACCTTGTTTACCTCTGGGTGTATAACCCCGCTCCCGATAATAAAGCCAGGGTATTTGGTCTCGGTCTGCCCCATACAACATTTGGTGGGGTTTATGGATACTCCTGCTTTTTGGATTGCTCCCAGAATTTTCTCTAGATGCTGCAAATGGGTCTCTCAATTGGGGCTAAACACCACCACATCATCCGGATAGGCAGCACAGAAAACTGTATAGGGTTGAAGCATTTGGTCCATGAAACAGTGGAAGGTAGCCAGCGCTCCATGGAGACCAAAGGGCATAGTGATAAATTCAAACAACCCTACAGGGGTACTGAATGCCATTTTCTCTCTAGACTGAGGGGTAAGAGATATCTGCCAGTATCTCTTTGTGAGATCAAGCATAGAGATGTACTTAGCATTCCCCAACTGGTCAATAATGTCATCTATCTTTGGCATAGGCTATCTGTCTAGAAGGGAGATGGCATTTACCCTCTGGAAGGCTAGACACAGGTGGATACCACCTTCCTTTTTATTAACAATTAGTAAAGGAGATGACCAGGTGCTATGAGAAGGCTGAATAATACCCAACCGTTCCATGGATCTTACTTCCTTTACCACTTCTCCCCTTACATGTATGGGTAGACAACAGGGTTTCTGATGTATGGGTGTACTCTGTGTCATTCTGATGTCATGCTCTATGCCAATGGCTAGACCAAGTACATTGGTAAAAGTATCAGTGAAGGTGGTTAACAACTGTTGCAGTTGGGTGTGTTGGTGAGGCGTTATGGTGGGGTTAATTTTTACTTCCTGTATCTGACCAGGGCATTCTAATCTCCTATAGGCTACCTCTAACTCAGATTCTTGAGGTTCTGTCTGAATGTAACAGCTTAGCTTATGGGATTTGGGTCTTTCATACCATAACTTTAGCAGATTGGCATGATCTATCTGCTTACTGCACCTCATATTAGGCAGGTGGACTTCAAAAGTGACCGCTCCTACCTGTCTAATGATTTTGTAAGGGCATTGCCATTTCATCAAAAGCTTGTTCTCACTGGCAGGTAGAAGGAGTAATACCTGATGTCCTATGGAGAATTGTTTATGTCCTATCCCTTTATCATACTCAGCCTTCTGTTGGACTTGCTTGTCTAGTGATGTACGATGGGCCATTGTGACATATTTCTTAAGGCGCTGCCTTAATGCTGCCATATACTGTAACACTCCCTGTTTTCCTAATTGAGAATTTCCTCTCAATGTTCTTTGATAGCAACTAATGGCCTGCGGGGGTTTCAGCTATACAAGAGAGAAAAGGGGGAAAAACCAGTTGAAGCTTGGGGTACTTCTCTGTAGGAAAAAAAGGAGGTAAGGCAGAAATACGTCACAATTTTTTCCCTCCTCATTAACAAACTTATGCAGCATTTTTTTTGAGCATCTGGTTGAACCGTTCCACCAGCCCATCCATTTGAGGATGATATGGGGAGGTTATCACTGCTTGTATTCCCAGTGACCTATAAAGTTCTGTGAGCATCACTGAAGTAAAATTGGTACCCCTGTCAGTTAAGATCACCCTTAGGATGCCCATTCTGCTAAACACCTTAGCCAGAGTTTCTGCAACCCTTTGGGCTGCTACTGTTCTCATCGGAATTACCTCTGGATACCTGGTAGCATAGTCACAAATGACTAGAATAGCTCTATTACCCCTTAGAACTAGTTTCTAAAGGCCCTACCACATCCATGGTAATCCGATCAAAAGGCTGGCTAACCAAGGGTATACTCTGGAGGGGCACCATATCCTTCTTCCCAATTCAGGCTACCTTCTGGCATTCTGGGCAACTCTGAATATATTCAGCCACTTGCGCATGAATACCCAGCCAATAGACTCTATTCAGAATTCTATTCAGAGTGGTGTCCCTCCCAGAATGCCCTGCCAAGGGGATATTATGAGCCAAATGTATGATGTCATTTTGATACTTCTGGGGGACAATTAACTGCATTACGGTATTCCCATTTCTGGGACTGGTACACTCTCTATGCAGGATATCATTTACCAACAGATATCTAGGGGACCCATCATCAATATGTTTTTCAACTTGAGAAAAATATCTAGTTAGTGATACATCTTGTTTCTGGTCATGAGCTATAGTCTCTGGCTTAATGTTCACATGTCCCATAATGTTTTTATTGTGCCAGTCTTTCTTGCCCTTTCTTTTCTCTGCTTTCCCTTTCCTAGCTTACCTGGTGCCTCATATAGTTCTTCTGTAAAGGGAAAGACCTTCTCCAACTGTCCATCTACTAGTTTGGCTTGTGACTGGGATGCTATGGCCACAACAGGTGTTAGCTCATTATTTACCATCAGGGTGAAAAAGTCAGGGTGATCCTGTCCAATAATGACTGGGCAGGTAAATGTGGGACAGTCCCAATGGACACCACTTGGGTACTTCAGTTTATCATTAAATCCACAGATGTAGTTGAATAAAAATGTGTCTCCCCATGTATGCATGTGACCATGGTCCCTCCTCCTGATTTCTCTACCCCTTCTACCAGGTCAGCTAGAACCAGGGTCTGACGGCTTCCAGAGTCTATGATTCCAAGTACCTTATGAGGACCTATCTTAACAGTAGTAATATAGGGTGCCCAGTTTGCTAAGGCCAAATGTTCAAAGTCTCTCTTTACTGTCAGACAATTTCTTATTAGGTGGCCCTTTTTCTGGCATCCATGGCACACTATCTCAGATAGGGGCACCCTCTCCCTTTTCTGTCTTTCTGCTTCTAGATTTGGACTAGCATTATTATTAGAAAAGGTAGTTCTTACCAGATTTGTAGAAGAAGAGGACGCAGGCCCTCCATGATTTCTCCCTATAGCAGGTCTTGCAGCCAAGAAATCCTCTGCCAGAGTAATCATTTTCTCTGCTCCCTCAGTCTTATGCTCTCGAACCCACAATTGGACGTCTTGTGGCAGTATTTTAATGAACTGTTCAATTGTGATGGCTTCCATTATTTATTGAACTGTTTTAGTCCCTGGCTGTAGCCGCTTATCACTCAGATCTTTCAGAAAAGTGTATACCTCCCTCAGGGCAACCGTGGACTGCATTTTCAGGAACCTAAAACATTGCCCATAGGTCTCTTTATTGATGTCGTACCTTTGTAAGATCTCCTTCTTCACAAGTTCATAGTCATCTGCATCTTGTATAGCCAGATGGCTATATATCACTTGGGATCTTCCAGTTAGCTGAGGGTCAAGGTGTACTACCCACTGTTCTTTGAGCCACCCACACATCTGAGCTACCTTCCCAAACATCATAAGCTATGCCTCAATATCATTAGAGTCTTGTAAGTGGGCCAATTTAATGTCTATTGGGCCTTGCGGTCTTTCTGCATGTTCACTTCATATGGCCTGTAGCACCCGCATGGTGTCTGCCCACTTGGCGTCTTGTCTCCTCCAATCAATCTCTCATTCTTTATCAAGCTGAACCTGCCTAACACGTAGCCATTTTAATAGCTCCCCTATATCTTCCACAGGAGCTTGTTCCATGTAAGAAGTGTCTACCTCTTTCTACAGGTCTTCGGTCTCTAAGGGCTGCTCCAAGGACAACTCATCTCCAGGCTCACTGTGCTCTTCCTCAGCCCTCTCCAATAGTTGTCTTTTAATTTTGGGGCATACATCAGGTAAGCCAGCCAGAAACTGTGCCCCATCTGGGATGCCATACTTCTTGTAAGGGTGCCTTGTGCCTTGCCACCCTCTGCGATGCTGCGATGTCCACTTCAAGAATCAGGTAATACCTACCTCAACGTCTCCCAGAGACGAGCAAGACTAAGCAGGCAGAAGAAATCCCACTATGACACCACTTGTTATGATGTGGGTTCTACAGATGGACACAGGAGTCAACAGATAAGGTGCAACCCAAGTTGTCTTGTGGGATGTTTATTAGTCTTCATAAACACTTTCTTCTTGTATCATCCAAATAACAGAAAAGTCAAATGAAAATATTATCAAAATGAAAAAAAAACAACTGTGTTTAAGCAAAGTAACACAAATATAATCCTTACAGTAGGAACCTTCTCTCTCCACTGGTCAGAAGATACTGACCCTATCTGACTAGTGCCTCATCAGGTAGGGCTTAAGTACCCACCTACCTGAATCAGGTGACACAGCATCATTAAAATATAAAACTTATTTATTAGCTACTAAGGCAATTATCTGCATATCATAAAAAGCTCTAATAGATGTAAACTATCTGGGGTTATACTTAAGTTGCAAAAATAAGTTTTCCTTAAAGTTTTATACTTTCAAGAATTTTCTCCTGTGTTTGAGTGATAGGTACTTACATGCAAAAATAGTCAACAAGGGGCCACTGATTCCCTATAGTGGCTCTCAGTTAAATGCAGAGACTGCTAGCAAACAGACCTTCCCTTTAATCTGCAGGAGCAGTTCAACACCTGAGTACAGGCAACCTCCTTATTTGGACATAATGCTAAGATCTACAAATATGAAGGTTTATACAAAAACCTCTCTTTTAGTTTTTATTTTGGGAGTACAGAAATAAGAAGCTTTGAAAACCACTAAATCATAAAGTTAGTTCTCTTTATCAAGAGCTCTCAAAACATGGACAGCTTTGCTTATCCCTAGTATCCTGTAGTCTGAACTTTCCAGAAGGTCAGAGCTTATTTGGACCTGCCCTGAATTATCCAGGACAGAGTCACCTTTGACATATTGTAAAACTTTATACCCAGAGCTTTAAAGGACCAAAACCCCAGTATCTAGAGGTTTGGAAGCAGTGGGCACCAGTTTTTGAACAGCAGGACTAGGCTGAAACACAATTCTAACTGCAGGGAAAAGTTGCTGGCTGAAAAGTGAAAGCCATTGGCTTTCTTTTTCCCAGCAAACAGAAGGCTTTAAAAAGGGCTGATTCTCACATACTAAGCAGTTCTGCACTGCGATTTTGAGGAGAATCCTGTCCCAGGTGAGCCTATATGTGGCTCAAGCATTAGATTTTCAAGATTTTATGTGCGTTATGTGCTTTACGATAGTGCGCATGATCACGTAGCCCTCACAATCGTGCAAAAGGTCGTGTGGCTGGAATCGCTAGCTCTACAACAGAAAGAGTGCTTGTATTGAAACCCTGCAAAGAAAACACACTCTCTCTCTCTCTCTCTCTCTCTCTCTCTCTCTCTCTAAAACATGAACTAAACATTATCTCAGTCCCATGCTACTTGTAGGACTTAACACAATTATGGGTCAGAAAACAATATTTGAATATGACAATATTACTAAGCACTGTCTTCTGCATATCTAAGAAGAGGTAAAGAAGTTGGGGGAGGGGCTATGTAAGGAGGTGGCCTGCCTCCATACAGAAAAATACAGGGATAGCATTAGAAGAGGGGAGGATAGTGGTTGCAACCAGAGAAAATATAAAGGATGGGTACATCTATAAAGTGGCAAGGCTTCACACTGTCACAAACTGAAACTTCTGTCCAGATCAGGGTTAGTGCAGGGGGACAGCAATAGTGATATGGAGAAGCCTTCATGTTCAAGTGGAGCAGCCCAAGAAGGCTTCATCAGTAAGGCAAGAGAGATGGGGGCAGTGGGAAGCAGAGTGTAGGCAGTGCAGGAAGGGGGGAAGAGGAGTTGGGGGAAGGTGATAGGCGGAGATGGGAAGAGGCATATTGGAAGGTTTGAGAGGGTGGTGTAGGGAGGGTTCAGAAGGAAGGGTGGCTGGAAAAGGAGGGTGGAGAAGTGGGATTAGTGCAGAGTTGAACTGGGGGAGAAAAGCAGGTTACCCTGGTCCCCAAGGGATGAGGTAGGAAGTGAGCGAGGGAACATTCATAACGGTACATGCAAGAAAGAGGTAATGATTACAGAAGACATTTATAGATATTCTCCTTAGCCAAATTAGTGTTATTTATTTATTTATTCAAGTCTAGGGTTACAAATACCTTTTAGGCTTTTAAGCTTTTAGGCCTGGTTTGTATTGGCTAATCTTATTTCTTTCTTGCAGGTCCTTAGGTAGTTTGTTAATCCACTTGGGTCCTTGGTAGGAAAGAGATCTCTGTGTTTGAGATGTTCTCTTAAATGACATCACTAGGCCACCCTTTTCTGTGTTTCAGGTCCTAATGGAAGGCTGTGAGGTAATGAATAGTCTGGAAGTTGAACTAGGGATAAGCCCTAACAGGGACTTCTTCGTGAGTAGGCATGACTGGTAAAAAATCTGATTGTTTATGGGGAGCCACCCTGTGTCTTGATAGTGGGTATATGTATGTGTCCAGTGATCAACTCCCAGAGCAAGACAACAGGCTTCATTAATTAGAGTGTTAATCCTATTCTGGACAGTGTTGGAACCTGACCCATAGACAACAAGGCCATAGTCAATGGGGCATAAGACTGAGCAACTTGTGACCAGTTTCAGGGCTTCCAGGGTGGTGATAGAGGACACCCAATTTAGCATTAGCATTTTTTACAACATGGTCAACATGAGTTCCAAATGTTAAGGTGTCATCAAGGTGAACACCGAGATATTTAAAGGTGCCCACCTGATCCAGGGTCTCACCTTTGGATCGTCTGTGTATCTGCAGAGGCCCAAACTTCTTTTTGTTCTCTTGACCTGTGAATAGCATGTTCTTGTTTTTTTTTTTTATAACTGAGCAAGAGTTTGTTATCAGATAACCTTTTTTCGAGCATGAGGAAGTTAAATTACCTTCATCACTGCCATGGTGGCTTCTAGATGTTCTTCAGACAACTGCAGAAAACCTGTTATGGAATCTCTGAGAAAATATGCAGACATATAAACTAAAGACAGATGCTGTTCCATTGTGGAAACTTTTTTTTTTCTTATTCAATGTATCCCTTTCTTTTTGGATGACCTGTGCAAAGTGCTCAAACTCAGGAAATCACTTAAGGGCATTCTCTGAGATGGCCAATACTGGGTTCATCTGCAGGGCAAGGCAAAGTTACTGTAGTTCTTCAACAGTTGTGCATCTTACAAGTCTCTTCTACCAGATATTGACTAAGCTGGTTGTCAAAAAATGAAGTACCAAGGGGTAGGACTGGATAAAATAAGCAAATTCTGTTTTCACTAAAATAAAAAAAAATCCACATATTTCATAGAAGTTCACAGAATGTTATAACACTGTTAATTTGGTCATAACTCAGCCATTTTGCAAATAGAAACCTTACATTACACATGCTTTCTTTTTGAATGGAGTCCAAAGGAGATGTTAAATTTCATGACATAGGGATTAACTGTTTTGAACTTATGAGATCTCAAAGTTTTCCTATTTCTTTTTTTCAAACTTTTCCAAATAAACTCTTCATATACAACTCAGGCACATTTGGAGTTAGATATCTGACAATTGGTGCATGATTTTTTTCAAAGATCTTAGAAATTGCTCAGTGTGAATATGGGCCCCCATATTCAAAGCTGGCCATGTGCACCACTCAGGCGTAAGCGATGTGCAAGACAGTGCACAGCCAGCTGGGTTGCCATATTCAGACAGGCAGTGCACCCTGTCAGAAATGGGGATCACAAGACTACTAGGGAGAGGGAAACACATTATAAACTGCCCAGACTGGCATTAGGGAGGTGGTGGGACCGCTAGACGACCAGGAACTTGGAAAATAAGTTAAACAGTTTATGGATGGGCCTTAGCGTGGGAAGCGGCGTAACTTGACTTGAAGCTGACTGGAAGCTGACAGCTGTTGCTACTAGCTAGCTATGCAGTGCATGACTGGAGGGATCCGATGATTGTGCACCAATGCATGCACTGATAAGGGCAGGGTTTTAAAATTGGTAATTAGCTCCACCATGCCAGCCTTTTTACCACCTTCAAAATCCATCTAATATATCATTATGTCCTCTTGGAAGAAGGTCCCTCATCTGCACTGGTGTAACAGTATAATCTGCACCTTTGCCCTTTCGGATAAGCAATATGCACCATAGTACTCTTAATATAGCCATCAAAACACACACATACCAGTTTGTGTGCCACTATTTATGTTAGCAATGTGATAACCTTCTGAATATCAATGGGGCTTAGTTAAGCAAATTGTAAGTTATAGATTTCAGAACTTTACAATTTAATTATTTATGAAAATGTTCAAAAAATGTGGATGTTTGTAGCATGACTGCTTTTACAGGTACCGCATACATACAAAATGTGTCATGCATACCCTATGTCAGTGTGTTCTGGAAATTAAAAGAGTTGGAGAAGTTTGGTTTATATATAAAAACAGCACTCACCAACAGTTTTATGCCCCTGGTAACCAAAAGGCCTTCAACAGAACTGCATATACAAAAAATGCAAAATTTATTTGTAATAAATATGTGTAAACATGCAAAAACATACCAAACTAAGCAAACTGAGCATTACAAGCATGAAGTGTGCATGTGTGGAATGTTAGATGTTATATTATGAGCAGTGCTGCTTATAACACTTGCTCTGCTTTGTTTGACATATTTGTTATATATACAGTACTGGTTGGCCAACCATGCACAACCAGCCTGTGTTATCACAGAGGGGTTCTTTTTTTAATTCAATAAACTTTATTAAGTTTTAATTTAACAAAAACAATCCAAATATGGGTAACAATTGGGTAACCAGAGGGGTCACCCCATATTGCAGCTAGTTATAGTCTAATACAATGGAATTGTTCTAAGTAGAAATCATGAAATGAAGAAGACTCCGAACTATCTTTAAGACAATAGGGTGAAATCCTCTCATCACTTCCTCCACCCCATTCCCTTCCTCAACATCCCTCCAACCCCCAGAGCAAAGTGCTGTTAGTAAGCCATCCCACTGACACATTAATGAAGAAGGAACTATAGTATTAAATGTTCAGGGCTTCCAGATGGAAAGTAGGGCCTTTTGTGCCCCCCATCTATTCTGGTAGGTCAGGGGCCTGTTGTGCATTGAGCAGATGTGTTTCTTTAACTGGAGAGCTAGTAATATCTCTCTATACCATTCCAGAACTGGTGGGGTGTCATGTCCATCCAATGTCTCATAATTACTAATTTTGCTGTGGCGGAGATCATAGCCATGTAAACTTTCCTAACCTTTAGGGTAGTATGGGGAAAATAATTCAGTAAATAGATCTCTGAAGTGAATAAAAGATCAATGCCCAATATGGGGTCAAGAGAGTGTCTGATTGCTTGCCAAAATACCTGCACATTTGAGCATAACCACAGCATGTGGTACAGGATACCCAAACTATCTCCACAGCTTGGACAAGTAGGGGTGGACACTCTCTCCAGTTTGTGGAGTTTCACTGGTGTAAAGTATAGGTTATGCATGATGTTAAATTGCATGAGACACAATCTATCTTGTTTAATGAATCTATAGGAATTAAGCCAGATTTTCCTCCATAGGTCTACTTCAGAACTTAAAATTAATTTCTGGGTCCAATAGTAACAAATACCCTGAGGTATATTAAAATATAGGGCATGTATTTTTTTGTAAACTATGGAAATCGCATGGGGTTGCTTGGCCAATTGTAGAATTGTAGATAGAGCTACTGTAGAGGGCAGGGGATTCTGAACTTATCCCTTGTAGGAGCCAATGGCTTCTCTAAGTTGTCTGAATTTAAAGATGGTTAATTCGTGCATGTTAAATCTTGCTTGAAAAGTGGGAAAAGAGATTAATTCTCCTTCAGGATACAAGTCTAAGACTTTCCTTCCAGTGAGAATGGGCCAAAAAGAGGATGAAATAGGTTTGTGCCCAATTTTGAAGTGAGGATTGCCCAACAGTGGTTGCTCTAGTGAGATATGCCAGTTAAGGAAGATGTGCAGCTGTAGCTGGTGCAGAGATTTAATAGACCATCCTAAAGGAGTTTTCTTTAGTGGCTTAGGGATTGCATGGGGAGTAGTGTACAATAATGAGGACAGGGTGCAATTGTATTTTGCAGCTAAGTATTTCTCAATTTCCAACCAAATTGGTGTGTATCCTTGAGAACTAACTGCCTGTGTCTCCTGCATCCAATGTGCTAGTCTACTAATGTGTTGAGCACAGAAATATCAAAAAAGGATGGGACAGCCAGTCTGCCTTGTCCTTTTGGAGCAGTAAGTTTAAGATACGACCTTCTGACCTCTTTACCTTGCCACATAAATGTATTAAGCATGGACTGAAGCTTGGTAAACCATTTTTGGGGTAAAAAGCAGCTCAGCATGCCCATTGGGTACAGGAGACGAGGCAGCACATTCATTTTCACCATGTTAATTCTTCCCCAGAGTGACAGCGGTAAGGTTCCCCATCTTTCAAGGTCAGTGTTGAGTGCAATCATTAGCTCTGAAAGGTTGGATTTAATCATGGAGGTAATATCTCTGGTCACATGGATTCTTAAATATAAAAGAGAGTTTGGTTCCCAAGAAAGAGCAAACTCAGCTAGATCTCCTCGAGAGACTTTGTTGTTTAGAGGTAAAACCTTGGTTTTGGAGAGATTGAGCTTATAGTGTGAAATTGTAGAGAAAGTTTCAACTTCCGCTAAAATGGTTGGACTACATTCCTGGGGATCCTCCAAGTGTAAGAGCAGATCATCAGCGTAAGCTGAGAGGGTATACCGCTGTTTTCCTACTTGGATTCCCCAAAGTTTTGGGGACATTATCAGTTTCCTGATCAGAGGCTCTAAATAGAAATTGAATAACAAGGAGGATAAGGGTCAACCTTTTCTAATAACCTGGTAAAGCTGAAAGGGTTCAGAAAGAACACTATTACATTGAATTTGGGCTGATGGAGAAGAATATAGCAACCTAACTCATTTAAGAAAGTCATCTGGGAGACCAAAATGGGACAAAGTAATAAAAAGAAAATCCCAAGAGACTCTGTCAAAAGCTTTCTCGGCGTCCAAGGACACCAGAGCCATTGGGAGCTCTGAGTCCCTGGACACCGAGAGGAGATGCAGTAATTTACACATGTGATCTCCCAATGACCTTCCTATTATAAAACCAATCTGCTCCCTGCCAATTATTGTGGGCAGTATAGGTCCCAGCCTGTTGGCTAGTATTTTGGCAAGGAGCTTAACATTAGTATTGATCAAGGAAATAGGTTAATAACTTTCTGGGTTTTGCGGGTCCTTGCCTTTTTTAGGGATAAGTATAATTATAGCCCCAAGAAAGGATGCCTCTAACAGGCCCTTATTAAACCAGAAGTTGTACACCTCTGATATACAAGCATTGTAGAGGTCATTGGGTATCCAGTGGAAGTTGTTCCACAGCACTCATCACGTCTTCGATATTGATGGGACCACCAAAGGATGAGGTTTGAGAGGGAGATAATTTAGGCATGGGTATTGAATTCAGATAACTAGTTATATCTGCCTCAGAGGGGAGTTTGGCTATGTTTTCTGAGTAGAGATTCTGATAATATTGCCTTAGAATATCTGCTATTTCCCTGGGAGCTGTAACCACGGGTTTGTCTTTGTCTGGCCTAATACCTAGAATAAATTGAGACGCTTCAGCTTGTCATAACCTCATGGCTAATAATTTGTTAGCTTTCTCTCCCATGTCTAGATAGTGAAGCTTTATAAGCTTCAGGTAGAGCTCAGCCCTCTGAGACATTAAGTTGAGATACTTGGCTTGCAAGTCATGAAGCTTAACCCAGTCCTCTTCCGGGGAAAGCCGGTTAATTATGCATTCTAATTGAGTAATTGAGTGAAGTAAGGATTCCAAATGATGCTTAGACTGACAATATTTAATGGCAGCCAAGCGAATACTCTCCCCTCTCAGAGCACATTTCAGAGCTACCCAAACCATGTCGACCCTCATTACGGAACCTCTTTTGATCTCTATAAAATTTGAGACAAAGTCTTTAATATTTTGTAAAGATTTAGGCTGGTGGAGTAGCCGAGTGTTTAACTGCCACAGGGCATCCCTCTTAACGCCTGGCCTTATAAGCAGTAATAGTGATACTGGCGAATGGTCAAAAATAACCTGGCATGTATATTAGAGCTAATGACACCTGGGAGGGCAAATGAACTCATGAGAAGGAAGTCATTTCTATAGAATGTTTTGTGGGAGGAAGAGAAAAAGGTGTATTGGTGATCTTCAGAATTTAAAACTCGCCACACATCTATAAGATCAAGTCCCTTCATGAGTTCATGCAGTGCCCTTTGTGCAGGAGACAGTGCTTGTCTCCAAGAATCTGATCTATCCTTGAGTGAGTGGGGGTGATATTTCAGTCACCCCCTATAATAGTCATTTTTTGGGGTAGCCACCAGTCCTATCAGCTGAGTAAAAAAAGGGGGAATCTATATTTGGCCCATATGCCATTCCCAGTATAACTTGTTGAGATTCCAATAGGCCACATAATATAACATAACGTCTGTCAGGGTCCCATATCTCTTTTTCCAATGCTAAAGGGAATATTTTTATCAATTAATACTGCCACACCACCACGACTAGTGGAAGTCCAAGCTCCATATACTTGCCCTACCCAGGCTTAGCGGAACAAACTGGCATCCTCCTGTCAGAGATGAGTCTCTTGTAAGTAGGCATTCCCTACTTTCAGATGTTGGAGGTGCCGGCTCATAACTTGTCATTTGCAATGATCACAGGCGCCCTTCACATTCCAAGTGAGGAAATTATAAGGGCCACTCATGACATATGTTGAACATCAGAAACGACCTTAATATCTTTTTTAGTGATAATTACCCTAACATCACTTGGCTCTATCCTTAGTTTTAACGTAATATCCCCCCAAAAAGAAAACTTATTCCCTCTAACCGTATTCCTTAATACCAGCTAACAACTAACTATTAACTTTATACACACTATTAAGCTTAACCCCAGTTCTAATCAACCATACTGCTTTATAATACCCGGTGTGTCATATTAGCACAAGCCTGCATCACAATACAACCCCAACCAACTTCAACCCTCCCTCACTGTATAAGCAGTCACATATATGATAAAACACAGCAGTAAAAATAACATACGACATAGTCAGTAAAAGGCCCTGAAGCTGCCTTACTTTGCAGTATGATAGAAAAGGAAATCAAAGTCTAGGGACACAGATTCACCAGTCTTATCTTGTAGATAAACCTCCTCTTGAAAAAAGTACAAAAGAAAATAAAAAAAGGAAAACAAAAAGGGCAAACAAGAATTTCAGCTGCCCCTAAAGATCCTGTTTCTTATACCTTCCTTTTAAAACATCAGGATCAGATCTGAGCATGTTGAGAGCTACTTTGATTGTTTTAATTAGGAGATCTCAACAACAGCTAAATCAAGGGAGATTGATCAGTATCTCAATATGTCCTGGGCTAATGCAAATGTCTACCAGTCTGACCCCCTGCTTAAATGCAGTCTACCCGTGAAGTTATCAGCTGCAGAGATCTTTCTTAGGGGTATAAAGGATTCAGAGGCATACTTGCAGCAGGCAGACTCTCCGTCTCTTCCAGGAGAAATTGGTAACTTAAAGCCCCATAATTGACGCTCGCTGTTTAGCCGTGTTCAGGTCAAGACAGACATCTTTCCTCTCTCACCTTGTTTAAAATTACTTCAACCCAAGTTGTCACATAAAGCTCTTCCTTTTAACAGATCTGGGAATAGCTATTTAAGTTCTTTAAGAGCTTGTTCCTGTGATTCAAATGAGTGCCATTGTTCTCCAGCTTTAACTTGGAGAAGTGCTGGGCACCTCATACGAAAGGATTTCCCCACTGTTATGAGTTTGGAAACAGTTGGTGCATTTCTTGCCTCTTCAGTCTGACCTATTGTGGGAGATCTTGTGTGACCCGGATCTTATGTCCTTCCCACAGCACCTCCTGAAGATCTCTAATTTTAGACGATATGTGTTTTTTTTTGAGAAAGTTTAGCAGCTTGAAGATCAGGGGCCGGGGTGGAGAACCAGGAGGTGGAGGAGGGCGGACAGCTCGATGTGCTAGCTCGATAATATAGGTTGTGCCATTCAGGGATGGTCCTGCTATCCTCTTGCAAAATTTCTGTAGGAATAATGTTGGATTATTGCCCTCTTCTTTTTCAGGCACTCCAGTTATCAGGAGGTTATTCCTCCTACTCCAACCCTCCAAATCCTCAAGCTTGTCCTCAAGTTTCTTTATACTTCGGCCCATTTGAATGGTATCCTGATCAACTTTCCCCTGTTTTTTCTCCAATGAAGTGAGCTTTGCTTCTGTGTCACCCATCTGGATGGAGAGCGACTGCACTGAGGTTTTAGTTTGTGAAGGTCTTCCTAGATATCGGAGATCTTTTCCTGGAGTGGGTGCATTATTTCTAAAAACCTATCTTCCGAGAGGACCGATGTCGAAATGGCAGGCTTAGTCGCACCCGCTGCTTGTTGTTTCTGGCATTTTGCGGCCTTCTCTTTTTCTGGAGTCGGTGGAGGGGAGTGCCGCGGAGGGGCCTTTTTCATGTAAATCTTCATTTCACCACAATACTGTTTCTACAGGAATGCTAAGCTGCGTTTCCCAAAACTGTACCAGGCTGTTTGAAAGTGACTGATTGCTCGAAAACTGGGCAAGTCACCAAAAATCAACAGCAGGGGAGCAGAGCTGTGGGTGAGTACTGCTTCTCTTCAGGCTGCCATCACATGAACCCATCACAAAGGGGTTTTGATTACAATACATCAGACCTCAAAAGAAAAACTTGAGAGATCTGATGTAATCAGAAGCCCAAGATGATGGCATAGGCTGGTTGGGTATGTGGTTGCCTATTACTTTTTTCTTTATAGTGCATAGTTTTTTCTTTAGTTATAATTTAAAAAAAAAAGGAAGTGTCCTGCAGCAACAGCAAAGGTGCCAGCAGTTTCAGTTCAGAGCTTGAACTGATTGCTGTACTCATGGTGCATGTATCAGCACTGTGAGAAAAAACAGCTGCCTTGAGGATTTATAGTCAGTTGGAACCTTGTTGTATGACAGAAGGGTACAGCTCCATTCCATGACTTTTGCTGTGGAACATAAAGGTTTTAGCTGGCATGGAAATCCATGCAGAACAAGCCTTCACTGTACACTATAAATAAATGATGTGATTCTTGGGTATATCTAGTGCTATTGAGTGCCTTTTTTGGTGCAAGCAAAACATGGTCAGGTGTGCTCAGGTAATAATGGCTGGTGCTCTTTCTGAAGTGGATGACGTCCAACAGAATTTCCAAACAAGAAAGGAAAGGCACCCAAACAGTGCAAGAACCAGTAGATTTATGCCAAATATGGGATATATAGCATCTCCTCTATATGCTTTTTTTGATGACCTGGCAACCAGGAACAGGTGGTGAGTGTTGCTACTTTTTGTAAATAATTCATACATTTATTTAACTTACACCATCACCCTGGGAGTGGCCACCCTTTCTGATCCAGCACTGAGAACTTTGGCTTAGTAGTGTAGCATTTAGAGTGGAAATACTGCCAGTTTCTGACTGGCAACAATTTGCACAAAAATTCATGGAAGCGTAAGTACAGTAATGCCACTACATTTCCCCATGTGGAATTAAACTTTCACAAAGCACTTATGACCACTGCACCATTTAGCTGAACTGAGTTCTTTGCAGTCCTATAGTTCCTTTTCCGATGGCTGTTTTTTTCCCCAACCTGCTTTTGTACCTCAGCTTGCCCAGATGGACTCGGTAGACCTGCTTGTCACACTAATTTTCTACTTGTTTTTCATAGAAAACATCCCTTAAAAAGAGAGTCACCTTTTTTATTCCCTGTATGACCTTCCTCTTTGGAATTGCCAGAATTTCTCCTTCTTGGTTCCCTGGACATAGTCTTTCTCCACAGGTTCTCTGTGAGTGCCTCTCAGTCCAGAACCTCTAAGTGCATTGAGCACTCAGATCAGTCAATGTTCCTATATTAGACTGGAAGGTGTGAAAGAAATTTTGGGCTTTGACTTGCCTGACTGCCTTAATGGAGAGGCAAAGCAATATGACATGGAAATAAGCAGAGACAGTGGTATCCTTGATTCACTCCGGCATGATGGACTCAGGCAGCTTGTGCTTGATCTCATCAGAGACAGGGCAATTCTAGATCTGGTAATAACCAATGGGGATTGAATCACAGATGTCCAGGTAGAAGGACAACATGGATCCAGTGATCACAACATTGTGTGGGTCAGCATAGGGACAGAGACTCAGTAAAGTCATAGTAGGACCAAGGTTTTGGATTTCAGAAATGCTGACTTCATGGAAATGGGGAAGAACATCAACAGAGCCCTTGAGCGAACAGGGACAGGAGGGGATGTGGAAGAACAGTGGGAGCATCTAAAGGAATCCTGATTGGAAGTAACAAACCAATGCATCAGATTGGTATCCAAAGGCAAGAGAAGGAGAAAGTCACTGTGGTTCTCAAGACAGATGGCAGAAAAGGTCAGGGCAAAAAGGAAAGTGATCTGGAAATATAAGGAGACACAAAGGGAGGAGGACAAGGAGGGGTACCCAGAGTGTCTACGGGAAGAAGAAATGCAGTAAGGAGAGCAATGGCATGGGCTGAGCAATGTTAGCACAGTCAGTTAAGAAAGGGGGTAAGACATTCTTCAGGAACATCAGTGAAAGTAGGAAACACAAGGGGCTGATTGCTATGCTCAAGGAAGACGGAGGGGAATGCAAGGAGGGTTATATGGAAAAGACAGAAATACTGAATAAATATATTCTGTTTAGTATCCATAGAAGAGAGGGAGAGACAGAGGCCACAGCACTGCAGCAGTTGCCAAGGGGGCAAAGCAGTGGACAGTAGTCATTCACAGGGGAAAGAGTCCTACAGGAGCTCAAGCAACTGAAGGTGGACAAAGCAATGGGATCAAATGGCATACACCCAAGCATATTAAGAGAACTGCTAAAGTAGGTAGGAGAACCTCTGGAAGCCATGTTCACCGAGTCATTCAACACAGGGGTGGTACCAGAGAATTGGAGGTGGGCACGTGTGGTACCTCCACACAAATCAGGTAGCAGGGAAGAAGTGGAGAAATATTGGCCAGTCAGCCTCAACTCAGTAATGGTGAAGATAATGGAGGCACTACTTGAAGGATTGTGGGACATGTAGAAGTCATTGGTGCTCAGGGCCCTACAGCTGTTGCATTTTACATAACTTATGAATTGAAACGGCACTGAGCAAATGCTAAAAAACTGCAGATCTGTGAAATAATCCCCCAGCCTATCTTGATCAGTGTCAGCTTTAAGTCTTACACACCAGCCATAACCCGCTATAAAGAATGGGGGATTATGTCACAGATCTGCATTTTTTAACACCAGCTTAGTGCCGTTTCAATTCATAAGTTATGTAAACGTGACAGCTGTAGATGGGGTAAAACTAATTCTATTTTACTTTTCATAATAATTCCATACCGCATGGTACTTGAGACTGTGTGTCTTTGTGGGAATGCCATTGTCTGCCATACCGCCCATCTAGCAGCTCTCGGTCTCCAGATCGGAATCCAGCTTGGCTAACAAAATAAATATCATTTTCCTTCATCTTGCACCAGGTCAAGTGTGTATAGTTATGCACACGGAAATAAAATCAGCTGTGGGAACAAGGTGAGTGCAATTCAGAACTGAACGGTATATGCTACATGTTCCACTCCAAAGGAAACACCCACAATCCAGTAGTGAGGAATTTAACTTGTTATGTTTTGCTTTTTAATGAATGATGCATCAGCATTTGAATTTTAACATATATTGTGAGCACAGTACTAGGACGAGGGCTAAACAAACACTCAGCATGGTGATATAAAAATGTCAGTCACGAAGGGTGTGCAGGACCACGTGGTTTCCATTCATAGAAATGGTCCAGTGAAATGGGTGCCCCAAAACTTGCAAACCTCAAAGTTTATAATTGATTTTATTACATCAAATGCAGTTTGCTCATTCTGCTAGTGCAGGAGTTAGTTGTGTGTGATACTAGTTAATGTCTGAAAGCTAATGGGGGCATAATTTAGTTTACTACTATCTCGATCAGTGTCAGTTTTAAGTCCTACTACAAGTCATAACCTGCAATAAAGGCTGGGGGATTATTTTACAAATCTCTTTTGTTTTTAAATATTTAGCCATTAATGGTTTGATTCATATGTTATGTGAAACACAATAGCAATAGACGGGAGGCACAAAAACAAACTCGTTCTGTACTTTTATATTAATTTGCTACCGCGTGGTACTTTGGATTGCATGCCTTTGTGGGACTGCTATTGTCTACCATAACGCCCGCCCAGCAGCCCTCTTTATCCCCACAGTAACTGAGCTTTTTAAAAAAAACATTGTTCCTAGAATATCAGATATGGTCTACTGATTTTTTCCAAAAGGAAATATAGATGAGGGAGTAATTTCAGTGCCTTATTGCACAAACAATGTTTAGCCAAAGTCCATCTGAAATAACTAACCTACTATCAGCTCTTGGGGTTTTCAGCAGATCAGATTTATTTAATTTCATAGGGCATCAGTATGCACATTTTACATTAATTATAAACTCAGTACCAGAAGGTGGATTGAACAAACAAAATCTGCGTTGTGAAAAAAAAAATCCCTCTCGGGTGATATTGGGGACCACATGGCATGCCATAATCTCCATTGTCCTGTAAAACGAGTGCAAACAGGTTTCTAAATAGAAGTTTCATAAATGCAGCTTTACATAAATATGTGTTTCCTCTAGTTAAAGATGACAATACAGGTTTTTATTTTATTTTTTTTTAAATACGAATGGAGCTTGCACCACACTGCGGAGACTTTATTCCAAAGGTTTGTAAACTGCAGTCCAAAAGCAGGGCAAAACATGCAATCCAAATCAGGGTTTTTAGACATGCCAGCTTTTTTTTTTCAGAGAACAGTAGTGCATCTTTCTACGAATTTCTATCACTGTCCATAAACAAGGGCTTCATACCCATAATCAGTATTTGTTTTAAGAGAAAACAGTGGTACATACTGTGTGTTGTTGCAGGGCTGCAGGGCAGGGTGGTCTCCGTTACCTCCGAGGTTGATTCTGCTTGGGCCATTGTGCCAATTAGTTACTTAATATATAAAAAAACAGTTGTTGTTTTGTATGCTCACATTTTTTAATTGTCAATTATATCAGATTGGTCAGTCCTCTGTGAAGCAGCAATGCAGAGATTGCAAAGAAATGCTGCTCTCAATGATTTTTTTGCTTTTAAAAATTAAATAGCACTGAATATCCTGCAGGTTACTCTCCAGCTCCAGTGTTGGACTTGCCCCTTCTAAAGCTCCTCTTACTCTCACAGAAAATACTAGAAGCAAGCTAATTTATGCTATCTGCCTAACACCTAAAGCACTTAATTAGATGTGATGTCATATTTTTCAGTTCTGCCTAATAGTTTTAAACAGACCTCCTGAACGCATGTTGTTGTTGGACAGGCAGTACCTCATGATGAAAATAAACTTGATTTTAAGCTGGGGGATTTACATTACTTTTTTCTTTGTAAGTGGGGATCTCAAGTGACACATTAATGAAAAAAAAGCTAAAGAAGCGATTTAAATATTAGTTCTAGCAGTGAAGCAATCACTTTTTTATTGCAGGTTACACAGGGGATAGACCCTGTAACCTGCAAGATGCACTTTTATAATCATAATTAAAATAATTATCAAATTAGTCAAATGTTCTGTAAACACTGTTTATTTACAGTTTAGGCTGTCAGCTGTACAGTGATGGATGAGGGGAAGTAAATAGAGAAACTGTGCAAGAGTAACTTGTAGACAAAATAACATGGGTCTGGATGTTGCACATACACACCACTGAAATATATCACTTTTTAATAGTCTTTTAATGATAATACACAGGAAACAAAACCTACTTATCTGAAACTGTCAGCATTATTTATTGTCGTGGAAATGAAGCCTTTCACACAAAAAGAAAAAACATAATGTGATTTCATGAAAACACATCATTTTAAACAGCTGGACACTGCATGGCACAACCATACCAGAGAATGACCTATATGTGATTCTGATATGACCTGGTGGCACTTCAGGTGGCACACTGGAGGGAGGGAACATGTTTGTCATCTTATAGACAGGATGGATGCAGTCCAGAAGAGGGCAACTAAAATGGTGCAGGGTCTACACTAGTAGCCATGTGAAGATAGACTAAAGGAGCTTAACATGTATACCCTCGAGGAAGAGGGAAGACATGATAGAAACTTTCAAGTACCTCAAGGGAATCAACAAAGTCCAAGAGGGTATCATCTTTCAGAAAAAGAGATGTGCAACAACAAGGTAGCACAATTTCAAGATAGAGGAGGGATTACTCAGGGGAAACATGATGAAGTATTTTTTCACAGAAAGGGTGGTGGGCACATGGAATGGCCTTCCTGAGGCGGTCATGGGATCAAAGACAGTGTGGGAATTTAAAAAAGCATGGGACAGACAAGGCAATTCTAGTGGGAGATAGGAGGAAGTAGGCTGTTGGTAAAACTAGGATCTGCATCTTATCCGATAAGTAGGGAAATGGGCAGACTGGGTGGGCCAAGTGGCCCTTATCTGCTGTCAAAGTCTAAGTTTCTATATTTCTATGGTTTCAGTTGACAAATGTCACTCCATATATCTTTGTCTCAGCTTTTGGGAACTATTCTTTTGCCTCTTAGCTCTGCTGCCCTTCTCTTGGTGAACCTATGCATCTAACTCCCACCACTGGTGACCCCTACACTAGCCATTTTTCCTATTCTTTAGTTTAAATCCCCTGATTTCACCTTTCATTTATATGACCATACCCTTCCTCTTGGCAGAACTGCAGTCAATTCTGGCTTGGCTCTGGATTATTTTCATTTGAATTGTACTACAGGAAGGCAAATCCCCTTACCTGCATTAGCAGCTTGGTCTTGCAATGCCCCTTCAACACTCGTATTACAGTACTTTTTCAAAGCAGCCCCCTATGGATGCTACCTTTTTGCCACTCTACCCAGCCTTTTTCTTCCTCCTTCATGGCAATTCAAGTGTATGGCTTGACAACATATATAGATATTTGTAATCCCCCTCTGGGGGCTTACCTGGAGTTGCCGATGGTTTTCCTATTTTTCTCCTGTTTTTGCTTTCTCCTCCTGGTGATGCCCCACATTTCCCTGTTCCAGTCTGAGTCTGTGATGCACCCCACCCCCAACCCCAGGTTCCCCATTCAGCTTGGCACTCAAGTTCAGCCCCGTTTGGATTTTGAAGCTTAGTCACGATATCCACTTGGTTTGCTCCTCGGAGCAAGGTGGAGATCACACATGCGCTGCAAAGAGCTTTGATCTTGACGACCATCAGTCACACTCAGAGTGAGAGGTGTTTGTCAATCCCAGTGCCCCTGGTGTAGTGGATGGGGACTGGAGACCCACCAGGTGTTGGGCAAATGTCCAGTAATGTTTAAAATTTCAAGTTACAGATTGGGGCATAAAGCGGGGCTCAAGAATATTAATGAGCCCCACCACACACATATTATTCAGGTTGCTGCCTGCTGCCTAGGGGCATTATGTTGCGGTGGCAGCAACAGAGGGATGAGAGGAGTTATTCTTGAATCAGTGGGCTTGTTTGACAGGGTCAGCTGGGGCTGCAATCCGGTGAGATGTTTGCACAAATAAAGTAATGTTTTGGGCTGCACTCACTCTATAAAGCTGGGGGAGCTGTATAGACTCCATAGAACTGAATGGGAGCTGACATGTTTGTGACACTTGACCCCGTTATTGCAGCCAATCAGTGATCTAGGTGCCCAAAATAATGGACAGAGTGACTCCTGGGAAAAGGAGGGGATTAATTCAGGTGCCTAGATCATGCCCCAATAAACGAGTAAGAAATATTGATCTCTATGGTTATCAATTATCGATGTGCTTTATCAGCCAATCAGAATGCTGGATTTTCAGCTGAATATGTGTGGCCCTTCTGGGATTTCTTCAGTCAGTTCCCAGGCTCTATATGAGTCAGGACTATTCTGTGAGAGTGGACTTGGAACTTCAGGGGCTTACCCAGGCCCCATTTGGAGATGTGTTGGTTGGCAGGAGTGGACTAGAAAGGGAAAAGAAGGAAAAGAGACTGAGCCGTGATTCTGATTCCCCAGGTACTTGCTGCAGGACTGAAGTGAGAAGGGGAAAGAGAGGAAGAGATTGAACTGTGAACCTGTTACTCCAGGTACTGAAAAGTTGCTTAGCTATTGTTGGGAGAAACTAAATGCTGCAGAAACACTGCACTAGGAAGCTGAACTAGCTGAGAGGACTGAGCGGATTATCAGAGTGCTACAGTTATTGCTGAGAGGTCATTTACTTGTGTGGGACTGTAATTGAAATTCTGAAGAGGTAAAGTGTCTCTGGTCATCGGGGTGCTATCCAGGTGCTGTGTGTTTCCTAAGCAAACTTGTTAAAGTGTCTGAGAGCTGAGGCCCAGCTGCAGCTGAATAAAAGGTTGTGGACACTGCTTAACTGGAAAGTGTGAACTGGTGTTAGGGGATCTGTTGTTCTTGGCCCCCTCCCATTGGACTGCACCTGCACTTCTTGGAATTAAGGCTAACACCCACTCAAATTGGCATTGGATTTTATTGAAGCGACTGCCTGTGAACCTTTCTTGCTCAGAACTCAGTGCAGGGACTGCAGGAGGACTCCCACTGTTTGGGAATCTTCACCAAGAGCCAGGGAGGGAACTTGATAACCCCTTCCAATTGGGACTCACTGTCTCAGGAGAACACCAGTGCTTTCTGGGGTGCCAGGGCACCTGCAACACATCAGGGGAGCTGGGCTGTGGAGCCACTTTCGGGTCTGGGCCTTCTGGGGCTGGTGTTGTCCTGCCACAGTGCTCTACAATGGGCCAGAAGCAGCTGAAGGTGACACGCAGCCAGAACTGCAATCAAGGTGACCAGCTGCAAGATTCTTGAGCAAGTTCCATCCTGACAGAGGGATCCTGGCTGGTCTGTGTCTGTTTTATTGTACTAAACAAGGAGCTCCATATCCTAGGTGTTGAGATCAACAAACAGTGAGTACCCAGGACCTGGATTCTGGAAAGGAAAAAGGGGAATTGGAGTGGTTTTCTAAAAACTTATTTTCTAACCTTCTTTCAGGGCCCCAACAGCTGGTCAACCTGCGGCACCGATCAGGTCTGCACCTAGTGGGTACCCAGGAGGACTGACTGGGGACACTTGTGCCAGTGAGGGTGGGTTTGGCCTGCGGGCCCAATTACTTATTAGTGTTGCTTATTTCACTACCTCTTTCCTTCCTTTCACAACAATTCTTTTTGTCCTGGTATCGCTTCACAAGTCCTCACCTTCCCTGAATAAAGCTGTGAATTTGATTGTTGAAACTGTTGTGTTAGTGAGGTTCATTTCAGTTGCCTATTGCAAACATGTATGATTTATGGTGGAACAAGGTTATTGGGGACACAGTGTGCAGAGTGGTTGGTTGGGGAGGTGGTTAGGTACAATATGCCAGGGGGCTGTAACAGGCAGACACCTGGCCCAGTAATATCTTACTCTGGGCAGAGGCACTGCATTATTATCAATATTTCTGGGAATGAACCTCCAATTGTCACTGTAGCAGGACCCAGGCACCTTGCCTGGTATCAGAGACAAGAGGCAAGTGGGGGTAGCCCATTGGCATATGGTGCCAGGGCTACATATTCATTCACAATTACTACAAAATTTCAAAATTTTGACAAAAGCTCATGAAAGTTGATTTTACTAATCATATTTTGCAATTTGTTATTGCTTATAACTTAGACAGCCTTTAAGCAATAGATTAGAAGTCTGACAAACTCAGCCTCATTTTTTAGGATTGAGAAACCTCCCAAACTTGGTGGCATTGCTTTTTTAGTTTTATGGTTATAAGGGCTTAAAATTATATAAAGTTGATTTGGAAATGTCTAAATGTTTTACAGCTTATAACTCAGCTGCCTTTAGAGCTAAAAGTCTGAATTATGGCACACTTGTCAATGAGGTAGGGGACTATAAATGATCCAAATGTGTTTTCATTTATAATAGTATTTTTAAAAAATGGTGGAAATAACTGAAATTAAAATGTTGGCACAATTTCTCAAAATGTTCATGAAAATTTCATGAAATTCCACTGAATAATAATTTCACCTAAATTTTGCTGGTGGAAATACCATTTTTTCCCCTGCCCTACTGAGGGGTTCTTGTGGTGCTTTCACCACTCTTCTTCTTCTTCTACAAACTTTGAACAAGTAGTCCAGTAGCATTATCATTGTCATTTGAGCTCTCTAGATTATCAGGCTAAGGACTCTCTCTCTCTCTCTCTCTCACTTTATCTGTCTCACAGCCCTTATATACTTGGGGTTGATTGTAAATCAGAAACAGTTTCTTTTTCACACAGATTCTCTGAATGATGCCCCTAGTATATCTGTAAACCCCTTTGGAAGGGGGGCCTACATGGACTGTGCACTACCACCCTCATGAGGCTTCAAGGCTTCCAAGATCTTTGGCTCTGTTCTGATGCATTTAAGAAAAGTGTGGGGGAGCTTATCCAGCAGATGTCTGGTGTTCTCTGGGCATTCCTCCATCAGCTATGGCCACATTCTTCTGCTCCAGTTCTGAGTTGGGCAGCAGGGACCGGAGACTTTTAGGACAGCCTGGTTTCCTACGCAGCAAGCACCATGTGGCCAATTGCTGCCCCCAAAGGGAGTGCATGTTTTAGGATTCCCCCAGCACTTCTGTTTTCTGGACTCTGCTCCGGTCCCCTGAGTTGGGCAGCAGGAACAGAGTCTTTCAGGACTGCCTGGTTTCCCACACAGTAAGCACCATGTGGCCAATTGCTGTCCCCAGAGTAGCGGGAGTGCATGCTTAAGGATTACCCCAGTGCTCCTGTTTCCTAGACACAGCCCGTGACTGGGACCCACCAAAAGAGAGCCCAGGAGGTCTACAACAGATGAAGGGGAAGGGGGGCTCTAGCCCAGTTGGAGACTCTAAATAAATCAAAAAATGAAAAGGACTTGAGAAGCATCTGGCTTCCTTTTTCTGGGCGCTGCCATCCTGGTTCCCTGTGACACTGACAGCCAGCCAATTAGAGAGTTAGGAAGGACCAGGACAGTGCCAGCAGGATTGTGGGGAGATAATGTAATTAGTCCCTCCCCTAACATTCTGGCAGGCTTAAAGGAGCCAATCAGAGGTCTGCAGAGAGCAAAAGGATGGAAGGACAGCCCTGTACATCCAATGAGGGATGATGTTGGAGAGAGAGAGAGAGAGATTGTTGGGCATGGGAGGAGCAGGGATGGTCTGAGACAGAGTGAGAAGAAAGCAGGTTTTCTATTAGCAAGTGAGAGCCAGAGGCCTAGCCAGACAAATAATTCCTTTGAGCCCTCTCCAGGCTTTATTCCTTTTTGCTGCTTCTGAGGACTTCCCTGAGTTCAGCAATGCCAGAGACTATTCCATAGTGCCATGCCGATTGTGTTAATTACAGGTATCCTGCTGCATTCAAGAAGTCTGAGCTAATCCAAGGGGAGACAGAGACTGCATCCTGTTTCAGGTTCTTCAGAGCTAGGTATGGGGTCTGCTAGCCCTTATCAAGTGGGGTGGATCAGGGAACAGGGAGCCACAGGCGTGTGCCCGAGAGCTGGAGCACTCTCAACCCATTGGGGGAGTTGAACCATGGGGTCGTTTCTGTTGTCAGGACCCCTTGTGAACTGGGAAGCTGCTGCACAGTACTCTTGTTTCATGTCTGGAGAGCCAGAAGGACTGTTTCATGAGAAGTGAAGCCTTGAGGACTGTTACAGAGAAGTGAGAACCAGAAAGTTTTAGCTGTTGTTGCCTGCTTGAAAGAATCCAAGGCTTCAGAATGGCTATCCTGCACCATTGGGGTGCTTCCTGCAGCTTCTTAATGGTTATTCTGCACCAGTGTGTTACTGATTATGTTTCCTGAATTGCTGTCCTGCCCCTGAATGCTGGTTCCAACACCAGACCTTCTGTGGAAATCCATTGGTCATGTGAGTACCAGCATGACTGGTTGAGCTCTTTTCAATTTTTCCATAGAATTACAATTATTGCCTTTGGATGGTGGATGATTTCACTTTGATTTCAAGTTCTAAAAATTGTGCTTGCATACTATGGCTCATTGGGTTGTTAAAATCTAAGCTTGCTGAATTTTCCACCAAGTGCACCACAGCAAGATCCCAGGCAACTCTGCAATCAGACCTTCAACAGGACTGAGTTAGAACTCCGGGGTACCCAGAGTCTAATATTGAGTATTGCACATGTGCTTATAGTTTTATTGTTTGTACCAGACAAAAAACTCCACACCCCATGTAAGATAGCCATCTTACATGCCCTTTGCTTGCACAGGTGTGTATGTGCTGTGTGGTTCAAGGGTAATTGCCTGAGGGTGGTTGGGTGTACAGCAGCTTGTTATTGCCTGTACCATGCTCTCTCCATAGCTTCCGGGCCTGTGTGTCAAAATAAAGTACAGTTTCATTTGTTGGATTTTGTCACTGTGTGAGCATTCAATTTTCTACATCCTGATTGAATTGTTGTTTGGTAAAAGTAACAGCTGTTGGTGGTCCCCAGGGGTGGTCTTGTCCAGTGTATGGAGGTGGGTAGGTACTACATCCCAGAGGGTGATACTACTCACAACATCTGGTCCACTTATTCTCTCTGGGTGGAGGCACCATGCTACTTATTAATTGAGGATACCCCCCCCCCACTAAAGGAGAAAAAACAAACCAAACCCCCTCAACCAGGTGTGCTACATCACAGTCAGCAGGCAGGGGTGTGAACCCAGTCACTGTGCTGACCATGGGGGTCACACGTCTGAACATGCTGGTGCCACCCTAAGGATATGGGAGGTGGTTAACTTGATTTGGGTGCGTTTGCTGGCTGGTTCTTGGAAATGAAATGTAAAGGTTTCTCCCTGTGAAATATTTTATTTAACTTCTTTATAGGGTACTTATGTACTAACTCTCTGCTACCACTGTCGAACAAAAACCATGTGTACCTTCTCCTGGATGTCCAATAATTAAGTACAGGGAGACAAGAAACCAATATTGGTCTAGTAGAAAAGGAGCAGAATGTAACATATGGAGATAGCCTGGGACTCTTGTGACATACTTTTCATTTCTTATTGAATGAATAAGGTCATAATTTCACTAAAAATATCACAAACAGCTTAATCTGGTTCAGTGTCAGTTGGCATTCATCTGCATCCCCCTCCCCCAGGCCGAGGCTGAAAATTGGAAGATTTTTCTAGTCCTCCTTTCCCGGTCAACAAAATCTAAATAAATTAAATTAAAAAATAATCAGAAAGCCCCCATGTGCTTGTAGAGGCATAATTGTCACCTGTGTAAGAAAATTGTTCCCCTTTATGCCTAATTACTATGTATAGCAAGTATGCCAAATCAACTCCAGTACTTAATCATTTTTCCACAGTTTGTGTCTATTTAACATACTGTGGGTCACAATAATGCCACAGCTGTGGAAAACATTTTGCGCAACGGCATCACCTTCTTTTACAACTGTGCTGAATGCTTGAGAAAAATATGCACTTGTATCACTTTTAGGAAAAAAAGGGCAGCACTACATGATGCCCAAGAGATAGCACACAAAAGCATTTGATAGATGAAAAAGTCAGTAGAAAGATAAAAACAATCTCAAAGTTTGCCATACTGGATTCTTTTCACTAAAATTACCCCAGAATAAAAAAAGACTACCCCCCCCAAAAAAAAAAAAGAAAAACAACAGACAGACATAAACTGAGGACAAACCAAGCACTCAATGCTGTTGATGTGGACTAACTTCTTCTTGGCTGATGCTACAGTTAAGACACAATGACAAGACAAAACAAAGACAAAACACATGTCTGTGGTCTGCTGTTTTCTGCAATTGCATATTGGTTGTGAGGATTTTTGGCACCACAGGCAGACCTTCTTTAAACTGAAACAGTCTAAATAACTTTAGAGTAATCTGCTTTAAGAGGGATATAGTTTGGTACTACTTTGAAATGTGGCATTGTTTCCAAGCCCTTCCAAGATAATCCTTGTTTTTGTGCTTTTGCATTGTGGTCTTCGTCTATTAAATTGGTCTCCTATTTTGGACCCACCATGACCCAACTCATTCAGCTTGTTTTTCCTTTTTTTTGAGCTGAGGCTACAGCTATGGCTCACTGATGAGTCCTAACAAGGACACACCATGTGTCTGTAGTCTACTGTTTTTTGAGACATTGTACTGTAGATTTATGAGGCTTGGTGGCAGTATAGAGTCTTATTTAAGTCAAGCCAGCCTCTATTACTTCATGGTGATTTTCATATGTTTCCCAAAATGGTTTATATCAGGGGACATGTGTAATTGTATTTCTTTTGAAACTTGTTTTATTGCCAGTGCCCTTCCATGGTAATCTTTACTTCATCTGGAGTCATTGTCTTTTAAATTAATTTCGAATTGTGGGCTCACCATAATCCAAACCATTGACTTCATGAGACTCAACCCATAGTACTGTTTCCACTTCTGGAGGCTGCATCTAACAAAGGACATAGACAGGGTGGAGGCAGTATAGAGGAGGGCAAGTAAAATGATGGAGAGGTTGCACAAGAAGCTCTATGAGGGGAGACTGAGTGATCTCATCATGTACATCCTAGAAGAGAGGAGTGAGAGGCAGCACCTAACGGGGATGAAGAGGTTACAAGAGGAGAGTCTATTTCAAATGAGAAAGTGCACCCGGACAAGAGGGTATGCAATGAAGCTGGAAAGATGGAAGATTAAGAGGCATGTGTGGAAATACTACTTCACTAAAGGAGTGATGGACACCTGGAACAGTCTGCCCACAGAGGCAGTGGGAGTGAAAACAGTGGGGGGAAGGGGCTTCAAGCATGCATGGGATAGGCATAGGGGAATACTGGTAAATAGGCAAGTGGACTCACCATAACTAGGAGGTGAAATTTCCATTACTAGGACGGAGGGGGGAGGGTCACCACAGACCTTGTAAGGTCTGCTGAGATAGAAGAAGCTGGGAACATCTGATAAGACTAGATGGGCCAAGCAATCATTTTCTGGCAACAAATTCTATGTTTCTATGTCAGCCTTTGAATTCTGGGCAGAGGCTACAGCTATGGCACACTGATGACTCCCAACAAAGACAAAACACACAACTCTGTATCTGTTGTTTTCATTCTTTGCAGAGTGTTTGTAAGGCCTTTTGACACCATTCTCTCCTGGTTAAAACTGAGTCAGCCTAAATTACTTAATGATGATTTTCATGTGCTACCCATGATGCTTTGTATTACACAGTTATGTGTAATTTCACATTTCTCAAACACTGGGTGAGGGGAAAATACCTTAAACTTTCTTTGGACTAGAGGTTAGAAAGCAGACAAAAACAATATAGTCTTTCTGTGACATTTGAAAGACTTATCTGACACCCTGGAATATTGTGGCAGGCAGAGTGGCAGAATGCCTGGAGCTCCCAAGAGACAGGGTCTGGCATACAGTAGATGTCATTATGAGAGACAAAAAAGGCTACATTTAAATTTAAAACTGACTGTATGTTGTTAGGAGACAGAACGGTCACTGCTGTGAGTTATGGAAAGGGAGAAAAGATGATACATGTTGCTACCAAGTCTTGCTTGAGGAATGCAAAGGGCTAGGTTAAACTTCTTCAAATGACATAGTACAGTAAAACAGATCACTCTAACTGCCACAGAATATTAAAGCAGGCAGTGTTCTGTAGTGATGTCACATCTTTTTGAGTATGAGAGTCTCCTTAGTTGGATGGTGTAATTACTGTGCCCATCTGTTACTTACACCAACAATACGGAAGTATGCAGAAAGAGAACTTCTGCTGAAAAAAATAGTGGTTATCAGGTTATCGTCTTTAAACATATTCTCTCAAATTATACACACAGATGAAAATGTATGCATATTGAATGATGCTATCACTTTCTACTAAAATGCAGAGGATAATTTACTTTACATACCGTACACATGTTCTGTTGTAAACTTTCTAAAAGTGAAAATGGGTGATACTTCACATGCTTATATCATTTTATCATATTGTATATAATTTGTTTTTTTGTGAGTTTTTAGCTTAAATCTCTTCTGGATAAGAATCAGGAATCAAGGCAAATGAGAAGACCAATGTTCACACATAACGTGCTGCTCAAGCTAATGAAATTAGCATGGTTGGGTGGTACTACTCTTAGTGCAGCTTGTTTTCTGCAAGCAAATCTATCACAAATCAATTGCAAACCAGATCACTAATTCCAGCTCTACTGCTTTCTTGAACAGTCATACAAGTAATGTTTTTTTTTTAATGCAGTCCATAAGGGCTTCTTCTCTTTTAACAAAAATAATACACCACCAACCTACCAGTTTCTTATTCATTGTGATGCATGTCTCCCATGCCTGACTGACTCCAGAATATATGTGTCCTATTCTATTTATAAATCTTCATAAATCCTGCTCTAACTACAAAATACAGTTAACAGATAGGAAGAAGTATGTTGATACTAAGCGAAGAATCTGGTAAGACTATACATTGCCTTTAAAGTGTTCTACAGAACACACACACACACACACACACACTGATAAATGCAAATCATACACAGACAGGATAAAGGAGTGGAATGCCACTGGGCACCAGGGATTCTTGGTATGGAATGAGGAGAGGGAAGAGGTAACAGTGGATATCATGTATTGCTTGGAAGGAGATGAACAGTGGGAGATGAGTACCACTTGAATCTAGGGAGTACTTAAAATGAGATGGGGCAAGGAAGGGGGAATGCTGGATAGCATGGATTGATTAGCATGGGATGAGGGCAGGAAAGGTGGGTGGCGCTTGATACCAAGTGGTGCTCGGTCTGATTTTTTTTTGTTTATTTCAGTGGGTGACTAACTAGAAAATTCTGAATACTAATGTTCCCCTGTTTGGGAAGGGTTCCCAAATATTCTGAAGCCCTGCTATTTATGGTATTTGGGAAATACTATTTGGCCCCTGCACAGACCTATTTAAAAGGCAATATCTGTTCTTGGAAAGCCTTGCTGGCCTTCCTTGCACAAAGACTTTCAAATCCATAATGCTTTACACTGGAACTTAAGATTATGTGTGTGGTTTGAACGGGTGTATGGGATAACAGCGAAAGCCTAAAGAGTGCAGAACATTTATTTTGGCACTCTGACACTCCGGTGCACAGCAAAACAGTGCCGGGGACTTAGTTTTTTTATGTTTTATGCAGGGGGCTGTGCCCCATGCACCCCCTACTTAAGGATTCTCAATTACAGGTGGCTGCATGTTGGGGGGGTGAAAAACTTTAAAAAAAAGGTTCAGGCCAGACACAATAAAAACGCACCAGCGCCCGTACCCAAACCCAGTGGCCTACACACTTATGCTGCCAACCCACCCATCATGCCTCGGGGTTGGTTCGGCAACCCACCATGGCACCACCCCTCACATACCCTCCCACCCCTCGTTGTGCATGCACACTTCCCCTGCGTGCATACGTATAGCGACATCCCATCACTATATTCGCCAACCCCCATCCTGCCGCCCTACCCTTCCGTAACCCTGCAGACATGCGTCAGGGATTGGGTCACCATTATTGTAGGCACCCAATCACTGATGCTTATATCTCGTGCTACCATTTGAACAGATACACAAAAAACAAGCAATTTTGCTATTTATATATGTTAACTGTTTAATGCCTACTGTCCATAAACCCACTAACAGGGGAAATACTGACTTCATTCTCCTAGCATACATTTGAAAATCTATAAAAATGTGTGGATATTAAACAAGACTGATTCCTTACCCTGTGGGTGAATGGGCCATAAAGGGGATAGGCAGTACTTGACCTGGTGTGATCCAGTTGAGACATTACTAGGGTCATCAAAGGTGGAGCACCAGTTAGCCAGAGTGAAAATTGCATGGTAAACTTCAGCATGAGGCTGAGGTCAAAACAAGTGATCTTGGGCACAGGGTTACTGGACTACAGAAGAGCAGATTTCAGGAAAATGGTGGAGAAATTTAGAAAAGATTTAAAGACTTTCAAAAGATCATGAAGTTTAAGGACAGTGGCCAGTATTAAAGGATGCTATTGCAGAGGTCACACAGGACTGTGTCAGGATCATAACAAAGTTCAAGAAATAAAACAAAATATAGATAGATGAGCGGGTAAGGCAAGCTATTAAGGGAAAAAGGGACATTCAGGATTAATAAGCTGCAGTGAGATGAACAGAAAGATGTATGGGGGAAACTGGGTATATGCAAAGAGGGCATTAGGCAAAGGGAAACACAAAATTTAGGCAAGCAGAAATGGTAAAGGAGAAGAGAAAATCCTTCTATAGGTGCATAAGTGAAAAGCAGAATTTGAGAGACAGCATGGAAAGGATAAGGATGGATGGGGAGAGCACTGGGGATGATATGGGTATACTGAATGAATACGTTTCTTTGGTGTTTGTGGTCCACGAGGCAGGCCCACTCCAAGATAGCAGGAAGAAATTCATAGGTAATATAAGGGACATATTTGAGATGGGGGAGACTACAAGGGGAAAAAAAACAACTATTGGGACCAGGGAAGGACTTAAAATCAATAAATCACCTGTCTTCAACATGATTCCTCCTAGAACATTAAAGGAAAGAAGCCATATGCTGGCAGAGCCACCAGCAGTCATTTATGGGAAATTAGTAGCAACAGGTGTAGTGCCTGCAGACTGGTAGGTCTAGTGAATTATAAATGTGGATCACTTTCACAAAAGCAGTGATAAGGAAAATGTGGTTACCTACTGGCTGGTGAGCCTAACATTAACAGTTTGGAAACTTTTGGAGGCAATTATTAAGGAAGAGACAGTCACATTTGTTGAGGAAAAAGACCTAATGGATTGGAACCAGCATGCATTCAGCAGGGGTCAGTCATGTCAGATGTAACTTAATTGACTCTTTTTAATGTAGTAAAGCCAGTTTCAGACATGGTGCAGACAGGGGAAGTACTATACCTGAATTTTAGCAAAGTCTTTGAATTGGTACCACATAAGGTGCAGTTTAAGAAGTTGCACAAACTAGCGCTTAGTTAAGAACCCAGAGGGTGGTCCTAAAAGTTAAATTCTCTGAGGACAGGGATGTGACTAGTGGAGTACCACAACAGTCAGCCCTGGATGCTCTTATGTTCAGTAGATATATCTGTAACATAGGAGAGGGTACACAGGGTAAGGTAAGACTGTTTGCAGATAATGCCATGTTCTGCAAAAGGGGGTAGATAGTGATAAAGGAGTTAGCATCATTTCAGGTGGCTGATGAAGTATCCCTGTGTTTGGCAGTTGAAATACAATGCAAAAAATGTAGAAGGTGATGCATGTAGAGATGAAAAATCCTGTAACAGTGTCTTATTATGATTAGGCAACAATACAGAGCACAGGGAAAAGGAGAGACTTGGGTAGGGGGAGATCTGAAATAACATAAAAGCAGTTTCTCAGTACAACAAGGTATACAGGATGGCTAATAGAATGCTGAGGTGAACAGTGAGAGGGATTACTAGCAGAAAGTGAGAGGAGATACTGCCACTGTATAGATCAGTAGGGCGACTACACCTGGAGTACTTACTATGTGAAGCTCTTGGGTCTGCTCTTATGGAAGGATAGGAAACATTATATTGTATTGTATTGTATAGTATTGTTTATTGTTCTTAAAAATACCTTTGAGCAAAAGCTCATTTACAAAGGTTCCATGTCAAGAAATACATTATAGACATTACAGACATTTGAAACAAGCAAGGTACATAACGCTTTGTACAAAACAATGGAGCTAATCCAATACTAATTGAACAGTAGATTAGCATGAACTAATCAACAGGGTGATTGGTGTAACAAATAGCAGCCATGTGGATGACCTTGTCAAAAAGGGGGACAGGATAGTAAGTGGGTAGGGCCCCATATATGGGAGGGCTTGCAAGCCGGGGCAGCAAGGTGCAAAACCAGCCATGACCCAGAGAGTCTGCATCCCCACGGTTGGTGCAACTATAGAGCAGTGGGAGGGGGTAAAGTACCAACCAGGGTTGGAGTCGGGGTGAGTAGGAAGTAGGGGGAGCAGACTGAGTGGAGGAGAAGAAGAAGGAAGGGAGCTGGGTGATCCTTCTGGGTTCAATTTATTCTTGCAGTCCATTGAAGATGGCTTAACAAAGGGCATTGAAGAGGATCCATGGCCAGCAGGGCAAGGTGTGTGACAGAGACTTAAAAGTCTCAGCATCAACTTACTAGGACAGAAGGAAGAGGAGGAACATGACGTAAACTTTCAGGTTCATGAAAGGGCTAAACAGAGTGGACACAGAAAGTTTATTCATTTCAAACAGAAAAAGTACAGCTACCGGGGCCATGTGCTTAAGCTGGAGTGGAGGTAGCAAAAATATGATTTGGAAGTACTACTTCATGGAAAGCATGATTGATGGGTAGAACAAATCTACTTGACAAGGTTCAAAGGTGAAGAATGGTCTGGAGTGTGGCAGCTGAGATTTAACACCAAAAAGTGCAAGGTCATGCACATAGGAAAGAAAAATCCAAGAAAGGAGTATTACCTAGGAGGCAAAAGACTGGCGGCCTCAAACCAGTAACAAGATCTGGGAATCATACTCTCAGATGACTTGAAGGTTAGTAAGCAGTGTGAGAAGGCAACATTGAAGGCCAACAGAATGCTGTGCTGCATTGGGAGGGGAATCACAAGTAGGAGAGAGATGGTACTACCACTGTATAGATCCCTGGTCAGGCCTCACTTGGAATACAGAGTCCAGTTCTGGGGGCTTCACCTCAGGAAGGATACTGACCGGGTGAAAACAGTACATAGAAAGGTGACAAAAACTATTAAGGTTCTGCAGTACATGTCCTACGAGGAAAGACTTAGGGAACTGAATATGTACTCCCTGGAGCAGAGGAGAGAGAGTGAGGACATGGTTGAAATATTCAAGTACATAAAAGGCATTAACAAGGTACAGGCACAGGAAGTTTTTCACTTCATGAAGGGCTCCTGGACCAGGGGACATGACCTCAGGCTGCAATGAAGGAGGTTCTCTACCAACACCAGGAAGTTTTTCTTCATAGAAAGAGTGGTGGGCACCTGGAACAGCCTGTCCCAAGAGGAAGTGGGGGTCAACACTGGGGGGGGGGATTCAAGAATGCATGGGATAGACACAAGGGAGCCCTGACTACAAAGGGCAACTAGAGTGTCAACATATGTCTAAACAAATGGGCAGACTAGATGGACCTAGTGGTCTCCTTCTGCCATCAACTTTTATGCTTCTTTGTGTCTATGTTGTGGAAGTAAAGACAAAAGTTTGGTTTTAATGGATGTGGGTTGCATTTAAAGGAGTTATAAGATTAATGATGTAGATATAGCTATCAGCTATAGGGAGGCATTACTTAAGTGTGGACTTAAAAGGTTGGATGTAAGATGGGGGAAAATGGCAACTGAGATGTTTAGAAGGGTATGTGATTCAACATATAAACTTCATTGCTTACTTGTACCAGAGGATATTACAGGCTATAATATGCATAAACAGTTAATGTGGGAAAGCCCATTTAGTGGGAACTTAAACTTTTAGCAAATCTTTGTGCATTATTTGGATATGATCTAAGGAGTGTTTTGAAGTGTGAATATATAGGTATACTGCGATTTTATAAAATGGTGTAGATACTTTTTTATTATGTTTGTATCATGATAGTATTACATTAATGTATACATGAGTTTTTGTGATGTTACATAGAAACATAGAACTTTGACAGCAGATAAGGACCACCTGGCTCACCTTGTCTCCCCATTTCCCTATCTACTGTAAAAGCTCCAGATCTTATTTGATCTGCAACCAACCTCCTTCTTCCTACCACTAGTTTTGCCTTCTGCCTGTCACATGTATTCTTGAATCTGACATCTGTTTTTGCCCCCATAACCTTCTCCGGAAGGCTGCTTCACGCATCCACCTCCCTTCCTGTGAAATAATATTTCCTCATGTTGCCCCGAGTCTTCCCCCCACCAGCCTCATATTGTGACCCCTTGTACTTGCACATCTCCTTTTCTAAAATATACTTCCCTTTTGAGCTCTGTTGATCCCCTTGAGGTATTTGAATGTCTCTATCATATCCTCTCTCTCCCTCCTGTCCTCCATAGTATACATATTGAGTTCTCTCAATCTCTCCTCGTATGGTTTCTGGTGTAGCCTCTGCACCATTTTTGTTGCCATTCTCTGGACTGCCTCCAGCCTGTTTATGTCCTTTCAGAGATGCGGTCTCCAGAACTGCATGCAGTACTTTAGATGAGGTCTCACCAATTGCCTGTCCAGAAGCATCACCACCTCCTGTTTTCAACTGGTGATTCCTCACCCTATGCACCCCAGCATTCCACTGGCTTTCCTCACTGCCTTTTCACACTGTTTGACTATGTTTAGATCATCTGTTATGACTACCCCAGGCCCTGTTCCATTTTGGTTATTGTTAGTACCCCCTCTTGTGTAGTCCTCCCCTGGGTTTTTGTTCCCCAATTGCATGATTTTGCACTTCTTGGCATTGAATCCAAGCTGCAACACTTTTGACCACTCCTCTAACTTGCCTAAATCTCTCCTCATTTGCTCCACCTCCCCTTGAGTGTCAACCCTATTGCAGATCCTTGTGTCATCTGCAAAAAGGCATACTCTTCCTTCAAATCCATTTGCAATGTCATTTATTTATTTATTTCATTTTGGTAACCGGGTAGGCCCACTGGAACCAGAGGTCCCTTTTTCAGGGGCGACATTAAAGAGGACCAGCCTCAGCACTGAACCATGTGACATGCCGCTGGTTTCCCTCCTTTCATCAGATTGAACTCCATTTACCTCCACCCTCTGAGTCCTGTTGTTAAGCCAATTTGCGACCCAGTTTATCACCTTGTGACCTACTTCAAGATTGCTCAACTTGTTTACTATGTTATGCATGATGTGGGTTTTTACAATTGTATGTAAACTTCAACCTGCACTTTTGAGTATGGCTGCAAAAATATAAATAAATCAAATCAAATCAAAATGTAGACAAGGAGGCTGGAAGGGAATAATGGGGGCTAAATTCATTGTAGGGCATTTTGGAAACGACTAATTATGTGGCCTGTTCAGGTCTTTTTCTGTCCTTCTCTTTTTTTTTTTTTTTCTATGTTTAAAGATCTTATAAAGTGTTCTTCCTGAAAATTACCCCTTGCTATGCTGCATTTGAGTGTGCTAAATGTTCAATGCTGATTCAAACTGTAACCACCACCACCAGTGAGGTGTGCTTACTAAGCCTACATCAAAGTCTGCTATGCCTTCGTATGATGCCAGACTTATTTCGAGCCACTACCATAGGTGAAATATAGGGGCTCCTTTACTTCTTTATGATCCCTGCTGCCAAGAGCTCTTGCAGGTATTGTCTTGCATCTTCAGTGTCAGCAGGTGGCAGTTTCCTTGACCTCTCTCTGAGGGCCAGTCATAATGTAGTCATATGCAGGGTTTTTCCCCTTTGGCACATCCCATGTCCAACTCATGGCACAAGAAAACATCTGACCGGTCAGCCAATTCCCACTGCAATAATTTCTTCCAGTGTGTTTGGGTGTGTGTGTGGGGAGGGGGGGTGATAGATTAATCAAAATGGAAAACTATTTTGTCCAGTCCAGGAGTCCTCTCCTGATGGGATGGTGCCACTATCACCTCAGCAGTGTACAGGTTGGATAGGACCATACCAGAATTTACTGTCAAATCCTTATGTGTTTTATTCATTACCTTTCTGTTGTTCCTCTTGACCATTACATTATTACCAAGTAGTACTCCTTGTTGAACCATCAGACCACTTGGTAGACCACTTCCTGGGAACTCTAAAATGATGATCTGACAAGGATACATGGCAGTCCATGGCTCCTTCTGCTTGGCACTCAGCCCTGGGGCACATAATCAAAGGCTCTTTTCCTTTTCTTTCTTTATGACTCCCATAATCCCTTAATGGTTGTTGCAGGCCTTTTCTGCCTTCTCCAGGTGAGCAGTATGCACAGTGGTAGAAATTGGGAATGGCTGGTAATTTTCCTCCCCTGATTTCTGCAGACACAAGTGAACCAGGCACCAGACATATTGGCATTGGTTCCAGTTATCACTAGTATGTTGTCCAATATCTCAGGAACATAGGAACCTAGGAAGGTGATGGCAGAAAAAGACCTCCAGGCCCACCCAGTCTGCCCATTTGACTAGCACCCCAGGGCCTGCCTTTGATCCCCCCCACCTTTCAACAGCCCTCTGTGCCTATCCCATGCTGTCTTGAAATCCCCCACTGAATTTGCTTCCACCACTTCCCTAGGCAGCCCATTCCAGGAGTCCACCACTCTCTCTGTAAAGAAGTTCTTCCTGATGTTGCCATTAAACTTGCCCTCCGGTTGAAGATCATGTCCCTTCTTTCTGGGGCACTTCTTCATCTGGAAGGGGTTTTCAGGAGCTACCTTGTTTATCCCTTTTAGGTACTTGAAGGTCTCTATCATGTCCCCCCTCTCCCTCCTCATCTCCAAGGGGTACATATCCAGGGCTCCCATCCTCTCATCATACATCAGGTGACTAAGCCCCTTCACAATCTTTGTTGCCCTCCTCTGTACCCTCTCCACCCTCTCTACATTCTTTTTTTGGTAAGGCCTCCAGAACTGGACCCCATACTCCAGATGAGGTTTGACCAGCTGGGTGTACATGGGAATCAGAACCTCTTCCCTCCTGCTGGTGATCCCTCTCCCATTGCATCCCAGCACTCCACTGGCTTTAGCCACTGTCCTACCGCACTGCCCGGCCACCTTCAAGTCTTGAGAGATAATGATACCCAGGTCCCTCTCTTCCATGGTAACCTCTAATGGCTTGCTCCCTTGCCTGTATTCCTTTCCCCCATTCCTAGATACATGATCTTGCATTTTGCCATATTGAGGGATAATTTCCACTTCCCAGCTTAACCCTCCAACCTCTTTAGGTCTCTCTGCATCCTTTCCACTCCGCCCTGTATGTCCACTCTAGTACTGAGTTTGACATCATCTGCAAACAGGCTCACTGTACCCTCCAACTCCTACGTATCTTGATATCAGCATAAATGAGAGTCAAAGTAGCTATTCTTTGAGGTACTTCAGCAAAACTCTCTGAGAATTTGATTTCCACAATGATTTATCCATCTTTTGGCTAGCTGGCACTGCTCCAAACACCAAATGTAACATCCTTCTAGAGGTTGCAAGGGCAGGTGTTTCAGATACATCCACTAAAAGGATCACAAGGTAATGGTGACCTGTGATCAGTTATCCAATACAGCTTCATGTGGGCATCCCTCAATGGACATCTGCATGGTCATGGTAGCATCCATCAGTCCAGCTGATAACTTGTGTTGACCAAAGATAGTTAGATTTCAGAGTCTTAGGTTGCTCTCTTATTGGGCTCTGTTGTCATTTTCCTATGACTGTTGCCATTTTTTCCATTTCTGGTCTATGAGCTGCTGGTTCTCACACTTACCACATCCTTATGTGAACTGAGCATCTTTACCAAAGTGAAAGCAGAACAATCCATCTTGGGGTAGCATCAAGGGTCGACGCCTGACCATTTGGGCAGATGAAGGATTCAGAGGGTGTCTACAACCAGGTAAAAGGGAATTGAGTTGTGGATGAAGTGCCTGTGCCATCTGTAAGGCCTTCATACAATCAGTGAGTTCCTTCAGCTGAGTAGTCAAGTCTGGGGCATCACTCTGCTCTCAGCAGTTATCAACTTATGGCTGCAGGAGTATGACTTTCCCTGTCGGTACCCTTAGTGAATTGGCAATGGCATCCTGCTTTTCCTCCCTTACTTCATCCAGTAGTTGCCTGAAGCTTGGGGTATCTGCTCTGTGTTCTATCATCCTGAGTGATATCAGTGTCCTTCAGGAATACACTGTTCCTCACAAAACCTGGTCTAGGCTCATTTGTGCAGTCTATTCAAGGGCAACTCCTCTGGCATCCTCAATTCTTTGAATCACTGTCTTCACTCAAATCATGAAATGAAAAAACTTTTCTCCCACTTTTTGTGTGATTGCTCTCAGTTGCAAAAATAGGCCCTCCCTCCACTCAACTGCTGTAAATATACTCTTAAGCATGGCAAGGTAATCCCTTGCAGTGCAGTTCAGCTGGCTGGCATGTAAAGAACAGATGATGTCTTAAGCCATACTTCTCATGCTCTCCACAATACTTTAGCATTTCTTGTCATCTGAATACCTCCACACTTTCTCCATTTGTGTGGCCTGGCTCATCCAGTTTTCATACTCATCCTCCCCAGGAGGAGCTGGGGTGGCTCCAGAGAAAGTATGCAATCTCCTGTTCTGTTCATAGGGCATGACATAATAGTGGGTCCAGTCCTTTCCCCCAAACCAGAGTCTGCCAGGTAGCATTGCCTGCACTGGTTCTTCTTCCTTGAAGAATGCTCTCACATCTCAAACATTCTTTCCCTCAGCTACTAAAAGGGATAGCAGCATTTATTCAAATTTAGTTTGCTCTTTTTGGTCCTTGGGGGGAGTATCCAGGCATCCATGGGTCTTTATTAACCACAGGGTGAGATCTGCATCATTAGTGACCTGGTCAGGCACCCTTGAAGGATCAATATCCTCCCATCACTATATCAGAACATGTAATGTCTGTCAAGCCAAACAGTAAACTCTCACACAAAGTCACGTTTCCCAAACCTGTTTTGCTCCCTATGACACTTTTGAGACAGACCCTAGGGATTCATTCAGGGGTCCTGTGAATCAAAATGTTTTTTTTTTTCTGGTCAAGGTCCTCACCCTTACTCCAGTCTAGCAATGAGAAGCGATCCCCCATGAAGTTGAAAATGGTGGAGTACAAAACTCCGATCCTGTCGCAGGGTGAGGTATTGGAGAAATGTTCCAGAAATCCTAGTGCTGCCCCCAAATTAAAAACCACCCCCACCTGCAAGTTGTGCTGACTAAGTCTGGAGATAGTAAAGGGCTAAGACTGTTATGCCTTTGGGTGAATGGCACCTCAGTTCGTGTTTAGTAATGGGCTTGGAAAGTGGCCTGGTGCCTCACCTATGGGGATCCTTACGATGGAGCCATGCTGGGCTATTTCTCCACAGGAAATAAATACAACCCCTACCCTCTGTGACAGGGAACACTATAACACAATCCCCTCCCCACTTATCACTCTAAGTATGCAAATAAACAGCAAGGCAATAATGGCAAAATGTTGCAGCAGTTGCAAATAAATAGCTAATGGTATTATTCTGGGGTTGGAGAACAAGGCAGAGGACAATGGGAGCAAATCTGAAAATAATCAAACCCAGTAGTTTGTATTTACCCCCACCATAAGGTGTGTCTCAGCACCTCTCTCCCAACCCGATGCACCAGTTAACCCCACAGTCCCCCTGGGAGCACCCAATTACAGTTCAAGTATACATACAAATGCAGAGTTGCAGGTCTGTGATGCTTGCACCTTGATGTGGTACTGTGTAAATTCAGTTGCTGGCTGCAGCTTCTGACTAGCAAATTACACAACTCGATGGACAGTAAAATAGTTGCTCCTGGCTATAAGCTTTAGCTGTGGGCTTGATCTAAAGTCATGCAGGAATGTCCCAAAAGTATGTAGATAGCTAAACAATATCAATGACATAAAACCCAATACTCATGACCTTTAGATGAGATGCTGGTGCTATTTCCATGGAGATGTCTCTCCTGCATAGACAGATGATGACCTGATGGTCTTTCCAGTAGAATGGATACAGATGCTGCTGACACAACACACAACCAGTGGCCAAGAGTGTGGGCTGTGTTGACTTTGGATAATGGGAGTTTTGTTTGGTAAGTTGGTTACAGATGTGGTGACCCAACACACTTCTGGTGGTGAGGGTTGCAGGCTGTGATGTTCAAGATGCTGATGATTCTCTTTACTCACTAGATGACTTGCAGGTGGGCAGTCACTTGGGACCTCAGCTGATTCAATGCCCTGTCAGGATAAAATTCTTACAGCAGTAGAAGGTGGTGACTCACCACCTTCCCAGATGTAAAGCAGCTTTCAAGGCAACCTTTCAAGGCAACCTCTGCTCTAATTCAATGTTAGATCTTAGGCTTGGCTCCCTAGCTGCATTAATCCCCTTCTCTAGGGGTCTTAGGTCTGTTTTGGACAAACATTTTAGTAAAACAGGAATAGCAAAGGGGAACTATTCACAAATGCTCTCCTCTCCTCTCCTCAGAGGTTTTGTTTCAGACAGATGAGCTCTATTTGCACCTGTCTCTTCCTTGTGCAAAGGTCCATAGATTAAATAGTAGTGGCTACTATCTCATGCATTGTTCATTATGTCTGTTCCAGGGGAAAAACATTCATACTAGTCCAGAGCCAGCAGAGCTGAGCTCTAAATAGATGTCAGTTTCACATGGACAGGATGCATTAATTTGGTTCTTTTGCACTTTGCACAGCTTTGAGAGCTGCTTGAAATGGAACAGCCTCCATTCTGTGTGTTCCCAAAACCCAAAGGTAGCCTAAGGGTTGGTTGAGTAAGCTGAGGTGGCAGCACACTGGCCACATTGAAAAAGGACATTGAACAATCCTACAGAACAAATGACAGTGTGCAGTTCAGCTCTGGCTCCCACAGCTGTAGTCTGGAATGAGAGCAGTGTAAAGCAGTGGTGAAGGGAAGGTGGTAGCAGTGCTCCAATGAAAGCTAAAGTCAAGCCCCCCTTTTAGGAAGCGGTTTAAAATGTAATCATTCTAACTTTAGGAAGCATTCACATCCACATAGAGATGAGTGAAGTCCACAAAATTCAGTCCACAAAATAATTCAAGAATTTTGCACAATTTGCAGGGCACAATTCATGAAATTCACCATGAAGCATGAAATTTCATCTGCAAATTTCACCCAATCTGCGTGAAGTCAAAGTTTGTCAGGTCAGGGGAGGTTTCTTGAAGCTCAACGAAACATGAATTTTTGGCAATTTGCCCGAACTTTGCCAGCAAAGTTTTACTTTATTACATATTTACATCCACATCAGTCTTCAGAGAAAGTTTTACCCTAGAACTCCATTGTGTTTGTTATGTGACTTGCTTCAGCCATAACTTGTGCCCAGACTTAGATTTCAGACATATATTTAAGCATTTCCAAAATCGTTTCCATATTCTACTGTGTCCTGTATGCCAAGGGACTCCTTATTTGTATGGGTGGAAGTGCTGCATTTAGCATTATCATGCTATCCACTTAGCATCACACTTCAGGGCTCTATGAATATGGCTACAACCACTATCAGCAGTGCTATATCCACTTAGTGTAACTACTCTTGTTAGTGTCACAGTAAGCATTTGAATATGAAGGCCACTATATTTTAACTTTATGCCTAAAAATGGGTTTAGATATTTCTTGGTGTGAAAATATTGGGTACATAATGTATGCATCATGTTTTTTTCAAATTGCATGTCAAAATGATAAGTAGGCACATTTATGTCAAACCATGACTTATTCAATATAAATTAGTGTACATCTGTTATTACACATCCTTTTTATATTGGCTTGTGCATGCACAGCCAACATCTTGCGGTAGTAGCAGATTTGGAGGCACTGTCACTGTTGGGAGAATGCAGGGCATGCATCAGTAGGTGCGTCCCTCATTTCCCAATAAGCCAGCAGCAGGCGCTGACATCATGCATCCCTAATGTGGCCGCCAGATCTAAGAAAAGGTTCGCTGCAATTAGAGCGAAGCTCTCATGCAAAGGGACCACAACACTCCTCCCGACATGCAAGCAACATGGTGGCAGTGACTGCCACCGCCACCTGTCACAATGCTGATGGGGGAGCCCACTCCCCATCGGCATAATCTCCCCACTCCAATTTCCTCTGTGTGTTGAGGGGTTACCCAATCCCCCTCAGCATCATGCACCCCCCAAAAGTCTTTCTTTGTGGATGGGGGGCCCAATCCCCATCGGCTTCAGTTCCCCCCTTTTCCAGGTTCAATCTGCCGATGGAGGAGCCCACTCCCCATTGGTATAATGTCCATCCCCCATTTGTTGTGTGCTGAAGGGGGTGCCCAATCCTCCTTGGGTCTCCCTCCCCCCACTGATATTTGCTAATGGGGGTGCCCAATCACTCGTCGGCTACAGCCCCCCCAAAAAACAACTCAGGTGACATGCTGGGAGCCCATCCCAGTGTGCCACAGTACCCTATAAAAAAAAATGTCCCGCAATGTTTTTTTTTTATTATTTTTACCTGTAAAACAGAAAATGGTCCCTCATGGTCTTTCTGCCCCTTCCCCCTCCCCACACACCCTTCCCTCACCCAATACTTACCTCCGGAGTACAGCGCGATGATCTTCCATGGACCAGGAACACGTCTGCACTCTTCAAAGCCGATCACTAACTGAAGAAATCCAGGTAAGCTATATAATGGCATAAATAAGGTTTTTCCAACTTTGGTGCATATCTCTGGCATTTTTGGGAATTTTTACACCAAACTTTCAACATGGGGTTATTGGGACCCCTCCTCATGAATTCAGGCACTGTCATGGTGTTATTCAGTCCCGAAAGGTGATTCTGCAGTCACTGTGTGGAATCACCTTTTGGGACCAATTAATGAAACAACAGTGCCACTGTTCATGTGGGGGGCTGTCAAAAAGTCTATGTTGCAAATTTGGTGGAAAAAATAAAAAAAATGGCTCTTTTACCAGCGTGCGATGCACGGTTTCCACACTTGATCATAACTTCATAAATTTGTAATATTTTCACTCCAGATTTTCAAAATTGGTATTTTTCCACACCTCCTTATGAATAGTACAGCTGTCATTTTACATATCCTGGCTGAAATGTGGTTTCTCAAGTCCAGCGCAAAATAGTGCAGTCGCTGTGCAAAATCAGTTTTCAGGACAGTTTGAGAAAATGATGGTGACACTGTTCATGAGCAGAGGTCCTAAAATGCCTATGTTAAAAATTTGGTGACAAAATTCCATAAAATGACTGTGTTACGAGTGTACATAGCGTAGTTTCCATGCACTCTTGTAACTTCGCAAATTTGCAATATTTTTATGCCAGATTTTCAGCACTGGCATTTTTTCACACCTCCTTATGAATTGTACAGTTGTCTTTTTTCACATTCTGCCCAAAATGTGTTTTCACACCTGTGGCACACAATGACGTGGTCACTGTGGGAAATCTACATTTGGGACAAACTAACAAAATCTCAGTGCCACTGTTCATGAGGGGAGCTCCCAAAATGCCTATGTTAAAAATGTGGTTAAAAAAATCCCCAAAATAATTGGGTTACGGATGTGTGTTGCACAATTTCTATGCATGCTCATGGCTTCACCAATTTTTCATATTTTCACTTCAGATTTACAAAGTTGCCATTTTTTTACATCTCCTCATGAACAATACAATTGTCATTTTCCACATACTGCCCAAAATGTGTTTTCATCCCTGTGTCGCCAAATGGCATAGCCACCATGAAAAACCACCTTTCAACTAACAAACTGATAGTGCCGCTCTTCATGAGGTGGGCTCACAAAAAGCTCATGTTAAAAATTTGGAGTGAAAATAGAAACACATGTCTACAGTGTTAGGTTTTCCAACTGTAGCATCTTACCCTGTAAAGACTGACAGGCGTCAGGGGTGTGACTTGGGATCATCAGCTGAAATGCTCATGCCATTCCACCCCCAACCCCACCCTGCAGCCAGTAACAGGCATCATGGTGTGCCTTGCAAGTGTTCGGCCACAAAGTTCACCCCATTCTCCTATACTATTCACTAAAAAATACCACCAACAGCTTAATCTGGTTCAAGATCAGTTGGCATTCATCTGTATCCCCCTCCCCGGGTCGTGCCTGAAAATAGGCAGGACTTGTCTAGTGCACTTACCCGGTCAACAAAAACTAAATAAAATAAAAATAAATAAAATAAAAATAAATAAATAAAATAAATAAATACTGCACCCACCTCAGCGTATTTCTTTATGGAATGGGGTAAGTATAATGCCCAAAGACCCCAAAGCACTCCACGATACTTGTCAGTGTCTACAGGGTAGGGTGAGGTAAAATGGCATGAGCGTTATAGCTGATGACCCAAAGGCACACCCCAATGCCTGTCGGTCTCTGCAGGGTGGGGATGGGGTTGGCATGACTTCAATACTTCACTGCCATTCCTATTATGTGTCTCTAACTTCTGAACTACCAATGCTAATGCCAGAGAGACAACATTTGGCATTGACAAATGCTTGTTTCATTTATTTTATTTAAAATTTGTTAACCAGGAAAGGCATACTGAGCCAAAGCTTGTTTCCAAGTGTGACCCTGGGGACATAGATAACAATTACAAATGGAAGAAAGCATACACTTTCACAAAACAAGTGCCAGTTGGAGTTTACAAGTACCAGTAGCAGATTAGGCAGTATCAGAGTTCAGAAAGTTACACTGAGTAGTAGGATGACCAAGTCATGCATATAATACAGACATTGATGAAATTGGGTTGGTAGAAACTTAAATGAGGAGCAATGTACTGACAGTACTTAATAAGAAGACACACGGATCCACAATGGGAATCCGACAAAAATTTTGTCGAACGCCCCGTCAGTGACACCGGCAGGTCGACCGCATTCTGCAGTCAGCTGCTGGTTTGCACTTTGTTCTCTTGATTTCTTTGTGAGGCAGCACCCCCAAATCCCCCACGTGGGGGGCTGCCCCCCCAAATCCCCACTTAAGGATTCTTAACTCCAGTCAGAGCTGATTCGAGGTGCAGGACCCCCGACAGACAGCGTAGGGTTCCAGCAGGTCTCCCACCATGGCTTGGCACTGTAGTTGCTGTGGGGGTCCTCACTGGCAAAATGTCACTGTCGGGGGGTAACCGAAGACACACTAAATGGAAGCTACAGGGAGGAGGGAATGGGGAGATGGGGCAAATACAGGGTGTTGGGGGACTAAGCTTAAATTGGCATTTAATAGCAGGGAAGTGTAGGACATCATGGAGTGAGGCAGGCAGTTGATTCCAGAGGTAGAGATAGGTAGAAGGAGAAGGCAGAAGCTCTGGCTGCAGATTGCTGTTGGGGAATGGAGAAGGAGCACGGATGCCAAGATCTTAGGGAGTAGAATGGATTGACAGCAGTAGACAGGAGCAAGGAGAGGTATGGAGGGAGAAGAATGAAACAGAATTTTGCAGTAAATGTTAGTGAGTGAATGTAACATCTGTTGGGGGGGGTTAGGGAGAAGAGAAGTGTTTAGTGATGAGTGCAAGGTGGGGAGTTTGTGGCAAATCTGCAAAAGGGGTTGAGTATGGTGTTGAGCTTGGAGAGGGAGGATGCGGAGGCTGAGGCATAGATAATGTTTCCGTAGTTGAAAATTGGGAGGATTGTCTTTTGAACTAAGTAACAGTGAATATGTAGGGGGATGGCTGGCTTGTTGCAGAAGAGTATGCCTAGCTTGGGATGCAGTTTTGAGCTGAGGGAGTCTATCTGGACAGTGAAGTTAAGATGTTGGTCTAGTCAGAGGTGAAGGTATTTGCAAGAGGAGACGGTCTCAAGAGATGAATTGTCCATTGTGGTGAAAAGAGATAAGGAAGAGTATCTGGTCAGTTTTGGGGGGGGAGTCGAAGATCATGGATATGGTTTTCTTTGCATTCACTTTTTGGCTGTTGTCCTGAAACAATGTTAGTACATGGCTGAAATCATACTGGAGTGGTAGCTGGACTGAGTCAGTAGTGGGGCCTCAGGCATAGAGCATGGTGTCATCTGCATAGAGATGTATTCTAGATTGAGAGCAATTATTGGGGAGGTCATTTATAAATATAAAAAAGAGGCTGGGGCTGAGGATAGAGCCCTGTGGTATTACTGATCAGATGGGTAAACGGGATGCTAAGTTCCCTACTAGGACAGACTGATGTCAGTCACAGAGGTAAGATTTGAACCAATGGATGGTGGAGGAAGCAAGGCCAGCAGAGTGAAGTTTCCTGAGAAGGAGCGGATGAGAGATGGAATCAAAGGCCTTGGCGAGGTCTATAAATTTTGTTGCTGTGAGGTGGACTTTGTCCTTTGCAGCGTGGACTGAGTCTGTAATGCGGAGCAGGGAGGAGACAGTGGAATGTTTTTTTCTTGAAACCAGATTGATAGTCAGAGAAGGAGTTGATTGACGAGGATTTGAGGACTTTTAAGGAAGGAAATGCATTACACAAACTATGTTGAAGCATCAGTTAACATTTTTGCTATGAATATATTCAGTATTTAAAGTAGCAGTAGTAATTAGTTACACTAAAGATTGTTAAACAATAACTTTTTTTCTAGCAAAAACATCAATGTCTTCATTTTCTTTCATTTCAGAATGGAGATATGGGGCAGGATTCACAAAGCTTTGCTGGAGTGCAAACCCAGTTTGCCTGTTGGCAAAGTGGGTTTTGTGAATAGCTGGTATTCACAAAGTCCAGTTTACCCCCGCAAACTGGGTTTGCACCTGGGCAAAGCAATGAGGGGGGCAGCAGTTCAAATGAGGGGGTGGGGACCTGCATATCCTCGTAATACCATTCACAAAATATTTGATCCATGCAAGGGCCTCTGCAAAGGTCCTTGTGTGGTGCAAATTACTAACCAAAAAAACCTGGCAGTAATCCGCACAGCGCTAGTGGTTGGTAGAGATACTGTGGCCCCCCACCCCCCTCCCTGGTCCCCAGCTGTAAGCACACCACACGTTATTAATATTAAACTTTCCATAATGTAGTGGTCCCACTCCGTCCCTAACTGCAGGCAAACTCACCTGTTATTAATAAATTTTCTGTAGTGTAGTGTTCCCACCCCAGTCCCCCGATCACATGCAAACCCACATGTTAGGATTAAGAATATTGCATAGTGTAGTCATCACCCACCTGTAAATTAGAGACCCAGTCTAAGAGTGAAGGGTCCCACCCCATTGCCCAATCCCCACCCGATATAGAAAGCACCATATTTCCATAGTGGTGGTCCCCAGCCCCACATCCACACCAGAATGAACAGACTACCACACTCCACCCACTCCACCAACCCTAGCATGGCCACTGGTCAGCGAGCAGCAGAGCCCTCCTCACACATCCATGATTTCCTGCTGACTGAACTGTCAGTGACAGTTTACAGTATATACTACATTTCCATTTGCTGACACTTCAACCAATGGGATTGAAGAGTATACTCTTATTGACAATTCAGATGGCAGGCAGCTGTGGAGGTATGAGGAGGACTGTGCTGCTCACTGACTGGTGGCTATGCTGGAGAGGGGAAGAGGGGAGAGCAGGGTGTTCTGTTCATTCCAATGTGGGTGGGTGTTGGGGAAGACCACTACACTATGGAAAAATGGTGCTCTCAGTATCGGGTGAAGGATCAGGCTACAGGCTGGGACCGTTCAGTCTTGGACTGGGTCTCTAATTTACGGGTGGGTGATCGGGCCACACTATGGCCATTTCTTAATCTTAATGGGTGGGTTTGCATGCAATCAGGGACGAGGATTGGGGTGGCACCGCTACACTATGGAAAAGTTTACTACTAATAATGGGTGGGTTTGCTTGTAATTGGGGACTAGGGTAGGACCACTACACTATGGAAAATGTTACTAATAATAACAGGTGGGTTTTCCTGCGATCGGGGGATCAAGATGTGGTCACTACACTATGGAAAATTTTACAAATAATAACGGGTGGATTTTCCTGCGATTGGGGGACTGGAGTGGAACCACTACACTATGGAAAATTTTACTAATAATAATGGTTGGGTTTTCCTGTGATTGGGGGGCCCGGGTGGGACCCTACACTATGGCAAATCTCTTTTGTTTGTTACCATTATGTCTGTGATCGGGGTTAGGGAGGGCACTACTACTGTTTGGGGGAATGTGGATGTGTGGGACTGGGGCTGGGGGGGTGCAATCCCACCCTAGTAGCATGTAAGTGATCCCATAATGAGCATGCTAATGGCCACTTGCACCTTGCATGCCCAACAGGCTCATTTGCGTGTCTCCTTTTATGACTAGCATTTTAGCACCTGAGCACTATTGGTTGCAGAGACATTTTCCTAGCTGGCTGTGGGGGCCCCCCACTAACAGATGGATATCCCACCAGGCTATCTGACTGTGAATAGCTCTGGGGCCCACCAACACAGCCAAGAAGTGCAAAGCAAATTTTTGCGCTCACTTTGCACTCTCTTTGTGAATCCTGGCCATGGTATTCTAAAGTTTTTAAAAGTTCCTGCTTTTGGGCTGGCCCAGTGGGGTGGATGGCTGAGGCATCATGCCTTACCTCCTGCCATGCTGGCAAGCTGTGTTCAAAGTGTGAGCAGGTCACCCGGGGTTTACAGGAGTTGGAGAGGATCGAGCATCTAGAGGACAGCTCTCCTCTCCTGGGGAAGAGGGACATGGAAGCCAGCACACCTTTGACATCTAACAGTGGTTGGGAGTCAGAGCACCCATGCCCTGTATGTGAGGGAAGGGGGTGGAGCAGTCAGCCAGTGTGCTGTGGGTGAAAGCGGGCACAGCTCAGTCATTGTTGACACTACATTGCTCCACCTCCGGGAGGGGGGGTGGAAGAAAACTGGTAGAGCAAAGCCTGGGCAGTTGTATGACTGCCAACCCATGCAGACACTACCCCTGCACTTGCAGCCACCTCCAGAACAGGATCCATGTCAGTGGGTTGAGGGATCCCTCCCACCCTACCGTGGGGGGGGCAAGTCATGGAGGAAGACAGGAGGGTGTGCTGCAAGTGGTTGAATGGGGCTGGAGGGTTGGCGAGAATGTGGGCCTCCCAGGAGGGGGAGAAACTGAGTGGAAAAAAAAGTTCCTGCTCTTAGAACATACCCACCTTAAATAAAAATGTATATATTGGTACAGTGCTGTGCTGAATACTGTCAGAAATTTGTGGTACAGCACCACCATCCTACTTCATCTACATCATGAATCTAGGAGGTACATTGCAACACTGAACATCAGTAGAAAAGAGTTTTAAAAATAGCAATTGTTAGCCATCATTATTGACTTGAGTTATTAATTGCAATATTAGCTAAGAAACATTCTTTAAAAAATATCTGAGAAAAATTTAAAATACAATGATGAGGAATCTAAGGATGTCAGAAACACATTCTTGATAAAAAAATTTATGATGGCATTTTATGATTGGCTAACAAATACTGCCACTTTAATATGAATTATATAGTTATTTAATTAATATTTACTGCAGGTTTTAACAGACACTAAATATAGTTTAAAAACATAAATCTACATGCTATTTTTCATAATTTTCATCCAATAATTATACATTTAATATAATTTCTAAAATTTGTTTTTGGATATTCTGGTGTAAATATGCTGCCTATATACTAGCATGTATATTTTTTATTTTTTATTTGTTTGGTTCTAGGATTACAAATACCTTTGAGCCAAGGCTCTTTTACAAAGGTTCCAAGTCAGTTGAAGTACAATACAGGGGATCCAACAGAAATAACAAGATTGCAGGTAAACAGTATATTATACAATTATTAATTAAGGGAGGAGGCAACACATTAGAGAGCTCAGTACATAGAATGGCCCGGAGCAGCATCAACTGGGAGAGGGGTAAAGAACAATGGAGGAGGACCGGGATGGCAAGATTGGAGTAGTAGCAGCCAGAGGCATTGTCAACATCACTGGGAGAACTGCTGGAGAGAGGGGGTGGGGAGGGGTGGAGGTGGGAAGGGGAGGGCAGGGCTTGTGGGAACAGAAGTAAAATAGGAGATAAGTGCTATGAGGATGGTGGCAAGAGAAGGCTGCTGGTGGTGGCAAGTATTTCTGATTAGGTGAGGCAATCACAGGAGCTGGAGGCAGTAAGATGGAGTCGGAGCCTGGTTTTAAACATGCCAAGTTTGGGAGTAGTGGAGATGGTGTTGCTGAGTCCATTCAGCCATGAGAGAGCACTATGGATGAAATATCATTGACCCTGGGTAGTGCAACAGTGGGGAACTTGCAAGAGCTGTGATTCATATCTCATGGAGCTTCACAGATTAGTGCTAGGGCACAGTAGAGCTTGGACACCAGGAGGGGCGATGCCCAGGATGATTTTTTTCTCCATGGTGCAGGTCAGATACTTAATACAGTTGGAGAGTTGGAGCCATCCAGATTGAGAGTAAAGATCACAGGTATGAGTGAGATGGTGAGCTCCAGTGATAAGCCGACAGGCCTTGTTAAGAGAGTTGATATGCATCTGAGGGTAATGGCCGTGGCTGAGCCATAAATGATTAGGCCGTAATCAATGATGGACATCATGGAACTCTGGACAGCGATCTTCAAGGCTTCTGGGGTGAGATGTTGCCTGTGCTTGAACAATAAGCCTGGTCATGTATTAGCAGCTTTTGCTACGCTGTCAATGTGGGCCCAGTAGAATAGGTTGAAGTCAAGCAGGATCCCTATGTATTTGAACGATTTGACCTGTTCAAGGGTATTCCCCTGGCTGGTGGAGATAGTCAGGGGGTGTAGCCTGTGCTGGTTGTGAGAGCTGCTAAAAAGCATAGACTTTTTTTTGTGATTAAGGACAAGTTTATGATTAGTAAGCCAATTCTCAACAGAGGTGAAACCATGTTGTACATTGAGTTGTAGTGGTGTAGGGTCTTTGTGTGAAGAGAAAACAACTGTGTCGTCAGCATGCAGGATGATTTGTTCTGAGCAGGATTGTGGAAGGGAATTTAGAAAAAGGCTAAAAAGAAGTGGACCCAGTATGGGGCCCATTTTTCAAACATATGTTTGATATAAATTGACATACACTTTAAAATTAATTCATATATATGCAGTACATACAGTACAGTATATAAAAAGTTAATGGTGCATTGAAAATGTCTCTTGGGTTATTAAAAGTACTAATTTGTAAAGTCTTTGGGTTTTGGAACCTTGAACATTTATGAGTTGATACTCTTCATTTTCCAAGAGACAGTATCAGCAAGACATTTAATTTCGTTTTATCAAGCATTTTTTTCTGTACTAGTAGGAACATCAACAAAAAAACTCACTGTAGCCACAGGAAAGTTGTTGATGCACATTATTAAATAGATAAGACAAATGTGTATCCTGAGAGGTACATTGTCAGGCTGTTATAGCAGCATGATTCCTGAAAGAACAGTGCACTCATGTGGAGCTATTACAACAGCTTAGTTATAAATGCAATATATAGGTGTGATATTGTCCTGAAGTATGTGTGTGCTAGCCAAAAATCAGCTAGCAAAAAAGGCTTTCCAGAATCCTTAGATGTAAGCAAAATAATTTATTGCAAACAGGCCACATGGATGTAAGCAAGCTAGCAGTTTTACTAGCCACACTCGCCCTGGAGCTTCAGGTCCAACAACCCTTCCTCAGGGGGTGTGGCCATTAGGAACATGTGGAAACCTTAAAGGGTACCTAAACAAGTCATTTTTTAAAACTGCAAACTCCAAAATCTGGCATCACAGTGAAGTAAAGTAAAGCCTGCTGTTTACATGTATGCTAAAACTGCATTTATGTAAATAACATAAATGCAGTTTCATAGCTTTTGAAAAATGTAAACATCAGCCATTCATTTTCAAAAAACAGCCTTGGTTTCTCCCTAAGATGTCTGCCAAATGTGTTAAGTGATGAGTCATGATGACATCATCAGAGTCAGAGACAGAGACCCACATGTATTCCTACATAGTGCTAACTAGTTCTTTTTTCCCTCTGTTTTGAATTGTTGTACCAGAATGATCAACAACATGTATTAACTCATGTATTATTTTAATCAGTAAACATGTTAGGCTATGATTTTGTTTACTTTAAATTGCAGAAAATGTTTTGCAATCCAGCTTACTTTTTCTTTGGAAAACTACAGTACAGTACAACACTTCAAATACCTGATGATCTGGTGGTTATAAGAGGCACTGAATTTTGTTTTTTGTTAACCAGGAAAGACGCACTAAGCTGAAAGGTTGTTTACTTGTGTGGCCTGGGTGCACAAGGAAGTTTAATGACTTGCTCAGGGTCACAGCAAAGTACCAGTCTGGTTCAGTTCCAAAGCTCATGCTCTCTTGTTAATCCACAAATAAGGCTTTCTTTTTCCACGTGAACCCCCTGCACCTAGCCTGAATTCTGTTGAACACCCCACCATCCATACCCTGTCTGTAGTACTGCATGGAGCCGCATATGAGCTTGCGGTCTCATGAAGAGAATTATCACATCTTAGATTGCAATCTTGTATCTCAGAGAGTTGTGCACACCTATACCGATACTCATCATCAGCTGGCACTGTTAAAAAATGCATCACAAATCACTCTCCAGCCCCCATTCTCAATATTTGACTTCTGTTCCTACAGTAAACACTGAGTTGCTCACCACCCTTCTGCACAGTGAAGGTAGTATGTACAGTTTCCCTGTTATTTTTCCCCCCACCTCATTAACCAACAACTAAGTCTTTCTGGAGGGCCAAGCAATAAGCATCATGACCCCCCAGAAAAACTGCTGTTCATGCCCTCATAAGGGCTGCTCTTACAATAGATAACAATACTATTAGCAGGAGAGGCATACTAATATCACTTGACAAAGGCACTCAGAGTACCACTATCTGCTCCTGTCTGCTACTGACTTTTCTCCCTCTATCTCCTCCTGCTTTTCCCTCCTTATCCTTCCTTAAATGCCTCTGAGTTTCTTTCTTTCTTGTAAATGAATTATTACTGATTATTGCAGCCTTGGTGAATTGCTGATCATTTGTTGTAACATGTCTTGTTGTTATGTACTTTTATGATGTGGAACCTTTGTAAAAGAGCCTTGGCTCAAAGGTATTAATTCCTAGAACAATAAACTAAACTAAACTAAATATCATGAGCAAATCCATCCAACTTCCGGTGTCAGTCTACTCCTTTACCTGTGATCTGCAGAATCCCACAGGATAATTCCAAGCAATTCTTTTCCACTACTTTTCTGTGCTCTACTGTACAATGTGAGTTGGCTGGCTACCACCCTTCCAAATCTTGAATGAGCTATACACAACTCCCTCAATACTGTCTTAACAAACGTCAATATCCCCCTTCAACCCGATGGTAATCTCCCCACACTGAATTAAAGTAACAGTTTAGGTGCAGCCCTTCCACTTTGAGTATTTGTCATTGCTGTCTACTCTCATCCACAGTCAGGTAGTGATCACTATACTGGCAGCCTCACATTTCAGATCTCACAGTGATCTGCTCAACGTCCTCCTTCATGCCTTCAACTAACCTGAATATAGCTGTATTCTGCTAGAATGGCCTCTTCAGTCCCTCTCTGGCATTCCTTCTTTCTTCTCACCTGCTCCCCACAGCAAGAACTGGTGAGATCACTACCCTTCTGCATCATGAATGTGGTTAGTACAGTCTCCCATGCTGTCTTTACATCTTAATAATAAACTTGATCTTCTGGTAAGCCAGGCTGATAGCAGCATGGCACAAGTGAAACAATAGGCTTTCCTACTTATATAAGATCTAAGCCACCTATGATTAGGCACTATTTAATGATGTGCACACCCATCATTTAATAGTGCCTAATCAAAGGTAGTCTGGATCTTTTAAGGATAGGAAAGTCCATCATTCCCCTTTTCCCCTGCTGCTATCAACCTGACTTACTGAAAAGATATGTTTATATTTAATATGTCAGAAATAAGACAGGACTGTACTACTTGCACTCATGAAGCAGAAGGGTGATGAGCTCACCAGTTTTCAGTGTGAGGAGGAATAATGAAGAATGAATACCAGAGGAGAACTGAGAAGGCTACTCTTCCAAGGTACTGCTATAATCAGGGAAGGGGGGGGGACAGAAGGAGAGAAATATGAGTAAATTACTGTGAGAAACAAGATGTGGAGCTGCCAGCACCTTGATCACTACCTGACCCAATTGTCCTGGTCAATATTCCCCTTCCCAGCAGAAAACAGGAACTTGTTATCCCTCTGTACAGAGAGTTGGTGAGACCCCATCTGGAGTACTGCGTCCAGTTCTGGAGACCCCATCTCCGCAAGGACATAGACAGGATAGAGGTAGTCCAGAGGAGGGCAACTAAAATGGTCCAGGGTCTGCAAGAGAAGCCGTAAGAGGAGAGACTAAAGGAGCTTAATATGTATACCCTCGAAGAAAGAAGGGAGGGGGGGACATGATAGAAACTTTTAAGTACCTCGGTGGAATCAACAAAGTCCAAGAGGGTAGCATCTTTCAGAAAAAGAGACTTGCAAGAACAAGGGGACACAATTTAAAGATGGGGGGGTTCCAGGCAATGTGAGGAAGTATTATTTCACAGAGAGGGTAGTGGATGCATGGAACAGCCTTACTGAGGAGGTTGTGGGGTCTAAAACTGGGGAGAATTCAAGAATGCATGGGACAGACATAAGGCAATTCTTGTGGGGTAGGAAGAAATAGGCTGTTGGTTAACTAGGATCTGCGGCTCATCCTGTAGGTAGGGAAATTGGCAGACTAGATGGGCCAAGCGGTCCTTATCTGCTGTCAAAGTCTATGTTTCTATGTTTCTATGTTTCCCACAAAACTAGTTCATGCAATTGTCCAAAGCTGTGTGTGGATATTAATGTATGAAATGGCTGCCAATACATGTTCAGTCACTTCACTACCAGTCTAGTACTGCCTGCAAAGCACTTTGGGATACAATGTGTATGAAAAGCACTATATAAATGCTGATTCTTATTATTATTATTACTTCCCATAAAAAAAACACAAGACAAGCATATATTTGATTTTCGAGAAGGTATGAACTCTAACATTGGACTGCACAAGACTTTTGCTACAAAAAGGTGGTGGATCTAGGGGGTGGTGAAGGGTGTGGCTGCAACCCCCATCCCACACACACACACACATAGTAATGTATTTGCTTGCTGCTGCTGCTGTGTTTCACTTTGTTGAAGAAGTCTGATTGTACAAATATTTACATTCAAACTATAGATTATATTTGTAGGTTCTGTCAAAATCGTACTAGAAAAGAATAAAAGCAGGAAATATAAAGGTTTAATAAAAATGTTAAAAAGTCCTTATTAAGCATACACACCACCCCAGCAGCCCCATTGTAGCATCCTGGATCTGCCATAACTACTAGACCACCAGGTTAGCCAAGATTTGTTTTGCACTGTGGTTTGCCACTGAGAATGTTGGTTGGATTAAAACACAGTTTCAGCATGTTAAAGTAAACAAAATGAACACAACCATAGCCTAACATGTGTATTATACAAAAAAATGCACATGGTTGTAACCATTTGGGTGAAACAATTCTATACAAAGGGAAAAAAGAACTACTTAGCACTATAGAGAGTCATAAATCTCTCTGACTTTCGCTTGGTTGATGTCATCGCATAACATATTTGGCGGCCATTTTAAGAAGCAGGTAAGGCAGTTCTTTTGAAATTCAAAGTCTGGTATTACAATTTTCAAATGCTCTGGAACCACGTTTAGGTAAATTATATAAATGTAGTTTTAGCATTAATGAATACAGCAACCTTTCCTTTAGTCACCTACGGAGTCAGATTTTTAAATAGTTTATTGTCAAAATGTTGTTTAGGTATCCTTTAAGTACCACTGCCTGCTGAATAATGCATGAGAAAAAGTTTTAGATGCCCCAATCAATTCAGTATTACAAAAAATGACATCACAGTGCAAAGGTTAACTAAAGATAGACATATTCATTCAAGGGGTGTCCCCCCATTACAGTGCACCCACCCACTTGTGAATTTCACTGTTTTTACTTGTTTTAGATTGTCTGTTATGCCACCACAATACCCCAACTGATTCTAGGTCCAATGAAAAGGCCAAACACTCACTCTAAGAGCCTTCCATATAAATCCGGGGCTAAAATGCTCACTGTAAACAAGGCAGACCTGGCATCCTTCATAACTACAGAATCCACAGCTAGCTCCTCTTTTTACAAGATGACTACAGTTATTAGCTTCTGTCACCTAACCATTCTTCTACCAACCAAGCATAGCATCACACACCTTAAGCTATTGGTTGTGACTCTAGTTCTGCTTTGCTTCCTACTCTCAGTTTTTCACAGGAACATACTTTTGGTCCTATACTCCCACCCACCAGCTGGTAGCCTCCTGCCCAAAGCACAAGGTACAGCTCCAAGCCAGTGCCTCACTTTGACACAGTCTTTAGAGGTACACAAGTCTGGCTAACCACATGTTGGCAACACAAATCAGTAGAATTTTTCTTCATACAGGGCCCTGCATGAAGAAAATAGATCAGGTCTCATCATGTTTGGGGCAGGGGAAGGGATGGGCATTCGGGTTGACAACTGCAAGGAACAATGCACCATTGATTTGCCAAGACTCCAGAGACTCAAAACCATATTTTTGTTTCCTTTTGCTGCTTGTGTGTGGGGAGTTAGGGTTGAAATCCATAATGCCACATTGCCATATGTTTGTCAACCCTAACTGGTGAAGTAATGTTTTTTTTTTCTAAGTTTCCTTTCTTTTGAGATAATGAAATTGTATCCTCTTTCCTGCAGGTTCCATTGGGACCTGCATGAAAGGATGCAGATGTGCTGGGCCCTATGGGTTCTGCACCAAGGGAATCCTCTATCCTTCTATGCAAGTGCAGGGTACTCCATGCAGCAACATATGTCAAGAATTCATGCGGCTTTCTGGTGGTCTGTGTAAATGCAGTGCCCTCTGGGCCCTGCATATCCATGTGTCTGCAGATACAGGTGCACAGGGCAAACAGTCAATCTCTTGGTTAAAGCATAGTATCCTCTGGTACCCATTGGGTGCAGCAGTATAGGGCCTTATGCCAAGAGAAGAGTTCTGTTCACTAAATGGTACCTGGCTCTGTGCAGGTAACCTCACACTTACCTTTCCCAGCTGCGGGATGGTGTCACATGACTGCATCACCCCCCCCACAACCTCAGCACATCCTGCTGGCTCACTGAACTCATCCCCAAACTCAGTTTACCAGTATAGGATCACAAAGCATTACACACTGGAGTAAAGGCTGGTACGACACAGAACATGTCTTAATAATTATGTTTTTTTTTTAATTATGACTTCAAATTTTCAACTTAGTCATTTTTGAATCCTTGGTATAAATATGATATGTGTCATTTATAGAATATGAGCTGAAGCATCATTTTGCACCACATGTGTAAAGGCACATCTTGTACAGGATTTTAAAAATGACAGTTGTTATATTTATGAGGTGGTGAGAAAGAAATGGCTATGTTGAAAGTTAGGACTCAAAATATTGAAAATTAGAGAAGTTATGAGCATGTTTTGAAATACTTCAGTGTTCACTCATTTTACCATATTTTTACAAAAAGTTATCAACATGTTCTCCTTATGACCACACCTCAAGAACCTAATAGGTGAAAACTTTCAGATTCTGCCCAAAATATGACTTTTCAGATTGACTGCACAATCACCTTTTGGGACAGATTTGAAAAAGTTCACCTGTTGTTCATGAGGTGGGGTCCTGAATAGGCCATGTTGGAAGTTTGGTGGACAAATATTTTAAATTAGTGAAGTTATTGATGAACATTGAAATATCTCAATGTTTGCCCAAAAGGTGATTTTTTTGCAGTGACCTTGAAATCCCCTTTCAGGACAGATTTAAAAATTCGACCTCCCTCATTCATGAGGTGGAGTCCCAACACGGTCATGTTGAAAATCTGCTGTAAAAGTATCAGAAAATTATAAAGTTATGAGCAAAACTTCAAAACCAGTTGAAATACATTAAACTGAACTTACCTTCTCATATCACAGTTGCCAGTTCCAGAAGTAAGATGTGTCTTTGATCAGAGAGTTGATCTACATCATGGAACATGTTCAGGTGAGTGAGTGTGTGTGTGTGTGTGTGTGTGTGTGTGTGTGTGTGTGTGGGTGGTGTGAGGTGGTGGGTGCTGAATGGGGTTTGGGGTGGGGTCATTGGTGTGTGTTGGGGGGACACATCGGCGAGGGACCATTTTATTTTTTACATGTTTTATATGTTGATGTAAAAAAAATAAAGACATTTAGGAACTGTTTTCTTTTTTTGTAGGTTTAATATTAGATTTGACACTGGGGACTGAGCACCCCAGTGCTGGCTTAACTGCACAGCAGCAACAGGGATGAGTACCCTGTGTTGCCACCTATTTATAGGGGAGGAGGGTGACCTAGATGTGAGGGTGTTGGCAAGCTGTACTAAGGGTGAGTAACTCAGTCTGCTTTTCTTTTTATAATATTCATGCAGTGTCAGGGTAAAACATGATGGAGGCTGCCTGAGCTGGGAGGGGATGGAAATGAAAAATGAAAAAAACATATAGATAGACAGACAGACAGGCAGACAGACAGAGATAGATAGATAGATAGATATATAGATAGATAGATAGATAGATAGATAGATAGATAGATAGATAGATAGATAGATAGAGAGAGAAAGGGAGAAAGAGATTGAGAACCATTGCCGACTCACCGATGGCACACAAGCCAGCATTAGGTCTCCATCTGCAACTGCAGATATTAAGAAATTCCCACTGTTCTCATATAGAGAACATTTTGTGAAGGATTCTTCTTTATAAGCTGGGCACCCTGAATTTTGTGGCACGCAGGAAAGATATTTCTGGCCCTATTTTTAGAAACAAACTACAGAATCTTGCTAAATAGGTCCCATTTTGCTAGGTTCAGGTGCTGTTGTTGTTAATAAATAATTTCTATGCATTTTCTATGGTTTTCAGTTCTTGGAGAAAAAAACAAGATGGTGTCCATCATGACCCAAATATTTTCCTTTGATTTGTGAGAACTAGGTGGTGAATTAGCAAAAAGTTCTCACAACCCAACATTTTTATGCCATGTCACAGAGTTATCTAAAACCCTACTAAGTATGTTCAGAAAACATACATTTAATTTCTCATAAATGTGGAACCATATTTTATTATTATTTTACAAAAACCTTCAAAAGGCACAACCTTGGCACAGGCCACTTCTACTCTGACCATTTTATCTAGGCTTTAGGTGAGAGCAAGAAAACAAAGCATATTAAGCATAAAAAAAGAGACATTAATGTAAAAATAACACACGAGAACCTCAGAAGCAAACAAAAGCCTGCCATCACAAAATGTTCTGCATGTTTAGATCTCACCTCCTACACAATGCATTCCAAATACAATGATTATTACAATAATGATTTAACAGTTTACAAATATGCACACTTTATTTTAATTTTCTTGTTCATTTAGTTTTTGTATTGCGTGTTTCATTGGGTTTGGTGACAGTATTGCTTTAAATCTTGCTGTATTTAAGGTCCTGGTTCAGCAGTACTGCTAAACCTTTGAGAAAGCCCCTGATTGGGTGAAACGCATCAGGTGACGAGACATCATACCAGGAAGTGTGTAGCTGTGTGCCGAGTTGTGTTCCTTGTTGTATTTCACCATGGATTTTACTCTATTGGATTATTAAAACATACTGTGAACACAGTCATTATAATTCCAGAGTCGGTGAGTCATTTAAAGAACTTTCAGTCTCAAGTGAGACTTCTTTCACATGAGCCTTGGTTACGGTGCTGGTTTTCTGTTTGCCTTCATTCCAAATACAAGACAGTTTCATTAAATACCACTAATGGTATTAAGGTGCAAATTTGGGGGTTTAACATAGAAATTCTTAGTCAACCCTAACTCGTGCTGCTGTGCCAGTATAATATGCAATGGATAATCCACAACAGGGCATGTGGTCATGCTATCGCACCATAGAAACATAGACTATGATGGCAGATAAGGACTGCTTGGCAAACCTAGTCTGCCCATTTCCCTACCTACAGGATAAGCTGCAGATCCTAGTTAACCAACAGCTTATTTCTTCCTACCCCCCACAAGAATTGCTTTATGTCTGTCCCATGCATTTTTGAATTATCCCACAGTTCTAGACTCCACAGCCTCCTCAGGAAGGCTGTTCCATGCATCCACCACCCTCCTTGTGAAGAAGAATTTCCTCACATTGCCCCTGAGCCGTCCTCACTCTATCTTCAAATTATGTCCCCTTGTTCTTGCACATCTCTTTTTCTGAAAGATGCTACCCTCTTGGACTTTAATGATTCCACTGAGGTACTTAAAAGTTTCTATCATGTCCGCCCCTCCCCTCCTTTCCTCAAGGGTATATATATTAAGCTCCTTTCTTCTCTCCTCTTATGGCTTCTCTTGTAGAATCTGTAGTATTTTAGTTGCCCTCCTCTGGACTGTCTCCATCCTGTCTATGTCCTTACAGAGATGGGGTCTCCAGAACTGGATGCAGTACTCCATATGGGGTCTCACCAACTGACTGTACAGAGGGATAACAGCTTCCTGTTTTCTGCTGGTGATGCCTCTCCCTATACATCCCAATAACCCTCAGCCCTCCCTACTGCCTTCTTGCATTGCTTGCTAACCTTAAGGTTATCTGATATGATTACCCTCATGTTCCTTTCCATTTTTGTTGTTGTTACTACTACCACCAGTATGATGTGGGTGGATGGATAGAGAGGAAAGATAGATAGATAGATTGATAAATAGATAGATAGATAGATAGGCAGACAGACAGACAGATGGATGTACAGAATACAGTATATGTATATGTATATATATATATATATATATATATATATATAGAGAGAGAGAGAGAGAGAGAGAGAGAGAGAGATACTGTATATATAGATATGTTTAGAGATGTACTATAGATAATCCCTATCTATCTTTTTTCAAATTTAATACATTTTATTAAGTTTTTTTTTTAAACCATAATGGAAAAACAGCTCAGATTCAACAGGAGTAGAATCTAAGAACAACACACTAAATGCATCTAGTACAGTTGAAAGGATATACAATGGAGCAGATCAGGGTGCTGAGTCATAATATCATATGTATCAAGTTCAGGTAAAAAGAAAACACAACAACCCCCCACCGACCCACCAATCCAAACCTCCCCAACCACTGGGGGTGTAAATCATCAAAACAAGAATACCTGTATATAGATAACACAAGATATTGAAGTCTCAACCAGTTATAATGTTAACAGAGTGCACATTGGTTCACAATTCTTCTGATAATTACAAAAATGGTTTGATAAACTGGCTATGGTTCATTCTGCCTGCAAGGCAAAAAGAATTTCCCAGAACCATTCAGTCATAGATGGGGTGTTTTGATCAAGCCAGTGCTGTAATATAACCTTCTTTGCACAGGCAGAGATGAGGGTCACGTCTCACCATTGGTTACCAAGCAGAGTATCCCAGTAGTCCCCAATATGCATATCTCAGGGAGGAAGGCTTCAGACAACCCCAGAAGTGGGTCTACTTTGCTCCAAATCACTTCCCAAAAAGGCATAACTTTTTCACAAAGCCAAAGAATATGATATAGTGTTCTAGGAATTTTATTACATCTGGAGCAAATATTCGAGGAGAGCTGACCCATTCTATGCAGCTTGTCAGGGGTGTAATAAAGGTTGTGAAGCACCTGGAATTGTAGGAGATGGTAACGGTCCCATTTAATGTATGTGTACGTGTGTTTCCAGACTCACTGCCAGTCATGGGGGGAGTCAGCGGGAGTCAAAGCCTGGTCCCAATAGTAATATAGCTGGCCCTTGGAGTTGGCCACAAGAGAACCTAGTTGTTGATAATAATAGGAGACAATATGGGAGGATGATGCTGAAAGAAACATAGAAAGAACCCATGTCTCATAGGAATTGCTCCAAATGCCCAAGCCAAAATGAGACAGGAGCATGTGTGTAAGTTGAAAATATTTAAAACAGGTCAAAGAGAGCAACCGGAATTTGGCTTGTGCCTCTTTGAAAGGGAGTAACGTCTGATCTTTGACCAAGTCCGCTACCGTTGTCACCATAATGAAAGGCCAAGAGGACATACTAAGTAGACTGCAACCTGTCCTAAAATTGGGATTCCCCACTAAGGGTTGGGAAATATCTCTAAATGGTGGACTGAGCAATACTGCACACAACTGTGCATGTACACAATTAGACTCAGCAATGAGGGTGCCATGTAATGACCTGGGAGCTTTCTTATAAGGGATATAAAGCAACACATGAATATCCAGGCCCAGCTGGAGATAGAGAAATCATTCAATTTCCAGCTATAAAGGGACATAGGCCTGTAAATTTTCCTTAGATGGGGACTTAAGCCATTGGGAGAGTCTGGAGTAATTGATGGACAAGTAATAGAAATATAAATTAGGTACCTGCAGGCCACCCCACTCCATAGTACAATGAAGCTGTGGGGGATCTTGCCACATCTCTATCAATATGGAAGAACCAGGATTTTGGAAGAAAATGATTATACATCTGCAACAGGTATAGAAGACATTCATTTTCACAATAGTCAAGTGACTCCAGAAGGAAATGGGCAGGAGGGACCAATGATCTAGGTCAAGTTTGAGGTGGGCAACGACTGTATCAAGATTATATTGCTTCATCTTAGTTGGTGACGAGGTGTACATTCTTAAATATTTCAGTTTGTCCTGAACCAAGGCAAATCCTAAATGTTCTATATCTGACTGAAAAGTGCCAGTGTTAAGTGGCATGATCTCTGTTTTAGACAAATTTAGTTTGTAGTTGAATATTCCTCCAAAATCTTTAATGATGCCTAGGGCAGCTGGCAAGGACATGGCAGGAAATGTGACATGTAGAAGGATGTCATCTGCATAAACTGAAAGTTTATACTAATGAGGTCCTATAGAGATGCTGGAAACATGAGGAGAAGCATTGATTTTCCTATCAGTGGTTTGAGAAAAAAGTTAAAAAGGAAAGGTGAAAGTGGACAGACTTGCCTGGTACCCTGGTGTAGAGTAAAGGAGGTGGACAAAATACCATTAAACAAAATACAAGACAAAAGGTGGGAATAACTTATCTTCACCCATTGAATAAAATTTGAATGAATATGGAATTTAGGCAACAAATTAAGCAGGTAGTCCCAGGAGACCATATCAAAGGCTTTCTCTGCATCCAAGGACAACAGAACTTCTAGGGATACCACAGTCCCTAGGTGCAGAGATTAAATGAGATAGCTTCTGCAAGTGATCCACAGACAGTCTACCAGCCATGAAGCTGACCTGCTCCTGACAAATGAGGGAGTGCCAAACTTGATTCAGCCTGCTGGCTAATACCTTTGCTAGAATCTTAAGATCTACATTGATTAGAGCTATTGTCCGATAGTCTGAAACTGATAAAGAGTCCCTACCAGGTTTTGGAAGTACCACAATAATGGCTTCCGTGAAGGAAAAATCAAAAATAAAAATTTCAGAAAATATTTCTATGCTTACAGCATAGCCACTTTTGGAGCAAGATAATTGAAAACTTTGATGCATACTTTATTGGAAGAGTCACAGAAACTGCTAAATTGAGAAGTACTGGTTATGTAAATTGTAAGTTTTAGCCCTGACCTGCCTCCCAACATGACTTCCTGGGCTCGCTTCTGAACCTGGGTCATCAGCATGGCAGCATGATGCTCTGATGCTGGGCCATAGTGGTCACCTTAAAGTTTAATATTGAGGGTCAATGAATCTACAACACTGGTGATATTCTGTTCTCTACCTTTAAACATATAGGTGCTTACAATTCAGCAATTTACATAATTGTAAACTGTAATTTTAACATTTCTAAATTATTTGAAGGTTTATACCTCAGTCACCTTTAAAGCTAGAGCTCTGAACATTGGAAAAGATATGAATGGGTTTTGATAAAGGCACCATATCAAATTTGTTGCAATTTGGCAAACACTTTTAGTTTACATGGTTGTTATCTGTAATTTTAAAATTTTCTAAAGTTTGGGTGCTTGTAACTCAGTAATTTTTAAAGACAGAGATCTGAATATGTCTGTATGGGCATGCCACAATACTAAATACGGTGCAGTTTGAAAAAAAAATGCTTTTGAACCTGAAAGAAATAACTGAAATCACAATGTTAGCAGCATTTCATGGAATTTTCATTGAAAGTTCACAAAATTTCAATGACATGAAATCAGCATTTTACCAGAATTCTACTGGTGGAAAATAAATTTCACCCAGCCCTACACATAAGTGATAAATTTGTAGAACAATGCTATTTCAGGGATTGAAATATGTCTTGGAGAAGGTACACAGGGAACAACAGGATTTTCTGGCCTCTAGTCATTATTTTAATACTATTTCCCCTTTCAAAAAAACAAAATCTAGCCAGAGCCAACAGGGCTGTGAAGAGCCACCAAATTACCAGTTATTTTCTTGTTGGTGCCTAATAGTGATGTTCAGTCACAATCATCTAAAACTGGCATGTTGCTAATTCAGTTCTCTTGATTTTATTTAGTCAGAGTACATGCTGCTGCTGTGTGTGTGTGCGTGTGTGTATGTGAGCATGCAACCTGTCATGCCCATAGGAATGAGATAGCTAACAAACTGCACTGTGTGTAATCTGACACTGTAGTCTATCAGACTGTTTCAGAACTTTAATAAATTCCAGTGCAACAGATAATGAGTTAACCCCAAGGTTGCTGAAAGAAATATAATAAATCTATTAGGCTAAGCTGGACAGAGGATAGAAAAAGCAGTTTAAAAGTTTTTTTTTTTTTTTGTTACTGTCCTGTTGGTGTGTACAGGGTGGGGATGGAGTATTAGGGTTAGAAACCCTAACAACACATTTCCCTACTTTGGTGGCTATAATCCTAATTAGAATATTAACAACTTTTTTTTTCATTTATCTATCTATCTATCTATCTATCTATCTATCTATCTATCTATCTATCTATCTATCTACCTATCTATCATATATGGCTCAGAGTCTTCTCCATAGAAAAAGCCATCATATATTTCCTCATATATAATGATAGCCAATTAGTGTAATATGATATAAATTAACAAATTACAGTGTATTAATGTGTTATAAGCACCTTAATAACATATTAATAAATAACACACACTATATATCTATACTACATATATTATAGGGGTGTTGTAGCCTCCCTATAGTTAGGGTTGAGCAAGAGGTTCTATGTTAAAGCTCTAACTTTGCACAATTATAGCTTTGGTTGTGTGTGACAAAATTAGCTGAAATGCTGCATGTGTTGTCTAAGAGGAAAGACTTAAATCTTTAGAAAGTTTTTGATGGCAGCTTGTGTGGTTTCTGAGATCTGCATAAGTCATTTTCTTGTAGACGTACAGTTTTTTCCCCTATACTTAACATGGGATTTGAGTTTGCTTTCACATACAGCCTACATGGAATGGAATGGAATTTTTTTCCTGAAACTTTCAGGGTAGAGGCATGCTTTGCCAAGGTAGTGCCTTTGGAAGGTTTTGTGAAAAAATATGAAAGGTCCCAGATTTATAAGAATTTAAAGTTTTCTTTTTCTGTTCTGATCATGCTCAATAGGGTTTCTGAGATGATGTTCTGATATAACACCAAACATTATGTGTTACAAGACTGTTTTGGGTTTCTCATCTCTTGCTTCTCACAGCATGATTTTTTTTACATTTTTTTTTTATTTTTTTTGCAGTTAAATTGTCTACTAAAGTTTTTCACATAACAAACAACACAAAATGCAACCAAGGGCAGAAATAAAAACCAGTAAAGCAAAACAAGGTTCTTAATACAAATGATGCAATAAGAAAAACTGTCATACTACAAAATCATAAAGCTAAATCTGTAACTATAAAATAAAAAAAAAATAATAAAAGATAAACCATGAGACCAACATAAAATTGTATATTAACACCTCCAACACAAAACTAGTAACAACAAGAACGACATTGGAAGCAGCACAAGAGAAGCAAAAAATATCTAATAAGCATCATAGGAGAACAGCGTACTAATGAAGAAAACATGAATCAATTCAAAAGGAATAGAGAGGATCAGTCCAAAACTAATAAGCCACACCTATGCAAGATGAAAGAAAGTGGACGTATGGGTGCCAATATATTTGATAGTCATCTAAAGAATTGGTAGCTAAGTGAGAGAGCCAGTCCAGTTTGGCCAATTTGTTTAAAGTACCAAGAACTACCTGAAGGTAAGGGACAGTGGCAGAATGCCATCTGCTGAGAAGGAGCTGCTTAACTTGCATACTAACTAATGTGAACCATTTGAGTTCCAGAGAAGAGGAATGCTGAGCTACAGAAGTAAGGCTGAGAATAAACAGTGATGCTGGTAAAGCAACAGGTTTATGGAGCACAAGAACAGCAAAAGTGGAAATGTGCTGCACAAAGACTGGATCTGAGGACAGATCCAGAGAATGTGGTGAAGAACACCCCTCCTCCAGCCCTCCACAACACCAGCAGGAGTCTGAAGACAAAATACACACATTATATAGGACCTAAGGAGTCCTGCACCAAGAGTGCAACATTTTCTTTTGAATAAGCTGGCTTCTGGCATCCTTAAGAGTCTGATGCCCAAACCTCCAACATGACTTCCATTCTTGTTCAGACACAGTAATACATAGCATCCCATCCCAGGCCAATTTAGACTATAAAGAAGAAGAAGGTGTGTGTCCATAAGACAGAACTAAATCTTACCAACCTGGTCTTTTTGACAGGAGAACCATGTAGAAAGGATGTTGGAGGTCAGTACAAAGAGAAAAGACCAGAGTAGATTGCAACGCACACCGAAACTGGAAATATCTCTAAAGGTCTGACTGAGGGAGACCAAATCTAGATTGCAATGCCTGGAATGTATTTAAGGTCTGAGTCTGTGGGGCAAATAAATCCTTGAGGAAATGGACCCCACAGGCTTCTCAGGGAGACCAAATAACAGATTTACATCCAATCTGAATTTTAGGATTCCTTCACAGTGGTGTATGGGGGTGGGGGGTTGCAGGATACAAGTGCAGTTTAGCATGTAACTTATGCCAATATCTGATGGTAGAACTAATGATAGGATGGGCCATGATACCTCAAGAGACAGGAAAATAAAGAAGGAGAGGTAAAGCGTGCAATGAAAGTGGAGCACTCTCCATTGAGACCCACTGTGGCATGTTGGCTGTGCAAGGACAGAACCACTACACAGCCTGTTTTGATCTAAAAGCCCAAAGGTAACTATCGAACCAAGGAAGGCACCAGCCATCCTTGGACCAGTGCACATGGAGGTTGCCATGGCTGTACCTAGGTTTTTTCCCCTTCCCAAAGGAAGGAACCAATGAGATCATCAAGTTTGGCTAGCCATCCAGGAGGGATAAAAAGAGGTATGTGAGAAAGAAAATAAAAAAAAATAAAATTTGGGGCTACAACCATTTCAATGGCAGTAATTTTACCAGCTAAAGTCAGATGAAACATTTTCCACTGGTCACACTCAATCCATAGGGTGAACAACAAAGGCTGGAAATTAATCTTCCAAATTTTAGAAAGATCAGACTTAATCTTGACCCTCAAATAGGTAATGCCATCTGCAGTCCAGGCAGAGCTATGGGGAGCCACAAGACCAGGGGTTAAAAGAGAGTTCAAAGGGAGAACTTCTGTCTTAGAATTGTTATCTTTTAGACTGGAGATCATAGCAAACCAAGAAAGAAGGGAAAGAATAGATGAAAAGGAAATACGAACATCTGCCAGTGAGACAAGGAGATTATCTGCATACACAAATGTGGAAGAATTATTAGAGCAGACAAGAATACTCATAATTCCTTTGTGTTGGTGGATTGCCACTGCCAGTAGTCCAACTGCTACCACAAACAAAAGTTATGAGAGGGGGCAACCTTGTCAAGTGCCCTGAACTAAAGAAAAAGAATCCAAAAGAAATGAGTTCATCAGAATTCTAGCAGTAGGATAAGAATACAGAGAACAAATCTATGTACCTTAATGCTCACCCAGTCCCAGGTGGGCTAAAATGAACTGCAAATAATCCCAATCAAGGGAGTCAAAGGCCTTTTCAAAATCTACAGCCACAGCTGCAGCAGGGGTGGTAAAGACTTTCACTATATGTATAAGATTGATAAAATAGTGAATATGATCAAAACTATGTAAACCTTTAACAAAGCCCAAAGATTAGCCAAAACTTTTACAAAAACTTTACCATCCACATTAAGCAATGAAACGGAATGATAACTCACAGACATAGTAGGGTCCTTCCCTTTCTTTAGAAGTACAGTAATAATTGCTTCAGGAAGAGAGGGAGGCAAAATACCAGAAGCTTCCGCTTCCTGGAAGACCTGAAGGAGGACTGGGGAAATCATAATGCTCGAGGCTTGCCAAAAGTCTGCTGGATAACTGTCCCCACCAGTGGCTTTCCTGGGATTAAGGGAGAGGAGAGACAGAGAAATGTCATGGACAGTAAAGGGGGCATCCAGTTGTGTAGCCTGCTGAGGAGGCTACTTGGGGAGATCCAAAGATAACAAAATTGATGTATAGCAGAGACATTTCTTGAAGAGGAGGAGGAGGAACAGAGGGAAGCATAAAAGGAGTGCAAATAGAATTAATTTCCTTTAGGACAGTATGTACCACATCCATCGAGTCTGCAAGAACTGCAATAAAGCACTCCATCTGTTGTTTCTTTAAATGAGAGGAAAGCAGCTTCCCACCTTGTTTCCCTTCCTCCCAATGATTATGATGAAGTCTAAGAATAAAGACCTCAGGTTTTCTTGATAAAAAAGGCATCAGTCTCCACATGGGAGGTGAGCAATATAGCAAGGAAGGGGCAAATGAGAGTCCAGGGGATGGAAGGCATTGAGCTGGGCCTCAGCAGCCTTAATAGTAGATTCCAGGGCTGAAAGGTGCTGTTCTCATTTTTTGTGACTATCTGCAGCATAACCAACAATTTTCCTTCATAACCAGACTTTATAAGCCTCCCAGGTGGTACTAACAGAGGTATCATGGATCAGGTTATCTGTGAAGAACTGTTTGGATTCTTGCCAAACTCATGAGATGAATGCAGGCTCTTTAAGTAGCACAGCATCCAGTCTCCAAGACAGTGACTTAAATTGCGGATCACCCCAAAGAAAATGCAATTGTACTGTGGCACTGTCCAAAAGAACCAGTGGGAGAATATTAGAGTATATCACTTTAGAAGTAAACTCACCAGAGTCAAGCCAATAATCAAGACAACTAAGATATCCATGTGCCATAGAGTGGTACATATAATTTCTGTCCTGAGGATGAAAGATATGCCAAATGTGCAGCAAACCATGATCCTGCATCATCTGGAGGAGGGCCTGCCCACCATGTGGATGGGTCTGTATAGTAGCAGGTGTTTTGTCAATACTGGGTGCAAACACAAGGTTGAAATCACCACTCAAAAGAATCAATGTACCAACTGGGGCTATTTCATCAACCTTCTGAGCTAGATTATGGAAAAAGTGGGTTCTCATCATTCGAGGCATAAATATTACCAAGGAGTTTACTACTAGTAGGGGTATCCATAAAGATCAGTACCCAACGACCCATAGGATCTCTGGAAGAATGAATTGGAGACCACCTGAGAGACTTAGGAAGAAGAATAACCATGCATCACTTACTGTACATGTGGGAGCTGCTATGTGAAAATCTTGAGCAACCCAGTCTTTCACCAAATAAGCACTGTCAGCAACAATAAGTTTGGTTTCTTGCAAAAAAGAAATTTGAGAATGAAGCTTTTCAAGCTGAGATAAAATATTTTTTCCTTTTAACTGGAGAGTTAAGACCCCTGACATTCCACGTATGACATACAGTTCAGCCATAATCAAAATAAGAATAAAAAGAAGGAATGAAAATGACAAAAAATAAAAATAGAAGAGCTAGAACATCAGGGGACTCACATTGTAGACCAACTCCAATTCACCTAACAACTTGTCTAATCAAAAATAAAAAAATCTTCAAAAAAATAAAAGGAATGCATAACAGACTGGTCATCTTTTGAAACATCCCCTTGTGCTGCAAAAACATATCAACACCAAGCAAACAGCAAAAACTGTATACATGAAAATAACAATAGCCATCTAGACAGAGCAAAGGCCGATGGCACATTTATAAGGTAGAAAAAGAAATGGGCAGACTGGATGGGCCTTGCGGTCCTTATCTGCCGTCAACTTCTATGTTTCTATGTTTCTATAGGTGAAGGGGTTACCAGGCAGGAAGTAAACAGTTAACCAGCATCCACCTATCCCTCACCGAAAGCGTGGCAGTAAAAACCTTCAGAAATAAATCAACATCCATATACAGAAGAATATAAATCGCCATCTAGCATTAAGCCAAACACATTCACCCTGAGTCAAAAGCAGCAGTCAGTTGGACAGAAAGCTTAAAAGGAAAAACCTCAGATGGGCTGATAAACTAAACAAAAACAGGAAACAAATAAACCAAAAAAATGTATAGTATCGCCTCTGCAGCAATCACCCATCTGGCATCAAGAACAAGAAAAAAGGTGAATAAAACTGTCCTGATTTTAAGAAAATAACAAAGATGGTCACCATCCAAAAAACTGATAAGTAAGGAAGAAATGAGACCCAAAAAGCAAAACAATCCTGAATGAAACGTATCTCACCCTTATTGAAAAGAGGTAGCAAGTACATCCCATTGGAAAAGTGCCCAAACAAGAAGCAGCAGAGGAGTGACTGCCAGTGAGGAGGGGAAAATAAAACTAACAGAACAGCATGCAAGAAATGAATAACAATGCTGTAACTAGAAGAAAAGGAAACATTCCTCATGGAGTGGGACTAAATAATCAATGGTGACTGCAGCTGACAGAAAGATTTAGCTGTAAAATCAAAGGAGAGAAAATGAAAATGTTCTCTCAGAAAGCATTTACATAAATACTGCTATGGGAAAAAAACAAAAGAAGATGTAGTTCAGCTAGGTTCAGTCCTTTTGTGGGAGGTCATAAGTCGATATCTGGGGTCAGATACAGTTGGAACTTCAGTAGCAGAGACCAGAGAGAACTGATCAATAGTTAAGAGGACAGCTGCAGTAGGGATACTAGAGCTATCAGAAGAAGTCTTTACTGAGTCAGAGGATTTGTGGCTGGATGGGCAGAAACTGTAGACATCGCTCCAACAGGCACAGATGGTCCTGGAGAAGGAGAACGCAGTGGGGCATAATGATTATTGGAGAGCAAAATTATAGAAAGATCAGAAGGTAGATCAGACATTGTATCCCCATTGCAGCCACTTGGCCAAGGAGATGAATGTAAAAACTAATTCTTACACCATTTAGAGGGTAGTTTACTCCATGGAGTTAGGGACTGTAAGTTATTAGAGAGTCCTCCACTGGATAATACTTCTGGATATCAGGCTGAACAGTATCTGAAATCACTTCCATGTCTACAGATGTAGAACCAGGATTACCTGAGTAAGATGACTGAGATTGCCGCACCACATCAGGCCAATACTTATATAAGAAATCCATGAGTGACTCTGGTGTGGCAAATGTCAGGGAGACCCCATTAGGAATCACCCTCATCTGAGATGGCTACCACAAAGAGAAGTGCAATCCAATACGATGCATACAGTGCCAGGCTTCAGTATAGGCTTGGCATTTGGTGGATAGGTCTTTTGAATAAACCTAAAAAATGTGAATAGTATGGTGTTGCCGACTGAAATGACCAAGCTCCCAAGCCTGTTGTAAAATCATCTTTTTAATTTTTAAATAGAGAAACCTAGCTATAACTGGCCTCTCTAGACTTGGGTGGAGGGGCCAGGGAATGATGAGTCCATTTTATGTCCAATATAATATTATCCGGAAGTGGCAAAATAGCTGGAAGAACCTGTTGCAAAAAGCCCACAGGATCCTTGAGCTCTGCACTCTCAGGAACTCCAATAAAACACAAATGTTTGTGGGGAGAATGGTTTTCCAAGTCATCAACCTTGGATTCCACAGCATGTATAACTCGATATTCTTGCACAGTCACCCAAAGTTCTTGGAGGGGCCACTTCATGGGACTCGAATTTGAGCTATATATGGGACAGTCACTAGTTCACCTTCTGAATAGCTAAAGTAGTTTGCTGTGTGGCAGTTGCTACCTCTGCCATCTGATTAAGTAGTCGGTTAAACTTGTCTTTCACAGTAGAGGCTGGCACCATGTGAAAACAGCTAAGTTAGAATAGTGACTACAAAACAGCTTGGTCAGATACAGCAGGTTTTTTTTCCCCCACATACACCCTTGTGGGGGCTTTGCCCACCCCACACCCCCTTTGTTATGTATAGCAACTCCGGGGGGATGCATATTGGGGGAGGGGGACAATTTTTGGTTGCTATATTTGACTTAGCTGTTTTCACTGATCACCCAGAGGCCTCCTGGGTTTTCTTCCTGCTTGGCGTTGTAGTGAAATCCTGAGCACAGACTCCGCACTCACCAGTATCAAACCACCAAATCCATAAGGGAAAAGAGAAAGTGCACAAACAAGTACCAGAGTGACTAATCAGCCTGGTGAGAATTTTTAATCAGATGAATTCCCCACTGTTTATGGGTGGTACATGGAACAACTACACATTCAGGGACAGAGTCACTGAATTCTGCAGTCATCTTGATCAAGCTCAGGCGATGCCTCTATGAATTATTTTTGTGCTGTGAGAGCTGTCATCTTGTTTTCTTTCTCCTTGAACTAAAAAAAAACCTGAAAATAAATAAAAATAGTGTAATTAAAAAAAGAAACAGAACCTAGCAAAATAGATTCATTTAGCTAGTTTTGATGATTGTTGTTTTTTTTTTTAAATACTGCCCAGAAATGCCTTTTCTGGGCATCTCCAAATCCAGTGTGCCAGCATAGTGAGAAGGAGCTGTTCACCTGTATTTTCTGTATGAGAGCAGTGGGACTTTCTTGAATGCTGAAGACACAGCTGGAAGTCGTGCTGCCTGCTTCAGCTGAAGCAGTGAGCCATTGATCCACTGTCCCCTGTCTCTCTGTGTCTCTACAGTATCCATCTATCTATCTATCTATCTATCTATCTATCTATCTATCTATCTATCTATCTGTCTATCTATCCCTCTGTATATCACTTCTTTATTTAATTACTTATTAAGTGGACTGGGGTACCCACTCCCATTATCACTTCTTTCTCCTCCTTCCCCTCCAGGTCACCCACTCACCATTCCCAACGTTTATATATGTATATTTTTAATATACAAGAAGACTGGGATATCCACCCCCAGTACTGATTCTCTTGATCTCCCCCTCCCCTCCAGGTCACCTGCCCCATTTCCTCATATGTAGCTGGTGGCACCAGAGGTACCCACCTCTGGTGTTGCCAAACACTATCCTGGCTTTGGGGTGTCCAATACCCAGTGTCAGAATACTGTATTTCTGAAATAAAGTAAATGATTCCTCAATGTTTTTCTATACACTGTAAAAAAAATGGTTCCGCACCAATCTCACCACCTTACTCACACCCCAGCCACCCCACCCCGACCTCCCACTCAGTCAGCACCCACCACCCCCACACCATCACCACATACTCTGTACACCCTCATTCACCTGAAGATGTCCCATGACATAGATCCACTCTCCAATAGAAGACTCATCTTGATGCTGGAACCAGTGACTGTGCTATGAGAAAATCAGGTGAGTGTGGTTTAATGTATTTAAATGGGATTTTGAACTTTGAATCATAACTTTGTTGTTTTTATGTATTTTGACACCAGATTTTCAACATGGCATTTTTGGGATCCCATCACATAACTAATGGCCGTGGAATTATGCAAATGTGGCCTGATATGGCAATTTCATGGTCACTTGGCAAAATCACCTTTTGTCCAGGATTTGAAAAATTTCGCAACCATTGTCCATGAGATGGGGTCACAAGAATGCCATGTTGAAAATGTGGGTATTATAATATGTAAAAATGACAAACTTATGAGCATACATTTAACTTTTTCTATGTTTGCTCATAACTTCAGTAATTTTAAATATTTTAACCACAAATTTTCCATGTAGCTATTTCTTCACACCACCTCATGAATGAAACAGATGTCATTTTTCAGATCCTGGCCAAATTGTGTTTTCAAACCAGTGGTGCAGAATGACATTTCAGTGGCATGGAATGATGTTTCAGCAGGGATTTGAAAATTCTCAACTACCAGGTTCATGTGATGGGGTAATAAGAAGTCTGTGCTGCAAATATGGCTTACAAATATGATAAAATGCTCCAGTTATGAGTGAGCATCACAATATTTTAGCATTCACTGATAACCTGCTAATTTGCTATATTTTGGCTCCAAATTTTTAATACAGCCATTTTCCCTCACCACCTCTTAAATGCGTCAGGAGTCATTTTTAAAATCCTGAACAAGACGTGTTTTTGCATTTTGGTGCAAAATGACATTTCAGCCAATATACTATAAATTCCACATGTCATGTTAATAAGGGGAGTCATAAAATGACTAGCTTGAAAAATTGGGGTCAGAATTTAAAGAAATATATATAATTGTTAAAAAATGTGGGATAGATTTTCAGAGCTCCCATCAGTCTCACAGCTGTGGGAAAAAAACTGGTGCAAGTGGACTGAAGAAAGGGCAGAGGAAGGGGTCAGTTTTTCCAGACCCCTCCTCCCAACAAACAGTGCCCTCACTAAGGGGAGAAAATTATGTGATAAGAGAGAGAGAGAAGCACTTCTATCAAGGGGTAGCAACAGGGGGAGTGAAGCTAAAAACCACTGGGCTCCATGAGATGGAGTGACACAAATGGGATGGACAGCAGCATTTGCAGCATCTGTCTGCAGGTACAAGAAAAGAGGTATCAGAGATATCCTCGACAGAGAGGGAGGAAGTGAGGGAGAGGAGGGGAAGAGATAAACAAAAAGGCAAACAGAAGAACCAGAGGGGAGCTGAACATGTCCGCCCAGGCAAGAAATTGTCAGTGTAAAGCCAAAAAAGTTATGTGGGTGGGGGAGGAGGAAGGGAAGCTTGGTATATTGTATGCAGCTTCCCTAAAGAGGAAAAGCTAGCAGAACAAATTGTGAGCAGGCTCCTAGCACAATGTGGTCAGTGATATGATGCTGGTGCAGTAGCCAGGGCAGCCCTTGTGCTATAGTGATAGGAAAGGGGCACTGGATATAGGAATAGGACTACAAAGGAGGAGGGGGTACCTTCAGAATGTCGGAGGGCCAGAGAGGTGACTGATGGAATGGAGAGCAGATTGCAGGCCCAAAGATAAGGGAAGGGAGCCTGTGTAGGGGATAGCTCTATGGTATCCTGGCCAGGAAGGTAAGTAGGTCTAACTAGGGCCAAATGCTCCAAAGCACCAGAGATAAAAAAATAAATTGCAAACGTTTAGTTACCATGTTGCAAAAAGCAGGAAAGGTGGTATGGGTTGGGAGGGAGGAGAGCTAATGGACCAAAGAGAATGTGAAATAAAAGTGGGTCAGAAAGGGAAAACAAGAGGAGGGTGAACAGAACATATCATCACCAAGCTGCTAGTGTGCAATTGCATCTGATCCAATACAGATTTGAATACTGCAGCAATTGGTTCTGTAAACAGGAAGTGGGGTAGCCACATGGGCAGTGGTGTAAATGTACAAGTGTCACACCAAGGCAGACCTGAAATGAGGCATCTGAAGCATGCAGCAAAGGGACAGCACATATCCTGCAGTGGGGGGGGACCGAAGTCATACAAAAACACAGGCAGGTGGTGACAGCAAGTGTAAAGAAGGTCAGACTGGGACACAGAGACCGAAAGGTGTGGGCCAAAACAGGGAGTTGAGGGACTAAAGTCACCTCACAATGAGAGCATGGGGAAAGGAAAAGAATTGGGGGGAGTGAGGAGATAGAAACAGGCAGAGAAGCAGAGGAGGGGAAGAGATGAAAGGCCAGGGATACAGTAGGTTAAAGGAAGGGAGCTACAGTTGAGGGTAAAGGTATATCATGTTTGAAGTGCAAAAAGCAGATGGTACAGTAGGTTCCCAAATGTACACTGCATAATGGCATAAATAGCATAACTGAGCACATGGCAACTTAAGAGAGCTGCAACACATAAATAGACTGGAAAAAGCAGAGGCATAATAACAGCTCAAGAACAAGAAGTAAATCAAATCCTGTATGATCTAAAGGAGGGTTAATCAGTAAAGACATATAGCAGAACAGGATTAGGGCATGTTATAAAGGGCATGGGGGTTGGGGGAGATGGGATGAGACTAGCAGGATGTCTGGTAACAACAAAGAAAACAGGTCAGAAGGCGGGTAGCCATGCAATAGCAAATAAAGGATAATCTCCAGAAGCTCCCAAACTACTATAAACATAAGTAAGCCTTAGTCTAAAATATATGGTATGCCACCCTACACATCAGAAACAGCCCCAACAAATAATGCCAAAAAGCTAATTTTATTTATTTATGTATTTAATTATTTAGGAAATTTTCTCCAGGAAAGACAGCATGAGCTGCGACAAACTCGTTTCCAGAAGCATCATGGGGGAAGGGTGCTACATAGGGTGAAGAGCAAAAATAACAGTGTACACAACAAATACATTCAATACAAGTCAAAACAGTAAAATCATATACATTTTTGAGATAGAAACAGCAAAGTCAATTGGACTACTAATGTCAGAACAATAGTTTTTAGGACAGAACATGTGAATTAATCATACTGCATAAATACAAGCACAGATACATAAGTGAAGTACTCTGGGGAATGTACACTGCTCAGTACATGAGGAAGGAGACAGGTAGGCAAAGAAGAAAAAATGTTTATGTGGGTACAAGTTCTTAGAGTATTGGAGAGAGGGTTCCTAAGTGCTCAATCAAAATGTGAGGGAAGATAACAAGAAGTGTGGAAGGTAGGGGAGGGGGAGGAGAAGAAAGGTAGCCAAAAAGCCTACTCCCCTTCAGGATGCTGAGAGCCCTGGAAGGGGATGGGGAACTGGCAAGATGGTGGAAAGAGGGGAATAGAGGGGTAGAGGTAGCAGGGGGGTGGAAGGCAGTGGATGGAAGGGTAGAGTAGGGAGGGCGATAGGCTGGGTGAGCTGAAGTTGTGGGGGAGGCATTTTGAGGGATGAATGGGGAGGAATTAGAAGGGAGTGGAACAGGAACAGAGGAGATGCAACGGTTAGCAAAAGGGGGGAAAGAGGAGTCTATTAGGTAGGAGGTGAGAGGCAGAAAAAGAAGGGGATGTGATAAATAGGGGATGGCTTGAGGGGTGTTAATTGCAGTTGTAGAAGTGAATGGTGTGTCTGCGATGGAGGGATGCAAGGGAAAGGCAAGACTGGGCAGAGCAAATTTCAAGGGGGAGAAAGTTTGACCAGATGGAGAATTTGTATGAGAAGGCGTCATGACCAGATAATGTATGCCGAGGAGGGAGGGCAAGCATTCTATATGTGGAGGATCATAGTGAATGGCAGGAGGGAGGAGGGATAGACAAGAGGTAGGACAGGTAAGATGTCAGAGAGCCGAGCCAATACTTACCTACTACATTAGCAGTGTGAGATAGGTGTCTGGCGGAGATGGAAGGGAAAGAAAGCAAGGTATAGAGATTGCAGAGGTGGGTGAGTGGAGGGCAGTCAAGTACATAACAGCAGAAGGAATTGAAGAGAGTGTCCAGCCTGGATAGGGTGGTCTTACGGGCAGAGTTGTAGACAATGTCACCAAGGTCGAAGACTGGAAGAATCATCTTTTAGAAAATGTCATGCCTAGCTTGCATGGGCAGGCAGTTGCTGTATCTGTACAGGGCATTGAGCTTAGGGAGGAGTTTTTTGTGTATGGCATCAATATGTACACCGAAGTCTAGATTTTTGTCTAGCCACAGTAGAAGGTACTTAAATGAGGGGATGTTTGTCCAGTTTGGAGCCTGTCAGGGTATGAAAGGTGGGGGTGAAATCTAATCTAGACAGCTTTTGTCTGGTGCCAAAGGTCATACTGTAGAGACCATTTTTTTGACGTTCAGAGAGAGCTGGTCAGCACTAAACAAGTGCTGGACTTTGTCAAAGTCCAGTTGAAGGCTGGTAGTCAATTCAGCAGGGGAACTCCCGGAAGAGAATAACACAGTGTCATCTGCATACATGTGGATACTAGCAGATGTGCAGACATCAGGTAGGTCATTCAGGAAAATGGAGAACAGAACTAGTCCAAGTACTGAGCCTTGGGGGACACCAGTGTTGATGGGGGGGTGGAGCTGCTGACTCTGACAGATTGGGTCCGGCCCATGAGATAGGACTGGAATCAGTTGGTAGTGGAATTGGAGAGGCCGAACGATATCAGCTCGAAGAGGAGAAGGGAATAATAGGAGCACAGAAGGTTCATCTCTGGTTGGTTAGCAAGAGGACACAGACAATCACAGTATATGGGACAGAAAGCACAGCAACATGCAAGATAAATTTTGAAAGGAATCTTACAGTCCTCAAAACTAGCCCCACATCGGAGATGACAGCAACAGCCAGGGAACCTGTGTCATGTTCCTGAAAATGGTCCAACTGGCATGAAAGCTAATGGGAGATCCTTGAGAGGTAGGGCGGAGTAAAATGAGTATTAATACAGAGTGCACTGGGGAGTGCATTTGCTTAATAGCAGACTCAATAACAATCAGAGAGGGCCCAGGGAGACACAAGTCCCAGCAAACAATTATGTGTGCTCTAACCTATAATGTAACACTGCACATGGACCCTCCTTGTCCAGAAGCTAAAAACCAAACATTTATGGAGCAAAGTATGTCCCTCCACCCACCTGTACCCCAAACAAGAAAAATATATAATAGTTGATTCAGTTCATAGTATTGTCAAGTCAAAGAGCTTGCAAGGAGACAATAAAGTGACCTCCAGACAGTGTGCAGAGCCTGACAGATCCCAATTAAGTCTCAGTCCGATGGGTAGCCAGGCATGACCACTCAGAAACTATGATCGCAGTAGGTGGCCAAAAATCAAGGCTGCCCAACAAGCAACAGTCTTATCTGCAAAATAGCAGCATAGCAATCTTCAGGGGTCAAGCCGTTGGGAGGCAGATGTTGAAATAGGGTCTTCCCTTGCTTGGTGTTGAGATCTGTGGTCACCAGCAAGGACAGGGGGGAGTCAGCTCTGAGGCAGAACTGAAGGCTTGATAAATTTGGACAGCAGTAAACCCGGTGGGTCTGGCAAAGCTTGAGTATGCAACATACTGAGAGCAGCAATCTGCACCTGGGAAATCTCTATCGATGACACTTGCAACAGAGGGCATATCTAGGGATGTAAGTTTGTCATGGATGAAGTTTTAATGACTCATTGTTTGTTCATGAAATCATTAGTAAACAGTAATAAATGTTGTGGCACTGTCATCATTGCTACATTCTGATGACACTAGTGAAAGTCATGGAAGTCCGAAATAAAGATCAAATGTCATGGAATCAATGACGTGTATGACTGCCATGACAAACTTACATCCCTAGATATCTATTTTTTATCAGCAGCAGAGAGGCCTCCCTCTCAGTATTGTCAGAATGCTCACTGCGACTTCAACTCATGAATCTGTACGGCAGGTGGGTGGAGGTACTCTAGAGTTATCCCTATCACAGTTGCATCTTTTCTGTTTAGCTGGCATCATCTACAATCCTCCAATGTGTTTTATTTTTAATTTTTTATTTATTGAAATGTTTCACCGGCAAGCCACACTAAGCAACATGTTGCTCGTCTTCTGGTGTGGCCTGGGGGGAGGGGAGTAATGGGGAGTGAAATAATACATACATGCATACACTCACTAACTACAGCAATACAAGTTACATACTCTAAGTCAACCTCGAGACATTTCGCAAGGACATGCAAATGTACAGAAATTCCTATATTAAAATGCAGACACATGATCAATAAAGTACTTGTTACATTAAGGAGGTGGGATAGAGCAGGAATTAGCATGCTCTCACTAAACATTCAAGATACATAGGACCACATTGCAAACATTTGCAAGATGTGACTATACAGAGATTGTTACATTTATATTACATACAAATGCTCATTCAAGTGATTGTTACATTTAGGTGCATTGCTAGAGTAGGGATTAGCAAAGAATGGGGGGAAGATTGTGTGGTACAATAAGTTTAATTTAAGAGTAAGGGCATAAGAGCAAGTAGAGGTAGGGGAGGGTAGCAGAGACACAGACAAAGGAGGAGAAGGGAGTGAGGTGGGGAGGGGAAGATGGAATGAGTACAAAGAGAGGAATGGGGGGAAGGGAGGAATCAGGGAGGTGAGAAACCTAGTGCCTGGGGTACCCTGTCAGGGTGCTGTGAAACCTGCAAGGGGACTGAGAGGACTAGGATGAGAGGGGTGGGGGTTGGAAGAACAGCTCAGGATTCATTAAGGGTAGGGGGTGTGGGAAGAAGTGAGGTTTAGAGGGTCTGATAAGAGTAGGAAGGGGAGGAGGAGGAGGTTCTAGAGAGTTCTGGGGGAAGGGAAAAGGAGTGACATTTGAGTGTGTTGTAGCAGGAACAGTTGGGAGAGGAAGTGTAGCTTAGGGCATCTGGTAGGTGAGGACCAGGAAGGCTGGTGATTTGAGGAGATGGGAGGGGAGGAGTGCAGGAGCAGGAGGTGGAAAACAGCATAGAAAGTGGGCATTCTTGCTAGAGAGGCATTAGGAATAGTAGAGAAGTAGCACCAGATTTCAAAGGGGGGACATGTTGTCTGCATGGTTTTGGCTGGGGGGTGATCCGATGCAGGAGCCAAGTGAGAGTTAGTATTGATGGAACAGTGTTGTCTTCCTCCAGCTGTAGAGCTAAGGGATTGGAAGGGAGTAAATCCAAGTGCCAGTGAACATGGATATACTCTTTAGTGGTTTCTGGGGTCTGGAACATCATATGGTGCCTCATTATTCAGGATGCACAATACTGCCAGGTAACAGAATGAAAAGGATACCTTGGATCTATGCAGGATCTGTCGAGCCTCTGTGAATGCATGATGGGCAGTGAGAACTGTGGAATAGTCTTGGAAAATCATCACAAAATGGCCCTGCCATTCTAGGTTGCCCACCTCTTGAGCTGTTTGTAGACTGATTTCTTTAACTTGAAATCACAAGAATTTGGCTATTATAGGTCTCAGGTTCTTACCCCGCTTGGGTGGAGGAGCCAAGGAGCAGTGGGCCCACTTGATTTAAAACTTTGTGCCCCCAGGAAGTTTAAGAATGGTGGGCAGGACAAGGTTGAAGAAAGCAACAGTGTCCTTTAATTTGATTTGTTCAAGAAAACCCAGAATTCTGAGCTTGTTTCTGCAACCTTGATTTTCAAGGATGTCTAGATTAGCCTATAAAATCTCAATTATGCACTCATGATCTCGAAGGATATTGCGCAGTTTGAGACAGGAGTCTGATGTCCGAACTAGCTTTTGCTCAGTCGCTGTTGCCCTGACAGAGAGAAGCTCTATTTGTTCAGCATGCATAGAAGAGCTGTGCTTGATGTCCTGGAGCTCAGCAAGCAGTTCAGCAAACATCCCTTTGATCCCCTCCATAGAAGTAGCCGGTGCTACCACCATGATGAATACCAGCCTATTTGCAAGCTACATAGATAGATACGAAGTGTAGTAGCCGATGTAATGCAGGAAATATTGGCTCCACAGCAAAGATAATGGGCTCATGGCTGGCTCACAGATGCAGAGGATGCACTTCCATCTGCAGCACCAATGAACAGGATTTGGGAGTGGACTTTGGACGTTGGAGTGTTGGCCAGGAGGGGGGAGGCTGAGTATCCCAAGGACTGCTCGCCTTCTTCACGGTGGGAGGGAATTTGGTTCCTGGTGCCTACCTACTCCTACCATTGACAGGGCAGTGTGGCAATCTGGGTCCATCATGGGAGCCTGTTGGGGATGGAAAGGATGGACCTCCACATGTCAGATATGGAGTGTGCACAATCATGCGCCAAGGTCATTGCACATCAGACTCCTCCTTAGTCAGGTGGGGAGGGGAGACGCATACAGGAAAACAACCTTGATGTGAGCCCCTTGACCCAGGATCCCAGTACACTCGGACCTTAGCCAATGCAGGGGTTGGATCCACTCCCCCAGCCATCTGTGGGCCAAAAATAAGTACATAACAAAAACAAAAAAGATAATGGGCTCAGAGAAGAGCAGGAAACAAGGCAGTTTGTTCCCACTGAAAAGTTTGCAGAAAGGAGACAAAGAGGGAGACATATGCCAATTGATTACAGTCGTGAGGAGAGGAGAACAGGAATCAAGCAGCCATCTCAATCACATGCTTGCCACACACCCCTTTTCTGATCACTTTGACTGTACCAGAATCTTGGCAAAATCTACCAGATAACTGTTTGCAAAGTAGAACAGCTACATACTGTAGATTTACTTGGTTATGGTTGGTAATATTAGTCTATGTGAATGGCATACTGTGTGTGTCGGGAGTGTGTGTGGTAGTCTGTCTCTGCCAGATGTGGAGTGATCTTCTTGTCTAGGCTGCTAGTGAGAAGGTGCTGAGGGATGGAATGTAGTACAGGAGTGAGGTCATAGTGGGAGGTATGTGGTCATTGTGGGATAATGCTTGGTCATGTGTTGTATTTTATGCAATCAGGTACCTTGATTTTCACTGATTTCTCATACCCATTTTATAAATATGTAATATGGACTGGTTAGACCACACCTTGAGTTGGACTGGTTAGACCACACCTTGAGTACTTTGTACAGTACTGGAGACCACACTTGAAGAGGGACATACAGCTCCTGGAGAGGGTACAGAGGAGGGCAACTAAGATGTTACAAGGGCTAGGGGATTTGACGTATGAGGACAGACTTGAGGAGCTCTGCTTGTTTTCATTGGAGGAGAGGAGAGACAGTGGGGACATGATGGAGGTCTTCAAGTACCTCAAGGGAATAAATAGGGTAAACATGGAGGGGATCTTTAGACTAAAGCAGGGAGGTATCACCAGAGGGCATGGTTTGAAGTTGGAAGGTGGAAGGGTGAGGGTGAAAAGAGGAGGAGGTTTTTCACTGAGAGGGTGGTGGACCCTTGGAATGCACTGCCTGGGGGGCTGGTTCAGAGATCCACAGTGGAGGGCTTCAAGATAGGGTGGGACAGACACAGAAAGTGGATGTATCAGATGATGGCCTGTCTCAGGGGGGTGGGGATGGATGGTAGGGGTTTCTGGAACACATGGGGGGAGGGCCTCAGCCCAACTAGGGATCTGAGGTTCGAGCAGACTCGCTAGACCGTAAGGGCTAATCTGCTGGCAAATAGTATGTTAGTGTATATATATATATATATATATATATATATATATATATATATATATATATATATATATATATATATATATATACACACACACACACACAATAGGGGTGAGTGGTAAATGAATGAGATAAAACATTGTATCATCCACTGCAGTGTGATATTTTTACCCTCTGCTCTACTTTGATGATATCAGCCATTTACACACACATGTCACAAAAGGTCATCACTCTAGGCAGCTTTCCCCTCAGCATGCAAGAAACACCTGTGCTGTTACCATAGACACAAATGCAGAACCACTTCAGAGGTCTCACTGCTGCCTACAGCTAACTCAGTGAGCACTGCAAAACACACTTATCCCCCCTCCCAACTTCCAGCTCATTGCTGTGATACTCTTAGGCCCTGTCCACACTATGCCTCTATAACATTACAGAGGGTGTATAACATTACTGTAACAGGTCGCGTTTACACCTGTTACGTTACAGGAGGTGATTTTGCAACCGTTACAGAAACCTGTTGGGAGGTGGTTTCTACAACGGTTTCTGTAATGGTTGCAGAACTGTAACATTACCGATGAGCGTGTAAACGCTCCACCGTCTAGCCGACGGTCATCTGGCAGACCATCATGCACAGCGCAGCTCAAGAAAAGCCGAGAGGGCTGGGGCATGGGCCAAGGAACTCGGAAGGAGACCACATGTGGAGAGTGAACACCCGCAGAGGGCTGCGGTGGTACAGGAGCAAAGCCAGCACAAGGGTGGGAAACCAAGCACCCGGAGCAATGGAGGCACACACAGAAACGCAGAGCAGTGGGGAAGCACTGGGAGCCCAGTAGGGGGCAGCCGAACAACAGGATGTGCCAGCACCAGGAACACACGCCCACACCAGGGGCCTGGAGGTGTGGACAGTGTGCATCGGGAGACACCTAACACTGGCATGTACAATGTGCACTGCATCCATATGGAGGCTGGGGAATGGAGGCACTGCATGGTGGTGCTGCCAGGGCATGGGGTGGATGTCGATCACAGATGGGTGTTGCACAGTGATAGGAGGTGGCATGGGTGAGCATGGTGGCACATAGCGCACATGCCATGGCCCATGGGCACACAACAGGGCAGTGGCACCTGGGGTGTGGCACTGGCCAGGTGCAGGGGGACAGTGGTGTGGGGACGGGGACTGGGCGTGGGGTGGGTGGGTGGGGTGACTGCATGTGTACGATGGTGAGTTGTGTGTTCTGCCATTGCAGGGCAAGACCCAGGGGAAGGTACATCTGCAGACACCAATGGAGCGGATGCAACATCCGTGACCGCGGGCATGCAGGACGAGATGCCGGGTACCTCCAGTGACACCTCCATCACAGGATGGGGAAGGGCTGTGAGGCAGCGAAGTGGCCAGGAACCCCTGGTGAACCTCCGGAAGAGGAAGTCCAAAGCGGCACGGATGGCTGATGTGCTTTGGGAGGTGCTGGACCCAACCCGTAAAATGGTGCAGGAGCACCATAGGGAGATTCTGGAGCTGGAGAGGGAGTGGGCAAGGGAGGAGAGGGCTATGGAGGACCGTATGCGGCAACAGGAGCCGCACAAACACAGCAGTTCTTTCAACAGATGGCCATGTTCCTGGCCATGCAATGCCACCAGCCACACCCTGCGGGTGCACCTCATTGCATGGGTGCCACTGCCATGCCTCCCACCACCGCCACCCCATCCCACCCACCCCATCCCTTAGGACGCAGCCCACCAGTTGTTGTCCCATCATGCCCATGTCCACGGAGAACCCCACTGGTGTGCAGGCCGTGGACATCCTGCATCAGTCTGCCACCAATGACAGCCAGGCAGGCAGCAGAGCACTAGCTGACTTCACCAGTGTGTTGCTTCCAACCATGCCTGTGCCCCACAGACGTGCATCCCCTGTTTAGGGGTGTGTGTACACAGGCGGAGCCACCACCTGGGATGCCCTGGCCACCACATCCCAGACACCACCGTGTATTGTTGGCATGGCATGGCAGTGCCCCACAGGTGGCATGCCTGCCACAGCTGGGCCACACACTGCTACCCTACCCCGATGCATGGTGCTGCTGACCAGCTCAGTGCTGCTCCCACGGCACCCACTGCAGGCATGCTGAGCTTCACGCAGGACCTGTAGGATGACGAGTTCCAGTGGACCACACTGTGATGGCATGGTCCCCCTTGCAGGGGACTGTTGTCCAATGTGTCCTGCGGACCATCCCCGGGTCACCCATTGTGTTCTTCACAGTGGTATGGTGATGGCACTGGGGGTGGACCAGTGTTGTCCGTGCCTGGTGTGGTTTGGCACAGGGCTTAGTGCTCACAGTGGCACTCCTGTATTTAGTGTGTTCCCACTGGTGTGTTCTGCAGTGATGCATGGCATTTCTGTCACATGGTCCACAGGGGTTCAGGCATGAGAGGTCCACATGGGGGACTGGGTGTTTGCCCATCCTGTGTATGTTACCCTGGGGTGTTATGTTGGGACATGGGGGTGTTGGGTTGGTTACTGTCTGGTTGTACACTGTTGGCCATATTGTTGTCTTGCATAGTGTGTTACATGACTGGGTCACATGTCAGGGTCTGTTTTCCATGGGTGTCCTGCATCCACCGGACAGCGCCTATCACTGTAGGGGGCCTTGGAGGGTGGTGCAGTTTCAGTCTTATGTTGTGTGTCCACTGGCAGGTTTGCAGTGGTCACAGGTTTATTACAGTGTTCCTTATGCCATGGCTTCGGTACTGCATGGGGTTTTGCTGTTAGACGTTGTATGTTCTTTTTGCATCCTCTGTGTGCCGCAGCTATGCACAGGGTATGCTGCCTGTTCATGCTGTTGTGTAATGTTGCTTTCCATGTGTTACAGCCACCAGACACCATGGTGGCATTGCAATAAAGACTGACATGTGACACGATACAGTGTTGGTTGTTTGCTTGGGCAGGTTGCTTGCATGCCCACATTGCTATGTGGGGGCACTGTTGGGACTCCACCGACATGGGTCACGGGTGTGTTGGGGCTGTGTGTACTGCCTGGCAGCCTTGTGTGTGCTGGGCATATGCAGCCTGCGTATGGAAGGTGGCCATTGTACATGGCATGCCTTGCCCAGGTGGTGCACCTCGTACCTGCCTGTGGCATGCTGCTGGGCCACGGTTCCCAGGTCCCGTGGGTGCACCACGTCCCTCCTCCATGCCAGACATCAGGGTACCCCTCTGATTTCATTTCCACCCCTTCCGCTGCATCACACCATTGGTCCCCCATGACCGCCACAGGGCACACATTGCTTTCAGCCCCCCTTACCATGTTCTGCCACGCTCTGTGTACACTGTCCGCCGGATGGCCATGTTGGTGGGTGTCTGTCTTTGCACCTGTCTTCCCCATGTGTACCCAGGGATACACTCTCCATTCCTGGGTTTGTATCCACTCCCTGTTCGCAGGTTAATGTGGATGGGCTGTAACTGTTCTTGACCACTTTCACACCTGTTCCCTGGCAGTGTGGACATGCTGTACCATTTCAGGTCTGTAATGGTTCGGAACCGTTTCAGCATTTTCAGGTGTAGTGTGGACAGGGCCTTAGCTTGACTGCAGCCAGAATTCTAAATAGCACAGCTTCACAGAACAGTCTAAACTACTGCCTGCAGCTAACTCAACTACCACTGAAACACACTCTCACTTGTTCCTCAAACTCTGATTCTCACCCATTACAATTACTGATACTTTCAGCTTGACTGCAGCCAGAATTCTAAAGAGCACAATTTCACAGAACACTCTGCACTCTGCCTGCAGCTAACTTAGGCCCTGTCCACACTACACCACTCTGGCCCAGTAACAGATGCAATCCATTATGGCCGGGGAGCAGTGCAGTGCATCCACACCATGGCGGTGACAGTTACGGGACCGGCACCGCCGGTCCACACTTCGGGAGACGGGCGACCATTACGGTGGCGCCCTATCCCACAATGCAGCTAGCGCTGCATTTCGGGCCCTGCAGGGGACCGTTACTGCCCATCCACACTACCAGCGGTAATGTTACCAAGGTGGGACCAGTTTCATAACCGTTGTTGAAACCACCTCATATCTGTAACATTACAGGTGTAAACGCAAACCGTTGCGGTAACGGTTTGGGCACTCTTTAACGTTACAGAGGCGTAGCGTGGACAGGGCCTAAATTACCACTGAAAACAGTATCAGCTGTTCTGACACTTAGCATCTCAGCTCATTACAATTACTGTGATGCTCTCAAATTCACTGCAGCCAGACTTCTAAACAATACAGCCTCACAAAATTATGTTTCTCACTCCTACCTAAAACTAACTCATTTAGCATTGCAAAACACACTCATGTGTCTCCCAGAGTTTATAACACTGCCAGCCCATTCAGAAAAGCTCACACACAGAATGAGCAAACACATGAACAGGAACAGAACACAAGACAGCATAACAAAACTTCTAATACTCTTGGCCTTATTGTATATATCGAGTACATGATGGGCAGATTGTGTGCTATGGTAAATATTGTCACTCCTGCATCGTGAGCTCTGGATATCTCACTCGTGCCTTCAGCACTCATGAAATATCCAGAGCTCACTCTGCAGGAGTGGCAATAGTTGCCATATCACACTCATGCCCATCATGTATCCCCTATATACATATATCTAGATAGATAGATAGATAGCTAGATAGATAGAGCAGCTTGAGGGAGGCTTCTAGGGTGATTAGAGTGGCAAAGGCACAAACTGAGGTGGAAATTGCACAGGGAGTAAAATGAGGTAAAAAAATCTTTAGGTAGATAAGTGACAAAAGGAAAAATGGGTGGGGCTACTGTTAGACTAATAAGCAGTGATGGGAAGAAGGTAGAAGCAGACAGTGAGAAGGGAGAGGTCTTAAATGAGTACTTTTGCTCTGTCTTTACAAAGGAGGAACCTGGAAATGCACACACCAATAAAGGAGTTAATAATTGCACAAGGGGGGTAGACACAAACCCTTTCACAGTAGAGATGGTAAGGACTGAACTCAATAAACTAAAGATAGATAAAGCCATAGGGCCGGACGGCAACCACCCACACATTCTGAGAGAACTTAAAGATAACTTGACAGCATCTCTAGCAGATCTTTTTAGCAGATCTCTGAGAGAAGGAATTGTTCCACAAGACTGGAAAAGGGCAATAGTGGTTTCGATACATAAAGGAGGGAGCATGGAAGTGGCGGGTAGCTACCACCCTGTCAGTCTCACTTCATTGATAGGCAAGATGATGGAAACCCTGCTAGGGAATACCCTTGACCATGTGCTGGCAAATGGGGACTTTGTGAGAGAACTTACAGTGGAGGAACCACTGTCAGGAAGTGATCACCACTCAGTATGGCTCACATTGGATATGCGCAAGGAAGGAGTGGAATCTGGCATAAGAGTGCTGGACTTCAGGAGGGCCGACTTTGGGAGGATGGGGGAAGTGGTAAAATGGTACCTGGCCAGAATTCAATCTAGTATGGACACTAACCAGAGGTGGGAGCTCATAAAGCTGGGGATAGTGGAGGTAACCAAATCCTGCTGCAAGGCCCAGAGCAAGAAGCTTGGGCTAAGAAACCAAACTGGTTGAGCAAGGAGGTCATGGAAAAGGTAAGGAGGAAAAGAGCTGCCTTTAGGGAGTACAAGAAAACAGGGAGAGGGGAGGACAGGGAGGAGTACTTGACGGAATTGAAGGAGGTGCAGTAAGGGGAGCCAAGGCATCTACGGAACTCAGGCTGGCAAAAGGCATTAAGAAGGGGGAGAAGGACTTCTTTAGGTACATCAGGGAGAAAATCTGATTGACAGGAGCTAAACACAGGGTATAGTAAGAGTGTGAAGTAGGGAGGGGCATAAGGGAAAAGACCACCCTCAGCACAAGTGTTTTGACTCATTATTTATTTATTAGTTCTTTTCCTTAAAAATATATATCTGAGGATCAGTTACAGGATTTTTAATACTGTAAATAAATAAAAGAAAGAACTAAGAAACTTCAGTAGCAGATAAGTAGTGGGAATTGCAGTATAATGTAGGAGTGGTGCAATGTAGTGGCTGTGGGGCAGCCATATTCAGGCAGACCTTCTGGACACTGAGGTGCTGCCCTATCTGCATGCATCTCTCGGGACTGAGGGATAGGGTAGCCAGACTCAGGCCGAGTAAGCTGGGTCAGGAAGTACCCATCACCCTGTCCAGGAGCCACCGAGTCCAATACAGCTGCCTCCAAAGGATGCCGAGGCAGGGAGCACTTGGATGACAGTGGGCTCAGGGAGGGTTAGGAGCAGTCAGGCAGAGGACATCCCAGATCCTATTCCTCCCAAGAACCCATATGCCACACTGGCAAATGAGGACAACCAAATAAGGCACCAGGGAAGTGGAAGGAAAGGATGTGGAGGTTAGGCAGGAGGTGACCTCAGTGGGGAAAGCAGTGGACCCCAGAGGAGGAGGAAGCAGAATCCTGGTGGGGACTCCATCATAGAGGATCCAGCTAGGAACACAGGAGGGGAGGACAGGGAGGTGAGGTGCCTACCAGGTGCCACGGCATGGAGGGATGGAAGGAAGATACTGGGATCACTGGGAAGGCAAGACAGGAGGGTGAGCTGGATGTCATTATCCACCTAGGTACTAATGACTTGGCAAATGGGGAGCCAAAGGAGTTCAGGAAGAGTTTAGGAAACTGGGAGGGTCTCAAGCAAGTAGCTACTTCTGTCACTTTCTCAGATGTACTACCTGTGAGAGGCAAGAGAGAGCATAAGTGCATGCACCAGGAACTTTAACTCATGGTTGAAAGAACTGGTGCTGCTGTGAGGAAAGGGATTTGGATTCATTGGTGACTGGGGGACCCATCTGGAGGGATGGAGGTTTGTTCAAGCCTGACGCATGCATCCATCCTGGAGGGAATCCAAGCACTCAATGATAAGTTTAAATGCTACATTGACAAGCATTTAAACTACAAAGGTGGCAGGCCAGCAAGGATGGTACCTACTTGCTCACCCCCACAGCTAGTAATGGAACCAGTGAACCAGAGGGTGGCTATCTCTGCAAGCAGGCGTGCAAGAGTTGGAATTAGTGTCCAAAAGGTGGATAAGCAGAAAGGGGCAAAATTCAGCAGAGAGGGCAGACAGCAGGAGAACCAGGGATAAATGACAACCCAAGGAAGGGGCTGGAGTAGAACAGTGAAGCAGTCTGGGAGGTCAAATCATGGAAAGCCATGTGTTGCAAATGCCAGAGCCTTAGCAACAAGATGGAAGATCTGGGAGGCTGTCATGGTACAGTCAGACCTGGACATTGTGGCCATCACTGAAACCTGGTGTAATGATAACCATGACAGAGATGGCCATACCTGGCTACAACATATTCAGAAGAGACAGGTGCAGGCAGGAAGGAGGAGTGGCACTGTATGTGAAAAATGACATAAAGGCCACACAGATCCAGGAGGAACAAAATGGGGAGAGGATACTGTGGGTTAAGCTGGAAAGGAAAAATGGGGCCAGCTATTCGGCACAGGTGTGGCCTTAGAGACCACCAGCCCAGGAGGAAGAAACAGAAGGGAGCTGATACCATCCAAAGGATGGCTGACAAGAGGTGAGGTAGTACTGGTTGGAGACTTCAATATACCAGATGTGGACTGGAGCATCCCAGCAGCAGCATCAACTAGGAGCAGATTTATCCTGGACTCCTTCAGGTGCCTTCCTCAAACAACTGGTCATGGAACCAACTCGGCCAGAAGGCAATACTGGACCTTGTGCTCACAAACAGGGACAGTGTGATGGGGAGTAACAGTGGGGAGCACCTGGGTAACAGTGACCACCAGTCATTGTGGTTTGAAATCACAGAAAGCAGAACCAAACCACACAAAACACGTATCCTGGATTTTAGGGGGCAGACTTTGGGAAAATGGGGAGATGCTTGAAAGAGGCATTAAGGAATGGGACAGAATCAGGGATTGAGGAACAGTGGGCAGTATTTAAAATGGGGATTATAAGAACAACAGAATTATGCATTAAGCCAGGTTAGCAAGGAAAAGAAAGGGAGACCATTGGTTTTTTCCAAAGAGTAGCAAAAAGTGAAAGCCAAAAAGACTCATTCAGGCAATACAAAAGACACAGGCAGAAGGGATAGGGAGAAGTACCAGGAGAAACAAAGGGAGGCAGGGAAGTCAGTAGGAGAGCAAAGCTCAGACGAGAAGAACACATTGCAAAATCAGTGGTTAAAGGGACAAAACCTTTTACAGGTACATAAGTGAAAAAAAGAAGGACAAGGAGGATAGTTAGACTGAAGGGGGAGGATGGGAGCAGCGTGGAGGATGACAACAATAAAAATGACATATTGAACAGAGTATTTCTGCTCAGTCTTTACTAAGGAAGAGGGGAGTAATGGGTCTGAAGGGGAGTACAAGGGGTGAGAATGGTGCAGAAATGGACACAAGTCCCTTACACGAGAAAAGGTCCTGAAGGAACTGGAAGTAATAAGAAGTTGACAACAATAATGGGCCAGTAGATGGGTGCACCCAGGGTCATAAAGAACTAAAGAGGTTGGTGGCTGAACCTCTGGCTATCCTGTTCAGCCAATCACTGGAAACAGGAGAGGTACCAAAGACTGGAGGACAGCAGATGTAGTCCCTTATACAAAAAGTAAGGAACAAAGAGGAAGCAGGGAACTACAGACCAGTCAGCCTCACCTCGGTAGTAAGGAAAAGATCATGGAAGCACTACTGAAAGGAGAGATTGGTGGAACATCTGGTTGTCAATGGACTACAGGATCCAAGGCAGCATGGTTTCACCAGGGGAGGTCATGTCAGACCAACCTCATTGAATTTTTGACTGGGTGACTAGGGAGGTGGATCAGGGAGGGCAGTGGACATGGCCTATCTGGACTTCAGCAAGGCCTTTGACACTGTTCACATAGAGACTATTACACACAAACTGGGGAATATGGGTGTGGGCAGGACAGTAGTGTGGTGGGTAGGTAACTGTGGCTGGGTGGCAGGACACAGAGGGTGGTGGTAAATGAAACGCCACTCCACAGAGGAAGAGTGACCAGTGGGGTACCACAGGGATCAGTGCTGGGACCAGTCCTATTCAACATCTTCATCAGTGACATTGCACACGATATAGAGGCAGAATTTCACTGTTAAGCTGATGACACAAAGCTCTGTAACAGAGTAGACACACCAGAGGGTGTAGACAGAATGAGAAGGACCTGCAGAAACTTGAAGAATGGTCAAGGGTTTGGCAGTTGAAATTCAATACAAAGAAGTGCAAGATAATGCATATGGGGCACAAAACCCTGGCACAATATATACCAGTTGGGGGGTGAGGATATAGCATGCAAGCAGGAAAGGGATCTTAAGGGTTGTCATCTCTGTGACCTCAAAATGAGAAACAGTGTGACAAGGCATCAGGTAAAGCAAATAGGATGCTGGGATGTATAGGCAGGAGGCATCACCAGCAGGAAGAGGTCATAATTCCGCTACCAAGACACTAGTGAGCGCCCCACCGGAGTACAGTGTACAGTTCTGGAGACCATACCTCACGTAAGGACATAGACAGGGTAGAGAAGGTTCCAGAGGAGGGCAACAAAAGATGGTGCATGGGTTGCATCACAAATCCTATGAAGACAGGTTGAGGAACTGAACGTACTCCCTGGAGGAAGGAGGAGGAGAGAGGATATGAGTAGAGACATACAAGTATCTCACAGGGAGGAACAGGGTGCAGGAAAACACTATTTTAAGCCCAAAAAGATGTTTCAGGACTAGAGGCATGGGATGAAGTTGGAGGAGGACGATTCAGAGGAAGCATGAGAGAAAAATTTCTTCACTGAGCAGATGGTGGACAAGTGGAACACCCTGCCAGAGGGAAGTGGTGGGGCTGAAACAATCACAGGATTTAAGAATATGGGATAGACATAAAAGAATTCTAGAGGTCAGGGTAAGGGAAATAGACTTCTAGGAAAACAAACTGAACACAAGCTCAAATGGGCAGACTAGGTGGGCCATAGGCCCTTATCTGCCGACACTGTCTATGTATCTATGTATGTATCTATGTAAAAGGAGCTGTAAGGACCACATAGTAAGGATTAGGAGGGAGTGGGGTTCGGTGGAAGCGCAGGGTGTGAAAAGGCAGAAGCACTAAATGAGTACTTCTGCTCAGTATTTGCTAAAGAGAAGAGTGGGGTGACACCCAAGGAGGGAGAAATGGCAGAAACGAGGGGGTGACAGATGGGGAGATCATGGAGGGCAGAGTTTGGGAGGGTTTGAAGGCACTGAGGGTGGATAAGGCGCCAGGCCCAGCTGGCATCCACCCCAGGGTACTGAAGGAGCTGGCAGAGGTCCTTGCAGAACCTTTGGCAGACCTATTTAATGCCTCACTACATTCAGCGTGTGTACCTCAGGACTGGAGGATGGCTCATGTGGTGTCCCTCCACAAGAGTGGCCCCAAGGATGAACCGGGAAACTACAGACCAGTGAGCCTCACATCCATCGTGGGTAAGCTAATGGAGACTATCCTGAAGGAAAGGCTGGTGGCCCTCCTAGAAACCAAAGGACTACAGGACAGCAGACAGCATGGCTTCATATGGGGCAGATCCTGCCAAACCATCCTGATGGAGTTCTATGACTGGGTAACTAGGCAACTGGACAGGGGCCATGCAGTGGATGTCCTGTATCTGGACTTCAGTAAGGAATTCGACTCGGTGCCACGTAGAAGGCTGGGCAATAAGTTAATAGGCACAGAGGCAGGTGCAAAGCTGGTGAGATGGGTAGGGAACTGGCTTCAGGGAAGGCAAGAGAGGGTGGTGGTGCGTGGGGAGCTCTCACACCCAAGGGTAGTGACAAGTGGTGTTCCACAGGGCTCAGTGTTGGGACCAGTGTTGTTTGGGATATTCATTGCAGACATATCTTTGGACATCGAGAGCAAGATCAGTCTGTTTGCCGATGATACCAAGGTAGGAGAAGTGGTGGATGACTTATAGGGATGGCAGGGGTTGCAGGATGATCTGGCAAAGCTTGAAACCTGGTCAGACACCTGGTAACTGGGGTTTAATGCCAAAAAGTACAAGGTGCTGCATTTTGGGATGAAGAAACCAAGGAGGAATTACCAGCTGGGGGGGAGTGCAGCTAGCCCAGACAGAGGAGGAGAAGGATCTGGGGGAGCTCATTACAGGGTCAATGAACAACTCGGCACAATGTAGGAAGGCAGCTGCAAAGGTCAACAAAATGCTGGGTTGTATTGCAAAGGGTATATTCTAGAGGAGGGAGGAGGTGATTCTGCCACTGTATAGGTTATTAGTTAGACTGCACTTGGAGTACTGCGTGCAGTACTGGCGCCCGTATCTGAAGAGGGACATTAAGTTACTGGAGGGGGTGCAGCGCAGGGTGACAATGATGATCAAGGGGCTGGGGGACTTATCATACGAGAGAAGGCTGAGGGAGTTGAACATGTACTCACTGGAGGAGAGGAGGGACAGGGGGGACATGATTGAAACCTTTAAGTACATGAAAGGAATAAACAAGACAGGTACAGAGGTGCTGTTCAAAGTAAGGGAGGGCAGGGAGACCAGGGGCCATGATATGAGACTAGAGGGAGGAAGATTCAGGATGGAGATGAGGAGACACTTTTTTACAGAGAGGGTGGTGGCTGGGTGGAATGCGTTACCTGCAGAAGTGGTATCCAGTAGAACAGTGGACTGCCTCAAAAGGGGACGGGACAGGACAAGGAGGAGGGCCAATGAAGGGGAAGGGTGGAAGGGAAGGGCAGCTGCAGAATAGGGTGCTAGCTGCACATTCTAGTAGACTTGATAGACCTCTAGGCCTTTATCTGCCGGCAAATTTTGTATGTTCATAAAATATAGAAACATAGAAACATAGAATTTGACAGCAGATAAGGACCGCTTGGCCCACCCAGTCTGCCCATTTCCCTACCTACTGGATAAGCTGCAGATCCTAGTTAACCAGCAGCCTACTTCTTCTTACCCCCACACCCTAGAATTGCCTTATGACTGTCCCATGCATGCATGCTTGAATTCCACCACTGATTTTTGACTCCACAACCTCCTCCGGAAGGCTGTTCCATGCATCCACAACCCTCTCTGTGAAAAAATACTTCCTTAAATTACCTCTGAGCTGCCCCCCTCTATCTTCAAATTGTGCCCTCTTGTTCTTGCACACCTCTTTTTTGAAAGATGCTACCCTCTTGGACTTTGTTGATTCCCTTGAGGTACTTGAAAGTTTCTATCATGTCCCCCTCTCCCTCCTTTCCTTGAGGCTATACATATTAAGCTCCTTAAGTCTCTCTTCATATGTCTTCCGGTGCAGACCCTGCACCATTTTAGTTGCCCTCCTCTGGACAGCTTCCATCCTGTCTATGTCTTTGAGGAGATTGGGTCTCCAGAACTGCACACAGTACTCCAGATGGGGTCTCACCAACTGTCTGTACAGAGGGATAATAACTTCCTGTTTTCTACTGGTGATGCCTCTCCCTATGCATCCCAGTAACCCCCAGCCCTCCTTGCTGCCCTCTCACATTGCTTGCCCACCTTTAGGTCATCTGATATGACTACCCCAGGTCCCTTTCCATTTTTGTTGTTGTTAGTATCTCACCCCCCATTGTGTACTCTTCCCCTGGGTTTTTGTTTCCCAGGTGCATTACCTTGCACTTCTTAGCATTGAATCTAAGCTGTCATACATTTGACCATTCCTGTAACTTTTCCAAGTCCCTTCTCAACCTTTCCACCCCACCCTGTGCATCAACTCTGTTGCAGATCTTAGTGTCATCTGCAAAGAGACATACTTTTCCTTCCAGTCCTTCTGCAATGTCGCTTATAAAGACATTGAAGAGGACCGGTCCTAATACTGAACCCTGCGGTACCCCACTAGTAACCCTCCTTTCTCCATTGGACTCCATTTACTATTACTCTCTGTGTCCTATTCTCCAGCCAATTCTTTACCCAGGCTGTCATCTTGGGACCCACTCCCAGGCTGGCTAACTTGTATATTAATCTTTTGTGTGGGACTGTGTCAAATGCCTCGCTAAAGTCTAGGTAGGCCATGTCCACAGCCCCTCCCTGATCTACTACTTTGGTCACCCAGTCAAAGAAATCTATCAGATTTGTCTGGCATGACCTTCCCACTGTGAATCCATGCTGCCTAGGGTCCTGTGCCCCTCTGGCCTCTAGATACTCGACAATTCTTTCCTTCAGAAGTGATTCCATCATTTTCCCTATCACTGAGGTTAAACTACAGGTCTGTAGTTTCCTGCTTCTGCCTTGCTCCACTTTTGTGAAGGGGAATCACATCTGCCCTCCTCCAGTCCTCGGGTACCACCCCATCCTCCCATGATTTGTTAAAAAGGGTAGTCAGTGGTGTCACTAGTTTTACCCTTAGTTCTTGTAGAATTCTGGGTTGAATCCCATCAGGCTCCATTGCTTTGTCCACCTTCAGTTTTAAGAGTTCTTTCAGAACCCTTTCTTCTGTAAATGGGCTGGTATCAACTTCTGTATCCTGAGTGTTACTACTGTTTGTTTTATGTACCTCCCTCTCTTCATTTGTAAATACTGAGCAAAAACATTTTGTTTAGTATCTCTGCCCTTCTCACAGTCTCCTCTGCCCACCCTCCCTCCCCTTTATTAAGCCTCACTATCCCTCCTTGGTCTTCCTTTGCTCCCTGATGTACCTATAAAGGTTTTATCCCCTTCTTAACTAGGTTGGCTATCTTTTCCTCGGTTTGGGCCTTTGCTGTTCTGACTGCCTTCCAGCCTCCTTTGCTTTAACTGATACAGTTCTCTGTCCTGCTCCTTCTGCGATTCCTTGTACTTCCTGAATGCTTTCTTTTTCTCTTGAACCTTCACTGCCACTTCCTTTGAGAACCATAGTGGTTTCTTACATCGTCTTGTTTTGTTTATTTGCTTCACACAAAGGCTCGTTACCTCTGTGATGGCAGTTTTTATTATTCCCCATTGTTCTTCCACCCCCTCCTTCCTGCCCATTTGCTAGTGCATTCCTTAGGCACTCACCCATTTTGGCAAAGTCAGCCCTCCTAAAGTCCAGTACTTTTGTCTTTGTATGGCTTGACTCTATTGCTGTGTTTATTGTGAACCATACTGTTTGATGGTCACTAGTTCCCAGATGGCTACCCACGTCTACATCTGTAATCCTCTCTCCATCTCCATTTGAGAGAATCAAGTCTAATATTGCTCCCCTCTCGAGTGGGCTCCAATACTAGTTGTCTAAGGCATGCCCCTGTAGAGCATCTAGAATAACTGCACTCTTGAAGTGGCAGCTGCAACTGCACTCCAGTTAACATCTGGCATATTCAGATCACCCATCAGCAATATCTCCCTTTTCTGCCATTCTAAGTATACTTTCTATCATTTCTCTGTCCATTTCCTCCCCTGAGAAGAGGTCTGTACTCTAACCCTGTGCGTATTGTGGTGCCATTGCCTGTCTCCAAATTTACCCACAGTGCTTCTTCTCTCCTGTTTACCTTTTGTTCTGTTGCTTTTATTCCTTCCCTTATGTAAAGAACTACTCCTCCTCCTCTTTTACCCTCCCTGTCCCTCCTGTAGACAGTGTATCCTGGTATGTTTATGTTCCAGTCATGGTTTTGTGTGTACCATGTTTCTGTGACTGCCACGATATCCAGATGTTCCTCCTCCATCAAGGCCACTAATTCAGAAAGCTTGTTACCCAGACTACGGGCATTAGTACTCATTGTTCTCCATTTTTTGATGGCTTTACCTTCTGTTGCAGCATCCCCCACTGATCATTCTACCTCAATCTTTTTCTCATTTAGTACCCTGTTTTGTAGGGAGAGGCTGGGATTTTCCTGCTGCTTTCTTTTCCTGCTGATAAAAGAAAGAATTTTTATTTTTCTGGAAGAGACTGGACAGCTGGACAGCAGGCAACATGCCTTCATTGTGAGAAGGTCCTGCCAGACTAATCTGATCAGTTTTTTGACTTGGTTACTAAGAGAGTGGACCAGCGGGGAGTCATGGATATTATCTACCTTGACATTAGCAGAGCCCTCAACTCAGTCCCATACAGAAGGCTGCTAAATAAGCTTTAGCATACAGGAGGGGGATAGGAAGTGATATTATGGCTTAGGAGCTGGCTTAGTCAGAGGAACCAGTCAGTGATGGTCAATGAAGTAGCATCAGGGGATGGGGTGACCAGTGGGGTGCCACAGGGTACCGTCCTAGGTCCTTTACTCTTCAATATTTTCATAAGTGACATCACTGAGGGGCTGGGCAGGAAGGTGGATCATTTTGCAGATGACACAAAGATCTGCAACAGAGTGGACACTGCTTAGGGAGTGGAACAAATGAAAATTGACCTGCTCAAGCTAGAAAAATGGTCCAACATGTGACAGTTAAAATTTAATACAAAAAAAAATGCAAAGTGATGCATCTGGGCAGGAGCAACCTAGGGACGATCTACTATCTGGGAGGGGAGCAGCTAACAACCACCAAACAGGAGCGGGATCTTGGAGTCATCATTTCTGATGACTTACAGTGGGCAGCCAATGTGAAAAAGCAATGCAAAAAGTCAGCAAAATGCTGGAGTGCATAGGAAGTGGCATCACAAGTAGAAAGAGGGAAGTGATCATGCCACTATACAAGTCCCTGATGAGGCCTTACCTTGAGTACTGCATATAGTTCTGGAGGTCTTATCTCAGGAAGGATGTGGATAGACTAGAGATGGTACAGATGAGGGCAACAAAGATGGTTCAAGGGCTCCATGAATTGTCATACAAAAGTAGACTATGGCAACTCAACATGTGCTCACTGGAGTGGCGCGGAGATAGGGGTGACATGATAGAGACATTCAAGTTCCTGAAGGGCATAAACAGAGTCCCTACCCAGGAATTCTTTCTGATCAGTAGTTCCATAGGACAAGGGATCATGAAATGAAATTAAGTGGATAGAGGTTCCAGGGCAACATGCGTAAGTTCTTCTTTACAGAAAGGGTGGTGGCTCCATGGAACAGCCTACCTGCAGAAGTCATTCACTCCAAAACAGCAGGGTAATTCAAATTTGCTTGGGATAGGCATAAGGGGATTGTCTCTAAGAAATTCTAAGGGGGAGAGGTAGCACTCAGGGCAGACTTGATGGATCTTTGGTCCCCATCTGCCATCACATTCTATGTGTCTATGTTTAAGAAAGAGGTAAAGTCAAACCAGGTTAAGTACAGTACCTGCCTGTCAGCCTTACATAAGTACTAGGCAAGGTCCTGGACTCCATTATCTAAGACAGTTGTGTGTATTATTTAATTAAAGTCAATGTTCTCATCCACTCTCAGTGTGGCTTTATGAGTTGCATATCATGCCAAAGCAACCTGCTCACATTCAGTTTCAGTTTCAGTTATTGTAGGAAAAACTCCATTGAGCAGGCTCATTCCCTAGATGGATCAGGCACCTCATTGCTAAGGAGGTCCAACCTACTGCAGCATAAAGATTGCAGCGGTGGGTTCTAGGAGGTGCCTTTAAGCTGAAGCGCAAGGCCCGGTGGAAGGTATACCATGATCAAATCAAATCAAATCAAACTTTATTTGTAAAAAGGTGCCTTTCCAAAACCAAGGCACCTGTACATAACATAGTAAAATCAATAAATAATTAAAACAATGTTAAAATTAATCCAGGTAGCAACATTAAAAATCATTATATGCAAGGCTAAAAGGATGTGTTTTTAATGCCCCCTTGAAGCTTTGGACAGTCGGGCAATCTCGCACCTGATGAGGTAGAGAATTCCACAGGGTTGGGGCCATATAACTAAAAGATCTAGCCCCAGAAATCTTTAAATGAACCTGGGAATCTCCAGCAATCCTCATCAGTGGATCGAGAGACAGCGGGAGGGACAGTAGGGACAAAGGAGATCTTTCAGGTAGCCAGGTACCCATCATGAGGGCCTTATAGGTCAGCAACCGGACCTTGAAGGTGATTCGCCAGCATATTGACAGCCAGTGCAGTCCGCAGAGCACAGGCGTCATATGCCTGGCCCTAGAAGAACCAGTCAACAGCCTGGCTGCTGCATTCTGCACTAGCTGCAAGTGGCAAATATCAACCCCCAGTAGCCCAAGATAAAGGGCATTGCAGTAGTCAAGGCGCGAGGTAAGGAAGGCATGGACCAGAGTAGGGAGATCGTCAAGAGAAACCAGGTGCTTCACCCGGGCGATGTTCCTCAGATGGTAAAAAGAGACTTTGACAACTGCCGACACCAGGGATTTAAGTGTCAAACAGTCATCAAACACAACGCCCAGGTTTGGTACCCGGTCTGAGGTAGTTAGCTGAACACCCCCAAGCTATGAACCCGAGGGTGATCCCACCAACAAACCCGCCTCCTGGTGACCTGGGTCCACAATCAACACCTCAGTTTTCCCTGGATTCAACTGCAGCCAACTCACATTAATCCAGTCCTGGATTTCGGCTAGACAGTTGTTAAAGACCGAAATGGCAGCATCTTGGCTGGGCAAAAAGGACATGTACAGTTGAGTATCATATGCATAGCAGTAAAACCTCAACCCGTACTGCCAAATAATCGCTCCCAATGGCAGCATGTACACCGCAAACAACATGGGTGCCAAAACAGAGCCCTGCAGCACCCCACAGGATAGGGGGAAGGATGCTAAGGAAAAAATCCCAGACACCACCCTCTGAGTCCTACCCTCGAGAAAAGATCGAAACCAACTGAGAACTGTACCAGACAGCTGACAGATAAACCGCAAGCACTCCAACAGCACACCATGGTCCACGGTGTCAAATGCTGCAGAGAGATCAAGAAGGACCAAGATGGAATGAGTCCTTCAATCTCTCACTATTAGGATGTCATTTAGTACCCGGACAAGAGCTGTCTTGGTACTATGTCTCTTCCTAAATCCGGACTAGAGAGAATCATAGACATTGTGGCTGGTCAAATGATCATCCAGCTGCGACGCGACCACCTTCTCAATAAGGGCAGGTTAGAGACAGGTCTGTAGTTAGCCAGACAGTCCGGGTCCAAGGAGGACTTCTTAAGAAGGGGCTGAACCACAGCCTCTTTCAGAGGATTTGGAAAAATCCCCCTTTCCAAAGACCTCCAGACTATCTCAGCAAGGACCGGACCGATTTTATCCACACAGCCCACTAGGAGACATGTGGGGACCAGGTCCAAACCATAGTTGGTTGGATGCAATACAGTAACTGGATGACCATCACAATGTCACTGATTCTGGGAAGGCTGAAGTCAGACCGCACAAACTGGGTGTCCGACATCTCCTGCCGACCATCACAGGTCCCATTAGGGAGGGTCAAGCGGATATCAGACCTGATTGTGGCAACCTTATCTGAAAAGAATTGAGCAAACTCCTCACACAATTCTTGAGAAAAGGCTCTTCTAGGCTGAAGACAGATTGGATTGCACAATCTGTCCACAGTCTGGAAAAGCTGAGGTGGTCTATTCTGTGCAGGAGCAATCTCTCTGGACAGGAATTCTGCCTTCTTACGAGAGATTGCGGATTGATAGACCATGTAGTACACCATGGTCCACAGTGTCAAATGCTGCAGAGAGATCAAGAAGGACCAAGATGGAACGAGTCCTTCGATCGCTCGCTATTAAGAGGTCATTTAGTACCCGGACCAGAGCTGTCTCAGCACTATGCCTTTTCCTAAATCAGGACTGGAGAGAATCATAGACATTGTGGCTGGTCAAATGTTCATCCAACTGCGATGCGACCACCTTCTCAATAACTTTACCCACAAAGGGTAAGTTAGAGACAGGCCTGTAGTTTGCCAGACAATCCGGGTCCAAGGAGGACTTCTGAAGAAGGGGCTGAACCACAGCCTCCTTTAGAGGATTTGGAAAAATCCTCCTCTCCAAGGACCTCCAGACTATCTCAGCAAGGATGGGACCAATTTTATCCCCACAACCCACTAAGAGACGTGTGGGACCCGGATCCAAACCACAGTTGGTCAGATGCAGTGATTGGATAATCATCACAATGTCACTGATTGTGGGGAGGCTGAAGTCAGACCACACAAACTGGGTGTCCGACATCTCCTGCCGACCATCACAACTCCCACTTGAGAGGGTCAAACGGATATCAGATCTGATTGTGGCAACCTTATCTGAAAAGAATAGAGCAAACCCCTCACACCGTTCTTGAGAAAAACTCTTCTGGGCTGAAGATAGATTGGATTGCACAATCTGTCCACAGTCCGGAAGAGCTGAGCTGGTCTATTCTGTGCAGCAGCAATCTCTCTGGACAGGAATTCTGCCTTCTTACGAGAGATTGCTGATTAATAGATAGACCACGTAATGGTCCATCAAACTAAGTCAGTCACAATCCAGGCCCGATTTCCGCCAACACCTCTCTAACTTTCGTCCGACTCTCCTTAACTCCCTCAGAGTCTCATCAAACCAAGGAGACCTGGGGTGAAGAGTGAGGGGATGAACATGAACAGGAGCAATGGAATCCAGGGCCCCTACTACCACCTTATTATAGGCAAGCACCAAGTCCCCTGGATCCATGCAATCACTCGGTAAACCCGATAGGTCCAGGCACCACCATCATGATATGGGGCATTAGCAATTTGGCACCTGCTGAAGTGGCAACACACTTTTGGCTAGTGCCCCAATGGCAGGGGTGTGGGGTTGGCCACTGGATGAGGTGGGTTGTGAAAAGGCGACAGGATGTCATACGCGTATATGTGCATGGGGGGAGGGGGCGGGAGAGAGCTCACTGAACGTGGGGTGGGAAGGTATGTGGAGGTGGTACCATGGGTTTCTGGTGAGCTGGCACCGTGACATGGTGGGGTAGGTGCTGGTTTGGTGTAGAGGGGGATGCAGGGCTCGGGACCGGGCACCGGTAGTTTTTGTTGCGCCTGGCCTGAGACAGAGTTTTTTGTTTTTTTGTAATGAGATGCAGCCCCCCCATCATGCATCCCCGGGTTGGGAATCCTGATTTAGGGGGAGGGCGGGGGCACAGCCCCTGTATAAAAGAAAAAAAAAATGTTTTGCACCACATTTCCTTGTGCTGGGATTCCACATCACCGAAATTGAATTTCGGTGATGTGGGGTTGTGACAAGGGCATTTGGCATGCCAAATTTTCCTTATCACATAGAACCCTGGTGGAACAAGACATCTAATTTTTGTAGCTTGCCTGCTGAGGAGCAGTTGTAGATGATGTCACCGTAATCAATAAGCGGGAGGAACATGGATTGTACAAGCCTGATTCTGGTATAGAAAAAGAGATTTATTTCTGAAGAAAAACCCTAGTCTGGACTTAAGTTTACTGGAAAGGTTATTGATGTGGACATTGAATGTCAAGTTTAATGTAAAGGTCAAGTTTAACATTCAATGAAAAGTAACCAGGGAGTTTGACAGGAACAGGGCCGTAGACAGTCTATTTAGACTTCAGCAAGGCCTTTGACACTGTGGTATGTGATAAGCTTCTGGATGCACCATGCAGCATACATCACACATAATTAAGGTGGTTTACTGACTGGCTAGAGTCAGAAAGCAGACAGTTGTGGTTGACAGCCACTACTCTGAGTGAAGAGGTACTCAGTAGTATCCCTCGGTGATTGGTGCTTGGGCTGCTGCTTTTCAACATTTTCATCAATAATCTGGAAGCTAAGGTCTCTAGATGACTGCTTTAGTTTGTTCATGACACTAAGCTGGCTAGGGTAGTGGACTCCCTTGAGGTTGGGGACAAACTTCATGTGGACCTGCACAAACTTGTGTTTTATATTCAATTTATGTAGCCACATGCAACGTGCTGCACCTGGTTAGTAGAAGCAGAGGTGGGATATACGTATCTTGTGGGATTTCTTTTGCTGCACTGGAGAAGTAAAATGACCTATTGGGTTATAATAGACAAGGGCCTAAACCATCACAAGCATTGAGGTACTGCTGTCAACAAGGATGAACGAATGCTTTTGCGCATTACTAGGGAGTGACCATCAGATCAGGGGAAGTAATCCTACCTCTTTAAAAGGCCTTGGTCAGCCCTCACTTGGAGTACTGTGTTCAGTGCTGGACTCACCAGTACAGAAAGGACACTGAGGTAGTAGAAAGGTTGCAATGCATGCTACAAAAATAGTCAGGGTATAGAGGATAAAATCTATGAGGAGAGATTGTAGATTCTAAACATATTTATCCTAGAAAAAAGGTGGCCTAGAGGAGGCATGATCTCCATCTTCTGCATATTGACAGGTACTGACAAGGTCATACGGATGCAGAGTCATGCCCTGAAGATCAGAGGTGGTATATTCAGGGAGTTCAGGGGGTAATTATAGGAGGCATTTCTTCTCCAAGAAGGTGGTGAACCTATGGAAAAGCCCTGTAAAAGACACAGTGGTCATTAAAACAGCACATGCCTTCAAGGTAAGCTGGGCACATTTCTTCTAACCAAATAAACAACCAGGAACCCTAAGTAGTGAAAAGAACATACTGTATTTGCATAGCATACTAGTTGCTCTTTACTTGTGAAGTTGGGGGGAGTAGACATGATGGATCTAGGGTTCCTTCAGACCTTAAATTACTATATGTTTATGTTAATATGTTATAGTACAGCACAGTACACAAAGTACTTTCCTAATTTTTATGTTGATTGCGCGCATGCGCAAGAAACATGTTGCGTCAGCTTTCTCCACAAGCAGATTGTGGAGGCATGGCACTGTTGTGCCCAGTGCCCCCACAGCCTGCAAAGGCTTGTCTCCCGTCCCCCAATGCCATGGCACACTGCCGCTAACACTAGTTCAGCCAACGTGCCGCAACCTTCTAACAAAGTAGCCGCCGCAATCAGGGGCCACCTCGTCAATTCAGCGTCAGCCATCCGCCGCAATGAGGGAGCAACCCATCATTGCAGAGCGGGATGTGAAACCCCTGATATTGTTTATGAACATGGAAGTGGCTTGCCGCTGTGTTCACAAACAATATAACCCCTCCCCCGCACCGTGTTTACTTGCCGACGGGGGCCCTAATCCCCGTCGGCTGTGGTGCCCTGTGTTTCTGCTGTTGCCAACGGGGGAGCCCACCCCCGTCGGCATTCTGTAACCTGAACCCCATTTTGTTCCTGCCGATGGGGTGCCCAATCCCTGTCAGCATAATGAACCCCCCCCCGTTTTGTTCCTGCTGACGGGGTGCCCAATCCCCCCTTGGCTACTGCTGGCCCCCAAACTAAATCCTCTGGTGGCATGCTGGGAGCCCACCCCAGCATGCCAGATACCCCTGTGAAGGGAAAAATGGCGTGACTATCTTCAGTGGACCGGGAACACATCTGCACTCTTCAAAGCCAATCGCGAACTGAAGAAATGCCAGTAAGCTCTATAATGTAATAAATAGGGTTTTATCAACTTTAGTGCATATCTCAGGCATTTTTGTGAATTTTTTCACCAAATTTTCAACATGGTGTTTTTGGGACCCCTCCTCATGAATTCTTGAACTGTCATGGCATTAATTGGCCCCGGAAGGTGGTTTTGCAGTCACTGTGCAGAATCACCCTTCGGGGCCAATTAACAAAATGACAGTGCCAGTGTTCATGAGGTTGGCTCTCAAAAAGCCTATATTGCAAATTTGGTGGGAAAAATCCAAAAAATGACTGTTTTACGAGCGTGCATTGCGCAGTTGCTATGCACACTCTTAACTTCACGAATTTACAATATTTTCATGCCAGATTTTCAACATTGGCATTTTCTCACACCTCCTTGTGAGCAGTATAGCTGTCATTGTTCATATCCTGGCCGAAATGTGTTTTCGCACGTCCAGCGTAAAATGGCTCAGTCACTGTGGGAAATCACTGTTTGGGACAGATTAAGAAAATGACAATGATACTGTTCATGAGCAAGGGTTCTAAAATGCCTATGCTGAAAATTTGGTGATGATAGCCCTTCAGTTGACTGTGTTACAAGTGTGCGTCGCGCACTTTCCACACACCCTTGTAACTTTGCAGATTTGTAATATTGTCACACCAGATTTTCAACAGTGCCATTTTTTCACACCTCCTTATAAGCAGTACAGCTGTCATTTTTCACATCCTGACCAAAATGTGTTTTCACAGTTCCAGCGCAGAATAACGTGGTCGCTGTGGGAAATCAGTGTTCGGGACAGATTAAGAAAATGACAGTGGCACTGTTCATGAGCAGAGGTCCTAAAATCCCTGTGTTGAAAATTTGGTGATGAAACTCCATAACATGACTGTGTTACAAGAGTGCATTGAACTGTTTCCACGCACCCTTGTAACTTCGCAAATTTGTAATACTGTCATGCCACATTTTCAACAGTAGCATTTTTTCACAACTCCTTATGAACACTGCAGCTGTCATTTTTCACATCCTAGCTAAAATATGTTTTTGCATTCCTGCCAGACAATAGCATGGTCACTCTGGGAAATCAGAGTTTGGGACAGATTAATATCGACCGAGTGAGGGGGAGAGTGACCGAGCTCAACTGAGCTCTGTCGGGACTGCTGCGAATTTGTGTTCAGACAAAGGCCCCAACACAAGAGCCCAGTACAAAAGGGCAGCCTGCAGCACTGGGAGAAACAGAACGAGAGAGTGAGTGAGGGAGGGGGAGTGAGCGAACTCACTGAAGCGCTGTCAGGACTGCTATGGATTTCTTTGTGGGCAGAAAAAGGCGTCAATACAGGCAGGGTCCCAGTACAAAAGGCCAGCCTGCAGCGATGTGAGAAACAGTACAAGTGAGTGAGACAAGGGGACTGAGTGAGCTCAGCGGAGCTCTATCAGGACTGCTGGGATTTCTTTGTGGGCAGAAAAAGGTGCCAATGTAGGCAGGAGCCCCGTACAAAAGGGCAACTTGCAGCGCCAGGACAAACAGAATGAGCGATGAGAGAGGGAGACTGAGCGACGTCAATGGAGCTCTGTCGGGACAGCTGCAGATTTATTTGTGGACAGACAAAGGTGCCAACGCAGCCAGGAGCCCCCAACAAAGCGCAGTCTGCGCGTGCCAAGAGGAAACAGAATGAGTGAGTGACAGAGCGGTAGTGAGTGAGCTCAACGGAGCTCTACTGTGACTGCTGCAGATTTCTTTGTGGGCAGAAAATGCGCAACACAGGCAAACCAGTACAAATGGCCAGCTTGCGCGCTGGCAGAAATGGGATCGAGAGTGACAGAGGGGAGTGAGCGAGCCAGTGGAGCTGTGTCGGGACTGCTTCAGATTTCTTTTGGCCAGAAAAAGCCGCCAGTGCAAGCAGGAACCCAGTGCAAAAGGGCAGCCTGCAGCAGCAGGAGACACAGAACGAGCAAGTGAGGGAGGGGGAGTTAGTGAGCTCAACGGGGCTCTGTTGGGACTGCTGCAGATTTGTTTGTGGGCAGAAAAAGGCAGCAATGCATGCAGGGGCCCAGTACAAAAGGGCAGCCTGCAGTGGCAGGAAAACCAGAATGAGTGAGTGAGTGAGCTCAACAGAGCTGTATTGTAACTGCTGCAAATTTCTTTGTGGGCATAAGAAGGCAGCAACGCAGGCAGGAGCCCAGTAGAAAAGGGCAGCCTGCAGCACCGGCAGAATAGAATGAGCGAGTGAGAGAAGGGGAGTGAACGAGGTCAACAGAGGTTTATCGGGACTGCTGAAGGTTTCTTTGTGGGTAGAAAAAGGTGCCAACAGAGGCAGGAGCCCAGTACAAAAGGGCAGCTTGCAGCGCCAGGAGAGCCAGAATGAGTGAGTGAGACACGGGGGAGTGAGTGAGCTCAATGGAGCTCTGTCGGACAGCTGCAGATTCCTTCCTCAGCAGAACAAGGTGCCAATGCAGGCAGCAGCCCAGTACAAACAGACTGAGCCACTGACACAGGGCCACTGAGCGAGCTCAACAGACCAACGCAATCAACATTCGGCATTGACAAATGCTTGTTATTTAATGCCTTTGTATCTCCAATACTTATGTTTTAAGAATATTCCTTGTTTGCTCATTAATTTTCTGGGCTGTCCCTCTTGGCTATTCCACCACTTTTGTTTGAGTATTTACAGGTGTTAATGACCATTAAAATGTCAACCAAATTTGCATAAAAATGTCTTGAATATCCCAATGTAGCATATGCCACTGAACCAAAAATAATCCCATTAATTATGAGAACTCTTTCAGTTAAAGAGTAGAGACAGCAATTTACACAAGATGGGCAATTTTCTAAGCAAACAGAAAAGGCTTAATGTGAGAACTCATCACATCTTAAAAGAGTACAAAATTGTGCTGATATACTGTAAATAGTAAGTGAGCAATTCTGTTATACAGTATATGAATAAATGATGAGAAGTGACACAATGGTCCAAGAATGCTATCATCCATGAAAAGGTAAGCACTTCTAGAGCTTGTAGAACCAAATATAGCAGACAATATGTTGCAAATGTTATGAGGTACTAAAGTTAGTTGTCACTTTTTTTATTTCTGAAGTAAGCTTTCCTTTTCCTTTTGCTAATTAGAATCTTGTCTATGTGATACTATTATTTTGGATGTGTGAACTAGCTCTCTGCTTGTCAGCTGATCTATCTAGTTCTATTCCTTTACCGACATCATAGACACAGTTATGTCAGTGACTGTGACATCTCAGGTGACTGATCTGGCATTTAATGAAGGGTTCTTTCTGTGCAGCTGTGATGTCACAGTCAGTGAGGTCACAGTGCTGAAGCTGTAATGGGAGAAATGGAGCTAGATATGTCTGCAGTCAGGCAGATTGCTGTTCCACACATAACACCTACTAACATCAGGTAAAACATATATTTTAATTAAGAAAAGGGGAAAGGAAAATTACATGAGATATAAAAGGTAATAGTTGACTGCTTTTAAAAATTGATATTAGTTTTATGCAGTACATTATCTGTTTAATAAAACACCATGATAAATGTATATCATCTTTCATATACTTTTGTGTGTTGTCTGTAAGCTGTCTTTCACAAACTGCTGATGGTTATAGAAGCAATGAATGAATTTAGATAAGTATCACAATTATATCTGATGAGCCACCCAAAGGCCCAGCATCAGTGTACTGCGCAGTCATGGTAGTGAGCTGGGATCTGGAGCAAAAAGACTAACCAGCCAGGTGGTCCGGGGTGACTGAAGAGGTGCCATCTCATAGCAGTGATCTCATTTGAGGAGAGATGGCATGAAGCTGGCAGTATAGCCTAGAGATTAAAGTAATAAACTGTGAATGATCTTGGTACATTCAGCAGATCTGGGTTTGATTCTCACAGCCTCCACTTGCATACTTTGTGAGCAAGCCACTTAACCTGCCCAGTGCTCCTGGCTCACCCATGAAAACAAGCAGTTGTGTTTAGTGAGCCTTTTCCAGTTACCAAAGAAAAGAACAAAATGTTCGGGCATTGCAGTGACTTCTGTTGAAGGCTCTGGAACTTGCTCAACCAGAGGGGACATCTGTGTGTGTGTGTGTGTGTGTGTGTGTGTGTGTGTGTGTGTGTGTATCCCCATGAGTCACCTTTGCCAGGCACCATGGGTGAGGAAGGAGGGGATGAAAACCACAGTGTCTCCATGATGATGGTTGATGGAGCTCAGAGATGCAGATCAATGTATACCCACTGGAGAGATTGAGGGGATAGCAGAAGATGGGCAGTGAGCTCCACAGTGGAGGTATGCTGTTCCCTTAGCCCCAGCACAAAGATGAGGTAAATGACAACGGAGGAGAAACAGTATATTTAATATGTATTTCACAGGCTAGAAGTACCAAATATCAATAAATACATATACTGCATACATCAAATAAATAAATATATAAATATAAAGTAAATAATCAAATAAACACATTTATTGTCAATATAGATTTTAGATTTACAAAATTTTTAAATATGTTCTCATATATTTACATTCATACTGTATATTTTCTTTCAGAAAGAAAGAGTATCTATCTATCTATCTATCTATCTATCTATCTATCTATCTATCTATCTATCTCTCTCTCTCTCTCTCTCTAATCTATCTAGCTAGCTATCTCCACATTAATGCCAGTGCATTCCTACTTTCTCTCATTGATTTGGCTAAACTGCCCCACTTATTATCTAAATTATATGCCTGTCTTTATACCAAGGCCGCCCTCAAGTACATGGTATCTCTGAGTATTGGAGCTTTCAATTTCCACAGTCCTCTTTTGACTGGTGCAGGTTGTGGAAGGACACCTATACCTACATCATACAGGACCATCAACGTCTGATGCAGTTCCAAATTTTAGATAATTTATACCATATACCTGTTAAGCTATTTAAAATGGGTAGAGTCCCATCTTTTATTTGTGCAAGATGTGGACAGGTAGAGGGCACTCCCTATCATATTTTTTGGGAATGCTCCAAGGTGGCTCCCTTATGGGCACTAATTAGTCAAAGGGTAGACCCCTTATTAGGAATCAGTGACTATTTCTGCCCAGAGATCTGTATTGTAGGGGATTATTTTGAGGTGGCAGTGAGGGAACAGAGTTACTTCCTGGCCTTAATTGCCTTATCGGTGAAAAAATTGGTTCTGCATCATTGGTGTGACTCAATGTGTGTATACTACACCAAGTGATTGCAGGAGCCCCTTTCTAATCTTAGGATTGAGTGTCTGATTGTAGGCCTTCAAAACCACCTTTTGTCTTTCAATAGGACCTGGGGTAAACTTTATACTCTTTCCACCTTGTAGGTTAATTTCAGTCTCCCCTTATGAGTATTTCACCCCCTTTTTTCTTTTTCTTTCTTTCTTTCTTTCCTTCTTTTTACCCCTAGATTGATTATGACTGTGCCTTCTGTTGGGTTCATTTTCAGTGAGGAGGTCAGTGCCACTCTGCTGTTGGGAGGGAGGGAGGGGGCTGGGTCGGAGTTGGGTGGGTTGAGGGTAGTGTTTTATGGTTGTTTGTACTGTTTTGTTATTGTTGTTGTTGTTATTTTTATTCTGAAAGTTTAATGAAGTATATTACATTTTTAAAAATCTATCTTTACTGCAAAAACACTGCTTCAGAGATATTTGGCTAAAATCAAGTGTGATATCTGTGCTTATCAATGTTATACTACGTTATGATTACAAAGCCACATACTCCACAGATCTGTTGTTTTGTGTAGGATCCACAGAGTCTCTCAAAATGTCTTCACACATAGAGCACAGTGGACCCTGTATGAAGTACAATATCAGTCATAACTTCATTCTTGCAGGACCCTGTTCAAAACAGAAGATTAGTCATAACTTTCTTTATGCAGGGTCTGAGAGATGAATGAGATGAGTAATAACATTCCTAACAATGGGGCTCAGACCAGTTTCTTGAAGCAGCAGACCCATGGGGTCCATGACCTGTAACTTAGCCCTGGTTCATGAGAGAAAAGTCACTGGGAAGAAGATAGGTGTTTGGGTTGGAAAAAAAAAAGTAACACCAAATATCCCTTCTTTGGTAGCTTTGAAACCTTAACATTTGTATTAAAGTAGTTTCTATAATAAATGTCCTTACTTTTTACTGTACAGTTAATATTTCATTGGTGGTGAAAAAGGAGAGCCATGACAAAAAAATATTAATACCGCAATCTCCAAGAATCTCACATTGAACAGTGACTTCACATTCCATAACATCTATTTTACAACTCTGAGTAGAAACATTAAACTAGCAAGAAATATTACAGCATAGTCATGTGTCTAAAACCATATTGGAAGGAGTCAAGAACAACAGCAATAACCCTAAGTGGAACTCTCTCTTATACCAAGGAGAAGAGGAGGAAATAGGACCCAGGGCTGCCACTTTAAGGGAAGGGGAACCATGTTCCCAGATATGCAAGATGGGAGACCTTACCCAATGCTCCCATTCCCTAAAAGGGTACCTCAGATCAAAAGTACAGAAAGATGATAGCATACATAGTTCCAGCATACATAAAACAGGGCAATGGTATGTTTTGCTAAACAGGATATTCTGCAATGAAAGGCTAAGGAGGGTATGGCCTCCTTCACTCCAGAAGTGAGGATATGTCTGTTCTTCACCACGGCTTAAGCAGCAGATGTTTGGCTTCCACGGTCACTGAAATAAGCCAATGCCCGTTGCGGTCTGAATGTGAGAAACCATCTGTTGTGACCCTAGAAGTAGTGTTGCTGGGGTAAGAGGTAAAACAGGACTCATGTTCAGTTGGTTAGAATACTATGCCAAAAGGCTTTTAGAGCTGGACAGCTCCAGAGTACGTGGAAAATATTACCAGCTTGTTGATGGTAACACCAACACTTTTCATCCAGGAGCATTCCAAGACTTGGAGTTTTTTAGGCATGCAATTCCATGAATCTAATACCTTATTTTGGATCAATAAACGACAAGTGTCATAACTGGCTTTCTTAGTAGGTAATCTAAATCCTTTTTATTTTTGGTCCGATACTGGTTTGTTAAAAGACAATTCACACAGCTGGTGAGCTTTTTGAGTCTGGTCTGGTACAGAGTTGATAATGATATGATATATTCTATGGACACAACCCTGGGTAACTTGACACCATGCTGATAGAGGAGAAAGAGGAGAAGGGGATCTGGAGGCTTACCACATGTGTGGATGTTAGATGGACCGGATCTGAAGGAACCACCAAATATTCCTCTGCCAGATCCCATATCATTGTCTTAAATTCTCAAGTGAGTCTAGGGTATGTGGTCTAGGGACAAAAGATCCTGAACCATGTAAATACCCACAGCCAGCTAATGTTGCCATAAAACAGGTTATCAATAATGAAAAGTGGGTCGCCGCATAGTGGAACTCAATATAAGGGGGGTTAGGGTTTTTTAGCTAGCTTAGCCAGCTGCATTCATGCTTTCACTGATGCCTTAATAGTAGGCCAGTGCTCCAGTGAAGGGGACAGACTGGAGTAGAGGAGGATATTGTGGGCTAAACCTGCACACAACCCTTGTTCCATAAAGGCAGGGAGACAGGGAATTCAAGAACCATTTCTCTGTCTATGCATCTAGGAACATCATATGGTAAGTAAGCATTGTAGGGAAGATTCTACTCCCCCCTTCATTTCCAGTCACAGCACAACTTATCACCGCTATGTGAGGAGATTTTCTAGATTCCTCATCTTTTTTATCTCCATTCCAGTCTGGCTTCAGAAGGAAACACTTCACCACCTCCTCCTTGCTGCTTATCACTAACTCCATCCTTACTGGGATGGATCAGGAACATATAACTGCAACAACATTCATTCATCTTGCAAAGGCATTTGATTCAGTATCCCATCCCCTCCTCCTGGACAAGCTGTTCTCAGCTGGCATCTCTGTTCCTGCAGGTGAGTGGTTCTGCTCATACCTTACTGACTGTCAGGTGTCAAGTCAGGTGGGTGGCATGTTGTCCCTCCCCTTGCTATCTTAGCTGATGTCCCCCTGGGCTCTGTCCTGGGCCCTATACTGTTTTCCATTTTTCATAACCATCTCCCCTCTACCTGGGTTTCTTCACATATACACATGTACACTGATGACACGGTCATTTACTCACCAGGTCCTTCTTTGTCTGCAGTTGAAAACTCACTCCAAAGTGACTTCCACAATGTACTATGTTGGTTCCAGTCCAACCAGCTCAAAGTTGACACCAAAAAGACTTTGTCCATCACCTCTGGCACCACCCAGAAACTAGCAAGGCTCTCGCCTTTCCCAGTCTTCTCCTCCTCCCTGGATGACATCCAAACTGGAGGTCATCCTTGCCTTCAAATACTTTGTTATGTGGCTAGATAGTATATCAGACTTGTCTGTACATGTTGACACCATACACTATAAAGTCTTCCCCAAGCTTAGTGTTCATTACCACAACAAGGACTGTTCCCCCACCCAAGTCTGCTGGGAGTTGATACCCAAAATAATGCACCCCATCTTCAACTATGTGGACTTGGTCTATAGCTCTGCCCCTCCCTCCCTCTTATCTTGCCAGACTGGATACCATCTGCAATTCTTTGTTACTTTACCTCCAACTCACCTGTCTGTACCGATTTCTCCCTCTACTCCTCCTTGTCTGTCTCCCCTCTACTCCTACAGTGCCAGTCCCACTGCACCACCTTTTATTTATTTGTTCTAGGATTACAAATACCTTTGAGACGAGGCTCTTTTACAAAGGTTCCACATCATTGGTACAATTGAGACAATCATAAACAAAGATAACACTTTATAAAAATAAAAAAAAAACACATAGTCTTGTAGATGAAAAAAGAACAATAAGGTGAAACTTTGGGGAAGGGAAAGGAAAAGGAGGAGTGTGAAATCAGGGAGACTAAGTGGATGAGAGAAAAGGGGAGGTAGGTTGGGGGGACAGAGAGAGGAGAGGTGTAAGGCAGATAAGAATAGAGGTAGTGCAGCTGGGTGGTATTTGTCATGGGCCAGCAGGGTAGGTGAAGATAGGAGAAGTGGTGCTGGCAAAGTGCAGGAGTAGATGTGGATCCAAAAGGGCATCTTCAGCTATGGAACCAAAAGACATGTTTAGCCACAACAGTCACAGAAGTTGGAGGCAGTGAGTGTTAGGCTGAGACGAGTCTTAAAAGTGCTGAGCGATGGTGAGGATGAGATGTCGCTGGGAAGACCATTGTACCTTCATTGCCAAATACTGGTTTAGCTCTCTTCTCCCATACCTATCTTCTCTCCTGTTCCCTTCCTCCCCTCCTCTTACTCTCATTGCTCACATGACACATGCACTTCTCTATTACTCACCCTCACTCACATACTGGTCAAGCCGTTTTCTTCTACTGGATCCCCTCCCTTTGGAACCTGCTCCACTATCCTATTCATACATCTCTCTCCAATTGAAATGCCTACTAAGGTTCTCTCCTCCCCCTTTATATACCTGTCACCCCTCTTCCTGATTCCTTGGTTTCCTTTCTCATCACTGCTTCCACTCTCCTGTCTGTCTTAAAGTTCTTGTTTCCTGGCATCCCTGGACTCCTGCACTCAGTCTGATCTCTCTGGACAGCAATACTCACCCAATCTCATCTACAAGATTTTGTTCTGCCTACCAATGTTTTGTGGTAGATTCTTAGATCATTTGCAGCCCTTGTATATCCACTGTTGCATATGCTCCATTGTTACCGCATGAGTTTTTGCACTTGTATTTGCTGATATTGCAATCACCCATATGCCTACTCCCTTCCACCCCTTCCCAGGTCACACCTGGAAATGAGCCTTGGCTCAGTGTGCCTTTCCCAGTTATCAAAATTTTAAAAATAAATAAATAAATATCTGGGTACTTTGTTTTACCATAGGAATATGCCAATCAAGGCATCAATTTTCACTAATGGGGGGTCAATAGGTAGGTGAAAGCCAGTGAAGCAGCTTAGGTATTACAATCAGCTTTATTGCTGAGATCTTCCCTACAAGGGACAGGTTCAGTTGAAGCCATCTAGTACAATCCTCTTGGAGTTCAGACAGTAGATAAGTCACATTTAATTGACAACATTTGGAAAAGATCTGGTGTCAACTGAATGCCCAGGTAACAAATTGCCTGAAGAGACCAGTGGATGCCTAATTAAGCGAAGGAGATTTGGGTGCAACTATTAGATAAAAGGAGGACCTCAGTCTTTGATGAGTTGTCCTTTATACCTGACAGTTTGTGGAACTACACTAGGTATCTATAAGCAGTTAAATCTCTACCAGTCCATCCGACAATAGCAAACAAAAGTCATTTGAGCACAGGTCTGTTCCATAGTCTACATCCCCTAGCTTGTTCCTGACATTTTAGTGGATTAGAGTGTATGACTATGGTGGCCAGCAAATTAATAGCCAGCAAAAATAACACAGAAGAAAGTGTGCATCCCTGCCAGGTGCCATTATACAGGGGAAAATAAGAGAACAATTTACTGATTGAGAGGACCCTAGCTGTGGGACAATCACATGAAACCTTCGGCCATGCCAGGAAGCAGGGTTCAAAGGTCATCCTTTAAAGGACCTGTGCAAGGTATTTCCACTCCACCATTATCAAATGCTTTCTCAAAGTCAATGAAAATATTTGCAGTGGGGGGGAGAGGGTTTTGTCCTTCACAACCTGAGTAGGTTGATGAGGGAATGGGGATGATGTGTGCTCAGCCTTCCTTTTACAATATCAACCAGAGATTGGTGATAGGTGATCAGGGAAACTATGTTTGAGGCAAGCAACTAAAGCCTTTGCAAGAATTTTTGCATCTGTATTTATTAGCGAGATGGGTTGGTAGCTAGCAGGGCTGAGCAGGTCCTTAACCTCTTTTGGCAGATAGTAATATTCACACCATTAAGTGTCAGAGGAAGCCTCCCACCACTTTGAGATTACAAAAACATGCAGCACAGTGGCTGGACAACCTGAGGAAAGAAGCATTAATACAAATCAATTGGCAGGCTACCTCCTCATGAAACATTATGTTTGTTCATAGACTTGATGGCTTCTGAGACTTCTGACTACATAGGTGGGGCCACAAGTTGCTGGAGTTAAGCCTTACTAATTTTAGGGAGGGATATCATAGAACAAATTGAAGACACCAGAGGCCAGACTTTCAAAGGGTCCTTAGACTGATGAAAGACATGACAAATGACTCTGTGCACCCAAATCTGGTGCACCAGGGATCCTGCACCAGATTTTGGTGCAAATCAGGTCACAATGACCAAGATCCTTAAGCTTCTGCACTTGGTCTTATGTGATAAAGAGATGGCACATGGGAGGGGATTGGTGAAGGCAGCCATCAGCCCCTGGCCCTAGAAATCTGGCCCAGTGGAATGGGGGAGCAGACAGCAGAAACCCTGAAGCATACACATATTGCCATTCCTTACCACAAGACAATGTCTACAGGCTGACAGTGACCATGAGTGTGCCCCAAGACTATGCCAAACTGTTCCCTAGGCACCCCAGTAATGGTGTGGTAGGTTTGGGGAACTGGCAGTGCTCATGGCCATCCCTTCATGTAGCACACACCATTGCCCAGTGTACGGAGTTTATGTGCCCAGATGGACATGACCTGCTGCTGTTAGGCTGGAATATGTTGGTGGAAGAACAGGTGTGTGTGTAACAGTGGTGTACCATGCAGTTCTGCCACTGCTATAGCGAGGGTGTCACGCATGACAGCTGGGTCCACTAAGACATCTGGCAGCTCCAGACACCATAAGACAAATCCTGTACAGAGGCCAGGAGGGCTGTACCAACCCATGGAGACATGTGCACATGCCTTCTATGTGACTCTGCTCTGGCACCATTGGTTGTCTGGTACAGGAGGAAACCTAGCTGCTTGTGACTGGGGGGAGCTGGTACAGATATGGCAGGACTACTGAGTGCCATGTCAAGATAAACATGCTACTGGCAGCATACTGGGGACACAAGCCATGACACATGCCAGATGTATCTGGTAGAACCTAATGGACATGTATTAGCAGCCTGACCAGGTCAGAGTGCAGTGCACTGCCCACTAGCCAGTGCAATGGAATTCCATGCAGAAGTATGTGTCCCACTCCATCATTCTGAAAGGACAGTAAAACCCTTGCTAAAACTGACTTATGAAACTCCAAAAACTCTTGTCTATCTTCCCATGAATGTTGTGCACAAAGGAGTATACAGTGCATCACACCTAGTCTCTATCCAGACTTATGTTTGTGCCCCCAAAGAAAGGAAAAGCCTCTACACAGTCTAGGGAATGCTGTACCAGTAGAGTGAGGGGGTTAAGGTAAAAATACTATTAACTTGTGATCACTATCACTTATACAGATGTGACTGTGAAATGCATTTATTTATGCAGTATTTTATTCTATTAACATGACAATGCTATTGGATAAGTGAATATCTTCAAGTAGACAGAAATCTAGCATGCATGATTCATATTCTAGATGTCATTGTATAGATAGTTACATAATGTCTAACTGGACTCTGTAAATAGAGAACCTAGTAAATAGCGAAACATTTCATTGTTTATGCTTACCAGTCTTTTATTAGGGACTTGGCATGGACACCAAGCTTTTTAGGTGGGGGAAAGTGTAACCCCCCAAGAGTTGGAGCTTACCTTAAGTTGTCTCCTCAGGCACCCACTTTGTCCTCTGTCTGGTCTTGTTTTAGTCCTTTTGAACCTGGGCTAATATCCAGTTTAAGGTTTGAATCCATTAGAGTGACATTGTGTACATAGATGCTTCATGAATGTGCAAACTAGCACCATTGTGCTATAGCTTTAAGGGCGCTGTATATAGTGGCAATGGCCTGTGTTAGGTCAGAGTGCTTCAGCGCTTGGAGTTGTGACCAGCCAGGGAATGCTCATTTTTGACTTCACTCTTGAAGCAGATAATAGTGGAGAGGAAGTCCCTAATGAATGCTGTAAATGTTTATTTTTAAATCTGAACTGATTGTTTATAGGATGGACTTTAAAGTTGGACATTTGCTGTGTGTCCTGCTGGCAGCCATCTTGCCACTTTGACCTTTCTGTTCCAGCCAATCAGAACATAAAGGGTCCAGAGGAGTCCTTAGCTATGGCTGCTGGGAAGATTAGATGACAGTGTGTTTGACACAATCCGAGTGGCCATTCAGGAAGCCAGAACTGTGATTGACAGCTTTATCTACCAAGGGGATTACAATATTGTGTTTTCTTCAGTTAGAGAGGGGCCGTTGAACACTGCAGTTCTGTGGAAGCCTCCAGAGAGTGAGAAGGTTCAGACTGTTTGCTCTGCAGGGAAGTCTGGAGGACTGCCTAGGTTTCCACAGCAAATAGCCCATTGTGGTCTGCATGAGCTCCAATATCTGTGGCCATTACAAGAGCTCTTGAGAAGAGAGGGAGCTTTATTCTTTAAGCTGAATCTGTTGATTTGCCTGAATACTGTATGTGACAACAAAACTGAATTGTTATGAAGTGCAAATCCTAAATTAAGCTGCCAGAGTTGAAACTGGGAACCAAGCCTGCTACAACTGGTTCCCCAATCCACAAAACTGTTTATCTAGACCCATACCTTCCAGAGTAGCCATCTGTTATGCAAAGTTGCCAGAGTGAGCTTGCCAAAGCCTGTTTGTTCACAGACTGTATCCTGCTTTTGAGACAAAAGCAGCAAAGACAGTATCCTGAGCTAATGCTGCAGCTGCGTCCAGTCCAGCATGGGGAGTCAGCTATTAGAGCAACAGTTAGCATTAGTTTGCAGCCACCTCAGGGGTTATGCCTAGATATGGGGGTGAGTTGTGCCAGCCCTGGTCCTTTCTGCTATTCCTTGCTTCTGAAGCCAGAAGTGAATTTGAGACTCCAGAGATTTGAGACTGCCCTAGGAAGCCACCCATCTTGACTTCAAACCAGAGACTGAGGAGCTGCAGAGTTTGAGTAACATCAAGACTAGCCCTGCAACAAATGTTCCAAGTTGCTTTTGTTTCAAGTTGCCTTTTTTTCAGTTAAAAGTTTTTATTGTTTTTTTTGTTAAAACATAACAAAAGAGCAAAAACACAAAAACAGCAGTAACAATTTCGACTTTGTACAGTACAACAGCATACAATTAACGTATGGAGGTATTACATATATTGCATTACATCACAATTCTAAAGGGAGAGTTACAGGGTACCTGTTAAAACAGGAGGCATGTACTTTGAATCTTTCCAAAAATCTGAAACCATGAGGAGGTACTACTGCTGATTCAGGCATGGCTTCATGCATTTCGGTAGCTGTACCTTCCTATGGCCGAATCTGAGGGAACATCTGCAAAAGAGGTGAATATGGTGCCACAGAGTAAGGGTGATTAAAATAATTTCAGGAGAGGCGGGGTGCTAATGTAATTCTCTAAACCATACCTTCTATAAGCAGAACACAAAATATAGAAAGAACATACAGACAACATAACAGTAACAGTAAATGACAACAATAACAACTATTTACAAAAAACTGCCCTCCTAAGTGGAATGAAAGGGAGACAGTGCATACTTAATAGAAAACTAAATTCAATGATCTGATTACGCAGTACATCATATTAGGGAGAAAGAGAATAACAAGGGCTACTATAAACCAAGTCAACCAGCACCTGCTCTGGAAGCCAGGAAAGACAAGTATGGAGCCCAGCAACAATGATAAAGAGGCATTCACCCTTTCATCAGGTGAGAACATCTATCTAGTTCAGATATGTGTGTAAGTGCAGATAAGATCTCTGTTATATTAGGTATATTAGAAGATCTCCAGTTTTTGAGGATAGAACATTTCACCTGCATGCTTAGGAGCATCAGCCATCTGAATGCATGAGGACTAAGACTTGGGACTTCAGATTTAAGACCTAGCAGCATAAGGGGAGCACTAAGAGAGATATTTCTTTATAGGATTAGGTTTGCTGCACTAAGGACAGACTTCCAGACATCTGTGATCAGAGGGCAAAGACATAAAATATGATAAAGGTCTCCTCCGTGTCCATGGCATCTCCAACATCTATTATGTGAGAGCACTTGCATTTTCTTTAGCATTACAGGGGTTCTATACCATGAGTGTATTATTTTATTTTGGATAAGTCTGCTCCTAGCATCCGTAAGCGCTTTATGTCCTACCTGCCAGCACTGATTCCACTGATCTTCAGTCAGTGACACTTTTAAACCTTTTCCCACTTGTACTTTGAGGCTTGGTTAGAGGTGGGCAAGGTATCTCTAATTAGGGCATAAATTACATCTGCCATCCCTTTCTGTATGGCAAGCCATGAGTGTAATGGGGGTGAAAGGTCATTTGATGTATTTGCCTGTTGCAACATTTGTTTCAAGGCATCTCTGATCTGCAAATACTTCCAGAATTCAGAGCTGTGTAGTTTTCATTTACTTTGTAGTTGTCGAAATGTATCTACCATTATAGAGCCCTTGACCAGTAAGTCTTTTACAAATAGGATGCCTTTTCCCTGCCAAGTGGACCAAGACACAGGCAGACCACCTATGGTGACATTAGGGTTATTCTACAAGGGAGTGTATAGTAAGGGGAAGGCTGATATATTTAATTTTTTGTGGAGGATCCGCCAGTACTGAACTGAAGGACCTATAGTGGGGTGCAACATAAGCTCCTTAGAGGCCCCAGGCCACAGCAATGTAGCTGTAACAGGGGATCCACAGAAGCCTTGTTCTATTGTTAATCATTGGGGTGACTCTTCAGACTGTGGGTTGAACCATTTCAAGGTCTGTGAACATTGATATGCTATTTTGTAGCCCTCTATCCATGGGAGACCACATCCTCCATATTTCCAATGTGCTCTAAGTATATTTTTGGCGAAACAGGGTTTAGCTTTACCCCATAGAAAGTGACCAATTTTTTTTCGATTTTTTTAATCCATACCGTAGGGAGAGATAGGGGGATGTGAGATATTAGGTAGAAGATTCTAGGTGCAATTGACATTTTATAAGCTGATATTTTTCCAGCTAATGTGAGGTTAAGACGGGACCAGTGATCCAGATCAGATCTGCAACTAGATAGTAGAGGGCCTAAGTTGTTGTCCCACCATTTCCCAGTGTCTACTCCCACTTTGATTCCCAGATATGTAATGGTGTGTTGTGACCATTTAAGGCCAAAGTGGGACATAGTGTGGGGAGACATTTAGAATTAAGTGGAAGGATCTCTGTTTTTATCTGATTAATTTTGAGTCCAGAAATATGAAAAAAGTGTCCTAATAGGGTAAGAAGAGGTGGGATAGCATTTGGGGCATCTCCTAAAATAACCAGTAGGTAATCAGCGTACATAAGCATAGTGGGTAGTGGATAACCTTTAGTAATACCAGCTATAAGGGGATGCTGATGGATTGCAGCAGCCATGGGTTCCACCGCTAGGAGAAACAACAAAGGAGATAGGGGACATCCCTGTCTGGTACCTCTGTAAAGCTGGAATGAGTCAGATAATACAGAGTTGGTAAGTACCTTGACAAGGGGGACTGTATAGAGAGCTGTTACAGCAGCGCGGAAGTGAGGGCCGAATCCGAAGTGTTGAAGAACTGTGTGAAGGTAGTCCCATTCCACAGAGTCAAACGCCTTCTTAAAGTCAATAGCCAGTGCAGCCATAGGTGTTAGAGCAGATTTAGCTATGCAAATGAGGTTGAGAAGAGTCCACAGGTGGTCTGAGCTATATCTTCCTTTCACAAATCCTACTTGGGATGGATGTATCAAAGAGGGGAGTATAGGGCTTAGCCTATTTGCCAGCACCCTAGCATATACCTTGCTGTCGGTGTTAATCAAGGAGATAGGGTGGTAGCTAGCGGGGTCTTCAGGGGCTTTCCCCTTTTCTGGAAGGACAGTTATAGTACCTCTTAAGGTTTGAGGTAAGATGCCCTTATTTTCAGCCTCCGTAAAAAACCTAACATAGCAGAAGGGAGATCATAGGGGACATTAGCTGAAGGAACTCTACAGAGTACCCATCACCTCCGGGTGCCTTCCCTGATTTGAGAGACATCAGTGCAGAATTGACTTCTTGTGGTGTGAGGGGGGTTTCAAGGGCATCAGTTTGGGATGGGGAAAGCTTCAGTAGCTCGATAGATTCAAGTTGCCTTTTAAATGTGCTGCAGGCCATCAGGCCTGAGATTACAAATACCAGTCTGCCTAAAGTTCAAACATTTGTTTGTTAATGTTCATTCACGATTGCATGATTAAGGAGCTGGTTCAAATCATTTGTTTATGTGCACCAGCAGGAGTCAACCAGCTGCAAAGTGCACCAGGCCTACAACAATATTGGTCTGGGTACCCAGTGAAGATAACTGGGACTGCCTAACTGAACTATCAAGTTCTGCTGGTAATGTGTTTGCACACTAAGAGTAAATTGCCTAATCCAGCCTTTAATTTACATCTGTTTCCCCCAAAGCACCCCATAATAAAAGAGATGTATTGTTATGTTAACACTGTTTATGAGCATATTATTATTGGTACAAGCTTGCTGTGTCTAACCTTAAAGTGTGCTGCTGTTGCTGTTCACTATTCTCCACAGGTAGCTGGGGGTTGTACCAGTGCCAGGATTCCAACTGGTAAGTGCAGCCAGTGTGAGCATATTATTAGTTATCATCATTAATTGTATGACTATAGACAATTTGAACTGTTGTATACTAATCCATGTGTGGGACAACTGGGTGGGGTAATGGGTAGGTGCAGCATCCTGGGATTCTACTAGCTTGTCATCTGACCCACTTATCCTTTAACTCTGGTTAGAGGCGCCACACTAACTTTCTATTTTATGGTAACAAACCTCTTTTGCCCTTTGAACAAGAGCCCAGGCCCCTCAACCTGTATTAAGGTCATCAGGCAGGTGAAGTAGCCCGCTGGTACATAGCACCTGGGTTACAGGTGATTGAGAGGGCTGTTAAGGCATTCCAGTGGCCTAAGGACCAATGGTGCTTCAACTTGCTCTGTACCTGACTGGAAAGGCTCAGCTTGCCAACAGCCATATTGACATTGACCTGATTGATGACTACAGTGCTCAAAAGAAGGAAATACTCAAAAGGTATAATATCAGCCATGAAACACATTATCAAAAGTTTAGAGGTCTGAAATACCAAAGTGGTGATACCACCAGTGATGCTTTTGTAGGTCTTAAAGAACTGTGTTACAAGTGGCTACAGCCAGAGAAAAAGACAAAACAGCAACTCCTGGACATGGTGGTGACTGAGCGATTTCTTCTAATCTTGCCTACTGAGACACAGCTATGGGTGAGAGAACACTGACCTGAGACTGGAGAAAAAGGGTGTCTTGTGAATATAGCAATTCTATTTCATAGAGTCATTTTTGGTAACATTGAAATAGCGATTGCAAAATGAGCTATGGGCCCTCACTAGCACATGTTAATTCAGCGACTTTTGTTTCCCATGGAGGATTGCTTTATGCAGTATGTAGGGGTTTGTTTGTCATGCCATTTCAGAGCTGGCCATCTGGTGCTGTGGCTAGAATCATTTCCTGTTCTGCTGATGGACCTGGTTTCAGAGCTGGTTGTGGGAAGTTCTTTTTTTTTTTTGTCCTTGGGTTTGATGCCCTAATTTTGGGGGGGCTTCTTTGCCTCCCATTCTGCATGCCCTGCCCACTTTGTCTCCCCACCCACTCATCCACCTACAAATGTTCTCACCCTATTGACTACTGTACACTTAGGAGTGGCCCCACTCCTGAGTTTTCTCCTATCCACAATCATCATCCCCCCCCCAGTAGCCCCCCACATAAAAACTAGGTTTGTGTCCCCCCGTACCGAAATTAAATGCTGGTCAAGGTATTTTCCTTTCATCATGGCACAAAGCCACATTTAAAACCTGGGAGTAACATGACTGTGAAGTCCAAAGGTACTGAAGTAATTTGCTGTAATTGCCAAAAACCAGATCACATAGCAAGAAGCTGTCATAAGAAATTAGGAAGTAAACTTGCAAAGTTAGTCTTAGTGAATCTGGATCAGTATGCTATTGAAGTAAGAATCAGGGACAGAACAATACAAAGACTGATAGACTCAAGTAGCCACCAGACCCTATTCCATAAAGAACTAATCAGGAACTTTAGAAAAGGACAAAGGACAAAGCACTGAGGTAATCTGTGTTCATGGTGTTAAATGCTACCACACAACAACAGTGACACTTGGTATAAATGGGGAAAATAACAAGACACCTGTAGGGGTGGTAGCAGCCTTGCCAATCACCATTATTGTTAGACATGACTACCCAGTGTTTCAGGACATGATTGTTGGGTGTTGAAAGGTGACTCCGGCAGTGGGGACTCTATCACAAACAAAACAAGCATTTGTCAATGCTGAATGTTGATTGCGCTGGTGTGTTGAGCTCACTCACTGCCCTGTGTCATTCACTCAGTCTGTTTCTCCCAGTGCTGCAGGCTACTCTTTTGTACTGGGCTCCTGCCTGCATTGGCACGTTGTTCTGCCCATGAAGAAATCCACAGCTGTCCCAACAGAGCTGCGTTGAAGTGGCTCACTCCCCCTCTCTCACTCACTCATTCTGTTTTTCCTGGCCTTGCAGGCTGCCCTTTTGTACTGGACTCCTGCCTCTGTTGGTGGCTTTTTCTGCCCACAAAGAAATCTGCAGCAGTCTTGATACAGGTCTGTTGAGCCTGCTGAGTTCCTCCCCTCTCTCGCTCACTCATTCCATTTCTGCAGGTGTAGCATACAAGAGCGCCATTGAGCTCGCTCACTCCCTTTCTGTCACTCGCTCATTGTGTTTCTCCCGGTGCTGCAGGCTGCCCTTTTATCCTGGGCTCCTGCATGCATTGGCACCTTTTTCTGCCCACAAAGAAATCCACAGCTGTCCTGTCAGAGCTCCGTTGAGGTTGCTCACTCCCCCTGTGTCACTCACTCATTCTGTTTCTCCTGGTGCTGCAGCCTGCCCTTTTGTACTGGGCTCCTGCCTCTGTTGGCTCCTTTTTCTGCCCACAAAGAAATCTGCAGCTGTCCCTACAATGCTCCATTGAGCACTCTCAGTCCCCTTCTCTCTCTCACTCATTCCAATTCTGGTGGCGTTGCAGGCTGGCCTTTTCTATTGGGCTCCTGCCTGCATTGCCACCATTTGCAGCAGTTACAATACAGCTCCGTTGAGCTCGCTCACTCCCTCCCTCTCTCACTCACTCATTCTGGTTTTCCTGCCACTGCATGCTGCCATTTTGTACTGGCCCCTGCATGCATTGCTGCCTTTTTCTGCCCACAAACAAATCTTCAGCAGTCCCAACAGAGCTCTGTTGAGCTCACTCGCTCCCCCTCCCTCACTTGCTCATTCTGTGTCTCCTGCCGCTGCAGGCTGCCCTTTTGTACTGGGCTCCTACCTGCATTGGTGGCTTGTTCTGGCCAGAAAAAAATCTGAAGCAGTCCTGACACACCTCCACTGAGCTCGCTCACTCCCCCTCTGTCACTCACTCATTCTGTTTCTGCCCGCGCTGCAAGTTGGCCTTTTATACTCGGCTCCTGTCTGCATTGCTGCATTTTATGCCCACAAAGAAATCCACAGCAGTCACAATAGAGCTCCGTTGAGCTTGTTCACTACCACTCTGTCACTCACTTATTCTGTTTCTCTTGGTGCTGCAGGCTGCGCTTGTGTACGGGGCTGTTGGCTGCATTGGCACCTTTGTCTGTCCGCAAAGAAATCTGCAGCTGTACCGACAAAGCTCCATTGAGGTTGCTCAGTCTCCCTCTGTCACAGGCTCATTCTGTTTGTCCTTGCACTGCAAGTGGCCCTTTTTTACGGGGCTCCTGCCTGCATTGGCGCCTTTTTCTGCCAACAAAGATATCCACAGCTGTCCTGATAGAGCTCCGTTGAGCTCACTCAGTCCCCCTGTCTCACTCATTCATACTGTTTCTCCCAGTGCTGCAGGCTGGCCTTTTCTACTGGGCCCCTGCCTGCATTGACACCTTTTTCTGCCCACAAAGAAATCTGCAGCAGTCCTGACAGCACTCCTGTGAGTTCGCTCACTCCCCCTCCTTCACTCGCTCTCTCATTCTGTTTCTCCCAGTGCTGCAGGCTGCCCTTTTGTACTGGCCTCTTATGTTGGGGCCTTTTTCTGCCCACAAAAAAAATCCAGAGCAGTCCTGACAGAGCTCAGTTGAGCTCAGTCGCTCACCCCTCTCACTTGTTCCATCTTAATCTGTCCCAAACACTGATGTCCCACAGCGACCGTGCTATTCTCAGTCAGGAGTGCAAAAACAAATTTTAGCCAGGATGTGAAAAAAATTACAGCTGTACTGTTCATAGGTAGAATGCCACTGTTGAAAATGTGGCATGAAAATATTACAAATTTGTGAAGTTACAAGGGTGCATGGAAACAGTTGAACGCACACTTGTAACATAGTCATGTTATGGAGTTTTGTCACCAAATTTTCAACATAGGGATTTTAGGACCTCTACTCATGAATAGTGCCACTGTTATTTTCTTAATCTGTCCCAAACACTGATTTCCCACAGCGACCACGTTATTCTGTGCCACAACTGTGAAACCACATTTCACTCAGGATGTGAAAAATGACAGCTGTACTGCTCATAAGGAAGTGGGAAAAAATGCCATGGTTGAAAATGTGGCATGACAATATTATAAATGTGCAAAGTTACAAGGGTGTGTGGAAAGTGTGCAACGGACACTTGTAACACAATCATTTGATGGGCTATCATCACCAAATTTTCAACACAGGCATTTTAGGACCTCTGCTCATGAACAGTATCACTGTCATTTTATTAATCTGTCCCAGACAGTGATTTCCCACAGCAACCGCTCTATTCAGCCCCAGAACTGTGAAAACACATTTTGGCCAGGATGGGAAAAATGAAAGCTGCACTGTTCATAAGTAGGTGTGGGAAAATGTCAGTGTTGAAAATCTGGAGTGAAAATATTATAAATTCGCGAAGTTACGAGTGTGAGTGCAAATTGCTCAATGCACGCTCGTGACACAGTCATTTTATGGATTATCGTTACCAAATTTTCAACATAGCCATTTCAGGACGTCTACTCATGAACAGTGTTACTGTCATTTACTTAATCTGTCCCAAACACTGATTTCTGACAGCGACCACTCTATTCTGTGATGGAAGTGCGAAAACACATTTTCACCAGGATGTGAACAATGCCAGCTACACTGTTCACAAGGAGTTGTGACAAAATGCCAATGTTGAAAATCTGGCATCACAATATTGCAAATTCACAAAGTTATGAGCGTGCATAGCAACTGTGCAGCGAACGCTCATAAAACAGTCATTTTTGGGATTTTTTTCCACCAAATTTGCATCATAGGCTTTTTGAGAGCCCACCTCATGAACACTGGCACTGCCGTTTCATTAATCAGCCCCCAAAGGTGATTCCGTGCAGTGACCGCAAAATCACCTTTCAGGGCTGATTAACGCCATGACAGTTCAAGCATTCATGAGGAGGGATCCCAAAAACCCCAGGTTAAAAATTTGGTGAAAAAATTCCAAAAAATGTCTTAGTTATGCACTAAAGTTGAAAACACCCTATTCATTACATTATATAGCTTACCGGCATTTCCTCAGTTCACGGTTGGCTTTGAAGAGTTCAGACATGTTCCCGGTCTACCGAAGATAATCGCACTGGACTCCAGAGGTAAGTATGGGGTGGGGGGTGTGGGGAGGCAGGGTGCACAGTGGGTGGGTGCGAGTTGTGGGAGCGGGAGCAGGCAGACTACGAAGGCCCATTTCCATTTTTTCAGGTAAAAAAAAAGTTGCAGGACCATTTTTCCCCCTTACAGGGCAATATGGCACATTGTGGAGGGCTCCCAGTGTGCCAAAGGAGTCTTTGTTTGGTGGGCAGCAGTAGCTGACAGGGGATTGGGCACCCCAATTGGCACACAACAAAAGGGGGGGGCTCAGATTATGCCGATGGGGATTGGGCACCCCATCAGCAGAAAATGAAAGTGGGAGGGTTTACAGAATGCTGACTGGGAGTGGACTCCTCCGTCAGCAAAATCAACATGGGGGCACTGAAGCCAGTGGGGATGGGGGCCCCATTGGCACATAAACGAGGGGGTTTATATTGTTTGTGAACAGGTCGGCAACCCGCCACCATGTTCACAAACAATATCTGGATTGCTAGATCCCGCCTGCAATGATGGGTCACTCCCTCATTGCAGCAGATGGCTGACGCTGCAATGATGAGACAGCCCCTGATCGCAGCAGCTGATTTGTCACAAGTTGGTGCAAACATTCCAAACTTGTGTCACCAGCAGCCTGCAATGGCATTAGGGGGAGTGGGACAAGTCTTTGCTGGCTGTGGGGGCATTGGCCACAACAGTGCCATGCCTCCACAGCCTGCTTCTCAGCAAGCTGTCCCAATGTGTTTCTTGCACTGTGTGCAATCAACATAAAAAGGAACTGAGTTTGAGGGAAATATTTGCCTTCAGTGATACAGAGATCTATAGTCCTAAAGAAAAGACCAGAAAGATATGCCAAGAAAGGAAAAGGCAAAGAGACTTTGGACTCAGAAACAATCATGTTCTGAGACAGAATCTGATTTGGACTTGGCAATTGCGATGAAATTTGATATGGGTAATGAACAAAAAGAAAATGCCAGTGTTCAGTATTTTTTTACAGGCATAATGAGGAAACACAAGAAGGGAATGCAAAATACTTGCTAGAAAATAACATATTATACAGAGAATGAACAAAACCCCAGACGCAAAAGATGGTATGCAAATGATAGTGCCCCAGAAATTCCAGAAGTAATTAATAAGACTGACACATGATTTGCCTCTAGAGAGGCATGCAGGGTGAGATCATACCCTTTCCAGGCTACGTTTATGGTTCCACTGGCCTGGAATAGATAACCATGTGGCCAGATTTGTCTATAGGCAGCTCTCTGAGCACCTGGATCAGTATGACTTCATTACAAATTGTCAGCATGGCTTCAGGCCAGGGACATGGCCCTCATTGATTTTAACAACCTCATAGCTGTATCTATGAATTAGAATTATAGTACGGGGGTCGTGTTCGTGGACCTCAGTAAAGCTTTTGATTTGGTGGACCATGGCAATGTTTTAAAAAAGCTGCAGGATATTAGACTGCACAAAAGTTCTGTATTTTGGTTTAGATCATACCTAGCACAGAGAAGGCAGTGTGTAGTGGACAGAAAAATTTGTCATCATTAAGGGAAGTGAGGAGGGGTACCCCAGGGATCGATCCTGGTTCACCTCTTATTTAACATCTATGTAAATGGTCTCTCCAATGTTATTAGAAATGGGGATGTACGGATGTATGCGGATGACACTGTTGTGGTGGCATCCGCACACAGTGATCACATCCGGAGGCCAAATTACAGGAAGATATGATATCAATGGAAAATTGGTTTAGAGGGGTAGGTTTATTGATGAACCTCAAGAAACCCCAATGTATGATATTTGAGAGGAAAATTTGAAAGCAGATTGCTGAGGAGTTAGAACTGTTTTTTTATTAATAAACAACAGGTATCCAGGGCTAATGTTTATAAATACTTAGGAGTGTGGAAAGATAGGAGGTTAATTCATGAGGAACATGTGAATCTAATGGTAAAACAATATAATCAGAAATTAGATGCCTTAAGGTGGATATCTGCCCCCTTTGGCAAACCAATTAGGACTAAATTGGTAAATCAGCTTATACTTCCTGTTCTGAATTATGGTGCTTTAGTGTATAGAAATGCCCCAAAATTTGTTATAAAAAAGGCAAATCAAGCATATTATAGACTTACAAGATTTGCTAGTGGATGCACATATGAAATGCACCACTGTCAAGTATATGATAGTCTAAAATCATTGGACCCAGACATAAAAAGAGACATACAGTGGGCCAAATGGTGTTTTAAGTTAATGAATGGGACCCAGATGCATGCCCTGAAGCCTCAGATTACAAATGGTAATCGAGAAATTAGTTATGGAGTGAGGGAGGCTTCTTATAAAATTGATTGGCCAGGGTGAATAATAGATTTAGTGTTATTGCATTGATCTCTGCCTTAGGACATATGTGGAATGCTATACCAACATCGAGAGCATTAGAGAAAACTGTAAGAGCATTTGAAGTGGAGATCGTGAAACTTAAAAGCAAAGGATGTACATGTTATGCCCCCATGTAATAGTCTAAATATCCCAATGATTGTTGAGCTTTATAGGTAAGCTATGTATATGTTATTCCTTATGCAATTGTTAACGTATCCCTGTTTTAATTGTACTTGAATGTAATATTTTATGTACTGAGAAAATGGTGTAACTATAAGTTTGTTATTGTATGACGGTATATAAATGTTTCTGTACAGGGCATTATTTGTAAACAGGAATTTTTTTCCCTAAATTCTGTTCCTAGATAAAAATTAAAATGTTATCATCATCATCATCATCAGATTATTGTAAGAGCTGTCCTATCTGCCAAAAAGTAGGTCCTGTAAATAAAAAAAGATAAGGTGCCCATGATTTCAGTTCTTGTAATAGATACCCCATTTGATCGAGTGGGCATTGACATCATAGGCCCTCTTGAAAAAAGTACAAAGATAACAGGTACATACCGATTTTGCATGACTATGCCACATGTTATATAGAGGTGGTACCCATGACCTCTGTTACTGCACCTGAAGTTGCCACTGAGCTGAGTAAAATATTCAAGTAGATTGGGCATACCTAAAGAGATCCTGTCAGATCAAGGCAGCAATTTCAATTCCTCTCTGCTACATGAACTGTATAGGTTACTGGGTATTTCTGCTGTGAGAAGACCACTTTGTCATCCCCAGACAGATGGCCTTGTGGAATGATTTAATAAGACCCTCAAGCAAATGTGGAGAAAATCTGTTAATGCAGAAGGCCGCAACTGGTATGTGTATTTGCCATATTTGTTGTTTGCCTACAGGGCAGTGTGTCAGGCAACCACTGGTTTGTTCCCCTTTGAAATTCTTTATGAGAGACATCCACATGGTCCCCTCGATGACATCAAAGAGCAATGGGAGGGAGACAGCCAACAAAAAGCGACTGTCACACAGAACATGTTAGATCTGAGAAAGAGATTGATGAAGTACTGGGACATTGCCATAGTAATTGTGAAATGGTCCAAATAAAGCGAAAACTACATTATGACCAGGGTGTGGGTACCAAGAATTTTGTGTCATGAGACTTGGTGTTATTGTTGTTACCGACCACATACAATAAACTCCAGATGAAGTGGCAGGGCCCCTATAAAGTTTTATGGAAAACAGGCCCTGTTAAATACGAAACAGAGACACCAGTAAATAGGTATTCTTCCAAGGTATTCCATGCCAATTTGCTAAAAGCATGGAAAATAGAAACAAAATGTAATTCCTTAGTTGTTCTTCCTTATCATTATGAAGAGGAACCTGATTTGGTGTCCAGAAAGCTAAATGTGCAAAATCCTTCTGAGGTTTCTAAAGTTCAAGTAAACCCTAAATTGGATGCTGATACAACTGTACAGATTAGAGATCTGCAAAATAAACATAGTGATACTTTCACCACTGTGCCAGGGTATGCCCATGATGTAGAGAACAGGACTGTAATCAAAAAAGGGACAACATTGATTAATAGAAATCCTATCAGTTACCTGAATGGTTATCCTGAACATGGGTATAATTGAATCTTCAAACAATGCATGGGCATCACCAATTGTACCTGTGATTAAAACAAAGGAGGGTTAAGGCTTTGTTTAGATGTCAGAAAGATCAATCAGATTTCTGAATTTGACTGCTGTCCAATACCACAAATATATGAGCTAACTGACAGATGGGGAGTGCTAAGTACATCAGTACATTAGACTTAACCAAGTGATATTGGCAGATACCCTTGGAGGAAACTTCAATGGAAAAGGCTGCCTTTACCACTCCAACAGGAATTTACCAGTTCAGGGTTATGCCTTTTGGTTTACACGTAGCTCAGGGGCATGTCTGCAGAATGGTGAACTGCAAATTGGGCATGGCCTACAGAGCCAAATACAACCTCACACCCGCGGCTCATCTGGCTCTTGCCAGAGGTATCCTGCTTCCCTCCCTTTCCTATGGCCTGCACCTATTTGCCAGCTCCACCAAATCACACCTCACCCGGTGGTTCACGACTTACAATAACATCTGTCGTTTTGCCTGGCTGCCCCCCGGCTTACCCAGCATTATAACCTCTATGAAAATCTCGGCTGGCTCTCACCATCTAACTACCTGGATTTTAGGCTTGGATGTCTCGTGGGGAAAGTGACTAGAACAGGCACCCCAAGGGGGTTGGCACAGCTACTTATGTCAGCGGACCACTCCTCCTACTCACTTAGATCACAGGTCCCCGGGTTGCTAAGAGTTCCTCCCATCCGCACCTTCATGAGGGACAGGAACTTTGCTGCAAGTGCACCTAGACTCTGGAACTCCTTTCCAGAGCAGGTTCGATCTGCCCCCTTCTACCATAGTTTCCATAGACACCTGTGGGGTGTCCTAAAACTGGCCTCTGCGTGTGTCTGTCTCCAACCCCCATAGAGCTATGTCCTCTCTCAGCAAGGCCCTTATGCTTTGCAACATGCTCATGGCCAGCCCTTGACGAACCAATCCTCTCTTGGCACTTGATTGAGATACTACTCATTCACACCTGGCACTTGACAGAGTTATAATTTGTCCATTTCGTAAATTATATTTTGTCCATTTCGAAAAACCACCAGTGACTCTGTTTTACCTCACACTGTCTGAAATTGGATGTAAATCAACCAGTGACTCTGTTTTACCTCACACTATCTGAAATTGGATGTTAACCTAAATGCTTTACCACTGTTAATACCTTGTTAATGTCACCTTGAACTGTTCCTTCCTAGTCAATCTGTCTGCTATGATGTTTCCTGTATAACCTTGTACCACTATGTAATCACAATGTTGTACTCTCCTGGGTTGTTCCTGAAAATAGGCATATTACTTGTCTAGTGTACTTACCCAGTAACCAAAAGCTAAATAAATAGCTACATGGGTGCAGGGAGTGCAGTGGCACCTGGGCCCATGAGGTTTGAGGGGCCCAAATCATAATTTTGATGTTTATTCAAAACTGGGGAAGGGTCCTGTAACATCCCCTTGCACCCAGCCCCTCTGGGAATTTGCTACGCTACTGAGGTAGCTCCAGCAACCTTTCAGAGGCTGATGAACCATATAATTGCTCTCCATGTGGAATATAGTGCAGCTTATCTGGATGATGTGGTTATTCATAGTAAGACATAGGAGCTGCATCTAGAACAGTTAGAATGTGTAATCAAAGCCATAAATGCAGGTGGATTGACAATCCTCAGAAGTGTGCTATAGCAATGCAGGAGACAGAGTATCTTGGTTTCATACTGGATAATGAGGAGGTTAAGCCTACAATTTTGAAAGTAGAGGTGATTGCTAATACTATGAGACCCACTACAAAGAAACATGTTAGATCATTTTTAGGCTTGGCAGGCTATTATCACCATGTTGTACCTGATTTTGCACAAACTGCTTTACCTCTTACAGATCTCACCAAGAAAAGATACCCAAATAGGGTGGCTTGGTCTGAGGAATGTGAGAAGGCTTTTACCACATTGAAAGCAATTCTTTATTCAGCACCAATGCTAAAGAGCCCAAATTTTGAGGAAGAATTTGAGGTAAATATAGATGCCGCAGAGGTGAGAATTGGGGCAGTTCTCAATCAAAAGATATAAAGGCAGGAACACCCTATTATATATATATATATATATATATATATATATATATATATATATATATATTTATAATAGTGGCGCGGTAGCACCGCTATAGTGAGGGTTGAGTAAGCAGTTTAATGTTAAGCCCCAAATTTTGCACTTTAATAAGTTTGCAACTGTTCAACGGATTTGCACAACATTTGGTATGCACTGTCCCATGGGGTAGATCTCTGGAGATGCCAAGTTTTGTTTTGATCGGATGTGCAGTGTATGTGCAGCGTATAGTGAAAAAAGTATGTTTTTTTGCTTCTTTTTTTTTTTTTGCCCCATTTTTACTAATTTGTGCCCATCACAGTGAGGCCACGTGGTTTGGAATTTTGGTCTGAAATTTTCAGAGTAGAAAGAGGTTGCACCAAAGAACAATCCAGAGTTGGTTTGGTGAAAACATATTAATCTGTTCCAGAGTTATTCAATTTAGAATGTCTGGTTCTGAGCATGCTCAGTTCAGTTATTTGGATAGGTGTATTTTTTGCAAACAAGGATTTGCCTCACAAATGTGAATTTTGACAGCTCAGGAATGGAAGGATTCATTAAATCCCTGTTCATGAGAAAAAAAATCCCTGTTCATGAGCTGCCATCTTGTTTACAACTGTTGCTAAAAAGAAAACATTGTAACTTGCCCCACAGATGTGTTCTGTGGAAATTGAAGTGTGGGTGTTGTTCAGATCAACACCCTGTACAAACCCATGGCTTTGGTTTTGTTCACTTTTATCAAAAAATTGCCATTTTTTTATTTTAAAAATCCTTGTTCTTCACTTGGTTCCAATCCTTGTTCTCGAGGTGTCAAAATTCCTGTTCGTGAGCTGATTCCTGTTCATGAACCGTCAAAATCCTTGTTCATGAGATTATGACCAGATGACCCTATCTCATGAACAAGGATTGGCTCACAAATAGGGAGTTTGTCACCTTAAGGAAAGGGATCGGTTCACAAAAAGGGATTTTGACAGCTTGCGAAAAGGGGTTGTTTTTTTTAAACCCTTTTCACAAGCTGTCAAAATCCCTTTTCGAGAGCTGTCAAAATTTCCTTTTTGCTAGCCAATCCCTTTTTGTGAGCTGTCAAAATCCTTGTTCTTGAGATCAGGATCAGATGGCCAAAATCTCTCGAACAAGGATTTCTCACGAATGGGGATTTGGCTCATGTATGGGGATTTTGACACCTCACAAACAAGGAATTTAAAAACTTTCCCAGTTTACTGCTAAGAAATGGTTAGGTCTTTTGGCTTGAAATTTGCAGGGTACGAAGGGGTTGTCCTACAAATGTGACTTATTCTGGTTTGGTGTGAAAACTTATATCAGTTCCATAGTTATGCTATTCTGAAGTTGAGAAATTTACAATAGTATAACATTGTTGTGAACAAGGTGCCTTTCGATGCCTATATCAGAAAAACACTTCAAGATATGGATTTTTTGCTAAACACAGCTTAGTACACCTTTAGGTGTACTAAGCATGTGTGCAGGTTACCAGTCCATGATTACAACTGCAGTGGAAATTTTTTCAAGGTTACTGAAATATTGCGCCATTTTCACCACATGGGTTACTTGGAATGTGTGCCTGTGCTATGTCTCTATAATTAAAGGTAGGTGGATAACAATATGAAGTAATGGGACTGCTGGGCCATCCCTTATGCAATGGCCCTGTGCTCCCACATGGAGATGACAGTTCATTACAATGTCTGTATGCTTTCTCAAAAAGTAAGGAAATCCATTGCAAAAAACTTTGTTAATGCATCAGTTAGGGTTGAAGTGACAAAAGTAAGGAAATGAGTCATTAGGGTTGAGACCCTAACCCACCCTGCCCACCCCACCCTCCACAGATGAACAGGGCATGGGGTGTACTTTGGGGTAGTGAGTCTAACTTCACTTTTATTCTCCTATCTCTACCATGTCAGCTTTCTTGCACATGGAATGGGATGGCGTTAGGGCTGATGACTCCAAGCTACACTCCATGCCTTGTTAGTCTGTGGAGGGTGGGTGGTGGGGTAATAGGGTGGGGGTTAAGGTCTCAACTCTAATACTCATTTCCCTACTTTTGTTGTACCCTAATGATGCATTAACAGTGTTACAATAGATATATGTGTGTATATATATATATATATATATATTAGAGCCAAAAAACTCCATTTAATGCATTAGTTGGGGTTGTTCCACAATGAAAAAGTGAGGAAATTACTGTTATGGTTGAAAACCCCTTGGACCCCCGCCCACCCCAACGGCATTGGGGTGCGCATTGAGGATCATCAGCCTAACTCTCACCCCATGACATGTGTGTAAAGCAGCAGAAGTATGGGAATGGGGTGAGGTTGGACCCCTAATCAATCGCACCCCATCTGGAAAGGCTGAGAATCAGGTTTTCCAACAATTTCCATAAAATTATTACATTAAACAGGTTTTCTAATCCTCTGAGAATGATAACGAGAAATAGTGAATGTAATGCAGCAGCGGGAGCGCGGGGCCCGCTACCGCTGTATAATGCGTTGGCGGGAGTGCCACATGATGTGTTGTGGCATACTAACAGGGACAGCAACGCAAACAGAAATGCTAACAGTGGTGCACATGGTAACACAAGCACGAATGAGAACAGAAAGGGTAACGCACATGGTGGCGTAGACGGGAATGGTCTGCCACGTGATGTGTTGTCACATAGTAACATGGTGCCTGCAAACAGAAATGTCAATGGGCATGGTGATGTAAGTGAAACAGTAAGATAAACAGTACTGTGAGACAGAAATGGCAAAAAATAACAGAAACTCAAGCGCAAATGAAAGCATGAAAGGATAGCACATGGTGGCACAGACATCAATGGTAAGTGAAGCAGTGCCGGATCCAAGCGGAAAGAGCAACAGTAACAGTAATGTAAGCGCACAGGCTGGTTTTCCCAAAACCTGCATTGAGAAAGACAGTGAGTACAAATAATGTATGCAAAATAATGAGTGATCGAGCGCAGAAAATGAGATCTTGGAATACTAAATACATTATATCTCAGGAACTGTACGACGTAGAAAAAAAATTTAAAAGTCATATTATTTACAACTGTCCTGGCTAATTTGAATCTTAGCCCCAGTTGGGGGGCTAAGAAATTTTCCGACGAAAAGTCCATATCTCGCACCGTTTCCGGGATACGGGCCCTGAAAGGCACGGCGAACGCAGTAATGTTATCCTATGGGAAAAAAAGAAAAGTTTGGAGCACCATAACTTTGCCTCCCTGTAATGTTTTTTCACCAAACTACTGAAAGGCACATCTGTGGGCTGTTGGCTGTCTTCCCTCCAAATTTCAGGAAAAAAGACCAAACCGTTATTTTGCAGCAGGGCTCCAAATGATTTCTGTTAAGTGTCGGGCGCCGTAATGTTATCCTATGGGAAAAACTGTCAATTTTGGAGTGCCGTAACTTTGCGCCATGTGATATTTTTTCACCAAACTACTGAAGAGCACATCTGTGTACTGTTGGCTGTCTTCCTCCAAATTTCAGGAAAAAGACCAAACCGTTATTTTGCAGCAGGGTGCCAAAGGTTCCTGTAATGCTTGAGGCACATCGTAATGTTATCCTATGGGAAAACTGTCAACTTTGAGTGCCATAACTTTGCAGCTGTGTAATATTTTTCAATACAACACTGAAAGGCACAAAACCCCAACGGGTTATTTTGCAGTGCAGTGCCAAAGAATTGCTGTCATTTTCCACAGACTAGAAAAATTACTGTCGCACTTGGCGAAGCCAAGAAATTGGCATAATTTCGTGAGCACGGAAAGTAATTTTATGAAGTACTTTTCCAGAAATTTGAAAACATATTTCTGGGGTGTTTTACCACAAAATAAAGACATGGCAAGCATCCTCGGGCCCGAATAGCTAAATACAAAAGAATTACGTTGCTAGAGGGTCTCAAATTTAAATGCCAACCATTTTTCTGATCACCAACTGAAAACAAAATGGTGGATTCGAAAGTAACAGGCCTATTTGCGAAAATAAAATGCATTGCGACTGTAGAACTTTTAACTTTTCCATTGACTTATAATGGGAAACTGTTTTGAATAACTTTTGAACCGTTTAATATTTTTCACCAAATCTTCAAAAGGCACATCAGGGACCCTGTCTGCATGTTCCCTGAAGATTTTTGGCCGGTCACGCAAACCGTACGACCTGTACGTGGGACCATAGAATTCCAGAAAAGCGTAAATGTGCGCACAGATCATGCTTAATAACTCCACAACAGTATATCCGATCAGTACAAAACTTGGCAGATCCCAAGGCCTATGGGTCTTGATCATACATTCCAAATTTCAGGCAAATCCATGAAACGGTTGCAAAGTTATTAAGGTGCAAAATTTGGGGTTTAACATGGAAATGGCTCCTCAACCCTAACTATGGTAGCACTACTGTGCTACCATAATGTGTATATATATATATATATATATATATATATATATATTTATGTAATAGGCATGGACATAAATCCTATAAGATAAATCTGAGCTACTATGGGATAAATTCAAAATTTTACATTTATCCACATAGTAGATGCATCATCACAGATTTATTCACATAGTAGATATATTACAATCACTCCGGAACTCATTTAGAATGTTCAGCCTCAGTGCAAGTACTAACTATATTCAAATGCAAATAACTTTAAAACGAAAAAAGATAGTATAGGGCTATGTGCATGAAAGTTGTGCAGCACAAAATTATCTACAAAATGAGTGGTATTTCATTTATAGATACCTTATAGATTTTTTGATAATTAGCAAAAACACAGCAGAAAATTCATATTTTTTTTTTCATTTTGTCCGCAAACAAATGTAAATAACTTTAAAATGAAAAATGATAGCATGGTACTGTGAACATAAAATTTATTCGGCACAGAAATATCTACAAAATTTGTGGTGTTTCATTTATAGATACTTTTTAGTTTTTTCAGAATTAGAGAAAAACAGCAAAAAATTCAATTTCTGTGCACTGTTTCATCAAACAAATGCAAATAACATAAAAACAAAAAAAAGATAGTATGGTACATTGAGCACAGCAGTTGTTCAGCATAAAAAATATCTACAAAATGAGATGTGTTTTGTTTCTAGATTCCTTTTAGATTTTCTATAATCAGCAAAAACTGGCAGAAAATTCTATTTTTATTCACTTTTTTGACTAACAAATGCCCCCTACAAAAGCAAAAACAAAAGAATTACACAAATGGAATATGCAATGGAAAACGTGTGTAATAAATGATTTATCTGCACTCGAGCAGTTTGACCTCAGACACCACACTCATGGCTTACGCCACTCATGAGGTTACCCCAGGTGAAACTGCTCTTGTGCAGATAAATCATTTATTACATTTGCTTCCATTGCATATCCCTTATATACTGTATATACAGTATATATATATATGTACCTATATCTATATATATATATATATGTAGATATATATATATATACTTTACATAAAAACATAACTAATGCATCAGTTAGGGTGAATACCACAGTGACAAAAGCAGGGAAATGTAGTGTTAGGGTTACCAACCCTAATGCCCCATCCCTACTACCCCATCCGATCCTCCCACCCTCCACACACCAACAGGCATCTGGTTGTGCCATTGAGTTGTCAGGCTCAACTCTCAACCCATTCCATGTGTAAACAAGCTTACACACCACAGTATAGGACAATGGGGTGAGAGTTAGGCCTGACAAACCAATGGCACACCCTGACACCCTGTTGCGTGTGAGGTGGGGATGGGGTGGGCTGGTAAGGGTGGGAACACTGGGGTGGGGTGTCAGGTTTGGAAACCCTAATGCCACATTTTCCTGCTTCTGTCACTGTGGTATTCACCCTAACTGATGAATTAATAAAGATTTTGCAAAGAATTTCCCTTCTTTTTCAAATAGTATAGTTGTTTCCTCATTTTACTGTGGAAGTGCAGGGTCATTCAGACCATGTGCTCCCATCCCTCCATCTAGATAGTACAACAGTTTCCATATGTCATGGTGGGAGCCCCTCCATTGAGATAGTAGAACAGTATCCATACATTGCGGTGAAAGTGCAGGGTCTGAACCCTCCATCAAGATAGTACAACACTGTCCATATGTCATGGTGGTAGCTCAGGATCCTTCAGACCCTGGACTCCCATCCCTCTATCAAGATAGTAGAACAGTATCATATGTCACAGTGGGCCCCATCCCTCCATCCAGATAGTACTACACAGTACAACAGTAGCCATATGTCACTTCGGACCCTGTGCTCCCATCCCTCCATTGAAATGGTACAATACTGTCCATATGTCACAGTGAGAGGGCAGGGTCCTTTGGACCCTGTAGTCCCATCCTTCCATCCAGGTAGCACAACAGTGTCCATATGTGATGGCCATCCTTCCATCCAGATAATACAACAGTGTCCATATAGGACCCTGCACTCCCATCCCTCCATGCAGATAATACAACAGTGTCCATATGTCACATTGGGATTGCAGGGTCCTTTGGACCCTGTGCTTCATCCCTCCACTGATGCACATATGTATCTAGCTGTAGAAGCACAGGGGTCATGGGTCCCTGTGCTTCCACACATCAAGTTATGAACAGGCATACCAAAATTGCAACAGATTGCAAATTGCAATAAGTGTGTCATCTCAAATAATTTTTGCCCCAAATGTTCACCATAATCTTCTTAGCACCTCACCACATGTACTCAGTACAATAAACTTTCAAACCCTTGTGAAAATATAATTCTGCACAACTATAACAACTGTTTTTGTGCCACAGTTGTGAAAAATCATTTTCAGTAGGATTTGAAAAATGACAGCTGTATTATTCATAAGATGGTGTAAAAAATAGTACAGTCAAAATCTGGACTGAAAACAGGAACAACTGGTGACATCAAGGTGTGTGCAGAAACTGCACAATGCACACCTCATAATGTGGTCACTTTTCGGAATTTTTTTCTTACCAAATTTTCAGCATTGGCATTATGGGACTTCCTTTCATGAATAGTGCAACTGTGATTTTGTTAATCCATTCCAAAAGTTGATTTTGCACATTAACTGCGTCATTCTGTTCCTCAGGTGCAAAAACACATTCTGGGTCAGCTGTGCAAAATTACAACTGTACTGTTCATAAGGAGGTGTGAAAAAATTGCAATGTTGAAAATCTGAAGTGAAAATATTAAATATTGTTGAAGTTACGAGTGTGCATAGATACTGAGCAATGCATGCTCATAACACAGCATTTTTGGAAATTTTAGCAACAGATTTTCAACATGGGCTTTCTGGGACCTCACCTCATGTACGGTGACACGGTTGTTTCTTGAATCAGTCCTGAAGGGTGATTCTGCACAGCAGCCGCAAAATCACTTTTCTGGACTGAGAAATTAAATGACAGTGCCAGTGTTCATGAGTTGGGGTTCCAAGATCCCCATGATGAAAATTTGGTGCAAAAATTCCTAAAATTGATTGAGATATCAACATAAGTTGAACCCCCACCATTCACTCCCATTATATGGCTTACCTTGATTCCTGAAATCACAGTTCAGTTTTGAAGAGTGCAGACGTGTCCTGGACCAGAGAAGATCACCAATCCCAACCTGTCGAGGGTAAGTATGGAGGAGGGCATGCAGGGAGGTGGGTGCACAGAGGGGGATAGGGAGGGGAGTGGGTAGACGATGGACTTTTTCTCTTTTTCAGGTTTTTAACACAAAAGACTGCAGGGCTGGTTTTCAATACTAACAGGATAATTTATTTAAAAATAAATATGGGCACACTGGGGATGGAGCTCCCAGTGTCTCAGATAGTCTAGACGGGACATGTGATGCCGACAGGATTGGGCACCCCCGTCGGTAGTGAAAGTGTCAGTGGATGGGGCAGACTATTCATTTTCAAAAATGGCCATTAATGTTACTTTTTTGACAGATCGTATCACAAACACCACAAAACACAGCCACACAAAACTTGGCAAGAAAAGATACCTTCACCGGGTGATTATGCTTGACAAATTTCATGCAAATCCATTGAACAGTTCCAGAGTTATTAAAGTTCACAAAATTAAATAACTTGATTTCATTTTCGCAAGCAGACTTATTTTCAAAAATGGTACATTTTCATGCTAAATGCAACTTTTCCCATAGGAAATAATGAGATATTTAAAACTTTAATAACTTTTGAACGGATTAATATGTTTTAACTAAATCTTCAAAAGGCGCATCTGTGTCCCAAGGGCTTTCTGCTCTGACAATTTCGGCCCACAACCTAAAGCTGTTCCTGAGATCCAGGATGACAAAGAAATGTCAAAAAAATCCAGATTGTTCTTTTTTTTAACACTTTATATCTCAGAAACCACTTAACAGATTCCCACCAAATTTGGTAGGTCAAGAGACGTTCCCCTAGCAATTATGCATGCCAAATGTCATGCAAATCCATTTAATGATTACAAAGTTATTAACCTTCAAAATTTGAACTTTAACATAGAAGTGCACTTTTACCCTAACTACACTGGTGTGACTGTGCCAGTATAAGATATATACATATATTTGTAGGAAGTTACGTGAAAGAGAACAGAGGTGTAGTACCATTGAAAAAGAATGTTTAGCCATGAAATGGGCTACAGAGGCTTTAAGATTTTATCTTTTGGGTTTGAAGATTACTGTGATTACAGACCACAATCCTCTTTGGTACATCCGCCAAATGAATGATAGTCCAAGAATAATGCAGAGGTATCTTACGTTACAGCCTTATTGCTTCACTGTGAAATACAGAGCTGGCAGGGGGTATGTTATTGCAGACTTTGTCCCTATAAAGTGCCTGCAAGATCCCTGAGGCTGTGGCTAAGGCTATGGAATGAAAAGAAGGTGACAAGCAATTTTAATTAATGTTTAAATGATGATCTGTCCAGAATCATCTTTGATTAATGTGTACATTGATGTGGGTCCCTGAAATGGAGCCCCAAAGACAGAGAGTTAAGTGGTGGCTCCTCTGTTTCTTCTTGTCATAGAACAACACTTATCAAAACCTGACCAATGGTAGGATTTTATATACTTATTTAGATTTTGTTGACTGAGAAAGGAGGACTAGGCAAGTCTGCCTATTTTCAGCCTCATCTTGGGGGAGAGGGGGAAGATACAGATGCAAACTGACATACAGAACCAGATTCTACCTGTTGGCGGAATATATTTTTTAATAAATGGGGTGGAATTTGGCCATACCACTAGGAGATCTCTTCTACTCTTTGGGTATGGGAATCTGTTGCTCATCCCACAGGTGGCCAACAAAGGTGGCTGGCATGGAGGAGGATGGAGGAAGGAGGTGTCCTGAGGTACTCACCAATCCCTGGTTTGATTTTGACTTTGACTGAGACCGGTGATGTGGAAATGAATGAAGGCATGGAAAAGATTAATTTGACTGCACTGAATGAAGCACCCTTATCGGAACCTGACACAGTAAACAGAGTTTTGAGACTGGCTTCTAAAAATTTTACTATACTACAAACAAGCAACAATATTGGCATTGCTACCTTACAAACCGGAACATTGAATTTGCCAAATACGGAGCTAATCAGTAATGCTGAAGCGATACTCCAACAAGCTTTGGAAAATAAAAAGAGAAAATTGTTGCAGCAGATTGCAGAAGATGAAGATAAATGACAACAGAACTTTTAGAACACATGAAAGAATCTCCGAATCCAGCTACAGCTGATGAAGACACTCCCCCACAGTCACACATACGTGAACAGGAATGCTCAAAACAATGGTGTTCACTTGGGGAGAGAAAAACAGGTGGAAACACTTCAACTATGGGTAATCAATCTCAGACTGGAATTACTTCTAAGAAACTGCAAAATTCAACATTGGAAGAACCATGGTCAGTTATGACAGTGCTTCAGGAGGCAGGATGGATTTGAACTGAAGAGGGAGCATGGAAACTGGACCCCTCAGACCCAGCTGTTCATAGATACCAGGACAGCATTATAACTCCGGAACAGGATGCTGCAAGACTTTAACACTGACAAATGAATCTCTACAAATTGCAGGAAAAAATCCTACAAATTAATGTTTCCAAGTTTCTAACAGTGTGAGTACCCTTGTTATTACTGAAACTGTACTACAGCCACAAACTATTCCTACTATACAGATAACTTCAGAAACTGCCGGTGAACGGGATTGTTTAACAAACACTGTTGTTGTGGACACCCTGGATTCTCCCCTAGAATGAACTTTGGTTTCTACTTCAAGCAGACAAAGAATCACTGTAACAAATACAGAAGAGAATATTACTGTGAGGCTTAGCAAATAAAATTTAAGAGATCCAGGAAAAAGGGCATTTTTAAAACCCTGATTTCATTTATCAGACTTGTTCAAAAATAGAGGAGTACCAGCACCTAAAAATATATGCCACTAGACTCCTATATAAAGGATGACTTTAAACACCCCCTGTCCAGGTGTATATAGCTAGAATGCTACTTAAAGAGTATTTAAAATGTTATGCATCAGAATTGTTTGTTTTAATCCAAACAGATGACCATAATTATGACATAAGCTTTAGAACTGTTGCTAGTTTGGAAAGGTTTTGGGCAAAATATAATACTTTAAATGATGCCCCACTTTGGAACCCCTTTCTAGCAATTCCCATCACAAAACCTGCTGTACGTACCATTACAGTGTTTTTATTTTCTTAAATGAAGGGGTAAATTTATCTCACATCATTTTTTTGGCTAAAAAAAGAGATGTGAATTTCTTGAAAATCCAGGACCAGTCATTGACTCAGAACAGACTTGGAAGGGAGGGTGGAGAATTAAAGTTAATAATGTCCAACAATGGTATCATACATCTTCCTAGGTGCTTTTTTTTAATATAGTTTTTTTCCCCTACGGGAGCCCTGGCAGGTGGCTGTGGTTCTCCTCATGGAGGAAGTTACTTCTCCGGTCCCAGATGTCCCTGGTCTTGCCGACCCAGGAAATTCTCCCATGGTTTGCCCCTCAAGGAGGGGCCAGGGAGGAGGGTGCTGGCTCCCCCCAGAGGTCCAATCCAGACATTGGGGATGGCTGTCAAGGACATGGGGCCATTATGGAACTCTGCCAGGCTCCTTTTCCTTTATCTTCTGTCCCCCCATCTCTACCAACGTGATGATGTCAGTACATGCCTCCTTGCCCATATTGCCCTCCAGCCACCAGAGGGCGATCAATGAGTGGGACAACAAGTCTCCCTTCCCCTGAGACAAAAGAGCAGTCCACTGGATGCTCGATCCTCTCTCCCCCCCCCGCTGACCCCTGGCAGCCCAGGCTCATTCCCAAACTAGGGTCGCCGGTGTGGTGTGAGGTGCAGTGACCAGCGCCTCAACCTCCAGCACCAGTTGCTTTTTTTAGGGCATGATAGAGGCTCTCTATTTTACCTGGGGCAACCTAAATCATGCCACAAATGTGTCTCTCATGTGCATCTGAGCAATGAATGCCATACACCCCGCTGTATACATTGTTTAGACTTTGGGCATCCCCCCCCCCCCCGAAGAAATTCCTTTCAAAGTAGTGGAACAAAAGAAAAGATCTTGAAAAAAATCAGAGGAAGGGAAGGAACCCAAGAGGAAATAAAGAAAACTTTCTCAGAGAACCACTTTGCTGCCTACTGAAAATATATATGAAGCATTGAGAGCTAAGAAAGAGTAGGGGGACAAAGAGAACAAAAATGAAGATTCAGACTCCTTTTCCATTGCATCATCTATAAAAGACTTATCCTCAGGGCATGAGAAAACAGGAGGTGGGGGGACAATAATCAAAAAATGGCATACTAACATACTAAAATGCCAGAAGAATAGGCCTAATGGTGTCTCAAGTCTGTTCGATTTTCAGCACCCGCACTGAGGGCTGATTTTGGGGTCCTCCATCCTTTGGGTTATACTGTCCCCAGTCCCAGATGTTCCACCTGTATTGTGCCCGGTCAGATTTACCCTCCCCTGTACCTGTCCCATCCCCTCTTAAACCCATCCACAGTCTCCATCTCTACTAGCTCCCTGGGCAGAGCATTACATGGCTGCACTACTCTTTCAGTGAAATAACATCTCCTGCTCTCCTCTCTGAGCCTACCCCCTTCCGCCTTACACCCGTGACCTCTTGTTGCCCCACCCTCCTTCATTTGGAGCACCCTGACTGGGCCTCCTTTATTGATCCCTTTCATGTACTTAAAGACCTCTATCATGTCCCCCTGTCCCTCCTCTCCTCCAGGGTGTATATGTCTAGCTCCTTGAGCCTCTCCTCATAGGTCCTCTCCCCCAGGCCCCAGATCATTTTGGTTGCCCTCCTTTGGACCCTCTCTAAGAGTGTAATGTCACTCTTTAAATGTAGTCTCCAAAACTGAACACAATACTTTTGAGTTGTGGCCTAACCAAGCAGTTGCACAATAGAAGGATCACTTCCACCTTTCAGGAGGAAATCCCCCTGGCAATGCATCCCAGCATCCTATTTGCCCTTGCCACTGCCCTCCTACAGGTCTCTGAGTTGTTCATTTTGACATCTACCACTACCTCCAGGTCCCTCTCACCCTCCGTGACTTGAATCATGTCTCCTCCCAGGGTATACCCCTGGCCTGGATTTCTGACTCCCAGGTGTAGAACCTTGCACTTCCCCATATTGAATTTTAGTTTCCATTTTCCCGACTACCTTTCCATAGCTTCCAGGTCCTCCTCCTCAACCAGCACTGCACCTAGCTTTGAGTCATCTGCAAAGAGACTCATCTCACTCCTGATCCCGCTTCTGATGTCTGAGATATAGGCGTTGAACAGGAATGGCCCCAGCACTGACCCCTGGGGAATCCTACTAGTAACCCACCTTGGAGATGAGTCTAACCCTCCAACCACCACCTTCTGAGTACCCTCAGAAAGCCAATTTCCTATCCACCTTAGCAACTGTCTCCCTACCCCCATTTCCTTCAGCTTAGCCAGCAGGCCACTGTGGGGTACCGAATCAAACATCCTTACTAAAATACAGAAAGAGGATGTCCACTGGCTTGCCCTGGTCCAGGGCCCTCGTCACCCAGTCATAGAACTCAACAAGATTTGTCTGGCATGATCTTCCCGTGACAAAGCCATGCTGCCTATCGTCCAAGTACCCAGTTTGCTCCAGTAACCCCCCCCAGCCTTTCCTTGACAATGCCTTCCATCACCTTGCCAACCACCCATGTCAGGCTAACAGGCCTGTAATTTCCTGCCTCCTCTCTTGACCCCTCTCTGTGGATCGGCATGACATGGGCCACCCTCCAGTCTTGGGGCACCCACCCAGTCCTCGGAGAGGATGTTGAAAAGCTCCACTAGAAGGACTGCCAGGACATCTGCCAGTTCCCTCTGCACCCTGGGATGCAGCTCATCTGGCCCAGGTGCTTTCTCCATCTGAAGGGACCTGAGGGCTTCCCTTACTCTCTCTACTGGGATTTCAGCCTTGTCCTCCCCCTTTTTACCATGCACTGCTGGGCTCCCACCTGTCTGTGGTGGCCACTCCCTTTCTCCAGACCCATCAGGGCCCTTGGTCTCTTCCGGTCTCACCCCTTGCTCCAGTTTGCCCCCGCTCCCCTCTCAAGACATAGCCCCTCCATCCCTCTGATATAAATTGAGGCAAAGTACCCATTTAGGACTTCTGCCTGTTTCCCCACCTCCTGTGCCCAACCATCCCATACCCTTATGTTGCTGATCTGCCCCCTTACTTTCCTTTTTTCCTCTATGTATCTAAAAAAACCCTTGTCCCCCCCCCCCGGATCCCACTGGCCAAGGACTGCTTCTTTTTTGCCTTAGGTGCTCTCACCACTCTGGTGACTCTCTTGGCTGTCAGCTCATATTCCTCCTGATCCCTTTCACTCATTGACCACTTGAAGCGCCTATAGGCCGCCTTCTTTTCCCTCACCACCTCCTGTACCTCCAGGTCCACCAGCAGGGTTTTCTGGCCTTACCGAACTTACGCTTTTCCCTTGCACTGGCTCTGGTAACCTCCTGTAGTCCCCTCCTAATGATCCCCCACCTGCTGTCAGCATCCATATCCGGCCTTATCCTGTCTAGATGATCTTTAAGGATCCTTCCCATCTCCCTGAAGTCTGCACCCCTAAAGTCGGCTACTACCATCCATGTTTGGCTTTCCTCCCCCCCCCAGGTCCAGGAAGAAACAGACTGTGGCTTGATCACTCCTAGCCAATGGATCCCTCACATCTAGGCCCCTAATCTGATCACTGTCTACCAGGACCACATCCAGTGTCCGGGCCTCCCTAGTTGGCTCACCCACCTGTTGTGTCAGAAATGTGCATACTAGATCAAAGATTTCTTAATGTATGCTTTTTCATCAATTTGTATAGATGACATCTTGAAAGGTGGTATCCATAAATGTGAACAGCATACAAAGTAGTAAGAAAAGACTGATTGCTTTGACAGAATTACAACAGTTCAAATGTGATATTATTTGCCTACAAGGTACTAGATTTAAGACTCAATATAAAATATCACAGGCCACTAAACTATGATATAATGGTGCCACCTTTTGGTCAGTGGGAAATAACTCATGTGATTGTATAGGAATTTCGTTCAAAAATGTAAACCTAAAAGTCACCAGATAAGTAGAAATTGATCCAGGAAGGGCTCGTCTCTTAGACATCCTATAAGGAATGATATGAATACATTTAATCTCTATTTATGCTCTGCAAACCAAGTCTCAAAGGATGGAACAATTAAATGCAATCCAATCATATTTGCATACTTTCAGACTTTTTGATATAGGTAGGAGATTTTAATTGTGGACTGCATCAATCTGATCGAGGTTTAAAAACAGAAAAGTTACATTGTGATACCAACACTTTAAAATACATCTTTGCAACAGCACACTTAAAAGATGCATACAGAGACTGCTATCCCATAGGTGGCAATATGTACCTTAGGGGGATATACAATACTAGAACAGATTTTATGATTGTAACAAAAACATTAACAGTACCAAAATGCCCAAACAGCAACAGTATCATTTTCAGATCATAGCACAATACAGGTGGGATTTTCATGTGGGAATATCCCCAGTTGTAAAAAAAAGTTGTTTTGCATTTAAATTCTACTTTATTGGATAAAGTGGAAGTTCAATTTCAGTGGCTTGAAATATGGACAGTAAGAAAATCTACCCTCTGTATGCATGACTCAATCACGGATTGGTGGGAAGACTCTAAAAAAGATTTCAGAAGCCTGTTTCAAAAGTAAGCAGGAAGGAAAACAACTGATAGTTATTTACAGTATTTAAAATTACAAAAACAGTTACATTGCTTAATATCACAAACAAAAATTTGAAAAACAGATTACAGTCAACAGATAAATATGGTAAAAAATAAATGTTTAATTTACTATATAATAGGGCAAAAAAACAGGAAACAAAATTTGGGACACAAAACAAAAAACAGACATTTGATCCTTTTAAAGATTGTAAGCTAAGAACAGACCACAGGATATTTTATAAACTACAAAACAAGTCAGGATTTATTAAAAATACCATAGAAGGGATGATTACAATAGTAAATTAATTTGTAACGCAGATGTTTGGTATGTAAATACCCAGAGCACCTAGTGAGCATTATTTTTCTAAGCTAGCTCTACCAAAATTGAGTGACACAGAGAATTTGCAACTAACGCAGAACATAACTGAAGAAGAAGTATTGATTGCGTCAAGTCCTTACATAATAATAACTCACCAGGTTCTGATGGTTTGAATACAGAAATCTATAAAATATTTGTATTAAACTTGACTCCCATTTAGCAAACTTATTCAATTATATCTTAGACAAGAATTAATTGCTACTAACAATGTCTATAGCTAATTTTATATTTTATGTAAAAAAGGGAACAAAACTGATCTGAAAAACTGGAGATCCATTAGCATCTTGAATGCAGACTTTGAGATTTTAGATAAAAAATTAGCAAGCAGATTAGAAAAATCTCAGACACTTTAATAAGTAAGGCCCAAACCTGCTCTATTCAAATAGATGCATTCAGGATGACCTAATTTTATTGAAAGAATTATTCTTATGAGGCCAAAATGGAACAGAAAGAGGGAAAGCATTAAACTTAGGTCAGGGAAAAGCAATTCATTACCTTTCACATAATTATCTTTTCTTTACATTAAGAAAGTATGGACTTCAGCCTAACTCAGTTGGTAACACATCTGCCTCTGGACCAGAAGGTTGTGGGTTCTCATCCCACACCACAGCTGGACTCGTACCTAAAAATGGTGGCACCCAAGTGCAGTATTAGGGCTGGCCCAGTGGCACTAAGGGTTAAGGCGCTGGATGCCACACCTCACACCACACTGGCGACCAGGATTTTGGAGCAAGCACAGGCTGCTGGGGATCAACAGAGGAGAGAGAGAGGATTGAGCATCCAGTGGACAGCTCTCCTCTCTCTGGGGAAGGATCCAGGGATAATCTAGCATAGCAGCAGCCCCCGGTGGAAGCCAGAGGTACTGCACAACTTAGGGCTGAAGTAGAGGGTGTAGCACTGTGGCAGACATCAGAGGATGTCATTGCATGTCTGAGTTCTGGGGGAGGGAGAGTAGAGGGGCAACAAGCAGAAAACCCCTGTCTATCGGGTGAGGTGATGGTGACCACCAGGAACTGATGCTCCACATGCCGTATGCTGGCCACAAGTCCAACTCTACCCCCTGGGGATCCTCGGCCTACTCCTCTGGGGGCTGGGAGGAAGGTGAGGATCCTGATACTGATATGAGTGTCAAAGGAGTGGTTCAGGTGGACGGTTAGGGACTGAAGTCGAGTGAGCAGCCTGAGAGATGCCCAGGAAGGCAGGTGAGAAAAAATAGTTGGAAAAAAAAGTGCAGTATTGGGAGGTGCTGTACAGTTGGGGTGTGATGTCCTTCAGATAAGTCATTAAACCGAGGTCCCTTCTACCCGTCCTGGTGCTGCCCTGGTGGGCATCCAGGTGGAAGTAAAATAACCAAAGGCATCTTTCAAAGAGTAGGGGACATTTCTGATGTCTTGGCCAATATTCCCCTTCCCACAAAACCAGTTCATACAGTGGTACAGGCTGTGTGTGGGTGTTGATGTGCAAAATGGCTGCTGCCACTACACATTCAGTCACTTCACTACCAGTCTAGCACTGCTTGTAAAGTGCTTTGGAATACATTGTGAATGAAAATATCTAAATGCTGATTCTTCTTTTTCTTCTTCTTCTTCCAGAAAAACTCATACAGTGGATTAAAAGTTTGTATAATCAAGTACAGGTACAACCAATTATAATGGATGGATAGGAAGTAAAATTCAAATTAAACTGTGAGTTCAACAAGTGTGTCCCCTAAGTCCGCTACTTTATATATTCAGAATTGATAACTTTTTATGGAATATTATGAATGAACAGAACATTTTTGGACTTCAACATCAGCAGTGCCACCTTAAAAGATACTTGCTTAGGCAAATGACGTGCTAGTTCTACGTAAAGATAATGCGGAATCCATAGTGATCGAACACCTAAATATGTTTACAATAGACTCAGGATCAAAGATAAATTGTGAAAAAATACAAACAGAGGAGAGAAAGAAGTAAATGCTTCAGCTGCGACTTGAACCCAGACCACCCCAAATACCTTTCCTATCATGCTAACTAGCTGCACCATCAAGGCAACTGGAATCTGGACTGTCCCGGAGTACACATTGCTCTTTCCAATGCACAACCTGGTGCTGCACCAATAATTACTAATTTTCAATCACATGGGTGTGGTGTGCATATTTTTTGGAACACATACGAACAGAGAAGAGAAAGAAGAAAGTGCCTCATCTAGGACTTGAACCCAGGCTGCCATGAATACTGTTCCAGTCGCACTAACCTACTGCACCACCAAGGCAATTGAAACCTGGGCCATCATAGAGGACACATTACTGTTTCCCCAATGCAGAACCTGGTGCTGCTCAAATAATTATTATATTTTTAATCACATGGGTGAGGTGTGCATATTTTATGTAACACACACACAAACAGAGGAGAGAAAGAAATATGTGTGTGCATGGTTTTGTGAGCATGAACGTTGTTCAGCACAAAAATATCTACAAAATGAGTGGTGTTTCATTTATTCCTACCTTTTATTTTTATTTAAAATTAGCAAAAAATAAACAGCAGAAAATTCAATATTTTTTCAGTTTTTCAACAAACAAATGTGAATAACTTTAAAACGAAAAATGATAGCATGGTACTGTTATAACAAAATTTTTTCAGCACAAAAACATCTACAAAATGAATGGCGTTTCATTTACAGATGCCTTTTTTAATAATTGTCAAAAGAGCAGAAAATACAGTTTTGTCACTTTTTCCACAAACAAATGCAAATAATTTTAAAACATAAAAATGACAGCATGGTACTGTAAGCACAAAATTGGTACAGCACAAACATATCTCCAAAATGAGTGGTGTTTCATTTACAGATACCTTTTAGTTTTTTTTATAATTAACAAAAAAAAAGGCAGAAAATTCATTTCTTTCACTTTTTGCATCAAACAAATGAAAATAACTTTCAAATGGAAAAAAAGAGAGATCTGTATTTGTACAAATCAAATATAACATCGGTGAGATAGTGGAAATATCTCCACTTGCTGCCATTGACCTCTGGATATCCCATGCATCAATCAATCAATCAAATCTTTATTTATCCAGGCGAACACCATTGAGCAAGCTCATTTACAAGGTGGACCTGTGTCACACAAGGTCAAAGCACAATACATTTATATACAGACAATAAATAGACATTTGTATAGGATAAAAATAATACACTCAGAACAATAGCATAAGTCCAATTTAAGGAGTTGAGAAGATGTAAACAACATGTACATCAATCTATTCCGAGAAGGTGATAAGGGTAACTGGTGTGGACAAGAGACAATAAAACATTCTTACTGTCGGCATTGCCTAGCAAAGTTATGACATGGCATTCAGGCTTAGAGGGGGACAACTGTAAGATGCTGTCAGGGGAGTAATGGGTTACAGTGTAAGGTAAGGACTGCTTTAGTAAAGGGGTGCTAGGACAACAGGGCAAGGGATAACACATGGTAGGAGGTCAGATAGGGTAAGGAACAGTAAGCGGAATGAACAGAAGTAAAATGAAAGGAATATGGGCTTGAAGAAACCATAGGGTCAAGACTTAGGTAGCAATGCAGAGGACAATGAAACAACAGACACTGTATCATACTAAGAGTGGGGGAAACAGTTGCAGAGTTCCTTAACAACATGGGCATATAAGGTCTTGAAGAAGGTAAAACTGACAGGTATGCTCAATTTCATTGATTTTTGCAATTTGTTCCAAAGTGATGGCAACACAAAATTTATGGCCACTCTCCCAAAGCATGTATTAGCCCTAGAAACTTTTAATGAAATCAAATAGTAACTTCTCAGTGCATAGTTTCCTAACAAACTTAGCGGAAGACAGTCAGAAATATATTGGGAACTTTTTTGGTAATAGCTCTGACGGTCGAGAGAGCAGCATTTCTGTTCCACCTGTACTGAAGGAAAGGCCACCCCATGGCTGCATACAAAGAACAATGATGTGTGAGAAGGGGTAATCCAGTTATAAATCTCAAGACTCTGTGATACAGGGTGTCCAGCTTAGCAAAATAAGAGGCAGTGCATTGACTATAAATTAAGTCCGCATAGTCAACTAGGGAAAGGAATGTTGATTCAACTAACTGCATCTTAGCATCTCTAGTCACGAGGTGGTTAATCCTGAAGAAGAGACCAAGCCTCTGCCTCAGCTTTTTCAGCAGACCCGCGACATGATCCATGAAGGAGAATCTCTGGACCAGCCAAACCCCCAGATACTTGAATTTCATAACAAATTCCATGCATGCCATTTGTGAGATATCAAGAGTTTAATGGAAGTGACTGGAGATATTTCTACTATCTCACTCTCACCCATGTCCTATCCCATTATAGGGTTGCAGTCTCGCCCCTATAGTTAGTGTTCATTATTTTTGTGTTAAACTCAAAATTTTGCACTTTAATAACTTCACAACTGTTCAACCAATTTCCATGAAATTTTGCATGCTCCATCAGGGACTAATGATAGCATGACTTGCAAAGGTTTTTTGCAGTCAGATGTGTGGGTGCGGAAATGCGGAGTGTCAAAAAATGTGAAAATTACCATTTTTGATCAAATTCTTTGTCACACTGATGCAACAAAATGGCTTGGAATTTTGGTCTGAAATGTTTAGGGTACCAAGGTCTTGGGATACAGATGTGCCTTTTGAATATTTGGTGAAGCAATATTAATCCTTTCAAAAGTTACTACGTTTTACATTTTCCCTTTATTTTCAATTGAAAAAGATAGATGTTCACCTCGAAAAATAATTCTATGTCTCAAATGGGGAATCCTTTGTCACAATTGGGGAATCTTTTTTTGTGTTTTTTGCAATTTAAAACTTTGCAACTATTCAACCAATTTACATGAAATTTTGCGTGCCTCATCAGGGATCAAAGTTCTCTTGATGTACCATGTTTCATTCATGTCCAATCTGTGGTTGTGGAGATAGGGGGTGTTGTTATAGGGGCATGGTCATACTCCTATAGTTAGTTAGTTGAGATATTATAATCATATCCTTCTTTGCTTGAGGGAGCACAGGGCCCTCCAGGCCCTATGCTCCCATCCAGCCATAGATGCATATATGTATGTAGCTGTGGAAGTACAGGACCCTCCATTTATAGGACAACAGTGACCAAATTGTCAGCATAGCTATCTTATTACCCCACCTCATGTATCCAGTACAAAAAAAATGTCCTAATTCTGTGCAACTGTAATGCCATTCCACCCCACAGGTGTGAAAACACATTTTGGCCAGGATTTGAAAAAATGAAAGCTGTGATATACATGAGGTGGGGTAATAAGAAGGCAATGTTGAAACTCTGGGGTCAAAATAGTTAAAACTTCCAAAGTTATGAGTGTGCACAGTAAAATTGCACAAAATGGTCATAACTTTGTTTGTTTTTTTTCAAATTTTGACTCCAAATTTTCAGCATAGCTTTCTTATGACCCCAATTCATGAACAAGGGCAGAAAAATGTCCAAATCTGCCTAAAAGGTGAATTTGCCAAGCAACCATGAAATCCCCTTTTGGGCATGAGTTGCATAATGACAGTCATATTGTTCATGAGGTAAAGTCCCCAAAAGGCCATGCTGAAAATTTTAGGTTAAAATGTAAAAAAATGGCAAAGTTAGGCACCAGAGTTGAAACCCCCCATTGAAATACATTGAACTGCATTTACCTTAGTTTTTCATATTGCAGTAGCCAATTCAAGCAGCAAGACATGCCTTTGATTGGACAGTGGAACTTGAACCTGGGACCTGTTCAGGTGAGTGAGTGTGTGTGGGGTGTACTGGGGGTGTGGGGTGGTGGGTGTTGAGTGAGTGGTGGGGTAGGGGTGCTAATTTGCGAGGGACCTTTGGGATGTGGGGTGGGGGGCTGATTGGTGAGGGACCTTTTTTTGGCAAGTTTAAAAAAAGATAGAGGGAAGGTTTTTTTATTACAGGGAAATCAAGGCAGCACAGGGAGGGTGATTGGAGAATGGGGGACTGGGGAGGGACCACTGGACTACCAATGAAAGCATATAACATACAGGATGGTGATCAGAGAAAGGGGAGGGGAGAAGAGAGGGACCACTGGACAACCAGGGAAATTATTTTTAGTCACAGGGACAGTAATCGGACATTGGAGGAGGGGCCACTGGACTTCCAGGAAATAACAACATTGAGGATGGTGATTGGTGAATGAGGGAAGGGGGTAGGGACCATTGGACTACCATGGAATAAATAACAACATCAGGGATGGTGATCAGATAATGGAGGAGGGGAGGGACCACTGGACTACCGGGGGCAAAAAAAAAATATATATATACTATATATATATATATATATATATATATATATATATAAATCTTCATTGCAAAAAACTTCATTAATGCATCAGTTAGGGTTCTTAGTAAGCGATAAAAGCAGAAAATGAGGCATTGGGTTTCTAACCTAATGCCCCATCCACCCTGGACACCCACTGGCATTGGGGGTGTACCTTGAGTTAATCAACCTAACAGCTCACCACATTCTCTATGCTGTACTCATGTCAGCTTATTTACTAATGGAATGGGATTAGCCTTAGGGCTAATAAACCCAAGGTACACCCCCGATGCCTATGGGTGTGTGCAGGGTGTGGGGGTGGGGCATTAGGGTTGGAAACCCTAAAGCCTCATTTCCGTGCTTTTGTCCCTTTACTAAGAATCCTAACTGATGCAGTAACAGAGTTTTTTACAATGAATTTCCTTACTTTTTCAGACAGTTTATTTGTATGCTTATTTACCGAAGAGCTCTGTGCTCCCACCCTCCATTACTGTCCTTATGTCACAGTGGGAGAAGCAGAGCCCTTCAGGCTCTGCATTCCATGCCCCATGATTTTCCTTATTTTACTGTAGGAGTGCAGGATCCTTCAGACCCTGCGCACCCATCCATCCATAGATTAGTCACCAAATTGTCACTATAGCCATCTTATTACCTCTGCACATGTTGTACCCGGTAGAGAACATTTTCAAATCTCACCAAAACATAATTCTTCACAACTGCAACAGCATTCTGTGTCACAGTTGCGTGAACACATCTTGGACAGGATTTGAAAAATGACAACTGTGACATACATGAGGTCAGGAAATAAGAAGGCTATATTGAAAATCTGGGGTAAAAATATTGCAAATTTCTGAAGCACGAGCAGTCATACCAAAATTGCAATGTATAGTCACAACTTTGACATTGTTTCATATTTTGACCCCACATTTTCATCAGTCTTCTTATGACACCACTTCATAAACACCATAGGTGAAAATGTTCAAGTCCATGTCAAAATGCCATTCCATGCCACTGGTGTGAAAACATGTTTTGGACAGGATGTGAAGAATGACAGCTGTACTGTTCATGAGGTGGTGTGAAAAAATAGCTATCTTGAAAATTTGGACTGAAAACATTAAAACTTACTAAAGTTACATGCATTCATAGAAAAATTTCAATGGACGTGCATAACTCGGCCATTTTTAGGATTTTTTTCACCATATTTTCAACATGGGCTTTTTGTGAAACCACCTCATGAACACTGGCACTGTCAGAGGTGAGGTTCCAAAAAGCTCATGTTGAAAATTTGGTGAACAAATACCTATAAATGGCAAATATATCAACATAAGTTCAAAACACCTTTGAAATACATTATATGGCACTTATTAATTCCTCAGTGTCCAGTTCAACTTTGAAGAGTGCAGATGTGTTCCGGTCCACAGAAGAGGAATACAGATGATCTCTGAAAGTAAGTATAGGGTAAGGGGGGTGTGGGGTGATGGGCACTCAATGGGAAGGTAGGGGGAGGAGGAGGGGGTTTGTGGCATCGACGAGGGACTGTTTTCTTTTTTTCAACTTAAACAAAGAAATAAAGTCAATGGGGGACAGTTTTCTTTTTTTCAGTAAAAACCAATATAACCATTTAGGGACACTGAGAGTGGACTCCCCTGTGTCCCACAATGAGGGAGTGGTGACACACATCTTGGGATACTGGGAAGGGGCTCCCCAGTGTTCCAAGCTGTTGGGGGCATAACTCAGGATATCTGGAGTAGGCACCCCAGTGTCCCACATAGCTGGATGGGGGGCATAGATGACTGGGGACACTGTGATTGGGCTCCCCAGTGTCCCACACTACTGGGGGTTATATGCAGCATGTCTGGAGACACTGGGATTGGGCTCCCCAGTGTCCCAGAAGGGGGGAGCGGGCTTCCAGTGCTGACAGGAGTATTGCACCCCCCCCCAGTGTTGGCAACTTAGAGGGACTCTTTTCACAGCTCCCAATAATGTGCATCCTTGGCCACAACTGTAGGGCCTAATATTCAAATGTGCACATGGCAATGGCGCAAGTGGGTGCAAAGCACAACTGAGGTGCACTGTAGGAAGTAAGGGATATAGTCAAAAGAGATGAGCCATGGCACCTCTCTTCTGAATATATCACATAATGCGTATTGTGCAAATACAATGTGTTGGTGCATCCCCCCTCCCCCCACCAGACAGGGCTGAATACCAGGAATGGGAATTAGAGATGCAGTAAAGTCAAATTCCACCCGTGAAGCGGCACTACTCCGCAACACGAAGTGCCCATTATAAAGCCCCACTTCACCACTTCATGTTGTAATTATGACTTTGCATTGTTCACTCCACCTTAATTCACTTTAAGGCAGAGTGCAAAGTCTATTGGCAGCGCACACACTTCACATGACTTACACTAGTGTAAGTCACAAGCTTCAGCCGGGCAGGCAGGAAGTGACTCATGCTTGAAAAAGAGTTTCACTTTCACCTTGCATTAGGAGAAAGAGGTTGTGTAGAAGAACTTGGAGAGTGAGAGAGAAGAAAAGCTGTTTAACTCACTCAGCTTTAGAATGGAATCTTGAGTGAGTGCTGTATTCCTGTGTAAAAATGGCTATTTTCCTGAGCAGTTAGAATGTTCAGAACTAAATTGGTAACACTCTGACTTGGAGTATAAATAACTAAAAAAGTATAACTCCTATCACAAAACGTACAGCACAAAGTTTGCTCACAATAGAAAAAATCTTTATAACGAGGGGTCACACATGTTAGTACCATTAACCTTTGTTTTTTTTTTACAGAGCATGTAACAATGGAAATTTACTTTTTTTTTTAGAAAAAAATGAAAAAAAAAAACTTTAGAAGTGGCAAATGTCTGTTGTATGATGGTTTTCCATCACACCAACATCTGTGCATTACACTGCCATAGTTTAGAGTATTTCTTAGCTGTTTTACTTAATAAAATAGACCATAAACTTGCCAACACATAACGCCAGTAAACCGACTGAATTCGGAAAAATGCTCTGCACAACTGCCCACATGACGCACAAACCATGATAACTAAAAAAGTATGCCTCCTAGCCCCTAGACACCTGCACGGAAAATGTTCACACTAACAGGAGCTTTAAAATGATGGGTCACTCCTGTTAGTGGCATTTGCAGATATTTTTTTACAGTTCCTGAAATGATAAAAAATTGCATTTTTTTACATGTTGTTCCCAAATAAAAACCTACATCATAAAAAGTACACCTCCTAGACCCCAGACACCAGCATGATAATTGTCCACATTAAAGAGACCTTTCAAATGATGGGTCACACAACTTTTCTAGAATTTACAGTTTCTTTTTTTTTTTTTTACAGTACCTGAAATGAAGGAAAATCACATTTTTACACTTTTTTATCCCAAAAAACTAAAAAAAAGTACACCTCCTAGCTCCCAGACACCAGCATACTAAGTTTTCACGATGAAAAGAGATTTAAAATCAGGGACCACATGTTTCTAGCATTTACAATTTTTTTTTTACTGGTACCTGCAATGGAAAAAAATAGCATTTTCTTCACTTTTTAACCCAAATTAAAACCTAAAAAAAATCTGAAAGGTAGCAAATGTGTCAGATATAAAATCGGTATTCTGGTAGGCAGGAATGTTTCCTACCAACCTGCACTCACCAATAACCTTATTCCTGATTGGTTGATCCAGAAAGTGCATGAGAAGTGCAGGACGCACATATGCTCTCTGGGGATGAGATGAAGTGAATACCTGACGCACATATGCGGTGTGGGAACTAGAGGAATTTTCCTGATGATGCACATACATGCTATGGGGCTGAGTGAGTTATGAAAAACCTAAATCTTTTTGTTCGTTTTTGCTGTAGGTGCTTTTGTTTGAGTATTTGTTGTCTGGATTTGTGTTTGTGCACTACTTTTGTTTAGTATTTGTTTTATTAATTGTATCTGTGTGTCTGTGTGTGTGTTGCTTGTTGTGGAGGAGAGTTTTAGTGATCGTACAATGGAGGGTGAGAGAAGTAGGAGGTGTGGTCGACGTGGTCGTGATCAGTTGTGCATGCACACGAGTGGTGGCTGGCTTCATCTGGACTGGAGCACCATCTTGAGGGCCCCCTCAAGCAAGGGATAATGTTTGTGCTGCCATGGAACCACCACCTCCTGTGGTACCACCAACCAGTGCCCCCCCCAGTGCCAGCAGCACCTATGTTGCCCATGCCAGCGGCTGAGCTGCAGGAAGTGAAGGAAGAGGAGAAGCCATAGCAGAACATGCAGCAGCAGGTTTCTTCACCCCCAGCCTCAACTGGAGAGCTATAGCCCCTGGCTCCTACACCATCTGGGGCCCCACTGCCTGTGTCTGGTCCTCTCCACACTGCCTTAGTGTGGGCTTTTTTACTGCACTGCCGGGGGACAGCAGTGTAGTAAGGTGCAATTTGTGTGATATGGAGGTGCACCGTAGCCCTGAGGAAGTCACCTCAGCACAGTGGATGAGTGCACCCATATGTACAATCACCACTGCCTAGAATGGCAGGCTGCAGTTGCTGAACAGACCAGCAATGCACCTGCTGGCCCTACTGGTGAAGAGGGGGCAGAACAAAGTCCACCTGCACATAGTGTGAAGTCGGGGAGGGCCATGGCAGAACCTGCTGCTCCACCACCACCACCACAAGCTGCAGCACTTCATGCTGAGGGTGGCAACCCTCTCAAACTGCCAGCCACACAGGCTGATTTGGCAGTGCTGTGGAGTGCAATGGATGTTGCAAACCACCAGCTTGACAATGTTGAGTAGCAGTTAGAATGCATTGAGAGGCACCAACTCAAATCATGGGTATTCTTCAACTTCTGCTGTCCCACCATAACATTGACTATTAGTTTTTTAGTTTGTGCTGGCTTGCACCCACCGCCACCACCCCCCTCTGTGTGAACAAATATTTCCCAATTTTCCCCCTATCCTTCCGCTCTCTGTCTTGAAATTGTGGTCCCTTTTTCATGCACATCTTTTGTTCTGGATGTGTCTACCCAAATGTTGAGTCCATTTCTGTACTGAATAGTTTCTATCCTGCCCCCCCCCTCCTTGTGTTTGTATGTAATGCCCTTTAGTGTACATTCGCCTGTCTTCATTCTGGTACATAACCTTCAGCATATTAGTTCCCCTCCTTTGTACAGTCCTTTTCTGACTTCATTTTGATGTGATGGTGCCCAATCCATCCCAGTATGCCCTGTCCCCAATCCCTGCCTAGTTCCTTCTGGCATTTGTCTTGCATACCTTTAGATAATCTGACACAGGTTTTACTATTCATTTTTGTTGTTGTTTGTCCCCCCTCCCATTGTCCACCATTGTGTGTATAAATATTTTAAGTGTGTTTACTGTTTTTGTTTTACATAACCTTGTTTAACTCCCAAAAATGGTGATACCCATGCCCAAAAACAGGTGAAATAATATTAAGTAAAAAAGGATTGTCCTTGCCCTTATTATATTCCAACTTAGCATAACCAGAAAGCCATAACACCACACTAATAAATGCCAATAAAATATTTTCACTGCTAGTTTAAATCTATTTATGGCAAAACAAGGCACACAGTAATGACCCTTGCACTTTGTCGGTTAGGCCTTCATTAGTGTGCCCCCTAATGAAGGCCTAAGCGCAGAAGTGCAGTGGGCATTTGTGTGTGCCTTGTTTTGTCATCAATAAAGTTGCAGTACCATTGACCAGTTTTTCTTGGCATGTATTAGTATAGAGTGGTGGCTCTGTGGTTTTGCCTTGCACTTTTGGAGCCAGCTACTGTGTACCAGCAGCCATCCACATAGTGCAGCGTGCTTCTTGCGGCCCTGTTATATTCCTACTTAGCAATGTCTGTTTACCCTGAAATATTTTTGGTGCCTCAATAATGTTTCCTTTCTGTCACGGAGGATTTGTTTGTTAAATAGCAGGACTGAGCAATGTAACAATAATATGCTAAAGAGCATGTGTGCAGTGCACTGTCATGTGCACACACTGTCCAGCCCCCTGAAAACATATACGATGACTTGTTTTACTGTTGATGGTATAAAGAATAAAAATAAGAATGTATAATGTATATTTTATTTGTACTGTCATCAACAGTGGACCAGTCCAGTAGCACGCTGTGCTAACACTGGAACCAGCTGCTGGTGGAGAGCAGCTAGTTGCAAAACTGCCACTGCCAGAAAGCCAGCACTCCAGATGAATAAATGCAAAGGAAAAATGTTCACTGCTACTGTGAATTTCTTGATGGAAAAACAAGACACACAGAAATGACACTTGTGCTTCAGTGCTTAGGCCTTCATTATGGGGCCACCAAAAGAAGGCCTAACCACCAAAACGCAAGGGTCATTTCTGTGATTTGTTTTGCCTTCAATACATTTACAGTAGCAGACTGTGAACATTTTTTATTTGCATTTATTGGTCTGGAGTGCTGGCTTTCTGGTTTAGTCTGGCAGTGGCAGTTTTGCAGCTAGCTGCTCTCCACCAGCACCTGGCCCCAGTGTTAGCGTAGCATGCCACTGGACTGGACCTGTTATATTCCTACTTAATAATGTCTGTTTACCAATAAATATTTTGGGTGCCTCAGCAATATTTTATTTCTGTTGGGTATGTTGAAAAGCAGGAGTGAGCAGTGCTATGATCAGGTTAACAGCATGCATGCACTATGAGGTGCACACTGCCCACAAAGCCCTCTGAAAACATATTACATGACTTGGTCTGTTGTTGATGATGGTATAAATAAAATATACATTATATATTCTTATTATTTTTTATAACATTAACAGTGGAACAAGTCATCATATATGTTTTCAGGGGGCTGGACAGTGTGTGTACATGACAGTGCACTGCCCACATGCTGTTTATCAAATTATTATTACACTGCTCAGTCCTGCTTTTCCACACAGGCACACAGCAAGACATAAATAAAACATTACTGAGACCATTAAAATAATTTATTTTTGGAAAGAGACATTATTAAGTCAGAATATAACAAGGAAGGGAATTAATTAATGGTGCACTCAATCATGCATGCAGACCTGCCAAACAGTCCCCAGAATTAATGTGCACCCCAAAACGCTGCTGTCTTATGTCCAGAAAATTCCCCACTCCAGAATAAGAGACATGAGAGCATAATCTGAAATGAGAAGTCTCCATTAATTAATTGCGCACTCAGTCATGCGTGCACATGCTCCAATAAGAACTAAGTGCCTGCTGCTGCTGTTGGAATTTCATGTACTGCTGCTGTTGACCTGACTGGGATGATGCACACTGTCTTGCCAAATGGTGTGCTAGAAGGATAACCCAACCATTGAGTTAACTGTCCAAAATGATGAGACTGATAATGCTGTTGGTTGCCCAAAGTGTGCTGCACTGACCCCAACAGGAAGGATGCCCTTTGTGTGTACACTAATACTACCCTTGGTAAGTTGATTAATGTACCTGCCTGGCACCATCATTGTTTTCCACAGAACCTGACCTTAAATGTTGTATATAAAATGTGGTTTTATATATATATATATATATATATATATATATATATATACATGTTATCATTGATTTGCTTTGTATAACAGGTCACATAGTCGCAGTTGGTGTGCGAATTTCTGTACTTGATGAGGAATTGTGGCATAGGCAGAGGCATGCGAAGAAGCCATGAACAAGGGGGGGGCCCAAAATTCTAACAAAGCTAGGAGGTCAAGGGGCATGATCCCCCAGGAAATCTTTGAAATAAATCACTGTAAATGGTGCATTTTCCTTCATTTTACAGTTAGGCAAGATACATTACAGGCTAAAGTACGAACAGGTATGCACAATTGGAATGGAGCCTGGTGCTCTGCAGGGGTAGTAGCTAGTCCAGTAAATCTGAAGAGAAAATGTTTAAGGTAGCAGAGCACTCACCAGTCTTCCACAATAAGAAATGCAGGAGTCAGTAAATATGTTAAAAAAATTCTCCTCTCCTCTTTTATAGCAGGTAATTAACAGACGCACGCAGTGTGGGCCCACTGCCACAACAAAACCCCAACACTTCAACAAAAGTCTTCCTGAGGAGGTCAGTTTTACTGTTTGAAAATAATTCTTTATACAGTTTCCTGAACCAACATACTGTCTACCACCTGTTGTTTTAAATACATATAGACATGTTAATTCATGATTTAGGTTTAAAGAGCTAGTGGAGCCAAAAGAGGCAAGGTTTACCTATAGTGAGACAACATCCACCACACCATCCCCGACAGTGACACCTGCAATGTGGGGTGTCATCATTGGTCTGTCGGGGATGTCTCAGTGTTTTCATTGAGGGGATGTGCCCCAAAAATCCCACACCACCCCGGTTTCTACAGATACAACTCAGAGTCAGAGTTGTCTTGGGGGAGGGGGCCAAACAGTCCCGATGCCAGCAGAGACCATCACAGTGACCTGATGTTGTTGCTCGAATTCTGTCACTGTGATGGTTTTCACTCTTGTGGTTTTGCCATGCAGTTGGCATACCAACAGACAGACAGGAAAATAATGCTCATTTTAAGTAGTAGGCAGTTTTAACTCTTTATTTCTGACGTATTTTTCTTTTTTCCTTTTGCTTATCAGAAAGTCTTCTCTGTAATAATATTCTGCTGGATGTGTGGAACAGCTCTTAGCCTGACAGCTGACATATTTAACTCAACTGCCCCGCACTACATCATCAGCATTATGATCTCAATAACAGTGACATCACAGGTGAATGACCTGGTAGTCACTAACTTGCTGTTCCTAAGTAGCAGTGATGTCACAGTCAGTGAGGTCACAATGCTGATTATGTAGCGTGGGGCAGTAGAGCAAAATATGTCAGCTGCCAGGCTGAGAGCTGTTCCACACATCACACCTACTAACATCAGGTAAATGATCTTCTAATTAAACAAAGTGAAAAGAAAAAGTACCTCAGATTTAAAAGGTAATGGTTGGCTGCTTATAAAATCTAATATTACTTTTAGGCAGTGCACTAGCTCTTAAAGTGACTGTGGTTGGATTTGAACAATGACAGACAAAATGCAACACAGTGGAACATAAGAAATAAAAAAAAAAATGAATACAGAAAAATGTATCCATAGCAGGTAGAATTTTAGTACGGAAGATGAGTTTGAAAACCAATCTCAGGAACTGTACAATCATGCAAAGAGACTCCGATGACATTTGACAATGCTCTTGAGCTAAAAACATAGAAGGGGACTCCTTGTTAGAAACAAAGAATCAGGAACGGGGTGATGACAGACACTGGCCTATACTTCTTAATGATTATATTTTATCAAGAGAATTAACAGAGAGTCCTGGAATTACAATTTCAAAAGCAGAGTATCTAACAAACAGTCTAGTTCACAACTATTATGTTGAAACCAAACCTGAAGCATCCTGAAAGGAGAATGTTTCTTCTATTTTTTTGCAGTTTAACTTTTTATTGAATTATGGAGATACAACCAATATCTCTATCACAATGGAAATACAATCAACAATTCATATGGTACACACAAAGCACAATGAATCACAGACATCAAATAATCTCATATTTCCCATACAATCCCAAACCTATGGTATGGGTATTTAACCAGTCAGCTAAAATAGCCTGAGATCGAGAGAATGTTTAAGGAGAAGCGGTCTTGTGGGATGGGTTATACCCTCTATCATATATATTATTGGTGGCAAGAGATGGCAAGAGATGGGGGAGAGGGTAGCCTTCAGGGAGGCTTTAACCGTCCTTACTTATAAGATCGATGGGGTAGATGGTGTGCACTGTGTGTAGTGCATGAAATTGGACTACCTGTCCAAGTGGGTCTCCAGTGTGTTATTGTTTAGGTGTGTAAGCCTGGAGTAGCTAGCCAACTTAGCCATGGCTGTCAGCCAGGCAGTAAGGGAAGAGACCTCCTTAGTTCCCCACTTGCAGAATATGACCCATTTGGCTTCCACAGAGGCATACAAAAGCCACGCAAGACTTGGGCCCATTAGCCTACAACCAGAAGGAGGAATTCCCAGTGCCCAAAATGTTGGCCTGTTGGGGACCTGGTGGCCAAGAATAAGCATTGAGTTACCTCAGACCAAAATAAATGTATGGAGTCACACTGCCAAATCACATGTAGGAGATCTGCTCCTTCAGCATCACACCTCCAACATACATCCTCCTGTACTAAGTCCATTTTGGCAGGAGTGCTGTACCAGTGGTGCCTTACTTTATTTAGAACAAGAAAGCTCTGGGGATCTACACAGGCTGTTTTTGCAGTGGTCCAGCTACTCCTCCATTTGGCCACTGATATAGCCGTGCCCAGCATCCTTTGCCATTTCACTTTCGCTGGCAATGAGGGGTCAGGCAAGTCCTCTCTCATAAATCTGGCCAGCTAGGCCTTTCTTGAGTTGTGACCATTTACTTAAAGGCAGTTTCTTAATAGTGGCTTTATCATTGGATTGGCAAATAACACAAGAACACCCTTGCTTAAGCCAGCCTGAATATAGGTGTCTTAGCAGTAAGTACCTCCAAAATTCCTTTTTCTCCAGTTTGTACCTTATTTGTAAAGAAGTGAACCTATCACGGGTGAGCCCATCCCCCATTAGGATATCCCTCAGCCTAATGATCTGGTTTTCCTTCCACCATTTCCACATGAATGGTCTTTGGTTAATTGTCCAGCTGGAGTTATTCCAAAGGTTAAGGAGCATCCCTGGGCTCAAACACAATTTGCTAATGACTCCTAGCTGGTGACAAGCCCTATGGGTGACCTTAATAGTCAACTAATGTCGAAACATAGGAGGAAAAGGGTTGCCCAGATACCCTGTAAGGTGATTACTGAAGAGGGCACCCCTTTCAATTGTTTCTCAGGCTGTTAGGGCTTCAGATTTGTCCTGAAACAACTTACAGGTGTTGGCCACCAGAGAGGCATAGGCATAATGTTGAAAATGAGGAAGGCACCACCCCCCCTTCCTTATTCCATGGAGCTTGAAGCTTGGCTCTGCTGTATCGGGGGACTTTTTTCTCCCACAGGAAAATACTCATTGCTGCATCCAATTTTTGGAACCATTTTTTTGGGATTTCAATTGGAAGGTGAGAAAGTATATAATAAACCCTCGGTGCCATCATCCTTTTTTTATTTAACAAGTTTTATTAGTTTAAGCACCAATCAAAGTACATTAGATAGTACATGAACACACCAAAGTAATAGGCGCTAAATACATACCTCAAATTAAAACCAAATCCCTACCCCCCCCGACTACACACTATCCAATATCTCTAGTATATCTCACCTATAATATAACTACTCGCTACTATGGCTTCCAAACTATCAGTAGAGTCTCTAGGCTACCCCAGAGAGACAAATAAGCTTCTAATCTATTTTGCATAGATGCAATGTGTCTTTCCAATTGTAATGCCTGGCCAATTTCTTTGTACCACTCCATTACATTAGGGGACTTATCTTCTATCCAATGCCTCATAATTATCAGCTTAGCTATCGCAGAGATAAGTATCATATGTGCTTTCCTAACTTTGGGAATATCACCTGGGAAATTATTTATTAAACAGACTTCAGGGGTAAATAAGGTCTTCAAACCAAGGATAGGATCTAAAGCGCTATTAACAGATTGCCAGAAGGTCTGCATGTAGGGGCACAACCACATCATACGATAAAGGGAGCCAGTGTCCCCTTGCATTTGCTGCATATGGAAGTACTTAATGTCCCATACTTGAAGAGCTTAGCTGGTGTAAGATAGATATTCTGCATAATGTTAAAATGAACTAATCTGATTTTGTCCTGCTTTATGAATTTGTACATTGATAACCAGAGTTTCCTCCATAGATCAGGGTCCTCTGGGACTCCTAGCTCTCTTGCCCAATAAAAACAAACTCCTGATGGTAACCTGCTGTCCCATGCCTGGAAAGTTTTGTATATATTAGAAACTGAATGTGATTGGGAGGCTACCTTAAAAAGCGTAGCTAGTTCTTTTCCCTCTGGGTCCATTGACGGGAACCAGGAGAAAAAGGATGCAAGGGCCTTACTAACTTGAATATATTTAAAGGCTTCTTTATCTAATGTCTCATTGAATTTCTGGAATTGATCAAAAGAAAGTGGTTTTCTATCCGACCATATGTCTGAAGCTTTGCATTGGCTTAGCTGAGGCCAGAAATTGAGGGATATTGGCACATTATTAATCTTAAAATGAGGGTTGCCAATAACTGGTTGATCTATAGACTGATACCATTTCACTGCTAAGTATTTTTGGGCCTGATGAGAAGCCTTCAAAGACCAACTCATGGGATTATTCTTAATTGACTTAGGGGTGTGAGATGGCGAAGCATATAAGAGCGCCCCAACAGAACAATATCGCTTGGAGGCTAAGTATTTTTCTATAGAAATCCAAAGGAGATATTCTGAATTCCTACCTCCTTACTCCAAAGGCCAGCTTGCTCATATGTTGTGCTAAATAATATAGAAAGAAAGAGGGGCCGCAAGGCGTCCTCCTGTGTTCGGGCTGTCAACTTGAGATAGGATTCATGCAATACCTTTCTTGTTCCATAAGAAAGTATTTACTATCCTTTGTAATTTAAGAAACCATGCTTTTGGCCAGTAAGTGCCCAGCATACACAATGGGTATAGCATCCTTGGTAGGATGTTCATTTTAATTGTACTTAGCCTACCCCATAAAGAAAAAGGAAGCAATCACCATCTTTCCATATCCCGGGCTATCGTTTTGACTAGGCTATCAAGGTTGTCTCTTATTATAGTACCAAGATCTCTAAAAATCTTGATTCCTAAGTATACTATGTGATTTGCCTCCCAAGAGAGGCCGAGGAATGAGAGTTCTACCTTATTTACTCTACTCTTTAAAGGCAAGACCTTAGTTTTAGCCCGATTTAGTTTATAAAATGAAATTTTAGCATATTCCTCTATCTCGCTTAGAATAGCTGGGACTGAAAGGCCTGGCCTCTCCACATGTAATAATATGTCATCTGCATACGCCGAGATGGAATATCTTACAGTACCTATTTGGATCCCTTTAATATTGATATTGCCCACCAGTCTAAGGATCAGAGGCTCCAAGTATATGTTAAACAGCAGGGGGGGACAATGGACATCCCTGCCTTGTGCCCCGAGCTAGGTTGAAGGAGGGGGAAAATAAGCCATTGCACTTGACTCTGGCCACGGGGGAGGAGTATAGGAGTTGTATCCATCTTAGAAATTCTTTGGGTAGTCCAATTGAGATTAGGGTAGCAAACAGAAAGTCCCAAGAGACTCTGTCAAACGCCTTTTCGGCATCCAGGGAGACCAACACCATTGGTGTGCTGGAGTCCCTGGCCACCGAAAGGAGATGCAACAATTTCCTCATATGATCTTGAGATTATCTTCCCCCCATGAATCCAACTTGCTCGTGGCTTATGAGAGTACCCATAACTTTTGAGAGTCTGTTTGCTAACACTTTGGCTAAAATTTTAATATCCATGTTCAATAAAGATATAGGGGCGGTAACTACTAAGACTTAGTGGATCTTTCCCTGGTTTTAAAATCAGGGATATTACAGCCTCCTGAAAACTTGGGTCTGATATCCCATTATCATACCAATAATTATAAACATCTTTTAATACCGGTATTATTATAGACTGGCAGGCTTTATAGAAGTTGCTCGGTAATCCATCCGGCCCAGGTGATTTATCTGGAGGTAGGTTCTGAACTGCCTGCTGAATTTCTGCTAGGGATATTGGGGCACCTAAGAGGGCCGCATCTGCAGCTGTAATCTTAGGCAGACTTACAGAGCGAAGATAAGAGTTTATTCCTTCGTTAGTGGGACGCAGGACTGGGTCTACTGTGTAAAGATCTTGAAAATAAGATCTAAACAATTTCGCAATTTCCTGAGGGTCAGTGCAAACTTGACCATTTTGCACTGTATAAATTCCTGCAATAAATTGTGAAGCCTCCACTTGACGGATACGCATAGCTAGTAACTTACTTGCCCCTTCCCCCATCTCTAGGTATTTAAATTTGGTTCTTTGCAGGGCCAACTCTGCATTTTGAGATACCAGCCCTGTGTACTGAGCTTGCAGTTGATGAAGTCTAGTCCACATCTCTACCGGTGATGAACAGGATAGACTGTGTTCCAGGCTTTTAATGGATGCAAGAATATCCTCCATCTGTGCCCTCTGATGCCTAACTCTATTGGAAGCCATTTTTTATGAATTCCCCCCTCAAAGAGCATTTCAAAGCTGCCCAAATGAAGTCATATTTAGTCACTGATCCTTGATTTCTACTAAGGAAAGAAGCAATGAAATCCACAATGTATTCTAAAGAGGTTTTGTCTCGCAGTAATTGGCTATTCAACCGCCATTGTGGAGATCTCTTACCTCCTGCACCTAGCCGATATTCCATGCTGACTGGTGCATGATCAGACAACACTCTAGTTGATATTTCTGCCAGAGAGACTCCGGGCAATGCAAAAGAGCTTATGAGTAGGTAGTCAATTCGAGAGTATGTTCTATGCGCTGTGGAAAAGAAGGTATATTGCCTTTCTGAGGGGTTAAGAACTCTCCATACATCCACTAGCGCAACACTGCTTATAAGCTCTTTTATTGCCCTTTGTGCTGGAGACAATCCCCCTCTTACACGATCAGACCTATCTAAATCTGTTTGAAGCACTAAATTCCAATCTCCTCCTAGTATGATACATTTTGGTGGATTGGTCGACACAACATTAAGTAAGTTTACAAAAAAGGATGGGAAATCGCTATTAGGGCCGTAAATTGAGCCCAAAAGAACCGGACAGGATTCCAGTGAGCCATGAATTATTATATATCGGCCTTCTGGGTCCCAAATTTCTTGAGTCATTTTAAAGGGGATATTCCTCGCTAATAATATGGCTACCCCTCTTTTATTCATGGTTGCCCACGACCCAAAAACTTGCCCAACCCATGACTTCCTAAAAAGGATTACATCTTCCCTCTTCAAATGTGTTTCTTGCAAGAAAACTATTTGTGCTCCCAACTGCTGCAAATGTTTCAGAATTATTTGCCTTTTGACCCTATCTTTGGCTCCTTTGATATTCCAACTTACAAAACGGTAACGACTATCCATGTTCTACAATGGCAGTTTGGGAATGTAAATGGATGGGCGAGCAGTTAGAGCCTTCAGGGAATACAGTCCTCTTTTCTTTTTTTTTTTTTGACTGACTACCATTTGGCTAGCACAGTACAACCCTAGTTGAAAGAGCCAAGATATACTAAGGCATACCTTGGACCACCACATATTGATAGTGTGTAGTATTAACCCCACCCCGAAGAGTAACACTCTATAGTTATTAACCTCATAACTCGTAATACCCAACTTAAAACAAAAACCTCAGTTCGGATTTACTGCACTCCAAAGTCCCATATGCCACATGATTTATACTTAAGCATAACCCAGCCTAACAGTTTGTTCCCCGAAGCCCCCCCAACACTTGTCCCTCTGCTTATGTAGCTGAGAAAGTATAATACCTTGATACACGACAGTTCTATGCCTAACAGTATCTGTTCTATACCTTGTAAGCTCTAAACTTAACCATACTAAATACTAACATTTGACAACCTTAAAACTTTAACATGCATATCACTATTCCGTTTAAAGTGCTAATTGTTAACACAGTGACAACTTAATTGGAGACTATAGCTGGATCTGCACATGCAGGTCATCATTTAAATCCTACAATAAACACAAAGAAAATAACCCCTTAAAACATAACCTTTGATAGAGAGCTAGGAGGAGAAGAGAGGTAGGAAGAAGAGTCCTTAGAATTCCCCTGCCTAGGTATTACATAACACCCTAAACGGTCTCCTTGGTTTAAACCTATTGTAAACCAAATTCGAAATTAAAGGCTGCTGAGTGTAAATAAATTTGTTGCCTCTATAAGACCTCTTATGCCCACACAACTAATTATATTAAGCACTGAAATCATTCTCGGGAACCATTCCGACTCCCATTTAGTTCTCGCTATGGTAATACGCCCACTCCTGAGCGTATACACGACCATGCACCAGTCCATGTCGTAACATTGTCCAGCTTAATTAACCAGTTCTGCGATATGGAAGAGAGAAATTAAAATAGGAACAAAAGTCTCTAAATATCCTCAGCCGAGACCGTCTAGTTGGCAGATCCTCACTCTTGCAGGCATAACACTCGCATCTCCCTCTGAGTCAAAGGATTTCTACAAAACCAGAGTTCCCCCCCTTGCTCAAACACATTTCCACGCTATCCAATGCACTCTCCCAAGAAGCCCATTAATTCAAACAGCAATTCGCATCATTGCCTCGCTTGTTTAGTTATTAAATCCATTCAAAAAGAAGCACTCTAATAAACTGTTCAGGTACTTGCTTTCAATAACCGCCATGACTGCTGGTCAGATCATCGACTAAAATTGAGCCTTTGCTGTGTACCCAGAGAATTTCCACCAGTCTCATTTGTACAGTTCTGGGTAAATTTCCTTCAGCCCTATCAATGCTTGCGCTGGATAGTCATAGGATAACCATTTTTCCTCATGCCTGACCATTAGAGTAGCAGGGTATTTAACCCTGAATGCCTTAGCTGCAGCCACTAACTTAGAGACCAGGGGGTGAAGCTCTTGCAGTCGCATTCGCACAGAATGAGGGAGATCCTGTGCAATACGGATTTTTCTGCCCTCCCGTGTCACTTCATTTATTTCTTTAACTTTAGACAATATGTTGTTTGTCCAAAAAATTTAAAAGTTTAAATATTATTGGTCTGGGTGGCTGGCCGAGGGTTGGTGGAGGGCATGAAACTTGATGTGCTCTTTCAATTATGTATTCTCCTCCGTGCGGTGGTGGCCCAGCTAATTTAAAGCAGAAGCTACTGTAAAATATAGCTGTGTTCCTTCTTCTCTCTCGGAATCCCGATAACAATTAAGTTGTTTCTCCTGCTACTCGTCCTCAGGTCCTCCAATTTCTCTTCTAATTTCTTTATTCTTCGTGCAGCGTTCACATTCTCCAAATCATTTTTATCTTGTTTCTTCTCTAGAGAGATTATTCGAATTTTGGAGTCTCCGACTCTTCTTGTTAGGGATTTAACTGAGGTTTGAATTCTTTGAAGATCCTCTGATATGGTAGCGATCGCTGTTTGTAGCGGTTTCATGACTTCTAATTTCTCCTCTGAGAGGGCTGCTGCTATTTTGGGCATTTTCGGTGAGACTAACGGGCTTGCTGTTTAGGCCGCTCGTAGCCTTGTCCTTAGCACGTGCGGGTGGAGAGTGCCTTGGTGGCGCTTTTCATATAGACATCCATTTTGCACTCGAGCTAGAGTTTCCAAGGTAGATAGGCTCTCTACCTGTACAGTAATTGAGACGATGGAGTTTACAGTTATAAGTATTTGCCAGAAAATCTGCAGGTGTAGAATGGAGCTCCAGGGAACTGCTGCTTCAGCTTAGGCTGCCATCATGTGACCCCCGGTGCCATCATCATTTTGATTGCTGCTACCTTCCCCATAGGGAGAGATTTAGTTGTTTCCATCCCAGAGCTTCCTCATTTAGTCTAGTGACCAATGGAGCAAGATTAGCCTCAGGTAAGAAGGATACGTGATGTACGACCCTTATGCCCAGATATTTAACACCCCCCTTAACACAAACTAGCCCCACCTGTGAGATAACCTCAGAGGTTAGCATAGCATTTAGGGGGAGGACCTCTGTTTTTCCTTGGTTAACCCTTAAGCTGGAAATGTCTGAAAAGACTTGTAAGAGGTCAACAATGTACTTCGCACTGGCATGAAAATCAACAGTTAAAATTAAGCAGTCATTCGCATACAGCAGGGCAGAGTGAGAAACGTTCCCAATACTTATACCTTTAATGTTGTAGTGCTCTCTAATTGCACTGGCTAAGGCCTCAATGACTAGTACAAAAACATTGGAGGCAGTGGACACCCCTGTCTGGTACCTCTGTGTAATTCAATTGGATCTGAGAGAATATTAGTTGTCAACAATCTGGCCCTAGGGGCTATATATAGAGTTTTAATCCAGCTTCTAAACCCCATGCCAAAGTTGTAGTGTTATAATATTGCATGCAAAGAGTCCCATTCAACTGAGTCGAAGGCCTTCTTAAAATCAACCGAGATGGCTGCGGCCGGAGTAGGGATTTGACCCGCTCTTTGTATGAGGGAAACCAGAGATCTGAAATTATCCCTACTGTCTCAGCCCTTCACAAAACCCACTTGAGAAGTGTGAATTAAGCTTGGAAGGACTGACTCCAGATGGGCTGCTAGCACTTTTGCTAGGATCTTAGTGTCTGCATTAATAAGTGAAATAGGTCTGTAGCTTGCTGGAAGAGTGGGGTCCTTCCCTTCCTTCGGGAGGACTGTAGTAATTGCCTCTGTAAGAGTGGTAGGGAGGATCTCCTTTAGCAAGGCCCCTTGTAACATATCCCTCATGGGGAGAGAGGTAGTCTCCTGCATTACCTTGTAAAAGTCAGCTGAGTAGCCGTCCCCCCCAGGGGCTTTCCGTGCGGCCATTCTATTAATTGCATCCCTAATTTCTTGCACTTCTATGGGCCCCTCCAGCTGCTCACGTTGGATATTAGGAAGCTTAGGAAGCTTTGTGCACTTCATAAAATTATCAAATTTGGCTTTATTCCAAATAATATGAGCGCTGTACATGGAATCATAAAAAGACAGCATGATTTTATTGATGGAGTCAGATTTACTAACTTTTCCCCCTTTTTGTTCTGCAATTGCATTACATGCCTATTGGCTTGCTGTTTTTTCAGCCTATATGCTAGTAATTTCCCAGCCTTTCTCCCCCTTACCCAATATTTATGTTTCAATCTTAAAATCTGAAGTTCTGCCTTATGGGAAGCTAGCGTATTTAGCTTCATCCTTAGATTCAGAAGTTCACGCAAGAGCTCTGGGCTTTGAAGTCTCCTAGGGTCTTTCTTATATTGATTTTCCTTTTCCCTCAGTGCACTTTCCAACTCCCTGTGCTCTTTTCCCCTCTCTTTCCTGCGATGAGAGGCATAGTTTATAAATCAGCCTCTCAGTGTAGCTTTAAATGCCTCCCACATGGCAGCTGCCAAGGCAGACCCTTGAGGGTTATCAGAGAAGTTGGTCTGCACCTCACTCTGAAGCCATTCCCTAAATTCTTTCTCCTGTAATAGTAGGGGGTCTAGCTTCCAACTTACTGATCTAGAGCCAGGGGTAGAAGGTATTAGGGAGAGCATCAGTGGGGCATGATCGGACATATACAAAGGGGCTATTGTAACATCTAGAATCTTACTTGAGACATACAGGGAGGTAAACCAATAGTCAATCCTGCTGGCAACTTTTTTGGCTTCAGAAAAATAAGTATAGTCCCTCATACCTGAATGGGTTACCCTCCAAATGTCTTGCAGCTTGTGAAGAGTGAATAGGTCTTTCAGAGCCCTGTTGGACCGAGGGTGTGTGTCAGGCTTGGAATTGGATCTATCAATGAATGTGTCCAATGTTAGATTAAAATCCCCCCTAATAAGATATCTGTCTCCCCTGTTGCCAACTCCACTAATCCTTGTGAGAGGTTATGAAAGAACTCTGGGGTATCAACATTTGAGGCATAGATATTTGCTAAGAGAACATTCCCCATGGTGGTGGAAACCCTGGCTAAGACCCATCTCCCTTACCTATCTACTTTATGATCATGCAATTGCCATTTTAGGTTTTTATTACATAAGATAGAAACCCCCCTCTAGTGTTATAGGCCACACTGTGCACCTCCCAACCCACCCATTCCCTAACCAGTTTTTGAGCTTCCATGTGGCTCAATTTTGTTTCCTGCAAGAAGGCTATTTGAGATCTCAGGGTTTTAAGTCTGGCTAGAGTTTTCTTTTGTTTAATAGGCAAGTTCAGGCCCCCTCACATTCCAGGAGATTGCCGTTATCATGTTCTTACCTGTCATCTCGTAGACTCATTAACACCTCCTGATCCCCTAGCCAGGGCAAAAAAAAAAACGGTGTAGCCTTAATGCAGGAAAGCCACCATTAACATATTTACTGACATGTCCACCCCTTCTGCCCCCTCCCCCAACCCCCCCAAGTGACCCACCGACCATATCTTGTTCAGGCTTGAAAACCTCCAAAATTCTTCCCCCCCAGCTCTTTAACACCTGTACCAAACGCTTGCCTAAGAGGGTTTCCTATAGCAACCCAGCCACCAGAGAGTTTAGTAGCCCAGGGTCGGGATAGCCTCTTCTGGGTGTGGAGCTTGGCACTTCATCCATATTCTTTATCCTGCCCGCTAGTTGAGGCTCTGATACCCACATAACCTCAATCAGACTATGGGACCTTGTGATCCCCTAAATAAACCTCTTATACAGTAACAAACAGTTAATATCATAACATTCATAAGCCAAACTATTTCTCTTAAAAAAGGATAAACTGCACCTGCTTGCAAAATAACATACCCCCTTGCAGGAGCGATCCCCATTGACATCCTGGGCAGGGGGATCTGCCTCACTATTCAAGCTGCACATGATTAGCGCGCTATCCCCTTTCTGCATAGCCGTGGATCACAGCTAGGCAGCAGCCTATGAGTGGGGGGAAAGCCGTCTCACACCCCAGGAAAATCCTGCCATGTATAACAAATTGCCCCTGCCCAGGATGTCAATCTACTGTTAAAAACAGTAGAGGAGACTCATTTAGGAGCCTAACAATAGGATGCCATCCCCAAAACTCACTGCCATATTAAACAAACACACCAACAACGGCAGAGCTGGGGACAGCCATAACACCATTGAGCTTCCTCTATCCTTGGGCGGGGGGGGGACTTCTGCATGAAAGAAAGCAAAACAAACCAGTAATACATGGGTCTATCACTGCAGAAAGAAGTCAAGGCAACCAAGAATATCTACTGGTCACACAGTTGAGACAATCAGGGCACGTTCAGAGCTGTACTCAGGCTTTCAAACTGGAAATCTGAACCAAAAAAGTCTTGACAGAAAAAACAAAGCCCAAGTGAGCAGCCTGATGCCAACCAATTCTAGTTGCATCCAGACTATGTGTACCCAGAGGGAGAGGAAATTCCCCCCCATTGGCTCTGAGAGCACTTCATCCTGTGCTTAAGGCAGAGTCACATCATGCCTAAACCTTATGGCGGTAAATGAGTCTCTTCTCCTGCCTTCCCCCCACATTCAGCCCAGTCCTTGCATAAGGACACCCAGTCTGCTAGCAAGATCTGATCTGCGAGGTCATGGGGGGCAATGCATTTCGGTTTACCATAAGATCTGCTAAACCCAGGGCTGTAGGAACTAGGTCTCTCAGGGGTTCAAACTGTTGGAGATCTTGACTGGAGTGTTCGTGGGGGAGATCGTACTGTCATTGGACAAATTTTTTAACCACTGACGGCTCCTGGACCGGTTCTTCTTGGAGATATTTTTTTTGTTGGTGTAACCCTGCCCAGTTTTCTCGGTCAGCCCCTCTGGACTTTGTGCCACTCGTTGTCTTGCTCTGGTTCTGTTGGTGCTGCTCTAGAGGTAATTTCCATGGGTGCAGGAGGGCCCCTCCATATTCTGCCAGGCGGCACCATGTGGCGGTTGTAAGGGATGCCTCAAATCTTGCCCTTTAGGCTGGATTGTTAGGAGAAAATGTTCTGCCTCCCCCGGGGTATTAAACATATGGAAAACCCCATCATATTGGACTCTTAGCATAGCAGAGTACCTCAAAGAAGTAGCAATGCCCATCTTGTAGAGTTGCTGCTTCACTCCTGCATATGCCCGTCTATGTCTGGCAAGCTCCTGCGAATAGTCTTGGTACAATTGGATCGAACAGCCCTGCCATAACACATTTTTCCACTCTCTTGCTAGCTGTAAATACCTTTCCTTCACTGGATACCTCAGGAACTTACACAGAATGGGGCGAGGGCGCTCGCCTTGTTTAGGTTTGGGGGCTAGAGAGCGATGGGCCCTCTTGAGTTCTGGTGATGCCTCATGCTCCAGATTCAACATCACCGGTAGGGCATTTTCCAGAAACGAGATCACGTCCTTGCCCTTCATACCTTCCGGTATGCCCACTATCCATATATTTTGCCTCCTTGCCCTATTCTCCCTATCATCCACTTTGGACAGCAGGTATTGAATCTGTCCATGACGTTCCCGTATGTAGCCATACTGTTGAGCCAATTGTTCAGCCTGGACTTTTGTTGCATTCTCTGTTCCCTCCACCCTGTGGACTAGTAGCTGTAAGTCCTTGTTTATTTTGGAGGAAGAGTGTTTAAGTTTGGCTGTGTTCTGCAAAACTTTGCTCAGCATCACCATCATTTTAGCGATGTCCTGAGCCATGCTGGAAGTGGAGTTTGATGCGGTCATTGCCCCCTCTGCCACCTACAGACTGCTGCCCAGTTCTCTCACTTTCAGATGGGCATCGTGAGGACTGGAAGATGCTGCTATTGTGGCCTAGAATGTGGGTACCGCCCGATGGTGCCAGTCCATTTGTACACTACACAGCTGCCAGATGCCTTGCTCCATTCAGATGGGAAATGGATCGTTTTGCAGAGCGGGTGATCCGGTAAACAGTCTTTAGTTTTACATACTCTAAAACCTCAGATGAGACATTCAGATGGGCACTTAAGGGTTCACAAGGTCTCTCCCATTAGATTTAGTGTGCCACCATGTTGGCTGCCAGGCTCCGCCGAAAGGATGTTTCAGTGTGGGAAAATGTAACATATGATCTCTGTTGCCAGAGTAAGAAATTCCAGCTTGAAGGTTATGAAAACACTGTTCAGATCTGAAGCTTTCTTAATTGCAGCAGCTCAGGACTCTGAGGTCATGCAAAACAATGGGATGGCCAGGGCCAGCTTCGGCCACCCCCTATGCACGCCTCTGGACGTTGGAATACTGTCAAGCCAGTGAAGGTAAGTATTGTTTTTTTTGGAGGGGGTCATTTGCAAGCAAGTTTCATTAATGGTTTATTGTTTGGTTAATTCTTCACAGGTTTTATCTGCATCCTCTTCCAGTATAGTAATGATGGTCATGAATTCATTCTACTTGTTGCGTGTCTCCCAGCCCGAGGATATGATGTTGAACTTGTTATTTGGAGAAAGCAACAATGACACTGACACTACACAGCATCAGAGAGTTTCCTGCTAAAAGAGATGAAGAAGGAGTTATTAGTACTTGATTGCAGTAGCACATTATGTTTAAAGTGTGGCTGTTCCATCCTCTCATATATGTTGATTAACAGATATATTAGCAAGCTGCCTCACTAAGCCACATGAAAACCAAATCATCACAATCACAAATTTAGTACTGGCTGTATCCCATACGCCATGACACTGTCCCTATGTCTTAACTCAAGTTACATTAAAACACATCTTGTCAAGTCACTACCTAGATCAAATGTTATTCAGCACTGGCATGGCTGCTGCAGCAATACAGTGTCTGATGTGAATGACAAATATATTAGGTTACATACATGTCACCTACTTTGTATGACTCAGATTTGGACTCTTTTGAAAAAAACAAACACCAAAAAAGAACTGATGAAATAAAATTGATATACGCACCAGTCCGGAAATGGATATTCTGAAGATTGCTGTAGACAGTACTGCAGTACCATAGTCCTCCAGCAAAGAAGAGTGTTTTTTTAACCTGTAAAAAAAGAAAATTAGTTGACCGTATGTGTTTGACCACCGCATCTCAGAAAATCGACAGGAAAAATAACACAGCTAAAGGAAGTTCCATAGTACAAAACATTAGTACACATACTCATTTTAAAGTATTGATAGTAAGAAGCCTTGAGGCTGTGGCTGATGGATATGGTCTCCTCTCCGACTCTGTCTGCCATGGCATGGGTAGGACACAGATTGGAAAACATCGGCGTACTTGTGGTGGATGGTCATGGACACACAGTGATGACATTCCCTCTCACTATCTGCATCTGGTGGCTTTGGCTAACAGCAGTTTTCTGGTGGTGGCCAAGGGGGAACATGATGACATTCCCTCTCACTATTTGCATCTGGTGGCTTTGGCTAACAGTGGTTTTCTGGTGGTGGCCAAGGGGGAACATGATGACATTCCCTCTCACTATTTGCATCTGGTGGCTTTGGCTAACAGTGGTTTTCTGGTGGTGGCCAAGGGGGAACATGATGACATTCCCTCTCACTATTTGCATCTGGTGGCTTTGGCTAACAGTGGTTTTCTGGTGGTGTCCATGGAGGCACATGATGATATTCCCTCTCACTATCTGCATCTGGTGGCTTTGGCTAACAGCAGTTTTCTGGTGGTGGCAATGGGAACAGCTGCAGCCTGCAACACATTCCCTATCACTGTCAGACACACGCAGGTGGGTGGCGGGTGGGATATAGTGTGCATGTGTTACAATATGACATATAGAATTTGAGTCTTTCTGAGTGGGACATGGATTTAACTTAATGAAAACAAACATGTACCATAGAAAAAATGTGACAGGCTTTTAACCACTTCACTTAAAAACTACCAACATGAACCTCATCATCATCATGACCATAGAGAAAGCTACCCTAACAGTCATCAATGTCTGAATTGTGCCCACTAGGGAATTCTTTCTCCATCATGTCATCATCTACCTCACTGGTAGGCCATTTCATGCTGCCAGTGCCACCAGGATGGTCCATTTCTATAACATCAGCACAACCATGATCATGCTGGGGTATGAATACTGAGGTTGTAGTTCGAGCTGGTATGTGCCCCTCATTCATTTTTATGAATGTCAGCAAGATGACATTTGAAGAAGAGAGGTTTGTACAGCAATCCCAAACTATTACACTCGCTGAACTGAATAACCTCTCAACACTTACACTGGGGGGTGGGCAAGTCAGGTTCTTCAGTGCCACTGAGGTCAGCGATTGCCATTCACTGACATTTCCATTCCAGTATAAAAGAGGATCATCAGTTATTGACAGATGCCTGTTTTCAGCCAAATATGAGTCAACCATTCCCTGTGCTGCCTGAAGTCCAGTGGTTGACGAATCATCCCGTTCTCCAGATTTATTTATGTCACAAATCCCAACTTGTGACAAAGCACCCCAAAGTGTGTTAATGACAACCGGTTTTGATGACAGACCACCTGGAACTGCAGCCACCTTACAGGATGTGCTTGATACTACTCCAAACTGACTTTCAGCCTGGTTATGCTGCTGAGGTTTGCTGACCTTGGCACGTGACTGCTGTGCCCCATGAACCAAGCGCACCAGTTGCCCACTGACATTTTTACCTGTTCAGGCCCTCCCTCCAGTAATGAGGCAATTACACATTTGTATCGTGGGTCCAGCATTGTTGCTATTGCAAAGTCATCACTCTGCTGAATGCTCACAATGTGCCGATTGCACTTGAATAGTGTCAGGATGTGTTTCAGCAACACACTGCAGCACAGTCTCTGGAACCATCAAGACTATGCATTAGATTCAGCAATGTCTGCCTCAGCACCCACAGCAGTGGAATTGATTGACTAATGGAGGCAAACTAGCCACTCACTGCCTGTTTGGCATGTTCAAAAGGCCTCAAAATTGTTATTACAGAGTCCATGAGGTGCCACTGTTCAGTCGTGAGAGACATGGAGGCCCCGGAAGTGTAAGGGCTAATGTGCATGACAAGATAGTCTGAGATGGCTTTGTATTGTTTATACAACCTCTCTGCCATGTATAAAGTGGAGTTCCACCAGGTGACAACTTCCAGCTTGTGGCGGTACTTCGGGAGGCTGTTTTGGATCTGAAACTGCCGAAGTTGGTCACGGGCCTTTGCAGAGCAGGAAAAGTGAGAACAGATATGACATGCAACTGTCAACATTTCCTTTATATTGGGGTGCTGCAGAAATTCCTGCACCACAGGATTTAAACACTGTGCCATGCATGGAACTCAAACAAGGCCATCATTCATGATGCATTTAACAACATTTGACCTATTGTCACTTCCTATAAACCCAGCTGTCAGGGACAGGGGGATCAGCCACTCATCAGTTTCAGTCAGTAGCAAGTCCAGCATGTTTTTACCAGTGTGTGAACAGGTCACACTATGCATAGCAAGCGTTGCATGCTGTCGAATTTCTGGAAGATTGCTACCATGACAGTCCATCTTACTACACTGATTATTTACACTACCACCAGCACAAACAACCCCCGACAACTACGCCCAATGAGCAGTTATACACAAATATGAACTCGCCACTGTTTTGCCACTTGTCCACATATCCATATTTAAATGGACAAATGGAGAGGAGTTATGTTGAATGGCATGTCTTACAGAGTCAGCCACAGTACGGTAAAGTTCAGGGACAGCATGGCTGGAAAAGTATGTCCTGGATGGGACTATCTATTTCAGACAGGTGAGTGCCGCAAACCGCTGGAATATGAAATTCTCCAGGATGGAGAAAGGCAAAAGACCAATTGCCAGCATTTCACCCACAGCAGCATTAAGTTCACATGGCACTGCATGATTGGGAGGGTACTTCAGGTTATGAGCAAAAACACTCTCCAATGTGGGCTGACTTACACATTTTGCGTGGGGTGCGACAAATGGCTCTGCTCTGCGAATGACTGGGGGTGGGGGGTGAACGTGTGATGAACAGGACTGCACAGGTGACAAATCCACAAATGAAGTTATTTTCCCAGATTTACATACAGGGGTTGATGTACCACTTGCACTAGATGTACTGCATTGACCGCCACCACCACTGCTACTCTGACCACCACTTGACAAGATTTCAAAATCATTATCCTCCCCCTCATCATGCCTGTAGTAATCCTCTGCTGTTATTTCATTGCTACTGCAGACATTCCTACTTGGTCTTACAGTCATGTAAGAGGATAACATGCTCATTAAGGTTGATGACGAGGGTGAATGCCCTGCTATGGCATTAGCTGCCATCTGGTGCAGGGTTCACAGTGCCATATGCCTGTTCTTAAGATGTGTATACGGTCCCCCCATGCCCAAATGACTCCCCTTTTTTCCTCGACTCACATACGCTTGGCAAAACTTGAAGACTGCAACTGACTCATCATTTGCTTCTTGCACAAAAAAATTCCAAACAAGGGATTGTGATCCCCTACTTTTAACATGTCCCTGTTTCTGCTTATTGGACTCCAGTTTTTTAAGCCATGAAATGGGGAGTGTGCTATATGATTTTTTTAGGCTGGACACACTTGGACTGCAAATGACCACCATGGCTACCTATGATTATTACCGGGTCATTATCATCATCAACATCAACTGGAACTGCTAAATCACAACTTTTTTGAAGAGGGGGGAATTTAACTTCAACAGACCCAGACACAGTCACCTTGACTTTCTTTTTCTCCGGTTCCCAACAGGGGTCACTGACAACATCATCATATTCATCAACATCATCCACATCCACATTTTTTGCTTGGATGCTGTCCTGTGGACTACATGTTGCAACCACAACAACATCATCATCATCATCATCATCTTCACCTGATATTTTTACACCACACTGTGAATCATTGGCTGGCAAAGGCATGACCTCAACTGTGATGGAAGAAATGTGACATTGTGCGTTACCGTCTCCATGATCAGAATCATTTTCAGCTACCATGTGGATGTTACTGGTGAGTATGACATCATCTACACTGTCAGTCACAGCTTTAGACTCAACTATATTTTTTGAAATGGTTAAATGGTCAAAAGTGGAACTTGAAGCAGCAATACTCATGCCAGCAGAAACTGCACTAACACCACCAGACAACATCATCTCCTCCAACTACGAATGAAGCTACAGATTGCGCTGTAAAAAACGTTGATGGAGAAATCCCTTTAGCGACATCAGCTATGCACGTCTGTGTACTACCACACCCACAGATAATCTTACCACTGGCAGCAGTGCCATGGCCAGAAACAGCTTTGCTTGCATGTCTGTTTGCAGGCATTCTGGGGATCACCAAGAAAATTGTAAACCAATTTAGATTTTGGAACTTTCAGTCTGGTCCAGTAGATGGGAAGCCCAAAAAAACAACTGTGGCTTACAGGTGGAGATTGGGCACTAAACAGATGCAAAGGCACAGACAGATTAGATTGCACTGCACAGTCAAAAAAAAGATGCAGATGCAGACTCAAAGTGACAACAACACCTTAACCACTGCTGCTCACAACAGTCACAATCCAAATCCAATATGGAAAAGAGTAGCTTTTGCTGGTTGGGGGCGGGGACAGTGCACTGCAGTAACAGTCCAAAAACAAGATACCAAAATCCTGACCACAAAGCACTACAAAATCAGGCAGCTGTGGTGGATAACAGGATAACAGATAGAAGATATACAAAACATGACAGCTAAAGGGGAGGTTCTGATAATGGGAGACTTCAACATGCCAGATACAGATTGGTCAATACCAGCAGGAACATCTGCCAGAACTAGACTCATAGTGGATTCCCTGCAGGGGGAGGGCCTCAAACAACTGGTACAGCAACCCACAAGAGACAGGGCTATCCTAGATCTAGTACTGACTAACAAAGAAGGGATCACAGATCTCCAGGTAGAAGGTCACCTGGGGGCCAGTACCATCACATGGTGAGGTTCAATTTGGCTACTACATCTAAATCATCCCATTCCAAGGCAAAAATATGGGACTTCAGAGGAGCTGACTTTGATAAGATGGCCAACAGAGTTAAGCTAGCCCTGGCAAAAAGAAACACAGGTGAGGAGGTACAGGCAAAGTGGGCAAGCATTAAGGATAATACATGAAGCAACATCCCATTGTGTTAGACAGAAAAGGGAAGTGCAAAAGAAGGAAACCACTTTGGTTCTCAAATACAGTAGCAGAAAAGGTCAGAGCCAAAAGGCTGGCCTTCAGAAAATATAAAGGGAACACAGCGGGATGAAGATAGGGGCATACCAAACTGCCCTAAGGGAAGCAGGTAAGGCAGTAAGGCAGGCAAAGTCCCAAACTGAGGAAACACTAGCACAAACAGTAAAGAAGGTGACAAGACTTTCTATAGATACATTAGTGAAAGGAGAAAGTCCAGAGGGAGTGCTAAGCTTAATGGAGAAAAGGGAGCATGTGAGGAGGAGGACCCTGTAAGGCATCTATCCTAAATAGATACTTTTGCTCAGTATTCACTGAAGAGAAGGTAGGGCAGGGCCCACAGCTCAACATCATGGACACAGGGGAGGGAGGTGAGCACTACTCCCTTCACAAAAGAAAGGGTCCTACAAGGCTTGCTAAGCTCAGGGTGGATAAAGCAATGGGACCTGATGGCATACATCCCAGGGTACCTAAGGAGCTAAAGGAGGAACTAGCAGAGCCATTAGCAGAATTGTTTAGTGAGTCTCTGAGCACAGGAGAGGTCCCAGAAGACTGGAGAAGGGCTCATGTGATCCCACTCCACAAGAGTGGTAGCAGGGAGGAGGCGGGGAACTACAGACCGGTCAGTCTTACCTCAGTAGTGGGCAAGATTATGGAAGCACTCCTTAAGGAAAGGATAGTGCAACACCTGGAATCCATAGGGCACAGGATCCAAGACAGCATGGGTTTACAAAGGAAAGGTCCTGTCAAACTAATCTCATAGATTTCTTTGACTGGGTAACCAGAGTGGTGGACCAAGGGGGAGCAGTTGATGTCGCCTACCTTGACTTCAGCAAAGCTTTTGACACTGTTCCACATAGAAGATTGATAAATAAGCTAGGTAGGCTCGGGGTGGGTGAGAAGTTGGTCAACTGGGTGGCAAACTGGTTGACTGGCAGAAAACAGAGAGTGGTGGTAAATGGTATACAGTCAGAAGAGATGCAAGTCACAAGTGGGGTACCTCAGGGATCAGTCCTGGGGCCAGTCCTATTCAACATCTTCATTAGTGACCTAGCAGATGGACTAGAGGGTAAGGCTTGTCTGTTTGCAGATGACACCAAGATCTGCAACAGAGTAGATGATCCAGATGGGGTGGGCAGAATGAGAAGAGATCTGGATAAACTAGCAGAATGGTCAGAAGAGTGGCAACTGGGATTTAATGCAAAAGTGCAAAATCATGCACATAGGGAAGAGAAACCCAAGCCACTTATAGGCTGGGAGGAGTTGCTAGCAGTCACAAAGGAAGAAAAGACTTGGGCATCATCATCACTGATGACCAAATCATCAAGCAGACCTCTAAAGCAGTAGGTAAGGCTAGGGGTGTGTTAGGGGTGTATTAGTAGGGTATCAAAATGTCGAAGAGGAGGTAATAATCCTCTGTACAAGACATTAGTTGAGCCCCATCTGGAGTACTGCGTGCAGTATTGGAGCCACACCTTCACAAGGACATTAACCAAATTGAGGCAGTCCAGAGAAGGCAACTAAAAATGGTGCAGGGACTGCATCAGAAGACATATGAGGACAGATTAACGGAGCTCAATATGTATACCCTGAGCAAAGGAGGAGAGAGGTGATATGATCGAGACATTTAAACACCTTAAGGGCATAAACAAGGTGGAAAGAGTCTAACATGTTTAAATATAGAAAAATAGCAGGACAAGAGGACACAGCATGAGATTAGAGGAGGCCGATTAAGGGAGATGTGAAATTCTTTTTCACAGAAAGAATTGGTAGATGCATGGAATGGCTTACCACAAGTAGTGGCTATGAATACAGTGCAGGGCTTCAAACAGGCATGGGATAGGCATAAGGGGCAATACAAATGACTATGAATAGATAGGTCACTGACATCATAAAGGCCGATGGCACATTTATAAGGTAGAAAAAAAATGGGCAGACTGGATGGGCCTTCGGTCCTTATCTGCGTCAACTTCTATGTTTCTATGTTTCTATGTTCACACTGCTACAATTACTCTGTGACATAATAAAGGGTGTCTGTGATTTGATGGCACACGTCGCATACACACTCACACACTCCACACACGCTACAAGTAATTTGAAAACTTCAGTAATATAACCAAATCTTTTCAACAAACTGAAATTATGCACTGCTGCACCACAAAAATCATTAAAAAATGTCAAGAATTACTGAAAATATTACTGTGTGTACATTAACACAGTTATACAACAAAATATAACCAAAACAAAAAGACTGCCTTTTTCTCCCAGTTAATCTACCAACATGACACAGATATAGCCCTCCCCCAAAGCACACTTCAAGTGTCTGTCAGTATACAGACTAAATGTTCAAAATTAACATTCAAAATCTACACACAAACAATAAACACTTTATTATATGAGTACAGAAGGGATTCCTACAATCAATGTACTATGTTTTGAGCCAAAAAAAATGGCTCAAAAAGGCCTTTTTAACAGCTTTTATAGGGTTTGAATCATAGAGCTCTGACAGCAAACTGTCTCCAGCTACCACTACACACACACTACACAGAACTGAGGCTGTGCAGAACAATCTAGAGCCCATGTGACCTGCAATCCCATGAATCAATGCAAAATTCACCTTAGAGCTCAATCACAAGGTGAAGTGATGCGAAGTACATTGAAATCAATGTACTTCACCTAAAAATCGGCTCAGAAGTGGTTGGGGGAAGGTGGAGTAATGCAAAGTGCTTTAAAATCAATGACTTCCCGATCCTCATTATGACCCAAAGTACTCTGCTTCATGTTGCAGAGTACTTCGCAGATTCCTCACTGCCCTGCGAATTGCTTCTCAGAGTGAATTTCAGCCACTTCGCCCACCTCTAATGGGAATTGAGCTAGTGCATTAGAGATATGATGTGTGCAAATTCCTGATATTCAGCCACCAATATGCAAATGTGGCCATAATTCATGCAAGACACAAATGGGGCCATTTGCATGTCATTATGGTCCCATTGACACATTAGGAATTGCACTGCACAACTCCCTTTTTTGAATATAGCCCAGGGGTGCAGTTCTGGGGTTGCGCCGGTGCAACTCAGTTATGCCAGGTGCAACGCCTCTTAATATCTAGCCATTAAATGTTCAACATTGTGGTATGCGTCAAAATAGGCCTATTTAGGCACTTACCACTTTTTAGAACATTTAGTGTCCAGTTGAGGCCAATGATGCACATTATTAAAAGCATCCATAAGTGAAAAACAACTCTTCTCTTGATGAGGTTCTGTAGTGGTGCAGAGGACCAGACACAGGACTGCAAAGCCCACGGTTCCAAGCTTGGGACCAGGCTTCACATTGTTTTTGCACCTAAAATGAAGCCAAAAAAATAATGGCGAGCCTGATCTCAAACTCAGGACCATGGGCCACCAGAAGACCACATCAGTGGAGGTGTTTTTTTTTTTTACTTGACTTTTGAAAGTGTGACATGTGCTAAAATAAGCTATCCTTTTTTGGCACATACCACATTTTCGAATGGAAGATGACAGTGCACAACCTGAAGAGGTAAGTATAGGGTAAGGGGGTGGTGGCTGCACAGTGGGAGGGTTGGGATAGGGTAGGGGGATATCGGTGACAATGAGGGACATTTTTTTTTCAGGGTAAAAAAAACATTGGGGGACTATTTTCTTTTTTACAGGAATAGATCAAAACACATTTTAGAACACTGGAGATGGGGCCCACTTGATGTTGTCACATGTAAAAGCAAAGGAGCTGCTTGGGGGGCATCTGACACTGGAAGTGGGCATCCAGGTGTCAGAATAAAATATTTAATTAAATCAACAATAAAGAGGCTTGGGGGGATGGTGCCGCATAACAGGGAGGGATGTGGAAGGGTGCCACTGGACACCAGGGACATTGGCCAGTGACTGGCTGGTTGGGGGAGTGCCACTAGACACCAGGGAAATGGTAGCTCACTGCTAAGCATGCAGCCCACAGCATGACCTGAAGCTGCAGCTGCACAAGTGAATTGAACCCTGCTGTTCTCATACAGAGAATACAGAAGAAGTGGTCTTCTTGCACCCAAGATTTTGGGTGCAAACAAAAAGTCTTTCTGGCCAGTGTAAATCAAAAAAACATCAGAATGTGGCTTAATGGGTCCCCTTTAGCAAAGTGTTGATGTTTTTTTTTTAAATGACATTCATTTTAACATGTTTATTGTTTATTGAGTACTAGGAATTAATACCTTTGAGCCAAGGCTCTTTTACAAAGGTTCCGCGTCAAATTAGGTACAAGCAATAAGGTTACAATGAATGACACAAGTAAAGTACATTTGTGGAATACTATTCACATAGACTGAACAAATATCAAAAAAGAGAAGAAAACATTAGTGCAAGGACAAGTAATTACGAGGTGAAACACATTAAATCAATAAGCAATCAAATGGGGGGGAAGCAGGAAGATAATGTGAAGAATAGGGCATATACAAGAAAGGAGGGAGGAGCCAACCACAGGTAGTGGAAAGGAATCATCTACCGGGCCTTTGTCAGGTAATGAGGGAAGAGAGCAACAACTTAACTAGAGAGGAATTAGTCAAAGCAGTCACAGGAGTTAGAGGTGGTAAGGTGAGAGAATAGACTAGATTTAAAAGCACCTAGAGAGGTAGCGGAGGTAATAGAGGTGCTAAGTGCATTTAGCCAGGAAGGGGCATGATAGACAAATGATCTCTGGCCCTGGGAAGTCCGGCAATGGGGGACCTGAAGGGGCTGATTTTCAGATCTTCTGGTGGGTCGAACACTTGTGTTCTGGCATATCAGGTCTTGAATGCAGGGTGGAGTGAGGCCCAAGATGGATTTTTTGGCCATAAGGCAGGTAAGGTACTTTAGGCAGTTTGAGAGTTGAAGCCATCCAGTTTCAGCATACAGTTCGCAGGTGTGAGTATGTTGATGAGCACCAGTGAGCAACCGACAGGCCTTGTTAAGGGAGGTTGTAATACATTTAAGCGCACTTGTAGAGGCAGACCCATAGACAATTAGGCCATAGTCAACAATTGAGATGATTGAGGATTGAATAGCTAGCTTCAGTGCTGGTAAGGTGAGAAGCTGTCTGTTCCGGTACAATATCGAGCCGCTGATTGATAGTTTTGGCTATGCTATCGATATGGGTTGCAAAGGTGAGTCCCTGATCGAAGGTGATTCCAAGATATTTGAAGGTAGCCACCTGTTCAAGAGTGGATCCCATGGATGTGTTGATGGTGAGTGGTGTTTGCCTTTTCTTGTTTTGTGGACTTGAGAAAAGCATGGATTTTGTTTTTTTATGGTTTAGGACTAGCTTATGTGTCATGAACCACTTTTCAACACCAGCAAAAGCATGCTGGAGGCTAAGGCATAAGGGGATAGGATCTTTATGAGAGGATAGAATCACAGCATCATCAGCGTAGAGAATAATTTGCTCGGAGCAGGATTTAGGGAGGGAGTTTAGGAAAAGGCTGAAGAGGAGAGGGCCTAGGATAGATCTCTGTGGAACTCCCGAGAGGACAGGCTTAGGTTCTGAGAGCACACCTGCTATTTTTACAACTTGGGAGCGCTGTGTGAGGTAATTTTTAATCCAGGCCCCTGCGCCCAGGGAGAGCGCAAGAGATTGCAGCTGACTGATGAGTAGGCCATGATGTACCGTGTCAAAAGCCTTTGTTAGATCAATGTACACAGCTCCAGTTAGGAGTCCCTTGTCCAAGGCCTTGTGGATAGCGCCTGAGAATTCAAGGAGGGCTGTCGATGTGCTATGTCCGAGTCTGAATCCATGTTGCTGGGCACAGAGGATGTTATATTTCTGCAGGTAGTCCATAAGCTGGTCTGCCACAATACATTCAAGAGCTTTTGAGAGGGGAGGTAATATTGAAATAGGTCTATAGTTGCCAGGCAGGGACTTGTCACCATTTTTGTGCACAGGAGTGACAATTGCAGCTTTCCATATACTGGGGATCTTACTGGAGCAGAGGGAGAGATTGAATAATCTGGTGAGGGGGAGTAGAACTTCATCCAAAGTAAGGGACAGTATTTTAAGGTCGATAGAGTCACTGCTTGTCCGAGATTTGGAGATTGCCTTCTTTATGTATTTATGGACTTCGTGTGCTTCAACTATTTTGAGATGGAAGGGCGGGATGGTTGGAGAGGCAGAAGGGGATATGGGGATAGGAGTGTCTGTGTTAGAGAAGTAGTCAGATGGGAGGACACCGCTGAGGTCAGTGAATGTCTCATTAAGGGTATTTGCGATGACCAGCGGGTCAAGGGTAGTAGTACCATCAACAGTAAGTATAGTAGGAGAGGACTTAGCCTGCTTTCCTGTGATATTTCTTAAGTTGTCCCAGAAGGATTTGCCTTCCCCCCCCCAGGAGTTGGAGAGGGCATTCTTGAAGTAAGAACTTTTCATCCGGCGGGTCTCTTTGGTGCAGTGATTTCGAGCCTGTTTGTACTTTAAGATGTCAGACAGTGAGCCAGTGGCTCTTGCGATAGCCCAGAGGTGGTCCCTACCTTTGAGAAGTGACAGTAGCTTGGCAGTGAGCCAGGGATTCGAGAGCGCTTTCACTTTACATTTTTTTACAGGTGCATAGGAGTCACAGGCAGCATTGAAAATGTTGATAAAGTGATTAAGGGCTACGTCAACATCTTGAGTGTTGTACATAGGAGACCAATCCTTCTGCCTAAGATTTTCCTTGAGTTGAGTAAGGTTGCCGAAAAGGTAGTACTCTACTAGAGATGGTTATAGGAGGAGATTTTCTGAACTTATTTTACCAAGTACATTTTATGGGAGAGTGATCGCTGAGAGAGTCTGGGAGCACGGCAACATTATTTATTCGAGTAGGGTGATTTGCAAGGATCCAGTAAATAAGGGTGCTGTTCCCAGATTTATAGTTTTTCCTAGTGGGTGAATTGATCAGCTGTGTGAGATTTGCAGCAAGGATAGCATCCTTAGTTGACCCTGAGTCAGGTGATAGCCAGTTAATATTGAAGTCACCAAGGAGTAGGAGCTCTGCCTCAGTAGGTTGAGATCGGACAAATTCAAGTACAGTCAGGAGACCAGCCCTTGGATCTTTTGGTGGAATATAAATAGCAGTAACCGTGAGGACTTTGTTGTGGGCACCAAGAAGTAGCTTGATTGGGAGGAGTTGAACAGTAGTATCAGTGGTGGAAAACGGGACAGGGAGGCATGTGAGATAATCCTTTATGTATATAGCACAACCACCACCCCTTTTTGAGGTCCTGTCCAGCCTGAATGGTTTGTAGCCTTGTAGCGATATGGCATGGTCAGGGGTGTTAGGTGTCAGCCAAGTTTCAACAATGGCCAGGATGTCAGAGTTATGTTGGCTGGTAAAGGTTTGAAGGGAGGCCAGTTTAGGTAGGAGACTGCAGATGTTCAGAGTGATAATAGTGAGCCCCCCCCACCTTGTTGGCTGGTTTTTTTGTGTTATAGAAGATAGGGCCAGGATTTGGATGTACACAGCCAGACATTAGGAGAAGGAGGAGCAGAAGTTTGAGAGTCAAATGCCGCAGTTCATAGTAGATAGTAGTACGTCTCCGCTGATTATGTGAGTAGGACCAGTGCAGGCATCTAGGAACCCAGTGAAAGGCATTGGTCAGAAATAGGTGCCAAGTCGCACCCAGGCCATCACCGTATTTATTCATTATTATACAATTCATTGCCAGATGGCACCATTTAGGGGAGATTACAGTCATACTAGGTGAAGGGTAGCTGGCCATGAGGACCAGAGTACAGTGTGGAGAGGGATAGGAAGAAATTGGAAGATGGCACAGCGTAGGGAGCAAGAAAAGGGCAAGGAAGGGCAGAAGAATATAATTACAAGAAGACATAATAGCTAGGTGAGAGAAGTAAAAGGGTGTGAGGGATATTGGTTGTAACAGTGCAGGAGAGAGGAAATGGGAGAAAGAAGCCAGGGGGCTGAGGGTACACTTAGGTGTGAGACCAGCAAATCACCCAGTGAAATTAGCTATGAGAAATGAGAGTGCAGGGGGAGAGGGAGGGGTTTAGCAAGTCAAACAGGATATGATGAGAGGAGAGGGGGAGGGTAGTAGAGGGCAAGGGGCGGCGACAGGGAAGACTATTTAATAAAGGTCGGGGGCAGGCATAAAATTTCGGCACTGAGCAGTGCAAGTCTATGGGCTCCGAGCCCAGCAAGCCCAAGAATCACCCAGACCAATCAGGAAAAAGGGTCTGAGACCGGAGGCCAATCAGAGCTAGCACAATGCTCTGTAAGCCAATCGCAGCTGATCACTGCTTCCCCAGTCAGAGGAATATCCTTACTCGGCTTTAGGGGTCGGGATGCGGCAAAGAAGCATCGTAGGTGGCGTGGGGGAACCAGGTCCCATCGGCCGTGCCCACCTGGCACCAGGCTAGCCCTCTCTAGGCTACGAAATCTGGAGGGAGGAGAGAGAGAGGAGAGCAGTGAGTAGCTTTATAAATTACACATGTGACATGACAATGACGCAATGGCCAGAAAACAGGGGGAGGGGGGAAATGTAGATTGGATGTAAGAGCAGTGAGGAGGAGGGGGGTTAAGATTCGGGATAGGGCTGGGGAGGACAAAGGAAACTACCAAAGGGTGGAAGGTGTTAGCCAGTAAACGATCAGGTCTGAAAGGATACCTGGCGCCAGTCTGAGGAGACAGCAGTTAGGAAGTGGGAAGAAAGGTGAAACCAACAATAGGTTTAATTTATATATTTATAAATGTGTTTTTTTTTCTTTTATTTATTTAACAGAGGTAGAGGAATGGGGGAAGGCGAGGAGTGGGGCTGCAAAGGGGGGCAGGATTGAGTACAGTAAGGAAGAATAGAGAGGTAGGGTCTGGCTAGCAGCAGTAGAAAGGAACCGGAGTTCAATGTGAGAGACACTCCACAGAGGGATAACTCCAATAAGTAGGGTATGGACACGTCTAAACAGGGATCAACCTGCCTGAGTAACCGTAGGACAGAAGGGAAAAACAGAGAGAGTTACAAGAGGAGAGGCAGAGGTACAGTTTAAGGTGCACAGAAACAAGGAAGATTATGAGCGGCTGCCATTTGCAAGTCAGGAGGGGAGGAGAGACAGCAAAGTAGTAGAAACAGGAGTCAGGTAGCCACAACCATGTTGTTCAGCAGTAAAAACAATTATACAAGCTAATTTCAAATCTATGGCACTAAAGTATACTACAGCTAGCTACTTTCAGACCTACGGCAGGGCTACAAGGCAAGAATAGTCATTTAGGCAGTAACAGAATAGTAAGCAGGTAATTTGTCTAAACAGCCTAATAGAATACTGATACGCAATAGACTTTATATGCAGATTTAAAATAGTAGAATCACGGCTTATTTACAGATTAAAGTGGCGCAATATTGCAAATCAGGGCAAGTAGGCTTTACAGGCAGACAAAAGCAAAATGTCGCGGTTTGAAACACAGTTTACAAATAAAAAAAAAACAGTTTTGCAGCTCTAGGCAAGCTGGAAACTAACAGTGGAACAGCAAGGATTAGAATTAAAATAGAAATCAAGCAGCAAAATGTCCGGTCACAAAATTTCTGCACCGAGCAGTGCAAGTCTATGGGCTCCGAGCCCAGCAAGCCCAAGAATTGCCCAGACCAATCAGGAAGCAGGCTCTGAGACCGGAGGCCAATCAGAGCTAGCACAATGCTCTGTAAGCCAATCGCAGCTGATCACTGCTTCCCCAGTCAGAGGAATATCCTTACCCGGCTTTAGGGGTCGGGAGGTGGCAAAGAAGCATCGTAGGTGGCGTTGGGGAACCAGGTCCCATCGGCCGTGCCCACTTGGCACCCAGCTAGCCCTCTCTAGGCTATGAAATCCAGCTTTAGGGGTTGGGAGGCGGCAAAGAAGCATCGTAGGTGGTGTGGGGGAACCAGGTCCCATCAGCCGTGCCCACCTGGCACCCGGCTAGCCCTCTCTAGGCTACAAAATCCAGCTTTAGGGGTCGGGAGGTGGCAAATAAGCATCGTAGGTGGCGTGGGGGAACCAGGTCCCATCGGCCGTGCCCACGTGGCACCCGGCTAGCCCTCTCTAGGCTACAAAATCCGGCTTTAGGGGTTGGGAGGTGGCAAAGAAGTGTCGCAGGTGGCATGGGGGAACCAGGTCCCATTGGCCATGCCCACCTGGCACCCGGCTAGCCCTCTGTAGGCTACGAAATCTGGGGGGAGGAGAGGACATGTGTTCTGCACTTTGTGTCCCTCACTAATGGCAAAAGAAAATGGTGGACAAAACAGAGCTCTGACACTACAAAACCATATTGTACGAAAATTCTGGTTGATTTTTGCACAAAGAACAGACTGATTTGTGCGAAAAAGACTTACTTTGTGAAAAATAGAACTTTTTGTGCCTGACATACAATTTTTTACTTAGGAAATAATGGGAAAATTAACAATTGTATAACTTTTGAATGGATTAATATTTTTTCTCCAAACTTTCAAAAGGCACATCTATGAGGCAGAGGCTTTCTACCCTGAAAATGTCAGACTACAACCTATAGCAGTTTCTGAGATCTAGGTGAACAAAAAAATGACAAAAAAATGGGTTATTCTGCTTTTTCAACACTCTGTATCTCAGAAACCACATAACATATTCACATAAAATTTGGCACGCAAGAGACATACCCCTAGAGATTATGCATGCCAAATTACAAGCTAATCCATCAAACAGATCCAAAATCATTAAGGTTCAAAAATTCAGGTTTAATATAGAAGTTTCCTTTCACCCTAACTATACTGGCACTACCATGGCAGCTTAATATATGTAACCCCCCCATTACCCAGGGTTACTAGAATCCCAGTAAGACCTAGTGGTAGGCAGGGAAGGCAGCTTGTGAAACTCCAGTTAAATGGATTTCACACTGTCTCACTCTGTTCTCAGTCTCAGCTGAGACTGAGGGATGACATCACCATAGAACTTTCGCAGGTGCATGAGCCGCATTGGAATCTGCAGATGGGAGTTAGGTTAGAATGTTGAGGAGTTTTGAACACAGTTGTGTGTGAGCAGTCTTGAAGAGAGGAGCACAGCACTCTGTGCACAGGCTCTTGGAGCCTAAAGCTCTGATATAGAGCTACTGTAAGGGAGAGGTGTGTGTTTCCACCAAAAAAGGAACACAGTAAGCTGTTCATGAAGTGGTGGAGACAGCTGTTACTGGTCTCTGTGCCCCATCCCTGAGGGGATGGGGGTGAAAAGGTTTGCCTGTCATTCCAGGGGCAACCCTCCTGGTTCCGGCTAGGGAAGATGCTGCCTTATTCCAAGTTGTACTGAGGCAGCAGAATCTGTGGGAAAGAGATTTCTGTGAAGAATTGCCTGTGGGGCACCTGCAACCAAAGGGTGAGTCTGCTATGACATAGGGCCACTGTTCCACCTGAAATGTTGTAAAGTGGGGATTGGACTACTTAATCAGTGGGAGGCCTAGAGGCATAGGCTAAGCTAAGTAGAAGTATGTTCAAGTCCAGCACAAAGAGTAAAGTAAAGTGGGATTGGACTGCTTAATCAGTGGGAGTCCTAGAGGAATGGGCTAAGCCAAGTAAAAGTATGTTCAAGTCCAGCACAAGGGGAAAGCCAAGACATGTAGAGGAAATGTGCCAAGCATTTACCCTTTAATCTACACCGCCAAGCTTTTCAGAAACAGAGTTTAAGTAAGTTCGAGTCTAGTACAAGGGGAAAGCCAAGACATGTAGAGGAAATGTGCTATGCATTTACCCTTTAATCTACATTGCCAAGCTTTTCAGAAAGATATGTTTAATGTCCAGAGAAATGGCCGTGTATGAATTGTGGAAGCGAGAGGTGGGAGACCCCCCCCATCAGTAGTAACCAAATTCACCTCTACGGATTTCCTCTGTGGCCCTTTTACTTTCCCTCAGGCACTTGGCCAGTGCTGAGGAAAATACCCAGATGTGGGATTAAAAGGAAGTTTCCCTTATGGAGGCGAAGGCTCTAAGGTGGTTTAGGGAGCCACCAGAAAATGTGTTCCATGTCAAATGGAAGGTGTTCAAGGAAATATAAGGAAACACAGAAGGAGCAGGACAGAGAACTTTATCAGTTAAAGCAGAAAGAGGCTGGGAAGGCAGTCAGAATAGCAAAGGCCCAAACCGAGGAAAGGATAGCCAATTCTGTTAAGAAGGGGGATAAGACCTTTTATAGGTACATTAGGGAGCGAAGAAAGACCAAAGGAGGGATACTGAAGCTTAATAAAGGGGAAGGAATGTGGGTAGAGGGTGACAGTGAAAAACAGGATACTGAACGAATATTTCTGCTCAGTATTCCCAAAGCAAGGAGGGAGAGTTACCCAAACCAAACAAGAGAAACACTCCAAAGGCGGGGTCGATACCAGTCCATTTACAGAAGAAAGGGTTCTGAAAGAACTGATAAAATTGAAGGTGGACAAAGCAATGGGGCCTGATGGGATTCACCCAAGAATTCTAAAGAACTAAGGGTAGAACTAGTGACACCGCTGACTACTCTCTTTAACAAATCATGGGAGGATGGGGTGGTACCCGAGGACTGGAGAAGGGCAGATGTGATTCCTCTTCACAAAAGTGCGAGCAGGACAGAGGCAGGAAACTACAGACCAGTTAGTTTGACCTCAGTGGTAGGGAAAATGATGGAATCATTTCTGAAGGAAAGAATTGTTGAGTACCTAGAGGCCAATGGGGCACAGGACCCAAGGCAGCATGGATTCACGATGGGAAGGTCGTGTCAGATGAATCTAATAGATTTCTTTGACTGGGTGACCAAAGTAGTAAACCAGGGAGGGGCTGTGGACATGGCCTACCTAGATTTTAGCAAGGCATTTGATACAGTCCCACACAAAAGATTAATTCACAAGATAGCCAGCCTTGGGGTGGGTCCCAAGGTGGTAGCCTGGATAAAAAATTGGCTAGACAACAGGACGCAAAGGGTAGTAGTAAATGGAATACACAGTGAAGAAAGGAGGGTTACTAGTGTGGTACCGCAGGGTTCAGTACTGGGACTGGTCCTTTTTAATGTCTTTATAAGTGACATTGCAGAGGAACTGGAAGGAAAAGTATGTCTCTTTGCAGATGACACAAAGATCTGCAACAGGATTGATACACAAGATGGAGTGGAAAGGATGAGAAGGGACTTGGCAAGGTTGGAGGAATGGTCAAAAGTATGGCAGCTTAGATTCAATTAAAAGAAGTGCAAGGTAATGCACATGGGAAACAAAAACCCAAGGGAAGTGTACACAATGGGGGGGTGAGATAGTGACTACAGTAAAAATAGAAAGGGACCTGGGGGTAATTATATCAGATGACCTAAAGGTGGGCAAGCAATGTGAGAAGGCAGTAAGGAAGGCGGGGGGATACTGGGATGCATAGGAAGAGGCATCAGTAGTAGAAAACAGGAAGTTGTTATCCCTCTGTACAGACAGTTGGTGAGACCCCATCTGGAGTACTGTGTGCAGTTCTGGAGACCCCATCTCCGAAAAGACTAGACAGAGTGGAAGCTGTCCAGAGGAGGGCAACCAAAATGGTGCAGGGTCTGCACCAGAAGACATACGAAGAAAGACTAAAGGAGCTTAATATGTATACCCTAGAGGAAAGGAGGGAGAGAGGGGACAAGATAGAAACTTTCAAGTACCTCAAGGGAATTAACAAAGTCCAAGAGGGTAGCTTCTTCCAGAAAAAGAGATGTACAAGAACAAGGGGGCACAATTTGAAGATAGAGGGGGGACTGCTCAGAGGTAATGTGAGGAAGTATTTTTTCACTGAGAGGGTTGTGGATGCATGGAACAGCCTCCCTGAGGAGGTTGTGGAGTCAAGAACAGTGGGGGACTTCAAGAATGCATGGGACAGGCATAAGGCAGTCCTAGTGGGGGGTAGGAGGAAGTAAGCTGTTGGTTAACTAGGATTTGCAGCTTATCTGTTAGGTAGGAAAATGGGCAGACTAGGTGGGCCAAGTGGTCCTTATCTGCCGTCATATTCTATGTTTCTATGGCCAGTAGGGTAGCCGAGCCAGGGAAATCCCAGAATAGTGTACAAGTTCGGGCTGTGTACCCAAAGCAGCGTGCAAGTCCAGGCTGCGTGCCTGGTGGGTTCAGATCCTGAGGGCTGAAGTGTTGAGGAAGTGTTCTGATTCTTTTTAATCTGCATTACCAGAGGTGTAGCCCTGTGGGGGTCCGTCTATGCTTTGTTTTGTTCTGCTTGGATGTGAATAAAGCCACACTTTAGAATCCCATTCCTGGTATTGGACATTACAGTTATTGCTTCCTGTGTTCGGATTTACTTGGGTGCCCCTGTGCAGAGTAGCCAAACCTAGCCCTTGTGCCGAGTAACCTAGTCCTCCCCGAACCCAGTCCCCACCTGGTACTGCTGTCAGCTTCAACAGCATACCACCTGTCGTTTGCAAAAAAGGCAGGAGTGAGTGGTTACATATATATAGATAATTATATATAAATTTAATTAGGGGACAAACATTGGTGAGCAGGGGGTGCCACTAGAAACCAGGGAGCTATGACAATTCAAACTATCATGGACCTTCATTGTTCACATTCTACACAGTTCAAACAGTAATGATCAAACTGTAAAGAACTGCGAATGGTTATTTTCTGATCAAACTGTCCTTACTTAGCGAGTGATGGGAGGAAATTATTCTTGCCACACTAACTATTATTTAGTGTAGATTTTAAAATACAAATAAAAAAATTTAACAAAGTATATAAAGTAGACCTGATAAAGATCTTGTTCATTAGTTAAAAGGCAGTACTTGGGTAGAAAAACCTTTTTAAAACAGGAAAAAACAAACAAGTTGGCAGAACCACAAACAGTATTACTCTGAGCATGAACAGTAAATCCTCAAAAATTAGTTCAAACTGTTGCAATTTACCTGCCTGTCTTGCAGCTATCACAAAAGCTGTTATGTTTCAAAAATGGTGATATATCTTCTCACCACACTATCCAAAGGCACACCCATACCTCTCAACCTCTTGCCTCATGAATCAGGGACAAGGCTTAAAAAAATCAGGGACAAAGACCCAAAATAAGGGACACATCTTAAAAATTGGCACTGTTCACTCAGAAAGCTGATAGAATGAAAGGACTTGTGTTAAGATGTATTTTCTGAGGAAGAACAAGTCTGTAACTTTAATGTTTGACATAATTTTGGGCTTTTAATCCCCACTGTTCTGTCACAAAAACACAAATTTTACAAGGGACAGAGGAAAATTTTGAGGCAAAATCAGGGACATCCCTGAAAATCAGGGACAGTTGAGAGGTATGGGCACACCCTTGGCACAGGCCCCATCATCCCTGAAAACTCAAGAAAAAATTTCATTCCGTCTGGGCTGTAGATGAGGGAAAAAAATCCCATGTTAACCAATGTGAAAAAGTGTTTTTTACACTCCATGTCTCAAAAACCGTAAAAGATGCCATCATGAAATTTTTCCACATCTTGAATAGGGGTGGGTGAAGTGGGCTCAATTTGCTCCACGAAGTGATTCATGGAGAAAGGTGGATTCACGGACTATTCAGCAACACGAAGCTTCTCATTATAATGAGTAACGCGAAGTCCATTGAGAACAATGACTTTGCGTTACTCTGCCTTCCCAGACCACTACTCCGCCAAATCTTAAAGCAAAGTGCATTGAAAGCAATGCACTTCACCTCACTTCGCCTTGTTTTTAAGCTCCGTAGGCAAATTTTGCAGTGATTCATGGGATTTCAGGTCACATGGGCTCTATATTAATCTGCACAGCCTCAATTCTGGGTAGTGTGTGTAGGAAGCTGTAGGAGACAGTGTGCTCTGAGAGCTGTCTGTGATTGAAACCTTCTTAAAGCTGTTCAAAAAGCTTTTTTGTGTTTTTTGGGGGCTCAATCTTTGGTTCGATTGTAGGAAACCCTCCTGTGCTCATATCATCGAGCATTTATGTTTGTGTGGATATTGAATATTAATGTACAACACTGAGTGTGTGTACTGTAGTAAAAGACAGTGAAAGTGTACTTTGGGGAGGGGCGTATCTGTGGTGTAGGTAGATTTAAGTTGGAGAAATAGTGATTTCTTTGTTTTTTTGGTTATATTTTTGTTATATAACAGACTGTGTTAATGTAGACACAGTAATATTGTCAGTAATTATTGAAATTTTCTTGCTGATTGTGTGTTGTGTGGATCTGGTGCAGCAGTTCATAATTTCATGCTGTTTACATTACAATATGTGGCATATTACTGAACTTTTCAATTTGCTATGCATTACTCGTTCACCATTGTAGACAAACTGTTCTGTGTGTGTGTGTGAATGTGTGTGCAGTGTTGCGTGACATCAAATAATACACCTTTTATTGTGCCACAGACTAGTGTAATTGCAGGCGCAGCAATGTGAACCCGCTATCCACTGCAGCTGCCTGATTTTGTACTGCGATTGTGGTATTTGTTCTTTGTTTTGCTGCTTGTACTGCTATAAAAATCTGCAGTCAGTGCTCCCCCACCCCCACTGGCAAAAGGAATTTTTACCAGATTGGATTGTTTGTGACCTCAGCACCACTGGCTACTGAAGGTTTTTTCATTGCGTGACCATCTCTATCTGTTGCTGAAGCCACAGTTGTTTTTTTGGCTGCACATCCAGCATCCCTCCAATCAGAGTGAACATACCAAAATCTAAATTTTTTTAAATATTGTTGTTGATCCCCAAAATGCCCACAAAGAGACGTGCAAGCAAAGCTGGTTCTTGCCATGGCACTGCTGCCAGCAAGATAGTCTGTGGGTGTGGTAGTATGCAGAGGCAGAAGTGCATTGCTGATGAGAGGAAAGGTATTTCTCCTGCAATGTTTTTTACAGCCCAATCAGTAGCTTCACTCGTAGTTGGAGGAGATGATGTTTTTCCAGTCGGTGGTGTTAGTGTTAGTGGTTAGTGGTGGTGGTAGTATGAGTATTGCTGCCTCAAGTTCGAATTCTGACCAGTGTACTGTATCCAAAAATATAGTGGAGTGTGAAGCAGTGCAAGTGAGTGGCAGCGTAGATGATGTCATACTTCCCAGTGACATCCCAGTAACTGAACCTGAGGATTCTGACGATCATGTCAACGATAGCATACAATGTGATATTCCATCAACCGTGGCGGTTAATGTCACTCATTTTCCATGCTGTGATTCACAGTGTGGTGAAAAAATATCAGGTGATGGTGGTGTAGATGATGATGATGAATGTGATGATGACAATGATGTTGCTGTGGTTGCAACACGCAGTTCACATGCCAGCATCCAAGCAGAAGATGTGAATGTGTGTGATGTTGATGAATATGGTGATGATGTAATTGACCCCAGTTGGGAACAGGAGAAAAAGAAATTCAAGGTGGCTATGTCTGAGTCTGTTTGCAGTAACCCTCCCCCCATGTAAAAACCTGTGATTTACCAGTTTCAGTCTATGATGATGGCCCAGTAATAATGATAGGTAGTTGTGGTAGCCAATTGCAGTGCAGGTGTGCAGTGCCTGAAACATCACATGCCCCCCACTTCAATGCTTAAAAGAACGGAGTTAAATAAGCAGCATCATGGACATGTTAAAAGAAGATTATCACAATCCCTTGTTTGTGATTTTTTTGTTCAAGATGCAAATGATGAGTCAGTTGCAATCTGCCTGGTTTGCCATGTGCGTGTGAGTCGAGGTGAAAAGAGGAGTAATCTGGGCACGGGAGGACAGCATACACATCTCAAGAACAGGCACATGGTACTGTGGACCCAGCACAAGATGGCAGCTAATACCATAGTGGGGAGTTCACCCTCGTCAGCAACCATAACAAGCATGTTATCCCCTTCCATGACTGTTAAGTCCAGTAGGAAATTAAACGTGTGCAGTTGTAATTAATAAGAGCAGAGGATTACTACAGGCATGATGAGGTGGAGGAGCATAATGATTTTGAAATGTTGTCCAGTGCTGGTGAGAGTAGCAGTTTTGGTGATGGTGGTGGTGAATGCAGTATGTCTAGAGCAAGTGGTACATCAACCCAGGTTAGCAAATCTGGGAAAATAACTGCATTTCTGGGTTTGTCATCATCACCTGTGCAACCGTCTTCATCAAACATCCACACTCCACCCCCTGCCAATGCCATTCAGAATCATCACAGAGCAGAACCATTTGTCAATGTCATCACACCCCATGTAAAATGTTTAAGTCAGCCCACGTTACAGAGTGTTTTTGTGCATAAGCTGAAGTACCCCCGGAATCATACAGTGTCACGTGAACTTATTGCTGCTGTAGCTGAAATGCTGGCAATTCATCTTTTGCACTACTCCTTTGTGGAGAATTCTGGGTTCTGGTGGTTTGCTGCACGTGCCTGTCCAAAATGGAAAGTCCCATCCAGGACATACTTTTCTACCCGTGCTGTCCCGAGTTGTTCCGTACTGTGTCCGACTCAGTAAGACATGCCCTTCAACATTCCTCCTCTCCATTCATCCATTTAAGTATGGAAATGTGGACAAGTGGCAAAACAGCGGGGAGTTCATATTTGTGTATAACTGCACACTGGATGCAGGTGCCGAGGGTCATTTGTGATGCTGGTAGTGTCACTAATCAGTGCAGTAAGGTGGATTGTCGTGGTAGCAATCTTCCATTAATTCAAAAGCATGCAACGATTGCAATGCACAATGTGACCTGATCACACACTGGTGAAAACATGTTGGACGTGGTACTGACTGAAACTGACAAATGACTGAACCCCCTGTCCCTGAGAGCTAGGTTCATAGCAAGTGACAATGGGTCAAATGTGATGAAATGCATCATGAATGGTGTTTTTATTCATGTTCCATGCATGGCCTATTGTTTAAATGTTGTGGTACAGGAGTTTCTGCAGCACCCTGATGTAAAGGAAATGCTGACTGTTGCACGACGTATCTACTCTCACTTTTCACGATCTGGAAAGGCCTGTGACCAACTGTGGCAGATGCAGATGCAAAACAGCCTGCCTCAGCACCGCTTGAAGCTGGAAGTTGTCACCCAATGGAACTCCACTTTATACATGGCAGAGAGGTTGTATGAACAATACAAAGCCATCTCAGAATATCTTGTGATGCACACTAGCCATGACAGTTCCGGGGCCTCCATGTCTATCACGACCAAACAGTGGCACCTCATGGACTCTGTAATAACAATTTTGTGGCCTTTTGAAGATGCCACACAGGCAGTGAGTGGTGAGTCTGCCTTCATTAGCCAATCAATTCCACTGCTGCGGGTGCTGAGGCAAACATTGGTGAATGTACAGCATGGCCTTGATGTTGCCGGAGACAGTGCTAGCAGTATGTTGCTGCAACACATGCTGACAGTATTCGACCAGAATCATCACATTGTGAGCATTCAACGTAGTGACAACTTTGCCATAGCAACAATGCTGGACCCACGATACAAATGTGGAATTGCATCAGTACTGGATGGAGGGCCGGAACAGGTAAAAAATATCAGTGGTCAGCTGGCGCACTTGGTTCATGGGGCACAGAAGTCATGTGCCAAGGTCAGCAAACCTCAGCAGCATAATCCAGCTGAAGGTGTACCTGGAGGACCAGAAGGATATTCTACAAGGGGAAGGAGACTGTAGTTCCAGGTGGTCTATCATACAAAGTGGCTGGTGTCAACCCACTTTGGGAGGCTTGTACCAAGTGGGGATTTGTGAAATAAATGATTCTGGAGAACAGGGTGATGTATCAACCACTGGACTTAGTGCGGCACAGAGAATGGTTGAGTCATATTTGTCTGAAAACAGGCATCTGACAATAACTGATAATAACTCTTTTGTACTGGAGTGGAAAGGTCAGTGAATGGCCAGAGCTGACTGCAGTGGCACTGAAGTATCTCACATGCTAACCCTCCAGTGTAAGTGTTGAGAGGGTATTCAGCTCAGCAGGTGCAATAGTCAGGGATCGTAGGACAAACCTGTCTCCTGCAAATGTTAGTTTGCTAACATTGATTAAAATGAATGAGAGGCACATACCAGCACAGATTGCAACCTCGGTATTCATACCCCGGCCTAGTCATGGTGGTTTTGGTGATGTGGAAATGGACCATCCTGCTGGCACTGGCAGTGGCAGCATGAAATGGCCCACCACTGACGTAGATGATGACAAAATTGAGAAAGAATTTTCCAGTGGTCAGTCTTCAGACATAGATGACTGTGAGGGCTGCTTTCTTTATGAGGATGATGATGTGGTTAATGTTGGAAGGTTTTAACTAAAGTTGTTAAAAGGTGGTGTGTCCCCCCCAGACCACCACCACTACCAGGATTGATGTTAGCCACTGCCACCACTGAGCATGAGTCTGTCTGCCCCCGGACCACTACCACCGGGACCGATGTTAGCAACTGCCACCACTGAGCATGAGTCTGTCCACCCCAGACCACCACCACTGGGACTGATGTTAGCCACTGCCACCACCACCAGATGCAGGAAGATATAACAGAGAATGTCATCATGTGCCGCAGCTATCACCACCAGCACCCAACACCAGTGTCATTCAGACAATATTCCCCATTACATTTACATTTACCATGCCAAGGCAGAAGGAGTCAAACAGGAGACCACATCCATAAGCCACAGGCACAAAGCTTCTTGATATTTAAACTATAAAGTAAGCATGTGTACTAATGTTTGTTATGCTATTTAACTTCCTTTAGTTGTATGTTTTGTTTTCTGTAGCTTTTGAGAGCCGCAATGGTCAAACACATACGGTACACTTATTTATTTTTTTTTTTTAACAGGTTAACAAAAAAAACTCTCCTTCGCTGAAATTCAGTAAGAATGGTACTGCAGCTGTACCATACAGAGGAACCTATGGAATATCCATTTGAAATCCATTCTGGAAAGTATAAAGATTTTATTTCATCCGTTTCATTTTTTTAGAAAGACTGCATCAAATGCGACTGACTACATTCATAAACTAGGTGACGTGTACGTCACCAAAACTATTTCTGTAAGATATCATTCATGCACTGTATTCTGAACTTGCAGCTGTGCAGCCATGACCATGACAGTGCTGAAGAAGTTGCACACAGGTTGTGTTACTTGACAAGATGTGATTTTGAAATGTAGCTTGACTTGAGATTGAGAACCAGAGACAAATTATAATGAAGTTGTAAGAAGTCATTCATTTCTTTTTTAAGAAACTTCCAGATGCTTTGTTGTTGTGTCAAAGTGGCCTTATCCAAAGAAGTTCTTCAACATCAGTTCCACCCCCCCCATGGGCTGGGGCACACATGCAATAAGCAGAAGCCATTTCATTCGATGACCATGACCATCACTAACAACCAGACTCGAGAAGGGTGCAGATGAAATCTGTGAAGAAGTAACCAAATAAGAAACCATTTGAGGCAAACCTGCAAATATGCTTCTCCCCACCCCCCAAAAAAAATACTTACCTTCATTTGCTTGAGAGTTATCCATTTCAAAATTTCTACGCAAAAAGTTCTCATCGAGCATTGAAATGTACACACCAACAGTATCTGTGACCTATGATACAGAACAATACCATGAGTACATGCCCATGTCAACCCCCCTTCACCAACAAAATACAGAAATATATATCTATATATATCAACTCACCAAGGCTACTGTTAGTGTACAGACAAAGGGCACCCTTCCATCCAGATGAGATGATCACATTGCATTTGCTGGAATCACAGCACACATTGGACCAGCAACAGTTCTCTCACAGTCATCATTTTATTCTGGGGGACTTTGTATGTGCTGAAACAATCCCATTTCACTTTGTTACCACTTGTCAATTTTCAGGACACAAGGCAGATGCATTTTGGTCATGCAGAAAAATTCTGGGGACTCTGTGCCACCACTGCAAGCATGGCTGAGTGCGCCATTAATTCTGGGGGGACTTTGTATGTGCTGAAATGCTCCCATTTCATTTTGTTACCATTTGTCAATTTTCTGGATCAAGGCAGATGCATTTTGTGTGTTGTGTGATTGTGAACTCATGCTGTCATACTGACATTATCAATTAAAGCAGCAATGCAAGAATGTGGTGACAATTTTGAACTGTACTTTTTTTATGCTATTTTACACTGCCAGCCACTAGTTACCTCCGAATCATGACTTGCATGATACACTTCTTTTCACAATTTCTGTCTGCTTTACTTAGTTGTCTACTTTTTGTCATGTATGAAAAATAATGAGTACATCCTTCAATATTGTTATGGCCGGGTTTGTATTTATCTGCAGCTGTTTTTCAATAAATATTGTTCTGTGGGGTCATAAAACACTGCCAGCTGCATAACTGTTAATTTATAAAAGAAGTGATATATAACAACTAACTAATGTGATGGAGAAAAGCAGTGGAAAATATTGATAAATACCTGGTCAGCACCATATTAAAAGGAATGCTCCTTTCATTATTTCACACATGAAAAAAAGGTAGTATAACAGACTCAAATACTGGAAATCATAGTATCATACAAGTCAGGATGTAAGTAAAGAAAGTTGTAACATAGCATTAAAAAATATAGGTCAGAGTTCTCAACAGATTGTTGCACTGCTGCTTTAGAGAGATTCACCATGTTACATTGTTATGGTGTTGCACCTAATGTGTGGGTGCCTTACTTCCAGGGGACTCTTTCTTGCTCCACATGTCCTTACATAGTGCAATACATTTCTGTTGAAACCACCCGTAATTTTATTAAAGTGTGTCATGACACAGAGGAATTCCTGTTCAGAAAAGCCACCAAAATTCTGGCCACCTTTTTTGGCAACGTTAGGAAGTGATGCCAGGGGGAGCGTGGCTGCATGCATCACTGTAGTGAATGTCTGGCAGCTATCCGAATGTTTCTTTATGTTATAATGTTCAGTTTATGGTGAAATGTGGGCATGTTTCCACTAACAAGGATCTTGCTACTGGAAACGACTGCACGCTTCACTACAAACTGACCATTACAACATAAAGAAACATTTGGAAAGCTGCTGAGACAATTGGACATTCACTATGGAGAATGCACGTGCTCTCCCTAGCATCACGTCTAACGTTACTGAAAGGGCAGAAATTGTGTAACTTTCTGAATGGGAATCTCCACGACGTGACACACCTTTAATGAAATTATGGATGATTTTCACAGAAATGTATTGCACTATGTAAGGACATGTGGAACAAGAAAGATTCCCCTGGAAGTAAGGCACCCATATATCAGGTGCAATGCTGTAAGCTGACGAATCTCTTTTATGTCTATTTCACAAACAAAATAGTTATAGAGCCTCAGTAATTTTTACTTTGTGTCGGGACTCATAAATCGGATTTTAAGTGTTTTGCAAAAGCATGAAGACTGAGCAATGCGAGTATGTTGTGCTAAACTGCATGTGTGCTATCAGTGTTCTTTTCTGTGTCTGGATACATTGTCCAGCTTCATGCAAACATATATATGGTAAGACTTGTTGCATTATCAAGAATAAAGATAACAAAGAATACCTGATGTATATTTTATTGGTACCATCAGCACCAGCGGACTAAGTTATATGATATTTTTTCAAAGGTATCTGGTCACTGTGTTCCTCAGTCACTCACAGTGCACACATGACTTTGCGGAGATTATAGCACAAAAAACACATGCTCTCCTAAAAGTTATGTGTACAGTATGTGACTAAGGTGCATTCTGGTAAGATATCTCTGAAAAAGTATCATATCACCTAGTCCACTGATGATGATGGTGAGTGGTGACAATAAAATATACGTTATTCTGCTTGCTATTCTTCATAGCATAAACACTGCAACAAGCCAGCAACAGCAATATATGTTTGCAACATGCTGCACAATGTCTGATGTCACACACACACACACACACACACACACACACACACACACACACACACACACACACACAGGAAACAACACTGACTGCACACATGCAATTTAGCACATCGTACTTGCACTGCTCACAACAGCTTGTCCACAAGCACTCCACAACGGAAAGTCAACATTACCGAGGCACTGCAACAACAGAAGGGCAAATGTCTATTATTAAACAAGAAAACAAACACACAAAAACAGTACAACTCAGTACCGGGGGGAGGGGTCAAGGCAAAAAAAATCCCTTAATGGGGGATTCAATGGTGTTTGAGCAGCAGGTGGAGCACTTTCAGTATTTGCAGCTGCTGTTGCTGGATTCGATCCACATGCTGCTGCACAGCACCCACCCTCTCACTGCTTTCCTTGAGGGCTTCCCACACCAGTGCAATAGTGCAATGTTGACCTGTGTTGCAGGCACTGTGGCAGGGACCGCTGCAGCTGGAAAGCCAGGTAATGGTGGCAGTGGAGAGGGTGGTGCTGGTGGCTGTGGTGGAGATGGTGGAGCAGCTGCTGCAGTTGCCCTCCTCCTTCTGCAGTGGCAAGGCACAACTTCACTCCCTGCACGCTCTGCCACTGCCACAGAAGGGCCAGCAAGTGTACACCTGGCCTCTTCAGTGGCAGCCTGCCACTCCACCTTGTGGTGGTTTGCCATGTGCATGCGCTGGCCACCGATCCCCAAATGTGTCTCCTGGGGGCCATGGCACACCAGCACAATACACAGATGGCAAACCACAATGGTGCTGTCTCCCCCAACAAAGTAAAAAAACTGCTACACTGGGGAGCTGCGGGGTGAACCAGATATAATGCTGGAACCACCTACATTTACCTGGGACTCCACCTGTGGCTGTGGAGGTGGTGGAGGTGGTGCTGCTAGAGTCCCTGTAGCTGCTACTGGTGGTGGTAGTAGTGGCAGACTAGGTGGATGTGCAGCCACCGGTGGCACTGGTGCTGCTGCTGCTGCTTCCACAGGAGTGGAAGCAAAACCCAAGAGTCTGGAGTGGTCCAGTAGCACCCGACCACCCCCACATGTGCACAGTCCTCTCCTCTGCCTACGCCCATGGGCCACTGACTCTCCTCATCCTTGGTTCATCACGCACAAGTTCCCGACTGTCATCGATGCCTCAATACTATGACCTTCACCCACACTCACAGTCTCATACTCCCAGACACGCACACACACAGTCACACACACACACAAAACAAAACTTATAAAAAAAATTCAGTAGCAAGAAAACAATGTCAAACACAGTACAAAAAAAATAAAGAAGTATCTTTTAAAAAAGCTGTTTTTTTTGTGCTCAAAATCACAATGATGCAACTTGGAAACAAACTCTTCTCTCTCACCAAAAAGGCTTCCTCCTTCTACAACTGCAAAGGAGAAAGTGAAACATAGAAACATTGAATTTGAAGGCAGATAAGGACCACTTGGCCCACCTAGTCTGCCCATTTTCCTACCTAGCAGATAAGCTGCAGATCCTAGTTAACCAACAGCTTACTTCCTCCTACCCCTCCACTAGGACTGCCTTATGTCTGTCACATGCATTCTTGAATTTCCCCACTGTTCTTGACTCCACGACCTCCTCAGGGAGGCTGTTCCATGCATCCACAACCCTCTCTGTGAAAAAATACTTCCTCACATTACCTCTGAGCCATCCCCCCTCTATCTTCAAATTGTGACCCTTGTTCTTGCACATATCTTTTTCTGAAAGATGCTACCCTCTTGGACTTTGTTGATTCCCTTGAGGTACTTGAAAGTTTCTATCATGTCCCCTCTCTCCTTTCTTTCCTCAAGGGTATACATATTAAGCTCCTTTAGTCTTTCTTCATATGTCTTCTGGTGCAGACCTTGCACCATTTTGATTGCCCTCCTCTGGACAGCCTCCACTCTGTTTATGTCTTTGTGGAGCTGGGGTCTCCAGAATTGCACACAGTATGCCAGATGGGGTCTCACTAACTGTCTGTACAGAGGGATAACAACTTCCTGTTTTCTACTATTGATGCCTCTCCCTATGCATCCCAGTATCCCCCCAGCCTTTCTTACAGCTTCTCATATTGCTTGCTCACCTTTAGGTCATCTGATATAATTACCCCCAGGTCCCTTTCCATTTTTACCGTTGTCAGTATCTCACCCCCCATTGTGTACTCTTCACCTGGGTTTTTGTTTTCCAGGTGCATTACCTTGCACTTCTTTGCATTGAATCTCAGTTGCCATATATTTGACCATTCCTCCAACCTTTTTTTTTAATTCAACATACTTTATTAAGCATATCGCAGAGCAACAACATTTGAGGATTGAATGCAGTACTATCAATGTACACTGCCAAGAAAGCCATACATAGAATAATGAAATAAAATGAAATAAGAGTCAGAGAAATTAAAATCAAAAGAAAGAAAAAAAATACACAAACCCCTCTCCCCGAAAGTCCCCCTCACCTCCACCCCCCCGCGGTGCACTCTCCTATCCTTATTGTCCTAAAGTTAACAAAGGAATAGCAAAAGCAGTCATTGAGATATAGTTAGAGAGGGAGGAGAGGTTCGTGAAAACAACAGGAGAAATCATATCAAGATAAATACAGAGCATATAACTTCCCCCAATTTTTGTTTAAAGATGAGAGGCGATGGCCCACACTCGCAATTAAATGTTCAAGGCGGAGTGCAAATGATATTTCATGCAACCATTCCACATAGGAAATGGTAACTTGATCTGTCCAGTGTCTAAGCACTAGCTTTTTGACCGCCATAGAGATTAAAGCCACGTGAAACCGTCTTTCCTTCACCGGAATTCCGGAATAATCTCCCAAGATACCTATGACAGTGGAGAAAAGGCCCTGTAGACCCAATAAAGGGTCCAGAGCAGATTCAATTTGCTTCCACAATGGGGATATCCTTTCACAGGACCACAATATATGAAAGAGCGAGCCTTCCTCTTTATTGCACCTAGAACATGTGCTGGAGGTAAGCCTTTTCATTCAGGCCAATTTTACTGGAGTATAGTCCATATTATTTAGGATACAGTATTGTGTAAGTCTGTATCGGTCCTGGGTGAGATATGTGTATAGGCCTGTCCATATTGTATGCCAGTTAATAGCTTCATCAGGGAATGAAACCTGCCAGACCAGAGAACCGGCAATCGAATGAGACTAAGAGAAAGTGAGAATCAGCTTGTATACCATGGAAATGCCATGGGATTTACAAGCCAAAGTCTTTATTTGTTTGAGAAAAGCTTCAATATGAGAGGGGTTACACTCTTTCCCCATTACCTTAATTAGTAGGTGCTTAAGCTGTAAAATTTGAAAGACAGCCAATGACTTAAGGCCCAGCTTAATGAGAATCTCCTCGGTAGATAGTATAGCACCATTTGAGTAAAAATCTGCCACTGTAAGCTCAGGGGGAAGAGATAGCCAATGCCTAGTTATGGGGGCTCCCCCTATTTTGAGATTCAAATTGGCACATAGTGGCTGAGAAGGATCCGAACTCGAACATACCTTATAGAATCTGAACATTTGAGAGAGAACTCTTAGCGAGGTACCGATTGGGAAGGGCTGCAGGGATTTTGGCAATTTTTTAAAGGGCGTATAGAAGAGCGACAAGGGGGCTACATTATGGGTAGTGAGAATGTCAGCCTCTATAAGTAACCAAATAGGAACATAGTCGTGATGAGCACAGAGATCAGTTAACGAAAGCCATTTCCCACACTTACAGAGGTGACAGACCCAATAGTAGAACAAGAAGTTAGGGAGACGCAAGCCCCCCATCTCCTTGGATAAAGAGAGCTTACTGTAGGATCTTCTAATCGCCTTGTCCTGCCAAATAAAAGAACTAACGTCAGAGTGGATGCGTTGGAAGAAGGACACGGGTAACCAGACATCCAACATATTTAATGGATAAAACAATCTGGGTAGAACGTTCATCTTGATGGTATTAATTCTACCCCAAAGCAAGAGAGGGAGCTTCTTCCATCTTGATAAGTCTTGTTGAATGTTGGACCATAGATCTTCTAAATTAAGTTTGCGGAGTAATGGTAAATCCGAGGTAATATAAATGCCCAAGTATTTAATGGACTTGGGAGTTCATTTCATGCCAAAATCACTGAAAGCTGAGCTATATGTTAAGGAGTTAAGGGGAAAAATTTCAGTTTTAGTAATATTGAGTTTATAATTTGAAAATTTCCCAAAAGTGTCAATAATATGCAATGCTTCTGTTAAGGAGGAGACCGGATCTGAAAGGTGAAGCAATATGTCATCCGCATAAACCGAAAGGGCAGGAGTCCTATCACCTATTGGAATGCCAGTTATTATGGGGGAGGAGTTTAATCTCCTAATCAGGGGTTCGAGATATATATTAAAGAGAAAAGGGGAGAACAGGCAACCCTGTCTTGTGCCCGAAAAAGAGGGAAAGCCTCGGACAAGACTCCATTACAGTTTATTTTGCCTGAGGAGAGGAATATAGAGTCTGAATCCATTTGATAAAGGTATTAGGAAAGCCATTGTCTGCAGTAGCCACAGGAAGTTCAATCACTCTATCAAATGCTTTTCAGCATCGAGGGATATGAGAGCCATTGAAGAGGGGGCGGTCTTAGCCACCTGAACCAGGTACGATAATTTACGAAGGTGGTCAGCAGGTGTTCTACCTGACACAAACCCAATTTGCTCTGGGCTAAGAAGTGGAGTCCATACCTGTTCAATTCTGCTAGCCAGTATCTTAGCCAAGATTTTAATGTCACAGTTTAACAAAGAAATGAGACGATAACTCACGGGAGATTGGGGTGGTTTGTCTGATTTGAGAAGAAGGATAATAGAGGCTTCTAATAAGGATGGATCTAAAGCCTGTCCTGAGAGCATATATTGATATAAACGTAATAAGTAGGGAGCAAGATCTTTAGTGAAAACTTTGTAAAAGTTCGAAGGGAAACCATCTGAATCAGGGGCCCTATCCGAGGCAAGTTTATGGATAGCAGACAAGATTTCCTGAAGAGATATAGGAGCTGATAAACTAGCTTGTTGTGAGGGAGAGAGAGTAGGTAATGGTAAGGCAGATAAATACTCAAATAATTCGGCCTGAGACGGGGATACAAGACGCTGGCTATCAAGGGAAAGATAAAACTGCTTAAAAACGGCAGTTATGTCTCTTGGGTGTATTTTAGTGGTTCCATCCAGATCATTGATCGAGGGAATAAATCTGGATGATTCTAGTTTCCTCAGACACAGTGCCAGAAGATGACTTGCCTTCTCCCCTGCTCTATGTATTTTGCCTTAGTTCTTAAAATAAGAAATTCTGCTTTTTCTGTACTAGACGAGAATACTGATTCCTTAAATTCAACAAAGATTTTAGCACATCAGGGGAAGAGGAAGAGGTAAGAGAATGTTCAAGTGTGTGAATCTGACCCAGAATGGAAATAGTAGCCGCCTCTCTCTTTCGTTTAAGAGTGGAGAGAGCCTAATAAACTCGCCTCGCAAAAAGCATTTTAGGGCATACCATTCATGGTCCTTCCTAGCAACCGAACCCTGGTTATTTGCAATGAAAAATTGGATCATATCTGAGATCCTGGTAATGACGTAATCCTCCTTTAAAGCTGCATATTTAAACGCCATATTGAATCCCTTTGGAGGTTTTGATTTAACATAACTGTGACTCATGTTACAGCATGGTCCGATATAACAATCAGTTCTAGGGTGGAATCATTAAGACCGTGTATAAGAGAATGACTAAGTAAGATATAATCCAGCCGAGACCAAGTGGAATGCACTAGAGTGAAATGAGAAAGCGCGGGTCTCAGGGTTTAAGAGACGCCAGGGATCGCACAATCTGTTAGTATCAATAAATCTGGCAAGAGCCCTTTGGGTTTGAGTAAGGGGCTTAGGCAAGGAATTAGATCTATCCAAATCTTTTGTGGGTGGCAGGTTCCAGTACCCTCCCAGGATTAAGGGGAACATCGAGAACTTCTGTAGTTCGGTCGATAATTCCTGAAAAAATATAGGATTTCCCCCCACAAGCCCATACACACTCCCCAGGACCAATTCAGTGCAGTTCAATAATCCTTGGACTAAAACATGTCTCCCCTGTGGATCAGCGATTGTTGTTTTGGGTTGAAAGGCTATCGCCTTGTGAACTAAGATAGCAGTACCACCACTGACAGATGAATTACCGGCAGCCAAAACTTGCCCAGTCCCAAGTCTGTGCAAACCCCCCATTTCCCCAGGGAGCAGATGAGTTTCCTGAATGAAAGAGATATGGGCATTCAGTAATGATAAGTGTTTCAAGATCTGAACTCTCTTGTTGAGATCACGAGCCCCTCTTACATTCCAAGATATAAATTTTTTCAAACCTGTAGCCATTGGGTATTATACCAAACAATGCATAACCAAAACAATATACTATGAGAGTGCACCGCTAAACCCTTCCCCACCAATCTTACATACATTTTATTAAACTGGTATTCCCACAAGACCCAAGAGGAACCCCAGAGCATACTATTGACCATGATGACAACTGCAAGATATGGGGAAACCCCATCATCAACAGTAGAGAACAAAGGATCACCATAGTTACCAACCCTCCCAAATCCCCCCAAATAACTATTTACAAATATCCCTCCACCTAGCTTTGACACCATTAAGGAAGCTACCTTTTTGTTCAATGGTAGAGAGCCCACAAGTACCCCATTATAACTACCCTCAATACTACTAACCTGATAGAGAATAATAATTGTAATAAAAGCCCGCTCTGGGAACCCTTCTGACCCCAACTTGAGTATTAATGCAAACCAGCCTAACATGCCAAAAGGGATCCCCAGAATACCAAACCAACTAGAGCAAGGAGCGAGAGTAATTAGGGTACTACCCCCCATACTTCAGGATGTGTGGTGGGTTACTTTCCAGCCAAATCCTCCTCCCACCCCCGCCCTCTGAAGAGAAAAAAAAAGGTGTATTGGCTTTAATCTATGAATTGAACTGGAATACCCCAACAATATGTAAGCTACATGCATGCTACATATAATACTTCTTATTCCTGCGAAAACCAGAAGTGAAGTAAATTCATCTCCACATTCTCCGACAAAATTTGTAAATAAGCGATATGAGCGTATGGTAGACAAGATTATCGAAAATGCAGAGAAAAAGTTCCAGAGATAGGTATATCAAGAGGAGTGGTGAGATAATGAGAGAGACCTGAACAATAAGGGAAGGTAAAAGGACTGAAATCCTATACAGAGAGAGAATTCGAGAGGAGACAAACACCAATATATTAATCGTAACATAATTATCTCCCTAAACACCAGAAATCAAGAAATAAAGAAAGAAACTGAGACAGCCCATGAGAATAGTTTGGGTAGTGAACAGGAGAATAGGTAACATGAGTCTTTCCAGAATTATATGCATATCATAATGACAAAATCATCACCAAAAGATAAAAGCATAACAGGCAGCTTCTCGAATATGCAGGTGTTCTCCTGGGGAACCATATTGGAAACGGGCCAAACTATCCAGTCAGAAAAAGTCCCCACTAGAAACAAATGGCAGCAAGAGAAGGGAATCTGAGGGAAAATGGTGCCTCATTGCCACGCAGAGTCCTCCAGATCCACAGGCCATCCTCCGCCTCTCTCCTCGGTCGGCGTCATCCTCACCACACCGGAGAAAAACTCCCCTCCCAAAGACGTCTCTCAGAACAAGCTCTTCATTGGTAAGCCAGCCAAATAGCAAAAGGTACAGTCAGAGTAAACAGTTCTTTGATAGCAAGAAAGCAAGAATGCCATCCTAAGATTGAAATAATGCAGGCAACTTCTTGCAGAGATCGGTTTGGGCCTGTTCGGCCGAGTCATATGATAGCCATGCTCCATCCACTAAAACCTGCAGACGTGCTGGGTATGCCATGCGAAATTTAATACTGGCAGCTATCAGCTTGCTGACTATGGAGTGAAAGGAGGCTCTTTTCCATTGGGTTTCTAGTGGCAAATTCTGAGTAATTCTTAGGCGCTTGCCCTCCCATTGTATAGATTGTAGATCTCTGACTTTGGCCAAAATGTGCTGTTTTTCAAGATAGTTGAGAAAACGAATGATCATCGGGCGAAGGGAGGCATTCTCCTCCGTTTTTGGATGTAGAGACCTGTGCGCCCTTTCTATTAAGTAGGTAAGGTTATGTGGGGAAGGGCCCACAATCTTGGTGAAAAGTTTCTGGGTAAATAAAATTGCAGAGGGACCTTCTACTCCTTCTGGCAAGCCAAAGATCAAAATATTGTTCCTCCTGCTGTGCCCCTCTAGATCCTTGGTTTTGAGCTGCAGTTTAGAGATTTCTTGCCTGAGCTTTGTGATTTCTGGATCCGTCCTGTCCCTCCAGGCCTCTAGAGAGTAGGTGCGAGCCTCCGTGTCTGCCGTGCGAGTTCTGAGTTCAGCCATTTCAGTGTGAATATATTTTAGATCAGCAGCGATATCCAGGAGCGTCTCCTTAAAAGGTTGCAGCTCTTGCAAAAAACACTCTTCTGAAAGCGGTGTTGATGCCGCCAATGTAGTCGGTTGTTTAGCCGATAGTTGCTGGACAGGTTTTATCTTCTTTGCCTGTCTGTCAGGCGAGACCTGGGGCGTGTGTCTGGGTAAGGCCGTTTTCATCTCGACCTCCATCTGTGCATGTTAAAACAATAGATGCTACCGAAAAAACAGCCAACAAGCTCCGTTAGATGGGCAGTAATATAGTGATGTAGAGGATACCCTGAATTACCAGCTACAAAACACTTGATGAAGTTAGATTATCAGCCGGGGAAGCGGGAGCCAAGGGAAGCAGCAGCTAGCAAGCCCAGACCATCACGTGATCTCCCCATTCCTCCAACCTTGCCAAGTCCCTTCTCATCCTTTCCACTCCATCTTGTGTATCAACCCTGTTGTAGATCTTTGTGTCGTCTGCAAAGAGACATACTTTTCCTTCCAGTTCCTCTGTAATGTCACTTATAAAGACATTAAAAAGGACCGGTCCCAGTACTGAACCCTGTGGTATCCCACTAGTAACCCTCCTTTCTTCACTGTGGACTGCATTTACTACTACCCTTTGCGTCCTGTTGTCTAGCAAATTTTTTATCCAGGCTACCACCTTAGAACCCACTCCAAGGCTGGCTAACTTGTGTATTAATCTTTTGTGTGGGACTGTATCAAATGCCTTGCTAAAATTTAGGTAGGCCATGTCCTCAGCCCCTCCCTGGTCTACTACTTTGGTCACCCAGTCAAAGAAATCTATTAGATTCATCTGACATGACCTTCCCGTCGTGAATCCATGCTGCCTTGGGTCCTGTGCCCCACTGGCCTCTAGGTACTCAACAGTTCTTTCCTTCAGAAGTGATTCCATCATTTTCCCTACCACTGAGGTCAAACTAACTGGTCTGTAGTTTCCTGCCTCTGTCCTGCTCCCACTTTTGTGAAGAGGAATCACATCTGCCCTCCTCCAGTCCTCAGGTACCACCCCATCCTCCCATGAAAGTAACTGCTTTTCTCACTCATTTCCTTCCTGCCTGACTAAAGCATGTAACTTAGAGTACTGTAAGCCATGTGATGTGTGGGGGCTGCCTATATTGTTGTCACTTCACCATATTTTGCATTAAGGCAGAATTACAATGCAAAGTCATAATGAGAACATGAAGTGAGCACTTTACAGAGGGCATTTCACGTTGCGCTCCCCCAACACAAAGTGTCCATTTCATGTCCATTTCGCCGGCAAATTTAACATTTGCTGCATCTCTAATCTTGAAGCACTGGCAGAGTGAGCATGCATGCCAAATTTGACCTGTTTTGTCAAAATATGCAAAAGTAATTAGGGTAAAAATTTTGAATTTAACATAGAAGTGCCAGTACAACCCTAAATATAGGGCTGCAGTATATATATATATATATATATACATACAATAGGAGTGAGTGGTAAATGAGTGAGATAAAACAGTGTATCATCCACTGCAATGTGATATTTTTATCCTCTGCTCTACTGTGATGATATCAGCCATTTACACGCACAGGTCACAAAAGGTCATCACTCTAGGCAGCTTTCCCCTCAGCATGCAAGAAACACCTGTGCTGTTACCATAGACACAAATGCAGAACCACTTCAGAGGCCTCACTGCTGCCTACAGCTAACTCAGTGAGCATTACAAAACACTCCTATCCCCCCCAACTTCCAGCTCATTACTGTAACTGCAGCCTGAATTCTAAACAGCACAGCTCCACAGAACAGTCTAAACTACTGCCTGCAGCTAACTCAACTACCATTGAAACACACTCTCACTTGTTCCTCAAACTCTGATTCTCATCCATTACAATTACTGTGATACTTTCAGCTTGACTGCAGCCAGAATCCTAAAGAGCACAATTTCACAGAACACTCTGCACTCTGCCTGCAGTTAACTTAATTAACACTGAAAACAATATCAGCTGTTCTGACACTCTGCCTCTCAGCTCATTACAATTACTGTGATGCTCTCAGCTTCATTGCAGCCAGACTTCTAAACAATACAGCCTCACACAATTATGCTTCTCACCTGCTACCTAAAACTAACTTATTTAGCATTGCAAAACATACTCATGTGTCTCCCAGAGTTTATAACACTGCCAGTCCATTCAGAAAAGCTCACACATGGAATGAGCAAACACATAAACAGGAACAGAACACAAGACAGCATAACAAAACTTTCAAAACTCTTGGCCCTATTGTATATATTGAATACATGATGGGCAGATAGTGTGCTATGGCAAATATTGTCACTCCTGCATCGTGAGCTCTGTAAGATATCCAGAGCCCACGATGCAGAAGTGACAATATTTGCCAAATCACACTCATGCCCATTATGTACCCCTATCTATCTATCAATCTGTCTATCTATCTATCTATCTATCTATCTATCTATCTATCTATCTATATATACATATATATTTTATGCAAAAATCTTTATTAATGCATCAGTTAGGGTTATTCCACAGTGAAAAAGTAGGAAATTTGACATTAGGGTTCCCACCCATGCACCCCACCCCTACCCTGGCCTCAACAACAGGCATTGGACTGTGCGTTGGGGTTGTAGGCTCTAACTCTCACCCCATCCCATATGTAAACAAGCTGAGGTGGTGCTGTGTAGGAGAATGGTGTGAGAGTTAGGGCCAATGACCCCAATGCACATCCCAATGCCTGTTGGTGAGGCCAGGTGGGGGTTGTGTGCAAGGGGTGGGAACCCTAATGTCAAATTTCCTCACTTTTTTCACTGTGGAATAACCCTAACTGATGCATTAACAAAGTTTTAAAAAATAATGGCAGCAGTATGTTCCCCTGGCCTGGATTAGGCAAACACAAGTGTCAGTATTTATCAAGGGCCAGTAAAATTTGAATTACGTAGTTTTTCTAAACCACTAATTGAAAACAAGATGGTCACCACACAACAGTACTGAGGGCACTTGCAACAGAAAAAGTACTTTCATTGATGAATCTGTCACTGTCGGATGGAACATATATTTTGTTTACCTTAGGACATAATGGGAAACTTTAAACTTTAATAACTTTTTAACAGATTAATATTTTTACACCAAATCTTCTAAAGGCACTTCCCTGAACCAATCTCCATATACCCTGAAAATTTCAGACCAGATGGACAAACCATTTGGGATGTGGAGATGAGCAAAGATTTTGCAAAGGTTGAGGATCTTACACACTGCTCTGCAGCTCTGCAACAGCAAATCCGACTGGAACAAAACTTTCCAGATCCAGAGATCGATGATACAACAATGTGCATGCCAACTTTCAGGTGAATCAGACAAATGGTTGCAAAGTTATTAAAGTGAAAAATGTGGGGTTTAATACAGAAGTGGCCGTGCAACCCTAACTATACCTGCTCTAACATGCAGATATAATCTATCTATCTATCTATCTGTCTATCTATCTATCTATCTATCTATCTATCTATCTATCTATCTATCTATCTATCTATCTATCTATCTATCTCTACATATATAACTTTTTCACAGACCGTAGCCTGAGAGGACAATCAGTACATCAATAGGTGTGGCTAAATAAACAGAAAAATTCAATACTACAAGTCCAGAACAAGTCCACTTAATTCAAACAACTTTTTCTCTCTTTAAAATTGAAACCTTTTTTATTTTCTTCTGCCTCCACAGTTGCAATCTAACCTGTAGCTCACCACCTTTTATTTATGCTGCATGCCCCCTTTTAGTTCTGCCACATGCCCCCTATACACCCGTCAAAATAAACAAGCATTTGTCAATGCTGAACATTCGCTAGCAGGTATTTGCAGTGGTGTTTGGTACGTATGGTGCTTTACCCAAATGCCCTGTGTGATTGCTGGTATTTGCATAATAAATGTTCAGCATGACCTTTTTGTTACCCCCATTGTGCGCTACATAGGCAGAAACACGTTTTGGGCAGGATGTGAAAAATGACAGCTGTACTGCTCATAAGGAAGTGTGGTAAAATGGCAATGTTGAAAATCTGGAGTGGAAATATTGAAAATTCGCAAACCTACGAGCGTGCGTGGGAACTGTGCAAAGCACACTCGTAAAACGGTCATTTTTAGGAATTTTTTCACCAAATTTTCAACATTGCCATTTTAAAATCTCTGCTAATGAACAGTGTCACTGTGATTTTCTTACTGTGTCCCATACATTGATTTCGCACACCGACTGCACCATTGTGCACTACATGGGCGGAAACACATTTTGGGCAGGATGTGAAAAATGACATCTGTACTGCTCATAAGGAGGTGTGGTAAAATGGCAATGTTGAAAATCTGGAGTGAAAATATTGAAAATTCGCAAACTTACGGTAGCGTGGGAACTGCACAACGCCGCTCGTAAAACAGTTATTTTAGAATTTTTTCACCAAAATTTCAACATTGGCATTTTAAAACCTCTGCTAATGAACAGTGTCACAGTGATTTTCTTAATGTGTCCCATACATTGATTTCGCACCGACTGCACCATTGTGCAGTACATGGGCGGAAACACGTTTTGGGCAGGATGTGAAAAATGACAGCTGTACTGCTCATAAGGAGGTGTGGTAAAATGGCAATGTTGAAAATCTGGAGTGAAAATATTGAAAATTTGAAAACTTATGCGCGTGTGTAGGAACTGCACAACGCACGCTCGTAAAACAGTTAATTTTAGGAATTTGTTCACCAAATTTTCAAGATAGCCATTTTAAGATCTCTGCTCATGAACAGTGACACTATGATTTTCTTAATGTGTCCCATACACTGAGTTCGCACAGCCACTGTGCCATTGTGTGCTACATGGCAGAAACACATTTTGGGCAAGATGTGAAAATGGAAGCTGCACTGCTCATAAGGAGGTGTGGTAAAATGGCAATGTTGAAAATCTGGAGTGTAAACATTGAAAATTCATAGAAACATAAGCGTGCATAGGAACTGCTCAATGAACACTCGTAAAACAGTCATTTAGGAATTTTGTCACCAAATTTTCAACATAGCCATTTTAAGATCTCTGCTCATGAACAGTGTCACTGTGATTTTCTTAATGTGTCCCATACATTGATTTCACACACTCAACTGCGCCATTGTCGCTACATCGGCGGAAACACGTTTTGGGTTGGATGTGAAAAATGACAGCTGTACTGCTCATGAGGAGGTGTGGTAAAATGCCAATGTTGAAAATCTGGAGTGAAAATATTGAAAATTCGCAAACTTACGAGCGTGCATAGGAACTGCACAACGCAGACTCATAAAACAGTCATTTTTATGAATTTTTTCACCAAATTTTCAACACAGCCATTTTAAGACCTCTGCTCATGATTAGTGTCACTGTGATTTTCTTAATGTGTCCCATACATTGAGTTCGCACACCGACTGCGCCATTGTGTGCTACATGGGAGGAAACATGTTTTGGGCAGGATGTGAAAAATGACAGCTGTACTGCTCATAAGGAGGTGTGGTAAAATGGCAATGATGAAAATCTGGAGTGAAAATATTGAAAATTTGCAAACTTATGCTGCTGTGTAGGAACTGCAACGACGCTACAGAAACAGTTAATTTTAGAATTTGTTCACCAAATTTTCAAGATAGCCATTTTAAGATCTCTGCTCATGAACAGTGACACTATGATTTTCTTAATGTGTCCCATACACTGAGTTCGCATAGCGACTGTGCCATTGTGTGCTACATGGGCAGAAACACATTTTGGGCAAGATGTGAAAAATGGAAGCTGCACTGCTCATAAGGAGGTGTGGTAAAATGGCAATGTTGAAAATCTGGAGTGTAAACATTGAAAATTCGCAAACTTACAAGCGTGCATAGGAACTGCTCAATGAACACTCGTAAAACAGTCATTTTTAGGAATTTTGTCACCAAATTTTCAACATAGCCATTTTAAGATCTCTGCTCATGAACAGTGTCACTGTGATTTTCTTAATGTGTACCATACATTGATTTACGCACACCACGCCATTGTATCGCTACATCGGTGGAAACACGCTTTGGGCAGGATGTGAAAAATGACAGCTGTACTGCTCATGAGGAGGTGTGGTAAAATGCCAATGTTGAAAATCTGGAGTGAAAATATTGAAAATTCGCAAACTTACGAGCGTGCATAGGAACTGCACAACGCAGACTCATAAAACAGTCATTTTTATGAATTTTTTCACCAAATTTTCAACACAGCCATTTTAAGACCTCTGCTCATGATTAGTGTCACTGTGATTTTCTTAATGTGTCCCATACATTGAGTTCGCACACCGACTGCGCCATTGTGTGCTACATGGGAGGAAACATGTTTTGGGCAGGATGTGAAAAATGACAGCTGGACTGCTCATGAGGAGGTGTGGTAAAATGGCAATGTTGAAAATCTGGAGTGAAAATATTGAAAATTCGCAAACTTACGAGCCCGCGTAGGAACTGCAGAACGCACACTCGTAAAACAGTTATTTTTAGGAATTTTTTCACCAAATTTTCAACATAGCCATTTTAAGATCTCTGCTCATGAACAGTGACACTACGATTTTCTTAATGTGTCCCATACACTGAGTTCGCACCGACTGTGCCATTATGCTACATAAAGTGGAAACATGTTTTGGGTAAAATTTGAAAATGACAGCTGACTTGTTTATAAGGAAGTGTGGTAAAATGGCAATGTTAAAATCTGAAGTGAAAATATTGAAAATTCGCAAACTTACAAGCGTGCATAGGAACTGCTCAATGTACACTCGTAAAACAGTCATTTTTAGGAATTTTTTCACCAAATTTTCAACATAGCCATTTTAAGACCTCTGCTCATGAACAGTGTCACTGTGATTTTCTTAATGTGTCCCATACATTGATTTCGCACACCGACGGCGCCATTGTGCGCTACATGGGTGGAAACACGTTTTGGGCAAGATGTGAAAAATGACAGCTATACTGCTCATGAGGAGGTGTGGTAAAATACCAATGTTGAAAATCTGGGTGAAATATTGAAAATTGCAAACCTCACAGCTTGCGTGGGAACTGTGCACGACGTTCAGTAAACAGTCATTTTAGAATTTTTCACCAAATTTTCAACATTGCCATTTTAAAACCTCTGCTAATGAACAGTGTCACTGTGATTTTCTTACTGTGTCCCATTGATTTCGCAAACCACTGCACCATTGTGCACTATCATGGGGAAACACATTTTGGGCAGGATGGAAAAATGACAGCTGTACTGCTCATAAGGAGGTGTGGTAAATGGCAATGTTGAAAATCTGGAGGAAAATATTGAAATTCGCAAACTTACGAGCGGTAGAACTGCACAACGCTCAGAAACAGTTATTTTTAGAATTTTTTCACCAAATTTCAACATTGGCATTTTAAAACCTCTGCTAATGAACAGTGTCACAGTGATTTTCTTAATGTGTCCCATACATTGATTTCAGACACCGACTGCACCATTGTGCAGTACATGGCGAAACACGTTTTGGGCAGGATGTGAAAATGACAGCTGTACTGCTCATAAGGAGGTGTGTGTAAAATGGCAATGTTGAAAATCTGGAGTGAAAATATTGAAAATTTGCAAACTTATGCTGTGTAAGTAAACTGCACAACGACGCCTGTAAAACAGTTAATTTTAGGAATTTGTTCACCAAATTTTCAAGATAGCCATTTAAGATCTCTGCTCATGAACAGTGACACTATGATTTCTTTAATGTGTCCCAATACACTGAGTTCGCACAGCGACTGTGCCATTGTGCGCCATATGGGCGGAAACACGCTTTTAGGGCAAGATGTGAAAAATGGAAGCTGCATTGCTCTATAAGGTGTGGTAAATGGCAATGTTGAAAATCTGGAGTGTAAACATTGAAAATTCGCAAACTTACAAGCGCAGTATAGGAACTGCTCAATGAACACTCGTAAAACAGTCATTTTAGGAATTTTGTCATCAAATCTTCAACATAGCCATTTTAGATCTCTGCTCATGAACAGTGTCACTGTGATTTTCTTAATGTGTCCATACATTGATTTCTCAACACCAACTGTGCCATTGTATCGCTACATCGGTGGAAACACGTTTTGGGTTGATGTGAAAAATGACAGCTGTACTGCTCATGAGGAGGTGTGGTAAATGCCAATGTTGAAAATCTGGAGTGAAAATATTGAAAATTCGCGAAACTTCTGAGCGTGCATAGGAACTGCACAACCAGACTCATAAAACAGTCATTTTATGAATTTTTCACCAAATTTTCAACACAGCCATTTTAAGACCTCTGCTCATGATTAGTGTCACTGTGATTTTCTTAATGTGTCCCATACATTGAGTTCGCACACTGACTGCGCCATTGTGCTACATGGGCGGAAACATGTTTTGGGCAGGATGTGAAAAATGACAGCTGGACTGCTCATGAGGAGGTGTGGTAAAATGGCAATGTTGAAAATCTGGAGTGAAAATATTGAAAATTCGCAAACTTACGAGCCCGCGTAGGAACTGCAGAACGCACACTCGTAAAACAGTTATTTTTAGGAATTTTTTCACCAAATTTTCAACATAGCCATTTTAAGATCTCTGCTCATGAACAGTGACACTACGATTTTCTTAATGTGTCCCATACACTGAGTTCGCACACCGACTGTGCCATTGTGCGCTACATGGGCGGAAACATGTTTTGGGCAAAATTTGAAAAATGACAGCTGCACTGCTCATAAGGAAGTGTGGTAAAATGGCAATGTTAAAAATGTGAAGTGAAAATATTGAAAATTCGCAAACTTACAAGCGTGCATAGGAACTGCTCAATGTACACTCGTAAAACAGTCATTTTTAAGAATTTTGTCACCAAATTTTCAACATAGCCATTTTAAGATCTCTGCTCATGAACAGTGTCACTGTGATTTTCTTAATGTGTCCCATACATTGATTTCGACACCGACGGCGCCATTGTTCGCTACATCGGTGGAAACACGTTTTGGGTAGGATGTGAAAATGACAGCTATACTGCTCATGAGGAGGTGTGGTAAAATACCAATGTTGGAAAATCTGGAGTGGAAATATTGAAAATTCGCAAACCCACGTAGCTTGCGTGGAACTGTGCAAAGCACGTTTCGTGAAACAGTCATTTTAGGAATTTTTCACCAAATTTTCAACATAGCCATTTGAAACCTCTGCTAATGAACAGTGTCACTGTGATTTTCTTACTGTGTCCTATACATTGATTTACGCACACCACTGCACCATTGTACATGGTGGAAACACATTTTGGCAGGATGTGAAATGACAGCTGTACTCTGCATAAGGAGGTGTGGTAAAATGGCAATGTTGAAAATCTGGAGTTAAAATATTGAAAATTCGCAACTTACGAGCTGCCGTAGGAACTGCACAACGCACGCCTGTGAAACAGTTATTTTAGGAATTTTTCACCAAAATTCCAACATTGGCATTTTAAAACCTCTGCTAATGAACAGTGTCACAGTGATTTTCTTAATGTGTCCCATACATTGATTTTGACATCGACTGCACCATGTCAGCACATGGGCGGAAACACGTTTTGGGCAGGATGTGAAAAATGACAGCTGTACTGCTCATAAGGAGGTGTGGTAAAATGGCAATGTTGAAAATCTGGAGTGTAAACATTGAAAATTCGCAAACTTACAAGCGTGCATAGGAACTGCTCAATGAACACTCGTAAAACAGTCATTTTTAGGAATTTTGTCACCAAATTTTCAACATAGCCATTTTAAGATCTCTGCTCATGAACAGTGTCACTGTGATTTTCTTAATGTGTCCCATACATTGATTTCGCACACCAACTGTGCCATTGTACGCTACATCGGTGGAAACACGTTTTGGGTTGGATGTGAAAAATGACAGCTGTACTGCTCATGAGGAGGTGTGGTAAAATGCTAATGTTGAAAATCTGGAGTGAAAATATTGAAAATTCGCAAACTTACGAGCGTGCATAGGAACTGCACAACGCAGACTCATAAAACAGTCATTTTTATGAATTTTTTCACCAAATTTTCAACACAGCCATTTTAAGACCTCTGCTCATGATTAGTGTCACTGTGATTTTCTTAATGTGTCCCATACATTGAGTTCGCACACCGACTGCGCCTTTGTGTGCTACATGGGAGGAAACATGTTTTGGGAAGGATGTGAAAAATGACTGCTGGACTGCTCATGAGGAGGTGTGGTAAAATGGCAATGTTGAAAATCTGGAGTGAAAATATTGAAAATTCGCAAACTTACGAGCGCGCGTAGGAACTGCACAACGCACGCTCGTAAAACAGTTATTTTTAGGAATTTTTTCACCAAAATTTCAACATTGGCATTTTAAAACCTCTGCTAATGAACAGTGTCACAGTGATTTTCTTAATGTGTCCCATACATTGATTTCGCACACCGACTGCACCATTGTGCAGTACATGGGCGGAAACACGTTTTGGGCAGGATGTGAAAAATGACAGCTGTACTGCTCATAAGGAGGTGTGGTAAAATGGCAATGTTGAAAATCTGGAGTGAAAATATTGAAAATTTGCAAACTTATGCGCGTGTGTAGGAACTGCACAACGCACGCTCGTAAAACAGTTAATTTTAGGAATTTGTTCACCAAATTTTCAAGATAGCCATTTTAAGATCTCTGCTCATGAACAGTGACACTATGATTTTCTTAATGTGTCCCATACACTGAGTTCGCACAGCGACTGTGCCATTGTGCGCTACATGGGCGGAAACACGTTTTGGGCAAGATGTGAAAAATGGAAGCTGCACTGCTCATAAGGAGGTGTGGTAAAATGGCAATGTTGAAAATCTGGAGTGTAAACATTGAAAATTCGCAAACTTACAAGCGTGCATAGGAACTGCTCAATGAACACTCGTAAAACAGTCATTTTTAGGAATTTTGTCACCAAATTTTCAACATAGCCATTTTAAGATCTCTGCTCATGAACAGTGTCACTGTGATTTTCTTAATGTGTCCCATACATTGATTTCGCACACCAACTGTGCCATTGTACGCTACATCGGTGGAAACACGTTTTGGGTTGGATGTGAAAAATGACAGCTGTACTGCTCATGAGGAGGTGTGGTAAAATGCTAATGTTGAAAATCTGGAGTGAAAATATTGAAAATTCGCAAACTTACGAGCGTGCATAGGAACTGCACAACGCAGACTCATAAAACAGTCATTTTTATGAATTTTTTCACCAAATTTTCAACACAGCCATTTTAAGACCTCTGCTCATGATTAGTGTCACTGTGATTTTCTTAATGTGTCCCATACATTGAGTTCGCACACTGACTGCGCCATTGTGTGCTACATGGGAGGAAACATGTTTTGGGAAGGATGTGAAAAATGACAGCTGGACTGCTCATGAGGAGGTGTGGTAAAATGGCAATGTTGAAAATCTGGAGTGAAAATATTGAAAATTCGCAAACTTACGAGCCTGCGTAGGAACTGCAGAACGCACACTCGTAAAACAGTTATTTTTAGGAATTTTTTCACCAAATTTTCAACATAGCCATTTTAAGATCTCTGCTCATGAACAGTGACACTGCGATTTTCTTAATGTGTCCCATACACTGAGTTCGCACACCGACTGTGCCATTGTGCGCTACATGGGCGGAAACATGTTTTGGGCATAATTTGAAAAATGACAGCTGCACTGCTCATAAGGAAGTGTGGTAAAATGGCAATGTTAAAAATGTGAAGTGAAAATATTGAAAATTCGCAAACTTACAAGCGTGCATAGGAACTGCTCAATGTACACTCGTAAAACAGTCATTTTTAGGAATTTTGTCACCAAATTTTCAACATAGCCATTTTAAGATCTCTGCTCATGAACAGTGTCACTGTGATTTTCTTAATGTGTCCCATACATTGATTTCACACACCGACGGCGCCATTGTACGCTACATCGGTGGAAACACATTTTGGGTAGGATGTGAAAAATGACAGCTATACTGCTCATGAGGAGGTGTGGTAAAATACCAATGTTGAAAATCTGGAGTAGAAATATTGAAAATTCACAAACCTACGAGCTTGCGTGGGAACTGTGCAAAGCACGCTCGTAAAACAGTCATTTTTAGGAATTTTTTCACCAAATTTTCAACATTGCCATTTTAAAACCTCTGCTAATGAACAGTGTCACTGTGATTTTCTTACTGTGTCCCATACATTGATTTCGCACACCACTGCACCATTGTGCACTACATGGGCGGAAACACGTTTTGGGCAGGATGTGAAAAATGACAGCTCTACTGCTCATAAGGAGGTGTGGTAAAATGGCAATGTTGAAAATCTGGAGTGAAAATATTGAAAATTCGCAAACTTACGAGCGCGCATAGGAACTGCACACCGCACACTCGTAAAACAGTTATTTTTAGGAATTTTTTCACCAAATTTTCAACATAGCCATTTTAAGATCTCTGCTCATGAACAGAGACACTATGATTTTCTTAATGTGTCTCATACACTGAGTTCGCACACCGATTGTGCCATTGTGAGCTACATGGGCGGAAACATGTTTTGGGCAAGATTTGAAAAACGACAGCTGTACTGCTCATAAGTAAGTATGGTAAAATGGCAATGTTAAAAATGTGGAGTGAAAATATTGAAAATTCTCAAACTTACAAGCGTCCATAGGAGCTGCGCAATGAACACTCATAAAACAGTCATTTTTATGAATTTTTTCACCAAATTTTCAACACAGCCATTTTAAGACCTCTGCTCATGAACAGTGTCACTGTGATTTTCTTAATTTGTCCCATACATTGAGTTCGCACACCGACTGCGCCATTGTGCGCTACATGGGCGGAAACATGTTTTGGGCAGGATGTGAAAAATGACAGCTCTACTGCTCATGAGGAGGTGTGGTAAAATGGCAATGTTGAAAATCTGGAGTGAAAATATTGAAAATTCGCACACTTATGAGCGTGCATAGGGACTGCACAACGCAGACTCATAAAACAGTAATTTTATGAATTTTTCACCAAATTTTCAACACAGCCATTTTAAGACCTCTGCTCATGATTAGTGTCACTGTGATTTTCTTAATGTGTCCCATACATTGAGTTCGCACACCGACTGCGCCATTGTGTGCTACATGGGAGGAAACATGTTTTGGGCAGGATGTGAAAAATGACAGCTGGACTGCTCATGAGGAGGTGTGGTAAAATGGCAATGTTGAAAATCTGGAGTGCAAATATTTAAAATTCGCAAACCTACGAGCGTGCGTAGGAACTGCGCAATGCACACTCGTTAAACAGTCATTTTTAGGAATTTATTCACCAAATTTTCAACATAGCCATTTTAAGACCTCTGCTAACAAACAGTGTCACTGTGATTTTCTTAATGCATCCCATACATTGATTTCGCACACTGACTGCGCCATTGTGCGCTACATGGGCAGAAACATATTTTGGGCAGGATGTGAAAAATGACAGCTATACTGCTCATGAGGAGGTGTGGTAAAATGGCAATGTTGAAAATCTGGAGTGAAAATATTGAAAATTCGTGAACTTATGAGCCTTCAGGAACTGCACAACGACGCCAGTAAAACAGTCATTTTTGAATTTCACTGCCTCATGATAGTTTAGACTCCTTCATGAGTGATACATGTCATGGCATTGTCAGGCCTGAAGGTGATTTCATGCAGTGACTGCGCAGTGACTGCAAAATCACCCTTTGGGCCAGAATAATGCCATGACAGTGACATCATTCATGAGAAGGGGTCCCAAAAACCCCATGTTGAAAATTTGGTGCAAAAATTCCCAAAAATGCCTGAGATATGCAATAAAGTTGAAAACCCCTATCTAGCCCATTATACAGCTTACCGGCATTTCCTCAGTTCGCGGTCGGCTTTGAAGAGTGCAGACGTGTTCCCGGTCCACTGAAGATCATCGCACCGAGTTCGGAGGGGTATGGGGTGAGGGGGATGGGAGGCTGGGTGCACAGTGGTGGGTGGGTTGTGGAGGGGGCCGGGAGACTGTGTGGGACGGTTTTTAATTTACAGGTTTTTTTTTTACTATTGACGATGCGGGACGTTTGCCACACTGGGGTGGGCTCCCAGCATGGCAGAAGATGGCTGGGGGGGCCGTGGAGCCTATGGGGTTTGATACCCCTCGGCAGACAAACTGGGACCTTTGCCATGCTGGCGTGGGCTCCCAGCGTGGCAGAAGATGGCTGGGGGGCCCGTGGAGCCGACGGGAGATTGGGCACCCCATTGGCAGACAACCTGGGACCTTTGCCATGCTGAGGTGGTCTCCCAGTGTGGCAGCAAAGATTTGGGGGGGTGGCATGACTCGGGGAGGTGGCATGACACGGTGCTTTGTATGACAGCAGTGGTTTTCTTTGAAGCGAAGACCACCACTGTCATACACAGCTCCCGCACCCATTGGTGCAGGACCACCATGCCTGCTCAACTGAGCAGTGGATTGAAAAGGAGAGGCACACCTCCAAAGTGTGCTACTCTCCCAAAATGTTCCTTATGCATGCGCGCAAGCAAACGTAAAAAACAACTGCTGCCACCCACAAAACACAGCCCAACCACCGACAATACCATTTTAACAACCAAGAAGCAGAGCAGCTGATCAGGGCTTTCTTTTACCTTCTCTCTCAAGCCACTCCAATGTAATTCAGCATCTCTTCACTTTGTAATATAGCTTCTCCTCGTCTCCCCACCTCACACGCACACCTCGCTCTCTAGGTACAGTTACAGAAACCTCTCTCAAAAGCAAGTCTCTCCCCACAAGAACTGCTCATTTATTTTTTTTTTATTTAAAAAGGTTTTTCATCTTACCACTTCTTCTGCTTGTTTCTGTTCCCTTTCAGATTTTCTGCTCTCCCTCTCTCCACCAGATTCCGCTTCCTTCCCCGCACTGAATACAACTAAAACAGTGAAATCAAGCATAACACTCATACATACTCCTAGATGCAGGATCAACCAGATACAAAATGCCTTCTGCATCTTAAAATTAACATAAATCACACACCGAACAATACCAGTCTCCCGCTAAGTGAGCAATGGACTCGCCATGTTTTTTTTAAATGCCCACCCACATAAACAAAATGGCCAATCAGAAAGGATGTCTCAGCAATAATGCGATGTCCCAAACCCAAGAAGCTAGCAACCACTCTAGCAACCAGGCAGATTAAAGGCACAATACCGCTTTTGCTTAAACTAAACCACAAAACTTACAAAATTAAAAAAATTTAATGAAATAATTACAACTAATAACCACAACCCATGTGCTCCTTCCCTATTGCATAAATGAAATACGAAACAGGGAGCTGTGAAATACATGAATTATTTTCACTTGTGCTGTTTGACCTTGGGCAATTCACTCATGGCTTACACCATTCGTGAGATTACCCAAGGTCAAACAGCACTTGTGAAAATAAATCATGTATTCCACAGCTCACTGTTGCATATCATATATATATATGTGTTTTCATTGTAAAAAACTCTATTAATGTATCAGTTAGGGTTCCTATTACAGTGGCAAAAGTATGGAAATTCGGTGTTAAGATTCCCAACCTTACCACCCCACCCCACCACACCCCCCTTCACACAACAACAGGTGTCATAGTGTGCCTTGGGGTCATCAGGCCCAAATCTCACACCATTTCATGTGTAAGGAAGCTGAGATGGTACAGTACAAGAGAATGAGGTGAGAGTTAGGCCCAAAGACCCCAAGGAACACTCTGAAACCTGTTGGTGTGTGTAAGGTGAGGGGGTGGGGTAGGGTGGTAGGGTTGGGAACCCTAATACCAAACTGCCATACTTTTGTCCCTGTAATAGGAATCCTAGCTGATGCATTAACAGAATTTTCATGCAGCAAATTTCCTTACTTTCTGAGAAAGTGTAACCTTACCCTTACGTGGTTGTTGGAGTGCAGGGCCCTCCGAGCCCTTTGCTCCTATGCATACTGTACATATTGTAATTGTCCTTGATTTTCATGTCAGATGCACTCCTATCTAATCATAAGTGTAGAGACATTGTAATTATCCTTCAGCCTTCAGGGCCCTGCACTCCTATCACTCCATAATCTTATCCATTTGTGGGTGCACCGGGCCCTATGGGCCCTGCACTGCCATCTATCCATAAGTGTAGAAACATTGTAATTAACCCTAATCTCCCTGTGGAGCACAGGGCCCAGAGGGCCCTGCACCTTTATGACTGCATAATGGAGAGCTCTGCACTCCCATTACTACATATTGGTATCCATATGTTGGAGCACAAGGCACTCTGAGGCCTGTGCTGCCATCTATCCATAAGTGTAGAGACAGGGTACAGGGCTAGAGATGTTCCAAATAACCCTTGTGCTGCAAATGGCACAATATCACAGTAACTGCAGGGACATTGGAAAAAATGCCATCACATTTGTAATTAAGGCCTGGCAACCTGCAAACTTGCTTAGTACACCTAAGGGTGTACTAAGCTACATTTAGCGAAAAATCTGTATCTCAAACTGTTTTTGAGATATAGCCACCAAATTGTACCATGACTGCCACCATGTTATCCTATGTGAAATTTCTAAGCTTTGGAATGTCATAATTTGGGAACCAATGTAAATTTTATCACCAAACCAGCAAATGGCACATCTGTGGGGCAAGCTCTTTGTACTCTGCAGATTTCAGCCAAGAAGTCCTCTTTGTTTGCTATGAAAAGGTAAAGAAACAGTTATTTCTGCCAAAGTAGTGTCAACAATTGTGACACTTTCAAAAATTTTCTGAAAGCCTACATGAAACAGAGTCGTAATTTGTGAAACTACTGAAATAGTTTTGTGAAACAGTGTCACAATTTTCGAAACTTTCACAAAAGTAGTGTCGCCAATTTCTGACACTACCAATGGCCAATTTATAAAAAACATATTTCCGGACATTATTTTTTAAATCTAATGGCAGTATCATGTTCTCCTGCTCCCAATTAGGTAAACACAACTGTTAGTGTTTACCAAGGGGCAGTATTTTTTGAATTATATAATTTTGTTCATGTTGCTAACTTAAAACAAGATGGCGGAAGCATGACACTATTTTCCCGTTTGCGAAAGCAGAAAGTGCTTTCTCAAAAACAAAAACTGTTTTCACATTAGACACATAGTTTTTCCATAGGCTATAAAGGGAAACTTAAACCTTTAATAATTTTTAAACAGATTAATATTTTTTCTCCAAACCTTCAAAAGGCACATCAGTGACCCAGACCCCATATACTCTAACAGTTTTGGACAAGACCCCCAAACCATTTTGGACTTACAGATGAGCAAAGAATTTGAATGTAAATGGTAATTTTCATAACTGTGGTCTGTCTATCCTCTCTGATTCATGGAACCTACCATACCCACTTGAGTTCTCTAGTGTCTGAGTGCCCCATAGACATACCTAGTAGTCCTTAAGTCTCACAGAGCCTTGGAGATAGGATTTGAGCCAAAATCTCGGATGTCCCACAGAGTCTCCTAAGGTCCCCAAGAATTCCAGAAATGTAAACATTTTCTTTTCTTCAGTGGTCCCTCCTATATCCTGTCCTTCATTGGTGAAGATTGGCACTGCTGTGCGATGTGTGATGACTTTCATCAGTAGAACCTTAATTGCAGTTCACCAGTCTGTATCCCCTGTAGAACTGCTTGTACAAGTACTACAGGATAGGGTGATGCTATGACTTGTGACCTGCAGTGTGGGGGTCAGTGAGTGGCTGACAATAGCTCAGTAAATTATCACCATGCTGGCTTCCAAATTTTAATTCCAGCCCCCACTTGCCACAGAATCACAGAGTCACAGAAATTTGATGGCAGAAAAGGACCACACCAGCCCATCTAATCTGCCATTATATCCACTCCTTTCCCCCTCCTCCTTTATTAGCTCTTAACTTCCCCCCTCCTACCAAACCCATATCCATGTCCCATGCCCTCTTGAATCTCACCACTGTTTCAGATCCCACCACCTCCTCTGGTAGCCTGTGCCAGGCCTCCACCACCATCTCTGTGTAGAACTGCCCCTACATTGCCTCTGTATTTCCCTCCTTCCAGTCTGAGGCTATGCCCCCTTGTTTTAGCTCCCTCCTTCCTTCTGAACAAGCTCCCCTCCTTCACCTTATTGATTCCCTTCAGATACTTAAAAGTTTCAGCCATGTTCCCCCTTTCCATTTCAGTCTGTAGTGGGTATAGATTCAACTCCCTCCACCTCTGTTTACATGGTTTTCCCTGCATCCCATTCACCATCTTGGTTGCTCTTCTTTGAATCCTCTCTATCCCCTCAATGTACACAGTCTCACTTCATGAGTCTCACGGCAAAGTTCTGGTCCCAGTCCTTTCCACCTTACCTCACCACTGCTTTAACAGCCCAGTCCCTTCCAGTGTACCACCTCAGAAACTTCGACACCCACCTCCTGGGTGTGCCTTGCATATCCTCCTCTGCTGGTCAGGCAGCCTTCAGACATCGCATGCCAAAACTGTGGAACCCCCAACTTGCTGCCATCCGGCTCATGCCCTCAACTCAACACCTCAACTCTCTCATCAAAACAGATTTCTCCTCCACCTGTGCTTGTGGCTAATGTCTAGGCTATATGTAGGCTATCACAGATAAGCTCCTTATATGTCTATGCCTAGTCCGCAGTCTTGTTGCATGATTTGATTTTGTTGTTACTATGCCTATTATAGTCTCAATATCTCCGTATTACTGTTATATCGAACTTTAACTCGATTGTTCTATTCCTTGTACTGTCGTCCAGTTTGTATATTGTATATATCTTATCTCCACTATCCCCATCCCCAGTGCGCACCTGGAAATGAGCAGTATTCTGCTCAGTGTGCCTTCCTTGTAAAACTTTTAAATAAATACAAAAAAAAGTCCCTACATAGGTATGGTCTCCAAAACTGTACCCCCTACTCCAGGTGCGGCCTCACCATAGTTTTGTACAGCTGCATTAACACCTCCCTCCTGCTAGTTATGCCCCTCTCAATGCAGGCCAAAATACCATTTGCCTTTTCCACCACCTTGCTGCACTGGTTCCCTGCTTTAAGATTGCTAGATATAATAATATCCAGATCTCTCTCCTGCTCTGTTTCCTTCATTTGCTCCCCACTAAGGGTGTAAGCTGCTCGAGTGTTTTTCCACCCCAGGTGCATCACCACACACTTTTTTGCACTGAATTTTAATTACCAGGTTTCCAACAACCACTCCAGTATCTCCAGCTCTTGCCTCATGGCCTCCACTCCACCTTGAGTGTCCACCCTATTGCAGATTTTTGTATCGTCCATGAATAGGCACACCCTACCCTCTAGTCCTTCCACTTGATAGCTGATGTAAATGTTAAATGTAGGGGTCCCAGTACTGACCCCTGAGGCACCCCACTCATCACCCCCTTACCCTGGAATGTACCCCATTTACCACCACTGTTTGGCTACTTCCCATAAACCAGTTTTCCACCCATCTAGTTACCTTCTGGCCCACCACTAAGCTCTCCAGCTTATTTACCAGCCTTCCTTGTGAGATGGTGTTGAATGCCTTACTGAAGTCCAGATAGGCCACGTCCACTGCCCCTCCCTGGTCCACTACCTGTTTCACTCAATTGAAAAACTCTATCAGGTTTGTCTGGCATAACTTCCCACTCATGAAGCCATGATGCCTTTCATCCTGCATACCACTGGCCACCAGGTAGTCTACCACCCTTTCTTTTATTAGTGTCTCTATTACCTTTCTCACCACTGAGGTGAGATTGACAGGGCGGTAGTTTTTGTCTGTCTCCCTGCTGCCCCTCCTTATGTAGTGGAATCACTTCCACCCTCTTTCAGTCCCCAGGCACCCACCCTGTCTCCATGGACAAGTTAAACAGTCTTGTCAAAGATGCTGCCAGCTCCTCCATCAGCTCACAGAGTACCCTTGGGTGCAAGCCGTCTGGCCCCATTGCCTTGCCCACCATTAACCTGTCCAGTTTCTCCCTTACTCTATCTACTGTGAACATTCTAGAATCCAATCCTCTACTTTCCCCTCCTTTCCCGTCCAGCTCTGGTCCTCTACCCTCACCTTCTTTTGTGAAGACCTAGCAGAAGTAATTATTTAGCACTTCTGCTTTTTTGAAGTCCCCCTCCAGTTTTGTTTCTCCCTCCCCCCTCAAACTCACTATTCCCTGCCTCACCTTCCTTCTTTCCCCCACATACCTAAAAAAGGTTTAATCTCTCCTGTTGGCCTGCTTTGCTATTCTCTCCTCAGTGACCACTTTAGCCTTCATCTTCTGCCTTGCATCCCTCCTCTTTTCTCTATATGCCTGCCTATCCTCCTCCCTTTGTGTCATTTTATACTTCCTGAATACTCTTTTTCTTTCCCTGACATACCCCACCTCCTCCCTTGTAAACCACAGAGGTCTCCTCCTTCTTCTGTTTTCTCCTAACCTTCTTGACACAAATTTCAGTGACTTTCAGCACTCCTCCCTTAGTAGCTGTCCATAACTCCTCCACATCCTTTATATTCTTCTTCCCTGACATTTCTTCCCCAAATATCCTCCTCATTCTGTTAGTCTGTTTTCTTGAAGTCCATTACCTTAGTTCTTGTCTTATTTACTTCTCCCCATTTTTACCCTGAACCTTACAGCCCTGTGGTCACTTGTGCCTAATCGTTCCCCCACCACCACCTCCTCCACACTGTCTCCATTTGTGAGGACTAAGTCCATCAGGTTATCTCCCCTAGTGGGCTTCCTAACCAGTTGTTGCAGGAATACCCTTGTAGTGCCTCTAAGATCCCCCTGCTCCTAGCTGATACCACTGCTGGGATCTTCCAGCCAACGTCAGGGAGGTTTAGGTCCTCCACTAGAAGAAGCTCCCCTTTTTGTGCCATTCTTGTAACTGTCTGTATAAGCTGTTTATCTCCTTCCTCCCCATATGTAGGAAGTCTGTAAACCACCCCCACCCTCAATTATTCCCCAGTCCTTTTGTCTAAAGTTACTCACATTATCTCTGTCTCCCCTTCCTCCTCCAATCCCTCCATGGTCTTAATTTCTTCTTTGACATATAAGGCCACTCCCCTTTCCTGCCCTGTCCTTTCTATACAGTCAATAACCAGGTATGACTGTCTCCCAGGCATGATGCTCAGTCCACCAGGTCTCACTCACTGCTATTATGTCAAAACCCTCATTCACCATGGTGGCCTCTTATTCCACTAGTTTGTTCCCCAAGCTCCTGGAGTTGCTACTAATCCCTTTCACCATGTAACCCCCTCTGCCTTATCCTCTGCGTCAAACCCTCTCCTGCTGTTGCATGTTGCCTTCCTTTCATCTTTGTCCTGGGGGGCAGGCTGATAGCTTCCCATCTCTTCTACCTGTTTGAGTGGTCTTTCTTTAACCCCCCACAGAATCAGTTTAAATTTAACTTCCTTACTGTAAACTTTCAGTTTGCCCATTAGTACAGCTATCCCTTCTAAGCTCAGGTGCAGCTATCAGGGGCATATAGTCCCTCTTCCTCCCATGTTGATCCTGTCACCTATTGATCCATACCCTATATACCTACACCATCCTTTCAGCCACTGATTGAATTCCTCAATTTTTTCCCTCCTTGGTATGTTTGCTTTTGGCACAGACAGCACCTCCAAGAAGAAAATGGAAGGGAAAATGGTACCACTGCAGAACCTAGCAAGCTCCTTGAACCTTGCCTGTACCTCTTCCAGACTGTTCCCCTCCAGATCATTGGTGCCAAGGTGAAACACCAAGTGTGTCCTCCCATCCTGCTGTTTGCTCCATTATAGTATATTGTGCCTCAACTCTAGTGCTGTCATGCCTGGCATACACTGAACCCATACTTCACTATTGCTGGCCCCTTTCCTCACCCATCTGATTCCCTTTATAATTGAGTCCCCTATAAGTACCATATTTGTACTCCCTTCTTCCTGCATGTCCTTATTGTATTCTTGCTTACACCTCTGTTCATGCCTCCCCATGGCCACTCTGCTTCCATTTTCCTCCTTGTCCTTTCCCCTTTTTGGAGTTTCACTCTCTCCCATTTCCACTTCCTCTCCTCCTCTCTTTGGAATTTCTATCAGTTCCTCTTCTCCTATCCATGCTCTTCACTAGCCCTGCCCCTTCCTTGTGCTCCATGGCTACACTTCTGCTGCCTGCATTTCTTTTGGAGTGTGCACTATCCCTCTTCACCTTTCCACTGATACTTTCCTCACCTGCTCTTGATGTATTCTCTTTTCTTTTTTTATTTTTGTCTTTATCTGGCAGGACCCCATTATTCATCACCCCTGGTCACGGCCCCCCAGAGACCTCCACCACTGCCTATAGCTGCCAAGGATCCTCAGTCACCCCCGGCTTACCCCCAGAGGGCGGGGCCATGGCCACCTTCGTGATCACGGAACTAGTGTCTGGTCGGGGCCCCCACAGTGACAGTGATGAGGTGAGGTCCTCTGGGGAGGGCTTCATGCTCATGGTGGTCCTGCCTGCCTCCATTTTTCCTTTACTTTTCCTCCCCATGGAGGCGGGGACATGCAATGATGCCAGCGTCCACCCCGCCTCCCAGATACTGAGCGTCAGCAGTCACGAGATCTCGGCCTCCCAGAAGTCCTCAGTGCTCCAGATAGCTTCCCTCACCTCCCAGTGGGAGAGCCATCCGTAGGATGCTCCATCCTTCTCCCTGGCTGGCCCTCCGACAACCCGGGTCAGTTCCGAACCGGGTTGCCCGGCGTCGTGTCTCTTTCTTGGCTCCCTCTATATGTCTCCCTTGATGGAATTTTCTTCCTCACCTCTTGCTCTTCTGGGCTAAATCCCTCTTTGTTTGCTCCCACAGGTGCTACTCCCATTTTCCCTATTTCCCTTACCCCTTCTCCATCCCCTATGAACTCCTCTCCATGGTTGGCCCCCAAAGGTGCTATCTCCAGCCCTCCTATTATATCTACCCTTGCTCCTACCTCTGTGGGCTCCTCACTACCGCTCATCTTAAAATCATCTTTCCCTAGTACCTCTCCCCGGTTGGCCCCCAAAGGTTCTATCCCAGTCTCTCCAATTTTCTCTGCCCTTGCTCCTTCCTCAATGAGCTCCTCACGGCCGCTTTCCTGTATCACATCTTCCACTAGTATCTCAAGGGTTGCAAATCTGTTTTCTTGCTCTGTACCCTTGTTTCTCTTCCCTTTTTCTGGTGTGCCCCATACTGATTTCTGCCCCCTGGTTGCAAGTGTCTGCCTTTTTTTTCTGATCCTACTACCTTCTGCTCCTCCTGACTCCTCTTTTGCTCTATTCTTCCAGACCCTAGGTCCCTTGCTGCTCCCCTTATGCCTCCATCCATCTTCTCTGTGCACTCTGATGCATCCACTGGACCTCCTCCAGCCCTCACTCCTCCTTTCTGTGTCATTCTCTTCACATGTGCCTAATCCCCCAGTAGTCCTCCCTCTTTTCTCCTTCCCCCACCCAGCCTAGTACTCTCCCTGTTCCTTCTCCCCTCCACACCCCACTTCCTCTCTTAGCTGTGTAAGCTGTCTGCATACCATGCATCTTGCCATCCACCAAACCCAATTTAAGATGATTGCTGACCTGCCCTCACTACACTGTACCACCCTACCAAAGATTCCCCCTTTTTGGCTGCCCTTCCAGCTGTGCTGCCTTTCCATTTTAATGTCAGCCTTACGAATAATGAGGGCAGAATAGAAGGTACGTATCTTATACAGATTAGGAATGCAGCTAATGCTGTTAACAATAATCAGCAATACTATTTTTCAAGTCCCTATTCCTAATACTTAGGTATGCATCTTATGTAGTGCCCCAGAGTTGGGGCCACCACAGCAAAATAAAGAATAGAAAATTACCAATTTATAGGTGCCTCAATACAGTAAACAGATGCCCAAGAAATGCCCAGGTGCCCAGTTTAAAATGTCAACACAAATCTCTTTACAAAGCCTGTCAAAAATATTTTATTTATTAATTTATTTAGCTTTTGTTGACCGGGTAAGTGCACTAGACAAATCCTGCCTATTTTCAGGCATGACCCGGGGGAGGGGGATACAGATGAATGCCAACTGACCTTGAACCAGATTGCTGTTGGTGGTATTTTTATTGAATGAGGGAAATTTAGCCAGGACACCGGGGAAATTCCCCTACTCTTTTCGATAAGTGCCATGGGATCTTTAACATCCACCTGAACTACCACCAATCCAGGCAGATGGGACCTCGGTTTAACATCTCAACCGTAAGACGGTACCTCAGAATGCAGCACCCCTCTTATGCTGCACTACAGTGTCAGTACTGGAATATTAACCCAAGTGCCAGATGTGTGAACTGAACCCACAGCCCTCTGATCTCCCGGCCTCAGAGGCGAGTGTGCTACCTACTGAGCCATTGACACTGACAATGACAATTGAAAATATTGTAAACATCTTAGAAATAAATCACAAAATAAGCCTTTCTGCCATGCTGCAGCTAATGGAATGTTGAGCTGAGCTAATGGAATGCTCACTGTGTGGCACGTGCTATGCCTTCCAGAACCAGAATACAGAGTGCTGCAGTTTAAAAAATAAGTCAATGTTAGGTAGAATTGTGGTGACTGTGGAGGAGTGAGGACACAGAAAGCGAGGAGTGATAAGAAGGGTTTGCCAGGAGGGCTGAAGCTGTCCCCAAGGGCTTTGCTGTGTGTCTCCTGCCTCCAGTCACTGAGTGAAGTGTCCGGTCTGTGATGCCATCCCAAGCCGCCAGTAAAGTCCAAAAACATCCTGTTGTGTCTCCGGGAGGGTTTGGTGCCCCAATTTGTTATTTTTAAAGTTTAAATCCAGTTTCGGTCCCTCAGAGGCATTGATCACACAGTCGCATCGTTCATGCTGCCCCAGAACCTTTTGTGAGGTCCCCAGTCATTCTGCAACTGCCTGAAAGCTCTCTCCCTCTCCAGACCACACCTCCTGCCTCCCATCTTCAGCTCCTGTTTCCTGGTGGTTGGGTGAGTCGGAGGCAGCACACTGCAACATGCTGACCACCCTGAAAGAGAAAGAAAAGTACATTTATTTATTTTAAATAGTTAGCGCCAGGCGCAAAGGAAAAATGGCTGAGTGCCATGAAGGGGCGGGTCTGAGGTGCCTAATTTAAATATTTCAACCTTCGGGGCATAGCGACACCCACGGGGAGGGAACAGCCTCAGAAAGGCCTCTGAAGGGCCATAAATATTCAGCAGGAGGGAGTGGCTGTAGTGAGAGACTGACTGCTAGACCTGTTCAGGCTCTGAATTTAAAAAGGGAAAGCCAACCCAGCAGTAAAAGGACCTGTGTGTGTGTGTGTGTGTTTAAAGGGGGCAAGTCAGGCCCACCAGTTCTTAAAGGGGCAAGTTATGCCCACCTCTATGTAAAGGGAAAGTCAGGACCACCAGTTCTTAAAAGGGCAAGTTAGACCCACCACTGTATAAAGGGGCAAGTCAGGCCCACCAGTTCTTAAAGGGGCAAGGGTAGCCCACCAGTGCTTAAAGGGGCAAGTCAGGCCCAACACTGTATAAAGGGGCAAGTCAGGCCCACCAGTTCTTAAAAGGGGTAAGTTAGGCTCATCGTCACATGCACTGCCATTTTAAGGGGTATATTAAGCCCACTGCTAGCCATTTAGATTCCCTAGCTGTTATAGGGGCCCAGCAGCATTAGTGACCCCAGATGTTTAAGAAGTCTAGCTAGCCATACAGAGCCTCAGTAACAGGAAGAACCAAATTTTGTCAGAAGGACCCGTTAGTTAGGTCCACCAGTGCTAGGGTTCTATCAGAAAAGTGAATTGCCTGTATATTTACTGTGATTTGAACATTAAGACTGAATGAGAGACTACTGCAACAAGAACTGAGACTTTATTTTGCATGCAACTATTGCTACAAGCAGTGAATGTGCCAGAAGGTATTGCTTTGTTGCCAGCTTTCCAAGTTGCAAGGTGTTTGAATCAGTCTTTCACAGTTTTCCAGAATCTGTTCACCATTGGTATCCAGATAAATCTTCTTCAAAGTACTCCAGAAGTCATCTCCAGTGCATCTTCAAAGCAGTGAGCAGCAGATCTTCAAGGAATCATGCCGCAGTCATTTTCAATGTCCTGTTTATTGTTTTCCACTCTTTAAAGTTTCCCCAAAGTACGGCCTGGCCTTGTACAAAGGTACCACCCATTTTCTTGTTTTGTCATCTATATCGAAGATATTCTGCCACAGTGTTTTGCATCATCGTCCTGTTTCTTATTTTACATTGTCCTTGACTCTTCCGACCTTGGTGCCCAGAACCTCATTGGTGCTTCTGATTCAAAGACTTCCTTTCTTCAGAATCTTTGTCATGTCCTGGCAGTCCAGAAGAGGACTTTGGGCCAGTTGGTCAGCACTTTCTTCTTCTTCTTCATGTCCTGGCAGTCCAGAAGAGGACTTTGGGCCAGTTGGTCAGCACTTTCTCCTTATTCCTTAAGTCCCAGCAAGTCCAGAAGAGGACTTTGGGCCAGTTGGCCAGCATTTTCTTCTTCTTCATCTTACCCCAGCAGTCTGGAAGAGGGCTGTGGCTGGGTTTGGTGTGTCTCAATTCTGGCAGCCCTCAGTGGGTTCTGAGCCAAGAGAATCATTGCTTTGTTCTTAACAAGTCCAGCAACCCTAGAGAGGTGGGGTGTGGCCGAGAGACTCATGGCCTGTACAAAAATCCTCTTTGCAGTCCCTTAGTTGATAGCCCAGTCAGCCAAGTGTTCCTCTGGTGTTTTATCATGCATCCCAATTTCTTTCCAATGACAGAGAAAGCTTATCCATGCATGAACTGCCTCTTATGATCAAAGTAGAGTTTTAAAGTATTATACTATAGAGTCCCTTAAAGTGGAGCACTCCAGGTAATAGGCCCCAGGTAGAGGTGCACCTCAGGGTAGTATTGAAAGGATTATATAGTGATTTGCTGATTATAGAATGTAGACCACTCATAAAGCAGAGCTGTTACAGCCATTTATTTAGAGTCCTCCTCATACAGGAGACTGAACATAAGTGTAAATGTTCCCCATGACCTTATTTCCCCTTGGTTTGGTATAAATTAAACCTTGTGAAGTATTTGGGATGTATTTCTGGACTCTCACCTCTTTGTCTGGTGCCAACATCCACCCCTTTTTGGACCTGTGTTAGTAATTTGTGTGCTAGTTACTGGTGTCATAGACACACAGTTGCCTCATTACCCCTTTTTATTGATGTGGAAACCCAGCACATGTTAACATACTTCTTACTGCCTTCCGGGCACCACAACTCAATTTTGGCACATCAGAGCAGGGTATAGAGCAAGTCTTCCAAAGAAACCAAAGCCAGAGGAAGAGTAGAGTACAGATACAGATCAGGGTAAAGAGCAAGTAAAGAAGAGAGTACAGATTCAGATGCCATCAGGATCCAGAAATAGTGATGAGAGGGATAGAGAGATGGATAGAGAGATTGATGAAGCAAGAGGAGAAGGATCGAGATGAGTGCTACCTTCCCCTTTGACCATGTAATATTATTTTGATGTGCCGTGGCTTCCTAGGTATACAGAACAGCCAGGTGGTGAAAACTCCAATAGTGTTGGAGAATTTAAAGTGAAAATACAGTCTATGTTTTGATTTTATCAAGTACCTGATAATCAACAAGTAGGAATTTTATTGGGACAGTTGAAAGCGGCTGCCTAACGAGAAGTGCAATCATGGCCAGAAAAAGAAAAAGCCACTGCAGATCAAATTTTCAATCGATTAAGAGAAATGTTTGATACCAGAACCGTGTCTGAATTGAAAATGAAGTTCTTTTTGAGAACACATAGACCAAGAGAAACAATAAGGGAGTATCCCCTGAGTCTACAAGAAGCTCTCAGAGCTATAGACAGGATAGATGCCAGAGAAGTGTGAGACCCGGATAAGACTCTTAAAGAAAAATAAATTGATGGAATCCTTAGTGATGCTCTCAGGAGAGAGTTACAAATGGTCCACCTTCAAGATCCCGATGCTTTCTTTTTAGATTTTAAAGAGAAGGCAATACGAATTTTTGGACCAAGTCGAGCTGGAGGAGAGGCAGCTGTGTGCCAACAGCAGATGATGTTTCCCAGAGAAACATGGTCAGACTACTCCACTAGAAGATGTAGCCCAGAAAGCCATTGGATGCCAGGAGCATGTGCGGAAGTATACTCAGACACTGAAGAGACATATACACAGATGGCTCAAGCTCAGACACAATTTCACAGACCTAGTCCAGGACCCAGTACTGATTGGACAGAACAAATGGTGGCTCTGACCAGAAATGTTACAGACATATGTCAGGAAGTACATGACCTCTAAAGTGATTGGAAATCTAGACTTGATGGAGAGCAGCCAGATAGAAACCAAGGACCTAGAGAGATGATCTCCCAGCCAAGGACAGCAGAAGGGCAATGCCCGACTGATCATTTTAACAGCTATGGCAGACCCATTTATTGATGATGTGGAATAGCTGGACATATAGAGAGATGATGTAGATAAATGACTACAAGTGCTGTAACATTAAACAGCGAATCCCTGGGAATGTGGACCAATTCGCAGAGAACAGTAGACCAGGTCCAGCTTCAAGGGAAAAGAAATCCCGTTTCATAGGAAAATGCCCGACCGTGACAGTGAAAGTCAATGGACAAGACCTACTTGCACTCTTGGATACAGGCTCACAAGTAATCACATTGCAGAAGAGATATTTCCACCTATATTGGGACTGTAAGGAATTGTAACCTCCACCATGATCCTGGATCCGATTGATAGCCAGCAATGGTACAGAAGTCCCATATTTAGGATACGTCGAGGCAGATATTCAATTAGGCAATTGTGTCCAGACCCAGAAAAGCATCATAGTGAGTGACTCTGACAGCAGTGAATTACCTCCTCTCGTTCTTGGAATGAATGTGCTGCACCATTGTTTCAAAGAGTTAGTCCACATCTTATGGCAACGTGCAAAAGAGGTATCCATTGCAGACAAGCAGATACTACAGCAGACCATTCAGCTGATGCAATGCCACCAACATTTTGCCAACCCAGAGGGAGAAATTGGAAAAGTCAGTTACAGACTCTCATCCCATAACTTTGAGTCCAGGCAAAGAAATCACCTTATGGTATAAAGCAAAAGTAGGATCTAGAGGACAGGACTATGATGGTCTAGTGGAACCATATCCTGATGCCAGGTGGGAGCCTGTCATTGTTGCTCACAGCATTGTGACAGTTAGCAAAGGATTGATCCCTATCAGAGTCCTTAATTATGGAAATCATGCCGTACAAGTCTACAGGAACCAGCCTATTGCCAAACTACATACCGTCAGTATACAGGATATTGTAGAGCCAGAAAATCAAGTTTATGCTACAGCCTGTAACCAGTCAGCATCCAGAAGACCCCAACCAGACTCAGAAGACAAAGATTTACCAGAATGGTTAAGAGAACTTGACATTGGTACGACTCACACTACAGACGCCCAGCGAGAAGACGTCCAACGAGTAATAATGCAGCATCATCAAGCATTTAGCAAGCATCCTTTGGATTTTGGAGTAGCTAAAGGAGTTCAGCAATACATTCTCATGAATAATCACCCACCTATTCATGAGAGATTTTGACCTCTGCCACCTAATATGTACCAACCAGTCAAAGACATGTTGAGAGATGTGAAAGAAGCAGATGTAATTCGAGAAAGTCATAGTCCATGGGCTGCACCAGTGGTATTAGTGAAAAAGAAGGATGAAAAATCAGTTTCTGCGTGGAGTACAGGAAGCTTAATAACATAACCCATAAGGATGCACAGCCCTTGCCTTGAATAGAAGACTCTCTTACTGCATTACAATCCGCAGCCATGTTCTCTACTTTGGATTTGACCAGTGGCTACTGGCAAGAACCAATCGCACCTTCAAATGTGGAGAAAACAGCTTTTATCACTCCAATGGGATTATTTGAATTCACTCACATGCCTTTTGGATTGTACTATGCACCAGGAACTTTCCAGCATTTGGTAGAACATTGTTTGGGAAGCCATAACTTCGAAATACTGCTTTTGTATTTGGATGACATCATTATTTATTTGAAGAACCATGAAGACCACTTGAAACACTTAGCAGAAGTCTTCGAATGATTGACCCAATATGGACTCAAACTCAAACCGTCAAAGTGTCATCTTTTGAAACCACAAGTCAATTACTTAGGACACATTGTCTCAGCAGATGGAGTAGTACCTGATCCAGAAAAACTACGAGTTGTACAAGAATGGCCTGTACCAATTATCATTAGAGATGTCAGAAAATCTCTTGGATTTGCTGGATACTACAGAAGATTTATCGAAAACTTTGCTCAACTAGTGACACCTTTACATGAGTTACTTTGAGGGTCAACAGCAGGACATACATCCAAAACTCAGTAAGTCACTTGGACTTCCAGACACCAAACTGTTTTCAATGGCTTATGCCAAGCCTTGACAGAAGCTCCAATTTTGGCCTACTCAGTCTATGCCAAACCTTTCAAAGTATATACAGATGCCAGCAACTTAGGTCTTGGTGCTGTGCTAGCACAAGAACAGTCAGAGAAAGAAAGAGTCATTGCCTACGCTAGTCACAGTCTCAGAGGATCAGAAAGAAATGATGAATGTTAGAGTTCATTTAAATTGGAATTCCTTGCATTGGTATGGGCAATTACAGAAAAGTTTAGACATTATGTAGCTGCCACACCTTTTACTGTATACACAGACAACAGTCCTTTAGCTCATTTAAATACTGCCAGATTGGAAGCATTGGTACAACGATGGGCCTCATGTTTGTCCAATTACCAGTTCACTTTAAAATACCTTACAGGAAGAAGAAATGCCAGTGATGACACTTTGTCAAGATTGCCACAGCAGACAGAACCTGATCCTAATGATTCAACTTTAGAAGATGTGGAAATGCCTGCATTCTTACAAGTTCCTACAGAGATGGTACACGCATGTTGTCAGGTCAGTCCTATCACAGTAACCAAGTCTGAATCTACTCCTTCAATGCATATAACAGAACAAGATCATTTATGGATCCAGCTCCAGAACCAGAGTCCTGTGTTACAACAAATCAGAAATCTGTTGAACACTAACCAAAGTCTTGGGCCACACATAAAAAAAATGCAAATGCAGAATTAATAAAATTGTGGAAACACAAAAACCAGTTGGTCATACTAGACTCCAAGTTAATAAGACAAAGTAGAGACCCTCACACCCATTGTGAGATCCTCCTGATCACTGTGCTGCAAGAGAATGCACCAATTGTTTTGGAAGCCTATGACAAGAAGTCTGGATATTTTGGAAGTAAAAAGACGGAAGCCAATATAAGAAAGTGATTCTACTGGGCAGGAATGAAACTTCAGATTCAGAAATGGTGTGAAGAATGTCCTACCTGTAATCTAAAGATAAATAGTAGAACTGATCAAAAAGCTCCTCTGCAACCAATTATCAGTCATGCTCCTTTAGAATTGGTCACCTTAGATCATTTAAAACTTCAGCAAAGCAGAAATGGTATCAGTTATGTTTTAACCATGATAGACCACTACTCTAAGTTTGTTGTAGCTGCACCAGTTCCTGATCTTACCTCCAAAAGCACACCATCAACATTTGTCAAGTACTTTATTCAACCATATGGGTTTCCAACCCGAATATTAACTGATCAAGGGAGTGCCTTTGAGTCACAACTACTCCATGAACTTTGTAGCTTGTTGTTATGGTGTGGGTTCTACAGATGGACACAGGAGTCAACAGATAAGGTGCAACCCACGTTGGTTTGTGGGATGTTTATTACTCTTCATAAACAATGTCTTCTTGTACCATCCAAATAACAGAAAAGTGAAATAAAAATATCATCAAAGGAAAAAAAATAAACAAAAAAAAACAACTGTGTTCAAGCAAAGTAACATAAGTATAATCCTAACAGCAGGAACCTTCTCTGTCTCTCCACTGGTCAGAAGATACTGAAACTATCTGTCTTATGCCTATTCAGGTAGGACTTACGTACCCACCTACCTGCATCAGGTGACACAGCATCATCAAAAAATAAAACTATTTTATTAGCTATCAAAATTATTATAGGTATATCCTAAAAGACTCTGCTAGACAGAAACAATCTGGGATTATACATAACTTGAAAAAATATGCCTTCTTAAAGTGTTATACTTTCAAGAATGTTCTCCTGTGTTTGAGTGACAGGTATCCTCTTATAAAACTAAGCCACAAGGGGCCGCTGCTTAGCTAGAGTGACTCTCAGTTAACTGCAGAGACTGCTAGCAAACAGACCTTCCCTTTAATCTGCAGGAGCAGTTCAACACCTGAGTACAGATAACCTCCTTATTTAGACACAATGCTAACATTTACAAATGTGAATCTTGATACTAGAACTCTCTCTTTGTTTTTATTTTGGGAGTACAGAAATAAGAAATTTTGAAAACTACTAAATAATTGAGTTAGTTCTCTTTAACAAGAGCTCTCAAAACATGGACAGCTTTGTTTATTCCTAGTATCCTGTAGTCTGTACTTTCAAGAAGGTTAGAGCTTATTTGAACCTGTCCTGAATTATCAAAGACAGAGGCACCTCGAAGATATCGTAAAACTGTATACCCAAAGCTTTAAAGGACCAAAAAACCCCCTATCTAGAGGTTTGGGGGAGGTATGCAATGGTTTAGAGCAGCAGAAATAGGCTGCAACCCAATTCAAACTGCAGGGAAAAGTTGTCGGCTGAAATTACAAGCCGTCGGCTTTCCTTTTTCCCCAGCCAACAGAGAACCTTTTAGAGGGGCTGTTCTTCAAATTCTAGGCAGTTCTACACTATGATTTAGAGGGGAACCCTTTCCTAGGTGAGCCTATTTGTGGCTCAAGTCTTAGATTTTTAAGATTTTATGTGCTCTGTGTGCTTCACGATAGTGCGCACGATCACGCAGCCCTCGCGATCATGCGAACACTCGTGTGGCTGGAATCGCTAGCGCTACAACAGGGAGAGTGCTTGTATTGAAACCCTGCACAGAAAACGCTTTCTTTCTCTCTCTAAAACATGAAGTAAACATCATTTCAGTCCCACGCTACTTGTAGGACATAACACAAATATTGGTCAGAAAACAATATTTGAATATGACAATATTAAACAGCACTGGCTTCTGCATATATTCTTAATTGCAGACAGAGTATTTGCCAACTCCATAATTTTATACAAATGCACCCAATGAAAAAACAGAGACAAATAAAGCAAGAAGAGGTTTAAGATGATGGGGAAGGGGCTGTGTAAGGCAGTGGCCTACCTCCATACAGAACATACAGGGATAGCCTTATAAGAGGGGAGGCTAGTGAGTGCAACCAGAGAAAAAGATAACAGCATGGGTACATTTATTAAGTGGCAGGGCTTCACTCTGTCACATTTACCCCCCCTTTTTTAAAAAGGGAAGGTCTTTTAACAGCTTCCCCACCCAGCTACCCTGGAGGGGTTGGAACTCCCACCCCCCCACTCTCAGGAGTTCCATCCCAGGGTCCCACAATAAACCACCTGACATATGGCAGGCCAGTACCAAACACCCTAGGATATTTAACATCATTAGGGTCTACACATAGGGTGTAAGCAACAGACTGTGGGACAAAACATCGGTCTTTTATGATCATTCGCTGTCATGATCTAACGTCCAACCCCCATACCATACGAGGGTTGGAGGAGCTCTGGCCTACCCACTCTGTGAAGCTCTATCCCAGGGTCCCAAAATCATTAGCACAAAGTGCCAACACAAACAACAAACAACAAAAAAAAATAATTCATTACTACATTACCCTGGGATCTTCATTAAGTACCATTTCCTACTATGAACCTTCTATTCAATTTCAATGTTCAGCTATTAAACCATCAGTAATTATTTTGTAACGTTACCAGCTGAATTCTCAATTTCTGCCCCATTTTGAGAAAGGAAATCAGCATTAGCATGTTCACTTCCCTTCTTATGTAACACTGTGAACCGGAATGGCTGTAAGGCCAAATATCTCATTATGCAGGGGGTTTTCTCCCGCATCTGATGCAACCAACAAAGGGGGTTGTGGTATGTGACAAATGCAAATGCTGCCCCCCAAAGGTAATACTTAAATGCTTCAATTGCCCATTTAAGTGCCAGACACTCTTTCTTGATGGTTGCATACCTACGCTCCCTTTCATGTAGTTTTCTGCTCATATAGATAATGGGATGGTCTTCATTTTCTATAACTTGCATCAGGACTGCCCCAACCCAACCCCTGATGCATCAGTCTGTACAGTAAAGGGTTTTGTAAAATCTGGGCTTCTTAACACCGGATATGCACATGGGATGGCCTTTATTTGTTTAAAAGCTTCATCACGTTCTCCAGGCCACTCTACTTTGTTAGGATATCTCTTCTTTGTTAACTCTGTTAGAGTGCCTGCTACCGCTGAGAATCGGGGAATAAAGTGTCTATAGTACCCCGCTAACCCCAAAAAGGCATGGACCTGTTTCTTGGTTCAAGGTATATCACAGATAGAAACTGCTTCCACCTTGTTTACCTCTGGGCATATAACCCTGTTCCTGATAATAAAGCCAAGGTATTTGTTCTCGGTCTGCCCCAGACAACATTTGTTGTGGTTTATGGAAACTTCTGCTTTTTAGATTGCTCCCAGAATTTTCTCTAGATGCTGCAAATGGGTCTCCCAATTGGGGCTAAACATTACCTTATCATCCAGACAGGCAGCACAGAAAGCTATATAGGGTTGAAGCATTTAGTCCATGAAATGCTGGAAGGTAGCCAGCGCTCCATGGAGACCAAAGGGCATAGTGATAAATTCAAACAACCCTACAGGGGTGCTGAATGCCATTTTCTCTGAAGACTGAGGGGTAAGAGGTATCTGCCAGTATCCCTTTGTGAGATCAAGAGTAGAGATGTATTTAGCATTCCCCAACCGGTCAATAATGTCATCTATCCTTGCACAGGATATCTGTCAAGAAGGGAGACGGCATTTACCCTCCAGAAGTCTAGACACAGGTGGATACCACCTTCCTTTTTATTAACAATTACTAAAGGAGATGACCAGGTGCTACAAGAAGGTTGAACAATACCCGACCATTCCATGGATCTTACTTTCTTTTCTACTTCATCCCTTACATGTATGGGTAGACGATATGGTTTTTGATGTATGGGTGTACTCTGTGTCATTCTGATGTCATGCTCTATGCCAATGCCTAGACCAGGTACATTGGAAAAAGTATCAGAAAAGGTGTTTAACATCTGTTGCAGTTGGGTATGTTGGTGAGGTGTTAAGGTGGGGTTCATTTTTACTTCCTGTATCTGACCAGGGCATTCTAATCTCCTATAGGCTACCTCTATCTCAAATTCTTGAGGTGCTGTCTGAATGTAACAGCTTAGCTTAGGGGATTCTGGTCTCTCATGCTATAACTTTAGCAGATTGGCATGATATATCTGCTTACTGCACCTCCTAATAGGCAGGTCGACTTCATAAGTGACCGGTCCTACCTGTCTAATGATTTTGTAAGGGACTTGCCATTTCATCAAAAGCTTTTTCTCACTGGCAGGTAGAAGGAGTAATACCTGATCTCCTATGGAAATTGTTTATGTCCTACCCCTTTATCATACTCTGCCTTCTGTTGGACTTGCTTGACTAGTAATGTACGATGGGCCATTGTGACATATTTCTTAAGGCACTGCCTTAATGCTGTTATATAATGTAACACTTCCCGTTTTCCTTTTTGAGAATCTTCCTCCCAGTGTTCTTTGATAACATCTAATGGCCCGTGGGGGGTTCAGCCATACAAGAGGGAAAAGGGGGAAAAAACAGTTGAAGCTTGTGGTACTTCTCTGTAGAAAAACAGGAGGTAAAGTAGAAATACATCCTGATTTTTCCCTTCCTCATTAATAAAATTCTGCATTTTTTGAGCATCTGGTTAAACCTTTCCATCAAACCATCCGTTTGAGGATGGTATGGGGAGGTTCTCACTGCTCGTAGTCCCAACAACCTATATAATTCTGTGAGCATCACCAAAGTAAAATTAGTACCTCTGTCAGTTAAAATAACCCTTGGGATGCTCATTCTGCTAAACACCTTGGCCAGCTCTTCTGCAACCATTTGGGCTGTTACTGTTCTCATTGGAATTGCCTCTGGATACTGGGTAGCATAGCCACAAATGACTGGAATAAATCTATTACCCTTAGAACTAGTTTCAAAAGGCCCAACCACATCCATGGCAATCCGATCAAAAGGCTGGCTAACCAAAGGTATACTCTGGATGGGCACCATATCCTTCTTCCCAATTCGGGCTACATTCTGGCATTCTGGGAAACTCAAGAAATATTCAGCCACTCGTTCATGAATACCCGGACAATAGAATCTACTCAGAATTCTATTCAGAGTGGTGTCCCAACCAGAATGCCCTGCCAGAGGGATATCATAAGCCAAACGTATGATATCATTTTGATACTTCTGGGAGCTACTTAACTGCATTGAGATATTCCCATTTCTGGGATTGGTACATTCTCTATACAGGATATCATTTACCAACAGATATCTAGAGGACCCATCATCAACATGTTTTTCAACCTGAGAAAAAGAACTAGTTAGTGATACATCTTGTTTCTGGTCATGAGCTATAGTCTCTGGCTTAATGTTCACGGGTCCCATAATGTTTTTATTGTACCAGTCTTTCTTGTCCTTTCTTTTCTCCGCTTTCCCTTTCCTAGCTTTACCTAGTACTTCATATAGTTCTTCTGTAAAGGGAAAGACATTCTCCAACCGTTTGTCTATTAGTTTGGCTTGTGACTGGGTTGTTATGGCCACAACAGGTGTTATCTCATTTTTTACCATCAGGGTGGAAAAGTCAGGGTGATCCTGGCCAATAATGACTGGAACAGGTAAATGTGGGACAATCCCAACAGATAACTCTTGGGTACTGCCATTTATCATTAAATCCACAGACATAGTTGAATAAAAATGCATGTCCCCATGTATGCATGTGACCATGGTCCCTACTCCTGATTTCTCTATCCCTTCTACCAGATCAGCTTGAACCAGGGTCTGATGGCTTCCAGACTCTATTAGTCCAAGCATCTTATGAGGACCCATCTTAACAGTAGTAACATAGGGTGCCCAGTTTGCTAAGGCCAAATGTCCAAAGTCTCTCTTTACTGCCGGACAATTTCTTATTAGGTGATCCTTTTTCTGGCATCCATGGCACACTATCTCAGATAAGGGCACCCTCTCCCTTCTCTCTCTTCTTGCTTCTAGATTTGGTCTAGCATTATTATTATTAGAAAAGATAGTTCTTACCAGATTCATAGAAGGAGATGCTGCAGGCCCTCCATGATTTCTCCATCTAGCAGGTCTTGCAGCCAGGAAATCCTCTGCCAGAGCGATTGTTTTCTCTGCTCCCTCAGGCTTATGATCTCAAACCCACAATTGGACATCTTGTGGCAGTATTTTAATGAACTGTTCCATTGTGATGGCTTCCATTATTTGTTGAACTATATTTAGTCCCTGGCTGTAGCCACTTATCACTCAGATCTTTCAGACGAGCGTAAACCTCCCTCGGGGCATCCGTGGATTGCATTTTCAGGAACCTAAAATGTTGCCTGTAGATCTCTGTATTGATGTCGTAACTTCATAAGATTTCTTTCTTCACAAGTTCATAGTCATCTGCATCTTGTATAACCAGATGGCTATACACCCCTTGGGCTCTTCCAGTTAGCTGAGGGGCAAGGCGTACTACCCACTATTCTTTGGGCCACCCACATGTTTGAGCTACCCTCTTAAACATTGTATGGTACTTCTCAATATCATCAGAGTCTTGTAAGTGGGCCAATTTAATGTCTCTTGGGCCTTGTGATCTTTCCACATGTTCAGTTCATATGGCCTGTAACACCCTCAAAGTGTCTGCCCACTTGGCGTCTTGTCTCCTCTGGTCAATCTCTCATTCTTTATCCACCTGAACCTGCTGGAAACATAGCTATTTTAATAACTCACCTATATCTTCCATAGGAGCTTGTTTCATTTAGGAAGCACCCACCTCTTTCTCCAGGTTTTCAGTCTCTAGGGGCTGCCCCAAGGGCAACTCATCTCCAGGCTCACTGTGTTCTTCCTCAGCCCTCTCTGATGGTTGCCTTTTAATTTTTGGGCATACATCAGGTAAACCAGCCAGCAACTGTGCCCCCATCTGGGCCACCATACTTCTTGTAAGGGTGCCTTGTGCCTGGCCACCCTCTGCCATTTCCATCTCAGGTATCAGGTAATACCCACTGTGATGTCTCCCTTCCTTGGCAAGATGAAGCAGGCAGTAGAAATCCCACCTCTGACATCACTTGTTACGGTGTGGGTTCTACAGATGGACACCAGAGTCAACAGATAAGGTGCAACCCATGTTGGCTTGTGGGATGTTTATTAATCTTCATAGACAATTTCTTCTTGCACCATCCAAATAACAGAAAAGTGAAATGAAAATATCATCAAAAGGAAAAAAAATCAACTGTGTTCAAGCAAAGTAACACAACTATAATCCTTACAGCAGGAACTTTCCCTCTCCACTGGTCAGAAGATATTTACCCTATCTGTCTCATGCCTGTTCAGTAGGACTTATGTACCTGCCTACCTGCATCAGGTGACACAGCATCATCAAAAAATATGACTCTTTTATTAGCTATCAAAATCATTATAGGTATATCCTAAAAGACTCTGTTAGACATAAACAATCTGGGATGATACATAACTTGAAAAAATATGCCTTCTTAAAGTTTTATACTTTGAAGAATGTTCTCCTGTGTTTGATTGACAGGTATCCTCTTATAAAACTAAGCCACAAGGGGCAGCTGCTTCCCTAGAGTGACTCTCAGTTAACTGCAGAGACTGCTAGCAAACAGACCTTCCCTTTAATCTGCAGGAGCAGTTCAACACCTGAGTACAGGTAACCTCCTTATTTAGACACAATACTAACATTTACAAATGTGAAGCTTTATATTAGAACTCTCTCTTTCTTTTTATTTTGGGAGTACAGAAATAAGAAGTTTTGAAAACTACTAAATAATGAAGTTAGTTCTCTTTAACAAGAGCTCTCAAAACATGGACAGCTATGTTTATTCCTAGTAATCTGTAGTCTGTACTTTCAAGAAGGTTAGAGCTTATTTGAACCTGCCCTGAATTATCCAAGACAGAGGCACCTCGAAAATATTGTGAAACTGTATACCCAAAGCTTTAAAGGACCAAAAAACACCCTATCTAGAGGTTTAAGGGTGGTAGGCACTGGTTTTAGAGCAGCAGAAATAGGCTGCAATCCAATTCAAACTGCAGGGAAAAGTTGTCTACTGAAATTACAAGCCGTCGGCTTTCCTTTTTCCCCAGCCAACAAAGGACTTTTTAGAGAGGCTGTTCCTCACACTCTAGGCAGTTCTGCACTCCGATTTTGAGGTCCTAGGTGAGCCTATTTGTGGCTCAAGCCTTAGATATTTAAGATTTTATGTGCTCTATGTGCTTCACGATAGTGCACACGATCGTGCAGCCCTCGCGACCATGTGAACAGTCGTGCGGCTGGCATCACTAGCGCTACAACAGGGAGAGTGCTTGTATTGAAACCCTGCACAGAAAACACTCTTTTTCTATCTCTAAAATATGAACTAAACATCATTTCAGTTCCATGCTACTTGTAGGACTTAACACAAATATTGGTCAGTAAACAATATTTGAATATGACAATATTAAAAAGTACTGGTGTCTGCACATATTCTTAATTACAGACAGAGTATTTGCCAACTCCATAATTTTATACAAATGCACCCAATGGAAAAACAGAGAAAAATAAAGCAAGAAGGGTTTTAAGATGGGGGGGCTGTGTAAGGAGGTGGCCTGCCTCCATACAGAAAATACAGGGATAGTCTTATAAGAGGGGAGGATATTGGTTGCAACCAGAGAAAAAGATAACAGCATGGCTACATTTATTAAGTGGCAGGGCTTCACACTGTCACACTTATATGGAAGTCAAAAGAACCATACAACTGCCTATCATCCTCAAGCCAATAGATTGTGAAAGAGTTACTCAAACCTTACTTAATATGAAGGGGGTGTGGCCTAGCTGAGGATCTAAATGGAGGTGTTTTAGAAGAGCTCTGACCAGATCCACACAATATCAGCTGCATCCACTGACCTAACCTGCTACAATCTGCTCCAATTGATAAATCAAGAAGTCTCAATGTCTAAGCTAGCAAAATCTGCAAAAAAAATAGGCCAAACTGAAATTCTCTCAAGCCTCCAAGACATCTTCTGCCTCGTGGCCTGTGGGCTCTCCCTGCTCCTCTCCAGCCCGGAAACTCGAGATGCAAAAGGACCCCTGATCTGGGACAGATACCCCACTATGGATGCAAATTATCAGAATCTGGAAAGATTAATTCAGGATTTAAAGTATGACCTGGACATTCAGATGCAATCCGGTTTCAACAACATGACTGCACAGATACAACATCTGCAGCAATTAGTCAATACAATGTCGGAAACAGTGGAAGCCCATGAAACACGCCTGGTAGAAGCTGAATCCCATATTGTTCTTCAAGAGGATTCCACAGGTAGAATTAACAATGATCTGCAAGAATGCTCAAAGATAGAGAGTTGTTAAAACAAATAGTTGACGATCATGAGGACAGAGAAAGGCGTTGCAACATTAGAATAGTGGGTATCCTGGAGGGCCTAGAGGGTAAAGACTGCCTATATTTCATTAAATCATGGCTACTTAAACATCTGAAAATGCCATCAGACCTTATCCTGCAGATCCATGGAGCCCATCGCTTGCCAGGCCAAGGGCCCTCCCCAGACCAGAGGCCGAGGAACCTCCTAGTCAAGTTCTTGTGGTTCCAGGATCACCAAGCCATACTTGCAGTGGCCCAGAAATCTGACCCTATCCTGATCCAGGGTGCTAGAGTCTGTATCTTCCTGGACTTCTGCCATCCTCTTTAGACCAGAAGGCAAGCCTTTAACAATGTTAAAAAATGGCTCCATAAACTGAACTGCCACTTTATAATAGCCTTCCCAGCTAGGCTAAATGTACATCCTCCAGGGAGTCAACAGAGAGCTTTTACAGACCCCGAGGCTGCTATGGATTATGTGAAAGAGCTGCTGGGAAATGAAGTGGAAGAGTGAGTAGAGGATAAAGGGGACTGAGTGTGACACAGCAAGTTATATTTACTTGATTATTCCTTTTCCAGTTTGTCTCCCAGTAAGAGGAATTTAGGGAAGGGATCGCTGTGGTACACAACTCTGGGGCCAGAGGATTATAAGGACATATCTGAGTATTTCCTAGTGCCTACTCCCCATCTATGCAGAGAGTTGGACACTCAAGTGAAGATAAAGTTTGAAAGACGTTGGCTTTTTTGGTCTATTTTCACTCAGTGTGACTTTTGAACTTGGTTAGGCCTCTATATGTTTGTTGGCTTGTTCTGATTTGCTTCATTTAAGATTTTGCAGTTTATAGATTCGCTTTTTGGAATATGTGTATTTAGATTATGCCCCAGGGGCCAGAAAGAGTCAGCTTAACCACCGTGGGGGGGGGAGTGATCATCTGGCGCCCCAGGACAAAGGATGTGGCAACAGTCCAATATACCTTTATGAGCACAACTGTCCAGGGAAAGTGGGGGAGGGGACCAGGGGGTTGAACTCCTAACCTCTCAGTGGAACAAATATACCCAAACTAGTTAGTCCCAGTCCAGCCAACCTCAGTAAAAAGGATAAGAAAAGCTGAGGGAGTAGCTCACTACCAATAAGGCTTCTAAACAGTATAGACAATTGTACTTCACAAGAGTGACTCTCATTGCAAGCAACAGAGACAGGAGTTGGTGCATCTGTGATATTTGAAAACAAGAATATTTCTATGAAAAAACTTAAAGGGATACCTTTGCAAGTACACAGACAGAAATTGAAAAGGGATACCTTTGTGAGTACACAGACAGGCATGGAATTTTAACATGAAAATATAAGAAGACAAAAGAAAGAAGTTGGAATGAATTTATGATACAGTACAATCTTACTGAAGCAGGACAGTGTCTGAAACAATTTAAGAAATGTGTTAATACTGTACCAATGTAATCTCTGAATTCAGAAGACAGAAGAAAAATAATTTAATAGATAATTATATAAACATTTACACATTTGGTGAGTGGCATGATTTCTACCAATTGTCTATACTGGGACAGATATACCACCACAACTCCTGGTTTGTTACTGTGGCTGACGGGTACAGATAACTTGTGAAGCAAACAAGAAGACGATAAAGAAAGGTGGTGCATTGGAGCAGTATGGGGGGAGAGAGAGAGAGAGATCTGGCAGGACTCTGTCATCTACCTGGGGCTGAACAGGCTTTTTGTTGGTAGAGCACCACCTTCTGTGACACAAACAGGGCTTAATGGTATCCTTTGAGTAGAGCAGTTAAGACAATCTGTTAAATCATACTGAGCAGGAGGGGGATAAGCACCATGCCACTTTGGGCGGGGTGGGTCCTCTCTTGGCACTGCCCTGTTTGAGCACAGGGGGAAGTTTTATGTAGACCAGTTTGTTTATGGAGCCTGGTTGCCTTGCTCCAGCCGCCAAACTGTGACTGGTGGTGTACACCGACCGCAGCTCTTCCCTTGTGATCCAACCCTTTAAGTTTGTTGGATGGATGCATGCTTGCAATTGCAGGGTTGTAATTTTCCATTCTTAGGGACAATGTGGATCTGGCAGCTCACTCCATGAGAAGTAGACGGAGTTGACACTTTTGAGACTGCAAGGGAGGAGTGGTTTAAGAGGGGGTCAGGGGTACTGGTGGTAAAAAGTGGAAGAGGGGAGCTCAAAGAAGGGGAAAGTGTTGGAGGGAGGGAGGGGGATACCTCACTATTAGGAGGAATGGTTATTAATAAATGGGATGGTGAAACCTGTTTGGAAGGTTTTTTGTTCTTTGGACATTTGGAGAAAGGGAGGGTTGGAGTGGCTAATGATTGGGAAGTTGTTAAAAAATATGGATGGTTTGGACAAGGCCTTGAGATTGTGGTACAACTTATTTACAGGTGCAATAGTACACAGGACAACTCTTATTTCTTTAAACCCAATAAATGGCTGATTTAACAATTTTATCATGGAATGTTAATGGATTGAAATGGTAGTCAAACAGAAACGAGTATGGTCCTACATTAAAAAAATCAAGGGAGATGTGGTGTTACTGCTGGAATTGCATCTTTCAAGGGAGGAAACCAACAAATTGTCCCATTCCTGGGGTGAAGTTCTTTTGGTGGCACCTTTTACTTTCAGGGCCAGGGGGGTAGCCATTTGGGTGAGGCCAGGCCTACCACACAAAGTTAATAGCTTTGTGGTGGACCCACAGGGTAGATTTGTTGTTATGGAGATGGTACTGGGGGGCAAGGCCTATGCCTTTGCTTCCATTTACGGCCCTAATTTTGACTCACCAGATTTTTTCACACACCTGTGGGTGATGTTGGCCCCATATCAGAATAATCTAGTACTGGGAGGAGATTTTAATACTTATCTCGACCCCAGGCTGGATCACTCCAGAGCCAAATCCAGGCCTTACCCTAGGAGTGTTGCAGCATTGCAAGAATTCATATTTCGGAGAGCCCAGGTGGAAGTCTGGAGACACTCTCACCCTGGAGACAGGGAATACTCATTCTTATTCCCACTCACATCGAGTCTACATCAGGTTGGACTATATTTTAGTCTCCCCCCCATTTGATTTCAGAGTCCATACAGGCCACATATGGCCCTATAATAATCTCGGACCATGCCCCACTTCAAATGCACTTGGCAGCAAGCCAGCAGGCCTCTGGGAGACCCCAATGGAGACTTGACCTGATTTTACTTCTGGATGATGGGTACACCAAATGCATCACTGGGAAAATGTAAGAATTTATTGAAAATAATAAAAATAAAGGGCACATATAAATTTTGTCTGGGATACCTTAAAGGCTTTTATCCATGGGGAGACAATCTCCTACACAGCTTATGAGAAAAAGCAAGTTGCTAGGGAAGAAGAACAGCTCACTGCTGACATTCAAAAACTAGAGAAGGTGGCTATGAGCCGCCCCCAGCCCCAAATAACAAAATACTTAAGGTTGTTAAAGAAAGCTACATCAGATGGTTACTGGGAAGCTTGAGTGAGACCTAGTGCTCACTAAATCAAACAAACATTTGGAAGGGGATAAGTCGGACAAGTGGCTGGCTGGGTTAATTAAACAAAAAAAAGCAGAAAGAGCCATTTTATTCATGGCCAAGCCTGATGGCTACCCCACATATGATCAAAAAGAGGTTAATGAAACTTTTAGAGCATTTTATTCCCATTTGTACACTACTCAGATCCCATTAGAAGGGGACCCGGAGGAATTTCTTCGGGATGTGGATATGCCACACTTGAGTGAGACTCTCAAGGCTGAGATTAACTTTCCCTTGTCCCAAGAGGAGATCAAACAAGCGATTTGGCATATAAATAAAGGAAAAGAACCAGGCTCTGATGGGATCCCGGCTGAATTTTACAGTCACCTGGGACACCCTTGGTCCCCTTATGGGAGAGGTCCTGGAGTCCGACCTAACTCAGGGGGAGCTACCGTAATCTCAAAAGATAGCCACCATAACAGTACTTCCTAAACCGGGGGATGACCCTTCTAAATGTGGGTCATATCGCCCTATATTACTTCTTAATGCAGATTACAAAATCCTAGCAAAAATTATAGCAAATAAACTAGAGGGGATACTCCATGGATTAATCCATATAGACCAAGTAGGGTTTGTTAAAGGAAGGCAAGCTAAGCACAACCTTCACAGATCCATTAGCGTTACCCACAGCTGGAAAAAAGGGGGGGAGCCCGCACAGAGGTTTACTTGAGCTAGATGCCGAAAAGGTGTTTGACCAAGTCGAATGGCCATTCATATGAACATACGAATGTGCCAGCAGAAACAGAGCACCCGGTCCATCTAAGTCTGCTTGAATGTGCAGCCAACACCCCTAGTTTGCAGCTGCCCCAACCCCCCTCCCTTTTGTCATCCCACTGCCACCCTCCACCCTCACTCTCCCCTGTTCCCTGTCCCATGCCCTTTTGAAGCTGTTCACAGATTTACATGATACCACCCATTCTGGTAGGGCATTCCATTTTGCTACCACCCTCTCAGTGAAATAGTGTCTCCTCATTTCCTTCTTAAATCTTACCCCCTCCATTCTTAGCCTGCGTCCCGTGGTGACCATCCCCCTCCTTAACTTAAAGACCCCATCTGCCCCATCCTTTTTGATTCCCCTCAGATACTTGAATGTCTCTATTATGTCCCCCATCCCTTCTATCCTCCAGGGTGTACATACTCAGGTCTCCCAGCCTGCTGTCATAGTCTCTCCCCTCCATTCCACATATCATCTTTGTTGCCCTCCTCTGCACCCCCTCCAGCAGCCTGATATCATGCTTTAGGTATGGCCTCCAAAACTTCACATAATACTCTAAGTGCGGCCTTACCAGTGATCTGTGAGGGCAAGATCACCTCATTTCACCTGAGCGAAAACCTCCTCGCTATGCACTCCAGCATTTTGTTCACTTTTGCAGCTGCTCTCCTGCACTGGGCAGTGTTGTTCATGGTCCCATTATGATTACCCCAAGGTCTTTCTCCTCCTCAGTGATCCCCAGTTTAAACCCCCCCAGCCAGTATTCTCTCCTTGGGTTCTTCACCCCAAAGTGCATAACCTTACACTTCTTTGCATTGAACCCCAGCTGCCACCTCTCTGACCACTCCTCTAGCTTGCCTAGGTCCCCCTGCATCTGCTTCCACCCCTCCTTTCCATCCACCACTGCTCCGATTTTGGTGTTGTCAGCAAACAGACTTACCTTGCTTACCACCCCATGTCCAATGTCTGATATGAAGAGCCCAAACAATACTGGCCCCAACACAGAGCCCTGTGGCACCCCACTTGTCACCGGCCTTGGAGTTGAGAGCTCCCCTCTCACCACCACACGTTGCAGCCACCCACTCAGCCAGCTTATAATCCAGTTCCTCATTTTTGCCCCTACAACTACACCACTCCCCCAAGCTGCCCATGAGGCACCGAATTGAAAGCCTTGCTGAAGTCCAAGTAAAGAACATCCAACGCATGACCCTTATCCAGTTCACCTATCACCCAGTGATAAAATTGTATCAGGTTGGTTTGACAAGACTTCCCTGAATCAAACCCATGCTGCTTCACATCCTGGAGGCCAGTGTCCTCCAGGTATGACACCAGTCTTTCCTTTAGTATCATTTCCATGAGTTTGCACACTATGGATGTGAGACTTACCAGACGATAATTACCCGGTTCATCCCTTGGCCTGCTGTTGTGTAATGGCACTACATGTGCCATCCTCCAGTCCAGTGGCACACATCCTGACTCCAGTGAGCTGTACAGATCCACCAGTGGCTCTTCCAACACCTCTGCCATCTCCCTCAGCACCCTGGGGTGGATACCATCCGGTCCTGGTGCGTTGTCTACCTTCAGTGCCCTCAGTCCCTCTAGGAATCTAATTGCCTCAATTCTTCCATCTGTCACCTCCTCTCCTCCTGTCCCCACCCTCCCAGCCCATGCTGGTAGCGGTCCCCTCTTTTCTTCTGTGAAGACGGAACAAAAGTATTCATTCAGTGATTCTGCCTGCTACTCCCCCTTTTTCATCCATTCCCCACCCCTTTTTATCCTCTCTATTGTCTCCTTACACTTTTTTTTCTCCCTGATGTATCTGAAGAAATCTTTCTCCCCCCATTAATTCCCTGTGCTAATCTCAGCTCCCTCTGGGCCTTTTCAGTGCTGCGTAAATTTTGACTGGGAGACACCATACTAAAATGGATAGGGACCCTTTATGCTGCCCCACAGGCACAGATCTTGACAAACAGCACTCTCTTGATTCCCTTCTCCCTCACTAGGGGAATGAGACAGGGCTGTCCCTTGTCCCCTCTAGTGTACGTGCTTACAATAGAAGGCTTAGCAAATGCCATTTGAGGAAATAGAGGCATTAAGGGATGCAGAGCTGGGAAAGACATCCAAGTAATATTGTTGTTTGCTGATGACATCTTACTATTTCTGTACAGCCCAGGTGAGGCCTTCCCAGCCCTGAGTAACATATTTGAGGAATATGGCCCTTTCTTGGACACAATATTAACTGGGACAAAAGCGAGTGGCTCCCCCTGGAGGACAAAAGGAAGTCCCTAGAAATAGCGAGCACCATAATAAATCCTACTAAACAGATTAAATACCTCGGTGTCTTTCTGCCCAGTAAGCTGTCTCAAATCATACCAATTAACTATGGTCCCTTGATCAGGAAACTCAAGACAGACAGTATTAACTGGAGAGCTCTGCCTCTCACCCTATGGGGTCATGTTAATTTGGTCAAGATGTACTTTCTTCCAAGGGCTCTCTATCTTTTTCAATCTATCTCAATATCTCTCCCACAGAAGTATATAAAGGCCTTGGAGGGAGCTTGTACCCAACTCTTGTTGCAAGGGAAAAGTCAAGAATCAGGAAGGACATTTTGTGGCTTCCTGAGAAATCGGAGGCTAACTTACCAATATGCACTTATACTATGTGGCAGCCCAGTTAGCCCATATCCAAGACTTGCTAAAGGTGGAGGGGATGCCCCAACTTGGACGCAGATGGAAAGTGAGGGAAACTCCTGCTTCTATTATAACCTGCTGGTTAACTCAATGGGAGAAGACCCCCAATATTACCAACCCCTGCACCAGGCTTCCTAGAATATGTAGATACAGGCACACTTTGCTGTTGGATGTGGGCTGGGTTCTCACCAGATGTGACCTTCGGGATGTTCTTGAAAAGGAAAGGAGGGTCTCAGTCAATGATAATATAGGCCTCAGAAGATGGGACAAACAGGGTCTGTTTCGACTTAGCCAACTTCTTAAGAGAGGGGAGGTACAGCAGTTTGATGCCCTAACTAGAAAATTCAAATTACACCCTTCTCAATACTTCCTGTACCTTAGAATATGAAATAGGCTGCAGGGGACCCCCCACCCCGAGATCCCAGGACCCCTTTCCATTACAACGATCTCCCCTGGAAGAACTCTTTAAAAGGTTTTCTAACATTAAAGGCTTCAGACCACTTAATATGTGCTACAGATTACTACTGAATGGTCTTCCTGACCCTTTGGAGAGAATTAAGCGGGTCTGGGAGGATGATATCTACCCTGAAGGTCTAACTGGAGGGGACTGGAGAATGCTTCTAAAAACATTTTGAAATGCTCAGTTAACAACCAACTAAGAGACATTCAATATAATTTGCTTCTACACAACTATCACACTACAAAACTGGCCCATACAATAGATCCTGAGTTCTCCCCTTATTGCCCTAAGTGCCAAGCCCAGGTGGGTGACTTTTTCCATATGGTATGGTCATGTCCCAAAGTGATGCATTTCTGGTTAGGAGTAATTAAAATTCTATCTAAAACTCTGCATGTTGCGGTTAGCCTAGACCCAGTGGAAACTCTTTTGGGACTTCCCACACTAGGTGGCTGGCAACCTAAAAAAGGTCAGAAATTGTGGAGAATAGGTATAGTAGTGGGCATGTGGGAGCTGGCTATGCATTGGAGACTTGACCAGGTCCCTACTATTGCATCCTGGGCTACGTCACTCATGCAAGTAATGAAACTGGAGAGGACCCAATACTTAGTCCGTGGGCAAATTAGTAAATATGAGGAAATTTGGTCTCCATTGGAATAGGTTATCCAGAGATACTGGTTCCCAAGTTTCTGATGATGCTGTGTGATCAGTTGACTCTCCATTCACCTTGGGTTATGAAGTCATTTCCTTTTTACCATTTTATAACAGACTGTAGACTGATTAATTTGTTTATATATTTACAAAGTATTTCTTATTTTTTTAATTTTTTTACATGTTGTATGTACTTGTACCTCAAATAATGTTGGAAGAGTCTCCCAGTGAGTGGGAGATAAGGTATGTCCTTCTTGTCCTATTTTAAGATAAAGTTTACATAAAAAAAACTTACTTAATATGCTAAGAGCATTACCTGAGCATCGACGCCTGTATTGGCCTAGCATTTTTGCCTGAATTAACTTATCTTTACAATAACACTATACAGAGTTCAACTGGATATACTCCATATCATTTGTTATTTGGACGTCATGGTCATTTACATATGGACTTAGTACTTGACATAGATTTGAAAGCCACTTCTACTCCTAACCTATGTAAAGAATGGGTAAATGAACATAGTGACAGATTGCAAGAAGCAGGACAAATCCTAGACAAGCATATGACTCAAGTGAGATTAAAACAAAAAACACTATGTGATGCCAATGCCAACACTTGTCTATTACAGATCAGAGATAGAGTACTACTAAAGAGAATGCAGAGATTAACAAAATTAGCTTCCAAATGGGAACCTGAACCCTATCTCATAGTAGAAATACCATGTAGAGAATTGCCAGTTTACAAGATCCAAGGAGAAATCAGAAAAGGCAAAAAGATTGTTCACAGGAACCTGTTAAAGCCATGCATGTTTTGAGCAGGATCAGATCCTTCAGCTGATGTTGACTCCAAGCTAATAGAGAAACATGAATATCCTTCAAGAAACTCCGACAGTCTTGAATGCCAATCCTTGGAATTACTTAAGTACTCCTAACTCAGATTGTTTTGAGAGTTTGATACCTGAAAATACTAGAAGAATAGAATCTGTTTCTACTGAACCTTTATGTACTCTGCCTCTCAGATCTCAGAGAGTCAATTTTGGAATTCCTCCTAGAAGATTTCATATGAAAAGTCCTTAGTTTTATATCTTGAAACACAGTATGATAAAGAGTTAGCATTATTAGTTTAGTTTATGTTCGTTAGGAGTATTAAAGTTACCTTAGAGGTTAAGAAAGACTTAACTGTGATAGCCCATTCTCAAGTACATTTTGTAGAATTTATAGATCTTAGGTAATCAAACTGCATTGAAACTCTTAAAGTTCACAAAGAAATAGAGTTAAAAAACAGTAGTATAGTCAATCTAAAGTTTTAGAGATGTTCCTCATCTAAGTAGAAGTGTAGTAAACTCATTTGAATGCAATAAGATGTTATAGAAAAAAATGTTGGGGGATACATGAGGACATGTATCATTTGGCAGGCCTGAATCTGCAGTGTCCCAGAGTTGGGGGCACCACAGAAAAATAAAGAATAGAAAAGTGCCAGTTTATAGGTGCATAGATACAATAAACAGGTGCCCAAGAAATGCCAGGTGTCCAGTTTAAAATGTCAACACAAATCTCTGTAGAAAGTCTGTCAAAAATATTGCAAATAGCTTAGAAATAATGTACAAAATAAGCTTTTCTGCCATGCTGCAGCTAATGGAATGTTGAACTGAGCTAATGGAATGCTCACTGTGTGGCACCTGCTATGCCTTCCAGAACCAGAATACAGAGTGCTGCAGATTAAAAATAAGTTACTTTTCAGGAGAATTATGGTAAATGTGGAGGAGTGAGGACACAGAAAGTGAGGAGGGACGAGAAGGGCTTGCCAGGAGGACTGAAGCTGTCCCTGAGGGCTTTGCTGTGTGCCTTCTGCCTCCAGTCACCAAAAAAAAGGTACCTGAGTGAAGTGTCCAGTCTGTGGTGCCATCCCAAGCCACCAGTGAAGTCCAAAAACATCCTGTTGTGTCCCCGGGAGGGCTTGGTGCCCCGGTTTGTTATTTTTAAAGTTTAAATCCAGTTTCAGTCCCTCAGAGGCAGCGATAGCACAGCCACATCGTTTATGCAGTCCCAGGACCTTTCGTGAGGTCCCCAGTCATCCTGTAACTGCCTGAAAGCTCCCTCCCTTGCCAAACTGCACCTCCCACCTCCCATCTTCAGCTTCTGTTTCCCAGTGGTTGGGTGAGTCTGCGGCAGCACACTGCAATGTGCAGACTGCCCTGAAAGAGAAAGAGAAAGAAAAGTTAATTTATTTATTTTAAATAGTTTCGCCAGGCGCAAAGAAAAAATTGCTGAGCACCATGAAGGGACAGGTCCGAGGCCCTTAATTTAAATATTTCAGCCTTCGGGGGCATAGCAACACCCACAGGGGAAGGAACAACCATAGGAAGGCCTCTGAAGGGCCATAAATATTCAGCAGGAAGAAGTGGCTCTAGTGAGAGACTGACAGCTAGACCTGTTCAGGCCCTGAATTTAAAATAGGAAAGCCAACCCAGCAGTAAAAGGACCTGTGTGTGTGTGTGTTAGGGGGCAAGTCTGGACCCTCCAGTTCTTAAAGGGGCAAGTCAGGCCCACCAGTTTGTAAAGGGGCAAGTTGGGCCCACCACTATGTAAAGGAGCAAGTCAGTCCAACCAGTTCTTAAAGGGGCAAGTTAGGCCCACCACTGTGTAAAGGGGCAAGTCTGGTTCACCATTTATTAAAGGGGCAAGGGTAGCCCACCAGTTCTTAAAGGGGCAAGTCAGGCCCACCAGTTCTTAAAAGGGGCAAGTTAGGCCCACCGCCACATGCTTTGCCATTTTAAGGGGCAAGTTAGGCCCACTGCTAGCTATTTAGATTCCCCAGCTGTTATAGGGGCCCAGTAGCATTAATGACCCCAGATGTCTAATTAGTCTAGCTAGCCATACAAAGCCACAGTAAAAGGAAGAACCCAATTTAGTCAGAGGGACCCCTGTTAGGTCCACCAGTGCTAGGATTCTATCAGAAAAGTGAATTGCCTGTATATCTACTGTGATTTGAACATTAAGATTGAATAAGAGACTACTGCAACAAGAACTGAGACTTTATTTTGCATGCAACTATTGCTACAAGCAGTGAATGTGCCAGAAAGTATTGCTTTGTTGCCAGCTTTCCAAGTTGCAAGGTGTTTGAATCAGTCTTTCACAGTTTTCCAGAATCTGTTCACCATTGGTATCCAGATAAATCTTCTTCAAAATACTCCAGAAGTCATCTTCAGTCCATCTTCAAACAGCTAGCAGCAGATCTTCAAGGAACTGTGCATGATCATTTTATACATCCTGTTTATTGTTTTCCACTCTTCAAAGATTCCCCAAAGTATGGCCTGGTACAAAGGTACTGTCCGTTTCTTGTTTTGTCATCTGTATCGAGGTGCTATCCAGATATTCTGCACAGTGTTTTGCATCATCGTCCTGTTTCTTATTTTATTAGTCCTTGGCTCGTCTAGCCTTGGTGCGTAGAACCTTGGTGCTTCCGATTCACAGACTTCCTTTCTTCAGAATCTTCTTTATGTCCCTGCAGTCCAGAACAGGATTTTGGGGCCAGTTGGTCAGCACGTTCTTTTCTTCTTCCTCTTGTCCTGGCAGTCAGAAGAGGACTTTGGCCTGGTCGGTCAGCACTTTCTTCTTAGTCCTCATGTCCCGGCAAGTCCAGTGGACTTTGGGCCCAGTTGGTCAGCAGCTAACTTCTCTCCGTCCTATCCCAACAGTCCAGAAAAGGGTTGTGGCTGGGTTTGGTTGTCTCAATTCTGGTGGCCTAAGTGGGTTCTGAGCCAAGAGAATAGTTGCTTTTTTCTTAACAAGTCCTGCAATCCTAGAGAGGTGGATGTGGCCGAGAGACTCATGGCCTGAACAAAATCCTCTCTACAGTCCCTTAGTTGATAGCCCAGTCAGCCAAGTGTTCCCCTTGTGTTTTACCCTGTAACCTAATTTCTTCCCAATGACAGAGAAAGCTTATCTATGCATGAACTGCCTCTTCTGACTGAAGTAGAGGTTTACAGTATTATACTATAGAGTTCATTAAAGTGGAGTACTCCAGGTAATAGTCCCTAGGTAGAGGTGCACCTCGGTAGTATTGAAAAGGATTATCTAGTGATTTGCTGATTATGGAGTGTAGACCACTCATAAAGTGGAGCTGTTACAGCCATTTATTTAGAGTCCTCCTCGTATAGGAGAGTGAAAATAAGTGTAAGTGTTCCCCTGTGACCTTGTTTCCCCTTGGTTTGGTATAAAATAAAACCTTGTGAAGTATTTGGAATCTATTTCTGGACTCCCGCCTCTCTTTGTCTGGTGCCAACATCCACTCCTTTTTGGACCTGTGTTAGTAATTTGTATGCAAGTTACTGGTGTCATCGACACAGTTGCTTTATTACCCTTTTTTATTGACGTGAAAACCCAGCACAAGTTAACATCCTTCTTACCACCTTCGGGGCACTACACTTATGCTATCCAAAACAAATTAGCAAAGCTATTGTATATTCCCTACTTCTACTATTGAGGTATAGTCAGTTCAGCAATACTCCTCCTAATATTTACTGTATGTATGTAAGTTATGATATCCAGAAAAAAATTAGTAAACTATTCTAAAGCCCCTCTTCCTAATATTTAGGTATAGAAACAGAAACAGAGACTCTGACTGCAGATAAGGACCGCTTGGCCCACCCAGTCTGCCCATTGCCCTACCTATTGGATAAGCTGCAGATTCTAGTTAACCAACAGCCTACTTCCTCCTACCCCCACTATAATTGCCTTATGGCTGTCTGATGCATTCTTGAATTCCCCTACTGTTTTTGACCCCACAACCTCCTCAGGAAGGTGGTTCCATGCGTCCACCACTCTTTCCATGAACAAATATTTCCTTACAATGCCCCTGAACCATCCCTCCTCTATCTTTAAATTGTGCCCCATTGTACTTGCGCATCTCTTTTTCTGAAAGATGCTCCCCTCTTGGACTTTGTTGATCCCCTTGAGGTAATTGAAAGTTTCTATCATGTCCCTCTTCTCCCTCCTTTTCTCAAGGGTATACATATTAAGCTCTTTTAGTCTCTTTTCATATGGCTTCTGTTGCAGACTCTACACTATTTTAGTTACCCTCCTCTGGACCGCCTCCATCCTATCTACCTCCTTATGGAAATGGGTCTCCAGAACAGAACGTAGTACTCCAGATGGGGTCTCACCAACTGTCTGTACAGAGGGATGACAACTTCCTGTTTTCTACTGGTGACGCCTCTCCTATGCATTCCAGTATTCCCCAGCTCTCCTTTGCATTCTCACACTTCTGCCTACCTTAAGGTCATCTGATATGACTACCCCTCAGGTCCCTTTCCATTTTTGTTGTTAGTACCCACCTCCCATTTTGTACTCTGCACCTGGGTTTTGCTTCCCGGTACATTACTTTGCATTTCTTTGCATTGAATCTAAGCTGCCACACTTTTGACCATTCCTCCAACCTTGCCAAGCCCCTTCTCATTCTTTTCCATCCCCTTGTGTATCAACCCTGTTGCAGATCTTTGTGTCATCTGCAAAGAGTCATACTTTTCCTTCCAGACCCTCTGCAATGTCTCCTATAAAGACATTAAAGAGGATCGGACCCAGTACTGAACCCTGCAGTATCCCACTAGTAATCCCTCTTTCTTCAGAGTGTATTCCATTAACTATTATTCTCTGTATCCTGTTGTGCAGCCAATTTGTTACCCAGGTTACCACCCTGAGACCCGATCCCAGGCTGGCTAGCTTATTTATTAATCTTTTGTGTGGGGCTGTGTCAAATGTCTTGCTAAAGTCTAGGTAGGCCACATCCACAGCCCCTTCCTGGTTTACTACTTTGGTCACACAGTCAAAGAAATTGAGTAGATTCATCTGACAAGACCTTCCCACTGTGAATCCATGCTGCCTTGGGTCCTGTGCCCTGCTGGTCTCTAGGTACTCAACAATTCTTTCCTTCAGGAGTGATTGCATCATTTTCCCTACCACTGAGGTCAGACTAACAGGTCTGTAGTTTCCTGCCTCTGCCTTGCTCCCACTTTTGTGAAGGAGAATCACATCCACCCTTCTCCAGTCCTCAGGTACCACTCCATCCTCCCATGATTTGTTAAAAAGGGTAGTCAGTGGTGTCACTATGTCTCCCCTTAGTTTGTTTAGAATTTGGGGTAATCCCATCAGGCCCCATTGCTTTGTCCACCTTGAGTTTTAAGAGTCCTTTCAGGACCAGTTCTTTTGTGAATGAACTGTGTCAGCCTCCTGCTCAGAATACTTCTATTGTTTGGTTTAGGTACCTCCTCCTCTTCTTCTTTTGTGAATACTGAGCAAAGTGTTTGTTCAGTACCTCTGCCTTTTTACTGTCAACCTCTGCCCACCTCCCCTTCCCTTTATTAAGCCTCAATATCCCTCCCTTTGTCTTCCTTTGCTCCCTGATGTACCTATAAAAGGTTTTATCCCCCTTCTTAACTGAGTTGGCTATCTTTTCCTTGGTTTGGGCCTTCGCTATTCTGACAACCTTCCCTGCTTCCTTCTGCTTTAACTGACACAGTTCTCTGTCCTACTCCTTCTGTGATTCCATATACTTCCTGAATGCTATTGTTTTCTCCCTAACCTTCCCCACTACCTCTTTTGAGAACCATAGTGGTTTTTTACTCTGCTTTGTTTTCTTTATTCACTTCACACAAAGTCTTGTTGCCTCTATGATGGCAGTTATAATTTTTTGCTATTGTTCTTCCACCCCTCCTACCTGCCCATTTGTTAGTACACTCCTTAGGTACTCCCCCATTTTGCCAAGTATGGTCAGTCCAGCATGCTTCTATAATTATCCAGATCCCTGAGTAACTCAATCTTTGCATTTTTACCCCACATCCATTAACCCAATGCATTTAAGAAAAAACATTTAAAGCACTTTCATGCATTTACAGTATAGCAACAAGTTTTTTCCAGTTCTTTCCAGCCTTGCTGCCTGTCCACTCCCCAGAAATAGTTCGCCTTTTGTCCTCTTCTGATAGGTTAGGCCTCTACTAGGATTTTAAAGCATTTAAAACATTTAAAATGCTTTCATGCATTTACAATATAGCACCAAGTCCTTTTCCAGTCCTTTCCAGCATTGCTGCCACTCCCCAGAGATATTCCACCTCCTGTCCCCTTCTGATAGGTTAGGCCTCTACTGGGAGGACCCCAGTGAGTACATTTAAATCTGGAAGTGGTGCAGTGTGGCTCAGCAGGAACAAAGAAGCAAAAAAGTGTGTAGTCCTGTGCTGCTGGGCTTGGCCCTATAAAGCCCAGCCACTGAATTAAAAAATGGCATTTTCTGCAGTAATTGTCTCCGAAGGGAGCCGTTCTTCTCCAGTTCCAACTCAGGTGCCCACTGATGCAGTCCAATTGGCTCCTATGGGAGCCTTTGTCCTCCTATCTCTCCCAACCATGGTTCCTGTCAACAGCCCAGGGTGGCTCCTGCCTCCAGTTTCTACCCGTGGTGACAGCCACTCCTGACTCCAGATGCAGTCCATTCAAAGAAGCAGAAAAACACTGTCACATGACTTTTAGCAAATATGCAGTGAAAGCTTTGCAACCCCATTAGGGAATAAAACATGGGACTTGTGAGCTGGCCCAGTGGTGCTGAGGGTTGAGGCACTGGACACCACACCTTGTGCTACACTGGTAACCTGAATTTGGGAGCAAGCTTGGGCTCAGGGATTGGCAGGGGAGAGAGAAGATTGAGCATCTGACGGACTGCTCTCCTCTCTCAGGGAGAGGGTTACAGGGTTGTCCGGCATCCCAGCAACCCTCGGTGGAGATCGGGGGTGCTGCAGGAAGCAAACAAAAAGACATGGGGGAGTGTGGCAGAGCTGCCATGCACCATGGCATCATTGCACACCATGCTCGGGGGGGGAGGAGTGCAACAGAACAATGAAATAGCCAACTCTGCTGGGTAGGCGATGGCACCTGACTCCTATGCCCACTGCCAGATCTCACCCACCTGGCCTTCCAGTTCCTCCACTAGGGCCCTCACCTACAGCTTGGCCAGTCTGTAGGAGAGTGCCCAAGAGGAGGGACGGCCCCACCCCGGAGTGGTCAAGCTGGGGGTAATAACTGCAGGAGAGGAGTGGGGGAGAGAGAAGGCTCTGGATGGGGAGACCTCAGGTGGGGCAGGATGAGGCCAGAGGGAAAAAAGCATTAAAAAATGGGACTTGTGGCAAGTGGTCATTGCTAACACTTAGCACCAGTAATTTGCAATTGTGTGTGAGCCACACTGCATCATCATAAGGCCAAAACAAATGACTGTAAGTTCAGGAGATACTGGTTCAAATCTTGTCTCCCAGGCTCTGTGGTATAATGTTTAGTGCAAAAGTCTGCAAGAAAAGCTAAGGTCCAGGTTCAAGTCTTGGTTTAGTTCTTGACTTTATTTAAGTTGGTATTTACTGGGTAGCAGGTCTAGGCAAAAATAATGTCTGTTTTCAAGCATGACCTTAATGGACCTCTTTGGAAATGGCAAAAAACATCAGAATAACTTTACTCTTGATTGGCAAGGATTCACACAGTCAATTCTACAGCATGTGAATGCAAGGGTTTATAACATATTTATTGGGGACAGGCAGAAAGAGTTCTAAAATAAAGAACCTACCGTAATAAATAGTTTAAGTTGGTTGAAATGCAAAGTAGTAGGAAAAGGGTGACTGGATAACACAGTGGATTAGTAGTGAGTTAAGGAGCCTTTCACCTCACAGTCACCAGTTCAAATCTGGCCAAGGTCAGTAGTGACCAAAAGCCATTATTATCTGATGGTTGTTTGGTGGCCTATGTGAAACAAGTTGTGGTGTTTATCTCAGTCCAGTTCCTTGGGGACAAGTATCCATGCCTCAAAACCAGCAGTACTCTCACTGGTACTCATATCACAGGTTATAAATTGCCAATAATTAATGTCTAAGATACCCTGCTGCCTATGGTCTTCCATGGCATGGTTGGAACACATTTGCAGGGGCTTAGAAAAACTTGTACACAAGCTGCCCATGCTTTATCTGTCAAGTGGCTAAAAAGACGGCTTCATTCTCCAGTGCTGTCAATCCAACACTTACTGTATCTTAAACACATAAAAGTGACTCTAAAAAGTATGAACAAAAAGAAATACAATGTAGTAACTGGAACGTAATTTTCAGGTACTGCAATTGAAATGTACTGTATATGTGTGCATCATACTAGATTTGAAAGCAAAAAACTTTTATAACCCTTTTTGGGTTCAAATATGAAACCAAATAGGTGTGTCCCTCACTAAAATGAATAAACTGCATGTACTGCATTTAATATGGATGTATAGCAATCGAGGATTTCCTGGGTGGGGGCATTTACAAACCATGAGGTTGATGACCTGGTCATTTATGGTTGTGCCCAAGAACACCAAGATAGCTTGTCCCAATCATATGTGTTCCTTGGTTGTGGTGTATTAGTTATAATGTATTTTGAAAACACAATATAGTGCCTGTGGTGCAACTATATATGCAAGTGGTACAGAAAGCAGGAAGTAGATGAGACTAGTGATTTGTGGCATACCTCTCAAGCAATTAAATTAGCAGCCCTGAAATGAATGTAGGTTGGGCCTAAAAATTAAAGCATGATGTTACATGTGTAGCAACAACTCATCTCAGTAGCAGGATAAAACTGCACATTCACTAACATTTGGCAGTCAAAATGAACACAAAGTTGGCACCAGCCTTAACAATGTGTGGACTACACCACAAAGCTATTGACAACTACAAGGACTAACAAACATCAGCTACTATCCATTGAACACCTGTACACCTATGATACTCATGCCCAAGGAATCCTTAACGAACCCATTCCCCATACAATTACTGGTCATGTTCCCAGTATGTCCAGTGGAGCTGAGTAACTCTGTGTCATTACTTACTTGAAAGTGTACATGGTGACACACCAGACAAACACAGAAGCCATGCACCCAGACCAGATTGTGTGGGTGCTGGCTCAGTCCATTTTCAGCCACTTCTCACAATATAAAACACAAAGAAAACTGCACTCTTGGAAGGAAAAAGGAACAGAAGACTCAGTAGTAAACTGCAAGCATATTAAAAATGTATTTTGACAGAGTTCCATGCATGAGTGGCACTAATCACCAGCACTTTGAGTCTTCACATGACCCTTCGCCAGAGGATATGTCGCTAAGAGAGCTAATAATGCAATTCATGACTGTACACATGGATTTACTGGATTTACTGGATTTTGTATGGGACAAAAGGAGGCCAAAGCCCATCAAGATTGTCCCCCTCAATAGTAGCTCATTATCAGCTATGTAACTTAAACTATATATGGAGTTTAGATTTAAATGTTTCAAAGTTAGTTATATCTTTTAATTCTTGTGGGAGAGAAGTCCATTGTTTCGATGTCCTTATAAAGAAATATTGATCACACTTATTGGTATTTGCCCATTCAACAGTAAGCTGTTTATTATGACATCTGCCTACTGTGCTTATTTGATAGGGTTAATCTGCATAGCCTCATTTGTATTGGTGATTTTAATACTTTATATGTGAATAGAATATCCCCCCTGAGCCTTTTTAAAAGAAGTGGTTCTTAGTATTTTAACTTTGGGGTTTTTGTTGCATGTCATACACTGGAGTCATGCTGATTGGGTGTCAACTGTATGTGGTTAACTTATGTACTGTAGTTTTTAATGAATTGCTTTACAAGTGAGCACTACTTCAATGACAGACCCCCTGATGAGGGATCACGTGAAAACCTGAAGCATTGGGGTTTAGTGCCACTCATGCGTGAAGCTCTGTTGAAATAAATTTGGAACATGCATGCAGTCTATTACTAAGTCTTTGACTCCTTTTTACAGCTACAGTAGGTGGAGCCCAGTAGACATTTTGCTGTTTCAGTAGAAAAAGGAAGCCCTCTAGATTCCTAATGGATTAGATAAGATTGAAGCTTTTGTGTATCACTACACTACTTAATTGAAGCAGTTTGCTGAGGAGTGTTTCAATGCATTTTATCCATTTGCAGCTATTAGAAGAATTGATTGTGTTGGTTCCACTTTGGCCCAGCTGCTCATTAATTGTGTACTGTACATGTTACTGTTCTATCTTCATGTTATGCCCTAGGTCTCTCTAACCCCAATTGTAACTACTTGATTTACCTGCTACTTTTATGATTTAGGGCATTGTTGCCTTGGAATGATGATTACTGCCTTCCATGCTTGAATCATGATGTTATCTACCTTCTGTTTGCAATGTTAACCCTGATGTTCTTGTATTGACCTAGTTTTTGCCTGATGTTCTCGAATGTACCTTGTACTTGTTTTGCCTGATGTTCTTGAAAGTACCTTGTAATCGCCCGGGTCACACCTGAAAATAGGAACTTGGTTGTCTAGTGTGCTTATCTGGTAAACAAATGATAAATAAATAAATAAATAAAATAAATGCTCTATTTTGTGTGCTTAGGTTTTATCTGGGTAGAATTATATATCAAGAAAGTTCCATAGCTTATAAACATGTCAAGGCACTCATCCTTTCTCAGTCATAAACAGTAATTGAGAGTGAAGAAGGAGGTTTCAGATTTCAGATGTTATGGTGAAAGACCTCAGACAGGCCACATAAATACTGAAGCATAAATGAGAAATCAGACTAGAAAGGTACTTTCACATGAAGTGCATAGTTTTATTTTTCATCAGCCAATATTCTTTATTCCAAATAATGCAACATTTCGAGATCATAAAGGCTTCTTCATCAGGGAATTTGCTGAAATTTACATAATAATCAAAACATTAGTATGCAACGTTTCACTGCTAACATACATCACAAAAGATTTCATATAATCATTTTTTTTTATTCTTTTGGTAACTGGATAAGGCCTACTAGGCACACATGCCTGTTTTCAAGGGCAACTTGGGAGCACTGGGGTAGTTATGTGACTTGCTCATAGTCACACAGTATGCAAGTGGAAACTGTAGGAACCATACCCAGGTCTGCTGGATATATCAATCTCATTCATAGCTCATTAACCTCTATGCTATACTGCCAGCCTCAACTGTAATGTGGAGTGGAATAGTCTCCACATTACCTTAATAGTTCTGCAATGTATGCACTTCCTTCTCTGCTGTCTTTAAACATTTTTTCAAAACATGTGTATGTGTCTGCATACACATATATTAAATTATGTTCCTAAATATCAATATGGACACTGCAAAATCACTAAAACATGTTATTAAAACTTGTTAATGGCCACACAATTGTCTACAAAATTAGTTCATTTTTAAATGCCTTATCAAAACTGTCCCAGATACAAGAATGAATAATTAACTGACCCAAGTTTGTTAGAAAGTCACTATATTACTATGCTATGTGCGATCACAAAAGAAAAACATGCAGTTCATCATGCCGCTGTTTAGACATGGAAAAAACAAAACATTTTCAGTACAGACAGTTAACCTAATTCACGTCACTCCTTCTTAAATTCTGTGACCATTTTAGCCCTACCATCCCTCTGGTAGGCTATTCAAGGTGTGCACCACTCTCTCCATGAAAAATATTTTTTCACATTTCCCTGAGCCTTCCCTCATCTGACTTCATTTGTGAACCCTTGACTTGGAGCAGCTCTTACTTTGGAAGATGCTTCCTTCCTTCCTGTACTCTGTTTATACTGGTGATGTATTTGTATATCTCAGTCATGTCCCCCATCCCCTTTCCTCCAGGGAATACATATTTATCTCTTTAGTCTTTCATCATAGGTCTTATCCTGCAGGCCCTGCACCATTTTAGTTGCCCTCCACTGCACCGCCTCCACCCTGCCTATGTTCTTTCTCAGATGGGACCTCCAGAACTGGATGCAGTACTCCAGGTGGAATCTTTCACAAGTGTCTTATACAGAGGCAATATGATCTCCCTCTTTATACTCCTGATACCCCTCCCTATGCATCCAAGAATCTGGCTAGCCTTGCCAGCTGCCTTATCTCACTGCCTAGTTTCTCTTAGATCCTCCAAGATGATAACTCCCAGGTCCCTTTCCTGCTTTTTGACTGTCAGTACCTCTTCACCTTGTTCATACTTTGCCCTGGGTTCTTGTGTCCCTACGTGCATGATCCTGCAATTCTTGGCATTGAATCCCAGCTGCCATTCTTTGACCATTTCTGAGATTTTAGGATCTTCCTCATTCTTTCAACACCCCCTGGAATGTCCACCCAATTGCATATCTTTCTATCATCTGTGAAGAGGCATACCTTCCCTCAGTCCCTCTGCAATGTCCCCAATAAAGATATTGAAGAGGACCAGTCCCAACACCAATCACTGTGGACCCTACTCATCACCTCTCCCTCTCCAGAGTACTCTCTGTTTACCACAACCGTCTGATTCCTACCATTCATCAAGTTCTCCACCCACTGAACTATTTTAGGCTCCACCCCTTAGGCTGTGCAGTTTGTTAATCAGGCTTCCATGGGGGATGGTGATGAAGGCCTTTCTGAAATACAGATTGGCCACATCCACCACTACTCCCCCATCCACTACCTTAGTTACCCAGTCATGCCATAGATTAGTGCAATAAGTTAGTACAAAATGCAGTGCTTATCCTAAACAAAGTAAAAGTTCGGGTTAGATGTGTAAGTAAATAAATGCCATATAAGCAGTGAATGTTTGTTAGTGTGTGTGTGTGTGTGTGTGTGTGTGTGGCAATGCAATGCTGTGCATGTGTAGATAGTACACTGCTATGTTATACTGCAATATATATGCATATATGTATATATGTATGAGTCAGTGTGTATGAATCAGAACAATTAGAAAGTGTAGTTAGGTGTCTCAGTGGTTAGTGCAAAAATTGTTAGCTTACATTCTCCCACTACCTAGATCAATTTCAGTTGTATGCATGTCATTGCTGATTTAAATGAGCTGTCTAGTGGCAACCCCCACCCTCTGATGTCCCTCGGAGCCTGAAAAGAAGAAAATGGTCCCTTGATGTCTTTTATTAATCTATAAAAATGTTTTTAGTCAGTGCACTGCTATGTTACACTGAAATATATATGCATATATGTGTATAGGTATTAATCAGTGTGTGTGTAACACAACAATTAGAAAGTGCAGTTAGGTGGTAAAATGGTTAGTGCAAAATCGCTCCTTTACACATTTCTCAGTGCCCACAATACCATCATTTTGTAGCCATATTGAATCTTGCTAGAGTTTGTTCATCCTGTAGTGTGGCTTTCTTTGTGTGTTGTTGGGTAACATACCATACCACTCAAATACTAACATAGGAATACTTTAGAAATAACCTTTAATTGGCCACTGTGGCATGGGCCTTTACCAGCATGACACAACATGGATACTGACCCATAGCCAGGGATGGAGGTCTGCTTGCCTGGTATGTACCTGGCAGAGCTCATCCATCATGGTCAAGAGATGCTAACAAAATGCAAAGTCTGGTTTCAGTTTCAAACACAAAACTGTCTCTGCTCCTTTGAGTCTAAGCTCATATTGGTAAACATGCAGTCTCATGCAGGTAAGGTAAGTACAAAACTATCTTGTAGTATCCTAGGAAACTGCAAATCCTTGACCAGCACTGAAGGAAGATATAGCAGGGACCTAATGATTCAAAAAATCCACATGGGGGAGTTGTCTTTCTCGGAATGGTCTTTTTCAAAAATCCACAATGGGAAGTAGTGCACCTCAGAGTGACTTTTAACCTTAGTCACATGAAGAGGACAACAGATGGGGATAGAAGAGAGATGGGGGTAATAAGGGAGGCATTCTCAAGGTAGCTAAGTTATGGATGAGAACAGTAACCAAAAAGAACAGGTACAAGAGATCATTATTGCTCATGGCAAGAGTCAGGGAAGTGGCGAGGGCCAGGAAAAAGGCATTCTGGAAGTAGAAAAAAAAGCAGGGGGAGGAAGGATAGGCAGAATGCATACTGAAAAACAGGGAGGCAAAGAGGGTGGTGAGGGAGGCAAAAGCAGACACAGAGCTGCATATCGTGGAGGGCATCTAAGAGGAGAAAAACAGTTCTCCCATATATAAGAGAAAAAAGGAAGAAAGGAGGGAGAATCATAGGACTAGATGAGGAGAGTAGGGTGATGTGTATGTGTGTGGGGGGGCAAATGGCCACCATCCTTAATGATTACTTTGCTCATTTTTCACAGGAGAACACTATGGGCCCTTGTCAGAGAGTGGCATGAAAGTGGCAAACTAAGGGGTTCCTAGAGATGAGGCAGCCAATAAGCCAAAGCATCCAGCAAGGTCTGGAGGCCTTAAGATAGATAAGGCCCTAGGTCAAGATCAATTGCATACGAGGTTACTCAGATAGCTTGTAGTGGTACTGTCTGTACCCTGGTAGGATTTTTCAATGTGTTAGTTCCAAAGAATTGGATAGTGGCAGACATAGTTCCACTTCATAAGGCGGGGGAGACAAGGAACAAGCTGGGATCTACAGACCTATCAGATTTATGACCATTGTAGGAAAGTTGATGGAGTCACTTGTCAAAGAGGACTTTGTGGACTACTTGGAAGGCAACAGTCTCCAAGATAGTAAACAGAACCCATTCATTTTAGGAAGATATTGTTAGACTAACCTAATAGTTTTCTTTGACTGGGTAATGAGGGAATTGGACATGGGCCACACTGTGAATTTGATCTACTTTGACTTCAATGAGGCTTTTGCTTTTTGCCTCACAAATGCTTGGTGAAGAAGATGGAGGATCTTGATGTAGCTAATGTCACAGTAAACTAGGTAAGCTGCTGGCTAAAGGGGAAGCAGCAAAAGGTGGGGATCAACACTGTCAGAACAGAAGAGAGGGAGGTCACGAGTTGGGTACAACAGGGATCTGTCCTGGGTTTGATCCTCTTGAATATGTTCATCAGTGACATTTGTGAGGGAATCCAGGGCAGGCTGCATCTCTTCGCAGATGACACTAAGTTTTGTGTGTGTGTGTGGGGGGGGACTGGCAATGAGGGAGTCAGGGAAATGCAGGAGTGACATACAAAATTTGGGCGGGTGGTCTAAGGTTTGGCAGCTGAACTTCAATGCCAAAAAGGGAACGATATTGCACCTAGAGAACAAGAACCTCAGAACAGATTTCTGGATGTGTGTAGTGAGGCTTAGCACTATGGCTGAGGAACAGGACCTTGGAGTTATCATCAATGACTCCTCAAATGATCAAGTGAGTGCTACAAGGAATACAGCAACATGAGAAGGATGCTGGGATGTGTCACGAGGACTATTGATAGCAGAAGAGAAGAGATAATATTTCCTCCATATATTTATATAGTGAGGCCACACCTGGAGTACTGTGCCCAATTCTGGAGTCCTCACCTCAGGAAGGATGGGGATAGGCTGCAGACAGTGCAACACAAGGTAACAAAACTGATTCAGGGTCAACAGAGCAGGTTCTATGAGTAGCACCTCAAGGTATTGAACATGTACTCTCTGGAGACCAGACAGAAGAAGGGGGAAATGATAGAGACCTTCAAGTTCCTTAAAGGAATTAACAAGGTGAACTACGGGGAACTATTTAGCTTGAATACTAATTCGCAGTCACGTGGACATGAGTAGAAACTGACAGGAGGGAGGTTCAAGAAGGACATGAGGAAGTATTATCTTACAGAACTGTGGTGGAGCTGTGGAACAGTCTACCAGCCAAAGTGGAAAGTGTTAAAATCATTGATGGTTTCAAACATGGCTGGGACAGAATGAAAGGTATAGTGGTAGCTTGGGGTGGCAGAATCTGGGATGAGGGTAGGCAGAAGGATAAGGAGGGTTAGGACCCTTAAGGGACAGTAGTTACCAGGGCTAAATAGGGAACTCAGGCAGATTGAGTAGACTATTATTTTTTTTCTGCTGTTGTTGTCTACAGTATGTTTCTATGTTTCTATCCTGTGGTTTTATAGCAGTGGTCATCAAGAATGAAACTGTAGCTGAATATAATATCCAAGAATCTGAACAGTTGATTATTCACCTAAATCTTCAAAACACGACACAAACTGTTTATCTGATGACTGTATACAAATGTTAGTGTAGGGTGATGGCAAGGCCATCATAGGGAAAGTAGCCTTACATACTGTACGCACTGAAAATGAAAAGTAAAAAATTCTGTACAACAGTCTACACAAAATGTCAATTTATTTTGTTTTTCTTCTTAACAAGAGTATCACTCACAAAATATCATTCACAGTACAGAATTAGACAGTGTTGTTAGCAGGGGGTACTTTGTAGGCAGATTCCATGGAGCTCTGCTGCAAAAAAACCTTTAGTTAAAATAACAAGGTGAAACTAGGCAGAAATGTTATCCATTTGTAGCTGCTAGGAAAGAGCCAAATCCTATTTAGTAGCTGTTAAACTCATGCAGGTCTTGGATTTTCCAAAAAGTGCCAGTGCCAAAGCAATGTGCAAACATGGCAAGTTTTTTAATAGTATAGATGCTGGATTGAGCAATATGTGTGCAACAAAATGAGATTCATGGGCAAAATGTAAAAGTTTAATATCTCTATCAGTAAAAGCATTTGGCTGTCAACATTTAGTGCTGTCCTGCCCCCTGTCTTATCTGCTCCATCATTCCAATAAATTTCTTTTTGTCTCTCTCTGACCCCAATGTGTCATGGTTCCACCATTTCTTTATTATAATCATGTCTAGTATTTCTATGGTGATCAGTGTCTTATGTTCACAGGTTTTCCAGTCTTCTTGTATTAATGTAATACAGCACCTCCAGTTCCTCTTTTTCTTTTTTTGTTCCATTTCTCAGCCTGTCACATTGACTTACTTTTCTTACTTGCCGATTTCTCTAAAGTAGCTTTGTTCAACAGTGCTTTGTTCATTTGTTTAACTCTTTATTATTATTTTTATTTTCAGTTACATTAGCCATATTCAACATGCCCCCATGATCAGTTTAGGGTAGGTAGGTAGGTACAGTAGGTCAATTGGTAGATAGGTAAAAACTTGCAGCATTGCAAAACAAATACAACATTATGAAAGTGCATAATTTCAGTCATTCATATTATACATCAATGTCTGAACTCCAACTCTTAACTTGTTGCTATTCTAAATATTCTTTCTCAGTCATTGTAGACTGGCTTGTAATCCATGTTTTTGAAATATTATGGTTAGTACTTAACTGACTATACTTTGGCTTAATCCAGGGATCTAAAATCTACATGATCATATGTCTCTCAAAGAATAACTGCAAACTGGTTTAGCCAATTATTTTGTCAAATGTGGTATTTTAACATAAAAGTCTTGGTATAATTGCTTTGATCCTGTTTCCAAAAATGATTTTTCCTTTAGCATTCAGATGTAAGCCATTTTTTGCTGAAAAGATCTATTATTTGATCACTAGTGGTCCAGTCTCCAAAGAAAGTAAATCCTTCTTTCTTGTAACACCTAACATAGTAACATACTGTAGGAATGTGGTGATGGAAGGTACATATGGTCTATCCTGCCTACCCTCCCATTACAAGGCTGTAAATATATCTAGGGTGAATATGGACATCCGTCCATGCAAAACAGCTATAATGTCGACCACTATTCATGTTTGCTTAGCCTCAATGCAAACATCCCTTAGTAATCTGCCTAGTCTTGTTTTGAAATCTTGAATTGTACTACTTTCCACAACCTCAACAGGAAAGCTATTCAAAATGTTAACCACCATCTGTATGAAGTAAGCCTCCCTTTAGAAAGCATGCCCTTTAGTTCTATAGCACTTGCACTCATCAATGCAATCATCAGTGAATACTCCACCCTATCTAGCCACATGGATGTCTGACCTCTGTGATAATGTCCTCTCTCAGCCTTTTCTTCTTTGTGCTGAATAATTTGAGCATGTCATATATAAGATAGTGTATGGACAACCGTTCAGAACAAGGCTATTCTTTACACAAGTGGTTACTGTAGCAACTGCTGCCCTTGAGAGCAAAGCTCAAGAGGTCCACCAGTTGCCACAGTAAACATGAGTGTAAAGATGAGCCTTCTTCTGAATGGTTGCCCATACACTTTTCTGTATAGTGTATGGTATTTCAGCAACAGAGACTGTTCAGTAAACAAAACAAATAATGGAACACATGGATTGCATTTAAATTCTTTATTGGCAACAAATTTAAACTGTGTGCTATTACAACATTTGCATAACCAACAAAAAATATATGCGCTCTACAAATTCCGGTCCTCTGGGCAACAGCTGCAGCTCCTCAGAATTTGTAGAGAAACACAAAGGGAGACAAAAGAAGGAGAAAAAAGAAGTTTTAGAAACTTACATAAACAATGATTATCTAGTGCAGCTCATAATAATCCCACATGGCAACTTGCAGTAAATCACAACAATCTGCAGTATAGCAACCTTTGACCCCCACCACCCAACAATGCAAAATCAGATCACTGCCAACCCTTCACCTTTCACCTCTCACCCCCTCACTTCCTTGGGAACTTGCTACAATCTAACAGGGATTGGCTAAACACATTTTGATGGATTAAGCAGACATCAAATTGCACTAACCTCATTCAGAAACTGAATTTGAATTTGCTGGTTCTCTGGTTGCGGAGTTTGCTCTGCATAGTTACCATGGCAACTATAATGCTGGTGGACAACACAGTGTGATGTACACACTGAAGCAGAACAAAATGTCATTCTGCTGCAGTACAGATGTCACTACTATTGCAGAACCACATTTTGACCCACACAGATTTCAGTGTAGAACTACATTCTACCATACACTATATAACTATGCTACCCTTGTTCATGCTTTCTTAACTTCAGTGCCATTATCCTGCAGGAATAAGAATAATTCTTCTTTGATAACTTGAAGTATACTAGCTTCTTCAATCTCACCAGGAAGGCCTTTCCAATTGTTACCCCACCCTCTCTGTGAAGTAATTCTTTCTAATGTTTCCCCTTATCATGTCCCCACAGTTATAATACATGTCCTCTAGTTCTACAGTACTTGCACTCACCAATGTAGCCATCAGTGATTATACCACTCTGTCTCTACCCATGTTAGTCTAACCTCTGTGATTATGTCCTCTCTCTCAGCCTTTTCTTCTGGGAGCTGAATAATTTGAGAATGCTTTATCTCTCCACACTACTCTTATCACCTCAGCCACCAATCAGTGCTTATGTCAAGCATTCCTTGTCTTCATTAAATGCTGATCTCAGCAGTAAGGGTGTATAGTACTGTACATGTACACTATATTGCACATTTTCAGTATAATTATGCATTATATATTATTCTCAATTTGCCTTGCTGTGAAGAGAAAAGGTTCTGTTTAGAAAAAAAGAGACACCCAGAACAATATATAGATTAGGAAAACTAAACTGTAATCAGCAGAATATATGTGCATATTAGAGGTTCAATATAATTAGGCCATAAGGAGGAAAAGGTCATGCACTTGGATGCAATTTGTCCTTTGGCTTGCTAATGGATAACTAAAAGCAGAACAATCCATCATACTTTTCAACTGCTTCAAATCTGTACCTTTTGAATCACAGTAATGATAATTAAACAAAAAGAAATTGAAGGGAAATGAGTAGGTGAAATTACAACTGAAATGAGGTGTGTTACCAAAGGACTTAAATGCCCAACTTTCAAATAGCAAATCTTAGAGATCGACAGCTAGTCTCTGAGCACAGTAGCAATTAACACCTTCGCATTTCTTCTCTCACTTTTAATTAGCGTTCCCAAGTTGTCAAACATTTATTACAGAGGATATGCACAAACACCCTTTTGTCTTGTTTTACATCAGGCATGTTGTGTCAGTGGAACAGTCCTTTTAAAACGAACACTGTGTGCACATGAACAACAACAAAAAAAAACTTGCACAGTGTGCAAAGCTGTAAATATAGACATGAATAGGGATACAACTCAGAACTGAGATGCAAATGTGCCAATGTACTGGTAACATTAGAGCTGTGAGATCAGGCTTACCAAAGACACAGACAGGACACACCTTAGCTGTTTGACCTCTGTTGAGCCAACCTGAACTGCTGGGCAAAACTTAAACTAAATGTTATCCTGGTTTATGCTCAAAGAATCAATCAAACTTCTCCTGCCTTCCAGAATCTAACTGCCACCTCTCACTGCCTGTCCTGATACTACACTGTCTTCTTATCTGGTTTCTCATTGGTGCACAGCCACTGCCTGACTGGTCAGAATTTTTTATCCATGTTGGGGGAGACTCCCAAGGGCTTTACAGTGTTTTCTAGACTTGCTTCTATCAACTCTGTCAAACCCAGGTCCTACATCCCACAACTACCATCAACATCGCTCACTCCAACTGCTCCTCCCACCTACTGAGACCCAATGCAAAGCTACCTACCCTGAGGAGCAGTCACCATCCTCATTCTCCACTCCCTTTAACTTTATCAAAGTTGCTAAGACCCTTGCCCTACCCTAAGTGGTAGCCACAGTCTCCAAATCTCTGGACTCCAGTCCAAATCATCTCTTCATTAAGGCTCTTCAGTAACACTGAACTAAATTTTAACTCTATCCCATGGCTTGGCAGAAATATATTATTTGAAATGGATTCTGCTTCATACACCTGATAAAGGCGGAGGTACAAAATAAGTGGATGTGTACTGTAGCTTTGTATTATTGAAGAACCTAAATGAAGAGAGGAGTCCAAATAAATGCAAGGTACTGGGGGTATGTGTTTAACTGGTAGGGATAGACATTAGTCTCAACAACTATTTTTCATAGGGGTAGCAGGGGATGGAGCCTAATGCTACCCAGAATGGTAAGTAACATTTACATGGGTCTCAGCAGCTAAGAGACAGTTGGGAAGGCATTAGACTGGAGCAAGTGATAGTGACAACAGTGACAGTAGTGAAAGGTCAGCCTCCCAGAGTAGGCTATGGCAGATTCTGTCAGTAATAAGGCCACCAGAACTCTTCCCTAATGTGACTGAAAATCCCTGCACAGTGAGATGGGACTAGTTAGAAAAACAGTGGAAATCCTAGATCTGAACAAGCAGCGACTGGGGGCAACTAAATCCATGGAGCAAGGAGGCCCTCAGCCATATGAAGACTGTTGAGTAGCATAGTAGGGTGTCAGGTGGCTCTAAGTTGCTTTTTTTGTTGTTGTCCCTTTTACTTATAAGTGAAAAAAAGCCATTGTGCACATCAAACCAGTAATCTATAGTCAAACATTTCAAACATTTCCTGGATCAATGAGAAATATTTAAAAGTCAAACTTTGAGGTGTTCACTACTCCACTACATATGAACGTGTATTGAAAAACATGCAAGTGTGCACAGTTGCAATTATCAGTGTATGTGTGACCACAATCATGCACGCATGCACACATACACACGCATGCACGCACACACACACACACTGAAGAATATAAACTTGTAGAAGTGAACAAACTTGCAAATGTTGACGTATGGATGTACACATTCATGCCTAGTGGCACAAATGCTTGTGCAAATTTGATATTTTAACTGTAAGTACACAGTATCAGTGTAAATTCACACATCTACCTGCCACACATGTGCCTATCTGCACTGAACTTTAAATAAAACCCCAGAACATTGCAGTCAACATGATACAGTGTAGGGATGTGCAGAGTTGACTAAATTCCCCCTTAGCAAAGTTCCCACAAAGTGGGCACTTTATACTAGATCTACACTTCACAGAAAAGAACTCCCTGAAGTGCAGAAAAAAAGTGAAGTGCATAATGTTATGCAAATACAGACAGCATCTTTTCTGAAAAAGTGCAGACTTAGCACAAAGTGCCCACTTCCTGGGGACACTGTAAAGTGGGGCACTTTAAAGGAGAAATAAAACTTTGTAACTAGTCCAGTGATTTGGTATGAAACTGTGAACTAGGGAGACACTAGTATAGTTCTGCATTCCCTCATGGATGGGAGTGCCTATCACATGGTTTAGCACAAAGAGAGTATAAAAGGAGCACAGACAGCAAGTGGGGGCAGTTAGAGGAGTGAGTGATGTTACAGAGTTACAGAGTGAAGTCCTGCAGAGAGGTGGGAATTCTCTTTGCATTGGCTCATAGATGTTTCAGCAGTGAGAGCCTAATTCACCCACCGGGGAAGTGACAGTGAAGGCACTTCCTGGAGAAAGATCCCAGGGAGGACTTGAATCTTAATTAAAAAAAGTAAAATAAGATCAGTTAAAAACCCAATCAGGTGGGGAGAGTCTCTGGGAAAGAGTGTCACTGCAAATACCATGTACAATATGGTATGCCAGCCTTGGATGGGGTGCCTAAAAAAAGTCAGACAAAATGAGAAGTGATTGTTTTGTTCTGGATTGCCTGTACATAAACTACAGAAGTAATGTTCAGGCCTTAGCCAAGGACCATGAGTCAAGAGCAAAATGTCCTAACCCTGAGGTAATGACAAAAGACTGTCTTCTAGATTATGATCAGCAGGGACTGCATGATGGAGAGAACAACTGCAGAGAGAAAATGCACACCATGATCAAGCAGGGTCCAGGGATCAAATGTATCTAGTGATCAAAGACATCCAGGGATAGTATGTATCCAAGGTTTGCGGGTGTACATTCAATGGCCACCAGGATATCTTCAGGAAGGGATTCCCGTGAAGAGTGAGATTTTCTTGCTTATTTTGGTGTACATCCAGTGTCTTGCCAGGAGATTTCTTGAGGCAAAGGAAGGCAAGGTAATTTTGTTTCTAAATTACCCTTTTGAGGGGCATGGATATGGTTCACTATCCACACTCTGGCAATTCCACTAGAATGGTCTGATTGGCTGGACAACTTTCAACTAAACTCCTCCCACCACCTGCACTGTATATCCCCTGACTACACCCCATCACACCAGATCCTTCTTTCTACTGGAAGAACAGGTATCTCTTTTGTGGTCCCACTTAGGATTAGTGGGTCACAACCATTATCTTAATTATGGCTGATCCTGTTCAACTGGGAGGCATCTCTGTCAGTGCTCCTTGACCTTCTCATCCTCGGGTTAGTGGGTGGACTGTTGCAAACTGCAACTGTGCTATGAGGAGCTACTTTGGCAACAGTAGGCCATCATGGTACAGGGTAGGGCTCTATTCTCTGGACCACTGGTCACTTGGCATCCTCTCCTGTCCACTCCATGCAGGTGCTCCCAGCACCTGCTTCTCCCCTTTTTTAGGAGGAACTGCTACCATAACAGCTGACAACTGGTGATCAAACCAAGGAGCCCGTTCAGCCACTAGCATGCCAGGCCAGTTGTTGTTAAGGATCACCTGGGGAGAGGATACCTGTCATTGGCAAAAGTGGCAAAAAACAGTCAAGGGGCATTTTTGAAGAGTCATTGGATAACTTAGATCATGGGTCTATGACCTCCTTCTGGGACTCCCTTCCTTGACTGAGGATTGGTCAAGGAACTGACTTCTGAACATGGCCTGGTGTCCTTTGGGGCACTTTTCTAACTCTTCTCAGAGCCATGTCTGTCCCACTTGAGCCAGTCCAAAAGAGGACCAAGTATCCCCTTATGGACATTTTGGACTGGGATGAATCCCCAGGGGTTGCCATCCTTGTGGCTTAGGCCATTTTTGGACCAGCCCTGGAGCTCTAGCAGTCTCTGGCATCCTGCCTGGCATCCTCTACCTGCATGGTCTGAAAGTATGCAGTCCCTACGGACTACGGGATCCCTCTCTGAGTTTTTGGTCCATATCTCCACAGGGGGTTTGGTGTTCTGCAGGGTCAGACACCAGGGGGATATGGACAAGACTCTGGACAAGGAGTCCTGTAAGACTGATCACACCACTAGAAAGGCGTATGCTGCAGCATTCCAGGGTCTCCATCAGGCTAGTTATGCCTTAATGATGGCCAACTTTGGTCAATCCCTGATGGGGGATTTCGAAGCAGTCTTCCCTCACACATTTATGTTGATCTGAAAATGATGGTGATGATCATTAGAGACTAGGGTTAGTCACTGGCTAAACAGCAGCTCCAGATGGCCTTTAACATAGGTGACCTATGAACCCATGCTATGGTATTGGCTGTCTCCCTGCATTGCAAGGCCTGGTTGCATCTGTTCACCTTCATGACAGACACACAACATAAGCTGACCAATGTCCCTTTTTTGCACCAAGCTCTTTGGCCCTGGGGTGGAAGAACATCCCACCAGGATTTAGAAGTCCAATGTCATTCTTGATTCTGTGGTGTCATCCCAGAAGGACCTGAAAAAGAAACCTAAGAAGCAGACTTTTCAGTCCTTTTGGCCATAGCCTCCTTGGTGGCAGCCTCAACTGGGACAGTCCCATGCCTGACACCCCAAACAAAAGTCTGGGAGCCAGGTTCCTAAAGAAAGGAGGGGGGGCAGGGGTAGAGGTGCCCCTACAGCCACAGCTACTGTTGCCCACACAAAAGCTGCACAGTGATGGGTCGTGGGGCATCTTCCCTTAACCCATCCTGTCCCTGTCCCTATCTGCACTTTCCATCAGAGGTAGGCTATGACACTTGTTGCCACATTGGTCCACTATCACAACAGACAAGTAGGTGCTGGATGTAGTGGGCAGAGGGTTGCCTCTGGACTTTGAGGCGCTTCCCCCAAACCGCCCCATGTGTCACAGGAATCCATGGTGTCGCAAGACATGTTGTTCATCCTTCCAGAGGACATTGCTCAGCTTCTTTCAAGAGGGGTCATAGCCCATGTCCTGAATGCCCTGGCTCGTCAGAGTTATGTATCCAGGTACTTTATGCTGCCAAAACAGATGGTGGATAATGCCCCATATTGGATCTGCATCATCTGAACCAATTCATGTGGAATCACAAGTTCTGGATGGTCACTTTGAATCAGATTATTCTATCACTGAAGCAGAGCATGTAATTCTTCTCCCTAGACCTCCAGGATGCATTTTTCTGCATCACCGTCCATCAGTCCCACTGATGGTGCCTCCAGTTCTGAGTGGAAGGTGCTCTGTACCAGTTCCAGGTTATGCATTTTGTCCTCTCCTCCATGTCCAGGGTCTTCATCAAGTGGATGGCAGTGGTGGCAGCCCAACTGTGGCACCTAGGGATCAGCATGTACCCCTATCTGGACAACTGGTTGTTAGCCACTCAAAAGACCACCGCTGAGTGGAGAGGTGGAGCGGACTCTCAGGGGTAAAGTATTTTCCTTGTTTTCTTTTAAGGGGCTGAACAGTGTGTTTTTACTTTTGTTCCAGTAAGCTGGGCTACACATGTTTTTGTGGCTGTGATATGGGGGAGTAGGGGAGGTGGAAGGGAGCTGACCAAGGAAGGTTGAGGGAGGGACAACAAAGAGGGAGGATGACACTGACCATGTGACTGCAGGGCCAATAGGGCCATGGAGGTCAGGGACATTATCGGAAGCCCTCATAGTATTTCCTCCACACTTGAAAGGCCACCAAGCGGAGAGGTGGAAAGGATTCTCGGGGGCAGAGGGAGTATTTTTCCTGTTTTCCTTTAAGGGCTGAACAGTGTGTTTTTATGTTTGTTCCTGCGTGCTGGGCTAAATGTGTTTTTGGGGCTGTGATCTGGGGGACATGGGGAGGTGGCAGGATGCTGTGTGAGGGAAGCTGAGGGAAGGACTGCAAAGAGGCAGGACACCACAGACCAAGTGATTCCGCCAGGCCAATAGGGCTGCAGGGGTTGGGGATGTTATCTGAAGCCATCTTAGTAGTTCCTCTACACTCAAAAGACTGCTGCCAAGAGGAGAGGTCAAGCAGACTCTCAGGGGGGTGTTTTACTTGTTTTCTTTCATAGGACTGAAAATTATATTACTTATGTTCCTGCGTGCTGGGCTACACAGGTTTTTGGGGCTGTGATTTGGGGGACTAGGGGATATATGAGGACGTCAAATGAGGGAGGCTCTGGGATGGACAGCAAAGAGGGCGGGTGCCACAGACCACGTGACTGTGCCAGGCAAATAGGGCTGCAGGGGTCAGGAACATTATCTGAAGCAGTCTTTTTAATTTTTTTTTAATTAGTATGCTTTCTTCACCTGCTACCAGCTGCCCTGAACCTCAGCCCAGTCACAGACTTCAAGCTTCCACCTCGAAATAGGCCGTGATCTGCTGATACCACCTGGCTTACCTCCCCCAGGGCAGGGTTGTGGCACAAGCCCCCTAACAGTACCATAAGTGATGGGATAGGTCAGAGGGCCAGCCTGGACACTAATTGAAGCTGAGGTGGGCTCCATCTTTGGTGGCCGGCAGCTGCCAGTCGCTGGGTACCCATGGCCTCCGCCAGGGGTCGATCAAGCTCCAGTCGCACTCCCCTCCCTCGCCCCAGAGAAGGAGAGCAGTCCATGGGACTCTACATCTTTCACCCCCCCCGACCAGCCCTCCAACGTCCTGGGTCTGTTCCCAAAACTGGGTCACCGGCATTGCAAGTAGAAATCCAACCACTGTGCTGATGGGCCGGCTATCTGAAGCCCTCTTAGTATTTCCTCCATACTCAAAAGGCCGTTGAGTGGAGTGGTGAAGTAGACTCTCGTGGGGGGGGGATTTTCCTTGTTTTCTTTTAAGGGGCTGAACAGTGTGTTTTTACTTTTGTTCCTGTGTGCTGTGCTAAATATATTTTTGGGGCTTTGATTTGGAAGACTAGGGGAGGTGGGAGGATGCCAACTGAGGGAGGCTGAGGGAGGGACAGCAAACAGGGAGGACACTACAGACCACGTGACTCCATCAAGCCAATAGGGATGCAGGGGACGGGGACCTTATCTGAAACCATCTTAGTAGTTCCTTCACACTGAGAAGGCAGTCACTAAGCACAAAGCTGGAGCAGACTCATGGAGGGAAGAATTGTCCTTGTTTTCTTTTAAGGGACTAAACAGTGTGTTTTAACTTTTGTTCCTGCTTGCTGGGCTAAACATGTTTTTTGGGCTGTAATTTTGGGTGACAAGGGGAGGTGGAAGGATGCCAACTGAAGGAGGCTAAGGGAGGGACAGGAAATAGGGAGGACATCATGGACCACATGCCAATAGGGTCACGAGGTTCCATTTTTATTACCCAAGGGGCCAAGTGAGCCCTTGCATGAGTTACCCTGAGTATATGTGCTTAAAAGAAGGAGTGTGGCATCTGATTAATTGGCATCTGCAGGGAGGACTTCAGGGCATGGTAGGACAGGGTAACAAAAGAGAATGAATAACGGGGGAATTTAAGGTACCTGAGAAACAGGCCCAGGCCTTCTTGCTTACACAGCAGAAAGAGGGGTCTGGATTACAGGGATAGGAGTCAAGCTATCTATCTGGGGAGGGGGGGCTAAAAGAAGGTGTATTGCTGGAACCAGGAATATCACAAGGAGGGGCAGCATGCTGGATTGCAGGATGTGGTACCCAAAGAGCTGGTGGGAGGACAGTGAGACAGCATAGAGGATGGTTTGTGGGGCACGGATAGTAAATGGAGGGCACGGGGAAACTGGGAGGATGGTCAAATGTGGCACGGGGTCATCATGTCATAAGACATAACAGCGTAGCAATGTACCATGCTGTAAATACAGCGGATACAATTCTGCTGCTGAGACAAACTGCTGAAACACATTTCAGCTAAAGAAACTAGTGGCTGCTTTGTTTTCTGCAGGGTGCTCTGCCCCACACAATCCCTGATATGGGGGGGCTGCACCACCGAACCACCCGTTATTAATATAGTCAACTCCAGGAGTAGGTTCAACATGGGGATGGGGAGAAACACTGACAGGGAGAAAAAAAAAATAAACTCCACAATGCGATTTCAAAACAGTGTGGGACTGGGATTTGAGCCCCAGTCCACAGATGCATAGCAACTCTGCACTGCCGTGGCTCATCCCACTGAGCCACAGCAGCAGCTCGGTGGACTACCTTCCCAACAGAGGTCTTGACCTCCGTGTCACTCCTCCTCCTCCCCACCCATGCGTGACAGGGTACAAAACCGAGTGCAACATACAGTATGTGCCTTGAGGGGTTTTGTACCCTGTCACACTACTACACTGTGCTATTTATTCCATGCAGTATTCTGTGTTCAGTTCTGTCAACACTATGTAGATCTGGAACTATCAAATGTAGTAGGTGAGGTGCCACCATCTTCCTGGGAATAATGTGGAGAGCGTGGTGATGTCTAGTCTGTAGGCAGCTTGTGCAACGTAGGGAACAAATAAAGAGACTGAGATGGGAATTGGGAGAGGAGGGGGAGGTTGGGGGGATGTGCATTGGAAGATGGGTATGGGAATGTTGCCACCAGGCACCACACTGTGTGGACTAAGGACAGAATTCAAGAGGACAGCACAGGGTTCAGGAACACCATCACCATGATGACCAAGGAGTAATGGGATGGAGAAATGGCAGGTGGTGAGGGGTGGATGTGGGGGGGGGTCAGGGAGAGGAAGGAGAGAAGGGAAGGGAACCAGAAGGCATTTTGGACAAGGGGAAAAGGATTTCGAACAGGTTCTCAGTATTGGAGGTTATGGACAATCTGGGAAGGAGGGGCTATCAAGAAGCAGGGAAGGGCAAAGGCCAAATATAGAAATGGGGGCAGGAGAGAAAGGGAAGGACAAAGGTCAAGAAAAGTGACAGCAACAGGGGGGCAGGAAGTCCAGGGGGAGGGGAGGACAAGATGAACATGGGCAGGGGATAGAGAGGAAGGTTGTATGGGGGAGGAAAGGGCAGCTCCAGGAGGGGAATCCAAAGGTTGGGAGAAGGTCACACCATTGGGGGAGGATAATCATGGGGTAAGCAAGGGAAAGCTGGGTTTAGGTGAAGAAGGGATGCTCTTGGGGTTGATCAAAGTAGAGTGAAATATGAGGGGGGCAACAGGGTACGCATTATGAGAGGGAAAGTCTGGAAGTGGGTGAGAGGGTTGTAATATTGGGAGACTTAATACTGAAGGGAGTACAATGGGGATACAAGAAGACAAGGAAAAGCAACAGATTGGTGGAGTGTATGCCAGGCATGAACGCAGGGATGGTGGGAGCAATTATACTGAAGTGTGTGTGGGGCAGGACCAAGGGAAACCTCACATTGTGGTCCATTGGGGCATCAATGATCTGGCAGGGTGTGAGGTGAAGGTGGTGCAGGAAAGGTTCATGGAGTTGGGAAAGATCTGCAGTGCAGTGGGAAAATCAGTAGCATTCCCTGCAGTACTGCGAGTCCCAAGGGCTAGTACTGTTAGACAGCAGAAGATACATGAATTCAACTCATGGCTGGGGGTATGGTGTGAGGTAAATGGGTACAGGCTGCTGAAAGAGTGGGGCAGGACATGGGAATGCAAGGACCTATATGAACCAGACAGGCTGCATTTAAGTAAGGAGGGCACAAGGGTCCTGAAAGACAAGCTTAAGGGATACTTGTCAGATAAATTAAATTTAAACTGAAGGTGGAGGGGGTAACAGAGGAAATGGCACTCAGCACCAGATAAGGGGATCCTCCGGTCCTCCCCCCAGTAGGTAATCACAAGGAAGGGAGGGAGGGGGCAAGGGGGGGATAGTAGGGTCAGGTGAAGAGGAGGGAAACAAAGGGATGTCAGGAAGCATAGAGGGAAAGGGATCACGCTGGAAGGTTGTATCCTTGAATGCAAGGAGGCTGGCTAACAATTCAGCAGACCTGCAGGTTCTGATGGCAGAAGATCAGGTGAACATAGCTGCCACCGCAGAGACATGGGCAACCCAGTACCACAGCTGGGACCTTGAGATCCCTAGAGACCAATTGCACAGGAAGGACAGAGGAAAGGGGATGTGAGATGGAGTGGTGGTGTACATAAGGGAAGGGATAATGTGCATCAGAGAGTAGGGGGAGGAGGGTTGGACAGAAGCCCTATGGATAATGCTCCAGAACACCACTGGGAGAAAGATTAATTTGAGAGTGGTGTACAGATCACCTTCACAGGGCATAGAGATTGATAGGGAGCTAGGGGATCAGATCAGGAGGGTAGGAGGGAGAGGGAACACTGTAATAACAGGTGATTTCAATCTACCTGGAGTAGACTGGAGCACCTCAGCTACCTCCTGTTTCAGAGAACAGATCCTCCTGGATGCTATCAAGGAGAGTTTTCTGACACAGGGAGTCACAAGGGAAGAGGCTGTACTGGACCTAGTGTTGTTGGATGGGGAATCTGTCCAGGAGGTAGTAGTGAGGGATCCCCTCAAGTGCAGTGAACACCACTTAGTGTGGTTTCACATCAACTTGGGGAAAGAAGCAGTCAAGACCAAAATGAGAGTGGTGGACTTCAAGAAGGTGGACTTCGATAGGATGGGAGACACATTAGTTGGACACATTGCAAAGCTTTGTCAGGAGACAGATGAGGATCAGAAATGGTCCATCATTAATATGAGGTTAATTGAAGTCACAGACACTTACACAAAGGTTCATAATAAGAACTCTAGGACCAGGAGACCTAGATGGTTTTGCATGAAGGTGGCAGACAAAGTGAGGGAAGAGAGGGCTGCCTTCCAGAAGTACCATCATATCTTGAGGGAGGAGGACAAAGACGTTTATGTAGAGAAAACTCGGGAGAAAAGAACAGTGGTCTGGCAGCCAAGGCTGCGAAAGAACTAAGACTGGTGTGTGGGATTAAGGAAGGGGAAAAGGACTTCTTCTAGTACATAAAGGAGAGAAGAAGTAGAATGGATGGGATGGGATTGTTAGGAAAACGAGGGAAGGAGGATGGGCAGAAAATGGTGAGGATCAGGTGGAAGCACAAAATGAGTACATTTGCTCTGTTTTCACTAGGGAGAAGGACAGGTCTATGCCACAGGGGATGATTGGGAGGAGACGTGGACGTGGAGGTGAGGAGGGATATGATGGGGAAATTGGGGTTGACAGGGTCTTAAGGTCTCTCAGGGAACTGTGGGTGGACAAGGCCCCAGGCCCATACAGAGTGCAACAGAGGGTCCAGGAAGAGCTTGCATAGGTACTAGCAGCCCCCCAGTGGACCTGTTTAACTCCTCAATGGAGAAGGGGTGCATGCTGAAGGACCGGAGGACAGCACATGTGGTACCACTCAACAAGAGTGGCCCTAGGGATGAGCTGGGTAACTACAGGATAGTCAGCCTAACCTCCATAGTGGGCAAGTTAATGAAGACCATTCTAAAGAAAAGGCTGATGTTCATCCTTGAGGTAAATGGTCTCCATAACATAATGACAGGCAACATGGGTTTATCAGGAGGAGATCCTGCCAAACAAATATAATAGAATGTCTTTGACTGGCATACAAGGTTGTTGGATGGGGCAGACAGTGAAGGTCCTGTACCTGGACTTCAGCAAGGCATTCGATTCAGTGCCACATGGCAGTCTTATAAGCAAGCTGAGGGACCTGGGAATAGGGAACAAGTTGCTTGGGTGGGTAGAAAGCTGGCTAAAGGACAGGAACTAGAGAGTGGTGGTGGTGGTGACCTGTTACCAGTGGGATCCCACAGGACTCAGTACTCAGATCTTTGTTTTTCAACACATTTATTGGTGAAGTAGCGGAAGGGGTCAAAAGTAAAATCTGCCTATTTGTAGATGATACTAAGCTCGGCAGGAGGGTGGACACAGTGGAGGGGAGACAAGAATTAAGGGAAGATCTTACTAGGCAAGAGAAATGGCCAGGCATCTGGCAGTTGGGATTTAATGCTAAGAATTGCAAGGTCATGCACCTGGGAGCTAGGAACCCAGAGGCCAGTTACTGGCTGGGGGGGTGTACAAGTGACCATCTCAGATGGAAAAGGATCTTGGAGTGTGGGTCGGGGTGATATGAAATGCACTACGCAGGTCGGTAAGGCAGCAGCCAAGGCAAATAAAATGCTGAGCTGCATCACCAGAGGAATCATCTCGAGGAGGGAGGAAGTTATTCTGCCACTGTACAGGTTACTGGTGAGACCGCACTTGGAATACTGAGTTCAGGTCTGGTGCCCTTATCTGAAGAAGGCTATCAAGGTACTGGAGGGGGTCCAGTGGAGGACAAACAAAATGATCCAGGGCATGGGGAATAAAACATATGAGGAGAGACTGAGGGAGCTTAACATGTACACCCTCGAAGACAGAAGAGAAAGAGGGGGACATGATAAAAACCTTCAAGTTCCTTAAAGGCATAAACATGGTTGGATCGAAGGACACTTACAATTTAAAAGGGAAGGTACAGAAAAGGGGTCATAGCCTGAAACTAGTGGAAAGCCGATTTAAAAATGAAATGAGGGGGCACTTTTTTACCAAAAGGATGGTGACAGGGTGAAATGAGTTGCAGGAGGAGGTAGTTGCAGGAAATACAGTGGCCAGTTTCAAGGGGGTGGGAGGGTGAAAAAGAAAACTAGAATGGGAGGAATCAGTACTGAGAAGTGGAAGGGGGGGAGAAATGAGGCAGAGATGGATGACTCCAGGAGTGGGGTGGGCAGCTCCAGGGAACTAGATTGAGATTCACAATCGAGCAGATTTGATAGACCAATAAGGCCTTTTTCTGCAGGCTAATTTGTATGTTCGTATCCTGGGAGGCTGTGAAGAGGTCCAGAGATCTGGCTCTCCAGATTTGTTAAGACTTGGCCTGTTGGTCAACCTGAACAAGCCCAAACTGGTACTAAAGCAGGTGATGAAGTTCATCAGGGCAGAACTCGACTCCCTGAGGGCCAAGGCCTACCTCCCTACGGACCAGGAACTGTATCTTGCCTCCTTTGCCCAATCATTTCAGATTGGGCTCTCACAATCTGCCTGAGATTTCCTGAGGCTGCTGGGGTAAATGGCATCCTCCACCAGCATGGAAGATTGGACTCACTGGTGGATATGCCACCTCTAGTGGGAGTTCGGCTGTCAGTAGTCTCTGCGCCTTGGGCACTTAGATCAGCCAGTTACAATGACACAATGTGGAATGCCATCCAGTGGTGGCTGATGTCGAAACACCTTGAGGAAGGAATCCCTTTTGTCCACCCAGAACCAACCATCATGCTCATGATGGATGCATCTTTGGTGGAATGGGGAGTGCACATGGGGGACCACAGAGCCCTCGGACTCTGATCACCCAGGGAGACCAATTACCACATAAACCTGCTGGACCCACTGCAGTATAGCAAGCACTGAGGCATTCACTGTTCTAGTCAGAAAACAAGTTGTGCAGGTCCAAACAGACAACCGCATGACCATGTCCCACCTGAACAAGTAGGTCAACACTCACTCCCTTCCCTTGTATCAGAAGCCCTCTGCACCTGGACCCTTGTGTACAGTCTGGGTACAGATCTCCTGGAGATTCATGCTGCAGGAAAGAACAATCAGCTGGCAGACACTCTCAGTCAGATTGGAGAGATGTCATACAAATAGTCCCTGCATTAGGAAATGGTGATACCGCCTATTTTCTCAATGTGGCAGTACTCTAGTGGATCTGTTTACTTCCTGGGAGAACACAAAACTAAGGCTGTTTTGTGCCCCCCCACACAGTTTGGCACACTGTTCAGGGATGCCTTAGCATGGCCCTGGATCCAGGGCCTTGTGTATGCCTTCCCTCCCTTCTTCTTGAACTACAAGTCCATGGTCAAGGCCCAAAAGACAAGGCACAGATTATCCTTATCGCTACAGACTGGCCAAGGCAGTTCTGGTACCTGGCTCTCCTGAGTCTCAGCTGCAGAGCTCCATAGAGACTGCCTCTCCACCTGGATCTGCTGAACAGACTTCAGGAAATAGTAATGCATCCAGACCTGCAGTTCCTGCACCTCACAGTCTGGTTCCTGAATGGCCAGAGTTCCAGGCCTCGAGCCTTTCAGAGGAAGTGCTCCACATTGTGGAGGCCTCATGGAAAGAGTTGACTCACCAGTGTTATGCCTTTAAATGGATGAGGTTCTCCATTTGGTGCCAGGGCAAGGAGTTTGACCCCATTGCCTGCCCAGTAGAGAGCATTTTGGACTTCCTCTGGTCCCTCCTCAACTGGGACTGCAAGCAATGACCCTTATGAGGCACATATCAGCCATCTCTGCTTACCGTGCATGGGGTGGTAAGCCAAAGGTGGTGCAGATGAAGGTGGTCAGGTGCTTTTTCAAGGGCCGGGCCATCTGTCCTCTCTTGTACATGAATCACCTACATTGTGGAACCTTCTGCTGGTCTTGGCTACGCTCATGGGCAAACATTTCAAGCCGATATGCTGTTGTGAAATGTCATACCTGTCATGGAAGACAGCCTTCCTGGTGGCCATCATATCAGCCAGAAGAATTAGGGAGCCCCAGGGATCATCAGTGGAATTTTCTTACCTGGTCTTCCACACGGCAAAGTCATTCTTCACCCCCAATCAAAAGTTCCTCCCAAAGGTGGTATCAGAGTTTCATCTTAAAAAGGTGATTAACTTGCCGGTACACTTTACCAACACTTCTTCAGAGTCTGACCACAGGCTCCATACCTTGGACCTGCAAAGAATGCTCTCTTATTATGTGAAGCACATGGCTGGAGTTTGGGGACAGGCTCACCAGCTATTTGTCACTTACACTGAAGTTGCACCTGGCAGACAATCAGCTAAGTGGATGACTGTCACATAGATCTCATCCTGCATCGACCACTGCTGGTTTTGGGATTTTGGTTGTCTGGTTTCTGTTCACCAAGTAGGGATGTGTACTGTACAGTACCTTGCCCCTTCCTCCTGGAGAACTGCAAGGAGTCTGCCAGAATATGGATAGAGAACTATATTGATGCCCCCCACCCACCCCTTGAACAATAAGTTACTGACCTGTATCAATAATTCTAGGAGTGGTATATGGTTCAAATCCACACAACCCACCCAGCCTTCCCTGGCAAATGACAAATGGATCCCTGCTTCCACTCAGGTGGTGGGAGGAGCTTAGCTTAAAGACATCCAGCCAATCAGACCATTCTGCTGGAACTGCCAGAGTGTGGGTATGAAATGCATTCCACTCCTAGAACTGCAGTGACAGGTGGGTAACCTATTTTCCCTCTGGTCCAGAGTGCATTATATAGTAGAGGAAATAACAGTAAACAACACAAGACATTAAATAAATACTAGCTATTCCATGGATGCAGTTGCAGCCACTGACATTTCCATATATTTCCTGAAATATCTGAGCTATCACTAGAAAAATTTCCTGCCTGCATACAGCACCACTGGAGGGCCACAAGAGAGATTTGCTTTAAAAATATCTACAAATATCTAAATAACCTGATGACTTCAACTGTAGGCAGTAACAGATAAGATGAAATGGTCTATCAGGAAACAGCTGACATCTGGGTCATCTGCAAATGTAGATCTAAACAAACAGGACATATAAAATCACACACATACACAAACACACGCACACACATACACACACATATACACACACATCCAATAATGCAAAGAAAATGCGTTACTGGGGTATGGGATTGTGTATGCCTTTGAAACCTGGCTTCCTTCTCAATGCCCTTCCATCAAGGCTTTTGTACTGATTTTTTTTTTTTTTTTGTCTAAAAAGATATGACTTCAGCTTCCTTTTAAATGCCTTCACTGAGGGACATAAATACAGGTGGCTGGGAAGACAATTACAAATAAGATGGACAGCCATTGCAAAAGCTCTGTCCCTTTAGGTTTTTCAACAAAATGGTGGGGTTCAACAAGACATTTAGCCTTGGTGGAGCAGAGAGAGTGGCTCCAACTATAAAGGCTTTGAGAAAATTCAGGAAGCACAGACCAAGACCTTGCAGAACCTTACAGTATGTTAACAAAAAAGGCCTTGCTAGTGACCTTGCTTGCATGGGGTAGATAGATAGATAGATAGATAGATAGATAGACAGACAGACAGACAGACAGATACTTTAGTTTTATAGCACCCCATTCTGGGGACTCAGAGCTCTTCACATTAGCAATTAAAACAATATAAAATGCACAAAATAATAATCAAAAACCACAAACAAATTCAGGTGGAGCTAGCAGCAATGGTAGCCAGTGATGACAGCGATAATAATTGTGTCACTGTAGAAACAGTGACTCATTTATAGTGCTATCATAAAAGGCTACCCTGCTAGGGTAGCGACCCTATAGCGAGCAAAGCGACCGGAAGGGGAGGGATAGGGAGGTGGATGGGAGGGATAGGAGGGAGGGTTTGTATGGGTGGTAGGATCCTGCTGCAGCCAAGTCAGCCTTGTGGTGTGGTGGTGAGGGTGGCTGGCTATGGTGCAGCAGGAACTGGGTTTGGGACCTGCTGGGAGCATTTGTTTTGCCACTGCTTGTGGCTCTGTTTTTTTTTTTTTTAAAGAACGTGTTTCACCCCCTCCTCAACGAGCACCCCCTGGAGGTAATCATTATTCAGGGGGTATTGGGGGGGCAAGGGGGCAAAGCCCCCCCAAAACACTTGAGAAGAAACAGAAGTTGGGTCACTTGTGTTTGTATATTGCCAAAATGGTTTTTGGCGATACACATTCACTATGATAGCGATCGCTGTTTTGCGATCGCTATTATCACATGGAACCAGCAGCAATAAACTTAAAATCTTTCTGTCATTATACTATAAAATAAATCACTGAAATATATTTCTAAATTGAAAGCCTGGTTGAATAAGAACGTCTTTAAACCCTTTTAAAAGGCTTCCAACAAGAGTGCCTCCTGAAGATGGTTAGGCAGTGAGTTCCACAGGGTAGGTGTGGTAACACAAAATGCACGGTCACCCGAATACTGCAGCCTAACCCTAGTAACCCTAAGGAGGTGACCCTTGGCAAAACGGAGAGCCCTGGATAGATGATAGAGCACAAGAAGATCTTGCAAGTAGACTGTTCCCCTTTTGTGTAGGGCCTTATAGGTCAGTAATCTGACCTTGAAGACAATCATCCACCTAACTGGCAGCCAGTGCAGTTCGTGGAGAGGCGTGATATGCACACACCTTCATATGCCCATCAATAATCTCTCTACTATGTTCTGCACCAGCAGCAGCCAGCAGAGATTGCCTTCAAATAGCTCAAGGTACAGGGCATCACAGTAATCCAGCCTGGATGTGACAAAAGCATGTATTAGTGTGATCAGGTCCTCAGATGGTAGAACGTCCCAAATCCAGGAGATACTCCTCAGATGGTAGAATCTGCTCTTAATGATGGCTGACACCTGAGCATCCAATGTCAATCCATCATTGAGGATCACATCCAGATCCTTCACCTGTGTGGAGGGGGTCAGTGTGACCCCCCCAGTACAAGACAAGGGGGATCTCGGGGATAGACATAAGCGACCCTAGATGGGAGCAAGAGAGGCAATAGCCAATGACCAAGTAGGGTCAGCAGCTGCTGATGGAGGCATGGAATATGGGCAGACTAGGTGGGCTTAGTGGTCCTTATCTGCCATCAACTACTATGTTACTATGTATGTTACTACGTTACTGATAAGCCACTAAACTGGCAGCCAATGCAGTTCATGCACCACTGATGTGATATGCTCAGAACTTCTTTCCAGGTAATAGTCATCCCACAGCATTCTGCTACAGCTATATATGGTATGTCAACCTTCCAGATAACCCAAGGTACAGAACATTACAGTAGTTCAGCTGTGAAGTCAGAAAGGCATGCACTTACAGTATATAAATGTCTCTATATGCAAAATAGGATTTTATGTCGGCAGTGCTCCCAGATCTACGGGGATTCCCATATTTTATGGGGTTTTTGTGCTCAAAATGGGCTACGGGAAGGAATTACTTATTTTTTAAAATATATGGGATAAATCTGGCACCATCCGGGAAAAGTCGTGGCCGTGAGTCTGTGGGTTTATCACGGACGAGATTTAACAGAAGTCTGCCTCCAATTGGTTCAGAGACCACAGTCATGCTCTGATCACGCAATGACTGTGGTCTCTGATTGGCTATAGTGTTGTTCTTTGATGCAGAGTGAGCCCCGGGATATTTAAACTGGCTACGGACCCCCTGTGTTTCCAACACCTACTAGGATCACTGCTGCTGCTACCTGGAGAGAGAGAGAGAGAGAGAGAGAGACGATCGTCCAGCTGCTCGCAGCCACATGTTTTTGTTTTCACCCAGAGAAGGGACCCCCGAGAATCGGGTCGAGAGACAGATCCTGCACTTTAGGCTTCCCAGACGCCTGCCGCCACCAGTGTCCTAACCTCCGTTTTCCATCGTACCTGTGTTACAAATTGCAGGCTTTAATTTACCGGCGCAATCATGGTGCAGAAAAAATCAAAGGACCAGCCTGATCCATCCCTGAAATAAACTACCGTTGACCCCAGCATCAAGAAACCCTGACCCTACACACTTTCCTCGGTTGCAGTCTGCGAGCCCGGCCAGACCGCAAGAAGAATCAATATTATCCCGATCCCTGAGCTGCCTTCTGTCATGACTTCACCGGATCTATAAAGGTAAGAAAAAATATATATAATTAATATTATAACCAGTGTCTGTGGGATCATAATTCAAGCACCCTGTGCTGCTCTGATTAGGACAGAGTGTGTGTGTGTGGGGGTGACTTGAGGAGATATAATCATCTCTAGTTTTTTTTGTTTTTTTTTAAATAAAATTATTAAACAGTTCCTCAGTCACTGGAGGATGGGGGGAAATATTCAGTCTGTCCAGTGTCTTCCTTACACTACTGCCCTCACTAAAAGGTGCTGCTGATCACTACTCCTGAATCTGTTCCATGTTACATTACAGTATTCTCCCCCCACCTCCCATGCCAGTAAGGTAGTATTTTATATCAGTGTTCTTTTTTTCTAAATAATTGACCATCCATTTCTCAAGGCTGACATTCTTCTGCCATTCTGCTTTCCATTTGCTTAATGTCATCTGATAAGTAGATGGGACAGAGTGTATGGGGTGGGTTTACTTTTAGGAGATAATTTTTTTTTTAATATATTATATTACTAGTACAAACACCCAATAATCTTGCATCAATGATCTGCGCTGCTTTGGCTGGGACATGTGGAGGATTTCTAGTCTTTATGGCATACTATTAATAGGAGTTTATAACATCTAATAGGAACAATCTTGCATGTATTATACAGTGTGAGCATACAGGAAAATCTACAGGAATTTCACCCAGGTTTTACAGGGAAAATACAGGAAAATTAGGGTCTGCTACAGGAAAATGTTTTGGCCGATATAGGAGCACTGTGTCGGTAATGTTCCTGAAATGGAAAAAGCCACAGCTGACTACCACTGCCACCTGATGTTCTAGTGACAGTCTACAGTCCTCTATAAGCCCTATCTACAGTCCTGAGCTGGGTGCCATTTAAAGCTGGTAAAAATTGACACTATCACACATCATTGCTGGTCCATAGTTAGCTGGACTAATCAGTAATAGCTGTGTTTTGCCCAGATTTAAAATCAATGGAAAGAGGCAAAGCCACTTCAAGACCCAGACTTAGCCAGAACAATTTTAGAACAGCCATGGCAAGCTTCCTCATACCATGTGCAAGGCCACTGATATACAGTGATTAAAATAATGAAATTCTATTTTCAAGACTTGAAATTCTGGGTACTGCACCAGGATTATTAGTCTAATGTCTATATTTTACCAGGATTCTACTGCCATTCTTTTAGGATGTGCATAAATAATCAGAATAAAAGAAAGCTTAATATTCAGATGATTATATAAAGCAAATTGAAAATAGTACAGAAAGCAATTATAAGAGCTTTTTTTTAATTTACTGATCTGGTAAAAAAAATGCCAAATTCTGGGAAATTCATTTTTTTTCTGTTTACTAGTCTTCAGGCAGTCCAAATTCTAGAATGTTAGTGGGTTTTCTGGCAAAAAACCAAAAACAGTGACCTTGGCCATGTATGCGGAAGGGTTACACCACTGCCTTACTTTATAACCTTGAGTAAGCCACTTACCTGCAAACTATAAAATGTAGAAGTGAAATCCCTCTTACAATGAGATGCTACATCTCAGTTAGGCTATCCTGGGGTAAACTCTGGAACTTTTAACAGATCCCCCTTCCCCTGCCCCCACCTCCACCAGTATTCAGAGTAATCCCTTTTCACCAGTCGCTTAGCTAATGCTCATTAGCTAAATGCCAATTCAAGATAAGTGCTTTCTATTATTATTTAAATACCGATGACAGAGCTTAACAGTGTGGGACTTTCCCCACTTTTTCTCTCCCAGCCCCTTTGTTGAATACCGCCCCCTACTCTAGCTACCCCCGCCCAGTGCTAGCCTTTATGTAGGTAGGCTCTAAACCTTCTTTCCTCTCCTTCAAGGTAGCACCCAGAACAGTACATAGGCTCTGATCCTTCTCCTTTTTTTTCTTTCAGGTAGCACCCTGATTGGGTGCTGAAAAGATGACTCCTGGATTGCAGCCAGGCTAACACTGCTATCAGCCAGCTGTGCCCTCACCCCTGCACGCTCCTTGGATTCTCCCCTGGAACAAGGTACAGCTCCTGTCTTCAATTGCAGCAATACTATTTGCCGCTTTGACTCTCAAGCCACTCCTTTATTGGCCGAGTGCTTTCTGTCTGCACGCCCATTGGTTGCAGCATCTCTCTAGACCAGCCACAGCTCCGAGTGCTGACTCCCTGTCTCTGTTCACCAGGATTTGGCTGCAGCTTTCAGCCTCAACCCCCTGGAATTTGGATCCTGCAACCAGTGTGCTTGGAGGATTTTTTGGCCTGCCCCAGCCTCCTTTAAATGTGCATAAACTCTGCCTTTCGTACCTGCCTTCATCTCATTGGTGACCACCCCACATTTTCCAAGTGCTAACCAACAGCTAAAGCCTAAATAAGTGCTTAAAGCACCACTGCACCAGCTTACCCAAACAGTCTGAACCCCCTCCTAGTACATCAGCTCCTAATGGCAGTGCTTCTGATCATTCAAGTCAGTATGGCATATCAATAATTGGCCATCTGACAACCCATATCTCTGTGTTATATCTGCATTCATTCAATCAGATTATCACACTCCCCCATCATGTGTACACTATTATTCTTAGGCTTTTTCATACTAGGGAACCTACACTATCATTCTACATCTCCCATGTCTTCAGCTAGGCCTACACATCATGCTGTACCCCCAGTCACATTAGTGCCCTATACTTACACCACACTGCCTAGCTCCTTTATCACCTACTCCAGTAACACCATGGAGGACAGCCCATCCTACCGCAATGGCACCCACTCCCTCCCAGCTCCAATTCCATTGACTATCTCAATAAGGGTGGTCACTTATTCATCCCTATCAAATTATAATTTCTCTATTCACCCTACCTCTGCAAAACCTCCTTCCCAGTCCAGACATAGTAAACACAGACTCTGTAAGCTCCTACTCAGGGCCCTCAGAAAGTTACTGCTCCACTCTTTTGCTCAGGGAACATTGAACTCAAACTGGGGCCCTAACTCTCTATCCCTGCCCCATCGGATATCCATCACCTAAAAGGTATTAACTTCACACACCTTAATGTGTGCAGTCTCCTTCGAAAATTGGATTTGGTCCAGGCTTGGATCTCTCACACAGACCCAGTGCACTGGGTGTCTCAAAAACTTGGCTGAAGAGCTCCACTCCTAACCATGTAATCAACCTCTCCAACTACAACGCCTTCTGGGCAGATAGACCCACCAGAGGTGAGATGGTAGCTATCTATGTCAGGGATAAATTCTCAGTTTCTCTTATTGACACTATGTCAGCCCCCAAGGAATTCGAATGGGTTTCCATTAGACTTTCCCTTCCATCCTCTGAATTGATCCGCATTACTGGTTGCTACTGGCCCCGGTCAGAAGGTCTTGCATTTTTGAATCAAATACCTAAATCTGTGGGCATGCAGCCAACTGAAAGTATCATCATGGGAGACCTAAACATGGATTGGCTCACCAACTCATCAAAACCATTAAAAGATCTGTGTGACGAGCTCGGTTTCACTCAGATCATAACTGAAGTCACTGGCCCAAACTCTAAAATACCTACAAACAGCACATTACTTGACCTTATCATTAGTTAACAAACCTCACCTTTTCTGCCATGCTGGTGTGTTCTTTAATGACATTAGCGATAACAGCGCAATAGCCTGTGCTCAATCCACACCTAGATTACCATATTATCCACTTATACTCTAAAAAGGAATAGACAAAACTTTAATATCTATAATTTTTTAGTAGACCTTAATAACATCCATTGGCAAGATTTCTACCTCACACCCTCTGTGAACACAGCCTATGAGAGATTTCTAAAATGAGTCCTTGACATCATAGACAAACATACTCCTCTGTCCAAATCCCGAACCAGTATGAAATTCTGCCCTTGGATTTCTGCTGAGCTAAAGGCTGCCTTTCTCACCATGGATTCCTTTTGGAAAAGGGCCAGAAAAACAAAGGACCCAGCAGACTGGGCCGCCTTTTGGAAATCGAGGAATCATTGTACTAAAATTACAAGGGCTGCTAAAGCAGGCTTTTTCCAATCTAGATTAGCAACTGCTGCAAATAATTACGCCGATTTCTGGAAAACTCTAAGGGAAGTCAAAGAACACCACGCAGTTAATGCCCTCCCAGACAAACTCACCTCTGGCAATATTAGCACCTTAGATAGGCAGTGCATATTTGACCTTTCAAATAATCATTTCATGATGGCCAACCTAGCCTTTGACACATCGGCTGCAAGTAAACTGCATCAGCAGGCCCCAGATCCTCCCATTGCTAGGCACCCTGGCAAGACCCCCTCCCCCGAAGTCAAATTCTCCTTCCGCTGTGTTACTTATAAACAGGTTGAGGATCTGCTTCTAGGCCTTCATCCAAGGAAAAATGCATGAGATGACAACCTAGAACCTTTCTTCCTAAAACTGGACACCACGCTTTAACCACACCAATAGCTCATTTATTCAAGTTGTCATTATCCTCTTGTGAACTCCCTTCCATTTGGAAAGTGGCACATGTAGTCCCGCTATTCATAATTGGTGATCCCAATAACCTGAACAATTATAGGCCAATATCCTTACTGTCCATCCTCTCAAAACTACTCAAAAAAGTAATAATTACCCAGCTAAGAGAATATTTAGACTCAGCTCTGATATTAAACCCCAACCAATCAGGGTTGAGAAAAAAACACAGTACGATCTCTGCCTTAGCAAAGGTATCATCATCAAAGTTTTTATTGTTCATCCAGTATAAAATATTGGACATTACAACAGTTATACATAAAGAAGTAAAAAATGGAAGGGAAAGAAAATGGGAAGAAAAGCATTGCATATTTCAGGAATCTAATTTGTCTCAGTAATTTCTTTTCCTGTAGCCCTTGGTTAGATTGTTGCTAGCCTCCCTTCCCTCACTCTCCAACATCTCCCTTCCCCCTATCATGGTAATATGACTCTGGGTTCCATAAGACCCTATGAAACTGTTCTCTATCTTAGCACTGAACTGGGACCTGCCTTATGTTCCCAGTTAAGGCAACCGACAACATAAACTTAAGCCAAGAATGTCTAACCCTGTATCTTACACTGTTACTGCATGTATATTTTTTTCTGATGTATGTATATATATTTTTTTATTTGTACCTTTACTTTTATCTAACGTGGAGCCTTTGAAAAAGAGTCTATGACTCAAAGGAATGTAATTCTGATTCTACTCAAATAAATAAATAAATAAAATATAAAGTGCACTGTGGCCAGGAGTATCCTATCCTGTGTCATAAAAGTGGATCAGATATAAGTACATAATAAAACATCATAGTTATATAAAAGCATACCATATTTCTGGTCCAAAGCCACCTGATTAGCACACATATTCTATAGCCAAGGCAAATACTTCCTTTTGGTCTTTACTACTGAATCAAAAAATTTTCCAATTAGGAGAGCTTCAGAAATGGTTTTGGGATGCAATAAAATAAACAGGGCATCATAGTCCAAATCTGCATACTTCATTAAAAACTATTTTAATAAATGGTCTTATATAGTATCATAAAGGGGAGACTGTATTACTATATAGTAAAGAGTTTCCTGAAAAACTCTGTTACACCTACAAAGACCTTGCAATAAGCCCGTCATTGGTGATTTATTAAGAAAATAATATCTAGAGACAAACATGCCCATTCTTGCCCAAGTAATTAATTTCCTAAGACAGAGGTCAAGAGGTAATAAAAGGTATTCTTCTTTAAAAGGATCAATTTTATTCAACCCAAACCAAATAGCTTGTTTCTGTGATCTGATTAATGTCATCTGATTTGTCTGCGCTTCTTTGTAAAGCCTTTGTTTTAAGGTGGTTTTAAAAACAGTGGATATATGTATCCCTTTCAATGAATCCTCCCATAAGTGGGATAAAGTAGCTTTTAACAGTACTGCTTTAAGTTGCTTCAACCAAGGAGAGAAAAAGTCCTTCTCGGCCCAACTTATCTTCTCTTTTAGGTATAACTCTGGTAGAGTGTTAAATTGATTACTGATTATTTTCAGCTTATAGGAGGCTATTCTTATATCTACTGTGGCGGCTATGGAAAGCCTACCAAAATCTGCCTTTACAACTGAATTAGCAGTGGAAATTGAAACTTGTAAGAGGGCTATATAACAAAATGATCGAGGAAGCTCAATATTTTCAGGAAGATTTGTGCCCCATACCTCAGAGCCATAAAGTATGATTGGAATTAACTTAGTTTCACTAACAACCAATGCTGGTGCAACTGTGAGTCCCTCATATTTATAGTTGAACCTTAGTAAGGCCTGTATGGCAAGTTTGGCTTCAGAGGTCTGTTCTTTTAAGTGTAAGGTACATTGCGAATTTGATGTAAATTTAATACCAAGATAGGTATAAGACGGGGCCACCTCAATTAATTTATTTTCAAAGTAAATTTTGGGTAAAGGGGCTCATAGATTCAGAGACCTAAATACTACTGTTTTGGCTTTATGTAAATTAATCCTCAGGGCCAGTAAGTCACTTTTAGCTTTTAGATTATTCAATTTATGCTGGAGAATGGCTACCAAAAGGGAAAGAAGAAGAAGGTCGTCTGCATAGGCTAATATGTGAATATACTGATTCCCAATTTTAGGAGAATCAAGCATAAAGGATGAGTCAAAATACAATAATGAGTCAATATATAAACTAAATAATAAGGGAGCAAGTAGGCATCCTTATTTCACACCTTGGGAAGTACTGAAAAATTCTGATAGGTTCCCCCTGAGTATCATATCTCATGGCCGTAATTGTATTTGAATTAAGTAAATAAATGTGGATTAATAGATTAATAGGGAGTCCTCTTGTAAGGTGAATTTCCAATAAGGTCCCTCTGGACACAGAATCAAAGGCTGCTGTGAAATCTATAACAAGCATTTGTCAATGCCAAATCTTTGCTTGCTGGCATTAGCATTGGAAATGCAGGAGTTAGAGAGAAGCAGAATAGGAACGGCAGTGAAGTATTGAACTTCATTCCAACCCCACCTCCACCCTGCAGAGATGGACAGGCATTAGGGTATCATTTGGGTCATCGCCCATAACGTTCATGCTATTTCACTTCGCCCTATCCTGCAGACACCGACTCATTTTGAGGTGTGCCTTGGGGTGTTTGGCTGTACAGTCATGCCATTCCATAAGGACATATGCTGGAATGGGTGCAGTATAGAAGAACGAGGTGAACTGTGGGGCAAAAGAGTTCAAGGCACACCTTGATGCCTGTCACTGGCTGCAGGGTGGTGGGGTGGAATGGCATGAGCATTACAGTCGGCAATCCAAAGGCACACCTCTGATGCCTGTCAGTCTGTACAGGGTGGGATGTTATGGTTAGACACCCTAACGCCCCTGGCGTTTGTTGGTATTTACACTACAAATTTTCAGCATGGCCTTTTTGTGACCCCCACCTCATGAAAATGTTTGGAACCTCTTCTCATGAACAGTGACACTGTGATTTTGTTAATGTGTCCCGCACTTTGAGTTCCCACAGTGACCATGCCATTCTGCGCCAGATGTACGAAAACACAGATATGTCAGGATGGGAAGAATGACAGTACCATTCATAGGGAGCTGTGAAGAGATGGCAATGTTGAGAATCTGTACTGAAAATATTAAAAATATTCAAACTTCTGGGTTTATGTGGAAACTGCGCAATGCATGTCCATAACACATTTAGTGAAATTTTTTCATCACATTTTCAACATAGGCATTTTGTGACCTCTGCTCATGAACAGTGTCACTATGATTTTCCTAATCTGTCCCGAACATTGATTTCCCACAGCTATCGCGCTATTCTGCGCCAGATGTATAAATGCATATTTCAGGCAGGATATGAAAAATGACAGCTGTACTGTTCATAAGGAGGTGTGAAAAAATGCCAGTGTTGGAAAATATGGAGTGAAAATGTTGCAAATGCATGGAATTACGATGGTGCATGGAAACTGTGCAACGTGCACTCATAACACAATAATTTCATGGACTTTTGCCACTAAATTTACAACATAGGCATTTTGGCACCTCTGCTCATGAGCAGTGTCACTGTGATTTTTTTTTTAATCTATCCCAAGCACTGACTTCCCACAGCGACCGCAATATTCTGTACCGGAAGTGCAAAAACACATTTTGGCCAGAATGTGAATAATGACAGCTATACTGTTCATAAGGAGTTGTGGAAAAATGCCAATGTTGAAAATCTGGAGTGAAAATATTACAGATTCGCGAAGTTACAAGCATGCATGGAAACTATTCAACACATGCTCGTAACACAGTCATTCAATGGACTTTCATCACCAAATTTTCAACACAGGTATTTTAGGACCTCAGCTCATGAACAGTGTCACTGTGATTTTCTTAATGTGTCCCAAACATTGATTTTCCACAGCGACTGTGCTATTCTGCGCCGGTAGTGTGAAACCACATTTTGGTCAAGATGTGAAAAATGACAACTGTACTGTTCATAAGGAGGTGTGGAGAAATGGCAATGTTGAAAATCTGGAATGAAAAAAATTAAAATTCACAAAGTTACGAGGGTGCATAGCAACTGTGCTACACATGCTCATGGAACAGTAATTTATTGGATATTTTTCCACCAAATTTGCAACATAGACTTTTTGAGAGCCGCCTTATGAACACGGGCACTGTCCTTTTGTTAATCAGTCTTGAAAGGTGATTCCCTGCAGTGACCTTGAAATCACCTTTCTCGATGAATAACACCATGACAGTGTCTGAATTCATGAGGAGGGGTCCCAATAACCCCATGTTGAAAATTTGGTGACAAAATTCCCTAAAATGCCTGAGATATGCACCAAAGTTGAAAAAACCCTATTTATGTCATTATACAGCTTACCGGCATTTCTTAAGTTTGCGGTCAGTTTTGAAGAGTGCAGACGTGTTCCTGGTCCACTGAAAATCATCATGCCATGCTACAGAGGTAAGTATGGGATGAGGGTGGGTGTGGGGAGGCAGGGTGCACAGAGGGATGGGAGTGGGTTGGAGGCGGGACCAATGGACTCGATATGGGACTGTTTTCTGGTTTGCAGGTTAAAAAAAAACAAAAAAAATTGCTGGATGGTTTTCTGGTTTGACATGGGCATTTGGCACACTGGGGTGGGCTCCCAGCATGCCACCTGACTGTTTCTTTTGGGGGACTGTAGCTGACTGGGGATTGGGGACCCCCGTCAGCACATAATGAGAGGAGGTGCAAGATTCGAAGGGGATTGAGCATCCTCTTTGGCAGAAAGCAACTTTTTTGGGGGGGGCGGACATTATGCTGATGGGGAGTGGGTTCCCCATTGGCAAATTAAACTTGGGCAGGGAGGATACTGAAGCCGACGGGGATTGGGGCCCCCGCCGTTAAACAAAGACAGTTTTTTGGGGGATTTTATGATGTCGTAGGGGGGATTGGGCACCCCTTGGCACACAACAAATGGGGAGGGGGGTTACATCATGCTAATGGGAGTGGGCTACCCCATCAGCAAATTAACAGGGTCGGGGCTGCTGATAGGGGGATTGGCCACCCCCATTCGGCTTTCATGGGGCCAAAAGGTGGTGCAATCCACTGTCATGTTCAATTTATTAATAGACTTAGGAAGGTACTGCCCTGCAATGATGGGTCACTCCCTCATTGCAGTGGAATGGCTGATGCTGCAATGATGAGGCTGCCCCTCTTTGCAACGGCGAAAACGTTTGTATTTGGTGACACTTTTGGAAACCAGTATCATCAGCACACTGTGCCTCCATTGGTTCACCAGTGCCAAGCCCCCAAATGCAGTGCCTCTGTTGGCTGCCACAGTGTTGCACTTCCTCAACCCACTTCTCTCCTAAGCTGCTGCATAATGTTTCTTGCACATGCACAAAAACAAACATAAAAATGTCATATAATTTCACCTGATGATATAAGCTGTATTTTTCAAGTAAGTGAGCTAAAATAAAAATATTATCTATGGTTGAGAAGCCCTAATGGAATCCTGCTTGAAAAAATTGAAAGTGGGGAAGAAACATCAACCCAATTTTGAAGCTTGACCAGTAAGATTTTAGCAAAGAGTTTTCCGCTGATATCCAAAAGGCTACTCAGCCTGTAATTTGAGGGAAGTTGAAAGGAGCCTTTCTTATTTATTTATTTATTTTAACATCAGTTTAACAACCTTTGATCCAGAGGCTCATTTACAAAGGTACCTCGTCACAGAGAGGACAAACAACGGTACAACAGACATCAGATAAGGCAGCAATACAGAGTACAAAGTAGGAATCAGTCAAATTTAAAGGCATTTGTCAGGCAGTATAAAATACGCATACAGGTGAGTTTAGCCTATTAGACAGTGGATACAGGAAGATCGATTCAGTAGACAGATAGGAAAGGCTGAGAGGAGGACACAAGTGGGAGGAGAGAAGACAAGTGAAGGTAGCACTAGTCAGGAGGTAAGAGTGCTGCTCAGAGAGCATTGTCAGGGAGAGAAGAAGTGTTACGGGCAGCAACAGCTGCGTGTAGTGAGCAGGTGATTTCTGAGGCTGTATTTAAAACAAGATAACGATGGGGCATCAGTGATTCCATCAGGGAGGGTGTTATACCAGGAGGGGGCTCTATAGGGGTAAGCCCTTTGACCTTGCGAGGTTCTCGGCCTCGGTATAACAGTGCAGTTTTGCAGGAACTGGTATGCACTGTGGGGTTTGCTTGGTGGATAGTGGCTGACAGACCCGGGGATAGACCATGGAGGCTTTATAGGTTAGTATGCAGGTTTGGTACTTGAGGCGCTCATCTGGGTTGAGTAGATTAGCCATGGAATAAAGAAGGCAGGTATGGGTAAGTCTAGGAGCACCAGTTATGAGTCTGCAGGCTTGTTAAGGGTAAGGCGATCTTGAGCAGGGCAGTCTGGTCAGCCGCACCCTAAACAGGTAGGCCATAGTCTATTAGGGATATAACAGAGGAGGTGACTGCAAGGCAGAGGGCATCAGTGGGGAGGCAGTTTTATGACGATAGAGGATACCCAGCCGAGTGTTAGAGGCAGAGGTCAGGGCAGAGATGTGGGCATGAAATGAGAGGGCAGGGTCAAAGGTTATACCTAGGTATTTATAAGAGTGAACTAGTTCAATAGGGAGATTGGAGGTGGAGTGGACAGAGAGAGGAAAGTTACTGGACTTATTTTGGGGGTGGGCAAAGAGCATGGCTTTGGTTTTCTTTCGGTTGCTAACGAGTCTGTGCTCAGTGAACCAGGCTTCTGCATCATTGTAGGATTGCTGAAGAGAAGTCTGGAGTGAGATGGGGTTACTATCAGAGGCAAAGAGTACCGCATCATCTGCATAGAGTAGGATTTTACCAGTACATTCATTGGGCAGGGATTTGAGGAAGAGGGAGAAGAGCAAGGGTCCAAGAATAGAGCCCTGAGGGACTCCAGACCGGCTAGGGCAGGTGCTGGAGAGAGTTCCGTTGATTTTCACACATTGCGAGCAGGCTGAAAGTAGCTGGAGAACCAGGAGACAGGTCCAGAGGCAAAGCCTAGGTGCCTAAGGGTAGCTAACAGGAGGGGGTGTGAGACAGTATCAAAGGCTTTTGATAAGTCGATGAACACAGCACCAGCCAAGGAGCCATAGTCCAGAGAGGTGTGCAGAAAGTTAGAGAACTCCAGGAGGGCAGTATTGGTGCTATGGCCAGCTCTGAAACCATGTTGTTCAGGGCAAAGGATGCCATATTTGCAGAGGTATTCAGAGATTTGGGTGGCCGCAATTTTTTCTAAGGCCTTAGAGAGAGAGAGAGGATTGAGAAAGGCCGATAGTAGCCCGGGTGTGTCCTATCACCACCCTTGTGAATTGGGGTGACAGTAGCAACCTTCCAGGCAGAGGGGAATTGCCCTAGGCAGACAGACTTATTAAAGAGGCAGGTGATTGGTGAGATGACCTGATCCAGGACCTGACGAAGAAGACAGGGATCAAGGGAGTCATTGCCAATAGTGTTACTCTTTAAGGCTTTAAGTAGGTATGGCCTGACTTCCTGGGCAGTGACTCAATGCAGGTGGAACAGGGGGCATGGGATAGTAGGGACAGCCCTGGAGGGAGGGGGGTGAAGAAATTATCTGGGAGCACCGGGCTAAGGTCCGTAAAGGAGTTATTGAGGTGGGTGGCAATAAGGACAGGGTCTGAGAAGACTGTACCATTAATGTTAATAAGCGAGGGTGGGGGGGAGCATGTGCCACCATTCAGCTGCTTGATATTGTCCCAGAAGGACCTGGGGTTCCCCCATGAGGAGGTGAGGGAAGCTTGATAATACTCAGCCTTCACTTTGCGGGTAGCCCATGTACATTTGTTCCGGGCAGCAGCATAGGCCTGCCTGTCAGCTGGGCGGCCAGTTTCAACAGCAATGTGCCACAGGTTATCCCAAAGCTTAAGAAGTTGGCGCAGGGCGAGGGTGACCCAGGGGGCATGCCTTACTTTGGACCTGCGTGCAGATATAGGTGCAAAAATGTCGCAAGCAGAGTTGACGGTGCGGATAAAGAAGGCAAGGGCCTTGTGAATGTCTGGGATGTTTTGTAACGGGGACCAGTCAGTGTGGGCTAGGAGAAGCTTAAGATCTTTCAACCCACCAGGTCTGAGCCGCCGCCGATGGGTAGTTTGTGCAGTGGGCTTGGGCAGGGAGGTTGACCAGTTGAAGAGAACTGGGGAGTGGTCACTAAGACAGTCCGTGAGAATTTGGACATTGTGGATGCGGCAAGGGCGGTTAGTAAGGACCACATCCAGGAGAGTGCTAGAGCCCCTTCTGGAGTTTACTCTAGTAGGTTGATAGACTAGTTGAGTTAGGTCAATAGCAGCAAAAGCATCACGGTAGGAAGAGGATGTGGGGCTAAGCCAATTGATGTTCAAGTCCCCCACCATGATTTGGTCGGAGGAGTGGGGTAATGAGGTAAGATAGTCAATTAACGGGCCTAGTGCCTGAGCTTGATTTTTAGGAGGCATGCATGCTGTAGTCAGGTAGATGGGACCCCTAGAGGGATCAGGAGATAGTTTTAGTGTTAGGGCCTGGGCCTTGTGGTCAAGGACAGGGGCAGGGAGGGCTAGTCCAATGAGAGGGTCTTTGACATAAATGGCACAGCCCCCACCTCGCCTACCAACATGGTCCTCCCGGTGGAGGGAGTAGCCAGGGAGTGAGACCAGGAAGTCAGGGGTGGAGTCTGACAGCCAGGTTTCAACTATTGCAATAATGTCTGGTTTATGAACTGCCACCCAGCAATGTAGAGAGTCAAGTTTTTTAAGGAGGCTACATATGTTCATGGACGCAATATGAAGTCTGGAGGATTTCAATGGGGAGCCATTGCAAGCAGGCCCAGGATTGGGATGAATGTTACCAGTCAGGAGCAGGAGGAGGAGAGTCACCCTTGATAACGGGAGGCAGAAGGAGAGTTTACGCCAATGGGGATAGGAGGAGCGGGGAGGTTTGTAGCACAGGGGGTGGGTAGGGCAGCACAGGCTGGGAATGCAAGAGTGATAAGATGCTCGAGGGAGTGGGGGGGTGGGAGAGGTGGTGCCCAGGTGGGGGAAGGTGTGGAGAGGAGCATATTGGATGGGTGGAGGAGGAAGGAGGGGGGAGCAGAGGTGCAAAAGGAGGGGAGAGCAAGAGGGCAACTAGGAGTGCAAGAGTAGAGAGTCTGCTGGCATACAATGACCCTAGAGAAAGCAAGAGACATTAGTAGGAGGGGAAGGAAAGAGAGGCAGGCATGAAAAAGGATAACAGGCATGATAGGAGTGGGGCAAGAACTGTAGGGAGTAAGATGGGGAGCTTGGATGACAGCGGAGAGGGTGGTCAGGGGTGGATTAGGATGGGAGATGCAAGAGGTGGGGTAGGGAGACAGACACAGGGATAGAGTAGATTTAGCTGGTAGGAGTAAATAGGCAGGGGGGCACAGTGACCTCTGGTGGCCAGCAGGTATAACCTGCAAATGGGAAAGTTCGGACTTCGTATTTGGCATACAGGAAGTGATGTAACAGGAAGTGATGTATGAACGGGAATTATAATATTTTTAAGCCAAGATGTAGGGACATATGATTCTTTCAAACATGCATTGAAAAAATAAAAAAAAAAGGGAACCCAGTAGTTCATATGGGCCTTATAAGTCTCACTCAGAATAGTATCTGGTCCAGGGGCCTTATTATTAGCCAGCTGGGAAATGACGTGTTCTACTTAACCAAGTGAGATGATCAGTGGTGTAAAATCTCCAGTCCTCAGTACTGAAGGAAGAAAATTATCATTAGTATGGACTGGGCCTTCACTATTAAAAATGGATCTAAAGTGTAACAACCAGGTCTCCTTGGGTATATAAGAAGGGAAAGAGGACGTATAAGTGTTCGAGCCTTTCGACACCAATTACCAAACAAGTTTGGAGTCCTTTGTCTCAATGGCCTGATACATTAATTTCTACAGTTTCTGTGTAAATACTTTTTTTTTCCCATCAGGAACTTTCTATAAGATTTCCAAGCTTTATTTAGAATAAGAAAGTTAGCCCTAGAAGGAAATTTCCTCACATATCTGATAAGTTTCCCTAGTTTGGATTTTTCTACATTACAATGATTGTCAGACCAGGAGTTTAGAGAAGGTCTTCTGTCGTTAGCTGAATAAATTATTTGGTTAATTTGCTGATAGAACAAATCCAGCTGTTCACTCATATATTTGGCCTCAACCTTAGCCTCTGCAAAACAAAATAACAATGAGAAGGGAGGAGAGTATATTAGCTCAACCGCTTTATACCATGTTCGTACATTGAGAGCTATTTCAGCTTTACCAGCTAACGTAATCACCGCAGGTTGAATATGATTAGGGGTATTAGAAGTTTTATCAGAAAATATTAATAAAAAAGTGATAGCTGTGTGATCACTCTCTGGTCTCATATTTACTGTAAAATTCTGATACTGATTATAACAATGCGGGGAGCATAATACAAAATCTATTACACTCTGTCCCTGGGATGCAAAAACTGTACACGCCCCGAGTGAATCCCTTTCCCCCCTGCCATTTAAAATTACGAAATTGGTATTCATAATAAAGTCCTGGAAGCATTTTCCTGATTTGTTTACAACACAGTCCACAGAGTTCCTAGGCCCCAAGTTCCCCATATAGAATGAATCCTGTACTAAGGGTAGGTTATCAATTTTAGCAATTCTAGAGTTAAAATCCCCTGCCAGTATCACATTATCAATATGTGAACATAAGAAAAAAGTTTCTATACCTATTGAAAGTTTCCTCCAAATATCATAGCTTGAGGTGACGTGAAAAAGAGGAGGAACATAAACATTCACAAAATATATGTCTGAGCCATTCTACTTTATAAGAGTAAACAGAAGCTCTGGGGATCAAACCACACTTTCAATGACTTTCAGGCCTTCCCTAAATTTCACCAGCATTAGGAGGCCTCCTTTGGGCCTACCAAAATAATGTTCCTTAGTAGCTGGAAGAAAAAAAGATTCAGACCTGTTTATAAAGGGTTTGGACCTTGCCCATGTTTCTTGAAATGTAACAACCTCAAACTTACTAATGAAGTCAGATCATTGTGGGTCTGCTATCTTTGAGGCAAGACCCAAAATGTTCCAGCTAAGAATATTTGATGTGTTCTTTGAAGAATCAAAGGCAGGAGGCTCTGAGTCTGTCAAAACATTAGGATCTCTATATAGTCATCTCGATTCTTCTATATACTGTGCACGGCTTGACATTTGTACAGGGTCCAGAAATGGAGCCATATGGATATCAACTGCATCGAGGATGTCAGAGTTTTTAAGTAACAGAGAAAACAACTCTTCAGAGTGAATATAACAGTCAAGCTGAAACCCTTCACAACTTGAAAAAGTCCTCTTTGCTAAACTTAGGTCAGAAGGAGATATGTCTTTTTTAATAATGGAAGCCAAAATTGCACTAACTACAAATGTAAAATTTTCACAATTTTCTCCATTTAGGGGATTAATCCCCAAAATAGATCTCAGCTTTGAATATGCCAATGGTTCAAAATTCCACTTGAGAATTTCTAGAGTGGAAGCAAAAACTTTGTGTGCAAGAGTTTTACAGACATGATGTCCTCCATGGGCATATTTCCAAATTGTTGCCCAGGTGACCGGAGAGGAAATGTCTAGCCCTAGATTATTTAGTAAAAGTTATTTGGCCCATACAGTTTTTGCTATATCTAGACTCTCCACCATGACATATAGAGGTTCAGGGTGATTCTGCCTGTCTGTATGGATAAAAGAAACAGAATCGGCTGCTAAGGGAAGACCGAATTCTGCTCTAAAGAGATGCACTATCAGTTCCTTTAAGGTGTCGTCATTTTCATATGATTTAATAAAAATGTTCTCTATCTTAAAAACAACCTCACTACCAGTTAGAGAGAGGGGTATCTGAGGATGACTATCCTTTTTTTCAAAGGACTATTCAATGTCTCAGAAGAAATATAAGAAAGAACCTGAGGGGGAATACAAGTAATAGGCCCAACATTATTTATACCAACAGAGTGAAGCTCCACTGTGACACACTGTCCATCCTGTATAGCCAAAGGGAGAAGTTCAGGGACCTGTAAGGATGATGTACTCTGACTAACCTGTTTTTGATCATGCACAGATGCTGTTCTGCCCTCAGTGCAGACTTCCAAATTTAAATTCTGTGCTTGCTTATGCTTGGCTATCAGCACATATCCCCCCAAGAATGTTCAACAGGTTTAGACAATTTTAGCCTCTTCATCCTAGTTTGTAATTGCTTTTTTTTTCCCCCAAGTGTAGCATATGTTTATTTTGCTTTTTGAGGGGAACTGAGCCTGATATCACAATAGTGGAAAATTGTAGATTTTTGTTAGTGGATTGTTAGGACCTTTAATTTGATCTGTCAGGTTACTAATTTTCTGCTCAAGAGATGAACATTTTTCAACACATAAAGAGATAAAGTTCTAAAGGCTCTGTCTGATATCAGAATATGCCTCTAAGAGAACTGTGTTGGACATAAGTGCATGAGCCAGTGCTTTGATGGTATATTTAGAGAAAGTGTCAGGACACTGGGCTAAAAACTCTGGGTCAAGCACTAGCATATCGACTTCTTGGTTCAGCTTAGAAAATACTTTATCTGGGGAGCCAGCTAGAATATCAGAGTTATTCAGAGTTATGAACATGTTTGCTTGATTCACTGACAGATCCACTGGACTAAAAAGGGCCGAACCTTCAGGGCTGGAAAGAAATTTCAGCCCCCCCCCAAGGCAGGTTGGGCTGATTCCCATGGATCCCTGTGTACCTTTAAAGATGATTTTTGTGGGAACTTGTAAGGGACATCCTATCTTCTATGTAAGCAGTATGGACAGAAAAGTATGCTATCTTACCCTCAATGGTTCTGTGTGATAATGGCGACTGCCTAAAGGCGAGCTGCTTTATCATGACATCAGAGTGGCGAAAACATTTTTAGTGCACTGACATCCTTGGCGCACGGAACAATGGCACCAGGGACTTACAATTTCATGCTTTATGTGAGGGGGGACTGTGCTCCCTCCACATCCCCCTACTATAGGATTCTCAACTCTAGGGGGGTGCATGTCAGGGGGCGAAAGCATGAAAAATAAAGTTTTGGTCCAGGCGCAATAAAATTGCACAAACGCCTGGACCCGAATCTGGTACCTCACCCACACCAACTGCAGGCCAACCCCTGATGCCACAATGCAGCTTGACAATCCACCACAGTGCCACCCCCTATATCCCCTCCGCCCCCTTCAAGCCCACGATCGATGTGCTCATCCCAATGCGTGCATGTACGGATAGCGACATCTTGTCACCAGATTCGCTGACCCCCACATCCGGTCACCCTACCCTTCCCATTGCCATTCGGGCCTTCACTCATAAAGCATCACTGTTTCAGATGTCACCCTTGTGCATGCGCCCACATCACAGGCTACCCCTCAAAGGTTTGATTTTTTGAGAGAACAAACAAATCAGTGATCTTAGTTTGACTGGGCATAACATGACCTCTCTGGTTGGAATTATCAGACAGAGTGGCTTGCTGTGTGCACTGCTGATCTATCTCAAGAACGAGTCTGGGAGAGTCATTAGATACCACTAAACTTCTATAAGTATTTTGTGAGATATTTATAACTTGGGGCATATCTTTCTCTACAGCAGGGACCTGAAGTCCCTCCTCCAAAAGAGGGACACCAGGGACTGTTGGGAGCAGAGTCACAGCCCCATCTTCTGTAGCTCTTTTTTCAATGGATATGGCCTCTTGGAAGTAGTGAGCTAGTTTAGTCATAGGAATGGGAGATTGGAGGGACTTTGGGGTAGAAGAAATGAAAGTAGTGATCTGTAGATCCTGTGAGAAGATGGAGCCATTTCTCCATGTCTTAATTTCTTGCAAATCAAATTAACTCCCTTCTTCACCCACTTTGTCTTTTAAGTGTTTCTTCCTACAGTTTCCAGATGGACAAACTACTTTGCCACTTCTAGTATACATTTCAAATACAGGAAATACGCAATAAATTTTGTGCAAACTATGTATTGTGCAATGTTCTGCAATATTTAGAAATAATTTAGTAATATTTGTAACTACTGTGCAATGTATCAATACTGCCCTCAACAGGATAGATATAGCTTAATTCTTAATTCTAATTTAATTCCAAAATCAACCCTTCCCAAATTATATATACAGATTATACACAGGGTATAGGCACATTATCAGAGTGCTGTTAGCTATTCTGGTAAAAAAAAATAGAATTAATTAACAACATTGACAGCAGGGAGGCAGTAACAATTAGCAAAGAGAAACGATGTCTAATGATACTGGCTCAAGCAACACCAATATTATTATATTCAGTCCCACATTCTTTTATCTAATATTCTTTGCCAATTTCTGCACTGTCAAGCCTCGAGGGACAGTATAGAAACAGTCCCCAGATTTTAAACTTTGATTTGAGGTGAGTACACTGTTGAACTGAAGCGGGTAAAAACAATTTTAAATTTCACAATGGTTGTGCTGTAACTGGATGAAATCTGATGGCAAAACCATCAGTATAAATTCAGACCAAACTTTTCAAATTTTACAAAAGGTTGTATACATTACTGAATGTCTAAATATGTTTCTTGTTTCTCAACTGTCGCCAATGCTTGAAAGTACTTAAAATCCTTGGTTCTATGTCATAATGGTGAATGTACATCAGTGAATATCAATTTCACAGATGTACTCCCTGGCGCATGGTAAAAGGATGATGGGGACTTAAATTTGTACTGTTTATGTGGGAGGCTGTGGCTCCCACACCCCCTACTATAGTATTCTCAACTCCAGGGGGGTGCATGTCAGGTTGGGTGCAAATTTAAACAAAAATTAAAATGCAGGCTGGGCACAACAAAATGTGTGTGTGCCCAGACCAAAATCCAGCACGCTCGCAGCTGAAGCCAGCACCCACCCACCACACCATAGGGCAGGTCAGCAGCCCATCACAGAAGCACACCAGCCAAATCCTCCCTCTGTTTCCACCATGCTCGCTCCCCCCCATGCGTGCACCTGTATACATAGTGACAAAATGTTGCTAAATCTGCAGTCACCCCCCCATCCACTAGCAATTTGATAAGGTACCGTTGTTGAGTCACCCTTTTTGGTGTGCACTCAATAGTGAGCGCCTTTATTATGGTATACCAAAATCCTTAGGATCTTTGCTTTCTTTTCCCAAATAGTCATAGGTGTTCACCAAAAACAAAAGATTCATAACAGTAAAACCAATTCCAAGCACAATGACCCTTCTCAGTTGCTTGAAGCTGCTTGAATTTGCCAAAGGTCTTTGAGAAGTTCTTTTGAAAAGCAGCTGGATTTTGCCCACGTTTTCTCTCTCTCTCTCTCTAAGCCATTTCCCCAATAATACAAAACAGAAGAGAGATTGTGTAAGCTAATTACTTCTCTAGTAACTGCTAGATTCATTACACTTTAAATTCTACAATACCCTCTCTAATCGTAATGATATTTATGGAAATTTATTTGTGGAAATAGTATCTACCATCAAGAGAATTCCTACCCGACAGTGTTTCACATAAGAGTTTTCTATGGACAGATAGGAAAGCTTACTTACTAACTTCCCAATCCTTTGCCCAAATTTTTTACAGGTAATAAGTTTTCCAAAGAACTGAGGCCTATAGGTTTCATCACATTTTCAAAACTCTTACGCAGCTGGAATGGTAATATGAAAACAGCAGCCGAGTCACGAATGAATCAAGGCTATACTAGGCTACTCGAGCTCAATATTTAAATAAAATACTTTAGATAAATAATTTGCTTTAATGAATCCACCTAGGATACACTCTTCAATAACTCATTTACAGCTATAGAGATTATGTTTTGCAGCACATGAGCAAGTGATCAACATGCAACCCTTCTGCAATGGCATTCTGAATAGGCAGTAGCTCCACGAAATGGCTTGCATGTGCAATAAATGCAGAGTGTGGCTCATGTGATGCCTAGAGCGCAAATTTTCAAAACACTATCCCTCTTTCTTACTTTAAATTTTGAGAACATACAAATAAAATTATGACTTATAGCTTGTACTCTATTTATATTTACTCTTTACAAATCTGTAAATATCTAGGGCAAAATACTCACAATTTCTCAAAACCCATGGTTAAACGCTATCCGCGATGATTCTTAATACCTTCTACCTACCAACCTATAAAATAGCAAAAAAAATTCTAAAGAATTAGAAAAATCTAAAAAACATTTTTTAAAAAGGTATAAATAAAATCTAAAATAATCATTACACGTCCCTTTGTCTTGGGTGGATTTGTTGCTGCTTGATGCACAACACAGGCTGGAGTCTGGAGCCACCAGCATCACTTCTCAGAGGGGTGAAAGCCCCTTCCTCTCCCTTTTTCTCCCATTTTTTTAGCAGCTCCAAATGGCTCTTGTAATTGTTTACAGCTACCTCAGTTTTCAGCAGACTTTGGAAATCTTGAAAATCGCCCCACTGTGGAGGCCACACCTGTAAATGGAGCAAAAACATTTGAGAAGGACCACACCAACATGGGGTTAACAGAAATATTTTATAGAAAGGAGACAACCTCGTCCAAGTAATGATGGCATACCTGTTCATGAAATAAAACTTGCTTTGTCTCCTTGCTTCTCAGGTCTTCTTCACAGTCCCAGAGAGCTCATAGTTACTCCAGGTCTCTAAACAGCTCAGCCTCTTCTTCCAGAGACTCACCCAAACATCTCTATCAGTGCTAAGGTAACTAATGATTGGCAAATGGCACTTCATTCCAAACACTAGGTCAGCTTCTTATTTCTTGACCTGAGTAAGGCCTTCAACTCAGTTGACCACAATCTGCTATTGACCACTGTCCAAGACATTGGCGCAGATGCTATTGCTGTCAATTGATTCACATGCTATCTACCATTGTCCACCGTAATTGTAATCTTATAAAGTGTACTGTGTTATATTAATGCCCAGTACCACCTCGAAAATGAGCTTGCTCAATGGTGTTTATGCCTGGTTAAATAAAGTGATTGATTGATTGAATGAAAAGGCAGAAAACAACAAATTAAGACACAAGCAGATCTGTTCCTGCTCAAGACTTTACCCAGAGGTGTCGTCCAAGGATCAATCTTGGGACCATCACTTTTCGCTATTTACATTAACAGCATCGACATAGGCATCAGTCAAGCAGGGTTACACTTGTTCACTGACGATACCGTTATTTAGTTAGCCGAACCTACTCTGGAGCTTGCCTGTAATGCATTGCAATGTGAATTCGATTTACTTAAGCATAATCTCATAAGTCTTAAACTCTGACTGAATGCAAAAAAAATGAAGGCCATGACTTTGTCACTCAGTCTCACTCTGGATAAATCCCTCCCCCCTCGCCACATCGGATACTGAGCCACAAATAACATCCCTCCTAGGCGAGCCCATTGAAGCTGTAATAAAGTTCAAATACCTTGGATTTTGGCTAGATCATAAACTTTCTTACACAGTCCATATATAGGAACTTTGCAAGAAGCTAAAACAATAGCTAGGTCTGTTCTTTAGAATCAAGCACTTCCTAACACAGGAAGCCAGGGGCAGGCCAAGACTAGTACAATCCACATTCCTTCTTCTTTTGGATTATGCAGACATTCTTTATGAGCATGGCCCCCATTCAGCTCTGGTAAATCTTGACACATTGTACAACAGGGCCCTAAGATTTATCAATGGCGCTCCCCTTAGAACGCACCATTGTGCTCTATATGCTATGCTGGGCTGGCAGTCTTTAACAACCAGAAGACTCAAAAATGTGGCCACCTGGACCTGCAGAGCCCTATCTGGTATACTACCATCATATCTCTCTAGCCTTATAACATACTTCACTGGAACCTATTCACCTATTTGTGTTTAGACATCCCCTGCCACAGAACTCGCTTTTGGACCTCTTTATTAAGCCACTACCTACCCACTCTATGGAATAGCCTACAGAAATCTCTAAAACTCTTATCCCTAATTAAAATGTCTTCCTTCAAATCAGTCATAAGACAACATTTTATTGGCCCCTGCAATTGGTACTCCTAACCCTGTTCTTTCCTGCCAAGTTAGCTATGTTGCTGGGCCCCTAAGCACCTCCAAGAAAAAGTGTTAACACCCCAGTTTGTTCATACCCACACCCCTCCTCCATCCTGTTTTTCCTTTGTCTTGGCTCCTTTCTAGGGCTCTTCCCCTATCCTACTTGACACCCCTATTCCAATCTTTCCTAAATATGTTTGTTCCCTCAGTACCTCTATCTAACTGAATGTCACCATTTTTGGTATGTTATATCACCACTGTTGCTCTACGATCACTGTTATTGTATCGGTCAAAGACATTGTATACTCCATGCTTGCTAATCACCAGGTATTACTACTTAGCATCTTGTACTTTTGTACTTTTGAAGACATTGTATATACTGCATATAACATGTATTGTTTGAATGTATTTAATGTGACTTTATCATTTCTCTTTCCTCATGACATGTGTATATATTTTGTTATTGAATTATTGAACTGTCCAGGACCACTTTGTAAATGAGTTCTTCTCAACAGTATTCCACCTGGTTAAATAATGATGATTAACTGATTGATTGATTGAGTGATTTATTGATTGTAGGAAACTGATATCAATGTGGTTCAATGGTAGCATCCTTGCCCCTTTGTTAGAAAATGATGTGTTCAAATCTCTTATAAGTAATTTACATTTAATGTATATCAATTGTTGACATTGCAGTGTAATACTGTTACAGTTACTACTGTGCTTTAATTGAGTTATTAAATGATTGTCCCTTTTGCCCTCTTTCAATTATGAATGAGAGAGGGGGTGCCATTGGCATTCTCAGTTCTGGTTCAGTTTGATAACTTTTTCTATAGTTCAGCTTCAGGAATGTTGGTCAAAAGCTTCTATTCACAGTGTAATAACCTGCAAAATGGTAAAGCAGACTTCAAGTATTGAATAGATTAAGCCTCGAGGTTAGCAACTCATGTTTATTTCTCTAGTTTCCTTGCAGTGGATTGTGTTGGTATGGCAGTATTGGAGATTTGTGCAAGCAAAAACTGGCCTCACACCATTACCCCACTTAAAATAATTTAGCTCACAATAGCTTGGTTACTCTTGCAAATATATTTTACTCATACGCAAGCAAGGCTTAAAGAGGAGCTTGCAAAATACAGTGGTCATAGGTGAAAGATAAAGTTAACTGTTTTCACACTACAGGTGCTTGATCATGGCTCATACTTGTGTCCCAAAACCTCAGCACTTATATAGTGCAGTCACTAATTTGATGAATTAAAAAATTGTTTATGGATGTATATAATCAGTATTAGATCCAACAATGCTGCTGCACTGAAATTTAATGGCATACGATAAATAGTTACATAAAGTGTAAAGGGCCTGATTCTCAAAAGGTGCTTAAAGCAGTGCAAGTTGTGACAAACAGCAGCTTATGCCAAGGTCACTTGCACCAGGGACCCTGCACCAGATTCTGGTATAGGAAGGGTCCTAGCACCTATGTCCCCACACTTGCAGCAACCCCTTCTGTGTGGCAAACACCCAGCACATAGGAAGGATCAGCCGCAGTCTCCCTGCAGCAAAAACAAGCAGTCCCCCCAATCCCAAACCCCAAGTACAATAAACATGCTCATTCCCTTGTGGACTAGTGCCCCCCTCACCTCCCAAACCCTGATGCTTCTGTAATATTTAAGTAATAATATGCCCTCCTCCTCAGTCCCCTGTTGTGCCAAACTCACTATTAAATTAACATATCATGCCCCTAGCCCTGATTGTGCCATGCTCTGTAATAAATGAATTTATGATGCCTCCCCATTCCCCGATTGTGCCACTATCATTAATGAATTAATTTTTCATGCCCTTCCTCCTGATCAACAATGCTGCGGTTGACACAATAGACCCCTTATTCTGGTGATCTAGTGGCCCCAGACACCCACCCCAGCAGGTAGTACCCACCACCTAGCTTCCCCATCCCATAATAGAGCCAGCTTCGGCAAAACCTTCCTCTCACCTACGTGGCTGGCACTGATTGCACTGTCATTTTGCTTGCTATACTGCATAGTGTACACAATGTGCATGCACTATACAGTGCAGCTATCAAAATGACAGTTCAGCCGGCACCAGCCGCAGAGGTGAAAGGAGGGCTGAGCCAGTGCTGGCTCTATTACGGGTGGGAGGGAGCTGGGTGGTGGGCACTACCTGCTGTGGTGGAGGGGGTGGAATGCCACTAGATCACTGGGATAAGGGGTATATTGTGTCAACTGCGGCATCGGGGATCAGGGAGATAGGCATGGAAAATGAATCCATTAATGACCATTACACAATTGGGGATCAGGGGTATGTGATAAGTTCATTTATTACAGAGCATGCCACAATTGGGGATTGGCGGTCATGATAGGTTACTTTAATAATGAGCAAATGAGCATGGTACAGTTGGGGACTGGGGCATGATATGTTACTTTAATAAAGAGCATGGCACAATTGGGGATTGAGGATATGACAGGATAATTTCATAAAGAGCATGACACATTCAGGGATTGAGGGGCATGATACATTGATTTAAAAAAGAGCATGGCAAAATCAGGGTTGGGGATGGGGACCAAGGCATAATGCGGCATACAGGTTGACTCACCCAGAGAGAGAATTGCTAAGTATCCTTAGACTAGCCCTAGCTGGTCTAAGGGTACTTAGAATATTTCCTTCTGGGTGACTTCTGAGAATCCCGATATCAAGGATGTGGCACCTTACATCTGCCACATTCCCCCTTGCACCGTGTCATAGCCCAGTTGTGGGCACACAGATGGCACAAGCCCTGTTTGGAGCAGACAGCCTGCAGTTGATGCAGGCTGCCTTTGAGAACAGCTCTGGGGGCAATTTATGATGCAAGGTGCCACCTGCACCATTTATGTTTGGCGCAGGCAACTTTCGTCACTGTCATGGTTTTGAGAATTGCTCCTAAAGTGTCTAGTGCATACACTAATAAAGCTAAAATGTATCACTTTACCATTAGTTTTAAAAATAATCCTGTAGAAGTCTAAATAATTATTAACACTCTAAGCGATCCTAAACACTGTAGGTAATTCTAAACACTCTAAGTGCCCTGACCAGGAGCAACCTCAAACTGCACTCTGGTTAACGTTGTATGATATGTGAGCACTTTTATCATGCAGATATGGTTTTGGCAAGACAGTAAAGTTAAACAATTAGAATGTCTTGCAAACTGGGGGTGTGCACTGGTTGGGAACTCCTGAAAAGGTGCCTTCAGTTGAGGCCAGAAAAACTTGGCTGCATAAGCGGTTATCAAAAGAGGACACACCTCATCTCCTGATTTGTCAGAAACATGACTGCTCAGGACAGGTCAGGTAATACTGCCAAGCAACATGAAATTTCGCATAACTCTTTTGTTATACCCTTGGGTCAGAAGGGGAAAGGTTGTAGCAGACCCCTGGACAGGAAGTACTGGAAACTGGAGTATTTCAGAGGACCCACTGGTCACCGTGGAAAAGGTCACAGCAGACCTCTGCACAAGGTATATACGAAGAAACACCAAATTGAATCCTTAAGGTCTTGCAACTTTTGTTGCTCTGTGAGATCTGACTGTTTTCATTGTTCCAGGTGATCTGGTCACTTTCATCGATCATGTGATGAAAACCCCCAACCCACTATACATTGAAGTCCCTGACTAATGAGCCAGTTAGGATCTTAGACTGTCTTTACTTCCTAACAGGGGTGAGTGGCAGCAAAAGATGAAGCAGGTGACCATGTCTGCTATCACTCTAGTTCTGACTTAATGGCCAGGCGCAGGACAGAAGCATGCCTACCCCAGATGAAACAGGATGTAGCAGTTGTAATAAAGTTCTTTTCAAAACAGGTGTCTTCATTGTTTGCCAGTCAACACTGGAATGTATTTTGCACATAAAATGCACTTTACACTTCAGAGATGTCAGGCAGATGATCCATCTGGGAACACGTAAGGTAAACAGACCATAGTTCCATAGTGGCTGTTTTTTGGGGGGTGGGAGGTATGGTGAGGAGGACCATTCACAGCAGATAACTGTTTGGTAGGGAACTCTGTGGGAGATATGGTGAGGAGTTAGATCAACTTGATACATTTTGGCAAAAGGCACTCTGTGGAAGATAATGGTGAAGAGCACCACACACTTTAGGCAGCTTACAGCTCAGTAGAGCACTCTATGGGAGGTATGGTGAGGAGCACCACACACGTTAGGCAGGTTACAGGTAAAAGGGCTCCGCAATATTAGTGGAACATTACTTCAGGAAAGCACCAACACATCAGTAAAAGTCATTTATAGAGGTATCTTGGAGGCAGTTCGGCAGGCTTTTCATAGCATAAACTGCCACTTTAAATGGGGCTTAGCAGTAGGATCACATATCAGCATATTGTCTTTTGCAGTACAGTTCAACAAAACAGGCTTAAGATTTCATAAAATGCTCTAGAACAGTTTTGTTGCCCTTAATGACCCACCGGCTCCTGTGTAGCTTCATCAATTTACCGTATAGATGGTTTTGAGATCGGAGTCTGCCTGCCTCCACAAGTGTTATATAGGTTCCTCTGGAGACTATTTCAGTTAATTTGCCCATAGAGGTGGCCCCTTTTACCTCAGGGCCTGGCTGCTCTGATTATTCTCCTGTGGAGCTTCTTTTATTCCTGTTCTCTGGGAGGCTCTGGTGCTCAGTTGTGTCCTGCCAGTCCTGCTCCCTAGTGGAGCCTTCATTTATTCTGCCCTATAAGCCATTTCTTACTGGAGTCTAGCTTGCCACTGACAAATGCCTATGGCTCTCTCCCTCTCCCTCTCTCTCTCTCTCTCTCTCTCTCTCTCTCTATGATGTCTCTATGGGCAGCCCTGTATGTGGAGACCTACTCACCCTTCCATGTGGCCTCAGCCACTTGCCAGAGTGCAAAGTGGAGTATTTTACTTTAAAAAAAGATATTTTTTTAATTTTTTACTGTGGCCAGCACTGCTCCTTTGTGTCATTGCCCCTCACAACTGTGCCTCAACCCTGAGGGTCCCTGAGAGGAGCCACTGCTACTGAGGTGCTGCTGGGAAGGGAACTGGAGAGGGAAAAAGCCTGCAGGCAGGAATCACACACCCTTACTGGGAGGGAGGGCCTGCAAATGAATACATATATACATACAAACATATGAAATAGCCAGCAGAAGGCCTTATGTTCTATCCAGTCTGATCAATTGTGGTGTCCCTACTCCAGAGATTACAGTGGGCCCCTCCATGCCAACACTGACCCTTCCCTTTACCCTGTACCACTTTCATTTGAACCTCCTCAGTCCTTTCAGTGATGACTACAGATGTTCATCCTACCCTGACACTACCCTGTCTTTAAAGAAGTCTCTTCTGACCTTCTGCTTAAAACTTCCCCCACCAGCTTAAAACAGTGCCCCCAGCCTAGTTTTCTCTGATACAGAAAAGTTCACCACTATCCACCTTGTTTATATGTTTCCAGTAATTTAAGGATTCAAGTCATGTCCCCTTTCTCCTTCCTTTCCTCAAGTGAATGCATGTTGAGTTCTTTCAGCTTGTCCTCATTTGCCCTACCCCACTGTCACCGAACCATCTGTGTTGCTCTACTCTGAACTGGCTCAAGCTAGATGATATCCTTTTCTAGGTAACGACTACAGTATTACATGCTGTACTTCAGGAGTGGTTTCACTAAGAATCTGTACAGTGGCAGTATATCCTGCCCCTTGTACTCGTGATCCCACTAGCAATACAGCCTAGCATTCTGTTTGCCTTGGCTGCCGCCTTCCTGCAATGCGTAGGCTGTTTGAGGTCATTGGTGATGTCTATTCCTGAGTCCTTTTCCTCCTCTGAGTCAGTGATCTTCACTAATCTCCCAGATTGTATTCAGTCTTTGGTGTCTTCATTCCTATATACATTACCTTGCACTTCTTAGAAACACAGAAACATAGAAAGCAACGGCAGAAGGGGATCACATGGCCCATCGAGTCTGCCCATAAGCCTAGCCCTCCTCCCTTAACTGCAGTTCAGTGTTATAATACCTTTGTGCCTATTCCATGCCTTCTTGAATGATCAAACTGACCTAGTCTCAACAACGTCTGGTGGAAGGCCATTCCAAGTGTTCACCACTCTCTCGGTAAAGAATAACTTTATTGTGTTACTCTTAAACTTGCCTCCTTCTAACTTCATGCCATGTCCCCTGGTTCTTGCATGATTCTTGATCTGAAACAGGTCCTTAACCTAGACCTTGTTTATTCCCTTCAAGTACTTGAAGGTTTTGATCATGTCCCCCCTTTCTCTGCACTGTTCCAGGGAGTACATGTTTAGGTCATGCAGACATTCTTCGTATGTCTTGTTGTGGAATCCAAGTATAATTTTTTTAGCTTTCCTTTGCACTGTCTCTAGTCTGTCGGTCTTTTCTGAGGTATGGACTCCAGAACTGCATGCTGTACTCCAGGAGAGGCCATACCATTGATCTGTACAGTGGCATAATCACCTCCTTCTTTCTACTTGTAATTCCTCTTCCTATGCAGCCTAACATACTGTTCACCTTTAACACTGCTTTTTCAGACAGCTTGGAAGTTTTCAGGTCATCTGTTATAATCAGCCCCAGATCCCCTTCCTGCTTTGTGTCTTCTAATTTCACTACACACAGGAGGTATTCCTCACAAGGATTTTTCCTCCCTAGGTGCATGACCTTACACTTTTTGGCATTGAAATTTAATTGCCAAGTTTTCGTCCACCTTTCAAGTCTTGGAAGATCATCCCTCATCCTTTCCACTCCCCCCTGAGTGTCTACCCTATTTCATATCTTTGTGTCATCTGCAAATAGACACACCTTGCCTTCTAGGCTGACAGATATGTCACTGATGACTTCATATTGAACCGCAGCTGCCAGATACCTGACCACATCTCCATCCTTGCCAGGTTCTGCTTTAGTCCCTACACCCCTTCCTATGGGTCCAACCTCTAGCAGAACATGGTGTCATCATCAAAGAGGCTCATTTTACCTGTAATACTATCCCCAATGCATTAATGAACACATTAAACATCTCCGGACTAAGCAGTGACCCCTGTGGGACACAACTTGTGACTTCCCTCATAACTGAGAGTTCCCTCACACCACCACCCTCTGGATCCTACACCTGAGCCAATTTACTCCCTCCAGTTAATTTTCTCCCTGCCCCTAGGTCCTCCAACTTCTTGATCATTCACTTGTGGAGCACACAGTTGAAGACCTTCCTGAAATCTAAATACCTAATTTTAATTGACCCTTGTCCCCTGCCCACTGCTCTCATTGCCTAGTCAAATATATTAAGGCAAAGATATTAATCAGATATTAATCAAATTGGTTTGGTACGACCACCTTGACATGAGCCCATGCTGTCTCTGATCCTGTTGCCTGTTGGCTTTAAGGAACTCCACTAGTCTTTCCTTCAGAATGGTCTCCATCAGTTTACCCACAACAGAGGTTTGACTGATTGGCCCACAGTTCCCAGGGTCGTCCCTGGGCCCACAGTTGTGCAGCAGTACCACATGCATGGTTCTCTACTCCTGCGGTACCACCCCTGTATCCAACAAGCTCCACCACCAGTTCCCTCAACACTCATGGGTGCATGCCATCCAGTCACAGGAACTTATTTACCTTTAGAGACATGAGCCCTTTCTGATTCCCTTGTAACACCCATCCATTCTGTTCTTCAGTAGAGACAGAGCAAATGTACTGTATTCATTTGACACCTATTTATTCTTTCTACTGCCTTCCACCTGCCACTCTTTCTTTTCTAGTTTCCTATACCTACCTTCATCTCTCTCTTCTCAATGATATACCTGAAGAAGGTTTTCTCCAACTCCTGAAACCCTTCTGCAATGTACAGCTTTTGTATTGCCTACCTGACTATCCTACAGGCCTCCCTAGCATTCTCCAAGTAAATCCCCCCATCCGTGTCCTTCAGGGACTTACTATACTTTCTATACTGTATGCAGCCCTCTTATCACTCACTGCCTGACTCCCCTCTTTACTGAATCAACTTGGTTATTGAGTGAAAAGTAAATCTGAGACCAGCCAGAGTAGCCCACATATAGGGGCCATAGTATAAAAACTGTGTCTAACCCTGTAGTTTGGGGGAGGTGTACTAATTGTTTGGCCTGGGGTTTCAGCTATTTGATAACTGACCTCCCAGAACTAATAGTATGACACCAGGAAGGGATCAGCTTCTGCATAAAAGCAGCTACTGCTGTGTCCAGCACATTCTTGTTCAGTGAGTGAGTGGAACAGCAAAGGAGTGGAACAGGTGACTGTCATCTTTGGTGTAAACAGATATCCACAGAAGGAAGTGACGAAGAGGGGGACTGCTGGTTGACTAAGGCAAGGCATCTGTTCTCCACTGTGTAGCAGTCACTGCTGAGAAGGGTGGAAGGTCAATGGCAGTCCAAAACTAGGAATAGGAGCAACATCAATCTATAGTAGGAGTATATAAAGATTTAAATAAGGCACGGAAGAACACAAATAGAAATAAACAAAAACAGAGAAAACTTGAAACACCCTGTCAGGGGTAAGGGTATAAATTTATTTCCAGGTAACACATGGAGAACAGAGGTTCAGAATGCTGGAAGGGATGCAATGCAGTGGCTGTATGGTGGCAGTTTTCAGAGACCTTCTAAAAATTGTGGTATTGCCCCATTTGCTCCTCACAACTCTCTGGGGTGAGGAATCAAGTTGCTATACTCCAGGCTGAGTTGGCTAGGATTTGTGAGACCTCTCTCCCACCAAGGGGCCAGCAAGTCTTCCACCAGTACCTCAGAAGATGTCAGAGAGGAGGAACGGCTGTACTATGGTGGGCTCTGGAAGGGTGGGGGTGGTGGGACAAAGGCACATTTCTCAACTGGTACCACTAAAGTACATAATTCCCATGCTGCTCTGGAGGGGTAGGACTGCCAGGAGGAGGCATCCATGACAGTGACCAAGGGGGATATTGGGGCTTTCTATAGTGGTGACCCCAAAGAGGGTGGTAGAGGACCCAAGAGGAGAAGAAAGTAACTTCTGGGGGGGATCAATTGTGAAGGGGGATAGATTTGAGAATAGGAAAGGGGGGGAGTGGCAGGTTAGGTGCCTATGCCCGCTGGAATGGGAAGCAGATCCTGAGGATCAGTAGGGCATCAGGATGGAAGGGAGAGTTGGGTGTCATTGTCTGTCTGGGGACTAATGGACTGGCTAGTGATGGGGTTGGGATAGTGCAGAGGAGCTTAGGGAACTGGGGAAGGATCTTAGACAGGTAGCTCACACAGTGGTTTTTGCTGAGGTGCTGCCTATCTATGACAAAGAACAGAAGAGGGATCTGCCCACAAGGAGCTCATGGCTGAAGGAATGGTATAGATAGAAAGAGAATGGCTATATTGGGGACCCAGTTGGAAAGATAAGGGCCTATACAAGGGTGATGGCCTGCATTCATATGGGTGGGGAACCGCAGTCCTCAGTGGAGGGTTTAAATGTTACTTCAATGAACATTAAAACTACTCAAGGGGCAGTGGCAGAAGGAAACGGGGAGTCAAAAACTGTTCCCCCACACAGGATGCAAATTAATAAAGAAGCAGGGTGGTAGAGATAAAGGGGGAAGAAACAGAAGCATTAAAAAGAGAGATGGGTGGGAGTTAGGGAGGTCAGTCTGTACGTTCGAGATGATATTCCATCATATGAATCAACAATTATTGTACATTCTGAAAGTGCATGGGTCCATATTCGACCCAACAGCATCCATCAATTTCTTATAGGCACCTGTTATTGTCCCCCTTCCTCTGATATTGATCAAACTAAACAACTTTGTAGTGAAATTACTCAAATAGCTAATAAAGATCCAGTTCTCATTTTAGGAGACCTTAATCTTCCCACTATAAATTGGGATGCACTTTCTGCTATTAATAAACACGATGAACAATTCTTGTCAGTCATAATTAATATGGGACTTATTCAATGTGTAAATGAATCAACAAGGGGGAATAACATATTGGACCTAGTTATAACCAACCCAGAGACACATACATCTGATATTCAACTACTCAGTCCCCTGGGAAATGGTGACCACTTGTCCCTTTTCTTCTCCATCCAGTTGCCCTTATTACCAAAAACAAACAAACTAAAAATAAAACAATATAATAGGGCTGACTTTGAAGCCACTAATCATTAGATAAAATCCCTTAACTGGGAACAAATAATGCATCCAATGAATACTGAGATGGCCTGGGGCTTTTTAAAAACTAAGATTCTGGAACTTAAAAAAAAATATGTCCCGAACAAACTTAAATATAACAACAAAGGGAAAATCCCCCCATGGTTCAATGGTGATATTAAAACATTAATCAAACAGAAAAAACAATTGTTTTTAGCCTTAAAAAAATGTTAATCTGACCAGAAAAACATCATCCTTCTGAAATATAGAGAGGTGGTTAGACAATTAAAGAAAACTATCATATTGGCTAAACGTAATTTTGAATTTAAAATTGTGCATACTAAAGATTATCATAAGGGACTATACACTTACCTAAATGGTAAGAAAAGTAATAACAATAGGATAGGCCCCCTAGTCTGTAATAACATGACTATAACATCTGATACAGAAACAGCTTCAGAGCTAAATAAATATTTTTCATCTGTTTTCACTCCGGTACCTACTAACATTACATCTATTGTAGCAGATTTCAAACCTGAACCATATGAAATTCTCTTTCAGGATATTCAATGGGTCTTTGACACCTTAAAACAGTATACTAGTTCTGGCCCTGACAATATTAGCTCCAGATTTCTTATAGAGACAAAGGATACAATAATCCCCCCTTTGATTATTATTTTTAAAAAAATCACTATATGAATCCTCAGTTCCAGTTGACTGGCGCACAGCCATTGTCTCACCCATCTTTAAACAAGGCTCCCATTCTAAAATTGAAAATTATAGACCCATTAGTCTTACATCGATACCATGTAAACTCATGGAGAAAATAATTAAACATCAACTTGAAAAAGAAATGTCTATATTAAAAATTAATGATGAGTATCAACATAGTTTTAGAACAGGATTCTCATGTACCACAAACCTGATCACTTTTTACAACTATATCAGTTCCAACCTTGACTGTAAAATACCTACAGATGTCATTCTTTTGGATTACAGCAAGGCTTTCGCTAAAGTATCACACGTTATTTTGGTCAATAAACTTAACCGTTTAGGTTTCTCAGCACCTGTCATATCCTGGATAAATAACTGGCTTAGTGGCAGAACACAGAGGGTTAGGGTGAATGGTGTACTTTCAGAGGTGGGTATGGTGGCTAGTGGCGTGACACAGGGAACAGTCCTGGGCCCGGTGCTGTTTAATCTGTTTATCAGTGACATGTATGTTTCACCATATAACATAATGGTTAAATTCGAAGATGATACCAAACTTCGAGGAAAGGTTAACACCCCTGTAAACTGTCATAACTTAGCACTGGATCTTGCATTAATTGAACAATGGGCCAGTATGAATAAAATGCATTTTAATATAGCTAAATATGCGGTACTCCATTTTGGAAAAGTTAACCCTAAACAAAAATATTACTTGAACAACAGCATTATTAGGACATCTTCTATAGAAAAGGATCTGGGTATTATGGTTAATGATAAACTATCATATTCCTTACATTGTTCAAAAATTGCAAATCAAACTAATGCATTACTGTGCAGAATAAATAAAAATTTATTTCTAAATCAGAAGAATGTCTCTTAACTTTGTATAGGTCCACATAAGGCCTTATCTTGATTATGGATCTCCATTTTGGAGCCCTTACTTAAAGACAGATATAAACAAAATTGAACAAATTCATCACAGAGTTACCAAGCTAGTACCACATCTTACTCACTTGGAATATGATACTAGATTAAAAAAACCTGGATTACACTCTCTTGAGCGCAGGCGAGCTACAGGTGATCTTCTACAACTGTTTAAAATACTTAAATCACCTGATCAAATGGATCAATGTGGTATTGCTTATTCAGTAAGAAAAATTGTACCAAGGCTGCATAACAGACAATTGGAAGTGAAAAAAGTAAATAACAACAAGAGACTAAATTTCTTTTCCATTAGATCACCCAGACTATGGAATACATTACCCCAAGATATTGTAGATTCAACAAATATATCAATATTCAAGAATAAATTAGATAAATGGATGAATGAATGGGACATGGGCAAATGATCCATCAATATGGAGGACAATCCTGATGGGCTATTAGCCTTCTTTTGTCCTAAAAGCCAAGTAAACCAAGTAAACAAAAAAAAAAGGAAAAAAGGGGGGACAACAAGCAGAGTGGAAACATGTAAATATAGAAACATAGAGTTTGATGGCAAATAAGGACCGCTTGCCCACCTAGTCTGCCCATTTTCCCTACCTACTGTGATACTGCTAGCCCTACTTGATTTCTGGCTTTTACACTCTTTCCTACCCACTAAGATTCCCTTGTTGTCTATCCCATGCATTTTTGAATTCCATCACAGTTTCCCAAACAGGTCCCAATCTGTGGGGTCTACCGGCAGCAGCCGGAAAGTGGACTCGATATCCATCTTAGCCAACCGTGCCCCCCAGCTGCCCACACAAATTCGACTGCCTGGTCCAGGGATGCATAAGATACCACTCTCAAATTTTCCAATATCCCCCCATTCACTGAATCACCATCTAGGTAGGACAGGTGGTGTATGAACCGGAACTCCCCCGCTTGCTTCTTTGGTACCACCCCCAGTGGGGATACCCTAAACCATTCGCAAGGGGGATCTAGCTTCAGCCACTATAACCTCCCCACCTTGACCTCCTTTTGGATCTTTTTCCACACTATGTCCTCCTTTCCCCTCACCAAACCCAGGATTTTAGCCCGCATCCCCACCCGTTTTCCCTTGAATCCCAGTGGGAAACTGCTCTTAAATCCCAACCTCAGTAACTCTGCCCCAGCCTTGTCCAGGTAACCTGCCATCCAGGCTTCCACCACCCCATATTTTATGGGGGTGCGGGCTAGGACATATCCCTACCCTCCCCCCTCCTTATCCCCCTTTAGCTCTATCCATAGGTGGATGCTTGCCCTCCCCTCCCGAGACCCCCCGTCCCCTGTTGGGGCCCCCCCGCCCACTCTGAAAGGGCTGCTCCAGGGGCTGCCCACCTGCCTGACTGGCTTTCTCTAACCCTTGCTGACACCCCATCACTGGGTGCGCCTCCCCGCACCATGGGCACACATGCCTAAACTTGCAGCATGGCCATGAGCAGGATGCCCTGTTGAAAGCCCAGCAGGTTTTTACTGCACAGGCAGGTGAAACCTACCTCCCCTGTTCCACTGCCTGTCCTGCTGCTGAGCCCAACAGTGTCCACACCCACAACTCTGCATGGGTGCAAGCCCATCTTAGGTTTCCCTTAGCTGCCATTCTCCTCCGGAAAGTCTCATCATATTTAAGCCATCTGAACCCCAGCTTCGCCTTGTATGCATCCCTAATGATCACCATGTACATTAATAAGGGGATCACCATGTCTGGCTGCTTCTCCAGCATCAACGCACTATAAATCAAGAAACCCATTTGCCACATGTCAATGCTCTTCCCTTTCAGATGAGCTTCCTCCGCTTTGTGCCCCACCACCGCCAGCGCTACCGCTATCTCTGATTTGTCCACCGATTCCCACTTCTCATATCTTTTGGCTGTCTCTTCTTCCACCAGCCCGAATATATCAACATACCCACCATTCCAGATTTTCTCATTAATGGAGGCTGGAATGTGGTTGCCCAATGTGAAACCAAGTGATCCATCATATGGCTTCCTAGCCCTGCCCCAGTGTCTTCCCCTTTCTTGTCCTGCTTGCCCTTTTCTTTGATGGCCAGCAGGGACCGTTCCATCTTTGATACCCCTCTTCCCCCATATCCCCTAGTAAGCCCTCGATATATTCTTTCAAATCTGATTCATTGCTCATATCCACCTCCTTACCCCCACCCAGTTGGGGTCCTTCCAGGACCAGAATAGGTGCCACCAGCAGGTTGGGAGCCATGCTCTTTGGCCTTCTATTTCATGTACTGTCACCATCCCTCTCTGTGGCCTCCTTCTGCTTCTTCTGGGCCTCTTTTTCTGCCTCCCTCTTCTTCGCTGCCTCAACCAACTCAGTCATCTGCTTCATTAACTTTGCTGCATCAGCCAACACAGAAGTTCTGGACACTGTGGGTCTTCTGGGTGGCATCCTTTCTGCTGTAACTCATTCTGCACAAGAAGGGACACCATCATACCGCAGCATACCTTAATCATTGGTATTTCCTTCCCACTCCCGCGCCCCCTCCCCGCTATGCCATTTCATCTCTTTATGTTCCGGACCCCCAGCAGCGGGGAGGCAGGCATACCTCTTGTACCTGGACTGAGTGAGGTTGATGACCTGCAGTCCCCAACCTTAAATTGAATTACAAATCTTAATAACTGCTGTACTCCTTTAAAGCCACAAAATGACCACAAGAAACAATGCTTTAAACGACAGAATTAGTTGTATTAATTCCACCTTGTGAGAGCCCCTAGCACCTCGGCTTAGTGCCTTCAACCTTGCCTCTGCCCACCCCCGGTGCTCTGGAACTCCCCCATGCTGTGCCTCTGCCATGATGCCACATGACCTGACATTTTCCTACTGTCACTTTTTCTTTCAGGCCCCCTCCAATTGCCCCTCCCCTTTCTTGCAAGAGACAGGATTGGCTTAATCGCACCCACCTTGCTATGAATAGGCCTACTTGCATAATAGAGCTGCATCACCATCAACCCAGCAATAAAGCTGAGACAAGAAAACCCCTACACATACTCTTTTTTTTTTTTTAGTCGCCGGTGAGGCCTACGAGTCCCCGCCTCCTCTCTACTCGCTAACCATACCCCCTACAGGCCACCACCTTTTTTGCGCCCCTGTATCGGGCCTTGCTTCCATATAGGCCACCTCATTACCGCAACAGCAATGCAGAAAATATACCAGAGACCATGGCCTAACCACAAACGGAAACCACTACTCCGTGGCCCACCTCGCACATTCTGGTCCACCCACCAGGGGAGGGGGGCCCGATTGACTAGGCCACTATTGCTGGCTGTCCCCAATGGCCCAGGTCCAAGTGCCCATCATTCCCACCAGAGAAAAAAACCCACACCAGCAGGAAACAAATGCAAACGCACCCCCAAAAATAAATGGCCTTTGCCTTGCAAATGGCCACCGCATGACCACCCACCCTGTCTAGCCATTTTCCCACTTGTCCCTACAGCTGTGGGCATCCCTGTGCTTCCCCTGTCTGGAGAATCATCACACTTCTGCCGCCTTCCTCAGCGTTACTCTAGGCTCCGAACTCCCAGTCAACTAGCCACCAACCCCACTCTATCGGAGAGAAAAACCTCATTTTCAGCCTGCAACCCTTAGGAAGCACCAACCGGGAGCCCTGTGGCACAATCTCCTGTGCTCCTTCACCCCACACTGTTGTGAACCGAGGAGAACACCCACCATCAGCGCCATTCACTTACCTACTGCCATCATGTGACCACCCACCCCACAACAGTTAGGCCTCTTCAGGACCCTGACTAGCTTCAGGTGTCCCAACCCTTGAAGTGAGCTGAAAAAAAAAAAACTAGCATTTGCCCTCTCCTCCACTAGCATGTACCATGCATGTAACCTACTGCTCACTCACAATGGCCATTGCATGGCCACACTATCTGACTCACCCTCCCCCATACCTTGACTGGCCTCGGGCATCCTTTTCCACGCTGTGACCTGCCACCCCAGTGCCCTTCTACCAAAAGCTAATGCTTTAAAACACAGCTGTCTGAGCTTCTTGCAGGACCTTCGATCGGCCTCGGGTGTCCATTCTCTCGCTGCCCGAGGGAGACTAGCATTCCCCTGCCGCAAATACCATGCACCAAAAATGTCTGCTAGTCCTACCACAGTTGTTAACATTTCTTAACCGGATAACTCATTTGTGATCTCTCACCCAACCAAATGTATGCCGCCCCATATCTGCACAGTTTATCGGCGTAGTAAACACAGTAACCTACTAACTGTACAACAATGGGCCTCAGCCCTCTGTGCCTTACCTGAAACTGCAAATGAATGTGCTGTTGGAAATATTACAGCAAGAAAGAGGGCTCCCAGAGGGTCGCCTAGCCTTACATACCCATCAGCGACCCCTCCCCTGGCCTGTGTTTGCTCCTCCCCCTGGCCAATTGCCATCGAGCACCCCCAACCCTTCTGTGATGTCATCGTGACATACCAGGTTCCCCCCTTCCTGTCTCCCCCCTCCACCTTAGCCTTCTTCCTGGTTGGGTCCCAGGACAACCTGGTCTGTCTTTTAGGGCCAAGCCTAATTTTCCTGAGCAATGGCACAGCACAGAAGCGCATGCACTTGGAGGCGCACATGTGCTCTGAAACCACAGCCTCCTTCCATCCACACAGATACATGTTTGCCCCCCCATAGTATTGGCGCTAACCCCAGTCCTCCACCTGATGGCAGCCAAGAGCCTTGAAGGCTAACCACCCCTACTAGAGAGAAGAAAGATGCCTATTGGCTGCTTATTTCCTCTCCCTCACCCTTGCCAGCTGCTGGCAAACCAAGCATGTTCTCAAACTCTGTCGCTGGCATGGTATGAAGTAAGGCACTTCACAGTGCCTCAGCCCTTTGTGCTACTGGGCAGTAAAGTTGCTTCCATTTAACCTAACAATGGAATTTTCCCCAAAACAATTGTTAAAGGACATGGAGGACCTACGGTATATCTACAGAATAAGCACATTTTAAACATTAAAAAGTATGTTTCAAGTTTTTACCATAAAAAAGAAATATTATGGTGAATTAAACATAACTAGAACAAATCTACCCAATCATGAATTGGACATAATTCTCTTAATACATAGTATGATAAAGACTCAGAGGGAAACCCCTTGTTCATTATTAGAAAATATTACAAATGCAATACTCAAACATTTGCTCTGAATATATTTAAGAAATGACAGAATAATAGAGGCTTGTAGAGCAGAAGGAATAACTGGGAACATACAAATATATGAAAACACTGACAGAAAAATGCCCAAGAGTCTATCATGTCTGCCTGAGTGTGCAGCTTGCTGTTTACTGCAGTTGCTCCCTCCTAGGAGGTCAAGTTAATTTTTTATTGAGAGATAAGAAATTTTCTGATGAGATATTGACAACCCCTAAGAACTTGATATGGTGGGACTATTCACTGTTAATATATTTGATCTTTATAAACATTCTCAATAGCCAGTGCAGGAAAAGGTCTTTTTTTTTTGTTTGCTTGTTAGTTGTTTTTTTTATTCACAATTTACGTTCTCATGTTGTCACCTGCACTTGACCCCCTCAGGAGCTTTCAAGGCTTACCTAACCCCCAAGTACAACAACACAACAACATTCACCTGTCTCTGTGTAGACTTGGTTTGGCCCCAAGATGGTGTTGGTGGATGTACCCCTATCAGTGGTTATGATTCAGGCAGCTGTGCAGTGGAGGTGCAGGACCATAATATACCAAAGTCTGTCATCACACATATCAAGACCATTTTTACAGTTTTCCCCTTGTCCCTCCCATGAGACATCAGTGGCTGGGATGCCTTGTGCAGGCGTGCACACAGAATATACTGAAGTGTGCATCGTCCAGCATTTCCCACCACCAAGGCACACTGACTATATGGCTGCACCCATGGTCACTCCAGTAGTGCTGTTTCAGTGATGTTGCTCTGACCAACCCCCCCCCAAGAGAAGGAGAGTGTTCAATGTGATGCTCAGTCCTCTTCCTTTGGCTGGTCCCTGATGACCTAAGCTCATTTCTCAACCCAGGTTACTGTTGATATAAGCAGAGACCCTTCTGCTAAACTGATAGGTTAGTCTTAGGAAGCAGTCTTTGACAGGTCAGATTTAGCAGTGAACATTTGCCATAACAAATTTCAAAAGATTCTCAAATTAATTACAGATAAAAGTTTCACATTGGGCAATAGATTTTCAATAATAGAAAATCTTACAAAGAAAAAAGCACTGCATTTTTATGTTATGAGCTGTAATATTGTGGGAATTATTTTATGACTTACGGTAACATAGTCAGGAAGTCATTCATAAACTGTGCTATTCTGTGTTTTCAGGAGAAAATAGATTTTTGGCTTTTCACAACTATGCATGCAAAGATAACTCTTTTAGAAAACCAGTTGGAGGCCTGTCAGTTTATATGAATACATTTCTACAGTTTTCTTCAGTTAAAATCAAGAAATAAAATTCATACTTTAATGCAATTATCATCACTGCACTTATCATTTGCAATATCTATAGCCCTCCTGCAAACATAGATTATTATGATGAATTCGGTTGGTCACTGACTGAGGAGCACATATATAAGGTTAAAATAAAGTCCTCCAATTTAGTTTTTAATGACTGGGGATTTTACTAATTTGATAGAGAATGTTATGACTGACCTGGTATTTTATAAGCCGAGCTGTGTTAGGAACTCTAGGGACCAGTTTGTATATGAGAATGTCTTAAACTTTCAGATTAATGGTAAACAATCATGTAACTCCTTTGAATCAACCTACTCGTAATGGCACCATAGGCAATTAAACTTTCTGTTTTCAATGAAGCATCAGGGGGAAGGTCACTACTAGAGATGGGCAAAGTGGCCCCAATTTGCTCCTTGAAGTGATTCGTGGAGTGAAGGTGAATTTACGGAGTGCTCTGCAACATGAAGCGGAGTACTTTGCGTTATAATGGGTAATGTGAAGTCCATTGAAAACAATGACTTTGTGATACTCCACCTTCCAAACCACTACTCCACCAATTCTTAAGGTGAAGTACATTGAAAACAATGTACTTTGCCTCACTTCACCTTGTTTTTAAGCTCCAAAGGTGAATTTTGCAGTGATTCATGGGATTTCAGGTCACATGGGCTCTAGACTATTCTGCACAGCCTCAGTTTGGGGTAGTGTGTGTAGCAAGCTGTAGGAGACAATCTCTTCTGAGAGCTCTCTGCAATTCAAACCTTCTAAAAGCTGTTAAAAAAGCCTTTTTGAGTAATTTTTTTGCTGAAACTTTAGTTAATCGATTGTAGGAAACCCTCTTGTGCTCATATCATCGAGTGTTTATTGTTTGTGTGTGGATTTTGAATGTTAATGTACAACATTCAGTCTGTGTACTAAGAGACAGTGGAAGTGTGCTTTGGGGGAGGGGTGTTCCTGTGGTGTAGGTAGATTAACTTGGAGAAAAAGACAGCTCTCTGTTTTGATGATATTTTGCTTCTATAAGTGTGTTAATGTATACACACAGTAATATTTTCAATAATTCTTGCCATTTTTTTGCTGATTGTTGTGGTGCAGCAGTGCATAACTTTAGTTTGTTTAAAAGATGTGGTTATATTACTAAAGTTTTCAATTTGCTACATATTACTTAGTGTGTGTTGTGAGTATGTGTGTGATGCATGTCATCAAATCAGACACCTTTTATTGAGCCACGTAATTTCAGCAATGTGAACCTGCTATCCACTGCAGCTGTGTAATTTTTGTACTTTTTTGTGGTATCTTTACTGGTATTAGTGACGGTTACTGCAGCAGTGCAGTACATTGCCCCCCCCAGCGGCCCACCCCAACCGGCAAAGTTATTCTTTTCCAGATTTGAGCTTGTGATGGTGAGCACTGGTAAGGCACTGTGCCTTTGCATCTGCATCTCTTCAGTGCACAGCACAATCTTAATCTGTCTGTGCATTTGCATCTCTTTAGGGCCCAATCTCCATCTCTAACTTAAGTCACAGTTGTTTCTTTGGCTTCCCTTCAGAATACTGGACAGGTATGGTGCATAATTGTGCATAAACATTGTACTCATTAATATGCATTTTTAAGTCAGGACCATCATCTGGAGCCACTTGTGATACAAATCACGTTCTTCATCATCACAGACACAAATCACGATTTACGATCGCGTCATGAATCACAACATTAATTTTTTTTTTACTAGTTACTTGGATGTATTGTAAGACTATTTTGTAGTATCTCTCCATGCTTCACCACCCCACCACTGTACTCATTAATGAGTGTTTTTCAGTCAGGGTTTTATGCCACACCTCATCAGGGCCCAGGGAAGGACAGCCATAGGCATTCACATTTCTTCATCATCACAGTCACAAATGCAGTCATAAATCATGATTTATGATCATGTCATGAATCACAACATTATTTTTTTTAATAGTTACTTGGATGTATTGTAAGCCTGTTTTGTAGTATCTCTCCAGGATTCACCATCCCACCATTGTACTCATTAATAAGTGTTTTTAAGTCAGGGAGTTGGAGAGTGTCTGCAGTACATACACAGACTGGAAATAAGACTGACTGCACACATGCAGTTTAGCACAGTATACTTGCACTGCTCAGAATACAAAGTGTCACGCATATGGAAGACAACAAAAAAAGGGCATAATTACACACAAGGGTCGGGGATGGTGGAGGAATACATTTTATAACACAGCAAGGAAGATGTGGGGGCACATGGTGTGAGGAAAAAAAAAAGTATTGAGGGATTTCATGGTGATCCAGCAGCAGTCTCAGCATGGACATAATTTGCAAGTGATGTCCCTCTATGTGATCCAGCCACTGCACCACAGCACTCACCCTCTCATTGTTCTCCTCAACAGCGCTCCAGAGAAATGTTAAGTCATCCTGTGTTACATGAAGTTCTCTGGGGTCCACACATTCTGCAGGCTGACCTGCTGGTGGTGGTGGTGGTGGGGGTGCTGGTAGAGCAGCAGGTGCTGCTGTGGCCCTCCTGTTCTTAGGGATTCCACCATGCACAGCTGCACCCTCTGCCACGGAATGACCAGCAGGTGCAGGCATGGTCCATTCTGTGGCAGCCTGCCACTCCAACTGATGGTGAATGAGCATATGGGTGTACTGGCCCCAGTCCCCAGGTGACCACACTGCTGTCCACTCCCCGACACAGTCAAAAAAACTGCTAAACAACGGAGGTGCAGGGAGGACCAGACACAGGCAGGGGAGGGCCAGATCAACTGGCAGCTGGTTGGTCACAGTGCTTAACAGGGCTGGGATCCACACCTGGACCCTTGGGAACAGGCACATCCTGCTCTAGAGGACCTGGTGCCGGACAGACTTGGTAGTGGTAGTGGTGGTGGTTCAACTGCCTCAGAGTCAGGACAGGAGGTGGTGCTGGTCCTGCTTCCGGGGGGGCAATCACAAGTTTCGAGCAGTCCAACAGGAATGGGCACCCATGCCCCCCATGCATGTGCACAGTACGATGCTTACCACTACCATGCTCTACCAGAGCTGCCCCTGCCCCAGACATTCCCTCATCCTGGTCCATCTTGCCTACTGAGCTCCATCAGTCTGAGCAATCATTAATCACACTGTCACACAACACACACTCAGTCACACAGACACAGACAAACAACTAACTACTTACAAAGGTAAGAAAAATAAAATTTACTGAAAGAGCTAATTAAGTGAAAAAGAGTAAGAAAAGACAAAAAAACATAGCTTTTAAAAAGCTGTTAGGTCTAAATCAAAGTTTAAATCTTCTCCTCTCTCTGATCTCAAAGTATCAGCAGTTACAAAAGACACTCCTCTCTCTTCGTCTGCACAGGAGAAAGTAAAAGTGTCTGCTTGTATGACTCACTTCCTTCCTGACTAACTAAAGAGCATGTGACTTGCAGTACTGTAAGCCATGTGATGTGTGGGGGGCTGCCAAATCTAAAACACCAAGTGGATCACTTAGAATCATGAGGAATGCGAAGTCCAATAAAAACAATGACTTTGCCTTACTTCGCATTGCCATTCCGCCTTAACATGAAGTGTTACTGACAAGGCAGAGTGAGCACCTTGCATTGCCCACTCCATGTAGTGGAGTGGCAATGCAAAGTTCCCACTTTGCATTCACTTCACTGGCAGAATTTAAATTTGCTGCATCTCTAGTCACTACTGGATTGGGTAGGAGGGGGGTAGCTGCACAGTAGAATATGGATAGCTGCACAATCGAACAGACTCAATAGACTCTAGGGCCTGTATCTGCTAGCAATTTGTGTATGTTCGTATGTTCCTGATTTGACTATATGACAAATTTTTTATCTAAAGCAGTATCTTTCTCTCATGGTTGACAACAGGTCAGAATGTGATCATCCATCTATTAAACTGGAAAAAAATAGTTATAAAATTCCATATGCATATTTTCATTACATTACTCCAGCTTTAGGAATATATATTAATAATTGTTTGCAAAAAAAGTGGTCACTGCACTACTTAGGGGTCAACTTAACACCACAAAAGGTGGGAAATGTGGTGTTAGTGTTTACAACCCTAACTCCTTACCTGCCCAAAGCAGTAAAAGGACAAGACCACACAAGTAACCACATGAAGCCATCTTCAGGTAAGACAAATAACATACAAATGATTCCAGATGACACAAATGCTGTTACATTATCTATTAATGCAGACATGCCGCTGTTCTACTTTCATATACCGCAACCCAAACTAGCATAAATGGACTGCTTGGCAAATCTAGTCTACCCAGGGTGCCCAGATGTTGTGTGTGTGTGTGTGTGTGTGTTTGTGTGTGAAATATGTATGAGACTATAAATTCTGCATAACTAAGGCATTCAAATCTTAACAGACACGCTTGTAGAGGGGATTGGGAGGGGTTGATGTTTGTGGACCTTGTTCAGAGTGGCTTGAACCCTAGTGGGGCTTCTTTTTGTTTGCAAATGCCTGCTTATAGTAGCTCAGGGGGCAGGATAAATGAAAAGTGCCCAGGACAAGCACCATATTATTTTTTTCTCTGCCCACTAGCACATGCAAAAGCTCACTGGTGGAATCAGTCTATAGGAGTCTCTGGCTTCCCTCTATCCAATTTCATTAATAGCCCACTGAAAAAAAACAAAACTTTACTGTTTGTTGTCATTTCTAATATCAATCACCTGCTTACTGCAGATCACATCTCTCTATACTTGTTTCCCATTTGTGCTCATGGCCTGTTCTATGTGTGGCACACAAACCCCCCTTACACACACATACACACATGAATGAAAATCACAAACAGCATTGTACCTACTAGAAGAACCAGCCATTTATTTATAGCAGGTGACGTTTTCCATATATATATAGTATTTGTATGTGAGAGAGTGTATGTGGGAGTGACAATGAGATGCACATTTCAGATGCAGTACATATTTTTAACAAAGGCCATATAATACATTTGCATGTGAACAGTTGGAAATCAGGTTATAGTTATAGTTCTCTGTAACTCTTGTCCTGGTTTTTGATGGTTTTACAATATGAAATAAAGATATTTTTTTTATGACCACTTGATACTACAGTAGAGTCAAGTGATAGAAATGCTGCAAGCTGGAATAAAAAAGTGAAACACCAGAGGCAAGATTTATGTTTCGTTTTGTTATTTTTGTTGCTGCTGTTGTTTTTTGTTTTGTTTTATTGTCACACAATTGATCTATCTCCAGTGAGTTTCAGGCATGCTTAACATTGAAAGCATGTCAAAATTTTGCCAGGAAAAGGAATATGACAAATGTGAGGTGTCTGACAAGAACTACAGTATTTATGTGCACCAGTGCTATCAATTTCCTGTAGTTGTCTCAGTTTTGATAGTGAGAGGCATGATGTATTTATTAGTTGTATACTGATATTAATTAGATTCTGTGGTTAATGTTATACTCACTTGGGCATGATGTTATTTTTTTTTCAAACACATTATGGCATATCAATTACAGAGTGAATAGTTTTCAGCCCTCTTCTCGGACTCTCAATGTCTCGAATGGTCTTTTACAATTTTAAGGAATTTTTCAGTTATTTATTTCTTTTTATAATAATTTTGGCATAAATCCATGTGTAATATTGCAGATTAAACACATTATACAAAGTTCATCTGATAAACCAACATTTGATATACATTACATCTAATGTCACTCAGAGTGTGACAGTTTTTTCAAATCCCACCTCTGCACTATCTTGATTTAAGATTAATTACAGTAATTTCAGAATATTAGTTTTTTTTTTTAAAAAAAAGGTGTCACACATTTTCAAAAGATTTAATGTTTTTACATTATAATCTACTGATTTTAATTCCAAAAGGGAAGGAGGGGTCGCAACAAATTACAAGTAATGAGTTCTAGTCGCAAATCATAGACTGACAGAAAAGAGAAGGGGAGACCTCGCAATTACTTCCCAACACTAAAAAACATGTTATGTGCACATATGTAAAAGGTACACATTTATTTAGACATTAATGTGTACAAAGATGTTATAAAATTAGGGCTATGAAATGGCATTGGGGAGTTTTGTGCCTTTTGAGGGGTTTGTATCCCTGCTTTTTTAACATCTTTGTACTTGTTAATGTCTAAATAAATTTGTACCTTTTTATATGAGCTCATAGTGAGATTTTAATTCTGAATTAAGTTGATGTGAATTTGTTATGTAGCTTTGATGTGAATTGAAGCTGATGTTGCATAGCCTGTTCTTAATTGACTAAACACATACTGAATGAATATTTGCTTACACTCATGTTTCTCTATGCTTGTTTCTCATTTTTCTTCATGTCAGCTCCATGGGAAAAATTCATTTAAGCATCTGTTCTATGTGTGGCACAGAGTTTATGTCCCTAGTTGTATGTATGGCACACTGATGCACCATTCCAATTAAGACCAATACCATCATTTCCAGAACCACAGATTGAAAGCAATGGTATCTCTTAACAGTAAAAATTATGTTTCAAACAGGATAACCCATAACTTATTCTGCAGTTAGAATCGAGTCATGCCTCAGAATATACAGAACAGAAATAACTTCAAACTGTTTGCATTAAGTTACCAGTTAAGAGAAGCCTGGAATTGATAAAATAAACAAAATAAGTACAATTGGTCTCCATGATTTATTTATTTTTCAGTTGATTCAACTGTCCAAATATTTACATTACTCATTCGGCATTATGTCGGTAGTGGGCATATTTCAACTGGCAAAGTTACCATGTTACACATGCAAAGGAAATGGAACAGGGACACACCACAGTCTGGAATTTTGTATCTGAAACAAACTGGTAACTGTTGTGACAACAGGGCAAGAGGTAAGCCAGCAGGGTGGGACAATATGTCTTTTAACACAGTGCAGTTAACACTTAGATGCAGAAATAGGAACATTGGTGTAATGCCTCCCCACACACAGATTCCCCACTGGTTTACCTCTTGCCTTGCCATTGCAACAGTGTCAGCATTTATTCATTTTTTTCTTTTATTTCCCTTTCAGCTGGCTGTTGTACTATATACAAAATAAATTAATATAACTCCCTGCACCATATTCAACACTGTGTATTCTTCAGTATTACAGTTCTCCTTTCCAGCAGATAGAAGGCTGGCACGATGCATTTATTCTTAAAGAACTGTTCCCTCCGACATGTAACTGCTAAGAAATGGTTCTGCCTCATATTTTTAAATTAAACTTTTAGAGTGAAAATGATATTAATTGCACAACAAAACACAATTTTTACAATGTTCTGAACTTGTTTATCCATTGCTTGATTAATGTGTCCCACATTCTGTGGGTTATTATTATTCCTGCATTTTGAGTTGATGTGTCCAGACTTCAGAAACAAAAGTATGATAGGTATGATCAGAAAGGAGGTTAAAGGAGGGCCAGTGACTTGCTCAAGAAATTCAGACTTCAAGTGTGGACAAAGTGTTTGTGGTGTTTGTGTTGAAATCAGTGGGTCGCCAGGTTTACAGTGCAGTGGTATGACAGAATGGGCTTCTGCAATGACAGATAGATAGATAGATGGATGGAAGAAGAGTGAATAGATATGTTGCCTGGGCGTTTTTGCATTATACAAAACAGTGTGAGAGGTAACAAACTGTTTTTGCCCTAAATACAGTGAAGTCAAACACATAAACTGCACCTAAAGAATGAAATGGTGTGGGAATCCCTTTTTGACAAAAAAAGAATTGCAGAAATAATGTCTCTATATTGTTGGCTAACCAGTTGTTTAAAATCACTTTCTTTAGCAGCAGGTCTGTTTCCAGTAATGTGAAGAGTCCCTTAAACAGTTTAATAATGATGTTCTTCATGATTTATAGAGTTGAAATCTTGCTTTACTTTGATGGTATCTATGGTCTGGGACGTTTCATGAGTGTCACAGAAACTGATATTCTGACACATACAGTCCCTGCTTATTGATGCTTGTATTGCATTGATATTAGTGCCACATGTGTGAAAAATACAAAACTTTTTTTTTCTTGGATGGGAGAACCGTCTTGAACATGAACTTTATCTATGAAAGCAGAGCTGCTTTCTAATCATTTAGACTTAAAGTGAGACACTGGAGCTCATGTTGTTCAGTCATATTGTTTCATGTTGATGCTCTTTGGGGTTTACTCATTATTACTATTATTATTTTGTTTCAAATTCAATATTCACATTTCAGTTTTTATTACAGAAAGAGAAATGCTGGTAAGTTGTTAGGTGAGTGGGGGTTTGGGGGGGGACAGAGAGAGAGAGATAGAGAATGGGAATGTATACTGCGTTCCGAAAATGTCAGCACCAGAATACTATTTCAGCAGCTTTTCTGACATTTGGGTGAGTGAGGGGGTGGGGGGTACACTTTCTGTCAGGTGTATTTCCTTGAATAATATGCAGCCCAAAATAGTTTTTCTCATAACATTTTGTCATGGTTTGATGGGTTTATTTTTTTTATTTCCAGCATTTTTTTTTTATTTAAACTAAACTGTATAAATAAAACCAGGACTGGGCATGTTTTAAAAGTGAACATGTGTGCATTATTATATAAGGGATACATTTACTTTTACAGGAGTATTCACCAGCAAAATTGCATAACTGGTATTATCCCATAATGTTTCCACCAATCCGTGTGACCTGGAATTATGTGAAGGTTGGTAGTAAACATAACATCATGTTCTATATTCTGGACATCATGAGCTGAGTAGCTCCTTAATGGTTCTTTTATTAAGTGGTTCTTTGCTGATGAGGCAAGCATCTCTGGATATTGTATCTAAGGATAAAAATCAAATTCAGAAAACAATGGAGTTGCTTGATTGTAATGGTAACTACAACACGTTGCACTTCATACAAAGCTTTTGTAATGGTGGTCAATGTAATGCTGTACTATTGGTAGTACTGAGATTGGCTTATATCCAGTGTTCCCTTGTACCCAACTATCCTTAGAGCAAAAGGCTGTTATCTGACTGCTGAAATATAATTTTTTTGTTTACCGGTCAAACATGAATGTTAACTCAAAAATCATTCTAACTCTAAAATGGTATAATTATTTTTTTCACCAATTCTTCCAAAGGCACACCCTTGGCAGAGGTCCATTCAAACCTGAAAATTTAATGAAACAATTCCACATCATCTAGGCTGTTGGTATGAGCAAAAAATATGCAATGTTAAGAATAGTTTTTTTCTTTATTTTGGTAATCTGTAATATGAAAGCTGCACCAGATGCCATCACAACAAAATGTTTCATGTCTTGAGAATCTGACAGACTGACTGTACATGCCACCCTTGTGCTATTTTGTCAAATGATGGCCAAGTTATTAAGGTACAAAAATGGGATTTAACATTAAACAGCCTACTCAACCTTAACTATGGGGGTGGTAATGCACCCCTATGATACATTTATTAAATGGGATGGGATGCTGGAAAATCAAGTTTTTGAAATATTAAAGAATCTGCAGCTGTTGCCCTGAAAACTATTCTATTGGAAGTCACCTGTCTTCCCTTCAGTAAAAGAATGGTAAAATAATGCAGGCCTTTTAGCTAGGAATGAAAGAGTTGCTGCGATTGTAGTCAGTAGACTGGCTGTTTTTGAATGAACCTGGTCCCCTTTCTTCTCCATGATAGAATATATCACCTGAATAAATAAACATACATGACCTTTTTACCTAATACCATTTAATGTATTATCAGTGAGTATATTACTGGTTCCAAGCTGTATGTTAAGGTCCTCTATAGTTTCTGAAATAGTAAATTAGTTGACTTTATATGTTCATATATATGAATTGAAGAAATGTTTTTATGAAATGTTTAAATATGGTTGATGTACTGTTATCCTTTTTCTTTGGTTTGCTACTTTTGAAAATAAAAATGATAAAAAAAGAAATATTAACAAGTGAATCAATCAATCACTTTTATGACATTTGGAGAGCATCCAAGACACCGACACTTTTTTTCACTTCTACATTTTGGCCCAGATATACAAAACTTTGCCCCGGGGTTCAAGTAGCACTGCCTGGTGTGCAAACATTGCCTGGAACAAATAGCCCACCATATTCAAAAGGTATAGCCCTGTGCTAACCCTGCTGAATATAGCATGCTAAGGAAGCTGGGCAAACTGGTCTGGTAGTGCAGGGCAAACATAGCCCAGGAATAAGAAAGCATTGAATATAGCAACAGGGAAGTACACACTGTAACTGCAGCCCAGTAGACCCTGAAGTAAGCCAGTGTTGCAGGTGGAGAACATTGTGTGTGATTGTACAGAGAAGACACACAACAACTGCTAGCAACAATGCAAGCCACACACTACAGAACTGTGCTGTGCTGACGTGTTGTTTGCCCAGGGCTAACCTGAGTGCACAGTGGTAACACAATAACCCAGTGCAAACTGGTTAGCCTGGGGCAAATCTGAGCTATATTCAAAGCTTCTATGCAAATGAGCCTACTTAGATAATCACTGGGCAAACAGGCTTATTTGCATCTCCTTATGTGCTGCTTAGCATACATTACCACGCAGTTTGCCCAGTGCTACTGCATGGAGCACGCAGCTCTACCTTTTGGTTAGAATGGAAGTACAGGCCGGACACTGCAGGCCAAGGCATGCCCACAGCATCCCCCGTTGGTCAGCATGGAAGTACAGGCTGGAAGAAGCAGAAACTGTGTGCTGGCAGGCACATTTGGTGCATACATACCTCTCAGCCCCTTGCCCCCACATCAGGGACAAGGCTGAAACAAATCAGGGACAAAGACCCAAACTCAGGCCACATGTTAAAACCTGGTACTAGTCAATCAGAATGCTGATAGAATAAGGTGAGATGTGACTTGATGCATTTCCAGAAGAACACATCTGGAACTGTAATGTGTGAAATTACTGTGGGAGTGTAAAACCCACTGTTCTGTCACAAACAAATATAGTAGGAGGGATAGAGGAAAATATGGAGGCAACATCAGGAACAGTCGCTAGGTATGGGTACAGACAACACACCCGTGACCCTTGTAGTTTAGTTATCCCCATCCCAGCATGAATCACAACCACCATTCCTGTAATTAAACTGCTCATTCAGTACGCTACTGCTGATTCGCACCTCAGTCGGTGGCCGGCCGTGGTGGTGATCGGAGGGCTGAGCCCGTCACTGGCTCTGTTCTTGGCTGTTATTGGGATGAGTGGGGCATCACTGTTGGGTGGGGAGACCACTAGACTAGCAGGGAAAAGGCAGTTTAATTACAGGAATGGGGGTTGGGATTCATGCTGGGGGGGCTACTATACTACCTGGGAAACGGCATTTTAATTACAATAATTGGGGGTCGGGATTCATGCTGGGGGGAGCCACCAGACTACCAGGGACACGGCAGTGTGCATACAGGAACAGGGGTTGTGGAGCATGCTGAGGGAGCACCGCTGCATTACCACCAGCTTTTTTCGGTGGTATTTAGTGCTGCGCTACAGATCACGCTACTGCCTGTAGCGCGGCACTGTACGTTTGAATATGCCGGCTGTTCCAGCATTCCTGGTTGTTTCCTTATCCCATGCCCCTGCTGTAAGTATCAGCACTACCACACAGCACTGGCACATTATGGGTATTTGAATATTGCAGCCTAGTGCTATTCCAGCGCTACCCCAGTGCTACGGATTTGCACCAGGTGCTGCCCTTTGAATATCTGGGCCTTTATTTTTTGCAATATTTAAGCAATATGGCATGACCAGGGGTTATGTTAATGGTCTGTTAATCACCTTCTAGGGGTGAAATGTGGAATGAGGCATAGCCAAGTGCTACATGCCCCTAGAGGGTGATTAACTGACCATTAACATAACCCCTGGGAGCGCTTTATTGCTTATATAATAAAAATGTTTTTGTAAATAGTGTTAAACCTTGTTCAGCATGTGATTAGGCTGTTCATGTATGTTATTCAAAGATTAACATAGGGCTGATAGAATGTTTACAACCAATCAGAAAGCTCTATTTCTCAGACCCTTTTTATAATAACCCTTACATGGATAGATCTAGGAACATTTATTAAGTGTGGTTCATAGCTCAGTGTTTGTGCTATGTACTGTAATTGGATATTGAAGGTTTGTGCTTGGATACAGAGGCCAGATAGGTAAGTCGGACATGGCTCTTCTGATATGTAGCAGTTTGAGTTGATCTGTGCTTAGGTACTTGAATATAGTTATAAAGTCAGTGCTTATAGAATGGGTGACCTGGATAGTCTTGTGCAAGTGCTTAGATGCTTGAGCTGATGAGTAACATTGTTATAACTTAGTTTGGTTTGGCCTTACTCTGTATCCCACTGTGAAGAATGCTTAGTCCAGTATTGAGAGACCCACCCCCGGTGGGATAAGAGTGACGGAGAAGGAGGAGGTGACAGGGGAGGATGGAGGGTGAGTGCGACTCACTGTAAGCAGAGTGGATGTAGTCTGCTAGGTTATATAGGATGTGGGGGAGGAGCTTTTCCCCCACATAACTTCAGGCGCTAGCCTGTCATTTATGTGTGGTTCATAGCTCAGTGCTTGTGCTACGTACTGTAATTGGATAATGAAGGTGTGTGCTTGGATACGGAGGCCAGATAGGTAAGTAGGACATGGCTCTTCCAATATGTAGCAGTTTAAGTTGATCTGTGCTTAGCTACTTGAACATAGTTATAAAGTCAGTGCTTATAGAATGGGTGAGCTGGATAGTCTTGTGCAAGTGCTTAGATGCTTGAGCTGATGAGTAACATTGTTATAACTTAGTTTGGTTTGGCCTTACTCTGTATCCCACCATAAAGAATGCTTAGTCCAGTATTGAGAGACCCATCAAAAGAATTTTGATATCAACGATTGTTCTGTATCCGACTGATGAAGGAGTCGAGTAAGAAGACACCTCAAGAATATGAGTAGCAGTATGATTGCCTCCTCCAACTCCGGAGATTGTGACCAGTAGCATGTAGGAGAGGAAAAAACCCCTTGGGAGAACCTCTAAGGACCCATGGCTACTGACCTTCCCATCCTTCTGGGCATACTAAAGGAGAGTAATCCTAAATAATCTAATCAGCTAATCCGAACCCCAAAGTTGTAGAATCCATTCCAGAGAAACGGAGAACTGAACATGTATTGAATCGTGACATGTCAGGTGAATAGAGCAAGCATCCATTCTAGTAAACTCCAAGTTCGAGAATCCATGAGCAGGCCAGAATGAAGTATAGTGGCATCCATGGTTGAAATGAAGTTGAAGCGAAGAGTCGCAGGAGGTGAAGCACTCCAGCAGGTGAGGATGACTTCACAGAGGAGATCCATGAATCAACGCTCAGCATCCATATCAAGGAGGAGGATAAGTAAGTCAAGTTCTGCATGGCAAGGTTAGCAATGGAGGCCGTGGCGATGAAGCACAAGAATTGGCATATGCTACATAATAGGGAGGATGGATCAGTAGGAACTTCCAATCCAGAGAGGGGAAGCATGCATTAAGTAGGTAAAGAATGTAGTGAATATGTAGAAGTAGATCGGATGTATTTCCAGCCCACGAGGAGCACAGTATGTTGTAATAGTGAGTTAGTCAGATGACCTCTATGCCCAGGAAGGGTGAAGCAGGTAGCATGAGCAAGTAGCGTAAAGAAGTGGACCTGTACGTAGGTCAGTTGATATAGTACGTAAAGCTGCATGGGCAGACGTAGTAGCAGTTAAGTAGTATTGCAAGATTAGGTACATTATTAGTAAGGGGCATGAAGAATGGAACAAGCAAGGGAATCAGAGAGCTTCGTGGATCCAAATGGTTGAGTAACAATGTTGACATCTACGTTTAAAGCCAGAATAATACCTTAGCTAGAATTGACTTATGAAGAATATCCTGGGGAGTCCTGAAAAGTCGAGCTTAGGAGTCATGGATGGCTATAACTGAAGAGGCTGAGTCAAATGAAGTAGCATTGTCACAGTGTCCGAGAAGTGGTGGAGCATAAATCAGGACAGTGAAGGTCTTTAGGAGAAGCTCACGTAAGTGTCCTGGAAGGAGCGAGCAGTAGTAATTCCATATGGCTGAAGCGGCAGGGCAAAGGATCCAAGAATAGATGATGAAAGTAGAAACATCCAGATGCGAGTCCATGGTGAAGGAGCTCCTGGCTGGCTAACACAGCAGCATGTAGGTGTATAGTAGAATGCAGGAATCTCCAGGCCTCAAGCTGGGTGAGGCAGTTGTAGAGAAGAAGAAATTAAACCCCCCAGCCCGATGGGCAAAGGCAGGTCATAGAAGAAGGTGATTATGGAGCAGTAATATATAGGAACAAAGGACCTCTGGGCCCGTAGGGCACAGGTCTGACTAATGCAATGGCTAACCTCCTGCCCCATGGGGCGAGGCAGGTTGCAGAGTAGTTGTAGATAATGTAATGGAAATGTTGAACTGCATGCAATGCAGAGGGTCATGTCCTCGTATGTAGAGATTGCAGTAAATGCGTAAACATAGGTTAGATGGATGCCAGTTCATGAGGAGCGAAGTATATTGTAATGGCAGGTTAGTTGTGATGACCTCTAAGCCCTGGGAGGGTGAAGCAGGTAACATGAGCAAGTAAGGTAAAGAAGCAAGCCTGTATAAGTTGTAGTAGTAAGCAAGCTGCATGATGCAGACGTAGTAGCATATCCTGAGTCAATTAGGCACTTAGTAGTAATATATATTATGGCCGACTTATGAGAGCTATGCTGTTGATTGTCGTATCTTGAAGATCGATTGGAAAGGATTGCAGTGAAGACACTTAAATGGAAGAATTTGGCAACTTGACCAGAGGAAATAAGCATGCTGAAACTGTAGATCACTGTCTTAGGCATCAGTTCAACTAAGGAAGGCAACATGGAGTAGAGCTCAGCAGGGAGTTCAGGCAGAGATGGTAGTAGTAGTGACAGCAAAGGAGGTGATACAGCTTGGCAAGAAGCATCCGAGGGAATTGAGGTGAATATCTTGGAGTACTCCAGAAACAGTCCAGTGCAAGAGGAAGCTGTAGGAAGCAAGATTTGGAGATGTCCGAATTAATAACACGGCTCCATAGGAAGCATCAATGGGAATGAAGGGGACTAAGCCCAGTGAGATAAGGAAGCGTGGCTAGACCACATGCAGGTCTTCCGATGGACTGAAGGAGGTACGTTAAATGCATATGCAAGTCGGGGAGTAATAGGGTAGTAGCTAAACCCAATGCTAGCATGTATCTGGACTAGGCGATATCCGCCAGTAAGGTCAGGTAAGTAAAGAGTGGCAGCTAGCCCCACATAAGCTAGCATGCATAGCAGAACCCTGCATAGGTCAGCTAGCAGGTAGCAGAGTGTAAAGTAAGTAACAAGTAAAGAAGCCTCCTGTGCCACTGAGCAACAAGCCCAGGAACAGAATGTTAGCAGATTGTAGGTCCCATAGAAGTAGTAACACGAATACTGGTTGATTGAGGTTCGATATGCAGACATGACTAGCTTAGAGGAAGGAGGTGTCACCTGTACCATGTTACCATAGGACCATAAAAGAAATATAATACAAGTCAAGTGCATTGGAATACCAGTCAAGGAATCCTGAGTACCTGCCGAATGGATAGTGAAATGCTGGAGGCAAAGTACAGCTGAATACAGCTAGATGTATCTGTGGAAAGGATCAGCTAAAGTAATGTATCAGCAGGGCAAGCAAGCATGAGTATAGAAAGCTTGAAACATACAGTAGATACAACGCTGCTTTGTCTTTTACTGTGGAATTGGTAGCAGTAAGAATAAACCGAACAGCCGCTTATTGGCTTGAGTATCTCTTGCAAATGATGCTCGTCATGAATAAGTAATGAGGTAATATACTAATGAGCTAATATAGCAGTAGAAGCAGCTAGAATGGGCATGAAGAATATGGAAACATAGCCACTGTGTAAACAGAGTACGAAGTGTAGAAAGCCAAGCTCCCCTTGATTGAAGTTACTGAAAACATATTGAACAGCACAGGTAACTGGCTGACTCCAGTTGTGGAAAGCGAGACTGGCTAGATCGCAGGAGGTGCTTCTGCATGGTCTCCCTCAGGGCTAAACAAATCCCCGTAGTACCTGACGGCAAACAAGACGTGATGCAAATTGCCCAATCTCCCCATATGACCAGCCAAACAATGTTCGATAGTCGGAAGTCATCTCGCATAAACAGGAGCCCATTGTGAAATGCAATTATCCATGTATGCTGCCACATTACTTACATGCTGCCCCCAACATAAGCATGCCCTTAGGTTGCAAGGTAGGTTTTACAGGGTGACAACACGATAGACATGCTGCATGCATGAGAAATTGCACTGTAGGTTGTCCGGGGAAAGTCAGAGAAGTGCTGGTAAGTGCGTGGCTCAGATCCCAAACCCAACGGAAAATGAACACTGCGATGAAGGAGCTCCATATGCAGTAGGCATGAGTCCCTCGTTGAAAGCTCGCTACAGTAGTAGTGTTGAGGCCTGAGTAGGAGTGGCATGAATGATGAAGTTAGAATAGCTCTTTGGAGTGCAAGTCAGGAAGCACCGAACGGGGAAACCGTAGCAAAGGCATGCAGAAAGGCACTCAGGGTGTTTTACATGATATTATGATTCTTGCTGTCTTCCTGTATTGAACCCCAAATGTTGTGGGGGTTCAATTCAGGAAGACAGCAGGAATCATAAAATATTGTGTAAAACACCCTGAGGTGCTGTTTTATTGCCAGGTTTGTACAGATGGCATTTTCAGATGTAAACGTTTGTCAGGTTACTATAAGAAAAACAGAGTATGGGCTGAGAGTTTAGCTAGGAGACCTCTCACTAGAATACTGCAGTTGGAGCTTACAATGCCCTCTAGAGACCAGGAACTGAACCCATCACATGGTATAGTCACCCTGCCAATACCCCCTGGGTTTCTGCAAGTTCCTCTGCAGTCTGAGTATCTGCCCACTCAGACCTCTGCAGCTTCTCACCAGTCTGAGTCCTCTCCCTTTGGTAAATTCCAAGTGAGCAGCTTCTAGCATCCAGGTAGCCCAAACCTGACCTTTGGAGGTCCAGGGCCAATCCCAGGCCACAGTGATTCCTCCTTGCTTTTAGATTTTACAGGACTTTCAACCTGAGCTCCACCTTAAGCTTGCCTCACTTTCACCTTTGGGTAACCAGGATCTCAATACTTCAACACTGCATGTCTCTCTCATGTTTGACAGCTTCTCTGGCTCCACACTGCTTCTCCCTGAGGTTCCACACTGCTCCTCAGCCCAAAGTAAATCTAAACTGTAAGTTACCTGAGCATCCCTTATATAGAGCTCAGGTGTCACATGATTTATCAGTCATGTTCTATTAAACAATTAAAGGAATACAGATTTATAATTCACACAACTGCATTATTTTCAAAGAAATATACAGGATACATATATAGGGGCAATTGTAACACAATGCTAAACCCCTTACAAAAGCATAAACACAAGAACATACAAATATCCTTTTCAGAAAGTTCATTCCTCTAAACTAATCACTTCCTGGCAGGACCAGACCCAAGCCTTCCCAATATACTAATGCAATTAAGGGCCAGCCCTTCCCTAAGGGAACATCTTTCTAAAATGGCTGCAGCTGCTGAGACAGCAGCAGCAGAAACACAGACCCAGGAGCTCCTGAACTCCCTGCTTTCAGATACAAACGACCTTTAAAAATCATAGATTCTTCTAGAGGTGAACTCAACCTTTAACTGTTATCCTGCATGTACTTTTATATTTATACACATCTCTTTTTCTAAAGCTATCAAATGCTTCCTTGTATCATTTTGTTTCACAGAGATATAGTCTCAACTGTTTCCTAAAATCAGCAGCAGCCTGTAAACTACAAACTATTTAGCACAGGTATATTTGCCTGGATTTACTGCTCAGCACTTTGTTACACTTGTACTGGGGGGGGGGTTGCATCCTCCCATTACATAGCCAAACTGCCATGCTCAGAGTTTCTACAGCAAGGAGAACTTTATTCATTTATTAGCTAGCAGATTACATCCCTTGGGCAGTTTCTTTTACTCTTATTTAAAAGCAAACCCCTCATGTAATACTTCTTATGGTGATTTCTATATACCAGCATGCCACATTCTTTGAAGGGGGGTGGGGGGAAGAATTGCATAACATGAACGAGATTATAGACTACCCTGACAGTGGCCAGCTAGCAAGGCTCAAAGACAAACAAAATATAAAGTACAACAAACTTGCATAGAAGAAGGAAAAGATAACTACAACTTTATTTTACTTCCAGGGACTACTGCATGCTATACACATCCCTAATTTGGCATCATGGGGTAAACTTTGTTGAAGCTGAGCTGCTTTAATCATCACTACAGTTTTCCAACTGGGGTACGGTCACCCACCCTATCACAGGAGCCAACGTGCAGTTGTATGCAGTGAGGGATATCGGCAGTAGTCCAGAGATGCTGAAAAGAAATGAGAATCACGGAGCTGAATTAAACTGCGCTGAGGCATGCGCGGCTGCTTGAAAGAGGGACAGACACCACCACGGCTGTGGAAGAAACGCAGCCAGCAAGGAGCGGGTGGCAGCAGTGAGAGAGGGCAGGATAGAATACAAGTGAGGCCCTGAGAGGAGATGCAGAAGAGACCTCATCCCCAAAGCAACATACAGAGAAAGGTACGGGGAGATGGGATGGAAAGGCACAAGGGAAGAAGCAAACAGGGAAGGAAACACGGAAGGGGAAGGGGAAACAGAAGCAAGGAAAAAAGGGGCGCAGCCACTGACCAGCAGCAACACGGAGCGAGCGCCGAGTGCTACTCGCTCTAAGCAGAGCGGATGTAGCCTGCTAGGTTATATAGGATGTAGCAGAGGAGCTCTTCCCCCACATAACTTCAGGCGATAGCCTGTCATTTCTTGTTATACTGTTTGGTTGAACAAAGCTGTTAAGCAACTAAAAACATTCAGTCAGATTTCCAAGGTCTCCTGAATGATGCAAGCCCAATGTGCACTGAACAAATTGTGCATGGGGCTTGTGCCAGGCTTCCGTAAATTGCGTAAAGTGTCACAACTGTGCCATACATTCTAAAATTGAGTGCAGTTGTGGCAAAGGTGTCTAGGTTTGATGCTGGGCTTGACAAAAGCCTTGCATCATCCTTTGAAAATACAGCTCAATGTACTAAGAAAAATATGGGATGCAAAAAATAGCCTTGTAAAAGTAATTTTATTGGCTGAATTGGAGTAGGAAGCAATATTGCATTTTTCTTTTTGCCACAAAACTGGTCGGATATCTGCTATGTCCTGCACCCCTTTTTGATAGTGCTTTGTGGAATTTTTAGATTCCAGTGGAATGAAATGTTGTGGAATTTTTGAAATTTCACATAATATCATAAGAAAGGGAATGACGGAATTCTGTGCTTGAATAATGCGGAATGAGTTTTTCAGCAACATTTTCGCTGAATTGTATTCTGTGGCTCCAATATTTTCTGTGGAAATGGATGCAGAATAATTTTCTGCAGAAACAAGTGCTGTTCCACAGGATAGTATTTTGTAACTGTCAATATTTTCCATGTAAATGGTTGTAGAATGATTTTTCATGGAAAAAATGCTATTCCATGAAATATTATTCCACAGATCTCAGCAGACAGAATTCCACAGAAGAACCAGTGAAATTCTGGTGGACATTCTGCAGACATAATGGTCATTGCATGCTAATTTCGCCAGTGGAATTCTGCGTTCCACACAGTACCATTCACCAACTGGCAGTCAGCTCCTCCGGCCATCAGAGAGTCGCACAAGAATTTCCCCTTGCCATAGAGATTCCCCTCTCCACTGGTACATGCAAATACAGATGTCAGTGGCTTGGTGATGGAGCAGGCCGGATGAGAGTGGAAATGGCTTCGTGAATCCCACCCCAATCCCTTTTCTGTTTTATGGTCCTCTCTATAGCTGGGGCTACTCATATCAGTACATATGGAATTTCAGTGTCGGTGTGGCTCAGTTAGTAGCACATCTGCCTTTTGGACCAGAAGGTCATGGGTTCTCACCCCATACCGGAATTGGACTCATACCTAATATGCTGGCATCTGAGTACAGTATTAGTGGGGTGCTGTACTGCTGGGGTGTGCCATCCTTCAGCTGAGACATTAAACTGAGGTCCCTTCTACCCATCCTGTTGCTGTCCTGGTGGGTGTCCAGGTGGAAGTAAAAGAATTCCAGGTGGAAGTAAAAGAAACCAGGGCACTCTTCACAAAGAGTAGGGGACATTCCCAGTGCCCTGGTTAACATTCCTCTTCCCATAAACTGGATCATGCAATTGTGCAGGCTGTGTGTGGATGTTGATATGCACTATGGCTGCCACCACACATTCATTCACTTCACTACCAGTCTAGCATTGCTTGTAAAGCATTTTGGGATACACTGTGTATGAAAAGTACTATATAAATGCTGATTCTTCTTCTTCTTCTTCTTCATGCATGTGGAGGTATGCATGCACAACAGAAGTCATGCAGATCCCTTCCTACTGTGCCTGTCCCATCCCATCCCATTACTGGGCCTCTGCCTGCTGGCAGTATTGCAGTGAAGCCAGCAACCCTCCCTCCCTGAGAGAGAAGAGCAGTCCAATAGACAATGTATCCTCTCCATCCAGCTAGACATAGCAACCCATGATCGCTCCTGACATTGGGTCACCAGTGCGGAGGGCAGTATCACTACTGCTGGACCACTGGGCTGGCAATATTATATTTTCCTACTTGAGAAACAAGCTAACTACTATAGAGAAGGTTAATGGCAACAACTTAAGGACAGAGATGTGCAAAAAAGAAGAAAAAAATCACTGCATTTCTTCTTATGGATTCAGCTTTCTCTTCTGATACCCAAAGATTTTGGAAACATTGCAAATGGGACTGGTAATCATCTAAGTATCTTAGCAGTTCATACTGACTCATACACGTCTTTTAAACTTTCTTGTATCTGTTTGATCCATTATCTTCATTATCCATAACTGATCTAATAGGTAGTATTTCATGCCAAATGCCTTGCATATAAAATGTAAGGAGGTGCATATGGCTGTTGAAACATTTTAAGCAAACAAAGCACCCAAGGTCGGGAAGACTAGATCTTGGTCGACATGTTCAAAGTTTGTGTAGAGTGTCAGTCCCCACTGCTGGTTTATTCCTTCTGGATGGAAGGGAAACTAGATTAGTCCTGCTTATAAGCATGGAGATATTAAAGACCCCTGTATGTATAGGCCTAGTGTTTTAAATACTACTATTACAAAAATTGTTTTTAACTAATAAAACAACTTGAAGCATTAGGGCCCAATTCTAGATGGTTGGCGCAAGTTGCTGCCAAACGCAACTTGCGCAAACTGCAACTGCGACATTGACCCTGTGCCGTATTCTAAGAGGGGCAGGGTCTCCATAGCTAAGTCCTATGACTTGTGACATGCGGTCAGGGATGCTGAACAGCAGGCACACCTGGCAAGCATGTCGCAAGCCGCACCACAGGTCGCAAGTGCACCCTCCATGCCCAGTAAGCCACAGGCGCCCCACAGAGCTGCCCACTACCCCTATCCTCTGAATCCAACAATAACAGCCCCACAGGACTGCCTACACCCCCTGGCCCCTGAATCCAACAATAACTGTCCCACAGGGCTGCCCACCCCAACTGCCCCCAACGCCACCATGATGTGCCCCGCAGGGCTGCCCACACCCCCAGCCCCTGAAGTGTTTGTAATTAACCTGCAGGGCTGCTTCACACCCCCAGCCACCCAAATGTTTGCAATGAGCCCCACAGGCTGACACACCTCAGCACCGGATCTCATAGTGCAATGCTCTGCAGGGTGGTGCTGTCATCCCCACCATGCCCTGACCCCGAGTTGCAACTGCAATGCAGAAATACCCTGCCCTGGTAGTCTAGTTGTCCCCACCCCCAACCAGTCATGTCAGCTCACTGAGCACTCCCCCACATCCTAAGCCAGTGACTGGTACAGCCCACCTCTCACCTCTCATGGCCAGCTGCCGACTGAGTCCACTAGGTGTACAGAAAGACATGCTCAGAAATTAATTTTGAGCATGTCTTTTCTGTACGCCGCTTCACTGAATTCAGCTGGCAGCTGAACATGGAGGTGAGAGGGGCCGCGCCAGTCGTGGGCTGGGTATGGTGGGGAGTGCTGGGTGGGCTGGCATGGCTGGGGGGCCACTAGACTACCAGGGCAGGGTATTTGCTGCATTTGTGGTTGTGACTCAGGGTCGGGGACAGGTGGGGGATGATAATGCCACCCGCCGGCATTGCACAATTGGGGATTCATGGTGCTGGGGTGTGGGTATCTGTGGGGCATATATCATATGCTTGGGGGCAGTTGTAGGGTAGTCTTGGAGCCATTACTGTACAGGGCATGTACAGTACAGGGATCGGAGGATCGTGCTTGATGCCCATTGGGGCAACAACGGGGGTGGTCTGTGCATGGGGGACACATGGATTGGGTTCTACAGAACCCTCGGAGGATGTATGTAAGTTACACCAGCTAAATGCAAGTGTTACTTAAGTTGCTGGTTCTCCGGGGGTTCTTGTAGAGTCCTGACATTGGGGACTTTGTTGCTACCCTTCTGGAATGGGGCACAAATGCTGCTGTAAACCCCCTAGCACCATGTCACAGGGGGTTTATGGCACAACTGCTGGTGTAACAGCTGTTCAGCACAAGTGGCTTGCAACATGTAGCAGGCCCCTTTTTAAAATCGCACAAGTCGCAACTGCTGGCGTTAGTTGCTACTTGCACCATTCTACTTCATGCAAGTGCTGTTATGCCAGGCGGTTCTTTTCTAGAATCAGGGCCAGAGTGCATAAAGGACATTTACTTTCACCATTTCAGGCTTGCTTTCGGCATAGATTTTGTACCCAAGACCATTGTTAGAGTCTCTTTCATTTGATCTAGAAATACATTCAAGTACATAAACAAATGTATACACAAGCACATTTATTGATTTCCATTCACACTTCAATTATGTATTACAATTGCTCTGTTGGATACGATGGAAAATGTGTGTATTAGGTTACTTTGAACTATTACCTAGTCACAACTTCATTATGGTATAAATGGGGCCCTTATAGAGAAATGCTAGACTAATAATTGAGTGAAACAGGGTTGAGTCCTGGCTCCAATGGTATTCCACAAATACATTCATGAAATATTACAAAAATTAGACAAGAATTTGTTATTCAGAAAAGATCCTTGATTTAAGCTGTCTAGCTCTTGCCTATGCTGATGGCATTGCAGTCTTTTCACTTCCTCTGTCAGATTGAAAAGGAAACTTTCTCAATAGGTTGAAATCTGCAACAAACCTAAATCGGAAATCAATATTGGAAAACTAGAACAATAATATCTGGTTCCAAAAGAAGCCAAGGTTTTGATATTTAAATAAAGAAAATGTTAAAGTAGTGAAAGAATATTATTAGTTTGGTATACAGTTTGCTAATAGTGAGAAATGGTATGACGATTTAAGCAAAATTGAAATTAAAGCTAGACAGACACCTTGGTCTTTTACATTTCTATAGAAATTATTGGAGTTTCTGTGTAAAAACATACTCGGAGCAACAGAGATTAAGTTGAATTTTCAGATTTGTTGTGCCTCAGAAGTCTGTGGTCAAGCTAATATTATGTAATGGGGTCCCAGAATTCTGGAATCTGATTGGCTGACTGGCAAATTTTACCCATGGTAAATCCTGTAATACACCAAAGAGAAAAGGTGCCAGCCAATGGTCAGCCACATCAGGAACCTCCTCTCAAATTATTCCAATAAGCCTTGGACCGGAAAAGACAGTGATGCTCAGACAGCGAGACGGTCTGAACGTCCAACTCCGACACTAACAAAGTGAGCAGTGATTTTTTTAAAAGTAAAACCAAATCCACATTACTGTTTCACAACAGCAGTGCCTTTTATATCCTTCACCTTCCCTTTGATTAAAGTTTCTGAAATTATTTACCAGTGGTGTAGCCTTCATCTTCATGGTCTCCTCAGCTCATAATTCCAGCTTGACAGAACAGGCTCCCTCCTTCACTCTCACTAGTACCCTGCATTAGGCACATCTGATTTCTATAATTCCTCCCCATAAAAAAAGAAAGAAAACACAGAGTAGCAGCTCCCAATGACAACACCACAGTTACACCAGACGCAGAACCTGAGAGCTACCTTTCACCGCTGAAAAAAAAAAAAACACGCTGGACTTCCTGTCATGCCACACTGCACTGGAAAAGTAAAACAGGAAACAATGCATTTTATTTTCTTTTTGTTCAGAAGCAGGAACAAAAGAGATCACATCTAAGACAAGAGAGTTCTTCTCACTGTAGACCTCCACAGTCACAGACAAAAATCCATCTCTGCCACACTGGCTTCCCCTCCCCTACCCCAATGACAGAAAGCAGTCACTGTACCTGCATCACTGTGTGGGAGAACCAGATTATTAACAACAACAAAACTAAAAATATAAAGAGCGAAGCCTCGCCAGGTTGGGGGAGGGGTGGTTGGTAAAAGTAATAATATAAAAACTTAAACTTAGCAGCATGAAGAGGTGGTTGGGAGTGATATCATTCTACTTAGCACCTTTTCTCACGGCAGTGTAATAAATTAAATAAAAATGATTAAAAATGGGGAAAAATCCATATTTTTCTTTACTTTTTTTAAACAAAAAGTGGAGGGGACATTGTACAATTGCAATATACCACTCCAGGGTGAGTGTCATGGCAGGATTTACTACTTCTGGTGTGGTTTACTCACTCGGCCTGCAGCCTAATGACCAAACTACACCAGGTATGGTAAATCCTGCAATAACCCATACCCTGTAATGGTATGTTGCCTAATTTACCTGTTTGGAAGCAGTTATTCACACTGTTTGTAAAAGTTCACTAGGTTTACATATTTCTACTCCTGTCTACATGAAAAGAAACATATAATTTGATGGCAGATGAGGATTTCTTGGCCCACCTAGTCTGCCCATTTCCCTACCTAATGGATAAGCAGCAAATCCTAGTTAACTAACAGCCTACTTCCTCCTACCCTCCACTACAATTGCCTTATGTCTGTCCCATGCATTGTTGAATTCCCTGACTGTTTTTGACTCCACAACCTCTTCAGGAAGGCTGTTCCATGCATCCACAACCCTCTCCATGAAAAAATACTTCCTCACATTACCTCTGAGCCGTCCCCCCTCTATCTTCAAATTGTGCCCCCTTGTTCTTGCACATCTCTTTTTCTGAAAGATGCTACCCTCTTAGACTTTGTTGGTTCCTTTGAGGTACTTGAAAGTTTATATCATGTCCCCCCTCCTTTCCTCTAGGGTATACATATTAAGCTCCTTTAGTCTATCTTCATATGGCATCTGGTGCAGACCCTGCACCATTTTGTTGCCTTCCTCAGGACAGTCTCCATCCTGTCTATATCCTTGCGGAGATGTGGTCTCCAGAACTGCACACAGTACTCCAGATGGAGTCTCACCAACTGTCTGTACAGAGGAATAACAACTTCCTGTTTTCTACTGGTGATGACTCTCCCTATGCATCACAGTATCCCCCCAACCCTCCTTACTGCCTTCTCACATTGCTTGTCAACTTTTAGGTCATCTGATTTGACTACCCCAGGTCGCTTTCCATTTTTGTTGTTGTTCGTATCTCACCCCCCATTGTGTACTCTTCTCTTCCCTTGGGTTTTTGTTTCCCAGGTGCATTACTTTGCACTTCTTTGTGTTGAATCTAAGCTGCCATACATTTGACCATTCCTCAAACTTTGCCAAGTCCCTTTTCATCCTTTCCACCCCACACTGTTGCAAATCTTTGTGTTATCTATAAAGAGACATAATTTTCTTTCCCATCCCTCTGCAATGTCACTTATAAAGACATTAAATAAGACCAGTCCCAGTACTGAACCCTGCAGTACCCCACTAGTAACCACCCTTTCTTCAGAATGGACTCTGTTTACTATTACCCTCTGCATCCTGTTGTCCAGACAATCTTTTACCAGGGCTAATACCTTGGGACCCACTCCAAGGCTAGCTAACTTGTTTATTAATCTTTTGTATGGGGCTGTGTCAAATGCCTTGCTAAAGTCTAGCTAGGCCATGTCCACAGCTCCTCCCTGCTCTATTACTTTGGTCACCCAGTCATAGAAATCTATTAGATTCATCCAACATGACCTTCCCACTATGAAAATGTGCTGCCTTCGGTCTCTTGTGCCCCACTGACCTCTAGGTACTCAACAATTCTTTCTTTCAGAAGTGATTCCATCATTTTCCCTTCCACTGAGGTCAAACTAACAGGTCAGCCGTATCCTGCCTCTGCCTTGCTCCCACTTTTGTGAAGTGGAATCACATCCACTCTCCTCCAGTCCTCCCACTGATTTGTTAAAGAGGGTAGTCAGTGGTGCCACTAGTTCTTTTAGTTCTGTTAGAATTATGGGGTGAATCCTGTAAGATCCCATTGCTTTTTCCACGTTCAGTTTTAACAGTTCTTTCAGAACACTTTCTTCTGTGAATGGACTGGTATCAAGCCTCCTATCCAGAGTGTTTCTATTATTTGGTCTAGGTACCCCCCCCTCTTCTTTTGTAAATACTGAGCAGAAGTATTCATTCAGTATCCCTGCTTTTTCAGTCACCCTCTGCCCACATTCCCTCCCCTTTATTAAGCCTCATTATTCCTCCCTTGCTCTTTCTTTGATCCCTAATGTAACTATAAAATGATTTATCCCCTTGCTTAACAGAGTTGGCTAGCTTTTCCTCAGTTTGGACCTTTGCTATTCTAACTGCCCTCCCTGTCTTCTGGTCTTATCAGCTGCAGTTCATTACACAATACAGAGTACTCTCATGCTGGATTAAAAAAAAATGAAATGGAAGATAATAGAATTCTGTTACAATGCTTAAAAGAAAAGCTGAAGTATTTTGCCTTGGTTTTACAATCTCTTGAGTATCAACAGCAGAAAGGACTTTTGATACCGCAGGTTTAAATTATCTATGGACTTACTTTTAGTGGTGTTCAGAATGTAAAATTTCTTTAGCAGAATTCATGTCAATTGCAAGTCCACAAGAGGAATGCATTTCAGAATTTGTTATGTTGTTCCATGTAATTCTAAAAACAATCCACAGATTCAGTATTGCATCTGCAGAATGTGATTACTGTACTTGGTTGGTTTATTGATTTGCAATGTGGGTTAAAGTGGAATACATTATATGAGCATTATATGCAATTTATGTGGATACAAGTAAGTGAATGTCTTTGGAAATGCTCCCACTTAGGGGTAGGTGAAAGTGCAGTTTTCTGCCCAGTGAAACTTCCGCTGAAATCAACGAACTTTCGTGGAAGTTTCCGAACTTCCGCTTGTGGCAGAGCGGAAAACTTCCGCGAATGTTATGGGTTAAATTTCGCATTAGGGCAGAAAACCACATTTCTGCTGTCCATCCCTGGCCCCACCCACTCCAGGAATACTTATAGCCTGTCCTGGTGGCTAGTGGTCCCTCCCCCTATCGGATCACACTCCAGCTGCCGTTGGCTTGACTTTATTTATTTACCTTTTTTTTTTTTTTTTAGTTAGTACTTGTTACCTTGTGGCTCTTGGTCTTCCTCTTCATGTCCAGGCATCTTCCCATCTCCAGTCACCATCTGGCTCTGTCCTGGCCCCATTGAAGCCCCCCACCGCCATCTACCCCCGTGGCTTTCCCCCTGCGGTGGGGCTGCAGGGACTCCCCTCCTTACTCCCCACTGGCACAGGATCCAGTATCTGGGCGGTGGTGCCCCTAAGGCCAGCCAGTTCCTCAGACAGCAAGCAACCCGTCACGACCGAGCGCTGCACTTTCCCTTTTTCTCCAACGTGGGCTGTGGAATGCAATGACACCAGTGGAAGGGGGTACACACGTGTTCACACATGCTCCTACCCATTGTCATGCTCCATGCTCACCCCTGTCTTACAGTGCCAGCATACCACCCTCCGGTCTCCACCAGAGGTCAGCGGAGTGCCGATGACTGGGAACCCCCCGCCCCCAGAGAGGGAGAGCAGTCTACGGATGCTCAATCCCGCTCCTTCCCTGCCAACCCCTGGTGACCCGAGTCCATTCCCAAACCCGGGTCACCAGCGTGGAGCGAGGTGTGGCATCCAGCGCCATCCCTCAGTACCACCGGGCTGGCATTACCTTTTTACTTCAAAATATACCCCATCATGCAGGGTTTGAAACCTCCCCACCCCATCCCTGCAAGACAAAAATGCCCTCGTGGCTGGGGTCCATCCCTCCACCCGCCAGCTGCCAGAGGGTGTACAATGCCCCTGCCCTCTCAATATTGTATTCTTTCCAAATCCCTGGTAGTCTAGTAGTAATTGAGGGCAAGTAAATGTAACTCTTTCTCCTGACCCCTCCCCATCCCTGATCCCCAGTCCCATAGCTATCCCTGGTGGTCTAGTGTCCCACCATTCCCCACCCCAGCAGGTGCCTGCCCACTACATGGCTCCCACCACCATCATAAACTTCTCCTCAGAGCAGGTGGACAGGCACACTCCTTCTCTTCCTCTTCCTCCATGGCCGTCCAGCCAACTGAGCTTAATGAATGATCGCATTCCTGTAAGGTATGCGCTCATTCATTAAACTCAGTTGGTGGACCAGTCATGGAGGAAGAGGAGGGCTGTGTTGGTCTGTCTGTTCGGAGAGGTGTTTATGATGGGGGTGGGAGCTGAGTGGTTAGCACCTGCTGGGGTGGGGGTACTAGACCACCAGGGATAGCTATGGAACTGGGTTTGGGGATGGGGAGGGGTTGGGAAAAGGGGTTACTTTTACTTGTCAATTACCACTAAACCACCAGGGATTTGGAAAGAATACAATATGGAGGGGGGGTTACTGTACACTTTCGGCAGAAGCTGGCAGGTGGAGGGGAGGGACCACTAGCCACCAGGGATACTTTTTTACATGTGGGGTGGATGGAAGGAGGGAGTACTAGCCCCCAGGGGATTGAGGACGATCACACCCACAGGCGGTATTTCCATGGAAGTTTGGGAATCAATTTCTGATCTTCCGCCGAAGCAAAAGTCAGACTTTCACTTGAATTCTGCCGCAGAATTTAATTTTCACATACCTCTACTCCCACTTGCTTCCTGCACTGACACATCTACCTGAAGGTTCGTACAGATGGCATTTTGGCTGGTGGTCTCTTTTGAAATCCATGTCAGAATTCCACCATTTACATGAACTCAATATTGTATGTGGTTCAGAGCTCAGTACTTATGGTACATTCTGTAGCTGAATCATGTAGGTTGTGCTTCGATACAGAGGCCAGATCAGTAAGTAGGACAATGCTCATCAGGTATTAGCAGTTTGATCTGATCAGTGCTTAGGTACTTTGAACATAGTTATGCAGTCAATGATTATAGTACTAGTGAGCTGCATAGTCTATGCAAGGTGCTTAGATGCTTGAACTGATGAGTAACATGTTATGACTTGATATTGGTTTGGCCTTACTCTGTATCCCACCATAAACAAGCATTTGTCAATGCCGAACGTTCGCTTGCAGGTATTTGCAGTGGTGTTTGGCATGTATGGTGCTTTACCCTAATGCCCTGTGCGATTGCTGGTATTTGCACAATAAATTTTCAGCATGATCTTTTGTTACCTCCATTGTGCTAAGTGGTAGCGGAAACACGCTTTGGGCAGGATGTGAAAATGACAGCTGTACTGCTCATAAGGAAGTGTGGTAAATGGCAATGTTGTAAATCTGGAGTGGAAATATTGAAAATTAGCAAACCCACGAGCATGCGTGGGAACTGTGCAATGCACGCTCGTAAAACAGTCATTGTCAGGAATTTTTTCACCAAATTGTCAACATTGGCATTTTAAAACCTCTGCTAATGAACAATGTCACTGTGATTGTCTTACTGTGTGCCATACATTGATTTTGCACACCGACTGCGCCATTGTGCGCTACATGGGCGGAAACACGTTTTGGGCAAGATGTGAAAAATGACAGCTACAATGCTCATAAGGAGGTGTGGTAAAATGGCAATGTTGAAAATGTGGAGTGAAAATATTGAAAATTCGCAAACTTACGAGCGTGCATAGGAACTGAGCAATGAACTCTCGTAAAACAGTCATTTTTAAAAATGTTGTCACCAAATTTTCAACACAGCCATTTTAAGACCTCTGCTCATGAACAGTGTCACTGTGATTTTCTTAATGTGTCCCATACATTGAGTTCGCACACAGTCTGCGCCATTGTGCGCTACATGGGCGGAAACACATTTTGGGCAGGATGTAAAAAATGACAGCTGCACTGCTCATGAGAAGGTGTGGTAAAATGGCAATGTTGAAAATCTGGAGTGCAAATATTGAAAATTCGCAAACTTACGAGCGTGCATAGGAACTGCTCAACGCATGCTCGTCAAACAGTCATTTTTAGGAATTTTTTCACCAAATTTTCAACATAGCCATTTTAAGACCTCTGCTCATGAACAGTGTCACTGTGATTTTCTTAATGTGTCCTATACATTGATTTTGCACACCGACTGCGCCATTGTGTGCTACATAGGCAGAAACACTTTTTGGGTGAGATGTGAAAAATGACAGCTGTACTACTCATAAGAAGGTGTGGTAAAATGGCAATGTTGAAAATCTGGAGTGGAAATATTGAAAATTCTCAAACCTACGAGCGTGCGTAGGAACTGTGCAACGCATGCTCGTAAAACAGTCATTTTTAGGAATTTTTTCACCAAATTTTCAACATAGCCATTTTAAGACCTCTGCTAATGAACAGTGTCACCATGATTTTCTTAATGCATCCCATACATTGATTTCGCACTCTGACTGTGCCATTGTGCATTACATGGGTGGAAACACATTTTGGGCAGGATGTGAAAAATGACAGCTATACTGCTCATAAGGAGGTGTGGTAAAATGGCAATGTTGAAAATCTGGAGTGAAAATATTGAAAATTCGTGAACTTATGAGCCTGCGTAGGAACTGCGCACGCACATCTGAAACAGTCATTTTTATTTTACTCAATTTACATGGTGGTTTTAGACTCTTCATGATCGATGTCCACTGTCATGGAGGTATTAGCCTGAAGGGATTTCACAGTGACTGCACAGTGACTGTCAGGAATCACCCTTCAGGCCCGAGTAATGCCATGACAGTGACATCATTCATGAGAAGGGGTCCCAAAACCCCATGTTGAAAATTTGCAGCAAAATTCCAAAAATGCCTGAGATATGCACAGTTGAAACCCCTATCAGCCCATTATACAGCTTACCGCATTTCCTCAGTTCACGGTCGGCTTTGAAGAGTGCAGACATGTTCCCGGTCCACCAAGATCATTGCACCGAGCTCTGGAGGTAAGTATGGGGTGAGGGGTGTGGGGAGGCTGGTGTGCAGTGGGTGGGTGCGGGTTGTGGAGGGGACAGGGAGACTATGGGGACTTTTTCTTTACAGGTTTAAAAAAAAAAGGACTACATGGGATGTTTGCCACGCTTGGGTGGGACTTCCAGCATGGCAGAAGATGGCTGGGGCCGAGGAGCCGATGGGGATTGGGCACCCCCATCGGCAGACTACGCGGGGGCCGGAAGCCGACGGAGGATTGGGCACCCCGTCAAGCAACAACGCTGCCACACTGGGTGGGCTCCCAGTGTGGCACCAATGCTTTGGGGGTGGCATGATGCGGGGGGGAGCGCATGACACGAGGGGGGTGGCGTGACGCGGTGCTCGGTATGACAGCAGTGGTTTTCTTTGAAGCAGAAGAACACCGCTGTCATAAGAGCTCCCACACCCATTGGTGCAGGACCGCCACACCTGCTCAACAGAGCACTGGACTGCAAGGGAGAGGCACACCTCCAAAGTGTGCTACTCTCTCAAAATGTTCCTTGCGCATGCGCGCAAGCGAACATAAAAAGGATGCTAAGTCATGTAGCATGAGACCCCTTCAAAAGAATAATGATATCAAATGATTATCTCCTTCAACTCCAGACAGTCTGATCAATAGCACACAGGAGAGGAAAAAACCCCTTTGGGAGAAACCTCTGAGGACCCATGGTTACTGACCTGCCCATCCTTCTGGGCATACTAAGGGAGAATAATCCAAAGTAACAATATTAAGCTAATTTGAATTCAAAAGTTGCAGATCCTGATCCAGCAAAGTGAAAGCTGAATAAGTACTGAATATTCCAGTGGGTGAAAGTAACAGCATCCTTCTAGCAGCTGCTAGTCTGGGAATCCATGTCCAGAGCAGAATGGTAGTAGAATGGAATCCATGGTTGATAATAATTCGAAGCATCAAAGTTACATTGATGAAATGTTCTGGCAGGTGAGGATGGCCTTTGCAAGAAGAACCAGTAACCAAAATGCTAAGTATCCATGTCCAGAATAGAAGGACAGGTAATTCGTGTTCCGCTTGGCAAGCTTTGCAAATGCAGACCTTGGTGATGAAGCACAAGAACTGGGCACATGCTGCATGATCTGGAGAAGACAGAGCAGTAGGAATCTCCGATTCAGAGTGGGAAGCAGGTAAGTAAATTAGGTATGAATCTTAGTGTGAATAGGTAGATTTGAGTTAAATATACCTCCGGACCCCAATGGGTGAAGTAGGTTGTAGAATAAGGGACTAGGTCTTGATGAACCTCTAGGCCCTGTAAGGGTGAAGCAGATAATATGAGGAAATAGTGTAAATAAGTGGACCTGCACATAGGTCAGTTGTAGTAGTAAGTAAAGCTGCATAATGCAGATGTAGTAGCAAAGGAGTAGTTTTGCATAGGTTGTGTATGGTATACAGCGAGGAGCATGAAGAAATGGTAATAACACAGGAATCGAAGAGCTTCATCTAGTGATACAAATAGTTGAGTAATGATGGAGATAACCACAGTCCAAAGCCAGAATGGTACAGTAACTAGAACTGACTTGATGAGACTAGTCTGACAAGTCCTGAATAGTCGCGCTTATGAGTCATGATGGTGATAACTGAAGAGGCTGAGTCAAATGATCAACGTTGTCACAGGGTCCAAGAAGCCTTAGGGCATAAATCATGAGATTTAGAGTCTTTTGGATAATCTCAACTATGTCCTGATAGGAGTGTAGTAGTAATAATTCATATGACTGAAGCAGCAAGGCAGAAGCATCCAAAGAATAGAAGACAGATGGCTAAACAAATCCAGATGTGAGTCCATAGTAAAGGAGCTCCTAAGGTTGGCAGACATGGCTGCAAGTAGACATATAGGAGAATGTGAATCTCCAGACCCCGAGCCAGCGAGGCAAGAGTAGAGTAGAAGTAATTAAACCCCCAGGCCCGGTGGGTGAGGCAGGCCATAAAAGCAGATGAATATGGTGTAATAATATAAGTTCAATGGGATCTCTGGGCCTGTAGAGGCGCAGGTCTTCAAAGTGTGATGTTAACCTCCGGCCCTGCGGGGTGAGGCAGGATGTTGAGCAATGGTAGATACAGTAATAGTAATGTCTAGCTGCATGTAATGCAGAAATAGTACCAACGTAATAAGGAACCTTCAGCCCAATAGGGTGAGGCAGATTGTAGAGCAGTAGTAGATAACATAATAGAAATGTCGAACTGCATGCAATGCAGAAATAACGATGAAGTAGTAGGATTAGATTGTAAATGGTATTGTAAATGGTAGCATATTCTGAGGCATATTGATGTGGAGTAATATTATAGTTCAAGGCAGACTTGTGATTGCAGTGAAAGGTGCTGTAGACTGTCGTATCCTGAGATCAAAGATGGTAAAAGATTGCAGGGAAGAGACCTGGGAGGATGAGTGGCAATTTGATTGGAGGCAATAAGTATCCTGAAACCATAGTAGATCAATGTTTTAGGCATCAGTTGAAATAAGGAAGGCGGTATGGAATAAGCTCAGGAGGAAGTTATTGTGGAGACAGTAGTAGTAACTCAAAGGAGTTGATGTAGCAAGGCGAGGAGCATCTAAGAAAAATTGAGGAAAATATCACGATGTATTCCAAACAATCCAATGGAAGGCAAAACTGTAGGAAGCATGACTCAGAGGTAGGACTGAATGAAAGAAGCAGCTCTGTAGGAAGCAGCCATAGGAACGAAAGGGAGCTAAGCCCACTGAGATAAGGAAGTGCGGGTAGAGCATGTGTAGGTCAACCACTGGACAGTAGGAGGTACTGTAGACTGTGTAGGTTAGCTGGTGAGTAACTAGAAATAATAGCTAAACTGAGAAGGCTAGCACAGAGCTCGACCATGCAAGGTCAGATGGCGAGGTAAGTGAAGAATGGCAGCTAGCCCCACGTAAGCTAGCCTGAGCAGCTGAACCGCACATAGGTCAGCTAGTAGTAAGTTGAGTGTAGAATAAGTAGCGAATAAGCAAGCCTCCTGTGACACCAAGCAACAAGCCCTGCAATGCCACGTAAACAGAAGTAGGTCCCATAGAAGTAGTAATAAGAATTATGGTTAATATAAGTTAGATATGCCTACATGAACCAGCTTATAAGGAGGGAGGCTTGACCTGTATGATGCTTCCATAGGACCTTAAAGGGGGATATATGATAGCAGTTGAGTGCATTGGTATATTATTCCAAAGAGTCCTGATTGCCCGCTGAACAGTTAGTTAAATGCTGAAAGCAAGGTGTGACTGAATATAGGTAGATGTGACAGTGGAAGACAGCTGCAGTACTGCGTAGTGATTCACACTGTGAAAACACCTCAAGTAATAGTATCAAGTTGGAAGCCCAAGCTAGCTTGCATAAGAAATGCCGCAATAGATGTAGTGTGTTAAAGCCTGTCAGTAAGGGACTTGACTGTTGTTAAGTAATAAGCATCCTGTATAGATACATGAAACAGGGCTCCAAACGTTTGGCTGTCCTGTGCTGTAAATCTGACAGTATGTGGCTGCTTAGTGGCCTGAATACCTTGCAAATGATGCTCATCAAGAATGAATAATGCACCAAAGTAGCATTTCCTAAAGGGCTAACATGGTGGTAGAAGCAACTAGAATGGTTCTAAAGGATATGGGAACTGTAACTGCTGTTTTAGCAGTGCATGAAGCTTACGAAGGCCAGGCACCCCTTGATCGATAATGACTGAACATGTACTGAATGGGTAAAGGTAACATGGCTGGGTGTTTTTGTGGAAGAAGGCTTTGCCATGCTAGATCAATGAAGTCATGTGTACTTTATCCCACAGGAACAAAATCCCCTTCTGATGAGTGAACAGTCCATATGTATCTATCCAATCTCTCTACTGACTGGCTGAGCAACCTTATGTATGCGGATGCTTTCATAGTATCGCAGTAGCCCCTTTAACTGCAGATATCCCTGAGCCTGCCATATTTATCACATCCAGCCCCCAATATTAGCAGTCCCCAAGGTTGCAAGGTAGGCGTTCATGGTGAGGTGTTACAGTAAAAGGCAGTAAAACAAGATGCATGCATAGAGGTGTGATCTGTGAGTAATCCAGGTGAAATCTATTACGAATGCCATTAATTAGGTGTCTCATGGGTGCCTAGGTCTCTAACACAAACAGTAACTGGTCAGCTACACCCAGAACAAGCACAGTAGAAGTCCGAATATAGAGAAATATTATAAGTGAGTATGCTGATATGCAGGTGTCCCAGGTGCAGTAGAGATTGGTGCATGGTAGCAGGCAACCTGCGTATCCATTGAATAACAGAGAGAGCTTCTGAGTGTGAAGTATGGGGCACGGAGAAAGAGAGTAGGATGGTGTGTCTGAGAAGGTCCCTGGAGGAAGGAGAAACAAGCGAAAGAGATGAACTGTGGTGCTGCGGCTAGAAGTGAGGCAACCCCCTCCCCAAAAGAAGAAACAAAACAAATGAGAAGGGAGGACAGGGAACAGAGAAGAAAACAAAAGAAAACACCAACGCAAAACCAAAGAGAAAGACAGCAGGGACAGGATCGTGGAAGGGTGAGGCAGGAGCCAGCTCCAAGAAGCAGCACAGAGCAAGCGCAGTGAGTGTGACTAGCTTTAAGCAGAGTTGTGATTAGCCTATTGTTTTAAGTAGGGGATGGGGGAGGAGCTCTTCACCCATACAACCACTGGCATGCGCCTTTCAATTATGACCCATGAAACGCTGTTCTGTCCCTATCCAGGGAAGTTCCCTTGAATCCCTAGAAGCAGTCTTTTCCCAGAGAAGTATTTCACAGATGCTTTGTGACAACATATGGGTGCCTTTCAGACCGAATCTGTGCACTGTGTAGCTCTGAACATGCCTTTTATTCTTCCAGAACTCATGTTGCATTGGAAACAAGAAGATCTCCCCTGCTGCTCTGTGGAGCTGCTGGAGTTTTTATGAAGAAAACTAACCACAAATCTTGCTAAAATTCATTCATTCTTGTATACATTTATTACAGGCACGTAGTTAAAGTACCAAATAAATATATATACTTTTAAGGGACTATATTTTCTTCTTCTATTTTCAAGCTATTGGACTGTTGTTTCTGCAGTGTGGGGGGAGGGGAGAGAGTGTGCCCACAGGCCAAGTAGTGCTGCTCATATTTGGCATGAGACCCGAATATGGGAGGAGAGGCAGGAGAAAGATGCTGGAGGACTAGCTCCTGACACCCCCCCGCCTATAGAAAATGTTACCTTATCAAGGAAGGTCATGTTGATTGACCAGCGCATGTTGTGCATGAAGATGCAGCTGAAATGTGTCCTTAGCCCCCCCCCCCAAAAAAAATGATCAGGGGACTGACAAGAAAGAGGTATTAGCACCATGAGAATTCTAGCCAGCCAGGATGAGCAGCACCATGCCACAATTAACTTAGAGTGACTCTGTTCCCTTTGGCCAGAGACAGATTTTTTTGCCAGCTTAATGTGCAACTGACAGGCAAATTATTCTTGTTTTGCACACAGACAGCTAGTGCCAACTAGCACTCCAGTAAGCAAAGTAATATTAAAGCAACAATGTCTGTAGGCTATTTTTGAAAACAAAGAATGTTGCAGTGATCCACCCAATCTGACTGGACTGCCACAAAGTATGCAGACCATAACAAGTCAAAAGCTGCACATATGTGACCTCTCCAAGACCAATCCACCATCAAATAAGGACTTTCCAAATTCGAAAACTATTACTAAAACTATCCAGTGGCTCTTTGGGAACTAAATTCTGCAGTGGTCCAAATGCTTGTGGGAGATTTGCTGCTGAACTAATTTCCTTAAAATGCTGGTTTGCATGAGCATAATCTAAATATGCATGCATTGCCCAAATGGAATGTTCCATCATGGTCATACTTCTCAAACAAGGCAGTTCCCAAATTGTAGCTAGTTTTGTCATTCTAGCTACACAACACCATTATTGATACATTTTCCCCAATGTATGTTCTAATCACACTAGTTAACCATCAGATAAACATTTATCTGAGGTTAAATGTGTCTGTCCTCAACCTTATGGCCAGTCTGAGAATGTTATTCAGAAGCTGATGAGATCACAATAGCTTTGTCCTGCCTTAAAGCTAGAGTTGGCTAAATTCATAGATTAACCGTTACATCTTAAGTGATGTGATAAACACTGGCCCTGCTGCTAAGGAGGTGGCAAGACAGGTGTTAAGAAAGTGAGTATAGCTGTATCCTTTTGTTTGTGGGGCACTGATCCGCAATGTTATGATATTCAAAATGACTTCCTTGGCTAAGAACACATTATGCCCCCTGTTATTTTCTGCCTACTCAGGGTAAGTGTCCAGGTGCAGTTGTGAAGTCCAGTGCTGAGTGGTGTGATTCTGTTGGGGGATCCCCATATTGGCAGCAGTAGAGCTGCAAGGTCCAATTGCCTGTAGTTACTTTCTCAAATGGCACAATGTGCCAAAGACTGTGTGCTCTCTCTCTCCTCTTCCCACCCCAGACCTCAGAGCATTCCATCTACATCAAGGCCAAAGTTGTGCAACAATATTTGCAGCTGCGAGCAAGCACAGGCAGTTGGAACCAAGCAGGTAATCCCCACTTGGGAGGTTTGGGATCTTCAGATCTTCTCAGCAGCACGCCATAGAAGAGGAGGCACAGGAATCAGCAACACATGTAATAAGCTGTGTGAATGATTTGGAATGTGGTATGAGCCCTGCATCTGAAATGCATTTCTTGCATTTTAATATATGTGAAGTGCTCAAAGCATTCTGCAGATACATCAGCAAGCGCACAGATAGCATTTGCTGAAATGTAAACTGGCAGAATTCTGCTCTGCAGATTACTAGAACCACAGATTAGTATTTCAAATGTGCATTGTAATATGGCATTATTAAAGCGCTGAAAAGGTATTCTGTGGATTTTCAGTGATAGCCTCTGTATGTATTCCTCTGCATTTATTAGCAATGGGTTAACATTATATGACTTCACCACATGTCTGTAGCTCAGTTTCATAAATAACTGTAAAAGATGAGAGAGAGATCCTATTTTTTTTAATTTTGTACACTTTATTAATTTTACAACATAGAAGAAAAGAATTATCAAAATATAACACATACAAACATCAATCATCAGGACTATTAAATCAGCATACAGAGAAAAAAAACAGAACAATGCAAACCCTCAACAATACTGCTCCTTTTCCCCAGGAGTGCTACTATCTACAATAATGAGAAAAGAACAAAAATCTTGTATCTGTCATGACACAGTTCAGAAAACCTAGAAATACTCCCTGGTCACAATGAAAAATTTAGCAATGAGGATCTAAAAGAAAAAATGTAACACAGATACAGCACAAAGTCTATATGGTATATAACAAAATATTAGAGTTGTTAGCCAGGCATACAGTAATTCCCATTTCTCCAAAAAAGATTGAGTTTTGTGCCTCATATTAGCAATACCTTGTTCAGCATTCAAGTTGCTAAGGATCTCTGCATGCCGTTCTAACCAAGATGGAACTTTATCATCTAACCAATAACAAAGCAAAACTGTCTTGGCAGCCACAGAAATCAAGGTGTTATAGATTTTTCTGTATTTGATTCCTGGGGAATCCCCTTATAATTTTCAAGTAAACAAACTTCAGGGATAAAAGGCTCAGCGAAATCAAAAGACAGATCTAGGTGGAGCTTAATAGCTGTCCTTGACCGTGTGGCCTTCTCACAAGTCCATAATAAATGAAATAAAGAACCTTCTACTTGGAGCAGAGGGAATGAGTCTGTCTGCCTAATTTATGAAGTCTTTGTATCTTAAAGTATAGATTATGTAGTATCTGAAATTGGAGCAATACATAACAATCCTGTTTTATATATTTATGGAGGTCAGTTCAAATTTGCCATTCTAAAGGAGTCCAGTCAAGGCTGAGGACATTTTGCCAGTGGAAGCAAGTTCCAGATAGTGTCAATGGGTCAGTAGTTTGAAATATTGTATATAATTGAGAGATTGCATGATGAGCGTGTACAGCCTGACTCAAATCCTCATAAACAGGAGGGCTTGTATTAACCCATGGAGGGGGTCCCAGGTGAGGTAACAATGCCTGAGAGATTTGTAAATATTTTTTAAAAAATTTGTGACAAATTGTATTTAGATTGTAAAGAGGGGAAAAGAGGCAATCGATCAGTGGAGAAAATCATAATCCACAGATATGGTGTTACCCAAGAGAAGGAATTTCCCAGGAATGGAACAATGAGCAATTTTAAAATTAGGGTTAAGAAAAATAGGTTGGGAAGTCTTTGGGTAGCCAGAATATTAAAATATTTGTTGAGTTGTGCATGAGCTCATAAAGACCAATATATAGGGCTCTGTTTCAAGACAGTGGGAAGGGTGGGGAGAGAGAGAGAGAGAGAGATAGCAAGGCAAAGAGCTGAATATTAAAACCCCTACATAAGGCTCTTTTGAGGCTTAGTCATTGTGGTTTATAGGGATCATTTTGGGTTCCTAAGAGAGTATGACCACATTTAAAATACTTACTGCCATGCTAAGTTAGGTAGTACAAATAAAAGTTTGTGAGACAAAGGCTCACAAGCTTTTGAGGGACAATTAATTTAATATAAGCTCTCCAAATTGATTTATCCTGCCAGAGAAATAGATTAATATCTGACTGAAGTTGTCCAAACCAGTCTCATTACAGAGTAATATTTAACATTCCTGGGGGTACAGAATATAGGTAAAATATTCATTTTGACCAAGTTTATCCACCCCTATAATGATAAGGGAAAAGCCATCCATCTATGTAGGTCAAGTTTAATTGCATGTAAGTGCGGGTTTAAGTTTATTTTGGTTTTTGTATCAGAGAGCTGTCTTGAAATATATAAACCTAAATGCTTTTGCTTTGTGCTTATCATTCCCATTGGATCCCCCATTTGGTAATATCTTATTTAGAGGCATAATGATTTAATGGTAAAACAGAGTTTTATTCTACGTATACTCTGTATGTCAACAGTGCGTGAAAGAAGCTATCTCTGCTAGGACAGCAGGAATAGAAGTTTTGGGGTGTGAAAGATGTAATAAAATATCATCTGCATAGGCAGAGAGTTTGGATTCCACTTGATGAATCCAAATTCCTTGGACCTCTGGATTTCTCTTTAGCCTTAAAAGTAAGGGCTTTAAGTATAAATTATGAAATGGGTCTATAGAACACTGTCACCTGATTGGTCAAGGGGTACTTTCAAATGGGCCATTATCCCAGCACAACAGTCTGGCAGAAAGTACTCTCTGATCAACAGGTTTATCACTCACATTCGGAGAGCTCCGCCTCGATGGTGCCACCCAGCACATACATTGCATTGTTTCAAACTGCAGCTGAACATGGCTCAGTTCAAACTGCCACCCACTGTGGCTGTTCTTCACATGCTCTGCTTGCAATTTCTTTAAAAAAAAAAGCGAGTTAACTTGCAATTCCTTGACCGTGAGTGCTTCTTTTGATCAGCTCCATTTTTGTGTTAATTTAAACAGAAAAAAAAGACAGGTTGTCTGTAGGCTAAGGACTGTAGCAAGTACCTACCACCCCTGATTTGATCAACAACCAGTAAACATATCCAGTAGTGAAAGCTACTGCTCACTGGTTCCACTACTTGCAAGTAAGGAAAAGAAACGCCATCTGCTAGCAAATTGGTAACATCACCATGTCCAAATAAGACTCTTTGTTTCTTTGCAAAGATTTTGACAACATTTTGTATCTTTCTTGGCAAATAAAATATATATTTTAGTTATTTATTTACTTATTTATATAGTGCTAGTGGGGACCCATTTCATAATCACAGTAAGGGCTTCGGGGGGGTTATGGTGGTATAACTGCCCTTCGGTGGTGGAAGCACTCAGCTTCACCTCATGCTTCAAACCACCTGAGGTAAGCCATTATCCCACCATAATGCCCCCCATCATGCCTTTTTACTTAATTAAAAATTAACGGGACAAGGGGACATAAGGCAGCCTTGTCTGGTGCCCAGAGTCATAAACAAAGGTTTCAAAAGAACACCATTGCATAATAATGAAGCTGAGGGAGAGGTATAAAGAAGCTGAACCCATCAAATAAAATAAGAAGGAATATTATGGGCACTAAGTACCATAAATAAAAAAAGCCAGGACACCCAATCAAAAGCTTTCTCAGCATTCAGGGAAACCAGGGCAGCAGGAATCCTGGCATTCCCAGAGGCTGAGATTAACTGAAATAATTTGCGAGTATGGTCACTAGATATTTGCCCCTTCATGAATCCAACTTGTTCTGGAACTATTAAACTAGACCATATGCCTTCCAATCTATGGGCCAGAATTTTTTCTAGGATTTTGAAATCAGTATTAATAAGGGAGATAGGATGGTAAATTGAGGGAAGAAATTTATCTTTCCTTGATTTGAGAAAAAGGGTTATACACACTTTTGTAAGTGATAAGACTGTGTTACCAGTGACTGGATAAAGTTAAAAACCTCTACTAAAATAAGGGGGGAGAATTAATGTATAAACGTTTTATAGATGTTTACAGAGAAACTATCTGGTCCAGGTGCTCGGTCAGTATAGAGAGAGGAAATGGCCCAATGCACCTCAGAATCAGTAATAGTGCCTTGGAGTGAGGCACTTTGCTCATCAGAAAGGTGTGGTAATAGTGTATTCCTTAAGTAATCTAAAATATTAGTATGAAGGTGGGGATCCATTTGGTCAGTGGACTACAAGCACTTGTAATAAGTTCTAAAGGACTCTGCCAAGTCCTGGAGTTTAGTAACTGAGTCCGAGCAGTTATCCAGTCTGAGCCCTCAAATGACATGGAGAGATTCTTGCTGCTGTAACTGCAGTGCTAGTAGTTTCCCTGCACACTTACCATGTTCCAAATACTGCACTTTTGTTCTCAAAATAGCCAATTCAGCTTGTTAATTTAATACAGTGACATATTTAGACCGAAGGGAGTTGAGGGTCAACCAAGTGTGCTCTGGAGTAGAAGGCGAGTGGGTAGCTTCTACCAGTCTAATCTGTAACAACAAATTGATAATACAATGTTGATGTTCCTTAGCTTTTTTAGAAGCAAGCCAAATACATTCTTCTTGGATTGCTGCTTTTGTCATTCCCCATAACACATCTAGGTTATCAATTTAGGTCTTATTAGCATCAAAAATGGAGTGTATATAACATCTTAAAGTATTGACTAGGTTGTCATCTCATAATAACTGATTATTAAAGAGCCAAACTGTATCTTTGTCAAGGCCACTCTTAATGGATACGGCTAAGCTAGCTGGGGCATGGTCAAAGAGAACTGTCCCTTTGATCTCACAAGCTATAATCTAGGAGGTGTTTTCTTGGTTCACTAACAAGAAATCCATTCTGAAGAAACAATTGTGTGTGGAGGAATAAAAGGTATAGCTGCATACTGACAAGTGTAACAAGTGCCATGGGTCTATCAGACCCAGGAGATCCAAAAATTTCCACGAGCCTTTTTGGGTAGGAGAAAGACCTTTATGGAGAGTACCTGATTAATTTAAGTTTGACTGGAATACAAGATTCCAATCCTTACCAATAATAATAGGGATATTAATATGTGGTGCCAGCAAGGAATCTAGATTAACAAAAAACTATGGATTATCAAATGTAGGACCATATACAGAATGCAAACGTACTTTGTGCAGTCCCAGTCCCCCATGAGTAAAAATATAGTGGCCCACTATGTCTTATATTTCTGAAATCAGATGAAAAGGAATTGACCTATATGCATTCCCCTTTTTTCTTAGTACTGTTCTCCGCTCAATAGACCTAACCTACCCAGTCTTGTATTAGGTAGATAAGCTGGTCTCTTTTAAAATGAGATTCTTGTAAAAAAGGCAATTTCTGTTCCCCTCTGCTTCAGGCATTTTAGAATGGCATAGAGGTTTTTGATATCCTGTGCATCTTTCACATTCCTTGTGAAAAATGTATAATGACTTTCTATTATATGAAGAAGGTAAATGAATAAGGTCACATATACCAAAAATAATTAACTGGGGCAATAATATCAGTAAAAGATTTGTAGCACTCCCAATCCTTCTATGTATGAATCCCAGAACAATATACACTAAAAAAAAAGTTCACAGATGAAATATGAAATAACAATAAAAATGAATGAACATTCCTTAAGCTATGCAAAAATCTAATAGTAGCTGTCCCGGTCCCTGAGACCTTCACTCCACATCCTATTGGTCCATGACTGATCATCCCCATATCTCCATGCAGCAGAGTAATTCTGATCTGCCCATGAAACATTTTGAAAAGCAGCAATTCCCAGCTATTTAGAGTTAGTATAGGAAACCATGGATCTAGGAACAAAGAGCCTATACATCACACTCTAATGCTATAAATTAAACTCTAAAAATTAGGGAACACAAATGGGAACTGTCTGGTTATTATACAAACATATAAAGCAGTATACAGTACGTTAATGGGTAGCATTCCAACCATGTAGACAAAGTATAGTACTAATAGAGATTGCTGACACTACATATGAAATAAAGAAAATTAATTTGGGCAGCCTGATCAATACTGTTGTACTGACAAGAGGTCCAGTGTCAACCAAGTAAAGAAGAAATTAAAGTGGGCAGCTCCAGACCCAGAAAACAGAAGTTACCCCTGTAAGTGCCCAGTTTTTTAATATTATCACAAAGTCAACGTGTTCTTATCACACAAAAGAACTGGCAAATCTGTAGTAGGTAAACAAAACACAGTATGAAGTTAATACTTTTTAAAGAGGTCCAGGATAGAACATAGAAACATAGACTTTGACGGCAGATAAGGACCTGCTTGGCCCACCTAGTCTGCCCATTTCCCTACCTACAGGATAAGCCACAGATCCTAGTTAACCAACATCCTATTTCTTCCTACCCCCCACAAGAATTGCTTTATGTCTGTCCCATGTATTCTTGAATTCTCCCACAGTTTTAGATCCCACAACCTCCTCAGGAAGGCTGTTCCACGCATCCACTACCCTCTTTGTGAAAAAAAATACTTCCTCACATTGCACAAGTACAGGTAATTCCACTTTTGATTGGTTAGCAATCAAAAATGTTTTACAGTTGAACGATATAGCAGCTAAAACTTAATACTGGTGGCTGACAGTTGGAAGTCAGCGGGTGATAAGCAGTCCTTTTTTGCCTTACTTGAAGTGGAAGATCATGCACTATCAGAATCTGTCTTTCCCCCCAAAACACCTGTTGTTTGCTCCGGAGTTGGGAGAGAATATGCTGACTATCCAGGAAATTTAAAGGGTGGAAGATCAGTGGTTGGGGTTCTGCCCCTTGGCTGGTCTAAGGGCTCTATGTGCCCATTCTATAATGTACTATGAGCTGTGAAGGGACAGATTTACAATCTTTTTGCATAGGCACTGTTTAAATAGCAGGATATCCTTACCCTATCTCCATTCAGGAAGACCTAGAATAACTAAATTGTCCTGACAACTGTACCCTTCTTGATCATCAAGGCTGTCTTTGATCCTTAGTATTTTCTGCCACAGGCTGATCAAGTCAGGGTCAGTCTTGTGGTACCAGTCTTCAGTGGAGCTTAATGTGGCTTTAAGGTCTCCTACACAGCAAGTCGGCTCAAGATGGCGGCTTGTAATGCCTTCATGTCATCTGAGAGTATTAGCGAAGTATCTTGGAGCGGTGTTAACTCCTGAAGGAATCATTTCATGGTTAAAAGACCAGAATCTGGCGAATTGCTCAGAGCTGAAGTAGTGTTCTGTTTGGCATGTTTCAGTCCTTGATCTTTCTCTGTAGTCAGAGGTGGTGTGTGACACACTAACTCTTGCTCCTGAGAAGTATCCATCGGGTCTGCCATCAAACGGTTCAATCAACAGTATTAAGCTTATGAAGATGTTTTCCATCTAAAAAAGAAGGAAATTAGTAGCAGAGAAAGCTTTTTGGAGCTAATTAAAGGTTCAGGCTTTCAGGGCTATGGAGGACAGCCAGTGTTATCCCTGGAGCATAACATGACTCTGAGAGAGGGAGATTCTGTCAAACAGACTGAAGGAGGTTTCTGCACTGAAGAATAACTTTGGACTTTTGGAGATGGCTGCTGAGCATGTCGCAGAGGCATTATCTCACAAAGCTCCTTGTGCATCATTTACTGCTAAGGAGACCTGTATCACCACTACTAAGGCCACCAAAAATGCAGAGTTTTTTTTTTGAGAAAAGAGGCTACCCTTTCTGGAGATAGAAAAAATACAGTCTGAGACTGCTGTGTTAGTAAACAGTGTGTGTGTTGGGGGGGGGGATAACCCTGTACCAGTAAACTGCTGAAGCACAAATAGGACACAATCTAGCACAGAAAATGACCCCTTAAAGAGTCAGTTTGAGTCTCTTTGGGGTGTGCTGACAGTATCTGTTTCTAGTGTTACTGAGCTTACTTCTTTTGTTCACATGTAAGCAATAAGGCACACACAGGATGATGTTAGTTTTATGTTAGTCATAACCCTCTATGGGTATAATTATGCAATGAGACTTGACAGGGGAGTGTTATGTGATAATGGCCCACCTCTGATGGGCTGAAGCATGAGGCAAAGCAGAATGCTTCCACCACCCAAGAAGGGCTGTTAGTCCATTATAACACACACACACACACATCCTGAAGTGCCTTATTGCCATTATGAAGCGAGTCACTTGTTGAAAGTAGGATACTTAAAAATATATATATATTTTTTTTATTGTTTAAATGCTTTCCAAAAAAGATAAAAAAATGAACAATCAGTGCAAAAAAAAAAGTTCAGTATTGTCATTGATTTGCCTGCAGCTTGCCAGTAGGTGGCAGCAAACTTCTTTAATGGCAGTAGTGAAGGCTGACAGAAGCTTTACTTCTTACTAGGGCAGAGCAGGCTGCAGGTGTCTGTTGCGAGGCAGCTGCCATGATGTCAAGTTAGGCCAAGTGGTTTGCGGTTTGTTGAGAAGCAGCTACACAGTTTAAAATAACTGCACTAGATGGCATGTTTGCAGGTGGGCGATGTGCAATTACGAGGCAAGCAATCAGAGAGGGTTAGCAGGAGGGGGAGGTGACATGCATTCACAAACAAAGCAGATGGAGAACATTTTTTTATTCACTTTAAAAATGAGACAAGTAGTTTTTTTCTTTGGTAAATATATTTTATTAAGGTACTACAAAAACAATACAAACATGAAGAGGTGTTATAGTACAGTATTGAAAGCATTACCTTGCATATTATATTTGCATATCACAAAGTACATACAATAGAGAATAATTACAGCAGGTTAAGAAATAGTAATAATCACCCAGGGCAGCAACCTGTCACATGACGGCTACAGTACCATCCGGTCCATCCAGTTAAAGAACCTAAAGTTCCTGTCCTTCACACAAATGCCACATACCACAGAACCCAGGAAGACAAGTTTAGGTGAAATAAGTGTAGTATCTGCTATGAGTCAATATTATTATTGCTTATGGATCTTACCAGGAGATCCCATGTTTGATGACATAGGGCCTCCCACTAAAAGACTTTAAGTTAAAAATGTTCAAGTTTCATACACTATAACAAGTTATTCAGCCAGTGTGCAGTAGTTGGAGGTGAATGTTGTGCTATAGTCTTCCAGGTATTAACTAAGGCTATACTCCAAAGTCCTTGATGGAATTCAGCGCCTTTCCTTGGAAGCTGACCAGAGCTTTCCCTCAACATGAATTCCATGGGGACTGAGGTAAAGCACAGTGTAGTATTTTCTCCATGCTCCAATGTACCTGGTACCAAAATGGGACAACTTTGGGGCTTGTAAGGGCCATATGTAGGAAATCCCCCTATTCTGTTTAGCACTTGGGGCACATTGGTGCTTGTGTGGCCTTGAATTGATGGAGTATTTTCGGGGTGAGGTAGGCTCAATAAATAAAATAGAATTGTATCATTCTAAGCCTATTTGAAGAGGAACAATTATGGACATATCTGATAGTGTAGTGCCATTCCTCTTCTTCCAGTGTCTGGCCTAGATTTTCACGACATTGCTCTTTCTCCTTGACCCTAAGTAATGGAGTATCTCCAATAAGGAGTTTATAAATAGAAGACAGTGGATTGGCATTTGGTTGTGGATGAAAGAGGATTTCTACAGGGTGGGAGGTTGTAATAGCAGATTGAGAGAGAAATTGCCTGACTCTAAGATAAGAAAAGAAGTTTCCTGTTTATAGGGAAAATTCCTACCTAAAGGAGCTAAAATGTTTAAAAATCCACCCCTCATATAAATCAGACAACCTAGTTAGCGCATTCCTTCTCCACCTTACCAACGCCCGATAGAGAGGCACATTATAACCTGGAGAGTGTTTGATTATGGCCAATAGGCCTGCCCTTAATGATATGCCAAGGGCTCATTGTATTATTCTGTGTGCATCTGCCCAGAGTCTAATCAGTTGGTGGGTGAAAGGGTTACCCCTACAAGGAAAGAAGAATTGATTAGTGTCAGCAGCAGAAGTCTGTGAAGGGGGGCATCAACATTTGTTTCTCCCTCCAAGACCATACAATTAGATGGTTTGCCCTTAGCACCCTCAGTCAAGATTGCCAGTTGGGCAGCCCAGTAATAGTATTTCTTAGCTGGCAGAGCAAATTGTCCCTTATTTATTGGAAGCTGCAGTATAGCTTTGGGAATAAGCACTGGTCTACTGCCCCAAATAAAATTGTGCAAAACGCTATTCAGAGATTTAAAACATTTGTCCAGGACTCTAATGGGGAGATTCTCAAATAGGTAAAGGCATTTTGATAAGATATTCATGTCTACAGTATTAATGTGGCCTACTAAGCTAAGGGGTTGTTCCTCCCATCTCTTACAATCCCCTCTAAGGGATGATAAAAATTTAGTGTAGTTGTCATGGTACAACCTTGTCCTGCTGTCACTGACTTAAATCCCCAGGTATCTGAGGGAGTCAACTACTTTCATATTCAGTGGGTTATCTAACAAAGCCTGATAGGATCCACTACCCACTGATAGGATCTCACTTTTTTTCGACCAGTTAATTTTATGACTGGAAATGAGGCCATAGTATGACAGGATTTGAAGGATTCTTGGAATATCCTCCACAGGTCTCTCCAGGAAATCAACAAATCGTCTGCAAACAGTGACATTTTGTAATGCAGGTCTGATGACTGGAACTCAAGAACTCATGGATCTGAACTGATTACTGTACTGAGAGGCTCCAGGGAGACCACATATAGAGGAGGTGAAGGGGAAGCCCTGGTGGGTGCCATGGGATAATATGAAGCTACGGGATAACCTTCCATTAACCAGAACTTGGAACATAGGCTGATGATATAGGATTGCTATCAATTTCACCATGTTATTCCCTAAACCAAATTTTTTAAGTGTGGAGAACATAAACCCCTACTCCATATGATTGAAGGCCTTTTCAGCATCCAGACCCAGGACTGCAGCTTCTTTGCTTGCTCACTGGGTAGCCCACCTCATGAGAATATGTAGGGTTTTCCAAACATTATGCTTACTCTGGGGCCTCTGTACAAATCCAGCCTGGTTGGGAAGAATTAACTGGTGTAGAATAGTCTCCAGCAAACCAGAAAGTAGTCTGCCTATAATCTTGTAGCCTGCTGTAAGCAGTGAAATTGGCCTATGTGAACTAAACAACCCAAACCCTTTCTGGTTTGGGAAGAACTGTAATGGTAGAAACCACATGGGGAACCTGCCTGTAGGCTTTCTATGATTATGTCACTAAGTGGTTCTCACATATTGACAGTCACCACTTTGTAAAAATCTACTAGGAAACCATCCGGTCCTGGGGCCTTCCCACCTCTTAGATGTTTTATTGCTGTTTTGATTTCCTCCAAATTAAAAACTTTGGTCTGGATTCACAAAAGAAAGTAGGGCAGAAAAAAACCTGCAAGTGTCTAAATATTGCACATCTGCAGGAAAACACACCTACCTGCACTGCGGTGAATTCATAAATCCCCCTCAGGTGTGGGAAAAATATCCTGCGGTTGTGAAAAAAAAAACGCACTTGTGGAAAATATGTTGTGGGGGAAAGTGCGATGATATACATGCAGCATCTCCTGAAAGCCTATTCACAACCAGTTTTTTTCTGCAGTTGCAGAAAAAATGTTACACACAGCGGAATGAGGTGTAAGTCTCCCTCAGCAAACTGCAGTAGTGCACCAGTAATTGGAATCAATTAAGGTGGAGGTGAGGCACAGGTAATAGCATCCCAGATAGTATAACTGTGGCTGCTGTTACAGCAACAAAAGCACTCATTGCCTTGATATGGCAACAGGCAACAACCACCAGACACAGTGCAGCCCATGACGGAGCCCCACAGGCAGTAGAGTCTGGCCAGTCTGCAGCGAGTGCTACCCCTGTAGGCAACAGGAACACCCCAGAGAGGGAGGGAGGAAATAGCAGTTACAGTCAGCCACTGTGGTGCCATGGTATTTCTGGTACCTGTGGTCTGCAATGGTCCCAGTTGAGGGACTGGTTGCTGGTCTCTTTGTGGGTGTGTTCAGCTTCATTCTATGGCAGCAATGCCAAAGTCTGCTGCACCAGCTAATTAAGTTCACTGTTGCTATGCCTCCTAAGCTATTTCTGCAGCTGTGGATCTGCAGTTGCGGATATTCAGCACTTGCTCAATTTCTGCAGCTGCTGAATTTCCACAGCTGCAGGGATTTTATGGAATTCCGCACCTACTCAAATTTTCTTTATGGATATCATGCAACTGCATTTCTGTAGTGCTGCAGGCCTTTTTCCCACAGCTGCAGGATTTTTGGTTTTGTTTGTGAATCCTGCCCTTTGTCTAGATTGTCCCTAACTGTGGGGTCAATAGATGGAAAGAAAGCCCTGGAGAGGAAAGACTGAATTGATGCCTCAGAAACCTTAAGATTCTAAGGTGTAGAGAGCCTGATAACACTCACAAAATCACTCCCCTTTCCCCTCATCAGTGCACTTGAGGCCACATTCGCATCCCGAAAACAAGCAACATTCTCAATGCTGTCTCTGTATCTTAGCTGCCATGTCAACATTTTAACCCCTGAGTCCCCCTCAGAATAGGTGTTGCCTTGGTTTACCAAAATATTCCATTCAATTTTTCAATTGGATAGCAGGTTGTATTCCCACTTTAACTTCTGCAGCTTAATATATCCCTCGGGGGAAAGATTGGACATATGCTGCTTTTCAGTTTGAATAATTTCTTGTTCCAAGTAGTGGTGGGTGAAGTGACAAAACTTCGCTACATGGAGTCATGCACGAATTTTGCACATTTCAAGAGGAGACGTGCAAACTTTTGCCCACGGAATGTCAAAATATTGCCCTTGTGACAGTGAAATTTCACCCACAAAATAGTGAAATTTCACCTTCTGTGGCCAAATTTCACCTTCCATGGTGAAATTTCACATTCTGCAGTGAAATTTTGCCCAGGAATGCTACATTTCGCCTTGGCAAAATTCTGCCAAATGCAGGAAATTTTGTGGATTATTCCACACGGCAAAATCAGCCACTTCAGCAAAATTTAAATACACTGCATCTCTAGTTCCAAGTTATTGAGATGGAGGTTTTCAACTTTCCGTTCATGGCTGGCATAAGATATAATAGCCCCCCCCCTCAGCACAGCTTTAAGTGCCTCTCATCTAATAGAGGCATATGTGTCTCCCCTCTGGTTACTATTGATAAATTGTTCTATTTGGTCATGGATGAAAGAAATTAATGTAGATTTGTGTAACAAAATGGGGTCCAGCTTCCAGGCCCTAGAAGTGGTGGGAACCTCTGAATTGTTTATATCAAGCAGGACCGGGGCATGATCCATAACAGGTATAGGGCCATGTTAGGCACTATGTATAGAGGCTGCCAATGACTGGGAGATACAAATAACATGTAATCTGGCATTGATGTCCTCAGAGTGGGCATAATATATATATATATATATATATATATATATATATATATATATATATATATATACAGTATATATATATGTATGTATATATATATATATATTTCCTGCCTGTGGACAACTCAAATCGCCAAGAATCTGTAAATCTGTAATCCGCTAACACATCCCAAAGTGCTTTTGTGTTTTTGGATGTAGGTGTTACCACCCTAGATGACCTGTTTAAGATGACCTCTTCTACTCAATTAAAGAGGGACTCCAGCCAAAAGTGCTACTTTGCATAATTAGAATAAGCATACACCAAATAAATCATACACCAATAATTAGGTTGCTGTGTTACTTCATTTTAAAGTTATGTGCTATTTTGTAACCCTGATTTCACTACCTGTTCAAAAAAGCCAGTTTCAGTGAAGAACTGATGATGATGTCATCTCCAGAACTCACAGTCTAGTCTTCCCTGTCAGAAAGCTTACAGAACCTGTTTCTCCAAAGTGTAAAAATCATGTGCAATGTTTTTTTCAAGTAAAAGAGGCAGCAACATTCAAAAAACATTTCTATAAAAACTATGTGTGTTTCAGGTTTTGGAATAAAGTTGACAGATTCATATTTTTAATGCCTGTTTGATGTGGTTGATTTATCCAGGGTAGAGATGCATCAAAATTGAATTCCACTGGTGAAGTGAACACGAAGTGTTTACTTTGCGTTGTCACTCTGCTATGCTGAGTGGCCCAAAGGAAAGGCTCACTTTGCCTTGTAATTATTACTTCACATTGTCATTCTGCCTAAATGCAAAGTAAGGTGGAGTGGCAACAGTATTGTCAGCCCTCAGTGTCCCCACCACACACAGTCACCAGAATTAATGTGCACCCACAAAATGCTACTATCTTGTGTTCAGAAAACTCCCCAGTGCTGATAAAGTGAAATGAGAGCACAAGAAACACAAATTCTCCCAGAATTAATGGCACACTCAGTCATGTGCTCAGTGGACATGGTCACATCACACACAGTCATCAGAATTAATTTGCATCCCCAAAATGCTACTGTCTTGTGTCCAGAAAATTCCTCAGTGCTGACAAAGTGAAATGACAGCCTAACAAGAAATGCAATGTCTCCCAGAATTAATGGCACACTCAGTCATTCACGCAGTGGTCACACACAGTCACCTGAATTCATTTGCATCCCCAAAATGCTACTGTCTTGTATCCTGAAATTTCCCCAGTACAGGCAAAGTGAAATGAGAGGGTAACAAAAAATACAAAGTCTCCCAGAATTAATGATGCACTGTGTCATGCGAGCAGTGGCCACACACAGTCACCAGAATTCATTTGCATCCCCAAAATGCTACCATCTTGTGTCCTGAAATTTCCCCAGTACAGGCAAAGTGAAATGAGAGTGTAACAAGAAATGCAAAGTCTCCCAGAATTAATGGCACACTCAGTCATGCACTCAGTGGTCACACACAGTCACTAGAATTAATTTGCATCCCCAAAATGCTACTTTCTTGGGTCCAGAAAATTTCCCAGTTCTGACGAAGTGAAATGATAGCGTAAAAAGAAACGCAATGTCTCCCAGAATTAATGGCACACTCAGTCATTTGTGCAGTGGTCACACACAGTCACCTGAATTAATTTGCGTCCCCAAAATGCTACTGTCTTGTGTCTTGAAAATTCCCCAGTACAGGCAAAGTGAAAAGAGAGTGTAACAAATAATGCAAAGTCTCCCAGAATTAATGATGCACTCCATCATGTGAGCAGTGGCCACACACAGTCACCAGAATTAATGTGCATCACCAAAATGCTACTGTCTTGTGTCCAGAAGATTCCCCAGTGCTGAAAAAGTGAAATGAGAGCGTAACAAGAAATGCAAAGTCTCCCAGAATTAATGATGTACTGCAAATGCACAGACAGATTAAGACTGCACTGAGCACTCAAGAGATGCAGAGTCAGATGCAAAGGCACAACAGCACCTAACCAGTGCTCTCAAGTCACAAATCCAAATCTGGGAAAGAATACCTTTTTCCTGTTGAGGGGGGTAGTGCAAGGCAGTAACAGTCCACTACCAGTAAAGATACCACAAAGTAGTATACAAAATTCATGCAGGTGCAATGGATAGCAGGTTCACACTGCTGCAATTACTCTGGCACAATAAAAGTAGTCTCATTTAATGGTATGCATCACACACACACTCACACTCACTCATACACACACTACTAGTATTGCGTAGTAAATTGAAAACCTTTAGCAATATAACCAAATGTTTTAAACAAACTGAAATTATATGCTGCTGCACCACTACAATCATCAAAAAAATTTCAAGAATTACTGAAAATATTACTGTGTGTACATTAACACAGTTATACAAGAAAAATATAACCAAAACAGGACGACTGCCTTTTTCTTCCAGTTACTCTACCTACACCACAGATATGCCCCTCCCCAAAGCACACTTCACAGTACACAGACTGACTGTTCTAAATTAACATTCAAAATCCACACACAAACAATAAACACTCAATAATATGCACATAGGAGGGTTTCCTACAATCGATGCACTAAATTTAGAGAAAAGAAAATGTCTCCAAAAGCATTTTTAACAGCTTTTAGAGGATTTGAATTGCAGAGCTCTGAGAGGAAACTGCCTCCATCTTCCACTACACACACACTACACAGAACTGAAGCTGTACATAACAATCTAGAGCCCATGTGACCTGCAATCCTATGAAGCACTGCAAATTCGCTTTGGAGCTCAATAACAAGGCAAAATGATGGGAAGTACATTGATTTCAGTGTACTTCACCTTAAAATTGGTGGAGAAGTTAGACCACACCTTGAGTACTGTGTACAGTACTGGAAACCACACTTGAAGAGGGACATACAGCTCCTGGAGAGGGTACAGAGGAGGGCAACAAAGATGATACGAGGGCTAGGGGATTTGACTTACGAGGACAGACTTGAGGAGCTCTGCCTGTTTTCATTGGAGGAGAGGAGAGACAGGGGGACATGATTGAGGTCTTCAAGTACCTCAAGGAATAAATAGGGTAAACATGGAGGGATCTTTAGACTAAAGCAGGGAGGCATCACCAGAGGGCATGGTTTGAAGTTGGAAGGTGGAAGGTGAGGGGAAAAGAGGAGGAGGTTTTTCACTGAGAGGGTGGTGGACCCTTGGAATGCTCTGCCTGGTGAGCTGGTTCAGAGATCCACAGTGGAGAGCTTTAAGAGAGGGTGGGACAGACAGAGAAAGTGGATGTATCAGATGATGGCCTGTCCCGGGGGGGTGGGGATGGATGATGGGGGTTTCTGGAGCACAAGGGATGGGAGGGTCTCGGCACCCAACTAAGGATCTAGGTTCGAGCAGACTTGATAGACCATAAGGCCTAATCTGCTGGCAAATAGTATGTTAGTAAGTGGTTTGGGGAAGGCAGAATAATGCAAAGTCATTGGTTTCAATGGCCTTTGCTTTCCCCATTATGATGTGAAGTACTCCACTTCACATTGCGGAGCGCTTCACCGATTCTGCGTTACTCTGTGAATCACTCTGTGGAACAAATTTCGGCCACTTCACCCACCTTTACTCCAGGTTGCTGAATGCTGAGTCAGTATCTCTCCTGGCTGCTGATGCCATTTGGAGTACTGTTCTACTCTGTCTGTTAGGAAGTTGTATTGCTACTAGTATTACATAATGCTGGTAACTTCACTGCTGTTTGTCAGTGTCTGCTTTATGACAAGTTTTAAAGAGCACCTTTCCCAGTCCTTTTGACTTTCATGCATAAATTACATTTTCTTGCACTGATTCTGGAATTGTTTTTCATTACTGTCCTCTGCTGCTAGTTTTTGCATTCTGCAAAATGAATGAAATGCAATTCCAGAATCAGTGCAAGAAGGGGTAATATATGCATGAAAGTCAAAAGGACTGGGAAAAGTGCTCTAAATATCAATCTCTGTCTCTCAACAAAATATTGCTCTGTTTTATAAGATGTCTTTTCCTAGCAGTTGAAACTTAGCCCCCTGTTCTTGTAAGCTTTACGTCCTGTCTTTCACAAAATGGGGTATTTTTTGCATGAAAGTCAAAAGGACTGGGGAAGATGCTGACAGCAACTCTGTCTTCTTTCAGTCCCCATTCTTTGTTACCAAGGCAGAAGATAGTCAATTTTACAAAAGAAAAAAAAAAACATACTAACAAGGCATCTGGATTCTGGCAGCGTAATGCATTGCTAACAGGGTGTATTGGGGAAGGAGAACACAGTATGTACATTGAGTACTGGTTCTTTTTCCTTGCAGAATTGCTGTGACTGCACTGTACTACACAGTGTGAGTTACTCCTCTGCCCTACAGTGATGATGCCATAGGGAGTCAGCAGCTGAACAGCAAAGGTAAGTGCAGCAGGGCTAAAGCAGAGATCAAAAGCAAATCCAAATTATGAAAGGCAAAGTAAGCATGGTCAAAAATAACAAATGTACACACCCTTTCAGATATAGTACTGCATATAATGACTACAAGTTGTGACTTTTTGGACCATCATGAAAGGTGCCCTTTAACAGGGGCCTAATATGTGTTCATTGCTACTAGTGGTGGAAGTGTTAGCACTGGTAAAATTATCATTTTAATGTGAAAAACAACATAGATAATTCTGAATGTAGTTTTTGCATTCTGCAAAATGAATGAAATGCAATTGCAGAATGTAACAGTCTGTCAGGGAGAAAACACTAGGGGCCAGATGTTCAAAACTTTGTGCCTAGCGCAAATCGATTGCACCACGATTGTGCCAGAGTACTATATTCAAAAGTACAAACAGCACCAGTGCAACTTGATAGTGCCAATGCTTTGAGATAATATATGTGTGGTGCAAAGTGAGGAGAGGGGACATGCAAACAAGTGCAACAGTATATTTAAAAGTATAGCATAGTGCAATGTGCCTTAGAGCAACATGGAGTGTGGTGCAAATTTCCACCCACGAAAAGGTGGTCTTAACGTCAGGCAAACCCAGGATGGGGGGGGTGTGGACACAGCAGCAACAGGGAACAAAGCTGTGTGTATCCAATGAAGAGGCAGTTTGGGCAGACGGACACCCTGGGCCACTCCATATGCATAGGCACACAAACTGTGGAATGTAATACCCCAACAGTGCTGTGAAGTATACACTCAAGTAAATGTTACAAATGAGCTAGAATAACACTTGCAGCAACAAACTATTTGTACAGTATTGTAATGTATTGTAATGTGTACCTAATGTGATATTTGTGTATTGTGTGTTGTTGTGCATTGTATGGGCCCAATTCTAGAAGGGTTATGTCTGGTGTAACAGTAGTTGCACAAAGTAGAATGGCGCATGTAGCAACTTACGCCAACAGTTGCGACATGCACAATTCTACAAAGTGGCCTGAGACATGTCGCAGGCCACTTGCGCCAAACAGCAGTTATGCCGCATAAACCCCCTGCGACATGGCGCTATGGGGTTTACAGCAGCAGTTGTGCCCCAGTCTAGAAGGGCAGCCAAAAAGTTCCCATGTCGGGATTCTACAAGAACCCCGGAGGAGAACCGGCAATGAAAGTTACACCAGCATTTAACTGGTATAACTTACGGACACCCCTGGGGTCCTGTAGACCCATCGGCTGTCCAGCAGTCAAGGCACGGTTTCCCACCTCCCAATGCCCAGCAAACCACAGAGGGGCCTCACAGGACTACCCATACCCCCATCACCCTGAAACACCCATTTGCAGAAGCCCAGCAGGGCAGCGCTGCAACCCCCCCCACCTGTTCCCCAAACTGCGAGTCTCCCACTGCAAATGTGGCAAAATGCCTGTCCTGGCAGTCTAGTTCCCCATCTACGTATATATATAACATAAACTCACTTTCAGAAGTTAAGTGGTCCCTCTGTGCTGTATGATTATGTGTTGTTCTCTTATTTCTTTATAGTTCATACGCCTCGCATTGTATAATTAACATTAGCCCATCAACCAGGTCGTTTCCGAACATCGTGAACACCACGATCACCACCCCGGCAGTTCTGTTTTCACCCAGTTACAGCCAGTTTTAGCACCTCACCAGTCTCTCAGATGCTGATTGGCACATCCCACCTTCACCTCCATGGCTAGTCGCGACTGAGTGCAGTATGAGTTTACTGTAAAGCCATGCTCAGAAATTAATTTTGAGCTTGTCTTTCTAGTAGTGCTCATCCTGCACTCAGTCGGTGGCTGGCAGTGGAGGTGAGAGGTGGCTGTGCCAGTCATCAGCTGGGGATAGGTGGGGGTGCTGGTGGCTGGCATGGCTGGGTGAGGGGTGGGGACCATTAGACTACCAGGGAATTGATCATTATTTATTTGATGATGTTCGAGGGACCGCTAGACTACCAGGGATTGGGTGAACAATATTTAATTTATACAGTACGGGGGCTAGACTACCAGGGTTATGAGAACAATATATATTTATACTGTATGGGGGGCTGCTTGACTACCAGGGATTAGGTGAATAATCTTTAATTTATATGGTAATGGGAGGCCGCTTAGACTACTAGGGATAAGGGGAACAATATTTATTATATACAGTTCTTGGGGCTGTTAGACTACCAGGGTATAGGGATATGTATCTGTGTGTACAGTGATGGGGGGCCATTAGTCTACCAGGGATTCTGTATATGCCGTGATTCGCTGGCGACTCCAGGGTCAGGCATGGGTGGAAGGGGTTGACCATGCTGCTCTGCTGTTGCGGCTTCTGACATGCTTGCCAGGTGCACCCGCAGTTTGGTGTACCTTGCAGCATGACACAAGTCACGGGACATTGCTGCGGAGACCCTGCCTCTTCTAAAATAGGGCGCAGGTTCATTGTTACAGTTGCAGGTGGCGCAAGTCACGCTTAGAGGCTACTTGTGCCACCCTTCTAGAATCGGGCCCTATGTCTTTATTGTACACCGTTGCATCTCAGCCACACAGTTAGTGTCTCTGGGTCATTCCTGACACTGGGCATTGGCCCACTGTACTTACCTGGTGAGCAAGGTGAAAAGAAACAATGAACAGAACACATACATGGCAGAGACATGCTGCACACAGATAGCATTGCACAAGTTGCCATCATCTGGTACCGGTACTAATCCTGCCAGGCATTAGTGGGTGCTCCAACACCCAGTGGACACCATGGCAGTACATCCATGCAACACACATCTCCAGTTCCCCCACTGGGGTACATGAACACAGTCCAGCAGACACATGCTGCACTGGGGGAATGTAGGGTGTTGAGGGAAGGGTGTACATGTGACCAGGCTGCATCACATAGTAGGTACTGCCACATGGCTGGGGCCATTGACACAGTGCACATTTTCCACTGATGGAACTGCTTCTGATAGCAGTTTGCTAGTATGATGGTATGTGTGCCCTCTCTGGGGCACATACAATACCCTTGCCTGGTATCCCCACACACACAGACAGCCATGTATATGGTAGTGTGGGGATCCCATGCCACTGGTGCAGTACATGAGGGTCATAGGACAGTATGACTGTGGTGTCCACTGTCAAACCACATCTTCCAGCTGTGCTTGTCACTGTGTGGATAGCACCAGCCACTGTTGCCTGACACACCATAGGCCTTGCTGAGTACCTCACAGTATTGCATACTATGGTACTGTACCATCTGATAAACACTGTGGCAGGAACAACGATTTGCATCTGGCATGCAGCACAACCACCCGTTCCTGTAGTGCTTCTCCTCTGGGCCAAATTAATATTTGCATCTGTGTCCAAATCAAGACTGCAACTAATGTTCTGTGAGCTGTGAGCACACAATGTATGTGGCAACTGACCTGTAATACCAGCCAGATCTATATGTGGAGCTGTGAGCACAGAAAGAAACGTGGCTACCAACCTGTAATTCCAGTCGGACCTACAGGAGGAGATGTGTGGATTATGTTATAGTGCTGGGCAATCCACATGAAAATCAGGCTGTAATGAGATGCTAATATGGCTGTTTGCCCATGGATTGCCTGAGTAGGCTCATTTGCATTGCAGTTTTTTTTTTTTATCACAACACTCTTTCTCCATCTGCGGAGTGGGTGGCGAGTCAGCCGGCCGCTGGCACTCGCACCCCCAGACTTAGTCTGGACAGCAACACATTCTCTTCCATGCAGGCTGGCATGCAGTCTCCCCCCTCATGGGACCTGGATCCTGATGCCTGGGGGGGTGCACCTCTTGTGTCCAGGGGTGCAGCTCATGGCCAACAGCAGCCATGACTGCTCTGCAACTTTCCACCATTTTTCTCCTTTGGAACCAGACAAGCAATGGTGTCAAGTGCACTATGTGCTGACACCCACCATGATCCAATCAGCTATTCCCTAGCACTTATCTGGAATTCTCTTCAAAGACCCTGAAATTGGATACCCTCATTCCTTTAACATCCTTCAAAAAACTGTACACTAGTCTATTCCCAGAATCATGCACCTGCTTCCATAAGGCCTAGTCCTCTCACACCCCCCTCCTTCCCCCACCCTTTTATGCTACCCCTATTTCTCTATCATCCTTCTAGCTTGTTCTCCAACCTACTTCATACAAAATGCCCACCAAGTCCAACTACCCGAGCTTTATCCCTACTATACTGTCTGTTTCTTTCCTTTTAATATAATTTAGGTTTATTGTCATTTTGCCTTGTATATATGTAAATATTTGTATATCTGTCTCATTCATAAATCATTGTATTTGTGTTCATTCTGTACCATGTTTTTGTGTAAAATTTGTAACCTTATATTGTTATGACCACTCAGGTCCATCTTGTAAATGAGCTATGCTCAATGATGTTCGCCTGAATAAATAAAGATTTTGATTGATTGATTGATTGATTGATCCAACCCTCAACTGTGCACTCTACAGCAATGCCCCTGGCTTCTGCCAGTTGCCGCTACAGAGTGATGTGATCCCCTTCCACACCCCAGAGCAAGGAGAGCTGCCAGGAGATGATCAATCCTACCTCTCCCCTGCTGACCCTCAATGGCCTGAGTCCACTCCCAAACCCATGTCACCAGTGTGCCACGAGGTGTGGGGTCTAGCGTGTCAACCCTCAGTGCCACTGCACTGACATTGCATTGCAGTTTTGAGTATAGCAAATGTTAACACCAGACAAACGTGACAGTGCCATGCAATACTGTAATGTTTCATTACATGATTCTGCAGTATTTGGTTTGCATTGTTGTGTGCAGTTGTGCTCCACTGCTTTGCTAGCACACACGTTGCCCACATTGTTCAGCCTTACCTCACTCCACCTCTGTGTACACTGGGCCACTGTTGAAGTTTGCACTGCTCTCGTTTTCTATATTCAGTGCTGTCTCATTTGCTGGGCTATTGTTGCACTGCACTCTCAGCCCTGTTTGCAAGCCTTCATTTGCACACTATATTAAAGTCATTTAGCCCTGGGGCTATTCTTTTGAATATGGCATGCAAATGGTTCTGGGCTAATTTTGCCTGTTGTGCAGTGCTAATTTTGCCCAGGGCAAAGTTTTGAATATCTGGCCCTAGGTTGGCTACTGCATAGAAACTCATAGTAAGGTTTCGAAACAGCATTATCTCTCCCACCCCCATTTACAGGGAGGTGGAAAAATTGTTTTATAGTGCCATCCTGAGAAATCACCTCAGTTGAATGACAAGTGTGAATAATCATTGCCTTCCACCACATCAGAAAATTATTCAGTCTGCAAAACTCAGCAGTAAAAACAGAAAATGTTGCTCACATGCCTTTCCAGTATGAAAAATAAACTGAAATTGAAACTAAACCTCACTGCAGTATGCTATGATTCAGCATTCAGCAACCCTGGAGAAAAGGACCACAACTTAAAGGCACCAAAATAAGTAAAAAAAGAATACACATTTGTCAACTTTTTTACAAAACATGAAACACAGTTTTTATAGCAATGTTTTTTGAATGTTACTGCCTGTTTTACTTGTGAAAACTATTACACGTGAACTCCAACCTTTGAAGAAACAGGTTCTTTAAGCCTGCTGACAGGGAAGACTAGGCTCTAAGTTCTGGAGATGACATCATCAGCATCTCTTCACTAAAATTGTTTTTTTTTGAACAGGCAGTGAATTTAGGGTTGTAAAATGACTTGTAACTTTTAAACAAAGTAACTTGGAGATTTCATTTTTAGCATGAGGCTGAGTGGGGCAATGCTGATCCAAATTTGGAAATTTAACAGTGCCAGAAATTTTGACTGCAGTCCCTCTTTAAGGTCCCAATATACAAACCTCGGTCCCTCAAAGTCTGCCATCTGCACCTTCAATTTTTGTGAAAATTCTGGGCATTCTATATTGGGTCCATACACAGAGCCAACTGCTACATTGTGTCCACAGTTCAGCTGAACCAGTATGAGAACATAGCCCCTCCCCCCTGGGTCTGTGCAGGTCTTGATGACTGTTCCAGGAAATCTAGATCTTAGCCAAATAGTTGCTCCTCGGGCCTTGGATGAGAAGTATGCACCAAACCACTCACCTCCCCAAATCTTGCGAATATAGACACCCTCCTTTTCAGTCATATGCCTCTCCCGGAGGCAAATAATATCTGCTCTTATAGCTCTGATTTTTGAAAATATCCACTTTCATTTAATATGGGACTTTAGCCCATTTATATTTCAACACATGATTTTAAAAGCTGTATAAGCCATTGTTAAAAGAGTAAATAATCTGATGTCTACTGGTGCTGAAAGCAGGTAAAAAGCCTGTTGAATGACTAGTAGTACCATTTTTACATATCATAACACTAAACACAACGTAACAATTAAACTGGACAATAGAAACAACCCCCTGAATAAAATCCCCCCTCACTCCCACCAGAAACCATTGGTCATGCAACCACCCCCATTTGAACACAACAGATTTTACAAAATTGCTTTCAGAACCATTGATAAACAAAAATATGAGAAGAACAGTATCTTCATGGTTAGCATGTATAACCATATCCCCTTCCACCCTTCTCACAAAATCCACAGTCCCCTGAAGACAGTAAGAAACCTCCAAACTTAAGAATGAGGTATACCCTGCCCCCTCCAAATAGGTAGCACACTAAAAGGTGTGACCTCCCACCAGCTCCTAAGCAGACTAGAGAAAACTGGGTTTCCTTGGCACCTGTATTCATTATATTGACATTAAATTAGCTAATTTGTCAGCACATAAGAGATCCACAGAGGAGGCCACCCTACCTCCCCTACCCATGCTATGGTGGAGGGAACCCTGCCATCCCAGTAGCCTAGGAAAGAAAGGCACTGGTGCACAGGAACAAATAAGGGCAGATAAAGCTGTGTATCTGGTGATATTGTAGTGCTGTAACTTAAGTGGCAAAACAAACCCTCGGAGAGGTACAGGCACACTGATAACACAGTAGTCCCAGTCCACAATTCCCCAGTCCACCCCAGAGGAGTACAAATGGGACCACAAGAGATTTCAAAGACTGAGTCCTTAAACTGGCCATGTGCCCCCCCTTGTCAAAATAGGGGTCATGCCAGTGATTATAGTAGATTAGATGCCCTCAAGGAGGACATTGGCCCAAGACAGACAATTAACATGATTTTAGAAACCCACTCCCAGATCTCCCCTAATATCCATTTCCATTCCCAACCTTAGGCAAAAAAAACAAACAAACACAGAAACTAGAAACTGTTGATATGCTATACGGCTATAGCATGCTTGTAGAAATAAGAGTTTATATTAGCTATACTGTGGTCCATTGCTGGCGTCAAATGGAGCAGACATCCAGAAAGTGCCATCCCTCTGCCAATTCTTGTAGCCCCAGCCACAGTCAGAGGAGTAGACCCCGGAGCCACCGTTGTCAGTCGGAATCATGAGCTGCAATTTACAGCAGTTGCAATCAGTTGAAAATGCCCTGAATTGCAGCCACAATTGAGAGCAGTTGTATTTGCATTAAGTCGACGATTCTGCCACAAATAAACTTGATAGCCTGACACTCAAAACTCATCTGGGACATCACCTCAGCTTCTCAGCAAATTATGTACCCTAGGCTCCTCGACACCAACCACCCACCAATGAGAGAGAGAGAGAGAGAGGAGGAGGAGGAGGAGCCAGATGTTGTGCGCAAACTGCGCGCTGTCTGTGAATACATGAGGTGGGCGGGTGTCCATTCAGCTGGGAAGCAGGCAGCATCACGTGAAGTAAGTCGACGAAAAAAGTGCAGTCATGTTAACATTTATTTAAATCTTTTTAAGCACCTAAGGGCAGTGTCAGTGAAGAATCAGACTGACTGTTTTGTCTGGTGTCTTCACACAGTGGGAGGGGAGTGTCTGTCACAAGCACAAGGTCTGCCAGGGCGAGGGCAGTGAGTCGGCCATCAACAGCACCAGTTGAGGACAGAGAGAGTGAGCCAAGGAGAGAGCTCAGAGGCCTAGAGGGACACTCAGGAGACCCACCACCATCCGAGAGACCAGAGGACAGAGAGAGTGCTTAGCTCTGGGCCCACCAGTCCAACGAGGAGTAGGTAGGGAGAACCGTGGCCTGAGTCGTGGAGTAGCGGACCATGGAGCAGTGAGCTTGAGAGGTGTGTTGAGTGTGTGGCTGTGCACCACGGTGGGTGGGTGGGGTGCAGGCAGGGGTGTGAGGAAGATGTGTCGCCAGGCCATTAGGCCAGCCAGACTTCTTGGGCAGTGGCAGTGTGGCACAGTGACTAACTCTGGAGGAGTGAACGATCGGCAACAGAGTTCAATCTGAGTGAGAAATGGCATTTGGCCACTAGGGTGGGAGCATAATAATTAAAGTACTGTCTTTCAGGCCTAACTAGTGCAGTAAGTAAGTGCCTTAGTGTGTGGTGAGCTGCGCGGGCCTACTAGGCCTAGGACGCTGAAGGGAGAGGAGGGAACATGTTTGAGTCAATGACGACTCGAGTGGAGTCAGGCAGCAGGTGCAGGCCCTACAACTGCTGGGCCTGCAGGACTCTGTCAGATCAGCACACACAGCAGTGCAAAAGAAAAAAATTGCATGCAAGCAGCAGCAGAACGAGGAGACTGCTCAACAGCAGCTGCCTTGGTCACTTTTTAATCTTGTGAGACAATGACTGGCAAGTGTCAAAACTAAGTAAAATGCTTTAATAAATTAATGCTGAGATGATGCATGATGGTGTTATTGCTCTTAATATTTTGGACTGAGAGACTGAATTGGATTTCTGCCCAAGGATCGGGCAGTGCAGGATTACCAATGCATATATGTAAAAGAAAAGAAGCAGTAGTACTGTCTGGTAGCATATAAGGGATTTAATTTAAATTTCAGCCATTTAGCTGTTGTGTTCTTTTTATTGGGAGGAGTGGGCAACTTGCTGAGGGTAAGTCAGGTGGTTTAAGCCTGACATGGACTGCAGCATCCTGACATGGGAACTGTAGGTTTATTTCTTGCACAACTATTGTTTATATTCTACAGTATATTATCCAGATTGCCATGTTACTTGCCCTAATAATAGCTCAAGTAGGCATGCCTTGGCTCACTGGGCTATGCTAGCCTGGCCTGCCCTGCACTGCTGCAGCTCAGCTGTAGTTGTCTGCACAGTGTATGCATCTTGGACTTGGTGGTGTGTATGTACAAAAGGAAAGAGAGATTATAGTGATTCACCGATGCAGGGCAGGAGTATCATAGTTTACTGCAGTATCTTACACCAGGGTGTAATGCTGCTGTTTATGTGGCTTCAGGGTGGGGTGTAGCATGATGCATCCACCCACAAAAGGGTCGGTTTATGTTATTTTGAATGAAGGGGTGTACTACTCAAAACACCATTGTCTGGTTATGTAGTCTCAGGGGTGTACTTCTGCTGCAGAAGTTAGTGATCCTTATCTGCCAACAATTTCTATGTTTCTATACAGGCCTGGGACATGCACAACTAGATCCTTAGAGGTGGGAAGAAGGAAGGGGGTAGCTGCTGGCCAGATAGGGCCAAAGGATACAGTTGAGCTTATGGACAGGCTGGATGTGCCTAGCAGTCCTTATCTGCTGACAATGTCTGTGTTTCGATGTAGTGCAGCATCATTCCTACACTGGATACAAGGCTGGTTATGAGGCTTTAGTTGCGTACTGCAGCACCTCACAGGTCTAAGGTTGGTTATGCTCTGTTGCTTAGGAGGTTTATTGGCATCTGCAGCATCCTGGATAAAAGGCTGGTTATGTGTCTGTGGTGTTGTACTGCAGCATACCACAAATGATACAAGGCTGCAGCAGGCTGCTTATGTGGCTTTGGGCCTGGGGGTGTACATTAGCATCCCTCAACTGATACAAGGCTGCTAATGTGGCTTTGGGGATGTACATCAGAATCCCACTCCCACTCCAGGGTCTAAGGCTGTTCATGATATGTGGCTTCAGGGGTGTACTGTAGCATAATTCTATCACCAGGCTGTACATGACTTTGGGGATATACAGAAGCATCCTCCCACATCAGGGCCTAAGGCTGTTTATGTGGCTTTGGGGTCAGGGAGTGCGAGGGTACATGATAAGTATGCTCACGAGGTATATAAGGCAAGCAAGAAAGCAAGGCCAAATCAAAACAACAATGAGAAAAATAATAAAAAAAATAAACTGAGGTTCTGTAGCATTGGCCCCAAGCAATGTTTCCTGGCTTTCTCATAAAGGGGGCAAAATAATAGTACATGTCTTAAGTTGTTAATCGCTTTTATTATTGCAATTGCAAAATGCTGTTTGAATGCCTGGTCGTCTTTGTCGAAAGTGGATGTAGTTACTTCCAAATAGTTCTAACCTGTATCTTGTTCTATACTAGTGTATTCACTAAGTAAATGATTGTGCTGTAAAGTTTTTTCACTAATGGCACTCAAAAAGTACTTCAGATTAGTACATAAATAAAATGCAGTGATGGTAAAGGTTGAAAAAATTGGTTGAATTTTCTTTAGTTAGTTGACGTCATAAATTTCAAACTAGTTGAAAAAATCAGTCATAATGTGTGGTAAGTCAGTCATTATTGGTTTTTCAACTGACTCCGGGGTCTGCACAGGAGAGGTAGCAGGAGTAGAAAAAGTAAGCTGGATCTTTAAGTCAGCCGTCAATTTCATACTCCACGGCTGCATCCGCAGCCAGGTCAGAGTTCTTCGGGTAAGTGTTAGCATGGGAATCCTCTCTTAAACAGTAAGAACACAGCAGAGCAGTGACCAGCCAAATTCACAGTTCAGTAATTAGATAAATCAATTCACGAATCAGGGGGAACTGAGCAGCCATGCCACGGAGACTTTTTATAGTGCATCACCTCTCTGTCAGGATGTTGATATAATTCCAAATTGCAGGGAGAAATATCATGTTGGTGGCACCCTAGAAAAGCAGACTCAAACAAACATCAGCTGGTGTTCTGACTTTGAGGAAAGTTGCCATTTTATAACACGTCCAGTCAAGGTGGAAAGCAACCTGTCACACTGCAGACTCATAACAGGATGATGACAGTTGGCAGGTTGCCATAATAACTTATATCACACAGTCATCAGGAAGACTACATGGCATGCTACATGGAGCTGCCCACCATGCCCAGCAGGGATGTCCAGTAAAGTCAATGATCATGTTGGGGAAGACAGTTGTGTTGAAATTAAATCAGAATCACCATGATCAAAACACATCCATATAGCCAACAAAGTAGTGTAAGTAGGAACTTGCTTTTGTAAAGATAATCAAAATGGTCTGCACAGCACCAACTGGGCAGAAGGGAGGAACCAGTCCCTTTTGTCATGCTGAAAGTGAGCCCATGCCTCTACCCCCAGAACATTAACTAGTAGTTTGAATGTCATGTGAAAGGAAACAGATTTCAGTCTAGCAGACACTCTGTACTGGGTAAATTAAGAGGAAAACACATGATTGTGCAACTGATCATACATTTCATAATAACTCTCACCTTTTAGAACATCAGGTAGGTCCAGTGCTTCTAACCTGTGATCTATCCTCCACTGATGCTTCTATCTCCCGGACATAGTCCTCACCTTCTTAGGGTTTATGAAAAATATTCATTGGGTGGCTCAGAAAAGTGATGCAGGGATTTGCTAGGCAAAGGGCAAATTCCCAACCCAGCCCATGAAGCTTTGTTTTGACCCCAGCAAATTTCTGGTTCTGCATTTGGAGATCCTGGGTGAAATCTTGGTATATTAAGACCCTTGCTTCATTGATGTCCAGGGGGGTGTGCCCACAGGCAACACACAGCATTTGCTCCTTTTCTGGGAATTGAAGGTATTTAACTAAATAGGATCTTGGTCTGCCACCTTGTTTGGGCTTTGGACCAGTTCGTTCTGTGAGCCCTCTCTATTTCAAATTGTGCTGCTGCAGGATCCATCCCCAGCTTATCTATTAGGAGTTGCTGAACAGCCCTTCCACCCTCCTTGCCCTCTATATTATCAGGAAGACCAATAATCAATGTGTTTGACCTCCGGCCCTGATTCTCAAGGTCATCCATTTGATCAACTAGTTGCTGAACCCTGTCAAGGAGAATATTGTGGTCTTGGGTGAGGTCTATGACCATGCCCTCCAGGTCACTAATGCATTTTTCAGCTTCATTGAGGTGGCGAGTGTGGATGGCTGAGGTTTCTGCCAGTTTGGTTACCATGGATTGAAGATGTGTAATCTGAGCAGTAATGTTAGCAAAGCTTGACTTGACCTCTCTCTGTACATTAATAAGCAAGGTTGTCACTGAGGCATCTTAATTAATCAGCTCCCTCTAGTTTCCTGCCTCCACTGCTGAAGATTCAAATACCCTCAGCCCTCGTACGAGCTTTAGTTGTAGAGCTGTCAGATTTACTTGCTTTCTCAAACTGGATGGTAGATTGCTTTTTGCCACTGCATCTCATTGCCATTGATATTAGCCATCATATAGAGTGATTTAACTTGTTACCAATGCACATTAACTGTATAACATTGGCAAAAATAATGGCACCCATTGAAGACACTCTAAAAAGCTGCTGCCATGTTCAGGTGCAAAACCATGCCCTGACAAGCAGAATACTGACTACAGTTACAGGAGCCCATACTCAATGGAATCAGGGGGGGATTTGACTGAAGCTGAGAGTGCAGGAAGTGTGGCTCCAGTATGGCATTATGTAGGACAAGGAATGTAAAAAAGCCATACTTGTGAAGGACAGTTTACTTTTCAATACAAGTGTAAGGATATCTTTTAAGTGCTATGTCCTGATTGCTTGGAGCTACTTTCAGCCAGGCTGTTGTGCTGTGATAATGGCCTGGGAGAAAGTACCTCTTAACTAATCAGGAGCCAGCATTCCTTCTATCCTTTTCATAATGTGGCATGAGGCATAGCCAAGTGCTACTTGTTTCTACAGTGTGATTAAATAATCATTAACATAACCCCTGGGAGTGTCTTATTGGTACAAACATGTTTTAATTCAAAGTAAAGTTGTACCCTGTTTAGGATTGTTTATTTATTTATTTATTCAAAAAGTCGGATTTACAACCTTTGAGTCATGGACTCATTTACAAAGGCACCTCGTTGTGGGGGGGGTAGACAGAGTTACATGGTGTGGTTACAACAGTGAGAACAGTACAGGTACAGAACATTAAACATAGAGTACACATAGGTTATATAATAATGTTACTTATAATAGGTTACAGTCAAATACTAGGTACCCAAGGGTTACAGTGGGGGTACAGCCCTGGACATACCTAGATAATACCTGGAGAGGGTGGACGTAGGGATGGGGAGTAGGGAGGGAGGGAGGGGGAGAGGATAGGCTGTCTGGAGGACATTGTCAAGTCAGGGAGTCCTGACAGGAGGATCCACAGTGGGATTAATTAGGTGCATCTACAGCAATGAGCGCTGAAGAGATGGTTCTGGAGAGTGAATTTGAAGGGACCAATTTTGGCAATGTCTGTGATGCAGGATGGGAGGGAGTTGAACCAAGCAGGGGCTCGGTAATGGAAGGACCTCTGGGCTAGTGAGGTTTTGGTTTTGGGCACCAGAAAGGTGGCCTTGACAGAGCTGTGGGTGGGGAGAGCCCTAGAAGAGATTTGTTGGTGGGTAGGCAGGTCTGGTAGTGCAGATGCTCCTCAAAGTTGAGCAGGTTGGTGGTGGAGTAGAACAGGCAAGTGTGAGTGTGGCTAGGGGCTCCAGTCAGGAGCCTGCAGGCCTTATTGATTGAGAGCTGAATTTTAGTCAATGTGGTATTGTCCACCGCAGCATAAATGGGCAAGCCATAGTCTACTAGTGACAGGACGGAAGAGGTGATGGCCAGCCGGAGGGCAACTTGGGGGAGGCCATCTCTATGCTGGTAAAGTAGGACCATCTAAAAATTTATGGTGGAGGATATGGCATTGATGTGGGTGTGGAAGGTGAGAGCTGAGTCGAAAGTGATGCCTAGATATTTGTAAGTGGTCACTTGCTCCAGTGTGTGCAAAGTGCTGGGGAGAATGAAGAGGGGGGCATTCTTGGCCTTTTTTTGGTGATGGGAGAAGAGCATTGACTTCTTCTTCTTTAGGTTAATGACAAGTCTGTGGTCAAGGAACCACTTTTCAGCTTAGTTGAAGGAGTGCTGGAGGGATACCTGGAGAGAAGAGGGATCGGGGTGGGATGCAAAGAGAATCACATTGTCGGCATAGAGGAGCATTTTTTGTGTGCAGGAGCTGGGGAGAGTGTTGAAGTAGAGGCTGAGAAGTACAGGGCCCAGAATGGAGCCCTGGGGTACCCCAGAACAAATGGGCTGGGTATGGAACAGGGAGCCATTTATCTTCACACACTGGGATCTAGCAGAGAGGTAGCTGGAGAACCAGGCAAGGGGACCAGTGGAAAAGCCAAGTTGGTGGAGGGAGTCGAGCAGGAGGGGCTGACAAACAGTATCAAAATCCTTGGAGAGGCCTATGAACACTGCACCGGCAAGGTTGCTGGAGTCAAGAGCAGAGTGCAGGTATTGAGAGAACTCCAGGAGAGCAGTAGTGGTACTGTGTCCTGGGTGGAAACCATGTTGTTCTGGGCACATTATGCCATATATGGCCAGGCATTCAGAGAGTTGAATAGACACTATTTTTTCTAGGGCTTTAGAGAGTGGGGGGAGGATAGAGATCGGCTGGTAGTTGTTAGGTGCAGGCCGATCTCCACTGTTATGTATAGAGGTGATTTTGGCTGATTTCAAAGCACTGGGAAACTGACTGAGGCATAGAGACCAGTTTAGTAGGTCTGTAAGGGGGACTAGGATGACATCCAAGACCAGGCAGAGGATCCTGGAGTCTAGAGGGTCACAGCTGAGGTTGTTGGTAACACATGAGGTGGGTGTCTGAATCACGGCACCATCTGAAATGGTGACGTGATAAGGGCAAAAGCCCAAAAGGTTAGGGGGCAGGGAGGGTGACCGGATGTGGTGGGGTGGGCGACCCCAGTGACAGGATGTCGCTACATGTACATACGCATAGGGGGGAGTGAGCACGGTGAGTGTGGCCTTGGAGAGGGTGGAAGGGATGTAGGGGGTGGTGCTGTGGTTGGCTGCTGAGCTGCGCCATGGCATTGGGTGTTGGCCTCTTCTGGAGTTGAGAATCCTTAAGTAGGGGGTTGTGGGGGGGGGATGTGGGGGGACACAGCCCTCCTACAGAAAGCAAGTATTTTTAGTCCCTGGCACCATTTTTCCATGCGACGAGGTTGTCAGGGTGGCAAAATTGTTGCCCTTCTGCAGTCACCCATATCACATAGAACCAGGTTGTTGCTACCAATGGTTTTTAGCAGGTGTGGCCTGGCTACATGGGGGATATAGTGTTCAGGTAGAAAGGAGGGTGATCCAAGGCAGAAGGGGATAGAGGTGGGGATTGGGTGAAAAAAAGTTGTTTGGGAGAACAGAGCTTAGGTCAGAGAAGGTAATAGTGAGGCAATCTGCTATGCAAGTTGGGTCTGTAGCGATGGTGCCTGCGATGGAGAGCTGTGATGGTGGAGGGAGCAGATCTTCCCATTAAGCTCTTGCATGCTGTCCCAGAAAGTTCAGGTGGAACCCCAGGTGGATGTGAGGGTGGTCTTATAGTTCTCTGCCTTGGCCTGTCTAATGGCCGAGGTGCACTGATTACACACTGTGTTGTAGGCTTGTCTATCAGCCAACTTGCCTGATTCAATAGCGATGTGCCAGAGACTATCACTATGCTTAAGTTTTTGGATAAGGGATGGGGAGAGCCATGTGACATTTTGTTTTTTAATACAGATTCTGGTGTGGGGGGTGAAAAGGTCACAGGACTTTTTGAAGGCACTGGTGAAGAGGTCTAGGGAAAAGTCAGTATCAGGTGCATGACAGATGGGGTACCAGTCCAGCACTGCTAGATGCAGTTTTAGCTTTCTGAGACTCCTGGGGCATAGGCACTGGCACAAGATGGCCTGGGACATAGATTTCGGTATGGAGGATGACCAGAGACAGAGGACAGGTGAATGATCACTAAGTGAGTCGGGGGGAACTTGATATCCAAGATTTTATGAGGGCGGTTCAATAGTATTACATCTAGGAGGGTCCTGCAGCCACTTGTCTGGTTGAATCTAGTGGGCTGGGTGACTAATTGGGACATGTCTAGGGCAGCGAAGGAGTCCCTGGTATGGGAGGCAGTGGTACCAAGCCAATTGATGTTAAGGTCACCTAGGATGAGTTGCTCATCTTTGTGTGGTAGGGAGATGAGGTAGTAGATGAGAGACTGGACAGCTGGGTTCTGGCTCCTCGAGGGTATGTAGGAGACCGTGTGGAAGAGTGGGCCCCTGGCTGGGTCAGGGGTAATTTTTAGAGTGAGGGCTTGGGCGTCATAGTCAAGCTTGGGGACAGGGAGCGTATTGCTTATAAGGGTATCCCACATGTAGACTGCACAGCCACCACTGCATTTACCAACTCGGTCTTCCCTGAACAGGGTGTATCCAGGGAGGGAAATAACAGAGTCAGGGGTTGTTTTGGAGAGCCAGGTCTCTACTAACACAATAATATCGGGTTGGTGTTGTACAACCCAGCACAGAAGTGCCGCAGATTTCTTTAGAAGGCTGCCTATGTTCAGTGATGCAATGTACAGACCTGCTCCAGAGTGGGGTATGGGCATAGGTCCAGGGTTTGGGTTTATATTCCTGGAAAACAGTAAGAGCAGAGTGATTAATCTAATTAGGGGATGGTGGTGACAAGGACCCTTAGTGTGCTGCCGATGTGAGATCCTGATAGTAGGGGTGCAGGGGATGGGTAAGGCACGGAAGGTAGGTATGGCAAGGAAGAGGTGGGTCCAGGATGGGTCCTGGAGGGCAGAGGGAGTGGGGGTGTTGGTATGTGGTGGATGCAGAGGAGTTGGGGGGTGTCCAAGGTGGGTGGGGGCTGAGCTGTTTGGCGGTAGCTTAGGGGAGAAATGCTCAGTGTGGAGGGTGGGGCAGAGGATGAGGGGTGGTCTGAGCCAGAAGGGTAAACGTGAGCAGGCCTAGTTGAAGAGTGATGGTGCCCGTTGTTATGCAGTAGGTAGCTGGAGGTAAAGAGGAGCCAGCAATGGTGTGCTAGCTATGAAATTAGCCGAAGCACAGGGCAATTTTGCTAAAATGCCTGGAAAGAGTCACTGTAATATTGCTTTACTGCATGGGGGTGGCAATGACACTAGTTCTAATTTAGTAATATCATTGAAAATTCAGCTACGGCAAAGGTGCCATCTACTGGGGTGGTTTGGCTGTGACTGGGTATGTCACCATAGGCAGTGGAAGTGTAAGAATTGAAAGGGTATATAGTCGAATTAGGGTGAGGTCCCTAACAATAGGGCAGGTTACAGCAGTAATTGAGAGGAGTTAACTGGAGTGGCTGGAGAAAAACATGACAGCAAATGTACAACCCTGTGGGTGAGGTTGGTTTAAAAAGGGGTGGTAAGAAAGTGGGTCAAGTCAGGTATTGAAGACAGGGAGGCCAATATCCATAAGAATGTGCAGCAGTGGAGTGACAAATCAGCTGCTAGGCTGAGGAAAGGGGCAGAGCAAGGGTCTATTTAATACTGTGAGGAGGTGAGGGAGGGTGGGTGAAATTCAGTCCAGAACACAGCACAGAAAGAGATTTCCCCGAGATCAGGAAGTGCCAGGAGTTGGAAAATCAGCCAAAGAGCAGAAACTGCCAATCAGTGTCTGACTCTTCCACTGGGTGTCCAGTCAAAACAGAGGCATTCAAAACCACGAGTTTTGGAGGTTCGGTGCGTACCTGAATCTGTCCGGGTGTCCGGGGGTCAGTTGAGCAGTCTGTTAGCTGCAGCTGGCTCATAGAGTGCCATGGGCCACAGCAGCAGCTTGGGAAGCCCGCTGATGGGCTGTGTGTAGAACAAGAAGGGAAAGACAGAGGATTAAATACAGCTAGAGTACAATAGCAAGCTCAGTGGAGGGCAGGCAATGGGGAAAGACAAAGCACGAGGTAGAGATGTGGCAAATGCAGGCCAATTATTTAGAGATAGAAAAGGAGTTAACAGGGAGGGGGGTTCTGTGCTTTGGCGCTGGGACATCTGAGTAGGACAACAACAGCAGCAGCAGGAGGGGGTGTAAGAGTAGGGTTTGTAGATAAGGCAGAGAAGAAATTAAGCTGTTTAGAGAGACAGCATTGCAAGTGGGGAGGAGAAATGAATAATTAGCAGAGTTACCAGTGTGGGACAGGAGTCACGGTTTGGCAGTAGAGGCAGAAATGGAAAAATGCAGCAATCTTACTCAGTAGCTAGGGCTAAGCAGTCAAACATCAGCTACTAAACAATACAGTTTGTCCAGCACTAGTCTCACAGCAGCAAGTAACACCGAGAGGCTAGACTAGAGGCTTGTAATAGACTAGCTAAACTGGCAGGTAAAGTAAGACCAATTGATGCATAACATAAGTAATTACATTTACAAAAATTCAGTCCAGAACATAGCACAGAAAGAGATTTTGCCAAGATCAGGAAGTGCCAGGAGTTGGAAAATCAGACAAGGAGCAGAAACTGCCACTCAGTGCCTGGCTCCTCCACTGGGCATCCAGTCAAAACAGTGGCATTCAAAACCACGAGTTTCGGAGGACAGGTAGATATCTGAATCTGTCTGGGGGTCAGTCGGGCAGTCTGTTAGCTGCAGCCAGCTCAGAGAGTGCCAGGGCCACAGCAGCAGCTTGGGAAGCCCACAGATGGTCTGTCTGAATCTGTTCAGAGATCAGTCGGGTGGTCTGTTAGCTGCTGCTGGCTCAGAGAGTGCCGGGGTCACAGTAGCAGCTTGGGAAGCCCGGAGATGGGCTGTCTGAATCTGTCTGGTGGTCAGTTGGGTGGTCTGTTAGATGCAGCCGGCTCTGAGAGTGCTGGGGCCACAACAGCAACTTCAGAAGCCCGGAGATGGGCTGTCTGAATTTGTCTGGTGGTCAGTTGGGCAGTATCTTAGATGCGGCCGGCTCAGAGAGTGCCTAGGCCGCAGCAGCAGCAGCTTGGGAAGCCCGGAGATGGGCTGTCTGAATCATTCTGGGGGTCAGTCAGGTGGTCTGTTAGCTGCAGCAAGCTCAGAGAGTGCTGAGGCCACAGCAGCAGCTTGAGAAGCTCACCGATGGGCTGTCGGAATCTGTCCAGGGGGTCAGTCGGGCAGCCTGTTAGGTGCGGCTGGCTCAGATAGTGCTGGGGCCACAGCAGAAGCTTGGGTAGGGATTAGATAACATTATCATATCTACTTTACCTTGGATTAACATATGCCTATGCCTGACAGACAAACTGAAAGGATATTTTTCAGAGATCCTCTTAATACACATGAAACTTTAAATTTGTTTTAATTGTGTATTGAGCAGTAAAATAACTTTCTTTTTATGAGAGTGCTGCAGTGTTCAGAAGTAATCATTGCCAATACAAAATCACACATGCCCACACAATGCCAATGGCTTGTTCATCTAATCTTTTTTTTTTGTATCCGTAGCTGTTGAAAAATCTGGAAATGGTGGGGGAAGAGTAGGTGGCACATTGTCCTCTGAAGCCACTGGCAGAGATGGCCCTGCAGACTTGTTTCAGGGCACAAAGAAACCACAGCTACAACATTCTAGTATGACATTTGCATAATGTATCAATGATAAATAATTTAATTTCAGCTGGGAGGGAAAGGGTCTGTAAGACCATCTTGTTGAACCTTATCACACTTGATAAGCATGGATGAAATGTGACTTGTGCAAACAATTCTGTTATCATTATTTTGTCCTTTATAATGACATGTTGATGAGGACCTTCCCCAGTAAGGTCAGGCTAGCCAGTCTGTATTTGCAACTTGCACTGGCAGCTATTTGAGTAAGTACTGTACATCTTTTATGCTTTCCTATGTTTTCCATCACTATTGGACTTGCATAACTGTCATAAAGGTCAGGATGTTTGCTATGTACCAGGGAAGGCATGGATTTGCATGATATGTTGTGATGATGACTGCATTGCTGGTACTATACTTGGTGCAGAGACTGTACAAGTTACTCTATAATGAATCTCATTTTGTTTTTGCCTGCCTTATTTCATTTGCCATGTATACTCTCCCTTAGTTAGCACCTAAAATGATGAGCCTTTGATCAGTGTGCCTTTCCTAGCAGCAGTGACCACTATCTAAATAAATTAATTGATAAATAATTATGATAATGAAGTGACCATTGTGATGTTCCTGGTAAAAGATCCTACCATCCCAAGGGGGGGCAGCACGTGTAGAAAGAGCTGAGTCATTTGAGTGATGCCAAATGGACCATGTTTTCAGCAGAGTATACTATTATTTTCTCTCTCTTCTAACAGAGAAAAGAGGCTTGATTTGCAAGTGCCCCCATTTACCGCAAGCTCTGGATGTGCCAAAGGTATGGTGCATGGCACTTGTGTTGATCAGGATTTTCAATGCCATGTGCCAATTGACATAAGTTAGACTAACTTTTTCTGGTCTACCTTGTGGCAATCCCAGAGAGCTTTGTTTTATTTAGCATGCTATAAATATAGAATAATATATGGGGTGGTGTGTGTAATGAGAAGTTTACACACACCTGAGGGGTTAGATGCTCATAAACCCCGAGAGCAAAGGTTTATGTTAGCATCTAACTCCGAGGGTGTGTAAGCTTTGAGTTTAAACACACCACCCCATATTTTATTTTATATAATTGCTAGGTTTCCCCTTTTCACCTCAAAAATTATATAAAATAAAGTTTCCAGTGTATTCTCGGTTAGGTTTCATTTTAGTCCAGTGCTGAGATTTGCCCTATTTTCAAACTGTTCTTTTCCCCTTTTTAGCAGATTTTGGGGCATTTTCACTGTATATGAGGGAAAAAAGGAAAATAACTTACCGCCGATTTCTTCTGGCAGTTCTGTTTCGGGTGACATGCAAGCGGTGAGTGGTCTTGAGTGGTCGCGCTGCTGCATGAGCATGCGCACAGCAAGGGAAATCATGCTCATGTTTGCCGTTATAAACACTGCTTTATAACGGCAAATTACACCACAGTTTCCCTATGGGGAAAAGGGGAAGCCAGTTATTATTGAGTTTTCAAACATGCGCATCCAGACATCTAATAAACTACAAATATTTCATAACACAATAATGCAACATATAAAATAAGAGAAAACAAAACCCAACACAAAAACACAACTTATGAACATACAAACATATGAAATTGCCAGCAGAAAAAGGTTCACAGGTCTATCAAGTCTGCCTGATTGTGCAGCTCTTAGCTTCATATCACTACAGCTTATAAAATAAGAGGAAAACAAAATCCATCCACCCTCCCGCCAAGGAGTGCCATTCACTTGTGCAGCATGGTTGCACAAATCAAGGATACCAAGCCAAAGCTATACTATATATTATAGTGGTGTGATAGTGCCACTATATTTCTGATTGAGTAGGCAGTTTAATGTTGAACCCTCATTTTTACACTCTAATAACTTTTCAACTATTCAATGGATTTGCGTGACGTTTTGCATGCATGGTGTTGTGGGGCAGATCTCTGGATCTGACAATTTTTTTTCTGGTCAGATGTATGGATCCCAAGATCTGGATAGTGCAAAAAGTGAATGGGGGCTTTGCTGTTTTTAAGCTTTTATTTATTTACTTGCACCCAGACAGTTCGGAATTTTTGTCTGAAGATTTTAGGGTAGAAAAAAAGGGATGGTCCACAAATGTGCCATTTACTGGTTTGGTGAAAAAATATTAATTTGTTTCAAAGTTATTAAATTATAAAATGTTGGTTTTCAGCATGCTCATTAAGCACTTCAAGATACCATAGCTGTATGAAATGAAAAAGGAACCCTTTTTCGTATGAGGCCAATCCTTTTTCGTGAGGAAAAAAAGCTTTTTCTTTTGACACCATCTTGTTTCCATACAGTATTTTTCAAAAGAAAAAATCAAAAGCCACAAAAATGACATGCTGGAGAGAGAGAGACCAACCCATCTATGTGGCTCATCTCAACCCTGTTAGGTGGATTCTACATTTAACTGTTTGAAAATTTACCCCAAATGCATTTTGTTACATTTTAAATCCTTTTCATGACTCATTCTACTTTTTTTTGCATTTGGACTCAATACAAAAATGTCCATATGTGAACTGAGGCCAAACAAAAATGTGTACTTCCCTGCTGTCTAGTGGCACTCCCTCACCCCCGGTCTCTGTCTCCATTAATCATTTATTTCTCTGGTGTCTATTAGCACCCCTACTTTCTGATCACCATCCCATTAATAATTTGCATTTCTTTGGTGTCTAGTGGCACCCCCACCATTCAATCACCGTTACCCTTAATAGATTTTCTATCCCTGGTAACTAGTGGCACCCCCTTCTGATCATCACCCCCATTAGCAATATATATTTCCCTGCTGTCTAGTGGTACCCCCCACCCTTCGATGGCCATCCCATTGATAATTTGTATTTGCCTGGTGTCTAGTGGCACCCCCACCCTCTGATCATTGTCCCCATTAGTAATATTTATCAGAGCTAGGAGGCTGTGAGTCCCATAAATGCCCCTATGATTAATAATAGCTAATTTTAAAGTCAGAAAGCATGAATTTAGCCAGTCTGCTCTTAAATGTTAACGTAGAATTACTGATGATCACTTTGAGGGGTAACACATTCCAGAGATTAATGGTTCTTATAGTGTAGAAATATTTTTGTGTTATTAGGTTAACATTTCTGCCTTGTAACAGTAAGGGGTGGTCTCTGGTGTTCTAGATGTTATTTTTAAATTTCAAACCCAGCATAGCCATTAAAATGGGGTCCTGCATAATAATATGCATAAAAAAACGGTTCCCCCACAGACGTCTAGTTGATAATGACATTAAATTCAATGATTTTAATCTGGATTCATAAGGGGCATCATATAAGCCTCTAATAAGTTTTGTGAATGTCCTTTGTACCTTTTCTAGTTGTGTAATGTCATATTTCAGGAATGGGCACCATAACTGTGAGGCATAATCTAGATGTGGATGGACGTATGCTCTGTATAGTGGCATCAGTACTTTGTTGACTCTTGATTTAGTGTTTCTTTTTATAGATCAGATTACCCTGTTTACTTTTTGAATAGTCTCGTTAATCTGGGAACTGGTAACAAGTCATTTGTGATATGAACCCCTATATGCTAGTTAGTAACCTATCATCCAGTTTGTATGTTTTGCTTATGTTGTGGCACTCTCCACCCTCCAATCACCATTCCCATTAACAATATGTATTTCACTGGTGTCTAATGCACCCCTCACTCTCCGATCACCATCCCCATTAATATTTTTTATTCCCCTGGTTTCTAGTGGCCCTCCCATACACACTTTATGATTGCTGCCCTCTGTAAAATAAAGAAAACAGTCCCTCAATGTCTTTTTTTAAGCCTGTAAAAATGAAAATGGTCCCTTACCGATCTGACACCCCATCCTGACCTCCCACTGAGCACCAACCCCACACACCCTACACACCCTCACTCACCTAAACAGCTTCTAGGTTGAAGATCCACTATCCAATCGAAGACACATCTTATTGCTGGAACCACCAACTGCAATAAAAGAAACTAAGGTAAGTTCAGTTCAATGTATTTCAATTGTGTTTTCAACTTTGCTGCATAAGTTTGCCATTTTTGCATATTTGTACAACAAATTTTCAACATGGCCATTTTGAGAACCCACCTCATGAACAATATTGGTGGAATTATGCAAAATCCAGCCCAAAAGGTGATTTCATGGTCGGTTGGCGAAATCACCTTTTGGTTGGGATTTGAAAATTTTCACCACTCATTTTCATGAGGTGGAGTCATAAGAAGGCTATGTTGAAAATTTGTGGTCAAAATATATAAAATTGCCAACATCATGCACACTCATTGAAATTTTGCTATACTCCCTCGTAACTTTGGTAATTCTAAATATTTTGACTCCAAATTTTCAAAATAGACATTTTTTAAACCACCTCATGAACATGACAGTTGTCATTTTTTTCAAATAATGCCAAAACTCTGGTTTCACACCTGTGGCACATAGTGATATTCCAGTGCTACGGAATAACATTTGGGTGGGGATTGGAAACTTTCATTACCGGGTTCACACAGAGGGGTAATAAGAAGGCTAGAGTGATGGTCAATTGTGTGGGAGATGAAGTTTAATGCAAAGAAGTGCAAGGTAATGCACCTTGGGAAGGGTAACCCTCAGACAGCACTGCCTACATTGGCTAAACTTAGTACCACTATGGAACAGCAGGACCTGTAAGTCATTATCTTGACACCCTAAAACAATAAAGCCAGTACAACAAAGAATACAGCAAATCAAACAAGTTGTTTGGGTATATAAGGAAGGGCATAGATAGCAATAAATGGGAGGTGATCCTCTCCTTTATTGATCTCTAGTGAGGTCACTTTTGGAATAATGTGTCCAGTTCTGGAGCTGTCACCATAGAAAGGACAAGAATCGGCTAGAGGCTGTGCACAAAAGGGCAACAAAAATGATACAGGGCCTCCAGGAAGTCTTCTATGAGGAGTGACTGAGAGAGCTACATATGTACTCATTGGAGACCAGAAGAGAGGGGGAGTATGATTGAATCTTTTAAGTTATTGAAAGGCATAAATTGCCTCACACAGAGCTATTCATACAGTAGAAGCACCAGCTTAATGACACATGGGCATTAATGGAAACTGTGGGATGGGAGCTTCAGGAGGGCTGTGAGTAAGTGCTACTAACCTGAAAGGGTAATGGAGCCATGGAACAGTCTACCTGCTGAGGTGGTGGGTGCAAAGAATGTGGAGGGTTTCAGACATGAGTGGGAGAGAATGAGGGTACCGTAAATGAGCATCACTCCAAGTACTGGGCCAGGGAGGGATGAGCTGAAGGGGAGGAGGTAGGTAGGATTGATGCTAGGTGATGGAAAACTTCTGGCAAACTGAATGGACCCTTGGACATTCTCTGCTGTCAAGTTCTATGTTTCTAAGGTGCAGACAGCTAGCCAAGTTACCAACTGAGAGGGAACTACTGCAGCTCTTCGCCATAAGGCTTCATCAGGGGGCAGAGATTTTAAAGATTGACAGTACTTATATAGCCCTAATCTGATGACATCATTGGTCTAGCAACCAATCAAAATACAAATAGTGTAAATTCAAACAATAGTAAAAACTCTTTTTTTTGTGATCAAAGGTTGAGTGTTCTAAACTATACATACAGAATGGTACATGTTTCTACACTATGCTCTATCTTGATTACTGGTTACATATATTCACTATCTAACCTTCAAATGCATTTGCATGCTAGTAAAGTCCATTTTCAAGATTGATATTAAAGAAAGCCACTTGGCTTTCTTTCCCTCTCTCCTGTGATTGCCCCACTTATTGTTTGTCACTGGAAATCCTGCCCATCTACAGGAGCAAAGTCAAGTAGCACCTGTGCTCCAAAAACACCAAGAAGACACTCCTTCTGTTCTAATAGTTTTAATGCTGAATGCAAACAATGAAAAGAAAAGAGCACAGATGTTAATCCACTGCCATAATGCACCGGCACTTAAGGTGGATACCTCTTCATCAGCGTGTGTTGATTTTTTGGAGAGACTTGATGCATTTATATGCTGTCATCTAATCAATAAACATGGATTCTCATTTACATAAATAAACAAAAAATGCAATTTATAAAAAATACATAAATCATTATGAAAAAATAGGAATGTTTGCATAAATACCTTTGTATAGTTATACAACCCTTCTACAATATATCATTTTATCCTTGCATGTTGCAATCATTATTGTTACAGCTACCTGGCACACTCTGTAACACTACTGTGAAAGTTAGACGTAGAATAGGCACTATGTTGTTGCAATCAGTCAAGACATAGATGATCAGCAAGTGCCATATTCAGCATTTATCCAGAACAGTTGCAAACAGGGCAGTTAAGAATCGTATAACCTAAAACATAGAAAATAAAAAAATACACATGAACAGCATGAACAAACATAAAGAATACTTTACATTCATACATAACGATCCATTTACTTGGACCAAGTGAAAAATACCACAAACACGTGTGACTTATCCTTGTGTCTAAAATCTAGGAAAACTCCCAAACCTTATTTGGCACTTGAGATTACTAAATTGTATCAAATTCCCAGTGCACTCTTTTGTCATTGCATGCCTTGTTAGATATGGGTGACAGAATATAAGGAGTATGATTTGAAGTTAAAGAAGAACCTGCAGATGTATGTGAGTGAATTAATAGAATGAAAACAGTGCAAGCTTAAGAGAGATGAGGACGATTTTAATAAAGGAAATATACCTAAGTGGTGAAAAGAAATGTCTAAAAGAAAGGAAGGAGCAAAAGCAGAGTCAGATTGTCTCAAAATGAACAAAACAAAAAATAGAGTGAGAGCCCAAAAGAAAACCCACAGGGTGGTGCAGGTTACTCAGAAGCAAGGAGAAATAATAATTCTTAGCACTTTTTTTAGAGAAACAAAATGAGTTACGAAGGAAAAAGAAAAGAACAAGAAGAGGAAAAACAGGCTGCGCAAAAAGACAGAGACAGACCATTAAGGTCAGGAAAGAAGAAGGCTTATAAATAGTTAATATTTCTAGGTACCAACATACAAAAGCACAAGAAGCCATTCTCAGCTGTGGACTTTCCATTTCTACCTTCTCCTAAAGTAAATAACTTTCAGGTGGTATTGGATTTAAGGACATTTTTCAGGAAGCTCCATTTAAAGTTATGTTTTTGAAAACAAATTTTGTGAAACCATGGGATATACATAAGAAATGGTACTTGATTCAACTCAGCTGAGGACACTGATTTGCTTATTAGAGCAATTTGAGGCACAGATGAGGGGATAAAGAAACAGGTAATGTTGTGGATGAAATTCATGAGGATTCCTTGAAGGAACTTTTGTTTGATGAAAATTAGTCACATACAGTACATTGACTAATATCAGGGGCACACACAGTGAAGTAGAAAAACAGAAATGCCAGAGGAAACAAAAGTTCAGAAGCAAATCTACATGTTCTCCTTCAATCAGAAATCCTGCCTTAAATGCTTATGAACAAACAGGAACACACCAAGTGCAGGAACTATTGCAAGATGCTACACTCCCTAAGAGGTTTAATTTGCCATCTGAGGAAATGCAAGCACTGAATGAACTAAATGAAAATAAGAAGTTGGCAATTAAAACAGCAAATTGGGGGGTGTAGTTGTAATGGATAAGTAACATTTTGTAGATATTGTTAACAGTCTGTTAGAAAACACTGAGAATTACAAAAGTTTGAAAAATAATCCCATGCAAAATACCAACAAGGAGCTGTTCTCAAGTCTCACTAGAGCAATTGCCAAGGGGAGAGTAACAGAGGATGAATTTAAGTATATTTAGGATGAATATCCAGTAATGCTGGGGTTTTACATTTTACTCAAAGTGCATAAAGATTTAAATAATCCCCTTGGGAGACCTATACTGTTAGGCAACAACTTCAGTATTGAGAATTTATGATGTTTTGAGGATTTTCTTCTACAAAAACACATTAATAAGTTCCCCTCATATTTGAGAACTACAGCTGACACAATAAATATATTTGAGTCATTTGTCTGGCAAGAAAATTATATGTGGCTGAGAATAGATGTAGAGTTATTGTGTACATCAATTAAACATGATCTAGGAATATGAGGTTGTAGATTTTTTCTGGAAAATGATTTGGAGGCTGTTGATACACCAATAGATTTCATAATAAGGCAATTATGGTGGCGGTTAGGAAGAAGTAGGCTGTTGGTTAACTAGGATCTACAGCTTTTCCAGCAGTTAGGGAAATGGGCAGACTGGGTGGGCCAAGCAGTCCATATCTGCCATCAAAGTCTATGTTTCTATGTTTCTATTACAGCATTAGATTATATTGTGCCACACAATGCCTTTGAGTTTTAAGGTTCATATTACCCACAGATCTGTGGCACAAGCATGGGTGCCAGTATGGCACCCAGCTATGGTAATCTTTTCATGGGATGGTGGGAGATGCTTAAAGAGAACAATAAACATGAGAACCCATTTTACAGATATATTAAAGAATGGGATCATTATATTGATGATTGCATTTTTATTTTTATTTATTTATTTGTATTTCAGATGACACCTTTGAGCTGAAGGCCTCTTTTACAAAGGTTCCACATCAAGGCAATCAGGACAATAAGGTAAAAAACATAACATGATCATTATAATGGAACTTAGAAAAAAAAGACAAGTAAGGTTACAATAATAGCAGCCAAAGGCATTGTCAAGGAATTGTTTTGTGAGTTAATTATACAGTACAAGTCATAGGTGGCTCAATGAAGCTTTGCTAGGAGTGGGTTAGTGGGAAAAGAGAAAGAAGAGTGGTGGTGAGGGGGTGGTATAGGAGAGAGAGAGGGAGGAGGGTAGAAATAGGGAGGGCATTGCGTTGGGTATGTGGTAGATGGGAAATAACCAGGGAGGAGGAATGGGGGGATGAAAAGGAAGAGGAGACGCATTTATTTGTATCTGGGAGGATGAGACTAAAATCCCTGAGTTTTTTAAATGGCTGAATGAAAATAATTTCAACTTTCAGTTTACTTTTACTGCTAATAGAGATAGATTGGAGCTATTAGACCTAGAATTAATAGGTAGAACAGGGAAGGTAGTCTCCTATAAAGGGTTCAGGAAGAATACTGCTACAATTTTGTTATTAAGAACAGATAGAGCCTACCCCGGAAGTTGAAAGAATCAATCCCGTAAGACCAAATGCTGCGGCTACGTAGAAACTGCAGCAATGTGGAGGACTACAAAGAGCAAGCAGTGGAATGAAAAACAAGATTTTTACCCAGAGTACATGATGAAACATATTTGGAAAATGCCAGGCAAAGGGCCTTAGATAAGGATAGGAAAGAATTGCTAACAGGTACTGAGAAAAGGAGGAATATGATATGGACTTCGCACTAGCAACATTTGTAACAGAATAAAATGGTCTTGCAGGGAGGGTGGACAATATTGTTCATAGAAATTGTACAATCCTGAGAAGCAATAGGTTTATCAATAAGGTGGTGGGTCCCAAACCAAGAGTTCTATTTAAAAGAGCACAAAATATTAGCAACAGTGGTACACAGTAGAGTTAGCATGGAGCCAACTGTGATAGTAGGATTGTGGCTCCCTAAGCAAGGAGGTGGCTTTTATAAATTCCATTGGTGCAACATTTGTAAGTATGTCTTGCCAAATAAACAATTCATCATGCACCCAGTGGATAATACCATTTGAGTTGATGTAAAAGAGTGTATACTCCATTTACTGTTTACACTCTATGGTACACATGTAATCTCACCTATGTGGGTCGGACTACCAGACCATTAAAACAGAGAATACAAGAACATATCAGATCCATTGACAATGGCAGGAGGATACTCCAGTGTGAGACCATTTCTTTAACCATTATGGCTATAAACCAGATGACTTAAGGTCTATGGTGATAGAGCATATCCCAATGATGAAGAAAGGGGGTAAAATGACTGATGTGTAATTAAAATAGGAGAGCTATTGGATTTTCTCACTTAACAGTGTTAAACCCTTTGGACTAAATGATCAATGGGATATAAAACCCTATTTGTTCGAGTGAAAAATAATAAGTAGAAAATTAAATAGTAAAACAACCAAGGTACAGTTTCTTCCTTTAACCCCCACGCAATGCCCCCACCCCCACTGTACCTTTATGGCTTTGACATGAATAGTGCAGCATATCTTTATGATACATGTAGTGAATTCCCCTAAATAAGACCCATTAGGATAATATAGTTTATTTTTCTCCACTAATTAGTTAAATATTTCAGACATTTTCTGAATCTTAAAATATTCATTTGCAATAAAAGGGAGGAAGTAAAAAGAGAGTATACAAGTCATTTCAGTGATAAGCTTTTCTATTTGAAATTGTTTTATCACAACCTCATGTGTAAATAAGTTTGTTAATGGTCGCCTGTATCAAGCAAGGAATGCCTTAAAAAGATAAAGCACTGGGAATTTGATACAATTTAGTAATCACAAGTGCCAAATAAGGTTTGGGAGTTTTACTACATTTCAAGCACTAGGATAAGTCACATGTGTTTGTGCTATTTTTGACTTGGTCCATGTAAATGGACCATTGTCCATTATGTATGAATGTAAAATAATCTTTTTGTTTGTTCATGCTGTTCATGTCTATTTTTTTATTTTTCAGGTTATCACATTCTTAACTGCCCTTTTGATTCTGTTTCGGATAAAGGCTGAACATGGCACTTGCTGATCACCTATGTCTTGACTTATCGCAACATCATAGTCCTTATTCTATTTCTATCGTTCACAGTAATGTTACACAGTGTGCCAGGTAGCTGTAACATTAATGATTGCATTATGCAAGGATAAAATTATATATATAGTAGATGGGCTATATAACTGTACAAAGGTACTTACCCTATGCAAACATTATTATTTTTTTCATAATGATTTAGGTATTTTTTAATTACATTTTTTCTTTATGTAAATGAGATTCTGATTGAATTCATGTTTATTAATTACACCAGGTGACAGTAGATAAATGCATCAAGTCTCTCCAAAAAAAAACATGCACCCTGATGAAGGATTATTCATCCAAAGTGCTGGAGAATTGTGGCACTGGATCAATGTCTGTACACTTTTCTTTTCATTGCTTGAATTCAGCATTAAAACTATTGGAATAGAAGAAGAGGTGTGTTCTTGGTGTTTTTGGAGTGTAGGTACTTCTTGACTTTGCAACTGTATTTGGGTTAGTTGCTCCACAACCTGCAAATGGCCCTATTCCAGAGTTCCATGCCTCTACTGTTGGAAGTTTTATCTACAGAAACAGCTTAGTCTAGCTAGTGGTGGTACAAAGGCAGAATAAAGAGAGAGGTCAAGCACTAGAATTTCTCTGACACAAAATGAACAGCAACACACTGGTAAATGTCATATTTAGAAACTGAATACAAAGTGCAATTCAACATCTCATTTACATTAATTATAGAAAAATGCAGTTAAACTAGTGAAAGACTAGAGCTGCAGCAAGGTGCTTGGTGCTCAGTGACAAAAGCTCAGCAAGTTCAGTATATAAGTCATGGCACTCCCAACACACCCATTAAACATAAACAGAGACTTAGGTTTCCAGTAACAAAACTTCCAATTTTATTATGCTCAGCACATGTGAATTAATACCTTACGAGTACAGGAATTATTAGCAGAAAGCTTTCTGACATTTCACCTAACCTTAGGCTTTCATGAAGATAAATGTCATCAAGTGCAATCTCGCTTAAATAGCCCTTATGGGTAGTGGTCACATGTGAATTCTTAAAGTGCTAGTGGTGCAATCAAATAGAAGCATATTAAATGACCATAAATATTTCAAAAAACAACTAAAAATTGTATAAGTTCACACATTAAAACATTTAAAAGGTTCCCTCAAACTTTTTAGTACTGTATCATTATAAGCACGCCTCTTTAAATACTTTACTACACTTGGAAAAAAATGTCCTTACATTATGATTTTTCTAATATTTACAAAGGGCATAAGGGAGGGAACAGGAAAGTCAATTTCTTAACATTAATTTAATCCACTAAAAGTATGGTAAAAGCACTGTGGTGATATAACTATTTGTACAGTTTGCTTATGCTACAGCATACAAAACTCAGAGGAGCAAAGATTAAGAAGGAAAAAATCAACCAAAAGGATGTAAAACTGCTCTGCATCTTAAGGAACAGACTTCCAAAAGTGAGGGCAGGCCTTATGTCATTCAAGGGCAGGTGACAAAATGCAGTAAGGAAAAAGGGGAAACAGATGTGATGCCACTTCGTATACACAGGTCCTTTTATTCGTCTTATACTTAGGAAAGTAAAACAGGGATTCAGATGAATCAACATCTCTCCATCCAAAAGTGTTTCAGTTCTATGTGGTCATTTAATCCTTTTTCCATATGGGCCCCTAGAGTGAAAATCCCCCATATTTCCCTTTTACTCAGAAGGCCATCACTGTCATCCCCTCTTCACTCCAACACGACCTGTTCCAAGCCTATGAATTTTAGCTTGTGTTCATTTTTGTTCACACCATCTCTCATGTGCATTGCCCAAACATAGTCCATATTTCCATTTTTGTGGCACTCAGATGGTCACTGATCCTCTCCTTCCATTATCTTTTTTGTTTTGCCCACCTAATAAGCTTCACAAGTGCAGAACGCCATATATACCACATATGTTGTATTGCAATTAATGAATTGCTTAATATCAAATATTTTGTTGCCATATGGGTTTTTGAACATGCTGCACTCATGAATGTCTCAGCAAAATTAGCAATTCCCACACTTTCTGCACCTTTTTGGCAATGAGGGTAGCCCATTCCTAGGTCTTTCAATTTTTTCTGATGAGCTCACCAGTATATCTCTAAGGTTTCTGGCCCTTCTGTATGCCATCCTGGAGGGAATCTCTGCCATCGCTTTAAGTCTGGGTTCTGCACCTAGAACATACTAATTTTTGTATATTATTTCTTTTACTCTACCAGACTTCATATTATACAGTAGTATGTGGTCACAAAATTGATCTGGTCCTCGGTGTTTTTCCCTTTTCCTTCCTGATCACCTATCATAAGGGATTCTCTTTCTGTGTTGTTACAAGCTTCTCTAGCTCTTTCTATGGTCCACTCTGCATACCCCGTTACCTTGAAATGTTTGAAATGATTATCCGGTTCTATCTTAAGTACTGCCACCACACTGCAGTTTCTTTTGATTCCGTAGAACTGGCTTTTAGGGATCATTTCTATGGTGTTGCCAAAAGAGCTGAGCCAGTCAGTTCTTCCCAGCTGCAATCATCCTAGACATAAAAGCTCCCATTTTTGGATATTTGCATTCTGGCACTCATCATAATGAATGGTTGAAACCAGCCTGTCCTCAGGAGATCTGGTCTTCCTCCAATGCCTCTCCAACCTCTGCCTCTGGCTTTCAATGTTCTTAGCGCACCATCAAACCATGGTGAGCTGAGGTGTGACACCGGGGGGGCATACATGGATCAGCACCAGGTGTTACAGGGCCCCTATGACAGCCCTATTATATGTCATCACAGCTCTCCCTGGACCATCAGCACAAGCCTCAAGCACAGACAAAACATCTAGCTCCACCATCAGTCCCTCTGATGGCAAACCTTTCAAAGGGCAAAACTGGACAATTTCCACAGGAGAAGGGACAATTAGAAGGGCTTTGAAGCTGAGCCTGATGGTGCAATGATCTGATTAGATTGGTGGTATCAATTTACAGCCGCAGGGAGAACACCAGGTCAAGCGCATGGACAAAGCATTGGGTCCAGGCTGTGCTCATCAGAGTGAGGCCCAGAGTCTCCATATTTATATGGAAGTCTCTGGCCCCAGATGACACCTTGTTGTCCACCCAGGTGATGAAGTCACTGAGAATAAGCCATCTCAGCAACTCCAACACCCTCTCAGTGGAAAAGGCAGACATCTCCTGCAGGAAATTCCTGTCCCAGTCAGGTGGACAGTAGACCAGGAGGACCCTGGACTCCATACCAGGACCCCCCACGCCACCATGCACTCAAAAGAACTGATATCTCTGACTGGGTTCACCGCCAGGTCCAGCTCCGATCTGAAACAAATGGCCACCCCCCCTCCCCGCATTCCTTTCTTGGACAGTGTACCATGGTAAACCTGGCTGGGACAGATGCCTCTATCACAGGATCTGAGGCATCCCTCAACCAGTTCTAGGTGATGCATGCCAGATCAACCGATGTAACAAACTTCGCCGTTATAGTGATCTTGTTCACCATCGACCTGGCGTTGCACAACACCACCTGAAGAGGGTGAAAGGGTGAAAGGCTGAGGTTGATTCCTCAGTTACCTGCCCACTTGGTCTGGAAAGTTCTCTGAGCATAGAGACAAGGCATGGGAGATTTGGCTCCAATTGTCTCCTCATCCCAGTGTGTTTTCTGGTTCCCATGAACTGAATCAACTCCCCCTCAGCTACATCCGTCTTCCTGTGTCCCCCCCCAATGCCTTTCCTTGTAATGCCCAACTTCCTAACCCTCAAAGAAACTGAGGCTGCAAGAGATGGGCCATAGAAGAGGTGCAAGACTTTTAATAAGGAGGGGGAGTAGCATAGCCCTGGGGCATGAGTCAGATAACCCAGCACTATTATCTAGAATCTACTATTACACTAATTTAAAATGAAATTAAACTACACACACAACACACCACACTCACTCACACAATTATTCACTCCAACAAATTTAAAAATAACCCCCCTCCCTAATCCCAAAAACCCCAGTAGTACAATTAACAAATACTACCAAATACCTCAACCCACCCATCCACAACCCTCCCAGCAATAAAATACAGATACTATTGAGGGGAGGGGGTAATTCACTAAGCAGTGTCACAACAGATTGTCAAATTCAGTTCCACAGAACTAAAATGACTACAAGGTAGTTCCCAGATAGCAGTGTTTATGCAAAGAAAGTGGTCAGAGAAAAGAACAGTAAGGCACAATCCAAGTCTGAGCAACACAGCACTCCAACCACTCCAGTAGCTTGATATTAATACAGTACTGTACTCCCAATACAGGATTCTTCAACACTCTTCCTGTTGTAGGGATCCCTTCAGGGCTCGATAGAACAGTCAGAAAAGTGTCTGAATGCTGCAGGGCACTCCTTCCTCAGATTTTTCCAACAGAATCAGAAAGGCTTCCACAGCAGAGACTGTAGTGGCTCAAGCCCTCTTACAGTTGCATCAAGAGCCCATCTAGTTCAATAGAAGTGGTAAAAACAGCAAAGTTCCAGACTTCGGTTACACAGCCTGAGAGTGAAAGTCATAAGTTAACTCACCCCCTTTTCAGTCCAGTAGACAGCTTCTCGGACATAGTCCGGCTCCTATAGATGCTGTAGTATTGACAAAGAGAGACAATTACAGGACAGCATTCTCCCCTACACTTTCACTCAGGGGGAACACACCAACGAATGCATGCTGAAAGTCGTCTAGGGCAAAGTTCAAAGTACAGCCAAGAGCTTCTTGAAACACCATCGGCTGGGTCACAGACACAGATGTTCACAGGAGGCTTATACCACTCCTGAAACAGACCGAGCAATCCCCAGGAGTATCATATTGCCCTCATTCATGGGATGTGTTGGTGTACAGTGACTCAATGTCTGATGTCACCAAGATCTAGTTTTCTTACCACTGGAAGTTGTTAAGAACCCTCAAAACATCACCCGTGTTTTTTATGAAAGAAGGGGAAGTGCTAATTAGGCCCTTGATATTGTCGTCCACCATTCTTGCTAGGGGCTAGTTTACTGTTCCTATCCTGGAAATAAAAATTCTCCCAGGGTGGTCAATAAGCATTTTATGCACATTAGAAAGTACATAAAATTAAGCTTTTAGAGGGGACTCAGTGGCTAAAATTTTTCTTTCTCTCTCATTGATCAGACCTTCACTGCTGGCCCATTGAAGGAATTCATCTATCTGGCTTTTAAGTTGGTGTGTGTGGTCACAACTCACAGTTACATAGTACAGTACAAGTCACATTCAATTGTTCCACCAATGAGTTGGGTTAGCATTGCTTTTTACAGTTGGCAATGCACTGGCAACTCATACTACATTGTTTTTTAACACTTAACCAGCTAAAGAGCAATGTTTATAGAATAGTTTTGCTGCCCAGTTGGAAAGCAGCTAAAGTCCAATCACAATGCAATGCAAAACTAAGATATAACTCGTAAGAAACAGCTTGTGCAAGACTTTGTACTAAATCCAGGAACACTTATGCAACTCAGAAATGTTAAAGCAACTCATTGGTGGAACAGTTTAATGTGACTTGTAGTGTACTCTCTGTTACTGAGTTGTCTATCAACTTCTTTCATGTAATCTGATGTGTTCTTTACCACCACTCTCCCACCCTTATCAGCCAATTTTATTGTGATAGCATCATTACATTTCAGTGACTGAACTGCCTCCTTTTCTTGTGTTGCAAGATTGCTAAATCTAGGTAGGACATCTCCATTTCTCATTTGCTGAAGCTCCTTTTCACATAGTTTTTTTGGAATTTGATCACAGCACAGGGTTGGGGTTGGCAGAAGGTGTTTGGCTTGCTCCTAGTATATGGATTTCCTATTACATTGTCAGCACTTTCAGATTGCCCCCATCCCCATTTCCAGACTCTGCTAAAGCTTGTAAAACATCCTGTGTAGGGATGTATTCCACATTTTCCATATCAGCAGAATTAAAAAAATCTACACTACCTGTATTATATCTCAGTTCACCTATTTTATTACGTTTCATTATGCCAAGACAAGAAGGAACGTTTGGGAGAGTAGCACACTTTGGAGGTGTGCCTCTCCCTTTCAATCCACTGCTCGTTTGAGCAGGTGTGGTGATCCTGCACCAATGGGTGCGGGAGCTGTGTATTACAGCGGTGGTCTTCGCTTCAAAGAAAACCACCGCTGTCATACAGAGCACCGCGTCATGCCGCCCCCCCTCATCACGCCGCACCCCCCAAATCTTTGCTGCGATGCTGGAAGCCCACCCCAGCATGGCAAACATCCCACGTTGTCTGCTGATGGGGGTGCCCAATCCCCATCAGCTCCACGGCCCCCCCAAGCCATCCTTCTGCCACGCTGGGAGCCCACCCCAGCGTGGCAAACATCCCAGGTTGTTCAGCCGACGGGGTGCCCAATCCCCCGCCGGCTCCTTGGCCCCCCATCCATCCTTCTGCCATGCTGGGAGCCTGCCCCAGCATGGCAAACATCCCCTGTAATCTTGTTTTTTATTTTCACCTGTAAGCAAAAACGGTCCCACGGCGCTTCTCCCAGTCCCCCCTCCCACAACCCGCACCCACCCACTGCGCACCCAGCCTCCCCACACCCCCTCACCCCATACTTACCTCCGGAGCTCGGCGCAACGATCTTCGGTGGACCGGAACAGGTCTGCACTCATCAAAGCCAACCGCGAACTGAGGAAATGCCGTAAGCTGTATAACGGCTAGATAGGGGGTTTCAACTTATTGCATATCTCAGGTATTTTGATTTTAACAAATTTTCAACATGGTTATGGGACTCCTCTTCATGAATGATGTCACTGTCATGGCGTTATTCAGGCCCAAAGAGTGATTTCGCAGTCACCGCGCAGTCACTGCGTGAAATCACCCTTCCGGCCTGAATAATGCCATGACAGGGACATCATTCATGAGAAGGGGTCCCAAAAACCCCATGTTGAAAATTTGGTGCAAAAATTCTAAAAAATGACTGTTTTATGAGCGTGCGTTGCGCAGTTCCTACACAGGCTCGTAAGTTCACGAATTTTCAATATTTTCACTCCAGATTTTCAACATTGCCATTTTACCACACCTCCTTATGAGCAGTATAGCTGCAGTTTTTCACATCCTGCCCAAAACTTGTTTCCACCCATGTAGCGCACAGTGGCGCAGTCAGTGTGTGAAATCAATGTATGGGACACATTAAGAAAATCACAGTGACACTGTTCATTAGCAGAGGTCTTAAAATGGCTATGTTGAAAATTTGGTGAAAAAATTCCCAAAGTAACTTTTACGAAATGTATGCCAGGCAGTTCCTATGCACGCCAGAAGCTTTGGAATTTTCAATATTTCCACTCCAGATTTTCAACATTGCCATTTACCAAACCTCCTCATGGCGGTACAGCTGTCATTTTCACATCCTGCCCAAAGCGTGTTTCTGCCCATGTAGTGCACAATGGCGCAGTCGCTATGCGAATTCAGTGTATGGGACACATTAAGAAAATCACAGTGATACTGATCATGAGCAAAGGTGTTAAAATGGCTGTGTTGAATATTTGGTGAAAAAATTCCTAAAAATGACTGTTTTACAAGTGTGCATTGTGCAGTTCCTATGCACCCTCGTACGTTTGTGAATTTTCAATATTTTCACTCCAGATTTTCAAAATTGCCATTTTACCACACCTCCTCATGAGCAGTATAGCTGTCATTTTTCACATCCTGCCCAAAACGTGTTTCCGCCCGTGTAGTGCACAATGGCGCAGTCGGTGTGCGAAATCAATGTATGGGACACAGTAAGAAAATCACAGTGACACTGTTCATGAGCAGAGGTCTTAAAATGGCTGTGTTGAAAATTTGGTGACAAAATTCCTAAAAATGACTGTTTTACGAGTGTTCATTGAGCAGTTCCTATGCACGCTCGTAAGTTTGCGAATTTTCAATATTTCCACTCCATATTTTCAACATTGCCATTTTACCACACTTCCTTATGAGCAGGACAGCTGTCATTTTTCACATCCTGCCCAAAACGTGTTTCCACCTATGTAGCGCACAATGGGGGTAACAAAAAGGTCATGCTGAAAATTTATTGTGCAAATACCAGCAATCGCACAGGGCATTAGGGTAAAGCACCATAAGTGCCAAACACCACTGCAAATACCTGCAAGCGAACGTTTGGCATTGACAAATGCTTGTTACTTTTGCTGTAAAAATATCTAAGGCTTAGGACTCTATCCAGATGGTATAGATCTACTATAGCTTCAAAGAAGTTCAAGTCTGTAGTCGGTACAAAGGAAAGTCCTTTGTTTAACACACTTACTTCACTTTCTTTTACCTCATGGTCAGATACATTAATAATGTTGTCAACCACAGCAAGCTCTTCAGTCTGTTATTACTGTTAGTATCTCTTTTTCTGGGCATGACCTCCTTGACTTCTGTGTCCCCCTCCTTGCTCTTCAGGTCCTCCCTGTTAAAACTGGTAGCGACTCTTCCTCTTGCCCTGTCTGAGTTGTCTGTCTCTGTCTTGTTCTAAAAAATGTCTGACAAACCAGAATCGCTATTGCTACTTGTCTCTGAAGGACTGGTTCCACTAGTTGCCCCTATCCTGCTGATGCACTAGTAGATGTAGGTTTGAGTATAGACACAGGCTCAAAATGTACTTTAGATTTTTTATTTCGACTCTGTTTTTGTTTTGAAAGTTATTTTGTTTTGGCCAACTGAATATGTGCCCATCCAGATAGTCATTTTCTTTTCAGATAAATTTTTGTTTTTTACTGGCACATATCCTTGACTCCTGGTACTGTATTTCTTTTGGTAGTTCAGATTTAAAGTTATGAAAATTCTGGTTATCTGAAAATGCTTGCAACTAACCTTCTTTTTCTTTTAATTCTTCCTCAATCTCCTTTTGTGTTGTATTGGATTTTCTAAGAATTAATTGCATCCACTTATCTGTTGCCTCCCATGCAGTATCCCTCCAGTCATTCCTAAAGGCCTCATTGTCCTGGCCAATAGTAGGATTCTTTGTGATTGTTAGGCCCAGTGGAGCCCTTCCAGCTTGTAGCTAAGGCTCAATGGATTTAATTTGCCAGTGGTTCCTTCTGGCCTTCGGCACAGTCCTTTCATAAGAAAAAAATGTGCCCCTGATATTTCCTGCTGTTTGCTCCATATCCTCGGTGCTCCCTCTGATATTTGCTGATGCTCCTGTGTTGTTTACTCTTCCAAAAGGGTCTGCTTCCTTCAGGCTCAAAAAAAGACCCTCCGTTATTTCAGCTGCTGCTCGATTCCCTTCTCAGCATCCCTCGGTCCTTGTGCTGGCTCCGGACATCTCTTCATGTATCATAGCTCGGTGCCTGATTACACAGCACTATGTGACTCTTCTCCTGCGGTGAGTTCCGATTCTTTGGTGTGTGTTTTTTACCTGTGCATTGCTCACTGCATTCAAACTAGGAAATGACTACAGCTGCAAAAAGGTATGGAGTGCTCAGTGAGAAAAGCTCAGCAAGTTTAGTACATAAGTCACGGCACTCCCAACACACCCATCAAAAACAAACAGAGTCTCAAGTTTCCAGTTACCAAACTTCCAGTTTTATTATGTTCACCACATGTGATAAAATCCCTTATGGGTACAGGCATTAGCAGCAAAAAAAGCTTTATGACATTTCCTCTAACCTGAGGCTTTCATGAAGATAAATGTCATCAAGTGCAAACACACTGAAATAGCCCTTATGGGCAGTGGTCACATGAATTTTTAAAATGCTAGTAGTGCAATCAAATAGAAACATGTTAAATTACCATAAATACTTTAGAAAATGGGCTAATGAATCTCCGTGCTCTGATTGGCTGATAGCTCTGCAAAGGTGGGTGTTTATCAGACAACAGAGCCCAGGTATTAAAAGTACCAGTCCCAACCAACCTGCTTACCGATATCATGGTGCCATGGAATTTTCACCATATTCCTAGCCTCCATGTTTTACTCTCACTTAACGAGTACTGACCAACCCCCCCCAACACATGCACACTTTCCTTTTCAAACTACTTCACATAGCACTTTCACACTCACTCCTCCTGTCAGGTATTCATTGCGCCCACCTCATCTGTTCCTCCAGCTGCCCGCTGACTTAGCTGTGACACACAGCATTTCTCCCTCGGCTACCAAAACAGAAAATGCCATGACAGAAGTGGCAGTTCCTTGCTAGGCTACAGCAGCTCACCCCCCCCCAGTTTATCAGCACTGTTTACCCTGCAAAGAAACAAATACAAAAAATACTGCAGAAACTGACAACTTTTTTTTAAAGCAGTAGCGCTTTTCTTAGCAGCAGAGTCGATAACCGATCGTGCTGTCTCTCATGACTGCAGCTTTTGAAACTGGCGCCACGTTTAAAACTCAAATGAAAAGAAAAAATAAAGTTACCTTTGCAATGAATGTTTAGTGGTAGTAGCCCCCCCCCCCATCCAATCAGCAATACAAGAACAAGTTTTTTTGTTTGTTTTTTTTAAGTAAAATTTATGGTTTTCAGACTCAAAAGACTGATAACATGTGAGACCAGTCACGGATCCCACGCATTCAAAAGTTGGCCAGTATAATAATTGGAGCAACCCAGCAACATGTGTCTGCATCCAGGGAGCCCTAGTTAAGGAACTCCAGCACGGCTACTCGTCTGATTCTCCCTGTTACTTCAGTCCTAACATTTTAGCCCTGCTGAGCACCCCTGTTAAAATGTGCAGGTGTAAACCAGTAAATACGAAGCAACCTTTTTTCCAGTTTCTTTTCTTTTTGGGTGCCAGCTCACTCCACCTCCATTGACATGCAGCTCCCAATCTTTCCTTCTTCCTAAACAGATGCATACAGCGACAACATGGACAATACCGTTTGTAATTAACAAAAGGCCTACTAACAGAGCTACTGTTACTTGAAAAAAAATTTAAAAAGGAAAGTTAGCATTCTGATCCATTGACCTATTCCTACATTGGACCACAGTTTACCAATGTATACAGTGCCCTCTACTGTCAATGCCAGCACAGTGCAGGAACTACTTTACACAAACAAACTTTTTTATTCTTTTGTGTTATTTTTTTCACACTTTTTAATTAGTTTTTTGTAAACATTCTATTTAAATAACTGTTATCGCATTTTCTAAGTGCAATAATACCCTCCAAAGTGGGCGGTATTGGCCAATACGGACCTTCCAGGGCCTATAAGGCACTCCGCCTGTGGCATCGGGTCTCATTACGCCCCTGGACGGTCCGGTATTGGCCAATACCGCCCACCCTGTCGGGTATTATTGCTTACTCAAAAACCACAAAACAAATTGCATAGGTTCACACATTAAAAACATTTAAAAGGTTCCCTTAAACTGTTTAGTGCTATTTCGTTGTAAGCAAGCTCTTTCAACTATTTTGCTACACTTGGAAAAACATTTTCTTACATTCTGATTTTTCCATTATTTACAAAGGGAGGGAACAGGAAAGTCCATTTCTTACCATTAATTTAATTCACTAATATGGTAAAAGCACCGTGGTGATATACCTATTCTGATGCTTATGCTACAGCATGCAAAAACTCAGGGGAGCATGTTTTAACAGGTTTATAGGTATATAATAGAAAGATTAGGAAGGAAAAACATTAACCAAAAGGGTGTAAAGCTGCTCTATATCTTAAGGAACAGACTACCAAAAGTGAGGGCAGACCTTGGGTCCTATAAGGACAGGTGGTGAAAGGCATTAAGGAAAAAGGGGAAACAAGTGTGATGCCACTTCGTGTACACAGGTCCTTTTATTCTTCTTATACCTATGAAACAAATACAGACAGCCACATGAATTAACATCTATACTTCAAAAAAGGTTTCACTTCTATGTGGTAATTTAATCCTTTTGCCATATAGGCACCTAGAGTGAAAATCCCCAAATGTTCCTTTTTACTCAGAAGCTATCTCTGTCACCCACTCTTGCCCCCACCATCCGCTCAAAGCCTGTGAATTTCAGCTTGTGTTCATTTTTGTTCACAGCATCTCTCATGTGCACTGCCCAAATGTAGACCATATTTCCTTTTTTATGGTGCACAGATGGTCACCAATCCTCTCCTTCCATTTCCTGTCTCAGCTCGAATAGCAATATTTAAGGTTTACTTTGGGAGTCCCAGGAGCAGCTTCAGAAAAAAACTCTGCAATACCTCCATTTTATGAAGATTTCAATTAAGCCTACAAATTTCAGAGCCATGAAACATTTGTGTATCTACCTTTACCCCAAAATATCTTTTTATGGTCTAATATGATTTTTCTTTGCAAACGTATGTACAAAATGATTAATTTCCAATATCGTTTTTTGTTACAGATTCCTTGACTTTTTTTAGTACATTTTTTCCAACTCAGTTTTCTATTAAACTATACTCACAAACAGCAAACATATTTAACCTCCTGTATCACTTCATTATTTATATCCCAAGTCTTTAGATCATGATTATTGTCCCCAAATACCATCATTTTAGTTTTTGAAATATTCAATTCAAAGTCTAACCTTTTCAGTGTTTCCGTAGTAATTTTTAATGCTCTTTTAGACCAAGTGGAGTTTTTGACAGAATTACTGTGACTTCTGCATACAGCAAAATATTTATTGGAATACCATTCACAAAAGGGGCAGACATATTTATTGACTGTAATTGACTAGCTAAGAAATCTATATACACATTAAACAAAGCTACAGCCAAAATATACCTTTGTTTAACTCCAGCTTTAGCTGTAAAAGGGGGAGTTACTAGCCAATTTTTCTGTATATTATAGATACTTTTCTGTCTGTATAATATAATTTTTGAAAGAAGTTTGTCATTTATATTATTCTTTTTCAGTATGTTCTACAAAATTTCCCTGTTTACACTATTAAAGGCTGCTTTCATATTAATGAAGGCCACATAAATCTTCCTTTTTTATTGTAACATATTTTTCAGTAATGTATTTTAAAGTGAGAATCAGATCTAATGTAGACCTTCCTTGTCTAAAGCCCGCTTGATATAATGACAGGATGTCATATTCCTCTATCCATTGTTCCGGATTCCTACCTTTCCCCTCACAAAAAGACAGAGACCATTGTTTGTTGTTGTGCTCAGACTGGCAATCAATTTATTTATATATCATAATTCCATGTTCCATTTCCTCATCTTTTATTATTATATCTCTCATAATTTCATTTATTTCCATCCATATATCAATCTCTGCCTCATCCATCTTTCTTCCTCTTTTTGCTCCCTCCAGGTGAAAACCTGGGTGCCTTCTTTTTCTCTTTTTCTGTTAGGTAACGGTGAAAACCGAGATCGCTTTTCTCCTTCAGCTTCTTCCTCTTTTCATCTTATTCCTTTTTCTTTCCCCCCTCCCCTCCTACCCCCCCTTTCCCCATCAGCCAGTCTCCAGCTTGCATTGAATGACTGGCTTTCCCTTTACTTAGTGTATTGTTCCCTTATACCTCAGGGAACCTCCTTCCCAGTCCTCCTCTTTTCTTTTTTTATCCATTATTTTTTGCATGCCTCCTCCATGCTTCTATAAAACCCATCATCTCCGTATTAATCATATCTATGGCTAGATCGGACAGGTGCATGCCATTTGACCTGTAGAAATCTTCTACCCAGTCTTCCACACCCTGCAGTATTACTTGTCTTCCCATTTTTTCTTACCAGTGTCCCAACCCTTCTGTTCTTCTTTCTCCTGGCCCGATCTACAGCTCTATGGCTGTGCTCTTGTCTCCAAACCCTTCTTGGTAACATATCCGACCAGACAAGGCATACCCTAGGACACCTGTGCTGTATTGTCTCTAGGTCCCATTTTATCTGTATGTATGTGTCCACCCATGGCTTGCCCCTAAGGTCATTACCCCGTAAATGTATAATAATTAAGTCTGGAATGGGTCGCTGCTCCTTCAGCTCTTTCAAGGTGGAGAGCAGTTGGGCCCATCTCATCCCTCTGATGCCGCGCCATACCAATTTATATTGTTTCACATCCTGGTAAAGTTGCTTTCTCCCAGCCTTTTTCTCAGCTCTCCTTTCTCCCCAATATATATAAGAGTGGCTGCAGATCCAGACTTCTGTGCTCCTCCCTCTTCCTATAGGGTTTAAACAAAATAAATATCTTTACATATGGTCTTAGTTTGTTACCATAATAGCACCTCTCCCTGCCCCCCAACGGCTCCATACCTGTAACAAAACATAGGTGATAGGTTAGTCTCCATACTGCAGTGTTCGAATGTATCTCTTATAACTGGTGGACCTCCAGTGCCCCGTTTTCAAAATATTGTTCACCGTCTCCCCTGCCCACTGTGAGGCAGCCCCTATCCGTAAGGAGTGGGAAGAATAATCAGATCCTCCCCCAGGAATTGCATGCCTTTCTTGAGCAATGCTGTGACTTGATAACTCGTGACTCTGCTTCCATCACCATGCACAAATAATCTCTCTGTCCTATTCCCATGCTCTGTGGCGAAAGCCCACAAAGCCTGCACTGGGCACACTGTGCCCTCTACATGTTTCTTTAGTGATACCATGCAACCTTGTCCCCTTTGATCTGTCTTTGATCACTTAATCATGATCTGTACCTCCTTCATCTCCCAGCTTATATCTTCCCATCCTAATCCCCCTTTCTCATCTTGCCTGCTGTGGTCTACCACCTCACTCACTCTCATGGCCCCTGCAAACATTACCACATAAATCGTTTGAAGTAACTGGGTCTTGGCCTTTGATCTACATATTGTTGGTAACACATCCTTCAGTTTTGCCAGCCACTGTTCCCCTATTGGTCTTCTATTATCCACCATCCCTTGTTTTAACCTACCCCATCCCTGTATCATTCTTCTAATAAGCATTGATTTTGTTGGGTCCTTCCATTCTTTTAAACTGCAGATTATACTAATCCCTGCCAAGTAGACCCCCATTGTGGCATGGGCCATTCCCTTCTGCCATTGCTCCATGATGAACTTCCCCAACTGCTCTTCTGTGAGTGGCCTATTTACCTCCATGTAGTGAGTTGCCCTGAATGTTTGAAACACTCGCCACGCCCCATCGCAGGCCCTCAGAGTCCGTGGTGCCCATGAACTACAGAACAACATTTCTGCTCCTTCTTGCCAACGTCCCATATGCTCATTAGTATGGGAGTATTTTGCTCTTCTGCTGTTGGTGCCAGCCTCCGGAAATGATCCAACTGCAGATGGGAAAGGCTGTCAGCCAGGGTATTGTGTACCCCTTCTATGTGTTTTGCTCTGAATGACATGTTCAATTGCAATACCCTTAGCACCAGAAGTTGAAAAACTTACATGACTGTTTCTAGCCTGGCTCCCCTGTTGTTCAGGACCTCCACCACTGCTCTGTTGTCACACCAAAATGTCACTTTTTGATTCCACAGTTCTTCCCCCCAAAACCAGGGTGCATGCCCAGATGGGCATGATCTCTAACAATGTTATGTCTTATGTCTTATACCTTACCGTCCTTTACCCAGTCTGAGGGCCACAGTTCTGCAAACCACCTGCCCCTCAGATAGCCCCCCATGCCAAGGCCTCTGGCTGCATCTGTGCAAAGATCAAGGTCTGTGTTATACACCCATTCCTCTTGCTAGAACTAGCAGCCATTATACTCCCTAAGGAATTCCTCCCATACATTAAAATCCTCCTTGACTCCTTTTGTCATGTCTATCCAATGGTGTGGTCTGGTCACTCCGGCTGTGACCCTTGCTAACTTTTTTGTGAAAGCCCTCCCTGGCCCAATAGCCCTGCACGCAAAGTTCAGATGTCCCAGTACGTGTTGTACCTGTTTTAGTTGTACTCTTCTTCTACTGGCATGCATGTGAATCAGTTCCTTCAATTTTTTCACCTTTTTGTCTTGCAGCCGAAATACTTCCCCCTGAGCATCTATCTCAATGCCCAGAAACTCTAACACCTTACTGGGCCCTTCTGTTTCCTCAGGTGCCAATGGAACCCCTAGCTCCTTACACAGCTCTTGGAAGCTGGCTAACATTTTTTTCTGTTTCTCTTCTCCCACTGCCTATAAGAAGGAAATCATCCAAACAGTGAATCACTGTTTTATAACCAATTCTTTCTTGAAATATCCACTGCAAACATGAGCTGAAAGCTTCGAATGTCGCACATGCTATAGAGCAACCCATGTGCACAGCTTTGTCAAAATAGTACTGTCCCCCAGTTTTAAACCCCAACAAGGTTCCAATCCTCTTTTCTAACTGGAAGTAATCTGAAAGCTGACTCTATGTCTGTCTTGGCCATCCATGCATCAGCAGTTGCCCAGATAATCCGGACTGCGTCTTCCAGGGTAGAATATGTCACTTTACTATAGTCCTCACTGATAAAATCTTTCAGTGAATCTCCTTCCGGAAAGGATAGGTGATGAATCACCCTGTATTCCCCTTCCTGTTTTTTGGGGACCAAACCCAATGGAGAAATCCTCATATTCTGCAATGGGGGGTGGTATCATATGGTCCCTTTATTCTCCCTGCTGCCTTTTCCTTCTCTATCTTTTGCTTTAACATTTCTTCCTTCCCTCTCACTGAACCCAGACTGTTTGCCTCTCTTGCTTGTCTTGGGCCCTCACATTGCAACAAAAAACCTGTGTGAAAACCTTTCTTAATCATTTCTGCTGTTTTCCTATCTGGGTATCTGTCTAACCATTCTCTCCGTGCCTCTATCTTAATGGGGGTTCTAGCTTCTTTAAGTTGTTCCCTTGTCCTCTTTTCTTTTTCCCCACCAACGCCTCCCCCTCTGGTTGATGCCCGGCCTTGCTGGTCAATGATTCTGACTCCCTCCATTTGCATACCCCTGCCCCTCCCCCCTCTATTCCATGCCTGTCCTTTATATTCCTGCCCTCCCCCAAAAAACTGCTGATCTGACCCTTGCCCCCCGGCTCCTTGGGATCCTTGGGCCCATGTCGTCCTGCATCTGCTCGCTGGATGTGATCCCCCACACTTCGAACAGGCGTGCCAGAAATGGCACTGTGGCCATGAGCAAAAAGCCCTATTGTAGGCCCAGCAACATCTTTGTGGCATGGTACCTTTTTTCCCAAACTCACCTTCTGGTGTGGACTGATCAGTTATGTAGTCTGTCTACAAGTTAAGTTGCTTCATATCCCATCTTACATCCCCATATGTTGCCATTCTCTGCCTAAAAAATTCATCATAGTATATCCACTCCACACCCCCTTTTGCTTTTGCTCTCCTTATTATCAAAGAGTATGTGATGAGCAGGATACCCCAACTCTGGCCTCTTCTCCAATACTATGGCTGAGAATGTGGCAAAAACTATGAACCACCCTTCCCAAATCTTCCCTTTGGTGAATTTGTCTTCCTCTTTCTTGCTTAACAAAACTACTGCTGCTGCCATTTCACTCTTTCCTATATTCTCTGTCTCCTCATATTTTGCACCCACTTCCTGGCTAACTAAAGTGAAAATATCCACATACTCACACTTCCATATTTTTTCCTTTGTGGCCAAAGGACCGTGTTCTCCCACTCTCATCCCGGGAGTTCCTATCTCCCTTGTTCCTTTTCCCTCTTTTCCTTTTCCTCCTTCCTTCTCTTTTGGCACCTCTTTCTCTACCCTAATCTCAGCCAATGCTGACTCCATCTGGCCCAAATCCCCAGAACCAAGTGCCAAAACGATTTTGCCTATGTACTCCTTGATACTGTCACCAACAGAACTGGGTGTATTACCTGTGGCCTTATCTGCTCCTTGCTGCCTGCTGTTATCCTGGTGCCCCAATATGGTTTCCTCTGGATGAAGAGTTGGTTGCCCTATTAGTGGCTGTGGAGGCAACACTGTATGCTGGGGATCCAGCCAGGGCTCCCCTGGGGGAACCACAACCTGGTCCTGGGAAGGTACTGATGGGACCGGGTCTACTGGTTGCAGAGGTACTGGACTAGCCTCCTTGGTAGGTCTCGCTTTCAGCGGTTGTACCCTGGTTGGGCTATGTGGCATCTCAGCCTGCCACTTCCCTCTGCCCTCTTGACCCTTCCCCGCTTTCCTCTTCTCCCTGGACCTCCCTGGTTAGTCCCCTTACACCAATTTCCACATTATATTAGACTTCTTGGCCAACTCCATTATAGTCCTGTAGGTGTCTTCCTTCGAGGGCTTGTTCTTCTTGGGTGCCATGTTCCTCGCTTCTGACCCACTGTGAAGATGCTGAGGAAGGAAAAAGAATATTCCATTATTAAAACTCTACCCAGGCCATTATCCCACGTGGCCAGGCCGGTTTCCCTCCAGAGGTGGCCCCTTAACGGTGACAAATGTGTCCCCCTTTCTTTTTTTTTTGTTGCCCCATCCTCTGTTCCTGGGTCCACTTCTGTTGCTGGACCCCAGTGGTCTGTATGTCAAGCCACATGGCCTGACCCCTTTGGACCAGTCCTCTGGCCTGCTTCCACTCTCATTGCTTCCTGGCTTCCCCGGTGCTCCATTCTCTTTCTCTCCTCCTCCCGTGCCCCAGCAGAGTGGCAACTGCTCTCATTCAGCCTGTTCCCTTGGCGTGTGACGTCACACCACGTGGCCGCTCATCATCTCCCTTGTTAGACCCCTTGGTAGGCCTTCTTTTCCGCTTCCATTGTCCCTTCCTCTGGAACACTAGGCGTAGCGCCATTCCTGCTGGGCCAAATCATCCATTTTCTCACTCTTGGTCTGTTCCCTCCCCCAGCGTGTGATGTCACTCTGCTTGGCTGCTCACCTTTCCCATCTCTTTTTCCTTTCTAGGCCTCTCCTTGCCCCCTTAGTTGCCCATCATGCGAGCACCCTCCCAAAGTGCTAGTTCCTTTCTGCCATCTGCCAGGCCCAGTCGACACGTGGGTCCCCCTTCGCTTGTGACGTCACACCCATTGGCTGCTCCTAGGCCTTTGCCCCTTACCCTTTGTCTTCTGGCTTTCAAGCAAGCGCATATCCCCGAATCATCTCCTGACTTGGCCCACCCGTCCCTATGCCCCCCTGCCTCGCCAGCAAAAGGTATAGACCTCTGCAGCTGCTTCCCCCTGTTCTCCATTGCACCACGTGGTGCCACAGGTGGCGAGACTGATGCTGTCCCTGTGATCAGTCTCTTTCTCCTAGGCAGCGGGCGCTAATCCCATGGCAGGGTGGGGTTCATTTTAATGCCACGCGGTCAACCGGCATGTGGTAAAAATTGCCGAGCAGAGTTGCTCAAGGCCTCACCCTGAGTCCCTGCAGTGAAAACAATCCCAAAAAGGATTTGGGTAGGGGGTGAGTAATCCCTCACTGTCCTGTGGCTGTATTGCAAACCTCTTGGTGCCCAACCACTGCAGCTCTCCCCCCACATTTCAATCGAGCCTAACTCACCCTGCAAGGCCTCAGACCAACTGTATCCCCTTTAGTCACATGACTCGCTTCAATCAGTACTGCAGCAGTCCTATCGTGAGCTTTTCTTTATTTATATATACATATATCTATTTTTTTAAAAGGAAACCACAACCCTGTAATCAGCGTCAGACCTTCAACTATGGAATCTATAAGCTCTGCTTGTTACCGGCCATCGGAGGCCCCAGTCTCACCAGCTTCTGCATTCATAGGCCTTCTCCCAACAAACCCCCTCATCTTTTAAATGAAAGGACCCTTCTCTGGGCCGCCACACTTTCCCAGCTACACGTGTGTCTGTGTGTCCATTCGCCCCGCTATTTAAACCCCAGGCATATGAGATTCGTTGCAGCTGTTAAGCTCCTTCCAACTACCAAAACCAGTACACTTGAACCAGCCATGCTAGTCTTGCATCAACAAAACCTAATAAACCAGTCACCTACAATGAGGCATACAACTCAGTACTGCTGCAAAAACCTCTCCCAACACTCATAAAATGCATTCACTCACACCAGAAGTGCTAAAAACTTCCTTCCAAGAAAAACAATGAACTAGCCACATGCTATTCGCCCTAATAAATTATTTCTTTATCGCATACATTTTTTTTTTTGAGTAAAGGAGTATAACTACCATATACATTATTATTCCTTCAGCTTATTTCTCACTATTATAAAAAAAAATTCTTTTTTTTTTTTACTTATTCCTGGAAGCTCTTTTACCTGTTGTATCCTAGTGCACAAACCTCTCTAGATGTTCAGCCAATCTGATGTGCTGCAGTTTCAATCAGATCAAAAATTCCAGCAAAAGTGGCTGAACCACTCTTGTGTTTGCCTATTATGTATCTCCACTTGCCCCTCCCCTTCCTGTTGCTTGGCCATTGTTCTATCCCCTGACCCTCCCCTTCCTTCCTTCCCCCCTCCCCTTCTGAGCACACATCTTGATGAAAAGGTGAAGGGGTGCACCAGGACAACCTGGTCTGCCCCTTAAAGGGCAAACTTCATTGTTGCAATTTGGCCAAAATAAGCCTAGAAATATTGGGTGGTAATTCTGCAGATCTCTTTTTAATCCCTTTTTATGGATGAGCACGACTAACCCCATTAGCCAATTTTCAGAGATGACTTCGTAGTTGGCTATATAGGTAAATAGAGGGGTTGGAAGTTACACACACCAGTTGCTATCCACCTGGTAAATCTCTGCTGGCAGCACATCCACTCAGGGGCTTTGTTCTTTTTCTGTGCTTTTATAGCCTATATAACATCTCATGGGGTAAAGTCAAATCTCTTATAAGGGGGGTTTGAGTATTTCTCAGACATCTAGCCCCACAACCATTTTTTTGTTGGAGTCACTATGTCCAACCTTAAATATATATTTTTTAATTTACTAACTAGTCATGAGGGTGTATAATTGCTTCAATATTATATCTTTGGCTGTCCATACCAAACGCTATTATGCACCAAAAAAGTTCTATTTATTTTTGTTTTATTGCTTGTTGTAAATTATCCCATAAATATGAAGCTTTTTTATTGATATATGACCTGTAGTCATCCTTGAGATTTATAATGGCTAACTTGTCTTCAAAGAGTGCGGGCTTCTACATTTTTCTTCTTTAGACTAATATTAACTTCTTCAACTGGTAACATTCTTTGCTGAACCATCTTGCCTTTTTCTGAAATGTACATGCTTCTTTCTGTCCAGGTTTAGTTAAATAGTTGATTATGGTATTTTCAATTTTCATTAGAGGCTCAAATACCTTTTGAGCAGTTAGACATTCCTTTCCCTGTTTTCCTAGTAACTTGAATACAATCTTGCTTGCCCTTATTTAAATCTATGGATTCCAAATATCCAGAACTGCTTCTTGCATATGTGATGCCCATTTAATAGTTCTGTGGTTACATGCTTGCATATATTGGTCAGCTTCCCCTTCTTTCACATGTTTTCTTTGTCGAGTTCCAGATTCTGATCTGTTTCTATCATGATGGGGAGATAATCACTATTCCAGAACCTAAGTATTTTTACATCCTTTCTCCACTGAAATGAAAAGATGTCTGCTACATGATAATCTGGCACACTACCCCCCAATGCAATAGGATAGGTCAAATTTCCTTCACAAATCCTAGGAAACCTCCCATTCACAATTATCAAATTTAATACTTTTAACATATCTAATAATTGAGTTCTTTGTTTGTTTATCTTTCTTGTTGACTGATTCTCTTATATGTACACTAAGTGTGTCATCCAGATACCTTTTGTTTCCTGAGTCTTCTGGAACATTGCCTACCCTCACATTAAAATCTCCATCAATCAATATGGTAACTCCTTGATATTCAGATTATTATCTTAAAATGAATTCCCTCAGGGCACAAAGTGCTTTTTCAATGGGAGATTTCCTAAATTGTGGGGTAATATATACAGTAATAGGAATAGATACAGATGTAGCCAGAGACATGGTCAGATATTTCCAGATATTTTGCAATATTTCTAAAGCATTTCTCTGTGTTGCCTCTACTGTGGCACTACAGAAAGAAGGCTGTTTCACTAGAAATGTCACAGCAATTTTAGGAAATATTTGACCATGTCTTTGGCAGTGACTGTAAGGTCCATATGACTTAGATGAGTCCATACATAAAAAGAACTACATATCATTTTCATGAAAACATCTACTGCTCCTACCAAGGCTAGTATTTACCAGGATACATAAGCCCCAGAAGCTCTCCCATATTTTGCTGTTTTATGAGCTTTTATTCCCCATGATTGGAACCTTTCCAGTATACAGTCAGTAGGTTGCATCAGTCAGGTTTCTTATAACATAATTATTAAGATTTTTTTCATTAAGCCAGTACACCTCAAATACTAAAACTTTTCAGCCACCCCTGCTAATATCACAGAACAATATATTCATGGAATCACATATTTGATTAGCTTGGGACTTCCCTAGTCATTCTAAATAATCATCAGACTCAATAAGATAATATGCAATGTGTCTGAAAATGCTGTCATCTGATTGGCTGACTTGCACAGTTTACACATTGTAAATCCTGGCATAACCAATGGGAGAAAGTTCCAGCCATCTGCATCCAGAACCCCGTTTTCATATCAATCTGACCCCTGAAAATCAAAGGGGAAAGACTGCCATACTACGTCCTGCTAAACCATGATGATAAAGCAGTAGTTTCAAACAACAACCCACTGCAACATAAACAAACTTTGTTGTTTTCTTTTCTCACTACTACAACATCTTGTATCCTAAGCAGTGACAGACTGCAGGCACCTCAACTCTCATTCGCTGTCCACTCCAATCCCAATTATCTCTCCTATCCTTTCCCATTCTGCCTCTTGGCTACAGTCCCGCTCATCATTTATGAACAAATGCTCTCTTTTCCATTCTGTTTCTCAGCTACAATTCTGCTCTGTCTCCCATCAGTTATAAACATTTTTTTTTCAACATCTCATCTGGTGTTGTAAGCACTGCTACATAACACCCACCTCATGTTTCCCTCACTCTCTGCTCCATTTCCACTATTACTCAGCTACTTTCTCAGTCTGTCTCTCTGGTACAGTCCCACTCTGTGTCCCATCAATTGAAATAAAAAAAAAATAATAAAAACAGAAAAAAGCTCAGGCTTTTTGTACTGCTCCTTGAGACATGGAAGCTACTTATAGCACATATCATAATCCAGTAGGGCAGCACATCGCAATGGCAAGTGTCTCTCTCTCTCACTCTCTCTCCCCCTCTCTCTCTCTCTCACTCAGCATCACCCTTGCAACACAGAACTATTTTATTTGGCTCATTAAAAAAATGCAAAAATAATATAAATGAAAATACCAAAGTCTTTTTCTTTCTTTATTTTTTTTGGGGAGCATAAAAAGGGGCCATGGTGTAATAATAATACACCACTCCAGGGTGTGGGTGAGGCTGACATTTAGCCACTTCTGGTATGGTTTACTCACTCGGCATGCTGCCTCATGACCGACCACACCAGGTGTAGGTATATCCCAGCATCACCCACAGTCTGTTGTGGTACAAGTATACTGCTTAAGTATCTGGTACTTTATCTAAGTTTTAAGTTTCTGAGATTTTCTGTAAGATCTTCTTCTACAGATATAGAGTTTTCATCCTCCAGCTCCTCTAGTACCAGGCTATTATTAATCTTTGCTCCTTTCTGTAATCTACCTTTTATAACTTTATGATTTTCTTGATTCATGAAATTATCATCTGGGGCTAGTGAGTGTTCTCTTTCCACTGAAACTATATAATTTGTTATTCTTTGCTGATTTTTAGTTTTTGGATTTTGGACATTGAGCCTGTCTTGTTACACCATATTCTTTCGTTATGCCATTTTGATATTTTGTTCTTTGCTGAACTGTATTGTCTTTAATTGTTGTCTCTACCCAGATCCCTAGTTCTTCAAATTGTTTCTTTGCATTTATGATAAGCTTTCTTGACATCTTATTTTGTACAGCAAAACAGACCCATCCATTTTTTCTTTTTATTTTATATCTGTACACTGATGCTTTGTTTGCCCAAACCAATGTATATCCCAGTATCCCTTTGCACAGATTATATAGTCTAAGTAGTGTGGTTCTTATTTCTGGCTTTTGATAGTCCCTTAAAATACACTGCTGGAGCAATATATCCCCTTTCTTTCCCAAGTTTATTCCCAATTGTCCACCACTATGTTTTTTTATGACAGCCTACAGATATATCTTTTTCCCTGGGCTTTTTCGAGCCTGTTGGCCTCAACTACTTTGTATTCTTCATAACACCTTTCTCCTCTAATGTAAAAATGTTTACACCCTTTCCTTCTTTTTCTGTTTCTTACAGGATATATTTTATTGATGTTCTACTATCATTAGCTAATTTGTTGCCACCTGGATTTTCTCTTTGATTTTGTCTTTTTGGATTCCTACACTCCTGTCCCAATCTGGCAGCTCTTAGATCTTCCACAAGTTTACCATTTCCCTTACTTTTGCTGCTATGTCCTCTGTAATACTTTTAATAGTTTTAGCATTAGACCCCTTAATCTGTCATGCTCCTGCACCAGATTCCTCTTGTGTCTGCATTGGTAGTTGAAGGTCCTGTTCTGCATCTTTATTAAAAAGTACTCTCCTGAGCAATATTATCATTTTCATTAGTAGCTGGTTGCGAATAGCTATTTCCTTTTTAATTTCCTTTAAGCTTTCTGTGACAGTAATGTTATGTGTGTCACTACCAGAAGCACCTATATTTTCCATTCAGCCCTTGTTTGTTATTTGTAGTTGGTTTATTATCACTCCAAAGATGTGTAATATCGGGGAGGGAGGAGTATTTTGTTTTTTATTTTTATTTTTTATTCTTTTGATAACTGGGTAAGGTGCACTAGGCACAGGTGCCTGATTTCAGGGGCAGTCTGGGAGCACTGGGGTATTTATGTGGCTTGCTCAGAGTCACACAATATGCAAGTGGAGGTTGTGGGAATCAAACCCAGTGTCTGTATGCTGGATGTACCAAGCTCATTCACAGCTCATTACTCTAATCTCAGTTGAGGTATTGAGATGTTGGATTTAACATAAGTCTATTTGTATAAGGTGTCAAGAAGGCTTCATAATCATCAAGAAAAGTTCTTACAATTATATGGGGGGATTTGTTTTTCTCCTGCTTTGCATCATATGTGCATTTTACATGCTTTTACTCTTTGTTGACTACCTGTTCATAATTGTTTTCATTATGGCTCATCGGTAACTCAACCACAATTTTTTTTATTTACTTAATTTTCCTGCACAGATATCTGGCCCTGAGGTAGACATTTATCCTGTACTTGCATTTGAATTGTATTTCTGTTTTTTTCTGTCTACTACCTGTTTAGTTGACATTATATCTTTTCCTTCTTCCATAGCCCTAAATTCCACTAGAAGGGGATGTTCTTGCAGATCATTCTTCCTATGATCCCTTATATTTGATGAAGCTGGGGTGGCAAGCAGTAGTAGTGGACTTTGAAGTCTTAGGATCACTTTCTTCCCTGCCAGATCTATCTGGTAACCTGGCCTCAGGATGTAGCTGGTTATTTTCTTTTCCCCTATGCCTCCCTTTTTTTCTTTTCTTATTGCTTATACCTCTTTTTGTTTTTAAAAGGTTTATTGTTGGGGGTTATGTGATGCAACTAAGCTGAAAGCAGCCTGGTTCAAGGAGCTCTGCCTGTGGATGCTAAATTTGTTGGCATCTGCACCCCAGTTCTCCAATTTTTTTAGGATATTAGTTATTAGCCTACAGTGCCTGAAATGAGGAAGCTGGACAGGGATCTTTCTTTGGATCTTGATATGCCTAAGAAGCCATAAAAATAGAAAATGCAGTCTGGCTCAGATCTCTCCTCACCCAACATGGTGGGCTGTTCTGGGGATACCGTCTGCCATGGATGTGGTCAGGGTATGCAGGAAATTAAAACCTTTATGAATAGTATTATGGGCCAACTTTCAAAGTTAACCTTGACTCTGTAGGCTGTCAAAGGAGCAGAAGATAGTTTAAGCTCCTGCATCACTGAAGCTATAGAGTGGGCTAGCAAGCTAGAATATTAGGGTGCACCTACTAATCGATAGGAATAGAGCCCACTCACCAAACTGTATACAACTATTTCTTTATTTTTTTCTGTTCTTTTCAGAATATTTTCTAGTTAGATTTTTCAGGGTCTCTACAGTATATGTTTAAACCATACATTTCGGATAATACAGTCCTTCATCAGTGCATATCACTGTAGCTGTACAGTATATAATATAAACATAAAAACATACAAAAAATACTAATAAAGTCTGAGTGGTATATTTCAATTATTAGTATCCAGTCAAAAGAAAATTCCAACACACCCCTGAGATTACGTAATCCTCTTATTGGTATAAACACTAGCAAAATAAATCAATATGTACCACTAGCCTGTAAAAACAGAGCAACTTGCAGTATTTCATGATTGTTTCCAGTTCATCCCAGCACTAATTTTACTAATCTTAGTATGCTTATCCTAAATAGTTACTAGTTCTTTCACAGCATTCATTCTGTGATAGTGCCAAAAAAAAAAATTCTCTTCACTTCCAGGTTGCACAATACCCTTTTCCAAATGTTAATGCTGATAATTAGCTAAACATATTTCTTTCCATTTTCATACGCTCCTGTTGGATACAAACAAAACACCAAGTTCTTTTCTCCATTAACTATTAATCCAGAAATTCAAATATCCACATCTCCCATTGAATTTTAAACATTCTTCATCTTTTAACGTTTTTTTCCCCTTTCTCTTAGCATCTTTTTAAATCTGTAAAACACAGAGAGGCAAACCAAGGCCTACAAATCCTTTTTCAAAAATATCTCCTTTCATTAGAACAAATGAACAACACACATCAGGTCACTGCATAAGGCTGTATTCCTTTCAACTTACTTCTCTGCATTTTGTGAGGTATTTCATTAGGCGTCTTTATGAACCACCACTCTCTTTCAATGGTGGTGGTTGCTCTGTGAGATACACAGTTAAAATGAGGCCTGTTAAGATGGAAAATCGGCATGGTGTAGCTCCACAAGTCACATGACTTAGTGGCAACTCCCTGTGTGCCTGACCTGCTTTTGCAGCACCTAGAAATGGGAAACATTCTCTGCATGCTAAGCTAAAGTAAGACCAATCGATGCATAACATAAGTAATTACATTTACAAAAATTCAGTCCAGAACACACCATAGAAAGAGATTTCCTTGAGATCAGGAAGTGCCAGGAGTTGGAAAATCAGCCAAGGAGCAGAAACTGCAAATCAGTGCCTGGCTCCTCCTCTGGGCATCCAGTGAAAACAGCGGCATTCAAAACCACAAGCTTTGGAGGTCCGGTGCATGTCTGAATCTGTCAGGGGGCCAGTCGGGCAGTCTGTTAGCTGCAGCTGACTTGGAGAGTGCCAGGGCCACAGCAGCAGTTTGGAAAGCCTGCAGATGGGCTGTCTGAATCTGTCCGGGGTCAGACAGGCAGTCTGTTAGCTGCAACTGGGTTGGAGAGTGCCGGGACAACAGCAGCAGCTTGGGAAGCCTGCAGATGGCCTTTCTGAATCTGTCTGGGGGTCAGTCGGGCAGCCTTTTAGCTGCGTCCGGCTCGGAGAGTGCCGGGGCCACATCAGCAGCTTGGGAAGGGATTATTAAACACTATCATATCTACTTTACCTTGGATTAACATATGACTATGCCTGACAGGCAAACAGAATGCATGTTTTTTCAGAGATCCTCTTGATACACATGAAACTTTAAATTTGTTTTAATTGTGTATTTCGTAGTAAAATAACTTTCTCTTTATGTAAGTGCTGCAGTGTTCAGAAATAATCATTGCCAATGGCTTGTTCATCTAATCTTTTTTTTTTGTATCAGCAGCTGTTGAAAAATCTAGAGATGGTGGGGGAAGAGATGGTGGCAGGTTGTCCTCTGTGACTACTGGCAGAGATGGCCCTGCAGACTTGTTTCAGGGCACATAGAAACCACATCTACAACATTCTAGTGTGACATTTACATAATATATCAATGATAAATAATTTAATTTCAGCTGGGAGGGAAAAGGTCTGTAAGACCATCTTGTTGAACCTTATCACACTTGATACCCATGGATGAAACATGACTTGTGCAAACAATTTTGTTACCATTATTATGTCCTTTATAATGCCATGTTGATGAGGACCTTCCCCAGTGAGGTCAGGCTGGACAGTCTGTATTTGCAACTTGCACTGGCAACTATTTGAGTAAGTACAGTACATCTTTTATGCTTTCCTATGTTTTCCATCCCTATTGGACTTATTTAACTGTCATAAAGGTCAGGATGTTTGCTATGTACCAGGGAAGGCATGGATTTGCATGATATGTTGTGATGATGACTGCATTGCTGGTTCTATACTTGGTGCAGAGACTGTACAAGTTACTCTATACTGAATCTCATTTTGTTTTTGCCTGCCTTATTTCATTTGTCATGTATACTCTCCCTTAGTTAGCACCTAAAATGATGAGCCTTTGATCAGTGTGCCTTTCCTAGCAGCAGAGACCAATATCTAAATAAATTAATAGATATAAATAATTATGATAATGAAGTGATCATTGTGATGTTCCTGGTAAAAGGTTATCTTACCATCCCAAGGTTGGGGGGGGGGCACCACCTGTAGATAGAGTTGAGTAATTTGAGCAAAGCCAAATGAACCATGTTTTCAGCAGAGTATATTATTATTTTCTCTTTTCTAACAGAAACAAGGGGCTTGATTTGCAAGTGCCCCCATTTACCTCAAGCTCTGGATGTGCCAAAGATATGGTGCATGGCACTTGTGTTGATCTGGATTTTCAATGCCATGTGCCAATTGCCATAAGTTACACTAACGTTTTCTGGTCTACCTTGTGGCAATCCCAGAGACCTATTTTTATTTAGCATGCTATAATGAGTTTTTAAACATGTGCATCCAGACATCTAACAAACTACAAATATTTTGTAACACAATAATGCAACATATAAAATAAGAGAAAACAAAACCCAACACAAAAACTCAACTTACGAACATACAAACATACAAAATTGCCAGTAGAAAAAGGCTCACAGGTCCATCAAGTCTTCCCGATTGTGCAGCACTTAGTTTCATATCACTACAGCTTATAAAATAAGAGGACAACAAAACCCATCCACCCTCCCCACAAGGAGTGCCATTCACTTGTGCAGCATGGCTGCACAAATCAAGGATACCAAGCCAAAGCTATATTATATATTATAGTGGTGCGATAACGCTATTATATTTCTGATTGAGTAGGCAGTTTAATGTTAAATCCCAATATTTACACTCTAATAACTTTGCAACCATTCAATGGATTTGCATGAAATTGCGCATGCACGGTGTTGAGGGGTAGATCTCTAGATTTGCAAAGTTTTTTTCTGGTCAGATGTATGGATCCTGAGATCTGACTAGTGCAAAAAGGGAATGGGGGTTTTGCTGTTTTTAAGCTTTTTTTTTTATTTACTTGCACCTAGACAGTTCAGAATTTTTGTCTGAAGTTTTCAGGGTAGAAAGAAAGGGATGGCCCACAAATGTGCCATTTGCTGGTTTGGAGAAACAATATTAATCCGTTTCAGAGTTATTAAGTTTTAAAATCTTGGCTTTTAGCATGCTCATTAAGCACTTCCAGATACCATAGCTGTATGAAATGAAAAAGGAACCCTTTTTCGTATGAGGCCAATCCTTTTTTGTAAGGAAAAAAATCTTTTTCATTTGACAGCATCTTGTTTCCACACAGTATTTTCTAAAAAAAAAAAAATCAAAAGCCACATAAATGACATGCTGGAGAGAGACCAACACATCCATGTGGCTTATCGCAACCCTGTTAGGTGGATTCTAAATTTAACTGTTTCAAACATTACCTCAAATGTGTTTTTTTTACATTTTAAATCCTTTTCATTACTCACTTCTACTTTTTTCATTTAGACTCAATACAAAAATGTCCATATGAGAACTGAGTCCAAACAAAAATGTGTACTTCCCTGGTGCCTAGTGGCACTCCCCCACCACCCAGTCTCTGTCTCCATTAATCATTTTTTTCTCTGGTGTCTATTAGCACCCCCGCTTTCTGATCACCATCCCATTAATAATTTGTATTTCCCTGGTGTCTAGTGGCACCCCCACCCTCTGATCACTGTCCACTTTAGTAATATTTATTTTCTTAGTGTCTAGTACTAAGAATTTTCCAGAGCTAGGAAGCTGTGAGGCCCATAATTGCCCCTATGATTAATAATAGTTAATTTTAAAGTCAGAAAGCATGAATTTGTCCAGTCTACTCTTAAATGTTAACTTAGAATTACTGATGATCACTTCCAGGGGTAACACATTCCAGGGATTAATGGTTCTTATAGTGTAGAAATATTTTTATGGCATTAGTTTAAAATTTCTGCCTTGAAACTGTAAGGGGTGGTCTCTGGTGTTGTAGATGTTATTTTTAAATTCCAGACCCAGCATTGTCATTAAAATGCATAATATTGTACATAAAAAGAAGGTCCCCCTGCAGACATCTAGTTGATAATGACATTAAATTCAATTATTTTAATCTGGATTCATAAGGGGCATCATACAAGCCTCTAATAAGTTTTGTGAATTTCCGTTGTACCTTTTCTAGTTATGTAATGTCATATTTCCAGAATAGACACCATAATTGTGAGGTGTAATCTAGATGAGCACGGACATATGCTCTGTATAGTGGCATCAGTACGTTCTTCTCTCTCTTGATTAATGTTTATTTTTATAGATCAGATTACCCTGTTTACTTTTTGAATAGTCTCATTAATCTGGGACCTGGGTAACAAGCCATTTGTGATATGAACCCCTATATATTTTTCCATGGATGTGATAGTCAGTAACCTATCATTCAGTTTGTAAGTGTTGTTTATGTTGTGGCACTCCCCACCCTCTGATCACCATTCCCATTAACAATATGTATTTCACTGGTGTCTAATGCACCCCTCACTCTCCGATCACCATCCCCATTAATATTTTTTATTCCCCTGGTTTCTAGTGGCCCAACCCATACACACTTTCTGATTGCTGCCCCCTTTGAAATAAAGAAAACAGTCCCTCAGTGTCTTTTTTTTAAGTTTGTAAAAATGAAAATTGTCCCTCACCTATCTGACCCCCATCCTGACCTCCCACTGAGCACCCACCAACCCCACACACTCTACACACCCTCACTCACCTGAACAGCTCCCAGGCTGAAGATCCACTCTCCAATCAAAGACATGTGTGATATACCTGGTTAAACAACTAAATAAAAAAAAAACATGTCTTATTGCTGGAACCACCGACTGCAATAAGAGAAACTAAGGTAAGTGTAGTTCAATGTAGTTCAATTGTGTTTTCAACATTACTGCATAATTTTTCCATTTTTGCATATTTGTACACTAAATTTTCAATGTGGCCATTTTGAGAACCCACCTCATGAACAATATTGGTGGAATTATGCAAATCTGGGCCAAAAGGCAATTTCATGGTCGGTTGGCGAAATCACCTTTTGGTTGGGATTTGAAAATTTTCACCACTCTTTTTCATAAGGTGGAGTCATAAGAAGGCTATGTGGAAAATTTGTGGTCAAAATATGTAAAATTGCCAATGTCATGCGTACTCATTGTAATTTTGCTATGCTTGCTCATAACGTTGGTAATTCTAAATATTTTGACTCCAAATTTTCAAAATAGACATTTTTTTAAACCACCTTATGAACATGATAGCTGTCATTTTTTCAAATAATACCAAAACTGTGGTTTTGCACCTGTGGCACATAATGATGTTCCAGTGGTACAGAATAATGTTTGGGTGGGGATTGGAAACTTTCATTAATGGGTTCACACAGAGGTTTACTAAGAAGGCTAGAGAGATGGTCAAATGTGTGGCAAATGAATTTTAATGCAAAGAAGTGCAAGGTAATGCACCTGAGGAAGGGTAACCCTCAGACAGCACTGGCTACATTTGCTAAACTTAGTACCACTACGGAACAGCAGGACCCATAAGTCATTATCATGACACCCTAAAACAGTAAAGCCAGTGCAACAAAGAATACAGCAAACCAAACAAGTTGTTTAGGTATATAAGGAAGGGCCTAGATTGCAGGAGCTGGGAGGTAATCCTCCCCTTTTTTGATCCCTAATCAGGTCACATTTGGAATAATGTGTCCAGTTCTGGAGCTGTCACTTTAGAAAGGACAATAATAAGCTAGAGGCTGTGCACAGAAGGGCAACAAAAATTATACAGGGCCTACAGGACGTCTTCTATGAGGAGTATCTGAGAGCACTAAACATGAATTCACTGGAGGCCAGAAGGGGGGGGTATGATTGAATTTTTTAAGTTATTGAAAGGCATAAATAGAGTGCCTCACACAGAGCTATTCATACAGTAGGAGCACCAGCTTAATGACACATGGGCATGAATGGAAACTGTGGGATGGGAGCTTCAGGAGGGATGTGAGGAAGTGCTACTTTACTGAAAGGGTGATGGAGCCATGGAACAGTCTACCTGCTGAGGTGGGGGGTGCAATGAATGTGGAGGGTTTCAGACATGGGAGGGAGAGAGTGAGGGCACTGATAACAAGCATCACTCCAAGTACTGGGGCAGGGAGGGATAAGCTGAAGGGGAGGAGATAGGTAGGATTGATGCTAGGTGATGGAAAACATCTGGCAAACTGAATGGACCCTTAGACTTTTTCTGCTGTCACATTCTATGTTTCTATGGTGCAGACAGCTAGCCAAGTGACCAACTGAGTGGGAACTACCGTAGCTCTTCGCCATAAGGCTTCATCAGGGGGCAGAGACTTCAAAGATTGACAGTACTTATACAGCCCTCATCTGATGACATCACTGGTCTAGCAAGCAATCAAAGTACAAACAGTGCAAATTCAAACAATAGTAAAAACTCATTTTTTTGTGATCAAAAGTTGAATGTTGTAAACTGTACATACAGAACTGTACAGTACATGTTTACACACTATGCTCTATCTTGCTTACTGGTTACATATCTTCACTATCTAACCTTCAAATGCATTTGCATGCTAGTAAAGTCCATTTACAAGATAGATATTAGACAATGCCACTTGGCTTTCTTTCCATCTCTCCTGTGATTGCCCCACTTACTGTTTGTCACTGGAAATCCTGCTCATCTACAGGAACAAAGTCAAGTAGCATCTGCACTCCAAAAACACCAAGAAGACACTTCTTCTATTCAAATAGTTTTAATGCTGAATGCAAGCAATGAAAAGAAAAAAGCACAGATGTTAATCCACTGCCACAATGCACCGGCACTTCAGGTGGATAACCCTTCATCAGGGTGTGTTGATTTTTTGGAGAGACTTGATGCATTTATATACTGTCATCTAATTAATAAACATGAATTCACATTTACATAAACAAAAAATGCAATTTATAAAAAATACATAAATCATTATGAAAAAATAGTAATGTTTGCATAAATACCTTTGTATAGTTATACAACCCTTCTACAATATATCATTTTAACCTTGCATGTTGCAATCATTATTGTTACACCTACCTGGCACACTCTGTAACACTACTGTGAAAGATAGACGTATAATAGGGACTATGTTGTTGCAATCAGTCAAGGCATAGATGATCAGCAAGTGCCATATTCAGCATTTATCCAGAACAGATGCAAACAGGGCAGTTAAGAATCTTATAACCTGAAAAATAGAAAAATACACATGAACAGCATGAACAAACAAAAAGAATACTTTACATTCATACATAACGGTCCATTTACGTGGACTAAGTGAAAAATACCACAAACATGTGTGACTTATCCTAGTGTATAAAATCTAGGAAAAGTCCCAAACATTATTTGGCACTTGTGATTACTAAATTGTATCAAATTCCCAGTGCATTATTTTTTCAAAGCATACCTTGTTAAATATGGGTGACCACTATAAAATGTATTTGCTCATTTGGTTGTGATAAAAACATTACCAACAGAAAAGCTTCTCACTTAAATGGCTTGTATACCCTTTTTCTCTTTACTTCTTCCATTTTATTACTAATGAATATTTTCAGAATTGGAACATTTCTGAAATATTTATCTAATTGGTGGAGACAAATAAAATATATTACCCTAAGAGGTCTTATTTACAAGGAAATTCACTACATGTATCATAAAGATATGCTGTACTATTCATCTCAAAGCCATAAAGGTACAGTGGAGGAAGTGGGGGTTGTGTGGGGGTTAAAGGAAGAAATCGTACCTTGGTTGTACTATTTCATTTTCTACATATTTTTTTCAATCCAACAAATAGGGTTTTAAATCCCATTGATCATTTAGTCCAAAGGGTTTAACACTGTTAAGTGAGAAAATCCAATAGCTTTCTGTTCTTAATAGCACATTAGTCCTAAGACTGAGATGAGCGTCAGGTGGGAGGGACAGATGGACCTGTTGGATAGAAGACAGAGGGTAAAACACCTGCTGACTGGAACCATAGCTGAAGAGGAAGAAATGTCAGATGATATTAAATCTTGTTTCAATAGATTAGAGAGACTATTGCAAAAGGATATAGACTTAACATACAACATAATAACTTTGGAAGAATACTTGAACAAGAATCAGACTTTGAGAGATTTGCAAATTAATGTAATTCCATCTACTGGGTTAGATTAGTAGTTTGATTTCAAGGAGGAATGGTGGATGCAGCAAATTTGTGTTCTAAAACTTTTATGGAGCTATTAATTAAGTCAGATAATATCAAAAACAGAATAATAAATAGATTAGTGTGCCTTACAAGGTAATAATACCATTGAGAGGTTCTGAGGACATTGAAACCTCGAGAGTGAAGCATACTTTTTTTTTAATATATGTATCACATTTAAAATTAAAATGCCACCCAACCACTTGGCTGCCTGACTGCTGTACTGTATAGAGACACTTAGTGAGTGTAGCTGTCCTTCAGGAGTGTCTGTGGTCATCAGCTTCAGTGGCCAGTGGTAGGTGTTCTTTGTTTCCCAAAGTTGGTGAAGACACAATCAACCAGATAAGACTTTACATGTAAAATAAACAAAAAAAAATCAAAATTACAGCACTGAGTGTAAAAATAAATTGGTCTCGCTAAGAAAGAGACAACTGCCATGTTTTTTTTCTGTTCTTCCCACCTACGGAGAACAAGTAGCCAATCATGAAGCACACTTCCAGAAGCATGTGTTGTGCATCTAGCAAGGGCAGTTGGTGCCATAGCGATGAGCTGTTCTACTGAAGGGAGTCTTGAGCGTGTTCTGTTGTTGTTCTCTGATAATACTATCATTCAGGTGCTGAACAATAGTATTATGGCTTCTGAACAATACTATTATCAGTTTGGAAGTGTGGTATTATCACTTTTTAAAGGGTGCTATCATCAGAATTTTTTTGCATGCCCTACACTAGTATTATTGATGACTATTCATATAGTACATTGAAATTATTCAGCAAGGATCTTGCAGAAGCAAGATCACTGGTGTTGTCCTACAAAGAGAGGGCAGAATATAAGGATTATGATTTGAAGTTAAAGAAGAACCTGGTGTGGGGGGTCCTGGTATGTGAAGGAAGTAATAGAATGAAAAAAACAGTGTAAGCTTAAGAGAGATGAGGAAGATTTTAATAAAGGAAATATACTTAAGTAGGGAAAAGAAGGGTCTAAAAGCTGGGGAAGGAGCAAAAACAGAGTCAGACTGTCTCAAAATAAACGAAGCAAAAAATGGAGTGAGACCCCAAAAGAAAACCCACAGGGTGGTGCAGGTTACTGAGAAACAAGGAGAAATAATAATTCTTAGGAAGATTTTAGAGAAACAAAATGAGTTACAAAGAAAAAGAAAAGAACAAGAAGAGGAAAAACAGGTGGTGCAAAGACAGTAACAGACCATTAAGGTCAGGAAAGAAGAAAGCTTACAAATAGTTAACATTTCTGGGTACCAACATACAGAAGCACAAGAAGCCATTCTCAGCTGTGGACTTTCCATTTGTACCTTCTCCTAGAGTAAATAACTTTCAGGTGGTATTGGATTTAAGGAAATTTTTCAGGAAGCTCCATTTAAAGTTATTTTTTTGAAAACAAAAATTGTGAAACCATGGGATATACATTAGAAATGGGACTTGATTCAACTCAGCTGAGGACACTGATTTGCTTATTAGAGCCATTTAAGGCACAGCTGCAAGGGATAAAGAAACAGGGAATATTGTGGATGAAATTCATAAGGATTCCTTGAAGGAACTTTTGTTTGATGAAAATTAGTCACAAACAATACACTGACTAATGTCAGGGGCACACACAGTGAAGTAGAAAAACTGAAATGCCAGAGAAAAGGAAAATTCAGAAGCAAATCTACATGTTGTCCTTCAATCAGAAATCCTGCCTTAAATGCTTATGAACAAACAGGAACACACCAAGTGCAGGAACTATTGCAAGATGCTACACTCCCTAAGAGGTTTAATTTGCCACCTGAGAAAATGAAAGCACTGAATGAACTAAATGAAAATAAGGAATTGGAAATTAAACCAGCAGATTGGGGGGAAATGTAGTTATAATGGATAAGTAACATTATGTAGATATTGTTAAAGGTCTGTTAGAAAACACTGAGAATTACAAAAGTTTGAAAAACAACCCCAGGCAAAATTTCTACAAGGAGCTGTTCTCAATTCTCACTAGAGCCGTTGCCAAGGGGAGAATAACAGAGGATGAATATAAGTATATTTTGAAAGAATATCCAGTAATGCTGGGGTTTTACATTTTACCCAAAGTGCATAAAGACTTAAATAATCTCCCTGGGAGACCTATAGTGTTAGGCACCAACTCCAGTATTGAGAATTTAGGTTGTTTCGAGGATTTTGTTCTAGAAACATATTAATAAGTTCCTCTCATATTTGAGAGCTTCAGCTGACACATTAAAGATATTTGAGTTATTTGTCTGGCAAGAAAATTATATGTGGCTGAGAGTAGATGTAGAGTCATTGTATACATCAATTAAACCGATCTAGGAATACAGGCTTATAAATTTTTCTGGAAAATGATTTGGAGGCTGGAGATGCACCAATAGATTTTATAATAAGGCAATTATGGTGGGGGTTAGGAAGAAGTAGCTGTTGGTTAACTAGGATCTTCAGATTATCCAGTAGGTAGGGAAATGGGCAGGCTGGGTGGGCCAAGCGGTCCATATCTGCCATCAAAGTCTATGTTTCTATGTTTCTATTACAGCATTAGATTATATTGTGCTGCACAGTGCCTTTGAGTTTGAAGGTTCACATTACCTACAGATCTGTGGCACAAGCATGGGTGCCAGTATGGCACCCAGCTATGGTAATCTTTTCATGGGAAGGTGGGAGATGCTTAAAGAGAACAATAAACATTAGAACCCATTTTACAGATATAATAAAGAATGGCATCATTATACTGATGATTGCATTTTTATTTTTATTTAGTTATTTGTATTTCGGATGACACCTTTGAGCCGAGGGCTCTTTTACAAAGGTTCCATGTCAAGGCAATAAGGACAATATGGTACAAAACATAACATGATCATTACAAAGGAACTTACAAAAAACAAAGACAAATAAGGTTGCAATAATAGCAGCCAAAGGCGTTGTCAAGGAATTGTGTAGTGAGTTAATTATACAGTAGAAGTCATAGGTGGCTCAGTGAAGCTTTGTTCGGAGTGGGTTAGTGAGAAAAGAGAAAGAAGAGTGGTGGTGAGGGGTGGTATGGGAGAGAGAGAGAGGGGAGGAGGGGAGAAATAGGGAGGGCATTGTGTTGGGTATGTGGTAGATGGGAAATAGCAAGGGTGGAGGAATGGGGGATGGAAAGGAAGAGGAGAAAGATTTATTTGCATCTGGGAGGATGAGACAAAAATCCCTGAGTTTTTTAAATGGTTGAATGAGAATAATTTCAACTTTCAGTTTACTTTTACTACTAATAAAGATAGATTGGAATTCTTCGACCTGGAATTAATAGGTAGAACAGAGAAGGTAGTCTCCAATAAAGGGTTCAGGAAGAATAGTGTTACAATTTTGTTATTAAGAAGAGATAGTGCCCACCCTGGAAGTTGAAAGAACCAATCCCGTAAGACCAAATGCTGTGGCTACATAGAAACTGCAGCAATGTGGAGGACCACATAGAGCAAGCAATGGAATTAAAAACAAGATTTGTACCCAGCGTATATGATGAAACACTTTTGGAAAATGCCTGGCAAAGGGCCTTAGATAAGGATAGGAAAGAATTGTTAACGGGTACTGAGAATAGGAGGAATATGATATGGACTTCAGACCAGTAACATTTGTAACAGAATATAATGATCTGGCAGGGAGGGTGGGCAATATTGTTCATAGAAATTGTACAATCCTGAGCAGCAAAAGGTTTGTCAATTAGGCGGAGGGTCCCTAACCAAGAGTTTCATTTAAAAGAGCAAAAAATATTAGAGACAGTGATACACAGTAGACTCAGCATGGAGCCAACTGTGGAAGTAGGACTGTGGCTCCTTAAGCAAGAAGGTGGCTTTTACAAATTCCACTGGTGCAACATCTGTAAGTACGTCTTGCCAAATAAACAATTCATCATGCTCCCAGTGGGTAATACCATTAGAGTTGATGTAAAGGAGTGTATACTCCATTTACTGTTTACATTCTATGGTGCACATGTAATCTCACCTATGTGGGTTGGACTACCAGACCATTGAAACAGAGAATACAAGAACATATCAGACCCATTGACAATGGCAGGCAGGATACACCAGTGTGAGTCCATTTCTTTAACCATTATGGCTCTAAACCAGATGACTTAAGGTCTATGGTGATAGAGCATATCCCTAGGATGAAGAAAGAGGGTAAAAAGACTGATGTGTAATTAAAATAGGAGAGCTATAGAATTTTCTCACTTAACAGTGTTAAACCCTTTGGACTAAATGATCAATGGGATATACAATCCTATTTGTTCGAGTGAAAAATAATAAGTAGAAAATGAAAAAGTAAAACAACCAAGGTACAGTTTCTTCCTTTAACCCCCACACAATGCCCCCCGTACCTTTATGGCTTTGAGATGAATAGTACAGAATATCTTTATGATACATGTAGTGAATTCACCTGTAAATCAGGCCCCTTAGGATAATATAGTTTATTTTTCTCCACTAATTAGTTAAATATTTCAGAAATTTTCTGAATCTTAAAATAGTCATTAGTAATAAAAGGGAGGAAGTAAAAGGAAAAAAGAGCATAGAAGTCATTTCAGTGATAAGCTTTTCTATTTGAATTTTTTTTTTATCACAAACATATGTGTAAATAAGTTTGTTAATGGTCACCTGTATCCAACAAGGAATGCCTTAAAAAAAGAAAGCACTGGGAGTTTGATACAATTTAGTAATCACAAGTGCCAAATAAGGTTTGGGAGTTTGTCTAGATTTCAGACACTAGGATAAGTCACATGTGTTTGTGTTATTTTTCACTTGGTCCATGTAAATGGACCATTGTCCATTATGTATGAATGTAAAATAATCTTTTTGTTTGTTCATGCTGTTTTTGTCTATTTTTTCTTTTCTATTTTTCAGGTTATCAGATTCTTAACTACCCTTTTGATTCTGTTCTGGATAAAGGCTGAATATGGCACTTGTTGATCACCTATGTCTAGACTTATCGCAACAACATAGTCCTTATTCTACTTCTATCATTCACTGTAATGTTGCACAGTGTGCCAGGTAGCTGTAATGTTAATGACTGCATTATGCAAGGATACAACTATATATATAGTAAATGGGCTGTATAACTATACAAAGGTACTTAACCTATGCAAACATTATTATTTTTTTCATAATGATTTAGGTATTTTTTCAATTGCATTTGGTCTTTATGTAAATGAGATCCTGATTGAATTCATGTTTATTAATTAGACCAGGTGACAGTATATAAATGCATTAAGCCTCTCCAAAAGAAAAAAAAAATACACACCCAGATGAAGGATTATTCATCCAACATGCTGGGGTATTGTGGCAGTGGATCAATGTGTGTACACTTTTCTTTTCTTTGCTTGCATTCAGCATTAAAACTATTGGAATAGAAGAAGAGGTTAGTTCTTGGTGTTTCTGGAGTGTAGGTACTTCTTGGCTTTGCAACTGTATTTGGGTTAGTTGCTCCACAACCTGCACCGGGCCCCATTCCAGAGTTTCATGCCTCTACTGTTGGAAGTTTTATCTACAGAAACAGCATAGTCTAGCTAGTGGTGGTACAAAGGCAGAATAAAGAGAGAGGTCAAGCACTAGAATTTCTCTGACACAAAATGAACAACAACGCATTGGTAAATATCATATTTAGAAACTGAATACAAAGTGCGATTCAACATCTCATTTACATTAATTATAGAAAAATGCAGTTAAACTACTGAATGACTATGGCTGCAACAAGGTATTGCGTGCTCAATGACGAAAGCTCAGCAAGTTCAGTATATAAGTCATGGCACTCCCAACACACCCATCAAAAACAAACTGAGTCTCAGGTTTCCAGTAACAAAACTTCTAATTTTATTATATTCAGCACATGTGAATAAATCACTTACAAGTACAGGAATTATTAGCAGAAAGCTTTCTGACATTTCACCTAACCTCAGGCTTTCATGAAGATAAATGTCATCAAGGGCAAACTCGCTTAAATAGCTCTTATGGGCAGTGGTCACATGTGAATTCTTAAAGTGCTAGTAGTGCAATCAAATAGAAGCATGTTAAATTACCATAAATATTTCAAAAACCAACAAAAAATTGTATAAGTTCACACATTAAAAACTTAAAAGGTTCCCTCAAACTTGTTAGTGCTATATCATTATAAGCACACCTCTTCAAATACTTTGCTACACTTGGAAAAACATTTCCTTACATTCTGATTTTTCTAATATTTACAAAGGGCATGAGGGAGGGAACAGGAAAGTCAATTTCTTACCATAAATTTAATCCACTAAATGTACGGTAAAAGCACTGTGGTGATATAACTATTTGTACAGTATCCTTATGCTGCAGCATGAACAACTCAGGGGAGAAAAGATTAGGAAGGAGAAAGTCAACCAAAAGGATGTAAAACTGCTCTGTATCCTAAGGAACAGACTTCCAAAAGTGAGGGCAGGCCTTATGTCATGCAAGTACAGGTGATAAAAGGCAGAAAGGAAAAAGGGGAAACAGATGTGATGCCACTTCATATACACAGGTCCTTTTATTCTTCTTATACCTAGGAAAGAAAAACAGAGTCACATGAATCAATATCTATCCATCAAACAGTGTTTCAGTTCTGTGTGGTCATTTAATCCTTTTCCCATATGGGCACCTAGAGCATAATTTCCCCAAATTTCCATTTTACTCAGAAGGCCATTGCTGTCATCCCCTCTTTACTCCAACAACACCTGTTCCAAGCCTATGAATTTTAGCTTGTGTTCATTTTTGTTCACACCTTCTCTCATGTGCATTGCCCAAATGTAGTCCATATTTCCATTTTTATGGCCCTCAGATGGTCACTGATCCTTTCCTTCCATTATCTTTTTGTTTTGCCAACCTAAAAAACTTCACAAGTGCAGAATGCCATATATACCACATTTGTTATATTGCAATTTATGAATTGCTTAATAGCAAACATTTTGTTGTCATATGTTTTTTTGAACATGCTGCACTCATGAATGTCTCAGCAAAATTAGCAATTCCTACACTTTCTGCACCCTTTTGGCAATGAGGGTAACCAGTTCCTAGGTCTTTCAGTTTTTCTGATGAGCTCACCAGTATATCCCTAAGGTTTCTGGCCCTTCTGTATGACATCCTGGAAGGAACCGTTGCCATCTCTTTAAGTCTGGGGTCTGCACAAGGAACATACTAATTTTTGTATATTATTTCTTTTACTCTACCAGACTTCATATTATACAGTATGTGGTCACAACATTGATCTGGTCCTGGATGTTTTTCCCTTTTCCCTCCTGATTACCTATCATAAGGGATTCTCTTTCTATGTTGTCACAAGCTTCTCTAGCTCTTTCTTTGGTCCCCTCTGCATACCCCATTGCCCTGAAATGTTCCCAATGATTATCCAGTTCTATCTTAAGTACTGCCTCCATGCTGCAGTTTCTTTTTATTCTGCACACCTGTCTTTTAGGGATATTTTCTATGGTGTTGCCAAAAGAGCTGAGCCAGTCGGTTCTTCCCAGCTGCAATCATCCTAGACTTAAAGCTCCCATTTTTGGGTATTTGCATTCTGGTACTCATCATAATGAATGATCAGAACCAGCCTGTCCTCAGGAGACCTGGTCTTCCTCCAGTGCCTCTCCAACCTCTGCCCCTGGCTTTCAATGTTCTCAGTTCACCATCAAACCATGGTGAGCTGAGGTGTGACAGCAGGGGACATACACGGAAAAGCACCAGGTGGTACAGGGCCCCTATGTCAGCCCTATTATAGGTCATCACAGCTCTCCCTGGACCATCAGTGCAATCCTCAAGCACAGACAAAACATCCGGCTCCACCATCAGTCCCTCTGGTTGTAAACCTTTCAAAGGGCAAAACTGGACAATTTCCACAGGGGAAGGGACAATTAGGGGGGCCTTGAAGCTGAGCCTGATGGTGCAATAATCTAATTAGATGACCAGATTGATCTTGATGGTATCAATTTCGAGCCCAAGGGAGAATGCCAGGTTGAGCGCATGGCCAAAGCAGTGGTTCCTGGCCATGTTCATCAGGGTGAGGCCCACAGCCTCCATATTTAAAAGGAAGTCTCTGGCCCCAGATGATACCTTGTTGTCCACCCAGGTGCTGAAGTCAAGGAGAATAAGCCATCTCAGCGACTCCAACACCCTCTCAGTGGCAAAGGCAGACATCTCTTGCAGCAGACTCCTGTACCACTCAGCTGGATGGTAGACCAGGAGGATCCTGAACTCCATACCAGGACCCCCCACACCACCATGCACTCAAAAGAACTGGTGTCCCAAACTGGGTTCACTGCCAGGTCCAGCTCTGACCTGAAACAAATGGCCTCCCCCCTCCCTTGCATTCCTTCCTTGAACAGTGTACCATGGTAAACCTGGCCAGGACAGATGCCTCTGGCACATGGTCTGAGGCATCGCCCAACCAATTCTCTGTGATGCATGCCAGGCTGACCAATGCAACAAGCTCCGCAATTATAGTGGTCTTGTTCACCATCGACCTGGCATTGCACAACACCACCTGAAGAGGATGAAAGGCTGAGGCTGAGGCTGATCCCTCAGTTACCTGCCCTCTTGGTCTGGAAGGTTCCCTGGGCATAGAGACAAGGCACTGGAGATTTGGCTCCAATTGTCTCCTCAGCCCAGGGTGTCTTCTGGTTTCCACCACCTGAATCAGCTCCCCCTCAGCTACCTCCTTCTTCCTGTCTCCCCCCAATTCCCTTGCTTGTAATGCCTAACTCCCTACCCCTCCAAGAAACTGAGGCTGCAAGAGATGGGTCATAGAAGGGGTGCAAGACTTTCACCAAGGAGGGGGAGTAGCATAGCCCTGGGGCATGAGTCAGAAAACCCTTCACTATTATCTAGCATCTACTACTACACTAATTTAAAATGAAATAAATCTACACACACAGCACACCACACCCACACACACAATTATTCACTCCAACAAATTTAAAAATAACCCCGCACCCCAATCCCAAAAACCCCAGCAGTACAATAAACAAATACTACCAAATAACTCAACCCACTCATCCACAACCCTCCCAGCAATAAAATACAGATACTATTGGGGGGGTAATGCACTAAGCGGTGTCACAATAGATTGTGCAATTCAGTTCCATAGAACTAAAATGTCTGCAAAGTAGTTCCCAGATAGCAGTATTTATGCAAAGAAAGTGGCCAGAGAAAAAAAACAGTAAGGCACAATCCAAGTCTGAGCAACACAACACTCCAACCACTCCAGTTGCTTGATATTAATACAGTACTGTACTCCCAATACAGGATTCTCCAACTCTCTCACTGTTGTAGGGATCCCTTCGGGGCTCTGTAAAACAGTCAGAAAAGTGTCTGAATGCTGCAGTGCACTCCTTCCTCAGATTTTGCCAACAGAACCAGAAAGACTTCCACAGCAGAGACTGTAGTGGCTCAAGCCCTCTTACAGTTGCAGCAGGAGCCCATCTAGTTCAATAGAAGTGGTAAAAACAGCAAAGTTCCAGACTTCGGCTACACAGTCCATGAGTGAAAGTCATAAGTTAACTCACCCCCTTTTCAGTCCAGTAGAAAGATTCAAAGAAGTTGAAGTCTGTTGTCTGTACAAAGGAAAGTCCTTTATTTAACACACTTACTTCACTTTCTTTTAACTCGTGGTCAGATAAATTAATAATGTTGTCAACCGCAGCAAGCTCTTCAGTCTGTTATTACTGTTGGTATCTCTTTTTCTGGGCCTGACCTCCTTGACTTCTGTGTACCCCTCCTTCCTCTTCAGGTCCTCCCTGTTGAAACTGGTAGCGACCCTTACCCTTCCCCTTGCCCTGTCTGGGTTGTCTGTCTCTGTCTTGTTCTAAATAAGTCTGACAAATCAGAATCGCTATTGCCATTTGTCTCTGAAGGACTGGTTCCACTAGTTACCCCAATCTTGCTGATTCACTAGTAGATGTAGGCTTGAGTACAGACACAGGCTCAAAATGTACTTTAGATTTTTTTATTTCGACTCTGTCTCTTTTTGTTTTGAAAGTTATTTTATTTTGGCCAACTGAATATGTGCCCATTAAGAAAGTTGTTTTAATTTCAGATACATTTTTGTTTTTTAATTTCACAAATCCTTGAATCCTGGTACTGTATTTCTTTTGGCAATTCAGATTTAAAGTTATGAAAATTCTGGTTATCTGAAAATACCTTCAACTAACTTTCTTTTTCTTTTAATTCTTCCTCAATCTCCTTTTATTTTGCACTGGATTTTCTAATAATTAATTGCATCCACTTATCTGTTGCCTCCCATGCAATCTCCCTCCAGTCATTTCTAAAGGCCTCATTGTCCTGGCTAATAGTAGGATTCTTAGTGATTGTTAGGCCCAGTGGAGCCCTTACAGCTTGTAGTTGTGCCTCAATGGATTTAATTTGCCAGTGGTTCCTTCTGGTCTTCAGCACGGTCCTTTCATAAGAAAAAAAAATGTGTCCCTGATATTTCCTGCTGTTTGCTCCATATCCTTGGTGCTCCCTCTGATATTTCCTGGTGCTCCTGTGTTGTTTACTATTTCAAAAGGGTCTGCTTCCTTCAGGCTCAAAAAAAGACCCTCCGTTATTTCAGCTGCTGCTTGATTCCCTTCTCAGGATCCCTCAGTGCTTGTGCTTGCTCCAGCCAGCTCTTCATGCATCATAACTCAGTGCCTGATTACACAGCACTATATCACTCTTCTCCTGTGGCGAGTTCTGATTTTTTTGTGTGTGTTTTTCACCTGTGCATTGCTCACTGCATTTCAACTAGGAAATGACTAGAGCTGCAAAAAGGTATGGAGTGCTCAGTGAGAAAAGCTCAGCAAGTTCAATACATAAGTCACGGCACTCCCAACACACCCAGCAAAAACAAACAGAGTCTCAGGTTTCCAGTAACCAAACTTCCAGTATTATTATGTTCACCACATGTGAATAAATCCCTTATGGGTACAGGCATTAGCAGGAAAAAAAGCTTTCTGACATTTCATCTAACCATAGGCTTTCAGGAAGATAAATGTCATCAAGTGCAAACTCTCTTAAATAGACCTTATGGGCAGTGGTCATGTGAATTTTTCAAATGTTAGTAGTGCTGGTAGTGCAATCAAATAGAAACATGTTAAATTACCATAAATACTTCAAAAACCACAAAACAAATTGTATAGCTTTACACATTAAAAACATTTAAAAGGTTCCCTCAAACACTTTAGTGCTATTTCATTATAAGCAAGCCCCTTCGACTATTTTGCTACACTTGGAAAAACATTTTCTTGCATTCTGATTTTTCGATTATTTACAAAGGGAGGGAACAGGAAAGTCCATTTCTTACCATTAATTTAATCCACTAATATGGTAAAAGCACCGTGGTGATATACCTATTCTGATGCTTATGCTACAGCATGCAAACACTCAGGGAAGCATGTTTTAACAGGTTTATAGGTATAGAATAGAAAGATTAATAAGGAAAAAAATCAACCAAAAGGGTGTAAAACTGCTCTATATCTTAAGGAACAGACTACCAAAAGTGAGGGCAGGCCTTGGGTCATACGAGGACAGGTAATGAAAGGCACTAAGGAAAAAGGGGAAACAAGTGTGATGCCACATCGTGTATACAGGTCCTTTTATTCTTCTTCTACCTATGACAGAAATACAGACAGCCACATGAATTAACATCTATCCTTCAAAAGGGTTTCACTTCTATGTGGTAATTTAATCATTTTGCCATATAGGCACCTAGAGTGAAAATTCCCAAATGTTCCCTTTTACTCAGAAGGTTATCTCTGTCACCCACTCTTGCCCCCACCACCTGATCAAAGCTTGTGAATTTCAGCTTGTGTTCATTTTTGTTCACAGCATCTCTCATGTGAACTACCCAAATGTAGACCATATTTCCATTTTTTATGGCCCTCAGATGGTCACCAATCCTCTCCTTCCATTTCCTGTCTCAGCTCGAATAGCAATATTTAAGGTTTACTTTGGGACTCCCAGGAGCAGCTTCAGAAAAAAACTCTGTAATTCCTCCATTTTATGAAGATTACAATCAAGTCTATGAATTTCAGAGCAGAAGAACATTTGTGTATTTACCTTTGCCTCAAAACATCTTTTTATGGTCTAAATATGATTTTGTTTTGCAAACGTATGTGCAAAAGATTCATTTCCAATATAGTTTTTTTGTTACAGATTCCTTGACCTTTTTTTTTTATCATAGAAGATTTTATTAAGATTTTCCAGCATTATCTTACACTTCCATGTTCATTCCTCTTCTCATACTTGTTACACGCTCTACAAGGTCCATATTCATACAGTTTAGACTACATAACCATTGGCTAAGCCTTTATATTTACTTCACATACATTCACATAATACATCCTATCCTCCTTAAACATAGCTACTCATTCATGCTAGATATCTGGAACATCTAATACAACACACCTGGTGACTGACCGGAGAAGAGTTCCTCAGTGGGCCGGGGGTCTGCATAATGGCGAGTTAAAATAAGAGTCCCACTTCTTATGGAATTGAACCAACTGACCTCGATGGGCATAGGTCAGCCTTTCGAACAGTGCCAGTCTTGCTATAGTAGCATGTCATTGACTTATACATGGACTATTGACTTGCCTCCATTTAATTAGTAGAAGCCACTTAGCCTCCAATAGAACTACCATGACCCACTCTCTTAAGGCCTTTGGGAGTGTAAGTAGACGAGACGTGTCCCCCAACAACAGTTTTGGATCAAACTGGAGGTCCCTTATACCTAAAACTAAGCAACAATCCCACTTCACTGCCCCCCAAAAGTTAGAAAGTTGTGGACATTCCAACATTATGTGAAAGAGATGGGCTCCCACTTGCTGGCATCTCCAACAGTCAGAGTGTGGCAGTAATCTTACTGCACACAAGACGGCTGGGGTTCTATGCCATCCCAAAAGGTTTTTTAATTGAATTAATTGACTCTTAGCATCCTTATACAACCTATGCGCATTTTGGAGACACCCAGCCCATGTGGAACTCGGTATTGCTACCCCCAATTCTAGCTCCCATCGAGTTCTACAATGTTCGGTAGCATCCGGTAGGGAATCTCAGCATATAGCATAAAATTTACCTATGCGCCCCAGAGAGGACATCTCCTTATGCAGGGTGGAAAGCCGCTTCCACTTGCTATCAGTTCATATCTGGGAGGAAACTGCATATATGAGGCTACATATTTGGAGATACCGCCAAAAGTCAATGTTTGGGAGGCTAAATTTCTTCTTCAACTGGTCAAAGGATAATAATGTATTTGAACTAGGTATTAGATCCCTCACATAGCATATTCCCTTTGCTTCCCAGGTAGACCAATTCAGGGGTTGTCCCTGTAATGTTATAAAGGTGTTACGCCACAATTCTGCATAGGCCAGGGGGGGAGCCCAAGCATTCTTGGGAGTATTTGACAGAGTCATAATGCGATGCCAGGCATATTGAGAATGGCATATAATCAGGGAGAGGCCCTTTCCTGCAAATTCACTAAAGCTCAACAGAGACCTAAGCAACACAGGAGCAGCCAGGTCTCATTCAAGGCCGACCCACACTAGCCGAGAAGTATTAGGTGGTACAAACCATTTTGTTATCTGCGCCGCAGTGCATGACAGGTGGTAGTTCAGAAACCAAGGAGCCCCCAGGCATCCCCTAGTCCAGTGCGCCCTAAGTTTATTCTTCCCCCACCTATGTGCCTTTTTCTCCCACACTAGAGAGGAAACCATTCTTTCAAGAGTATCAAAGAGTTTGGGGGACAGCCGCATTGGAAGATTGTTAAGTAGATACAGCACCCTCGGGAGTAGTAACATACGTACTGAAGCTACTCTACCCATCAGAAACAAATGTAATGTCTTCCATCTCTCCACTTCTACACTTAACTGTTTTAACAAAGAGGAAAATTAGCAGACTCAAAATTTGCCCATTTAGAGGGTATGTAAACTCCCAAATACGAAAACCCTTGTGGGGCCCATTTTAGTTCTGTGCCATGAAGGCATTCCGGTAAGCAGAAAGAGTTCAACGGGGCAAGTACTATCTTCCATTGATTCACCTGTAGCCCTGATAGCTCCACAAAATTTGTAAGAACTGAGAAGGCTATTGGTAGTGACTCTTGTGGATGAGACAGGGTGAGTAATAAGTCATCTGCATAGGCAGCCACAGTATATGCCCTAACCTGTACTGATATGCCTGTTAGCCCCTTCTTATTGTCAATTGCATGAATTAGGGGATCCAGAGCTATTGGAAAGAGTAAGGGGGATAGGGGGCAACCTTGGTGTGTACCCCTATGGAGCGCAAAGGAAGGAGAAATAGTAGAATTTGTAAGGATCCTTGCTTTGGGGGAGTTATAGAGAGTCGAAATCCACAAGCAAAATTGGGGACCAAATCCATATATACGAAGAACCTCATGGAGGTAATTCCATTCTACTGAATCAAAAGCCTTAGTAAAATCTACAGCTAAGGCAGCCATGGGGATTTTTGCTCTGCTTGCCACCCACTTCAAGTTCAGCAACAATCTAGTGTTGTCAGAGTCTACCTTTCCAGGCATAAAGCTGACCTGAGATGGGTGAATAATTGAGTCGAGAACATTTTGCAATCTAGTAGCCAATATTTTAGCCAAAATCTTCATATCCACTGGCAATAATGATATGGGGTGAAAGTTAGCACATTTCAGGGGGCCGTTTTTTTGGTATGACCGTAATTAAAGCCTCGTTCATTGTGGCAGGAAGGGAGCCTGTAGAATGAGCACATTGCAGAGCAAGCAACAGGGGGTTCACAATTTCTTGGTCTAAAGCTTGATATAATTCAACAGTCATTCTGTCCAGTCCAGGGGCTTTTCCTTTGGCCATGTGGGATGGCATATGTCGCACTTCTGTCTCCACTATAGGCCGGTCTAGGAGGTCGATTTGCTCTCGGGTTAGTGAGGACAATGTGAGTCCTTGACAAAACTGACGGAGTTTATGTGCAAGCTGTTCCCTCATATATATGGATCTGGATTGATATAGTGCCTGATAGTAATTTTTCATGGTCTCATTAACCCCCTTCGAGTCACTAACCACTGAGCCCATAGGAGTGCATAAAGCATGAATCTTTGCAGATGCTTGCTGTTTTCTTGACTGGTAGGCAAGGAGCCTCCCTCCTTTGTCCCCCCCCTTCCCAGTACCAATGTTTTGCCCTGAGCCAGGTCCATTCACCTTTATTCTGCAATAGTGAATTTATTCAATATTTAAGTCCCACTATATGCCTTATCAAAGAGGGTCCCCAGATGTCACAGTAGTGGTCTGGGAGGCCCTAAAGCGGCCCTCTAAGTCCGCAAGCTCTGCTTGTAACAGCTCCATTTCTTTTTTCCTGGTTTTGTTCTTCTTGGCAGCAAAGGCAATGATATGCCCCCTCAACATGGCTTTAAAAGCCTCCCAAATCATACTCGCCAAGACTTCCCCTGCCTTGTTAAAAGTAAAATAATCCCAAGCTACTTCCTGCATGCTTTTCTGGAATTCAGGGTCACAGACTAACAAGGGGTTGCACCTCCATCTTGTCCTCCTACTACTACTCCCAGGGGCCGAGTTGGTACACGAGACTGGAGCATGGTCTGAAATGATTATACTGCCTATGTCAGTATTTGTGATGGCACTTGAAGATAGCTGGTTAGCTAACCAATAATCTATCCAACTATGGGTGTCATGTGGGAAGGAGTAGTATGTGTAATCATGGCCAGAGGGGTAGTCACACCTCCAAACATCCACTAAACCCCATTCTGCTATCATCTCTTGGAATGCAGCACGGGCCTTCGTGTGTGTCTGGGGGTTGGGTTGGGATTTGTCCAAAAATATATCCGGTACTATGTTAAATTCCCCTGCAACTATCAACAGAGTCATGGAGTCCGACTGTGTTAATCCAGCAATAGCCTGACTTAGATTCGGAAAAAACTCCCCCTGATCTATATTTGGAACGTACAAGTTGCACACTATCAGGCTATCCTAGCCAGATCATAGTTTAACTATTGCCCACCTCCCTTGTTTATCTACTCGGGAGTCTTCCATTACCCAATTGCTCGCCTTCCATATTAAGATAGCAACCCCCCTTGTTTTAGTAGATGCAGAACTGGCAAACACATTACTGACCCATGACTTCTTGAGCCAAGGAGTGGCTTTGTCAAGGAGATGGGTCTCCTGCAAGAGAGCTATGTCCGTGTGCAAGGAAAGCAAATATTGTAACACTTTGGTTCTTTTAATAGGGTGATTTAAACCCTTTACGTTCCATGACATGAGACGCAGACCCCTTATAGGAGCTGGAGGCATGTCAGCAATATATCAAACTCTACTGGGCTTGCACGGAGGTATTCTACCAAAGTGGACCTTGGTTCCCTTCTAAGGACTACCACTTAAAGAATCTACTATACCTTATGATCCAAGAGCTAGCAATTACTATATCACCACACACGAGAGAGGTTTTGGCTTAGCAACAATAACCACAGGAAGTGTATATGTAAGCAATAATAACTACTCTGACTAACACTAAATGCTGCACTAATAAGAGCAGAACACCAAATTAAAACTAGTTAAGCTACTCTTTGTAACAATCAACCAGCAGTTCACTGCTAACTGCCACAGACGTTTCCAGGGAGAGGATAGACAAAATCAGTATCCTCGGCCCCACCTACGTCTGTGCCTGGGGTTATCAATACGAGTCATGGCTCCTCCAGTTGTCAGGAGTGAGTCACAACACCTCTGGGCTGTAGCCTCCTCAACTGAGGAACAATCCTCGGAGAAAGTGTAATCCCGGGGGGGAAGGGGAGGAAACCTCGTCCACATACAAAGAGGGAGGAGGAGGGGAAATTAACAACTCAATAGAGAAAAGAAAGGGGGGGGAGATAGGGAAGGGGAGTGATAGGGAGCTTCACCAATCGTAACACACTGGCCGGGCCCCCAAAACCCTTGCCATATAGTGTTATGCATCCTAGGGCACCAAAAACACAGAAGTTTCAGCCATTTCACCCTTATTTGTATTTCCCAGCTATCCAAGTTAGAAGTTGGTGATGGGGAGAGGGGTGGAAGGGGAATAAGGGGAGGGAGGGACCTGGGAAGAAAGAAAAAAAAGGGGGGGTTTCACCACCAGAATTCTCTATTTCAAAGCATTTCAACCATCATAAACAGGGGAGAATGTGTTAACCTCCCATGCTACTATTTAAACCAACTACACCATGCAGGAAAATATTGTAACTGTAGTCCATGCAGACAAGAGCAGTCCAAGAACCACGATTCTTCCCAAGTCACTGGTCATCTGGAATCAATCTCCAGCAGCTGGGATCTCTTCGGATGTTACCGCTGCTGCATATGATTTTATCCCTGGTTTAAGCTGATTAGAACTATCCACTGCCTCCAGCAAGGTAGATTCCGGAATATCAGCCCAGTCCAAACAGTTCCCATGTTCGGAGATCAGGGATTCAGATTCATCCATAAGCCGATCTGGGCCAGATCCCAAAGGTTCAACCCTGGACATTTTTGCTGGTGGGGCTGTTCTCTGCAGATCCGGGGGAAGCTGCAGTCCACTCCTGGAGCGCTGATGCTGTCTTGAGGCCAGGCCGTTATTTCTGGGAGGAAGAGACGGCATGTTTGAGTCAGCAGATGGTGTAGGTACAGGCCTAACATTCATGTGGGCAGATTTCTCTATGGGGGGGCTGATCAGTCTAGGGACCTGGTTCTTTCTCAGTCCTGTCCTCTGGGTTCCATAGCTGATGATTTCGGTTCCTAGTTCTGTTATCCAAGGGTTCCCAAAGCTTTCTGAGGGATGTAGTTTGTAGGGGGAGATTGGGCCAGTACTTAGAGGCCCATCTTTCAATCTCTTCAGGCATCTCTGCCAGCATTTCCCTTCCTTCTTTAGACACTAGCAGTCTGGTAAGGCCTTTAAATCTGTATTGAAAATTGTGAGCTGCCAACATCTTCTTGATCGGGCCGAAAGATCTGCGCTTATTTGCAGTTTCATGCGCAAAATCTCTATAAATCAAAATCACCGCCCCTTGACATCTAATTTCACCCAGATCTCAGGCTGCACTCAAGATGCGTTCTTTCATAGAATATCTCAAAAAGTAAGCCATGATAGGCTGAGGGGCCAGCAGCTGCTTCTCTTTCCTCCCCACAATCCGATGGGCCTTCTCAATTTCGACTGGACCTCTCCAGCGTTCCCCCAACATTTTAGGAAGAGACTCATTGAGAAACTTTTCCATGGAGGTACCCTCAGCCCCCTCAGGGACTCCGATAATGTGGAGATTATTTCGTCTCCCCCTATTTTCTTGGTCCTTCACTCTAGCAAGCAACATTTCTAATTGTAGGCCTTGCAATTTTATTTTCTGTGTAAATTTTGCCTGTTGTAGCTCCAAGGCTTCCACTTTTTTCTCTGCCACATTTAGCCGATCCTGGATCACCCGTACCTCCGCCGTGGTGTTTGTAAGCGTGGTGTTAATAGTATCAACTCTCAACAAGACCGCCTCTAACATTTGGGTGATATATGTTAACGATTCAGTCACAGAAGGCGTTTGCACGGTAGCAGCTGGTATCGGGGGAAAGTATGGGTGAAATAGTCTCAGTCGTCACTTTCTTCGGGGTTGAGTGAGCTGGCGTGGGTGCTGATAGAGCCTCCATCTGCAGGTTACGTGGGGCAGATGCACCTCAAATCCCGAGGCTTGGGCCTACTGCTTCTCTGGCCTATTAGAGCTGCGTCACTCTCGATTCGCCGGTGATTGAAGTAGATTAATGATACTGCTCACTTCCAAAAATCTCACCGACCGATTTAGGGAAGCTCCCCCGACACTTATCATTCAACGAAAAAATGATTACCACCCGGGATTTGACCGACTTGCCACTGTTCTTTTCCAGCGAAGAGGAGCTCAAGAATTATGTTGCCATTCCTATGGCAGTCAGGCCACCCCCTCCCCGACTTTTTTAATATGTTTTTTCCAACTCAGTTTTCTGTTAAACCATACTACCAAACAGCAAAAAACTTCAACTTCCTGTATCATTTCATTATTTATATCCCAAGTCTTTAGATCATGATTACTGGCCCCAAATACCATAATTTTAGTTTTTGAAATATTCAGTTTAAAGTCTAACCTTTTCAGTGTTTCCATAGCAATTTTTAATGCTCTTTTTAGACCAAGTGGAGGTTACAACAGAATTACTGTGTCATTTGCATACATCAAAATATTTATTGGAATACCATTCACAAAAGGGGCAGACATATTTACCGACTGTAATTGACTAGTAAAGAAATCTATATACACATTAAACAAAGTTAGAGCCAAAATATACCCATGTTTAACTTCAGCTTTAACTGTAAAAGGGGGAGTTACTAGTCCATCTTTTCTGTATCTTATAGATACTTTTCTGTCTGTATAATATCATTTTTGAAAGAAGTTTGTCATTTATATTATTCTTTTTCAATACATTATACCCAATTTCCCTGTTAACACTATTAAAGGCTGCTTTCATATTAATGAAGGCCACATAAATTTTCCTTTCTTATTGAAACATATTTTTCAGTAATGTATTTTAAAGTGAGAATCAGATCTAATGTAGATCTTCCTAGTCTAAAGCCTGCTTGATATAATGACAGAATGCTATATTCCTCTATCCATTGTTACAATTTGGCCAAAATAAGCCTAGAAATATTGGGTGGTAATTCAGCAGATCTCTTTTTGATCCCTTTTTTGGATGAGCACGACTAACCCCATTAGCCGATTTTCAGAGATGACTTAGTAGTTGGCTATATAGGTAAATAGAGGGGTTGGAAGTTACACACACCAGTTACTATCCACCTGGTAAATCTCTGCTGGCAGCACATCCACCTCAGGGGCTTTGTTCTTTTTCTGTGTTTTTATAGCCTATATAACATCTCACAGGATAAAGTCAAACCTGTTATAAGGGGGTTTTGAGTATTTCTCAGACATCTAGACCCCAACCATTTTTTTGTTGGAGTCACTATGTCTACCCTTAAATATATATATTTTTTTAATTTACTAACCAGTTATGATGGTGTATAATTGCTTCACTATTATATCTTTGGCTGTCCATACCAAATGCTATCATGTGCCAAAAAAGTTTTATTTATTTTTGTTTTATTGCTTGTTGTAAATTATCGCATAAATGTGAAGCTTTTTTTTGATATATAGCCTGTATTCATCCCTGAGATGTTAATGGCTGTCTTCAAAGAGTGGGGGCTTCTTCATTTTCCTTCTTTAGACAAACATTAACTTCTTCAACTGGTAACATTCTTTGCTGATCCATCTTGCCTTTTTCTGAAATGTACATGCTTCTCTCTGTACAGGTTTAGTTAAATTGTTGATTACTGTATTTTAAATTTTCATTAGAGATTCAAATATCCTTGGAGCAGTTAGACAGTCCTTTCCCTGTTTTCCTAGTAATGTGAATACATACTTGCTTGTCCTTATTTAAATCTATGGATTCCAAATATCCAGAAGTGGTTCTTGCATATGTGATGCCCATTTAATAGTTTTGTGGTTACATGCTTGAATATATTTGTCACCTTCCTTCTCTCACATGTTTTCTTTGTTGATTTCCAGATTCTGATCTGTTTCTGTCATGATGGGGAGATAGTCACTATTCCAGAAATTAAGCATTTTAACATACTTTCTCCACTGAAATGAGAAGATGTCTGCTATATGATAGTCTGGCACACTACACCCAATGCAGTAGGATAGGTCAAATTTCATTCACGATTCCTAGAAAATCTTCCATTCACAAGTATAAAATGTAATACTTTTAACATATCTAATAATTGAGTTCTTTGTTTATCTTTCTTGTTGACTGATTCTCTTATAGGTACACTAACAGTGTCATCCAAATATCTTGTTTTTCTGAGTCTTCTGGAACATTGCCTACCCTCACATTTAAATCTCCATCAATCAATATGGTAACTCCTTGATATTCAGATTATTATCTTAAAATGAATTCCCTCAGGGCATAAAGTGATTTTTCAATGGGAGATTTCCTAAATTGTGTGGTAATATATGCAGTAATAAGAATAGATACAGATGTAGCCAGAGACATGGTCAGATATTTCCAGATAGTTTGCAATAGTTCTAAAGAGTTTCTCTGTGTTGCCCCTACTGTGGCACTACAGAAAACAGGCAGTTTCTCTAGAAATATCACAGCAATTTTAGGAAATATTTGACCATGTCTTTGGCAGTGACTGTAAAGGTCCATTTGACTTAGATGAGTCCATACATAAAAGAGACTACATATCATTTTCATGAAAACATCTACTGCTCCTACCAAGGCTAGTATTTATCAGGATACATAAGCCCCCAGAAGCTCTCCCATATTTTGATGTTTTATGAGCTTTTATTCCCCATGATTGGAACCTTTCCAGTATACAGTCAGTTGGTTGCATCAGTCAGGTTTCTTATAACATAATCATTAAGAATTTTTTCATGAAGCCAGAACACCTCAACTACTAAAACTTTTCAGCTACCCCTGCTAATATCCCAGAACAATATATTCAGGGAATTGCATATTTGATTAGCTTGGGACTTCCCTAGTCATTCTAAATCATCATCAGACTAAATAAGATGTTATACAATGTATCTGAAAATGCTGTCATCTGATTGGCTGACTGGAACAATTTACAAATTGTAAATCCTGGCATAACCAATGGCAAACAGTGCCAGCCATCTGTATCCAGAACCCCCTTTTTGTGTCAATCTGACCTCTGAAAATCAAAAGGGAAAGACTGCCATAGCATGTCCGGCTAAGCCATGATGATAAAGCAGCAGTTTCAAACAACAGCCCACTGCAACATAAACAAACTTTGTTGTTTTCTTTTTTCACTACTACAACATCTTGTATCCTAAGCAGTGACAGACTGCAGGCACCTCAGCTCTCATTCGCTGTCCACTCCAATCCCATTGTCTCTCCTATCCTTTCCCATTCTGCCTCTTGGCCACAGTCCCGCTCATCATTTATGAACAAATGCTTTCTTTTCCATTCTGTTTCTCGGCTACAATTCTGCTCTGTCTCCCATCAATTATAAACATTTTCTTTTCCCAGCACCTCTTTTGGTATCGTAAGTGCTCCTAGATAACACCCACCTCTTGTTTCCCTCACTCTCTGCTCCACTCCCACTGTCTCTCAGCTACTTTCTGAGTCTGTCTCTCTGGTACAGTCCCGCTCTGTGTCCCATTAATTGAAATAAAAAAAAAATTAATAAAAATGCTGAAAAAAGCTCAGGCTTTTTGTACTGTTCCTTGAGACATGGAAGCTACTTACAGCACACACCATCATCCAGTAGGGCAGCACATCGCACCGGCAAGTGTTTTCCTCTCTCTCTCTCCCTCTCTCGCTCAGCATTACCCTAGCAACACAGAACTATTTTATTTGGCTCAGTAAAAAAATGCAAAAATAATATAAATTAAAATACCAAAAAAAGTATTTTTCTTTATTTATTTAGGGGGAGGGGCATACAAAGGGACCATTGTATAATCATAATACTCCACTCCAGGGTGTGGGTGAGTCTGACATTTACCCACTTCTGGTATGGTTTACTCACTCAGACTGCAGCCTCATGACTGAACCACACCAGGTGTGGGTATATCCCAGCATCACCCACAGTCAGTTGTGGTACAAGTATACTGATTAAGTATCTGGTACTTTATCTAAGTTTTAGGTTTCTGAGATTTTCTGTAAGATCTTCTCCTACAAATACAGAGTTTCATCCTCCTGCTCCTCTAGTACTAGGCTATTATTCATCTTTTCTCCTTTCTGTAATCTACTTCTTATAACTTTATGATTGTCTTGATTCATGAAATTATCATCTGGGGCTAGTGAGTGTTCTTTTTTCCACTGGAACCATATAATTTGTTATTTGCTGCTGATGTTTAGTTTTTGGACTTTGGACGTTGAGCTTGTCTTGTTACACCATATTCTTTCTTTATGACATTTTGATATTTTGTTCTTTGCTGAACTGTATTGTCTTTAATTGTTGTCTCCACCCAGATCCCTAGTTCTTCAAATTGTTTCTTTGCATTTATGATAAGTTTTCTTGACATCTTATTTTGTACAATAAAACAGACACATCCATTTTCTCTCTTTACTTTATATCTGTACACTAATGCTTTGTTTGCCCAAACCAATTTAGATCCCTTTGCACAGATTATAAAGTCTGAGTACTATGGTTCTCATTTCTGGCTTTTGATAGTCCCTTAAAATACAGTGCTGGAACAATATATCCCCATTCTTTCCAGAGTTTATTCCCAATTGTCCACCACTATGTTTTTTTTTTTTTAATGACAGCCTACAGGTATATCTTTTTTCTGGGCTTTTTCCAGCCTCTTGGCCTCAACTACTTTGTATTCTTTATAACACCTTTCTCCTCTAAAGTAGACATTTTTACACCCTTTCCTGCTTTTTCTGTTTCTTACAGGATATATTTTATTGATGTTCTACTATCATTAGCTAATTTGTTGCCACCTGGATTTTCTCTTTGATTTTGCCTTTTTGGATTCTTACACTCCTGTCCCAATCTGGCAGCTCTTAAATCTTCCACAAGTTTAGTCATTTCCCTTACTTTTCCTGCTATGTCCTCTGTAATACGTTTAATAGTTTCAGCATTAGGCCCCTTAATCTCTCGTGTTTCTGCACCAGACTCCTCTTGTGTCTGCATTGGTAGTTGAAGGTCCTATTCTGCATCTTTATTAAAAAGTAGTCTCCTGAGCAATATTATCATTTTCATTAGTAATTGGTTGCTAATAGCTATTTCCTTCTTAATTTCCATTAAGCTTTCTGGGATAGTAATGTCATGTGTGTCACTACCAGCAGCACTTATATTTTCCATACAGCCCTTTTCCATGATTATTTTTTCTTATGACTTGACTTTGTTATTTGTAGTTGGTTTAGTATCACTCCAAAGATGTGGCATATTGGGGAGGGGGGAGTATTTTGTTTTTAATTTTTTATTCTTTTGATAACTGGGTAAGGTGCACTAGGCACAGGAGGCTGATTTCAGGGGCAGCCCTGGAGCACTGGGGTGGTTATGTGACTTGCTCAGAGTCACACTGTATGCAATAGAGGTTGTGGGAATCAAACCCAGGTCTGTCTGCTGGATGTACCAAGCTCATTCACAGCTTGTTACTCTAATCTCAATTGAGGTATTGAGATGGTGGATCTAACTTTAGTCTATTTGTATAAGGTCTCAAGAAGGCTTCACAAACTTCAAGAAAAGTTCTCACAATTATATGGGGGGGATTTGTTATTTTCCTGCTTTGCATCATATGTGCATTTTACATGTTTTACCTCTTTGTTGTCTACCTGTTCATAATTGTTTTCAATATGGCTCATCGGTAACTCAACCACAATTTTTTTTTATTTACTTAATTTTCCTGCAGAGATATCTGACCCTGAGGGGGACCTTTATCCTGTACTTGCATTTCATTTTTAGTTCTGTTTTTATCCATATCTACTATCTGTTTAGTTGACATTATATCCTTTCCTTCTTCCATAGTCCTAAATTCCACTAGAAGGGGATGCTGTTGCAGATCATTCTTCCTATGATCCCTTATATTTGATGAAGCTGGGGTGGCAAGCAGTAGTGAACTTTGAATTCTTAGGATCACTTTCTTTCCTACCAGATCTATCTGGTAACCTGGCCCCAGGATGTAGCTGGTTATTTTATTTTCCCCTATGCATCCCTTTTTCCTTTTCTTATTGCTTATACCTATTTTTGTTTTTAAAACATTTATTGTTGGGGTCATGTGATGCAGCTAAGCTGAAAGCAGCCTGGCTCAAGGACCCCTGCCTGTGGATACTAAATCTATTGGAATCTGCACCCCAAATCTCCCATTTCTTTAGGAAATGAGTTATTAGCCTACAGTGCCTGAAATGAGGAAGCTGGTCAGGGACCTTTCTTTGGATCTTGATATGCCTAAGAAGTCAAAAAAAGAGAAAATGCAGTCTGACTCAGATCTCCCCTCGCCCAATATGGTGGACTGTTCTGGGGATACCGACTGCCATGGACTTGGATAGGATATGCAGGAAATTAAAACCTTTATGAATAATATTATGGGACAACTCTCAAAGTTAACCTTGACTCTGTAGGCTGTCAAAGGAGCAGTAGATAGTTTAAGCTCCTGGATCACCGAAGCTATAGAGTGGGCTGAAGAGCAAGCTAGAATATTAGGGTACATCTACTAATCAGTAGAAATAGAGCCCAATCACCAAACTGTATACAGCTATTTCTTTATTTTTTCTGTTCTTTTCAGAATATTTTCTAGTTAGTCTTTTCAGGGCCTCTACATTGAATGTTTAAAACATTTGTTTCAGATAATACAATCCTTTATCAGTGCATATCACTGTAGTGGTATATAATGTAAACATAACTTTTTTTTACTAATAAAGTCTGAGTAGTATATTTCAATTCATTAGTATCCAGTCAAAAGAAAATTCTAATGCACCCCTTGAGATTCTGTAATCCTCTTATTGTTATAAACACCAGTAAAATAATTCAATATGTACCACTAGCCTGTAAAAACAGAGCGACTCACAGTTTTTCATGATTGTTTCCGGTTCATCCCAGCACTAATTTTACTAATCTTAGTATGCTTATCCTAAATAGTTACTAGTTCTTTCACAGCATTCATTCTGTGATACTGCCAAAAAAAAAATTCTCTTCATATCCAAGTTGCACAATACCGGTTTCCAAATGTTAATGCTGATAATTAGTGAAACATGTTTCTTTCCATTTTCATATGCTCCTGCTGGATACAAGCAAAACAACAAGTTCTTCTCCCACTGAATTTTACACATTCTTCATATCTTTTAAAGTTTTTTTCTCCTCTCTCTTAGCATATTTTTAAATCTGTAAAACACAGAGAGGCAAACCAAGGCCTATAAATTATTTTTCAAAAATATCTCCTTTCATTAGAACAAATGAACAACACACATCAGGTCACTGCATAAGGCTGTATTCCTTTCAACTTACTTCTCTACTTTTTGTGAGGTATTTCATTTGGTGTCTATATGAACCACCACTCTCTCTCAATGGTGGTTCTTGCTCTGTGAGATTCACAGTTAAAATGAGGACTGTTAAGTTGGAAAATCGGCATGGTGTAGCTCCACAAGTCACATGACTTAGTGGCAACACCCTGTGTGCCTGACCTGGTTTTGCAGCACCTAGAAATGGGAAAAATTCCCTGCATACTAGGTGTCTGCAATGATTATAGCATGTTTTTAACATCATTGATTAATACATTTTAATTTAAAATGATCATGATTTTACATGCCTGCGGTTCTTTCTAAATTCCTAGGCTTAGAAAACAACACTCTCACTTCATGGTGGGAGGTCAGCCGGGGTCTTGTATGCTCATTATCCGGGGGGGTCATTTTCAATAAATGATTTTCATAAACACAATATATGGAAACCAAAATGGTCATACAAAGCTGAGTCTGATCGGTATTTTTACTCTCCAATGATGGAGCATTTATTTTAAATTTGTAAACAACTCTTTCTTCTCATTTCTGCATAAAATCAATGAACCTCACTGAAGTTTAGCCACAGGGGAGAGGTATAGTACCAATTAGTTCCCTATTCACTATATTTGAAAATTCAGTTGTCATTCTATCTTCTTATTTGGGAGGCTGTCAAAAGTCAAGGGCTCTAAATATTATGCTCAGAATGTTTCAAACAATTTTTTCTTTTTATTTTTAAAGTAACCATTGTTTTAAGTCGGAAATGGTGGTTTTAATCTATTTTCTTTACCTATAAAGATAAACCTCTACAATTCCTCTACTGGTATGCTCATCTCTAAAAGAAACATGTCTTTTATGAGGGATACATATTTTTATCATATTCATAAATTATTTGATACCTATTTTCTTATTATTATTCTCCTCTCTTAAAGAGACATGTCCATCTCTCAAACTGACATACGTAATTGGTGTACTAATTTCTTAAAGAGACAAACTTTCCACCCATTGCACTTTTCTTCCTATAAGTTGTGCACTCAAATATCTTTTAAGTTAAACAAAGACAGACAGAATAGTGTAATCAAAAAATGGGTTGCCAGCCTATACTGTCATTTAATCCAAACCTAAGATTAGTAGCTTTAAATCTGTCTATGTAAAAATGCTTCTCTTGTCCATATATATGTTCTATAATCTCCTCCCCTTGGGATAGGTTCCACTTTTTCCAATCCAAAAAACAAACAAACAACTGTGGTAATTGGTGTCTTGCCTCAATAAAATGTCTAGCCACTGGTGACATTAAATCTGATCTCCTGATGTCACTTTTGTGCTCCCCAATACAAGTCTTCCCATTCCTTTCTGTTTTACCTATGCACACTTTATCACATTGACATTTTAATATATGGATCACCCCCTCACTTTCACAATTTATGAACTGTTGAAATACAACATACTCATCTAGTGCTGGGTTCCTCATTTTTTTAATCTTGTAAGTAACATTGCAGTGTGTGCAATGTGCAGAAGAACTAAGAATGTTACAGAACTTTAAAATGAACAGAGCATTTAGGGGTTCTACCCCAGCTAAATCAGTGACTAATCAGTTTGAAAAACTTGAAGCAAAAACAACTGAAACTTATATGGCATGGCCTCACTATGTCCCAGTGTTTAAAACAGAAAAGAATACCAAGGGGTCTAAGGATTTTTGTTGAAGCTAATTTAAGATATGCAAACCCAGAACTGGATATTTAGTGGGATGGGGTAAGAAATAGATGTTCAAGGGATTTTATGTTACTGAGAGTTGAATCAATTACCAAAGAATTAACAAGAATGGAACCAGATTTAGTTTACAATGAATCTAAGGTTAAGAAAAAATATAGTGTTGATGAATACAGAGCATATTTAGATATGGTGAATGTTCATCTCAATGATTTTGAGGAGGAATTGAGGGCAACAAAACTAAGGAAATTTAAGCGTGACCTAAATGACTATGAAGAGAATAAAATCTATACTTATAATAAGAAAACAGCAATGTTTGACACAAGGTTTAGATATAATTTAGACTCTTAGTCTTCCAACAGTTTGCTAACAGTGACACAGAAGGGGGTTGGGCTACTGGGAGGAGGGGCAGGGGTTATTTTTATGGACAGAGGTCAAGGAAGAAGAGCTTTCAGATTCAGAGGCAAGAGAGGTTACCAATATACACAAGTAAATGCAGATTTACACAGGGGAGATCAAGATGAAGCAGGACCTTCAGAAGGCATAGAAACAGAACAAGATATAGACACAGAAGAAAGGGAAAAAAAAAACAAGGAACAGGGGTGGAGAAGAAATCTCTTCGATCCCAGACAAACAAAACAAATTAGTGTATAATATTTCAAGCAGAATATTAACAAAAGTAGAAGAGGAGGTCCTTTCTAAAGGTCTAACATTTTGTCCCAATAATCAGTTAAATGAATTTGCATTAAAGTTGGATCTTAATGGATTCTACAGAAAGATATGGTTAAGATTCTTTTTTGATTCAAAACGTGAGCAAACAATCAGGAATCAGCAGTTACAAGAAAATAATGTGGAATTGAGTAGACGGTTAAGTTTAAAATCACGTTTTTTACACCAGGATATTCCACACTCAATTAAGACGTATACTTCTTTAGTGAATAGAGATATTGAAAAACTTCTGTCTAAAGAGAGAAATACAGACAGAACCAAATTTAACCTCACTGCTGCACAATTTGAAGCTCTCAGGAACTTAGAGAATGACTATGACATTATTATTAAGAGTGCAGATAAGGGGGAAGCAGTGGTCATTTTGCACTATGTAAAATATAAGGCAATTTGCTTGGCACTTCTGACAGATAATAACTATTTGAAACTTAAACAGAATCCTACTGAGTCAGTTAAAAATTTAGTGAAAAGTTTATTAGAAGTAGCATTTTCAAATGGGTACATTACAGAATGGGAGACAGCTGCATTGGACATACTCGTTCAGTCCCCCTGTTTTATAGCCTACCTAAAATATTTAAAGATCTATTTAACCCACCAGGAAGACCTATTGTTTCAGGGGTTAATTATATTCTAAAACCACTGTCAGTTTATACAGATTTCCATATTAGACCATTTGTAGAGGAAACAAGGACATACATTAAAGATTCTATGGATGTTATTAAAATAATTGAAAATGAGAGTGAAACAGATTTAGATGTAGAGAGTTGTTTTTTGGTGACTTGGGATCTTAAAGATCTATATACATCGATTCCACATCAGGAAGGATGTGCAGCTCTAAAAGAAATATTAAAACTTAAAAGAACATAGACTAACCCACCTAATAGTTTAAATTAAAAATGGCTGACATAGTGCTTAATCAAAATTTCTTCAGATTTGAGAAAGAATCTTATTTGCAAATAAGAGGGACCACAATGGGATCAAGCATGGCCCCCTCTTATGCAAATATGTACATGGACATTTTTGAACAGAAATATATTTTTAATATTGCAAATATTTGTTCAAACCATATTAGAATTTATAAGCATTTTATTGACGACATCTTATCCATCTGGACTGGTAGGGAAGAGGAACTAGACAGATTTAATGAATATCTTAAAACAAAAACAAAAAATCTGATTTTTAAAATGAATAAAAGTTTAGTTGAGATTCCTTATTTGGACCTTTTGATTTGAAAAAACAAATGGTAAACTGCCAATCAAGTTATACAGGAAACTGACTGATAAAAATTCTATACTCAGAGCAGACAGTTTCCATCTGAGGAAACTTATTTATTTATTTATTTTATTTATTTTTTGTTGACCAGGTAAGTGCACTAGACAAATCCTGCTTATCTTCAGGCACGATCCGGGGAAGGGGGATACAGATAAATGCCAACTGACCTTGAACCAGATGAAGCTACTGGTGGTATTTTTTTTTTTTAGTGAAAGAGGGAAATTTGGCCAGGACACCGGGGAAATTCCCCTACTGCAGTCCTGGCAGTAGGGGGTTAGCGGCGAACGGTGAGTCCAGTCAGTTGCGCTTGGGCTTGGGAGCAGATGGCCGCTGTGACAGAGGTGGCTGATTGCAGTTCTCTGAGAGAGGGTCGACTGAACGGATGGATGGAGCAATTACAGGTGGCACTCATTCCTTCGAGTGGAGATACGGAAGTTCGAGCTCCGGCATCAGAGCTATTGGGTGCCGGAGTTTCTGTTGACTCTGGTGATGTGGAGAGAGTATTGCCAGTGCATTTGATGGTGCAGGAGCAGTTAAATGCACGACGCTTTGTGCAGAATGATATTTTGGAAGCGTTTCCAGAGCGGGAACTGGAGGAACAAGTGGAATTTCAGAACCAGATTGAAATCGTGGCAGAAACACCGGACAGCCTAGCAGTGGATATGGTTGTGAAAATGGGGAGTGAACCGCGGAATGATGGGACCAGGAGTGATTTGGACAGTACCTTTGTGTCTACAGTTTTGGGTCATTGCGAAATGGAAAAATTACAAAAATCTGGTGAGGCGTCTTTGAATTTTCTGTATTTTCAGCAAGTGTTGCATCGGTTCCTATGGTAACTGTCAGTGACCCAGATGTGCAGCAGGAGCTCCCAGTTGCGAATATGGAGGTGGCCAGTTCTGTGTTGCATGGGGGAGATGTTGTTGAGCAGGGTAATCATTCCTGCATTTACCAGAAGGCCCCTTTAAAGGAAGAAGGGGTTTCAGAATTTTTTTTCAATAAATGCTTTGAATCCAGCTTGGACAGATTTGGAGAAGAAGGGAAAGACAAACGGATGGCGGTGCTCTTTGCAAAATGGAATCTGGAGGTTACAACTGAGGTTCGAGGAACTGAGATGGCTCAGTTGCAGCTGAAGGTAAAAATTAAAGATACTTTTCCGATGGGACAGGGGTCTGAGGCACATGCCCCATGGGTGGATGTTTGGTCCTCAGAACGAGTATTGCAGGATGCAGGTTGGACATTAAACAAGGGGTCCTGGCACCCAACACCTGACTGGGATCCTCAACTGATTTTTTCTCAGAATGTACCTGGATGGAAACCTAATGTACTATTACCTGTAGTTTCTGCAGCGGGGGGGAGGGGGGTGATGGGTTCCTGCCTGTTCAACAGGATTCTGTTTTACCTAATGTTGGCTTTGCACCCTTAGTGCCTGATATACAGCAAGGGTCAGAATTAGAGCAGGTTTTGCCTGTTAAAAAACCTTTAATGTCAGAGTTATTTTCTAGAACCAAGCAGGAGGCAGCCCCACGCAGGAATGCAGTGCAGATTAGGTATAAGGGTGGTTTGGAGGTTAGGCCTGATCGAGTCTATGTGAGGAAATGTTTATTAAAAGACTCTGCATTTCTCACCTAGGGAAGTGTTTGCTTTCATAAATATATCTGGTGAGGATAATTTGGATGTTAGTTTTAGATCAGCTTCTGCATTAGACCTGTTTTGGGACAGATATAGTCAGGTGAAGTTCTCACCCCTGTGGACACCCTTTTTTGTGATTCCCCTGACAAAACCCTTAATTAAATTTGTTACCATGATGTTTCGGAAAGAGGGTGTACATGTGGATGACATTTCCTATTGGTTGAGTCAAAAATGTGAGGTTTTAAGTTCCCCAGAGGCCATTCTTGACTCCGAGCAGTTTTGGACTGGGGGTGGAAATTTAAAGTTAAACTCCGACAGATGGACAAAGGAATCAAACACATCCCTAACTCTTTTCTTTTGGGAAGGGATAGGGGGGTGTGCTTTTATGCGGGACAGCTCAGAGCTTGTTATAGGTGTGGGGCTTGAACCCATTTGTCAAGTTCTTATGACAAACCCCGATGTGAAAATTGTGGGGAGATTGGACATGGGGTTTTCCAGTGTGTGAATTCAATGAAATGCAACTTATGTGAGGAGTCTGGGCATGTTTTTGCTGAATATGAGTGGGCTGCAAGGAATAAAACATCCCTTGGTTGTCCTGACTTATTAATTCAGGAAGCACAGGATAAGGTCATTACTTCTGTTCCACCGGTTGTGGATGGGACAAGGTCCTCAGTTGTTCAGAAGGATGTTAGTATGGAAGAAAAAGGTCAAACTGAGGTTGCAGGGGAGCAGCCTCAGTTACTCACTGATCAGAATTAGGGAGATATTGTGTTACAGAAAGAGACAGGAGACAAGATGGTTCCACGTCCTGTGGTGTTGGTTCCGGTGCGACGGTCTTCTAGGAATGCTAAATCTATGGTGGGGCCTTGCCCAGTAGATTTGGAATCAAACAATCCCTTTTCTGTGTTAGCTGTATCTTGGGGTGAATTGGAGATGGATAGTCAGGATTTAGATTCACAACCCTTGCAGGATAGCCCGCCATCTCCCTTGAGAGTTACTGAAGGATACAAAGGTAAAGAGGAGAAAAAAAGATGGCTGAGGTGTTTTTTCTCTCTTTTTTGTTTTTTTTTTGTTAAATGGCTGTTACCCAGGGATCTATGAATGTTCATAGCCTGTTGAATTTTAAAAGAAGGAGGATAGTGTTTGATTACATTCATTTCCAGGTTTTGCAGATTTGTCTCTTGCAAGAAACCTGGATGTATTCTCTGGATCAGACTAGGCTTTTTCAGAAAGAATGGTGCTGGGGGCCTTCCTACTGGTCATTTGGCCAGGACACAGCTGATGGTATAGGATTTGTGTTTAATTCCTTTAATTTTTCTTTAATTAAGTTAATGGATCTTGTGCCAGGAAGATCACTGATTTTAGATGGGGTTTGGATGTCTTTGACATGCAGATTCATCAATGTTTACTGTTCACAAATCAAGTCTGAAAGGATAACCCTGTTTCATTTGATCAAATCAAACCATATTTGTTTACCTCATATAAAAATTTTTTATGTGGTGACTTTAACTGCGAGCTCAAATGGCAGGCTGGGGTGACTAAGCTTAGGGATCAGGAAAAGGAAAATAAAACTAACAAAAAGGTATATTGTGATTCCAATGCATTGGAACGATTGATTAAGGGATCTGGCCTTGTAGATGGTAGGAGTAGGCAACTGAGTGGAGTTGACTTTACTTATAAAAAGAATACATTTACTTCCACTATTGATTATATGTTTCTTTCAGATTCCTTGTCATTTGACTTTTTTATGGTACCTGTTTCTTTTTCAGATCATATGCTACTGTTGTGTAAAATCAGTCCTTTAAGGTTGTCTGCACGGTCAAGGGCTCGATGGAAACTGAATGCTTCTTTGTTACAGTGTCTGGAGGTTAGGAATAAATTTGCATTATTATTACAGGCTAGATTATCAGTGGCTTTTTTATATGATGATTTAGGGGAATGGTGGTTGGATTCGAAAAAGGATTTTGCATCTTTTTAAAAATATTGGTAAGACAAGGGGTAATGTGAAGTTTTTGCATTATCTAAAAATTAAGGCAACATCTGTATGATCAGATTTCTTTGGCAAATACTGCTAGAATTGATAATTCTGTGCAAATTGCTCATATTAAATAACAGCTAACAGCTAAAGGAATGGAAGTATGATAGGGCAGAAACTCTGCAAGCTTTGTTTAAATATGGAAAAAAATGCCCTGCAGGGGACCCTTATGAGACCTTTAAAAACTATAAACTGAATACTACCATGGATGCTCTTAAGGATGTTGATGGTAACATTGTTACAGACCAACGTGTGCTGCAACAAATGATTAAATCGTTTTTTGATGCCCATAAACCTGAGACTCCACCTAGCATTTCACTAATGAAACAATTTTTGGCCCAATTAGAGAAGCCAGTATGTTCCGATGATATGGGAGCTTTGGTTTTGCCTGTCTTAAAACAGGAAATTGTTGCAGCGATTAAGCAGTTGAAATCTGGAACATCACCAGGGATTGATGGGTTGACAGTGAAATTGTATAAGGCTTTCCCTGATTCCCTTGCTACAGGTTTGGAATTGGTTTATAATTCTTTTCTTGTTTCTGCTATTTTCCCGTTGTGGTTTTCTGAGGGTCTATTAATTTTTTTATTTAAATCCGGGGATAGATACTCATTAGAAAATTGGAGGCCTATCACTTTATTGAACTCGGATTATAAGATCTTGATGAGTATATTCACTACCAGATTAAAGAAGGTGGCACTCACTGTTATATCCCCTAATCAATTCGGCGGTCTGCCAGGAAAAACTATTTTTCAAGCACACAGATTCATTAGAGACTGGATCGAATATGTTAACATGTATAAATTAACTGGTTGTATTGTGTCTGTTGATCAGAGGAAAGCATTTGACAGGGTATATCACCCGTTTTTATTTTTAGTATTGTCCCATTTTGGGGTCCCTTGTCAATTTGTGAATTGGATTACGGTAATATATGACACCAATATGACTTACCCTATGTTACAAACCATGATAGGGGATGGATTTCATATTCCTACAGGGGTGAGGCAGGGATGCCCGCTGAGCCCATTGTTATACGTCTATACCATAGATACATTTATTCAGTATGTCATTTTGGGATGGGATTTCGGCACCTCCTTTGTGTCAGGAAGTGAGGGTTCTGGCTTATGCTGATGATCTATGTTTATTCTTCCAGTGTTATGATCAAATAATGTTTTTTTTAGATTCCATGTTGAAGTATTCTGGTGTTTCAAACTCACAACTTAATCCCTCTAAAAGTAGAGGATTGTTTATTGGGGTGCAAATTCCTGCATCTTTATTTTTTCAGGGTATTCATCTCTCTTCTGACCCTATAAAGATACTTGGACTGTGGTATGGGCCTCAGAATTTACCTTCTCTGAATTGGGAAAAGGGATTGCAGGTGGTTGAAGGTAAAGTAAATATATGGAAACATTGGAGATTACCCAAATTACAGAGGGTTGTTATTTTAAAAAAAATTCTTGTGCCACTGTTATTATATATTGCTCATGTATTTCTGATTCCACTCTCATTAGAAACTAAACTATATAGTCTATTCTTTCAAATGGTATGGGGAAATAGGCTTAATCCTATTAAGCATCACTATACATATTTATCAAAATGGAGTGGGGGTTTGGGTATGATCAATCCGATTATTTTCTTTTCAACCTTGTTTATCTACTCGAACTTTAGGGAGGTATGGGATTTGCACCCCAGGAATGATGTGAAAATACTCTCTGCTATATTATATAGGTACTTTCAAACTTGGTCAACTACTCCCCCTAAACCTGTTCCCACTTTATGTATTCCTGGTTTTGTTTTACCTATTATTAAAAAATTATTTAAAAGGAAATTATCAGCAGACTGTATACGGGACTGTTCAGGGAAATTGTTATATGCTAAGGTAATGCTGAAATTATACCCCAGTGAACCTGCTTTTAAAAATTGTCCATGGCAAACTATTAAAGTAGTGCTTCAAAGGTTAAATAATTCACGATTACCTCCTTATATGTGGGAACTTATATGGTTATCGGTATATAGATGGATTGGGGTTAGAGGAAATGCTAAATATAAGGCTCATTCGGAACGTAATTGTCCTTATTTACATTGTATTAATAAGGAAGAAACAATGGAACATTTTTTATTTGACTGTTCTTATGCTCAGTCTCTCTGGAAATTTCTAATGGTCCAGTGGAAAATTAAGTGGTTAGGTACACTGGATTATAATATTTTAGTTTTTGCTCAATTACAGTTAAAGTATGATACTGGGACTTTGAATATATTGTGCTGTGCGCTGATGTATTACCTCTGGCAGGCTAGGTGCCAATGGGTGATGTATCAGAAACTGATGCCAGTTGAGATTGTCTGTTGCTTGATAAGTAGGGCCTTAAAAAGGGTGTATTTGATAGATGTTACCTTTGCGTCAACCAGGCAAATCGATGCCTGGTGGAAAGGGATGACTTACTTTATTAAATATAAATGAAAGTCCTGGAAAGAGTTACCATGTATTAATATTGATGGCATTGACTATTGTAGCTTGTTCACATACTGTATGTAAGTTTTAATGTATACAGTTTTTATGTACTTCCACATTTCTTTGATTTAGAATTGAAATGTTGTCAGTATCATATTTTGTATTACTTTATATCAATGGATATGTTAGAGGGTTCGTTAGACTGTATACTTCCTCTTATTGTTAAGCTGGGGGGGAGTGGACAAGTTAAGTTATTGGTGATTACTAGGCTGTATGTTGAATAGGATATGCTGATTTGATTTAATTTTTTCCTTTTTTCCATTTTTGTTTTGTGTTTTTCCTCTTTATGATTTCATGTGGTTTCTCATTCTTTGTGTGAATCAACACTGTTTTATACTCAATTTGTTTTGATGTTATAATGAAAAAAAAATTCCCCTACTCTTAGTGGGGGGGGTGATCTTTTTTTTACTATGATTTAATTTTGGTTTCTAAATATTTATTAGGAGGTTAGTTAGAAAATGTATGACTGCAAAACTCAGTTGATTTCTTTTCTGGTTTGTATATTTTTTGTGTGACTTAACACTGTTTTATATTTATTTAGCTTTCTTTTACTTTATGATTAGTATATTGTTTTGTATGATTCAACACTCTTTGTAATTATTTGTTTTTGATGTTATTATAATAAAAAATTCCCCTACTCATGTCAGTATGGGGACTTCCGTTGCACAGACATGGATGTTTCAGTTCGGTGTCAGCACCACACTGGTGCTGCACCTTCTTTGGACGGTGTGCTACTGTCTGCAGCAGCCCCTGCCTTAATTCAGTCTCAAGAGATGTCTACTGCCATGGAAGAGGATACACATACCTTGCGACCAGAAACGGAACACGCCAGCACTACGAAGAAGCATTTACCCTTGGAACAGCCTATTTTGGAGCCTTTACTTGATCTGGAGCTGTCTATGCCGGTTTCTGATGTGGAACTAGTTGTTGTGCCATCATGGAGTGCACAGCAGGATGTTCCCCCTTGTGTTTCCACCTCGATTTCCCTGAGAGTTGCTGAGGCTTTGCAGTCACCTTCGGGAGGATCAAACATGCATTCCCTCCCCCTGTTGGACACTAAGTCTTTGTCCTCTACCACGGATATCTTGTGTTCTCGCTTTGGTCTACAACCTGCGTCGGACATTGCGGATCATACCTGGACTACTGGGGGAGCCTTACAAAGTGCAGGATGAAAATGAACTGCCTCAGGTTCCTGGACTCCGGACCCTTCTTGGGACACTGATCATCACGAGGTATTATTTTCGCCCACCAGGCCTGCAGCAACCGACAACAGCTCCAACGAGGTGCCTATATCACAGGACATTTCTATTGATAAGTCATTTCTATTGTTAAGGACACTATACAATCTCTGCCTCCTACTGTTTCTGGGGCTAATTGGGGGGATATTATGGATTTACAGGATACTGTTTCAACAATTCATCCTATTACTTCCGCAGCAGAGCCCCTATCTGTTGACCCACTCCTTATTACCTTAACTCAGAACTCAGGGGCTTCCACTGTTATTCAGTCTACTCCCTCCTCTGGTAAAACCACTGATTTGGTTGGTAAAGTGCCCTCACCCTTTCCAGAGTCCATTCCTGTAGCAGCCACTCCACCATCCCTCCTAGATGATCCCGTGAAGGAATCTCAACCATGGCCCCTGCCTTACAACCTTCCCCCGTGGAACCCCCTCTTGCTTCTGGCAGAGGTCCTGTCCTTTCTGATTTATTTAAAAATAAACTGGAACAGGCACCCAGATGCAATGCAGTTCATCTGCGTTATAAAGGTGGCCTTCCAGAATTCTCTGACCGTTATTATGTGGCTTGGTCCTTATTAAAAGGTACCATGCATTTTCAGGCTTCTGATATCTATGCCTTAATTCATGTCTCTGGGGAAGAAACTTTTGATGTCAGCTTTAAAACTAATAGTGATCTAGATAGATTATGGCATAAATATACCACTTTAAAGAATACCTCCCTTTGGATTCCTTTTTATGTTGTTCCTCTTACTAAACCTGCTGTTCGTACTGTGACCATTATGTTTAGAAATGAGGGTGTGAGTGTCAGTGATATATACCATTGGCTACAAAATCATTGTACGGTCTTATCCCCCCCCTGAAGCCACTGTAGATGAAGAGGGACTCTGGATGGGAGGATGGAAATTCCGGGTAAAACTTTTTCTGGTTAACTCTGAAGTAATTCACTTACCTAATAGTTTTTTCTTAGGTAAAGATAGGGGTGTCTGCTTTTATGGGGGACAACCCAGAGCCTGCTACAAATGTGGTGCCCACACACACACTTAAGCAGCATGTGTGATTTATTAAAATGTAGTCTATGTGGGGGGTATGGCCACCCTAGTGTCTCCTGCGAGAATGTGTTTCAGTGTAATTTGTGCAATGAAAAAGGGCATGCATACCACCAATGTCCCTGGGCAAGCAAAAACCATCAGGAGGGGTTGGATTCTGATGTACTGGTACAAAAAGTGCAGGATAAAGTAGATGAGCGGCCTATTGCTCAGGTTGCTGTGTCCAACACCTTGGACATTGTTCCCCCCTTCCACTCCCTCTGGAGGTTGTTGAACCGCCCGTTCTATTAGCACCCCCTATTAATACTGTGCCTCCTGTTGCTCTTTCACCACATCCTACTACATCTCCTGAGGTATCCAGTGTAGATCCAAAGGGTTTTCAACCCAGTAGATGGGTCACCAGGGCTACTGCTAGAAAAATTGTGAAAACACCTGACATTCCTCTCTCCAATCCTTTTGATTGTCTCAAAGGAGGAAAAGAGAACTCTGACGGTGATTCAGATACTTCTATATTGCCCTCAGACATGGGCCTTACTACTGCTAAACCTCCTGATGTTTCCTGTAAAAAAACTACTAAATCACAAAAGGGGAGTAAGAAACGGAAGAATATGGCCCATACAGATGGGAGCGGTTAAATAACTGTTTTTCTGGCTTCCATTAAACTAGCCTCTTTAAATGTTTGTAGCATAAAAAGCTACAAGAAGAGGATTTTTTTTCATCTTCCTGCTTCTTTCCCCATTGATATTCTTTTCTTACAAGAAACCTGCCTATCCACCCTGTTTGAGGTTCAGCACCTTAAATGGGGATGGATTAAAGGCCCCTCGTATTGGACTTTTGGGGAGGATGTTGTGGATGGTGTGGCTGTTCTATTTTTTTCCTAGGCGTTTTCCATTACTCGCATTATTGATGTTTGTCCTGGTCAGGCATTGATCCTGGACTGTACATTTCAAGTTCATCATTTTCATTTAATTAATATCTATGGCCCACAAACTAAGGCTACACATATTCATTTGTTCGACCTGGTGAAACCTTATTTGTGTACAAAGAAACATGTTATTTGGGGAGGGGATTTCAACTGTTCGATTGATGTTGTATGCAGGATGGCAGAGGGGAAGAAAATTTATTGTGACTCCTTTGCTTTGTCTAACCTAGTGAAGGATATCGGTCTCACTGATGCATACCGATCCTTACATACTGATGCTGGCCATACCTATTATAGATCTCTTTTTCGCACTCGGATTGATTATTTTTTTTCTTCTCAATACTGTGTTCCCCGTACATCTTCTCTCCGCCCTACAGAAATTTCTGATCATCATTTACTGACTTGCATGTTTCTCTTGAATAACTCCCCGCTTTCACTATCATCTACTTCGACTCAGTGGAAATTGAATAACTCTCTATTCTCTTCTCTTGCTATGCAAGCCCAAGTCCGTCTCCTGTTTTGTGCCCGGATCTCGGTTCTATGTTGTTATGATTCTATTCTAGCATGGTAGACAGATATGAAAGTAGATATATGTAATTTTTTCCAGATTATTGGAAAACGGGTGGTCCGTGATAAATACATTACATATTTGACTCATAGGAATCAATTATACAAATTGCTCTCCTTGTCAGCTACCTCCCCTATTGATTATTCTTCCCAAATTACCAATGTAAAACGTCACATGTTTGCATACCAGTATGACAGTGCCCGTACACTGAACTTTTTTTATGAGGGTGGGAACTCTGACTTCCCCCTCTGTGAATCCCTTTTCAGCACATAAAGATAGGATTCAGACTACGGTTATGCATGGTTTATTAAATCAACAGGGTACCACTGTTTATGATATTCCTGGCATGATGCCTATTGTACATTCTTATTTGCACCATCAGTTTTGTACATCACCACCTACGTTGCCGGACTTGTCATTGTTTTATTCGGCCCCATTCCCACAGTTTCCTGTGCACCATATTTTGGAACTCATTGCATCAATTACACAGGAGGAAGTGGCAAGTGCCATCTCTCACCTTCTGTTGCAGGTCACCCCAGGCCTTGATGGCTTAACACACGAGTTTTATAAAACATTTCGAGTTGAGTTATTGGAAGTACTGACTCAAGTTTTCAATTATATCCTACAATCTACGGCAGACATCCCTGATTTTGGTATGTCCTTTCTTAAGTTCATCTGTAAGAAGGGAGATACCTTCTCTTTACAAAATTGGAGACCTCTTCATCTTCTCAATATGGACTATAAACTTTTGGCTAGAATTCTTAGTACACATTTATTACGTGTTGCTCCTGACCTTATTGACCCAGCCCAATCATGCGCTGTTCCAGGACATTCTATACACACAAATCTATTTCTCCTCTGAGAGATTTCTGAGGCCAAAAGCTGTACTGCTGTTTTGGGATTTGTTCTTTCCCTAGACCAAGCAAAGGCATTTGATTCTGTACAACACTCGTACTTATTACAGGTCATGAAATCCTATGGTATTCCAGCAATTTTTCTTCACTGGCTAACTCGTATATTTTCCCTGGCCTACTTTGCACCTATAATAAATTGTTTTGTGGGAAGTACTCTTCTCCAGATGGTTGGAATTCATCAAGGCTGTCCATTAAGCCTGTTGTTATATACTTTTGCATTGGACCCTGTCATTCATCAAATTAGATGGGATTCTTTTATTGTAGGTCTTGCACCCCACCCAACATTAACTCAACTTAAGATTTCTGCATATGCAGATGATGTTGTGTTATTTGTTAAGGATAAAGCTTCGGGAGACCGGGCTGTTGGCATCTTTCAAAATTTTTTGGTACCTTCAGGGGGCACTCTTAACCTTCAGAAGAGTGTCTCTATCCCCTTAGATCCTGAATCTGCAGTAGTCTCTGATGTGGGTGGTATTCAGACATGTATGTCTCCTCAACGTATTTTAGGGGTCTGGTTTAATGTCACGGATATGGTCACCTGTAACTGGGAAAAACACCTTAGTATTGGGGAGTCTAAGGTTAACATTTGGAAGTCATGGAAATTAGGGAAGAGAAAGAGGGTATTAGTTATTAAAAAATGTATCCTTCCCATATTTTTGTTTCTTAGTTATGTATATGCCCCCCCCCGACATTTAGAAACCAGACTCTTTAGTGTGTTCTTTCAGATGGTATGGGGCAGTCGCCTCAATCCTGTTAAGTGTGACATCACATATTTGCCTATCCGCCAGGGAGGACTTGCCATGATTCACCCTATTGCTTTTTTTCTCTCCTTTTTCCTTTTTCACCTTTTTCTTAGAGTTTGATTCACATCCCATGTTTGTGATACCTGGATAAGTTATGCCATGAGCACTGTAATGGATAACTGGGACACGTTCCCTCCTATAATTACCCGTGTCCCTTGTTTTCCAGCTTATGTTGTAGATAGTTTTTGAAAGCTGCGCTTTTGGAAACTTAGTAAAACATCCATTATAACACTATCTAGAAAGCAATTATATAATGCTTTTGTTAATATTTCCAGACCGGTATTACAGTTTCCGTTGTGCCCTCCTTCTCGGTTAGACTGTGTTCTGTCCCTGCTTCGAGATACATGAATCCCTTTACATATGTAGGACGTTACTTGGCTATGTTGTCACAGATGGTTACCTGTTCGGGGGAATTTAAAACATAAATCCTCCCAGGAACGGTACTGTCCTAAACATTCCTGCACTCACATTGAGGAAACTATATCTCTTTTTTTTTTTGACTGCCCAGATGCTATTTTATTTTGGAAAACATTAGCTAATAAATGGAAATGGCCATTTTTTAGCAGGATTACATATCAGATTCTGATATTAGGGGATTTCTCTACTCCTTGGCAGAAATTTCATTCCAGTACCCTCAGAGTAATTTTTGCTGTTTGTAAATACTATTTGTGGGAAGCTCGCTGTCAATATATCCTACAACAAGTTCCGACCTCTTCACCCAATATTATAAAACAAATGGAAAATGCCTTATTGACTGTTATGGAATTGGAACATAAACAACTTTCAGCTACTCATTTTACTTCCTTTTGGAAGAATGTACATTTTTTTCATTAATTGTTACTGTTTCACTGTTTGTCGATCACTATTTTTTTGTTTCTGTATCTTGTTTTCTTATGACTACAATGTTTTTCTTCTATGTTGTTAGACCTTTTTCATTTGTTCTTTCACGTATAACTTGATGTTATGTTTATTTTGCTTAATAAAATTCCCCTACTCTTTTCGATAAGTGCCATGGGATCTTTAACATCCATCTGAACTACCACCAATCCAGGCAGATGGGACCTCGGTTTAATGTCTCATCCAAAAGACAGCACCTCAGAAGTGCAGCACCCCTCTCATGCTGCACTACAGTGTCAGTACTGGAATATTAACTCAAGTGCCAGATGTAGGAATTGAACCCACAGCCCTCTGATCTCCTGGCCTCAGAGGCGAATGTGCTACCCACTGAGCCACTGACACTGACAGTGTAGAATCAATTCCATATGGTCAGTTATATGGTGCAGTTATAGAATCAATTCCATATGGTCAACTAGTAAGTGCTAATAGAAATTACACAGAATAGTCAGATTTTGAAACCACTAAAATTATAAGTGCAGGAGATTCACTGAATGAGGTTACAGGGAAGAAGTACTAGTACAAGCAACAGAGAACATTTCTGAATGTTCACGGGAGAGTTTATTGAACCCAGAAACACTAGAAAGGCAAAGTAGGAAGAGGAAAGATAAAAAGATTGTATTTGCTACTGCCTATTCTGATATTTTTTTTGATATCAAGAAGATTGTACAAAAACATTGGGATGTCCTTAGGGTGACCCCTATAGGAGCACAGATCTTTGCTGAACTACCTTTGTCAGTAGCTAAAAGAAATAAAACAGTAGCCAACTGAGTTGTTAAAACTGAGCACAGAATTCCTGATACCAGACCATAACACTTTATGACAGCTTTGGACATTAAGGGTAACTATCCATGTGGACATTGTACACACTGCAATAGTACTTATAAGATTAAAAAGACATGAGGAATCCAGCATTAGATGAGGATGTTGTAATTCAATAGTTCCTCAATTGTCAAAGTGAGAGGGTTATCTATATATTAAAATGTCAATGTGATAAAGTGTATATAGGTAAAACAGAAAGGAATCTGAAGACTCATACTGGGGAGCACAAAAGTGACATCAGGAGATCAGATTTAATGTCACCAGTGGATAGACATTTTATTGAGGCAAGACACAAATTAGCCCAGTTGAGATTTTTTGGATTGGAAAAAGTGGAACCTAATCCTAGGGGAGAAGATTATAGAACATATATATTGACAAGAGAAGCATTTTATATAGACAGATTTAAAGCTAATAATCCTAGGTTGGATTAAATGACAGTATAGACTGGCAACCTATTATCTGATTACACTACTCTATCTGTCTTTGTTTAATTTCAAAGAAATTTGAGTGCACAACTTATAAAAAGAAAAGTGTGATGGATGGAATGTTTATCTCTTTAAGAAATAAGTATACCAATTACGTATGTCATTTTGAGTGATGGATATGTCTCTTTAAAAGAGGAGAATAAGAGGAAGGACATAGGTATCAAATAATATATTCATATGATAAAAATATGTATCCCTCATAAAAGACTCATATTTCTTTAAGAGATGAGCATACCATTAGTGGAATTATAGAGGTTTATCTTTATAGATAAAATAAATAGATTAAAACTGCCTTTTCTGACTTAAAATAATGGTTACTTTAAAAATAAAAAGAAAAAATGGGTTGAAACATTCTGAGCATAATATTTAGAGCCCTTGATCTTTGGTGACCTCCCATATAAGAAGATGGGATCACAACTGAATTTTCAACTATAGTTAATAGGGAACTAATTGGTACTCTACCTCTCTCCTGTGGCTAAACTTCAGTGAGTTTCACTGATTTAATGCAGAAATGAGAAGGAGTTGTTTACAAATTTAAAATAAATACTCCATCATTGCATAGTAAAACTATCTATCGGACTGAACTTTATAAGACCATTTTGGTCTCCATATATTGTGTTTATGAAAGTCATTTATTGAAAATGACCCCCCGCATAGTGAGAATACATGACCTCAGCTGATCTCCCACCATGAAGTGAGAGTGTTGTTTCCTAGCCTTGGAATTTAGAAAGAACAGCAGGCATGTAAAATTATGGCAATTTTGAATTAAAATTTATTAATCAATGATATTAAAAACATGCTATAATCATTTGAGACACCTAGCATGCAGGGAATTTTTCCCATTTCTAGGTGCTGCAAAAGCAGGTTGGGCACACAAGGTGTTGCCACTAGTTCATGTGACTTGCAGCACTACACCATGCCCGATTCTCGAGCTTAACAGGCCTCATTTTAACTGTACATCTCACAGATCAAGCATCACCACCATTGAGAGGTGGTTCATAAAGATGCCTAATGAAATACCTCACAAAAAACAGAGAAGTAAGTTGAAAGGAATGCAGGCTTATGCAAAGACCTGATGTGTGTTGTTCATTTGTTTTTATGAAAGGAGATACTTTTGAAAAAGGATTTACAGGCCTTGGTTTGCATCTCAGTGTTTTACAGATGTAAAAAGATGCTAAGAGAGAGGCGAAAAATCTTTAAAAGGTATGAAGAATGTTTAAAATTCAATGGGAGACGTGGATATTTGAATTTGTGGATTAATAGTTCATAGAGAGAAGGGTTGTTGTTTTGTTCGTATCCAACAGGAGCATATGAAAACGGAAAGAAATATGTTTAGCTAATTATTAACATTAACATTTGGAAAAAGGTATTGTGCAACCTGGAAATGAAGAAACAAACATTTTTTTGGCCACTATCTCAAAATGAATGCTGTGAAAGAACTACTAACGATATAGGATAAGCATGCTAAGATTAATAAAATTAGTGTTTAGTTGAACTAGAAACAATCAAAATAACTGCGGGTTGCTCTGTTTTAACAGGCTAGTGGTACATTTTGAATTATTTTACTGGTGTTTATACCAATAAGAGGATTACAGAATCTCAGGGGTGCATTTGAATTTTCTTTTGACTGGAAACTAATGGATTGAAATATACTACTCAGACTTTATTAGTAAAAAAAACAAACAATTATGTTTATATTATATAGAGATACAGTGATATGCACTGATGAAGGATTGTATTATCTGAAATGTGTGGCTTAAACATACACTGTAGAGGCCCTGAAAAGACTAACTAGAAAATATTTTGAAAAGAACAAAAAAAAATAAATAAATTGTTGTATATAGTTTGGTGATTGGGCTCTGTTCCTACCAATTACCTACTTTAATTGTTCTTGAGTGATAATTTCTATCAGAGCTACTCCCTTAATGAGTTTTTGTTTGTTCTAACTGAGGTGGGCTGAGCTGGACCTTCCTTGCTACCGCACCAACTAATCATCAGATTGCTACTCTTGAGCTGGAATTAAAGCTTGTGTGAGAAAAATTAGATGATCAAGAGATGTGCAGCAGATGCAATACCCGGTGGCGTTTTGGTCTCCCTGAGGGGGTGGAAGGTGCAGACCTGGCAGCTTACTTACAAACATTACTGCTGCAATTATTACATTTTCAATGGACCCCACCCATGGAAATAGACAGGGCCCATCATGTTCCCTCTGGGTCTTCCCTGACTTCTCAGCAGGGTCGTCCTCAGCCGATGATCTTCCACATTTTGGACTACCAAGACCAGGAATTGATTTTCTGGCTGGCTCAGCAAAAATCTGATTTAGTTTGGCATGGGGCAAAGCTGCACCTCTATCCAGACTATCCTTGGAGGATTATAGAGAAACACAAGTCCTTCAATTGAGTACAGGACCTGGCCCGGCAAAAAGGTGCTCAGTGTTTCTTGGGGCCACCTGAAGTGCTACAAGTAATGGTAGCAGAGAGGACTGGAACATTTATGGAACCAGTGGATACTTTCCAGTTTATGCAGCATTTGGGAGACTCTGACTGCTCTTCAACACCAGGATGAAGAGATGGTACACAGGACCATAAACCTCAGAGACTCTCCCACTCCTTTTGAGTTAGATCACGTAAAGATCAGCTCCATACCAGGGATGTAGCAGCTCGTATAGACACCGGGAAGGAACAGGAACCTATAGAGATGAGACAAGTTCAAAAAGGGTGATCTACAGCAATTTAGGACTTGGTTGTGAGCATCTCCTTTTATATATATATATATATATATATATATATATATATATATATATAGGAGTAAAGTGGCTTAGCTTAGTTTAGTTTCTTGTTTGGTGTCATTTGGCAGACATGGGTATGATGAGCTCAGGATACTGGGGGTGGTTTTCTTTGCATTATTGTGTGGCATTTGGTTTGCCGATCTTGAGCTTACCTCTTCCCTCTTTATCAGTTTTGTTGTTTTACTATTGCATTTTTAAATGAGGTTTACTGTTTGGTAAATGGTCATGTATACTTCTCTTGGTAACTTGAGTTAGAGGAGTGGGGGGGTTCTTATTCAGTACTTTTTCTGCAGTGACTTTGTATTAGTGAACTTTTTGATGTCATGTTTGTTCATCTGACATTCTTAGAAGCTGTTACATGTGGTCAGCTGTTGAGCTCTAGTTTCTTTGTATTAGTACTGTATTTCCTTTGCTATATATTTTTTTAATGCATGGATATGTTTAGCTTGGGAGTTCTCGTCCGTTTTTGAGTTTATTCCAGGTTCTTGACTGGTGTGGAAGCCATGGACACCATTGAATTACTCCACAGTACCTGTTTTTTATATCTTACATTTATTTGTGCTAACCCCTGAGTAATGGTGCTATATTTATTTTATGAGCCTGTGTTTGAGTCTACTTGGGGTTCGCTAATCATTACTAGCCCCTATTTATCAGCAGCCTTGATGTTTTTCTTTTCTTTTCTTTTTTCAGGCTTTAGGGAGGGGTGTTTTAATGGGATTTTGTTTTTTCTATTTCAAATTCAGTTTGAATTTAGTGTGTCCCTGCTGTGACTATTTTTGCAGGGCTTGCTCATATGGGAAGGAAGTTTTATTTGCTATGTACCTTGTATTCTATGTGACTGAAGCTGTGATATTTTGAGTTTGTGCTGTACCATGATTGGGCTTCCTCATCATGTTCAGCAGCTGACCTGATATGCTTTGGGTGTTTTGTTTACAGAAGAGGGCAAGGGGGGGTGGGTGATATTATTTGATATCCACATGGGGAGGCTCAGTAACCTCTATGTCTTCTGCATTTTACAATGGTAGTGGTGAGTATTTATCAACCTCTACATATTTTTTTTCTAGATGTTTGGCTTAGGTTAATGTTTTTTCTTGGTCTTAGTTTTACAATTCTATTTTTCAATATTGTAAAGCAGAGTACTGGAAATTTAGTGGTGGAATCCCGAGGGGGGGTGAAAAGGTACTAGACATTTTATTTTATATGCCCCTATGCCTTATAAAATAATAAGCTGGAATATGCATGCACTGAATAGCCCTACAAAAGGAAATGTGTTCCCCACATACCTTAGAAACTTGGAGGGACAAATCATTTTTCTCCAAGAAACCCACTTAGTTTGGAAGAAGGCAGAAAAATTAGGAAGACTGTGGGAGGAATAAGTGTATCATAGTATCATAGTAAAAGCCAGCAGACTAGGCCCCATGGTCCATCATGTCTGCTCGGAAGCTAGCTCCCTACTGGGAGCTCACTTCTCCACCACCCCCCAGCCCCAGTATGAATCACCTTATTCCTCGAAGAAGAAGAAGGGGATGGCTATTTTATGTCATAATATGGTTAATTGGGTGCCAGATCAGGTTAAGAGGAATAGGGTAGGTCAATGGGTATTAGTGCAGGGTAGATTTGATGGCAGGCCTTTTGTATTAGGTGTGGTGTATTCCCTAACACTAATAAGCCTCATTTTTTCCATGATTTGTCTCAACAGTTAGTGGATATAGGGACAGGCTCAGTGTTACTGGGTGGGGATATGAATCAAGTCACAGATCCCTTATGTGATAGAAGTACTTTGCCCTCTAAGCTGGTGTCAGTGGGTGGCCAAGCACTTAGTTTATTACTGCAGGACCATGGGCTTCAGCATGTATGGAAATCGGAATATCCAGCACCTTGAGAATATACATACTATTCAGCTCCTCAAAATTCTTGCAGTAGAATATGTATGATTTTGGCATCTGGGGAGACACAGTAAGGGGCAATTCACTTGGCCATTGAACCAATCCTGATCTCTGACCACCCCTCAGTTACATACATTTTTAGTATGAGGGCATCTATGGAAAAAGATAAGCCGTGGTATTGCAATGTCAGTCTCTCTAGAGATGATAACTTTCAAAGTGAATTCAGCAGGAGGTCCAATTGAATTTAGATGTGCACAAGAATGGGAACATCTCACCCAAATTGGTCTGAGAGGGGTTGAATGCATACCTTTGAGGTTGAATTATAGCATATGCGTCAGCCAAGAAAAAGAGGGAGGGGCAAGAATTGCATGATTTGGAGATGAAGCTGTCTGCTTTGCAAAAAAGGCATAAGAAGGGTGATCCTTCTCCTACCTTGCTCCAAGAGATACGGGCTCTGCAATATAGAATCAATGTCCTTAATTCACAGCAGGCAGAGCACACTCTCTATAAGATGCAACATGCCTTCTGGGAAGGGGGAGAAAAGACAGGTAGTTTATTAGCCTATCATTTAAAGAAATGGGTGAAGAAACAAAAATTTCAGATATTCGGTCAGGGAAACATTTGTTAACTGACCCTGCAGAAATAAATAATGCTTTTCAGGGCTTTTCGAAGGACTATATGCTTCTTGGCTAGAAGGTGGAGAGGTGGTACACTACTTCTCTTTGGGTTTTTTTTAGACTGTTTATCTTTGCCCAGGCTATCAGAGGAGCAGCAGTGGCATTGGAGGGCTTGATCACTCCTGGTGAAGTTAAGGCTGATATTGGCCAGCGTGCTGCAGGGAAGGTGCCAGGTCCTGGCAGCTTTCCAGTGGAAATTTGTCAACTACTTGTTGATCTGTTGAGCCCTACTCTTTCTGTTGTTTTCCAGGAAGTGTGGGAGACTACTTCTCTACTGATGTCTATGATGGTGGCCACTATTATTGTACTGCCTAAAAAGGGGAAGGATCTGTGTCAATGCTCCAGCTACTTCCCCATCTCTCTTTTAAATGTTGATTATAAAATCTTAACTAAAGTGCTTGTGGTGAGATTGCCTAAGGTATTGCATGGTTTTGATCCACCTTGACAAATTGGATTTTTGGAAGGGAGGGATGGGGCAGACCATATTTGAAGACTGGTTAATCTAATGTGGAACCTTCCCAAGATCCTGCGGTGGCTGTAGCACTACACATGGAAAAGGCTGTTGATTCTGTTGAGTGGCCCTATCTTTTCATTGTCATACAAACTTTTAGTTTTGGGGAGGGCTTTCTTCATTGGATTTGAACTATCTATGCAACCACACAAGCTTCTGTCTTGACTAATGAGTGCCCTTCAGTTGGGTTCTGTCTAGGCACAGACGTGTGGCCAGGATGTCTCCTGTCCCTGGCCTTGTTTGTGTTAGCTATTGAACCACTGGTGCAGGCTATATGGGAATCAACCCTTATTCAAGGGGTTGATGGTGGCAGTGAAACATTCAAATCCATGCTTTTTGATGATGGCATTTTGCTCACTTTACAGAATCTGCATACATCAATATCAGCTTTAGTAGACCTATGAGATAGATTTACTGAATTTTCAGGGCTACGTAATAATTGGAGCAAGACAGAGGTGGTTGCATTAAATCCCCAGTGTGGAGGGCTCTCCCTCCATGTCAGTGGGATTTCTTGTGTGACTAAGCCAGTATGATATCTGGGGATTCTTATCACTTCCAATTGGAGAAAATGGATCTCCCTGAATTTTGTACCATTGTTAGCATCCTTAAGAGATAATGTTGACAGGTAGAAAAGCCTTCATCTCATACTTTGGGAAAAATCCCAGCTGCTGCAGATGATGGTGCTCCATAGGTTTATATCTTGTACAGTACCTACCCCTTCAGATTCTGGAGTCTATTCTGAGGTCTCTCTATCAACTTATTAGAGCATTTTTTTTGGAGAGCGGGAAGCAAACTTAGATTATTCTTATTGAGAATGACTGTCTCTTGGTCCAAGGGGGGGCTTTCTGACACCCTGGTTCAAAGGGTACTATGAAACCATAGGCATTAGGTACTTGTTGATGTGGTTGCATGCAGATAAATGCCTTGACAGAGTTAGATGGATCGCTTTGGAAGAAAGACCGGCAAAAGGAGCACCACCTGATATTATTTTCTGGGATTCTTCTAGGATTAATACAGCTGTTCCCATTCATGGGTATATGTTGGATATTTGGAGGGCAGTGGGTAAAATTTTTCCTGCTCTGTGCCATTCAGTATTGGCCCATTTGGCATAACCCTTAAAAATCTGTTGGAGGCAAGCCTATTTTTCGTCATAACTGTGCTGAAGGAGGTATTTCCAGGCTGGCTGATTTATGTCAGGCAGACTCAGGTTTGTTTAAGGATTTTGCAGCACTTAAGGTTCAAGTTTCCCTCCTGTCAACCCATCTGTGGAAGTATTTTCCGATTCATCATTTGGTCTCCTCCTATACGGGCACACAGCTTAGATTGCTGGAGAGGGGAATTTGGGATGATCTTCTGGGTTTGGTGGGGGCTATCCTTTTCCCTTTCATTTTCAGAAATTCCCTTAAATTGGGCAAATTTATAAATTCCTTCTAAAGGAATATTCCCCCCAAACTACTAAGGTGAAAACTAGGTGGGAGAAGTTACTGTATTGGGCTACCACTGCAGGATGAGGACTGGGTTTGTTGCTGGGCTAACACCTATGGCTTCTGTAAGGATGTAGGGGGCTGGCTTATGCAGCTGAATACCCATCAATTTTGCTATAGAATGCCAGATTTATTAAATAAAATGAATCTGGTAGATAATGACTTGTGTTGGAGATGTCATCAGTCCACTGGCATGTTGTTGCATATCCGTTGAGATTGTCCCAAGTTGGCGACTTGGTGAGAACAGCATTGGGCTAAAATAAAGTTAGTATTACAGTGTCAGGTCCCCCTAGATCCCACTCTCATGGTATTAAGAAACACTAACAAACTCCCGTTTCAGCATAAGTCTCAACGTCTGTGGTTCATGGCAGCTATTGCAGAAGCTAAATGTTTGAATTTCCAGAAGTGGAAGTCAGAGGAGATCCCGAATCTTGATGACTGGGAAAATTGTATGCATAAACTGGTGGGTCTGGAGAAGTTATCATATATGGCTGCATTCAAATGGGCATTGTTTGAAAAGGTGTGCGGCCCATATTTGTTATAGGGGTTCGGACTTTGTAACATTAGCTGGATAGCCCGTTTTGTCCATTTTTGTTTTTGTGTATTATTGGAGGAGCAGTTTGGATGTCATTTTATTTTCTAAATGGGGAAACCCTTCACCTTTTTCCTTTCTGGGTTGGCCACTTGAAAGCAGATGGATATGGGGAGTCCCTCTGCAGAGTGCTACCTATTCCCTCATTTTAATCAATACTCCTCTCTCTGTTTATCTGTTTACCTGTTTACTTTTTCCTTTTTTCTTGTTCAGCATGTTTACAATTTCTAGTTACCTTTATTATTGTCATGAGATATTTGTGTGTTTTTTGTCTATTGGATTTAAAGAGGGACTATGGTAAAAATTACTTGCATTAATAAATTTAGAGTATGAATCAACATAGCCCCAATCAGCCTCATGCCAAAATTGAGATCTTAAAATTACTTTGTTTAAAAGTTAAAAATCATTTTACAACCCTAAATTCACTGCCTGGTTAAAAAGGCCAGGTTCAGTGAAGAGCTGAAGATGATGTCATCTCCTGAACTCACAGTCTTGTCCTTCCTGTCAGCAAGCTTATAGGACTTGTTTCTCCAAAGTTTAAAAATTACATGTAATGGGTTTCACCAGTAAAACAGGCAGGACCATTCAACAAACATTCTTTTAAAAACTAAGTGTGTTTCAGGTTTTGTAACAAAGTTGGCAAATTTGTATTTTTTGTGTTTGTTTTTGGTGCTTTTTTGTTGTGGTCCTTTTCACCAGGGTTGCTGGGTACTGCTATAAAATATGCTGCCTGGTTATCCCTGATGTGGAGAAAGGCTGTGATCATTCACATGTCATTCATTTGATGTGATTTTTCAGGATGGCCCTTTTAAACAATTATTCCATCACCCTGTAAATGTCGGTGAGAGAGGTAATTCTGTTTTGAAACCTTACTTTGAGTTTCTATGCCATAGTCAGCTCAATGTTCAGTCAATCAATCAATCACTATTTTATTCACAATCAAAGTATGAATAAATGGGATACTCAGTTGAGTAGAGCTCACGTTCTGTCCCACTAGACAGTCCCAGATCTGTGAATGGCTCCATTCACATATTCGGGACTGTCTCATACAGTATGCCCTGCAAGCCCATTGGTCCACACTGGAGACCAATGGGCTTACAGCCCATACTGTACCTGTCATTTGGCAGGTGGCTGGGTGGTGTGCAGGTGGGATGCAGTCACCTGCCAATGATGGGGGGGAGCGTGGTGGGAAAGGAGTTCTGTGGGTGGGTGGGGTGGGGGTGCCACTGGATCACTGGGTTGTTGCAGTATGTGTACTGCGATCATGGCAATGGCCGGGGAGGTTTACACTGGACCACCAGGGACGTCTTCATGTCATATTTTGGGGAATCGTGGACTCAGGTGGGTGGGGGGACCACTAGAACTCCAGGGATGTGTGTGTTACATTCACATCAGTGCATCAGGGACTGGGGAGCCACTAGACTACCAGGCCTATCTTTAGTGGTTTATACCATGTGATCACTGCTACAGGGCGAGGGATGCCCCGGGATCCCCACAGCACACATCATGCTGTGCAGGGTGACAGGCGCAAGTCACCAGCCTGCCCTGTGCAAGGCATGCAAATGGGGCCATAATGACATGCAAATGGCCATATTTGTGCCTTGCATATATTATGGGATCATTTGCATGCCTCCTGCTGAATATCATGGGTGATGCACCTAGCGCAACTGCACTTGCACTGGCGCATCCCCATGCTCCCTATCTGTGGCTTGCGATGATGCAGTGCCACTGCACCATGCGCAGTATGTTCACTGATCTTGCCATATTCAATGGTGCTGCACCATGGCACAGCACTGTTGAATATCACCTTGTCCTTGCCCCAGCGCAGCCCAGTTGCTCTGCACCCAGGCTTGCACCACTGCCCGGTGCAGTCTGAATATCTGGGCCATAGATTTTATAGCAATGTTTTTAGAATGGCACTTCCTGTTTTACTTATGAAAACCATTGCACAATGATCTTCAACTGTTAGATAAACAGGTCCTATAAGCTTGCTGACAGGGAGGACTAAACTATGATGACATCATCAGCAGCTCTTCACTGAAACTGGCTTTTTTGAACAGGTAGTGAAATCAGGGCTACAAAATAGCTCATAATTTTAAAATGAAGTAACACAGAAACCTAATATTTGATATGAGTCTTATTGGGGGCATGCTTATTCTAATTCTGCAGTGTAGCATTTCTGGCCAGAGTCCCTCTTGAACTACCACTTTGACTGTTTGTAGCAGAAGTTTTACAGATTGGATACAATTTATGTGTCTAGACACACAGGTTAACTGTTTTGTTTTTTATTCCGTTTTTTTCTTTTGATCTTGTGGGGGAATCCTATCACTGTATATTTTTTTTTGGGGGGGCATCTGGCTGGTATTTGTGATTGTTAGCAGAATTGTATTATGTGCATAAAATGCAAATATGCTATTAATTAAAAAAAATGGTTTATTGCAACAGGCTTTTTTTCTTTAACAGTCTAGTCTCCATCTCTCTTTTTCAACTCACAAATGAAACTTCTGTCTTAAATAAATAGCTTAATATTGCATGTAACTAATACAAAAGATTAAAATTGCAATCATCTATATAAAACTGCAATAATAAGAAGGGAACTTGAATTTTAAATATACACACAGGAAATGCTCTGAATAACTCATTCAAAAGTATAGCAATAAATAACTCTAAAAGTTCCTTAACAGTTCAAGAAGTGTGTAAAATAACTTCAAAATTTTGTTGCAGTCTGAACCCCCATCAAGACAGATGATGTAATTTTCAATAATATCTGTTTTCTTAAAGGAAAACACTGGAAAATATACAGTTTTCCTCAGACATTACATAAACTCTCAATTAATGCATTCAGACAGTAACAACTTTTTTAATGATTTAAAACAGCTACCCTCAACTTCCATTTTCTGCTATTGGCAGCCACCATCTCATGAGCAGCAGTGAGATTACTGAGCTCATGGTATGCTAATATGACTGTTTGACCTTTGCTATTGGTTGGCAGGACATATTAGCATAAAATGAGCTCAGGAAGCTCTCTGCTGCTCATGAGATAGTGGCTGCCAGCAATAGAAAGTGAAAGTTGAAGGGCACTGTTTAAATTAGTAAAAAAGTAATTAGAGATCATTTCTAAAAAAAAAATTACTGTCTGAAAACACTAATCAGGCATTTTTGTAGCCCCGGGTAAGTTATGCCTCTTCCAGTGCTTCCCTTTAAAAATTTCAGGCACCAGAATTCCAGCACTACCCACCTCAAAAATAGACCAAAAGTAGAATAGTCACAATCAAAGCAATTTATTAGTTGCAGGATAAAGTGCAAACCTCCAAAGTGCAAGTGTATGGACTAGGGAACAAACAGGCAGGACCCCCACAAAACCTCAACCAGTTTTACTGAAGCTTCTTCAGGAAGTGTCCAACAGGAGTAACCACCTAAATTTTAAACCAGATCTTTAAAGAGACAGTGCTTCAGTATCATTGGTTGAACCAGCAAGTTCACACCCAGTTGGTGGTCGGCTTTGCCTGAATTGTGAGTTCTTAAAAATTTTGCCAGTTGTCATTATTTCATTAGCTGCACCAACAATGTGCCACTGTTACCAAGCCACATATATCAGTTTACTCTCAGTTGCCTTTGTCAGTACGAGAAACAAAGTCCCATGGAAATTGTTCTCACCTTCAGCATACACCACTGTACAGATACTGTCTCTCAATGATCCTTGTTGCAAAGATTATAAACCTGATTATCTTCATTCTTCTTACCTAATCCTGTGGCTCTCTGAAGTCTTTAAAAAAATCTCTTAATCAACTTAACCATTTCTATGGCATTTCCAAGTCAAATCCTTCCAGACACTGTATTTAAAACATAACCATTGCCTTCTACTATATTTGCTGTCTGTATTTTAGATGATAGGAGCACTCTGTCTTTATTCTGAAATCTCACTTGCAATAGAGCCAGGGCAAACTACAATGCTTCTAGTTGTCAGTACCTGCTTCCAGCTACTACATCTTTACATTTCCTGTTCTGTTGTTCTGTTACTCCCCTGTGCCATCAAGTGGTTTTAGCTGTCAGTACAACATGAACATCAGTCATATATGACTTCAGTTTCTTCCTAGATTTTTGTAGGGACTCCCTGGGCCAAATTCTCTCTACATTTTTTTCTTTTCTTTGCTTGGAATTAGACATAGGCATATTGCTCTACTCTACAGTTTCAGTGATTAGATGGTCATCATATTCCAACCTGTCACCCTAAATTCTAACTATAAGGTTACTTTCTTTGGTTTAGCACTATCTAGGTTACTGACATATCTAGTCTATTTCAAGGGAGTAAAGAAGCTAACAAATATTGTTGCATATGTATTGTTATGTAAGTATATCAGAAAGGGTTCCCAGAAATACCGGAACTGTTGTTTTTCATCTTCTTGATAGCAATACATTATTTCCAATTTGACACACTTGATCATTAAGTTTAGTCAGCTTTTAAAATGTAGCAGATTCTGATCTTTACAATGCTGTAGGGTTAATGTTTTAGTATTTACTAAAGCAAGATTGAAAAATATAGTTTTTCCTGTTGTCCTTTTATCTGAAGCTAAAAAGGGACTGCCAAAAAGTAAAATACCTGGGTCAAAAGGGATGTCAAGTCCTAACACTGTATTACTTGTTCTTCATACATTATTCCAGTAATTTATATGCTGGGGGCAAGAAATACTGTAAGCATATGTAAATTTGATCATACTGCATGTGAGCATTGGGGACATTTATCTGATGTATCTTTATTTAATTTATTGAGGTAGGTCAGTGTGTAATACGTCCTATTAAGGATATTATATTGTATGTTGGGCACTTGTAGTAGTGATGTGAAGATTTCTGACCATACATGATCATTTAGGGATATTCCTAAATCTTTCTGCCAAGCTACTTACAATTTTGTAGGAGAAACAAATTTATGCTCTTCCAAAATGTTATAAATTTGTCCAATAAATTCCTTATGTGTGATTTTATTAACCAGTAAATCTTCTATTGTTGCAAGGAAGGGCAGGTCAATACCATCTATTTTTTCCTAAGAAAATCCCTAACTTGGAGGAATATCAGGAAGTGACCATGCTGCATATTATATTGATTTTTTAATTCCTGAATTTCAAAGAGTTGATCCTTCTCATAAAGATGTTGTAGTTGAGTGATTCATTTTACTTCCCATATTTTAATATATGCTTTTTTACGGTTGGGATGCCATTAATAAGCTTTATATATGTAAAAGGTGAGATTATTGTTCTCCATCCTAAAATGGAATGGGCTTTTTGCCATATGCAATTGTAATTTTGTAGTGGATAAGTAAGGATGGACCCAGACTTTCTTGGTGAGACCTAATCATAAAATTCCTCTAAGATCACTTAATTTCATTGCCTGTCTCTCTACTTCTACCCAATTTGGCTCCTCATTGACTTCAAGCCAGTTGTTTATTTGTTCCAGTTTGGCAGTGAGATAGTAAAAACACAAATTGGGTAGGCCTAACCCTTAATGTTCTATAGGAGCATTATGTTTTTAAAGTGATAATCTAATTTTTTCATCTTGTCAAATACATTTTCTTAATTTATTTTCCAGGTGCTAAACTGTTTTTCTCAGTATCCATACAGGGAGAGCTTGGAAAAGAAATAAAAGTCTGGGGAGAACATTCATTTTCATAATATTTACTTGGCCTATAAGTGTCAGAAGCAGGTGCATCCATTTCTCTTAATTTATATCAATTTTCTCAAGCAAAGTATCATAATTTAAATAAAAAAGCTCTATTTTATCTTGGGAAAGAATAACTCCTAAATATCTGATTTTAGGCTTAATTGAGATAGTGTTAGTGACTGACATATTTTGTAAATTTACATCTTTATTTAATGGAAGCAGCTCAGTTTTGGCCCAATTAAGTTCATATCCAGATAATTACAAACATTTTGAAATTAAGTTGAACAGAGGTAAAAGAGAGGCTAAAGCGAAATTTATGTAAACCAATGTTCTTACTAAGCTAATCTCCTATACATGTTTTAATCCACCTTAGGCATCTCCTCTTTACCTCACACTAAAGCCACTATCTCCTGCCATTTATCTCTCTGTTGCACTTCTCTGGTCATCATCACCCTATTCCCACTGCTTGTCTCCCTCCTTCATCCTCTACTATCTCTGTCGCTTGCCCTTCCCCACTCCACTCCTTGGCCTACTACTACCCTCTCTTTTCTCTTCATTTACCATCATGCCGATACCCAATACCCTGTTGTCTGCTTGGCTTGTACCAATAATTCTTTGATGTGTTAAGCCTATTAGCAAATGACAGCAAGTGTCCTTATCTGCTTGCTATGCTGTTTCTTCCAGTGTTACTAGCATGTTTTACTACATCCTTCTTAGTACTCAAGTGCAAAAATTCTGTAAAACTCTGCATTGTAGCACTGCATTTGTGCTGGCTGTCTAGACTCTAAGCTGTTATTGTATTGGATTCTACTACTTGAGTACTGTATGTTAGGCCACTATGCATTTCCTTTTGTCTTGTACTGTATCCTTCATTCATTCATTCATTTATTTTATTTGTTAACCGGGTTAAGAATCTGGGCCAAAGCCCTTTTTCAGGACCAACTCAGACATAGAAAACATCACAAACACAAATACATAATAAATATACAACAAATCACAAAATTTACAAATAACATGAACAGTCAAACAGAGATAACAAATGTTGTTTCAACTTAAATTTGAAAGATAAATATGACTTAATTGACCTTAATGAAACTGGCAACCTATTTCATAGTAGAGAAGCCTGATGATCAAAAGCTCATAGACCATAGCTATTTTTTACACCTTGGGCTATCAACACTACCTCCTGTAATGTTCTAAGATTTGCCTGTACTTCGTGAACCAAAACTAAATATGACAATGGTGCTAAACTGTTCCAATAAATGGCCTGATGAACCAGTTTATCCAAAAAAAACTCATATTTCAACTGTGGTGACAGCCATCCCAATGAAGAATATAGAAAACAATGATGGGTCATGGTAGGAGCATCCAAAACAAACCTAGAGATGTTGTTTTAAACAACACTTAGAATTTGTTTCTCTTTGGCCCCCAGCTTGAAATACAATGGTGAAACATAATCAAAATGTTGCATTAAAATCCCGATAGCCAATTTCAAGCAAGAATCATAGGATAGACAGGTTTTAAATTTATATAGTTGACCCAACCTATAATGTATTTTCTTTTTCACTGACTTCACCTGAGGGAGATAAGTCAAGGAGGGGTCTAAAATGACTCCCAAATATTTAAATTCTATCACTTGATCAAGTATGTTCCCTTGTATAGTCAGGGGAGGTTGATTACCAAGTCTAACAGGAATACCAAACACCATGGCTTTGGCCTTATGAACATTTAAGAGCATCAGATTGGTGGTCAGCCAATAACATAATTTCTGAAACTCAACATCCAACATCATGTTTATGTAATCAATGGAATTTCCCTGAAAATACAAAATCAAGTCATCAGTGTAAAGCACACATTTTCACTTATCAAAAATCAAAGGAACTTGATTAATAAACAGGGAAAATAAAACGGGTCCATGACCCCTGAGGTACTCAACATGTAGTGAAGCAAACTGGAGATATAATAGGACCAATAGACACAAACTGTGTGTGCCCTTGCAGAAAACCAAAAATAAAATCAGCAGCGGAATCAGCCAGTCCAAGAGCAGCAAGCTTCCAACTGAGCAGGGAATGGTTTATCAAATCAAAAGCCTTGGACAGGTCTATGAACACCACCCCCATTACATTACATCATTATAACCTTCAAGGACAGAGCTCATGAATCTGACCAGGGCCATACCCATACCCCTACCCCATTGAAAACCATGCCACTCTTCATAGAGGATCTAGGCAGCACCCAAAAATTAATTCAACTGACTGATCTTAAATCTCTCTAACACCTTACCCAAAAGATTCAAGACTGAGCTAGATCGATAATCCTCAACACCAGTTGCCCTAGCATTTTTTGGAACTGGCACAACCCTGGCTAACTTCCATGATAAAGGAAAAACATTAGTGGAGATGCATAGATTATATACTATGTGCAATGGTTTGGTAATAATTGGGGCAGCCATTTTAATAAACCTAGCATCAAGCATACCCCCACAATTGCCAGACTTATCAGGCAAGAAAATCAACAATTTCAACAAACATAGAAACATATAATTTGACGTCAAATAAGGACCGTTTGGCCTACCTAGTCTGCCCATTTCCCTACCAAATGGATAAGCTGCAGATCCTAGTTAACCAACAGCCTACTTCCTCCTGCCCCCCACTAGAATTGACTTATGCCTGTCCCATGCATTCTTGAATTCCCCCAGTGTTTTTGACTTTATGACCTCCTCAGGAAGACTATTCCATGCATCTACAACCTTATCTGTGAAGAAATACTTCCTCACATTACCTCTGAGCAGTCCCCCCTCTATCTTCAAATTGTGCCCTCTTGTTCTTGCACATCTCTTTTTCTGAAAGATGCTACCCTCTTGAACTTTGTTGATTCTCTTGAGGTACTTGAAAGTTTCTATCATGTCCCCCCTCCCTCCTTTCCTCGAGGCTATACATCTTAAGCTCCTTTAGACTTTCTTCATGTCTTCTGGTTCAGACCCTGCACCATTTTGGTTGCCCTCCTCTGGACAGCCTCCACTCTGTCTATGTCTTTGCAGAGATGGGGTCTCCAGAACTCTACACAGTACTCCAGATGTGGTCTTATCAACTGTCTGTACAGAGAGACAACAACTTCCTGTTTCTACCAGTGATGCCTCTCCCTATGCATTCCAGTATCCCCCCAGCCCTCCTTACTGCCATCTCACATTTCTGGCCCATCTTTAGGTCATCTGATATCACTACCCCCAGGTCCCTTTCCATTTTTGTTGTTGTCAGTATATCACCCCCCATTGTGTACTCTTGGCCTGGGTGTTTGTTTCCCAGGTGCATTACTTTGCACTTCTTTGCATTCAATCTAATCTGCCATACATTTGACAATTCCTCCAACCTTGCCAAGTCCCTTTTCATCTTTTCCACCCCATCTTGCATATCAACCCTGTTGCAGATCTTTGTGTCATCTGCAAAGAGACATACTTTCCCTTCAAGTCCCTCTGCAATGTCACTTATAAAGACATTAAAAAGGACTGGCCCCACTACTGAACCCTGCGGTACTCCACTAGTACCCTCCTTTCTTCACTGTGGACTCCATTTACTACTACCCACTGTGTCCTGTTGTCCAGCCAGTGTTTTACCCAGGCTACCACCCTGGGACCCACTCCCAGGCTGGCTAATTTTTTTATTAATCTTTTGTGCGGAACTGTGTCAAATGCGCTGCTAAAGTCTAGGTAGGCCATGCCCACAGCCCCTCTGTGGTCTACTACTTTGGTCACCCAGTCAAATAAATCAATTAGATTTGTTTGACATGACCTTTCTGCTGTGAATCCATGCTACCTTGGTCCATGTGCCCCACTGGCATCTAGGTACTCAGCAGTTCTTTCCTTCAGAAGTGATTCCATCATTTTCCCTACCACTGAGGTCAAACTGACAGGTCTGTAGTTTCCTGCCTCTGTCTTGCTCCCACTTCTATAGTGGTAACTCATTGAAATAAAAATGTAAGTACTACACCACCCTTTGATTGACTATCAAAACAATATGATGAACCATTACTAGGTACAGCAGACCCAACATTAGGGGACTCAGGAGTCAAGATAGGAACATTGATAAAACTCTGATTTAGTAAATTTACCATTTCAAGTGGATCTGTAATCAATTGACTATAAATTTTAAGAGACCTGAGGAATGCTTTAACTTAAGGGGAGACAAGACAATTAATAGTATCCCAGAATTGCCCTGGATTTCTGGATACATTCTCCAATTTAGTTTGAAAATAATCAATCTTGGCCTGCTTTACCTTTTTACATAACAAATTCCTGGCTGTCCTATAATGCTGCAAATGCCTCATGGTTGGGGATGCTTTATAGGTTAATCAAGCAGTCTACTTATTTAAAAAAAAAGACCTTTAACTCACCTGTATACTATTTATGTAATACCCCTCGAACACAAAAAACTTGAAGGGAAAACAACTTATTTTGGATTTTTAACAGTTGGTGACAAAAAAAGTCCACAGCACAATCTGGATCTGGTATTGATGACAAATATGACCAGTCCAAGTTTCACAACTCACCAGACAAAACCTCAGGTGCAATGCTTTTAAAATTATGAAACTGGATTAGTCTAGATGGAATCTTTTGCCATCTGAAATCCAAAATAGCAAAGGTAACCTGGTGGTCACTAACAGAATCCCCAAGGATGTCAACCCAAGATACCATACTTGCTTAGTTTGCAACACCAGTCCAGGATGGTATGGTTCATAGAATTCAAATTAAGTCTAGTGGGCTCATTTATAATTTGGAATAATTTATATGTGTCCAACACACTTTCAAGGGTACCATCTGAATTCGCCCAATTTAGATCAGTATCTCCCATCATCACAAAATCATGTTTTTGAAAAAAGGGGGAAATGTTATCCAGAAAATCTTTTAATCCCAATTTATCACATTTTGGAGGGTTATAAAGGGCATCTACAATTACATGGTTAACACCACCTAAAAACAAATCAAACACAATCCAATCATTTTGTACTTCAGAGGATAAACTAGTAGATAACACCTTTACTTCAAGGTGTTCTAAATAATAAACACCCACCTCCCCCTCACCTGTTTTAATTCCCTTACAGTCAGACCTTAGGATCTTATATCCAGGTGGCCTACACATACCATCTGAAAGAGTAGGTTTTAACCAGGACTCAGTAACAATCACCAAGTCTGGTTTATATTCCAACATGATAAATTCCACATGAACCAATTTAGAGAGTAAGCTCCGTACATTTAAAGTTAAGATTTTGAATTGATGTGAGTGATACCACTCAGAAGACAAAGGACCCTGAGGCCCTGGATTAGATTACATATCACCTGATCGCATTAATAATAAACCCAAAACAAACCATCGAATAAACATCCACCTATAGTTTAACAACCCATCAACAAAAAGAAATCCTAACAAGGCCAGTATATAACACACCACCCTAAGAGAAAATGTTTCAGAATACAATAGTCACACTGTATCTATATCCTTCTCGGTCCTTTTAAACAAGTTAGACATGGTAAAATCTTCATAAGGAGCATTGGTATAGCTGTCTACTGTGCTCACTTGATATTTATGTGTTACTCAACAGCAGACAGCAATATAACCATACACACCAACAACAAATTATACATACTCCCCAACTGAGTTTACAAACTAAACCCATTTACACCTACTAAGACCACAAGCTCTCTGATACCTCTAACTCCTCGAACTACTATAACTCCAAGCACTTTACAGCACTTTGCTGCATGACTGCTGCTTGGCCACTGCTGTAAATGCCACTGCATTTACCTGGAGCAGCAGTTATACTCCTCAACTCTACCCACAATGGGCTACCACCATCAATTGGGGGAGTAGGGAGGGCAACACAGGTAAGCTGACTCAAATAGCCAAGGAAATACCTTGTGGCTAAAGCAGGGAGTCAGATAATGTTTACTACAGTATGTCTCACTCCCAGTTCAGTAGTATGAGCAATTTAGAAGCAGACAAATTAACAAATATAACAGCAGGCAGATAGCCCAATCATATGTGCAAACAGCATTCAATTTAAGTCCCAAGCACTTACTGTGAAATAAATTAAAAGCCCTCCAGGCTCTACAGATAGCAACACAGTCACCAGTTATAAGTTAGATCCAATGGTCCTTCCAAATAAAATGTGATACAAACAGTTTGAGTACTTAGCCTTGCTCCCTTTTGATGACCTTCTCAGTTCCAGTATTCAGAGATCTTTCACCGGACTCCAGGAGCTACATGAGAGTGCAGTGCAGCACAGAATATACCTGGAGACAGAGGGAGACTGCCACCCACCCTCTAACTCTAAGCACTTTGCAGCACTTCAATTTTTTTTTTACCATTTAACACATTTTTCTGCCTTTGGTGGAGCTGACCCAGCAATCTCCGGCCTCCATCACCTGCACCCCCCCGACCAGGTCATGCATGTGGGCCACACAAACCCACAGAACCAGGAATGGACCAACATTGCACGGTACCCTGGACAGGCACCTCTCTCAGGTTAGGGGGTGTGGGGTGCCGCTATGAGTCACTGAGATCACCCCCGATGTTTTCCTCCATTAGCTTCCTCTCAGAGTGTGGACATGCAATGATATCTGGGCACTACCTGCCAACGTCCGCTGCACTCCGTCCCATACTGTCACCACTCTGGTAGTACCCCCGGTCATCACCAGGGGCCACTACAGAGCAGTGAAACCCCAGATCTCTCTCTCTGGGATAGGAGAACAGTCCTCAGGATGCTCTATCCTATCCTCCCCTGCCGACCCCTGGTGACCCAGGCTCGCGTCCGAACAAAGGTCGCCAGACTGGTGCGAGGTGTGGTCTCCAGTGCCTCAACCCTCAGCGCCACCTGGCCTGATGCAGCACTTCGTATTATAATCTCCCAGATTGTGTATGAAAATAGGCATTCTATGTCTAGAGCACCTACCTGGTTAGCAAAAACAAATAAATAAATAGAACATAATTTGCATATAAAGAGATAACATGCCTCTATTCATTTACCCTGATCCCATCAATCTCCTGGCATTGTCTTATATCTTGAGCAAAAGGCTCCATAAATATGGTAAATAATAGGGGAACAAAGGGAAGCCCTGTTTTGTCCCCCTTTGAAGTTCAATTTGAGAAGATAACAGTTCATTAGTTTTTACTCTTGCATATGGAGCTTTGTATATTGAAGTTCAATTTGAGAAGACAACTGTACATTAGTTCTTACTCTTGCATATGGAGCGTTGTATATTAAAGTTATGTTTCCAAAACTTTATTCCAAAATCAAACCTATCCAGTACTATGAAAAGAAAATCCCAATTTACCCTATCAAATGCCTTTTCTGCATCAAGAGCTCTTACAGCTGCATTTTCTTCCTTTAATGAAGCCAGGCTAGTCTTGATACATGAGTTTATGTATGACTTTTATAAGCCTTATAAGAAGTATTTTAGTGAATATCTTATAATCTGTGTTTAACAAAGAAATTGGCCTATATTAATTTCCGTGGCTTATCTTTTTTTCAAAATCAAATATATAATGACCTCATTGAAGGAGAATGGTACGGTGTCCTCTATCTAGGATGTATTAAAACTTTATGTAGGAACAATATCAGATCATCTTTAAAATATTTATAAAGTTCAGGACCAACCCATCAGGTCCTGGAGATCTTTTAGCTTGGAGGTCTCCTTTTGTAAAAAATCACTGTCAAGGAAATATTTTTCTTCTTCATTTAATTTATTTAGAGTAAGAGTAAGCAAAAAGTCTGTATTCAGTGTAAAGTTTCTCATAAAAGTCTAAGAAAGTTTCATTTATAACATTAGGTTCATTTAAACAGTTTCCATAATGGAGTTTGCCCTTTAAGGGGCAGACCAGGTTGTCCTGGTGCACCCCTTCCCCTTTTCATCAAGATGGTGTGCTCAGAAGGGGAGGGGGAAGGAAGGGGAGGGCCATGGGATAGAACAATGGCCAAACAACAGGAAGGGAAGGGGCAAGTGGAGGTACATAATAGGCAACACAAGAGTGGTCAGCCACTTTTGCTGGAGTTTTTGATCTGATTAAAACTGCAGCACATCAGATTGGCAGAACTACTAGAGAGGTTTGCACACTAGGATGCAACAGGTAAGAGAGCTTCCAGGAATAAGTAAAAAAAAAAGTGTTTTATAATAGTAAAAAATAAGCTGAGGGAATAATAATGTATATGGTAGTTATACTCCTTTACTCAAAAACAAATATATGTGATAAAGAAATCATTTATTAAGGTGAATAGCATGACTAGTTCATTGTTTTTCTTGGAAGGAAGTTTTTAGCACTTCTGGTATGAGTGAATGCGTTTTTTGAGTGTTGGGAGAGGTTTTGCAGTGGTACTGAGTTGTACACCTTGTTGTAAGTGACTGGCTTGTTAGGTTTTGTTGAGGCAAGATGAGTAGGGCTGGTTCAAACGTACTGGTTTTGGTAGTTGGAAGGAGCTTAACAGCTGCAACATGTCTCGTATGCCTGGGGTTTAAATAGTGAGGCGAATGGACACGTATGTAGCTGGGAAAGTGTGGTGGCCCAGAGAAGGGTCCTTTCACTTAAAAGATGAGCGGGGTTTGTTGAGAGAAGGCCTGTGAATGCAGAAGCTGGTGAGACAGGGGCATCCGATGGCTGGTAACAAGCAGAGCTTATAGATTCCAGAGTTGAAGGTCTGACTCTGATTACATGGTTGTGGTTTACTTTTTAAAAAATTATATATAATATATAAACAAAGAAAAGCTCACAATAGGACTATGGCAGTGCTGATTAAAGCAAATCATGTGACTAGAGGGGATACAGTTGGTCTGACGCTTTGCAGGGTGAGTTAGGCTCGATTGAAATGTGGGGGGAGAGCTGCAGTGGTTGGACACCAAGAGATGTTTGCAATGGAGCCATGGGACAGTGAGGGATTACTCGCCCCTGCAGGAACTCAGAGTGAGGCCTGGAGCAACTCTGCTTGGCAATTTTTATTACATGCTGGTCAACAGCGTGGCTTTAAAACAAACCCCACCTCCCTATGAAGGTAACACCAGCTGCCTAGGAGAAAGAGACTCATCTCAGGGATGGCATCAGTCTTGCCGCCTATGGCCCCACACGATGCAATGGAGAACTGGGGGAAGTGACTGCAGAGGCCTACACCTTTTGTTGGAGAGGTGGGAGGGCATAGGGATGGGCGGGCCAAGTTGGGAGATGATTCAGGGGATATGCACTTGCTGGAAAGCCAGAAGGCAAAGGATAAGGGCCAAATGCCTAGGAGCAGCTAGTGGGTGTGACGTCACACGCGAACGGGAACCCACGTGTCGACTAGGCCTGGCAGATGGCAGAAAGGAACTAGCGCTTCAGGAAGGGGGTGCTTGTACAATGGGCAACCAAGGGGACAAGGAGAGGCACAGAAAGGACAAACAGATGGGAAAGGCGAATGGCCACATGGCGTGACATCACACGCCGGGGGAGAACAGACCAAGAGTGAGAAAATGGCCGATTTGGCCCAGCAGGAATGGTGCTAGGTCTAGTGTTCCAGAGGAAAGGACAATGCAAGCGAAAAAGAAGGTCTACCAAGGGGTCTAACAAGGGAGATGACGAGCGGCCATGTGGCATGACATCACATACCAAGGGAACAGGATGAATGTGAGCAGCTGCCACTCTGCTGGGGCATGGGAGGAGGAGAGAAAGAGAAGGGAGCACCAGGGAAGCCAGGAAGCAATGAGGAGTGGGAGCAGGCCAGAGGACTGATCCAAAAGGGCGAGGCCATGCGGCCTGATGTACAGACCACTGGGTTCCGGCAACAGAAGTGGACCCAGGAACAGAGGATGGGGCAACAAAAAAAAAAGAAAGGGGGGGCACATTTGTCATCGTTAAGGGGCTGCCTCTGGAGGGAAGTGGGCCTGGCCACATGGTCTAATGGCCTGGGTAGAGTTTTAATAATGGAATTTTCTTTTTTCTTCCTCAGCATCTTCACAGTGGGTCAGAAGCAAGGAACATGGCACCCAAGAAGAACAAGCTCTCGAAGGAAGATGCCTACAGGGCTATAAGGGAGTTGGCTGAGAAGGCTAATAGAATGTGGGAGTTGGTGGAAGGGGAGGATCCAGGGAGGTGTGGGGAGAAGAGGAAAGCGGGGAAGGTTAAAGAGGGCAGAGGGAAGTGGCCAGCTTAGATGCCACATAGCCCAACCAGGGTACAACTGCTGAGAGCGGGATCTACCAAGGAGGCTAGGCCAGTACCTCTGTGACCAGTAGACCTGGTCCCATCAGTACCTCCTCCGGACCAGGTTGTGCTTCCCCAGGGGAGCCCCGACTGGATCCCCAGGGTACAGTGGTGCCTCCCCAGCCACTAATAGGGCAACCAACTCTTCAACCAGAGGAAAACATATTGGGGCACCAGGATGACAGCAGGCAGCAAGGAGCAGATAAGGCCACAGGTAATGCACCCAGTTCTGTTGGTGACAGTATCAAGGAGTACGTAGGCCAAATCATTTCGGCACTTGGTTCTGGGGATTTGGGCAAGATGAAGTCAGCATTGGCCAAGATTAGGGTAGAGAAAGAGGTACTGAAAGAGAAGGAAGGAGGAATAGAAAAAGAGTTAAAAGGAAATAGGGAGACAGGAACTCGCGGGATGAGAGTGGGAGAACACGTTCCTTTGGCCACAAAAGAAAAAATATGGAAGGGTAAGTATGTGTATATTTTCACATTAGTTAGTCAGGAAGTGGCTGCAAAATATGAGGAGACAAAGAATACAGGAAAGAGTGAAATGGCAGCAGCGGTAGTTTTGTTAGGCAAGAAAGAGGAAGACAAATCAACCAAAGGGAAGACTTGGGAAGGGTGGTTCATAGGTTTTGCCACATTCTCAGCCATAGTATTGGAGAAGAGGCCGGAGTTGGGTATCCCACTCATCACATACTCTTTGATAATAAGGAGAGCAAAAGCAAAAGGGGGTGTGGGGTGGATATACTATGATGAATTTTTTAGGCCGAGAATGGCGACATATGGGGATGTAAGATGGGATACAAAGCAACTTGACATGTGGACAGACTACGTAACCGATCAGTCCACACCAGAAGGTGAGTTTGGAGAAAAGGTACCATGCCACAAAGATTTTGTTGGGCCTACAATAGGGCCTTTTGCTCATGGCCACAGTGCCATTTCCAGCACACCTGTTCAAAGCGTGGGAGATTGCATGTGGCGAGCAGATGCAGGATGACATGGGCCCAAGGATCCCAAGGAGCTTGGAGGTGAGGGTCAGGTCAGCAGTTTTTTTGGGAAGGGTAGGGATATAAAGGAAAGGCATGGAATAGAGGGGGAAGGGGCAATGGACATGCAAATGGAGGGAGTCAGAATCATTGACCAGCAAGGCCGGGCATCAACCAGATGGGGAGATCTTGGTGGGAAAAAGGAAAAAAAGGACAAGGGAACAATTTAAAGAAGCTAGAACCCCCATTAGGATAGAGGCATGGAGAGAATGATTAGACAGATACCCGAATAGGAAAACAGCAGAAATGATTAAGAAAGGTTTTCACACAAGTTTTTTGTTGCAATGTGAGGGCTTAAGACAAGCCAGAGAGGTGAACAATCTGGGTTCAGTGAGAGGGAAGGAAGAAAGTTAAAGCAAAAGATAGAGAAGGAAAAAGCAGCAGGGAGAATAGAGGGACCATATGATAGCCCCCCCCCCATTGCAGAATATGAGGATTTCTCCATTGGGTTTGGTCCCCAAAAAACAGGAAGGGGAATACAGGGTGATTCATCACCTATCCTTTCTGGAAGGTGATTCAGTGAATGATTTTATCAACGAGGAATACAGTAAAGTGACGTATTCTACCCTGGAAGACACAGTCCGGATTATCCAGGCAACTGCGGATGCATGGATGGCCAAGACAGACATAGAGTCAGCTTTCAGATTACTTCCAGTTAGAAAGAGGATTGGGACTTGTTGGGTTTAAAATTGGTGGACAGTACTATTTTGACAAAGCTATGCCCATGGGTTGCTCTATAGCATGTGTGACATTTGAAGCTTTCAGCTCATGTTTGCAGGGGATATTTCAAGAAAGAACTGGTTATAAAACAGTGATTTACTATCTGGACGAATTCCTTCTTATTAGCAGTGGGAGAAGAGAAACAGAAAAAATGTTAGCCAGCTTCCAAGAGCTGTGTAAGGAGCTAGGAGTCCCATTGGCACCTGAGAAAACAGAAGGGCCCAGTAAGGTGTTAGAGTTTCTGGGCATTGAGATAGATGCTCAGGGGGAAGTATTTTGTCTGCCTGACAAAAAGGTGAAAAAATTGAAGGAACTGATTCACATGCATGCCAGTAGAAGAAAAGTAAAAATAAAACAGGTACAACAAGTATTGGGACATCTGAACTTTGCATGCAAGGCTATTGGGCCAGGGAGGGCTTTCACAAAAACGTTAGCAAGGGTCATAGCCAGAGTGACCAGACCACACCATTGGGTAGACATGACAAAAGGAGTCAAGGAGGATTTTAAAGTAAGGGAGGAATTCCTTAGGGAGTATAATGGCTGCTTGTTCTGGCTAGAGGAATGGATGTATAACACAGACCTCGATCTTTACACAGATGCAGCCGGAGGCCTTGGCATGGGGGGGGCTATCTGAGGGGCAGATGGTTTGCAGAACTATGGCCATCAGACTGGGTAAAGGACGGTAAGGGAGAAGACATAACATTATTAGAGATCATGCCCATCTGGGCATGCACCCTGGTTTGGGGGGATGACTTGCGGGATCAAAAAGTGACATTTTTGTGTGACAACAGAGCAGTGGTGGAGGACCTGAACAACAGGGGAGCCAGGTCAGAAACAGTCATGAAAATTTTGTGACTTCTGGTGCTAAGGGCATTGCAGCTGAACATGTCATTCAGAACAAAACACATAGAAGGGGTACACAATACACTGGCTGACAGCCTTTCCCATCTGCAACTGGATCATTTCCGGAGGCTGGCACCAACAGGGGGAGAGCAAAAAACTTCCATACCAATGAGCATATGGGACGTTGGCAAGAAGGAGCAGAAATGTTGTTCTGCAGTTCATGGGAACCATGGACTCTGAGGGCCTACGATGGGGCCTGGCGAGTGTTTCAAACATTCAGGGCAACTCACCACATGGAGGTAAGTAGGCCACTCGCAGAGGAGCAGTTGGGGAAGTTCACCGTGGAGCAATGGCAAAAAGGGACAGCCCATGCCACAATGGGGGTCTACTTGGCTGGGATTAGTGTGATCTGCAGTTTAAAAGGATGGAAGGACCCAACAAAATCAATGCTCATTAGAAGAATGATGCAGGGATGGGGTAGGTTAAAACAAGGGATGGCGGATAATAGGAGACCAATAAGGGAACAGTGGCTGGCAAAACTGAAGGATGTGTTACCGGCAATATGCAGATCAAAGGCCGACACCTAGTTATTTCACACAGTTTATGTGATAATGTTTGCCAGGGCTATGAGAGTGAGTGAGGTGGTAGGCCACAGCAGGCAAGATGAGAACGAGGGAATAGGATGGGAAGATATAAGCTGGGGATGAAGGAGATACAGATCATGGTTAAGAGATCAAAGACGGATCAAAGGGGACAAGTTTGCATGGTAACACTAAAGAAACATGTAGAGGGCACAGTGTGCCCAGTGCAGGCTTTGTGGGCTTTCAACACAGAGTGTAGGGATAGAACAGGGAGATTATTTGTGCATGGTGATGGAAGTAAAGTCACAAGTTATCAAGTCACAGCATTGCTCAAGAAAGGCATGCAATTCCTGGATGAGGATCTGATTAATTATTCTTCCTACTCCTTACGGACAGGTGCTGCCTTCGCAGTGGGCAGCGGCAAGGGAGACGGTGAATAATATTTTGGAAAAAGGGCGCTGGCAGTCCACCAGTTATAAGAGACACATTCGAACACTGCAGTGTGGAGACTAACGTATCACCTATGTTTTTGTTACAGGTATGGAGCCACGGGGGGGCAGGGAGAGGTGCTATTATGGTAACAAACTAAGACCATATGTAAAGATATTTATTTTGTTTAAACCCTATAGGAAAAGGGAGGAGCACAGAAGTCTGGATCTGCGGCCACTTTTATATATATTGGGCAGAATGGAGAGCTGAGAAAAAGGCTGGGGGGAAAGCAACTTTACCAGGATGTGAAACAATGTAAACTGGTATGGTGTGGCATCCGAGGGATGAGATGGGCACAACTGCTCCCCACCTTGAAAGAGCTGAAGGAGCAGTGACCCATTCCAGACTTAATTATTATATATTTAGGGGGTAATGACCTTGGGGTCAAGCCATGGGTGGACACATACATACAGATAAAAAGGGACCTAGAGATAATACAGCACTGGTGGCCTAGGATATGCCTTGCCTGGTTGGATATGATACCAAGAAGGGTTTGGAGACAGGAGCATAGCCATAGAGCTGTGCATAGGGCCAGGAGAAAGATGAACAGAAGGGTAGGGATACTAGTAAGAAAAATGGGAGGACAAGTAATACTGTGGGGTGTGGAAGAGTGAGTAGAAGATTTCTACAGTTCAAATGGCATGCACCTGTCAGATCTAGCCATAGATATGTTTAATATGGAGATAATGGGTTTTATAGAAGCTTGGAGGAGGCATGCAAAAAATAATGGATAAAAAAAAAAGGAGGAGGACTGGGAAGGAGGTTCCCTGAGGTATAAGGGAACAATACCCTAAGTAAGGAGAAAGCTGGTCGTCCAACACAAGCTGGAGACTGGCTGATGGGAAAATGAGGGGGAGAGGGAAGAAAGGAATAAGATGAAAAGAGGAAGAAGTTGAAGGAGAAAAGCGGTCTCGGTTTTCACCGTTACCTAACAGAAAAGGAGAAGAAGAAGGCATCGAGGTTTTCATCTGGGGGGAGCAAAAAGAAGAAAGATGGATGAGCAGAGATTGATATATGGATGGAAATAAATGAAATTGTGAGAGATATAATAATAAAAGATGAGGAAATGGAACATGGAATTATGATATATCAATAAAGTGATTGCCTATCTGAGCACAACAACAAACAATGGTCTCTGTCTTTTTGTGAGGGAAAAGGAGGAGATCCGGGACAATGGAGTTTGCCCTTTAAGGGGCAGACCAGGTTGTCCTGGTGCACCCCTTCCCCTTTTCATCAAGATGGTGTGCACAGAAGGGGAGGGTGGAAGGAAGGGGAGGGCCAGGGTATAGAACAATGACCAAGCAACAGGAAGGGGAGGGGCAAGTGGAGGTACATAATAGGCAACACAAGAGTGGTTCAGCCACTTTTGCTGGAGTTTTGATCCCTCCCACCCACCCTGCAATATAGAGCAAGAGGGGAAGACAGTCATAAAGGGACTGTATGGTAGGTCTGTCAAAGATGGATGACAGATGTGTCCGGTAGGACGGTTATTGAACTGCCAAAGGTGGATGGCAGAAAATAATATGGTTATTGGACTGCCTAAGGTGGATGGCAGAAAAAAAGGGGAAAAGGAAATGGAACATGAAATTATGATACATAAATAAATTGATTGCCAATCTGAGCACAACAACAAACAGTGATCTCTGTCTTTTTGTGAGAGAAAAGGGAGGAATCCAGGATAATCATCTTTAACACTGTTAATTAGTGATGTGCAAAGCTGGAAAACTACGTTCCCCAGATTAATTTGAGAATTTGCCTCATTTTGTGGAGTTAATCCACTGTGCAAAGTCCAAATTCATGGAAGACTGACAACTCCATGAAATGCAAAGTTGGCAACTCCACTGGTGAAGTTTGGCACTTAGGTGAAGTTTGCAATGTGCAAAGTTCATAACTTAGACAGCAAAGTTTGGTACAGAGATGAAATTTGCAAATGTACTATGGGATTGGAGATCGTATGCTGCTGAAACAAGCTGTATGCCATTAGGAGGCTGTCTTCAGTGCAGTGTTTTTAAGACAGAGTAGGAGAGAAGTCTGTGTGTGTCTGAAGAAAGGAACTTTTAAAATACATATCAAAATCGAGCTTTTTTAATCCAAATTACTCACAAACTGTTCTAAAGGGACTTGTGCCTAGACTTTTTTTTTTATTATTATTTTTGGGTGATTATTTACTTTAAAGTAGTGGTTTCTGTTTTGTCAATCTGTGAAGCACTGGGGCAGGGAAGAGTAGGTGTATTGTGAAGCAAGGCAGACCAGAAAGATCCAGAGCCTTTTTGTCTAAGCAGGAGATTTGTGTTATATTTTAGTTTTCTCACTTTTTCTTGTTCATCATTTCTGATCTGCAGTTAGAAAGTTCTCATTTTTATGTTTGCTTGCACACATGTGCAAGAAACATAGTGGCATCATCCGATTTTTTTGGAGGTGTGTCAGCGTCTTCCAATTCAGTCAGTGTGTTTGCAGGTGCGGTCACAGTTCTCCAATCACTGCTGGAGCTGTCTATGACAGCAGTTGAAAATGCAGTGGCATAAAGTTGAAAGAGGGAGCTATGCTTCAGTGAGCAGCGATAAGATATTGCCTGCTTATGCATGCTTCCCCTTACACACGCACGCATGCATACTGCCTTACACATCGCAAGACGCATACTGTGCGCCGCCCCACACACACACACTGTATAGCCGACGGGGTGCCTAATCCCCCATCAGCTGTGCTGCACTTCCCCCCCAAACAGAGTTCCAGATGCCACGCTGGGAGCCCACCCCAGCATGGCAACACATCTGTATGGGCGATGGGGTGCCCAATCCCCCGTCGGCTCCAGCCCCTCCCAAACAGCCTTACAGCTGCCACGCTATGATCCCACCCCAGCGTAGCAGAAGTCCGTATGGCCGATGGGGGTGCCCAATCCCCCGTTGGCTCCAACCCCCCCAAACAGCCTTCTAGCTGCCATGCTGGGAGCCCACCCCAGCGTGGCAAATGTCCCACGTCGTCTTCCTGTTAAAAAACAAACAAACCTGTAACAAGAAAAGCGTTCCCTCGACGTTCACCCAGCCCACCACTCCACCATGCACACCCTGCCTCCCCACACACCTCCCCACCTCCCCCACCATGCCTCCGGACTCCAGTGCGACGATCTTCAGTGGACCGGAACACGTCCTGCACTCTTCAAGCCAACCCGAACTGAGGAAATGCCGGTAAGCTGTGTATAATGGGATAGATAGGGTTTTTTCAACTTTGCTGCATATCTCAGGCATTTTTGGAAATTTTTTGCACCAAATTTTCAACATGGGGTTTTTTAGAACCCTTCTCATGAATGCTCTCACTGCCATAAGTAAGTCGGACGCAAGGTGATTTCTTGAGTCACTGCGTGAAATCACCTTTCGGGACTGAGTAACAAAATGACACTGCCACTGTTCATAAGGTGGGCTCTCAAAAAGCCTATTTTGAAAATTTGGTGGAAAAATTCCTAAAAATGACTATTTTACGAGCGTGTGTTGCGCAGTTCCTACGCACGCTCATAAGTTTGAGAATTTTCAATATTGTCACTCCAGATTTTCAACATTGCCATTTTATTACACTTCCTTATGAGCAGTACAGCTGTCATTTTTCACATCTTTCCCAAAATGTGTTTCCGCCCATGTAGCACACAATGGCGCAGTCGGTGTGCGAAATCAATGTATGGGACACATTAAGAAAATCACAGTGACACTGTTCATGAGCAGACATCTTAAAATGACAATGTTGAAAATTTGGTGAAAGAAATCCTAAAAATGACTGTTTTACGAGCGTGCATTGCGCAGTTCCTACGCACACTCATAAGTTTGCGAATTTCCAATGTTTTCACTCCAGATTTTCAACATTGCCATTTTATTACACTTCCTTATGAACAGTACAGCTGCCATTTTTCACATGTCACCCAAAATGTGTTTCCGCACATGTAGCGCACAATGGTGCCGTCGGTTTGCGAAAGCAATGTTTGGGAAAGATTAAGAAAATCACAGTTACACTGTTCATGAGCAGAGGTCTTAAAATGGCTATTTTGAAAATTTGGTGACAAAAGTCCATAAAATGACTGTGTTATGAGTGAGCATTGCACAGTTTCCACGCACCCTCGTAAGTTCATGACTTTGTAATATTTTCAGTCCAGATTTTCACCAGTGGCATTTTTCCACACTTCCTTATGAACAGTACAGCTGTCATTTTTCACAACATGGCCGAAATGTGTTTTCACACTTTCAGCGCAGAGATGCGTGGTTGCTGTGTGAAATCATTGCTCGGGACAGATAAAGACAATCACAGTGACACTGTTCATGATCGGAAGTCCCAAAATGCCTGTGTTGACAATCTGCTGTAAAAAATTCCCCAAACTAATTACATTATGGGTGTATGTTGCACAGTTTCTATGCACGCTTGAGACTTCACCAGTTTTTTTTAATATTTTTACTGCAGATTTGCAACATTGTCATTTTTTACACCTCCCCATGAACAGCGCAGCTGTCATTTTTCACATCCTGTTCAGAATGTATTTTTGCACCTGCGGTGCTAAATGCTGTAGTCACTGTGCATAAGCAGCTTTCAGCTAACAAACTGACATTGCCGCTGTTCATGAGGTGGGGGTCACAAAAAAACCATGTTGAAAATTTGGAGTGAAAATACCAACGACTGCCTGAGGTGTTAGGGTTTCCAACCATAATGCCCCACCCTGTAGAGAATGACAGGCATCAGGGGTGTGACTTGGGATTCTTGCCTGTAATGATCATACCATTCCACACCCTGCAGCCAGTGAGAGGCATCGAGGTATGCCTTGGACTCTTCGGCCCTAAAGTTTGCCCCATTCTCCTATACAGCACCCATCTCACCATATTTCCTGATGGAATGGGAGTTAGCAAAGACCAAGACCCCAAGGCACACCGTGACACTTGTCAGTGTCTGCAGGGTAGGGTGTGGTGAAATGGCATGGCCGTTATGCCTGACGACCCAAAGGCACACCCCAATGCCTGTCACTCTCTGCAGGGTGGTGGTGGGGTTGGCTTCAGTTCAATACTTCACTGCCATTCCTATTATGCAACTCTGTAACTTCTACACTACCAATGCCAATGCCAGCAAGCAAACATTCGGCATTGACAAATGCTTGTTATTTCTGTGACTTTCTTTAGTATGTTTAAGTAAAGTATTATGTTAGTGTATTTCTGCAGCATTTTTGGTAATCTTTTAGTTATATTTTTCTTAAAGTGGTGGTGTTCTGTACCTTTTTGTTATACGTAATATTACATTACCTCTTACCCCTGTCATTTTAATCCCTGTTCTGTTTACAAAAAAAAAGGAAAACACACACACAACAAATTACATTGTTGGCTGCTTTTAGTAGTTTTTCAGATCACACTGTTGATCCCTGATCCTTTGGGGGAGGTGTTGTCTTCTGCTGGTAGTTAATAATGTGTTTAACTCTTTTACCCCTGTTGTATGTGACATGTTAATCCATGTGGTGTTTTATTTTTTCAGATCACACTGCTGATCTCTTATTCCCTAGAGGAAGGTGTTGTCTACTCCTGGTTCTTATCTGCATGGCAGGCTTTTTAAACATTTTGTAATTGTTCATCCTAAATCAATTTACAATTAGCATATAAAAATGACCAGGAGGAGATGCTCTGCTAAATGGAGAGGAGCCAGAGAGGCAGCAAAAAAGTGTTCAAATTCTGTGGGGAAAAGTGGTACTGCAGTTATAAAATGTATGTCTGTGACAGCGTGTTTTGTGGGCTCCAGGGCTGGTACTAGTGAAGGAGTAGTTGGCAGCAGTGGCATTAGTGAAGTCAAATGCTTCTCTGCCACATCTGTGGAAGCCATGTTGGTGGGGTATGTTGGAGGTGACAAGAGAAGTAGCAGTAGGCAAGGAACAGTGGTCAAGGAGTAGGAGAAGGTTGTTGTCCCTCTGACTGCTGGTGGTGGTGGTGCTGAGAATGATAATGTGGCGCTTGAGTCAGTGGTTGTGGTGGGAGATCTGGAAAATATGTGTCACACTCAGATTCCTGATGGTGGGAGTGTAAGAGAGCCTAAAGACAGTGACATTGAGGAGGAAAGACTTGTAGAGGAGGAAGACATCAGCAGCTATGATGATGATGATTTGTTGGATCTTCTATGGGAGCCTGAAGAGAAAAAGCATAAGTGTGGTGTGACAGATGATGCAGGGGACATTGTTTGCAGTGATCCAACTACCAAAGCCCCACCCCCAATATTACTGAAATTATGACATCATCCCAAAAACAAACATTTCTACTCCTTCCTCTCGGCAGTCCCACTCCCACTGCCATGGTAAATAAAGGGTTACAAAATCCCTACTTTGGGATTTTAATATACTTGACCCAACTGATGAGACAGTCACTATTTGTCAGCTATGTGAAGCACGAGTTACAGTAGTGGGGGAAAGACTGCCACCTAGGCATCAGTGGGCAACTCACACACCTTAAGAGAAGGCACCTGTTACTCTGGTGTCAGCACCGGAAGGAAGCCAGTGCAGAGGGTCCCTGTCTCAATTCATCTTGATGCAAGGCAAACAGAAGTCACAGGGCAATGGACCAGGCAGATGGAGGGGTGAGTGCATAGGACTACAGAGAGGAGAAGGAGGATTCTGTGGGTCTGCCTATTAGTGGGCATAGAAGCAGTGGTAGGTTGAGTAGTACCACCCAGAGTCAGAAAAGCACAACAACACCAATGTCGACCCCCCCATCACTGGTGTCACTTGATCAGCAGCACATATTAATCCCCAGAAGTCAAATATCACCCTACCAAAAATGCCATCATGACAAGTCCCACTGTTTGGTAACTTAATTCCCAAGAAAGGTCCAGCCTATGCTGCATAGCATGTTTGAGCATCTCTCCAAATTCACTCCCAATCATGCTACTGCATTTGAACTAAATGAAGTGACTGTTGAAATGCTGGCAATTAATCTATTGCTATTCTCTTCTGTTGAGAATGTTGGATTTGGGAGGTTGAGGGCATGTGCCTGTCCTAAATGGCAGATTCCAACAAGAACATGCTTTTCTAAATGTGCTATTCCTGAATTCTATGGGACAGTGTTATGGATGGTAAATCATGCCCTGAAGAATTCAGCATCACCATACATACATCTGAACATGGATATGTGGACCAGTGGTCAAACAGCTGGTGGCTCCTACTTGTGCATTACAGCACATTAGGCACTGGTACCTGAGGTAGTATTTGACTCTTGGGAGTGGGAAAAATGTCAGTAAGCCCAACTGTGGTGGTAGCAACACTCCGGGTATTCAACAGCATGCCATGAAGAATATAAGTGGATCACACATAGGTGAGAAAATGCTGGAAGTGCTCTTTACTGAGATTGATGCATGGATTTACCCCATTCACTGAATGCAGGTTTCATTGTAAGTGGTAATGGCTCAAATGTTGTGAAATGTATCAGTGATGGGGGTTTCTAAGGGTGCCATACTTGTGACACTGTCTTAATTTTATTGTGCATGAGTTTCTAACCTGTCCTGATATTAATGCCATTTTGACCGTGACCTGTTGTATCTGTGTCCACTGTTACCACTCCAGAAAGGCCCATGGCCATCTCCATCACCAGCAGATATAAACCAAGCTGGCTCAGCACAGTATGAAGTTGGATGTCATCATCAGATGAAACTCAACACTATACATGATCAAGCGGTTGTACAAGCAGCATAAAGCCATATCTGAATATCTGCTGCTACATTCAAGCCATGACAGTGTAGGAGTATCCATGTCTCTGAAAACAGAGAAGTGGTGCCAGATGAATGGCTTGATCATGATTCTCATGCCAATCAAACATGTAATAATGGCAGTGAGTGGGGACACAGACTGTATCAGTCAGTCCATTCCACTACTATGTATGCTGAGGCAGACACTGGTGAATGTGCAGCAAATGCTGGAGGCAGGTGGTAATAGTGGTAGTTGTCGCTTAATGGAACACATGCTCCACATCTTAGACTGCAATACACATATTTCTGGCATTCTGCAGTCTGAAGATTTTGGAACTGCCACAATGCTGAACCCATGCAACAAACTTGGGCTGGCATCAATAATTAAAGGTGGGCATCAGCAGGTTAAAAAGTTGATTGATATTCTAATAAGAGTAAAATAGGCACAGATGCTAAAATCATATTTTTCTAAGGCACAACATGAAACTCTACAGAGACCGGATGTTGCTACCACCACCTTACATGGGAAATGGACTGAGAAGAGATACAAGTTAAAACAATAATAAAACATGCAGCAGTCCAATCAGGAACTGTATGACAGGATACTCAAGCTGACCCTCCAGCCAGCCAGCTCATCAAGGCAGCAAGACTTCAGCTCAAGCAAGGCCTATCTTTGTCTGCTGTGATGGTAAGTCACTTTAACTGTTGTTCATAGTCCTTATCCTCACTGGTGGGGGGTGGCTCCAATCCTTGGCACTGCAGAGGATGAAAGGCCTTCCACCTTACTCAGAAAGACTTTAACATGTTTTTCTCTTTTCCCTTTTGTCTCCCTGCAGGTTTCACCATTCACAGGACTGACTAGCAAAGCAGTTGTAAAGTCAGACAGCCCTCAAGAAACAGAAAGGAGTTGCATGATGTCTTTCAACATCACAGAGGCACACACCAGCCAGTAAACAGCATAGCCAACAGAACTAATGTAGCAGTAAGTATCATTATGATTTTTTTTATTGTTTGTTCTTCTTTTGTACCAGTACACAGTGTGCCATAGAGGCCAAAGGGAGGCTAAATAATTTCAAATGTTTATTCACAGGTTACAGGTATAGTAAGATGGGGAGTTAACAACGGTTATACTGTGTGGCCAGCTGGCCACCACAGTGGTTTTTATTCACAGGTGACAGATATAGTAAGGCAGGGAGTCGACAATGGCTATACTGTGCAGCCAGTGGCCACCACAGTGGCTGAGTGATGCAAATAATTTCTCTTTATTTCTTCACAGGTGACAGAGTAAGACAGGGAGTCAATAATGATTATAATTTGTGGCCACCACAATGGCCAAGTGAGGCAAAATCATTTCTCTTTTTTCTTCACAGGTGACAGGTACAGTATAGTAAGACAGGGAGTCAATAATGACTATACTGTGCAGCCACCACAATGGTCAATTGAGGCAAAATAATTTCTTTTTTTTCTTCACAGGTGACAAGTATAGTAAAGTGGGGAGTTGACAACAGCTATACCATATGGCCACCACCACAATGGATACTTGAGTAGAGTAAATATTCTTTTCTTGTCTTCACAGGTCTCCTGTGCTGCAGTCTCCTGCTCCAGCAATCAAGCCATTGCCATCTTTTCCACTTGGGCAACATTGCAAAAGACACCTGCTGAAAATTACATGAAATTAGCACAACAGTAACAGAAAAGAGTCTGACATCTGCAGAACTTTTCAGAATTAAAAAAACAGCCCCCTCCCAAAAAAAAATGATTAAAAACGAAATGGTTGCAAACCCCCAGTGAAAAAGAAAAAAAAGAAATAAAATACTTACCTTTGCAGGTAAGTCTCCAAGCTATTGAGTAAAGAGAACAGCAGTCTGCATCTTTTTCCATGCAGCATGCTGGAATGAACTATTAATTTCTTCCCAGTTTGCATATATGTGGAGCTGTAAATATGATAGAACTAATGAACATGTTCAAGCTGATCCTCCAGAGGGGTACAGTAAAATGATCTGATTCCTTTTTATTATTTAGCTTTCGGAGAATTTCCAGAAGTGAGAAATGTATATATTGTGCTTGGCAGTTGTATGTACTAAAGTGCTTGACAATACAGATTGTCTTAGAGGGTGACTTATATGGCATAGTAGCAGTGGCAGCAGCAGCAGCAGTTTCTTACCAGCATTACTGATTTCTGCTTTGGGAGAGAATTGTCAAATGTGAGAAATTGATATATTGTGTTCAGCAGTTCTGCATACTAAAGTGCTTGACAACACAGACTGTCCGAGAGGGTGACTAAACAACATAATAGCAGTAGCAGCAGTTTAATACCAGCATTACTGATTTCTGATTTGAGAGAGAATTACCAAATGTGAGAAATGTATGTATTGTGCTTGGCAGTTGTGTGTTCTAAATGCGTGACAACATAGACTATCTGAGAGGGTGACTTGAACAGCACAGTAACAGCAGAAGCAGCAGCAGTTTATTACCAGCATTACTGATTTCTTGTATTGGGGAGAATTTCTAGAGGTGAGAAATGTATATATTGTGCTTCGCAGTTGTGTGTACTAAAGTGCTTGACAACACAGACTGTCTGAGAGGGTAACTTAAACAGCATAATAGCAGTGGCAGCAGCAGCAGCAGCAGCAGTTTATTACCAGCATTACTGATTTCTGGTTAGGAGGAGAATTTCCAGAAGTGTGTAATTTATATATTGTGCTTGGCAGTTGTGTGTACTGAACTGCTTGACAACACAGACTGTCCAAGAGGGCAACTTTAGCAACATAGTAGGAGTGGTGGCAGCAGTTTATTACCAGCATTACTGATTTCTTGTTTGAGAGAGAATTTCCAAAAGTGAGAAATTTATGTATTGTGCTTGGCAGTTGTATGTACTAAACTGCATGTACCAAAATTCAGCCTAGTTTGCTTTTCAGGAACATTTGCACTACAGTAGTGCAGTGAATTATAGGAAGGGTAGCCTTTGGCAGGGGGCACAGTGAGATAGACAGTGCAGCACCTTGTAGCATCAGTAGTTGAGAACAATTTTAGTGACAGTATAAGGACTGTGTAGTTCCACAAGAAAGATAACAATATAGCAGAAATCAGATTTTTTTCCTTTGAATGGATAACAGAAGAATTTCAATAGATAGAACAAAGCGGTAGTAGAAATCAAGAAATACAGACAGAGAGAAATAAAAATGGATGAACAATTTATTTTTTTTTCATTAGGGTTTAACAGGGCAACAGTAACAGACATACAGAGATACAGAAAGAAAGAAGTGTAGATGAACACTTTTTTTCTTAAGTTTTTTTTTCATTTTTAGGGTTTAACAGAGGGTAAAAGAGAAATATAAAAGGAAATATCTAGGTTGGAGGGCTATGGCATGGGGACAGAGGGTGCACTGCCACCTCTCAGTTTGGCAAAACCCTCCAGAATGGTTTGCTGATTTTGCAACACCACCTCTAACAGCTCCATCATCCTTTCAACTTGCTGGGAGGGCTCCCCTACCTCTCTGTGGAGCTGTTCTACTTACACATGGGTGGATGTGGGAGGAGGATCTGAGTCCAGTCTCTCAGATGCCCACACTGCAGCACCCAAGTCTGACTGCAGGTCCCTCTCCCAGTCTCCTCCATCTCCCCCTCCTGCACCTGAGCACCAAATTTCTTTCTGTTTCCTAGAAGCAAAGAACCAGTTAGGGTGGTACAACCTCCAACCCTCTCACCACCTTTATTTCTCAGATGCACCTCTGACTCCTTGTGGTGTCTCCCTTTAAGATGTGTGTGCTGCTTAACTGTCCCCAAATGGTTCACCCCATTTCCCATGATGAACAACAGTGTGGCATAGTTTTCAGGTGACCACGCTGTTGTCGGTGAGGTCAATATCAATAAAGTCCCAGACAAGGGACTTCAGCTGCTGCCAATGAGGGGAGGAGCAAGATGGTCCTGTCTGTGTCTTATCCTCCTTGTTGTGTGCAGGTGGTGGTGGTGGTGGTGGTGGAGATGGTACAACACTGGCTGGTCTGGAGCTTCCTTATATGGTAGTGGTGGTGGTGCCCTTGCCTCATCTTGTTGCTGGGGGTGCTGCACCATGGGGGGTTGGTTGCTGCTGCTGTCTCCTCCTCCTACTGGCAGTGCCATGGGCCAGTCTCTCTTGATGCAGAAAGAATGGTGTCTTACATTTACTACCTGCATTCCCCCTCTCCTCCTGACCACTCTCACTCATTTAAAACACAAAGAAAAAAACACAGAGTAAAAAGAGTTAAAAAAATGCCAAAAGAAATGAAAAAAATGGCACAAATAAAAGTGTTCAATATAAAGAAAATCCAGATTCACCACTGACTGCAATATCTTGATGCAGAGAGGTCGATGTGGGAGCCCTGTTTTTCCTTTTATTGTCTGTGTCAGCACTTTAAAGCTCTTTTTAGCTTTTAAAATATTGGTGGTTGAAGCTGTCTGTTGTCTGATGAAGGCTGTTCTTCTGTTGTCTACAGAAAGTAAATTCATTGCAAACTCGACATTAAAATTCTGGTGTGGTTTTTACCCTGGAAAAACCTTGGAACTATTTTTATAGTATCGGTGGAAAACAAGGTGGAAGATGTGGATCAGAAATTTTCTGAAGTGAAGTGAGGGACTGAACCTCTATAACTTCTTCAGACTACAGACCCACCAAATAAGTTTTCTTTCAGAACATTTTAGAACAGTTAGAAAATGTGGGTTATCTCATTCAAAGTGAATTTTTTTTCTGAAGACCAAGAGATCAGAAGACTATAAATTATTATCTTATTTTATTGTTTGTGGAATAGTGTGTTTTGCTGTGGAACAGTGTGTTTTGCTGTGTTTTGTTGTGTTCTCTTTTTTCTTTTTACTGTTTTGTTGACTATTTATGATAATTACCAGGAATCAGGCACAGCAGGATCATATTACTTTACCTGCAATTACTACTATTGATGAGAGAGAGAGTTGCGTAAAAGGATAAAATTTAGATCTGAATGTCTTAAACAAACTAAAATAACAGATCACTTAACATCTATTAATGGACAAGGGAAAATATCAACCCCTAATTTACAAAGTAATGCACAGCTTACTAATGTGTGGGAAACGTTTACTGCTGAAGTAGCTGTTAATACATCTATAAGGGCAAGTAACTCATTTACATGCAGTAAGGATTTGGAACAGACACCTTTGTTATATTTTTCTGATGTTTCAGATGCTTTGGATGTTTCTACCACTCCTAATTCTTTTTGCTCTGTTAAAATAGATAATGAATCCCCATTAGAGGTCTCATTAAAGCTTCAGTTTCAGAAAAACTTGTTAGAAGCTTGTTGGGTTCAGGAAATTCAGAAGATAGAATAAGTGTGAACAGTATAACCTCAGACCTTACTCAAGTTTTAACAGATAAACTTAGAGCAATTTCTGTAGACCTTCAAACTACAATTGAGGGCCTCAAATTACTTAATCCAACACAGACTTTATTTGATGGTGGTGAATCTAATTTAGTATTTAAGGAACAACCAATTTCAAAAGAGAATATTGTTTATTTTGGTGATAATACCCATTATCCAACATTTCTGAGTAAAGAAATAACTCAGATGCTTAAAACAACTTTCTCTGCAAATGTCCTCATTATGGAGCAATTAGCTGCTATTAGAGAGGAAGTAGGGATGATTAAAACTGGTATATTTAATAACCAGATAAAAATTGAGGAAATTAATGAAAAAGTGGATAAAATAGTACCCCCATTAGATAAATCTGATTCTATTATACAACATATAGATGATGAGAATTTGAGTAAAGAAGGTAGAGATATAAGCGAACAATTTTCTGCATTAATTATTCCAGATTCACCTAAACCGATAAAGAAAAAAAAAGAAAAATAGATAGACAAAAAATTTAAAAAGTAGTGAATGTGCTCCTACAACTGTTGAGATTAACCAATTGGGATTAACAGGGTCAAGAGAGGAAAGTTTGGTGGATACTGATATCAGAAAAGATCATAAACAAGAGGTTGAGGTAGTTAATAAGAGAGGAGAAAATTGGTCATTCCGGAATATCCTTTAGAATCTTGTGTAGACCCCTCACCTGTTTGTAATAAGAGGGATTTTAAATCAGAATATAATTTGGGTGCTAAACTGAATGACTAAAAAAAAAATAAATTGGAAGCTTAATAACTGAATGGTCATTGGCTATGAAGGATCCAAAAATGAATTCAGATTCCACTGAAGATATACTAGAGCACCCTATGCAGATAGATAATTGAACTAAAAGGAAGGTGGCAGGACCAGTCAAAGCTAAACAAATTAGTGATGGAATAAGTGTATAGCCCTGTAGAGAAGAAAAAAGAGATATGGAGTTGAATCTCCCCAGGATTAGTCTTAAAGGGCCACCCTACTGGATATAAGGGACTGAGATGGAACTTAAAAGGTAATTCATCTTGCTTTTTAGGATTAATATGGGTGTTTTTATGTTGGAAACTGATATACAAAGTGTAGAGCTCCTCACTAATTCTGATGGAAATTCTGTCTGTAATATTATTTTGTATTCACTTAGACTGGCCAATGACATCTGGTATAATGGTGAAATTCTGAATGAGTTTGGAATACACTTGACCTTTGTTAATAGGAACCACTTAACCAAAGGAGTCTATGATATGCCAAATTTTTAAAGGAAAAGTAAATCAGATACAGTCTGGTTAAGTATATTTGGCATTCCTAAGATATATAATGAGAGTAATAGAAAACTGAAAGGAGTTTTGAGTAACTACTTCAGTAATCTATTGGGAATACCTCTGGGAAGGGATGGTATCCTAGAAGCGAATAGGTGCCCAGAAGGAAGCCAGATAGATTTATTAATTAAAAATTTACAGATTGCTGATAAATTGCAATGAAAAGAAGGTATATTGGATGCCATGGGTTTTTATATAGTAAATATGGATGGTAAATATGGAAGGTTAATCATCCCATAAGTAGAATTAAGGAACCAAATAACATGGAAAATTTCCTGTTGGAAACCTTTAATAAATTTCAAATTTTGGCAGGTTTTTCAGATTGGCTTTCTATTGATCTAAATTACTCCTCTGAAAAAAAAGTGGTTCAACTTCTAATTTGGCTGGAAAGTTTGTAGTTCTTTGATGGAAAATAGCTGGATGGTCCACAAAGATAGCTGATAATAGCTGGATTAATTATGTTACTCAATATGAAATATTATGTTTTCAGGAAACCTGGCATGGGATAGATGATTCAATTAATATTAATGGTTATGTAACATTTGCTTATTATGGACAAAGGGAAGCCAGCTTTGGTAGGAATTCTTCTGGAATTGTGGTACATTGTAGAGTTACCTCTGATCTGAAGGTGACCTCTCTTTGTAGCATGCAAAACTGTATTGCTGTTTATGTGGAGAATCTGACCTAAAGTTTAAATATTGTTAATGTATATATTCCACCCTCAGGTTCTGCTCATTATAGTGATGAAATATGGTCAAAATAAAAAAATGAGATTAATAAATATAATCAAACTTTTCCTAATATTGACATCCTGGTGATTGGTGATTATAATGCCAGGATTGGTACCTTTGATGGTTTCTTAGACAACTCTTTCTTAGTATATAATTCCAGTCATCTCCCTTTAGTACGAACTTCTCAAGATCTGGGTGTTAATAAATCTGGTAAGATCCTGTTTGAATTAATGTCTGAATTGGATCTATACCCCTTAAATGGTCAAATGTTGGGAGATGAGGCTAGGGATTATACTTATGTTAAAACTCATCATAAATCATTATTGGATTTGGCCTTGTGGTCAGGAGATATAAAATCTTGGTCTTCTTTACATATTCCAACTAGGGCAGAAAGTGACCATTTTCTATTAATATTGAGTATTGAACAGTGGGGTAGGGGTGCCAAAAGCACACAACCTGTGATCCCTCTTGAATGTAGAGTTAATAAGCATATTAGATGGGATGGTTGTTTAGAAAGCAAAGTGATGGAGCAGATTTTATAGTATTATAAATTAATGAGTAAAGATATATGGCTGACTCAAGATGTTGAGAGTATATGGGAGACTGTAGAAAATCTTTTTAAAGAAATAAGGCTAAGTTTGTATAAAGAGGTGCAGATTAGTAAATATAAAGAGAAGAAAACATGGTTTGATCAGAAAAGTACCATTTTTAAAAATGGTGTAAGGAAAATGATAAGGCAAGTGAGAGTACATATAAATGAACAATTATCAAAGCAGCTTAAGGTAAAGAAAAAGGAATATAAAATAATGCTTACAAAAAAGAAAAGGGATTTTCAAACTATGAAATTGACTCAAATAATGGGTATAATTGAAAAAAAGAATGATAAAGGCTTCTGGCAGCTCGTAGCAAAGGGATCAATAAATAGTAAAACTAATGCAGATTGTTATATAACAGAAACTTGATGGCTGGACTATTTTGAAAAGATATTCATTGATCCACTCATTAAGGAATCTGAGATAGTAGTGCCCAATAATCATAGTCTTTATCAGTTTTCAGTTAAAGATGTCTATTTCTCTGTAAAAGCTATGAAATCCAACAAGGCCACCAGGACAGATAAAATCCCAGCAGCAGTTTATAAATGTAATACCACATTTTGGAGTCAAATTTTGTGTTCCTTTTTTAATAAATGCACTGAAACACACTATTTCCCTCCTTCTCGGAAAGGTGCAGAAATTATCCCAATACATAAAAAGAGAGATATTGGGGTTCCAGCTATGTATCACCCCATTAGTTTAGTGGATGTAAGTCTCAAAATAGTTTCACATATTATTTTGGACCATCTAAAAACTCAAATACATCTGTCGGGAGGGATAAGTGATGCTCAAACAGGTTTTTGCTGTGGGACATCAACGATAGATAATTGTCTTATCTTGAATCATTTAATTCACAAGTATGTTAAAATAAGGAAGTAAGAACTTTACACAGCATTTATTGACCTGTCTGCTGCTTTTGATGTGGTTCATAGAGTACAACTATGGGAAATTGTGTATAAAAGAGGAATAGATCAGGCCTTAATTTCGATACTTTCTGCTTTGTACAGTAATATCTGGGCTAAGATCAGGTTTGGTGTGGCCAGGGAGACAACTAAACCATTTAGAATTAATCAGGGTGTAAGGCAAGACTGTATATTAGCCTCAACACTGTTTAATTTGTACATGGATCCCCTCATTAGGGAACTTGAACAAAGTGATAATGATGCACCAAAGATTGCTTCTAGGCTGACATCTATTTTAGCATATGCAGATGACCTAGTCTTGATTTCTGAAACTAAAAGTGGCCTGCAAAGGCAATTGGATGCTCTGAAATTGGGCACAAATTATTTACAGCTAAAAATAAATTTATCCAAAACAAAAACCTTAACCTTTGGGTCTAGTTCTATTGAACCCTTCTTTAGATTAGATAATCATAGAATAGAAGCTGTTAAACAGTATACATACTTGGGATTAACATATACAAATAATCATACGTGGAAACAACATCAAGAAATAGTATCTGGAAAAATTAAGAAAACAATGAATGGACTGAAGAAATTCAATTACTCCTATGGGAGCTTTTATTTAAAGCCCCTGCTCAAAGCTATTAAAGCTAAATGTTGGGCACAGATGATATATGCAACTAAAGTATGGAATTTAGATAATGCTGAAGTACATATGACTTCAGTTTATAAAATATTACGGGCTGAACTACAAGTTACCCTGTCTTGCCCATCAGTTTATTTAAGAGCTGAACTTGGATTAATAAATGTTAATGCACTTAGTGAGGGAAAAAAAAACTTAAATATTGGTTACATTTAACTAGATTAGATGAAGATAACTTATCAAAGAAATGTTTTTGGGAGCAGCTCTGTTGGGTGAAAAATGATTGTGGGAAAAAATGTTGGATGCAAGATATATATAGTAAATTGGATCAATACAGCCTCTCAGTACTAAAATCATATTTTAAAAGGAATATTAAGATAAGCCCTAATTATAAGCCTTATTTTCAAACACATTTTTTAACGCTAAATTAGAGCCATTAGAGAATAACATTCTGAAACCTAGATATCAAAATCATCCCAAGACATCTGAAATGTGTGACTGTAAATATGGGACTACTGAAGATCTTCTTCATGTTTTATGGCAATGCCCCTGGTATAACAGAATATGGCAATATTGGCTGAGACCATTTAAAAATTGGCCAGATATACCAAGAAATGAAATTAGATTTATGATTATGAATACAAATGATGAAACTAATATTAAGAGAATAGCAAATTATGTTATGTATGCTGTTAGAATTAGAAAGAAACATCAGATAGACATTATTGTTAATAATGTGTCACTGGATATGAACTGATATGATCTATTTAATAGATTTGGCCTACAATATAGATCCATTAACACCAGGGATTGTAACACATATGCAACAATGCAGATTTACTTTATTGATGTAACATAATTGTGTCTATATCTCTGTCTGCTCCTGCTGACCTTTGACTCATGCTGTGAAAAATCTCCTTTTTAATATGTATTGTATTATTTGGGATTGGCAAATAACAGGGAAATCTCAGTCCATTAGTACATTATTCTTCTAATGTTTTCTATGATATTGAACTATATACTGAGTTTTTATATTTTTTGTATCATTCCACTTGTATGGGGAATTATATGAATTATGTATGTCTCACATTTTTGTAAAATATTATACAGGCTCCGGCCTATGAGAAATGTAATCTTTATGTATGTGAAATATGTGTCTTTTTATACTGTATGCTTTTATACTGTCTTGTAAAGGCCCTGCATGGCTAAACAATAAATTATTTACTATATAAAGAAAATAACAGCTAAAGAACAACTAAACAAAGACTCACAAACTGTTCAGTAAAAATAAAATGAAGAATAAGCAAAAGAAAGTTGATTTTTTGGGGCTAGGTTTTACTGTACTATGAAAAGAGTAGATCTGTTCCCTTACACCGACTAGCTCAGACTGCAAAGTGAAACTAAAGATAAGTCAGTACATAGAACAGCAGCATATGACCTGCAGGGGTTGTTTCCATATGACCTCAAGCACTAATGTTTTGAACAGACTTCACCAACTGTCTTAATGGTGAAGTTACTGGTGAAGTCACCAGCAAAGTTAATAGGCAAATTCACAAGATAATGGTAAAACTTTACAGACTGCTAAATGGAGGCAAAGTCAATAACTTTGCTGGAACTTTGACAGTGAATTAAAACTTCACAACATCTCTACTGTTAATGTTATTGGGCTTTTCAAATTGTATTTGAAAGGCAAGGATGCAGTTCAGTTTTTCTCCTAAAAAAATAATATATTGCATGAGCCCTCATCATAGCTTTCCTAGCTCTTAATTCTAGTGCTTGAATCATTTTATCTCTTAAGAGTAATACTACTGCCAAGACTTCTTGCACTGCTGTCATAATGAATTTTTACTCTGCTGCCACTAATTCCAGTTCCAACTGATTCAATGTTTGTTTTTATAGGTCAAGTATGAAATGAAAATATCTTGTAGATATGCTTTCAGTGCATTCAAAATGGTTCCAGTTGAAATGTCTTGAGTTGAGTTATTAATAAAGAAATTGTTGATTTTTTTTTATGATTAGCCCTGTAAAGATCCTGTCTCCTAATAGTCTGGAGTTAAATCTCCACAGTTTATCTTGAGGGGCAGCATTTTCTGTTTGCAAGGTGATGATAAGTGTAGCATGATCAGATACAGTATATTTATGGGACCATATATTACTTCTGAAATATCACGCAGCATATTTTTTGACACTTAACAGAAGTCAGTGTGAGAGTGTGATTTATTAGGAATAGAGTAAAAGGAGTAAGCGTTTTGTATTGGATGTAATTGCCTAAAATAGTCAATTAAATTAAGGTCCTCCATAATATTTAGAAATAATGATACTGCTTCGCATTTTGTCTGATAGAGCATGGGCTTCTATTGAATCGACTAAGAGTTATATTAAAGTTACCAGCTATAACATATGGGGATGAAAACTGTGATAGATCTATACAGATTTAAGAAAACAATTGGGATCATCCTCATTGGGTGCATAGATGGTTGCTACTGTAAAAGTTTGAATGTTCAGTTTGACTGTTACCATAGAATATCTGCCTCTTAGATCACCAAAAACAACCTGTAATTGACAAGTTTGTGGTGTTTCATATAAATTCTGCAGTGCTTATAGCCTTGGATGTATATATGGAATGGGTACCTTTAGCTTGAAACAGATTCTTAAAATAAAGTATTTTACCAATATATGTATCTCTTGTAATAATAATGTATCTATGAATTTTCTTTTACAGTACCCAATTATCTTCTTAATTTTTATTCAGCCCCTTACTCTCTTTACATTCCATGACCATGACATTATATTCAGCATAGCCATAGTATCCAAATTTCAATTTCCCTGGTTAATAAATTTGGTAATTTAGAACAGAGAGTATTTTCTGTTTTTTGTACAGCAATGCCATCCTTTTTTTGCAATAACATATTAATTGAGAGAGAATCCTTTCTGCATTCTATTGTTTTAATTCTTCTAATATTTTTACTCTTTAATCTTCTCCCCCACCTACCTCTGGAAGCCTATCGGTGAGAAACTGTGTTTTAATAGCAACTATTTAAACATTTAAAGAAAAATAATCTAATTTCCCAGAGTCCACCCTCCTTTGGCCTCCCCCCAACCCATATAATTCAACAAAATGGCCACCAAAGTTGCCAAGTGACTGAAGTCCAGAACTTGGGGTTTAAACAGATGTGCTATTAAGATCTAAATACTCTAAGCCTTTTGGGGAATTATGTATACCGTAATTCACATGTAAATATATGTATATATATTTTTCCAACCTCAAGCATTTATTTTTTTTACACTCTCTCGATCTCTTTTTTTTATACTTTTGGTTCTTACCCATCATTCAGACTATAAAGTGTCATCTGCAATTAACCAGGCTCCTTTTGTTTAGTAGATCTTTGTAACAAATCACCATCAGTTGTCAATGTCATGTTTCCTGCTGATGAAGTAGAAGTGGATAAGGTCTCTGCCCTGTTGTTTGACATTTTCTCCATGTTGTATGGCCCTTCTGCTGGTTCTGTATAAAGGGAGGTACGTGCATAATTAGGGCTAGAAGTAAAAGGAGCCCTGTGTCACTGACCAGGACCGCTTTTATTATTGTTTTGGATTCTGAAGGGGATGTAAATATCCTGAGTTTCTCTTGTAGAATTACCTTTAATTTTGTTGGAAGGATCATCGCGAACCTTATACCATGTTGAGTCAACATATTCATCTCTGTTGCAAAAGTTTAGTTTTTCCTAAAACATCTCAAGGAAAATCTGAGTAAGCCTGAAAGGATATTCTTCTAGCATGCAGACCTTTTTCAATTGTAGCTTTTCTTAATAATAGAGTTTGCCCTTTAAGGGGCAGACCAAGTTGTCCTGGTGCACCCCTTCCCCCTACTTGAAGATGGTGTGCTCAGAGGGGAGGGGGGTAAGAAAGGGGGAGGAGCAAGGGGAACAGAACAATAGGATGGCAACAGGAAGGGGAGGGGCTAAAGGAGGTACATAATGGACAGCACAAGAGTGGTTCAGCCACTTTTTGTTGAAGTTTTGATTATCCTGAACTACAGCACATCAGATTGGCATCAGAGCAAAGGTTGGGAATTTAGTTAGGTAAGCAGCAACAGATTTTCCTGATGCAGACTATATATAAAAAAAAGGGTGAAAAGGGGTCTTTAATTATATGAATGATAAGTGACAAGTATATCATGGCTTTAGGCAGTAGGTCATTTGTAACAGTTGTCATAAATAGCCCTTTTGTTGAAAAAAAAGAGAAAAACCTAAGATTTTGTACTGTTTATGCCAGCATTTGTGAGAAAAAAGCATTATGGAGCTAGATAAAACATTGCTAGGGGACAAGATTTGTGCCCACTTGTTTAAAAGGTTGGTGGCTGGTTTGAGTGCAGAAGGTAGCTCTTTGGACTGAGAAGCAGACCAAATAAGAGGTCAATGGGAAGGGTGAGAGCACCACGCAGTTTTTATGGCTGTTTTCGGTCAGCAGGGCAGACGCCAGTTTGTTTAAGAGGTTTTTGTGGCTAGTTGGGGAAGTGCTAGAGTGCCACGCGGTTGGGGGGGAAGGGTTTAGGTTTGTTTTTGGTTGGCAGGGCAGATGCCCGCTTGTTGAGAGGCATTGTGGTGAGTGGAATGTGGCCACAGGAATATATGCTTAACCCTACAGGAGAGAACAAGGGCTTGTTTGTGACCGGTGCCAGCGGCTAGGCCTGTCGCAGGACTCGAGGGCATTTTGGGGCCTGCAAGGCAGATGCCTTGAACATGGTTAAAGACTGGTAGCTGAACAAAAAAGCAAGAATGTTGCACGATTAGGATTCTGTTGCATGGCCTGCGAGGAGAACAATGGGGATGGGGGGCAATTCAGATGATGAGCCAGCAAAGTTGGGCCACAGAGCATGACATCACAGGCCATAGGAGGAAGGCCAGAAGAGAACAGGGGAGCCAAAGGGGGAGTGAGGGAAACAAGGACAAAGGGGGGGAGCCAAGGTAGTTTTAACAGCCATCAGGCTGAATCACAAGGTAAGAAGGAGGAACAGAAGCAGAAACATGATCGGGGGGAATACCATGGGGGGCCATCATGGCGGCTTCAGGCGATGATGGTCATGTTGCTGGGCAAGGCCCTAGAACTAGGGGAGCAAGGCCAAAAAAGAAGGGGATCACCTGGGCAAGACAGGGGGGCCAGGCAATGACCTGCAGAGACCAGCAGGATGTTAAAAAAAAAAAAGGAAGCCAGCGCATGGATGAAGGGCAGCAGGGGAATAAGAAGGACAGCTCAGAGCCAGCTAGGGCGGCCATGTGAGCCAGAGGACACACCACGGGATGAAGGAAAATGGGGCAGAGCTAAAAAAGATGCTCAAAGTGACTAGGGGGAGGCCTACGAGTAGGAAGCCTTTAAGGGGGAGGGAGAGAGCTTCACTATGCCAAAAAAAAGAAAAAGAGGAAAAGGCGCAAGAAGGGGTGGAGTCCACAGGAGCAAAGCTCCCAGAAAGTGGGATGTACCAAAAAAGGGCCCGGGGGTGACATGAGCTCTACTGCAGCCAGAAAGCTTGAATGGCCATGTGGGGAGGCTAGAGGGCCGGGATAGGGCTGGAACGGGGCAACAAGGTTCAGAAGAGGCCTATAGAAATTGGGGGTGTTATGGGGTAGGCGTAAAAAAAAAGGGAGAGGCCAGCAAGGTCACGCATGGGGATGTGAGGCCTAAGGGGCCACGTGGAGAGACACCACCAGACAAGAGGTTATTTCAAAATAGATACATATAGATATGATGATGATTATCATGGCCTTAATTTTCTTGGTTTCTGGGCAGTATCTTTACAGCTTACATGGACCAACACGAGGAGATGACACCGAGGAAGAGCAAACCATCTAAGGAGGACACCTACAGAGCCATAATGGAACTCACGAAGAAGGCCAACAGAATGTGGCAGATGGTAGGAGGAGAGGAGCTGGGGAGATCTGGGGAGAAATGGAAAGCAGGGAAGGGAAAAGGGCACGATGGGAAGAGGCAGGCAGGAAGGCCATGCAGCCCTACCAAGGTGTGACCCCAAGCAGGGATACCTTCCAGAATAGTCAGTCCAGTACCACCTCAGCCCCAGATCCCTGTCCCATCAGTACCTCCCCAAGACCAGGTGGAGTTTCCTCCAGTGGAACCTAGACTGGATCCCCCATGCATACCAGCCCTCCCACAGCCAATAATACAATCAGCTAACCCAGGGTATCCCAAGGCCAACGGGCTGCAGGAAACTGATAAGGCCACAGGGAAGGTAGCCAGGGCAGTAGGAGAAAGCATAAAAGAGTACATAGGACAAATTATAGCAGCACTCGGGACAGGGGGGTTGGGTCAAATGTAGTCTGCCATGGCAGAGATTAGGTCAGAGTCAGCAGTAACAGAAGGGGAGGAGAAAGGGTCAGAAAAGGAGGGAAAAGAAACGAGGGATATAGGAAGCCCGGGAATGCGAATAGGGGAACACGTATCATTGGCCACTAAGGAGAAGATTTGGAAGGGCGAATACGTGGACATATTTGCTCTGGTGAGCCGGGAGGCAGCAGCAAAATAAGAGGAGGCGGAGAGCATAGGGAAGAGTGAGATGGCGGCAGCCATGGTTTTGCTGGGCAATAAAGAGTAAGATAAATTTACCAAAGGCAAGATGTGGGATGGATGGTTTGTAGGTTTTGCTACGTACTCAGCTATAGTACTGGAAAAGAAATCTGAGCTGGGCATACCATTGATCACGTATTCCTTGATAATAAGACAAGTGAAGGCAAAAGGGGGGGTAGGCTGGATATATTATGATGAATTCTTCCGGCAAAGGATGGCAACTTACGGGGATGTATGCTGGGACACAAAACAGTTAGATCTGTGGATGGATTATGTAACTGACCAGTCCACACCAGAAGGGGAGATGGGAACAAGGGGAGGAGCACATCAGAGGAGCTGTTGGGCTTACAATAGGGCATTCTGTTCTTGGCCCCAATGCCGTTTTCGGCATGCCTGCTCAAAATGTGGGGGTTCGCACCCGCCGAGTAGATGCAGAGCGACATGGGCACAAGGGACACAAGGTGCAGGGGGGCAAGGCACAGGCTAGCAGTTTTTTTGAGAGGGACAGGGATATAGGGGGCACACCCGGAGTAAAAGGGAAGGGGTCGAGGACATGCAGGTAGAGGGACCCAGACCTACTAGAAACAGGGAACAAGAAAGGGAAAAAGAAAGGGGGGATAATAAAGATGAAGGGGAAATGACAAGAGCTCAGTTCCAAGCAGTGAGAACACCCATCAAGACGGAAGTGTGGAGAAAGTGGCTACTGGAGTATCCCAATAGGAGGGTGGCAGAGTCACTTAGGGCAGGGTTTGAGTCGGGCTTTCTGCTAAAATGCGAAGGCCCGAGGCAAGTGAGAGAGGTGAATAATCTGGGTTCAGTAAGGGGAAAGGAGGACATTTTAAGACAAATAAAATAGAAAAAGAAAAGGTGGCTGGTAGGATAGAAGGACCCTACACAACACCACCACTGCGGAACATGAGAATATCTCCATTGGGGTTAGTTCCCAAAAACAACTGGTGGGAATACAGAGTGATTCACCACCTATCATAACCAGAGGGGGAATCAGGGAATGATTTCATAAGTGAGGAGCACAGTAAAGTGAGCTACGCCACATTAGAAGAGGCGGTGCAGATCATCTGGGCAACCAAGGATGCCTGGATGACGAAAACAGACATAGAATCTGCATTCAGATTGCTTCCAGTCAGGGGGGAAGATTGGGACCTACTGGGGTTTAAGGTGGGGGGACAATACTATTTTGATAAGGCAATGCCCATGGGGTGCTCCATAGCATGAGCGACATTTTAGGCATTTAGCACCTGTCTACAATGAATATTACAGAAGCACAGCGGGTATAAAGTGGTAATACACTACTTGGATGATTTCCTTCTAATAGGTAGCCGGAAAAGGGAGACAGAAAACATGTTAGCTAGCTTTCAAGACTTGTGTGGGGAGCTGGGGGTCCCACTGGCTCTGGAAAAAACAGAAGGGTCCAGTAAGGTCTTAGAGTTCTTAGGCATAGAAATAGATGCCCGGAATGAAATCTTTAGGTTGCCAGATAACAAAGTAGTGAAACTGAGGGAGCTGATAACAGGGATCACGGGAAGGAGAAGGGTGCAGTTAAAACAGGTGCAGCAGGTCATGTGACATTTGAACTTTGCATGCAGAGCAATCGGACTGGGTAGGGCCTTCACAAAATGACTAGTGAGGGCAACAGCGGGAGTAACAAAACTGCACCACTGGGTGGACATAAAAAAGGGAGTAAAAGAGGATTTCAAGGTATGGGAGACGTTCCTCAGTACTTATAATGGCTGTTCCTTTTGGCAAGATGAGTGGGTGTATAACACAGATTTGGAGCTCTACACGGATGCAGCAGGGGGTTGGGTATGGGAGGCTATTTAAAAGGAAAATGGTTTGTGGAACCATGGCCAGCAAGCTGGGTGAAAGATGGGAAAGTGAGCAATATCACACTGCTGGAAATCATGCCAATATGGACCTGTACCCTGGTATGGGGAGAGGAATTGCATAACCAGAAGGTCACATTTTGGTGTGGCAATAAGGCAGTGGTGGACGTTTTGAATAACAGGGGAGCCAGATTGAACACAGTCATGGGGTGTTGAGACAGTTTGTTTTAAGGGCCCTGCAACTGAATATGTCATTCTGGGCAAAACACATAGAAGGGGTACAAAACACCCTAGCTGACAGACTTTCCCGTCTGCAGCTGAACCGTTTCCGGATGCTGGCACCAACAGCAGAGGATCGGAAAATATCTGTACCAATGAACATCTGGGATGTTGGCGAGAGGGAGCAGAACTGCCGTTCTGCAGCTCCTGGGCACCACGGACTTTGAGGGCCTACGAAGGGGCATGGTGGGTGTTCCAAATATTCAGGGCAATGCACCACATGGAGGTAAGTGGGTCAATCACAGAGGAGCAGTTAGGGAAGTTTACAGTGGATTAGTGGGAAAAAGGCACAGCTCACAACACGATGGGGGTGTACTTAGCGGGAATAAGCTTAATCTGCAGCCTTAAAAATTGGGGGGACCCAACAAAGTCTATGTTGATCCAGAGAATGATACAAGGATGGGGAAGATTGAAGCACAGACCCGCAGGTAGTAGACGACCCATAGGAGAACATTGGCTGGCAAAATTAAAAGGGGCATTGCAGGCAGTCTGCAGATCAAAAGACGAAGCATGGTTGTTTCACACAATCTTCCTGGTAATGTTTGCAGGGTCCTTGAGAGTGAGCAAAGCAGTGGGGCATGGCAAAAAAAAAGGGAGAAGGGGGACTGGAATGGGAAAACATAAGTTGGGGGACAAAGGAGATACATATACTAATAAGGAAATCAAAGACAGTTCAAAGGGGGACAGGTTGCACAGTGATCCTGAAGTTGCAAGAGGAAGAATCAGTGTGCCCAGTAAAAGCTTTGTGGGCTAACGCCGCAGAGCAGGGAGATAAAACAGGGCATTTATTTATTCATGAGGATGGAAAAAGAGTCACCGGTTATCAGGTTACAGCCATGCTTAAAAAAGGCATGCTATTTCTGGGGGAGGACCAAGGCAATTATTCCTCTCACTCTTTTCAGATAGGAGCTGCATTGCAGTGGGCAGCTTTAGGGGAGACAGTGACCAAGATGTTGGAAAAAGGGCACTGGCGGTCTGCCAGCTACAAAAGGTATATTCGGGCATTGCAGTACAGAAATTAACATGTCATCTGATTGGTGGCAGATGAGAGACTGAAAAGGGAAGGGGGGAAGGAAGGCCTAGAAAATAAAGATTTTTCGGATATATATATATATATATATATAAAAAAAGGGAAAACTTGCCCGGAATAATACATTCTGCTTAATTCCAATAGGAAAAGGGAGGATCAAGGAAATATGGATCTGTGGTCACTCATTTGTTTATTGGGTGGAAAAAAGAATGGAGAAAAAGCCCGGGGGAAAGCAGTTATACCAGGATGTGAGACAATGTAGGTTGGTGTGGCATAGCATCCAAGAGATGAGATGGGCACAGATACTTCCCACACTGACAGAGATGAAAGAGCAATGGCCAATTCCAGACCTAATTATCTTACATCTAGGGGCCATGACATTGGGGGAAAACCATAGGTGGATACATATATGCAGGTAAAAAGGGATTTAGAAAAAAATCCAACAATGGTGGCCGGGGGTTTGCCTGGCCTGGTCAGACATAATCCCAAGAAGGGTCTGGAGGCATGAGCATAGCCATAGAGCTTTAGACAGGGCTAGGAGAAAAATGAATCAGAGAGTAGGGACATTGATAAAGAAAATGGGAGGGGGTTAATATGGCGGGGGGTGGAAGAGTGGGTGAACAATTTTTACAGGTCAGATGGAGTGCACCTCTCAGATCTAGCCATAGATATGTTTAATACAGAGATGATAGGCTTTGTAGAGGCATGCAGATGGTACAAGGTAAAAAAAAGGGGGGAGTCTCCAAGCTGGTTTTGAAGGGGAAAGCCAGTCATCCAACGCAAGCTGGAGACTGGCTAATGGGAAAAATTGGGGGGAAAGAAAAAGGAAGAGGATGCAAAGGAGGAGAAGCTGAAGGAGAAAAAGTGGTCTCGGTGCTTACCGTTACCTAATAGAAAAAGAGGAGAAGAAGGCACCTAGGTTTTCACCTGGGGGAGAGAGGATCAAAAATTTATGTATGGATGCAATAAAATGCAATGGAGGAAATATAATAATAAAGAAATGAGAAGGGAATGGAAGCATGGTATATAAAATAAATTGATTGCCAATTAGAGCACAACAACATACAGTGGTCTGTGTTTTTTGTGGGGGAAAGAGGGGGGAATCCGGGACAAAGCTTCCTTATCCTGGAAGTAATGAGTTTAACAGAAACAGATCTCAGCTGTTTCCCATGTTAATTTAGATTATTAGCACCCCTGGGAGATCTGTCAAGTTCCAGTTTTTTTTCAAGAAAGGGTCTTCCTGGTACCTCTGTCAGTAGTTTTTTAAAAAGAATTCTACCTGATTGGCTCCTCCTTTTCCTTCAGTGATTTCTCCAGTTTGATACTGTCCCTGTGAGATCTAGTTTCCATTTCTTTAACTATCTGTTTTAGAACTTTGAGTTCTTTGGCCTGGGCATTTATTAGCCTTTGCATGGGGTCTATTGTGTCTTCAGCCCTGCAGACTTTTGATTCTAACTAGGTGGTTCTCCTATTCAAGGTGTTAATTTTCTTTGCTAGATCTATAAATGAGTCATTCAAAGTTGTTTTTGACAGGTTAATTTTTATAAATCCCTGTCTGACTTCATTAATAAAAGCTTCCTGAGGGTCTGAGGGAGAGCCTTTCTTTTGCTGAGGTTTTGTCTTTTTCTACTAGTGCTTCCATCCAGTGGTGGTTTCCTCTATATGAAAGGACTTTGTATTGATTTGTACTACTTATCCTTGTTCTTGAGCAAGATTTAAAGCCAAGATCAGTTGCTTTCTAAGAATCTCTATCTTCCAGTTTAAGCTTTAAATTCATCACAGACTGCCCTTTTAACTCCTCTTGTGCAGTTTCCACCTAATTGGTTTAAGAATTATTGGAAGATTCTTGATCTCTGTTTTCAGTGGAGACACTTGAGAAGGCAGTATTAGATATTCCTTTGCCCTGAAATTTCAAACATTCCAGAGTATTGTTTATTATAAAATCCACTAAACTCAGTTTTACCAAGCTTGTTTCATCAGGCATTCTGCTATGGCCCCCACTCCCAAACTGAGACCTGTGCTTCAGAGGATCTGAAATTGCAGTCTACCTAGCAGTGCCACTTAGTTTAAAATGATTGAATTTAAGGGCACTGTCTACTGAAGAATTAGGTATTCTTGGACCTATGTTATCATTTTTTTCCCAGGAGGATCCTCAGATCAGTCAGCTGCTTATTTTTGTTTTGAATGGCAGACATTCAACTGTCAGGTAAGCTGGCTTCTTCTGCTGTTGAGGGCTCCCGCTGTGCTGCCTGTTGGTGTTACTCCAGTCGAGCCACTTTATCTACCCTTTTAAATAGCAGGACTGGAGTCACAGAGATAGCAAATAATATTACAATGTTTTATTTTTCTGTTGATTTTTTTTGAACGTGGGTCGCTTTTTGCCACTTTGATTTCCAAAATGTTAACTGGGCTTTGTGCAGCTACTGAGACTGCAATGTCGGCTTTGTTGTTTCCTGATTTTTACACTGACAGAGTATCTGGCACTGTTGACTTTGCTTCTGCTTCTGGTTTGTGCAAATTAGCCAAACATATTCATGACAAGAAGGCAGAGGCTAGAACAGGAGCTGGTACAGGAATACTATCAGGAGATTCCAGAAGTTCCTGGAAGCTCAGATGTGGCAGCTGAACCTGGTGTGGCAGTGCACGTGCTAGAAACATCTGAGTGTAAAATGAAAGCTCACCTCCAGTTAACATTTATGTTTCTGTTGCCTTTTTGTCTTTCATGGGAATCCTTTCTCTCAGTTTCTGAAAGTTCTTTCACTTTCTGAGCCTGCCAGTATTTTTTGGACATCCTCTGAATTGAGAGGTCTCAAGATGGATTATTCCCCATTATTTCCTTATTTCTTCAAATGGAGAAGGTGAGTAAGAAGGTAGAGAGGAGAAAAAAACATGGCAATTAATACAATAACTCTTAGGAAAGGTTCCCTGACTTAGAGAACAGCCTTTCAGCCTAGCAGTGTGGCAGCCATCCTGATACCCCATTCAGGATGGATTCTCAAAGATCGAAGAAAGCTGTGCCAAACTTGCATTTTTTTTTTTATTTATTAAATTCTCGGATTACAAATACCTTTGAGCAGAAACTGCTAGTTTACAAAGGTTCCACATCAAAGGATGAGGGACAACATATATACAGAGGTAGTAAAAGAATGCACAATAAACAACCAAAACAACTAAAAGAAAAAATAAAGATACTGAGTTATAATATACTTTGATATAATATTCATATAATGAGCAGCTTGAGTAGGCAGCTGGCTGCGGTAACAATAAGAGATAGAGGGCACCATAGACAGTTAGTATTGCAGGCGTGCGACCGGGAGAGGAAGTTGGCAGGCTAATGGGCCACTGTCCAATGGTGGTGGAAAATGTCTTGTACCAGTGGAGATGTGAAGCAGGAAAGGAGTCACAAGGAAGGCCCAGTGCCAGAGGGAATGAGACTAGGAAAGGGCGGGCTGTGAGACATGAGTGAGCTGGGAAGTGTTTAGAGAGATCTCTGTTCAGAGGAGCAGTCACATTGAGTGGTAGAGGTGAGGTAAAGTTTGAGATTCCTTTGAAGGGTCCAAGTGTAGTAGAGGAAAGTGCTTCTTTATTGAGGAATTGAACCACTGAGCGGCTCTATAGATAAGGACCGCTGACCCATGGAGTGCGACATCTGGGAACCTGAAAGGTTAGAGATTGGGCACCACGTGTTTGTTGAGTGCCACTGTAGGTAGTAAGGAGTGAGCTAACACCAGGGGCATGAGACCAAGGAGAATCTTTTTGGTAAGTAAGCAGGTCTGGTATTGTATTCTGCTGCGAGGGTAGCCAGTTGGCTGTGCATAGAGGTCACAGGTGTGAGTTTGTCGGGCTGCACCTGTCAGTAGTCTACAGGCTTTGTTGAGAGCAACTGAGATCCTGTGGAGGGCACTTGTTGAGGCAGAGCCATAGATGGCAAGGCCGTAGTCAATGATAGAGGTGACAGAGCTGTATATGGCTAGTTTAAGGGCATCCACATGCATACAGTGCTTGTGTTTGTGTAGTAGTCCAATCCGTATATTGATGGTCTTGGCGACAGTGTCAATATGCTGAGTGTAGGAGAGGGTACTATCCAGAGTAATACCAAGGTACTTGAACTCCTTGACATGTTCGAGTGGGTTCCCAGTGTGGTTCTTGATGGTGAGGGACAGAGAGTTGTGCCTGCTCTGTCGGTTACAGAAGGACATGGCTTTAGTCTTGCTGTGGTTCAGGACAAGTTTATGAGAATTGAACCAGTCTTTGACGTGCTTGAAGTCGAGCTGCAGCTGGGATTCAAGGACTGTAATGTCATGGTGGCTGGAAAACAGGACTGCATCGTCTGCGTATAGTAATATTTTTTGGTGGCAGGCACTGGGGAGATTGTTGATGAAGAGGGAGAAGAGTAGAGGGCCCAGAATAGACCCCTGGGGGACTCCGGAGCGGACCGGTTTCTCATCCAAGAGATCCCTGCAATCCTTACACGTTGCATCCGATTATCAAGGTAGCTGGTGAACCATAGAAGGCATCGCTGGAGATCTAATGGAAGACAGTTGCTTGAGCAGTAGGGGTGGTTAACTGTGTCGAATGCCTTGGTAAGGTCTATAAATACTGCCCCTACACAATTCCCTTTGTCAAGCGTGGCGTGAATGAAGGTTGTAAATTCCAGTAGTGCAGTGGTGGTGCTGTGCCCTTTCTGAAGCCATGCTGCTCTGGGCACTGTACATTGTACTTATCCAGGAATTCAACTAGTTGGTCCAATACTATTCGCTCCAGCGCTTTGGATAGTGGGGGGAGGAGTGAGCTAGGTCTGTAATTGGTGTGCAGTGTACTATCTCCACTTTTGTGAACCGGTGTGACAGTGGCTTTCTTCCAGAGAGATGGGAACTGGCCCAATCTAAGTGAGATATTAAAGATCTTTGTAAGTGGTTCTAAGATTTCATCGAGGACTTGTGCCAGCAGTTTCAGGTCAAGGGAGTCACCACTGTACCCTTGTTTGCCAATGGCCTTTTGAATGTATTTTCTAGCTACTTGTGGTGGGACCTCCTTAAAAAAACTTTGGGGTTGTACGTTCTAGTTGGGGGTAACTTGGGAGGAGCTGGAGGGGAGGTTGTCGAAAAAATTTGGTGGAAGGACACTGTCCAGGTTTGTAAATGCATTATTAAAAGTGCTGGTGATGGTACCTAGGTCGAGTGTAGGAGTGCCATGAAGGTTGAGCATAGTGGGTTGTGCTTTAGGATCCTTGCCTGTGAGTTCTTTCATGTTGTTCCAAAATTTGTTTCCCTGGCCCCAAGAGTTGGTCAGAGCCTCTTTGTAATAGCTGCGTTTAGCATTCCGTATTTTTCGAGTGCAATCATTTCTGGCTGCTTTGTATAATTGTATGTTTACTTGCGTCGGAGTTGCACGAGCACAATGCCAGAGGTGGTCTCTGTGCTTGAGCAGAGTTAAAAGGTCAGTAGTAACCCAGGGGTTGGTCTGTCCTTTGACCTTCATCTTTTTCACTGGTGCATAGATGTCACAGGCTTCGTTGAAATGTTTGATAAATAGGTCCAGAGCTTTGTTGGTGTCATTGAGGAGTGAGCACTGCCCAGTTCAGCCTGGTTAGATGGGATTTTAACAGCTGGAGGTGCCCTTGTTTGATAACCCTGGCATAGATAAGCTTGGAAGGGGCTTGTGGTATTTGTTTGACCAGGAGCAGATGACAGCTAGTGGTCACTATTGTATCCGGGGAGTACAGAAACATTGGAGATGCTTTCAGGGTGGTTAGATAGAATCCAGTCTAGAAGCGTAAGGGGAGCCTGTCCTATAGTTACACCTAGGGGGCATTGACCAGTTGAGTGCGGTGATGTGCCGCGCTGCATCATATAGGTAGCAGCCTCAGCGGAGAGCCAGTTAATGTTAAAATCACCCATGATTATGGTTTCAGAATTATGTTGCTGGACCCTTAGATATTCCATGATGCTATGGAAGCCAGCAGCCTGGTCTCTTGGGGGTAGGTAAACTGAGATGACAGTGAGTTCCTTGTTATGTGCACCAAGGAGGATTTTGATTGTGAGGACCTGAGAGGAGTTGCTCAGGCTAGGGGATGGGATGATGTGACCCATAAGGGTATCCTTAAGATAGATGGCACAGCCACCACCCGGTTTAGCAATCCTGTCTTGCCTGAAAATTCAGTAGCCAGGGATAGAGACTGAGGTATCAGGGATTTTAGGGTTTAGCCATGTTTCCACAACTGAGAGGACATCAGGGTTGTGCTGTAGGATCCATGTTTGGAGGGAATCAAGTTTGTTGAGGATGCTGCAGGCGTTGATGGATGCCATGGTAAGTGTCCCTGTCCTTCTGCTTGGTGCCACTGCTGGCTGCCCAGGTGGTCCTGAGTTGGGGTGAACATTTCCTGAGAGCAGGAGCAGCATAAGGAGAATTTGTAGGAGAAAGGATTTCAGCATCTTGTAGATACCTGGTGGTTAAGTCATAAGCCAAAAGAAATTATCAACAGCTGAGGTCCAGAGTCACAGAATGTGTTAGAATTCCTGAAGGTGATGAACTGTGCCTGCATCAATCACTGGTGCACCAGGGACCCTGCATCTAATTCTTGTACAGGAGGGGTCATAGTGACAAAGTTCCCCTGTTTGGTGAACATGCTCCCATGTGTTGAAGAAAAAGTGAATGGAACAGAAATGCTGAATGCCATGAGGACACTGTGTGGCATGGAACTCTGTGCCAGTGAGTCATCAGCTGTGTGCCCTGGCAGCTGGCAATAGCTGTGGAGATCAAGATGGGACCTGTCAAGCAGTGGTGGATGACAAAGACCCACATCATGGGCAAATAGCACTTCTGCAAGGCAACCATCCTGGGAGGGTCTGGCAGCTGACACAGCAGTGTTGTGGGGGCTTGCAGATTGTACATGGAGGTCCATAGTGGGATGTCCAGAGTGGGAGGTGGTGGGAGGGGCACAAGGGTTTCCAATGATGGAGTACTGTGTCCCATGCCTAAGTCAACTCCATGCAGCCACAATGGATCCCTGCTACCATGACTGCACTGTGGCATGTGTGAGAACTGTACTTATGGTCATTTGTCAATCATTGCCCACCATCCCATTTGGTTGGCCTTAGTCTTAGCATTCTGTTGTCAGTGTTTTGGGTCTTGAGGTGCTGTGATTTTGAGTACAAGTGCTGGTGTAGGACACTGGCTGGATGGCTGCTAGGCAGTGTGCACACTTGCACATCTGGGACAGTCACTGTGGCTGCAAGGCTCAGGGTTGCAGAAGCTACAGAGGGACATTAGCCATGTCACTACATGGATGGGTGTGAGCCACAGGAGCTGACATGTGGGGCTGTACATGTGGCAATGCTGCTAGGTTATGGGGATGATAAGGGATCCCAGACATGACAGCAAACTGGGGAGGGAATGGGGGATCCCTGTACTTCTCTGTTGACTGCATTCCATGTAGCTGCCTCTATATTATGTCCCTACCACCTGCACCAAGATACCCATTCCCAGGGTTCTCCTGGTATAGTGATGGTACAGGGTCCAATAGACCAGACCTGTGTTGGTCTAAGTTGGGGATCTATCCGTCACCATTGTGGGGGTTACAGAATCCCATTGTCAGGGATATGGCACCTGATGAGTGGTACAACACCTCTCTGTGCCATGGCACTGTTTTCAGGCTGCCACAAGCTGGGCACAAGGCTGCCTGCCACACCTGGTCCTGGAATCATATATCTGCGGTATAAGCATCTTCTGCCATTCTTGTGCCTTTCAGAATTGGGCCCTGTGTCTTTTTGTTGACTTCTTAATAGGCTTTTTGCAAATGTTCTTGCCCATAACCCCTTTCCATAAATGTACCTTTAAGTTCTGCAGCCTCATTGCCAGATTCTTCCAGTGTAGTATAGTTTTTCCTGATTTGGAGAAATTGATGGTAAGGGGATAGATTTCTTAAGTGCTGCTCAATGTGAGTTGTCAAATCTCAGCAACAAATTAGCGGAAATCACCTTTCTATGTCCCTTGGTTGTCACCCATTGTTTTGCAATATCCCCAGTAAGTGCTGGATTAGGAAAGTTACCTGAGATAGGATCAATGGCAGCAGTAAACCCTAAATTGAGGTTATCCTAATTAAGCCACCTGACAAGTTCTTGTGTGCTCCCCTCTGCTCCCTCCCAGATGCAGATGTAATTGTCTATATAATAAAGAGAACATTTTAGATTTTTCCATAGAGATTCACCTTATGACTGTAAATTACACTATCCTCCTATAAGCTAAGAAATAAGTTAGCATATGTGAGGGCCATAGATGCCCCCATTGTTTTCCGTAAGTCTGGAAGCAATAATCCTGATCAAATTCAAACATGTTATGACTCAAAACAAATTCTAAAGTTTTTTTCATAAATTTCACAAGTATTAATTTTGTCAAAGGACTTTTTTCCATAAAGCTACCACAAGTCTCAATTCCATCCTGGTGGCATATCAACTTTAATAGGGATACAACATTCACAGACAGTCAAATGTAACTTTCTTTCCATTCCACCTCTTTGAATTTTATTAAGGTGTCACCCGTATCTTTTAGGTGAGATAAGAGGTTGTGAACACTTTGATTTAGACACACGCAAGTTATTAGCCAATGACCCACCTCTGAACCTGTCGGTCTCCTGCGGGGGGGAATCGTCTAGATTTTTGGCAGCCGTGGGTAAGATATAATACACAGGGACTTTGGGGAACTCACACCACATGTATTTAAATTTGTTATGTAATCAAACCTTCATGTAAACCTTTCTGTAGCAGGGATCACATGTTTAAATTTCAGCCAGGGGGATTTCAGGGTAGTTTACTGTAGTTTTTGTAATCATTCTTCAGGTTCATTACAACAGTCCTGTAATGATCTTTATTCATTAAAACAATATCTCCTCTTGTCTGCACGCTTAATTGTGATTCCTTTATTATCTGACAAATTTTAAGTGCCTGTTCTTTTGGGGGCGGGGGGGGGACAAGATTATAAACATGATTCCTATTGCTGTGGTTTTTTTTTTATTCATTCACCTGTTTGGACATAATCTTTTCAAATGTATGTATGGTATTATACAGTACAAGACAGCCTCATCTCAGCCAAATTAATCTGTGTCTTATTGTCTGCCTGTCTGTAATTTATAACTCCCACTGTAATTTTATATTGCTTAAACTGTAGATTAAGATATCACTATTTCTGTACTATTTTTCTATGCCCTTATTGAGTCCATGTAACACTGTTTCATCTATTTTTGTACTTTCCCAGTCATGCTTGAAAATAGGCATTATACTTCTCTAATGCATCAACCCAGTAAATAAAAACTAAATAAATAAAAGTTCACTTTGACTTTAAAAGAACATTCCCATTTTTTTAAACAACTACTTGCTCACATGAAATGAAATTAAAAGAAGAACTGTCCACAACATTGTTTTCAGTAAACAGTTCTTCCTATTTCTCAAAAGTCAGTCTATCCACACTGTTGTCAAGTGTGGTCTCATTAATTTCCATTGGGTTCTGTGTGATATCTCCTGTGAGTTCATTTGCAGCCAGTTGATCCCGTGCTGTGATCAGCAAGTTCAAACCCTTATTTCTTGATAATGCCTAAATATTGTTAAAGCAGCAGTGCAATGAAAAGTTGTAATTTTGCAGTCACCTGTAATTTTAGTTGAGTAACATACCACTTGATGTCCATTTTAAGTTATTTTAAAGAGCACCTTTCATGATGGTCCAGAAAGTTACATCTTATAGTCATGATATGGAGTACTAGACCTGAAAGTGTGTGTGCATTTGTTATTTTTGGCCAAGGATTACTCTGCCTTCCATAATTTGGATTTGTTTTTGAGCCCTTCTGCCCTTGCTTTTGCTGTTCAGCTGCTAGTCTGATGGCTCCCAGTGACCTCGCTATAGGACAGAGGAGTGACTCAAACTGTGCAGTACAATGCAGTCACAGTAGTTTTACAAGGGAAAACTACCAGTACTCAATGTACATACTGTGTTTCCCCTTCCCCAAGATATCCTGTTAGCAATGCATTATGCCAAAATCCAAATACCTTGCCAGTATGTTTTTTTTTTTTGTAAAATTGACTTACTTCTGCCTCTGTAACAAAGCATGGCGATTGAGAGAAGATAGAGTGGCTGTCAACACCTTTCCTAGTCCTTTTGACTTTCATGCATAAATTACCCATTCTGTGAAAGACAGGACATGGAACTTACAAAAACAAGAGGCAGAGTTTCAACTACTAGGAAAAGACATCTTATAAGAGAGCAATATTTTGCTCAGAGATAGAGAGAGATTGAGATTTAAAGAGCACCTTTTGAAGTCCTTCAACTTTCATGCATAAATTACCACTTTTTGCATTGATTCTGGAATTGCATTTCATTACTGTCCTCTGCAGTTAGTTTTTGCATTCTGAGCTGCTAAAACTGCAGGGTGTACAAGAGTTTCTGTAGCAAGCCTGGTGTTTCTGTAGACCCAGGGATGTACTGCTCACATTACTATATGGCAGAGGAGTAACTCACACATAAGTCAATTTTACAAAAAATCATACTGACAAGGCATTTGGATTTTGGCATAATGCAATGCTAACAGGATGTCTTGGGGAAGGGGAACTCAGTATATACATTGGGTACTGGTAGTTTTCCCTTGCAAAACATCTGTGACTGTACTGTACTGCACAGTGTGAGTCACTCTTCTGCCCTATAGTGATGTCAGCAGTCATATCCGGGTCTACAGCAACACCAGGATTGCTACAGGAGCTTTGGTACACTCTGCAGTTTTTAGCAGCTCAATGCAAAAACTAACTGCAGAGGACAATAATTAAATACAATTCCAGAATCAATGTAAGAAGGGCTAATTTATGCATGAAAGCCAAAAGTACTGGGAAAGGTGCTCTTTAAGGGTTTCCTTTGGTTCTTTATTATTTTCAGTACTTCAATAAAAACTGTAATTAATTTGTGCAGATTAATGCACTGCCCAACAAGTCACATGAAGAAAACAAACATTTTGTGTGAATTAATTACAAAAAAAAAAAGAACTGAAGGAAGCCCTTAGAATATCTTAACATGGACATTAAGCAGCTTGTTACTAAACTAATATCACAGGTGCAAAAAATGACTTTTTATTGCACTGCTGCTTTAAATCCCATGTTTGTTTCCTCAGTAGTTCATGTGTACCTTTACCAAAATAGTACCATAGTTTAATGTTCCTGAATAATTTAAACAGGCCTATATTTATTGGAAATGCATTCTATCTCAGTGTGGGCATGATACTAAGTCATTTTTGTAACAAGGTTTTCTGCTGGTCAGAGAGTGCTGTGTTTAATAGAGTAATGTATCAGCAGGACAGAGAATTGTATCAGTTAAAGCAAAAGGAAGCTGGGAAGGCAGTCAGAACAGCAAAGGCCCGAACTGAGGAAAAGATAGCCAACTCAGTTAAGAAGGGGGATAAAACCTTTTTTAGGTACACCAGGGAGCGAAGGAAGACTAAGGGAGAGATAGTGAGGCTTAATAAAGGGAAGGGGGTGGGCAGAGGGTGACTGTGAAAAGGCAGAGATACTAAAGAAATATTTTGCTCAGTATTTACAAACGAAGAGGGGGAGGTACCTAAAACAAACAACAGAAGCATTCTGGATACAGAAGTTGATATCAGCCCATTTACAGAAGAAAAAACTGAAGGTGGACAAAGCAATGGGGCCTGATGGGATTCATCCCAGAATTCTAAAAGAACTAAGGATAGAACTAGTGACACCACTGACTACCATCTTTAACAAATCATGGGAGGATGGGGTGGTACCTGAGGACTGGAGGAGGGCAGATGTGATTCCCCTTCACTAAAGTGGGAGCAGGGCAGAAGCAGGAAACTACAGGCCTGTTAGTTTAATGTCAGTGATAAGGAAAATGATGGAATCACTTCTGAAGGAAAGAATTGTCGAGTACCTAGAGGCCAGAGGGGCACAGGACCCAAGGCAGCATGGATTTACTGTAGGAAGGTCATGCCAGATGAATCTAATAGATTTCTTTGACTGGGTGACCAAAGTAGTAGATCAGGGAGGGGCTGTGGACATGGCCTACCTAGACTTTAGCAAGGCATTTGACTCAGTCCCACACAAAAGATTAATATACAAGTTAGCCAGCCTGGGAGTGGGTCCCAAGTTCATAGCCTGGGTAAAGAATTGGTTGGAGAATAGGACACAGAGGATAATAGCAAATGGAGTCCACTCTGAAGAAAGGGGGGTTACTAGTGGGGTGCTGAAGGGTTCAGTATTAGGACCGGTCCTCTTCAATGTCTTTGTAAGCGACATTGCAGAGGAACTGGAAGGAAAAGTATGTCTCTTTGTAGATGACACAAAGATCTGCAACAAAGTTGATGCACAAGGTGGGGTGGAAAGAATGAGAAGGGACTTGGCAAGGTTACAGGAAAGGTCAAATGTATGGCAGCTCAGATTTAATGTTAAGAAGTGCAAGGTAATGCACCTGGGAAACAAAAACCCAGGGGAAGAGTACACAATGGGGGGTGAGATACTAACAACAACAAAAATGGAAAGGGACCTGGGGGTAGTCATATCAGATGACTTAACGGTGGGCAAGCAATGTGAGAGGACAGTAAGGAGGGTTGGGGGGATACTGGGATGCATAGGGAGAGGCATCACCAGTAGAAAACAGGACGTTGTTATCCCTCTGTACAGACAGCTGGTGAGACCCCATCTGGAGTACTGTGTGCAGTTCTGGAGACCCAATCTCCGCAAGGACATAGACAAGATGGAAGCTGTCCAGAGGAGGGCAACTAAAATGGTGCAGGGTCTGTACCGGAAGACTTATGAAGAGAGACTAAAGGAATTTATTATGTATAGCCTAGAGGAAAGGAAGGAGAGGGGGGACATGATAGAAACTTTGAAGTACATCAAGGGAATCAACAAAGTCCAAGAGGGTAGCATCTTTCAAAAAAAGAGGTGTGCAAGAACAAGGGGGCACAATTTGAAGATGGGGGTGGCTGAGAGGTAATGTAAGGAAGTATTTCTTCACAGAGAGGGTTGTGGATGTATGGAACGGCCTTCCGGAGGAGGTTGTGGAGTCAAAAACAGTGGTTGAATTCAAGCATGCATGGTACAACCATGAGGCAATTCTAGGGGTTGGGGGTAGAAAGAAGTAGGCTGCTGGTTAACTAGGATCTGCAGCTTATCCATTAGGTAGGGAAATGGGCAGACTGGGTGAGCCAGCGGTCCTTATCTGCTGTCAAATTCTATGTTTCTATGTTATTACTTGCAGCTTGGAACTTTTTTGTCCCTTAATCTCCTCCTGGCAACAGCAGTGTTTTCTCCATCCTCTTTTTCCATGTCTGGTTTTGTGCTCTTCTGTTGTACCTTTGCTGCTTTGCTTGTTGCCTATAAAAAAATTAACCTTCCTTGTTTTACTTGTGTTCTCATTTTTTGAGATACATTCAGTTGCAGAATACAGTAAGACAACTTGTTGGTCTTATTTTCATTATGTTTACTGCTTTTGGACCTGAATCTGGTCTTTGGTCAGCCCCTGCATAATGAGTGTGCTTGCTTGCCAGTGCCCCATGAAGACACTCTCTCATTTTCATAATCTTCCTGGTCTCTTGCTAGTTTTTATTATTTTCTATTGATTAACTCAGCTTCATACTTGCCAATATTTTGCTTCAGGGCTTTGTCATTTCTATTAAACTTGGCAGAATCAAAAGATTTGCCCACCTCCTCTTTCGCTAATTTAATTTCAGATTTCATGGGGTCAATTTTCAAAAGCCAAACTTTGGTGCAAGGTGCCTGCACCAAATGGCTTTGACACATGTGGCACCCTGTTTCAGAGCTTGTGACCATCCTGAGTTTCGAATGGAGGCTACATTGAATTGGGATGCCTTGCAAAGCCCCTGTGTGCCAATGCCACGTGAGTCAAGGGGTTTGTTCAATAGCAGGGCTGCACTATCACCATCCCCTTTTTTGCAATTTTAGAAGCCCGACCATGGTCACAACAGGGGTCTGAGTTTAGACCAGCCAGGAGGTGGTCTAAGGGCTCTGCACCACTGCAAGCCTGGAAGGTGAATGGGAGGGAAGCCAGGAAGGTGGGGACAAGGGGCAGAGGGAGCAGTGGGAGTGACATATGTGGGGCATGGCAGCAATGTAAGGGTATGAAGGAGGCACCAAACAGAGATGCCATGCCCCATGAGATGGAGCCAATTGGCCTGGGTAGGGGAGACAGAGATGGACCAAGACCCAGACCCCAGGTGAACATAGCCCTGGTACCTGCTTCAGAGGATCCATAGACCCATAAATGTGGTGGGTGGTACTGACAGCGGGTTATGTGGTGCAGTCGGTTGATGGGTAAGTTCCCTGGGAACCATAACATTCCCCTGGTACACAGCTCCCCATGTGGCAGAAGGTCAATGCTCAACTACACTGCAGGAGTCTGTAGGTCCTCTGGAGCAAGTGCCAGGGCTGTGTCTACCTGGGGTTCAGATCATGGTCAGTACTTGCCTACCCCCCTCTACTCAGGCCAATTGGCTCTGTTACATGGTACACAGCACCTTCACTGGGTGCCTCCTTAGTACCCTCAACACTGCTGCCATGCCACCTTGCCTCTTATGGCACCCCCACAGCTTCCTCTGCCCCAGTCCCCTCCTTGAAGGTATCCTCACCCCCCATCTTTGCAGCTTGACTAGGATTGTGCCACAAGGGGGGCATGAAGGGACACTCCATTAAACCCCTCAAGCATGGCAAATGTTTGGCACAAATCTGCAGCTGTGGTAACTCTTGACACTTTGTTGCAGGGACCCCCACTTCTATAAAATAGGGAGCACGGCCTCTGCTGCACCAAGAGTTTGCAACAGCCATAGATAAGCTCAAATTGCATTGATCTAAGGGCCAAATGAAAATAGAGCCCCATATTTTTAAAATTATCAATGCCCTTTTTGATAATTAATTTTGGAGATTCTTGAGAACATTCCCCTTTTAACTTTTTCCAAGCTTCACTATTCTTGAAGCTCTGAATACCACAGGATGATACATTCATAACTCTCAACCCTCAGGGAACACGTCATCTTTCATTATAGGTTTCTAGGGTGATAATATGATATAGAGTATGACATTAAGTTCTTGTATTGAAAGTCTTTTCAAGATTTTAAAAAAAGCTGTTTTAATGCCATCTTTTATATCCTGCAATTGTGCTAAGTCCTCTAGTCCAGTGGTGGAACCTCACAATTTCTCCTTTGACAATAATCATCTATCATGTAGTGTGGGCGCAGCCTCCAGGATGACACTGAAACAACTTTTGCTCATAGCTTCTACAGTGACATCTATCTTCATAGTTTGGGTCATTAATTAGACTGGGTCTGATGCAAAGCCCTCGCCATGGTTCCGTCGTTCACCTTTGTTGAATACTGTACCTAGTAAATGGGTATGTTGTTCAGCTCCACTCTCCTTTATTATTGTTGTAGTGACACCCCTCTTGCTCACCAGATATGGGCGTGGCTATGTCAATCATGATTGCTAGGCTGATTACACGAAGTATAACCAAAGGCAACAGTTCAGCAGTGCTTAAGTGAGTCCTGGGTGGGCACTGTTGCGAGGGGTGGTTAACCCCTGGCTATACAACTTGCAGACAACAGTAATCAGTTGCACTCTTGGACAGGATGAAGGACTGAGTGGCACACTGAAGGATTTGCTACTTAATCCATTTATTTTAAGCTGATACAGCTTCAACATCAGGTATGTTTTACACTGTCTTTGAAGAGCAGAAATAAATGCAGTGCAGATAGCTAGCCAAGTTACTGACTGAGAGGAAAATACCCCAGTGCATCACCATGCAGGCTTCATCAAGGGGCAAAGACTTCAAAGATTGACAGTACATATATAGTTCTCATTTGATGACATCATCAGACTGGCAGTCAATCACAATACAAATAGTGCAAATTCAAATAATAGTAAAAATTTTCTTTTTTTTTTGTGATCAAAGGCTAAATGTTTTCCAAATGATTCAAAAAAGGATTAGGATAGTAACCACGGAACCACACACCACAAAACATACTTCTTCATGGAAAAACAATGTAAGTTCTGCTTAAAGTAAACTTGCAGATGCAACTCCATGCAATCATTTTCCACAGATCATGAGGCACATGAGAATATTAACTTAAAATTTTATCTGAGACAATTAATAATCATCACAGGCCTGTACCAGGCATACAGCAGTGAAAGGGTGCATTTCTGATTAAATTTGCCAACTTGCTTCCAAGGAATTCACATCAAATGGTTATGGAAATCTTTCTATTCAAAACTTGTTAATCTACAAAATTGCATATAACAATGAGAAAACCTACCACTGGTCTGCAGTGGAATTCTTCCATTCTGCTTCTGAAGTAATTGGATGGCATTAGTCAAAATGTGTGGATATTCTTTGGAATTCTGTTCCACTGTAATTTGAAAATTCCACACAGCACCACTTATTTTACCTCAGGGATTGTGATGCATGAAGCTTATAAACAAGTCATTAAAATCATTTGTTTGATATAGCAAAACACACAGACATGGTTAAACCTAACTATCACTATATCGTCATTGGATTAGATTTTTTAAAAAGATACAGGAAAATGAACCATATTTTGATTGTATTCAGAATCGCACAAACAGGAAAATCTTAACTTCATTTAGATTGAAAACATTCCTGATTAAAATATTAAAAGCAAACAAACAAAAAAAAAACAATTTAAAAACACAGAGAAATCATCCAATTAGAATGTGATTGCAGGAGTGGTAGCCCTAAAGTATCTGAGTGACTATTTTGTCCATGGTATGCAGATATCAGGAGTTTCTGGTGCAGACTGTTTCTTGGGGATCTATTTTTGCCTTCAAAAAAAAGTGGTCATACTGCATGTCTTTTTACTGTCATGGAGTAGTAGTATCATCTTAAAAGAGTTGTACAATTTGAAAGATGGTAATTAAGAAATGAAGGTACCTTAAAGGGATCAAATCTTATCTTGTAGGGCCCTTCATTCCCTTCTCCCATGAACAAATGACCATACACATATCTTGGACGAACTGGCCACAGCCATGCATTTATTAAAACCTCACCAAATATAGCATGCAGCATGAAGTGCACAGTTCGGGAATCTCATCAAGTTTCCTGATGATCAATACCTCACATTGTTGCATCGCTTACCCCAAGGGACTCTCCAAGCTGATCCAGGTTCAAATGTACAACCTCTGCAGGGATACCCACCTTCCACATAAGGGGGTAGGTGCCTTGCATCAGGTGACATGTGACCATTTCTCATAGGATGGCATGTCACCTGTAAGACAAGTCCGATAAGGTTATCCTGAGATCTGCCCAGATTGGGACCTTAGTGATTGGGGCATCAGCTCATGATGGTAGGAGGGAATCTGCCAGTAATCAATGTGGATTGCCCCCCTTTTCCCCTCTTATACTACATTTTGTGAGACTCTCATGCTGCCGTATGTTTACAATGATGGTGACATTAACTTCAATGATAAAATTTTAATCCTTTCTCCAGAAGAGGCAAAAGCTTGGGAAAACTCAATAAAAAAATAGGAAAATTAATCTCTGATCCCTAAGGTAATCCCCCATAGTGGGATTGTAGGTCTCCCTATGCTACCCTGGCTGGCCTATGATCTTACATTTACAGGGGTAGCATATAGAAATTCTGGCAGAAGGGAGATAGCAAGAAAGGGAATGGGACCCTTGCAGGGCTTCTTAAGCCCTTGCTCCATTCCTCCAGCTAAACGTTTTGACCAATTGGGAAGCCTTACCTGTCCCTCCCCCTGGGAGCAGGCAACTACCTGAGCAACCAATGAGGTTCAGGCATTCAGGGGATGGGCCACTGAAAAAACGTGGCCTGCTTCAATGTTTTACAGGCTTAGTGTATTTCACACCCCACAGTCCCCTTCTCCTTTGAACAAATGGGTGTACAGAATGTCTCTGAGGAAATGGCGCATCCATGTGTTTATTAAAACACTTGTGAAAATATAGCTGCAGCATGATATGCACTGCTCAGGTGTATCACTAAAGTTATTGAAGGTCAGTGACTCTCACTGATCCATTCCTTAACCCAAAGACTCTCAAAAGTGAACTCAAGTCTAAAGGTACCAGGTTAATATGTCATTCTATTTAGAGCACAGTCAAAACCGTGCAACATACTAAACGTCGAGGAATATAGCTACAGGGTACAATACACCGCAAGTCAAAATGGTACAAGCGCTGTTTAGTACCCTATACCTAATGGCTGGGATGCAGTGATGCACAGGATAAGACCTCTTCTGGATGGGTCTTCTACTGAGCAGCTGCTGTGGCTCAATGGGATAAACCACCGGCAGTGGAGGGAAGTGCTGCATCTGTGGGCCAGGTCTTGAAACCCTGTGCCAGGCAACTATTGATTTTCCTGAATTTGTTTTTTAAACTTGTGTGACCAGTTGTTTCCCCCATCCCTGTTTCTCCCATCTGCATGTTATGTACCCCCCAGATTTGATTATATTAAAATGAGGGAGTTTGGTGGCACAGCCCCCTCAATGGGGGGGGGGTGAAGCTTCCAAAAAAACAAAGAAATTGCATGTTTTTTCACTGATTTTTGTAGTCACTGTGATGTGCGACTGCTGACAATGTTCCTGCTGTATGACAGCATGATACATCGCTAAGTTGTTTTTGTGTGCAACATCATGACCCCAGGCCAAGTCTAAATGTATGCCCTCTGGAGGGATAGCAGTTTTCCAGGTAGTAGATATTAGATAGTAGTAGATTTGATTTCTTTTGGTTGCCCTTCCCTGAAGGCTCAGGGTGCCCTTACAAAATATATAAAAAATGAGAGTCAACATATAAATAACATCCACTAATACATAAATAATTCCTATCAATCTGAGCAATAAAACTTCTTGTCATATTCAGCTATTACTTAGACCACAAAGGCTTGTTGAAAGAAAAAATATTTCAGTTTTCTTTTAAATATCTCAAAAGAGGGTACCTCCTGTAGGTACCCCGGCAAGGAATTCCAGAGGATTAGGGCACCCACTTTAAAAGTCTGATCCTCAGAAGACTTTAATCTTGCTCTGGGGACCTCCAGGAGGGCCTATCCTGCTGATCAGAGAGAGAGCAACCCAGTGCGTAGGGATGCAGAAGCTCCCTCACGTAATCCCGACCCAGCCTATGTAGGGACTTATAGGTCAGTAAATCATTTAAATGGAGATACTTCAGCTCACTGGCAGCCAGTGCAGTTCACACAACACTGGTGTAATATGACAGGACCATGAAAGGCCCATCAATAGCTGGGCTGCAGTGATCAGAAACAGCTGCAGGCACCGCATTGCACCCCCTCTGATTCCGAGGTAGAGTGTGTTACAGTAGTCAGGCCTCGAGGCAACAAACACATGTTCAAGTGTGGCCAGATCATGAGGGGGGATATGGGATTTAATTTGGATGATATATTGCAGATGGTAAAAGCCATTACAGACAGCAGCCAACACCTGAGCATCAAGCGTCAGCTCACTGTCAAGAAAGACACCCAAATTCCTCACCTTAGTGGAGGAAACTAGTTTGATCAAGCAAATAAAAAAGTGTAAATCCTATCCAGGGGCCTCCACATCCCCCCTTTGTCCTGGCTCAACCACCAATACTTCAGTCTTCCCTGAGTTGAGTCCCAACCAATTTGATGATGTCCATACCTTGATATCGGACAAGCACTTGTTCAGCATATCGAACGCATCTGATTTTCCCAATGTGAAAGCCAGATAGAGCTGGATATCATCAGAATAGCAATGAAATCCCAGCCCATAACGTCTAATGACCTCACATGGGGCAGCATATACATTGCAAACAAGATGAGGGAGAGGACAGAACCTTGGGAAACTACACAGGACAGGGCCATTGGGCTTGAGAAATAATTCACCAGAACCACCCTCTCTGACCTGTCCCAGAGGAAGGAATCAAACCAACTGATGACCTTGCCAGTGAGCCCAGCATACTCTCTCAGCCTGTCCAACAACACCCAATGATCCACGGTGTCAAACGCTGATGAGAGATCGGGCGGGGGGGGCCTTTGGGCAAGGTGAAATATACCCATTTCCTTTCAAATGGTGCTTCACCCACATGACAAGCTCAATGAGGCCATCCCCTAACCTGCCCAAACCAGGCCCTCCACTGGGCTGTCTCCTAATGCCAGCCTGGGGGGAACCTGTCTGGAACAGAAGTGGATTTCCTTCGTTTTCCCCTTGTACTACCCCTTGACTCCCATGCCACCAATAAAGGGTCAAAGTCCATCCACCAAGAACACCACACTAAACACTTCTCCAAGAATGCTTGTATTGATGCAAGAAACATGTCTAGGCCTACATCTGATAAATGTATGCCATTCTTTGCATACAGTTGAGGCATCGTTGTGACTATATCATTGTGCAGCAGCACAGTCCCACCAGTCAAGTTTATACACAGGCATATCTCCATGTGAATCCTTCTGTGAGCATTTTTAATTGCCCTGGAATCATTTGTAACTGCCCTGGAATACTTTTTTAAATGCCCTGGGATCATTTGTATGGTGTAAATGATACTTTTAAATAATAGAAGACTAAACTGAATAATACCTGGCTAAGCTTCCCAGATGGAATGCAGGTCACATTTCAACTTGCACAGCAGGTGGATGGATTTCTCCAACCCCAAGTCATTGCTGCCCAGTTGTAACACTAGCCCATCAGGAGGACCTCATCTCTGGGCCTCAGCATTGACCCCAGGTAACAAGTTCTTCCACTGCATCCTTCGCTGGCAAATCCATTGTACCAACACCAGCAAAGGGTTGAGGAGGAAGGCCTCACTACTTCATTTCATACTCTTATTTTAACTATGTCTTATGGTATTTTAATGGTGGTTTTTTACATTGCTGTAGAGTCTGACTTAGGAGATTAATAAACTTTTCTATTACTGTTCCAATACTACTGTACTACTACTAGTACTACTACACCACTACTACATTCCCTCTTTTAAAAACAAGATCTCAATACAGTTGCCATAACTATGCATGTGTGTGTGTGTGTGTGTGTGTGTGTGTGTGTGTGTGTGTGTGTGAATGCATATGGGTGGGCCTGTATCAAAATAAAAGGCATTCACTAAACCTTGCAATGACAGTTTAACTATTAAAACCACAGCAGTATTTTACAATGAAATTGACAGTCAAAATGTTTTGTGCGACTTAACAGTCAGTTGTATTATAAATGCCCATCATGATGGCCTTCACAGTCAGAAGCCTTAAGTTAGCCTCCTTATAGCATTAAAAATCTAAATGAGGTGCAAATTAGAAGGCTAAGGCAACAGTTTTCACAGAAGACTGGATGATGGTTAAGCACTGTTTTGCAGCAGTATGTTTTTAATGCTCATGACTGTCTTGAATTGTTTAATGACTGTTATAAACTAAGATATTTAAGATTAAGAATACTGCTTAGGACTGTGCAGGTGTTTAGAAAATGAATCTTTCCATAAATTCAGGAGTGCCCTGGTTAAAACTGTCCAATGTCTGCACACTGCATGTTCTTTGCATGTTTAAGTACCTGTCTTATATCTGTAGTATGCCTGTAAAAGGGTGCCTATAATTTGCCTATAGTAACCGGTGACTCCCTTTATCACACCTATTATCAGTGTGATCAAACGTCTTAGCTCCTTGCCCTCAGTTGCAACTTGTGGCCAGGCTTATGTTGAGCATTGCACAACTCCCTCTCTGGAGGAGCAGAGCAGTCCATCAGATGTTCATTCCTACTGCCTCTAGTTGACTCTCGAATGTCCTGAGCTCACTCACGAACTCAGGTTCTCAGTGTCAAAAGCAGTAGACCTACTGCTGTGCTGGCAGGTCAGCTATATTATTCAGTCAGTGTGCACAGACCAGACTGTGCAGTCTGAATATGGGGCTTTGTCTGCGCAGTCCATATTGACTATACACTGCACTGATACTGCTGCTGCTACTATAATATGACCCACAAGAACTGAATGGAAATAGTGACTCCCAAATGGGATAGCACCAGTGCTCCAATTTAGAAAAAAAAGGTCCATGCAAACCACCCCCAGGACACACCAGGAAACAAGCAAGCATATATTAATGTGTCTTTCCTGGCCAAAAATTACAAATGATAAATAAATAAAAACCTGCTAGATTAATTACAGTTTATTAACCTAGGATAGGGTGCCCTGCTTCTATCCATTTGTGCAGTTTGGCAGACTAGAGGAATTGACTGCCATATATCCTTAACCATGGCAGCTTCATATAGATGCTTCTACAGCTGTGGGCCCAGCGAGCATCAGGATGGCCAAGTGGAGAGTGGATTTTAGGCACTATGGAAGCCCCTCGGGACACATAGCTTCTGCCTCCACCACCAGATGCACTCACATTCTCAGCAGCACCCTTGATCAGGTGCTGATATACTCCCTCAAATGACACATCTGGGTGCAAAGATACAAGCACAGATGAGGATTGGGTACAGAGGGACAAGCAGTGAGGGTTGTGGATGCCACTGGGTGCCCAGAAGGTGTGCATCCTGTGCATAGGGGACACATCTTTGGCATTTCTTGGCCTTCCACACATGCGGAGGGGCTGCATGTCTGTTGTGGATCATGTCCTAAGTGACTCACTCAAGGTCACATGATGTGTAGCTCTAGCAGAGTAAGGACCTGCAATCCTCCAGTTCCCCAGGCAGTGTTCCAACCCTTGACCATGCTGCCTCTTATAACAGTTCATAAGGGAGTCCCAAGGAATAATGTGCCATTTTCCCAATTAACACAACCACAGCCCTGGATATCCAGGCAATGGAAGGGGTATGACTCTTACCCAGCCGGCCAAAGTGGTATGCTCCCCCAACAGTGACACCAACACAGTGACCTACAAACCTGCTGACAAAATTGACAGTTTTCCAACAGGTCGCTGTGTTGGTGTGCCTGACACAGGGGCATGCTGTCTCCCGGTTCTGCACCCCTTCCCCGAATCAACTCCAACTGGAGTTGAGAATCTAAAATATGAGGGTCTGAGGGGGTGAAGCCCCCAATGAAAAAACAGGACCAGGAGAAAAATATGATTTATATCACCTGCAAATTGCAGTCGGCATAAATCCTGTCGATGTGATGCTGGTCGACAAAAGTGTTGTCAAATCGGCATCGTAGAGCTGATCCAAATCAATGAGTTGCTCATCAAATGGGATTCTGAAACATGCCTGAAAAGGATAAAAAATTTAAACTACTCAAATGATGGATTTAAACCACATACAAATTATTAGATGGAACTCCATGTTCACAGCTTTGTGCTTGAAGTACTAGGCCAAACTGACTGTCTTCTACTCTGACCTGGGTTACACAATAACTGGCTTCCCAAATCTACAGTGATTTTGATCTATGAGAAATTGTTTCCAAAGACTTACATTTTGCTAAGGGAGAACATCAATTTTCTATAGGAAAAAATGTCATGTTCAAGAACACACTGAAAAATTATTCAAGAGATACAGGGAAATGCCAAATATATCTGTGAAGTTGGGACACTGAATTAAGTGGGGTTGTGGGTTTAGAACCTGAATTTCCAGTTTGTGGCTGTGTTTTATAAACTAAGATTTGGCCTGCCTGCTTGCTTTTATCCTTTCTCCCTGTGTCACACACAGTAAGCGGCAGTTCATGGGATTTAAAACTGCAGGGTCACTGCTCTGTGCTTTAACTCTTGGTCCAAACCTTCAACTCTGTGGTTAAGGGATTCAGAGGGTCTTCAGGTTCACAGCTCAGCACTCTACTCCTTAGGCCAAACCAAAAGTCTGTACTTTATTGCTGTGCACCCCACCCCCAACAGGCTCAAACAGAGTACATGATAGGCGTGGGATTCCAACCTACAGTAGGTTTGCATTCACAGCTCAGAATTCTAAGCACAAGGCCAAACTGCATCATGCCATCTAGACCTGTGGCAAAAAAAGAAAACAAACTCCAAAGAAAGTAAGTGGCAGTAGTGGGATTCAAACATGAGTACAAATTTGCTTTTATACACTGCCCCCATCCCCAAGCAACTCGCTTAATGTCATATAAGAAAGCAGCAGTTGTAGAATTAAAACTTGGGTCACAATGTTCACAGTTTTGTACTCCAGCATTCCAAACCCACAGGGCCAAAGCTCATTTATCAATGATCGATTATGCTATGATACCTGGAAAGACTTACTTATTTATTTGCTTTTGTTAACCAGGTAAGCACACTAGACAGCACGTGCCTATTTTCAGGTGCGACCCGGGAGGATTACAAGTGTACAAATCAGAGTAAACAGGTAGGCAGTGTGCACACAAAGCATTGAAACAATGGTTACATTAAGAGGTACATTGTGATTATCTGGCAGACAGGATTCATACAGAAACTAGAGACATAGTGACTTTGGGGTGAGGGGTAGAATTGCAGTAGGTACAGGCAAGGAAGTAAAAACAAAAGTATATAACAACAAACAACAAGCCAGCTAGGTACAGGGAAGAGCTTTCAGGCTCATGCATTTCATCAAGAGGTAGATGACAGTGTGGTACCGGCCTGGGCAGCAAATGCATGTGGGACAATTCACAAGTACCACTCTGCAGAGCCAGGTAATTGAGAAGCAAGCTACAGAGCACCACTATCACAAACCTGTTAACCTGTTTTCTGGCATCATACCTCTGAATTCCTTTCCTTAACACAGCTCTACACCTTGAAACTCTTTCCCTTCCACAATGCACAAAACACCCACAAAGCCCTCCATCTACCACGACATTATACTCTAAAAGCCTTTCCCTACCACAGCATTACATTTAACTCCTCTTCCAATCCTAGCATCAGACCCCTGGAGCCCTCTACTGAACCCAGCCACCTCTGACCCCCAACATCACAGCCCTGATTTACCACATCAAAATGTAACTGGGGGACAGCACAACATGGCCAGAAATAGAAATACAGGCAATATCTTGCTTTTTACTTTAACTGTCAAGTTAAAAGCTTGCACTGCTGCTCTTCATTGATGCAGTTTGATATCAAATCAGGTTACTGTCAGTGTCAAGTCTGTTTCCATCCAGTCTGAATATCTGGTAAGGAATTCAGCTAAACTTCTATTGACCTGAAGAAGAGAACAGTGCTACTCTTTAAAGCTAGTCTTAATTTTATTTTGCTAGTTCAATAAAAGGGTTCACTTAAAACATAGCTGTTGTCTTCCTGCATCAATGACCAATGGACATTGATATTTCTGTTTTGGACAGAAAAGAGACCCTCTTTTGAAAACAAGGCCTTCATTGAATGAAATTAAATTCATAAGAATAGTAAAAAAAAACTCTAAAATAGTTTGTGTGGAAGGGCTCTGATACTAGTAGGCAATATCTCCAAAACTGAGGCTGATCAGGGATCTGAATCATAGAAGTGTATTTAAATGAAGTCCTAAGTAGCAAAGAACTCATTGTAGTCTACAAGAAATGTTTTGCTGGCAAAATACCAATGGATAATGTCAGTTTTCAGACTTAAGTGTTCTTCTATTTTTTAGCCTAAACACCCACCCAAAAACCAAAAGAGATCCAAAAACTGTTATCCCAGGTCAGAAATAGTTATACATCTTAACATAATTGCTATGTGAGACTTTAATAAACCCCTTGGGGTTTATGTAGCATTCCACACCTCAGGTATGTGTTAAATCCTTGTATCACACACTTCCCCATCCTTTATTCTGTACCTGTATTTATTATTCAGAGTTTTATCAAACAAAGCCCTAGCACCTTTTCTGCAAGCAGTTCATCGAAAATCTTCTTTAAGGGAAGAGGGGTCCTTTTGCCAAGCCTTGAAGGGGGAGTAGTGCAACAGCTGTAATTTCATTATTGTTACCATCCTGCTTACCAGGCTATCTAAATCCAATCAATTGGAACTATAGAGGAGAAATATTAGCAAAAAAGAACATATCTGGTTCACAACCTACTTGACTGAAGGCCTGTTCTCTTCCCATGCATACCAGCAATCCAGCTCTCCTAACGCTGCTGCAAAGCAAGGATGTTGCCTCTGGCTCCTTTGGTCATTAGCATGTCACTGGAAGTGAACTCTCACATCAAAAATGGAAGGCACCGTTCCATTCAAAGTTCTTCCCAGTTCTCTCTCTTCCTTTGTTTACAGAGCTCTGTCAAGTTGCCTGCAGAACTTATAAATTTTTTTTTGTTTGGCAACTGCAGCACAGCCTGGGCACAGTGGTAGACACCAAGCATGTAGCAAACATTACAAATAGCACAGCCAAGGACACCTGCAAGCAGGATGGAGACCCATAAAGGGATCCCATCTGCAATATAAAGACAGTCAGTGGAGGAACAAAAATGTTGAGATTCAGTACTTAATTAAGCTGCACTTTTCTTTGCTCATTCTGTCAATTATGTGCATATGCCCTGGTGCCCCTGCTGTCAGTATCCTGGGGATAAATAAAGGGGAAATACCTTTCCAGGTGACAGGATTTATATTATTTTACAAAATCACACTGAGACAAAGCTCAGTTCCTGGTGTGTCCCTGGAACACAGGAAGAAATGACTTAATTGCTCTGTGTCAGGAGCTCAGGAGATGACAGTGGCACCAGCGTTGAGGGTTTTTGGCTACACTCTTGTTTCATGCACTCAGAGGGTCACTGAGTGAGTGCTTGGCTGCAAGACATATAGCAGCCAATCAGGAGCCACTAAGAAAAGGTGCCAAATTGAAATCCACTGGCATCTCTTTAAATACTGTGAGCTTCCCATTACTGCCCAGACAACAGTCAATGGAATAGCAGTTGAAGGGTCTTAAATGATTATTTTATTTGTTTTTTCAGCTTTTGCAGGATTTCTAGCAGGCTTGGGGGGCAGACGCTGACAGTGGATCCATTGTTGAGGCTTTTTGGCTGCACTCTTGCTTCATTTGCTCCAAGGGTCACTGAGTGAGTGCTTGACTGCACTCCCCACTGTCTCACCCCTTTCCTGTGTTATTCTTATAGGCATGGTAATTTGAGTGACAGCAGGAACACCTAGTTCAGCTCTCCCTACTGCCAACTTTATTTGTAGTTATTGAGAGGATATTAGGAACTTCCTGTCAGAGACAGGATTGCTGCCACACTGTTTATCAGCACAAGCACAAAGGGAACAGTTTTTAACAATAATGCTATCCCTTGCCACTGAATGGTGACTCTCTAGTTACCTTCATTGTTTGTGTGTGAGCAATGGACACCTAGTCCCACAAACCCACCAATGCATTTATATCTCCACTGAATTCCTGGAGATATTTTCACCACTGTATCAATGACTTCTGACTGCTCCTGCCTAAAAAGCCTTGGGCATTTTTACACCCATTATTGCTCCACGGTCATAGGCTAGGTAGGTAGGTAGAAACTTGTACTACCAAGTGTTTCTGTCTAACATGTGCTTATTTGGAAAAATGTGATGAGCTGTATATACCTGTCTATGATCCAACTAGCCTAGGGGGTGTATACGGCAATGTTATAAGTTATATTATGACCAATCCAGTCCTTGAGCTATGCTCCAATCCTATGTATGATGACCTGTATATATGTGTCAGTTGAACTAGCTAGTCTAGAGTGTATAATCTGAAATGTGCTTAGTACTGTATGTTTCCCCTAGCGTCAAATGATGTATTTCCCAAATGTCTGTTTACTGTGACAAAAAGCTGTACTCTCTTTGCCATGTCTCCTTGACTGTTGTTCCTCATGTTGTACTCTCCCGGGTCGTTCCTGAAAATAGGCATAATACTTGTCTTGTGTACTTACCCGGTAAACAAAAGCTAAATAAATAAATAAATATAAAAAGAAGGTAAGCAGTATAATTTTGCAATGGATGTGGTACATTGCCAGGTGTGCAGGGCACATGTCTTTTGGAGTCTTCTCTAGAGGTTAGGTCATTGCCCTATGTGTAGGAATGTGAATGAGCTCAGGGCTCAGCTGGATTCAGTTATGAAGGAGTTAGCCAGGCTGCATCATCAGCTGTACTGGAGCTTCCTCCCTCTTAGTCCTCTCCCCCAGAGGCCCACTGGCCCACGGGGGGTGGAAGGTGGTTGAACGGGGGGGGGGGAGGTTGCAAAGATGGACCATGTGAAACCTGTTCAGTCCTGTATCAAATTAAATGCTAACTGATTTGCACCCCTGGAGAAGGTACAAAACTCTGACTCAGAGTGGGGGGAGGTACTTTAAGTCAGTTGAGAGGGCAAGGCAGAGCAGAGAAATGGCATCTGGTGGAAGGAAAGGAAAGCAGGGTAAAAATAAATGTATGCAAACTCTTGTTCTTGGGGACTCAATGATAAGGGGAGTTGAGTCCCACTTGAATAAATGTATGCAACCTATGGTGATTGTCAAATGACTCCCTGATGCCTCAGCTATGCATGACATGGAATGCATTGGGACGATCATAGACAAAGGGAAAAGGGACTCAAGATACTAATTCTTTTCAGAACCAATGACCTGGCAAATCAGATGGTGAAAGAGAGATTAAACACACTTTCATTAAGTTAAGGGATTGGCTGGCAGCTCAGCCAACCTCCCTGGCATTATCAGAAGTTCTCCCAGCATGGGGCAAATGGGGATAGCATGAACAGGGTCAAGAACAAGGAGACTGAAGAATTTAATGCCTGGCAGCATGAATGGTGTCAGAAAAAAGGATATCATATCAAAGGTGCCTCCTAGGGGAACTTCTGGGAGAGAAGGCTTTTTAAGTTTGACAGACTTCACCTAACTAAAGATGGGGTAAGTGCACTGGGACAGAAATTTGACAACCGCCATGGGCATTTAGACTAGGCAGGGGCAGTCTGACACTAGGAAACATATCAGTAACTGAACTAGCCATCACTCCCCTACACGCCAATGACTCTCTGCCACAATCTGTGTATAATCATAGGAGGCAGGAAGAAACTCCAAGGGACAAGAAAGGGAGACATAATATTAGAAACCAGCAGAATAATCCAAAATATAGGAAGACCATTAAGGCTCCTGGTGTATGGACCTATAATGTAATGTAATAATTTATTGATCGGCTATAGCCATTTCAAAATATAAAATCATATACAACATCAGTACATTTGTTAGTATAACACAATTCAATACAGTTTTAAATGAAAAATAGACCATCTAAGAGTTCCATAGACAGGACAATATATAAAATAAGTTTATAAGTACATAATGTCTTATTTCAAAAGGGAAAAATAGCATATAATATCTAGACATCAATTTTATCGAACTCTTGTTACCCCTCTTGTATAACATACAGGAATAATGATCAGTTTTAATACATTGATATACCAGAATCCAAAGAAAAACTCCATACCTTATATGTATGAATTCAAGGTAAACCTTAAGGAACCAAATTTATAGCAATGTCTCATCTATGCATCAAGATAGCAGCATTCCTATTCTTGTTTCCTGTATTTTAACAATGGCAGTTAAATATAATGCCAGATCTGTGAGAACTTCTATTTTTTCTGCATTAAATAACAGATCCAGCATAAACCTGTCAGGTGCATTTCGAATTGCTAGGCATTTGCTCAGGTATTTACTCCTCTGTTTATCATAACATGGGCATCTCAATGTTACATGCTTGAGATCTTCTATATCCTGAAAAGTACAATGGCACAGCAGTTTGGTCTTTATTATATCTAACATCCAACACTTTACTTGCAAAAGTTTCAAATCTAAATCTAGTTAGAATTGTTCAATGTTCAGTAGATTTCATGATATTAAGACAGGGTTTTAGATTATGCTCAGTAGTATTACCCACCAGCCAATTTGAAGTTTTTATTTGTTTCAAATCATGAATATCTTTCTGTCTGGAAATATATAGTTTTTTTTGTTGTTGTATCTCTAGTATATGTTTTGTTAAGAGTAACATTTTGATTGTCCCAATACCTGAGATATGTTAATCCACTGAGCTCCAATAACCTCTCAATTTTATTTAACCAGCCAGAGGTATTATATTGGAGTAGGTATTTTTTCTCTTTTATACACAGTTTGACTAGATATTCTGACATATCTGTTTTAGTTTTGACCCAGAAATTAATCAGCCTAGCTTGAATCATATAATCAATGCTTGGCTGGCCCTGCTGTGATCTAACCAGGATGTTTGAGGTACCCGTCAGAAGTCTAAGTAGTTTTTTATATGAACTATTTATAGCTGATTCTAGATATGTGGTGCTGGCTACACCCCATATGTCTGCTGAATATAAAGCTTATGAAATTACTTTGGCATTTAGGGTCCTTAATAATGTGACTACCGTACAGCCACCATAAAAATAATTAAATCTATGTAATGCCTTTATTGTGTTTTTAACCTTGTTAAATGTATAGGTTATATGTTTCAAAGAAATACAAACAACTGTTGCTAGCCTTGCTTGTAGAGCAGAAAGCAGCTAACTAAAAGAAGCTACATTTTCTTATTAATTTAACACATATCTCAGCATGAGTCAGGGTCTGTTGAGATTAAGCAGACAGATACATTATCAGAAGTAGAAGGGGTCTTATTTAGGGTTAAAAAAGAAAGAAAAAAAGAAAGTCAGTGTGTGTTCTGTGCTGTGAAGGGTACTGTATCAACTTACTTTGCTAAACCAGTCGGAGGAGAGAGAGAGAGCTTAATTGGAGTGTGGCTTAGACACGATAAAAGTAGGTGACTCAAATTACAACTTCCTGTTGCTAGCCTTCTTGTAGAGCAGACAGCAACTAACTAAAAGAAGCTACATTTTCTTATTAATTTAACACTTATATCTCAGCAGGAGTCAGGGTCTGTTAAGATTAAGCAGACAGATACTTTATTAGAAGTAGAAAGTCAGCAGGCATCTGTGTCTGTTCAGATTAAGCAGACAGATATTTTATTAAAAGTAGAAGGGGTCTTATTTAGGGAAGAAAGAAAGAAAGTTTTGGAAGGTCATTCACTCCCTTTCTCCTCTTTATCCAGTCCACTCAGTCTGACACTCCTGTCATCAAGATGAGAGAGACCACAATCTCTGAACCCTCTGCTGTTGCTGCTGAACTTCTTTACCGCCTGTGCCTCTTCCCTCCTCTCCTGCCTTCCTTCCTCCTCCCCCCCTTACCCTCCCAATCAGCACAATTCACCTCCAGTTTCTCTTTCTCCACTGTCTCACCTGAAGATGCTCTTAAAGCCCTACTACCCCTAAACCCTATTAAGGACACAAGTCCAGATGGGCAGGACCCTAAGCTCCTGCACCTCTCTGATTATGCCATCTGTGTTCCACTTACATTACTCTTTAAACTTTCTTTCTCCCTTGCATCTGTGCCTTCTTGGAAATTAGGCACCATTGTTCTGCTCCCTAAAGGTGGTGAGCTCTCTACTCTGGGCAACTACTGTCCAATCTCTCTGCTCCCTACCCTTGCTAAACTCCAAGAACATGTGGTACTGACTCTCTTCATTCCTTGACTCCTCCTCCTTCCTCACCCCTTTCCAGTCTGGTTTCTGCAAATTTCTCTCCACTTCTACCTCGCTTCTCAAGCTCACTGATGCCATTCTGATCAGTATGGACCAGGGCCTGCAATCTTTGTCGACCTGGCCAAAGCCTTCGACATAGTAGCCCACTCCTTCCTCCTAGCTAAGCTATCCACTGCTGGACTCTCTTCTTGAACCACAGATTGGTTCTATTCTTACCTCATGGACAGAACACAAACTACTAAAACTGGCAACTCCCTGCCCCTTTGTCTATTTATGCTTGCATCCCCAAATGCTCCGTGCTTGGACCCATCCTCTTCTCCATCTTTCTAAATTCTCTCCCCTCTGCATGTTCATCTTCAGTCATGCAGTACATTTGTATACTGATGATACTGTAATATTTGCCTCCAGTTCCTCCCTCACTGATCTGATGAACAGACTTCATCTGTATTTTACCAATATCCAGCACTGGTTCTGATCTAATCAGCTTTCTTTAAATGCAAAGAAAACAGTTTGTATGACTTTTGGAACCAGGCTAAAACTCTGTAGACATTCAACCCTGCTTACCTTCCATACCCTGGACAGGTCTACCATTGAAGACGGCACTTCTTTCAAGTACCTAGGGATGTGGCTTGACTGTCACTTTGACTTCTCTGCTTACATGGATTCCATACTCAAAAGGCTCCACTCTAAACTTGGTGCACTGTATAGTAAACATGGATGCATCTCTCTGCCTGCCCGCAGAGCCATTGTACAGAGAATGAGTCTGCCCCTCTCTAATTATGGTGACACTATCTATGGTAGTGTGCCCAAGTCTACCCTGGCCAGACTTGATCCCCTCTACCACTTCTTCTGTAGGTTTGCCCTGGATTACTTCCCCTGGACCCACCACTACCATCTCTATGCCTCTCTCTCCCTTCCCTCTCTTGAAGCCAGATGGCTTGCTCATGGCTCCTCCCTCAATGCTAAGCACTGGCTGAACTCCCCCCCATCCTACTTCTTCTTCTCTTCTCTTCTCTTCTCTTCTCTTCTCTTCTCTTCTCTTCTCTTCTCTTCTTCTATCTCTTCCTACTCTCCCCATAGCTCTAATCTCTGCTCTCTAACTCTCCCACCTAAGTGGACCTCAGCTGTGCAAGCTGCTTTCTCCTTTCACCTCCCCAAACTTTGGAACTCCCTCCATCCCTCCCTCTCCCTAATCACTCTGCCACCTCGATCCACTCCTTCTCCAATATCCTACATGAATACTCCACTCCTTCATGCAACTGCCCCAACTCTACTCCTTCCTGTAACTGCCCTTGTGCACTCCCTGTACAGTCCATCCTTAATTGCCCCGATCTCCACTCACTCATGTAACTGCCACTGTGCACTTTCCCTCTTTCCTCTGCTATACCTCTCCTTCCTCTTCCCCTCCCTCCTGTTTCTCACTTACAGCTGTCACTCTCCCCTCTTCCCCCTCCCTACCTCCCTCACCATCCATCTGCCTCTTCCACCTCCACTTCTATTACCTCTACTGGCCTCCTCCTTCACCCTGTCTCCCCACCTCCTGCTTTACCTCCTCCTCCCCTTCCTCTTTAACTCTCCTCTCCTTGATGGATGTCCCTTGGCTACTATGTCCTCCTTTGGTTCCACTCCCCCCCATGCTTGAAGGCTACTGTATTTGATGCTGATGCTCCATTCCTGTAAATAATCTTTTGTAAATGCTCTTTGCCATTCAATGTTTATTTTGTATGTTTAATTTATTTTATAATTTATGTGATTGTGCTTTTATATGTTGTAAATATTCTATGATCTGTAAATATTTTATACTCTGTAAATGTTTTATTCTCTGAATGCATATGTATGTACTCCCTTCTACCCTCTTCCCCAAGATGCATCTGGAAACAAGTTGTTTGCATCTCGGTATTTCTCTCCTGGTGAAACTTTTGAAATAAATAAACAAAGAGTATTGTTAGATGGGTAGGAAATTGGCTGAAGGACTGAAAGCAGAAAGCAGCTGTCAGTAGGAAGAGGACAGATGAGGGTGAGGTTGTGAGTGGTGTACCCCAGGACTCAGTCTTGGGTCCAGTCCTGTTTAATGAATTCATAAGTAATATTGGGATAGGTATGCAAGGCAAGTTTGTCCTCTTCACAGATAATACTAAGCTAGGTGGCAGGGTAGACAGTGAGGAAGCAGTTAAGAATTCTCAAAAAAATCTGGAAAGATTAGAAAAATGGTTTAGTGTCTGGCAGCTGAAGTTCAATGAAAAGAAGTGTTAAGTGATGCATCCAGACAAAAGGAACTCAAAGAATATATATTGACTTAATGGTTGCAGACTCAATGCTTCACAGGAGGAACAGGACTTAGGCATTCTCATCTGTGACACCCTTAAGCAGACCAGCCAATGCAACACTGCTTACAGCAAGATCAACAAAATGTTGGGGTGTATTGGGAGAGGATTTGACAGCAGGAGCAGGGAAGTGATGCTACCACTCCATTGGTCTCTTTGAGGCCCCACCTAGATTACTGTGTCCAGATTTGGAGTCCATACCTTAGGAAGGACAAAAACAAACTGGAGACCATGAAGAGAAGAGTGACAACAATGATACAGGGCATGCAGGAGCTTTTGTATGAGGGGCACTCAGATGCTTTGAATATGTACTCATTGGAAACTAGGAGAGAGAGGGGGGCATGTAGAAACTTTCATGTTCCTGAAAGGAATAAATAAGGTGACCCACTCTGAACTGTTCAACAAGGTTTCCAGCTCAGTTACTAGGGGGCACGAATGGAAGCTGCAGGGAGGGAGCTTCAAGAGGGAACTCAGGAAACATTATTTTTTGGAAAGAGTCATTAAGCCTTGGGATAGGCTGCATGTGGAGGTGGTGGGAGCCAAGTTGGTGACAACTTTCAAACAGGGCTGGGATAAAGAGAATGCTCAAATAAAAATCCAAGGAAATTGGAATGAGTAGGGGTCAGAAGGGGAGCTAGGTCCTGGGTCTGAGGAGGTCTCAGGAAAATGTAGGCAGACAAGATGGACCTTTGGTCTTCTTCTGCAGTCAATTTTTCTGTTTCTATGTGTCACACAGTATACAAGCATAGGTTGAGGGAATCAAACCAAGGTCCGCTGGGGGTACCAAGCTCATTCATCACTCATTGCTCTTATCTGCTATCCTGCCAGCAATAATAGAGTGATAGTCTTAGCACTCTGGGCACCCATGGTCTGACTGTACACATTGGCTAAGGCTCTGTAGGGGAGACAACTGAAGGCCTCGACATGGGTGAAACTGAGAGGATAATAAATTATCATAAAGACACAAATGTTTGCAGGCTTCCAGACCACCAGCACATAGTTAAGTCCCCCCTCCCCCTGGCAAGCAAAACTAAAGAGCCAATGCTCTTAAATCACATAGACAGACAACCTTGGCTCTGAGCTGCAAAGTGTCAAGCAGTAGCTCAGTAGTGGAGCTAGTCAGAGTGAGGGGCAGTTGCCCTCCTTGGGCCCATGGCTGTGAAACTGGTGCCCCTAACCAAGACATGTACCTGTTTCCGATGTCATCTTTCTATGATGATTTAAGTTGTAAATCTGTGCAATGCCAACATTTCACTACTAGATGTATAGAATAGCAAACTGCACATATTTGTACAGCTTTGGTAATATCCAGACCATCAGACTGACACAAAAAACTATAAGAACCTGAACAACTGATATGGCAGGACAAATAAGACTGGGCCCAACTTGCACAGTCTGGTTATTCCGAACAGACCTGTCAAGCTGGTTTTTACTGTTTTGTGCTGTCCATTCCTGCTCACCTGAATTTCATCTAGAGGTGAGGGCATGACCTGAATTTCATCTAGGAGTGAAAGTATGAGTAAGATCTAGACCTCCAGACCCAGACTGGACCTTTTACTGTTTTGGTCTGGTCCAAGTTTGGCTGTCTGGATTTCATCCTACATAATATCTAGAACAACTAGAATGGTGGACTAAAATGGTAAACACAGGACCAACTGGTTAAGCCGAACTGTGCAAGTTGTGCTCGGTCAGGGTGGTCTGCATAGACCAGTTGGTCCAGTGTTCACTATTTCAGGCCAGGTCCAGTGGTCTATAGAAGCACAGGAACATATATGATCTTGCTTTGTGATTGTCAGATGGTGGCCAGCCAAGGAGGTGAGAGAAGGGCTGTGCCAGCCACTTCTTTCATGGGAACTGGCACTTAGTGTGATGGGTGCAGGACAGGGGTCCTCAGTGTGTAGGCAGGTGGGTTGTTGGGTTTATTATCAGTGTGAAGATGTGGATTGCTAGACCATTGGGGAAGTTTTCAAAGAGGTGTACTGGGGTTGGGATGAACCACTAGACCACCAAGGTATATTAAAAAGTAGTGTTCTGGGTGATTGGGGACCACTAGACCACCAGAGCATTTCTGTTATATGGCAAACTAATGGGGGGACCACTAGACAACTGAGGAGTGATTCTGAAATTGACAGAGTGCTAAGGAGCTGCTGCACCTAGTGAAAATGAGCCCATAATAGGCATGCAAATGGCCCATTAGTGTCTTGCATGCTGAATGAGCTTGTTTGCATGCTCAGGCTGAATATGGCCCACAGTGGACCTGACACTATCCTGTTTTAGGCAGCACTATTCCTGTGGGCCATATGCAGCCCAGGTCCATGTCAGGGCAGTGAAAATTCACTTAAAGCTGAGCAGACATGGTCTGATATTCAGTCAGATAGTGCCACTCCATGGTCAAGTGCTATCCATTTGAATGTTGCCAGAGTCTGGCAAGTGCAAGTGCAGAACAAATAGTTATGCTGCTCTTGTTACAGGCTCTGAATAGTGTAGCCAGTTTGTAGATATCTTCTCGGCCATGTTGAGCTAAACCAAGTTGAATTTCTATCCACAGATGCCATGCAAAACCTGGAGACATCTTGGAAGTGCTTCTATGCTCACTAACAGTTTTAAATTGGCATAGGTGATAAGTTCACTGTGTGTGGCTGTATTTTGCAACTCTGTGAAACTATTTTAAAATGGCTATCAATAAACTGTTGGCTGATTGATGAAGGTTTTACAAAATGTGTGTGCTTCTAGTCCAGTTTTGCCCTCGTCAATCATTTCATCCTAACACGGTATTTGTTTTTATTTTAGGCAGATGTCCATTAAACTGCTACTACTGTTCAGTGAAGCAACTGGCATCTTTCGACTGCTTCTGACTGCCAACAACTATTATTAACAGTAAAAATGTTTAGCAGTATTTAACATTATAATCAACTCAAAATGACTGCTAAACTGACTACTTTCATAATGCCACAGAACTCTATTTTTGCAGTCAGAATGCCATATGGGTGTTAAAATACTGTGTATATAGCAGTCTGCTTCAGTAAGGGATTCTTCAACTCATCCAGTCATAGATACACCTGTAGGTGGCACCTGAAAGCATAGCCACTCAGGCCAATAACGACTGTAGACATACTCAGCTGACCATCACTCAGGCCTGGAAACGTCTGAGGAAATCAGCAGTTTTTACCTAAATAGTAAACAAACCAAATTGCTTAGACTTGATTACATAGCACCATTAGAAAGGTAATTTTCTGCTGAACAACTTTGCAGCTGATACTTTGTGTTTATCATGTTTACCTTAGGAGTTATTCATATTTGTTTAAGGTATGGTGTGCATGGCTGACTTTTGTATCTCAAGTCTCACCTAAGCACCTTGAAAAAAATCTGAAAAAAAGACACTTATTTGGTATTTCAGCTAGTATAAATTAAAAACTGAACTGATTACAATTGATAGCATAGCCCCATTGGAAAGATGCTGTTGTGCTGAACAGCTTTGCCAATCGTACTTTGTGTGTAGCACTTACGGTTCAAGAGGTATTCATATTTGTTTGTGGCATGCTGATTATGGCTTGATTTTGCTTAGAAAGGCACAGGATGCAGTGCTAAGAGTATACAGAACACAAGTGGTGGAAGTCACAAAGAGCTCATGTAGTGAGAGTGAGTTAACTCCTGTTAATATTTTTGCAATAATTTATGGTTCTGATACTGTTTATTCTGCTATGCATTTATTTTTCTGAATTGCTCTGCTCTGTCCTGATTATATCCTGCTATAGAAAGGTGTTTTGTCAATAAAATATTTATCTAGGAATCATGATCCATTTGTATGCATATAGTCCCAGCACTACCAATCCCTCTGCAAAGCACTTAAATATATTTCTGTTGGAAATGCACCAGATAAAACCAAACTCTATTGAATTTTCAATTTAAAAAAGACACAGGGGAAATGTATTTATTAGGGCCACCACACTCTCCATAATGTATAGCCCAGGGCTTCTTCAAGTTGAAAAGATGAAAGCAAGGGCAATGAAACATTGTTCAGTTAACAGCTGACAAAAAATAAGATAAAAGAACTCTATCCAGTGATATAATAGAATACAGGTGTGCAGGGATTGAGCTGAGATAAAAACGAACCTGAACTTCAGTGCATGTGGGGGAGAGGGATACAGAGTTGTTCATGAGATTTGACTACTACAAGCATTTAGTTCAGCACATTTGTGTATCCATGCTGCATCTGCACAGTGAGTTTGCTGCAGGCACACCAGTATGAGGTGTTCAGGCTCTGGTTCTTGGGATTCAGCAATTCATGATGAGAACATTCAGGCCTCCAGCATTCAAACCCGAATGACACTCAGAGTCTGAACCACTAGGTTGTTCCTCACACCCCTGTGATTTTCAGGTGCACATCTTTGTATTTGTTTCTAAGTGGGAAAGGGTCTGTAAATTGTACATAAGTGTCAAATATGGTGAAGAACTCCACAGCTTTTGAGTTAGTCTGGTCTGCCAGGCTCTATGGTTGTATCAACTAATTAAGTGAGCTCTCTGTCACAATGAAAGCCGTGGGATTATTCACTTAAGTGCACCAAAAGTCAACTCCACTAGAAAATTGGAACAAAGCATCTGCAGTGTTTCCAACAATTCCCTAATGATTCTGACTGACCTTACTTTGCAGACAATTAGGGTAATTTACTTGAATCTCAAAAGTAAAACACAGACCCAAAAATTTAGCCAATAGTGGCTGTAGCTTTGCTAATGAAGGAGCCAGTAAAGTTGGCAAGTCTGGAGCTCAGCTCTCACTAAAGGCCACCACTACTAATGTAGAGTAGCACGTTTAATGTACAGTAGAGTTAGCAAGGAACAGTACCACAGAGAAGAGACTTAACTGAAGAATAGACAAGACAGTCCTCTCCATCATAATCATTCATCTAACCCTTAAATCATCATTATTTAGAGCATACCCTGCATTATAGCTGCACGCAGACATGATTTATTATAACCCTAAGGAAATGTTGACTCATGAATCCCATTATCTGATTTGTACAATGTCTGTCATTAACTCCCTGAAAATCAAAAGTTAGGTAAACCAAAGCAACCATACTTTAACAGAAAGGTATGGAAATGCTGACAGACAGGAGAGAAAACAGCCAGCTTAAACCTTGAGGAGAAATACAGGTAAGGGTGTACAGGCAAAGCGGGCAAGCATTAAGGATGCAATACTTGAAGCAACATCCCATTGTGTTTGAGAGAAAAGAAAGTGCAAAAGAAGAAGGAAACCACTTTGGTTCTCAAAAACAGTAGCAGAAAAGGTCAGAGCCAAAATGCTGGCCTTCAGGAAATATAAGGGAATACAGCAGGTTGAAGATAGGGAGGCATACCAAACTTCCTTAAGGGAAGCAGGGAAGGCAGTAAGGCAGGCAAAGCCCCAAACCAAGGAAACACTAGCATAAACAGTAAAAGAAGGTGACAAGACTTTCTATAGATACATTAGTGAAAGGAGAAAGTCCAGAGATGGTATTGCTAAGATCAAAGTGGATAAGGGGGCATGTGAGGAGGAAGAGCATGTAAAAGCATCTATGCTAAATAGATACTTCTGCTCAGTATTTACTGAAGAGAAGGTAGGGCAGGGCCCACAGCTCAGCACCATGGACACAGGGGTGAAGGAGGTGTGCACACGTCCCTTCACAAAAGAAAGGGTCCTACTGGAGCTCAATAAGCTCAGGGTGCACAAGGCAATGGGACCTGATGGCATACATCCCAGGGTACTAAAGGAGCTAAGGGTGGAACTAGCAGAGCCATTATCAGAACTGTTTAGTGAGTCTCTGAGCACAGGAGATGTCCCAGAAGACTGGAGAAGGGCTCATGTGATCCTGCTTCACAAGAGTGGTAGCACAGAGGAGGCAGGAAACTACAGACTACTCAGTCTTACCTCAGTAGTGGACAAGATTATTGAGGCATTCCTTAAGGAAAGGATAATGCAACGCCGGGAATCCATAGGAGTGCAGGATCCAAGACAGCATGGGTTTACAAAAGAAAGGTCTTGTCAAACTAATCTCATAGATTTCTTTGACAGGGTAACCAGAGTGTTGGACCAAGAGGGAGCAGTTTATGTCACCTACCTTGACTTCAGCAATGCTTTCGATACTGTTCCACATAGAAGATTGATTAATAAGCTGGGAAGGCTCGGGGTGGGTCAGAAGTTGGCCAACTGGGTGGCAAACTTGTTGATGGGAAGAAAACAGAGAGTAGTGGTAAACAGTATACAGTCAGAAGAGATGCAATCACAAGTGTGGTACCTCAGGGATCAGTCCTGGGGCCAGTCCTCTTCAATATCTTCATCAGTGACATTACAGATGGACTGGAGGGTAAGGTTTGTCTGTTTGCTGATGACACCAAGATCTGCAACAGAGTAGATGATCCAGATGTGGTGGGCAGAATGAGAAGAGATCTGGATAAACTAGCAAAATGGTCAGAAGAGTGGCAACTGAGGTTTAACACAAAGAAGTGCAAGATCATGCACATAGGGAAGAGAAACCCTGAAGCCACCTATGGGCTGGGAGGGGAGTTGCTGGCAGTCACAAGGGAAGAAAGAGACGTAGGCATCATCATCATCGATGACCTGAAATCATCCAAGCAGACCACTAAAGCAGGTAAGGCTAGGGGGATGTTGGGGTGTATTAGTAGGGGTATCACAAGTCAGAAGAGGGAGGTAATAATCCCTTTTTACAAGAAACTGGTTAGGCTCCATCTGAAGTACTGCATGCAGTACTGGAGGCCACACCTTCACAAGGACATTAACCAAAGTGAGGCAGTCCAGAGAAAAGCAACAAAATGGTGCAGCGACTGCATCAGAAAACATATGAGGAGAGATTAATGGAGCTCAATATTTATATCCTAGAGCAAAGAAGGGAGAGAAGTAATATGATCAAAACATTAAAACACCTTAAGGGCATTGACAAGGTGAAAGAGTCTAACATGTTTCAATATAAGAAAAATAGCAGGACAAGAGGACGCAGCATGAGATTAGAGGGAGGCCAATTAAGGGGTAATGTGAGGAAGTTATTTTTCACAGAAATGGGTGGTGGATGCATGGAATGGCCTACCTCAGGAAGTGGTGGATATGAATATAATGCAGGGCTTCAAACAGGCATGGGATAGGCATAAGGGAGCAATACAAATGGGTATGACTAGATAGGCCATTGACAGAGCAAAGGCCGATCTCACATTCATAAGGTAGAAAAAGAAATAAGCAGACTGGATGGGCCTTGCAGTCCTTATCTGCCATCAACTTCTATTTTCTATGTTATGTGAACATTTATATTTTGTCTCCATACTTAAAGTAGCAGTGTAAGTGAGTAGGTGGAGGAAAGAGATTTTTTTGTCAGTCTTAGCACTTTGACATTTTTCTTTAAATTTATAACAGGTGATGTGGGGAACCCAGCTAAGGATATTGAGCGGAGGGGGGGGGGAGTAGATTAAGAAAGCCATGTGAATAAGGGGTGTGATTTGGGGTAGGAACTGCCAGAGACTTAGTGACTTCTTACAAAAGGCAACAGATTTAAGGGCTAGTTAGTTGGGATCCTTTGCTACAACTGCTGACTCTGAGGACAGTAAGCAGCCAGCTTAAAGCTAGCGGTATATATTCATAGTTTCCCTCTATACTTAAAGTAGCAGTGTGAGTGGGTAGGTGGAGAAAAGAGATTTTTAGTCAGTGTTTGGGGACATTTTGAGATTTTCTTGAAATTCATAACAGGTGTTGTGGGGAACTGAGCTCAAGAAATTAATCTTGGGGAGTGAGTAGATTAAGAAAGCCCTTTGAATCAGGTTTGTGATTTGGGAGAGGAGCTTCCAGAGGCACAGTGGGGACATGCAACTGAGGAAAATCAGGAAATAGGAAGGTGTGATAAAAGGTGCAGCATCTAGTATAGCCATCACACTCATGTCCCATGGCATTAGTGGGAAAGAGCAGGAGTGAAGAATCTGCCTTGTAGGCATCTGTGGGCATGGGAGTAGGACAGAACAGGAGTAGAGAATCTGCCGTGAAGGTGTCCAAAGATTTCTTGCAGATAGTCTGCAGTCCACAGGACATTCTGCGGGGAGGGGGGGGACACCAGGCCAAGGTAAGGAGGTAACATATTACTGAATATTGTTTACAGCAGTTAGGGGGAATGTAACTATAGCTTGTAACCATATTACAAGGTGAAAAGTAGCAGTACATACCCAGGATAAGACAGGTACAGGTGGGGGGGGGTAAAACAAAGGGAAACCAAGAGAGACTCTATCTAAGGTAGGGGTAACAAATTAGTTTCAGGGAAGCAAATGGAGAGGCTGGATTACAACACAAGTAGGGAGAAGGCAGAACAGCACAGAGAAGTTTGAACAGACACTAGGCAAAGGAAGAAAAGATCATGGGAGTTGTGCAATGCAACAGGTGTGGAATAGCTGTCTTTCAGGATGTCTTTTGGAAAATAAAGTGATGCCCCATTTGTACTCATCTGTCTTGGTTGTGGGCAGAGGTTGCTGAACTACAGGCCAAACTGGTAAGGGTACAGAGGACCTTCTGCCTCAACAAGGGGCCATCGAGTCTGCCACTGCTCTCCCTCAGGATACCTAGGAACAGGCAGAGCGGATGGCTTTGCTGGACTTGGGGAGGGTGGGGGTGGCAGGAAAGGTGCACAATCCTCAGCCTATACCACTGCAGAATTCCTTTGCCATACTGGCTGGATGAGGCAGTCAAGAGGAGGCACCAGTCACAGTGGGAAGGGAGATAGTGGTGTTCCTCAGATGTGTAGGCTCCAAGAAGAGAAGAGGTCCCCAGCCAAGGAGGAAGCAGCTGCGATTGGGTGAATATATGGCTAGGGGGATGGACTTGGGAGAGGGGAAGAATGAGAGAGGAAGGTGAAGTGTCCAAGAGTTACTTCAGCTTGGTGGATGGAGATAGTATCCAGAGGATCGCTATAGCAGTAAGAGATTGGAGGAAGCTAGACATTGTTGTCCTCCTGGTGACAAATGACCTGACAAAGGACAGGGTAGGGGAAGTGCAAGCTAACTTCAGGCACTTGAGGAGGGACCTAAAGCAGGTAGCATGCACAATAACTTTTTTCAAAGTTTTACCTGTGTATGTCCATGGAGATGAAAGGGTACTCTGCAGCTGGGCATTTAAGAACTGGCTGAAGGCATAGTGCAAGGAGAAGGGCTTTGACTGCATCAGGGACTGGGGGACAGCCTAGGAGAATATGGGCCTCTATAAGGGAGATGACCTGCATCCTTCCAGGCAGTTGACCATGGTCCTTGGTAGGAGGTTCAATGGTACTTGGATGAACATTTAAAGTAAATGTATGTGGGGGGCAGTAAAATACAGGGAGGCAAAAACTGCACAACAAATGATGTATCAGTAGGAAGGGAGGGCCCAGGGGGGAAACTCCACTAGGGCAGGGGTGCAGAAAGGCAAAGATGGGAACAAGACAGAAGAAAAGGGGCTAAAACTCAAGTATGGTGGGGTAGAAGATTGAAGAGACTAGGAATGAGAAAGTTAAAATGGTAAGAGGAAAGCTAGTGGGAGCTCCAGGGAAAAACACAGCCGGCAATGGAAGGAGGAATCAGGGCAGTGGGCAGAGGGATGGAAGGTATGGAGAGTGATGTGCACCAATGCAAGGAGTCTTGGAAACAAAATTCCAGACTTGAAGCTGTCATGGCAGGGGCTGACTTTGATTTAGTGACCATTACACAGTTGTGGGGTATTGAACATCATGACTGGGACACGGCCATACCTGGCTATTGTATGTTCAGGGGAGATAGGCAAGGGAGGAGGGGTTGTTTTATATGTGAGGGAGGAAATCAAAAGCATGGAGGGTATAAGGGCATCAGGAGGAAAAGGAAGGGCTTGAAGTGTTGTAGGTCACCCTGGAGATGGACTTGATAGTCTCCAAAGCCATTATCTGTACTGGAGCAGTGTGTAGGTCTCCAGCACAAGGAGTGAAGTTTGAAACGACACTTGGATAAGTTATCATCAGAATGGTGAATAAGGTGGAGGTGCTGCTAGTTGGTGACTACAAACTGATGCATGTGGAGTGGAGCCTTTCAACTACAGCTTCAACAAGGAGTAGGGCTCTCCTTGAAGCCCTACAAAGGGCTTTTCTCGGGCAGCTTGTCAAAGAAACTGCTAGAGAAGGGGTGATGCTGGACCTGTTGTTTATAAATAGGGACAGTGTTGTAGATATCATAGTGGGCAGTCTGCTGTGTACCAGTCATCACCGTGCAGTGGGGTTTATCATTAAGGCAGGAACAGAGGCTAACCACACAATGATGAGGATCCTGGATTTTAGGAGGGCATAATTTAAACAAATGAAGGATTTCTTCAGAGGTGGAGGGGTGTCAAGGATGGCTGAAGACCAAGTGGGCAACAATAAGGGAGGGTATAACTAAAGCAACTAATCTCTGTGTGAAGGAAGTGAGTAAAATCAGAAGGAAAAACATCCATTATATTTTTCTAAAGAAGTGGAAAAGGTGGTGAATTAAGAAAGGGTGGCATTCATTATGTAAAAGGAAACACAGAGGGAGGAGGACAGGAAGGTATGCATAGTAAAGCAGAGGAAGATGACAAGGTAGTGAGGGGAGCAAAGGCACGGGCAGAGGAAGAATCACCAAAAGGATCACTAAGAGGAATAAGACTTTCTTCAGATACATGATAGATAAGAGGAAAGCATGGGGACAGATAGTGAGGATTAGAATGGAGGAGGGGATAGACTGTGCAGAACACGACCAAGAAATTTAGATATCCTTAACAGGTACTTCTGTTCAGTCTTCAGAGTAGATGTAGGGGGGATGGATCACATGGGAGTAGCAGGAATGTTGAGGGGGTGTAAACAAGTCAATTTTTCAGAAGAAAGATCTAGAATACATTTGCAGCTCTGAAGGTGGACAAAAATATGAGACTGGACAGAATACATCCAAGGGGCCCAGGTCACTGTAGGATCCGCCAGGGGCAGAAGGATGGAGTATCCAGTAGACTGCTCTCCTTCTCAGGGAGGGGAAGAGTTCCGGCCCTGCACTCAATGGATCCTTGGCAGAGGCCAGGGGTAAAACAAGCTACTGCCATGTCACAGTTCCAAGGGGGTGGGGTGGATGCTGGACTTCATTGAATGTTCCTGCTCCCCGTATATGGGAAAAACACTCCCACAAGTCTGCTGCCTCCATGAAACCTGCCTTCAGCTTCAATTAGCCTCCCGACTGGCTCCCCCAGATAGTTACACTGATCGCAGCACCTGGCCAGTGCCACAACCCCACCTTCTGAGGGGCAAGTCGGGGGTTTCGGGGGGAGCACGGTGGGAAAGATGGAAGCATTAAGGCACTGTGACCAGATGGATATCAGCAGCAGAAAAGTGGGGGACAAAAAGATGAAATTGAAAAAAAAAGAATACATCCAAGGGTTCTAAAGGAACTCAGGAATGTGCTAGCTGCCCCACTGACAGCCTTGTTCAACAGCTGACTGGAAAAGGGCATGGTTCCTTAGAACTGGAGAAGCACTAACATCATCCTTGTACACAAGATCAGCAGCAAGGATGAGGCCAGCAGCTGTGAGCTGGTCAGTTTTACATCAGTGGTGAAGAAATGAATGGAAGCCATGCTAAAGAAAGACTGGCTGAGTATCTTGAATCCAGTGGGTTGCAAGATTAAATGCAGCATGGCTACACAGGGGTGGGGTCATGTATCCAATGGATTTCTTCTCCTGGGAGACCAAGGAAATAGATCAGCAGAAGGCAGTGGACATGGCCTATCTGGACTTCAGCAAGGCAATTGACACTGTTCCACACAGGAGACTGATGAAGAAACTGAGCAATTTTCGGGTGGGATCCAAAGGGATGAACTCAGTTAGAAACTGGTTAACAGACAGGAGACAGAGGGTGGTGGTAAATGGTACTTACTTGATTGATGGAGGATTAACCAGCGGGATCCAACAGGGCTCAGTACTGAGACCAGTCCTCTTAAATGTCATCATAGGTAACACTGCTGAGAAACTGGAAAAGAAAGTATAACTTTTTGCAGAGGATACCAAAATTGGCAACAGGGTGGACACTCAGGAGGGGCTGGAGAGAATGAGCAGGGATCTAGGGAAATTTGAGGAGTGACTAAAGCATGGCTATTGGGGTACAATGCCAAAAAGTGCAAGATCATGCACCAAGGGCATAGGAGCCCATGCACTGAGTATAGGATAGGGGAGAGGTACTGCAGTCACTAAACAGGAAAGGGACATTAGGGTTATCATATCTGATAAGCTCATCGTGGCAGAGCAGTGTGACAAAGCAGTGGGTCAGGCTTGCGGGATGCTGGGGTGCATAGGATAGGGTATATCCAGCAGGAAGGGGAGGTGTCGCTTCCACTGTATATCTCATTAGCGAGATCCCACATGGAGTACTGTGTCCAGTTTTTGAAGTTGCACCTCAGAAAAACAAAGGGTAGTTGGAGTCTAGATGAGGGCAATTAAAATTGTGCTAGGGTTGCATGAAAAGCCTGAAGAGGAGAGACTGAGGGATCTCAACATGTATACCCTGGAAAAGAGAGAGAGAGAGAGAGAGAGAGAGAGAGAGAGAGAAAATGATGACATGATGGAAACCTACAAGTACCTCACAGGAATGAACAGGTTGCAGAAGGGGAATGTGATGAAGCTAGAGGCAGATGTTTAAGAGAGATGTGAGAAAATATTTCTTCCCTGTAAGGTGGTAGATGCTTAGAACAAACTGCCAGCAGAAGTGGTGGAGGCAAAAACAGTGAAAGGCTTCAAGTATGTGTAGGATAGAGATGTGGCATATTAGAAAACAGGCAGTGAGGTGGAACAGTTGCCGGAGACCAATTTGGGTGTGCAGAGACACATTAGGTAGGAAACATCTTGGCAGAAGGGGTGGGATAAACATTTTTTTCTCTGCTGACAAATTATATGTGCCTAGGTACAATAAACTTTAAAATCAGTTCCTTTTTTTCAGTGGTATAAGAGGTTTATATTTTATCTCACTATTTAAGAGGTTATTTTTTCAATATCATTCATTTTGTTTTGTTTTTTTTTTCTTTGTTTTATGCTACTTTAAGGTAAGCACTACCCTTTAGGAGCAGAGTAAATGAAAAAAAATGTGAAAGGATGCTAACAGAAGCCAAACAACACTGTGCTTCACAAATTAAACAACACAAAAAATCTGGCACCAGTTTCCATGTATACATTAAACAGATACATTTATTAAGTCATATAAAAACATATAAATAATACCACAGCCACTGAATCCTGCATATTCTACCAACATTTCATGCCTGAACTTGGTGCTTTATCAAAGTGCTACAGTCAATACAGTCCCCCGCTTTTTAATGTCTAAACCTCTTAAAGTGACAGTGCTCTTCAAACAAACATTTTATAACCTTGTCAATTACAAACATGTTGGCAAGAAAATGCATAGCATTATAGTGCAAATCATCATAAACTCAGTAATTAAATATCCACCATGCCTCTCTTCCTAATAATAAATTGTCTAAGTCCCCCCCTCCCGGGGCCCACTTTAGGTCTCTCTGTACCTAAGAATGAGAACCAGTGTATCGCATTTGACTGTTTCAGTATATGGCTTGCCAGGGCATTCTCCATGTTACCATTTTCCATTGTCCTGGCATGTTCCCCCACCCTAACTTTTAAATTTAATTTTGTTTTACCCACATAATATGCTTCACATGTACATGTTGCCAAATAAATGATCCCACTAGAATTACAATGAATAAAGTCCCTTGTTTCAAAAATCCTAGTATCATATCTCAATTGGAATGTCTTGGACCTGATAATCACAGAACAATACTAACATTTATAAAATGGGCAAATATAATTTTGATTCCTTATTAGTCATTAGCCATGCATTATTAGTGTCTAATGCATGGCTAAAAGCAAGTGCTGGCAACCAGCATTTAATACATGAAAATGAAGTCAATGTGCACAATAGAATGTTCATTTCAGTAGGAATTTTAACAACCACCATTTTTTTTCCAAATGTGAACAGCAGCACAGACCCATCAAATTATATTTGGCACTCAAAAGTCTATTTTATAAATCATGCATATTGTTACTGGTCTCCTACAGATTATTAATACATTAGAGAAACTGCTTGCCATAAAATTTAAATTTTAGCATAGATGACACCCACATAGCTGTGGCACTAAAAATGCCTCTCACTTACTCAGATTGCTCATTTCTTGAAAGCGCAAAAAAAATCTAGTCTCACTCTGAGTCTCCTACAATGCACACTTAGTGGCACAAAACTAGTAACTAAAAAACAGCTCTCCTCTGAAAATCTGTACAACTTAAGCCGTTCCTTCAGATTTTCTGTATGCCTCTTTCAAAACAGCTCACCATTTTCCAGCCGTACCATCTCCAATCACAAATAGCTGCTCTTCCCATTTCATCTCCAAATATTCAAACACTCATTACTCAGCAGTAAAACTGTAGTAAAATAATCACACTTATTTCTGACTCAGTAAACCATAAACATTTTTAGTTTTCTTCCTGTCTCTTATCCCCGCTCTTGCCAGTGTTATACTCTGACATACAACCACCACTGCTCTTCTTGTCAGCAGTATGGAAACTGGACGCTTTGCATGCCAGGGCAGCAAGATATAAAAAAAAAAATTGGAAAATAAAAAATAAATAAAATCAGTCTTAAACAAACTCTGGTCAGAGCTGATACGGCTGCACAAGGTGACAACTGCCATGAAAGGAATACGCTGTGGTCTCACCACACAGGAGTCAGCCATATCTAAGATGGCAATGACTGCAAAACTGTGCATGCGCAAGTATCATGCATGTGCAGTTTGCTGTGGAAGTCAGCTGTGCCCATGATGGCAGTGATGACAGAACTGCACATGTATGATACTCGTGCATGCACAGTTTGAGTTGAAACTGCCATGTTGGGCAAAGCGGCCATCACTTCTGAAGTTGCAAAAGAAAAAGTAGTGTACCAGGAAGGGGGTGTGGTTATATGGCCTGTGGAGGGAAAGCACAGCATAAACTGCACCAGTGGGCAGTTGCCAGAGCACTGTGGAAGCACACCAGACAGCAGAAGGTGATGGTCCTGGAATTCAGCTAGGCTGACTTTACAAAGACCGGGAAATGCCTCAGGGATGCCTGGCAAAGGTTGGGGGACTTGGGAGGAGTAGAGGAATAGTGGGCAAAATTAAAAGGAGTTATAGGGAAGGCAACAAACCTCTGAGTTAAGAAAGTAAACTAAAGCAAGAGGAAAAAGAATTACCTCTATGATTCTCAAAGGAGTGGTGGGGAAGTTACAGGCAAAAAAGTTTACATTCAGGAGATATAAAGAGACTCAAAGGGAGTAAGATAGGGAAGTGTATAAGGAGGCAGGGAAAGCAATCAGGTGTGCAATGGCCCAGGTAGAGGAGAAAATAGCTCAGGCAGTAAAGGAAAGAGTCAATGCATTTTTCAGGTATGTGAGTGAAAGGAGAAAGACAAAGGGAGTACAGTAATTGTAAGACTAAGGAGGGAAGGATGGGAGTGTGTGGAGGGAGACCAGGGCAAAGAAAACATCCTCAAGAAATATTTTTGCTCAGAAGTCACAAAAGAAGAAGTACAGGAACCACAGATAAGTAACAGTAACATCAATAGAAGGAAGGTAGGTAGACACCAGTCCATTTATGGAGGAGAGAGTCCCTAAGGAACTTGTGAAACTGAAAGTTGACAAGGCAATGGGACTGGACAGAATACATCCAAGGATAAAGAAGAAGCTTAGAGAGTTGCTGGCAGCACCACTGACAATCCTGTTTAACTGCTCACTGGAGATGGGAGTGGTTCCAGAGGACGAAGGAGGGCAGATGATGCCCCTGTTCACTAAAGTGGGGACAGGGAGGAGGCTGGCAACTACAGGCCATTCAGCCTGACTTCAGTGGTGGGAAAATTAATGGAATCAATGCTGAAGGAAAGGAATATCTTGGACCTGGTGACATAGAGGGTTGGAGGCAACATGGATTCACTGTGGGGAGGTCATGTCAAACAAATGTGATAGATTTCCTTGACTGGGTGACCAGATAATTAGATCAGGATGAAGTGGTGAGTGTGGCCTACCAGGATTTCAGTAAGGCCTTCTACACCATTCCAAAAAGGAGACTCATTCACAAGCTGGGCTGCCTGAGAGTGGATCCTAAGGTGGTAACATGGGTAAGAAATTGGTTGAGGGATAGGCAACAAAGGGTGGTGGTAAATAGAGATTAGTCTGAGGAAGGAAGGGTGACCAGTGGGGTGCCACAAGGATCAGTACTGGGGCCAGTCCTCTTTAATGTCTCAACACTGTACAGGGATTAGAAGGGAAGGTATGCCTATTTGCAGATGACCCAAAGATCAGCAACAGGGTTGGCACCGGGGGTGGGGCGGAATGAGGAGGGATTTAAGTAAGGAGTGATCAGAAGTGTAGCAACTAAGATTCAATGTGAAGAAGTGCATAATCACGCACTTGGGGCACAGAAACCCAAGGGCAGAGTGCATTATGGGGGTTGTGGTCCTAATAGACACCAAAGAGGAAAGGGATCTTGAGTAATCATATCTGAAGCCCTAAAGGTAGCCAAGCAGTGTGACGAGGCAGTGGGGAGAGCCAGTGGGATGTTGGGGTGCATAAGGAGGGGAAAAACAAGCAGAAAGAAGGAGGTGGTGATACCACTGTACAACTCACTGGTGAGACATCATCTAGAGTACTGTGTCCAGTTCTGGAGGCCACATCTATGGAAGGACATAGACAGAGTGGAGACAGTCCAGAGGAGGGCAGCTAAAATGGTGCATGGTCTACACCAAAAGCTCTATAAGGAGAAACTAAAGGACCTCAGTATGCCTACCCTGGAAGAAAGGAGGGAGAAGGATGATGTGATAGAGACTTTCAATTACCTCAAGAGTATAAATAAGGTACAGGAGGGAATACTTTTTCAAAGAAAAAGATGTTCAAGAACAAGAGGTCATTCAATAAAACTGTAGTGGTGGTAGATGCAGGGGAAATGTGAGAAAATACTTCTTTGCTGAAATAGTGGTAGATACAGGGAACAGACTCCCAGATGGTGGGGAAGAAACAGTAGCAGAATTCAAAAATGCATAGGATAGGCATAAGGGAACCTTAGTGGTTAGGAAATGGGGGAATAAAGCCAGAGATCAAGTAGGGACTGTGGTTCTACAGTATGTAGAAGAAGTGGGCAGACAAGGTGGGCTAAATGGTCCTTATCTGTTGTCAATTTCTATGTTTCTATGTTAGGATCAGAAAAAAAATTGACTGTTGAACTTGAACATTTTGAAGTTCATGAAAATCATTTTTTTTTCCTAATTTGAAAATAAAATGTAATGTTCTTTCATGCTCTGTACAGCTGACTGGACACACACATTTGATTTAGATATTAATTTAAGTGAATATGTGTGTGTGTGTGTGTGTGTGTGTGTGCGTGTGTGTGTGTGTGAGAGTGTGTGTGTGTGAAATTGGACCTTGGCACCAGGTGTGTACACTAAGGCTGAGCTTTTGCTGAATTTGTATTTGGTGAATATGTCACAATCCAGCAGTTTGGAAACTGACAAAACAGTTCTGAAGGAACTTCGTTTGCCTTTGGTATTTCACAATTTTGACATTATGACACAGTACTTTTTTACAGGGAACATATACTGAGCATTTCTAAATTGTTGGCAAGCCACATGACCTGCAGCAATGAGTGATACTGGAGATCAAAAACTGTGCAGCAGAAAGCTCAGTGCCTTTTCCATCTCTCTCCCCCTCTCTCTCTCTCTCTCTTTCCCTTTCTGTCTCTCTCTCTCTCTCTCTGACTCATTTCCCCCTACACACACACACACACACACACACACACACAAATGGACCTGTTTCAGGAAAGAGCTCATTTCATGTAAAAGAGTAACTTTTGGTAAGAAGATTGAAGAAAACATCAAAGAATCATGAATTATCAATCCAGTTAGGTAATTCACACTATATTTAACTATCATTTCAGACAGGCAGCATAGTGAAATCATGCTGAAAAAAAAGGGGACGAGTGTACAGTGTGATTCTGCATTGGCAGCTGTAGGCCTTATCTGAATTAGGAGCAGGGCAGAGTGTACCATATTTAGCAAACTAGGGAAAGGTGCAAGGGGGGATTGAAAGCTTTATAGAATTTGACATTTTTTTTACTGAGTGCTCATGGTGTAGAGGGCATAGAAACACACATTTATATATGAATTCAGCATTCCATTTCCTTTTTCTTTTCTCTTTTGAACTGACAGCGATTCTGTCTGGTCAAATCCAGGAGTTTTTTTTTTTTTTACTGAATTGCTACCAGTACAAAAGAGAAAAAAACAAAAATGGAATACAGAATGCAGAAGAAACAGTAAATGTACACACAAGACTATAGATTCAATTAAATTTAATTTTTTACCAGGAAATACACCATTGATATACTCATTTGCAAGGTGGTCCTGGAGGGACAACACAAGGTACAATAAGGGAACACAAGAAACTATTTGCAAGGTACAGAGCAGGGGATACAAAATCAAAAACAGACATATCAAATTCACAGTAAACAGGCCGAGGCATAAGTGCAACATTACTGCCCAAATAATTTGGAAGGCGGAAAAGGAGGTAATGAAGATAGCAAAGGATTGAGGACAGAAGAGAAGGGAAAGGAAGGAAGAGGGAGGGCAGGGGTACTATGACAAAGAGAGAGAAAGTGGGGAACAAGGACTAGAGGAAGAGGGGGGATGGGGATAAGGAATGGGAAGTGTGGCAGGGAGTGCTGAGACAAACTGTGGCCTCATAGAGAGAAGAGTTACGAGCAGCATTGGTAGTTCTCCATTAACAGGAGTTTTAAAAGTGATTTGAAGGAGGATAGTTTTAAAAAGTGGGTCAGCTTTAAGGTCTTTTGGGGGGGAGTTCCACAGAGTGGGGAGGGAGTGACTGATAGAGGAGGAGCTGAACCGGGTTTTAATCCTGAGTATATCAAGCTGTACGAAAGCGTATTTTCAGAGTGGGTATGAACATGGTGTGAACCTGAAGATAATGGAGATGTACTGGGGCAGATTTTTATTGAGGGCTTTAAATGTTCAAATAAAGGCATTGCGCCACCTTCTGGCAGCTAACAAGGTCCAGCCTATCTTGTCATAGAGCAAGCAGTGGTGAGTTTTGTATGGGGAGTCGGTCATGAATTTTAAGGCTCTGTGGTACAGTTTAACCAGTTTAGCAAGAACAGTGTTGGGACAGTTACTGTATGGAAAATCAGCATAGTATAAGAGAGGTAGGAATGTAGATTGCACTATCCTTGATTTTGCATGGGCGGTGAGCAAACTCTTAATTCAGAAAAATAATCCCAGCCTTTGTTTTAATTTTTTTGGAGAGCTCAACCACATAAGGGATAAACAAGAAACTGCAGTCCAACTGAAAACCTAAGTATTTAAGTTTTACCACTTTTCCCAGGGATTCACCCATCATAGTTGTAATTTCAATGTGGGCAGTAGGGTACAGAACTGGTGTAGCCTTCGACATCAGCAAGATAACCATTATTTGGTTTTCTTAGCATTGAGGAGCAGTTTCATCTCGATCAGGTTTTTCTGTAGTGTGCCGAATTCATTTTGGAGAACCGCACACCCAGACTCAGAAGACTGGCGAGCAACATAAAGGACAGTATCATCCACAAATAGATGAACACTGGCAGAGCTGATGTTATGGTCAATGTTTTTGATATATATTGTGAATACTAAGGGTCCCAAGATTGAACCTTGTGGGGCCCCTCAAAGGAGGGTTTTACTGGCAGGGAGATCGCCTTGCAATTTCACCAGTTGCAGTCTACCAACAAGATGGCAGGAAAACCAATGTAGAGCAGTGTTGTCTAGTCTGATGTTTTGCAGTAGGGCCAGTAATAGATTGTGGTCCACCATATCAAATACTTTACTTAAGTCAAGGAATAGTGAAGCTACATGATTTTTGGTGTTGAGTGAAGTTAGTCAATCATTAGTGACTTTAGCTAGAACAGTGGTAGTACTGTGATTCAGCCAAAAACCAGACTGAAGGGGATTTAAAAGATTATGTCATTCTAAGAAGTCTCTTAGCTGAGAACTTACCCATTTTTGAGAAGCTTTGACAAAGTGGGCAATAAGAAGATGGGTCTGTAGTTATTTAAATCACATGGGTCACCTGACTTGAACAAAGGGATAACATGGGCTGTTTTCCACAAAGTGGGGCATGCTCCATCACTAAGGGAGAAGTTGAAAAGGTGGGTAATTGGTGGTGCTAGATAGAAGGGTCTGCAGCTACTGTGCAACAGTAGGAGCTACTGTAGCTGGTCAAGATGGAGACTGGAACCCTGGTGCAAAAGAGCTTTGCTCTAAATATCCTCACAATCTTGTAGAAACTTAAAGTCTTTTGAGTAGAAACTTGGGCAGTTAACACTGAATTAAGGTCCTCAATACAATCACTTGAGGACACAGTATCAGGGCTGACTAAGAAAGCATCTGAAATGGACTCCCACATTGATCGGATCGAAGGCATTATGGGCCGGCTTTAATTGGATTGGCAGCAACTTCATGAGTGGTGCAAAGACCTAGAGAACTGCTTGATATGGAACACTATCCATATCTATGGATTGCAAGAAGGGAACAAAGGATCTAGCGGTATGGTGCAGCAACTTCAATCTTTTTTGCCTACAATATTAGAAATTCAAGATCTGCTTCCACTTCCAATCAAGAGGGCACATAGATCCCTTATTCAAACACCTACTTCAACTGACCAGAAGCCCTGTTTGGTAGTCCTCAGACTTTACAACTATGCTGTGAAGCAGGAGATCCTAGCCCAGGCATGGAGCAGTGGCTCAATTATGTAAAAGGGGGTGCATATTACATTTGACAATGACTACTCACCAGCATAGCAGGAGAAGCGGAGAGCATATGCCCCTATCCTGCACATTTTGTGGACACATAAAATAAAATTCTCAGCCCCTTATCCTCCTTGTTTGTGGATACATTTTGCTCATGGCACAAAAACTTTTGATGACCAAGAAACTGCCTCCCATGAGCTGAGTAGCCGGCACTTACTGTCACCTGAGGAGCCCATGGAAACAGCTGAGGCTAGCAACAAGAGAATGCTGCAAAAGGATAAGTGGTCCCAAGTATCCCCTATTACTCAGAAGCGTCACACTGAAACTTCTCTTCAGGAGATTAAAGCCATGCTTCAAGCATTTAGAAGAGATGAACATCAGTGACTGGGAACTATGGAACCATTAGTCGATTTGGTCTGATGACCTGGAATGACTATCATAAGCAGCTTAACTTATGGATGACTGTTGATAAATTTTTATGAGCTGAGGTTCTGGTAGCAGTCCTAGCAGCTAACTGTAATGGAAATGTGATTAGGAACTGCAGCTGGAGCAGTGATTTCCATGTCTCATCTTTTTCCCATCTCTCCTTATTTTTTTTTCTAATTTTGTATTTTTACTGTTTCCTGTCTTTGAACTGTAATCTTTCTACATGCTGATTTCCTCTGTCTCCAGGATTGTGTCATTTGTGATGTAAGTAACCCACTTTCTTTTATTTGTTTGACCTTTCTTTTTTCTCTTTTGGTGACAGTTTATCTTATTTTGAGTTTCCCATTTAATTGTGTTGTCTGTGGTGAGTACAAGTGTCTAATCCCATTTCTATGCAGTGTTTCTAGAATCATCTCTTCTCTAGTGCTGGTGTGTCTGTGTCTCATAGGCCAGCTTATCTGCTTTTGTATGTCTTCAGTTTTTTGTTGTTTTTGCTATTGGTTGCTTTTGAATTTTCTGGCTTGAGTTAATGCTTAGCCTTTGGTCTTTGTCCTCTCTATCCTTCCCTTATGTTTAATCACCCTTTTTTTCTAGTATTACAGTTTATCCCCTGTACCCTGCCATGGTCTGAAGCAGATGGAGATGTTGGATAACATTTTAAGGATTTTCATTGTGGATATATCCTTCTTGTGCTCGACATGTTGACTTTTCTTCCCTGATAATTGATGGAACCAACTCTATCCCAGACACAATGTTTTTGAGGCAAGGGATGTTAGATCGGTTACGAAGCTTTTAGGGGAGTACCATGATGGAGAGGTACACAGTCAAGTTATTATTAAATAAATGGGTCAAGCATATGCTTTGAGGGGACTTCCTTGTAAGACTCTTAAATTATAATTATGATGCTCGCGACGGTAACTTCAAAGGGTCTGTTTTTTGGAACTGCATTACTTTGTTTCTTTTTTCATTAGACCAGTTTTAAGTATAAAATGTTGATGTATACTTATTAAGTTCTTATGACTTGGATGGAGTTACCAGCATATCAGTATCTTTTCAGCAGTTTAAAAAAATAGGAATTACTAGGAGATTATAATAAGGCATTTTAAAAATAGTGATTTGGTCTACTTAATGGCTGTTCCCATTTGAGTGTGGAAGGAACAAGTTGTAAAAAATGGATATGTATTTAAAGAGAGACTGAGGGTGGGAGGGAGGAAGATAAAAAGTTAGCTGTAACGAGGTTTTGAGGGTAGAAGATAATGTGGTGGTTCTGTTTATCTTACTGTTCTGCCCAAAGTAATCTTAACTAGTTTACATAGTATAGGAGTGGCTTAGGCAGAATATAGCTGAGGTAGCCCATTCATAGTACTTGCTATGAACATCGGGTTCTCTGTGAACCTGGGAATTTTTTACACCATCATCTGTTCCCTTGCAGTGCTTTGCAGTTTAGCAGCACTGCATAGGAGCCATGTACAGAGGTTGGCTCCCTACCTTGGAAGTCTACTGAAAATGTTTTCTGGTTGTTTAGTGTTTAGTGTTGGATTTATTCTTTTTTTTTTTGCCTGGTTGGCAAAGTTATAATTGTTATGTTATTATAAGATTGTTCTATCTATGTTCACAATCTCAGACAAAAGGGGAAGGGATACAGTGTTTACTATGAATGGTTTTACAATGTATATGGTCCAAAGTGTGTGGTTAAGTTTCAGCTACAGTACTTGGTGCACTTTCGAGGAATTGTTGCTTTTGTTAGGATAAAACATAAAGTCCTAAAGGCAAGGCATCTCTGGTCATCAAAATATGTGGGTAGATTGGTATGGAAACTAATAGGTTATAGGGGCCTTCACTGTAGTAGGGCTTCAGTAGTTTCAGCAATAATGGACGGTACGCTTGCTGGGGTAATTATGGAAGTAGAGTATAAGTTCAGTGGGGTGTAATTGCGACTTGAGTTAAAGATGTCTATGTCATTTAAATTAATCTCGTATAATGCAAATGGGATGCATAACCCAGTTAAGTGTTACCATCTACTGCAACACTTCTGTAAGCAGCAAGTCAGTATTATATTGATGCAGGAAACACATCTGCCACAGGAAGAACACATGAAGTTCTTTAACTTTGGGTTTGCTACAGTTTACTTTGCCTCGCATTCTTGTGGTTGACAGAGAGGAGTTTTGATGCTATGCAGCTGAGGGCTCTGTTTTGAAGTACAAACAAGTAGTGTAGATGAGGCAGGAAGATACGTCATATTAGTGGGGAAGGTTTTTGGAAAAGAAGCAACAATAGTGAATTCTTATTTGCCACCTGGCACAGATAAGCACGTCTTTGTCAAATGTTTTTCTTTATTAATGTCCTCTCTTCAAGGACAGTTGCTGTGGGGGGGGGGCCTGAATTTGGCTTTGAATCCAGACTTAGACACATCCCGACCAACTTCACATTTTTATTTCAGCACATACAAGTATGTGTGACATACCTTGCATCATCTGGGATTGATTGATGCTTGGCGAGCCATCCAAGCCTGTACCAGAGGATATACTCATTATTCTAGTCAGCATGGTAGTTTTGCTTGACTAGATTATTTTATAACAATAGTGGAACATTTGGGACTGGTTGAAGAAGTGGACCATGGTGTGATGCATTTATTTATCATACCATGCACCAGTTATATTTAAACTTCAGTCAGATAAACTGGTTTTCCACTCCTTCAGGTGGTTACATTTAGGACATCTGCAGGATCAGGCATTAATTGAGGAATTGGAGACCCAGATTAAACTATTGTAAGATAATAGCGATAATCGCTCTGTCTCCCCCAGTATATTGTGGGATGCTCTGAAGGCTGATCTATGGGGTAAATTAATAGCCTGTTCTTCAGCTAAACAGAGGGAGTGTGAGTGGCAGATGGATGAGTTGTATAAAACTCTATGTGCCTTACAAGAGGATTGCATGAAGGGTAATAAGACGTTAAAGGCTGGTATGTTTGCAGCTTGGGCTGAACTACAGAATGATATAGATCTGAAAACAGAACACGCATTACATTATTTAAAGCAAAGGTTTTATGTAGGAGGTCTGAAAGGGGTTAGGTAGCTGGGCAGAAGATTTCAGACTCTCCGGGCGGCAGCCACTGTAGTTAAATTAGTCCATCCAGAGTCCGGAATGGTAATGCATTACAACGAACATATTCTCTCTTTTTTTCACTCTTTCTGCTCTAATTTGTACACTCCTGAATCTGTTGAGGTATCTGAGGTGCAAATGCACTCTTTTCTTTCTGAAGTTGCCCTCTTTAAATTGACAAAGGTGCAAACAGAGGTATTAACTAAACGAATCACTCTTGATGAGCTACACTCTGCAATTAAGGCAGCAAAGCTGGGTAAAAGCCCGTGGAGTGATGGGCTTCCCTCTGATTTTAATAAAGTAGTGGCTTGCAGGGAGAGGTTGGCCCCAGTCCTTCTTTGAGCATTCCATAAGGTACACGAGGGCTTTGATCCTCCACCCACGTGGAATTATGCAATAATAACCGTGCTTCTGAAACCTGATAAAGATGTTACCAAGCCAGAGTCATACCATCTGATTTCACTGCTGAATGCGGACTACAAATTTTTTATGTCCATTATTGCATCTAGATTAGAGGGCCTTCTCCCTTTCCTACTAGACCAGGATTGAGGAGGATTTGTACATAAAAGACAGGCATTTGACAATGTGTGCTGTAACTTCTAATTAGTAGAGCATGTTTGTCAACGTGCTGTCCCTCTGGTCCTGGCTAGTTTGAATGCAAAGAAGGCCTTTGATCAAGTTTCCTGGCCTTTTCTGGGGTCTGTGTGGCACTATTTTGATTTTCCTCAGGAGTTTATCACTATGTTGCAAGCTGTATATAAGACCCCTACAGTGTATGTGAGGGTCAATGGTATGTTCTCTCATCCATTTCCAGTAAGGAGGGGAACCAGGCAGGGTTGCCCTCTATCTCTCCTTTTGCTTGCCCTTTATGTCAAACCCCTAGTGGTGCATATTCATCACTCATCTCAAATAGAAGGTATCCCTTTGGCAGGTCAGGACTATTGTATCACCCTTTTTGCAGATGATATCCTTTTAACTCAGGTGTACCATGCCTGACCAGGGCTTGGACCTCGCCGCCCGAGGAGAAGCTACAAGCCTGCCCTGGGAAGTGACCCGCAGTCCTGCTCCTGCTAATTGGCAGACTGCATGGCTTCTTTCCTCTGCTGCAACTGCCACCTGGAATCCTCCGAACTCCAACTCATTGCAGGGTCCAGAATCTACAGAAACAGTGGAATTAAGACCCACTATCCCAGCCTGTACTGACTCACGCTCTGGTGGCTTGCCTGGAGCTGTGGGTCAGAGAGCCATATACCAACTCAGGTGTACTGTGCCTGACCAGGGCTTGGACCTCACCACTGGAGGAGAAGCTACAAGCCTGCCCTGGGAAGTGACCTGCGGTCCTTCTCCTGCTAATCAGCAGACTGCATGGCTTTTTTTCCATACCATTACTTCTGCCTGGGATCCTCTGAACTATACTTTGGTGGCTCACTTGGAGCTGCAGGTCAGAAAGTAGTATACCCCCTCAGGTAAGTTGGTGTTTGGTGCCTTTGGACATTTAGAATTTTCAGCACCAACACTCTGATTGGAGGATCTCAGTCTCATTGACTTCTCTCTGGCTAGTCTCCATTTTACCTTGCTTCATTAGAACTGCTTACCAGTGCTGCTCCCCCTGAGACAATCTTTATTTTTTGTAAAGCTCCTTTTCTTTTGTGTATCTACTGTCCCATTTGCAAATTATACTGCAAAGCCACTAGAGGGCAACTACAGCAGTCTCTCCTGTTAATGGGGAAACACCTAATATTTTCTCCTTCCTCTTCTGCTTCAGCAGACCTTGGACACCTCTTTTTCTGAAGACCATCCCCAGAGTGAGAGCCGCGGCGCCCTCCTGTTTCTCGGGCTGGACCACGCTCACCTTATACAGCCACAAGACTTGAACGCCTGCCTCCACACCACTTCCATGCTGGTGGAGTAGGGCCAGAAACAGGAATGAAAACTGCAGACCAAGCCTCCCATGCTAGATAGCAGCCTTGAGCCATCTCACTGGTTCGGCTGAAAGTCTTACCATGCTGGCGCTTCATGCCAGCTCCCAACCCCCCCCACCTCACCCACCCTGAGTAGATCATGCCTTATACAGACACCATATGGTCATATGGCTAAGTGCCGATTTTTCCATTGGTCCCTTGTATTGCCTGACCACTAGGGGTTCCCCATGCTGCAATCATTCACCTAGAAACAGAAAGTTACCGCTCTGGTAAAAACATTCCCCAATGAGAACCGCTAAAGCACCTTTTTACACTCAATGCCTTCTAATTGTGCTTTTCCTGTACCCAAGTCATATTGATACCAGTCAAAGTGGACATCTGGTATCATGAGCTGCCAAGGACTCCTGATCATCCAGACAGAGGTCTTACTGCTGTTCTTCCTCTTGGCTATTACTAACAGCAACAGCAGTCTGGCCCACTCTGCTACCCAGCTGATTCTGGACAACTTCCAATCCTCTAACCTCCTCCTACTCTCTCTCCCACATGGCCTGACTTGACCCCATTGCTAGTGCACAAGGGCTTTATGTATCTAACTGCTTATAATCACCAAAAATGCTTCCTTCATTGCTTGACCACCTCTCCTTTTATACACTGAAAACTCTGGTATATTCTGTTCTTGGCAATCCTTCTGTCTGGTGATATCGAAAAAAATCTGGGCCCGACACACCATCTCTCTCACTCAAACTCCCTACTAGTCAACTCTGAAGGCCTCCTTATTGTGCATCACAACATTACAAGCCTTGAGCACAACCTTGCTGAACTTGAGGCTTGGATTACCCTCTACCACCCAGACATACTTTGCCTATTGGAAACATGGCTAAAATCCTCTAACTCTGATTTCTTGTATTCTATACCCAATTATGGCCTCCTACAGAGGGACAGACTGTCCCTCAAAAGAGGAGGGGGGAGTTGCCATCTACTTCAAACAACACCTACACCCCACTGCCATAAAAAATGACCCCCTGACCCACTATGAATCTCTACATTCAGTTCTGTCCCTTGGGGCTAAAAAGCTACATGTTGTATGCACTTACAAGCCCCCAAACAGTGGCCATGCCGGCCTGGATGAACAACTGAACCATACATCCAAACTCTCCAGTAAAAATGAAGTTAACTGAGTGGAGCTATTTATCTAACTGGTTAGGGAAATGCCAAGCCTCATCCGTTTCTAAAATGCAGAGCCATAATCTGCATCAACAAATCACTACGCCAACTAGAGTTGCTCCTCATTCAACCTCTAGCACCCTGATTGACTGGGTACTAGCAAATCGTACTGAATACATCCAAGCTTCTGGCACACTCACAGATTCTATCACTGACCATTCCCCTATTTTTTGCATCTGGGACTCGGCCGCACCCCCCTCTTCACAACCTCATTACATCACTTTCTGGGATTATGCTAATTTAGATACGCAACAATTTCTGTGTGACATATCTAACATTGACTGGTCCAATCTTTACAATGCCAATGATGTAGTCTGTCCTCGACATTTTTCTGACAGAATTCATGGCACTGCAGGACCTACACTCCCCTCTCATTACCCACAGAATTAAGGGGAAACAAACCAGATGGCTATAAAAGGAACTACTTGCTAAACTAAGGGCAAGGGACAAGAGCTGGAGCTGCTTTAAGTTTTCTGGTCTGCCAGTGGATTATAATACCTACAGGCAGCAGTAGAATGCCTGCAAAAAAAAAATAAGAACAGCCAAAGGCTCATACTGCAAGGGTTTATTAGTGAATGCCTTGGGAGACCCCAAAAAATTCTGGTCACACATAAAAACCTTCCTGGGGGTTACGCACTCTACCACCCCAAATTACATGCTCCTCAACAGTATTCACTGTAGCAATCCTCAGATCATAGCTAACTTTTTTAATAATCAATTCTCAGATCTAAATAAATACACATCCTCCTTCCCTGCCTAACAATACCGCTGCTCTCCTGCGACCTCCAGCCAAGAAGTCATTGGCCCCTCCTTCTACTTTAAGGCTATCATGCAACAGGAGGTCCATAATCTACTTAGTTCAATCTCAGACAGCACAGCCACAGGTTTGGACAGTTTTGAACCCAGACTGCTAAAAATAGCAGCCCTGCTCATTGCAGCTCCCATAGCCTTAGCCAAAATGTTCATACTCTATCTATGTCATAGTAGTGTCCCTGACATATGGAAGATAGCTAGGGTCACTCCTATCTTCAAAGAGGGTGACCCAAAAGACCCATCTAACTACAGACCCATTACCATCCTCTCGGTTCTGAGCGAAATCCTGGAAAAATTAGTTGCTACACAAACCATTGAATTCCTCCTCAAAAATTACCTTCTTACAACTGACCAGAATTGTTTCCACAGGGGCCATAGCACCTCCATGGCCCTGTTTAAGTTTACTACTGACTCACTGCTATGGACTCAGGCCTTCCAACTGGAGCTGTTTTCATAGGCATGACAAAGGCCTTTGACTTGGTGAACCACTCCATTGTTCTTGCCACCCTGAAGTCTTTGGGCTTCACGTATAATGTTGTCAACTGGTTCAATAATTACCTGTCAAACAGGGTCCAAGTTGTAAAATACATTTCAACCTATTCTGAGCTGGCAACAGTGAATTTTGGTGTTCCACAAGGCTCAGTTTTGGAGCCACTGATATTTTCTATATTTATCAATGACATCACCTCCAATCTTACTGCTACCTCCTCCCTCCTCTATGCTGACAATATAGTCCTATACACCAGTGCAAAAACATCTCTGACATCAATCTGCTGCTCTCCACTGACTTTCACCACACTTAAGCCTGGCTCTCACATCACACACTAGTCCTTAATGAGGCCAAAACCCAATCCGTGCAATTTGGGACACTAAACTCAAAGTCTGCCAAAATACTGTCATGGTCTCGTGCCTGGATGGCTCCCCTATTGGTTCAGTGATCTCATCTAAGTACCTAGGGGTGACACTGGACCAATCCCTAAACTTTGATCTTCACATCCAGAACTCGTGTAAATCTGTCAACTCCAAATTAGGTATAGCATAACAGACCAGATATGCACCAACCTCTGCAGTGAGGCTTGCCATTGCTCAAGGTATTCTACTACCCACCCTTACATATGGAGTTATGACCTGTGCTGCCTTACCTAAATCCAGTCTCCATAGATGGGACATCACCTATAATAATATCTGTCACTGTGCCTCCTCCTCCCATCGGCGGAAACACCACTGCCTCCTCTACTCAGATCTAAACTGGCTGTCACCAAATGCTGCTAGACATTACTCCCTAGGGTTGACTGTTGACAGTATTATGCAGCCTCAAACTCCAAAAACCTTAGCTGATCTACTTGTTCCTCAGATGTCTGACAATGGCCTATGCTTGGCTAGAAAATACCTTCTATGTGTCCCAAAAAGTAACACCACTAAAGGCACCACTGCTTTCACCCAAAAAGGAGCTCCATAGCTATCTCATCTCCTCTAATCAATGCCCTTGCTTCAGTCCCCCTTAGCACCTCTCCTACTCTCACCGCTGCACACTTGATATGCTCTCTACCTAATGCTTTGCACTTAATCCTCCCCCTGCCTATGTACTTGTCTCCCCTCCCAACTTGATGCACTTCTCCTCTTTGGCTTGTTATCTCAAAACCCTTGCCTTGTCCTACTATAACTAATTCTCTACTCCTTAGATCTTTGTAATCATTGCCAAAAAGCTCCTACTTGCAATACTCTGTGGCCTATCTCCCAAACTGTGTGAATATGTTTTTCTTTTAAGGATCTGCCTACCATATGTAATTTTGTAATTTTCCCAGCTCATTATACCTGATAGTTCCTTGCAGGTATGCGGTAGTTTGTTTTCAATGAACCTGTCACTGAACTTTGCATCATGATAATTCCTTGCAAATACATGATCTATGTCCTGCACCTGTCAACAAATTGCCTTATTGCATGTTTTGTCATGAATCACACTGTTTTGTACCTTAATCTCATCACCTTGCTTGTATTTTTACTGTAAAACCTTGTTTTGTTTCTGTGTTTTATGTAATTCAACTGTGTAACCTCACAGGCCGTGCCTGAAAGTAGTCATTTCTATGGCTAGAGCACCTACCGGGTAAACAAAAATGAAATAAATAAAAATAAATAACTTTGACTAACCCAACTAGTTCTACTAAAGAAGTATTCTGAATTTTAGATGATTATGGGCAGCTTGCAGGTTTCCATTTGAACAGGTCAAAAACAGATGGGATCGCATTTAATTATTCCTCTACTCCGGAAATATGGTAGCTGCTACCAGTCCTTTGGAATATGAATTGTATGAACTATTTAGGTATTTGGATTACAAAATGTCAGGAACATATCGATCTTCTGAATTATGAACCCTTGACACGAGCCATTTCGGATGATTTATCGTGATGGTCAATGCATCCTCTGTCCATTTTTTTGCCATCTAGAAACAATCCGAATGAATGTGTTACCTAGGTTATTATTTGTACTTTAAACTCTACCTGTTATGCCCTCAAAGACACTTATACAAGAATGGCACGCATGTCTCTGTAATTTCTTTGGAAAGGTAAGTGACCTAGAATTTGGGTGTCCATTTTATATCTCCCGAAAGCAAAGGGAAGAATTGGCTTCCCATGCTTTCAGTGGTACTCTGATGCCTGTTTACTTCGAATCATTTGTTACTGGTACAACATATGATATTAATCTTTTTGGAAAGACATTGGGCCTGATTCTAGAAGACTAGCGCAAGCCTTCACCAAAGTAGACTTGCGCCAATCACAGTTGTGACAAGGACCCTGTACCCAATTCTAGAAGGGGCAGGGTTTCTGCAGCAAAGTCCTGCAACTTGTGACATAAGGATGGCATGCCAAATGAATGGTGTACCCGATGGGCATGTCGCAGGTCGCTGCCTCGGTGGACTGTATATGTGTGTGTGCTTATAAATGATTAATAGTACAGTCATTTATGAACGCATATACACAGTAGCGCTCCTACAGAGCTCAGTCAGTGGCTGGCCGTGGTCGTGAGAGGTGGGCCATGCCAGTCACTGGCTGGGGATGTCTGGGGTGGCTGCAGGGTGGAGTGGCACTGCTGGGTGGGGGTCACTAGACTACCAGGGAGTGTGAAGTGTGCATTTACTGTACATGATGTGGCACAGAAGGGACCTGGGGTTGGGGGTCCGGGAATGGGTCAGGGGGACACAGATACCCTGTGGGGCAATATCATGTCAGCAGTCATGGTTGGGGGCCTCTGCTGCCCTGCGGGGAAATAAGAAATCAGGAGATCGGGGATGTGGGCACTGCAGCCCTGTGGGGCATTATCACTTTGGAGGTTTGGGGATGAGTGGACACTGCAGCCCTGCAGGGCTGCCACAGTATAGGAGGTATGGGGCATGGGGGCTACCACAGGCTGTTGGGGCTAGCCGTTGGCAGATCTGCACAACCCACGGAGGGGTGTAAGTACACTTACACCAGCTAAAAGCTGGCGGAACTGTACTTTGATGGATGTTCTCCAGGGGTTGTTCTAGAATAACTCCATTGGGGACTTTGTTGCTGCCCTTCTAGAATAGGGCGCAACTTCTGCTGTAAACCCACTAGTGCCATGTCACAGGGGGTTTCCGGCATATCTGCTGGCATAAGTCCACTTTGGTGCAAGTAGCCTGCTGCCTGTCACAGGCCACTTTGTAGAATACCATTTGTCACAACCAGTGTTAGGTAGTAACGTGTTACTAGTAATGCTTTACTGTAATTAAATTACATGCACTAGTAACACGTCCTAGTTACAGATTACTTACATGAAATAGTAATTCTCCCAAGTTTTTGTATAAGTAACGCGTTACTGTAATATGTTACCATATATTACTTTCAATCTTCCCTTTTCTGCACTCCAAGAACCTAAAAAAAGTGATCCAAATTTTTGAAACTTACTTCCTTGTGTGTTGTATTGTGTTGTTGCTGTATGGACTACTGCTGGTAGGTGGGTATGGCTACAAAAATGAGGTGATTCTCAGGCTCAGCCAGTGGTTGGGTGAGCATTGCTGTCAGTCCATTGCCGGAGTGATGAGGCGGAGTGAGCGAGTCAGGCTGCAGCCTTCCACGCGAGCTGTATTGGCGCCATTCACCATTTTGTGAGCAAACCGAGGTCAGAGTCTGGTACTGGGAGGAAAGAAACAGAGCGAGAGAGATCGTGGTGGGACACAGTGGGAGCAGAGCTTCAGCTTGCACTGGTTCAGTGCTGGTCCTCCGTCCTAGCCAGTAGACCGTATAGCGGAGTCTGGTGGGTCCACAACCATGGGTCAGGTGTACAAATTAAAAAAGAAGATCCCACCCTCAGCTTGAGGCTCAAGCAACTGCTGGAGAGAGAAGTCCAGCTCAGTCTCTGCATACAAGGCGGGCAGTCGGACAGTCCCGATGGGCGTGGCAAGGCAACAGACAGTCATTGACAACAATCGGCAGGGTGGGCCTGACTTCTGTGACTGGGGAGAGAGAGGAGAGGACCTGAGATGGGTCACCACCAGGCTCAGGCAGGAGGGACTTGGAGTCGATGATGACAGGAGGACACATCATCACAATAACAGCCTAGCAGGTGAGTTATTTAATTAAAAATGTGTACACTAACACTCTAACAGTCATTATAGATGTGATGAAATGAATCATATAAACCTGGTGGAGAATCTTGTACCAAGTGTGGAAAGCATGTTTAAAGAATCTAGCTAAAAACCACAATATTTATACAAAAGTATTCTTTTTTTTTGGAGGCTTATTAATGCAATAGGACAGGTGATGTGGTGGTCAGTTAGAAACAGTCAGAAGACTCAGGATCTATTTTTTTTATGTGATGCTGTATGCAGACTAGAACCATCTGTTTCTGGTTTCTGACCACCACCAGTGAGTGGCAGTTTACCTAATGCAAAAAACAGAGAATATATATTTTTTAAGCATTAAGCATTTTAGCTACCCTTATCATACTCTGACTGCTGGTACTGACTGCTGACTGCTGAGGCTGAGGGAACACAGACTACATTTAATTCCTGTGGAGATTTTTTGACGAATTTCTGTTTGTTACAAACATGCTCGCTCCACTTTTGGTACTTTTGTACTAAACAGTGTGGACCAGACTAGAGTAGCAGAGTAAATGATAATTAGGAGATGATGCATCCATGCATATGCATTTATCAGCCTGTGTAGTTGTAGGCTGTGGACCAGCGTTGTCTAGACTATACAGTGATGCATGCTGCTGGAGTGGCCGGTAGAGAGAAGTCTCAGACTGTGGCATGTTGTGATGGTCATTGGCTGATGATGGCAGTGGCAGGTTGGCAGCCATGCCAGCCTCAGGCATATTACTTGAATATGGGTGTGTCCATGTCCAGCTGTCCACCATGTGCATTCAGTTTTAGTTCTTTCAGTATCCAGTGTGAGTTTTGTATTCTGAAGAGCAGTAAGCAGCAGAGTCAGGACTCCATACTTGCTTAGTTCTCTGCTATATGGTGGGTCAGTTCTGTGCCTTTGCTGTTGGAGGAGGGGAGGGATAGATGGAGTGATGCTTGCAAGTCAGTGCTGCACGTTCACCAGGGTCAGTATGTTCCCACAAGTTCACAACATGCTAGGGCAGATTGTTGTTTTTTTCTGTAAAATTGTAACTTGCAGTGTGTGTGTACCCTAGGCTGTGTTCCCCTGCCTGCTGCTCCTGATGCCCAAAAATATATGTGGGAAATAAATGCCTGCTGTGAGTTCAGAGTAGTATATGGATGTCCAGCCAGTTCAGCTCCACTCCAGTTACACTGTGTTGTACAGCCTGATCACTATGGCACATGGATTCTTCCTGTTGCTTAATTGTTTCTGCAAAATCTGCACTACAGTGCTCACTGTCATGTACTGCCTTTGACCTGGATATAGCAGCTTTCAAGGAGCAGAGGGTGGAGGGGGGATTTCATCATCATTAGTTTTCCAGGCACTGTCTCTTTTCCTGTGCTAGCAATTTGGGCTGAGGACCCTAATGTGAACATGAGTACTTACTGAGCAGTGCAGCATCCCTCCCACCTGTGCTCTTACCCTCACTCATCTCCTTGAACAGTACTAAATGAGCATGTCTTGGTTCCCTGAAGTTGAATGTCACCCCTTCAACTATCTTATCTCTGGTAAGCCCACATGCATCCAAATATCTTTAGTGCACACCCTGTCCTTTCTCGTCCCCATCTTGGTGGCAGCACAGCCCCCCAGTTATCCTCTGTCCTTAGCTAGTCTTCTCAGTGTATTACAAACAGTATAATTATCTGTGCTGCTCAGCTCATTTATTCACTGATTTAACAAGTGACATGAACTGCCTCACCTCATTGCCCTGTGCAGGCCACCATGATGGAAGATGACTGGAGGATGTGCATTATTGGTGGTTTGTACCTGCATGTAGGCTTGTCAGGGATAATGGAGGGGGATGAGTGTCATGTACTGTTACTAAATAATATAAGGGACTCAAGACACACAGTATTCTTTTTCTTTTAGTACTGTTCAAGGGACGGGTGGTGGTAGTGCCACAGGGTACCAATAATTAAATAGATCTATTTTTTTTTTTACTTGACAAGCTTCAGCAGGGGTACATGTCACTACACCGGTGATCTGGGTTTGAAAATGAGCTCAGTTCTTCTACAGCAGGACAGTTGAGGAGCATTATGTCAATGGACAGATGCCTAGGGCACCTTATGGGATGGAGAGATGACAGAATCACCCACATCAGAAATACTGCCACCTGTACATGTACAGCTGGAAGAGCACTTGGGAACGGTGACACAGGGAGGGATGCTACACTAAAGCACTGTGTATCAAAAAAAGGACAGAGTAGGAAATAGATAGGATGAAGGAAGTCTAGATGAGGGCAACTAAAATGGTATAACATTTGGGGATGTGGAAGTTGACATGGTTTTGTTTTACCTGTTTTACCTTTACTTTCCACTACTTTAATGCTTCTTTACTATTAATTTATTCTTAGGTGGATTGAATGTTCAGAGTGAAGTTACTGGGAGAAGAAGACATATAAGGTAAGTAAGTAAGTCATATAACCACCACCACCACTGATCTTCACTCTTGAGCTGAAGGTGGAGTAGTGCACTGTGTGACTGCCTTATTATGTTACTTTTAGGGATGCTTGGGTGGTGAATGCAACTTAGAGATAAATGCATCCCATGAGCATCTGATGATCCAATTAGCAGAGCTGTGTTTGTCAGAGATGCAGTCCAAAAATCCTGATTCTATTACTAATCTTAAATCATACCATAGTGCTGCCTATTATATATATTCTATTGTCAGTCAATCAGGTCACAGTCAGTATCGCTCCTTCCTCCATACCCCTCCAGACTCACAGTCTGTATGGAATGCAGTAGAATCAATGGTGTGCAGTGGTCCCCCCCCCCCGTGTGCACCAGTCCTATATACATTCCCACATTATGTCGGACCAAGCAAGTGGCACAGCATTCTCCCCCCCCACCACCATCCACCTTCTGAGCTGTCAGCTGAGCTGTGTGTGTATGCAGCCAGACAACTGCTGATCTGCTAACAACAAGTCATTGTGGGGAGAGACACTATGGGCCATGACATGAGATTGGAAGGGGGGTACATTCAGGAGGGAAGTGAGTAGGCATTTCTTTATGGAGAGGGTGGTGACAAAGTGGAAAGCACTACCAGCTTAGGTGGTGGCATGTTGCACAGTGGAATACTTTAATAAGAAGTGGGAAAGGGCAAAAGGGAGGGTAAATGGAGGTAAAGGGAGGAGGGATGGAGGCCAGGGCAGTTGCTGAATAGGGAGCTAGATGCAATCTTGAGCAACCTAGATAGACCATGATGGCCTTTTGTTGATATGGTTTGTTTGCTGTGCAGGTGGGGGGTCATGGCAAGGCCACAGCTAGGGCAGGGGGGTAGTGAGAGAAGCACTGTTTCAAATCTAGCAGTGTATTTTTGAGCCAAGTTAATTGCAGTACATTTTTCCATTACAGAATTTGTCTGAACGTGGGCCCTTGTTCGTCACTTGTGGACTGTGGTCAACTGTGTGAACCAACCGTGAACAATGTCAACAGCTTCAGTGTCCCGTGATTTGGTCCAGTCAGTAAAGTAGCTGTCACAGAGCCTAGCGAGGTACACTTTTGTTACTTTTAATTGTTGGGTGTTGTGAATGCTTCCTTCAATTTCATCACAAAACATAGTAGGACAGGAAGGAGTGTTCAACCCCCATCTCCAGTCAACTGCCAAAACACTTAGAAGTAGTACAGCACATAATCTGCCAGTGGAGGTGAGCATGTGCTGGTCTGGTGTGGTCTGACCATCCTTATTCTGTGATGTTTGAAACTGCATTTTGCCTGACGTGTGTGATCTGTTGCCCTTAGGCACACATGATCCAATCCATCACACAGGGTAGGGGTAGTTGGAACATCACGTAATGATGATTGTCAGACTACACCAGGCCAGACCAATATATGCTCATCTCCATTCACAGGTTATCTGCTCCAGAAACTTCTAAATGTCTGCTACTTGGCTCACTGGCGACGTGCAGCAGCAAGGCAATGCACTCACACACCACTGTGCACATTTCTCATCATGTAAACTCAAGTGGATGCTGCAGTACTGGTAGTCAAAATTCAATACATGAAATGTTATTGTCTGTTAAATAATTATGAAAAGTCTGATACTGAGTAATTAGTGCATCACTGTGATGAGTTGATTATTATTCTCCCGTCCCATCCACTTCACCGCACACAGCTGTTGTGTACAGTGGAATGGAAAATAATTAATGTCCATCACAGTGATGCACTGATTACTCAGTATCAGATTTTTTTTTATTATTCTTTCTGTTTCTCCGCCTCGGCTGAGCAGACCCCCGCGATCTTCTGCTGCCATGGCCTGTACCCCCAGACCTGGTTGTGCGTGCAGGCCACACGAACCCACATACACAGGGCCCAGCCAACATCCCCCTGTACCCTGGTCAGGTGTCTCTCTCAGGTGTGAGAGTGCAGGCGTGGCCATCAGCCGCAGAGATAGCCCCCCCTAGTTTTTTTCATCCTGTTTTTTCACCCTCAGTGCAGGCATGCAGGGACATCAAGCACAGTGTGCTGATGTCTACCACACTCCGTCCTCTTGCTGGCACTGCTCTAGTAGTGCCCCCGGTCATCACCAGGGGCCAGTATAGAGTGGTGGCTCCCTTGATCCCTCCCCAGGATAGGAGAGCAGTTCTCTGGATGCTCAATCCTATCCCTTCCCTGCCAACCCCTGGCAGCCCGGGCACATGACCGAACCCGGGTTGCCAGTGTAGTATGAGGTGTGGCATCCAGATCCTCAACCCTCAGTGCCACCGGGCCAGTCCAGTATGATACTTTTAATTATACAAGCCACATAGGAAAAATTTGCTGAACACATAGAAACAGAATTTGATGGCAAATAAGGACCACTTGGCCCACCCAGTCTGCCCATTTCCCTACCTAACGGATAAGTTTCAGATCCAACAACATACCAACAGCCTACTTCCTCCTACCCCAACCCTCTAGAATTACCTTTTGACTGTTCCATGCATTCTTGAATTCTGCCAAGTGTTTTTGACTCCACAATCTCCTTAGGAAGGCTGTTCCATGCATCCACAACCCTCTCTGTGAAAAAATACTTCCTCACATTACCTCTGAGCTGTCCCTCCATTATCTTCAAATTGTTCCTCCTTGTTCTTGCACACCACTTTTTCTGAAAGATGCTACCCTCTTGGACTTTGTTGATTCCCTTGAGGTACTTGAAAGTTTCTGTCATGTCCCCCCTTTCCCTCCTTTCCTTGAGGCTATACATATTAAGCTCCTTAAGTCTCTCTTCATATGTCTTCTCATGCAGATCCTGCACCATTTTAGTTGCCCTCCTCCGGATTTCCTCCATCCTGTTTATGTCTTTGTGGAGATTGGTTCTCCAGAACTGCATGCAGTACTCCAGATGGGGTCTCACCTAGCTGTCTGTACAGAGGGAAAACAACTTCCTGTTTTCTACTGGTGATGCCTTTCCCTATGCATCCCAGTATCCCCCCAGCCCTCCTTACTGTCCTCTTACATTGTTTTCCCACCTTTAGGTCATCTGATATGACTACCCCCTGGTCCCTTTCCATTTTTGTTGTCATTAGTATCTCCTCCCCCCCCCCATTGTGTACACTTCCCCTGGGTTTTTGCTTCCCAGGTGCATTACTTTGCACTTCTTAGCATTGCATCTAAGCTGCCATACATTTGACCATTCCTCCAACCTTGCCAAGTTCCTTCTTATCCTTTCCATGCCACCTTGTGTATCAGCCCTGTTGCAGATCTTTGTGTCATCTGTAAAGAGACATACTTTTCCTTCCAGTCCCTCTGCAATGTCACTTATAAAGACATTGAAAAGGACTGGTCCTAGTACAGAACCCTGCGATATACGTTTATTATACAAAAAAAGAGAGAGACAGACACATGCTTTTGGGGGGTATTTTTGATTTCTTTACGAGTACAAAAAATTTACTTACTGTCTTGTAAGTAACACATGACAAACACCAATGTTTAGACAGATTCAGGAAATGCAAGCTGTGCAACAGACTACAGTATCATATTATATCATGAGTCATGATGAAAAATGTATTCCTGGTTTTTAATTTACAGAGAACCAAAGAATTGATCTTTCACCACAAAAATTAACTTTGTATCAGAATACTAGTTTGAGTCAACATCTTATGCTGTTATTAATGCATAAAAATGTGTTTTGTTTGCAGGTAAAATATATGGTGTCATTGTATTGTCATTTTCATACAGGCTATGCTGTACTTGGTTCCCTCCTCCTTCACACTGGGATAATCAGGAGTTCAAATAACATTAACCAAATGATAGTTGGGGGGACAATGTCACAGAGTTCAGATAATAGAGTGGTATGGCCTGGACAATTAGGGTTCAGCTAATTGAGAGAGATTGTGCTGTACTAGTTAGAACAGATGTGGCGGAGCACTGTGTTGATTGTGCATACCATAGCTCTTCTTATTTGTCATTTTTTCAAAGGTGCCTGAGAAACAGAACTAACTATCCAAGTATCCATCATCATCCAGACCTTCAGGCTTCAGCAAGACTAAAGCAGATATCACAGACAGAACTCAGAAGATACATAGCAGGCACCCCATTTCATTGCATCAGGCCAGTAAAAACAAGGACAGTATTATTGACATTTTCACATTGTGTTATTCATACAGTGTGAGCATTAGTCTTGAAAGCACATTTTCTGGAGCTGGAAGGACACTACTTCTTTATTCAACTGCGAGCTGTGTGAGAAATTCTATATTGCACTTGATATCCGCAATAAACGTGCACTTTTACTTAATTCTGTGGGAGGTGAAACTAACTACCCTTGGTAATTGCTTTTCATTCACATATTTATTTAGTGTTTAACCAAGAAGGGGCTTGCAAACTCTGTTTATCTTGTTAGTAACTAGAAGGATTTAAATACTGCATTTGGGTAGAGTCATTGGAGGTAGCTAGATTGTCTACTAGGATTTTCTGACAGTTAAACTATTTTTAAATGAATTACAGGTGGCTGAGGAGTTGAAAAGAAACTTGCAAACTCTGCTTATCTTGGAAGTAACTTCATAAGTGTTTGAATACTGCATTTTGGTTGTCCTTGGGGTAGCTGGATTGACTACTAGGATTTTGGGACAGAAAATATTTTAAATAATTTACTGGTGCGTAGGGTTTGTGATAGTTAAACCTTTTTAACAAAGTTACTGTGGTTAAGGGTGGTCAAGAAAAACCTGCAGTGTGAATTGAGTGTGCTGTAAAACCTGCAGTGTGAATTGAAACACAGACAGCCTTAGGGGGCAGGACATGGTTTTCAGACCAAACAGGTTGTATTGGAACAGGAAGGGCTACATCATAACCATTGGCAACAAATTGCCCTGGGTGGAGATATCCAGACTAGATCAGATTACTATAAATTACTGGAGGCTGCAATTTTTAAAGACACAAAAGCACATTTTCTGGAGCTGGAAGGACACTACTTCTTTATTCAACTGCGAGCTGTGTGAGAAATTCTATATTGCACTTGATATCCGCAATAAACGTGCACTTTTACTTAATTCTGTGGGAGGTGAAACTAACTACCCTTGGTAATTGCTTTTCATTCACATATTTATTTAGTGTTTAACCAAGAAGGGGCTTGCAAACTCTGTTTATCTTGTTAGTAACTTCAGAAGGATTTAAATACTGCATTTGGGTAGGTCATTGGAGGTAGCTAGATTGTCTACTAGGATTTTCTGACAGTTAAACTATTTTTAAATGAATTACAGGTGGCTGAGGTAGAAAAGAAACTTGCAAACTCTGCTTATCTTGGAAGTAACTTCTATAAGTGTTTGAATACTGCATTTTAGGTTGTCCCTTAGGGGTAGCTGGATTGACTACTAGGATTTTGGGACAGAAAATATTTTTAAATAATTTACTGGTGCGTAGGAGTTTGTGATAGTTAAACTATTTTTAACAAAGTTACTGTGGTAAAGGGTGGTCATAGAAAACCTGCAGTGTAAACAGGAAAGAACAGTCTTTCAAGCAACAGAGGAGGTGGATCTAGGTTTACGTTTGTTTGTTACAATTCTTAACATTTTCAATGCAGGAAGAGTTTAAATCACAGCTGACTTATTTTGGGGCTGACAGCTTTCAGAGCACAAACCACCAGGCCTGTTTTGGGGCTGGGGAGGTTTACCTGTCTCTGACTTGGATGTGTGGATTTTTCTCTGTTTGATTAGCAGGGTATTTTCTCTGTCAAATTGTTGTGTAGGGCATCTTGCTGACAGGAAGGCACTCATTGCAGCAGTGAGTCAGAGCTTTTAGCTGATTGTTTTGTGAGGGCACAGTTTAGGCCCAACCCTTTCCCACCCTCACCCACCACCCCTGGAAATAGTTCCTTTATACCTGGGGTTCTGACATCATTCCCTCAAGGTGCAAGGTGCATATCACTGTCATATCCTCTCTAGCACACTGCACTGACAATGTAAACATACACATTGTATTATATAAATATATATATATATATATATATATATATTTCTATATTACAAACCAATAACACACACACACACAAAAAAATATGGGAGTAGTGCAATTTAATGGCTGTGGGGCAGCAGTCTTCCAGGAGTATTTCTGGAGGCTGAGATGCTGCCCTATTTGCAGACAACTCTCTGCCCTGAGGGAGGAAGTTGCCCATCTTCAGGCCACACTGGACAGTAGTAAGGGACCTTCCCCAGCCACACTGGACAGTAGGAGGAACCTCCCCATCCAGGAAGCACCAGAGCCACCACCACTACCTCAGAGGTTGCGAGAAAGCACAGCAGTTGGACCACAGTGGGCTCAGGAGGGTGAGGATGGTGGAACAGAGGCACACCAGTCAGTTGTTCCACACACAATCCATACACCATGCTGGGGAGCATGGCTCCCCTATGGATGCACCTGCAGAGGAGATTAAGGAGGCTGAGGACAACTGTCACAAGGGAGGCCCACAGGAAGGAGGCAGAGGACACAGCAAGGAAAGGAAGGAGCTCCTGGTGGTGGACTCAGTTATTAGTGGGATAGAACTGGGGGGAGCAGGGAAAACTGAAGTAAGGTGCCTGCCTGGTGCTATGGCTTGGAGAGACAGGAAGCGCATCCTCAGGATCACAAGAACAGCTGCACGGGAATCTGAGCTGGACATCATTGTCCACCTAGGGACAAATGACTTGGCTAATCATGAGATTAGAGCAGTGCAGAAGGACTTTGTAGAACTGGGGTGGGGCCTAAGACAAGTAGCACACACAATATCCTTCTCTGAAGTGCTGCCTGTCAATGGCATGAGTGAGGCGGTACTTTGCACCATGCAGTTCATGAATGGTTGAAAAATGGTGTGGAGCACAGGGTTTGGCTTCATTGGGGACTGGGGTTCCACCTGGAGGGACACCAGCCTATACTAGCAGGATGGTCTGCATCTGTCCAGGAAGAGACAAGAATCTTTTGAGCAATCGGTTTAAATGCTTCATTGGCAAGCTTTTAAACTAGTCAAGGGGGAAGGCACTGATAAGCAGCAGGAAAATCCCAGCCTCTCCATACAAAACAGGGTACTAAATAAGAAAAAGACCAAGGTAGACAGGTCAGTGTGGGATGCTGCAAAAGAAGGTAAAGCCATCAAAAAATGGAGAGCAATGAGTACCAATGCCTGTAGTCTGAGTAACAAGCTTCCTGAATTAGTGGCCTTGATGGAGGAGGAACATCTGGATATCGTGGCAGTCACAGAAACATGGTACACACAAAACAATGACTGGGACATAAATATACCAGGATACACTATCTACAGGAGGGACAGGGAGAGTAAAAGAGGAGGAGGAGGAGTAGCTCTTTACATAAGGGAAGGAATCAAGGCAACAGAACAAAAGGGAAAACAGGGAGGAGAAGAAGCACTGTGGGTAAATTTGGAGACCGGCAATGGCACCACAATCCGCACAGGGGTTGTATACAGACCCCCTTCTCAGGGGGAGGAAATGGACAAGGAAATGATAGAAAGAATACTTAGAATGGCAGAAAAAGGGGAGATATTGCTGATGGGTGATCTGAATATGCCAGATGTTAACTGGAATGCAGTTACAGCAGCCACTTCAAAGAGTGGGGTTATTCTAGATGCCCTACAAGGGAACATGCCTTAGACAGCTAGCATTGGAGCCCACTTGAGGAGAACAATCTTAGACCTGGTTCTCTCCAATGGAGATGAAGAGAGATCACAGATGAAAGTTGGTAGCCATCTGGGAACTAGCGACCATCGAACAGTATGGTTCACAATAAACACAGCAATAGAGTCAAGCCATACAAGGCAAAAGTACTGGACTTTAGGAGGGCTGACTTTGCCAAAATGGGTGAGTGCCTAAGGAATGCACTAGCAAATGGGCAGGAAGGAGGGTGGAAGAACAATGGGAATAATAAAACTGCCATCACAGAGGTAACAAGCCTTTGTGTGAAGCAAATTAACAAAACAAAGCGATGTAAGAAACCACTATGGTTCTCAAAGAAGTGGCAGTGAAGGTTCAAGAGAAAAAGCATTCAGGAAGTACAAGGAATCTGACAGAAGGAGCAGGACAGGGAACTGTATCAGTTAAAGCAAAAGGAAGCTGGGAAGGCAGTCAGAACAGCAAAGGACCAAACCGAGGAAAAGATAGCCAACTCTGTTAAGAAGGGGATAAAACCTTTTATAGGTACATCAGGAGCGAAGGAAGACCAAGGAGGCTAGTGAGGCTTAATAAAGAGGAGGGAGGATGGGCAGAGGGTGACTGTGAAAAGCAGAGATACTAAACAAATATTTTGCTCAGTATTTACAAAGGAAGTGGGGAGGTACCTAAAACAAACAGTAGAAACACTCTGGATACAGAAGTTGATACCAGCCCAATTACAGAAGAAAGGGTTCTCAAAGAACTCTTAAAACTGAAGGTGGACAAAGCAATGGGGCCTGATGGAATTCATCCCAGAATTCTAAAAGAACTAAGGGTAGAACTAGTGACACCACTGACTACCCTCTTTAACAAATCATGGGAGGATGGGGTGGTACCCGAGGACTGGAGAAGGGCAGATGTGATTCTCCTTCACAAAAGTGGGAGAAAGGCAGAAGCAGAAAACTACAGGCCTGTTAGTTTAACCTCAGTGGTAGGGAAAATGATGGAATCACTTCTGAAGGAAAGAATTGTTGAGTATCTAGAGGCCAGAGGGGCTCAGGACCCAAGGCAGCATGGATTCATAGCGGGAAGGTCATGCCAGACAAATCTGATACATTTCGTTGACTGGGTGACCAAAGTAGTAGATCAGGGAGGGGCTGTGGACATGGCCTGCCTAGACTTTAGCAAGGCATTTGACACAAGATTAATATACAAGTTAGCCAGCCTGGGAGTGGGTCCCAAGAGGACAGCCTGGGTAAGGAATTGGCTGGAGAATAGGACACAGAGGTAATAGTAAATGGAGTCCACTCTGAAGAAAGGGGGTTACAGGTGGGGGTACATGAGGGTTCAGTATTAGGACCGGTCCTCTTCAATGTCTTTATAACGATATTGCAGAGGGACTGGAAGGAAAAGTATGTCTCTTTGCAGATGACTCAAGATCTGCAACAGAGTTGATGCACAAGGTGGGGTGGAAAGGATGAGAAGGACTTGGCAAGGTTAGAGGAATGGTCAAATGTATGGCAACTTAGAATCAATGCTAAGAAGTGCAAGGTAATGCACCTGGGAAACAAAAACCCAGGGGAAGAGTACACAGTGGGGGGTGAGATACTAACAACAACAAAAATGGAAAGGGACCTGGGGTAGTCATATCAGATGACCTAAAGGTGGGCAAGCAATGTGAGAGGGCAGCAAGGAGGGCTGGGGGGATACTGGGATGCATAGAGTGAGGCATCACCTGCAGAAAACAGGAAGTTATTATCCCTCTGTACAGACAGTTGGTGAGACCCCATTTGGAGTACTGCATCGCAGTTCTGGAGCCCAATCTCTGCAAGGACATAGACAGGATGGAGGCTGTCCAGAGGAGGCAACTAAAATGGTGCAAGGTCTGCACCGGAAGACATATGAAGAGAATTTAAGGAGCTGAATATGTATAGCCTCAAGAAAGAAAGGGGAGACATGATAGAAACTTTCAAGTATCTCAAGGGAATCAACAAAGTCCAAGAGGGTAGCATCTTTCAAAAAAAGAGGTGTGCAAGAACAAGGGGGCACAATTTGAAGATAGAAGGGGGGCAGCTCAGAGGTAATTTAAGGAAGTATTTTTTCACAGAGAGGGTTGTGGATGCATGGAATGGCCTTCCAGAGGAGGTTGTGCAGTCAAAAACAGTGGTGGAATTCAAGCATGCATGGGACAGTCATAAGGCAATTCTAGGGGGTGGGGGTAGGAAGAAGTAGGCTGCTGGTTAACTAGGATCTGCAGCTCATCCAATAGGTAGGGAAATGGGCAGACTGGGTGGGCCAAGCGGTCCTTATCTGCCGTCAAAATCTATGTTTCTATGTAAGTTATTGCAATCACTCAGAATTTCTAACACCAAGACCATGATTGTTTTCCATGTCTCCATGTTAGTAGTCTTGGGCTGGCTCATTTAGTGTTTATACATAATGGAGTTTGCCCTTTAAGGGGCAGACCAGGTTGTCCTGGTGCACCCCTTCCCTCCGTCATGGAATGGTTGTGCTCAGGAGGGGAGGGGGTAGGAAGGGAAGGGGCTAAGGGCCAGAACAATGGACAGGTAACAGGAATGGGAGGGGTGAAGGGAGGTACATAAGTGACAGCACAAGGGGGCCTCAGCCACTTTTTGTGGAGTTTTTGATTTTACTGAAGCTGCAGCATGTCAGATTGGCATAATTGTTGGTGGAGGTTTGTGCACCAGGATAAAACAGGTAAAAAAAAAAAAAGAATAATGAGGTTTGGATGTGTTTTAAAAAAAAATGTATATAATAATGAAAGGAGAAAGACATGTTAAGGGGGCCACGTGGTTGACTATTGGAAGTCTGCATATAATAGAGTAGGAGAGAAGCACTTTACAGCATTAGGATGAGATGGATGCTAGTAGTTTTTAAAAAAAAAAAAGAAAAATTCTTGTGTGTGTGTGGGTTTTGTGGTTAATTACATGGCTTAGCAAGGTATGAGGTAGTCCTGAAGCGCTAAGAACAATAGCGAGTTGGAGAAAGCTACGCCTGCGCTAGCTGAGGAGATGTTTGGACAAAAGACCAAAAGGTAGCGCTCCTGTAACGAGCAGGTTCAGAAGAGAAAAGAGCATTGTAGCGCATGGCTGGAAGTAATTATGGACAGCAAGCAGTGGCGTTTTGCTGGCGTTGACAAAGCGAGGGAGAAGATCAAAGGACAAGGCTATTCAAGCCATAAAGGAGCATTTTGTAGTGTAGGGCTGGATTGATGGGACAACAAGCAGTAGTGTTTTTTGTTGGCATTGGACTAGCGAGGGTGTGACTGAGGGCAGGGCTATGTAAGCCCGAACGGAGCATGGTAGTGCATTAGAAGTTGTGGAGCAACATGGAGAGGGGTTTTGGCTGGCGTGGGCTTAGCAAAGGATTGTGATTGGAGGCTAGGGCTATTTAAGCCAAAGGAAGCATTGTAGCTCAGGGCTGGAAGTCCTGGGGGCAACAAGCAGTGATGTTTTGGTGGCGTGGGGCCTCGCGAGGGAGGCGACTAAAGGAACAAAGTGTTTAATGGATCAGAAAGCGAATGAGCAGGTAGAAGCACATGGCTGCAAATTTGGGATAGCAAGAGGGGGATTTTGGCTGGCATGGCCTAGCGAGGTAGGCATTTAAAGGGCAGGGTCATGGAGAAAGGAGTACAGAAAACGGAGTGATGATGGTAGCACATGGCAAAAGGGAAACACTTTGCGGCCCTGTTTTTTGGCCGAGGGAGGTCCAAGGAAACGTGGTTACTGAGCATGGCGGGGAGACCAGAATGGGGAAGAGGCCCAAACAGAAGGGCTTGTGTGGGGGCTGACACAGGCTGCCACATGGCGCAACGGCGCATGCCATGGGTAGGCCACGAGGCAAGCATTTTTTGGGGGGAATGGGGCGAGGGGTTTTAGCCATGAGGATGAGGTTTTTGGGGGATTTTGCCACTAAAGGGCTAACAAAGAGAGGCCCAGTAAAGGGAGGAGCTGAATCATGCTATAGCGACCCGCGGCGTGACGTCACATGCCGTGTGATGATCACGAGGACAAGGGGAAAGGGAGGAAAAGGAACAGAAGGTGTAGGGAAAAGAAAAAAAGACAAGAAAAGTGGGGGATTTGCGCAGGAGAGGCTGGCTAATGGGGGAAAAGGGGGGCCACGAGGCGCACACAGGCTGCTGGGCCGGGGGAGCTTCCCCACCCAAAAGGTCCTCAGGGCAGCCTCCAGTTGGGGCTGATTAAGTGGAGAGTGAAACTCTTTAAGAAAGGAGAGTATGCATACCCCAGCGGCGCACAGGGAAGAGGCATTTTCATTAAGGAAGGCAGCAAAGGCTGCTGGTGGCCCATGAGTGGGCATGGGAGAAACAAGGGGATGAAAAAAAGGGGGCATACGGGTATGGAAGCTAAAAAGAGGTTATAAAAAAAACCTCAGGAGCGCAAGGATACAAAAGAAAAAGGAGGCACTCGAGAACAGAAAGGAGAGTGGAGCAGGCACGAGGGTGCAAAAAAAAGGGGGGACACAAATATGTGGTAATATAGGTGTAAAATAACTCTTGTTCTTTTCCTGTAGTTGTCTTCACAGAGAAAAGCGAAGGAAGTGGCACCAAAGAAAAGCAAACCGTCAAAGGAGGACGCCTACAGGGCCATAATCAAATTGGCAGAAAAGGCCAACCGAATGTGGGAACTGGTGGAAGGGGGAGGAACCAGGGAGACCCAGGAGAAAAGGAAAGCGGGCCCAGAAAAAGGAGGCAGAGGGAAACGACCAGCCGAAGGGCCACGTAGCCCCACTAGGGTACCACCGCTTGCAGTGGAAACCCCCAGGTTGACTGATCCAGTAACTCTGCAGCCTATAGACTTGGGAACACTAGTACCTCCCCCCGATCAAGGCAGAATCTTCCCTGGTGAACCCGGGCCAGATCCCCAGAACGTGGTTTTTCCTCCACAAACAATAGTAGTTCACCCTCCTCCTCAACCACAGGGAGAAAAAATGGGGCATCTGGAAGATGCCAGGCAGTGGGCCCAGACAAGGCTACAGGTAACGCACCCAATGCAGTGGGAGATAGTATAAAGGAATACATAGGTCAAATTGTATCGGTGCTGGGGACAGAAGGGTTAGGGCAGATGGAATCGGCTCTGGTGGAGATTAGGACAGAGAAAGAGGTGCCAAAAAGTAATGAAGGGAGTGAAGAAAAAGAAGGGAAAGGTACAAGGGAGATAGATGCACCCAGGATGAGGATAGGAGAGCATGTCCCACTGGCCACGAAAGAGAAAATATGGAAAGAGGAGTATGTGGATATATTCGCTTTGGTGAGCCGGGAATCGGCAGCAAAATATGAGGAGGCTGAGAACATAGGTAGGAGTGAAATGGCAGCAGCAATAGTGCTTTTGGGGAAAAAGGAGGAGGACAAGTTCATGAAGGGAAAGACCTGGGACGGATGGTTTATAGGTTTTGCCACTTTCTCAACCATTGTCTTGGAGAACAGGCCGGAGCTGGGCATCCCGCTCATCACGTATCCTTGATAATAAGAAGGGCAAAGGCTAAAGGCAGGGTGGGGTGGCTATACTATGACAAAGTTTTTCGACAGAGAATGGCAACATTCAGGGATGTGAGATGGGACACAAAGCAGCTAGATTTATGGACAGACTACATCACTGATCAGTCCTCAACCGAAGGGGAATGGGGGAAGAAAGGGTCGACACCCCAGAGATGTTGTTGGGCCTACAACAGGGCCTTTTGCTCTTGGTCTCAATGTCGTTTTCAGCATGCTTGCTCAAAATGTGGTGGAGGACACCCAGCGAGCAGATGCAGGATGGCATGGACCCAAGGGGCACAGGGACACGGGAGACAAGGGAGAGGTCAACAGTTCTTTCGGGAAGGACAGGGGTTTAAAAGGCAGACATGGAATAAGGGTGGGAGGGGCAGAGGGAACATGAGCAGGGGGGTCAGAATCACTGATCAGAAGAACTCTGCACAAGACGGAAGGGAGGGACTGGGGAACAGAATGGGGGGGATGGACAAGGAGCAGTTCAGGGTAGCTAGAACCCCCATCAATTTAGAGGCATGGACAGCCTGTTTGGACAGATATCTGAACAGAAGAGTGCGGAAGATGATTATACAAGGTTTTAGCACAGGGTTTTCACTACAGTGTGTGGGGCCCAGGCAAGCGAGAGAGGCCGGCAACCTGGGATCGGTTAAAGGAAAGGAGAAAATGTTGAGACAGAAGATAGAGAAAGAAAAGGCAGCAGGGAGGGAATAGGGACCATTTGACACCCCCCCTCTGCGAGATATGCGGATTTCACCATTGGGTTTGGTACCCAAGAAGCAAGAGGGAGAGTACAGGGTGATTCACCACCTGTCTTATCCAGAAGGGAATTTGGTAAATGACTTCATCGGGGAGGAACACAGTAGAGTGACATATGCCACACTAGAAGATGCAGTTCGGATAATCCGGGCTACTGAGGATGCATGGATGGCAAAGACAGATATTGAGTCTGCTTTCAGACTGCTGCCGGTCAGGAGAGAAGACTGGGCTCTATTGGGTTTTAAAATTGGGGAGCAGTATTATTTTGACAAATCCATGCCAATGGGATGTTCCATAGCTTGCGCGACATTCGAAGCATTCAGCAAGTGTTTGCAATGGATATTCCAGGAAAAGAAGGGTTATAGAATGGTCATTCATTATCTGCATGACTTCCTTTTCTTTGGGTGGGGAAAAAGGGAGACACAGAGGATGCTGGGCAAGTTTCAGGAATTATGCAGGGAGCTAGGGGTGCCACTGGCACCGGAGAAAACAGAAGGGGCCAGCAGGGTGATGGAGTTTCTGGGGATTGAGATAGATACCCCAAAAGAGATATTCAGGCTGCCAGTCAACAAAGTGAGGAAACTGAAGGAACTGATTCAAGTACACACCAGCAGGAGAAGGGTACAGCTGAAACAAGTTCAGCAAGTACTGGGGCACCTGAACTTTGCCTGCAGGGCCATTGGATCAGGGAGGGCATTCACAAAGAAGTTAGCTAGAGCTACAGCAGGGGTCACCAGACCACATCACTGGGTGGACCTGACAAGAGGTGTCAGAGAAGATTTTGGGATATGGGAGGAATTCCTGAAGGAATATAATGGCTGTTCATTCTGGCAAGAAGAGTGGGTGTACAACACAGACCTCGATCTCTACACAGACGCAGCCGGGGGGTTTGACATGGGGGGGTTACCTGAGGGGCAGGTGGTTTGCTGAACCATGGCCTGATAGCTGGGTAAAGGATGGGAAAATAAGAGATACAACATTGCTGGAAATCATGCCCATATGGGCATGTACCCTGGTCTGGGGGAGGAACTAGGGGATCAGAAAGTGACATTCTGGTGTGATAATAGAACAGTGGTAGAGGTCCTAAACAACAGGGGAGCCAGGTCAGAGACAGTCATGGAAGTATTACGACATTTAGTTTTAAGGGCTTTGCAGCTGAACATGTCATTCAGAGCAAAACATATAGAAGGGGTACACAATACCCTGGCTGACAGCATTTCCCGTCTGCAGCAGGACTGTTTCCGGAGGCTGGTGCCTGCAGCAGAGGAACAAAAAACACCCATACCAACGAACATCTGGGATGTTGGCAAGAAGGAGCAGAACTGTTGTTTCGCAGCTCATGGGCACCTCAGACTCTGAGGGCTTATGATGGGGCCTGGCTGGTGTTTCAAACATTCAGGGCTGAGCACCAGATGGAGGTAAGTGGGCCATTCACAGAGGAACAGTTGGGAATGTTCACCGTGGAACAGTTATGAAAAGGGACCACCCACACCACAATGGGGGTTTATCTGGCAGGGATTAGTGTTATCTGCAGCCTAATGGGGTGGAAAGACCTGACAAAATCATTGTTCATCAAGAGAATGATGGAAGGATGGGGTAGGTTAAAACATGGGCCAGGAGGTAATAAGAGGCCAAAAGGGGAGCAGTGGTGAATAAAGTTAAAGGATGTGCTCCCAGTAATATGCAGATCAAAGGCCTAGGCCCAGCTATTTCACACAATTTATGTGATAATGTTTGCAGGGGCCATGAGAGTGAGTGAGGTGGTAGGCCATGGGAAAGGAGACAAGGAAGGAGGCTTGGAATGGGACGATGTAAGCTGGGGAGTGAAAGAGATATGGATCAAGATCAGGAGGTCAAAAATGGATCAAAGAGGACAAGGTTGCATAGTGACACTGAAGGGGCAGGTAGAGGTTGCAATATGCCCAGTACAGGCTCTGTGGGCTTTCACCGTAGAGCATGGGACTAGGATGGGAAAGTTATTTGTGCATGGTGATGGGAAAAGGGTCACCGGCTACCAAGTCACAGCATTGCTTAAAAAGGGCATGCAATTCATGAGGGAAGACCCGGCTAATTATTCATCCCATTCCCCACAGATCGGGGCTGCCTCACAGTGGGCAGCTATGGGAGAATAGGTGAATGACATTTTGGAAAAAGGCAGCTGGCGGTCTGCCAGTTATAAGAGATACATTAGAGTACTGAAGTAAAAAAAAAAAAAAATTGAAGGTGGTGCTCCTGGTTGGAATTGCAGGTCTGGGTGGGGCAAGAAATGGAAAAGTTAGGGGGAGGGCAAAAAATATGTGGGGGATAATATGGTGATGACACTAAGAGCATGTGTAAAATAATTAATTTTCATTGAACCCCATAGGTAGAGGGAGGATCATGGAAGTCTGGATCTGTGATCATTTCTTTATTTATTGGGCTGGAAAAAGAGCAGAGAAGAAGGCTGGGGGAAAGCAGTTGTACCAAGATGTGAAACAGTGTAGGTTGGTCTGGCATGGCATACGGGGGATGAGATGGGCACAGCTGCTTCCCACCTTGAAGGAACTCAAAGGACGGCACCCCAGTCCAGACTTAATTATTATACATCTAGGGGGCAATGACCTTGCAGGCAGGCCAAGGGTAGACACATACTTACAGATAAAAAGGGATCTAGGGGCAATACAACAGTGGTGGCCTCAGGTGTGCCTCACCTGGTCAGATATGATACCAAGAAGGGTGTGGAGGCAGGAACACAGCCATAGGGCAGTGGAGAGGGCCAGGAGAAAGATGAATAGAAGGGTGGGGACATTGGTAAGGCAGATGGGAGGACAGGTGATGCTGCGGGGGGGGGTAGAAGAATGGGTAGAAGACTTCTACAGGTCAGACAGCGTACACCTGTCAGACCTAGCCATAGACATGTTCAATACAGAAACAGTGGGCTTTATAGAAGCATGGAGGAAACGTGCAAAAACTGGGAAATAAAAAAAAAAAGGATTTTCCCTGAGGTAAGGGAGAATGATACCCTAAGTATGGGGAAGCCAGCCACCCAACGCAAGCTGGAGACTGGCTAGTGGGGAAAAAAGGGGGGGGAGGAGGCGAGGGCAAAAAACAAAGGAATAACGCAAGAAGAGGAAGAAGAAGATGAAGGAGAAAGCAGTCTCTGTTTTCACCATTACCTAGTGGAAAAGGAGAAGAAGGCACCCAGGTTTTCACCTGGGGGAGGGATAATCAGAGACTGATATATGGATGGAAATACATTTCTGAAAATATGATAATAAAAGAAATGGAAAATGGAATATGGAATTATGAATAAAAATAAGTTAATTGCCAATCTGAGCACAACAACAAACAATGGTCTCTGTCTTTTGTGAGGGAAAAGGAGGGGGGAATCCGGGACAATGGAGTTTGCCCTTTAAAGGGCAGACCAGGTTGTCTTGGTGCACCCCTTCCCTCCGTCATGGAATGGTTGTGCTCAGGAGGGGAGGGAGAAGGAAGGGGAGGGGCTAAGGGCCAGAACAATGGACAGGTAACAGGAAGGGGAGGGGCGAAGAGAGGTACATAATGGACAGCACAAGGGGGCCTCAGTCACTTTTTGCTGGAGTTTTTGATTCCTTCCACCCACCCTACTAGGCAGAGCAAGAGGGGAAGAGAGTCAAGATGGACTGTATGGTGGGTCTGTCAAGGTGGATGACAGATGCATCCGGTTGGACAGTTTGGACTGCCAAAGGTAGATGGGAGGTGATAATATGGCGTCATGACATCCCGCCTATGCACCCAGCATGCAGCTGGCCCTCCCTGCAGCCTTAGTACTCTACTTTGACATTTTCAGGTCATCTGAAATTATACCCCCAGGTCTCTTTCTTCCCTGGTGACTGTCAGCAATCCCCCCCATCCTGTAGCTTTCCCCAGGGTTTTTCTGTCCTAGGTGATTGATCTTGCACTTCTTAGAGTTAAACTTTAGTTGCCACTCTTCAGACCATTTTTCAAGCTTCCCCAGGTCCCTTCCCATTGTCTCCACCCCTTCTGGCATATCTACCCTTTTGCAGATCTTGGTGTTGTCTGAAAACTGGAAAATCTTTCCCTCCAGCCCTTCCACAATGTTGCTAATGAAGACGTTGAACAGGACTGCCCCAAGGGCTGATCCCTGAGGTACTCCGCTGGTCACCCCCTCTCCCCTGATTGTATCCCATTTACCACCACCCTCTACCTCCTATCTGTTAGCCAGGTCCTAACACAGTTTATCACCTTATGCCCCATACCTAGACTACCCATTTTGTTCACCAGCCTCTTATGTGGGACAGTGTTATTGAACGCCTTGCTGAAATCAAGGTAGGCAACATCCACCGCCCCCCATTTACTTTCTTCATCACCCAGTCAAATAAATCTACTAGATTTGTTTGACATAACCTACCTTCTGTGAATACATGTTGCCTCATGTCCTGGGCACCACTGAATTGCAGATTTCCCACTATACTTTCCTTTAGCATTGCCTCCATGAGCTTCCCGACAACTGAAGTGAGACTGACCAGCCCATAGTTCCCTGCTTCCTCCCTACTGCCAGATTTGTGTAGAGGCACCACATGCACCCTCCTTCAGTCCTCTGGAACCACTCCTGTATTTAGTGACTTTGTGCACATGGTTGCCAGAGGCGATGTGAGATCTCTTCACAGTTCCCTCAGAATCCTCGGGTGTATGCCATCTGGCCCCATCGCCTTGTCCACCTTCAGTTTTGTGAGCTCCTTCAGGACTCTGTCCTCTGTGAATGGACTGGTCCACTTCCCCCCCTTTACATACGTTGCCAAATTGTGCTCCCTGAACATCCTCCTCTTCAGTGAAGACTGAACAGAAATATTTATTCAGTATTTCCACCTATTCTAGGTCCCCCTCTCTACAATCCCCTTCCTCTCCCTTGAGTCTTACAATCCCCCTGATTTTTCTTCTTTCACTGATGTACCTATGGAATGTCTTATCCCCTTTCTTTACCATCTGAACCAATCCTTCCTCAGTCTGCACCTTTGCCCTCCTAACAGCCTTCCCTGTCCCTTAGACATTCCAGGTACACCTCCCTGTCATCTTCTCTTTGGTTCTCCTTGTAGTTCTTGAAAGTTGCCCCTTTAGCCCTTACCCTGTCTGCCACCTCTTTTGAGAACCATAGTGGCTTCCTCCTTCCCTTCTCTTTGGATACCAATCTGATACATTGGTTTGCAATTCCAGTATGGCTCTTCCACCCCCTCTCCTACCACCCTCTTCTCCAGGACAAATTTGATACTTCTTCCCATTTCAGTGAAGTCCACCTTCCTGAAATCCAGAACCCTCGCCCTTGTGTGACTTGAGTAATTCCTTGTCTCCATGTTAAACCACCCTATGTGGTGGTCACTGGATCACAGTTGTCCTTCTTCCTGGACCTCTGCAGTTCTGTCCCTGTTGGTCAATACTAGGTCCAGAATCGCCCTGTCTCTGGTGGGATCAAGCTGTTTGAAGGAAATCCAGAATGCCTCTACTTCTGGCTGAAGTAGATTCCTGGGTGGTCCAATCCACTTCCAGTATATTGAAACCCCCCAGCAGCACAACTTCACCTTTTGATGCCATCCCATGCATCTCATCCACTAGTGCCCTGTCAACTTCCTCACCCTGTGATGGAGGCCTGTAGATCACCCCTGTGTGTATTGCTGCACCATTGCCAGGTTCAAAGGTGACCCACAGTGCCTTGGCCTCCCCCTGTCCCTTACAACTCTGTCACCTTTATATCTTCTCTAACATACAGAGCCACCACCCTCCTTTTCAGCCCTTCCTATCTCTCCTGAACAGAGCATAATCTTGTACATTTATGTCCCACCCAAGATTTTCAGTGTACCATGTCTCAGTTATTGCTACTATGCCCAGGTCTGCCTCTGCTATCAAGGCCTCCAGGGATGGGATTTTTTTTCCAAGGCTGAAGACATTGGTTATCATGGCTTTCCATGTTTTGCTTCTCATCCTCCCTCTGCCCCGGTTTTCTCTCTCCTGCTTCTTCCTTTTTCCCTCTGAATTTTTCTTGTGTGGGCCCGATACTCCGGTTTCACTCTCTCTGACTCCTTCAGTTGTCCCTGATTTCAAATTATTATCCTGTTTTTTTTCCCTGTGGGTGTAATATTACTCCACCTTACCTTCTTGGATCCCCGTCTTTGCCAGTTTAAATGCTTGCTGCTGAAGTATTCAAACTTCTCACTCAGGATCATGGTCCCTTTTCCAGATGGATGCAGGCTATCTTCTTTATAGAGGCCTGCATCCATCCAGGTGGGGCCCTAGTCTGCCATGAAGCCAAAACCCTCCCTTCCACACCATTCCTTCGACCAGAGGCTGAATTTCTGGATTTGGAGTGCCCTAGACTTCCCTTTGCCATTGACAGTTGGTACCTCCAAGAAGGAGACAGAGGGTGCTACCTGCTTCAGGCTTTCCCCCAACTTCCTGAAATCCTCCTGGATTATGCCTGTCTCTACCTTGTCTCCCACCAGGTCATTTGTCCCCAGGTCGATGATGACATCCATTTCCTCCCTCCTTCCTGTTGCTCTTGCAATCATATTGATCCATTTCACATCACTCTGTGCAGTGCTTCCTGGAAGGCACTTGACCTCCCTGTCCTTCCTGCTAGGTTCCCCTAAATTTACTCCCTAGACACTTGAGTCCCCCACCAGGACAAGCTTCCTCCTCCTCTGAGGTTCTCTTCCCATCTTCCCTAGGTCTCCATCATGAAGGACCCACACATCCTCCCTTGTCTCAACTGCCTTTGTAGGCCTATCCCAGTCCTCCAAGACAGTGTAGGAGTGGCTCAACCAGACCAGTTGTGGGATATGTTTAAGACCCCTTCCCCCACTCTCCTGGAGCCCACAATGATCAAAACAGTCCTCCTCCTCAGCATTCTTTGAGGCTGGGATTGTGGACTCAATGGCCTCTGGATAGGGGTGAATATCCCCTGCAACCTGACCAACTCAGCTCAAAGATAAGTGACATCTTCACTCAACCCAGAGAGGTGCCTGCAAATAGGGCAGCATCACAGCTTCCAGAATGTCTCACTGTAAATTTCTGCTCCACAGCCAATGCACTGCACCACTTCTATTATGTCTGATGTGATCTGCCCTGCAATAGAATCTAGGAACACACTCTAGATGAATCCCTTTGCTCCTCCCCTTCTTCTGGAAATGTCTATTAGGGGTTCTGCTCTGCTCCTTGGTAGTAGTGTTATGTAGAGGAGTGGGTTGTTTCCTCTTAAGAAAATACAGGAAGTTGTATGACTTAGATACCCCCTTAAGAAAATACAGGAAGTTGTGTGACTCAGGTACCCCCTTAGGAAAGTGCAGGAAGTTATATGACTCTGGTAGCTATAAAGGTAGGATAAGAACAGGGGAGGGTGGGTGGGAGCTACACTGATGCCCCTGCTCCCACAAAAAAAATCAGGCAGCAGAAGTGAAATTTTCAATCTATACACATAGCCCCCCAGAACCTAAAACAAACACCAATATAAACAGTTAAAAATGAAAGCACTTTTTGTTGCAGTTAATTCCCTTCCTCAAAGATAGCTGCTGCATCTTCTCTCACTGCTGTTCCTTCCCCAGGATGCCTGCTCCTGACTCCAGTAAGCCTGCTGAGCTCCTTAAAGCTCTTTTGCTTGGCAGGCTATTTAAATTAGGGAAAATCCCTTTTGGCTGATTAAAGTAGGGAAATGCCCTTTGCCTCCTCAACTATTTAAATTAGGAAAAATCACTTTTGCTAATTATAGTAGGGAAATTCCCTTTATCTCCTCAGTGGGGGCAGAATTTCATGGCTGCCTCCTTCTCCCATAAAAAAAACAATCCGGCAACAAAAGTAAAATTCCCTGTCTATACACACAGCCCCACAGAACCTAGAACAAACACCAATGTAAACAGGTGAAAATGAAAACACTAATCTACCACATTAATCCTAGACAAGGCATACCTCTTGCTGCTCCTTCTCCCCTACCCACACACTGACATGGACCTAGTTCAGCTACTCCTACACCTACTTGTCTGTCTTCCCCTTGAGCCTACTCACCCCTACTATCTCTGCTCCTACCTCCAAACTATTAATGATTCCTGGAGGACCTGTGCTGTTAATAACCTTAGCTCACTGTTGTATACAGTGAATGTTCTGTAAGCAAGAGCAACTGCCTTGTATGTAATGAAATACTTTAACTGTTGTTTAGTATCTTACTGTAATTTTATATAAATTATTGTAATTTTGTGTATTTATTGTTTACCCTGTTTGTACCCTGACATGGAACCTTTGTAAATGAGCTTTTAGCTCAAAGGGTGTATAATTCTAGAGTCAATAAATGAATAAAATAAATAAAGCACTTTATGTTGCAGTTAATTCCATTCCCCAAAGATAGCAGCCACCTCTCTACTCACTGCTGTTCCTTTTGCAGGATACCCACTTCACAATTATTTTCTTTGTCTTTTATTTTCTTAATGTTACAGTCCCATTCTATAAGCACAATAAGACACTTTGGGGGTGTACATTAGACATTTCTAATGGATGATCACAGTCTGAAGTCACTTGGCCTTCAGCCTCATGCCTCACTATGCCCTTGGCCGTGTGTAAGAAATGTCTAATACACACACACACATCTTATTTCTTACTTGCCACATTTAAATGATAATATGATGATTGTAATACAATACAAAAACCTGTTTCTCATTAATTTTCATGTATTTATTTTTGTTTTATTTATGAAATCAGACAACAAGATCTGGAATAATTAATATTTTGTATTTGGAAGAAGTAGTGCATGTCTGTGGTTTTTATTATAGTGTAATTTTTTAATTGATTTATTGATTTGTATACCAAGAAAAATAGTAATATGATTGTATAATTGCATACTTTTATTGAGTTGATTTAGAAGACAGTAAATAATGACTTCTGAGGCATTCCAAAGGACTCATCATTGGATGAACCATGGTAAGGTTGCTTACTGTAAACTTTGGAGATCTGGGCATACAGTCACAGAAGATGAATAAACTTTTTTGCTGCCTACACCACCTTGTGCACCGTCTAGGCCCGGCATGCCTAAACAATGTAAATCATGACGGCATGTTTTATTTGTGATTCAGTTCTTCATGCAAGAGTCTTTGCAAAGGGCCTCTGAGAGCTGCTTGTTATGGTGTTAGAGACATTGAGCATGAGGTTTGGTTATGAGGACTGTGAAGCAAAGCTGAGCCTGCCCAAATCTCACCAGAGGTGTCTCTTATATCATAAGAGACAACCCTCAGAGACCTTATAAATTTATTGTAAATTATTAGAGTTTAGCTTTAGTGATTTATAACAGGTTTAGAGCCTTTTTTAATTAACTTATGTCATTCTCCCCCTTGACTCTGAAGTAGAGCACTTTCCCCTAACTCTTCCATGCAAGAACACACTGTGCACAGCATAAGACGTAAAGTGTCTCTGTGTGCTGATTAGCTGAAAGCATGTAAAGTGATTTATGAGGTAATATATAGTACATATGACGGGTTGACAATGATAATTAATAGCATTATGTGGAGTACTTCAAGGTGGATAGGCAATTGTCCATGTCAAGGGTGCACAGGTGGCTGTGGTGGCACTGGCAGCTGGTATCTTGTTGTTTGTGTGAAACACATGATGGGCCATGAAGACAATAATAAACAGTATTTTGTGTAGTGCGTCAAGGTAGACAGGTGGATGTCCATGGCCATGGATCATTGGTGACTATGGTGGTACTGGCAGATGATGTCATGCTATTTATAACAATCAAACAGCAAAAAAGCACCAATTGCACAGACTGTAATAAGGACACTTGGTAGTGTCTATAAATTTTATTTTTACACCATGGCAAAACATCAACCAGCAGCAAAGCAAATAGGCTAGTGCTTATATCAGAAAAACTTACATTTCACCCAACTAACTGTTGGGCTTCATCAGAGTGATCAACTACCCTCATACATTATATTTATACACCCATATGCGTACCAATTAATCAGTTTATAATCAATCAATAAATAGCATCTGCATTCCTGGCAAAAAAAAAAAATCACAAGTTATGTTAATAACATTGTTATCAAGTCAGTCTACTACACAGATAAATCACATGTATCCCTATAAAAAAAATGTAGAAATCCAGAACCATACAGATAATATGCCTTCAGGTTCTCACCTGTTTCTTTTATTGCTAGTTAACTAAAGTATAAACAATATCTCTACTCATTCCTACTGTTAACAATATAGAATGCTCATGCATATAGTTAGCAGATACAAAATCATAAAATAATTAGTTAATCAAACAATAGCATCTGGAGACAAGAAATAAAAAGAAAAAAAAGGATCGCCAAATTACTGGCAAGACCATGTCCCACCAATTACACACACCAAATCATATGTTAAGGAGAAACATGCAGGAATGATATATTTGCATTTTCTCCATACCCTCATATAAATACCGCACTTAGAAAAATATATGAGTGTTGCACTAAAGGGGAAACTTAATGGAAACAAAGTGGCTCAGAGAGGGGGACACCCCAAACTCCTTTTAACATCTAAATTTGGTAAGAAAAGCTGACAAATCAATATCCTTATTTAGGCCTTTTTGTTTTCTTGCACCCAATTCAAATATCCAGAAACTTTCTCTCTGTCCAATCAGTTTTTTGATGTCCCCTCCTCTGGGCCCAAGTTTAACCACTTCTATGCCAATGAAGTGAAAATGATGTTCACCTTGTGCACTAGTTTTCAAATGTTTCTCTATTGCATAACTATCATCTGCTTTTTGAACTGCTCATACATATTCCCCCACTCTTGTTTAAACTGTCTGGTAGTTCTTCCCACATAATAAGCCTCACACTTACACAGCAGTAAATATGCTAACTCACTGCTACTGCAGGTAATCAAATCCTAGATAACTATATTTTCCCTGTAATAGGATGTACAAAATGTTTACAGGTATGTACATATTTACAGTATAGACACCTGCCACATCAATGTGTGCCAGTGGGGGGAGGGGCAAGAACTGGCTGTCTCAGTGGTTCTGGTCCTGGGATAATAATTTTAGCCACAATATCCTTAATGTTCTTATTTCACCTAAAAACTACTCTAGGTCCTTGCTCCAATACCTCTTTTAATTTGGGCTCTAATTCCAAAATTGACCAATTGCTGATTATAATCTCTTTAACCCTCTATGTCCTGCATGAAAAAGTAGTGAAAAATGGACATACAAATTTTCTGTCCGTTTCCAGTCTTCCTACATTATGTGTGTTAGTCGTGGCTCTCTCCATACCCTCAACGTTTTGTATAGCCATAGCTATGCTATGGGTGCCATAACCCCTTTCAGTAAATCTTTTAACTCGCGGTGCTCTTTTCTTTCTAAACTGATACCCTTCAGTGCAATTGCATAAAGTCCTTACTAATTGGCCCTTTAGTATTTTTAATCGAACATGAGGTGAGTGACAACTCTTATACCTCAAGAGATTGTTTCTATCAGTCCCTTTTTTGGAACAGAGTAGTACAGATATTCCCCACCTCATTCCTGTGTATATTAAGGCCCAAGTAATTGATGTGTGTATTATCAAACATACTTTAATCTTAAACAAGAACTGGTACTTTCCAACCATTGTATAAAGTCACCAAATTCAGGCACAGTACCTTTCCAGACAGCAATGATGTCATCAGTAAAGTGCCACCACAAATCCACCTTCGAAAAGTATGGATTTTTGGTGGCACTGTAGAAATTATCCATTTCTCAGTGGCCAACATACAAGTTGGAAAAACTGGGAACCATGATTGCCCCCATGGCTGTACCCTGAATCTGGAGATACATCTGATTCTAGAACATGAACATGTTTTTTTGTTAATACCACCCTAGCTAGGTTTACTAGAAAAGAGGTGGAGGTAGATACCAGATCCACCTCTAATCTAGTATCCAAAAAATACTGGAGTGCATCCAGACCTTCCTGGTGTGGGATCACCATCTACAATGATGTCACGTTAACAGCAGCAAAAAGCTCCCATGTCTAAATCATCCACTAAATTAATCACTTCGGTGTAATCCTTAATATAAGATCTAAGCTGTCCAACTAAAGGTTGTAAAAATTGGTCTAAATACATTGAAAGGGGCTCAGTAAGCCACCCTCAGCCTGATATAATAGGGCGGCCCAGGGGGTGGGTGGTCCAGCCGTTTATGTATCTTAGGTAAGATGTAAATAACAGGGGTGACTGGGCAGTTAACCACCATAGCTTTGTATTCAGTTTCTGAAATGTAACCCTTAATGTAAGCCATATTCAGAATTTTATCTACCTCTTTTTTAAAGGTCTTCACCATCCCCTTCTGTATTTCTCTATATAATGTAACATCATGGTTTTGCCACTCCATTTCAAGCTCATAATCCTTCTTGTTAAAAATCACTATTGCCCCCCCCGTCAGATGGTCTGATTATGATGTCATCATTTTCCTTCAAATTTTGGAGAGCTTGTTATTCCTCCCTACTACACTTCAATCTTACTGCACCAGGAATATATGAACTATTTCTCAGTTTCTCTAAGTCCAGTTCACATTTCCTGGACAACAAAGAAACTACTGGGTTCAAAACTGGACAATTCACGGATCTAGGATTAAGACCTGTGTGATTTATCTATGTAGTAGACTGATTTGATAATAATGTTATTAACATAACTGGCAAGTGTTTTTCCAGGAATGCAGATGCTATTTATTGATTGATTAAAAATTGATTAATTGGTATACATATGGGTGTATAAATATAATGTCTTAGGGTAGTTGATCATTCTGATGAAGCCAAACAGTTAGTTGGGTGAAACCTAAGTTTTTCCAATGTAAGCACCAGCCTATTTGCTTTGCTGCTGGTTGATGTTTTGCCACGGTGTAAAAATAAAATTTCTAGACACTATCAAGTGTTCTTATTATAGTCTGTGTGTTGGGTGCTTTTTTTGCTGTTTGATTGACTTGGAATTAACATAGCACCATCAGCTGGCACCCAGTGCTCTTATTTTTGCTTTTTTTGACTATTTATAACAAGCATTTGATAAGTTGTGAAGATGATCAGGTACCCATAAAGTCTGAAGATGAGACATTTTTTTTATTTAAAGATCAGTGGAGCATTTTAATAAAATCTGAGAATGTGATGTATACAATTCATACTGTACTATCTTTTTCCAATGAGCCAGACAGATGTACAATTAGGAAAATGTGATTCATGATAAAGGAAGGAGGATGATAGTGATGATGAGGATATGTTGTTTTCTGAAGGCAGAGTCCTCCTATGATATGTATGTTTATGGAATTATTTTTATTAGTTAACATTCGTCTTAAATTTGTCTTCACTTGCATGCTGAGAAACAATGTTTTCAGTGCATTTGTGGTACCATCAATAAAATACTATCACAGTGCAGAAGATGCATCTTTTTAGGTACTGTGGATGGGTGGTGGTTAGTGACATGAAGTATTTCTGGGGAGGAACTGGGTGCCATGGTGGTGATTTCAAGATTTCTTTTTTTCAGCCACTTTGGAATGACATGGCTTCAGATTACATTCAGCAGGGCAGCAGTATAATATATGAAAATATAATATAATATATAAGCAATATAATACAAAGAGGTATGGGTTATTGCCTGCTATGAGCATGTTCTGGGTGCATTATGAGGCACAAGGCACTTGAACCAAATGCCTTTATCGCCTGAAAAGTACTTTTATCAGGAAATAATCCATTCCCGCCTTATTGTTCTTATGAAATTGGTCTTACTATTAAATGTAAAAAAGGGACACATTTTAAATCTACACTGTGTAAATGTATTATTTTGACAGCTTGAAAAAATAATTCTTATATTGTGTAGTAAAAATAAGCTTTTGTTCTATGTATTGTTTAAGAAGGTGGGTAGCCAGCAGAGGGTGCTTGTGCTTCTTAATGGCTTGCAAGGTACATAGCTCCTCAATTGTTCTGCAGTCACCAAGTATGTGTAAAGAGCAGCTTTGAAAGACTGAACGTGTCTCTCAAAAGCTTACATCCTTTTACAAGTGAGTGAATGTATATGAGAAAGCCTTTCCACAGGAAAGCCATTCAGCAACTGTGATCAGAAGAAAGAAAACGTCTTTTCATCATGATTTTGGTTGCTGAGCCATCAGTACTACAAGTAGTACAGTATGTGCAGTGCTTCTCTGGTTGTGTGGTGGGTGATAGAGCAGAGAGTGCACAAGCAGCCAGGCCTGTGTGGGAGAGGGCATGGTATGATGCAGACCTTATATGTAGAAGGCATTTCAACGCACAACTGAGGATTAATGGCCTACAAAATAAATTACCTAAAAGAAAAACAGTAGAGACACACATGGTAAAAGGTGTCCAGTATCAGTTGCAATGACTGATAATTATTGATGTAGGCTGCACAGTACTCCAGAATGTTTTGCAAAGTGCATTAAAGCACAAAATCTAAAGGGGGATAGGTGAGTCAGCTCCCAAATGTCAGTAAACCAGAAACAAAATGTCTGACCAGACTTCCAAGATGATATAATTTTTAATCAAAATTCCACCTACTGGCAAAATCAGCATAGAAAATGGCAAGCTGTAAATCTCATTAGCCCCTATGTATCATGGCTTTGGCTGGGGATGGAGGGCAAACTCAGGACTTATACCATATGAAATAATGGGCAAGAAAAATACATGCTTGTAGTGCATTGCAATAAATAGAACAACACTCAGTTAGCTAGAGCAAACATTTAAGAAGATGTCAGTTTGATGTTGAAACATATGTAAGCAGACCATGACTGCCCACTTTGTTTTGGCTGGCATGTTTGAGTAGCAGAGGATCTTCAACTATTATTATTTTAATAACACTGTATGTTTGCAGTATGTTGTTTTGTTTACTCAACACACAATACAAGCATGTCTTTTGCTTGACCATTACTTCATATGGTACGAGTCCTCTGCCAGCAGGTGGAATTTTGATTAAACATTATATCACCTTGGAAGTGTGGTAAGATGTTTTCTTTCTAGTTTATTGTCACTTGGGTGCTGACTCACTTTCTGAAGGTTAGCTCCCTTCAGATGTTCTGCTTTGATAAAAGAAACTATAGGTTAGATGATGCATTTTTGTATATTTAAATGAAATTATTTTCTGTTAGTTGAATGGGGGTGGGGAGTTATTGAAAAGTACAAAAAATCTTGTTTTTATATATGTTAACACAGTAGTGGGTATTCAGTGTTTTTACAGCACAAATATGGCTTCAGATTTTTTTTTCAAAACATTATGGCATGCATGGATATGTGGACTATTCTGGTCCTAGGCTGGCTAAAGAAGTACCAGAAGCACAATATACACTGATTAAGGAAATGGTCAAAGGTAGTTAATTAGGATGCAGGTAATTCCATACCCATTTAATAAAATCAGGCATGACATGTGATAACGTATTCTGACATTATATATGAGAAGATAATATAATATAATACAATATAATACATCATATAATTTAATACATGATCATTTTTATTCTATTATTTTAATGTGCCAAGATAACATGACTTATGAAATTGAATGTATGGTTTACGCTTGCCACAGGATGCCCTGCCCTTATGCTGTTTTCAGAAGCTGCTAGTGGCAATAAAGGAAGGAGCTGAGAAATTGGGCAGCAAAGAAAGATTTTTTTTCTGGAGCTAAAATTTATATTTCTGGATGGATCTCTTCTATCCTGAGTAGGGGAGATGGAAGTGCATGTAGTAGGAAGAGGGGAAACCTGTTCATTTCTGGATTGCCCAAGATGGTTTCTTCACCAGATGTGCCAGTGTCTGGGAGGGAAGGCTGTTTGCACTGCAGTGGGAGTGGAACCTGTGGATTTCTGGGATTAATGACCAACAGTTTCTGTGTCTGTACCATCATGTTCCAAGCAAACCTTGTCCTCACAACCCCAAGACCATAACTCTCAGTCCCTGTTCCATTATGAGCAGCTCCAGTCTCCACTACCTCCTCTTGCAGAAATTGTACATGGTGGAACTGGCATGTTAGAATATGTATTTGTTACTTTCATCCCTTGCTTCTATTTCTACTTCTGGTCTTCTCTTTATGTTTCCAACACTCATCGACATGCAAAAAACAGACAATGATACAATACAGCCACCATTGGATGCTAAAAATGATGACTCACAATAGTCATTGACGACTGTAAGAAGCACATGTAACATGCAACCACCAGCACACAGGTAAGCCACAGTGCTGTATGACTTGCAAGGTGATAGGGAACAGAGACACAACCAGCAGCCCCCTCCCACAAACTAGTAGACAACACACCAATCCACTGAGAGACCTCGTGACCTTGTGTCTAATGTAACAGTAGTCTTTTTTAATTTTCACTGACTGACTGGCAGATTCAAACACACAGGCAAAAATGGATTTCTTTGCCCTGCTGCGCCACCAGTAGTCATAAAAAAAAATTGTTAAATAAACTCTGAAAAATAAACATTGCAACTTTTCCATCCTGCTAAACTGAATCTGCCATGCTCCTGCTGCACAGAAAAAAAGTGAAATAGAAAATGGAATTCTGAGCACTCTACACTACCAGCACTCTGTAAAAAATATCTGTCAAATATTTAAAAAATCCCCCTTGTACTATACCTTTTCCCAGTCTTCTAAAGACTCTCATCTCTGCCCAGATCCTGCTACAGGCAGGGCCTGCAGCTTTCAGAGCAGTAGGTTCACACTGCGCACTCTCTCCTTGCTTCTCATCTTCAGCACAATCTAAATAGCTGCCCTCCATGCATGAAACTGCAGTTAAATATATTCTACTGGGCATTAGGTAACTTGAATGATAATGCATGATTCTATGATGATTTCTAAAGTTTTCTAATTGAAAATCAGTCTTTTTCACATAAACAGAGCTCCTTTTTGCCACAGGTCTATTTCCAGTCAGAGAGAGCTGGAAATGGCATTGAGGTTTGTACAGTTCACATAGTTCTGCTCTCCAGCATCACTGATTGGCTGATGCAGGTCATGGGCTCACCAACAACAAGGACAAGCTCAGTACATGTGTAATCTCCCCCCACTGACACCCCTTATTTCTCTGTCAGACGGGCTGCTCCTCTCACATCATGGCACCACCCAGAGGGGTGGGGGTAGTCACTACACATTATCTTTGCAGAAATTCTGTTGATTCCTTACTTCTACTTCTGAGCCTGCTATCCTTTAGACAGGCAAACCAAGCATGGCATCTACCTAGCTCACACTTGGGGGGACCATTTAGCATGGCCATCAACCTGGGTCCCTGGGAGAAAACTTTTGATCAGCATTGTGCTAGGTTTGTACTTCTGGTCAGGGGCACCCAAGTAAATCCAGATACTGGAAGCAATAACTGAAATGTACGAAAGAGGATGGGATTCTAGAGTGTGGCTTTTATTCACATAACACAGAGAATTACAAAGCAAAGATGGATCCTCACAGGGCTACTCTCACTGGTAATGCAGATTACAGAGGTACAGAGCACACTTCTTTACTACAAACCCTCAGGTTCTGAATGGATCTGGGCACATACTGCCCAAACTGGTTCACTTCTCTTCTATTCCTTGACATGGCACCCTGGCCAGTACTAAGACACTTTTCCATATGGCATGGAGGTTTATAGTGCCTCCCTAAACCACCCATGAGCACTTTCTAGCTCTCAGGGAAAATCCACAATCCCACGTCTGGGTGCTTTCTTCAGACACTGGCCAAGTGACTGAGGGAAAACCATAGGTGCCCAAACTGAACCCGGAGAGGTAAACCTGGTTACTCCAGATGGGGAGGGTCTCCCACCTCTTGCTCCCAAATATATACTCGGCCATTCATTTGGTTACAACACCTTTCTTCGAACTACAGGTTTTAGATGCTCTCTATAAATGTTTATCACATTTAACATTCTACATTTCACTCTGGAGGTGTTCTGACTTTAAAAGTTCTATAAGTGGCTATGTCTGTACCCTAGACCCCAACTGTTGCAGATGCTTCTAAGCCATACACAAAGTAAAAGTTCTGTACTTGGCAAGTCTTCCTTTGAAGCCACAGGAGGCAGACACTTTTACTTCAAACTATGTCTCGATGAACACTGTCTCTATTTCAGACTAGAACTCACCAAAGATATGCAGGTGCCCAAGGGCTTCTCTACAACAACAGATTATTTAGTACTCACAGAACAACTCGATTCTCAGGCAGCTTCTCCATGTCCAGGCTGGCATAGAGGATTGCCCTAGAATTCTTGGAATCCCCCGCATCTCTCTGGGGATGGGGTACTGGAACAACTCTAGGAACGGACTCTACCACTTTACTCTGGTCTCCTCTGTGTTCCTCTCTAGGGTGAGAACACACAACCCCACTTTTCTCAGGTAGCACTATAGCAGAGCTTCGCTCTGAGGAGCTGCACATTGCAGCACTCCTCACTCTCTCGAGTCTCCACTCAGACTGCCTTCTGAAGACTGACTTGAATTCCCCAATGTTCTACTGCTAACCCCTTGCAGCTAGCATTCCATTGTTGCTTATGCTGCTGCGAGAATTCTATGATGACATCATCACTCCAACTCAGCTGAAACTGAGAACAGAGTGAGACAGTGTGGAACCCATTTAAATGGCATCTCACAAGCTGTCTTTCCCTGCCTGCCACTGGTTCTAAGTGGGATTCTAGTAACCCCTGGGAACAAGGGGGTTACACATGCCTCCTGTAAAAAGTGTGGTCATAGAAAAATAGAAATGTGATGGCAGAAAAGGACCTCCAGGTCCATAAAATCTGCCCATTAAACCTAGCAACATAGGTAGCCCTAGACCCAACCCTTTGCTCCCATGAAATCAAAGTACTGAAATACTAAAGGGAAACTAAGTTCCTTCCATTCTGCTTCACTGCTATCAAAATGCATGATTTTGGCATGTTTACTGAATCAAATTTATTCTTAGTCTAGTGTTCCAACCAAAATTATTTTTTAAAAGACCTCCATGGGGTTTCACCTGTGGCTGCTAGCAAACTGCCCCCCCCCCCCCACACACACACTCACATTTGGGTAACATTTTCCTCAACAATCCAGTGATGTCTGGATTCAACAGGTGGTAATTTCTGAAAAGCTTTCTGTGCAGGAAGCCTAAAGCAACATGTGTTATTTTTGTTTTACTTTCAAGGTCAGCAGCTTTTTGTTTCCTTTTTCAGGCAGCTCAGTATGCAGTTTCTCATTTATGCACTGGAAATGAAATACCACCCATCAAGGAGATGTACGTAATAACTAACTCTGATATAAAATCATTATTTGTAAATGTTAACTGTTTGATGAAGAATGGTGTAGAATACAACATATAGTATACAGTACATAGAATAGTAGAATACAACATATAGTATACAGAGTAGAATACAACATATAGTATACAGTACATGCTGTAAAGGATATCATAGATATATAGCTCCCTAGAAAGACACAAGTTGACATAAAAATGTTGACTTGGAGAGATGGATTTTTATAGCCATGGGTCTGCTTTGTACTCAGTCATATTTTTAAAGAGGTTGTGCCAGTTCCAATGCATCCAGGCACTGATCGCATATGGCAGACACGTGGTCCTAGTGTAAGAGCATGCATCTATTGCTGGGGAGTTAGTCTACTAGGTCATCATTTTGATGGTCTACATGACTTGCTCCCATCTCCATAGATACTTCCAAAGTTGGATTTAGGCTACCATAATCATATATGTCCTTGAAAATTGCACCTGCTCTGACCTGATTTGTGTGGGTGCAGCTGATACAATGATGGAGGTACATCCTTTAGAAGCACCTCATTCTAGGTTTTAGAAAATAAAACTCAAAATGCACCAATGACATTTCTGAGGTAGAGTTTTGTAACCTGATTAGAATGCAGATAGCACTTCAATGTTAAAACCCTATTTTTATTGAACTTTTTGTTTTGTTTTGTTTGTTATTTTTGACTGGAAAAATATGGTAAGGAAGTACTTCCTGTTTTCAACCTCGTTATAGGGTGGGGGGACACAGATAAAAACTGGGTAATATTGAACAGGGTTAAGCTGTTGTTGGTTTTAGTGAGTGAGGAAATTTGGTCTAGACACCAGAGACATTCTTCTACTCTTATCTTACATTTTATCAGTTCTCACTAAGGTTACGCAATCACATCTGTTTCCAGCCATGATTGAATATTTAGGCAGAAAAGGGATTTATGAGCTTATTGTAACCATTATGTATTTTAGTGACTATAGATTTTAAACCACCATATTTTCAGTCACTCCAGATTTTCAGTCACTCCAGATTTTCTGGACTGTGCAGCTGGCCAGGTAAATTGTATTTTCAAACAACTTACTAATAGAAGGATAACACCCAAGATGTGGGATGTCCTCTGGTTATGTTTTCATGGATGATTGGGTGTTAGGGATTCATTAATGCATAGGAGTTTGGACAAAAAATATTTCTATGCCCTGGGTGTGACAAAATCCTTGGCACTCAGGAGCACCTGTGTGTATCATACTTGTATGCCCAAGGTTTTTGCTGCCATCTTTTAGTTCAGTGGTAATTGCCTTCAGCTTACAGATCTCATTTGAATGTTTAGTATTTGGGATTCAGAGACCTGGATAGATTTAAAGGAATACAGGCCCAATAGGGATACAGTTTCTGAAGTTTAATCTTAGGCAAGTGTGATGTGCTTTTTCTTTATAGCAGAAGTTATTGCAACATGTTGATCTTTTGAACACTGTATCAATAGCATTCGGTATGGTATTACCAAGACGGACATTAGGATGCATTCTTTATAGAACTATTTTCCAAGCAAAGATTTACTAGGAAAAAATAAAGCAAGATTTAAAGCTTTAATCCCAAGTGATGATTGTAAGTTTGTTTTGCAGAATGTTAGTTTGCTAATTATGAGTTATCATATCTCGGATTTTTGCTTTTGATTATTGATTTTTCTTCACTGCTTGTGTTGTTGTTTTGTTTTCTGTTTTGTTTCTGTGTGTTTTTGAATGAATTGTATTAGTTTGCATCTTTTTGTTTTCATACAATAAAAAACTCCCCTACTCTTACCAAAAAGTGCCTTGGGATCTCTAAGACAGCAACCACCAAAACAGGCAGATCTGATCTCAGTTATCATCTTATCTGATATATGAACTACAAAAATGATATAGCACCATGTCCCCCCAAAACCATGCTGGGGGCATTGGTATGGTTACCTATAAGGTGCAAATGTCCACTGCAAAGTTACCAGCACCACTTCCTGCAGCATCTGATGTTCATTGGGAGGTCATCCATCCCACTACTGACCAGGCTTGATGCTACCTAGCTTGTGAGATCTGACAGGACCAGGCTCCAAGATAGTAAGGCTGCAGGCCTTTTGAGAATTCTACTTGCTGTATACCAAGTCTATGATACACTCAAGAAAACCAATTTGCTTTTATTGACTTGTTTTCCTGACTGTAATTTAAGTAATCAATTGAGTTGTTGGAAGGATAATTGTTGCCTGAAAACCTTTCATATGAACTAACACTAATTAAATTCTTTAGGGATTTTGTAAGTTTGTTTCCTTTTTTTTATAACTTAAAAGTTTATTTATTTATTTATTTAGCTTTTGTTAACAGGTAAGTACACTAGACAAGACATTTGCCTATTTTCAGGTACGACCCGGGAGAGTACAGAAAATGCAAGTTCAGACACATTGGACAACAAATACAGATACAATCAGAATACAGAGTCAGGAAAGCATTACATGTTCAAGTAGTCACACACACAGCAGAACATGTGCATAGTGCATCTGGAGTACTGTGTCCAGTTCTGGAGACCCCATCTCCACAAGGACAGAGGCAGTCCAGAGGAGGGCAACTAAAATGGTGCAGGGTCTGCAAGAGAAGCCGTTAGTGGAGAGACTAAAGGAGCTTAATATGTATACCCTTGAGGAAAGAAGGAGGAGGGGGGACATGATAGAAACTTTTAAGTACCTCAGTGGAATCAACAAAGTCCAAGAGGGTAGCATCTTTCAGAAAAAGAGATGTGCAAGAACAAGGGAACACAATTTAAAGATAGAGGGGGGTGGTTCAGGGGCAATGTGAGGAAGTATTATTTCACAGAAAGGGTAGTGGAGGCATGGAACAGCCTTCCTGAGGAGGTTGTGGGGTCTAAAACTGTGGGAGAATTCAAGAATGCATGGGACAGACATAAGGCAATTCTTGTGGGGGGGTAGGAAGAAATAGGCTGTTGGTTAACTAGGATATGCGGCCTATCCTGTACGTAGGGAAATGGGCAGACTAGATGGGCCAAGTGGTCCTTATCTGCTGTCAAAGTCTATGTTTCTATGTTTCATATCGATATGAGCAGTGCAATATGTACAATTTGAGATGCAATAAATATTATTATATACAACTATAGGTGATTCCAGTACAGACTATAACAGTACATATTACAACTTGGAAAATGAGCATTTAACTGGAATATAAAGCAGTCAGTACCTAAAGAGCTGTAAAGCAATTAATATGAGTTTGAACAAACCAAACACTGCAAAACTAGGAAGTATTAAACTGTAAAACTAGTCCTCCTTTGGAACCTCCCTGAGGGAAAAGAAAGATAGACATTCATCACAAGAGTCTGAAAATAACAAAACATGAAAAGACAAAAGGGTTCCACGTTACCTGATATATCTGCATTGTTATACCAAACTGAAGTGAAGTCTGGGTGGCACTAATAGGCTTGGGTGAAAGAAAACCCCGTAAATCTAAATTCCCTGCAAGTTAGGTATGGCCTGCACCACCCCATGGAGAAAGTATTCCAGCATCTCCAGAAATCCAGGAATGTCTCTCTCTCTCTCTCTTTCTCTCTCTAGAGGTTTTCCACTGTAGTGATCCATTCCATTTCCTGAACTTCCTTTGTTCTGTTGATTCAAGAAGAAACCTGGGGAGAGACATTTGCTAACCAATGAAGAATGATGCCCTTGACTCCTTGAGAGCCAATGCCTGTAATGTCATTAACAGTCCCCTTTTCTGTTTGTTTTAAGGGAAATTCCAAGGGATCCCCAGGACCAGAAAGTGAAATGTACAGGGAATTACCACCTCCATTACCCTAAGCAAGGTGCAATGTACCACCTGCCGGTAAGATGAGTGCTTGGACTGATTAAGGATAACCTGATGCTTTTTGTACTTTTCTGATATTTTGCACATTTTAAAATGCAGTTTTTCTATTACATTAAGAGCTACCCTTTGTGACAGCTAACTAAGCTGCCCTTGAACAAGGCTGCTTCAGCTCCCCCATGGTCGGCCAGCACCCAGCGAGCCACCGACCGAGACCAGGACGCCTGCCTGCAGCTCCTTGGAAGCTGCCTGCCCTTGAACAGGGCTGCTTCAGCTCCCCCACGGTCGGCCGGCACCCAGCCAGCCACCAACCGAGACCAGGACGCCTGTCTGCAGCTCCTTGGAAGGTACGGGACAGCGCAGCCAATTGGAACACAGATGCTTCCAGCAAACCCGCTCTGATTGGCCAGGACTTTTCCCCTGCTTCAGCCATCTGGCACTTTTTACAAACAGATTTTCGATAGAACTAAGCACATTTCAACTGTGTAATAGAAGTTTTTCAACTTTATTAGCTGGATTGTAATTTCTAGTAGTGTTTTAAAGTGCTTACACCTCTTCTGTCTCAGTGTTAGCCCCCCCATCCAAGCACTCTGCCTTGGTGCCGAAAAGTCTAACTACTTTTTATCTTACTAAACTGCTCAGATCTAACCCATCCTAATCTCTATGCTATTTAAGACCTGCTCTTTTTTCTTCTCTCCAGCTGCCTGCCCTTGAACAGGGCTGCTTCAGCTCCCTCACGGTCGGCTGGCACCCAGCCAGCCACCGACCCAGACCAGGACGCCTGCCTGCAGCTCCTTGGAAGGTACGGGACAGCGCAGCCAATTGGAACAAGGGTGCTTCCAGCAAACCCGCTCTGATTGGCCAGGACTTTTCCCCTGCTTCAGCCATCTGGCACTTTTTACAAATAGATTTTCGATAGAACTAAGCACATTTCAACTGTGTAATAGAAGTTTTTCAACTTTATTAGCTGGATTGTAATTTCTACTAGTGTTTTAAAGTGCTTACACCTCTTCTGTCTCAGTGTTAGCCCCCCCGTCCAAGCACTCTGCCTTGGTGCCGAAAAGTCTAACTACTTTTTATCTTACTAAACTGCTCAGATCTAACCCATCCTAATCTCTATGCTATTTAAGACCTGCTCTTTTTTCTTCTCTCCAGCTGCCTGCCCTTGAACAGGGCTGCTTCAGCTCCCTCTCGGTCGGCTGGCACCCAGCCAGCCACCGACCCAGACCAGGACGCCTGCCTGCAGCTCCTTGGAAGGTACGGGACAGCGCAGCCAATTGGAACAAGGGTGCTTCCAGCAAACCCACTCTGATTGGCCAGGACTTTTCCCCTGATTCAGCCATCTGGCACTTTTTACAAATAGATTTTCGATAGAACTAAGCACATTTCAACAGGCTAGTTTTCCATTAGCAGGTTATACAGACCTGCCACTAGAGGGATTCTTGGTCTTTCTACACAAATCACTGTACTCAATCGTGGGCAATATGGCCTGCATTATCATTTTCAATATCATTATCATTGCCTTTAAAGTGCTAATTTTCGGCCCCCTGCTGCACTGCTGATGCTTGCCATTGCAAAGTGTTTAACCTGCTGTGCTCTGTCTTTTTTCCTCAGAAGAGAACCCACACTAAGTGCCCTCAGTTGAGCGCCAGGGCCAGTCTCTGCCAGCGGGTGGTCGGCAGCTGCAAGCCAACGCTCGGAACCGCCAGACCGGAGGGACTGCCAGGGAAAGGTATGGCAAAACCACAATTTTTATGCCCACCCGCCCTTCCTCATTCTGTACCCTTTCTTATATAGACACCTTCCCACCAAAACATAAATCACGTCCCCTGCATCTCGCTGCCCTGTAGCCTGCTCTATATCCCCTTGTTAGCTACCAAATCAGCAGACTCCCTTTCTGCTCACTCATGCTGCCCACACTGTTGAGCGAGCTTGACCATTGTTTGCCCTTAAACATCACAGTGAGAAATACATACGCTAAGCACCCCCTATTGTGTTTTTCTATCCTTTTCCCTCTAATTTATATTCCCTTTTTTTAAACTCTACTCACCGGACAGTAGCTGAATAAGTCGTTTATATTAGCAGTCTACTGAGGGCACCACGAAAGACATTTTATATAGTACCTTCTGCATACCAGTCATACTTTTCATAATGGGGGGATTTCTCTGGATTCTGCTAGCTCTATTACTGTATCCTGAGCGCAGAGAAAAAGGATATCTCTCAGAGGATGCCACACAGGGAGATGTATTACATTACTCAACTTACTGCATTACTGCAACAGTCACAAGGGGCTGAGTATGTATATATGACCTCCCAATGCTACAACATAACCCATGGAGCAGTTGCCATGGAGGGACTCAGGCAGATTTACTATCTTATGGGACCTTGCTTCAACTCTGTACAGAAAATTATTCAATGCGTCTGTCTACAAGACTACTAATCAGCGCTCTAACAAGAGGCCAAAGCTCCATATCCAGATGGCAAACAAAGTGGTATCAGAATAAAAAAAAATGGGCAACGGCAAGAATCTTTAACCTATCTCTTGCGGCAACTATGAAACTATTGATACTATTATTAATATGCTCAGGAAATGTACAATTTAACACAGGACCCCCAGAGGTCATCACTGCACCGACAGACTTAGCAAAGATCAAAGGGCTAATCTTTCTCCATATTAATGTATGCAGTCTGTTAAAGAAGATCATGATGATCCAAGCCTGGATTAACCATACCCTACCAGATATAGTAGTAGTGTCTGAGACATGGCTCAGGCCTGTCACAGCTGACAAAGACATAAACTTACCTAATTATAAAGTATTCAGAGCTGACAGCCAAACTAGGGGTGGGGGGCGTAGCGATATATGTGAAGGACAGCCTATCTGTAACCTGCCTTGACTCATTATCCATGGTAAAGGAATTTGAATGCCTATCTCTCAAAGTGGCCCTCTCCCACACCACATCGCTGCAGCTAATCGGCTGCTATAGGCCCCCCTCAGCTGATCTCAAGCTATTATCCCACCTGGGTGACCTAATCAAAAAAGGGAACAGAAGAAACTGTAATCATAGGAGACCTAAACCTAAACTGGCTCTCAAAGGCAGCTGCACCCTTAATATCATTCTGCTATACACATGGGTTTACACAGCTCATAAATGAACCCACCAGAATCAACAAAAAAAATACAAGCAATAGCACACTATTAGATGTTATACTAGTGAATAAACCTCACCTTTTCTCACATGTTGGAGTACTATTCAATGACATCAGTGACCACTGCCTTATTGCAGGAATAAGATCAGCATGCAAGCCATCATCCCCCACCAAGTTCACAATGAGGAGATCAAAGCAAAAATTCAACATTGAGGCATATCTGGAAGAGATAAACCACTCCACATGATGGCAAGAGTTTTACTTAGCAAACACAGTGGAGATAGCGTACGAGGTGCTAAATGACATTATTACAGGTACCCTTAATATCCATGCTCCAATTTCTAAGGTACGCATCAAAAATAAAACCTACCGTTGGTTCACTCCTGACCTTAAAGCCACCCTTCTTGACAGAGACAAGTTATGGAAAAAGGCACGAAAAACTAAGATATCAACTGATTGGGAGCTGTTCAAAAAAGCAAGGAATATCTGTACCAGGAAAGTACGAGATGCTAAGGCTGCTTATTATATGTCTGAACTAGACTCCTCCTGCCACAACCCTGCCAAGTTCTCGAACACCATAAAAGACTTAACAGGATACGATCCAAGTAACACACTCCCAGCCAAAATACACAATGGCAAGGGAACCATCTCTGATAGACTGGAAGTCCTGGAATCATTCAACAATCACTTTACAACCACTGGTCTAGCATTCGACACCTCTCCGGCTAACCAAATGCGTTCCCAGTTAGGTATCAAGAACACTGAAGCACAGGTAATGGAGTCCACCTTCTCCTTCATACCAGCCACCCTGAAGCAGGTGGAAGAATTAATATCACAGCTGGACACCAACAAAAGTGCAGGTGCAGACTCCCTTGATCCCTATTTTTTAAAAATTGCCATACAAGTATTAGCAGTGCCAATAACACACCTATTTAACCTCTCACTACAACTAGGATCTATTCCATCGATCTGGAAAACAGCCCAAGTTATCCCACTACTGAAAGCAGGGGACCACATGGACCTCAACAACTACAGGCCAATCTCTATCCTCCCTGTGCTATCCAAGCTGCTAGAAAAAATCATAAGCACCCAACTAAGAGGATATCTTGAAGAGGCTAATCTTTTAAATACAGCGCAATCTGGGTTTAGAACCAACCACAGCACCATCACAGCCCTGGCTAAAGTAACCAATGATTAGCAACTCTGACTGGACAAAAAAAATTGCATCTGTGCTGTATTTTTAGACCTGAGTAAGGCATTCGATACGGTCGACCATGGACTGCTCCTCTCCTCCCTGAAATCCATAGGACTCGACTCAACCTCCATTAGATGGTTTAATAACTATCTCACGGGAAGGACCAGCAGGTGAAGGCTGAAGGAGACCTATCACCACTCAAATCTCTCCAAAGAGGAGTTCCCCAAGGATCCATCCTTGGCCCAATCCTATTTGCCATCTATATCAATAGCATCGACAATAACCTCACCAAAGCCACTGTACACCTGTTTGCAGATGATACAGTATTGTATGTCAGTCACCCCTCTCCCGTAACAGCATGCATAGAGCTACAAGCAGAATTCAACCTATTACAACACCAACTACTGGAAAAAAACTCCTGCTAAATGCAAAAAAACAAAGGCAATGTTTTTCCCCCCAAACACAAGCCGGACACTCCTTCCCAAACAATCTCCCCCCCCCATACCCACTGTCCTTGGTAAAAATCTTGAATATGTTACAAAATTCAAATATCTGAGGGTCTGAGTAGACGGTAGATTCGACTACTTAGATCATCTGGAAGATCTGCTAAAAAAACTCTGTCAGAGGCTTGGGCTCTATTACAGAATAAAGCACTTTCTCACAAGTGATTCTAAAAAGAAGCTGGTCCAGGCCACATTTCTATCAGTATTAGATTATGCAGAATTCCTATATGGTCATTGCCCCAACTCATATCTGAGCAAACTGGACACACTTTACCATAGAGCCTTGAGGTTTATTACAGATCTTCCTCTCAGCACTCACCACTGCTCACTTTATGCTGCAGTTGGATGGACCTCGCTCCAATTTAGAAGACACAGGAATGCCACACTATGGACTTATACAGAGATATAAAAGATGCTACCAAATTATGTCTCAGACTGCTTCACACAAATCACATCAAGTAAATGTGCCCTAAGAAGCCTAAACTTCATCATGCTTAAAGTGCCCAAATTCAATTCTCGATATGGTACTGTAGATCTGCTATCAGCTATGTCTTATCTACCTTATGGAATACAATGCAGAAGACCCTGAAAGTGAACAGATGCATCTCATTTACATCCTTTAAATATCTGTATTCGAGGCTTATCAAAGAAAAATGTAATTGTTTCAAAAAACAGTAGAGTATTCCTAGTCTTATCCATCTCCCTCCCCAGATAGCCAACTCATGGAATGTATCCACGTTTACTAAGAGTCACCACCCCTCACACTCCATGCACCCCTCCTTTCCATCCACCTCCCTTTAATCCCTTGTCATGTATCACAGCCCTATACCCCTGTTATACAAACCCCCCAGTGCCACCCTCCTGCCCTCTTCATAAGGCCCACAGTTTATCCGTTCCACAGTATAGGCCCCCACCATCTTTCTCCTCCCCACCAGCCAGGCACATCACTTCCCGCTCCCCTTCCCCTCACCTCTTATTACCACTACACCTGAATTTAATGTATAGTCTGATTAGAATGTATCCTTAGACTGTGTGTATACTGAATATTCTATGTAGTATCCTAGAGTATGTGTATATTGAATATGTTTTATGTATCTATGTAAATTGAACCTTGACCTTACCAGGTCCATCTTGAAAATGAGCTGTGCTCAGCGATGTTCACCTGGATAAATAAAGATTTGATTGATTGATTGATTGATTGAAGGTATGGTATAGCTGTACAAGTGTGGTTACATAGTCTTGAAGTTAAAAATTCTGAATTTTTTGCACTTGTGAAAGCTGTTTTTGCACAAGATTATTTGCACTGTGTGAACAAAATGATATTGTTATCACAGCATACTTTACTATTTGGAAGTCAATTATTGCTTCATTTTAGGAAAATATTTAAATAATATTTTGCTTGGTTATCCTGTTACCATTAGAAGGCACAGAATACTTCAGTGTTTCAGATTTGTGTGGATTTATAAGAGATCTATCTACCCACCCCACCCCACCCCCATTTCTGGGCAGCACCCCCATAACCATTTGAAGCAGCTCACACTCTAGTACTGGGAGCAGGAGATTGTAATCTGGGGCAGGCCCTGAAAATATGGCTATGAATACCCACTGCACACAATGTCTCCAGCAGGCATTAGAAATATGAGAGCCATAACACTTAGTGACAGTGGGCATTCAGAAGAAATGGACTGTGATTTTCCACAGGAATGTATGCCATTATGTGGAGGAGGAGGAGCTCTTCCAACATCTCTGTAACATTTTTTCCCATTCTATTTGTGTCAGCAAAGTCCCAAACTCTTGTTCTCACTTCTGTCTAACACTCTCCAAGGGGGGGACTGGAATGGACTGCTAGTATTTTGTATGAATCTGAAACATGTCTAAACCTGTTTTTCAGTGTCATCCCCAAGAAATTAGGTTTCCAAGGATGACTGGTCTCTTGTCAAGTTTTTAAGGTTGTTCCCTGATCTAATGAAATGGCAGACCTGGAAGAACCCAAAAAAGATCCCTGTGTTGCAAATAATATTTCTGTTTGAGCTGTCAGAGTGATATCACCTGTCCCTGCGAAATACATAGGTGAAATCCAGTGAAGCCACTGGGTTTCTATCTTAAGCACCCATATCAGCCCAGATAGTTGAGAAACTGTCACAATGCCTAATCAGTGTTGGAGGATTTAGGGATGGTAGCCTACCCTTGATTTTGCACAGTTTCTGCAACACCCCAAAGAGTGCCTAACCCATCTATTTTCCATCTTGTTTGCATACTCCCAGGCCAACAAACTCATTTGATAGCTAATAATGTCCAAGAATGGCATAACTAATTTTCCATACTGTACCATCTGGACTCTCCCATTATTTTACTAGTGCCATGAGCACTGCCCCCTGGGATGACCAGTACTATTTTGTTAAATCTAGTATTGGCCAGTCCCCCTGGTTATGAGCAGTGCACAAAACATCCTGATTCTCCCTTGGTTGCTCCCCCAAAATTAATTTGGTGATCTCCTTGTGAAGTTTCCTCTAGAAAGGTTTAAGGATGTTAACAGGTGAAGAACGGAACAAAAACAAAATTTTGAGGAGAGGATTAATTTACATGGTATTTATTCTGAATAGTTAGAACAGTGGGAGTAGTTTCCATCATACCATATCTGACTGCAAGGTGGAAAATAATGTGCACAGTTGAGGTAAAATGACTCAGAAATGTTCGTGGGCACTTACAACCTCATGGCAGTGTCAATGGCTCTGTAGGTAGCACACTCACCTCTGAGGCTGGTAGATCAGAGGGCTGTGGGTTCAGTTCCCACATCTGGCACTTGGGTTAATATCCTAGTACTGACACCGTAGTGCAGTATGAGAGGGGTGCTGCACTTCTGAGGTGCAGTCTTTTGGATGAGACGTTAAACCGAGGTCCCATCTGCCTGGATTGGTGATAGTTCAGGTGGATGTTAAAGATCCCATGGCACTTATCAAAAAGAGTAGGGGTGTTTTTATTTACAATAGTGCATAGATATCATAATACAAAAGAACGTGACTATAGCACATACTGTATTGAAGAGGCAAAAATTAAAAAAGAAACCAAACAACTAATCTATTAACACAAAGGGGTTACATACCTCCCTTACAAAAAATGTATCTATTTATATTTAATCATATGAGAAAAATCCTTCCACCAAATTTTAACTTTGTCTACATTATATAATTGCTTATCTTTTAAATATGCTTTCTGTAATTCATTCATCACATATTGACAAAATCCTTCATACGTGACTTTTTTTTGATAAATTACCCATTGGCATCTCACCTGCCATAAAAAAAAAGTAAACATGCAAAAAAGACCATCAGTCTTTTATAATAATACTGTAAGTATTTAAACTAGGTTGTATGATTCCAATTACTAAAATGACATAATTTAGCTTTGATAACCATTACAGATTCCATTTTTTTGCAGCATAAATCCATAAAGCTTTTACAAAAGAGCAATACAGAAAAAGATGTTCCATAGTTTCTTCCTGGTTTATACAATCTGGATATGGACTGTTTCTTTCTTCCTTTGCTTTATATTTAGCTGTACCCCTTATGTTTAACCGGCCATACATAATGAGCCACTGTATTTAGTATATATATTCTGGAAGTCTGGGATTGTTTAGTTGGTCTAATATCCTAATGTTTATAGCTGTGGGACAATTCTTGAAACTGAGATTTGTAGGAAAGATTTGGGTCATAATGGTCTTATAGAGTGATTTTGTGGTGTTAGAACTCATTTGTAGTTTTGAGACCTGCCATTTATACAGTTTCTGTGCTGCTGGTCTAAAATATAATGGAATGTGAATATGTGGGTTAATTTGTGGAGCACTAATGAACCAAGCTTTCAGGTAATGTCCTAGAGCATTTCCAATCCATAACCCATCACAACTATCTGGATGTAGCAAGCTCTGTTTGATTGTATGAGTAAAAATGAGAACATGGCAGAAAGTGACAGGATCGACCATTCCTAACCCTCCCTTCTCTTTTGCTAGATAGGTGTAGCATCTCTTAACTGGGTTTAATCTATTCCCCCATAACATTTGGAAAAAAACAACTATATAGTCTTGTCTCATATTGGGAAGGTAAAAGAAAGATGAGAGCAACATATTGTAAACATGGCATGATAAATTGTTTAAGAGTTGGAATTCTTTTTGGTTTTGAAAATTTAAACTGTTTCCATCTAGTCACTTTTATTTCAACATTTTTCAATACCCGGCCCCAGTTATCTTCCAGAAGATTTTGAGGCCCAAACTGAATGCCCAGGATGGAGAAAGGTTCTTCGGATAGCATGATGTTATTATGTTTAATAACTGTTTGATTCCTAATCCCCATCATTAGCCATCTAGATTTTGATTTATTTAATTTGGCATTAGAAATTGTTGAAAATAACTTGAACTAAAAAATTCTTCCATTTGCTCATGGTTATTAAAAAATAGACAAACATCATCTGCATAGGCTTGCACAATCAACTGAATATTGGACTGTGACATTTTTAACCCTTCCCATTTAGGTGTAATAGCTAATGCTCTTATTAGGGGTTTGAGGGAAAAAATATATAACAAGGGGCTTACAGGGCAGCCTTGATGTACCCCTGTTTTTATTTCAATACCTTTTGTTATTGTTCCATTTATCACTGGGTATACTTTAACAGAATCATATAATGATTTTATGATCTTTATTATTGAACAGGGAATCCCAAAAAATTCTAATACCATGAACAAATACAAGTTATTGACCCTATTGAATGCTTTCTCTAAATCAATTGAAAGTAAGCATCCTGATCTTCCTTCTAAAGATAAGGATTCAATCAAGTCTCTTACAATTGTTATGGCTGATTGCATCCACCTATCTGGAAGGCCACAATATTGTAGTAGCAAAATCACTTTATTTGCCAGATTTTTTAGTCTATTATTTACATAGATACATAGACAGTGTCGGCAGATAAGGGCCTATGGCCCACCCAGTCTGCCCATTTGAGCTTGTAAGTTCAGTTTGTTTTCCTAGAAGTCTGTTGCACCTTACCCCTGACCTCCTTTATGTCTATCCCATGCATTCTTAAATCCCGTGATTGTTTCAGCCCCCACCACTTCCTCTGGCAGGGTGTTCCACTTGTCCACCACCCGTTCTGTGAAGAAATTCTTTCTCATGTTTCCTTTGAATCATCCTCCTCCAACTTCATCCCATGCCCTCTAGTCCTGAAACATCGTTTTCAAAAATAGTGTTTTCCTGCACCCTGTTCCTCCCTGTAAGATACTTGTATGTCTCTATCATATATCCCTCTCTCCCTCTCTCTCCAGGGAGTACATGTTCAGTTTCTTCAACCTGTCTTCATAGGACTTGTGATGCAATCCATGCACCATCTTTGTTGCCCTCCTCTGAACCTTCTCTACCCTGTCTATGTCCTTATGTAGGTATGGTCTCCAGAACTGTACACTGTACTCCAGGTGGGGCCTCACTAGTGTCTTGAATAGCGGAATTATGACCTCCTTTTCCTGCTGGTAATGCCCTGCCTGTACATCCCAGCATCCTATTTGTTTTACCTGCTGCCTTGTCACACTGTTTCCTACCTTGAGGTCATCAGGATGATAACCCCAAGATCCCTTTCCTGCTTGGTGCATGCTATATCCTCACCCCCAACTGATATATTGTGCCAGGTTTTGTCCCCATATGCATTATCTTGCACTTCTTTGCATTGAATTTCAACTGCCAAACCCTGACCATTCTTCAAGTTTCTGCAGGTCGCTTCTCATTCTGTCTACACCCTCTGGTGTGTCTACTCTGTTACAGAGCTTTGTGTCATCAGCGAACAGTGAAATTCTGCCTTCTAGGTCCTGCACCATGTCACTGATGAAGATGTTGAATAGGACCAGTCCCAGCACTGATCCCTGTGGTACCCCACTGGTCACTCTTCCCTCTGTGGAGTGACAGCCATTTACCACCACCCTCTGTGTCCTGCCACCCAGCCAGTATAACAACAGTAAAAATTTTATAATCCTAGTTTAAAATTGTGATGGGTCTCCAGTTTCTGATGTCTCCTCTTTCTTCTGATTTGAAAATATATATCATAAGGCCTTCCGTAAATGCAACCGGAATCGACTTATTTGACATAAAAAACTGGAATACTAATTTTAGACAAGAAATGATTTCCGAATGAAAGGTTTTATAAAATAGGTTGGGTAGGCCATCCAAACCTGGTGTAATGTTATCTTTTAACTTATGAATGACCGTTTCTATTTCTTTGCAAGAAATTGGTTCCATCATGGTTTTAGTATCCTGAGACTCTAAGAGAAAGGAGGGTGGCCCAGATATTCTCTTATCCCCATTGTAGATGGATAAATCTTCAGTTGTAGGTTATTAAAATGGGTTTCTATAACAGAATTATTAGAAATTTCATCTTCAACCCTAATCTTATTAGTCTAAGTATTCCATGGCTGTTGACCCCATAATCTTTTTACATAGTTCAAACAGGTCTCCAACTACAGTTTTCTTTGTATGATTAGCTAAGAGTGCCTGAAGAGTTCTGGTTCTATTATATTGAAGGTCTTTCATCTGAGTTTTAATATTGTCAATTTGAGTTGAAAAGTCTAATCTAGATGAATTTGCTATTGTAATTAGATACTGTAACTGTGTTCTAACTTTCAAATAAGAAAGGAAGTTTGAATTCCTTTGGCGAATTCCATATTTTTTAACCCAGGTACTACAGTCTTTTTTTGTTTCCATCCACCAGGTACCTAGGTCTGGGTATAAAAATGCCACTGACAATCTTGCTTGAAGAATAAGTAATATTGAATTTTTTACTAGTGTATCTATGAGAATGGAAGTGTTCAATTTCCATCTAGTTTTCTTATATAACTTGAAGGGTGCAACCCCAATTTCGACTTGTACAAGCAAGTGATCAGAAAATTCGACTGGTATAGTTTTAAACTTACCCACTGTGACTGCTTTTGACGTGAATAAATAATCAATTGTTGAACCTACTTTCCCTTTAAGAAAGGTACAATTAGGACCAGAAGTTAATAAGTGATTACAATTAGACAAATCTGCTATTTTAGTGATAGATTTTAAACAGTTTTAATCACAATAAACTTTCTTTTTTAGCATTTTCTTTGTATTTAAACTGCAATTAAAATCTCCACCCCAAAAGATATTGAGAGAGGTTACCAAATAGGGTTGGATTGCTGTCATACATTTTGTTCTAAGTGCCTTGGTTTGAGGATTATAAATGTTAATGAATCTACAATTCATGGAATGCCAATTCCCATCTATTATTAGGACTCTGCCTGGTATTAAATCTATTAATTTATGTAATACAAAGTGGAAATAATTAAATAATATCCCTATCCCATCTGCACAGTCTCTACCGAACGACCAGTAAGAAGGAGCCCACGGCCAATCCCTTTTAAAGGAGGCTATTTGCTCTATGCAAACATCCATGTTTCCTGCACAAAGCTTACAGCAATGTTATTGTCATGAAGGAATTGAAATACAGCTTGTCTCCTTACATTATTTAATATGCTATGTGTGTTTAATGAACCCCATATGTTTACTGTCATTATTCTTGTTTCATGTTGGGTTCCTATTATCTTTTCCTCCTTTTTTTTTCTTTTCTTTATAGTCCTCTATTGGAACTCCTATGTTTTCCTGAATTGATTTTTGAGAGTCTGAATCCCTGACCTCCATTTCAGAGTCACCCCAATTGGTGAATAAGGCAGCATAGGAATTCAGGGATTTTATTGTCTCATTGTGAGGTGCAGCTGTTGCTTTTAAGTTTCTGTTAGACCTTCTTGGGGGTAAGGGGGAGAGTAAGGTACTTTCTATACCAGGAACTTCTGTATCCTCTGGGTCTTTGTAACATACTGGCTCAAACTGCTCTGTGTCCCTTTCCATTTTTACTATTCCTGTGGGTTCCGCCCACATAGGGGAAGGGGGGCTGCTTTAGCCAAAGCTACGAGTTCTGATTCTTGAGGAGGGGATGTTATGGGCTTCTCTAATGATGTTTCAGCCTGTTTTGCCATGGCTTCTTGGGCTTGCTGGATCAATAAATCAGGACTTCCACAAGAGGATGTATTTTTTGCTGCCCAAGGGCACTCTTTGAATGCATGCACATATTCCTCATAAAGGTCACATTTGGTGTGGTTGGTACATTGCATGGCCACATGACCCACTTCCCCACAGTTGTCACACCTGGGTTGGTCACAAATACTAGAAAGGTGAGTTTTTGACCCGCACTTGTAGCAGGCCCTAGGTTGACCACTGTAAAAACATACCCCTTGATCTCTGCCCAGCAGGAAAGCATTGGGGATATGCTCAATCCCTGTGTCAGATTATTTTAATTTAACTTTATACTTCCAACCCCCTGTCCAGAATTGTTCCAAATCCAAAATGGGTTCAGGTTCACTTTGTATTTCACACTTTTGAGATAATCAGTATATTCTGTCTTCCACATGGACCCCCTCATTTCTAAACATTACAGTAGCATTTTTTATTAATGATTTAGTTAGTGGAATTACTAAAAAGGGGGTACATTTGGGGGAAAATTTAACTTGCCCATATCTCTCCCAAAACAGGTCTAAAGCATGAGCTGTCCAAAAACTTATGTCAACGTTATCCTCCCCAGAAATGTTAATGAATGCAAATACATCTCTAGGAGAGAAATGTAATAACTCTTTAAAAAGACATTTCCCTACATAATGTCTGTCAGGCCTTTCCTCCAGACCTCCCTTATAATGGATGCAAACTGCATTAAGCCTAGGTGCTGCTTCACATTTTGCATGAGAAAAAAGTTCAGACATTAAAGGTTTGCTTGAATTGGCTGAAAAACTTTATTCATCCTTGCTTGCTTCTTTATGAAGAGTAGTGAAGGTTTTTGATTGTATAGCAGGTTGTACTTTGTTAGGCTGTAAAGGTGTGTTTGCTACAAGGCTTGCTTTTTTTTCTGCAGAAATTGGCCCAGCATCATTTTTCCCCTATGAATGGTATTTAAAAAGTCCAGGTTTCCACTCTGGGGAATCTGCTTGTAAGTTAAAGGTAGCATCCCATGCAGTGTCTGGAGACCAAACCCCTGTAGCAGACCTTTCCCAGTCTGCTTCTAGGAGTGCCTTCTGAGGCGACCAGTTCTCGTCATGGTCTTTTGTGTTTACTGGGTCCTGCACTTGAATAGTAGAAGCTGTTTGAGCTGCTGTAGCATTCATATTCATTGCTTGATACTCCAGTACTGTAGATTTAGCGGTTTCTGTAGTTACAGACAGTGCTTGTGGAGCCAAGGGCCACCAAAAACTAAATTCCGTTACACCCTCTTGAAGATTTACATCAGTTGAAATTTTATCAGACCGGATACAGCAGATTCAGTTCCCCGCTTAACCAGTGGTTTAAAAACAAACCCTGCTTCTTTAGTAAGCTGCACCTTCCCCACAAAGGGCAAACTCTGAATATGATGGCTGGAAGCCGGGTTGACACTGTTGTGTGCTAGTGGGAGGGAAACTTTCTCGTCACCACTTTTGCCATTTTTCGGCATTGCTTCAGGCTTTTGGCACTTGCTAAACTTAACAAAAGAGCTGCCAGCCTTAACACAGTCACTATTAGAAATAGTAGCATTGTTTGTAAACAACCACTCACCGTCTGGTGGGAGAAGCTTCTTTTTTGCCACATTCTCGTAATTGCTGTCAGTTTGTTTGCTCGGTCTGTCAGGTGAATCAGCAGCCGCCCTGATTAGCACGGTGCTCTGGTTTGAACATGACGTTCCCTCTGGAGCTGAATGAACCTCTTCTTGATTGTCAGCCTTGAAAGTACTCATTCCATCCATAGCTCTGATATTCTTCATAGTGGTAACGTTTTTAATAGGTAAAAAAATATCTGGTATAGAACTAGCTTCGTGAAACATTTCTTCTCCATCAGTTTCCTGATTTTTACTCATTTAATCAAGAATTTGTTGATCAGTTAGCAGTGAGGCCTTCCCCACCACTAAACTAGTGTCCTTCTCCTCCGAAGTCTCTCCAACATTGGCCATCTCACAGCAAGACAGCCCATCCACCTACAGGAGAGTAGGGGAATTTCCCCAGTACTCTGACCAAATTTCTCTCATTCACTAAAAATACCACCAACAGCTTAATCATGTTCAAGGTCAGTTGGCATACATCTGTAACCCCTTCCCCTGGGTCATGCCTGAAAATAGGCAGGATTTGTCTAGTGCACTTACCCAGTCAACAAAAAATAAATAAATAAAATAAATAAATAATTAAAAAAATATAGCAAAACGTGTTATTTTTAGGCCATGCAAAGGGAAAGGAAGCTCTGAAAACCATTGTACAGGTTTTACTGATTAACAAAGCTTCTGCTTTTAGATAATTTATTTTATAGCCGTCCAGACTCCTAACTTCATGAAGTAGGGCCAGCAGTGCTGGAATGGATTCCTGTACTCTTGATAAGTAAACAATTGCATTATTTGCGTAAAAGACATGTTGTGGTCTCTCCCTTTGATATGAACACCAGTGATAGTAGGATTTTGATGAACTGCAAAAAGCTGGAGTTCTAGGCTTATGGGATTCTGAATGGGTGACAAGGAACAGCCTCATCTAGTGCCCTAGTCTAGCAGAACTCTTTTGAAGTTCATTCCATTCATTTTGACCACTGCCTCTGGGGTAATATACACAGCATCTGTACCCTGAATAAATTTAGAGCAAAATTTGAAGAACTGCAGAGTACAACTTAGAAGTTGCCAATTCACCCTATCAAAAGCCTTCTCTGCATCGATAGAAATTGCAAGCTGTGGTTCCCTATGTGGAAAAATTCCCCCCAAAAAGTAGCATGTGTTTTGTAACAGGCAGCCTGTATGAAGCCCATCTAGTCCAGGTTCATGACCTTGGCAATATATTTTTGAAGCTGTAAGGCCAATATTCTAGTTAGGATTTAAAGGTCTGCACAAAGCAGAGAGATCCTTCTAAATGACTCACACTCTGAGTGGTCCTTACTTGACTTGGGGAGGACAGTGATTTGAGACTGGTTCCAAGATCAAGGTCAGGCCCTGCCCTGCAGCACATTATTGTAAACAAGTTGAAACTCAAAGGGGATTGGCAGTCCAGACCAATGACAACACATAGTGGTTGTGATGCCACTTGCTGCTTGCTGCATGGAAACTTCTTGTACTTCAAAGGACCAAAGCTGCTCCAATCAGAGAAGGCACTGCTCTTTTGATTTGTATGAAGCTGGTCAGCAAGCAGCTGATTGGCTATCAACACAAGCAGACTGTCTTTGTCTCTCTCTGACACTGATGTGCATGCTCATGCTTGGAATCATGGCTTTAAGTTTCAAACTGGCTATCTAACAGGTTGAAGAACTTGCTTCCGGGAAAAACGTATATTGCGGGGATCAGTGATACGAGTACTATCCACCAATATATTTAGCTGATAAACATCCTAAATCAAGGGGTTCATACATGCAAAAGTTTAGAAATATTCTGCACCATTTCACTGTGTGGACATGTGGAAAGCTGTGCATGGTGGCACATATGGTCATGAGGAACTTAATTCACTTTTGGGACTAAAACGTATTTTATGTTACATTTTTAACCACTGTGTGGCATGTAAACAGTTAGTGTATAAAGATGTGCTTGCTGGCACCTTTTAAAGGGACACTGAAAATTGATCAAATAGTTGATGGTGCTTCTTTAAGTGGAATGGGGTGTACAATCCCACTACCACTTCTTTCTCCCCGTCCCCTTCAGGTCACCCACCCATGTTCTCCAACAAGCCCTACACTGGGGTGCCCAGTCCCAGTGTTGGAATGTATTTGAAATGAAGAAAACTATCCCTGTATGTTATTTTTTTAAAACTTGTAAAAAAGGTTTCCCTGCCCCTACTGCGTGGGTGTTAAGGAAAGTGTTGAATATATTCCTCATCCTCAGCCCTCTTCCCAAGGGTTCTGCACAAGGGAAGCACACCTATCTACTGGAAATACCCCCCAAACCAACTCTCTTAAGAAGGGAAAGAGAGGATAAGCAGAGGAAAGGTGGCCCATGTGCAGCATATACCACTGCTGGTTAGGGACGCTGCCCAATGAAGGACTACATCTGGTTAAGGCATGCTGTGAGAGAGTTACACAGACCCACTGCAACAGAAACAGGCAATATCTCCAGGGGACACTCTTCTCTCAGCAGGCAGAGATCAGCCAGGCTCATATCAGTGAATAGAAGCTTAGTACTCAAGCCTACTTGAAGGCTGAACATCTGAACCCCCCCTTGAAGATACTCAGGACCCTTGGCTTGCGTGTTGCAAATAGCTGGACCATTACTGATGTCTCACAGGGTCACAGTTAATCATACGTTGGTTAACACTTCTTGTATACATGTGATGCATTATGTTGTTTGGTTACTATCACTAACAGCTCTGTTTTGGGCAACACTGTTGTCCCTGTGGGCTTTGGCCCAAATAGGTAAAAAAGAAAATGGTACAAAAAAAACCCCACAGCCACAGCATATGAAAGCTACAGGTGGAAACAGAGGGCAAAAAACTAGAGTATCCCTGAACATACAAGTCTGCAAGAAACTAAGACTAGGAACCAGGCATTTCAGGGGGTTTACAGCAATGCTACAAAGAACAACATGTAGGGGGACATGGCTTTGAAGGGTTGAGGAACAGAGAGAAGGAGTAACTTCAAAAAGAACAGAAATTCATAATGCATTTGATAAAGAAAAAAAGTAGAGATGATGGATAGCACAGTTTTTATTATTGCTACCTCATGGAATGTGAAGGGCCTCAATTCTCCAATAAAATGAAAAAGGGTACTAACCCACCTGAAAAAGTTCAGAACCCAAATTACTTTTTCACAAGAAACTAAGCTAGTGGAGGCAGAAGCAGTTAAAGGGGAACTGTCGTTGTCAGGATTTCTTAATGTCTGAAAGCTCATAAAAAGCTAATTTGAGCGAGCCATTGTGTTTATCTGTAAGTCTTTACAGTCCAGAGTTGTTCATATGTAAATCAGCCTGTAATTAAGGTCTGGGGGCAGCCATGTGTTTTAGACTCCTGAAGGGAAATGGTGTCACCGAGAGTCTTTGCTCTGCTTTCACTGTAGATAATCCAACAGGTTAAATAGGAAATTGTTTACTTTATTAGGTATGTTGTAAGGTGTTTTTACAACACTTTCTACATTTATAATAATTGTTTTGTATGTGCGTTTAAACTAGTGAGTTATCACCTTTACATTTCAAACTGTTAGTAAAAATAATCCATCTTCAGGATTGCTTTAACCTCTAGGCTATACTGCCAGCTGATCATCAAAAGCTACACATCTCAAGGCTGGCTTTGTGGTGCCAACAGATATTGGAACCCCATATCAGGATTTCATGGTTTATACACAGAACTCTAAATAAGGTTCTGATAGGTCAGCAGCTCATAATTAGCATTCTGTACACAAATTGTGGTATAGTAAAAACTCCACGTAAGTGATTACATGAAGTGAACTGTAACAGAATGCTGCCCTTAAAAACATAATAATACACACTACAGTTTTACAAATCACTTTGTATTCAGATATTCAGGTATTTGGATATTTAGGAGACTGCATATAATTTCTGAGAATAAGAATGTTATAAACAGCTGCCAATTAGCACAAGTTTCCAGCCCCCTTAATAAAGCAAAAAGCTGTGAACAAGCATGGTTCATCCAACAGAAAGAGGTTTTGATTCCAGCATGCTCTGCTTATATATTGTGTGATCAGAGCAAGGCCCAGATATTCAAAGCTTTGTGTGGTGCGCAAACCGTTTGCGCGGGTTTAGCGCGGGATTAGAGCGGGTCTGCTATATTCAAAAGACCAAATAGCATGCGAAAACCACATTAGCACCAGGCAAACCATAATATATGTAAGGGTCAAACTGAACATGTATACAGGTGCTATGGGATATTCAGCGACTAGTGCCATGCTAAGGTGTTTAGTGCAACTTAGTGCAACCCTTTGCATGGTACAAATTATCACCCAGCAAAAGCTGGTCTTAGCTGTGGGCAAACAACTTTGCTCAACATTGCGGCCTTGTGCAGCATTAGCGTGGCTTTAGCGTGGCCTTGTGCGACCCTAACATATGCCTATGACACAGAGAAAAATCCAGACATGGAGGAAACATGCTGCTCATTGATGGCATCACAATGATGCCAGCTGCTGCCACAAGTCCCAGCCATGCCAGGCAGTATGCGTGACTCGGCCCTCGGGGGCCACCATGGTAGTGTGGCCATACAGCACACACCTGCAGACCATACGCTGTGGTGATCAACAGATGCTAGCACACATATGCAACACTGTGACATGGTGGGTGTTGAGGGAAGGGTGTACAGGTAGCCAGACCTCACCACAGACTGGGTGCATCCACAAGGCTGGGACACAGCACGCAGTGCACATGGGCCAGTATTGGGAATACCCCAAAAACAGTGTGCCTGGGAAGGGTACAAAGCCACAATAAGAGAGAAGATAATACATTATGCCTCCCATAGGGGGAAGCAAAGAGAGCAGGAGGTGGAGAAACTAGAAAGGGAGCTGAAAGAGAAAGAGGGACTATACAAGAAAGACCATGGTCAGCTGCAAATCCTGTCTCTCATATATGACATCACCACATTAAGAATCCAGCTTATTTCCCTAGCAACTAGAAAAGTTGAATTACAGCTCCAAAGGACTAAATTTAAGTACTGGGTATGTGGGAGGAAAAACAGCAAATTGTTATCCTACGGGCTACAAAAGCAACAAGTAGACAGACATACTGCACAGCTGGCAGATAACTCAGGCAGGAAACTTATCTTCCCCAAAGACATTAATGAAATAATGGTGGCCTTCTATAAGGATTTGTATGCCTCACATATAAAATGGGACAAACAAGCTTTTGACAATTTTGTAGGCAACCTTCCCCTACCCAAGCTATTAGATGGCCTACAAGATGCCCCCTTCATCCAGTAAGAACTTAGAGGCCATCTGGGCAATGGCCCCACATAAATCTCCAGGGAGTGATGGATACCTCGTGGATGTCTGCCAGATAATCCTAGAGTCTGTATCAGTTCCCTTGCTATCCATGTTAGAAAAGGCGCACAAGCTGCAAAGTCTACCCCCCACCTTAAGTGAAGCCATAATAACAGTGCTCTCTAAGGAGGGTAAGGCCCTCTCCAAACCCTCAAGCTTTCACCCAATTTCCCTAATAAATTCAGATACCAAAATCCTGGCTAATGTGCTCGCAACTCGATTAGAACAATGCTTCCCTTCCCTAATACACAAATCTCAAGTAGGATTCATTAAAAGGTAGAGCATGTACCGACCTCCTAAGAGCTCTCATAACCTTGGTACAGTCTCCAGCTGATATTCCTACACCCGCAGCTGCCTTGGCAGTGGACTTTGAAGAAGCTTTTGATTCTGTAAAATGGGAATACCTGCATGCGGTACTGGATCAGGGTAACTTTGGGAATAACTTTAGCATGTGGATCCATACTCTATACCAGGCCCCAACAGTGAGACTATTAATGAATAATGTCCTATCCCAGCTTTCCAACTCCATCGATGGACCCGACAAGGGTGCCCACTATCCCCACTCCTATTTGTCCTGGCTATGAAGCCTTTGGCCACTGCCATAAGTGCACATCCACAGATTCAAGGCCTTAGCATAGGAGATGGGGAGCACAGTACCAATTTATATGCAGATGACTGCCTAATACTGACCAAAGGCATAGGGAATGGCATCCCGCATATATTGCATACCCTTAACATCTTTGCCAAAAAATCAGGTCTACGAATAAATATGTGCAAATCTGAGATCCTACCACTGAAAAACATCCCCCTAATCATGTTGGCTTTATCCACAGGCCTATCCTGTGCAAAAGCACGAATCAGATACCTGGACATACAAATTCCCGATAATATTCAGAAGCTGATCCCAGAAAACCTGAATCCCTTGGTACAGTCACTGCAACAGGAGCTGGATAGGTGGTCACACCTAAACCTGTCACTGGTAAGCAAAAGTGAAGCCATAAAAATGATTGCAGCTCCTAGAATTTATTACATCCTATCACATCTATGGGTGTTAATACCAACTATCTGGTTCGAGAAAATCAACAAGCTAATAGAAGTTTTCCTGTGGGGCATGGGGAAGCCCAGATTCAGCTGGACAAAATTGAGAGTCTTGAAGGATATAGGAGGGTGGAAAATGACGAATTTCCTATACTACTCTCTTACCAGCATAGTGACCCTTTCGGTCCCCATGTTTAAAGACTCCCAAAGGGAGCACCCAACATGGGCTCAGATAAAATCTTCATTATGAGGTGGGGCACACCCTAGTGGTATACCTCACCTCCCCCCTCCCCAAACAATACTCCTGATGGCTCACTATAATGACTGCCAACACAGCTTTCCAGAAGGTTGGACAGTTAGCTCAAATATGCCCACATGCGGGAGTATATACACCTATATGGCTTAACCCCAGTAAACAGGTAAATAAAAAAAGCTGAAACGTTGGGAAACATGAAAATATAGAAACATACACAGGATGAAGGATCTCTTGGGTCCTGACTCTGGCACGCTGATGTTCTTTCAACAAATGCAGAATGTATACAACATCCCTAAGACAAAGTTCTGGAAATACCTTCAGCTCAGAAGTGCATACACAGCCTGGCTAAAGGAAAAATGCACCTGTAGAACGTACAAGGGTGGTGCCCCCCACTCCTCAAATTTCCTCCCTCTATCAAACTGGCTGGAAAACCAAAGGGACTAATGGGACAAATCCAAAGGATGATTACCCTAGCCACTCCTGACCTCTCCTTGACCGGTGCTATGGCTTGGAGGGACAGAGGGTGAATCCTCAGGAAAGTGGGAGCAGCTGCACTGTGGAGGGAGGTGGACATCATTGTCCACCTAGAGACAAATGACCTGACTGGAAATGGGATCAGAGTAGTGCAGAGGGAGTTTGTGGAGTTGGGGAGGAGCCTTAGACAAGTAGCACACAATGTAACTTTCTCAGAGGTGCTGCCTGTCTATGGAATGGGTGAGGCTAGGGTGCTCTGCACCATGGGATTCAATCAATGGTCCAAACCCTGGTGCAGAGCTCAGGGTTTTGGCTTCACTGGGGACTTGGGGTCCACCTGGAGGGATGCAGGCCCATACTGGTGTGATGATCTACATCTGTCCAGGAGGGAACCAGGATCCTACATGATAGGTTTAAATGCTTCATTGGCAAGCATTTAAACTAGACAAGGGGGAAGGCACTGAAAAGGAGAAGGGAAATTCCTCCCCCCCAAAAAAAACAAGGTAGTTAGTGAGATAAACACAAAGATAGAAAAGTTGATAGGGAGAAGGGCAGGGGTAAATAGAGAAAAAGACAAAGACTCCCATCTCCTAGCTTAACCTTCCTACTACCTGCCTTATACAGACTGCTCGCCAGAGGCCACGTGTAACCCCTGGATAAACTATATGCAAAGTACTACCAATTGCTTACATGTCATGATGATAACCATGCCTGTACCCATGCCTGCATCCACTGCTTTTCTTTTACCATGCCTGTAAGCCATGCCTGTATCCAATGCTTTTCTTTTACCATGCCTGTAACCACGCCTGTATACACTATTTTTCTTTACTGTAACCACCTCATGATGTAACTCACAATGCCTCAAATGTTCCTTATGTCCTTGTTCATTCTTATAACTTGTATTGTTATCCCGGGTCGCCCATGAAAAAGGGACTTTCGGGGCTCAGTGGGCCTACCCAGTCACCAAAATTTAATAAATAAATAAATAATAAGGACAAGGAAAGGGCTAAAATGGATAAGGCCTTCACAAAATGGAGGGCAATGAGTACCAATGCCCATAGTCTGGGTAACAAGCTCCCTGAACTAGTTGCCTTGATGGAAGAGGGATGCCTGGATATCATGGCAGTCACAGAAACATGGTACACAGTGAACCATTACTGTGATGTCAACATACCAGGGTACACAACCTACAGGAGGGACAAGGAGGGTACAAGAGGAGGAGGAGTAGCTCCATACATAAGGGAAGGGATCAAAGCAAAAAAACTAAAGGGCAAAAAGGGAGGAGAGGAGGCACTGTGGGTCACCCTGGAGACAGGAAATGGCACCACAATCCTCATGGTGGTTGTATACAGACCCCCATCTCAGGGGGAAGGAATGGACAAGAAAATGATAAAAGGCATCTTTAGGATGGCAGAAAAGGGGGTGATATTGCTGGTGAGGGACCTGAATATGTCAGAAGTTAACTGGAGCACCTTTAATGCAGCCACATCCAAAAGCAAGGTCATTCTCAATGCCCTACAGGGGGCATGACTCAGTCAGTTAGTGATGGAACACACTCAGGAGGGAGCAGTCTTAGGCCTGGTACTCTCAAACAGGGATGGAGAGAGGATCTCAGATTTAGAAGTGGGTAGCCATCTGGAAACAAGTGACCCCCAAACAGTGTGGTTCAAGATAAACACAGCCATAGAGTCAAGCCATACTAAAGTGAGGGTACTGGACTTTAGGAAGGCTGACTTTGGCAAAATGGGAGAGTGTCTCAGAAAAGCACTAGCAAACGGACAAGAAGGAGGAGGAGTAGATGAACAATGGCGAAACAAAAAAACTGCCATCACAGAGGCAACAAGCCTTTGTGTTAATCAAATAAACAAATCAAAATAAAGAAAAAAAAACTGCATTCTCAAAAGAGGTGGCAGGGAAGGTTAGGGAGAAAAAGATAGCATTCAGGAAGTATAAGGAAACATAGAAGGAGCAGGACAGAGAACTGCACTAGTTAAAGCAGAAGGAAGAAGGAAAGGCAGTCAGAATAACAAAGGCCCAAACCAAGGAAAAGATAGCCAACTTGGTTAGGAAGGGTGATAAAGCCTTTTATAGGTACATTAGAGAGCAAAGAAAGACCAAGGGAGGGATAGTGAGGCTTAACAAACATGAGGGTGGGTGAGCAGATGGTGGCAGTGAAAAAGCAGGGATACTAAATGAATACTTCTGCTCAGTATTTACAAAAGAAGAGGAGGGGGTGGTACCTAATCCAATGAATAGACACACTCTGGACAGGGGGGTCGATACAAGTCCAGTCACAGAAGAAAGAGTTCTGAGTGATCTCCTAAAACTGAAGGTGGACAAAGCAATGGGGCCTGATGGGAATCACCCCAGAATTCTAAAAGAACTAAGGGGAGATTTAGTGACACCACTGACTACCCTTTTTAACAAATCATGGGAGGATGGTGTGGTACAAGTGGACTGGAGGAGAGTGGATGTGATTCCCTTTTCACAAAAGTGGGAGCAAAGCAGAGGCAGGAAACTACATACCTGTTAGTTTGACTTCAGTGGTAGGGAAAATGATGGAATCACTTCTGAAAGTAAGAACTGTTGAGTACCTAGAGGCCAGTGGGGCACAGAACCCAAGGCAGCAAGGACTTACAGTGGGAAGTTCATGTCAGATGAATCTAATCAATTTCTTTGACTGGGTGACCAAAGTAGTAGACCAGGGAGGGGATGTGGTCATGGTCTACCTAGACTTTAGGAAGCATTTGACACAGTCCCACACAAAAGATTAATAAACAAATTAGCCAGCCTGGGAGTCAGTCTCAGGGTGGAAGACTGGGTAACAGGACACAGAATGTAAATGCTTTGGGTCAGGGAAGTTCCTGTGGACTGGAGACAGGCCACAGTTATCCCTCTTCATTAAAATGGCAGCATAGGGAAAGTGCTGGCAATTACCATCCAGTAAGCTGACCTCAGTTGTCAGCAAAATGATGGAAACCCTAATTAGAAAATTATATCCTTTCTCAAAGAAAATGATATAATGGTTCCAAGACAGCATGACTTCACCACGAAGATTGTACGAAATCCTAATAGATTTTGGCAATTGAACAACAAAGACAGTAGATCAGGGCAGCACTGTGGATGTAATATACCTAGACTTCAGCAAAGCCTTTGACTCGGTCCCACACTGAAGACTATTGAACAAGCTTGCCAGTACAGGAGTTGGGCATGAAGTGGTAAACTTTGTACAGAGCTGGCTTAGTGAAAGGACTCAGAGGGTACTGCTAAATGGCCAGCTATCAGAGGAGAGAGAGAGGTAACTAGTGGTGTGTTACAGGGCTCGGTGCTGGGGCCTATCCTCTTCAATATTTTTATCAGTGACATATCTGTTGGCCTAGAAGACAAGGTGTGTCTATTCACAAATGACCCAAAGATATGTAATAGGGTAGACCTTCCAGCGGGAGTGGAAGGGATGAGGACTAATCTTCAAAGACTTGAAAGGTGGACAAAAACTTGAAAACTAAATTTCAATGCCAAAAAGTACAAGGTCATGCACCTAGGGAGGAGAAATCCTTGTGAGGAATACCTCCTGTTTGGAATGAAATGGGAAGCCACAAAGCAGGAAAGGGATCTGGGGGTGATTATAACAGACAACCTGAAAACATCCAAACAGTGTGAAAAGCAGCGTTAAAGGTGAACAGTATGTTAGGCTGCAAAGGAAGAGGAATTACAAGTAGAAAGAGGGAGGTGATTATGCCACTGTACAGATCAATGGTAAGGCCTCACCTAGAGTACAGTGTGCAGTTCAGGAGACTGCACCTCAGAAAGGATATAGACAGACTGGAGACAGTGCAAAGGAGAGTTACTAAAATGATACTTGGACTCTACAATAAGAAATAGGAGGAATGTCTGCATAACCTAAATATGTACTCCCTGGAACAATGCAGATGAAGGGGACATGATCGAAACTTTAAGTACATATAGGGAATAAACAAGGTCCAGGTTCAGGACCTATTTCAGATCAAGAATCATACAAGAACAAGGGGCATTGCATGAAGCCAGAAAGAGGCAATTCGAGAGTAACACAAGAAAGTTCTTCTTTACCAGAGGATGGAGGATACTTGAATGGCCTTTCACCAGAGGTTGTGGAGACTAGGACAGTTGGATAATTCAAAAAGGCATGGGATTAGCACAAAGGCATTATAGCACTGAATAACAGTTAAGGGAGGGGGGCTATGTTTATGGCAGACTACATGGACCATGCGGTCCCTTTCTGCCATCACTTTCTATGTTTCTGTTTCTATGTATGAGTCCACTCCGAAGAAAGGGGTGTTACTGGTGGGGTTCCGCAGGGTTCAGTACTGGGACTGGTCCTTTTATTGTCTTTATAAGTGACATTGTGGATGGACTGGAAGGAAAAGTATGCCTCTTTGTAGATGAGACAAAGATCTGCAACAGGGCTGATACACAAGGGGTGGAAAGGATGAGAAGGGACTTGGCAAGGTTGGAGGAATGGTCAAAAATATGGCAGCTTAGATTCAATTAAAAGAAGTGCAAAGTAATGCATCTGGGAAACAAAAACCCAGGAGAAGAGTACACATGGGGGGTACTAACAACAACAAAAATAGAAAAGGACCTTGGGGTAGTCATATCAAATGACCTAAAGGTAATCAAGCAATGTGAGAAGGCAGTAAGAAGGGCTGGGGTATCCCTCTGTACAGACTTTTGGTGAGACCCCAGTACTGCATGGAGTTCTGGAGACCCCATCTCCATAAGGACATAGACAGGATGGAGGCAGTCCAGAGGATGGCAACTAAAATGGTACACAGTCTGCACCAGAAGCCATATCAAGAGAAATTAAAGAAGCTTAATATGTACACCCTTGAGAAAAGAAGGGAGAGGGGAGGCATGATAGAAACTTTCAAGTACCTCAAGGGAATCAACAAAGTCCAAGAAGGTAGCATCTTTCAGAAAAAAGACATGTTCAAGAACAAGGAGGTACAATTTGAAGATAAGGGGGGGGACAGCTAAGGAGCAATGTGAAGAAGTATTTTTTCACACAGAGGGTGGTGGGCACATGGAATGGACTTCCTGAGGAGATCATGGGGTCCAAACAGTGGGAGATTTCAAGAATGAATGGGACAGACATAAGGCAATTCTGGTGGGGGGTAGGAAGAAGTAGGCTGTTAGTTAACTAGGATCTTCAGCTTATCCAATTGGTAGGGAAATGGGCAGACTGGGTGGGCCAAGCAGTCCTTATCTGCTGTCAAAGTCTATGTTTCTGTGTTTCTATGTTTCTCCTCCAAAGCCAGAGTGTGGAAGTTTTTTATGTAAAAGCTGGGGTTGGGGCACGTTAGGCTTATAAACTGTGGGGGTCTAGACTACTTTGTGGTGAATGTTGAGGCTTTTGTTATTATGTAATTTTTTGTAATTTCAAAATGCTATTCACCAAAAAGTATGCCTTTTAATTTTCAGTACTGGGTTCCTTCTGTGATAATGAAAAGAAACATTTTTATCCTTTTTTATTTTCAAAATAAAAACACTATTACTTATTAAAATTGCTTATACTTCTGCTTTTTATATATTTTATTTTTTACTTTTATTTAATTTTGTGTTTTCCCTCATTGCTTGGATCACCTGTAATGATCTTGTGAACTGATGAAATAATTACATACTAAGTTAATTGTACAGTACTATACTGGCTAGTACTGTACTATGTCACCCCCAGCTCTTCACTAATTTAGAACCAATTGCAAGGAAGGAAAAAAAATTAAGAAGACTGGCAGAATTTAAACATGTTTTAATGTTATTAGTCATTTTATTTTGACATCTTCAGCTGTGAATTTGCTAAAGATATAGCAGTGCTGTTCTGAGCCTTCCAACAATTATTGGGAACATCGACAAGATTCAAATTGTGTTTTGGTCTTGTGGATGAGAAGAAGCATTTGGTGATTCAGGCAGGCCTGTGTCATGGTTGTACAGAAATAATGTTTAAGTATTCTCAATGAACACCAAGACCATCTGCCGACTGCATTTGTAGCAGGTATCACAAGTATCAACTTAATCAAAACTGCAACATTTGAAAAAAACTGCTGTTCAGCATGAAACAGTCTTCATGAAGCCAATTACATATCTGAGTAACAAGCTGCCATTTTTGATAGTAATGTTTGCAACAAGGGCTTGTAGCTGTGCATGCAGCAATGAAGCATCAAGGTTACCGGTATACAGTTTTATTATGTGCTGAAATTCCTCCTCCCATTCTTCACAATTGATGGTCTTTAAGATCAGTTCTTCCAACTTAGCATACGTTCGCTATCCAGGCTACTCAAAATGGTCTTTGATGCACGTTTTAACAACATCGAATGCCACCATGAAGACTTGGTGATAGTGGTCATCAAATGAAGTGGGAAACGCTGCAAGTCCTGGAGAAGTAGTTACATAATCATCAAGTCTGTGTGGTGTTTTCCTCTTTCTGGGAAGCAGTGGTTCACCCAAGTCCAGGTTACTGGCCATGTGTCTCATTTGTTCCCAAAACTTTTGGAACTCATCCTCACTGCTGAGTGCTTTTAAAGTTTCTACAGTCATTCATGGTAAATTCTGTCCTCTGATGCACATATTTCTGTAGACTGTAGTGATGTGCTGAGGTTATCACAGTAACAAAATAAAACCGCACCAAGGGCAACACCAAACAGGAAGTCAAAGGACTTAATCTGGGAAGAAATACCCAATCTTCTGCTTATAGTCTCTGGGTTTGGAGCACAGTCCTCATAAGCAATCCATGTGTTCTGGAGCTCCTCATAGTTATCCAAACCCTCTGAGTGACTTCCTTTCACTATCCACCTTGTTGGACACAGGGTACAAAGCACGGGACAGTGGTGCAAGATCCTTTTAAGCTGCTCAAAGCAGGCTCCTCTGTTGGGAGAGTTTTGATCAATTCTGTAATTTCGTGAGGTGTCACAAGAACAGTTTAGACTTCTTTGCACTTGTTAACGTAACAGCATGCTAAGTTTACAGAATGACCGTAACAGTGGACAAAGTCAAACTGTACAATAGGCTCTGTATCAGCTATCTGTTGTGCCATATCTGACTTTTCCACCCGTAGCGGCACCAGCCTCATAACACTGCCCCCTGACTTATGTGATGCTAAGGTTAGTATGCGTCAGAACATCTTTGATTAACTGCACTAGTATATTTGAATCAGCAGCCCCAACTTCATAAATTCCTAAGAATTCTTCATAAACTTCATAATGGTCATCTACCCATCTGACACAAATTACAACCTGTTCTTTGTTGTCAGAATCTTTGGTTTCATCAATCATCATTGAGAAGAATGCAGCTGATCAAGCTTTTTCAGTAATTTTGCGTAGGACTCTTACACCTAAAGCTTGCAGCATCTGATTTTGAATGTCTGGGGATGTGTATTTGTCTGTTTTTTGCTCAGTCCAGGTATTGAGCCTTGAGTCATCATTAGCTCTTAATTTGATTGTCTGTATAATGTTTGAATCGGTTTCATCTTCATTTCAGCATAAAGCCAAACCCTGTCTAGTTAAGAATTCTACACTTTGAAGAATATTTAGAAACAATAACAGTGATCCCTTTTCTGTTGCTTGTTACAGACATTCACCAACATCAGGGAATGACTTGGGAACTTTCACAACCTTGAAAACAACATTTTTTGTGGCACTTTGTCACTTCATATTTTTGAAAGTTAACATGCATCTTTCCAGTTGCTGTACCCTTTAGATATGAAACAGGGATCAAGGCAATTAGAATTAATAAGTTTATTCCAATATGCCTTAACACATGTGAAGCAAAACATGCAGTCTTTGCTTTCATCATAATGAAACCACTTCTATTTCTCAAACCAAGAGGCAATGAATGATCTATTTACCACCTGTGTTTTTTAAATTGCCATTTTGGAAAATTGTAAGCCATTTGTGGATGAGGGCTCTCAGAAATATTTGCTATTTTTAGTTGTGCACTGAATTGGAAGCACCACAGAAGAGTATCAGCATCTGCAGCAACATCCCCCATGTAAACATTCAATTTACCACTGCCAACCCGATGTACACAACGATAGACAAAACCAGAGGCAATGCACACACACCCCGATGGCCACTGCCCGACTGCACATAATGCTGCACCATGTTCAGATACACCAAAGAGTGACCCGACAATAGGCACCCCCCCACAGCACTATTGCAGAAATGGACAGACAGCAAGTGGATACAATAGGCAGTATAGGCAACTGTGGAGAATGGCATGGCAGCAATGGCTTGCAGCGACAGGCAGCTCAGCATACACAATGCATCTCAGGCAGACCACAGCCTGACAACAGACACCACACCAAGGACCCACCATGGATAGGCAGTAGGAGGGGACACAACACATGGAGATGGGAGTCATGTGCCTCCTCTGCCCCACCTCTCTGAGTACAGACCTGAAATGTGATGGTAAGGGCCGGTCCCATCAAGTAGTCACGGTGGCTCCAGTTACCAGACTGGCCACAGAGGTCTAGACCCGTTCTGTCCCAGACACATTTGTAGTCTGAATGCAACTGTCTTTGTAGTGTGCCATCGCACCTGTTGACACTGTGGGGAGGTGGTGTTGATGTACTTTGTTGGGTGCTATGGATGTGGTCGAGTTGGGCGTGTTGTTGTGGGGGTTTCAGTGCAGGGGAGTCTCTCTGATACCGTGCTTCCCACTGAATTTACTGAAAAACTTTGATAGGGCCATATTTCTCAACTACTTGAACTGAATTATCCACCTCAGGAGATGGTAATGGCTGAGCTCACCAGAGCTTAACAATGCTTGAGGTTTATGGCCCTGTATGAAGCACAATCAGATGATTAAGCAGTGCAGAGAAATGAAGGTACAAAAAAAACCTCACTTCAGTGCTCATTCAGAAGTCACCAAAAATTATGATTGGCTGCATCCCAGCAAGTGACCCGCCAACTAATTCAGCAGATCAAGCTGACAGTCTGACTGACTGTTTAAAGCTGTCACATGCAGATTTTGAACCCCTGAAATGATTCAGAAAATCAAGTTGGAGTCGGGCAGCAGAGAAAGAAACAGAGAAAAGACCAGCCACCCAAGTCTGGTAGCAGTGCATAGACCAGCCGAGATCCTCAGTGGCAGAGGAACAGAAAAGTGGTCCCTGGTGCAGCTTTTTATTGTAGGACCCCTCCCTCAATTTTTATTTAACTTAATTAGCTTCAGGGATTCTAGAAAAGGTGGTATGTTCAGCAGTAGCCCACCAGCAGCATTCTAGTGTCTTTCCCCACCTTGCTCCTTCTATTTTGTCCCCAGCACCACCTCTGAGGCTAAGCGAGCACCCTTCTTATTTAATAAATTCAGGGATTCTTCAGAAGATGAGGGGTCCAGCAGTACCCAACCAGCTGACTTCTAGTCTGACATCTCCCAGCTTGGCACTTATGTTCTCACCACAGCCAGTAACACCTCTGAGGCCAAACAGATCCCTCATCTTTTTTTTTTATTGAGATTCTTCAGAAGGGGAGTTCATCAGCACCCCACCAGCTGCCTTTCAGCCTGACTTCCTCCACCTTGCCCCTTCTGTTCTCTCCACAGCCAGCATCACCTCTGAGGCCAGCAGATCACCCTTTTTTCATGTAATAGGGATTCTTCAGAAGGGGCAGCTGTACCTGCCAGCTGCCTTCTCGTCTGACTTTCTCCACCATGCTCCTGCTCTTCTCTGTCCTGCACCACCTCTGAGGCTAAGAGATTCCCCTTTTTTAAATGTAATAGGGATTCTTCAGAAGGTGCAGTTCAGCAGTTTCCCACCAGCTGCATTTTAGTCTGACTTCCCCCACTGAGCTCCTTTTGTTCTCTCCCCAGCACCACCTCTGAGGCTAATAGATCTCCCTTTTTAACTTAATAGGGATTCTTCAGATTTGGGGGTGGGTTCAGTAATACCCCACCAGCTGCCTTCCAGTCTGACTTCCCCACCTTGCTCCTTCTGTTCTTTCCTCAGTTAGCACAACCTCTGAGCCAGGCTTACAGATTCCCCAACCCCCTGAGATCATTTTCAGTCCACCACTCTAGTTTTTCCCTTTGTTCCTGTCCTTGGGTTTCTTTCAGCTTCTAATTTTCAAACCTGCTGCCTTCTGTTTTTTATTTTTTCCCCCCCACCTTTCTCCTTCTCTCGCTCCCCTCTCCAGCATCACCTCCTCGACTTTTTCCTTTTGCTTCAGTCCTTGGGTTTCTTTCAAATTTAATTACAATTTTGGAACCAGCTGCCTTCTGTTTTTTTTTACTTTTCTGCCAAGGTTTGCTCCTCTGTTTTCTCCCTCCCCAGCACCACCTCTTCGACTGAGGCTGATCCTACTCCCCCTGAGATCTTTTTAGTCCTCCACTAATTTCTCCTTGTTTTGCTCCTCCTGTCCTAGTTTGTATATGGTATCCAGTGATATTAGCGCAGATAAAATAGCGCTGTAAAAAAGAGCGCTACCTTAATAGCGTGTTACATATAAGCGTGCAGCATAAATGGTCATGCAGCTTAAATAGCGCAGAGTAACATACATGGTCGTGCACTTTACATCTTAGTGCTGTTTAAATTTTAAATTGACTGTTAGTGTTGCAGTTTAAATTGGTGCTTAATTTGATTTCATGGGCATGAGGATGCGATGTGTGCAGTTATACCAATGTCTGCAACATCTCCATCCACCCTTCCAGTCTTTCAGCTGCACGTCCAGTTGTGGTCACCCAGGTGAGTGTAACTTGGGGTAGGACTGCACCCTCCTTTCCAGGAGGAAGAGAGCACTGTATTTTTATGTACGGTAAAAGATAATGGTATGTTGACGTCAATATCTACATCGTGATGTTGACAATCTTACGTTATTGTTGCGTGCTTGCCATTGATTTTCCTTTTGTCAGTCACCTGCTCCTGTTTTTTAACATGGGGCAAGCCCCAACACAAATAAATTGAAAAAAAAACCTCCACAGGCCGACGTGACATAGAGCATGTGCCGTAAGTGGGCAAATACAACGCTCAGTGAAGTAACACAATTTACACATTGACGTAGCGGCAATATAGTGTAATGTATGCAATTTTAGTGACTTACTGCTGTGCTACTAGTGGGGATCTAGACTGCTACAATATCACCCCAGCCACCCAGCCAGCCGCACCTTTGCACTGCACATGCACATGCTTCTGAAGCCTGTCAGTCTCACCCCTGCTATCTCTCCCCACCAGGATCCTGCATTACCTGTCTGGGGATTTCCCTTCCTCTGAAGGGGGGGCATGGGGAAAGAAATAATGGTCTCTGATCCCTCAAACTACAGGTGCAGGGGATGGGAGTGGGGACCGCGGTGTGGTGGGATGGGCATCCGGCTTGGCAGGGATGGCCTTTTTTCCATTTTCTGTCCCACCCACCTCCCACTAATGCATGTGGCTGTGGCATTGACTATCCACGCTACTATATTCTGGCACTTAATTGTAAGTGTGCTCATAAATTGCTGCGGCATTTTTAACGCGCCTTTATTGTATGCGCTAATCGCACCGCACTATTTTCACACTGACCCTTTGTATACAGTGTAGTTTTTTTTCAGCTGTTTTCAACTTTTATTTAAACACAGACAAGTCATTAATATGGTCACAATTTGTGTAGAGTTAGTACCCACAGAGCTGCTTCCAGACTGCTGCTAGCTGCCCACACTATTCTGCATCACATAGGGTCACAGCAGATAGAGCACAGCCCTTTAGACACCACTGACCAATCAGGTGTCAGCCGGTGTCATGTGCTCCTATTCTGCTGTAAGCTCTGTGAAGGACCCCACATGCTGCCCTTTTAATGCCTATTTGTAGCCAGGAAGTTCAACCAGACTGGAGGCTCCTGCAGCGCAATGGAGACTCTGCATCCCAGACCCGACACCACGCACAGCAAGTCCTATCTCAGCTGCCACTTTGCTGCACAACTCTGTAGAGCAGACTGTGGCAGAATGACAGACTTGGATTTCACAGTGTGTGGGTAGTGAGGGAGCAGTGTATTATAATGTAATGTAATCCAAGCATCAGGACAAAAAAAGTGGTACGGCCATGGCTATACCAGCCGTACTGTAACAGCCTCAGATAGCCTGTTCCACCAAGAGAATAGGGACAGCTTAAATAGTTTAATTGTAGACATAAGTTTAGTAGCTAAGGACACAGGTTCAAAATACAGACTAGACAGTAGCTTCCAGAGATATGAAGGGCAGTCCCTGTAGTGATAATAAGACTAGACTTAGCTTCCATAATTGTATCACAATAGAAATCAGCAGTTTAAAATGAGTTTGCTTGTAAGATATGCTGTGAGCATATTATTAATTCTGACTGTGGAATGCAGCGCAGTGGGGAAGAGGAAAGGACTCATGGCTTGCCGTTTTCTCACACACATGCAGTTTTATACCTAAATATAGTGACTGGCAATGTTGTTGTTGTGGAAATATATTAATTTTTTTATGGTACAAATACACTGATTTGCTGATGGCCAGTGGGCTAGTTAATGGCCAGTAGGCTAGGTAATGCCTTGCCCAGGCTACTGACACAAGTGCTGGAAAGTCAGTGTACTATTGGACTGCGTGAGTTGCCTGTGCCATTTCTTCAAGTACTTTGCACTTTTAATTTGCTAAAATAATCACTCCTGAAAGAAGGTATGCTGTTCTGAGTAAAATAAATGTATGCAGAGTGGTAGCTGTGGGCACTACTGATACCAAAAACTGATTGAGAGGAGAGTGAGAAACTGAGCATCGGTCCCACAGTAGAGCGCTCTTTACTCTATCTGAATCCTGGGCTTGCTCTAGGCAGCCACCTTACTCTGCAGCCTAAAGTAAAGCAGGCTTTGGCCTTCCAGTGTGACTTGCTACACACAGGATCGAGAGGTAGTAGCACGATGCACTCCTCTCATGGCAGGATCAAGCAGATAAAAATTTCCCTAAGTATAATTGGCAAGGCTACAAGCACCAGGTAATGTTAAAAATAAGGACTGGCTCTCAGAATAAAATAAATATATATGTATAGAACACAGTCTGGCAATTGGCGTTCACAGAGTCTGCACAGAGCAAAATATACAGCAGAATGAACTAAAGGTCTCAGGAGCCATTTTACGCTGGAAAAAGGTACACTTAGCACAGGAGCTCAAAGCTTCACATGCATTAGAAATACATTAAAGTTAATTAAATTATTAAATAAATAGGCATGCAGGGGCTAGGGGAGTCCTAGGCACAACACACAGTCATTGTTTGCTCACAGAAATGTACAGAATCCAAAACGGAGCATTTTAAACATGAGGACAGTCAGAAAGAGAAACACCAAGTCGTAACACATTGTACATATTCAGCAATGCACTGCCAAGCTGAATTTTTGTAAACGAAAACAAACTTGGCATACTTATCTAGTATAATATCCTACACAGGTGAAAAATAGTTTGAGGAGTGTAGAATTTAAAATAAAGGAGTCAATAACCTTTTAGGAGAGTGGTCCTTTGGTGAAGCAAATACATGCAGGCAGTTACTTTAGAGGTGGAGCTTAGCGTGGGAAAATGCATAACTAACATCTGTGAGAAAAAAACTTGTGATCAGTACAGTTAAAGGGGAAATGACTATTTTGACAGACAAAAGCACAGGAAAGTGTTTAGAAGTTATTAGTTATATGGTTTATTGTCAAAATAATAGAAGTCTTAGAGACCATGCTTTCCTGGGGGTTATTGTGAACAGAAAACATTCAGCAAAGTGCTTAGAAAGTCAGCAGTTTAACCATTACAGTGAGAAAGTGCTTGACCCTTGAGAAAATGTTCATTTTAAGTGATAAAGAAAATGTACTTTAAAATGACCAAAAGTTAGAAAAAACAGAGAAAGCCTTAGAATGTTCAGGAGGGCAGTTGGGCTTCAAAATTGAGGATTCCATTGTGGCTTATGCTGCTGTGGGGAGGTAGCTGATTAGTGCTGAGATGCTGGACAGGTTAGTGTACACTCAGTGACCAAAGATTTAAATATACTAATGAGATTTTGACTATAAAAAGAGCTGCACAGCCAGTGTGCAGTCTGAGTTAGGAGAGCAACCAGCAAAGAAGGTGCCCATGCCAAGGGCTGTCTGTTTGAAGAGACCAGCTAAAGAAAGAAAAGTCTGACAGAACCAACTTAGTTTAATTACAATGTAAGGATAGGGGATCACCTGTATCCCTGATTAGGGACAGTGCAGGGCAATAAGTGAAAAGAGATCTTAGTGTAGAAAGCCTATTGCTTTAAGTTCCTGTTGTTCCTGTATCACCAGTTTCCTCACAGAAAATAATATACAAATCCGAAGAAATCATCATTCTCATCAATCACCTGATGACTCAACAGAGGGAAATCCAACTACATCATGCTGTACCATCTCTACAGAATTTCTTCAGTATTTCCAAAGGAGTGTGGTATAGTAATAACCTTGTTCATACAAAATTAGGAACTATTTTAAAAGCTTCAGAGACACTGTTTACAGAGCATTTACCTCAATCTTTCTGATTTTAAGAAACTCTATCAAAGTGAAGGACTGAACCTGAAGGAACTGAGGGGATTCTGTCACAACTTTTAATTTACCAGTATGCAGCTTTGTTTAATGCCATTACTTAGTGTAAATGTGTCTAGAAATGAATGTGTGAAATGTGTCAACTGATTTAAATGAATTTTAGAGTACAAGATACAATAAAGTGAATAGGATTTGGATACCAGGGGGTATTTGGCAGAAAGGGTCAGTGGGCTGACTGAGGTAGGTGGGACTAGTAGTCACTGTACACTTTTAAGTTCACACTAATTGGATACCAGCGGGCACCTGGCAGAAGGAGTTGGTGGACTGACTAATCAGAGGTATGGCCCAGTAGTCACTAATTGCCTTAGTTCAAGAATACAGTGTACGCAGTAACTGGATACCAGGAATGGTATCTGGCAGAAGGATGCAGTGAACTGCTTGGAGGTATGACCCAGTAGTTACTGATTGCCTTAGTTCTACAGTACAGAAAGCTCAGGGTTGAAGGCCTAGGTGGGCGCTTATCCTGGGGAAGTGTGATATCTGAAGGGTTGGTGGGAGGTGAGTGCCTGCAGTCTCCAGGGGTGATTTAGAAGTGAGTAGTGGATGGAAGTACCCTGCTGGCATATACATAGTATATGAATAAGTGATTGAAGCATAAGAAGTGTTGTTTTTATTCAAATTTTAACTGTGCCATTTGAGACTGTATTTGCAAAAATTTCTCAAACATTTTCAGTAAACTTTTACCTTTTACTCATTTATCCAGTGTCGGGCTCCTTACTTGCAGTACCATAGGTCATATTCCTGAAGGTCTCAAGGTCAGTCCAGTGCAGATTTTTCTACTCTTGGCAGCTTTCAGCTACTCCAGTTGGGGAGGTAAGGTATTGTACTCAGGTAGTACCCAACTGAGAAAGGGTTGACACAGGGAAGAAACAAAAATCCTTGTTGTCATCTATCTCTGTGTGGAATGGTCCCACCTGGGCCAGAGGTTAATACAGTAGTGGGTGGGTCATCACAGTACCAGTTCTGATGGTCCTGCCCATTCACTCTTTTGTGTTAAATTGTGACCCAAAAGTTTCAAGATAATCATTTTTTGACTGCCCTTATAATCATGATATGTATCATATATAGTATATTGACCAAAATGTCATTTTGCATCACAAGTGCAAAGACATGCCTTGTCCAGGATTTGAAAAATGGTACCTGTTCATATTTAGGAGTTGGTGTGGAAAAAAATGGTATGTTGAAACTTTGGAGTCAAAATATTAAAAATTAGTGATGGTTTGAATGAACATTGAAATACTGCAACATTCAGTCATGACCAGGGCATTTTACCATATTTGTACACCAAATTCCCAGCATAGCCTTCTTATTACCCCACTTCCTGAACCCAGTAGGTGAAAATGTTTAAATCCCTGCCAAAACATCATTCTGCACCAATGAAATGTTGTTCCATGCCACAGGTGCAAAAACACATTTTGGCCAGGATTTGAATAATGATAGCTGTCCTGTTCTTGAGGTGGTATGAACAAATGGATATGTTGAAAATTTGTGATGAAAATATTTAAAATTACCAAACTTCTACGAGAGAATAAAAAAGTTTCAATCCATGCACATAACTTTGCAATTTTTGTATAATTTGATCCCAAATGTTCAGCATAGACATCTTATGACCCCACCTCATGAACAAGGATAGTGAACATTTCCATATCCCGCCTGAAAGGTGATTTTGTAATGCAACCACAAAATTGCCTTTCAGGCCTGATTTGCATAATGCTACTGCCATTAGTCATGAGGTCCCAAAAAACAACGTTGAAAATTTGGGGCTAAAATATGCAAAAGTGACAAAGTTATGTATCAAAGTTCAAAACCACATTGAAGTACATTGGACCACACTTATCTTAGTTTCTTATATTGCAGTCACCGGTTCTAGCAGCAAGATGCATCTTCACTCAGAGAGTGGATCTTCATCCTGGGACATTTTCAGATGTCAGGTTGTGTGTGTGTAGGGGGGGAGTGGTAGTTGCTGAGTGGGAGGCTGGGGTGGGAGTCAGATAGGCGAAGGACCATTTTCTTGATTGCAAGTTAAAAAAAACATTGAGTGACAGTTTTCTTTATTTCAGCTGACAAGCAGCTTCAGCGAATGGGGTGGGTGACCTGGATGGGAGGGTGATTCGTAGAAGTGGTACTTGGAGGGGCACCCTGTCTGCTAAGTTATAAATTAAAAATATAAATGTTGGGAGGATGGACCACCTAGAGGGGAAGGGGTAAAGAAGTGGCACTAGGATGGTCACCCTGGTCCACTTAATAAAATGATATATAAATGCGTAGGTAGATAGATAAATAGATAGCTAGACAAACAGACAGACAGACAGACAGACAGACAGACAGACAGATAGATAGATAGATAGATAGATAGATAGATAGACAGACAGACAGGTGAATAGACAGAGAGAAAGAGATAGACAGATGAGGGGATCAGTGGTTCAATTCTCTCACTGCAGCCAGCAGCATCACATCCAGCTGCAGCTACAGAAGTCAAGAAAGTTCCCCAGTTCTCACACAGAGATCTTGGGTGAACAGCTCCTCTCGCTATGCCGGGTACCCAGAATTTTGATGTTCCCAGAAAAGGTATTTCGGGCAACTTTTAAAAAAAGCAAACAAACATCAGAATCTAGCTAAACAGTTCCTACTTAGCTAGGTTCAGATGTTTTTTAAAGAGATAATGTTATGTATTTCAATGTTTGTAAGTTTAAAAAGTAACAAAAAATGGTGGCCATCTCGAGTGGTTATTTTCACATAATTGGTAATTTTTTTCTGCATGATGACAAGTACTGTAAATCAGGCAAATAAGCACTTGCAATGTTTTGCTTTTCACAGTAGTTTTTTTTAACTTTTCTGATAGTTTTTTTTAACCAAGTAAACTTGAATATTAACTCAAAAATTATTATAACTCTAAAGTGGTATAATATCTTTTCACCAAACCTTAGAAATGCACACCCTTGGTACAGGCCTCTTCAAACCTGAAAATTTAATGTAAAACAACAACACCATCTAGGCTGTAGGTCAGAGCAAAAAATATGCAATGTTAAGTACAGTTGTTTTTTTTATTAATTTTTTGGTGCTACTTATCTTGAAAACTGTACACTATGCTATCACAAAACTTTTCATGTGTTGAGACTCTCACATCCTGGCTGCACTTGCCAAATTTGGGGTTATTTTTTCAAATGACACCATTGTTATTAAGGTGCAAAAACTGTTCTTTAAAATTGGACAGCCAAATCATACCATGCGAACTTTGGTGCATCCAGGAAAATAGGGCTTTTGTGTGGCTTCCACTCTGTGTGCATTAATTTTTTTTATTGCCAGATTGTTATTTAGAGGAGATTGCATTAATGAATATTTCTGTATTCCATAGATGTGGAGCCACACATCAGACCAATTGAATTACAGAGGTGCCTTTTGATATCACTGCAAATACCGGTTCACTTTTTCCATTTAATGTTTTTTATTTAATTTATTTAAAAGTGATATGCATTTGTATTAAGTTTTTATATGCATATTCATATTGTATTCATATGTTACTTCATCATTATGTGACATTGGTGGTGGTATAAATTTCTGGACAAGTGATTTACTCTCCATCTCCCATTTAAAGAGGAAGGGTGCCTCGAGGAACTAGGAGTGTTTTTATGGTCTGTATGCCTTAATAAATGTATCACTTAACAGTATGAAATTTGTGCTGTCTCTTCCTTGCTTGCTGTTGAACTGCCATTTGGACTAGCGGCACCTGGATTTTAATTATGAATACACCACGTCTTTTGGGAGGACTGGATCACTGATGTACACCAAGTCCTTTAATATACTGGTATACTAGCCTGATATCACCAGATGTTGTTGCCCTAGATTACACTCACTGCAGCTCTCTAGTTCTGTTCTCATTCATATTTTTATGAGTGACAGGGCAAGTGTTGACACCCTTGAGGTGACTTCTGCCCAAGAGAGGCTTTGTTTAAAATTCTGCCCGGTGGAATTGTTGCAACAGATGAAGTTCCCATTCAAGACATGAGAGCTGCACAAGACAACAGAATGTTCCACTTTGCATTTTGCTGCACTGTCATTGGCTGACAACTCTCTACAGGTGATTTGGTTGCTCAGAAAAAGCAGAAGGGAGACAGAGGATTGTAGGGCTGTGATTGGTTAAACCCTACCAAGTCTCCAAAATCCAACTCTGTGATACCAGTATGTTTACTATACCTTTGCTAAGCAGCTATAAACTAGAATGGGACATTTTACTTCTTTTCTTCTCACCTCCTGTTTCCTTGGCCCATGGACTCCACATCTTCAGGGCCCCAAGGTACACTCCAACTGCCCACAGGACTCACTCCTATGCAGCTGTTGCATGCTTTCAGACTCTACAAGATTTCCACCAATCACATTTTGTCTGTTCCTTCTAGCCCCCTTCCTTCAATTACAGCAGATGTGAGCGAAGATGCATTTGGATACAGACCACAGCTGGAGGAGTGTGCCAGTGCTGTAGAGCATCTTGTGCTGTAGAGGAATGCAGACTCCATCATCTACACTCCTAGAATGACCTACTTCTCTCAGTGCCACCTCCCACATGAATGTGCACAGTGCCACTGACCTAGTGGGGGGTTGCCTGATGGTGCATAGTTAGCCATGCTGATAATAGGACCTATTCAAGACCACTACTAGAAGCTGCTGCTAGAACTGGGTCAAAAGTGTAATCATGGATATTCTGAGCCCTCCCTGCTGGCCTCTGCTCCTGATGTCCTTTGATCAGGACACAAACTTGGGTTGGCTGTATACAGAGCTGTATCACTCTGCACCATGGAAACAACTCAAACAGGACACTTTAAAGAGTCCCTGATGTCATAGGATGAACTCTAAAAAGCTAACAGTTTAGACTCAGTTCAGCTTCTGCTTCATTTTTTTTATTCATCTTTCCATTTTGTATAATTAATAACTATGCCCATTAACAGACTACTGAAACATAGGTGTTACAGGCAGAAAAAGATACATGGTCCATAAAGTCTGCTTTGACCCTATCTACATCATCCTAGTCTTCCACTGGGTGGGTTTAGCCAGTGCTCTCCATTTTCAGCTTTGCATCTCTCATGGAGTACTCTCCAGCCCCCCACCAAAAAAATGTTTTCAACATCATCTTATATTGGTTCCACCCCACCTCAAATCCTGTTAACATCTGAGCATTAACCATTTTTCTTGGCAGGCTGTCCCAACTGTCCACCACCCTCTCCATGAAGTAGTATTTTCTCATGTCCCTCCTGAGCTTTTCTCCCACTAGCTTGTAATTGTGCCTCTTCATTGTTATCCCTTTGCTATGCCTGAATGAAGACTGGCAATCTACCATATTAATTTCCTTCAGAAACTTTGATTTCTCAATTATATCTACCCACTCTCTTCTAGCCTTCTGGGTATACATATTCCGCCCATTTAGCCTCTTCTTGCAATACCATATCCCTAGTTGGAGTGAGAGCTATGAGGCCAGAGAGGTGGGGGCATAAAGAAAGTAATAAAAAAATAAAAGATGTCTCCCCTTGCACACTTATCATTTTGATGCTCTCCTCAGGGGTGGTGGTATGCTATCCCTGTTCTTCTTTAGGTGATGATTACAGAACTGAATGCATATTCCAGGTGAGGCCACATCAAATCATCATCATTGTTCTTAATCTGCATTTGTTTTGGCTGCTTGTCTACACATGACACCACAATCCTGTTCTTGTGACATCACAGTTTGGTGGTGTGGAACTAGTTATCAGGTCACAAGCAGAGGATTATTTCAACTGAGGCAGGCAGATGAAGTTTAGGGAATATTGACTCTGTACTGTTTTCTCATTAATGTGAATATGTACAGTATTATGAAAAAGGGGAGCTTAACAAAAAGTAAGATGGCTAAGTATAAAACTTATGTTTTCCAATGTTCTCTCCTAAATGTCTGGGGAAAAGTCAAAGTATTTTAGGGCACCCTAGCTCAGGATTATATTGCCAGCATTTAAGCTGTTGTCTGTAGAATATTTTTTAGATCAGCATGAACCTTGCTGATCCAGATCTTCCACTTACAGATGATAGATGAGGGCTTTATCACTGCTGAATACCTGCAGTCCCATCTGGTTTGACATCAGCCTTGAGGTGATGGAGTCCATAGTGAAAAAAACAGAACATGACTTTGGACTGCTTCAGAAAAGATGTTCATAAACTGGAGACGTTTCTTAAGATGTTGTGATGCAATCCAAGAGGTGTAATTGCTACTAGGTATAGGCCAAAGGCTGGAGCATCAATCCAAGTGACCCTAAACTCAGGAAGTTCAGTTCTAGTGATACCTGAGCTGAGCATTGCCTGTTCAGATCAGGTTTAAACAACATTGTTTTATTTTTTTTTCTCCTCCTCCTCCCCAGTTCGTATGTGACTTTGATGAGTCATATAACAGGCCCATGAGTGGAATCTTTCAGCAATGCTAATAAGTAGTGCAAGTAGAAGACTTGGTTTGCTGGCCAAGGCACCTAGCTTCACCTGAACTTTTTCCTTCTATGATTGCGTGAAAGGACAGTGCAGAGAACCTTACCAGAGCAAGGGAAATGGATTAAGACTTCTTTTGGCTAAGCAGATTTACTGTGTGTTGTTATTTTTATTTTTGTACTCACAGGGATTGCTACTGTTTATTGCTAACATTTCATTGCTTTATTTTTCTCTGATTCAAATTGTTGCTGGTATACCTTCTTCTGCATTATTAGAAGGTGTGCCTACAGGTGTGTGCTAACAGATTACTGCTGTAATCTTCTGATTCAAATTGTCTTTTGCAATGTATATCTTCTGTTACTGCTTTATTTTTCTCTGTAGCAAAGTGTTTCTTACAGGGTATAATTTCTCTGAAATTATTACAGGTGGTACTTACATTTTTGTGACTTTTTATCATTGGGCTAAGCAAAATTACTTTTTGATACTTCTGCTCAGTATTCACAAAAGAAGAGGAGGGGGCGGTACCTAATCCAATGAATAGACACACTCTGGACAGGGGGGTCGATACCAGTCCAGTCACAGAAGAAAGAGTTCTGAGTGATCTCCTAAAACTGAAGGTGGACAAAGCAATGGGGCCTGATGTGAATCACCCAGAATTCTAAAAGAACTAAGGGAGATTTAGTGACACCACTGACTACCCTTTTTAACAAATCATGGGAGGATGGTGTGGTACAAGTGGACTGGAGGAGAGTGGATGTGATTCCTTTTCACAAAGTGGGAGCAAAGCAGAGGCAGGAAACTACATACCTGTTAGTTTGACTTCAGTGGTAGGAAAATGATGGAATCACTTCTGAAAGTAAGAACTGTTGAGTACCTAGAGGCCAGAGGGGCACAGAACCCAAGGCAGCAAGGACTTACAGTGGGAAGTTCATGTCAGATGAATCTAATCAATTTCTTTGACTGGGTGACCAAAGTAGTAGACCAGGGAGGGGATGTGGTCATGGTCTACCTAGACTTTAGGAAGGCATTTGACACAGTCCCACACAAAAGATTAATAAACAAATTAGCCAGCCTGGGAGTCAGTCTAAGGGTGGAAGACTGGGTAACAGGACACAGAATGTAAATGCTTTGGGTCAGGGAAGTTCCTGTGGACTGGAGACAGGCCACAGTTATCCCTCTTCATTAAAATGGCAGCATAGGGAAAGTGCTGGCAATTACCATCCAGTAAGCTGACCTCAGTTGTCAGCAAAATGATGGAAACCCTAATTAAGGAAAGAATTATATCGTTTCTCAAAGAAAATGTTATAATGGTTCCAAGACAGCATGACTTCACCACCGGAAGATTAAGCCAGACAATCCTAATAGATTTCGGCAATTGAACAACAAAGACAGTAGATCAGGGAAGCACTGTGGATGTAATATACCTAGACTTCAGCAAAGTCTTTGACTCGGTCCCACACTGAAGACTATTGAACAAGCTTGCCAGTACAGGAGTTGGGCATGAAGTGGTAAACTTTGTACAGAGCTGGCTTAGTGAAAGGACTCAGAGGGTACTGCTAAATGGCCAGCTATCAGAGGAGAGAGAGGTAACTAGTGGTGTGTTACAGGGCTCGGTGCTGGGGCCTATCCTCTTCAATATTTTTATCAGTGACATATCTATTGGCCTAGAAGACAAGGTGTGTCTATTCACAAATGACCCAAAGATATGTAATAGGGTAGACCTTCCGGCGGGAGTGGAAGGGATGAGGACGGATCTTCAAAGACTTGAAAGGTGGACAAAAACTTGGCAACTAAATTTCAATGCCAAAAAGTACAAGGTCATGCACCTAGGGAGGAGAAATCCTTGTGAGGAATACCTCCTGTTTGGAATGAAATGGGAAGCCACAAAGCAGGAAAGGGATCTGGGGGTGATTATAACAGACAACCTGAAAACATCCAAGCAGTGTGAAAAGCAGCGTTAAAGGTGAACAGTATGTTAGGCTGCAAAGGAAGAGGAATTACAAGTAGAAAGAGGGAGGTGATTATGCCACTGTACAGATCAATGGTAAAACCTCACCTAGAGTACAGTGTGCAGTTCAGGAGACTGCACCTCAGAAAGGATATAGACAGACTGGAGACAGTGCAAAGGAGAGTTACTAAAATGATACTTGGACTCTACAATAAGAAATAGGAGGAATGTCTGCATAACCTAAATATGTACTCCCTGGAACAATGCAGATGAAGGGAGACATGATCGAAACTTTTAAGTACATATAGGGAATAAACAAGGTCCAGGTTCAGGACCTATTTCAGATCAAGAATCATGCAAGAACAAGGGGGCATTGCATGAAGCCAGAAAGAGGCAAGTTCGAGAGTAACACAAGAAAGTTCTTCTTTACCGAGAGGATGGAGGATACTTGGAATGGCCTTTCACCAGAGGTTGTGGAGACTAGGACAGTTGGATAATTCAAAAAGGCATGGGATTAGCACAAAGGCATTATAGCACTGAATAACAGTTAAGGAAGGGGGGCTATGTTTATGGCAGACTACATGGACCATGCGGTCCCTTTCTGCCCTCACTTTCTATGTTTCTGTTTCTATGTATGAGTCCACTCCGAAGAAAGGGGTGTTACTGGTGGGGTTCCAGGAGGTTCAGTACTGGGACTGGTCCTTTTATTGTCTTTATAAGTGACATTGCGGATGGACTGGAATGAAAAGTATGCCTCTTTGCAGATGAGACAAAGATCTGCAACAGGGCTGATACACAAGGGGTGTGGAAAGGATGAGAAGGGACTTGGCAAGGTTGGAGGAATGGTCAAAAATATGGCAGCTTAGATTCAATTAAAAGAAGTGCAAAGTAATGCATCTGGGAAACAAAAACCCAGGAGAAGAGTACACATGGGGGGGTACTAACAACAACAAAAATAGAAAAGGACCTTGGGGTAGTCATATCAAATGACCTAAAGGTAATCAAGCAATGTGAGAAGGCAGTAAGAAGGGCTGGGGTATCCTCTGTACAGACTTTTGGTGAGACCCCAGTACTGCATGGAGTTCTGGAGACCCCATCTCCATAAGGACATAGACAGGATGGAGGCAGTCCAGAGGATGGCAACTAAAATGGTACACAGTCTGCACCAGAAGCCATATCAAGAGAAATTAAAGAAGCTTAATATGTACACCCTTGAGAAAAGAAGGGAGAGGGGAGGCATGATAGAAACTTTCAAGTACCTCAAGGGAATCAACAAAGTCCAAGAAGGTAGCATCTTTCAGAAAAAAGACATGTTCAAGAACAAGGAGGCACAATTTGAAGATAATGGGGGCAGCTAAGGAGCAATGTGAAGAAGTATTTTTTCACACAGAGGGTGGTGGGCACATGGAATGGACTTCCTGAGGAGATCATGGGGTCCAAACAGTGGGAGATTTCAAGAATGAATGGGACAGACATAAGGCAATTCTGGTGGGGGGTAGGAAGAAGTAGGCTGTTAGTTAACTAGGATCTTCAGCTTATCCAATTGGTAGGGAAATGGGCAGACTGGGTGGGCCAAGCAGTCCTTATCTGCTGTCAAAGTCTATGTTTCTGTGTTTCTATGTTTCTCCTCCAAAGCCAGAGTGTGGAAGTTTTTTATGTAAAAGCTGGGAGTTGGGGGCCGTTAAGCTTATAGAAGCTGTGGGGGTCTAGACTACTTTGTGGTGAATGTTGAGGCTTTTGTTATTATGTAATTTTTTTGTAATTTCAAAATGCTATTCACCAAAAAGTATGCCTTTTAATTTTCAGTACTGGGTTCCTTCTGTGATAATGAAAAGAAACATTTTTATCCTTTTTTATTTTCAAAATAAAAACACTATTACTTATTAAAATTGCTTATACTTCTGCTTTTTATATATTTTATTTTTTACTTTTATTTTATTTTGTATTTTCCCTCATTGCTTGGATCACCTGTAATGATCTTGTGAACTGATGAAATAATTACATACTAAGTTAATTGTACAGTACTATACTGGCTAGTACTGTACTATGTCACCCCCAGCTCTTCACTAATTTAGAACCAATTGCAAGGAAGGAAAAAAAATTAAGAAGACTGGCAGAATTGAAACATGTTTTAATGTTATTAGTCATTTTATTTTGACATCTTCAGCTGTGAATTTGCTAAAGATATAGCAGTGATGTTCTGAGCCTTCTAAAAATTGTTGGCAACATCGACAAGATTCAAATTGTGTTTTGGTCTTGTGGATGAGAAGAAGCATTTGGTGATTCAGGCAGGCCTGTGTCATGATTGTACAGAAATAATGTTTAAGTACTCTCAATGAACACCAAGACCATCTGCCGACTGCATTTGTAGCAGGTATCTCAAGTATCAACTTAATCAAAACTGCAACATTTGAAAAAAACTGCTGTTCAGCATGAAACAGTCTTCATGAAGCCAATTACATATCTGAGTAACAAGCTGCCATTTTTGATAGTAATGTTTGCAACAAGGGCTTGTAGCTGTGCATGCAGCAATGAAGCATCAAGGTTACCGGTATACAGTTTTATTATGTGCTGAAATTCCTCCTCCCATTCTTCACAATTGTTGGTCTTTAAGATCAGTTCTTCCAACTTAGCATACGTTCGCTATCCAGGCTACTCAAAATGGTCTTTGATGCACGTTTTAACAACATCGAATGCCACCATGAAGACTTGGTGATAGTGGTCATCAAATGAAGTGGGAAACGCTGCAAGTCCTGGAGAAGTAGTTACATAATCATTAAGTCTGTGTGGTGTTTTCCTCTTTCTGGGAAGCAGTGGTTCACCCAAGTCCAGGTTACTGGCCATGTGTCTCATTTGTTCCCAAAACTTTTGGAACTCATCCTCACTGCTGAGTGCTTTTAAAGTTTCTACAGTCATTCATGGTAAATTCTGTCCTCTGATGCACATATTTCTGTAGACTGTAGTGATGTGCTGAGGTTATCACAGTAACAAAATAAAACCGCACCAAGGGCAACACCAAACAAGAAGTCAAAGGACTTCATCTGGGAAGAAATACCCAGTCTTCTGCTTATAGTCTCTGGGTTTGGAGCACAGTCCTCATAGGCAATCCATGTGTTCTGGAGCTCCTCATAGTTATCCAAAACCCTCCTGAGTGACTTCCCTTTCACTATCCACCTTGTTGGACACAGGGTACAAAGCACCGGGACAGTAGGTGCAAGATCCTTTTTTAAGCTGCTCAAAGCAGGCTCCTCTGTTGGGAGAGTTTTTGATCAATTCTGTAATTTCGTGAGGTGTCACAAGAACAGTTTAGACTTCTTTGCACTTGTTAACGTAACAGCATGCTAAGTTTACGGAATGACCGTAAAAGTGGACAAAGACAAACTGTACAATAGGCTCTGTATCAGCTATCTGTTGTGCCATATCTGACTTTTCCACCCGTAGTGGCACCAGCCTCATAACACTGCCCCCTGACTTATGTGATGCTAAGGTTAGTATGCGTCAGAACATCTTTGATTAACTGCACTAGTATATTTGAATCAGCAGCCCCAACTTCATAAATTCCTAAGAATTCTTCATAAACTTCATAATGGTCATCTACCCATCTGACACAAATTACAACCTGTTCTTTGTTGTCAGAATCTTTGGTTTCATCAATCATCATTGAGAAGAATGCAGCTGATCAAGCTTTTTCAGTAACTTTGTGTAGGACTCTTACACCTAAAGCTTGCAGCATCTGATTTTGAATGTCTGAGGATGTGTATTTGTCTGTTTTTTGCTCAGTCCAGGTATTGAGCCTTGAGTCATCACTAGCTCTTAATTTGATTGTCTGTATAATGTTTGAATCGGTTTCATCCTCATTTCAGCATAAAGCCAAACCCTGTCTAGTTAAGAATTCTACACTTTGAAGAATATTTAGAAACAATAACAGTGATCCCTTTTCTGTTGCTTGTTACAGACATTCACCAACATCAGGGAATGACTTGGGAACTTTCGCAACCTTGAAAACAACATTTTTTTGTGGCACTTTGTCACTTCATATTTTTGAAAGTTAACATCCATCTTTCCAGTTGCTGTACCCTTTAGATATGAAACAGGGATCAAGGCAATTAGAATTAATAAGTTTATTCCAATATGCCTTAACACATGTGAAGCAAAACATGCAGTCTTTGCTTTCATCATAATGAAACCACTTCTATTTCTCAAACCAAGAGGCAATGAATGATCTATTTACCTCCTGCGTTTTTTCAAATTGCCATTTTGGAAAATTGTAAGCCATTTGTGGATGAGGGCTCTCAGAAATATTTGCTATTTTTACTTCTGCACTGAATTGGAAGCACCACAGAAGAGTATCAGCATCTGCAGCAACATCCCCCACGTAAACATTCAATTTACCACTGCCAACCCCGATGTACACCAGCTTGATAGACAAAACCACGAGGCAATGCACCACACACCCCGATGGCCACTGCCACGACTGCACACATAATGGTGCAAAATGCTCAGATACACCAAAGAGTGACCCGACAATAGGCACCCCCCCACAGCACTATTGCAGCAATGGACAGACAGCAAGTGGATACAATAGGCAGTATAGGCAACTGTGGAGAATGGCATGGCAGCAATGGCTTGCAGCGACAGGCAGCTCAGCATACACAATGCATCTCAGGCAGACCACAGCCTGACAACAGACACCACACCAAGGACCCACCATGGATAGGCAGTAGGAGGGGACACAACACATGGAGATGGGAGTCGTGTGCCCCCTCTGCCCCACCTCTCTGAGTACAGACCTGCAAAGTGATGGTAAGGGCCGGTCCCATCAAGTAGTCATGGTGGCTCCAGTTACCAGACTGGCCACAGAGGTCTAGACCCGTTCTGTCCCAGACACATTTGTAGTCTGAATGCAACTGTCTTTGTAGTGTGCCATCGCACCTGTTGACACTGTGGGGAGGTGGTGTTGATGTACTTTGTTGGGTGCTATGGATGTGGTCGAGTTAGGCGTGTTGTTGTGGGGTTTCAGTGCAGGGAGTCTCTCTGATACCGTCTTCCCACTGAATTTACTGAAAAACTTTGATAGGGCCATATTTCTCAACTACTTGAACTGAATTATCCACCTCAGGAGATGGTAATGGCTGAGCTCACCAGAGCTTAACAATGCTTGAGGTTTATGGCCCTGTATGAAGCACAATCAGATGATTAAGCAGTGCAGAGAAGTGAAGGTACAAAAAAAACCTCACTTCAGTGCTCATTCAGAAGTCACCAAAAATTATGATTGGTTGCGTCCCAGCAAGTGACCGACCAACTAATTCAGCAGATCAAGCTGACAGTCTGACTGACTGTTTAAAGCTGTCACATGCAGATTTTGAACCCCTGAAATGATTCAGAAAATCAAGTTGGAGTCGGGCAGCAGAGAAAGAAACAGAGAAAAGACCAGCCACCCAAGTCTGGTAGCAGTGCATAGACCAGCCGAGATCCTCAGTGGCAGAGGAACAGAAAAGTGGTCCCTGGTGCAGCTTTTTATTGTAGGACCCCTCCCTCAATTTTTATTTAACTTAATTAGCTTCAGGGATTCTAGAAAAGGTGGTGGGTTCAGCAGTAGCCCACCAGCTGCATTCTAGTGTCTTCCCCCACCTTGCTCCTTCTATTTTGTCCCCAGCACCACCTCTGATGCTAAGAGAGCACCCTTCTTATTTAATAAATTCAGGGATTCTTCAGAAGATGAGGGGTCCAGCAGTACCCAACCAGCTGACTTCTAGTCTGACATCTCCCAGCTTGGCACTTATGTTCTCACCACAGCCAGTAACACCTCTGAGGCCAAACAGATCCCTCATCTTTTTTTTTTATTTAACAGAGATTCTTCAGAAGGGGAGTTCATCAGCACCCCACCAGCTGCCTTTCAGCCTGACTTCCTCCACCTTGCCCCTTCTGTTCTCTCCACAGCCAGCATCACCTCTGAGGCCAGCAGATCACCCTTTTTTCATGTAATAGGGATTCTTCAGAAGGGGGGGCAGCTGTACCCTGCCAGCTGCCTTCTCGTCTGACTTTCTCCACCATGCTCCTGCTCTTCTCTGTCCTGCACCACCTCTGAGGCTAAGAGATTCCCCTTTTTTAAATGTAATAGGGATTCTTCAGAAGGTGCAGTTCAGCAGTTTCCCACCAGCTGCATTTTAGTCTGACTTCCCCCACCGAGCTCCTTTTGTTCTCTCCCCAGCACCACCTCTAAGGCTAATAGATCCCCCTTTTTAACTTAATAGGGATTCTTCAGATTTGGGGGTGGGTTCAGTAGTACCCCACCAGCTGCCTTCCAGTCTGACTTCCCCCCACCTTGCTCCTTCTGTTCTTTCCTCAGCTAGCACAACCTCTGAGTCAGGCTTACAGATTCCCCAACCCCCTGAGATCATTTTCAGTCCACCACTCTAGTTTTTCCCTTTGTTCCTGTCCTTGGGTTTCTTTCAGCTTCTAATTTTCAAACCTGCTGCCTTCTGTTTTTGATTTTTCCTCCACCTTTCTCCTTCTCTCGCTCCCCTCTCCAGCATCACCTCCTCGACTTTTTCCTTTTGCTTCAGTCCTTGGGTTTCTTTCAAATTTAATTACAATTTTTGTACCAGCTGCCTTCTGTTTTTTTTTTCCTTTTCTGCCAAGGTTTTCTCCTCTGTTTTCTCCCTCCCGAGCACCACCTCTTCGACTGAGGCTGATCCTACTCCCCCTGAGATCTTTTTAGTCCTCCACTAATTTCTCCTTGTTTTGCTCCTCCTGTCCTAGTTTGTATACGGTATCCGGTGATATTAGCGCAGATAAAATAGCGCTGTAAAAAAGAGCGCTACCTTAATAGCGTGTTACATATAAGCGTGCAGCATAAATGGTCATGCAGCTTAAATTGTGCAGAGTAACATACATGGTCGTGCACTTTACATCTTAGTGCTGTTTAAATTTTAAATTGACTGTTAGTGTTGCAGTTTAAATTGGTGCTTAATTTAATTTCATGGGCATATGGATGCGATGTGTGCAGTTACACCAATGTCTGCAACATCTCCATCCACCCTTCCAGCCTTTCAGCTGCACGTCCAGCTGTGGTCACCCAGGTGAGTGTAACTTGGGGTAGGACTGCACCCTCCTCTCCAGGAGGAAGAAAGCACTGTATTTTTATGTACGGTAAAAGATAATGGTATGTTGACGTCAATATTTACATCGTGATGTTGACACTCTTACGTTATTGTTGTGTGCTTGCCATTGATTTTGCTTTTGTCAGTCACCCTGCCCCTGTTTTTTAACATGGGGACAAAGCCCCCCAACACAAATAAATTGAAAAAAAAAACTCCCACAGGCCGACGTGACATAGAGCATGTGCCGTAAGTGGGCAAGTACAACGCTCAGTGAAGTAACACAATTTACACAGTGACGTAGCGGTAATATAGTGTAATGTATGCTATTTTTGTGACTTACTGCTGTGCTACTAGTGGGGATCTAGACTGCTACAATATCGCCCCCGGCCACCCAGCCAGCCGCACCTTTGGACTGCACATGCACATGCTCCTGAAGCCTGTCAGTCTCACCCTTGCTATCTCTCGCCACCAGGATCCTGCATTACCTGTCTGGGGATTTCCCTTCCTCTGAAGGGGGGGCATGGGGAAAGAAATAATGGTCTCTGATCCCTCAAACTACAGGTGCAGGGGATGGGAGTGGGGACTGCGGTGTGGTGGGATGGGCATCCGGCTTGGCAGGGATGGCCTTTTTTCCATTTTCTGTCCCACCCACCTCCCACTAATGTGTGTGGCTGTGGCATTGACTCTCCACGCTACTATATTCTGGCACTTAATTGTAAGTGCGCTCATAAACTGCTGCGGCATTTTTAACGCTCCTTTATTGTATGCGCTAATCGCACCGCACTATTTTCACACTGACCCTTTGTATACAGTGTAGTTTTTTTTTCAGCTGTTTTCAACTTTTATTTAAACACAGACAAGTCATTAATATGGTCACAATTTGTGTAGAGTTAGTACCCACAGAGCTGCATCCAGACTGCTGCTGGCTGCCCACACTATTCTGCATCACATAGGGTCTCAGCAGATAGAGCACAGCCCTTTAGACACCACTGACCAATCAGGTGTCAGCCGGTGTCATGTGCTCCTATTCTGCTGTAAGCTCTGTGAAGGACCCCACATGCTGCCCTTTTAATGCCTATTTGTAGCCAGGAAGTTCAACCAGAATGGAGGTTCCTGCAGCGCAATGGACTCTGCACCCCAGACCCGACAACACGCACAGCAAGTCCTCTCTCAGCTGCCACTTTGCTGCACAACTCTGTAGAGCAGACTGTGGCAGAATGACAGACTTGGATTTCACAGTGTGGGGGTTGTGAGGGAGCAGTGTATTGTAATGTAATGTAATGCAAGCATCAGGACAAAAAAAGTGATACGGCCATGGCTATACCAGCCGTACTGTAACAGCCTCAGATAGCCTGTTCCACCAAGAGAATAGGGACAGCCTAAATTGTTTAATTGTAGACATAAGTTTAGTAGCTGAGGACACAGGTTCAAAATACAGACTAGACAGTAGCTTCCAGAGATACGAAGGGTAGTCCCTGTAGTGATAATAAGACTAGACTTAGCTTCCATAATTGTAACACAATAGAAATCAGCAGTTTAAAATGAGTTTGCTTGTAAAATATGCTGTGAGCATATTATTAATTCTGACTGTGGAATGCAGCGCAGTGGGGAAGAGGAAAGGACCCGTGGCTTGCCGTTTTCTCACACACATGCAGTTTTATACCTAAATATAGTGACTGGCAATGTTGTTGTTGTGGAAATATATTAATTTTTTTATGGTACAAATACACTGATTTGCTGATGGCCAGTGGGCTAGTTAATGGCCAGTAGGCTAGGTAATGCCTTGCCCAGGCTACTGACACAAGTGCTGGAAAGTCAGTGTACTATTGGACTGCGTGAGTTGCCTGTGCCATTTCTTCAAGTAATTTGCATTTTTAATTTGCTAAAATAATCACTCCTGAAAGAAGGTATGCTGCTCTGAGTAAAATAAATGTATGCAGAGTGGCAGCTGTGGGCACTACTGATACCAAAAACTGATTGAGAGGAGAGTGAGAAACTGAGCATCGGTCCCACAGTAGAGTGCTCTTTACTCTATCTGAATCCTGGGCTTGCTCTAGGCAGCCACCTTACTCTGCAGCCTAAAGTAAAGCAGGCTTTGGCCTGCCAGAGTGACTTGCTACACACAGGATCGAGAGGTAGTAGCACGATGCACTCCTCTCATGGCAGGATCAAGCAGATAAAATATCCCTAAGTATAATTGGCAAGGCTACAAGCACCAGGTAATGTTAAAAATAAGGACTGGCTCTCAGAATAAAATAAATATATATGTATAGAACACAGTCTGGCAATTGGCGTTCACAGAGTCTGCACTGAGCACAATATACAGCAGAATGAACTAAAGGTCTCAGGAGCCATTTTGCGCTGGAAAAAAGGTACACTTAGGCACAGGAGCTCAAAGCTTCACATGCATTAGAAATACATTAAAGTTAATTAAATTATTAAATAAATGGGCATGCAGGGGCTAGGGGAGTCCTAGGCACAACACACAGTCATTGTTTGCTCACAGAAGTGTACAGAATCCAAAACAGACATTTTAAACATGAGGACAGTCAGAAGAGAAACACCAAGTCGTAACACATTGTACATATTCAGCAATGCACTGCCAAGCTGAATTTTTAAAACGAAACAAACTTGGCATACTTATCTAGTATAATGTCCTACACAGGTGAAAAATAGTTTGAGGGTGTAGAATTTAAAATAAGGGAGTCAATAACCTTTTTAGGGAGAGTGGTCCTTTGGTGAAGCAAATACATGCAGGCAGTTACTTTAGAGGTGGAGCTTAGCGTGGGAAAATGCATAACTAATATCTGTGAGAAAAAAACTTGTGATCAGTACAGTTAAAGGGGAAATGACTATTTTGACAGACAAAAGCACAGGAAAGTGTTTAGAAGTTATTAGTTATATGGTTTATTGTCAAAATAATAGAAGTCTTAGAGACCATGCTTTCCTGGGGGTTATTGTGAACAGAAAACATTCAGCAAAGTGCTTAGAAAGTCAGCAGTTTAACCATTACAGTGAGAAAGTGCTTGACCCTTGAGAAAATGTTCATTTTAAGTGATAAAGAAAATGTATTTTAAAATGACCAAAAGTTAGAAAAAACAGAGAAAGCCTTAGAAAGTTCAGGAGGGCAGTTGGGCTTCAAAATTGAGGATTCCATTGTGGCTTATGCTGCTGTGGGGAGGTAGCTGATTAGTGCTGAGATGCTGGACAGGTTAGTGTACACTCAGTGACCAAAGATTTAAATATACTAATGAGATTTTGACTATAAAAAGAGCTGCACAGCCAGTGTGCAGTCTGAGTAGGGAGAGCAACCAGCAAAGAAGGTGCCCTTGCCAAGGGCTGTCTGTTTGAAGAGACCAGCCAAAGAAAGAAAAGTCTGACAGAACCAACTTAGTTTAATTACAATGTAAGGATAGGGGATCACCTGTATCCCTGATTAGGGACAGTGCAGGGCAATAAGTGAGAAGAGAGCTTAGTGTAGAAAGCCTATTGCTTTAAGTTCCTGTTATTCCTGTATCACCAGTTTCCTCACAGAAAATAATATACAAATCTGAAGAAATCATCATTCTCATCAATCACCTGATGACTCAACAGAGGGAAATCCAACTACATCATGCTGTACCATCTCTACAGAATTTCTTCAGTATTTCCAAAGGAGTGTGGTATAGTAATAACCTTGTTCATACAAAATTAGGAACTATTTTAAAAGCTTCAGAGACACTGTTTACAGAGCATTTACCTCAATCTTTCTGATTTTAAGAAACTCTATCAAAGTGAAGGACTGAACCTGAAGGAACTGAGGGGATTCTGTCACAACTTTTAATTTACCAGTATGCAGCTTTGTTTAATGCCATTACTTAGTGTAAATGTGTCTAGAAATGAATGTGTGAAATGTGTCAACTGATTTAAATGAATTTTAGAGTACAAGATACAATAAAGTGAATAGGATTTGGATACCAGGGGGTATTTGGCAGAAGGGGTCAGTGGGCTGACTGAGGTAGGTAGGCCTAGTAGTCACTGTACACTTTTAAGTTCACACTAATTGGATACCAGCGGGCACCTGGCAGAAGGAGTTGGTGGACTGACTAATCAGAGGTATGGCCCAGTAGTCACTAATTGCCTTAGTTCAAGAATACAGTGTACACAGTAACTGGATACCAGGAATGGTATCTGGCAGAAGGATGCAGTGAACTGCTTGGAGGTATGACCCAGTAGTTACTGATTGCCTTAGTTCTACAGTACAAAGCTCAGGGTTGAAGGCCTAGGTGGGCGCTTATCCTGGGAAGTGTGATATCTGAAGGGTTGGTGGGAGGTGAGTGCCTGCAGTCTCAGGGGTGATTTAGAAGTGAGTAGTGGATGGAAGTACCCTGCTGGCATATACATAGTATATGAATAAGTGATTGAAGCATAAGAAGTGTTGTTTTTATTCAAATTTTAACTGTGCCATTTGAGACTGTATTTGTAAAATTTCTCAAACATTTTCAGTAAACTTTACTTTTACTCATTTACCCAAGTGTCGGGCTCCTTACTTGCAGTACCATAGGTCATATTCCTGAAGGTCTCAAGGTCAGTCCAGTGCAGATTTTTCTACTCTTGGCAGCTTTCAGCTACTCCAGTTGGGGAGGTAAGGTATTGTACTCAGGTAGTACCCAACTGAGAAAGGGTTGACACAGGGAAGAAACAAAAATCCTTGTTGTCATCTATCTCTGTGTGGAATGGTCCCACCTGGGGCAGAGGTTAATACAGTAGTGGGTGGGTCATCACAGTACCAGTTCTGATGGTCCTGCCCATTCACTCTTTTGTGTTAAATTGTGACCCAAAAGTTTCAAGATAATCATTTTATGACTGCCCTTATAATCATAATATGTATCATATATAGTATATTGACCAAAATGTCATTTTGCACCACAAGTGCAAAGACAATACTTGTCCAGGATTTGAAAAATGGTACCTGTTCATATTTAGGAGTTGGTGTGGAAAAAAAACGGCATGTTGAAACTTTGGAGTCAAAATATTAAAAATTAGTGATGGTTTGAATGAACATTGAAATACTGCAACATTCAGTCGTGACCTGGGCATTTTACCATATTTGTACACCAAATTCCCAGCATAGCCTTCTTATTACGCCACTTCCTGAACCCAGTAGGTGAAAATGTTCAAATCCCTGCCAAAACATCATTCTGCACCAATGAAATGTTGTTCCATGCCACAGGTGCAAAAACACATTTTGGCCAGGATTTGAATAATGATAGCTGTCCTGTTCTTGAGGTGGTATGAACAAATGGATATGTTGAAAATTTGTGATGAAAATATTTAAAATTACCAAACTTCTACGAGAGCATAAAAAAGTTTCAATCCATGCACATAACTTTGCAATTTTTGTATAATTTGATCCCAAATGTTCAGCATAGACATCTTATGACCCCACCTCATGAACAAGGATAGTGAACATTTCCATATCCCGCCTGAAAGGTGATTTTGTAATGCAACCACAAAATTGCCTTTCAGGCCTGATTTGCATAATGCTACTGCCATTAGTCATGAGGTCTCAAAAAACAACGTTGAAAATTTGGGGCTAAAATATGCAAAAGTGACAAAGTTATGTATCAAAGTTCAAAACCACATTGAAGTACATTGGACCACACACATTTTAGTTTCTTATATTGCAGTCACCGGTTCTAGCAGCAAGATGCATCTTCACTCAGAGAGTGGATCTTCATCCTGGGACATTTTCAGATGTCAGGTTGTGTGTGTGTGGGGGAGTGGTAGTTGCTGAGTGGGAGGCTGGGGTGGGGAGTCAGATAGGCGAAGGACCATTTTCTTGATTGCAGGTTAAAAAAAAACATTGAATGACAGTTTTCTTTATTTCAGCTGACAAGCAGCTTCAGCGAATAGAGGTGGGTGACCTGGATGGGAGGTTGATTCGTAGAAGTGGTACTTGGAGGCACCCTGTCTGCTAAGTTATAAATTAAAATATAAATGTTGGGAGGATGGACCACCTAGAGGGAAGGGTAAAGAAGTGGCACTAGGATGGTCACCCTGGTCCACTTAATAAAATGATATATAAATACGTAGGTAGATGGATAAATAGATAGCTAGACAAACAGACAGACAGACAGATAGATAGATAGATAGATAGATAGATAGATAGATAGATAGATAGATAGACAGACAGGTGAATAGACAAAGAGAAAGATATAGACAGATGAGGGGATCAGTGGTTCAGTTCTCTCACTGCAGTCAGCAGCATCACATCCAGCTGCAGCTACGGAAGTCAAGAAAGTTCCCCAGTTCTCACACAGAGATCTCGGGTGAACAGCTCCTCTTGCTATGCCGGGTACCCAGAATTTTGATGTTCCCAGAAAAGGTATTTCTGGCAACTTTTAAAAAAGCAAACAAACATCAGAATCTAGCTAAACAGTTCCCACTTAGCTAGGTTCAAGTGTTTTTTTTTTTAAAGAGATAATGTTAAGTATTTCAATGTTTGTAAGTTTAAAAGTAACAAAAATGGTGGCCATCTCAGTGGTTATTTTCACATAATCGGTAATTTTTTCTGCATGATGACAAGTACTGTAAATCAGGCAAATAAGCACTTGCAATTTTTTTTGCTTTTCACAGTAGTTTTTTTAACTTTTGTGATAGTTTTTTTTAACCAAGTAAACTTGAATATTAACTCAAAAATTATTATAACTCTAAAGTGGTATAATATCTTTTCACCAAACCTTAGAAATGCACACCCTTGGTACAGGCCTCTTGAAACCTGAAAATTTAATGTAAAACAACAACACCATCTAGGCTGTAGGTCAGAGCAAAAATATGCAATGTTAAGTACAGTTGTTTTTTATTAATTTTTGGTGTTTAATATCTTGAAAACTGTACACTATGCTATCACAAAACTTTTCATGTGTTGAGACTCTCACATCCTGGCTGCACTTGCCAAATTTGGGGTTATTTTTCAAATGACACCATTGTTATTAAGGTGAAAACTGTTCTTTAAATTGGACAGCCAAATCATACCATGCAAACTTTGGTGCATCCAGGAAAATAGGGCTTTTGTGTGGCTTCCACTCTGTGTGCATTAATTTTTTTATTGCCAGATTTTTATTTAGAGATTGCATTAATGAATATTTTGTATTCCATAGATGTGGAGCCACACATCAGACCAATTGAATTACAGAGGTGCCTTTTGATATCACTGCAAATACCGGTTCACTTTTCCATTTAACGTTTTTATTTAATTTATTTAAAAGTGATATGCATTTGTATTAAGTTTTATATGCATATTCATATTGTAGTCATATGTTACTTCATCATTATGTGACATTGGTGGTGGTATAAATTTCTGGACAAGTGATTTACTCTCCATCTCCCATTTAAAGAGGAAGGGTGCCTTGAGGAACTAGGAGTGTTTTTATGGTCTGTATGCCTTAATAAATGTATCACTTAACAGTATGAAATTTGTGCTGTCTCTTCCTTGCTTGCTGTTGAACTGCCATTTGGACTAGCGGCACCTGGATTTTAATTATGAATACACCACGTCTTTTGGGAGGACTGGATCACTGATGTACACCAAGTCCTTTAATAAACTGGTATATTAGCCTGATATCACCAGATGTTGTTGCCCTAGATTACACTCACTGCAGCTCTCTAGTTCTATTCTCATTCATATTTTTATGAGTGACAGGGCAAGTGTTGACACCTTGAGGTGACTTCTGCCCAAGAGAGGCTTTGTTTAAAGATTCTGCCCAGTGGAATTGTTGCAACAGATGAAGTTCCCATTCAAGACATGAGAGCTGCACAAGACAACAGAATGTTCCACTTTGCATTTTGCTGCACTGTCATTGGCTGACAACTCTCTACAGGTGATTTGGTTGTGCAGAAAAAGCAGAAGGGAGACAGAGGATTGTAGGGCTGTGATTGGTTAAACCCTACCAAGTCTCCAAAATCCAACTCTGTGATACCAGTATGTTTATTATACCTTTGCTAAGCAGCTATAAACTAGAATGGGACATTTTACTTCTTTTCTTCTCACCTCCTGTTTCCTTGGCCCATGGACTCCACATCTTCAGGGCCCCAAAGTACACTCCAACTGCCCACAGGACTCACTCCTATGCAGCTGTTGCATGCTTTCAGACTCTACAAGGTTTCCACCAATCACATTTTGTCTGTTCCTTCTAGCCCCCTTCCTTCAATTACAGCAGATGTGAGCGAAGATGCATTTGGACTACAGACCACAGCTGGAGGAGTGTGCCAGTGCTGTAGAGCATCTTGTGGTGTAGAGGAATGCAGACTCCATCATCTACACTCCTAGAATGACCTACTTCTCTCAGTGCCACCTCCCACATGAATGTGCACAGTGCCACTGACCTAGTGGGGGGTTGCCTGATGGTGCATAGTTAGCCATGCTGATAATAGGACCTATTCAAGACCACTACTAGAAGCTGCTGCTAGAACTGGGTCAAAAGTGTCCTCATGGATATTCTGAGCCCTCCCTGCTGGCCTCTGCTCCTGATGTCCTTTGATCAGGACACAAACTAGGGTTGGCAGTATACAGAGCTGTATCACTCTGCACCATGGAAACAACTCAAACAGGACACTTTAAAGAGTCCCTGATGTCATAGGCTGTACTCTAAAAAGCTAACAGTTTAGACTCAGTTCAGCTTCTGCTTCATTTTTTTTATTCATCTTTCCATTTTGTATAATTAATAACTATGCCCATTAACAGACTACTGAAACATAGGTGATACAGGCAGAAAAAGATACATGGTCCATCAAGTCTGCTTTGATCCTATCTACATCATCCTAGTCTACCACTGGGTGGGTTTAGCCAGTGATCTCCATTTTCAGCTTTGCATCTCTCATGGAGTACTCTCCAGCCCCCACCAAAAAAAATGTTTTCAACATCATCTTATATTGGTTCCACCCCACCTCAAATCCTGTTAACATCTGAGCATTAACCATTTTTCTTGGCAGGCTGTCCCAATTGTCCACCACCCTCTCCATGAAGTAGTATTTTCTCATGTCCCTCCTGAGCTTTTCTCCCACTAGCTTGTAATTGTGCCTCTTCATTGTTATCCCTTTGCTATGCCTGAATGAAGACTGGCAATCTACCATATTAATTTCCTTCAGAAACTTTGATTTCTCAATTATATCTACCCACTCTCTTCTAGCCTTCTGGGTATACATATTCCTCCATTTAGCCTCTTCTTGCAATACCATATCCCTAGTTGGAGTGAGAGCTATGAGGCCAGAGAGTGGGGGCATAAAAAGTAATAAAAATAAAGATGTCTCCCCTTGCACACTTATCATTTTGATGCTCTCCTCTGGGGTGGTGGTATGCGATCCCTGTTCTTCTTTAGGTGATGATTCCAGAACTGCATGCATATTCCAGGTGAGGCCACATCAAATCATCATCATTGTTCTTAAACTGCGTTTGTTTTGGCTGCTTGTCTACACATGACACTAGAATCCTGTTCTTGTGACATCACAGTTTGGTGGTGTGGAACTAGTTATGAGGTCACAAGCAGAGGATTATTTCAACTGAGGCAGGCAGATGAAGTTTAGGGAATATTGACTCTGTACTGTTTTCTCATTAATGTGAATATGTACAGTGTTATGAAAAAGGGGAGCTTAACAAAAAGTAAGATGGCTAAGTATAAAACTTATGTTTTCCAATGTTCACTCCTAAATGTCTGGGAAAAGTCAAGGTATTTTAGAGCACCCTAGCTCAGGATTATATTGCCAGCATTTAAGCTGTTGTCTGTAGAATATTTTTTAGATAAGCATGAACCTTGCTGATCCAGTTCTTCCACTTACAGATTATAGATGAGGGCTTTATCACTGCTGAATACCTGCAGTCCCATCTGGTTTGACACCAGCCTTGAGGTGATGGAGTCCATAGTGAAAAAAACAGTACATGACTTTGGACTGCTTCAGAAAAGATGTTCATAAACTGGAGACGTTTCTTAAGATGTTGTGATGCAATCCAAGAGGTGTAATTGCTACTAGGTATAGGCCAAAGGCTGGAGCATCAATCCAAGTGACCCTAAACTCAGGAAGTTCAGTTCTAGTGATACCTGAGCTGAGCATTGCCTGTTCAGATCAGGTTTAAACAACATTGTTTTATTTTTTTTCTACTCCTCCTCCCCAGTTCGTATGTGACTTTGATGAGTCATATAACAGTCCCATGAGTGGAATCTTTCTGCAATGCTGATGAGTAGTGCAAGTAGAAGACTTGGTTTGCTGGCCAAGGAACCTAGCTTCACCTGAACTTTTTCCTTCTATGATTGCTTGAAAGGACAGAGCAGAGAACCTTACCAGAGCAAGGGAAATGGATTAAGACTTCTTTTGGCTAAGCAGATTTACTGTGTATTGTTATTTTTATTTTTGTACTCACAGGGATTGCTACTGTTTATTGCTAACATTTCATTGCTTTATTTTTCTCTGATTCAAATTGTTGCTGGTATACCTTCTTCTGCATTATTAAAGTGTGCCTACAGGTGTGCTAACAGATTACTGCTGTAATCTTCTGATTCAAATTGTCTTTTGCAATGTATATCTTCTGTTACTGCTTTATTTTTCTCTGTAGCAAAGTGTTTCTTACAGGGTATAATTTCTCTGAAATTATTACAGGTGGTACTTACATTTTTGTGACTTTTTATCATTGGGCAAAGCAAAATTACTTTTTGATACTGTTTTATTTTATTCTTTTTTTGTTGAAAAGGTTTTTTGTCTCAGAGGTGTTTCAGTCTCCTTCTCACATTGAAGGAGCAAATTGCTTTCCTCCCACAGTTCTTCCAAAGGATTAGGTGTGTATCTGGGGGTGAAGCTGGCAAACTGTCAGTAATTTCCAACAGAAAAAAAGTGTTAAAAGGTCAGGTTAGTTGATATCTTGGAGGTAGAAGACTTGGTTTGCTGGCCAAGGCACCTAGCTTCACCTGAGCTCTTTCCTTCTAAGATTGCTTGAAAGGACAGAGCAGAGAACCTTACCAGAGCAAGGGAAATGGATTAAGACTTCTTTTGGCTAAGCAGATTTACTGAGTGTTGTTATTTTTATTTTTGTACTCACTGGGATTGCTACTGTTTGTTGCTAACATTTCATTGCTTTATTTTTCTCTGATTCAGATTGTTGTTGCTGGTATACCTTCTGCATTATTACAATGTGTACCTACAGGAGTGTGCTAATAGATTACTGCTGTAATCTTCTGATTCAAATTGTCTTTTGCAAGGTATATCTTCTGTTACTGCTTTATTTTTCTCTGTAGCAAAGTGTTTCTTACATGGTATATCTTCTCTGAAATTATTACAGGTGGTGCTTTATAGGTTTTACAGTTTTATCTAACATTAGGATAAACTTTCAGGGTTACTGCATTTGTTGTTGACCAATTGTTTCTGCTCTTACTTCCTTGTTCTTTCATCCATGGTTCTTCTTTTATAGCAGGGGAAGTGCCCAGCCAACCACCTCACACTACACTCCTTTTATAGGGTACCACAGTTGTGATATTTCCTGTAGCAAAGCAGGAAGGGGCCGATCAGTGGGGCATCCACAAGGTGAGCTCATTTACAGGGGCAGTAGTAATTTAACTTGTTATAACAAGTTATACAAAAATAAAACACAAAGTCAAACCATTACTTGCATTTTCTTCCTTCTAATTACTCTGACCAGGTTATAAACCCAGTAATTTATCTGGAATGGATATCATTAACTGCAGGTACTGTGGAACACTTTTCAGAAGGACAGTCTTTCAGGGTTTAGGACACTGTCCTACATGCTGGGCCATTGGAGATCTTAGGGATCAGCTCCAGGCAGCATGGGCAGAGATTGCACACCTCAAATTTCATATTCAAGAGGAAAGAACCACCCACCATTTCCCCAACATCCAACAGAAGAACCTCGACCGCAGAGGGTAGTTGGTCCAGGAGGTTGGCAGGTGGTTAGGAGGGGCAAATCAGGTGCCCCATCACTCTATGCTTTCCAACATATTACTTCCAAAAACCATATAAACACTACAAACAGGTATCTGCCTCTATCTCTGAAATCAAACAATGGGGCAGAGGACACTGCAGCACAGGAGCTAGCACAACAAAACTCGCCCAAATCAGGAACCAAAACAAAAAAAGGAAATCCAAAAAACTTCTGATAATAGGAGACTCTATGATCTGGGGAGTTGATACCCATCTCCAGCCAGGGGTAAAGGTCGGATGTCTCCCAGGTACTTCAGCGTGGAGAGACACTGACCGCATTACTAAAATTGTTCACAAAGCAGGAGAAAACATTGACATTCTGGTACACATAGGGGCTGATGATCTCGCTAGCCAGTCAGTTGTGGAGACCAAGGAAGACCTGACCAGGCTGGGTGACAAACTATCATCCATTTTGTCCATCATCTCCTCTCTGAGATCCTGCCACTCTGGGAGAGGGGGGCAGATGGATGGAAGGTCAGAGAAGGGGAGATAGGGGAGATAAACATGTGGCTCAAGGGCTGGTGCCAGGAAATAAGACACAGATTTGTAGGGAACTGGCAACAGTTCTGGGAGTGAATGTTCTTTAAATTTGATGGACTGCATCTGACTAAGGAGGGAGTCAGTGCATTGGGGCAGAAGTTTGATGTCTTTGCAGAATATTTAAATTAGGAAATGGAGAGAGTGGTGCAGCACCCCATACGTCGAATGGGAAGAGCACCCCTCAGCTAGTGGTCAAACAGGGATTCGGCATGTTTGCAGTTTACCTGCATCACCAGGTAACAAAAAAGGTCCATCTCCCCATACGACGTACAGGGGAAATGCCAAACCTCACCCAACAACTAACACACTGAAATCTGGCCAATGGAAAATCATGTACACAAATGCTCACAGCCTGGTAAATAAGATCCCAGACCTGCATGCAATAATGTCAGAGGTTAAACTGGACATAGTAGCAATTAGTGAGATGTGGTTTACCAGTAACTGCACTTGGGAGACTTCAGTACCTGGCTATGTAATGTTCAGAAGAGACCAAGATGCAAAAGGGGGGGGTGGAGTGGCCCTGTATGACAATGAAAATATCAAGTCTACAGAAATTCAGAATATACATAAGGAGCCAGAAGAACTGTGGGTCACCCTGGAGACAGGAAATGGGAGAGTCATAAGAACTGGGGTTGTCTACAGGCTCCCAGACCAGGGGGAGGACATAGACACATTACTCTTAGAAGATATATAAAACATGACAGCTAAAGGGGAGGTTCTGATAATGGGAGACTTCAACATGCCAGATACAGATTGATCAATACCAGCAGGAACATCTGCCAGAACTAGACACATGGTGGATTCCCTGCAGGGGGAGGGACTCAAACAACTGGTACAACAACCCACAAGAGACAGGGCTATCCTAGATCTAGTACTGACTAACAGGGAAGGGATCACAGATCTCCAGGTAAAAGGTCATCTGGGGGCCAGTGACCATTACATGGTATGCTTCAATTTGGCCACTACATCTAGATCATCCCATTCCAAAGCAAAAATATGGGACTTCAGAGGAGCTGACTTTGATAAGATGATCAACAGAGTTAAGCTAGCCCTGGCAAAAAGAAACACAGGTGAGGGGATACAGGCAAAGTGGGCAAGCATTAAGGATGCAATACTTGAAGCAGCATCCCATTGTGTTAGACAGAAAAGGAAGTACAAAAGAAGAAGGAAACCACTTTGATTCTCAAATACAGTAGCAGAAAAGATCAGAGCCAAAAGGCTGGCTTTCAGGAAATACAGTATAAGGGAACACAGCAGGATGAAGATAGGGAGGCATACCAAACTGCCCTAAGGGAAGCAGGGAAGGCAGTAAGGCAGGCAGAGTCCCAAACTGAGGAAACACTAGCATGAACAGTAAAAGAAGGTGACAAGACTTTCTATAGTACATTAGTGAAAGAAGAAAGTCCAGAGGGGGTATTGCTAAGCTCAAAGGAGAAAAGGGGGCATGTGAGGAGGAGGACCCTGTAAATGCATCTATCTATCCTAAATATATACTTTTGCTCAGTATTTACTGAAGAGAAGGTAGAGCAGGGCCCACAGCTCAGCATCACAGACATGGGGGGGAGGGAGGTGAGCACTACTCCCTTCACAAAAGAAAGGGTCCTACAAGAGCTCGCTATGCTCAGGGTGGACAAGGCAATGGGACCTGATGGCATACATCCCAGGGTACTTAAGGAGCTAAGGGTGGAACTAGCAGAGCCATTAGCATAACTGTTTAGTGAGCCTCTGAGCACAGGAGAGGTCCCAGAAGACTGGAGAAGGGCTCATGTGATCCCGCTCCACAATAGTGGTAGCAGGGAAGAGGCAGGGAACTACAGACCAGTCAGTCTTACCTCAGTAGTGGGCAAGATTATGGAGGAACTCCTTAAGGAAAGGATAGTGCAATACCTGGAATCCATAGGGGCACAGGATCCAAGACAGCATGGGTTTACAAAAGGAAGGTCCTGTCAAACTAATCTCATAGATTTCTTTGACTGGGTAATCAGAGTGGTGGACAAAGGGGAGCAGTTGATATCGCTCTACCTTGACTTCAGCAAAGCTTTCACACTGTTCCACATAGAAGATTGATAAATAAGCTGGGTAGGCTCAGGTAGGTCAGACATTGGTCAGCTGGGTGGCAAACTGGTTGGCGGACAAAAACCAGAGAGTGGTGGTAAATGGTATACAGTCAGAAGAGATGCAAGTCACAAGTGGGGTACCTCAGGAATCAGTCCTGGGGCCAGTCCTCTTCAATATCTTCATTAGTGACATTGCAGATGGACTATAGGATAAGGCTTGTCTGTTTGCAGAGGACACCAAGATCTGCAACACAGTAGATGATCCAGATGGGGTGGGCAGAATGAGAAGAGATCTGAATAAACTAGCAAAATGGTCAGAAGAGTGGCAACTGAGATTTAATGCAAAGAAGTGCAAGATCATGCACATGGGGAAGAGAAACACTGAAGCCACCTATGGGCTGGGAGGGGAGTTGCTGGCAGTCACAAAGGAAGAAAGAGACTTGGGCATCATCATCACTGATGGCCTGAAATCATCCAAGCAGACCTCTAATGCAGTAGGTAAGGCTAGGGATATGTTAGGGTGTATTAGTAGGGGTATCTTAGGGTGTATTAGTAGGGGTATCACAAGTCATAAGAGGGAGGTAATAATCCCTCTTTGCAAGACAATGGTTAGGCCCCATCTGGAGTACTGCATGCAGTACTGGAGGCCACACCTTCACAAGGATATTAACCAAATTGAGGCAGTCCAGAGAAGGGCAACCAAAATGGTACAGGGACTGCATCAGAAGACATATGAGGACAGATTAACGGAGTTCAATATGTATACACTTGAGCAAAGGAGGGAGAGCGGTGATATGATTGAAACATTCAAACACCTTAAGGGCATTAACAAGGTGAAAGAGTCTAACGTGTTTAAATATAAGAAAAAATAGCAGGACAAGAGGACATGCATGAGATTAGAGGGAGGTCGATTAAGGGGGAATGTGAGGAAATTCTTTTTCCCAGAAAGAGTGTTGGATGCATGGAACAGCCTGCCTCAGGAAGTGGTGGCTATAAATACAGTGCAGGGCTTCAAACAGGCATGGGATAGGCATAAGGGAGCAATACAGATGAGTATGAATAGATAGGCCACTGACAGAGCGAAGGTCGATGGCACATTTATAAGGTAGAAAAAGAAATGGGCTGACTGGATGGGCCTAGCGGTCCTTATCTGCCGTCAACCTCTATGTTTCTATGTTTCCATTCACTCTGATTCATGATTTGCATGAGTGAACTGAGGTATACAGTAAATAGGACTCATGTGAGTGCTCAATGTCATTCTGAGCAGGGAGATGGACAGGGAAGAAGCTGGGAGCAGTGTGGAGGAAGCAACATAGCATGTCAAAAAAATGGTCAGCCTGGCAGTGGGTAAGGGAAAGTGGTAACTGAATGTAACAGCTAGGAAAACAACAATGGCTCAAATAAAAAATAAACTAAATTAAGTTAAAAGAAAAAAAAAGAACCTGGGCACATGTTCATGCAGCCAACCTGAACGGAAGCTTAAACGAGAGCTCTGTGGTGATTCAATTCAAAATCTGAGGAAAACAAGCACTGCTTGAGCTGAGCCGCATCATTGATGACTCATTTAATTCAACAAACTACGGGCAAATGAACAACAAATTCTCAGTCCAACACTATAAGTGAGGCCAAAGTCATTATTAAAAAAAGAGACCACCTGGCATCGGGATAGCACGGCGGGTCAAGCGCCAACTGCAGCTGCAAACTTGGCTGAAACTGCAGAACTTTAGGACTTACTGCATCAAGTCTTACAGGAAATAACCACTTTTAAATCATCTGTGGCAGCCTTGGAGGAGAAGGTACAAGTCCTGCATCACTAGACACAAGATGCAGAAAGGTACCTCTCCTACGCTGATGAAAAAGACAGCCGTCACTAGGCCAGGATTCAAGAACTCACGCCACTGGTCCAATTTCTCTGGCACCTTGTGGAGGACAATCAAAGTCAAAGGAACAACTTGAGGCTTGTTGGCTTCCTGTAGGGGGTGAAACACAGGACCCAGCTACATTCCTGCAAAGATAGCTACCTAAGTTACTGATTTATAGCCGGAAGGCCTGCTTGGAAATTGAGAGGCCCTATCGAACATTGACACCACCACCAAAAGAAGGCAGGAGACCTAGGCCACTTCTAGCCAGATTCCTTTGATATCCAGAAAAAGAAAGAATTCTTACACTAGCCAGGGAAAAAGGTCCTTTAAGCTGTCAAGAACAAATAAAATAAATTTTCAATGACTATTGTGCAGAGCTGGCAGGGAAATAGTAGGGATATACTGATGCCCACTGGATCCTTCAGGACCTAACATTCCCATATAGGCTAATGTATCTTGCTGTACTCAAAAATCTATAGAAATTAGGTCTCCAGTACTTTTGAAATCCAACAGGAGGCAATGGGTTTTATCCTGAGACACTAGCCTGACAAGGATGCTCATAAGAACCCACACACACAACAAAGTGTATGGCTCAGGAGGGCTGGCAACCTAAACAAGGCTCCAGGGCAAAAGCTGTTTCTTCACATGGCACTTCTCACTAAGAAGAGATGGACTGACAGACTGATAAATTGAAAAGAAGGCAGAGGGACAAGACAAAATCAGGACAACTGAGAGAGAAACAGAGTCCGACCTTCAGAGACAGAAATAGGGACTCTGCCTCCTGTTCCACTGGTTCAGAGTCCCCCAGTGACCCTGTCACAAAAAGGCAAGAGCAAGAGACTGTCCCGCAGGCTACACTGCTGGCTTACACAGATACCCACTATCCAGAACCAGGTGGGACACCTCAGTTTCAACATCGATCATGGGCTGAAGCTAGTTTCAACATCGATCATGGGCTGAAGCTGTCTCTAGAGCCAGGGTTCATTCAAGAACCAAACCTGAACTGAACCTGAACTATTCGATTTTTTCCTAATCCGAACTGAACTTAAACCCTAAAGAAAAACAGATGAACCCAAACTGAACAGGAACACAGACCATGTGAGATGTGGAGAAATCATACAGAGGTAGTAGGGTGAATTCATTAGGACTCAAACTGATAAATTACACACGGAAAACCTTGAACCAAACTGAACTCAAACCCAAATTTCTATTTATCAAATCAAACTGAACCAAACTCGAACTATACGCTGCCAAACCTGAACCAAACTAGAACCCTAAAAACATGTCAAACCCTGGCACTAGCTGTCTCTGCTGAAACACATGATGCAAGTGGAACTCAAGAGGGTCACCCCCTGATTGGGTAAGACAGCAACTTGCCAGGTTTCATAGCAATCCTGCTGAGTATATGTGAAGCATTTGCATACTCTCTCTCCCCCAACATGTTGGACTTTGATACATAATGATCATTCCTGAGGTATAATAGTGCCTTCTAGTATGTAATGCTGGTTGCAAGGGATTTGCCTAGCACTGTAGTTGCTTCTCATATATGATAAGGTTCTTTGCTCTCCCCCCTTTTCTTTATAATAGACTCCAGGAATAGTCTAGATCTTGTTACATGTACCCTCTGGGATTGCTCTGACAAGGCTGGTGTCTGTATTTATGTATGTCCATTACCTTTGGGTGGGTGTGCACTGTAGCTGCTTGCACCAGAATGCATTACAGGGATGTAACCTCTAAGATTATTTTATATCAGTGGATAGTCAAAGCAAGACAGCCTCCCCCATTAACAAGAGCAGCCAGTCTTCCTACCAGATTAACCTGTACTTCCCTTTCAGGGCACTCTGAATTGCCTTGTGCTCATCCCCTTGGGTGGGGGCATTGAAGTTAAACTGTGCTGATGTAGGGCAGCTACCTGGTTCCCTTCCATCAGAAACAACCCCCAGTAAAACCTATGCTAGGTTTCTTTGCTTAAAATTGCAGGACCACATGGCTGAGGCTTCCTTCTTAAATCTCTTGCAGGTTCCCACTAGAGAGCACTTTCTTAGACCACGTAAAATCTCCCCCACCTTTCTCACCCCATCCCACATCAACTCCTGTGCTATTCCATTTCTTTGGGCTCCTGTACTGTCTCATCACTGGTGAGGGCTCCGATGGGCATAAAGGCTACAAACTCTTCTTCCTATAGTTTGCACATTCTTGAGGCATCACTACCTCGAATGTGTGCATGGGAGAGAACAGCAACAAGACAGGACTCGGATTGTTTTTGTCTTATTGAATCAACACAATGATGTTTGCCAGTCACAGAGAGGATTCCCCAACCTTACTCAACCCAAGTAATGAAGCACCCACCTTAATGTGACTGCAGTTGTCAATTGTTTGAAACTGTCTATGTCTGGCATTGGAATTTGCAGCTTTTTCCTTCCTGGTTCTCACGCTCAAGAGGCGCAGCCCTGTCAAGCATGCACTCAGGCTGAAAAAGTTATACACTCGGGCCATTTCAAATGGTCATTAGAGCAGTCACTGTCTGGATCCGTCCCTTCCCCTACAATTACTAAAGACCCCCTTCCTTACTGGGATGAAGTCCCCCTTCCACGAGCCTACACATGCTAATTATGTGTGCTGGTATATCCAGCTGCTGCTCTAGATGCGCTAGATTTCTAAAGAATGTGAATTGGGATTCAGTGTGGGAAAGAACAGAGATCCCCCTCTCTTTAAGTAACCCTCCTCTTATTTTACCATTCTAACGTGATAGCTGTAAGCTGACTACTGCATTATGGGGAATTCATCTCTCAGCAGTGGCGCTACCAAGGGGTGGATGGTTCCTATCCCACCACTGACACTAAGAAATTTGAGGAGTAATTTCATAACCTTGCACTTCCCTCAATCATTGCATACTGTTAGATTTTTCAGGGTCCTATAAATTAACACTGCATCACAATGGGACCCCACAATCTCAGCCCACATGCACCACAAGGGTGGCTTCTAGATATCCACACACACCAGTGCCTCGGGGATGCCCCCAGGACACCGGCTGCCCATTCTAGGCCTGTAAAGTGTGGCTCTCACAATAATTCAAGAGTCAATGGTCTTCTGTGGGATGTGATATTGATATGCAAAAGTAACCAGAATATCCATGGCCTCAGTAATGTAGAACGCAGTGAAGGCATAGGGTGCCTAATCTGAACCCTTTTTTTTCTTCCCCAGCACAGTGGTTCTAGGGACCAATGGTCCACTTTTCAGTTAGTGGTACAAATCATACCTCTCAAGTGTCCCTCATTACGAGGGACATCCCTAATTTTGCCCCTTAAAATTGCTCTGTCCCTCTTATGTCCCTTATGGAAAAGGTGCTGCCCACACAAAGAATGTTCTGTAAATTCAGACTTTAAAGCAGACACTCTTAATATTCTAAAATATTAAATCCAAAATAAACTTTGTACAAGTAAACACTATGGTTTTCACAGTGTTGAGCTTATACCTCCATGTTTGAGGATATGTCCCTCATTCTGAGGGCCTGTGTCCCTCATTGTCCCTCATTTTGAGTATTCAAAAATATCCATGTCCCTCATTTCACTGACGTAAGGTTGAGAGGTATGGTACAGATACATGGGTCACCACTTACACTCAGGACATGGGAATGAACCTCACATGGACATGATTGAGAGGCAGTGGGTTTGAGGTCCTTAACCTTCCCCCCTAGCTGCACCTCTTGGTTCTAGAAGGTTTTTAATTTTCTGTTTTTATAACTATGTATTATTGTTAATGTTACTAAATTGTGTATTCTTAAAAATTATTAGTCTGCTCATTGCAGGTACAAATTTCCCTGGCAACCCCTGTTTTAGTTTTGTTATGCCAGATATGGAAGAACAAAGCAGGACCAATCAATGTACTCTTCTGTATGTCTATTTTGATATAATGAAGAGGGGCTGGTACTGCTAGGATTCAGCTGGGCACACTGCAGTCACTATCACATGTTATTCTAGTAAAGGAATTTGTAGGCTATGCCTCTTCCCTTTGTTCCCAGTTCTGTCATTCTCCATACCACATAGAATTGTTGTAATGCCACACTCTCCTCTTCTGCTTTAGATAAGCCCAAACACTCCCCGATGGCTACCCAACAAATAAAGTGGATTTCCTGGAATGTTAAGGGCATCCAAACACCCACAAAGAGATGAAAGATATTAGATCATCCAAGGACAAAGGGGGTGGGATAGCCTTTTTACAGGAAACCCATCTCACTGAGGCCAAATTGGACAAGTTTAAATCAGGATGGGATTTCCAAGTTTATAGAGCATCATACAATGCTAAGGGCAAAGGAGTAGCTATTCTTTTAAACAAGAATGTGCCTTTTAAAGCAGCCAAAACTGCTGTGGACCCTGAAGGGCTATATGTTATTGTGTATTGTGCCTAGGTAGTCCAACCATTGGCAATATGTAATGTTTATGGTCAAAATTCTGTTGAGGTATACTTTTTCCAGAATCTCGCACAAACACTCTTAGAGCAACATGAAAGGTAATTGGTTGTAGGGTAAGATACGAACACAGTAATGGGTGAATTTTTAGATAACAGTAAATCACTAATGAGACACAAAGCCCTGGCCTCTGTAGCATTGCATGACCTAGCACTAGACTTAGGACTGATAGACATTTGGAGAATCATCTGCCCCACTGGGAAGAACTATTCCTACATCTCTATCCCCACCAGTCCTTCTCTAGGATTGACCTATAGCTTACCCCAGGGTCTCGGACCATGAATATAACAGATGCTTGCATAGGAGCCACAGTCATATCAGACCATGATCCAGTTTCCTTTACCTGGTTTCCCTCTGCCACAACCATATGCACAAGGGGCAGATGACGCTTTAACATCTCCACTCTCAAAGATCCCAAATTTTGTGCAAATCTCAAAGAGGAAATTAAGACCTTCCTACTTGCTAACAAACCAGAGGATCTATCAGCGGCAACTCACTGGGATGCCCTAAAGACCTATATCATGAGTTGGTGCATCAGCCATACCTCCTAGTTGTAGAAGGTCAAAGCACAAGATCTGGCTGAACAAGAAAAATGACTAAAGGAACTGGAGCAGAAGTTCCAAGACAACTCGAATACCACAAGGTCCCTTCTCACAGAAATCATAGGACTCAGGTACAAAGTAAATATGCACTTGCATCAAAAAGCAGAATATTCCCTATTGTATCTCTGGCAGTCATTCTGGGAGTCTGGTAAGAAACCAGGATGCCTCCTAGCCTAACAGTTAAAAAAGAAGCTGAAATCATCCAGAATTGTCTCCATTAGAAAAAGGGATGGAGGACTCACCAGAGATGAAGAAAGCATCAACAAATAATTCCATGAATTCTACAGCTCCCTTTACTCCAGTGAGGTTCAGCCAACTGAACATTTGATGGAGAATTTCCTTAATCCTCTGCAGCTGCCTACACTACAGCCAGACCTGTAGGCTCAGTTAGACAGACCCCTATAGCAAAAGAAGTTATTGTCAGCCCTATGGATTATGCCCTGGGGAAAGTCCCCAAGAGGAGACAGGCTACCTGCTGAATTCCTAAAGGCCTTCCAGGATGTCCTGTCCCATCGCCTTATGTCAGCACTAATGGAAACCTGCACCACAGGCATCCTACTGCCCTCTATGAAGACAGTGCAGATTTTCCTGTTACCTAAACCTGGGAAGGACATGACACTTTGTAATAGCTTCAGACTGATCTCGCTGATCACTGTAGATTGTAAGGCCTTAACAAAGATCATGGCCACTAAGCTCCAGGAGGTAATTCCCTACTTAGGTGATAGCGATTAAGTAGGATTTGTCCCATGTTGCTGAGGCACTGATAATACCAGAAGCATGTTAAACTTGCTCTGGAAATCAAAACCCTGCCATCCCCTTATCATCCTTCTCTCCCGGAATGCCAAGAAAGCCTTTGACAGGGTTGAGTGGTGATACCTGTTCAAGGCCCTCTTGAAATTCAACATAGGTCCCGTTTTCAGTAGTTGGGTGTCTGTCCTATACAATAGGGCATCTGTGGAGGTCATTAACAATGGAAAAACCTTTTCCTCTTTTAAGCTAGTCAGAGGCACCAGACAGGGCTGCCCTCTGTCACCTTTATTATTTGTCCTGTCACTTGAACCATTTCTACAAACCATTTGCCAGACTAAGGAAATTAAGGTGCTCAAGATGGGAAGGGAGCATAACTTTTTGATATACTCAGACAACATTCTGCTGACCTTCACAGACCCAAGTATGTCCATCCCAAACCTTTTGACACTGATTAGTCAGTACAGCCACCTGTCAGTTAGTGATGTGCAAAGTACAAAAAATGTGCTCTGTGAAATAGTTTGCAAAGTATTCCTCTGTTGTGAAGTGCAACTTCGCCATCATTTGGAACTTCACAGATTTGTGGAAAACTTTGCAAAATGTGGATTTTTATGAACTTTGCTGGTGAAGTTTATACCAATAGGTGAATTTGGCAATGTATTATGTTTTTTTTTGGTCAAATATCATGTGAAGGCCATTTTTAGCACAATCTACTATATCATCGAGGGAGTCGGAGAGCTGTCTTGTGGTGTGCGCCACAACAAACAAACCCTTTGAAAACCCTAAACAGTATCTTTTTGAGAGTCAGTCATTGCCAAAATAGTCAATTTGCCTTAGTGCTTCTAGGGATTATTTGCTATTTTTTAGATCTTTGCATATGTTTTAGTTTAAGTAGTGGTTTCAGTTTTGTCCGTGTCTGTGAAGGAGTTGAATGCGGGAGGGTAGGTGTGTAAAAGCAGGGCAGCTGAGTTCTTAATGTTTTAAAACAGATTTCTCACAAATTTTTAGTAAATTGCTGTTATTTTTTTTAAGCCTTTGTCAGTGATTTTTCATTTTTATTTCTGCGGTTTTGGTGTGATTAGTAAGTGATGTGTTTCATTGTTTTTTTGCTGCTGTTCTACTTGTTTGTATTATTTATCTTATATATTGACTGTTTTTTGCCACTTTATCTTCAAAGTTAATCCTCCTGAGTCCTGATATCCTTCTTGGTATATCATTCCTGTTCTTCTGTTTAAAAATCGAAAGTTTTGCAGACACAGTGCTGATTCCTGATTTTTGTTTGTTTGTGGTCAAGTCTGTCAGTTGTTGTGCCAGTTAAAACTTCTTACTCATGCTGTGTTACCACCATTGTTTATTCATTTTTCTGTAACAAGAAATTATATATATATATTTTTTGTATTGTAACTACTAGTACAGTAGTTGTCCAGAGAAACTGCTGTACTGATCCCTGAATTTCTTTTATTGGAGGAGATGTTATCTGCAGTGCGGCGTGCCTATTATTCAGTTAAATTTGTGTACCATTACCCTGTTACACAATTGTTGAGTTCACGTTCTATATGAAAAACTACATTTTAAAAGAGTAGTTGCCCAGAGACTGCTGGTCCTGTCCCAATTGGGGAAGGTGTGGTCTGGGTTTGTTTGGTTTTAATCTGGCTACCCCTGCACTGTTACCCCTTGTTGTGTAATCACTGTTCGATATAAAAAAATAAAATTGTATTAGCTACTACTACATCACAGTAGTTGTCAAGACACTGCTGATCCCTAATAATGGAGGTGTTTTCTGTCATTGTTTTATTTACATTTGCTTACTCCTGCCCTGTTATCCTGTGTTGTTTAATTCCGGTTGGGGAAAGAAAAACAATTGTGTTGTTTTAATAGAACAGACTACTGTGCTGGGCTGCTGGCACTGAGGGTTGAGGTGCTGGATGCCACACCTCATTCCACACTGGCGTCCCATGTTCGGGAATGGATACGGGCCACCGGGGGTCGCTGGGGGGGAGGAGTAGGATCAAGCATCTGAAGGACTGCTATTCTTCTCATGGGAGGGTAAGAGAACTGGCCTCAGTGTCGCACGCCTCGTGACAGAGGCTGGGGGACATGGCACCATGCTGGAATGTGGGTGGAGCTGGGGCAGATGCTTGTCTTGGCATTAGTGTCATTGCACTCTCCCTGCTCCAAAGGGGACTCCATTGGAAAACTCTGCCAGCCACAGTGTATGAGACGCGGCTTGGTGCCCAACCCTCCAGCCACCTTCAGTTCCGCCTCAGAGGCCCCACTCAGGGGGGCATCCCCGGGTGAGGGTACAGGTTGCCAAACCCAGGGTGAGCCCACTTGTGGGGCTAGGGGTGCCGGCAGGCTAAAGCATAGTATGGAAAAAAAAAAGAATACAATACTGTAGTTTTACAGAGTGCTGATACCTGATTCATAGTTGGAAGTACTGCAGGCTTTATTTTCAGTTAGTAATTGATCATCTGAAAATGAGGCAAATGTAGGAGTAAGCATATAAAAATGCCTGAGAAGAAATGGTCCAGTAAAGTAAGAGGCGCCAGAGGAGATGATGCAGCAAAGAAGTCTGTGGAGAAAAATAGTGCTGCACTTCCTCTTCCCAAAACTACAAGTATGTCTGCATCAATGTCTTCTATGGGCTCAGGTCCCATGGCAGGTACCAGCAAAGGGATTAGTTAGCAGCAGTGGCATAAGTGTGGCAAAATTCTTTTCAACCGGATCTGATGCATCCATTTTTGTGGGGGATGAAAGTGAGAAGAAGAGAAACACCAGTACAGGAACAGTGGTCCAGGAGGAGTAGAAGGCTGTTAATGTGACTGTCCCCATTTCTGGTGGTGGTGATAGTGTTGAGTGAGCTGGAGTCAGTGCATCAGGGAGATATGGAAAGTCAGCTCCCCAAGGAGAGGTTATAGAACAAGAAAACGTTGCTGAGGAAGAAGAAGACAAGGCAATGAAGGAAGAGGAGGTCATCAGTGGCAGTGCTGCTGATGATGATGATGTGTAGGATCCCCTACGGGATCCAGAGGGGAAAAAGTGCAAGGATGATGCAGCCCATTCAGATGATGAGGGTCATGGTATTAGCATATCTCCAAGCACTCAAGTCATCCCTCCCCAATATTAGGGAAGTGATGAAATCAGCACAAAAAGCACACATTTCCATGCCTTCCACTCAGCTTTCCAAGTCCCACCACAATGTGAAGTCCAGAGGTGCAAAATCCCGAGTCTGGGACTTTTACATGCTTGATCCAGGTGATGAGATCATTGCAATATGTCAGCTGTGTCAAGCATGTGTTAGTTGGGGTAAATAGGGCAGCCACCTAGGCATTGGTGGCTAACACACACACCTGAACTACAGGCACCCTTTGCATTGGCAGCAACACAAGAAGGAAGTCAGAACAAAGGGTGCCAGTTGCCTTGGTAAGTTAAACTTTATTGACAGCAGTGCAATAGAGCAGGAGGTGTTTCCTAAGGTTATGCTTAAAGGAAGAGGCAGTGGGACACTGGATAAATGCAGAGAGGAGATTGTTGAATAGTTTGGTGCCCTTGCAGGAGAGGGAAGTTTGGCCATGGGTGGTGTGACAGAAAGGGAGGGAGGGAGAAGGACAGGGTGGAGGACCATCTTGTAATCTGAGAGGAGGCTGATCTAGGGAAGAGAGATTCAATGCTGTTGGGGAGCAGTCCCAAGGAAAGCTTATGAAAAAAGGTAACAATGTTGCCACTGAGTATGTCTTTAAGTGGTGGCTAGTTAGTGAGTCTATATTGGTTGCAGTGGTGCTTGAGTCTTGGGAGGCCAGAGACAAAAGGGATAATGTTGTGGTAGGTGCTCTGGAGCCTGAAACAATTTATCTAGGAGTGGGATGGGAAGAAGGGGTACCTATAGTAGGTTGTTTTTATAGTGTGGCAATAATGGCAGTAAATTTGGATTTAATGTTTAGCACAACAAGTTCCCTTTTGGCCTGTGTGCACTCACACTGCAGATGCACTCCTGACTTGACTGTGTCTGCATTGTGTTGTCCACTCTGTCCACCTATTGGCAGCGCTGCTATCACACGTGACATGGAAGAGCTCCAGCCAAGCAAGAGCATGAGTCATGCAAGTGCAACACTGTCTTTCCTTCCACAGAGTAGACAGACTGCACACTAAAGCTTGGAGGAGCCAGTGAGCACACTGAACAACTGTCAACAGCAGTGCTATGGCAGCTTATTTTTGTTGGTCTACTCTTAGTGAGTCTCTGTCTACCCTAGTGGCTGAAGGGGCAGACTGTGAGCTAGAAGCTTACTTGAGACTAGGCTAACTACTTACTCTACTAGGCTCGCCTCACAAAAAAAATACAGCACAGGTCCCCCTTCCACTGCAGCAAACTAGGCCTAGCAGCAGCAGTTACAGCAGTGTGGGTGGCCTTCATAGGCCTTGATCATTACAGTGAGGCAGCAGCCATGGCAGAAGCCAAGCAAGAGTCAAGCAACATAGGTTGAGTGGGTTCAGTTGGCGAGGTGACTTGGTCACAGATCACTTTGGGGACCTGGGATGGTCAGTTCTAGCATCCAACTTCTGGCAGAAGGATGGAGGAGGAGCGGGCTGAAAACTGGGCTAGTGGCACACTGGGCCAGGCCACAGGTTCTGGCCAGATGGCAAGGTAAGTAAAAGTTAATAATTTTTTTACAGGGGGACGATGGAGGAAGGACTGAAATATTGATGTGTTTTTCAAGTTTTAGCACTTTCTGGCTGCTTCACGACCCATATGGAATGGGTATTGAATGGAATGAAGCCAGGGAGAGAAATCTGGACAAAGTTGTTGTTTTTTTTTGGGGGGGGGACAGAACTTCAACCAAGAATAATTGGTTAGTAACTGTGTGGGTTTAAGCACAAATCTGTTGTGCTGCTCTGTGGTATAGACAGATGAATCATACATTTGAATTTTTCCTGCTATGCATATCACTTTTCAGTAATAACAAATAAGTTTTACCTTTTAGAGACATTTCAAACATTCTGGTGCTTGCCACCTAGGGGTTAACTAGCACATGGCCTCCACTAGTTGTTGGCTCCCCCCTGCTGAAATCTGAAATGACACCCCTGCCATAAAGTCTAAATTTACTGGACATCCTCTGTGTGAGCAGCATTTTTCCATGAGGGATGGATGAGGAGCAAATAAGTGGAGGGAAGAGGGAACAGTGGAGGGGGAGATAAGTAAGGGGAAGAGAAGGGGCAGACTTGATGGGCCATTGAGGTCCTTTTCTGACATCAAGATTCTATGATTCTATGATTTTCAGGAGTAAAATGAGGGCTGTCCATACCATTCAGGGACAGTTGAGTTGTATAGTATGCACAGATTACTGGAGCGCCACTATAGTCAGGCTTATGCCCCCTCCACCAGTCAAGCTGACCTCCACATTCTAGTCTCAAGCACATTATGAAATAGGGCAAGGGAGACTGCAGGAACATGCACCATTGAAATGAATGGGGGTATTTTGTTATTACTATTTTAAACTTTATTGATGGAGAGTTGGAAATTAATGAAGGCCACTGCTCGATTAACAAGGGCCTTGTTAGTGGAACAGTGGCCTTCATTATTCTCCAACTCACCATCATAATGCATAAAATATATAATAATGCATGGGGGTGTGTGCATAATGAGAAATGAATGCCCATCTGAAGTGTGGGATGCTACATAAATCCCGAGGGCAAAGCCCGAGGGGTTTATAAAAGCATCCCACTTTGAGGGTGGGCATTAATTTCTCATTTATGCACTCACCCTCATGCATTGTTATATGTAATTGCTGGGAAATGTTTTTTTCCCATCCAGAGTTAATAAAATAATTTATGTTTTTTAGTAAAATCTCGTGTATGCTTTTTTTGTATTAGAATTGCTTTACACATGACAAGATAATCATAGACTTTTATCCCAGGGGGTTAAAATGTCATGAATAGTAGTTTTGAAACTTTGCTGGCAAGTATTTTTTGTTCATATTTTGAACATGTTTGTTGGGTTGTTGTTGCCATGGTGATATGCGAATGAGGCTGCGAAATATGACTGTCTAGCTCATTTGCACGTCTTCGTGACAAGTAGGCACCGGAACTGAAAGAATATCTGGACATTTTGAGATATACAGACTTGGGAGCTTTATTTTTGTTTGTTTATTTCTTTTTTTTCTGCGTTAGTGGTTTATCGTCTGAAAGATCAGGAAATGCCAGGGACTGGTGAGCAAGGCTGATCGAGTACAACTGTGGCACAGAAAAACATGGGTCAGAGTAAGATCTTAAACTGTACATTCTGTTGAAGGTTGGGGATTTTTTCTTTTTGGGGTTTTATTTCTGTCAAGAAGTTTGCTGTAAAAGTGCCATTTCAGGAGAGTGTTTCTCTGACTGCTGTTCTGATGGGAATTGTGAAACTGCAGTCACTGAGTCAGTGTGAGCGGGGCTAAAGAGAAGCTGGCACGTGTTTGCCGTTATAACCCACGTGTTATAATGGTGAACTATAACTTGCTTCTCCAATGGAAAAAAATGTCCCCCAGTTATTGCATAGTAATCAAAAATAAGTCTATTCATTTCAAGGGGGTACACCCCATCACCCTGACCCATGGACATCATGAGACTCCTGCCTCTGGCTTCCTAGTACTCAGTTAAAAGACTCTCATCTTATATCTATAGTTGATGGGTTGTCTGTAGCAGTGTGGCCATACTGGCTACAGAGTGTGTGCATGGGGAAGGGGAGGGACTGGCTTTGTGGGTGGGGTGTCAAGTTATTGCTACTTTTGTGTTTACCCCTTAAAGTCTCTTTGCATGGAAGCATTCAAAACCGTGGAGAGAAAATAGTAGGAGTGTAGGGCAGACAGGAGTACCTAAGTAGTTTTGTGGGTATGTGTGTGTACTGGGGGTGGGAAGAACCACATGTGTTTCCATTGGTATGTGTGCTACAGTTCTGCTGTGCAGCTGAGATGAGCGGAGTCAAGAAAACTAAAAAGTATAACAGTGGCCATAAGCATGCCGCATGTGTGCAGATGTACGCAGATTTGTATTGAAGTACAAGCAAGCCATAAGTGTGCAGGCATTATAGCTTAGTGGTTAAAGGCACTGAAGTGCAAACCAGGAGACTTGGACACCTGGAAACATGGGTTTGAATCTTATCAGCTCCCTCTTGTATATGGTTTGATCCTGAGCAAGTCACGTAACTTTTATGTGTGCAGTTATCAGTGATCACTTGCTTTTTGCATGCATGCCACATGCATGCATTCTGTTCCAATGTAACATAAAAAACATGCCTTCCACACTTGCTTGCTGCACGTATGCCACATGCGTGCAATCAGTTCCAGTTTAACGTTTAAATCATGCTTGCAGCACACATATCACATGGGTAGTTTTATGTGCACATCATGAAAACATTTCATAAAATTATTTCTGTAAGGGATTGCTCTATTGCCATTCTCTTTCATGGAGAGTGCTGGATTCTGCAGGTTGGAGGCCTGTGCCTGTCCCAAATGACAGGTTCCATTGCAAATCTATTTTTCCAAATGTGCCATGCCAGAAGTTTATATGATAGGGTCACAGTTCATAATACACGCCCCAAAGCATTTTTCATCAGAATATATCAATCTTAACATGGCTATGTGGATCCGCGGCTCATACTTATGCATCACAGCACACTGGGCACAGGTACCTGGGGTGGTAGTTTATTTGGAGTCTGGCAAAACCTGCACGAAGCAAAACTGTTGTGATAGCAACACACCGGGGAGTTGGCAGCATGCAACACTCAGTATGAAAAGTATAACCAGCTTTTACATGGATGAGAAAATGCTTCATGTGCTGCTCAACAAGACTGATGAATAACTTCACACCCACTCACTTAAAGCAGGGTTTATTGCGAGTGATAATGGCTCCAGTGTTGTTAAGTGCATTAGTGATGGGCTTTTTTCGAGGTGCCCTGCCTGGCACACTCTGGTTGTGCAGCAGTTTCTCAACCATGAAGAAATTAAGGAAATGTTGACTGTTGCCTATCCCATCTGTGTGCAATTCAACCATTCTACAAAGGCCCGTGACCAGCTACGGGAGATCCAGCTCAAAAACCATCTGCCTCAGCACTGTATGAATCTGGATGTTGTGACAAGGTGGAACTCCACGCTGTATATGATGGAGAGATTTTATGAATAGTATAAGGCAATCTCAGACAGATCTACAATGCCAGTTCAACAACTATATTGTCGACTTACATCACAGTGACGGATATATGTCGCGGTCAACATAAATCCAGCAGGAGACCCCAGGTGCATTTCTATCGTGGGGCTTCACCCCCCCAAACTGCCCATGCAGGGGGCTCTGCCCTGTACCCCTGAATTTAAGAATTATCAACTCCAAGTAGGAGTTAATTCAGGAAGGGGGTGCAGGAGAGGGGGACAGAGTGCCGGGGTCTCGGGCAGACTATTACAGTGAACTGTTGATGTTGTTGGCATCGAAATGTTTGATGTAATTGTGTCACCATACAGAGGGCATATGGTCTCAGACCGTTTCTCCACATCACCCAGGACAGTGCTGGAGTGTCTATGGCTCTAACAACAGAGAAGTGACATCATATGGATGGCCTAATAAGCATTCTCCATTCATCTGAGCATGCAGCACAGGCAGTGAGTGAGGATACTGCTTGTATGAATCAATCAATACCCCTTGTACATCAATCAATCAGAGTTTATTTATAAAGCGCTTTTCAAAAGCTGAAGCGCACATACAGTCTAAAATTAATACTCAATCAAAAAAGAAACATAAGCTAAAATGGCAGCAGTAATAAAACTAAACACTGTCCCCAAAAGCCAGGTTGAATAAATAGGTTTTCAATGCAGACTCTCTAATCTGATGAGGTAGAGAGTTCCACAGGGTCGGGACTACAAAAGAAAAAGCCCTAGCACTTGATGTCTGAAGACTGACCCTGGGAACCTCTAGCAATCCCTCATCAGTGGAGCAGAGTGGGCAGAGGGGGCAGTAGGGCTAAAGTAGGTCTTGCAAGTAACCCTGTCCCTGTCTGTGTAGGGTCTTATAGGTCAACAATGCAACCTTGAAGGTGATCCTCCATCACACCGGCAGCCAGTGCAGTTCACGCAGAACAGGAGTGACATGGCTAGTTCTTGACAACCCTGTCAGCAACCTGGCTGCATCATTCTGTACCAGCTGCAGGCAATGGTGATCCACCCCTGGTAGCCCTAGGTATAGAGCACTGCAGTAATAAAGACGAGAGGACACAAAGATGTGAACCAACATAGGAAGTTCCTTGGGTGGAACAAGGTGCTTTAATTTGGGAATGTTCCTCAGATGGTAAAATGAGGACTTGACAACTGCCGACATCTGTGCTTTTAGCATCAGTTCATTATCAAGCACAATGCCCTGGTTCCGCACCCATTCAAATGGTCTCAACTGGTTGCCCCCAAGCACAAAGCCAGATGGTTGCCCATGAGTCAACTTCTCTACCTGCTGATCTGGGTCCACCACCAACACCTCAGTCTTATCCAGATTCAGTCTCAACCAGCTAGCACTCATCCAGTCCTGAATCTCAGCAAGGCAGTTGTTAAAGACTGGGATTGCACTGTTCTGATCAGGTACAAAGGACATGCAGAGCTGAGTATCATCTGCATAGCAGTGAAAACTCAGCCCATACCACCTTATAATGTTTTCTAATGGCAACATGTACACCATGAACAACATGGGGGACAGCATGGAACCCTGTGGCACTCCACAAGGCAGGACAATGGGGGCCAAGGAAAAAAGTCACAACACCACCTTCTGGGTCCTGCCTGTAAGGAAAGAATGGAACTGCCTGAGGACTGTCCCTGACAGTCCACAGAGTAGCCACAGGCATTCCAGCAACACCCCATGATCCACAGTGTCAAATGCTGCAAAGAGATCAAGGAGGACCAAGACTGAATGGCTCCTCCGATCCCATGCTATCAGGACATCATTAAGTACTCAAACCAGTGATGACTCAGTACTATGCCTCTTCCTGAAACTGGACTGGAGGGGATCATAGACTTTGTGGGTGGTAAGAAAGTTCTCAAGCTGCAACGCGAATACCTTCTCAATAACCTTGCCTAAAAAGGGCAGGTTAGAGACAGGTCTGTAGTTCGCAAGACAGTCTGGGTCACAGGAAGATTTCTTTAAAAGGGGTGTCACCACAACCTCTATCAGGGGGTCCAGAAACACCCCTTGGTCCAGTGAGTGCCAGACTATCTCAGCAAGGATCGTTCCAATGACATCCATATACCCTACTAGGAGGCGAGTTGGACCAGGATCCAAACTACAGTGTCAGTGGCAAATCCTGAACAATCTTCACAATAACCACGATCACTGGCTGGCAGAAATATGTCCAGACAGACCAGTTGCCTGTGTCCTTTTAGCGACAGCTGCCATATTTGTTTGAACGAGTCAAGCAGATTTCAGACCGGATGGAGGACACTTTATCTCCAAAGAACTGAGCAAACTCTTCACACTTAGATTGTGAAAAAGACTCTCTGGCCCCGAAGGCAGGCTGAATTGCTCAGTCCATTCACAGTCCGAAAGAGCTGAGCCAGTCGATTCCATGCTGCAGCAATCTCCCTGGACAGGAACTCTGCCTTCTTACAGGAGAGTTCTGATTCATAGTCTGAATAATGGGCTATCAACCTAAGTCTGCCCTCCTCCAAGCCAGATTTCTGCCAACAACATTCCAGCCATCGCCCAGCTCTCCTTAGCTCTCTCAAGGTCCCATCAAACCAAGGGGACTGAGGGCAGAGAGGAGAGGGTGAACTCAGACAGGAGCTATGGAATCCAGGGCCCTCAGTACCACATTATTATAGTGCACTACTATATCTCTTAGATCCAAGCATTCCAATGGCCTACTCGATAGGTCCTGCACCACCATCAGACCCTCCAGGGTGACACCCCTCAAAGGACAGTACCAGACCATCTCCAAAGGGGTAAGTCTCACAGGAGGAGACGCAAAACTGAGCCTTATAGAGTGATGGTCCGACCATCCAACTAATTCCACCACCAAGTCAGTGGCCTCCATTCCCAGGATGAACACCAGGTCCAGGGAGTGACCCTGAATATGGGTTGCAGTGGTAACTACCTGTGTGAAGCCCAATGGGATCATCAGTTGGAGGATGTTCTGACCAAAATGTGAGAGTTCATCGTCAACCCAGGCATTGAAATCCCCCAGGAACAATCACCTGGAGGATTTTAACACCATGTCAACCATGAAGTCTGCAACTTCCTGCAGGAAAACTTTCCCATCTCCAGGTGGCCAGTAGATAAGAAGAATCCTGCTACCCGCACCTGCACCCATGATACACTCGAAGGACCTAGTGTTCCTCACTGGAACCTCTTCAAGGCCCAGTTCTGTCTTAAAACAGATTTCTACACCCCCACCCTTACGATCCAATCCCAGGCAGTGTATCACCGAGTACCCGGCTGTAACAGCTGCCTCCAATACCAGACCAGCATTCTCGTCCAGCCAGGTCTTGGTGATGCAAACAAGGTTAGTTGTCTCAACAAGATCAGCAATAATTACTGTCCTGTTCTTTATTGACCTGGCATTGCATAACACTGCTTGAGCTGGATGAGAGGCCATGGAAGAACAGGTGACTTTCCCACTATCAGTAGAGCCCTTTGGGCATGGGTACCAGGCAGGGTGAACCCCTTTCCTGGATTCATTTCACCCCAGGGCACCTCCTTGACCCCACTACCCTAATCCACCCACCCCCTCCCCCCCAAGTCCAGGGGCCTCACCCCTCCAGCCCCTCCTCACAATACCCAAGGCACGACAGTGCATATATACCTTGGGTTGCAATGGGGGACTATCAAAGGGGTGCAGGACCCTCAGCCTGGAGGGGGAGTAGTGACTGCCCACCGAAAGGCGGTCCCAGCACATTCTACCTATTAAAAGATAACACCTTCAATAGGTACTAATTAAAATAACAATAAAAATGTATAAGCAACACCAAAACAACACAGTAAACCCCAACACACTATTAAAGTAACTAGAAATAAATCAAAATAAATCAAGGCAAAATATCCAAAGGAAAATCATAAAATAACCTATTCAGTCTACACAGTGTGTAATCCGATAACCCCTCAAACTCTCACCGCGAGAGTTTTGGATTAATTAAATTAAATGTGATAGTCCAAACCAAAAACCAGTCATAGAAAAGTTTGAGTTCTGGACCAGAGTTCTCTCACTACTCTGGATAATGACCAAATATCAACCCCCCCCACCTCTCACATAGTGAGGGAGAGTTCTACAGAGTCTACAAAAAAACAAGGAAAAAGTCAAAGTAGTCACTAAAATGATAAGGCAGTACTGAAAATTATAAAAATTATAAAAATTGCATCCAAACCAGAAATGTCTCTCCAATGATCCCGTAAAGAGGATAGAAACAATCATCTGTATGAGCTCAGTTTATTCAGTCAAAAATGACCGGTCAGGTCCCAAAAGATCAATTTATGATGTCCAGATAAAACAAAGGGATCAAGACAGAAACCAGTCACCACAGATCACTATCTTGGCCAAGTGGCAGTGGTCATAGGCAGCAGGCTGTGAACAACAACTAGAATAAAGAGGAAGCCCCCCCCCACCCAGTTGTACCATCAGGAATGATCACCCCTTACACCCGGCCACCTGCGACCCACAGCTACAAATGCCCCAGAGGCCCACCACTAGGTCAACCTCCTAGGTGGCATAGGAGAGCCCCCACTCCCCTCTGACTCCCTGGAGAAAATTAAAGGCACTCCTGCTTGGTCCTGAGCTGCACAGGACAAAGGCCCCGGGAGCAGGGATGGAACCCCCTCCTCCAACACAGAACAGCTTCCAGGCCACACTGTGCTTCACCACTCATAAATCCAGAGTCACAAAATTCCATAAACAGCTCCTTTGATGCTCCCAGCTGGCTCCAAAGTCCATGGACTCCAACAGTCTAAGCAGCAGCCGGGGACCAAACCACGAATCAAGATCAAAGAACCAGGGATCTAAACTGCAAACCCTCTTCTTCTGGGAAATCTGTACTCCTTATCAACAAGTTTAAGGTATTCAAACCACAGGATAAAATTAAACAATGCCCACAGATATCACTAGGCTCCCAGACAGTATAGGAGCAGTAAATGTGATGGTGTTCAACAGACACTAAACCAGCACTAAGCGCATCCCAGGCAGCACATAACAATCGGTGGCAAGAACACACACTCAACTCTAGATGATAGACGAGCACACAGTAAAGTAATCAACAAACCATGAAAATAAGTCTTAATGAAATGAAACAAAACTAAAAACTAAAAACAAAAATAAACAAATTTAAATAAGGTTAAAAGAACAATACTAAAGCATTCCTGATGGCCGGCCCAGCATAGCCACCATCTTGTCATCAAGAAAACATAAAATCAAAGAAAGGGCAGGCTTCATCATGTGCTGAGGCAGTCACTTGTAAATGTCCAGGAAGGGATGGAGGCAAGTGACGATGGTAGAAGTTAAGAATTAATGGAACACATGCACCATGCACTGGACAGCAATACCCATATTTCAGGCATACTAGAGTAAGATGAATTTGCAATTGCTACCATGCTGGACCCATGCTACAAATGTGGCCTGCCATCAATAATTGAAGGAGATCATGAGCAGGTGCAGTAGTTGACCGAGTACTTAATTAGATGGGTATATGGTGGACAGAGCAAAAGGCATAGAAGGTGCAAACTGCACAGAGACTAGGTGTTACTACCACCAGCATCTCACAGGAAAAACTGTTTGAGAAACCCTGCACGTTACAGCTAAAAACAGCAAGTAATCCCATGTGGGATGTTCTGTATCAGGTGGGAGTGGAAACCATGGAAGAAATGGAGTAAGAGACTGATGAGGTAGCAGGACTCCGGGCAGTGCAACGAAAGGTACAGGCCTATATGGGGATGCAAAGCACCCTGGCATTACTGATAAGTCCTTGCTGTACTGAAACAGCAAAGTGACTGATTGGCCAGCACTGGCATCAGTTGCTGTTACATACTTGAGCTGCTCACCATCCAGTGTTAATGTGGAACGAGTGTTTAGTTTGGCTGGGGCTACTGTGCATGACAGAGGGACCAATTTGTCACCCAAGAATATTTCCGTGTTAACATTCATAAAAATGAATGAGGAGCACCTTCCACATAACACAGTGATGTCGATGGTGTTGCCATACAAACCTGGTGCTGGTGACAATGATGACAATGAAGATGTTGGCACTGCCAAGGCTTCTACCAGCAGCGAGGTTGATGAAGCAGCAATGCAGAGAGAATTTCCACCTAGTGACAACTCTAGCCTGGAAGACTGTGAGGACTGCTTCCTGAATGATGTGGCAGTGGAATAAGGCTGAAAGAGGATAAGTCACCCCCCCTTTTCCACTCAGTATATTCTTTTAATTTACTGGTATACAACGTTTGTAGATCTATGATTTTGTTTTATTGGGTGTCTGTGGGGGGGCGGTGTTATCTGCTTTTATTCAGTTAAATTTGTTTACCCTTGCCCTGACCATTATCCTGTTGTTTAGTCCCCGTTCTATATTAACAAAGTACATTTTATTAACTACTACTACAGTAGTTGTCCAAACACACTGCTGATCCCTAATGGGGGACGTGTTCTCTGCTGTTGTTGTTCAGTTTAATTTTGCTTAACTCTCCCCTGTTACCCAGTTGTTTAATCTCTGTTCTAGATATAAAAGGGACATTTTTTTACCTACTACTAGAGTAGTTATCCAGAGACACTGCTGATCCCTAGCGGGGGAGGTGTTCTTTGCTGTTGTTCTTTTCAATTTTCCTTACTCTTATTCTGCTACCTCAGATGTCAAGACACAGCCAGAAGCAGTAAGCATCATCACCACCATTTCTACCTCTACCTCCTTCCTGCCTGTGTGTCTACCAAGCAATTCAATTTAACAACTTCATCCTCCACACTTATACAAATAGTACTGCCAAACCATGCCAGTACACTACCAGTACCAACCAGTCCACAACCATTGCCAGGTGAACCATCATCATCATGCATGCTCCAGCCAGGAATAAATTTCACCACTATTTTCTCCTCCTCCTCCTTGTCTTCCATCCTGTCTATGCCAGACAGTGTAACAGCTTTGGTCTTCACTGTCACACTGTCAAAAAATGATGCTAAAAACTAACTAGGCAGATGAGATAAAGTTTGCTCTGCAATAAACAACAGTTACAGTACTAGCCGTAGACATTGCCAGCTATTTCCCTAAATATCTTTGATATTTCCAGAGAAATCTACTGCTTTCTGCATTACCACAGTAGGGGCAGCAGAAAGAAACTCTTCAGAAATGTCACGAAATATCTGGAAAATAGCTGGCAATGTCTGTGGCTGCTACTGTACAACAATGCTGCCTCCACCTACTCCTCCTCCTCCTCCTCCTCCTCCTCCTCCCCTCCTCCTCCTTCTCCTTCTCCTCCAGTGTGCCTATAACCACTCAGCCACGATGACAGCATATCTTGGGCCAGTACCTCCAGAACATTGATGCAGCCTTTTGCTACCAGCCAGACCACTTGCTTCACTAACCCTCAAGCCAACCCTATAGCCAGCCAGCTCATCAAGACATGAAGACCTCTGCTCCACCTCCATGGCCTGTCTTTGTCTGCAGTGATGGTAAATCACTTTCAGTTGTGTTCGCAGTACTTATCCCTTGATTTTGTTCCATGACCTGAGCAGGCAGAGGATGAAATGCTGCCACCTTATGCAGAGATTACTTTGAAATACGTTCCTGTTTTTCCTTCCGTCTCTCTGCAAGTTTCACTGTCAGCACACCATTTTAGGCCAGGAATCCAGATACATGGCACCACTGGCACTAACATGGCAAGCATTACTGCTGTTCAAGTAAGTGTCATAACGATTTACTATTCGGAATTGTTTTTTTTTTCTTCTCCCCATTTCATAGGTAAACATGGGTCCATCACCAGCAGTGGACAAATTTGGAGACAACTTAAGTGAATAATTTTTACTTCCATGTGTATAAATGTACAGTAGCTGTGTACATGATATGGAGATTTCCTCAATGCACAGATCACAGTGGCAAAATGTGGGCAAATTTATTCCTCAGTTTTGTTTCTGGCTGGATGATGCAGCTGAGAAAAGGACAGTTTCTCTGCATTCTTTTTTCATCACAGGTGATGCAGCTGAGACAAGGACAGTTTTTCTTTAATATTTTTCATCACAGATCAGGTAGTGCAGCTCAATTACAAAAGGACAATTTCACCATTTGTATGCCGATGACGCTGTGTGGAGCAGCAGAGCAAAGGCCTTACACCTTATTTCAGAGTCTCCCTGCAGGTTTCACTTTCACCATCACCACACCATTTGATGCCAGGAATCCTGAAAAATGGGACCACCGATTCCAACATGGCAAGCATCATTAATGTATAGGTAAGTATTGTTAACATTTATCTTTTTTAAGTTGTAACAATTTTTTCCATCTCCCGTTTCAAAGGTAAACATTGTTCCAGTACCAACAGTGGACAAATTTGGAGGCAAAGAAGTGGAATCATTTTTACTTTCAGGTGTACAGAGGTAGGGGAGCTGTATACATGGTACGGAGATTTTATCACTTTAGAGATCACATTGGCCAAACGAGGGCAAATTAATTGTTCTGTTTTAGTCATAGGTCATATGACCCCGCTGATAAAAGGAAAGTTTGACTTTATTCTTTTTCTTGACAAGTGACACAGCTGAGAAAAGGACGGTTTCTCTGCATTGTTTTTCATCCTAGGCAATGCAGCTCAGAAAAGTACACTTTTTTCCATTTGGAAGCAGATGATGCTGTGTGCAGCAGCAGAAGAGAAAATGCCTTCTTCCTTATTTCATAATGATATTACAATGTTCTTTCTTTCCTTTTGTCTCCCTGAAGGTTTCACCATAAGCTCGCCAATCATGATCTGAGACCAGGAAATCTGTCACCGTCGGCGCACCGCTAACATGGCAAGCATCACTACTATACAGGTATCAGTACGATTTACTGTTTGTAATTGTTATAATTTGTTTCTTCTCCATCTTCACAGGTAAACATAGTTCCAGAACCATCAATGGTCAGTGGGAAAATTTGGAGACAAAAAAAATAATAATTTCTATTTACAGGAGACAACCTTGTACAGATAGGGAAGCAGCTGAATGTGGAGAAGTTAGGCTAAAGGTTACACTGTCATCTGTACAGGTTTGGATCAAAATAATTTATCTCAGTTTTTTATTCTAGTTACCAGAACTGCAGTACTCTAAGATGAGGACTTCACCACAGGCACACCACATGGGGACACAATCCACAGTCATACTTTGCACTGTAGTAAATAGTCTTAATAATCTTCTTTTCCTTAACTCATCTCAGTCCTGTGTTGCTGTATCATTCATGACCTCAGTGCAGCTCCAGCAGCCATCCATCACCATGGTGATTCATCATCCACACACCCCTGCTCCTGACTTGGAGGCAGTCGCTGCACGGACAGCACAGCCAAAGACACATGAGGAAAATTCCAATCCAATCCAACTTTATTTATATAGAGCCTTTCAAATCCAAGGCGCTGTACATAAAATATATACACAATAATAAAATTTCCATACATTAAAATATGTCAGCCATGACTAAGTAAAAGCTAAATTGAATAAATATGTTTTTAAACCAACCTTAAAACTATCGACGGTTGGGCATTCTCTCAACCAACGAGGTAGAGAATTCCACAGGGTTGGTGCTGAAAAAGCAAAAGCATGAGATCCTGATGTCTTTAATCGAACCCTGGTAATCTCCAGCAATCCCTCATTGGCGGAATGGAGAGGACAGAGGCGGCAGTAGGGAATCAGGAGATCTTTCAGGTAACCAGGTCCCTGATCATGTAGGGCTTTAAAGGTTAGTAAACCAACCTTAAAGGTGATCTGCCACCAAACAGGCAGCCAGTGCACGGAGCACAGGCATAATATGACTGGTTCTAGAAGTCCCAGTCAAAAGTCTGGCTGCCGCATTCTGCATCAGCTGGAGGCAGCGGATATCAACCCCAGGTAGCCCTAGGTAGAGGGATTTTCAGTAGTCCAGACAGGTAGTGACAAAGGCGTGGACCAATGTTGGAAGATCCCCCGGAGGAACCAGGTGTTTCACCCGGGTGATATTCCTCAGATGGTAAAAAGAGGATTTGACGACAGCTGACACCTGAGATTTTAGGGTCAGACCATCATCAAAAATAACGCCCAGATTTCGCACCTGATCGGAGGTAGAGAGTGGTATACCACCAAGTAACAAACCTGATGGTTGTCCAGCTCCCAAACCCACCCCCGGATGACCTGGATCCACTACCAATACCTCAGTCTTATCCGGATTGAGTCTCTGCCAGCTGGAACTCATCCAAAGTCTGATCTCCGCATGGCAGTTATTCAGCACAGAGAGTGCATCACCCTGACCGGGGAGAAAGGACAGATACAGCTGAGTATCATCTGCATAGCAGTGGAAACCCAGACTGTATCACCTGATGATTTCTCCCAATGGCAGCATATACACTGCAGACAACATGGGAGCTAAAATTGAGCCCCGTGGTACCCCACAAGGCAGGGAGTGAGCGCCAGAGGAATAAATTCCAGTGACAACTCTCTGAGACCTGACCGTGAGGTAAGAATGAAACCATTTGAGGACTGTACCAGACAGCCCACAAAAAACCTGCAGGTGCTCCAACAGCACTCCATGGTCTACAGTGTCAAATGCAGCAGAGAGATCAAGAAGGACCAGAATGGTACATGCCTTTTGATCTCTAGCCATTAGGAGGTCACTCAATACCCGGACAAGGGCAGTCTCCATGCTATGCCTCTTCCTAAAGCCAGACTGGAGAGTATCATAGACATTGTGAGTTATAAGATGATCATCCAATTGCAACGCAACTGCCTTTTCAATAACCATACCAACAAATGGCAGGTTAGAGATAGGCTGGTAGTTAGCTAGACAATCTGGATCCAAGGAGGATTTTTTAAGGAGTGGTCGAACGACCACCTCCTTCAGGGAGTCGGGAAAGACCCCCCTCTCGAAAGACTTCCAGACAATGTCAGCAAGGATTGGGCAGATAACTTCTACACATCCTACTAAAAGAGGTGTAGGGTCTGGACCAAACTACAACTAGTCGGTCTCATTGTTTGGATGATCTTCACAATGTCCCCGAACTCCAACCAGCAAAAATCTGACCAGACAGACTGAGGACATGCCACTTCTCGCAGACCACTGCAGTCCCCCATAAGAGAGGTCGGACTGATGCCGGACCTGATGCTGGCAACCTTATCTGCAAAAAAACGAGTGAACTCCTCGCATCTTAGCCGAGAAAAGGCTTCTCTGGGCTGAAGACAGATTGGATTGCACAATCTGTCCACGGTCTGGAAAAGCTGAGCCGGTCGATTCTGTGCAGCAGAAATCTCTCTGGACAGGAACTCTGCCTTCTTACGGGTGATTTCTGATTGATAGCTATCATAATGTGCCATCAACCTAAGCCTGTCAGCATCAAAGCCCGACTTCTGGCAGGCTCTCTCCAGTCTTTGGCCAACTCGCCTTAACTCCTTCAAGGAGCAGTCAAACCAAGGGCTCCTTGGACGGAGGGCGAGAGGCCGAACAGGAGCAATTTTGTCCAGAGCATCTCCCATAGCCTTATTATAGGCTAGTACAAGATCATCTGGACTCATGCATTCAGCCAACAAACTCGATAGATCCAGTATCACCGTTAGGTCACTGAGGTTAATACCCCTTAAAGGGCGGTACCGAACCATCTCCGTAGGGGCAGACCTGTTAGGGGGGGCCCTGAAACTGAACCTTATGGTGTGATGGTCAGACCAGCTGACAGGTACCATCCCCAAGTCAGCGATCTCCATACCCAAAAGAAAGATCGGATCCAGTGAATGACCCCCTATATGGGTCGAGGAGGTAACCACCTGTGTTAGGCCCAGCGTAATCATCAGCTGGAGGAGATTTTGACCAAAATGCGAGAGTTCATCATCGACCCAGGCATTGAAGTCCCCCAGAACTATCAATCTGGGGAACCTCAACACCAAGTTGACGATGAAGTCTGCTATCTCCTGCAGGAATTTCCACCACCCTGGTGGACGGTAGACGAGAAGAATCCCACAGCCTACATCCTCTCCCAGGATATATTCAAAGGATCTGGTACTTCCCAATGGCACATCCACAAGGCCCAGCTCAGTCTTAAACATAATGGCCACACCCCTGCCCCTATGATCCAACCTTGGACTGTGTATCACCAAGAACCCGGCTGGAATTGCTGAGGCCAGTATAGGGCCTGGATTTTCATCCAGCCAGGTCTTGGTGATGCAAGCCAGATCAGTTGATCCAACAAGATCAGCTATAATAGCTGTCTTGTTTTTAATAGATCTGGCATTGCATAACAACGCCAAGGTAGGATGAGCTGTCGGGGAAGACCTCGGCACCTGTCCATTAACATCGGAACCCTTGGGTATGGGGACTAGACAGGAATAACCTCTATCCTGACCCCATTTTGCCCCAGGGCATCTCCTAGACCCCAAAACCCCAATCTGCTCACCCCTTTCCTGTCCCCCACCAGGCCCAGCTCTCCACCTTCGCCCATGCTTCCTAAGAATGCCCAACGCGCGACACCTAAAATAGGTGTTGGATGACAATGGGGGACATTCAAAGGGATATAATTCCCTGAGCCTGGTGGGGGAATAACGCCCAACCGTCACTAAACCTCTCCAACACATTATAATTAAGCAAATTAACTAAAAAGAAAAGCAAAAAATACAAAAACAAAAATAAACCTATCAGTATCAAAAAACTATAAATAAAATCACTCCTCCACTCTCTCTCACAGAGGGGAGAACAATTAAAACCAAACAATATTACACATTTAAAAAAGAAAATATAAAATAAAACCCCAACCCAAAATATAACCCCACAATAACAATAAAATACAATAACAAATTAAAGCATCAGTTATTGTCCAATAAGACGCAATATCCAGTGTCTTCAAAAGTTGCTGAATAATGAACCCGAGCTGAAAGAATGTGATGCTCTCACTACCACAACAAAGAACAGTAGTGGAGAAAAACTAAAAATAACTAGAGCTGATAATTAAAATAAAAAGAAAGAAATCTGTTTTATGACTTCGATGCAGCACCTCTCATGTGCATGCAAATCCAGCAGAATCACCAGTATATCAGAAAACTTAGAAAGTACTGTATATACCCCCAACACCACCTCTCACATGGTGGGGGACCCTTTATAAATTAATCCACAAGTTAATCCATAACTGTCTGAAAAAAATAAAACAGTGTGCACAGCACTCTCACCACCCGTATATTCAGGACAGGGCAAAGGAAGAGCAAGTCAGTTTTTCCAACGATGCCGATTACATCCAAGCAAAAAGTTTAGGTGGCATCCAACACAATCCTTACGGCAGCAAATCCACATAGTTCGACTTGATCTTTGAACGTTCCAGGGAAACTCAGGACAGGCAGATAACTCAAGGAGTGCAATCACGGGTGTTCAGATAGACCCATTCTCCACCAGAAGCCAAATGCCCCCAATCAGTCGACGACCAACAGCTACAGACGCCTCAGCGACCCAGCTCCATGGCTGACCCCCAAGGCAGCTTAGGAGAGGCCTCAGTTTCTCTCTAGCTCCCTAGAGATCAAACAAAGTGACTCCTGCCTGGTCGAGGACTGAAACGGCGGCCACAGCTCCCGAAGGCACAAGGCAGGTCCCCACCCAGCACTACTCACCTACAATGAGCCCTGCTTGAGCCCGCTAATCCAACCGCACTTCTTCCACTTCTTCCTGCAGATCGCAACACCACAAGTCCACAAGTCCACAAGTCCTGCAATGGCAGTGAGGGTCCAACACACCATTCTCAGGCAGGCTACAACCAATCCCCTCGATCTTCAGCTCTAATCATACAACACTAGAAAACTAGCTTGTTCAGCTAATGTATTCAGCCCTTGGTATTCAGCAAATATCGGATGTCCCAAAATAGCGCAGCCAGCGCGGTCGATAAAAGGACAGCAAATTAACAAAACTGATAAACTTTAACTTGTTAAACTTTAACAAAAGACTAGTAAAATAAATAAAATAAATTAAACTAAACTCCACAACTCTCAGTAGCTCTCAGTAGCTCTCAGTGGCTGACCCAGCGTGGCCGCCATCTTCAAATTATCTATAATTACAGGAACAATGAGAGAGAATATTTACTCTGCCATCTGAAATCTTGTTGCAGTGAATTACAAGCAAAAACAAAGAAAAAGAAAAATAATACTTACCTTCTGTGGTTAGTGTAAACTTCTAAGTGCCAAACAAAGGTACAAGCTGGACCGATGCAGTGCAGCAGCAGGCAACATGATACACACAGTACTGCATACCTGAAAATCAGAGAAAATTAAGAAGAGATAGAATTGGTTAAAGTGTTAACCCCCCCCAAAAAAAATACTTACCTCATGGACTTATTCTCAAAGTCATACAGTCACCACATGCTTGTGTTCATAGCAGCAGCAAGAGACAGACAGATGCTGAAAAGTACCTGAAAGAGGACCAACAAAAACAGAAAACAATTACTGTCACAGCCATACATCTTTACTGACTTAACCCCACCCTTGAAAAAAAAAATAACCCCATATTTAGCTTCATGGTTGGAAAATGTGGTGAATTCTAACATCCACTTTGTAGCTTTGAAGCATTATGATGTCATCACCCATACCTGAATTTTTTTTTTACATACTTGCTTTATTGTTCTGCAATATGGCATGTTAGAATACATTTTCTGAACTTTCACGTATGTGAGATATTGTCATATGTCTCTTACTAGAACAGTACATTTATAACCATATCTGGGACCAGTTCCCCAGTTTTTTCTTTCCAGAGAGACCTGGACAAAATTAATAACAATAAAAATAAAATCTAAATAACAAACATTCAGGACCACTTGAGTATATAAAACCCACTGAAGGGAACATGGAAAAACAAATAACACACACTTTCCTGTTCTCTTACTCCACTTTTATATTTTTTCTGCCTTTTTTGGGATGTCACTAGAGATACTCAACTCCTACCACAGGGTATTGATATCTCACTCTTGGGTTTATATCCTATATCTCTGCACTTCTTCTTACAAGTCTGGCAATTCTGCCTTGCATCAGGGTCTCTAGTCTCTATTATTGTAGAATAGTCCACCTGGACCATCTCTCAACAAACGCCTCCAGCCTGTTCTGCACCAGGAAGGTGAGGTCCTCCATATGCTGTATGGTCAAATTTATATCTCTCTCTCCACTCCTGTATTATAGGAGGGAGGGCCTTTAACCACCTATGAGTTATTGCTTTGTTGTATACTGTGATGTAAATATACCACAAATATAATGAGCTGGTGCCCTGAATACCTCTCATGGGGAGATCCAACACCATATTGTAAAAAGAAAAAGATCCTTTAATTTGGAATAGCTGGTCCAGGTGTTCTTGAACCTGTGTTCTGAAGGCCTCCAGGTGCAGTCATGCAAAGAATATATGGAATTGGGTGGCATTCGCTTCCCCAAACAGTCTTCAGCAATGAGGAAGAATGTTAGGATCCCACTTTGATACTTTATCAGGGGTCAGGAAGAACCTCACCTTCAGCCGCCAAGAGAATTCTTGGCATAATGGGGACAAGGTTACCTTGGATGAGCCAGACCAGATCTTCCTCCTTTCCTTTTTTTTTTCAATTTAAACTTTATTAATACAGTTTCCATTATAAATGGCAGTTACAATAAAAGTAATATGTAACACAACCACTTACAGGAACAAAACTGCCCAACCCACCTCAACCACCCATCCCTCCCCATACGGCAGCAACTACTCCGTATAACCCCTAAGTGCAAAGCCCATTCCCAGAGGACCTGTGAGAGGTTTAAGATAAGACATAATTACTATTGAGCCAGTGAAATTAAAGAGTGAAGGGGATCCCATATTTTGTTATAAACTGCGAGTCTGTTATGGAGACTGGCAATCGTCTTTTCTGTTCGAAGGTTAGCAAGAATTTCATACAACCATTCTAGAAAGGTTGGGGTGTGTTTGTCTTTCCAATGACATAAGATAAGTTTCTTAACAGATAGGGCAATCATGGAAAGATGAAATTTCCTTACTTTGACCCTGACAGCGGACAGGTCCCCTAAAAGGCATATATCAGGGGTGAAATACTCCTGAAGGCCCAGTAAGGGATCCAGGGAAATCCTGATTGAATCCCATAAAAGGGAAACTTTGGGGCAGGACCAGAACATATGAAGAAGTGTTTCTTCTTCCCGCATACACTTAGTACAGGTACTAGAATCCAAAAAGCCCCATTTCTTTAGTTTTACTGGAGTGCAATACATGTTGTGTAATATATGATATTGCATGAGGTGCATTCTGTCTTGGGAAACATATTTATGGCAGGATCTCCATAGAGATTGCCAATCCAACTGGTACTGAGGAAGAAGCGAGTTCCAGAGTCTGGTGGGTCCAAAAGAGTCCCCGTATCTTTTGTGAAACAACACTCGATATAATTTAGATACGGCACCTGAAGATCCAGTAATTGAGGAGATCTCCGGTATCAGGGCTGAAATCGTCTGGAAGGGGGAAATGTTCCCCAAAGCTATTGTGAGTAAATGTCTTAACTGCATAACTTTGAAGTGAGAGGAAGCCGGAATGAGAAATTTTTTGGTAATATCACCTGGGGACAACCAATGCCCCTCGTCGTCCACCAAAGAAAACAGTTTCCCATCTCCCAGTTGGGGCAACCATTTACGGGAAATCTGCTTCTTATTGATAGTAAAGGATGGGGAATTCCAAATAGACTGAGCTAGGTCTGCCTGGGGGGTATAATGTAGAAATGAACATAATTGCGCATATACCCTTAGTGAGATACCTACTGTGGGACAATCAACTATATGTACCTGGGATATTTTAAGGTAAAATAAGGTTAGGGGGTCCAGATTCTTAGATTTAATTGCATCTGATTCGATCCTAAGCCACATCGGTTGTTCCTTTTCAGGGCCTGGGGATACCCATCTCAAGCATTTTACTAAGTGACTGGCCCAGTAGTATATAGCCAATTGGGGAATCTGCAACCCCCCCTCAAATTTTGGGGCAGCTAATTTATAATAGGCCAAATGGGGATATTTATCTGCCCAGATAAATTTAGTGACTACGTCATGTAATTTTTTAAACCAGTGTAGAGGAATAAAAATATTGAGAAGAGATAAAGGATAAAAAATTCTAGGAAAAACATTAATCTTGATTATGTTAATCCTGCCCCATAATGATATGGGAAGTTTAGACCACCTGTCAAGGTCATGAATAATAAGCTGTGAGAGGGAATCAAGGTTATCCTTAAACCATGCTAGGGGATTACGGGATAGTTTAATGCCCAAATACTTAAATGACCTGGGAGTCCAATATAAACCTAAGGGACTAATATCATTCTTAAATACCTTGTGGTTTAATGGAAAAAATAGAGATTTACTGGCATTCTACTTGTAACTGGATAATTCACTAAATCTGACTATTTCATTCAATAAGGCCTGTACAGAAGATACCGGATGGGATAGATGTATCAACAAATCATCTGCATACGCGGTGACTTTAATTTCATGATGCCCAACCCAAATGCCTTGTATAGAGATGCTATTGAGAATATTTTGAATAAGGGGTTCCAGATATAAATTAAATAAGAAAGGCGATAGGGGGCAACCCTGCCTAGTCCCTGAATGGAGTGGGAAAGATTTAGAGAAGGCCCCGTTCGCCAAAATTCTAGCTGTAGGGTTTTATATAGTGCAGCAACCCAAGATATAAATACAGGAGGAAATTGAAAGGCATCCAGAACCTTGAACAAAAAGCTCCAATTTACCCGATCAAATGCCTTCTCGGCATCCAGAGAGACCAGGCCTGCGGGGAACTCAGCGTCTCTGGTAGCCGAGAAGACATGAGATAATGTAGGCAAATGGTCAGCTGATGAGCGTCCTTTCATAAATCCTACCTGATTCACACCTATTAACTCAGGGAGTACAACGGTTAGCCTATTAGCTAAAATCTTCGAAAGAATTTTGATGTCTTGATTTAGAGATCTTCCTCCATTCCTTCACGGAAATGTGTTCTCCCACTTCTTGTTCCAATTTATTTATAATATATTGACTTGCCCCACCTTTATATGAATTTAAAAGCTGATAGATTTTAGAAATGGCATGTTTAGGTGTGGTTAAGGCAAAGAGTTCATCAAGTGTAATGTTCCCAATGTCTTCTCTAGGGTAAGAGGCCATCTGTCTTTGTTTTCCCTGGATATATGTTGCTAAATGTAGGTAATGTCATCTATCTCTTGGGGTCCAGACCATTTTGTTGCCATATTATTCAAATTTGAGGAGTTTCCCCTCACATGATCTGTTTAGGGTATCTGAAAAAAAACCTTCACAGCCTGGTATCTAAACCAGGAGTCTTGTTTACTTGGTATAAAGTCTGTTGCATCAACTAGCCAACAATACTTCCATAGTTCCTTTTTAAGCTATGGGTATGTGCAAAACCTGTCCCATGCTTCTAGTGTTATCTGGATTGCATTATATTCCTTAGTCATCATGGGTCTCTCATGAGGGGGTGTATATGAGCAAGTGGATGGACTGCCCTCCTGCATGAGGGCTATCTCTATATCCTGCCAGTGTGTCCATGTGGGTTTCTGCCCCATGGGATAGCATGTTTTATCTGGGCTGCCATCCAATATTCTATCAAATCAGGGACCACCTGCTCCCCCCCCCCAATTTTCTTACCTGCCATCAGTATAGCTCTGCGAACTCTGGGTTTCTTGTCAAACCATATAAATTTAAAGAGTCTACCTTGTATGTCTCTAAACCATTTCTGAGAGAGGTGTGTAGGGGCATACTGAAAAAGATATAACATCCTAGGTAGTATATTCATCTTGGTTGTCTGGATCCTGCCATGCATTGGGAAGGGTAATAAGGTCCATCATTTTATGTCTCTTTCTATTTGGGTCAGCATGGGTTTATAATTATCCATACATAGATAGTTGGTGATAGCTCTTAAAGTAACACCAAAATATTTAAGAGTAGAGAGATCCCACCGCATTCTATATTTTCCTCTTAGGGTATGATTAGGGGTGTCATTTATCCGTAAAATCTCAGTTTTTGTGGTATTAAGTGTATAGCCAGAGAGAGATGAATATTCCTTTATCATGTTCCTCACTCTGGGTAGTGGAGCACTTGGAGAGGTCAAATAGAGGAGGACATTGTTCACATATAGAGCAATTATGTGTTCCTGCCCCTCCACCTGGACTCCCTGGACACTCTGCTCCATTCATATCCATTGTGCCAATGGCTCAATATATAATGCAAATAGTAAAGGTGATAGAGGGCAGCCCTACCGGGTTCACCTCCCCAAGGCTATCCCTTTTGAAATCATTCCATTGTTGTGGATATATGCTAATTGATCTGTATATAGTCTCTCAATTGTATCCACAAAACTATCCTTGAACCCAAACCCAGCAAGAGCTCCATATTAAAAAAAACACAATTTGCTTGATCAAATGCTTTTTTAGCATCGAGACTTATTATTAAGGCTGTGTTTTTATGATCATTTATATGCATTGTCTGGCATGCACTGTCTGCCACCTGTCTATTTGGGATAAATCCCATCTGTTCTCTGTGGACTATGTTTGGAATTATATTTTGAAGCCTTTTTGCTAAGATGATAGTAAAGAATTTGTAGTCCACATTCAGGACTGAGATTGGTCTATATGAAGAACAAGCAGTTAGGTCCTTGCCAGGTTTGGGTATCACAGATATTACCGCCAGTCTCCAGGAGAAGGGTGGAGTAATTCTTTCATTCTTTCTTCTAATAATTCCTGATAGGTGGGTCTTAACAAGGGGATGAGAGTTAGACAAAACTTTTTATAGAATTCAGTGAGGAGACTATTGTTACTGGGTGACTTGTCCATTTTCCTTTCTGATATTACCATGTTGATTTCTTCATCTCTTATAGGAGCCATTAGTTGTGCATTCCACTCCTCAGTCACCTATGGGAGACTTAGTCCCCTCAGAAGGAGCTAATTCTTTCAGGGTTTGGGTTACTGTGCAGAGTGTAGAGGGTCTTATAGTATTCTTTAAATGTTTATGAAATCTGTTCAAGGTCAGTTGCTTTTATTTTTGTTTGGGGGTGCACTATGTGTGTTATATGGGCATGGGCCCTACTCACTCTAAGTCTTATTGCGAGAAGTCTTTGTGATCTGGGCCCCCCTCATTGTATGTTTGCTTTAGAAATTGTAGGTTTCTCTCCACTCTCATATCTAGTAATTTATTTAACTGCTTCCTTAGTGCTAAAAATTATTTTTCCATTCCTCTATCGAACTTTGTTTGTTATTGCACCTCTAAGACTTTTATCTGCCCTTCCAGTTCTTTTTGTTTTTCCGCCCTCTGTTTTTTCCTGGCTACTGCAACTGCAATTAGTTTACCCCTGATAACTGCTTTGATGGTGTCCCATAGTATCTCGTTACTAACCCTACTATCATTATTGTCTTGCAGGATCTGAGTCATAAGCTGTAGTATCTGTTCCAAGACCTCTGGGTCATTAAAGAGGGACAGATTCAGTCTCCAAAATGTATCCCTTCTCAGTATGGAGAGATCCATTGTTAGAGACAGTGGGGCATGGGCTGATACTCCTAATGTACCTATCTCACACCTCTGAACCCTAGGGAAGGATTCCCTGGTGGTAAAGAAGTAGTCAAGTCTTGAGTATAGGTTATAAGAGGCCGAACAGTGAGTGAAGCCCTTCTGTTGCCCTTCTAGAAATTTACAAACATCCTGGTTTGCCTAATTTCTTCAAAAGTGCCTTGACTTGTTTTATTGTTTTATAAGATTTCTTAGGGATCCTAGAGGTAGTGTCATTCGCAGAGTCCAAGGTGAAATTCAAACCCCCCCAGACTGGTCCCTCTGCCTTTTCTGCTATAAGTAATTATATTGTGTTATAAAGTTCAAATGGAGAGTTAGGCATTTAATAAACTGATGCCAAGGTAACTTTCTGTCCATTTAGGATGCCCTTTAATATGGCATATCTCCCTTCGGTATCTTGAATCCAGTCAGTGACCTCTAAAGGTAGATGCTGTGAAACTAGGACAGCTACCCCCCTGTGCCTGTCTTGTTTATACAATGAGGCACATACAGTATCTCAGTATATCCAAAATGTATTAATTTATTGTGTTCTGTCATCAACAAATGAGTCTCCTGTAGGAGAATAATGTCTGGCTTCAATTTTTTTTATATATTTCAAAGTTGTCTTATGCTTAATTGGACTTGTCAGACCGTTAACATTAAAGGTAAAATTTTTAGTCCCCATTTTGAGATATTAAAGACTCTCTGTTTGTATCGTGACCCATGGCAGAACCACCCTCTTCTCCCCTTTGCCCTCCTGACATCCCACGTATCTAAAAAATATGAGTAACCTAGAATGTGATCCAATAGACAAAAACTTACAAAACATTATGAAACTACGAACCAATATAACTGCAACTTTCAACTGATAACCCATATTACAGAAATGGCTTCCAAGGTAGGGGAGCAGAAACTGTCTCTCCCGTTCTCTGCTCAGGATCAATATTCTCGCAGAGTTGTAGCTTTGCAAATATCCTCCATGAGAAGGATCACTACAGGGGCAAGCTACTAGTTATATACAGCAAGAAATCCATTGCCCAATAAGCAAAAACATCCGTCATCCCATCGTCTGTTAATATCCTTCCTATATACCCTCCCCCCAAGCAGGCAGTCTTTAAAATGTTCCCTTTTTATTTCTTGTCTCCCTGCCAGCATGTAAATAAAACATTTTTTTTAAATGTCTGGATTGCCCCAGTTTGTACTTTTTCTTTATTTTACTTTTCTCTTTACTCCCTCCCTCCCATTGACACTCTGCCTTCCAGCCAGCTATTGTGAAGAAAAAAGTCATCAGTTCTGTTTTGTGGACTGGAATGGCATTCCCATTTGTAAAGGTACAGTCCTTGTGAAACCCCAAACCTCTCCTACATTTGCCATGTAAAGAATTCTACAAACATCTTATACAGTAAAGTCACCACTTATCCTATATGCTGCATAAAGATCACACAGTTTGACAACGGAGTCCACTCACTGTCTATTTTGATATCCCATTTTAATGTAAATGAACTGGATATTGTGGAAAGTATGAGCCAAATCCAGGAATCTCTGATATTTTCTCCCCCTCCCCACAGTGGGAGAGAGATAGGGCCTGACCCCCCCCCACTCTGCATGGATATGGTTCAGTTCCTCCTGCTTCTTCGAGCAGCAGAGCATCCGAGAGAAGGGTAGACCATTGCTAATGAAAGAAGACTTCATAGAGAAGAAAAACCTGTACCTTCTCCTCAGATGTCCTTTGGCCTCAGCTCCAAACCTTTCCTTCTGACCCATCGAATACTGTCTTCTGGAAAATCAGTTTCTGAGGGAGCTGAAGAGGAATGGACTGCACCTCTGGTTATCTTGTCCTCCTGGAAGCTGTTTGCATAGTTGCTGAAGGTTCTGGTCCACTGCAGTCATTCTTTATTCTGGTCTCTTTCCAATGGAATACCTTGGTTTTTAAGTGCCTCCTCCACATCTTCTGGGGTGATGTACAGCTGTGGGTCCTCATCCCAGAATATTTTCATTTTGGCCAGGTAAGACATTTGAAAAAAAATGTTTCTACTACATAGAGCTTTCATCACTGGCATGTAGAGCAAACAAATCCTCTGAACCTCAGTGGGATAATCTTGGTCCAAAAAAAGTCTGGCTCCATTATAGGTAACATCTCTCTGTTGTCAGGCATGGCGGAGAATCTCTTCCTTTATGCTGTAGCTGGCAAACCTCATCAGAATTTGATGAGCCCTGGCAGATGGATTGGAAGGCCTTGGCCCCAGGGTTCAATGTGCCTGCTCAATTCGTACCTCCATGGTGGATGGTAAAGTGAAGACGTCGCAGAGCAAATCCAGCAAAAAGAGGGCCATGTTCTCAGTCTCTGCCACTTTTGGCACACCTGATAACCTAAGGCTGCCCCTTCTGGATCGTGCCTCAAGGTCAATACATTTGATTTGCAGCAAGTCTGTGTGGTCCAATGGGGCTGCTAGGGTGTCCTTTTGTGCAGCAATATCCATTTCCAGTGTTGAAACTCTATTGTCGACCTCCTTCAGTGATTCAGCAAGGTTGGAAAATTTTAAATATAGATTCTGGAATTCAGATTTATTTTCTTTTCATAGTGCTTGTATTTCCTTTAAAATTATATCCAGTCTGCCAGCCCGTCAGCGCAGCAGTTGGATTTCCACTTGCAACACCAGTGACCCGGGTTTGGGAACGGACTCGGGTCATTGGAGGGCCGGCTGGAGGAGAAGATTGGAGCGTCCTCAGACAGCTCACCTTCTCGGGGGGATGCAAGCTGTGCACCTGCTGGCCTCTGGTGGAGTCCGGGAGCATAGCAGGGAATCAGGGCTCTAATTGCTGGGGGAGTGACGGACGTCGGCGTTTGCCTTGACGTCACGTGGCACGTCACTCTCCATGGGAGAAAACCCAGGAAATCACTCCCTGGCTAAGTCAGATGATGGTCTCTGGCCCCCCACTGCTGCCAGGCTTCATGACCACCTGCCTCAGCAACACCTGGAGCTGATTGCCGCGGTGTGCTAGACGACCCCCACCAGTGCCTCCCTCTCAGAGGAGTGGGACCCACCCGGTGAAGGGAAACACCGGGCTACCTCCAGGGGTAGCAATATGAGGCAGGGTTGGCATCGGATATGGTGGGCAGACGGAAGGACCTCAGGGGGCCTGAAGGAGGAGCTGGCCAGGGGAGCAGAGGAGGAGGAGGAAAAAAAAATGAAATCCAGTCTGGTATTGTCCTGAGAGACAAGGGCTCCTTCAGGCTCCAAGGCCTGTAATTGCACCCATGGTGGTGAGGGGCTGTGGCTTCTGTCTTGAGGGAGCAATCGATATCGGGAGCCATCCAGAGTCATTTGGATCTTTTCTGCCTGGCTTTTCAACATTTTGTGCTCTCCCCTCCCTTTTAGTGGCATTATTGCCATTTGTTATGGGTAGATTGTATGAAGAAGTAGGTTTTTGAAAAGCCAGCTTGTGGAGGAGCCGAGTCTCTAGATTGCTGCTCAGGCCGTTTCAGAACCGAAAGTCCCCCATACCTGAAAATTAATGGAAAAGCAGTACAAACATATTAGACTTCATGTGGTAACAATAACAACCCTCCTTACAATGAAAACAAAGAACAAAAATACTTATGTGTGCAGTATGTGTGATACAGCCACACCAGGCAAGAGTACTTCTCAGCAACCACAGCAACACATAGCAGCAGCAACAGCAGCAGCACAGCAACATCTCCTTCAGCAAACTGTTCTCTTAACTCTGGACAACAAGACAGGTCAAGATGGCTAACACTTCTCTTTCTCAATTCCTCCAACACTTTTCACTGGAATGTGTTCAACCAACATCATCATGAGCAGCACCAGCAGTTCAGAAACCAGCATCCCTATCAGCTGGAGTAGGGTAGGAGGACACCTACTCATCATGTTTTCTCATATATGGACATACGAACATATGAAATTTGCCAGCAGATAAAGGCCTAGAGGTCTATCAAGTCTGCTCGAATGTGCAGCTAGCACCCCTCATCATTATGACAATTGCTTCACACAATATAATGAAACTTTTCTTCTCATCCTTAACACTCATTTCTTGTCCTGGAAGCATTTTTTTACTAAGAAGACAGTAACTTGACAGTTGTGTTGAGTAGCGGCAGGAGAAAAGTTAATGACTTCCACAAGAATTATGTTTCACTTCTCAGGAAATGTTCTCATGTGATTTTTCTCGACTTCTATGGCCTGTTGCACAGCACAGCTACAAGAGGCAATTAGAAGTAGGAAAGAAGTTTTGAACTTAGGACCCAGCTTAAAATTTGTGGCTAGCAGTAGACACCTTAAGCAGTAAAACAAGATTTCTGTTTAACTTCTTAGGAAAAGTGCTCATGTTTGTGTGATTCTTGTTGAATTCTCTGGGCAGTTGCACACCACTGCCTCAATATCACATAGCACCAAGAAATATATTTTTTTTTTACCGAGGACAATACTTGACATTTGTGGCTAGCAAGAGGACACATGTTAAGCACTAACATAAGAATTATGTTTCTCTTCTCAGGTAATCTTTCCATATGTTTTTTCTTCACTTCTCTGGTCTGTTACACTGTTGCAACAAAAGTATCTAGTGGTAAGAAAGCAGTTTTTCACTGTGACCACCAGTTAACATTTGTGACTAGTAGTGGGGTGGAAGGAGAAATGTTAATGGCTTCCACAAGAATTATGTTTCCCTTCTAAGGAAATTTTCTCATGATTTTTCTTAACTTCTCTGGCCTATTGGACAGCACAGCTGCAAGATGCAACTAGCAGCAGGAATTCAGTTTTGGACTAGGGACTCAACATTTGTGGCTAGCAGGAATCATCTTAAGCACTAAAACAAGATTTATGTTTAACTCCTCAGAAAAAAAAGGATGTTTGTGTGATTCTTGTTGAATTCTCTGGGCAGTAGAGTTGCAGCGAAGCAAAATTCCCCCTGCAAAGTGGACTCGAAGTGCCCATTTTAAACCCTCACTTTGCATTGTAATTATGACTTTGCGTTGTGCACTCTGCCTTATTCCGCTTTAAGGGAGAGTGAGAATTCACAGGCAGTCCACACACATCACATGGCTTACACAGTGTAGGTCACATGCTTCAGGCAGGCAGGCAGGTAGGCAGGAGGTTATGTACAAAAACACTCTCCAACATGGACTGACTTATACATTTTGCATGGGGTATGACAAATGACTCTGCTCTGTGAATGGCCAGGGTGGGGTGTGGACATGTGATGAAGACGGGTGCACAGGTGACAAGTCAACAAATGAAGTTATTTTCCCCATTTTACACACAAGGGGTGCTGTACCACTTGCACTGGACATACTGCATTGGCCACCACCACCACCACCACTGCTACTCTGACCACCACTTGACAAGATTTCTAAATCATAATCTTCCCCCTCATCATGCCTGCAGTAATCCTCTGGTGTTATTTCGACACTACTTTAGACATTCCTACTTGGTCTTACACTCATGGAAGGGGATAACATGCTCAGTAAAGTTGATGATGAGGGTGAATGCCCCACTATGGCTGCCTTCTGGTGCCAGGTCCACAGTGCCATGTGCCTGTTCTTAAGATGTGTATGCTGCCCCCCCATGCCCCGATGACTCCTCCTTTTATCTCAACTCACACACGCATGGCAAAGCTGGCAGATTGCAACTGACTTATCATTTGCATCTTGGACAAAAAACAAACAAACAAGTGATTGTTATCCTCTACTTTTAACATGTCCCTGATGCTGCTTATTGGACTCCAGTTTTTTTGTTGGCTCACGTTTGCGTGCCATCCAACATATTGCATTAGTAGCAGATTTGGAGGCGTGGTCACTGTTGGGTGAATGCAGGGCATGCATCAGTAGGTGCGTCCCTCATTCCCCAATAAGCCAGCATGCAGGTGCCACACCAGGAATACATAACATTGTGAGCACATCTAAGAAAAGGTCTGCTGCAATGAGCGACACCAAAACACAAACCCCCGCATGCCTTTCCTGGTGAAGCCCTTCAATAAACATGGCGGCGCTGACTGCCGCCACACTGAGAGCCAACTTTAGGGGTGCCCAATCCCCTTGTTCGCATGCCCCAACCCACTTCATTTGCCGATGGGGGAGCCCACTCCCCATTGGCTAATGCATCCCCTCATTTAAAGCGTGTACCGAGGGGATGCCCAATCCCACTCGGCATCATGTTCCCCCTTCTCAGTTTAATTTGCAGATGGGGGAGCTCACTCCCTGTTGGCATAATGCCCCCCTCCATTTGTTGTATGCCAATGGGGGTGCCCAATCCCCATTGGCTACAGAACCCCCCCAAAAGAAAACACTCAGATGGCACAGTGGGAACCCACTCCAGCATGCCAAATGCTCCCGCAAACAAGAAAACAGTCCCTCGTCAAGTCCAGTGGCCCTCCCCAACCCACGCCCACACTCTATGCACCCTGCCTCCTCACACCACCCACTCACCCCATACTTACCTCTGTAGTATGATGCAATGATCTTCGGTGGACTAGGAACATGTCTGCACTCTTCAAAGCTGACTGCAAACTGAAGAAAAGCCGGTAAGCTGTACAATGGCATAAATAGGGTTTTTTCAACTTTGGTGCATATTTTGGACATTTATGGGAATTTTGCCACCAAATTTTCAACATGGGGTTATTGGGACCCCTCCTCACGAATTCAGTCACTGTCATGGTGTTATTCAGTCCCAAAAGGTGATTTCACAGTCACTGTGTGGAATCACCTTTTGGGACAGATTAACCAAACAACAGTGCCACTGTTCATCAGGGGGGCTCTCAAAAAGCCTATGTTGCAAATTTGGTGAAAAAAAATTAAAAAATGGCTGTTTTATGAGTGTGCGTTGAGCAGTTTCCATGCATGCTCATAACTTCGTGAATTCATAATATTTTCACTCCAGATTTTCAAAATTGGCATTTTTTTCTACACCTGCTTATGACCAGTACAGCTGTTATTTTACATATCCTGGCCAAAATGTGTTTTCGCACATCTGATGCAGACTAGCGTGGTCGCTGTGTGAAATCAGTTTTTGGAACAGTTTGAGAAAATAACAGTGACACTGTTCATGAGCAGAGGTCCTAAAATGCCTATGTTGAAAATTTTGGTGGCAAAAGTCCATAAAATGACTGTGTTACAAGCATGTGTTACACAGTTTCCATGCACCCTTGTAACTTCACAAATGTACAATATTTTCATGCCAGATTTTCAACACTGGCATTTTTTCACACCTCCTTATGAACAGCATAGCTGTCATTTTTCACAGCCTTCCCAAAGTGTGTTTTTGCACCTGTGGCGTACAATGGTGTGGTCGCTGTGGGAAAACAAATTTTGGGGCAGATTAACAAAATCACAGAATCACTGTTCAAGAGGGTAGGTCCCAAAATGTCTATGTTGAAAATGTGGCTAAAATAATCCCAAAAATAATTGGGTTACAGACATGTGTTGCGCAATTTTTATGCATGCTCATGACTTCACCAATTTTTTGTATTTTCACTTCAGATTTTCAATGTTGCCATTTTTTACACCTGCTCATGAACGATATAGTTGTCATTTTCACATCCTGCCCAAAATGTGTTTTTGTCCATGTCACACAATGACATAGCCTCTGTTCAAAACCACCTTTTAGCTAAATAACTAATTGTGCCACTCTTCATGAGGTGGGGTTACAAAAACCCTATGTTGAAAATTTGGAGTGAAAATACCAATAAACACCTACTGAAAACCTTTGATCAGCTACAAAAAGAGTGTAGGCTCCTAAACAGCATCGCTGGAAATACAGTACCTCCAGATAAGTCATGCTTTGAGAATATTGCTGGGCCTGAGCCTCATAAGCCCAGAACCCAATCCCCTAGACAAAATCCTCTGGCCTGTTGAAGGGGATGGGTTGTCGAGTAGGGATATCTACTGGCACCTACTGATTCTCCTCCCTGACCCCACTGCAAGGGTAAGGCAACAGTGGGTGGAGAAGCTAGGCCTAGATATCACATCTCAAATCTGGAACAATTGATGAACCAATACACAGAATGCTATCAAAGACACAGAATAGGTTCACACAGTTTAAAGTTATGCATAGGTGGCTCAGAACACTGCTCAAATTACATGAGTGGGGCCTACTTCCTTCCAGAACCACTAGGGGTGTGATATGCAGGCAGGTTCTATCACACGTTTGTTATGGTCATGCCTAACTCTGCATTACTTTTGGCAGGAGGCTCAGCCCATTTGTGGTGATATCCTGTCTCACAAAATCACTTTAACACCCCCCTTTAGTATTTTTAGTTTTACCTTAAGCACACAATCCAGAATTTAACACTCTCCGGGAGAAAGAAATGGTAACTAGGTGCACTTATCACTACAAACAGGATCCTCCTCAGGGACTGGAAAGCATGGGACCCACCTCCTGTAGAAGAATGGTTGGTCGAAATGGGCAAAACAGCCAGCTTTAAAAGACTACTGCCCATTAACCAAAACAGAATGCAGACCTATGCAGATACATGAGGGATCTACCTCAATTTTGCAAACTGCAAAATACCAAGCAGCTACTTTGTCACTAGCCAGCCACCCTTCAGCCCATGTATCTAGAAGGGGGCAGGCAGCCCACATGGCTAGCTCTAGTCTTCAGTCACTCCTCAACACTTGTGCACAAGGTTGTGATTCCTACAGTATATATAATAAACTGCACACACTTGGTTGTCGATACAAAACAAACCTGCATTGTACCGTTTTTCTAATGCAGGTGAACAAGTTAGTTAAGAACAAAGGAACATATGAAAAGAGCCAGCAGAAGAAGATCACCCGTTCTATCGCGTCTGCTTAGTAAGTGATGCAGGGTCTGGCCTTACAATTTACGCCAATGACCCTGACCCCCAATTGTTCCTCCCTCTCCCCCTTTCTCCCCTTCCTTGATCCCAAGTGTTCCCTTTGTGCTTTTCCCAGGTTCTTTTGAATGCTCCCACTATCCTTACTAATACCACCACCTCTGGCAGCTCAGTCCAGGTAGACACAACCATCACCATATAGAAATGCTTCCTTACATCCCTTTTAAATCCCCTCCCATCAATTTTAGGCTGTGCCTCCTAGTGGTGCAGTTGTCACTCATTTTAAAGAGACCCTCCCTTTTGACTCTGTTAGTTACCTTCATATACTTGTAGGTCTCTGTCATATCACTCCTCTGCCTCCTCTCTTCCAGGGAGTACACCCCCAGGGCTCCCAGTCTCTCCTCACAGGACCTCTCCTGTAGCCCCTAGATCATCTTGGTTGCTCTCATCTGGACCACATCCAGCATGTAAAGGTTATCATTATGTTAAATACGAGTTTGCATGTAGAGTTGTAAATCCATTGGGTCGCCCCAGACAGGATATTGACTGCATATGTACTTTGCTCTTCTCTTGAATAGCATATTGAATATAGCATATGAATAACATATTAATTACAACAAAAGAAAACTGATGAAAAAAAAATGCTGCCTGAGGGAAACAGTGTGGGGTGGGGAATTGGGTATTTGTGGCACTGTGCATAGGCTAGTCTTGGATCATACTGTGCAAAAAGGACTAAAAATTTAAACAAGCATTTGTCAATGCCAAATGTTGATTGCTGATATGTGCTGTTTAGGTATTGGAAATGAAAGTACTGTGCCTAAGAACTGTCATGTGCCCCAGGATATACACTGTGTCTTTCTGTTCAGTATTCACAGAAGAGGGGGAGGGGCAAGGAACATAGCAGTACAGCAGTTGCAAAGACGTGAAGAGGTGAACAATAGTCCATTCACAGGCAGAAGAATCCTGCAGAAGGTGAGTAAACTGAAGGTGGACAAAGTGATGGGACCAGATGGCATGCACCCGAGGATATGAAAAGAACTGTGAAGGGAAATAGCAGTACCTGTGGCAGCCATGTTCACTGAGTCATTCAACAGTGGGGTGGTGCCCGAGAATTGGCGGTGGGCACATGTGATCCCTCTATAGAAATCCAGTAGTAGAGAGGAGGTGGGGAACTATAGGCTGGTCAGCCTCACTTCAGCAGTGGGGAAGATCATGGAGACATTGGTTAAAGAAAGGATAGTGGGGCATGTAGAAGCCATCGGAGCCCAGTGCCATAGGCAACATAGATTCACAGTGGGGAGGTCATGTTAGAAAAATCTGGTTGATCTCTTTGGGTGACAAAGGAAGTAAATCAGGGTGGGGCAGTGGACAACGCTAACCTTGATGTAAGCAAAGCATTTGACGCTGTCCCACATAGGAAGCTGATAAACTAGCTGAGTAGGCTGGGCATGGGTAAAGGGTGGTATAGTGGGTTAGAAACTGGGTAAGAGACAGGAGGCAGAGAGTAGTGGTAAATGGGATGCAGTCTGGGGAGAGGGGGTGACCAGTGGGGTGCCACAGGGATTGGTCCCAGCGTCAGTCCTATTCAATGTCTTCATTAGTGACATTGCAGAAGGGGTGAAGGGAAAGGTCTGCCTGTTTGCAGATGACACCAAGATCTGTAACACAGTGGATACCCCAGAGGGGGTGGAGAAAATGAGGAGGGACCTGGAGAAGGTTGACAAATGGTCTGAGGACTGGCAACTGAACTTTACTTCAAAAAAGTACAAAAGTATGGACCTGGGACACAGAAACCATGGGGAAAGGAACAGAATGGGGGGAGTTGATGACAGTCACAAAGAAGGAAAGGGGCTTGGGGTTTCTTATCTCAGATGACCTGAAAAAGTCAAAGTGGTAAGGCAGCTGGGAGGGCCACTGACATGATGAGGTGCATAGGCAGGGGTATCACCAGCATAAGGAAGGAGGTAGTGATGCCATGATATAAAACCATGGTCAGGCTTCACATGGAGTACTGTGTACAGTTCTGGAGGTCACACCTTCATAAGGATATTAACAGGCTGGAGATGGTCCAGAGAAGGGCGAATGTGATGGTACAGAGCTTGCAACACGAGACTTATGAGAAGTAAGTAAGGGACCTCAATATGTACTCACTGGAAGAAAGGAGGGAAAGGGGGGATATGATAGAAACATTCAAGTACCTCAAGTGTATAAACAGAAGTAATGAGAAGCAGGAGACAGCTGCTATAGGGATATGTGCCAGTTTCTGTGTGATAGTATTTTGTTCTTATAAATCTGTAATCACCATTATTTCAGTAACCACATGACCTCACTGCCGTCTTTAGGCAATTTTATGCTGGTTGATTCCTGGTGTCAGATGGCAGACAGAGGGCTCACCAGATTGTGTTGCCATTTGAAAAACTTCATAGAGAGTTCTTTTACTGGTAAGCATTTTGGAAAGCTGGTGAAAGTCTCACAATTTTTATTAGGATTTTATCTCATTATGTCCGTCCCCTTTGGTCCCTCCATCCACAGACCCCAACAGTCATCAATGGCCACAGCTTCAGCCTTCTTCTTGCCAAGATGGTGGGTGAGAAACATAGAAACATACAAGTTGCCAGCACACAAGAACTACTTGGGCCACCTAGTCTGCCCATTTCCTTAACTGATGGATAAGCTGCAGATTCTAGTTAATCAACAGCTTACTTCCTCCTACCCCCCAGTAGAATATCTTTATGTCTGTCCGTGAGCAGCTGCCTTCACAGTCTGTGAAGTCTGACATCTTTCAGTGCCGCTAATTGGTCATTTTCCAACACAGGCAAGGCACTACCAACAAAAAAGTAACTCAGGACAAGCAGGTTTCAAAGTGGGTAAGAAATGGAGTGAGCAAGAAACAAGTACTCATTCAGATGCGGTGTCGAATTTAAGATCAGCATACTGGTGTGGACACTGCAAATAGAATCTCAGCTCTTTAAGCAGCCTTATGTAGAGTAAAGGCTTCTTGAAGCACTGGGGTTCTGTTTATTGCACTGTAAGTGGGCTGCATGTAATTCAATAATTTACTGTACCTTACATGTGGATGTATGGTAGGCCCAACTTTAAATAAACACTACACCTGAATTAACACATGATGCGATAGAAACGTAGAATTCGTCAGCAGAAAAGGACTGCTCAGCCCACCCAGTCTGGCCAAGTGTTCTCTACCTACATGTAACTCCTGTCTGTATATGTTAGTGCATGTCTTATTTTGCCTGCATCCATCAGGATCTCCTTGTGAATGAGCTTAATGGATTTTTCCTGCAATGAACTCGAACCTAGTCCACGTCTATGGCCCTATTGATCTCTGTTGACCCCCTCCTTCTCCTTTCTGTAATACACGCCTATGTTTATCCCATGCATGCTTAATGCCTCCTACCATTTTAGCTTCCACCACTTCTCTTGGCAGTCTGTTCAAGGCATCTACCACCCTTTCAGTAAAGAAATATTTCTTCACATCTATCCTGAATGCCCCCCAGCTTCAATGTATGTCCCTTGGTTTGGGTGCTCATCCTCATTTGAAGGAAACTCCCCAACTGTACCCTCTTCACCCCTGTGAGGTACTTTGTAGGTCTTGATCATGTCACCTCTCGGCCTCCTCTCTTCCAGAGTGTACATGTTGAGATTTTTCAGCCTTTCTTTGTAGGGATTCCTGTGAAAATTCTTAACCATTTTAGTTGCCCTCCTGTGGAAAATCTCCACCTTATGTCCTTTCTGAAGTGTGGACTGTAAAACTGAACACAGTACTCCAGCTGGGAGTATGCCAGGGAGTGATACAATGGCAGCACATCATCCCTCGTCCTCCTACTGGAGATGCCAGTCCATAAGCACCCCAGAATTCAATTTGCCCTGCCCATAGCCTTGTCACACTGTACTGCCATCTTGAGGTCCTCTGATATAATAACCTCAATGACCCTTTCATGTCTAGTGAGTATCAGTACCTTCCCCCATCATATACCCCGCATCAGGGTTCCTGTGCCCTAAGTACATGATTTTACAATTGTTGCCATTGAACCCCAAGTAAGTAAGAAAATGGAATTGATCTGAATGAATTGCAGGCTTTTAAGCAGCTTTTTGAGGAGTGTGTTTGTGTGTGTTTGGGGGGGCTCTGGTACTGGCAGTACCTCCAAGAATGCCACTGTCTTCCCTTCCCCCTCACACTGCCTGCCTAAGTACTCAGACCTCCCACTCACTACTTCCACAGTGTCCCACAAGTTGTTTGTACCCACATGCAACAGTAAATGAGGTTTCTTCCTGCCCCTCGTTGCACACTTGAGCAGTGCCTGCCCTGCCCCTCCTGCTCTCAACCTGGGGACAGCTTCAATCCTAAATATGGGTGTGCCTTTCCCCCTTTCCAACCCATCTCACCCATTTCAGTATAGAATCCCCCAGGAAGAGTACCCCCTGCCCCTTACCCCCTTTCCCTTCTAATGGCCCTTCCACCACCACAGTATTTGTTCTTCCCTGTCCATTACCCCCACAAACTGCACCCTCTGTGACTTCTATATCTGTACCCCCTATTTCCACCTCACCCCTTTTCTCTGCCTTATTCCTCCCATCCCCTTGAACCCCTTCCCAGCCTGACTACCTCCTACTGGGCTTCCCATGTCAACCTCCCCTCCTGTCCTGCTGATTTCTAACCCCTCTCCTATCCCCGCTGTTGTCGATTTAGAGCCTCTGTTCCTTTCTACCTTGATAGTGATGCCCCTTCCATCCTTCCCTTTTCCTGTAGCCTTCTTTTCTTCAGTCACCACCCCCTCCTTCCTTACTAGCCCCCTTCTACCCTTTTATCCTCACTATCTCTTCCCCTACCTGTTGACATCCCTCTCATGCCCCACTTGTCCTCCCCCCTTCAGCATGTTCCTGCTCCCCCTCTCAGTCCCATAGCAGAGGTTTGAATCTATTTGTAATCGTTACCTGTCCTACATCTCTTCCCCCTATGGGTTCCCCCCTCCTACTTGTTCCCATCCGTGCCACTCATGATGCCTCCCTACCCGCAGCCATCTGCTCTCTCCCCTGGTACTCCTTGTGATGTCTTCCTCCCATATCAGAAGGCAGCCCCACCCTCACCTCAGGCACCTCTCCCTTCTTTCCTCTTTCCTGCTAGTGCCTCTGATACTGGGGTTGGTTTCAGTCTCTAGTTATTCTTCCTCTGTCCCCCTTTGCCATCCCCTATTCCCTCCCTCAGGATACCTATCATATTCATCTGCTCTGCCACTTACACTCCTCCCTAACCTCCATAATTCCTCCCTCAAACTAGCCAGTCATCTACAGACCATACAACCCTCATCCTCCAAGCTCAGTCCAGGATCATAGCACACCAACACCCTATACACCCCTCCATCCTTCCAAAGATGCCCGCCCTAGTGACATGTGGCACTTGCCCCATTGTGGCCCCCATCCTATGCTAAGGGCTCTTACTCCCAGGTTCTGTACCCTACTACAACTGTTGGGCCCCTGTTTACTCAAATTCCTGTCCCCCCCACACTAGTCCCCCTACTGACCCCTTGCTGACGGGGGTAATTCAGGTTCAAATGTCATTCATTAGACACTGTATTACAGTAGCAATCCTAAAGGCTTCTTGTCTGTTTTTCAACCCTCAGTTACCATACTTTTTGTTCTTGGCTCTCGTATAGTTTCACTTAGCCCACTTAGAAATCCTATTGCACTCCAAGTATTACTCAGTTCAGTTAGAGAAACAAACAGAACAAATAAATATGTATTATTACGGCAATCATAACAATATAGCTGAGTACTTAGCTCAGTTAGAGAAAGAAACAGAAGAAGTAAATCCGTATTAGTACAGCAATCCTAAAGCATCCAATCATTGCTTTGTCTTCACTCCAGAGACCCTGTTGTAATAGAGGACCACAGAGGACACTGGGCGGGAGGGTGAGCAAGTGTAAAGTCCCGGCAGAGCTCCATTGAGCTTGTTCACGCCTCCTCTCTCACTCGCTCATTCCATTTCTCCCGACGCTGCAAGCTTCCCTTTTATACTGGGCCCCTGCCTGCATTGATGCCTTTTTCTGCCCTCAAAGAAATCCAAACCAGTCCCGACAGAGCTCTGTTGAGTTTGCTCAATCCCCCCCACTCGCTTTCTCATTCTGTTTCACCAGGTGCTTCAGGCTGCCTTTTTGTGCTGGACTCCTGCATTGGGGCCTTTTTCTGCCCACAAAGAAATCTGCAGCAGTCCCAACAGAGCTCAGTTGAGCTAGGTCACTCTCCCCTCTCGCTCGCTTGATCTTAATCTGTCCCAAACACTGATTTCCTACAGCGACTGTGCTATTCTGCAGCAGGAGTGCAAAAACATATTTTGGCCAGGATGTAAAAAATGACAGCTGTACTGTTCATAAGGAGGTGTGAAAAAATGCCAGTGTTGAAAATGTGCCCTGAAAATATTACAAATTTGCGAAGTTACAAGGGTGTGTGGAAACAGCTCATTGCATGCGTGTAACACAGTCATGTGATGGGCTATTGTCACCAAATTTTCAACATAGGCATTTTAGGACCTCTGCTCATGAACAGTGTCACTTTCATTTTCTTAATCAGTCCCAGACATTGATTTCCCACAGCGACCACGCTATTGTGTGCTGGAAGTGCAAAAACACATTTCGGCCAGGATGGGGAAAATGACAACTGTACTGTTCATAAGGAGGTGTGAAAAAATGGCAATGTTGAAAATCTGGCAAGAAAGTATTGCAAATTTGCAAAGTTACAAACATGCATAAAAACTGAGCAATGCACGCTCGTAAAACAGTAATGTTTTGGCTTTTTCCATCAAACTTGCAACATAGGCTTTTTGAGAGCCCACGTCATGAACACTGGCACTGTCGATTTGTTAATCGGTCCTGAGAGGTGACTTCGTGCAGTGACTACGAAATCACCTTTCAGGGCCAAATAACGCCATGACAGTGGCTGAATTCATGAGGAGGGGTCCCAAAAACCCCATGTTGAATATTTGGTGCCAAAATTCCAAAAAATGCCTGAGATATGCACCAAAGTTAAAAAACCCTATTTATGCCATTATACAGTTTACCGGCATTTCCTCAGCTCCTGGTCAGCTTTGAAGAGTGCAAACATGTTCCCGGTCCACTGAAGATCATCGCACCAGACTCCAGAGGTGATTATGGGGTGAGGGGTGTGGGAGGTGGGCACGCAGGGAAGGGCACAACTTGGGGAAGGGGCAGACAGCTTAGGGACCATTTTCTTCTTTTCAGGGTTAAAAAGGCATACATGAGAAATTTTTTTCTTTTGCAGGTACTTTTGGCACACTGGGATGGACTCCCAGCCCACCACCTGCGTGTTTTGGGGTGGGCAGATTGGAGCCAATGGGGATTGGGCACCCCTGTCAGCACTTACTGGTGGGGGGGTCTCATGACCTGAGGGGGATTGGGCACCCCCTCAGCACACAAGAACTGGGGCAGGACATGCCGATGGGGACTGGGCACCCCCATCAGCAAAGAACCAGGGGGAGGGGACATGATGCCAAGGGGGATTGGGCACCCCCTCGGCAAACAACACAAACCAATGGGGACTGGGCTCCCTATCGGCAAACTGGTTGGGGAATTCAAGGGAGCCCTGCAATGATGGGTCACTCCCTCATTGCAGTGGATGATGCTGCAATAATGAAGTGGCCCCTGATTGCAGTGGCTACAACTTTTAAAGGTTGTGGCACACTGGCTGAACTAGTGTCAGCAGCAGTGTGCCACCCCATTGGGGACAGCAGGCCAAGCCTCAAAAGGCAGTGTTAGCATATGTCACAACAGTGCCGCCCCTCCACAACCTGCTTCTGCAGCAAGCTGCCATGATATGTTTCTTGCACATGCGCACAATCAGCATAAAAATAAATAGAAATAAAGAAGGCAATAAAGAAAATATTTGGCAAACAAATTAAAGAGAAAATGGCAAGTAGAAAAGAAACCAGAGGGAGAAGGAGACAGTGTGTGTGCCTGTATTTTTTTTGTTTGGGGGGGAGTTGAGGCTGGCTATGCAATGAGATCGGTGTTACACTGTCTGTCTACCACAATACAGTGATTTAAAGGGGAAAAGTCAACTCAAAGTGCCCTCAAAGTCAAATATGGACTGATCCCAATGTGCAATTTGTACAGAGAAATATTTTTGTTTACAGTACTTACTGCTTATTGTAGTATAGTAAATTGTATCAGACTAATTTTGCTTACCTCTAAGCTGACCTTTTCTGTTACTACAAATCCCAGAATCCACTGCGTCTGACATCAGAGCAGTAGGCAGTAGTGGGAGAGTCAATATCCTGCATTTCATGTTAGACCTTATATAATCTCAGATGTTTTCTGGTTCTGTTTTCCTACAGAGCTTTAAGTAGAGTCCTCTGTGACTCTGTTTAGCCCAGATAGGACAGCAAGACCAGCAAACAAAAGATCAGAGCTTATATAAACTCTAACATGCACTGCAGGCCATTGAATCTCACACTGCTGCCTACTGCTCTGGTGTCAGCTGCAGGGGACTCTGTGATTTGTAGCAACAGAATATGCTATCTAAAACCCTCCCTCCTACTGTACCCAACAGAAAAGAAAACTTATTTTAAGGGGGCACAACCTTGTGTGCTCTCCCATCCTTCAAACTCCCCTTAAGTCAACTGGCTGCTCTCCTTGGTTTTGGTTCTGGTTCTGACTTTTCTGACCCAATCCAGTCCAGCCCATCAGAACGGGAAAAGCAAACATGCACACCTCTAGTAGAGGCACTGTTATTAAAACAATGGTCATTGGGGTGTCACCTACAGAGGCACTGACTACATATGCTTTCAGTGCTCCACTGTATTAGTCACCTCAGTCAGATTCCAGCATAGGCAATAACAGCAGTGGTAGCAACAGTCTGAATTATCTGGTTCTGATACTGATTTAATGTGGGACCAAAGTGCCATCTAAAATCAGGGGAGGGGCAACAAAAAATAGAAGTGGCAAGGAGGATACTGTCTCCCCCATTGACTGTTATTTTACATGAGGTGAAAAATACCTTTGATAATAGTATAGCTGATGACAGCACTGCTGCTGCTACACAACAGGTATCTATACTAGGAGATAAACCTAAGAAGGCCACTTCTAGGGTATGGAACTACAATTTCATTGACCCACCCCCAAGATCCTTAGTGTGCAATATGCACTCTCTGTAAAACGGATGTCAGCAGGGGGGGAGACAGGAAAGTCCCTTGATACTAGAGATGTTGTAAACTTAAACTTTGGTGGCAAAGATGGTGTGATATAGGAAATTTTGTGCTACACATGGAATAGTGACATTCCTGACTTCACCCACAATTTCACATGCTAAAGTATGTTTTTTTTTCTTTTTTTGTTTGCAGTTAGATGCTTTATCTCCCTTCCATTCTACCGACCTTCCCATCCCCTGCCACTGGAACCCAAGGACTTACCTCACTGAGCATCCTCCACTGCTTACATTTATGCCACTCATCCCATGACAAGCTGTTACTATAAGAGGACATTCTTGATTTTTGGGACACTGAAGAGAGCACAATTGCTCCACTGTGGACCATTTTCTTGTTTTTAGGTGCTGCATATCCTAATTAGGGGGCTTGAGGGAGGGAGAAGAGAGGTTGGTTACTAGAGGATAGGCAAGGTGTTGTTACTTCAGTTCAGGAGTCAGTGAATTTGACAGGGTAGGGGAAGATGGATAGTTATGTCATTTGAAACTGGTTCGTAAAAAGGACTTATTATACTGTTGTGAGCATTATTGTAAGAAACTTCACTGCGACTGTGGGGATAGGGAGGAGAGAGGGTGGTGCTAGAGGGTGGCAGGAAGGAGAGAAATTATTTTTAAATTTCTGGGTGGTGGAAAAGGGTAGTACAGAGTTAAACATGGTTGGTTTGGTAAACATGTTTACAACTGGCTGCAGTAGAAGAAAGGGTTCTGAGAAAAAACTCTTAAAACTGAAGGTGAACAAAGCAATGGGGCCAGATGGAATTCATCCCAGAATTCTAAAAGAATTAAGCAGAGAACTAGTGACACCACTGACTACCCTTTTTAACAAATCATGGGAGGATGGTGTGGTACCTGAGAACTGGAGGAAGGCAGATGTGATTCCCCTTTACAGAAGTGGGACCAAGACAGAGGCAGGAAACTACAGACCTGTCAGTTTGAGCTCTGTGGTAGGGAAAGTGACGGAATCACTTCTGAAGGAAAGAATTCTTGAGTACCTAGAGGCCAGTGGGGCACAGGACCCAAGGCAGCATGGGTTCACAGTGGGGAAGGTCATGTCAGACGAATCTAATTGATTTCTTTGACTGGGTGACCAAAGTAGTAGACCAGGGAGGGGCTGTGGACATGGCCTACCTAGACTTTAGCAAGGCATTTGACACAGCCACGCACAAACGATTAATAGTCAAATTAACCAGCCTGGGAGTGGGTCCCAGTGTGGTAGCCTGGGTAAAACATTGGCTGGACAACAGGACACAGAAGGTAATTGTAAATGGAGTCCACTCTGAAGAAAGAGGAGTTACTAGTGGAGTACCATAGGGTTCAGTACTGGGTCCAGTCCTTTCTAATGTCTTTTTAAGTGACATTGCAGAGGGACTGGAAGGAAAAGTATGCCACTTTGCAGATGACACAAAGATCTGCAACAGGGTTGATACATAAGGAGGCATGGAAAGGATGAGAAGGGACTTGGCAAGGCTGGAGGAATGGTAAGAAGTATGACAGCTTGGATTCAATGCAAAGAAGTGCAAAATAATGCACCTGGGAAACAAAAACCCAGGGGAAGATTACACAATGGGGGGTAGTAACAACAACAAAAATGGAAAGGGACCTGGGAGTAATCATATCAGATAACCTTAAGGTTGGCAAGCAATGTGAGAAGGTGGTAGGGAGGGCTGGGGGATACTGGGATGTATAGGGAGAGGCATCACCAGCAGAACACAGGAAGTTGTTATCCCCCTGTTCAGACAGTTGGTGAGACCCCATCTGGAGTACTGTGTCTAGTTCTGGAGACCCCATCTCCGCAAGGACATAGACAGGATGGAGGCGGTTCAGAGGAGGGCAACTAAAATGGTGCAGGGTCTGCAAGAGAAGCCATATGAGGACAGGCTAAGGGAGCTTAATATGTATAGCCTTGAGGGAAGGAGGGGGGGGGGTCATGATAGAAATGTTTAAGTATCTCAGTGGAATCAACAAAGTCCAAGAGGGTAGCATCTCTCAGAAAAAGAGATATGTAAGAACAAGTGAACACAATTTGAAGATAGAAGGGGGACAGCTCAGGGGCAATGTGAAAAAGTATTTTTTCACAGAGAGGGTGGTGGATGCATGGAACAGCCTTCCAGAGGAGGTTGTGGGGTCTAAAACTGTGGGAGAATTCAGGAATGCATGGGACAGACATAAGGTAATTTTTGTGGGGGGTAGGAAGAAATAGGCTGTTGGTTAAATAGGATCTGAAGCTTATTCTCTAGGTAGGGAAATGGGCAGACTAGGTGGGCCAAGTGGTCCTTATCTGCCGACAAAGTCTATGTTTCTATATGTTTCAGAAGTTAACAGCAAATAAGATTTTGCCTAGTTCTTTGCCGGTGAAGTGCTTCTTCATCTGGTGAAACTTACATGTAGAGGTACTTCTCCAGAACTTTTGCCAGTGAAGTGTCACTATGTGTAGATATTGCTGGGCAAGGCAAATTCTCCGCTAGGCAAAGAACTATGCAAAATGTCATTTTGCACAAGACAATGATGGGCAACTTAGTAAAGGATGTCCTGAAGCAAATTTCCCAACTTCGCATGCCTCTATTTATCACTTCCACTTTAAAAAAGACACTTCATAAAAATGCACCTAATTGTGTGCAACAGAAAATGTATAATGTCTTTGTCTGGTGTGACAGAGGATGAAGGTGTTTCTTCCTGATCAGAAAAAAACAAAATGGTTTCATAACAAGTTATTTGCAACTCCACTTAGCCAAATAGCAAACGTGATCTTTCGTTTGGACAGACCTGCAAAGCAAAATGCCAGACAATAGCATGATGATCGAAACATGATTTATGGGGCACCTATCTACCCTTATATTGCCAAATTAAAATTTAGGGCCATTCGAAAATGTAGCAGAAGAATCAATTTACTCTATTTATTTTCAGTTTCTAACATCATGGGTAATCAAATCTTGGTTACATTCCCCCAGATCATATAAGAAAAGTACAAATGTATACTGGTCAGATTATTAGTCAGATTAGTATTATTGACATTTATAAAATAGATAAGGAATTTTCTGCACCCTGATTGGCCAAGAGGGTTCAGAACCCAGTGACTTTTGGGGTGACAACCACCGTGTAGGGCAACCCTTTCAGCATCCAGGATACAGTGCACCTAAATATCCATACCTCCCAGAAATGTTTTAAAAAACAATTCCTGACGCCATGTTTGTAAGGTAAAACCCCTTAACAGTCTTGACTTGCCATAATTATCAAAAGTAGATTTTACCACATTTTAAATCTTCCTACCCCCACCAAGACCTGTAATGTACCTAGCAGATAAAAAAGAATTTAAGTCCATAGCCTCAACTTTTCATATTCCACTTTATCATTATCATGCTGTAAGCCTCAAATCCTAGCTCTCCATTTATTTTATATTTCAACAGTGCTCATCTTGCTGCTGATCATCTGCCGTTCTCTGCTCCACCGATTGACATTTATTTAAAGTTGCAGCCATACGCTTCTTGTTGTCTTGTGGATTGTTACATTTGGGCTATACTCTTCTTGCTGCCCCCCCCGACACCATGATCATCTCTGCCCCATCCCATTGAAGTGTTTCATTTCCTATGCTGACTATGCCCACGCAGTCATTCACCTGTCTGATTAAATAAGCCATTCGCTCATTTTTTTTTCCATCATGCATTTCTCCACCTGACACTCAGGTGGCCCCATTCAGTGGTTACTCCAGCCCCATAAGCCATGCCCTCGAAGACAGGCATTCACTTCATAAACCTCCATGGGTAGGTATCCTGTAGGGTTGTGTGGAACCTGCAAGATAGACTGCCATCATCCCTGGGCCAGTATGCATAGTATGTGGTGCAGGTACTGCTGAACATGTAGTATGCCTCTGCAACCTGCACCCATCTAATGAGGTAGTCGACCACTGCTTCACTACCTAGCGTACAGCTGGGTCATAATCAAGCAGCAATATGTATCGTCACCCCTCCCTGAAGAAAGAGAGCCATCATGGGATGCTCAATTCTCCTTCCCCCAGCCAGCTTCTGAGTGACCCCATTTCATTGCCAAACCCAGGCTACCGACATGGCAGGTGATGAGACCCCCATCTCAGTTCTCGACACCCTCAGCTAGCCATCCATTTGCTCATTTCTTTTTTTTTTTGCATTATTTCTTTTTGCCCTGATGTGCCCAGGATCTGCCACTCCTTTGGGCAGCCATGGTCCCCTGATGTCCTCCTACTACTACTCCCCCTTAGCCCCCCTCACCTCACATTGCAGCCTGACCCCCGGGGTAGCTCCGAGGGGGAAGGCACCGGTGGGGACAGCCAGCACACTTTTCTCTCAGTCCCGGGGCATTGCTGAGGTAGGTGGAACTTCCACGGCAGGCCCTTCAGAGGCATTGATAGGCTGGCTGCCATCATCCGGCCGCTCCTGGGCTGTTTTCCCATTTTCTGGTTCCTACCACTGTTGCAGCGCTCATGCAGTGCTTCCGGTCTCCACTGGGGGCCACTGCAGAGTGAAGTGATCCCACTACCCATCCCAGGAGAGGAGAGCAGTCCTGCTGATGCTCAATCGTCTCCTCCCCTGCCGACCCCAGGTGCCCCAAGTTCATTTCTGAACCCGGGTCACCAACGTGGTTTGAGGTAAGGCACCAGCGCCTTATCCCTCTGTGCCACCATTTTGGCCATTTGCTCATTTCTAACACTGGGCTGCATTTAAATATATGCAAGAGCTGCTACTGAATGGTGCTGTCCTGCTAAGCTGTTTCATTTCATCCACCCATCCGGTCATTCACCCATCCATTTGCTCATTAATGCTAAAGCAGCCTGGTATTAGACATACACAATGACCAGTACTGAGCAGCACCACACCATGGCACTGCTTGCAACCACAGCAGCCATCAGTAGGTTTTCCTCATTGTCTCTCTAGCTAAGCACTGTTCTTGTTAGGATATGCTGTTAATCTAGCAAGGCACTATTCTCCACACAAACAGCTCTCTATTTGTTGATCTATCCACATTAATGGGGCAATCTATAAACAAATGACTAACACAACAAATAAAATCAAAGAATAATAAAGGCTCTCATCCGATTACGGACATTTGCCTTTAACACACAACCACACCACATAGTGGTATATGGTTACAACAACACATAGCAAATAGGAACTATTTGTTTTCTGCATGATAAGTTCATTTATTTATTTATTTTCACTTGTTTTTTAAAAATGTTATATATTGAAATTATTTGTGTGGGAACCCTTTGTATAAGCACAATATGACACTCTGGTGGTGGAGGTTGTCATGGGTTAATGCACACCCAAGGGCAAAATGCACTCAAAGTAAGTGCCTCATGCCTCACAGCACCCTTGGGACATGCATTAACCCATAACAAGCACCATCCCATGCTGTCTTATTGCTTACTTATTTCACAAGTGAATTGCTTAAGGAGATGATTAATGATATAATAAAGCCTGCTATGAAAAGGAAAAAAAAGGAATTTGCTAGCCATATTTGGAACTGGCTAATTTGTTCATTAAGGGTTTACTTACAGGGTGTTTGCCTTCCAAGAAAGCAATGGGAGCTATTCACACCTGTGTTCATTATAAGCAGTAAATTAGGCACATATTTATTTATAGTATTAGAAGAGTTAATGAAGAGACCTTTTTCTTTCACTACTGAGTGATTCTTCATGAACTACATGCTAATGAATTGCTAAAAGAGCTAATGGAACCAAAAATGGTAGACAAGGAAATGGTACAAATTTTAAGAAGTAGTCAGTTTCAACTTTTTATTTCTGAAGTGTTTTTCTTTTCTCTTTTGCACATTAGAAAGTTTTCTGTGTAACAGTATGATACTGGTTGTGTGGAATAACACCCCCCCACTACATCATCAGAACTGTGACCTCACTGAAATTAGAGGTGACTGGTCTGGCAGCTACTGAGAGGTTCTTCCTGAACAACTGTGACATCACAGTCAGTGAGACCACAGTGCCGATGATGCAGTGGAAGGAACAGAGTTAGATATGTCAGCTACCAGATAGACTGCTGATCCATACATCACACCTACTAACAACAGGTAAAAAAAATCTGATTAACCAAAGGAAAATGAAAAAGTATCTGAGATATAAAAGGTAATAGGTGTTTTTTTCATCTACTGTTTATCCCCCGGGCAGTCGCAGGCAGGGCACTTCCTCCCTACCAGACACCTAGGATGATCCACACTCACCCCAGCATCCCTGAGCCCCATTCTCCCCCCCACCATGGTGGAAGGGGGAGGTCCATCCTACACCCCACCTATTACATAATCCAGATCAGGGAAAGTACAAGTGGTCCGGTGGTGAAGTGAGCTGCTGGTCAGGTGGCAGAGCTTCATGAAGCCAGTGGTTGTTCTTCCTTTTTCCAATTTTCCGACTCTTCCCCCTCGTGGCTATGAATGTGTGCATGTGGAGTTGTGTACGCATGATGTAGCCATGCTCTTGCCTCCTTGGCTCCAATGCTGCCACCTGGCCTTCATCTGGAGGCAGCCAAGGAGTGGGATGACATCCCCCCATCCTTAGGAGAGGAAAGCTGTCACTGGACACTCAATCCTTTCCCTCCCCTGTTGACTTCCAACAACCCGAGCTTGATCCCGACCCCCCGGCAACCCAAGCTCACTCTCCACCCTGGGTCACTGGTGTGGTGCGAGGTGTGATGTGCAGTGCCTCAACCCACAGCACCACCAACGGGCATAAAAGATACTGTAATAGCTGACTGCTTTTAAAAACAAATGTTAGTTTTAAGTAGAACACTAGCTCTTTGAAGTTTCTGGCTCCATGTCAGAATAGTAACTCCCAAATGGCAAGGAGTCAAAATGGCACAGAATAATAGTGAGTGACATTATCAATGAACTTTCTGTTTGCCAGGGGGACTTTGCCTCCCATAACCCCCTTGTGGGGGCTATGCCTCCCACCCCCCTCTTACTTAATATACCAACTTCAGGAGGGGGGGGCAGACCTTGGGGAAGGGGGGAACAGAAAGTTTTCCCATACAGCACTCGCTACTATTCTGTGCCATTTTGACTCCTCGCTGCTCGGGAGTTGATATCTTCACAGGCTGCCAAGTTTCTCAAGAAACCTTTGCTGTAAAAATACAGATGTCAAAGTATTTGCAGCAGCTGGCCATTTGTCTGGGGCCATCCCCCTCCTGAACCTGGAGGTAGGTAGAGGTTTCCTCTTCCTGGGGCAGAGAGAAGGCCCAGGCACCACCCCATGAGGAGAAAATACAATGGACTCCTGTAGGGAGATGGATAATTGGAGGCATCAGAACAGGAGGGGCACAAAAGAGCTAAGGCCAGCAACTCCCCCTCTTTGTTCTTCCCTCTCCAGATTGAAAGCAACTAACCAGCAAGCACTCAGGATTATTAAGGTAGGCCATGTGGCTGAACAAAGAGTCTGTTGTTTTTTTCTTTTCATCTGGGGGTATAGGACATAGGCTGGATGGAGGGTAGCCTAGGGTGGGCTATTTCTGCTGAACAGCAGGCTTGTAGTCCGGTGACCTACAAGGAAGCTTGTTCAAAAAAAAAAGTTATAGAACTTTGTCTGTATTGGCACCCTACTCCCCTGCCTTCTCTATTTTTGTTTGTAGCAGAGTACAGTGGAGAACTTGTTGGCCAGCACTGCACAAGCAACTAACCCAGGAGGAGAAAGTATGCAGCAAGGATGGTAGCGACTGCTGACATTTGTGGTCTCTTGTTAGGCTGTGCTGACTTATCAAAAAAAAAAAAGAAACGACTGAAACTCCAAAACACAGTACCCACAAGTTTGATGGCTTGATTCTAGATAGAGAACGTCAGGCAACTCTGATAGCTGTTGGGCAGAGGATAGCTGTGCAATGGGATGACTGCCCCCCAACTTTTCTTGTGCATGGTCCCATTACAGTGACTCGCTGCTTCTGTTGAAAGACTACCATAATAAAAAAAAAATTGTTCACTTAGGATGGTGGTGTAGAGGCTGGTCTGTAGAGATGAGGGTGTAGGTCAGCTCCTGGGTGACCACATGGTCGGGTCACCCAGGGGACAAAGAGTTTAGATATTCACCCCCTCCCTGCTCCTCTGCTCCATCACCGGAAATTTGTCCTGCTTACCCCTTAGCTCTAAAAATACACACAGTACCTACACCTGAGGTGAGATGCCCCAAGGAAACGATGACTCCACCATTGATGGTACCGAGGACACCTCAGTGAGGTAAGGAGGGTCATGAGATTCGTCTGTTTGCAGAGGAGAAGATAAGAACCATGGTGATTATTGCTTCAGCAGGGGTTCTTCCTTGGAGAGGGTAGGCAGGGCAGCCTAGGGAAGGGGGGGGCTAGACCTACTGAGAGGAGAGTGGGGTATCAGTGCAGTTGTGGACCTCACAGCAGCCCTTGAGGACTTGGGGGTGCCATCCCCAGCCTCAAAAACCTGACCCTCTTAGAGCAGGAGGACACAAACAGGGGTTCCATGATGGAAGAGAAATTGAATAAACTCATAGACCTAGTAACCAGGGTGGTCATGGCTGTATAGGGCCAGCAAAAAAAGAGGAACCACCCAGAAGGAAGTAGGTACCACAGAGGTGAGCATGATAGTCAGTCAGGCACCATTGTCAGAGGGGCTGAGTACCTACATCAGCCTGGCTATGCTGGTGGGTACTCACTTGACTGAGAAGGTCTGGGAGCAGATTTGTAATAGAAACTATGTTGACATGTTCTCATTAGTTTTCATTACTCAATTGACCTGGAGAAGGTGGTGACCTCGAGACTTGGATATGCATAAGTAATTCACTGGCTCCATGGACCAGAGTGGCCTCTCGCCATGGAGTGGAACATTATCTCACAACCCATACAAGGGCAGGATGGCTGAACATCTGGCTGAAGCAAGTTATTCAATTATGCAATTACAACATGGCAGTCAAGGGGCAAGGGTTGATGCTCAGGGTGGCTATGATACATTAGCTGCCATGTCATGGTTTTCATGGGTTATGGGGTTTATGGACACCCCACATGCTTTAAGGTTTCCAAAGGTCCTTGAAGGTTGGGACAGGAGTCTCACAAAGCAGCCAGATATGCAGTGGCCCATCACACAGGCAATCTTAGTGTGAGTGTGGGAAGCATTGCCAGAGGTCTGCTGGAACTCTATGAAGCTACTTTTTTAGGACAGCCTTTCTATTGGCCTTTTCCATGGTCTCAGAGCTGACGCAGGCAGCCCAGCAAAAAGGGACACTGGGTCTGGGGGACGATGTTGTCACATTGATCCAGGAGTTGGGTTTTGTGCAGCTGCAGTGGAGTAAGACTGACCAGAAGGGCATGAGTCAATGGTGCCCGGTGAAAGCCCCAGTCGGTTCCTCGTGGGACATGTGGCTCAGGTGGGGGCTTACGTTGCAGCGAGCCCAAATGATGGTGAAGTTTTCTTCTGGCACAGTGATGGCAAACCAGTGACTGCCTACCAATTTTGCCATGTCCTGGAGCTAGCAGTCTGCCAAGAGGTAAGGAACACCCAAGAGTTCAACACTCAGTCCTTTAGAATTGGGGTAGCAATGACTGTGCAGAGCCAGAGACTGATTAATGGAGAAATCCGGACTCTGGGGCACTGAAAGTCCCAGGCATTCCTGCGCTACATTCATCTGCATTTGCTGTAATTATTTTGTTTGTCTATTCCAGGTTCCCCAGAGTGCTGCAAGTGCATATAGATCACCAATCATTCTTTCATCAGCTGGGCAGTGGAATGAGTGGCTTGCCAGTCTTGGGGGGAGGGGGTGAAACCTGGCTATCTCCAGGCAGAAAGTGCAAGTGGTTTGGCACATGTGCCATGCATTGGAAGGAACTGCTACCCAGGTTTGAGGGAGAGGCCTGAAGCAGATGATACCCAAATATCCTGTTAATTCACCTCAGGGGTGAGGACGTGGAGTCTCAGAAGGTGATCGACCTTCTACTGTTGATGAAGGAAGGCCTGTTTTCCAAACTTCACTGGTGGCCTAGGACTGTATTCATTTGGTCACACCTAATTCAGCATAGGCAGTGGCTGCATGCAAAGGATGTTAAGGCATTAAATGCAGCATGCATCCTAGAGGTGGGCAAAAATTGCCATTTCTGTCTTAGTGGAGCTTTCGCGAAATTTGGCAACTCTCGCGGAAGTTTCCGAGCTTCTGCCTCTGGCGGATTGGAAAACATCTGAATGTTTGGGGCAAAATGTTACCCTCTTTCACCCTCCCAACCTGTTAATAACCCTCCCTTGGCTAGCAGTCCCTCTCCCCACCTGATACCCACTCCGGTGGCTAGCAGTCCCTCCCTCTACCCAATCACCCACCTGTCTGATGTGTATTTAAAAAAAATGGTGGCGAGCAGTCCCTCCCCACCCGATCACCTGCACACCCAACATGTATTTTAAAAGAAATGGTGGCTAGCAGTCATTACCACAACCCTATCACCTGTCTGGTCCTTCAGGCAGTAGCCACTAGTCACCTCATCATCTAACACCCCCAATCCCTATCCCCCATATAGTAAAATATTGGTGGTGTAGTGAACTCCCCTCCCTCCCTAACCCTGATTACCAGTATTTTTTTTTGTAACTTATTCCCTCCCTGGTGGTCTAGTGACCCCCTGCCCCCCACCTAAAGGTAGTGTCCCACCCCCTCCCCCCATCCTGAATCATAAAGGGCCACTGGCACAGCCCTTCACTCTCTTCCATGTCCGTTAGCCCAACTGAGCTCCCAATGAATGAGCACGTGACTTGGTATGCAACACACGCATTCATTTGAGCTGAGTCGGGCATTTGGCCATGAATGAGAGCATACGGCTATACAGGTGGCCCACTCTGTTTTGGGATGGGGGAGTGGGATGGGACACTACTTGCCTGGCTGGTGGGGCTGTGCAGCCACTAGACCACCAGGGAGGGAATAAGTTGCACACAAACAAAAAAAATACATATTGGGGATCAGGGATAGGAATGGAGGCAAGTAGGGGGCCTCACTAGACTACCAATATTTTACTATATGGGGGATAGGGATGGGGGGTTACATGATGATGTGAGTAATGGTTACTACTGGATTGCCAGATGGGTAATCAGGTGGGGGGAGGAACTGCTAGCCACCGGTTTTTTTTTTAAATACACATCAGGCATGCGGGTGATCAGGTGGGGGGAGGGACAGCTAGCCATCAGTGATTTATTTTATTTCATGGGGAGCTGTGGTTAGGCATGGAAAAATCAGTGCCTTCCCTTGGGGTGTTTATGCTTGGGATAGCAGGCATTTGTAACAGAAAGAATGAGAGTTGATGCTGAATTCATTTCATGAGGTCTTGACAGCACAGTTGGAGCAAGAAGCTTGGGAGAGTCGAATAATGTCCATCCTGTGGTGGATTGAGAGTATAGCAGACTGACGGTGCAGAGGAAAAGGGAAGACAAGTTGAATTCTTTTGAAGGGCTCATCATCTCCATCAGCATGAGGCTAGGAGACTGCACAACTTGGCCCCAGCTGTGGCTGGTCACGGTTCAATCTCATCAAGTTAACCTGCAAGGGTGGCATTGTCAGGTGGGCAGCATCCACTAAACACTTGGCTAAGTGACCTCACCACTCTTGGGGGTTGGTCTACAACCCAGAAGGTACATCTTTCCATGGCATATGAGCAGGTTGTCAATTCCAATGCTGGCAGGAGTGTACGTCCAGAGGTGTCTGCTTATCCTCCCTGCTGCACATGATACTCCAATAATGTTTGTAAAATAAAAGTATGGCTGCAGCCATTTTTCTCCAAGACCTGTATCATTGTGTTTATTTAGGGAAGAGGAAGTGTGGGTACCATAACACAGTTACCACATGCAAACTGTAAAGAAACTAGTGGGCACTGGACACTTCTTTGCGTTGACTTGTACATGTTTCTAGTACGCCTAATTTTTAGCTGACTTAGTTGGCTTGAATATTTCTTTTTATGAGCACTGGAGTCTACCCCCTGATGCTTCATTCCACACTCCATATTCCAGATAGACATCAATGCCCTACCATTTTTTTTTTAAGTTTTTGTTCTTTTTTTGTCAGACACATTTTAAAAAGTCACTTTCATTATAGATAATCACAGGAGCACATATGGGCCTACAGTCTTTCTCTCACTCCTAAGACCTTAGTATGAACTTAGTATAGTGCCTTCACGTTTCATTTTTCCAGTAGTTTATTTTTTCCAGACACACACACACACACACACATTAATCATAATTTCATATTGGCTTATAATCATCACTGATATCACAGGGACTCTGTAGAGAATATCCAGCAAAGAGACCTGGGCTAACTTTAACAAACACAAGACATTCCACATATTTGGACAACAAACAGTTGCACAGATTAGAAGCAACTCTACCAGCTGGGTTGAAGTTTCTCTCAGAGTAGACACTAGTCAGAGGGGAAACTTAAGCACAAAATGGCAATTCAGAACAATGCTAGCCAGATGTTTCTCTTACATTAGCAATATTTCAAGAGTCATCCCAATTGTTGAGTCTTTTAGATAGTCTTCAACCATAGTGGTAATAATATGACCTTGGCTAACACTGGAAGAATTAATGTCTTTATCCGTATCATATAGCCCTGAACTAATGTCAACCTGTTCATCTTTATCATTTGATATTTGTATTGCTGGACATTAGTTTCAGGGGCGTGCCTTTTCAACAGGTTGGGAAATAGAATCTAACGTCATCTGATGGTTTACTTGCTGATGTTTGTGATACCAGAGGAGAAAAAAGGATGCCATGCTAACCTTAAACTGTGGGTCTGACATTATGGCCAAAATACAATTTTCTGATTGTAACACCACTGATATTATGGGGACTGTTCTGGGGATACAGTGTCATGTTTGCTTTTTAACAAGAAAAACAACAGTCCCTTACTCAAGAAATGTTGCCTTCTTTTCTTCTGTTTTGTTCTAAAGTATATCAGGATGATTACATTAACTATGACTGGCCTTGTTTGCTCTCATTTTCAGAGTGGCATCCTCAAATGACTGAAGAACTTGGCATAGCTGTGCTATCAGGGTCCACTGTCTCAAATTGAGTGACACACCCACTTTCCTTATTCAGTAATCCATAGTGTACTGATGCATTCCTTGATGCTGATAAAGAAGCCATTGCACAGTACCATGTAAAAAATAGAATTCCACCTGTTGGCCAACCTCTTACTTTAGCTGATGTTGTGGATGGTTACTGTTCTTTTGTAGCTGCTGCAGTATATTGAATGCTTTGGTGGAATGCTTATCAAGAAATTGATCAAATATTTTATTTGTAACACATCCCATCCCAGAGGCTCTGATCACTGTACATAAAAGCCATAAAAACACATGAACAGAAAAATTACAATTAATAAACATGCAACATAAAACACATTAAAAAAGGTTCCATGTCATAACGGTGATCGTGGAATAGAGATCGCTGTTTGAGTGAGTGTACATTGCTAAAAATAAATTTTGGTGATGTACACACACAGCGAACAGCAAAAGGGCACGTGACACTTGGGATTTTTACTTTTATGTGGGGGGCTGTGCCACCTGCCCCCACCCCTACTAAAGGATTCTCAACTCTGGGGAGGGTGCATGTTGGGGGGGGTGCAAAAGTAAAAAAAAAAAAGAAAATCTTGGACCCTGCACAAAAAACCGAGTGCACCCAGAAATGAACCTGGCACCCTCCCAATCCCAGCCTGTCACCAACTCACCACACCACATAGCCAGCTTGAGAGCCCACCACCATAATACACCCCACAAACCCTCTCTCCCCTTCTGCCTGTCACATGGAGTGGTCCCTCCCCACCTACCCACTGGATGCATGTATACAAAGTGACATCCTGCCGCTACATTCACCTACCCCCCATCCAGTCGCCCCCTGTCAGGTAGCCCTATGGACAGGCACCGTGATTGTCTCCCTTTCTGAAAACACTCAGTCGCAGTCACCATCATCACAGGGTACCATCAAACAAAGCACTATGAGGGGACAAAGTGTTTAACCAGGTGGTTCATAGAAAGCCAGGCAGAACACTGTTAACTTTCCTCACATTATTCTTAGAGTAGCAAAACCTGGTTAACCCTCCCCCTTGCCTAGCTATGTGACTTTCTTTTGTTTTTAATACACTTATGTAATGAAACTAAAGATAAAATCATGGAATGCTGAAGTAACGCAGTAATTTAAATGAAAATGAAACAACTGACAAAATCGGCAAAACCAGCAGACCTGCTTCATGTATGAGTGTGTTTTTACTAATTGCCACAAACAATATAGAAATCAAAATGTTTCACAGAATGAACAAATAGTATAACTTACTCCACAGTGTGTGAAATGGGCTTCTAAACTTGTGACTGTGCAGAGCTGTGACACTGCTTTTCTTTGTTTTGTTTTAATTTATGTTTCCATACTGTTGAGAGGCGGGGTCTGTGTTGGATTAGAGCAGAAGCCAAAATGTCAGAGATATCAAAAAGAGAAAGAAGACTGGACAGATACGGTCTACAAACTGCCTTGTGCGGTACAAGACTACACTAAAGCCAAAATCTCAAAAAAAGAATAAAAATGGAAGTTCTCAATTATCTGACCCTGAAGTGTGTGGAATGCACTTGCCACATTGGAGGGTAATGCACCATGGTCCTCAGGGGAGTCTGGTAAAAAATAACAAGACAATAGAGACCACATTGCAGCTGGAATCCTTATCCTTATCTACACTAACATTATTGCCCCTGCTACACAAGAGAATCATATACAACAACTCATGCTGTTGGAGTCTTCTGAATAAAGTGAAAAGTTCAACAAGGTAACAGAGACTGAATGTATTCATGTCGGTACAACTGCTGCCACTGATAACACCATTGTCTTCTATGCTTAGTCCAGTTACACCCAGCCACTATGAATGTACAAAATGAGGTATATGGATCCCAGAGAGGACTATCACAAGAGGGAAAAATCAACTGCCGCAAGGATGAAATGCCTGTAAACAAGATGGAGATAAATTTAGGTCCTAAGATCCCGGATACTGGCGACAAAGCTGAAAAGCAAATTCAGAAAGTAAATTCATCTGAGCAAGGACTATTAGAATGGGATGAACAAAATGATGTAACAGCTATGGAAAGCACTATATTGATAGAATCTGAGGAATCACATGATGTCTCGTCGACAGTAGAAACATTTCACCTCGGCTCTCACTCTTTGGGTTAATTGTATCCTGTTAAACGCTATTTGCGTATTCGTCAGTGGACTGTGTTTTCCTTTTTAATGTTGCTGGTTGTTATAATTATGTGCCTTCATGATTTTTCTTCATATTCTGGGAAGAAATGGAAGCTGACATGAAGCCAGTACCTCCGCACCACATGCTTCCACAAACCCCCGACAATGCCACAAAACACACTAAGGGCCAGGGGCAGAGTGGCAATCAACATAGCACATAGTCAGCTACTGTAGATCACCTGTCAGAAAAAATCTTCCTGGAGGAGTTTTGGCCATTACAATATTCCATAAAGAATCTAACTGACAAATTAAAATCTTTGTGATCTGACTTAGAGGGACCTAAGCCGCAGTGCTGGCAACAATGAAGCCCAGATGTCTTCATTGGAACACTGGATGCTCATCTGGAACCTGACCTTACCACTATTAGGCAAAGATTGCATAAAATGGATACCAAGCTGGAAGACCTGAAAGGGAGGTCTCTCAGAAACAATTTGATTATATTTGGCCTTCCAGAGGAGGTTGAGAATCCCTCTCCAATACTCTTTACACAGAAACTTCTTGAGAAAATAGCAGACCCTTCTTCTAACAACTCCATCTGTATTGTGGAGAGGGAGCACCACTCACTTCATCTGAAGCCATCATCAGGCTTCTCAATTTTTTGGATAAGCAATTTATTTTGGCCAAGATCAGGGATTTAAAAGAGATTACTTGGGAAGGCAACAAACTTCAGGTCACTCAAGGTCTATCTGTGACTGTCCAGCAGAACCATGCTTCCTTCCATCCTATGGTCTCTCAGAGCATCGTAGCTGGGCTTCAATTTCAGACACTTTATCCAGCGCACTTGTAGTTTTAATTTCTGGCATTTGGCAAGCATTTGATGAGCCCGATCATGCCAAGGCAGAATTGCAAAAATTTCTGCCAGATCTTCTAATCCATGCTGATGGCACAACTGGATTAGAACCTGGTTTGACCTGGGATTGTGGGTTGCAGATGTAAAATGATTCACTGTACTGTCTTTCTTGTTCATCAGTTCTCAATGATTGTGGAATTGCCCAAACTGAGGAAGAACCCCTACTAGTTATTAATTACAATCCAATCTCACTTATTAATGTTGATCTCAAAATTTTAGCAAATATATTACATCAAGTGTGGGACTGGCTTATCAGCAGGGAACAGGGTGACTTTGTATCAGGTAGGTTATCTGCTGACCATCTAAGGAAACTTCTGCACCTTATTTCCACGTCCAGGGACTCTCCTATTCTAGCAGTCCTGGTTTCCTTGGATGCAGAAAAAGCATTTCACAGAATTTCATGGGAGTATCTGTTCAATTTCTTGCTAAGATACTGTACCCCTACTGCTTTTATTCAGTGGATAAATGTTCTTTACACTTGCCCCTCCGCACACATCTTATGTAACGGGGTACTTTTGGAGCATTTTGTTTTGCAGTAAGGCACCAGACAGGGGTGCCCACTTTCTCCTTTTTTTATTTAACTTATTTTTGGAACCCCTTATTAGGAAGATCAATGTCATTCCCTAGATTTCTGGAATTCAGTTTGGCATACAGCATTATGAACTCTCAGCATATGCAGATGATGTTTTATTACAAATTTCCACCCTGGGAGGTTTCTTTAAAGGCTGCATTGGACATTCTTACACGATTTGGTAAAATATCTGGATGTGAGGCAAGAAAGGTTCATTTTGGGTAAGTCCTGTCAAACCAACCTGATAGAATATTATGAATGGATGATAGGTGAGCTGGATAAGGGTCATGTGGTGGAAGTTCTTTACTTGGACTTCAGTAAGGCCTTCAATCTGGTGCCTCATGGGTGGTGTCATTGAGGCACAGGACAAGAAGCATAGGAAAAACCAGAAGCAGTTGTAGAATTCACCAAAAATAATTTATTTACACTAGCAGTATCATAAAATAAATAAACTTGTTCATTATAACTATTTACAAAGACAAAATAAAAATGAAATTTTCTTTAAGTCTCTGTGTCCCTTGTTCTTCCAAATTTCTCTTGCAGTTGCTCATCTGAATGTGTGCTGGATCTTCTGCCTTTGATAGCTTGCAAGGCCTCCGGCCATCGATGATCCTGTCGCTGCATCTCTTCTCTCATCTGCTACTCCTGTCACTGCATCTCTTTTTCTCCCTGCTTCTCAGTCTCTTTTTGTTGTATAGCCCACCATTTGAAAAAGCCCATCAGGCTTTTAGGTTCTGTCACTGCCTATTCTTTTTTCATAGCTTGTGCTGGCTGCACAATCTCAGACTGGACTTCTGTCTCTGCTAGTTTGGTTGCCATTCTCCTGGTAACCACTCCTGGACTTGCTGCTGCAGAATCCATACCTTTCTTTGTGTTTCCCTGGTACTAGGTCCAATACCCACAAACAAAACTCCTGTCTTATAGAGTATGCATGACATAAATCCCACCATATGTCACCAGGCATGTGTTTAGGATAACACAATTTCAGGCAGACCACAAATCAGGTGCATAAAAAAATGCATGGTTACATTTATCATTTTATTTTATCAAGTAAAATATACAGAAAATAAGAAAATTTGGTTAGACAAAATAAATTAGACGACAGCTGCGCTGCTTCAGCAGTGTACAAGGCTCTTTCTTCAGCCTAACAGTATGACAGCACACACTACCAGGAGGTCTTTCACTTTCCTCAGTCTCAGTCTAAAAGCTAATTTCAGAACTGAGTTACAGCTTTTATAGTCTCTCTAGAAGTTAGGAAATTTCCACTCTCCTGTGTATAGGTTCTCAGACATAACAAAAACTTAGCCACTAGATGCCACTGTTGCTCCACAGAGAACAGTTCAGATGGCGGGGACACTTTTCCTTTCAGTGATTTTGATTCAGACTTGTTTGAGCACAGCTCCAAGATCCAGAAATCCAAGAAAGAAAGACAATGCCTGAAGAAACGTTGACAGCAAATGACTGATGGACATAAAGGGTTAAGATATGAAAATGCTGAAACTAAATTGATAACTGATTGTCATTTTCTTTCAGAACAAGCTAACAATGTTTCTCTCCAGGGTTATTTTAAGCAGCTGGGGTGAAACCAGAACAGGGTGGACCACTGTTTAAAAAAATTAACAGGTTACTGTACAGAGTTTGAGTTAAACCTCAGTCACAGGAAAAGATAGAACAATTGGTTATACCACAGAAGTATAGAATAGAATTGTTACAGATAGCACATTATAGTCTTATGGCTGGTCACTCAGGGAGGGATTGCACCCTTGCCAGATCGCTGTGTAGATTTTACTGGCCTGCAATTCATGAAGATGTTGCAAGCTATTGTAATTTCTGTGCTGAGAGTCAGAAAGTAGCCCCAGTCACTAGAAAAGACAAGGTGCCTCTGGTGCCCCTACCCTTAATAGATGTGCCTTTTGAGAGAATTGCAATGGATGTGGTTGGTCCTTTAGACAAACATAAAAAGGGTAATAGAGTTATCCTGGTAGCATGCAACTATGCTACTCAATACCCAGAAGCAGTTACAATGAGTACTGTTACAGCCCCAAAAGTTACAGCAAAGCTTGCCAACATTTTCAGCAGATTGGGCATACCTAAAGAAATTATTACTGATCAGGATAGTAATTTTGGTGCTGCATTGCTTAAAGAGCTGTACAGACTGCTAGGTACTGTATCACTGCCATTAGAACCTCCCCCATCACCCTCAGACAGACGGTCTAGTTGAGTGTTTTAACCAAACCCTAAAATGCATGTTAAAAAGGTTTATAAAAGGGGAAGGGAAAGACTGTAACCAATACTTGCCTTACCTACTTTTTGTTTACAGAGAAGTACCACAGGCATCAAATTGGGTTTTCACCATTTGAAATGCTGTATGGTAGGCAGCCAAGAGGGCCACTGGATGCGATAAAAGAAACGTGGGAAGATAATCCCACACAGAAACAATGTATAGCATCTTATATGTGTGTCCTAAGAAAGAAGCTGGCAAAATATGTTGAAATTGCCCATAGTAATCAGGAAGAGGCCCAAAACAAGCAGGCAATGTATTATGACCATGGGGTAAAAGAAAAAGTTTTTGAGCCAGGTGAAAGGGTTTTACTACTGTTAACCACAACAGAAAATAAACTGTTAATAAAGTGGCAAGGGCCTTATAAGGTTCTTAGACATACTGGCACTGTTAACTACGAGATTGAGACCCCTGACGGGAAAAATCCTACTAAGATGTACTATGCTAACCTCTTCAAAAAATGGGTTGAAAAAATGCTAAAAACTGCTTTGCTGGTTTTACTAGAAACTGATAAGGAAGATATTGATGTAGCTTATGACAGACTGGAACAAACTGTAACTGCTGATTCTGTAAAGGTGAATATTTCCTTAACCTCAGAACAGACTGCAGACATTCGTAATGTGCTAAAGACATTTAACAGTACTTTTTCCATGGTCCGAAGCCAAGCAAAAGGGGTTGAGTACATAATACTGATAAGGAATGCTCTCCCTATTAGGCAAAATACATACAGGTTACCAGAGAGATTAAGAGCTGATGTGATTAAGGAACTACAACAAATGAAAGATTGGGCATCATAGAGGAGTCGAGGAGTGCTTGATCATCTCCCATGGTAACTGTAAATAAAAAAGAAGGGGTGTTAAAATCTGCCTTGATATTAGTAAACTTAATCAAGTGTCAGAATTTGACAGTTATCCTATGCCCAGAATAGATGATTTGGTAGACAGACTGGGGAGTGCAAAGTATATCAGTACCCTCGATCTCACCATGGGTTACTGGCAAATACCTTTAGCTAAAGAATCCAGAGATAAAACTGCATTTGCCACCCCTATAGGATTCTATTAATTCACCACATGCACTTTGGTTTACATGGTGTGCCAGCTACATTCCAATGGTACCAAAAAAGTTTGTGTCTGCTTTTTTCAAGATGTTAGCTGCCTTTCTAAGATATCTTTTACAGCAGACAGCATGTTCCTGCAGGAGAGTTGGGGAGTACAAAATGTTCTGACCTCAGGTCTGACCTTTCCCAATGTGTAAACAAACCTGCAGGTGCCATCTGAACTGTTCTCTATGGAGCAACAGTGGCCCCTAGTGGCTAATTTTATGTTACATCTGAGAGCATATACACAGGAGAGTGGAAATTTCCTAACTCCTAGAAAGACTATAAAAGCTGTAACTCAGTTCTGAAATGAGCTTTCAGACTGAGACTGAGGAAAGTGAAAGACCTTCTGGTAGTGTGTGCTGTCACACTGTTAGGCTGAAGAAAGAGCCTTGGACACTGCTGAAGCAAAACAGTTGTCATCTGATTTATTTTGACTAATTTTATGTTACATCTGAGAGCATATACACAGGAGAGTGGAAATTTCCTAACTCCTAGAAAGACTATAAAAGCTGTAACTCAGTTCTGAAATGAGCTTTCAGACTGAGACTGAGGAAAGTGAAAGACCTCCTGGTAGTGTGTGCTGTCACACTGTTAGGCTGAAGAAAGAGCCTTGGACACTGCTGAAGCAAAGCAGTTGTCATCTGATTTAATTTGACTAATTTTTCTTATTTTCTGTGTACTTTACTTGATAAAAATAAGATGCTATATGCAATGATGCATTTTTATGCACCAGATTTGTGGTCTGCCTGAAATTGTGTTATCCTAAACACACGCCTGGTGACAGGCGGCTTGGGGGAAGCTAACTGGTGTAAGGGTAGGGGCAAAAATGATGAACTGGATTACCAGCTGGCTGAGTGGGAGGCTGCAATGGGTGGTGGTGGGATGGGAGCTCTCAAATCCAAAGCCAGTGATGAGTGAGGTGCCACAGGGCTGTGATGAGACCAGTATTATTTGGGCTCTTCATATCATACATTGCCCATAAGGTGGTGAGCAAGGTAAGTCTGTTTGCAGAAGGCACTAACATGGGAGCAGTGGTGGATGGAGAGGAAGGATGAAAGCATCTGCAGGGGGACCTGAGTAAGCTAGATGAGTGATCAGAGAGTTGGCAGCTGGGGTTCAATGCAAAGAAGTGTAAGGTTATGCACTTTGGGGCAAATAACCCAAGGAAGAATACTGGTTGGGTGGGGTTAAGCTGGAGATCACTAAGGAGGAGAATAACCTAAGGGTAATGGTAACAGGGACCATGAACAATACTGCCCAGTGTAGGAGAGTGTCTGCAAAAGTGAACAAAATGCTGGGGTGCATAGAGAGGGATTTTTCATTCTGGTGAAGAGAGGTGATTGTGCCCCCCTACAGGTTGTTAGTAAGGCTGCACTTGGAGTACTGTGTGCAGTTTTGGAGACCATACCTAAAGCATGATATCAGGAGGGGGTGCAGAGCAGGGCAACAAAGATGATATGTGGAATGGATGGGAGATACTATGACAGCCAGCTGGGAGACCTGAATATGAACACCCTGTAGGATAGAAGTGACAGGGGACATGATAGAGACATTCAAGTATCTGAGGGGAATCAATAAGGATGGAGCAGCTGGGGTCTTTAAGCTAAGGAAGGGGAGGGACACCAGGGGGCAAAGGCTACGAATGGGGGGAGGTTTAGGAGAGAAATGAGAAGACAGTATTTCACAGAGAGGGTGGTAGCAAAATACAACACACTGCCAGAATGGGTGGTGTCATGTAAATCTATGAATAGCTTTAAAAGGGCATGGGACAGGAAGCCGGGGAGAGTGAGGGTGGGGGAGGTGGATGGCGGCAGTGGGATGACAAACGGGAGGGAGGTGGGGCAGCTGCAAACTACGGGTGCAAGCTACACACTCGAGCAGCTGTAGATTGATCAGGTGGTCTGTTTCTGCTAGCACATTCATATGTTTGTATCTAATTATAAACTTAACCTACCCAAGACAGAAATCATGCCTTTAAATGCATTGGCAATGAGGGTTAGTGTAGAGAACCTTGATTTGGTTTGAGTCACAGACAAGCTACAGTATCTCAGAATTTATCTGAGCACATCTCTGTCCAAGTTGAAACAGTATAATTTGGACCTTGATATCACCCAAATTAAAGGTGATCTTGACAGATGGACACATTTGCCCATATCCCTTTGGGGTCGATTAAGTATAATAAAAATAAATATACATCCACGTATCCTCTACCCCCTCACAATGCTTCCTTTGGCTTTGTCACAATCATGGTTTCTTCAACTCAATAGAATGTTATCTAAGTGTTCTGGGTGTGGAAAACCGCCCCGAGAGCATTCCAAAACTTATGCGATCTCAATAGTTGAGGGGGTTAAAAGCATCTCATTTTTTTCTTTATTATTGAGCCATACATATTTCCAGAATTTTCAGTGGCATAAAGAGATACCTTGGGAACAATCTACCTCATACAGTATTTCACTTTTTGTTTAGATATAGAGCATTGCTTATGTACCCAACATGGCTTGGATATATAGGCCTTATTATATATTCCCCATAAAAGACTTCCACGTGCTTTGTGGGAGACTCCTATTGAATGTCATTCAGGGTCCATCAACAGCTTACCTCTCTTTTTGGTCTGAACCCCTTAAAGGACACTACCCAACCTTTAGTTGGTAACCCAAATTTTTAAATTGTGGGTCGACCACTGACACATACTTTCTGGCCATACAAGGATATTAATATTGTGGATAACCTGTTGCAGGAGGGTAAGGTACTCACTTTTCAGAAAGTAAAAAACAAATTTGGGTTGCCTATGTCCCTCTGTTTTAAATATCCACAGTTATGCCATATGCTCCTTCGGTATTATGGTACTGGGTATTGATATAATTCTTACGGGTCTCTAGTATCTAAGTGGGTGGAAATGGCACCAGTGTTTCATGCCATTTCTTATTATTATAATAAACTTGGTGAAACACACTTGCAGCTAGAACCTGACCTTGTTTATTATTGGGATCAGGCTGTTCCAATATTCAGTGGTTCACATAACTGGCTCCAACTTTGGCATAATGGGCCAGATATTCAAAAGGGTTGCACCATGGGCAATAGGGTTTCACCTGCGCAAGTCCGAACTTGCTCCATTCTGCAATATTCAGCAGGAGGCAGTTGCACCACAGAAAACATGCTGAGCAACAGCACAATGCAAATGAATGCATGCTGAACTGGAGGGGGAGGAACCATGCATAAACTGCACAGCCCGATATTCAGCCAGGCTGTGCAGAGTTGTGCCGGCGCAACCCCCAACCAGCGTCTGCACAACTTTGAGCCAAAAAAAAAAGGCTCAAGTCGAGGGCCACCCACAGGTGAGCTGCTGCATTGCAGGGCACAACACAGCAGCTGCCACCTGTGGCTGGCCCTCATCCCACTCCCTGTGCCCCCTGCAGCTCGATCATGGGCAAAGAGTGTAAAATCCCCACCACCCCACTGGACGACGTGGGCATAGCTAACCCCCACCAGCCTAATCACGGGCAGCAATGTATCTCCCAGACACATCCCTGGTGGTTGAGTGGACCAAAAATCCGATCACGGGATGTAGTTATAAACACCCCCAAACATAGCCCTGGTGGTCAGTGGACTGGAAATCCCGATCGCGAGTTTAGTTGTAACCACACCCCACCTAGACATAGCCCTGGTGGTCCAGTGGACCCGATAAATCCCTGATCACGGGATGGAATAATTAAACCCCCAAACATAGCCCTGGTGCCTGGTGTCCCCCACCCACCCACCCACGGCCCACCCCCGCTCCCCGGCGGCGGCGGCGGTAGCATCCCCACCCCTGCCGCCCTGCCGCCTGCCGACTGACGTCGAGCGAGCTGCACGCTATGGCAGAGCAAGAGCCAATGGGCATGTAGCCCATAATCGACAAGACAGCCAGTTTTGTGAATGAATGTATTCATTCACAAATCTGGACTGTGGTACTGGTATGGACTGCACGCCCATTGGCTTTTGCCTGCACCAATGAGCGTGCAGCCCCACCAGGCAGTCAGTCAGTGGGGTGGCGGGTGGCAGGCGGTGGGATGCTGCTGCCCGCCGCTGGGGGGAGCGTGGTGGGGTCATGGATGGGTGGGGTGGGGACACAGGCACCAGGGCTATGTTCGGGGGTTTAATTATTCCATCCCGTGATCAGGATTATCGGTCCACTGGACCACCAGGGCTATGTTGGGGTGTGTTTACAACTACATCCCACGATTGAGATTTTTGGTCCACTGGACCACCAGGGATGTGTTTGGGGGGGAGACACATTGCTGCCCATGATCGGGCTGGTGGGGGGGATTTAAGCTATGCCCATGATCTGGCCAGTGGGGGATGGGGGGATTTTACACTCTTTTGCCCATGATCAGGCTGCAGGGGGCGTTGGTCCCTGACGACTGCTGCCTGGCAGGGTGCCAGGTGCAAGTCCTCAGGGATCGGCGCACCTGCATGCTAATGGCATGCAAATGGGGCCATAATCAGATGCAAATGGCCCTCCCCTGTGCCTTGCATGAATTATGGCCGCATTTGCATGTCACCTTTTGAATATCAGGATTTTGCGCATGGCGCAATGGTACTTGCGCCACTGCAAGTTGAATGTTCCACTCTGACCACTTGTGGTGGCACAAGTTCCACTGTGCCATGCACAGTGGCTGTGGCCGGGGAGTGATATTCAAAGGAGTTGCTCAAGGGTGCAACTCCTTTGAATATCGCTCTGGCCACAACCCTGCACAACTATTTTGTGCAGCGCAAGGGCTTGCTCCACAAAATAGCGCAGTTTGAATATCTGTGCCAATATGTACAGCTACTTAAAAATGGGATCATTAACATCTTATGCAGTTTCAGATTTTTCACAATCTCTATTTTATCCCACTCAAACTGCATAGAATGGGTAAAATCCTGTCAATGATCTGTTCTAGATGTAACAAGGAATGGGGCATGTTACTGCATATCCTACGGGAGTGTGAGAAAACAATGCCTTTTTGGGAGGTCATAATGAAGCACCTGGATCCACTTCTTGGGGTTGGAAACAGCTTTTTCTCACACTACATGTTTTCTGGGGGAATTGGATGATGTTTTACAGGGAAATCAAAAACTTCATATGGCTTTAATATCAACCTGTGCAAAAAAGGTGATATTGAGACACTGGTGTGAGCAAACCACCCCCAACTATATAGAATGGCATAGAGAGATTCTCTTCACCTTGCAAGTGGAGCAAATCATTACTAGTCTAACAGATTGTCTTGACAGATATGTAAAGATCTGGGAACCTTTATATACTTTGCTAACACTTGTGGCTTATGAGTAGAGATGCAATGAATTAAAATTTTACTGGCACAGTGCCCATGAAGTGGGCACTTCACATTGTCACTCCGCTATGCGGAGTGGCCATTGCAAAAGGCTCACTTAAACCTTGTAATTATTGCTTTGCATTGCCATTCTGCCTTAACACGAAGTAAGGCAAAGTGACAACAATATTGGCAGCCCTTCACACACACAGTCACCAGAATTAATGTGCATCCTCAAAATGCTCTTGATGTGTCCAGAAAACTCCCCATTGCTGATAGCGACAAAGTGAAATGAGAGCAAAAGAAATGCAAAGTTTTCCAGAATTAATGACGCACTCAGACGTCATGCGTTCAGTATTATACCATGGACATAAGATAACAGCCAATTAAATCATCAGATTGGCAGTTTACCACTGGTGTAAATCCTCTGATAATCAATGGCTGAGTAAATAAACATAATCCAAATCATCTGCAGCATAACAATAAATATAATAAAAATAAAAAAAAGCAACCTCTTCAAAAGTTGCATTTTCTCATAGTAAAAAAAAAAAATTAACCTTGGTATAATTACAATAAGCCACTTGGAGGATGTGGGTTATCAGGGGATTTACTATGGTTGGTCAGGATTTACCCACTGGGCTGTGCCTCATGGGCAAACCACTCCAGCCAAGGTAAATCGCCTGATAAGCCACACCCCCTCATGGCTTATTGCTTAAGTCACACACAGTAACCAGAATTAAAGTGCATCTCCAAAATGCTACTGTCTTGTATCCAAAAAATTCCCCAGTGCTGACGAAGTGAAATGACAGTGTAACAAGAAATGCTAAGTCTCCCATAATTAGTGGCGCACTCAGTCATGCACTCAGTGGTCACACGCACAGTCACCAGAATTAATGTGCATCCCCAAAATGCTACTGTTTTGTGTGAGAAAATTCCCCAGTGTTGATGAAGTGAAATGAGAGTGTAACAAGAAATGTGAAGTATCCCAGAATTAATAGCACACACAGTCATCAGAATTAATTTGCATCCCCAAAATGTTGTCTTGTGTTCAGAAAATTCCCCAGTGCTGATGAAGTGAAATGAAAGTGTAACAAGAAATGCAAAGTCTCCCAGAATTAGTGGTGCACTCCGTCATGCACGCAGTGGTCACACACAGTCACCAGAATTAATGTGCATCCCCAAAATGCTATTGTCTTGTGTCCAGAAAATTCCCCAGTACTGACGAAGTGAAATGAGAGCATAACAAGAAATGCAAAGTCTCTCAGAATTAATGGTGCACTCCGTCATGCATGTAGTGGTCACGCAGTCACCAGAATTAATGCGCATCCTCAAAATGTTACTGTCTTATGTTCAGAAAATTCCTCAGAGCTGATGAAGTGAAATGAGAGGGTACCAAAAATGCAGTCTCCCAGACTTAATTGTGCACTCCATCATTCTTGCAGTGGTCTCACACACACAGTCGCCAGAATGTATGTGCAGCTACAAAATGCTACTGTCTTGTATCCAGAAAATTCCCCAGTGTTCACAAAGTGAAATGAGAGTATAACAAGAAAAGTGAAGTCTCCCAGAATTAATAGCACACTCAGTCATGTGTGCAATGGTCACACACAGTCACCAGAATTAATGTGTATCCCCAAAATGCTACTGTCTTTTGTACAGAAAATTACCCAGTGCTGATGAAGTGAAATGATAGGGTAACAAAAAATGCAAAGTCTCCCAGAATTGATGGCACACTCAGTCATGTGCGCAGTGGTCACACACAGTCACCAAAATTAATGTACCTCTCCAAAATGCTACTGTCTTGTGCCAGAAAATTCCCCAGTGCTGATGAAGTGAAATGATAGGGTAACAAAAAATGCAAAGTCTCCCAGAATTAATGGTGCACTCCATCATGCATACAGTGGTCACACACAGTCACCAGAATTAATGTGCATCGCCAAAATGCTACTGTCTTTTGTACAGAAAATTACCCAGTGCTGATGAAGTGAAATGAGAGTGTAACAAGAAATATGACGTTTCCCAGAATTAATGGCACACTCAGTCATGTGTGCAGTGGTCACACACAGTCACCAGAATTATTTTGCATCCACAAAATACTACAGTCTTGTATCCAGAAAATTCCTCAGTGCTGACAAAGTGAAATGATAGGGTAACAAAAAATACAAAGTCTCCCAGAATTAATGGTGCTCTCTGTCATGCACACAGTGGTCACACACAGTCACCAGAATTAATATGCATCCTCAAAATGCTACTGTCTTGTGTCCAGAAAATCCCCCAGTACTGACGAAGCGAAATGAGAGCATAACAAGAAAAGCAATGTCTCCCAGAATTAATGGTGTACTGCAAATGCACAGAGAGACATTAAGATTGTGCTGCACACTCAAGAGATGCAGACACAAAGGCACTACAACACCTAACCAGTGCTCGCAAGTCACAAATCCAAATCTGGAAAAGAATACCTTTTGCCAGTTTGGTGGGGAGGGTAGTGCATGGCAGTAATAGTCCACTACCAGTAAAGATACCACAAAGCAGAATAAAAAATTCATGCAGGTGCAGTGGATAGCAGATTCACACTGCTGCAATTACTCTGTGGCATAATAAAAGGTGTCTGATCTAATGGCATGCATCGTTCACACACTCATACACACTACAAGTAATGCATAGCAAATTGAAAACCTTTGGTAGTATAACCAAATGTTTTAAACAAATTGAAATTATACACTGCTGTACCATAACAATCAGCAAAAGAAGTCGAGAATTACTAAAAATGTTACTGTGTGTACACTAACACAATTGTACAAGAAAAATATAACCAAATCAGAAAGACTGCCTTTTTCTCCCAGTTAATCAACTACACCACAGATATGCCCTTCCCCCAAAGCACACTTTACAGTACCCAAACTGACTGTTCTAAATTAACATTCAAAATCCACACACAAACAATAAACACTCGATGATACGAGCTTGAAGGGTTTCCTACAATCGATATACTAAATTGTGAGCAACAAAAATAGCTAAAGAAGGCTTTTTTAACAGCTTTTAGAGGATTTGAATTGCAAAGCTGTGAGAGGAAAGTGTCTCCATCTTCCACTACACACACACACTACACAGAACTGAGGCTGTACAGAATGACCTAGAGCCCATGTGACCTGCAATCTCAGGATCTACTGCAAAATTCACCTTTGGAGCTCAAAAATGAGGTGAAGTGAGTTGAAATACATTGATTTCAATAAATTTCACCTTAAAATTGGTGGAGAAGTGGTTTGGGGAAGGCGGAATAAAGCAAAGTCATTGTTTTCAATGAACTTTGTGTTTCCCATTATAATGCAAACTAATCCACTTCGCATTGCGGGTACTGCGTGGATTCCATGTTACTCCATGAATCACTTTGCAGAATAAATTTCGGCCACTTCGCCCACCACTGCTTATGGGGGTCTTAATGTTTTAACTTTTTTAGTTGTATAATCTATAGGCTAGAGGTTTTTCCCTAAGCTACCTTTCCTTGCTTTTTTTTGTTTGTTTGTTTGTTTTTTTGCTGGTTATTTTCTACTTTTTATGTTCCTGGACCATTAGGTCTGGCTCTTACAGTTGGGGGTTTTCATTAGTTCTGACCATGTATGAATTAACAAGATGCCCATAAATGTGAAGTGTGACATATGCTTTTGTATGGGCTTAAAATGGAGTGTCTTTGTCTCCTCCTATTTAAATGTGGGTTAGATCCTTTTTCCTCCTCTAGATTGGGAGTTGGGGCAGGAGACAGAAGGGGGGAATTGGTATTAGGGTTGTTTAAATCTCCTGATTATGTTCTTGTACACTGTATTGCATTTGTTCTTATTGTTATACTTATCTTGTTAAATTACTCTGCACAATGGTACTCTTCATTTTTGGTTGCAGTTTTATGTACCAAATGGTGATTTCATCAAGTTTATTCAAATTGAAAAAAAAGAAAGAATCTGAATCTGTCTTAAAATGTAAGGATACATTATTAAATGGTATACCAGGAGATAATGTACAGACCCAAAATATTGCTAATGAATTAGTGTTACTTTCCATAACTTACATTGAAAACATTATGGAGGGAAAAGTATCTGAGAGGCTTGAAAATTGGCCTGAGATGCAAAGCACACTGTTACAAGATGAACACATATAGGACAATACCATGTTTAAAAAGGGTCAAAATCTTAAACTAAATATACACAGTTTAGAAAAGACCACAGTTCCAAAACAAAGTGTAGCAACCAAAAGTGCATTGCTTTATGACATCTTCAATAAAAAGGGGGTAGGGGACTAAGAGCTCTCCAGTAGAGCTTAAATATATGGAAAATGGAAAAACAAATCCATTAATTAAGCAACATATCTGACAACAAAAACAACAACAACAAAATTAAAAAAACTTGATTTATTGCAGCAAGAATATTTACTTAAAGGTGCTAAGTCAAAGCACCATGAAGAAAATAAAAACGAAAATGTAGCCAGAACGATAAAAAAAATGGGATGCAAGAGGTGACAAATAGGTTAGGTATTATTATGTCTTGAGAAACTGAAAATGATAATTTGGAAAGGAATCAGCAATTAGAGATGAACAGAAAGGAGCATCAGAAGGAGAAACAGAAGATGAATTTGATTATTACCCAACTAGAACGTATTCCAGAACTGATTATATTTTATGTGATAAACATTTGTATAAAGATATCATTTATATTCAAATTATTCAAGCAAGTATTTCAGACCATTCTTTAGGGCAATGTACTTTTACATAGAAACATAGAAATTGATGGCAGATGGGGACCAAAGATCCATCTAGTCTGCCGTGAGCCCTACCCCCCCCTTTAGGATTTCTGTGAGAACATCTCTGTGTCTGTCCCAAGCTGCTTTTGTCCCAACAAAGGACAAAGTATGAAATAGATGCTGGACCTTCAATAATGCCTTACTTTGTAATTAAAATGTTATCGAAAGGATAAAAAAAATAATATTTTTAAGTATTTCAAGTATACTGGTGTAAATAATATAAAACATATTTGGGACCCATTGAAAGGCTGCAATATGAAGCCATATAATAATGGAAAATGTTGAAAAAATTATGCACAATCAATGTAGAAAGACTTAGTTGGTATTCTGCCACTAATGATTACAATTTAATGAATTAAACAGACCAAATATGAAGTAAGTTAATATATCTTTGCCCAGATATTCCAAAATGCACCCAGGAGGTGTGCAATGGCATGTGCAGTGCAATGTAGATATGCCAGGGGAAAACAGATGCCATATTCAGGTGATGCGCCACCGACATGTGCTGGCACAAAGCACACCAAATATAGCAATGTTATGCTTCTGTGCAACCAGACATGTGCAGGCATAACCAGGAGTGTGCAGGAGCAAGCAAGGATGCAGAAGCCAGCAGGCTGAGCAAGCACAATAGGCAATAGGGGAGCACAGGCAGGGCTGTACAGGAGCAGAGTATCACACCAGCACAGCCAGACATAAACCACAAGGGCACACTAGCCAGCATGCATCACAGGGGCACTGGGTGATGGCCCAAACAGGATGCTATGTCACAAACAGCAATACAAGGCACAAGGCACACCAACCCACCAACCCTGAAGGCACGCCCATGGATAGGCCAATGCCAGTGCACCACCAACACAACCCTGACAGGTGGAGATGCAGTGGACAGTGGCACAGCCATGGTGCCAGGACACCACACATACACAGAGGACAGCAGAAAAGGGAGAGGGAGGCACATGGGAACCAGGAGCAGATGGCCTGCAACCCGGCAAGACAAGGGCACTGCACCACAAGGCACACTGGCAGGGGCATCACAGCATGCAGATGGAAGGGCAGCACAGGCAGACAAGGACAAGCAGTGCAGAACAGTGCACAAGGTAGGGTGTGACCCACTGCCCATGGCCACGCAGGAGACAGGGACATGGCCAACAGACCCAGCACACACAAGGGCACCACCCAGGGGACACTGCAGTGAGCCAGCAGGGGACACATCCATGGACATGAATAGACACCTGCAGCACAACACAACATGCCACCTGCAAAGGAAACTCAGACACAGTCATTGTAGAAAAATAACAGCACTTTAATGAGCAAACAAAAACAAAGGTGTGCCAAGAGGGCACCCAGGAACTGCAACAGGGGAAACACAGGGGAGGCAACAGTAGAAGCAGGGGACAGGGACTGGGTGAAGGTACAGTGGTGTGGAAGGATGACCCAGCAAACAGGGGTTGGGCAGGGGATAACCAGGGAACAATAGTGCTATGTGCACAGATCAGTGCCACTGGACCCTCAGCATTGCCTGCAGCCTCTGCACCTCATGGCTCAGTAACTCTATAGCTGCCAGCTGGTGCCTCCCCATGCACAACAGCATGGACATCAGTTGGTTGTTCCAGCACAACAGTCTGGGCATGACGTGGAAAGCCCCCACCAGGTGGGATGGATGACGTCTCCTGGCCTGAGGCCCGGCCACACCTCGGGGAAGGGACAGAACAGGTGATAAGTTACATGCCATGAGGAGGCCAGGCCCACCCACCTGTGTACAGCAGAAAGTGATTACACCCACCAGTGGATGGACCCCCAAGGGCATGTGCATGGAGGACTGCAACAGTCCACCATGGCACACCCACAGTGGGACGGCGAGGCCACCCGAGGTGACATGCACACACAGCAATACAGTGAATGCCACTGTGCAGGTGCACATCACACAAGGTGGCCTGCAAACACCCTGCAGCAATCACACACCTTGGGGTGCAAGCACATTGCCCCACCCCAACAGGGCAGCACTGTTGTGCCACCACACAGAGAATGCATGCATGATGCCCACGCACACAACTCAGCATGACACTGGCCTCAGGGGAGGGCACCCACCCATGCAGTGGCCAAGTATGGCGGCATTGCCCATGACTGGACTCCAGCATCCGACAGAGCCCCACAGATGCATGGTATGACATGCAGCACATGCTTACCTGGCCATCCCTGTGCCAGTGCACCCGGGTCAACCCCATCATGCTGCTGTCTGTCCACAGCCGTGGCCACCCTGGCCATCCTGTGGTCCTCTGGTCCTGTGGATGGAATAGAGAGACAGACACGGACATGAGTGGTATATCATGCACCACCTCCAACCCCATGCACACTACTGGCATGGCACAGGCTGGTACACTGCCCAGCAATGGGCTCAGGTGCCTGGACAACAGCAACACACACCACTGAGGTGCATGTGGCAGTCATACAGGACACGCAGCACCCATCAGCACAATGCCCCCCCAGGTGGCTGCACACACAGCGCACCTGGCAGCAGAGTACAAGGTCTCTACTGGCATGCACAGTGGGTGTGGACACACACCTGGCTGTGGCATGGCACCCCATTGCACCCTCACCTGCAGCCTGCATAGACGTCCCAGATCCTGCCGACGCAGGTCACCATACCTCTGCTGACACTGCTGTCCCAAGCGCAGCACACCTGTGCAGTGCTCAAGGCCTGCCGCCACCTTGTCCCACACCTGGGACCGCGGCACCTGAAGATCTGCATTCCTGAACACCTCTGCCCATAGGGCTCCACCAGGGCAATGAGGTTGCATGTCTCCACCTCTGACCAGTTCACAGCATGCCGTGCAAGATTTCCGGAACCTACCATATTGCACTGAATCTACCAGTCGTGATGCGAGTGCTGTGGCCTGCACTGTATGCACATGGTAATGCTCATTTACCATGCGCAATAGTGGGCTAATGTATGCGACCGCACAGCACACAGATTCATGATTGATATGCGTAGTAGTAGCCTATTGCGCAGCACTGCATGTGCACACCACGACATGGCCTGGTGAGGGCACGGGATCATGTCCATGGCCCTGTAGACAGCATGCATGACCCTGCACAATGGTGTGCAGACCCTGGCCATGCTCTGTCAGGGCATGGTGCTGCTGTGAAATGGGATCTGGCAGAGCGGTGTGCCTGGATGCATGGTAGGTGCCCGGAGCAGCATACACAATGGGGAGCATCATGCAACACACATGGCTGCATGACAGAACACTGGATATGGCTCTGCTGATGGCACACATGTGCACTGCATGGCTGTGCACTGTGCATGCACCAGACACACGCTGCATTGATGTTCTGGCGTATTCCCATTTCGCAAGGTGCAATATTACAATATTCATCTGGCATATGCAAATAACCTCATGAGGCAATGCATGGTGCTGTCGGGCTCATTTGCATCGCATTGTGGTTGTGCAACAGCTCATTTGCATGCATTGTGCCCTAAACATGCCATGCCACAGCACAGGCCACTGACAAGTAGTGCAGCCATTGAGGTAAGCAGATGCACACACAGGGAATGGGATAGCCATGCTGACAGAGCACCACAGCTCCTGTGTGGGCTTTCAAACTGCTGACAGGTCTGTCCTTTGCTGTCCACAGGTAGCATCATGTCTGAGGTTGAGGGAGCGAAGGAGCAGGGGCCTGCATGGAGGTGCAGGCCCAATTTCACAAAGGAGGAACAGCAGGCCCTGTTTGAGGCTTACCTCGACAGGGAGGCATTGCTGAATGGTGCCTCGGGTACCCCACTAGAATGGTTGGCCAGGTTGAATGCGGTGGCCACCTATGTAAATGCCCATGGGAAACATCAGAGGTCTGCACAGGAGTGCAAGAAGAAGGTGGGGACTGACAGACATTGCATCAAGGAGAAGGTGGTGGCTATAAGGGCATCCCACAGCAGGATAGGCAGGGGACTCAGTGCTGCCTCTTCACTGTCGGCGATGGATGAGCTGGTGGCAGTGACCTTCAGCCATACAGCCATTGTGGGCATCCCAGGTGGATGACTCCAGGCAGGTGGCAGCCCCTCACTGCACTGTGAGACACTGTGTGGCACCGGGGGGGGGGTCAGTAGCCACTAAGGTCAGGATTGGTACATGTTCTTATCAGTGGTGTTGTAGTTCCGTTTTGGACTGTTGTATGGATGGGTGGGGAGGAAGTGGGGGGTTGGACAGGGAGGTCTATGGTCGCTTCCAACAACTTATGATGCATGTTCAGCTCTGGAGTGGCAGGGGAGAGGAGGGGGGAAGGGCTTGTGAGGGGGATACTGGGAGGTGAGGGAAGGACGGTAATCAGAGAACTCTACACAAATTCACACAGGCAGATGGGAGTTCAAGTGCTACAGTACAAGTCACATTAAACTGTTCCCGCAACTCACTGGTGTAGCATTGTTCAGTGAGTTTCCTAATCTGTGCACGGTTTAATTCAATGAATTAGTAAAAGGTTAGTATCGGTTTGCATCTAGCTGTTATGTACTCTAAGCTTTATTTTCAGCAGAGTGCTTATGAGTTTCATTTCAGAAAGCAGACTAAACAATTCTTAAGGAATGCTGTGATATTTATAAACAATGCCATGAAAATGCAGCTACTGCCATTTCACTAAACAGTTACAAGCGAGTTGAATAGGCAGTGAAGAATGGTTGGAAAATAGTTGAAAGCTTCAACAGTTTGAGTTGCCACACCAGTAGCATAACAAAAAAAAAATGCTACACCAATGAGTTGATGGAATGTGACTTGTACTGTACATACAGTTAATTTCAGTTATAGGTATCACATTTAAATTTATATCCTGGAATATTCAGGGGGCAAATGAAAAGCAAAAGAGGTATATGGACCTACGCCACCTTAAAAAATACCAGCCTGACATAGCTTTCCTCCAGGAAACACACCTTAAGCATAAGGATATCCAGTACTTCCGCAGAGAATGGGTTGGACAGGTTTTTGGGTTAGGGATGAGTAACAAAAAGGGCAGCATTGGAATCTTGATTTGTTGAGGTGTCCCCTTTCAACTACTAAAAGAATGTGGAGATCCAGAGGGACGACTCTTGTTGCTCCAGGGGCAACTGGACCTAACTCAGATACTTTTAGTGGGGATACATGGACTCAACGTGGACTCTCCTGTTTTTCTCTCATCTTCTGTCTTACCTATTACTTTATTCTTATCTCCCAATTATACTTGGGGAAGAGTGGAATTTAATTTTTCACCCAGACCTTGACAGGTCAGGATTCTGCCACAAGCGGCTCTCGCTGGCCCAGTGAGGGCTATGAGATCTCATGGATTCGTTGGGGCTTTGGTGACCTGTTGTGCATCCTTCATCCAGATGACAGACAATATACTTTCTTCTCAGCCCTCCACAAATCATATTCCAGTATTGATAACTTTTTGATTAACCTGTCTGGTTTGTCGGGTCTTCTCACCTGCAATATTCTTCCCACCGTGATCTCCGATCATGCTCCAGTTTACATGGAACATTCTCTTAAAGGATTAGAAGATCAGGACAGGGCCTGGTGACCTCACTCTGTCCTTCTGAGCGATACTCATTTTGTCATGGCTCTTACAAAATTCATCGAAACATTCTTTATGGAAAATGAGGGGTCTTTTTCATGCTTGGATCCACTTCACCTCTAAAGCCAAGAAGCAGCAGGTGGAAAAAGTGCTTTCTCTGCTGACCCAAACCTGAAACTTAGAACATTGCCTCTCCTCTACTTCTGATCAGGACAATTAGAGATGGGCAAAGTGGCTCCAATTCGCTCCGCAAAGTGATTTGTGGAGTGAAGGTGAATTTGCAGAGTGCTCCGCAATGCGAAGCGGAGTACTTTGCATTATAATGGTAATGCAAAGTCCATTGAAAACAATGGCTTTGCATTACTCTGCCTTTCCAAACCACTACTCCACCAATTCTTAAGGCTAAGTACATTGAAAACAATGTACTTCTCCTCACTTTCCCTCATTTTTTAAGCTCCAAAGGCAAATTCTGCAGTCATCCATGGGATTTCAGGCCACATGGGCTCTAGATTGTTCTGCACAGCCTCAGTTTGTGGTAGTGAGTGTAGGAAGCTGTAGAAGACAATCTGCTCTGAGAGATCTCTGCAATTCAAACCTTCTAAAAGCTATTAAAAAAGCCTTTTGGAGTCTTTTAATTTGCTGAAACTTTAGTTCATAGATTATAGGAAACCCTCCTGTGCTCATATCATCGAGCGTTTATTGTTTGTGCGTGGATTTTGAATATTAATGTCAGTGTCAGTGGCTCAGTAGGTAGCATACTCGCCTCTGAGGCTGGGAGATCAGAGGGCTGTGGGTTCAGTTCCCACATCTGGCACTTGGGTTAATAGCCCAGTACTGACACTGTAGTGCAGCATGAGAGGGGTGCTGCTCTTCTGAGGTGCCGTCTTTCGTATGAGACGTTAAACCGAGGTCCCATCTGCCTGGATTGGTGGTAGTTCAGGTGGATGTTAAAGATCCCATGGCACTTATCGAAAAGAGTAGGGGAATTTCCCCGGTGTCCTGGCCAAATTTCCCTCATTCACTAAAAATACCATCAACAGCTTAATCTGGTTCAAGGTCAGTTGGCATGCATCTGTATTCCACCTCCTCCGGGTCATGCCTGAAAATAGGCAGGATTTGTCTAGTGCACTTACCCGGTCAACAAAAGCTAAATAAATAATAAATAAATAACATTCAGTTTGCGTATTGAGAGACAGTGGAAGTGTGCTTTGGGGGAGGGGCGTATCTGTGGTGTAGATAGATTAACTTGGAGAAAAAACATTGCTTTTTGTTTTGGTGATATTTTTCTTGTATAACTGTGTTAATGTACACACAGTAATATTTTCAATAATTTTTGCCATTTTTTTGTTGATTGTTGTGGTGCAGCAGTGCATAATTTTAGTTTGTTTAAAATATGTGGTTATATTACTGAAGTTTTCAATTTGCTGCAAATTACTTACTGTGTGTGTGTGTGTGTGTGTGAGTATGTGTGCGACGCATGTCATCAAATCAGACACCTTTTATTGTGCCACATAATAATTTCAGCAATGTGAACCTGCTATCCACTGTAGCTGTGTGATTTTTGTACTTCTTTGTGGTATCTTTACTGGTGCTAGTACTAGTGACTGTTACTTCATTAGTGAAGTACACTGCCCCCGGGCCCACCTCAACCGGCAAAGGTATTGTTTTCCAGATTTGAATTTCTGATGGTGAGCACTGGTTAGGGGTTGTGCCTTTGCATCTGCATCTCTTCAGTGCACAGCACAATCTTAATCTGTCTGTGCATTTGCATCTCTTTAGGGCCCAATCTCCATCTGTAACTTAAGTCACAGTTGTTTCTTTGGCTTCCCTTCATTGTACTGGACAAGTGTGGTGCATAATTCTGCATGAACATTGTACTCATTAATATGCATTTTTAAGTCAGGACCATCATCACGAATCACTCGTGATACAAATCACGTTCTTTATCATCACGGTCACAAATGCAGTCACAAATCACTATTCACAATCACATCATGAATCACAACATTAATTGTTTCACTAGTTACTTGGCTGTATTGTAATTATGTTTTGTAGTATCTCTCCAGGCTTCGCCACCCTGCCATTGTACTCATTAATGAGCGTTTTTAAGTCGGGAAGTTTGTGCTACAGCTCATCAGAGAAGTACAGCCATAGGCATTCTCATTCCCAATTCAGTTTCATACTGGTTATCTCACATCGTCGACACCAAATCACATTCTTCATCATCACGGTCACAAATGCAGTCACAAATCACGATTCACGATCAACGTCACAAATCACAACATAAATTTTTTTACTAGTTACTTTGATGTATTGTAAGCATGTTTTGTAGTATCTCTCCAGGCTTCACCACTCCACCATTGTACTCATTAAAAAGCATTTTTAAGTTGGGGAGTTTTTGCTACAGCTTATCAGGGAAGTACAGCCATAGGCGTTCGTGTTCCTTTCCGTACAGCACCTGAGTTACAGCACTGTAAGTAGTGGTGGGCAAAGTGGCCCCAATTTGCTCCATGAAGTGATTCACTGAGTAATGCTGAATCCATGGAGAACTCCACAATTTGGAGTGGAGTACTTCGCTTCATAATGAGGAAGGCGAAGTCCATTGAAACCGATAACTTCGTGTTATTCCGCTTTCCCCAAACCACTTCTCCAACAATTTTAAGGTGAAGTACATTTAAATCAATGTAATTCACCTCACTTCACCCTGTAATTGAGCTCCAAATGAAATTCTGCAGTTATTCATGGGATTTCAGGTCACATGGGCTCTAGATTGTTCGGCACAGCCTCATTTCTGGCCTGGGTAGTGTGTGTGCAGTGGTAGCTGGAGACAGTTTGCTCTCAGAGCTCTGTGATTCAAAACCTCTAGAAGCTGTTTAAAATGCCTTTTTGAGTAATATTTTCTGCTCAAAATTTAATACATCGATTGTAGGAAACCCTTCTGTGCTCATATCATTGAGTGTTTGTTGTGTGTGGATTTTAAATGTTAATTTAGAACAGTCAGTCTGTGTACTGTGAAATGTGCTTTGTGGGAGGGGCGTATTTGTGGTGTAGGTAGATTAACTGGGAGAAAAGGGCAGTCTTTCTGTTTTGGTTACATTTTTCTTGTATAACTGTGTTAATATACACACAGTAATATTTTGAATAATTCTTGACTATTTTTCACTGATTGTTGTGGTGCAGCAGTGTACAATTTGTCTATTTAAAACATCTTGTTATATTGCTAAAGGTTTTCAATTTGCTACACATTACCTAAGTGTGCATGTGAGTGTGTGTGTGATGCATGCCATTAAATCAGACACCTTTTATTGTTTTACAGAGTAATTGCAGCAGTGTGAACCTGCTATCCACCACACCTGCATGAATTTTTTATACTACTTTATGGTATCTTTACTGGTAGTGGATTATTATTGCTGTGCACTAATCCACAAACTGGCAAAATGTATTCCTTTCCAGATTTGGATTTGTGACTTGTGAGCACTGGTTAGGTTTTGTTGTGCATTTTCGTATGCATCTCTTGAGTGTGCAGCACAATCTTAATCTATCTGTGCGTTTGCATGGCACCATTAATTCTGGGAGACTACATTTCTTGTTATACTCTCATTTCACTTTGTCAGCACTGGGGAATTTTCTGGAACAAGACAGCAGCATTTTGGGGATGCACATTAATTCTGGTGATTCTGTGTGTGACCTGATCACTGCTCACAAGACTGAGTGCACCATTACTTCAAGGAGACTTTGCATTTCTTGTTACACTCTCATTTCACTTCATCAGCACTGGAGAGTTTTCTGGGCACAAGAAGGTAGAACTTTGGGGGTGTACATTCATTCATTCTGGTGACTGTGTGGATGGGATGCTGCCAATATTATTGTCACTCCACCTTACTTCGCGTTTAAGGCTGAATGACAACGCCAAGTAATAATAACAAGGCAAAGTGAGCCTTTCCTATGGGACACTCTGCATAGCAAAATGCCAACGCAAAGTGGCCACTTCACGTTAACTTCACCAGTAGATTTTAAATTCACTGCATCTCTAAGGACAATTGGAACCAACTGCTCTCCCTTCAGGCTTAATATTGTGTGCCACTGGCACAGCAGGTGGACCTATCCCTCCAGAGGGTCACATTCCACTTCTTGGAATCAGGGGAGAAGGCAGGATGGGTCCTGGCCCTTAGACTTAAACTGGAAGCCCAGGAAATGATTCATAGTCTCCAACCTACCCTAGGGGGAGTAGCCCTTACATGCCCCAGAGACATAGCAGATTCTTTTCAACAATTCTATGAAACTCTGTACTGTCCAGAGGTGGAGTTGCCTCTTCACTTAGATCTTACAGAATCCTATTTGGACTCTGTTCCACTTCCCACCCTCTCAGAGGCACAGCGAGAGATCTTATAGGTTCCTATCTTCATACTAGAAGTAAGTCGAGTGATAGAACAACTACTGAAGGACAAGGACCCCCAACCGGACAGGTTTAATAACTCCTTTTGTGCTACTTTTATAGACATTCTGGCTACATTCCTTACCAGATTATTCAACTATCTTCATTCTTCTGGACTGACAGATTGTTTGTTCACTCAATCCTGGATCACTGTTATCTCCAAACCTGGAAACTCACCTCTCCTCCAGGGAAACTATTGTCCTAATTCACTCCTGAATTCAGACCTGAAAATCCTAGCCAAGGTATTGGCAAACCATCTCCTAAGGATATGGCAAGGCCTCATCAGCCTGACCCAGGTGGGGTTCGTGGCTGGATGCCTGTCCTCTGACACCTGTGCAAAGTCTATCCCCTTATCTTGCTTGTGGTGAAAAGGTGGATTCCAGCAGTATTGGTCTCCTTAGATGCAGAAAAGGCCTTTGACCATGTCTCTTGCCCTTTTTTGTTTGCCAGACTCTAGAGATTCAACTTTCCTATGCATTTTTATGAGTGGCTTAAGGTGATCTATCACCACCCCTCTGATGTGGGGTACCAGACAAGGCTGCCCACTTTCCCCATTCCTTTTCAGTCTTTACCTAGAACCCCTCATTTGATCCCTCCAGAACAACCCATCCATCCAACAACAGAACATCCAGGAAATCCAGTTGGAGAGTGATGGGTACAAGCTGTCCACCTATGCAGATGATTTGCTGTTGCACTTGGAGAATCCCCAGACCTCTGTACCAGCTGCTGTGGAGACTATCGACAGATTTTCTCAGGTGGCAGGATATAAACTAAACCTGGACAAATCTAATGTCCTGCCACTCAATGAGCATGTGCTGAGACAGTGGATTAACAACTTAGGTCTGTCATGGGAATGTAAGGCTCTCTCCTACCCGGGGATCAAGATCTCCCGCTCTATCTCAGCATTGGTAAAACTTAACTTTTCCCCTATATGTCAAGAGATCCAAGTGAATCTTCATGGATGGAAATTTCTTCCACTTTTGCTGTGGGGGCAAGTGAATGTGATAAAAATTTACATTTTACCCAGGATACTTTACCCAATGAATATGGTGAGCCCTTATCTATCCCAAATGCTGGTTTTCCCATCTTTAAAACTCACTTTCAGATTTTCTCTGGAATGGCAAGGCTGACTTTTCAGAAAGAGTGTGGAGGACTGCAAGTACCTACCTTCTTTCTTTATTACTGTGCTATTCACTGCTGTAAAATATTTTGCTGGAGCTCAGCCACTACCAGCCCCCCAGCTGATCCTTATATTCCCCTGTAGCTTTTCTTGGAGAATTACCTCTGCTGCTTACAGGACATCAATACTGACAGTCTATTATATGCAAAACCTTCTGAACTCCCCAAACTACTGCATGCCTCTCCGGTGTTTTGGTCTCTCAAGGCCCTCCATCAGATAACTTCCCACCTTGGACTCGCTCCCCATAAAGATCTGGCCAAACCACTATTTTGTAATATGCATTTCCAAATAGCTAACTGCACTATTCCCTTGAGCTTCTGTCCACCTACCTACAGAACATCAATCTCTTCTCTGATTAGAGATGGAAGGCTCAGCCCTGCAGCAGAAGTCCAGAAAATATTTTATTTTCCCACATACCATCCCTTTAAACACTTGCAAGTGAAAAGTGCAATCTCTTCATTGCTGGGTCCCCCCCCCAATGGCATAACACTTTTAATCTTTTGGTGCAATTGTTCATTGATACAGTCATTCTATCTCACCCTATATCCAAATGTTATGACCTTCTGTAAAACCATTACCTGAACAGTCCCCAGGGGATATGTTTCTTTTGGAAGCACGAATCAGGTCTTGATCTGAGTGAGATGGAATGGTGGCTAATCTGGCAGTGTTTATACAAATACATCAAACAAGACCACATTTGCTTTCTCCAGTTCCGCATACTACATAATCTCTATTACTCTCCATTTTTATTATATAGGATGTGAAGATTTACATCCCCAAATTGTATCAGATGCAGTAATTCAGAAGGGACATTAAAACACATCATTTTGGGATTGTGCCTAGCAGTCCAAGATGCTCTGGATCCTGTGCTGGATCTGAATTCTTATTTTACACTGCAGATCTGTCTTTTGGGCCACTTCCTCAAAGATATGCTAGATTGCTGGAAAGCTTTCCTATCTTTGATTTCAATGATGTCCAAACTCATTATTGTTCCCCACTGGTTAGACCAAACCATGCCCTCCCATAGGGAATGGCATTCAGAGGTGCTTCAGCTACTCAAATTGGAGAAACACACTGCACACTGGCAGAACCACCAAGAAGAGTTTCTCAGGAAGTGGGCCCCTCTACTGGCCCAGTTACCCCTGATGAGTAGTACTTAAACTGGCCTAAACACATAAGTGGGATAGTGGTTCCCTTCATGTATCTTTGTGAGGGATGAGGAATGGTGCTTTAGCTCCTGTCTGCCTGGTACCCCCATGGTATCCTCATGGATTTTAACAAGCAGTTCATACTGGGTGAGCTTCTGATTTACTCTCAACCCTGAATGTGCTCTGATGGGGTGGGGTGGGGTGGGGAAGGTATGGGAGGGGTAGGGTGGGGGTTCGGGTGGAGGAGGAGGAGGAGGAGGATAAGATGTAGGCAGGTATTTTTATTCATATAGGCCTTATTACTGTCAACTGTAGAGTATGTTTTATATAGGCCTTTCATGCTTTCCTTTACAGTTTTCCATGGTGTTTTAAGGTTCTTTGTCCTCTTTTTCAAGTCTGATGGAAACTGTTGGTTGAACATATGTATTTATGTTGCTCAATGCTTAATAAAGTATATTAAACTGAAAAAATACTGCCCTTTTTCCAATCAGGAAATGCACCCTCCCCACCCACATTTTATCACCAGGAGCTCTCCCATTTGATACTCTTAAGTTAAATTTCTCTGCTAGATGTATTAAAGAATTACCCAAAAATTACTTTTTTCTAATCCAAAGAACTCCTTCTTGGTATAATAAGATACTCATCCACAGTGCTATAGTCAGAATCTGATTCATTTAATTCTCTTATTCTAGAATTACTATCTCCTGCCAAAATGATTGAAATACCTTCTTAATTTCCATAATGATATTCTGTGTTGCTTTCTTAAGCTATTAAGAATATTATCAGCCTTAGTTTTCAAATGGGTGTACCAAATACACATTTAACAATAACCCAGATAAAACTTTTTTTTTAACACAACAATCAGAAAGTATGATGACCCATACCCAATGTTCAGTTTGCCAATTCACACCAGTAGATATTGAAGTAATAATGCCTCTTTAAGCATGCCCCACTTTCTTATGTTTCTGACAATACTTTTCAAATAAAATAGATGGTGTTGAGGAGTTATGGGGAGCTATTAAGTGGGGAATTTTACAGGCGATAGAAAATGCATCAGGAGAGTGAGCAGATGCAAGAGGGGGAGGAAACCATGGTGGTTTACAAAAGAGGTGAAAGCAGCAGCCAGGGGAAAAAAGAAAGCATTCAGGACCTACAAAGCTTCACAGGGAATGGTGGATAAGGAAGTTTATAAGGGGAACATAAAGGAAGCAGGGAAAATAGTCAGGAGAGCTAAAGCAAATATGGAAGAGCAAATAGCAATGTAGGCTAAAAGGGGAGACAAGAAATCTTTCCGGTATGTAAGTGAATGAAGGAAAAGCAAGCTGGAGATAATGAGGCTAAGAGGGAAGGGGGGGAGCTCTGATAGAGGGAGATGAGAAGAAAGCGAATCTGCTGAACAAATATTTTACCTCAGTCTTCATGACTGAGGAAGAAGGAAAGGGGTAGAACTAAGCAACAATTGAAGAGTAGTCAGGGAGAGGGACACAGGCCCCTTTTCAGAGGATAGGGTGTAGGAGCAGTTAGGAAAACTGTGGACAGACAAGGCAATGGGTCCTGATGAAATCCACCCCAGGGTGCTCAAGGAGTTATGGGAGAATCTAGTGGGACCACTCTCACAGTTATTTAATCTGTCTTTAGACAAAGGGAGAGTCTTGGTGGATTGGAAAAGGGCTGATGTGGTGCATTGCACAAAGGGGGGGAGAGTTGGGCAACTATCATCTGGTTAGTCATACCTCTGTGGTGGGTAAGCTGATGGAGGCATTTATAAAGGAAAGGCTTGCATGATATCTGGGGAGGAGGGGCTCATCGACAAAAACCCACATGTGTTCACATGGGGTAGGTTATGTCAGACCAACCTGATTGAATTCTTTGATGGAATAAAGGCGATATGTGATCAAGGAGGGGTAGTGGATGTGGCCTATCTATACATCAGAAAGGCTTTCGATACCATCCCTCACAGGAGACTAATAAGTAAGTTAGGTAGTTTAGGGGTAGGGAGTAAAGCTGTAAACTGGGTGGAAAATTGGCTGGAGGGTAGAACTAAATGGGGTGCAGTCCAAAAAGGGAGGGGTGATGAATGGGGTTCCTCAGGGGTCAGTTTTGGGTCCCATATTATTCAACATTTACATTGGGAACGTTTCAGAAGGCTTGAATGGGATAGTGTGTCTGTTTGCAGATGACACAATGATTTGTGAATGGCAGGACACAATGGGAGGAGTGGAAAACATGAGGGAGGACCTAGTCAGGCTGGAGGAGTGGTTAGGGAAGAGGCAATTCAATTCAATGTAAGAAAATGCAAAATTATGCACATAGGGCCCTATTCACAAAAGCGGGTGATGGTACGAGCAAATTGCATGCCCACCCCCACAGCTCTGCACTCATGGAAGATCTGCACAGGGACCACATTCATGAACAGTGGTCCCTGCCCTGCTCCCTTGCATGGCCCTGCCCCCCCAGTGTGCAGATTTGCTGGGGAGGTCTGATGAGGGGCTGCAGACCCAGCTGTGTAGCCAATTGGCTGCCCAGAACAGGTTCTGGGGTGGATCCCTTGCACCCACAGGGTTCCATGTTTGTCCTGGTGTACAGAGTGCCAGGCAAGATGTTGGGGCCAAAGTTATTGGCTGAACACCCCCAGCCCACCCAGTGTGCTCTGAAAGCAGTGATATCCATATTGGGGGTGCTGATACCCCATGTCATGACCACCGTGGCTGACGGCTCCATCACCGGGGGGGGGGGTGTATAAGCTGCCACTTGGGTTTATGGTTGCCTTCCAAACACATAGCCACCGGATGCCATGCACAGCACTCAGTGGTTTCCTGCATCACGTGGAGTGCTGCAGCAACCCCCGTCCCCCTGTCTGCTTCACTGCAGAGCCGTGCTCATGGCTGGTGATCATCTGGGTATTGGGCACATAGGCAGGGCAGCCCTGCTTTGGGCATCAAATGGATGGGGTGCAGTGTGCACAACTGGATGTGGGTGGGTTATGCACCTGCATTATGCTGCGGGTTGCCCATCTGCACCTTTTGTGAATAAGGCCCATAGGTGTAGAAACCTAAGGGCAAAATATTGGCTGGGGGGGAGGAACTTGAGGAAACAGAGCAGGAAAGGGACCTGGGGATCATCATTTTGGATAACCTGAAGGTGGGGAACCAATGCAATAAGGTGATGGCAAAGGCTAGTAGAATGTTGGCATGCATAGGGAGGGGCTTTACAAGCAGGAGGAAGGAGGTGATCATGCCATTTTGCAAAATTATGGTCAGACCACATCTGGAATATGGGATCCTGTTCTGGAGGCCACACTTGCAGGGGAACAAGGACAGGTCGTAAAGAGTCAAGTGAAGAGCAACCAAGATGGTTCAAGGGCTGTACAGAAGGTCATACAAGGAGCGATTAGGGGAACTAAACTTATATACACTGGAGATGAGGAGGGAAAGAGGGGACATGATAGAAGCCTTCAAATATCTGAAGGGAATAAAGAGGGTGAGGAAGGGTAGCACATTCAGGATGAATGAAAACAAAATAATGAGGGGATTACATGCTCAAGCTGGAGGGGAGCAAGTTTGGAGGAAATGCGAAGGAAATGTTCTTCATTGATAGAGTGGTGGGTCCTTGGAATACGCTGCCAGAATGGGTGGTGGGGGCAGATTCAGTGAGCAAATTCAAGAGGGTTTGGGATGACTACATGGGGCTAAATAAAAGCAAAAATGGCATGGAAGAAAGTGGTAAAATAAACAGACGGAGGGTAGTTGGGCAGACTGAATGGGCCAATGGATCCTTTTCTGCTGGCAAATTTCTATGTTTCTATGTAACTTATATCCATTTAAATGATGAATTTTGCTATAATTCAAAGTTTCTTATAAAATGAACCATCATTAACTTTGTTAAAAAGGCCAGTAATGTTCCATAATAAAAAAAAAATTTGGTTATCTTCAGATACATCTTTGTTCTGTTTAATTTATTAGGGTCATACTTGTTCTTCATCTGAATCCTCCATTGAATCCAATATTTCAAATCTGTGTGTTCCAAATCTCCATAGGCCATGTCATGCTTTGAAGCACTGTATGTTAGATTCAAAGAACTATTGCTCACATCCATGAGAATACTGTTATTAATCTTTCTATCACTCTGTTTTGTTGATCTTATCCATATCGCTGAATTTTTATCCTCACCCTTCATTTCCACTACAGTGTCATTTTGCACTAAAATTACTGTTATATGTTGTTGTTTACTCACTTTTTGTTTTACTGTAATCTTCTTATAAGATATTTACTTGTTACTCATGACAGCCTGATATGATACAGTAGCAGGTTCTCTGGGTTTTTCCCTTGGTGAATTGTTTATGATTAGACCCAGGTCTTCTAACACATTTCTAGCCATAAAAATGTGCTGTTTCATTTTGTGTTACTTTTTCACCAAACATACCCATCCCTTATTTGGTTTAGCCCTATATCTATATACTGATACAACATTGTTCCATTCAAACTGATTACTAATAATTCTTTCAATATGTTATACAGTCATTTTTTTCAAATTAAATACACTTTATTGAGTATTTACCAACAGATCTACAACATATCAACTGTAACTGTTTCAACAAAGAAAGTGTTTTAACATGGAGGTACAGAACAAGCAAAAAGAAAATAACAATGAACAGCCATTATGTTCTGACCAGTAACATCAGCTAAATGTTCACAGTAATACCAAACCAAAATAAAAATTAAAAACAAAACACAGCCATACACCCCTATGAAATCCCCCTAATCCCACACCCACCCCAATCCAACCCTCCCAGCCCCACCCCCATGAGCACACCCAAGGGAGTAGTTATGTTAGAGAAGGGGAAGAAAAGATAGAGGGGGTAGCAGAAAGTGGAAGAAGGGGGAACCCAGTCCCCAGCTCCCCCTACATCATAAGGAGATCCAGATATCCAACAAAAAACAGCACTCGATGCTTAATGAGATTGTGCTAAAGGTAGAAAAGCTAGCAGAAGGCCCCATCAGTTCAGAAAGACCTCCTGACGGGCCTGCCTTAGGGCAACCTTTTTCTCCATTTCCAGGACTTGGAGCATCTTAGAGTGCCATTCTCTATTTTTTCCCAATTGTTTAACCAGGAGTGGCACACTAAGTTGCAAGCTTGTTTACAAGTGCAACCTGGGAGGACAGGGAAGTTAAACGACTTGCTCAGGGTTACACAGTATGCAAGTGGGGGCTGTGGGATTCAAACCCAGGTCTCCATGTTTTCAGCTCAGAGTCTTAAACCACTGTGCTATACTGCCTCTAAAAGAGGGAAGCAAATTGTCAAGCCAGTGTTGGACAATAATTAATTTAGCTACACTTGATATTAAGGACATGAGTGCCTTGCGGCAATCCAGCATGTCGACGGAGAAAAGACCAACCAGGTAAATCTGTAGGGTGAAATAGGAATTTAAGCCCAAAAGTGGATCTAGGGGATCCCATATTGCTCACCAGAAAGGAGCCACCATTACACAATCCCAGAGCATATGTTTCAAGGACCGTTCATCAGAACCACATCTAAGACAGTTTGAGGATGAGGACCTGCCCATTCTGAAAAGTCTAGAGAGAGAGAAATATAGATTGTGAAGTATGCAGAACTGCAAGAAGCAAAGGTGATCTTGTTTAATATACTTACACAAATGCTGCCAAATGAGACGCCATGCATCCATCTCCAAGTCTAACCCCAAGTCATGTTGCCAATAATAACAAATCCCCTTGGGACATCTTGGGTCATGTTCTTGCAGAATGTCATAGAATTTAGATATGGAATGCGGAAGGACTGCGGTGTTGATGAGCATCTGTAACAGGGGGTTAGTGGTCACAGCCCATGGTTGTGGGCCCCAAGAAAGAAGAGATTGAACTGGCTAGCTGTAGGTGTTTAAATGGATGGTAGATGGGAATATCGAATCAAGTCTGGACATCGGCAGCTGGTATAAGCCAACCCGCATTAAGCATGGAGGCCACTGTGGCTGTTTGAAGAGTTGGGCAAAAGCTGAAGGGGACTGGAAAATTCGCTAAGCGAAAATGCAAGTTTCCAAGGAGCAGTTGTGCCGGACCCTTATCGGGGTCAAAGCCTAGATGGGAGTATATCTGTTGAAGGGCTTTAAGCAACCAAAATATAGGAGGTGTAGAAAGTGACTTATGAAGCTCAGAGGTTTTGGCAAAGAGGAGACTGTCCACAGTGAGGCTGTTCTAAGGATAGCCATAAAGGACGGTATAAGCTGTCTGCAGTAATAGAGGTGGTGGAGCTCTATCTGAAAAGTTTGCTCCAGTGAATAGCACAGTAGTATAAACAAAATGTTAGGCACATGAAGACCCCCAAGCTCATTCTGAACAGTGAGCTTGTAAATATGTAGTCATTTCTTAAACAGTTGGTTTCTCATTAATACATGTTGGAATGTTTTTAAAGCAGGTGGTAGGCAGAAGATTAGCTGTGTCTATAGATTTGTGTTTTGTTACAAATTTACTAAACTCAGTTTGTGCTACAGAGGTTGTTTCATTAATGAATCTTTTCTCATCTCCAGTTTCTCCAGTTCCATATTCTTCATAACTTATATTTTATGCCTTCTAGGCTTTATTGGATAGGTAGGTCTGCATCTTCTACTTGCCTTAGGTGCCAGACCTACAAGGGGACCCTAAAGCATATTTTATGGGATTGACATTGGGTCATCCCCTTCTGACAGGCAATTTGAGGTGCGTTGAATCCCTTTTTGGCCTTGGACCGTTATTTTACCCCGCAGGTTTATTTAGTGGAGCAATTCCCAGAGGGAGTGGTAGGTTGTCATAAAGCTTTAATTTCCCTGATTTCAATTGCTGCTAAGCTAGTTATTGTTGGGCATTGGCTGGATGACTCCATCCCCTCCTTCTGGGAATGGCACTCAGAAATACTTCAAGCTCTTGAATTATAGAAACACATTTCTCGGCATCAGGCCCATCAGGAGGGGTTTATGAACAGGTGGGTCCACTGCTGGCCCTTCTACCTATAGCATGGGCCCCGTAGGAGGAAACAGCCAAAGGAGAAGAGGAGGTGACTTTGTTTCTCTTTTGAGGGGGGTGGTATCAGGCTCTCTCTTCTCTTCTTGGGTGGCCTGGGTCCCATTTGGTTTTAGTTTCTTCCCGTTAATATTTCTTACTGTATGGGGCTTGAGTTGGTGCTCTGGTGTGGGGGTGGGGTGGAGGGTTGTTGTGGGGAGGATTAGGGAGGGTTTGGGGGTTTGGGGAGAGGTGGTGGGTTGTGTTTTGTTATTACCAATCACTTTGTACTGATTCTTGTAGCCACCTTGTTTATCTGTCATGTTGCCCCATATACTGGATCGCCTATTACTGATTGTTCTTGTTTGTTTGTTGTTTTTTCTTGTTATAAGATTTATAAAGTATATTAAATAAAAAAAAGATCCTTTTCTTATTATTATATATACATGAATCCTGTTCATGTATCTCTTCTATATATTGCTTTTATCTTGGAAATAATAATAACAGTTTGTATCTGAGCTTCCTGCTTCTGATTTTTTTGTTAATTTTTTTCTTTCCCTCCTACAGTATGTACAGTACCTTAAGTTCTGATATCAGCTTATCTTCACCTCTTTATGCACTATTTGTTTTGTTGTCTATTGAATAGTAGGTTGTTTTTGACTCTATTACAGTTCTCTTTTACTTTTTGATTCTTATTAAGCCTCTCCAGTTCTTCTCTCTGCAAGTTTACAGTCACATTTTTAGATAGTGCTGTTCTCACCTGGATCAGCAGACCATTTGCTTCCATAATTCAAGCTGCTATGGTTGTGCCATTCTGAGAGACTGCCAAAAAGTTATCTGGAGTTTTTTGGAGCAATCTATTCCAACTGCTGACAAAGCAACTGTGAGTATTTTCTCTGGCCATGGGAAAGGAAATGTATAGTTTTTCTTATCTCTTTCCTGCTTCACTTTATCACGGAATGGTGTTTGAAACTTTTCATATTCTTCTAAGTATTGAACCTTTAATAGATAAACTCTCAGCATTGTCATTCGAAAATACTAGAACTTCCTCACCAAGCAGTATTTTATACAAGCTTTTTACAGCTGCAGTGGGTGGAGCCTGCAGATGTTTTGCATGTACAAAAGGAGTGATGTCATGTTTTCTGTCCGTGGAACTGACTGAAGATGTAAATAGTTTCCTCTGCCTTACCCTCCTCCAAGAAATGTTTTCTGCCCTCAAATAAATACACTTTCATGTTAGTCAATAGTTGCAGGGCACTATTTTCTTTCTTAAATGGGAGGTACAAGAACTGGAATCTGAGTAGTGGGAGGCAGCATTAGTTTTTGTGGTGGGAGTAAGATCCACCCCCACCCAAGAAGTTCCTAAAGATCCACCCCCATCTTTTCTCTTTGGTTCATGTGGGAGGGGCAAGAGGTGGATCTATCACATTGTAACAACTGACTATCAGAGCTCCCAGGGGAAGTAATTAAGGAGTGCCTGAAACTGCATCTAGGCATATCCCGTCTCCCTCCACACACAGAAATCATGAGTTTTTTTGGTTTTTTTTAACTCTAAGCATGTCAATATTTGGCTCTAACAGTATGAGCAAGTTGAGCAGAAAAATAAAATAGAAAAAAAGGATCAAGCAGGTGCCTTTTCGTTTGTCAGATACATGTAGACAGAAGGTCATAAATCCTGTATGACAAGTTCATTAGATGGATGTTTTCCATGTAAAACATATATTTTGTTAATGTCATGTCTGTAGCATCATTTGTAGCCAGTAAACTATTATTTGCATAGGTACTGTAAATTACAGGTTTTAATTCAGAAATATCCAGTCTTGATAAATTTGTTTTTTTTAGCAGTTTTGTAAGATTTATGTCTTGCTGATGTACGAGTGCATAGCACAGAAACCACATGGTTTCTGTAATTGATTGTTGTTTGCATGAGAAGTGGGGTGTGACAGTGGCATGCACGAGTGAAGTCTAAATTGTTTCTTGGCCATTCTGAGATCTGAAGTTTAACAGTAGTGTGTGAAGAGAATAAAATCTTGTGTTTTGTGCATTTGAATAGGTATAGTGCTTTGAAGTTAAAATATAGAAATATTTAATATATGGATTTATGATTTAATATACTTACAAAGCATACAAAAACAATCTGGTAATACCCTCGCACCTCCAGTGTTAATAGTATTAACATTGATTGACAGTACTATTAACATTGATTGACAATCAATGTTAATAGTGTTGTCAACCAGTGTTAATACTACCGTTCCACTTTTGAACAATAGTATTACCACCGGTACCAAACAGCAAAGTGCCCCAAAAATGGCTTCTGCCCCCCACAGCATCCTAAGCATGCATCCTGATTGGGCACTTTTCATGTGTGTGCGGGCAGAACATTGTAAGAAACATGGCTGCTCACTTTCTTGCTTAGCGAGACTGTACTTCTCAGCATTTCTTTGTTTTTTCCCCCTCCTCTCACAAAAAAAGAAATGGGAGAGCAGCCCAAAGACGAAAAAAGGTAGGACTACCTTCCAGTTGTTCTTATACAGCGAGACCAGGAGTGGAGGCAGGTGGGGTGGAGCGGAGTGAGCTGGGGTGAGAGCAGCAGCAACACAACACAACAGTAAGCCAGGACAGAGCATCCTTCACTGAAACTGCTGACTGCCGCTTCCAAAATAAAAAAAATGAAATTGCATCCACATATATTTAAAAAAATAACAAATAGGTGCTGGTGTATTACCAGTGAGTGATATCATCTCGAGGTTCTGGACATGAGAACCTCTCGAGCTTCGCTCTCAAGTTTTCTATGTGTCCAGAACCTCTCGATGGTATTACTCACCAGTACTACACTGGCACCTATTCATTATTCTATTTATATACATAGGCCCAGATATTCAAACTGTGCCAAAAAAGTGCGTAACAGCAGGAGCAAGCGCAAGTCCACTGCGCCCATGCGCAAGAAGCATGACATTCAAAAACTGCGCAGGTCAAGATGCGCCTGTGGCACACGACTGAATATCGCACCACCTGCACCATAGCGCAACCAGGGATGTGCAGTGGCACAGTTCAGATGTGCCATAGCGCAACCAGGGATGCTCAGTGGAGCAGTTCAGATGTGCCATAGCACAACCAGGGATGCTCAGTGGAGCAGGGCAGCAGTGCCACAGCACAACCAGGGATGCCCAGTGGAGCAAGGCAGCAGTGCAACAACACAACCAGGTATGCTCAGTGGAGCAGGGCAGCAGTGCAACAGCATAATCAGGGATGTGCAGGGACAGGATGCAGGGTCCCACCACCCATGCCACAGATGGGCAGAGGAGCACACAGCAGAACAGACATTGTCCCCCACACCCCATGCACTGCACAACTGGTGGAGAGCTGGAATAACCACTGGCCCATGGATACCAGCAACAAACCCACAGCTGGGACATGGTGCCCCAGCACACAACCTGGCAAGCTGTGACCAGCACACAAGGAGGTCCAACCACCCTGTGCCACACCATTCCACCAATGCAGAGCACACCCTGCACCATGATCCCCAGACACCTTGCCCAGGAGCAGCGTCCACCAGTGCAGGATACCCCATGCATGCCGCCACCCCCACTGTGACAATGCAACCCTGTGCACCACAGAACCATGCAAGGCAGACCCACCACGAGCACCTGTCAGTGGGTGGCAGCAAACAGCGATGCAATGACTGCATACACAGTGCCACCACACACATCCCCCCGAGGTACAGCTGAGAGACTGACCATGCGTCAGCACACGAGGTACCCCACACGTGACAGGGCATGCCCCAGACCCCACCACCAGTGGTAAAGCACCCTGCACACCCTCCAAGGAAACACCCTGACAGCGCACTGGCCACAACAGCCAGCACAGACACCCACAGTGGTGCATGGAAGCATGCACCACACAGGATGCAACACAGTGCATGGATAAACACCCACCCATACCCAAGGGCACACCAACACAGGGACACAGTAGTGGGGCAACCAAGCCCCCAGCGTGTGGCCACGGAAACCATGTACACATGGCCAGCACCCCTCCATGGCACAGGAGTGCCAGACACCCTGCGTAGGCACCATGGAGCTGTACACCACCAGCATGCACCCGGAGCACAAGTGACAGACAGTGGTGCACATCCCCTGTGACACACACAAGTGACAGCATGGTGGTGGGACAACAACAGTGGAGGCCACAGTGCCACCCGAGTTAGACATGCACCACACCAGTGACAGGAGGCAACCCAGCATTGTGCCGGGTACAGTGGCTGTCCAGCATGGACAGCCACCACTGACATGCCAACAGACCGTGCAGGTCACAGACATGCAAGGGTGTCAGCTGCACAGGCCATGGACACTCTGACAGGTGCATCATGGACACAGAGCATACACCATGGACCACTGCACACAGTCATCCAGTGCACAGGGAACAACACACAAGCCACAGGCAGTAACTGATGGCTACTCCCACACCATAGTCACTTCCCCTATGGACACACACACACACCCATGACTGCACCACCCCGATGCCATGCACACCACTGCAGCTGAGCACCTTTAGCCCACTGCGAATCAGAGACCACCATAGTAGAAATAACAAAGCAAATGTATTTTAAAAGATCAAAAACAACTATTTACAGCTATGTACAAAAGGTTGGAGGGAGGGCCACAAACAAGGTGGGGGTGGGTGAGGGGCAGGGGAGAACAAATGGTAGAGGGAAGGAGGGGTGTTAGGGTGGGTCCAGGGAGGTAGGGAAAATCATGGGGTGAAACATGCTCAGCAGGAGCCCCGCTCCCCGCTCTGACTGCACCTCCCGCCATGCCTCCGTCGAACTCCCAGATGGTCTATGCATTCCAATATCTCCAGTGAGGCCCTGGCCACCTGCAGTATCTCCTGCAGCATCTGTTGGATGGTCTGCAACTGCCGTCCACCTAGGACAAGGGAGCAGAGTCAATAGGTGTGAAAGCACAGCCCCCTGCAACCCACTCACTGTGCATGGCATACACCAGTGGGACGTGCCTCTGTAATGGTGTGTGACCACCCACAGTGATCGTGTCCACAAGACCTGCCCAACCTGGTGCACACAGCCATGTGGACCTCTGCACACACCCACCGGCCAAGTACCGCACAGCACCACTATGGCTGTACAGTGACATGGCTATGCGGTGCGAAGGCAGTGGCACAGTCATGCATGCGGTACACGCATGGACCACCATTGACGCACTCCCAGACATGCAGAGCCACTGGACAGTGCTGACTGTACCAAGTTGTGTGCATGGCAGTGGTGTCAATAGATGGTGGCCATGCCCTGCTGCCTGCCCTGTTACACAGCATGCAAAAAAAATCATGGATGTAAGGCACTCACCATCATCAGGCTGGTCCCTGTGCTGGTCTTGTCCGGCCGCCCTTGCTGCATGATGTGCCTCACGCCACAGCCTCCCCTCCCCAGCATGCCAGCGCTCCTCAGGGCCTAGGGTGCAAACATGGAGAGAGGAATATCAGTACAATCCAGTAGCAAAGTCCCCCCTACCCCCGGGTGTGTGCAATCCCACACAGCCATACCCATCTGCCCCCAACCCCTATACCACCACCATGGCCCACACTGGACGGTCCCCCTGTGCTGGACACATGCCACCGTGATATCCGTATGGACGTTAACAGTGTATGGATGGGGCACCTACCTGGCTGTGGAACCATGCCCCTCCTGGCGCGTGACCGCAGGTGAGCAAGCCTGTCCGGGTCCCTATGCTGCAGGTCCCCATAGCGGTGCCTGCACTGCTCAGCCATGCACTCTATGCCTGTCACCTCCTCCAGGGCCACCGCCACCTCCTCCCACATGGCACTCTGACCTTGTCCAGGGGTGCCTCCCCAAATAGAGCAGCAGCATGGGGCTCCACCAGGTTCACTAGGTTGGCCAGCTCAACCTGGCTCCAGATTGGTGCCCATCTCTGTGCCATCCTCCAATCTTTCAGTATCAAAATGGTGCTCTGTAGCGCACGTCAGCCACGTGCGGATGCTGCGCAGTACTGCGCTGCCATTCCCCATTGTGTTGTCACTGAACAGCATGATAGAGGTGCACGCATGTGGATGCATGGCACCTTGGGGCAAAGGTCGGCACAGGGCCAGGGATCTCTCGTGCACAGACCGCCACAGTGCGATTGGTACTCACCACGTGTAGCGTGGTAGGGCATCTGTGTGACACTTCCTGTAGCGGCCTACCGCGCTGTGGCCCCATGGCACCTATGGTGCCCCATTGCCAGAGTGCCATACATGTGAACAGCACAGTAGCGCCACTGGCACAATGGTGACCATGCCCTGCACTGCCTCCCATGCACAATACATCAGCAGCATGGCAAGCATCGGTGCCAACACCCCAGGCATGCGCCATTCGGTGTCCACTGCCCATGTCACAGAAATGCGCCCTTGCCTGAGCACGTTCAACACAATTGCACAAGGTGCAACAGCGTGATATTCAGCCGGCATATGCAAATCAGCTAATCAGCTATTCAATGGTGCAGATACTGTATTAGCATCCACTAAAAATTGCGCCTTGCCTCATTTGCATGCGTTGCACTATATAAATGTGACATTGGCTACAGAGGCCATAGTCTGGTATTGCAATCTATTGTGGTGAGTTGCATGCTGTTTGGGAGTGTGGACTGTGGTGTGTGGGAGATGTATGGGACCGCACAGTCACAGGTAACACCTGTCATTCCCACAGGATCAATGATGAGCGATCATGAGGTGGAGGAAGAGGAACAGAGATGTGGGAAGAAGAGGAGGCCAAACTTCACCAAGGCAGAAACAGATGCCCTGTTTCAGGCCTACCTTGACCAGAAGCTGCTGCTCAGCAGACAGCAGGGAACACCACAGGCCCATGCTGCTGCATGGGGAGAGGTGGCGCGTGCTGTCAACCTGCATGGCAGCTACCAGCGGTCCGTGCAGGAGTGCAAGAAGTAGGTGGGCACGGATAGGTGGAGGATTAAGGATAAGGTGGCTGCCATGAGGGCAGCACGGGCTGTGACCGTTGGGGGACAGCTTGCCGTGCAACGCCTGACCCCACAAGAAGAGCGGGTTGCTGGCAGCATGCAGCGTTGTGCCATCGAGGGTGTTCCAGGTGGTGGATTCCAGATGGGTGGTAGCCCGTCACTGCATGGTAGGTCCTGATCTGTCACTGGGGGGGGATGACACAGGGTAGGGCAGATACATTAGTGCTACTGTGTTCCCTTACAGCTCCTGAGTGTCTACATGGGTCAGCGGTGGTGGGCTCGTCCACTGAGGGTGATACCATGGACACAGAGGAGGGCCCATCCACCTCCACAGGTGTCTGAGGGTCAGGGCGACAGTGGGCCCACCTAGCTGTCCGGACTGATGTTGGTGGAGCAGGTGCAGATGGGGCCCTGCCCATGTCCCAGCATGCCAGCGTCCATGGATGCCAGCATGCTGAGACTCGGACTAGTGTCAGATCCATCACTGATGATGATGGAGCTCACATCATGGACAGTGATACATGTGAGCTGCAGGATGGCCACACAGCAGGTTACAGCATGGGCATAGCCTTGGGGGGTGCCGCTGTGGAGGCCTGCGTGACATCACAGTCCAAGCCTGTGCCTGTCTGCACCGGTGGAGCAGCACTGGTGTGTGTCCAGGACAGTGGGGCTGTTGCGGGCCACTGCGGTTGCACTGTTGAGCTCTGGAGAGTGGCAGCCGGAAGGGCGGTGTCAGCAGTCGGCCAATGGCCATGGGGGTACATTGTCGGGGGGTGGCGGCGGTGCACCACCTGTAGACATGCCCATGCATGGCCCTGGTGTGCAGTGCCCACCTTCAAGGGGTGCTGCCCATCAGGGCCATGAACACTGTGAGGGACAGCATGCCGATCAGACGGACGACCTCTTAGATGAGCACACCCACATACTCCAAGATTCAGTTAATCAGCAGTTGCGGCTTGTGACGGCAGTGGATGCACTCTGTGCGGCCCTGTGACAGGCAGAGGAGTGGTGCAGCAGGGACACCCGGTCTGCTCCTGGCAGAGATGGACTGGCTGCGGAAGGATTTGACCACCACCATTGACAGGCTGACACAGACAATCACAGCTGTCATGGCCACAGTGAGCACACAGTTATTTGCCCATGCGTAGCAGACACCACACAGTGCAATGTCCACCACCCATTCCCAGCGTCGTGTGTCACCCTCCTTGTTGACACCGGGTTCAGCTGTGGGCATCCCGAGCACTCCTGGCGCAGGCATGTTAAGTGTGCTGCAGACCCCTGCATGAGCATGGTCGTGTTCACGCAGCAGAACACCTGGGGGATCGTCGGTGCCACCCCATGAGGCCATTGGTCAGCCTGTCACTGCTCGGTGGGGCCACCCACACATCCATGGCAGCCGTGGCACTGTGGCGCGTGACTGACCTGTCTCCCACCAAGGCTACTGTCTGATGCTGCCCTGTGTGCAGTGTGTTGTTCAACATGCAATGCACGGGTGGGGTACCAGGCCCTGCACACACACACACACACATGTTCCATCTGCACACCCTCCCAGCTGCTGTCTGCCATGGCATGTGCATGATGATGCATGTGTTGCGCTGTCCACCACTGTACAATGGTGCCCAGCTTCTGACACATGCACAATGACAGGCACTGGGTGTGGTGGTCTGTGGACATGTGTGTGGCTAGGGGTTGTGGTTGGGGTCGGCGTGCCTCCTACCCTTTGTGCATGTCTTGTGGAGTGTGTGTGTGTGTGTGCATGTGTGTGTGTGCGACCGCGTGCCGTGTTAAACCTTGCCCATCCCTGATGGCATGTAAGGTTCCATGCTCAGCCAATTTCCTTTATGACATGCACCCTTGGGGTTTATCCATGCATGTTTGTGAGTTGTGCCCTTGCCATTGGTGGTTGCACATGGCCCCATGACTCACCTGGGTTGGTTAAACTGCTACTCTGTGATGGTGTCCCGGTGCAGCTGTGCCATTCGGATCGGTCGGGGGTCCCTTCGACAAAGGGGGGCTGCCCATCACTATCTTCACCAGGGTCCTCATCGTCCTCATCGTCCCCATCGCTGTCCCCCTCTTTGACCTGTACAGCTATCCCACAGTCATTGGCCATGTTGTGCAGGATGCAACAGGTCAGGAATAGCCCACAGGCCTTTGAGGCACTGTACTGTAGGGCACCACCAGATGTGTCCAGGCAACGGAAATGTGCCTTCAGCATCCCGAACACCTACTCGATGACATTACGTGTGGAGGCATGTGCCTCATTGAAGCATTGCTGTGATGGGGTCACGGGCCACCAGTATGGTGTGAGCAGCCAGGGACGGAGTGGGTATCCACTGTCACCTGTGTGTAGAGGGTGGACATTAGTTTGGTGATCAGCGTCGCCCTGCCATGGGCCATCTAGGCCAGTCACCATGTCACCTCTGACTATGCCCCTCCCAAGATCCATGTCTTTCTGTGTGATTTGCATACTCACCCACTAGGTGGCCAGTGGGGATGTCCCCACTCTTGAACCTGTGGCACAGTGCAGACTGGTGCCAGATGAAGGCATCATGTGCTCCCCAGGGTGCATGGCACAGACATTGGTTATGTGCCCCCTGGCATCGCACACCACCTGGCAGTTGATGCTTGCATACCCCTTCCAATTTATGTATGCAGCCCCTTCGGGGCCAGGTGGCATGCAGATGGCCACATGGGTGTAGTCAATGGCCCCGAGCATGCCAGGACTACGTGCTACCCTGTGGAGCTCCTTTATGTTTGCTGTGCGCTCCGCCGGTGTGCTGGGGAAATGGATGTACTCCGCAGCATGCGCTGAGGAATTGGGTGAGTAGGTGTGATGCAGCCAACTGGGTTATGCCTGTCATGTCCTCTGTTGGTCTGTGGAAGGTACCCATGGTGAACAGGCACATGACAGCTGTCACTTTGGTCTCCACTGACAGAGCATGGCTCCGTCGTGTGGGTGCCTGCAACACATCACTGCACAGCTCACAGAGCTGCCTCAGGATTGCCCAGCTCAGGCGGTACCGGCCCACGATCTCAGTGTCAGTGTACAGCTCGAAGCTGGTGTGGGCTCGGTATTGCCTGTTGGGGGCATACCACCAACTGGCCCTTCCATGGCTGTGCCCCCCTGCTGCCTGCCTTCTCACACCCCTCATTACTGCCTCCATCTGAATGGTGGCACTGGCCATGTCCCTGGCTTGTGTTACCCCCCCCTTGGCAGCTGTATTACCGTTCCCCCCGCTGTCCTTACTGCTACTCCCCCTGCACCGGGAACACCTCCCAGTATTGGATGTACTGCTCCCTGTCCATGCACTCAGTCCTATGTGGCACTTCCCCCTTTCATCCTGCACAGTGACACAGGCTCCCCACTCCTTCCCTGTTCCTGACGGTTCCAGGTGCTCTGTCCTGCTCCTGCCCTGTCCTGCTCACAGCTACTGTGTGCCTGCTTGCAGTTCTCCCACATGTGGCTTTCCTGTAGCATTCTTGCACCTCTCTCTTGTTCCTTTTTATTTTGGATCATTTCCGCTATCGTGCAACTTCCGTTTGCTCCCCTATTGCGCATGGCACATGCTGTTGAATATCGCACTGCGCCATTTATTCATGGTTCCTCCCCCTTCAGTTGTGCATGCATGCATTCATTACCATTGCCCTCTTGCACATTGTGATTTGGGGGGCGCATCTGCCTCCCGCTGAATATCACACAATGGTGCATTTTTGGACTTGAGCTGGTGCATCCCTGTTGTGCATGATGCAACCCTTTTGAATATCTGGGCCATAGTGTCATGGGTACCTGAAAAGGAAGGAGATACAACTGAAATAAATGTTATTCTGAAGATGTATTTATGTATAAGATTTTAAGTGTAGGTCTGCCTATGTCACAGACACATAAGCTATAAAAAGTACATTTAAAGATGGATGTATTAGTCAAAGCTTGTAGTAGCAAAATAAAGCAAGAAAAATAATATATTGTTTTATTTTCTTTCAATTGTTTAACCAGGAGTGGCACACTAAGCTGAAAGCTTGTTTACAAGGGCAACCTGGGAGCACATGGAAGTTAAGTGACTTGCTCAGGGTCACCCAGTATGCAAGTGGGGACTGTGAGATTCAAACCCAGATCTCCAGATTTGCAGCTCAGAACCTTAAACCACTGTGCTATACTGCCTCATTAGTTATGTCAGTCATCTGTTTTATGATTCATGATGTTGGTGTAGTAACCAGCAATACATTGCATAGCTGTTGTAAAATGTCAATAAGTAGGTCGTGCAACAGATGTGTTGAGCAGTTACTGAAGCAAGAAATGTATTTAGGATAGTAAAATATTTCTGATAAATGTGTGACATTTGCATCTCAGTTTCAAGGAGGTCCTTATGGGGTGTCAATGTAAAATATAAAGTAGATATAGTTTTCAAGTTGTCTGAGTAATTGCTTTGTACTACCACTGTTACTAAATTTAAATTATTCCATGAAAAAATTAAGTTTATGTAACTGTCTGTAAATGTATTAAAAACATTTACTTGCCCTTACAATGTAATGCATCAAATGCTGTTGCTAGGTTGAGAAGTCATATAGCAGCAATAGAGATAAAAACAATGGGATGCATAGGAATTTGAAAAAAAGTATACATTAGCAGGAGCAGTGTCATGTCTTCACCAATTATTTTATAGTTTCACTCTAGATTTTCAACATTACCATTTTTTTACACCTCCTCATAAACAGTACAGCTGTCATTTTTCACATCCTTTTCAAAATGTGTTTTTGCACCTGTGGTGCCAAATGGAACAGTCGCTGTGCAAAATTACCTTTTGGTTAATGAACTGATAGTGTCACTGTTCATGCGGTGGGGTCACAAAAAGCCCAAGTTGAAAACTTGGAGTGAAAATACCAAGAAACACCCAGGGCATTAGGGTTTCTGACCATAACACCCTGCCCTGTAGGTACTGACAGGCATCAGGGGTGTGACTTGGGATTGTCAATAGTAATGCTCACACAATTCCACCCCCATTCCCACCCTGCAGCCAGTGACAGGTATTGAGGTGTGCCTTTGACTCTTCAGCCCCAAAGTTCACTCCATTCTCTTATACTGTACCCATTTCAGTGTATTTCCTTATGGAATGGGGTGAGTGTAAAGTCTGAACACATCAAGGCACACCTTGACACTTGTCTGTGTCTGCAGGATAGGGTGAGGTGAAATGGCATAAGCATTATGGGCAATGACCCAAAGGCACACCCCAAAGCCTGTCCATGTCTGTGGAGTGGGGAAGGGGTTGGTGTCACTTCAATACTTCACTGCCATTCATATTTTGTCTGTGTGTGTGTGTGTGTGTGTGTGTTTGTCTCTCTCTCTCTCTCTCTCTATCTATATGTCTATGTAATTACCTTTCTATCAATTGCATGTATCGCTATTTTTACCTATTTCTAAAACAAACCTACACATCACATTTGCCTACACTACGAGCACATACTTATGAAACTGCATATTTGAACTCCACTTCTGCATAGACCTCATATTTTCCTAATATGCCCATTATCACAAGCATAAGTACCTTGCCCTTATCAAAAGCGACCCTCTCTGAAAGTTACTATCACATTTTCTCTACTAACAGTCCATCATTACACCTGACTTCCTGACATCAACACATTGTTTAAATATAACTTACATCATCTCATGGACAAAAACCCTGTTTCTCTAAAACAAACAAAAAAAAACTGTAAATAATCCCCAGGCTGAACATATGCCAGCCATTACTTTTTCATGTACTGCCACCTTCTGTACCATCATTGGGATTTGCATATGTTTCCCATGATGCTTTGCATTATTGGGGTATGTGCAATTGTGTTTTCTTTAAAATTTGGCTGTCTGGCCAGTATCATCAGAGATAACACATGCATCAGTGGCATTTGCTCTGGGGTTCTTTTGTAAACCCATATTGCTTCCTATTCTTTCCATTAAAATGTACACCTCCATATATTTTCCTAATAATGTGTAAGCCTTCCTTAGAACAGAAACTAAAACAAATCTTACTACTTACAAATCATTGTGTTGTTTCTCCATACCTCCTTAACAATTCTGCACAACTTCACTAACTTCATTATGCAGCTGTGGTGGATCTGACCAGATTTTGTTTCATCTGATACTGCCTCTCTGATTTAATATTACGTTTGACCCACTGTTGTCAATTGTATTTATCTTCCCTTCTAATTGCAGGATAAGAGCTTTTATTTGGGCTGAAAGGGAATACTATTCATATTCAACACCATTTGATTACCTTCTGAACTGCAAGGGGGCTTCTCCAGTTTATAATTTCCTTGAGTAGTTTGGAGCCTGCACCTCCAGTCCATTTGGGCTATTAGTACCTGGGTGAATGTCATTGTTTTTGGTTTTTTTTCTGACAATGAGTGAAACATACATTTGCTTTGAAACATACATAGAATTTGATGGCAGATGCGGACCGCTTGGCCCACCTAGTCTACCCATTTCCCTACCTGACAGATAAGCTGCAGATTCCAGTTAATCAACAGCTTACTTCCTCCTAACCCCCCCCACTGGAATTGCCTTATGTCTATCCCATGCATTCTTAAATTATCCCACTGTTCATAACTCCACAATCTCCTCAGAAAGGCTATTCCATGCATCCACAACCCTGTCTTTAAAAAAATACTTTCTAACATTACCTGTGAGCCATCCCCCCTCTATCTTCAAATTGTGCCCCCTTGTTCTTGCACATCTCTTTTTCTGAAAGATGCTACCCTCTTGTACTTTGTTAATTCCCTTGAGATACTTGAAAGTTTCTATCATATCCCCCCTCTCCCTCCTTTCCTCAGGGGTATACATGTTAAACTGCTTTAGGCTCTCCTCGCATGTCTTCTGGTGCAGACCCTGCACCATTTTGGTTGTCCTCCTCCGAACAGCCTCCACTCTGTCTATGTCTTTGCGGAGATGGGGTCTCCAGAATTGCATGCAGTACTCCAGATTAGGTCTCACCAACTGTCTGTACAGAGGGATAACAACTTCTTGTTTTCTACTGTTGATGCCTCTTCCTATGCATCCCAGTATCCCCCCAGCCCTCCTTACTGCCTTCTCACATTGCTTGCCCACCTTTAGGTCATCTGATATAATTACTCCTAGGTCTCTTTCGTTTTTTGTTGTTGTTATTATCTCACCTCCTATTGTGTATTCCTCCCCTGGGATTTCGTTTCCCAGATGCATTACCTTACACTTCTTTGCACTGAATCTGAGCTGCCATATATTTGACCATTCCTCCAACCTTGCCAAGTCCCTTTTCATCCTTTCCACCTCATCTTGTGTATCAACCCTGTTGCTGATCTTTGTGTCATCTGCAAAGAGACATACTTTTCTTCCAGGTGCTCTCCAATGTCACTTATAAAGACATTAAAAAGGACCAGTCCCAGTACCGAACCCTGTGGTACCCCACTAGCTACCCTCCTTTCTTCACTGTGGACTCCATTTTTTATTACCTTTTGCATCTTGTTGTCCAGACAGTTTTGTTATTCAGGCTACCACCTTGGGACCCACTCCAAGACTGGCTAACTTGTATATTTTTTTTTCTGTGAGACTGTGTCAAATGCCTTGCTAAAATCTATGTAGGCCATATCCATATCCCCTCACTGGTTTACTACTTTGGTCACCCAGTCAAAGAAATCTATTAGGTTCATCTGACATGACCTTCCTGCTGTGAAACCATGCTGCCTTGGGTCCTGTGCACCACTGGCCTCTAGGTATTCAACAATTCTTTCCTTCAGAAGTGATTACATCATTTTCCCTACCACTGAAGTCAAACTAACTGGTCTGTAGTTTCCTGCCTCTGCCCTTCTCCCACTTTTGTGAAGTGGCAGCACATCTGCCCTCCTCCAGTCCTCAGGTACCACACCATCCTCCCAAGATTTGTTAAAGAGAGTAGTCAGTGGCGTTACTAGTTCTACCCTAAATTCTTTTACAATTCTAGGGAGAATCCCATCAGGCCCCATTGCTTTGTCCACCCTCAATTTTAAGAGTTCTTTCAAAACTCTTTCTTCTGTGAATTGACTGGTATCAACCCCCCCCCATCCAGAGTGTTTCACTTGTTTGGTTTAGGTACCACTCCCTACTCTTCTGTTGTGAATACTGAGCAGAAATATTCATTCAGTATCCCTGCTTTTCCACTGCCACCCTCTGCCCACATTCCATCCCCTTTATTAAGTCACTGTATCCCTCCCTTGGTCTTTCTTTGCTCCTTAATGTACCTATAAAAGGTTGTATCCCCCTTCGTAAAAGAGTTGGCTATCTTTTGCTCAGTTTGTGCTTTAGCTATTCTGACTACCTTCCCTGCCTCCTGCTTTAACTGATAAAGCTCTCTGTCCTGTTCCTTCTGTGTTTCCTTATATTTCCTGAATGATATCCTTTTCTCCTTACCTTCCCTTCCACCTCTTTTGTGAACCATAATGTTTTTTTCCTTTGTTTTGTTCTGTTGATTTGCTTCACTCAAAGGCTTGTTTACTCTATGATGGCTGTTTTGATTATTCCCCATTGTTTCTCCACCCCTCCTTCTTGCCCATTTGCTAGTGCTTTTCTGAGGCACCCTCACATTTTCCCAAAGTCAGCCCTCCTAAAGTACAATACTCTTGTTTTGTATGGCTTGACTCTATGGCTGTGTTTATTGTAAACCACACTGTTTGGTGGTCACTTGTTCCCAGATGGCTACCCACTTCTAAATCTGAGATCATTTCTCCTTCCACTTTGAGAGTACCAGGTCTAAGATTGCTCCCTCTCAAGTAGGTTCCAACACTAGCTGACTGAGGCATGCCCCCTATAGTGCATCAAGAATGACCCTGCTCTTGGATGTGTCTGCAGCAAAGGTACTGCAGTTAACATCTGGCATATTCAGGTCCCCTATCAACAATATCTCCACATTTTCTGCCATTTTAAGGATGCCTTCTATCATTTCTTTGTCCATTTCCACCTCCTGAGATGGGGGTCTATACACAACCACCATGCAGATTGTGGTGCCGTTTCCTGTCTCCAGGGTGTCCCATAGTGACACATCAACTTCCTGTTTACTCTTTAGTCCCGTTGCTTTAATTCCTTCCCTTATATAGAGAGCTACTCCTCCTCCTCCTCTTTTTCTCACCCTGTCCCTCCTGTAGATTGTGTATCCTGGTATGTTGACATCCCAGTCATGGTTCTCTGTGTACTATGTTTCAGTGGCTGCCACAACATCCAAGTATCCCTCTTCCATCAAGGCCACTAGTTCAGGGAGCTTGTTGCACAGACTGTGGGCACTGGTACTCATCACCTTCCATTTTTTGATGGCCTTACCCCTTTTAGCCCCATTCCTGTCCTTACTGCCTTTTTCTGCACTTACCCCTGTCCTGCTCTCTACAGACTTCTCTACCTTGGTGTTTACCTCTCTAACTACTGTGTTTTGTGGGTGGAGGTTGGGATTTCCCTGCTCCTTTTCAGTGCCCCCCTTGGCTAGTTTAAATGCTTGCCAATGAAGCATTTAAACCTATCACCTAGGATCCTGGTTCCCCATGGACAGGTGCAGATCATCACACCAGTATAGTCCTGCATCTCTCCAGGTGGCTCCCCAGTCCCCAATGAAGCCAAAACCCTGAGCTCCATGCCAGCTTTTCAATCATTCATTGAATCCCATGGTGCAGAATACCCTAGCATCATCTTTGCCATAGACAGGCAACAGCTCCGAGAAGGGTGCCATACATGCTACTTGTCTAAGTCCCCTCCCCAACTCTACAAACTCCTCTTGCACCACTCTGATCCCATTCACAGCCAGGTCATTTGTCCCTAGGTGGACAATGACATCCAGCTCCCTCCCTCATGCAGCTGCTCCCATGATCCTGAGGATTCACTTTCAGTCTCTCTGAGCCATGGCACCAGGCAGGCACCTTACCTCCCTATCCCCTTCCTCCACCACTTCTATCCCCCTGATGATTCAGTCCACCACCAGGAGTTGTTTCCTTCCCTTGTGGGATCTCATGTCACCCTACTGTGGGTCTCCTTTGTGGAAGTTCCCAGCACCCTCCTTGGTCTCCACTGCAGGTGCCTCCATAGAGGAACCATTCTTTGCCAGAACAGCATATGAATTGTGGAGAGGTACAACTGGAGGGATACATCTCTGTTCCACCACCCTCTCCCTCCCTGAGCCCACCTTGGTCCAACCACTTCTCTTTCTTGGCAACCTCTGAGCTAGCGGTGGTGGCACTGGTGGTCCCTGGGCGGGGGAAGAAGTTTCACGAATCCTAGCCAGGTTGGCCTGGAGACGGGCAACCTCCTCCCTCAGACCAGAGAGGTGCCTGCAAACAGGGCAGCATTGCAGCCTCCAGAATGTCTCCCAGAACACTGCTGCTCCACAGCCATTGCACTGCACCACTCCCATCTTGACTTATTTTGTGTTCCCTCTGCTGTTGCTTTGTATGCTTACTGTCTCCTCCCGCTATGTATTTTTTCACCTACTTTCCTACTGCCTATGTGCCCTTACAACTCTCGCCCTTCCTGTTCAGGGGCAGGAACTTCCTGTAGTCTTCAGTAGTCTCCTTCTTCCGTGCTTGGATTCAGACCTCCAGCAGCTGGGGGGGAGAAAGAGCTATTTTTATGTTGATTGCTCGCATGCACAAGAAACATATTACAGCAACTTTCTCCAGAAGCAGGTTGTGGAGGCACGGCTCTGTTGTGGCCAATGACCCCAAAGCCTTTAAAGGCGTGGCTCGCTTCCCCCAAAGCTGTGGCATGCTGCTGCTGAAACTAGTTCAGCCAGCATGCCACCAACTTGTAACATTTTAGCAGCTGCAATCGGGGGACTGCTGCACATGTATTTGTGGGTAGACAAAGCCAGCAGTGCAGGCAAGAACACAGTACAAAAGGGCAGCCTACAGCAGCGGGAGACACAGAACAAGTGAGTGAGGGAGGTTGAGTGAGTGAGCTCAACGGAGCTCTGTTGGGACTGCTGCAGATTTCTTTGTGGGCAGAACAAGGCAGCAATGCATGCAGGGGCCCAGTACAAAAGGGCAGCCTGCAGAGGGGGAGAAACAGAATGAACATGCGAGAGAGGGGGACTGAGTGAGTGAGCTCTACAGAGCTCTATCGTGAATGCTGCAGATTTCTTTGTGGCCAGATGAAGGCGACAATGCAGGCAGGAGCCCAGTACAAAAGGGCAGCCTGTAGCACCGACAGAAATGGAATGAGCGAGTGAGAGAGGGGGAATGACCCACCTCAATGAAGCTCTGTCAGGACAGCTGTAGATTTATTTTTGCACAGCAAAACGTGCCAATGCAGGTAGAAGCCCAGTACAAAAGAGCAGCCTGCAGCACCAGGAGAAACAGAATGAGTGAGTGAGATAGGTGGAGAAAGCGACCTCAATGGAGCTCTGTCAGGACAGCTGCAGATTTCTTTGTGGGCAGAAAAAGATGCCAATGCAGGCAGAAGCCCAGTACAAAAGGTCAGCCTGCAGCACTGGGAGAAACATAATGAATGAGTGAGATAGCGGGAGTGAGCGAGCTCAACAGACCTCTATCATAACTGCTGCAGATTGCTTTGTGGGCAGAAAAAGGTGGCAACACAGGCAGGAGCCCATTACAAAAAGCCAGCCTGCGGCACTGGCAGAAACAGAATCAGCGAGTAAGATAGGGGGAGTGAGCTAGCTCAAGGGACCTGTGTAAGTACTGCTGCAGATTTCTTTGTGGGCAGAAAAATCCACCAACAGAGGTGGGAGCCCAGTACAAAAGGTCAGTCTGCAGCACCAGCAGAAACAGAATGAGCGAGTGAGAGAGGGGGAGTGACCCACCTCAACAGAGCTCCGTTGGGACAGCTGCAGATTTCTTTGTGGCAGAAAAACATGCCAATGCAGGCAGAAGCCCAGTACAAAAGAGCAGCCTATAGCACCAGGAGAAACAGAATGAGCGAGTGAGACAGGCGGAGAGAGTGACCTTAACGGAGCTATGTCAGGACAGATGTAGATTTCTTTGTGGGAAGAAAAAGTTGCTAATGCAGGCAGAAGCCAGTACAAAAGGGCAGCCTGCAGCACTGGGAGAAACACAATAAGTGAGTGAGAGAGGGGGAGTGAGCGAGCTCTACAGACCTCTATCATAACTGCTGCGGATTGCTTTGTGGGCAGAAAACAGAATGAGCTAGTGAGAGGGGAGCGTGAGCTAGCTCAATGGACCTGTGTCAGGACTGCTGCAGATTTATTTTTGGACAGCAAAACTTGCCAATGCAGGCAGAAGCAAAGTACAAAAGAGTAGCCTGTAGCACCAGGAGAAACAGAATGAGCAAGTGACACAGGGGCAGTGAGTGAGCTAAATGGACCAATGCAATCAACATTCAGCATTGACAAATGCTTGTTTAGGTTTCTTCAAGGTTGATGAAACTAATGTTTCTCAGTGATCCTTCCCTTCCTACTGCCAAACAGAAAGTTCATTTTATCAGTCAAATCCAGTGGCTATAAAAGTAGAACTAGCTGAGGGTGGGAGGTTGGAGGGGTGGGAAGGAGGGCAATTAGTAAGAAAGCTGTAGTTCTAGACTGCTGTTACTTGCTCTGAAAGCAAAATTCTCCTCTGTCAAAAACTAACAGCAGGAAGCTGTAATTGGAGACACCTGCTTTTGTACTCCTAAACTCCTAAGCCACACCCCCAATTAGCTTCACCCTCTGCTCCTGGCTCTTCAAATTAAGCTGATACAGCCCCCTTCCTCAAACAGAGAAACACACAGTGACTTTCTTCTTTTTTTTTTACTTAAATGAGCCCACCTGCTTCTAATAAAGTATGTTTGCTTAATCCAAACAGGTACTGACTCCTGCTGAGATTGAAGTGGTTTATCAGTAAGAAAGCTACAGTTCTAGACTGCTGTTATTTGCTCTGAAAGCAAAATTCTCCTTTGATCACCCCTTAAACATATGTAATGTTATTATTGGCCATTTTGCCACTGCTTTACCTGTTTAATGTTTCTTTTGCTGTCCCATTTTCAGCCTACCAGGAATAAGCTTCTCAATATGTACCATTTACATATAACAGGTAAAGTAGAAATTAAAAGGACTAGGCAGATTCACTCTTGCATTATAACCATGTGGAGGACCTCAAACAAATATGCTTCTGTATTGTGGAGGCCACATTCTAAAATGTTTATAAGATATTTAAGGCAGAAAAGAAGAAATTCCTTGGAACTATCAGAGTCAAAACACATGTTTTGGCTTCTGAGATTCTGTTCTTACTGATCAGTAGCTTGACTCTGTTCTTGATGCATTTCTTCATTTTGTCCTTTGTTTTAAGGGAAAATGACTTGTTCTGCTTTAGCCAATGAAGTTTACTCTGCCTGTGCTCATAAAGCTTTATAGCCCAATGGGCTTCACACAGATGTCTGCAATCAAAACAAAAATAACATTTTACTTACACAGCACAGACTAAGCACTTTACAATTAAATGGATTTGTTAAACAGCAGCTGATGCCTTTGGAAAACATAATATTTAGACACAAATCAGCTTGTATTTCATATACATGTACTGTATATATACAGTATTTTACAGATTTCTCCCCTCCATTACTTATTACTGAAGAAATTGCTACAAAAACAAGTTTTTATCCATCAGACTTTATCTGCCTCTGTGGCTTATTCCCTACTTGAAATTGCAATGCTCTGTTGTGACATCATAGTCTGTTGCTGTGGAAATAACTTTGATGTCACAAGAAGAGTATTGTGACATCAGGTTTGAAAGATACAATAGGAGCTGATGAACTTTCAAGGAACAAGTCTCCTGTTTTCTTGCATATGACCTCAGTAATAAATAATGGGAATAAGAAATACAGAGCTAATGAGAAATATAAGCTGCTTTGCATCTAAATAATATATTTTCAAAGTTCTTCTTGAGGCATTGGTGGCTCTTTAAACTGTAATGGAACACAAACATTGGCACAAATTTTAACTTTACTGAAGTTTTAAATATTCCCTGAAAAATTACTTCCTTAAAAAAATTTTTTTTATCCCCTTTTGAATAAAAAGGAGGAAAACTCCTGCTTACTTTAGAGTTTTAACCTGTTGCTGTTTGAACTGTTACCTGGCTTAGTAAGTCTTTTCCAAATGAGGCTTTACTTGCTTAGTGCTTCTAAACTCCTTATAGCAGGCCACCTAAAAGTCTTCACAGATATATATGTCTCTCAGAAAGAAAATATAAAAGGAGAATATGAGCAGCATCAAAATAGATTTACTATTACTATAACAAGAAACAAAATATTGCTAGTTCCCTTTAAATACTCCACAGGGAAGCAGCAGCTAAAAATGTAACGGTTTCTCTCACAAAAAAAGAAAACCAAACAATCTTTTGTAACATGCTGGCTTCTACCACGCATCTGTGCTAATGCTACTCAAGCTGCACTCTTGCTGACATCTTATGTCATGTTAACAACTGTGCACCCAGTGTCTGGATTTTTATTACTGTGGGTTGGGCATGTAACTAAAAAGCCCACATATGTTTTTAAAGCAATAATTTAAATCAAAAGGGGATTTCTTTTCAATGATGAAAACTTTGAAGTCTTTAAATAATAGAATCCAGTCTATATTAATTTGTGTTCCATGCATTCTTAACTTTGAAAAAACACCAAAGAATTTCAGTCTGATCCTTCATGCATTATTAATTTTTTTGTTGTTTAAAGCACTTTCTGCCTCACTCATATCTTATATTATACCCTGAAAATTATAAGAATGAACCAGATCAGTTATCTAAACTTCTCTGCTGCAGTATGCACCAAGGGATTCAATCCAGGAATCATATTTCCCATCCTTTTCCCAAATGCTCTGGATTCCTGCTACCATCCTAAAATATTCTGTTGTTGTTCAATAACCCCTGATGACTCCTAATGGACCGAGTGTTCTTGTACACCTTCTCATTATTCCATTCTCTGGACTCCAAGACCCTTGCATCTAAGGTACTGGGCTGTTACACTGTGTTGAAGGCAAGAAGGTCTGCCTTATCTCACTGGTCTGCCACTATTATTCCACTATTCCTCCACCATCAGTCCACTTCCTCCACCTTATGCCATCTCCTTCATGCTTCTCCTTCTTGGTCTCAGTTCTCTGCCACAAAATTCCATTGCTCACCAGGTCAGATGAAGTCAAGGGGTCTTGAATCATCCACCATTCCCAAGGTAAACTCCTCTGATAAGCTCCTAAAATGAGATAAAAAAGAGCACCAAATGCAGAGATAACACAAAGATGTATCGAGTAGATAATGAACCAATATACAGTCCTTAGAACCTAGAAGCATACCAGAAATATAAATATAAAAGCAAAGTTATGTTAGAGTTGCCAGCTCTTCCACAGTGCATAGCCTTTCACGCTCACTTCCACTGTGAAAAATGATCTCACAAGGGTACCTCAAATAGGTTATCTGCAGTGGAGCAGAGAGAGAGAGTGATCCAGAGGGGGTCAAGAGGTCTTTGATGCAGCCATGGCCCAAATTGTGCAGGACCTTGAAGATTCTAAGAAAATCTGGAAGATGGTATGCATTACAACAGAAAGCTAGTGCTGATCACATAGCACAGGCTTGATATATTGAAAAGTTCCTGTACCAAAAATCAGCCAGGCCACCGCAGTCTGTAGTATGCAAGACAGAGTTTCAGTTGAGTGATATTCTTAAGGTGGAACAATCTACAGAAGAAAATGGCTATCACCTGCACCTCAGGTGACAATTTGTCTATTATGACCCCAGATTTTAGGTCCTGTCTACATATTGGAGAAAAAGCCTCCTACAGAAGGCAGTGTTATCATTTCTCTTCATTGCAATCTTCTGAGGGTTCTACGAGAACCAACTAAGCTTACCAGAGTTGAGGCTTAGCCAGCTGGCGGTCAACCAGTCACTTAGTTCACGCAAATGTAGATTAATCATAGTCTCAGAGTCACCCAATTTCTGTGCAAAAGACAGGTAAAGCTGTGTGTCATCTGCAGAAGACTGAGAACCAAGATTTTACCATCACAAAATATCCCCAGGGACAACATACACACCTGAAACAACATAGGGACAAAACTGAGCCTTGCAGAATGCTACAGGACACTGCCTCCACTCTGGATATAAAATTCCCCAAGGTTATGTGTTGCTTCCTGCCAGCCAGGAATGACGCAAACCAATAATACACTGCTTCACTAAATCCTCCATACTTCCTCAGGTTATCAGTCAAAACACAATGATACAGAGTATCTGAAACTGATAATGGATTGAGAAGAATGGCCATGGAGTATTCTCCCTGGTCTCTCCCAAGGAAGAAACTAAAATGTCTACACATTTTGCATGCAACAGTCAATGTATTTTGAATGCTTTTGTCATCTTGAAGGAAATAATATGCAGCAGTGCTAGCCAGGATGCAATGCTGTACCTTGCAGTAAATTTCACGTCACAAAACATTGCATGACAAAGGGCCTTAATTGCTATTGAACTGCACTGTTCCCTGCAGCATGCTGCAGCACTCTGCAGTAATACTGCTAGGTACTGCAGTACTACTGCTAGATTCTGCATTGTATTTTGGCTGGTACCACTGTTCTGTGAAATTGAGGGTGTGAGAAAAGCAAGACATTTGATCATTCCCTCTGTCCTTCATAGCATGTATGATGTTATTCCCATTATCATATATCAACAACCCTGGAGAAAGGCCATGAGGAGTAAGATATTCAGCAACAAAGCATTTCCTTAATTCCTGCAAGAGGTTCACTGCACTGTGATCTTTGAACTCAAATCTAGTGATACGCAAGGCACTGAGGTCAAGATGCAGCACATCCAGGAATCAAGAGTTCAGTGTGTATCTGGGAAGCTACCCCAACAATACCAGAATACAAGCAAGTTTGCACTTAGGAATCATGTAACATATACTTTATAGAAAAAAAATGAATATTGTATTGTGCAAAAACACAACCTGGGGACATAAAAAAGCCCTGGCACTTCAATCATCACTAGCAGGGCCAGATATCTCAAGACACAAGGTATTCATGTGTGTAGAGCACCTGATTTTTTTTTCTTTTGGTCTTTGGCAACTGTATAAGGCCCACTAGGCACAAGTGCCTGTTTTCAGAGGTGCATTGGGAGCTCTGGGCGGTTAAGTGACTTGCTCAGAGTCACACAGTATACAAGTGGAGGTTGTGAGAATCAAACCCAGGTCTTGTCTGCTGGATGTACCAAGCTTGTTCACAGCTCGTTACTCTAACCTCTAGGCTATAAAGCATGTTTATAAGGGATCATTTATGAAAAGTATCCATCATAGTTTGAAAGTCCTAGAAAATATCTTTTAAATGAGGTATTGGACTTCTCTGTAGCTGGAAACGGTAGAGAAATATCAATGATTAAGTCTGTCCCATATTGTTACTATATTGTCAATGTTTTTAGAGTCTTGTGATTTCACTGATGATCAAGCTGTGCTTGACTACAATGTGGTTAGCCACAACTTGATTGTTAGTGACATCACAAGGTCATGATCCCAGTACTTCTGCTAATCTGGCTGTGGTTGTTTCATGCCCAAGAGGACAAAAACCTTGAACACCACTGAGTGCAGTTTTTCCAAGTTCCAGGGGCAGTGATTTCAAACACTGCAGACAACAGAGGTTTTCAGCAGGAGGAAGAGGGGGCAGCAATGAGAAACTGAGCAGAGTGCCAGCCCTGTGCCAGTGGCCTTTGTTTACTGCTCATGGAGCACCATGGTACTGCTGAGGAATGCAACAGTCTAACAACCCTACACACCCCTGCTTGGGGAAAAAAAATGTCTGCAGAAAGGTGAGTTCTTTTCAGGGATAGGCACTGATGCCCCCTTTGAAAAGTGTGCATACAAATGCAAACCTGCATCACTGACCAGGTCTAGCACTACTGACTGTGAAAGGGAGTCTCATTTGAAGACATGTGCCAGACTTACACCCTCACAAAAATCCACAGTTCCCCTTTTATGCTACTCATACACTATCAACATGTTTTCTTGCATTCTGCATTCAAACATAAAAATGAAGCAGGTTGGTTAATGAAATCTACTAGTGAGTCTCAGTAATTTGCAAGATAATGGCGGGAGTCCTCACACAGATATAAAAGCATACTGCACATGAAATCTTGGCAGAAGAAAGACAACATTGATTTCTAAGGGGTTGATCAAGACAAAAAAAGTGTTATGCTTTTTGGAACCAGTAAGTCAGGAATTAGACAGGAGATGAGCATTGGAAGTGGTCTACTTGAAGTTCAAGAAAGCAACTGATACAGTTCAGAGGATGGCTCATGTGGTGCCCCTCCACAAGAGTGGCCCCAAGGATGAACCGGGAAACTACAGACCAGTGAGCCTCACATCCATCGTGGGTAAGCTAATGGAGACTATCCTGAAGGAGAGGCTGGTGGCCCTCTTAGAGGCCAAAGGACTACAGGACAGCAGACAGCATGGCTTCATACGTGGCCGATCCTGCCAAACCAACCTGGTCGGGTTCTATGACTGGGTAACTAGGCAACTGGACAGGGGACATGCAGTGGATGTTCTGTATCTGGACTTCAGTAAGGCATTGACTCAGTGCCACATGGAGCTGGGAAGGAAGTTAGTAGGCACAGGGGCAGGTGCAATGCTGGTGAGATGGGTGGGAAACTGGCTGCAGGAAGGCAACAGAGGGTGGTGGTGGGTGGGGAGCTCTCACACCCAAGGGCAGTGACGAGCGGTGTCCCACAGGGCTCGGTGTTGGGACCAGTGTTGTTTGGGATATTCATTGCAGACATATCATGGGACATCAAGAGCAAGATCAGTCTGTTTGCTGACGATACCAAGGTTGGCGCAGTGGTGGATGACCTAGGGGGATGGCAGGGGTTGCAGGATGATCTGGCAAAGCTTGAAACCTGGTCAGATACCTGGCAACTGGGCTTTAATGCCAAAAAGTGCAAGGTGATGCATTTTGGGATGAAGAACCCAGGAGGACTTACCAGCTAGGGGTAGTGCAGCTAGCCCAGACAGAGGAGGAGAAGGATCTTGGTGTGCTCATCACAGGGTCAATGAACAACTCGGCACAGTGTAGGAAGGCAGATGCAAAGGCCAACAAAATGCTGGGTTGTATTGCAAGGGGTATATCCTCGAGGAGGGAGGAGGTGATTCTGCCACTGTATAGGTCATTAGTTAGACCACACCTGGAGTACTGCGTGCAGTTCTGGCGTCCGTATCTGAAGAGGGACATTAAGTTACTGGAGGGAGTGCAGCGCAGGGCGACAAAGATGATCAAGGGTCTGAGGGACTTATCATATGAGAGGAGGTTGAAGGAGTTGAACATGTACTCACTGGAGGAGAGGAGGCAGGGGACATGATTGAAACCTTTAAATACATGAAAGGAATAAACAAGACAGGTACAGAGGGCTGTTCAAAGTAAGGGAGGGAGGGCCACCAGGAGCCATGATATGAGACTGGAGGCGAGGAAGGTTCAGGAGGGAGATGAGGAGACACTTTTTACAGAGAGGGTGGTGGCTGGGTGGAATCGTTACCTGCAGAAGTGGTATGCAGTAGAACAGTGGACTGCTTCAAATGAGGATGGGACAGGACAAGGGGGAGGGTTAATGAAGGGGAAGGGTGGAAGGAAGGGGCAGCTGCAGAATAAGGGGTGCTAGCTGCACATTCGAGCAGACTTGATAGATCTCTAGGCCTTTATCTGCTGGCAAATTTCGTATGTTCGTATGTTCGTTCCACACTGGGAACAGAGTTGTTGGACTGTTGCATTCCTCAGCAGGACCACTAGCACAGGCTGGCACTCTGATTGATTTTCTGAAATTAGTGTTTTGTTTTATATTGGATAGATAGATTTAATTGTATGCTCCCAGCTGTATTTTTTATGTGTGCATTTGTGCACAATTTTAAATTGTATTGTTTTATATTGTATACTGTCCAGAGGCCCTGGAATTGGGTGCTTTAGAAATAAAATATCTATCTATCTATCTATCTATCTATCTATCTATCTATCTATCTATCTATCTATCTATCTATCTATCTATCATATTAGCTAAATTTGTAATAGAGAGTAGCATCCTTAAAGAGATAAAAGGCTTGTTTAAAGATAGATCACAGTGGGTTAGAGTGAATGAGTATAGTTCAAATTTGGAAAATGTTACAAATAAGGTACAACAGTATGTTGGCGTTGGAACTGATCATGTTTAATCTATTTGTCATTGACATGGATGAAGGGCTGGAATGTGGGATATGCAAGTTTGTGGATGTCACAAAATGTGAGAAGTAAACCACAGCACCAACACTGTGGAACAAAAGAATACACTGCAACAGCTACCAGTGATCAACCTATTTAACAAGGAATTTATACAATCTGAAGCATCTGTATTATCCAGGGGCTTGACATTCTGTCCCATACAGGAATTTGATAACCGTAAATTCTGTGGTGAGATAGAAGAATTTTTTAGATGGCTTTGTCTACAAGAGTACTATTTTGATAAGAATAATACACAAACAACATATGACAGCACAAAGAAAACATCAGACTAGACCCTTGGAGCAGACACAACCCCAAGTTGGATTCCTACGTTGACTGTTTCCATGGAAGAATAAACTCCCAGATCCTAAGCAAACAGCAGAAACTCCTGTATAATATCACACCACTGGATAGATTAACACTGTCTCCACCTTTGATGGGCACCCCATGCCCCATGTAAATAACTTAGTAGACAAAATAGGGAATGTCAAATACATAAGCACCCTTGACTTAAGAAAATGCTACTGGCAAATCTCTCTCTCTTTACATGCACAGGAATTGACTGCATTCAGCACCTCGATAATCCTTTACCAGTTCACCACCATGCCTTTTGGACTGCATGGTGCCCCCGCTTCCTTCCAATGCTATATGGATCAAATATTGCATGCCCATACACAGTACAGTGCTGCCTACTTATATGATGTTGTTATCTTCAGCCCTGACTGGCAGACACACCTAGTACATCTTAATGCAGTCATTCAATCCATTCAAGACTCCTGACTGACCATAAATCCTACCAAATGTGCCATTGCCAGGACTGAGACCAAATACTTAGGGTTCATCATTAGGAAAGGTACAGTCAAACCAGACATCAGCAAAATCGATGCAGTAGCTAACACTCCCATCCCCCCGACAAAGAAACATGTATGTTCCTTTTTGGGACTGGCTAGTTATTACCAGCAATTTATACCTGATTTTGCCACCATAGCAACCCCACTGGAAAATCTGACAAAAAACAATTGTCCCAATAAGGTGCTATGGACCAATGAATGTAATGAGACCTTTCAGAATATTAAAGTAACCCTGTGTTCATCCCCTGTCTTGATCAGTCCTAATTTTTCTCTCCTGTTTGAAGTGCACACTGATGCCTCTGATACTGGCATCAGTGCAGTCCTTTCTCAGACAAAGAAAGGTGAGGAGCACTCAGTCATATACATCAGCTGCAAACTTCATGAGAGGGTGAGGAAGTATTAAACAGTGGAGAAGGAATGCTTAGCTTTAAAATGGGCAATAGAGGCCTTGAAATATTATCTGTGAGGTGCAGAGTTTAAGGTTCTCACTGAACATAACCCTCTGTGCTGTCTCCAATAGATGAAAGACAAGAATGGCTGGATGATGCAGTGGTATTTGTCTTTACAGCCTTACCACTTTACCATTCAGCACAGAGCAAGGTCGAAACACCAGAATACTGATTTCTCATCTCAACACGGGGATCACACTGATGAAACTTGAGGAAATGCATTGATATGATGTATTTTTCTTTCTGTGACAATGTTGAAATGTTTTGTGTATGATATATGAGATAAGGGTTTGTATTAAACCCTTGATATTATGCCTCAGGGACTAGATCGGTATTGGAGATATGTTTAGGTATGTCTGATTATAGATACTGATTCAGTTAATAAGGGTCCCTGAGGTGGAGTTTCTGAGAGTGGGTGGGCAGAAGCTCCAACCCTCCTAGGGTTCAGGGGGGTGTCTGACAACAGTATTACTGTTGCCTCTTGGTGAGGGGTGTGTGTACCAGGAAGCCACCTTTTATGTGATTAAACCCCTGTCATAAATATGAATATGTGCAACCCCCTTTTTCCTTTCACTATTTCTTTTCCACTTATTTTTTTCTGCCTTTTCTTTAAATTCTTGTCAGGGTGGTCAACCTGGCAATCTTCGAAAACTCTTTACTGTCCCTTATTCTCTTTACCCTCCTTTTTCTGTATATAGCATTAGGCTCCCGACTTCTGAGATAGGAAATAGTGCATGTCACACTTTATTGTTAATGTCTAGCACACCTTGGTTTAAGAAGAAGAGTAGTGTCTGTTTCTGGGGTGCCAAGCTCCAGAACAACTGCTGCTGAGAGCAGTTTCTTTGACTTATGCAGCTCTGGTGCAAGGGACAACACTGGTCACCTGATGCAGCTCAGGTGCAAGGGAGGGAGGGAGGAGGGAAGGAAGGAAGGGAGGAGGAGGAGGATGGAGGGAAGAGGGAAGGAGGGTGGATGGAGGGGGAGGAGGGAGGAGGTGAGGGAGGGCAGGGAATCTCACACAGGTTACTTGAGAAAAGTATTAATTGGATTATCTGGGCTGAAGCAAAGCCGCAGACTCTACTGAAGGAAACAGAGGTCTGAATCTCTTTTTGCAGGACTAATTATTTGACTTTTTTTATTTCTCTAAATATTTATATTTTTCTGAAAATAAACTGATGAAAGCATTTGTGCATTTTTTATGCACTTGATCTCAGCTTTGTTGTGTCACTTATTATCCGACACATTCAGTCACCTACCCATTAATCAATTTTGTACCTAGATAAGCACCTTAGGACCCGCTCCAAAGCTGCCCAATTTCCTTATGAGCCTACTATGCAGTACAGTGTGGAAGGCCTTTCTAAAGTCTAAGTAGCCCATGTCCACTGCCCCTTCCTGATCAATTTCCCTGGTCATCCTATCAAATAAATCTACCTGGTTTGTCTGATATGACCTTCCCATGAATCCATGTTGCCTTGGGTCTTGTAACCTGCTGGATTCAAGATACTTCATAATCTGTTCCTTTAGCATTGACTCCATTAACTTCCCCATCGCTGATGTCAGACTGACTTGCCTATAGTTTCCAGCCTGCTCCCCCTACCACTTTTATGAAGCGGGACCACATCCTCACTCCTTCAGTCCTCTGGAACCAGTCCTATTTCCTGTGACTTGTTGAATTTGGCTGCCAGAGCTGCATCCAGTACCTCCCTAAGCTCCCTCAACCCCTTTGGGTGTACCCCATCTGGCCCCATAGTCCATGTTCAGATTTGCAAGTCCATTCAGGACTCTCTCCTCTGTAAATAGGCTTGTGTCTGCCTCCCTCATGCCAGAGTTCCTGCAGATGTTTTGTGGTCCATCCCTTTCCCTTTCCTCTGTGAAGACTAAACAAAAGTATCTGTTCAGGATATCTGCTTTTCCCAGTCCTCCTATGAACAGTCTACCCCTTCCTATCTTAACCTAACAATCCCTCCCATAGTCTTCCTCTTTTCACTTATTTATCTAAAAAAAGGTATTGCCCCCTTTAGTTACCTGTTGGGTTATCCTTTCCTCAATTTGTGCCCTTGTGCTCCTCACAACATTCTCTATTTCTCTCTTCTTATCCTGGTACACCTCTCTATCCTCTTCCTCTGCATTGATTTGTACACCCTGAATGCTACTCTTTTAGCCTTTACCTTTTCAGCCACTTCCCTTGAGAACCATAGCAGTCTCTTTTCTTCTTTTCTTTTTGCTTACTTCTTTTGAATGGAGGTTTGTTGCCTATACCATCCCTAAACTTGGTACAATGTTTCTTCTCCCCACCCAGGCCATTATCACTGGATGGGAGAGGTATAGTGATTTATACACATAAACATAATAAGAACTATATCAACTTGCTGCCTGTTGCCAACAACAAAAGGAGCATTGAAACTTTGCTCTTGAAAATTGGTATCAAAAATCCTGTGCCCTTGCTTTTACTAGGGTGTTGTTACCCCCCCCCCATTCACCTCTCTCTCAAAATGATAACCTGGAAATGTCATTCTTCAAATATAAAGGCAGCCATGAAATTTTAATAATAGGTGATTTTCGTATAGATTGGGGAATAGGGACAGGCTTTTCAAAATTAGAAGACATGGCCTCAAAACTCGGTTTAGTTCAATTAATAACCGACCCTGCAATACTAAGTTCGAAATAACTGACCCCACAAGAGTAAGTTTTAAAAATATTGAAACTTCTACAGTATTAGACCTCAAGTTTACAAAGAGGTCTGAAAAGTATATAGAGATCAGTGTACTACAGTGGAGTTCACCAGGATACAATTAAGTGTTACAGATTCCTGCACAACAAATGGAACTGTTAATGAAATTGATTTGTTTGCTAGAGTAACTCTGCTGTAGAATTTTGCAGAATTGTATTGCATCCTGATGGGCTCCACTGTACCTGGCTCTCTGTCAGCACACTAAGTAATTTTTTGCATTAGTAACAATAAAAATGAAATAACCCTAATATTGCATAGGTTAGGTAATATACATCTGGATCATAACCAGGTTTTGGAGTTGGGGTGTTCCAAATATTTCTAGCGGGGGGGGGGCCGGGGGCATGTTCCCCCAGAAAAGTTTGACAATTTAGGAGTTAAATTGGTTCAGTTTAGTGCAATTGTAGGCAATAACCATTGAGTTACGATATGCATCAAAATTCTAATCAGTCTCATCCCTCCACAGTCCCAGGGCTTTGAGTTGAATTTGGGATTATTTAAGGCATTTCCTGACTGAACTCCTAATCTTCTCTCCTGTATTTCTCCTTTACTATACTTTATTTTCCCCCTGCCTTGTTCAGAGATAATGGATATTGTTGGACAACTTTCTCTAATATGCGTCTTATGTAAGGTGAATTATCTAAACTGGGTGACAAGATGTAACTTAACATAAATGGTTGGCGTAATGATGCCATTATGCTACACCAGTATGCACATAACACTACTACACTCACTGCACCAGTCCTGCTTTTCACTAAAGGAGAAGGAAATTGTATTTTCAGAGTGAATAATATTGTGCATACATCATAAAAAAAATATAAAGTCGCCAAAAGGCAACTGGCTGGCATGATGATGGCAATATTCAAAGTACGCTACTACAATCACCACACATTTGGCAGTTGGATATGGCAGTCATTCTTTTCACTCAAAAATCTGATTTAAATTATATTTATGGAGCAAATTATATTGTGCTTATGTTGTCAAATAAAAGAAAAAATTACCAAAAACAAAACAAATCAAGAATGTACTTTACTAACACAACTGTAATACATTACAGAAAGAAAAAACTGTACTTATAAGTTAACAATAACAAAAGGCAACAAGGGACAACAAACTGCAGTTTGCTTTTGAATGAATGCTTACCACTTTGATCCAAAGTCTCATTAATGCTTCATTCCTCTGATACAATTATTATGGTCTCTGCAAGACATAGAGAATGAATACAGTATTATAATCCAAAAGATTATTTTGTGAATGTGATGGTTGTTGGGGTGGAGGAGAAGCAATGATATGTTAATACACTTACATGCTATGTGGGCGAGCATATTGTTGAAACAGTCGGTGCTGGTTTTGTCAAACCGCTCTCTCCACTTGAAGGAGTCTAAATAAGACACTATCCTGCTCTGTCCTGTACCGTTCATCTGCATCAACTGTTTTTTGTCCCTTGTCCAATAGCTCTCAACAGAGTTTGTATGCACACCATTCAGTGGGTTCACAAAATTTACAGAATGGTTTACAGTTTTGTGGACATAGTTTTTGTTTGGGATGTCTTAAAAAAGGTTGTATGCTGCTCATTGTTCACTGTGTATTATGGAACCAGATTTCATATTCTGCTCAACAATTGGTAGAAGTGTGGCAGCATCTCTCCTGTCAACAAATTTATTTATGTATGTATGTATTTTTTAACCGGGTCAGTGCACTGATCCAAAGGACTGTTTTCAGTCATGATCTGGGGCACAAAGTGGCAAACAACACAGACACTGAAGAACATACAGGGCATGAAAATACACACCTCAAGCATGAGGTGGTGTTGAAAATAAGAAATATACAATGGTGCATACAAATGTATGAACAAACAATCACTGAGAAATCTGGTAACTAGTAGGTAAAGCAATGGATCAAGTGCTAACAGAGAATGGTGAAATCAGAGTTTCAGTACATCCTGACAGCTCAGTAGGATAGATGCTGGGGGGGGTGGTTGCTTTGATAGGTAGTGGGTACTAGGGTGGGTTACTGGCCCTGGATCTGTCTAGGGAACTGTTACAGGTGCAAGTGGACCCGTCCAGTAGCTACACTCTTAGGCTTGATTTGAAGAATTGTTGGGAAGTGGATAACTGGATAGAAAATGGGAGTCTATTCAGGAGGGAAGGGGTGGAAACCGAGAAGGTTCTGCTGCCATAGAAGTAGTGGTACAAGTGACTTCCAGAGGAGGAACTGAGGAAGCCTGTAGACACCGAGAGGACACCCTGTCAGTGAGTAGAGTAGAGTAAGGAGACAGCTGGAAGTTCCTGATTGTGCTGTCAACTAGACAGCCCATTGCAAAGTCAAAATGCCCCTGAAGTGTGAGCCAACCTAGAGACTGATATAGCAAGCAGTGGAGGGTGGAGAAAGGGGCTTGAAAGGCAAAGCAGCAAATGGAGTTATACATGGAGTTCAGGTGCAAGCATAGTGAAGGGGGCACAGTTGAGTACACAAGGGAGCAGTAATCGAGAAGGGGCAGTAGATTTCCTTGTGCAATGGCTAGACAAGCTTCGTGGGTCAGACACTGATTGTGGCGCTGGGCCGCACCTAACTTTTGGTGGATTTTCATTACTGTGTTACTGATGTGTTCACTGAAAGTAAGGGAGGGATCTAGAGTCACACCTAGGTATCTGAAGGAAGGGACAGTTTTGAGGTGAGTGCCAGCATGGGTGGTAATCCAGAGGGCAGTTTTTGATTTTGCAACCTTCGCTAGGAATGGTTTAGAGCCAAAGAGCATTGCTTTTGTCTTCTTCTCAGTTACAAGAAGTTTTCTGGAGAGGAACCAGTACTGGGCTGCTCCATAGTTTAGTGTGAGAGTGGTAGATAGGGACTCAAGGAATTTTTCACTGTGATAGATGTCTAAATCATCTATATACAGGAGGGCCTGGCATTTTATGCTTTTAATGGGGAGATCATTAATGAACATTAGAAAGAGTAGGGGTCCCTAAAATACATAAAGATCAAAAAAATACACCAGGGAGACCTATAGTTTCAGCTAATGAATCATTATTTGAAACAATATCACAATGTATAAATTTTCACTTACAACCTTTAGATGAACAAACAACAACTTATGTTAAAGATACCACAGATATGATATATAAACTGGAACAAATGACACTTAATGGCGTACAAGAAACAGATATATTGGTAACAGTGGACGTGGTGGACTTATACACGTCCATACCGCTCGAAGATGGCATACAAACAATGGGCAAATTATTGAACACAAGAAGCCCTCAAGCACATCCAAAGACAGAAATACTACAAGAGTTAGCACACATCATATTGACAAAAAATTATTTTGAGTTCGACTCAGAGTATTATAGACAGGTAAGGGTACTGCTATAGGAAGACAACACACTCGCTATGCAAATGCTTTTATGTACGATTTGAAAAGAACATATACTAAATGAGAGAGAAAATTCATTTTTACTGATATCAACACATGGAATAGATATATAGATGATGGATTTTTGTTGGAAAGGTACCATACTGAGGTTAGAACAATTTTTAAATTATTTAAACAACATTAATCCTAATATAACATTTGTTATGACACATAATAAAATGGAAATATCATATCTTGACCTCAAAATATATAAGGAAAACAATCAACTATGCACAAGCTTATATAAAAAACCGACAGCTAGGAACACACTCCTACACGGCAAAAGTTTCCATGAAACAAGATTAAAACAAAGCATCCCCTATTCACAGTTAGTTAGAGTGAAAAGAAACTGCACAAAAGAACAAGATTTTCAGAAAGAAAAACAAGAAATGCTAAATCGATTTCAACAAAGGGAATACTAGAGGTCCATAATTAAAAAAGCTAATCAAAGAATAGAGACAGTAACTAGACAAGACACCCTACAAACCAAACAAAAACAACATTCACAAAAGCACAGGTGTGGTCTATAGACCACCAGCCCAGGAGGAAGAAACAGATAGGGAGCTGATGCTAGCCATCCAAAGGATGGCAGACAAGGGTGAGGTAGTACTGGTTGGAGACTTCATTCCAGCAGCAGCATCAACTAGGAGCAGATTTATCCTGGACTTCCTTCAGGGTGCCTTCCTCAAGCAACTGGTCATGGAACCAACTCGGCAGAAGGCAATACTGGACCTTGTGCTCATAAACAGGGACAGTGTGATGGGGGTAACAGTGGGGAGCACCTGGGAACAGTGACCACCAGTCATTGTGGTTTGAAATCACAGAAAGAGCAGAACCAAACCACACAAAACACGTATCCTGGATTTTAGGGGGGCAGACTTTGGGAAAATGGGGAGATACTTGAAAAGAGGCATTAAGGGAATGGGACAGGAATCAGGGTTGAGGAACAGTGGGCAGTATTCAAAATGGGGATTACAAGAACAACAAATTATGTATTAAGCAGGTTAACAAAGAGGAAAGGAAGAGAGACCATTATGGTTTCCCAAAGAGGTAGCAAAGAAAGTGAAAGCCAAAAGATTGCATTTGGGCAATACAAAAAGACACAGGCAGAAGGGGGTAGGGAGAAGTACCAGGAGAAGCAAAGGGCAGGGAGGTCAGTAAGGGAGCCAAAGCTCAGACAGAAGAACACATTGCAAAATCAGTGGGTAGAGGGACAAAACCTTTACAGGTACATAAGTGAAAAAGAAAGACAAAGGAGGGATAGTGAGACTGAAGTGGAGAATAGGGGTGCATGGAGGATGACAACAGTAAAGCTGACATACTGAACAGGTATTTCTGCTCAGTCTTACTGAGGAAGAGGAGGGTAATGGGTCTGAAGGGGTACAAGGGGTGAGAATGGTGCAGAAATGGACACAAGTCCCTTTACACGAAAGGGTCCTGAAGGAACTGGAAGTAATAGAGTTGATAAAGCAATAGGGCCAGATGGGGTGCAACCCCAGGGTCCTTAAAGAACTAAGAGAGGTGGTGGCTGAACCTCTGGCTATCCTGTTTAGCCGATCACTGGAAACAGGAGAGGTACCCAAAGACTGGAGGACAGCAGATGTAGTCCCCTACAAAAGTGGGAACAAAGAGGAAGCAGGGAACTACAGACCAGTCAGCCTCACCTCGGTAGTGGGGAAGATCATGGAAGCACTACTGAAGGAGAGATTGGTGGAACATCTGGTTGTCAATGGACTACAGGACCCAAGGCAGCATGGTTTCACCAGGGGAGGTCATGTCAGACCAACCTCATTGAATTTTTGACTGGGTGACTAGGAGGTGGATCAGGAGGGCAGTGGACATGGCCTATCTGGACTCTCAGCAAGGCCTTGACACTGTGCCACATAGAAGACTATTACACAAACTGGGGAATATGGGTGTGGGCAGGACAGTAGTGTGGTGGGTAGGTAACTGGCTGGGTGGCAGGACACAGAGGGTGGTGGTAAATGGCTGTCACTCCACAGAGGGAAGATTGACCAGTGGGGTACCACAGGGATCAGTGCTGGGACCGATCCTATTCAACATCTTCATCAATGACGTGGCACAGGACCTAGAAGGCAGAATTTCACTGTTCGCTGATGACACAAAGCTCTGTAACAGAGTAGACACACCAGAGGGTGTAGACAGAATGAGAAGCGACCTGAAGAAACTTGAAGAATGGTCAGTGGTTTGGCAGTTGAAATTCAATGCAAAGAAGTGCAAGATAATGTATATGGGGCACAAAAACCCTGGCACAATATATCAGTTGGGGTGGAGGATATAGCATGCACCAAGCAGGAAAGAGATCTTGGGGTTATCATCTCTGATGCCCTCAAGGTAGGAAACAGTGTGACAAGGCAGCAGGTAAAAGCAAATAGGATGCTGGGATGTATAAGCAGGGCATTACCAGCAGGAAAAGGAGGTCATAATTCCGCTATACAAGACACTAGTGAGGCCCACCTGGAGTACAGTGTACAGTTCTGGAGACCATACCTACGTAGGGACATAGACAGGGAAGAGAAGGTTCAGAGGAGGGCAACAAAGATGGTGCATGGATTGCATCACAAGTCCTATGAAGACAGGTTGAAGGAACTGAACATGTACTCCTGGAGGAGAGGAGGGAGAGAGGGATATGATAGAGACATACAAGTATCTTACAGGGAGGAACAGGGTGCAGGAAAACACTATTTTAAGCGAAAAAGATGTTCCAGGACTAGAGGGCATGGGATGAAGTTGGAGGGAGGACGATTCAGAGGAAACATGAGAAAGAATTTCTTCACAGAATGGTGGTGGACAAGTGGAACACCCTGCCAGAGGAAGTGGTGGGGGCTGAAACAATCATGGGATTTAAGAATGCATGGGATAGACATAAAGGAATTCTGGAGGTCAGGGGTAAGGTGCAACAGACTTCTAGGAAAACAAACTGAACTTACAAGCTCAAATGGGCAGACTGAGTGGGCCATAGGCCCTTATCTGCCGACACTGTCTATGTATCTATGTATCTATGTAACATAAACCAAGGGTGGTATTTACAACTAAGTTTAATGATCGATTTACAGAAATCAAAAGAATTATAAACAAACACTGGTACATAATGTCAGTAGGGGAACATGTCTCTATGGAATTTAAAGAAAGACCCATTATAGCAGCAAAAAAAGTTAAAACTATTAAAGACAAACTAGTAAGATCCCAATTTAAAATCCCAGTACAGCAAGGGATGCAACTTTTACTAGGACCCCTCAAATCTGGAATGGTGCCATGTGAAGATGCTCGCATGTAACCACTACCAGCAAAATAGAAGTGTTTAAACACCCATACACGGGAAAAGAGTACCCTATAAGACAACATATATACTGTACAACAGAGGGGGTAATATATGTATTACAGTGTCCATGTGACCACTTATATGTGGGGCAAATGACCAGAGCTCTAAAACCATGCATACAAGAACATAAAGGGGATATTAGAAGACAGCAAGAAAAATCACAGGTAGCAAATCACTTTGCTGAACAAGGACATACGGGAGCCTCACTCAGATTCTGGGGACTTGAACAAATCCAAAAACCAGTAAGGGGGGGGACTATCAAAAACAGTTGGACAGAGCAGAAATGAAATTGATTTTTCAGTTACAAACCCTGGAAAGAAATATAGGGATGAACAAGGACACAAACTGGAATGCTTGTTGGTAATGTTAAAATAAGTAAGAGAGATGGAATATGCCTCCATAGACAAAAAACTAAAAATAAAAAACAAACATGAAATAGTAAGCTTAGACACAATAAAAAATAAATACTTTACAAAATGGGTTCTTTTTCCTAAAAACAGAATGGCAACATGATAAAATGTGACTAGTAAGCCGTAATGAAAATTGTCCACCAATTTAATATACAAATGGTATATGGGAATCTAATCGAAGAAGATAGCAACATTCCATCAACAAACTATATGTCAGAAACATGAAAGTAACATCACAATTAGTTGAATGTTTATGAAAAAGAAGGGATATGCATGCAAATTTTAACAAAAACATGGTAAAGTAAGAAATTATAAAGTTAAGAACACTTCACATTCTGAAGTCCTTCCCCCCACCCCCATAGTACTATCCCCCCCATGTAAAGACCACATTAACTAAACACAAACTTAAACACATTGAAGAATCACAGCTTATTAAGAAAACCCAACACCTCAGGGCATCATTAGTTTCTCAATAAACTAAACATAGAAATGAGTAATTAAATAGATAAAAAAAGACACACTGTGGCCAGGCAATGGCCTGATCACAACAAAGGTTGCTAAGCGACCATGAGTTGAGCTTAATTGGAGCTCATCCATTGCAGGTGAATCTGCATGTGGAGATCAGGCCGAGAGGTATTTAGCAGGAGAGTTTGCACCACACACACTCATATACACACAGTAGCTGCACCAAACAATGCAAGGAACAACAGAATCAGCACAAGGTAAGAAAAGACAAATATTTAGATATCTACAAGCTGTGGCCAAGTCAAATAAATTTAAAATGGAACTAAACGAGCTTATTTTTTTTACATACAGATACAGGGCTCACATAATAAAGCTTAAGAAAGAACTGAAGGTGACTTTTAACACTATACTCAAAGGGCCAGATATTCAAACTGTGCTCTCCTTAGGCGCAAGCCCTTGTGCTGCACAAAATAGTTGTGCAGGGGTGTGGCCCGGGCGATATTCAAAGGAGTTGCGCTATTGAGCAACTCCTTTGAATATCACCCCCCCGGCCACAGCCACTGTGCATGGCGCAGTGGAACTTGTGCCACCGCAAGTTGTCAGAGTGGAGCATTCAACTTGTGGTGGCGCAAGTACCATTGCGCCATGCACAAAATCCCAATAGTCAAAAGGTGACATGCAAATGGGGCCATAATTCATGCAAGGTGCGGAGGGGCCATTTGCATCTGATTATGGCCCCATTAGCATTCCATTAGCATGCAGGTGCGCTGATCCCCGAGGACTTGCACCTGGCACCCTGCCAGGCAGCAGCCGTCAGGGACCGACACCCCCTGCAGCCCAATCACAGGCAAAAGAGTGAAAATCCCCACCACCACCCCCCACTGGCCTGATAGCCGGCAACAGCAGAAATGTCCCCCCCCCACCAGCCTGACCGCAGGCTGCATTAGTTTAAAACAACCCCTGCAGCCCGATCACGGCATAGTTTAACCCTCCACCAGCCCGATCGCGGGCAGCAATGTGTCCCCCAACACATCCCTGGTGGTCCAGTGGACCGTAGATCCCGATCCGGATGTAATCATAAACCCCAAACATAGCCATGGTCCAGTGGACCGAAAATCTTTACCGCTGGATGTGGTTGTCAACCCCTAACACATCCCTGGTGACCTAGTGTCCCCACCACCCACCCATGAAGCCCTGCCCGCCTTCCCGCAGCCTGCGGACAGCAGCATCCCACCCGCTTGCCACCCGCTGCCTGCCGACTGACTGCCCAGTAGGCTGCAGCCCATCTGGTGCAGAGCAAGAGCCACGGGCGCAGCCCATACTGCATCAGGATAGTCCAGTTTTGTGAATGAATTTCATTCACAAAACGGAACTGTCTTTATGAGTGGCGGGCTGCATGCCCATTGGCTCTTGCTCTGCACCACCGGGCGTAAGCCCTACCGGGCAGTCAGTTGGGCAGCGGGCAGCAGGCGGGTGGGATGCTGCCACCCACTGGCTGCAGGGGAGGAGAGGGGTGGTGGATCTTCGGGTGGTGGGGTGGGGGACACTAGGTCACCAGGGATGTGTTCGGGGTTTTGACAACCACATCCTGTGATCAGGATTTTGTCCACTGGACCACCAGGGATATGGGATCAGGAGGTGGGGGTGTTTCATTACTCAGCCTGCAGATCGGGCTTATCGGTCCACTGGACCACCAGGGATGTGTTGGGGGACATTGCTGCCCGCGATCGGGCTGGTGAGGGGGGGGCACAGAGAGTGGGTTGAGGGCCAGCCACAGGTGGCAGCTGCTGTGTTGTGCCCTGCAATGCAGCAGTTCACCTGTGGGTGGCCCTCAACTTGATACTTTTTTGGCTCAAAGTTGTGCAGGCGCAGGTTGGGGGTTGCGCCTGCACAACTCTGCACAGCCCGGCTGAATATCAGGGTGTGCAGTTTATGCATGGTTCGTCCCTCTCCAGCTCAGCATGCATTCATTTGCATTGCGCTGTTGCTCAGCATGTTTTCTGTGGCGCAACTGCCTCCTGCTGAATATCGCAGAATGGAGCAAGTTCGGACTTGCGCAGGTGCAACCCTATTGCGCATGGCGCAACCCTTTTGAATATCTGGTTCAAAGTATCTACACATACCAGCCAGGTAAAGTGAGATAGTAACATACAATTGAAGATTAATAGGACTAAAAAATTAAAATATTGAAGGGTACTGAAAGGAATGATTCTCTTTTTAGGGACTGACAATAAAATAAAAAAAAAAATAAAGAAATAAGGAGTTGGAAACAACATTCAGCACAAAAGAGAGTATAAAGTGTTAAAACCAGTTATACAGGTAAAGACACATTGTAGAAGTGTTTAAACAGTTACCAAGAAATTTGATTGTATTAAAACTTTAAATGTTTTAAAAACAGAACCTAAAATTCAAGGAAGACAAAGAACAAAGGAAACTGAACATGCTGAGCTGAAAGATAAAGCTGCAAAAGATAAAATGTTGCCAACTAAGATATTTTAAAATGGTATACTGTTATAACAGAAAAGGTAGCAATAAGGGAAAGTTGTTTGATTATTGTATTGAAAATAACCTGCTAAATAAGGTTGCTGAAGGCATTCTCACATATTGTTTATATTATTATAGTTAAGATACAAGTTTGGTGCAATTTCTTGCCAATAAGAATCAGTAGAACAGGCAAAGGCAGAAGTAAAAAGTGTCTGGCCAGTGTGGAAACAAAGCACGAATACAGGGTACATATTCTTTATTACTGTATATTATTTTTGTAAAATTTTAGTTATAAGAGTGAATAGAGTACAGAGTGTGTACTATAAGTAGCATGGGAAAGAAGCACAGTGGTAATGAAGTATAATAGAAAACCTTAATAGAAGAATAATGAAAAGAGATGGAATTCAGAAATGTAAGATTTATAAACAATTTGTATCTATTATTCCTACAGAATATATGAAAAGCCCTTTGAAAAAGCACAAGAATGTGAAACGTCAGGGCAATTAACAAAAATAAAGAACTTTGAGAAATTTTACAACAGCCTCAATGGAATATTTTTTGCCCACCCCCCATTTTTGAACATCAACACTGACTTAGTCCTATAAGGGGAACCATTCAATGAACTGTCTTAACAGTATCCCATTACCCATGGAGTGAAGCATTAAAGCTACACACCTTCCGTCCCAGTATAGATCCCTGGAGTACTCCAGAGTGGATAGGCAGGTCAGCAAAGCAGTCCTTACCTATCAAGACTGACTGGGACCTATTTAAGAGATAACTACAGAACCATCTGATAGTGTCTGCGGAGCAGCAAAAGTTTGGCAGTGTGGAATACAGGAGATGGTGGTCTACGAGATCCAAGGCCTTCAATCTGTCCACAAACACTGCACCAGTGGCTTTGCACTTGTCCATGTTCCTAAGGACATGGTTGGTAACTATAGCCAAGGCAGAGGAGGTGCTGTGGTGTTTGCAGAAGCCGTGCTGAAGAGGGCACAGGAGGTGATGTTTTTCTGGGTGGTCAGATAATTGGTGGTGAATGACTTTCTCTAGTAATTTGCTCAGGTGTGGGAGGATGAAGATGGGTCTATAATTTTCTGGGGCAATGGGGTCACCAGTTTTAAAGATGGGTATCACATTATCATGCTTCCATTGGTCATGCATCATTGAGATTGTGAGGGCAAGGTTGAAGATGAATGTTAGAGGCTTAGTAATAACTGGGGAGAGCAGTCTTAGGAAGGTAGGGTATAGTCCGTCGCTACCTGGGCTGCCTCTGGCTGGTAGTGACTTGAGGAGTTTGGTAGTAATGTTTAGGCTGATGACCTTGAAGTGAAATGTTGGAGAACTGGTAGCATTAGGGGATTGTTGGGTGCATTGCAGATATCTTTTCTGGTCAGTGGGAGGCTGTTAAGGAGTTTTCCAGTATATGGCATGAGGTCAGTAAACATACTGTTAAAAGTGTCCACAATAGCACCAGTTTCAGTGATAGGACCCGATGGGGAGTTTAGCTGTGTGATATGCTTGTTAGGCTTATGGTCTAGGAGGGAACCTCTTGAGGCCCAGAAATGGCGTAGGTTGCCAAGTGCATCTCTTTGCTGGTCATTGTAGTATTTTCACTTCAGGGACTCTACTGCCTGCTTGCAGGAGTTTCGCAGTTGTCTGTACATATTCCATAGCTGGGGGGAGGGAATGTCTTGTAGGCTTTCCATGATTTGTCTCTGCATTTCATTTGGGCCAGTAGCTCCTTGGATAACCAATGGTTACAGCCACTCCTGACCCTTCTTGTTGTGACAGGGAAATGTCCTTCACAGATTTCAGAACAAACATCAGTAAGGAATGTAACTGCAACTGTGACATCCTTGTACGAGTAGAGTTTGGACCAGTTAATGGTCCTGGCATCATCTAGAACAGAGTCAAGGTCTTGGCTGTTAAATTTCCTGAATGTCAAGAGTTTGGGGGTGTGGGGTTGATTTGGTGGGTAATAGAATGTACGTTGGAGTGTGGTCACTAATTCAGTCAGACATTGTACCCAACTTGAGGACCATGTTTATCCGATTAGTGATAACCCAATCTAGTGTGGTGTGGTTGAGCGAGTGGGTGTTGAATCTGGTGGTGGAGGTGATGACTTGTTCTAGAGTGCAGGATTTCAGGAGATGAACATAGTCAGTATCTGGGGAGCCAGTCCAGTTCAGATTAAAGCCCCAAAGTATGACTGTGTCTCTGGAAGGGGAGACACATGCAAGTCCTTCAAGAAAATGTGATAGGTCTTGGACTGCTGCTGTGTAGAGGGGGAGGTTATAGCAGCAGCCTAGGTGGAGTTTATTTGTAGCACCCAGAACATCCTCAGCTACTAGCCATTCAGTGGCAGAGGTGGGGGTTGAGCATGTGATGGCGGTGGCTGTGATGTGATCTAGCATGTACAATGCTATGCCTTCACCTCTTTTTCATCCCAGTTGGTCCATGCACAAAATGGAGTAGACAAGTGATATGAGGCATTGGTAAGGGATGGCTTTAGCCATGTCTCTGAGAGGTCTAAGATGTGTGGTTTATATTGGGACACTCAGGCTTTGAGTTCAGAGAACTTGGATGGGAGGCTACAAATGTTTAGGTGTGCAATCCTGAGGCCGAGTTACCTGCCCAGGTAGTATTTGTGTGATCAATGGGTATGTTGGGGGGTCCTGGGTTGCTTTCCACATCACCAGCAAGAAGGAGGAGTGATATAAGGGGGCAGGAAGTAGATAGTCAGTGGAGGGGGCTGGAAGGTCAGGAAGTGGACAAAAATGCCTAGTAGCTGACATTCTGATCTTCACAGTAATGCCAGCATGGAAGAGTCTATGTGGGACAGATCATGTCTGGCTGTGTAGGATGGGGGGTGATTTACAGTGCATGTTTCAGTAAATGTGTGTAGGTGTAATTGGTCAGCAGCTAGGATGGAGGCATAAAAGTCAGTCAGCAGTAGTAGATCAGCCATGGTGCTGAGGGCAAGAAAGAACCTATAATTGTGCATTTTGCCAACAGAGGTGGCCAAGCAAAAGGGGTGCTAAATTTTTTTGCAACAAAGTAGAGAACAAAAAAGAAGAAAGATAAAGAAAAGAAAAATTTATGTTTTTTATCTTTTTATTGTAGGTGGGTGGGTGTCCTTTTAAGAGGAGATGACAGTGGCTAGCACAGTGTGTGGAAATTGAAGAAAGGGGTAGAGCAAACGCAGATGTAATAGAGGGGATGGGGAGGCAAGTGGGCAGAAAAACTGCTTGGCATACAGCAGCAGCTCCTCAGGAGCAGGCAGAGAAAATATCCTTGTAGGGAGAACTCTGCTGAAAAAGGTGCCAAGTTCAGAGACAGAGCTTCTGATCCATACCTCTTACTGTGAGGTGGCAATCAGATCATGGTCTGGAGTCAACGCAGGGGCTGGGGTTTAGAGGCAGATTAAATGTAGTCCTCAGACCCTTTTACTGTAAGACAGCCATCAGATCATGGTCTGGAGACAGAGCAGGGCCTGGGGTTTAGAGGCAAATTAAATGTAGCCCTCAGACCAGTGCTTGTTCTGTGCCCTAGGGGCACAGAGGTCGGAGAGGAGTACTTCTATAGATTTTTTAATGTCATACATGCCAAATACACATTTGTCAGGGATGTGGGCATTCTTGCCTCTATTGTATTTAGCCTTAACCATTACTGATTCATCTATATCTACCATTTTGCCTTCTAGCTCCTCAGTAGTTTGTAACATTTGCCAGGTAGATATCTCACAGGAACTGATATCAAGTCAATAACAGTTTTGTTACTCACCTGTAGCTGCTCGCATGCAAAAGCCACTGACATTTTTGTAGACCAGTGAAATGTGACCATGATCAACTTTGGTAAAAGGACTCATGATTGACAGAAATAGGTCCCAGACAGCAAGCTTACTTTTGACCTGCGCTGCCTTGTGGTGCATTTCCATAGTACCCCTAGATTGCCTGCTGAAGAATCCTCGATAATCAATATAGGTGATCCACATTTTGCACAGTTTCTCTTTTTTTTAATATTCCTCCATCCTGTAAGAATGTTACCAGGCTAGCAACAGTTGAACAGAAAGGCAAAAGTGAGAAAACAGTGATAGGGTCCATGTTCAAAGGAGATAATCTTTGTTTTAATGAGAAGCAGTTATTTTTTTGAGTTATCTACGTTCTGTGAACTTGGAATGTTTGGACGTTAGGGCAAGACTATTACATTACTGCATGGCTTTGAATTATCTTGTTTGGTGACTTGTGTACTGCAATCTAATGTTTTGTTGATTGCTTTACTAAGTAGTTATTGTGTTACTTATAGCTCAAGGATTTCTTGTCTTTCTAACTTTATTTCAATAAATGAATGGGGGTGAGGTTTTTGGGGGGCTGGGGTGCCTGATTGTCCTGAATGTATGAGGAACATTACTGTTAAGTTACACTTTCAGCATTTTTTGTCTGTTGCTGGAGCCTGTGACTATCAAATCAAAACAATAAATAAATAAATAAAAAAGGGTGGAGTGCAGGGGCCATAGACCCCCGAAGACCTAAGTTATGTAGTTGACTCAACCCCGTGGCTTTCTGAGTGTACTATAGTTTTGCAATGCAAGTGACAGTGTTACAGCAATCTCCACTAACGGCACACTTTAAGCATTTTTATTTTTAGTAGCTGGTGCCTGGGACACTTGAGTTAATAACATGAAAAAAAAGGGGGGTGCAGGGGACTTTGCTTCCCAATGACATGATTTGGAGACTTGACACATCATGCGACTTGTGTAGTGTAACCTTTGAATTCGCATCACAGCATGCAATTCACAGCACAGTTATGCAGTGCAAGTTACGGTGCCCTGACAATCTCCACTTGTTCTTCATCTTTGCCTTCACTACTTTCTCCCAATTTCATCACAAGCATCATCCAAATTCTCCTTCTTCTGACCTGCCCACTGCATTTCTTACATTCTTGGAACTCCTAATAAGGCTGTACAATGAATTTTCTTTAACATTACATTATTTTCCCCAGCCTTCTGTTCTATAGTCATCTTTTGCCTTCATTTTTATGTTTGCTTGAGTGCACAGTGCACAAGAAACATACTGAGGTTAGTAGAGCATTGCAGAGGTGTGGCAGTGTTGTGGCCAATGCAGGGGATGCTTTAATGGGTGCATCCCTCAGCCACCAATCAACAGGGAAGCTGCCAATGGCAGCAGTTTCAGAGCGAGTGCCACACTTGAAAGAAATCTGCTGCTCCAATCAGGGACAGTTTCATCATTGCAGCAGCAGATCTCCCCCTTTCCAGCAACCAGGCACATTCCAGCCATGTGCATTACAGTGCACAGTAATGTGAATGGCTGGACTTACGAGCAACTTATTCACTCAGTGCACCTTTCCCTGTGAAACATATTGATAAATAAAAAAGCAAACATAATAAATGAGCTGCTCCCCGGCTTTGTATAATAAATGTCTCCTGCCACCCACCCCAAAGCCGACATCAAGGTGCCAATCCCCATGTAGGCATGTATCCCCCCCCCTTAATGTGGCACACTGGGAGCCCACCCCAGTGTGCCAAAGTAATTATATTTCTTTTTTTTCTTACTCTTTTTCTCCCCTGGCTCCTAGTTATCTAGTCTGTCTGCGCTTCCTTGTATTTCTGGCCACCGTCCGGTCTGCCCTCCGCTCCTGTTAGGGCCCTCGCCTTCTTCCTCCATTGCTTACCCCTGTGGCAGGGTGGGGGGAGCTCCCAGCTCTCCCACCAGGTCCAGATCCAGTTCTGGTGATGTCCCTGATACTGGGGCACCCATTGGATAGCCATCAAGCCACTGTGATCTAGGATGCCTTTTTCCCCTATACTCCCTTTATGTGAGTGGGGTGTGCAAAGACACCAGTGGAGGGAGCATGCATGCATCTGCACATGCTCCTCCCGGTGCCTTGCCCTATCTCAGCCCATTTTTGCACAGCATCAGTGCACTGTCCCCCCAGCCTCCACTAAGGGTCAGAAGCATGCCAACCACTGGAGAGCCCTCTCCAGAAGAGGGAGAGCAGTCACTCAGACACTCAATCCCTCTCCTCCCCTGCCAGCACCCAGTGGCCTGTGATCACTCCTGAAAATGGGTCACTGGCCTAGCATGAGGTAACACATCCAGCGCCTCAGCCCTCAGCGCCACCAGGCCGGCCAACTAATTATATTTCTGACACTGGGATGCCCACTTCGGGAGTTGGATGACTCCCCCCCCCCCAAGCCAGAACATATCTTTGCTGACAGTGAGGTGCCTAACCCTGTGTTGGCATGCCCCCAACCCAACTATCGAGGCACACTGGCAGCCCACCCCAGTTTGCCAAAGTAATTCTTTATCTTTTTCCAACACTGGGATGTCCACTCCCAGTGTTGTATTCACCCCCCACATCCCCTCTTTTTCAGTCAACTTTGGGGTTCCCAATCCCTTGGCAGGCATTAATCACCCCCTTCACTAGTCTGGAACACTGGTAGTCCACCCCAGTGTGCCAACATTTGTTTTTCATGCTATTTCACCTGTGTGTGGAAAAAAAAAAACATCCCCGGAGGTCATTTTTTTTTTTAAACCTAAAGAAAAAGAAAATGGTCCCTTGTCATCCTTGTGACCCCTCCCCCATCCTGACCCTCCCTCTGTGCATCCCACATCCCCGCAACCCCCTCACTCATACTTACCTCTGGAGGTACAGCACTGTGATCTACTGTGGACTTGTAACATGTCTGCATTCTTCAAAAGCTGACCGCAGATTGAAGAAAATCATGGTAAGCACTATAATAGCAGTCAATAGGGTGTCTCAACTTAGGTTAATATCACAGCCATTTTTGGGAGTTTTGATCCAAAATTTTCAGCATGGGGTTTTTGGGACCCCCACCTCATGAACACTGGCACTGTCATGTCGTTTCTCAGTCCTGAAATGTGATTTTGGCGGTTGCTGATCTGGATCACCATTTGAGACCAATTAACGAAATGACAGTGCCACTGTTCATGAGGTGGGGTCCCAGAAAGTCCATGTTGCAAGTTTGGTGAAAAAACTCCAAAAAAATGACTGAATTTGGAGCGTGTGTTGCACAGTTTGTACACACACTCATAACTTTCCCAATTTTTTATATTTTAATTAATGAAACTTTTCACTCCAAATTTCCAACATTGCCATTTTTCACACCTTCTTATGAACAGTACAGCTGTCAGTTTTTGCATCTTTTCCAAAACATGTTTTCACACCTGTGGCGCAGAATGGCACAGTTGTTGTGCAAAATCAACTTTTGGGACAGATTAATGAAATCACAGTGCCACTGTTGATGAGGGGAGGTCCCAGAAAGGCCATGTTGAAAATTTGTTGAAAAGATTCTAAAAAATGACTGCATTATGAGCATGTGTCACGCAATTTCTTCGCAAGTTCGTAACTTCACCAATTTTTCTTATTTTTACTCCAGATTTTCAACATTGCCATTTTTACACACCTCCTCATGAACAATATAGATGTTATTTTTCATATCCAGCCCAAAATGTCTTTTCACACCTGTTGTGCTGAATGGCTCATTTGCTGTGTGAAATCACCTTTCAGGACTGAATAATGAAATGATAGTGCCACTGTTCATGAGGCGCATTCACGAAAAGCCAATGCTGGAAATTTGGAGTGAAAATACCAGCAAATGCCCAGGAATTAAGGTTTCCAACTGTAACTCCCCACCCTGTACAGACTGACAGGTGTCGGGGGTGTGGCTTTGGGTCATCGGCTGTAATGCTCATGCTATTCCACCCCAACTCTCACCCTGCAGCCACAGACTGGCATTGAGGTGTGTCTTGGGGTCTTTGGCCTTAACATTCACCCCATTCTCCTATACTACACCCATCTCAGCTTATTTCCTTATGGAATCAGGCAAGCATAAGGGCCAAAGACCCCAAGGCACACCGTGACACCTGCCAGTGTCTGCAGGGTGGGGTGAGGTGGAATGGCGTGAGAGTTATTGCTGACGACCCAAAGGCACATCCCAATACCTGTCAGTCTCTGCATGGTGGGGTGGGGTTTGGTGTTAGTTCAATACTTCACTGCCATTTCTATTATGTATCTCTCTAACTCCTGCAATATCAATGCTAATACCAGAAAGCAAACATTCGGCATTGACAAATACTTGTCTATATCATCTTTCTAATTTGACTCAAATCTTTCTCAGTGGCCACTGCATTTTGGCTGTATTTCAATTCCTAATTAATGTTGTCCTAATTAGTAGCTGCTCCCACCACACCCTGATGTTGTTTCCCTTTTTTTTCCTTACCAAATATCCCCATTCTGTGTCTAGTCTGTGGCTTAAATCTACTTTACTGATTTTGCACTAACCAGTTGGTCCTTTTAACTCTGGCAATTATTGATGCCGCATCCCAGGTTAGAATAACTATAAGGGCTCTTGATAACACCACAGTTCATGCTTGAGATTCTCATTCAGACCACCATGACACACCCCACCGCAAGACCGAGCTGGAGAACTGATGACCAGGTGATTGAAATGTATTATCTATTAATGCTGCTGCCTGATCCGCAAGTGAGAGCACTCTCACCATGATGACACACTTCTGTATCTCACTCATAGTAGTAAAAATGGCAGTCTGCAGGCTCTGCTACTCTGAATAACCATGTGACCTTCTTTGTCAGATCATTTGACCAGTCAGTCCATTGATTTCTGAGGCTCATTGGCAGCTGTTTTGTCCCCAACAGGAAGCAGGGCCCAATGCTGCATATTCATGAGCTGATGCCTGCCTCTGTCTCACTAGAGGGAGAGCTTTGATTCTGATCCCATGGCTGCCCCACAATGAATAAAAAATGCAGTTTTTAAAAACATATCCCAGCTTTTAAACATTCAAGCAAGTGGGGGAGGGGCATGCACTAAGGTACCACACCCGCTATGCCTATATAAATTTTTTGAATATATAGATTCCATGCCTGACTTAGAAAACATAAACTGTGACCAATTGTCTCTTTTTCCTGATGAAGACAGTGCATGTTCTTATTCTACAAATTACTTTTAAGATATACAATAAGGCATGTCTTAGAAGAACAGTTCACTCAAATAGTATATCTGGTTATCTAGTGTGGACTTGTGCCCCATTTTCTGTGCTTCTATATGTAGTTGTTTCCCAGTCTTGACATCAGTCATAGTTAGCAAGGTAAACACCATGGTAGAGAAGTCGATAGGGAGTAGGACAGGAGTAAATGGAGAAAAAGGCAAAGGCAGTAAGGGCAGAGATGGGGATAAAAGGGGTAAGGCCATCAAAAAATAGAGGGTGATGAGTACCAATGGCCGTAGTCTGGGTAACAACCTTCCTGAACTAGTGGCCTTGATGGAAGAGGGACACCTGGATATCATGGCAGTCACAGAAACATGGTACATGGAAAACTATTACTGGGATGTCAACATACCAGGGTACACAATCTACAGGAGGGATAGGGAGGTTAAAAGTGGAGTAGCTCTCTACATAAGGGAAGGTATTAAAGCAATAGAACTAAAGAGTAAACAGGGAGGAGAGGAGGCACTCTGGGTCACCTTGGAGACAGGAAATTGCACCACAATCCACATGGGGGTTATATACAGACCCCCCCACCTCTGGGGGAGGAAATGGACAAGGAAATGATACAAGGCATCCTTAGAGTGGCAGAAAAAGGGGACATATTGTGGATAGGGGAACTGACTATGCCAGATGTTAACTGGAGCAGATTTTCTGCAGCCACATCCAAGAGCACTGTCATTCTCGATGCCCTACAGGGCGCATGCCTCAGACAGTTAGTGCTGGAGCCCACTTGGGAGAGAGCAATCTTAGACCTGATACTCTCAAATGGGCATGGAGAGTGGATCACAGATTTAGAAGCTGGTAGCCATCTGGGAACAAGCGACCACCAAACAGTGTGGTTCATGATAAACACAGTCATAAAGCCAAGTTATACAAAAGCAAGGGTATTGGACTTTAGTTGGGCTGACTTTGGCAGAATGGGTGAGTGCCCAAGGAATGCACTAGCAAATGGTCAGGAAGGAGGGGTGGAACAATGGGGAAAAAAATCAAAACTGCCATCACACAGGCAATTATGTGAAGCAAATAAACAAAACAAAGTAAAAAAAAAAAAAAAAAACTATGGTTCTCAAAAGAGGTGGTGGGGAAGGTTATGGAGAAAAAATATAGCATTCAGGAAGTATAAGGAATCACAGAAAGTCCAGGACAGAACTGTATCAGTTGAAGCAGAAGGAAGTGGGGAAGGCAGTCAGAATAGCAAAGGCCCAAACCGAGGAAAAGATTGCCAACTCAGTTAAGTGGGATAAAACATTTTATAGGTACATTAGGGAGCGACAAAAGACTAAGGGAGGGATAGTGAGGCTTAATAAGGGGGAAAGGAGGTGGGCAGAGAGTGACAGTGAAAAGGCAGAGATACTGAATGAATACTTTTGCTCAGTATTCACAAAAGAAGAGGGAGCGCTATCTAATCCAAACAATAGAAGCACTCTGGATGGGGGGTCAATACCAGTCCATTCATAGAAGAGATGGTCCTGAAAGAACTCCTAAAACTCAAAATGGACAAAGCAATGGGGCCTAAAGGGTTGCAACCCAGAATTCTAAAAGAACTAAGGAGAGACCTAGTGACACCAGTGACTACCCTTTTTAACAAATCATGGGAGGATGGTGTGGTACCCGAGGATTGGAGGAGGGTGAATGTGATTCCCCTTAACAAAAGTGGAAGCAAGACAGAGGCACGAAACTACAGTCCTGTTTGACCTCAGTGGTAGGGAAAATGATGGAATCACTTCTGAAAGAAAAAAATTGTTGAGTACCTAGAGGCCAGTGGTGCACAGGACCCAAGGCAGCATGGATTCACAATGGGAAGATCATGTCAGACAAATCTAATAGTTTTCTTTGACTGAGTGACCAAAGTATTAGACCAGGGAGGGGATGTGGACATGGCCTACCTAGACTTTAGCCAGTCTGGGAGTGGGTTCCAGGATGGTAGCCTGGATAACAAATTGGCTGGACAACAGGATGCAGAGGGTAATAGTAAACAGAATACACTCTGAAGAAAGGAGGGTTACTAGTAGGGTACCGCAGGGTTCAGTACTGGGTCCAATCCTCTTTAATGTCTTTATAGGTGACATTGCAGAGGGGCTGGAAGGAAAAGTATGCCTTTGTGCAGATGACACAAAGATCTGCAACAGGACTGATACACAAGGTGGGGTGGAAAGGATGAGAAGGGACTTGGTAAGGTTGGAGGAATGGTCAAAAGTATGGCAGCTTAGATTCAATGCAAAGAAGAGCAAAATAATGCCCTTGGGAAACAAAAACCCAGGGGAAGAGTACACAATGGAGGGGGGTACTAACAACAACAAAAATGGAAAGAGATATGGGGGTAGTCATATCAGACAACCCTAAGGTAGGCAAGCAATTTGAGAAGGCAGTAAGGAGGGCTGGGAGGATTCTAGGATGCATAGGGAGAGGCATCACCAGTAGAAAACAGGAAGTTGTTATCCTTCTGTACAGACAGTTGGTGAGACACCATCTGGAGTACTGTATGTAGTTCTGGAGACCCCCGTCTCCTCAAGGACATAGACAAGAAGGAGGCAGTCCAGAGGAAAGCAACTAAAATGGTGCAGGGTCTGCACCAGAAGCAATATGAAGAGAGACTAAAAGTGCTTTATATGTATACCATTGAAGAAAGGAGGGAGAGAAGGGCATTATAGAAACTTTCAAGTACCTCAAGGGAATCAAAGTCCAAAAAGGTAGCATCTTTCAGAAAAAGATATGTGCAAGAACAAGGTGGCACAATTTGAAGATAGAGGGGGGACGGATCAGGGGCAACCAAAGGAAGTATTTTTTCATGGAGAGGGTGGTGGATGCATGGAACAGCCTTCCTGAGGAGGTTGTAGGGTCAAAAACTGTGGGGAAATTCAAGAATGCATGGGACAGACAAAAGGCAATTATAGTAGATGGTAGGAGGAAGTAGGCTGTTGGTTAACTAGGATTTGCAGCTTATCCAATAGGTGGGGAAATGGGTAGACTAGGTGGGCCAAGCTGTCCTTATCTGCTGTCAAAGTCTATGTCTCTGTTTCTATGAGTTGATATTCTGCTGTGGGCATTCTGGGCCAAGCTAAGTCTGAAAATTAGTTCTGATTCTATGTTCTAACCAGTGTCATTTGGTTTTAACTCCTCACTTGGTGGCAACAGGAGTGATGCTTTGCATCAAAACTCTTTTTTTACAAATCGGTGCTTTGCAATTTGCATTGATACAATTGCTCTGGACTTCTTGGAACTAAGGACTTGGCTTAAGAACTTATTTTAAATATTATTGCTTGCTGTTTTAACTTGGACTGTATCAGGGTGTGTTTGATTGATTTCCGATTATGCATATGTAAGTGGTATGAAAGGTGTGCGGCTGTTGGGGACTAATTTAGATGCAGTATGTCATTAAAAGGGTGGTTATTACTTATGTGTAGTTGTTTTGGGAGGGATACTTGCTGTCATTGCGTGGCTGGGTTGTTTTATTTGGTGTGTTGGGAGTGAGTTTTTTTTTGTCATTTAACAGCCAAGCCCCATTTAGTTTACTCTGTGGAGCATCTACCAAAGTGGCTTCTCTTTGGAGATCTCCCTTGTATTCTTGTCATGATTGTGATTAACCACTGTAGGGGCTGGGGGTCCTCTTGGTGTGCTGCTCACAAAGTAGACCTGCTCTGTGGGTACATAGGGGGCACGGAATTAGGAGTGTGGTGTCTAGAAGGCACCCAGGTGTAGATTTTGTCAGGAAAAGGGTCCTCCTAGTCTGATTCATATTCCCCAGGCTCCTGAGATTCCTGGTCAGCAGGTAGCCAATGAACTAGCTAACTCAGTTCCTTCCCTTTGGACAGTTCTTTGTAACACCAGGTCTCTTTGGAATAAAACAGCTATAATGAAGACTTTCATTGTAGATTCCTCAGCAAAACTTTTTTTTATATTCTCTGTTTATGCCCCTTCCTTCATCACTCTAGACCCTATCTTCGGGGATCTCTAGGCTGATCGAGCTCCCGAAGGTCTTCTCCACATATCTCCTTCGAATCCTGGCAGCTTTACCCCCATCTGGCCTCAGCTTGCCCTCTGGGTGGGGAGGAGGAGGAGGACTGCCCCCCAGTAGTTCCCTCCAGTCCATGAGTCTGCGTCGGGTATGCTGCACCGACCAGATCTGGAGCCTGGTTATGGATTTTCTCGGGCAGACGGGTCCTGTCTCCAGACATCCATTGTGGGGCTTCTTTTTGTATTTCTGGTCCCATCCCTCAGGATGTTGGCATGCTAGGAAAGCCAAGAGGTGGATCATAATGCAATGTGCAAGCTCTCTGGCTCCTGGCTGACATCCTCGCACCCTGCTGCATGCTGTCTCACTGCACTTCCACCCATGGCCACCCAGGTGGTGGTAGAGTAGCAGGACATGCAACCCACCAGCCAGGAGGAAGACAGCATCCACTGGGCACTCGATCCTCCTCTCCTCAGCTTGCTCTCCAGCTGCCTGAGTCAATTCCCAAACCCGGGTCACTGGCGCTGTAAGCGGTAGCCCTACCTCTGCACCAGCGGGCCAGCTTCAGCAGATCTTTTATGTATCACGGAGACCTGATTGAAGGATGACTAGGGCCCTGTGCTTGAGGTGTCCATTTTGGGGGTGGGGTTCCATGGCAGGAGCGGGGGGTGGGGTAGCCATCTCTTTTAAATCTGCTGAAGACATACCTCATAGGAGCTACCAGATCATTTCAATATGTGGTGTCAAAGGGTGGGCAGGGTACAAGTTGCTAGATTGTCCTCATATACCATCCTCTGGAATATGAGTGCAAATTCTTGCAGGAACTTGAGAATCTCATGGCCGATCTTGTGGTGGAGTCACCTACACTTTTGGTCTCGGGTGACTTTACTGCTTGGGTGAATGCTGAAACATCTCTTTTTTTTAATACAGTTCTTCCAGGTGATGTTTTCCCTGGGCTTTGTCCAGGCAGTTGCCACCAGTACCCACCAGCATGGCCATACCTTGGATCTGTTTTTTTTTTTTTCATTGGGTCTTCATATTAGTGATATCAAGGTTGATCCAGTAGTTTGGGTGGATCATCATGCAATGCAGTTCCTTTGTAGGGATCCTCATTTACCCTCCCCAGTGGATGTGGTCAGTTACCTCATTTTTAGGAATCTGGCACCTCAGAGCTTCTTAGCAGTACTGGACATGTCGTGCATGGAGACAGCTTTTACTATAAAAGCATAGATGGCCATGCAAAGTTATAACCTTGCTCTTGTGACTGCAGTCAACTCCTTGGCACCACTCTGTCTGCCCCATGATTTCCCTCCAAAGGTCTCCATGGTTTGATGGTGATCTGAGGAGCTGTAAACAAAGGCACAGAAGTTAGAGTTTTGTCAGTGAGGTCCTGCTCGGAAGAGGATAAATTGGTTCTGAGGGCTCAGTACAATGAGTATCACTGGGCAATCACTCTGAAAAAGTCTGAATTCCTGTCACAAGTGATTACTGCTAGAAGGAAAGGCCAGCTCAGCTCTTCAAAACTGTGGACATACTGTAGTATTAAATGCAGCAGTGTATCTCCAGTCCTGCAGAGCCTTTTCTCCTGATAAATGTTTGGTGCTGGACTGGTTCTTTCTGGACAAGTTGGCCTCCATTTGGGTTGGGATATCCTCAAGCAGCCTGTCATTGGCTAACAGTACTGACTTTTGATGGACAGAAGAACTCTGTTTCTATGGGCAAGGTTTGAACTGGTATTGGGAGATGATGTCCTCCAGGTGATTTGTGGACTGTGTCCCACCTTCTGTATGTTGTAGCCTAGGCCAAATCTGCTTCTTTTAGAGTGATGGGATTCACTCAGTCTAATTGTTTTGGGAGATGGTTAGGTGTTCTCCTAAGGAGGAGATTTTTCCATCTGCCATGAAAAGGGTGGTGGTTAAGCCTCTTCTTAAGAAATTATCTCTGGAACTGGATAAACTCTCCAGCTAAAGGCCTAGCTCAAACTTTCCCTTTTTGTGAAAGTTGATTGAGAAGGTAGTGGTGGTATAGCTGGAACAACCCCCAGAGAAATATGACATCTATGAGCCTTTTCAGTCCAGTTCCAAGGCTTGCCATAGTACAGAGACCACTCTAGTCAGGGTACACTATGATCTCCTTCTAATGAGGGATAGTGGACATTTTTCCATCCTTGTCCTGCATGACCTTTCTTTGGCCTTTGACATGGTGGATCATGGGTGCTGTTGGCTTGTTTGAGGCATTATGAAGGACTCGCAGATGTGGTGTTGTGGTGGTTTGAGATTTACATATACAGCAAGTTGCAACAGGTGGCACTTGGCTCTTTTACATCGAGCAGTACTGGACTTTGCCATGGTGTGCCCCAGGGGTCAATTGTAGATGCCATGCTGTTCACCATGTACATGTTGTCATTGTGGGGATCATTAGACACTACATCTTGGGTTTTCATTGTGTCAATTATATGCAGCTGTATGTGTGTTGTGTCCATGATTATGGTGCAGTTGTTTCAGAATTGATTGAATGCCTTAGGGAACTTCAGGATTAGATGGTGACCAGCTGACTTAAATTAAACTCTATGAAGACAGAGGTGTTACTAGTGGAGGTGAGTTAGCTGGGTTCAGCAATGATGACTAGTAGCATCATCCTACCTTGGTTGGATGGCATGACACTTGGAGCTGCAGATAAAGTAAGGAACCTGGGGGGTCACTATGGATTTCAAGCTGACCTAGAATATCAGGTGTCAGCTGTTGTCTATAGTGGCTTTTATCATCTGCAAACCATCTCCTAGATCAAGCCCTATCCTGAACTGACTGACCTATAAACACTGGTGCACACCATAATCACATCAAGATTGGTTTATTGTAACACTCTCTACCATGGGTAATCTGTAAGGTTGCTGTATCATTTGCAGCTACTCCAGAATGCAGCAATATGACTGATTGCTGGGACATCTCAAGTTTAGGCATATCATGCTGGTTCTCTGTGCTCTTCATTGGCTGCTAGTGCAGTGGCACATCTACAGTACATCAAGGTGTGTTTGTTAACATACAAGGCCATGTGTGGTCTAGGTCTGGTCTAACCAAAATACTTTGTGGTACGTTATTCTCCTGGATGCTCCCTCTGGTCAAGGGAGGCAGACTTTTTGTCTCTTTCAAGATCCCATTTGAAATCCTCAGGTGATAGGGCATTTAGTGTAGTGGTCCCGATTCTTTGGAACACCCTTCCTTGGAAGATGAGAGGTGCCCCATCACTGGCCATTTTTAAAAAGTCTTTGAAAACACATCTTTTTGCACTGAGTTTTGGGTCTGACACTATGTAATCTTTGAGATTTTATATTTAGCACTATTTATTGATTTTAACCAAGTTTATTGACTCTACTGTATACATTGTGAGGTGACCACAGCCCTTGGGATTGGGTGCCATATAAATTGCCTTGTTTTGCCCTTAAAATTCATAGACTGTGTAATAAAGCATGGATGGATGCCAAACCTAAAAATTCTTATTCAGACTGGCAGAGATGCAGATCACTCCACAATAAATATACTAAGGAAATATGATTAGCAAAACAAAACTATTTATTAAATAACTTGAGTAGTAGCAATACATCTGATCTGAGCTCCTTTTGGAGAACAGTTAAAAGGCTGATCTCCTCTGCCTCTCTATCTGCTCCAAAATACTTTGAAACTGAAGGCATCAAGGTTAACAACCCAAACATATTGGTTGATGGTTTAAATGGTTACTTCTTTGCTTCTGGTTTGTACACAAGCTCAGCTCAACACAATGAACTGTGCACATCTCAGACACTTTCAATCATACAGATTTATGTTTAGTCTGCCTTTTAAGGTTCAGAAAGTATTGTACACCCTTACAGAAAGATAAGTGTGCTGCATACATGCAGAATGCATGCCACATGCTTAATTGTGCAATGTTTGCATGTAGTTCACATACACAAGTGAAGCTTTGCAAACCAGGTCTAAAGAGCAAATGAGGTGTGCAGTCTGCAAGCTTCACTGTGTGCAGCAGGTAAGCTGGTGGGAACATCTTCTAAAAATCACATCAGGTACACATGCTGCACATTTGCCATGTGTGCGGCAACTAAGTTGGTACTAGAGTTGTGTGGAATGGGAAAATTCCAAATCCGTGAAATTTTGATGACATTTCACAAAATTCCTCAACATTCCATGGCATTTCATCACAATGTTGCTGAATTTTTTTAATTTTATTATTTGGTTATAACTCAATAATCATTCAAGCTAGAGGTCTGACGTCTGGAATATGTAGTCTTTTGGAGAAGGGCCATATGTGTGTTAAATATCATAACATTTGGTGGGACAGTCTCAAAATTATAGGGGCTTGAATGTTGTCATTTTATTGTTTGTGCAAAATTTATGAAAATGATTTATCTGCATATACCTTAACTGTCTATTGGGTCAGGGATCTTAAATTTGGCATGATTTCTTGATGATAGATGTTCTAACAAAGTGCCAGATTTCATGACAATGTGATGCATCATCTCAAAATTATATGTGCTCAAAACCTGTCATTTTATTTTTTTCAGGAAATTTCATGAAAACATTTCATGTACATGTAACTTGTGCACCTTTGGAGCTAGGCATGTGTAAATTGGTATGGATAACCTTTCTTAATGTTTATAGAATTACCTAAATATGGAGTGAATTAGATAAGGAATTTTTAAGCTACAGGGGTTCAAAACCTTACTATGTAAATATTTGCAAAACTTTCTGAAAACTATAAAAAATGTGAATGTTTGTAACTTCTCTGCTCTTGCATGCATATAGTTAACATTTGACATGCATATCCATAGTCCATGTATCCTGGTGTCTAACACAACTGGATAAACTGGTTAAGCAGTTTTAATTTTGCAGAAGAAAAAAATGATTAGTAACATTTTCTCACATTTTTATGATGGTATATTCTGTAGATGAAGCACCCAGATTTTTGTTTGTGGAATTTAACATTAACAATGCACATACTGTATCACTACTTCATTTGATAAGCTGGGCTGAGCTTTTTGCAGTCCTGCTGTTCTTCACTTGGTGACTGTCTCTTTTGGCATAGTCAGATTGACTCAGTAGGACTACTGATCTCACTGATATCCTCTGTGGGCCGGATATTCAAACTGTGCCCAAAATGTGCGCAATAGCAGGAGCAAGCACAAGTCAATTGCGCACATGCGCAACAGACGCTATATTCAAACGTGGAGCAAGTCAAATTGCGCAACCAGCTGACGTCTGAATGTTGCACAACCTGCGCCATAGCACAATCAGGTAGGGGAAGCTGAGCACATATATTGTGCCATAGCACAACAAGGCCAGCCCAGCTGAGCAGTCGAGATGCGCCATAGCGCAAGCAGGGAGCCCCCCCAGCAGCAGAGCAATGGAACTGCACAACCAGGGAGGTAGGCAGGGGCCCACCACCCATGCCACAGATCGGCACAGGAACACACTGCAGAGCTAACACACCCCCACACCTGAAGCACAGTATCACTGGTGGAGGGACGGAATTTCCACTGGCCCATGGGGACAAGCCTACAAAGCACAGCCGGGTCATGGTGCCCCAGCACACCCACTGGCAAGCAAAGACTGTCACACAAAGGGGCCGGACAACCCAAGTGTACCACAGTCCCCCCTGTGCACAGCACACCCTGCACTGGAACCCCAAGACACCACCCATGAGCAGTGGTTGTGACTGGCACTGCCGGACTCACAATGCCCCCCCTGCACAATGCAACTGTGTGTACCACAGAACCATACAAGCCAGACCCACCAGGAGCCCACAGTGGTGTGTGGCAGCACACGGCCAGACCGGCTGAAAGCCAACCCCACACCAGGGACACCACCCCACGCAGACACACACAATCCCAGGACAACACCACACCAGATGCCATGCACACCACTGCAACTGAGCACCTATAGCCAGCTGCAAATCAGAGACCACCACAGTATTCATAACAAAATAGATATATAGATATATAGATATATAGATATATAGATATATAGATATATAGATATATAGATATATAGATATATAGATATATAGATATATAGATAGATATAGATATAGATCTATATAGATATAGATCTATATAGATCTAGATCTCTAGATCTATATAGATCTAGATCTCTAGATCTATATAGATCTAGATCTAGATCTATATAGATAGATCTAGATCTATAGATATAGATCTAGATCTAGATATAGATCTAGATCTCTAGATCGATATAGATCTAGATCTCTAGATCGATATAGATCTAGATCTCTAGATCTATATAGATTCAGATCTCTAGATCGATATAGATCTAGATCTCTAGATCGATATAGATCTAGATCTCTAGATCGATATAGATATAGATCTCTAGATCGATATAGATATAGATCTCTAGATCTATATAGATATAGATCTCTAGATCTATATAGATATAGATCTCTAGATCTATATATATATATTCAATGAATAACAGAACAACAGGAACAACCATAACTATTTACAAATATATACAATACAGGGGTGGGGGTACGGGTACAAGGTAGGGGTGGGTGTGGGGTAGGGGGTGAAGAACTTGGTGAGGGAAGGCAGGATGTGAGGGAAGGGTAAAGGGGGTAGTTGTGGGGCAGCTACTGCCCCCCAGGCTGCAGATCGGCAGGCTGGCTCGGACCCCGTGTCCTCTGCCGGCATCACACACCCCTCTGGTTCAACTCCCTGAGGATGCGTAGGGATTCATCAGACCGCTCCAGCAGGCAGTGGATGGCCTGCTCTATTCTGCGCAGGACCCGGACACCTAGGGCAAGGGAACAGAATCAATGGCTATGACTGTACACAACCCTGAAGCCCACCCAATATGCATGGCATACAGCCAAGTGCCCCGCCCCTGTGATGGACTGCACACACTCACAGTGACTGTGCACAGGCCAAGCCCAACCAGGCAGCAACAGCCATGTGTGCCACTGCACACCCACCCCACCCATGCCCAGCACAGCACAACCAAGGCAGTACAGTGACATGGCTACGTGGTGGGAAGGTAGTGCCACAGCCATGTGCCCAGTGCATGCATGGACCACCAGTGATGCACTCACAGACATGCAGTGCCACTGGACAGTGCTGACTGTCACACGTCGCGTGCATGGCAGTGTTGTCCATGGATGGTGGCCATGCCCTTCCCCCCATAGCATGCAATAGCATCCATGATGTAATGACACTCACCGTCATCCAGCCACTGCTGCTGCTGTGGTGGTGGCTGCTGCTGCTGCTGCTGTTGTGGGCCCACACCGCTGCCACCTCTGCCGGCCACCTCCGCAGCACACCTCTGTGCCTCAGCTCGGGCCCTCCTCTGCTCCTCCATGCCTGTGGGAAACAAACGTTGAGAAATACATTAGTGAGATCCAAAAGCAGACAGCCCCCTGCCCCAATGAGTGTGCCTGCCCACACAGCCAGACCCATACATTGCACACCTGCAAACACTGTCACAGCCAACCATGGACCAACCCTCCCCCATGCTCTGGCCACAATACACAGTTTTACCCCTGTAGACAATACAGGTGCATAGATGGCTCACCCACCTGGCCTAGGCACAATGCCCCTCCTGGCATGGGACCTGAGGTGTGCCAGCAGTGCCTGCTCCCTCCTGCGCAGGTCACTGTAGCAGTGCCTGCACTGCTCCACTGTTCGGCGCTGCCCTGTGACCTGCTCCAGCTCAGTGGCCACCTGCTGCCACACTTGGGTGCAGGCCATGTCTAGGGGTTCCCCCCCCCCAAACAGTGGCCCATAGTGAGGCTCCACCACGGCCACTAGGTTGGCCACCTCCAAGCCACTCCACTTGGGAGCTCTCCTGCGTGCCATTTCTACAGGTTGATAGTAGGCAATATGGCACTCCTCAGCGTGGCAACCCCACGTGGAAATGTTGCGCAATACAACTCCATCTGTCCCTATCGTGCTGTTCATGCAGCGCCGTTGGTCCCTATCGTGCTGTTACTGAACAGCACGATAGAGCTGCACACATTCCAGATGTACAGCGCCAAGGGGCAAAGGTCGGGCACAAGGTCATGTCTCTGGTGCAAGGCCATGCACAGCACCATCGGACATCTACACATCCAGCATGATCAGTCGCCTGCGTGCCAGTGCCACCATGGACTATTGCGCAGTTGTGCCACAGCGCCATGTGGTGACCAGCACTGTAGCACCACTGGCACAATGGTGGCCATGTCTTGAATAGCTGATCGCGCACAGTACGTCATCAGCGTGGCAGATGCCTGTGTAAGCTACCTGGGCATGTGCAGTGCGGTGTACTACGCAGTCACAGAACTGTGCCATAGGCTTAGCCTGCTCAACCGTATTTCGCAAAAGCGCAACAGTGCGATATTCAGCCGTCATATGCAAATCAGCTGAGCAACCATTCAATGGTGCAGCGGCGCGATTTGCATCTCATTAAAGTTGCTGCACTCCTAATTTGCATGCATTGCACTATAAATGTGCGACAGTGATCAGCAGTGGCCATATTCGGTTACTGCAGGTGATAGGTGGGTTGCATGCTGTGTGATATTATGGACTATGGTCATGGGATAATGCTGTAAACTGCACAGTCACAGGTGTCCACTTCCACCCATACAGACCAGACATACGAGCAAGGACTGGGTGAGGAGGATGATGGTGGGTGGAAGAGGAGGCCCAACTTCACAAAGGCTGAAACAGAGGCACTCTTCGAGGCCTACCTGGATGAAGAGCCGCTACTCAGTGGACGGTGGTCACCCCTCAGGCCTGTGCTTCAGCATGGGAGGGGGTGGCTCATGCTGTAAACCTGCACGGAAGCCACCAGCACTCCATGCAGGAATGTAAGAAGAAGATGGGGACTGAAAGGAGATGGGTGAAGGAGAAGGTGGCAGCCTCAGGGCAGCACGAGCTGCCACAGGCGGGGGCCAGCCAGAGGTAGTGCAGTTGACCCCAATGGAGGACTGTCTTGCTGCATCCATGCAGCACAGTGCCATCGAGGGCATTCCAGGAGGTGGCTTCCAGACAGGTGGTAGCCCATCACTGCATGGTATGACATGGTCGGGGGGGAGATTGATCCCATGCACTAACATGTTCTCACTTTCTGTTTCAGATCCTGTGCATCTGCAGGGGACAGTGGTGGTGGGCCCATGCACTGTGGACATCCAGCCAGAGTTGGAGGAGGGTCCATCCACCTCTGCTGGTAGCCCGTCTGCATTGCACCAGTGTGCACGCCTGGCTGCCATCTCAGATGTCGGTGAGTCGGGTGTGGGGGGTGCCCTTCTTGTGTCTCAGCAGTCTGGCATGCAAGCATACCAGCACGCTGTGGCTGTGGCTGTGGCACGAACCTGCACCATTGATGATGCAATGACCGCTATGGGCAGTGACACGTGTGTGTCACATAATGGACACACAGCAGGACAGCTCACGCCCATGGACCTAGCTGGTTCCAACGTGTGTGCCAGCATGTCAGCACTGTCCCAGGCTGTGCCTGTCAGCACCGGTGGGGCAGGACCGGTGGCTGGGCAGGTCTCTGGCACTGTTGCGGCCACAGCAGTGGAATGACTGGTCCCTTGGGCACAGCAGGTGGAGGGGCAGCAGCAGCAGCAGTCACCCACTGGGTCTGTGGGTTCAGGGTTCAGCGGTGGCGCATGCACACCATCTGTTGACTTGCCCATACCTGGTCCTGGTGAACAGCGCCCACCCTCAAGGGGTGTTGAGCATCAGGCCCTTCCATACCCTGGGGGACAGATTGCCGATGTGGCAGATAACCCGTTTGATGAGCACACCCGCGTGCTGCGGGCATCAGTACAGCAGCAGATGCGGGTTGCAACGTCTGTGGAGGCACTGTGTGTGGCTGTGGAGTGGCACAGCAGGGACAATGCAATGATCCTTGCAGAGATGGTCCAAATGCGGATGGATGTGACCGCCGCCATTGATAGGCAGACCCAAGCATTGGTCGCTGTCATAGCCGCATTGGGCACACAGTCAGGTGCCCCTGTACCACGCACCCCACGCAGTACGCTCTCTCCACTCCCCATTCCCGGCGTCGTGCAACACCCAGCCTGTCAATGCTGGGTTCTGCTGTGGGCATCCCGAGCACCCCTGGTGCAGCTATGTTCAGCATGCTGCAGACCCCTGTGTGGACAAGGTCGCACTCACGTAGTGGGACCCCTGGTGGTCCATCGGTGCCACCCCATGTGGCCCATGCTCAGCCTGCCAGTGCTGTTGGGGTCTCGGCGGGGCCGCCCATGCATCCGAGGTGGCCGTGGCACAGTGCCGCATGACTGACCTGTCTCCCAGTGCAGGCCCTGTCTGGTGCTGCCCTGTGTGCAATGTGTGTCATGGTGGGCAGTGCACCAGTGGGTGCCCTGCCCAACACGCTGACACACGGACCACCTGCACACCCACCCGACTGCTGTCCACAGATGTGTGTGCATGATGATGCCTGCATTGTACTGTACACCAAGGTGCAAGGGTGCCCAGCATCTGACACACATACATGGACAGTACAGGTGGTGGGGGTGGTCTGTGGATCTGTGTGTTTGACATGTCTGTTCCTTCTCTGCTGTGCACCTGCCCCTGTGCACTTTGTGCCTGGAGTGTGTGTGTGTGTGTCTGTCCATGTAGCGTCTAACTATTCACCCCTCCCTGGTTGTGTGTTTGTGTGCCTGTACCCTTTCACTTCCCTCACTGTCATGCACCCCTGGTGTGTTACCCTGTGTGTATGTGGGTTGTGCCCTGAACAGTGTTGGTTGCACATGGCCCCATGACTTACCTGTGTTCTGCAAAGTGCTCCTCTGTGATGGTGTCCCGGTGCAGCTGGGCCAGCCGGATCAGTCGGGGGTCACGCCGTCCAAGGGGGGGCTGCTCATCCCCATCATCACCGGCGTCACTAGTGTCTCCATCGCTGTCTCCCTCCTCAACCTGTACGGCTATCCCAGTGTCTTTGGCCATGTTGTGCAGGATACAACAGGCCAGGAATATCCCACAGGCCTTTGAGGGGCTGTACTGTAGGGCACCACTGGAGGTGTCTAGGCATCGGAAGCATGCCTTCAGCATCCCAAACACCTGCTCGATGATGTTGCGTGTGGCGGCATGTGCCTCATTGAAGCATTGCTGCAATGGGGTCATGGGGCACCAGTAGGGTGTGAGCAGCCAGGGACAGAGTGGGTATCCACTGTCACCTGTGTGGAGAAAGTGGAGGTTAGTGTCATGTTCAGGACCATATTGTCCCTAGCCCTGTGTGCCACTCCCATGGCACCTGTGGCTTGCCCACCTGTCCCCCAACTTTACCGCTCCTACATGCATGCATACTCACCCACTAGGTGTCCTGTGGGGATGTTCCCACTCTCAGATTGATGGCACAGTGCAGACTGGTACCATATGAATGAATCATGTGCTCCACCAGGGTGTGTGGCACAGACATTGATGATGCGTCCACTGGTATCACATACCACCTGGCAGTTGACACTGGAGAACCCCTTCCGGTTGTGATATGCGGCCCCATTGGGGCCAGGTGGCATGTGAATAGCCACATGGGTGCAGTCTATCACCCCTAGCATGCCAGGCATACGTGCTACCCTGTGTAACTCCTGTATGTTTGCTGTACGCTCTGCCGCGGTGCTGGGGAAATGGATGTACTCCGCAGCATGTGGCAGCAGTACGCTGAGGAACTGGGTGAGGATGTGGGACGTGGCCGACTGTGTTATGCCTGTGATGTTCCCTGTTGGCCTCTGGAAGGTACCCGTGGCTAGCAAGCACATGCAGGCTGTTACCTTTGTCTCCACTGACAGAGCATGACTCCGTCGTGAGGGTGCCTGCATCACATCACTGCACAGCTCACAGAGCCGCCTCAGTATTGCCCTGTTCAGGCGGTACCGGCCCACAATCTCGACATCTGAATACAGCTCAAAGCTGATGGGGGCACGGTACTGCCTGTTTGGGGCGTACTGCCGATGGTCCCTTCCACGGCCACGTCCCCCTGCAGCATGCCTTCTCACCTCCCTCACCACAGCTTCCATGTGGAAGGTGGCACTGTCCATCTCCCTGGCTTGTGTCCCCCAGCTGTTGTTGTTCTGTTCCCCCCCGCTGTCCTGACTGCTACCTCCACTGCACCGGGTACACCTACTGGCCTCCGAACTCTGTGACCCCACACGCCTTCAGCTGCCACTTTTCTGTCCTGCCTACTCCCTGGCCTGCACTGGTTGCTGCTGTGGCCTGCTCTGTTGCTGCCTCATGAGCATTCCCTGTCAGGTTCTTGTGCCTCTTCCTTGAGTCTTTTCATTTTGGCTCATTTCCGCCGTGGCGCAAGTTCCGGCGGATCCACTGTTGTGCATTGCGCAAGCCTTTGAATATCGCATTGCGCTCTTTATGCATGGATCAACCCCCTTCGGTTGCGCATGCCTTCATTTGCGTTACGCTGTTGCTCAGCATGTTTCAGTAGCGCAACTGCCTCCCGCTGAATATCGCTGAATGGTGCATTTTCAGACTTGCGCTGGCGCAACCCTATTGCGCATAGCGCAACCCTTTTGAATATCCGGGCCTTTATTCTTTACAGTGACAAACTTCCTTAAAACATGAGACACCTAGTCCTTTTCCTATCAAAATACTCTGTTGGAATAGCCAGAATTCTTTCTTCTTGCTGCCCAAGACATTATCTTCCCCTACTACATGTTTTTGATTACCTTTAAGTCCTAGACTTGCATGTACACCAGGCTCCCTGGATCATAAATTTACTGGATGTGATCCTTAAATATCCTACATTCAGGTTGGAATTGTTGACACTCTGTGCTTTCCTGCTCCAACCTGGGGGTCTGCCACTGTTGTACTACCCAGCTCAGCTGTCCATTTCTTGGTGAAACTGTGCATCTAACTGCTGAACCTGGTGACCCCCTGCACTACCTGCCTTTTATACTCCTATCCTTTAATTAGAACTCCCCCCATAAGGCTGAGTGAAATTAGAAAATTCCAGTTGTATAGAATTTTTCATGAAAGTCTGCAATTTTCACAAAGACTCATGGGATTTGACTAAGTAGAGATGTTGTTTTGCAATTTCTCACAGAAAGCAATTAATAAAATTAGCACACACAGTCCCCTTGTAAGGTATATGACCTGTCAGATTTAATGGTATTGCATTCTCTAGTTTTAAAGTTGCATAGGTTTATAAATTTGTAGTTTACATTCTTGTAAAACTAAATTTTTTTCCTACCTTCCTTGCCACTGGCCTGCCTCTCCTTCTGCCTGCACATGACCCCCCTGACCTCCTCACCCCGACACCCTTCCTACTCACCTCAGATCACAGCTGACCCATGGGTGGCCTGGTGTAACCCTCCACCGGATGGGTCCCTCTCTTCCGAGGGGGAAGGCGCCATGAGGGGGATACCAGCACACTCTATGATCAGTCCCCGGGTGCTGCTGAGGTGGATTCTGGGGCGCCAAGGCATCTGAGGTGGTGGGGAGTCAGCAGTCATCATCGGGCAGACCAGGCAGCTTCTTTTCCATTTTTCTGTGGGGAGTGATGTCCCTGATGTCAAGGCTTACGCCGACATCTGCCATTCCCCCTTGAACTCCAAGCCCAGCTGTACTGCTGCACTCCCAGCCTCCTCCAGGAGTCTGCCTATGCCAGTGTTCATCCCCTGCCTTCCCCCTTGGAGAAGGAGATCTGTCCCCGGACGCTTCATCCTTCTCACCTGGCCGGCCCTCCAGCGACCCGCATCCATTCTCGAACTTGGGTCACCAGCATCGCAGATGGAAATCCAACCGCTGCGCCGACGGGCCAGCTAAAAAAAATATATTTTTTAATGATGTGAACGTTTGACTACTTTTCATTTAATCCCATTTACAGCTGAAAATATGAACTTTTTCATAAATTACTATGTGGTATAGTAATTAAAATGTTTCAACTCCGGTTAAATATGGATATGTAGTTTTAAAATTAGAGGGCACTAACCTAAATTTTAATTTTGACATGTTTGGCAGGCTATAACACAGTCCCATTTAAAGCTAGAAATGTGAAACTATGTGCATATACAAATGTAATGCCAACCTGTATACCTGGCAATTTGTTTAATAGTTCAATAAATACTATCAAAGGTATACTAAAATTAAAGAAATCCAAATTTTGGCAAAATATTTGACTACCTATAACTCGGCTCCCATTAAAGCTTGAGACTTAAAACATAGTGCATATATGCATATATGTGCTTCTCTAAATCCTGATATTGTGGAGTAATTTGGAGAAGACATTTTAAAATCATCTCAAAATAACTGAACATTAAATTTTGATTAAATATTTGGCCACCCATAACTCCACCCCTTTTCACCTACAAATCTGAAATTTGGTATTGGCCTCTGTGTTGCAAAGCCTGACCTTTGTGTTTTGGGCCATGCAAATCCCCTTATGCATATTAAGTATTACAAATGTGTTTCTCCATGACTGATTTAGCTGACTTACTTTCCCTTTCTCATTCGGTATGGAGCATATACACTGAGGTCATGCTCAGCACTCTTTGTGCTGAGTAGGGTCATGGAAGCATGCACCATACCTCACATTTTGTCACTGAAATTAGGTACATGGACACTCAAAATAAGGGACAATGAGGACACTAATTCCCACAATGATCAGGACACATCCTGAAACATGGAGATACCGTACCTCAGAATACAGTGGAAACTATTATATTTGCTTATACCAATATTAGCACCTAAGAATGAATTTGTACCATAAAGCAGGGGTGCCACCCCTTCCCCCCTGCATTTGTGCCTAGGTTGCTCTTATGGTGTGGCAATAACTGCATTCAATTTGGATTTAATCTTTGCATGATAAGTGCTCCCCTAGCCTGTGTGCACTCATGCTGCAGGTGCACTCCTGACTCGACTGTGTCTGTATTGTCGTCCACTCTCTCCACCTATTAGTGCTAGCACCATCACACGTGCCATGGAGGAGCTCCAGCAAAGCAAGAGCACATGAGTCACATGAGTACGACTCTGTCTTCCTGCCACAGAGTACACATGCTGTACACTACAGCTTGGAGGAGTCAGTGAGCACTGAACTCTAAATAGCAGTGTTGTGGTGGCATATTTTTGTTGATCTACTCTTAGTGAGTCTCAGTCTACACTGGTGGCTGAAGGGGCAGAGGGTGAGCTAGAAGCTAAATCAAGACTAGGCTTCCTACTTACTCAACTTGGCTCACCTCATAAAAAAAATGCACAGGCCCCCCCCACCCAGCCACACAAAGCTAGGCCTAGCAGCAGCAGTAACAGTGGTGTGGAGAGCATTCATAGGCCTTGATTAGTGCAGTGCACCAGCAGCCATGACAGAAGCCAAGCAAGAAGCAAGCAACACAGGTTGGGCAGGTTCTGTTGGTGAGGTGACTTGGTCACAGACCACATTGGTGACCTGGGATGGTTGGGTCTAGCATTCAGCTTCTGGCAAAAGTATGGAGTAGGAGCAAATTGAAAACTGGGTTAGTGGCATTCTGGGCCAGGATGCAGGTTCTGTCCAGATGGCAGGGTAAATAAAAGTAAATCATTTTAAAGGGGAACTGGGGATAGGAGGAAGGACTGAAATATTTTTTTTTTGAAATTCAAGATCTTTATTCGATTTTGATTAAACATAGAAACATAGAAACATAGAATTTGATGGCAGATAAGGACCGCTTGGCCCACCTAGTCTGCCCATTTTCCTACCTAACAGATAAGCTGCAGATCCTAGTTAATCAACAGCTTACTTCCTCTTACCCACCCCAGGACTGCCTTATGCCTGTCCCATGCATTCTTGAAGTCCCCCACTGTTCTTGACTCCACAACCTCCTCAGGGAGGCTGTTCCATGCATCCACAACCCTCTCAGTGAAAAAATACTTCCTCACATTACCCCTGAGCCATCCCCCCTCTATCTTCAAATTGTGCCCCCTTGTTCTTGCACATCTCTTTTTCTGGAAGATGCTACCCTCTTGGACTTTAATTCCCTTGAGGTACTTGAAAGTTTCTATCATGTCCCCTCTCTCCCTTCTTTTCTCAAGAGTATACATATTAAGCTCCTTTAGTCTTTCTTCGTATGTCTTCTGGTGCAGATCCTGCACCATTTTGGTTGCCCTCCTCTGGACAGCCTCCACTAAACAGCAACATCATCAAGAACATAGAGCATTAATGAACAACAACGGTAAAAGTGAAAATAGAAATAGAATTCCAGAATGTAGAGTACATTGTTTCCTGGAAAAAGAGAACCCCCCCCCCCCCCCACCCACTCCCCCCTTTATTCCTCCACCCCAGGATGTGCCTTCTGGGAGATTAGCAAATAACATACAGGACTTTCAGGAAATGATCAATATACAGTGGTCTGTATCAATGTGTGATAGTACTAACCCGCCCGACCAGAAATATACACATACATACATTAATTCAAATATAAAGCATACAATTTGCCCCATTTCCAGTCAAACGAATTCAGAGAGTTCCTAGAACTAGCTTAACTTTTCAGTCCTGAAACAGAGATATTTCTTTAATCCACTCCGCATATATAATAGCCAGTTGGTCCATCCAGTGTCTGAGAACCAGACTTTTAACTGTTATAGAGATTAGAGCAATGTGAAACCTATGCTCTAAAACCTGTATATCAGAATACATCCCTAAAATACAAACTTCTATAGTAAATAAGTCTCTTAGTCCCAAAAGGGGATCTAGGTTAGATTGAATTGAATGCCATAATGGAGCCACTTTGTCACAGTGCCAGAAGATGTGGACCAGGTTCCCTTCAGCTATGCCACACCTTGTGCAAGTATTTGAAGGTAATCTTCTCAGCTTAGCCAATTTAACCAGAGAATAGTACAAATTATTTAATATATGATATTGAACGAGTCTATGCCTATCTTGGGTAAGGTACCTATACATGTCTACCCAAATCCGCACCCACACCAAAGGGGATTCTGGCAGAAGAGAGGACCAAATTTTAGAGCCAATGAGGGAGTTGGTATATTTAATACCCAATAAAAAGGAATATATCTTGGAAACCCCATGGGATTTATTGGCATGTTCTTGTATCTGGTCTAGGAATGGCCTGACTTGGGATGGCATAACTGAGGAACCAAATTTGGAGACAATAAGATGTCTCAGCTGAAACACTTTAAAAATGAGTTTCTGAGGGATATTGAACTTAATCATTATATCTACCAAGGAAAGAAGGGAGTCTTGGGAGAACAAATTCTCCACACAGCAATCCCGTAGTTGTGGGAGCCAATCCAGGGAGAGAGGGGATCCTCCTATCTTAATGTTCAGAGTCAAAGTAAGGGGTTGAGCCATATCTTTTTTTGGCAAGATATTGACATAGTTCCAGCATTGAGTCAACACCTTTATAGAGGTCCCAATAACACTACTTTGTATACAAGAAGGTAGTGCAGCAAAAGAGTAATAAAAAAACTCTGGGTGCCTGGAACCTATATTTATCCACCATCCCTTTTCTCAATCTTTAGCCTTACTGGGAGGTATTCATCAGTCCTGACCTCGTACCACCTCCCAATTTTGTAAATGTGGCTCGCCCAGTAATATAACATAAAATTGGGGAGACGGAGACCCCCTTTCTCCCTAGGCAGGTTAAGTTTGAGAAAAGCCTTCCTGGGTTGTTTGCCTTTCCAAATGAATCTGGAGATAGTAGTGTGAAGCTTCTGAAAGTAGGATAGGGGAGACTGATATTCGGTAGATTTAGTGGGTAAAATACCCGGGGTAGTACATTCATTTTAATAATATTAATGCGACCCCATAGGGACAAAGGAAGGGCGGCCCATCTTTGGAGATCAAGCTGTATCTTGGATACTAAGTCATCCAGATTGAGTTTCCTGAGATCTTCTGGATTTTTGGTGAGATTAATTCCTAAATATTTAAAGGAGGAAGAGGCCCATTTCATCCCAAACTGGGTAAAACTGGCGTGGAGTGTACTACCATTGAAAGGGAATATGACTGATTTGGATAAATTTAATTTATAATTGGCTACCTGTCCAAACCGATCTATAATATGTAATGCCTGTGTTAAAGAGAGCTCGGGATTAGCCAAATGTAGAAGAATGTCATCAGCATAAGCTGATAACGTCAGAGATTGCTGATGGACTGGACATCCTGTAATTTGGGGTGAGTCCTTGATACTCAATAAAAGAGGTTCTAGATATAGATTAAACAGAAAAGGCAATAGGGAACACCCCTGCTGAGTCCCAGTGAATAATGGGAATCGAGAGGAAAAGACCCCATTGGAGTAAATTCTGGCCGTAGGGGACTTATAAACGGTCTTGATCCATTGTATAAAAGTGTCCGGAAAACCCATTCTCCCAAGGGTGAACCAGAGAAAGTCCCAATGGACCCTATCAAAGGCCTTCTCAGTGTCTAATGAAACCAGAACCATGGGAGCCTGGGAATCCTGGGCAGCTTGGAAGATATGCGATAGGGTACACAAATGATCGGCAGGAGATCTACCTTGAACAAAACCCACCTGTTTGGGACTCAGCAAGTTGGACCATATCTGTTTGATTCTAAGGGACAGAATTTTCATTAAGGACTGAAATATTGATGTGTCAGGGAGACCAATCGGGACAAAGTTGTTTTTTTTGGGGGGGGTTCAAAACTTCAGCTAGGAAAAAAATGACCACTAATGCTGGAGGGGGGGGTAAGTCAAAATGGGATCCACTGCTCTGGGATATAGGCAGGTGAATCTTGTACATTTTAATTTTTCCTGATTTGCATATCACTTTTCAGTCACAACAAATACATGTTAGCTTTTAGAGACATTTCAGACAAACTTGAGCTTGCCACCAAGGGCCTAACTAGAACTTGGCCTCCATTGGCTGTTGGCTCACCCCCAGCTGAAATGTGAAATGGTGCCCCTGCCATAAAGTCTAACTTTACAGGACATCCTCAGTGTGAGCAGCATGGTTCCCATGATGGATGGATGAGAAACAGAGCAATTTTCAGGGTTAAAATGAAAGCTGTCCCTTGCATTCAGGGACAGTTGAGTGATATGGTATGCACAGACTATTGGGGCCTCACTATAGTCAGGCTTATGCCTCCCCAATGAAGCTGACCTCCACATCCCCATTCTCCAGCACATTATGACATAGGGAAGGGAAACTATAGGGGCATGCACTATTGAAATTAATGGGGGTATTTTTATTACTATTTTATACATTATTAATGGAGGCCACCACTCAACTAGAAAGGGCCTTGTTAATAGAACAGTGGCCTTAGTTATTCTTTAGCTCACCATTATAATATATAAAATGTAATAAAAAATAACTCCATTCATTTTAAGGGAGTACACCCAACACTTTGACAAATGGACATAATCTCTTAAAGACTCCTGCTTCTTGCTCCCTAGTAAACAGGTAAAAGACTCTTGACTTATACCTATACTCGGTGGGTTGTTTGTAGCGGCATGGCTGCACCTGCTGCAGTGTATGTGCATGGAAGGGGGGGACTGGCAATGTGGGTGGGTATCGTGTTATTGCTACTTTTCAGTTTACCCCCTTAAAGTCCATTTGTGTGGAAGCATTCAAAACTAAGGAGAGAAAATAGTAGGAGTACAGACCAGACAAAAGTTAAGTAGTTTTGTGGATAACTGTGTGTAGTGGGGCTGGAAAAAAAACATCTGTTTCCATTTTTATATGTGCTACAGTTCAGCTGTGAAGCTGAGAGTGGACTAGAAAACTAGAAAATATAACAGTGGCTACAAGCGTGCTGCATGCGTGCAGAGATCCAGATTTGTATTGAAGTACAAGCAAGCCATATGTGTGTGGGTAGTATAGCTTAGTGGTTAAGGGCACTGAACTGCAAACCAGGAGACTGGGAGACCTGCAGAACTGAGTTTGAATCTCATCAACCCCACTTGTATATATTATGATGAGGAACTCACTTAACTTTTATATGTGCAGTTATCAGTTACCACTTGCTTTTTGCATGCATGCCACATCCATGCAGTCTGTTCCAATTTAACATATTTGCAATCAGTTCCAATTTAACATCTAAATCATGCATTCATATCACATTGGTGGTTTTATGTGTGCAGCATGAAAACCTTTCATATAATTATTTCTGTAAGGGTATTCTCATTTACTGAAGTTGTTCCCTCAGAAGGCTTTCAGTATTGATGAATTAGCTCAAGACTCCTGCAGTATAGAGCTTTAGTAATGTCTTACCCATTGACATATTGGTGACAGGTGAATATTGCTTGGCCTAGCATCACATAGTACTAAGTAACTTAGCCTCTGGCATATAGCAAACACATTTAACTGACTGGAAAGGAGCTTTGGGTGAGTGTAAATGTAGTTAGCTGTAGGGATTGTGGGATACTCGTCTCCAGTGTTATGCTTTGGAGAAAGGGACATTGTTCTACATATATGCCTTTCTGGGAGCTCTAAGCTCAGTTAGCAACAGCAAAGGAGGAAATATTCCTGCTGTAATTCCAATTATGCTTGTGCTCAGCTCCCACAATCCCACTTCCTCAAAGGCCCACTGGTACAGGGAAATGGAGGGGGATGGAGAGGAGGAGATAGAGAAGAGCAGGTGGCAGAGACAGTCACAAAACAGTCAGCTCTTCCCATGAGGCTTGAACTGCAAACCACTTTGTACCCCTGGATAAGGCATAGATGATTGACTTAGGTAGGGGTGACCATGGGTCATCTGATGCTGATGGAAAGGGAGACATAATAATGTCTGGTGACATGGGTGGCAGAAATTAGTAAGGAAGATTCTAGTGATAGGAGACTATGTTGTTAGAGTGGTGGAGAGAATAATAGCTAAGGGGGGTAAGGGGAGGTGGATGGTCAGATGCCTACACATAGCACCAGCCAGAGACTGGGACAGGATAGGGTGGATAATGGAGGAGGAGGGAACAGAAAGTACGGGTACATCTTGGTACCAACAGTTGGGTGAATCACCTGTGGAGAGGGTGAGGAGGGACTCCAGGAGGTTGAAGGATAGATTGAAGAAGCACTCAGTTTCCTTAGCCTCTCTGAGCTGCTTCCTGTCTGGGGTGGGGGAGAATGGGAAAGCTGAGTAAGGTAGGTAGCGATCAAGCAGTTCAACATGCACTAAAGGGGTGGTGTCAGGAACAGAGGCACCACTTTATAGGGGAACGAGGGGCTTCTGGGACAGAAACCTTTTCAAATGTGATGGCTTAACAAAAGAAGGGACTAATGCACTAGGGCAGAAGTTGATGTCTACATTGGCAGATGGTTAAAGTAGCTGCCAGGGAGGTTGGAGCTGGGGATTCTGCTTTGGAGTTAAAAACAGTTGAGATATTAGATATGACTTCCCCAGGGATGGGATAAGGTGTTTAGAGAATAATACACAGGAGGAAGGAGTCCAGAGGACTGGAAGGGTTGACACAATTAATATGATAGGAAGGAGAAGCACAAGACACCAAGATTATTAGAGAAGGGTGCTGAAGAGAGGACCAGTGAGAACCAATAGAGGTGCGGAAGCATGTTTTAAGGTGGTATACCTCAATGCCAGAAGTGTGGGCAATATGATTAGTGAGCTCCAGGCTTTGGTGGCAAACTCTGGGCTGTAAGTAGTGGCCATTACAGAAACTTGAGCCGCTATGTACAATGACTGGAACAATGATCCCAGGCTACACCTTATATATGTAGGCATGATCGAGGGATAGGTGGAGGGGTGGCTATTTACATCAGAGAAGGTATCAAGGCTGTAGAGGATGTTGCCATTGGGTGAAAAGGAGAGGCAAATTCACTGTGGGTTCAGCTCACAGAGCTGTCAGATAGGAAAACTTGCATATGGGGTAGTTTACAGGCTGCCGGGGCAGAGAGAAAGAGCGAGAGAATGAACTGTATGCTGCTGTAGGAAGGGGCAGCAAAGGGGGAAGTTGTAGTAGAGGAAGAGCTCAACTATCCAGACATTGACTGGGACATCCCAATAGTCAGGAGCACTAGAAACCAGGCCCTGCTTGATGTCTTTCAGGACTGCATTTTGGTGCAATATGTACGGATCCCACTAGACAGTCAGCAATTCTGTATGTGTTACTTACTGACTCTGACAGACTAGGCAGAGTATGGCTCAGAAAATCTCTGGTGTCCAGCAACCACAATACTGTATGGTCAGAGGTGGTTCTGGGCAACTGTAAGCCCTCATCTAAGACTGATGTGCTAGACTTCAGGATGGTGGATATCAACTATATAAAGGAATTTGTGTTGGACAGGTTAGCTGAAGTAGACAGCATTAGGGTAGTAGAGGAAAGATAGGGGCCTATATAAGAGGCCATTTTTGAGGCAACAAAAATGTGCAAGAACAGCTATCACAAGTATGAGAGACCAATTTGGTTCCCTGAAAGGGTCAGGCAGGCAGTGAGGACTAAAAAGTGAGCCCTTTGTAAGGTACAAGGAAATGCAGGGGGGTTAAGTAGGTAGGGGTAGAGGGCAGACTGAATGGGCCTGTCAATCCTTATCTACAGTCAAATTCTATATTTCTATGTTTCTGTAAGGAATGGGACAAGTATCAGGTGAAAACTACTAAGACCAAGAGATCAGTCAGGATCGCAAAGTCAGACACAGAGCTACATATTGCAAAGGGGGTAAAGGGAGGGGTGGAACAGTGCTTTAGATACGAGATAAAAAAGAAAGATAGAACGGGGCATTGTCTGGCTAATGGAGGGGGCAGGGTAACAGGGTAGAACAGGCAAAAAGCAACTGTGCTAAATGACTACATTTGCTCAGTATTCTATAGGAAGAATAGCAGGCCCTTGCCAGAACATGTCATGAGGCAACTGATATTGGGGTTCCAAAAATAAAACTGCAGAAAATTACTGGGAAAAGAGGCAAAAAGGGTCTAGCAGCCCTGAAGGTAAACAAGGCACTGAGGCTGGATCGGATGCATCTGAGGGTACTGAGAGAACTGACATCAGTTTTAACTGATCCCTTGGCAGGGTTATTCAATTGCTCTGTGCCTCAAGGGATGGTTCCCAGGGACTCAATGATTATGGACGTGGTTCTGCTGTACAAAGGAGGGGCCAAGGATCAGCTGGAAAACTACAGATCAGTCAGCCTTACCTCTGTGGTAGGGGAAACTGAGGTGCTGGGTCAATACAGCTCTACAAAAACAGCTTGGCAATAACATTTAGAATGACAGGGGTATAACAGTGGTAGGGAATTACCACTACCCCGTCACTGACTGTGAAGCAGAAGAGGTGCTGAAGAAGTCTGTGCTGCTGTGCCTAGTTGAGCTGCTGTCATCGTGGTGCCGCAAAGGCACCAGCACACAGCAGCGATGGAGATCTGGGGATATGGTTTGGTTCCCACCAAATCTGCTGGTGTTGCCACTTTTTTTGGGGGGGAGAATTCCCTCCCCCTCCCGAGTTTCTCCCAATACCCGACATCCACACCCCCTCGGAGCTGATTATTTAAAGTCTGGACGCCATATGGGGCAAAGCCTTGTTGTGGGGTTTAAGAGGAAGCCCCTGCATAAACAAAAAGGGCTATTGAATTCAATGGCTGTGCGCTGTTGTTGAGGGTTGCTGTTGTGTCCGACGTTAAGTCGGAGCACAGCATTTTGCTTGCGGTATTTATTGCTGCACAGTTTTTGTAAGTGACATTATGACACAGTGCCATAAACTGATGAAGATACTAGTCAAAGAAGATTCAGTGGCATTCTTTCAGAAAAACAAACTTCAAGATATTAAGGAAGAAAAATTTGTGACAGGGTGGACTTATCAGACCAATCTAATACTCTTTTACTGGATAACCAAGGTAGTTTTGATGAGGCCCATGCTGTTGATTTAATCTGTCATTCAACTTGGTGCTACATTGAAGGCTGCTGAAGAAGATGGGGATCTGGGAACAGCTAAGGAAATAGTGAGTTGGGTAGGGAGTTGGTTATAGGGCAGACAGTAGAGTGTTTTAATGAATGAAGAAAGAGAGCTCACTCATGCAGCACCACAGGGATCTGTTCTGGGCCCAGTTCTCTTCACTATGTTCATCAGTGACATAGGAGAGGGAATTCAGGGCAGGTTGCGTCTGTTCACAGATAACACTAAACTTTGTGGTAAGGTTGACAACAATGAAGGGATAAGAGAGTTGCAAAGAGACCTGAAAATGCTAGAAAAAAATTGGTCCAAACTCAAACTGAAATTCACTATCAAAAAGTGTTGCATTATACACTTAGGGAACAAAACCCCAGAACAGAGTATTGCATGGGGGGCTTAACTTGGACACAACATCAGAGGAAAGAGACCTAGGAGTTATAATTAGTGACTCTCTTAAGCAAACTATCCAATGTAACCAGGCCTTTAGCAAGGCTAACAGGATGCTGGGATGCACAGGGAGAGGGTTAAACAGTAAAACCAGGAGAGACTGCTACAACTGTATAGGTCACTGGTGAGGCCACACCTGAACTCCTGTGACCAGTTCTGGGGTCCTCACCTAAGAAAGGAGAGGGACAGACTGGAGAACATCCAATATATGATTACCAAGATGATTCAGAGCCAGAGTGTAGATCCTATGAGAATCAGTTACATGTTCTGAACATGAATAGGCTCAAAACAAGAAGAGAATTGGGGATATGATAGATCTTCATGTTACTGAAAGGAATTAGCACGGTGGACGGTGAAGAGCTATTTTCCAGGAACACAGAAGATAGAACATGAAGTCACAGGTAGTGGTTAATGGAGAGGAAGGTTTGAAAAAAATGTGAGCAAGTATTTTAAAGAAAAAGTAGTTGAGCCACAGAATGGTCTGCCAGCAGAGGTGGTGGGTGCCAAAACCATAAATGATTTCAAACAGGGCTGGATTAGACTCAAGGGAATATTATCTATTATACAGGAAGTGGAGGGCAGAAACACAGATAAAAAAAGGGAGATTAGTGTAAATCAAAACCCTTGGGATAGTAAAAGGGAGAACAATATAAATCAAGACCCAACAGAGACAATAAATCCTGTGACATGATGAGGAAGTATGGCCAGATTGAATGTACCATTGGTATTTTTCTGCCATCATCATCCTTGTTTCTGTGTTTCTATTTGCTCAATATATCTACTTTATCAGAAGTCTTACCAGAGTCTTGCAAGCAGACAAAAATCATCCCTATTTTTTCCCACAACTCTATTGTTCCTCCTACACTGCTGGACAGGAACTACTTTGGCCATCTCCTCACACCTGATCCCACCCCATTATGATCTTACCTGGCCTATGATCCCGACTACCCTGGTTGACCCATGACTTACCTGCATGGGTAACCCCTTGACTTGAACCCACCAAGGTGGAGCTGCCTTCAGCTCCTCAGTGCTCCCATAGATCAGTCTGATTCACAGTAGGTGGAGGTGAAAGCTGGAGGGATGGTGGGATCCAGGAGGCAGGATCAGGTTGTGGGCATGGTGGCAGGGAACGGCATCATTTTCCCATCCAGTTGGGTTAGTTGCTTTGCAGTTCCCTGGAGGAGAGGACATGCAAAGATATTCAGGTAACATCAGGCATGCACCCATGCCTGATGTACCGACATCTGCCTCTCCTCCAATGACCTCATGTTTTGTGGTCTCTGGCTCACTGACCCCAAGCTGCCACTAGGGATCAGACTTTTGCCGAGTGCCGCAGCCCACCTACCTTGGAGGAAGAGAGCTGTCACTTGGGATGCTCAGTCCTCTTTCCACATGGCTGACCCTCCAATGATCAGGGCTTGTTCCTAAACCTGGGTCATCAGTGTTGCAAGTGGTAGCACTACCTCTTGTACCACCAGGCCAGCAATCATCCCCATTTTTAAATCGCGTAAAGACATTAATATCTAATTACCATCCATTCTCACTGTCAGTTATGGTAGAGGTCTTGGAAACTCTCTTGGAGAAACAGATTTTAAACTACTTGAATTCAAATGATATTTTCCATAAGAGCCAGTCTGACTGCTGACAAAAATCACAGCACTGTCTCTATCTTAGTAAAAGTCAAAAATGACCTTTAAAGGGTGATAGACAGTGGTTTTGTTGCAAGGGCCATTTTCATTTATCTTTCCAAGGCTTGTGACACCACAGACCACAGCCTTTTTATTATGCAAACTGGTTAATTATGGATTTCATATAGAAGAAGAAGAAGAGGAAGAGGAAGAAAGAATAATAATCTGCATTTATATAGCACTTTTCAAACACAGTATCCCAAAGCACCTTACAAGCAATGCTAGACTGGTAGTGAAGTGACTGAATGTGTGGTGGTGGCCATATCGCACATCACCCACACACAGCTTGGATAATCGCATAAACCAATTTATGGGAAGGGGAATGTTTGCCAGGACACCAGGAATGTTCCCTGCACTTTGCGAAGAGTACCCTGGGTTCTTTTACTTCCACCTGGACACCCACCAGGACAACACCAGGGTGGGCAGAAGAGAACTTGGTTTAACGTCTCATCCAAAGGATGGCACACCCCAGCAGTACAGCACCCCTCAATACTGCACTCGGATGCCAGCAATTTTTAGGTACAAGTCCAATCCTGTGTGGGATGAGAACCCATGACTTTCTGGTCCAGAGGCGGATGTGCTACCCACTGAGCCACACTGACACCTAATATACCACTATACCACTTAAGTCTCACTGCAATGAACACCACTGTACCTTATTGCCTCAGTTAAACTGGCTATCTTCTTCCTCCAGATGCACTTTTCATTGGTTATCCCTAATTTATAAAGCCATGAACAAACAGACCCCAACTTATTTATCCAATGGGCTTATAGTTACCACCTACAAATATAGCCATAGGGATGTGCCTCAACATAGTTTTTCTCTGCTAAAGTTTCAAACCCACTTTGAGAAAGAATGTTTTTCATGTGCTGCTCCACTTTCATGAAATAAACGTCCTTCTCAGCTAAGAAATTTACCATCTCTTAATATTTTAAAACATGACAAAAAAAACTGTTGCAGGAGCGATTTACATTTACTTGTTTTAACTGATGTTTATGTCAGCTTATGTATTCACTTTTTAAAATGACTTGGGAAGTTCTTTAAATGAGACTTTTTCTCATAGCACCTATCCTGTACTATATCCAACTTTTTAATAAATAGAAAATGAAGTAACTATAAAACTGATTGACCAGCTATATATCAAACAGACAACAGCTGGTCTCAGTCAAAGGAATCATGTATCGTTGCTACTGTGAAAATACTACAGTGACTGGTCGTTTACAGTGACAAAATGACAGGCTGCTATAGGTCACTAATGGTCATGCTACAGCTGCGGGACCCCGTCACGGTTTCTTTGGGTGTTGCACCCCCTCACTGAAAAACCTCCACTGTGGAGCTGATTATAGTAAGATATGGGGAGGTCAGCCCCCTGCAGAAAACACAGTGGTATTCCTGATGGCGCAATGCAGACAGTGATCACAATCGACATTTGCGCTATGGATCTAATGCTGGTTAACAGATTTGCTGTTGTACCAGTGTTGTAGAACCAAAGGAATAAACCAGGCATAGCCCAGGTGAAATGGAGTGCCCCTGAGCTGTCTCCTGGGACTTCTACTCTTTTCACTTTGTATTAACTATTTAAACATAGACTTGCATGATGTTGCTGGCCATGTTTATGTGGATGAAACTATTATATATGATTGGTGCACAGATCCCACACTTATATAACCAAAACTTCAAGCTGCATTTGATGAGGTACAAACCTTCTATAGTAGGAATAAGTTAGACTGAATGATCAAAAAGTGCAATGCATGATTGGATGGATTGCCTATGTGCCATGTATCTGAGGCATGCAGGCAGACCCCATCAGTATTCACAGCAGGTCTGTGAGGCCAGTGTGCACTCGATCCCCTGGCTGCCCACTCAGCTATGCACCATGGGTGATCTGGGGACATGACATGGAGCTTAACATCCACCACCACTGGCGGGACAGGGAATCCCCCTGACATGATGCCCCAGCCCTCCTTACTACATGATAGAGCTAAGGACAACCATTTGGGCTCTTGCTTGTGCTTTTACAATTCCAGAATCCACACACAACCAGAATCCTCTGCTCGCACATAGCATGGGATTCTCTAAGGGGCCCAAGAAGGGCATCTGATTGGTTATGTGTGTGTGTTTGTGAGAATTTTAAAACCTAGGAGGAAACAATATGGCAGTGATTGACTGAGCACAGTATTGTTAACCCTTACTGCCTACATCCAGAACAGGGATGTTATGTAGAGGAATTCAGGACTAAAGATGGGTATGTGACTTTGACAAAGTACAGTAGAAGAGATGTTGCAACTGCAAAGGAAACACCCATTGTGTTTTCTTGTTTTGGGGAACTTTGTTATCTTGCTTAGGAGACTGTACTGCAAGTCCAACATGCTCTTTGGTGGGAAAGAATGTTTTGAAGTAACACTGAGTCACTTTTTGAAGCAAGATTATCTGCAGGTCTCTGTCCACTGCAGCCATAAAAAAAATTGTGGGTGCAGTTTAAGGGTGGAATCAATGATTTACAGCTGAGATTGCATTCCAATAAAAATTTTTCCAGGCATAAAGTGAGAAAAAGGTAATGGATGTTTCAATGCTTTAACTTCACAGTGGGAGGTCACAGAGGTCAGTGGGGAATTGAATGCTCATGTGTTTTAGAAAAAAAAACTTCTCACTTGATAGAATTATCATCCTGGAATTTAAGCAACCTCAGTTGCACTATAAAGTTATATCTGTATTGATATTAACCACCAAATGTGATATTTACAAAAGCAGCAAAAGAAACAACTATATCACACATTTCCATTCCATGCCATGCATGTACACTTGCTCCATGACAGAATGTTCTATAATTCTTTAAAAAATATTTGCAATGTGACTGCACTGGCTACTGTAAACTAATAAGAGTGCAAATGATCTCCTTTAAGAACTGCACTATCTACATCTCAAATGAATTAAAAATAGATACTAAAAACAGCATGGCAATATAGCCAAATTCAAGTTCAAGTTTATTGCAGGAAATAACTCCGTTGAGCAAACTCACTCACAAGGCAGTCCTGGGACATGTAGACAGACAAGTACACATTGGATAATAACAAACTGCATATAACAACATCACAGTAATTAAGTACAGCTTTGGGAGATGTGGTACATAATGCTAAGTTAGGAAATAACAAGATAGGTAATAAGCCTGAAGTGAAGGAAAAAAGGAATGAGAATGAAGAGAGGAATATGTATGAGGTGTTTATAGCCATAAAGTAGGATGATAAAAGTATGGAGGAGCAGGAGGGAGCTAGAGGGCTAGATTGAGTAGGGGGAATTAGATGCAATCAAGGAGTGAAAGGAAAAGTAGAAATGGGACTAGGGTAAGGGGTAACAGCGTAATGTTAGGGTAGGGATAACAGGAAGGGGGTAGGTGGGCATAAGAGGGAATAGGATATGGAAAGCTAAAGGGCAAAGGACAGTAAAGGGAGCAGCTGTATACATCTTTTAGTATACCCATAAAGAACATTTTGACTTAGTGGTCCAGGGCAAGTGCTATTAGAATACTTCTGAAGTGGAACTAGTTCCAGATAGTTGCGAGGCTTGGAGAGGAGTATTAGCGATGATAAGGTTTAGAAACAGCTAGAAGTGTCTTTTATTTTAGATGCAGCCAGACTTTTGAAAAAGTTGACAGTGACAATGCTGAACAGTTTCAATGTGGATTGGAGCTGATTCCAGAGGGTAGGAAGAGTCCTTGATATGGCGCGATTGCCAAAGAAAGTGTGAGTCCTAGGTACATCAAGAAGGATGAAGTCAGTTTTCCTAACAAAGTAGGCACTGTTGGAAATATGGATGAGAGATGTTAGCTTGGGAGCTTATTCAGGATTAACTTAAGAGTCCAGATACCCATATGAAGTGTACGTCTAATCGAAAGTGACATCCAACCAACAGCTGTGTACAGATCACAGTGGTGGGTTCGGTAAGGTAAGTTTATAATGAACTGTAGAGCCTGATGATAGAGGACATCCAGTTTCCTTAGGCTTGTGGCAGCTGAGGAAGTATAAATTAAATCTCTGTAGTCGAGTAGAGGAAGGAATGTGGCCTGAACAAGCCTGATTCTAGTCTCTAACAGAAAGAGACCTGATTCGGAAAAAGGAACCAAGCCTGACTTTTAGCCTCCTTGACAGGTCCTCAAGATGGTCTTTGAAGGAGAGCTTGTTATCTAACCAAATACCAAGATATTTGAATTTGGATATGACTTCCAAGGGTTCTCCTAAGGAGGTGACAACAAAGACGTTGGTGGGATCAGGGGAAGAGGAGGAATAGGAATTAAGAGTGAGGATCATGGCCTTAGTTTTCCTGGCATTGAAGAGAAATTTAGCATTAATAAGATTAATTTCTAGCTGGGCAAAATCAGCTTGTAATATGTCCCTCACTTCGGAGAGTGCCAGAAGCAGACTAGGAAATGGTGGGTAGTTAAATACCTGACCCTCAAACTACCCTACCTCTAAACTACCAGACCTTACCGTAAAAATACATGGGTGAAAAATGAGTACTTGGTTATGGTCGGGTAGTTACTACCCGGTTCATTCTACTACCCTACTACCTGACCCTGACCATAACAAAAATCATGTGAAAGATTGTTTTAGACTAGTACATTGTTTGTTAGGTGCCCTGAGGCATTATACTCATGGTAGGCATTACTGAGGTAGATACGAGAGGTGCAGATCCTTTGATTGAGCCTGCTGCTTTCCAAAAAATGATGATCATGGTGGGCATTGCTGAGGCAGTTATGAGAGGTGCAACTGTTGTGAGTGAGCCTACTGCTGTTTCCAAAAATTATACCAATTGAGGGCATTGCTGAGGTAGATATGAGGGGTGCAGCTGCTCTGAGCCTGCTACTGTTACCAAAAATTATACCCATGATGAGCATTGCTGATGCTGGTATGAGAGATGTAACTGGTCTGACTGAGCCTGCTGCTGTTTCGAAAAATGATACTTATGGTGGGCAGTGCTGAGGCAGTTACGAGTGACACAACTACTGTGAATGAACCTGCTGTTGTTTCCAAAAATTATACCCATTGTGGGCATTGCTGAGGTAGGTATGAGAGGTGCAGCTGCTCTGATTAAGCCTGCAACTAATTCCAAAAATTATACCCATGGCAGGCATTGCTGAGGTAAGAATAACAGGTACAGCTGCTGTGAGTGAGCCTGCTGTTTTCCAAAAGTATACCCATAGCGGGCATTACAGAAGCAGGTCTGACTTGGCATGGATGGGCAGTGAAATACCTGACCTTCATGACTATTTGTGGGTACCTAATCTAAACTACCCAAAATTACCCTAAAAATACTCTAATGAAAAATGAGTAGTCGGTTAGGGTCAGGTAGACACTACTCAATTAATTCTACTACCCTATAATCTGACTCTGACCATAACAAAAATCATGTGAAAGACTGTTTTTGACTATTAAACTGTTTTTTAGGTACCCTGCACTGTTATATTCATGGCGGGCATTGCTGAGACAGATACAAGAGGTGCAGCTGCTGTGAGTGAGCCTGCCGCTGTTTCTAAAAAATTATACCCATAGCGGACATTGATGACATAGGTACAAGAGGAGCAACTGCTCTGATTGAGCCTGCTGCTGTTTCCAAAAATTATGCCCATGGTGGGCATCAGTTACATAATAAACAGATCCCTGAGAAAACTAAGAGTAGTGTGGCACATGTGGCTGGCATGGTGGCAGTGGTGATGGCTCCATTCATTTCGTACACAACCTAGTGATCATATTCATCAGTGTCACTATTTGCTGGCTGTTCATGTTCATGGACAGAATCGCATAATTCAGTGTTTGAGACAATTGGTAAATTGCAGGGCCGTTGCCAGGATTTTTACAAGGGGAGTTCTTTTTATGCAGTATGCAACCTTTTATTTATTTATTTTTTTTACATACATTTTTTGTTTTTCTGTTTTGTTCCCCACCCTCCTCCCCTGGCAAATAGCTAAACATGTATGTACGAGCATGGAGGTGCACACGCACATGCCAGGATCTGGTGGCCCCTTCCACCCGTCCTGACTTCTGTCACCACTTGTACTGCCTGCTCACCAACCAGACCTCCACCTGGTGGGAGCGAGACTATGGATGGGCGAGCATCCACCCCTTTGGAGGGGAGAGCCATGGCTCAATCCCTCTCCAGCCCCCCTGAGCCGGAACCCCAGTGACCTGAGGTTGTTCCAGACCCCAGGTCACAGGTGTAGCTTGAGGTAAGGTGCCAGTGCCTCAGCCCTCTGTGCTGCTGGGCCAGTTTGCAGTCTGCAACCTTTTAAAAAAATGCTGTGGGTCTTAGGGCCGGCAGGACCCCAGAAGCCATGGGGTCCTTGATGCTCTGTGGTGCATTTTGTGGCTTATTTTGAAGCTAAAGAAGTCATATCTGAGATCTCCTACACCCCTTGCTCTAAGCAAAATTATTATCTGGCTGGCTGCTGGGTGAATACATATGTATTCAGCACCGGAGGGCAGCAAGATGCTGCTACTGTAATATACCTAAGGCATTGTCTCATATATGGTATTAGCTTTAATATCTATAGCTGTATCTACTGATGTGTAGGTAAGGGGTCTGGGGTTTGCCACACCCCCAGAAGCTCTGTGGTACTAGATGCTCTGTGGCTCATTGTGTGGCTTATTTTAAACCAAAACAACTCATCTGTGAGATCCCCTCCATCTCCTGCTCTAAGAACAATTATTACTATCTAGGTGGCACGGATTGTGTGGGTGTGGGTGTGGGTGTGGGTGTGGGTGTGGGTGTGTATATACATATATGCACTGAACCTCAATGTGGAGTCTGTAGATGGTTTTGGCTGGGTATTATACACTACTAACTTACTGCATTGCTGGCTTGCTTATAGGGCAGGGGTTTAGGGCTGATAGGCTCCCAGAAACCATGGGCTATGGTATGCTCTGTTGTGGCTTATTTTAAGTCTATATAACTCATATCTGAGCTCTCTCTACCCCTTACTGTAACCTACACCCTCCCCAGCTCAATATACCATTTAAGCAATTGAGTCAGTGCAACATGGCCTACAGCAAGGCTAGCAGGATGCTGGGATGTATCGATAGGGGTATTGATAGCAGAAGAAAGGAGGTAATACTTCCCCTCTACAGATCCCTGGTGAGGCCTCACCTAGAGTACTGTGCCCAGTTCTGGAGTTCTCACCTCAGAAAGCATAAGGATAGGTTGGAGACAGTGCAGCGCAGAGCAACAAAAATGATTCAGGGCCAGCAGGACAGATCCTATGAGGAGTGCCTCAAGGCACTAAATATGTATTCACTGGAAACCAGAAGGGAGAGGGGAGATGTGATAGAGACCTTTGAGTTCCTTAAAGGAATTAAAGTGAACTGCGGGGTATTATTTACAAAGTCTGTATACCAATTCGAGGTCACATGGATGCGAATGGAAATTAACAGGAGGTAGGTTCAGTAGAGATGTGAGGATGTACTACTTTACAGAAAGGGTGGTGGAACTTTGGAACAGTCTGTCAGCTGAATTGGTGGGTGCAAAAATGACCAGAGGATTCAAGCAGGGCTGGGACATAATGAAGGGAATAGTGGTTACCAGGGGCGACAGGACCAAGAAGGAGAATAGAGAGAGGATGGGGAGGATTAGTACCCTGGAGAAATGGTAGGTTCCAGGGATTATAGGAAACTTGGGCAGACTGGATGGACCTCTGTCTTTTTCTGCCATCATTGTCTAGGTTTCTGTGTTTCTATACCAGGCACCCTGCTTGGAAACATATCTGTAACATAATTCTTAGTTCAATATTCGGTACCACACTTGTTGCCCCCATTCCATTCTTCAATGTGGTAGGCCTGACAAAGGGAGTGAGGGGAAAGGTAATTTGACAGTGGTGGGGACTCCCAGTGCAAAGTTACCAACTCCTAAATGCCTACCCCCCACCCCACCATGCTTCCAAAAGTATAGTGGGTATTTTCATACCACTGAACTGTAGCAACAAATGTCATTCTACTGACACATGTGGTCATTTGGAGAAAACGCTTCTCACAACTTATTTGTTTTAACAGCGTCTGACACAGATGACACAGACAAAAGTGGACCTGAATGTCAATAAAAATGGGACCACAGTGAAGACCTTTCTGAACAGCACAATTAGTGAGGTGGCAGTGTAGATCCCAGCCAGACCCTTCCAAACACTTGCATTGCCTTTCCACTGTGGTACCTCTTTTGCTTAACTTATGAAAAGGTAAAATAGTCATATGAAACATGACAACTTTACATTTTGTATAGAGGATGACTTAAGTAATTTATTTCTAAATCATCAGCCCACCCACCTGAACAGCTCCCTTGCCCAACTGCACAGCCTATCCCTTGATATGCAGTTATTAAGGGACACATCTTTGGCAATAGTGGCCAGCAAAATGTACCTGCCGGTAACTGATAATAGTATAAGTCGCGGTCCTCTACTTCTTTTTTTGCTCTCCTAGAGACGTCGTCTCTGAGCCTGCTTCCATGCTTCATCTTCCTCGAGTGCTAGCTGACAGTGTGAATTGTGGGCAGTGGCCGTGCTGTATTCCAGTCACATTCATGATGCTGACATGAGCTGCGATTGGCCAGCCAGTCATAGGTGGACTGTGTGGAGAAAAACTCACAAAGCAGCTCCAGTCATCTTACTGGCACTGAGGGAGCTGATTGGTAGCAGATGGGGGGGGGCACGCATGCAGAGAAAAAGTGCTGGGGTTCATCATATGTGCATTTAGGGAGGCAGTATAACGCAGTGGTTCAAGGCTCTGAGCTGCAAATCTGGTGACATCCAGCAGATCAGACCTGGGTTTGAATCCCACAGCTTCCACTTACATCCTGTGTGACCCTGAGCAAGTCATTTAACTTCCCAGTGCTCCCAGGTCGCTCCTGTAGAAAAGCTTTCAGCTTAGTGTGCTACTCCTGGTTAAACAACTAAAAAAAAAAAACACTTTGTGACAGTCACAAAATAAACAGAAATAATAAATAAATGTTGCAAATGATGAAAACAAGAGGGAATTTCAAAAGGGGGGGTTCTTTCGAACCATACGAACCCCCCCTGGCAATGGCTGTGAATTGTCATTTATTCTGAGAAATGTAATACATTCCACATTTAGAGGATTTAGCAGTGTTCTTTGGTCAGTGACTATTCCTCCAGCTGCATTAAATATGCATTCTGGATAAAGGCTTGAAGGTGGACAACTGAGGTACATTATTACAAGATTTGCTAGATCTCGCCATATTGTTCTCTGTCATTTCCAGTACAGTAATAGATCTGCCTCGAGACAAATCAGTTAGTGGTGGTCGAAGTGGCCTCAATTCACTCCATGGAGTGATTCACGGAGTGAACACAGATTCACAGAGTGATCCACAGCACAAAGCAGAGTACTTTGCGTCATAGGAGGAAACGCGAAGTCCATTGAAAACAATGACTTCGCATTATTCCGCATTCTCCAAAGTACTACTCCACAAAAATTAAGGTGAAGTACATTGAAAACAATGTACTTCGCCTCACTTCACCTTGTTTTATGCTCCAAAGGCGGATTTTGCAGTGATTCATGGGATTTCAGGTCACATGGGCTCTAGATTGTTCTGCACAGCCTCAGTTCGGGGCAGTGTGTGTAGGAAGCTGTTGGAGACAGTCTGCTCTGAGAGCTCTCTGCGATTCAAAACTTCTAAAAGCTGTTAAAAAAGCCTTTTTGGGTCATTTCTTTTTGCTGAAATTTTAGTTCCTCGATTGTAGAAAACCCTCCTGTGCTCATATCATCGAATGTTTATTGTTTGTTAGTGGATTTTGAATGTTAAAGTACAACATTCAGTCTGTGTACTGAGACGGTGGAAGTGTGCTTTGGGGAGGGGTGTATCTGTGGTGCACGTAGACTTAAGTAGGAGAAATAGGGAGTTCTTTGGTTATATTTTTCTTGTATAACTGACTGTGTTAATGTATACACAGTAATATTTTCAGTAATTGTTGACATTTTTTTGCTGATTGTGTATGTTGTGGTCTGGAGGACCTGGTGCAGCAGTGCATAATTTCAGGTTGTTTAAAATAAGTTGTATATTACTGATGTTTTCAATTTGCTATGCATTACTTGTAGACAAATTGTGTGTGTGTGTGTGTGTGTGTGTGTGTGTGTGTGTGTGTGTGTGTGTGTGTGTGTGTGTGTGTGTGTGTGTGTAGTGTACATTTATCGTGACACATATTGTGCCACAGTGGAACTGCAGGCACAGCAGCTGAACTTGATATCCACTGCACCTGTGAGATTTTGTACTGCCATCGTGGTATCTTTTCTTGGTTTTGCACTGCTGTAATCTGCAGTCAATGTGCCCCCCCCCCACCTGCAAAGATATTCTTTTCCAGACTGGATTGTTTGTGACTCGAGAACACCACTGGTTAGTTAAGGTGTTGTTGAACTTATTGCGACTTTGCATCTGTATCTCTTGTTAAAGCCACCATTGTTTTTTTGGCTTCACATCCAGTATCCCCCCTCCCCGGCACCCACCCAGAGTGAACGTATCAAAATCTAAATTTGTTCAGAATATTCTTGTTGATCCCCCAAAATGCCCACAAAGAGATATGCAAGCAAAGCTGTTTCTTGCCATGGCACTGCTTCCAGTGGTAAGATTGTCTGTGGATGTGGTAGTACGCAGTCACAGAAGTGCATTGCTGATGTGAGGAAAGGTATTTTTCCTTCAATGTTTTTTACAGAGCAATCAGTAGCTTCACTCATAGTTTTTTTTAAACTTGTTTATTGAATTTTCTCAAACATATATGACATATAAAGACTTACACACATAGATACCAGGGATTGCCCCCGGTCCCCCAGCCCTAGACTGGCTGTGGATACTATGCGCATCTAAAATTATGTACATACACAGCTGCGTTGAAATTTCTATAACTCTAATAAGCTGTCTGACCAGTGTCTAACCTTTGGAATAGGGTAGGCCTTAATTTAGCTCAGATATATAAAACCTGATAGATAATTGACCACTACCAAATATATCTAGGTTGTGTTGACACCTCCCACTAAGGTCAGACTAACAACCGCAGCTGCGTCCCTAGAAAAGAGTCCCCCCCCCTCCTAATTTGCAGATCTTTATGTTCCTATCTTACATAAAGCCAGAAGTACAGGTCAATTTGTTTGCAGATTCGCAAAGGAAAAACATAGCAACTAAGCAAACCTTCAAGCTGTTATTCATCTGCTAATCTCACCACAACAGACAGACCCCCGCTTCGGGTGCTTACTAGTTGTATAGAGTAAACAGTTTCCAAAGCCAGCCAACTTTTCTTATATAATCCCATCTTGCCCTCATCCAACATCTGCCTTCGTACCATTCCCAGGGTTCTCATACGATCCCCCACCCATTGGTCACAAGTATAGGCAAGGCTGTCTTTCCAGTGCTTTAAAACAAAGGATTTGACAAGGGCCGTGAGTAAGAAAAGGTGATATTTGGCTGTAACCACTGAAACCTGAGACAGGTTCCCAAGCACACAAATTTCAGGTAGTATAAACTCCGAATAATCTAGGATGGGGTCGATATTCTGTTTAATTTTGAGCCAAAGGGGCTGGATCTTAGAGCAATCCCACATCACATGCAATATGTCCCCCTGTTTCTCACCGCACTTGAAGCATAGGTCTGTCCGTTTGAGGTTTCTCGCACATAGCTTTGCATATTAGAAGAAATTAGAAGAAATAAACAGTTGCATATTCTTGAGTTTAGGTATAGTTATATATTTACAGCTTTTCCATAAAACCTTCCAGTTAGGCCTTAGGGGAGACATAATCTTGTCCCAATATGGGATCTGAGTTGGGAAGCTTGAGCCTACAAAATTCAAAAGCACCCTGTAAATTTGGAAAATAGGCTTATTTGCAAAATCCACCCCATTTAGTTTTCACCAAGTAAACCCATTCTCTTGGGGATCCACCATCCCTTTTTTCACCTTGTTAAGCAAATTAGTAAGCTGCATCTTCTTGAAGAAGTGCAGTCCCTCACATTGAGGTGGAAGAACAACACTATCCTCATTTATACAATCAGACAACGTAAGGTCCCATAACTGTCTAGCCCATTGCTTTATAATAATTTGACCACCTAACTGAAAATTTGGGTTGCCCAATATCGATTGTTCCCATGCTTTCTCTTGTCCCCTCCTTTGTGCTGGTGTCAAAAAGGACCACCATGCATTAACTGTTTTTTTTCTATTGGAGTCAACTTTCTTTTTTTGGGGAGCTTTTCTGGGTGGGACTATAGCAGTGCTTCTGGAGAAACTCCCAATTCCTTTAAGATCTGTCTCTCTATGCAAAGCCAAATTGGCCCCCATCCATTCCACCATCCCATTATCCCTAGCTGCCCTGCCACATAATACAATTGGAGATCTGGCAACTTGAAGACCCCTATATCCTGCAGGAGATGCATGACTGTGTGTTTTTTCCTAGCAGGCTTAGAGTTCCACAGAAAGCCTGATAGCAACTTTCTAATTTTTATAAACCAGGACTGAGGGAAGAGATACGGCGCCAAATAAATTGGGTACAATAGCCTAGGCAATAAATTCATTTTGACCATTCCTAACCTAGCTGTAAAGTTCAGTGGAAGTTTATTCCATCTAAACATGTCACCCCGGATTATAGTTAACAGTTTTTCCAAATTAATCTCCACTCTCTCCTCTACATTCGGGGTAATCCATATACCCAAGTATTTGATTACTTTAGGGGCCCAGTGAATCTGAAGTGGCTCGAAAGCTGCCCTAAAAGTGTGTGGTGTAAGGGGGACAATTTGTGTTTTGCTTAAGTTCAGTTTATAATTTGAGACTGCTGAGTATCTTTGTATAATTTCCAGTGCCTGTCTAAAGCCCTCAGCTGGGTCCTGCAAATGTAAAAGTATGTCATCTGCAAACACAGACAGTTTAAGTTCCTCCCACCAAATTTTAATTTCCTGGATCCTGGTATCTAGGTTAAGTGCCCTTAACAAGGGTTCTAAGTAAATGTTGAACAAAATAGGGGAAAGAGGGCATCCTTGCCTAGTCCCATTCTCTAATTTAATTTCCTGAGATATGTATCCATTGCATAACACCCTGGTAGTGGGGGCTGCATATACATTTTTTATTCCCCTGAGAAGACCTTCAGGGAATCCCATCCTCTCCATGATGGCAAAAAGAAAGGAGTAAGAAACCCTGTCAAAGGCCTTCTCAGCATCTAAAGATATCAGTGCCGTAGGTATCTGAGAGTCTGTAACAGGGGGTCCTGTTGTGAAGTATAACCAATCACTTAAAGATGCAATAACCCCCCCCCATTATTTCTTTTCACTCTATCCTATCCTCTATTATATTTCAATATCTATCCTATACTTTCTTGTCAGGGTGGCCAACCTGACGATCTTCTATCTATCCTTTACTGTCCCTTTTTAGTTCTTTTTCTGTCAGTACTTAATTGCATCTTGTTAAAAAATAATATATGTATATATACTGAAAAAGCTATGCTCAGCAAACCTTCAGTGGCTACTGGAAGAAGCAGTCCAATAAGCTCAGTGTCCCAAAACAAATGTCAAGAAGGAGCTGTTTCATTTGTAAACAAAAGAGCCTCTAAACAGCAGGGGCTGAGTTGAGAAGCAAGTGTCTGCTGCAACTTCAGCTAGTAAGTTAAGAAGCAGTGGCTGTAAAACTAAGGGAAACTGGAACAAATAAAGGTATTGTACTAAAATAAACTGTTACCTGAGTGCCCATGTTAGTTGCAGAGGTCCTTCTATAGAGCAGGCAACTCATGAAATGGCAGCTTATATGGTCTCAAGGAGGAGATGTCAGAAGGGGAGGAGCTAGCTAATGCTCTGACATCATAGTCCTATAATTAAGTTTATATTTTTGTTTTAGGACCTTGTGAGGAAATAAATGTTTTTTTGGGGTAAACCCTTGAAGTGCTAGAATGATACTAGTTGGTTTAATATATATATATTTATATATATATAAGCTTGAAAATGCCATTGTTCATCTTAATTAAGATATCATATGATTGATGAGGTCACCCTGTGGCATTATAAAAGGTTCCTCTAGGAGAACCGAGAGATAGGTGGTCAGTAAGGTTCTGGCCAAGGAGAGAGAAGGTTCTAAGAAGAAACTGTGCAAGTTTCCACATTGTTTGAGAGAAGGGAAAGAACTCAGGAATTCTGTAATTGTTTTATTTTGCAAGAATTATCTCCTGATGTTTGAAGAGGGGTGATGGATTAACACCATTTATTTTTCCTTTCTGTATATATTACATTTAGTATTTTATTTTTTTTTTCTTTTTGAATAAAATGATAAATGCAGACATATGCATTTTTTATGCATCCTATCTGGTTGTATGATCTGTTTATTGGGACCCACACTACCACAACTGGTGTCAGAAGTGGGATTCCAATCTCTGGGGTGTCAGAAGGTACTCCAGAGGGAGTGTTGCGCTGAAAATACCCTAGCAGATGCAACAACCAGAACAAGTGGAGTTGGATGCATTACATCTGACCAGGTCTGTCAGATTGAAGACTGGTGTCCAGTTGTTGCCAGGGATCGAACCTGCTACCAGACAAAGAAAGATGGAAGAAAGAGCCACGGCTGCAGCTGGTAATCCAAAGAAGGAGGAAAGCCAAATGACCCCAGCACCGGAGGATCCAAGTGAACTACTGAAATGGCTTTGTTTATGCCAACTTGAGATGGCGCGCCAGAGAGAAGACCAGAGACAGAGGGATGAAGACTGGAGGATACAGGCTGAAGAGACACGGAGACAAGACGAAAAATGGACGGCAACCTTAAAAGCTATCCAGGACATGACCCAGGGGCAGATGGGGAGATCTGTTCCTAGAGACATTAAATTAACTAAGTTGACAGAGGTGGATGATATTGAGGCCTATTTGACAACTTTCGAGAGGGTGGCCCAAACCTGCAACTGGCCCAGAGACCAATGGGTGATTCGTTTGGTCCCATACCTCTCGGGACGGGCACAACGAGTCTACAGCCAGCTAAGTGGAGCTGATAGCTCAAATTATGACAGAGTTAAAGAAGAAATTCTTCGCAGATATAATATCAGCACGGAGACATACAGGCAACGATTTCGGTCTCAGAAAATGGCAAGCTTGGATACCCCAAGAGAAACCTACGCCTGTTTGAAAGACTATTGTGGAAAATGGCTACAACCTACCACCAAAACTGTAGACCAAATCATGGAACTGATAATAATTGAACAGTTCATCCAGATATTACCTGTGGAAGTGCAAATATGGGTAAAAGAACATAAACCAGAGACAGCCGAAGACACCATTAAGTTGGCTGAAGATTACCTAGCAGCAAGAAGCACCCGAGCCAGAGGTAATCAGGGCAATCCAGGACCATCTAATGTGCTGGTAAGACCACCTTTTAATGCTTCTACTAACCAGAGACAGTTCTATCGAAGGGAGAGAGGTGGGAGAGTTCCATATGCAGAAATAATATGCCATGGTTGTTCTGGAAAAGGGCATATTGTAAGGAACTGCCCAAATAAAATATCTGATTTAGCACATCTTTCCCTAGCAAACTTTGGGTATGTGGCCTCTGTAGGTATTGAGGAACAACAGACTTTGGGTTTGCTGGACTCAGGCAGTATACAAACTTTGATCAGGGCTGATCTAGCACAGAATATGCCCCAGAGTGATTCAAATACTACGTAAAGTGTGTACAGGGAGACATACACTGATACCCTACAGCATGTCTTAATATAACTGAAATCAAGAAAGCCGTGACATGTTGGTAGGCCTTGTTCCACGACTCCACGTACCTGTCATTGTTGGGCAAGACTTTCCTCATTTTGACCTTTTAATGCAGCAGCAGAAGACTTCTACAGGAACTGTTAATGTGGTTACTAGGTCCCAGGCCAAAACACAAGACTTACAGGAGGTCTTTCCTTTGATAATGGCTATTTTGAGACTGTCAGTAAGGACAAAAGTCCAAGAAGACTAGCAGAAAGAAAAAAGACTTGGAATGAAAATCATCAGGCTAAAGGTCAACTTAATATCCCAGAGACTCTAGTGCAAGCTATTGTACAGGACCAAAATGATGAATCTTTAACATCTTTATTTTTACAGGTGGACAAGGTTGGACATCCTGGACAATCTCGATTTATTATCAAAACAATATCCTGTATAGAGTTGTTGTAGAGCCTGGTACAAATGAGGAACTTGAACAGTTAGTGGTACCCAGTAAATATAGGGAAAAAATAATGCACATGGTACATGATATTCCTGGCTGGTCATGAGGTAGAGACCGGACAGTACAACATATTCTATCTTGATTCAGTTGGCCAGGGTCCACTAGTGTGTTGTGGCCTATTGTAGGTCCTGTCCCCAGTGCCAATTGGTTGCCAAGGGAGGGAAGAAAGATATGGTGCTCCTACAACCTATATCATAGTGTAACTACTCCATTTGACAGGGTGGCAATGGATGTGGTGGGACCCTTATTAAAAAGTTCTAAGGGAATCAGTATATTTTAGTCATTTGTGACTACACAACCAGTACTCAGAAGCAATACCAATGAGGACGGTTACTGCCTCGTGTTGCAGAAGAACTGGCAAAGTCTTCAGCAGGATGGAATACCAAGTGTTATCCCGACAGACCGTGGTAGTAATTTTCCTCCATCATGCTGCAAGAACTATACAAATTGCTAGGGTATCTTCTGTTAGAACATCCCATACCATCCCCAAACTGATGGGTTAGTGGAAAGATTTAACAAGACAATAAAATGTATGCTTCAGAAGTATGTGCAGGAGGAAGGCTGGGACTGGGATATGTTTTGCCCTATTTGCTGTTTGCTCTATAGAAAGGTGCCTCAGGCTACTACAGGGTTATCCCCTTTACCATGTTATATGGGCGTGAACCCTAGGGGTCCCTTAGATGTGGTAAAGAAGCATTGGGAACAGAGGTTTAATGTAGCATGCAAAAATATACTTGAATACATGACTGCATTGAGGAAAGGCTAGTGAAATATGTGACTATAGCCCATCAAAATGTTGACCAGAAACAACTCAAACAGAAAGAACATTATGATATGGGCTTAAGCATAAAAGCATTTGAACCTGGGGAAAAGTGTTGCTATTGTTACCCTCCACTGAAAATAAATTGCTCATCGTTGGCAAGGACCATATTGATCTTACACCAGGTAGGCAAGGTAAACTATGCCATTGAGATGCCAGGGCATGAACCGGTGAAAAGAATTTACCATGCCAACCTGCTGAGAAAATGGGTAAAAAAACAGAAACCCCAGTGTTGTATATCCAGACCGATCCTGATCGAGCAGAGCTAGATATAGTATATGACAGGATTGATAAATCTGTTACTGACACTAAAGTGCATATCAATCCTGACTTAAACCCTGCACAGAGATTAGAGATTGATCATCTCTTGGAGTATTTCGCACATACATTCACAAAGAATTCAGGGAGAGCCAAAGGCGTAGTCCATGAGATCAGAGTTAACCAAACCAATTCATCAGAAGCCATATAGATTACCAGAAAAGATCAGGCCAGAAGTAGTGGCTGAGATAAAACAAATGGAACAAGCAGGAGCGATAGTTCCTTCACGCAGTCCTTGGTCCTCTCCATTAGTAGTCGTGCATAAAAGGAAGGGGCATCAGGTTATGCTTAGATTTTAGGAAAATTAATGAAGTATCTGAGTTTGATGGGTATTCAATGTCACGTCGATGATCTCCTAGATCAGATTGGGTCTGCAACATACATAAGCACCTTAGATTTAACAAACGGGTATTGGCAGATTCCATTGGCCCCAAAAACCCAAGAATTAACTGCCTTCTGCACCCCTCTTGGTCTATATCAGTTCACTACAATGCCGTTCGGCCTACATGGAGCCCCGGCTACCTTTCAACGGTACATGGATCATGTCTTGAGACCTCACAAGGGCTATAGTGCTGCTTATTTGGATGATGTGGTCATCTATTGCCCTGACTGGGAGACTCATTTATTACAGCTTAGTGCTGTGATACAAAGCATCCAGGATGCTGGAATGACCATTAACCCTTCCAAATGCGCTATAGCTAAGACAGAAACATGCTATCTGGGGTTCATTATTGGACATGGGAGGATTAAGCCAGAAGTAGATAAAATTGAAGCTGTGGCTAACAGTCCCCTACCCATGACAAAGCGCCATGTCAGGTCTTTCCTTGGTCTGGCAAGTTATTATAGACGTTTTACCTGGCTTTTCCACATTGCTACTCCTCTCACAGATCTGACCAAAAACATTTTCCCAATAAAGTAAAGTGGAGTCCGCCCGTGATAAGGCATTTAACAAAATCAAGGCCATCTATGCTCAGCTCCGTTGTTATGTAGCCCTGATTTCACTAAACCATTTGAATTATGGACGGATGCCTCTGACACAGGCATGGGGCAGTACTGACCCAGCATCTCAGGAGAGGAACACCCCATCTTATACCTCAGCAGGAAATTACATGAAAGAGAGAGAAGATATCCACAGTGGAGAAAGAATGTCTGGCCATCAAGTGGGCAGTAAGCCCTGAGATATTATCTTTGGGAAATCAGTTTACTATTATAACAGATCATAATCCCTTATGCTGGCTAAATTTGATGAAAGATAAAATTGGCCGCATTTTAAGGTGGTATTTATCATTACAACCTTATAAGTTTACTGTACGACATAGAGCAGGTTCTCCGCATCAGAACGCTGATTTTTTTTATCACGCTTTGGTGCTGATCCAGCTAGTAACTCTGTTCCAGATATAGATAATGGAGTTGTATGTGTATCACAAGGTGCCAAGATGGCACAGCCCCAGGGAAAAGTATGACTTGTAAACAGTATTGTCTGATTTTGAGTAGTGTTTTGAATCCTGTTTATTTTTAAGGGTCCCTGGGGGGAACTTCTGGAGTGGGAGGGTGGAAGTTCCAACCCTTCACAGGGTGAGGGGTTTCAGTCAACACAACAAACATTATGTTGCCTTCTTGTGGTGGGAGGAGTGTAACAGGGGGTCCTGTTGTGAAGTATAACCAATCACTTAAAGATACAATAACCCCCATTATTTCTTTTCACTCTATCCTATCCTCTATTATATTTCAATATCTATCCTATACTTTCTTGTCAGGGTGGCCAACCTGACAATCTTCTATCTATCCTTTACTGTCCATTTTTTTTTCTTTTTCTGTCATACTAATTGCATCTTTGTTAAAAATAATATATGTATATATACAAGAAAAGCTATACTCAGCAAACTTCAGTGGCTACTGGAAGAAGCAGTCAATGACTCAGTGTCCCAAAACAAATGTCAAGAAGGAGCTGTTTCATTTGTAAACAAAAGAGCCTCTAAACAGCAGAGGGCTGAGTTGAGAAGCAAGTGTCTGCTGCAACTTCCAGCTAGTAAGTTAAGAAGCAGTGGCTGTAAAACTAAGGAAACTGGAACAAATAAAAGGTATTGTACTAAAATAAACTGTTACCTGAGTGCCCATGTTAGTTGCAGAGGTCCTTCTATAGAGCAGGCAACTCATGAAATGGCAGCTTATATGGTCTCAGGAGGGTGATGTCAGAAGGGGAGGAGCTAAGCTAATGCTCTGACATCATAGTCCTATAATTAAGTTTATATTTTTGTTTTAGGACCTTGTGAGGAAATAAATGTTTTTAGAGTAAACCCTTGAAGTGCTAGAATGATACTAGTTGGTTTAAATATATATATATTTATATATATATAAGCTTGAAAAATGCCATGTTCATCTTAATTAAGATATCACATGATTGATGAGGTCACCCTGTGGCATTATAAAAGGTTCCTCTAGGAGAACCAAGAGAGATAGGTGGTCAGTAAGGTTCTGGCCAAGGAGAGAGAAGGTTCTAAGAAGAAATTATGCAAGTTTCACATTGTTTGAGAGAAGAAAGAACTCAAGAATTTGTAATTGTTTTATTTTGCAAGAATTATCTCCTGATGTTTGAAGAGGGTGACGGATTAACACCATTTAATTTTCCTTTCTGTATATATTAAATTTAGTATTTTATTTGTTTTTCTTCTTTTGAATAAAATGATAAATGCAGACATATGCATTTTTATGCTTCCTATCTGTTGTATGATCTGTTTATTGGGACCCACACTACCACAGAGCACAGCGATAGTTAAGATATGGTGCAACTTCCTTAGTGCATCATGAGGCCCCTGCCTGGCATAACCCTACCTGTTCCTGACTAATTAAACTTGGAGCAACTTTCAAGATTCTGTTAGCCAGTATCCTTGTCAGGATCTTGATGTCCTGATTCATCAGTGCAATCTGTCTGTAGCTCTCTGGAAGCTCCTTTGGCTTATCTGGTTTTGGGATGACAGTAATATATGCTTGGTAAAGTGGGGAATGAGACACCTCTGCTTGCATTATCCTAGTAAACATATCTTTTAGGAGAGGTAGTACTGTTGAAATATGTGTCTTATAAAACTTGGCTGTAAGGTCATCAGGCCCCGGAGTTTTACCATTCGGCAATGATTTGACCACCTCTAAGACTTCCCCCTAACTTACTGGAACTGCCAACCCTTGTACCTGTGCTGAATCTAGAATAGGGAGGTATGCTTTCAGAAATGCTTGTATTTCTTCCTATTGACAGTCTCCCCTTGATAAATCCTTTGTAATAAGTTGCAAAGGCATCAGCCATTCTTGGGGTCAGTTATGTTTCCCTTCCACTTTTACTAAGTTTACCGTTCGTGCAGCCTCCCATTCCCTCATTCTAGCAGCTAGAAGGTGGCCAGGCACATCTCCCTGCATTAAATACTCAGCCTGGATTTTCTCCAACCAAAAATCCACCTTGGCATAGATCAGGTCCACCATCTCATCCCTCAGATCCTTAAGTTCAGCATCTAATTCTGCAGATAACCTTTCTAAAGGTGCAAGAGAATCTATAGCCCCTACGATAAACTCTTCTCGGGCTTGTCTGAGTTTTCCTTCTCGCTGCACATCTTTGAGCTACACCCGAATAAAGAACTTTACAAGTTGGCCAAACTATTTGCTTATCCTGCAATGTTGGTGTTGAACTTGAATAATCTCTCTAAGAGCCTCCTCTAACTTTCCCTGTAGTTTAGTATCGGTCAATAGTGATTCATCTAATCTCCATCTATATGGCTTGGGTGGAGAGGCTTTTAGCTCCCACGTCATCTGTATAGGGGAGTGATCAGATAAGATGCTACTATAGGTAGCCATTTCTTTTATTCCCACCAACACTTCCTTACTGACCAGGAAAAAATCAATCCTGGAGTGCATTTTATGGGCCCCTGAAAAGAAAGTCATGCTATTCCATCTCTTACCATGTATCCAAGCAGGGTCCACCAATGCCATAGCCTCTAAGAATCGACCCATAGCCTCCTGTGCTCTGGACGGAGGTTTCTTAGAGGGTGGATTCCTATCTTCCCAATTGTTTAGGCACAAGTTCCAATCCCCTGCTAGAATGATTGTATGTGCTGGCAACCCCTTTCACATCTGCCTCTGATGAAGCAAAAAATCTGGGTTGGGGCGTTGGGCCATAAATGCAGGCAATTGACAAGTCTGAACCCAGGATAGAGCCAGAGAGAGAAATTCCCTGTTGTCCCTTTTATTACCCTCTCTTTACCACATATGGGCAAGCCTTCCCCACCAGAATAGCAACTCCCCGAAGCCGTTGTGTTTCCCACTCCAAATACCTGACCCACCTACATTTTTTTCAACAGATCCAGTTTCTCTGATGAAAGATGAATCTCCTGTAAAGTCTCAATTTGTGCCCCCATTCATTGAATATGTCTCAGAATCACCATCCTTTTTTGCCTACCCCTAAGGCCTTTAAAATTCCAAGAAATAATTTTAGTATTTAACATTGTATATGTATACTCCCCGATTTATTACCTTGCTACTATCTGCCAGTGTCTTGTTCCCAGGTAACTGACTCTGTCTCTTCCCCCCCCACCCCCCTCACACTTCCTCAATCCTAAGATCTCCTCCTAGAACAATAGTGATCCATGAATAAGCCAGTTCCTGAGTGTCCCCGTTCCTCTCTCAAGCTCGTACCAGAAATTACAAATAATCCCATCCTTCCAACGTCTCCCTACCCTGCCCCATAATTTAGCTTCTCCTCACTCACCTTCTCCTAACCCCATTGTCCAAGGGGAGATACATTCCTAGTTGTCTCCCAGATTATAGATATATTCAGGCTGTCCTACCTAATTATCTTTCAGTGCGCATTAATGATTGATGTGGTTTTATTTGGATATGCTATTATAGCACACTTCAAATTCTTTACCCACTATTCCCCCTGGACCTTCAATATTTCACAAAATGACCACCTCCCCTGTTGTGTAGTTTTCCTTTTCCCTGTATTGCAAGGGAAGCCCATCTCTAGCCCTCCAGCCTTATATTAACCCAAAAAATCCTCTCCTCTGCTTCCCCCCAAAAGACTGCTCCCAATACTAATGCTAGCCTGTTGAATTGAAGCAGCAACTTACCAGAGGAACGAGCTTACAGAGAAAATAGCTATTGCTGCTCACCATTCACCCCAGTTGTGTAATAATAAAAACCCTAGCTGCTTTTCCCCAGGATAAGCCTTTCTTATTCATTTCTGAGGTTACCAAATTAGACCGCAAGTTCTCTGTCATCCGATACAGTGCCAAACCTGTTTTGAAGCAAACCTAGACTGAGTGAAGTGCTCTCCCGCATCCATTGAAATGGCCCTAACCACTAACCCATCGTAAAATCATTAAATTACTTGACCTAAGGCACGTCTGCTCTCTAGTGGCATCACCAGTAATTGCTTTGCTGCAGCTCAAATTAGCCCTGAAGAGAAGGTCTCCCATCAAATTCCCAGCATCAACCCCTACCCCATTACCTCCTATAGGTCTCCATTACTCTTTCTCTCATCGATCCCTTAAGCTGCCCCAAAACAAAATGTAGGCTGTCTGCCTAATATAATCAACAGACTGTTTAATTTTAATAAACCGTGAAAGAGTTCAGTCCACGCATAGTGTTTCAACCTTTCTTTTAGCACATCCAGATCAGGTTAGAACTCCCCATTGCCACTGCTAAGCCAGTCAAGTCGATGGCTTGAATAATGATGGTAGCTTGAATCTCAAGCCCTCCAGAGCATCACGCACTGTTAGGTAATTTTGTCTCCAGCTTGGCTTAACTATTAGGGTGCTGGATACTGCATCGCAAACGATCCAGCTAGGTATAGTTTCTTCTTAATGTCCAGTACTCTTTCTGGCGATCTCGAATAGACTGTGTGTGATCCTGGAACAGCCACAAAGTTGCCCCATTCCACTGCAGATTTGTTGATTGCTTAGTTTTACTGAGATCAAAGGCTTTTTCTTTATAGTTAAGAAACCTCATGATTAATACCCGTGGGCGAGCTCCTGGGGGGGAGGGCCTCTCTAAGTGCCCAGTGTGCTCTTTCCAGGTTATATGCCTCCCCGTATGGAGTCGGGCCTAGTAGTTTCAATAGCAGATTCTGCAAGAAGGTTACACAGTCCGCCCCCTCCATTTTTTCAGGAAACCCCACCATAATGAAATTATTTCTCCTGCTACGTGATTCTTGGTCTTCAATGTGGTCTTCCAGATTTTTGACTTGCTTTCATAGCACAACCACTTCTTAGTCTGTTGTAGTCTTTTCCTGCGACGAGTCCCTGGCCTCTAAATCTCCCATCCTCCTTGCCAGCACATTCAGAGTCGGTTTTGCCATTGAAAAATATACCACCAAACCCTGTAGCATTTGTTTAATTTCCAGAATGTCATCTGCATTCACTTTCTCTCCCCCTTCTACTCTCTCTTTGTCATCTTGATCCTCCGGAACAGGCGAAAGGGGTTTCTGGTGGTTTACTGCCGGAACCGAGCCGACAATGGCCCTGGAATTCCACACTCCATCTCAATCATTCAGTCAGGCCTTTGCAGATTACCACCAAGACCAGGTAAAAAATTCAATCTGCACCTTCCTGTTCAATCAAAAGGCAGAGAGGCTTAGTAAACTTTCCTGAACAATTAGATTACTGAATTGAGCCAAAAACATATTTAAAAGTTGATTAAATTGATGAGGGTGCAAGAGCAACACTCAGGATGTCCTCTCTCTCTAGCTCATCACGTGATCCATCAGCTTCACTCTAGTTGAAGGAGATGATATTGTCCCAGCTGGTGGTGTTAGTGCAGTTGCTGATGGTGGTATGAGTATTGCTGCCTCAAGTTCCACTTCTGACCAGTCTACCATGTCCAGAAATATAGTGGAGTGTGAAGCAGTGCCAGTGAGTAACAGTGTAGATGATGTCATACTCCCAGTAACATCCAGTAACTGAACATAAGGATTCTGATCATCATGCCAATGATAGTACACAATGTCACATTTCTTCCACTGCAGTTCAGGTCATGAATTTGCCATGCAGTGATTTACAGTGTGATGAAAACTTTCTGTTGGGGATCACATGATGCCTTTTTCCTAAGTGGATACATTGTGCTCTCTCTCCCACCTCAGCGGCCTAATCAACTTATAAATTGGTAAATTGCTCAGCAGGCACTTAAACTTCAATCCGTACTGAACTTCTTTGCATCAGGTAGGAATCTGACATAGAATTAGACAACTTAAACAGCGTAAATCAAGAGAAGTGGAGACTGAAATGAAACAGGCCCTCCCATCCAGAATGCCGCCTACTACCCCAGACAAACAAGTGAAAAGAGCTAAGATGCATACCGCTAGCACTGGAAAAAGCTCTCAACCTCCCGTGGTTTGCTGCCCTGCTTTCGGAAGACAGATTTTTAGCGAAATGTCTCCGCTTAAAGTGGCTTTCACAGACTTCATCACTGATTTAAAGATATGCAATCTGAATTGAAAGAAACAAACAAGGCACTTTCAGATGTCTCCGCACGTACGTCTTCACTCGAATCATGGAAATCTCGAACAGAACCAGAAATGACTTCAATCAGGCATAAACTACATAAACTGGGATTAAAATTGGAAGATCTGGAAGGCTGAAACAGGTGTAATAACCTGGTGTTTTTCGGTCTTACAGAAGAAGTAGAGGGTCACTCGCCAGTTATCTTTACACAAAAATTGCTCATTAAAATAGCTGACCCGCCCCATGGTCACTGGCCTATGCAGTTGAAAGAGCCCACAGATCCTTAAGGCCCAGACCCCCTGCCGGTGCAAAACCTAGGCCATTTATCTTGAAACTGCTGAGTTATATTAATTGCCAACATGTCCTGTCAGCAGTCAAAGATCTTCAGCAGGTTAAATGGGAAGAAGCCCTGATTCGGTTCTCCCAAGATTTACCAGTTGCTACACGCCAAAATGGGCTGAATATCATCCTTCTGTTACTATATTAATAGCAGCTGGAATAAAATTCTGGATGGTCTATCCAGCCAGGCTATCCGTCTTACGCAGAGCAGTTGGAAAACATTGAAAATGTAGAGCAGGCTATGAAAGAACTTACAACCTCTTACTGGATCTTTTCACCTCATGCTGAGGCTTCATCACTATATCTTCCTATAAAGAATCTAGAATTGTCTCAAAGTACATTGGGCGCAAGTTTAAATTCTGATTGACTGTTTCTGTCATCTGTCCTAAGGAAAAGTTTAACTAAGGGTTCTTGGAGGCGAGGTTGCGATTTTTGACCCAGTAGATGGCTGGTCCTGCTTTTTCCTTAGGGAGCTTCTGTTCACCCGTCCTGAGTGCACTATAAAAATGTAATTTGGCACTAGTTGTCTGTTCTCCGAGAAGTATGCAGACCCGTCAGGCTAAGGAAGAGCCTGAGAAGATTTTCTTTTAGTTCTGCTGTTTCATTTTGGCTGCTTCGCTCATTCAATTATACGATGATGCAAGTGGTCTGTACTACATGGAGGTGTGCATGATCGCTCAGCTGTTGCAAGCTTATTCAAATTCTCCGGTCAGCGTTGGGTCGGTGCTATTACTGTAGAGTTTGCCGATTCACCTGTATGGTAATAAACAAAACTTTTCTGGTCGTTTAAAAATAATAGCTTGTTGAACTTTAACTTTCACTCAAGATTAATATAAATCGGGCATATTGATGGCCTGACACATGACAAACTCATAAATTTGTGTTTTTATCTTGTTATTTAGGTTTTAAATATATTTCAAATCACAGTAAAGGCTGGTTACTGAAAAAGGTTTGGTCATGTTGGATGTTTTTTCCTTTTCTTCTGTTTGTTTTTCTTCTTCCTAGCTGAAGGCATTTGGAAATATTTTTTCTCCTTTTTTGCTTACTATGTCATGTTATAACTCTAGAATTTTTCTGAGAGCTTTCTGAATATCTTACCAGAATATAGAGGTTATACTGAGTTTGATTTGATAGCCTTCAGATCATTAATGATTAATTAAAGAATACATATGGCAATATAGTTTTTGAATTTATCTATAATAGGTAGGTAGAGAGTATGGTTAAGGTACCTGTGTTTTTAATATAGACAATTGTTAATTGTTAACCTAACACCTATTCAACAGGTTGAGGTGGGAGGGTGGATTGCATGATTACTTAGCTGCAGGAGAAGCAGTCATGAATCAAACATTGGGGTCTGAACCTCCTAAATCACTATCCCAGTTAGGGACTGTTCTTAGTTTAGTCTCTCATTATAATTTGTGGGGTTCAGAGCTAGGTCTTTTAGGTCTTAGCTATGAGGGTTTTAATATTTTGGAGTGGGGGGAGGAGGGAGAAAGGACAATAACTAAGGGTTTGTCTGCCACTGAAAAGGAGTCAAATATTCTTATTTTACATATTCAGGATTGGTTATATCTCCATCTTATATGTTATTAAAGGAATAATGCCCGACAGGGTGGGTGTTATGCTGGGATAACATCCCACCTTGGGTGGTTGGGCCCGAGGCCAACGGCCTCGTCAGTGGTAATCAGTGGCTCGTGGTGGCGCGCTTTTTTTTCGCCTCTGAGGCCGGGAGATCAGAGGGTTGTGGGTTCAGTTCCCACATCTGGCACTTGGGTTATGTCAGTACTGACACTGCAATGCAGCATGAGAGGGGTGCTGCATTTCTGAGGTGCTGTCTTTCAGATGAGGCCGTTAAACCAGGTCCCATCTGCCTGGATTGGTGGTAGTTCAGGTGGATGTTAAAGATCCCATGGCACTTATTTAAAAGAGTAGGAATTTCCCCGTGTCCTGGCCAAATTTCCTCATTCACTAAAATACCACCAACAGCTTAATCTGGTTCAAGGTCAGTTGGAATTCATCTGTATCCCCTTCCCCTGGGTCGTGCCTGAAAATAGGCAGGATTTGTCTAGTGCACTTACCCGGTCAACAAAAAGCTAAATAAAAAAAATTAAAAAAAAAATTATTCCTATTATACAATGGCTTGGGAGTCAGAGAAGAAATAAAAAGATGAAAAAGTTTATTTAAAAGTATATTTTTGTGTTTTTGAAAAACGTAGGTTTACTTTTTTAAGAAATAGATCCTGTTTCTTCTTTTGGCCAGCAGGTGGAGCTCCTGTATAACTGTGGCTCTACACTGGTAGAATACTGACAAAAACATTTTGTGTTGTCTCCTGTCTTTAGTGCCACCTGAAACTCAAATGATTCACTGCTCAGCCCCATGCCTGTGTGTTTCTCTTTTATTTGACCTGTATCAGCCTTTGTTTCTGTTCTGTGGTTGGCAGTATTTACTTCCTGGTTGCAGTACTGACACTGTTGACTTGTTTTCGGGGTTGCCGTCAAGCTGGGAGCAGGGCTGCTGATCCGTGCACAGTTGCCGACCGGATTAAATTTAATTTCTGTTTTATGTTCTCTTGGTAGTTTTGTAGCATTTATGATGTGTACCAGGACAAACCTATAGACAACATGAAAGTGCTAGATGCAAGGATCAATCGACGGAGGTAAGGGTTCTGGCCGCCTGCTACTTTGAGAAGCCGCGCAGTTAAGAAAAATAACCCTCTGTTTGTTTTATCGGTTTAAAGTTTTAATTGCAGCAAGTGAAGGGAGTTGTGCTGCATTTATGAAAAGCTCACTGCTGACTACGGGATAGATTTTAAAAGTGGCTAGCAGCATGAAATCAGTAGAGTGCACTGATTTTTTAAGTGGTTGGGTCATTTTCTGTACTGGGACTACAGCCGGGATGTTATGCTGGGATAACATCCCGGGTCCAGCCCCAGACTGACCAATCACAGTCCAGCATTATTTCTTGCCATTGTATAATCTACTATATCATACAATTCCTTATGGCTAGTCTTAAATACTGCTCCTGGAATATAAAAGGGGCTCAGACTCCAGCTAAGAGATCCAAGGTTTCACTCCATTTAAAAAGTTTTCAAATTGATGTGGCCTTTTGCAAGAAACACATCTAGTGGTCAATCATATTCATTATTTACATAGAAATGGGTGGGTCAAGTATTTGGCTTTGTATTGACTCCGTAGATGAGGGGTTGCCATCCTGATAGCCTGCAGAATTCCATTTTGCCTTATATAACAAACTACTGACCCTGATGGTAGATTTGTCTTTCTGAGGGCCCTCCTGAGCCACACTGAATTGGTATTAGGCTCCATTTATGGACCTAATTGTGACGATCCTGCATTTTTCACAAATCTTATGACTCTCCTTGCCCCTTGGGCCATGTTTCCAATGATATTAGGTGGAGATTGGAACCAGATATTATCTAATTCCCTAGATAGATCTGGTCAGATTCAGCAAACATTATCACCAGGACAAAAAGGTCTACATGAGTTAATGAACTCTGTTGGCCTGATAGACCCTTGGAGGATAATGTATCCAGAAAGTAAAGAATTCTCATTTCATTCTCTCCCCCATCACTCTTTTTCCAAGATAGACTACTTTCTTACGACAGTTGATCACCTTCAAGGGATTTCTCAGTCCTATTACTCTTCAAAAGTCATTTCAGACCACCGTATAGTTCATCTTAATCTAGTTCTTTCTCCCAACACACATAGAGACAGAATTTGGAAATTGAATAATCAAATTCTGAAATCTGAGGACTAAATACAACTCCTTCAAACATTCATTTCTAATTTTATGGAAATTAATGCCCCATCCATGTCTAAAAAAGATTTCCTGTGGGGTTCCCTGAAATGTGCACTGAGAGGTGAGTTCATTCGGCTAGCGAATAAGCATAAGAAGCAGAGAGCTGCGTCTCTTTCTTCTATTTTAGCCCAGATAGAAAACAAGGAGAGGTATCTCCTTCTTTCGGCCCCTATAGAAGAGTGGGAGAAAGTAGAGTATCTTCGTGCTCAATATAATCAATTAATAGCAGAAAAGGCTGAATTCTTAATGCTTCATTCTAAAATATCCTATTTTGGTCACGGTGAAAGGGCAGGGAAATTCATGGCTCTTCGTCTTTGTACCCAAATAATGGATAAAATAATCGATCAATCAATCAAAATCTTTATTTATCCAGGCAGTCATCATTGAGCAAGCTCATTTACAAGATGGACCTGCTATTGTCAAAGATAATTATACATACATAGGTTAAGGTACAGAATACAAAATGTGTGAGGAGATAAAAGTAAACATTACAGAAAAGTGGTGAGCACAGGGTAAACATTCCAGGTGTTCTCATGGGAACATATATACATCACACAACATTATTGTGGTATATACAACCTTCATGGATACAGAATTTGAGGTAGCATAATTATTAGTTCTTGATCAAACCACTATTGTAAGTACGGTTCTTAGCATTTCAGCCCTCAGTGATCGTTTAACATACTTGGTGAGAATCTTATGCTACGTGGGGCCCATAATGAGGTCTGTAACCTCTATTTGAGTGGGTGATGAGAGGAGTGAGGTATGGAGGAAAGTGGTGCCATGGTTGCCAAGGGCCAATATGGCAGCTGACTAGTGAACTTGGTTAAGATAAGAAAGGAAGGAACTATGTTCATGGTTGAAAGTGGTAGGAATAGGGAGTGGACCGTCAGCAGGACTACTGGGAACTACGGTAACATTTACAGGTCTCTGTGAACGTTTTGTCATAGATGGTCCTAAACAGGGGCAAAACTGACAGAAGAGTTGAGTCTCAGCATTCTTTGTACCCTGTTCCAGATTGTGCACAAGGCGTGGTTTATGGCAGCCCTACTAAAATGGATATTAATCCTAGGGATTTTCAGGGAAATTAGCGAGTGGCTTCTTAGGGCATAGGTAGTGACTGGGCTCGAGGGGAGGCAGGCAACAATGTAATCTGGGAGTTTGTTAGTAAGGGCTCGGAATGTCCAAAGTGCTGCATTTCTACACCACCTGTATTGAAGGGATGGCCACCCTACGGGCTGTGTATAGAGAGCAGTGATGAGTGATGGATGGGAGACTAGTTATAAATCTTAAAGTTCTATGGTACAGGACATCCAGTTTTGCAAGGTGTGAGATGGAGCACTGGCCATAGATAATGTCAGCATAGTTGATTAGTGAGAGGAATGTCGATTGAACAAGTTGTCTTTTTGCGTCTGTGGTCAGGAGGTGTTTAATTCTGAAGAAGAAGCCAAGCCTCTGTCTAAGCTTTTTCATCAACTCTTCTGTGTGCGCCACAAAGGAAAGTTTGTTGTCCAGCCATATGCCCAGATATTTGAATTTAGGCATGAACTCAAGATTTTCGCCTAGTAGAGTGGTTATGGGAGGAAGAGTACCAGTAGCAGCAATAGGCCCTACTGCTAGATGGTGAAAAGAACATGGCCTTGTTTTTTGCATTTAGCAGTAGCTTTTACTATGAAGCTGGTGCTGCAGCATATTGAATTTGGTTTGCAGATCTGTGCATGCGGCTCCAGGAGAGTCACGGCTTAGATAGAGCACCGTTTTGTCGGCAAACAAGTGGATACTGGCTGCCGTAATGCCCAAGTCAAGTTGTTAATGTAGATGGCGAACAGTAAGCTGACTAATATGGATCCCTGTGAGACTCCCTCTTTTATTGGTTTGGTGGAGAGCTCTCCTTCAGCCTTAATTTGTTGCTGCCTATCAGAGAGGTAGTCTCAGAACCAGTCCAATGTGGTTGAGTCCATGCCTATGGTTTTTCAGGTGGAGAGAAGTAGGCAGTGGTCGACAGTATTAAAGGCCTTGTTGAGATCTAAAAACACAGCACAAACAAATTTTTTTATTGTCAAGATCCTGTTGCCAGTCATTGGTAACTTTGGCCAGTGCCGTAATGGTGCTGTTTTGCTCTGAAGCCAGACTGCATAAGGTTAACAATGTAGCATTGTCAAGGAACGATCTCAACTGTAAATCCACGATTTTTCCAGCATTTTGAGAGTATAGGTAGAAGAGAGATTGGCCTATAATTGTTTAGGTCACATGGGTCCCCTGCTTTAAATCGGGAATAACATGGCGGTTTTCCATTCCACAGGTATAAAGCCCTGGGCTAGAGACAGGTTGAATAGGTGTGATATAGGTGTGCCAAGTATGTGGTAAACTATTTTCAGAAAGTACGGGTCAAAGGAGTCATCTCCAGTGCTTTTTCTAGTGTATAGCCTAAGCATAAGGTCTTAAACTTCTTTTATGGTGGCTGGGGAAAAGGAGAAGATCATATCTTTGTTTCTCTGTTCTGAAGACTGGCCGTTGGACTGTGGATGGAGACTACTTACCGGTGCATTGTCGAATGCCATGCCTGCAGTGGCAAAGTGGTGGTTGAAGGCTTGAAGATTTTCGTATTTATCAGTGATAGTGACATTGTCGATGGTGATTTTGGAAGGTAGAACACTACCTGGGGTGGCCAGACAGTTCCTTTATGGTGGACCAGAATTTGGTTGGGTTGTTGGATGCGGAGAGTAATTCTGGAGAGTAATTAATTTTGATAAAAGTTGGCCTTGGCCTCTCTGACCATTTTCATGCAGGCATTTCTAGCTGTCCTAAAGAGACACCAGTCTGCATCGGCATGTGATTTCCGGGCCTTTTTCCATTGCTGGTCTCTTTTGAGTAAGGCATTCTTTAGATCTGGTGAGAACCAACAGCAGGTTCTGGTTTTTATTCAAACTTTTATTAGGGGAGCATGTTTGTTCATGGCACTGGCTATAGTATCATGAAGAACTACATAGGCATCACCCACTGATTTAGCCAAGTAGAAACTCTGCCACAGCAAAGAGTTTTTTAGCTTGAGTATGTAGGCCAGAGGGTCAAAATTCCAACTGGATCTTTTAGTAGACATCTTTGATGTAAATAGTGGTTTCATGATGGTTCTTATGCCAGCTATGAGGCAGTGATCGCTAACATCAGCTGGAAGGATACCGGCATGGAAAAAGTAGTGTGGTTTGTTGACAAGGAGGACATCCAGCAGGGTGCTTTTCATTGGATTTTTCTTGTTGGTGCGTGTGGGTTCAGTTATAAGTTGTGTGAACCCATGGGAGTCACAGAATTGTTTTAGGGGTAGCGATAATCACCTCTATTTAGGGATAATCACCTCTATTTACTCGATGTTGGGTGACCTTCTAACCTCTCCCCCAGATATTGTGAATGCATTCCAAGACTATTACCGACAACTATACTCGGCATCTGTACTCCCTTCTTTGCCTTAACAATTTGATAATTTCATCCAAGATATTGATCTCCCCATATTATCCGACATCCAGGTTAATATTTTGAAAGCTCCTATTACTTTAATAGAAATTTGTGATGCCATAGACTCTCTTGCCCAAGACAAATCCCCTGGTCCAGATGGCTTCACTACAAACTTTCTATAAAAAATATAATGAGATAATTCCCTATTCTTTTAGATACTTTCCATTACATCTTTAAGAAGGGCATATCTGATACCTCTTTGACTTGAGCTATTACAACTGTCATTCCCAAACCTGGAAAGATCCTCTCTTGATTTCTAACTACAGACCAGTCTTCTAATTAATGTGGATCCCAAAATTCTTGCAAAATTCTTGCTTCTAGATTAGGTCAGGTTTGGGATTCCTGATAAGTATAGAGCAGGTAGGGTTTGTAAAGGAAGGATTTCATCTGATCATCTTAGAAAATAGCATACCTCTCTTCTGTGTCCAGGGATTCATCTGTACTGGCAGCACTTGTTTCCTGGATGCAGAAAAAGCTTTTGACAGGGTTTCTTGGGACTATCTCTTTATGTTATTACCTAAATACCACTTTCCAATGGAATTTATACAATGGGTTAAAATTTTGCACTTCTCCATCAGCTTAAATCCAATGTAACAGTGTTCTTTCCACATCTTTCACTTTATTTCAGGGTACCCACAAGGTGTCCCTTTCTCCTTTCCTTTTTAACTTATATTTAGAACCTCTTATTAGAAAAATTAAAATTTGATACTTGTATCTGGTATATCAATAAGTAACACTGAATATAAAATTTCTGCTTATGTAGATGATATACTTCTCCTTATCGCTAATCCTACCCAATCTTTATCTGCTGTCTTTCACATCATTTCCCAATTTGAGGCAATTTCAAATTACAAGTTAAATATCGGAAAAATGGAAGTTTTTTCTCTCAAATATATGGTGAGGACTGATAGAGAACATTTGGGACTACAATGGAACACCGATAAATTCAAATATTTAGGATTTTACCTTCACCCTCCCCCCATATCATGAGAACTTAACTTAGATGTTCTAGTTAAAATATTAACAGAGGATCTTAGGCTGGTCAAAATGACCTCTTTCTATATGAATTCGTATGAGTATAATAAAATGAATGTTTTACCCCATGTTTTATATCCTACAAATGTTTAATGGGCTCTCCCATTATCATGGTTTTCCCAGATACAGAGAATTCTCAATACTTTTATATGGCAAGGGAAAAAGGTTAGACGAAGTTATTATAAACTTGCACGTCAAAAAACTGATGGAGGTCTTCAAGCCCCTAATTTTTACATATATTTTTTAGCTATACTCTGGCCAGGGTTAGATACTGGATACAACCCCCAGAGAATAGTCTAGATCTGGCATATTGTCCTTTCTGGGTTAGAATTGAACAAGCACTCTGCTCTGAAAAAGACATTGACCCCAATGCCCTTCCTTTTATTGCTAGGAAGAACCTCCCTAAATCCCTAAAGGAAACACCACTAAGCTCTTCACTTCATACACAACACCAATTAATCACTTTCCTCAAAACAGACACATGCAAAGACACTGCCCAACTCTTGTTCTCAAACCCTAACTTTCTAATTTCCGGTACGGTAATTAAATCTCACCTTTTTTGGCCTGATATGGGTGTTCTAAGAGTGAACCAGTTGGTTCAGGACAAAAAACTGCTCCCCTATAATGTAGCCAGTCACCTTTTCAACTGGCCTGCCACACACATTTTCGAATATTTTCAGATATCCCACATGCTGACACATTATTTTGAGTCAGGGGGATGGGACATTCCTTTTGTCTGCTTTACTCCCTTATATTAGCTCTATCCCCTCTTCTCGTATAATAGCCTATTCATATAAATTTCTTCTAACAAATGTCACTACTCTGGAAAGTAAGATGTTCTATTGGTGGGATAATGTCTTAGCATAGACTTCCCCTCCTAGGAACTGGTCTAATATTTGGAATCACTTATATAAATACATTAAGTGGGATAGATATAGACTTATGTAATTTTATATTAACCGTAATCTATTTTATACACCATTTAAACTTCATCAAATGGGAAGTGTCTTCTAACCAATGCCCAAATGTCAACAAGCTCCTGCTGACTTGCTCCATATGTTATGGTCATGTGATAAAATCACTCCTTTCTGGCTCAGCATTCAAAATCGTCTTGATCCACTTCTTGCATTATCAGATAACTTTAATTCAGAAATTTGTATCTTGGGTGATTATGCATGTTTACAAGGAGTCAGCAGGGGTGCACATGGCTTTAATATCAAGCTGTGCCAAGAAAATAATTTTGAGGCATTGGCTGGAATCAAATGCTCCCGCCTATAGGGAATGGTATAAGGAGATTGTTTGCCTTGCAAGCAGAGCTCATCATTGCTGGAGCTAATAACAGAATGGACATCTATAAACTAAGATGGGAATCACTGTATACCCTTTTATTGATTCAGTCATTTTTACCTTCCCTTTTAATGACAACTACATTTAACATGGTCTTTTATTATTGTATTTCTTAATAACCATCCTCAGTTAATAGTAAGTGGCAGACTGGGGTGGGTTGAGAGGAGGGGGAGGTGGGTGGGATACAGACAATAACATATCCTAGGACTTATTATACTGTAATCTTCATCTATGTATTGCATATTATGTATATATATATTATTTCATTAATGATTATTTTTCTGTTTAAGCATTTACATGTTGTCTGTATTGATGGTGGTTGTTAAAATTTCAAACTAATAAAGCTTACTAAATAAAAAAAGATTTTGGTCGATGGTGGTGCTGATGATGATGATGCTACTGTGGTTGCAACATGCAGTCCACATGTCAGCATCCAAGCAGAAGATGTGGGTGGTGATGATGAATATGATGATAATGTCAGTGACCCCTTTTGGGAAACGGAGAAAAAGAAATTCAAGGTGGCTGTGTATGGGTCTGTTTGCATTCCCTCCCCCTCTACAACGTTGTGATTTACCAGATTCAGTTGATGATGATGACCCAGTACTAATGATAGGTAGTCATTGTGGTCAGTTGTAGTCCAAGTGTGTCCTGCCTGAAAAATCATGTAGCACACCCCCACTTCATGGCTTAAAACAATGGAGTCCAATAAGCAGCATCAGGGGGGGACATGTTAAAACTAGAGCATCACAATTCCTTGTCTGGGATTTTTTTGTGCAAGATGCAAATGATGAGTCAGTTGCAATCTGCCAGCTTTGCCAGATGCATGTGAGTTGAGGTAAAAATGGGATCAATCTGGGCACAGGGGGACAGTATACATATCTTAAGAACAGGCATATGGAACTGTGGACCCAGCACAAGATGGCATCTAATACCTGTACCACAGAGGGGCATTCACCCTCGTCATCAACCATAACGAGCATGTTATCCCCTTCCGTGACTGTAACATCAAGTAGAAAATTCAATGCGCAGTAGTGATGAAATAACAGCAGAGGATTACTACAGGCATGATGATGAGGAGGAGCTGAATGATTTTGAAATCTTGTCCAGTGATGTTGAGAGTAGCAGTTTTGGTGGTGGTGGTGGTCAATGCAGTATGTCTAGTGCAAGTGGTACATCAACCCCTGTTGGTAAAAGTGGTAAAATAACTGCATTTCTGGGTTTGTCATCACCTGTGCAATCATCTTCATCCCAGTCACACTCCACCCCTGCGATTTGCAGAGCAGAACCATTTGTCATCCGCCCATGTAAAATGTTTAAGGCAGGCCACATTACAGAGTGTTTTCGTGCATAAGCTGAAGTACCCACCCAGTCATACAGTGTAACATGAACTTAATGCTGCTGTAGGTGAAATGCTGGCAAATGATCTTTTGCCCTTCTATTTTGTGGAGAATTCTGGGTTCTGGCGGTTTGCAGCACATGTCTGTCCAAAATGGAAAGTCCCATCCAGGACATACTTTTCAACCCATGCTGTCCCCGAGTTGTACTGTATTGTGTCTGACTCAGTAAGACATACCCTTCAACATTCCTCCTCTCCATTCATCCATTTTAAATTTGGATATGTGGACAAGTGACAAAACAGCGTTTGTGCTGTTGGTAGTGTGAATAATCAGTGTAGTAAGGTGGAGTGCCGTGGTAGCAATCTTACAGGAATTTGACAGCATGCAATGATTTCTATGCACAATGTGACCTGTTCACACACTGGTGAAAATATGCTGGATGTGGTACTGACTGAAATTGACAAGTGGCTGAACCCCCTGTCCCTGAGAGCTGGGTTCATAGCAAGTGGCAATGGGTCAAATGTGAGGAAATGCATCAGGAATTGTGGCTTTTTTTAGGTTCCATGCATGGCCCACTGTTTAAATCTTCTAGTGCAGGAGTTTCTGCAGCACCCTGATAGAAAGGAAATGCTGACAGCTGCATGCCATATCTGTTCTCACTTTTCACATTCTGCAAAGGCCCTTGACCAACTTCGGCAGTTGCAGATATGAAACAGCTTCCTGCAGCACCGTTTGAAGCTGGAAGTTGTCACCCGGTGGAACTCCACTTTATACATGGCAGAGAGGTTGTATGAACAGTACAAAGCCATCTCAGAATATCTTGTCATGCACACTAGCCTTGACAGTTCCAAGGCCTCCATGTCTGACGACTGAACAGTGGCACCTCATGGACTCTGTAATAACAATTTTGAGGCCTTTTGAACATGCAACAGAGGCAGTGAGTGGTGAGTCTGCCTCCATTCACCAATCAATTCCACTGCTGTGGGTGCTGATGCAGACATTGGTGAATGTACAGCATAGCTTTGATGTTGCCAGAGACAGTGCTAGCAGTGTGTTGCTGAAACACATGCTGACAGTATTTGACCAGAATCGTCACATCTTGTGCATTCAGCATAGCGACAACTTTGCAATTGCAACAATGCTGGACCCACGATACAAATGTGGAATTGCCTCAGTACTGCAGGGAGGGCCTGAACAGTTAAAAATGTCAGTGGGTAACTGGTGCACTTGGTTCATGGGGCACAAAGTCACATGCCAAGGTCAGTAAGCTTCAGCAGCATAATCAGGCTAAGGAGAACCTGGAGGAGTAGTATCAAGCATATCCTGTAAGGGAAGGACTGCAGCTCCAGGTGGTCTGTCATCAACAGTGGTTGGTGTTAACCCACTTTGAGAGGCTTTGTCCCAAGTTGGGATTTGTGACATAAATGATTCCGGAGAAGCAGATGATGCATCAAACACTGGACTTAGAGCAGCACAGCGAATGATTGAGTCATATGTGTCTAAAAATAGGCATCTGTCAATCACTGATAATCCCCTTTTATACTGGAGTGGAAAGGTCAGTGAATGGCCAGAGCTGACTGCTGTGGCACTGAAGTACCTGACAAGCCCACCTTCCAGTGTGAGTGTCAAAAGGGTATTCAGCTTAGCAGGTGCAATAGCGTGAGATCATCATACAAACCTCTGTCCTGCAAATGTCAGTTTGCTGACATTCATAAAAATGAATGAGAGGCACATACCAGCTCAGACTGCAACCTCAGTATTCATATCCCTGCATAGTCATGGTTTAGCTGATGCTGTAGAAAGGGACCATCCTGGTGGCAGTAGCAGCATGAAATGGACTACCACTGACATAGATGATAACACAATGGAGAAAGAATTTCCCAATGGTTAGAATTCAGACACAGAAGACTGCGAGGGCAGCTTTCTTTTTGAGGATGATGATGATGAATGATGATGAGGTTAATGTTGGCAGGTTTTAACGTAAGTGGTTAAAAGGCTGTCACATTTTCTGCATGATACATGTTTTCGTTTTCATAAAGTTAAATCAGTGTCCCGCTCATAGTGACTCAAATCTCATATATCATGTCATAGTTATAACACAGAGCACAGTATATTCTGACCCCTGAACTAGCACCACCATAACACCCTTGTTACCTGTTCACCACTGCCAGCATAAGGAATGTGACTGTGTCCTCCTGGACTACCACCTGTCCACCAGCAAGAGATAGGACCGCTGTTCACAACTGCCAACATAGGGAATGTGACCATGTGTCCCTGGACTACCACCCATCCACCACCATAAGAGATAAGACTGCTATTCACAACTGCCACCACCACCACCAGATGCAGGACAATGTGAGAGGAATGTCATCATGTGCCTCAGCTATGACCACCAGTCCACCACCACCCACCTCCACCATTGTGACAATGTTTTCCATTACATATCTTGACCATGCCAAGGCAGAGGGAGTTGAACAGGAGACCACAACCATCAGCCAGAGGTGCAAGTCTTCTTACTATTAAAACTATAAAGTGAGTATGTGTACTTATGTCTTTCATGCTATTCAACTTCCTTTAGCTGTGTCTTTTGTTTTCTGTTGCTTTTCTGAGCTGCTGTGGACAAACATATATGGTCAACTTATTTTGTTTTTTTACAGGTTAACAACGAATGACTCTCCTTCACTGAAGGTCTGAATCAATGGTACAGCAGCAGTAATTGTAATGTCTACAAGAATCTATGGGATATCCATTTCCAATCCATAGTGGTAAGTATATACATTTTATTTTATCTATTCCTTTTTTTAATAACAGTGCAATGAATCCAACTGATGATTCATAAACTAGGTGACTTGTACATCCCAAAAAATATTTCTGCAACATATCATGCACTGTATTCCAAATCTGCAGCTGTGCAGCCATGACAGTGTTGAAAAAGTTGGTCCCAGATCATGTTACTTGACAAGATGTGGTTTTAAAATGTAACTTGAGTTGAGACGCAGGGACACTGACACAGTGTATTTGTTACACAGCCTGGTACTACATTTATTTGCGATCTGATGATTGCAGTGGAACAGCTTGCTATCTGTGTTAATCCAGATACCCATGGTGGAACAGCCACAGCTTAAACATAATGTCTTACTACTGCAATCAAGTTGTAATAAGTCCTTCATTTCTTTTTAAGGAAACTTCCAGATGCTTTGTTGTGTCATAGTTGCCTTATCCAAAGAACTGATTCAATATCATGTCCCCCAGGCTGAGGCAGACATGCAGCAAGCAGAAGTTGTTTCAATTGATGACCATAACCATCATTGCTGGACTGGAGAAAGATGGAGATGAAATCTGTAAAGAAGTAACCAAATAATAAACCATTAATGAGACCTACTTGCAAATATCCCCCCACAAAAAAAATACTTGCCTTCATTGGCTTGAGAGCATTCTGTTTCCAATTTCAATGCCAACATTTCTCATCAAGCACTGCAATGTGCACAGCAACAGTATGTGACCTGTGATACAAAACAATATTTTATTTTTATTTATTTAAACAGCAGTTTGGAAAACCTTTGAGCCATAGGCTCATTTACAAAGGTACCTTGTCACAGTAAGACAAACGAAAATACACAGTATAACAGTACAACACAGTATAACAGTAACTTAAGACATAGATACAAACAAGCTGGTACAGGAAGGATTGATGCAAACAATACCAGAGTTATGTTGTCCTTAGCAGCTTAGTAGTAAGCTTTGTCATAAGTACTGAGTACGGCTTTGACTAGTGGCAATTACAGCTTCAGGTGTTAATAAGGTGGTTACATAAGGAAGTTTTGAAGCACGATATAATTGGAGCTTCGGAGATGGAGGGGGGCAGTGTGTTGAACCAGGAGGGGGCCCTAAAGCTGAAGGCTCTTTGGCCGTGAGAGGTCCTAGCTCTAGGGATAACGAGAGGTTTTCCCAGGGGTCAGTATGAACTAATTGGGGACAGAGAGGCGTATGGTGGTGGTCAATCCTGGTGGATATAGCCCAAGGAGGTCTTTTTGTAAAGGTACAGGTCAGATATTTGAGGCACTCGTCAAGAATCAAGTACCAGCGCTGAAAGCATACAGTAGACAGGTGTGTTCTTAGCCTAGGTGCCCCAGTAATTAACCTGCAGGCCCTATTCAGAGTAGTAAATTTTATGGAGTGCAGTCTGATCAGCAGCACCATACACCGGCAGTCCATAGTCCACTAGGGACAGGATAGAGGAGGTGACCACGAGTCAAAGAGCCTCCGGGGGGAGGCAGTGTTTATAACAATGTAAGATGCCCAATTGGATATTAGTGGCAGTGGCTAGGGCAGCGATGTGTCCATGGAAGGAGAGGGAGGGGTCAAAATGGATCCCTAGGGTAGTATTTATAGGAGCAAACTTTTTTGAGTGGGAAAGAGGACCCAGAGTGAATGAGGAGTTTGAAGTTGCAGGACTTGTTTTGAGGATGAGTGAAGAACATGTTTTTTTTTTAAGATTTATCACCAATCTATGTTCCTTGAACCAGCCCTCGGCTTTAACGAAGGACTTCTGCAGCGAGTCCTGGAGGGCAATAGGGTTATGACTTGAGGCAAAGATGACTGCATCATCAGCGTACAATAGAATGTTCCCCGAGCAAGAGCATGGAAGGGTGTTAAGGTAAAGGGAGAATAGTAAGGGCCCAGAATGGAGCCCTGGGAACAGAAAGATGGGACAGATGTCTGAGTAGGTCCCATTAATTTTACACGCTGTGAGCAGTCAGACAGATAACTGGTGCACCAGGAGATAGGCCCAGCAGCAAAACCAGAGAGACTAAGGGCATCAAGAAGGAGGGGGTGGGAGACAGTGTGTAATGAGTACATGTGTATATATGTCAACCCCCACCTAGAAAATATATATATGTGTGTGTGTGTGTGTGTGTGTGTGTGTGTGTGTGTGTGTGTGTGTGTGTGTGTATATATATGTGTGTGTGTGTGTGTGTATATATGTGTATATGTGTATATATGTGTATATGTGTATGTGTATATGTGTATATGTATATATATATATGTGTGTATGTGTGTGTGTGTGTATGTGTGTATGTGTGTGTGTGTGTATGTGTGTGTATGTGTGTATGTGTGTATGTGTGTGTGTGTGTATATACTCACCAAGGCTACTATTAGTGTACACACAAAGGGCATCCTTCTATCCAGTTAAGGTGATGGCATCGCAGTCACAGAAATCGCAATACACTTTGGACCAGCAGCAGTTTTCTCATGGTCATCATTTCTGATGGAACACTGAATGGATTCATGTCATGTTATCCCTCCTTCACACTGATTGGAAAGACACTGTGTATCATGACATCATCATCACAGTATGTTAATTTTCTGGACACAAGACAGTTGCATTTGGGGATGCAGAAAATGCTGAGGGCTCTGTCTGACCACTGCACGCATGAGTGACTGTGCAATAAATTCTGGGGGACTTTGCATGTGGTGTAATGCCCCCAATTCACTTCCATCAGCACTCAGGAATTTTCTGGACACAAGACAGCTGCATTTTGGGGATGCATAAAAATTCTGGGGGCTCCATGTGACCACTGAGTGCATGAGTGACTGCACAATAAATTCTGGTGGACTTTGCATGTTGTGTAACATTCCCATTTCACTGTCAGCACTTGGGAATTTTCTGGACACAAGACAGTTGCATTTTGTGCATTGTGATTGTGAGCACATAATGTCATAATTAAATTATAAATTAAAGCAGCAGTGCAACAATGTGGTGAACATTTTGACCTATACTTTTTTATGCTGTTTTAAATTGCCAGCCACTAGTTACCTCCTGACTTGTATGATACCCTTCTTTTCACAATTTGTGTCTAATTAGTATTTTTTCTCATGTCTGAAAAAATAAAAGGAGAACTCCTTTTAATATGGCTTAGACCAGGTTTTTATCACTATTTGCAGCTGTTTTTGAACAAATATTGTCCAGTGAGGTCAGAAAATACTGCTTGCTGCATAATTGTTAATTTTACTCACAACAGAAGGGCTACATAAACAACTGATGGACAAAAACAGTGGAAAATACTGATGAAGACCTATTCTACATCATATTAAAAGGAGTGCTCCTTTTATTATTTTAGTCATGAAAAAAGTACTGAAGCAGACTCAAATACTGGAAAGAATGGTATCATACTAGTCAGGAGGTAAGTAAACTGGCAATGTAAAATAGCATGAAAAAGTATAGGTCAAAATTTTCACCAGATTGTTGCACTGCTGCTTTAACGTCTATTTCAAAAAAATATTTCTGGAGCCTCAGTAATGTTTACTTTGTGTCTGGACTCGTGAAATGTTTTTCAAAAAGCAGGACTGAGCACTGCAAGTATGCTGTGCTAAACTGCATGTGTGCTAACAGTGTTATTTCCTGTGAGTGCAGACATTATCCAGCTTCATGCAAACATATATATGGTGGCCCAGATATTCAAACGGGTTGCGCATGTGCAAGTCCCAAACTGCGCCATTCTGCGATATTCAGAAGGAGGCAGTTGCACCACCGAAAACATGCTGAGCAATAGCGCAATGAAAATGAAGGCATGCGCAACCGAAGGGGGTGGATCCATGCATAAAGAGCGCAATGCGATATTCAAAGACTTGCGCGATGCGCAATAGCGGCACAGCCGGAAATTGCGCACTAGCGGAAATGAGCCAAAATAAAAAGGCTCAAGGAAGCGGCGCAAGAACGCTACCAGGCTGCCAAGTGGGGGAGAGAGAGACAGAGACAGAGACAGACAGACAGGCAGCAAAGGGCAGGCAGGGAAAGTGTGGCCCATAGTCTGTAGAGGCCAGTGGGGGGTGCCCGGTGCAGTGGAAGTGACAGTCAGGACAGTGGGAGTAACACAGCAACACCAGCCAGGGGGGATCAGAAGCCAGGGAGATGGACAGTGCCAGTTTCCACATGGAAGCTGTAATGGGGGGGTGAGAATGCATGCTGCAGGGGGCCGTGGCCGTGGAAGGGTCTGTCGGTGGTATACCCCCGTCAGGCGGTACCGTGCCCGCATCAGCTTTGAGCTGTACACAGATGTAGAGATCGTGGGCCGGTACCACCTGAACAGGTCAATACTGAGATGGCTCTGTGAGCTGTGCAGTGATGTGATGCAGGCACCCTCAGTGAGTCACGCTCTGTCGGTGGAGACCAAGGTGACAGCCTGCTTGTGCCTGTTAGCTACGGCGCCTTCCAGAGGCCGACAGGGGACACCACAGGCATCCACAGTCAGCCCGTCATGCATCCTCACCCAATTCCTCAGCGCACTGCTGCCACATGCTGCGGAGTACATCCATTTCCCCAGCACCACGGCACAGCATACAGCAAACATGCAGGAGTTCCACAGGGTAGCACATATGCCTGGCATGCTAGGGGCCATAGACTGCACCCATGTGGCCATTTGCATGCCACCTGGCCTCGATGGCCATGCATATCGAACAGAAAAGGATCCCCAGTGTCAACTGCCAGGTGGTGTGTGATGCCACTGGGCGATAATCAATGTCTGTGCCACACACCCTGGTGGAGCACATGATGTCTTCATATGGCATCAGTCTGCACTGTGCCATTGATTCGAAGTGGGGACATCCCACAGGACATCTAGTGGGTGAGTACACATGTATGGAATGCAAACTCAGGGCAAGGGTGGGAATGCCACAGGTGCCATGGTAGTGGCACACAGGGAGATGGCCAATATGGACCTGAACATGACACTGATCTCCACTATCTCCACACAGGTGACTGCAGATACCCACTCCGTCCCTGGCTGCTCACACCATACCGGTGCCCCATGACCCCAGCGTGGCTATGCTATAATGAGGCACATGCTGCAACACGCAACATCATAGAGCGGGTGTTTGGGATGCTCAAGGCACACTTCCGATGCCTAGACACCTCTGGTCATGCCCTACAGTACAGCCCCCAAAAGGCCTGTGGGATATTCCTGGCCTGTTGCATCCTGCACAACATGGCCAAAGACCATGGGATAGCCGTACAGGTTGAACAGGGGCACAGCGATGGGGACGCCAGTGGCGCCAGTGATGATGGTGATGAGCAGCCCCCCCTAGGACGGAGGGACCCCCGACTGATCCAGCAGGCCCAGCTGCACCGGGACACCATCACAGAGGAGCACTACTCACAACACAGGTAAGTCAAGGGGACATGTGCAACCAACACTGTCCATGCGCAAACCACAGGCACACAGGGGAACACACCAGGGGTGCATGACAGTCAGGGGAGTGGAATGGTCCAGGCATACAGACACACCATCGGGGAGGGTGAGCACTCATACGGACAACACACCAGGCCAGAGTGTACATGGGCAGATGCACAGCACTGCAGAACCAACATTGCAACATACAGAACCACTGACCACCCACCACCCGTACTGTCCAATGCGTGTGTCAGATGCTGGGCACCTTGCACCTTGGTGTACAGTGCAATCGCGGGCATCATCATGCACACGCACCTGTGGACAGCAGTTGGGAGGGTGTGCAGGTGGTCCGTGTGTCAGGCGTGTGAGCAGAGCACCCAGCAGTACTGCCCACCATGACACACATTGCACATGGCAGCACCAGACAGGGCCTGCACTGGGAGACAGCTCAGTCATGTGGCACTGTCCACGGCCACCATGGATGCATGGACGGCCCCGCCATGACCCAACAGCACGGGCAGGCTGAGCAGAGGCCACATGGGGTGGCACTGTTGCACCACCAGGGGTCCCACTGCGCAAACGCGACCTTCCATGCACAGGGGTCTGCAGCATGCCGAACAAACCTGCACCAGGGGTTTTCGGGATGCCCACAGCAGAACCCAGCATCTACAGGCCTGGTGTCGCACAATGCCGGGAATGGGGAGTGGAGAGTGCATTGTGTGGGTGTGCGGTACAGGGGCACCTGACTGTGTGCCCAATGTGTCCACGACAGAGACCACTGCCTGGGTCAGCCTGTCAATGGCGGTGGTCACATCCGTCCGCATACGGACCAGCTCGGCTCGGTCCCGAGCACACTCCCTGCTGTGCCGCTCCACGGACACAGACAGTGCCTCCACGGACCTTGCAACCCACCCCTGCAGCTGTACTGATTCCTGCAGCAGGCGGGTGTGCGCGTCCAATGGGTACTGTGCCCCATTGGCATCCTGACCCCCAGGGTGTGGACGGTCCTGATGCACAACACCCCTTGAGGGTGGGTGCTGTTCACCAGGAACAGGAATGGGCGGCTCAAAGGGCGGCAGACATGCCACTGCTTGACACTGTACCCCCAGACCTGGTGTGCGACTGCTGCTGCCCTCCAACCGCTGCTGCCCCAGGTCCACCTGTTCCACCGCTGTGCTGGCAACAGTGCCAGACACCTGCACAGCCACGGTGCTGCCCACGGTGCTGACAGGCACAGCCTGGGACTGTGCCAGCATGCTGGTACACATGTTTGAACCAGAAGGCCCGGGGGCGTGCTGGCCTGCCGTGTGTCCGTCATGGGACACACAACCATCACTGCCCATTGCAGGCCTTCTATCATCAATGGTGCAGGTCGTGCTACTGCCATGGTCACAGCGTGCTGGCATGCTTGCATGCCAGACTGCTGGGACACAGGCTGTGCACCACCCACACCCGTATCACTGACACCAGAGTTGTCGGCCCAGCGTGCATGCTGCTGCAGTGCCTGCTGGCTGGTGGTGGAGGTGGATGGTCCCTCCTCCATGTCCAGCAGGTCAGCATCACTGTCTGGACCCACCACCACCGTATCCTGAAGATGAACAGGATCTGTAACAGAAAGAGAGTACATGTGAGTGCCTGTGAACAACCGCCCCCCCCAAACACCAACACCATTTCATACCGTGCAGTGATGGGCTTCCACCTGTCTGGAATCCTCCGCCTGGTATGCCCTCAATGGCTCTCGGCTGCATGGCTGTGACCAGTGTCACCTCAGTTGGGGTCAGCTCCAACACCACTGGTGGGCCCCAGCCAGTGCCAGCACGTGCCGCCCTGAAGGCTGCCACCTTCTCTTTCAACCTCCTGCGGTCTGTCCCCATCTTTTTCTTGCATTCCTGCATGGAGCACTGGTGGCTTCCATGCAGGTTAATGGCCCGAGCTACCCCCTCCCATGCAGCCACACGGGACTGAGGGGTGCCCCTCCGTCCACTCAGTATTGGCTCATCATCCAGGTAGGCCTGGAAGAGGGCCTCCGTCTCTGCTGCTGTGAAGTTGGGCCTCCTCCTACGCCCACCGTCCTCACCCTCACCTTGGCTCTGCTCGGTCATGGTGATCTGTATGGGGGGAAGTGGACACCTGTCACTGTGCAGTCTACAGCATTTCCCCATGAGCATTGTCCTGAACATCACACAGCATGCGACTCACCTCTCACCTGCAGTAACCGAATCTGGCCAGCGCAGCCCAGTATCGCACGGTATAGCACAACACATGCAAATTAGGGTGGAGCAACTTTAATGACATGCAAATTGCGCCACTAAGCGCTGAATAGCTGATCAGATGATTTGCATGTGTCGGCTGAATATCGCAAATCTGCGCTTTGCACTTGTCTGGAAGTCAGCTGAGCCAATGGCGCAGATCTGTGCCTGTGGTACACTGCACTGCGCGATGTCCAGATAACTTACGCATGCGTCTGTCGTGCTGCTGACGTGCTGAGCGCGATCGGCAATTCAGGCCATGGCCACCATTGTGCCAGTGGCGCTACAGCACTGGGCACTATATGGCACTGTGGCACTACTGTGCAATAGTCCACTGTGGTACTGGTACGCAGCTGGTCAGTCGCGGAGGATGCCTATACGTCAGATGGCACTGTGCGTAGCCTTGCGTCATTGTGCATGACCTTGTGGATGCCCTTTAGCCCTGGCACTGTTCGCCCCGCCATGTGTACGTCCCTATTGCGCTGTCTGGTGACAGCGTGATGTGGAAGTGATGGCGCTGTTCGAACAGTGCGATTGGAGCCTGTAGGGTCTATTACGCAACATCTCCACTTGGGGTTACGGCAGCGGGCGCCATATTGCCTGCTGTAAACTTGCTAACATGGCTAGGAGGAGGGCTGTGAGTTGGAGCCAACTGGAGGTGGCCAACCTGGTGGCCCTAGTAGAGTCCCACTATGAGGCACTCTATGGTGAGGCCCCCCTCACCATAGCAAGAACGGAGGTGTGGCAGCAAGTGGCCACTGACCTGGTGGGGGTCACTGGATGGTGCCGGTCTGCTGAGCAGTGCTGGCACCGGTACAGTGACCTCCACCGGAGGGAGCCAGACGTGTTGGCAAGGCTGCGGGCACGTGCCAGGCGGGGCGTGGTGCCTAGGCCAGGTGGGTGTACCATCTATGCACCTGTATTATCTGTAGGGGTGTGTGTGTGTTTTGGTGGCTGTGCATAGGTGATGGCTCGGCCACGGTTGGCTGTGTCAGTGTGTGCAGCTGTGAGATGAATGGGTATGGCTGTGTGGGCAGGCACTCTCACTGGGGCAGGGGGCACTCTGCTTTTGAGTCACACTGATGTTTGTCTCAACATATGTCTCCCACAGGCCGGGATGTGAGGATGCGGGCCCAGGTCGATGACGGCCATGCCAGGGACCTGGGGCCAGCAGGGGTGGCACCCCAACAGCATCATCAGTGGCAGCAACAGCGACAGACAGAGCTGCTTGAGCAGTGTGAGTATCATGACTTCATCGATGCTATTGCATGTTGGGGGAGACCAGTAGCCCTGCACAATACAACCATGCAGGAAAGGGGAGGTCATAATTCCACTATACAGGACACTAGTGATGCCCCACCTGGAATACAGTGTACATTTCTGGAGACCATCCCACGTAAGGACGTAGAGTGGGCAGGGAAGGTTCAGAGGAGGGCAACAAAGATGATGCATGGCTTGCATCACCAGTCCTATGGAGACAGGTTGAAGGAACTGAACATGTACTCCCTGGAGGAGAGGAGTGAGGAAGGGGATATGATGGAGACATACAAGTATCTTACAGGGTGGAACAGGGTGCAGGGAAACACTGTTTTGAAGTGAAAATGATGTTCCAGGACTACAGGGCATGGGATGCAGTTGGAGGGTGGACGATTCAGAGGAAACATGAGCAAGACTTACTTCACAGAACGGGTGGAGTACAAGTGGGACACCCTGCCAGAGGGAGTGGTGGGGGCTGACACACTCACGGGATTTTGGACTGCACGGGATAGACATAACGGTATTCTTGAGGTCAGGGGTAAGGGGCAACAGACTTCTAGGTAAACAAAGTAACTTACAGGCTGAAATGTACAGACTGTGTGGGCCATAGGCCCTTATCTGTTGACACTGGCTATGTATCTATGTCTGTAGGCACGACACAGGTGACATGCATCACTGTCCAGTTTCACAGCACATCTGTGTATGCATCACTGGTGGTCCATGCATGCACTGGGCACATGGCTGGGTAACTGGCACGGCACCACGTTGCCACGTCACTTGCCAGCCTTGTTTGTGCTGTGATGGACATGGGAAGTGTGTGTGTGTGTGCAGTGGTGCACATAGCTGGTGCCGCCTGTTTGTGTTGGCCATGTGCATGTTCACTGTGGGTGGGTGCATGCCATCACAGGTGCGGGACATAGGGCTATATGGCTTGCAAGTTGGGTGGTGTTCAGTGTTGTGGTCGGTCACAGCCATTGACTGTGTTCCCATTTTCCTAGGCCTCGAGGTTCTCCAGAGGATGTCAGGGCCATCCGACAGCTGGTGGGGCAGAACTCTGACATCCTGCACTTTATTCACCGCCATGGTGTACAGCGGAGGTGGCACAGACCAGCAGGAGACCAGCAGGAGGACGGGTGGCCAGCTGGCCCATGATTTCTCCACCCTTCCCACTTCTCCCATCCCTACCACCCTGCCTTCCCTCTCCAAGTTTGTAATCTCTACCCCTTGACCAACCCGACCTTGTACCCATCCCCCCCTTGTAAATAGTTGGACTTGTTTTGCTACTGTTTATTGTTCTTTAATACATTGTTATATTTTTATATGAATAATGTGTTGGTCTGTGATTTGCAGCTGCCTATGGGTGTGAGTGCAGGGGTGCACATGCCATCTGGGCTGGTATGGTCCTGGGTATGTGTGTGTGTGTGTGTGTGCATGGGAGGTATCTCCAGCAAGGCAGTGACTTTCGGGTGGTCTTGCCATCTGCTGCCACCCACTGCTGGGTGCACAGGGTGTGTCTGGCTTGTAGACTTCTGTGCTGCACGGGGTTGACGTGTGCTAGGGGGATGCATGGTTTCCTGCAGTGCCAGTCCCTGCACATAGGTGGTGTCTTGGGGTCACAGTGCAGGGTGTGCTGTGCGTCGGGGGGCTGATGTGCACTGTGGTTGTCAACTCCTGTGTGTGGCACTCTCAGCATGCCAGTGGTTGTGCTGGGGTGTCATGGCTCTGCTATGCTGTGTTGGCTTGTCCCCATGGGCAAGTGGGTCATCGTCCACCCCAGTGATGTGTGCTTGGGGTGTGCAGGTGTGGTGTGGGTTCTGCAGTGTGTTCCTGTGCCCATGTGTGGCATGGCTGGCAGTGGGCCCCAGCCTGCCTCCCTGGATGTGCAGTTCCATTGCTCTGGGGGGAACTCTGCTTGTACTATGACACCTCTGGAATGCTCAGCTGGGCTGCCTGGGTTCGCCATAGCGCAACATTTCGGCTCAGCTTCTCCTTCCTGGTTGCGCTATGGCACAGTATGTGCGATATTCAGATGTTGGTTGCTTGCGCAATTTGTTCTGCTCCATGTTTGAATATCGCACCTGTTGCGCATTTGCGCAACTGGTTTGTTCTTGCTCCTGCTGTTGTGCTCATTTTGGGTGCAGTTTGAATATCTGGGCCGGTGTGACTTGTTGCAGTATGTGAAGAATAAAGATAAGAAAGAATATATGATGTATATTTTATTTGTACAGTCAGCACTGGTGGAGTAAGTGAGATGATATTTTTTCAGAGGTCTCTGGTCACTGTGAACCCCAGTCACTCACACTGCACTCATGACTTTGCTGAGATAATAGCACAAAAAACACATACTCTCCTCAAAGTCATGTGTGCAGTATATGACAAAGGTGCACTCTGGTCAGACACCTCTGAAAAAATATCATATCACTTAGTCCACTGATGATGATGGTGATAATAAAATGTTATATATTCTTATCTCTCTTCTTTATACCATAAACACTGCAACAAGTCAGCATATATATGTTTGCAAGAGGCTGGACAACGTTTGACATCACACACACACACAGGAAACAACACTGACTTCACACATGCAATTTAGCACATTATACTTGCGCTGCTCAGTCCTGCTTTGCCACAACCACTCCACAACAGAAAGTAAACATTACTGAGGCACCAGATAATAACAGGGTGATAAGGAGCATGTATGTATGTATGTGTATGTATATATTTAAAGGGAAGCAGTTAGTAACAGGAGCTCCAACCCCCTGCAAGGCTTAACCTCTGGTTTAGTCTTTGAAATATGTTGTGGCATTTTTCTTGTGTCACATAATACTTTATTTTAATAGAAAAAGGTCCTGGAAGTATGGAGGATGCTATGGGGGCTTCATTATGTGTAAAGGTGCGGCAACACACCATGTACTTCAATACAAAAGTATTGAATTGTATGTTGCATCGCTGCACCATTACACATAATGGACATAATTAGACATAATGGACATAATTGAATCATTTTTAAACATAGCATTTATTCTCTGATCATTTGGAAGTCTGAGACTCAAGTCATCTGTCAGTATAACAGCTGTGGTGTCTTCTTTTGACTGAAGGCTTTTTTATGTCATCAAGGAAAATGTAAAGAAATCTTATTTGATGAATAATTTGACTCAGAGTTGCACTGTTCACACTGACATCACTTGTGGCAGCCTCAGATGGCTCCAATTACTGTAGGTGACCAAATATTCAAGTAGACTCCAACTGCTGGAACTGAGCATGTCTACTTTACCTATTTGATGCTGCATGGCATATTAATGTACAGTTATTTTCTGTTCAAGCAACCTTTCCAACATGTAAAATGTTTAATTCCGTGGGTTAGAACATTCTACTTTCAAGTATGCAGCGTAAGTTGTTTGACCTCTACAGCCTCTCTGGATATGTTGTGCTTTCACATAGTGGCTGAAATGCTGACATCTTTTCCAGACAAGACCTAACAGATTTTCAACATTTCTGTTTCCATTTAAGAAAATATGAATAAGAAGATTTAAACAATGTGCAAAACAAGGTATGTTTTGTTAGTTGCCATCTTGACCAGCGTTGACAATGTTGGCACCATTATCTGACACTATTAACCCCGTGGATAAGGAATACAGAGTAAGCCATTTCTGGAATTGTTTTTCCAGCTCCTGCAAAATATTCACAGCAGTATGGTTTTCCTCAAAAGTGGTGACACATAATACAGCCTGATTCCTACTGCTTATGGTAGAGTGGGGATTATTACTTTCTAACTAAAAACTTGCCCAATGAGCTGTAATGGTCATGTAGTAAATTGATTGCTTGCTGGTCCATATATCTGTAGTTATGAGAACCTGCTTCACCTCAGAGTTTCAACTGCTTCATGATTTCAGTACACAACAAGTCATAACTGTGGAACAGACTTTTTTGAGAAATATGTTCAACAGGGAATGGTATACTGTGGTTCAATCCAGTTCATGAAGCTAAGGAAACCTTTTTGGGGAACCAAAGCAAAAGGGAGTTGACAATCACCCAACAGCTGTGCAATGGCTCTATTTAACAGCTGTCATGTTGGATGCTTCTGAGTACATTTTGATGTCCGTGCAACACTTTATTTTAATTTCAGTTGACAAGAATGAGATCTCTTTCATTTTTGAGGGAATGTATTGTTCATGCCTTTGTACTACTTTGAGATTTTCCAGTACTTGATGGTGTCACAAAACAATCTATGTTTGTCTGGAAATACTGCAAAGACGCATCTAGTGATTCAGTTACACTTTCTGCTTGCAGTTCACTGTCAGCATCCTCACTGCCACTACCACCTACATTACTGACCATACCAACCACACTGCCCTTACCCTGCCCAACTCAATTGGTTGTTTTGCCTTTGCATGTCGCATCATTACTGATGTTCCCAAAATTTGTCAGATTGCCACCATGACTGATGCTTTTTGCACAGACAGCATACAGCTCAAGAGTTGTCTGCAGGGCCCAATATAAAACAAATTCTACACTTAATGATTTGCCTGTTTTTAGGACGGTGTGGGTGGAGCCCTGCAGTCCAATGCAAAGACTAGTAGAAAAGCAGCTTGAGAATGAACAACCTCATGAGGTGATAACAGTGCCTCGAGCCTCTGCATCATGGTCCTTCCACACTCGTGCTGCTTAACCTGCATAACCTGCAGGAAAGCATTTTCAGAGGTTAGTGGATCTGTGGTTTTATTTCTCAGCACTTCCACCCTACCCCCAGAAACATTACAGAGTGACACTGGGGTGCCAAATCCCCCAGGTGTGCGATGAAGAATCCTCCATTTTTTTGTTTTTGTTTACAGTTAAACCCCAATCCCCTACACACACCCACACTACTGGGCATGCTCAGTTCTTTGTTCTTTCCTTTTAAAATATTCAGTGATGAAAGGGGCTGGGCTGTACAGGGACAGCATTCCTTCAGCATCAAATGTGAGAGAGAGACAGACAGAGAGACAGACAGAGAGACAGAGAGACAGAGAGACAGAGACAGAGAGACAGAGACAGAGAGAGACAGAGAGACAGAGAGACAGAGAGACAGAGACAGAGAGACAGAGAGACCCTACTAAACTCTGAGGTCTGTTTTCCTTTGCTGGAAAGAGAAAGGCAGACTTAGTCGTGGTCTCTCTCTCTGGTCAGTTAAAAAATGCAAAGCTGTCTTCCTAAATGTTTCCTCTAACCTCAATATCCAGTTGAAAATTTGTGTGTCTTGAGTTGCCATTTTCTTTCAGGTACAGTTGAATCACTTTTTGCTTTTTCTATTAAATTCTTCTTAATTCAGGAGGGTCATATTGAGCCACCATAGTGAAGCTGTGCAGGCTGGATCCATTTTCAGCTTTGTAGAGATCAATGCATGATCCAAAATCATAATTGAGTAAATGATGGTTGAATCTACTAAGTGCATGTGCATACCTAATGTAGAATCTATCAATCCTGGAGTATAAGCTGTAAGATTTTGAATAAAATCCTTTTGTAGAGCCATGTTTCTGTCTCCAGGCATCTAACACCCACCCTCCCCAATGGTGAGGGCCTCTAGAGCCCTCAAAGCTCTGTGATGTATATTTACTTCTGCTGAAGATCTGTCTAATGCTGGGGACAAGACACAGTTTAAGTCCCTTCCTATGAGAATCTGCCACTTTATCTTTTTCTGCCATTAATTGCATACAGTATCTTCCTGTTCCAAGAGAACGTGTTATCGTGCTCAATGTTAGTTTAATAAATCACCTGTGGCATCCAAATAAACCTTCTAATTGATGTACTATTCTTTCTGGCCATGGCTGCATACATTCCAACATTTTGCCTAATACCTAGTTATACAGTAGATACTTGTCAATAATTATAATTTTGGATAATACATGATAGTGCTATAAAGATTAAAAATCTGTCATTCTGTTAGTCATACTGATCTAAAATATGGTAGCTGCATGAAAAGTCAAAACACTCTTCCTCTTACATGCACTCTGTTTAATGATGGCTAGTGAATGTACATTTCTAGAAAGTGTGGTGATAGATGTGGGCTTAAAGGGTTCCCCTGCAGTAGCAGCATTTTGATGGCTCCTAAACCTACACTGTTAAGACTTTAGTCACCCTATCCAAACTCTAGCATAGGGAGATCCTTATACTCATTAACAAAAAAAGTGTTCTATTAACGGGTGCTTACTGCATGGATTTACTATGTTAAGCTATTTTTTTTTTACTTTTTTTAGTTTTATAATCAAGTCAGCAATTATGAATTAATCTTTGTATTAAATGTTGAGTTCTATGAGCTTTGATATTTTTTTAAATAATTTGATTTCTTGCTGTTTGATAGTCTCTCTATGTTGGTTCCTAAATTGCAGTCTTAATTGCCATAGCTTAGTACTAGCAGCTTTGCTGTACTCATTTAAATTCCTCCCTATATTTCTGTACAAGTGTTGTTTAAGGTGGTAGGTCATTTCACAACATTTGGTATGCTACCATACAGCCTTTCTTTCTCTTAGTTAACTCTCATGCTATTATAAGAGAATAGTTTGTTTGACTGGTTCACTATGGTTGTCAGTTGTAGTGTTCACAAGTAGTGCTATTAGTGACAGGGATAGGTTTTAAGGGCAAGGAACGCAGTGACAATAGTTATCTACTTGTCACCTTATGCATGCACAACTTAAAAATGTCAAGCACTAATGCAATACAGTGTAAACAAGGCAACAGTTTCTGTAATTACATAGAAACTTAGAAACATAGAAGTTGATGGTGGATAAGGACCGCAAGGCCCATCCAGTCTGCCCATTTCTTTTCTACCTTATAAATGTGCCATCGACCCTTTGCTCTGTCAGTGGCCTATCTATTCATACTCATTTGTATGCTTCCTTATGCCTATCCCATGCCTGTTTGAAGCCCTGCACTGTATTCATAGCCACCACTTTTGTGGTAAGCCATTCCATGCATCCACCACCCTTTCTGTGAAAAAAGAATTTCCTCACATTCCCTTAATCTGCCCCCTCTCATCTCATGCTGTGTCCTCTTGTCCTGCTATTTTTCTTATATTTAAACATGTTAGACTCTTTCACCTTGTTAATGCCCTTAAGGTGTTTGAATGCCCTCGATTATATCACCTCTCTCCCTCCTTTGCTCAAGGGTATACATATTGAGCTCTGTTAATCTGTCCTCATATGTCTTCTGATGCAGTCCCTGCACCATTTGGTTGCCCTTCTCTGGACTGCCTCAATTTGGTTAATATCCTTGTGAAGGTCTTGGAAAGCCCTTATGTTACCTAAGTGACAAGTACATACTATTGTCACTGCATTTCATGCCATCAAACGTGTGAAAGCAACAAACTGACTTGGTCCTCAGCAAAATGTCACAACACCCATATTTTTTATTAAAAATACTTGGATCCTGAGGTACTGTATAGGGACCAAAAATGTAGAAGGAAAAGTTTGTAACTGCATACAATCGCCACAAGTAAAATCAAAACTGCCAAAGTCCCTTATTAAGTTAGTAGGGTTATGTAAAATATGGGAAACAAAGGCACCGAAGTTTTAGTTTAGTCAAAGAAAAAACCTCATACTTAAATAATATCAAGTGAGATGTACTCCTTATATTATTACTTAAGGTACTTCAAAATAAAATCTCAGTTAAATGCTGAATGCGGATTGCCGATGCATGTGGTAATCATCAGTCAAACATGTTCAAGAGTGAAATTCAAAAAGGAAAAATGGTAAAGTGTTTTTGCTCAAACTGTGTCATATAACAAAGTCTCTGGGTCTCAAAAAGCAAAAACATTAGATTAGCTTTTTCTGGCATATGGGAGGTATGGGGAGTGCTGTGGTACAGTGATAGTGCACAAAGTAAAGCCTCCTGTGAAAGCAACAAACTCACTTCAGTCAAGTAAAATCTAAACTGTCAGAATCCCTTATTAAGATAGTAGGGTTGTTAAATAAATGATGCAGCTTCCACTGGCGGACTTGAAAGCCTCCAGTTCCAACTTTTTATTTCTATTTTGTTCTATCTATATTTCTCTCTTACTTTTCAGTTTAAATTTAATTAAGACTTTAAAGTAACAATGAGAACAATTCCAGCAGAATATCCAGGAATCAAAGATCTTTCCCTACCCCCAAAGTCCTCTCAAGGGACTATACCTAACATACTCAACAAAAAAAAGAATGAGTTACAAACTCAGTATCTTAGACATCAATTAAACTATAACACTCAGCAAGAGAAGACAAAAGTTCAAGTCCCTCCATTTTTCAGGGAGTCCAAACAGGTCTACTACCCATAGACCAGCATAAGCAACGGAACTCATAAGAGGTAATCGCTCCAGATCTGAAGAGTATTCCATCTATGTAGCTCAATACAGTGCACCTGAAAGAGGAAAAAAAGGGGGGAGGAAAAACTCCAGTACCAGCCTTAAGCTATAAGGCAATAATTTGTAAAATTCTAACAAGAAAACAAAAATCAATCAAAATCTTTATTTATCCAGGCGGGCACCATTGAGCAAGGCTCATTTGCAAGGTGGACCTGGTCATGAATATATCAAAGTACAGTACAGAAGCAGGTATACAAAAAGCAATAATATACAAGGAAGAAAAAGCATATACAGTGTATACAGTACAGTACAAGGTTGAAATAAATAAAAAAGCAGCATTATTTTACAATTGAAGAAGTCAGCAGATGTACAATCAACCATAGGCATACAGGGGTTATAAGCAGAGAGATCTTTTGAGTGAGGCAGCCGGCAACTACACATATAGGGGAAAGAGGCCGTGTATGGGGTGGCAGGTTAGAGAGGTAAAGAAGAGGAGGGATATATTACCGGTGACTGGGGAAAAATTGAGCTAAAACCACAGAAAGTGATGATGGCTGTCGTGTACTTTTTTATTATGATAATGACAGAGGAGGGGTAGATAATTGGGACACTATTATGAATGGGGTGGGACTTTAGCCAGGCTGGAGTGGACAGGGAAGGGTGGGTGCAGCAGGAAGAGTTAATAGGGGAAAAATGAAATAAAATGACAAAAAAAAAAACTGCAGACCTACATAGACGGTAATTAGCTGGGCCAGAAACAAGGCAAAGGGAGTACCACACAGGAGAAAAAGGAAGAAAATGTGGGAACCCATCCCCAGATCAATTCTCTGGGAAACAACATCCGCTGCCTCCAAAGGATCTGCAGAGTACTATTTGAACTCTGCCATGCTGTAGCTTCAAGTAAGGTCCCCACACTTGGTCAAACAATGTAGCCTTCCCCAAAGCTCTGTAAGAGAGATGTTCTAAACCTACCAGCTTATGTAGGCTAGCCTCCCAGTGTTCTATAGTGGGGGTCAATTCCGACTGCCATTTCCTAAGTATAAGACGTTTGGCCTCTGTAAATGCTGCCACAAACCACAAAAGTAGGGGTTTACATTATGTTGAACTGAAAGTTTATTGATATTAACTAACAACAACACAGAGGCATCCTGGGGAACTGGGCATTGCATAACCCTAGAGAGCTTTTGCAGACCCCTTCCACCAGGATATTTCTTTGTCTTTACTCGCTACCACCACTCCACCCCTTCCACTTTACTCCCAACTTTACACTCCATCCTATACTCTTTTCTGGTTACTTCTATGCATAACTTAGAAATATCAAGCACTAGTTCAATACAGTGCAAACAAGGCAACAGTTTCCATACATGTCTTGGAAAGCCCATATGCTACACAAGTTGACAAGTACATAACTATTGTCACTGCGTTCCGGTATGGAGAGTGCTGTGGCTCAGTGTTAGTACAAAAAGTAAAGCCTCCTATGAAAGCAACACATTGAATCTGGTCAAGTAAAATCTAAACCATCAGAGTCCCTTATTAAGATAGTGGGTTGTGTAATAATGATGCAGCTACCACTAGTGGACTTGACTGCCTCCAGTTTCCAACTTTTTAAATTTAGTTTCATATATATATATATTTTACTTCACTACTCCACCCAAACCCTTCAACATTTACTTCTAGCTTTACACTCCATCCTATACTCTTTTTTCTGGTTACTTTTTCTTTCTTCTTTCCATTTTCATGCTACATCAAGGGTAGGTAATGTTGCAATATTTGGTATGCTACCATCAAGCCTTTCTGTGTCTTATTTAACTCTCATGGCATTATAAGGGAATAGTTTGTTTGAGTAGTTTGTTATGGCTGTCAGTTGTAGTGCTCATGAGTAGTGCTGTTAGTGAAAGAGATAGATTTTGATGGCAAGGAATGCATTGACAGTGCTGCCACTGAGAATGCTTACATATGCTAATTTCTTCTGACTTCCTGTAGGAATTTAGCACCTTTAACTGCTCTGCTATTTTCCTGACTCTCACATGTCTTGCTGCTCACTGGAGAACAAAAGAACCAAGTCAGACCCCCAAAGCATCAGATTTCACACCTTGTTGCCACAACTCGCCAGTTGCAAACTTGACTCATTTCCAGTGTACTAGAAGCCTGCCCAACAGTCATTTGTGGCCTTTTGAGGGTCTTTTGCACTGAAGAAGCCATAAAGGCAAATCCCTGGTGGCAGCACTGCAGAAGCTCCTAACCTCAGACTGACAGCCGACCCATTGCTCGGGACTGCATTGTGGCTGACTCACTCCAATTTTCTGTGACTGCGCACCACCCCTCACCCTCACCCTCACCCGTTAGTTACCTGTATTGCCATGGCTGATAGTTATGACTGAGAGAGCTACACAGGATCGTTGTTTGTTTTTCAAACTTACAGGTATCTCAAGGTAGATCTGACTCTGGTCTGACTGGCAGTTTAGAGGGACTGGGACGTATTGCTCTGTGGGAAAATAACCCAAGGCAGTGTCAGTGGCAGGCAACTAATTATTGCAGACTTGGGTTTGATTGAATAAGTCAAATAGGGCAAGGTCACAAATCATTGCTGAAGCCACATTTATTTCATGAAAATAAATGCAGTGCTCATTCCATTTACAAAATATATGACAGCTTCTCCTGATTTAAAACTGTATTCAGTCAAACCCAAGTCTGAAATGATTGATAAATGATATATCACAAGAAATCTCCAGCAGCCCTATAGTAAGCATTATTTACTGCAATGTCTACTATCATAACTGGATTAAAGGGAAAGCAAAAGTGCAGGGTTGCCCCTATAGCCTCTGTTATTTAATTTATACTTGGAACCCTCATCCAAACATTCTCAAAAATACTTCTATCTACGAGGTATCCAGGTTGGGCATCATGAAATTAAATTCACTGCTTATGCAGATGATTTGTTGATACTTCTCTCCATCTGGCTTCATCAATACCACCCTTACTGAATGAAATAGCTAGATTTAGCTGAGCTATCTAATTACCGCTGAACCAGTAAATCCTTATTTTCCCATTAAACCACAAAGTATTTAAGGACAATATTAGTCCCCTAGGCTTAGGTTGGACTCCTAGAGTATTTAGGTATTTGGGCATCAAGTTATCCGTAACCCCTCAACATGGTTTAAAGATAACCTGGACTCTCTCTACAGGTTATTATTCATGACCTTGACAGATGGTCTAAACTTCCTATATCACTATGGGGCAGGATTAACATAATTAAGATGAATGTATTTCCTAGAATTTTCTACCCCCTGTCCCTTCTCAATTATTTTATCCCTATACGCTGGTTTAAGAAATTGCACAGTATATTTACAAGATTTATTTGGGCTGATAAATATCCCCGTTTGGCTTGTTATAAACTAGCTGCCCCAAAACCTGAGCGGGGTCTGCAGATTCCCCATATAGCATTATACTATTGGGCCAGTCATCTAGTAAAATGTGTGAGATGGATATCCCTGAGCCTTGCAATGGAACAACCAGTATGGCTCAAGATTGAATTAGAAGCAATTAAAGCTAAATGCCTGGACCCCTTAACCCTATTTTACCTCAAATTGTCTCATGTAAAGATGGCTGACTGTACCACAGTAGGTATCTCCTTAAGAGTTTATGCAGAGTTATGTTTATTTCTTCAGTATTCTCCTTAGACTGATTTAGCTCAGTCTATTTGGAACTCCCCATCTTTTACTATTAATAGAAAGCAGATTCCCAGTAAGTGGTTGCCCCAATTAGGTGATGGAAAACTGCTTTCCTTGGTGGATGGGGAGGAACACTGGTTGTCCCCAGGTGGAATTATCGAAAAGTTTCTCATTCCAGTCTCATCTCACTTTAAGGTCATGCAGTTAAGACACCTACTCACAATAGTCCTAGGGAATACCCCCCCTTCCCAGAAGGTGTCAGCCTTGATACCTGAAATATCCCTATTGTCTGGATCTTCAGGCACTGTATTTAAGTTATACAGAGTGTTGTATTATAAAAAATATGGGGACACCTTTGGACCTACTAGACTCTGGAACTCACTTCTCCCTCAATACCAGTTGGAATGGCAATCTCTATGGAGATCCTGTCATAAATATGTTTCCCAAGATAGACTGCATCTCATGCAATACCATATATCACACAATATGTACTTTACCCCTGTTGAACTAAAAAAATGGGGTTTCTCAATTCTAGTACATGTACTAAGTGCATGCAAGAAGAATGACACTCCTTCATATGTTTGGTCCTGTCCCAAAGTTTCCCCTCTATGGAATTCAATTAAGATGTCTCTGGATCCCCTGCTAGGCCTTCAGGAGTACTTTATTCCTAGGGGACATGTCCCTGGTTAGAGTTAGAATCAGGAAATTTCATATCTTCATGATTGCTCTTTCTGTTAAACTAATTTTACGTCATTGGAAGGACCAATCCACCCCATCTTTCCAGGAGTGGTTGCATGAAATCATTGCTAATCTCCGAACAGAAAAGGCGATTGCAAGTCTTAATAATAGACTAGCAGCTTATAGTAAAATATGGGATCCCGCCATTCCTTACTCTCATTGTCTCACTGATTATACCACACCTCAGTCCTACTCATATGTCTAATGGAAATATTTACTGCACTTTAGGGTGATATAGTCTTGTTGCTGCTGTAGGGGGTGGGGTGGGTGAGCTGGGCTGGGCAGTTCTTACTGTACATGTGGTTTGTCAAACCTTGTTCTGCTGTAACTGCCCTTTACAAAGGAAATGTATCAAAGAAAATAAATAAAGGAAAGCAAAAGTGACAATGTCCTGAGGCACATGTCTTTGACAGGTCCCAGAAGTTGAGCAAACTTTCAATTAAAAAAATGAAATCCTAATTGCTGTTTGCAAAGTTATGCTGCTTGGAATATCAGAACATGTTACTTCTTTACCCAAATAATGAGACTGTAAACTCAATTTTTATCAAGCGTTTTGCCTCCATACGGGCACATTCTGCATCTCTGTCAGATCTCTTGGTTGCTAATGACTTTCTGGAATCACTCATTGCCCTTTTTGCTATCAAACCAGTGGTGATGATTCACATGGAGTGGTGCCTGACAACCAAGATGTTCTTGCTTTCAAATTAAATATTGGATTTTAATGGTTGTTTTTAGTGCTATTCAGAGTTGCAGAAATGTCCTTACACATTTGGGGGGTGATATATAATGCAAGCAGTTTCGAATATTAGCTCATGCAGGTCATTATGTACTGGATGCACATGTTGGTTTTACTAGTTTAAAATATATGGCTGCATGGAGGGAGGAGAAATGTCCAGAAAATTAGGATGTTTAAACCATAGGTTGAAGTATGAAATGTGTGTGTGCGTCCGTGTGGGGGAGACATCTCCACTTCGGCTGAATCAAGGGAGCCAGTCAATACTTTTTGAGTTTGATGGAATAGTATCCTTGGTTTTTACTTCCAACAATGATTAACTCTCCTAAGCGTAGAAGCTAATTCTTAATCTCAAGTGTTTGGTCTGTTAGTGTTAGTTTTAGTTTTTTTTTATACTAAGGGGTTTCAGAGGGAATTATTGACAAGTTTTACTGTCGATGCCTTTATTTCCCCAACCAGGACCCAATTTGGTTAAGGCCTTTTAATTCTATTTATTTTTAAAGGTTATTGTTATTAATGGGTGTGAAACCATATTTTCCATTTTTGTACTCTGACTTCACTTCCTAGATTTCAGAAAATCCCATCAAAAATCCAGCATAGGTTTATTTGGTTATCAATTCATGCTGCAGAATTCACTAAAATACCACCAACAGCTTTATCTGGTTCAAGGTCAGTTGGCTGTGTCTAGTGCACTACCCAATCAACAAAACGAAATAATTAAAAATAAAAGAATATTATGTCTGACGGATATCTATTATGTCAGAGGCAGTATAAGCGCAGTGGTTTGAGGCTCTGAGCTGCAAACCTTGAGACCTGTGTTTGAATCCCACAGCCCATACTTGCATACTGTGTGACCCTGATCAAGTCACTTAACTTCTCTGTGCTCTCAGGTCACACCTGGAAACAAGCTTTAGCTTAGTGTGCGTTTTGTGGTTAAGCAACCCCCCACCCTTTTGAATAAATTCTGCAGAAAATGGATAAGGCTTAGACATAGTAGTCTGTGAATCCCCAGCCTTGCCCTTCCCTGGGGGTAAGATGGGTGGGTTCACTACCATGCTAAAGCTTCATTTTATTTCATTTTATTGATAGGATAAACCATCGAGCAAAGCTTGATTATAATGCTGTCCATAGGTTTCACCTAATCAGCAACAAAGAATATGAAGTTTCACAGTTTACAAAATGTACTGTAAATCAAAAGGTAAAAAAAAGTACACACTTTACATAAAGGATGGCATCAATTTCATGTTATGTAAAATTTACTAAGAGGAAAATCCTTCAGTGGATTGACTATATCAAATTATGCAGAATGTTTACATGAATTTTTAGATTTTTTGCAAATTTCTGCAATTCTAAATATATGCATAAAAATCTGTACATCACATATGTAATGAGGAAATTAAGATTTGTTTTCCTCATTTTCTTTAGCTAACATGTTCACACAAATTCTGGAAATTTATCAGGCATTCTCCACAATACAGAAAGTATATGATGGCACGTATAGAAATTTCAGGTCAGTTGTAATTAAAATACGCTTCACATAGGGTAAAAGATGCATTTTCTGACCAAGTTCTTAGATTCTAAAATAATGTTTTACTTCATTGCCTATGTGATGGTCAAGGCACCCCAGTGGGCCTCTCTCTGTCATAAGCCTTTGCCACTAGTACCATCTGGAGCAGCGTCACAACATCAAAGTTCCCTTTTTAACAAGATCACAAACCCTTGTACTCTGATAACCCTTTTCCACCACCTTCTAACCTTTAGACTCCCTACATGAGGGTCTTTGCTTTGTGTAGGACACTCTACGAGTAATTGATGAATATTTCTGATATATATATATATATATATATATATATATATATATATATATATATATTGTCAACATTAAATAAAACGGATTTAATAAATAAAATTGAACAATATGTAGTTCTGATAAACAGAACATAGAACTACTCTACTTTAAAATACCATCAGCTTTTTACAAGTATCTCATTGAAAAGTCTGCCAAAATTCAGTTGAAAAACTTAGAAGTTCATATGTCTGTCTGGATGCCTAACTATCTAACCTTATTGTTGGGTTCCTGGGCAAGATACAAGAAAATGTCAACATGCCTTCTTTGGGATCACACCTCATGAGCAATTGAACTGTCATTAGTCAGATCTGTCCTGAAAGGTGATTTTGAAATACATTGACAAAATCACCTTTTGATCAGAGTCAAACATTTTCTCTGTCCTTGTTCATGAGATGGGGTCATAAGAAGGCTATACTGAAAATTTGATGTAAAAATAAAAAAAATGTTGTGAGCCTATGTTGAATTTTGCAAATGCAGCCTCGTAACTTTAGTAATTTTCAATATTTTTACCCAAAATTTACAGCATAACAATATCTTTACAGCACCTCATGAACATGACAGTTGTCAATTTTCAAATCCTGGTCAAAATGTTTTGTTTTTTTTTTTCACATCCCAAGAGTTGATTTCATGGTCCCTGGTTGAAATCACCTTTTATGCTGGATTTGAAAATGTTGGCTGCCCTTGTTCATGAGGTGTGGTCATTAAAAGGCTATGTTGGAAATTTGGCATAAAAATAGTAACAAACAACAACATTTCAACCCTATGTTGCATTTTGCAAATGCAGGCTTGTAAGTTTGGTAATATTTAATATTTTTACCCCATATTTTCAGCACAGCCATTTATTTACAGCACCTCATGAATGTGACAGCTGTCATTTTTCAAATACATGGATACATAGATGCATGGATACTGTCAGCAGATAAGGGCCTATGGCCCAACTAATCTGCCTATTTGAGCTCGTAAGATCACTAAGTTTTCTAAAGTCTGTTCCACTTACCCCTGACCTCCAGGATTCTCTTATGTATAGCCCATGCATTCTTAAATCCCATGATTGTTTCAGCTCCCACCATTTCCTCGGGTAGGGAGTTTCACTTGTCCACCACCCTTTCTGTGAAGAAATTCTTCTTCACATTTCTTCTGAATCGCCCTACCTCCAACTTCAACCCATGCACACTAGTCCTGGAACATCTTTTTCGCTGGAAAATAGTGTTTTCCTGCACCCTGTTCCTCCCCATAAGGTACTTGTACTGTATTTGTCTATCATACCCTTCTCTGCTCCAGGGAGTACATATTCATGTCCTTCAGCCTGTCCTCATAGGACTTGTGATGCAATCCCTGTACCATCTTTTTTGAGCTCCTCTGAACCTTCTCCACCCTATGTCTTAATGTAGGTAAGGTCTCCAGAACTGGACACTGTTCTTCAGATGGGGCCTCACTAGTGTCTTGTATAGTGGAATTATGACCTCCCTTTTCCTGCTGGTGATGCCCCTGCCTATGCATCCCAGCAACCTATTTCCTTTACCTGCCACCTTGTTGCACTGTTCCCCTACCTTGAGGTCATCAGAGATGATAATCCCAAAGTCCCTTTCCTGCTTGGTGCATCTTATATCCTCAGCTGATATGTTGTTCCAGGGTTTTGTGCCCCTATATGCATTATTTTGTACTTTTTGTGTTAAATTTTAACTGCCAAACCCTTTACCATTCTTTAAGCTTCTGCAGGTCCCTCCTCACTCTGTCTATACCTTCTGGCATGTCCACTCTGTTACAGAGCTTCGTGTTGTCAGCGAGCAGAGAAATTCTGCCTTCTAGGTCCTGTGCAATGTCACCAATGAAGATGTTGAATAGTACCGGTCCCAGCACTGATCACTGCAGCACCCCTCTGGTCACTTTTCCCTGTGTGAATTGACAGCCATTTACCACCACCCTCTGTGTCCTCCTGCCACACAGCCAATTACCCACTCACCACACTACTGTCCTGCCCACTCCCATATATATAATCCCCAGTTTGTTTAACAGCCTTCTATGCAGCACAGTGTCAAAGACATTGCTGAAGTCCAGATAGGTCATGTCCACTGCCCTCCCCGATCCACATCCGTTGTCACCCAGTTGAAAAATTCAATGAGGGTGGTCTGGCATGACCTTCCCCTGGTGAAACCATGTTGCCTTTTGTCCTGTAGTCCATTGGCAACCAGATATTCTACCAGTATCTCATTCAATAGTGCATCCATGATCTTCCCCACTACTGAGGTCAGGCTGACTGATCTGTAGTTCCTCCCTTCCTCTTTGTTCCTGCTTCTATATAAGGGGACTACATCTGGTCCTCCAGTCTTTTGGTACCTCCCCTGTTTCCATTGGTTGGCTAAACAGGATTGTCAGAGGTTTAGCCACCATCTCTCTTAGTTCCTTTAGGACCCTGGCATGCACCCCTTCTGGCCCCATTGCTTTATCAACTCTTATTTCTTCCAATTCCTTTAGGACCTTTTCCCATATAAAGGAACTTGTGTCCATTTCTGTGCCCTTCCAACCACTTGTACTCCCTTCAGGTCCATTATCCTCTCCATCCTCAGTAAAACTGAGCAGAAATATCTGTTCAGTTTGTCAGCTTTACTGTTGTCATCCTCCATGCTGCCCTGTCCTCCCTCTTCAGTCTTACTATCCTTCCCTTCACCCTACTTTTTTCACTTATGTACCTGTGAAAGGTTTTGTCTTCTTTAGCCACAGATTTTGTGATGCACTCTTCTGTCTGAGCTTTGGCTTCCCTTACTGACCTCCCTGCCTCCCTTTGCTTCTACTGGTACTTCTCCTTATCTCTTTCTGCCTGTGTCTTTTTGTATTGCCTGAATGCAATCTTTTTGTCTTTTTCTTTCTGTGCTCCTCCTTGGAAAACTATAATGGCCTCCTTTTCCTTTTCCCCTTGCTAACCTGCTTAACGCATAATTGTGTTTCTTTTGTAATCCCTGTTTTAAATATTGTCCACTGTTCCTACACCCTGATTCCTTTCTCTTCTCTGTTAGTGCCTCTTTCAAGCAGGTCAAAATCTGGGATCCTAAAATCCAGGATACTTATTTTTGTGTGGTTTGGTTCTGATCCTTCTGTGATTTTAAGTCACTGTTCCACAGGTGCTCCCCAACTATTACCCCTATCACACTGCCCCCGTTTGTGAGTATGAGGTCCAGTATTGCCTTCTGCAGAGTTGGTTCCATGACCAGTTGCTTAAAGAAGGCACCCTCAAGGGATTCAAAGATAAATCTTCTCCTAGTTGATGCTGCTGCTGCGAGTCTCCAGTCCACATCTGGAATATTGAAGTCTCCAACCAGCTCCACCTTCCACTTGTCTGCCATCTGTTGGATGGCTAGCATTAACTCACTGTCTGTCTCTTCCTCCTAGGCTGGTGGTCTGTAGACCACCCCGTGAGAATGGCTGGCCATGTTTTCTTTTCCAGTTTATCCCACAGTATCTTTCCCCCATTTTATTCCTCCTGGATCTCTGTGGCTTTTATGCCATCTTTCACATCCTAGCCAAAATGTGCTTTTGCATCCCAAATGGTGATTTTATATTCCCTGTGCAAAATCATCTTTATGCCAGAAGTTGAACATTTTCTCTGCCCATCTTCATAAGGCAGGGTCATAACAAGGCTATGTTGAAAATGTGGTGTAAAATATTACAAAACAGCAAATGTATGCGCTTACATTACATTTTGCAAATGCAGACTTGCAACTTTGGTAATTTACAATATTTTAATCCCAAATTCCTCAGCTGCAGTCCTATCAGCTTGGGCCAGAGTTTATTGCTTTGTGCCATGGTGCCTGGCATTATTCCTTGTACAGTTAAGGGATCTGGAGTAAACCCTACGCTGCCATTTCCTTGTTGAGATGAATTGTTCTCAGTCATACTCATTTTCTTATTCTTATGTTTAGCATATTATTTTTTCCTGCACTTGCCTCATGCCTTACAGAGGCATCCTGTCATACCCCTCATTGAAACTAGTACTGACCTCATCAGCACAAGATTCAGAAGAACTGGAAGTGCCATAACCATTATGTGGGACATAGCATGGGCTGTCCTATTCCCAGTCCCCACTACCACCAACATCTATATCAGCATTCATTGCCTCAGTGTCTGAGCTTATATTTGAGGAGGATGCCTCCTTGCATGCTGCTTTAGCAGCTGGAAGTATCCTCCTGGCACATATGACAAACATTCAGTACCTCTGAGTAACTCCAGTCAGTTCTTTCTGAAACTCTACTATCATTTCATTGCTAACATGCTTTTTTGTTTATGAGATTTAGTGCCAGTCCTGGTGATGTTGTTGTTGTTGTTGTTGTTGTTGTTGTTGTTGTTGTTGTTGTTGTTGTTGTTGTTGTTGTTGTTGTCACTGTAGTGATATGATTCATATTGTCCATATCATTAACAGTTGCACATGTTTCTTTGTTTCTATGTCCAGTGTCACTTCTCACCTTCACCATCCCATGCCAATAAATGCATGGGATCAAGTGGCACCCTTTCTTCACTGTGCCCATGTTAAGCAGTCCCTGGCCTCTTGTGGCACTCTTCAAGCCTTGTCCAATGCCATGTAGCCACTGGCATCCAAAGGCACCCTCCTTGCCCTGCCCCAAGCTGAACAGGTCTCTGACTGCAGTGGCACCCCTACAGCAAAACAATTAGTCCATTCCTAGCATCCAGTTGCACACCCTCTTTCACCCTTCCCCAGTTATCAAGTGCATGTCTACTTTCTGTCATGCTGATGTGGGCTGGCTGACATGGTGAGTAGAGGGTCTAAGCTTTCTAACCATTGCTGTATCAGGCTGACATTTGGAGAATGAGTCAAGTGTGGAGAGAGGTGAGGGTGGTGGGTACTGAGTAGGGGGGATGGGAGTAGGTACAGAAACTGTATCTGTGCCCAGGTGATGAGGGATGCCATTAGACTACCAGAGACAGAGGCAATTATTAATAAAGTATATGCATGGTCATCAGGTGGTCATTGAACCATAACACTGCCAGGGATAGGGACAATTATTATTACACAGTGCAAGTAGGCATCAGTGGTGAGGTGACACTACACAAAGTAGGAAGCAGCACACTCAAGATAGGATAAGAACAGCCACAAACTAAAGTAGTTGCATATTCATAATTTTTATTGGTTAAAACAGCCTGTGCAGTAACTCACAATAACAGTGGTACCTACACCATGGTGCCCCAGTGCTTCACCATGTAAGACTTCATCAGTTTGTTTTGTTTTCTGGTGAGGTGACACTAGACAGCCAGTGACAGTAGAAATTAGTATTACAGTTTATGGAGGGACATTGGAAAGAGAGTAGGCCCACAGACTGCCAGAGATATTTTTAACTTTTTATTATGATATCATGGATATCAGGTAGGGGAGGTCACTAAACTGCTAGGGATGTTTTTAAAGTATTGGAATATCAAATTAACATTGGGGAGTGGGAGGTGTGCTGACTAGCCATGAACAATGAAATCTCATGCTGTCTATCAACTACTTGGGGATTGAATGGGGGAGGGCAGCTGAGGCTCTGCACAATGCCTCCACACATTCATACACAGCAGTGTTCTGCAGAGACTCTAACTGTCACTTAAGGACATACAAATGGCTCCTTAGTGCACTGCATATTATGTATGGTCAGTAGCATGCTGGCCATGGAATATGGCTCACAGGAAAAAAGGTGCTATACATTTGGGATGTGCATTCACTCTTTTCTCTTGAGAGTCAGTTTCCTGCAGGGGACTGTGCTACCACCGCACATAGTCACTATGAGTGGTGCTAACATGGCCCACTATTCAGACAGGCAGCATATGCAAGACAGGGTATGCTACCTGTCTGAGTATGGCATCCTGACTGGCCACGTGCCATTTCATGTGTACCATTAATGATTGTGTGGTGCATATGGCCAGTTTTGAATATGGGGACCAGAGCCAATAAGCATAAGTAACTAGATACAATATGGCAGTATCAAGCATAACAAATTAAGCAAACAGTATCATTGAAGCACAAAAAAGTGCATAAGCAATAGCAGCCAAACAGTCAGTCATATCCTGGGGATGAAGGGCTACCTCCCATCAACCATTTATTAATCCTAGAAAAGGACCAGCTGTGAGGTTGTTATTGTGATTATAACTGCACTAATAAAACTACTTTTACAGTTGTTATACTTTCTTTGTAATTTTTGTTGTGGTAAGTTCTGTGAAGTGAGTGGTATAGCATGACACATCTTAACATTGATACTGTGTGTGGATGGCAGGTGGAGTGATCATTTCATAGGGTTTAGTTGTTAATCCAGTAGTCCATCATAAGCAGGGTTCAGCTCGTGAATATGTAATTAGACATATACAGTAGGGCCAGATTTTCAAAAGCCCTCTGTATATCTGTGCCAGTTTGTAGTATGCTTTTAGTGCAATTGTACAATTTGTGGCAAAAAAGATAACATTAATGAAGGATAAACTTTTCTTGTCACAAGTGCTGTAATTTTCACTTAGAACATGATGCATGCATCAGAAAGATGAAGCATGCATCATCTTTTGCTGTATAGCAGGTAAACTGTCGTAAATGTAACACTTTGGCACATTTACACTGATATAGTTGGAGCCTATAATCATAAATTACACCTTCATCAAGGGTTCGGAAAATTCTGCCAATACTTTGTGATACAAACAGGGAGGAGTTGCAGAATGCAGAGGCTGCAAAAATAGCAGCAGCCGTAATTTGTCTGAGGTCATCCTCCCAGGACCTGGGAAGGAGGAGGGAGTGGGAAGATAGATGTGGTCTCAGGGGGATAAACAGAGTCAGGGATTTAATATGGGACCACCAGGGCCTCTCACTGGGGGTCATATCCTGCTGGGGATGGAGAAAGTGCAATTTCTAGTGACATTAGCTAGCAGTCCCTCCTCTTTCTCCTCTAGCCAAGCCAGGTAAGTGCCTAGTAGGCCGAGGGGCTTGTCAGGCCAGGGGGCTGGGGCAGACAGGGCAATGGGGGAAAGATGAACCCAGCACTCTTCAATGACTTATGGTTATTCTGTGCAAGTTGCCCCATCCAGCACCGTTTTCAAGTCAGTCTTTAAAAAAAAAAAAAAAACTACAGGGAGCAAATGAGCAGAAGCACCATTTGAATTAGCGGTGCTCCCACAACGTGGGTTACCTGTGCAGTGGTGATATGGTCCTGATGTCCCAGTGTATCTGACGGGTCCTGGTGTGGCTTGGTCCCTTAGCTGATCACTCAGAAATCCAACAGGCAGGGATGCGCTGGATCGGCACGGTTGCTCACGGCACTTGATGCAGGGTTTGGGGACTCCTGCAGTTATGCAGCTCCATGCATTGGGACGGCCTTCCTGTGGTGGATTCTGGGTCAGTGGAGGTGTTTGGTTTCCAGTCGCACCACAGTGCTCGGCAGGGGGCAGGCAGGTTCTCCCAGATATGCAGGGTAATCCTTGGGAGGCTCCTCTGTCCCTCAGTAGTGTGCCTGGATGGGCAATTCCATATTGGCCCAAAGCAGGGTGAGTCAGGATCTCCTGGAGTGCTGCCAGCTGGTGGCAGGTGGATTAAGCCAGTAATAACCATCTGAGTGGGTGGCGTTGGTCTTCCATGCAGTTGAAGGGATGCAGTCTTGCTGTATGGTTAGGGGGATCTCCTGTTCAGAGTTTGCAGACTCTGGGATTGGTCTCGGGAAACTTGCCCTGGCTCCAATTGACTGGCAACATCTCAAGAGACTCTTGGTGGCCATCTTGGGAACAGCACAGAGCTGAGTGGCGGCTGGTCCTTTAGGGATTTCTCAGAGCCTCATACGGATGGCATTTGTGTTGTTAAATAAAACATATAAACAATAAAAGATCAATAAATAAATACTAACCAAGCCCCAGGGGAATTGGGAGCGGGAAGGACTGGCATAGGGCTGCTATCCAGGACACTGGGGGGTTGCGCAATCAGGGATCAAGGCTGGGTGACAGCCTAGCAATTATCTCTGGCATATGAGTGTAGATTCCCACAATCTCCAGGGGTGCAGGGTAGCTAGGGGATCCCTTGCTATGCAGAATGGTTCAGCCCATAACTTTTACAGTTAATATGGGCTATCCAAGAGAAAAAAACAGCTGGGGATAAAAAAAAAAAAGGAAATATATATTAAAAAGTAAAGGGGGATCCACGCATGCACATAGGCCTCATGCATAACGGGGATCCCCCCAGCCAAGGGCATCTGAGGCAACAGAATGAAGCCTGGGGTCAGGGAAAAAGATGAGTACTGAGAGGCATTGGAGACTTGGGGGGGATTGCATCAGCCACAGGGAGTCATCCTTCACAAAGGGGGATAAAGGGGGTAATCAAAAAATTAAAAAATTGGGGGAAGAGAAGAAGGGCAGTTCCCTATATCTGCCATGGCCCAATAGTGTGATGTGTTGGACCATTTAAGGGCTGGCAGTATAGCCTAGAGGTTAGAGGAATGAGGTGTGAACAAGCTTGATACATCCAGCAGACCAGACCTGAGTTTGATTCTCACAACCTCCACTTCCATACTGTGTGACTTTGAGCAAGTCACTTAACAGCCCAATGCTCCCATGTCACCCCTGAAAACAAGCACTTGTGCCTAGTGGGCCTACCCGGTTACCAAAGACTAAAATAAATGAATAAATAAAATAAATTAACCAGTCTCTTGGGACGGGGGGCTTCCAGTGTTTTACAGGTAGCATGCCAGCCCGCAAGAGGAAGCCATCAGCGAAGGCCACAGAGGGCCTGAAGTCTCATCTATGGGAGATGTATTTGGAAGAAAGGGGCAGCATGGTTAGAAGCTTGCTTGGAAGGACTGGATGGCCCATCAATGTCAGCAGCCAGGGGAGGGGTGTTCTCAAAGATGTGGCAGGTGAAGGCCCGGGTGCCAAGGTACCCAGGACACCTGGGGCAGATTAGAAGCATACTGAGGTAAGGCAGCTGAGAGATGGTGATGCTTCAGGTACTTGACATACCCTGGGTGGCACAGAATGGGAGTAGGATGGGCCTGGGAGCATGAAGGGAGGTACAGGTAGGACTCCCCAGGCAGTGGGATGCCACCGGGGGTGAAAGGGTCCTGGGGCCCCTGACAGGTGGCTTAGGAAGATGGAATGGAAGCTAAACTCGGCAGGCTTCTGGACCTAATGGTGGTGATATTGGATAAAGCAGGAGCGAAGGACTCAGCCACAGGCCAGTCGCCTTGGCTACCTCTGAGTCTTCTCCTCCACCCGAGTTCCTACGCTGGGTTGGACAAGAAGTTGAGGTCAAAGCTGATGGGCAAAGTTAGACAGCAGATCTGGAATAGGGAGTATGTGGACACGTTCTCCATGTTTAATGGGCCCATCGGCGGGGAAGAGAAGAAGAAGGGGGAGGAGTTCAAAAATTGCATTGTAGCCTTCACCGTCTCTGTGGGTACTATTCTGCAGGTGGACAAGGACCAAGGGCTGGGGTTATACACCTACCAGAACAGAATCACTTTCATGCACCACAGGAAGGGAGGGGTAGCATGGCTGGAGTATGACGAAGAGTTTAGGTGGAGGAGGTAGGAAGACAGTACCCACAAGGGGGGGGGCAGTGAACATGACACTCTTGGTGGCCGTCATGCTTGGGGAGGTATTGCACACTGACAGTGGCTTGCCACTGCAGTTGATCCAGCCACAGAAGGTGGAGTGAGGCTCTACCCTGACTCAGGCATGCTACACTTACAACCAGGCAAAGTGCTCCTGGGCAGAGTGCTGTTTTTAGAACATCTGCATGTTCTGTGGACAATACCCCCTCATCCAGTGTGTGTCTCCATAGTCCCTGAAAGGGGGAGTTAGGGGAGGGAACAAGAAGCCAGGGAAGCCACAAGGCAACAAACCTGCCTACCCCATTAAGGGCAGACAGGATTAGCCCAATCCAGACAGGGGGCTGCAAACCTCTAGGAGGTAGGATTCATGGTGGGTTTCAGGCTCCAATACGAAGGCCCAAGGGGGGCCATGAAGCGGGGAACCTGAAATCCATGGGATCATCCACAGGTGGTCCAGGGGAAACTGAAGGAGAGGTGGCTTGGGAGGGTTAGCAGGCCATTCAGCACCCCACCATGAATGTCACTTCTGGTATCACCCATTGGCCTAGTACCAGAAGAGTGCAGGGGAATTCAGAATGATAAATCACTTGTCCTACCTAGAAGGTGACTCTAGTCAATGATCACACTGACCTGCATTATACAGCAGTGCAATATGAATCATTCAATAGGGTGATAGAGGTAGTGTGCGGGGCAGGTCCCTGAGTGTTTATAGCAAAGGCAGACATAGAGTCAGAGTTCAAGTTGCTTTAAATCCACCCAGATGACAGGGAGCTGCTGGGCATGAAGTTTGAGGGGCAGTACTATGTGGACAATTGCATGCTGTTGGGGTGCACGTAGGCGTGCATGGTATTTGAGAAATTCAGTTGCTTCCTTCTTTGGGTGACACAGAAGCAGTCGGGTAATCAGGCGGTGGTCCACTACCTCAATGACTTTTTGTTTGTCAGGCCAGAGGAGATGACGGCCTGCGAGAACATGTTGGCCACATTTGTGGCAATCTGTCAGGATTTTGGGGTGCCGCTACCACAAGTGAAGGATGAATCCCCGAAGAGGGTCTCAGTCTTTTGGAGGATTGAGAGTGACACCACCAACAGGCTCTGGCACTTGCCTCAGGACAAGGTTACTTTGCTCAGGCGCATGGTGAACTCCATGGTGGGAGCCTGGAAGGTAACTTTGTGGCAGTTGCAACAGCTGGTGGGACACCTCAATTCTGAGTGTTGGGTCATCCTCATGGGGTGCACCTTTTTACAGTGCATGACCAAGCTGGGGAAAGGGTGTTCCAAACCACACCATAGGCTGCAAGTGATGGAGGGATTCCAGGAGGATTTACAGGTGTGGAGGGTCTTCCTCAGTCACTTCAATGGAATGGCATTGTGGCAGGCCATTGAAGGGGGTCAACCACTCCAACCCTTCACAGATGAGGCAGGAGGCTTGGGGTTTGGGGTTTGGGGCATATTTCCAGGGGCAATGGTGTGTGGATAGCTGTCCACCTGTGTGGACGGAGGCAGATTTGCACACCAACATTATACTGATGGAGTTCTTCCCCATAGTGATAGAACTGTGCTTATTGGGGCTGCAACTGAGGAGCCGAAGGTCCTATTCAGTCAGGTAACATGGGGTGGTACACGTCATCAATGAGCAGCTGGGGCTGAAGGCCCCAATGGGGGACTTGATGCACATCTTCCTTCTAAAATGTTTACTGTTGAACACCACATTCAATGCCATGCACATACCTGGTGTTGACAATGGAATTGCTGATGCTTTATCTCATTCACAGTGCTGAAGTTTTCAAGAGCTGGCTACAGCAGCGGAAAAATGTCCATGGATGGTACCACCATCCTTGTGGAGGGTAGTGACATCTTGACTTGGAAATGCATATAGGTACTTCTATTCCACCGAGGACAAGGGAAGTATACAGGAAAGGGGTAGAGCATTACCTGGGAGTGCTGGCACAGCAGGGCTGGCCGGAGGATTGGTCCATCCAGTGGAACAGCCATGCAAGTATATCATGCTGTCAAAGGAGAACAGGATCACACTGGGGGTGGTGGGCAGGGGCCTCACTGGCTTGTCTTGGTTCTCCAAGGCTCTGGAGGTCATGACAATATGAAGACTTTCAAGGTGAGGAATGTGCAAGAAGGGTGGGGGAAGTTGTTGGCTTCTCAGCAGACATGAGGTGCCCCATCACTCTGGCAATCCTTGAAAGCATCTGGGGGGTTCTTCCAAGGGTTTTTCTGGACCCCGTTTGAGGCACTGTTATTTGACACCTTGTTTTTGGTGGCCTTTGTGGGCATTTAGATTATCAGAGCTAACAGCCCACCCAATCTATGAAGATCATCAGGTTGGAGTTAAGGGATGTTATAGCAACTGAGTGGCATGTGGGTGAGGCTTAGGAAGGATAAAATGGAGCAGGAGTGGAAGGACCACTGGTGCTTAGTGGGAAGCATCTGGGGTCTATTGAAAGGTCCAAGACAGGGTGCGGGCATATGATTGCAAACTCCAAAAGGTGTGCATTCTTTCAGTATGCAGGCCTGTCATGGCCTATCAGTTGAGAACTATTCTGGCCGGAGCAGTGCAGATGGTAGGGTTAAACCCAAAGGAGTTTGGGAACACACTCATTTAAGATCAGTGAAGCCATGAATGCCAGGAGCTTGGGGTGGGCAGATGGACAGATCCAGGGCAGGGGCACTGGAGGCCACAAGCGTTCTTAAAGTAATGGCCCATATATTTGCAATAACAGCATTTGTTTCTTCCAGGGTCCCCGAGGTCAGTGCTCAATCTGGATTGGTGGTCAGCCTTCATACAGCAAGTGGCAGCAAAATGGAAGATGGGGCATGGAGGTAGCCCAGAGGAATGGTCATCTGAGGGCCCTATCAATGCTGGGATCAGACCATATAAGCTGGGATGAGTTTCCCCTTGCTGATGGAGGAAAGGTGGACCACTGTATCCCATAGATGTTGATGGTACATCTGAGGGAAAGATTTGGGAAGCCGGAAGATGGTGGACTTGCTGCTGACTTTGATGGAGGACTTTCAAACCATTAGGGAGTGGTGGCCACATGCCACCCTCATCTGGTCCCAGCTGATCCAGAAGTCCAGATGGCCAAACAGGGAGGGGATGGCCTCTCTCAACAGGCCTGCATTTGGATCAACAGGGAGATGAGGGCGGTCATGCAGGTGCAGGGAGGGCCATGGTGAAACATAGTCAGATTCAGGCATCTGGTCAAATCATGATGGCTGAGATGGGATGTTTGACAAAGAAGGGGTTAGAGTTGTGGCTAGGGGCACTTGAGTAGGTCTTGGAGGAATTTGTTGAGCAGGCAGCTTGGGGAGTCCAACGTTGTCCGTCCTGTGGCATCTCGGGAGTATCACTATGAGATTGAATAGTGGTAAGGGTGCAATGATGAGCCAAGTTCATCTGAAGGGCTTGAGACCCCCCTGGTTGGCATGGAGGTGAAATCAATAACCTCGACCCAGGAGGGGTCATGGTCCACCCTGCAAGCAGGTACATTTATACTGCAAGGCTAATGGCACCTGACAGGGGCAGCCAAGCAGCCCTTGGCCATTATGGCCATGGACAGTTGATCCTCGGATGCATGCACTGCTTTTGATCTGGAATGTTATTCAGTAAATACATAACTGTGCCATTTCCTCCAAGACATGTGTCAATGTTTTCTTTCCAGGAAAGGGATATGGAGGATAGCAGATAATGCAGAGGCTGTAACAGATGGAAGCAGCTGTAATTTGTCTGGGCCATCATCCTGGACCTGGGGAAAGATAGAGATGGTGCCAAATGGGATAAGATGTTACACTACACTTTGTTTCTAGATACCTAGAATGAAAACTACCCATGGTACATCTGCAATCAATTTTTCACTCCCATCCTTATGGAACACTATACAAATCTCACTTAAGCTCTCTTCACTACCAAGTCTATTCACTTTCAAAGATCTGTTATTCAAATATCTGAGGGAAACCTGCAGCTGTTTTAGGCATCCTTGAGGCCTCAGCCTCTGGCTGCTCCACGTTTCTAACCTAATAGAATGCCACCCAACTCACATCCCTTTCATGGGAAACCCAGCACCTCTAGCTTTTCTCCACCTTCCTTATATCCACTCCCCTCCTCCCTAGTGCACTAATGTTCCTTCTGCCTCTCCAATATATCCTCATGAAGGCACTAGTCTCCATTTAGTAGTGCTATCCTGGTTTACCATCTCCCCTCTCCTATGAGATATATTCCGAATTGTACCTGTGAGACCCAATGTTAGACTTACGTTGGTCTGTATCGACCTTTACCTGTATTATGCTGTTGCTTCCAATTCTTTGCAACTATGTCTATGTATTGTATTGTTTTTTGTCCAGGATCACTTTGGAAATTAGCTTGCTCAATGGTGTTGATGCCTGGTTTAATAAAGTTGGATGGATGGATGGATGGATGGATGGATGGATGGATGGATGGATGGATGGATGGATTGATTGATTCAGAGTCCAGGGATTGAATATATGGGACTACCAGGACCTCCCACTGGGAAGGGGGATCACACCCTGGGGAAAGGAGAAAGAGGAATTTCTAGGATGTTAGCCAGCAGTCCCTTTCTTCTCTTGCCCTGCAAGGAATCACTTACCTGCACCCGCCCATATGGGGCTAGGCAGTAAGGGCCCCTCTTTTGACCCAGTATGGGTGACCACACTAGGGGTAAGGGAGTGACTTTTCCCAGTTTTCCCTGAAACAGGGTTTTTCCTGGGTTTTTCACCTCCTCCAAAAGGGTGTAAAACTGAGTCAGATGCAGGAGAAGCTAAATAAGCAAGAATAAATAGTCAGGGTACAGGTGGATGTCAATATGTCACAATCATGGGGGTGTCTCAGGAGGATCACTATGAGATAGAATAGTGGTAAGGGGCAGTGATGAGTCAAGTTAATCTGAAGGGCGTGTGACCCTCTCTGGTCAGCATGTAGGTGGAAACAGAGTACCCGGACCTGGGGTGAGGCGTCATGGTCTTCCTTCAGCAAGTACATCTATACTGCAAGGCTAACGGTGCCTGATGGGAGGTAGCTGAACAGCCTTAGCCATTGCAACCATGGGCAGTTGATCCTCCCGGATGCACGTGCTGCTCTTAATCTGGAGTGTTATTCAATAAATGCATGGCTGTGGCCATTTCCTCCAAGACGTGTCAGTGTTTTTCTTTCAGGGAAAGGGGTATGGAGGATACTAGATAAGCAGCAGGGATAGTTGGTGACATTAGCTAATCTAAAGTCACTTGATCAGTCCATTGACATTTCTAGATACTCCCAGATTTCATGATGTTGGCCAGAGCAGGTAATACAGATGATGTGACTCTTGGACTGTTAAACTGGATGCTTATTTCCTGGGTGGATTCACTCTAGTATCCAGTCTATCAAGTAGAAGTGATGAGAGAGAAAGGATACTTTGTTCTAGATAATCCTGTATTATTCATCCTGATAATGACCAGGATGTCTCATTATCCTGAGCAGCTAAAAAGATCTATGCCTAACATTACATCTATCCATGGCATCCTGGCATCCTGGGATTAATAGGATGAAAAATGGGCCTGGGTAAGGATAAATCATTCTTGATATGGTAAAACTTATCTAGAAAATGTTCCCCAGATTGACTATACCTGACATAACTAATGGTGTGCGACGTTGACCTATTTTGCTTTGTGGATACTTTCAGAAATTTGACCCTATTCGTGAATTGAATCAAACTGGCAAATTCCAGTCCACAGATCAGGGCTAAATTTGCAGATGGCAGATTTGTCAACTTCACTGGGAGAGTAGGGCCCACAAGCAAAGTTTATAATGTACCATGGGATTGGAGGTCACATGGTACTGAAACAAGTTATATGCAGTTCAGAGGCTGTTTTCAATGCAGTCTTATGAAAAGAAATTCGAGAGATGTCTGTCCCTGATTGTCTAATCAAAAACAATATTTAAAAAGTACTTCTAATGTAGATAGTTTTGAACCATATCAGTCAGAAAAATATCTAGAGTGCTGTGTGCAGCTAGATTTCCATAGTTTGCTTGTAGTTTTGTAGATTTATTTAGTTTAAAGTACTGTTTTTGTTTTGTGTGTTGTGTGGTGGAGGGGAGCTGTTTTAGCAAGTATCAAGCAAGGGAGCACTACCCTCTGTCTGAGTCTGTGAGCAAGAACAATAGGCTTATTTGTTTTTAACAGTTTATCTTCTTAATTATTTTTGACTGTGATTTGTGATTTTATTTCTGTAGTACAGTATTGTGCGTTTAAGTGAATTATTTTTGTCTGTTTGTTACTATATTGATTCTAGTTTTTTTTTGTTTAGTTAGTTAATGAAGTGACTGAACTTTCATACCTTTTATGTATAATTACCCCTACCTTGTTGAGCGTCTTGATGTCCCCATTGTGTAAAAAAAAAAAAAAACATATTCTTTTGGTGTTTGTACTGTAGCTGCTGTGTTAGCTCAGTAGACTGTTCTGTTGTGACTGACATCACACTGCTCTGGTTAAGTGTTGCATTTTCTCTGCTGCTGATATTTACTTTTACTGCAATGTTTAAAACTCAACATATCTGAAATGACAGGAAAGTGACACTTGACTCTTAAAGTGAGAGTTGCTGGACATGTGGCCATGAAAATTGTAAGTTCCGTGGGTCAAAAGGAAGTTGCGCCTAAGAAACCTACTTCTGCAACAACTTTGTCTGGGGCTGGCAGTATTAGTAGCAAAGGGGTGGTTAAAAGAAGTAGAAGTGGCAGCAGCTATAGTGTGGCCAGATCTTTATGTGCCACATACTATATGTGTCATACATGCTGGTGGGTGCTAGGTGGGGTGGAGGCAGCAACATGAAGATCAGTCCAAGAAGTAGAAAAATGTCTGACTCTGGAGCAGTGGTAGAGTAGGCTCTTGATGCTGTCCCTGTGACTACTGGTGGTGACACAGAGCCTGATCTGGATGTTAGATTCCCATTTCCTAATGAAAGTGCTGAGCTTGACCATGACACAGATACTGCGGAGGGAGATCAGACTATTGCATTCAAGGATGATGAGAAGGGAAGGGAGGATGGAGAAAGTAAGGATCTCAGGAGGAGGTTATCAGCCTTGAATGGAATGATGAGAAGAAGAGAGGGAAAAAGTGAGGAGGCAGAGGACAGATTTCAGGAGAAGGAGGCTATCAGCCTGAGTGGGATAGGGATGATAATTTTGACCCCTATGGGAACCTGAAAAGAAAAAAGTAAAGGTCATGCTGCTAAACCTGGGGTCCTGTGCACATCACAATTAGTTCATGGGATTACCAAAGACCCCCAAATCCTGTAACTGTTGTTCCTGTTGGGACTGTTGCTCCAGTCACACTGTGTGAGCCACATATTCTCTCACTGCAGGAATCATCCCCAAAACACCCATTCCACCATGTTACTGTTCCAGTATCACCACCATGCAAAACCAAGGGTTACAAATCCCTTGTTTGGTATTTTATATACTGGACCCAACCGACCCAACAGTGGCAATGTGCCATCTATGTCAAGCATGATTTGGCCATGGAAAAAGGGGACACTTAGACACTGGTGGCTAACAGAAACACACACACACACACACAGCACACACACACTCCTTAAGTCTAGGCATTTGCTATCTCAGTCTGCCCATTTTTCTTACCCATACTGTCTCGACAGACACTACTTAGTCTCCACCCCTTCCCACAAAGATTTCCTTGTATATTACATGCTTGCTTGAAGCCCACTGCTATTTCTGTCACCACCATCTCTGTTGGAAGACTGCTTAAGGTTGGTATCCCATCAAAACGGTGACTGAAACTGAGTGATTCATATAAGAGTGACTCATTTTCAGCACTCACCATGTGAGCTACCCTGAAAGAGTAGTGAGGGGCAAACAACAAGACAACTGGAAGAACAGGAGGAGGAACGGAACAGGATGGAAGATATGTGGGAGGTAGTGTGACAAGAGGCTGCTGACCTGGTCGTTTGGTGTGGTGGTGAGGGTGGCAGGGTGCAGGGTTGGGGCTGGGGAGGAGCACAGTATTTTGCCTTTTGCGGGTGGGAGTATTTTTTTATAAGTTTCTCCCCCTCCCCAACATGCATCCCCCCTGGAGTTGAGAATCTTTTGTATGGGGGTGTGGGGGGGTGAAGGGGCACAGCCCCACCGCATAAAAAAAACAATTGTTTTTCGCCCGTGTGTCTTCACTGGGAGTGTACATTGCTGCTTACTTTTTTTGGCAAAGTACACTTGCTGTAACAGCGATCACTATTTAGCGATCACCATTTTGACATAGAATCTTCCCGGAGTCCACCAGTTTAAACAGTGAAAAAGTACTTCCTAATATCTCTTCTGAATTTATCCCTTTCAGCTTCATTGCACGTCCCATTGTTCTTTTGCCTCTTTTCCTCTGAAAAATGCTCCCCTCCTGTACCTTAATTACCCCTATGAGGTGTTTATAAGTCTCTAACATCTCCACAATTCCTTTCTTCTACCAGGGTGTAAATACTGAGGTCCTTCAGTCTCTCCTTGTTGGGCCACTGATGCAGCTCCTATATCATTTTAGTTGCACTCCTCTAAACGGTCTCCACTCTATGCCATTCCTTAGATGTGGTCTTCAGAACTGGACACAGTACTCGGGGTGGGGTCTCACAAGTGATATCTACTATGGCAACACCACCTTCCTCCTTCTGCTGGTGATACCCTCCCTACTCCCAACATTCCACTGTCTTTACCAACTGCATTGTTACACTGCTGCACCACCTTCAGGTAATCGGATATGATTACCTGCAGGTACTGGACCTTTCCTGTTTGGTTGACACCTATACCTCTTCTCCCATTTTATATTCTGCCTCTGGGTTTCTGTGCCCCCAGAGCATGATTTTGCACTTTTTTGCAACAATAATAGCAGTGGTGGGTTAAGTGCTAGCAGTCAGAGGTTCAAAAGTACATCAACTCCAGCCCAGAAAACATCCCAGATCACTACTTTCATTTGAGCAGCATTGGTGAATCTCCCTGGGTTAAATGCTACCCCATCGGCCATGCCACCATGCAGAATCCAGCTGTTCAGTAGCCCAAAACCCTTAAAGGTGCAGCCTAAACTGCATAGCATGTTTGAGCATAATACCGAGTACACACCAAAACTTTGAAAGGTGCAGCCTAATCTACATATCACGTTTGTGCATAATACAGAATACCCACCAAAACCCTAAAAGGTGCAGCCTATACTGCAGAGCATGTTTGAGCATAATACAGAAAACCCACCCAGTCATTCTGTTGCAAGGGAACTGAATGCAGCACCATTGAAATTATGCCACTTGACCTACTGCTGTTCTCATTTGTGGAGAATGTCAGATTCAAAAAGTTTATGGTACATGTCTGTCCCAAATGGCAGATTATATTGCAAACCTACTTGCTCCTAGGTTATAATTTTAATTATTCTAATATTTTTGCTAGTGGGTACAGCTTGATTAATTTTCTGTCCTGTTAATGTATTTGTTAGCTACTTCCACTTGTTTTAGTTTTTTAAATCATTTACTGGTCATTTTTTTATTTATTTCAGATTGGGATTAATACCTTTGAGTCAGGGACTCATTTACAAAGGTTCCAGGTCATACAGATACATAAGACCCAGACCAAAGCTTCACCCCTGACACGGGCGCCTCTGCTGCTGCAAGCAGCCCAGTGGGTCCCCTCTGTCCACCGGCTGCCTCCTCACTGTACTGCCCACTGATCATCAGACTGAAGCTTCACCCCTGACAGGGGTGCCTCTGCTGCTGCAAGCAGCCCGGCGGGTCCCCGCTGTCCTCCAGCTGCCTCCTCGCTGTACTGCCCACTGATCACCAGACCAAAGCTTCACCCTGACACAGGTGCCTCTGCTGCTGCAAGCAGCCTTGTGGGTCCCCTCTGTCCGCCAACTGCCTCCTCACTGTATTGCCCACTGATCACCAGACTGAAGCTTCACCCTGACAGGGGTGCCTCTGCTGCAAGCAGCCCAGTGGGTCCCTCTGTCCTCTGGTTGCCTCCTCACTGTACTGCCTGCCAATCACCAGACCAAAGCTTTACCTGACACAGGTGCTCTGCTTCTGCAAGCAGCCCAGCAAGTCCTTCTGTCCAGCCAGCTCCTTGGCTGTACTGCCGCCCGATCACCAAAGTGAAGGTACGCTGTTGAAACTTCTGGCGTCTCCATGTCAACTGGCGGAACCATCAGACCTGCCTGCTGACTGGCTGCTCCACTTTTTAATTCCTTGCTACTCCTATTCCTTTTGGACTTTAAGCTAATGTTGTTTACTGATTCTGGTACTGGTTGTTTCTCCAAATTGTCCTGGGAATGCTAACTAAAGGTGAATCTAAGCCTGTTTATAGCAATTTTGCACTTCAAGGTGAGTCTAAAGTGTAGGATTTTTTTAGAGTGAAGGTTTTTAGGTTTTAAAGTATTACAGCTCTCTTTAAGGTCCTGTGGTATTTTACCCTGGATCAGAAACTAAGTTTAAAGTGATACAGCTTTTTGTGAACACTTCTCTGTTAAGACAAGATTTAATTTGTGTCACAGTTGTAAGCTAGGCCCTGCAAATAATCCCATTTTTATGTTGCTTGCATGCATGTGCAAGAAACATAGTGCCATCATCTGAGTTTTCGGAGGTGTGGCACCCTTCTTCCAATTCAGTCAGTGTGTTTGCAGGTGCAGCCCCAGTTCCCCAATCACTGCTGCAGCTGTCTATGACAGCAGTTGAAAATGCAGTGGTCGTACAGTTGAAGAGAGCTCCGCTTCCAGTGAGCAGAGCTCCTCCCCACACACACACACACACACAAGCACGCACCCTGCGTGCTGATGCACTCCCTCCCTCACGCACACTGTATGGCCGATGGGGTGCCCAATCCTGTGGCTCCGCCCCCCACAAAGCTGTCCAGGTGCCACGTTGGGAGCCTACCCCAGCGTGGCAAAATAACTGTTATAGCCGACGGGTGCCCAATCCCACGACTCCCACTGCTGCAAGCCCCCAAAAGTTTTCCAGGTGCCACACTGGGAGTCCACCTCAGCATGGCAAAGCTTGTTATAGCTAACGGGGTGCCCACCTCCTCACCGGCTCCACGGCTGCACGCTCCCCCTAAAAGCTTCCAGGTGCCGCTGGGGCCCACCCCAGCGTGGCAAACCTGTTATAGCGTGCAGGGTGCCCAATCCCCTGTCAGCTCCAGCCCCCCCAAACAGCCTTTCCAGCTGCCACGCTGGGAGCCCACCCCAGCGTGGCAAACGTCCCGCGTTGTCTTAATAAAAATAAAACAACCTGTAAACAAAAAAATGGTCCCTCGTAGTCTCCCTGCCCCCCACAACCCGCACCCACCCACTGCGCACCCTGCCTCCCACACCCCCACCCCATACTTACCTCCGGAACTTGGCGTGACGATCTTCGGTGGACCGGGAACAAGTCTGCACTCTTCTAAGCCGACCGAGAACTGAGGAAATGCCGGTAAGCTGTATAATGGAATAAATAGGGTTTTTTCAACTTTGTTGCATATCTCAGGCATTTTTGGGAATTTTGGGCCCAAATTTTCAACATGGGGCTTTTAGGACCCCTCCTCATGAATTCTTGCACTGCCATGGCATTAATCGGGCCCGAAGGGTGATTTCACAGTCACTGCGTGAAATCACCTTTCGGGACCAATTAACAAAATGACACTGCCAGTGTTCATAAGGTGGGCTCTCAAAGTCTATGTTGAAAATTTGGTGAAAAAAATTCAAAAATGTCTGTTTTATGAGTCGCGGCGCAGTTCCTACGACGCTTATAAGTTCATGAATTTCAATATTTCACTCCAGATTTTCAACATTGCCATTTTACACACCTCCTTGTGAGCAGTACAGCTGTCATTTTTCACATCTCACCCAAAATGTTTCCGCCCACTGTAGCGCACAATGGCGCAGTCGGTGTGCAAAATCAATGTATGGGACACATTAAGAAAATCACACTGACACTGTTCATGAGCAGAGCTCTTAAAATGGCTATGTTGAAAATTTGGTGAAAAAATTCCTAAAAATGACTGTTTTACGAGCGTGCGCTGTGCAGTTCCTACGCACGCCTTACTGTAAGTTCACAAATTTTAATATTTGCACTCCAGATTTTCAACATTGCCATTTTACCACACCTCCTTATGAGCAGTACAGCTGTCATTTTCACATGTCCCCAAATGTGTTTCTGTGCATGTAGCACAATGAAATCCAGCGTCGCAATCAATGTTTGGGACAGATTAAGAAAATCACAGTGACACTGTTCATGAGCAGAGGTCTTAAATGGCTATGTTGAAAATTTGGTGAAAAAATTCCCTTCAGCCATTCTGCAATGTTACTAATGAAGACCCTGCAGCACCCCACTGGTCACCCCCTCTCCCTAGACTGCGCCCCATTTACCACCACTCTCTGCCTCCTGTCTGTTAGCCAGTTTATAACCCAGTTTACCACCCTTTCCCCCATGCCCAGCCTACCCAGCTAGTTTATCAGCCTCCTATGTGGGATGGTGTCAAAGGCTTTGCTGAAATCAAGGTAAGCGTTGTCTACTGCCCCACCCTGATTCACTTCCTTTGTCACCCAGTCAAAGAAATCAACCAGATATGTCTGACATGATGTCCCCACTGTGAATCCATGTTGTCTATGGTCCTGGGCTCCAATGGCTCCTAGATGCCCCACTATTCTTTCTTTAAGCAATGCCTCCATGATCTTCCTCACTACTGAGGTGAGGCTGAACGGCCTATTGTTCTCTGCCTCCTCCCTGCTGCTGCATTTGTGTAGTGGGACCACATGTGCCCTCCTCCAATTCACTCATGTTGAATGACTCAGTGAACATGGCTGCCAGAGGTACTGCTATCTCCCTTCACAGTTCTTTTAATATCCTTGGGCGTATGCCATCTGGTTCCATCGCTTTGTCCACCTTCAATTTAGTGAGCTCCTACGGGACTCTTTTGCCTTTGAATGGACTATTGTCCACCTCTTCACCCCCTTGGCAACTGCTGTGGCCCTTGCCCCTCCCACTCTTCTGTGAATACTGAGCAGAAAGATGCAGTGGATGACTTGGGAAGAAGGCATGGAACTATCACTTCCAAATATCTAAACAGCACATACAAGCAAGCAACATTCGGCATTGACAAATGCTTGTTGTTTCACTTTCTCTCTTTCCAGCTTGAATTCTTCACCCACCCCCTAGCCTTTATTAAATACTCTGCCTCCCCCAGCGGCACCGCCCCTAGGCAATCTTCATCCTCCCCTCTCACTAATATTGCAACTCCCCTTAAAGATACAGAATTCAGTTTTAGGGCCTAACACTTGTTGGTGATAATCATAACTCTTTAAGTTATATTTACTGTGTTGCATTGCCTGCTCCTGAACTAAGTTTCTCAGCATAGTATTTGGGTGGTATTTCTGCCGTATGTATTAGTTTTCTGATCAGCACAGTGTAAGGTTATTCTTAATAGGGGGCAGCCTCCCTGTCTTGGACCATGGATATCAAGGCTCTATATCTTAATCCACCAGGATCCTACCCACCCTTACTACCCCAGAAATGAAACAATTTGCACTATCAAGTTGCTGCTCCCTAGGGCTGATCCTACTCTTAGTTAGCCCTAGAATTAATTACAGCTTAGCTGATGAATCTGAAGCCTTGAAGCTTCAGTCTGGTGATCGGCACATATATGTGCATGACAGACTTGTTACTTCTGTCTTGGATTCCACCTCAGTTCCCAAGGAATTTGACAGTCTGACACTCCAGGTTGAGATTTCATCCTCTGTTGTATTCTACATCATAGGCTGCTATAGGCCTCAAGCGGGGCTACAGTTATAAAACATTTAAGTAGCACCTTGAATGGGCTGTCCTCAGAAGTTGTTATTATGGGCACCTTTACCTCAATTGGTTTTCCAGCACCTCAAATCCTCTCAAGGACATCTATGATTCTTTCAGATTATCCCAACTTATCTCCAAAGCAATGTGCCCAAACAAAAAAGCCTGAATAATAGCCCCTATTAGACCTTATTTTAGTAAATAGAGCTCACCTATTTACTCATGTTAGTTCTTCACTGACACCAGTGACCACTGTTACATTGCCTGTGTGGAGCCATAACAAACCAGTCTCCTCCTCCAAATATACCTTCAAGAGGAATCACCGAAATCTGGAGCTCCGTTCATTTCTTTTTGACCTGCAGAACTCATTTAAGTGGCAGCACTTCTATTTAGCCAAAACAGTTTATTCTGCATATGATATCTTCAGGAAATTGTCCTCACAGTAATTGATAAGCATGCACCCCTGGTTAAAAGCCAAACAAAGAAAAAAAATCCTGTACTTGGTTTACAGCAGAATTGAAGGCTGCATTGTTTTATAGAGATTTACTATGGAAATAAGCTTGGAGAATCAAAACTTCTGCAGACCGGACAGCATTAAGGATGGCTAGGAATCACTGCACGAAGATGGTCCAAGAGGTTAAAACAAATTATTTCTACATCGAACTGGACTCTTCTCTCAGGTGCTCTGCCAAATTCTGGAAAATGCTCAAGGATATAGGTCATGCATCTGCTAACTCTCTGCCTGGTAAAATCACTTCTGGTTCCACCACAGTGACCAATAAACATACAATCCTTGGCCTTCTCAATAACCACCTCGCCACTACAGGCCTTGCATTTGATACTACCTTGGCCAGTAACCTCCCCTCTCAACTTGGTCTACAGGATCCAGCAAAATTGGACACTAATGTCTCGGTGAATGCCACAGCCTTTGCCTTTCAGCGGTATCTCTGAAAGAAGTGGAGGATTTAATTTTACAGCTAGATTGTAGGAAGAGTGCAGGTGCAGACTTAATTGAACCATACTTCCTAAAACTTAGTCATCACATCATGGCTGCGCCAATTATGCAGGTCTTCAACCTATCACCTATGCAAGGTGATATTCCACATATTTGGAAAACTGCCGATGTGATCCCTCTCTACAAATCTGGTGATCCAGGTGATCTGAATGATAGACCAATTTCCCTGCTCCCTATACTTTCTAAAATGTTGGAGAAAATAGTACACAGCATAGGAACTTCCTGGACTCCTCTAATCTGCTTAATCCTCTGCAACAAGATTTAGGCCACATCATAGTACACTTTTGGCCCTTGCAAAAGTGACTGACTGGTTGGAAGCCCTTGATAACAAAAACTTTGTATGTGCAGTATTCCTGGACTTAAGCAAGGCATTTGACATTGTCAATCACAACCTGCTTTTATATACTCTCCGTCGATTGGCCTTAACCCCTCCCTCCATGAGATGGTTCTCAAACTACCTCATAGGTCATCTTCAGCAGATAAAAGCAGAAGTGGAATTCGCACCACTGAAACCCTTGCTCAGGGGTGTCCCACAAGGCTCCATATTGGGACTACTCTTCACAATCTACATTAATAGTATCAATTTGGGAATAAATCACAAATATTCATCTTTTCACAGATGATACAGTCCTTTACATTATCAGACCTACCCCGAGCAGCCTGCTCTGACTTACAGCAGGAGTTCAAGCAGATCCAATTAAATCCACTGAACAGGAAGCTTCTTTTGAACGCTAAAAAAACTAAGGTGATGCTCTCCCCTAACCTATACCCCAATCCTGCTACCGTAGGATTCATACTGAAGCTTACTACTCTCCTAGGTGAATCATTAGACTTTGTACCCAATTTCAAGTATCTGGTGGGTCTGGATTGACCATAATCTCTCCTTCCTTCCTCATATTGAGGAAATAATAAAAAAACCTTAAGAAGATACTTGACCTATTTTTTAGGATCAAACACCTGCTGACTCAGGATGCTAAAAAAAAGCTGGTACAATCCACCTTCCTATCAATTCTGGACTATGGTGACTTCCTTTATGGGCAAGCTCCTGCAACTGCATTAGCCAAACTTGATGCGCTGTACCACAGAGCCATAAGCTTTGTCTCTGGTGCACCGTATTCTACACATCACTGCTCTCTCTACACTTTAGTTGGCTGGTCATCTCTCACTTTCAGAAGGCAAAAAAATGCTGCATTCTGGATTTATAGAGTAATCACAAATAAGTTGCCTATGTACATAGCTGACTGTCTACCCCTAAGTACAATAAGCAAGTATGCATTGAGAAGCTCCACTTATATCACCTTATCCATACCTATGGTCAAATTAAGATTCGGTAGGTCATCTATAAGTTTCACTCTACCTCAACTGTGGAATGAATTTCAAAAAACTCTTAAGGTGGCCCACCCTATCTCTCTGGCCTCATTCAAGACATTTTATTGACAATATATCAAGGAGGCATGTAAATGTTTCCCTTGATTGTAGCCTGGTATTACCTGTCTGCAGTTGCCTTCCTTGGTGCACTTGACACCATCCTCGCTAAGTAAAATTGGTGCCTCCCATGGCATTGTATCTCCTCCTTCCTCCTGTCTCCTCTTGCATCCTAGTCTTTCCTCCTCCCTCCTACTATGCATAATGTCCCCACTTCCTCTTCCCTCCCCATATGCGAGGCACTCAATGGGTATCCTAGCATTTATTTATATGTTGCCTCAAGGATATTCTTATAGTACTGCCTGCAGGCATTTGTATATATTGTAAACTGCAAGTTACTTGTACATATTTTTTATAGACTTTTTTGCTTTCTCAGACTATTGTTCTCCAAATTTCTCTATTGTATACGTCTCACATCGTTATGTATTCATCCTGTGTACCCATATTCTGTATTATGGATACTGTTTTCTTATTGTACCTTATACTTACCTGAACTTCCCAGGTCCACCTTGAAAATGAGTTCACTCAATGGTGTTTCATTTGGAAAAATAAAGATTGATTGATTGATAAGACAATCAAATACATAGGTTACATAAGGTTACACAGATTCGGTAGTAAGTTGCATTACAAGTTACAAAAGGGCCTACATGAGTACATTGGTTGTAAAGAAATTTAGTGAACCTGGTACCCAAGGACACAATATGACAAGATTTGAGTTCAGTGCAAAATAGGGAGGCTGTTCACATTTCAGATGCAGATTGTAGCGTAAAGCTATGCCAGGGTAAGTGCAGAGAACAGCAAGAGGACAAGAATCCAAAACTTGCTAGAATTAGGAAGCAGCCAGAGAAGGCTTTGTCAGCGCACTGGCACAGGGAAGGAGTGTGGTGGGAGGAGAATCATGGTAGGGGTGAACAGAGGGGAAGGGAGTAGGCAGAGGAGGGGAATATCAGGGGGTGTACCAGTGGAGTGGGGATGGGTGGCAAAGGGGAAGCTGATAGGAAGATGGAGAGTGGTAGCATGGGGGAAGATCAAGGGGAGGGGGAGAGATGTGAGTTGGAGGCAAAAATGACTGGGGGAAGGGGGGATCATTTTAACATTTTACCCTAGTGTCTGAAGGAGTGGTATGGAAGGAGCCCAGGCATCTCTACTTTGGCAAGGGCTAGATATTGTTAGGGTTTATGGAAACATTTACAGACATTCTCTTCAGTTAAGTGGGCTAGGAGGCTGGATTTGAATTGACTAACCTTATTACACTTGATCAGGTCCTTGGGGACTTCATTGAGCCTCTTGGGACCATGGAAGGAGAGGTATCTCTGCGCTTGTGCTGTTCACTAGCCTTAGCTTACAGTTTACCTAATTACCTATCTTTTAATTTATTTTAGCTTATTAGAGCTTGAATTATTAACTAATGGTTTGTGGCATTCCTCAGGCATCTAGTAGAGGAGCCCGCTTGTGAGGGAGCAATATTGGAACTTGTACTCTAGAACAGGGACAGTGTTGCAGACATCATGGTGGGCGGCCACATGGGGAACAGTGATCACCTCATGGTGTGGTTCAATATAAGGACTGTGGCAGAAGAGAACCACACAAAGGCAAGCATCCTGGATTTCAGGAGAGTCAATTTTATAAAGATGGGGAATGCCTCGGGATGCGCTGGCAGGGGCAGGACTTGAGGGAGTGGAGGAATAGTGAGTGAAACTAAAAGCAGGAATAGTGAGGCAACAAACCTCTGCATCAGGCAAATAAGCAAATGTAAGAGGAAAAAAGTCCTCAAAAGAGGTGGCTGGGAAGGTAAAGACAAAAAAGTTAGCATTCAGGAGATATAAGGAGACACAGGGGGAGGAATATAGGGAGGAGTATCAGAAGAAGCAGAGGGAGGCAGAAAAAGTAGTCAGGAGTGCAAAGGTGAAAGTGGACGAGGAAAATAGCCTAGGCAGTAAAGAAAGGGAACAAGACATGTTTCCCGTATGTAAGCAAAAGGAGAAAGACCAGGGGAGGGCCTGTAAGGTTAAGGAGGGAAGGGGGGATTGTGTTGCCAAGGGACAAGGAAAAAGCAAACATCCTGAATGAATACTTTTGTTCAGTGTTCACAGTGGAAAGGGAAGGTGAGGGACCACAGATAATTGTCAAGGGCATTGAAGGAAGGGAGGTGGACACTAGGCCATTTACATAGAAGAGACACCTGAAGAAACTTGCAAATTTGAAAGTGGAAAATGCAATGGGGCTAGATGGGATACATCCAAGGATATTTAGGGAAAGGTGGCATCATCAGAGGAGGTGGGGAGGAGTGTTCAGCCATGAGGAGACATCATTAGTTACAAGGGGATAGGGTAAGGGGGGGGTCCCGGGGAAGGTGATATTCAATGGAGTGATAACTGAGAATTGGGAGACTGTCGGCTGAGTGGTATGCTTTCTCGTATATGACATTAACATCTTCAATAGGGTGGACACTCTGGGGGGGGTGAATAGAGATCTAGGAAAGCTTGACAAGTGGTCAAGAGTGTGGCAACTAAGTTTCAATGCAAAGAAGTTCAAAATCATTCACTTGGGGTGTAGAAACCCAGGGTCAGAGTACAAAATGGAGGGGTGGTACTTTGACCACAAAACAAGAAAGAGACCTGGGGATAATCATTTCTGATGACCTAAAGGTGGCCAAACAGTGTAACAAGGCAGCGGGGACAGACAGTTGGATGCTAAGGTGCATATGAAGGGGAATCACCAGTGGAAAGAGGGAGGCGGTGATGCCTCTGTATACATCACTGGTGAGACCTCACCTAGAGTACTGTGTCAAGTTCTGGAGACCTCATCTCCAGAAGGACATAGAGAAGAAGCAGTTCAGAGGAGGGCAACTAAAATGGTGCAGGATCTGCATCAAAAGCCCTGTGAGAAAAGACTGAAGGACCCTCAGTATGTGCACTCTGGAGGAAAGGAGGAAGATGGGGATATAATAGAGACTTTCAAATACCTCATGGCTTAAGAAAGGTTCAAGAGGGTAGCCTTTTCAAAGGAAAAGTTACTCAAGAACAACAGGTCATGCTATGAAGTTGGAGCGGTGTAGGCTTAGGGGAGATGTAAGGAAACACTTCTTCACAGAATGAGTGATGAATGCCTGGAACAGCCTCCCTGGGGTGGGGGAAAAATCTTTGATGGGATTCAAGAAGGCATGGGATAGGCATAAGGGAACCCTAGTGGTAAGAAAAGAGAGGGGTAAAGTCAGAGATCAAATAAGGTCTGCAGTTTTACAGATAGGGAAAATGGGTAGAGTAGGTGGACCAAGAGGTCCTTATCTGCTGTCAAACTCTATGTTTCTATGTTTGTTTCCACTCATACCATTCCAGAAATTTATGGGACTACTTTCAAACAGAGTAATATATGCTCTGCTGCTAGAGATACAGCAAAGTTCCACTACTCTTGCTAAATTTCAGCAAAGTTGCAAAATTCGCATCTGCGAATCAATTCGCAAAATTGCGACTGTCACTGAAAATTCACCATTTGTAATATCTCCTTGCTTCTGGTTTTTTAAATGCAAATTGCACTAAAAAAAACTGAAAGCAAGAAGTTTCATATCCCAAATCCCTGGTGTCTAGTGGTACCCCACCGGCTGATCACCAGCCACATCATTCCTCCCTCCCCCACCCCAATCACTTGTCAATGTAAAAAAAAAAATATACATATTTTCAATAAAATCCCTGATTCCCTGGTGTCTAGTGGTCCTCCCCAACTGCTGATCATGGGCCACTGTTGAAATAATGAAAAAATCAGCCCCCGGCTGTTGCTGGTCAGTCAGCCACAATGTAAAACTATAAATACATTTTTAAAATTCAATACCTGGTGTATAGTGGCCCCCATCCCCCACCCTGTCAGGGAGTGCCCCATCACACCACCCTGCTCCTCCCACCTGAGCGGTCATCAGCACAACCCTCCACTCACCTCCATGTCCGGTAGCCCAACTGAGTTTACGAATGAGCACATGCTTTTACAAGCAAGTGCTCATTAATTGACAACTCCGAGGTCCACAACACCAACTTCTCCTATCCCATCCCCCCAGTGGTGACTGGAACAGCCCCTTCCCATTCTCTACCCCCTGAAAAACTGCCTAAAATGAATGCAAGCTGTCAAAGAATGAGTGTGTGCTTGTACAAGCACGTGTTCATTCATTAAGAGCTCAGTTGGGCTGCTAGCCATGGAGGTGTGTCGAGGGTTGTGCTGGTGGCCCCCTCAGGATCAGGGAGAGAGTGGGTGTGGTGTGGTGGGGCACTCCCTGATGGGAGGGGTTGGCGGGGGCCCACTAGGCACCAGGGACGGAATTAAAAAAATGTATTTATATTTTTACATTGTGGCCAACTGACCAACGATCAGCAGGGGTGTGTGGGGGCCGGGGTGATTTTCATTATTTCATCTGTGGGCTGCAATCAGTAGGTCTGGGGAGGTGGGGGAGTCACTAGACATCAGGGATTTAATTAAAATGTAAAATTTTTTACATTGTGGCTGACTAGCCAGCAATTGGCAGGGGGGTGATGTGGCTGGTTGTCGATCAGTTGGGGGCACACTAGACACCAGGATTTTACATATATATATTTTTTTTTTTTACATGTGGGCAAAGTTTATAGGCGAAGTGTGGAATTTCACCTCCAAAAATTCCACACTTTGCTTTTCATTTGCTGCTCCATGAATTTATGAATTTCACAAATTGCACTTCACAGATTGTGCTCAAATTGCAAAATATTTTCGTGAAGTGAAGTTTTCAGATTTTGCACATCTCTATCTGCTGCATTCAGCATCCCCAAACATATATCTCAGTATGGATATGTGGACCAGTGGCCAAACAGCTGGTAGTTCCTAGCTGTGCATTTCAGCCCATTGGGAACAGGTACCTGGGTAGTATTTTGACTCTAGGCATTGGAAACATTGTACTAAGCCAAAATGCTGTCTTAGCAGCATTCTGGATATTCAACAGCATACAACACTGGCAGTGAAGAATGTATCTGGATTACACATGGGTCAGAAAATGTCATAGTCTAGAGTTTAAAATAATGAGCTGCAAATGAGCTTGGTGCAGCAGATCTGAGTTTGATTCCCACAACCTCCACTTGCATACTGTGTGACTCTGAGCAAGTCACTTACCAACCCAAGTGCTTCCTGGTTGTCCCTGAAAACAGGCATTTGTGCCTAGTGGGCCTGCCCAGTTACCAAAGAATTAAAAAATAAAGGAAATTGTGTATGATGGAGATTGATGAGTAGCTGCACCCCCATGCACTGCAAGTGGGTTTCATGGCAAGAGATAATGGCTCAAATGTAGTGAAATGCATTGGTAATGGGGGGCTTCTCAGGGTGCCATTTCTGGTGCACTGCATTCATTTAGTTGCGCAGGAGTTTCTATCATATTCAGATATCAAGTCAATGTTGACTATGGCCATTGCATCTATACTCACTTTGCCAAATCTAGAATGACCCATGACCAGCTAAGGCACCTGTAGATTCAGAACAAATTGTATTGGCACCACATGAAACAGGAAGTCATCACCAGATGGAACTCGACACTGTACATGATCAAGCACTTGTATGAGCAGTACAAGAGCATATCTGAACATCTGCTGTTGCATACAGGTTATGACAGTGCTGGAGTATCCATGTCTCTGGTAACTGACTCAAGCTGGGCAAAATCTGCAAATTCAGAATTTCATGATGTCTGCAAAATATAGTGACATTTCATGACTTTTTTTAAATTTTTAAAAATATTTAATTTATCATACTGTAACTCAGTTGGTTTGCAGCTAGGGGTCTGATATTTACAATGCTTATTACCTAATATATGCCCTGAAAGCCTGCCAAGTTTTATAACATGTGGAGGAAGGTTGGAGAAGTTATCATGATTCAAATTGTAGAAATTGAATATTCATTTGAACATTTCTGAAAATATTTTTATCCTTACAACTTAGCCACCTTTGGAGCTAGATAATTGAAAGCTTACATGCATACTTTCTTTTAAGAGTCATAGAAACTGCTAAATAGAGAAGTACTGGTTATGTAAACTGCATGTTTTAGCCATGACCTGCCTCCCAGCATGATTTTCCCAGACTTGCTTCAGAACTCAGATCATTAGCATGGCAGTGTGACACTCTGATGTTGGGGCATTGGGTTGCCTTAAAACCTAATATTTTAGGTAAGTGAACCTAACAACATTGGTAATATTCTGTTCTCTAGCTTTAAACTTACAGGAAATTAAGACTTTGAATGTTTTACAGGGCCTTAAAATTCAGCAGTTTGTGTAATTGTGAAATGCAATTTTAACATTTTGGAACATTTAGAGGCTTATAACTCGGGCACCTTTAAAGCTGAAGATCTGAACTTGACATGCATATGTATGGGCACAGGTAAAGGCAATATACCAAATTTAGAGCAATTTGGAGAAACACTTTTAGTTGATGTATTAACATTATTAACTATAATTTTAAAATCTCTGAAAGTTTGGAGACTTAAAACTCAGTCATCTTTAGATAGAAATCTGAAGTGTAGTACACTTCTGTATGGGTATTGACAAAGTCACTATGCCAATGTTGGAATAATTTGGACAATTACTTTTCAATTAGATGAAAATAACCAAAATTGCAATTCTGGCTAAACTGAGCAACATTTTGATGCAAAGTCTCGTAAATTTCTTGGAAGCAAAATCAGCATTTTGTCGGAAGTCTGGTGGTAGAAGATACATTTTTATGATCTCTACAAACAACCAGTGGTGGCCAATGGAATGCCTGATCATAGTTCTAAGGTCATTTAAACACACAGCCAAGGCAGGGAGTAGGGACACAGCCTGTGTCAGTCAAGCCATCCCACTTCTAGGTGTGCTGAGACAGATGCTGTTGAATGTACAGCAGATTCTGAAGGCAGGTGGTGATACTGGAAGCTGTGCCTTAAAGGAACACATACTACATGTCTTGGACTGGAATAGCCATATTTCTGGAATTCTGCAGTCTTCAGATTTTGGGATTAACACCTTACTTGACCCAAAGTTTAAACATGGCCTGTAATCAATACTTGAAGGTGGATGTAAATCAGGTCCACAATTTTACTGATCTTTTAATAAGATGTGTATGTGGGGAATAGATGCTAAAGTCACAGTTATCTAAGGAGCAACATTAAAGTAAACAGAGACCAGGGCCAAATTTTTGAAGGTTGACGCAGGGCTTGCACCAACTGAAATGTTTTGCACAGCTACGAAGTCCTTGGATGCAATTTACTCATGTTATGGGAGCTTGCACCAAAGGTTTGTTGCAAGCCCTGTAAAATGGGTCCCCCCATGGTTCAAATGTAGACCAGTGGGGAGCAGGTTTATGTACTGCATTTGGTGCAAGGTGGAAGACCTACTGCTGCAACTGGACACAAGGAAGGGAGCAGGCTCCGACTTCATAGAGCCATATAATCTGAAATGTGCCTACCATGTGCTTACGGTTCCAATCACCCACCTATTCAACATGTCACTCTCCCAGGGTAACCTCCCCATCAATGGAAAATAGCCCATGTCATCCTTCTATTAAAAGCAGGTGACCCCTGCAATCTAAATAATTACAGACCAATCTCCCTCCTCCCCATCCTGTCTAAATTACTAGAAAAAATAGTGTGTGGTCAGCTAAGGGTATACTTAGACTCCAGAAGCCTATTAAACCTGGTTCAGTCTGGATTCAGAGCAAAGCACAGCACCATAACAGCCCTAGGTAAGGTGACCAATGATTGGCTCCTAGACCTTGACAACAAGAAGCATGTCTGTGCCGTTTTCTTGGATCTTAGTAAGGCATTCGACACAGTCTATCCCAGCCTGATTCTTTCCTCCCTAAGCACCTTAGGCCTGGACTATAAATCCATGTGCTAGTTTGCAGACTACCTCAGATAACGGAAACATCAGGTTAAAGCTGAAGGTTATCTTCTCCATTAAAACCTATGCTAAAGGGCGTTCCTCAGGGCTCTATCTTTGGTCCCTCCTCTTTGCAGTCTACATTAACAACATCAGTGACCCCATCAAAAGCCAACATTCACTTATTCATGGATGACACTGTACTGTACTTGAGTCGTCCCACTCCGGAAGCAGCCTGTGAAGACCTCCAAGCTAAATTTAACCTTCTACAATACCAGCTCATAAACAAAAAGCTTTTGCTCAATGCCAAAAAGACAAAAGCCATGCTCTTTTCCCCCTCCTTGCATGTGGCAATTCCTGCTTGGGGGGGGGGAGCTATCCCATAAATTACCACTGTTCTTGGAGAAACACTTGAGTATGTAGCTAAATTTAAATATCTAGGAGTTTGGCTCAATCATAAACTTTCCTTCACCGACCATCTTGAAGAACTACAGAAGAAACTAAGGCAAAGATTAGAACTATTCTACAGAATTAACCACCTGCTCACAAAGGAGGCCAAGATTCAACTGGTTCAAGCTACCTTCCTATCTTTAATAGATTATGCAGACCTGCTCTACAGCCACTGTACTGTCTCTGCACTTGCTAAGTTGGACAACCTCTACCACAGAGCTATCAGGTTCATTACTGGCCTTCCACTTTCCACACACCACTGCTCCCTGTACTCATCATTAGGCTGGACTTCCCTTCACTATAGAAGGAATAGAAATGCTACTCTATGGGCCTTCGGAGTGGTGACCAACAAGCTCCCCTCATATGTCTCAGATTGTATTCTCCAGAGTGTGTTAGGCACCTATGCTCTAAGGAGCTATTCCCTAATTGCCCTCCAAGTTCCAAGGGTCAAAACTCATTTTGGCAAAGCTGCTCTAAGCTTCTCTTTACCCACATTGCAGAATGGTTTACAAAGAAACTTGAAGCTGAGCTGCCCTGTTAGCCTGAATATCTTCAAGGCACTCTACGATTGCTACACGAAAGTACCTTGCAAATGTTTTTCTCACCGCTAGCCCACTAATTCCGCAACTCCCCCTTTCCATCCTGATGCTTGCCATGTTTCTACCCCTGGCTCTCACTCTTTCTCTATTAACTCTTCCTGCTGCACCCACCCTTCCCTTTTCACTCCAGCCTGGCTAAAGTCCCACCCCATCCATAGTAGTGTCCCAATTATCTACCCCTCCTCCGTCATTATCATAATAAATAAGTACACGACAGCCATCATCACTGTCTGTGGTTTTAGCTCAGTTTTTCCCCCAGTCGTTGGTAGTATATCCCTCCTCTTCTTTACCTCTGTAACCTGCCACCACATACATGGCCTCTTTCCCCTATATGTGTAGTTGCCAGCTGCCTCACTCAAAAGATCTTTGTGTATAACCCCTGTTTGCCTATGGTTGATTATACATCTGCTGACTTCTTCAATTGTAAAATAATGCTGTTTTTTTATTTATTTCAACCTTGTACTGTATACACTTTTTCTTCCTTGTATATTATTGCTTTTTGTATACCTGGTTCTGTACTGTACTTTGATGTATTCATGACCAGGTCCACCTTGCAAATGAGCCTTGCTCAATGGTGCCCGCCTGGATAAATAAAGATTTTGATTGATTGATTGAAGCTGTGGTTGAGTTTTTGCAAAATCAGAATTGGTGCATTGCTTGGCGCGAAGTCACCACTTGCATTAAACTCACTGCCATGAGTCCTTGCTGCGATCAAATTCCATTTTATAATTGGGCCCCAGGTGTTGCTACCACCACATATGGTAAACAGGCTGATAAGACATGAAAGGTAAAAGATAAAATCCCAACAAATCCACATTGGGATGTTTTGTACCAGGTGGATATTGGAGACATTGAGCAAAAGGCAGAGGGTGAGGCTGATGGTGAGGCTACAGGATTTCATGCAGCAGAACACATGGTGGATACAAAACACTGCCATCATGGAAGATCCCTTGCAGTACTGGAGTAGCAAGGTTACTGATTGGCCCACATTGTCCTTAATAGCCATTAGATACCTGAACTGTCTATTGTGGAGTGTCAGTGTGGGGCATGTATTCAGTTCTTCTGGTGCAACTGCTTGTGACAGGCATACAAATCTGTCACCTAAAAATGTTGGCATGCTGACATTTATTAAGATGAATGCAGGGCACATTTCATGCAACAAAATCAGTCAAAGTTTCTACCACATGGTGGTGGTGGCAGTGAGGATGAACCAGAAGAGCCTGTGGTTGTCAGCACTGGCAAATTGTCTAATACTGAGGTCGATGGACCAAGGATGGAGAAAAAATTCCCATGTGAGGACAACTCCAGTCTGGAAGACTGGGAGGGATGCTTCCTTGATGAGGGTGTTTGAAGCATGAAAAACAAGAGCTGGTCGTAGCTGATACAGCTGTGGAGAGCTTTTAGGAACAGCAAGAGCTTTGAAAAGTACAGTATATGCCATGCACTCACCACACCATAGTCGGCTGTAACTAATACTGCAGTGATTACAGTACTGTGCATGTGTGGTACTCATGCATGTGCTGTTTGCCCCAATTTACAGCCATTAGCAACATGGTGCTTTGACTTGACTATGTATGTGAATACCTGAGCATGAGCAGTTTAAGTCAAGGCTGACATTTGTACACAGCGGCTGTCATTTCTGCAATTGCAGAAAGGAAAAGTAATGCACTGGAAAAGGTGTGTGTTTATGCAGCCCACTGAGGGAAGATCTGCACAAACAGAATTATTGTAAATTATGCCAGAGCACTGTGGCAGCACGGATAGTGGTCTGGTCACGTGGTTCAAAAGTGCTCTTATACAAATCAGATGATGGCATAATGTCTGCAGAGCTTGGCCCATGCCACCATAAAAATTAGACTCAGGAACAGACTAACAACAAGCTAAAGAGATCTGATCTGGGACTTGCTCATCATCACAGTCACTTTCTCACTCTTCTAAGCAGTATTTTTTGTTGAATGTGCCTAAACCATATTGATCTCAGTGCATGTAGACTACTTCTGTTTTCTCTGATTGTAGTAGCTGCAGTTAGTAGTAGTCTTGAAGCCTTAGCTGACTGACTGTCTCTCTCTATCTTGCTGGCTGGCTCTCTCTGAAAGGCTGCCCTCTTCTCTGGCCTGGTGCTGTTTTTGCATTCCTACCCTTAAAGAAATAATTATATGAAATGTGTTCGTGCTGCACACATAAAACTACACACATGATATGCATGCTGCAAGTATGATTTAAATGTTAAATTGGAACTGACTGCATACATGTGGCATGTGTGCACAAAGCAAGTGTGAAAAGCATGATGTTTATGATAAATTGGAACAGACTGCATGCATGTGGCATGTGTGCAAAATGCAAGTGGTCACTGATAACTGCACACATAAAAGTTAAGTGATTTACAATCACACCATATACAAGTGGTGGTTGATGAGATTCAAACCCAGGCCTTCAGGTCTCAAGTCTTCTGATTTCCAATTTAGTGCCTTTAACCACTAAGCCATACTGCCTGCACACATATGGCTCGCTTTGTACTCAGTACATATCTGAATACATCAGCACACATGCAGCATGCTTATAACAACTGTTATACTTTTAGTTTTCACAGTTGAACTGTAGCACACATACCAATGGAAACAATGTGGTTCTTCCCACCTGCACACACACACACTTAGCCACATAACTACTTAATTACTTCTGTCTGGCCTGTACTCCTACTGTTTTCTCTCCTTAGTTTTGAATGTTTCCTTGCAAACAGACTTTAAGGGCAAACACAAAAGCAATAACTCAACACTGACCCACATGGCCTGTTCCCCCATGCACAAACACTGTAGTTGGTATGGTCATGCTGCACAGAGAACCCACCAAGTAGAGCTATAATTCAAGAGTCTCCTACTTGAGTACTAGGGAGCCAGAGGCACTAGTCTTTAAGAGATAATGTCCATGGGTCAGAGTGCTGAGGTGTACCCCCTTGAAATGAATGGAGTTATTTTTTTATTACTATTTTATACATTATGATGGTGAGTTGGAGAATAATGAAGGCCACTGTTCAACTAACAAGGCCCTTATTAGTTGAGCAGTGGCCTTCATTAATCTCCAACTCTCTATCAATAATGTATAAAATAATAATAAAAAATGCCTCCTTTCATATCAATGATGCACGCCCCTGCAGTCTCATTTTCCTTTTGTCATAATGTTCCTTATTGTGGGGATGTGAAGGTCAGCTACACTGGGTGGGGGGGGCATAAGCCTGACTATAGTGGGGATCCAGTAGTCTGTGCATACCACACCTCTCAACTGCCCCTGAATTCAAGGGACAGCGCTAATTTTAGCCCTGAAATCTGCTCTGCTACTTATCTGTCACTTGTGGAAAACATGCTGCTCACACAGAGGATGTCCTGTAAATTTAGACTTTATGGCAGGAGCACCATTTCAGATTTCAGTATGGAGGAGCCAACAGCCAGTGGAGGTCAGCTGCTAGATAGCCCCCTCTTGGCAACCTATAGAATGTCTAACATCTCTAAAAGCTAAAATATATTTTTTGAGACTGAAAAGTGATTTGCAAATCAGGAAAAGTTCAAATGTGTAAAGTTCATCTGTATATACCCCAGAGCAGTGCATCATATTTGGGCTTAAACCCACCCAGTTACTAACCATTTTTTCCTGGCTGAAGTTCTGACCCCTCCCATCAAAAAAATAATGCTGTCCTGATTGTTCTGCCTGACTCATTTCATTCAATACCCATCCCCTATGAGTCATGGCGCTGTCTAAAGGTGCAGAAAATGAAAACACATGAATATTTCAGTGCTCCCTCCTTCCCCCTGTATAAAATTATTCACTTGTACTTATCTAGCCATCTGACCAGAACCTGTAGCCTGGCACAGTGTGCCACTAGCCCAGTTTTCAGTCTACTCCCCCTCCGTCCTTCCTCCAGAACCAGGATGCTGGAACCAACCATTCAGGGTCCCCAATGTGGTCCACAACCAAGTCACATCACCAACCAAACCCACCCATCCTGTGGTGCCTGTTTCTTGCTTGGTTGCTGCTGTGGCTGCTGCTGCACTGCACTGATCAAGGCCTATGAAGCCCATACACTGCTGCCACCACCACTGCTGCTAGGCTAGCTTGCTGCTGTGGTGGTCTGTGCTGTTTTTTATTTGTGAGGCAAGCCTGGTAGAGTAAGTATGTAGCCTAGTCTTGAGTTAGCTTCTAGTTCACCCTCTGTCCCTTCAGCCACCGGGGAGTTGAAGACTCACTAGAGTAGACCAACAAAATACAATGCCACAACACTGCTATTGAGAGTTCAGTGCTTACTGACTCCTCCAAGCTGTAGTGTGCAGCCTGTCTACTCTGTGGCAGGAAAGACAGTATCACACTCACATGACTCATGTGCTCATGCTTGGTTGGAGAACCTCCACATCACATGTGATGGTGCCACCACTAATAGGTGGAGATAGAGTGGACAACATAATACAGACACAGTCGTGTCAGAAGAGTACCTGCAGCATGATGGCACACAGGCCAGGTGGGCACTTATTGTGCAAAAGATTAAATCCAAATTTAATGCCATTATTACCACACCATAAGCATAACCTAAGCACAAATGTGTGTGTGGGGGGCAGGAATGCAACTACCACCCTCTGCTCTACCTAAATGGCACCCCTGCTTTATGGTAGAAATGCACTCACAGGTGCTAATACAATGGTTTCCACTGTATTCTGAGCTACTTTATCTCCATATTTCATCATGTGTCCTGATCATCATGAAGGATAGCCTCCCTCATTGTCCCTCATTTTGAGTGAGCTTGTCCTTCATTTCAGTGACAAAATGTGAGGTATGGTGCATGATTCCAAGATCCTACTCTGCACAAAGAGTGCTGAGCATGGCCATAGTATAAATGCTCCATACAGAATAACAAAGGGAAAATAAGTGAGCCAAAACAGTCACGGAGAAACACATTGGTAGCACTAAATATGCATAAGCGGTTTTGCATGGCCCAAAGCAAAAAGGTGAAGCTTCACAACACAGAGGACTCTCTTCATGCATCTGGAATGGGGATGTTGGCTATATCCTAGACATTTAATGCAGTAAGCAAACACTACTTTACAAATTAATATGATTTAATGACAAAAATCAAAAGCCATTAAATGACTTGCAAAATTATCAAAATTAATGAGTTTTCCTAGGTTTAATGGGGATTCAATGAAAACAATTTATTTTAATGGCTCTAATTACTAGCAGTATTATGAGAAATAGACACTGATCTATTTTTAATATGAGATTTGTACCAGCTTTGCTGCTGCACACATGACAAGCATGCAGCATATGAACCTGATATGATTTTTAAATGATATTTACAACAACTTAACTACTGCACTCATGTCAAGCATGCAACAAGCAAACCTTATGTAATTTTTAGAAGATGTTTGTAACCCCTCACCCCTGCCTTTTTGCAAATGACAGGTGGTATGCTGTTGAAGCTGACAGCAGTACCAGGTGGGGGACTGGGTTCAGGGAGGACTAGGTTACTCGGCACAAGGGCTAGGTTTGGCTACTCTGCACAGGGGCACCCAAGTAAATCTGAACACAGGAAGCAATAACTGTAATGTCCAATACCAGGAATGGGATTCTAAAGTGTGGCTTTATTTACATCCAAGCAGAACAAAACAAAGCATAGATGGACCCCCACAGGGCTACACTTCTGGTAATGTAGATTAAGAATCAGAACACTTCCTCAACACTTCAGCCCTCAGGCTCTGAACCCACCAGGCACACAGCCCGGCCTTGCATGCTGCTTTGGGTACACAGCCCAAACTTGTACACTATTCTGGGATTTCCCTGGCTTGGCTCCCCTGCCGGCCACCCAAACACCTTCCATTTCACATGGACACATTTTCTGGTGGCTCCCTAAACCACCTTAGAGCCTTCGACTCCATAAGAGGAACTTCCTTTTAATCCCACATCTGGGTACTTTCCTCAGCACTGGCCAAGTGCCTGAGGGAAAGTAAAGGCCACAGAGCAAATCCGTAGAGGTGAATTTGGTTACTACTGATGGGGAGTCTCCCACCTCTCACTTCCACAATTCATCCCGGGCCATTTCTCTGGACATTAAACATCTCTTTCTAAAAAGCTTGGCAATGTAGATTAAAGAGTAAATGCTTGGCACATTTCCTCTACATGTCTTGACTTCCCCCTTGTACTAGACTCGAAACATCAGCATATGGTTCTGTCTGTAAATCTGCATCCTCTAGCTTTGTGCCACACTCCCCCGAGGGGCCTTCTCCAACAAGCTCTGCCTGGTGCTGTGTGCTGCCAACTACAAATTCCTGAACCTTTGTCCATGTGGGAGCCAAATGAATCTTGGGTGCTTTAAATAAGCCGTATTTCTCTAAGCCCCACGAACAGTGAGGTACCATGAAGACGTCCCTTCCAGCATTTAAGCATATTAAACACACTTGCACTGGGTATCCAGGAATCACCACATGAGAAGGCAGTTGTCCTCCATAATAACACCTCTCAATGTCCCTTAACTTATTTACTTCTGCTGCTACCATAGCCCGGGCATGATCTGTGTAGTGGGCTGGTACTGAGGCCATGACTGCAGGGAAAAATAAACAAATGCTCACTGTTACTGAAAGTCCCACATCACTGAACACTTTATTTTATTTTTAAAATGGCTCCTCTGCTGCTGTGTTTACATTACTACCTCACCCTGTAATGGCGGTGGCAGCACTCCTGATGCATCAACATTCTGAAATTGGGTCAAGCCACTACGCATCCGATTTTCACACACTACTGATAACTTTGCTCAAACTGCACAAACTTGCACTGTTCTTTTTCCTAGCACATTTATGTGATTTGCCATGGAGTTTTCACTTGCTGAAAACATTTTTTAGTTCACAGTCCTTAAAGCCTTAGGATTTCAAGCACAGGATTGCCTGTAACTAGTGCTGCATAAATTGATACAACTTGCAGTCTCTCATGGCTTTGAAACTTTATTCTGACGCTGAACCCATAACTATGTTCACAGTCAATGGCTTAACAGATTTGCTTTAGCTGGTAAAACTTGACACAGTCTTTTGCAAAGTGACTACACTCCTGCACACAGATTCAGCTGGCTTGTGGCAAAATCACTGATTTGAGCAATTATTACTGTTGGTACTCACTGTTATCAGTAGCTGTTTACTGCGATGGAAAAATGGCCTGCAGCCAGTCTTGGAGGCCTCAGAAAGGAAGCAGGTGGGCAGTCCTGCCAATCGTCCCTCTGGTCACCACACTCACAATCCAGTCGATCGAGATGCGGGTTGAGCCCGATTTTAAACAGTAAAGTCTACTTTTTGAAACTTTTACAGCGCTTTGTAGTCACCGCGACGCTCCTCCACTAAGCCAGTACACGCACTCCACTCACACTCCCTCTCGAATGCTGGGCAGTCGCTGTAGAGCTGGCTTGGGGGCGGGAATGATTGCAGTCTTACCAATCACACAACCCCATGCAAATGAGCCTCTTTTCCTCACGATTGCTCTTCTCCTCACAGCGATCATCTAGCAGGCAAATTTAAACTGCAGAAATCATTTTTTTTTTTTCCTAACTGACGCCACAGCGGGAGCCCATTTCAACCATTTATCATGGCCATTAACACAGCAAGTCTCTCAGTTCACTAAAAGCATTTCCAATGTCAGGGCACAATTTTCCTGTTGCTACCCTAGTCTTCCACACTTTTCTTTGTCACAACAGTTTTTAAAAGCTGGCAAAATGCTGTAAATATTTGATGCAGGGCAAGGGCATACTCTTTCAGCTTTACTGCTCCTTGGTAAACAGTTGGCATTTTAACAGCAGCATGTGGACAACAGCACACAGTGACACACTAGTTAACCTTGCTTCAGCTTTTTTGGCCTACCCACTGCCAGATAACCAAACCACTAGCCCCTTGTCTGAGGACCTTTCCTCCCTAATTTAAAAATCCAAAGCGGTGCCTCCATTTTGTAACCCCTCACCCCTGCCTTTTTGCAAATGACAGGTGGTATGCTGTTGAAACTGACAGCAGTACCAGGTGGGGGACTGGGGTCGGGGAAAACTAGGTTACTCGGCACAAGGGCTAGGTTTGGTTACTCTACACAGGGGCACCCAAGTAAATCCGAACACAGGAAGCAATAACTGTAATGTCTAATACCAGGAATGGGATTCTAAAGTGTGGCTTTATTTACATTCAAGCAGAACAAAACAAAACATAGATGGACCCCCACAGGACTACACATCTGGTAATGCAGATTAAGAATCAGAACACTTCCTCAATACTTCAGCCTTCAGGCTCTAAACCCACCAGGCACACAGCCTGGACTTGCACGCTGCTTTGGGTACACAGGCCGAACTTATACACTATTCTGGGATTTCCCTGGCTTGGCTCCCCTGCTGGCAACTCGAACACCTTCCATTTGACATGGACACATTTTCTGGTGGCTTCCTTAACCACCTTAGAGACTTCGACTCCATAAGGGGAACTTCCTTTTAATCCCACATCTGGGTACTTTCCTCAGCACTGGCCAAGTGCCTGAAGGAAAGTAAAAGGGCCACAGAGCAAATCCGTAGAGGTGAATTTGGTTACTACTGATGGGGGGGGGTATCCCACCTCTCGCTTCCACAATTCATCCTGGCCATTTCTCTGGACATTAAACATTTCTTTCTGAAAAGCTTGACAATGTAGATTAAAGGGTAAATGCTTGGCACATTTCGTCTACATGTCTTGGCTTCCCTCATGTGCTAGACTCGAACATACTTAAACATCTCTTTCAGAAAAGCTTGGCAGTGTAGATTAAAGGGTAAATGCATAGCACATTTACTGTACGTGTCTTGGCTTTCCCCTTGTGCTGGACTTGAACATACTTTTACTTGGCTTAGCCCATTCCTCTATGCCTCCCACTGATTAAGCAGTCCAATCCCCACTTTATTTTACTCTTTGTGCTGGACTTGAACATACTTCTACTTGGCTCAGTCTATTCCTCTAGGCCTCCCACTGATTAAGCAGTCTAATCCCCACTTTACAACAGTTCAGGTGAAACAATGGCCCTATGTCAGAGTGAACTCACCCTTTGGTTGCAGGTGCCCCACAGGCGATTCTCACAGGAATCTCTGGTGCTTCAGCACAACTTGGAATAAGGCAGCTTCTTCCCTAGCCGGAACCAGGAGGGTTGCCCCTGGAATAACAGGCAAACCTTTTCACCCCCCATCTCCTCAGGGATGGGGCACAGGGACCAGTAACAGTGGTCTCCATCACTTCAAAAACAGCTTACTGTGTTCCTCTTTTGGCGGAAACACACACCTCTCCCTTAAGTAGCTCTATATCAGAGCTTTAGGCTCCAAGAGCCTGTACAGAGACTGCTATGCTCCTCTTTTCAAGACTGCTCACACACAACAACCTTTCAAAACTCCCAACATTCTAACCTAACTCACAACTGTAGATTCCAATGTGGCTCATGCAGCTGCGAAAGTTCTATGGTGATGTCATCCTTCAGTCTCAGCTGAGACTGAGAACAGAGTGAGACAGTGTGAAATCCATTTAACTGGAGTTTCACAAACAGCCTTCCCTGCCTACCACTAGGTCTTACTGGGATTCTAGTAACCCTGGGTGACAGGGGGGTTACATGTTCATACCTGCTTACCTGCTGCACACATGTCAAGCTTGCAGCATGTGAAACTGATTTGCTTTTAGATCTGGTTGGCTTAGGTTCACTTTTGTATGCAAATCACATACAAACATTGCACAATTAAACATGTGGCATGCATTCTGCCTGTACACAGCACACTTGTATTTCTGTAAGGGTGGCTTCTTCTTCATTACTTAAGTAGAGACATTCACAGCAGTGCCCATGCCTGCTGGGAAATAAAATCACTACTGTTAATAACGTGTAGACAGTATTAGTATTGCTTTCTTAAATGTTAGAAACAGAAGAGTGATTAGAGAGCATTCTGGGAATTACCTGCCTTTTAACAAATCAATCCCACAGCCAATATATGGTGGGTAGCTATCAGAATTTCATGGCTCACACTGGTGCTTTAACTACTAAGCTATAAGGTCTGGTCAGAGTTCTGTGACTTGCCTACCTTTGCACAAAATCATCTTCATCATCATCATCATCATCATCTTAGAGGGTGGTGGCAGTTGTACATATTACAGCACTGGCACTTCCAGTAAGTTCATCCACAGTCGCATCGTTCACTCCTTCTCATCTCATTTCAGTAATCATGCTGTTTATTACCACTAAACAGTGGTTTCTTTTTTTTTCTACAGATATGCTGATTAAAAGCAGTTTAAAATGATTTTTTAACATACAGTTACCATAAAACAATAAAGGTTATAAAAGGTTTGGATAATGTTCGGAAAAGGATCTGAACCTTTGTTTGATTATCAGAACATTTTAGAAGCTCAGAACCTTTTGATGTTCTCCCATTCATATTCCTCAGTCACCTTGGGGAAATAGGTGGTAGTAATGAGTGCATGTCTTAAGACAAGATAACAACTGACTAACAATAGCAAAACTACAAGTTCGGGCTTCTATGCAACTGCCAAAGGTGTGTCTCTTCCCATCCAAAAAGGCTTCAGCTGTGATGCAAGCTTAACCTGCTCTGCTTTCATAATTTTTTTTTACTGAACTACACAAAACAAAAATGGCCTTGTAGTTGCATAGGGAAAGACTGATGACACAGTAGACAGGAGTCTACTACATAACTGCCAAAGGGCTGCCCCCTACCTCGAAAATGGGTTTACATGTGATACAAACCTTTACTGGCTCTGCTTTGTTTGTTTTTTATTGGACTGCACAAAACAAAAATGGTCCTGTGAGTGTGTGGGAAATGACTGATGATGCTGAAGACAGTGGCTACTATGCAACTGCCAAAGGGCTACCCCAATCCCCAAAATGTTGTCACACTTGAAAAAAATCATTTACTGGCTCTGCTTTCACAGTATTTTTGTTTGTTTACTAGAGCACACAAAACAAAAATAGATCTGTACTTCTGTGTGAAATGGTTGGTGATGCTTAAGATGGGGACTACTATGCAACTGTCAAAGGGATATCCCTCGCCTCCAGAAAGGCTTCACAAATGGGCTTTCTGTTTAGATATCACTGTTAAGGAGAAGCAGCATTTTCAAAACAGGAATACCTAGAAGGATCTAACAGATAATATCCACATTTTTGCTTTCTAGTAGTTGTTACAGTCTTCTTCCTGTAGAACAGCAGGCTAAGATGGGACATGATCTCATTCTTCTCATACTCAGGGGTACTGACAGGACTGAACCTATGGATATGTTCTCCAGCAGGACACAGGGACATGCTCTGAAGGTCACAGATGGTAAGTTTAGGGGTAACATTAGGAGGCATATTTTGCTCCAGAGGGTGGTCACCTTCTAAAATTACCTTCCAATAGAGACTGTGGATATGAAAACAGTAGAGCAGTCCCCAGTGTTACCCATCCCTTAGCTTTTGTGAGCACTGAATCCATCAGTGTGAGAACCCTGCACTGTCCCTGCCCCACGTTGTACCTACCCATGTGGATAAACAGAGGCTTCATCCTCAGTGCTGTCAGTCTGCACCTTTCATCAGCACTAAATCTATCACAGCGCAGAAACCCTAGACTGTCTGTTCTACACTGCATCTGCCCCTGTGGATTTGGTACCCTTATCATTTGTCAAAACTCACTATCCAGACACTGACCTGCCCATGCGGTATTGCTCGACAGGTTCAGTATCCAGATAGTGTGAATCCCAGCAGGGAAACCCGATGAACATTTATAGGGGTAAGGTAGTGAATGTGATGGCTTGCTACCTTATCCATGTTGATGGGCTTGAAATACTTGAGGAATCGGGAAGCTGGCTGAGCTGCTCCAGTGGTGTTGAGGGCTAAACCACTGGCAACTCGGCCAGCATGTTCTGGGAGGCCTGAGTTCTATCCCATGCTGTGTCCAGTTAAATTGTATACCCTCGTAACTAATTGTTTGTAACTCCAAGGTCTGCTTCCCCTCAGTTAGTTATTTTAGTTACGGGGGTAGATGGGTGGTGAAGCCCCACATGGGAGGTTTGGGGTGAAGCCCCCAAATTGCCTTTATTTTTCAATCAGATGCCTGACATCATATTATTGGGCATCTGATTGATTCAGTAGTATGGATTTTGGTCAGTGGGTCAGTATCCTGAGACTCAGGATACTGAGTTTAGCGATACCATAGTATATCCGTGGATTTATAGAGGTCTTCAGTGTCCAATGGTGCTAGTCCCTTACTATTCACTAGTCACACACTGTACTTGTCAATGTAGACACACAAAAGGATTTAGTCCCCAGTGCTGGAAGTCCTTCACCATTCACCAGGACTAAATGCACACAGTGTAGAAACCAAGCACTGTCCCTGCCCCCACACTATAGCTGTCTCTGTGGATTACCAGATGGCTTAAATCTCAAGTGATGTCAGTTCTTCACCTTTTACCAGCACTAAATCCATAACAGTGTGGGAAGTTTGCACTGAGTCTGCCCCACATGGTACCTGTGGATAAACTGAGGGCATAATCCCTCACTTTTTACCTGCACTAAATTCATCATACTGGGTGGGGGAGTCTGCACTGTCCCTGTCCCTGTGGATAAACAAAGCACTTTAATTTACTGTCTAGTGCTGTCTGGAGCTGTACCTTTATGAGCATTAAATGCATCATAGAGGAAAAGCTAGCACTGAACCTGATTTTGTGGATAAACAGAGGTGTCGTAAGCCCCCACCTTTCACTAGCACTGGACAGCAAATATAAAAAGGCTGAATAGAAAAAACAAAGGAAGAAAATGGTCTCTGATCCCAATAAATGCCCATAGGAAGAAAGGGTTAAAACTTAGTTGTGTCAGTAAGGGGGGGAGGGAGTGATAGAGCTTTTGCAGGAGAAAGACTTGTCTGGAGCTTCTGACAGAGTTCTGCAAAGACACACACATACTTCTGTGCCAATTTGCACACATTTCTTTTGTACTGCAATGAGTTTCCAGTTTGAAAATGCAATATTTTGTATTATAATATTAAAAAAATACAGCATTCCTCCACAGTACTGAGAGTCTTGATTTTGAATAACAGGGCAAAGCTGTAGCTGGACTGACTGTAATTTGACACTGTAGTCTGCTTAATGAGACACTGAGAGCTCAGAGCTTCAATATGGGGAACTTACTTGTATGCTTCTTTTCAGCCATAAATAAAGAAATGTGCAACTCCTCTGGAATTCCTCTAGAAGCTTGATGTGCCTCTATTGGAAATTATGTTAGGAGAGACAAGCTGAAAGAATTGTGTTGGTACTGGTCTATTCAACAGAGAGAGGAGTATTTCATTCAACTGGTGTAGTGATTTGTAGTTGTGGCAGGTTACACTGAAAGTACTAAAATGTGTCCTTCGATATCCCATTTTTTCTAGCTACAGCAAGATGGCTGCAGACTCCATCCATAGCCATAAAAATGTGTTCTGTTCATCACTTTCTCCTTATCAGTTCAATCATTTTTTTAATTATTCAGTTTTGTTTTATTTTCATTTTATAGCTCCTCAGGTTGTGATACTATTCCTGAGATACGTAATCTCTTACCATTCGAATGACTTCTCCTGCAGAAAGCAAGCCATTGTCATATCCTCTACCAGATCCCTGATGTGTTAAACACTTCTGCCTCTTGCTCAAAAACTACTGAAAATAATAAAAAGAAGAGAAACAGTAGCAGAAGACAGAGACTCGAGTGGCAGATATGGGATGTATAACATTATTTATTTAAAAAAATATCAATTGAAAAAGAAAAAAATACTTACCTTTCCTGGTGGGTAACAATCCTAAATTCAAAAACCAGATGTGGGCTAGACCTATGCAGCAACAGGATTGCATCACCCTAGTGATAATACCTGAAAAGAGAAACATAAACAAAAGATGGTTAGAAATGCTGGCCCAGATATTCAAACTGCGCTCAAAATGAGCGCAACAGCAGGAGCAAGCACAAACCAGTTGCGCAAATGCGCAACAGGTGCGATATTCAAACATGGAGCAGAACAAATTGCGCAAGCAACCAACGTCTGAATATCACACATACTGCGCCATAGCGCAACCAGGAAGGAGAAGCTGAGCCAAAATGTTGCACTATGGAGCAACCAGGGCAGCCCAGCTGAGCATTCCAGAGGTGCCATAGCGCAAGTAGAGCCCACCCAGAGCAATGGAACTGCACATCCAGGGAGGCAGGCTGGGGCCCACCGCCAGCCATGCCACACATGGGCACAGGAACACACTGCAGAACCCACACCACACCTGCACACCCCAAGCACAGCATCACTGGGGTGTGGCGGATGATCTACTGGCCCATGGGGACAAGCCAACACAGCATAGCGGAGCTATGACACCCAGCACAACCACTGGCATGCTGAGAGTGCCACTCACAGGGGGTTGACAACCACAGTGCACAGCAGCCCCGCGTATGCACAGCACACCCTGCACTGTGACCCCAAGACACCACCTATGTGCAGTGACTGGCACTGCAGGAAACCATGCAGCCCCCCAGCTCACGGCAACCCTGTGCAGCACAGAAGCCTACAAGCCAGACACACCCTGTGCACCCAGCAGTGGGTGGCAGCAGATGGCAAGACCAACAGAAAGTCACTGCCATGCTGGAGATACCTCCCCATGCACACACATGCACACACACACACCCAGGACCATACCACCCCAGATGGCATGTACACCCCTGGAACTGAGCACCCATAGCCAGCTGCAAATCAGAGACCAACACAGTATTCATATCAAAAAAATGTATATTTAAAATATTAAATAACAAAACCAAGAGAAACTATTTACAAGTGGGGGACGGTAAAAGGTAGGGTGTTCAAGGGGGATTAAAAACTTGGAGAGGAAGGCAGGGGTGGTAGGGATGGGAGAAGTGGGAAGGGTAATGGGCATTCAGGCCGCAGCCGCTGGTCCTCCCTGCTGGCGCACCATCCTGTGCTGCTTTGCCGAGCTCCATGGCAGCGGATGGCTTGCAGGATCTCCTGGTTCTCAAGTCCAACTTGGGTGAGGCGCCGAAGATCACATGCCATCCTCCTGAGAACCTTGAGGCCTAGGAAAATGGGAACACAGTCAATGGCTGTGACTGACCACAACCCTGAACACCACCCAACCTGCAAGCCATATAGCACAATGTCCCACACCTGTGATGGCATGCACCCACCCACAGTGAACATGCACATGGCCATCACAAACAGGCGGCACCAGCTATGTGCACCACTGCACACACACACTTCCCATGTCCATCACAGCACAAACAAGGCTGTCCAGTGACGTGGCAACGTGGTGCGATGCCAGTTACACAGCTATGTGCCCAGTGCATGCCTGGATCACCAGTGACGCATACACAGACGTGCTGTGATACTGGACAGTGATGCATGTCACCTGTGTCGTGCATACATACATAGATACATAGACAGTGTCATCAGATAAGGGCCTCTGGCCAACCTAGTCTGTCCATTTGAGCTTGTAAGTTCACTTTGTTTTCCTAGAAGTCTGTTGCCCCTAACCCCTGACCTCCAGAATTCCTTCATGTCTGTCCCGTGCAGTCTGAAATCCCGTGATTATTTCAGCCCCCACCACTTCCTCTGGCAGGGTGTTCCACTTGTCCACCACCTGCTCTGTGAAGAAATCCTTTTCCATGTGTCCTCTGAATCATCGCCCCTCCAACTTCATCCCATGCCCTGTAGTCCAGGAACATCTTTTTCACTTCAAAATAGTGTGTCCTGCACCCTGATCCCCCCTGTAAGATACCTGTATGTCTCTATCATATCCCCTCTCTCCCCCCTCTCCTCCAGGGAGTACATGTTCAGTTCCTTCAACCTGTCGTCATAGATCCCATGATGCAAGCCATGCACCATCTTTGTTGCCCTCCTCTGAACCTTCCCTGCCCACTCACGTCCCTACGTAGGTATGGTCTCCAGAAATGTACACAGTACTCCAGGTGGAGCCTCACTAGTGTCTCATATAGTGGAATTATGACCTCCCCTGTCCTGCATGGTTGTATTGTGCAGGGCTAGTGGACTCCCCCCCCCCAGCATGCAATAGCATCCATGAAGTCATGATACTCACATTGCTCAAGCAGCTGTGTCTGCTGCTGTTGCTCTTGCTGCCATTGCTGCTGCTGCTGTTGCTGTGGCTGCTGCTGCTGCTGCTGCATCTGGGGGGTGACTCCTGCTGCCACCGGGGCCCTGGCACGGCCCTCCTCACCCCGGCCCTGCATCTTCACATCCCAGCCTGTGGGAGACTTATGTTGAGACAAACATCAGTGTGACTCAAAAGCAGAGTGCCCCCTGCCCTAGTGAGAGTGCCTGCCCACACAGCCATACCCATCCATCGCACAGCTGCACACACTGACACAGCCAACCGTGTCCGAGCCGTCACCTATGCACAGCCAACAAAGCACACACACACCCCTACAGAGAATACAGGTGCATAGATGGTACACTCACCTGGCCTCGGCACCACGCCCCACCTGGCACGTGCCCGCAGCCTTGCCAACATGTCTGGCTCCCTCCGGTGGAGGTCACTGTACTGGTGCCAGCACTGCTCAGCAGACCGACGCTGTCCAGAGACCCCCACCAGGTCAGTGGCCACTTGCTGCCACACCTCTGTTCTTGCTATGGTGAGGGGGGCCTCACCATAGAGTGCCTCATACTGGGGCTCTACTAGGGCCACCAGGTTGGCCACCTCCAGTGGGCTCCAACTCACAGCCCTCCTCCTAGCCATGTTAGCCAGTTTACAGCAGGCAATATGGTGCCTGCTGCACCATAACCCCACGTGGAGATGTTGCGCAATAGACCACCACTGGCTTCCAATCGGCTGTTCAACAGCGCCGGTTATTACATAGCGCTGTCACCAGACAGCGAATAGGGACGCATATACGGCAGGCTAACAGTGGCAGGGGGCAAATGGCATACACAAGGTCATGAGCAATGACGCAAGGCTACACACAGCGCCATCTGACATATAGGTATCCCTGCGGACCGACCAGCCGCGTACCAGTGCCACAGTGGACTATTGCACAGTAATGCCACAGCGCCATATAGTGGCCAGTGCCAGCGCCACTGGCACAATGGTGGCCATGGCCTGAATTGCCTATCGCGGCACAGCAGGTCAGCAGCGCCACAGACACATGCGTAAGCTATCTGGCATGCGCGCGATGCAGTGTACCACACAGGCACAGATTCGCGCCATTGGCTCAACCGACTGTTCCAGACAGCAGTTGTGATTCAAGGAGACTCCTGCCGACATATGCAAATCATCTGATCAGCCATTCAAGGGCACAGTGGCACGATTTGCATGTCAGTTGCTCCACCCCTAATTTGTATGTGTTGCGCTTATAAATGTGCGACAGTGGCTGTGCTGCCAGATTCGGTTACTGCAGGTGAGGGGTGAGTTACATCCTGTGTGATGTTCAGGACAATGCTCATGGGGAAATGCTGTAGACTGCACAGTGACAGGTGTCCACTTCCACCCATACAGATCACCATGACCGAGCAGAGCCAAGGTGAGGGTGAGGACGGTGGGCGTAGGAGGAGGCCCAACTTTACAGCGGCAGAGATGGAGGCCCTCTTCCAGGCCTACCTGGAAGATGAGCCACTATTGAGTGGACAGAGGGGCACACTCAGTCCCTTGCGGCTGCATGGGAGGGGGTAGCTCGGGCCGTTAACCTGCACGGAAGCCACCAGCGCTCCGTGCAGGAATGCAAGAAAAAGATGGGGACTAACCGCAGGAGGTTGAAGGAGAAGGTGGCAGCCTTCAGGGCAGCATGTGCTGGCACTGGTGGGGGCCCGCCAGTGGTGTTGCAGCTGACCCCACATGAGGAGACACTGGTCGCAGCCATGCAGCTGAGTGCCATTGCTGGCATACCAGGCGGAGGATTCCAGACAGGTGGAAGCCCATCACTGCACGGTATGACACGGTGGTGGTGTTTGGGGGGGGTGGTGGCGGTTGTTCACATGCACTCACATGTACTCTTTTTCTGTTACAGATCCTGTTCATCTTCAGGAGACGGTGGTGGTGGGTCCAGACAGTGATGTGGATCTGCTGGACATGGAGGAGGGACCATCCACCTCCACCACCAGCCAGAAGGTACTGCAGCAGCATGCACGCTGGGCCAACAACTCTGGTGTCAGTGATATGGGTGCGGGGGGTGCACAGCCTGTGTCTCAGCAGTCTGGCATGCAAGCATGCCAGCATGCTGTGACCATGGCAAAAGCACGTACCTGCACCATTGATGATAGAAGGCCTGCAATGGGCAGTGATAGGTGTGTGTCCCATGACAGACACAAGGCAGGCCAGCATGTGCCCTTGGGCCTTTCTGGTTCAAACCTGTGTACCAGCATGCTGGCACAGTCCCAGGCTGTGCCTGTCAGCACCGGTGGGGCAGCACCGGTGGCTGTGCAGGTGTCTGGCACAGTTGCCAGCACGGCGGTGGAACAGGTGGACCTGGGGGCACAGTGGTTGGAGGGGCAGCAGCAGCAGTCGCACACCAGGTCTGGGGGTACAGTGTCAAGCAGTGGCACATGTCCACCGCCCTTTGATATGCTCATACCTGGTCCTGGCAAACAGCGCCCACCCTCAAGGGGTGATGTGCATCAGGACCGTCCACACCCTGGGGGTCACGATGCCATTGGGGCACAGTACCCATTGGACGCACACACCCGCCTGCTGCAGGAATCAGTACAGCTGCAGGGGTGGGTTGCAAGGTCTGTGGAGGCACTGTCTGTGTCTGTGGAGTGGCACAGCAGGGAGTGTGCTCGGGACCGAGCCGAGCTGGTCCATATGCAGACGGATGTGACCGCCACCATTGACCGGCTGACCCAGGCAGTGGTCTCTGTCGTGGATGCATTGGGCACACAGTCAGGTGCACCCTGTACCACACACCCCACACAGTGCACTCTCCACTCCCTGTTCCCGGCGTCGTGCGACACCAGGCCTGTAGATGCCGGGTTCTGCTGTGGGCATCCCGAGCACCCCTGGTGCAGGTTTGTTTGGCGTGCTGCAGACCCCTGTGCGGGCAAGGTCATGCTCAAGCAGTGGGACCCTGGTGGTGCAACAGTGCCACCCCATGTGGCCCCTGCTCAGCCTGCCCTTGCTGTTGGGTCAAGTGGGCCGCACATGCATCCGTGGTGGCCGTGGGACAGTGCTACATGACTGAGCTGTCTCCCAGTGCGGGCCCTGTCTGGTGCTGCCCTGTGTGCAATGTGTGTCATGGTGGGCAGTGCACTGCTTGGTGCTCTGCTCACCACGCCGACACACGGACCACCTGCACAACTTCCCAACTGCTGTCCACAGGTGCGTGTGCTAGATGATGCCTGCATTGCACTGTACACCAAGGTGCAAGGGTGCCCAGGTTCTGACACATGTACTTGGACAGTACAGGTGGTGGGGTGGTTGGTGGTGCTGTGTGTTAGCAATGTCGGTTCTGCAGTGCTGTGCATCTGCCCATGTACGCCTGTGCCTGGTGTGTGTGTGTCCATGAGTGCTCACCCCTCCCTGATGGTGTGTTGGTATGCCTGGACCCTTCCACTCCCTGACCTTCTTGCACCCCTGGTGTGTTCCCCTGTGTGCCTGTAGTTTGCGCATGGACAGTGTTGGTTGCACATGTCCCCTTGACTTACCTGTGTTGTGTGTAGTGCTCCTCTGTGATGGTGTCCCGGTGCAGCTGGGCCTGACGAATCAGTCGGGGGTCCCTCCATCCTGGGGGGGCTGCTCATCACCATCATCACCGGTGCCACCGGCAACCCCATCACTGTTCCCCTGTTCGACCTGTACGGCTATCCCATGGTCTTTGGCCATGTTGTGCAGGATGCAACAGGCCAGGAATATCCCACAGGCCTTTTGGGGGCTGTACTGTAGGGCACCGCCGGAGGTGTCTAGGCATCGGAAGCATGCCTTGAGCATCCCAAACACCCGCTCTATGATGTTATGTGTTGCGGCATGTGCCTCATTATAGCATAGCTGCGCTGGGGTCGTGGGGCGCCGGTACAGTGTGAGCAGCCAGGGACAGAGTGGGTATCCGCAGTCACCTGTGTGGAGATAGTGAAGAGCAGTGTCATGTTCAGGTCCATATTGGCCATCTCCCCGTGTGCCACTACCATGGCACCTGTGTCATTCCCACCCTTGCCCAGAGTTTGCATTCCATACGTGTACTCACCCACTAGATGTCTTGTGGGGATGTCCCCACTCTCGAATCAATGGCACAGTGCAGACTGATACCATATGAAGGCATCATGTGCTCCACCAGGGTGTGTGGCACAGACATTGATTATGCGCCCAGTGGCATCACACACCACCTGGCAGTTGACACTGGAGAATCCCTTTCGGTTACGATATGCGTGGCCATCAGGGCCAGGTGGCGTGCGGATGGCCACATGGGTGCAGTCTATGGCCCCTAGCACGCCAGGCATACGTGCTACCCTGTGGAACTTCTGCATGTTTGCTGTATGCTCTGCCGCAGTGCTGGGGAAATGGATGTACTCCACAGCATGTGGCAGCAGTGCGCTGAGGAATTGGGTGAGGTTGCGTGATGTGGCCAACTGTGTGATGCCTGTGGTGTCCCCTGTCGGCCTCTGGAAGGTGCCCGTGGTGAGCAGGCACATGCAGGCTGTCACCTTGGTCTCCACCGACAGACCGTGACTCCGTCGTGAGGGTGCCTGCATCACATCACTGCACAGCTCACAGAGCCATCTCAGTATTGCCCTGTTCAGGTGGTACTGGCCCATGATCTCTACATCTGTGTACAGCTCAAAGCTGATGCAGGCACAGTACCGCCTGTCGGGGGCATACCGCCGACGGGCCCCTCCACGGCCACGTCCCCCTGCAGCATGGATTCTCACCCCTCATTACAGCTTTCCATGTGGAAGCTGGCACTGTCCTGCCTCCTGGCTTCTGCCCCGGCTGCTGTTGCTGTGTTACCCCCGCTGTCCTCACTGCTTCTTCCACTGCACCGGGCACCCCCCGCTGGCCTCTGCAAACTATGGGAAACACTTTTCTTGCCTGCCCTTTTCAGTCTGTCTTTCTGTCTCTGTCTGTTTCTCTCTCTCCCCCACTTGACAGCCTGGTAGCGTTCTTGCGCCGCTTCCTTGAGCCTTTTTATTTTGGCTCATTTCCGCTAGTGCGCAGTTTCCGGCTGTGCCGCTATTGCGCATTGCGCAAGTCTTTGAATATTGCATTGCGGTCTTTATGCATGGATCCGCTCTTCGGTTGCGCATGCCTTCATTTTCATTGCGCTATTGCTCAGCATGTTCTCGGGGGCACAACTGCCTCCTTCTGAATATCGCGAAATGGCGCAGTTTTGGACTTGCGCATGAGCAACCCTGTTGCGCATGGCGCAACCCTTTTGAATATCTGGGCCGCAATGTTTTACATTCCCTTCATAACCCCACAGTAAAAAAAAAGTATTAAAAAAAAAAAAAAACTTATCTTAGTTGTTAGATCACAACAAAGTGATACCCAAGCCAAAAATCATCATCCAGATCCAGGGCACAAAGCAATCATATTATGTTGTTCATTCAGTTGTTGTAGACTAGAGTCACAAAGAGTAGCAGCAGCAGCAAAGTAGTTCTGGGTGTCCATCTAATTTCAGGGTGCCATCAGAAAAATTTCAGTAATTAGAATTTACTGTGATTTTCCAGTAACTAAAGTGCATCATGACATTTGCTGTGGTAAGAGACACACACACACAGCCCAGAACCAGCTAGCAGCAGCAACAAATGTTTATTTGGGTAACACATCTCATTTGAGGGTGGTATAAAAAAATTCCAAACATGAGAAATTAATGTGATTTTTCCAGACACTAAAGTGCATCACTACAGTTGCTGTGCTTGGAGACTGATACATTCCAGTACCAACTAGCAACAGTATGAATTCTAAATTGGAGGAGCTGTCACTTTTCAGGGCATCATGAAAATATATCCAGCCATGGAAATTTATTAGACTGTGAATTTCTGAACACCAATAGGTATCCTGTTATGGAAAAATGCAGGAACCTGAGAATGTATTATTCTTTAATTAACACTAACCAGCAACTGAAGTGCTTTACAAGATGTGCTGTAGGTGGAGACTCACACAATAATAGGGACAGTAGCAGAAGTTAAATTCTGGGAGCCCATCTCATTTCAGGGCATCCTGAGGCTATTTTCAGCCATAAGAATTTATTAGACTGTGAATTTCTGGGCACCAATGAGCATTTTGCTATGGAAAAATACTAGGAACTGATAATTTAATGTATTGTGCTTTAACACTAGTAGCAACTAAAGTGTTTTACAAAATGTGCCATGGGGGAGACTCACACAGCAACAGCAGCATATATTTATTTGGGTTGCTTATCTCATTTCAGGACACTATGAAAAAAATCACATTAGCATGCAGTAGCCTGACTTATAGTATTTATTCTGTCAGTTGTCAAAAAATATTGTAGTACAGAATTTATGTATATTGTGCTTTTTGCACAATTTCCATTAAAATGCATTACAAGAACAGTATTAGGGCAGCAACATGCAGCACCGTACAATGTGGTGACATGTAGCAACCAGTATTAAATTATTTGAGTATTTGGAAAAACATTCTGTAAAAACAGAATTAATGTTAATATGTAAGCAATAGGACATGATGGTGTGTGCATTATCGTGTGATAACCACACTCCTAGGGGCATAGTTAGGCACAAGACCAAAGGCAGAGTGCCGGTCACCCTTAGGAGTGTGGTTATCACACCGTAATGCACAACCTGGAGTGTCTTATTGCTCTTACAAAATTGCATTTTATTTTTTAAAATATTTCTTATTAACATAGTGAAAGTTTTCAATAGCAAAAAGTTGAAATTAATGTGTGTTTTTAAGCTAAAGTAGTCCATCCACCTTCTAGGACTGCACTGCATTTACTGGTTTCTTTTAACTCTTTTGACCTTATACATCTTCCGTAGTAATTATGATTCTTGGGTCATAAGCATTTTAAGACTGTTTTCTAACACAAAGTGTTCACACAAAGAGTGCAGCCTGCTTCCCTGACCAAGCCACCCACCCGCTTGCTTGTGATGTTGTGAGTAAAAACAAAGCAAAGTTACTTTTATTTGTAAGCAAAAAAAAAAAGTAGAGTAAACAGGTGAGTAAAGTAAATTACTTTGACAGTTGTGGGAATAGGTACGTTCAGCAATACAGCATTCCTGCCCACCCACACTCTCGTATTCTTGCTTTTAGTTTTAAATGTCTGCAAACGGAGTGGTCTGAAGAGAACAGCTGTTTCTAATTATGCAGTTTTTGTTTTTGTGATCTCTCTCTCAGCAGCACACTTACTCATGTTGTGAGTGCATCCGTAAAAACAAAGTTGAGAAATTTGAATTTGCTGACAGTTTGTGGTGAGAGGTTCATTTAGCAATGACCTACTTCCCAGCTGCATACTTTCACTCCATTCCCCACTGTCTATTACTTATTCTCTGAGTTAAATAAGTGACACCTTTTTTTTTTATGCTACTGATCAAAAACCATGTACAGTGTATGTGTGTGGGGGGGGGTAGACCTTCACTCAGTTTTCAAAAAATTATCTGTTTGTGACAGGTGAGGATGCCATCCTATAAAAGAAACTTTCGTGAAGACTGACAGTGCTGTCCACAACATGTCTGTGTCCCCTGCCCTCCTTTACACAAGGCAGTGCAAAGAATGTTTTTATTTATTAAGTATTTTAATAAAAATGTGGAATGTTATCAGTTTCTTGTACTGTAAGAGAGATAAAGTGGCGGACTGGTGTACTGTAGTTATACGATTCTTGGTAGAGGTTTTTGGTCTCAGCCATTTAGTGAGGGGGAAAATGGCGACTTTAAAATCCTTTAAAATTCTAAATACAATGCCTACATAGGAACATGCAACCTTTCCAGATTTGAGAGGATCCTTTGCATCACCTCCTCCATTGAGGTGACCCTGCACTTGAGATCCCCTATTTCCTTAAAAAACAAACAAAACCCAGCAAGCTTCTCCTGGCAGTGGTGTAGGTACTGCTGTATTGTTGCTAGAACCATTTTGGATATAGATGCATCTATTGGGTTTGTATGTGTCCCCTCCACGTGCCTTGAATGTTGGTAATGCCCAGTGTGTGACATATCTGCTGCCACAGAGTATGGACCACAACTCACAACATCTCTGTACTGTGACTCTCACTGCCCCTATTGCTATATTTCCAGGTTGGATCATTGTCCACCAGTACACAAATAAGCACCTTTCTTGACCTGGCTAACCCTGAACTTACAGAGGCTGCAAGTGATAATGATGTCATCACTTGCATCAACTTAAATATCACTGTTGCTGGTGGCTCTTGTGATGCAAGGTACTGGTGGGGGAGAAACAGAGGAGCCCAAGGATGAGAGGGGCTCCTCTGCAGGGGGTGAGCTGGTGTTAGTGGTGTACAATGTTGAGGGTCACAGGGGGGTTCTGACTGATCAATCTCAGGGGGAATGTGAGGTTTCTGTTACTGCATAGTTGTTTCCTGCTGCTGCTGGTGGTCTGGGGACAGCTCACTCTCCTGCTGAAGACACTGCCCTATTGGCGGACCAGGGTGGGGCTGCTACTGTTGCACTTGCTGCTGCTTAGTTGGGAGTACCTCTAAAGAAAGGGGATGCTAAAGTGCTATGGGGAGAATGTGTTTGCTCCCTGAAAAAGCCTGGCTGATGCAGTTGTATGGCACTGCCATGGATGCAAACCCATCCTTACTTCTACATTACCAAGAAAAGACAGAGACAGAGACAGAGACAGAGAGAGAGAGACACAGAGAGCTAGAGTAACATAAAATATTCAAGAAAAAGAGGAAAATAAAACTACCAGATATGTCAAAAAAGTGTGCAAAATAAATATTAACTATACCAAGAGTGTTCACTAACTATGTAATAAACCAAGACAGAAAACTAATAATGAAATTGCTGGAAACTAGCTTTAAGAAGTGAAGCTGGAGTCAAGCTCTACTAGTTGGCAGTCTCCTCCTCTCTCTGTCTATCTAGCAAGGCAAAATTGAAAGTAAAGCACAGGCAGTGCATATAGATATACCATGTGACCTACAGAAGCTCTTCCATGTGATCTTGAGGCAACTTGTTTACCAGAAACCTCATTTTCACAAAATGTCACCTTTTGTACCCAAAAGTGCAGTTAATGTGAAACTGCAATGTGAAGTTGCAAAAAGCAAATTTTGAATGTAGTAGGGATGGACAAGTCAGTCGTGATCCAGTTCTGATTCTGACCTTAATTTATTTCCAGAATGTTCTAATTTACTCTGAAAAATTTTAGATGCATTTTTAGTCTATTTGAACATTAAAAATGCATCAGTATTATTCTTTTAGATCCCTAAAGCATTTTTGCAAATTGAGTGCGATGAACTTGCTCGATTGTTTGCAGCTAAGGTGGCTGACATCAGGGTGGCATTCCAACCTGCACACTCTATGGGCATTGTTTTGGATCAGCTCGAGGCCACTGCTTCTCAGCCTTCTTGGAGTACCTTTGACCAGCTGGAGTTCATGGATGTCATGCAGATCATCCAGAGTGTACGCCCTATGTGCTGTAGTTTGGACCCAGGACCAACTTCCCTAATTTTGGGTTGCATTGATTCCATTGGTCCAGTCCTAGCTCTGATAGTCTGGTGCTCCTTGGAATTTGGTGAGTTTCCTAGCTCCCTGAAAGAGGTGGTGGTGACACCCCTCTTAAAGAAAGATGTTTTGGACCCAGACTGTCATGCAAACTACAGACCAATCTCTAACCTTCCCTTTCTTGGAAAGGTGATTGAGAAAGTAGTGGCTGCACAATTGGAGGACCATTTGACCATCCATGACATCTATGAACCCCTTCAGTCTGGTTTTCAAAAGAGACATAGTACCAAGACAGCACTGGTTCAGGTGCTCAATGATCTCCTGATGGCTAGAGATCGGAAGAGCTGTTCCATCTTGGTCCTTCTGGATCTCTCTCTTCAGCATTTGACACTGTGGACCATGGGGTACTGCTAGATCATCTGAGGTACATCTGTGGACTATCAGGTACAAACCTCAGGTGATTTACATCATTCCTCACGGGAAGAACTCAGAGAGTGGTGTCTGGGATTTTTTCCTCAGACCCAGTCTCCCTGGAGTGTGGGGTATCCCAGGGTTCATTGTTGTCCCCCATGTTGTTCGTGGTGTATATGCTGCCCCTTGGAGGCATTGTAAGACTGTATGAGCTGAGGTTTAATTGCTATGCTGATGATACCCAGCTCTACTTTCTTTTGCACCTGACCAGGATGGAGCTCTCTTGGTCTTTAATAGCTGTCTTGCAGAAGTCCAGGAGTGGATGGATTCCAGCTGGTTGAAGTTGAACTCCGAAAAGACTGAGGTGCTGGTTGTGGACCCAGGTTGTCGGATAGGGAGGTTTGGAGTTGGTTTGCCCTCCGGACTTTTTCTTGGCAGCTCATCACTCCCGACCCCTGAATGGGTGAAAAACCTGGGGTAATTTTTGATGAAGGGTTGACCCTGCATTCACAATTGTCAACTGTTGTCAAATTTTCCTTTTCTCATCTAAGGAATATCACCAGGATTAAGCATCTGGTTCCGTTTGGTGATCTTCCTACTCTGGTCCATGCCTTTGTGTTCTTGTGCTTAGAATATTGCAATGCCCTCTACCTAGGGCTTCCTGGGGTGGAGATAAGCCGCCTATAGCTGGTGCAGAATACTGCGGCCTGGCTTTTGACGGGATTGTCTCTGTCCTGTCACATTTTGCTGGTCCTATGCAGACTGCACTGGCTGCCAGCACGGTGGTGGATTACCTTTAAAGTCAGTCTTCAGACTTTTAAAGCCCTACATGGACTTGGCCTGGATAACCTGAAAGAGCTTCTGGTCCCTTGCTGCCCTGGGTGATTGCTCTGCTTAGCCGATGAGGAGCCACTAGAGAGTCCAAGGGTGTGCTTGAAATCTTCTGGGGCCAGAGCATTTATGCATGCAGCCCCTATCCTTTAGAATTTGCTACCCTGTCAGTTACTGGAGTGCACAACTGTGGAGGGATTTAAGCAGGCTTTAAAAACTTTTTTGTGGCACCAGGTGACTGATGGTATGGTGATACTGTTGATTTTATGTGATTTGTGTTTGTTAATGTTTGATTTTTGATTTTAAATTTGTAAGATGCCCTGGTACTTGAAAGGCACCATAAAGATAATGTTTTATTATTATTATTATTTTTATCCCTCTGAAAAAAAAAAATTTAATTAAAAAAAAATGTGTCTGTATTTTCATGTTATTTGGTCAGCATGCAGCCAACAGCAATAAAAAAATAAACATATAACAGTCACCAGTACTGCAATAGTGAGTAACTGAACAAGGAGGTAAGGGCAAGGAACCTAAAATAAAAAAAAAGAACCATTTTTTCAATCTCTTATCAAATATTCCCTAGACCCTCATGACCCACAAACTGTATGCAAGGCAACACTTGTGATAATGGGGCACTGAAGGAAGCCAACCAGTTAGGGTATTTTTTGTTTGACTGGCTGTTGTTCTTACCAAGCCTGTGTGTCAGCCAGTGTGCCATACAGATTTTGAAGGGCTGGTGTCACCCACGTCTCAGACTATGTGTTGCCCATCTCTGTGCCTAAACTACTACTAGGTCATACTACCATATTACGTTTTGAAGAAGGGTGTCACATCTTAGACTCTGTGTGGCACATCCCTGTGCCTGATCAATTACTAGCTCATAGCACCTCATGTATTTTGAGAGAGGGGTGTCACATCTCAGACTCTCTGCTACCCATCTGTGTTAGAAATAATACTACTAATTAAGTAATTAAGTTGCACACCAAAAAATGGATTCTGAATCAGAATCTGTTATGCAGCATGGGGCCAACACCAGCAGTATGGCTGAAATTGGTACACATAACAATAAAAATATTTTCCAAAAAGAAGTTCAGAAAAAAAGAGAAATTCACTGCTGCATATATAATTAATACAATTGTCGAAAAGGAGGCAACACAACAACAAAGAGGAAAGTATGTTGGTGAATCCCCTCATCAAAGTAATGCAGCACTGATTGCATTGCCAGAAAAATCAAATAAAACACAAAAACAGGTAGCTTTAACAGTTAAACCTAGAAAGTCAATGATTATGGTAAAGGATCTGTCTAGTACCACCACTATATGCTACTCATGCACATTCGGCTCCTTCATCAGAAGGCAGTGCCTCTGATGAAGAACAGGTTGTAAATACAGTATACAAGAACAAGATCATCACTCAAGATCAAGACCAAAGGTGATGACTCAGATTGTGATACCAATGAGGTAGAGGATGCCACCTGAGTTCCCGAACCCAAAGAGAAAAATCAAAAACACATACAGCAACACCACCACTAGCCATAGCCTGTAGTGGAAAAAAAATCAATAGCAATCATAGCTCTTTTGGGGACAGCCACAGTGTGCATGAATCAGCATTAGGTCAGAAGAGCACTGTCAATAACAGCACCATCCATAATAGTGCTGTATTAGCAGCGCTGTCCTCTACAGAGCCAGGAAGTAATGCCGCCAGTATACACAGCACCAATGGAAGTGTTTAAACACCACAGCAACAACCACTACCATTGCAAACAAATTAAATATACACCTTTATTTTTATGTGAGAGCCTCAACCCCCCACCCCCCTGGACATGGAGGGTTTTGCCTCTGCACTCCCCTAACTAAAATATACAGCTCCGAGGGGGATCAGATTGGGGAAAAGGTATATTTGTGTGACTGTGGAATTACAGGATTCATTGCTCTTTGAAAAAGCATGTAAGTTCCCCTGAACAGAAAAAGTAGTCACTGAGTCCAGGATTTGAATCCTGGTCTCCTGGTCTGTGCTAGTTGAGCTACTACTGTCTAACCCGCTCCACCACAGGGGCAACTCGGCCAACAAGCACACATTTTTCCTTCACCTGCTTTTGTATCTGGCTAAATAGTGACAGGTAGCGGTAGTTGCTGGATGCTATTCTACCTGTCACTATTCCTTCCTGAGTGGTCCTGACAGTGTGGTATATACTACATGGTTCAGAAAGTGCTGTTCTATCCCGATACCCATGAATCAGGGTTAGAAATACCTGCCACCAAAATTGCTGCAGTTTCAGGCATGATGACAAAATGTTCCACCTCAGTTGTGTGGAGCTATTTTCATATAGGTCCCAAAAATGAATGTTTTGCTGTCTGCACCTTTTGTCATCGGGTAGTTAGCAGCAGGAAAATGAGGGGCCAGTTTGGGACATCATCACTAAAAAGACATTTGCAAAGAGCAGATCTAACCATTCAACTGGGCAGTAGTCCTGAACAAGGGAAACATTTCTGTAATGAAAATAATCCTGCAGACAACAGTGATGGTGAAAAGAACAAGAGACAGTGCAGAAAAAAGCGTGTTTGACTTCACTGACAAAAGTAATTGGGCAAGCTATAGTTTTGCCACAGCAGTCTTGTGGCTTTTGCCCCAGCATGAACTACCAAGCAGACCATTAATGCAATGCTTGAAAAAACACTGCCTACAGTAGATCACATCAAGTAACATTCAAAAATCAATCAAGTAATAGCTGAATGTATTCTTATAGAAAATCATATCAATCAAGTAACATTAAAAATGTATCAATTAATAGCGGAATTCATTGCTAAGGACCTGCAACCATTTTCTGTGATGGAGAATGAAGATTTTAGAGCTCTTTTAAATTATTTTGCTTCATGTAATTTACAACATACTGAGCCATACATATTTTGCAGCTGTCGTTGTTCCCAAAATAAACGACTGTGAATGTATTCAAAGTAAAATAAAATTGGCTCTTAAAGAGAATGATTGTGGTGCTGTGCACCTGACCACAGACATGCGGATAAATTCTCAAACCACTTATTATATGTGCATCACAGCACATTGGTTGTCACAATCATCTTCAGACACCACCAGAAGCAGCAGTTTACAGGAACCAAGACAAAGAATGGTACCTGTCTGCATTAACATGTTTGGTAACATCACACCTCTGATAACATTTTGGAAGAGTTGCATGACAAAACTGCTAGGTGATTAGAGCCCCTGGGACTCAATACTAGATTTGTGGTTTCAGACAATGGCACCAATACTGTTAGTGCATTGAAACGTGGTGGTTTAACTCACATTCTGTGTTTTGTTGAACACTCATTAAATCTGTTAGTACAAGCTCTCTTGCCCAGTGTCAATAGTATAGTAACACTAGTGGGAGCAGCAAAGAAAAATCTGTGGCTTTTTTTAAGTCAGTCTGTGAAATCATGTAGTATTTGGCTGACCACTGGAAAAAAATTGGCTTGCCAATTCGGCAACTAAAACAAGATGTTATGACAAGATGGAACTCAGAGTTTTACATGTGTGAGAGACTGCATGCACAAAAGAAGGCAGACCAAGTCTAAAACTGCTACAGAAAAACACTGACAAAATTGCTTTCTTAAACACGGACGTGAAATATTAGATTCAGTAAACAAACAGAATTACACCCAAAAATTAAGTGGCATGATTTGTGACTAAGTGACTAGAAACAGAAGATTCAATAAACAGGATTGTACCAAAAAATTGATAGGGGTGATTTGTGACTAAGTATTGTGAAACAGAGGATTCAATGTATAGGGTTGTACCAAAAAACTGAGTGGTATCAAACAGAATATTCGATAACACTGAAAATCATTAAAACTGCTGCAGAAAGACACTGACAAAATGGCTTACATAAACACAGAGAAACAACTGAGAAAAGAAGTGTTCAAAATCTATGACTTTAGCAGGCAGCCAACAGGGGTAATTTATTGTTTGTTATGCTATCAAAAACATTTGAGATTTATTTTACTTTTTTGGTTTTATGGACTCTATGATGAAAAATGTTACACTGGTACGCAAGTTTAAATTTACACTCTAATTTATATAATGAGTGATATAGATACAGATATAGATTTAGATATAGATATAGATATCCATTTTATTCTTTGGTAGGTGGGTAAGGCCCATTGTCATTGGGATCCCCCTCATGAAATAACACACCATACAACACTGCTTGGGTGCTTAATTGACAGTTATTTATTAAAACTTCACCTCTTTATGTTCCGCCTTCTCCTGCAGCCCTTTATTTCATTGTACTTTCATTGACATTGGTTTACATGTGAATATAATCGTCAATACATCTATATATATATCCACGTTTCAACTTATGTTATTCTATAACATTCCTTCTATGTAAACACAGTCCATCCCTTATCTTGCCTTTCCCGGCTCAGATGTGTACCCAACAACCTTCTTCTGGTTGCAAACCTCAGTCCTTTCATCTTATTGTCTTTCTGGGCTCGGATGTCTACCTGATTCCCAGCTTTGGGCCTCTGGGATTACCATCCCACAAGGCACCTGACACAGATGGATGTAGACCCAGCCCGTGCCTTATATTTTTACCACTTCTATGAAATACCTCTTTGCTTGCCTGGTTCTCTCTGACCATGACCAATTAATTGCCTTATGCAACCTGGCTGAAGCTGCTCTTAACTGAACCGTATGCAAGCCAAAAAAGGAACTGATCTTGCCACTTTTTCACCTGTGTAATATTTATTATATGCTTTTGCCTGTTTTCTCCCCATTCACCCTGCTACCACCCAAGTGACCCCAAGCACAAACAAGCCTCCATCTCCCATTACCATAAGGCCCTAACTCTACTCCTGCCCACATGGTGGGTGGCCAGGTCCGTCCTTATTTCAGAACCTGCACAACAAAAAATCCAACCAAGAATACCACACTGTTTGTGCCCTCTGAGCCACTCTTCTGTCCCATTATGCCAGCTCCTGCTATCTTAACCTGATGCTTCACTACCTTCCACTTTCTCGAAGCAAAACCTACTGCCTGCCCATGCAAAACTCTTAATTAGTGCTATACATCTCCTTCAGGCTTTGTACCCCACCAGCCCATATCACACATATTACCCACCTCTTCTCACTAAACAAATCTATTGCTAGTACCAGAAGTCCATACCTCCTCAGTGCTATCTTTTACCTTTACCAGTTTTCTGAAGACCAATCTGTCCTGCTGCCAATAGATGTGCTAGTCTCTAATCTGAGTTCTACAAGAAAAGAGGTGTCTCTCCTTCCAGTGACCACCTATATACCCTTCCGTGACCCCTCCCATAGCATAGCCATCTGCCCAATCACCTGGTTCCTATTCTTTTCCCATACTTCTTCAGTCACTTCCCCGACCCCAGTTCCACATTCCCCCACTCCCCTTCTCTTTCTAGCCCAGTGTCTTCACCCCTGGCCTTTCATTTGTTTTTTAACTTAGTATGCTTTATTGAAATATGAAACTTGGAAAGAACATCAAGGTAATAACCAACACATCATGGTTACACAGTTATGTAACAAAGATATGACAACAAGAAAAAGAAGAAAATAAGCACAATACTGAACCAGAGTAAAAGGTTGACACTATAATCTATTGAAGGTATGAGGCCAAATTAAAAAACAGAATGATACAATGCATCATTGATATAAAGAAAGTAGAAAAAACTTGAGGTAGAACCATAGCAAAGATTGAGTATTACCTGAAGAGAACATCACAGCATGTGTAAGAAGACAATTAGGGTGATTTGTAACACCATCAGATGTTATTGAGACTGGTGCCCAAATATGACTATACTTCAGGAAATTACCAGAAAAGTGTGCTACTTTTGACATTGAGCACAATAGGAATGGAGAGCGTGTCTCAAACTTTTCCATTTTTTTCCACCCAAAGGATAGACAACATCTCCACTTGCCATTCCAGGTATGAGGGATGTTGTCCATTCTGCCAGTGGTGGAGGATAATTAATTTAGCCATGGCAGCAATAAGAGTTATATGAAATCTTTGGGGCCAATCAATTGATCAATATGCAGAACAAATAGACAATGCTCTGGTGAAAAAGTGCTTTGGAGACCCGACAAAGAATCAAAGAGTGATTGAATCTGGGACCAAAAGGATTGAGAGACTGGGCAGTCCCAAAGTATGTGATGAAGGTAGCCCTCTTGTAAGTCACACCTGCCAAACGTTGGGGTAGATGCCTGACCAAACTTATGCATTTTTTGTGGGATAATTGTGTAAAGTTTTATACTGAATAAATCGCAAGTTATCAAGCTTAATATAGCAATAGATGTACTCCCAAGGAAAAGACATTGCAAGAGAAGTAAAACAGTCAAGGAATTCTTTTTCCTGGTAGCTACACTTTACCTATTTTTATTCTGCTGCCCAGTCTCTCAGTGCCTTATATAGGACAGAAACTGTATGGTCCTTGGTCATAAAACTAACCAATTTGTTATAAGCTGAATCACCTGAGAAAAAACAAGTGAGTGGGTCTAGAACACTCTGTATGAGATGCGTAAGTTGAAAGAAAGAAAAGGCTGTAGTCTGGGGAAGGTTGTTCATCTTCTGGAACTCCCGGAAAGTGAAAAGGTGATCCCTCTGAAGAAGGTTGCTTAATTGGTCTAGAAGCATGTGGCAAAAAGGAAGGAGGGATTGGTTTGTTAACTAATGTAAAGCTAGGGTTTAAATGAAGGGGTTGAGAGGAACTTTTTGGGGGTATATACTTCAAAACCCTGCACAGCTGTAGATTAATCTGAACAGACCAAATTATAGGAGTATGCTAAATTTATTCTAAGTGATTAATGGCAGAGTCAGATAAGAAATATTATAGGTACTGCACAGATACAGCTCAATATCCTTCCAATGTGATCAAGTATGTGGGGAGGCAGAGCCCATGTTTGAAAGGCCCCATGATAAAAACTTATTAGCTTGAGCCACAAGATAATACCGACATAAGTTAGGGAGCTGGAGGCCCCTATGCTATTTGGCCAGTGTTAACTTCAGTAGGGAAATGCGCAGCTGGTTACCCTTCCATAAAAAGTGAGAAAAGAGCTGATCAAACTGAGTAAGCCAGGACTGAGGAAGGGAAATTCCAATAATGTGGGTAAAGCACCCGTGGTAGTACATTCATACGTATTAAGGAGATCCAGCCCCATAAGGTGAGAGGAAAAGCCTGCTATCTTATGAAGTCTGCCTTAATTGTCTGAAATAGTGAAGAAAAATTCTGAGTGATTAAGGACTGAGTACCATGTGCCAATTTGATACCCAGAAAAGTGTGTTCTAAAGAGGACCAAGTATTTTGAAGATCTGGAGGAAGATATTGAGTTCTATGATTAAGCTGCACAATGGTAGTCTTTGAGAGGTTCAGCTTGTAACTCGATAAGGCCCCATATCTCATGAGCACTTGTAAAGCAGCTGGGATGGCCCGAGTCAGGTGTTTTAGGAGCAATAAGATATTGTCTGCATGTGTAGACAATTTTTTTGAATGTATATGGGCCAATAGGAATTCCTGAAATTTGTGGGTGTTGTAAAATATGTCTAACAAGGGGCTCTAAGTACAGATTAAATAAGTAGGGGGATATGGGGCACACCTGGTGTGCCCCTTTTAGCTTAAAATCATCAGAAAGCACTCTGTTGCAAAGGATACAGAGAGCGAGGAATACAACAGTCTAATCCACGTGATAAAGTCTTTCAGGAGCCCAAAAGCTAACATTGCATGAAATAAAAAAAAAAAAACAAGATACCCAGTCAAATGCTTTCTCAGCATCCAGAGAAACCAGCACTGCAGGGGTGTGGGCCACTCTGGATACTAAAAGATGATGGATATTTTTTTGCATATGATCAGAGACCAAATGGCCCTGCATACGAACATAAGAAATTGCCAGCAGATAAAGGCCTTATGGTGTAGCAAGTCTGCTCAATTGTGCAGCTAGCAGCCCTTATACTGCAGCTAGGGATGTGCAAAATTGAAAAATGTAATCCTGTTAAATATTTTATGAACATTTTCACATTTTGCGAAACATTTTGTGAGAGCGAAATGTGGAATTTCGCTACCTGTGGGAAACATTCCTCCATTTGTTGGCAAAAATCTGCATTTTGCCAGTGGAATTTTGCATTTCACACCTACAGAATATTACATGAAATGTGCAAATTTCACGAAAAGTTTTGCGGAGCGAAATTCCCAATTTTTCCAGAATTTCACTAGCAAAATTAAATTTCACTCTGTCTCTTACTTCAGCTTCCCTCCTCCCTCCCCCTTCCAGTGACCTTTTCCCACCCTGTCCCATCCCATTTTAAATCAGCATACTGTTTTACAGGATACCACTCTCTGGCAATGCATTCCACCCAAACACCACCCTCTCCATAAAAAGTGTCTCTTTATTTCCCTCCTAGACCTTCCTCCTTCCAGTCTTAGATTATGCCCTCGAGTGTCTCTCCCCCTCCTTAATTTGAAAAGCCCCTCTGTGCCCATTTTTATTATTACCTTCATGTACCTGAAGGTTTCAATCATGTCCCCCCATCCCTTCTCTCCTCCAGGGAGTACATGTTCAACTCTCTCCACCTGCTCTTGTAGAGTAAGTCCTCTAGCCCCTGGATCATTTCTGTTGCCCTGTTCTGCACCCCCTCTAGTAACTTAATGTCTTTCTTTAGGTACGGTTACCAGAACTGCATGCAGTATGCCAGGTGTGGTCTAACCAGTGACCTGTATAGCGGCAGGATCACCTCCCCCCTTCTGGAGGATATGCTTCTGGCAGTACAACCCAGCATCTTGTTGGCCTTTGCAGCTGCCTTCCTACACTGTAATGAGTTGTTCATTGCTCCCATTATGATCACCCCCAGATCCTTCACCTCTTCCATCTTGGCTAGTTGAATCCCCCCTAGCTGGTAGCCTCCTTGGGTTTTTTGCACCAAAAATGTAGCGCTTTGCATTTCTTGGCAGTGAACTCCAGCTGTAAAGTGTCCAACCAGGCCTCCAGTTTTTGACCGATCATCTTGCAACCCCTGCCACCCTTCTAAGTCACCCACTACTGCTCATCTTCATATCATCTGGAAACAAACTGATCTTGCTCTTGATGCCTATTGAGATGTCTGCTATGAAGATACCAAATAACACTGGCTCCAGTACAGAGCCCTGTGGCACCCAGCTTGTCACCGCCCTCAGATGACAGCTCTCAGAGATGAGAGCTCCCCTTCCACCACCACCCTCTGCTGTCTCTCTTGCAGCCAGTTCACAACCCATCCCACCATCTTCGCCCCTGTGCCATCCAGCTTACTTCCTAGCCTCCCATGCAGCACCAAATCGAATGCATTACTGAAGTCCAGGTATAGAACACCCACTGCATGACCCCTGTCTAATTGCCTGGTTACCCAGTCATAATACTCCACCAGGTTGGCCTGACAGGATCTGCCTAAAACACACCCATGCTGTATGCTGTCCTGCAGCCCATTAGCCTCTAGGAGGGAAACTGTCTTCCCCTTCAGGATTGTCTCCATCAGCTTTCCCATGGTGGATGTGAGGCATACCAGTCTGTAGTTCCCTGGCTCATCCTTGAGGCCACTTTTGTAGAGGAGCACCACGTGTGCCATCCTCCAGTGCTGAGGTACACTCCCTGAGTCCAGGAACGCATTGAGCGGGTCAGCCAAGGGTTCTGCAAGGACTTCTGCCAGCTCCTTCACTACCCTGGGGTGTCACCTTGTCTACCCTCAGTGTCCTCAAGCCCTCCAGTACTCTGCCCAATGGGATTTCCCCATCTGTCACCTCCCTTCCACCATGCATGCCCACCTCCCACCCCTTGGGTACAGCTCCCCATTCTCCTTAGTAAATGCTGAGCAGAAGTACTCATTTAATGCTTCTGTCTGTTCTGTCCCTGTTTTCACCCAGCCCCTATCCATCTTTATCCTTACTGTTTGGTTCTTACAAATCCTTTTCTCCTTTATGTACCTGAAGAAATCCTTCTTCCCCTCTTTGATGCCCTGTGCTAGCCTGATTTCCCTGTATGCCTTGGCTGACCTGATTGCCCTTGTCACCTCCTTCAACTCCTTCAGGTATTCCTCTCTGTCCACCCCTCTCCATGTTTATTTGTACCTTCTAAAGGTGGCTCTTTTCTTCCTTACTTTTTCCATGATCCCTTCCCCCGCTCACCCAGTTAGGCTTCTTGGAACTAGCCCTCTTACTCTGGACCCTTGTACATGTTATGGTTGCACCCTCAATTCCCAATTTAATGACCTCCCACTTCTGGTTAGTGTCCATGCTTGGATGGATCCTGGCCAGATGCCACTGTACTATTTCCTTCATTATCCCAAAGTCAGCCCCCTGAAGTCTAACACTTTTGTTCCCGCTCCTGCTCCCCTTTCCCCATGTTTCTTGTGAACCACTCCTAGACTAACGGAGCTTAATATGCATACCCTCGAGGAAAGGAGGGAGAGGGGAGGGGAGACATGATGGAAACTTTCAAGTACCTCAAGGGAATCAACAAAGCCCAAGAGGGTTGCATATTTCAGAAAAAGAGATGTGCAAGAACAAGGGGGCACAATTTGAAGATAGAGGGGGTACTGCTCAGGGGCAATATGCAGAAGTATTTTTTCATGGAGAGGGTGGTGGACACATGGAACAGCCTTCCTGAGAACATTGTAGGGTCAAAAACTGTGGGAGAATTCAAGAATACCTGGGATAAACATAAGGAAATTCTGGTGAGGGGTAGGAGGAAGTAGGCTGTTGGTTAACTAGGATCTGCAACTTATCCAATAGGTAGGGAAATGACCAGACTGGGTGGGCCAAGCAATCCTAATCTGCCATCAAAGTCAATGTTTCAATGTTTCTATGATGGTCACTCCCTGCCAGCAGTTCCTCCATCCCCAGCTCCCTCACAAACTCACCATTTGCCAGCATGAGGTCTAGGGTGTTCCCTAACTTGGTTGGCTCATTGATCATCTGCAATAGGAAGCTGTCCTGGAAGGCATCCAGAAGTTCCTGTTCCCTCCTATTCATGGTGGCTGGGGTACTCCAATCCACACCCGGCAGGTTGAAGTCCCCCACAATCACCTTGCTGCCCCTTCCACAGGTCGTTCTGATCTGTCCTGCTAGTTCCCTGTCTAACTCCTCGGTCTGACAGGATGGCCTGTACACCACTCTCATCCTGAGGGTCCTATTTTTGCAGTCCTGGAGCTGCACCCATAATGGATCTGTGCTGCCCGCCACAGCATCCTCCCTGATGCACTTCAGTCCTCCCTCACACAAAGCACCACACCACCTCCTTTTCCTTTTACCATGTCCATCTGAAATATCCTATACCCTGCTACTGCCAGGTCCCAGTCATGGTAATTGGTGGCACATGTCTCAGTGATGGTCACCATGTCCACCTCCCCATCTGCCATGAGAGCCTGTAAATCTGCTGTTTTGTTCCCTAGACTCCTAGCATTTAAAGTTACCATCCTCCCACCAGCTTCCTTCCCCCTCTCTCTACCTACTTTCCCTTTCTACCGTCCCCCCGACCTCCGCCTAAGTCCCTTGCTGCTGGTATGGGGGTAAGCTCATTCAGCTTCCCTTCCTGTGGATCCTGCCTGACTCCTGCCCACTCGACACCCCCTTCTTCTAGTTTAAATTATCATTGTTTGCTAAGTATTCCCCCAGTTTCTGTTTCAATACCATCCTTCCCTAGTCATTCAAGTGGTGCCTGTCCTTAGTGTAGAGATCACTGCCCTGCCAGATCCCTCCCACCAGCCCATACCCTTTAGACTGACACCATTCTCTTAGCCATGTGTTACATCCCTCTATCCTCAGCTTCCTTGCCATGCTCGCCTTGGTTAATGGAAGCACCTTCAAGAAAGTTACTGATCTTCCTGCATCCTCACAAATAAGCCCCAGCTTCTCAAGCCTCCTCTGGACTACATCTACCATATTTTCCACCAGGTCATTTTTTTCCCAAATGCAGAATTATGTAATGTTTCTTCACACCCCTCCTAACATACTTCAGAACAGACTGACCCACCCTTTCGGCTGTCATACCTGGCATGGTCTCCCCCTTGCTTCTCCATCTGGTTCCTTTCAGAACTGAGTCTACCAGAACTAGGATCCCAACCCTGTTTTCATGTTCTACTCTCTTTGTCCTTCCTTTATCCTGTCCCCTTCCTCTTAACTCCTTCTCCTCCTCCAGCGCAGTTGTTCCCACTTCCACCCCGTCTCTGCTCTGCCCTCTTTCTCCCCATTCTCCTGTGATTTTACCTCCTCTCTCTCCTATCCACTGGGCTCCACCTGCATCCTCCCCTTGATGCATCCCTGTCCCTTTCTTCTCATACCTCCCCGCCCTTTGCCACAACCCTCCCTACTTGACCTATCCCCCATACCATGTCCCTTCAACCCCTTGCCCCCCTCCTCCACTTTCCTTCTTTTCTGGTCTATCATCAGCTTCTCCACCCAGGACTCCCCCTAACACATCCCCAATCCTGCTAGTATTACAAACCATTTTTTCAATGTCCCTTCACTACCACTTGTCTCCTCCTTCCTTCTGCTCACCACCACACTGCTGCTAACTCTGTGATTGTTAGATTCCTCCTTCCCTTCCATACTCCATTCCTTCCCTTTCCCACCCTCATTTGTTCTCTGAATCAGGACCCCCTGTCTCCTTCCCCCATCTGCCACCTTCTTTCTGCTCCTTCACTATCTCTTTTTGATCTGTCCTTTTGCATCAATTATCCTCCTTCCCTCCAAGCCACTGAGTTGTCCTCCATTGCAACCTGCATTCCCCCCCAAGCTCTGTCTGTAAACAGCTGATCTCGTTCCTAAGCTGTCTTATTTGTCAACCTCCCTCTCCAAGCAATTTTCTGAAAAATTACCACTCCATAGTTGATGCAGCCTACCACCCTTACCTTCTCACTTTTCACCAACCAGCATCCCCCCTCATTTTTGGTAGGATGCCCATACCACCCCTGTGACCCCTCTAATCCACCTTTCCAGTTCTGCCTATGGATCCCCCTGCTCTCTAATACCTTACCGTCATGTAAAAGTTAGCCAACCAACAAAGCTTGCCCCACCAATAAGTGCAGTCTGTCCCCCAAGTACAACCAAAGGCAACATGCCCTTTATACCTAGGTTACACTACAGTAGTATATCAAATCCTAACCTATAATCACTGTGCAAAACATATCAATACTGGGGTTTCCAGAAATGCCCTGCTAACACAAACAGTATATGATGTAGTTGTAAGCAATAATCACTGTGCCAAACATTTCAACATTTGCGCTAACCTCAACCAGTAACCTACAATGCAGTTACTGTATAGCATCTATAGTGTAAGCAATAAGTCATAATGGGGTGTGCATGGAACAGATTTTATCACATGGCCAGGGGCATGATAAGGCATGATGCCGAGGGTTCAGTGACTTAGCCGCTGGCCATGTGTTAAAATGTGTTCCATGCACATCTCAGAGTGCCTTATTGCGCTAATAAAATCGGCTCCTTTTTTAAAAAACTTTTTACAGTTGGGAAAAGCATGTTTATATGTAGAGACAATAGATTTACTTGTGTGCATTTATGATAAAAAAAGTCCTTCCACCCTCTACAAATGATGTCATGGATGATATCATTGTATTGTAGCCTACTTTCTTCTTTCTGTTTTTTTTTTCTATTTTCCCCCACATTCAAGATATGGAATGTAAGTCATGAAATGCTTACCATGAAATACATAGATTCAAAATTCTTCTCTGTTCCACTGGTACACTGTTTCTCTCCTAACACAGTGTACGTGCAGACGACAAAGGCCTTTGTTACAGCCAGATACTCAATTATCTCACTGTTAGGGCAAGAAGAAGAGAGTTGCCTCATAAGTAGGTAAAGACAGAAAGGGAATTTTTCACTGTCAGCAAAGAAACAGTTGTAGTGAAAACTATAAACAATACTTACTGTTTCTAATTTGTTTATGTATGTAAGGAGAGTGTGATAATCAGGGAAACAACATTTAATTAATTTGTTAGACACCAGTCTCCTCAAGAAACAATTAGTTTTAGTTTTAGTTTATTGTTCTAGGAATTATTACCTTTGAGCCAAGGCTCTTTTACAAAGGTTCCATGTCTACTGAGTACAGACAAATCAAGTTACATAAAATAGTAAAACAAGTCGTGTTGTGTCAATAGCCAGTAAAACACAGTCCCTTAATAACAAACTTTGTGCAAGACAGGAAAAAACAATAAATACTTATCATACAAAAAATCAAGCCAATTGAGGGGAAAAGCATTAGAGAAATGTACAGATAGAGAGGGTAAGAGGAGGTGAAGGGAGCAGACAATAGCGAGAAAAAAGATTCTCGAACATGCCTTTGTCAAGAAATGGAGCAGAGTGGGTGGATGATAGAAAAAGATTTAATCTAGGCAGTCACAGGAGCTGGAGGTGGTGAAGTGAGAGTATAGCCTAGGTTTGAAAGCACCTAGAGAGGTGGAGGAGGTAATAAGAGTGCTGAATGCATTAACCCAGCTGGGGGCACGATAGGCAAATGATTTTTGACCCTGAGTAGTCCGGCATTGGGGGACCTGGAGAGGCTGATGTTCTGATCTTCTGGTGAAACGGATGCTAGTGTTTGGGCATAACAGGTCTTGGATACATGGTGGAGTGAGGCCCATGGTGGATTTTTTCACCATCAGGCAGGTAAGGTACTTTAAATGGTTTGAGAGTTTCAACCAACCTATTTCTGTGTACAGCTCACTTGTGTGAGTACGTCTATGAGCACCAGTGAGCAGTCGACAGGCCTTGTTTAGGGAGGTTGTAATGTGACTAAGTGCGGTGGTAGAGGCAGACCCATAGATAATTAAGCCATAGTCAATGATTGAGATGACAGAGCTTTGAATAGCAATCCTCAGCGCAGATTGGGTAAGGAACTGTGGGTTCCGGTACAGGATCCCAATCCGCTGATTAACCACTTTCACTGTACTATCAATATGGGTTGCAAAGGCTAGGCCTTGATCAAAAGTGATTCCAAGATATTTAAATATTGTCACTTGTTCGAGGGTACTTCCCATGTATGTATTGATAGTAAGTGGTACTTGCCTTTTCTTATTTTGCGGGCTGGAGAAGAGCATGGATTTAGTTTTTTTATGGTTTAGAACCAGCTTATGTTCAAGGAACCACATCTCGACCTTGGAAAAAGCATGCTGCAGGCTAAGGTGTAAGGGGTTCGGATCTTTATGAGAGGAAAGAATCATGGCATCATCAGCATAGAGGATTATTTGTTCATGGCAGGATTTGGGGAGAGAGTTTAGGAAAAGGCTGAAAAGGAGAGGGCCTAAGATGGATCCCTGCGGAACTCCTGAGAGAACCAGTGTTGAGTCTGAGAGAACTCCAGCTATTTTTACAGCTTGAGAGCGCTGTGCAAGGTAACATTTTACCCAGGCACCAGGACTCTGAGAGAGCCCAAGAGACTGTAGTTGTTTGACGAGTAAGCCATGGTGAACAGTATCAAACGCCTTAGTTAGGTCAATGTAAACAGCTCCAGTTAGGTATCCTTTGTCCATAGCATTGTGGATTGCTCCTGAGAATTCCAGTAGGGCAGTCGATGTGCTGTGCCCTTTCCTGAATCCATGTTGCTGAGTGCAGAGGATGTTATACTTTTGCAGGTAGTCTGAGAGTTGGTCCGCCACTATGCGTTCGAGGGCCTTTGAGAGGGGTGGGAGTATTGATATGGGTCGGTAGTTACTGGGTAGTGACTTATCACCACTTTTGTTCAAAGGAGTGACAATTGCAGACTTCCATTTGCTAGGAAATTGACTGTAGCAGAGGGAGAGATTGAAAATTTTGGTGAGTGGGAGCAGCACCTCCTCCAGAGTGAGGGACAGAAGTTTGAGGTCAATAGTGTCGCTACTTGCTCGGGACTTAGAAATAGCCTTCTTTATATATTTATAGACTTCGTGTGCCTTGACTATTTTGAAATGGAAGGGTGGTTTGTTTGGAGAGGCAGTAGGAGACGTAGAATTTGGAGAGTCAGCATCAGAGAAGAAATCTGAAGGGAGGACACCACTAAGGTCTGTGAAGATTTCATTTAGGGTCTTTGCCATGACGATTGGGTCTAGGGTAGTGGTTCCATCCACAGTCATTATTGTAGGACAGGACTTGGACTGCTTACCCGTGATATTTCTTATATTGTCCCAGAAGGATTTCCCATCGCCCCAGGAGTTGGAGAGGGCATTCTTGAAATAGGAGCTCTTCATCAAGCGGATTTGTTTAGTACAGTGGTTGCGAGCCTGTTTATACTTTTGAATGTCCATCAGAGAGCCTGTGGCTCTTGCGATAGCCCAGAGGTGGTCCCTACCTTTGAGTTGTGTCAATAGCTTTGCTGTGAGCCAGGGATTTGAGAGCGCTTTGATTTTGCACTTTTTTTCTGGTGCATGGGTGTCGCAGGCAGCGTTGAAAGTAGTGATAAAGTAATCAAGGGCTAAGTCAACATCTTGAGTATTGTATGTTAGGGACCAGTCTTTCTGCCTGAGACAGGCCTTGAGATGAGTAAGGTTGCCATAAGGTAGTACTCTGCTTGAGATGATTTTTGGAGGCGGCTTTCGGAACTTATTTGTCCAGGTACATATTATAGGGGAGTGGTCACTGAGAGAGTCCGGGAGAACAACTACATTATTTATATGGGCAGGGTGGCTGGTAAGGATCCAGTCTATGAGGGTGCTAGTCCCAGATTTGTAGTTTTTCCTGGTAGGGGAGCTAACCACCTGCGTTAAGTTTGCTGCTAGGATAGCATCCTTGTTTGACCCTGCATCAGGTGCAAGCCAATTGATATTAAAGTCACCAAGGAGAAGGAGCTCAAGGTCAGTAGGTTGTGATCTTACGAATTCGAGGACAGTCTGGAGGCTGGATCCAGGGTCTTTAGGTGGGATATAGACAGCAGCAACAGTGAGGACTTTGTTTTGGGCACCAAGGAGTAGTTTGATAGGAAGGAATTGCACTGAGGTTTCTGTGGTGGTATAACTAACAGGGAGACTGATGAGGTTGTCCTTTATGTAAATTGCACAACCCCTTCCCCTTTTAGTAGTCCTGTCCAGTCTGAGTATCTTGTAGCCTTGTAGAGAGATGGAATGGTTGGGAGTGTTAGGTGTCAGCCAGGTTTCAATGATGGCTAGGATATCGGGGTTGTGTTGGCTGGCAAAGATTTGAAGGGAGGCCAGTTTTGGGAGGAGACTGCAGATATTTAGGGTGGCAATGGTGAGACCCTCCTCCATTTTGGCAGGCTTTGTTGAACTGGTGGAAACAGGGCAAGGATTTGGGTGGACACTTTCTAACATTAAGAGGAGGAGGAGGAGCAGGAATTTGAGAGTCATTTGTCTTAATTCATAGTATATGGAATAACACCTCTGCAGCTTGTGTAGTTTAATCCAGCACAGGCATCTAGGGTCCCAGTGCATGGTAATGGTAAGCAGCAGAGGATGATTTGCCCACTTTCCATTGGCGTGACTTGTCATTTGTAGCCAGTCCTTTGCAGGAGGGTGCCACAGGTGAGGGTAGGGGGAATTTGCTATTGTACCAAATATGAGGTAGTGGGCATGAATGGTCGGAGTATAGGGTGGAGAGGGATAGGAGGAAGTTGGAAGATAGCATAGAGGAGGAAAGAAGGAGAGGGCTAGAAGAGACAGAAGAAGGTGTCTGTGAAGAGGCATTTCAGAGAAGGAGAAAAACAGGGATGTGAATTGTAGAGGTGGCAGGGTGCAGAAGAGGAAAAAAAAAAAAAAAAATCAGAGAAAACTAGAGTACAGAGATTTGTGAAGCCAGCAATTACAAACAGAGAAGCTAGCAGGAAAAATGCAGGAGGAGAGGGAGTGGTTTAGCTAGGGGACAGGATAGGAGGCAAGATCGGGTCGGGTATTAGGAGCAGGGGACGGAGACATGGAGACTATTTGTAAAGCAAATAGGATGCTGGGATGTATAGGCAGGGGCATCACCAGCAGGAAAAGGGAGGTCATAATTCCGCTATACAAGACACTAGTGAGGCCCCACCTGGAGTACAGTGTACAGTTCTGGAGACCATACCTACGTAAGGACATAGACAGGGTAGAGAAGGTTCAGAGGAGGGCAACAAAGATGGTGCATGGGTTGCATCACAAATCCTATGAAGACAGGTTGAAGGAACTGAACATGTACTCCCTGGAGGAGAGGAGGGAGAGAGGGGATATGATAGAGACATACAAGTATCTTACAGGGAGGAACAGGGTGCAGGAAAACACTATTTTTAAGCGAAAAAGATGTTTCAGGACTAGAGGGCATGGGATGAAATTGGAGGGAGGACGTTTCAGAGGAAACATGAGAAAGAATTCTTTCACAGAACGGGTGGTGGACAAGTGGAACACCCTGCCAGAGGAAGTGGTGGGGGCTGAAACAATCACGGGATTTAAGAATGCATGGGATAGACATAAAGGAATTCTAGAGGTCAGGGGTAAGGGGAAATAGACTTCTAGGAAAACAAACTGAACTTACAAGCTCAAATGGGCAGACTAGGTGGGCCATAGACCCTTATCTGCCGACACTGTCTATGTATCTATGTATCTATGTATCTATGTATTTAATAAAGGTTGGGGGGAGAGGGGGCGGGCGAAAATTTGGCACTGAGCAGTGCAAGTCAATGGGCGCCGAGCCCAGCAAAGCAGCAAAATCAGACACACCAATCAGGAGGCAGGGTCTGTAACCGGAGGCCAATCAGTGTTCGGCTCAGGGCATGGTCAGCCAATAGCAGACGATCACAGCTTCCCCAGCACAGAGGATGTCCTTACCCAGCTTTAAGGGGTCAAGAAGCAGCAGGAGGAGGCGTCAGGAGTGGCGTGGAGTTCCAGGGCACCAAAGACCATGCCTACCAGGCACACGGCTGGCCCGTTTGGGGCTCTAATCTGGAGTAAGGAGAAAGAAAAAAAGACTAGGGTGAGTAGGCAAAATTAGCATGGGGAAAACAAAGAGCAGTGACGTGGAGTCGGTTTCAAGGGGCAGGGGGAGGAACGCTGGAGACGGCAGCGAGAAGGGGAAGCAGAAACGAGATTAAGGTTGAAAGGTGTAAAGATTGTAAATGAGGGGGGCTGGGGTAGCAGCCAGAAATTATCAGCATCAACAGTTGCTCTGGTGCCAGCTGGAAGGACAGTAGGACTGGGGAGAAAGAAAAAAAAATAAATAAATAAATAAATTTTAACAGGAAGCGAGCAAGGGAGGGAGAGAAGAGCTGAGGAAGGAAGGAAGGAAGAATTAGAGACAACGTGGGTAGATTTTGAAGACAGGGGATAGACCTAGAAGTTGGCAGGACAAGGAGTGGGAGCAGGAGACTGAGTCAGATATTGTACACAGAATAAAAAGCAAAAACTGAAAATTCAAGCAAGACTGCAGCAGAGGTCACTGCCCAGAGTTTGTGGACAGGGAAAGCCAGGAGCAGTTTCAGGAGGCAGGGCCGGCATCGGGGGGGTGCAAGGGATGCCACTGCACCAGGGTCCAGAGTGCCAGAGGGGCCCATGGCTCCTGAAGTCAAAATATACTTTTTTTTTACTTTTAAACCATGCCCCGGCCCCCCCGGTCCCGCTGCCTGAGACCCGTGGCAGTCCAAGTTCCGACGGCGTAGAGAGAGTCTGCAGAGTGCTGCAGTGGCTACTAGACTAGTCATATCAGACTGTGCACGCTGTGGCTGGGCATTTAAAAATTAAATTCCCCTCCTCCCTGCCTCCCTCCCGGCTCCTCCCTGTGCTCAGCTGCTGCAAAATGCTGCTCGTCCCATCCCTCCCTCCCAGTCCCATCATCAGTTTTATTCCTCCAAGACAAGTATACTGTATAGCGCACCTCCCGGAGTCCGTCCCACTCCCGGTCCTGGTCTGGACGGTCCTCGGAGTCGGACCCATGTATTAGATGCATCCCCAAAAAATGACAGCTCAGGCTCAGCTAATTAACCCGGTGGGTCCCTTCAGTTACTGGGAGAACTGTAACAGCGGCAAGCGGCTTTCCAACAATCGGTAGAACGAGGATCTGGATGCAATGCATGCCATGGTAGACTAGTGGTCCTCTGCAGCAGTACATGGAAATACTTTCAACTTTAGCAAGAACTACAATTTGCAAAGCTGTTCACTAACATCTGGGTTGTTTGCCAAATGCCACTTTGCCAAGAGGTAAGTACATGATCGGACCAAATAATACATCGTGAGTAAATTAAAAATAACACTCCCTGATAGACCTAATACAGATTGATTATGAACACAAAGTCACCAGTACCTGTAGTGCTGATTGTGTTAGTCATGTCACAGTGTGGCTGTGTTCTCTGTCTGTTCTCCACTCCTGCACCGATCCTCTCTCTACTCTCTCCTCCAAGTCCTCGTTGCTTGCTTTGGCTCCTCCTCCTCCATGCTGCCCTGGCCCTTCCGGCGCAGTGCCCGCCCTCAGCTCCTCTTCATTGACGCCTCCCAACACTTGCTGGCACTGCTGCTCAGTGCTCTAGTCTGCAGCGCCTCCCCTGCTCCCGCCTTCCTGATGCCGTGAGCAGCTGAGCGGCTCGGCTGACTCTTCTGATTTGCTGGGTGCTGCTCACTCAGCTGAAAGGGCAAGTTTTAATAAATTAATCTTAATATATAGTGACGCTTGCTTGCGTTTGCAGTCAGGAATCCACCTCGTGACCTCGGACTCGCAAGACATTCTTGTTCTGGAGGCGGACGAGCTGGCGGAGCGGACGTTGTTGGATGACGTTCTGCTTCTGTTGACTGTTCTGTCAGAACTTACTTGACTCAGCTGTAAAAAACTAAAACATATTTAAACAAATTAATTAACCGTCCATTTTACACACTTGTTGTTGTGTTTGGGGCTGAACCAACTGAATATCCATTCCATTCTGAAGAAAGAGAAAACTAACTACATGTAGCTAGCGTAAGGGCTGTAGGAAGGAGTGAATACTGTGGCTGGCAGGGCCCCAGGGGCCAGCGGGGAGCGGGGGAGAAGTTGATGATTAATTAATTTAAATCTGAATAGGACACACTGCTGCTGAGTGCTGACTAGTTAATAAGCTGTGGCTTAGTTATCTTCAGAACTTCTCTAGAACAGAAATTTAGAAAATATATAAGAACAGGCAGATTAGGACTGGGTGTCAGGGACAGGGAGAAGAAGTAAAAAAGAACTCTGAGGGGGTAGTACTACTGCAGTATTACTGTGTCTTGACTTGACTCACTCTAGTCTCTCCACATTAGGAGAAGAAGCTGCTTAGGCAGGCAGGAGGCAGCAGGTTAGTTGGGACTACTGAGTACTAAGGTCAATCATCAGTGAGTGAGTGGTGAGTGACTGTAGGTAGTCACTGTACAAGACAGTGCAACACAAATAAAATCTGAATTTGACTGCTTTGCTTCTGAGGCTGATAGAAATTATTAATAATAAATAAAATGTACCATACACATACACTAGTAGACAGGAGTCTTTTGGCAAAAGAAATTGGCATTGGCAAAATATATATCTCATCTCTGTGTCAGGTCAGGAAGCATAAACTAGTAGGAGACTGGACTGGAGTCACTGTTTGGCTCTGCTGCGCCTAGTATTTTAGTCTTCTTCAAAGTAAGCCAGCCTACTACAAGATATTCTCTGGCTCTGCTGCTGCGGCCTGCCAGTGCCTAGTCTTCCTTAAAGTAAGCCAGCAGCAGCTAGCATTTAGCCTAGTTGCACTGTAGACGTTTCTGTTTTTGGCATTAAAATAACAAGATATTATCTGGCTCTGCTGCTGCGGCCTGCCATTGCCTAGTCTTCCTTAAAGTAAGCCAGCAGCAGCTAGCATTTAGCCTAGTTGCACTGTAGACGTTTCTGTTTTTGGCATTAAAATAACAAGATATTATCTGGCTCTGCTGCTGCGGCCTGCCAGTGCCTAGTCTTCCTTAAAGTAAGCCAGCAGCAGCTAGCATTTAGCCTAGTTGCACTGTAGACGTTTCTGTTTTTGGCATTAAAATAACAAGATATTATCTGGCTAGTAGTTTCAGAGTTCAGACAGTGCTGTCTCTCCGTCTGATGTGATTCAATTATTGATATTCAACAACAGTCTTCCTTCTGTCCCCACAGAGGAGTCTGCGCTGTGTGTAAACTTGACTTGTAGTGGAAATTCCCCTCAGGAAAGCCGGAATAGTCTAATTTAATCCTTAATTTCTGACAAGAAAGAAGGACAACACATCTGAATTATTTTGCAAAAGAAATACTTTATTTTGCAGAGAAGAGCAGTACATTCTCTGGACTGGCTGGCTGGCTCTTGTTTTTTAGCTTACTGCCAGCCTGTTTAAACTTAGGCAGCCAGCTACTGCAAGGATAGGACTCAGGAGCAGCACATCTATACATTTTTCTACACAATTGTCTGCTAGTGTTAAGTGAACCACCACAGCTCAAGTCATAGGTAGTATAAGTAGTAGTCAAAAAGTACATTTTGCATTCATAAAAAAAAACCATAACTAGCAAGACAAACCATTCATAACAGAAAGAAAAGGAAAGAAAAAATAAAGATGTCAAATACTGTAGCACTTACAAAGTACAAGTCTGGTTCTGCAAAACGTAAAGAACTAAAGAGACAGCTAGAATTGAATCAGAAAGAAGCAGAAAACGCTAACAAAATATTTTGTAAATGGTTAAATTGTCCACCAGCAGCAGCAACGGCGACAACAGTGACCACATCTGGTGAAAGCACCACAAGTGATCAAGAACCATCAACCTCATCACATGAAAATGTAGCTGTAGAGGCAGTAGTAGAGGCGCCAGGGAGACGACTGGGGAGTCAGGAACCATGAATCTTACTCTGACTCAGAAAGAAATGTACAGCTAGAAGAAATACATGAAAGAAATGTACAGCTAGGCCTAGAAGAAATACAAGATGAAAGAAATGTACGCAAGAAGAAATACAACATATTGAACTGGAATCAGGTTGTGACACAAACCCTGAACCCAGTCAGCCACCTTTCATGTATAATTTTTACGACCCAGCTACCTGGCCTGAAAGTTTTACTACAGAGTCAGAGCGCCTCAGGGTTGAAATTATGCAGCATAAACCCCTGCAGCTAAAGGAAACTGACACTGAGTTCCCTAAAACAGCTGGTTGCCGGTTTACTTCAGCAAACTATGAACGTAAAGTGGGATCCTCAAAGATTCACAGGCCTTGGTTAATTTCCTCCAAGTCTGCTGATGCTGTATTTTGTTTCTGCTGTAAGCTTTTTGGTGAGGATAGGGGTGTGTTTACACAAGGTTTCTCCAAATTGCAAAAGTTATCACAAAGGCTGAGTCAGCATGAAGCTTACCCATCACACATGGAGAATTACTACAAATGGAAACATTTAGAATTAGGGTTACAGAAACAGGCTACAATAGACAGAAGTTTGCAAGAAAAGCTGGATAAGGAAAAGGAACGATGGCATGCTGTGCTTTGTCGAATTTTGGACTGTGTTTTATATTTAGCAGGCCAAAATTTAGCCTTTCGGGGTTCAGTAGACCGTCTGTATGTAGACAACAATGGTAATTTTTTGAAATTGTTGGAACTGTTGTCCAGGTATGACCATATTATGGCTGATCACTTGGAACGTGTTCAGCGAGGAACAAATGTTCATTATTTAAGCAAAGATAGCCAGAACGAATTTATGCAGATGTTAGCTGAAGCTGTGACTAGTAAGATTAGGGACAAGATACACAATGCTCACTACTATAGTGTGCTGATGGACTGCACTCCAGATATTTCTCACAAGGAGCAGTTATCACTAATGATTTGTTATGTTGAAATCAATGGTGATCAAGTCGAAATGAAATTAGGAAGCAGTATAGCGCAGTGGTCTAAGGCTCTGAGCTGCAAATCTGGTGACATCCAGCAGACCAGACCTGGGTTTGAATCCCACAGCTTCCACTTGCATACTGTGTGACCCTGAGCAAGTCACTTAACCTCCTTGTGTTCCCAGGTCGCTCCTGTAAAAAAGCTTTCAGCTTAGTGTGCTATACCTGGTTAAACAACTAAATAAAAAAATATAAATAAAATGCAGGAGAGCTTCCTGGAGTTTCTCCATGTTGAAAATACAACAGGAGAGGCTTTGGCTGAATTATTGCTAAGTCGATTTACTAAACATGGCATTAAAATTGAAGACTGCAGGGGCCAGTGTTACGATAATGGGGCTAACATGAGAGGTATCCATTGAGGAGTTCAAGTGAGAATACGACAGATGAATGAACGTGCACTATACGTGCCTTGCTGTCCTCACAATTGGAACCTTGTGTTAGAACATGCAGCGGAATCATCCTTGGAAGAAAAGAATTTCTTTGGAGTTTTACAGCGGGTTTAGAGAATCTTCTCTGGGTCCAAAAAATGTTGGGACAGCCTTGTCAAGCACATGAAATGATATACCCTCAAGCCACTTTCAGAGACCCGATGGAGTGCCCGTACTGATGCTGCAAAGGCAGTCTGTGAACAACCGTCTGTATTGTTGGATTCTTTGCTGGAAGTATCAGAGACTGGAAACTGTGACAGCGAAACCCTGTCTGACATCACAGGCCTTGTGAAAACACTGGAATCATTTCCATTTATTGTATCTTTACTTGTGTGGAATGAAGTGCTTAGTGCCATCAATCAGGTGACAGTGATTTTACAGTCACCTGCTTTAAATCTTTCAAATGCCATAGATGTGGTTTCAGCAATCAAGGAACAACTGTCTGACTATCGAAGACAAGGATTCAGGTGAGTATTAGAGGAAGCAAAGCTGCTAGCCCAAACCATGGACATCGAACCAACTTTTCCAGAAAAACGCACCAGACGTCGAAAACGCATGCCAGGATAGCTTGTCGCAGATGAACCCTTGACTGGCTAAGAAAGCTTTGAAGTCAATTTTTTCAATTGCCTATTGGATAAAGTGCTGATGGAAATTGATGAGCGATTCCAATTTTTCCATGACTTTCAGTCACTTTTTGGTTTCTTGTTCAACATAAAAACATGTGGACATGATGAAAACTTACAAGTAGCATGCAATGAGTTGGCCCGATTTCTTGGGGACATAGATGGTTCAGACATGTCCAGAAAAATTACCTTGCTGGCTCATCTGTTACCTGATGATGTGAAATCTCCATTTGAAGTGTTGCAGTACCTGGTACAGAAAGACCTGAGCAGAGGATTTCCAAACACCCAAATTGGACTGCAAATACTGCTTACAATTCCAATTACAGTTGCCAGTGCTGAGCGTTCTTTCAGTAACTGTCCCTGATAAAGAATTACTTGCGCTCCACAATGTTACAGGAGAGATTGTCTGCATTGGGTGTACTTTCCATTGAAAATAGACTTGCAAGACAAGTAAATTTTTCTGATGTGATAGAAACATTTGCTGCAGCAAAATCTCGCCGAGTACACCTTTAAGTTCACAAAATGGAATAACAGCAGCGATATTTTTGGGTGACTTGGGAGAACAGGGTGGGGGCACTTTGGGGGGGCGGCGGGGCCCGTGGATGGGGGGGCCCACTACAAAGTCTTGCACCAGGGCCCAGTACATCCTAGAACCAGCCCTGTCAGGAGGAGAGTCAATAGTAGCAGGCTTAAGCAGGGCAATGCAGGAGAAGGGTTAAGAGCAGGTTATCAATACATTTGGGGGGTGGGGTAACAACCAGGCTTAACAGTGCTAAGCAGTAAATCAGTTTATGCAGCTAACTAAAACTAAAAGCAGAGACATTACATACAACAGCAGTGGCTATTAGAAAATACTAGGGCAGAAAATCTGTTTCAGCAGCTAGGTTCAGTGTAAGCAGAAACCTTATAAAAACAAACTATAACACTGTAAATACTAGAGAATACTAAGGCAGTATAACAGTTTTGGAAGCTTGCTCGAATTAATGCAGAAACATTTGAGGTAATTCTGAGGCTACTGGCAAGAACTACAATAGAGCATAGATTAAACAGAAAGAGATTCAGGCTGCAATGTCCAGTTTTAAAATTTCGGCACTGAGCAGTGCAAGTCAGTGGGCGCCGAGCCCAGCAAAGCAGCAAAATCAGACACACCAATCAGGAGGAAGGGTCTGTAACCGGAGGCCAATCAGTGCTCAGTTCAAGGATTTGCAATAGAAGGAGACAGAAGGTGGCGAACATGGGGATTCCAATAACACAACAGTTAAACAAATATTAGGCTTTCCAATCAGACTCCAAGTTGTCCGGGGAGAAAAATCGAAAAAAAAAAAGTATTTCCAAAGCACTCCTGAATTATGGTAGACAGTCTCTCAATAAGGAAATAAGTGCTTAAAGCAGTATGGCACAAGAAAAAAAATGCAAACTCCATAAACCAACTACACCAGTGTCCATGATAATGAAATAATAAAAGTTACTGAAAGCTAACAGTCAACAGATTTGAAAGTGATTAAGCAGAACCATCTGGCTGTGTCACTGATGGCAAATACATAGATACATAGACAGTGTCAGCAGATAAGGGCCTATGGCCCACCCAGTCTGCCCATTTGAGCTTGTAAGTTCAGTTTATGTTTTCCTAGAAGTCTGTTGCCCCTTACCCCTGACCTCCAGAATTCCTTTATGTCTATCCCATGCATTCTTAAATCCAGTGATTGTTTCAGCCCCCATCACTTCCTCTGGCAGGGTGTTCCACTTGTCCACCACCCGTTCTGAAGAAATTCTTCCTCACGCTTCCTCTGAAATCCTCCCTCCAACTTCATCCGATGCCCTCTAGTCCTGGAACATCTTTTCACTTAAAATAGTGTATTTCTGCACCCTGTTCCTCCCTGTAAGATACTTGTATGTCTCTATCATATCACCTCTCCCTCCTCTCCTCCAGGGAGTACATCTTCAGTTCCTTCAACCTGTCTTCATAGGACTTGTGATGCAATCCATGCACCATCTTTGTTGCCCTCTCTGAACCTTCTCTACCCTGTCTTTGTCCTTACGTAGGTATGGTCTCCAGAACTGCACACTGTACCCAGGTGGGGCCTCACTAGTGTCTTGTATAGGGAATTATGACCTCCCTTTCCTGCTGGTGATGCCCTGCCTATACATCCCAGCATCCTATTTGCTTTACCTGCTGCCTTGTCACACTGTTTCCCTACCTTGAGGTCATCAGAGATGATAACCCCAAGATCCCTTTCCTGCTTGGTGCATGTTATATCCTCACCCCCAAATGATATATTGTGCCAGGGTTTCTATGCCCCATATGCATTATCTTGCACTTCCTTGCATTGAATTTCAACTGCCAAACCCCTGACCATTCTTCAAGTTTCTGCAGGTCCCTTCTCATTCTGTCTACACCCTCTGGTGTGTCTACTCTGTTACAGAGCTTTGTGTCATTAGCGAACAGTGAAAAAGGCTGCAAAAGGCTCTCCATGAACAAATCAGCATGCAGGTGCAGAAAAAACCTTGAGGAAAGGCTTAGAAAGCTGCAGTCTTGCTTGCTCAGCAGCCAAAAACTCTAGTAAGCCACCAGAGGTGGAAATGCAGAGATGGGCAGGGTACCTAATGTAAAACTTCATTCCCACATTATACAATACTTGCTTGATGTCATTATATGACAAATCATCTCCAAAAAGGGGTGGTGACATTGCTGATTATTTGGAAAGGATGACCATTCCAGAGAAGAGGTCAATTAGCTCTTGCCTTCTGCTGGATGTGTATCTTATCCTGAAAATTCAGGCATTGCAGTGTGATCACCCAGGGTATCCAATTTGGTGATGAATGTGGCTTCACGGAGTGGTTAGAGCACTCTGTTAAGTAGGAAGGGCCTGGGTGTGTGTGGTGAAACAACAACTTGTATTAACAGATCCTGCACAAATGCCAAAATATCAGCCCCCTTTGCCTGCTCGGGGATACCCACCAAGATCAAATTATTCCGGTGGCTTCTGGCTTCCAAATAATCTGTCTTAACTTCCAGTTTGGACACTCATCAGTTTAGGTCTAATAGGTCCTCCCCTAGTGAGTGTGTGCATCTTTGAGTAAACTAATTCTGGACTCAGCATCCCCCAAACTTGGGTGGAAAACTTTCAGAGTGGATTTTAAAAGTTGGAGGTCATCCACAACTTTAGTTAGCATGAGTTTAATGCCAGCCATGTCTGCGAGGAGAAGATCCAATTTATTTGGCTCTGTATCACCATTTGGGGAGTCGGGGCTAGGGAGTTTGCGTGAAGGTTGTGTCCCAGCTAGATGCAGCCTGACTTCAGGAAGACTTGCCGAATCAAAAGTAACAGCTGACTCTGCCAAACCCCTCTGGTAAGTAGTATGTTCCAACTTTAGCAAAAGACACATGGAAGCTCTAAAAAGTTACTGTGAGGCTGAGAACTCCCCAAAAATATAAAATATTTTGGCTGTGATCACAGAGCCAACAGGGACAGTACTGCTCAGATCAAGAACATCACATCACATGACTCCCTCACTCCCTGGCATTTCAACAGGGAAACCCCTGACAATCAGGCTGCCTTTAAACAGGCAACCCCTCTCTAGCCAGAAATGCCTGTTTTCATGGGCATCCTGGGAGCCCTGGGGAGGTTAAGTGACTTGCCCAGAGTCAAACAGTATGCAAGCAGAGGTTGTGAGATGAAACACAGGTCTGCTATACATATCAAACAGGAGTTCAGCATGTTTGTAGTTCATTTGCATCAATAGGTAAGGAAAAAGGTCCATCTCACCATGGGCACGGGAAATGCTGGATCTCATCCAACAACTAAACCACCGAAATCTGGCCAATGGAAAATCATGTACACAAATGCCTGCAGTCTGGGAAACAATATCCCAGACCTGGAGGCAACAATGACAGAGGCTAAACTGGACATAGTAGCCATTAGTGAGACATGGTTCACCAGTAACCTCACTTGGGAGACTTCAGTACCTGGCTATTTACTGTTTAGAAGAGACTGAGGTGCAAAAAGGTGGGGGGAGCAGTGGCCCTTTATGTCAATGAAAATATCAAAGCTAGAGAAATTCAGAATGCACATAAGGAGCTAGAAGAACTGTGGGTCACCCTGGAAACAGGAAATGGGACAGCCATATAAACTGGGGTTTTCTATAGGCCTTCAGACCAGGGGGAAGGCATAGACACATTACTGTTAAAATATATACAAACATGACAGCTAAAGGGGAGGTTCTGATAATGGGAGATTTCAACATGCCAGATGCAGATTGGTCAATACCAGAAAGAACATCTGCAAGAACTAGACACATAGTGATTCACTGCAGGGGGAGGGCCTCAAGCAACTGGTACAACAACCCACAAGAGACAGCGCTATCCTGGATCTAGTACTGACTAATGGGGAAGGATCACAGATCTCTAGGTTAAAGGTCACCTGGGGGCCAGTGACCATCACATGGTATGGCTCAATTTGGCCACTAGAACTAAATCATTCCATTCCAAGGCAAAAATATGGGACTTCAGAAGAGCTGACTTTGCTAAGATGGCCAACACAGTTAAGCTAGCCCTGGCAAGAAGAAATACAGGTGAGGAGGTATAGGCAAAGTGAGCAAGCATTAAGGATGCAATACTAGAAGCAACATCCCACTGTGTTAGGGAAAAAGACAAGAGCAAAAGAAGAAGGAAACCACTTTGACTCTCAAAAACTGTAGCAGAAAAGATTAGAGCCAAAAGGCTGGCCTTCAGAAAATATAAGGGAACGCAGCAAGACAAAGATAGGGAGGCATACCAAACTTCTCTAAGGGAGTCAGGGAAGGCAGTAAGGTAGGCAAAGGCCCAAACGGAGGAAACACTAGCATGAACAGTAAAAGAAGAGGACAAGACTTCCTATAGGTACATTAGTGAAAGGAAAAAGTCCAGTGGGGGTATTGATAAGATCAAAGGGGATAAGGGGGAGTGTGTGGAGGAGGACCAAGAAAAAGCATCTATCCTAAATAGATACTTCTGCTCAATATTTACCGAGAAGAAGGTAGGGCAGTGCCCACACCTCAGCACCACGGACACAGGGGGGAGGGAGGTGTGCATAAGTCCCTTCACAAAGAAAGTGTCTTACAAGAGGTCACTAAGCTCAGGGTGGACAAGACAATAGAACCTGATGACATACATCCCAGGGTACTAAAGGAGCTAAAGGGTGGAACTAGCAGAGTCATTAGCAGAACTGTTTAGTGAGTATCTGAGCACAGTAGAGGTCCCAGAAGACTGGAGAAGGGCTCATGTGATCCCTCTTCACAAGAGTGGCAGCAGGGAGGAGGCAGGTAACTACACCCCAGTCAGTCTTACCTCAGTAGTGGTCAAGATTATGGAGACACTTCTTAAGAAAAGGATAGTGCAACACCTAGTATCCATAGGAGAACAGGATCCAAGACAGCATGAGTTTACAACAGGAAGATCCCTTCAAACTAATCTCATCGATTTATTTGACTGGGTAATCAGAGTGGTGGACCATTGGGGTGCAGTTTATGTCACTTACTTTGACTTCAGCAAAGCTTTCAATACTGTTCCACATAGAAGATTGATTAATAAGCGTGGTAGGCTCGGTATGGTTCAGAGATTGGTCGACTGGGTGGCAAACTGGTTGGCAGGCAGAAAACAGAGAGTGGTGGTAAATGGTATACAATCAGAAGAGATGCAAGTCACAGGTGGGGTAACTCAGGGATCAGTCCTGGGGTCAGTCCTCTTCAATATCTTCATCAGTGACATTGCAGATGGACTGGAGGGCAAGGTTTGTTTGCAGATGACACCAAGATCTGCAACAGAGTAGATGATCCAGATGGGGTGGGCAGAATGAGAAGAGATCTGGAAAAACTGGCAAGATGGTCTGAAGAGTGGCAACTGGAGTTTAATGCAGAGAAGTGCAAGATCAAGTACATAGGGAAGAGAAACCCTGAAGCTACCTATAGGTTGGGAGGGGAGTTGCTGGCGATCACAAAGGAAGAAAGAGACTTGGTCATCATCATCACAGATGACCTGCAATCATCCAAGCAGACCACTAAAGCAGGAGGTAAGGCTAGAGAGATGTTGGGGTGTATTAGTAGGGGTCTCACAAGTCAGAAGAGGGAGGTAATAATCCCTCTTTACAAGACACTGATTAGGCTCCATCTGGAGTACTGTGTGCAGTACTGGAGGCTGCACCTGCACAAGGACATTAACAAAATGTAGGCAGTCCAGAGAAGGGCAACCAAAATGGGGTAGGGACTGCATCAGAAAACATATAAGGACAGATTAATGGAGCCCAATATGTATACCCAAGAGCAAAGGAGGGAGAGATGATATGATCAAAACATTTAAACATCTTAAGGGCATTAACAAGATGAAAGAGTCTAACATGTTTCAATACAAGAAAAAATAGCAGGACAAGAGGACACAGCAATGAGATTAGAGGGAGGCTGATTAAGGGGTAATGTGAGGAAGTTCTTTTTCATAGAAAGGGTGGTGGATGCGTGGAACAGCCTACCTCAGGAAGTGGTGGATATGAATACAGTGCAGGCTTCAAACAGGCATGGGATAGGCATAAGGGAGCAATACAGATGAGTATGAATAGATAGGTCATTGACAGAGTAAAGGCCTATGGCACATTCATAACGTAGAACAAATGGGCAGACTGGATGGGCCTTGCAGTCCTTATCTGCCATCAACTTCTGTGTTTCTATGTTACAGTTCATTATTCTGTCCTCCAGACTGGACTGCTGGCCATATAAATAAATATAATAACAATGTGGGCATAAAAAAATTGCAAATAATTTGTTTATTTTTATCAGTAGGGGAGCTGGAGTTAAAATAAATAATATATGTTTCGACTCCAGCTAGGAACGATAAATAAGACTTAGTAGTACAGGGTAGTTCAGTCACAGAGATAGGCAACAAAGAGTCTGAGACATGACAACCTTCCCCTTTAAAAACTGTATGGCACTATGACCTAGTGGTAGTTCAGGCACAGAGATAGGTAACACAGGAATCTATGGCAGTATGACCGAGTAGCAGTTCAGGCACAGAGATGGACAACACAGAGTCTGAGACCTGGGTGACACACCCTTCAAAATCTGTGCAGCACTAAAAGCCCCCATAACATCTATGAGGAACTTTGACATTTAGACAGTCCTTCTATACTGTCTGCTCCCCTTATTATTTCATACCTTCTTCTTTTTGCAGAAATTTTAAGTTGTTGAATGCTGTACACTAGTGATATTTGTTTACACTTTTCAAAAACTAAGAAAACATCTGCAGTGTGCACTCTACTGTTGTCCGCTGTTGAATTTGTTGGTCTCCCTCTACACTTTTCTCTCTCTCTCTCTCTCTCTGAATAAGGAAGAAAAACATTGTTTCACTTTTTTTTTTTACTGTGGAGTTAAGTATTCTGCAACATCTTCTGCAGCACTCTGCTGTTTGCTGTTGTATTCATTGGTCTTGGTCACTTCTCCTCTTTCTTTGACTCACTAGGTTTTTACTAGGTTATGGAAAGAGGCAAGAAGGCAATTGCCCATTAGAGCCTCTGCCTTTCATCCATAATATCCCAGTCTGTTGTGTAACAAAAAAGTATGTAGTCTGTTTTTATAAATTTGTTTGGAGTTAATGATGACAATTTCAGTCGAGAGTTTATTCCATGGATTAACAATTATCTGTGAGAAGAAATATGCTCATTTATTTGTTTTTAATTTGGGACATGTTGATTGAAATGGATGTCCTCTTGTGTTAATGTTGGTTTACTTAAAAATCAAGGCCTACCTCAGGCATCAGATATTCATCATTTATGAGCTCTCTAGCTAATAATAGGTAACCTCTTAACCTCCTTTGATTCTAAGAACATTAGGTTAAACTTTTTAAGCCTATCTTCATATGAAAGGTCTTTTGTACCTTTAATTTGTTTTATTTTATGTTGGATTTTTTCTATTCTATCAATATCCTTTGTGTATGGGCACCAGAGTTACATAGAAACATAGAAACATAGAAGTTGACTGCAGATAAGGACAGCATGGGCCATCCAGTCTACCCATTTGAAATGAGTAATCAAGCTGAGGGCGTACATAAGCTCTATACAAAAGCAAAAGGAAAACTTCATTTCTGGATCTAATGTTTCATTAAATAGACCACCAGACCTTATTGGCACAAGCCAACTTTTCTGAAATCTGCTTGTCAAAGGTAATATCATTCTAAATATATACACCAAGGTCCTTCTCACATATAGTTTTCTGTAATGTTTGTCCATTAAGAGTGTATTGGTATCATGGATTATTGGGGTTAAATGCGTGACACAGCATTTCTTTATATTAAAAGATAAACCCTATTTGATGGACCAAGCAGATAATGTATCCAAATCTTTTTGGAGCGTAATATTTCCTTCACATGAACTGCAGGGCCTACCTGTTTTGCAGTCATCTGCATATTTGGAAGACTAGCTATTTATATTAAGTGTGAAGTCAGCGATAAATATTTGGAATGTAAACTGGGATAAGACAGCACCCTGGAGACTCCACTTGTAACAGGAATCCAATCAGAAGTATGACCATCTATAGTCACTCTTTGGTGTCAATTTTGTAACCAGTTGTAAATCCATCTGATAATACAGGGATGGATGGAATGAGAAATTAATTTTTCTATGAGATCCCAGTGTGGGACTGAATCAAAGGCTTTCTTAGAGTCTAAATAAATCTAAATAAGTCTAAATGGGAGGCAGTAGTTCAGTAGTTTAAAGCTCTGAGCTGCAAACCTGGAGACCTGGGTTTGAATTCCACAGCCCCCACTTGCATATTGTGTGACCCTAAGCAAGTCACTTAACTTCCTTGTGCTCCCAGGTAGCACCTGTAAAACAAGCTTTCAACTTAGTGTATCTCTCCTGGTTAAACAATTGGAAGAAGAAATAGACTATGTCACATGGTATTTTGTTATCCAGATGTGAACTATTTCATAAAAATAAAAAGAATGGTGACACAAAAGCACCCTTTTGAAAAGCCATGCTGGTCGAAATCTAAGTTGCCTAATGAAGCGGACATTCTTAATTTAATGATGCTTTCTATAATTTTGCAAATAACTGGTGTCAAACTAATTGGATGATAATTATCCATGTCTCCTTTATCTCCTTTCTTAAAGAGTGGCATTACATTTGCCTTTTTCCAGTCAAGTGGTAAATCTCGTTTCGTATACTTTGATTGAACAAGATCTAGAAAGGCAAAACTACAGTAGGTGTCCTTGCATAATTTTTACCATATCAGTTGATACACCATCAGGGCCTGGAGAAGAACCTTTTTTTAGACTATGTATTGAGTCTCTAATTTCTTCTTTACTAAAGATAATATTTTCACATGGTGGGAAGTCAGTTGGGGTCGGCATTGTGGTGGTATTTTTAAATGCTTTGCAAAAAAGTCTATTCAGGTGGGAGACCATCTCTGTAGATCAGTTAATTGTGGATGTAGAAATCATGAGTTGACCAACCTTATAGTTTTGTTTTTTTAATGAGTTTATGTAGCTGTAAAATTGCTTACTTTCCTCTTTTGTTGCTAGTTTTGCTAGATAGTTTTCTGCCTTGATTTTAGCTTTTTTAATCACAGTTTTGCAAGCATTTAATGTTTTTTATAAGCATCCCAATGTCGATCTAATTCGTAAGTCAGATACTTTTTATAAAGATTTTTTTTCCTTTTAATAAGCTTTTTTTTATTGTATTGTTCATCCATTTAGGGTTTAGGTTAGAGTAATTTATATTTTGTTTCATAATAGTTGGAATATAGAGTTCAGCAGTATTGAGAATGATAGACTTGTGGTTTTAACTATATTTCCTCTATGGATTTATCTTTTAGGACAGAGGGCCAATTAATGTCTGACATTAGTGAGGTGATTTTAGAAATATCTGCCTTCTTAAATAGATATATTTTAGATGTTATAATGGATGGTTCAAACTTGGTTAGAATATCAAATTTGACCATATTATGATCACTATCAGCTAAAGATAGAGTGACTAAACAATTCTGGATATTAACAGCATTCTACATAACTGTAATATCGAGGATATCGTCACCTTTTGTGGGTGCAGACACATGTTGAGAGAGTTTTAGTTCATTACAGAGATTCAAAAGAGTTTTTGAGGGACCAGAAGATGCTGTCCAGTTGTTCCAGTTTATATCTTTATAATTAAGATTACCCAAGAAAAGGACTTCACATATTTCAGTAGCCTCTTCGATTTCTTTCAGATTAAATTCACTACATCAAGTAAAACGATCAGGAGGATGATAACAGAGGCCTACTATGATTTTACCCATGTCTCCTCCGTTTATCTTCATCTAAACTGATTCAGTATCATTCGATATTTTAATTTTATTTGATATGTCTATTGGTTGAAGTTCTAAACTAATGTGTAATGTGACACCTCTGCCTTTTTCTATCAGATCTGTTGAAATAAAAGTTTGCAACCACCTATATTTTTCCCCACAGATCTATATTTGGCCACCAGGTTTCAGTTATGGCTACACAATCTGGTTTCTCAGAGCGGACTAGGAGTAGCAGTTTGTTGAATTTATTGTTTAAACTTTGCTCATTGGTTAAAAAGCTTTTAATTTTATTTTTGGACATAATAATATTCTTTTTTGTGAGGTATTGTTGCTGGGAAAATTTACAGATGGATTAGATAGACTAGGAATTACCTCCCTCTCTTCTGCCTGAGGAAGAAAAATGTTTTTTTTTTTTTTTTACTGTTAAGTTAATTTCTCTGCTATGTCTGCACTAAATGTGTTGGCATCTCTTTCTCTCTCCCTCTCTCTCTCTCTCTCTCTCTCTCTCTCTCCCTTTAACCCCCCCTCCTTCTGACTAAGAAAAAAATACACAGTTTTTGACTTGTTTCTTTTTTTTTTTGTACTGGAGTCTCCAGAACACAGCTATCTCATTTGAATGGAAAGCCCCAAATGTGCTGAATACACTGTTTCCTATGGGATATCCTGTGGTGGTTGGTACACAGGATTGGCTAGAACATGAGTCAATCACAGACAAAAGACCCTGATTGGTTGGCTCCCTTTCAGTGCCACAGTATCATGGGTGTTTGCCTCTGTTGATCATGTGACAACCCAGAGACTGGAGTATTCGGTAGGGATCAGGGACAAAATAATGTTAATTTTTTAATTTTTTTTTTCTGTACCCTGCCCTGCAGCCTTCTGCCTGTAATCCAACTAGACTGAACAAGACTGCACTTCCTAACCGGGCCAAATCGGCAACTTGGCTCAAGTCATGAAAGGCTTGGTTTTTCTCAGACAGAGCCAAGCTGGCCTGGTCCAGTGAGGTTCAGAGGTGTGAGAGAGCCAGTTAGCCCATCCCTAGAAAGTAGGGGCAAAAATTTGCAAAATTATTCATAAATGCAGATTTGTACCATCTGCCTTAAATTCACTGGTGGATTAAAATGTTGCAGCATCTCTAGAGATACCACTAAACACTGTACAGCTGAGTTACCCAGCAGAGTATAAATGGTACAGATATTGCAACATCAGAGCAACTCAGTCTTAGACAAAATAAAAACATAGGACATCCATGATAAAATACAGTGGCATGATCAAAACACAACCTCTGGCCATAAAATAACAGTGTGAAATTACAACTAGAGGCAACAACTCCACCAAACCTAGGAGCTGAACACAGAGGAACAGAGGTCTCCATGGTACATAGGGCAGAGACTTTGCTTGTGAGTGTACAGATAGCACACATGGGGATAGAGAGGTACTAAATCTTAAATGTGCAGCACACTCAAATGAAAAAAAAAGTACATTGTACTAAAAGTAGACGATAGTTGCAAAATCTATTTTATTGGCACATATTGTCTCTGGTAACCAGGTAGAAAAATACACTGAACACCCAAATGTTTCCAGGAGCACTTTCATGTAGGTACTACAATACCATCCATGGCTTGACAGGATGACCTGAATAGGCAGAGTGCGGTAGAGGGGGAACAGAGGTATAGAGTGGTGAGGAGGGAATAGGGAGTGAAGTAAGGGGTTGTTAGCATGGGAGGAAGGAACATGAGTAGAAGTAACTGAATGCCAAAGGAGGGAGGAGGCTTAGCTACAGGAATAGGTGTACAAAGTGTGTTTATAAAGCAGGGCTTTTAGGGTGAATGAAAGCAGAAAAAACTGAAGATCAAGCTTACCCCAAAGTCAATGTAGATTGGTGAAGAAGTCATCCTGCCTTGCAGAGGTCTCTGGGTGGATGAGCAGAAAGGAACATTAGTCATGGTTTCTGAGAGAGTGGGGGAGAGACAGGAAGAAGGAAGCTGAGATAGCAGTAGATGAAATCAACATTTGGAGAAATCAGAATTTGGAGATGAAAGAAATGCAGAGAGAAACATAGAAACATAGAATTTGATGGCAGATAAGGACCGCTTGGCCCATGCAGTTTGCCCATTTTCCTACCTAATGGATAAGCTGCAGATCTAGTTAACCAGCAGCCTACTTCTTTCTACTCCCACCCCCTAGAATTGCCTTATGACTGTCTCATGCATGCTTGAATTCAACCATTGTTTTTGACTCCACAACCTCCTCCAGAAGGCCGTTCCATGCATTCACAACCCTCTCTGTGAAAAAATACTTCCTCACATTACCTCTGAGCCTCCCCCCATCTTCAAATTGTGCCCCCTTGTTCTTGCACACCTCTTTTTTTGAAAGATGCTACCCTCTTGGACCTTGTTGATTCCCTTGAAGTACTTGAAAGTTTCTATCATGTTCCTCCTCTCCCTCCTTTCCTCTAGGCTATACATATTAAGCTCCGTTAGTCTCTCTTCGCATGTCTTCTGGTGTAGACCCTGCACCATTTTAGTTGCCCTCCTCTGGACAGCTTCCATCCTGTCTATGTCCTTGCGGAGATTGAGTCTCCAGAACTGCACACAGTTCTCCAGATGGGGTCTCACCAGCTGTCTGTACAGAGGGATAACAACTTCCTGTTTTCTATTGGTGATGCCTCTCCCTATGCATCCCAGTATCCCCCAGCCCTCCTTACTGCCCTGTCACATTGCTTGCCCACCTTTAACTCATCTGATATGACTACCCCAGGACCCTTTCCATTTTTGTTGTTGTTAGTATCTCACTGCCCATTGTGTAGTCTTCCCTGGGTTTTTGTTTCCCAGGTGCATTACCTTGCACTTCTTAGCATTGAATCTAAGCTGCCATACATTTGACCATTCCTCTAACCTTGCCAAGTCCCTTTTCATCCTTTCCACCTCATCTTGTGCATCAACTCTGTTGCAGATCTTTGCGTCATCTGCAAAGAGACATACTTTTCTTCCAGTCCTCTGCAATGTCATATAAAGACATTGAAGAGGACTAGTCTAACTCTGAACCTTGCGGTACCCCACTAGTAACCCCCCTTTCTTCAGAGTGGACTCCATTTACTATTCCCCTCTGTGTTCTATTCTCCAGCCAATTCTTTACCCAGCCTATCATCTTGGGACCCACTCCCAGGCTGGCTAACTTGTATATTAATCTTTTGTGTGGGACTGTGTCAAATGCCTTACTAAAGCCTGGTAGGCCATGTCCACAGCCCCTCCCTGATCTACTACTTTGGTCACCCAGTCAAAGAAATCTATTAGATTCATCTGGCATGACCTTCCCACTGTGAATCCATGCTGCCTTGGGTCCTATGCACCTCTGGCCTCTAGGTACTCGACAATTCTTTCCTTCAGAAGTGATTCCATAATTTTTCCTATCACTGAGGTTAAACTAACAGGTCTGTCATTTTCTGCTTTTGTCCTGCTCCCACTTTTGTGAAGGGGAATCACAACTGCCCTCTTCCAGCCCTCAGGTACTACCCCATCCTCCCATGATTTGTTAAAGAGGGTAGTCAGTGGTGTCACTAGTTCTACCCTTAGTGCTTTTAGAATTCTGGGATGAATCCCATCAGGCTCTATTGCTTTGTCCACCTTCAGTTTTAAGAATTCTTTCAGAACCGTTTCTTCTGTAAATGGGCTGGTATCAACTTCTGTATCCAGAGTGTTTCTAGTGTTTGTTTTAGGTACCTCCCCTTCTTCATTTGTAAATACTGAGCAAAAATATTTGTTTAGCATCTCTGCCTTTTCACAGTCACCCTCTGCCCACCCTTCCCCTTTATTAAGCCTCACTATCCCTCCCTTAGTCTTTCTTTGCTCCCTGATGTACCTAAAAAAGGTTTTATCCCCCTTCTTAACTGAGTTGGCTATCTTTTCCTCAGTTCAGCCCTTTGCTGTTGTTCCGACTGCCTTCCCAGCTTCCTTTTGCTTTAACTGATACAATTCTCTGTCCTGCTCCTTCTGTGATTCCTTGTACTTCCTGAATGCTTTCTTTTTCTCTTGAACCTTCACTGCCACCTCCTTTGAGAACCATAGTGGTTTCTTACATCGTTTTGTTTTGTTTATTTGCTTCACACAAAGGCTTGTTATCTCTGTGATGGCAGTTTTTATTCTTCCCCGTTGTTCGTCCACCCCTTCTTCCTGCCCATTTGATAGTGCATTACTTAGGCACTCACCCATTTTGGCAAAGTCAGCCCTCCTTAAGTCCAGTACTTTTGCCTTTGTATGGCTTGACTCTATTGCTGTGTTTATTGTGAACCATACTGTTTGATGGTCACTAGTTCCCAGATGGCTACCCACTTCTACATCTGTAATCCTCTCCATCTCCATTTGAGAAAAACAGGTCTAAGATTGCTCCCTCTCAAGTGGGTTCCAATACTAGTTGTCTAAGGCATGCCCCCTGTAGGGCATCTAGAATAACCCCACTCTTAGAAGTGGCTGCTGCAACTGCACTCCAGTTAACACCTGGGATTCTAAGATCACCCATCAGCAATACCTCCCCTTTTTCTGCCATTCTAAGTATACTTTCTATCATTTCCTTGTCCACTTCCTCCCCCTGAGAGGGGGGTCTGTATACAACCCATGTGCAGCTTGTGGTGCCATTGCCTGTCTCCAAATTGACCCACAGTGCTTCTTCTCCTCCCTGTTTACCCTTTCATTCTGTTGCTTTGATTCCTTCCATTATGTAGAGAGCTACCCCTCCTCTTCTTTTACCCTCCCTGTCCCTCCTGTAGGTAGTATATCCTGGTATGTTTACGTCCCAGTCATGACTCTGTGTGTACCATGTTTCTGTGACTGCCACAATATCCAGATGTTCCTCCTCCATCAAGGCCACTAATTCAGGAAGCTTGTTACCCAGACTATGGGCAGTGGTACTCATTGCTCTCTATTTTTTAATGGCTTTACCTTCTGTAGCAGCATCCCCCACTGACCTTTCTACCTTGGTCTTTTTCTCATTTAGTACCCTGCTTTGTAGGGGAGGCTGGGATTTTCCTGCTGCTTATCAGTGCCTCTCACCCTTGGCTAGTTTAAAAGCTTGCCAATGAAGCATTTAAACTGATTGCCCAAAAGACTTGTTCCCTTCCTGGACAGATACCGACCATCCTGACAGTATAGGCTGGTGTCTCTCCAGGAGGAACACCAGTCACCAATGAAGCCAAACCCCTATGCTCCACACCATTTTTTCAATCATTCATTAAACTGCATGGTGCAAAGTACCCTCGCCTCACCCATGCCACTGACAGACAGCACCTCTGAGAAGGATACTGTGTGTGCTACTTGTATTAGACCCCTCCCCAAGTCTACAAAGTCCTTCTGCACTGCTCTAATCTCATGATGAGCCAAGTCCTTTGTCCCTAGGTGGGCAATGAAGTCCAGCTCCGACTCCCGTGCAACTGTTCTCATGATCCTAAGGATGTGCTTCCTGTCCCTCCAAGTCATGGCACTAGGCAGGCACCTTACTTCAGTTTTCCTTGCTCCCCCCAGTTCTATCCCCCTAATAATTGAGTCCCCCACCAGGAGCTGCTTTCTTTCCCCTGTGGTGTCCTCTGCCTCTTTTCTGAGGGCCTCCCTTGTGACAGTTGTCTGCAACCTCCTTAGTCTCCTCTGTGAGTGCATCCATAGGGGAACTATGCTCCCCCAGAATGGTGTATGGATTGTGGAGTGGAACAACTGACTGGGTGTGCCTCTGTTCCACCACCATTACCCTCCCTGAGCCCACTGTGGTCCAGCTGCTGTGTTTTCTTCACAACCTCTGAGGTAGTGGTGGTGGCTGTGGTGCTCCCTGGATGGGGGAGGTTCCCTTACTACTGTCCAGTGTGGCCTGGGGGAAGGTTCCATTACTACTGTCCAGTGTGGCCCGAAGATGGGCAACTTCCTCCTTCGGGGCAGAGAGTTGTCTGCAAACAGGGCAGCATCTCCGCCTCCAGAAAGACTCCTGGAAGACTGCTGCCCCACAGTCATTACATTGCACTACTCCCCACATGTCTTTCTACCTTCTTGTTTATTTATTTTTTTTTATTTAATGGCACCTAACATCAAGGTAGGGAAGAGAGAGATCTTAATATAAGGAGCAGTGGTGAGCATGGGGTTGGCAAATATGGGTAAAATGACAAAAGAAATAGAAGAGTTGCTGGTACTCTGGATTTGGTGGATTTGTATGCAGCAATATAAACCACATCTCTGTGGTCAAATGTCAGCGGAATATTGTTGTGTGGAATGTGGAATTCAGCCAGTGGAATCTGTGGGGAATCACAATTATGCTTTTGAAATGTGTAAGTTTCTTTGGAATGTGTAGTTTAAGTTTTTATTCTGTGTGTAAATGTTTAGCTCTGGTGAAAGGTGTTTGATTGGCAGCACTGGACATCAATGCCCTCTGTTTACCTACATAACATTCAGCACAGGCAATCAAAGTGCAAACTTCCCCACACTGTCTCATCAATATGCCTCAACCCTGTCATGGAGAGACTATCATGTACTTCAGAGGATAGTTCAGACTCCATGCCTATTCATTCCTTGGCCTCAAATGTGAGACTGCCAACAAGGATGCAAATTGTGTTGGTGGTTTTGTGATGCAGACATCTTCCCACTGGGAACTGGACTGAGACCACCACAACTCATTTCACACAGGCCATTGAGCAGTCCTTAGGTGTCATTGGCTGTCAGCCACTACCAAGCTTTCTGGACTTGAACCAGTGACCTAGACATGAAAGGCTCCATAACTTGCTAACAATACACTGAGCCATCCAATCCCCCATACTTTTTTTCTTTTTAACCAGGAAAGGCACACTAAGCTGTAAAAACTTGTTTCCAGGTGTATCCTTGGGGGTGGATTATATGGACCTGTTTATTGACAGGGGCACTGTTGGCAATGACATGAAACTCTCCATTGATAAGTACCATGGGATCTTTTACTTCCACCAAGACAGTGACCAAGAAGGATGGGTAAAGTGAACCTTGGTTTAATGTCTTATTCTGAAGGATGGCACCTTAGCAGTGTAGCACCTTCTTTGTACTGCACTACAATGTCACTTAAGGATATTTTCATTTTTTTATTTATTTAATTTATTTGGTAATTTGGATACAACCTTTGAGTATACACTCTTTTACAAAGGTTCCAAGTCAGGATGTAAAACAGCAGAGACATAACAAAAACTTGAAAGATAACACAAAACATAAGATTGCTATGTAATACAGAAAATAGATAAATAATACATTTGAGTAACCTAGACAACTGAAATTAAACAGCAGGAGAAGATTCCCAATTAGCAACGTACAGCATAGCTGCCCGGGGCCTGTCAAGGTAGAGTATCAGAATGGGTAGGAGAAAGAAAGGGGGGAGAGTGCAAACAAGGTTTCCCAATTAACAATGTGTGGCATAGCTGCCACAGGGGGACCTGTCAAGGTAGCGTATTGGAAAGGGTAGGAGACAGAAAGGGGGGAGAGTACAGACAAGGGTAGATTAGAAAGAGAGAGAGAATGGATTGGGAGAAGGAGAATATTTGGGGGAGAGTTGATGGAAAGAGGAGGTGTTGGGGGACTATGGAGGGAGAGAGTTGGAGGGAGCTAGATAGGGGGTGGCAAGGGATGTTTGGTGGGGGTCCATGGTAGGTAAAACAGGAGAAAAGCTCAGACAGCAGAGAAGGGGGGTATCTGGGTAGAGGATATGGACTCAGGTAAGTGAGTCAGAGGTGTTTAAATGGGGGGTATCCATGTTGAAGATATGGATTCAGGTAAGGTAGTCACACGTATTTGAATTCAGCAGGTATTTCTTCAGTTCTCTTTTAAAGGCCATTTTCCCAAGTACCTGATGTGTGACTAGAACCCACACCCTTCTGATTTTCCAGCCCCTGAGGTGAGCATGCTACTTACAGAGCCAGTGATGCTGATTAAGTTAATTTGGAATTTCTTGTTTCATTATCTAGAATTCCAAAAAGCATTTTTGTTTAAACTACAGAGTAATTTTCCACAGATCACATAATCAGAGTAATATTATTCCACTTTCTGTGGAAAACGAACCCACACTTTCCATAACCTTTTGAATACCATTCCACAGTTTATGCAAATCATAGATTACTAATCTGAAGTTTAAAAAAAAATCCACTTTCAGAATTCTATTTTAGATGTAATCCTCAGGAATTTCAGAAATTCTACATAATTCTGATGGAAACTGAATTTGAAAATTCCACATAGCTGTGCAAGGGAATCATTTTGACAACAATGTCTCAGTTGACAGGGTGGTGGATGCAGGCTTTGTTTCTGTATAGCATGGCTAGCTTGGAAGGAGTTTCTTGTGGATGTCATAAATATGACTGAAGAAGTCAAAGTGGCAACCCAGCCAGACATCAAGTACTATTTAATGAGGCAATTTCTTTCGGCTAGAAGCCGTCCAGGGTCATAAAGATCGGGGTGGAATGGAGTTTAGTCAGTCACTACCTCGGTGACAGCAATCATACAGACTATTTTGTTTTGCCATGCGAGTAAAAGGGGTTACACAAAATATTGCTGAAGGTGATCTTAGTCAGTGTATGCTCTCTTGTGACTCTTCAGACTGCATGTTAATGAGCTTACACATGGTCATGTACTGTAGGTACTGTACTTAAAACAGTCAGTGATTACATATGAGGGTACTCTGCATTCTGTTCTTAGATAGCATGCACTTACCTGTTGCTTGTGGGGGTGTGATGGGGTATATCCTCCACATAGCATGCACTGTTGTTATTGGGTGTAAATGAGTATGTCGACTAAGCAGTATGCACATAAGTACTGTCACTTTCCTTGTAATTACTGTATGCTTCATAAATATTTGGGGCAGGATTTTCAAACATCCTGTCTGGACACGCATCCATTAGGCTGCATCTGGCAAAGTTGTATTTGAAAAGTTAGGCCACTTCCAAAGTGGTCTCACTTTTGGGTGCAACGTCCCTGCCAAAATTGGTTCCTTTTGTATCAAAAAAGTAAAGCATGCACCTTTTTTTAACTGAAACTGCAGGTAATTGTGGAACCTGCTGCAAAACTTATATGGCTTTGAAAATAAGCCACAGGTTGTTTGTTGCAATCAGCAGGAGGATGAAGGCCCACTGCAGAAACAGTCTTTGCATTAGTATCCTACCTTTTAAAATTTCAGCCCCATGTGTTTTAACAGTGAGTTTTATGTATGGATCCCCTGACCATTCCATTTAAGGCTGCCTTAGTACAATTGCAGCTATCCAGGCAGTTTTGCCTTTGCAGCCTAAGTGATGTTCTCAGTATTTATTAATCCGCATAATCTTCAAACAGCAACCAGATTTGCATAACATATTTAAATATGTGACCACGGCATTTCCCACTCACCTCAAGCAATACAAGTATTTAAAATCATGAAATAAAATCTTACTGTAAAATTTGGAAATATAGCTTACCACTGGGAAGTAATTGCCTTGAGTACACACATTCACACACATAAAAAAAAAAAAAATGAAAGATGTGAGCTCACCAAAACTGAAAAGAGATTAATCTTGAGATGGTATAAATAGCAATTGAACTTCTTATTACTCATGAAGAGAAGATGAGCAGTGACTCCATTTGAAGGAAAAGCAAAGCTAGGAAGTTAAGCACTGTATAAATGAAAGCTACTAATTCAAAACTACGCAAGAATAATAGTTGTAAATTACAAAATGTTAAGGCTGTTATAAAGAATTGCTCTGGAAAATTGCTTCAGCTGTTTGCTGAAATGATTTTGTCATGGAAACTGTGTCCACAGAGCTGACTTACATTGTGTGTAATAACTGCACACTGTTAACCCTCCCATGACACAGTTTCTCTCCATTTTATGCAGAAGTGGGGGGTTCAAAATATCTCATGGAGAGAAATAAATTGTGTCTTTAACCTCACAATGAGGGAAAGGTTAAAATAAAAATATAAAGTAACACCAGTGCAATAACAACATAAAGCATATCTCCCTCATCCAGCTATAGTGAACCTGCTTCAGGCATGGAAATAGTGCTGGTAACAAACATTATCACCAGGTAACAGGTATTATCACTAGTGTGCTCATTTCACATTCATCTAAAGGAGAAATGCCTTCAACCCATAAGTCATTTTTTTTCTTTAGAGGTTTTGATTCCATTCCTGTTACTGTGCAGTCTTTACTGCTCTTTTACAATATTTAACAGTGAATTAGAGGGTTGTTCTGATTCACACATTGTGGCAAGTGCTGGTAATGTAGCCACATGGAATCAAGTGACCAGTGGAATCCCAAAAGGTTCTGTATTGGGGCCGACACTGTTCAATATATTTATGAGGGATCTGGTGGTGAGCAGCACCAGTAGCTGGGTCACCAAGATTGCTGATGACTCCAAAACTGAAAGAGTAGTTGCATTACAGAAAGAGATTGAAGAAATGAAGAGGGTCCTGGGCATGCTCGTTGTGAGGTGGCAGAAAAAATGGCAGACAAAATGCTAATTTTAAGAAAAATGCAACTGTTAAGTGATGCATCTAAGCAGTAAAAAGACTAGGAAAGATAAATACTGCCTAACCAATCAAGAGATTGCAAATGCTCATCAGGAAAGGTACCTTGGGCTAATGGTCAGCAACAATCTTAATTGGAGGCAAGATTGTGGGGTGCAGCAGCTAGCAAAGGAAATAAAATTATGGTATACATTGGCAGAATGTCATAAGCTGATCTACAGATATTGTAATGCCTCCAGTAGAGTTCTGATCCCCATATCTGAGGAAAGGCACTGACAGGATTGAGAACATGCAGTGGAGAGCAATCAAGTTGGCAGAAGGTTTGGAAAAACATTTACATACTGTAGAAATGTAGAAACATCTACATTGTGGGCAGAAAAAAGCCTGAAGCCCATCAAGTTTGTGCAGTCCTGCCTACCTACTGTTGTTTTTAAGAGGTGCCCTGCTGGCTCATCACTCCCCTTTCTTCATTTCCCTTTTGACACTGTCTTTACCTGCTTCATCTGCCTATCTCACCCATGTTTGATCCCACACACTGATTTTGCAACTATCTCCCTTGATAGCCAAGTCCAACCTTCCAGCACCCATTCTATAAAGGATTGTTATCTGATGTCCCTCTTAAATACTCCCTGACCAGCTTCGTTGAGTTCCCCTGGATGCTTGTATCCCCACTCAGCATAAATAGACAATGTCTACTTTGCTAATCCCATGGAGATATCTGCACGTCTCTAATCATGCCCCCCTCTCCATTTTTGACAACAGTGCATACATGTTGAGATTTGATAACCCTTCCAGTTACTTATCCTGATACTCCTGGAACATTCTAGTTACCCTCCTCTGCACTGTCACCACCTTGCCCTTGTCTTGCTTCAAGTGCAGGCTCCAGTACTGCACACAGTGCTTGAGGGACCAGTACAGCTGCAAAATCACCTTGCTCCTCTTGCTGCTAATCCCCCTTCATTTACATCCCAGTATCCTAGTATCCTTCCCCCTGCCCTGCTGCAGTCTGTGGTTGTCTTCAAATTGTCCAGTATCATAACCACCAAATAATTCTATGTCTTACTCTCCAGAGGACCCCTCTCCATACAATTCAGTATTTAATCCTTAGGTTTCTTGCTCCTATGTGCATTATCTTTACCTTTTTTGGATGGAAGTTCAGCTGCTAAACCCATGACTTCTCCAGCCTTTCAGCTCCCCCCCCCCATTCTCTCTGCTTACTCCTCAGCAGGCCTTTGTATCATCTGCAAGCATTATCATATTGGAGAAAACAGTGCACAAAAGGCATATACAAAAAGTATACATTTAATGCAAAATGCTCAGTGCACAATGTATACAAATACAGACACAGAAAAAAAGCCAAAAGCTGGCTGTTAGCTATTTTCTGTGTGTGAGATAGCACTGCAAAGAGACAGATCTTCCCCTGGAACCCCACTAAAATATCAGAAATACATACTGTAGTTATGAATTGTGACTGGTATAACTGAGACTGTTCTCCATGGAAAAGAGAAGACTCAGGGGTGACATGATTACAATATTTAAGTATCAAACTGAGATAGCAAAATCAAACCAAATGCAGTTTGTCATGTTGCACAAGAATGTGAGGATGTAAAGTCACTCAATGTTATTAAATGACCAGTAAGTCCAAGGAAAATAACAAGAAGAAATATTTCACAGAATGAGTGGTGGACAGTTGGAACAGCCTTTCAGAACATGCAGAGCCAGCTGATATTGTTTCTATTGTACCTTCAAGCACAAAGTAAATAAGTACATTGAATAAATAGGGGTGACAGTATTCCCACTGAGGTGTTGGGGGAACTTGATGGGCTAGTGGTCTTTCTTTCTTTCATGCATATTTTCATATATTGTATTTTTCTATGTATTATGGGTGTTTGAATAACAAATATTAATTCCAAATATCCAAAATAATAGAGCTTTTGGTACTCTGATCTGAATAACAAATATTTTTCCTTATTTGGAAAAATATACAGTATATGATAACAATGGAAAAAAAAACACATTGAAAAACCCTTTATCCCTCCCTAGGTGCCCAGGACTAGTAACATGGCCACCCCTTCTCCAACTCATAGAAACATAGACTTTGACAGCAGATAAGGACCACTTGGCCCACCCAGTCTTCTAATTTCACTACCTATTGGATAAGTTGCAGATCACAGTTTTGCCAACAGCCTACTTCCTCCTACCACCCATTAGAATTGCCTTATGTCTGTTCCATGCATTTTTAAATTCCACAACTATTTTTGACCCCAAGACCACCTCAGGAATGCTGTTCCATGCATCCACCACCCTCTCCATGAAAAATACTTCCTCACATTGCCCTGAGTCATCCTCCCTCTATCTTCAAATTGTACCCCCTTGTTCTTGCATATTTCTTTTTCAGAAAGATGCTACTCTCTTGAATTTTGCTGAGTCCCTTGAGGTAGCAGAACATTTCTATCATGTCCTCCCTCCCTCCTTTCCTTGAAGGTATACATACTAAGCTCTTTTAGTCTCTCTTCATATGGAATTTGGTGCAGACCATACACCATTTTAGTTGCCCTCCTCTGGACTGCCTACATCCTGTCTATGTCCTTGTGGAGATGTGGTCTCCAGAACGTCACAGAGTACTCCAGATGGGTTCTCACCAACTGTCTGTACAGAGGGACAAAAACCTCTTGTTTTCTCTTGGTGATGCCTTTCCCTATGCATCCCATTATCCCTTCCAGCCCTCCTTACTGCCTTCTCACATTGCTTACCTACCTTTAGGTTGTCTGATATGACTACCCCAAGGTCCCATTCCATTTTTGTTCTCATTAATACCTCCCCCCACATTATGTACTCTTCCCTTGGGTTATTGTTTTCCAGGTTCATTACTTTGCACTTCTTTGAATCGAATCTAAGCTGCCATACTTTTGATCATTCCTCCAGTCTTGCAAAATCCCTTCTCATACTTTTTTTTTAATTCAAACTTTATTCATTTTCCAGTACAAAGAGCGAATCATGACAAAGGATAAAATGTCCATATACAGCAGGTATGGAGTATGAAGTGATTCGCTTTCCCCCCACCCTCCCATCCACCCTACCCCACTCCCACCCCGAACAACCCAGCACCATTTTACATCTCTAACACTATCCCTATGAATGTAACCTATTAATACTTAACCTTGAAGTGCATAGAGAGCCTGTAGTGGTCCCCAGATTTTATCAAACTTCTTAAGTTTGTTAGATAAACTGGAAATAGTCCTTTCAGTTCTGAGATTTGCAAGTAACTCCCGAAGCCATTCAACATATGTTGGCACCTCTGTATCCCTCCAATATCTTAAAACCACCTTTTTAACTGACATCGACATCAGGGCTATATAATACTTCCTGTTCACCACCGAGATAGAGGAAAAATCTCCAAGGAGGCAAATTTCGGGGGTGAAGAGGTCCGAGAGCCCCAATAGAGGGTCAACATGCTGTTTGATCACAGTCCAGAGTGGAGCAATTTTAGAACAGCTCCAGAAAATATGAAGAAGATGTCCTTCTTGAGATTGACATCTTGTACAAAGAGGGGAGGACACAAGACCAAGCCTAGCAAGTTTCTACGGTGAGTAGTAGATATTATGCAGAATCTTAAACTGCATTAGCCTAAGTCTGTCCTGCTTAAGGAATTTATGGCAGTTCTGCCACAGGAGAGACCAATCCGAATCTTTACCCTGAAAGAGAGAGGCCCAAAAGGAAACGGGATCATAATTATCAGGGTAGGCCCAGGTGAAGAGAACATTATATATTTTGAAAATGGCATGAGGCAGACCTGCCAACTCCATTAAGGCGCTCTGAAAATTGAAATTAGGAGGTGGGGGGGGGGTTCAAGCCTATTACCTTAACCAAAAGGTGTCGAAACTGGAAAATGTTAAAAATATTTGCACGAGGTATCGAGAACTTACACATAATATTAGCTGAAGAATACCATTGACTATTAGGTGACACAAACTCCTCTAAACAGCAATTTTGTACCTGAGAAAGCCATGTGGCTGGGAGGGGCTTACCCTCTAATAAGAAATTGGGACTACCTATTACAGGTTGTGATAAATCCTTGAGATTCATATATCTTAGAAATGCACACAACTGAATATGAACCCTAATAGAGACAGCTATAGGTAAACTACGTAGAGACTTTGGTAGAGAACCAATTTTGGTATATAACAATGCAGTGGGGGGAAAGACTGTGTTTTTTAATGGAAGCAGATTCGACAGCTAACCAAGTCAGGATATATGTAGCAACTGTTGAGAGCTGGTCCACGGTCTGCCATCTGAGATATTTATTGGCCTGGCTGGCCCAATAGTATAGCCCGATATGGGGAAGTCTTAAACCTCCTTTGGTCTTCGGGGCCGCTAACTTATGAAATGCCATTCTGGCCTTCTTATCCCTCCATATAAAAGCGGAAATCATACCATGTACCTTTTTGACCTAGGACAACGGAAGCCATATGTTCAACATGTTGAGGGGGTAGAACAGATGAGGGAAAACATTCATTTTTATTAAATTTATTCTGCCCCATAGAGAGAGGGAGAGGGAGTAGAGCCCACCTACGAAGGTCAAGATCCACTTTATATACTAACGCATCAATATTTAACTGTCTGAGCCACATAGTGCTCCTTGCTAAAAGAAGCCCAAGATATTTAATATAATCAGACTTCCAGGTGAGTCCAAACACAGTAATATCCTGCTTACAGACCCTATGATTAAAAGGAAAAACTACTGTCTTTCCTACATTAACTTTATAATTTGAAACCTTACTGAAATCGTCTATAAGCGTTAAGATAGCAGGAATAGATGTGAGTGGATGCGATAGCTGTAACAATAAGTCATCTGCATAGGCCGCCACTTTAACCATCTGTTCCCTGAGAGAGATACCCGATATACCCTGGGCTCCTGATGACCTTCTGATAATCGGCTCTAAATAAATATTAAAGAGAAGAGGAGATAATGGACACCCCTTTCTAGTCCCAACATATAGTCTAAAGGGGTTAGAAATTACCCCATTACATGAGATTCTGGCAGAGGGGAACTTATATAGAGAACTCACCCAATTCCAGAATTCCCTAGGGAAACCGAAGGCTTCCATCATAACAAATAGGTACTCCCAGTGGACTCTGTCAAATGCCTTCTCGGCATCCAACAAGATCAAGACCATTGGATGAGGAGCTTCCTTGGATGCCAAGAAGACATGGAACAGGGTCCTCAGATAGTCAACCGATGATCTCCCTTTCATGAAACCAACCTGTTCAGCCCCGACAAGAGAATGAAGTACTGCCTCTACACAGTCGGCTAGTAATTTTGCCAGGATTTTAATATCTTGGTTAAGTAGGGATATCGGCCTGTAGCTTGCCACCTGATCCAGCGGTCTGTCCGGCTTGGGCAACAGAACTATTAAGGCCTCAAAAAGAAGAGTGGGATCAGACACTTTACCGAAAGAATAGCCTAGAAAAGCAGCAGCAGGATGGGAATAAGCTGCTTTGAGAAAGCTTTATAGAAATTGGAAGTAAACCTGTCAGGGCGCAGAGATTTGTCAGATAGGAGAGATTTAATTACTCTTTCAATTTTGCCCTCAGAGATGGGAGACTCCAGAATTATTTGCTGGGATTGTGTAAGGGTTGGCAACTGTAAATCACTCAGATATTCATAAAGTCTTTCCTTAGATGGGGAATTAACCATAGGACCATATAAATCCCGGAAGTACTTTGTAAACTCCTCCGCTATCTCCGGGGGTGAGACCTTAAGAGAATTATCACAAAGAGAGTGGATAGCAGGAATGAGTCTGGGGGATTCCTGTTGCTTAATACGTAATGCTAGCATTTTACCCCGCCTTCTCGCCCTGATCGGTATATACCGCATTTGTTTTCAAAATTGCATATTCGGCTTGTTCCGTTAACATTGCTAAGTAGGCTTCTCTCAGTTTCGTTAAATCTTGTTTGAATGCTTCAGAGGAAGAAGGAGAAAGAACAGTCTTCATACTCCTAATTTGGGAGAGAAGGTTAGAAATCTGAGATGCCCTCTCCCTCTTCCTTTTTGATGTTGCTGAGGTTTAAAACGGGACTCCCCTTCGATACACATCACTGCACCCTATATGCGGCAGTGGGATGGACATCACTAAAGTTCAGGTGCCACAGAACGCCGCTCTCTGGACCTATAGAGCCATCTCTAATAAGCTGCCTTACTATATCTCCTGCTGTCTTCCCGAGTATAATTGGGAAATAGCGTTAAGAAGTTACTCAGCTATTACACTTAAAGTACCCAAAGCAAAATCCCGCTTCGGCAGGGCAGCCATAAGCTTCGTGCTACCTACCTTATGGAACGATCTACAAAAAACCCTCAAATTAAGCACTCTAATCAGTATAAATGCTTTCAAGATGCTTTATTTCCGTACAATCAGAGAAGTATGTAACTGCTTCACCCACTCAGACCCAGTACTGGTATATAGCCACGCCTAGACCCAATTTTAAGTACTGACCCACCCAGCTTGTTCCTCACCAGCCTAATTGTTCTCTCTCTTATCCCCCTGTCTTATCAACACTAGGCCCATCCATTCCCTTATTCTTCCTTTCCCAACCTCGGATAGGAGCTCACTACCCTGGGTTGTGACATCCTACCATGCCCCGTACTTTATAGCATTCAATCCCGGGGCTCACACATACTCCTTTTCTCCATCCACCTTCTCTACATCCAGCTTTACCAACTCCTTTCTGTGCACCGTGCCCTCCTAGCCTTTCTCCCCCTACTTCCCTCCCTCTCTTCCCCCTACCTTCACCTCTACCTGGTGTATATTTTTATTTTTATTTTTTTCTTCCGTTATTTCCTCCTGCAACCTTAGATAACCTGCTTTATCTTCCTATAGACACTTCTATGTATGTAAATACCGTGTAATCTGTACAATATCTGTATAATTCTATGTACATATGAACTTCTTTTTCTTCCTCTCTGTAAAGAGTATTATCTGTATTGCCTTGTAAATACCTGTGTTGACCTGTATATACAATTGTTCATGCTCCACCCAGGTCCATCTTGCAAATGAGCTTCTGCTCAACGATGAACGCCTGGTTAAATAAAGACTTGATTGATTGATTGATGTTAAACCAATTATAATCCCCCTTAGATATGCCTTACAGGCACCCCATATCATGTCCTGCTTCCCCATAGAGTTAGAATTAGAAGCAATAAACTGCTCTATTTGGGATGCTAGATATTGAACCATCTTCGGCTCTTTCAGGATTTGGTTATTCAGCTTCCATCTGCCCCCTTTATTTGGTAACGAGGCCAAGGTTATTAGGCAGGTGACTACAGAGTGATCCGAAGGGGGTCCTGAAACGATGCTAGAACATATAACCCCTGGTAACAGGCTTTGAGAGATGATGATATAATCAATCCTAGAGGAGGTTGTGTGCACCAGAGAAACAAAAGTGTATTCCCTTACATTGGGATGCAATACACACTAGATATCGCAAAGACCAATAGAGTCCATCAGGTCCCTAAAGGCTCTTTGTACTGGGGAAAGACCTTGACGGGATTGACCCGACCTTGCAAGGGCCTGATCAAAAACAAGATTGAAATTGCCCCCTATGACCATGGGAGTGTCCAAAAAGGGAATTAGAACTTTAATTATCTGGGCAAAAAAGTTAGGGGAATCTACACTGGGGCCGTAAATAGCACCCAGGAGAATGTCCAAAGTATACAATCTACCTTTCACAAACAGGAATCTGCCTGAAGGGTCAGATATAACCTAAAGAGGTTTGAACGGAACTGACCTATGTAGGAGGATCATGACCCCTCTACTATGGGTCGTTCCTTCTGCTGCAAACTTCTGCCCAATTTGTTGCCGTCTCATCTTTTCAGCTCCCCCATGAGCAAATGTGTCTCTTGCAAAAACACAATTTCTGATTTTAAATGGCTTACGTGCTTCAGTATTTTATACTGCTTGGTCTTGTGCCTCACCCCTTAACATTCCAACTAATAACTTAAATGTTTCTAGCCATCATTCATGTTGCCAGCTCAGGATCCTCAAAACACACATGTATATGCATACTCCATCTATAGTGCTCCAAACATAGTGTGCGCTGGGTTGTTCTACCCTCCCCCCAATTCTGCCCCCATTAAATACAGTCCCCCAGCCACCCCCCACGATCCCCTCACCCAAAACACCCCATAGACCCTAACCCCTCCTCCCACCCTCCCATATTTTACATGGTACATGATGTCCAGCAGACTGAAAAGTTCCTCTCCCCCCAACCACCCCGACCTCACAAAGCAGAAATCAGGAACAAAATTGCCCCTCGATACTCAGAACATTCCAGTAGAATAGCTTATTCTCAGCATTAATATCCTGACAATACCCCTAGATGATCCCAGGTAGTTGGCTATACCAGCACTTTAGAAAAAACAATTCTCCCTATAGTGATCCCACGAGCCATAGAACCACACAGCCCACAGAGCATGAGGGCTAAATCCCAAAGGTATTATATGTGGGGATTAATCTCAGATGCCCTCTTGTGGTGTAGCCTCATAATATCAGTGCTTAAAGACTGAGGGCAGACAGTCTATGGCTACTTGCCATGAAATAGGGGAGAACTGAAAGGCCCAAAGTCGCTGTCCAGAGCATATATTAAATCAGAACCAGTGGCCATCACAATGAGAAAGAGAAATTAAAAAAAAAAAAGGGGGAGAAAAAGGAAAAAAAACGGGAATCCTCCAGAGACAGTACTTAGGCAGGGTTATAAAGAGGGAGCAAACCAAAGCCCAGTGAGAGCGAGCAAAACCCTGGCATTTTCGTCTATCCTTAAATGTAGGATCTCCCTTAATATACAGATTATCCTTGTTCATTGCCCATTAATAGTAGGGAGCATGAGAAGGAGTGAAAGCTGAGAACAATAAAAAAGGAGTAGGCCATGTTAACAAGGCCAGGGACAGACTGCAAATGCCAGAAAGGTCTCATAATAAAATCTGAAAAAGAAAAGCATTGCCTCCCCCCCCACCCCATCGCCATGACATTGGGTCAACACTCCTGAGAAACAGAGGCACCAGGACTAGCAAAATGGGATTTAGCATAAAAACCATGGCCCCGTTCATATGCTCATTACATGATACCAAGAAAACACAAATGAGCCTGCTAACACCTAGCTCGTGAATCACAATTGAAACAGAAATAAACCGAAGTGAGAAATAAGTGTCCACAACGTATCAAAAAGTCCTGAAGATGAAAACCAGATCGGGAATAGAATGTCCATGTTACATCAGAAGGAGGACCCCACTCGAGAACTGTAATGGAGAGATAAACAACCAGTTATACAGTATACCCGTGGCCTGGCCCCAAAAGTATTGCAGCCAAATATGATTTACTGCAGATAGGCAGCTCCACCAAATAGAAATTTGGCGTGTCTTTCTACACCAGCTCCTCTCTCATATAGGTTTGAATAGATCAGGGAACACTTCTTTGAGCCCAGTAGATGCTGTCTCCACCTCTTCATAGGTCACCCATGAGCCATTTATATAAACTTGAAGCCTTGCAGGAAAACCCATGCAGAGCTTAATTCCTGCGGCGATCAGCTTGAGGACCACTTTATGAAACGTAGCTCTTTTCTGGTGTACAGATAAGGGCAGATCTTTCACCCTCAGCTTTTTACCTTCCCATTGTAAATCTTGCACCTCTTTAACCTTGTATAGGAAGTGTTGTCGCTTCTGAAAATTCAGAAAATGAAATATGAATGCCCTAGGAGGGGCTCCAACTGAGGGAGGGGGGCGTAGTGCCCAGTGAGCCCTTTCTATGATATAGCTAGCACCGAAAGGAGAAGGGCCTGCCACCTTTTCCACAAACTTTTTGATAAACTTGACGAGATCCGAGCCCTCTTCACCCTCTGGCAAGCCGATTATTACTGCATTGTTACGGCAACTATGCCCCTCCAAATCTTCAACCTTATTCTCCATTTTCACTAGCCTTTGCCTCAGGGCCACCAACTCCAGATCAGCTTTATCTTGCTTCTTTTCAATGGATCGTATACATACTTCATTGTCAGCAGTTTTCTTAGAAAGCTCCTCTGAGGGTATTAGAAATGCTTTTAATTTACCCTGCCATATTCTGCATTTTGGCCTTAAAAGGCTGAAACTCCTCTAGAAACCTTGAGAGGGTATGAAGGTCACTGTCAGGACACTCAACGGTAACAGGCAGCAAGGGTTGCGAGGGGGAGGCCCTGGCTTTCTTAGAGGCCTTCTCGGGTGTAGTAGGAGGTGTGTGCTTTGGAGCGATTTTCGGCATCTCCTCATCCATCGATACACCACAAACAGAACTGGAGTGCTCAGAAAGGCTGTAGATTAATAGTCTTCTGTAAAAATTACTGAAAAGCAGGATTTTGAAGGGCAAATAATGGGCGGTAGGTCGGAGCGGGTAGAGAGTTTGCTGATGATACTGTATTATATGTCAGCAATCCTTCATTACCTAAAGCCTGTGACCTGCTACAATCTGAATTCTCCATCCTGCAACACAATCTACTGGATAAAAAGCTACTTCTAAATGCCAAAAAAACAAAAGCTATGTTCTTTGCCACAAAGAGTTGTTCTGCCACTACCCCATCACCCACCACCCTACAACTATCCACCTTACTTGGAGAGAGCTGAATTCGTTGATAACTTCAAATACCTTGGAGTCTGGATTGATAACAAGCTTGACTATTCTGTCCATATTGAGGAGCTACTAAAAAAACTGAGACAAAGGCTTGGTCTATTTTTTAGAATAAAGCACTACCTCAACAGAGACTCCAAAAAAAGATTAATCCAGGCATCTTTCCTATCCCTCATTGACTATGCTGACTTTCTCTATGGCCATTGTTCACTCCCCCTCTTAAATAAGCTGGACACCCTATACCACAGGTCCATCAGATTTATTACTGACCTTCCCTCCAGCACCCATCACTGCTTCCTTTATAAGGCAGTTAACTGGACATCATTACAACACAGAAGAAATAGGAATGCTGCAATTTGGATATTCAAAGCTTTATCAGGCAAACTACCCACCTATATCACAGACTGTTTTACCCAAATTACTTCTAGGCCATACAACTTAGGATCAGCAAACTTATCATACTAAAGGTCCCCAATGCCTGCACCCAGTTTGGGAGGGCAGCTATCAGCTACTCACTTGCAGTTGCATGGAACTCACTCAAAAACCATGAAGCTAAATAGACTCTTACCTTTAACATCCTTCAAAAGATTATTCTCCACCCTATTCCCAGAACTCTGCAATTGCTTTCACAAGGCCTAATCTTCACCCTACCTACCCCCCGCCCTTTTCCGTGTTCCATTATGCTAGTTCTACTTCTTTATCCCAGTCACGGATATACTCTCATAAAGCCAATTAGGACCTATAATTTATATATTATGCCTGCTATACCCATTGCCTCTTTTTCTTACAGGTCAAAAGATTTTAATGTGCCTTGTATATATGTATATTGTTCTATATTAGCACTTTATGTCATTGTACTACTGTTTATGTTATTATTGTCTATGTAATAATACTTGCACTTCTTGACCACTCAGGTCCATCTTGTAAATGAGCTACGCTCAATGATGTTCGCCTGATTAAATAAAGATTTTGATTGATTGATTTATTTTTGATTGATTGAGAGGTGTCTTACCCAGCGCACCGCATCACGTGACTCCCCCATCCCTTCTTATCCTTTCCAACCCCCCTTGTGTATCAACCCTGTTGCAGATCTTTGCGTCGTCTGCAAAGAGGCATACTTTTCCTTCCATTCCCTCCACAATGTTACCTATAAAGACATTAAAAAGGACCACTCCCAGTACTGAATCCTGTGGTGCTCAGCTAGTAACCTCTCTTTCTTTGGAGTTGACCCCGTTTACTATTACCCTCTGCATCCTGTTTTACATCCAGTTTTTACCCAGGCTAGCACCCTGGGACCCATTCACAGGCTGGCTAACTTGTTTATTAATCTTTTGTGTGGGACTGTGTCAAATACATATGGTGTCAAACTACAGATCAGTTAGTTTAACATCTATCATAGGAAAATCAGTGGAAGGTATCATGCAGGATAAAATTAATGAGCATATCACAAACGGTGGAAATATTGACGTTACACAGCATGAGTTCAGTTCAAGGAAATCCTGTCTTTCGAATATGCTGACATTTCTTGAACCAGTAAGTGCTGTGCTTGACTCAGGCCTTTTTGCTGATGTAGTTTATTTGGATTTTTACAGAGCATTCAACACTGTTCCACATAAAGAATTAATTGAAAGATTGATTGAACTTCAGTTGAATTATAATCTCATCTCTTCGGTGACCTCATGGTTAAATGACAGGAGACAAATGGTGACAATAAAAGGTAATTGCTCAGAATGGGGTACTGTGATGAGTGGGGTTCCTCAGGAATCAGTGCTTGTTCAATGTCTTTGTCTTGGAGATGCAGATATCAAATAAGTCATGGATGCCCCAAAATGCAGATGATACTGAAATAGGTGCCATTGTCAATAGCCAGAACAATGGGAATTCATTACAAAAAGACTTGTATTTAATTTACAACTGGGCTGAAAAAAATAAACTGAGATTTAATGTTGAAAAGTGTAGGTTCATGCACTTTGGACATAAGAATCCACAAATAAGATACCAGCTAGGCAACACCACACTCCTGGAAACCAGTAATGAAAAGGATCTTGGGGGTGATTATGATGACTAAGTTATCGCTAAGCACACACTCAAAGTATATGGTACAGAAATGTCATAGAATTATTGGCTGTATTTTTAGAAATATTAAAAGTAGGGAAAATGAGGTAATCATTCCATTATATTCATCACTGGTTAGACCGTATCTGGAATATTGTTCCCCCTTCTGCCCCCTTCAAACAATTAAGGATAAAATGTTCAAGGAGACAGTGCAACATAACATGACTAAAAGAATACATATTATGGCTAATAACTCATATCATGACAGACTGACTGAGTTAAATCTTTATTCTGTTGAGTACAGAAGACTAAGGGAAGATCTCTGTTATGTATATAATGCCAGTAAGAATAAAGTCTTGTGGGAATCAATAGGACTGCAGAAAAGTCCTAACTTAATGACTTCGAGATCACATAGTCTGCAGTTAAAAGAGGACTTATTTAGGGCTCTTATGGACTAGTATGAGAGGCAAATGGCTTAGTCAGCTAGTAGTTAATATTTGGAATGCAATGCCAGAGGAAGATGTATCCTGTAGTTCCATGACATCTTTCAAGCACAGTTTGGATCAACATATGGGACCTGTAAAATGCAGGCAATACCACTAACTAGTGACGAGTCATTAATATAGGTCATCTGATCTCCAGACTTGTAATCTACCTATGAACCTATTAACCTATAAATTCTAGGTAGGCCATGTCCACAGCCCCTCCTTGGTCTACAGCTTTGGTCACCCAGTCAAAGAAATCTATTTGATTTGTCTGACATGACCTTCCTGCTGTGAATCCATGCTGACTTGGGTCCTGTGCCTGCTGTCCTCTAGGGACTCAACAATTCTTTCTTTCAGAAGAGATTCCATCATTTTTTTTTGTTGTTTATGTTGAATTTTGTTTACCTGGTAAGCCCACTTGGCCTATCAGTCCCTTTTACAGGGGCGACCGGGGGGGAGGGGGGATACAGATGGTAAGCAACTGAAATTTAACTAGATTAAGCTGGTGGTGGTATTTTTAGTGAATGAAGGAAATTTGGCCAGGACACCGAGGAAATTCCCCACTCTGCCTGAAGGGGGCCTTGCTTCATGTGAGCAGAGGGGACCGTTTTGTCTGCAGTTCCAAGATGGCAGATGACAGGGTGGTTGGTGGTGGAATTGCTGGAGATATGGGAGAAATCCCTGATGAGGCGATGGAATTGAACACTGCAGTTTTGGAGGAAGAAACAAGGAAATTAACAACTGCAGTGAGTGTAGCCCAACAGGACAGTAAAATCCAGCAAACGACGGATGGAGTGGATTCGGATTTATCCTGTGATGAGGAAGCCTTTCTAGCTCAGTTCTCAGCCATCCAGAGAAAATGCTTGCAAGCTGCATTATTGAAGTCGAGTGAAGCAATCAAGGATAATGGCAGCTATGTGGAAGCGAGCGTGGTACAGATTGGCTGAAATTGACAGCATGGAGCAGAGGTCTGACGATGCAGCAGGATCAAAGAGGATGCAGGAATGCCAGGCAATGCCCATAGAGCCAACAGCTTCCGATAACACTGAAACCCCAGTGCAACAGCAAGAAGCAGTAAGTGCAGATATGCAAAACACAGTCATTTTATCTTAAATACTTAACATGGGCATTGACGTTAACAGAATGCAAGCAGGGAGGCAAACAGAGTGTGGAGATATTGTAAAGCCTGATGTACCCATGTCATGGACTATTTCAAATGCCTTAAAAGGAGTGTGGTGGACACATAATAAAGATGGGATTTGGGTGGCAGATGGAGAAAGAATCCCCATTCCAGGAACCCCACCGGACCTAGTAAAAACATTGGTACTGAGGCACAACTACCTGAACATATAACAGACAATGTAGAGTTTGACATGGACCTTAGATCAGAAGACGTGGTATACTGCCCTCAAAGGAAAGCACAAAATATAACGGCAATTACAGGAGCTTCATGGGGAGATAGGTTGGAAAATGAATTAGGCCAATATACAGTAATAATGAAGAGAGGCAACCAGCCAGAATATGGGCCAACTTTAGACACAGAGATAAGCAATCCCAACCTAACATGCCATCACAAAAAAGGAATGCAGTGAGGCTACATTATTGGGGCTAGTAATGCCACCAGACAGAATTTATGTGGACAGAACACTCCTAAAAGAGTCACTGAGATTTCTCACAAATGAAATATATGCGCATATACATGCTGCTGGAGACAGGAACTTTGATGTAAGCTTTAGAATGACTATGGCCTTAGGTAGATTCTGGAGTGCATATGAAAAGAAAAAATATTTTGCACTATGGATTCCCTTTAAAGCTATACCACTGACAACACCTGCTAATAGAATCATAATTATACTTTTTTGAAACAAAAATGTAAATGTGCATGACATTACACATCGGCTTAGTTAGAGATGTGACATATTAGCACAGCCCACCCTCATTTTGGATGCAGAACATATATGGACCGGAGGCTGGAAATACAGAGTATGGCTGAAAATGATGCTGCAAGGCTTGAAACTTCTACCCAGCTACTTTTTTTAGTGTGTGAAAGAGGGCATTGCTTTCACCAAGGCCAACAATGAACATGCTTTAAAAGTGGTTCCTTGCTGCATTTCAATACTGCATGTGATGGTATACAATGTAATTATTGTTTAGAATATGGTCATCATAGCTCACAATGCAACAATGAAGTGAAATGTCACTTATGTGAAGAAATTGTCACTCATATGCCTCCTGTGAGTGGGCCACACATAATAGACAAGATAGAGCAGACCAAGAAACAATATTGACAAATGCACAAAAGACAAGCATTAACAATTCAAGGGTGGCACTGAATGCAGATAAGGGAGGAAATGAGCAAAGCCTAACACAGGAGAAGGATCAAAATGAACAGCCACAAGGCAGTACTGAGCAGAATGCACAAGAGGTGTAAATGGTTGGGGACGGAAGTACATCTGTGGCAGAGAATGCTCAGCCCACATAACCTCAATCTGCAGAAGGAACACTGACAAATCAGGATAGAAGGTCTGAAAGTAACATTATGTCCCCCCAGATGCCTTTCAAACCGTAACAAAAAAGAGACACCCCGAGTAATAAACTACAGCTCATGGCAAAAATCTCAAAAACAATTGTTATGGCCAATAAGTATGGCATACTGCAATCAACTGAGACAGATCAGGACTCTGAATCAGAAAATGTGACTATTTCATCCCAGTATGGTGTGTCAACTGATTCAGAAGCAGATTCTCTAATGCAAAAAGTGACAGCAGCTAGGAAAAAATCACAGAGAAACTTAGGCTACAGGACAAGATGGTGTCAAAGACTAAGTAATAAAGGAGATGTAAGGTGAATCGAGGAGACAAGTACCTGATCTAAAATATGGAAGCTCCATCTCTTCTGAAGGTGGCAACATTGAATACAAACAGTGTACAGAATAACAGAAGAAAGCTTTTGACTTTTTCCATCATTAAACAGCACAAAATAGACATTTGTGTATTACAGGATACAAGATTACATACAAATAATGATGCGCTAACAGCTAAAAAGGCTTGGATATGGGGACCTTCTTTTTTTCAATGGGCTTAGAGTGCTGTGATGGGGTGGACATTCTTTTTGGAGGCTACAATTATACTGTAACAAAATTAGTGGATATATCACCTGGGAGAGCCCTCTTATTAGATTTTGTATATCAAAATATGGTATGGAGGGCAATTGGCATGTATGCACCCCAGACTAAGAAGGACAGAGTTACATTGTGTAATTTAGTAAAGCTAATTTGATAACCAATAGGCAGTTTATATGGGCAGGGGATTTCAACTGCCTCATTATAAATGTAATAGAGAATAAAAAACAATATTGTGATTCAAATGCACTAAATAGAATCATAAAAGATGGGAATTCAATAGCTACATACAGAACTAAACATACAATAGTAGCCACAGACATTGCCTGCTATTTCCAGATATTTCACAAAATGTCTAAAGAGTTTCTCTCTGCTGCCCCTACTGTGGAAATGCAGAAAGCAGGAGATTTCTCTAGAAATATCACAGAAATTTGGGGAAATAGCTGGCAATGTCTGTGGCTATTACTGTAGAGAGGGGGTTTTTACATTTTATAGGAAAAATCGAGCCACAAGAATAGATTATATATTTGCATCTATGAATATTAAAGTACAATCTGCACATGTCATCCCAATAGAAAATATGGACCACTTAATGGTTAAAGTAACACTGACACAAAACTAGGACACCAAGATGGGGAAAGGATATTAGAAACTAAATAAAACATTAATCACAATGCCAGAAAACCAAATCCTGATGCAGGATGTACTGGATCGTAGGAGAACAGTAGCATTTTTGGAGGACAGTATCAGCAAATGGTGGTGTTATACTAAAAAGGAACTTAAAAATGCGCCTCAGCAGACCGCAAGCAAACAGTCTAACACAAAATATAAAAGATACCTGACATTACGAATGCAGTATTATAAAATATTAAATAAGATAAATGAACGGAACCAGCATTGTTTTGAGCAACTACAAGACATTAGAGAAGAAATGGAACAAATACAGTATAAAAAGGCTGAGTCACTATTATATGAACATAGGGTAGTCGGTCTAGGGAAAACACGGGTGGGAAACATATATGAGAGTTATAAAACATGCAGAGAGAATCAAGGTATTGGAGGAATTGTATCTACACTCAGCAGAACAAAATAACAACAGATAATAGAGAAATCATGAATACAGTAGTGCAGCACTTAACCACATTAAACCAGTCTTATCATCCTAAAGCAGATGACTTGGATAATATGTTACATGGCATAGAAACACCAGTAATATAAGAGGAAGGCTGTGAACTTTTAAGCAGGTCCATAACTGATACTAAAATTAAGAACGCAATATCAACACTACGTAACAACACGACACCAGGACCTGATGGTATATCATCAGAATTTTACAAGACCTTTAAAGAAGACATGATAGACATACTGAAAGTGGTATTCAATAATATGTTACAAGAGGAGACCATAGCACCCCAATTAGGATTATCCATACAGATACTGATACACAAAAAACAAGACAAGAGACTTGAGAAATTGGAGACATTTAAGTATGATGAATGGAGGCATACAAATATTAATGAAAATCTTGACATCTAGATTGTCAGCCGTAGCTGCTAAATTCATTGACCCAGGTCAAACATGTTCAGTTCAGGGCAGGAGAATACAAGACAATTTTTTATTGTTAAGAGAGTTGGCAGAATTAGGCAAACAGAAGAAGCTGGGGAAATCAAATTAAGTCTAGATCAAGAACAGACTTTTGACAAAATTTCACGTACATATCTGCAAATAATATGTAGTAAATATGGCATACCAGAGAACTTTACCCAGTGGATACTAACAATATATAGGATTGCTGCAACAAAACCACCTATTAATGGATATATGGGACCAATGGTGAAGATCAATAAGGGGATCAGACAGGGATGTCCTATGAGTCCCCGCTATATGTCTTATGTATAGATCCAGTGTTGCAACTGATATAACAAGAACATGCTATTCAAAGCATTTGTCTTAATGATACCAGACCTATAAATAAGATTATTGCATATGCAGATGATCTGTGTTTACTAATGCCAGACATAGAAACAGCAAAGATAGCAATGGACCTAATAGAAACTTTTGAAAGGACAGCTGGGATCACTATTAACAAAAGGAAAAGTAAGGCATATTCGATAAAAGATATTTCATTTGTTAAAAATGATATAAAGGGAATTGAGGTAGTAACAGAAGAAATTGGGATATTGGGCATAACATATGGGAGAGAAGATATGATAGAAAAAACTGGGTGGCAAAAATTAAAATATGTAATGAAAAAGTACAAAAATGGAAAATTTGGCAGCAGACCAAATGAAAAAAGTCCAGTTGGTTAAAACCTTTGTATTACCCTTGTTCGGGCTTTTAAGTATGGTGTACCCCCCACCAGTGATATTTGAGGCACAAATATATAGTATGATATTTCAAATGGTTTGGGGTAGCCATTTCAACCCAATCAAACGTGAAGTTTTATATAGACCCTACAAAGAGGGAGGGCTGAATCTTATTAATCCTTTAAGTTATATCTATAGTATATGCTTGCAGAACTCTAATGACATATGCACAGGTGCACAAGAGTGGAAAATATTGGCACAGAGCTAGATAGAGCCAATATTCCAGACATGGGGTCAGGGACATCAGACACTAAAAAAAATCTAAAGATTACCCACAGTATGTGACTCTATTAATTGTTAAAATAAAGCAGTGGAAGCTAACTGAAAATCAGGTACTCAGCCCAGGCAGAAAAACATTATATAGAAGTATACAAGAGGAGGGATACACAGTGTCCATAATACACAAGAACATAAGCCAGAAGGGTATACCAAAAATAGAGACATATTTGATAGACAGTAGGATCCCACAAAGAATGTGGGATATTGTATGGTTGTGCATGCATGGAAGATTGGGAGAGAAAGGCAATAACAAACACAAGAAACAGGAAGAAAGGATGTTCCCACACCAGACGTGTCATGATCAAGAAGAAACCCAGGAACATTTTCTTCTGTGAATGGACTGGTATCGACCCTCCTATCCAGTGTGCATCTATTATTTGGTTTAGGTACCTCCCCATCTCTTTGTGAATACTGAGCAGAAGTATTCATTCAGTTTCTCTGCTTTGTCACCATCACCCTCTGCCCACCCCCTCCACTTTATTAAACCTCACTGTCCCTCCTGTGGCCATTCTTCACTCCCTAATGTACCTATAGAAGGTTTTATCCCCCTTCTTAACTGAGTTGGCTATCTTTTCTTCTGTTTGGGCCTTTGTTATTCTGACTGCCTTCCATGCTTCCTTCTACTTTAACTGTACAGTTCTCTGTCCTGCTCCTTCTGTGCTTCCCTATACTTCTTGAATGTTATCTTTTCTCCTAAACCTTCCCTGCCACCTCTTTTGAGAACCATAGTGTTTTTTTTTCTTCATTTTGTTTTGTTGCTCCACACAAATGCTTGTTGCCTCTTTGATGGCTGCTTTCATTTTTCCTCATTGTTCCTTCACCCCACCTTTTTGCTTGTTTGTAGTGGTGGGTGAAGTGGGCAGAATTTGCTTCACAGAGAAATCCATGAAATTCCACCAATTTCACGTAGTGAGGTGTGAAATTTCACCTGGTGGAGTGATGAAATTTCACCATGCAGATTGGCGAAATTTCGCCTTCCACGGCTAAATTTTATCTTCTGTCCATGGGCAAAATTTCACTTAGAATAGGGTATACAGTTAATAAGTAGATCCCTGGAGGCTAGCAGTCTCTCCCCACTGGGTCCACATGTAATTGTTATTAAATTATCCATGGTGGCTAGTGGTCCTCCTTCCTCCATCTGGTGAACCTTGCCTCCTGCCTCCTCCTTTCACGGAGTGTACAGTAACCCCCACCCACATCCCTCCATTATCTCCTCTGACCTTTAGTCTTTATCCTGTTAAAAAAATCTCTGGTGGTCTAGTGGGTGGGGTTTTGTAAATTTAAACCCCTTGATCCTGAAGTCCAGTCCCCAGTTCCCATACATCACTGGTGATCCAGTGACCCCACCAGCCTCCCAGCAGCCAGATGTTCTTGCCTCAACCCTCCTCACCACCATCCTCAATCCTGGCAGCAGCAGTCAGCAGATTGGCACATCCCTCCTCTTTACTCCACAGCCGGCCCGCCGACTGAGCTGTCAATGAATGAGCTTCATTGACAGCTCAGTTGGCCAGCCAGCTGTGGAGGAGAGAGGAGGGCTGTGCTGGTCTGCTGCTGCTGGGATTGAGGATGGGGTGAGAGCAGGGTTGTGGTAGGGACACCTATCTGCTGGGGAGGCTGGTTGGGGGTTGCTGGCACACCAGGGAATTGGGATGTATGGGAACTGGGGATCAGGACTTCAGGATTCAGGATGGGGTTTAAAATTTACAAAAACCCTTATCCCACCTAGACCACCAGAGATTTTTTACATGATTAGGACTAAAGGTCAGAGGAGATATGGAGATGCCAGTGGGAGGGGTCTAATGACATTCACCATGGCTGTAGTGGGTTATTACTAGGTGAGACCCACAACCATGAATAATTTAATGACAATTACAATGTGCAACAGGTGGGGGGATGGACTGCTAGCCACCAGAGATTTTTCTGTGATGTGGGACAGGTGGGGGAGGACCACTAACCACCAGGGATCTACTTATTTAATTTATACCCTTGTCTAGGGTGAAATTTCACCCATGGAGGGAAGGAAAAATTTCACCTAGGTGAAATTCCGGCTTCTGCAGGAAAATTTCGCAAAGTGCTCTGCGTCGCAAATTTACCCACTTCGCCAGCACTCCATGGGCAAAATTTATATTAACTGCATCACTACTCGTTTGCTAGTGCTTTTCTGAGGCACTCCCCAATTTTGCCAATGTCAACCCTCCTAAAGTCTAATACCCTCACCTTTGTGTGACTTGACTCTACAGCTGTGTTTATTGTGAACCTCACTGTTTGGTGGTCACTTGTTCCCAGATGGCTACCCACTTCTGAATCCAAGATCCTCTCTCTGTCCACATTTGAGGGTACCAGGTCTAAGATTGTTCCCTCCCTGAATGGGTTCCAACACTAGCTGTCTGAGGCATGCCCCCTGTAGGCCATCAAGAATTGCCCTGCTCTTGTATGTGGCTGCAGCAAAGGTGCTCCAATTAACATCTGGCATATTCAGATCCCCCATCAACAATATCTGCCCCTTTTCAGCCATTCTAAGGATGCCTTCTATCATTTCCTTGTCCATTTCCTCCCCTGAGATGGGGGTATAGAACCCCCGTACGGATTGTGATGCCATTTCCTGTCTCCAGGGTTACCCACAGTGCCTCCTCTCCTCCCTGTTTACCCTTTACTTCTGTTGCTTTGATCCCTTCCCTTACATAGAGAGATCCTCCTCCTCCTCCTCCTCCTCCTCCTCTTTTACTATTCCTGTTCCTTCTATAGATTTGTACCCTGGTATGTTGACATCCCAGTTATGGTTCTCTGTGTACCATGTTTCTGTTACTGACACAATATCCAGGTGTCCCTCTTCCATCAAGGCCAGTAGTTCAGGGAGCTTGTTACCCAGACTACTTGCATTGGTACTCATCGCCATCCATGTTTTGATAGCCTTATCCCTTTTAGCCCCATCCCTGTGGTTACTGTATTTGCTTTTTTCTCCATTGACCCATGTCCTGCTCCCTATCACCTTCTGTACCTTAGTGTTTACCTCACTAACTACTCTGTTTTGTGGGGTGGCTGGAGTTTCCATACTTCTTTTCAGTGCCCCCCCTTGGCTAGTTTAAATGCTTGCCAATGAAGCATTTAAACCTATCACCTAGGATCCTGTTTCCCCTCCCAGACAGATGCAGACCACTGCAACCATTATAGGCCTGCATTCCCCCAAGTAGACCCCCAGTCCTCATTGAAGCCAAATTCCTGAGTTCCAAACCAGGTTTTCAACCATTCGTTGAATCCCATGGTGTGGAGTACCCTAGCCTCACCCATGCCGTAGACAGGCAGCACCTCCAAGATGGTTACCATGCATGCTACTTGTCTAAGGCCCCTCCCCAACTCTGCAAACTCCTACTGCACTGCTCTGGTGCAATTCCCAGCCAGGTCATTTGTCTGTAGGTGGACACTGACATCCAACTCCCTCTCACATGCTGCTGCTCTCATGATCCTAAGGATTTGCTTCCTGTACCTCTCAGTCATGGTGCTGGGCAGGCACCTTACCTCCCTCTCCCTTCCCCCCAGTTCCACCCTTTTAATGATTGAGTCCCCCAGCAGGAGTTGTTTCCTTCCCTTGTGGGATCTCATACTACCCTCCTCTGGGTCTTCTTTGTGTAGGTTCCCAGCATCTTCCTTGTTCTCCACTGTGGGTGGCTCCATAGAGGAACCATGCACTGCCAGAATAGTGTATGAACTGTGAAGAGGTACAGCTGGAGGGATGCACTTCTGATCCGCCATCCTAATCCTCCCTGAGCCCACTGTGATCCAAATGCTCCTCTTTCTTGGCAACCTCTGAGGTAGCAGCTGTGGACCTGGTGGTTTCTGGGTGAGGGAGGAGATTTCCTGAATCCTCACCAGGTAGGCCTGGAGATGGGCAACCTCCCCCCTCAGACCAGAGATGTGCCTGTAAATAGGGTAGCATTGTAGCCTCCAGAACATCTTCCAAAAGGCTGCTGCCCCACAGCCAGTGCATTGCACCACTCCCCCACATGTATCTCTCTCTCTTCCTGTTTAGTGTTTTTTTTTAGTATGTCTGAGCGTGTGTGTGCAACTACCTCCATGCAGCGTGCTGGGCTGTTAAGGTTAAGACAGGTGTATGTTAATTGCCCTTTTGAGGAAGTGATGTCAGAACCTCTGGTATAAAGGAAATGATGCACTTGGGGTGGGTGGGGTGAGGGGCAGGATGGCGGGACCAAGCCTGTGCCCTCCAGAAACAATCAGCTACAGCTCTGACCTACCACCCCAGTGAGTGTTTACCTTCCTTTCAGCAAGATAATCTGCACAACAATTTAAAAGAAAATATACCCTGCAAAAAAAAATGTAATTCAGAGAAAAATAAAGCAATAAATTGTATAACCTATAAGCACAAAACAGTAATAAAATTTGTAAGGGCAACCTGTAAGCACAAAACAAAATAGTAACACAACTGTAACTCTGCTTAGCCAAAAGAAGCCTTAATGTTTCTCCTTGCTCTGTTGATGTTGCTCCTTGTTCTGTCATTTCAAGCAAACCTTAAGAAAAAGAGCTCAGGTGAAGCTAGCTGCTTTATACCAGCAAACCTAGTCTTCACCACAAAGCACCAACTAACCTGACCTTTAAATCTTTCTTCTATTGGAAGGTTCTAAGCCATTGTCAGCTCCAGCCACCAGTTAAACTACTAATCCCCTGGAAGAGCTGTGGAGGAAAGGCAATTAGCTCCTTCAATGTGAAAAAGTACCTGCAATACCTTTAAGCCCAAAACAAAAACCTTTAAGCACAAAGCAAACCAGTAACAAAACAGCAGCTTTGTTTAAGCTAAAGATAGAGCAAAATGTAAAACCTGTAAGCACAAAACAGTAACAAAATCTGTAAGCACAACCTGTAACAATTTAACTGAAAATGTACCTTGCAAAAAAAATCCAGTCATTTCATTGAACTCAGAAAAGACAGAGGTTTCGGTCGTGGATCCGGGTGGTCAGATAGATGGACTGCCTGTGGGTGCAACCTCAGGAATTTTTCTTGGCGGTGTGTCACTTCCGACCTCCAAATGGGTGCATAACCTAGGGGTTATCTTGGATGACAGGGTGACACTACAGTGACAGGTGTCAGCAGTCATCAAGACTTCCTTTTACCATCTTAGGAATATCGCTAGAGTAAAGCACCTTGTTCTGTCTGACACATTACCAACGTTGGTCCATGCCCTCGTGTCCTCACGTTTGGACTACTGCAACTCCCTTTATTTTGGGCTTTCTGGGGTTGAAATCCACCACCTTCAGCTAGTGCAGAACACAGCAGCCCGGGTTTTGACTGGGACAAGCAGGTCTTGTTATATTACCCCGGTGCTATGCGATCTGCCCTGGCTTCCTGTTCAGTGGCGGATCACCTTTAAAGTCTGTTTACTGACTTTCAAATCCCTACATGATCAGTGTCCAGCCTATCTGAAAGATCTTCTGGCTCTTTACTCTTTACTGCTTGACGCTTGAGCTGGATTGCCAACTAGCCCATCTTCCCTGCAGGGTATCGGAACTGGACTCTCAACCGTGTTTTCCCTGTGGGAATTTCTGTGAGATACTGTTCTCCTGTTGATAAGCCTGTTAATTATTTGAACTGTTTAGACTATTCCTCAGCTGGCAAGAAAAGTTATTTGTGCGGGGCAAAGACTGTTGAATGGCTGACTGTGTTTAAGTTCCAGTGGTAGCTGTATGCCCAGAGGACATCCAGAGTGACTCCAAGCCTGCCTGTGTACCCTAGATCAATGAAAGGCCCTTGTGATGAAGGTAACAAAAGGCCTTTGAGGTGAAGATGATGACAGGCTCGTGGTTGGTGAAAACTCAAATGGCCCCACGGGTGAAGACAAGAAATGTTTGTCATGAGTGAAGAATTCAGCACCTGCTTTGAACCACCAGCTGCAGCTGTTGTTCCTGGAGAAACTGTCTGCTGTAATCAGAGTGCTACCGCCAAGCCTTATCCTACTTCAGCATCCTCAAAGACCGTCAACAGACTTTGATTACCTCTGGGCTGCAACCCTGAGGGTTTTTTTCTTAAAGCAGTTAGCTAGTTAGCTAGATATAATGGGGGGTGAAACCCTGCACAGAACTTTGTAAATCTGCAGGTTAAGCCCAGGCAAAAGATTAAAAATTGACTTGTTTGGCTGTTTGGAATTAAATCTGGGTCCCTTACCAAATTCTACTAATTCAAGTTTAAAAGAAAATGTTGTTCCCACAGTATCCCTACATTGTCTTCAATATTATGTCATCTGTTTGGCCATCAGCAACCCAGTAAGGTACCTACCATGATGGAACGTAACAACTCTTTCATCTGTGGGCAACATCTGGGTGCACCCATAGGGGTGGTACAGGGACTGGGTGGTAAAAACTGTTGAAATCAAAATTGCTTGTTCTGTGGTTTTTCTTCCCCTTCACCACTTTCCCTATAATAAATCAGAGGTTAGATTATTTTACAGTTGGTATTTGGGTTATTGCTCTGTGTATATTACTACTGTGTGGGGACAACTGTACGTGTGTGTGGGAGGGAACATACTAATTGATCCTGGGGGGGGAGGTTAGGGCCACATTTTGGTAGCCTTTACACACTGTTGTCTAAACACTCTTGGTGTGTAGGGTAAACAATAAAAATAATAATAATACAGATTCTTGTGTCTCGGAGTCTGCCAAGAAACATTTGTAAACAAGCAAGGAGTACTAATAAAGTTTATTATGCTACTTACGCCAAGCATTGACAAAGAAAATCACAAGGGAGATGGGTTTCTCACCACTCCTGAAGAATGTACATAATCTCCAGAATTGTAGATCTTTGGTTCGCTAAGATCTTGTTCTATCTCTCCCTTGCTCCAGCTCTCTGCCCTTCTAGAGCAGCTGCAGTAGTGTCTCGAGAGCACTACAATGGGTTGCAGACAGCTAAATACTACAGATAACAGCATAGCAACAGAGATTACAACATAGTTACAGATATGAGAAACAGTATGTTTTGGTCCTAAGTCATTCTCTATTGGATAATGACTTAGGAGATAGGATTACTAATGAGTATCATATGAGACAGAATATGCTTCCATTAGCATTATAGCTTAGACAAAAGAAATGCTGACTGGTTCAAATGACATGTGGCATTTCTTGCTTACACCAGTTGTGAAACATAGACATAACAAAGCCTTCTGTCTCTGTCAGCTTGCTTAGAGACAGAGAACTGCTGACAGGCTTATTACATGGCATATCAGAGTGTAAAATACACTACATATAATTATATGAGAATATGAGTATACAATAATCACTGATGATCCCTCTGAGTCATCTTATCAGTGATTAGGTAGATAATATATGGAATATCTATAAAAGACAAACTTAATCTAGATAAATGTATTATAGTGAGGTACAATATATCATACATGACAATATTATTATATCTTAGCAGCAAAGCACATTCCTAGCACCCATGCTTATATGATTGGTGCTCATAACTATAGGTTAGTGCAAAATAGCAGTATCACAGTACACTAGACCAGAAATACAGTGTGAGGTGTATGTGGGACAATAGGGGGCATAACCCAAGTGTAACAATCCCCTCTTTGTTGCCCTAATTGCAAAAGTGGCAACACAACAAAAAGATGGAGGTTAGGCACCATTCGTCTACAGGTCCAAGGCACGAGCCTGATAGAGGAAATTAACTGGTCATGGTGGTGTATCAGGGATTTCCTTAAACAACAAAATGTAATTACAAGAGAAAATGTTAGTACATCTTGTATTACTATAAACATTTGGAATAAAACTTCACAATGGGGTTTTCCAATATCAAAACAATCAGTAAATACTGATATGTATCAGGTGTGTATCCGTCCTATTGAGAAGAAAGTGAAGAGACAAACTTAAGTTGACTGTATGGATATTAAAAATACGTATAAATCGAGATAGAGCATCAAAATAGTTAGGACTAGACTTAATGATATCTGGTTCCGGGATGGGAACAGGTGTGATTACCGTATAACCTATTACCTGTTTAGGGAGTAAAAACAAAAGTTAGAAAAGTTCACTTTGCATAACTTTTAGTCCATATCAGAAGAATGTATAGTTGGTCACCACACAATGTTCCACATCAGCAGAATATACCACCTTGAAGGACAGCATTTTTCAGTTGGTAAGTTGAACAGGACACAAAATGTCAATGTTCCACAAGGCATAAACTACGAACAGTTTCAGGGATAAATCCAGGGTTTCTTCAAATGTCAGATGAAGATTCATAGTTCAAATCTGATGCATGCAGATTTTCCAAAGGTTGATCCAAATGTTCAGGAGGCAGCAGTATTTTCATAGGCCTCAGTGGGGGGTGCATTAGATTGCACATTGAGTTTCACAATGGAATTGCAACAGTGTTCAGTTGAAGATGATCACACGGCTGCACAAAGTGTAAATGTTTATAACAGTAGTCAGTTCTCAGTCTGTATGAGGCGCCAGCCAGGCTTGGAAAGTAAGCAGTGAAGAAAATGGATGTCTTGATTGTAGATCAAATGAAGAAGAGTCTTCTTGCTGAGCTAGGGGATTGTCCTTACCCCAGACTAGCTTCATGGTATGCATAGCAATGAGCTTGATTGTAGAATCTTAATTGGCTGGACTGAATACAGTTTATTTGAAAGTTGACAAGTGGAAGCCTAATTTCAGTTACTAGGCCAGTATTCACAAGTTGGTAAGACAAGTTGGAAGATGTCACATCTGCATAAAAGGTGATGTTCCTTTCAGCCTTTCATGATAAAAGTTCCCATCAAGATGATCAATAGAATGGATGGTTGCCAGATGATCAAAGATGGATGTTGCCAGATGAAAATGTGGCAATGACACTATGAAAGTCACAAACATGGCTTCCTGGATTGTGGAGGAATAAGTTTCAAAACATGTAGCAATACTGGTGTGTGTGGTGGCATATCCAAGGTTCCTTGCCATTGACAAGGGAATAGTACTAGATTCAAATAAACATTTGTTAACACATGCAATAGAAGTGCAAAATGTGGCAATGTCACTGGCCCATATGTCTGTCATGTAAGAGATCAAGGATATATCCTAATTCCAGATCCCGGAAGAGATAATCAAAGGGTTGTAAAAACATAATAGCTATAGGAAGTGCAAAAGACTTTCTTAGCTATGTGATGCTCATTTGCTTCCTTAATGTGAGCAGAAATGAATTCATTAACATGAACATATGTCAGGTCAAACCCCTTCGCAATATCTTTAATATTGTAAATATAAATCACTCTTTATGAGCAAAATCATGTATACCATGCAATGGGGGTATGATACTATATTTCATACTTTCATGAACCTTTAACATATGTACGAATATTGGCTATATCAGCCCTATTTCAAATAGATGTGTCAGAGACAAATAGGTCTGAGTCTAAACCTGTGTTTTTTTATAAATAAGAAAAACAAATCAAAACCAAAATGCCTAGTGTGTTTGGGTAGGTTTACAATCATAAGATGTACCACTAACAGTCAGGATGAGAAAATCCTGGGTGTGTGTAGGTGTGGTGCTATCAGTGCCTGTATAGGGAGTCATTTATGAGTACCTGGTATGCTGCCAGGGTATTCAATCATATCATTATGAAAAAAAATGTGGGAAATGTTTGTTGTGAAACATAAAACAAATCATTCCAAGTTCTAAAGGGTGAGATTGAAAAATCACTGGGATGTGCATGAACTGCACATTATTAACTAGGGGTACCTGGTTGAGAAGTGGTTATTAGACCACTGGGTGGGCCAGGGTTCTGTTTTGGGCACTCAGTATTAAGTGTCACAAATTATGAAGCATCATAGGGTTTTTATTTTTTTTTTTTATTTTATTGAAGGTCTAGGAATTACAACCCTTTGAGTCAGAGACTCATTTGCAAAGGCTCCATGTCATACATAAATGGGTTAGAACACAGTATAACATGGAATACAACATTATAGACACAGCTCAAGTATAGAGAATGACAGTAACCTTCAGAAAGAAAGATACAATATACACAGACATGGAACATCAGCAATTGTGAAGCAATGGTGCATTAATATTATTTCAGGTTTCATCTGCAGTCACAGTGGGAGTTTGACATAATGTGATTAAGTAACTCATGTTTAAAAAAGGCCCAAGCCTGGGGATAGTTAAGATAGAGTCAGGGATTGAGTTCATCCAGAGTGGGGCCCTGTAGCAAAAGGACCTTTGGACAGCAGTGGTATTTACAAAGGGGACACAGAATATGGCAGTGTCTGAGTGTCTCGTGGAGTGAGCTGGAAGATTCTTTTGGAGGAGCTTTTGACAGCCTGGTGGGGGGCTAGGCCCAACTGGATTTTTTTGGCAATTAGGCAGGTCTGATAAACTAGTTGCTCCTGGAAGTTTAGCTTTGATGAGTGTAGATAGAGGTCACAGGTGTGCATAAGACGATCACATCCTATGGCCAATCTGCAGGCTTTATTTAGGGCATGTTTGATGCTAGACAGTGCTGTGTCAGAGGTGGCCCCCGTATATGATTATGCCGTAGTCTACCAGTGAAAGAATGGAGCTGGAGATAGCTAAGCGCATAGCCTCAGGAGGTAGACATGGTCTAAGCCTGTAGAGGAGACCAATTCTTTTGTTAGTTTCAATGCAAGTTGATGCAATATGCTCACGATAGGTAAGGGCAGAGTCTAGGGTAACTCCTAGATATTTAAAGTTGGAAACTGGTTCCAGTGTGGTGCCCATCACATTGTGTATAGTTAATTTTGCAGAGCTGTGCTTGTGTTGTGGGTGAGCGAATAGCATGACTTTCATCTTTTTAGTGTTGAGTATGAGCTTGTGTGAGGAGAACCAGGCTTCGATTTGAGCGAAAGAGCCCTGCAAGGCTTCTTGAAGTTGCATGGGGTCAGGGTGCCAACTGAAGATCACAGCATCATCAGCATAAGAAGAAGAAGCCCAGAGGAGCCTGAGGTAATGAGTTCAGGTAGAGTGAGAAGAGGAGCGGACCGAGGATAGACCCGCGGGACACCAGATCTGATGGGTAGGTTAGCGGAGAGGGTGTTTCTATCATCACCTGTTGAGTGCGGTCAGAGAGATTTGGAGAACCAGCTAGTAGTTTCTTTTGAGACGCTCGATGGAGAGGAGGAGTTTATGAGCATGGTGTGATTGCGGTATCAAATGCCTTGGAGAGATCTATAAATACTGCACCAGCCAGGTCTCCATGGTCAAGAGCGTCATGAATAAAGGAGGTGAGTTCTAGTAGGGCAGTAGTGGTACTGTGACCTTTCCTAAAACCTGTTGTTGAAGGTAGATTAGTTGTCTTGCATCTAGATAGTTAGTGAGTTGATCAGCCACTATTTCTCTAGTGCTTTTGAGAGTGGAGGGAGTATGGAGATGGGCCTGTATTTACAAAGTTGAAATACGCGCACCATTTTTATGTACTGGTGTAATCCTCGCCTTTTTCCATAAAGACGGGCATTGTCCTAGGCATAGGGACATGTTGAAAATTTTAGTAAGAGGTACCAGAACATCATCGAGGGTTAAAGATAGTAATTTTGCATCTAGTGAGCTGCCACTGTGTCTGGTCTTTCCTAGGAACCTGGAAATATATGCATGGGCATCACTAGCAGAGATAGTTTTGAGACTAAATGGTGGCTCACTGGTGGGTGTCGAGAAATATCCCGCGTCATTACTGAAAAAGTCTGGGGGAAGAATAGAGCTTAGGTCAGAGAATGACATATTGAAAGCATCCGCTATTTTGCTGGGTTCTTGGGTAGGGATACCATCTAGGATAAGCATGGCAAGGGAAGGGGAGGGAGACTTTCCACTAAGTTCCTTTATATTATCCCAGAACCTCTTTCCATCGCCCCAGGTGGCAGTGAGTTTTGTTTGGTAATAAGCTGCCTTCGCCAGCCAAATTTCCCAGGTGCAAGTATGTCTGGCAGCACGACAACATTGTCAGTCTGCAGGCTGACCTGACTGAAGGGCTCTGCACCACAGGTCATCACGCGCCTTCATTTTATCGAGCAGAGCCCGTGTTACCCAAGGGGTTGATTTGGTCTTTTCGATCCGTGTGACATGGGGGGTGAAGATGTCACAGGCAGATTGGAAGGAACTTATGAAGAAGGACAGAGCGGCATCAACTGATTTCAGATGATCAAGGGGGGGCCAGTCGAAATTCCGAAGTAGGTATCTAAGGTGTTTTAGAGACCCCTTCTTTAGCTGGCGACACCTGGAGGTCCTAGGTGGGGGTGGTTTCCAGCTATTTGTCCAGAGACAAGTTACCGGGAGTGATCACTGATGGAGTCCGACAGGACCTGGACATCAGTATGTGTTCAGGATGATTAGTAGCACGAGGTCAAGAAGGAGCTGTGGCTCGTATTTTTATTCACTCTAGTGGCGGTGAGGACCATTTGGGACAGATTTTTGGCAGCAATGCATCCCCTGAGTGGATGTCTTGGGGGCAAGCCAGTCTGAGTTGGAAATCTCCTAAGGCTATGACTTCGAATTTTTGGGGAGCTGTTGAATAGTATGTAGGATGGATGTGAAGGCATCCCTTTGGTTCTGAGGGGTAAGTATCACGGACATTATGTAGGGGACTTTTCAAGTTTCCAATTTCAACCCTGACAGTAAGAGACTGTACACCTTCCGAAGGGCTTATGGTAGCAGTGATTATAGCTTGTAGGTGCTCTCAGGATAGAGAGCACTACCCCACCCCGCTTATTTAGTCTATCTGACCTGAACAGTGTGTAACCAGGTACGCTTACAGCCGAAATAGATATGCTGTGATAGCCATGTTTCAGTGATGGCTATTACATCAGGGCAGTGGAGGCAGACCCAGGCTTGAAATGAGTCAAGTTTACTTAGAAGACTACAAACATTAATGGTGGCCAGCTGTAGTCCCTTCATAGCAGCAGATTTCCGTGGGGTATGGAGAGTGAGACCTGGATTTGGGTGAATATTTCCCACAAGTAGCAGGAGGATGATTGCTGTCTTGGTTAGAGTAGTTTTGTTCATCTTTTTGGAGGTGCGACGGGAAGTGACCACATGTTGAGGTGTTTTATTGGAAATATGGGTACACGTAAAGAGTAGTATTTCCTGTCCATAAAGTAATGGTGTGATCATGGTTTCAGAGGTGAGGTGACATGGTAAAAGAGGAGGGTAGGGGATATAGGACAATGTAACAGAAGAAGGGGTTTTTATTGATCGGGTTAAGGCAGGTGGTAAAATTAGGTCACGGACAGTGGTAGCACTAGAATTAGTAAGAAGAAGGCAGGAGGGTAGTGGATTGTGTGATAGGGTTAAAACGAGGAGGGCTAACCATGACGCCGTTATGCGGACAGAGAAAGGTGATATGGTATTTAATTTAGACATGTTTCACAGTGATTTTAAGTATAACTTATAGAATTTTCCCTTTTTTTTTTCTCACACAATGAGGTAAACCAAGCAGTAGTTTAGGAGCAGAGAGTAGAGATAAGCTGTGGAGGCAGGTGGCAGCCCCCTAGTGGTAGGTTCTGATAACCTGCTAGTGGAGAAGTTGCCTGATAGGTTTCTGTGCTACACCAATCAGAAACAGCCCACCGTCACTATATAAAGAGAGCACGACCAAGGGTGGTGGTGGGGGCGTCGGGGCAGCTGACGCGCAACGTCAGCGGGGCTCCAGCGACTGCAAGCAGATAGCACTCAGCGCAAAGGCGTTCCCACTGTACCTGCTGCATGGTTTCACTGTGTAAAACGCCGGTCCCTTTAAACACCGGTCCCTTTACTTTCCAGCCACGAGTCTCAGGGTATTGTTTCTGGCTCCTGGGAGGGAGTCTGTTCCCTCTCGACCACCGCACCCACGAGGGGAGCCTGGCTGCTTGCGATTCTGTCAAGGAAGAAAGAGAAGCAAGGATTAATATAGGTGTGTGGGGGGGGGCTTGTGCTTAGAGCAAGGGCTGTGTGTCTGGGGTAGTTTTTAACTGCGTGGGAGACAAAGGGGATGGCGTCTTAAGTTTCACCAGGATTTTACTGTTTCAAAAAATGGCTATGGGGCTCATGAGTCACTGGTTTCAGCCCACTAGACAAATGCAGTTTAAGTAAAAGCGCGGACATTTTTGGAGCGATATCAAATTGCAGAACAAAGTACAGGTTATAATGTGAGCTAATGCAGCTACAACAAATACTGTTTTCAGCCCACTTATAAAATGTAGTTAAAGTAAAGCCCAGGACTTGTAGGCATACAAGATTAATTTGTTAGAAACCAAGTACAGGTTGTACTGTGAACTACTGTAGTTACAACAAATACTGTTTTTCAGCCCACTATAAAATGTAGTTAAAGTAAAGCCCAGGACTTGTAGGCATACGCGATTAATTTGTTAAAAACTAAGACTAAAGGCAAGCTCTTAAAATTAACCCCCATCCTGCCACCGACGAGTTATCTCGTCCTTGCAAAATGCAGTCACTGGCGCCGCCGACGAGTAATCTCGTCCATCTGCACACTTTTTTTCCTCAGCTGTATACTATTTGCATAAACGCCTGTGTGAGAAATCTGCCCAGTGATATGCAAGGCAGGGAGTAGTGGCTTACTTGCATTGGCAAGCAAATCATCCAATCAGTGATCCTGTTCGTTCAGGAGGCATTTTTCATACAACATCCTGCTGTTCCTGCTCGCACTTGCTTTTTTTCCTGTGTAGACCGCAGTTCTTGCTAGAACGTCGTCTATTGTTTCTCAGCAAACAGAAATCTGCCAGATCTGACAGAAGCTCCGAAATCGATCTACAGCTTTGTGAAGTCAGCAATCAAGCTTTGTTTGGTCAGTATTTCTTGATTTCGGCAAAAAAAATTGCATCCTCAGATTTTTTTTTTTTTGGTGTACTATGGGCATTTTGTAACTACAGCAAAATAAATTAATCAGAACATCAATACTGGACCTTGGTCTTGTTCATTTTTACTGCTTATGATGTAAATAGATAAGGAAAAGGGCCACTGTGTATCGGGATAATTATTTTCAGTCGTCAGTTCATGTTGAGTTTGCGCATCTTTTCTCCCAAGTGAATCAGTATATTTATGAGGTAGATCTAAACATAAGTCAACGAATGATTGTGCTTCCCTGATCAAGTTAGATTTTTTTTCATCGCTATTTCGCAGGAGTCTCTGGTTTCCTTATTTCCTTATTTTTTTATATCATATTCAATATAAGTAAAACAATTTGGGTGTACCTATGGATGCAGGATTTCATTTTTGATAGTCATAAATATCTCACTGTTTTTATCATTGTATGCAGTTTAGTGTAGTTTTTCATGCATTTTTTGATTGGGTACTTTTACTTATTTGGCGCGATTTGAATTGTGTCAATGGTGCGGGCATGGGCTAAAAGTAAGAATCAAAAAGGATCTCACCCTTTCAGATGATAAAGTTGGTACATTTACGAGAAATAAGCATGGTAATTTGTGGATACAAAATAATGATGATGAAAAACAACAGTAATTTTCAAAACCCGCAGCCTCCAGTGTACCGGACTATTGTGCTGTAAAGTATGTCTGTCTGCATTTACGGTGTACTAGGAAAAACCAAGTATCGTGAAATAGACAAGTATTTGGTGGCCTTGTGCTGTGTGAATTTTATTAAGCATTTAGATGCTGTAGACCCCCACACACCACTACATTTAGTATTCAAGATTAATTTCTCTCAAAAAAGTTTGAGCTTTGCCATAATTGCCTAGTAGATTGTTTCCAAGTACAACCTCATTTATCTGAACACAGCAAGAGACTGTGATATCGTTCGATAAGCGGGTGGTTAGGATAACGAGTTTGCATTGAAGGGAGACATGTGGCTAAGTCAAAGAAAGATGACTTCATTTAGATTAACAAGCGCTTTTGCTTCATTTGTCCTGACCAGTTCGTCCTCATTTTGCTTGCTCCGTGTTTGTCTGCCCTCTGTCGTGATCATTATGTCACGAGGTTCCCCATACCATAGCAAGCAGCCAGCAAGGCGTACTGTAATGTAATATATTCTTCAGCGAGTTTTAGTCATGGTCTGTCAGGCTGGTGAAGGAAAGTCTGGCTCTCAATGGCTACAGCAAAGAGTGCAAGGGTAAGGCATAAATGATATAATAATGATGTTGTAGCACAGAGCATACAGTTTCACAAAAACACGATCTAAAATCTGCCCCCAGTTGGAGTTACTCCAAACTCAGCCCTCTTACACCAAATTTCGGCATCTCAGAATGTAATACTATACGTTTGGTCCAAACCTTGTACAGTTATTTTACCCTCCTGTGCATTAATCCCTCAAATATTGATCACAAGCAGGACCTAACTGCATATCAGTTTCAAAGCAATTGCTGAGCACTGCAATCTGTTTATTCCTGGTGTCAGTGGGCTGTGTGTGTTACTGGAGCGCGTGTAGAACTGTCAAAATAATTATTTGACTTCTGCCATATCGTGGATGTGTGTGTGTGGGGGAGAGGGACTGGGAGAGATTTCTTGGGATCAAATAGATAAATTATAAATAATATTTGTTCCTGTACTCAGTGAAGCTGTGTGTCTTTGAGCATGTAGGGAGGAGTGAGCAAAGAGTCGTTTTATAGTAAAAGTAACATTTATTCATGGCCTTAGAGTGGTTTTGTGTTTACATGGGACAAGAGCAGACTGGCAACAAATCTTTGACTTGGACTGAGGGGTTGGTGGATCTACCTTTTGTTATAATAACAAGGACTGGAGGTGGCATTGAACCACTGAAGTGATGATTTGCAGCCCCCCACCATCCCCTGCTTATCAGTAATACCTTTCTGGCACAGCGTGTCTGCTGGCACATGAATTAGCACAGGAGATGTCGTGCTGTTAGTTTTGTTGTGCCATAGGCAGCATACAAATTGATAGGTGGCTGGCCCCTCCCAAAAAAAAAAATCATGGTAAGACATGTAATACAATTGACTCAATGGAGGTGCATGGGGCAATGTGTCAAGACATTGGGGACGATGGTTGCGTCTGTTCTTGGGAGAGGATATAGGGCTAAATTCTAATTTATTAAATGTCATCTTGTCAATCAACCTGGAAGAGAGAGGATTATATGCCAGATCACTGGCTTATAGTTTATAATAATTGCACCAGCATCTGCTTCCACACCTCTATGCCCAAAACAACATTGCTGCCTTCTCCCCAAAGATGTATCTGTCCGCTCTTGACACTGTGCACATAATATTCTAAAGCTAGCTGTCAAACAGACCTCCCCCACACACACACCTCAGTTGCCTCATTATGGTAATACTGAAGAGCTATGTATTGCATCATCAAAGTGATGGCAAGGTGGGGCCTCGCACCTTGCCCAAACAACACTTTAGTTCACTGACCCAGAAATGAATTTTCTAAGCCCACCCTGGTCATTACAATTACACGCAATTAGCATATCTTGGAGGATGTAATTTTCTTTCTCACCCTCTTCCCAACCAAAAGCTGTTCTTCTCTTTTTCTATCCTTTACAAATTTATTGTACAATATCTCTATTTTCAATCTTAGCTTTCAGTGTAACCTTTTATGTAATGTGCCATTAGTTCACACCAGTGTCTGTTGTGCTAAAACCATTTCCATATATCTCCACACTCTGTTTATTATGTTGCTACTTATCTGTCTCCATAGTAACGATTTACAGGTCTGAAAGTATATGGACTTATAACCATCAGATACTGTAGAGTGTTATTATGTGACTATAATTACTATATACTATTTTTCTACAAGAACTACAGATCCTTTGTGACTCCTTTGCTATATTTTTAATTTACAGTTTTAACAGTCAGTCCCTTCAAGATTACTAGCTCTGGCTCACTGGTACCTTGGTAATAGACTCTACATACATTACTTGAGTTTGTCAGGTTTCATGTAGCAGTTCTTGATTGTTCTTGTGCATGTTACAGAAAGGATGTATGTTTGCATGTGCGCATGCGTATGCATGCATGTGAGTATGTTTGTGTGAGGTGAGGACTGTGTGGTGAGTGACTGAGTGTGCGTGTCCAGCATGTCTGCACTTTGTGTGTGTTTGTGTCTGTGGGTGGGTTAGTGTGTGTGCAGTGCTTGTGCTTCTGAGTGCTCTGTGTGTGCATGTGTTTGAGTGTGTTCAGTTTGTGCTTTTACAGTGTAATACGAAACAAAGGTCACGTGATTATTAATTGATATTTATTTATTTGTTTTATTGAAAAGTTTTGCGTATGATTTATCTGTGCTATCTGCCACTGACCTGTCACTGTCATATTTGGGGTGGGGACGGATAGTGATCCAGGTGTGAGTGAGTCTAAAGGATGGAACAAAGATACCTTGGATGTGTTACTGCAGATAAAATTGATTAAAAATTTTGAGTTGATTTTGTTCTCCTATATTAGTTATGGGCTATGTTATGATTGCAGCCCTGTACCTGCAAGGTGGATGGTAGGGTAAGGGGTTGGGAAGTGGAGGCTGGAGCAGCTCTGTACATGCCAAGAGCAGCAACAGAAAGGCAGATCAAATGAGCTGCAGCCTGTCAGCAGAGCTTGTACCTGATGATGTTGCAGGAGGAATATATAGTAATGATTGTTTGAAAATAGTTTGCTCTTACATGCAGTGAGGATTTCTGCTTAGTGCTGAGTGACCGTGAGCTGGACTGCTGGCTGAGAGAGCAGGCAGTGAGCATATGATGACTGCTCACCTTCTCTTGGGTGGAGGTGGGGAGGTGACCCCACATGACTTGACTCCTGAGTGTGGGATGCATCCACGGGACCTTGGAATTTTTTCTTTCCAAACTCCCTTCCCTTTGTTCTCATCCACTCCTGTTCCCATACCCATGCTTATGCCCTAGCTGGGACTGCCAGGGCAGCTTCCTCATTACATGAGTTAAGCCCCAGATTACACTGGTTGGGGCCATGAGAGCAGGATCCCCTGGCAGGCTTTGGAGGCAGTGGATGGTGCAATGGACGGGCTGTCATGTTGGTGCCTGCATTTTTCATTTCTTTTCTTCCTGTGGGTTGGACATGCAATGACATCAAGTGTCCAACCTGAAGTACTGGCGCTAGATACTGCTGTACACACAACCTCTGCCAAGGGTCTGTCAAGTGCCACGCTCTTGCCACTCTCTCCCTCCCCAGGGAAGGACAGCAGTCACAGGTCACTCTCTCCATCTCCACCAGATGGCTGTCCGACTTCCGGGTCCATTCCCAAACCTGGGCCGTTGACTTTGCAAGTGTACATCTAACTGCCGTGCCAGTGGGCTGTGTCTAGGAGTGTGTTTTGTGAAGTGCTGGTTATCAGAGGTGGGGAGGATCAGAAATGTTTATTTGTTGTGGTTATGGATTTTGGAGGGTGATGTGATCACCACGAACATCTGAAATTCATTTTGTGAGATGGTTTCTGGTTTTCAGACTGTTGGGTTGATATCACAGACAACAGGGAATGTGTTTTGTATGATTGTGCCATGTCTCATAGGTCGGAGGGCAGGGAAAGTTTTTATGTTATGGTGCCATGTTTTAGATGGTAAGATGAACATCACGCACATCTGAGAATTAGTTTTATTTGAGTTCTTTTCTGGTGTGGGGGTGAAGGTCACATATGCTATGGAATGCATTTTGTGTGATGGTGCTGTCCTGAGTGTTGGGTGGACCCCATGGTCTCCGTGATTACTTAGCCTTGGAGGTAGGGTGGACTCCTGAACCCTGGATGGTGATTCCCTAAGTGTCCACAGGGTCCATGCCACCAGGTTGTTAGTGAGCATCGAGGATCTGGCATATAAAATGGAAATTGATGACCATCATCAAGCATGACAAGTTAGACATCATAGCAGTAACTGAAACTTGGTGGACTGTTCACAACATGTGAGGAGACAGCTAGTACTGGGTTGAGGATGCTTAGAAGAGACAGGAAGGACAGGAAAGGGGTTGGGGTTTTCCTGGACACTATGAAATTACTTTTTTGTTTTTGGGCCTGCTTTTGTGAGGGCATGTGGACGACACATGACACTGGGGGAATGTTTACTTGTTACTACCTAGCACTGGAGGAATTTGAGACCAGTGGACAAAAGGAGAATTTGGGTTTTTTTTGCTGGGGCCTGGCATGGGAAGGCTTGTGGGTGAGCCATTGGACACCTTGCAATGCTTTAAATGTGGTGGTGCCTGACATGGTAATGAGTTGAGGTCCGGCTGTCCAATTGAAATGCGTCTTTTGTGATGGCACCTGCTTTGGGTGAGCATATGGAGACATTTGACACAAAGTGCTTTAATTGAATTATTCTGCGTTCATATGGGAGGAGTTTGGGCCAGTGGACAACAACAAAATCATTTTGTTAGTGAGACCTGGTATGGGAGGGTTTGTGGGTGGCCACTGGATACAAGGAACGATTAACTTGTGGTGGTGTCTGGTATGGGAGTGAATTGAGGTCCTCTGAAAACTGAGGATGTGTTTTTGGGAGTAGGACCTGTTGTGAGAGGGAATGGGAGGCCATTGGACAACAGGAAGTGCTTTACTTTAATGGCAGATGGGACCTCACTACTCGCCCCAAGTAATACTAGTCCCACTGATCCAGAAATGAATATTTTCCTAGTCCACCTGGGTCATCACACTTGCTGGCAACTAAGCTTATACAGGAGGAGATCACTGATCATTCTCATAAACTCCCCAATCAAAATTTCTCTTCTCTTTTTATTAGCTCACTAATTTTATTGTACTACATCTCTAGCTTCAATCTTAGCTGACTAACATCTATCTATGCACCCTTGTTTACATTAATTCATATCTCTTCACACTCAGTTTCTTCCTTACTAATTCATCTCTATATTAACCTTTTTATTTTGTTTTTCTCTGACGGGTCTGACAGGATACTCACTCTGCCTCCAGCAGGTAAGTATACTCAATGGCGACCCATAACATATATTTACTATTTACTCTAAGAACCACAGATCCTTTGTGACTCTTCCCTATGTTCTTATTTCACAGTTTTGACAGATGTCTCTTAAGATTACTGCTTCTGACTGCCTAGTATATTGGTAAGAGACTCTCCTCATATACTTGATTTTGTTTCAAGTTTTACTGTGGCAGTTCTTGTTGTGCATGAGAGAAAGTGGGGAACAATAGGCCAGCCGTCCTCCTTCCTCCTTCCTTCATTAGTGGGAAGATAACATGGTAACATATATATTTTTTTTACTTTTTCCCCTCCGATCACTGACTGCAGGGCCTATCTCAGGCATCCTGACCTGATCCTACTCAGCCTGAGACCCCCATCTCAAGCATCCACCGTGGTACTAAACAGATGATATAGAACTGAAAGAGAAGGAGGATGTGGGTTGGAGGGGATGAGGTTGTGCGTGTGACGGTGAGGAGGTGGGGGTTATGTATTGTTACTCTATATTTTTGTATTAACCTATCTTTTCTCTTTAACAGATCTGACAGGGATGCTGACTCTGTCGCCATCAGATAAGTATTACTCTATGACTAACCTGCCCTATACTGCCTAATTATTCATTAAGAACTGCAGATCCTTTGTGACTTGTGTCATGTACTTTTACTTACAGTTTTGCTGGACATATTCCTTCAAGGTGATGATTTTGGTTCCCTAGTACCCTGATGAGACTGTTCATACATTATGTGGTTTTATTTTGACTGGGCCTGTTATGGTGATGTATCTGGAAAGAGGGAACACTGATAAGTGCTACAGGGTGGGATGGGAGGACTGATAACCACTAAAATTGTAGAAAGGGACCTGGATCATTTCTGATGAACTAAAGGTGTCTAAGCAGAGTTCAAAGGCTACAGTGAGGGCAGTGGCATGCTGGGATTCATAGGTAGAGGTATCCTGAGTGTAACCCCCCGGGTGGCGCTATCCCAGGACGGCTACCCCTGCCTGTGACTGCTGACAGGTGGAGTGGTCTAGGTTCTATGGTGGTCCTCCATCCAGAGGTTGGGGAGGTAAAAAAAATGTACAGTCACAAATGCAAAGTATATTCCTGACTTCATTGCGGGTGTGTGTGTGTAAACTCATTGATTGGCAACCGTGCGGTTCAAATCTCAACAGAAATGCCTGGCATGGCAGCCGCATCTCAAGGTAATTAATAAATTCTAAGCGGGAGCATCTTTCAGGAAGAGATGTGCAAAAACAAGCAGGCACAATTTCAAGATGGGGGCAGATCAAGGGCAACATGAGAAGTAGTATTTCATGGAAGGGTGGTGGACACGTGGAACCACCTTCCTGAGGAGGTCATGGGGTCAAACACACTGGAGGATTTAAAAAATGCATGGAACAGACCTAAGACAATTATAGTGAAGGATAGGAGAAAGTGTGCTGTTGGTTAACTAGAATTTAGAAAATGGAATTTTTATTTCCTGGCATCTGATTGGCTAGTACCCTAGCCAGGAGGGTACATTAACTTTCAATAGATGTCCAGGAAATAAAAGATGCCAGCCCAAATGCCCCTTCACCCATACAAATATCTTTGTGCACATGATTGGCCAAAACCACACAGCTGAATTTCAAAAAACGCCATTTTTCCCTAAGCAGTGAGAGACTGCTCCCAACACTCAGTGCCAACTCTGAAATCATACATAATCTCTAATTCACTGGGCTTATTTATGACTTTTCTTTCTTTAACCTTGCCCCCTTCAAACTGAAGCTAAGCGTTAAACCAGCGATCTATAATGCCTCGTACTGCGTGTTGCCTGTTACCCGACAACGATGTTGAGCAGCAGTCTCCCCCCCGACTCACGAGACAACCACCTTGCGGATCAATGGACAAGGCTACTTCACCCCACAGCCCCATTTTGCGAAATGTGGCTTCAAACCGTTAAACAATTGTTAGACATAAACTTGCCACAGTCACAAATTGGAAACAAATCCTGCTCACTTCTGGCCGCCCGCTCTGTCAGCACGTCTCCATCTGAGAGAGACCATGCCCCAATCTCCAGCAACCAGTTTTCCCACCTGACAAGCCTGACATATAAAAAAAAAAGACAAGTTGCACCTTGCTTCTGATGTTCCCTCTGTCCAGTGTCTGCGTGGCATTCATATCACTCCCAGCTGATTTAACTGATGGCTCTGTGGTTGACAGGCAGGCTCACTAGCTCTCGCAATGGACAAACTGGAGCGCCTCAAATCCTTACTCCCAGTCCTCATGGAAGGCAGCGGTTGGGAACTCATAATAAAAATAAAAAACTATAAATATTAGGAGTCCTGAAAGTTACAGCAGGCAGGAGATCACTTCAAGAAATGGCTCTCCATAACTATTAAAATTAACAAAAAGCGATGCCATAGTGAGTTCATCTGTTCCTCCGCAATGAGTCCGGGAGGATCACTTCAAGAGAATGGCTCTCATGAGAGGAAGCAACACAAAATCAACAGCATAACTAATCAGAGGACTACTTTACCAACAACACTTTTCTTCTAGTTTTTCTATTAATTTTAAACTACTTTCCTCTGTTATTTTACTTTTAATTAAACTTGACCAGATGCCCATTTTCACAATAATACACTCCAAGGTGGTGGTATGGGCAATACCAGACGACCCAAGGCTATGAGCTCTCCGCCTGCGACGTCGGGCCCTCGTCGCCCTAATGATCTGGTGTGCCCCAATGCCACCACCTATCAGCGTGTTAACTACGTCTTTCAACTTATCCAATATGAAGTAATGGGCAACTAGGTGAATGATGTCATGTCTGCAATCAAAGTCTATGTTTCTGTGTCTAGCCTCAGTGTTGTGAAGTGTATGTATATGTGTGTGTGTGTACACACACACACACACACACACACACACAGATGAGGCAGAACAGACTGTAAATAATTCTTTGACTTAGCCATATAGGGGGTTGTGGGCTAGATAAATACTATTTCCAGATGGGGAGGAGACACTTGAACATAACTTAGGAAGGACATAGAAGTGAGACATTCAGAGAAAACAAAAATAATGAGGGCTGGATCACTTGGTCAAAAGTCCTTCTAATCACGCCAACCGCCTCTAACGTCATTCTGGACCCTCTCCCAGTAGCTGGATCACTGATGTTGGAGCCTGAGAAGGAGGAGGAGACTGACTATGTTAACAAAGGATATTTTGCAATCAGGCAAAAATACATTTATTGTACTTCCATTTAGTTTTACATCTCTTATTTGGCCTAGTTTTGGGGTGCATTGGTGGGGCCTTTACTTGTGGTAGCACTTGGTATGGAATTAAGTGTAACCAATCATCAACACTAATTCTAGTGTGGGCTGGTGTGTGGGCTTGGGTGGATCGTGGACAGGAAGAGCTTATTTTGGGCTAGGTGAGAGGAGTGGGGAGGCAGGTGGAATAGGCAAGGTTGACTTATTTGGGGTCTGGTATGGGAGGCAGCTACTCAATCAGCCTCTGCACCACAGAAAAGTCCCAAACAGATGACAGGACTGAAAGAGCGGATGTGGGTTAGAAGGAGGTTGTGTGATGGTGAGAGGTGGGGTTATAGCTGTATTGCTACTGTATTTTCATAACCTATTTTTCTTCTCTTTAACGGTCTGACAGGATGCTGACTCAGTCACCATCATATAAAAGTACTCTATGACAACCTGTCCTTTCTTACCACAGAGTCTTTAGCATTAGTAGATCGTCAAAAACTGTGGAAACCACTATATACCAATCCCATAGCAGGCAATAGCGCAACCTCTGGGCCTATAGTCCATGCCATATCTCCAGGGCGCTTCGCCTGGTGCAAGAACAACCTGTCTGACCACATACATTATTCATTCCTTGATCAAAAATATTGTTTGATTGCGACCACAACCATGAAAAAGTCTAGTACAAAACGTCACCAGAGCCAATATCCTGGGGCTCTTCTTCTACCATCCCTGGATGTATAGACAAATATAGCTCTGGGCAGCAACCCCGTAAGGTTTAAACTTGTGAGGGAGGATGGAGGAGGGACTGTTCCAGGAGAACCGTTAAAAGACCGAATATGAACCCACTAAGGATGGAGGACAGTGAAAGGCCAGTGGGCAGAGCAAAGGGTGGAGACCACACAAGCTCAGGGGTTGAGGATGGGGTAAAGTGTGGAGAGTGGTCACATCAATGCCAGGAGCTTACGAAATAGATGCCTGAGCTCAAGCAATGTGATTGAGAGGGCAGTGAATGTGGCCACGGTGCAGAGACCTGTGCCGCAGAGGCAATTGGGTCCCTAAACCTGGAGGCTACACAATGTTCAGAAGGATGGGGATGGAAGGAGGTAGGTAGCACTGATGGTCAAAATCAGTATTGGAGGGGGGAGATGCTGAGGGGATGTAGAGCAATTGGGTCACCACAAATGCAGAGAGTTAAGAGTAAAAATAGGGTGGTATAAGACCTCCTCCCATGCTGGCGGAGGGCTGGAAGAGCCTGGTGGGAAATGGGCCAGTGGGAGGGGAGGATAAAGCGTAATGGTCACGACAGATGTAACCCTGTGACTACACAAGTCAAAGTCTGGCATACTCAGTGGCAAGGAATGGATATTCCAACATTTGGTGTAACTGGAACAAATGACATAGACAGTAGTGAACTAAATAAGGCAGGTTTCTGGGCAGCAGGGTTTGCAATTCTATAGAATGCTAGTCTCTATTTTCAAGAAACACTGCCTGTACGATGGCTAATGTGAGAACAAAAAAACCAGAGTGGAAACCAGTGGCTAACAGGATGGAGGACACGGTGAAAGACAGTGTGTTAGAGATGAGTGAGCGCTATGGCCAACAATACGTAACCCCTGGGAAATATCACAACTGTGGTACCCTATAAAAGGAGTGTAGTGTGAGGTGGTTGGCTGGGCACTTCCCCTGCTAAAAAAGAAGAACCATGGATGAAAGAACAAGGAAGTAAGAGCAGAAACAATTGGTCAACAACAAATGCAGTAACCCTGAAAGTTTATCCTAATGTTAGATAAAACTGTAAAACCTATAAAGCACCACCTGTAATAATTTCAGAGAAGATATACCATGTAAGAAACACTTTGCTACAGAGAAAAATAAAGCAGTAACAGAAGATATACCTTGCAAAAGACAATTTGAATCAGAAGATTACAGCAGTAATCTATTAGCACACTCCTGTAGGTACACATTGTAATAATGCAGAAGGTATACCAGCAACAACAATCTGAATCAGAGAAAAATAAAGCAATGAAATGTTAGCAACAAACAGTAGCAATCCCAGTGAGTACAAAAATAAAAATAACAACACACAGTAAATCTGCTTAGCCAAAAGAAGTCTTAATCCATTTCCCTTGCTCTGGTAAGGTTCTCTGCTCTGTCCTTTCAAGCAATCTTAGAAGGAAAGAGCTCAGGTGAAGCTAGGTGCCTTGGCCAGCAAACCAAGTCTTCTACCTCCAAGATATCAACTAACCTGACCTTTTAACACTTTTTTTCTGTTGGAAATTACTGACAGTTTGCCAACTTCACCCCAGATACACACCTAATCCTTTGGAAGAACTGTGGGAGAAAGCAATTTGCTCCTTCAATGTGAGAAGGAGACTGAAACACCTCTGAGACAAAAAACCTTTTCAACAAAAAAAGAATAAAATAAAACAGTATCAAAAAGTAATTTTGCTTTGCCCAATGATAAAAAGTCACAAAAATGTAAGTACCACCTGTAATAATTTCAGAGAAATTATACCCTGTAAGAAACACTTTGCTACAGAGAAAAATAAAGCAGTAACAGAAGATATACATTGCAAAAGACAATTTGAATCAGAAGATTACAGCAGTAATCTGTTAGCATACACCTGTAGGCACACCTTGTAATAATGCAGAAGAGGTATACCAGCAACAATTTGAATCAGAGAAAAATAAAGCAATGAAATGTTAGCAATAAACAGTAGCAATCCCTGTGAGTACAAAAATAAAATAACAATACACAGTAAATCTGCTTAGCCAAAAGTCTTAATCCATTTCCCTTGCTCTGGTAAGGTTCTCTGCTCTGTCCTTTCAAGCAATCATAGAAGGAAAAAGTTCAGGTGAAGCTAGGTTCCTTGGCCAGCAAACCAAGTCTTCTACTTGCACTACTCATCAGCATTGCAGAAGATTCCACTCATGGGACTGTTATATGACTCATCAAAGTCACATACGAACTGGGGAGGAGGAGTAGAAAAAAATAAAACAATGTTGTTTAAACCTGATCTGAACAGGCAATGCTCAGCTCAGGTATCACTAGAACTGAACTTCCTGAGTTTAGGGTCACTTGGATTGATGCTCCAGCCTTTGGCCTATACCTAGTAGCAATTACACCTCTTGGATTGCATCACAACATCTTAAGAAACGTCTCAGTTTATGAACATCTTTTCTGAAGCAGTCCAAAGTCATGTACTGTTTTTCACTATGGACTCCATCACCTCAAGGCTGGTGTCAAACCAGATGGGACTGCAGGTATTCAGCAGTGATAAAGCCCTCATCTATAATCTGTAAGTGGAAGAACTGGATCAGCAAGGTTCATGCTTATCTAAAAAATATTCTACAGACAACAGCTTAAATGCTGGCAATATAATCCTGAGCTAGGGTGCTCTAAAATACCTTGACTTTTCCCCAGACATTTAGGAGTGAACATTGGAAAACATAAGTTTTATACTTAGCCATCTTACTTTTTGTTAAGCTCCCTTTTCATAACACTGTACATATTCACATTAATGAGAAAACAGTACAGAGTCAATATTCCCTAAACTTCATCTGCCTGCCTCAGTTGAAATAATCCTCTGCTTGTGACCTCATAACTAGTTCCACACCACCAAACTGTGATGTCACAAGAACAGGATTCTAGTGTCATGTGAGACAAGCAGCCAAAACAAACGCAGTTTAAGAACAATGATGATGATTTGATGTGGCCTCACCTGGAATATGCATGCAGTTCTGGAATCATCACCTAAAGAAGAACAGGGATCGCATACCACCACCCCAGAGGAGAGCATCAAAATGATAAGTGTGCAAGGGGAGACATCTTTATTTTTTTATTACTTTCTTTATGCCCCCACCTCTCTGGCCTCATAGCTCTCACTCCAACTAGGGATATGGTATTGCAAGAAGAGGCTAAATGGGCGGAATATGTATACAGAAGGCTAGAAGAGAGTGGGTAGATATAATTGAGAAATCAAAGTTTCTGAAAGTGTATTATGAGATTGCCAGTCTTCATTCAGGCATAGCAAAGGGATAACAATGAAGAGGCACAATTACAAGCTAGTGGGAGAAAAGCTCAGGAGGGACATGAGAAATACTACTTCATGGAAGGTGGTGGACAGTTGGGACAGCCTGCCAAGAAAAATGGTTAATGCTCAGATGTTAACAGGATTTGAGGTGGGTGGAACCAATATAAGATGATGTTGAAAACATTTTTTTTTGGGGGCTGGAGAGTACTCCATGAGAGATGCAAAGCTGAAAATGGAGATCACTGGCTAAACCCACCCAGTGGTGAGACTAGGATGATGTAGATAGGATCAAAGCAGACTTGATGGACCATGTATCTTTTCTGCCTGTATCACCTATGTTTCAGTAGTCTGTTAATGGGCATAGTTATTAATTATACAAAATGGAAAGATGAATAAAAAAAATGAAGCAGAAGCTGAACTGAGTCTAAACTGTTAGCTTTTTAGAGTACAGCCTATGACATCAGGGACTCTTTAAAGTGTCCTGTTTGAGTTGTTTCCATGGTGCAGAGTGATACAGCTCTGTATACTGCCAACCCTAGTTTGTGTCCTGATCAAAGGACATCAGGAGCAGAGGCCAGCAGGAGGGCTCAGAATATCCATGAGGACACTTTTGACCCAGTTCTAGCAGCAGCTTCTAGTAGTGGTCTTGAATAGGTCCTATTATCAGCATGGCTAACTATGCACCATCAGGCAACCCCCACTAGGTCAGTGGCACTGTGCACATTCATGTGGGAGGTGGCACTGAGAGAAATAGGTCATTCTAGGAGTGTAGATGATGGAGTCTGCATTCCTCTACACCACAAGATGCTCTACAGCACTGGCACACTCCTCCAGCTGTGGTCTGTAGTCCAAATGCATCTTCGCTCACATCTGCTGTAATTGAAGGAAGGGGCTAGAAGGAACAGACAAAATGTGATTGGTGGAAACCTTGTAGAGTCTGAAAGCATGCAACAGCTGCATAGGAGTGAGTCCTGTGGGCAGTTGGAGTGTACCTTGGGGCCCTGAAGATGTGGAGTCCATGGGCCAAGGAAACAGGAGGTGAGAAAGAAAAGTAAAATGTCCCATTCTAGTTTATAGCTGCTTAGCAAGGTATAATAAACATACTGGTATCACAGAGTTGGATTTTGGAGACTTGGTAGGGTTTAACCAATCACAGCCCTACAATCCTCTGTCTCCCTTCTGCTTTTTCTGCACAACCAAATCACCTGTAGAGAGTTGTCAGCCAATGACAGTGCAGCAAAATGCAAAGTGGAACATTCTGTTGTCTTGTGCAGCTCTCATGTCTTGAATGGGAACTTCATCTGTTGCAACAATTCCACTGGGCAGAATCTTTAAACAAAGCCTCTCTTGGGCAGAAGTCACCTCAAGGGTGTCAACACTTGCCCTGTCACTCATAAAAATATGAATGAGAATAGAACTAGAGAGCTGCAGTGAGTGTAATCTAGGGCAACAACATCTGGTGATATCAGGCTAATATACCAGTTTATTAAAGGACTTGGTGTACATCAGTGATCCAGTCCTCCCAAAAGACGTGGTGTATTCATAATTAAAATCCAGGTGCCGCTAGTCCAAATGGCAGTTCAACAGCAAGCAAGGAAGAGACAGCACAAATTTCATACTGTTAAGTGATACATTTATTAAGGCATACAGACCATAAAAACACTCCTAGTTCCTCAAGGCACCCTTCCTCTTTAAATGGGAGATGGAGAGTAAATCACTTGTCCAGAAATTTATACCACCACCAATGTCACATAATGATGAAGTAACATATGACTACAATATGAATATGCATATAAAAACTTAATACAAATGCATATCACTTTTAAATAAATTAAATAAAAAACGTTAAATGGAAAAAGTGAACCGGTATTTGCAGTGATATCAAAAGGCACCTCTGTAATTCAATTGGTCTGATGTGTGGCTCCACATCTATGGAATACAAAAATATTCATTAATGCAATCTCCTCTAAATAACAATCTGGCAATAAAAAAAATTAATGCACACAGAGTGGAAGCCACACAAAAGCCCTATTTTCCTGGATGCACCAAAGTTTGCATGGTATGATTTGGCTGTCCAATTTTAAAGAACAGTTTTTGCACCTTAAAAACAATGGTGTCATTTGAAAAAATAACCCCAAATTTGGCAAGTGCAGCCAGGATGTGAGAGTCTCAACACATGAAAAGTTTTGTGATAGCATAGTGTACAGTTTTCAAGATACGAAACACCAAAAAATTAATAAAAAAAACAACTGTACTTAACATTGCATATTTTTTGCTCTGACCTACAGCCTAGATGGTGTTGTTGTTTTACATTAAATTTTCAGGTTTCAAGAGGCCTGTACCAAGGGTGTGCATTTCTAAGGTTTGGTGAAAAGATATTATACCACTTTAGAGTTATAATAATTTTTGAGTTAATATTCAAGTTTACTTGGTTAAAAAAAACTATCACAAAAAGTTAAAAAAAAACTACTGTGAAAAGCAAAAAAAATTGCAAGTGCTTATTTGCCTGATTTACAGTACTTGTCATCATGCAGAAAAAAATTACCGATTATGTGAAAATAACCACTCGAGATGGCCACCATTTTTTGTTACTTTTTAAACTTACAAACATTGAAATACTTAACATTATCTCTTTAAAAAAAAAAACACTTGAACCTAGCTAAGTGGGAACTGTTTAGCTAGATTCTGATGTTTGTTTGCCTTTTTAAAAGTTGCCAGAAATACCTTTTCTGGGAACATCAAAATTCTGGGTACCCGGCATAGCAAGAGGAGCTGTTCACCCGAGATCTCTGTGTGAGAACTGGGGAACTTTCTTGACTTCCGTAGCTGCAGCTGGATGTGATGCTGCTGACTGCAGTGAGAGAACTGAACCACTGATCCCCTCATCTGTCTATCTCTTTCTCTCTGTCTATTCACCTGTCTGTCTATCTATCTATCTATCTATCTATCTATCTATCTATCTATCTATCTATCTATCTATCTGTCTGTCTGTCTGTTTGTCTAGCTATCTATTTATCTATCTACCTACGTATTTATATATCATTTTATTAAGTGGACCAGGGTGACCATCCTAGTGCCACTTCTTTACCCCTTTCCCTCTAGGTGGTCCATCCTCCCAACATTTATATTTTTAATTTATAACTTAGCAGACAGGGTGCCCCTCCAAGTACCACTTCTACGAATCAACCTCCCATCCAGGTCACCCACCCCATTCGCTGAAGCTGCTTGTCAGCTGAAATAAAGAAAACTGTCATTCAATGTTTTTTTTTAACCTGCAATCAAGAAAATGGTCCTTCGCCTATCTGACTCCCCACCCCAGCCTCCCACTCAGCAACTACCACTCCCCCCCACACACACACAACCTGACATCTGAAAATGTCCCAGGATGAAGATCCACTCTCTGAGTGAAGATGCATCTTGCTGCTAGAACAGTGACTGCAATATAAGAAACTAAAATGTGTGTGGTCCAATGTACTTCAATGTGGTTTTGAACTTTGATACATAACTTTGTCACTTTGCATATTTTAGCCCCAAATTTTCAACGTTGTTTTGAGACCTCATGACTAATGGCAGTAGCATTATGCAAATCAGGCCTGAAAGGCAATTTTGTGGTTGCATTACAAAATCACCTTTCAGGCGGGATATGAAATGTTCACTATCCTTGTTCATGAGGTGGGGTCCTCAAGATGTCTATGCTGAACATTTGGGATCAAATTATACAAAATTGCAAAGTTATGTGCATGGATTGAAACTTTTTATGCTCTCGTAGAAGTTTGGTAATTTTAAATATTTTCATCACAAATTTTCAACATATCCATTTGTTCATACCACCTCAAGAACAGGACAGCTATCATTATTCAAATCCTGGCCAAAATGTGTTTTTGCACCTGTGGCATGGAACAACATTTCATTGGTGCAGAATGATGTTTTGGCAGGGATTTGAACATTTTCACCTACTGGGTTCAGGAAGTGGCGTAATAAGAAGGCTATGCTGGGAATTTGGTGTACAAATATGGTAAAATGCCCAGGTCACGACTGAATGTTGCAGTATTTCAATGTTCATTCAAACCATCACTAATTTTTAATATTTTGACTCAAAGTTTCAACATGCCGTTTTTCCACCAACTCCTAAATATGAACAGGTACCATTTTCAAATCCTGGACAAGTATTGTCTTTGCACTTGTGGTGCAAAATGACATTTTGGTCAATATACTATATATGATACATATTATGATTATAAGGGCAGTCATAAAATGATTATCTTGAAACTTTTGGGTCACAATTTAACACAAAAGAGTGAATGGGCAGGACCATCAGAACTGGTACTGTGATGACCCACCCACTACTGTATTAACCTCTGGCCCCAGGTGGGACCATTCCACACAGAGATAGATGACAACAAGGATTTTTTGTTTCTTCCCCTGTGTCAACCCTTTCTCAGTTGGGTACTACCTGAGTACAATACCTTACCTCCCCAACTGGAGTAGCTGAAAGCTGCCAAGAGTAGAAAAATCTGCACTGGACTGACCTTGAGACCTTCAGGAATATGACCTATGGTACTGCAAGTAAGGAGCCCGACACTTGGGTAAATGAGTAAAAGGTAAAAGTTTACTGAAAATGTTTGAGAAATTTTTACAAATACAGTCTCAAATGGCACAGTTAAAATTTGAATAAAAACAACACTTCTTATGCTTCAATCACTTATTCATATACTATGTATATGCCAGCAGAAGTACTTCCATCCACTACTCACTTCTAAATCACCCCTGGAGACTGCAGGCACTCACCTCCACCAACCCTTCAGATATCACACTTCCCCAGGATAAGCGCCCACCTAGGCCTTCAACCCTGAGCTTTCTGTACTGTAGAACTAAGGCAATCAGTAACTACTGGGTCATACCTCCAAGCAGTTCCTGCATCCTTCTGCCAGATACCATTCCTGGTATCCAGTTACTGTGTACACTGTATTCTTGAACTAAGGCAATTAGTGACTACTGGGCCATACCTCTGATTAGTCAGTCCACCAACTCCTTCTGCCAGGTGCCCGCTGGTATCCAATTAGTGTGAACTTAAAAGTGTACAGTGACTACTAGGCCTACCTACCTCAGTCAGCCACTGACCCTTCTCGCCAAATACCCCTGGTATCCAAATCCTATTCACTTTATTGTATCTTGTACTCTAAAATTCATTTAAATCAGTTGACACATTTCACACATTCATTTCTAGACACATTTACACTAAGTAATGGCATTAAACAAAGCTGCATACTGGTAAATTAAAAGTTGTGACAGAATCCCCTCAGTTCCTTCAGGTTCAGTCCTTCACTTTGATAGAGTTTCTTAAAATCAGAAAGATTGAGGTAAATGCTCTGTAAACAGTGTCTCTGAAGCTTTTAAAATAGTTCCTAATTTTGTATGAACAAGGTTATTACTATACCACACTCCTTTGGAAATACTGAAGAAATTCTGTAGAGATGGTACAGCATGATGTAGTTGGATTTCCCTCTGTTGAGTCATCAGGTGATTGATGAGAATGATGATTTCTTCAGATTTGTATATTATTTTCTGTGAGGAAACTGGTGATACAGGAATAACAGGAACTTAAAGCAATAGGCTTTCTACACTAAGCTCTCTTCTCACTTATTGCCCTGCACTGTCCCTAATCAGGGATACAGGTGATCCCCTATCCTTACATTGTAATTAAACTAAGTTGGTTCTGTCAGACTTTTCTTTCTTTGGCTGGTCTCTTCAAACAGACAGCCCTTTTCAAGGGCACCTTCTTTGCTGGTTGCTCTCCTACTCAGACTGCACACTGGCTGTGCAGCTCTTTTATAGTCAAAATCTCATTAGTATATTTAAATCTTTGGTCACTGAGTGTACACTAACCTGTCCAGCATCTCAGCACTAATCAGCTACCTCCCACAGCAGCATAAGCCACAATGGAATCCTCAATTTTGAAGCCCAACTGCCCTCCTGAACTTTCTAAGGCTTTCTCTGTTTTTCTAACTTTTGGTCATTTTAAATACATTTTCTTTATCACTTAAAATGAACATTTTCTCAAGGGTCAAGCACTTTCTCACTGTAATGGTTAAACTGCTGACTTTCTAAGCACTTTGCTGAATGTTTTCTGTTCACAATAACCCCCAGGAAAGCATGGTCTCTAAGACTTCTATTATTTTGACAATAAACCATATAACTAATAACTTCTGAACACTTTCCTGTGCTTTTGTCTGTCAAAATAGTCATTTCCCCTTTAACTGTACTGATCACAAGTTTTTTTCTCACAGATATTAGTTATGCATTTTCCCACGCTAAGCTCCACCTCTAAAGTAACTGCCTGCATGTATTTGCTTCACCAAAGGACCACTCTCCCTTAAAAGGTTATTGACTCCCTTATTTTAAATTCTACACTCCTCAAACTATTTTTCACCTGTGTAGGACATTATACTAGATAAGTATGCCAAGTTTGTTTTCGTTTCATAAAAATTCAGCTTGGCAGTGCATTGCTGAATATGTACAATGTGTTACGACTTGGTGTTTCTCTTTCTGACTGTCCTCATGTTTAAAATGCTCCGTTTTGGATTCTGTACACTTCTGTGAGCAAACAATGACTGTGTGTTGTGCCTAGGACTCCCCTAGCCCCTGCATGCCTATTTATTTAATAATTTAATTAACTTTAATGTATTTCTAATGCATGTGAAGCTTTGAGCTCCTGTGCCTAAGTGTACCTTTTTGCCAGCGCAAAATGGCTCCTGAGACCTTTAGTTCATTCTGCTGTATATTGTGCTCAGTGCAGACTCTGTGAACGCCAATTGCCAGACTGTGTTCTATACATATATATTTATTTTATTCTGAGAGCCAGTCCTTATTTTTAACATTACCTGGTGCTTGTAGCCTTGCCAATTATACTTAGGGATATTTTTATCTGCTTGATCCTGCCATGAGAGGAGTGCATCGTGCTACTACCTCTCGATCCTGTGTGTAGCAAGTCACTCTGGCAGGCCAAAGCCTGCTTTACTTTAGGCTGCAGAGTAAGGTGGCTGCCTAGAGCAAGCCCAGGATTCAGATAGAGTAAAGAGCGCCTACTGTGGGACCGATGCTCAGTTTCTCACTCTCCTCTCAATCAGTTTTTGGTATCAGTAGTGCCCACAGCTGCCACTCTGCATACATTTATTTTACTCAGAGCAGCATACCTTCTTTCAGGAGTGATTATTTTAGCAAATTAAAATGTACAAATTACTTGAAGAAATGGCACAGGCAACTCACGAGTCCAATAGTACACTGACTTTCCAGCACTTGTGTCAGTAGCCTGGGCAAGGCATTACCTAGCCTACTGGCCATTAACTAGCCCACTGGCCATCAGCAAATCAGTGTATTTGTACCATAAAAAAATTAATATATTTCCACAACAACAACATTGCCAGTCACTATATTTAGGTATAAACTGCATGTGTGTGAGAAACGGCAAGCCACGGGTCCTTTCCTCTTCCCCACTGCGCTGCATTCCACAGTCAGAATTAATAATATGCTCACAGCATATCTTACAAGCAAACTCATTTTAAACTGCTGATTTCATTGTGATACAATTATGGAAGCTAAGTCTAGTCTTATTATCACTACAGGGACTGCCCTTCATATCTCTGGAAGCTACTGTCTAGTCTGTATTTTGAACCTGTGTCCTCAGCTACTAAACTTATGTCTACAATTAAACAATTTAGGCTGTCCCTATTCTCTTGGTGGAACAGGCTATCTGAGGCTGTTAAGTACGGCTGGTATAGCCATGGTCGATTACTTTTTTTGTCCTGATGCTTGCATTACATTACATTACAATACACTGCTCCCTCACAACCCCCACACTGTGAAATCCAAGTCTGTCATTCTGCCACAGTCTGCTCTACAGAGTTGTGCAGCAAAGTGGCAGCTGAGAGAGGACTTGCTGTGCGTGTTGTCGGGTCTGGGGTGCAGAGTCCATTGCGCTGCAGGAACCTCCATTCTGGTTGAACTTCCTGGCTACAAATAGGCATTAAAAGGGCAGCATGTGGGGTCCTTCACAGAGCTTACAGCAGAATAGGAGCACATGACACCGGCTGACACCTGATTGGTCAGTGGTGAAGATATGTAATACACTGACCAATGGAGGTATGGGGCAATGTGTCAAGATTGGGAACATGTTTATGCCTGTTCTTGGGAGAGGATATAGGGCTAAATTTAATTTATTAAATGTCATCTGTCAATCAACCTGAAGAGAGAGTGTTATATGCACCAGATCATTTGTTTATAGTTTATAATAATTGCACCAGCATTTCACACCTCTGTGCCCAAACAACATTGCTGCTCTTCTCCTGCAGATGCCTGGTCCGCCTTTTGACACTGTGCACATATTATTCTCGTTAGTTGTCAACAGACCCTCCCCCACACACACACCCTGCTGCCTCTCATTATGGTAATACTGAAGAGAGTTATGTATTGCATCATCAAAGTGATGGGCAAGGTGGGCCTCGCACCCTTGCTTTCCAAGCATTATTCACTGACCCAGAAATGAATTTTTCTAAGCTCACCCTGGCTGGCCATAATTACTTGCAATTACGCTATCTTGAGGATGTATTTTTTCACCTCTTCCTAACCAAAAGCTGTTCTTCTTCACTTTACAAATTTATTGTACAATACTTTGTTTTCAATCTTATTATGTAACCTTTATGTAATGTGCCATTGTTCACACCAGTGTCTGTTGTGCTAAACCATTTCATATATCTCCTTACTTTGTTTATTATGTTGTTACTTATCTGTCTCCATAGTAACGATTTATAGGTCTGAGTATATGGACTATTTAACCATCAGATACTGTAAGTGTTATTATGTGACTTAATTATATATACTATTTTTCACAAGAACTGCAGATCTTTGACCTTGTTATATTTTTGATTTACAGTTTCATAGTCGCCCTTCAAGATTATGTCTGCTCACTGGTACCTTGGTAATAGACCTACATTACTTGAGTTTGTCAGGTTTATGTAGCAGTTCTGATTGTTCTGTATGTTTGCAGAAAGGATGTATGTTTAGGCGCGCATGCGTATGCATGCATGTGAGTATGTTTGTGTGTGCTGATCTGTGTGAGTGAGTGACTGGTGGTTAAAGATGTCTACTTGCACTTGTGTGTGTTTTGTGTCTGTGGTGGGTTAGTGTGTGGTGCTTGTGCTCTGCGTGTGTGTGCATGTTTGAGGTGTTCAGTTTGTGCTTACAGTGTAGTACTAAACAAAGGTCACGTTATTAATTGATATTTATTATTGTTTATTGAAAAGTTTTACTATGAATTTATTGTGCATTGCCACTGACCTGTCACTGTCATTTAGTGGGGACGATAGGTGATCCAGGTGTGAGTGAGTTCAGGGATGGAATAAAGATACTTTGATGTTATTGCAGATAAAATTGATTAAAAGAATTTTGAGTTGATTTTGTTCTCCATATTGGTTATGGGCTGTGTTTTGATTGCAGCCCACTGCGAAGGTGGATGGTAGGTAAGGGGTTGGGTGAGGCTGGAGCAGCCTGTATGCAGAGCAGCAATGAAGGTAGATCAAATAGTTGCAGCCTGTCGTGGGGAGCTTGTACTTGATGATGTTGCAGGAGGAAATATATAGTTAATTATTGTTTTGAAAATAGTTTGCCTACATGCAGCTGTAGATTTCTGCTTGCACTGTGATCTGTGAGCTGGACTGTTATTGAGAGCAGGCTTGAGCATATGATGACCGTCACCTTCTCTCTCTTGGGTGGAGGGTGGGAGGTGACCCCACACTGTTACTATTCCTGGAGGATGCATCCCACGTGAGCCTTGGAATTTTTCTTTCCAAACCCCTTCCCTTTTGTTCTCATCCACCACTGTTCTGATACCGGGTTTTGAGGGACTGCCTAGGGCAGCCTCTAGAACAATGAGGTTGCCTCCCAGATTACACTGTTGGGGCCATGAGAGCAGGATCCTCCTGGCAGGCTTGGAGGCAGGATGGTGAATGACTGGGGCTGTCGTTGTGCCTGCATTTTCGTTTCTTTTCCTGTGGGGTTTGTACATGCAATATATCATGTCCAACCTGAAGTACTGGTGCTGTGAAAATCAACCTCTGTTAAGGGTCCAAGTCATGCCACACGCTTTCACCTCTCCTCCCAGGAGAGACAGCAGTCCACAGGTCACTCTTCCATCTCTGTACCTAGATGGCTGTCCGACTTCCCGGTCCATTCCCAAACCTGGCCATTGTCTTGGTAAGTGTACATCTAACTGCCGTGCCAGTGGCTGTGTCTGTGGGTGTTTTCTGTGAAAGTGCTATAATGGAGGTGTGGGATAATCAGGAAATGTTTATTTGTTATGTGTTATGGATTCGGGAGTATGTGATCACGAATATCTGGGAATTTGTGAGATGGTTTCTGGGTTTCAGAGACTGTTGGGTTGATATCATCACAGACAGGGAATGTGCTCGGTATCAGCGTCTCATAGGTCGGAGGCCAGGGAAAGTTTTTATGTTATGGTGCCATGTTTTAGATGGTAAGATGAACATCACGCATATCTGAGAATTAGTTTTATTTGAGTTCTTTTCTGGTGGGGTGAATGTTCATATGCATGGAATGCATTTTGTGTGATGGTGCTGGTCCTGAGGTTGGGTGGACCCTATGTCTCCGTGTGATTACTTTAGCCTTGAGGTGGACCTTGAACCTGGATGGTGACTTCTGGTGTCCACAGGGTCCACACCAGGCTGCAGTGAACGCCAGGAATCTGGCATATAAATGGGGAACTGATGACCATCATCACAATAGAGCAAGTTAGACATCATAGCAGTAACTGAAACTTGTGGACTGTCAAACATGTGGGAGACAGCTATAATTGGGTTGTTGATGTTAGAAGAGATAAAAGGCAAATAGGTTTTTCTTGGACACTATGAAATTGCTTTTTTTTTTGGCCTGCTTTAGAGGGCATGTGGACGACATGACACTGGGGAATGTTTTATTTGTTACTGCACTAGCACTGAGTGGAATTTTAAACCAGGACAAAAGAATTTTTGGTTTTTTGCTGGGGCCCAGTGTGAAGGCTTGTGGATTTATTGACACCTTGCAATGCTTTAATGTGGTGTGCTGACATGGTAATGAGTTACGGTCGCGTCCAATTGAAATGCCTGTGATGCACCCGTTTAAAGGAGCATATACATTTGACACAAAGAAAGTGCTAATTGGTGTCATGGGAGGAGTTTAGCCAGGATGACAAAGAAATCATTTTGTTGGTGAGACTGGTATGGAGGGTTTGTGGTGGGCCACTGGATACCAAGGAATGATTAACTGTGGTGTGTTGGTATGGAGGAATTGAGGTCCTCTGAAACTATGATGTGTTTTTTTAGAGTGGTGGACCTGCCAGAGGGAATGGGGAGGCCATTGACAACAACAGGAAGTGCTTTACTTTAATGCAAGATGACCTCATCATCAAGTAATACTAGTCCACTGATCCAGAAATGAATATTTTCTAGTCCACCTGGGTCATCACACTTGAAGCGGCAACTAAGCTTATCTGAGAGGAGATCATGTTCATTCTCATCATTCCCCAATCAAAATTTCTTTTTTTATTAGCTCATTAATTTTATTGTACTACATCTCTGTTTCAATCTAGCTTGACTAACTTTGTATCTAATGCACCTTGTTTGCATTAATTCATATCTCTCACCCAGTTTCTTCCATTCCAATTCATCTCTATATTAACCTTTTTTATTTTTCTGACAGGTCTGACAGGATATCACTGCCCAGCAGGGTATTACTCAATGATCACCCATACCATATATTTTCTATTTACCTAAGAACCAGATCCTTTGTGACCCTTCCTGTGTTCTTATTTCAGTTTTACAGATGTCCTAAGATTGCTTCTGACTGCCTAGTATATTGTAGACTCTCCTCATATTACTTGATTTTGTTTCAGGTTTACTGTAGTTCTTGTTGTGCATGAGAGAGTGGGAACACAGGCCAGTCTGGCCCTCCTCCTTCTTCATTAGGGGCGATAACGATAGCATATATATTTTTTTTTTTTTTACTTTTTCCCTCCACTGATCAGGCCTATCTCAGGCATCCTGACCTGATCCTACTCTGCCTGAGGCCTCCCATCTCAAGCATCCACTGGTACTAAATAGATGCATGAACTGAAAGAGAAGGAGGGGATGGGGTTGAGGTGATGTTGTGCGTGATGTGAGGAGGTGGGGGTTATGTATTGTTACTCATATTTTTATTAACTATTTTTCTTTTAATAGATCTGATGGATGCTGTCGTCATCAGATAAGTATTACCTATGACTAACCTGTCTTATACTCGTTCAATTATTCATTAAGAACTGTAGATCCTTTGACTGTGTCATGTACTTTTACTTTGCAGTTTTTGGACATATCTCTAAGGTGATGATTTTGTTTCCCTATACCCCGTAAGACTGTCTATATATGCTTTTTTTTTGATGGCCTGTATGGTGATGTATCTGGGAAGAGGGAACACTGACAGTGCTGCAGGTGATGGGAGGACTGATAACCAAAATTGTAGAAAGGGACCATTTCTGATGAACTAAAGGTGTCTAAGCAGAGTCTGCTCAGAGGGCAGTAGCATGCTGGGATTCATAGGTAGAGGTACTGACGTGTAACCCCAGGTGCTATCCCAGGCTACCCCCGCCTGCTTGACACTGACAGGTGGAGGTCTAGGTTTATGGCGGTGTCGGTCCAGAGGTTGGGGAGGTAAAAAAATGTATGTCACAACGCAGCATATTCTACCTACGCGGAGGTGTGTGTAAGAAGCCTATTGATTTGCGGCTGACTGAAACTTAGCCTGCATGGCAGCCGATCTCAAGGTAATTAATAAATTCCTAGACGGGTACTGTGGGAAGAGATGTGCAAGAACAAGCAGGCACCAAGATGGGGTGATCAAGGCAACATGAGGAAGTAGATTTCATGGAGAGGGTGGTGGACACGTGAACCACCTCTGAGGAGGTCATGTCAAACACACTGGAGGATTTAAAAAAGGGAACAGACCTAAGACAATTATAGTGAAGGATAGGAGAAAGTGTGCTGTTGGTTAACTAGAATTAGTAATGGACTTTTATTTCCCATCTGATTGAAGTGCCCTAGCTGCGGGTACATTAACTTTCAATAGTCCAGGAATAAAGATGCCAGCCCAGCCCCTTCACCCACAAGTATCTTTGTACATGATTCCAAAGCCACAATAGCTAAATCAAAACGCCATTTTTTCCCCTGCTTAGTGAGAAACATCACTGCTCCCCAACACTCAGTGCCGCCTCTGGAATCATACATAATCCTCATCACTGGGATTATGACTTTTCTTTAACCTTGCCCCCTTCACTGGGCTAAGCGTTAAACCAGCGATCTATACCTCGCATCGCGACGTCTGTTATCGGCAACACGATGTTGAGAGCAGCAGTCTCTCCTCCGACTCACGACAACCACTTAGCGATCAATGGACAACCTCATGGCCCCATTTTTGCAATGTCGCTATCACGTAAACAATTGTTAGACATGCGGCTACACAGTCACAAATTAAACAAACTTGCTCACTTCTGGCCGCCCGCTTCTGTCAGTGCACGTCCCTCTGCCAGAGAGACCATGCCCCAATCTCCAGCAACCAGTTTTCCCACCTGACAAGCCCACATATTAAAAAAAATAAAGACAAGTTGCACCTTGTTTTGATGTTCCTCCTGTGTCAATTTAGCTCATTCATGTCCTTGACTGATTTAACGATGGCCCTGTGGTTCGCAGGCTGGTTTCTCGCCTCGCTGACGGGCTGGACGCCTCGTCACACTCCCAGTCCCTCGCGGTGGAAGGTTGAGGATTGGGAACCTATAAAATAAAACATAAATAATGGAGTCCTGAAAGTTAGCAGGCAGGAGATCACTTCAAGAGAAATTTGCTCTCCATAACTATTAAATTAACAAAAACGCCATAGTGAGTCTATCTGTTCCTCTGCAATGAGTCCGGGAGGATCACTTCAAGAGTAATGGCTCTCATGGAGGGGAAGCAACACATAAATCAACAGCATAACTAATCAGAGGGACTACTTTACCAACAACACTTTTCTTCTAGTTTTCTATTAATTTTAAACTACTTTCTCTCTGTTATTTTATTTTAATTAAACTTGACACAGATGCCCATTTTTTTTCTGTTACATAATGTTCTTCAAGGTAGGTGGAGATATACCAGACCTGCCAAGAGCTATATGCCTCCGCCATGCTGGCCTCATTACGCCCCTGGCCAGTCTGGTATTGCCCATCACCACCCACCCTGTCGGGCAATATTGCCACGTAGCTTATCCAATATGAAGCAATGGGCAGACTAGGTGGGCCAAGTGTCCTGTCTGCAATCAAAGTCTATGTTTCTGTGATCTAGCCTCTGTGTTGTGGGGGGTGTAGTGTATATGTGTGTGTGTGTACACACACACACACACACACACACACACAGATGGGGCAAGGAACAGACTGGTAAAATAATTTTGATCTTCATGATATGGGGGGGTTGTGGCTGATAAAAATGCTATTTCAGATGGGGAGAGGGAGACACTTGGAGGCCATAATTTAGGAAGGACATAGAGAGAGTGGAGCTAGTTCAGGAGAAGGCAACAAAAATGGTGAGGGGCTGGATCCTTGGTCAAAGTCCTTCCTAATCCAGCCACCCTGACGCCTCCTAACGTCATTCTTGAGACCCCATCTCCACAGTCGCTGGATCACCTGATGTTGGAGCCTGCGGAAGGGAGGAGGAGGGAGACTGACTATTGTTAACCAAAGAGATATTTTCAATCCAGGTAAAATATTTTATTGTACTTCCATTTAGTTTTACATCTTGTTTGGCCCTAGTTTGGGGTGCATTGGTGGGGGCCTTTACTTGTGGTGGCACTTGGTATGGGATTAAGGTGTGTAACCACTGGAAATCAGTGAACTCTAATTTCTGTGGTGGGCTGGTGTATGTGGGCTTGGTGGGTCATTGGACACCAGTGAAGAGCTTATTTGGAGGCGCTAGGTGTGAGAGGGAATTTGGGAGGAGGCAATTGAGAATGGGCAAAGGTTGTTTTTGTTTGGGGTCTGGTATGGGAGGGCAAAGCTACTCAATCTAGCCTCTTAGCACCACAGAAAAGTACTAAACAGATGATATAGGACTGAGAGAAGGCAAGGATGTGGGGTTAGAAGGGGAGGTTGTGTGTGATGGTGAGGAGGTGGGGGTTATGTACTGTATTGCTACCATTTTTCATGTTAACTTCATTTTCTTCTCTTAATAGGTCTTAACAGGATGCTGACCAGTCACCATCATATAAGTATTACTCTATGATTAACCTGTCCTTTCTTACTACAGGAGTCCTTTAGCATTAGTGGATACGCCAAAACTGCCTTGAAGCTACTATGTACCAATTCCACATGGTAGATGACAATGGCGCAGCCTCTAGGCTAGTGGTCCATGCCATATTCTGAGACGCTTGCTTGGTGTAGAACAACCTGTCTGACCACATACATTCATTCATTCCTGTGATCAAAATATGTTGTTTGATTGCAACCACTGACTACATGAAAAAGGTCTGAGTAATAAGGCGCCCTGGAAAAGCGCAGAGCCAATCATCCACTGGGGGCTCTTCATGCCATCCCTGGATGTATAGTAGATAATATGGCGCCCGCGAGCGCAGCAACTCCCTAATGTAGAAACCTGTGAGGGGGAGGATGGAAGGAGGACTGTTCCAGGAGAACTGATTAAAGGGCTGGATATGGTCCCCACTAAGGGATGGAGGGACACGTGTGATAGGCCAGTGGGCAGAGCATGGGGGTGCAGGAGACCACCAGTAGCCTCAGGGGTTGAGGATGGGGGTAAAGTGGTGGATAGGTGGTCCTTTATCACCAGGAGCTTACGAAATAAGATGCCTGAGCTCCAAGCAATGTTAGTTGGAGAGGGCAGTGAATGTGCCACAGTTGCAGAGACCTGTGCCACCCAGGGGCATGATTGGGTCCTAAACCTGAGGCCACAATGTTCAGGAAGGATAGGGATGGGAAGGAGGGTGGGGTAGCACTGATGGTCAAAATGGCATCAGTATTGGAGGGGTGGAGAATGCTGAGGGGATGTAGAGTCAATTGGGTCACCTGCAAATGCAGAGAGTTAAGAGTAAAAATAGGGTGGTATACTGACCTCCTCCCATGTGCTAGGCGGAGGGGCTGGAAGAGAGCCTGGTGGGAAATATTATGGGCCAGTGGAGGGGGAGGATAAACGGTCTGGTCACGACCAGATGTAACCCTGGCCTGACTGCACAAGTCCAAATTCCTGGCATACTCAGTGGCAAAGGAATATGGATGTTCCCAGACATTTGGTGTAACTGGGCACAAATGACATAGACAGCAGTAGTGAACTAGAAATACAGGCAGGGTTTCTGGAGCTAGCTAGGGTTTGCAATTCTATAGAATGCCTCGATTCTATTTTCAGAAATACTGCCTGTGCCGATGTGGCTAATGTAGAGAAATAAATAACACAGAGTGGAAAACCAGTGGCTAGCGGATGGAGGGACACGGTGAAAGGCCAGTGTGTTAAGAGATGGTGAGCAGCACTGATAGCCTTTGAGCACCTGTAGAATATAACATTATCTCATGACATACCACACTTGAAAACATTCTTGCGATTATAAAATGACTCTGAAATGTTAGGAAAAGACCGATCTTAATAATTGTATTTTGAACCGTAATGATATACTGAGATATTGTCATGGGTCAAAGATTGATTCAGCCAATCATCTTCCAGGATTTCTCCTATTGATTTTATAGTGATGCATATAAATGGTAGGAGAATGCAGAAACCTTATTTCTTACCCCAGGAGTCCAGTAGCATTAGTAACTTTAGCAGTTAGCTGGCTAGGTGGAACTGCCCAGTGGTGGTGGACTCCAGATGGGCCTGGGCTCAGGGACTACACTGAGAGTCAGGAGGTGGGAGCACTGGTGTTGGATCATTGCACAGCATGTGGGATTGTGTGCCCCATGATGTCAGAGTGTGTGCTCACCAATACAGGGATGTGTTGGTACCTGCATGTATGGTAGCGATCCACAGCATTCTTGGGCAATGGCACTATATGTCAGGTATGCATGGTGGCTCAGCCTACACACCTCTCTTTCTGGTACAGTTTTATATAACCTCCTCCCTCCCTCCCCCTCCCCTCCCTCCTCTTCCTTCCTTCCTCCTCCCTCCTCTCTCTCCTCCTCCCTCTCTCTCTCTCCTCCCAACAACAAACAACATCGGATCGACATGATAGAGAATGGCACAGGACCATTTTGTTCTCTGCAGCCCATACTGCCCACTGGTCTGCACCAGCTGGCAGACAGCAGCAAGGATGACATGGAAGATGATGACAAAACCACAGACAGCTTGGAACAGGTGGGATCTGCCCCAGACTAGGAGCGGGGCCCCCATCAGCTCCTATACCAGTCGGGCCCAGTCACTGTCCCAACAGAGCCTAGTGGTCACAGAGGTGCAGCCCAACACAGCATATAGCATAGCCATCACCTCACTACCCCTGGCCAATACTGCAGATAGTTTCGTATTGCAATCAGTCCTCTTGAGTAATACAGCTTTGTAGCTTACATGTCAACATATTGACTTTAATTCTGCATTGTAGCAGCATGCTTTTGGCTTACAGAAGGTTACTAAGTAACCAACACCTCAGGGAGCTGCTGACAGTGAGTCCAGCTGTGGGAGAGGCGGCTCTGCTTCAGGGAAGGGCTGAGGTTCTCCTGGCCTCACGACTACATCTCAGAGATCTGCTGCACAGTGAGTCCAGGCAGGGGAAAGTTGGCCTTCCTCCGGGAGGGACACTATTCTCCTGCCCTCATGACCAGCACATTGGGAGCTGCTGCACAGTGAGTCTGGGTGGGGGATGGCGGCAGTGCTTCAGGATGGGGCCTGGTTCTCCTGGCCCTCACAACTAACACTAAGGAGCTGCTGCTTTGTCAGTATGGGCATGGGATTCGGGGGCGCTTTTTAGGGTAGGGCTGCATGCTCCTTTAACTCATGACTAAGACCTTGGGGAGCCCTGCACAGTGGGTCCAGGTGAGGGAGTGTGGTGATGCTTCAGGTGAGGGCTGTGGCCTCCTGGCCTTCTTGACCTAGACCTCAGAGAGCTGCTGCACCATGAGTCTGGCCATTGGAGTCTCGGGCACTGCTTTGGGGAAGGGCTGTGGTTCTCCTGGCCCTCATGACCCACACCTTGGGGAGCTACTGCACAGTGAATCTGGGCGGGGGAGTCGGCATCGCTGCTTAGGCGGAGGGCTGTGGTTCTTCTGGCCCTCACAACCAACACATCAGGGAGCTGCTGCACAGTAAGTCCAGGTGCTAGAGTCGGGGGTGCTGCTTTGGGGGATGGCTGTGGTTCTCCTGGCCCTCACAACCTACACCTTGGGGAGCTGTTGCACAGTAAGTCCAGTGGCAGAGTTCGTGGCACTGGTCAGGGGTGGGCCGTGGTTCTCCTAGCCCTCATGACCAACACATCAGGGAGCTGCTGCACAGAGTCCAGGCATGGAGCTGTGCATTGTTGCTTTTGGGAAAGGTCGTGCTTCTCCTGGTGTTGAATGCACTCAACATCTCTGGAGCTGCTGCAACAGTGAGTCTGGGCATAGGAGATGACGCTGCTGCTTTGGGGCAGACCGTAGTTCTCCTGGCCTTGGTGACCAACACTGGGAGCTTCTGCACAGTGAGTCGGGAGTGGGAGTCCACCACACTGCTTGGGGAACAGCTGTGGTTCTCCTGGCCCTCATGACCCACACCTGGGAGCTGCTGCACAGTGAATCCAGGTGGGGAGAATATGGCGCTAGCCGGAGGGCCGTGGTTCTCCGGGTCCTCATGACTAATACCTGGGGTGCTTTGCACTTTCATTCTGGGTGAGGGAGTTGGCCAGCTGGTTTGTGGAGTGGCTGTGGTTCTGGCCTCACAACCAACACATCAGAGAGCTGCTGCACAGTGACTTCAGGTGGCGGAGTCGGCTGCACTGCTCGGAGGAAGGCAGTGTCTCTCTGGCCCTCATGACCAACACCTTGGGAGCTTCTGCACAGTGAGTCTGGGCGGGGAGTTTTGGCGCTGATCCTGGCCCTGACAAACAATACCTCAGGAGCTGCAGCACAGTAAGCCCGGCAGGGGAGATGAGGCTGCTGCTCGGGGCAGACCATGGTTCTCCTAGCCCTGGCAACCAACACTCGGGAGCTGCCACGCAATGAGTCCAGGAGTGAGAGTCAGCCACACTGCTTTGGGAAGGGCTGTGGTTCTCCTGGTCCTCATGACCCACACATTGGGGAGCTGCAGCACAGTGAATCCGGGTGTGGAGAATGTGGAGCTACTTCTGGAGAGGCCATGTTTCTCCAGGCTCATGACCAACATCTCGGGAGATGCTGCACTTTGATTCTGGGTGGAGTCATGCTGTTGGTTTTGGGGAGGTCTGTGGTTCTTCTGGCCTCACTACCAACAGCTTTGGGGAGCTTCTGCACAGTGAGTCTGGGCAGGGGAGTTCACGGCACTGCTCCTGGCCCTGACAAACAACACCTCGGGAGCTGCTACACAGTGAGTCCAGGTGAGGGAGTCGGTGGCGCTGCCTCCAGGAAGGTCTGCAGCTTTCCTGGCCCTCATGATCAACACATGGAGGAGCTGCCACATGGTTGTCCTGGCCCTAATGACCAACACCTTGGGGAGGTGCTGCACAGTGAATCTGGGCAGGGGAGTCGGCTGCACTGCTTAAGGGGAGGACTGTGGTTCTCTTGGCCCTCACGACCGACATGTAGTAGTAGTAGTAGTAGTAGTAGCAGTAAAAATCTTTATTTTATACAGGATAAGCTGGAATAAAACATGTTTAGGGCAAGTCCTATATTATAGATGCTACTGTTCAATCTCAGTACAACATACAATACAAAGACAATAACAAATTTAACAAACGTCATAAGTCATCATTTACACCTACGTAATACCTGCACACTAATCATTACACATACATCGTACTCTCAATTCGTATTTGAACTCCTTCAGAAATAAATTTTAACATCACTCTGGTTGACTATGGATTCTTTATTTACTGAATTACAGATTTGGAACATAATAGCTGCACAGTGAGCCCAGTCTTAAAAGTCGGCGGCTCTGCTTCGGGGGAGGGCCGTTGTTCTCCAGGCCATCAGGAACAACACCTCTGGGAGTTTCAGCACATGAGTCCAGGTGGGGAATCAGCAACACTGCTTTGGGGAAGAGCCATTGTTCTCCTGGCTCTCATGACCAACACCTCAGGTAGCTGCTGCACAGTGAGCCCAGGTGGGTGAGTTTCAGAGCTGCTTGGGGAGGACCTGTTCTCCTGGCCCTCAGGACCAACACCACAGCGAGTTGTTGCACAGTGAGTCCTGGCGGGGGAGTCAGTAGTGCTAATTCAGATGAGGGCCTTGCTGCTGCTTGTCCTCACAACCAACACCTCCCAGAGCTGCTGCAGAGTGAGTCCAGTTGGGGAAATTGGCAGCACTGCTTCGTGGGAGGGATGAGGTTCTCCTGGTCATCATGACCAACACCTCAGGGAGCTGCTGCACAGTGAGTCTGGGTGGGGGAGGTGGCGGCGATGCTTCAGGGTAGCGTTGGGTTCTCCTGGCCCTCACAACCAACACTTTGGTAGCTGATGCACAGTCAGTGTGGGCATGGGTTTCATGGGTGGTGCTTTGGGGAAGGGCTGTGGTTCTCCTTTAACTCATTACCAACACCTCAGGGAGCTGCTTCACAGTGAGCCTGTGCAGGGGAGAAGGGGGGGCTGCTTCGTGGAGGGCTGTGGTTCCCCTTGCCCTCACAACCAACACCTCGTGGAGTTACTGCACAGTGAGTCCGGGCAGTGGAGTCAATGATGCTGCTTTGGTGAAGGGCCGTGGTTCTCTTGGCCCTCATAATCAACATCTTTTGTAGCTGCTGCCTGTGAGTCCGGGTGGGGGAGTCAGCAGTGCTGCTTTGAGGGAGGGTCGTGGTTCTCCTGGCCCTCATGACTCACAACGTGGGGAGCTCCTGCACAGTGAATCCGGGCAGGGGAGATGGCGGCACTGCTTCTGGAGAGGGACATGGTTCTCCTGGCCCTAACGACCAACACCTGACAGAGCTGCTGCACAGCAAGTCAGGCCAGGGGAATTGGCCACGCAGCTTTGGGGGACGTCCATGGTTCTCTTGGCCTTCACACCCAACCCCTTGTGATGCTGCTGCACCATGTGTATGGGCCTGGAAGTCGGCGTGCTGCTTTGAGGGAGGGCCGTGGTTCTCCAGTCTGTCAGGACCAACACCTCGGGAGCTGTTGCACAGTGAGTCCAGGTGGGGGAATCGGCAGAACTGATTTGGGAAGGGCCATGTTCTCCTAGCCCACACCGGTTCTCGGGCAGCTGCTGCATGGTGAGTCCTGGCAGGAGAGTTGGCAGCTGCTTTGGGGAGGGCCGCCATTCTCCTTTCCTCATGACCAACACATTGAGAGCCGCTGCACAGTGAGTCAGGTGGTGGAGTTGGCGCACTGCTCGCTGAGATCATTGCTTCTGGTTCTCCTGGCCCTCACAAAGAACACTTAGGAACTGCTGCACAGTGAGTCTGTGCATGGCATTCGGGGCGCCTGCTTTGGAAGGGCCCTGTTGTCCTTTCCTCATGACCAACACCTCGGTGAGCTGCTGTACAGTGAGTGTGGGTGAGGAAATCAGCTGTGCTGCTTTGGGGCAGAGCCATGGTTCTCCTGGCCCTCACGACCTACACCTCATTGGGCTGCTGCACAGTGACTCCGGGCAAGGAAGTCAGTGGTGCTGCTTTGGGGGAAGTATGTGGTTCTTCTGGCCCTCATGACCAGCACCTCAGGGAGCTGCTCCACAGTGAGTCCAGGTGGTGGAGCCACCCGTGCTGCTTTGGGGGACAGCCCTGGTTCTCCTGGCCCTCATGACCAACACCTTCGGGAGCTGCTGCACACTGAATCCCGGTGGGGTAGAGGGTGGCGCTGTTTGGGGAGGGCCATGTTTCTGGCCCTGATGACCTGCACCTCAGGGAACTGCTGCAAAGTGAGTTGGCACAGTGAAGTCAGCGGCGCTGCTTTGGGGGAAGGCTGTGGTTCTCCTGGCTGTCATGACTCACACCTTGGGGAGCGGCTGTACAGTGAATCTTATGAGTAAAATGCTGTGACTCTTAACTCGTCTTCCAAGGAAGCTGGTTTGAAGACCTGGAGTGTTCCTGGCAAGATCCAACGGACCGACTCTCTTACCAGTGCGCTGAACTGGGCCTGATGGTGGACTAAATATACAGGATCTTTCTCACCTTTTTTTTTTCTCTCTGTTTGGGTATAGATGGCTTCACAGATCTGAAGCCTTTTTGAATGGACATTGGGCACACCAGGGATTTGGGGTTAGGTATGCAGCATAGCTATTTACTGTTCTATATCACTGGGAATGGGGTGCTCTTGGGTTAGGGAAAGGGAGTTACTTTACTTAATTTCTTGGTGGAGGAAGATGAGATGCAGTGATACGAGGGTGGGGAAAGGGTGTTTCTTTTGTTTAGTTTTATTTTGGTCCCAGACAGACTGACAACAGCAATGGCAATGTGGGTCACATGACTGACTACCTAGGACATGAACAGGACTGGCAAAGTCTCGCATGACTTTAGTGGTCCATATAAATACCTTTGCACATTATGTCACGCGGCAGTGTGAGAGCAAGCAAGCAAGAGAGGGAGTACATGGGTCTGGAGTGATAGAGAGAGAGCAGTGATGAGTGAGAGGAGGACACTCAAGTGTGAAGTGGCAGAAAAAATTGAACAGGGTATCCAATCTGGCCAGGGATGACTTGGGCACAACATTGTAGACTACATCACAGTGGGCAAATATTGGGAGGATCATCTTCGGGACAAGTTCACACCTTGCCGGCAGAGTGAGGCAGTTCCTGTATAAAGCACCAATCAAAGAAAAAGGATTACCTTGTGTATTTGGCTTCCACCCACACATTCAGTCATTGCAATGTGAGCTGGCGTGTACAGGCAGATCAAGGGCAGACTAGTATAATAAATCCTTGACATGATGTGCCATTGAGAGAAAGATTGCTCAGCAGACCAGGTACAGATGGGGCAGAGGAGGAACACTGAATGATCTAGGAGCAGGACAAGGAAGCATTTTCGCTTCAAAACTAGTTTTATCTTTCTTGTGGTAATTTGTGTTTATCTTTTTTTTTTCTTTTTTTTTCCTTTCCAGGGCCCACAAGAACTGATTTGTCACGGCAGGCCATATCTGTGACCAACAAACAATGGCTGTTGCTCAGCAGTAAGGTAGGAAAAAGGGGTGCATTTTAAACAAATTTGAGGGTACATGAAAGGAAGGGATTGCAGTCCTGACCAGAAAAATGGTTGATGGATTTCTACTACCATCACACACATTTTTTTTTTCTGACCCAAGAACAGAACTCGATCCAAGATTGGGTCCCTCTTGGAGTAATACAGCATAGTAGAAGCCAAATGTCAACATATTGACTTTAATTCTGCATTGTAGCAGCATGCTTTTGTCTTACACTGAGAATACTGAACAGAAATATTCATTTAGTAAAGCTGCCTTCTGCTTCTCATCTTCTTCCCCCTGAGCCTGACCACCCTGTCACTAGTTTTGCACTGTCTGGTCTTGTGTGTATTAAAGGGACACTGCCAACCCCCTTAGGATCCAAAGTGTCTTTAGTTAAGCCCCATGAAAAATCATAAGGGAGAGAAAATACTATCCAAAGAAGTTTTCCAATGGAAGAGTCAGATTGGGGAGACAGATCCTTACTCAAATAATTTATAAAAGTCCATTCTGGAAATGAAGACAAAAATGTCAGTTTATAATTCATTTTCAAATTTCTTAGTTATTTATCTATAAACATCATTTAAAATCTCCTTATGCCATTATTTCATTGCCTGTGTTGTAAGTAGGGTGTCAAATCAAAATGGTCATTCAGGCTGCAGCCACATGCCCCAAATAAAAATCCCAAAGCCCTCCCATTCCAAATCCAATTATCATAGTCACCCCCTTGGTTTCTTGAAAACTCTCTCAATCCTTCTAAAAGAGAAGGAATATAGGTTCCTGTTTCCAGCATGGTGTACATGCAGTGCTGTAGCATATGTTAGATCATTTTTGTTAATAGCATGCACATGCTCACACATATGTACCTTCAGTTGTCTCTGTCTTCCATTATGTAAAAGACTCACAAGTATAAGTAATAATAATAATAATAATAATGCATTTATTTCTCACAAACGTCTTTCAACCATCAAGGTGCTTAAACATAAACTGGCAAGGCAGGATGGGGTTAAAAGAATGCCTTGTCAGCCTCTTTGAACCCTCTCTACATCTTAGCTTCCACATCTGCTTTTGCCTGTGTCAGTTTCTCTTGGCCATCCTCAGCCTTTCTCAATATTAACATAGAAACATAGAAGTCTGTCGGCAGAAAAGGACCGACCGCCCACCTAGTCTGCCCATTTGTATAGCTATCTGCTAAGACATGCCTCCCCCACCCCAACACTCTCCTGTGTCTGTTCCATGTATTTTTGAAGCCTTCCACTGTTGCTTCTGCAACCAACTCATCTGGAAGCCTATTCCACTTATCCACCACCCTCTATGTGAAATAGTACTTCCTAATGTTACCCTTGAACTGTCCCCCCTCAATCTGTAACCCATGCCCCCTCATCCTCTGATTCTCTTTTTAGCAGAAAGATGTTTTACAGTGGCACCCGGATTATACCCTTAAGGTTCTTGAAGGTCTCAATCAAGTCCCCCCTCTCCCTCCTCTGTTCCAGGGAGTACGGGTTCAGTTCTCCCCTTTTGTTCACTCTCAGCCATTCTCAGCGTCACCTACCAGTACTCTCCCCTGTTCTCTGTCCCATGCTTGTTTAAAGCTACCCACCATTTTGCATGATATCACCCTCTGTGGTAGGGCATTTCACTTTGACACCATTCTCTCTGTGAAGTAATGCCTCCTCATCTCCCTCCTAAATCTTCCCCCCTCTATTCTAGCCCGTGCCCTCTAGTGTTCCTTCCCTTCCTCAGTTTAAAACCCTGTTGGCTCCATCCTTGTTGATTCACCTCAGATACTTGAAAGTTTAGATCATGTCCCCCCATCCCTCCTCTCTTCCAGGGTGTTTACTTCACCCAGCCCGTTCTCGTTGTCTCTCCCCTCCATTCTCTGTGTCTCATCCCTTCTTACTAACCAAGCTTTCATCCACTGGCCTTTCTCTGGCATCTGTAATTGGCATCAGCAACATGCTTGTCATGGTGGCATGGATGAACCTAAAATAAATAGGGTGCAGCCTTCTTCATCCTGCCTGATCCTTCTTAGCATGGCAAGGGTCTAGTACAGCAACCATGTTCTCAGAACCTGCAACAGGAAAAGATGGGCTCATGATGGGTGATACAGCTGTAACCCCTTATTTAAGTCTGACCTTGTGGGGGCTGCAGCCCTGCTGGGTCTCTGTTCTGCCTCCAGTCCCCAGTGCAGCTGAAAGCAAGAACTGAGGGCTTGTTAGTAGCTTAGGAGGGGGTGAGGGGGAATTCGGGCATGCTCTACCTGTGAAATCTTTGAGGCTGAAGCTGCCAGATTTTTGCATCTTTTGGGCTAAATGGAGAAGGTGGTTGAGGTCAATGGCACTACTTGCACCACCGGGTGCTGCTGTGCATCAGACCAATGAAAGTAAACAATAAAAATGGCTGCCATGCACCATTTGTAGATGCGCAAGCCAGAATTCTGAAGGAGCCATGGCACCAGTATCTGAGCAGCTGAAAGGGTGTGAAAACAGGTGCCTCTTGATCTGGGAGCTGTGATGAACAAAGGGGGCTCCCTCCAAACAGGATAAAGAGTGTCCTGGTGCCCAGAGAGCAAGCAGAGCCAGGGCACATAGACGTTAACCCCTGAATGGACTTAAAATTCAAACTGGGTGCCAGGCAGCAGTACAAAATCAAGTATTGCAGCCCCCACAGTATCCCTGCAGAAGGGGGACCACTAGTAAAAGTCAAAGGGTACTGGAAAGAGCCCAGGAATCAGCCAGCTAATAATAAGGGGAGTTGGGGAAACTATGAAAGACTCTGCATACAAAGGTCCCAAGAGAGAAGTTTGGAAAGGCCTGACAGGTGAAGTTCAGTGTTCTTCAATCCTTCAGCAAACTGCTGCTTTCTGCATTTCGCTGATGTGGTGCTCCACCAGCTTAGTGTGTATCTTCTGGTTAAAAAAAAAGGTGAGTCAAGGGGCTGTTGCATAGCCAGTTAGGCAATAAGTAACTGTTAGATGGGCTTCCTCTTGTGACTGCCAGGAGGACTGTTTGATCATAAGACTAGAAACTCAAGTGAAGCCTCAAGTTCTTCCCAAGTCAGCTCAGACAGAGATATCCACAACTGTTTCACCCTCTCCCTGGTAATGGAAAACAGGTGAATATCTGTGACCTGGACAAGCAACTTTAGGAAGGCAGAATTTTTCACGATTAAGGTCCTGGGGCTCGCTGGCCTGGTGGCACTGAGGGTTGAGGTGCTGAGTGCCGCACCTTGCGCCATGACAGCGACTCATGTTTGGGAGTGAGCATGGGCCACTGGGATTGGCAGGAGAGGAGAGGGCTGGAGCATCTGTAGACAGCTCACCTTTTCTCAGGGAGGGAGGGTAGCATGGTTCGGCATTCGGGTGCCCGCCAGTGGCAGATGGGAGGTACTGTGATGGCAGCATGTACATAAGAGAGGAGGAAGAGCACAGCAGACTGTGCATGGGAGTGTGCGCGCCCCTCCACCGGACATCATTGCACATTTGTGACTGCCTAGATGGAGGGCTAAGGGGCAGAACCACCAGAACAAGGAAAAGCCCCAGGATGTTGGTAGGCGACTGTGCACCCTGGCTTCCATGCCCACAGCTGGATCCCACCTATCTGGGTCTCAATCCTTCAAGCACCACCAGGAAGGGGGCTTTTGAAAACAGGGTGGTGGACTCCCTTGAGGATGGGGGCAACCTTCAGGAGGGTTTGAATTAGCTGGTGGACTGGTCCAATGCCTGGAGCTTATGATACAGTGTAATGTAGCCAAATGCAAGAATCTTCACTTGAGAATGAAAAAGGGGTTAGCAGTATAGCCTAGAAGCTGGAGTAATGAGCTGTGAATGAGCTTGGTAAATCCAGCAGTTGTGGGTTTCATTCCACAGCCTCCACATACATACTGTGTGAACTCAGCAAGTCAGTCATCCTGCCCACTGATCCTGAGTCACCAAAGAAAACAGGCATTGTGCCCAGTGGGCCTTAGCCAGGTACCAAAGAGAAAAAGAAATAGAGGCAGAATCTGCACACTGGCTTGATGCAGTTTAGGAAGAAAACAGACTGGGGTTTACAATAGACAAGAGGCTAGAACTAGGCATGTAGTACATGGCCACTGTCAAGAGGGCCAACACAATGCCAGAGTGCGTCAAACGGAGGTGATCAGGAGAGCATGGAAGTAATCCTGCTACTTTACAAGGTCCATGTCAGGCCCCACCTGGAATCCTGAATGCAGTTTTGGTTTTCTTAATATGAACATGACATTGAGACAATGGAGAGGGTGCAACACAGGACTACCAAACTGATCAGCAGTACAGGTGTCAAAAGTTATGAGTTTGAAAGCCCTTAACATGTACACCCTGGAGAAAATGAGAAGGATAAGGGACAGGATCTATCTTTTGTATATTGAAGTGCATCAGCAAGCTCTAACAGCCAGAGATGCTTTATCTGGTGTCATGCTGTTTAATTGTCTTGAAATATTAAAAATGTTCATAGATTCATAGAAGTGTGATGGCAGGAAAGGTCCGACAGGCCAACCTAGTCTGCCCATTTGTCTAGCTATCTGCTAGGACATGCGCCCCCCCACCCTCAACACTCCCATGCCTTTTTGAAGCCTTCCAATGTTGCTTCTCCAACCACCCCCTCCATGAGCCTATTCCACTTATCCACCACCCTCTGTGTGAAATAGCACTTCCTAATGTTACCCCTGAACTGCCCCCCCATCTGCAAGCCATGCCCCCTCGTCCTCTGATTTCCCTTCAGCTGCTACCATCCATGTCTCAGGGAAGATCCATCAGGATGTTTCCCTTCCAGATGTCGGGGGATTATTTCTTTAACCACTAGGTGACGCTACCCCGAGTGTCACTATCCCTGCCTGCACAGTTGCGGAGCCTGAGCTCATGGCAGCGCATTCTAAGTATCCACCACCCTCTCTGTGAAGAAGTGCTTCCTGAACTCCCTCCAAACCTCCCACCCTCCAGCTTAAGACTGTGTCCCCTCGTGTTGTGGTTGGCACTGAGCTTAAAGAGAATTTCTAATCAACCTTATTTATCCATTTCAAGTACTTGAAGGTCCCAATCATGTCCCCTCTCTCTGAGGTTTACAACATTGGGGTTAATCTGGGATGGCATTTTTGTGGAGCCAGAAGAATTTTGGATGGGTACCCCCAGCTATGACATCGGTGCACCCCTCGACGTTGTTTGGTCTACAGGGCAAACTTTGCATTCCCCTCTTGGGATAAAGGAGATGGAGGCCCCACCTCAGCCTGCAGTATTTGGCACGCAACTATCAACTATGTGGATCACCAGTGTCGTCCACATATATCAGCATCGGGTGGGGACATGGTGGGTGCAAAGCACTGCCTCAGCTCACCTCCATGTTCTCATACATCATGCAGTCTATTGTACCCTGAGTAATTGTGGATAGTGGTTGTCATGGTGCAGGCACACTGCTGGACAATACATACATAACAGCACTGTCTGTGGGATGTGCAGAACACCATGTCCCATGCTTGGCAGTACCTGTCCGTGGGATGTTACCTCTCTATCGACACAATTGTACACAGCACCTAAGGCCTTGTGTGCAGAGCATCATCACCTGTATAGTTACTTCAACATCTTTGTTGGTCAAGATGACATTGTACAGATTACACTGACCCCCTGACAGGCACATGCAATGCAGTGTATATACATTTTGGATGTGTCACTATGGAGGGCTACAGGTGTCAGATCACATGATGGTGACAACTGGCATGTCTGTGTCATGTCCGCATGATGGCAGATGCAAGTGTGAACACTATGACCTTAGTGCCACATGGTCACATGATTGATATGGGTCACAGACATGTCATGGCAATGGGGGATGACATCAGTTAGCATATGTTACATCGTGACCATGGACACTACAATGGTGCGGGCTGGGGGACAGACATGGACTGTGCAGGACATGTGAAGTACGTTAACAGCATGACTCACATCACAGTTCTGCAAATCCATCATGACATTCCCATTCCTGGTGGGGTCAGGGGAGTCCATGGAACAGCAGTACTGTTGTGGGAGGCATGCAACCTTGGGCCTCTGTGCCTAGCCTCACACTGCATGACACTGTACTGGCAGTACTGGATGGATGTTTTTCTGCAACAGTGACATGTTTACCACACAACTTGGATCCCAGCGTAGTGTTGGGGTCAGGCACACGTGATGGCTATGTTCCAATGGGTGTCTACAGCCATCGTGTTGTGTCTGTGGTGTGTGGACATCAAATTTATTGCATTGGACTAGACCGCCAACAGTGTCCCATGTGACATGCTGCAGCACAGTGTGTGTGTCTCTGCAGGGACACAGGTGTGCAAGGTGTGCTTAAATTAGTGGCATACAGGGTAGCAAGGTGTGGGTAGTAACAGGGCCACAATCATGGGACACATTATGACAAATTCGTGCCATCCCCTTTATGGACCCAAGCACCACGCAGCTGTATTCTAACACTAAATGTGGGTTTTTGTGTACAGGCCAGGCAATGGCAGACTGATTAAAAAAAACATATTTGACTTGCACAATCTGGGGGAGAGAGAGAGAGACTGGATGTCAAGAGATCTCTTACCTGGTACATGACAACTACTAAGGACCATAGAAAGGACAGAAAACAACTGATCTTACTTCACGAGGGTTCCTGCAGTAGGTCTTCACGTATAGGTCTGCATCTCCTGGCATCAGAACTGCACGGCAAACTTGTAGCTAGCAGTCATCAGCAGGAGCCGTGCCCCATTGTCGGGTGATGTGATGTCAGCGTGACTATAAAGGGGGGCAGTCCCTTGCCCGTCATCCAGTTCTTTCCCGCCATTACCTTATTTATCCCTTTCAAGTACTTGAAGCTCCCAATCATGTCTCTCCTCTCTCTCTCTCTCTCTCTCTCTCTCTCTCTTCCCTGTCTTCCAGGGAGTACATGTTCAGTGCCCTCAACCTTAATGTGGATGCCCTTTCTCCCCCTTCGTGCAGGACTCCGTCGCTTGTCCCGATGCCAGATGTCCTGATGACAGTCTCACAACCTGGACCTATTGACCAGCCTTTGCCTTTGGCCCCAGCGCTGTATCAGGTCCCGGCACCAAGGCCCCTTCATTCTTCTCAGCTGCCATCCCCTCCATAGGATGTCATGATGCCGAACCCCCAGCAATTCTATAATGATAGCGGGTCTGACCTTGATTCCCTCGCTGCTGGATCTGATGACGGGGATGTATTCCAGACTCACTTGTTGCTCCTTTTAATTGCTTTGGCATCGGTCCCTCCCCCCACTTCCCTGCTCCTGCCTTGTCCTGTTTTCTATCTCTGTGATGTCCCTCTCCAACCCATCTCTCCTACTTGTGCTGTTTCTATCCTCCGCCGCCACTTCTCCGTCCCTGGTTAGTAAAGGTGGAGCGACATGAATGTAGGGTGGTCGAGTTAGGTACGAAGATTTAGGTTGGCTATTGGTCTGGGTGGGGTCCAGTGCCAGGAAGAGGGGTCAAGGGGCAAGTGACAGCATTGAAGAGGGTCAACTAGGGGAATGTATTCAGATTAGGAGTATGTGGAGTGAGAACCATAGTAACTTTCCTGTTCTCTTGCCTTTGAATACCAATCTGATGCACTGGTTTGTTACTTCCATTAAGGCTTCCTTTAGATGCTTACACTGTTCTTCCACCCCTCCTGCCCCCATTCTCTCAAGAGCTCTTTGAGACCTCTCCCATTTCAGCAAAGTCAGCATTTTTGAAATCCAAAACCTTTGTCCTAGTATGACTTGAGTTAGTATCTATCCTTATGCTAAACTAAACTATATTGTGATTGTTGGATCCCAGTGTGGGGGGAGTTTTGAGAGAGTGAGATTAACCACCATGCTATATTAGGGTGCTATAGCACATGTTATCAAAGTGCATGTTTGGACAATTTGACAGTCGAACTGTGATTCTGTGGTGGCACAAATTATGAAGGTGCATGTTGTGCCAATTTGACAGTTGCATGTTATCAAGTTGCATGTGCCAATTTGATGGTCTAAGTGAAAATTTGTGATTGCGCATGTTATCAAGGTGCATGTTGTGCCAATTTTTCAGTCGCATGGAACATTTGTGATAGCGCATGTTATCAAGGTGCATGTTGTGCTAATTTGACGGTCGAAGTGAACTAGATGCTTCATTTACAGAAGAGGTGCAAAGAAGGAATTCCATTAAAAGGGTCAGTGAATGAACTTAAATGATTGTCCAGGCAACAATGGGCCAGTGAACCAAAAAGGAATATCACCTATCCCAACCGGGGATACTACAGTCACTTGAAAATTGGCCATCTAGGCAGAGAGCACTAGTCTTTCTAACCATCTTTAAAAAAAACAAATTTTCTGCACAGGTTTTCTTCTATTTGTTAACTAATTTTATTCCTTTATGTCACTATTAATATTATTATTATTATAATACTTCTTCAACAGTAATTTTTTCTTATGCACCATTACACTCTAATGTAGTCTGATGCACCAGCAGTATCTATCCACTATCGGTTTCTTATCTCATTACTGTATCTTTTTCATATTAACCTATTGTTGTTTCTCTTTCGCATGCCTGAACAGATGAGGACTCCTTCACCATCAGATAAGTATTTTTCTGCTGTCAACGTGTCATATATTAATAATTTATTAAGAACTATGGATCCTTTGTGACTCCATTCCTGTATTTTATTTTTCAGTACTGATGGACATCGTCCCTTCAAGATTCCTGCTTCAGACTCCACAGTATCCTGGTAAGACACTCTCCACATATTACTTGATTGTGTTTGGTATGGGAGGGGGTTGCATGGGATATGTGTCCTATAATCCCTGATTTTACTTCGAGAGGGCTCTTGCAGTAGGTAAGTAATCAATAATACCCAACAGGGTGGGCGGTATTGTGCTATACCAGACCGCTCAGGGCTGTAATGATGCCCAACCTGGAGGGTATTATTGCGCTTAGAAAATGGGCTATCTGTGGCACTTTTATATGGGATTAAAAAAAATTAAAGGCAAAATAAAAAAATAGGGTAAGAATTAAGTTTTTTTCTTTGTCCTATAAAGTAGTGCCACCCTTTCTGGGCTATTCCATCCCCTTTTGCCACTCTCCACAGAGCTTTTCTCTTGTTGTCATCTGTGCCAACCCTCACCCCCAGCATCAGCTCCTCCAGAACAATACAGTTTATTATAAAGTCCCCCCGTAGTCTCTTTACATCGCTGTTTAGTGAAAAAATGTTTTCTGCCCTACTTACGAGTCTTTTTCCCACCTCGGAACTTGCAACTGTTAGGCGCGCGGCCCTACATGACTCTAATGTAAAGTCACAAAATGGAGACCCAGAGGGATATTGTGGCACAGCATTGTTCTAAATGTTTCAGCCCCCACCACTTTCTCTGGCAGGATGTTCCACTTGTCCACCACCCATTCTGTGAAGAAATTCTTCCTCACGTTTTCTCTGAATCATCCTCCCTCCAACTTCATCCCATGCCCTCTAGTCCTGGAACATCTTTTTCGCTTAAAAATAGTGCATTCCTGCACCTTGTTCCTCCCTGTAAGATACTTGTATGTCTCTATCATATCCCCTCTCTCCCTCCTCTCCTACAAGGAGTACATGTTCAGTTGCTGGGGGCTCTGTCTGGACAGTTTCAAACTGAAACTGTCAGATTCTTTACTCCGCCTCACTGAACAGTCGCTCCGGAGATCTCTCCTTCAGCTCGGTTCATTTCTCAGTTCAAACGAGTTAATTTCGGTTCATTTAAACTGGCAAAAGTTCCTAAATTACCGCATTTCGGTTCAAAGCTCTATCTGGTAAACCGTAAGTACAGCTATCTTTTACATTTTAGGGCTGTTAGATTTTAAATTTGTTGTGATATGGAAGCCTGAAGTGTGACTCTTAACAGATCTGACTTTCTGCCATAATTCCACAACCCCCAGCTGCCCATTTGGAGGCCTGTAAACACAGATGCAGTGTGCTGGAGTGATCTGACAGTTGGGGGTGTAGGGCTCGCTTACGTGCCGACTTTCTCAGTGTGTTAGATATAGGAAAATCAGCAATAATCTGCCCCAATCCTGTGACCGGACATGTTGTCCTCCTCACCCCCCTTACAGAACCCGGAAAAGGCAGCAGCAATCCCTGGAAGCCCAATGTAAAGGAGCTCAAACATCTAGGGGCAGGTGTCCACTTCACGTGTCCACTTCTACTGTGCATTTTGTTATTAATCTCAGGGTGGGCGGTATATGCTATACCAGACCTTCCAGGGGCTATAACACCCTCCGCCTGTGGCATCAGGCCTCATTACACCCCTGGGTGGTCTGGTATAGCACAATACCGCCCACCCTGTTGGGTATTATGGCTTACATATTCACTCAGTTCCCAGCCAGCGTGAGAAATGTTATGCTATGAAAGTGTTCATCACCACATAGGTTGCACCATCTGGTGCTTCAATGGATGCTGCTGATAAAATCAGTTCATCATTTAAAAGATAATATATAATAATACATATTTTCACTCTCACTTCTACTTGTACAGTAGTTATTTGTTCATGTAATATACTGTTAGTATTATGACACAATATAAAACAAATGTAATCAGAAGAACTGAGAATTGAATTCACAAACATAAACAATACTTTGATGTATATGCTTTATTAATAAGACATAAAATTGGTTGCTTTTATCACTGAATTAAAATGTATGATGTGTTCTTGCAAATGTTTAAGGTCAATTTAATAACACTTATCCTGACTTGATCCCTTAGAGTTTTCGTGCATCATCTTCATTGGGACAGTATCCAAAATCAGAAGAGAACAATGGTTTATTTTTACATTTATCAGTTCACTGACACATAGACACTTTTGGAACGTTTGACTTTTGATGGATATAAGCTGTACTGTGAATTGTTGATCCTAACTTGATATATGTGAAGTTCTTCCTATGTTGTGATACTGCATATTGTATGGTTAATTAAAGTTGCAAGTTCAAAAACAAGAAAGGTTTCAATTTGGTGATTTTCTTGACTAGTAAGGAAATACACTATCTGTTTATAACCAGGTAACATCAGGAGGCATTACAACTCACTGGAGGGTGGTAACATGCAGAATGATGTTATACAGTCATAAACCTATAGTGATATATTGGGGGTTGACATTGTACACTAGTGAATGCTTAACTTGATGTTGCACCTGATACGGGATGGGATGTTTCTATTATCATATCACTGTGTCTTCCCGTATGTGTGAAAATGAGCTTGAGTATTCTGTTAATGATGTTACATGTAACTCTTCGAATATAACTTATTTTTTTTGTCTTTCAGGTTGATTCCTTGCAGTATATTTGACATAATTCATCAGAACATAGAATATTTTGTGGTACGTTTGAAAATATAAATCAGTGCACAGTGGGGAGTTGGGGAGTAGGGTTTATTGAGCCAAATTGTTATTCATAAGGGCTTCAGTTTTCATATTATTGTTAGAATCACCCCACAGAGATAACTTGGAACAATGATGTGTTTTTTTTTTGTTTTGTTTTTTTTCTCTACACCTGACAGAACAATCATCATGGCAAAAAAAATGACTGCATTGGATGTTTTGGCCGAGATCCAGATGTGTAGTGAGTCCGATTTCTCCGAATCGCATAGTGAAGAGGATGTTGAAGAAAGATTGTACAATCTGGATCTGGTGGAAGTGAGGAATGAGTCTTCTGAAGATGAAGAAGTTACTGATCAAGATTACATGCCGGATGTGGAGCAGGAAGATCATGAAGAGACCCCCACAACATCAGTAGGTGCAATGCCCAAGAAGACACGTGGTAAAAGGGCTCGGTCATCAGCAGAACAAAGCGTTAGAAGAGAAGACGAATGAGAAGAAGTGACAACAACAAGTGACAATGGACATCTATTCACTGCAACTTCAGGTCTCCAAGTACCAGTCCCAGAAAGTCCACTTGGATTTGTACAACTGTTTTGCCTGATGGATGAAGATTTGGAGCTTATTGCAAGGGAAACAAATAGATATGCCGATGATTTCTTTCTGGCACATCCAATTGATGATTTGCCACCACATTCAAGGGCCAGGGCTTGGAAGATGACTGACAAAGAAGAACTGAAGAGGTTTTTTGCATTATACATTGCGATGGGACTGGTAGTGAAGAGCAGTAAAGATGAATACTGGGGATTGGATGAAGTCACCTACACACCATTCTGGGACAGTGTGATGGCAAGGAACCGATTCAACCTGATTTTTTCTTTTCTCCACATGGCTGACAACTCGAATCGGAAGCCTAGAGGATGGAGGGATTTGATCAACTTTTTCACATTAGGGAGATACATGAGCGATTCCTGAAGAGATCACGAGAAACCTATCTTCCCGACCGGGACCTCTCCCTGGATGAAGGTATATGTCTGTGGAAGGGAAATCTAAGTTACAGAACATTTAATCCACAAAAACCAGTGAAGCACGGAATCAAGGTGTACACCTTATGTGAATCAAACTCGGGATACATATGCAACTGGCAATTCTATACAGGCAAAGTCGATGAGGAACAGAGCAAAGGACATACATACAGAGTTTGTTTTGATCTTGTTAGAGAAGAACTGCAGGGAAAGGCTACAGGATTTACACAGACAGATACTACACTGGACCTCAACTCTACACAGATCTATTTTTATCTGGAGTTGGTGCAACTGGAACTGTTATGCCCAACCGCAAGGGAATGCCTCCCAAAATAAAAGACATAAAGCTGAAGATGAAAGAAAAGGTTACATTCAGGAAGACACCAATGCTCTGTATGAAGTGGAGAGACAAGAGGACATATACATGCTGTCAACAACATCAAGTACTGAATTTGTTGATACCGAAGAAAGGATTGGAAGACTGGGGAGTCGATAAAAAACCAAAATGTATACTGGACTACAACAGATACATGGGTGGAGTGGACAAAATGATCAGCTGGCAGGTATTACAATTTTAACCGGCGATGCAGGAAGGTATGGCAGAAGGAGTTCTTTTATTTACTGAATGCCATGTTAATTCAGGGGTACATAATGTACAAGAAATTTTCCCCAGAAAGAAAGAAGATGACGCACTTGGAATTCCAATGAACTGTAGTTAAAGAACTTGTAACGACCAGCAAAAAAATAGATGATCTTCCACAGCATAGCCAAAAACGTCAATCGACAAAATTGGATCCATGCCAACGACTGCAAGAAAAGCACTTCCCATCAAAAATACCAAGAACACCAAAGAAGTTGTACCCTACCCGAAGATGTGTGGTGTGCACAAAGAAAGGGAAGCGTAAGGAATCGACCTACTGGTGTGCAGATTGCGGCAAGGGCCTGTGTGTAGATAAATGCTTCTCCGAATACCATTCAAAGATGAAATACGGGATGCCCGGATCACCGAATACAAGCGATAGCGACACAGAATAGTAAATCGCTTGACAGGCGCAGATTCCTAGTATCAAGATCGAGATGGTGGAAATAGTCAGCATTGCGTGTCCATTGGACACCATGGCATGTTTTATAGTTGCTGTTTCCCAGTGTGGGATGACATGGGGTGTCCTTTGGACTCCATGGAATGGTTAATTGGTATAGATTCCCAGTATCGGGACCGAGATGGCGGAGTGATTGAGATGTAGGATAGGTGGGAGATGCTGAGTGCTGCATCCTGGAATGGACTGCACAAGACTTCCCTCTATCATAGTCAGCATTGCGTGTCCATTGGACACCATGGCATGTTTTATAGTTGCTGTTTCCCAGTGTGGGATGACATGCGGTGTCCTTTGGACTCCATGGAATGGTTAATTGATATAGATTCCCGGTATCGAGACTGAGATGGCGGAGTGATCGAGATGTAAGATAGGTGGGAAATACCAAGTGCTGCATCCCGGAATGGACTGCACAAGACTTCCCTCTATCATAGTCAGCATTGCGTGTCCATTGGACACCATGGCATGTTTTATAGTTGCTGTTTCCCAGTGTGGGAAGCCATGGGGTGTCCATTGGACACCATGGAATGGTTAATTGGTGTAGATTCCCAGTATCGAGACTGAGATGGTGGAGTGATCGAGATGTAAGATAGGTGGGAAATACCAAGTGCTGCATCCTGGAATGGACTGCACAAGACTTCCCTCTATCATAGTCAGCATTGCGTGTCCATTGGACACCATGGCATGTTGGAAAGTTCAAACAGTGTGGGGAAGTATATACAGAATAGGGGCTACTGTGAAAATGTTTGTTGCATATTGTCTATGCTACTAGAAGGGGAAAAAGGGGGATTACAATGCCCCAGAAAGCTGTATCCAGGTTAGCCTTGTTACTAACAACCCTGTCCTCCAGGTGGAGGCTCCTGTGTCAGTACACATGCCCCTTAACCTGCAACTAGCCATGCAGGCAGGGGTAGTAGCCCTTGAGATAGTGCCACCTAGGGGATACACAAGTGTGGGATGACATGGGAAGGCTGAACAACATGTACTGCTTTATTCATGCTAGGTCATCAAACATGACTACTGCAAAATACCGTTCCTATTTGGTAACCATCAGTTTCTCAAACCACCAATCACATAATGTTTTCATGAGATCTTGTGCCGCAAATGCACAATTTTGCTCTAAGTGCCACTATTAGTAATCACTCTTGAATGTTTTTTATTTCCTGGAAGATACAGACATGTTGTCTTTTGCCAGCAAATGTCAGGAATTGAGCACTACTACCTGTCATAGATTGGATACACTCCGATGCTATAATATGTATGTTTTCTTAATTCAGATATGCAGGGTCCAGAGAAGACTGTATGGATCTGTGGACACTCCTTCGTGCATTGGGCAGGGATTCGGGAGTGGTCTCGAACTGGGGGACCAGTGTTGACCTTCGATACTCCAGTCAATGTTCGTTGGTTAGGTGAGAGGGGTATGCGTTGGGATCAACTGGTGCCAATGTTGCGACAGGAGTGCCTGAGGGGATCCAAACCAGATCTCATCGTCATCCACCTGGGAGGCAATGATTTAGGAATGAAGACATCAGTGATGCTGCTTCGGAAGATGAAGGAGGACATCACCTTGATCAAGCACCGAATGCCGAAAACCATGATCCTTTGGTCCCACATCATCCAGCGTCGGCAGTGGAGGAATGTTTCTGATACGAAGAAAATGGACAGAACAAGGAGAAAGATCAACACAGAGATGGGGGCATTCATGAGAGGATTATCAGCTGGCGTGGTCAAGCATGATGGCATCATGTCCCTCTTCCCAGAACTGTATCGGCAGGATGGTGTCCACTTAATGGATCAGGGAAGCAATATGTTCTGCAGTGACATCAAGAGGGCTGTAGCTCCAATACTATAAAGGTATGCAATTTATAGATGCAGTGGCGGGGGAATGTACACTATATAATCCAATGGACTATAACTTTCAGGTCATCATTGGTATAATGTCTTTAAATTCTGTGTTTCAGATTGGAGTATATAGGCTAAAAGTCTTTAAAAGCGAAGAACGTATACGGATATACGTTCCAAATGCCCTATCGACTGTCGCTCGGGTCATCTCTCCATATGACAATCACTGTAATCTATATACACAGTGCGTTGTACGAAATATGTCCCCTGGCTTCAGAAATACTCTTGCAACAGTCAGAATGGGAAATAAATTGGAATAATAAGTGCATAAGGTAGGTTACTACGTGATGTCACTAACGGTAAGTTACAGTTTAGCTTAGGTTTTGAGATGTGTGTATTGATGTACAGTATGTATTCATGTTTCAAAATTAATTCAGGGTTTGACCTCATGAAACTGCTAACAGTGTTAGTCCAGCTGGGTACCTCAACAGTGATTCACACTTGCTACCCATATCTAGCAAAAGGGGTGGTGTACTTTGTTTTTTTACCTTTATTTATTTATTTCTTTTTACCTTTGTCATACCAGGAAAGAAACACTGCAATGATGCTACATTACAACATTTTACATCTTGACTTCCTAAGATACTACTCAACTGATACTTTCTGGGATTACGGTAAGAGACAAACTAGTTTGTCTAACAGGCTATGGAAACCTTGCGGTGTTAACATAAATAGCCTTGTAGACCTACTAGTACACATTGCACCACAACAAACTTCACCTTCACCGTCTCATCAGTTGGAATGAATTATAATGCATGGACTAGTTCTGAACACTCCAAGAGATGACTTCATGTGAGGGTGAGTTACATTACTTTGGTTAAATTAAATATCACAGAGTATGTAAAATGTTGATGCAATGGTGTAGCATGGGTAAGATCAGACAGTTTTTATCTACAGGTCACAAGCCTGAAGACGATATATAGAATTTAGAATAGGAAAGGATAGGGTTTTCTCCACAGGTTTTAGAATAGGGAAAGGATAGGGTTTTTCTCCACAGGTTTTAGAATAGAGAAAGAATATGTTTTTTCTACACAGGTTTTAGAACAGGGAAAGTATAGGGTTTTTCTCCACAGGTTTTTTGAATAGGGAAATGTTAGGATTTTTATCCACAAGTTTAAAAATAGGGAAAGGATAGGTTTTTCTCCACGTTTTTGAAACGGGAAAGGATAGGATTTTTCTCCACAGGTTTTTGAATAGGGAAAGGATAGGGTTGTTCTCCACACATTTTTGAATAGGGAAAGGATAGGGTTTTTCTCCATAGGTTTTAGAATAGGGAAAGAATAGGAATTTTCTCCACAGGTTTTAGAATAGGGAACGGAGAGGGTTTTTTGCCACGTTTCTGGCATTACCATGTCTGATGGAATGCTCTTTGTGTATGATGATCCATACACTTGAAAAAGTTTTGCATCAGTGAAATGTGGAACACTGATGGTAAATGCTAATGGTAATAAAAAATAGTAAACTATTTTGGTTTCTTTCATACTGTATAGTACACTATATAAGATACTGTATGGTGGTCTAAATACACACCACTTTCGTTAACACCTTACTTAATTTGCTGTCCTCACTGTAACCGTGAGATACTGAAGAAACTAGGTCCATTTTCTATTAATTTTATAAAACTTATGGGTGATGTATATCTTGTATTTCATCTTTGAACCTTAGGGTGAAGGTGTATCATTGCTATGTATTGACAACCACCAACTATTTTATATAATGTATGGGGAAAAAATATCACAAAACATGGGACTAAGGCATAGTAGGATAGGGTAACATAAGAAAAATGTGTTAATTATATAAGGGCAATACAGTGATCTAAAGCATAATAGTATAAGGTAATACTAGATAGGTTTTTCCACTGTTCACATGCATAAATGCTGGAGATAGATATAGGAAAAGACAGATCTTACTTCGAGAGGGTTCCATCAGGAGGTCATCACATATTGGGCTTGCACCACCTGGCATCGGGCCACACGGCAGACTTTTCTAGCAATACCTGAAGGGGGACCACCCGCCCAACGTCACGTGACCAACAGAACCCCTTCCAGTGCCAGGTTAGGTTGTACCGGTTTTTCTCCACAGGTTTTTTGAATAGGGAAAGGGTAGGGTTTTTCTCCACAGGTTTTAGAATAGGGAAAGGATAGGGTTTTTCTCCACAGGTTTTTTGAATAGGGAAAGGTTAGGGTTTTTCTCCACAGGTTTTAGAATAGGGAGAGGATAGGTTTTTTCTCCACAGGTTTTTGAAAGGGGAAAGGATAGGACTTTTCTACACAGGTTTTAGAATAGAGAAAGGGTAGGGTTTTTCTCCACAGGTTTTAGAATAGGGAAAGGATAGGAGTTTTCTCCAAAGGTTTTTGAAAAGGGAAAGGATTGGATTTTTCTCCACAGGTTTTAGTACAGGGAAAGGATAGGGTTGTTCTCCACACATTTTTGAATAGGGAAAGGATAGGGTTTTTCTCCACAGGTTTTAGAATAGGGAAAGAATAGGGATTTTCTCCACAGGTTTTAGAATAGGGAACGGAGAGGGTTTTTTGCCACGTTTCTGGCATTACCATGTCTGATGGAATGCTCTTTGTGTATGATAATCTATACACTTGAAAAAGTGTTGCATCGGTGAAATGTGGACAACTGATGGTAAATGCTAATGGTAATAAAAAATAGTAAACTATTTTGGTTTCTTTCCTACTGTATAGTACACTATATAAGATACTGTATGGTGGCCTAAATACACACCACTTTCGTTAACACCTTCCTTAATTTGCTGTTCTCACTGTAACCATGAGATACTGAAGAAACTAGGTCCATTTTCTATTAATTATATAAAACTCATGGGTGACGTATATCTTGTATTTCATCTGTGAACCTTAGGGTGAAGGTGTATCATTGCTGTGCATTGACAACCACCAACTATTTTATATAATGTATGGGGAAAAAATATCACAAAACATGGGACTAAGGCATAGTAGGATAGGGTGACATAAAAAAAATTTGTTAATTTTCCAAGGGCTATACAGTGAACTAAAACATATAGTAAAAGGTAATACTAGATAATGTTTTTGCACTGTTCACATGCATAAAGGCTGGAGGCTGGAGATAGATATAGGAAAAGACAGATCTTACTTGAGAGGGTTCCATCAGGAGGTCATCACATATAGGACTTGGACCACCTGACATCGGGCACATAGGCAGACTTTTCTAGCAATACCTGAAGGGGACCACCACCAATGTCACTTGACCAACAGAACCCTTCCAGTGCCAGGTTAGGTTGTGCCAGTTACAATGTTAGTGACCCTGCAGTGGGCTGTCTTGGTGCCGGACCTTCCCCCATCTATATAATGGCAGGTCCAACGTGGATTCATCTGATGCCAGGTCTGACATTGGGGGGCTTATAATCAACCATGAACTGTCCCATATTACCCTTTTGGGTATCCAAGGGATCCCTACCTAGGGTGCTCCACTCCAGAATGGAGTCATTTGGGGCAGTTCTACCCTGGATTTTGCCCTTACTCCAACTACATGGGGTTTCAAGGGTAATATCCACCACTGGACACCCCTCCTCCTCCTCCCCAGTCTCAACAGGATCCACCTCCCAAACCCCTGGCTACTTCAGATTTCAAGACCCTGATTCACTCTTGGTGGCAGGGGACCAGGTCAGAACTGGTTTCAGATCTGGAAACTAGGCTCCTGCAACTACAGATTCCTATGTCTCCTTCCCTGATCAGCTATCTTGCAACTGTCAATGTCTCAGAGAAGACTCGGCAGGACGTTTCCCTACCAGACTTTAGACACCGTCCTGTCAAGGATAGTGGACTTCATGATGTGTTATATAATAGGGAAAGGATAGGCTTTTTGTCCACAGATTTTAGAACAGGGAAAGGGTAGGGTTTTCTCCACAGGTTTTAGAATAGGGAAAGGATAGGGTTTTTCTCCACAGGTATTTTGAATAGGAAAAGGGTAGGGTTTTTCTCCACAGGTTTTAGAATAGAAGTAGTTTGATACAGAATATGATCGAACGGTACCCACCATCTTATTTTGGTCATGTGACCCAGGGGATGTAGTTATGGGTACAGTCTGGGCCTTCATTTACTCATTCACTTCCCTAACATGTAAAACAAGCTGCTTTTTCCTTTTCCTTTTTGAATTTATCGGCTTGTACCTCATGATGCAATAGGTGGACACCCCATTGACATGATTGGGCATACCATGGGTGGTTGGATATGGCACCTCTTCTTTCTGCAGTTGGGTCTTTAATGAGAAATTAGGGATCAGAAATTTCATCCAAGCACCTGCAGATGTAAGAAAAGGTGTAATGCCTTGACATTTACCCCTTTTATAATATAGTTATCCCTACAAATGTGTAACAGAAGCAGTTTGACAGAAAATGATTGAACAGTAGCCGCCATCTTAGTTTCGGTCATGTGATCAAGGGGATGTAGATATGGGTACAGTCTGGGCCTTGATTTACTCATTCGCTTCCTCATCATGTAAAACAGGCTACAACTTACTTTTACTTTCTGAATTTATTTGTATGCAACCCATAATGCAATAGGTGTGACCCTCATGTGCCAGCATGGCCTTCCTTAGGTGGTTGGGTATGGCTCCCCAGCTATATGGTGGTGGGTCTATAATGTGAAATTAGTGATCATAAATTTCATCCAAGCCCCTGCAGATGTAAAAAAAATGTGTAATCCATTGACATTTACCACTTTTATAATGTAGTTATCACAATAAATGTATAACAGAAGCAGTTTGGTACAGAAAATGATCAAATGGTAGCCGCCATCTTGTTTTTGGTCATGTGACGAAGGGGATGTAGCTATGGGTACAGTCTGGGCCTTAATTTACCATTCTCTTCCTGTCATGTAAAACGAGCTACTTTTACTTTTACTTTTTGAATTTATTGGCATGCACCCCATAATGCAATAGGTGGACACCCCATTGGCCAGCATGGGCATACCATGGGTGGTTGGGTATGGCACCCCAACTATCTGCAAGTGGGTCTGTAATGTGAGATTAGGGATCAGAAAATTCATCCATGTCCCGACAGATGTAAGAAAAGGTGTAATCTATTGACATTTACCACTTTTATAATGTAGCTTTCCCTACAAACGTGTAACAGAAGCAGTTTGATACAGAAAATGATTGAACGGTAGCCACCATCTTGTTTTTGGTCATGTGACCCAGGGGATGTAGCTTTGGGTACATTCTGGGCATTGATTTACTCATTCACTTCCCTGTCATGTAAAACAGGCTACTTTTTACTTTTATTTTTTGAATTTATTGGCATCCACCCCATAATGCAATAGGTGGACACCCCATTGGCCAGCATGGACATACCATGGGTGGTTGGGTATAGCACCCCGGCTATCTGCATGTGGGTCTGTAATGAAAAATTAAGGATCAGAAAAATCATTCAAGCCCCTGCAGATGTAAGAAAATGTGTAATCCATTGGCATTTACCACTTTTATAATGTTGTTATCCCTGCAAATGTGTAACAGAAGCAGTTTGATACAGAAAATGTTTGAATGGTGTCAGCCATCTTGTTTTTGGTCATGTGACCCAGGGGATGTAGCTATGGGTACAGTCTGGGCCTTGACTTACTCATTCACTTCCCTGTCATGTAAAACAGGCTACTTTTTACTTTTACTTTTTGAATTTATTGGCATGCACCCCATAATTCAATAGGTGGACACCCCATTGGCCAGCATGGACATACCGGGGTGGTTGGGTATGGCACTCTGGCTATTTGCAAATGGGTCTGTAATGTGAAATAAGGGATCAGAAAATTCAACCAGGCCCCTGCAGATGTAAGAAAAGGTGTAATCCATTGACATTTACCACTTTTATAATGTAGTTATCAAAATAAATGTGTAACAGAAGCAGTTTGATACAGAAAATGATGCAACGGTAGCTGCCATCTTGTTTTTGGTCATGTGACCCAGCGGATGTAGCTATGGGTACAATCTGGGCTTTGATTTACTCATTCACTTCTCTGTCATGTAAAACAGGCTACTTTTTACTTTTACTTTTTGAATTTATTGGGATGCACCCAATAATGCAATAGGTGGACACCCCATTGGCCAGCATGGGCATACCAAGGGTGGTTGGTTATGGCACCCCAGCTATCTGCAAGTGGGTCTGTAATGTGAAATTAGGGATCAGAAAATTTATCCAAGCCCCTGCAGATGTATGAAAATGAGTAATCCATTGACATTTACCAATTTTATAATGTTGTTATCCCTACAAACATGTAACAGAAGCAGTTTGATACAGAAAATGTTTGAATGGTGTCAGCCATCTTTTTGGTCATGTGACCCAGGGATGTAGCTATGGTACAGTCTGTGCCTTAATTTACTCATTCACTTACCTGTCATGTAAAACAGGCTACATCTTACTTTTCCTTTCTCAATTTATTGGAATGTAACCCATAATGCAATAGGTGGACACCCCATTGGTCAACATGGGTATACCAGGGGTGGTTGGGTATGGCACCCCAGATATATGCTGGTGGGTCTATAAAGTAAAATTAGTGATCATAAATTTCATCCAAGCCTCGGCAGATGTAAGAAAAGGTGTAATCCATTGACATTTACGACTTTTATGATGTAGTTATCACAATAAATGTGTAACAGAAGCAGTTTGATACAGAAAATGATTAAACAGTAGCCGCCATCTTGTTTTTGGTCATGTGACCCAGGGGATGTAGCTATGGGTACAGTCTGGGCCTCGATTTACTCATTCACTTCTCTGTCATGTAAAACGGGCTACTTTTTACTTTTACTTTTTGAATTTATTGGCATGCACCCCATAATGCAATAGGTGGACACCCCATTGGCCAGCATGGGCATTCCATGGGTGGTTGGGTATGGCAACCCGGCTATCGGCAGGTTGGTCAGTAATGTGAAATTAGGGATCAGAAGATTCATCCAAGCCCCAACAGATGTAAGAAAAGGTGTAATCCATTGACATTTATTACTTTTATAATGTAGTTATCCCTACAAATGTGTAACAGAAGCCGTTTGATACAGAAAATGATTGAACGGTAGCCACCATCTTGTTTTTGGTCATGTGACCCAGAGGATGTAGCTATGGGTACAGTCTGGGCCTTGACTTACTCATTAATTTCCCTGTCATGTAAAACAGGCTACTTTTTACTTTTACTTTTTGAATTTATTGGCATGCACCACATAATACAATAGGTGGACACCCCAGTGGCCAGCATGGACATATCAGGGGTGGTTGGGTATGGCACCCTGGCTATTTGCAAATGGGTCTGTAATGTGAAATTAGGGATCAGAAAATTCATCCAAGCCCCTGCAGATGTAAGAAAATGTGTAATCCATTGACATTTACCACTTTTATAATGTTGTTATCCCTACAAACGTGTAACAGAAGCAGTTTGATACAGAAAATGTTTGAATGGTGTCAGCCATCTTGTTTTTGGTCATGTGACCCAGGGGATGTAGCTATGGGTACAATCTGATCTTTGATTTACTCATTAACTTCCCCTTCATGTAAAACAGGATACATCTTACTTTTCCTTTCTCAGTTTATTGGCATGTAACCCATAATGCAATAGGTGGACACCCCCTTGGCCAGCTTGGACATAACTGGGGTGGTTAGATATGGCACCCCAGCTGTCTGAGGTGGGTCTGTAATGTGAAATTAGGGATCAGAAATTTCATCCAAGCCCCTGCAGATGTAAGAAAAGTTGTAATCCATTGAGATTTACCAGTTTTATAATGTAGTTCTCCCTACAAACATGTAACAGAAGCAGTTTGATACAGAAAATTATCAAATGGTAGCTGCCATCTTGTTTTTGGTCATGTGACCTAGGGATGTAGATATGGGTACAGTCTGGGCCTTGATTTACTCATTCACTTCTCTGTCATGTAAAACAGGCTACTTTTACTTTTTACTTTTTGAATTTATTGGCATGCACCCACAATGCAATAGGTGGATACCCCATTGGCCAGCATGGGCATACCGGGGTGGTTGGTTATGGCACCCCGGCTATCTGCAAGCGGGTCTGTAATGTGAAATTAGGGATCAGAAAATTCATCCAAGCCCCTACAGAAGTAAGAAAATGTGTTATCCATTGACATTCACCACTTTTATGATGTTGTTATCCCTACAAATGTGCAACAGAAGCAGTTTGATACAGAAAATGTTTGAATGGTGTCGCCATCTTGTTTTTGGTCATGTGATCCAGCGGATGTAGCTATGGGTACAGTCTGTGCCTTGATTTACTCATTCACTTCCCCGTCATGTAAAACAGGCTACATCTTACTTTTCCTTTCTCAATTTATTGGAATGTAACCCATAATGCAATATGTGTACACCCCATTGGTCAACATGGGTATACCAGGGGTGGTTGGGTATGGCACCCCAGCTATATGCTGGTGGGTCTATAAAGTAAAATTAGTGATCATAAATGTCATCCAAGCCCCAGCAGATGTAAGAAAGGTGTAATCCATTGACATTTACCACTTTTATAATGTAGTTATCACAATAAGTGTAAGAGAAGCAGTTTGATACAGAAAATGATTGAATGGTAGCTGCCATCTTGTTTTTGGTCATGTGACCACGCGGATTTAGCTATGGGTACAGTCTGGGCGCTGATTTACTCAATCACTTCTCTGTCATGTAAAACAGGCTACTTTTACTATTCCTTTTGAATTTATTGGCATGCACCCATAATGTAATAGGTGGTCACTTCATTGGCCAGCATGGACATACCAGGGTGGTTGGGTATGGCACCTGCCATCTGCAAGTGGGTCTGTAATGTGAAATTAGGGATCAGAAATTTCATCCAAGCCACCGCTGCCATAAGAAAGGGTGTAATCCATTGACATTTACCACTTTTATGATCTAGTAATCTCAATAAATGAGTCATAAGCATTTTGACACAGAAAATGGCTGGATGGTGTCAGCCATCTTGTTTTTGGTCATGTGGCCTTGGGTAGGTAGCTATAGGTGTAATCTGGCCCTTGATTTACTCATTCACTTCCCTATCATGTGAAACCGGCTACTTCTTACTTTTTCTTAATGGATTTTGTGACGTGTACCCCATAATCCAATAGGTACCCTCATAGGCCAGCATGGCCCTACCATAGGTGGTCCGTCTGGGTCACTCATAATCTGTAGGTAAGAAACCAATGTGAAATTTGTGTTTATATAAAGAATTTGTAGCCTGAAAGTGAAAATTAGTTACAGTTTAGACAACAATTTTTATCAGTGATGCAACCGATCTTAACGCTTTACAAACTTAATATTTTTTTCGAATACAAATTCGCAAAAACAGTCGAAATTTCACTAAATAAACATATATATCTCCAAATGTCTTTGTTGGAAATGTTATATTTTCACTTTGAATTATAGTTGTCTTAGTTTCTTACTACCCTGACAAAAAAAGTTTACCAGGGAATTAAGAAAAATTATGTAATAACGTCATAACCGATAAGTGTACAAACCCAGTGAAAAAACCTCTGGCAGCAGGGATATGCAATTTTCAGAAAAACCTTGGCAGTGTAAGGGTTAAAGGAAAAAACGACAATTTAGGACTTTTTTCTGTTTTTTTCCATTAAGAAAACTATCTCCACATGTGTGGGAGCAGTAAATGATTTAAATTCCAGCGACTGCAAGCAGATAGCACTCAGCGCAGAGGCATTCCCACTGTACCTGCTGCACGGTTTCACTGTGTAAAACGCCGGTCCCTTTAAACGCCGGTTCCTTTACTTTCCAGCTGCGAGTCTCAGGGTATTGTTTCTGGTTCCAGGGAGGGAGTCCATTCCGTCTCAACCACCGCACCCACGAGGGGAGCCTGGCTGCCTACGATTCTGCTGCACGGTTTCACTGTGTAAAATGCCGGTCCCTTTACTTTCCAGTCACGAGTCTCAGGGTATTGTTTCTGGCTCCGGGAAGGGAGTCCGTTCCCTCTCGACCACCGCACCCATGAGGGGAGCCTGGCTGCTTACGATTCTGCTGCACGGTTTCACTGTGTAAAACGCCGGTCCCTTTACTTTCCAGCCGCGAGTCTCAGGGTAATGTTTCTGGCTCTGGGGAGGGAGTCCATTCCCTCTCGACCACCGCACCCACGAGGGAAGCCTGGCTGCTTGCGATTCTTCTGCATGGTTTCACTGTGTAAAACGCTGGTCCCTTTAAAAGCCGGTCCCTTTACTTTCCAGCCGCGAGCCTCAGGGTTTTGTTTCTGGCTCTGGGGAGGGAGTCCGTTCCCTCTCAACCACCACACCCACGAAGGGAGCCTGGCTGCTTGCGATTCTGCTGCACGGTTTCACTGTGTAAAACGCCGGTCCCTTTACTTTCCAGCCACGAGTCTCAGGGTATTGTTTCTGGCTCCAGGAAGGGAGTCCGTTCCCTCTCGACCACCGCACCCATGAGGGGAGCCTGGCTGCTTGCGATTCTGCTGCACGGTTTCACTGTGTAAAATGCCGGTCCTTTTACTTTCCAGCCGTGAGTCTCAGGGTATTGTTTCTGGCTCTGGGGAGGGAGTCCATTCCCTCTCGACCACCACACCCACCAGGGGAGCCCGGCTGCTTGCGATTCTGCTGCACGGTTTCACTGCGTAAAACGCCGGTCCCTTTAAACGCCGATCCCTTTACTTTCCAGCCATGAGTCTCAGGGTATTGTTTCTGGCTCCGGGGAGGGAGTCCGTTCCCTCTCGACCACCGCACCCACGAGGGGAGCCTGGCTGCTTGCGATTCTGCCGTTAAGATCTAATGGCTTTTATTGCCATATAATTTTGGATGCGAAATTCCTGATTATCAATAAGATGTAAACAGGAGTCCAGATCAAGTCTAGCTCCTAGGATTGATCCAAAGCAATCATCATAACATTCTGTAGGGCCTCACTACCCTTCTGGACAATGAACATGTCTTTTAGGACTTTAGAGTGAATTCCACAGGATGCAATTAAATCGTGTGGGCATGTGAGGTGTTCTGCCTCAACAATCTGTTTAAGATTACGTCACTGGTCCTTATATGCAATAAAATGTACAGTTTGGGCTTGTAAGAAGACCCATACTTTTAAAAGGAATAATAAGCATGAAAGCAAGCATCTCTCTCTCTCTGGAACCTAAAAGAAAAGAGAAAAGGAAAAACATAGTTAGTTTAGTACTATTATTTAGGAATATGCCAGATGTTAACTGGAGTGCAATTGCAGCAGCCACTTTTAAGAGTGGGGTTATTCTAGATGCCCTACAGAGGGCATACCTTAGACAACTAGTATTGGAGCCCACTCGAGAGGGAACAATCTTAGACCTGGTTCTCTCAAATGGAGACGAAGAGAGGATCACAGATGTAGAAGTGGGTAGCCATCTGGGAACTAGCGACCATCGAACAGTATGGTTCACAATAAACACAGCAATAGAGTCAAGCCATACAAAGACAAAGGTACTGGATTTTAGGAGGGCTGACTTTGCCAAAATGGGTGAGTGCCTAAGGAATGCACTAGCAAATGGGCAGGCAGGAGGGGTGGAAGAACAATGGGGAATAATAAAAACTGCCATCACAGAGGTAACAAGCCTTTGTGTAAAGCAAATAAACAAAACGAAATGAGGTAAGAAACCACTATGGTTCTCAAAGGAAGTGGCAGTGAAGGTTCAAGAGAAAAAGAAAGCATTCAGGAAGTACAAGGAATCACAGAAGGAACAGGACAGAGAACTGTATCAGTTAAAGCAAAAGGAAGCTGGGAAGGCAGTCAGAACAGCAAAGGACCAAACCGAGGAAAAGATAGCCAACTCAGTTAAGAAGGGGGATAAAACCTTTCATAGGTACATCAGGGAGCGAAGGAAGACCAAGGGAGGGATAGTGAGGCTTAATAAAGGGAGGAGGGTGGGCAGAGGGTGACTGTGAAAAGGCAGAGATACTAAACAAATATTTTTGCTCAGTATTTACAAAGGAAGAGGGGGAGGTACCTAAAACAAACAGTAGAAACACTCTGGATACAGAAGTTGATACCAGCCCATTTACAGAAGAAAGGGTTCTGAAAGAACTCTTGAAACTGAAGGTGGACAAAGCAATGGGGCCTGATGGGATTCATTCCAGAATTCTAAAGAACTAAGGGTAGAACTAGTGACACCACTGACTACCCTCTTTAACAAATCATGGGAGGATGGGGTGGTACCCGAGGACTGGAGGAGGGCAGATGTGATTCCCTTCACAAAAGTGGAGCAAGGCAGAAGCAGGAAACTACAGGCCTGTTAGTTTAACCTCAGTGGTAGGAAAATGATGGAATCACTTCTGAAGGAAAGAATTGTTGAGTATCTAGAGGCCAGAGGGCATAGGACCCAAGGCAGCATGGATTCACAGCGGGAAGGTCATGCCAGACAAATCTGATAGATTTCTTTGACTGGATGACCAAAGTAGTTGATCAGGGAGGGGCTGTGGACATGGCCTACCTAGACTTTAGCAAGGCATTTGACACAGTCCCCACAAAGATTAATAACAAAGTTAGCCAGCCTGGGAGTGGGTCCCAAGATGACAGCCTGGGTAAAGTGTGGCTGGAGAATAGGTCATAGAGAGTAATAGTAAATGGAGTCCACTCTGAAAAAGGGGGTTAATAGTGGGGCACCGCAGGGTTCAGTATTAGGACCGGTCCTCTTCATTGTCTTTATAAGCGACATTGCAGAGGGACTGGAAGGAAAAGTATGTCTCTTTGCAGATGACACAAAGATCTGCAACAGAGTTGATGCATAAGGTGGAGTGGAAAGGATGAGAAGGGACTTGGCAAGGTTAGAGGAATGGTCAAATGTATGGCAGCTTAGATTCAATGCTAAGAAGTGCAAGGTAATGCACCTGGGAAACAAAAACCCAGGGGAAGAGTACACAATGGGGGGTGAGCTACTAACAACAACAAAAATGGAAAGGGACCTGGGGTAGTCATATCAGATGACCTAAAGGTGGGCAAGCAATGTGAGAGGGCAGCAAGGAGGGCTGGGGGGATACTGGGATGCATAGGAAGAGGCATCACCAGTAGAAAACAGGAAGTTATTATCCCTCTGTACAGACAGCTAGTGAGACCCCATCTGGAGTACTGCGTGCAGTTCTGGAGACCCAATCTCCACAAAGACATAGACAGGATGGAAGCTGTCCAGAGGAGGGCAACTAAAATGGTGCAGGGTCTGCACGGAAGACATGTGAGAGAGACTCAGGAGCTTAATATGTATAGCCTCGAGGAAAGGAGGAGAGGGAGGACATGATAGAAACTTTCAAGTACCTCAAGGGAATCAACAAAGTCCAAGAGGGTAGCATCTTTCAAAAAAAGAGGTGTGCAAGAACAAGGGGGCACAATTTGAAGATAGAAGGGGGGCAGCTCAGAGGTAATTTAAGGAAGTATTTTTTCACAGAGAGGGTTGTGGATATATGGAACAGCCTTCCAGAGGAGGTTGTGGAGTCAAAAACAGTGGTGGAATTCAAGCATGCATGGGACAGTCATAAGGCAATTCTAGGGGTTGGGGGTAGGAAGAAGTAAGCTGCTGGTTAACTAGGACCTGCAGCTTATCCATCAGGTAGGGAAATGGGCAGACTGGGTGGGCCAAGCGGTCCTTATCTGCCGTCAAATTCTATGTTTCTATGTTTCTATGTATTCCACACATTGGGGTATGGAAAAGTAATTTAATCTCCTTTAAACAGGTTCATTTGATTGGCATATAGCCATTTATCAATGACTGTTACAGTGAGGCAGTCTAACTTGGTAGACTGCTGGACTGAGTTTGTTTACAATGGGATAGGCCTGTTGCTGGGGCTTGCCCATATCTTATGAAGTAAATAAGTGTACCTTTTAGATGTCTTGTTTGAAATATTTAACATATTTATCTACTGATGGTCCATCAGCAGTGGCAGTACACAGGTCCAGAAATAAATGTTCTGGGAGTCTCATGGACCATCAGGTCATGATTTCAAACATGGGGTATATGCTGTGTACCTGCAGAGGGTGTCCGTCTTATTGCCATAAGGAGTAAAGGCAATAATTAATTCCAGTCCTTTTGGGTTTTCTGAACAAGTCTGGATAACATAACTTTGATCTGCCTGTTAGCACATTCCACCTGTCCTGATGACTGTGGATGGTAAGGGATATAAAACTTTTGTTTTATCCATAACAAATCCAGAATTTCCTGCATTATTTTGGCTATAAAGCCAGATCCCTGTAATCAGAATTTACCTTTAGGGGTAAAACCCTACCTGGTAAATAGCTGGTTTACCAAGACATTTGCAATCACTTGACTGTGTTGTTCTGTTTTGGGATAGCTTTAAACTGCTTGGAAAATAGGTTAGTGATCACTAGTGCAAATTAGTTGTTCTTAGTGGTTGGCATAGGGCCAATGTAGTCAAACTGGATATGGTTCCTGGGGCTTTTTGCCTCTGGGATAACAATGCATTTGTCCTAGCTGGTATAGGATTGTTCTGTGCACAGATCAAACAGTTACTAATGTAGTGTTCTACATTATTTCTCATGTGTGGACACGACAGAGGATTTCAGTCTGTCTAGGGTTTTTATTGACTCACTGGTGTCCACCAGTTGCAGTATCATGTACTCACTGCAGTAAATAAAATATACTCTCCTGTGTTCAGGAATTACCTGTAACTTTTCATGAGTGTTACAGCAGTGATGTTCCAAATGAGTAGGCCATCACTGGATAGGTAAATGTCATTTTCACTTTCTTATAAGAGCTATTTTCTGGAAGTTATTCCCCAGTTCCTTTATTAAGGAACCAATACACTGCCCTGTTAGATGCTCAGATGAGGGTCCTTCTGATGGAGCATAAAGAATATACATACAACATGAACTGGTTAGGTTTGTGTTGTACACAAACAAGTCACTGTATTTCACAACGATACTACAGAGTACTGGAACAGAAGTTTGTCTTCTGCCAAAGGAATTCAGTTTAGAGAGAAACAGTCCCAATTAGAAACTATAATAAAAATCATTATATCTGCAGTGCTTTCTGTAATTATCTCAAGGACATTTCTTGAAGCGGGCAGAACTTAACCCTCTCATGGAGTGCTAGTATCATTTTACGTATGGAAAAATCTTTTTATTCCTTTCTTAACACAAGCTGTGTCTTTCTCAAGGATGTTCCTGCTCTCTAAACCATTCTCAAATATTTGTGGTAATTAGGAGACTCCTCGCCTCCCTGCTTTTCATTTTATTTGCCAGCCATGTTTAAACATAGCCTGAAAATCATACATGTACGATGATGCAATTACTAGCCTTGCACACTCTGTCATCTCCAGAGTGTAAAATAATTCCAAACCCTGCTATCTGACACTCGTTGGTATGTGTGGCTGAGTCATCAGTCAAAGCATGACACACAGTGGTGTCTTTTAACACTTTCTGAGGTTCTGTCAGAAAGGGCACTGGGACAGGTAGGTCAGTGGGTTGGAGTGAACAATCATGGGTCTCTCGTGCAAACTGTAGGCTGTGAGCCAACAAGGATGGAGTTTTGATAGGAAGGACAGTGATGTCATGATCCTGTAAAATGAGAGACCAGTGTGTAAGTCTGGCATTGGATACAGAGTCATCTTTCACTCTGTCTGACAACAGAAAGTTAGTTGGCAAATGATTGGAATGCAGTACAATGGGTGCATATCCAGTGATGTACATAAAGTATCTCACTGCCCAGTATGTAGCCAAAAGATTCCTTTCACAAAGGTTGTATTTCAGCTCCACTGGGGCAAGCATCTGTGATGCATAAGTAATGGGTCTGATGTGTCCATTGTATGTTTGAGCTAAAACTGCTGAGATTGCTACATCTGATGTGACAGTTTCAAAATAATGCCCTAAAACTGTGTTAGGATTAACCAATGCTAGGGCCATGGTCAGTGATTCCAAAAGAAAAGACAATGATATCAGTATTAGGATACCTTGTACCTTCTTACCTGTAGTGTCTGCCATCGCAGTCACAGTATGGGATGATTCAGGTGTCACTGATGGAGGTTGTTCTGCATCACATGCAGGCAGTGCTGGCACTATCAAGGGTGCCTGCACAGTGGAAAAAAGTGGTGTGCAAGCTGCACATAGTTCTCCAGCTATGGATTGTGGTTCAGTAGCCATCAGAGGTGGAGAAAGTAGTGCTGAGACAGCTGTCAGCTCAGGTTCAGAAATCAAACCTGTAACCCTTGCCCCCAACGTGGCCTGTGATGCTGAAAATATCACAGCCACGGGGCTTTCAGAATCAGGGTTGTCCCTTCCCCCATCAAATGTAAAGTGGGTTTCCACACCGGAATGTTGCTGGATGGTAGCAACATTGTTTTTAATGTTGCAGCTCAAGGTATTAATGCACTGCATAGGAAAAGCAGTATGTTCAGTCTTCTCAGCTGATGTTACATCGCACAGGAAATGAAAACAACTTTTCATGTAATTAACTTCAATGTGTTTTTTATCCAAGGACACTCAAATACCATAAACATTGCTAATCAAGTAAACATTGTTAACAGCATCAGCTGTTTCTTTAGCATCAGACGCTGACTTCATGACAGATTGTGTGTCAACCTTATTCAAAAGTATGTCAACATAATTTTTAATGAGAATTTTCTGTCCCTCAGAAACACTAGTGTTACTGATAACATTATTAATCATGCCAAACAACTCTGGTTTGTTTTGTTTGGTTATGGCAGCAATCACAGGTCCCTGTGACTGTAGGATCGAATCTCCATGAGATGGTGGTCAGCCATTTTGGATTACCTCATGGGCATCATGGGTTACTTTGTCATGACCATCATCACATGACCATGAGCGGCCATCTTGGGGATGGTATGGGGATGCAACCTGGTCACATGTGTGTCCACCATTTTGAGACTCTAACAATTCTCCATTTTGTGAATCACTGAAAAACAAGTGGCTAGCCTTTGCTCTAGTCCACTCCACAGCATACTGTGAGTGTTCAAAATCAAACTCTTCATCATAAGAAGAGACAAGGCCTTTGGGCATTAAGTTAGTATGCCCTGCCAATACCTCTGGCTGATGGCGCAAGTTTGCTATATCTGACTTTTTACTCCTACATTCTAACTGCTCAGACACAGGAGTTAGCATGCTATTAATTGCTTTGTTTTCAGATTTCAAGACATTCCCATCTTGTAAAATGCTTTTTATTAAAAGAAACTGCATCATGATTTAGGTTCAAAACCAGTCTGCTGTAATTAAAACATACTGAATCATGCTGTACCGTCAAGGTCTGGTGTTGGAATACCAGCTTGTTAACTTTTTCAGTAATTACTTCAGACTTATCATCTCTAAGTTCCTTGTTTTCAAAATGGAAGGAATCAGTGTTACTAGCCAGAACACCATTAGTCTGAAAAACATTTTTTCTAAGTTTTGCCTTTTGAGCGTTATCTCTTAAGGCATGCAGGTCATGGCTTCCTTTCTCATTAAATAGAGACTCATTTTCTAGATGGACAACTTGTATCTTAGACAGTAGTCCAGCTATTTTTTCTGTATGAGAAGCCCTTTTCAGACTAATCTCCTGCTTGTAGGCAGAATTCTCCATTTTGCAAGCATCATACTCACTTTTCAAAACAGATATCTTATTTAGAACAGCATCAAAACAATTAAACAACGTTGCAATTAATAATCTTTTAGAATCATTGGTACCATTTTTCAGTTCCCCATAATGGGCAATGATATCTCTTAAATGACTATCATTGGATTCTGCTACTTTAGCAAAATCAAGCCAGCTACTGTTAGCAGTTTGGCTTGTTAAGGCATCCAGCCTCAACTCAGTACTGATATATTTAGACATGTCTTAAAATAAGAAACCCTTAGCTGTCTGTGGATCAAAAAAACTTTGCAATCAAAATTCATGAAAGCACGCAAACAGCCTTTGGCGTATGTGGACACTTAGATGAGTAAATACCCATCAGGATTTGAATCCACAAGAAGGCTAACTGTTTGTTTTGGATTCTTTATAGCTGTGTTCCCACAGAGAAAGAATAGGAAAAAAAATCAAAAATAAAACAACTCATTACACAGAAATTGAATATCTGCCAAGAGATTGTTTTGTCTGCACTGTGGAACACACAACTGACCGAAAAATTTTAAATGTTAGACACTTTCAGCTTGTTTTTACTGGGGATCTCTCGCCCAGTGTTTTAATTTACAGAGGAAATTAAAGTGAAACTTGGCAAAAACATCCAGACTCCATTTCGCGGTCGCCATTATGTCGTCTAAACACTCTTGGTGTGTAGGGTAAACAATAAAAATAATAATAATACAGATTCTTGTGTCTTGGAGTCTGCCAAGAAACATTCATAAACAAGCAAGGAGTACTAATAAAGTTTATTATGCTACTTATGCCAAGCATGTGACAAAGAAACTCACAAGGGAGATGGGTTTCTCACCACTCCTGAAGAATGTACATAATCTCAAGAATTATAGATCTTAGGTTCTCTAAGATCTTGTTCTATCTCTCCCCATGCTCCAGCTCTCTGCCCTTCTAGAGAAGCTACAGTAGTGTCTCGAGAGCACTACAATGGGTTGCAGACAGCTAAATACTACAGATAACAGCACAGCAACAGAGATTACAACATAGTTACAGATATGAGAAACAGTATGTTTTGGTCCTAAGTCATTCTCTATTGGATAATGACTTAGGAGATAGAATTACTAATGAGTATCATATGAGACAGAATATGCTTCCATTAGCATTATAGCTTAGACAAAAGAAATGCTGACTGGTTCAAATGACATGTGGCATTTCTTGCTTACATCAGTTGTGAAACATAAACATAACAAAGCCTTCTGTCTCTGTCAGCTTGCTTAGAGACAAAGAACTGCTGACAGGCCTATTGCATGGCATATCAGAGTGTAAAATACACTACATATAATTATATGAGAATATGAGTATACAATAATCACTGATGATCCCTCTGAGTCATCTTATCAGTGATAAGGTAGATAATATATGGAATATCTATAAAAGACAAAGTTAATCTAGATAAATGTATTATAGTGAGGTATAATATATCATGCATGCCAATATTAGCATATCTTAGCAGCAAAGCACATTCCTAGCACCCATGCTTATATGATTGGTGCTCATAACTATAGGTTAGTGCAAAATAGCAGTATCGAAGTACAAAAGACCAGAAATACAGTGTGAGGTGTATGTGAGGTGTATGTGGGACAATAGGGGGCATGACCTAATTGTAACAACACTACTGCCCCAGGTGTAGGCACCAAAACCTGTTCTGGTATTTTATTTGTATACTGCACCCAAAAGAACTTATGCCATCCCAAGGTAGGTAGGTATGTGAGGGGGCACTAGTGTGCGCATGAAAGAAGGGCCCCCCCTTACATACTTATGCTGTTTTTCAATAAGACATAGCACATTTTGTCACATCCCATGTTCTTGCTAAAGGTGTCCTCAGAATACCAGTTAAACCAAACCATTTCCTTGTCTATGTTATATCCTAAGCCTCAGGCCACAGAGCAGCTATTACTCAACATCATTTTAAGGTTATTATGACTCTCTGTTGCCATGTCTACAACGCAGCTTAGATCTTTGATAAGTACAGCTGCTTGTCTCTTTCTGGCTCCTCTTCTCAAGGTCATCCATCTTTAGATCAGTCCATGTCTTACTAGGCAGAACTACATATCTTTCATTACTGCATACTAGTGCACTGCCCTTCTCCTGAGGGTTTCACAGCACATTCTACCAAATTTGATTGTGTGAGAGGCCTTTCGGCACCATGCAATTCTGCTTAAAGTTGAACCAGCATAACATTCTGTGGTGATTTGCATATGCAGCCCATGATGCTTTGCATTGTGTGGGCATGTGTGATTTTGTACATTCTACCAAAGCTTAACCACTTGGGTGTCCACATCTTGATGTACAGTATTTCATGTTATGAAATTTGTAAGACTGCCACCTAAGCATCAACCACTCTTTTGCATCTCTTTCTATTTCAGTTTGCAGTTCAACAAAAGATTACAATTTTGATATAGTAGTCCTCAGTAAATTTCACCAGGGAAAAGAGGCAAATAGAGGAAGAAAACCTAGTTACCCACTGCCAATTTATGGTCTACACCTGCTTATTGTGAGGTTGTAGATGAATTCCATATCATTAGAAGACAATGTTAATCCACTGTAACCACATTCTGTCTAAGGGTATTCTTCCACAGACCCACACAATCCCTGCCTTTCTTCCTTCATTCTTCCTTAACTTGTGTGTGTTTGTGTGTGTTGGGGTGGGGTTGTGTCTTTTGAGATTTCTCTCCTCACCATCTGTTACAAAACCTGACAATTGGAGAGATCCAGTTGAAAGACATAGGGTGTGTTTGTCCAGCATGGTTCAAATAACTGAGCATCTAAGGAAATTTACACATGCATTTACAGTACCCGTCCCCTGCTGTGTGGGTCTGTGGACAAATACCAGAAGAAGACATATTGTTATAGTGGGATAACAATTTCCTGTGTAAGACTGTTTTTTTTTACAAATACAATGAAGGAACTGTTTCTCTAATTCAGCCAGTTTGATGTTTATGTTGTATTACATTTAACAACCTACTGTTTCAGGTTCAGCATTTCTAACATGGTTCTGAGCTTGTACATCTCTCACAGTACAGATCCAAGGTTCCAAGGCAGCATGGATTCTCAATGGGAAGGTTCTGTCAGATGAATCTTATAGATTTCTTTGACTGGGTAACCGGGGTGTTAGATCAGGGAGGGGTGGTGGATGTAGCCTACCTGGATTTCAGCAAGGCCTTGGACACCATTCAGCACAGGAGATTGCTAAACAAATTGGGGAGCCTGGAATAGGGTCCTATGGTACTAAAGTGGAATGGGAACTGGCTAAAGGACTGGACTCAGACAGTGGTGGTAAATGGCATGAAATCTGAGGAGAGGGAGGTGACCGGTGGGGTGTGACAGGGGACAGTGCTGGGGCCAGTCCTATTTAATGTCTTCATTATCGACACTGCAGAGTGTCTGAAGGGAAAGATATGCCTCTTCATAGATGACACCAAGATCTGCAACAGACTGGACACACTGGAAGGGGTGGAAAAAATGAGAAAAGACCTTAGCTTATTAGAGGAGTGGTCAGGTGTCTGGCAGTTGTTTCACTGCTAAAAAGTGTAAGATTATACACCTTGGGTCACAGGAATCCAAGGGAGGACTGCAGGATGGGTGGGGAAATTCTGGCCACCACAAGTTAGGAGAGAGACCTGGGGGTTATCATAGATGATGACCTGAAGGTGACCAAACAGTGTGAAAAAGCAGTGGGAAGAGCAAACAGAATGTTGGGGTGCATTGGGAGGGGCATAACAAGCAGGAGGAAAGCGGTGGCAATGCCACTGTAGAGGTTATTGGTGAGGCCTCAGCTGGAGTACTGTGTCCAGTTCTGGAGTCTACATCTCTGGAAGGACATTGACAAAATACAGGCAGCTCAGAGAAGGGCAATGAAGATGGTACATGGACTGTACCAGAAGCCCTATGAGGAAAGACTTAAGGACCTTAATATCTATTCACTGGAGGAAAGAAGGACAAGGGGAGATATGATAGAGACTTTCAAGTACCTTAGGGGAATAAAAAGGGTACAGGTGGAAAGCATATTTCAGAGAATACTCTGCACAAGAACAAGGGGACATGATATGAGGCTATAGGGTGGAAGGCTCAGGGGTAAAGTTAGGAAGTACTTTTTCACTGAGATGATGGTGGAGCTGTGGAATAGCCTTCCAGCAGAAGTGGTTGATTCAAAAACAATACGGGGATTCAAGAGTACATGGAATAGACATACAGGTACCCAGGAGATGCGTAGAGCAGGAGAGCCACAGATCAAATAGGATTTGGGGCTGCAGCAGTGACTAGGTGGTCCATATGATCCTTATCTGCCTACAGATTCTATGTTTCTATGTTTCTAATTTCACAGCAGAAAAGCATTAGCAGGAGTTATCTTTTTGTGGTGGAACTTTGCTAAAAGAATCAGAGATCGTTAGCATTTTATTTTTCCACATAGTTAAGTAGAAGCATCAAGGCTTTTAGACTCTTGCTGGTACATTACTGGCAATCAGGTCACTTTGTGTGTGTTTTTTAGTAATGGTAGCAGATGGAACAAGTCAGTCTGGAATTCGGTGTTCTGTGACAATGTGTTTAGAAGTGATTTCAGTAATGAGTTAAAACAGGTTGCTTCATAGTCCCCTAACATTTTGCTCCGTTGTTTGCTAAAGTAAATTAATTTACTTAAAAATGCATGTGGCTCATGCTGAATGAAGTTAACATGGTATGAAAAAAAGACTAATGATGTATAAGGAGTTTGTATTGTTTTCTGGCATGTGCATATAGGTAATAAAAACTGTCATCAGTAACTGGATAGTACAAACATTATCAGTCTTTGTCTGGTCTTTAATCTATGCCTTCTTTTTAGATGCAGGCAGTCCTCTTCACACATTAGAGTTCCAGGAACAGATACATTTTTACCAAATGGATGTTATTGGCTCATGTGGGCTGGACTGTATTGTATTCCTGGACTGTACCATACCAAATAACAGGTCTCTGGACTATACCATGGGCAAGTGGCTAGTCTTAGTGGAAAAGGGGGGTCACAGAGGGACAGATTTCTGTCTTAAACTGGATTGCACTCATTATAAATAAAAGCCTTCCCCTGAAAACCTATGTAAAACAATTAGTGTTTAATCAACCTGACTCTGAATTATTTGTTTTATTTATTTAACTTTTGTTTACCAGGTAAGTGCACTAGGCAGAAACCTGCCTATTTTCAGGCACGACCTGGGACAGTACATTACAGGTAACAAACAGATCAGCACACAGAACTGTAAACAGATATTTAGAGCAATGGTAATAACAATGACTCATTAGGAGATATGCAAGCATCATTTTAAAGTCAAGGGCTTGCAGTAGTACAAGAACAAAATACAGTGGTTTACAGCATATGGAAATTGCCTAATATATCATAGAAACAGTGTAGAACAATGAGAGAAAGTGCATAGGCAACAACCTAGAAGAAGGAGTGGGAAAATCTAGTTTTTATAGAGAAACAACTTCAAATAAATATGAAACCACATGAGGTCAATTAAGTAATAAGACCTGTCATTCCAGACCTCCTTCTGTAAGTATGTCTCCAGACTGGGTGTAAGACAATGTTGTGACAGCTGAGGAATGACATTATATCCACCATTCTTAACATGAACCCTTAATGACAGAGCTTTTCAGACAATATTTATTCTATAAAGGTGTTTGTGCTCCTCGGGCAGGGCTGATGTGGCTCAATTGGCCCTGTCCACACTGCCCCCCACTGGCAACCACCTTCCCAGAACTAACCTGATAGCCATGTCCCCTGACTGATTGCTACCATGGTAGGGTCAGGAGGGGGATTGGCCATCCTTCTCCTCCTCCAGAGACTCTCATCCTGTTGGTGCTGACAGGGTCCTGGCTGTGGCATAGGTGGATTATCGACATGCAGGATCATATACATCTTTTCCCACTGTGCATTTTCATGCATGTTCTCCCTTTCTATAGCTGGGGAACACATAGTAGTGCATGTATATAGAGGCTCACACATGCAAAGGAAGTCCCACAGCTCCGTTCATTCATACCACTCCACCTACACTATCATCAGGCCTTGACCTGGTGGCAGTCTTGTGGCAGAGCTGAAAGCTCTCCCTTCCCATGAGAAGAGACCAGACCATTGGACCTTAGATTCTCTCTGCCCGGCTGACTCCCATCAACTCAAGACTGCTCTTGATCTCAAGTCACTGGCATAGCAGGCAGTACCTCTGCCACTGCATCGCTGGGCTGGCTTCAGACTATCTATTTTTTTTTTTTACCTATTAAATGTTATTGAATATTTGTTTTTAAAGAACAAACAAACAAACAGACAAACAGAAACAGGGGGAAGGTACAAAAACACACAATGCAATAAACATAACTACATAGTGTCATATCTCATGGCCAGATTACAGTGTGAAGGTATAACATAATAAATCACATATGCTAATAAAATTATATAAACTGAAGCAAAGCCCAATGATATAGGATAACAATTCCAATACTTGGAAAGGCAGTAAGGAAAACATGAAGTTATGCAATAAAAAACTAAATATGTAAAATCACCACCACTAAAACTCTTATTTATGAAATGAAATACGTACCCTATAGATAATAGAATTATGTTCTGGAGCCTGCAAATAAACATATATAGCACTAAAAAAATAGGTTAGATTAACTGGAGGAGTGTATCCAATTTTTCCCACCTATTTTTATAAGTTGGAAGAGTATGTCAGAGGCTAGCTAAATATTGTTCCATTTGCAAGATGGTCAAAATCTCAGCATGCCGTTCCGTAAATGTGCTAGGGGTCAGGTGATCCTGGAAGGACTGCAGAGTGGATTTCTGACTCAGGACATCACTGAACTAATAAAAGCTGAGGCAATTCTTGATCTGGTGGTCACAAATGGGGAGCATGTACAGGAAATAATGGTCAAGGAGCCTCTGGGGGAAGTGGCCATTGCACAGTGTGGTTCCAGTTGGATATGGGCAGTGAAAGCATCCTGACTAAGACCAACATCTTAGATTTCAGGAGTGGGGACTTCAGTAAAATGGGTTAAGTGCTAAGAAGCCATCTGTTGGGCACCAGATCAGATGTGGAGGTGGACCAAAGGTGGTACATCATTAAGGAAGGAATACTGGTAGCCACAGATGAGCATGTTAGGCTCAGGGGTAAGAACACAAGGGCCAATGTGCCCAGCTGGCTCAGTTCTGGGGTTGCCCAGGCAGTAAAGAAAAAGAGGTTGACCTATAGAAAATTCAGGAAGACCAAGAGAGAGAGAAGTGGGTAGGGAAAATTACCTAAGGTTGGCTAGTGAGGAAATTAAGAAAGTCAGGTGAGCAAAGGCACAGAAGGAGCTGCAGATAGCGGAAGAAATTAAGAAGGGGAGAAGGCTTTCTTTCGCTATATGAGTCAGGAAAGGGACAAGAAGGAAGGGATTGTTAGGTTTAAGAAAGGAGTGAAGTGGGTGGAGGATAATGGGGAAAAAGCAGAGATACTAAATGAATATTTCTATTCCATCTTTACCAGGGAGAAGGATGCACCAGTGCCTTCAGGAGGGAAAAGAGAAGCGGAGGGGGGGGACCCAGATGTGGTGATAGAGGAGGATAGAGTGAGGGAGGGGCTGCTGGCCTTGAAGGTGGACAAATCTTCAGGCCCAGATAGAATACATCCAAGGGTACTAAAGGAACTGGATGAGGAGCTGGCTGGGCCACTGGCAGAGCTATTTAATAGTTCACTAGAGACAGGGTTTGTACTGCAGGATTGGAGAACAACACATGTAGTGCCTCACCACAAAAGTGGTCCCAAGGATGACCCAGGGAATTACAGACCAGTTAGTCTGACATTCATTGTGTGCAAGCTCATGGAGACCATACTAAAGGAAAGGTTGGTGGAATATATAGAGAAGCATGGTCTCCAGGATGTGAGGCAGCATGGTTTCTGGGGGAGTGATCATGTCAAACAAATCTGATTGACTTCTTTGACTGTGTCACTAAGACAGTAGACAGGGGCCAAGTGGTAGACATCCTCTGTCTTGATTTCAGTAAGGCCTTTGACTCTGTGCCCCACAAAAGGTTAATCAGGAAGTTGGTGGATCTCAGAGTTGAGAAAAAGATGTCTAGATGGGTAGAAAACTGGCTGAAGGACAGAACCCAGAGGGTGGTTGTGGGGGGAGAGTTATCTGGCACCAGAGAGGTAACCAGTGGGGTCTTACAGGGCTTGGTGTTGGGGCTGGTGTTGTTCAATGTCTTCATCAGTGACATTGGAGATGGCATTAAGGGCAAAATGTGCCTATTTGCAGATGACACCAAGCTCTGTGGGAGCGTGGACTCAGCTGTAGGGATACAGGACATACAGGAAGATCTGGAAAAGCTAGGGAGGTGGTCCAGGATCTGGCAGCTTGGCTTCAATGCCAAGAAATGCAAAGTTATGCATATTGGAGCCAAGAATCCTAGGACAGAGTACTACCCAGGTGGAGACAGAGTATCTGTATCAGAGGAGGAGAAGGACCTGGGAGTGATGATCACTAGTGACCTGAAGCACTCTCGCAGTGCAAAAAAGCTGCAGCAAAGGCAAACAAGATGCTGGGATGCATATCTATGGGGATTAGTAGTAGGAGACAGGAGGTTATACTGCCCTTGTAGAGGTCACTGGTAAGGCCAAATCTAGAGTATGGAGTTCAGCACTGGTGCCCACACCTCAAAAGGGACATTAACCTGGTGGAGAAGGTCCAGAGAGGGCTACAAAGATGATAGATGCTCAGTAAGGTAAGGCATACAGTATGAGGAGAGGTTGAGGGAACTGAACATGTACTCCCTGGAAGACAGGAGAGAGAGAGGGGACATGATTGGGACCTTCAAGTACTTGAAAGGGATAAATAAGGTTGATAAGGAGAGTCTCTGAGAGCTGAGTGGCAACCATAACACGAGTGGGAACAGTCTTAAGCTGGAGGGTGGGAGGTTTAGGAGGGAGGTCAGGAAGTACTTCTTCACAGAGAGGATGGGGACACTGGGAATGCACTGACAGAAGAGGTAATGTCATTGAAGACAGTGGGCAGCATTAAGAAAGGCTGGGACAGGTATAGGGAAGGGTAAGGGTCATGGGTAGGGAGGATGGGATAAGTGGGGAAAGGTGGCAGGGACAGTAGTTCAAGCTGTGGACCCTGCAACATGAGCAGACTTGATGGATCAAATGGCCTTCTTCTGTTGACTTCTTCGTATGTTCGTATGTAAATGAGGGGGATTGGTTGTCTACCCAATGTCTCAAAATTACCAACTTAGCTACTGCTGAAATAAGAGCTATGTGAAATCTCTGACACCCTATTATGTGCTCTATACTGATCCCTAACAAACATAGTTCCAGAGTAAAACTATTTTAAAGCCCTAGAAGAGAGTCTAAGCTAGCATGAATATGGTTCCAAAAATCCTGTATAGAGGGGAAAATCCCACAACACATCTCAAGGAGCCTTCTTGAACTTTATACCTCCTACATATAGGCATCTCCAGTTTACCTTAAGTAAATAATAGGTAAGGGGTAAAATTTGCATTATGTAGGCTCTTATACTGCATTATTCTGAGTTTGTCTAGTTTGAGGTAACTATGAACAAAGTCCCATGGCACCTTAGCATCCAGCACAGACAAAGAGTCTGGGAATTCCTTGGTCTAATATTTATAATGTACAGGAAGTCTCATCCCCATCATGTCTCTAAGGGATCTATCTAGAGCAGACACCACATGAAGCTATGTCACCAGGTCAGCCAGTTACCAGTAAATAGAACTATCTGCTAAACACCAGGGTTGCTGGCCCAAAAAACATAAGATGGAATGTTTAAGTTGGAAAAAAGCAAAAGTAGCAGACCTGAGGACAGTGAGTTGTTGACAAGTGGTATAAAATGTGATAAACCAGTCATTCATCAGCAAATCAGATATATTTAAAAGGACCGAACCTGATAGAAAAGCAAGGGGTATAGATTTGATTGCAATTTGTATATTGGGGTTTTGTCGAATCAGCCAGTAGGGGTCTCTGTGTGGAACATAAGCAGGTGACAAAGCTGTGGGTTAATTTGAGCTAACCAACCAACCTGAATATCCCTCAAGGCAATTGGTAATTTTGACCAGGGTGGCATATGGGGCCAGGCCTGAGGTGAAATGCCATAAGCAACACAATAATGTAACTCAATCTCTTTCCAAGGTAAGTGGGAATATGCATTCTGTGTCCCTACAGTTAGAAGACACCAAGCCAAATATTTACTAGCTTGCAACACTAAATAATACCAGTAAAACAGGGGTAGCTGGAATCCTCTATGACACTTTGTCAGGGCCAATTTAGAATAAGCAATACAAGTTTTTTACTTTTCCAAAGAAAATTGTCAATTCTCCGTTGCGCAAATCAGCAAACCAAGCTTGAGGTAGAGGGATACCAATCTTACTTAAGGGGGAACCCTCAGTAAGATATTTATACGGACACCCGATATCCCGCCACAAATAGATAGCTGTAAATGTTGTCAGCGAGAAAGGTCTGCCTTTATGGTCTCAAGTAAAGGTTGAAAGTTACTGTCAATCAGTTTCTTAGTACCTTGTAGGAGCTGAATACCCAGATAGTTAAGACCCATCACTGACCAATATTTTTGCAACTCCAGTGGCAGGTTTCCCTTCATGAGAAGCTGCATTAAGTGGGACAATTACAGTTTTGGATAAATTTAATTTGTACCAAGACAAATGGCCAAATTCTGAAAAGACTTGTAAGGCAGAAGGTACCGAAATTTAAGGATGGGTATGATGGAGAAGAATATCATTGGCATATGTGGAAAGCTTGAAAATATGAGGGCCGATAGTAATTCCAGATATCCTGGGGTGTTGGATAAAACTTCTAGTAAGAGATTCTAAATAAAAATTAAAGGGAAATGTCCACATCTTCCAAACTGCTGTGTGAGGTCCCTAATAGTTCCCCTTGCATACTCAGAATCTAACTGATGCATACAAATCATACTTTACCTGAAATTTTGCACTTTTTCTCAATATGGCTGTACCTCCTCCATTTTGCATGCTACCTGACCCCTGCTGATTGCAACTGACCCCCATTGAACTGGAAGTGACGTTTTGTATGGGGAAAGCAACTGGCTGCACCAGATCCTTTATTACAGGGCAAAAGTGTATTGTGATTCAGTTTTTCTCATGCGCTACACTTTTTCCCACAACACTTGTTCTGGTGTAGATATCAAATAAAGATACTGTTTGCAAACTTCCCAGCCTTGTGATGTCTTTGTATTCACTTTTGATTCAGCTCCCCAAATCACTGCACTGTCACGGAATGCCCTGCACACATTATGTGCTGTGCGATCTCATTGTACTCACACATAGTGTTTATTTCTTGGCAGAAAATTTAGTACTGTTTTGGTAAGTGAAAATCTAGCACAGGGTATTTAGTGATTAAACATGCAGGGAACTCGAGTCCAATAGCAAAATTCACAGAAACATGGTTTAACACTGACATCGGGAAGAACCCTGTTCTCATTCTAAGCATCAATGTTTATGCTGCCCATTGAGTGTCTGACTGTTAAAAAAACATACCACTCTGGTCAATGACTTGCCACACTCATGCCAGAGATGAAATGTACAGTACTTGGTTGTAGCTATGCAGGACCCAGTGCTATACCAGTACGCAGACTGCTGTATGGCACCTGGCACTGTCACCTGATCCGATTGCTGCGAGTCAGTGTGCAATTATGCTATGCTGTGCTGGGATGCTTCACAGACAAAAAACAAATGGACTGCCAAAATCTGGGTACATAAAAAATATAGCAAGCACCAATGTTCCATTGGAAGCAGGCATTATGTGTGGACAAAGACCAGAACAGAGCACAATACAGCTTACAAATTTGTGGCAACGCTGAACACAACAAAATGTTATGTGGCAGTGCACACCTGGATACTGGGTGAAATTTCTGCAAGCGAACACAGATCTGTTAGAACATGGAGCAATGGCATGGCTATCATGTCCAGAACACACTGAAAATGAAAGATGACACCCAAAAAATGCCATCAAATTAAATAATTACTCAGCATATGATGCAGTCACTAGGTCACTATGCATTCAGTGCAGTGAGTTGCTTCTGCCAAGTATCAGATATGAGGCTGCTTCACTGGCTGTACTGCATCATTGCACCATATCTGTGCTATTCTGTGTCATGAAGCAACTCACTGCACTGTGTCAGCTGCTGTGTAATGTTTTCAGTAACTGTGTGATGTGCACGTTATATGCCAAAGCAGAAAACAAATAAATACACATTGTGCTGAAATCTTGCTCTAAGGGCTGCCTTGGGTTGATCCCTATGGTGAAGCAAGCCGCTTCAAGAAATGCTGCAGAAGGCAATTCTAGTGCCAGTCACTGCAATAGACACAATTGTTTCACCTATTTGTAATATCATTAAATGTGTATTTCTTGTTCAGTACCATAGTACTCCTTGGGTGAAGTGGACAAGTAGCACAGGTATTTATAGAGTAATCATTAAGCATTACTCAGTTGTGTATTGTGGAGAAATAAACACTGACAAAAGAAAATTCTTTTGGGTATTATACAAGACTTCTCATTGCAAGCATCAATTTTTATGCTGCCCATAGTGTCTATTACAAATCTGTGCCACGCTGATCAGTGACTTACTACACTCATGCAGGAGATGAAATGTACTTGGTTGTTGCTAAACTGGACCTAGTGAAATACCAAGTGCAATACCAGTAGGCAGACTGCTATATGGCACCTGTCACTGTCACCTGGCCCGATTACTAACAGTCAGTATGCAATTATCGTAGGATGCAATGATAGTCAGGGACTGACACTGTGGAAATGAATTTGGGGGGAGGGATGAAACTCACAGCAATCTATACTGGAGCACACAGTGCCACCTGCATGTCTGTGTTAGTCCATCCATTTACATAATTTGTCCCCGACTGTATAATTGGCAAATGTCCATTTTATCAATGAGAATAACTTGTGTCTGCTGCTGTCACTTGCTGATATTGAACAGAACTGACTGCAAAAATCAGGGAGCAGAGAACATATATTGAGCCGCCATGTCACATTGGAAGATGGTACTATGCGTGGGCTAATTTTTAGCAATTGGACAAATACAAGAACAGGGCATAATATGCCTTAATATTTCATGGAAAATCTGAACACAGCAAAGCATTACGTGGTAGTGCAGACCTGGATAATGGGGGACATTTCTGGTATTGGTTCGCAAATTGATTAGAACATGGAACAATGGCATGGCTACCTTGTCCAGAACACAATGCAAATGAAAGATAAGCCCCCATGAAATGCCATCTAACAAAATAATTACTCAGCACATCATATAGTCACCATGTTATAATGCATTTGGTCTAGAGGGTGGCTTCCTGGAAGTATAAGATATGAGCCTGCTTCACTGGTTGTGATGCATTATTGTGCCCTATCTGTGCTGTTCAGTGCACAGCAACTTGCTGCACTGTGTCAGGTGCTGTGTATTGATTCAGTGCCCTGTCAGCAGAAAACATTACACATTACATTATAGAGAAGTGACCTGCTAGCTGACTTGTCTGGTCTACCATATTACACACAGTGACAGTCATTCAAGTGATGTGGCTGTTGGTACCTTCCTGTATACTTACAACATTTGTATTTATTTTTTTATAGCACTTTGACATTTTATTTATGCATTTTCCTTCCTGGGAATGTGTACCGAATTTTATGACTGTGCTGCTGACTGCAGCTCATTTTTTTCTTTGATTTTAGAGACAAGATTTTGTTCTATGCACAATACATGGCGATCTACTGAAACAATCTTACTATTGTTCAGCAGTTGCAAATGAAGTACTGCAGTAAGCCAGTTGAGATTATATTTCACCCGCATATGGTCATTTGCACATCGTTAGTCTTCGTGCAGTAGGGATTTACCACAGTTGTTTGTATAGTAGAACTTGTGATTATGTTGTATCACTAATATAAACCCCCCTCATGATCACAGACATTCCGTTCTTAATGTCCAAGTGTACCAAAGTTGAGAATGCTGAGTAGCAGTTTGCAGCTCCTGTGCTTTTTTTCTATACATCCTAGATAATCTTCAATTATCTATGTGCCGCAAAGCAATGTGTTCAACTGACAGGGAAATAAATGTCAGTCACAGGCCATGACACAGGCTACAGGAAAAGGATCACATTATTGTACAACTCAGCTACCTCTCCCCTCTGGTGCACTGGGAAGCTTTGCACAGGTGTGTTATGGGGATCCTGGAAGATCACATTGGTATGTGGATTATGTAAAGAACACAGAGGCAGCAGGCAGAGAGGAAATGGGCATCAGCTAGAAAACAGAATCTGCCTTATCGCCCTTGTTCTCTCAAGGTATGCTGACTTTTGGTCCTGACTCATCCCTCAATGAATTCCTTTTAAGATTACTTTCTTATTTTAAAAAATATTACTGAGTATTTCATGTTATATGTAATAAAGTCTGTATTTTGAAATGGATTCCATGGCTTTTTTTATTTATATGTCCCATAAAATCTATATTTATTGATTTTCCTCTGGCATCTGTTACTGAATTGCCATCATTTTTTTCCCTGACCTCAGATTAGCTCCAGCAGTCATTCATATCATACACAGTGACACCACTACCTGCTGCTCAAAGATCTGTACAGCTGTCTTGAGCAGTGCTGCATTTTTTTTCCCAACAAAATAGGTGACACTGACATACTGTAATTTTTAACTTCCTATATGATCTCTTAAATTAACCACTTGTTTCAATTTTCAATTCAGCTGCCCAGTTGTGAATGAATAATGGCCCAGCATTTGCCTTCATGAGTGCCTTTCCAAAACATAAATGGAGTTACCTTCCCCCTGCACCACTGCAGAAATCTTCTGTGTCCCCCACCCCTGCCTGTAGTGATCATAACGCAAGAGTCATTAATACAAAATATAACTTTCATCAGCACTAAGATCAGTGGAAGGTATGAATAGAAAGAAAAGGAAAGGGGGGAGGAGAGAAATGGAAAAAATGTGAAATGATAACCAAAGAGGTACAGCAAACTGTATTTTCTCGGAATGGGGACAAGGCAAGGCAATCCTTGAAGATTTCAGACACTCATTCGGTAAGTATGTACAGTATATGTTTATATCTCCATCTTGAGAATAATGGGAGGAAGGGAGGGATATGGATAGTAAATGTTATCCTGTAGGAAGGGAGGTGGTAAATGTTATTGGATCTGTTTGTTCCACACTTCTCTTATTATTATGTATTTACCCACATGCATTGAGAAATGTGGAAACTGGGGAAGATAGTAAAGGGAAAGGGAAGTAAGAGAGGGTATAGAGGTAAAAAAAAATCACAATCAGTCCACCTTCCTGATTCCATGTGTAGTATAGTACTATATTGTACATACGGATATGCAAAAGAAGGTGGTGCAATAGTCCAAAACTTGGGGAAGGAACCGTCAAGTACACCACATGAGACAGTGTGGCCATATTAGTAAATGAGAGATTACAGTTATGTTTTAACAAATATGTGATTGGATGGAAGATGCAGTAATGTTCAAAAGCAATTAAAAAAGCAACATTTTTAAATATCAATAATGTACATGCCTAATGAAGAATCCCCATTGTTCTTTAAAACCTTTTTCTTGGAACTCTCTCAATGATCTTCTCCCTATCTGATTACAGGGGATTATAATGAAACCTTGGATACATAAATCAATAGGAATTATGGACACTAGGAAAAGAAAAGCACAACTTACAAAAGTATATATCAAAGATTTTTATGTGGTAATCCCCGTAGGTATAAAACCCCTTTGTACCATTTTGTTGGGAGGTCATGTTTCATTTTGCATTTTTTCTGCACATAGCCATGCCATTACTCCGTGTGCACATCTTTTTGTGTAGCAGTTGCAGAAATATTCACCCCCTAATGCTGGTGTACACAGACTTATAAAAGTCTGTAGGTTTCATCAACTGACACCAAGCACTGTAGCATAGGGGATGGATATTTTGTCTTTGTGTCCTGAGTCCCCCCCCCACACACACACACACACACACATATACGCTATGGCTCATTTGCAGCTGTGTCCCTTCACAGAGTGCATTTGTCCCTGGCTGACTGATGACCACATGAAATATATGAGTCTGTGACATCCTTGTTTTGGGAGAACTAGCATATATAGCTGGGTGGAAATTCACTGAAAAGAGAGGCGTCCACAACAGAGGGATTGTGGGGTTACAAGTGGAATTCATGACACTTGTGCTGTGTCAAAGCCATATGACTTTCTCCTTCACATAAATTTGAAAGACATTGTGCAGCACATCTGTTGTGCCCAAAATGCATATTGGAATATACCTAGGTGTGCACCAACCTGCGATTCATATTTACTGGAATTCCATGGTTTGCCACGGAAAGTACCGTTCCATGTATTTCACAATAATGGCATGGCTCACTGCTACTAAGCCACACTATCACTGTTGTTTTAAAAAAAAAACATGACAAACAAGATATTCCTTATTGTGCCCCCCCCCTCAATTGCACACGCAATACCAGCATAGCTCACTAGGCAGCTGTGCAGCTATTTATAACGTTAGCTATGCTACTGATATGAAAAACTAATATTACAGTCTCATTCATTCAAGTGCCACCTCCCCTCCCCTCCCCATGCTCAAATGGCTGTGGCTCACTTACAGCTGTGTCCACTCCCGGTGCATTGCTCACAAGCTGTGTATGCAGATTCAGGACTAAATGAAATATATTAGTGTGTTACGTACATGTTTAAAAAAAACTACACATGTATGGCTGGCTTGAAATTCACTGTGAAGGGAGGCATCCACAACAGAGGGTTTGTGGTTTTGTAAGGGGGCATTCATGACACTTGTGCTTTGCTGCAGCCACATGACTTTAACCACCAGATAAATATGGAAGGCATTGTGCATAATGTCTTTTGTGCCAAAACTACATACTGGAACACACCTTTGGAGGGTGAGCCAACCTGTCATTGCTATATTTACAGGAATGCTGCCATTTTACACAGAAGGTACTATTACATGTGTTCAGACCTTGTTTTCATTAGGGTCAAAATAAAGTTTTTGCTCACCACTACCAATGGATACTACTACAGATGTGGTTGTTGATAGGTTGGATGATGATTTGTAAGTTATATTCCAGTTGGTCTAGCCCTCCAGCACAAACTGCTTTATCTCAATTGCAGCTGAGCATTGCTCATAGCAAGTCAGCAGTACAATTTGTATGTCAATGCCAACTGAAGATTAACAGCAACTGTCTAAATAAGTTTATATAAGAACAAATAAGACACTTATCGCGCGATGGCAATTCAAGGTGAAGGGGTGCATCTGAAACAGAGGGATTGCGGATTTGGAATGTGCACATTGCTGAGGGGTGCAAAGGCACCATATAACTGTTGTGTTTGTCCCTGACTAGGTTAATGATTTAAAAGTAATATATACTTTCTCTCACCAACCTCCTCACTTCAAGAAGAAACCGCAATTTCTCACTGCCATCAATGTTTACTATTGGGTTTGTATTGTTAGCTAGCGCCACTAATTGACAAACTTACAACCTGTTGCAGCATGCACATATTGGTAATTGTGGTACACACCAGACAAGGGTCATGAAGGATTCATATGCGCACAGCAAGTCAGCAGCACAATTCAGTTTGTTTGCAGTGACAACAGTGCCCAATGAATGATGTCTCTGGTCCGGGGTCCAACCGTGGCTAATATGCACAGAATGAAAATGATCAGCAACAATAAGCAGTATAACTAACAGCACACCACAATACTACACATTGATGTAACTGTCTAAATTATTTCAACAGAAAATAAATAGTTTAGGATACATTTTTGCCACTGGCTTGTAGTTTGGCTTTTAAAGAGCTAATGGTTACATCGCAAAATATTGGCTCTGGATCCAGCAATTTTATTGAGCATTTACTGAACTACAAAAGTTCACCTATCAGTTTGCTCAGTAAAGAATCCACAAATAGACCACTGCAGTTCAACAGTAAGAGGGGTAGAGCATGGCAGAGAAATTGGCTAAAAATGCCATTTAAGACGACGGCATAGGCAAACTGAGTACATTACCTGAAGATCTCTCTTGTAAAAGTCTGGTATGAAATGGAGTGAACAAATATCAGTATTTCTACTTTGTGTATCTGGTAGATTTTGTCTCTTGCTAGGTGCTTTCCACAGTGCAGACAGGGTGTCTTCCCAGGGGAAAGTGAGGAAGGACAGATGCCTGCACTTGGCTTTTCGGCTACCACTCTGGCAGCCTACAACACAGCTGTACACCACGGCAATGGTAATTGAAGCCAGAGGTGTACATAACTAGAAAATAAAATCACAGGTGTAGGCATGAATCCATACTATTATGGAATGAAATCAACTAGAAAACAACTAAACTTTCATAGACTGCAATTCACTCCATGGGAGAATATCAGTAACAGAGATTGTAAAGAAACATTACTTTACTTACAGCATGACCATTGTAGCTTTCTCTATATATACAGTTTACCCTCTCCCCCCATCTGACATCATGCTGAGATTGCGATCAGTGCACAAGTACAATCCTACAGCAAATGTCGCGGCTCACCAAATGACAAAGCAGTGGAAACATAACTTTGTGAGGGTGACACAGAAGAAACTTCAAAAGTAGGAAAATAACCTGTTTTATGTAGGAACAGTATGACAGGCACCCTATATGACTGTGCAGGAAGCCTGCAAATGGACATTTCCCTTTAAACAAAAACAATGATAAGGGCCAGCACTGCCTTGCACCGCTCCACAAATTGAAAGCTTCTGATAACACCCCATTGCAAAAAATGTGTGGCGAAGGGTTAGAGTACAAAAGGCATACCCATTTTATAAATTATTCTGGAATCCCTAAAGCTGACAAGGTTTGAAATAAAAAGGGCCAAGATACTCAATCAAATGCCTGTTTGGCATCCAAGGAGACTAGCACAGTGGGGGTGCTGGACTCTCTGGATGCTGAAACTAAATGAAAAATGTTCCTGATATGATCAGGTACAAGATGCCCCTACATAAACCTGGTTTGCTCACTACCAATTAATGGATGCCATACCTGAGCCAATCTACTTGCTAAAATAGTAGATAAGATCTTGACATCCATATTTATTAAGGAATTTGGGTGATAATTGTCCACTTCTAGGGAATCCTTCTCAGGTTTGGGAATTAAAGTAATAAATTCCTCTAAGAAAGCTGGGGGGGAATGTATTATTTTAATAACAAAAATTATAAAAATTGGTCAAATAGGGGATTAATTCCATTTTTAACACCACATAAAAATGAGGGGAAAAGCCATTGGGGCCTGGGGCCTTACCCAGGGTAAGAGCCTTATCCACATCTGATCTGCAGATAGGAGGAGCCAAGGTAGAAACCTGGGCTGAGTCTAGCTGAGGGAGATTAGGATTGGAAAGGTATTGGTAGATTAGGATTTTCACATCAGGCGAGACTATATCGGCACTATACAGCTTAGAGTAAAACTGTTTGAACTCCCCTACAATGTCTCTGGGAGCTGTTAATATGGTATCATCTGAGTTTGAGAGGATATTCCAGGCCAGTCAAGCCATTTCAAGCTGTTTAAGTCTCATGGCTAGGAATTTACCGCTCTTCTCCCCAAATGTCTCATAAGTAAATCAAGAACGAAATATTGCATGCTCAGCTTGTGCCCTGTTAAACTGTGCATATGCCACTTTTGACTGGTTTAGTGAAATCCAATCTTATGCAGAAGATGTTGCTCTAATCTGCGAATATTTTGGATTCATTCTTGCACTTTTTTTCCCGCATTTAATCCGGGTGGAAGCCAACCAAATGGGTTCCCCTCAGATTACATATTTATATGTGCTCTACAAGTAGCTAAGGACTGTACCAAAGGGACAATGATTGAACAAAATCCACAGTTACTTGTTTTAACCTACTACAGCACCATTCATCTTTCAAGATGTGGTTGTTAAGCTTCCAACATGTATCCTTCTCAAGTGTGGGAGAAAGACCCACAGAAAGAGAAACGGGGGCATGTTCTGAAATTAAAATACTACCAAACTCACAATAGTGAACGGTCTGGATAAAAACAGGGATCACTAAAGCATAGTCTATATGGAAATCCATGTGGTGGATTGGAGAAGAGAATGTATTTACCCTGTTTGAGGGATGAAGGATTCTCTAAATGTCCACCAGACCACAATTATCTAACAGATCTCGCATAGCCTACTGCTCTGGGGAAAGATCATTTCTAGGAAAGCCTGATCTATCCAGAGTGTTGTGGATCACTAGATTCCAATCTCCCATAAGAATTTTCAGGAGAAAGTTGTAAGTAAGGTGGATATTCATAATATTAACAAAAAAGGAAGGATTGTCCATGTTTGGGCCATAAATATTACCCAACAAAAGTCAGAGGTGCCAATTAGCACATGCAAAATTAGCTGTCTGCCTTTGGAATCTACATGTTCATTAATGATCTGAAATCATAAATGTTTGTGGACTAAAATTATTACCCCCTCCTTTTAAGAACTAGATCCTGCTCCATAAGAAAAACCCACCCATAACTTCCGGAAAAAATGTGCTTGTGTAGCGCATAAATGTGTTTCTTGAAGAAAAGCTATGTCCAGTTTCAGGGTAGCCAAGTGTTTTGAGTACCCTACTCCATTTCATAGAAGAGTTACCTCCTTTAATATTCCAGGTTACACAACTTAAAAGAGAAACAGTCATCAGAAATATATAAAATGATCCAACTTGGGGGGATACTAGGATTCATAGGGAGAGGCATCACCAGTAGGAAACAGGAAACTGTTATCCCTCTCTATAGACAGTTGGTAAGACCCAATGTCAAGTACTGTCTGCAGTTCTGGAGACCCCATCACCTCAAGGACACAGAAAGGATGGAGGCAGTTCAGAGAAGGGCAACTAAAATGGTGCGGGGTCTGCACCAGAAGTCATACAAAGAGAGACTAAAACAGCTTAATATGTATACCCCCAAGGAAAGGAGGGAGAGAGGGCACATGATAGAAACTTTCAAGTACCTCAAGGGAATCAACAAGGCTTAAGAGGGTAACATCTTTCAGAAAAAGAGATGTGCAAGAACAAGGGGGCACAATTTGAAAATAGAGCAGGGTTGACTCAGGGGCAATGTGAGGAGGTATTTTTTCATGGAGAGGGTGGTGAAAGCATGGAATGGCCTTCCTGAGGAGGTTGTGGGGTCAAAAACAGTGTGGGAATTTGAGGATGGATGGGACAGACATAAGGCAATTCTAGTGGGAGGTAGGAGGAAGTAGGCTGTTGGTAAAATTAGGATCTGCAGCTTATCCGATAGGTAAGAAATGGGCAGACTGCGTTGGCCAAGCGTTCTTTATCTGCCTTCAAAGTCTAAGTTTCTGTGTTTGTTCTGATGAATATAAAAGATGCAACTTATAAAATACAATACAGGCTCCATTACTATATTGAACCAGAACAATGTTATAGGTACGAAAGGTACCCAATAAAGAACTTCCCATCCTTTAATCTGAAAAACCCTGTGCTTTGTTCCATTCAGGAAATAACAAAACAAAACAAATACAAAAAAAAAAGCTCAGAAAGCCTAAACCAATAAAGAACAACAAGTTATACAGAAATCTATAGTAATTGCCTTGTACAATCCATTCAGATAAAGGGGGAGAAGGTAGGAGACACACCCAAGAAGCGAAGGGAACACTACCCACAAATGTAATAGGCCATGGTGGTTCAGTGAACATACCGAAAAGCCCAGCCAGCCCCCTCAGCTAACATAGTGAAACCAATAGAATGGCAGGGCCAAGACCCCCCCCCAAAAAAAAAGGGAAGGGATGGGGTGCTCAACCCACCCTAGACATCAGGATCATATATGTTCTTCTCCAAAAAGAGAAGGGGAGGGCCTAATAGGCACAAACACCAATCTTTCCCAGAATTAGAGATGCAAGTTAGCCTGCCCTGTAAAATCAAAAATGAAAGCTCAATTCAGGCCGACAAGCAATGATAAATCAGAGACAGGACCCATAACATGAAATCATGAGCACATCCACCCTTGTATCTCTGCATCTGGTTAACAAAAGGAAAAAAGGAAAAACAAATCATAATATACTGTATATATGCAGGGAAAAAGTGGGGTAAACTTAACAGTAATGCATTATAGAAGGAAGCCTCTGCTAGGGAGCAACAACTATATTGATATTACACCAGGTCCATTAGCATCAAAATATGATTGACTAAGCATTGTGCCATCAAGCCTAACAAATGTATAATGTATGGTGGAACGTTGTTATGTGATGTTTTTTTATCTTTTCCTCATGTTGTTATGCCATCGATGTGACATGATGAAGTTGTTAACCCATTGATAATACGTCACATCGATGGCATAACAAAAAAGGAATTAACACGCTCTTAAAATTCCAACAACAGAACTGCTACCGCGTGATTCAAAATCACTACAACTGTCATATTCGCAGTCAGCCTAAACCCAAAAGCACACACAAAGAAAATGGCAGCAGCAACATTTTCCAAGCCTCTAAGCGAGGAACGTAAGGCATTTATACAGGATCAGCAAAACAAAAGAACCTTAAAAAAAACAGAATCAGATGTAAAGCTTTTTAGATCCTACCTGGCAGACGTGGGGGAGGCTCGCAGAGAGACATACCTGTAGACGAATTAGATGTCCTGATAGCAGACTGTATCTATAAAATCAAAAGAAATGATGGGTCCGATTACGAGCCATCAACTCTGAGGGGGATTTTAGGCAGTTTAGATCGTCACCTGCTAAACATCAATATGGCCATTTCATATTCCACTGCAATAAAAAAGACTTCTCAGAAACAATTGCTACATTGTCAGCCAAGCAGAAATTCCTCAAAAAGCTGGGAAAAGGTAGCAAGCCCAACAGGGCAGAAGCCCTTTCACCCTCAGACATTGACAAACTTTATGAAACAGGGACATTATGGCAACATAGCCCAGTGGCACTACTAAACATGCTTTTCTTCAATAATGGGCTTTACTATGCCTTGAACAATGACAGACAGTAATAGCTCAGATGGAGGACCTTAGCCTGCAGAAGGATACAGATGGGTGACAGTTCCTAGAGTACACACAGCGCCAAACAAAAACTCGAGCAGGTGACAACCCAAGGGACATTAGGGCAGTGAAGCCCAGGATGTATGCAAACACTGAATGACCTGATAGAGACCCTGTAAAAGCATACAGCCTGTATGCATGTCAAAGGCCACGAAGCATGCTCACAGCTGACTCCCCCTTCTACCTGGCACCAAATCTATATTTCAAGGCTGGCGTATCCATCTGGATTAGGGCTATGACTCTTGGAGAAAATAAAATTCGCTCCATGATGCAGATCATAAAAACATCTGCTGGTCTGCCGCATGAAAAATGAATCACCGATCACTCCACCCACAAAATGGCAATACAGCGACTAGCGGACTGTGCAGTTCCCCCCACAGAGGTCCAGCAAGACTCTGGCCATAAAAGCCTGCAGTCAATTAACAACTACAGCTTCATTTCAGAGGCAAAACAGAAAAGAAATTCTATTATTCTTGGTGGACACAATGTCACAGACCACCAGCAGCCCTCCTCATCAAAATCTACTGCCCAATCAGTTTTGGAAGCAAACCTACAAGTAAACACAGCCAAAAAACTACCACTGTTCACTCTGTCTGATCTTACAAACTGTAACTTGTTCAGAGAAAATTCTGTATTACAGCATGGTAACATTACTGTGAATGTGAATAATTTTTTTGCACCACAAAAGCGAAAGCGAATCGCAGTGGTATCAGACTCCTCATCTGAAAGTGATAATATTAAGGTAAGGTTTAATGTAACCCCCCCATGTCCATACAATCACCATTCGTTCTTTTAAACTGAAATGCTAACCAGTTGTCCTTTTTTCTTGTTTTGTCTCCGGTTTCCCCGTAGGTATGAAGGAAAAAATCACCGAGTACATTTCCTAACGTTTGCCATTTGCAGCACAACCCCTTCTCACCCACTTTACGGCAAGGCTGATTGGATGCCACATGACATTTGACCCCGATACCTGTTTTTTTGCTCTTCTCATTAATTTTAATGAGATAAGTTTTTTTTTTTTTAACTCTGTTGTTGTAAAGCTACCACAATGATACGAAATGTACACTGCTGTTAATAGTCAGAATAAAATTAAACGTGAAATGAGCGACACAATCCTGTTCTCATCTGTATAAGGTAAGGTAACCACTGCTGTGCTAAATGTGTAACTCATCTTTTTCAGATGCACATGACACCCATACACTATAAAAGACAATGTATGGGCATCGATGAACACCAACGCTAAGTGAGCCTCTCATGGTTTCCCTGGCAACCAAGGTAAACCTCTCACGCTTCGCTCTCGAGGTTTACTTGGGTTGCCAGGGAAACCACTCGAGGCTCACATAACGTTGTTCATCGATGCCCATACATTATCCTCTATATTATAAACAATAAAGAAATCAGTAGGGTTTAGTGAAGAGGGGTTACCTGCAGCCCCATCAAATCCCAGCACCCATAAAAATCTATCAAATCATATCAAATCATTGTCAGACAAAATTAAAGGGTGTAAATAAATAAATTTACTGCCCTGCACTCAGCACATAGGGTTGCTTCTGTAGGAGACTCTGGACAAAGACTAACATATTTTTACCCTCCGCTTGTTCAGGGACCCCAACAATGACAAGATTGTTACAGCAGCTTCTGGCTTCTAAATCATCTGCCTTTTGTTTGAGTTTTGTGATATGTGTATGAAGGGCTTGCAATTACATAGAAACATAGACTTTGACGGCAGATAAGGACCACTTGGCCCACCCAGTCTGCCCATTTCCCTACCTATTGGATAAGCTGCAGATTCTAGTTAACCAACAGCCTACTTCCTGCAACCCCCCACTATAATTGCCTTATGTCTGTCCCATGTATGTTTGAATTCCCCCACTGTTTTAGACCCCACAACCTCTCCAGGAAGGCGGTTCCATGCGTCCACCACTCTCTCCGTGAAAAGGAATTTCCTCACATTACCCCTGAGCCGTCCCCCCTCTAACTTTAGATTGTGCCCCCTTGTTCTTACACATCCCTTTTTCTGAAAGATGCTACCCTCCTGAGCTTTGTTGATTCCCTTGAGGTACTTAAAAGTTTCTATCATGTCCCCCTGTCCCTCCTTTCATCAAGGGTATACTGTTAAGCTCTCTCAATCTCTCTTCATATGGTTTCTGATGTAGACCTTGCACCATTTTAGTTGCCCTCCTCTGGACTACTTCCATCCTGTCTATGTCCTTGCATAGATGAGGTCTCCAAAACTGCACGTAGTACTCCAGATGGGGTCTCACCAACTGTCTGTGTAGAGGGATAACCACTTCACTTTTTCTACTTGTGATGCCCCTTCCTATGCATCCCAGTATCCCTCTGGCTCTCCTAACTGACTTCTCACATTGCTTGCCCACCTTTAGGTCATCTGATATGACTACACCCAGATCCCTTTCCATTATTGTTGTCGTTAGTACCTCCCCTGCTATTGTGTACTCTTCTCCTGGATTTTTATTTTGCACTTCTTTGCATTGAATCTAAGTTGCCATATGTCTGACCATTCCTCCAACCTTGCCAAGTCCCTTCTCATCCTTTCTACCCCCTTGTGTATCAACTCTGTTACAGATCTTTGTGTCATCTGCAAAGAGGCAAACCTTTCCTTCAGACCCTCTGCAATGTCACCTATAAAGATGTTGAAGAGGACTGGACCCAGTACTGAGCCCTGAGGTACTCCACTAGTAACCCCTTTCTTCAAAATGTGTTCCATTCACTATTACCTTCTGTGTCCTGTTGTGCAGCCAGTTTGCTACCCAGGCTACTACACTGGGACCCACTCCCAGGCTGGCTAACTTGATTATTAATCTTTTGTGCGGGACTGTGTCAGATGCCTTGCTAAAGTCTAGGTAGGCCATATCCACAGCCCCTCCTTGGTCAATCACTTTGGTCACCCAGTCAAAGAAATCAATTAGATTCATCTGACATGACCTTCCTGCTGTGAATCCATGCTGCTTTGGGTCCTTTGCCCCGCTGGCCTCTAGGTACTCAACAGTTCTTTCTTTCAGAAGTGATTCCATCATTTTCTCCACCACTGAGGTCAAACTAACAGGTCTGTAGTTTCCTGCTTCTGCCTTGCTCCCACTTTTGTGAAGGGGAATCACATCTGCCCTCCTCCAGTCCTCAGGTACCACCCATCTTCCCATGATTTGTTAAAAAGTGTGGTTAGTGGTGTCACTAGGTCCTCCTTAGCTCTTTTAGGATTCTAGGTGAATCCCGTCAGGCCCCATTGCTTTGTCCACCTTGAGTTTTAGGAGTTCTTTCAGTACTCTTTCTTCTGTAAATGGACTGGCATCAACCCCACTATCCAGAGTGCTTCTACTGTTTGGTTTAGGTAACTCCTCCTCTTCTTCTTTTGTGAATACTGAGCAAAAGTATTCATTCAGTATTTCTGCCTTTTCACTGTTTCCCTCTGCCCACCTCCTCTCTCCTTTATTAGTCTTCATTATCTCTCCCTTAACCTTTCTATGCTCCCTAATGTACCTATAAAAGATTTTATCCCCCTTCTTAACTGAGTTGGATATCTTTTCCTCAGTTTGGGCCTTTGCTTTTCTGACTGCCTTCCCCACTTCTTTCTGCTTTAATTGAAACAGTTCCCTGTCGTGCTCCATCTGTGATTCCTTATACTTTTTGAATGCAGCCTTTTTCTCCTTAACCTTCCCTGACACCTCTTTTGAGATCCATAGTGTTTTTTTATTCCGCTTTGTTTTCTTTATTTGTTTCACACAAAGGCTTGTTGCCTCCATGATGGCAGTTTTGATTTTTCTCTATTGTTCTTCCACCCCTCCTTTCTGGCCATTTGCTAATGCATTCCTCAGGTATTCACCCATTATGCAAAGTCAGCCCTTCTAAAGTCCAGTGTCCTTGTCTTTGTATGGCTTGTCTCCATGGTTGTGTTTATTGTGAAGCACACTGTGCAGTGGTCGCTTGTTCCCAGATGTCTACTGACTTCTAAATTTGTGATCCTCTCTCCATTTGAGAGTACCAGGTCTAATATTTCTCCCTCCCGAGTGGGTCCCACCACTAGCTGTCTAAGGCATGCCCCCCTGTACAGCATCGAGAATTCTTTGTGTTCTCTGACTTGTGTGTCCTCGACTGAACTTATCCTTGCCTCCGCATCCCCTAAGCACCGATTAAAGGACTCCAGAGTTGGCTTAAGAAGCTAAAGATCATCAACAACTTTAGATAATATAAGTTTGATTCCAGCCCTATTGGCTACAATCAGATTATTTATAGTGTTGGCATCAGGGGAATCTGGGGTGGGCCTTTTACATGGTGGTTTTTGGCCACAGTGACATCTCTGATGCAGAATCAGAATGGTTGGTATTTTGTTGTTCCACAACTAAATACATACCAACAGGTTGGCTTCCAGAGTCCTCTATTTATGCAGGAAGAAGTCAGATAAGAAAAGAGTGACAAAAAAATGGCCATTACCTTTTAGAAAAAAAACTTTAATTTTGAGCCGAGTGTACAGAGCTGAGCTGGAGACATCTGTTCAACTCAAAGGCATCACATGACTCCAGATTATCTATTTTATTTTAAATCTGTTTCTACTAGTTAAATTGGGTTGCTAGGTGTAGCTAGGAAGAGAAAGAGAGCTTGGTGCCATTAGATGTGGGATATAGGGCCTGTTTGCTAACAGCAGGGAGCCCCATCCTTAGGGGTATATAGAGAGAGAGAGGGCTTTTTGCACCGGGGGAGAGAGAGAGAGCCCCGGGGAAGAGAGAGTTGGGGGGGTTAGCCATCAAGTTCTGCCAGAGGGCCAAGGCAGGGCTGGGGGGGACTGCTTGCTACCCTGGTCCTCCTCCCTTGAAGACCCACGTGTGTGAAGTGTGGTGGTTCTGACCATGAAAGTCCGGGGGGTGATGCTGGAGCTGAAGGTTTTGGGCCTGTCTGTGCAGTTGGGAGCTGAAGCCCAGAGAAAAGGAAGAATTATGGAGACCCACCCTGTGAACTTCAGAACCTTGTTAGGGTAAGTACAGAAAGGGGCCCTTGTAATTTAAGAGAGTCTCACCCATGGGTGAGTGCAGACTGTGGAGTCAGAGTGAGTCTTGTGGCAGGCCTGCTATGGCAAATTGGGCCTTGGGCACAGTTGAATAGTTGTAGCCTGGACTGTTGAGGGCATAGTACTGGCAGCACTACCCCTTTCCTTTAGCCAGCGGCCATTGCAGAGTTGGGACTCCTGAACTGAGCAGCCTGTGGAGGCAGGGAAAGGTCCATGTGAGGAATGGTTGGTTGGGACCCTGGTATAGTGGCAGACTTTCAGAGTGATCCGTGTGACATGGGAATTAGTCCCCTGGGTGATGCCAGTCCTGAAACAGTAATCACTGCCGGAGCAGAAAGTGCCAGGAGTTACTGGGAAATGCCAGGATTATGTAAGACTGCCTGGATAGGACCCAGCTGCCATACACTGGCCTCAGTGATTGGGTGCCTGAAAGGTCTTCAGTGGTTCTGTTCTTGCTAAAGAACACCAGTTGTGACTGATTTAAGATCTGAAAGTGAAGAAAGTGCTCCAATTAAAGTATTGTAAGGTGTCCTCCCCTGATGGTGAAAGTGCATGGGAAGGCCAAGACTGAAAGAGGGCTTGGGACTGTAGAAACATCCCATGCTGTCATATTCCTTACTGAATGTTAAGTTTTTGAGAATTAAGGAATGGAAAGTGAGCCAATGATGCCTGTGGGAGGATTTGGAAGGAAAAAAGGGAATGGAAATGGAAGTGCTGCTAAGTATGAGCCACTTCTAGACATGGCCTGTTTTGGCTGGCTGTATTGCTGCTGCCAGTATTGTAGCCATGTTGGCTCAAGGCATTACTGCATGAAATAATTCAGTCTGCTAGCACAACAGGCTGTTGCTGGAAACTCTGGTGTCCACCTGTGAATGCCCACACCAAATTTGTTAACCCCATGCTCCATGGAGTGGTTCATTAAATTTCTTGTTCATTAAATCTCTTTGTTGTATTTTGATTTCAGAGTAGGCAGTGGATTTAATCAATTTGAACTGTACATTTTGTGCTGTTAACCACCCTTACCCCTGCAGCTCATCACGTTACATCTAAGAAGTGCTTCTGCTCCCTTTGAAGAGGGGTCCACCTGCTGGCATCAGAAGAACCAGGTAATGAGCACATTTCTACTGTCTTTGGACTGTGTTGCTTGGGTTGTACAGTGCCCCCCTCCCAACAATTTACCATCTGGATACCCCTAGACAGGGAGGGGGGCTTACATTAACATTACTTGCCTTTTTCAAAGGAATAATGACTAACAAATGGCTACTCATTATGTTGATTCCTGGCTTGTTACATTCAATCAAACTTGTGATTAAGCAATTAAATTTCATGCAGCAAGTATATCCTTGTCAAAATAAGAACCATTAGCCCTGCTGGCTGCAAAATCACTCACAATACCATTTGCAAGGCATTATTACATATTATACACATAAGGTCACATTTTCAATGTTGATTATTTGCTGTATTGTCTAGAAGCATCAGGAATTTGATGCACAGGGCTTGCAGCAAATTGTTTATTTTATTTTATTTTCACTTTTGTTTACCGGATAAATACAATGAGCCAAAGGCTCATTTTCATGCATGACCCGGGACCATAAAATACAGTCAAGATGTTACATATAAACATTATAAACATTAAACAATAAAGAAGAAAGTCAGAGGACATAGAGACTAACAGAAACAACTACAGCATAATTGATCAAACAAATAGTTCTTCAGTTTAACCTTAAAAGTTTGATGACTCATAGTGCCAGAAAATAATTTAGACAGATTATTCCAATTAAAGGAAGCACTAAAAGAGAAGGATCGATTTTCCATATTTGTTTTGGCTCTTGGTAATATAAGTCCAGTCATATCACTTGAAGGAAGATCCCTAATGTTATTATTTGCATGAAGCAATGAGAACAAGGAGAATTATCTCTTTGATGAAAAATATTGTCAGTCAAGCAACCCAAACTATATAGGCTGCTCAACCTTGGGGGAAGCCATCCAGAGGCACTGTACAAAACACAATGATGAGTGGAGTATGATAACTTAAAAGCAAATCTACAAATTCTATGAAATACTGAAGCAAGAACAGAAAAATCTTGTTTTACCAAATTAGAAAAAAATAAAAGAATTATAATTTAAGATTGGGAGGAGTTTACCCTTTGCAATAGCCATTTGTGTCTGACCAGTAAGCATAGATTGTAATTTAAATAAAGATCCCAATTTTAAGTTAACTTGGTGACTAACATATCTAATGTGGGGAAAAAAGTTAAATTTGCATCCAAGAGAATGTCCAAATATTTAAACTAGGCAACTTGATCCAATTTATGACCATGGGAATCAATTACAAGACGATCAGGGGCATTAACCAACTTCTGTTTTGAACCAAAAAGCATACATTTAGTCTTCTTACTCTTCAGGGAATGATGTGTTTCCACTGGCCAATCACCCAAAACACAAAAATCTTTATTTAATCTCATACTTATGTCTTACACCAAGTTTGAGCTACAAAATAAAACAATATCATCAGCATATAATAAACAATGCATCTGTTTCATTAAAGAAGGAATAGCATCAATAAACAATGCTAAGAGGAGGGTCCCAAGGATTGAACCCTGGGGCACCCCCCTGTTCCAGCACCCTACAATTAGACAAACTACCAGTTAAACCAACTCTCTATGGCTGCTGTGATAAATAACTATTAAACCACCAAAGAGGAGAAGCTGCTAGTCCAATGTCCCTAAGGCTCCTGAGCAGCAAATGGTGATAAACTAGATCAAAGGCCTTGAACAGGTCCACTATGTTTGATCCCAGTGTCTAAAAAGTGCCTGGGAGACCACATTTCCATGGTCCAGGATAAGTTGAGTAGGGCAGTTTGCATGCAGCTTTCCATCTGTTATGTCTAAACCTAGATGCAAGCAGCCAGAAAGCAATTACAGATGGCATAAATGTAACTGACATTGAAAAATGCAGTCAGTCAATGGGGATCAGCACACTAAGTGCACCAATCTCCACAGGCACAACCTAGGCTGTAGACTTTGCCCTGGATTTAGAAAAAATGCCTACAGGGTCAACATCCTGGAGATATCTATGATCAAGTGCTACAGGATACAAGTTTTAAGACCACACATGTCCTTTCATTAGATGCTTTAGCCATTTCAAAAGTGAAGGGTTCAATTGGACCTCAAAGGCTTGTGTAGTGTGGTAAGTACAGTATACAGTATACAGTATGCAATATCCAACTTGATTTAATAAAAAGTATCTCACATTTCAATGCACCAGGTATTCAGGTCTGTTTAGACCATTTTCACAAATTCTCAGATGTGTACATGGGACCACTGTTCTGATGAACCCCACAAGGTTCCTGGCAGGTGCACACACACAGTTTTGTGTGTTCTTGCCAAGAACTGCCACAAAAGGGGCATTTTTCTCATTAGTACTCATATGCATGCCAGGTTCAGTGGCATAATGGTTGGGGAAACTAAGTGTAGCTGTCTTCTAGTCATCCAAAAGGTGTAACATCATACTTGTGCATCAAGTGGACCACCACAATAAGTTTATTTTTTCTTTATTGGTTTTTAATGGTATATGACCAATTTTGGAAAAAAAAATTAACATAAAATGGAAGATTATGGTATAGAAACAACATCTACATTGATTTCAGTGAGTATTTTTTTTTTACAAAGTCTTGACTTCTTTATTTCTGGACATCTAAATTATAGGGCCATGTCCAAGCTGTGTAGTACAATTAACATTCAACCGTCACACCAATCAGTTGCTTTAATATTCCCCAAAAAGGTTGCCTAAGTGTTGTTGTGTCTAACACAATGAGTTGTAAAAACTGTTGCCTGGATTCAAAATTTTTTAAACTGGAAAATGGATGACATGCAGCAATTTTAGCATTAGCACATTTACAATGGTTTCCTGCCAGTTTCACATAGTTAATAGTGTGTGTTCCAATGTATCAATACATATAATTCATAATAAGCATGTAAGCAAATGAAAAAAAAAATGCATCCATGCACAAGAAATATGGGCAAACATACACATCTTAAGTTGTTACCTGTGGTACATTTTTTGAGGACACTTTGCTGGAGCAAAGACTCAATGGTCTGCTTTATGGAGGGATCTACCTCTTTTGAGATATTATACAGCTTTTGGTAAGGAGGGTCTTCCCCATTGATTATGACACAGGCCTGCATTCTCTCACAATCATGCTTACTTTCTGCAAACACTTTATCACAGTCTTTAACAATTTCATGCACCTTTGTATTTACACTAATTTCTTTTTCAACTAAAACCTACAACACATTATACTCCTCTGGTCTCTGGACTGCAAAAACTGCATGCACACTACAGATCATTAAATCAGCCTTTTCATTTTTTCCTTCAATTTTCCACAAGATATGGTTAGCTAGATCCACAATACACCTACAATTATTTAAAAAAGCAGCTCCTGAAATATGCTGCTGTTGTAGCAATGACATGATAGCCATTACATGATGCATTATCATACCCCCTATTTGCACAGGTATTGGAACAGATTGCGTAGCTCCTGATTCATGTCCAGCAAATGACTGAAGTGAAAATGTAACCCCTGAAGAGAATTCAGACTGGGTGGGGTGTTCAAGCAGTAGACAGATACTGATATGCCATTGTCAATTAAAACAGTGCTTCAGCAGCCTCCAGTCAAAGCATTGACAACTGGTTGCCCCTAAACATCTGTCTCCACAGGAGCCACAAAAACAGAAGAGGCCTTTTTGTCCTAGGCAGTCCTTGGTGAGTCTGCCTGACTGCCATGTTTTTTGGGCCTGAAATATGTCCCTCAACTCCTGTACTTTCTTTTCTAACACCTCTACTCTATTTGGCTGCTGATTGCATTGCCAATTATTTTGGCCTTTCCCCTGCCTTTTTCCTTTTTCTCGCCATTAGTTGTTAGGCTGTTGGTTTTGATGGGGTTCTTTGTTGTTAAAGGTAATAGGAGATTCTGGTTGCAAAGCAAAGAGTCTCCCTGTGGAGGGTACCCAGGATCAGAAGGTTGTATAACAGCTGCTACCTTTTTAGATAACTTACACTCTAGCCCACCCAGGGCTTTTCATGCTGTTCTTAGTTTGTCTATGATGTCATCATAGACATTATAGTAGTCAACATGCATTTTTATAGCTGCTTTTTAGCTCTGTGAAGGGCACTGTTTATTAGGCAACATTAGTATTCTGTATGGTCTTGATCTGCCAGCCTATTATAAAACCCATATGCAGAAAATATTCAGTTGGCATAAGCTTCCAGGGTTTCATCTGGCTCTTGCTTACAGTTTTCTATGACCTCATATTGATCCTTTTACCTCCAACCATTGATATTCATAAATTGTTTTGCTGCCTCAACCCAGGGGCACCTCCTACCCATTATGTCACCCTGGAAGGTGCACATTGGTTCTGGTGGCATTGTGGTCATTAGAACTATTATTCTGTCCCTTCCCTGTGAACTGGTACACATCATCCATTGTTTCAATTTAACAAGGGGTCCATTTTGCCTGGCTTAAAATTTCCTATTCGCTTAGCCACTTTATCTACTATTTCAGGGCTGGCCTCTGTCTCATCTCTTACCTGTGTTGTCTGAGTTTTTTTCCCCCAAACCCCTGAGTTTCAGTTTTTATTAGTATTGGTGCCATGGGGGCACCATTGTGGCAGCCACTCCCCTGCCATAGCCAGTTTAAAGGGGCCATGAGGGGCCTATCCTGTCCTCCTCTTCACCTTTGTTACATGTTTCCCATTTTGTGTGTTCCAGACTGCGGTTGGGGTACAGCTGTTGATGCTGGCCATCATTGTAGGGAGGCAGAGCAGTTGGGACCACTGATTGGCTTGGTACCATCATCCCTGGTGCTACTGCAGCAACTACACCCCTATGAACTTGCATTTCACTTTGCAGTTGTTTTATCTGCTGGTGACAATGTGAGTGAACTATTTCTGAACCCTTTTTCATTGCTGTTACCATTTCTATTTGTTTTCTTAAAGTGGCTTTTAAGTCTGTGTTTTTCCTGTGTAATTTATCTCTTGCAGCTTGTATTTGTTCTAGTTGCTGATGCATGGTATCACTAGAACACTGTGCATCAGTTAGCTGACTAGTAAGACTGCATTGCATTAGTGTAGATTGTAATTCTTTTTGTTTTGTTTCTTCCACTTTTTTTTTGTAAGTCCAAATTGCTAGATTTTAAATCTGATGCTTGCTTTTTTATGTATTTTAATTTTTCTTCTAAGCTGACTACTGCGACATGCAACCATTGAATGCAGTAGCCTTTTTTTGTTTGTCTTTGATTTTTTTTGCCAATTCTGCCTGGAACCACTCTTTCACATAACCCCAACAGTCACTTTAATGCCTAGCATCTTTGCAAAATTCTTGGCCTTTGTGTGAAATCACAAAATCTGCAATGTATTGTTCCATGTTACAATAACCTATATATTTATTTATTTTAAGACTGGGGCTTATTAGACAAGACTTTAAATCAACCGCTGTTTTCAACAGATTGACTCCAACTGTTACTGTGGATTAGGTTCTGAACCTTTACCCGTGAGTAAATCTTGCTTCAAATGTAGGGTTTCCTGTAGAAAGGTTTTTCCCAAAATTACAAATATTGACTCATTAGCACCCTCTTCTACCTGGCTCGCCAAATGTTGTATCTAAGCTCCTGACCAACACACTTTATTCACTAGGTCCTTTTAGAGGTTAAATTAAAATGTGAGTCAAATACTTAAAAGTTACGGAAAAAGTTTATTATTCAATCCCATTACAAGTACAGAATTTCGATACCAGCATATAATTAAAAAGCAGTCCTAATTTTACCTGACACACATGTTGATCACTCATCATATGCTAGCTAATACAGGTGACAGTCAGGTTATGGCTTTCAGATTTCTTCTTTTCTTCTCCCTTCTCTCTTCTCTAAAAAACACAGCAAAAATGTGCATTTTTTATATTTTAGCTGACCTTACATTGAGTGACCACTAGGTCCTTGGACCAATCATAATATTAGGGTAAGAGTTCTACCAAATTTGGCATGTGCACTAAACTTTTAGTATTGTTTGCCAATTCTGATTGCTTGCAGCTAATTACTGCATAGTTACATCATAAACAAGGGGTTGCAGCCTCTATAATTATCGAGTGATCAGATTGGCCATTAGGTGGCAGCAGTGCTCCATTTACAATAATAGCTAGTGTCTTATTTTGTTACAGCATAATTGTCATTTGACTTGGATTAAAACATGCAATATATTGATATTAAGCCTTATCCTATACAGTTAAGCTAAACATACATTTTTCACTTGAGCAATCCACATGTATATATGTGTATACACATAAAGCATACAGGCATAATCACAGTTTTTACAACACATTTACACATTGGGTAAACAACATTAACAGACATAAGATTTTGATGTTTGGTGGAATTTAAAACAGACAATTTAGAATATGTATCTACAGTATTTAAAGTACCAGAGCTGTGGCTTCTTTTTAGAGCATTTGATTTTCTTTAGTACAGAGTTTCTAGCATTCACTGTAGTTTAACAGTTTATTAACAGAAAATGGATATAGCCCTTATACTTATGCAAAGAGGTAAACTGATTTTACCAAAGGACATTGCATTTACAAGAAAAACTTATTTATACAGAGACAGTCTATGGTGGTGAAAACCAGTGCTATATACTATATTTGAGAAACACCACAAATACAGAAATAAGTTGATCTTAACATTTGTTTATTAACACAAAGTCCCTGAATGACCTTTACAAGGCCTAAACGAAACTAATGGACCCTGTAGTGTCTTACTCAGCACAGACTGGTGATTGAATTGCGGGGCAATAAAATGTAGTTTTAGGTGAGATCTCTCATATATGTTACTGAAAGTAGTGCTGATCCTGCCTGGTAATTACAGGATCAGTGTTTGTTTGGCATGGACAAAAGGAACAGCAGCCATGAAAGTTACAGTTAAGATCGCGCCCCCCCCCAAGATATGAAATAGAATCACTTCCTTGTTAATTATACAGGATCCCCTCCAATCTTTGGTTTTGATCAAAGACAGTTGTTTACAGATGGGTCTTGCAGTTTAGAAAAACATGCAGTTTATTTTAAAATTGCTTAATTGGTACATTCCAAACATTTCCTGACCCCAGGTATTTCTCCACAGTCAAGAGATTTTAAAAGGTCATATGTAGTTTGGCATCTATCCTGAATATAAGTAAATATAAACCTTTAGTTAGTTTTTGCCAGAAAAAAACAATATGTTACTAACCCCATTTATTGGTTTAAACTGATGCTTAACCCAACACAATCAGTTGTTTTAATATTCCCCAATAAGTTGCCTAAGTGTTGTTGTGTCTAACACAAAGACTTGTAAAAACTGTTGCCTGGATTCAAGATTTTTAAAACCAGAAAAGGGATGACATGCAACAAATTTAGCGTTAGCTCATTTACAATGGTTTCCTGCCAGTTTCACATAGTTAATAATGTGTGTTCCAATGTATCAAGACATATAATTCATAATAAGTATGTAAGCAAATGATGAAAAAAAAGGTACCCAAGCACAAGCAATATGGACAAACATACACGTCTTACAGTTCACATGAACTACAAATGTGCTTCATCAGAGAAAATGTGTTTAACCACATAGTGCTATTTAAATACCCTCATTACCCAACAGTAATTCAAGGGCCATCAGACAGTGTAAATCTACATATTAAACAAATTAAAATAGATACTAAAAACAGCACAGTAAAGTAGCCAAGTATAGACCATAAAATAGACTTTCAGATACATAACAGTAAGCAACAAACATTCTAATATGCACGTTTTTGCTGTATGTGATGTTTCATCAGCAAACTTCCCTGACAGAAATATATGTGTTCCTGAGTTATTTTAAAATATCATATTCACCTTTTAAAAATAAATATTTATTGAAAAGATGCTTAGTAACAGAAGTGTGGACATAAAAAAATATATGCTTCACATCCAAATTTGAGAGTATGTATTTTATAAAGCAAGTACATTTGCATGGAGAATTGATCCTGGCTGTGATTGCTTGCATAGCATATTAGATCACAGCTGGCAGTCTAGCCTAGATGTCAGAGTAATGAACTGTGAATGAGCTTGGTGTATCCATCAGATAGACCTGGGTTTGATTCCCACAACCTCCACTTGCATACCGTGGGACTCTGAGCAAGTCACTTAACCTCTCCAGTGCTCCTGGGTTGCCCCTGAAAACAAGGCAGACAAGGGTGAGGTAGTACTGGTTGGTGACTTCAATATTCCAGACGTGGACTGGAGCATCCCAACAGCAGCATCAACTAGGAGCAGACTTATCCTGGACTCCCTTCAGGGTGCCTTTCTCAAGCAACTGGTCATGGAACCAACTCAGCAGAAGGCAATACTGGACCTTGTGCTCACAAGAGGACAGTGTGATGGGGGTAACAGTGAGGAGCACCTGGAACAGTGACCACCAGTCATTGTGGTTTGAAATCACTGAAAGAGCAGAACCAAACCACACAAAAACACGTATCCTGGATTTTAGGGGGGCAGACTTTGGGAAAATGGGGAGATACTTGAAAAAGGCATTAAGGGGAATGGGGCAGGAATCAGGGGTTGAGGAACAGTGGGCAGTATTTAAAATGGGGATTACAAGAGTAACAGAATTATGCATTAAGCAGGTTAGCAGGAGGAAAAGGAAGAGGAGGAGACCATTATGGTTTTCGAATGAGGTAGCAAAGAAAGTGAAAGCCAAAAAGATTGCATTCAGGCAATACAAAAAGACACAGGCAGAAGGGGATAGGGAGAAGTACCAGGAGAAGCAAAGGGAGTCAGGGAGGTCAGTAAGGGAAGACAAAGCTCAGACAGAAGAACACATTGCAAAATCAGTGAGTAGAGGGGACAAAACCTTTTGTAGGTACATAAGTGAAAAAAGAAAGGCAGAGGGAGGGATAGTGAGACTGAAGGGGAGGATGGGGCTGCATGGAGGATGACAACAGTAAAGCTGACATATTGAACATGTATTTCTGCTCAGTCTTTACTGAGGAAGAGGAGGGTAATGGGTCTGAAGGGAGTACAAGGGGTGAGAATGGTGCAGAAATGGACACAAGTCCCTTTACAGAAAAGGGTCCTGAAGGAACTGGAAGTAATAAGAGTTGATAAAGCAATGGGGCCAGATGGGGTGCACCCAGGGTCCTAAAGAACTAAGAGAGGTGGTGGCTGAACCTCTGGCTATACTGTTTAGCCAATCACTGGAAACAGGGAGTACCTAAAGACTGGAGGACAGCAGATGTAGTCCTCTTATACAAAAGTGGGAACAAAGAGGAGTGGGGAATTACAGACCAGTCCAGCCTCACCTCAGTAGTGGAGAAGATCATGGAAGCACTACTGAAGGAGAGATTGGTGGAACATCTGGTTGTTAATGGACTACAGGACCCAAGAAGCATGGTTTCACCAGGGGAGGTCATGTCAGACCAACCTCGTTGAATTTTTGACTGGGTGACTAGGGAGGTGGATCAGGGAGGGCAGTGGACATGGCCTATCTGGACTTCAGCAAGCCTTTGACACTGTGCCACATAGAAGACTATTACACAGACTGGGGAATATAGGTGTGGGCAGGACAGTAGTGTGGTGGGTAGGTAACTGGCTGGGTGGCAGGACGCAGATGGTGGTGGTAAATAGCTGTCACTCCACAGAGGGAAGAGTGACCAGTGGGGTACCACAGGGATCTTTGCTGGGACCGGTCCTATTCAACATCTTCATCAGTGACATTGCGCAGGACCTAGAAGGCAGAATTTCACTGTTCGCTGCTGTCACAAAGCTCTGTAACAGAGTAGTCACACCAGAGGGTGTAGACAGAATGAGAAGGGACCTGCAGAAACTTGAAGAATGGTCAGAGGTTTGGCAGTTGAAATTCAGGCAAAGAAGTAAAAGATAATGCATATGGGGCACAAAAACCCTGGCACAATATATCAGTTGGGGGTGAGGATATAGCATATACCAGCAGAAAGGGATCTTGGGGTTATCATCTCTGATGACCTCAAGGTAGGGAAACAGTGTGACAAGGCAGCAGGTAAAGCAAATAGGATGCTGGGATGCATAGGCAGGGGCATCACCAGCAGGAAAAGGGAGGTCATAATTCCACTATACACGACACTAGTGAGGGCCCACCTGGAGTACAGTGTACAGTTCTGGAGACCTTACCTACGTAAGGACATAGACAGGGTAGAGAAGGTTCAGAGGAGGGTAACAAAGATGGTACATGGATTGCATCACAAGTCCTATGAGGACAGGTTGAAGGAACTGAACATGTACTCCCTGTAGGAGAGGAGGGAGAGAGGGGCTATGATAGAGACATACAAGTATCTTACAGGGAGGAACAGGGTGCAGGAATACACTATTTTTAAGCAAAAAAGATGTTCCAGGACTAGAGGGCATGGGATGAAGTTGGAGGGAGGACGATTCAGAGGAAATGTGAGGAAGAATTTCTTCACAGATAGGGTGGTGGACAAGTGGAACACCCTGCCAGAGGAAGTGGTGGGGGCTGAAACAATCACAGGATTTAAGAATGCATGGGATAGACTTATAGGAATTCTGGACGTCAGGGGTAAGGGGCAACAGACTTCTAGGAAAACATAAACTGAACTTATAAGCTCAAATGGGCTGACTGGGTGGGCCATAGGCCCTTATCTGTCAACACTGTCTATGTATCTATGTAAGCACCTGTGCCTAGTGGGCCTTACCTGGTTACCAAAAGAATAAAATAAAAAATAAAATTCATACATTCACATTCATAGCAAGGTTGAATTGGAGCAAGGCACAAAATATCAACCCTATTCCACATAATATTAAACAAATTATGCCAAATCTATACAGTTATTTAGTCTCCCCATCCCGCCACCGCTTTGAGCTCAAAAAGTCCAGTAATCTTCCTTTTGGCAAATTTTCTGCTCCCATCTTCTTTGGCCCCACTGCCCCAGTGCTATTACAACTCTCTCAAGGTCAGTGAACATCAATTTTTGTTCCAAATCTCAGTTTTTATCAAATATGATGTTCTATGGTATAACAGATAGTGTTCCATTTTGTTGCTCTTAAATGCTCCCCAATACATATCCTAAATTCCCTGATTGTACACCCAGTATAGAATGCCACATAGGAGCATTCCCACATGTTCAACACCTCTCGTGGAATAGCAATTTATAGTCACTAATTTGATAAATTCTATCTGTGGTAGGGTTGCTGAATGACTTTGTGCTTTTCAAAAAGGACAGTATTTACATTTCTCTTATTTGTGGGTACCACCAGGGGGTGGCACTAATCAAAGGGTGCTATAGCTTTAGGTGTTTGAAGAAAGCTATTAACCACTTAATCCCTGACTGTATCAGGGTGGCTCTACACCATTGTTGGGCCTTTACTCACATATTTATTTGGCTTGTCATCTGTGAGCAGAATCCCCAGTACTTCGTCAAGACATCGCTAATCTAATTGTCTCAAGCACTATAAGTGGTAATAAAACTGCACAAATGTGGATCTAAGCTGTTCTTGCTGTGTATGGGTACCAGTGTACTGCAGTATCATGATCAATACTATAGTATTTAAATCCCTTAGTGCTGAACTTATAACCTCAGAGCAATATCCTCCTTCTCTGAACCTCTGGACATGCTCTGCTCATTTCCCAAGGTAGTCCTTCCTCCTTGTACAATTCTGTAATGTACAAATAAGCTGTATCTTGGGAATATTTCTAGGAACATGCTTGGAGAGGCAATTGTTCACTTACAGTAAACTATTTCTGTCTTTAGATTGGGAAAATGAAGTAGTGCCAACATTACCATCTTCCATCTTAAAGATTTTTAGGACAAGGAAAGTAATTTCTTGTTCATGTTTGGTGGAATTAAAATGAAGATGGGGATTAGAGCTACTCCTACATTATACCTCCCTGGCTGGTCTCCAGTCTATTATAACAAACATCAGGGGGACCCTAAACTCTTCTCTCTCCCATGCACATTCAAATACCTATTCCCTCGAACGTGGTAAACCACCTATGCTAGCATCACTTGCCAGCTACTGGACCTGGGCCCAGTATAACAAAACACTATTTTGAGTACTGCAGACTAGGTCCATATGTAAATCTCCTTTTCTCCCTCCTCCCTCCTTCCATTGAATGACCTGTATTATACTACTGTTGGGAGACATTGAACTGAACTCTGGCCCCAGAAGGAGGGCTACGCCAACCACCCTCTCCTCTATCCCACACTGATCCAACTTAAAGGGGCTTAAAATAGCACATATGAATATCCAAAGTCTCAGATGGTAAATGGCGTAACTTGAAGCCTCGGTTAGGCACTATGAACCTGACATCCTATTTATAACTGAGACCTGGCTGAAGCCCTCCATATTCTCACAAAAAATTGCCCTACCTGGTTTCACCACTCACAGATGTGACCGTATCTCTAAGACAGGTGGAGGCATGCTGATCTACACAAGAAATGAGCTAGCAACATCCACACTACCTGGTCTCACCACAAAATCATCCTTGGAACATCTGTTTATCTCCATTGCCCTCAGTCAATTCAAATGAGTTACTATAGGACGCATCTATTTTCCCCCCCAACATTGCCTCCTCCTCCTACCCTGAACTCTTAAATAATATTGACTCTATCCCCCAAACTGATCTAACACTCTGTGATGATTTCAGCCTTGACTTCTTATGTCCTGACAGCAAGACCTATCAGGCCATCTTATTAGATGTTAACCTGGGGCAACTTATCAATCATCCCACAAGACTTAATATGAAAACAGGCAACCACAGCCTTTTGGACTGGATGCTGACCCGTAAGAAACACAACATTAAGATCACGGGAGTTTTTCCTGATGCCCTTAACAACCATCTCTCAACCTATTGTGTTTGTAGGAACAATTTCCAACCTCCTCCAACTAAAACCATAAAAGTTTGGAACCTGACAAACTTTAATCCTGACGCTTTTATACTTTGTCTAAAATCTGTCAATTGGTCATTCATTACATCCCTTCCTGACACTAATAAGGCAGTAGAATACTTCATCCATATCTTCAGTTCCATCTTTGACATGCATGCCCCTTTCAAATTAAGACATGCCAAAGGCAACTACTCCCCTGGCTATCCCAGGACCTTAGGCAATTAATGCACTCTTGTGATAAAGAATCTGGACTACAAGCTGACTGGCACTCCTACAGGCAATTATGGAGTACCTATAAAACTAAAACTAACAAAGCCAGCTGTATGTCCAGCTCTAGGGCCATGAGCAGTAGGGAGACTTTTTTTGAATTAGATATGTCCTATTTAGTGGGGATATTTAAACCTCTCTAGTAGATGCATTACATGCATCAGCAATTGGTCTGGGTTTTTGAGTGTAAGTAAGAGGTCGTCTGTGTATGTGTTCACTAACATATTACTATCCACAATTTTGCCTTGGATTTGTGCAGTGTCTAAGAATGTTCTTGTGAGGGGATCTAGGGCAATTAGAAAGAGTAAAAGGGATAAGGGCAGCCCTGCCATGTGCCCCTAAACAGGGGAGGCTAGGAGATATTTCATTTTGTGAGGATGGTAGCTGTTGGGGCATTGTATAATGTGGCTATCCAACTGTGAAAGTAAGGGCCAAAGTCATATTCTTTCAGGACTGAATGTAGATGCTGCCATTCTACAGAGTCAAATGCTTTCTTAAAGTTGACTGCCATGGCTTCCATGGGGAATAAACTCAGCCCTGTCTGCCATTTAAGGTTGAGTACCATGCGAATATGATCCTCTCAGTCTTCCCTTTTCTGAATCCAGCTTGGAAAGCATGGATGATGGTGGGCAGGACTCTCTCCACCCTGTTGGCCAGGGCTTTGGCTACAATTTTTGTGTCAGTAGAGAGAAATGGAATGGGTCAAAAGTTGGCACAGTTTAATGGTTCTGTTGATTTCTTTGGCAGCAGGGTAATCATGGCATCCTCCATGGTGTGAGGTAACATACCAGCTTCCCATGCAGCATGCAGGGCAGCTTGGAGAGGCAGGACAATTACCTGAGGCATCAGTTGATATAAGTCAACTACCATGCCATCAGAACCCATTGCTTTGCCTTTAGACAGCTGTTTCAGGGCTGTTAAAGTTCCTTGATGGTTAGGGGTGGGCATCCAGTTCCTCCCTAATTGAATTAGGGATTTTGGGTATGGGGGTGTCTCTCAGGAAACTTTACACTGGGGAATGATCACAGGCTACTGTGGAATGCTAAACATACAGATGAGTGTAGTAGTTTCAAACTATTTAATTAATGCTTTCAGAGGTGGTGATAGTCTCCCCTTGGGCGTTATGAAATGCCAAGATTAGGGATTCCACTTTTCTATCTCTCAACTCTCAATAGGTATGCTTTGTCCTGAGCATCTGCCATTCTGCTTTTCTTGTGAGTAGTGTGTTGATTTTATATTTTAGACCAACGATGTATGCTAATAAACGTGGTTCAGATTGTGCACCGCTTTAAACTGTGTTTCTTTAATTTTCAAGGCATTTTGGAGTTGTGTTATCTCTATATCCTTTTATTTTATTTTGCCTTGCTGTGTAGGAAATTTTCCATCCCCTGAGGTGCACTTTGAAGGCCTCCCATATTACCCCCGGTAAGGTCTCCCCATTACTGTTGATTTGAAAAAAAAATGTTTGCTTCCTCCACTATTCAATCAAAGAATTTGGGATCCCTAAGAAATAGGGGATTACATCTCCACCATGTGGATCTGCTCTCCCCTTTTAGAGGCAAGTACAACAACCCCACTGGGGCATGGCCAGAAATGATTAAAGATTCGATCGACAAACAGTGTGCATTCAGTAAGGCTGCCCCATCTACCAACCATAGGTTGATACAGCTGTGGAAGCCATGCTCTGAGGAAAAGAAAGTGTAGTCCCTCCCATCCAGGTGTTCATGCCTCCAGATATCTGTGAGGCCTCATTCTTTCGTTAGAGCAGCTAATGCCACTCTTGCCCTTGGGTGAGAATCTGGTATCACTTGAGATCCATCAAAGAATAGGTCTGGGGCTAGGTTAAAATTTCCCCCATATAAGGAGGGGTATGTTAGTATCCCCTTTGACCTCTGCAATTGCCTGACTTATCTGCAGGAGGAAGTTGGCATCATTGCTGCTTGGGGCATAGATGTTAGTGAGAATGATCTGCCCACCCAGGAATGTGAAATAAGCCACTAGCCATCAACTTTCTGAGCCAGTCTTATACACTTCCAGATTCCATTGTAAGGCTTTATGAAGTAATAAGGCTACCCCCTTGACTTTGAGGAGTCAGAACTGTGGTAAACTTGTCCCACCCAGGACTTTTTAAGCCAGAACACATTCTTGTCAGTTGAATGTGTTTCCTGGAGAAAAGCTATTTCTGTCCTCAAAGATTTTTGATGTTGTAGTACATTAGTGCACTTAACCAGGTGGTTTAGCCCCCTAAAATTCCAGGAGACATGTTTAAAATCATCAGGGCTCTCCAAAGCCATGACACCAACCTCACATATCCCTTGGTATACTGTACAGCTTGTCTCTCTCAAGGGAACAGAAAGGATCCCATGGCAACTATGGAAGTCCTTTCAGTGCTTCCAACAGCCAAAGGCCCATGGTTGCCTTGCAGTAGATTGTGTGACATTAAATGCTCCTGTTGGACAGAGTTTGGAAATCTGTGCTGGTGAACTATGCTATGGCTTCTTCCTGTCTGGGACTACCATATCTACTACTAGACAAGCAAAGTTGAACGTTAAAAGGTAGCTGTCTGCAGCAGATCTACTGTTAAACTTATTCTGCACCCTTTATTTTAGTATAACAAGTAATTGGGACCTGTTCAGTGGGTGTGATGGTCTGCAGCTAGGGGGGCTCTGCTTCTCTTGCTCATGCTTGAGAATTTTAGTGTGACCTGTAAGTAGATCTATATTCTTTATTACTGCAATCCTTCTTTTTTTTTTTTGTAAGTTCTTTTTCTGCTCCAGTCCCAGAACTCTCGCAGGCTGCCACTACTCACCTACTCACTATTACTGCCCACCTGAAGCCCTTCCTCTTCAGAGTTATCTGCCCACCACCTACCTCCAGCCAGCAACCCCCAGCTCTGAGCCCCTTGGGGTAGGGCCACCTCCATTGCTGGAGTTCTATATGTAATCCAATGTACTGTCTGAGGAGGTGGAAGGATAGAGGAGGGTGGAGACACAGACTTGGTATTGGGCATGTGGTGGCATGGTCCCAAGGGTAGCTGTTGCCTATCCAGGATTGGGGGATTTTTACTTGACTGTTTTTCCCCCCAGGAGCGCGGATGTGCAATGACATCAGCACGGCTGAGCTGTAGATGTCCACGGCATCCCTTCCACTTAACATCATCACACTAGTATTACCCCTGGCCTCCACCGGGGGTCTCTACTGCACCGGATGCTCCCTGGATCCCTCCCCAAGGAGAGGAGAGCAGTCCATTGGATGTTCAGTCCTCTCCCTCCCCTGCCGCCCCCGGTGCCCAAGCTTGTTCCCAAACTTGGGTTGCCGGTCTGGCTCAAGGTGTGGCGTCCAGCACCTCAACCTTCAGTACAACCGGGCTGGCACTGGAATCCTTCCTAACCTAGCTAAATAAAAACAGTACTAAAGAGCTAATAAGTTTGATGATGGACCACATTAGCATGACAGAGAGTAGACATGCACTTTGTAATTAGGGGAAAGGTGAAAGAGGGTGTGCAACTGGATGCTAGGAAAGGACTAATTATTTTGTTGTAGGGGTGCCACTGCAGTCAGAGACCTGTTCAGCTTGGGGCAGGACAAGGAGGTGCCTTTGGATGCCAAGGGCTGCATGGCATGGGACAAGGCTTGATGAGTGCCACAAGAGGCTAGGGACTGCTTAACATGGGCAGAGTGAAGAAGGGGTGCCACTTGATCCCATGAATTTATTGGCATGGGATGGTGAAGGTGAGAAGTGCTACTGGACACCAGCAACTGTTAACCATTAAAAGTATTGACAAAGCCTGTTGAAAACCAGCATTGTCAATACCAATAAATGTGCATTTGTTATTAAAAATCCTTTCTAAAAGGTAAGGAAATTAATTTCAAATAAACAATGTTCACACATCAGTTAATGTTGATGCAGAAAGGTACAAAATAATGGAAATTTGTCGTTATGTTAAAAAATTCCCTGAATCATCATGAATGTGTGATGTAGTGCTCCTCACTGTTTGAATGATCACTCAAGTAGGGTGGTGTTACTCTACCTTCACAGCACCTTTTCTTGAAGTATTTATCTTTGAGTATATTTCAATGCCATGGACAGTGACAAAGTCTGGGTAATGCCAGCCTTGGGCAACTGTTGAAACAGTGAGAAACAGTATACTACACAGTCATGATGAGTTAGGGGACATATCACCCTAATGTTCCTACATTTATCACTTTGCGCTTCAACCCTAACTGATGTAGTTTTTTTATTAATATAGAAATCAATGTATTACTACTTGATTTCCAAAGATGCAGAATAGCATAGTACAGACTGCATTTCAATAATTTTGTATTTGACTGGCATGAGGTATGTGAGCTGCATGACAGCAGAAACAGCAGTGAATTTTAAATGAATTGTCTGTCAAATGTGCATGTACATTTAATTTTACAAGGGATTTTGCTACAGGCAGTGCATTAACAATGAACTCACAATCAAACTGAACACTTTAAGTGGTCTATATGAAACAAATGGGCTCTTCCAGCTCTTAATCAGTTGATAATAAATTGCAAACCTCCTTAAATACACTCTGTACTGTACACAGAAGAGTTTCTAAAAATCTTACAGTAGACATAGACATGAATTCTGAAGGTACTGTACAAGTTAATTTGTAAGTATATGATGCATGGAGATACTTTATATTGTTCCCATATACACATTGTCTGTTAGTAGCCACACACACGTTGTCTGTGTGTAGAAACATGCTATGGAGAATACATTAGATACCACATACTTATGAACTAACTGTATGTGCAACAGTCAAAAAAAGATTGCAGCTCCAGACCAACAGAGCAGGGTGCTCAGCACAGGTGGAAATGCATCCAAGTATCAAGAGACGTACCCCTGAATTCGAGAAGATGTGCTCCCCCACTGGTAATCATGGTAGAAACCTTCCTATCTAAAGAAACAGCACTCTCTCTAGTGTAACATTTCAACAATGTGATTTATTACAATTCTATTCCACTAGATTAAATATGGTACAAAATGAAACTGATAACTTGACAAAGCAGACAGTATTAAGCAAAATTATAATAGAAGCTCAGAACTGTAGCCAGCTCTATCATGGCTCAGTTTCAGTGCTTGTATTCATAATGCATTTGAGAAGCTGCATATAAACAAAGATGCATTAGCTGCTTTTTTAAATGTTAAGAAGGTGGATGCTGATCAAATTTCACTCTGCAGGGAATTCTGGCATAGCAAGCATAAACAGAACCTGTGATCTCCCAGGGTGTTCCAGTTGGTTGACTGTCTTGTGGCTCACTTTACACTGAGTTCAATTTTATTCAGGTGTGGAGGGGTTAATGGGAGACAACACATGTGGGAGAAGAAGCTCTAAAATGTATTGTAGGACTGACCCACTCATCCACCCTCTCAATTTATGGCTTTGCAAACATACATTCAGAACTGAAATCAAAGTTGGACTTGAGAGGTAGCCCAATGCACTTCACAGAGCACAGGAAAAATATGATCATGATGATGAAAGCAGCCTCATGCTGCAGTGCTGCTGCACTAATACAATCTCTGCTTCAGCATCTAAAGAAAACCACAAAAGAGTGCATTACTTAAATCTTAATGGCATGAAAGCATGAATACCAGTGGAGTTATGTTAGCAGTAGAAAGAAAATGGGGACATCAGGTCACATTTCTTAGGTAGTAAAATCCAAGCATTACCCCAGCCTTCATCATCAATCCACCGCTTGTCTGTACAGCCAGATTGTGCCCTGTCTTCCCAGTTCCCAGTTCTATACCATTAGCTACAAGTAGATGGCAATGCCTATTAAATAGGGATGGTACAATATAAAGTTTTGAGTATCAAGGTAGGTGTAAGTAGGTAAACATTTTATTGCAGCCAGATTTTATACTGATCTTACAGTACACATGATTAGATAAGTAATATACATACTGGCATATAAAATACATTAATACATAAACCCTCACACAACAGAAATATCAACACAGATCATGGTACACAGTTTTTCTCAAAAAAGATACAAAAAGCAGTCAGCTTAAGATTCCAAAGTGCATCAGCCAAATATTTCAAGCTGCCCCTAAACACAATTAATATGGAAGAAATCCTGATTCAATCTTTAAGTATAAAAGTGGGATGTATTGTACTTTCCAAATGTATTTGGGGCCCAGAAGATGAAACTTGATTGGATTCATCTTGTTAATGCAGAATTGGTTCTACATATTTCCTTTGTTCTAGTATTGTGCTTAACTTGTGGATTTGGCTGGATGAGACAGTGAAGTTTACTACGAGTTTTTTTTTTTTTTTAGTTGTTTAACCAGGTATAGCACACTAAGCTGAAAGCTTTTTTACAGGAGCGACCTGGGAGCACAAGGAGGTTAAGTGACTTGCTCAGGGTCACATAATATGCAAGTGGAAGCTGTGGTATTCAAATCCAGGTCTGGTTTGCTGGATGTCACCAAATTTGCAGCTCAGAGCCTTAGACCACTGCGCTATACTGCCTCCTTTCAACTGGTTCAATGGGCATACACAATCAAATGAGGAGTTGTGCATGTACAACATTGTCGGTAGTCAGGAGGTTAGCTGTATAACTGAGTGTTTGTTTTATATGGATGCTTTGGCCGTTCAAACTCTATGGCTTTTATGTGACTACCATGGAATACAAAAAACAAAACCCAGTGTACTTCAGCTGTTACAGGATACAAACCAATTTATTAAACATCTTCCACAATGGGTGTGACTGTTTGATCCCCAACATTTCAAGGCATGCTGCCTTCTCATCAGGGGGGTGGGGCTGTTCACATCAGCTCAGAGTAACAGTTTTAAAGAGCTAGCTCATGCATATTCATATTAATATTTCTGCTAGTGCAAGTAGTAGAATCCTCCATACAAAGGCAATCTCTAAGCATACTATGTTGAGTTAAGTACTTTTCTACAACTGTCACAATGAGCTTTGCCTCCACCTATGATGAACAGTTCCAATATATAACATCCATAATAATCAATTGACAATACATACATACATACAATAGTTAAGTAAATAAGAATGAAATAAATAGATACAATGGGCCCGCTTCAGGAAGGCAAAAATTTGATGCAAGGTGCCTGCCTCAATTCGATTTGATGCAAGTGGCACCTTGTGAAAAAAATTGCACCACTCACAATTCAGCAAGGCAGGTTGCAGCAATGTTGGGTCCAGCTGCAGCAAACAGGGTCTACGCCAGCCCTGTGCTGTATCTGGTAGGGCATCATAGTGCTAGGGGGCTTGCACCATATGCAAGCTGCAGTATGCCCTTCAGAGGGATTCAGTAACCCTCCTACAGAGTGCACGGGACAGGACAGTTAGATCAGCCCAGGGCTGGCCTATCGGTCATTGCACCACCCCCGGAGCCATTGCTGTGTGGAACAGACCCTGTGCTGCCACCTGCCTGCAATATCCCATGTCCCCAACAGCACCTGGAGATGTCCAGGGTATGGTATCTGCAGGGCTACCTCCCCCCTTGGTGTCTGGTATGCAGCCCCACTAGGTAACCACAGGCATAGCAGAGGCTGTGGAGTGTCTCCATTGAGGAGTTGTTGAAATCCTTCCCACCACCAACCCATCCCCTACCTGTCCTGCTCTGCCACTGGTGCTGTCCACATAACCCCAACAGCCTTCAGGTGGGTGTCCAGCACTGGGTGCCAATGCTGCCTGACTTTGATTCAGCTTGTGTCAAACCTCTCCCTTGTGCATTACATTTGGCACATAGCAATATCTACTGGAGTTGGGCCCTCCCAGAATCCCTCCTGATAGTGAAACAGCAGCAGTGTCCCTGGTGCACTGGACATCAGCGCAAGCTGCTGTTTGATGTAGCTTGCACTGATCTACCCAGATTATCCTGAATTGGGCCCATTGTTTCTGAGAACATATTACTCATGGAGAAACAGATGTCAAATGATCTGATTAATGTACACAGAACAATGAATCTTCTAGTTTAGTCCAGTCAAGTTGCTGCTAGCTTAGAAAATGAACTCAACTGGCTAATAGTCAATCTATCCGTCAACCAAAAATAGATTAAATGCAGTATTGTCATGGAATCAGACAATGCACACAATTGTCCTGTAGATTGAAACTGCTTTTGTCAATCTCATGAAGATAATTCAAGGGGGGCATGGACTAGCTGGAGAGCGTGGTGGATGCACATCAGATGGGCTTCTGCAAGCACCTGCATTAAAATGGCAAATGTGTATATATATATATATATATATATATATATATATATATATATATATATATATATATATATATGTATCACGGTAGTGCTACCATAGTTAGGGATTGAGAGCCATTTCTATGTTAAACCCCAAAACTTTGCACCTTAATAACTTTGCAACCGTTTGATGGATTTGCCTGAAATTTAGAATTTATGATCAAGAATCATAGGCCTTGGGATCGCCAAGTTTTGTACTGGTCGGATATACGGCCGCGGAGTTATTATGTGATCTGTGCATGCTTACGCTTTTCTGGAATTCTGTGGTCGCGCCTACAGGTCATATGGTTTACATGACCAGCCCAAAATCTTCAGGGAACATGCAGCCGGGTTCCCCGATGTGCCTTTTGAAGATTTCGTGAAAAAATATTAAACGGTTCAAAAGTTATTCAAAAAACAGTTTCCCATTATAAGTCAATGGGAAAAGTTAACGAAAAGTTCAACACTTTCGCAAATGCATTTTTACTTTCGCAAATGGGCCTGTTACTTTCGCAAATCGGCCATTTGTTTTCAGTTGGTGATCAGAAAAATGGTTGGCATTTAAATTTGGGACCTCTAGCAACCTAATTTTTTGTATTCACCTAGTCGGGCCCTGAGGATGCTTGCCATGTCTTTATTTTGTGGTAAAACACCCCAAATATGTTTTTCAAATTTCTGGAAAAGTACTTTCATTAAAATTACTTTCGTGTTCACTTAAAGTGTCGCAAATTTTTATGAAAGCTTTCTCAAATTGCTACAGTAATTTTCAGTCTGTGGAAAATGACAGCAATTCTTTGGCACTGCACTGCAAAATAAACTCGTTGGGAGTTTTGGCTTGAAATTTGAGGAACGAGCCATATCTCACAGATGTGCCTTTCAGTGTTGTATTGAAAAACTATTACACGGCGGCAAAGTTATGGCACTCCAAAGTTGACAGTTTTTCCCATAGGATAACATTACGGCGCCCGAAGCATTACAGGAATCATTTGGCACCCTGCTGAAAAATAACGGTTTGGTCTTTTTTCCTGAAATTTGGAGGGAAGACAGCCAACAGTTCACAGATGTGCCTTTCAGTAGTTTGGTGAAAAAATATCACATGGCGGAAAAGTTACGGCACTCCAAAATTGACGGTTTTTCCCATAGGATAACATTACGGCGCCCGACACTTAACAGAAATCATTTGGAGCCCTGCTGCAAAATAACGGTTTGGTCTTTTTTCCTGAAATTTGGAGGGAAGACAGCCAACAGCCCACAGATGTGCCTTTCAGTAGTTTGGTGAAAAAACATTACAGGGAGGCAAAGTTATGGCGCTCCGAACTTTCCTTTTTTTCCCATAGGATAACATTACGGCGTTCGCCGCGCCTTTCAGGGCCCGTATCTCGGAAACGGTGTGAGATACGGACTTTTCGTCAGAAAATTTCTTAGCCCCCTAATGGGGCTACGATTTAAATTAGCCAGGACAGTTGTAAATAATATGACTTTTAAATTTTTTTTCTACGTCATACGGTTCCTGAGATATAATGTATTTAGTATTCCAAGATCTCATTTTCTCTCGATACTCATTATTTTGCATACATTATTTGTACTCACTGTCTTTCTCAATGCAGGTTTTGGGGAAAACCAGCCTGTGCACTTACATTACTGTTACTGTTGCCCTTTCCGCTTGCGTATCCGTACCCATTTCACTTACCATTGACATCTGCGCCACCATGTGTGTTATCCTTTGCGTTTTGATTTGCGCTTGCGTTTCTGTTATTTTTTGCCATTTCTGTCTACAGTACTGTTTATCTTACTGTTTCACTTTACATCACCATGCCCATTGACATTTCTGTTTGCAGGTACCATGTTACAATGTGACAACACATCACGTGGCAGACCATTCCCGTCTACGCCACCATGTGTGTTACCCTTTCTGTTCTCATTCGTGCTTGTGTTACCATGTGCGCCATTGTTAGCATTTCTGTTTGCGTTGCTGTCCCTGTTAGTATGCCACAACACATCATTTGGGCCCCGCGCTCCCGCCGCTGCATTACATTCACTATTTCTCGTTGTCATTCTCAAAAAGAAGGGAAATTAGAGGCAAAAAACTCAGTTTAATGCATTAGTTAGGGTTGTTCCACAGCGACAAAGTGAGAAATCCACTGTTAGGGTTGAAACCCCTTGGACCCCCCACACCCCAACCGGCATTGGGGTGTGCATTGAGATCGTGGGTCTAACTCTCACCCATTCTCCTATACTTCTGCTGCTTTACACATGTCATGGGGTGAGAGGTGAGATGATGATCCCCAATGCTAGTCACGAAAGCGGCGGGGATCACCGCAGGCCTCTCGCCTAACACTATCGTAAATAGGTTGCCTCTAAATATATATAATGTGGGTAGTACTACCATGATAGGTTTGAAGCCATTTACGTAAAGCCCAAAATTTTGTACCTTAATAACTTTGCAACTGTTTGATGGATTTGCCTGAAATTTGGAATACACAATCAAGACCCATACCTTAGGATATGCTAAAGTTTTGTACCAGTCGGATACACGGCTGTAGGTTATCAGCGTGATCTGCGCATGCATTGCAGCTTTCTGGAATTTCTAGTGGCTCCTGCAGGGTCTCACAGTTTGCAGGCGACCAGCCTGAAATCTTCAGAGAACATGCGGCTGGGGTCCCGATGTGCCTTTGAGATTTCATGAAAAAATATTAAACTATTCAAAAGTTCTTGTGATCAAACTTCTGTTTTTCCTATGGATAATATTAAGGAGTTCGCCCGTGCCTTTGAGGGCCGATATCTAGAAAATGATGCGAGAATCGAGTTTTATTGAAACATTATAGCCGGGCTATACATAAACTAGCCAGGAAAGTGATAAACACATATACTTTTAAATTTTTCTATATAAATGCAGGTTACTGAGATATAAGCAATTTACTATTACAACTACTGATTTTGTATTCAGAGTCATTGTATTTGCATACATTCTTTCTACTCACTGCCTTTCTCTATACAGCTTTTGGGAAAACCAGCCTGTGCGCTTACATTACTCTTACTATTACTGTTTCTGCTTGCGGTTCCGTACCCGTTTCACTTACCGTTCATGTTTACGCCACCATGTGCATTACCCTTTGCCTTTTCATTTGCGGTTGCGTTTCCGTTGTTTTTAACATTTCTGTCTACAGTACTGTTCCTCTTTCCTTTTCGCTTTGTGTTACCATGCGCATTACGATTTGCATTTGCGAGCACAATGCATCACCCCGCTCCGCAGCTGCATTACATTCACTATTTCTCATTATCATTCTCAAAAGAAATTAGAGGCAAAAACTCAGTTTAATGCATCAGTTAGGGTTTGTTCCACAGTGAAAGCGAGAATTGATGTTAGAGGTTGAAACCCCTTTGCACCCTCAACCCACCCCCAGCTGGGTTGGAGTATACATTGGGGTCATCAGTCCTGTCACCCCCATTTCTCCTATGCCTCCAGCTTCTTTCCATGTGAGTGGGTGACCTGGGCCAGGTGGCCAATACGAGTTCCGGTTGGAAGTGGAGGACTGGAGGGAGGTGCAAGGGAGTTTCAGCCTAACATCAGTCTCTTTGTTACTGTTCGGATTTTGCCTCCTCTGCTATATATATATATATATACACTACCGGTCAAAAGTTTAGAACATCCCCATTTTACCAGTTTTTACTGAAATTTACACAGGTTAATGTCTCAATGTACTCTGAAATTAAAGCATAGAACAAATAAACAATTGGAGATAAAAAGGAAATCATAGAATCATTTTCTTTAACAAAATTTAATCTAAATTTTTGACTCATCAAAGTAGCCACCTTTTGCCGATATACTGTAACGCCGAACACACTGGCATTCTTCCTACAATGGACATCAAATATTGTTCGGAAGTTCTTCCAACACTGTTGCAGAAGTTCCACAAATGTGTTACTTGTAGGTTGCTTTGCTTTCACCCTTCTGTCCAGTTCATCCCAAACCAGCTCGATGGGGTTTAAGTCTGGAGACTGTGCTGGCCATTCCATGATTTGAAGCCTACCGTCTTGTTCTTTTCCTTGAAGGTAGTTCTGACATAGCCTGGAGGTATGTTTTGGGTCATTATCTTGCTGTAGGATGAACCCCTGACCAACTAGGCGTAGACCAGAGGGTATTGCATGGCGCTGCAAAATGCTGTGGTAGCCCTTTTGGTTCAAGGTGCCAGTCACTCTGTGCTGTTGTCCTGTGAGCCGCCTATCATGCAAGCTGATGACTCTCAGAAACTTGTCTTCTGATTCTGTTGTGGCTTTGGGTCTGCCAGAACTCTTCCTGTCAGAGTTTCCTCCAGTTTCCAAGTGCCTTTTGATGGTGTAGGAAACTGTACTCACTAACACCTTGGCTTTCTTTGCAATTTCTCTAAAGCAGTTTTTGCTAACGTAAACTTTTTTTTAACCTCTAGCAGTTTACCGCTTACCTTTGTACCATTTCAGGTTATTCACTGGACTGGAATTGCTTAAATTTCAATAAAAGCTGGAAAAATGGGGGTGTTCTAAAACTTTTGACCGGTAGTGTGTGTATATATATATATATATATATATATCCTTATTACTAGAAAACAGCATCAAGCAGTAATATACTACTATGGCATTACAGAAATCAACAAAAAAACAGACTACCCTTCACTTGAAGGGCTGGGGAAACCTGCAATGGCACCGGCAGTGGGCCGCACCAGATCTCAGCTATTGGCCTCGGAGACAGCTCAGGAATGGGGCACTCAGGATTCTGCTATAGCAGCTCTACCTGCCATAATTAAAACCTTACTGCCCAGGTAGCCCATATTCAAGCTGTTGTTTCTGATCTAGCAGAGACTTCAGCTGCCCATAGCTCCAGACTGGATGACAAAAGTGGCGGATCAGTGAACTCAAAGTTATAATCACTGATTTGGCCAGAGAGAAAAAATTATGAAAAATAAAATATAAAAATTAACCACCCGCTTGGAGGACCATGAAAAACAAGCCAGATGATCAAACGTATGTATTATCAGGCTACCAGAGGGCTTCAAGGGAAAGGAGGGTGGCAGAGCAGTACAAAAATGGCTCATGGAAAAGATAGGGCTGGAACTGGTGACAGTAAACTATGAGATTCAGTGAGCTCATTTTAATGGACCCAAGCCCAAGCCACAACAAAGCATTATTTGATTGAATACATAAGGTTCCCCCAGAAAGAGAAGGTTCTCCAGGGAGCTTGAGCCTAAGGTCCGATTGCCATGGAAGGAGGTCGAGAATCTATTTTTCAAGACTACAACAAAGATCTCCAGATCCAATGGCAGAAGTCTGCAGGAGTTAAAACAAATCCGCACCATCGTGGATGGAACTTTGCACTCTAATACCTGGCTAAACTATGAATTACTAAACCTGGTTGCCTGCCTCAAGTATTTGAGAAGCCCCAGGCTGCAGAGCAATATGTCAATATTGAGGCAGCTGCAGAGGAGGGCAGGTCTTGTCCCTGTTCCACTATGTCAGCACAATAAATGAGTAAGGTACCACTCATTGAAAGTAATGCAAATCACCTTAAAGATTAAAACATTTCTATGATCCATGGTGGCATCATGCTGAGGGATGATCTACCTTTTAATTTGTGGTGGCAGAGTTACAGCTCAGGCTGACTATGCTCTTAGCATTTGACTAGGGCTTTCATCCACATGGTGACATGCAGAGGCATGGAAACTCTCTTGAAGGCTTAATTTTCATAACAATATTTCTCTTTGTATGCAGTGCTAGGCAATGGTGGCTGTGACTGGACTATGTGGGGCATGGTGTCTTTTAACATGCAATAAAATTATTTTTTTTTTACATCTACATGGTGTCAGCAAATAAAATGTGGTGGTGAGTGCACAAGCTGTTGGTCTTTTACTATGTGAGGACATCCTGGTGCCTTATGATTCCTACTAGTTTGGGTGGCCATGTGGCTAGCTGGTGATTATTATCATAAAAGGCATGTAAAACAACATGGCTACTATGTGGCAATCAATAAAGCCCTATGCACATATTTGTCTTTGTGGGGGGAACACAATATAGAATAGGGGGCAATCTACAAACTGTCATTTGGGTGACACTAACAAAGTAAGTTTCATGCCCAGTCACAGAGGAGGATTGGGTGTGCCCACTGCATGCCTCATGCCTGCAGAAATGTGTGACTTAATCCAACATGGAGGAATGCTCCTCGAACAATGGCACAATCGTCACACAGTACTGAAAGCTTTGATCTCCCACAGAAGCGACCCACACAACTGTCATTTGGAGGTAAGTGGGTCGGAACACCCCCTGGCTGACAAATGGCCTTGAGTGGCTTGAACTTTGTCCAAACCACGGATTGCATCCGCAGTTCATAACTAACTATTAAGGCATCTTATGTTAACTAGTAATTGTGTTAAATCTGTGTCCTTTTTAGGTGGCACCGAACAATTTACTGTGTACTAGCTTACCCACCCGAATTGCCTGCTCCATGTTTGGAACACTTTGCTGACTTTTCTGTTTTTATATCTTTTTTATTATCTCTTTTTTCCTGACTGTGTTCCATGGATTTACCTGGGTGTTTCCTAAAAGGAGACAGACAGACAGACTCAGGAGGGCTGCTTGGGCTGTGTAGTGGCTGATATACTCAGGTGGATGGAGCACTGTGGGTTATAGCTACATAGATACATAGAAGGTATCGGCAGATAGAGACCACTGATCCATCTAGTCTGCCCATTTGTTTTTTCTTTCTTAAACTACCCCCCTCACATTTTCCCTGTCCTTGTTGTCACAATTCCTATGTCTATCCCAAGCATTCTTGAACCCTAACTGCCTTGGCTTCCACTATCTCCACAGGTAGCCCATTCCATGGTGCCACCACTATCTCCATGAAGAAGAACTTGTTGCTCTTAAAATCCCCCAACCTCAGGCTATGACCTCGTGTCCTTGTGGTCGTATTTAACTGGAACAGCTTGTTTGTCTGGAATCTGTTTAAACCTTTGAGGTACTTAAATGTCTCTATCATATCCTCCCTGCCTCTCTGCTGCTCCAGAGAGTACATGTTGAGCTTTCCCTGTCTGTCCTCATAGCTCTTTTCCTGGGGTCCATATATCATTAAGTTACACTCCTCTGGACCGTCTCCACCCTGTCAATATCCTTTCTCAGATATGGCCTCCAAAACTGGACACTGTACTCAAGTTAGGGCCTCACCAAGGACCTCTATAGAGGCTGGACCACCTCCCTTCTTCTGCTCGAGATGCCCCTACTTATGCATCCCGGCATATGGTTTGCTTTTAGTGCTGCCTTCTAACACTGGCTACAGACTTTTAAATCTTCTGAAATGATGACCCCTAAGTCATGATCTTGGCTGGAGGTGGTGAGTTTTTCTCCTCCCAAGTGGTATTCGGCCCTGGTGTTGCCCTTTCTGAGGTGCATGACCTTGCACTTCTTGGCATTAAATTTAAGTTGCCATGCAGGAGACCATTTCTCAAGTGGATGGAGGTCATCCCTCATTTGTTTTACTCCCTCCCTTGTGTCAACTCTATTACAGACTTTTGTGTCATCTGCAAATAGGCACACTCTTCCCTCCAGTTACTCCGTGATGTCCCTAATGAATATGTTGAAAAGTAGTGGCCCCAGAACTGATTTCTGTGGCACTCCACTTGTCACCTCCCTCTCACTAGATATGGCTCCATTTACCACAATTCTCTGGGCTCTACGCTTCAACCAGTTTCTTACCCAAGCTACTATTTTATCCCTGACCCCTGTCAGCCTTAGCTTCCTTAGTATGTGGTGCTGAGTTGAAGGCCTTACTAAAGTCCAGGTAGTCTAGGTCTACTGCTCTTCCCTGGTCCATTGTCCTTGTTACCCAGTTGAAGAACTGTATCAGATTGGTCTGGCAGGATCTTCCTGTTGTAAACCCATGCTGTCTGGAATCCTGCTGCCTGCTGGCTTCTAGGAATTCTATGATCCTGTCCTTGAGCAGGGATTCCATCAATTTACCCACTACTGAGGTCAGACTGACTGGCCTGTAGTTTCCAGTCTCCTCCCTGCTTTTCCCCTTGTGAATAGATGTTACTGTGGTCCTCCTTCAGTCCTCAGGAACCATCCCTTCTTGTAGAGACTTTTTTAAGAGATCTGTCAGAGGTGCTGCCAGCTCCTTTTAGTTCTGTTAGTAACCTTGGATGGATCCCATCTGGACCCATGGCCTTGTCAGTTTTTAGCCTGGTGAGTTCTGTCATAACCCTTTCTACTGAAAAAGGGTTTAAGTCCACACCCCTGGCTTGTCTGTTTTCAATTTACAAGTTGGGTCCATCTCCCTCCACCTTGTTTGTAAATCCTGAGCTGAAATATTTGTTTAGTACTTCTGCTTTGTCGATGTCTCCTTCTATAATCTCCCCTCCCTCCGATTTGAGTCTATTTCCCCTTTGTTTTTCTTCCTTTCACTAATGTACCTGAAGAATTTCTTTGTACCCCCCAAGATGTCATTTGCAATGTTTTCCTCTGCTTGTGCCTTAGCCATCCTTATTTTTCTACTGTCTTCCTTCAATTTGTTTCTATAGTAATTCATGCCCTCATCCTTTTTTGTGGGTTTGTACCTTTTTAATGCTGTTTTCTTTTCTCTTTTTGCTTCTTGTACTTCCCTTGTGAATCAGACTGGATTTCTTCTCCTTTTTGTTTTACTGACTATTCTTATGCATCCTTCTGCTGCATGGTTTACTATTTTCTTGAGGTGGTTCCAACTCTTTTCCACACCCCCTAGAGGTTTTTTCTCAAGCACCTTCCTGAGACACCTTCTCATCACTTAGAAATTTGCTTTACTGAAATCGTAGACCTTGGTCCTTGAGTGGCTACGATCTTCCTTTCCACTGATGTCAAGCCAAACCATTTTATTGTTGCTTGACCCCAGATGACTCCTTACCTCAACCCCTATAGCCTTTGTACTGTTTGTTGGGACTAAATCAAGGATAGATTTGCCCCTTGTGGGGTCAGCAACAAGTTGAACGAGTGCAGCTCCTCTCAGGGTTCCAATAATGTCTCTACTTCTGACTGAAGTGTCCGTGGAGGATGTCCAATTTAAATTCAGTAAATTGAAATCTCCCACCAGAATCACTTCCTCTTTGTAGGTCATGTTAGTTATATTTTCTAGCAGGCTTTTGTCTGCCTCTGTGTCCTGTGCTGGAGGCCTACAGGCTACTGCATCTATGTGACCAAGCCTTTGCCTTCCTCAATCATGATCCATAGAATCTCTGGTCCTGTTTGTGTTCCCTGGATCTCAGTCACTTTTATGCCCTCTCTTACGTACAAAGCTACCCCTCCCCCCTTCTTTCCCCTCCTGTCTCTTCCTCCTGGTTTTCCTTAATTTATTACTATATTCTCAACCATTCAGGATGCTACTGCAGTGCTCACTAAAGGGTCTAACAAATTTGGATTCTCTCTTTGAGCTGAAGCACTCCCTTGGGGGGGTAGGCTTGTCCCCATGCTCCACATTACATTAGATCTTATATCTATGTCTACAATCTGCAGCAATGGGGTAGTCCACACATAATTTTGATGTGCAGATATTCAAACTTTCTGCTCCTAAGCCTTGTCAGTTTCTGCAGTATATACCCAGAGCTTTATTCAATCCCTGTACCCTCCACCTCTCTGAGAGTGAGGGACACAAGGCCACAAGATGATAAGCAGTTGCTAGCTATTGCTGTTCTTTTCTTATAACATACACATGTTTAGGTGCTTATCCTACCAGATAGCTAACCACCAAATTAACTGCAAGGGGAGATACATATGGTTTATGCATCTGTGGGGGGACAGACAAAGTATGTTTTTTCATGTAGTGTTTCACTTTTTCGGATCGTAGCCTTATCTAGGGTGAGACTTCCAAGCATAGGGCTAAATGAATGTTTGTGGGTTGTGGGGGTGGAGGAGATTGCTCTCCCTCAAGGTATCTATTTTCTGTTGTACTCAGTTTTGTCTGGTGTGGAACTCCCGACTGGGTGGCCAGGGAGACAAGAGGGGCAATGGACTTCCAGCGTTGGAATTAAATTGTCCTTGTTCTGATTATTGTTTGTTGTTACCTGTTACAAAACTTAGCTTCTGCTCTCTAGTTCATTATGTAATGGTTTGCAATGGTATTGCTTACAAAGGGGATAGTGGATGATAATATAAGAGTCTGCTCATGAAATATTAATGGCTTAAAAATATACTAAGAGAAAAAAGGTGTTGGGGAAGGTTAAAGGTCTCCATGCAGATGTCCTCTGTCTCCAGAAGCCCTACATGACAGCTAGGGAGGGAAATCATATCACCAAAAATTGGGAAGAAGAATGGTATGGCTCATATTTTACCTCAAAGGTGAGGAAGGCAGTCATATGGTTCAGACCTCAGTTCCCTCAAACCGTTACCCATGCCTGCCTAGACAAGTTGGGGGGATTGCTATGTACTGCTACAAATACAGCATAATTCAGATCAACAAAAAGCAGTTGGATCCATTTATGGTCCAAACCTCGATTCACCTGACTTCTTCAATAGACTTTCAATGGAGATGTCTGATATGGAAGGGCCTTGGATATTGTGTGGAAACTTCAATTGTGAGTTTGACAATATCATGGATCATAGTTCAGGGGTGTGGGGGACCGAGATCTAGAATGCTCAGGCTTCAAGTCACTTAATGCAAGACTAGACTTCTGGATACCTGGAGGCATCTCAACCCTACAAATAGGCAGTATACTCATTATTCCCACTCTGTAAAAAATTATGCCTGCTTGGACCTTGCCCTTGCTTCTCAGGGACTGCTTCCAGCTGTCAAATCTGTTACGCATGGCACCATGGCAGTCATGGACCACTCCCCTGTATGCTTCACTTTGGCCAGAATGTGTACCCCTGGCACTCACAAGGGCTGGGGATTAGATCCTACTTTGCTTTAACAAGAAGATTTTCAACTCTTTGTAAAAGAGCAGATAGTGGATTATATAGCCAATAATCCACCTGGACAAAGTTCCGCAGCCAAGAGATGGGATGCCCTGAAGGAAGTGCTCATGGAGCCATTATTTCATTTGTAGTGCACAAAAAAGCGCAAAAGCAACCAGCAGTTAACTGACCTCAAAAAACAGATTTCTGAGGCGTAGAAAGCCCATATGGCACATCCTACCTCAGAATGGTACCAGACCCTCCAGCCCTTAAAGTGGGAATATAACACAGCTCATAGGGCCAAGACGGAGCGGGCTCTGCTCCTGACACAAACTGATCATTATTTTGAAGGCAATACTGGGGGAAGTGGCTAGCATGGCAGTTGCAGAGTAGGGAGGGGTTGAAAAACATAGCTAAGAATTAAAATATGTTGGGGGAAGAGGCTCTCACACACTCAGAGAAAGGAGAAAGCTTTGGAATGTACTATAAAGCACGTTATACTGCTGAATCTTCCCCACAGACAGTCAAATAAAAGACTTTTTAGGTAGAGCGGCTCTTCTCAATATAGATGTAGATAGCAGAGAAATGCTTAATGCACTGATGCAAAGGGTTGAAGTTAGGAAGGCCATATTGCATCTCAAGGCGGGGAAGGCCCTGGCCCTGATGACGTCCCCATTGACTTCTTTAAATGCTTTGAGAATGTCCTACAAGAGCCCCTCACAACCATGACTGAAGAATGTCTGGTGACTGGAGCATTGCCTTCCTCCGTGTGGTCCACTACCATTGTATTTCTCCCCAAGTCAGGATGGCTCCCCAACAGTGCTCCTCCTATAGGCCAATCTCACTATTAAAATCTGGCTACAAAATTGTGGTTCCTATTCTGGCAAGCCAGTTAAAGGGGATTTTGCCCAAAATAATATATCAGGACCAAGCAGGAGTTGTAAAAGGTAGACAAGAGAAACAATTTCAGAAAGATGCTCAATGTGGTTTGACGTTGGGCTGGGAGGAGCATAGGGGAAAGGGCAGCAATCCTACGCTTGCATGTAGAAAAGGCTTTTGACCTTGTGGAGTGGAAGTATTATTTTGAGACCCTGAGGAGCATTGACATCAGAGATAACATGCTTTGGTGGATCCTTTGAGGCCCTTTCCAGTCAACCAACAATCCAAATTTTGTGTGTGGTTTGCTTTCTAAGCCTTTCAAGTTAACAAGGCGTACATGACAAGTCTGTCCCCTCTCTCCACTTCTGTATGTGATAGCGCTAGAGCCCTTGCCAGCTGTAGTGAGACATGATCAGTGGTTAGAGGGCCTGCAGGCAATGGGCTCAACATACAAGGTGGCTCTATTTGCAGAAGATCTGCTAGTATACTTGAAAGATAGCTGGGTTTTCTTGATCTGCAGGGCCATTCTGGCAGAATATGGCTGGATCACTAGTAATAAAATTAACTGGACAAAACATGAGCTGCTGCATTTGGATAAGACTGACTCCAACTTGCTGTCTAATCTGTCATGGCAACCAAAGATATTCAACTCTCTAACATATATAGTATTTACATGTCTAATAAAGCAGCCAACCTTTATAGAAAAAATTATCTCTTGTTTTTTGATAGTGTGCGTAGGGATTGTGAGAGATGGAAGGAGTTGCCTATAAGTATCATCGGAAGAATTAACACTATCAAAATGAATATCCTTCTCAAATGTTTGTACTATTTCAAAATATGCCTGTTAGGGTCCCAGAGTTCTTCTTTAAACAATTTAATAGCGCTTTACACACAGTATATTTCTTTGGTGGTGGTGGGGGGGGGGAGAGTCTGCCAGAATTAAAAGAAGTATACTGCAAATGCTTTTGAAGGCTGGAGAACTAACGTTCCCCTGCTTCAAATATTATTACTGGGCAGCACAACTGGCATTCTTCCAGACTCCTGCTACAGGATGTACCCCTTCCTGGCAGCACACGGAGGATGAATCTTTGGCAGGTGGGTGACTATGAACCTTCTCTTCCCATGCCATAACAAACACTTTCTGCAATACTGAACCTGTTCACCTGCCAGTTGGTCAGAATATGGAGAGATGCACATCAATGCATTGGTCATGGTAGGAGAATGTCCCTAAATATAACACTGCATTCTAGGTTTACTGATCAAAAAGGCTATATTGTGTTTATACATCAGGCACTTCAACACTGGCAGAGACCTGGGTTGAAGCGTGTTGGAGATGTTTATTACAGGGGCTTCTTTAAACCTTTCACCGAGCTAAGACAGCAATATGGTACATGGTCAGGGGACTTCTTTGCCAATTCACAGATCAGACAATACTTAACTAATGGTACTCCCACACTATCACCAATAGAATAAATTCTCTTCAGACCACACCACAGCACTTAAATTCTAACCAGCCTTTATAGGCTGTTCCTTGGTGTTACCCATACTCCTTTAATCAAGGCAAAAGTAGACTGGGAGCAGGATCTAGGCTTTACCATTGATAATGCAAAATGGAAAGCTGACATACGCGGTTTTACCATGCCACCAAGACAGCTATCACAGAGACATCCCCAACAGTGACAGCTGCAGTGCTGACTGTCAGCATTGCAGTGTCTGGGATGCCTCCGTGTTTCCATCTGGGGCTGTGCCCCCGAACCACCCAGGTGTGGGGCTCCATCCCCCACATCACCCAGTCTCTAGGTTTCCAACTCTGAGTCAGAGTTGGACGGGGGGGCAAACACCCAGCAGGGCAGTCTCAGGCACTGTACAGACCATCACAGTGTCGTGTAGGTTTTGCCTGATTCCTGTCACTGTGAAGGTCTTTGCGGTGTCAGAGTCACTGCGGTGTTGATATACCGTTATCTGCCATCTCCATGACTTCTGCAGATCAAATAAATTGCTCAGAATAGAGTTCTACTTTCTGCATAGATTCTACCTAACTCCCTTAAAATTTCATAGATTCAACCATGATAGATCCCCAATCTACCCTAGATGCTGTGTGGTGGTGGGGAATTTTATGCACATGGCCATGATGTGCCCCAAATTGGCACCCTTCTTTCACAGTGTACACAATCAAATGCAGAAAGTCCTGAAAACAGCCCTACCAAACTCACCTCTGGAGCTCATACTGGAAGCTGAACCTAAACCACCTGGGATGTCAAAGGTGTACAGGTTGTGGAACATTACAATGGTTGATGCAAGGAAAACTATTGAACAACACTGGATTAGTGACACACCACCTAGTACAGCCCTCTGGCTAAATAATTTGCTACTCTGTATGCCAATCAAAAGATACTGTACCAGCTCACAGCAAATTTGCATGAATCCTTGTTTGACAGTACATGGAGTCCTTTAGTGGAAGACATAGAACAAGGTGTAATCAATGCCTCATACATTCTTGCTGTTAATTTATACGTTGAAAATTCCCTCCTTATGTTTGAGAATAGACTACCCACTAACTTTTGTGGTGGTACAAAGTATTGTACATGGAGGTAGTTTCAATGGGTAACAAGTAGCTCTTGGTTAGAATCCATTTACCTGAATATTATGTATTTCTTATGTTAGCTATTAAACATCAACTTAATGTTTAGTTGTCACCTGCTGTTAGTAATGCACATGGGTCTCTGATCTGCTTACACTTTATTTGTTTCATTTACTATGTGCATTTCATTCTACTGTGTGTGTTTATGCAAGCTTGAAGTTTTTCAATAAAATATTTTTACAGAAAATATAATTCCAGTGTAGACTGATTCATATGCTAATGTTCCAACCTGAAATCAATGACAGCTGAATAAAAAACACAATAAGATCTAATGTATAACTCCAAGGAGAAGTACCAAAATACCAGTAAGGAGAAAGGGAGCAGAAAAGGGGGAAAGGCAGAAGGGGGGGGGAGTTACAGTATATATTGGAATTGTCTATTATAGGTGAAAGTAAAATTAATTGAGAGAGTTGTAACAAGCATTTGTCAATGCCGAATGTTGTCTTGCTGGCATTGGCATTGGTAATGCAGGTGTTAGAGAGGCACATAATAGGAATGGCAGTGAAGTATAGAACCAACGTCAGCCCCGCCCCACCCTGCAGAGAGTGACAGGCATTGGGGTGTACCTTTGGTTCATTGGTCATAACACTCATGCCATTTCACCTAACCTTACCCTGCAGACTGACAAGTGTTGCGTTTTGCCTTGGGGTCATTGGGCCTTTCGCTCACCCCATTTTATAAGGAAATATGTTGAGATAGGTGCAGCATAGGAGAATGGGGTGAATTTTGTGGCCGAAGAGTCCAAGACACACCCGGATGGCAGTCAGTGGCTGCAGGGTGGGGGTGTGGGTGTAATGGCATGAGCATTACATCCAACAATCCAAAGGCACACCCTGACACCTGTTAGTCTGTACAGGGTGGGACATTATGGTTAGAAACCATAATGCCTTGGGTGTTTATTGGTATTTGCACTCCAAATTTTCAACATGATCTTTTTGTGACCCCACCTCATGAAAGCATGTGGGGCCTCTGCTCAGAAACAGTGTAACTGTGATTTTGTTAATGTGTCCCGAATGTTGATTTCCCACAGTGACCCCACCATTCTGCACCACATAAAAATGTCAGCTACACCATCCATAAGGATCTGTGAATAGATGGCAATGTTGAAAATCTGGAGTGAAAATATTAAAAATTCTCGAAGTTACAAGCGTGCTTGAAAGCTGTGCAACACACGCTTGTAACAGTCTTTTCTTGGAATTCTTTCATCAGATTTTTTCACCAACTGTTTAACATAGGCATGTTGGGACCTCTGCTTATGAACAGTGTTATTGTGATTATCTTACTCTGTCCAGAACTTTGTTTTCCTACAGCGACTGCATCACTGTGCTAAAACACATTTTGGGCAGGATATGGAAAATAACAGCTGTACTGTTCATAAGGAGGTGTGGAAAAATGGCAATGTTGAAAATCTGGAGTAAAAATATTAAAAATTCTTGAAGTTACAAGCATGCATAGAAACTGCGCAACGCACACTTGTAACATGGTCATTTTGAGGAATTTTTTCACCAAATTTTCAACATAGACATTTTGTGACCTCTGCTCATGAACAGTGTTACTGTGATTTTTTTTACCCTGTCCCAAACATTGTCCCCAGAACCCAGCCAATAAATAAAGACATGGACTAGTCATGTGAGGTTGCTCAGTCTTGGCAATAATTTTACTGATTTGATATGATTTGATAAATCACCATTTCACTTTTACATTTTCTTGATATTCCCAATCATCTCTCTATAACTTACATTTCCACTTAGGTGCATACATTACATCATTTTCTTATTGTTCTCTTTAATTTAATAGCCAGCTCTCTCACTCTTTTTCCCTCCCCCCCTGACGTACATCATGAGGGGTATCCTGGCCTCTTCTTCTTATGTCCTGCACCGGGGGGCACGGGCGACGACCGTGTCTCTGCCTCTCCTTTTTCCATTATTCCACCTCCCGCTATGGCGGACGGGTGGCTTTCCCTAAGAAACACATTTTTTTTGTTTAGCTTTTTTTTTTTATTGCCGTACCATCCATGCTTCATTTGCACTTGACATCTCGGTGTTGAACATGGCTAGGCCGAGACCCGACAAATGCACTCCGTCCCCTCTGTAGTACTCATCTACCTCCTCCATGATTCCATGATTTATTATCATTCCCCCAATATTCTGGAATAATCTCCCTACCCTCGCATTCATATGTTTTCTGGCCCTGTCTATACCTTTGTGGTTCTCTGCCTGCCTCCACACCCTCCTAGGGGTGATTTCTGACCATGCTAACTTAACCTCAGGCCATGTTTTGATTATTTTAACGTCATGCTCTATCTGATAAAAGATGTCGAACCAAGGCCTTGTTCCCAAGTCGTTGCCCCCGAGGTGTATCACAATCAGGTCCAGTTACTTATGGTCCTTCCTGATTTCCTTCAGTTCTGGCAGCAGCTGTGCCCATCTCATGCCCCGTAGATCTTTCCACACCAGCCTTATTGTGTCAATGTCCAAGTACAGTTGTTTCCCCCCATGCCTCCAAGCCACCCATCTTTCTGCCCAGTACACAAATGAGTGCTCGCAAATCCACGCCTCGAGCTTCTTGGTTGTACCTGGTTGATCAAAGCATAAGCATGAGTCTTTGTCCAATGTCCTTCCCCCTCTCTCCCCTCCCCCCTTTTCTTTTCTTTAGCACCTGCTTGTGGGAAGAAAAACAAACATTTTAGTATTGTACATCTCTTACGTATTTTTTATAGCATCCTGATGACCATCTTCCCCTCTCTTTAATCTCTTTGGCCCCCCTGCCCTGTGCAGACATCATAGAAGCTGCCCCAATCCTAAATGAATGTGAAGAATAAACCCCGGTTGACTCCCCAATAAACCAAAGTACCTTGCCCAACACCGCTGTCACCTGGTAACCAGATACTGGCCTGCCATCATCATGTAAAAATATTCTTCCCTTACCTTGGTTTTTTAGGTCTGCCACGTATGCATGCAGAGCCGTCACCGGGCATATGGCTTTATTTTGGTGTGCCTGTAAACACACCTTCCTCCCCTGCTTTGTCTGCTCAGTCTTGGACTCTCACAGATTAACTGTTATGACCTCCCTCTGCCACTCCATGTCCTCCCACAGTAAACCCCCGCCTTCCGTCTTCTTGCTGTGCCCCACTATTTCACTCTACCTGAAGGCCCCACTGTACATGGTGGGGTATAACACCTGAAATAACACTGTCTCTTTTATAGACCTGCAGATCTGCTGTAAAGCCCCTAATAGCTACACCATCATCCCTTCTGATATTGGCTTCCTGCTATCCTGTCTCCTCCCTGCTCCCCTCATCCAACCTTGCATCATTCTTCTAATGAGGTTAGTCTTTGTGGGGTCCTCCCACCCCCTTAATGTGCAGATTTGTCCTATGGCTGCTAAGTGCACTCCCATGGTTAAGTGTGCTATACTCTGGTTCCAACCCTTGACTGTGAATTGCGCCAGTTGCTCCCCTGTTACCGGACCACTTACCTGCCCATAGTACTCAATTCGGAACTTTTGAAAGGCCCTCCAGGAGGTTTCATACGCTCTCAGGTTCCGAGGGGCCTAGGAGTTGCGGAACAATGCCTCAGCTCCCCCAATCCAATCTCCCATACGTGATCTGGAATGGCAGTCTGTTTTGTCTCTGCTCCAGGTGCAAAGGTCCTGAACTTGTCCATGTGCAATTGGGAGAGGCAATCAGCTATCACGTTGTCCACTCCATTGACGTGTTTCGCCCTGAAAGACATATTCAGGGACAAACCCTCCCACACCATTCTGCTCAGGACCCTCATGACCCTGTCAGACTTTGTCCTCTTTTTTGTTCAATACTTCCACAACTGCTTTGTTATCACTCCAAAATGTGACTTGCCTATTCTTGAGGTCCTCCCCCCATACTACCATCGCCACCCATATTGGAAATATTTCCAAAAAGGTGATGTCTTTTGTCACCCCCCCCATTTCCATCCCAGTGGCCACAGTTCGGAGAACCATTTTCCCTGGAGGTAGCCTCCCATACCTATACCCCCTGCCGTATCTGTATATAACTGTAAGTCCATGTTATAGACCCAGTCCTCCTGCCAGAATGTGCGCCCGTTATATTCTTGCAGAAATTGTTCCCATGCTGCCATGTCCCCCCCCTTGTCATCTTGTTAATGTCTACCCAGTGGTGCGGCTTTGTGGCCCCTCTCGTAGTCCATGTCAGACGCTATGTAAACATACGTCCTAGCGTGATCACTCTACATGCAAAGTTTAAATGGCCCTGCACTTGTTGGGCCTGTTGCAGTCTCACTCTCCTGTGCTTTCTTACTGCCTTCAGTAGCTCTTTCAGCTTCTTAACCTTCTGTTCAGGCAGTAGAAACAATTCCTTTTTGAATCCAATTCTAGTCCCAAGAACTCAATTATGCGACTCGGCCCCTCCGTCTTGTCTTTGGCTAGGGGAACCCCCAACTCCTGGCATAATCTCTGGAATTACCTGAGCATGTCTTGGGTTTCTAACTTACCCTCCCCAATGAAAACGAAATCATCCAGGTAGTGCACTACTACCCAACTCTGTTCTGAAAAACCCACTGCAACCAGGTACTAAACATCTCAAACGTCGCACAGGCTATTGAACACCCCATTGGCATGGCTTTATCGAAGTAATACTTTCCTTCCACCCTGAAACCCAGTAAATTCCAGTCCTCCGGTCTAACCAGTAAAAGGCAAAAAGCTGACTCTATGTCTGTTTTCACCATCCATGCTTCCTGTTTTGTTCTAATCAGTCTTACCGCATCCTCCAGTGTGGCGTACGTGACTCTGCTGTCCTCCTTCCCTATTACATCATTAACTGAATCCCCTTCTGGGTAAGACAGGTGGTGTATTACCCTATATTCCCCTTCCTGTTTTTTTGGGACTGGCCCCAGTGGCGAGACCCACAGGCTGGCCAGCAGCAGCAGTGTCTCGAAGGGGCCTTCGACCCTCCCTGCCCTTACTTCCTCCCTAATATTCTTGGTCAACACCTCCTCTATTCCTTTTACCAATTTTAAGTTATTTGCCACCATCTGTTTCTTCAAGCCTTTGAACCGCAAGCTAAAACCATTTTTAAAACCCTCCCTTAATGTTTCTGCCGCCCCGTTGTCTGGGTATCCCCCCAACCATTTTTCCATCCTTCCTATGTTTATGGGAGTTCATGCCAGCTGTACACCACTCCCCCTCATCTCCCTATGTGTCCTGATGTCAAGGTTGATAGCCTTGCCATTTTCCCCCTTTTCCCCTACTCCTGTTCCCCCCCCACTGTCACCCCCGAAATGGACTCTGTCCATTCCGAAAGGCTGTCTGAGGGGTGCTGTCCTGATTGCCTGTCCCTTTTTCCCAACTGTATCTACATCGGGCCGCTGGGTGGTGGCCCCCACACTTAGAACATACATGCCAGAAATGGCAATTCGGCCACGAACAGGCTGCTCTATTGTATCCCCAACTTGCCTTCGTTGCCGCTGTTGGTCTTTTGTCACCCTCTGTGTCTTTGTCTGTTGGGCCTGTGTAAATCTCCAACCACAAATCTATGTGCCTGGCATCCCATTTCACATCCCGCAATTCACCATTCTTTTCCTAAACTTTTCATCATACCTTAACCAACTATGCTCCCCTTTTTTGTATGCATTTTTTATGATGAGGGAATAGGTTAGAAGGGGTATGGCTAAGTCCGCCCGCTTCTCGGTTACTATGGCTGTGAAATATGTAAAGCCCGTAGACCAGTTGTCCCAAGTTTTTCTTTTCCATGTTTTGTCCTTGTCTTCCTTCTTGAGCAGCAGTACTGCCGCTGCCATGACTTTTTTCTCAAAGCAATCTTTTTCTTCGTATTTTTCCATGCTATCCACATTCGCTAATGCAAAGACATCCACATATTCCCCTTTCCATAACTTCTCTTTCACCGCTGTAGGCACGTGGTCAGCTAAACACACCCCTGGAGCCCCTACATCCTTTTATACCCCTTGATTATCCCCCGTCAACCCCCTCCCTTCGTCCCAGCCCCCTTTTAGTTCGCCCAAGGCCTTTTCTAACTGACTAATCCCTTTTTTCCCCATATTTTTTAACATTTGTGCAATATATTCTTTTATACTGCTCTCCATCGACACCCCTTGATTACTTGGTACAACTGTCTGCAAAGGGCCTGGCCCCTGCTTCAGTATTCTCGGTACTTGTGGACAGCTCGTCTGTGGCTGTGCTGGTGCTACCAATGGTATTGGTGGAAAGGCTTGGCAAATCAGAACTGGTGGCTCCACTCCTGTCCCAGGCCCCGGGGAGCTGTCCGGACATGTCTCGGGTCTCGAGTTCTCCGGGGAAGGTGCCAGTGGCCCCATCACTTGTATCACAGTACTGGGATCCCTAGCGGTGACCCGTGGTGGCACCCTTTTGTTGGTCTCCTTGCCCTTCCCCATCTTTCCTTTCCTTTTTGTACCCTTCTCCACAGCCTCTGGCTCTGCCGCCTCCAGTAACCGATTTGCATTCTCCACCAAATCCATGACCGCCTTGAAACATTCCTCCTTGTTGGGCTTTGTTTTTCTTGGTGCCATTCTCTTTTCGTATCTATAATAACAACACATCTGTTAACACAATCATCCATTGCTTTCCCTTTGTCTCCTTTTCACTTTGTTACTGTATCTGTTCCCTCCTCTCTTTTTCTTTTCTTTTTTTTGTGCCCTTGTCCTCTCCCTGCTGCATGGCAGCCTTCCTCTATTCTGTCCCACTGCTGTCTCTGAACCAGACCCTTGTGCCACAGACCCTGGAAGGATGGCTCCTCTCCACAGCCTCCTGCTGCCCCTGGCCTTCAGTATCCCTCCTTTTGTCATCATTACTCTTCACTCCCCTGCTTAAGCACAATCCCCCCCACAAACAGATCACCAAACTGGTGGGACTTGTTGGCTTTGCTTCCCTTTGCTTTCCAATACAGTGTTTCCCTCATTTCTGTTAGCTCCTCCCTGCCCCTGTTTTTGCTTCCTGTGTTCCCTGTTCTGTCCCCCTTAGTGTCCTCCTACTCACCTTCCCATGCTGTTGTGGCCCCCCCACATGGTGATGACGTCACATGCCATCCCACACAGTCAGGGCCCATGGTGTTATCCCCTTCTTTTCCTCCTCACTTCCCCCGCAGTGCTTTCTCCCTTCCAAGCGCCTGCCTGGTGCAACTAACTTGGTTCTGCTCCTCTGTTCCCTTGTCCTCCTTCTGCTGGTGCTTTCACCCAGGCCGCCCTCTTCTCAACCCCCCGACCATGCTCAAAACATACCCTGCCTGAAATTCAACTCAGGACCCTTTTCACCATAGGCAGGCACTTAGTACACTGCCCCACAAGCAATGCCTTTCGTCTTCCAGCATTATTCAGCCCCACCCCCATGCGGTGATGACGTCACACGCCATCACCACGTGGTCAGGAGCCATCTTGATATTTGCTCCTTCTGCCACTCATTTCCCAAGCGGCGCTTACTCCCCTCAGAATGCCCCCAGGGCTCCCTTGCTTAGCCCTCAATGCCTTCTTCCTTCGTGACTGAGGCTTCCCACGCCACTTCTCAGTCCCTCCTTACTTCCTTTGTCTTTCTCCTTCTCTCCCCCCAGTCTCACTTCTCTCTTGCGCCCTGCACCCCAAACACGCTAAATCCTCCTTGCCTGTCTTCTGCTCCTCCAACAGCAAGCTAAAACCATTTGCTTCTTTGTTTAGTGCTTCACTCGCTGGACCTTTTCTTATGACTGTCCCCTTTCCGCTATGAGGACGTGGCACTGCCTGCCATCCCCCTGCTTGCCTCCCCCTGCTTCTGTCTTCAATCCTGGCAGCAGCCCACACCACCCTTCCCTCGCAACATCAAGGCTGCACACACCACAGCCGCCCCCCACACATATCCCTTCCTCTGCTTCTTTTCCCCCTGTTCTGTTCTGGGCAATAATTTCATCGTCCTGCTCTCCGTGGCCATAGCGCCACGCCTCTATGCTACCATCATACCGCAAATGCCTCCGGACCTCTTTGCTCTGCTCTCCGCGGCCCTAACACCATGCCACAAAACCACCATCATACAGAAATGCCTCAGAGGCCTATAACTAGCATTCTCTTTCCATTGCCAGGGCTCTCACCCTCTTTATTTCATACCTCCGATATTTCTGTTGTCCTTCAGTTGCTGTCCCCCAGTCCAAGCAAAATCTTTTCTGCCTTATTTCCTTAACTTAATTCTTTAATTCTCTGTCCCTTAACTTCCAAATATAAATCCATATGCCCAATGGCTTTACCATAGACTGAACGTGCTTCCACAAGCTAAATTCCTTATGGAGCAAATTGTGACCTCTCTCTGGAATGCAGCCCCTTTTTACTGCTCCTTTCCACAAACCCTTTTTCCTTTGCCCAATCCTTATGCGTCACCCCCCTGTCCCTTTGTCCTAATGCCACTCCCCCTTTATGACGTCTTTGTACCTCCCCTTTTCCTTCCTAGCCCCTCCCCTCCCTTATCGCCCTTCCCCTCCTTTTTGCTGAGCCTCACCTTATTGGCCTAGGCCATGGGACAATGGGTCCTGCCCCTTTAGAGTGGGCAAGCCTCTTTGTTTTCCTACAGTGACAGCACCTCTGTGTGCCAGATGTGTGAAAACACATTTTAGGCAGGATGTAGAAAATGACAGCTGTACTGTTCATAAGGAGGTGTGAAAAAATGGCAATGTTGAAATTCTGGAGTAAAAATATAAAAAATTATTGAAGTTCCAAGCGTGCATGGAAACTGCCCAATGCATGCTCGTAACACGGTCATTTTTTGGAATTTTTTCAACAAATTTTCAAAATAGGCATTTTTGGACTTCTGCCCATGAACAGTGTTACCGTGCTTCTCTTACTCTGTCCCAAACATTGTTTTCCTATAGTGACTGCGTCAGTGTGTGCCAGATGTGAGAAAACACATTTCGGGCAGGATGTGGAAAATGACAGCTGTACTGTTCATAAGGAGGTGTGAAAAAATGGCAATGTTGAAAATCTGGAATAAAAATATTAAAAATTCTCAAAGTTTCAAGTGCGCGAGGAAACTGCCCAACACATGCTTGTAACATGGTCATTTTTGGGAATTTTTTCACCAAATTTTCAACATAGACATTTTTGGACCTCTGCTCATGAACAGTGTTACTGTGATTTTCTTTCTGTGTCCCAAACATTGTTTTCCTGTAGCAACTGCGCCAGTGTGCGCCAGATGTGAGAAAACACATTTCAGGCAGGATGTGGAAAATGACAGCTGTACTGTTCATAAGGAGGTGTGAAAAATGGCAATGTTGAACACCCGGAGTAAAAATATGAAAAATTCTCAGAGTTACAAGTGTGCATGGAAACTGCGCAACGCACACTTGTAACACGGTTATTGTTTTGAATTTTTTCACCAAATTTGCAACATATGCTTTTTAGGAGCCCACCTCATGAACAGTAACACTGTCATTTTGTTAATCGTCTTGAAAGGCGATTCTGCACAGTGACCATGATATCACCTTTCGGGACTGAATAACAAGATGACAGTGACTGAATTCATGAGGTAGGGTCCCAAGAACCCCATGTTGAAAAGGTGGTGCCAAAACTCACAAAAATGGCCGAGATATGCACCAAAGTTAAAAAAAAAAAACATGTATGCCATTATACAGCTTTCCGGCAATTCTTTGGTTTGTGGTCGGCTTTAAAGAGTGCAGACGTGTTCCCAGTTCACCAAAGATCATCGCACCAGGCTCCGGAGGTAAGTATGGGGTGAGGGGTGTTGTGGGGAGGTGGGGTGCGCAGATGGTGGGTGCAGGCTGGGGGAGGGGACAGGACGGCTAGGGAATGTTTCCTTCATTTCATGAAACAAAAATAAAGAAATTCACCGAGGACCTTTTTTTTTTTTTCACAGGTTTGGCCACACTGGGGTGGGCTACCAGTATGGCACATTTCTTTTGGAGGGCATGTTAGCCTCACTGGAGTGGGCTCCTAGTGTGGCACACAATCAGAGTGGGACAGTGGCAGGAAAATGGAGGGGTTAACATGCCAACAGGGGGATTGGGCACCCCCATCAGCAAGCATATGTGTTCGGAGGTATGATGCTGAGGGGGACTGGATACACCCTCAACAGACCACATCAGTAAAGGGGTCATATATACCAAAGGGGGATTGGACACCCCCCCATGTTGGCTTCCTAGGGACTGTGAGAGGTAGGTGGTGAGCTGCCACCAGCCATGTTTATAGAAATGTTACACCAGGCAAGGCACTCTATGCGATGAGGGGTTGCTCTCTCAATTCAGCGGCTAAAATGTTTCAAGTTGGTGGCAAATTTTGCAACTGCTGTCATAGACAGTGTGCAATCTAATTTGTGACATGGAGCCCAGTCCTAGGGTGGTGCCACTGGCCAAAATATGACCGTGCCTCCAAAACCTGCTCTTCCACTTCAAGCAATCCCAATATGTTGTTTGCGCTGCACGCTCAAGACAACATATAAATTAGTTAACTCAGCATGGTACACTTAACGATCACCTTTTTTATTGTGGATTCTAGTACCTTGACTCACTGGGCCAAACAGTCACACTCATTGTGGAGGATGTTTAATAAATTAATTAATGGCAGCTTAGATTCAATGCTAAGAAGTGCAAAGTAATGCACCTGGAAAACAAAATTCAAGGGGAAGAGTACACAATGGGGGGTAAGATACTAACAACAACAAAAGTGGAAACGGACTTGGGGGTAGTCATATCAGATGACCTAAAGGTGGGCAGGCAAGGTGAAAGAGCAGTAAGGAGGGCTGGGGGGATACTGGGATGCATAGGGAGAGGCATCACCAGTAGGAAACAGGAAGTTGTTATCCCTCTGTACAGATAGCTGGTGAGACCCCATCTGGAGTACAGCGTGCAATTCCGGAGACCCAGTCTCCGCAAGACATAGACAGGATGGAGGCAGTCCAGAGGAGGGCAACTAAAATGGTTCAGGGTCTGCACCAGAAGACATATGAAGAGAGACTTAAGGTGCTTAATATGTATACTCTCGAGGAAAGGAGGGAGAAGGGGGGACATGATAGAAACTTTCAAGTACCTCAAGGGAATCAAAAACGTCCAAGAGGGTAGCATCTTTCAGAAAAAGAGATTTGCAAGAACAAGGGGGCACAATTTGAAGATAGAGGGGGGATGGCTCAGATATAATGTGAGGAAGTATTTGTTTCATGGACAGGGTGGTGGATGCATGGAACAGCCTTCCTGAGGAGGTTGTGGAGTCAAAAACAGTGGTGGAATTTAAGAATGCATGGGACAGTCATAAGGCAATTCTAGAGGGTGGGGGTAGGAGGAAGTAGGCTGTTGGTTTACTAGATCTGCAGCTTATCCATTAGGTAGGGAAATGGGCAGACTGGGTTGGCCAAGCTGTCCTTATCTGCCATCAAATTCTATGTTTCTTTGTTTCTGTGTTCTTATAACAGCTTCAGTATGCCAGTTTTTGTATTCCATGATATTGGCACTGATTAATGGTGGCACCAGTTCTTCACTGTCAACACGCTGCATGTGTAAGTATGTTTCCTTTTGGACTACCACCCTGTCGGGTTCCTTGAAAGCAATGGAACACTCTTAAGGAGTGTTCCGCCCATAGAGATGCCCAATGAACATAATTCCTTTAGGCTAATGGTATCTTAGGTAGGCACTCCACAGAGAGTAGTGAGCCACTGGACGAAGAAGGAAGGATGGTAAGAGCAAAGAAACAGTGATTTGGAATGAGGCTGGAGGAAACTGGTTTATGTAGCCCATGAAGGGGGGGTAGTGGCTAGTTGCTCTATCGCTAGTTCTTGCAAGCATTAGCCTTTTAATTCAATGGGTGCATGCAATCAGATGAGGAGTTACACTTCTGCACCATCGTTGATAAGTTAGTTGTATACCTGAGGATTTGACTATTATATGTGGATGCTTTGGACATTCACTCTCTTTGACCCCTATGGCACTATCACCCTGTAAGGGTGCTGAGAAGGCAAAGGAACCCCCTTGAGAAGGGTTTTACCCTTAAAGGTGCCATGGGACCATAATTCCGTTAGGCTAAAGGTACCCTAGAAAGGCGTGCAAAATGAACTGGAAAGCAAGTGCTGCAAACAGACCGATTGATGTAATGGCAGACAGCTGAATCTTCTAATCATAAAATCTTAGAATCATAGAAATCTGGCAGCAGAAGAGGACGTCTCTGACCCATCGAGTCTGCCCTTTACCCCCCCACTCATCACCTTTGTCAAGGGACATCCCCTTCCACACCCTAGTCAACCCTTTATGTCTGTCCCATGCCCTCTTGAATCCTTCTACCATTTCATTCCCCACCACCTCTTCTGACAGTTTGTTCCAGGACTTCACCACCCTCTCTGTGAAGTAACACCCCCTCATATTGCCCTTAAATCTTCCTCCTTCTAACTTTAGGCTACGACCTCTAGTTTTAGCACTTACTTTCCTTGTAAATTAGCTCCCCTCCATTACCTTATTAATCCCCTTCACATACTTAAATGTTTCTATTATGTCCTCCAGCTCCCTTCTTGTCTCCAGTGAGTATAGATCCAATTCCCTACACCTCATCTCATAGCGCTTTCTATGCATACTGTGCATCATCTTGGTTGCCTTCTCTGAACCTTTTCAATCCCATCTATTTCCTCGCATATCTGAGGTCTACAGAACAGGACCCCGTATTCCAGGTGAGATGTCTCCATGATTTTATGAAGAGGCATCAGCACCTCCCTCCTTCTGCTTGTTATTCCCCTCACTATGCACGCCAGCATTCTATTGGCCTTGCCCACTGTCTTACAGCATTGGTTACCCACCTTAAGGTTATTCAAAATTATAATTCACAGATCCCTCTCCTGCTTGGTTGGCTTCATTTCCTCCACCCCCCAGTGTATAAATGGCCTGCAGGTGTTTATGCCCCATGTGCAATGCTGTACACTTTTTGGCATTGAATTTCAGCTGCCGTGTTTCTGCCCACCCTTCTAGAATCTTCAGGTCCTCCATCATGGCCTCAACCCACCCTGGGGTGCCAACCTATTGCTGATCTTTGTATCATCTGCAAATAGGCATATCTTCCCCTCCAGTCCCTCCGCTATGTCGCTAATATAGATATTAAAAGGGATGGGTCCCAGTACCAACCCCTGGGGCACCCTTCTCATCACCCTTTCTCCCTGGAATGTGCCCAATTATACAATGGCAAGAAAGAATCTTGGACTGCGATTGGTCACTTTGGGGCTGGACCCATGGCGTTATCCCAGCATAATGCCACAGGTCTAGTCTCAGCACTGTGAACCAATGTAGAGGACCATGATGACCATTACTTACTCTTTTTTTGCATCTCCTCTTAAGAAACAAAAATATTTTTCCATTCTAATAAAAACATTCTTTAAAATTGTTTTTTTATTTTATATATAACAACAAGCCATTGTATAATAGGAATAATGCACTCCAGAGTGTGTGTCATGCTGGGATAACACCACACCTAGGGCATTGGACGCACTCGGCCTGCGGCTTCGTGCCCAACCCCACCAGGCATGGCATTATCCTAGCACAACACACACCCTGCCATGCATTATTCCTTTATTAACCACCACCTGCTGGCTTCTGTCCTTCAACCAGTTTTCCTCCCACCTAGTTATTTTCTGTCCCATCCCTAAGCTTTCCAGCTTATTTACCAGCTTTCTGTGAGGGACAGTGTAGAAGGCCTTTCTGAAGTCCAGACAGGCCATGTCCACTGCCCCTCTTATCGATCACCTTGGTCATGTAATCAAAAAAAATCTATTAGGTTTTTCTGATTGAGTAATAGCAGATAGCAGACAGAGGCATGATTTTTTTTTTTATTTTGTAAGGGTGCTACTGGTGTGTGTCAAATATCAGAAATAAAACATTATCTAGTGCAAGCCTCCAAATGCTGCTCAAAAGATCTGCAAATCATGTTAAAGTTTTCCTATTTTCTTACTCACTTTTTCATTCCATGATTTTAAAATGGATTCTTGGTTTCACACATCAGTTGAGTTGTGATAAATCCTGTCCACCAATGACAAGGTGACCCCCTCATACTGTAGGTCAGGTACCTACTCTTTTAATTATAATATGCCAATATAAGTTGGAATCTCGCTGACTTCTCTATCTGTTTTGTGTGAAAACCACTGACTCACTTCTTCTTTTTAAAGGGACATGGTCAACCCTTTTTACATTATACAGTATTATTTCTAGCTGAAATCCCACATTTTATGATTGTTTACCTTCTCTAAAATTCACTGATAGTGCAGGTTGTTTTATCTGCCCCCTTTCTAAGTAAAACTGAAATGCATGCTAATGATGTAATTATACTTGAGCTTGTTTTGTTTCAGGTACTTGATCTCTTTACTTTACTTTTTATCACTTTACTTGATACTCTTACTGCATACTTCCTGAACACCAAGAACACATCCAAACTCTGCAGCCACTCATAAATGGTCTCCTCTTACTGCATCATGGTGGCTAAACCATGCTGAAGATGTTCCTAAGTCCAGGATAGATGCATGGGGAGTTCATCAAGGACTGTAAAAATATTCATTTGTGTGTGGTAACACCAGTGTGCTGGGCACTCTGTTTTCTATTATAAAAGCGGGGGGGATCTGAAACAAACTACCAGATACATCAGCAATCTATACAGAATATGATCAATTTTAATATGTGTTTTTTTTAAACTAGAGACACTTTGACTTTGCGGCCTAAGGGGGTTGACAGTGTCCCTTTGACTAAAGTTCTAGCCAATAAGGAGCTCACAAATGTTCTTATGGGTACATCCTAAATTGGAGATGGCCATACATCTAATGATCATTTGATAGTTAAAGACATACTGTAAGAAACTCAACACTGCCTTATACATTAAGTTTTAATCACATTTCTTATCACATGTTTTTAATTGTGTAAGGGTGCTGCTGGTGCATGACCAATATTAGAAATAAACAGCATCTAGTACTCCACCCCAAATGTTAGTCTAAAGAATCTGCAAACCATTTGAAAATGTTTCTGATTTGTAACTCAGTTTATTTCTTTATTCCACTATGTTAAAATGGGTTCTTCATTTAACAAATCAGCTGAGCTGGAATCAGTCCTAACAACCAGTGACTAGGTAACCCCCTTGTCGGTAAGATTCCTACTATTCTAATTTTAACTTGTAAATATGAGCTGTGATCTCACTGCTTTCTCTATCTGTCTTGTATAAAGGCTACTCTGTCTTCTTTTTTAACCAGAGTGATGGAACAAGAGCTGCAATGAAATATCTCTTTTTCAGTGAATTGTTGCTCATACCAGTTCCATGTCATAACGGCGATCGTGGAAAAGCGATTGTCGTTATGGCAAGAGTACATAGCCGAAAATCAATTTCGGTGATGTACACCCCAGGTGAAAACCAAAAGGGCACCAAGGACTCTACGTTTTAATGTTATGTGGGGGGCTGCACCACCCACACACCTCTACTATAGGATTCTCAACTCTAGGAGGATGCATGTCGGGGGTGTGTGTGCAAAATTGTAAAAAAAAAAAAAAGGAACTACTCAGGTAGGGTGCAACAAAACATACCTGCATCTTGGCACAAACCCAGCATCCTGGATACCCCAGCCCAGCACCCACCCACCACACCACGGAGCTGGCTCAGCAACTCACCATGGCACCACCCTCACAAACCCTCCCGCCCCTTGCTCAGCATGCTCACCCCCCACGCACGTGTACATATAGCAATATCCTGTCACTATTCATGAACCCCCCCCCATCCGGCCACCCTCCCTGCTCTCTTGCCTTGTCAACATGTGCCACAAGGGGGTTGCCGTTTCAGTAGGTGCCCACTCATGAGTAGCGCATATCACAGGATGCTGCCCATACCATTTTCACAGCTAGGAGGACTGAAGCACTGAGAGGTTAAGTGAGTCAATTTGCTTAGTGTCTGTGAGTAACTGACCTTGGTGGTATTTGAACCTGGATCTTATGGTTCTAAACTATTCACTTTAGCCATGACCATGGTTATCTCTTTTGTAAAAACACCTTAGTAGTTTTTTTGCTTTGGTCCCATCCCATATTTTTTCAATCATACAGTGTTAATGTTCTTTGATCTTCAAACAACATGAAAAATCCTTCCATGCTTACATTGCTGCTTCTGTCTCGGGACTTAGTGAGTTAGGATTTAGAAGACTGTCATCAAAACCTTTAGCTGTTGAAAAGCCACTGCATATTTTTTCTTTACCTTTTTTTTTTACACTTTATTTATGCTCCCCTCTCTGGCCACTTGGACTCTCACTGGAAGGACACCAGTCTCGACCTCATCCCACCGACCTGAAGTCCTCAGCCTTACCTTGCTGGTTGGGGGAACTCTGCTCCACTCACACTCATACACTGATCCCTTAACCCCCCAGATCTAAGCCCCATGGGTGGGACCACCAACTCCTCTTGGTGACCTTTCTGGAATTTAGTTGGTTGACCAGGTAGCTCAAGGTGCACCGGAGGCAGGCTGAAGGACCTGAAACTGGGTTTGGGGGTCGACCACTCGACCCACCTTTACCTACAAAGGGCAAGGGCATTTTCCTTTTTCTGTTCCTCCCCAATCGCTCAGATGTGCAATGCATCCAGTGCATGCATGCGTGTTCCCGCACATGCATGCTGGATTACAGCCGCAGCCAATCCCATGACAGAGGATCTACAGGCTGCTATACCACCCAGTTACCACTGGGAGTCACCAAAGCCCAGTATATCTGAGATCCCCCTCCATCCCAGGACAGGAGCGCAGTCCTATAGGTGCTCAATCCTGTCTTCCCCAGATGAGTCCCAATGACCTGTGCTCATTCTCAAACCTGGGTTGCTGCATCATGCGAGGCATGGCATCCAGCACCTCAACCCTCAGCGCCACCGGGCCAGCCAATTTTTTCTTTACCTTGGCTGCCAAACTCTGTAATTCTCTGCACAGTTGTTTCTCAAGCAGTCACTTGTATAACGTTTGCTCAGATTTGAGTAGTTATAGAGAACCACACACAGACTTACACAGTGTCTCAACTACATATGACTTACACGTGTCCGTCTGTATATATTAAAGCTATAAAAGCTGTTCTAACAAAGATTTAAACAGGTCAGACATTACCCATTCAACCTCTCATGGACCAAATTAAACTTTAGGCTGAAATCACAAACTGTGGTATATAACAATTCACTGCCCATGAATCAGTGAAATAGAAAACATCATCACGTAGGAGTGTGAATTTGACCTTGACTTGCAAAACATTGCCTACGACCCTGACACCCAAAATTGTTCTTCCCACTTGAAGATACTGCAGCTTTTGTTCAATTGTCTTTCACAGAGGGTGAATCACTAGAGCCAAGGCAGGGCTGTTTCTGAATTTGTTAGTTATAAAAAAATACAAAATACACCATGTATATGGCTGGCCCTCTGGCACAGAGGAGGCACTTCCAACTGTGATGCTGATGACCAGGGTTCAGGAATAGACTCTGGACGTCGGACGATCAGCTGGGGTGAGGAAGTTGAGTATTCCAAGGACTGCTCGCCTTCTCCAAGGAGGGAGGGCACCTGGTACTTGGTGCCTACGGAACCTTAGCATTCGCAGGGAGACACAGCAGCTGTGACCATAGTGGGAAATCTAGTGGGCCGGGGACCAGTGGACCTCTGCACATCGGGGGTGGAAGCACACCCGGTCATTCATCGAAGAGATTTCATGACTGGCCCCAACTTGACTGACTTAGGAGGAGGATATTTCGGGCAAAAATCCCTTGGCATAAGCTTCATGAAGAGGGATCCTGGTAAGAATCATGACCTAGCTGATACGGGGGTGTCCTCCCCCAGCACCGACCATAAGGCCAGAAAAACATTTCTGATAAAAAAAAAAGACACCATGTATTTCTACATGTACCTCATTGATAAGGTCCCTGCTGAAAGGCTGGGAAGGAGGGGAATCTTTCTGAGCTCTGTGGGGCTGAACTCAGCCAGTGTGCTAGGGAGGCCTAAACTGGGGGTAGGCCACAAAGAGGCCTTAGAGTATACTTTAGAGTGAGTCAGTGCTGATGACAACTGATGCATTCCGTATTTGAAATTATTAGCCCAGCGAGTGGGCAGTGTGTCTCAAATCATTGTTTGTGCAGTGATGGGTGTGTTTTGAAAGTTTTTAAACAATTTAAATAGCCCATTGCAGAAAAAATAAAATCACTTTTTGTAGCAATTTATCTTTTGTAAAGTAGGTACCAGTGCCACTTTTACATCTGTGTGCATAATGTCTGTGGGCCTCTGGCAACCAATTACAGAATGTATATAAACAGGGTAATTTTTTTTCAGTAAAGTTGAGGCCAGTGCTAGATTGATACACTCATGCCCCTTGTTACTGGTACATTTTCCTCATATTGCTGAAAGTGCATAAACAATTATAGTAACCATTTTCCTTAATGACGTGGGTTCCACTGCCAATTTTCCAAATCTGTACCAGTATTCTGTGGGACTTTTAATAGTACAAAATAAGGTGCATGGATTTCAGAATGCATTTATCATTATGTAACCCAGGCACAGTTTACCTGCAGACCCCTGCTGGATGACCACAATAAAGGTTGAGTGACCTGGGTCCTTGTTCTGGTGGAAAAGGGGGTTCTTTCCCCAGATAACATAAATAGTGTGGTGCCTCCACCCAGAGTAACACATAGTGGGCCAGATACTGTGTTTGTAGCAGTACAACCCCCTGGGATGCTACACCTACCCACTTTGTGCCACAGTCATGCCACACATGGCTTACCATAAACCAAAACCACATTTTGATATACTTGCAGTTAATGACTTAAGCTAATAATATGCTCACTAATAACATGCTCATGAGACAGAGAAACATAGAATTTGATGGCAAATAAGCACTACTTGGCACACCTAGTCTGCCCATTTCCCTATCTAATGGATAAGCTGCAGATCCTAGTTAACCAACAACCTACTTCCTTCTACCCCACAACTAGAATTGCCTTATGTCCGTCCCAAGCATTCTTGAATTCCCCCACTGTTTTTGACTCCACTACCTCCTCAGGAAGGCTGTTCCATGCATTCACAACCCTCTCCATGAAAAATACTTGCTCACATTACCGCTGAGGCATCCCCCCTCTATCTTCAGATTGTGCCCCCTTGTTCTTCAAATCTCTTTTTCTGAAAGATGCTACCCTCTTGGACTTTGTTGATTCCCTTGAGTTACTTGAAAGTTTCTATCATGTCCCCCCCTCTCCCTCCTTTCCTCAAGAGTATACATCTTAAGGTCCTTTAGTCTCTCTTCGTATGTCTTCTGGTACAGACCCTGCACCATTCTGGTTGCTCTCCTCTGGACAGCCTCCACTCTGTCTATGTCTTTGCGGAGTTGGAGTCTCCAGAACTGCACACAGTACTCCAGATGGGGTCTCACCAACTGTCTGTACGGAGGGATAACAACTTCTTGTTTTCTACTGGTGATGCCTCTCTATATGCATCCCAGTATCCCCCCAGCCCTCCTTAATTCCTTCTCACATTGCTTGCCCACATTTAGGTCATCTGATATAACTACCCCCAGGTCCCTTTCTATTTTTTGTTGTTGTCAGTATCTCACTCCGCATTGTGTACTCTTCCCCTGGATTTTTGTTTCCTAGGTGCATTACTTTGGACTTCTTTGCATTGAATCTAAGCTGCCATACATTTGACCATTCCTCCAATCTTTCCAAGTCCCTTCTCATCCTTTCCACCCCACTGTGTGTATCAACCCTGTTGCAGATCTTTGTGTCATCTGTAAAGAGACATACTTTTACTTCCAGTCCCTCTCCAATGTCACTTACTGCATGAAGACGTTAAAAAGGACCAGGCCCAGTACTGAACCCTGCAGTACCCCACTAGTAACCCCCCTTTCTTCACTGTGGACTTCGTTTACTATTACCCTCTTTGTCCTGTTGTCTAGCTAATGTTTTACCTAGGCTACCACCCATGGACCCACTCCCATGCTGGATAATTTGTTTATTAATCATTTGTAAATAAGTTAACAACAATTTATTTACATGGGGGAGGACTAAGAAAAGGGAAAAAAAGATGTTGAGGTAAAGCAACTTTCATCATTTAGATTTTTTGTAACACTAATCAAACCCTTTGTTTGCAGCCCTAAACATTTTAGTGCCCACCTCCCATCAGCATGTACTTTGTCTCAGATATTAGCCCTCTGGTTCCTATGTTACTACCCTCCAACTGGTACCAGTTTAACCCCTAAGAGTCCTGTCTGGGTACTTAGGGTATAGTTGCAGGCCAATGCTTTGCAGCTAGTTGGCCAGCATTGGTATACTTGTTATAACAATTGTTATAACAATTCCAATTAAATGCAAATCCTCTTCCAGAATGATGGCAAACAACTGTTTGGGAGACCTGGGCCAGATGTCCAAACATCAGAACTCTTAGTAGCATCTATTTACTTTTTCCCCCTGATGCAAGGCAAGGCCTGAATTACTAAATGTTTTGCAGATTGGTCCTTTGCCTATACAGCTGATGATTCTCAGACTGTGAGTCTGGGATAGTTGAAACTGGTAGCAACTTGAACAATTGATAAGCTGAGATAGTAGCAGTCACATTGCAGCTTGGGGACACCTCTCTGCAGCTTTTGTGGCTTGATTCCCCAACCTGAACTTGGATGACAGTCTCTCTTTTTCCAGGTATTTTAAGTCACTCTGGTGAAACAGGACACAGTCGATGGGTTTTTCTGCCAGATGTTAACAGAAATACAGCCTCCCAGACTCAGGCATTTTAAATCTAGACATGATGCAAGGGATAGGAAACACCTCTTCACTTCACTGACACAGCTTGAACAGAAAACAAATCTCCTTTTACAGGTGTAGAATTAAACAGAAGGGCGAATCATTCCATATCACGGGTACAGACTTAAGCAGAAAAGTGAATCTTCTCATTTCACAGGTGGAGACTTAAACCAAAGAATGAATCTTCTCACTTTACTTTCCATGAATAGGAATACAAAAGGAAGGCTTCCCTTGGCTTTTCAGCTGTGCAAGCCTCCAAGTAGGCCTCCATACTTCCCATAGGCATCAAAAGCAAGTGTCCCTTTCCTCAGGAAACTCCCAGATGATTGCCCTTACTATTGCCAGCAAAAGACAATTTCATTCTGTTTATACTCTCCTTCCATCCCTTGGAAGGCAACGCAGGGCAACATAGATCACCTCCTGAGCTAGCAGCTGGGCAAGCCCCACTGGCAGGTATCCTTCCCTTGAAGATTGTAGAAAGGCTTCCTCTCCCTTGGGAACCTCTAGAACACATGTCCACTTCTGTACTGCAAATCTACACTTTAATTCTAAAGCTAGTCCCTCTGAACAGCAGAAGGCAAATACAGGGCCCCTAGATGGCTCACTGTACAAGCCCCCAGGCAGGCCTCTTTTATACCATGATGCAATACCAAGTAGCATGGGGCTGAAGCCCACCTACCTCAGGAGGGGCTCCCTGCTGGACTAAACTGAACAATCTTTGTCCTTTGGATTTCATGGAATAGCGCAGCATCTCATTACTCAAAACAAACTGTTTATTTAAAAATTAATATTCGTCTGGCTCCCTCAGTGCCTAATGATTTTTTTGTCTGAATGCCAATAAACTGGCCTTATGTCCTCCCATAAGTCCTTTGGTGACACCTTACAGGACACCTTCCAGGACAGCTAACTTCATGACAGCAGGCTTGTTGGTTCCTTGAAACCTTAGCAGTGATTTGTAAGCTTTGGGCTTTACTTTTGATTAAGTTCAACTCTAAGATTTTCCCATGGCTTTTTGCAGGGAACAGTTTGTTACCATTCACTGGATTTACACTCTGATGGCAACCAGCAGCTTATAAATTAAGCCAGAAGCAGGCTGATAAAACTTCTCACACTGTTTACTTTTTCTTGAGATACTAAAACCACTTGCAACCTGCTTATTTGGTTAGACCCAGGGCTAATTCCCCCTGTCCCTCTCTGTGAGAGAGAGACAGAGACAGAAAGAGAGAGAGAGAGAGACAGCACAAACTTTCAACCACTCTGTGCACAGAACCTGAGAGAACTAAACTTGGATTCTGACCCTTTTCTCTTTCCTAAGTCAGGGCAGTGTCCCATTGGTTCATAAATCTATCAATACGCTAACTCGACATCTGATAGGTCAAACAAAAAGTCACCAAGATATAGTATAGATTTCTCCCATAACTCTTAGAGTTGTCATATGATGCTATCCCTGCACACTGATTAGCTTCTAGCAGGGTCAGTGGTCACTACAAAATGGTGGCAAAGTCTCTGATTTATTCAGTGTTCAACTTTAAAATCACTTCACCAGAAGCACACAACTGTTTAGAGACACACAATTTTATGGGTTGATAGATATTTCTTTGCCTTGCTATCTGGTGCTAAGATGGAGGTTATCTGATCAGCAGGGACCCTGACAGAACCTCCATCTGTAAATCCCCCCCCCCGACTGCTTTCATGCAGATGGGATTAAAACTGTAGCTAAAACTTTCATCATTAAAGACACAGAACACTTATGCAGTCCTCAGTCATTGATGAGATAGGTCTCCACATAAATACTTCTCTGATCCCCTTTTTTATAACAGTTCTGGGGCCAGAAGGAAAGAACACAAGAGGGAGGGTGAAGTAGAAGGACTAAGCTGACAGTTTAGGTAAGCCCCCCCAAAAATGGGGGTAAAATTACTATCATTATGCAGATATTTTCATTTACATCGTTATTCATAGTGGTTATCATCACTGGAATTACCGGCCAGCCTTTTTTTTATTTTTGCTTGTGTGTATGCTCAAGAAACATGTTGTGGCAGCTTGCTGGAGAAGCAGGCTGTGAAGGTGTGGCAGTGTTGTGGACAATGCCGCCACTGCTTTTTGGGGCTCGTCTGTGTGTCACCAATGAAGTAAGTAAGTAATTGTTTATTTGATCAGTCATAGACCTTTACAACAGCAAAAGGAACAGATAAAAAAATATAAAACATTTTATCACACAATTACATTTCTTATTAGACAAAACACAAATATAAATCCTCATAATACAGAATAAAAGCCAGGTCAATTGAAAAGTCATTACAAAGTACATTACCTGCAAGTTGTTAAAAAGCCCACAAATAAAAACAGCTGAGCAAATATGAGCCGATCATAGTCAAGACAATATTAGCTTCCCAAATGAGAGAAATATTTATTTTGTCTAATTCTTAATTGTGAAATTGATTCAAGGAACCCTGCTACTTTTTGTATTATAGATTCATCTCTTGAGGTAAAGAGAATATTCAATAGCAGTGCTGGATCAGAGCTATCAATAGTATTCAGAATAGGCATAAGCCAAGTTTCCCTGGGAACTCTATACCAAGGACAAGTCAAAATCACATGATACAGATCTTCCACACTCTCAACAGTACATGAACAACAAGAAGAGCTGAATTCCCTATCTTCATTATATTTTGCCAATAATACATTACTGGGAAACAGTTCCTTTCTGTACTTAGTAAATAGCATTTTTTGCTTTGGATCAACCAAAACATCCAGGTAGTCTCTATATTGAAAAGCAATATCATTGGAACATAACCATGGTACAATTTTAAGCTTGGAAATAGTTTCCAGATCAGAAACTTTGGAGAAATTAACAACTTTCCTTGTGATATACGACTTATATTTTAAACTTACGCCAATATTTTTATCCATATAATTCCTAAGACAACTTGAACCTGCCGTTTCCAAAATAGAATGTAGCCCTGATAGCCACTTAGATTTAAGACAGCCTATACCTTCCCATATATATTTTTCTCTTAGTGCCAGTACTGGCAAACTGCATTGCTCTAATGATAGTAATCTATCCCAAAATTAATTGTCCTGGCTTTAGCAAATGCTGAGGGGCTAACCAAGCCAATCTCTGCTCTCACCAGGGCAGCCAGAATAAAATCATTCAAACTGAAACAAGATCATATTAATTTTGTTTAAAGGGATTTCAGCTGCAGGATGGCTGTCATGGTCCCAAACCTTTACATGGTAAAGGGCCTGAGCATACTATTTTGCCTTAAGTGCAGTCATTAGTGGTGTGACAGAGTTCCCCCCCGTATTTGTAACTGAAAGACTTGAGGGAATTAGTGGTTTGTTTTAATTTAGGTAACATAGTATCCATGTGTTTGATTTGTTTACCATCATTCATAAGATTGAGGCCCAAGTATACATGAGATTTCACAGTAATAAATTCTTTGCTACCAAATCCCCATTTTTTGACTGGTTTATTTGAACCCATAACCATTACCTGTTTTTTGTTTCATTGATCATAAGATTATGTTTGTCAGCAAACTCCATCAGAAGATTAAGTTTGCCCTGCAAACCACTCTGTGTTAATGATAATAAGACCAGATCATCGGTCTACACCAATACAGGGCAGCATTTACCAAGTATTTTAGCAGGATCAGTTAATGAATTATCTAGCAATAATCGTAACTTATTCATATAGACACAAACCAGTAGAACACAGCCCTGTGTAAGCCCCAATTTGTTACAATTGGAAGTGAAAAATGACCACTAGCCCCTATTTTAATCTGGGCACAGGTGCTGTTATAATGTTCTCTCATGGCAGCAATAAGTTCTTCATTCTATGCTCCATTCCTTCATTATAACCCAAAGTATGGGATGAGAGATAAAATCAAAGGCTGATGAAAAATCAATAAATGAAAGAAATAACTTTTGTTTCTGTAATTTAACATATTTTTCAAAAAGATAAAGCAATATAAAACAGTTGTTCATAGCACGGTACCCAGTATAAAAAACAAGCTTGGAACTCAAAGAAATCCCCCAGTGTTTTAATTTGCTTTTGTAATATAGAGAGTATGATTTTAGAAAACATTTTTCCACAATTATCTAAAAGGGAGATAGGGCCCTGTCCGCCTTTTTGTAAATTGAAATTATTGTGGCACCCTTCCATGAATCAGGGAAATTTATGATCCTGGTAAAAGCATTAAAAATTGGTATAAGGATAGTAGACCAGCATGAAGGTAAGTCCAAGAAAACCTCTGCTGGTATCTGATCTGGGCCAGGAGCTTTCAGCCTTTTCATGGATGTCACAGGAAAATATACATCAGGATAATTACAAAGGACAAATTGTGACATGTCCACTAAAGTGTTACGCAAGTCTGACAAAAAATTTGGATAAAAAGAATCTCAGAGTAGTATTCCTGCCATGTCTCCATAGAAATTAAAGAATCCATACATGTTTCATAATTATTAGAAAATGGGCTTTTTATTTCCTGGCATCTGATTGGCTAGTACCCTTGCCGGGGGGTACATTAACTTTCAATAGATGGCCAGGAAATAAAAAGGACCAGCCTATAATGCCCCTTCACCCACTTACTTATCCTAGTGCCCACCCTGCTTCCTAATTGGCTAACACATATAATTTTCATTTTAAATTGCCACCATATTTTCTCTCACTTACCGAGAGATGCTACCCATGGCAAGTCCACCCTACCACAGAAACACAAAAGGATGGCATGATCACAACAGTTTTCTCGCTTCTAAAAAAACAACAAAACCCTTAAACTACTTCACTTGAAACTAGCACCACAGAAACATCAATTTAACCCACCCATCACCCCGGGACCCTGTCCCATCACTGATCATCAACTTTTTTCTCGAGGCTCGACCAACCGCCACCACTACTCCTCATCGCAGTGGGAGATTACTGAGCAGCAGCAGTATTCATCTCCCAAAGCTTAACGGTGACATGAGGGGAGCAGCGACTCTATGGAGAGAGCAGAAAGTGGGAGCAGGCTAGCAAGACGCTCTGCATTTCCAAAACAGGAATCCGTTCCCAGCCCAATCTCAGGGCCAGTGGCCTGATGGAGTGCATGCAGAAGGTGGGAAATGGGAATCGTTAGAGTTCAAGGACTGCCAGTGCTCAGGTAAGTGTTTGAGAATCAGTGGTGACTGACGCCCTGCCAATCAGTTGCTGGTCAGTGACTGTCATTCAGTGCCATGTGGCCATTCTGACTGAGGACTCAATATTGTGTTTGTTCCAGTTATGGCCTACAGTTGTATGCAGATGGGGACCGGTGGGATGGTCCTGCTGATTATTTTCTGAGTGACCCCAACCATGACAAAAAAAAAAACAATCTTGCAAGAAAGGTTGACGACTGTTATAAACTTAAAAACAATGGCAAAAGACTGCTACTGGGCGGTGTAACAAAACTTCATGTCTTTTGCTTTTGTGGAGATTCTTCAGGGGGCATAAATAAAACAGAATGGCCCTATTTGGGAAGGGGGGGACACAGGATACAGAACATCACAAAATGGGACTACTTTACAACCCAGAGCTAAACTGCATTCCTATTTTTTTAATGTTTTTCTTAATTTTTTTTAATTCCCATATAAAAAATGCCACACAGACCATTTTCTAAGCCCAATAATACCCTCCAGGGTGGGTGGTATGAGCAATACCTGACCTTCTAGGGGCTATAAGGCCCTCCGTCTGCAGTGTCAGGCCTCATTACACCCCTGGGCGTCCGGTATTGCCCAATACCGCCCACCCTGTCGGGTATTATTGCTTGCTTATTGCCCTGCACAACCATCTGCCAGTATGCTTGGTGATCATTGTTATCAATAATTCTCAGCATCTTTTGCCATTGTAGATAGTTATAGATTTATTGTTTGCTCTTCAGTAATTCTTTGTATAAGCATCTAGCCTGGCTCAGTAATTTGTTTTGATCTTTCTGAAAGTTATTTTTGATTTGTCTAATTAATCTGTCTAGGTGCTTTCTGGCCTGACAGCATTCTCTGTCAAACCATGAATTATTGTTCATTCTAATTTTGTTTGTTTTTACCATTAGCATTTCTCCAATACCCTCAAAACATGATTCCAGGCTTTTAACTAAACTAAGCACATCTGTTAAAGGAAAAGCAGAGTCAGGAAAGAAAACATCAAGAAAAGTCCCTATCATGGGACTACAAGAATGATGCCACTTAATGTTATGGTTATTTCTAATTTCTAGACTAACTCATAACAAACTATGGGCTTCTCAGTCCAACGTTTGTGTGTTAGCATCAAAGGGAAATGATCACTCTCAGCTCTGGGAGAAACTACAAATGAGTCCCAAAAATCCATGTTATCGTTCCACAACATGTAATCAATAACTGAAGGGCAACATTTATTAAAATATGTAAAATAGCCCTGGATATCACTTTCATTTCTTCCATTGAGTGGGGCTAAGTTATAAGAAGTTAAGATATCTATTAATTTCAGTCCCCTTTTGTTAGTTTTTTGATCTAGTGAGAGTCTAGGAAACCTGTGGGCATTTTTAAATCCTCAGTTCTGAATATTGCTGTCAAGAAGTCCATCAAATGTTCCCACTCTAGCATTAAAGTCGCCGCATAAAAGAATTTTGTCACACGTAGTCGTGGTCCATGTTCTATGTATAATATCATCAAGTTCCATTCAAGTACCAGTTTCGAAAAATGTTGAGTTGCCTGGGGGAATATAAACATTAATAAGGCAAAATTCAGTATCACAGAGCTTAATAATAAAGGACTGGTAAAAAGAATTAGAAAAAATAATTTCAGCAAAAAGGCCCTTCATGATCTTAGCCCAGGTAACCAAGCCACTTGAGGGTCTACCTGATTTAAAATGCTTGTTACCAGGAAGTTGAAAAGTGACATCTCCATTAAGTGTAACATCATTCATAGATAAATGCCAGGTCTCTTGTGGACAAAGGATAGAAGCCTGTCTCAAATATTCCTTAGAAAATTGGCTTTTTATTTGGAGGCATCTGATTGACTGGTACCCATTCCACAGGGGTACATTAACTTTCAATAGATGCCCACCAGATAAAAAGTCCCAGCCCTAATCTGCCTCATGTCTAGCCAAGTATCCTTGTGCCCAGCATGCTTTGCCATTAGCTGCAGCCCTGGGCACACAATTTGAAACTACCGCCATTTTTTTTATCACTTTAACAAGAAAGTGATTGAGACACCCCTCCCCACATACAGACTTACTCCTTATCACAGACACCACCACCTAGTAGCTGCCCAAAACAAATATATCTGTTTTCCCTGTCACAAACCATCATTTTGTATCTTTTTTCTACTGTACCCTTTTGTGTGTTGCTTGGACATTTCCCATAGCACGACTCACACAGCTGACCAAGTTCTTGCTCCTTCAGCCTGCCGCCTACTCCCATTCACTGTCATTATTTTATAAAAAAAAAAGAACAATCTGCAAAATCCAGCCTCCTTTGTAACGTACAATTTCAGCCCATTTTAAAAAACTGACAACTTAGAAGTGGCAGTTCTTTGAAGCGTTAAGCTTGCCTGCCCCGCACAAGCTACTCTCTTAATTGGCCACATAGTTTTCTCCGCTGTCCTACACACCACTGTATTCTTGCTGCTGAATCCATACCAACCATGAGGTGACACACATTGCATTTTTTATATATTCTTACAGTCACTGTACCCAACAAAATACAGTGTTTAAAACATTCTTCCTGTTACGGGACTTACAGTTTAGCATTAGACACCCGTGGGTCTTCAGGTATACAGTCAAGTGGCACCTTGTTTTCCCTTCCAGTGGATTACAATCAAATCAGTATGTTGCCAATAAAAAAAAAGGCACGAATAGCACCACTGGGTTAGGACGGGGGATACACACTACTATGGTGATAATAGCTCTTCTCAGCCCTCAACAGACAACTATAAACAGCAGCTCCATCTACTGGCAATATGCCAAGTATAGTAGCAGAAGAACTACTTTACAGCACAGCTAACATTTCAGTAATTTTTTAATTTAGTTTTTCAATTTGTTTTTATATTTTTAATGTATTTTACAACACTGTTGCCAATAGCCCATTTTCTAAGTGCAATAATACCCTCCAGGGTGGGCGGTATTGGGCAATACCAGACCTTTCAGGGCTATAAGGCCCTCTGCCTGCAGCGTCGGGCCTCATTACACCCCTAGGTGGTCCGGTATTGCCCAATACAGCCACCCTGTCAGGTATTATTGCTTGCATATAATCTTTGTCTGCAAATTTTGCTAAGAGACCTGCAATATTCCATGATACAAGCAAAAAATCCTCTGTTTTAGATGGCACAGAAACAATTTTATCAGGGTCTGGGTTCAACAGTCAATCAACAAAATCAGTTAGTAAACCAATAGGGTTAGCAATTGGAATGTTATAAATAATTTCAGCCAAAACTGACTGGTAACCATTATTACTTTGATGCTCCATACTGTGAAGAATAACATCAGATATTACTGCAAAAGAGGGAATATCAGCCCTTCCTTCACTGTACATAGGTCTAATGACATAAAGACCCATAGAGTCCAAAGAGTGGAGATTTTGCAAAATGTTTTCGTATAAGCTACTGTACTTAACCGTAATTTGAATTTGATCTATCTCAAGGTTACTACTAATTCTGTGAACTATCAAAGCATTTGAGTCAGTGATTGAAAGATTAAGCAATGGTTCAAATAGATCAGTTAATTTGAGTTTTATGTCATTTTCTTTTTCTGTACGACATAAACCATACAAATAGAGGATCTTTAGATCTGCAAGCTCATGAGTAGTCAATTCTCCAGAATTACTTGGCAAGATTACTGGATTTAATTGAACATTTCCTACAACATGTATACCAACAAAGTCCAAAAGAGAGTCTCTTGAAAGTACTTTGTTCAATGTTCCCCTGCCTGACAAGATGATATCAACCTGGTCTGCCCCAAAATTTATTTTTTGCCTAACTATTTTAACTTCAAATGGCATGATTTTCAATACATGAGTAAAAAGATTTTTCAGCTTTCTTGATTTTCATTGGGTATGGCTTTTAAACCAAAAATGGTGATATGCGGTGGGGTCACAAAAAGCCCATGTTGAAAACTTGGAGTGAAAATACCAAGAAACACCTAGGGCATTTGGGTTTTTGACCATAACGCCCTACCCTGTAGGGACTGACAGGCATCAGGGGTGTGACTTGGGATTGTCAACAGTAATGCTCACACCAATTCACCCCCACCCCCACCCTGCAGCCAGTGACAGACATCGAGGTGTGTCTTGGAGTCTTCAGAACCATAGGTCACCCCATTCTCCTATACTACACCAATTTCCAGCATATTTCCTTATGGAGTGGAGTGAGTGTAAAGCCTGAACACCCCAAGGCACACCTTGACACTGGTCAGTGTCTGCAGGGTAGGGTGAGGTGAAATAATGTGAGCGTTATGGTGACAACCCAAAGGTGCACCCCAATGCCTGTCCATCTCTGCAGGGTGAGGTTGGGGCTGGTGTCAGTTCAATACTTCACTGCCATTCCTATTCTGCATCTGTCTAACTCCTGCACTTCCAATGCTAATGCCAGCAAGCAAACATTCGACATTGAAAAATGCTTGTTTAAGTCAAGTAACTGTGTTATAATTTTTGGTTACAACTGGTCATGTGCAACCACAAACCCTAAATCAAACTCACAGTACTGAAGCTACAGGCCCAGTAGAACAACTGCCTCTTATTTCAAACAAGTAGGGTCCCTCACAAAAAAATTCAGAATTTTTACAGTTTAAAAGCAAACAAGTTCAGGTTTACAATGAGTTACTGTAACTCAACTGGCTCTGTGTGTCTTTAAACCACTGTCTTAGTAAAAAAGCTTGGAAGCAATTACAAAAAATAAAACATTGATAGGTGTGTGTATTACAGACATTTTAAACACTCTTTGTGTGGAAATACTTTCATAATCCCCTTACGCTTCACTCTTGGGGTTTATATAGTATCCCACAACTCGGGTGTATATAAAATTCTGGTTAAACACACCTACCCATGAATTGTTATTTATATAATAACTGGTGAGTAATTTTTTCTATGGGTTCAACCAGTTGTTATTTCCCATAATAACTAGCTGGTTATTACTGGGGACATGCACTGCCTGAGACAGTCATACTCCACGTCAGTTCTCACAGCTGCAGAGTTGCTGTCATTTTCACTTCCCACTGTGACTGTGAGAAAAGTGGTGCTCATACAGTACCTGTAAACAGGAAGAGAAATCTATTTGGACTGTCTTCCCAACTTTTCACTACAAACTCAATATGTTGTCAACACTGTGCCGAAAACAGTGCAGTTTCCATATTCATAATACAAGTTTAAAAAAAATCAGAATTTTCAGCACCTTGGACTCTTACAGTACTTTACTGTTTTCTGTTTTGAAAGTGCAACACCTCTCAAACAATGGTTGCATTTGGCCTGCTGCAGAAAAGTTTGCAGTAATCAGAAGCACTGCACAACCACACATCCAATGAAAGTGTAGCAATACTTTATTATTCATACTTGTCATCCATACTGGGTATCAGGTGGAAAAGGGGTTTTGCCCATCAATTTCATCGATCCAACAAGCGAATCAAACTTTGCCCACCCTTAAATATATATTCGTCTAGTTAATTCTTAAAACTGTTAAGGTCCTTACAACCCACTATTTCTTTAGGTAAGCAATTGCAAATGCTACCTGTTCTTTGTATGACACTGTTGAATCTATATCTATTGGTATAATGTTCCAATTGTATTTGATAATTGTGTGTTCGTAATCCCTGTGACTTATTTTGAATTTCTATATCCATTTCGCTAATTAATTTGCACCTCTTGTTCTTCTTGTTTCTAACTTAAATAAGCTCAAGTGAATTAATCTTTCCTCATATGACACATGAATCAAACCCAAATCATTCTTGTCATTCTTCGCTGCACACGTTCCAACCTACTGTATCCACTTCTTTCCTCAAACATGGGTTCCACAAGGTTGAACCATAATCCATATTTGGGTAAACAAATTGATTATAAAGATGCAGTAGGCAATGTTCACTTCTACTTATAAATGTCCTTTTGACCCCATTCATTACATAATTAGATTTGTTTATAACATCGCTGGTATGAGGCCCGAAGCTTAGTTCTTTATCAGTTTGAACTCCCAAATCCTTCTCACTTCTAGCTTTTTTAATTAACTGACTAGTTGTATAATAATCATGCCTTGTATTGTCTTTTCTCAAATGTAGTGTTGAACATTTATCCACATTAAATTACATTTCATTATTATAGGCCCATTTATATATTTTTTCTAAATCTTTTTCCAGAATCTTCCTGTTTGCATCCATATCCACTGAATCTTCAACTTAACAGTATCTGAAAATTTCATTATACTACTATTAATATTATTATTTAAGTCACTAATAAAAAAAAGGAAAACGGCACAGGGCCCAACACAGAGCCCTGTGGTATGGTACCCCACCAGTAACTGCCACCATTCCAGATTTATACCTCCTAATATGTACAGATTGCTCCCAATTGCTTAGCCAGTTCTTTATCCATAAGGCGATTTTTTTATCAACTTGAAATGAATTGATCTTGTTAATCAGTACTGTATGAAACACCTTGTCAAAGGCTTTCTGGAAGTCTAGAAAAATTATATCATATGTCAAATCTTTGTTAATATTTTTGTTTAGTTCCCCAAAGAAGCACAGTTGGTTAGTTGTACAGGCTCCATTTTTCTTAAACCCATGCTATATTTTATCTTGAAAACCAACTCTATTTAATTCTGTCTCTAAGTTGGTGTTGATTAAACATTATACTAATTAACATAGTATGCTAGTGATACTAACTGGATTGTAATTATCTAATTTTGATGTATTCACCTTCTTAAATAATGGAATAATATCAGCATTGGTCCAATTCAATAGTACCCCATACCAGTATTAAAGGATGCATTAACAATATGGGACAAAGGAGAGGCAATATGTTGTCTAGCCCCCTTTAAAATCCTAGGATGCAGTGAATCAGGATTGGCAGATTTATTCTCTTTGAGTTTGGATAAAAGGTCAAGTACCTCTGACGAACTGCATAAAGTACTTAGTCCAATTTATCTTGAAATACTTTTTTCAAAGGAGTCTCTTTTGTAAAAACAGAACCAATATATTTGTTAAATTCATCAGCTAGAATATTGGGATTGTGTGTCTTTGCCCATCAATAATAAGTGGCTGTGTGACAGGGGTATTGCCCTTATGATTATTAATATAAGAATAAAAAAAATCTCCCTTTATCTTTTGTTTGAATAAGACTGAAGTCTAGTTTCTTTTTGTATAAGAGATTACATTTTGTTTTTAATTCAGTTTTATATGTCTTTATTGTTTGATTATTTCCATTTTTGTTTCATTTTGTTATAAGCCTTTTTTATTTCTTTGTTTAATTACCCTTAGTGTGTACCATGCAGGTATTTTATCCTTTTTATTGTAAATGTGTTTATTTGGAACAACATCTTCCTCATGTTTCCTGATCTTGTTTTTAAATATACAAGTTTTTTACTAAAGATATTTTAGCAACAGTCCACTTGCACTCTGAAAAGACTGACTTGTCTCATTTATGCTTATCATGCCTAATTTATGTTACATCATGCTTTGTGCTTCCATTAGAATAAAACCATTTTGAGCACTCTAGAAATCAAGACACAGTACTTTCCTGTCTTGTATGTGCTTCTATACAAAGCACTTATAAGGAGTAAAGTATAGTACTTATCATGTCCTGTTTGGGCAGTTAAAATTTTCTTTACTGAATCATTAGTTAAATCTTTAATATTCATGGCTCAATTGCCTAAATCCATGTGCTGTAGGTCCAGATTCACAAGCCATAAGGAAACAAACCCGCTGTGACCATGCCACAGGCTCCTTATCCTAACTTTACCATCATAGCTATCATAGCTCTGAGGAAGGAGGATTTTTTTTCCGAAATGTCAGCAAGCATGCCATACGCTGTTAGCATCTGAGCACCTCGAGGAAGGTGCTGCTTGTGTGGTTCGTATGAGAAAGAAAGCCTAATGGCGATTTATAGAGTGAGATTACCACTGAGAAGAATAAGAGGCGCAGAGCAGTTTTAGTTCTGAAGTGCGATTTGAAGGTTAGATATGGAGTTATTTCATTTCATTTCATTTTCATTTTTTATACTCATAAGCAAGATGGGCAAATTACCTATTTTCACAAGTGACAAGTTCAAAAAAAAATCACACATCATAGAAATTCAGGACATGGTACAAACACATATAAATAGCACTAACATTGCATTTCACAATCAAATAACTCATACCATTAGTGAAAGTAGTTACACTCTGATTTAGCAGCTAACCATTGTACCAACCCATTCCTAAAAATCTTCACCTTCCTTAAATTAAGGTTAAGGGAATACTATTAAAAACATGCATATGTCACTGATTTTTGACCTATTACTTTCCTAAATAAAGGAATACTAAAAAATTCCTTAGACTGAAACCTGGTGTTCCTTTGACCCATGGAAACTGAAAAAAGATTAAGAATAGGGTGTGGCCAAAGACCAAGAGTAACTTTAAATGCAAAACTCCCAGTTTAATTTTAATTCTGTCCAAAAAATAAAGGACAGTTTGCTTCTTTAGCCAAAACACAGTGATGTGTATTACATTGCAAACCAGTCATAAGTCGCAACATGCCATGATAAGTAGACTTAAATTTCTGTAACATTTTTTCATTTGTACCAGAGTAAATTAGCAATCCATAATTCAACAGACTTAGTAGCAGACTATGTGCCACTAACTTTTTAGATTCCGGAACAAAACAGATCTTATCTTAAAAAGCATACCCAACCTCTGATGAATTTTCTTAACTAATGCATTAACAAGGTCTACAAAAAAACTGAGAAGCCAAAGTAATCCCCAAGTAGTTAAATTTATAGACAAATTGGGTGACATTACCCTGTAAATCTAGAATGGGAACAGAAATATCCTTCAGTTTCTTGGGACGAGAAAAGACCATAACTTCAGTCTTGGATGAATTCAAAACCCAACTATGAGAACATTAACAATTCTGAAATCTATGAAAGTCACGTTGCAAAGTTACCAAAGCCGTATCAGAATCAGGGCCTTCTGCAAATAATACTGTGTCATCCACGTATACTGTAAGATGATTCTTGAGTCAACACAAGATAGGGGGGCAGCAAAGAGTTAGTAAAGTTCTGATAAGGAGCCTGTATTAAGAGACCAGATAGAAAGAGGCAGAAGAAGCCCTAATTTTGGCGTGGTCGCAGCAGGTTTGTTTCCTTATCACTTGTGAATCTGGACCTACAGCACATGGATTTAGGCAATTGAGCCACGAATATTAAAGATTTAACAGGGTACTCAGTAAAGAAAATTTTAACTGCCCAAACAGGACATGATAAGTACTATACTTTATTCCTTATAAGTGCTTTGCAAAGAAACATATACAGGACAGAAAAGTACTATGTCTTGATTTCTAGAGTGTTCAAAATGAGTTTGTTCTAATGGAAGCACAAAGTGTGTTGTAAAATAAATTAAGCATGATAAGCATAAATGAGACAAGTGAGTTTTTTATAAGTGCTAGTGGACTGTTGCTAAAATACCTTTAGTAATAACTTGAATACATAGATTACCCTGACACAAAAGCAGCAGTCTTTCCCAGAGCCAATAATTAGGCAATAAGAGCACTGCTAAAGGTTTGAATTAAATTGTTTTTAAATAGTTCCCACATACCCTGCACATCTTGCTTGCAAAATACATGTTCCCAGTCCCATTTTTTTTATTCATTGTTAATTTCAGTGAAATTAGCCTTTCCATAACAAAATTACCATGTTCCCTTTTTGTATTTTTAGCAACACTGAAAATTATCATGCTATGGTCGCTATTACCTAAATTCTTTTCTATTTTAATGTTGAAAACTTGGTTGGGAATATTAGCCAGTATTAAATCTAAAATGCTTCCTTTTGTTGGTTTGAGGATAAGTTGATGTAACCCAACTGATATTAATGTGTCCATGAACATTTTTTTCCTTAGATGTTCTACCTAACGTAGTATACCAAGCAATAGTAGGATGGTTGAAATCACTTACAATAATTACATCCCCTTTTTCAGCCATAATTTAAATTTCTTGATTTATAGTAAAGTCATCTACTTCAGGTATATTAGGTGGCCTATACACATTACCAATCAGGATTTTTTTTATTAATGTTTGTTTCAATTTTAACCCATAATGATTCATGGTCAGAACTTTCTGAATGATTCACATATAGTGAGGCAGTAAGGTTATTTTTTACATATATTGCAACCCCTCCTCCACTTTCTTTTGAACTTGAAGCTTTTATTATTATACCAGAAAATTGCAATTCCATAGAGAATAGTGGATGGGTGTCCGTGCACAACCAGCCTGTTGTGCCACAGAGGGGTTCTGATAACATCAGACCTCGAGAGTGAAGCTCGAGAGGTTCGATGGTATCAGAACCCCGAGGTGGCACAAAAGGCTGGTTGTGTATGAGGATGCTCATCCATTATTTTATATAGTGTATAGTGACACTAAAAATCACTTACAGTTCTTTTTTATCAGTCTTTTACTTTGTGTTTGCTATGCACTGTTTAGAGGTAAAGGGTGGTTTCCATGGTTGCCGAGTGGTTGCTAAGGAGGGGGCATGGCTATGTGTCTGGCGCAGCTTCCTATTGGCTGGCAGGTACATTGGGAGGGTAAAAAAACAAAACAAACATGGTGACCATAACACTCGTTAAGCGATCGGGCTTTGGAGTTGGGGGTCATTTGTTTTATTTTAATTTGTTTCTGAGTCTAAATATCTGGTTGATCCTGCATTTCCTCATATCTGGTTGATCCTGCATCTTGTAAGCCTCCAATGTGACTGTCGCCACAGGAGCATGGATCCGTCCGTTTCTGCCGCTAAGGTAAGTGATTTGCCGTCTGTGTAGTGAGTGCGTGGAACCTCCAGAGGTTTTCAAAATGTTGTTCTGCTGCAGTAGGATATTATCACATTCCATGACCTTTTGAACTGCAGCTGAACAACATTTTGAGAACCTTCGATTTCCATGCACAACAATGGTCCACTATACACTATATTAAATTTGCATACTACATCCAAAAAACCTTTCATATGAGAGACAATTCACAAATTATCTTATTAAGGCTTTACATTATTTGTAGGTTTATACTAAATGCTAAAGTTCATATTCTATTTCATTCCACAGGCATTATCAGATATCCTGTGGATCACCTACCTCATTCTGCAATCAAGCCAGTAGTCAATGGGATAAAGGTTAAAAAATAAATAAAAAAAGGATGAAAGACTTACTATCTCTCAGTTCACGTTCCAGTTAAATGAAATCCTCTTTCTGTGTATGCATTCTCATATCAAATATACTGAACAATACATAATTTAAATTAGTCTTATTATACTTTCATGAAACACTAAACATTACAACTATTTTAACTGTGTCTGCTGTGTGGTCCTTTATCCCCCTATGTACATAATCAGGGATAATCACTCTATAAGTATCAATAGACCTATACAGGTTGTGCCCATATGGAGTAAACTCTGAGCCGAATATTTCCTTCATTAGTATGAGATCTCCACTGGTCACCACACAAACCACCATCTTCCCTAAGTAAGATACTTATCCAGCACCAGAATGGATTCAACTTCCACCACATAAGAAAAGAAGGGAAGACATCTAGTGTTATATTTTTCCACTTTAAATTGTAATTTAGCTGACATGGCCTCTACTCATTGTATTTGTGTTACATTTCTTCACCACTGAGTAATTGTAGGTTCAGCATCTGATAGCCAATTTTGTGTAATTACTTTATTGGCTGCCACTACAATAATGTAAAACATATATTTTTGTTCCTGTCTGTTTAACTCAGTGGGAGCAGTCCCAGGACTAAGTGTTCAAACCAAGCAAGTAAGGATAGTTCACATATTCTCATCATTATTTGCTGTATTTCCACCAAAAAAATGCCTGAATCAATGGGCAATTCCAAAATATATTGAAATGTGTACCCTTTATTCCACACTGTCTCCAACAAAGGTCCTAGAAATGCATACCAAAGTGTTTGGAAATGGTAGGGGCAATGAAATATGTGGATCACTCCTTCCACCTGAATTCTCTCCAAGTCTGTGATTAGGTGATTTTATGTAAAGCCCCCCCCCCACATATTTCATCCCAATGTTGATGAATGAGAATGTATGACATCTCTTCCTCCCACTTGTTTTGTATAGTCTCCTTAGCCAGCTGACCCTCTCCTTCCCACCAAAGGGACCAATACTGTGTTATAAGTCGTTTCATATCATTAGAGACTGACATTTGTTTTAGAAATACAATTTATTCCATTGGGGTCCGCATTAGTTCTTGGGCTGTTATATCTGAAACTATTATACTGTATGTCTACACTGTAAAAACTTATAAAAATCTGAGTTTGCAAGATTGTAATCCAATTTGACTCTCTCAAAGGACTTTATCTGATTTTCTCCCCTCCACTAATTGTGCTAACAAATTCAGACTTTTCTGTGCCCAGGACTTAACATTTAGGTGGTCATGTTTTTGTAGGGACCTAGGTATGTACTGCAATGGAATAAATTGCCAAACCAGCCCTGGGATGTCCAATGTCTCTTTAACCTTTAACAACACAGATAAGGAATGTCTAGTCCATCTATTCACTATCTCCAGGTGTGCACTACTCATTATGATCATTTCAAAGGGAGATATGGATGTGCCCACTCTTCTAAAACTAGCCATCCACTTGATTCTTGTACCATCAGCATTTTTAAAATTGGAAGTACCTGGACTGCCTCATAATATTTCTGTAAATGTGGTAGGCCCCACCCTCCCCAAGGTTTTTGATTCTGTTAGAAGGTGATTCCTAATTGTAGGAAGCCTACATGCCCAGATGAATTGCACCAGCTTTCTCTGTAGTTCTTTCCTGTCCTTGCCTGAAACCAAAACAAGAAGGGTGGAAAAAAGAAATAAAACAGTGGCAACACATTAATTTTAAGGGTTTCTGTTCTCTGTGTGAAACTCAGGGGTAGCAAACCCCACTGTTCTAAATCCCTATACGCCTGTCTTTTTTAATCATTCATAGTTGCAAGCATATAAGTGACTTAATCTTGTGGAAATCTGAATTCCCAGATACCTAATAGCTTTGGCAATATGTTTAAAGAAAAGAATGCATTTAATTTCTGGAGTGAGATTGCCTGCTGCCTCCAGGACCTCAGATTTATCATTATTAATTTATACCCCAACACAGCATCAAATTGTTGGATTAACTCTAAGAAGGAAGGTAGTGAATTCAAAGGGTCAGACATATAAATCAGCACATTATCTGAGTATAATAATATTTTGTTGACTTGCCCCTTGGCTGTAATCCCCTGAATATATTGACTTTGCCAAAGTGATTCAGTAAAAGGTTCTAGGCTGATCACAAACAACAGGGCTGTTAAGGAACATCCCTGTCTTCCTTCTTCATTTTTTTCACCACTATCGTTATTCTAAAGTGTATAGCCCCTAATATTTTTGTTCCATTCTACATGAGCATCCCATCACAGGTTTCTACTGCTGCAAAGATATCAATGTTTTCCCTATTTAATATCAATTCTAATTCTGATTTCTTTGTGACATTTAAACTCCTAGGCCCATATATTCAAACTGTGCACAAAAAGTGCTCAACAGCAGGAGTAAGTGCAAGTCCACTGCGCCCATGCGCAAGAAGTGTGATATTCAAAAATTGCGCAGGCCAAGATGCACCTACGGCCGATGACTGAATATCGCACCACCTGCACCATAGCACAACTAGGGAGATGAAGCTGAGCATATCTGATGCACCATAGTGCAACAAGGGATGTGCAGCTGAGCAGTCTGGATGTAACATAGCACAACCAGGAACGCCCCCAGCAGCAAGGCAGTAATGGAACAGCACAACTAGGGATGCAGGGGCCCACCACCCATGCCACAGATGGGAAGAGGAACACACAGCAGAACAGACATCGTCCCCCCACACCCCATGCACTGCACAACTGGGGGAGAGCTAGAATAACCACCGGCCCATGGATACCAGCAACTAACCCACAGCAGGGCCATGGTGCCCAATCATACCCCCTGGCAAGCTGTGACCAGCACACAAGGATGGCTGACCACCCTGTACCACACCATCTCATCAATGCAGAGCACACCTGCACCATGATCCCCATACACCCTGCCCAGGAGTAGCACCCAACAGTGCAGGACACCCCATGCATGCCATCACCCCCACTGTGACAATGCAACCCTGTGCACCATGGAGCCATGCAAGGCAGCCCCACCATGGACACCCTGCAGCGGGCGGCAGCAGACAGTGATGCAACAGATGCATACACAGTGCTGCCCTGCACGTCCCCCCAAGGTAAAGCTGAGAGACCGACCATGCGTCAGCACACGAGGTACCCCACATGTGACAGGGCATGCCCCGGACCCCACCTCCAGCGGTATAACACCCTGCACACCCTGCCAAGGACACATCCCATCCCAGCACTGGCCACAACAGCCACCACTGACACGCCAGCAGATTGTGCATATCACAGACATGCAAGGGTGTCAGCAGCACAGGCCATGGATGGTCTGACAGGGTGCCATGCACACAGTGCAGGCCCCATGGACCACTGCACACAGGCATCCAGTGCACAGAGTACAACACACAAACCACAGACAGTGACTGATCCCCCTGCCCATACCATAGGTGGTTCACCTCTGCACAAACACACACACACACACACACACACACACACACACACACCCATGTGTCAACCACCCCTGATGCCATGCACACCACTGCAGCTGAGCACCTGTAGCCCGCTGCAAATTAGAGACCATCACAGTTGTCATAACAAAATGCTTATATTTAAAAGAAGTAACAAAACATATATACAAATATTTACAAGTGGGGGAAGGGACACATAACAGGTGGGGGTAGGTAAGGGGCAGGGGTGAACATATGGGAGAAGGAAGAAGAGGTGTGAGGGTGGGTCAAAGGGGGGAAGGTGGTAGTAGGGGCATGGAGTGTTCAGTGTGTGCCCCAGTCCTCCTCCACATGGTGCCTATGTCTGCCGCTCCTCTTCTTCCTCACCCCGTGGCGGTGGATGCGCTCCAACAGCTCGAGTGTTGCCCTCACCACCTGGAGCAGCTCCCTCACATTCTGTTCCAGAGCCTGGAATCACAGTCCACCTAGGATGAGGGAGCAGAGTCAATAAGTGTGACTGTCCAGCCCCCTGCAGCCCACCCACTGTGCATGGCTTACAGCCATGTGCCACGCCCCTGTGATGGTGTGCGACCACCCACAGTGACCATGTCCACAAGACCTGCCTACCCAGGCAGCCACAGCCATGTGGACCGCTGCACACACCCACCGCCCATGTCCTGTACAGCACCACCATGGCTGTACAGTGACTTAGCTATGCAGTGTGAAGGCAGTGCCACAGCCATGTGCCCGGTGCAGGCATGGACCACCATTGACGTACTCCCGGACATGCAGTGCCACAGACAGTGCTGACTGTAACAAGTTGCGTGCATGGCAGTGGTGTCAATGGATGGTGGCCATGCCTGCTGCCTGCCCAATTATACAGCATGCAATAGTAATCATGGATGTAAGGCACTCACCATCATCAGGGTGGTTCATGTGCTGCTGACCACCATTACCCCTCCTGGCTTGCTGCTCCTCCAGGCGGTGCCTCCGGTCTCTGGCCAGATGGTGTTCTGCAGGCCCTAAGGTGCAAAACATGGAGAGAGGAACATCAGTACAATCCTGTAGCAATTTCACCCCACCCCCATGAGTGTGCAATCCCACATAGCCAGACCCACCCACCCCACATCCTGATAACACCACCACGGCCAACACCGGATGCCTCCATCATGTTCCAGACACATGCAACTGTGATACCCGTATGGATGATAAAAGTGTATGGATGTTGCACCTACCTGGCTGTGGCACCATGCCCCTCCTGGCACATGCCCGCAGGCAGGCAAGCAGGTCCGGGTCCCTCGGCCTCAGGTCCCCATATCAGTGGCGGCACTGCTCTGCCATCCAACCCATAACAGTGGCCTCCTCCAGGGCATCGGCCACCTGGTGCCACACCTGACTCCTGGCCCTGTCCAGGGGTGCCTCCCCAAATAAAGACCCAACATGTGGCTCCACAATGGCAACAATGTTTGCCAGCTCCACCTGGCTCCACTGCACAGCACGCCTCCGTGCCATCTCTGCTGCTCAGTTCAGTCAAAATGGCACTCTGCAGTGCGGTCCTGCCAAGTGTAGATGCTGCACGGTACAGCGCTGCCATTCCCTATCATGCTGTCACCAAACAGCGCGATAGTGATGCACCCATGCCTGATGCATGGTGCCTAGGGGCAAAGGTCGGGCACAGGGTCAAGGGTCTCTGGCGCATGGACAGCCACAGCATGATTGGAACCCAATGCATGTAGTGCGATTGGGTGCCTGTGTACCACCTCCTGTAGCGGCCTATCACACTGTTGCCCCAGTGCTCCTATGACGCCCCAGTGCCACAGCACCATATAGGTGAACAGTGCTGTAGCACCACTGGCACAATGGTGGCCATGCCCTGCATTGCCTCCCGAGCACAGCACGTGAGCAGCGTGGCAGGCACCTGTGTCATCAACCCGGGCATGTGCAGTTAGGTGTGTACTGCGCATGTCACAGAACTGCGCCCTTGGCTCAGCACGTTCAACACAATTGCTCAAAGCGCAACAGTACAATATTCAGCCGGCATATGCAAATCAGCTAATCAGCCATTCAATGGCGCAGTCACTGCATTTGCATCCACTTAAAGATGCGCCTTGCCTCATTTGCATGGGTTGTGCTATAAAAGTGCGACATTGGGCTGCACTGGCCATAGTCGGTTACTGCAGTCTATTGCAGTGAGTTACATGCTGTTTGGGACTATGGACTGTGGATTTATGGACATGTATGGGACTGCACAGTCACAGGTAACACCTGTCATTCTCACAGGCTGAATCATGACCGAGCGTGTTGTGGAGGAAGAGGAACAGAGTCGTGGGAGGAAGAGGAGGCCGAATTTCACTAAGGCCCTGTTCGAGGCCTATCTAGGCCAGGAGCTGCTTCTCAGCGGATGCCAGGGAACACCACAGGCCCGTGCTACTGCATGGGAGGAGGTGGTGCATGCTGTAAACCTGCATGGCAGCCACCAGCGCTCTGTGCAGGAGTGCAAGAAGATGGGCACAGACAGGCGGAGGATTAAGGAGAAGGTGGCTGCCAACAGGGCAGCATGGTCTGCAACAGGTGGGGGACAGCCAGAGGTTCTACGCCTGACCCCACAGGAGGAGCAGGTTGCTGGCAGCATGCAGCATTGTGCCATTGAGGGTGTTCTGGGTGGTGGATTCCAGACAGGTGGTAGCCTGTCACTGCATGGTAGATCAAGGTCTGTCTATTGGGGGGGACAGGGTAGGTCACATGCTGTAACGTGACTTTCTTTTCCCTTACAGCTCCTGAGCATCTGCATGGGTCAGCAGTGGTGGGCTTCTCCACTGAGGCTGGTCACATGGAGATGGAGGAGGGCCCATCCACCTCCACAGGAATACGTGGGTCAGGGCGACAGTGGGCCCACCTGGATGTCCAGACTGATGTTAGTGGAGCAGGTGCTGAGAAGGCCCTGCTAGTGTCCCAGCATGCCAGCATCCATGGATGTCAGTATGCTGAGACTCGGGCTGGTGCCGGATCCGTCACCGATGATGATGTCGCTAACGTCATGGGCAGTGACACGTGTGTGCCACAGGATGGCCTCACAACAGGTTACATCACAGCCATGGCTGTGGGTGGTGCCGTCATGGAGGCCTGCGTGTCATCACAGTCCCAGTCTGTGCCTGTCAGCAAAGGTGGGGCAGCACTAGTGTGTGTACAGGACAGTGGAACTGTTGCAGCCACTGCGCCGGCACCATTGAGCCCTGGGGAGCAGCAGCCGGAGGGGCAGGATCAGCAGTCAGCCAATAGGCATGGGGGTACAGTGTCAGGGGGTGGCATCAGTGCACTGCCTGTGGACATGCCCAGGCCTGGCCCTGGTGTGCAGCGCCCGCCCTCAAGGGGTGATGAACATCAGGGCTGTGAACACTCTTAGGGAAAGCATGCCGATCAGGCTGATGACCTCTTGGATGAGCACACCTGCATACTGCAAGCATCAGTCAATCAGCAGATGCGGCTTGTGACGGCGGTGGATGCACTGAGTGCAGCTCTGTGCCAGGCAGAGGAGCGTCACAGCAGAGACACCGCTCTGCTCCTGGCAGGGATGGACCAGCTGTGGGAGGATGTGACCACTGCGTTGACAGGCAGACTCAGGCATTCACTGCTGTCATGGCCACAATGGGCACACAGTTATTTGCCCATGCGTCGCAGACACCACGCAGTGCACTGTCCACCCCCCATTCCCGGCGTCGTGTGACACCATCCTTGTCAACACCGGGTTCAGCTGTGGGCATCCCGAGCACACCTGGAGCAGGCATGTTCAGTGTGCTGCAGACCCCTGCACGAGCACGGTCATGTTCACGCAGTGGAACCTCTGGGGGACCATCAGTGCCACCCCATGAGGCCAGTGGTCAGTCTGTCACTGCTGGCGGGTCTCAGTGGGGCTGCCCACACATCCATGGTGGCCGTGGTACTGTGACGCATGACTGACCTGTCTCCCAGCATGGCTACTGTCTGATGCTGCCCTGTGTGCATTGTGTCATTCAGTGGGCAATGCACGGGTGGGTACCTGGCCCTGCACGCACACCCACAGTCCATATGCACACCCTCCCAGCTGCTGTCCCCAGTTGCGTGAGCATGATGATGCCTGCATTGTGCTGTACACCACTGTGCAATGGTGCCCAGCATCTGACACATGCACAATGACAGGCAGTGGGCGTGGTGGTCTGTGGACATGTGTGTGGCTGTGGTGGCATTCTGGTTTGGCATGCCTCCTACCCTTTCTGCATGTCTGGTGAGTTGTGTGTGTGTGTCTGACCATGTGCCGTGTTAGACCTCACCCATCCATGGCAGTGTGTGTGGTTCCATGCCCAGCCCCTTCCCTTGATGGCATGCACCCCTGGTGTGTGTCCATGCATGTTTGTGGGTTCTGCCTTTGCCACTGGTGGTTGCACATGACTCCAAGACTTACCTGGGTTGGCAGAAGTGCTCCTCCATGATGGTGTCCCGGTGCAACTGTGCCAGCCGGAGCAGTCGGGGTCCCGTTGCCCAAGGGGGGGCTGCCCATCACCATTGTCACCAGCATCCTCATCATCTCCATCGCTGTCCCCCTCTTCAACCTGTACAGCTATCCCACATTCATTGGCCATGTTGTGCAGGATGCAACAGGCCAGGAATAGCCCACAGGCTTTTGAGGGGCTGTACTGTAGGGCACCGCCAGAGGTGTCCGGGCAACGGAAATGTGCCTTCAGCATACCGAACATCCACTTGATGACATTATGTGTGGTGGCATGTGCCTCATTGTAGCATTGCTGCGATGGGGTCACGGGCCACCGGTATGGTGTGAGCAGCCAGGGACAGAGTGGGTATCCACTGTCACCTGTGTGTAGAGGGTGGAGGTTAGTTTGGTGATCAGCTTCACCCTGCCCCAGGCCATGTAGGCCACTACCCATGTCACCTCTGACCATGTCCCTCCCAAGCCCTAAGTTTGTCCATGTGGTTTGCATACTCACCCACTATGTGGCCAGTGGGGATGTCCCCACTCTTGAATCTGTGGCACAGTGCTGACTGGTGTCAGATGAAGGCATCGTGTGCTTCCCCAGGGTGCATGGCAGAGACATTGATTATGCGCCCCCTGGCATCGCACACCACCTGGCAGTTGATGCTAGCATAGCCCTTCCAATTAATATATGCAGTCCCCTTGGGGCCAGGTGGTGTGCGGATGGCCACATGGGTGCAGTCTATTGCCCCTAGCACACCAGGCATACGTGCTACCCTGTGGAACTCCTGCATGTTTGCTGTGCGCTCCGCCGGTGTGCTGGGGAAATGGATGTATTCCACAGCATGTGGCAGCAGTGCACTGAGGAATTGGGTGAGATGGCTTGATGTGGCCAACTGGGTTATGCCTGTGGTGTCCCCTGTTTGTTTCTGGAAGGTACCCATGGCAATCAAGCACATGCAAGCTGTCACTTTAGTCTCCACTGACAGAGCATGGCTCCATCGTGTGAGTGCCTGCATCACATCACTGCACAGCTAACAAAGCCACCTCAGAATTTCCCAGTTCAGGTGGTACCAGCCCATGATCTCAGTATCGCTGTACAGCTCAAAGCTGGTGCAGGCTCGGTACTGCCCGTTGGGGGCATAGCGCCGACGGACCCTTCCACGGCCACGCCCCCTGCTGCCCACCTTCTCACCCCCTCACTACTGCCTCCATCTGGATGGTGGCACTGGCCATGTTCCTGGATTGTGTTCACCCCCCCAGCAGCTGTTTCTGTGTTCCCCCTGCTGGCCTGGCTGCTACTTCCTCTGCACCAGGAACACCTAAATGTGGTGGCCTCTGTGCTGTGTGGCACTTCCCCCTTCTGCACTGGCTGTGTCTCCCCACACCTTCCCAGTGCCTCTCTGTTCAGGGTGCCCTTTTTCTGGCCTTCTGTGTGTGTCCCTCCTGCCCTCTTTGTGCAGCTGTGGTTCAGCCTCATGTACCTTCCCTGTAGCGTTCTTGTGCCTCTCCCTTGTTCCTTTTTATTTTGGCTCATTTCCGCTATCACGCAAATTCCGCTTGCTCCCCTATTGCGCATGGTGCATGTTGAATATTGCACTGCGCCATTTATGCATGGTTCCTCCCCCGTCACTTGCACATACATTCATTATCATTGCGCTATTGCTCAGCGTGATTTTGGGGGGCGCATCTGCCTCCCGCTGAATATCGCAGAATGGCGCATTTTCGGACTTGCGCTGGAGCAACCCTATTGCACATGGCGCAACCCTTTTGAATATCTGGGCCCTAGAGTTTAATGACAACATTTTTAGTCCAGCAACATCCTTCATATGTTTATGATAACTTGATTTTTTGTGATAAGCCTGTGCATGTGTAGGATTGCCCTTGCATCTCCCCTCAGCAGCTCATTTAAATTAGAGTCAGTAACTCTCCTCATTCTATTACCTAACTTTCTACTCCCCAGTTTCTTTAAGTGAAGTCCACTGTGACAATAATAGGTTAAATTGTCTATAAATTCCTCCCAATTTGTTATGTATCTTATGTCCTCTTTTAAGGTCCATTGTCTTAACCAGTTATTTATATTTTAAATTTTTGTAGCTCTGTTCCTCCCAGCTCTAGGCATTGGCAATATTTCACATAAGGTTAATTAACAATTTAGGCTTTTAGTTGTATTCCAATTATCCTGACATGGAACCTTTGTAAAAGAGCTTTGGCTCAAAGGTAATTGTAATCCTAGACTCTAATAAATAAATAAATAAATATCATCTTTATTTCATCCTCATTTTGGTTTGCAATATTATTACTCCCTACATGAGCAAGCTCATGGCATAATTGTCTTTTTCTTTGACTATGTTAGGAAGCATTTGTTGAATGTCATTTATTTTTCACCATAAAAGTAACTTGTAATGTTTTCTTTTTCTCCCCTGGCTGTATATCTGTCAGTAAATTTAATAACTGAATCCCCTAAATCAAAAAAGGATTTTACACTTGGAGTATCAGAATTAGTTCTTGCTTTTTTGATAGTTTTCCCTGTTTCACCTCTGTCTTCCATTAGTATGTTTGACTGAGGTATATCACAGCCCTGTGTTACAGTAGCTGAGTGTTTAGTAATTTCACTACTCTCTCCATTGTCAAGAGCTAGTTCTTTCTCAATAAACACCTTTTCAGACTCAATAATCTGTACTAGAGGTTGATACTTATTTGAAGTTGGAATACAGAAATCCATTGCTCTCCTACCCTTTTTAAACTGCATGTCTTCCATAATCCATATCCCCTGGTCATCATTTCCCTGTTCTCTATCTCTCTTTCTACTTTGTACATCATTGGTTTGGCCTGGAAACATGGTAACGTTTTCATGTACACTACCAAAAATGCTTTCTGTTTTAATGCAGCTATTTCATTTCAAGATCGTAACATTATTAATACCAAAACATTAAACTAGCAATTGTGTGGGACTGCACTTCATATAGGAGAGTTAGGTAAATAAAAGGGTAAATTTCCCCATATGAGCTTCCTGCTGTGTCTACCACTCACTCTGGTACTTTAGTCACCTGACCTTCCGCAGGGGCCATGGCTCAGGAACATGGGAAAGCACATTTTTATTTATGGTCCCGTGTCATGACATCATAATCTCTAAGTGAACAGTGCATGAAATTACCAAAAAATACCCTTTTTGTGTTTACCATTGTACAATACTGATCACCCTGTCTTGTTGTTTATTATTTAGTAGAATGAACAACAAAATACAAAATGTAGTGGCACAAACCATAAAATGGAAGAAGGCACAGCATTTTAAAAATGGTGTCAAGAAATACCATGATGACAAGACAGCAACTTGCATATTCAGACACATTTAAGTGCATCCTGGACAAGGAATATAATAACATTCAACAATATTCCAATAATATGAATACATTCGATTACAAACAAAAGGCTAAATAAAAATAATCATTTTAAACCTGTCACAACAAATAGAGGTAAGGACAGGTAGACATGTGCTGTGGCCATCCAGCATTTTTGATCCTGGAATTTTTTCATGAAGACAGAAAGAAATGATACAGCTGTTAGAGCAGCAGATAAATGCAAAATCAATTTTTTATTCAGATTTGAGAGTCCAGAGAAACATCAAATATCCCAATGAACTGTACTTTTCTATATTAAGTGAATACATAAGATTAAAAAAGGCACAGAAAGTGAATCCAGTTCTGGGGATGATATTGCCAGCTCAGAAGACAGGAAAGTGTTTTTTTTTTGTTTTGTTTAAAGAGAAACCGAATGCTGCAACAAAAAATAGACCTGAAAAGAGAAGGAAAATAAAACCGGGATAGAGGGGCAGGCACAAGATCAGAAGAAACACATTTCACAGTGAGGAGGCTTACCCAGAGAAAAGAAACACAACATCAAGAAACAATACATTTGTTAAGTATCATGCTTACTGAAAATGAAACACAGGTCCCAAGAAAAATAATTTTCTTTTCTCCCCACTGCACATCCCAGTGAGTTTCAAATAAGGATGGACATTTTCATATTGATCCAGAAACTGAACTTAAAATACCATTTTTCAAACACTATCTTGGAAAACATGGGGCTTAATGACTTTGAACTTGTAACTGAAGGCACTTCAGGGCTAGAGGTAGATCCAAGTAATGCTAGACAGAATGGATCACAGAGAATATGCAAGTCTTACAAGAATTATTTTGGTTTAATGTAAACATGGAGTCATAAGTGACATTATTCTTTTAAAGTTTGAGGAGGATAATGCATCCAGTGATCTGTTTGTAGGAAATTGTATGAACAATTTAGACATGTCTAATTCAGATGAGTATATGATCAAAAACATGAGGAAAAATATTTAAAGCAAAATAAACTCATACACCTACAGGAGCATGTAATGCAATAAATATATTTTAAAATGTTGTGAAAAGAGAAATAAAGGAAATTGATTATAATAGGAGTAAGAGTCCAAGTCACAATTTTACCCCGAAGAGAACTCAGAATTAAATGAACTGACAGAAATTACAAATATTGTATTTAAATCCATGGATAAGAGGGGTAACATTTTTGTCATGGACAGGGAAAAATTATGTGAACATGATGTTTGATTTAACTGCAGATACAAACAGGTACCGCAAACTATCTGGTAACTCCACTGATGTTTTAAAAAACATGGTAACTATGTTGGAAGCTGCAATTTACAGGGGAGATATTAATAGACACAAAGAATTTATTTATTTATTTATTTATTTATTGTAGAGATCAGATTTACAACCTTTGAGTCAAAGACTCGTTTACAAAGGTACCTCGTCAAAAAGGGGAGACAACATAAGTGTGAGGTTAGGACAGGGAAATGACGAAAACAGGTTAGATACATAAAAAATATACACTTGGAGAGAGCAGACAGCGAAGCTTATTCAGTTTATCTAGAATGATAATTCAAGATTGCCTGTAGTATATGTACTTCCAAAGATACAGTACGTAAGAATGCCATTGACAGCCCCCCAGGAAGATCCATTGTGTTGCAAGTCAATTCTCTCACTGAAAAATTGAAAACTGGAACTTGCTTCTATTAAAGACAGAAATACCTTATGAAAGACTACCTTAATTGTTCAATCAGGTATTCTTAGGAAAACAAAATAATAAATGTGCACTGTACCATCTTAACGTCAATACTATCTACCCACTCCTTTGATATGCTGTTTTGGGTGTTTTTGAAGTTTTGGCAATATACAGTTGGCATAACAAAATGCGGGTACTGGTATCTGAAAATGAGGGAAGCAATGTTGGGAGAGTGGCTGTTTTAAATATAAGCCAAACTCCAATTGAAGTTGCCCTCAATTAAAGCATGGCTATGAACACCAAGAATGTTATAGAAGTCATGACTTCAATTAGAAAATATTTATCAGTGTCTGTGGCTCAGCAGGTAGCACACTCACCTCTGAGGCTGGGCGATCAGAAGGCTGTGGGTTCTAGTCCCACAACAGGCACTTGGGTTAATATCTCAATACTGACACTGCAGTGCAGCACTCCTGAGGTGCCGTCTTTTGGATGAGACGTTAAACCGAGGTCCCATCTGGTGGTAGTTCAGCTGGATGTTAAAGATCCCATGTCACTTCTTGAAAAGAGTAGGGGAATTTCCCTGCTGCCCTGGCCAGATTTCCCCCCATTCACTAAAATACCACCAGCAGCTTAATCTGGTTCAAAATCAGCTGGCATTCATCTGTATCTCCTTCCCCTGGGTTGTGCCTGAAAATAGGCAGAATTTGTCTAGTGCACTTACCCGGTCAACAACAAGTAAATAAATAAATATATGGTAAGTGTGGTATATGTGACAAGGCTGAAAAAGACTCTGTCCCATTTGTTATACAGAAAGAGTTAAAAGCAAGGACCTGTTCTATAATTTCCTTTACAGTCTCTTCTCTGTCTGATTGCACAATCAAATGTTCTTGTAAGACCAAGGAACTGATCACTTTGACAGTCTTATGATTCTCCCCCCTCCTGCTATTTCCCTGCCTTGACTTGATGTTTCTTGCTGTTTCTATCTTTTCTTCCCCATGGTGTATCTGTTTTTATAAAACTATATGTGGATCTTTATGTGAAATTGGGTTCTCTGGTTTGTAAATGAACAGTATATACTTATATCATTGAAATGATTGCAAAAAGCTATTTGGAACTCAATGGGTTAACCTTGAGAAACAGTTTGACCGCCTCAGGCTTTTTTTTGCAAAACTGTCAGCAGGAGGCCCAGCTTGGGGCAAAGTGTTTTATTTGCAAGCCTGTTAAGGAAAGTAACTGGCAAGAACTCTGATACATTTTGTAAGAAACGAGATGTCTCTTAATGAGCTCAGGATGCAGAAATGAATTGGCCAGCAAAGAATTCATATTAAAAGACAATGATCTTTTGTAGGAGGAGAGAGCTATTGAAATTTAGAATTAGAAATACAGTACCTTAAGAGGACAGACTTTTGTTTTGTTTGATCTGCCTGTATACATTTTACCTGCACAATTTTATTATTGCTTGAAAACAAAATAAAATGCTATTTACAAATTTTACAAAAGCTCCTGGCTTTTCTTTGCTTCCTGACCTTTGCCTCAATGACAGTATACAAGGAAATAAACTCATTGGCAGGGGGTGCTAACCAGGCCATTAAGCCAGAAGCCCAAAAAGCGAGTTATTCTATTATCTGTTTAGCCCCCTTGATGGTTTATATCTGAGTATGCCACACTTAACCATCTTTTATTTTATATGATACATTTGCATTGTAGGTATTAATTTTGATCCCAACTGCATATACAGAAAAAAAAGTAAACAGGGGAATAATAGTTAATCAGATCTATAGAGAAAAATCTCATATATATATATATATATATATATATATATATATATATGTATGTATCTATATAGATATATATCTATATATCTATATATATATATATAGATATATATATATATATATATATATATCTATATGTATATATATAGATATATATATATATCTATATACATATATATATATATATATATACACACACACACACACACACACACACACACACACACTGGATTATACTGGCGTGGTTCTGCCTGAGTAAGGAGCACACTCACATTACATCTAAGATCACCTGACTCCTGGCACAGGATGTGGCTGATAAGCTCCAACCCACCCTGGACAGTTTAAAGTTCCCCATCAGTATCATGTCTCCCTTCCCTGCAGCTTCCAACAGTTGCAAATTCAACTCCCTAACCCTTTCCTCTTCTTGCTTGGGTGGTCTGTAGACTGCCCTCAACCTCACTTTTCTCCATCTATTGGACTGTAACTGAATACAGAGTGTATCTACCTCCTCAACATCTTCTCCCTCATGCATGTTATTCCTGCCTTATATAAACTGCCACCCCCTCCTCTGCCTATCACCCTCTTTCTCCTATATAGTTTGTATCCTGGGATCAAGAGGTCCCAGTCATGGCACAGTGCAACCCAAGTCTCAGTAATTGCTGCTATGTCCAATGTCCACTCAATTAACAGTGGCTGCAGGTCTTCAATCTTGTTGCCAAGACTATGAGCATTAAGCAACACCACCCTCCACCTCAACTCTGCTCCTCTTTCCCTTCCTTCTATTCTTTTCCTATAATTTTTCCACCCTGTACTCTACCTCCACCCTGTTCTCATTTACTCCACTTTCCTTACACATCCATCCTGCCAATCACTTCTACTGATATGGAGGAGTTTTGTGACTGCAACATGTGCAGTTTCTGAGACCTGCATGTGCATTTTTCTGTAGACATCTAATATTGTTCCTTTATTTAACATGGGTTTTGGTTTTTTTGTCACCTACTGCCTATGTAGAATGGATTTTTTTTTTGCCATAGCTTTCAGGGCAGATGAGTGCTGTGCCAAAGTAGTGCCTTTGAAAGGATTTGTCAAAAAATATTAGATTGTTCTAAAGTTATAATAATTTAGATTTTTGATTATTTTCCTTTTCTGGGCATGCACAGTAGAGTTTGGGGATAATGTTCTGATATGACATAAAACATTCTGTGTCGCATGACCAATTTTGTTTTTTCACCACTTGCTTCTCACAGAATTAATGTTTTTTTTGTGTGCTGTGAAAACTGTCATCTTGTTTTTTTCTCTCTCCAACTAGAAAGTATGGAAAATACATAAAAATGGTGCAATTTAAAAAAAAAAATCACCTGAACATAGCTAAATGAGACCCATTAAGTTAGACTACCATGTTTTGGTTTTAATTTTTTAAATAATTGCCAAAAATACCTTTTCTGGGCACCCCAGAAGCCAGGGTGCCTAGCTTAGTGAGATGAGCCATTTATCTTCATTCTTTGTATGAAAACTGTGGGACTTTCTTGAATTCAGAAGCCACAGATTTAGGCGTGCTACCGGCTTCAGTTAAAACAGTGAGCCAGCGATCTCCCTGTTCCATCTATCATCCAAATATCTATCTATCCATACATCCATCTGTCTGACTGTCTGTCTGTCTATCTATCCTTTACAAAAATATCATTAATTCACCAGTTAGGGCTCAACTTAATGCCACAAAAGTAGGAGCATATGGCATTAGGGTTTCCAACCCTAACTACCCACACTCACCTACAAGCAGCAAAAGGAAAAAGCATTATGATTTTGGGTCTCTGGAGTCTTGGCGAATCAGTGGTGGTGGTCTTCCTTGGGGTTGTAAACCCTAATGTTCACCCCTCTGCTCCAGCCTGTACTCCCCTGTCTGAAGTGTAAGGTACAGCTGCAAGCCACTGCTTTATAGTAATGCACTCTTTAAAGGCAGAGAACTATGTCTTGCCACATGTTGCCAACACAATCTGTTGTAGCTTTCTTCATGCATAGCCATATGGGCCCTGTCTGAAGAAAGGAGATCACATCTGATGTTTCTTGCTGAGGGAAAAGGGTGGGCATTAAGGTTGACAACCCCAAGGAAGTCCCCATCACTGTTTCAACAAGACTCCTGTGATCCAAAACCCTAATGTTTTTTTTGTTCCCTTTTGCTGCTTTGGGGGTGGGGTGGGAAGTTAGGGTTGGAAATCCTAATGCCACATTTCCCTATTTTCATGGCATTAACTTGAACCCTAACTGGTGCCTTAATGCAGTTTTCTGCAAATAAATTATAGTGGTGTGGTAGCATCACTAGAGTTAGGGTTGAGTAGACTGTTTAATGTTAAACTCCTAACTTTGCACTTCAATAGTTTTGTCCCCATTCAATGAATTTACATGCAATTTTGTGTGTTCAGTCTCGATGGCATGCTTTATTAATGTGTCAAGTTTGATTCTGGTTGTACATGTGCATTCAAAGATATGGATAGTGAAAAAAGTGAAAAAATTGGTGTTTTTTTTCTGTTTTTTTTGCCATCGCCTAGTGCCCACACAAATTGGAATTTTGGTCTGAATTACCTCCAGTCTGCACCATGGTGCAAAATCCATAATGAAAGTGTGATCATCATCAAAAATGCACCACAGATGTAGTTCCTCTTCCACTATAATCATAGCAAATTTCAGAGCAAATTGACAAAACTTTACTGACTTATGGGTAGCAAAGCAAACACTGCATTTTAGCTAATGTACAATGAATCACTGGAAGTTAAGATGGACACATACTATACATTTTTTTTTCATTTGAAGTGAGTCCTACAAAAAAACAATTACCATCAAGCACATGCATTGCTTTTCTGGAGGTATGGAAGCACAGTTCCTGTAGTGCTCTGTGCTTCCACAGCCAGATGGATGTGTGCATTTATGGAGGGATGGGTCATGTTCTTCCCTAGCCTAATGTATGTATTCATGAAGGTCCAAAAGGGACCTGTGTGAATGAGGATGCAATTCTACTATCTCAAAAAATAAGGAAATTCTTCGCAAAAAACTTAGTTAATGCATCAGTTAGGGTTCAGATTAAACTGACAAAAGTAGGGAAATGTGGTGTTAAGGTTTCAACCCTAACTCCCTACCCCCATCCCCCAAGTATGAAAAGGAAAAAACATAATGGTTTTTGCTGTCCAAACTCTTTGTGAATCAGCGGTGGGGTCTACTTTGGGGCTCTCAGCTCTAACACTAATCCCATTCCATGACCAAATAAGGTGACATGTGATATGTTTTCTTTATGCAGAGTTGATAGATTGTTGGCAACATGTAGGGAGACACAGTTCTGTATGTTTGAAGGCTGTATCACAATAGGGTGAGTTTTAGAGTTGAGAACCCCACCCCTGATTTACCAAGAATCAGGCCAGTAAAAACTGTAGTGTTTTTTACCATTTCTTGCTTGTGGTGGGGGTGAGGGAGTTAAGGTTGAAAACCCTAAAACCACATTTCCCTACTTTTGTTGGTTTAATCTGAACCCTAACTGATGCATTAACACAATTTTGTTATCTATCTATCTATCTAGCTATCTATCTATCTATCTATCTATCTATCTTCATTGCAAAAAAAAAACTCATTAATGCACCAGTTTGGGTTAAACCAACAAAAATTGGGAAATATGGTGTTAGGATTTCCAACCCTAACACCCAACCCCTCCCTGCAAGCAGTAAAAAGGCAAAAAAAAATCATTTTTTTTCCCAGTCCTGAGTCTTGGCAAATCAGGCCTGGGGACTTCCTTGGGATTGTCAACCCTAACACTACCTCCATTCCACCAGCAAAAACTGTAAGCTCTGATGTACAGACTAGATGAGAATGGGGTGAGTGTTAGGGTTGATAACCCCAAGGAAGACACCGGACCTCATTTGCTGGGACTCAAGGCAATCAATGCTCTGAAGATTTTTTCTGTTTGCTGCTTGCAGATTGGGTGCGGGGTGTTAGGGTTGGAAATCCTAAAATCTCATTTCCTTATTTTTGTTGGTTTAACCCTAACTGGTTTACCGGGATTGAGAAAGGGCAAATTCCATTTTGCACATTGTAAAAAATGGTACTGTCACCGGTGTCTGCTAAGCCATAATCCGGTTTTACCGGTGTTTGGTTTTGTGTACTTTATTTAACAATTTTTAACTCTGCTAACATGCATTTTAGCAGTTTTGACCTCCACTATTGCACATCCTTCCATCCTTGTACCAATTTAAAGTTATTTTAGGTACCAAATATGATGGCAGCAACAGCACTACAGCCCCATCCCTGAGGTGTGATGGAAGCAGAGAGCCCCCATCCCTCTGGTGTGATGGCAGCACCAACGACACTACAGACCCATCCTCTGGTGTGATGGCAGCACCAACAACACTACAGACCCATTCCTCTGGTGTGATGGCAGCACCAACAGCACTATGACCTCCCTCCCTCAGGTGTGACAGAAGTAGCAGCACTGTGGTCCCTATCCATTAGGTGTGATGGCAGCAGTACCACATTCCTCAGGTGTGATGGCAGTATCAGCACTATGGCCCCGCTCCCTCAGGTGGGACAGCAGCAGTACAACATTCCCCATCCACCAGTGGTTATGGCAGAAGCACTCACGCCCCCGCCTCTCAGGTGTGATGGCAGTAGCAACAATGCAGTCCACATCCCTCAGGGGTGATGGCAGTAGTGACAGCACTATGATCCCCTTTCTTCAACACCCACACCCCACATGCACAAGGTACAAATTACTTAGTCTCTTTGCTTGTTAGAACTCAGATGTGAATTAATCTGAACCACCACCACTACTAAGGTGGATCACATTTGTTTTTTCCTATCATTTATCTGCCTGAATTGGATTTCTGCCAGTGACACCACTGACCAGGGTTTGGGAATAGGTTTGGGTGCTGGAAGACCAGCCAGGGGGGGAGGCTTGAGTGTCCAACAACCACTCATCTTCTTCTTGGAGGGAGGGTATATTCACAGTTCAGCATTTGCTGGCCCTAGGTGGAGGCTGGAGGCATGGCAACACATTGGGCTTCACTGCGGAAGAGAGCATGATGGATGTCAGCTTGTGTCTTGACATCATATGGCCTGTCATGCTCCCACAAAAATGGAAAAACACCTGCTGGCCACACAGAGGATGGTTTCTGGTCCCTCCATAAGCATGATGTCCCAGACACATGTATCTGTTCTGACCACTGCCATGCCTGGGATATACAGGAAGCTCTTTAGGGTGATTGCCTTCCCTTGTTAGCCTCCCACTGGGATAGGGGCCACTGATGAAGGGTTAATTTGGGTTACCTGGTAGCATGGCCATAAGGGGCAGTGGATGGTGCGGGGAACTCAGCAGCAGTGGTATGGGGGACTTGGCAGGCCTGAAGGAGTGGATGGCCAGGGGTAGGAGAAACAAAAAACTGCCTGAATTTGCTTTGAAATAGTGTCTTCACCTAAAAAAAAAAATTTAACAAGTGATTAGTGGAGGACTCTTCTAATGCATCTCACAAACATGTGGATGCCTTTTTTCCTTTGGTCTCCATGAAAAGGGTGTCTCTCAGTTTTCATGTCTGAGCTCAGTTGTGAATTGAGCACCACTCTCCCACTAGCATCATACAGCCCCTGGGTCTTACTCTTCCATAAAGTACTGAATGTGCTTTCAAATCCACTGGCCAAGCATAAGTACACTTAAACACGTAACATTTGCTTTTTATTAAAGCAGTCTGTCAGAAAACTTTTTGTTGTCACAGAGACTGACACAATAGGTGGGAGAGAAGGTGCAAATGATGAAATGGGCAGACTAGGTGGTCTGTCAAAGTCTATGTTTATATGTTTCTATCCCATTCACCTAAATAAGTAGTAAGGCAGCTTGTGCCTTGTGAACATACTTTTATTCAGACTCACTTTCAATCAAACAACTGAGGATTTTGGATGGCCCTGCTGATTAAAAACTTGAATAAACTAGTTGGTAACAGTGATCCTGCGCTTAGCAATATATATCCTAGATGTTCATATGCAAAAAAAAAAAAACAATAATAACCTGACTAAAGTCTAAAAACAAGCTTATAAAACACAAAATGTATCTGAACATTAATATTTACCTATACAACATCATTGTAGCCAATGTACAACTCAGATAAATTACATGGTACCCTGACTACTGTATGACGTAGTAAACATATATTGGTATTTTTTATTTTATATTTTTTTGTAAACTGGGTAAACCCACCAGGCAAAACTGCCTGTTTTCAGAAGTGACCCTCGAGCACTGTGGAGGTTAAGTGCCTTGCTCAGAGTCACACAGTATGCAAGTGGAGGTTGTGGGAATCAAACCCAAGTCTTCTAAATGTACTCAGTTTGATCAGTGTTTGTTACTCTAACCACTAGGCTATACTGTCAGCCATAACACCCATATATAATGTTTTAATATATGATGTCAATAATAGTGCACAGTACCTACAGTGCAAATTATGAACATTGAACACTTTGCAACATTTTACTAAAACTGAATTATTTCCCTCTCTATCTGCTTATGTTTTCTTACACCAAAGTGGATGTATAGTTGACAGAGCACTGTAAATAGCCTGAAGTAGCACTACTGCTTGCAATGCCAGGGACTCGGGATCAGAAGTGAATTCGGGTTGCTAGAGGCCTGGCCAGGGGAGTAGGATTGAGCAGCTGGGGGCCACACTCCTGCTCTGGGAACGGTGGCTTGCAGGTCCTGATGCTTTACTGCCACCTGGGTGACCACAGGTGTTGGAGCAATGAGGCTGCAGAGCATTTGGGAAGAGAGGAAGCTAGCCAGGATCTGGAGTAGCGGCATGTCTCTATGTGCCCTACTTCCTTGGATACCCTTGAGTGTTGTTGCCCTTAGGGACAGAGACCAGAAAACCAGTAACAATCACCCCACATCAGCTGCTGGTAGAAGGGACCCAGCTGTCCCAGACTTCATAACCAGTTTCCATGAGGGACCCACTGGGCTGCCTGACACACATTAAAGGACTGTGGAGGGGTGATCTGGGGTCCCCTCCCTTTCCACCTGGGGGACACAACCTAGGCAGGATGTGTGCAGGCTCACAGGAGCTCCTGAGCATTACCTGGGGTGAAGCTAAGGGATAGCCAGCCTAGGGATCTCTGAAAAGTGGAGACTGATGATGTGAGAAAGGGGCAGAGAAAGAGAAAATAATAACATATAAAAATATGCTGAAATATTAGGGATTCTGTGCAGTGAAATGCAATTTCCGTGAGGCACTGGTACAAGAATTCAAAATCCGCAAACTAAGCAAGATTCCATGATTTTTACCGGTGTTACTGGTAAAAACGGAAAACCACTGTCCCTGTGCATTACCACATTTTTTTGCAATGAATGTCCTTTCTTTTAAAGATAGAAGAATCGTATTATCATTCACACATGTCCCTTCAGAACCTATGTGAACACATCCATATGATTACAGGGTTCCATGTCAACGCTGCGACAGCCAAGTTGTCAAAATCCCTAACTTCGACTGTTGAGATTTCAGTCATAGAAAAATCACTTTTTTTTTCAGGGGCAGAGTCCGCCACGTCCCCCCAGAGTTGATTTGATCAGGGGTGAAACACTGGCAAAAATGGTGCCGGTGTACTGCAATACCATTACAGTGACAATCTTGAATTTCTTGCTGTAATGGTCTTTGCTGTACTTTTTTCCACTGTTTCACCAGTATACCCGATTACAGAAGTGCTTGGCCATGTGGGCCCAGCAATTCTGTGCCTCCATTTATCCACATGTGTATGTGGGCGTGGAAGTGGTTGTTGGCTTCCTGTCCTCTGAAAAGTAATTTTTGTGCTTCCTTGTAATTTCTTTTGTAGGAATGGACAATTTTCAGTTTTTATTTCTTAGGGGCTTACTGTTGTACTAGTCATTAAGGTTTGTATATTGATATATACATTGTCAGTTAACTCCAAAACTTATCAGAGTTACATCTTGTTAAAGTTGCAATGCTATCCTATGGGAGTTGTATTTTTTTAAATGTTTCTGTTTTTTTTTAAATGGCTCCAAACTTTTATGGGAAGGGGTTATGTGTTACTGTTGTACTACTCATTGAGCCCTTTGTTTATATATATATATATATATATATATATATATATATATATATATATATATATATATATATATACTGTGTGTGTGTATATATATATATATATATATATATATATATAGTCACATAACTGCACATATTGATGTAGTTATGGCTTCTTAAAATTGGAATGTGGAAAATAAATTAGTCCATGTAAAACTGATTAAAATGTAGATCTTCATTCTGCAGGGATGGAGCTATGCATCAGTACATAGCCCTGTCCCTATTGATTGGTGCTGTGCATGAATTAGTTGTTATATGGCCCTTTGGTGCCCATTAGTCACTGAGTGGCCTGATTTCTTAAAACTAGACACAGGGTGTCAGTTCCGTCTGTCCCTCTCTATTTATTCCCCTTCCACCCACCACACCATCATCCCAAGACTGAGATGCCCAATCCCCAGTGCTGGCTCATACTATACCCCTCCCCAGACCCAACAGTGTATGATACCAGGGTGCCCCCTTCTCCAGATTCTGCAAAACAGCAAGTAGATGCCTATACCCCAGTATCAGTAAGTATAAAAGAAAAACAGTCCCTTGTCATCTTTGTTTTTGTTTTAACTGTGTAATAAAGAAAACCATCCATCAATGTCTATTGCACCACTGGCCTTGATCTCCAACCCCCAATCACCCCACCCTATTTGACACTCCACTTGGTACCCACCACCCCATACACCTCCATACTCCTTACTTGCCTATGAGGCTCCAACATCATAATCCTCTCTAGACTGGAGACACATTGCCCTCTTTCAGTGCTGGAATGGGAACTGAAGATCAAGGTAAGTGCAGTTAGTGTATGTCAATGCATTTTGAACTTTTACTCATATCTTGGTCATTTTTCAGTACTTCCCTACAAACTTTCAATGCAGCTTTTTCAGGATCCCACCTCATAATCAAGGAATGTGAATTTTTATCAAATCTAGCCCAAGAAGTGATTTACAGTCATTCTACAAAAATCACCATTCAGGTGGGATTTGAAAATGGTCACCTACCGAGTTCATGAGGTGAGGTCATAAGAAGACAATGCTGAACATCTGGGGTCCAAATATTAAAAAAACAAAGTTGTTATGATTACAATTATATTTTTCAACACTCTCTCAAAACTTTGATTATTTTCAATATTTTGACCCCAATTTTCAACACAGCCATTTCTTCACACCTCCTCATATGTGTGACTGGTGTCATATTTCAAATTCCGGCCAAAATATGTTTTAATAATTATGGTGTGAAATTACATTTTGGCCAGTTATAAATGACACTCACTGTGTTCAGATGGGGATTCATAACAGATCATGTTTGAAAATTTGGGGCCAGAATGTCACAAGAAAAAGGTTATGAAGTAATGCTGTTCATAGGGATGACTGTTTGTTCAATGAGGACCATATAGTCTTCTCGTACTGGTAGCCTATTTTAGGGTGTAAGGTCAGTGAGCTGGCTGAATTTTTCAAGACTGGGGGGGCTGTGGTGTGCAGCACTGGCCCCAGCCTGGTGAGAGACAGAGCAGTTTTTAGGTGCACAGACGCCTTTTGGCAGGCTGGGGAGTCTTCCCTCAAAAAGGGTTGATGTACATGTTCAAGTTTATTTTATGTTTTACTTGGATAAGGCACTAGGCAGAAGTTTGCTTTCAGGACCGTCCTGTTCACAAACATACAACATATAATGTATTGCAAAAAACTATCATCATCGACACATTTAGTACTTAAAACTTACACAGAGATTATCAACTTCATTAATAACATGTACAAATGAAAGAGTGCATTTTGAGGTCTGATGGCCTGGTGCATTACATTGAGATAAGTGGGGTGATAAGAAAAATGGGGAAAAAGAGTACCTTCCAGGATGAAGTCATGTTGCCACAGAAGGCATTGTACACTGACAAGCTGCCTACTGCTGTCAGCCACCCAGCATCTTCATGCTCAATCTTAGGAACTTACCTTGTACCTTTGGAACACACCCTCACAGATTATCCCAAGACAGGGATAGATGATGAGGGACGTTGGACCCCCTTGACTATCAGCCAGTTTTACAGTCCATAACCCTGCCAGTGTTACAGATCATGCGAAAGGTGGTGTCTTTATCCTGCCCTGCTGGTTGCCTCCTTGAGTGGAGTGTGGGTCTCAGAGACACTGAATCCTGTCCACATCCCCCACAGTGGCCTTCATGAGTGATCCAAGTCTGTTCCTGAACTTGGGTAACTGATCCGGTACCGGTATCTACCCCCAGACAAATCTACTTTAAACCTCCAAAATAATTTTCAATCCCTTGACATCCAGTATAGCTAATTGGTATTTTTATTGTTCATACTATCCCATGTTCCACTTTATGTCTACAGGTCCAATAGAATGAGGAAGACAGCACAAAAGGACACCAACCCTGGCACTGGAGAACACTGACCAAGTGTAGCAGATAAGCCTTGTTTTTATGTTTAGAGTACAGTATCTTGTTTGTCCCAATTAGTTACTTAAGAGCTTCGGATCCCTTGCTATTCTTATTTTACAGGTACAACTGGATGTACCCCCATGTTTGACAGTCCTTTTTAACAACTCACTGGAAACAGGAGTGGTTCCAGAGGAGTGGAGAAGAGTAAATATAATCCTGTTTCACAAAAGCAGTAGCAGGGAGGAAGCTGGCAATTATATGCCGGTCACCCTGACATCAATGGTGGGAAAGTTAATGGAATCACTATTAAAGAAAAGGATTGTGGAGTAACATAGAAAATAGAATCAGTCAGCAGATGAGGACCTGATGGCCCTCCAAGTCTGCCCTATTTTCCCTACCTATAGTGTTGCCACAGACCCTACTCAGAGTTCAGCCCCCCCAATAAGATCCCTCTGTGTCTATCCCATGAGTTCTTGAATCCTGTCACCATTTTCATCCTCACCTCCTCTGCTGGAAAGCTTTTCCATGCATCTACCACCCTATTCATGAAGAAGCACTTCCTCACATTTCCTCTGAGCCTCCCTCCTTCTAATTTCATATAATAATCCCTTGTCTTTTAGCATCTTTTTCTGTGGGAAATGCTTCCTTCCTCTACCTTGTTTTTGCATGTAAGGTATTTGAATGTCTCCATCATATCCCCTTTCCTTCTTTTCCTCATGGGAGTACATGTTAAATTCCTCAAGCCTTACCCCATAGATCTTTTGATGCAGGCCATGCACCATTTTGGTGGCCCTTCTTTGTACTGCCTCCACATTCTCTATGTCTTTATGGAGGTTGCGCCTCAAGAACTGTACACAGTACTCAACGTGCAGCCTAGAGTATCTTGAATCCAGTGGGTTAAATGGCCCAAAGAAAAACAGATTCATAGGGGGAGGTCATGTCACACAAATCTGATAGATTTATTTGACTGGGTGACCAGGGAAATAGATCAGGGTGGTGCAGTAGATATGACCTACTTAGATTTCAGTCAGGCTTCTGACACCATTCTGCATAGGAGACTCATGAGGAAACTGGGCAGCTTAGGGATGGGTCCATAGGTGGTAAACTGGGTAACAAATTGGTTAAGTCATAGATAACACAGTTTGGAGGTAAATGGAATTCATGCCAGGGAAAGGAGGATGACCAGCAGTGATTCATGGGGCTTAGTACTGGGACCAGTCCACATTAATGTATTTAGAAGTGACATTGCAGATGAGCTGGCAGGGAAGGTTTGCCACTTTACAGATGAAACCAAAATCTGCAAAAGGGTAGACACTCCAGAGGGGGTGGAAAGAATGCACAGAGACCTGGAACAACTTAAGGAGTGGTCAAAGGCATGCCAGCTGGCTTTCAATGCAAAAAAGTGCAATATCATGCACTTACTGTAGGGCACAGAAACCCAGAGGCAAAATACAAAATGGGAGAAGAGGTATTGATGGTTGAAAACAGGAGGGGTCTTGTGAATAATGATATCTGATGACCTCAAGATGGCAAGGCAGTGTGAAAAGGCAGTGGATAGGTACAGTGGAATGTTGGGGTGCACAGGGAGGGGCATCACCAGCAGAAGGAGGGAGGTGGTGTTGCCACTATATAGAGAGCTGGCCATACCACATCTGTAGTACTGTGTCCAGTTCTGGAGACCACATCTCTGGAAGGACATAGACAGAGTGGAAGCAGTCTAAAGGAGGGCAATTAAAATGGTGCAGAGTCTGCATGAGAAGCCCAATGAGAAGAGACTGAAGGACCTCAATATGTACTGTACATCTTTAGTATCAAGGAGTGTGGTGTGCATATATGTTTCAAACACAATATTTAGAAGTAAGAAAGAAATATATACCCAACTGGGATTTGAACCCAGGCCTGCTCTAAATACTGTTCAACTGCACTAACCAGCAGTTCTACTATGACAACAGGATCCTAAGGATCCCCACTAACATTCAACGTTTTCTTGAAATACACACACCTTGGAGCTACACACATTATAGTTACATCTTTATTATCAAGTAGTGTTACATAGAAACATAGAATTTTATAGCAGATAAGGACTGCTTGGCCCACCTAGTCTGCTCATTTCCCTACCTGATGGATAAGCTGCAGATTCAAGTTAACCACCAGCTTACTTCCTCCTACCCCCACTAGAATTGCCTTATGCCTGTCCCATGCATTCTTGAATTCTCCCACTGTTTCTGACTCCACAACCTCCTCAGGAAGGCTGGTCCATGCATACACAACCCTCTCTATGAAAAAATACTTTCTAACATTACCTCTGAGCCATCCCCCATCTTCAGATTGTGCTCCCTTGTTCTTGCTCATCTCTTCTTCTGAAAGATACTACCCTCTTTTACTTTGTTAATTCCCTTGAGATACTTGAAAGTTTCTATGATGTCCCCCCTCTCCCTCCTTTCCTCAAGGGTATACATATTAAGCTGCTTTAGTCTCTCCTCATATGTCTTCTGCTGCAGACCCTGCACCATTTTGGTTGCCCTTCTCTGAACAGTCTCCACTCTGTCTATGTCTTTGCCGAGATGGGGTCTCCAGAATTGCAGGCAGTACTCCAGATGGGGTCTCACTAACTGTCCATACAGAGGGATAACAACTTCCTGTTTTCTACTGTTGATGCCTCTCCCTATGCATCCCTGTATCCCCCCAGCCCTCTTTACTGCCTCCTCACATTGCTTGCCCACCTTTAGGTCATCTGATATAATTACTCCTAGGTCTCGTTCTATTTTTGTTGTTGTTATTAACTCACCTCCCATTGTGTACTCTTCCCCTTGGTTTTTGTTTCCCAGATGCATTACCTTGCACTTCTTTGCATTGAATCTGAGCTGCCACATATTTGACCATTCCTACAACCATGTCAAGTCCCTGTTCATTCTTTCCACCCCACCCTGTGTATCAACTCTGTTGCAGATCTTTGTGTCATCTGCAAAGAGACATACCTTTCCTTCCAGGTACTCTCCAATATCACTTATAAAGACATTAAAGAGGACAGGTCCCTGTACCGAACCCCGTGGTACCCCACTTTTTACCCTCCTTTCTTCATTGTGTTGTGTACATATATGTTTGAAACACAATTATTAGATGCGAGAAAGAAATAAGTTCCCCAGTTGGGGATCCGAACCCAGGTCTTCTCATAATACCATTCTGCTGCACTGACCATCTGTGCTACCAGAACAACTAGAACCTTAGAGTCCCCAAGAGCACTCAATGCTTTCTTGAAATGTACATCATTGAGCTACACAAATTAGAGTTACATCTTTATTATCAAGGAGTGTGGTGTGCATATATGTTTGAAACACATTTTTTAGTAGTGAGAAAGGAGTAAGTGTCCCCTCTAGGATTTGAACACAAGTTTGCTCAGACTATTTACACGATGGAAGAGAGGAGGGAGGGGGGAATATGATAGAAACCTATATATACTTCATGGGAGTCAATAAGGTACAGGAGGGGAGTATTTCTCAGAGGAAAGATGAATGAGAACAAGGGGGCATGCAATGAAGCTGGAAGGGGTTAAATTCAGGAGAGATACGATGAATCACTTCTTCAATGACAGAGTGATGGATGCTTGGAACAGTCTTCAGCGGAGAAGGTGGGGTGAAAACAATTGTGGGCTTCAAGCATACATGGGATATTTATTTATTTATTTAGTTTTTGTTTACCGGGTAAGTACCATAGCCATGAAATGACTATTTTCAGGCACTACCGGGAGATTACAGTAGGTAGGCAGGGAGTTACACTTGAATCAGGTAAAACCAAAAATACAGAGCAAAACAGATTTAAAATACAGAGCAAAACAGGATTTGACACAATTCTATCTTATTGGGAAATTGGGGAGGTGGAGATCAAGTGAGGTCTGGGGTGACAGTTCAGGAAAGGACAAAATGGACAGACTGGATGGGTCAAGTGGTCCTTATCTATCATCAAAATCTATGTTTTGATGTTTCTATATAAGCCACCCAACTCCATCCCACAATAACTAGGACTGAGGTGAGAAATATTTTATTATTAGTTCAGTGTCTAAGCTAGGATGGTATGATATAACAGTGCAACTACAAGTATTTAGACACATTTGTCTTTCAGTTGTTAGTTGGTTGGTGAAGTAGGGCTAAGAATATCTCCACTATTCTGTTTCTTTCATTTCAGTACCTACAAAAATGAGGGTGCAATTCCATTATCACAAATAGAAGAGAAATTCATTGCAAAAAAATGATGCTAATGCAGACATTGGGGTTGAATAATGCAAAAGCACACAAAGTAGGGAAATGAAAACATTAGGGTTTTGAGTCTCTGGGGTCTTGGCAAATCAATAGTGTGGAATTCCTTTGTGTTGTTAACCCTGTGTGGGACATGCATGAAGAAATGCAGATGCAGATACTCTTGGCCCTCTGGGCTCTGCACACAGGAAAAACTCTATCTGCCTATGGAAGTGCAGTGACAGATGTCAATAATTCATGGGGATGTCTGGTGGGCTGTGGTGGGTTTTCTAAACCTTGCACTTTCATATGGTCACTGATACAGATAAACAGGGTAAAGAGTCCATCTCTCAGTCAATTCATGGAGCCCTCTGCCACCCACAGGTGCACAAGTGCAAGGCCCAATGCCAAGAGAAGAGTTCTCTTCACAATATGGTACCAGGGCCTGTGCAGGCAACCCTGCACCTTTCACTCTCTGGTATAAGTAAGTAAGTAAAATTTATTTATTCAGCACCCAATCCCTCTGGGTGCCTTACAGATAACAGACAGTGTAAGCAAACAAGATTTAATATAAAATAACTGACATTATCAATTAATAAACATTAAATAAAAATCAGTATAAAACAGCTAAAATCCTCAGAAAAGGCTTTAACAAAAAGTTAGATCTTCAGGCCCCTTTTGAATTCCTCCACCAGTGGTGCCTTCCTCAGAGATGTTGGAAGCAAGTTCCAGAGGACTGGGCCAGCCACCTTGAATTCATGATCATCCAAGGTTTTCAGCCTGGCTTTCAGAACCACTAGTAGGCCCTGCTGGAGGAATTAAGGGAGCTAACCAGGGTGGCAGAGGTAAGAAGATCAGAGAGGTATCCAGGGCCCAAGCTGTATAGGGCCTTATAAGTGAGCAAACCCGCCTTGAAGATGACCCTCCACCTGACCGGCAGCAAGTGCAGATCCCACAGGACCAGGGTTACATAACAGGACCTGGGCAGGCCCCTCAGCAACCTGGCCACTGCGTTCTGCACCAGCTGCAGCTGGAGGAGGTTCCCTCCACTGACCCCAAAGTATAGAGCATTACAGTAATCCAGCCTGGATGTAACAAAGGTGTGTACCAGTGATGAAAGGTCCTCAGGTGGAATCTAGGGTCTGATCTGGGTGACATTCCTTAAGTGCTAAAGATCACTATTGACAACAGATGACACCTGAGCATTACAGTCTGTTGTCCAAGATAATGCCCACATGTTTCACCTTGGGGGATACTGTCAATGATGCTGAACTCAGGAACAATTGTGTTACCATCCCGGTGGCAATCCCAGCATGCCCGCAACCCAGCAAACCACCAGTACCTCCTTCTTGTCAGGGTTCAGTCTTAGCCAGTTAGAGGACATCCAGCCCTGGATCTTGACAGGCACCTATTTAACACTTCAATAGCATAATTTGTTCTGGGGGAAAATGACATATACAGTTGGGTATCATCTGCATAGCAGTAAAAACCCAAACTATAGTGTCTAATGAGCTCACTAAGGTGCAGGCTGTAAACCACGAACAGCATTGGTGACTGGATCAAGCCCTGAGGAACCCCACATGACAGGAGCTGGTTGGGGGGTCACATAACAGTGCCATCCTCCCACTGTCACCCCATCCAGCTGGGTCACTGAGCTCTCCCTGAATTCAGCTCACTGGCACAGGATCACTATGCAGTACCCGCTGGGGTCAAGACTTGCACTACATGCAAAGTTTCTTCATAATTATAAATATTTTTTTATTTTGACCCCATATTTTCAAGATAGTTATTTTATGACTCCCCTTAGAAACATGAAATTTGGCATTTATAGTATATTGATCAAAATGTTATTTCACACCATAGGTAAAAAAAACATGTCTCATCTAGGTTTTAAAAAAAATAACACATCTCACTTTTATGAGGTGATGTGAAAAAATGGCTATGTTGGAAGTTTGGAGTCAAAATATATGAGTGAACATTGAAATATTTCAATGTTCATTTATACCTTGGTCATTGTACCATATTTATACACCAAATTTGCAATGTAGCCTTCTTATGACCCCCTCCTCATGAACCCAGTATGTGAAAATGTTCAGATCTCCACCTAAATGTCATTCAACACTTCAGGTACGAAAACACATTTTGTTCAGGATTTGAAAAGTGACTGCTGCCATGTTTATGAGGTGATATGTAAAAATGGCAATGCTAAAAATGTGAGGGGAAAAATATTGGAAATTACCAAAAGTTATAAGTGAGAGTAGAAAAATGAAAATGTACACTCATAATGTTGCTGTTCTTTTAACATTTGGATCCCACATTTTCTACATAGCGATCTTATGACCCCACCTCATGAACCTGGTAGACGAAAATTTTCAAATCTTGCCCAAAAGGTGATTTTGCAAAGTGACTGAGAAATCATCTTTCAGGCTGCAGTTGAATAATTCCACTGCTCTGGGTCATGAGATGGGATCCTACAAAGGCCAATATTGAAAACTGGGTGTAAACTTAAAAAAAATGATAAACTTATGAATAAAAGTTCAAACCCCTTTGAAATTCATTAAACCAGACTTAACTTATTTTCTCATATCTCAGTCGTTGGTTCCAGCAGCAAGACATGTCTTCAGTTGGAGAGTGGCTCTATTCTGGGAGACATGTTCAGGTGATTGAAGGTGTATGAGGAGTGTGGGGTGGTGTGTGCTGAGTGAGAGGCTGTGTTGTGTTTGTGGGGTGGCAGATCATCGAGGGGTCATTTTCTTTTCTTCAGGTTTAAACAAAACAAAATCAATGAGAGATGGTTTTATTTGTTTCAGGTAACTTTTTGACACTGGGAATTGGGCAACCTGTGTTGGGCTACTGTTCAGCAGCACTCAAGGTGAGTACCCCAATGCCACCATGGGAATGGAGAAGGTGACCTGGAGGGGAATGGGTGAAGAAAAGCAGTACCAATGGTGGGCACATTGATCCACTTATTCAACATTAAGTTAAACATGTGAAAGAGGGTATGGAAGACCTGGAGAGGAGAGGGGAGAAAGAAGCAGTACTGCATGTGGTAAACCTGGTCCACTAGTAATTTATAAGAAACATAGCTAGATAGATAGATAGACAGACAGACAGAAAGACAGACAGGCAGACAGATAGAAAGACAAAGAAATATAGAGAGAGAGAGACAGAGAGAGAGCTGTGTATCGCTGGCTCACTGCTACAATTGAAGTTTGCAGCATGACTCTAGCTGTGGCTTCACAATTCTAGAAACTACCACTGTTCTCATACTGAGAATGTGAGTGAATGGTTCCTCTGACTAAGCTGAGCAACCAGAATTTTGAATGTGCCCATAAACATTATTTCCAGAGCAATTTTCAAAAAACAAACATGAGAATCTAACTAAATAGGTCCCATGTACCTAAGGTCAGCTATTTGTTTTTTGAGAATACATCATTTGTATGTATGTATTTTCATTTTTCAATGTTTTTTTAGTAACAAAAAAGCAACAATAAAAAAAGATGGTGGCCACCACAATATTGTTTCCCCACAACATGATCTTTTTTTTTTGTCTCACAACATGTAAATCATTTCTCACAACAAGTAAATCATGAAAATAAGCACTCACACTCAATGTTGTTTTTACTGGTTGAGCTACAGGGTTATCCAGTAACTTAACTTTAAATCCTTATAACTCTGGAACCATATAATATGTTTTCACAAAACCTTAAAAAGGTACAATCTCAAGACAGGCTGCTTCCATTCTGACAGTTTCATGATAACATTCCACACCATCTAGGTTATGCCTGAGAGAGAAGAAAACATTCTGTTATCTCAAAAACAGAACAAGACACTGTCATGAAACATTACTCATCCTGAGATGCTGGAAGCCAGATCTTGCATGTCAAATTGTGGGTTTTTTCATCAAATACTGCAAAAGTTATTAAGGTGCAGAAATTGGTGTTTAACATTTCATTTTTATTTTTCATTTTTATTTTTATACTGGAAAGCATGTAAATATGTCTGCCTCTTTTCACAAGCATCCATTCATGAATGACAATGCAAAGAAGTACAAAGAGGTGGGCAACACAAGAGATTGAGGAATAAAATATACATGGCGGGGGGAAGGTACATTCAAAGTGTGCACATGTTTACTACATCAACTGTATAATACAATAAAGTAAGAAAGCCTAGGAACCTATTAGAAAGTGATGGAGGAGATGCATACAATTTATACACATGCTATACCAAGCAGCTGTATAACAAACATTTGGAGTAAATGTGAAGGGGAAGAATATGAATTGGAGGGATAGGTATTGTTAAGAGCAGGTACAGACAGATTTAGCCAAGAGGTGAAGTTTCAGGTTGTGTTTGATACAAATAAAGTAGCTTACACTTTAGAAGATCTAAAGAAAAAGTTTATCCGATTCCAAATGCATGCCATATCACTTTCCCAGTACTGGCATGATAAACGCATTCCACTCAGTTGAAGAATACAAAAATCACCATCATTTGGACTCGATGACAAAGATTTTATGTCAGATTGGGAAACAGTGTTAAATAAAGGGAACTCAGACTTGTTTTTGCTGATAATTAAGAAAGATAAAAAAGAGTGTGATAGTCTTCTCATTAAGATTACAGAGCTTGAACAAAAATTGACTACCGCCTATTCAGCAGAACAAATCACTGAATTAAAGAATAAAATAGATACACAAAGAAATTTAAAAATTAACTTAAAGTGTACAAGCAATAGAAACATCAAAGAGATTTAGGGGACTATATGGCTGGTATCATTTACACATGGCACGGCAAACTGAAATGTTTTAAAATAGTAAAACCCCATAGTGATAATAGTGATGGCAATTTTTCATCTGATGTTGAAAGTGGTAGCTCTCTCAAAATAGTACGAAACAAGAAAGAGATGCACTGAAAGAGTTGGAAAATATGAAACATATTATTATACATCCAGCAGACAAGGGTGGTGCAATAGTGATTTGGGACATTAATGAATATAAATCCAAAGTAAATATAGAACTTTGTAATGAAAACTATTATTCAAGGTTAGAATGAGACCCCACACCATGAATAGAAGCTTGTATTAATTTATTTGTTACAGACATGAAAACAAATGGATAACTTAATTGTAAATGATCTTAGAAAGCCTGCCCTCTACCGCCTTCCAAAATTATATAAGAACAAAACTCCAGTACCCAGGAGACCCATTGTTTCTTCAATTGGAGCAGCAACTGAGCCACTATCCAAATTTGTAGATCAACACATAAAGAAATATGTGCTATCACTTGTGTCTCACATAAAAGATACTAATCGTGTGTCAATTGTTACAAACATGAACTGTGACAGATAATGAGTTTCTTGTCTGCACTGATGTACAGAGCTTATACACTAATATCCCCCTCAAATGGGGATTAGAAGCCATGTCAAAAGCCCTCAAAAACAGATTTGGTAATGTAACTGCCCCAAGTGAATTTATTGTGATTTGTGCCTGGACAGTACAAGAATCTAATTTTTTTTGTATTTGATGGAAAATACTATACACAGACAAAAGGCACAAGTATGGGCACTACCTTCACCCTGAACCTGACCAATCTATATGTCGAATAATGGGAAAGGCTTTTTATTTAGCGACAGAATAACCCATTCTTCCGAAAAATAATCCAGTGGAAATGTTTCATTGATGATTGTTTCTTAATCTGGAGGGGCACAGAAGGAGAACTCAAGCAGTTTTTAAAATATATTACAGTAGTAGCCACAGACATGGACAAATGTTTCCCGATATTTCACAAAATTTCTGGAGTTTCTCTCTCTCTTTTGCCCCTACTGTGTAATTGGAGAAAGCAGGAGATTTCTCTAGAATTATCACAGAACTTTTGGGAAATATCTGGCCATGTATTTGGCTGTGACTGTAATTCTACCAACAGACATCTGAAATTTACTGCAGAATGTGATCAAAAGCAGATTCACTTTCTAGATGTATTAGTGTTTAAAAAAAAAACACGTTTGCAATGCAGGATGTACAGAAAACCTACATCTAGAAATACAACTCTGTGTGCAGACAGCTGTCACCCAAGATCCTTGATAAATACTGTAGAATAGACAAAAATCACATCAATTAAATTTAGCGCTGAAGCCACTGAATCAGCTATGCAGTATTTCAATTTTCACAATTCCCCAGCCAGTGTTAGGATGAGTATGGTCAGTAAAAAAAAAACTCACTGCTCTCTTCATGTAGCCTGCTTTCCTTAATCAGATTATGCACATTTTTCAGTCACTAATTAGTTGAGATGCTAGAGGTTACAGCAGTTCAAGCACTGTAATGAGCTGTGATGAGCTGGCAATCTGTAACAATCACAGGTATTGCAGTTCAAGCACTGTAAATGAGCTTGCAATCTGTAATAGTCATAGGTACTCAAGTTACATTAAATGACAAATATGTTTGCCCTTTCTGCAATCAATTGAACAAAGTCAGTTTGCTCTAGCTGTGCACTTAATGTACTGGTATTACATTTAAACTGGCCATTTTTTGTCTTCATCTGTCTCAACACAGCTCACATTCTGCTCTGTTAGTTGTTACTGTGCTGCATACTATAGTGATTAGCGATGTCACTGCTGAAGTGGTTGGACCAAGTGAAGCCACAGAAACATCCTTTTACCTCCATTAATGATCTTATGGCAGATTATCTTGCTGCAACTGCTTCTGTGTCCACTCCCATTGCTGAGATTGTGGTCAGTGAGTTGCAGTGCCAGCCCACCAGACAAAAAAAAGATGCTCCACATACAACGTCTATGCATCGGAGCAAAGGTTTGAGGCTGACAAGTATGCTGTGCAAAATGGGGTAATGAAAGCTGTTTGTTTTTTTCACTCCAAGTATGGTATTGAGGTAAACAAGAGCACTGTCAGGAAATTCAAATCAGATTACTCATGCAGATTAAAAGCTGTCCCTGACCTGACCAACCAAGTGCCACAGCTACCCACTAAACCTTGAGGTAGACCCCCACTGCTACTCATGAATGTAGAAACCAAATTGAAAAAGATCATTCATAGCCTGAGGTCAGAGGGAGCAGTTGTCAATACCAGAGTGGTAAGTGCTGTTGTTAGAGGCACTGTAAAGTCTAACAACATTCAGCAGCTGGTAGAGGCAGGCAGACCTATGGTGTTTAGCAAGCAGTGGGCTTGGACATTCTTTAATCGCATGGGGTACTGCCAAAGGAAAGGGACAAAGGCAGGCAGGAAAACACCTAGCAACTTCCCTGAACTCAAGGCATCATTTTTGTCTCATATCTGAACTGTCTGCGGTAACGAGTTCATACCAAAGGAGCTCGTTATCAATATTGATGAGACTGGGGTAAATCCAGTTCCCTGTTCACAGTGGACAATGGTAGAAATGGGGTCCAAGCAGGACAAAGTTATTGGTATGGGTAACAAAAGGCAGGTTTCTCTGACTATGGGGTGTACCTTAACTAGTAACCTGCTGCCACTCCCAGGTCATCTATCAGGGGAAAACACATGGTTGTCACCCTACATTCCATTTTCCTGCAAGCTGACATATCACCCAGAGCATTAATCGCTGGGCAAATCAAGAGACAATAATAGAATATGTAGACTCAGTTTTGAAACCGTTTATTGGGTCTGTAAAAATAAAGCTGGACCTGCCACCTGAATAGAGGACAATCCTTATTCTTGATTTGTTTAAGGCACACAGCACCACAGATGTTCTAGCTAAGCTTGATCAGGAGTGCATCATTCCTGTATTTGCACCCCCTAGTTGCACTGACCTACTGCAGCCATTAGATCTAACCATGACCAAGCTGTTTAAGGACAAAATGAAGGCTCAGTTACTGCAGTGGTTTGCTGTAACACTATACACACAGCATGGTTTTCAACAGACAGAACCTTTTGGAACTGTTGGTTTTTAATAGACAAGGGATCCGGCGGTCAGGCATTTCCCGGTGCTGAATTTTAACGGTTCTTTTTACTTCACGCAAATGCTCACTCCAGCAAACATAGCGAAATAAAAAGAACAGTGGATATTGTCTATTCTACAGTAGTATTCCAAAAGGACAATTCTATAGAACACGTCACACTTGTTCAGTATCAGCAGATTTTGAGAAGTGCTGCACAGATATGAAACAGTGATTCAGTGACAGAAAATACAATTCTGTAATTGAAAAAGCATATGAATGAGCAAAATTTAAAGATCCTGCTGCACTTAGTAACAAATCAAGAGATCATTCTGAGACCAACAATCAGAAAGTCACATTTGTTACTCATTTTTTTCCACAAGCTGACAAAATATCAAGTATTATAAAAAAAACATTGGAACATTTTACAAGGAGATAACAGATTTGACTTTGTGAGTGGTGTTGCACCCAGAGTTGCATGCAGAAGGTGTTAATCTCAGAGGCAAACTTGTACATACAACAATACCAACTGCAGAAAGATCAAATATTTGTTTACCAAAGCCACTGACAGGAAACTATAAATGTGGGCATTGTGTCCACTGTGACAACACTAAACTAATGAACTCTTTTGTACATTAACAAGTGGTGAAAAGGTTTATTGTCAAAAAATTCATTAATTGCAGTATGGAAGGAGGTGTCCATGCACTTACATGGCCACATGGCATATACTATATAGGGCAAACAAAAAGGGCCCTAAAATTGAGGATAGCGGAACATAACACTGTTATCCGCAATAACAATGAAAGCTATGCTATAGCTAGACATTTTCAAGAAGTGAGATACAGTTCAGCTGCTGGAATGCAATTTTTTGGTATAGAAAAAGTGTCCTTTGATTTCCATGGTGGAAGTCTCGGAGACAAAGTATTGAATAGAGAGGTGTTTTGGATCATTACATTGGATACAATAAAACCTAGAGGAATGAATGATTCAGTACAATTGCAGAATTTATAAAGATATTTTGACTGTAAAATTTGATAATAGGGATTACTTACTTGCCTGCCCTTTACTTCTCATCCCCCTTATTCTTCTCTCCCTTCTCATCCCCCCTTTTTCCTCCCCCTCCTTTCTCTTCTCCCATTTTCCTTTTTCCTTGTTTCTATTCTGAAAGCTGTCGAAAGAGACCTATTTTTGCAAAATATAATATAAAATCTAGCTATGAGCAGTAGAATGTGTTTATATGGTTTTGAAAGCGATAAGCATTAGATAGCATGAAACTGTATAATGAGCAATATTTCAGGGTGCATTAACAGAAGAAGTGTAGGAATTTAAAGTGCAATATTTATGCTGTGCAAAATGATACTGTTCATATTTAACTGATGTTCCATTTAACTGATGTAACACTTGAAAATGTTACCAGTTTTCACTATTTTTTTTTGATTATGGGTATAATATGGATAATTATTATGTGGTTGTCTGTTTTTTCTATGTATTATGCTATTTATTAATATGATTGCGGAAGTCATTAATTTTTGTCATATTTTATAGTTTAAGCAAAATTAAATAATTATGGTTTGCACCTTATTCTATACTGTCACTGAAAGATTCTGAATATTTAAGTGCACTACACCAACAGAACACATGTTCTGATAATAACGTCGCTTTAGATGTTGAAATGTTAACTCATGTGAATCAGCTGTTGTAGGTAACTTCAGGTCGGCGGATTGAGAATTTTCTATGGTATTGCTTATCGACTGGTCTTTTAAAATGCATATTATGGATGGATACAGTCCCTGCCAGCTTGCTCTTGGTTGTTTGCTGCTTTAGATGCCTGGCGTTGGAAATTTATTACCAAGTATTCAAAATGGGAAGAAGAAAAAGTGATGTGCTGACCTGATCTTTGCTCTGGCAAATGTGTGGTTGTTTGTTCTACAAACCTCTGGTAAGGTGCACCCATGTTTTTTACTTGTTTGCCAACTATAGCATTGCTTTTTGATTGAGCTACTAGATTTGTGACTTAAAGAGCTGAGTGCCCCTGGAGGCTAAGGAGTGCAGTCTTTGGGTAGTGTGACAGAAAGGCACTGAGTAGGAGTGGTGGGGGGTAGATCTAGTACTGTAGCAGAAGCACTTGTGGGTTTCTGAAAGCTTGAGGCGATGCAGTTCGGGAGAAGTTCCCAGTAAACTTTATCATGTCACTATTTTTTCTGCCTTGCTGCAGCAACTTACTGGCAGGGGTATGCAGCCACCAGCCCTGCCCGCCGGGAGAGCACTAGGCTCACTCACATGATGGGGGATCTGGCACAGCCATTGCTAGTCCACCACAGGGCCTCCCCATACCCTGTTCAGCCAGACTGGCCCTGGACCCCCCCAGCATGATTCCACAAGAGTCCTTCTGGCAAGGCAGGGCATGGCTATCAAGCTGCATGGTTGCACCCAGCCATTTTCCTCCATTAAGGTCCCCCGTTGTAGCATGGGTGTGCAATGACATCCATGCACTTATGTACAGACATCTACCATGCTCCACCTCTGCTAACACCTGCATCTACAGTACCTCCTTGCATCCCCAGGAACTGCCGCAGCATAGTGTGCTTCCCTAGCCCACTCGAGGACTAGGAGAGCTGTCAGCGGATGCTCAATCCTAGTGCTCTCCTGCCGACCACCAAAGACCTGGGCTCATTCCCGAACCTGGGTCACCAATGTAATGCGAGGTGTGGCATCCAGCACCTCAACCCTCAGTGCCACCTGGCCGGCTACCCAGTGAGCTTTAAAGAAGAAGGTCAGAATTTTATGGGTAAGTCTATCGTCTAATGATAACCAATTAGCAGCTTTATAATGGACGCATTGATGTGTACATCTGGGGAGGCAAGTTATGAACCTGATAATGTTGTGGTAGGTGGATCTTAACTTAGTGAGAGTCTTTTAGGACAGAGGGGAGGAGTAAGTAATGGATCCTTAATTGAGGAGGGAAAGCAGGAAACTATTTGTGACCAGAGTTTTTTTTTTGGGAATGAGGAATCGATAAACTCAGTATAACACACCGAGCCTTTGGTGTATTTTTTTTGTTGAGTTGGATAATGTGGAATTCATATGACAGGTGGAAGTCAAGGTGGATACCAAGGTATTAAAATTCTTAGACTTTCTCAATGATGTTACCATCATTATCCTTGAGAGTGAAATTGAAATCTGTGGATTTTCTAGCACCAGAAAAAAACATAGATTTAGTTTTTTGGCAATGAGGACCATTTCATGGGAAGAGAAACAAGAGTTCAGCTTTTGGAAATTATTCTGGAGATTGTGAAGGAGAGTTGTGGGGCAGTGGTCTTTACAGAAAAGAGTTGCACCATCTGCATAGAGAATTAGCTCTGTGTGCTTGCAGATCTTGGGGAGTGAGTTAATGATGAGGGAAAAGAGTAAGGGGCCTAAAATGGAGACTTGGGGGACTCCATAATTAATGGGATGAATATCAGAGTAAAGTCCTTTGATCAAGGATAGATAGTGTTTGAACCAGTTAAGAACTTTGTCTGAGAAATTAAGGTGGGATAGAGTCCTGAGGAGAATGAAGTGATCTACTAGATCAAAGGCTTTGGTGAGGTCTACAAATATGGAGCTGGTACAGAGACCTTCATTGTTGGCCTTGTTGATGAAATTGATGAGTGTGGTCTCTGTACTGTGGTCAGACCTAAAGTCATGTTATGAATCAATGATTAGATTATAGGTTCCTAGGGATTCCATGGTTTGGTCTAGGACAATCTTTTCAAAGATTTTGGAGAAGGGAGCAAGAAAGAAAATTGGCCTGAAGTTACCCACATTGCTTTTTGAACTGGATTAGTGGAGGGGTTTGATGGTGGAAATTTTCCATTTAGTGGGAACGACACCAGTGCACAATGAGTGATTGAAGATGTTGGGGAGAGGGAGAGTAATGTGTTCACAGACAACTTTAAGAATGCAGTAGTTGATGGCATCAACACCTAAGCTGGGACTGGGGTCATTATTTTTTAAGTAACAGACAACATGTGCAGGAGAGAGGTAATGAAAGTGAAAACGGGCTGGTGTGGGTTGTTGGAGGGTCAGAGATCTTGACAGGGCTAGTGACATGGATTTGATTGCACGAGGGCTTATATTTTTTGGGGTCCCCAAAGTGGGAGTTGAACAGGTTGGCAACAGCTATGAGGTCCTGGAGGAGTTTTTCATTTTTGGCTAGGGAGAATTATTCATCCTTTTTACCCCTACCAAGTGTTTATTCACCATGTTTCAGATGAGTTTGGAGCTACCTAAAACACTGAGTTGTTTGTCTTTGAGAAATTTTACTTTGACTGCTCGTGCAGCTGATTTGCATCTGTTGCAGAGTGTCTTATATTGTTGAAGAAGTTTGCGGAGTTATGTTTCCTGTAAGAGGACTAGGTCTTATCCCTCTTTGGCATAAGATGTAACAGATCGGGAGTAATCCATTCAGATCTTTTGTTCTTGACTCAGTTTTTAAGGGGAATAAGTGAGTCACAGATAGAGAGAAAAGGGTTCTACTGAAGAAATCTAGGGAATCATCAATACTTATAATGTTTACTGTGAAGGACCAGTCAGCATCGGACATTAAATGGATTTAAGTGATATGGGTAACTCTTGTTGCGCGAGTCCCCAGTGAGCGAGTACGGGAGGCAGACCACAGGAAGGGCAAGGTACCAGGAATGGTGACATGCGGTGACAGCATGGTCAGGAGGGCGAGATCAAATGGGTACATGAAGAAGCACGAGTGGGTCAAGGTACAAGGGTGACAGGCACAGGGTGTGACGATTGTGGCACAGTGCCAAGGGCCCAGCAACAAGGGCAACAGGAGAAAGGCAGCCAGCCCAAGGGGCAGAGTACAGGGTGGGGAAGGGTGGGGTACAGGACAGGCTGCATGCACACCAGCAGTGTAGCAGTCGGCAGTTGAGTGGCAGGTGGGGCAGCCAACAGGGCACATACAGGCCCACCCATTGTGCTGGCATGTGGCCGCAAAGTGAGTGACAGGCATGCGGGTAAAACGAGCAACTCCACAGGATGCAGGTAATGAGCGGGTGCACATACCAGGTGGCACCACTCCCTTTCTGGGTCCAAGAGCTGCCAGCAGTGCACATGCCACATGGCAACAGGTGGCAGGCAGCAGAGGGACTGAGCACAGGATGACGGTCATGCACAACAGGTGGCCATGAGGTAAGTGCCTTTTCGGGGGGGTTGTTCTGCTGCTGTCATGCTGTGCTGGGAAGGTGTCTGTCTGTGGGCCCTGGTGTATCTCTGTCTTCTGGCAGCTGCCTTTCTTGTGGCCCACTCCTGACACTCGCTTCCTGGCTGCCTGGGTGTTTCAGGGTTGCCTGTTGTCATTGTGCTGCTTGGGGAGTCGCCATAGCAGTGTGGCTGTCTTTCTCGCTCTTGTACTGTCGGTCCACTTCACAGTGCTGTCACTCTTTCGGCAGCCGCTCTGCTTACCTCACCCCACCAGCACACACCGTTGTTACTATACCCTTCTTGTGTGCTACCCATTAAACAGCCTATTCAATCATTGCCAAAAAAGAAAAGACATGAGGGTTGAAGAATGCAAAGTGCACAAAGTAAAGCAATGAAAACACATTAGCGTTTTAGGTCTCCATAGTCTTGCTGATTTAGTGGAGGGGAGCTCCTGGGGTTGTCAAATGCAATGCCCTCTTCTGCCCTCCAGCCCATAGCCTCCTGTCTGAAGCACAACGTACACTTACAAGCCAGTACCTCATTGGGATATTCTCTTTGAAGTAGAGAAATATGACTTGCCACATGTTGCCAACAGAATCATTCATAGTTTTCTTCACACTGGGCCATGCAGGCCCTGTGTGAAGAAAAGAGACCATGTCTTGCCTTGCTTACTCAGGGGAGGGGGGGCATTATGATTCACAACCCCAAGGAACGCACCACCACTGATTCCCTAAGTCCCCAGTAACCCAAAACAATATTTTGTTTATTTTCTTCTTTTATTTGCTTTGCATTCTTTAATCCTAATGTCTGCATTAGTTTTTGCAATTAATTGCCTTTCAGCCGGCCTGGTGGCTCTGAGGGTTGAAGCGCTGGTCGCTACACCTCGCGCCACGCCGGCGACCCGTGTTCGGGAATGGGCATGGGTTGCCAGGGGTCGGCGGGGAGGAGACAGATTCAGCGTCCGGAGGACTGCTCTCCATCTCCGGGGTGGGGGGATTCGGGCGGCCGCTGCTTGCCTGACCCCTAGCGGAGGCTGGGGATCGACAGCATGCAGCCACAAGCCAAGGGGGGGCGGGATGTGGCAGACGCTTGACTAGCGCATGCACAGGAGCGTGCACACACTCAGTCACTGGCGTCATTGCATGCCATGCCTGCCGGGAGGAAAACAAGGAAACTGGGAGCCCGGCAGCACGACGTCGTTCCCCGGCGCCATTCCTGGAGGGCGCCTCCCTGGCATGGATCCGTTGGGGTGGGTTGAGTCACTCCCCACCACCCTGCCGTGAAGGGTAAGTCACGGGGTGCAGAAGGGAGGGGGTCTCATGTCTGGGGATGGTGCCGGGGGAACGACTGGAGTGCGGGGGGAGTTGTAGCCGGAGCTCCAAGGAGAGAAAAATAACATCCAAAAAAAAAAAAAAATTAATTGCCTTTCTCTTTTTGTAGTGAAATTATATCCTTATATGTGCAGGTTTCGAAATGAAACAAAGAGAAGAGTGAAGATAGTTCTAGCCCTGTTTCACCAACTGATAAATAAATGACAACTGTGTCTTAATATTTGTAGTTACGCCATTATGCTGTATCAACCTAGCTTAGATACAGTACTATTAATAATAAAGGTTTCTTACCACACGCATGGGGATTGTGGGATGGGGCTGGGCTTCTTAAGGAAAATCCAGTTGTACCTGTAAAATAAGAATAGCAATGGGATCACCAAGGATCTGCAGCTCTTTAGTAACTAACTGGGGCAAACAAGGTACTCTAAACATAAACAACAAAATACTTCTATGATACACGTAGTCAATGTTCTTTATGCTGGGCATGGCATCTTGTTGTGCCTTCATCTTTATTCTACTACACCTGTAGACATAAAGTGGCAAGATCATTTCCGGTGTGATGGCTGCCTGCTGAGACGATCCTTCAGACGTCTCCCCTGCCCTCCTCTAAGTACTACTACAAAATAGCATTCAACTGTACCTTTGCATCAGTGTAATTGTTCAAAACAGCTCCCTGACTGACTGGAGAGGGTTTCAGTGCTACATACCTGCAAATTGTCCGAAGAAATGGAAGCAGAAATGAAGACGCCGGTATTCTGACACACTCCCCAGTTGACTCCGGCCAAAGACAAGGCCGCAAAAAGATCCAAAGTAAGCAGACCTGACATCTCCTCAACAACCAAATAGCAAGTAGCTCTTATGGAGAACAGGTTTCTGGAGGAGCTGGGGCCGATGAAGGAAACCTTACTAGCACTCGCCTCAGAATTTAAGGGCATGAAAATGTCCTTAGACCAGCTCAACATCCAAATTAAAGATAACAAGGCCTGTATATCCTCCCTGGATGAGTGGAGAGAAAGGATGGACCCAGAACTGGTTACATTGCACCACAGGCTGAAAAAAAACAAAGACCGTCTTGAGGATATCGAGGGGCGCTCAAGACGCAACAACCTGGTGAGGCTCGGCCTCCCTGAAGGTGAAGAGGGGCATCATGCTGTTGTATTTGCCCAAAAGCTATGTGACAAACTGGTGGGGCCTTCAACTAATGGCCCCACTTACATCATCGAACTGGCCCATAGATCTCTCTGCCTCGTGCCTCCTTCAGGATTGCCCCCTCACCCCTTCATCTTTCAACTGCTGAACTTCTTGGACAAACAGTATACTTTAATCCAATTGAAGGAGTTGTCAGAACTACAATGGGCAGGCAAGAAAATCCATATTGTGCAAAACTTACCATTCTCTGTCCATCAGAAGTGGTCAGCTCTTCATCCACTTGTTTCTAAGCTAGTGTCTGCGGGTATTAAATATAGAGTCCGCTACCCAGCTACCCTGCACATATATAGGGATGACCAGTGACACTCATTCGATTCACTGGACTCTGCCAGGGAAGCTTGTAAGAAGTGGTATCCAGATTTAATCAAATGAACTCTCTTCAGCTCCAATTTGTGGTAAAGAGTGTCATCTTGTGGGCGTTTTTGGTATTGTAAGTTGCCAGTATCATTGCTTATCCACCATCTAGAGCTTTGATTGTATTAGAGGTCTCTCCTTCAGCAGTAATAAACGAACAGACCTAATTCTGGACTATTAGGGAAGCCTTGGTATGTTCACTCTGTTGATTTTTACAGCCATGCTTCCGTGTCCTACTGAACATTATGATGCTGCATTTGGTTTTTGGGACTGTTTCTATTTCCCTAATGGTTATATGTAGTATCAATATCTAGTTTGGTTTAGAATTAATAAGTTCCATTATAAGAGTTATCCGGTTAAGGGGTAACTGTATAATCTTCATATTTTTGACAGTTTTCTCTTTTGGGTCTCTAGTTATATTGACCTACTGCATCATAGCAATCTGTTCCTCTTTGGATTGGTGGGAGGTATAAAACCTTTAACTTGTGCAGGGATCCTACCCCTAAAACATTGTTATTTTACAGTAGTTATTAGAATTCAATGATTGAATGTGTGTTTTCTATGATCTAAAATGTTTGCTTAGATTATATTAAAGTTTAGAGCAGAAATGGGGAAGGGTGGGGGGAGGTTAACTCAGGGGCATCACGATACTCATTGCACTGACTGAGTATACAATGGTTCAGTCGCTTGGACTGGGGGTAATATACTTCTTGTTTAACTACTGGGGCATACTTAGGTTAAATTTATACATGCCCACTTAGGGATTAGTGATAAGGGGGAGAAATCTACTTCAGAATTTTACTAAATATTTTGAGTTAATTTGGGGAGGTAAGGATGAGGGGGTAAAGAGCCAGTTACTATGTTCGTTTGATGGTTATAGGAGTCATACCCCTCAACCTCCCTCATCAAAAATCAGGGACAAGGCTTAAAATGATCAGGGACAAATGACCAAAATCAGGGACACATCTGAAAACAAAGTAATATTAGTCCCAGAAGCTGCTTACAACATGCTTCTTAGTGTGAATAGCATTTTCTTAATGAGAATAAGACTGTAACATCAATGGCTGGCATTATTTTGTGATTCAAATCCCTACTTTTCAGTGACAGAAATGTCAAATTTAGGAGGGACAGAAGAAATTTCTGAGGCAAAATCAGGGACATCCCTGAAAATCAGGGACAGTTGAGAGGTATGATAGGAGTATGTTCAGCCCTAGGGATCCTATACCTACCAATATGTTCTATTTATCAGCCTTACTATGAGAATTGTATCATGGAATATTAAGGGGGCACATGCCAGGGTGAAACGCCACCAAATTCTAAAGCATTTGGCCCTAATACTTACAGAAGTTGCACTGCTGCAGGAGACACATCTGATGGCTAGGGAGAATACCCTTTTTTGTAGAGAGCAAGTGGGGTGTGTCTATGCAGCTGGCAATTCCACTGCACAAAGAGGGGTTGCAATTTTAATTACTGGAGGGATCCAGTTCCAGATCTTACAAGAAATAGTTGACCCACAAGGTCTGTTCCTTTTCCTAAGAGGTCTTTTTGATCCCAGAGAAATAATCCTGGGCACTGCATATGGCCCTAATTATTCTTCCCCTGAATTTTTCTCAAAAATAACCCATTTGTTAGCTCCGTTTAAACAACTGCCTATAATCTTAGCCAGGGATTGGAATCTCACATATTATACCACTCTAGACAGATCTACCCAGGGAGGTCATAGCTTGTCCCCTGCTCAGCAGTCTCTGCATGAAACGATGGACGTGTTGGGGCTTTGTGACCCCTGGCACCTTCTTTATCCCAATGAGAAAGAATTCACCTTCTGTTCTGCTTACCACAAATCCCACTCTCATCTTGACTTCTTTCTGGTAATCCAGGCCATGTTGATAAGCCCAATAGACTGTGGAATTTCCCCAAGGGTGTTGTCAGACCATTCTCTGATATGGTTTGAGGGTAGTGTACCCCAAGGAACTCTGAAGGTTACCCTATGGAAACTAAATGTTCATCTGCTTTCTCATGCAGAAACTGTAGACAGAATCCAAACACTGATTACCCAGTTCATGGAACAATCAGGTATCTATACCAGCATATGACCAAATCTGGTGTTCCCTGAAATGTTTTTTGAGGGAGGAATTTATAAGGATAGCTGCTACCCTGAAGCAGAAGAGGGAAGCTGAAGTGAAATCCTTATTAGATTCCATCCAGAAGCTTGAACTAGTGGTTGTTACCTGTCCCACTGAAGGGGATTTACATTGTCTTATGATCCTCAAGGATCAATATGTGGATACCCCTAGGGAAAGGGCTGAATATGATCTTTTTGAGACACATGCTTTGCATTTAGGTCAGGGAGATAAGGCTGGACACCTCTTGGCTCTCAAGCTGCGACAGCAGTAGGAGTCTAGACTGGTTACATCTATTTCTTCCCTAGATGGTGGATGACCATTAGTAGAAGAATTTGAATTATTCTATAGACAGCTCTATAGCCTCCCTGATAATAGCCCCACACAGACCGAAATACAGGAATACCTCTCTAACACTCCTTGGTCCTGAACAGCAAATCCAGCTAATTTTCCCTATCTCAGCATTAGAAGTAGCTACCACTATCTGCTCTCTCCCACTAACCAAAGCTCCTGGGCCAGATGGTTATCCATCAGATTTCTATCAAACCTTTGAAAAGGAGCTTACTCATATTCTCCAAAACTCATATACCCATATCTGTGCCCATGGGACTGTAGATTCCACATTGCTAGAAGCAACTATCATCATCCTGCCAAAACCTGGTAATCCCAAAGACAAAGTATCAAACTACAGACTAATTTCCTTGATGAACTACGATATTAAGATACTAGCTAAGATTCTGGTTTCCTGGATTACAGGAAAGTCTGGGGACAATTAATCAGCCCAGAGCAGATTGGATTCATCGGTGGCCTGAACCCCTCAGATAATTTTCATAAATTAGCCCATATGTTCTCCGTATCCAGGGAGGTAGATCTACCGATGGCCCTTATCTCCCTGGATGCGGAGAAAGCTTTCGATAGAGTCAGTTGGCCTTTTCTCTTTGAAACTATGGCCCAATTCGGTTTCATCCTTGAATTTATCTCTTGGATCAGGTACTTATACTCCAATCCTAGTGCAAAAATTTATTGCAATGGGATCTTTTCCTGTAATTTCCCACTACATTGAGGAACGCATCAGGGGTGCCCAATGTCACCCCCCTGTTGTTTAATCTATACTTGGAACCCTTGCTTCATAGACCACAGTTGTCTCCAAATTTATCTAGCATTTCAATTGGTCCACTAGAACTTAAATTATCGGCCTATGTGAACGACATCTTACTGCATGTTACTGATCCAGCTAAGTCCATCCCAACGACTTTGGAAATAATTGCTGAGTTTAGCCGGTTCTCCAATTATAAGTTGAACATAAGTAAGGCTGAGGTTATGCCTCTCAATTCCCAAGTGCACAAAGTAGATGTAGTTGCCCTTAATATGACTTGGACCACCAGACTCAAATACCTCGGAATTATTTTGGCACCTTCAACTTTCCTCTTGAGGAAGCTCAGCCTAGATAGCCTTCTCCTAACCATTCAGCAAGATTTAATTAGATGGTCCCCTGTTTATATTTCCCTCCAAGGAAGAATCAATGTCATTAAAATGAATGTTCTACCTAGATTATTTTACCCCCTTAAAATATTGAATATTTACCTCCTTTAATTTGGTTCTGTAGAATCCAGAGAATGATTACTAAATTCTTATGGCATAATAAACCTCCATGGAGATCTTATACTCACCTTTGTGCCCTGAAATCCACAGGGGAACTAAAGCTCCCAAATTTTTATCACTATTATCTGGCGAGTCATATGGCCAAATATATGCATTGGGCTGCACCCCCTCCAAACCATAATCAACCCCAATACATCCCCTATGGCTACAAATTGGAAGGAATATTATTAAAGGCTCCAAACTGACACCATCTAGCCTTTGGCACCTACTCCCTCAAAAGCCGTCTGTCTCTAAGCGGTCTACGGCTATATACACATCAGTTAAGGTTCATAATCAATTATGTTGGTCTCTTGGGATTACGCATAATAAATATATATCACAGCCATTGTTTTGTAATCCCAATTTTAGGGAGGGTACGAATCCTCTCCTATCACACAATCTGACTGTACCTCCACACACTAAGGTTAATGAACAAGTATCCCAGGGAAGTATCAGCTCGGTCTCAGATATATTGGAGAAATTCCATTTATCGCCGAGGCACACCATCTCTGTTTATCAAATTAGACACATGATCACTACATGGTTTGGACTGAATCAGTGGGAAATCAACCATGGGGAGACCTTCTTGGAATTTTAAACCCTTGCCAGGCAGCCTCACGCTGTCTCCTGCTTAGTAACAGCCTTATACTCAACATGTTGTCCTGACCAGGTGGATCAATCTCAATATTGGATAGAGACCTTCCCCAATAACTGTTTTAATTGGGAATATTTATGGTGAGGAATCTATCTCTACAGTGCAAATGATAAGCTTCGACTAACACAATACTATATATTGCATACCATGCACCTAACCCCTGCAAAGTTATATAGGATGGGGAAGCTCCCAGATTATATGTGTTTTAGGTACGGTCAGATGCAAGGTTCCCTGCTGCACATTTTTTGGGACTGTCCTTTGGTCGCTCCCCTATGGACCCTAATTAAATCCAGTTCATGATCCTTACTAGGGATACAAAACCTATTCACCCCGCAAATATGTATACTAGGGAATTACTCAACAGTGGCTGTGAAAGAAAAGAGGTACTATATTAACTTAATATCACTCATGGTGAAAAATCTAGTATTAAAGTACTGGAAAGACCAACATCTTCTTACCTACCAAGAATGGGTCAATAGTCTGTTATACAACTTAAGGATTGAGAAAACTATTGCCAGTCTTAGAAATGCAATTTCCCGATACAACACAAAGTGGGAGAAATTCCATGCTTTATGGTCACTTGCTTCTGCACATTAACCTAGTAGGCGAGGATTCCTTACCTCCTTTAAGGCTAGTGCATGACCACATAATTTTAGAGGTATCAACCATATAATACTTCTCTTTTGGTAGTTTTATAACTTATAATAACTAGTACAACTCTATGGAACTAGCTGTAGGGTGGGGGTGGGTTTTGTGGGGGTTTTGGGGAGGAGGGTTATGGGGATTTGTATGGGGAGGAGGGGTGGGAGGTGGATTTAGTTGACAAACATCCTCTGAATTGTATACGCACATTATACAATGTTTCATCTTCTGTGATGTGTATTGTACTGGGTGTATATGTGAAAATTGAATAAAGTATACTTAATTAAAAAAAAGACATAAAGTGGAAAATTGGTTACTATGATTAATAAAAATACCGATCTGCTATGTCAGGCAGAAAGGGATTATAGTTTTTATGGGGGGGATGATAAAGTGGTTTGGTCAGGATGGTGTTTACTGGTACCATGGCAGTGACCTGGGTTTGTGATTGTATTTGTGTCACTCATGGAGGCCAGTGTTTGGGGATGTGGGAAGAATTCAGTGTCTCTGGGTCCATTCTTCTCTTGGAGAGGCATGTTGCTCTGCTCATCTACTGCCACTAGGACAAGGAAAGGCCACCACCTTTTGCACAAGCTGCGAGACTGACAGGCTGATGGACTGACAAACTGGCTGAAAGGCAAGTGGGTCAACTGTCTCTCCCCCTCCTATCCCGATCATGTGGGAATCTGTAGGTGGTACCAAAGATACAAAATAAGTACCTAAGATTGAAGGTGGCCAGGCTGGGTGGCTGACAGTAGTAGGTGGCCTGTCAGTGGTTCAGGGCCTGCAGCAACACAACCTTCATCCTGAAAGGTACTCATTTCCCATTTTTCTTCCCACCTTGCTTGTCCCAACACAGTGCACATGCCAATCAGGCCTCAATACACACACATCAACCCTTTGTGAGGGAAGGCTCCCCCCCCCCACAATGTGTTATCTGTGTGCCAGAACACTGCTCTGTCCCTCACCAGGCTGGGATTGGTGCTTCACACAGAAGCACCTTCTCCACTACCTTGGATCATTCAGCTAGCTTGCTGAGTTCTCAAATGAACTGCAGGCAATAATGTCAGAGACTAAACTGGACATAGTAGCAATTAGTGAGACGTGGTTTACCAGTAACCACACTTGGGAGACTTCGGTACCTGGCATTGTATTGTTCAGAAGAGACCGAGGTGCAAAAGGGGGGGGAGGAGTGGCCCTGTATGTCAATGAAAATATCAAAGCTACAGAAATTCAGAATACACATAAGGAGCTAGAAGAACTGTGGGTCACCCTGGAAACAGGAAATGGGACAGCCATAAGAACTGGGGTTGTCTACAGGCCCCCAGACCAGGGTGAGGACATAGACACATTACTGTTAGAAGATATACAAAACATGACAGCTAAAGGGGGAGGTTCTGATAATGGGAGACTTCAACATGCCGGACACAGATTGGTCAATACCAGCAGGAACATCTGCCAGAACTAGACACATAGTGGATTCCCTGCAGGGGAGGGCCTCAAACAACTGGTACAGCAACCACAAGGGACAGGGCTATCCTAGATCTAGTACTGACCAACAAGGAAGGATCACAGATCTCCAGGTAGAAGGTCACCTGGGGCCAGTGACCATCACATGGTATGGTTCAGTTTGGCTACTACATCTAAATCATCCCATTCCAAGGCAAAAATATGGGACTTCAGAGGAGCGACTTTGATAAGATGGCCAACAGAGTTAAGCTAGCCCTGGCAAAAAGAAACACAGGTGAGGGGGTACAGGCAAAGTAGGCAAGCATTAAGGATGCAATACTTGAAGCAACATCCCATTGTGTTAGACAGAAAAGGAAGTGCAAAGGAAGAAGGAAGCACTTTGGTTCTCAAATACAGTAGCAGAAAAGGTCAGAGCCAAAAGGCTGGCATTCAGGAAATACAAGGGAACAAAGCGGGATGAAGATAGGGAGGCATACCAAACTGCTCTAAGGGAAGCAGAGAGGGCAGTAAGGCAGGCAAAGTCCCAAACTGAGGAAACACTAGCATGAACAGTAAAAGAAGGTGACAAGACTTTCTATAGATACATTAGTGAAAGGAGAAAGTCCAGAGGGGCATTGCTAAGCTTAATGGAGAAAAGGGAGCATGTGAGGAGGAGGACCCTGTAAAGGCATCTATCCTAAATAGATACTTTTGCTCAGTATTTACTGAAGAGAAGATAGGGCAGGGCCCACAGCTCAGCATCATGTACACAGGGGGGACGGAGGTGAGCACTACTCCCTTCACAAAAGAAAGGGTCCTACAAGAGCTTGCTAAGCTCGGGGTGGATAAGGCAATGGGACCTGATGGCATACATCCCAGGGTACTTAAGGAGCTAAAGGTGGAACTAGCAGAGCCATTAGCAGAACTGTTTAGTGAGTCTCTGAGCACAGGAGAGGTCCCAGAAGACTGGAGAAGGGCTCATGTGATCCCACTCTACAAGAGTGGTAGCAGGGAGGAGGCGGGAACTACAGACCAGTCAGTCTTACCTCAGTAGTGGGCAAGATTATGGAAGCACTCCTTAAGGAAAGGATAGTGCAACACCTGGAATCCATAGGGGCACAGGATCCAAGACAGCATGGGTTTACAAAAGGAAGGTCCTGTCAAACTAATCTCATAGATTTCTTTGATTGGGTAACCAGAATGGTGGACCAAGAGGGAGCAGTTGATGTCACCTACCTTGACTTCAGCAAAGCTTTTGACACTGTTCCACATAGAAGATTGATAAATAAGCTGGGTAGGCTCGGGTGGGTCAGAAGTTGGTCAACTGGGTGGCAAACTGGTTGACGGGCAGAAAACAGAGAGTGGTGGTAAATGGTATACAGTCAGAAGAGATGCAAGTCACAAGTGGGGTACCTCAGGGATCAGTCCTGGGGCCAGTCCTCTTCAACATCTTCATTAGTGACCTTGCAGATGGACTAAGGGTAAGGCTTGTCTGTTTGCAGATGACACCAAGATCTGCAACAGAGTAGATGATCCAGATGGGGTGGGCAGAATGAGAAGAGATCTGGATAAACTTGCAAAATGGTCAGAAGAGTGGCAACTGGGATTTAATGCAAAGAAGTGCAAAATCATGCACATAGGGAAGAGAAACCCTGAAGTCACCTATAGGCTGGGAGGGGAGTTGCTAGCAGTCACAAAGGAAGAAAGAGACTTGGGCATCATCATCACTGATGACCTGAAATCATCCAAGCAGACCTCTAAAGCAGTAGGTAAGGCTGGGGGGTGTTAGGGTGTATTAGTAGGGGTATCACAAGTCATAAGAGGAGGTAATAATCCCTCTTTACAAGACACTGGTTAGGCCCATCTGGAGTACTGCGTGCAGTACTGGAGGCCACACCTTCACAAGGACATTAACCAAATTGAGGCAGTCCAGAAAAGGGCAACCAAAATGGTGCAGGGACTGCATCAGAAGACATATGAGGACAGATTAACAGAGCTCAATATGTTTACCCTTGAGCAAAGGATGGAGAGAGGTGATATGATCGAGGCATTCAAACACCTTAAGGGCATTAACAAGGTGAAAGAGTCTAACATGTTTAAATATAAGAAAAAATAGCAGGACAAGAGGACACAGCATGAGATTAGAGGGGGGTAGATTAAGGGGGAATGTGAGGAAATTCTTTTTCACAGAAAGGGTGGTGGATGCATGGAACGGCTTACCACAAGAAGTGGTGGCTATGAATACAGTGCAGAGCTTCAAACAGGTATGGGATAGGCATAAGGGAGCAATACAAATGACTATGAATAGATAGGCCACTGACAGAGCAAAGGCCAATGGCACATTTATAAGGTAGAAAAAGAAATGGGCAGACTGGATGGGCCTTGCGGACCTTATCTGCCATCAACTTCTATGTTTCTATGTTTCTATACTCAGGTCACTGGAAAGGGAAGGCAAAGTGGTCCCCAATGGACAAACAGCTGTGCCTGAAAACAACGTTACTTCAAAATTTTTATTGGGCCATTTTGACCCTCACATTTTAAGAATAGTCTTTTTATGACCCCCTTCTGAACACAACAGGAATCAAGTGTAAAACACTGGCCAAAACATCATTTCACACCACAAGTGTAAAAACACATTTTGGCCAGGATTTGAAAAACAACCACTGTCACATACATGAAGTGGTGAGAAAATTGATACATTGAAAATTTGTTGTCAAAAATATTGAAATTGTTGAATTTATGAGCAAGTATTGAAAAATGTCAACATACTTTCATAATTGTGCTGTTGTTAAAAAGTTTGACCACAAATTTTCACATAGTGTTATGACCCTTCACCCCACCTCATGAACCCAGTAGGTGAAAATGTTTAACCCACCTTGAAGGGTAATTTTGAGGAGCAACTGCAAAATCACCTTTTATGGTGGATTTGAACATTTTCACATACCTTGATCATGAAAAAGGGGTCCTTAAAAGGCCATGTTGAACATTTTGACCATGTTATGAGTGAAAGTTCAAAACACATTACAAATACATTGATGGCATGTACCTTATTTCTTCAGTTACTGTCAAGCATTAATGAAGAATGATGTGTTTCTTGAACAGCAGCAGTGGACCCAAGATAGGTGAGTGAGGGGATGTGGGGTGGTGGGTGCTCAGTGGGGGTCATGGTGGGGTGTGTGGTGGTTGGGGGATTAGGGATCTGAGAGTGACAAGAGATCATGTTTTTCTTTCAGGACATAAAAAAAATAAAATTTTTGTGAACGGTTTTCTTTTTTTAGGGTGACTGACACTGGGGATTGGTCACCCCGTGGTGGTATTTTAATCATCAAGGAAGGGGAACTTTGTAGTCACCAGGGTTTGGGCACTTAAGTGTTGAGATGAATCAAAACCTAAAACAGGGAATGTTTTAACTGGTACTGAGGGGTGGGCACCCTGGTGTTGAACACATGAATGCTTTAGGCTGCAGATGTGACTTATGGTGGTGTTACATGAGGTCCCTGCACCCTAATTGATATCCCAGAGGTACACCGCAGACAGCTAGCATTTACATATATATTGTAGTAACAAATAGGGCTCAGGACATCTACCATAGAAGAGTAGATGTCAGGATATGTATACATATGATTGCTATATGCTTTACTTTCTAATATACACATGTATTTCTTGCTTACAAGATGTTAGGACACTTGTGTCCTTGTAATGTTATGATATATGAGTCAGTATTGCCATCTTCTGATGATTTGTATTACTACATGGCCATGTACCTGAACTGTACTTCTTTATTTCCACAAAGTGATGACTGTAACCAAACTGTATACTGTTTTCTAGGCTGTAGAGACACTTATAATTTAGCCAATAGGACTCATCTCTGTAACTAGAAATGTTTCTACCTTACAGTAACTATGGTAACTATCTTAGGTATATAATGTAAGACATTACATCTTTTACCTCAGAGACCTGGAGACATGAAGATTCCTTAAGGTATAGGGAACACTTAGCATTGGTGCCCAGTTCCTAATGGTAAGAACTGCTTAGGGCAACTGTGATTTTCCTTTTGGTAGTAATAAACAATATTTATTACTCTTATGCAATGCGTCTGTGATTCCTTGCATTCCCATTATTGCCAAGAACCTGAGAGTGAGGGTTTAGACTTCCTGACAATTGACGACTGCATTCAGGCACTATTTGGTGTTTGCAAAGTTTTCACTTGTTGCTTCTACTTTCCCTTTCTAACGGGGACAGAAGGTGTGCACACCCGCATCACCTCTGGCACCTTACTGGGTGTGGTCAATGCCGACTCACCTCACCCCTCTGCAGTTTTGAATTCCAAGCTTACAAGTGCACAGTAGCCCACCTGTGACCTAGTGCACCTGCTCTGGATCAATACACAGCACGGTGCCTTTTCACAGTTTGAGTTTACATTCCCTTCCACCTAATGGCTACTGTATCAAATATCAGCGCAGACTTGATGTCTCAGACTTCCTTGCCACCCATGGAGGATGGGCTGACTTTGGGTAGGCCACAAGTCAATCTGACAACCCCGTACTGGAGATTTCAACCCAGTACACAGATACAAGACAAACAGCCAGAAAGCATGAAGCTAAAAGGCTGTTAGTCGCGGCTCTCTACGCTGCTGCAGAAACCTCTGTAGTGAGGTTTCAAACCCTTGATCTGCAAGTCTCATCTCTTAAACAGGAGATGGGACTGCAGGAAACTGAATGTTTGAAAAGAGAGCAGGATTTGGAGTCTGTGCTCCAAACTCTGTGGAATGAAAAGGATTCACTTTTACATCATTCTGTTCAGGAAAATGAGCAGAAACTTTTTATGTTGAAGGAGGAATGTGAAAGTTTGAGACAGGATAAGAGGCAGGCATTGCAAATGAATAATTTATTGAGGAGAACTAATGATCAGATCCATGATGAGTTAGGAGAGCTTCAGGAAAGATGAACCAGGTATGTAATGATTTAAGTGTGGCTACTAGGGACAATTGTGAATTGAACACCTCGTATAGAGTGTTACAGAAGCAGTTACAGGATGATGTGAATCAGAATGTTGCAAAAAGTAGTCATGAGGATTGTGAATATAAGATGGTGAAACTGCGCCACCAGCGAGAGGTACTGGCTGATCATGTCACGGTGATGGGCAGTGTAGCCCCCATCCTGATGACATCATCTGAGGAGAAGGAGTCAAATGATGACATTTCTCAGTACAATGTCCAGTCACACCCTGCTATGGCCCAGTGACCCCACCCCGCCATCCACAACATGGTGGACCCCGTCACATGACACCACGTCACAACATCATCATTGGCATGATGACCATCATGGGCGATGCCAACATGGCAACCCCCATGATGGGGGGAAGCAGGCCCAGGTCTTGTCCCAATAACACCACCTATCACTGTTATTTCTGTGGATGATAAGGAAGAGATAGAGAAGATGAATGATAATGCCTTAGGCAATGTGACCCTTCCCGGAGAAACAAATGGGTTCTCTGAATGCAGCTTAAGCAGGTGCTACAGGACACTGCTACTCGGGAAGGAATGGTCCACACTGTGGCTGAAGCTGCAGCTCATGCAGCCCTGCAGGGTGCCCAAGACAATCTACCTCCGAACGACCATCCCAGCAATCCCTTACAGATGGCCCACTCTGTTCAGCAAATAGCTGACAGCATTGGTCGGATGAGCCCATCTGATAACCTCAGTTGCCACTTGGAAAAAGTGCATGCTAAATGTGAAATACTTGGTCTTGCTGCAGACTACCAAGTCCAGATCCTACACCAGACCATTGATCCTGGCTTATGGGCAAAACTCCCTGATTCTATCTGACAGGACAACCACGCCACCTTTGATGAAGTTGCTTCTGATCTCATTACCACACACAACCCAGGTGTGGTAGCAGTGATGCTTGCATACCCTGTGAAACAGAATGCGAAGGAAAGTCCAGTGACCTTCCACCAGAAGCTTTGGATGGCCTACCAAGCAGGAAAGAATCTTGCAGGAGAGGCCACTGATGTGGACCTTATTGAATACAAGACCCTGTTCCTTTGGAACATGATCCCTGCAGTGCGAGAGAAGGTAGACCCAACCACCTATCCCACCATGGAGAGGTTTGCCGATATTCTTCGGAAAACAGAGAGGGTTTATCAACTGTACATCCATGATTCTAGCTCTGGATCCAAGAAGATAGCCACTGTGGAATCCATCCCAGAGGCTATAATGCACTACAGCCCATCCCCACAGATGACCAACACCACCAGCAGGCCCAACAACAATCCCAGGGTGGGAACCAGAACTACCACAAAAACAAGAAACATTGGAAAAACAATAAGGTTAAACAACAGAGACCAGGCCCTTCATATAGGGAAATAGCCAATAAGAACCATGGCCTCCAAGATCTTCTTGGGAAAGTGCACTCCATAGCAGACACTGTTCCAGTTTGGGCCCTTGCTGCACTGCAACTGGGAGAGCAGGCCTCCACAGGCTGTGGAGATACCAGAAATCCAGGTTCTCAGGCCCCTACAGGCCTGAACCCAGAAGCAGCTCCTCTTTGTGGATGACTCAAAACTGTGAGCACTGGCAGATGGGCAGGAGGGGAGAGAGGCCCTGCAGGGGGATCTGGATACCCTGGGGGGGTGGACAAGGAAGTGGAGGTTGAAGTTAAATGCAGGGAAATGTAGGGTGCTGCATCTGGGGGTCAGAAACCCAGGACATGCATACACCCTGGGGGGGGACCACACTGCAAGTCACATCAGGCGAGAGGGACTTAGGGATAGTGGTGGACAGCAAAATGGATAACACAGAGAACTGTCGAAGAGCTGTAGCAAAAGCAAATAGGATACTAGGCTGCATAACCAGGGGGATTACCTCAAGGAGGAGGAAGGGGATCCTCCCTCTGTATAATGCCCTTTTTAGGCCACATCTTGACTAGTGTGTGCAGTTCTGGAGATCCCATCTTAAGAGGGACATAGCGCTGCTGGAGAGCATCCAGAGGAGGGCAACCAGGATGATTCAGGGCATGGAGGGTAGGACATATGAGGAGAGACTGGATGAACTCAATATGTACGCATTAGAGGAGAGGAGGGACAGAGGTGACTTGATAGAGACTTTCAAGTATGTAAAGGGGATAAATAAGGGTGGAGTCAGGAAAGTGTTCAGGCTTAAGAAGGGGAGAACTACCAGGGGGCATGAGTGGAAGCTGGAAGGGAGGAAGTACATAGGGGAGTGCAGGAGACATTTCTTCACAGAGAGGGTGGTGGAACCATGGAACACACTGCCCAAGAGTCTGGTGGAAGAGACCACAGTGGAAGGATTCAAGATGGGTTGGGATAGGTACAGGGGGAAGCTGAAGCCAGGGAGGGCCACCTCTGGGACTGGGGGGTGGAGGAGTGAGCTCCCAGTAGGGGGCTAGCTTCCAAGCAGACATGATAGACCATGGGGCCTATTCTGCTGGCTTTTACTATGATATTATGATACTATGATATAGCATCAGTACAGCACGATGAGACGGTTCACAGGAACCAGGCCCAAACGCTCTTTCAAGAGCTTTCCCATACTTCCTCTGGTACAGATTGACAATTACAGGCCCCAGTCCATACTGTAAACAAGCTGGCCTTGGATACAAATGGAAGGCCTTGCATAGAGGCTGAACTTGGGGGCCGCCTACTTACAGTATTGCTAGATACAGGTGCGGCAGTGTCTGTATCGTAGGATGACTAGCAGACTTGGTGGGCCAAGCGGTCCTTATCTGCCGTCAAATTCTATGTTTCTATGTTTCTATGACAACCCAGACACATCACCTTGGTCCACCAGATGGAAGACCAATATGACCGGTGTAGATGGAACTAGGCTACCTGCATATCTCTCCCTGTCACTACCTGTGACACTGGGACACCTGAAGGCATATCATACCTTTCAGATGATGGAACTGCATGATCACCCTAGAATTATCAGAATTGACTTCTTGGCACCACACGGCTGTGTGGTAGACCTGGCCAACATGTTATTGATACAGATTCAGGGACAGTATCAAACTGTCATGATTCCTGACTCACATGTAGTTGCAACAATAGCCACCAATGACAAAGATTAGGTCATAGATTTGTTTAAGGACCGCAAGCTTTTCCCAGAGCTCCTTCCCATCCTACAAAGGCATCATGAAGCATTTGCCACCAACAACCATGATTGTGGCAAAATGCACACTGTCATTGAAGTGACAGACCTAGCCCATGAGAGGCAAAAGCAATACTCTTTTCCATCCGAGGCCTTGCCTTCTCTTAGGGAAACAATAAAATCACTTGTCAAGCAAGGTGTAATCAGGAAATGTGTTTCCACTGTGAATCCCCCAGTGTGGCCTGTGAAAAAACCCATAGGCGCATGGTGACTTACAACTGATTACAGGAGACTAAACCAAGTCACCCCTAGTTGAGCCCAACAGTGACATCAGTACCAGATGTGCTATGACTACTGACCCTGACCAACAATGGTTTAGTGCCCTGGACATCTCCAGTGGTTTCTGGTCACTGCCATTGGCCACCAAGAGTCAATGTAAGTTTGCCTTCACCTTTGAAGGTAGGCAGTACACGTGGACCTGCTTACCACAGGGGTTCCATAACAGCCCCATCCTGTTCCATCTACACATGATGGATGCTCTTGAGGTTTTCTATACCCCAGTGTCTCTTGTAGTATGTGGATGACCTGTTGCTGGCCACAGCCATGCAAGAACAACATCTAGATCTCTTGGATGAATTGCTGACCCTCATTCAGAGGGCAGACCTCAAATATAACCCAGCAAAAGCATAACTGTGCCAGAAAGAGGTACTTTTTCTGGGTCTGAGGATAACAGATAAAGGCAGAAGCCCTACCTGGAAGAAGATACAGGGATTACAGGACTTGCCACTCCCCACCAGTGTGGCCACCCTTAGAAGATTTCTAGGTATGGTAAATTATTCCACAGATTTTATTTGTAATTTTGCTCAGAAGGCCACCCCTCTCTATGAACTACTGAAAAAGGATGTTCCCAGGACTTGGGGCCCCATACATACCCAAGCTGTGACATCACTGAAGCAGACCCTGGCCTCAGCTCCAGCTTTGATCAACCCCAATCCAGCCTTGCCATTCCATCTGGAGTCTGCCACCCCTGACATTGCTATGTCTGCCGTCTTGGCCCAGAAGGTCCATGGCACCCTAAGACCCATTGCATATGCATCACAGCTCTTGACCCCAGTGGAACAAAAGTACAGCCTTTGTGTAAGGAACCTTCTGGCTACTTACTGGGCTGTCAAGCACTTTTTGTACAGTATATCACTGGATACTCCCCCCTGATCATCAATGCAAATCACACCCCAACAAGCTTCCTATTATCAGACAGAGTAAAGGATGAATCAGTCTCTAATACCAGACTGATACACTAGTCTCTCCTTCTCCAGGATAGAGACATCAAGGTTCACCCAACCAAAATGCCATCCATGCCGGCACATGGCCTCCTTTTCCAAGGAGAACCACATGACTGTACACTGCAGCCACCTGATCTACCAGATCCAGACCATTTCCTTCCTGCTACACCACAATTACTTGAGAGCATTTCATTATGTCATGTTTTTACACACAGATCAGCTTCCTATTATCAGAGAGAACAGATAGAAGGAATGGGCATATTTGTGGTTTACCCTTTTGGTAACACTATTAAAATTTCCAGATGTTGCAGTGTAGCATCATCACAGTATGCAGAGATGGCAGTGGTGGCCTGTGCTCTCGAGTTCATCCAGCATGGAACCGAGAATACCATCATTTTTATGGACGCTAACTGGGTTTGTTGTTCTCTTACAGAGTTTCTCCCTTTCTGCCAGAAGAATTCCTTTACCTCTTCTGATGACACCCCAGTGAAACACAAGGAACTGGTAATATACATTGATTCACTGGCACAGAAGTTTACACACAAACTCTATGTACACAAGGTTAAGGCCCACTCCATACATGACCCCTATCATGCCTTCAGTGGCACTGCTGACACCCTTGCTAAGGAAGGGGCCGGGGGGGACATCTGGATGATGGACCATCCACAAGCCAGAGCAGCTGTGCATATTGCAGCTGTCGGAAGAAACCTGAACCCTTCTCCCCCCCCTTGGATTTGTCAGAAGCCCAGCATGCTAACTCTGAACTCAAGGATGTGTTCAGATTACTGGACAAAGGTATCGAGAAGAATCTACCTGCCCATAACCCATACTGAAGGCATGAAGGTAAGTTATACTTGTCCCCAGATGACAAGCTCATTTGGTACAAATGACACCACCACAAAATTTTGGGTGGTCCCTCATCATCTTAGATCTGAATTTCTGCACCAAGTGCATGACAGCCCCACTGGTGGACACCAGGGAGTGGAAAACATACTTCAGAGGCTCAAGACCACCGTGTGGTGGCTTAGTGTCACCAAGGATGTCAAACAGTACATAGATAACTGTCTTGTTTATGTGCAAAACAACCTTATCACTACCAAAAGAAATGCCAAGCTAATACCACAAAGGCATTTTGGCCCTTAGGGCATGCTTTATAGATTGATTTTATTAGTCACCTCACCAATACCAGTAGAAACAACAAATACACCCTTGTGGTAATTAATATTTTCTCTAAGTGGGTTGAGGCTTTCTCCACTAAGACATGCACTGCAAAAGTCACTGCCAAAATCATGGTGGAACAGATTTTCTCCAAGTGGGGCCTACCTCTTAAAGTAGACTCTGACAAAGGAACCAGTTTTCCATGTGAGTTGATGAAACAAGCCCTTGAACTCCTTGCAGTTCAAAAAAAGTTCCACATATCATACCACCCACAATCATCAGGTCAAGTAGAGAGGGCCACCAGATGGATTAAGCAAATGCTTTACAAATTTATTGAGGACAATCCCAAAGATTGGGATTCCCTACTGACATTACTCCTTAGGGCAATTAGGGGCATACCCTCAGCCACCACTCAGTTGACACCCTTTGAGGTGATGACTGGCAGAAGTATGAGATTACCTGAACACCTGTTGTTTGACCTGCACACTCCCACCGCAGATCATGTCTCTGTAGATCAATACGTAGAAAAGTTTAGAAAAGACCCAATACACACTCATTTGCATGCTGCAAACTGTATAGGCAAAGCCCAATACCAGTCCAAAATTCAGTTTGATAAGCACGCACAAGATGTGGATTGGCAAGTTTGAAATCACGTAATGGTTCTCAGATTTGCGCATCCAACACACTCTTTCTCCAACAAGTGGGAAGGACCCTACCCAATCATCAACAAACTCATTCCAGCAGTCTAGCAAATTAGACTCATGCAAAGCAACAAACTGACTGACAATGTCTACGATCAAAGCACATTTGCAGAAGTTTGAAGCTGGTATGATCCATGACATCATACCCCATTATTGTATGGTGTGGATGGACTTATTCAGGAAGAAAGATACACTGTATATAACAAGCGTGATATTGCAAAGGCATTTTCAGATTCTAAAGAAAAGGTTAATGCCCTTATTGCCTAGAACAATAAGGAGGCAGATAAGTAATACATTGCTGATGAAATTGTATGCTCTGCCCATGGGTCATACATTATCACTACCATCAACAATCTCTTCCATGATCTGGAATCCGGAAGAATCCCAGACATCATACATGATAGATGTATCTCCAAATTGTACTGTCTTTGCTACAAATCCCCTAACTGTGTTGCCATGTGTATGCTACAATCTGTTTCTATTCCTGTTTCTACTGCTAGGAATTTGGGATTTGTGACCAAGCACCCTAATACTGGTCCTTGCTTCACTTCTAAGAAATGTTCCATTAAGGATACTATGTTTGTGTCTTTACTGTTTCTTTACCATGTTTTGATCCCAATACAGCTATATTTGATAAACTATCATCCATACACTGCATTGAGCACCTTGATGAAGACATCTACGGAGAACACCTCAACTTGCCACCTCTTCTGGTTTTCCATCCTCTTCTGGATGCATGGGTCTCCCCGCACATGGGCTGTTGTGCTAACAAAGGGTATATTTACTTGTGTCGATGTGACGTAAACCTGTATGTGGATATTCCCCTCACAGTATCGATTGGTCTGTTTCCATGGACGATGACATCACCACCAATGGCAAAGAATACCAGGACTCAACATCTGCTCCAGACGTTTCTCAGTTGTCTCAGTCTTACTGGAAGGAGGTTCATCACCTGTCAACAGAGATTTCCAACCAGACTTACATTTGCCCAGTTCACCTGCAAAAGTGGAGACTACCTACTGTGAAAATGCAATATAATTTGGAAGGTGAATTTTGTGTGGTAACTAATTTTTAGCAATTAACTCATGGCAACGAGATATGTGTTATTAATGAACCCAATTTTTGTTTTGTTCCTCACCAGACAGCTATTATTGGGCACACAGTTATCACCCCAGTTCCCCTTGTGGAACCAGATATCATTGGTGGTAACCCTGATTATCTTCTTAGTATTTCAGAGTATTTACCTTACTTTAATGTACACATTGATTCTTTGACTTTAACATTGAAGTCACTTTTAGACAGGAAAGACACCCACTTCATCCACATCAGCAATAATATGAAGAAAGCAAATAAGGCAATATTTGTTTATTAATGATGGTGATTTTAATAGTGCACTTACTAATACTTGGTTATAGATAACCTTTAAAGATTTTTTTATTATACAAGCATTGTTGGTATTTTTCCTTATCATTATGCTTTGCTGCATCTGGCGCACACTCCTCCAACATTGTGAGCAGCTGGAGTTCCTTTACAAGGCTCATGTGTTGGGTCTGTAAATGACACCTGCTGTCTCTCCACTTCCCTTTTGTTTGTGGTGCCCCTTCTGAGGCAACAAGGGGGAGAATGTTACAAGACCGGCACCCTAATTGATTCCCCAGAGGTACACGGCAGACAGCTAGCATTTATGTATATGTTATCTTTATATGTTATGCACTTCTCCTCTTCTATTATCCCCTCAAGTTAACTTCTCAATTCCCTTATTAGTAGTGAAAATGGTTATTCTGTCATGTCTTTTTCTTCCTTAAAGCAAACGGTGGAGCAATTTAGTTATTGTGTGGCTCCATATTAGCAAATTTTTTGCAACCTGCTTGTAAACTTTTGTAAATGACTTTTGTTGAACCTATATTTGTGTACCACTCCATGTTAACTAACACCTGCTTGTAAATTGTTGTAAATGAATTTTATTGTACCTGTATCTGGAATGTCTTTCTTGTATTATTGTTTTGTATCCTCCCGGGTCGTGCCTGAAAATAGTCATTGCAAAGCTAGTGCACTTACCTGGTTAACAAAAACTAAATAAATAAAAATAAAATACTAACATATAGGGCTAAGAACATCTACCTTACAGGAGTAGATGTCAGGATATGTATGCATGTGATTGTTATATGCTTTACTTTCTAATATACACATGTATATCTTGCTTACAAGATGTTAGGACACGTGTGTCCTTGTAACTTTATGATATACGAGTCGGCATTGTCATCTTCTGATAATTTGTATTACTACACAGCCATGTACATGAACTGTACTTCTTTGTTTCCACAAAGTGATGACTATAACAAAATTGTATAATGTTATCTAGGACTGTGGAGCCACTGCTAATTTAGCCAATAGGGCTCATCTCTGTAACTAGAAATTTTTCTACCTTACAATAACTATGGTAACTATCTTGGGTATATAATGTAAAACATTACATCTTTTACCTTGGAGACCTGGAGACATGGAGATTCCTTGAGGTATAGGGAATGCTTAGCATTGGTTCCCAGTTCCTAATTGTAAGAATTGCTTAGGGCAACTGTGAGTTTTCTTTTGGTTGTAATAAGCAAGATTTATTACTCTTATGCAACGTGTCTGTGATTCCTTGCATTCCCATTATTTCCAAGAACCTGAGAGGGAGGGTTTAGACCTCCTGACAGTGGCCAGAGGGCCTTTTGCAGCAAGAACAATTCTGGCCAACAGACATGGATGCTGTTTGCAGATGTTAGAATAGCCCTGCTCAGTCAGACACAAAAGCATTTTCATGAAATGACCACCTAAAGAAATATGGTAATAAAAAATCAGTTATCCTTGGACTGTTCAGTTTTTGAACTGAGCATGCCCCATTAACCGGGCAGGTTAGGGACCTAAAAAGCACAAAAGCACATACATTGGGGCAAACTCTATCAAACCTGTAACTTTCAGGTTTTAAATCCTCCCAGTTTTTTAGTTAGAAGTGAGCAAATAAAAGTCTTAATTTATGTAATTTGTACATTTGTTGCACCCCAATAAAGTTGCTCCTGCTAAACTGATTCCAATGAAATGTTTGGGATATAGAGATCCTGTCACCAAGTCTGTGCCTTCCAAACTTGAGGTAAATCAGTTGACAGGGCTGTTATTAAGGTGCAAAACTTTGGCGTTATCATTAAAATGCTTACTCAACACTTATATACAGGCACTGCTGTGCTTGTATAAGATATTATAGGGGCACGGACACACACCTGTATTTAGGGTTGTACTGTCAGCTCTATGTTAAACCCTAAATGTTGCAGTTCAATAACTTTGTACCTGTTCAACAGATTTGTTTGTGATTTTGCATGCTTGGTGTTGGGGGTAGATCTCTTGATGTGCCAAGTTTCATTTCGATCAGATGTGCAGATTCCAAGATATGGATATAGTACAAAAAGTTATTTTTTCAGGATTTATTTCCTATTGGTTTGCTAGCATTTTTGTCAATCTAGCTAGTGCCCAGACGGTTTGGAATTTTGGCCGGCTGCTTTCAGGTAGAAGGGGACTGGCCCACAGATGTGCATTTTGCTTGTTTGGTGAAAAAATATGAAGCTGTTCAAAAGTAATTTAATTTTCAAATTTTGAATAATTGGTTCTGAGCATGCTCAGTAATAAAAACTTAAAAATAGTTCTATGAAAAAAAATATTTTCTTTTGTATTGACATCATCCTTTATTGTGAGGAAAAATTCCTTTTTTGTTTACTGCCATCTTGTTTTCAGTTTTCGCCACAAACTCAAATTTAGAAAGCCACCAAAAAGACATCCTGAAGTGCAAGCAACACATGTATATTGTTTATCTGGACCCCATTAGCTAGATGATACACTTAACTGTTGGATAAATGGCATGAAATAGATTTCTTAAACATTAAAAATTATATTTTGTGGACTTGCTTTTATGAAAACAAAATTTTTTTTTTGTATATACCTGATGCTTCCTGACCCCCATAATGTGTTCCTTCTATACCAAGTACCCTAGCACACACACTGTTTTGAATTTTTGTCTGGCATTTTCAGAATAAAAAGGGGCTAAGGCACAAATGTGCCTTTTGCTTATTTGTTAAAAAAATATTAATCCCTTCTGAAGTTATTTATGTTTGTTTTAAGTTTATAAATCTTTCTGTGGGACTCATGATAAAAAAAAATATTCTTTTTTTGTATGAGTCACAAAAAAAATTATCTTTTGTGAGGAAAAAATTATTTTTCATGAGCCGGAATCTTTTCCCTGGTGTCTAGTGGCACTCCCCACCCTCTGAATACCACTCACCTAATTATTTATTATTCCCCTGGTGTCTAATGGTGCCCCACCCTCCGGTCATCACCCCATAATTGTTTGTTTAAATCCCTGGTGTCTAGTGGCAACCCATACTCTGATTGTAATCCCCATATATAAATTATATTTTCCTGGTGTCTAGTGGTGCCCCCACCCTCTAATTGCCCTCCCCATATTTTTTAGTCTCTAGTGGTGCCCCCACCCTCCAGTCACTGCTCTCCTAATTAGTTATCATTTCCTTGGTGTCTAGTGGTGCCCCATCCTCTGACCATCACCCCTATAAATATTTTTTTTTTATTTCTTGGTGTCTACTGGCACCCCCCCACACCCTCCCATTGCCATTCCTGTAATATATTTTATTTTCCCTGGTGTCCAGTGGCACCTGCACACTACAATTGCTCTCCTTGTAATAGTTTGTTTAGTTCCTCGTGTCAAGTGTCACCCCCCCACTCTTCCATCTCCTATCCTTTTCTTTATGTCCCTATAGTAAAAAAACAGTCCCTTCATTTTTTAATTGTAAAAAAAGATCCCTCACTGATCTGCCCCCACCTCAACCTCCCAATTAGTATGCATCATCTCTCACCCCCACACCACCCATACACCCTCACTCAGCTGAACAAGTTATAGAATGAGGATCCACTCCTTGATTTAGCACACATCTTGCTGTTGGAACTGCCAACTGCAAAATGAGAAACTAAAGTACAGTAAATGTGGTTCAATGTATTTCAATGCCGTTTTCAACTCTGAGGGATAACTTGGCTATTTTTGCATATTTTGAGCTCAGATTTTCACCATGGCCTTTTTGGGACCCACCTCATGGACAACGTTGGTGAAATTATGCATATCCAGCCAGAAAGATGATTTGGCAGTCGCTTGTCAAAATCACATTTTGGGCAGAACTTGAAAATGTCCACTGCCCTTGTTCATTAGGTGGGTCATAAGAGGCCTATGCTGAAAATCTGGGGTCAAAATATGTAAAAATACCAAAGTTATGAGCATACATTGAAATTTTGCTGCACTCCTTGGTATCTTTGACCAGTTTAAATATTGTGACTAAAACTTTTCCACATAGCCATCTTTTTTAGCCAGCTCATGAACATGACTGTAGTAATTTTTCAAACCCTGGCCAAACTGTGTTTTTGCACCTGTGGCATGCAATGGCATTGCAGTGGTGTGGAATCATGTTTTGGGGGGATTTCAAAATTTTCATTACTGGGTTCATGAGCTGGAGATGATAAGAAGGCTATGCTGCCAATTTCATTCCTGTTTTCATATGGGCCCTGTGCTTCTACAGCAATATATATGTATGCAGCCAAGGAGGAACTGGAGCACAGGGCCTGGAAGGCCCTGCACTCCCACAGACAAATGAGGATACAATTATACTATTTCAAAAAGTAAGGAAATTATTTGCAAAAACTTTGTTAGTGCATTAGTAAGGATTGAAGCAATAAAAGTAGGGAAATGTGTTGTTAGGGCTTCCAACCCGAACACCCCACCCCCACTCTTTAGGCAACAACAGGCATGGGGTGTGCCTTGGGGATGTCAACCCTAATGCTTATCTCATTGCATGAGTGAATAGCTGAGATGGGAAAATTATTTGAGAATGGAGTGAGTGTTAGGGATGACAACCCCAAGGCTCATACCATGCCTGTTGCTGGCTGCAGGGTGGGGGTGGGGTGTTACAATTGAAAACCCTAATGCCACATTTCCCTACTGTTGTTGCTAGAACCCTAACTAGTGTATTAATAAGTGCTGGTTGGGGGAGCAGTGTGGTGTGATGATTTATCTACTTTGTGGATAAACATCGATGATGTGTCTACTGTGTGGATAAATAGAATTTATCCTATGGGTGTGGATATAAATGGATTTATATAATGTTTTTTTTATCTCACTTCTTCTATATCAATGAGGGATATGTGATGGCCAGTCATTGAATACAAGATTTATCTGAACAAGTGGAGAGTGACCTCGGTTAACCTGATGAGTGGCAGAACATAGTGGGGCCATATGTGACAATTCTTGAGGTCACTGTCCATGAGTTCAGATAAATAGTGTATTCAGCAACTGGCCATCATGTATTTTATTTTTGCAATAGATCTGCTTTTGTATGTGTTGTTTTTTAGTTTAGATTTTTTAATTTGTTTTATTATTTATAAAATTGTGTGGGATTTTATTGTCTTGAAGTTTCTTTCCATTGAGTGTGGTCACCGTTGCTGTAGCCGTTTCCATGGATGCATTGTCATGATGTCTGTGCTGGTGCTGGAACATCTGATCTAATTGATGGTTGTAGTGAAAAAGTTTGAAAATCTTGGCCAATATATCACACATTTTAGCGAGCGGGGACTGGGAGAGTTTTTGCGGTAAAGTAATTGAAGTATCATTTCATTTGTTTTTAATTTTGTGGCTGTATTTGGAAAATATAACATTTCTGTTTTTCACAGAGCAGGATGGCTGCTGCAATAGGATGCTGATATAGGACATGGAGGCCAGGGTCTGATTTGGAATGGAATATGGGGGAGAGGTAATGTTGAGAAAATTAAAAGCAGAGCAAAACTTCTGTTATTTATTTGTGCAGGCTGGTATATAGGCAGTGCTCATTTTATTTCTCTGTTGAGTAGTGGAGAATCTGATTTGTCAGTGTGGCTGGACAATGTGTGAGCAGGCAGTGTGTATGAAAGCTGAGCAGAGGCAAATACGGAGCAGAGTTTTTTTTTTTAAATAAATACAGAAAGTGAGCATCTGCAGTATGATAAGAGTGTAGGGTTTGTGGTGAATGGGGAAGTAGTGTGAGTGAAAATAGCTTTGTTATTACTGCATTAGTTTGAGTTGTGCTAGAGTTTCTTGCCTATGTGTTGTCTCACGTTAGATTTAAAAGAGAACTACAGACTGCAGTCCAAGAATGCATTAAGTGCTAGCTGTCGGGAGCCAAGGGTTGTGTACGATGATGTATCTAATGTAATATATATAGAGGTACCAATATGCTACTTGAGAGACAAGGTGTGACATTCAAGTTCCAAAATTTGTTTGGGCCAATTGTCATAACCATATCATATTTACATTGGGTACATGTGGTAGTATTGCAGTCTGCAGTATTAAGATAGTTTATAGTTCAGAGGTCCTAAAAAATGAGATTAAAAGTTCCCACAAGGCCAACGTAATGTGAGTAACATCGTATCCTTGACAGCAAATTTGCCATATTATCAAACATATATTTTTTTGATATTATTATGTCTATGGTATCTTTTTAGGCAGCATAATATTTAACGTTTCATTTTTTTATCATAAACATAACTTTTTGGTAATTATGCCACAATATGTTTCCTGATCACAGTATGCCCAAATCTGGACATATTCAAGTTTACCTACCACAGTCATGTCCTTGATTTTTTAGCCCATTGTTTTTTTGCACAACTATTTTACCCTCATAAGAAAAGACAGAAACCATTAAATTTTCAGCAAGTGAATTATACTTTATTTATAAGGGTTTTTTCCACAGGATGTCATGTGAGTAACATAGACTCCACAGGACATCATGTAAGTAACACAGACACAACACAAGAAGTCACATGAGTAACATGGACACAGTAGTATTAGTGTCATACCAAATGTCTCACTAAGTCATACCAAAAGTTATTGCTAATGTTCATCCAAAACATTATTGTCTTACTATGGATATTTGGTATAACATTTTTTGAACATTTTGAAGATTGTACTGTACTCTCAATATTACATTGACTTAAAATATTCACAAATGTTTTATGTTACACAGTGTAGTACAGTGTAGTATGGACTGAATCTCACCTGGTCTGTCTATTACACATACCAGCTGGTCCCAAGCCTACAATAAGAGAAAGGGAAACCAACCTATATCTCTAGTAGATGAATGGGGGTGTTTGGGATTAATGCATTCCCATACTGCTGGTGATATTCAAGGCTGAAGGCAAAATATTGGAAGTGTATTAATGACTTATAACATGGGGTAGATAAAGACAGGTGAGTGGTAAACAGCCATCAGGTAACATTGATTATGACACAATATACAATAACTAGTGGTGAGCCACCCCATCAAGAGATCAGGCTGTGTTTCTGTTCTGATCTTGTTATAGTGCCAAAATTGCAGTCGTTGGAGCAGCCATTACTATCCCTGCTTAGTGAGTGAGAGTTGAGGCCTGTCATGTAGTCTCAGGCAGTGCAGCAACAGTGGCTGCAGTGTTCAAAGTTTGTAGTCTTGCTTCTTACCCACCCACACACCCTAAGGATCATTGCAGCAAAACCAAATTTCTTGTCTCTCTCAATCTCTCTATGATGGGGACAGCACAGCGAACAGGTGCCAGCTTGGCATCCATTAAAACAACCCGAGTGAGTGATCGGGAGTGTGGCATATGGCATTTCCTTGTTGTATGTGGGACTTCCAAGAGGACAGAGAGAGATGCACCATAACATTTTATTCAACAGCAGTACCTCTGTTCTCTGTGGACATGTCCTGTACCACAATGGTTGCCCTCACTGTGATCCCACATTAGATCACAGAAAGATAGTAAGAATGTTGGGAGTGCCTGTCTGTGTATGGTACCAAGGAATCTGACAGCAAACAGTACTTGTTCATACATTACTCTGTCCATGATCACATAAAAAAACAGACTACAGGACACGTGCTCAGTGTACCAGATGGGTTTAGCCTGTGTCTTGTTTTCCCTCTGTATCCCATGTGCAGTACACAGAAGTACCACACAGCAACATCCACTCCTCACAGACAAAAGGAAAATCTACAGACTGTATGTCTGCTGCTCTGCCACTGTCAGTGTCACTTTACATGGTGACAGTGAGAGACCCACTGCAATGCAGGAGCAGCAAACTTCATCTGCGTGAGTGAGCAGCAAATTGCCAGCAGTCCCGATTCCACTGCTGACTGTGTCTATCTTAACTCTGTGCCATTGGGAGAGGGAGAGATGCACAGCAAGGGGGAGCCAGCAGGAGCCAGGAACAGCATTAAATGAAACTTGACTTAGAGAACTTGTCTCTTTTGCTGTCTCTGTGCCAGTGAGATTCAAGTGCCAATGTGATAAGCTTGTCCAGAGAGTGACGTATGTGGTCCCCATGGTCATTTTTCTGTCGCACAGCCACATTGACAGGTACATCCCATAGCTGTGGCATTAAGTCAGATGGAACTGTGTGAAGAGAGGGAGATCCCCCCAATGTCATGCTCTGAAAGTGAGCCTTATGCTGGCAGATAGAGAAACAGAGTGCCAGCAAGACCTCTAGGCTCTGAGTCCCGTTAGTTGCCATTTCTTAATTGGTAGAATACAGTCTAGTAGACTGTGTGACTGCACTGCTGGGGAAAATGGTTACTTGCTTGCCATGCATTAATGTAACCACAGACAGAGAGATAGAGCAGCTAAGCCAGTGGGGGTACAGACACCTTGTCTGTACCACAAGAGGCAGCTTCATGTTTTGCACTTCAGAGCTAATATACTGTCTCAGAAAGCATATCATGCACAATAAATGTCAGAGAAAGCATAGCAACACATTCTTTCTGACATTTGTATGTGCATGACAGCAGTTTTGTTGGGAATATTTTTCTAGGAAGCAGAATACAATAATTTGTTTGCCTTTTGTAAAAGGAGAAAAAATATTCATGTTGTTTTCTTCTTGTTTTGTAGTGCACCCTCTGGTATAAGTGTAGTAGCCCACTCCAGGGTGTGCGGTTATTAGAGATTAATCAACACTATGGAAGTTGTGAGGACACTCAGCCAGCAGCCTTGTGCCTCACAACGCACTCCTGGTATTGATTAATCCCTAATAACTGCACACCCTGGAGTGGGTTACTGCCTACTAATAGAACTATGCCCTTGAGTGGGTTGCTTCAATCTTAAAATGTGTTTTAAGAAATGAAAATGAAATGAAAAACTGACTTCAGGGGCAAGATCTTCTAAAGATTGCTCATGTGCAAAGCCTAGTTTTTGTGCCCAAACCCAGATTTGTGCAGATGTCCATATTCCAAAGCCCTTTCATCATGGGCAAACAAAGTATATGCCCAGGAGATTTTCTGAGGTTGGCACAATACAAATAAAAGGTCAGGGACCTGAAATCTGGTGAAGTCCTGTAATCATGTGTGCCAGGTCATTTTGCATGGTCCCCTTGTATGGCGCAGATATACACAATTATCCCAGTTACTAATGATGCCATCCCCCTGATCACAGCCACAACTGAAGACACAACCCCTTTCTGTTGTCAAATGGTACCCTCCATGGTCCCCTCACTCACTGTGTCCACAGCACGGTCCTGCAGGTGCATATGGCAACCAGCGCATTTTGGGGGATGCGCACTTTTAGGCTTCTTCAACTACTATGGTGAATGTCGGTAATTGTTTAGTATGCCATGCTAGGACCTCAGCCTATCATGCAGCACATGGCATACCAAATAATTACTGTGATTCACTGCAACAGCAAAGTAAGCCTACAAGTGCACATCAAAACCTGAATGCAAAAAAAAAAAAAACAGAACAAAGGGTAACACTTTGGCAGTCATTGACAGCAATCATCCCAGTAAGGAAAAACAGTATTTTACTTCACTTGTAGTACCATGGAAGCCATTTTAGGCATACCATGCAGCACATGGCCCAGTTACTGAGATATGCTGCAACAGCAGCCAAATGAGTCTAAAAGTGCACAAAAACAATGAGCAGGGTTAATGCTGGTGGCAACTGCAACCTGGTTACCACCAGTTACAATAATTTTATATCCATTGTTGGTGTTTGTGCCCATTTACGCTCATTTTGTTATTGCAGTGAATCTCACTAATTGTTTAATGTGCCATGTTAGACTCTCAGCCTAACATGCGGCACGTGGCACACTTGATGTTTATGGAGATTCACTGCAACAGCAAAAGGAGGCCAAAGTGTGCAAAAAGACACAAGTGATGCAAAATTGTTAGAAACAATGGTGCCACTTTGGCAGTCACTGCCAGAAAACTCTCTAGTGGAAAAAAAAAACAGTATTTTCCATCACTTGTACTAGCACTGGAGCCATGTTAAGTCCACATGCAAGACATGGCCCAAACAATTACTGAAATACACAGCAACAGCTAAACAAGCCTAAACGTACACAAAACAATGAAAATTATGTATAATTACTGCACTAGAGAGTGACTGGGTGGCAGCACCACGTGTATCTCTCCTAGTAAGAGAACATTTCTTTACATCACATTTACTACCACATATGCCATCCTAGACCACAGGGCACACCAAACAATTACTTTTACTTCCCATATTTTACATTCCCTAGTAGACATTAACACACACTGAAACTCAGAATCATGGTATACAATGTGATTTTTATTTTGTTTCTTTTTTTTTCTTTTTGCTTCTTTAAACTCCATTTAATCTTTGTGCCATTATGCTCCTACTGCCTTTCTATTAAAGCCCCTTGTAAGCACATTTATGTTTTAAGCCCATGACCACCCCAACACCACCATCAGACTTTACTCATGAGCAGTATTTTAAGTGTACAGTATATCATGTCCTGTTTCAATTTCATGTCAATTTAGTATCATTGAATGGTACTGTACTGTATATAGGACAGAAAAAAACAATGTACCATATTATAAGACCCCCACACCCCAACCCAAAGGACCATAGAGGACTGCACAGAGAAAAATAAATATGATATTAACCAGGATTTCTTTTTAAGTTTAGCAGATAAGCAGGTAGTTTAAAAGTAGTTCTGCTGTTCTGATGCCTGCCACACAACATAAGCCCCTAAAGAGATGAAGTCTACACAAACTGAGCACCTGCAGAGACCAGGTCCTATTCATTTACTCCCCCAGTACTGCATGTACTTTATTTCTTATTACAGAACTCTCCAAACAGTAGTTTTGGTGCTCTGATGCCTAATACAAAATGAGCCCCAGCACTAACCAGGTCCAATTGATATACTCCCCAAAACTGCAGTTTTTTTTTGTCCAGAACAGAACAAACTATTTAGCAGTAATAACATTAAAGGAGCCCCTGATAGAGAGTATGATCACACAAAATGCCCCCCTGCAGGGACCCGGCTATACAAAATGATCCCTATGTAGAGACTTGGTCTATAGAATAGGTACACATGTATAATCACTTAATCTAGGAAACCTGCAGTTGTTCAACTTTAAACTGCTTTATAATCAACTCTCTCTGCCACTACCCCACCCTTCAACCCCTGAGTCCAGCATCTTGGGCCAATGAGGCAAGGTCCAACTACATGTCTGTGTTTCTCAAAAAGCAAATATGTATCTTTACAATCTGCAGACATTTGACACACTGGAGAACAAAAGAACAGCTGAGGTGCACAAAGAATAGCCTACTGTAGTGCCCGTAATGTGCATGACATATCTTGTCCAGAATGTAGGTGGCAGTAAAAAGAATGCAGAATCACCAGCTCCACAGCTTTAAAGAGCCATGGGGTGATAACTGATGGTGTCAGCATGCATTTATGTTTCTCAACATTCTGGGCCAGTGGAGGAACCGATAGTAATGTGGGTCAAAAAGGGACACGAAAATAGCATGCCATGGGAAAAGGGAATTTTCTAAATAAACGAGTTATGACAAATTGCAAGGTTTTGGCAGCATGTCATTAACAAAAAGAAGGTCACCAAATACAGTAAAGCTTTTGGACTACAGTCGATGCAAATTAAAGGCACAGTCTGCTTAGGATGAGGTACTAGATGGACACCACATGTTATGAATGTTACATCTGTATAAAATGATTTAATAAAAGGCAAAATCTTTTATTCTGTACAGGGGGTTCTTGGGGGAGGCTAAAATGAAGTAATTAAATGACAGATTAACAACAGTTGAGTTTCTAGGGCACAATAAAGAGCTGTATTTAAATACTTAAATTGGAATTGGAAGCGATGTCACAAAATGAAGCCCTATTTGAAAGGGTAAATAGATGTTTGTGGTATAACTGAAAGAACACAGTGGAACCAAACTGGTTCATGTTATGTTTAATATCTCTCCTACTGTGGCACTACAAATTAAGGGTGTGATGTGAACCTTTTAACAATTCAGCAAAATGTTACAGGGTGTCAATGTGCAGTAGGTATGAGTCTCTCGAATACTGTATTCATACCTATATATATATATATATATTTCAAAAAAACTTAATTAATGCACTAGTTAAGGTTAAAGCAACAAAAGTAGGGAAATGTGTCATTAGGCTTTCCAGCCCTATCACCCCATAACACCCCACGCCCACCCTGCAGGCAGCAACAGGAAAAAATATTCTGGTTTCATCTATCTTGCATCTTTGCCAATCAGGTGTGTGGTGTGCCTTGGGATTGTAAACACTAATGCTCACCCCATTCCATCAGTAAATAAGCTGAGATGGGTACAGCATATGAGAATGGAGTAAGCATTAGGGTTGACAACCCCAAGCTACACCACATGCATAATGTATGAGAGGAAAGGCAGGTGAAACCAAAATGTTTTCCTGTTACTGCCTACAGGAATAAATGAATGTTGAGTTAAGCCTAACACCAAATTTCCTACTTTTGTCACTTTAACCCTAACTAGTGCATTAGCAAAGTTTTTTGCAATGAATTTCCTAACATTTTGAGATAGTATAATCATATTCTTAGTTGCCTGTAGGAAAATAGGGCCCGGAAGGCCCTGCTCTACCATCTCTCCATACATGCATAAATGTTTGTTGTTGTGGGGTCCATGCACTTCCATTTGTAGAACAACAGCAACCAAATTGCCAGCATAGCCTTCTTATTACTCAACCTCATGAAACCCATACTGAGAATTTTCAAATCCCTGCTGAAACATCATTCTGTGGCATGGCAATGTCATTCCATGCTACCGGTGCAAAAACACATTTTTACCAGCATCTGAAAAATGATAGCTATCACATTCATGAGGTACTGTAAAATATTGTCTATATTGAAAATGTGGGGTCAAAATATTAAAAATTAGCAAAGTTATGAGCGAGCATAGTAAAATTTCAGTGTAAGCTCATAACTTTGTTATTTTAACAGATTTAGATCTCAAATATTCAGCATAGCCTTCTTATGTCCCCACCTCATAAACAAGAGTGGTGAAGATTTTTAAATAGTGCCTGACAGGTGATTTGTCAAGTGACCGTGAAATCACCTTTCTGGGTGGATTTGTGTATTTTGACCTTCATTGTTCATGAGGTGGGGTGTCAAAAAGACCATGTTGAAAATTTGGCATCACAATATACAACAATGGCCATGTTATGCATCAAAGTTCAAAACCCCACTGAAATTCACTGAAGGTCATTTACCTTACTTTCTCATATTGCAGTCGGTGGTTCCAGCAGCAAGACCTATCTTCAAACTGAAAGTGTATCTTCACCCTGTGACCTATTTAGGTGAGAGAGGGTGTGTGGTGGTGTACAGGGGAGTGTGGGGTGGTGGATGCTGAGTGGGAGGTGAAGGTGGGGATGGGTCTGATCAGTAAGAGACCATTTTCTTTGTTGCAGGTTTTAAAAAAAAATTGAGACTGTTTTCTTTATTTCAGGCACAAACAGCAATCCGAAGAGTGGGGGTTGGGGGCTGCCACTAGACACTAGGGAATATATTTTATTACAGAAACAGTGATCAGAAGGATGGGGGAGTGACACTAGACACCAGGGCATATACAGTATTTAATTACAGGGATGGCAATCAGAATTGGGGGGTGACACTAGACACAAGGGAAATTATGTTATTACATGAACGGTGATCAGAAGGGTGGGGGGTGCCAGTAGACACCAGAGAAATTATTTTATTATGGGGACAGTGATCAGAGAAGGTGGGGAGTGCCACTAGACACTAGAGAAACAAATAATTTTGGGGGACAGTGATTGGGGAGGGGGTGCTACTAGACAGGATTGAAGCAAACAGTATTACAGCATTGGGACAGTGACTGGGGTGGGAGGGTATCACTTGACACCAGGGAAACAAACAGTATTACAGAGACAATGATCCCTTCTTATTACAGTTTCAACACATAGACTAATCTATGACTGAGTCATTAAACAGTCTGATATGTGAGCAGTCACTGAGCGTAAACTGTGTTCACAGAATGACAGTTTGCCTTCATCTATCAGCTAGAGCGAGCATGGGAGTAATAAACATAATTTTTACAGCTGCATACTGGAAGCACTATGCTGACTTACTGCTGACCAAAACACAGCACAGCTGGCTCCATACAAGTTAGCAATTCGGCCACATAACTGTAACTTTAAGTGTAAAACAATAAACAGAAAATGGCAGCAATCTCGAGTGTTTTTTCACCCCACTGCAAGTAAATCATGCAAATAACCATTTGCATTCTGTTTTTGAACATTTGCCGATTGGTCTGTCTACATACATGAACAATAAAGTATGACATGTTAGCACTTGCAAATGTTTTTCTTTATGAAACTGCAATGTAATCCAAAAAATCATTAACATTCAAAAACTGCATTTTTTTTCAGAAATTAGTAAATCATGACACTCACCCTCCTACACAAAGTACACTGTCCAGGCAAACAGTATATCCAAAGCCAGAGAATTTATTCACAATTCACAGTCCATTACAAGCATAAAGTGAAGAGTACTAGTGCAAAATAATTCAAACAACCATGGATGTGGGGAGCAGCAGATCACCTGATGTCTCACTAATTTCTTGCCTTATCAAACCTTTGATAAAGCCAACAATTGGAGAAATGTCAGGTGATCTGTTGCTCCCCATGTCCGTGGTTTCTTGAGTTCTTTTACACTAGTGCTCTGCACATTCTGCTTGTAATGGATTGTGATTTGTGAATAATCACTTTGGTTCTGGATGTCCTCCCTGCATGAACAGCATACTTTGTGTAGGAGGGTAAGTGCTGTGATTTAATAATTTCTGTTCAGCCTGTATATCACTGAGCACCTCGTCCCACCTGAGCATCTTTTCCCAATTGTATGTATATTTTTTTCACTAAACCATCCAAAGGCACACCCTTGACACAGGCCCCAAAGTTCTGGAAACTGTCATGAAGAAATGTAATACCATCTGGGCTGCAGGTGAGTGCAAAAATCCCCAATGTTAAGTACTGGGATAAAAAAGGTTTATTTTTCACTTTTTTAACCTTCCATATCTTGAAAACTGTACAAAATACTGTCATAAAACTTTCCACATCTTGAGAATCTGACAACCTGACAACACTTGTCAAATATTGTGTAAATTCATTATTTAAACAATGACAAAATTATTAAGGAGCAAAAAAGCGGGTTTAACATTGAACTGCCAACTGAACCCTAATCATAGCGGCACTTCCATGCCACTATGATATATATCCCGGGTCATTCCTGGAAATAGGCATAATACTTGTCTAGTGTACTTACCCGGTAAACAAAAAGCTAAATATATATATATATATATATATATATATATATATATATATATATATATATATATATATACACATATAGATATGTGTATATATATATATATATATATATATATATATACATATATAGCAAAAACTCTGTTTAATGCATCAGTTAGAGTTGTTTCACAGTGACAAAAGCAAGCAAATTTGGTGCTAGGGTTGAAAGACCCCCTTGGACCCCTCCAGCCTACCCCCCCAACCAGCACGGGGTGTGTGCATTGGTGTCATCAGCCCTAACTCTCACTCCTTTGGGCCCCATGCTCCCGCCACATGATGTCTTGTGACATAGTAACAGGAACAGCAATTTAAACAGAAGTGCCAATAGTGGCACACATGGTAACGCAAACGTAAATGGTAAAGGAAACATTAATAGAAACACAAGCGCAAAGTCACGCCGAAGTGAACAGTGATGCAAACGGACATTAAAGCACATACAGAAACACAACTGGTAATGTGAACAGAGATGGCAATGGTATTTTAAATGGAAATGTTAAGTGTAATAGCAAAAAGAACGCAAAAGGGAACAGAAATGAAAATGAGAATGCAAGCGTACACGTAAACACAAACCGTAATACGCTCAGGCATGGTACCTCAATTGTAAATGCAAATGGTAAAGTTAACATGAAGAATAATGCCAAAGGAAACAGAAACAGAAACGGGAACAGAAGCGCTTACGGAAACGCAAACCGAAACGTGCACGGGCACAGTACTGCAATTTTAAATGCAAATGATAATGGTAACAGCAACAATAACAGCAAAGGAAACAGAAACACAAAAGGAAACACAACTGCATATGGAAACACAAACCGTATTGCGCACTGGCACAGTAACGCAATTGCAAACATAAATGGTAAGAGTAACAGCAAAAAAGACGCAAAACGAAAGAGAAACGGAAACGCAAATGAAAGGGCTGCCAGAATCACAAATGGCAATGCACACAGTGACACAAAAAAAAACACAAACAGAAACAATAGTGTAAACACAAATGGTAATAGTAACAAAAATGCAAGTGCAAATGACAACACAAAGTGTAACGCACACGGTGGCTTACATGGGAATGGTAACGCAAATGGGGACATAAACACAAGTGGAAACAGTAACTGTAACAGTAACGGAAGTGCATACCCTGTTTTTGCCAAACAGGTGCATACAGAAACACAGTGTGTACAAAGAATGTATACATTGTAATGGGGATCGAAGCTTAAAACAAGCATTGGAATTACTTAATTGCTAATATCTCAGCAACCGCACGACATAGAAAAAAAGTCTAAATTTCACAAAACTTTTGATTTTCCTGGCTAGGCTTTTGCTGTTACATAGGGCTATGTAACTTGCAACAAAAAATGTGTATCTTGCATCGTTTTTGAGATACGTGCCCCAAAAGGTCAGTGTACGCCACCATGTTAGTCTATGGGAAAAAATGCCAACTTTGAAGCACTGTAACTTTGCAGCTGTGCATTATTTTTTTGCCAAGCCATGAAAAGGCACATCTGAGAGATGTTGGCTGCCTTCCATCCAAATTTCAGCCCAAAAGACCAAACCGTTTGTTTGCAGCAGGGTGGAAAAGAATTATTGTCATTTTGGCCATAGCATGAAAAGTAGTGTCGCAATTTGCGAAAGTGTCATGCTTGTGACACTACTTTGCGACACTACTGTTTCCAGAAATTTGAAAAACATATTTCTGGGCTGTTTAACCACAAAATAAAGACATGGCTAGCATCATCAGGGTCCGACTAGGTGAACACAAAAAGAATTGTGTCCCCAGAGGGTTCCAAATTTAAATGCCAATCATTTTTCTGATCACCAACTGAAAACAAAATTGTGGATTTGTGACACTACTAGGGCCATTTGCAACACTAAAAAGTGCATTTGCGACACTTTCAAACTTTTTGTTAACTTTTTCCATTTACTTATAATGGGAACTTGTTTTTTGAATAACTTTTGAACCGTTCAATATTTTTTTACGAAATCATCAAAAGGCACAACAGGGATTCTGGCTGGACATTTTCTGAAGTTTTTGGACCAGTCGCACAAACCGTGCCACCTGTAGGCGAGAGCAAAAAAATCACAAAAAAGCATAATTGTGCAATTGGTTGTCGCTTAATAACTCCGCAGCTGTATATCCCACTGGTACAAAATTTTGGCAGATCCCCAGACCTATCATACCCAATTGTGCATCCCAAATTTCAGGCAAATCCATTGAACAGTGGCAAAGTTATTAAGGTGCAATATTCGACCCTTTAACCTTAAAAGTGCTACTCAACCCTAACTATGGTAGCATTACGATGCTACCATAATTAGAGGCAAAAATCCATTTATTACATCAGTTGAGGTTGTTCCACAGTGACATAAGTGAGGAAATTCAGTGTAAGGGTTGAAAGCCCCTTCGAGCACCCAGCCCGCCCCGACCCGGCATCGGGGTGCGCGTTGCCTCTAACTTTCATTCCATCACATGTGTAAAGAAGCAGAGGTATAGGAGAATGGGGTTAGAGTTAGGACCAATGACCCCAATGCCAGTTGGGGGATGGGCTGGGGGTGTCCAAGGGGGCCTTTCAACCCTAACACAGAATTTCCTCACTTTTGTTGCTGTGGAACAACTCTAACTGATGCATTAAACAGAGATTTTTTGCCTCTAATTTCCCTTCTTTTTGAGAATGAGGATGATAAATAGTGAATGGAATGCGGTGGTGGGAGGGCCCCATGCTCCCACCTCATGGTATGTTGTTACATAGTAACAGGAAGTGCAAAGCAAATACAACTGGCAATGGTTACACACATGGTAAAGCAAACGTTAATGCCGTAGAAACGCAAGCGTAAAGTGAGACTAAAGTGAACAGTGACACAAACAGACATGCAAGCATGTAAAAAAACACAACTGGTAATGCGCACAGTGATGGCATAGGTATTGTAAATGCAAATGTTAAGTGTTACAGCAACAATAACGCCAAAGGTAAGAGAAACGAAAATACGAACGGAAGCGCACACATAAATGCGAACTGTAACATGCATGGACACAGTAGCACATTTGGAAATGCAAATCTTAATGGTAACAGCAAGAATAATGCCAATGGAAACAGAAACACAAACACAGGTGCATATGGAAATGCAAAGCGTAACGTGCACGGTCACGGTACCACAATTGCAAATACAAATGGTAATGGTAAAGAGCAGCAATAATTCCAAAGGAAAGAGAAATGCAAACACAGATGCAAGCACGTACAGAAACACAAACTGTTACATGCACAGTAATGGTTCTGCAATTGCAAATGCAACTGGTAATGGTAACAGCAACAATAATGCCAAATGACACAGAAATGCAAACACAAGTGCAAACAAAAATGCAAACCGTAACACACATGGTGGCATAGACAGGAACGGTGCTACGAACGGTAATGGTAACACAACTGGAAATGCCAAGTGGCACGGTAATGAAAGGGCACACCCTTCATTTCCCCAAAAACTGCATTGAAAAACACAGTGAAACAAATAATGTATGCATAACAATGGGCCTCGGAGCAGAAAATGAGGACTTGCAATACTAAATTGCTTATGTCTCAGGAACCATAAGACGTAAAATTAAAAAATAAATTTCATATGAATTATGACTTTCTTGGCTAGTTTTATATTTAGCCCCATCAGGGGGCTAAGCATTTTTGTGACAAAAAGTCTGTATCTCGCACTGTTTTCGAGATACAGGCCACGAAAGACGCGATGGAGGCTGTAATGTTATCCTATGGGAAAAAGCATCAAATTTGGAGTGCCATCACTTGGCCGCTCTGTAATATTTTTTCACCAAACCACTAAAAGGCACATCTGTGGGATGTTGGCTTTCTTCTCTCCAAATTTCAGCTCAAAAGACCAAACCATTATTTTGCAGCAGGGTGGCAAAGAATTCCTATAATGCAGCAGACGCCATAATGTTATCCAATGGGAAAAAGCGTCAACTTTGGAGGGCCATAACTTTGCCACCCTGTAATATTTTTTCACCAAACCACCGAAAACCATTCTTTTGAAGCTGGGTGGCAAAGAATTCTTGTCATTTTGCCATAGCCTGGAAAAGTAATGTCGTGATTTGAGAAAGCTTTTGCAAAAATTTGCGAAAGTGTCATAAGTGCAACACTACTTTGCGACACTGCTTTTTCCAGAAATTTGAAAAACATATTTCTGGGATGTTTAACCCCTAAATAAAGACATGGCTAGCATCCTCAGGGTCCAACTAGCTGAACACAAAAATAATTGTGTCCCTAGAGGGTCCCAAATTTAAATGCCAAGCATTTCTGTGACCAGTAACTGAAAAAAAAATGGCTGACTCATGACACTACAGGGGCCATTTGCAGCACTAAAAAGTGCATTTGCGATACTTTTGCAGTTTTTGTTAACTTTTCCCATTGACTTATAATGGGAAATAGTTTTTTGAATAACTTTTGAACCGTTTAATATTTTTTCACAAAATCTTCAAAAGACACATTGGGCACCCCAGCTGCATGTTCCCTGAAGTTTTCAGACCGGTCGCACAAACCGTGTGAACTGTAAGTACAAAAAAGTAAATGTGCACAAGGATGTTGCTTAATAACTCCGAAACCGTATATCCAACCAGTATGAAAGTAAGCAGTTCCCAAGATCTATGGTTATGCCCTGTGCCTGCCAAATTTCAGGCAAATCTGTTGAATGGTGGCAAAGTTATTAAGGTGCAAAATTTCACCATTTAACATTAAAAGGGCTACTCAGCCCTAACTATGGTAGCACTACCGTGCTACATATTTATATTCTTTACAAAAAAAATGTTAATGTATCATTTAGGGTTGATATCAACCCATTAAAAGGAGGGAAATATGACACTAGGGTTTCCAATCCCAACTGGTGTCGGGGGTGCCTTGGGATCATTAGCCCTAATACTCACCACATTTCATAACTAAATAAGCTGAAATGGGTACAGAGTAAGAGAATGAGGTGAGCGTTATGGTTGACAACCCCAAGGCACACCCCCAACACTTCTTGGTGTTTGCAGGGAGGGAGTGGGCTGTCAGGGTTGTAAACCCATATGTCATATTTCCCTCTTTTTTACAGTTTGATATCAACCCTAATGGATGCATTAATGTAGTTTTTTTGCAAAGAATTTCATTAGATTTTAAGACAGTGCCATCATTGCCTTATTTGCATGTGGGAGCCCAGGGCACTCCGGGCACTGTGCTCCCACCCATGTATAATTTTTTAGATACAGTAATCATATCCTAATTTGCCTTTTGGAGTTTATAGACCTTTTGGCCCTGCTCTTCCATTCCTCCATAGATGTGTATATGTAGGTTACTGTTGAAAGGCCCTGCACTTTCATTTATAAGACAACAGTGATGAAACTGCCAGCATAGCAATCTTATTGCCCCACCTTATGTACCTGGTCCAAACATTTTTTGAATCCCTGCCAAAAATGTAATTCCACAAAACTGCAGCACCGTTCTGTGCCACAGGTGCGAGAACATATTTTGACTAGGATTTGAAAAATGCAGCTGTGACATACATGAGGTGGGGTAATAAGAAGTCTATGTTGAACATTTGGGACAAAGTCTTTTAAATTTCCAAAGTTACAAGTGTGTGTAGTGAAATTGCAAGGAATGGTCATAACTTTGCCATTGTTACATATTTGGGCTGCATAATTTCAACATAGTCTTCTTATGACCCCAGCATATGAACATTATGTCTATCATTACTCAAATTACACCTGAAAGGTGAATTTGCCCAGCAGCCACAAAATCACCTTTCAGGTGGGAGTTGTGTGATGACACCCCCATTGTTCATGTGGAAGGGTCTAAAATAGGTATGTTGAAAATTTTGTGTCACAATATGCAAAAATGGCAAAGTAATGCACCAAAGTGAAAAAATGGCATTGAAATACTTTGATTTCCCATATGGAAAAATATATTGTTCATTTGCTCAAACCACACAGTCTTGGAAACAAAATCCCAGACCTAATGGCACTGTTGGGAGACACAAACCTGGACAGACATTGTGACTATTACAGAGACATGGTACACAGGGAACCATGACTGGGATGCAGCCATACCAAGATATACATTTTTTTGGAAAGGATAGGAGGGAAGAGGGGAGGAGGGACTGCTATGTATGTGAAGGAAGGGATTAAAGCTACAGAGTCTCAGGGATCCAGGAAAGAAGCAGAGGCATTGTGGGTCACTATGGAGTTGGGGAACAAAATAACCATCCATACTAGAGTAGTTTACAGGCCTCCTGCACAGGGGTAGGATGTAGATCTAGTATAATAAGGTGGCTAAAGGGGAAGTACTACTAATGGTTGGCTTCAACATGCCAGGCGCAGACTAAAATACCCAGACTGCAAGTACATCAAGGAGCAGGAACCTCATGTCTGCCATAAATGGGGAAAACCTAAGGCAGCCTGTGGTTGAGCCCACTAGGAAGGGAGCTGTACTGGACTTAGTGCTAACAAATGGGGACAGAATCATGGATGTTAAGGACAGCAGTTCCCTTGGTACCAGTGACCACAGAACTGTGTGGTTTACAGTCAACATGTTGGCAGAAGAAAGCCATACAAAGATTAAGTTCCAAGATTTCAGGAAGGCCAGCTTTGTGGAGAAGGAGGAACAGCTCAAAATTGCCCTGGCAGCAGAAGATATTGGGGGGATAGAAGAACAGTGGCTGAGGCTCAAGAGATCCATAGCAGGAGTGATAAGTCAATGTGTCAGACTCCTTAGCAAAAGCAAAAGAAAGAAACGGCCACTGTGGTTCTCTAAGTCAGTAGCCGAGAAAGTGAGAGAAAGAAGTAAGGCATTCAGGAAATACAAAGAGACACAGAAAGAAGACAGAGTGAAATACTTGGAGAAGCAGAGATAAGCTGGGAAACCTGTCAGAGGGGCTAAGGCAAGAATGGAAGAAGGAATAGCGCATGCTATTAAGAAGGGAGACAAGACCTTCTCCCATTGTATTAGCAAGAGGAAGAAGAAGACCAGAAATGGTATTGTTAGGCTAAAGAAGGGAGAGGTTTGGTGGGTGGAGCTGAGAAAGCTGAGATACTAAAATAGTATTTTTGCTCATTATTTAACAAGGCAAAGGCAGGGGAGGGGCCAAGACTCACTAGGAAAGGTTTACGGGGGAGAGAGGTGGACACCAGCCCATTTATGGTGGATAGAGTCTTGGAGGAACTAGGGAAAGACAGACAAGGCAATGGGGCCAGACAGGATTCACCCTAGAGTTTTGAAGGAACTGAGGGAAGATCTTTAGACTAAAGCAGGGAGGTATCACCAGAGGGCATGGTTTGAAGTTGGAAGGTGGAAGGGTGAGGGGGGAAAGAGGAGGAGGTTTTTCACTGAGAGGGTGGTGGACCCTTGGAATGCACTGCCTGGTGAGCTGGTCCAGAGATCCACAGTGGAGGGCTTCAAAAGAGGGTGGGATAGACACAGAAAGTGGATGTATCAAATGATGGCCTGGCCCAGGGGGGTGGGAATGGATGATAGGCATTTCTGAAACATGGGGGGGGCCTCAGCACCCAACTAGGGATCTGAGGTTTGAGCAGACTCGATAGACCATAAGGCCTAATCTGCTGGCAAATAGTACGTTAGTATGTAAGTCCTAGCAGGTCCCCTGACAATCCTCTTCAACCAATCACTAGAGACAAGGGAGGTACCTGGGGACTGGAGGAGGACAAAGGTGGTCTCCCTGCACAAGAGTGGAAGTAGGAAGGAGGCAGAAAATTAAAGAGCTGTAAGTCTGACCTCAGTGGAGGGGAAGCTGATGGAGTCCCTGTTTAAGGACAGGGTAGTGAAGTTCCTGGAGTCAAGTGGAGCAAAGGACCCATGGCAGCATAGATTCACTGAGGGAAGATCCTGTTAGACTAATTTTATCAGTTTCTTTGACTGGATCAGGGAGGGGCAGTGGATGTTGCCCTGCATAACTGGATTTTAGCAAGGCCTTCGACACCGTTCTGCATAGACGGTGGCTTAACAAATTGGGGAATCTGGGTGTGAGCTCTAAAGTGTTAAAATGGGTCGGAAACTGACTGAAAAGCAGGACCTAGAGGATGGTAGTAAATGGCATAAAATCTGAACGGGGGAGGTGACCAGCAGGGTGCCAAAGGGATCAGTCTGGGTCCAGTCCTATTCAATGTCTTCATAAGCGACATTGCAGAGGAACTGGAGGGGAAAGTATGCCTGTTCACAGATGACACCAAGATCTCCAACAGAGTCGACACACAGGAGGGGCTAGATAAAATGAGAAATGACCTAAGACTACTTGAAGAATGGTCAATGGTTTGGCAGCTGGGTTTCAATGCTAAGAAGTGCAAGATAATGCACCTGGGAAACAGAAACCTAAGAGAGGAATACAGGATGGGGATGCAGGTTCTAGCTACCACAAGTCAAGAGAGAGACCTTGGGGTTATCATATCTGATGACCTGAAGTCATCCAAACAATGCAAAAAAGCAGTGGGGAAAGCAAACATAATGCTGGGGTGCATATAAAGGGGCATAACCAGTAGGAGGAGCGAAGTGGTGATGCTACTTTATAGATCACTGGTGAGGCCTCATCTGGAATACTGTGTGCAATTCTGGAGACCGCATCTTAGGAAGGACATAGAATGGAAGCAGTCCAGAAAAGAGTAACAAAAATGATACCTGCACTGTACCACAAGCCTTATGAGGAAAGACTCAAGGAACTTAACATCTATTCCCTGGAGGAAAGAAGGGAGAGAGGGGATATGATAGAGACTTATGAATACCTTAGAGGAATAAACAGGGGAGTGTATTTCAGAGAAGAAAGTGCAGAAGGACAAGGGGACATAACATGAGACTGGAGGGAGGCTTAGAGGGAATGCTAGGAAGTATGTTTTCAAAGAGAGGGTGGTAGATCTGTGGAACAGCTTACCAGCGAAGGTGGTGGAAGCAAAAACAGTATGGGGATTCAAAAGTGCATGGGATAAGCATAAAGGCACCCTGCTGTTCAGCAAAGTAGGAGAAAGACAGTCCAGATAAGAGTAGGGATTGTCAAACCAAGTAGGGAAATGGTCAGACTAGGTGGACTGTATGGTCCTTATCTGCTGACAGATTCTATGTTTCTATGTTTTTTCTATGAGTCATCATATGAAACAAGATCTTTTTTCATTTGATATTGATACGAAAAAAGAATTTCAGTGTAAAGAAAAGACAATTTTAAGAGTATTTCTTGAGCAGTAAAGTGCAGAATGCAGTGAAGAGGGACCTGGTAAGCAATCTACATGTGTTGGTTCCTTCCCAGAATATCATTTTTGGGGGTCTAAATATGAATTTCTCAGGCAAAACTGAAAACGAGATAGTGGCCATATGACAAAGGATTTTCCTGAAATGAAAAACGATGATGTCATATGAGAAAATATTTTTTTTAATTTCATACAGCTATCTTTTAGTGCCTACTGAGCATGCTCAGAAACAATTTTTTCAATTTTTTTAAATGCAATAACTTTAAAATGGCTCATAATTTTTTTCACCAGACTAGCAAGAAGCATATCTGTGGGCTAGTCCCTTTCTGGCCTGAAAAAAAATCAGACCACAATTCTAAACTGTCTGGGCTGTAGGGAATTCCAGAAAAGTCAATGAGTGAAAACATTTTTTTTTCACCTTTCTGGAACTTGGAAACCTCACATCTGACCAGAACGTAACTTGCCACATCCAAAGATGAAATGAGCTGAAACTGTGTATGTGTTGTCAAGGAGGCAAGGTCTTGATGTGTGGATTCTTTTCTGATGGCAGCTTGTACGGTTTCTGAGATCTGCATGTGTCATTTTTTTTCCCTGTACTTAACAGTGGTTTTATTTTGCTTTCACCTACAGCAAACATGGAAGGAATTTTTTACCCCAAACATGCAGGTGATGTGTCATGTCCCAAGGAATGCCTTTGACAGGTCTGGGTAAAAATATCAAAGGGTTCCTGAGTTATTAGGCTTTAAATTTCAACATTTCCCAACCTGCACATGCGCAATAGGGTTTTCCAGATAACATTTTGTGGTGAACGTAAAAAATTGATGCCATCAATGCTGGTTTTTCATTTTGCACCTCCAAATTATCAGGGTACCAAACATCTTTTTGTGCCATGCCAACTGCCATTTTGTTGAATTTTTCCATGAACCGGCAAATGTGGAAAATACACAAAAATGCTGGTATTTTAATAAACAAACAGAACCTAGCTAAATGGGACCCATTTAGTTAGATTCTGATGTTTGTTTTTTAATATTGTGTTCACTAATATGTTTTATGGGCACCCAAAATTCCAGGTGCCCATCTTAGCAAATGGAACACTTTCCCAGCATTCTCTGTATGAGAACACCAGGAATTTCTTGATTTCTGCAGCTGCAGCTGAAGTCCTGTTGCCAGCTGCAGTGATAACTGTGAGCTGACCTTTTCCCTGGTGTCTAGTGGCATCCCCCACCCACTGATCACTGTCCCGAGTGTCTAGTGGCATCCCCACCCACCGATTGTTGTCTCTGGTGTCTAGTGGCACCCTCTCACCTTCTGATCATCATTTCCTAAGTTTTGTTTAAGTCCCTCTGCTTTTTAGCCATTGTGTTATTTATTGTGGGAACATTTGGGGGCCCAATCCCCTTGTAGGCATTTCAACTGTCCTGAGATATTTATTTACTTCTCTTGTACCTGTAAAAAGAGAAGACAGTCCCTGTCTTTTTTTTAAACCTGAAAAAAGAAAATAGTCTCTCACTGTTCCCAACACCCCCCTCCTCATCCTGACCCACTCACTGAGTATCCACCACCCCACATCCCCATTACCCTATACTTACCACTGGGGGTCATAGGCTATTATCTTCTGTGGACCCAGACATGTCTGCAGTCTTCAAAGCCAAGCCGCAAACTGAGGAATCAAGGTAAGTGCTGTATAATGTATTTCAATGGCATTTTAAACTTATGTTCATAAATCAATCATTTTTATGAATGTTTTCACCAAATTTTCAACATGGCCTTTTTTGGAACCCCACCTCATGAACACTGGCACTGTCATTTTGTTTTTCAGGCCCAGTAGGTGATTTTGTGGTCACTGCACAAAATCATTTTTCAGGGCCAAAGACATCTCACCACCAGTGTTTATGCTGTGGTGTCCCAAAAAGGCCATGTTGAAAATTTGGTGAAGAAATTCCTAAAAATGGACAGGTTATGAACGTTCATTGAAAATTTTCTACGCACATGCATAACTTCAGTAATTTTCAACATTTTGACTTCAAATTTGCAACATAGCTATTTTTTCACACCACCTCATGAACAGTACAGTTGTCATTTTTCACATCCTGTCTGAAACATGTTTTTGCACATGTGGCACAGAATGGCATTTTGGCATGGATATGAACATTTTCACCTACAGGGTTTATGAGGTGAAGTCATAAGACTATGTTGAAAATTTAGGGTCAAAACACAGTATGAAAAAATGACAGAGTTATGACCATTTGTTGTAATTTCACTATGCTCACTCATAACTTTGGAAATTTTAAATATTTTGAGCTCAGATTTTCAAAATAGTCTTCTTATGACCCCACCTCATGTATGTCACAGCTGTCATTTTTTAAATTCTGCCCAAAATGTATTTTTGCACATGTGGTGCAGAATGGTTTGCAGTTGCACAGCATTATGTTTTGTCAGAGATTTGAACATTTGTTGTACTGGGTCTATGAGCTGGGGTAATACGAAGGATTTGCTGACAATTTGGTCACTGTTGTCTTATAAATGGATGCGCAGGGATCAGAGGGCCCTGCACTTCCACAGCTAAATACATATATGCAGCTACAGAGGGATGGGAATGCAGGGCTAAGAGAGCCTTGTGCTCCCACAGCAAATAAGGATACAATTATACTAATTAAAAAGTAAGGAAATAAATTGCAAAAAACTGTGTAAATGGTCTTGTTAGGGTTACAGCCACAAAAGCAGTGAAATGTGGCATTATGGTTTCCAAACCTAGCACCCCACACCCTTGTTGCACACACCAACAGGCACTGGGAGTGTGCCTCGGGGTTGTCAGCCCTAACGCTCATCCTATTCTTCTATATTGTACATATCTCAGCTTATTTACTTATAGAATGGGGTGAGTGTTAGGGCAGACAACCCAAGGCACACTCCCAATGCCTGTCAGTGTGTGTGGGATAGGGCTAGGGTGTTAGGTTTGGAAACCATAATGCCATATTTCCTTACTTTTGTGTCTGTAACCCTAACTAGAGCATTAATGATGTGTTTTGCAAGATAGTTGGATAGATAGATAGATAGATAGATAGATAGATAGATAGATAGATAGATAGATAATTTGCAAAAAAAAACTGTGTTAATGCACCAGTTAGGGTAATTTAATGCCACAAGAGTTCTCAACCTAACACCCCCAACCTCCCAAACAGCAAAAGGAAAAAAAGTTTGGGTTTTGGGTCTCCAGAGTCTTGGTGAATCAGTGGCATGGTCTCCATAGGCAGTTGTCAATGTTAAGGCCCACCCCAGTCCATGAGCAAACAACATCACATGTGATCTCCATTCTTCACATAGAGCCCACAGGGAGGAAGGGAGAGCATTAGGCTGAAAACCCCCAAGGAAGACCCACCACTGATTCAACAAGATTCTGTAGAACCAAAACCCTAATGTTTTTTTCCCTTTCCTGCTTATAGGGTTGGGGGGCATTAGGGTGATAAACTCTAAAACCACATTTCCTTTCTTTTATGGCATTAAGTTACCCAAACTGTTGCATTAATGCAGTTTTTTGCAAATTACATCCTTACTTTTTTAGATAGTATAATCAAATTCTCTTTTGCCTGTGGAAAAGTAGGGCCCTCTGGGCCCTGTGCTACCATCTTTCCATAGATGCATACTTATGTTACCATGGAAGCTTTTCATCCAAAACAGCAACCAAATTGTCAGCATAGGCTTGTTATTACCCCACCTCATGACTGCCATGTTGAGAATTTTCAAATTCCCACCAAAACATAATTTTGTGCAACCACCACATCATTCCACACCACACAGGGTGAAAACACATTTTGGCCAGGATTTGAAAAATGACAGCTGTCACATTGATGAGGTTGTGTAAACAATGTATATCTCAAAAATCTGGGGTCAAAATATTTACAATTAACAAAGTCACAAGGAAGCATAGCAAAATGTCAATGCATACACATAACTTTGCCAATTTTACATATTTAAACCCCAAATGTTCATAGCCTTCTTATGACTTCATGAATTTTTTCAAATCCTGCAAGAAAGGTGATTTCACCAAGCAATTGTGAAATTGCCTTTCATGCCAGATTTGTGAAATTCTGCTAACATTGTTCATGAGGTGGTGTCCCCAGTATGCCATTTTAAAAAATGTGGTGTCAAAATATTCAATAATGGCAAAGTTATACATCAGAGATGAAAACCCATCTAAAATACACTGCACCATATTTACCTTAGTTTCTCATATTGCAGTTGCCAATTCCAGCAGCAAAATGTGTCTTCAATCGGAGAGTGGATCTTTGTCCTGTAACCAGTTCAGGTTAGTGAGGGTGTGTGTGGGGGGGTGTACTGGGGGATGCAGGTTGGTGGGTGCTCAGTGGAAGGTGAGGATGGTGGGGTAGGATCAGCAAGGGACCATTTTCTTTGTTACAAGTTTTAAAAAAAAACATAGAGGGACCGTTTTATTTTTTTCTGGCATGGTCAGCAATCGGAAGGGTGGGGGATGCCACTTGATAACAGGGAATATTTTTTATTACTGGGACAATGATCAGAAGGGATGGGAGGTGCCACTAGACACCAGAAAATTTCTTTGATTATGGAGATAGTGATTGGAAGGGTGGGGTGAGCCACTAGACAACAGAGAATAATTTTGATTACAGGGACAGTGATCAGAAGGGTGGGGGTGCCATTAGACACCAGGTAATATCATTGATTACAGAGACAGCAATTGTAATTATAGGGGGTGCCACTTGACATCAGGGAATATCTTTGATTATGGGGACAGTGATCGGAAGGGTGTGGAGGTGCCACTAGACACCATGGAATATCTTTTATTACTGGAACAGTGGTTGGAAGAGTAGGAGAGCCACTAGACCCCACAAAATATCTTTGTTTACAGGCACAGGAACCCTTTTGTGTACCACTGCCATCTAGTTTTCTCTTAGTGAGGAAATAAAATTAGATAACTGAAAACAGTGATGTAACCAACACATGTGTTCAGCTAATTGTGACCCATTCTATTGGATTCTGCTATTAATTTTTTGACAAATCACCTGGAAATGTGTTTTTTGGACATGTTGAAATCCTTTTTCACAAACTGCAAAAAAGAGAAACATGAAAACAGGATCCTGTTTCACAATGTGTTAAAAAATAGTTTTTCTTTTTCCATAAATTGTGAAAAAGGAAGCATGAAAAATGATCCTGTTTCTCAATTTGAGAAAATAGAGTTCTATCAGAGCTGTTTCCTTGTCACTGCACACTAAGGAAATGGTTTGGAATTTTAGTCTGAAATTTTCAGGGTACAAAGGGCTTACCCCACAGGTATGCCTTTTACTGGTTTGGTGAAAATAGATTACTTTGCTCTGGAGTTCAACGAGTTTAAATATTGCTTTGTTTCCTATAAGATAACATTGTAATGTGAGGTGTACACAGTTGTTTCTTTGTCACTCTACTGTTAACAAATGGTTTGCAATTTTGGTCTGAATTTTTCAGGGTACAAAGGGCTTGCCCCCACAGAAGTTTCTTTTGCTGCTTTGGTGAAAATATATTACTCAGCTGTGGAGTTTTGGGGTTTAACATTTGACTTGTTTCCCATAGGATAGCATTGTAATGTCGGGTATACACAGTTGTTTCTTTGTCACTACACTGGGGAGAAACAGTTTGCAATTTTGCTGTGAAATTTTCAGGTTACAAAGGGCTTGTGCCACCAATGTGCCTTTTGCTGGTTTCATGAAAATATTTTAATTTTGTTTCCAGTTACACAGGTTTCAAATGTTGCTGAGTTTTCTATAGTGTGTTCTGGTGCTCCCATAGGCAAATAAGGATACCACAGCACTATCTGAAAAATTATGCAAATACAGATAGCATTAGGGACTGATGAAAGCACAGGGCCCTGTGCTGCCATAAGGAAATAATGATATGATTACAATAGCTCAAAAATTTTGGATGGATGGAACTGTGCACACCAACATGCAAATACAAATACTATTATGGAGTTATGGGAGTGCAGACCTTATGGATGGATTGCAGCATAGGGCCTGAAGGGAACTGGACTCCCACATACAAATATCCATAGCATTATGGAGTGATGGGAGCTCAGGGCCCAGAATGCCCTGCGGTCCTATATGGAAATAACAATACAGTTGCAATCTCTCAAAAATTATGGATGGATGGGAAGCTACAATTATAGTATCTCGAAAAGTAAGGAAGCTCTTTGCAAATAAATGTGTTACTGCATCAGTTAGGGTTCCAGCGACAAAAGTTGGGAAATGTGCTGTTAGGGTGTCTAACCTTAACATCCACCCTGCTTGCAGTAACAAGCATGGGGGTGTGTCTTGGGGTTGTCCAGCCTAATGCTCACCCCTTTCTCCTATACTGTACCCATCTCAGCTATTTACTTATGGAATTGGATGAGCATTAGGGCTGACAACTCCAAGGCACACCTTCCACACCTGTTGCTGCATGAAGGGTGAGGGTTGGGTGTTAGGGCTGGAAAACTTAACAGTACATTTCTCAGCTATTGTCACTGGAACCCTTACTGGTGCTTTAACAAAGTTTTTTGCAAATAATATATTATAGTGGTGCAGTAGTGCCACTATAGTTAGGGTTGAGGGATCATGTCTATGTTAAAGCCACATTTATGCAGCTTAATAACTTTGCAACCATTCAATAAATTTGCATGAAATGTTGCATGCTTAATCTCATGGGATAGGTCTGTTGAAGCAGCAAATTTTGTTTGAATTGCTTGTGTGGTTTCTGAGGTACGGAGTCAGAATAATCCTTAAATGTATGTGTTTTTTACTGTTTTTATCCACCTGTATCTCAGAAACTGTTTTAGGCTGTTGTCTGAAATTTTCAGGGTAGAAAGCTTTTGCCACCCAGATGTGCCTTTAGAAAGTTTGGTGAAGAAATATTAATCTGTTCCAAAGTTATTAAATTTAAAATATTCACATTATTTCCAATGGAGATAAATAGATGGTCAGCACAGAAATGGATCTGTGTCATAGGAGCCAATCCATTTTTGCAGACAAGTCATCCTTTTTCGCATATGAGAAATTGCTTTTCAATCTACCTCCATTTTGTTTTTTTCAGTTAGTGTGAGAAATCTGCCACCAATTTATCTTTCTAGTTAGAGTGAGAGAAGGAAACCACTTGAAATGTATGGATTTAAAAAAAAAACATCATAACTTAGCTAAATGGGTCCTGTTTAGCTACATTCCAATTTTTGTCTTTTTAATTGTGACAAGAAACACCATTTCTGGACATGGAAAATTCTAGGTACTAAGGTTAGCATGAGTATCGTTTGCCCCATGTTCTCTGTATGACAGCAGTGAAAATTTATTTACTTCTGCAGCCACAGCTGAAGTTGTCCTGCTGGCTGCAGTGTGAACTATGAGCCACCCTTTTCCCAGGTGTCTAGAGGCACCCTCCACCCACCAATCACTGTCCCCAACTCCCCATAATAAATAAATATATATGTTCCCTGTTGTCCAGTGGCATCCCCCACCCACCAATTGCCTTTCCATCTTTCCCTGGTGACTAGTGGCACCCCACCACCCTAAGACTGGCATTCCTGGTAGTCATCTGGTCCTTCCACCCTCCCTTAGAGGTCCAATCACCATCCCTGTAAGTTAAAAGAAAAATCCTAGTACTCTAGTGGTCCCTCCCCATCCCTTTGATGTCCAATCACCATTCTTATGAGGAAGAACTAGTCTCTAGTTCTGTGGTGTCTAGTTGCAAAAACATGGGAAAGAGAAAATAATGTAATGAGGAGTTTAAAGCATGGGAAATTTGGCTCTTCTGGTGTTGTGCCTTGTGCTTTACATCACAAAGGATGTATGGGTAGCAGGGTGTATTTTTGTACATTTATGAAATGTGGAATGATGTGCATAGCTGGATAGAACATGGATGTCCTATGTGTGCAAATATCCCATGTGCGAAAATGGATACAGCCTGATCAAAAGGAAAAAGATAAGGGGATAAAAATACTGAGTAAAGGGAAGGTTCAAGCCTGGGACCATTGGCCCTTGGGCTCTGTACCTTGTCCTCTGCACCACAAAGGAAGTAGAGGCAGCAGGGTATTTTCTTTGCACACTTATGAAATGTGGAATGATTTGTATAGGTTGACTGAAAGTGGATACCCTATGTGTGCAAATATTCCATGTGTGAAAATGGATAAAGCCTGACTGAAAAAAAAGGATAAGGGGAGAAAGACATTAGGTGGGGAAGGGTTAGAACATGGGACCATTGGCATCCTGTGCTCTGCCCCCCACACTGCAGAGGAAGTAGGATTATTAGGGTGTTTTTTGCAGACTTATGAAAAGTGAAATGATGTGCATTGCTTGATTGAAAGTGGATGTGCAATGTATGCAAATATTCCATGCGTGAAAGTGGATAAAGTCAGATCAAAAAAAAAAAAAAAAAGAGGAGAAAGACACTGGGGAGGGAGAGGGTTTAAACCTAGGACTCTTGGCCTTTGGGTTTCTCTGCCCTGTCCTCTGCACCACAGAGGAAGTAGGGTCAGCAAGCTGTTTTTTTGCACACTTATGAAATGTGGAATGATCTGCAAAGCTTGATCGAAAGTGGATATCCTATGTGCACAAATACTCCATGTGCAAAAATGGCTAAAGCCTGATCAAAAGAAAACGAATAAGGGGAGGAAGATATGGGGTGGGTTCAAACCTAGGACCGTTGGACTTTTGGGTCCTGAACCCTGTCCCCTGCACCACAGAGGAAGTAGGGGTAGCAGGGTGTTTCTTCTCATTTATGAAATGTGAAATGATGTGCATAACTTGATCGAAAGTGGATGTCCTATGTGCAAAAATGCTCCATGTGAGAAAATGAATAAAGCCAGATCGAAAAAATAAAACAAAGGAAAAAAAAAACTAGTAAAGGGTAGTCTCAAACCCGAGACCCTTGGCTCTTGCAATGCTGCACTGTGTTGCTTGGACTCTATCTGTATTGCCACCGAGACGCAGCTACAGAGTGAGTGTTTTTTTTTAATCCTATATAGAGATAACATGCATAAAAAAAGTTCCATGTGCGAAAATGGATAAAGTTGAATCAAAAACAGAATACAAGGGAAAAAAACCTAGTAAAGGGTAGTCTCAAAGCCAGGACTTTTGGAACTTGCCATGTTGCTCTGTGTTGCTTGGATTCTATCCACATTGCCACACAGACATAGCTGTAGAACAAGTGTTTTTGTTATCTAATATAGATATAACATGCTTAAAAAAAAGAAAGGACATTATGTAAAAAATTGTAATAATACCTATATTAACCATTGTTATTTTCATTACATGTCTCTTACCTGCTTAGAAAGACATTCCTCCCTTTGTGTCATATTCCTGTATTGTACAATTTTTATAAACCAAAGTAACTGATGGTTCAAAACTTGAGATTGGATCGGATGGGCGGGGGTGTAGCCATCTATTTCAAGATGTTACTGGACCTTGTGGAGGTACACCAGTGTCCTTTAAGTGTATCACGAGTGCAGGCGTGGGCTACTGGATACTTCTTATCTACCATCCACCCAAGGATGGGAAAGTATTCCAACAGGAAGTCACAGACTTTGTGGTCGACATGGTGTTGGAGTCTCCTAGGTGGGTGGTCCTGGGGGACTTCGAAGCCTGGGTTGACAACAAATTCTCGCAGTTTGGACAAGACTTCCTCCAACTGATGATTTCATTGGGCTTCATGCAGGTTGTTACCACTGCAACCTGTAATCAGGGTCACTTCTTGGATCTGGTGTTCCTCCTTTGGATGCAGGTCTCTGACCTGGTGGTGGAACCGCTAGGGTGGTCTGACCATCACAACATAGGGTTCAGTTTTGTGGCTTCCCCCAATAGACCTGACCCTTTGGAGATGGTCCAGTACTGCTTTTTAAGGGGTATGACCCCAGATGGTCTGAAGGCGATGCTGGATCTATTAAGCAGGCTGAGGGAATGCATGGATCAAGGGAAACTGGTACAGTACTATAATAGTGCAGTAGCGGGAGACTTGGATTCCATAGCTCCTGTTCATGTGCATCCACTCACTCTTTGCCCTCAGTCTGCATGGTTTAATGAGGATCTGAGGGAGATGACATGAGTGGGTCAAAGGTTGGAACTATGCTGGCAGAAATCCGGCCTGGAGGGGAATACGTTTATACTGATAGCACACTGTCCAGACTATCAGTCAGAAGTCTCTCATAAGAAGGCAGAATTCCTGTACAGAGAGATTTCTGCAGCAAGGAATCGATCGGCTCAGCTCTTCCATACTGTGAACAGGTTGTGCAGTCCAGCCTGTTTGCAGAATTGGAGAGCTTTTTCACAATTGAAGTGTGAAGAGTTAGCTCGATTCTTTGCAGATAATGTTGCCGCCACTAGGTTGGAGATCCTGCTAGCATGTTCTGTTGAGTGTTGCGACTGTCGGTGGGAGAGTACAGGCACCCAGTCAGGCTGGGTTACTTTTGACCAGCCAGCAATCACTGATATTGTGAAGAGCATCCGGGGCTTGCAACCAACTTGCTATAGTTTGGATCTGGGTCCAACCTGCCTCCTGGTGGAGTGTTTGGATGTTATTGGACTGGTCCTAGCTGAGTTTGTCTGGTGTTCATTGGTCCCTCAGTTCAGACTGTCTCACAAACTACAGGCTAGTCTTTAACTTGCCCTTTTTGGGCAAGGTTATTAAGAAGGTAGTTGTGCTTCAGCTTGAAGACCATCTTACCACCCACGAGGTCTATGATCCTCTCCAGTCTGGCTTCTGGAAGAGGCAAAGTACCAAGACAGCCATTGTACAGGTGCTTAATGATCTCCTGATGGTGAGAGAGCAGAAGAGCAGTTTGATCTTGGTTCTCCTTGATCTCTCAGCAACATTTGACACTGTGGACTATGGGGTATTAGTGGAGTGCCTGCGGTTGATCTGTGGACTGTCAGGAACAGTCCTCAGATTGGTCCATTCATTCCTCACAGGCAGGTCTCAAAGAGTGGTGTCAGGGATTTTTTCCTTGGCCCCTCTTCCCCTGTTATATGGGGTACCACAGGGCTCTGTTCTGTCTCCCATGTTGTTCATGGTGGATATGCTGCTATTGGGAAACATTATAAGAAAATACGGGATGAGTTTTCACTGCTATGCAGATGTTACTCAGCTGTACATATCCTTTATACCTGGAGCAAGGTGATGCTATCTGTTTTTAACAACCGCCTCACTGAGATTCAGGACTAGATAATTGCCAGCTGGTTGAGATTAAATCCAGAAAACACTGAGGTATTGGTGGTGGACCCAGGTCATCAGGTAGAGGGGCTACCTTCTGGCTGCCCATCTGGTATTATACCAGGGCACAACCAGTTGAGGGCCTCTGAATGGGTGCGTAACCTGGGAGTTGTGCTTGATTGCGAACTGACACTTAATGCTCAGGTGTCAGCCATCGTCAAGACTTTGTTTTATCATCTGAGGAACATTGCCCAGGTGACACACCATGTTTCACCTGAGGACCTTCCCATGCTGGTCCATGCCTTTGTGTCCTCCCATCTTGACTTTTGCAATGCCCTATTCCTAGGGCTTCCAGGGGTGGATATCCACCACCTGCAGCTGGTGCAGAATATGGCTGCCAGGCTGTTGACTGGCTCATCAAGAGCCAGTCATATTACGAATGTGCTCCGTGAACTGCACTGGCTGCCTGTGTGGTGGAGAATCACCTTCAGAGTCACATTGCTGATCTATAAGGCCCTACATCAAGAGACTGCATTATTGGCAAGATCTCCTTTGTCCCTAGTGCCCCCTCCGCCCACTCCATTCTGCTGACGAGGGATTGCTGGAGGGCACCAGGGTCCGTTTGAAGACCTTGAGGGCCAGAGAATTTGTTTTTATGACCCTGACCCTGTGGAACTGTCTACCTCATCGGATGAGAGAGTGTATGTCCACTGAGTCTTTTAAATATTCACTGAAGACATACTTATTTGAGCTAGCATTCCCTGATATGATTTGATTTTAACAAATACTTAGAATTTTAGGATTTGGGCTTTTAATCTGATGCTTTTTTTAGCAATGTATTGTACAGGCACTTTGGTTTTGAAAGTGCCTTTTATAAATAAAGTTTGACTTAACTAAAACAATGGTAGTGCTTCACAGTTTGTATAAAACATTTATTTTGCAATTACACTATTACACATGATTAATGAAAAAAACACAAAAACATATTACAAACAATAAGAAACCTTATTTCTGTTTTAAGATTGTTTTTGAACTACAAACATAAATTTAGACTTAATTCAGTCTTTCTATTTATGAAAATAGAAAAGAGAAAGTATAAAAAACAAATTGAATGTTTACAAGTTTTTTGGATTTTTTGAATTTTGGGAACAAACAATAGGCTCTATGCATGATGCCAATGTGCCACAGAATCCAGGCACATTGGCATCACTATGTCTGAATGCCACTGAGTGGGGTGCCATGGACCCCATGTGGGATTCACTGATGGGACATGCAGCAATTACACACTCAATCCCCCAGCCACTCAGACAGCAATGCACCAGGGAGGGCAGGAGGCATGTTGGTGGTGTTCCCACACTCCACACCATTCACAAAGGTGTATAGTGCTGGGCATAGGGGCACACACTATGCTGGGAAACACCAAGCCATAAGGGATAGGCACCTTCCAGGATGCTGCCAACTGCTGCAGCAAAGAAATTGGGGCACAGAAGACCCCCCACATGCCACCCCCACCCATGGCAACTACAAGGAAGGCCGGGGCAGCTGGCCAGTCACTCACCTGCCACTGTGCTGGTGATGCATAGCATGCCATCTTCCTTCTTCAGTGCCCCGTGGGCACAAGGGATCCAGTAGCGGACTGGTCCCAGCATCCCATTGGATGCACGCCAGGTCCATGGAACAGTCCTCTGTACACCTGTGCACCTGAGGGTGGGACTGTGTATGGTAGCTGCGTGATGGCCCGTGTCTATTAATATGGCCATCAAGCATCCATCCGTGGGTGCTGAGCTCTTCGGGCAGGACATGCACCTTTGGCATGTTATTCCATCCCTTTAGTGCATAGCGACCAGTATTTTTAAGAGGAAAATTATTTGGAATGGTGGGTAGTTTTTTTTTTTCATATTAAGTAAGCTTTATTGATTTTTCTGTTATCCTCTTTAGACATATTCATAACAGTTTCAGTTACCGAGAGGAGAGCTAACAGTGAAAAGCTATATAATAGATATAGATACAAGAGTTACAAATACTGTTTACATCTAGTATCCTGAGCATTCCACCCAATGTTCCCCATTTTCTAGTATAATAAAATAAAATAAAAACCAGAAAAAAATATCAAGAAAGACCCATTTAACACTAAAACTACATAGTGTAATCTAACTATTCCCTTCCAACCCTCCCTCCCCCATCCCCTTCCCTCCACTCCACCCAATAACTCTCCCCCCCTCGGGTACACTTCAACTGCTCGAATTAAGGGGGAATGTGAGGAAATTCTTTTTCACAGAAAGGGTGGTGGATGCATGGAATGGCTTACCACAAGAAGTGGTGGCTATGAATACAGTGCAGGGCTTCAAACAGGCATGGGATAGGCATAAGGGAGCAATACAAATGACTATGAATAGATAGTCCACTAACAGAGCAAAGGCCGATGGCACATTTATAAGGTAGAAAAAGAAATGGGCAGACTGGATGGGCCTTACGGTCCTTATCTGCCATCAACTTCTATGTTTCTATGTTTCTAATTAATGTGGAGAGTGTCATCTTCTCTTTTAACTGCCCATATTATTAAAAAAAAAATTATATTGTTAACAAAGTATGGAAAGGGGCCCAAACTTCATTATAATAATGCAGTCTATCCAACAGCTGGGCTATCATATTTTCAGCCTGTAGGGCAAATAGAATCTCTTTAATCCATTCAGACCTGGAAGGTACTGCTTGATAGAGCCAATGTTGTAAAATAATTTTTTTTGCACATAGAGATATCATAGCTATGTGTTTACACTGCTTCCCTAGTAAAACTGACCCATAGTTACCTAAAATACAAATTTCAGCTGTGAACGCTTCAGAAAGACCCAACAGCGGATCCAAATTATTTTTAATATTTGCCCAAAAAGGTACCACCTTATTACATTTCCATAATATACGTAAAAGATTATCGGGCACTTTCCCACATCAGGAGCATAAATTTGAAGAAAGTAGCCCCATTTTACATAATTTCACCGGGGTATAATATAAATCATGTATAACAAAAAATTGTAGTAGTCTATATCTATCCCACTTCACATCTCGGTATAAATGTTGCCATTTCTTATCCCAAGACCTTTTTTTGGGAGTAGAGATAGGAAATACCTGATCCCATACATATTGTGGGTGGTATCTATGGAATTTGAGATGATGTCTCAAACTATGGTAAAAATAAGAAATGTACTTTGATGTAGGTGGTGTTGAGAAAGATTGTAGCACCGGTCCAGCTAAATACTGGTCCCAGGGCCCCACCCCAAAATGTGAATACAACATATGGGACAACTGCAAATACTTAAAAACAAATTCTGTCATTATTTGAAACTTATTTTTAACCTCCTGAAATGTCAATAAGTGATGGTCCCTTACTAAATCAACCACTTTAACTATATTTTTAAAAGCCAGAATTTCTCATTTAAAGATTTACCACCAATCTTTAAATTGGGGTTTTTGAGAAATGATTGTGAGATGTCGTTCTCCACAGAAATCTGGAACTTAGCATTTATCCTATTATACACTTGCAGAGTAATCCCAATTGCAGTATCATATAAAGCTCTAGAAATATTCTTAAGAGATACATAACTGATTGTACTTACATCTATTCCCTGGGAGGCACACAATGTTCTTTCAATTTGGAGCCATTGTGGAATATAATTGTGATGGTCCTCTATCCACATCCCTCGGCTCCATCTAAATATTGTCAAACATGTAATTGCATAATAATAAAGAAGAAAATCTGGCAACTGCAGACCACCATTTGCCTTTCTACACTGGAGTTTTGCTATAGCCCTTCTCAGTTTCTTTTTACCCCAAATAAAATTCGCTATTATACGATTCACCTGTGAGAACCAAGATTTGGGGAGGAACAGATTAGTCATATATAGGGGATATAATAACCGGGGAAGTACATTCATTTTTATTACATTAATCTTTCCCCACAAGGAGAGAGGAAGTGTACTCCAACGATTAAGATCTTTACTAATTTGGGCAAGAGTTTTATCTAAATTGTTATGTTTCATTTGTAAACAGTCCATAGAAAGATATATCCCTAAATATTGCATATTATCTTTAACCCATCTTAATCCAAATTGGGATACCTCCACTGAATAAGTATATTTATTTAGAGGCATCACTTCTGTTTTGGCTATATTAAACTTATAATTTGAAAATTTTCCAAATTGTTCGATAACAGCTAAAGTCAATTTTATTGAAGAAGAGGGATGTAGAATATGAAGAAGGATGTCATCTGCATACACTGATAGTTTATATTGGTGAGGCCCAACCTTGATACCTTGAATTGAAGGGGAAAGATTAATGTAAAGAATGAGTGGTTCTAAGTAGAGATTAAATAAAAAAGGGGATAAGAGGCATCCCTGTCTGGTGCCCCGTCTTAACTCCACAGCTTTAGAGAGCATTCTGTTACAGAGAACATGAGCTGTCGGTCAGGTATACAGAACCTTCACCCATTGCGTAAATTGATGAGGAATGTTGTATTTGGGCATAAGGTAGAACAAGAAGTCCCACGATACCCAATCAAAAGCCTTTTCTGCATCCAGGGACACCAGATCAGCAGGTACTGAAGAGTCCCTGGATGCAGAAATCAGATGGCTTAACTTTCGCATATGGTCCGCGGAGTGCTATCGGCCACAAATCCTACCTGTTCTGGGCTTATTAAACCTCGCCACTCTTTCCCCAATCTATTGGCTAAAATCTTTGCCAGTATTTTTAGATCAACATTTATCAAAGAAACAGGTCGGTAATTAGTTACCAATAGAGGATCTTTTCCTGGTTTTGGGACAACTACCACTGTGGTCTCTGTAAGGGAGTAATCTGTAACACCATGTTCATAGATATAGTTATAAGTTTCTAAAAGAATAGGGGCTAACTGACTTTTGTAGGCCTTATAGAATTCTGCGGTATATCCATCCAGACCCGGAGTTTTATTCAGTGGTAATGCATCAATAGCTGAGCATATTTCTGACACCAGGATAGGGGTTTTTAGATATTCTGCTTGTTGATTATCTAAAGAGGGAAGTGTCATTCTTTGCAAAAAATGCTCCACATCTGTAGAATCAAACGGGGCACCCGACAGGGAGTACAGATCAGAATAATATTGTTGAAAACAACAAAGAATATCCTGTGGTGAAGTAACCAAGGAGCCGGCGGCATTGTATATAGAGGGGATTATTCTATCTGCCGATTGTGCTCTTAAATGGAGAGCAAGTAATTTTCCCACTTTATCTCCTTGGTCAAAGTATCGAATCTTGGATCTTTGTAAAAGATACTCTGCTTTATCTGTCAATAAGGAATTGTATCGATCCCTGAGAATTTCCAAATTAGTAAGGGAGATTTGATCTGGGGAAGAAGGAATTGATAATTCCTCAGCTCTTATTTCCTGGAGAAGATGGGATGTTACCTGTACATTTTTTTTTTATGGTAGCTAGTCGAATTATCTCCCCCCTAAGGGTACACTTTAGTGCTCCCCACAGAATATCTAATTTAGACATATATGGTCTATTGTTTTTGATAAACGTTAAAAGGAAATTTTGGAGATGAGAATAAATCTTTTTAGATTTTAACAGCTGGTGATTAAACCTCCATACTTTATCGTGGACTGTATTAAGATCTGGGTCCCAGTGTAACAAAACAGGGTGGTGGTCTGAGATAACCTTAGAAAGATATAGACAAAGATGAAACCAGAGAGAGGTGCCCAATATCCACCAAAAAGTAGTCTATCCTAGAAAATGAATTATGTGGTATTGAGTGAAAAGAGTATTCTCTCTTGGAGGGAGAAAAAGCCCTCCGAGGATCAATTAATCCCAGTGTATCCATCATTTCCCAAATGGCTATTTGTGCCTGTGAAAGGGTGGGACTACCAATCCCGGACCTGTCTAGTATATTGCAAAAAGCCAGGTTCCAGTCACCTCCAAGCAGCATTGGGTATTTTGCCCACAGTACCAAACTTTGCATAAGACTAGTAAAAAAAACAGGGTCGTCCATTGTCGGCCGATAAACTGAACCCATTACCACTTCGGAGTGACCTACTATAGCTTTGATGATAATAAATCTATGATGCCCGTCTACTATTGTATCAAGTAAATGGAATGGTAGACGGTGTGATATAAGAATAGCCACCCCGCAGCTACGAGAATTAGGTGCTGTTCCGAAAACTTGTCCCACCCAATTTCTCCTAAAAAAGAGCACCTGGGAGGGAGGTAGATGGGTCTCTTGAAGAAATACTTTGTCTGTTTCTAATTTTTGTAAGTGCAAAAGTATTTTTGCTCTCTTTGTTGGAGCTTGGGCACCCCTCACATTCCAAGAACATATTTTATATACTACCATATACACTCATCCACTTGAAAATTCCTCCATAAGTAAGTAACACTATTATCACTTTTTCTCCCCCTTTTAAATAAAAATGTGTGTACCCTTATCCCTCCCTTATCCTCTTCCCAATGACCCCTCCCTCCTCCCGCATGTAAACCCCACTGATGTTTAAGATCTTGAATATGAAAACCCTCATATTTCACTCTATCTAGCCCCCCACCCCTTATCTCCTTCTCACCTTCTTTAGCCACAGCCAAATAGTAAAAATCCTCTTTCAATGACAATAGAAGTCCACCAACCCTTGAGATTTGCCATATAAAGTTAAACCCAACATGATTTGAAAATACAAAATATACGAGTGTTTCAGCTGTATAATTGGCCATAACCAAATAATGAAAACCTTCTTTCAGTTGCACTAACCTTTTATAAACCATCAGGGTTGGTCCTCTAAGAATAAACACAATAAGATTCAAAATCCAGTAATTTATATCAAAATTAGCTGTGGTGACCCTCCACCCTCTTATATAGCATGTAATGCTTTGCAGCCCTTCAACAACTACCCATCGGCTCCCACTCCAGGAACCAGCCTAATTTAAACAAATTTAAACCATTAACACCAAGAAACCTAAACAATAGCACATTTCCTGGCTCCAAGAAAAAATGAGCCATTTCCCTTCCTCGTCCATAATAATAACCCATTTTTAACCTCCATTTGGCCAGTATGCACTAGAACCCTTTTACGATCCTGCACTATTGCAGACCCAAGTGGTATGTTTTGTTTTCGATCCAGCCAAATTCAATAAGAGTAACAAAATAGAATTATAACTGAAGAGACTGGAACCGTGCAGTCATTCTTTAACATTATGCTGCCTTCTGGTGGCCATGGTATAGTTCCACTTCATTTCTTCTATTTAAACTTTTAAAGTTTGCCAACTTTAGTAATACCCCCCTTTCCTGTCCCTGTAGTCTTCATCGAGAGGGAAAAAGATCTGGGAGTAGAGATTGCAGCGCTGGTATAGCCTGTTGTGCAGATTTGTAATTATGCCAAACTCCAGAGACCAATACTGCTAATTTTGATGGATACTGCACTTTATATTTTATGCTTGCGGCTATAAGTTTAGATACCAAAGGGTGATATTCCGCCCTATGCTGTTGGACTGTAACAAGCAGATCCTGTGCAAAACGAAGCTGCTGACCTTCCCAAAGCACTTGTTGCATATCCCTAGTCTTCCCCAAAATATGAACCTTATCTAGGTAATTCAGAAACTTTATTATTAAAGGTCGAGGTGGTTGGTCAGAGGCCGGTTTTGGCCTCAATGAGCGGTGTGCCCTCTCGATAACATAGATGGTATTATTAGGAGAAGGGCCCGCAATCTTGGTAAACATCTTTTGCAAGAACAGAATAGTTGCTGATCCCTCTGCTTCCTCCGGCAGCCTGAAGATAATGATATTGTTCCTTTGACTTCGACCTTCTAAGTCTTCTAGCTTCTCTTTTATTTTATGGACTCATTGCCTTAGTAAGGTGACTTCTGGTTCTATCGTGGCCTTCCAGCCTTCCAGTGATGATACTCTGGCTACTGTGTCTGCAATAGTTCTATTGGTGTCTGCCAGCTCCCCACGTATATTTTTTAATTCTGCAGTAATTTTCTGCAATGCTGCTTTAAAGGGATGTAATTCCCCCATAAATTTTTTTTCTGTAAGAGGTGGTGAGGGAGATGCAGCCTGTATGTTAGCTACTGCCCCGGTCTGGCTTTTTGGCCTTTTCGGTCCTTTCTCTGGCGATTGTGGGGGAGTATGAGAGGGGGGCGCCTGGTGCATCTATGCTTCCATCGGGAAGGTAGGTAAGCCTCGTAGACTGCTCTCTGGTAAGTTGCCGTAGTGCTTCTCTTTTGCTCAAGATTTGTGCTTCCAGTCATTTCAGCACTAGACTGATCACTAAGTCAAGCACTTTTCAGTGGAGTAGTGCTTAAAACAGATAGCGATTTCTCCCAAAACGGCTGCTTTCCGAGCAGGAGCTGACTTAGGTGCTGCTAACCAGCCATGCACATCACGTGATCTCCCTGGAATGATGGGTAGGTTATTGAAGTTGTTGGGAGGGGGTCACTCTTGAGGAAACATCCTGCAGTGTGAGTTCATCTGCAATCTCATGCAGAAGTGATTGATTCTGCTACTCTAGCAGCACTCGGATGGGCTTTGCTTATGCTTGTAGATGCATGTGATGCTGCACACCTGAGAGTGCTTGAGTAACAGAATCAAACACTTCCTTGAGGATCCAGCCCAGGTCAACCATTTTTTTACTGAGTTCTGATGTTGGATCTGGAAGAAGGGAAACAATATGTTAATTAATGAGGTTCTGAGGCTATTTTCATGTTGTTATGTGTAATACATGAAAAGATGTTTCTCAGTTAATATTGTGAATACTTACCAGCTGATTTCACTGGCTCACTGGGTACAGGTGTTGTTTGTACTGTTTGGTGTTCAGTGCTATCCTAAATATCAGGCTCAGTTAGGGTGATTTTCTCAATTTTGCACTCCACTGAAGATGGTGGGGACTGTAACACTTCTTTGGAAGGGGGCTCAGTAGTTTCTTCTTTAATGTCTGTTTCTGAAATGTATATATTGAGAGTGATAAGTTAAGTGCTCTGGCATACAATTATGCTTATCTGTGATGACTGTTACCTCTACTCACTAGGAGGGACTTTATTTTTCTTGCAATTGAATGCACTTTATTAAAGTATTTAACATTAACAACAAACAAAGGAGAAGAAAAAAAATCACATTGCAAACAAGGACAATAAATGATAAACATACAATACAACTAACTATATTGATCAACATACTAACACAAAAACTCTAACCCCCCAAATCCCCCCAACCCAGCATTCCTTTTACATGCATACACCAGGAATAAGTCCAGCCAACTCCCCGAACCTTCAGGAGTGAAGTAACAAGAAGAACATTTCAAACAATGGTGCAGATTAAAAAGGTGTTACCATAAATTCTGAATCTGAAATGACACAGAAGAGGGACATAATTAGCGAAGGAAATAAAATACACTGTTTAAGTATGAATAAAATGGTAACCAACAAGTCTGGTTCTTGTGAAATGTGTGATTAGATAGGACATCTGCACGCTCAGCATTTAATGCTGATAAGCACTCCTGTACACATTCAGAATAAGAGGGCATCCAGCTGTCCTTCCAGTGCCTCATAATTAGTAATTTAGTAACCAACGCTATTAATGGCCAAATACAACATCCCTCAGAAGTTTATCTTTAAAGTCTTCCAGTTAAGACACCTATTGGCCTCCAGTTTTGGGTCTACCCCCACACTGTCCCAAGTTAAGTCCTTCCTGGACCAGATACAAGTACTTGCAAATAAGGCCCATAGCATTTCCAAGATTTACTCCTTCCTATTGGACACTAAATTTCCTAATCCCATTATTGGCTCTCAATGTTGGTCCTCTCTTTTGCCAGAAACCCCTTTAGTCTGGGATCAGATTTGGGTAGATACACACTGGTACCTTTCTCAAGATAGGCACAGGCTGATCCAGCATCATATATTGACTAATTTGTACTATACTCCGGTCAAGCTGGCCAAATTAGATAGACTACCTTCAACTCTTTGTACAAGGTGTGGCATGGTGGAAGGGAACCTGGTACATATTTTCTGGCAGTGTGACAAAGTGGCTCCACTATGGCTGTCCATCCAGTCCAACCTTGACCCTCTTTTGGGTTTGGGAGATTATTTACCATAGAAGTTTGTATTTTAGGGATGTTCTCCAATATACAGGTTTTGGAGCATAGATTCCATATGGCTTTAATCTCTATAGCGGTTAAAAGACTGGTTCTCATGCACTGGATGGACCAACTGGTTATATCGTATGCAGAATGGATTAGTGAAATTTTTCTCTGCTTTTGGACTGAAAGACTAATAGCAAGCTCCCGGAATCACTTGACCTCATTTGATCAGAAATGGGGTAAACTGTATGCTCTTTACTTGAACTAATGTTTTTACGGGAACACCTCTGGCTCCTTTAGCTGGTATTAGCTAATTTTATACTTTTTGCTTTATATGGGTTATATTTTAATGTATGCTATGTGTAGTTGGGTTTGTATCTCTTTTAATAAGGCACATCCTGGGGGGGGGATTGGGTTATGGGGATAAAGGGATGGGGAAGAGGGGCTCCCTATTACTTTATCTGGACTCAATGATTACTACAGAATTCTGTAGTCTTTTTCTATTGCCATTACGTAATTACTGTCATTTACTATGGGTGATGTTCCCTGTACTAGTCACTTCTTTTTTATCAATTTAAAAAAACAATAAAGAAGTTAAATTTAAAAAAAAAACAACGCTATTAAAGCCATATAGGATTTCTCTTGGATATTGGTAATAGGAATGTAATCCCCAAGAAGACAGATCTCTGCTGTAAAGTAATCAGGATGGCCAAAAAAGGATGAAATGTCTTTCTGTACTAAAGTCCAAAAGGCTTTCACCCTAGGGCAAATCCATGGCATATGGAATAAAGTACCTTCTTCCACACTACAATGCTTACATAATGGAGCTGGTACTGTGGCCATCCAGAAAACTTTTAAGGGGGGAAGGGAATAATATAAATTGTGCAAAATGTTGAATTTAAGAAGCCTAAGGTGATTCTGCTTGTCAGTGTCAGTGGCTCAGTAGGTAGCACACTCGCCTCTGAGGCCGGGAGATCAGAGGGCTGTGGGTTCAGTTCCCACATCTGGCACTTGGGTTAATATCCCAGTACTGACACTGTAATGCAGCATGAGAGGGGTGCTGCATTTCTGAGGTGCTGTCTTTCGGATGAGACGTTAAACCGAGGTCCCATCTGCCTGGATTGGTGGTAGTTCAGGTGGATGTTAAAGATCCCATGGCACTTATCGAAAAGAGTAGGGGAATTTCCCCGGTGTCCTGGCCAAATTTCCCTCTTTCACTAAAAATACCACCAACAGCTTAATCTGTTTCAAGGTCAGTTGGCATTCATCTGTATCCCCTTCCCTCGGTCGTGCCTGAAAATAGGCAGGATTTGTCTAGTGCACTTACCCGGTCAACAAAAGCTAAATAAAATAAAATAAATAATAAAAAGTAAATGTCTGACCAGACTGTATGCCAGTTAGAGTCTGAATACTTTGTATCCAAATAATTCTTCCAGTAAAAGGCAATTGGCCTCACCCCACTCCATGCCTGTTGGTTAATTTCTTGATACAAATGAGAAATAGGTTTCTCTTTATGTGAAAAACCAATAAGTTTACAAAAAACAGTGCCTGCTGAAGTTGACCAAGGGGGCAGACCTAGAGAACTCTTTAAGCTGTGATATACTTGAGTAGTTTTGAAAAAATTTGTTGAGTAAGGGGAAATTTGCTCTGCATCTCTGAGTCTGGGAGAACTCTGTCTACAGTGATAAGATCACTAATAGTTTCCACCATAAGGCCATCCCAGTATCTAGGCTTCAAGGGGACACCTGTGATACAAAGGTTAGGACTGTTAAATAGAGGCTGGCTAAGGTCTTTACGATGGGATAGATTAAGTAGTTTACATAATTGCGAGTGAGTCTTAATATCCCATCCAATAGGCTTAGTATGAAATGTGTTTGGCAATTTGGATGGGGGGTATATAACAATGAAGCTAAGGAAAGAGTATGGACTTTTGCCAAAGCATGTTCAATGGTCAGCCAACCAGGGACATAAGCATTGGTATTCTCCATGGAAACCCAAGAGAACTATTTAGCCCCATGTAATAATAAATAGTAGCAGTAAAAATTGTGGAGCTTTAACCCACCCAGCTGGCGTGAACTACATAGTTTAGCATATGCCTTTAAGGGAGATTTCCCCAGTCAACAAAAAGCTGAACAAATAGAATAAAGTTTTAGAAACCAACTTTTAGGAAGGAAAATGATAAGCATATTTAATGGTTACAGCAGGCATGGTAAGACATTCATTTTGATAATGTTAACCCTCCCCATAATGATAAAGGTAACTAACACCACCTAGAGAGGTCCCCCTCAATTTGTTTAAGAAAAGGGTCCAGATTTATTGATTTTAGCTTATTTAAATTATGAGAAATTTGCATTTCTAGATATGACAGGGCTCTAGACTCTCATTGGCACCCCATGTTCAAAATTTCCTCTTTAGTACATAAGGGGATAACACATGGATTACAGTTTTGTGATTTTTTAATTTATAACCCAAAAACTGACTAAACTGAGATATAATATGAAGTACAACTGGTAAACATGTTTTCCATTTGGCTAAATGGAGTACGATGTAATCCACAAAAGTGGACAATTTGAACTCCAGCCCACCTGCCTCAATACCATAAATGTCATTAGTAAGGTTAATCCTGCACAGCAGGGTTTCAATATACAGGTTGAATAGATAAGGTGATAAGGAACAGCCATGACAAGTTCTCCTAGCCACCCAAAACTTTCTGAAAACTCATGGTTACTCAAAATACAGGCTGAAAAGAAACAGTATTAAACCTGAATTCAGCACACTAATTCCAAAGGGAAACTATAGCTATTTAAAACCTTGAACAAAAACTTTCTTGACATCCAGGGAGAATAGGACAGAGTCCTTAGAGCCCCCCCAAGATGCAGACAGAAGAAGGAACAGTTTTTGGAAATGGTCACTGGAGTTCTGGCTGGCTATAAATCTGACCTGGTATTGAACTAAAAGTGTGGTCCATACTTTAGATAAATGAGTGACCAATATTTTAGCATATAATTGAACAGCATTATTGAGTAGAGAAATAGGACACAAGTTTTCTGCTTTAATGGGGTCATTTCCCAGTTTGGGAAGAACAATCTAAGCTTCAAAAAGTGATTTGTCCTGAATAGAAGTACTCCAGCAGTTAAGAAGTGAGTCAGTAAGTGGAGTAATTCCTTCTGGAAAGATTTCTATAAAAAGGGATGAAAATCCATCTGGGCCTGGAGCTTTGTCTAAGGGGAGGAAAGAAATGGCCTCGATAATTTCTGCCACAGAGACATGACCAACTAGGTGATCCTGCTGATCTCTGGATAGATGGGGAAGATTTGCCTGGGCTAAGAAATCATTCATAGTTGGCCTGCTGGCACAGTGGCAGGGCATTCCCTTGTGACACTGATGACCCAGGTTCAGGAACAGACCCGGGAGTTGGAGGGCTGGCAAGGGTGGAGAAAGATTGAGTGCCATCCGGCAACTCTCCTTCTCCGGGGGAGTGTGCATGAGCATTTGGCACATAAATGGCCCCTGGCAGAGGCTGGAATCTGCAAGTACTGAGGCCACATGTAATGGGAGATGGGACAGACATCAGGTGCACCCATTGTTGTCATTGCATGTCCCGCCTCCAGGGGAATTCTAGCATCAAAGAAAATTCAGATCTGTGGGTGTTGCTCCCCCCCTCAGCTACCACTCCTGCATGATTTATGTTCCATTGGGTGGGTCCCGTTCCCGTGGCCCTGTCCTGTGGGGTAAGCCAGGGCTAGAGACTGAGTGTCCTGGGGAGGGTGTGCCCACCCATTAGCCCCACCAAGGGGGGGAGCCTGGGCTTGGGGTGGCATGCAGGGGTGGGGGCTGAGGAGCTTCAGCCCATCAGGGCAGCAATGTGGAGTTCGGGCCTAAAAACAAAAAAAAGAAATCATTCATAAGGTCAGTTGATCCCAAATCTAAAGTAAGGGTGGAGTAAATAGACTGATAAAAAATATTTGTCATTTCATTGGCATTACTAACTGGTTAGTTAAGGGGTCAATTAAAGCAGAGATCCAGTGTGAGGTGCTCTGTTGCCATAGATGAAGAGCCAGGAGCTTGCCTACCTTATTTTCTTGACCAATGTATGTGGCTTTGATACACAAAGCAGCCCTGTCCACCATCTCTAACAAGTATGCTGAGTACTCAGCTCTAAGCTGTGTTAATTATATTAAAATGTCTTCTGGGGAAGAGTTTGAAAGTGACCTTTCTAACATGCAGATTTTATGAAGACACTGATCTACTCAGGCCTGCAAATTCTTTTTATGGACAGTTGCTAGGAGAAAAAGCACACCTCTCTAGGTGGCCTTAAGTGCGCCCCAAAGTGTGTCATAGGCATGGATTTTACCTTGATTAGTTTGTATAGACTGGATCAAAAAATTCTTGAAGCAGGAAGCCAAGGAACAACCTTTCAATAAGAGATTATTTTGAGACCACTTACGAGGTCTAATTGAGAAGTAGGAGGCCTCCATAGACAGAACTACAGGGAAATGGTCAGATAGGACCAGGACTTGAATCAGACAGCTCACTAAAAGGGGGAACAAATGTTTACGTAACAGAAAATAATCAGTCCTGGAAAGAATACCATGTCGCAGAGAATAAAATGTAAACTCAGCAGCATGATGGTACAAAACTCTATAGGGGTCAGCAAGAATCAGCTGGTCAGCGAATTCCCAAAGCACCCTCTGTGTCAGTGATAGCCCAGCTTGGGTCCTATACAGACTATCCAGATTGTTTGCAAAGACTAACTTCCAGTCCCCTCCTATAAGTATTGGAGGATGACTATAGGTGGCTAGGGCCAAAGCTAAAAGTGGAAAAAAGAAGGGGGTATCTAATTTTGGACCATAGACCATGCCAAGGGCTATTTCAAAATGACTCAATTTGCCATATACAAATAAAAATCTACCTTCTGGGTGATTGATGTTGTTTAAAAAAACAAAGAGGAGTGATTTAGCGAATAACATTGCTATGCTTTTGTGTCGAGGGCTATTTCCAGCCCCAAAAACCTATTCCACCCATGTTTCACATAGTTGCTGGGTTTGATTCTCTAACGGTTGAGTCTCCTGAAGAAAAACAATATGAGGGTCAAACTGACATAGATGATGAAGGATAGCAAACATTTTGGTATTGTCCCTCCCACCTTGATATTCCATGTAATAAAATTAAAAATACTGGCCATGATGAATTACACGGAAATGTGGATTTTTTTTACCAGCCCTGGTGGTGCACAAGGAACCCCATACCCCATACCCAACACAGAAAAGACTAGACTCCAACCTCCCTATATAACATGTGGTAGTCAAAAGCACAACATGAAACACAGATTGATATAAAAAAAGCTTCCTGGGTCACTTGCCCACTCCTAACCATTGTGGTCCACCACTTGGGCTGAGAAAACCTCTGTCCTGACCCATGGATTAAAAAACATTGTTAAAAGAAAAAAGAACACTGGTTTCTACCCCCTCCCAAGAATAACTAAGCAGTAATAAAACAGCCCCAGTTAAACTAATACTTATAATGAATCAATTCTTCAGCAAGTTTTTATCTAAACTTTCTCACAATTACCAAAACCTATAGAAAAAAACAAGAGATGAGAAATGGTCGACAAGAATAAATGACACTGTGAATATAAAATGCACATCTTCAGCAACTGAAATAATCGGTCATGCAAAAAGAAAAAAATGGGGGGGGCTTCCATATCATGCAAACTCCACTCCCAATAAACATAGATAAACACAAAATAAGTTAAAAATTGTAAAATTAAAGAATTCATAGCATTACTGGAATAGATATGATGTACAAGTTCCTGTAGTACTGATACCCTTGCTGTGTTGCAAAAACAAACACTATTTCACAATAGTTTTCATGATATATGTCTAGCAATATTATATGCTAACACCACTCTATTATAAAACACAAAGGATTATGCCTCTAAATAGATCAAACTGCTAGTCCAAAATTCAAATAGGCTCAACATGCATTACAACATGAACAAGCCTATGAAGTCAACTGTTCAGTTTAAACTATGCAAAAAAGCAACAGTGAAGTAACAAAAGTAAGAGCTACATAGTTAAATGCAAAGGATTATGTATGTCAGCTGAAGAAAAAAACATTCAACAGAGGGAGCAGTTTGTCCATGTTACCAACCGGGAGTCCAATGTGTTGCAAAAGAAAAGTCTAGAATGCTGTAGAAATACAGACACCAGGAGAACAGACTTGGGCTTGTTAATGATCTGACCATGGTGCCATAAAGAACTGCAATGAAAACAATGTTTATGCCCCAAAATAACAACAGATCCTAAAATAACCGAAGGAAAAATGTAAAACTGATCCACCAGGTCATATTCATTTTTTAACGAACCCCTCAATAGCTACTGAGAACAAAGAAATATTAAACTAGGTATAACACAATTGTCTACCTTGTAAGTCTCTAAACAAGGTCCCATCAGTATTAAATGGATGCTTTTGATCTTGATATCTCCATTAGGCAGATACAAAAGGTAATGATCTGGGCAGGCTTGATCTTCTCCCTGTCTGCTTGTTCTTTTCAACAGTCTTTTTTACTAAACAGGTAAGGGAAGAATTCAAGGAGTTTTGTAGCTGCTTTGTCTGTAGAATCAAAATGTTGAATGCCAGCAGCAGTATGTACCTCTAACCTCACTAGGCAGAGCATACGATGTTTGATGTGGGCAGCCCAAAGTTTTGAATGTAGTGGCCGGTATGCCGCTCGTGCTTGCCTTACTTTGAGCATTAAATCCTGAATGATCCGTAATCTTGATCCAGTCCATTGCACCGAGGCCAACTTCCCTCAAAATATGGTCATGTTCCAGATAGTTAAGTAGTGTAAAAATAATAGGTCAGGGACGATCACCGGGAGCTGGCTTGGGTCTCAAAGCCTGATGAGCTCTCTCAATAAGGTAGCAGGGTTCATTTGGTGGAGATCCAATGGTCTTCTGACAAAATGTTTGCACAAAGTCCAATGGATTTGGACCTTCCTCCCCTCTGGCAATCTTATGAGAAAAATGTTGTTTCTCCTGCTATGACCCTTGAGCTCATCAACCTTGTCTTCTTATTTTTGAAGGGATCTCCTCATCATGATGAGCTTGTGGTCCAACCAATTCTGGTTATCCTCTAAGGAAGAGATGCGGACCTCAGCGTTGGAAACCCACCACTTCATGTAGAACTTGTTTTAGGTCCTTCATATCGGCCACCAAAGCAAAAACATTGTGTTAATTGTAGCAAGCTCTTGATATACTTGTGCTGGTGAGAGTTCCTGAGAAGCCAGAGTGGCTGATGAAGCTGCGGAGGAACTGCGGCGCTAATGCTTGGCTTCACATTCCAGAACTCACTCTTCTTCCCCCTCTGACTGTGAAGACGGATTCTGAAGGGCAGAAGCAGAAATTTCCAATGCTGTTTCATCCATCATTCTCCCAGTAAGTACTGATAATGCTGGATTGAGTGAAGATAAGTTTTAATTGTTTTGAGAGGGGATGAGCAATGAAAAACCGAGGTCTACAAACTGCCCCAGAATCAATTTTGAACAACTCATCGTACATCTAATACCACAACAGGAGAATCAGATTTCTGTGGTAGACTAGGTTTGCTGGTGAATGCACCTAGCTTCACCTGAGCTCTTTCCTTCTAGGTTGCTTGAAAGGACAGAGCAAATGACCTTACCAGAGTATGGGAAAGGATTAAGACTTTTTTTTTGGCTAGGCAGATTTACTGTGTGTTGTTTTTATTTTGTACTCACATGGATTGTTACTGTTTGTTGCTAACATTTCATTGCTTTATTTTTCTCTGATTCAAATAGCTGTTGCTGGGCATATCTTCTGCTGCATTATTACAAGGTGTGCCTACAGGTGTGTGCTAACAGATTACTGCTGTAATCTTCTGATTCAAATTGTCTTTTGCAAGGTATATCTTCTGTTATTGCTTTATTTTTCTCTGTAGCAAAGTATTTCTTACAAGTTATATCTTCTGTGAAATTATTACAGGTGGTGCTTTACAGGTTTTATAGTTGTATCTATCACTAGGATAAGCTTTCAGGGTTACTACATTTGTTGCTGACTGATTGTTTCTGCTCTTACCTCTTTGTTTCTTTCATCCGTGGTTCTTCTTTTTCAGCAGAGGAAGGGTCAAGCTACCCACCCCCATTCCCAATCACCCCACACTATATTCCTTTTATAGGATAGCACAGTCATGACATTTCCTGTGGCAAAGCAGAAAGGGGTGGATCAGTGGGGTATCCACACGGTGACCTCTTTTACAGGGGCACTAGTAATTTAACTTGTTATAACAAGTTATATAATAACAAAAAAAAACAAAACACAAAATCAAACTTTTGCTTGCATTTTCTTCCTTCTAATTACTCTGACCAGGTTATAAATCCAGCAAATTATCTTGAATGGATATCATTAAGTGCAAGTACTGCAGAACTCTTTTCAGAAAGGCAGTTTTATAGGATTTAGGACACTGTAGTACATGCTGGGCCATTGGAGATCTTAGGGCTCAGATCCAGGCATCATGGGCAGAGATTGCACACCTCAAATTTCATATTCAAGAGGAAACATATTATGAGAACCACCCGCCATGTCCCCAACATCCAACAGAAGCACCTCGAATGCAGAGGGTAGTTGGTCCAGGAGGCTGGCAGGTGGTTAGGAGGGGCAAATTGGTGCCCCATCACTCGGTGCTCTCCAGCATATTACCTTCACAAGCCATATCAAAACTACAAACAAGTATCTGCCTCTATCTCTGAAATCAAACAAAGGGCCAGAGGACACTGCAGAGCAGGACACTGCAGCACAGGAACTAGCAGAACAAAACTCACCCAAAACAGGAACCGAAAAAAAAAAAAAAAAATCAAAAAAGCTTCTGATCATAGGAGACTCCATAATTCGGGGAGTTGATACCTACCTCCAGCCAGGGGTAATGGTCAGATGTCTCCCCGGTACATCAGCGTGGAGAGACACTGACCGCATTTCTAAAATTGTTCAGGAAGCAGGGGAAAACATTGACATCCTGGTACACATAGGGACTAATGTTCTTCCCAGCTAGTCAGCTGTGGAGACTAAGGAACACCTGACTAGGCTGGGTGACAAACTAACATCCATTTCTTCTGGCATCTCCTTCTCTGAGATCCTGCCAGTCTGGGAGAGGGGGCAGATGGACGGAAAGTCAGAGAAGGGGAGATAGGGGAGCTAAACATGTGTCTCAAGGGCTGGTGCCAGGAAAAAGGACACAGATCTGTAGGGAACTGGCAACAGGTTTGGGAGCGAAAGTTCTTTAAATTTGATGGACTGCATCTGACTAAGGAGGGAGTCAGTGCATTGGGGCAGAAGTTTGACATCTTTGCAGAATATTTAAACTAGCAAATGGGGAGAAAGGTGCAGCACCCCATACGTCGAATGGGAAGAACACCCCCCCCTCAGCTAGTTGTCAAACAGTAGCTCAGCATGTTTGCAGTTCTTTTGCATCACCGGGTAAGGAAAAAGATATAGCTCCCCATACATCATACAGGGGAAAATGCCAGAGCTCACCCAACAACTAACACACCAAAATCTGGCCAATGGAAAATCATGCACAGAAATGCTTGCAGTCTTGGAAACAAGATCCCAGACCTGCAGGCAATAATGACAGAGGCTAAACTGGACATAGTAGCAATTAATGAGACATGGTTTACCAGTAACCACACTTGGGAGACTTCAGTACCTGGCTATGTACTGTTCAGAAGAGACCGAGTTGCAAAAAGGGAGAGGGGGGTGGAGTGGCCCTGTATGTCAATGAAAATATCAAAGCTACAGAAATTCAGAATACACATAAGGAGCCAGAAGAACTGTGGGTCACCCTGGAAACAGGAAATGGGACAGCTATAAAAAATGGGGTTGTCTACATGCCCCCAGACCAGGGGGAGGACATAGACACATTACTGTTAGAAGATATACAAAACATGACAGCAAAGAGTCGGTTCTGATAATGGGAGACTTCAACATGCCAGATACAGATTGGTCAATACCAGCAGGAACATCTGCCAGAACTAGACACAAGGTAGATTCCCTGCAGGGGGATGGCCTCAAGCAACTAGTACAGCAACCCACAAAAGACAGGGCTATCCTAGATCTAGTACTGACTATCAGGGAAAGGATCACAGATCTCCAGGTAGAAGGTCACCTGGGGGCCAGTGACCATCACATGGTATGATTCAGTTTAGCCACTACAACTAAATCATCCCATTCCATGGCAAACATATGGGACTTCAGAGGAGCTGACTTTGATAAGATGGCCAACAGAGTTAAGCTAGCCTTGGCAAAAAGAAATACAGGTGAGGAGGTACAGGCAAAGTGGGCAAGCATTAAGGATGTTATACTTGAAGCAACATCCCATTGTATTAGAGAGAAGTGCAAAAGAAGAAGGAAACCACTTTGGTTCTCAAAAACAGTAACAGAAAAGGTCAGAGCCAAAAGGCTGACCTTCAGGAAATATAAGGGAATGCAGTGGAATGAAGATAGAGAGGCAAACCAAACTTCCCTAAGGGAAACAGGGAAGGCAGTAAGGCAGGAAAAGGCCCAAACCAATGAAACACTAGCACAGACAGTAAAAGAAGGTGACAAGACTTTCTATAGATACATTAGTGAAAGGAGAAAGTCCAGAGGGGGGATTGCTATAATCAAAGAAGATACGGGGGTGTGTGAGGAGGAGGACCATGTAAAAGCATCTATCCTAAATAGATACTTCTGCTCAGTATTTACTGAAGAGAAGGTACAGTAGGGCAGGGCCCACAGCTCAGCACCATAGACACAGGGGGGAGGGAGGTAAGAACTTGTCCCTTCAAAACAGAAAGGGTCCTACAAGAGCTCAATAAGCTCAGGGTGGACAAGGCAATGGGACCTGATGGCATACATCCCAGGGTACTAAAGGAGCTAAGGGTGGAACTAGCAGAGCCATTATCAGAACTGTTTAGTGAGTCTCTGAGAACAGTAGAGGTCCTAGAAGACTGGAGAAGGGATCATGCGATCCTGCTCCACAAGAATGGCAGCAGGGAGGAGGCAGGGAACTACAGACCAGTCAGTCTTACCTCAGTAGAGGGCAAGATTATGGAGGCACTCCTTAAGGAAAGGATAGTACAGCACCTGGCATCCATGGGAGCACAGGATCCAAGACAGCATGGGTTTACAAAACAAAGGTCCTGTCAAACTAATCTCATAGATTTCTTTGATTAGGTAACCAGAGTGCTGGACCAAGGGGGAGCAGTTGATGTTGCCTACCTTGACTTCAGCAAAACTTTCAATACTGTTCCACATAGAAGATTGATTAATAAGCTGGGTAGGCTCAGGGTGGGATAGAAGTTGGCCAACTGTGTGGCAAACTGGTTGACAGGCAGAAAACAGAGAGTGGTGGTAAATGGTATACAGTCAGAAGAGATGCAAGTCACAAGTGGGGTACCTCAGTGATCAATCCTGGGGCCCGTCCTCTTCAATAGCTTCATCAGTGCCATTGCAGATGGACTGGAGGGTAAGGTTTGTCTGTTTACAGATGACACCAAGATCTGCAACAGAGTAGATGATCCAGATGGGTGGGCAGAATGAGAAGAGATCTGGATAAACTAGCAAAATGGTCAGAAGAGTGGCAACTGGGGTTTAATGCAAAGAAGTGCAAAATCATGCACATGGGGAAGAGAAAGCCTGAAGCCACCTATAGGCTGGGAGGGGAGTTGCTGGCAGTCACAAGGGAAGAAAGAGACTTGGACATCATCTCTGATGACCTGAAATCATCCAAGCAGACCACTAAAACAGTAGATAAGGCTAGGGGGATGTTAAGATGTATTAGTAGGGGTATCACAAGTCAGAAGAGGGAGGTAATAATCCCTCTTTACAAGACACTGGTTAGGTCCCATCTGCAGTACTGTGTGCAGTATTGGAGGCCACACCTTCACAAGAACATTAAACAAATTTAGGCAGCCCAGAGAAGGGCAACCAAATGGTGCAGGGACTGCATCAGAAGACATATGAGGACAGATTAACGGAGCTCAATATGTATACCCTAGAGCAAAGGAGGAAGAGAGGTGATATGATCGAAACATCCAAACACCTTAAGGGCATTAACAAGGTGAAAGAGTCTAACATGTTTCAATATAATAAAAATAGCAGAACAAGAGGACACAACATGAAATTAGAGGGAGGCCAATTATGGGGTAATGTGAGGAAGTTCTTTTTCACAGAAAGGGTGGTGGGTGCATGGAACAGCCTACCTCAGGAAGTGGTGGATATGAATACAGTGCAGGACTTCAGACAGGCATGGGATAAGTATAAAGGAGCAATACAGATGAGTATGAATAGATAGGCAATTGACAGAACAAAGGCCGATGGCACATTTATAAGGTAGAAAAAGAAATGGGCAGACTGGATGGGCCTTGCGGTCCTTATCTGCTGTCAACTTCTATGTTTCTATGTCTGTTACAGACCCTCATCCCTAACCACTGCTAGGACCACTGATTTTCAAAAACAACTTGGCAAGTTAGACTCTACAAAATGATTATTGCTCCTGAGGGATTTTAATTATTCCGGAATTGATTGGAAATCATCAACCACTTCTTCACCAGCTGAAGCAGAGTTTTTAGATGTATTAGCTGCACTAACTGCAGATAACTACATGGTGGATAGCACAAAAGACAATAGTATAGTGGATCTAGTGATCAACAATATGGAGGATGTAGTAGCTAAATGCAAGGCCAGATAACCTTTCCTGGTAACAGCCATAATATGGTTGAATTTTAAATAAGAAAAAGGATGTGTATTCAATAGGGAATCACAAAAATAAGGAGATACAATGCAGCAGACTAAAACATACTAAGGAACCAAACACTACAATGGGACTGGGTGAAGAAATTTGAGGGCTTAGGGGTACCTCAAATGTGGTAAGAACTAAGTAAATTCCTCCATGAACAAGTAGAGACAAATATACCCATTATTACAAAATATAATCAGAAGAAGAGGATCCCAGCATGGTTTAACACCAAAATACACAAATTAATCAAGACAAACAGTCGGGCATACAAGAAGGCCAAGAAAGAGGGAACTGGACTATACAGGGAAAACTATAGCAAAAAATTCAGACATCTAAAAAAGGAAATTAAAAAATACAAAAAGAAAACGGAGCGAAAATTAGTTAATAAAGGGTTCGACATCATAAAGGCATTCTACAACTATGTCAGTAGTTTGAGACAAAACAATAACTTAGTACCACTCATACGGGGGACACAGTGATAACAGACTGCAAGCTTATGACAGAAGAATTTAGCAGTTGCTTTGAGAGTGTTTATCACCAGGGGGACCTGCCAACAAACAATATTGCCTGAAACACGCACTGTACTATAACAATAACACCAGAAATGGTCAAGGAAAAACTAGCTAATCTAGATGCCACTAAATCAGCTGGACCAGATTGTCTCCACCTGAGATTATTGAAAGAATTAGCTACTGTGCTATGTAAACCAATTCAGATTATTTTCCAAAATTCCCTACAAGAAGGATTAGTGCCAGAGGACCGGACAGTTGCCATATTATTTCAATACACAAAAAGGCCCCAAATCAGCTTGCTCTAGCTACAGACCCATCAGCCTGACAAGCATTTTGGGCAAGATTTTGGAGTCTTTTATTAAACATAAAACAGAACAGCACATCCAAGATAGTAATTAAACTGATACACAATAACATGGGTTCACAAAAGGAAGGTCTTGCCTAACAAATCTACTATATTTTTTCAATCCTGTAAATGAAGCCCTAGATAAAAACATACCAGTGGATACACTTTACTTAGCTTTTGAAAAGGCATTTGACAGTGTGTCACATCAAGAGTTAAACACCCTAAAGGAAATCAGTTTGGATAGTTGTATCATTCAGTGGATCATAGCCTGGATAGGAAAAAGGAAACATCTGTGTATTAAAGGACACTTGTCTGGTTGGACTACAGTATCAAGCGGGGTTCCACAGGGATCAGTGCTGGGACCAACCCTATTTAACATTCTTATAGCTTCCCTAACATGCACCTCCAATGTTTGGATTGCAAAATTTGCTGATGATATTAAAATTGGGGCACTAGTACTAAATGAAAATGATGCTAAATCATTCCAGGCAAACAATGATGCACTGGCTAGGAGTACAGAGGTCAAAAATGTAAGGTTCAATATAAATAAATACAAAGTTATGCATTTAGGCAAAAACAGATTGTAAATTTAACTATAATATACAACTGACTATGAGAAGGACCTAGGAATACAGATCACCAGTGACATGGCTTTTTCAAATCATAATACCAGTGTAATAAAACGAAGGCTACAGTATCATGGCATCTATTAGGAAGATGATAAAAAGTAGAGCCAAGGAAGTGGTGGTGCCTTTGTATGTCTCTTTGGTGCATTCTCAGTTGGAGTATGTGGGTAGTTTCTGGATGCCTCAACTTGGAAATGATGTTAGGAGAGTGCAGGGCATCCAGAGATGGGCGGCTAAAATGGTGTATGGGATGAGGGACAGGCCATATGAGGAAAGATTGAAGAAAGTGGGATTGTATTCGCTTCAGTATAAAAGATACAGAGGTGATGCGTTTGGTCTATAGAGCATTTAGGGAAACAAACCTCTGGAAATGTATGGTATTAAACAGGATATCAGATTGAACAAAAAGCAGAGGTCACTAATTCCAGCTAACAGGTGAAAATTACAATAGACACTTGAAGGGAAGCTGGTTTTCACATAAGGTGGTTACACAGTGGAAATCATTACCAGCAGCTATGGTAACATTTAAATCAATGAACCACTTTAAACATGCACTAAATGAACACTGCACATTATGTCGCTTTCAACTGTTAGTACAATGTTGCAGGTCACAAATGGCTAATGCTACATGAACCTGTTGTATATCTTATGAATCTTAGGAGTCTGGATGGAGCTCCTGATTCCTGCTCCTATCTCAGCACCAGCATCACATGACTCTCCCCCTCAGGAGGGACTCTATTTTCTGCCTTAGTTTCCTCATCCCCTTCAAGTGTTTCTGAAGCCTTCTCACTGTCTGTGTCCTCTTCCTCCTACAGGTCTGGCCTCTGACCCTCTGCAGATGCCCCCTTGATGTGCTCTATGATACATTTGTAAACATATTGTACTTAGTAATACATTGGTTGTGTCTGGCTGATGTTGTGCATGATTATGCATATTTTGTGTATTTGATTGTTTCCCATGCACTGCCATAATACCAATCTTCTAGTTTAGGGTTCCCTGCTGCCTTCCACATGTCTTCTGCCATGTGTTATCACTTCTCATCATGCTGTTCTATGCTTCCAGTTGTCTCGATTTTTGTAAAAAATTTTCTCTGATGAGTTTCCACTTCTTTTTGAAGGATAGTGGGTCCTTATGCAGCTTTTTATTTTTTAGTAAATAGCTTCTGAAAGTCTGCCACATGTCCATCAATGGCTGGTTGGTGGCCCTCATCATTATGTGAGGGTCACCAAGGGCTTTCGTGGCCTGAACCAGGTGAGGGGTGTCAGTGTCTGTCCAAAGCTTTGGCATTTCTGTTACAAAACAAAAATGAGAAAAAAAAGAACTATGAATAAACTGCATATAATAAGGATATCTGCATTGGTTACCTATTAACAAGAAACAAAATTTCAAATTATAATACTGATCTGTAGTGTTAGTGTTATGTAATATGTTGTGTGTCTCTGGATCAGAGTTAGTTCTATTTTTTGACCAAGATTGTGTGACTCTGAAAAGAGCCTTTGTGTTTTTGTAGTATACAGTAACTGCTGTTGGCTTAGAAGGCAGATTACAAGACTGTTTCAATCCCATGTCAGAGGTCCTCCAGGAAAAAGGAATTGCCAGTGTCTGAGAAATGCACACCATCTTTTAGATATAGCCAATCCTTGTAGTACTTTATTTGAGAGTGAAGTATAGTGTGCATTCCCAGATCATGAATGAAGCCAGATATGTGAAGTTTACCATTTTTTGTGATCTGTCTAGCAAGTAACTGTTTCTCTGCTTTCCAGATCATCCGCTCTGTAATGTCCAAAAAGCAAATTTTACAGGCAGATAACATTCTTGCTATAGAAGCTAAATCTGATTTAGCATCTGCTAATAAATCTATCCACCTTTTGTCACCCAAAACATTCACTCTGAGATGGATTAGCAGTATGTCTGGTGTAGGGTATCTGTTTAAAGGTTTGTGCATGGTTGGCATGAGTTGCCCCCACCTCATGCCTCCCCTGTCAAACCAATAGACAGAGAAGTTTAGAAGACACAAATCATTTTCAAAATGACTTGCTCTAAAAAACTGGCTAGCTCTACACATAGTTGAACTGCCACTAACACAAGCTGTTCTTGTGGAACATCCTGCCATACTGAATCCTTTGTCAGAAAGAGTAGATGCCAGAAATCTCAGAGGCAAGACTTCTTCAGTGAGCAGTCTTCCAAAACTTAGTTGTTGAATCTATGACTTCTGCTGTTATTGGGAGAGTCTTAGTCATGTGGGTTGGCAAACAGTTCTGTACAGATGTTTGAGTGGCAAATGATGATATCAGTACATACATCAGACAATAAGTTGATGACTACTGTGTACTGTGGCATTTGTCAGTGGTTCACTACTATAAATAGTTCTGTTGAATTTGGAGGGCAATTCTTGATGTTTGGTAGACAGTACATCACTCCACAATATTGTGAATATCTTTTGATGGTTTATTGTTATGTCTGGGGGAGTTGCATTACTCTTCCTCTTTTACTTTCTGATACTGTAGGTGGTAAGTGATGTATTTTTCTGAGTATTTGTGGTCCGTTTTGTTTAGTAGTACTCACTATTGATTAATAGTTGGTCTTTACGCACTGCTGTGCCTTGAATATGCAGATATAATAGTTGATTCATGTATGGTAGAGTGTTGCAAGAAAAGGGAATAAAAAGGTAAAAAAAAGATGGCACAGCAGTGGATGATTGAATGCTGTGATAGGGAATACATCATCTGTTTGTCTGTGTTTAGAAGCAAACACAGACAAACAGATGAAATAATGTATTTTTTTACTGGGTATGAGTAGTTTGTAAAAGAAATGCAAGTGTATATTGTGATTGAAAGCAGTTTTAGAACTTGTTTTATGAATTTGTGAGTATTATTTGACACAGTGCCCTTTGTAGTATTTAGGAAGTGTCAAGGTTGATAGTTTCTCTATTAAACTTATATTTTAAAAACTGGATATAATTGCATAGAAGCATTTATGGAGCAAGTGTGATTAGCAAGCAATAAGAAATGACAGGGTGTGCATTATGGTGAAATAATCGCATGCCTCAGGTGCATTGTTAGGCATGAGGTGCAGCTGAGTGCAGTTAAATGCACCTGAGAAGTGCAATTATTTCACCACAATGGCCCTGGAGTGTCTTATTGCTCTTATAAAATGCCATTTAAATATAGGACTTAAAATGAATAAAATAAGAAGAAAGTATTTTAAAAATATAAAAATTGGACCTTTCATTAAAATATGCTTCCATTTTAACTCTGAATACAAAAAATAGTTCCCATTCTGGTAACTGTGGGGTAAGCTGAAAACAAAATATAATGCAAACTGTGTGTGGAACACATTTTTGTAAGAAAAAAAAAATGACCTTGCATTTTTAAATTAATACAAGTACTGTTGTTAATGGAAATGTGTTCAAAACTTAAAACCTGCCAGGTTGCCTTTCTTTGATGTGGGGGTGATAGATTTCACCTGAAAATACCCATGTATGATTCAAATGTATGTGCTTTTATACATTTCAGGAATTTACTGCATTTCAGCAACTTGGGTCTGCCTCTGCCTATGTAACTGTGTTCTCCCACCTTTTGCTCTTTGTTTATAAAGTATTATTGCCTGCTTTCTTCATCCTGTTTGTTTTATTTGTTCTTTTGACTTTCCCCACAATCAAGGTATGGAATGTTTACCATGGAATGCAGGGATTCAAAATGCTGTTCAGTTCCAAGGACAGAGTGTTCCTATCTTCACATACTGTACACATAGACAAAAAAGACCTCTTTTAGAGCCACAGACTCAATTATCTCACTGCCAGTGAAAGCAGAAGAGATTTCCCTGATGAGCATTTAAAGACAGAAGGAGGATTTTTTATTGTCAGCAAAGAAACAGTTGAAATGAAAACTCTGAAGAATACTTAATGTTTCTAATTTGTTTATGCGTGTAAATAGAGTATGATGATCAGGTAAACAACATTTAAACAATTTGTTTTATTTTTATTTAAGGTAGTTTTATTTTTAGGGATGAGTTGAAGGTTTTTTTTATACTGCATAGGTAGCAGCCATGTTTTTGGTGGAAAATAAATTCTGGTTGTAGGGGGATTGATAGAAGATAGCTCTGGCTGTAGGAGGACTGATTTGCTCATTGTGCGATGTGGTTTAGGACCAGGATGACAATGGAATTTGCCCTTTAAAGGGAAGAGCAGGTTGTCCTTGTGTACTCCTTCCCTTTCCATCAAGATTGTGTGCTCAGAAGGGGAGGGGGAAGGAAAGGAAGGGGCCAGGGGATAGAACAATGGCCAAGCAACAGGAAGGGGAGGGACAAGTGGAGGTACATAATGGACAGCACAGAGGTAGTTCAGCCAGTTTGCTGGAGTTTTGATCTAATTCAATAGTTCTTAGACTTTGTCGCAGTGAGCCTCCCCAAATCCATGGAAAAGATTTTGAGCCTCCCCCCAAAAACTGAAATAATCTTGGTCCTCCCCAAAGAAAAATAACATACTGTACTTTGCGCTGTACACCTTGAATAAATTGAAACCTCTCTGAGTACTTGGCTCACATTCAGTTCTTTGTCTTATACTGATGTGGAACCTTTGAAAAAGAGCTTCTGTGCTCAAAGGTGTTATCTGAATAACAAATAAAATAAACAAATATTATTCAGCTCATTGTAACACCCCCCCCACACACACACACACACAGGACAGCCTACTTACTCTGCTATTTTAATTCTTGAACCATTGTTACCCCTTGTTGCAGTACCTTCATGGGTCAGACTACTTTTTTCTGTTTCCTCGCGATATGATATAACCTTGCTATACTTTGCCTCTCCTCCACCTTCTCTGCTCCTAAGCAACCTTCCTGGGACTACTTTGCTCCTTCCTGGTATTACTCTGAGCACTTCTATGCTCAGCCCTTGAATTTGGGCTGTTCTGCCATCAGTCTACAAAATGATCAATTACCACCACTCATTATTAGTTTATTGTACATATTTGTTTGAACTATTGTTCACTGTGTATTTCTGGATTGTTTTGTAGTTACCTTTTGAAATATATTCACTCTGCCCTCCCCAGTACACCGAAATGAGCCTTGGCTCATTCACCTTTCCTTGTCACCTATCAGTAAATAAATACATAAAATCCACCTACTATTATCCTCTTTCAGTTTGCTTCATCTCTTCACACAAAATACATAAAACTCAAAATTTAAATTCAATACTTTTTTCAGACATGCTTGAGCCTCCCCTGGAACAAGTTGGGGCCTCCCCAGGGAGGCTGGCCTCACCATTTGAGAACCCCTGATCTAATTGAAAGTGCAGTACATCACATTGGCTGAACAGCTGGAGAGGATTGTGCACTGGGATACAGCAGGTAAGATAGCTTCAAGAATGAAGTTTCAATATATATATATATATATATATATATATATATATATATATATATATATATATATATATATATGAATATACAATAAACAAATAAGTTAATATTAATATGTAATGATAGTTATATTATTTTACTCAAAGCAAAAAAAAAAGAGAAAATTATCGTTTTAAGGTGAATGGTATGTGGCTAGTTCATTAGGCTTCTTTGAAGGAAGTTTTTAGCATTACTGGTTCGAGTGAAAGCACTTTTAATGGTTGGAGAAAGATTTTGCAGCTGTACTGAGGTTGTATGCCTTGTTTTGTATGTGATTGACTCATTAAGTTTTTGTTTGAGGGAAGTCTTCGTATTGCTGGTTCGAGTGAAATGTGTTTTGATGGTTGGATAAATTTTGCACCTGCACTAAGGTTTGTATGCCTTGTTTTTAAATTGTGAGGTGAATAGACACACATAAATGAGGTTTGTTGAAAAAGCTCTTTTGGCCCAGAGTAGGGCCATCCAGTTAGAAAAGCTGAGGTTGCCATTAGAGAGAAAGCCTCTGAGTGTAGAAGCTGGTTTGACTGTGGCCTCCACTGGCCTTTAACAAGTTGATCTTGTAGCTTACAGGTTTGGGTGTCTGACTTTGATATACAGGGTTGTGGGTTTAAAGCTTATAGTGGAACTTTACATTGCTGGTTGAAGGGAGTCGCGCTAAGCGAGAGAAACAGGTTTCTGAGGCCTTACAAGGTGTGGCAGGCTCATACTGGAATCACTGGGGGATCTTCAGCTGTTTGGGCACCAAGGGTTTTTTTCAATGGGGCTGCAATGACAATGGAGGATCACTCACCCCCTACACAAATCCTTTGTGCTCATTTTTCCCTACAAGGACCCTAGTGGCAAAATTTGGGAAAAACTCTCCCTTGATGCTTCCATTGAGCTGTGCTGAGCAGCTCTGTAGGGAATTGTTTTCCACACACCAGATTTACCATGTGGCCTTGAAATGAACCCCCCCACCTCCCTGCTACCTCCTCGCATCCCCAGTGGATAATGCATCACCCTTCCAGGGGGGTACCGTCTGGTTTTCCACAAGGAAGAGACTGATGGATGGACATCATCAGTCTCACTGCCCCAGGTGGTGATGTGGCGGGAACCATGCTGATGCAGAGGACTACGTGTTTTGGCAAGGCAAAGAGGGTATCAGGACTAGCACTTCAAGAAGGGAGAGGATCTGGGGGACATTCACTTGTTGCAAGCTAGTAAGTCAAGGAGTAGGGGGCAGAGGCCTATGGAAAGGCCTAGCAAGTAGGGGGGCAATGAAGCGGCCAGTTGGCATGATGTCACATGCCAAAGGAGCAGGCCGAAAAATGAGCAACTGGCGATGTGGCCTAGCAGATGGTACAGGGAACTAGGGCTTCAGAGTGAGGGGCACTAGCACGTTGTAAAACTAGGAGGGCAAGGAGAGGACTATGGAAAGGCCAAGCAGATGGGCATGCCAAGGAGTCATGTGGCATGATGTCACATGCCAGAGGAACAGACTGAGAGTGAGCAGATGGCCGATTTGGCTGGCAGGTATGGTGCTAGGCCTAACGCTTCATAAGGGGAGACATTTGAAGCTAACAAGGCAAGGAGAGGCCTACCAGAAGGCCTAGCAAGTGGTGATGATGAGCGGCCACATGGTATAACGTCACAGGCCAAGGGAGCAGGCCATAAATGAGCAGCTGGCATTCTTCTGGGGCACGGGAAGGTCACCTAATGGCAAAGGGATAGAGTTTCTTTGGGTGGGATGCAAGGCAGGTGGCCTTTGGGAAAGAGAGCACCGGGGAGACAAGTGGCAATGACGAGCAGGAACAGGCCAGAGGATTGGTGAAAAAGGACCAGGACATGCAGTGAGACGTCACATGCCAGGTGGTCGAGCAATGGAAGGAGACCCAGGAAAGTATGATGGGAAACAGGGATGGATCGGGGGTAGCGAGGAGTATAAAGGGCAACAAAAAGGCTCATTTGTTGCTGTTAGGGGCTGCCTCTGGGGGAAGCAGGCCTGGCCACTTGGGATACTGCCCCAGGCAGAGTTTTTAATAATGGAATTTTCTTTTCTTTTCTTCAGTGTCTTCACAGTTTGCATGAAGCAAGGAACATGGCACCCATGAAGAGCAGGCCTTCAAAGGAAGACGCCTATAGGGGTATAATGGATCTGGCAGAAAAGCCAATAAAATGTGGTAGTTGGTGGAAAGGGAGGAACCAGGGAGATCTGGGGAGAAAAGGAAAGTGGTGAAGGGTAAAGAGGCAGAGGGAAGCAGCTGGCAGAGAAGCCACATAGCCCAACCAGGGTACAACCACTGACAGTGGGACCTACCAAGGTGGCTAGCCCAGTACCTCTGTGACCAGTAGACCTAGTACCATCAGTACCTCCCCAGGACCAGGTTGTGGTTCCCCTAGTGGAGCCCAGACCAGATCGCCAGTGCACAGTGGTTCCTCCACAGCCACTAGTAGGGAAACCAACCCTTCAACCACAGGGAAACATACTGGGGCACCAGGAGGACAGCAGGAAGCAAATAACAGACAAGGCCACAGGTAATGCACCCGGCACAGTTGGTGACATCATCAAAGATTACATAAGCCAACTTGTTTCGGCACTTGGCTAAGGGGGTTTGAGCCAGATGGAGTCAGCACTGACCAAGATTAGGGTAGAAAAGGAGGTGCCAAAAGAAAAAGAAGGAGGAGTAGAAAAAGAGAGAAAAGGAACAAGGGAGATAGGAACTCCTAGGATGAGAGTTGGGGAACACATCCCAGTGGCCACAAAGAAAAAATATGGAAGGGAGAGTATGTGGATATTTTCACTTTAGTAAGCTGGGAAGTGGCAGCAAAATACGAGGAAACAGACAATATAGGAAAGAGTGAAATGGCAGCAGTGGTAGGTTTGTTAGGCAAGAAGGAGGAGGATAAATTAACCAAAGGGAAGACTTGGGAAGGGCAGTTTGTAGGTTTCACCACATTCTCAGCCATAGTATTGGAGAAGAGGTCTGAGTGGGGGATCCCACTCATCACATACTCCTTGATAATAAGGAGAGCAAAAGCAAAAGTGGGTGTGGGGTGGATATACTATGATGAATTCTTTCAGCAGAGAATGGCGACATATGGAGGCTGTCATGGTGCAGTCAGACCTGGACATTGTGGCCATCACTGAAACCTGGTGTAATGATAACCACGACTGGGAGATGGCCATACCTGGCTACAATATATTCAGAAGAGACAGAGCAGGCAGGAAGGGAGGAGGAGTGGCACTCTATGTGAAAAATGACATAAGGGCCACAGAGATCCAGGAGGAACAAAATGGGGGAGAGATACTGTGGGTTAAGCTGGAAAGGAAAATGGGGACAGCCATCCGCACAGGTGTGGTCTATAGACCACCAACCCAGGAGGAAGAAACAGATAGGGAGCTGATGCTAGCCATCCAAAGGATGGCAGACAAGGGTGAGGTAGTACTGGTTGGAGACTTCAATATTCCAGATGTGGACTGGAGCATCCCAGCAGCAGCATCAACTAGGAGCAGATTTATCCTGGACTCCCTTCAGGGTGCCTTCCTCAAGCAACTGGTCATGGAACCAACTCAGCAGAAGGCAATATTGGACCTTGTGCTCACAAACAGGGACAGTGTGATGGGGGTAACAGTGGGGAGCACCTGGAAACAGTGACCACCAGTCATTGTGGTTTGAAATCACAGAAAGAGCAGAACCAAACCACACAAAACACGTATCCTGGATTTTAGGGGACAGACTTTGGGAAAATGGGAGATACTTGAAAGAGGCATTAAGGGAATGGGACAGGAATCAGGGGTTGAGGAACAGTGGGCAGTATTTAAAATGGGGATTACAAGAACAACAGAATTATGTATTAAGCAGGTTAGCAAGAGGAAAAGGAAGAGGAGACCATTATGGTTTTCCAAAGAGGTAGCAAAGAAAGTGAAAGCCAAAAAGATTGCATTCAGGCAATACAAAAAGACACAGGCAGAAGGGATAGGGAGAAGTACCAGGAGAAGCAAAGGGAGGCAGGGAGGTCAGTAAGGGAAGCCAAAGCTCAGACAGAAGAACACATTGCAAAATCAGTGCGTAGAGGGGACAAAACCTTTTACAGGTACATAAGTGAAAAAAGAAAGACAAAGGGAGGGATAGTGAGACTGAAGGGGGAGGATGGGGGCGTGGAGGATGACAACAGTAAAGCTGACATACTGAACAGGTATTTATGCTCAGTCTTTACTGAGGAAGAGGAGGGTAATGGGTCTGAAGGGAGTACAAGAGGTGAGAATGGTGCAGAAATGGACACAAGACCCTTTACACCAGAAAGGGTCCTGAAGGAACTGGAAGGAATAAGAGTTGATAAAGCAATGGGGCCAGATGGGGTGCACCCCAGGGTCCTTAAAGAACTAAGAGAGGTGGTGGCTGAACCTCTGGCTATCCTGTTTAGCCGATCACTGGAAACAGGGGAGGTACCCAAAGACTGGAGGACAGCAGATGTAGTCCCCTTATACAAAAGTGGGAACAAAGAGGAAGCAGGGAACTACAGACCAGTCAGCCTCACCTCAGTAGTGGGGAAGATCATGGAAGCACTACTGAAGGAGAGATTGGGGAACATCTGGTTGTCAATGGACTACAGGACCCAAGGCAGCATGGTTTCACCAGGGGAGGTCATGTCAGACCAACCTCATTGAATTTTTTGACTGGGTGACTAGGGAGGTGGATCAGGGAGGGCAGTGGACATGGCCTATCTGGACTTCAGCAAGGCCTTTGACACTGTGCCACATAGAAGACTATTACACAAACTGGGGAATATGGGTGTGGGCAGGACAGTAGTGTGGTGGGTAGGTAACTGGCTGGGTGGCAGGACACAGAGGGTGGTGGTAAATGGCTGTCACTCCACAGAGGGAAGAGTGATCAGTGGGGTACCACAGGGATCAGTGCTGGGACCGGTCCTATTCAACATCTTCATCAGTGACATGGTGCAGGACCTAGAAGGCAGAATGTCACTGTTCGCTGATGACACAAAGCTCTGTAACAGAGTAGACACACCAGAGGGTGTAGACAGAATGAGAAGGGACCTGCAGAAACTTGAAGAATGGTCAGGGGTTTGGCAGTTGAAATTCAATGCAAAGAAGTAAAGATAATGCATATGGGGCACAAAAACCCTGGCACAATATATCAGTTGGGGGGTGAGGATATAGCATGCACCAAGCAGGAAAGGGATCTTGGGGTTATCATCTCTGATGACCTCAAGGTAGGGAAACAGTGTGACAAGGCAGCAGGTAAAGCAAATAGGATGCTGGGATGTATAGGCAGGGCATCACCAGCAGGAAGAGGTGGTCATAATTCAGCTATACAAGACACTAGTGAGGTCCCACCTGGAGTACAGTGTATGGTTCTGGAGACCATACCTCGTAAGGACATAGACAGGGTAGAGAAGGTTCAGAGGAGGGTAACAAAGATGGTGCATGGATTGCATCACAAGTCCTATGAAGACAGGTTGAAGGAACTGAACATGTACTCCCTGGAGGAGAGGAGGAGAGGGGATATGATAGAGACATACAAGTATCTTACAGGGAGGAACAGGGTGCAGGAAAACACTATTTTTAAGCAAAAAGATGTTCCAGGACTAGAGGGCATGGGATGAAGTTGGAGGGAGGGCGATTCAGAGGAAACATAAGAAGAATTTCTTCACAGAGCGGGTGGTGGACAAGTGGAACACCTGCCAGAGGAAGTGGTGGGGGCTGAAATAATCACAGGATTTAAGAATGCATGGGATAGACATAAAGGAATTCTGGAGGTCAGGGGTAAGGGGCTACAGACTTCTAGGAAAACAAACTGAACTTTCAAGCTCAAATGGGCAGACTGGGTGGGCCATGGGCCCTTATCTGCCGACACTGTCTATGTATCTATGTATCTATATATGGGGATGTAAGATGGGACACGAAACAACTAGACTTGTGGACAGACTACGTAACTGATCAGTCTATGCCTGAGGGATAGTATGGGAAAAAAATATACCATGCCACAGAGATGTTGCTGGGGTTACAACAGGGCCTTTTGTTCCTGGCTACAATGCGTTTCCAGCACGCATGTTCGAAATGTGGGGGATCACACCCAGCAAACAGATGCAAGATGACATAGGTCCAGGGAGCCCAAGGATCTGGGGGGCAAGGATCAGGTCAACAGTATTTTCATGAGAGGCAGGGCTATAAAGAGCAGACATGGAATAGAGGGGGAAGGGGCAGGGGACATGCAAGTAGGGGGATTCAGAATCACTGATCAGCAAGGCCAGACATCAAGCGGAGGGGGAGACTTTGGTGGAGACAATGAAATGAAGACAAGGGAGCAATTTAAAGAACCTAGAACCTCCATCAGGATAGAGTCATGTACAGAATGATTAGACAGATACCCAGATAGGAAAACAGCAGAGATGATTAAAAAAGGTTTTTGCACAGGTTTTTAGTTGCAGTGTGAGGGCCCAAGGCAAGCCAGAGAGGCGAACAATCTGGGTTCAATAAGAGGGAGGGAAGAAATGTTAAGAAAAAAAATAGAGACGGAAAAGGCAGCAAGGAGAATAGATGGACCATATGATACCCCCCACTGCAGAATATGAGGATTTCTCCATTGGGCTTGGTCCCCAAAAAGCAGGAAGGGGAATACAGGGTGATTCATCACCTATCCTTTCCGGAAGGCAATTCGGTGAATGAATTTATCAGCAAGGAATATAGTAAAGTGACATATTACACTTTGGAAGACACAGTCTGGATTATCTGGGCAACTGCGGATGCATGGATGGCAAAGACAGACATAGTGTCTGCTTTCAGATTACTTCCAGTTAGAAAAGAGGACTGGGACCTGTACTATTTTGACAAAGCCATGCCTATGGGTTGCTCTATAGAATGTGCGACATTCGAAGCATTCAGCACATGTTTGCTGTGGATATTTCAAGAAAGAACTGGTTATAAAACAGTGATTCACTATTTGGATGATTTCCTTTTTATAGGCAGTGGGAGAAGAGAGACAGAAAAAATGTTAGCCAGTTTCCAAGAGCTGTGTAAAGAACTAGGGGTTCCATTGGCACCTGAAAAAACAGAAGGGCCCAGTAAGGTGTTAGAATTTCTGGGTATTGAGATAGATGCTCCGGGGGAAATATTTCGGCTGCCAGACAAAAAAGTGAAAAAACTGAAGGAACTGATTCAGATACATACCAGTAGAAGAAGAGTACAATTAAAACAGGTACAACAAGTATTGGGACATCTGAACTTCATGTGCAGGGCTATTGGGCTAGGGAGGGCTTTCACCAAAAGGTTAGCAAGGGTTACAGCCGGAGTGACCAGACCACACCATTGGGTAGACATGACAAAAGGAGTCAAGGAGGATTTTAAAGTATGGGAGAAATTCCTCAGGGACTATAATGGCTGCTCCTTCTGGCAGGAGGAATGAGTCTATAACACAGACCTCAATCTTTACACAGATGCAGCTGGGGGCCTAGGCATGGGGGGCTATCTGAGGGGCAGATGGTTTTCAGAACTGTGGCCATCAGACTGGGTGAGGGATGGTAAGGTAAAAGATATAACCTTGTTAGAGATCATACCCATCTGGGCATGCACCCTGGTTTGGGGGGAAGAATTATGGGATTAGAAAGTGACATTTTGGTGTGACAATAGAGCAGTGATAGAGGTCCTAAACAACAGGGGAGCTAGGTCAGAAATGGTCATGCAAGTTTTGTGACTTCTGGTGCTAAGGGCATTGCAGTTGAACATGTCATTCAGAGCGAAACACATAGAAGGGGTACACAATACCCTGGCTGACAGCCTTTCCCGTCTGCAGCTGGATCGTTTCCAGAGGCTGGCACCAACAGCGGAGGAGCAAAAAATGCCCATACTAATGAACATATGGGATGTTGGCAAAGAGCAGAACTGTTGTTCCGCAGTTCATGGGCACCATGGACTCTGAGAGCCTATGATGTGATCTGGCAAGTGTTTCAAACATTAAGGGCAACACAACTTATGGAGGCAAGTAGGCCACTCACAGAAGAGCAATTGGGGAAGTTCATTGTAGAGCAATGGCAAAAAGGCACAGCCCACACCACAATGGGGGTCCACTTGGCAGGGATTAGTGTTATTTGCAGTCTAAAAGGGTGGAAGGACCTGACGAAATCAAAGTTCATTAGAAGAATGATGCAGGGATGGGGTAGGTTAAAACAAGGGATGGTGGATAATAGAAGACCAGTAGGGGAACAGTGGCTGGCAAAACTAAAGGGTGTGTTACCGACAATATGCAGATCAAAGGCCGAGGCCCAACTATTTCACATGATTTAGGTTGTAATGTTTGCAGGGGCCATGAGAGTAAGTGAGGTGGTAGGCCATGGCAGGCAAGACAAGGAAGGAGGATTAGAATGGGAAGATATAAGCTGGGGGTTGAAGGAGATACAGATCATGGTTAAGAGGTCAAAGATGGATCAAAGGGGACAAGGTTGCATGGTAATACTAAAGAAACATATAGAGGGTGCAGTGTGCCCAGTGCAGGCTTTGTGGCTTTCGCCACAGAGCATGGGAATAGGACAGGGAGATTATTTCTGCATGGTGATGGAAGTAGGGTCACAAGTTATCAAGTCACAGCATTGCTCAAGAAAGGCATGCAGTTCCTTGGGGGAGGATCTGATTAATTATTCCTCCCACTGCCTACGGATAGGGGCTGCCTCACAGTAGGCAGTGGCAGGCGAGACTGTGAATAATATTTTGGAAAAGGGGCACTGGTGGTCTGCCAATTATAAGAGATACATTCGAACACTGCAGTGTGGAGACTAACGTATCACCTATGTTTTTTGTTACAGATATGGAGCCACATGGGGGGGCAGGGAGAGGTGATATCATGGTAAGAAACTAAGACCGTACATAAAGATATTTATTTTGTTTAAACCCTATAGGAAGAGGGAGGAGCATGGAAGTCTGGATCTGTGGCCACTCTTATATTTATTGGGCAGAAAGGAGAGCTGAGAAAAAGGCTGGGGGAAAGCAGCTTTACCAAGATGTAAAACAATGTAGATTGGTTTGGTGTGGCACCCGGGGGATGAGATAAGCACAACTGCTCCCCAGCTTGAAAGAGCTGAAGGAGAGGTGACCCATTCCAGATTTAATTATTATATATTTATGGGGTAATGACCTTGGGGGCAAGCCATGGGTGGACACATGCATGCAGATAAACAGGGACCTAGAGATAATACAACAATGGTGGCCTAGGTTAAGCCTTGCCTGGTCGGATATGATACCAAGGAGGGTTTGGAGACATGAGCACAGGCATAGAGCTGTGGATAGGGACATGAGAAAGATGAACAGAAGGGTAGGGACACTGCTAAGGAAAATGGGAGGACAAGTAATACTGCAGGGTGTGGAAGAGTGGGTAGAAGATTTCAACAGGTCAGATGGTGTGCACCTGTCAGATCTTGCCATTGACATGTTTAATACAGAAATGATGGGTTTTATAGAAGCATGGAGGAGGCATGCAAAAAAAAAACGGAAGATAAAAAAAAAAGGGAGAAGAGAAGGACTGGGAAGGAGGTTTCCCTGAGGTATGTAAGAACAATACCCTAAGTGAGGGGAAAGCCAGTCATCCAACACAAGCTGGAGACTGGCTAATAGGGAAAAGGGGGAAGGGGGGGAGAAAAATAAATAAGATGAAAAGAAGAAGAAGCTGAAGGAGAAAAGTGGTCTCAGTTTTCACCGTTACCAAACAGAAAAGGACAAGAAGAAGGCACCCAGGTTTTCACCTGGGGGGAGAAAAAAGATGAAGAAAGAGGGATGATCAGAGATTGATATATGGATGAAAATAAATGAAATTGTGAGAGATATAAGAATAAAAGATGATAAAATGGAACATGGAATTATGATATATAAATAAATTAATTGCCGATCTGAACACAATGACAAACAATGGTCTCTATCTTTTTGTGAGGGAAAAGTGGGGAATCTGGGACAATGGAGTTTGCCCTTTAAGGGGCAGAACAGGTTGTCCTGGTGTACCCCTTCCCTTTCCATCAAGATGGTGTGCTCAGAAGGGCAGGGGGGAAGGAAGGGGAGAGGCCAGGGAATAGAACAATGGCCAAGCAACAGGAAGGGAAGGGGCAAGTGGAGGTACATAATGGACAGCACAGAGGTGGTTCAGCCACTTTTGCTGGAGTTTTGATCACTCCCACCCACCCTACAATATAGAGCAAGATGGGAAGACAGTCAAAAAGGTACTGTATTGCAGGTCTGTCAAATGTGGATGACAGATATGTCCGGTAGGGCGGTTATTGGACTGCCAAAGGTGGATGGCAGAAGATAATATGGTTATTGGACTGCCAAAGGTGAATGGCAGAAAAAGAGGGGGGAAGGGGGAAGGAGGGGAGGGGGAAAGAAAAATGAATAAGATGAAAAGAGGAAGAAGCTGAAGGAGAAAAGCGGTCTCGGTTTTCACTGTTACCTAACAGAAAAGGAGAAAAAGAAGGCACCCAGGTTTTCACCTGGGGGGAGAAAAAAGAGGAAGAAAGAGGGATAATCAGAGATTAATATATGGATGAAAATAAATGAAATTGTGAGAGATATAAGAATAAAAGATGATAAAATGGAACATGGAATTATGATATATAAATAAATTAATTGCCGATCTGAGCACAACAATAAACAATGGTCTCTGTCTTCTTGTGAGGGAAAAGGGGGGAATCCAGGACAATGCATTATGCACTAATATTGAATGGTCACCTGAGTGCTTTTAACCATTTAAAGTTTTTTGATTTTTAGATCCATTTTATAAACTGTAATAGATATTTACACAAAAAGTTAGTTAATTGTAAATAATTTCCCATTGACAGTGAAGCCTGTACACTGGTTTGTATAGTTATTATACCTCTTAACATTAAACTTCATTGTACTGGTGTTCAAAATTCAGAGGACATGCTAGATTATTTAGCGCATTGTTATTTAAAAGAGTAATATTTCTACAAACAGTGTGTCCCATATATTCAGCGTTAAGGAATGTTTGTATCAAGTTAGTTCAATGCTTTAATGGTCTTTGTGTGAAAAAGTAGCTCATAGCATTATTAAGAACATTAGTAAAGTACCTGACATGAGTAGTAAGCCGGTTTCACAACTGCCCCAGGACCTTGATCGCACTCTGTTTCACCTGAGGCTGGTCAGGGAAAAGGAGGTCCTTACCACCCTTAAATCCCTACACTCAAGAGGATCTGGGGGCCCTGACGGGATCCAAACTAGAATCCTAAAGGAGGGAGCCCCAGCTTTAGCTAAACCCCTAACCTGGCTGATCAACCGGTCCATAGCGGAGGATCAGTCAAGCTCTGAAACAAGCACTAGTGATTCCCATACACAAGGGAGGATCAGCAGAGCCCATCGAGAACTACAGGCCTATCTCCTTGTTGTGTGCCATAGCTAAAGTACAGGAGAAGCTAGTCTACTCCCAACTCCGGGACTACCTAGAAACCCACCAGGTAATCTCCCCATCTCAGCACGGGTTCAGTGCTAAGCATGGAACGGACACTGCGCTAACTAAATTCTCAGTTGAAGTACTGAGTAATAATGACGGAGGGGTCAGCACAGGGGTGGTCTTCATTGACCTATCTAAAGCTTTCGACCTGGTAAACCACAACCTCCTTCTACAAAAAATGCGCTCTCTTGGCCTTGATACTCACTCACTGGGATGGTTCAAGAGTTATCTCTCCGAACGCACCCAGAGGGTTAAGTGGGAGGATAAAGTCTCTAAGCTAGCTCCACTCAAAGAAGGGGTACCCCAAGGGTCAATCCTCGGCCCCCTTCTCTTTACACTGTTCATTAATGATCTGCACAAACACTGCGGGAGTAGCAGCACCATTCAGTACGCGGATGATGCAGTCATTTATAGAGCCTCCCCTAATTTACCTGAGTTGCAGACAGCCCTTCAAGAGGACATCCACCTGATGGAGGACTGGCTCTTTCTGAACAAAATGGTTCTAAACACTAGCAAAATGAAGGTAATGCTCTTTGGCCCTAGATCCCTGGGAACAGAGGGTCACATCACCTACAACTCCAGTCTGGTAAAACCTGAGGTGGTCACCTCACCAAATACCTTGGCCTTACCCCTGACCAAGGTTTCACACTAAAGAATCATGTAGATCAAATCACCAAAGCCATCCATGGGAAACTAGGCATCCTTTATAGACTAAAGGACCAGATCATCCCGGAAGCTAGGGTAGCCATTGCCACAAGTGTGCTCCTCCCAAAGCTCACATACGGGGCCCCGATCCTCCAGGGCGTGGCCGCGATGGAATTAGGAAGGCTGCAGACCCTGACCAATAAGATAGTCCACTTTGCCACCCTGTCTCACTCGAGGACTCACCACTGTGAGGCCCAATCCAGTCTCAGGTGGCCGTCTCTTGATGCTCGCTTCGCCTACCCAACCCTCTGCCTTACATATAAGATACTGGGCCCCTCACCTCCCCCTAGCCTGGTTGGGCTCATCAGGGTGAAACCCAACCCACGGTGCCTGTGCTCATCAGGCCAATCTCTCCTCGAGGTTCCCAAGATGAGGACTAAAGCAGGTCTAGGTCCTTTGCGTACACCGCCCCTTCCTCCTGGAACAACCTCCCCTTGGAGGTCCGGGAGGCTGAGACTGTTTCCAGCTTCCGGACTATGCTTAAGGGACACCTGCTCAATAGGAGCATACGTCTATGCCACAGTACCTGACCACGTTCAGCCTCCTGGGCAGCTCATTTGACCTCCCAACCTCTACCCAGGCAGTGTAACGGTCCTCCTCTTACAGACGGGGTGCACTTATGTCCCTAATTTATCCCCCTTCCAATCCTGCAGACACAGCAGCTAACCCTAGGACTATAGGTGCTGCTCGCTATTCCAGAGCACTTTGTATCTAATCAACAACTAGTGATGCTTAATGTTTAATGTACTCATTATTTGTAACCTCTATGTCCTTACAGCCTGTATGTCTTCCACTACCTGGTGCCTGTAAACATATGTACTCATACTGTTAAAAACTATCCATTCTCCAGACTGTACTGATCTGTTACCTGTATGTTGTTGTTTCACCCGGGTCGCCCCTGAAAAAGGGACCTCTTAGGGCCTAGCGGGCCTACCCGGTCATCAAAATTCAATAAATAAATAAATAAATAGTAAAGTACAAGGGTAACTCTGAATGTAACAATCATAGTGCAATGCATAATTAATAGTAGCTGAGGGGTATGACAGTTTAAAAGGACACTGCAAGCCCCATAATTTAAAATGAGTGTCTACTTGTTTCTGAATGTAATCCAATTCATATGTTTATACAAAATGTGACTGTGTTATTATTATTATTTTGTTTTTGTAAAGGAATGTACATAGTCAAATAATAAGGGAAAATTCAGCCCAGAAGCAGTCCAGTGTTATCATGCATGTTCTGGAGGTTGTTTTTTTTTTATCGCCTCTGTGCAGGTGGCAGGCAGCTCCAGTCTTCCCTAGATTCTGTGGTTAATGATCATCTTTTAAAAAGGATTCCAACATATTGATAGTGATTTTTGCCTGAATACTATGAAGCATAGGACTTAGCGTTTTTTTCTTTTTTGGGGGAGGGGGTTGTTTGTTCTTTTCCTCATTGAACAGAACACATTTTTGCACTGTTTGTGAACTTAATGCTGGAAAAGTCTTATATATAAGTTGCTTGACATTTTTGCCCTACATTTAAAAAGGGTGCATTTATGTGATCAAATATGTACTTATGAAAGCTTAAATTTTAAATAGTGTTTCAATACTGTCAACTGATCTGTCGCAGTATTTTGCAAAACTCTGTGTCTTTGGGAGGTAGTATAGCGCAGTGGACTAAGGCTCTGAGCTGCAAATCTGGTGATATCCAGCAGACTAGCCCTGGGTTTGAATCCCACAGATTCCACTTGCATACTGTGTGACCCTGAGCAAGTCACTTGTGCTCCCAGATCACTCCTGTAAAAAAGCTTCCAGCTTAGTGTGCTATACCTGGTTAAACAACTAAATAGATCAAATAATAATGATACAGAAAAAATTTTAAAACCATGAAGACAAATACATTACAAGTCCCTTTTTTTTTTTTTTTTTTTGGTTATGCTGTAATGATGTATGGTCTTGTATAAAGCATGGTATTTTTTTTTATTCTTGCTTTACAGGTATCCTGTATTGTTAGTCACATGTTTGTACACCTGTTGAGGAAGATGCCATTTAAAGAGAGAGTTAGAACTTTACCTAGGAGGGCTAATTATAGCGAGAGCTGTGAGCTGCACAAACATGCAAAAGTTACAGCAGGAACTAAAATTGGACATCAAGCAGCCAATGTATCAATTGATACAAAAGTGGTTGTGAAAAGGCATTTACATCCACAAAAAGTGAGGCATGTGACTCTCATGGTTTACTAATGGAAATGTGGATTCTTAGACTAAACTGTCTGGTAAGAAAATAAGTAGGGCAACTGTAGCACACAACAAACAACATAAAAAAATAAAATGGTGCTATTGTTAGCAGTCATATTGTGAAAGTCAGATATTTCTGTTCACTTTCTCATAAAGCTAAGAATGAATTAAGTAGATTTGCTATTATGAGACAAGCTGGAAGGAGAATAAAAAGGAAGCTTTAATTGATGAAACTTTGACTCTGTATTAGGCAGTTTGTTTCTATGGTATTGCATGTTAGAGCTTATTTGTGGCAATAAATGATATCTCAACTCAATTCATTCAAAAGAGTTGTGCATGACATCAAAATGAAATTGAAGGAAGTTGAACATCTGAATAGAGACAACATCTGTGACATTTTCAATGGCCATTGGCAACATACACAGTAATGAGAGCCTCATAGTCACAGCCAAAGACATGGACAGATATTTCCCAAAATTTCTGTAATATTTCTAGAGAAATCTCCTACTTTCTGCATTTCCACAGTAGGGGAAGCAGAGAGAAACTCTTTAGAAATTTCACAAAATATCTGTAAATATCTGACCATGTCTGTGGCTACTACTGTACTTCTGAGAAGAACTGCTATCAAGAGCAGTGCTTTCAATGGATATGACTGGGAAAGCATGTAATGTTTTGCCATTACAAAATGCTGCCACTCTACCGGACTTAGCAGAAGACAGTGATGCCCCAGTTGAGGAACAGAGACTGAAATGTGCTGTGTGGCCTTGTGATGGGTTGTGTAACATACAGCAAGCCTCTTTTACTGAGGTGAAGAAATTTATAAATCTGTTTGTCAAAACGAAGAGCTCAAAATGGTATTAACTATTTGAAAACATTAACTGCTGTGACATCCATCCATATACTGGACTGATAGGTCTTCTCTAGCCTGATTGTAGACTTGTGTGTGTGACAGTGTTCTTTGTCATGTATGGATGATGGCTGTGCAAAATACAGCAATGTATAAATTTGTTGCCAGAATCTACCATGTCAGGCGTGCAGTTTTCATGTTTACTCAGTTAATCCAGTTACTGAGTGAAGGTAATATGGAAGATGCATCTGTATTGATAAAAAAAAGTATAGGCACAAACAACTTCTCATGGCACATGTACCCTGTACACAGATTCAGTTGAAGTATATGCTCCTGATGATGAGTCTGATCTCATGAGAAAGTTTGGCAACCAAATTGCAACATTTGAGTTGGCAAAGAGAGAAAAATATTAACATATGTGTATGTCTTGTCAATGTGTCTTCTACAAAAAGAAAGTTGTGGATGTTGATCGGGATAATATGAAGGTGTTTAAAGTGATATGGGGTAGTTTGGTGGCTTACCTGTTGCTGCAGTCAGACTTTGAAATGTTTACAAAAATAGTCCTCTGTGACTAGTGTTGCAGTAGGATTAAGGCAAATGTCCTACCACCAAGGTCCATACTGAATAACATGGAACCAGACGTTACCTCCCCAGAGACTGCACACTTAATTTTTTTGATCAGATTCTCATAAAAAAAATGAAACTTATTTCAAACATTTTTGCGGCTTAATTCTAAAATGAAGAACATGCCCCAGAAAGTATTTGTCAAATCTCTAAAGGGTGCTATCATGTACCTACCACTTCCTCTACAAGAAAATGTTGAAACAATTTCTTATGAGAGTAGTCTTGTTATCTGAGTGAATGGTGTTCCAACAGAGTCTAATGTGATTTGGCAGCATGTTGTCAAGTTGAAAGAGTGAAAAAAGCTTTGAGGTACAGTACTTAAAGCATTGAAATCCTTTATATGAGGATTTCAACACTTACCAGCTTTCAGACTTACATGGCCAGTTCAATGTTCTTGAGGCAAGCAGGCAATGATAGAGAAGGTGATGATGAGTACTGAACAAAATGTGTATGAGCAGTACACTATTCAGCCTCTTCATGGAAGAGACCCAGTAAGGGATAACCTAGAATTGTACCAGATAAAGCAAGTTGAAGGAAGTACCATCAGTATTTGGGAGGGCACTTTGGAAGCACGTTGTTTTCCAGATCTGTTTCCACATGGCATAGGACATTTAGATGTATGTGAGTTGCAAGTCCCTGGTGCTGAGTAGTGAGCTTCAAGAGTGCTACATTCAGATGGAAAGTTCAGGAGGGAAATTTAGTACTTGTTCCACCTGTTATGGGAGAGTGAGCTGAGTATACTCTCTGCAGCTATAGTTCATACATTATGGCTAACAACATCTCTGCAGGGTATGACAGCTACAGAGTTCTTGCAGATGTTGACAGAGAAAGATTAAATTCTACAAGTTAACATGAGTTCAATTCTCTCCAGTATGAGAGGTACAAAAGAGTACTGGTATCGAAAGCACTCTGAAGTGATGTGCATGCTTCGAGAGTTTTGTCCAGCCACTTGATTTTGACTCTAAGATGTGCTGAATACTCTTGGGATGAGTTGACCGATTTGTTGAAGTGAGCAAATGCAGATGTTGACTGCATTTCATCTATGACACTTGGAGAGATGTGTTCACTTGACCCAGCACCTGTATCTTGCAATTTTCACAACTCTTTCCATGAACTGTTGATATTTATTCTGTAAAAGAAGAATTCACCTCTTGGGTTGATGGGCACCATTTTTGGAGAGTGGAATATCAGACACGTGGAGCTCCCCACATTCACATGCTGTTGTCAGTTAAGGATGCACCACGTATTGGTGACAGTTCTGATGCAGAAGTGTTGAAGTTCATATTGAAATACATTACTTGTCACGTGCCAGACAAGTATGAAACTCAACGCTGTGGAAGCTGGAGGAGAAGTTTCAGTGTTACCTATGCTGCACGTACTGTCACCGGATTGTGAAAAGTCAGTATCAGTGGTCTATGAGGTGTCGCTTTGGATTTCCAAGGCACGTGTGTGAATAGGGTCACATGAATGATGTGTTCTTTGCAATGCGGCATCATCTCAAAGCAAAATCATCAAAAAGGGTGTATGAGCTGCCCAGAAAGAAGAATGAGGTCTATATCAATGACTAAAATCTCATTCTTCAGTTGATGTGGTAGGCAAACATAGTGGTTCAGTTTGTGGCTGACAGCTGTATGGCTCGTGTGCAGTATGTGATGTACATCTCCAAACATGAGCAAACCTGCCTGCAGAAACTTTGGAAGGAACTGTCAAACACAAACAGATCTATGACATTGTGTCTCTGATCTTTGGGTCTGAAAACTTTGCACAGAGAGTGAGGTGCATAGGAGGCAAGTGACTGGCTTATTGTAACTCACCTCTATGGAAAGTCAGACCCAATATGGCTTCTCAGTGTGAACTATAAGCAGAACTCAAGGCGTGTTCTACTGTCAGTGGAACAGATTGAAGAATTGGTGTCATGTAGGACTTATTCAACCAAAATTATGAAGAATAATCTGATCAATACATACTCTCCTCAGTGTCACACTGGCATAGAAGACATGTGCATGTATGAAGCTGCTGAATGATAGGATTATGTGCATTGGTTTTGTACTAACCCTGACAGACATATCTTTCAGGTTCAGGGCATGCAAGGTAGTCTGGTGAAGAGATGGAAACCATGGTTAATCAACCACTGCAAGCTTAGTCTGGCAAATGCTGACAAAATGGAGCATTGCTTCTTTGCTTTACTTTTCCTTTTTAAATCATGGATGGATGGATGAAAACTCTCTTAATGATGAGTGCAGCATCTATGAGGAACAGTTTAATCTGAACTATGACCATTCAGAACTGATGTGTGAGACCTCACCTAGATTACTGTTTCTCCTTCAGCTCCCCACACCTGATAAGGGATAAGATTATCCTGGAGAGGGTGCAGAGAAGAATGACCAAAAGGGTGAATGGAATAGGGGATAGACCTTATAGTGACAGACTGGAGGAACTTGAATTATTTTCAGTCATTGCAAGAGAATTAAGGGGGACACGGGTTATGTTTACAGCAACTATGATAATTTATATGTAATGGCAGAAGTAGGGTTAGAATCCTGCAACAGGTCTATAAATACTAGAGCACATGATAGACAACATAAAGGAACAAGTTATAAAACAAATAAAAGGGGAGGCTGATTTAGCTAGATGGTGTTGTCATTTGGAACAGTTTACCAAGTGAAGTAGTAAACAGTGATTCTCTAGACATATTTCAGAGGAGTCTAGATAGTTTCATGGGGGAAAGGTGTAGTCACTTCCACTGATATAGTGATGAGTCCCAATAGGTCTTCTGACCTCATGACTTGTATTTAAACTATGAAACTATGTGATGCAAGTATTCGCCACCTGGAGATGGAGAAAGAACAAATGGAGAAGGCTAGAAAACAGCTAGAAAGGGATACTCTGGTGAGCTCTCAGAAAAATGTTGACCCTGAGGTAGAAGGAGCTCTGGGAGCACCACTTCTCATGAATGATCTGCTGTGCCGATGTCCAAGGTGCAAAGTGCTATGGAACATGGGCTTCACTCTTGCATAGATTCAGCAGACATGCAAACACGGCTGGACTCACAGCAAAATGTGGTCTACTGTGGAGCGACAGACACTGTTAAGCAAGGCATTTTGCATAAACAAAAGTAATGTGCTTCTTCAGAATATCAACCAGTTTTGATGTCTGTGATTGGCTCGGCTGGCACTGGGAAGAGTTTCCTGACTGAAACCATAACAGCAGATATTAGGAAACATACAGATGAAATTATCTCTGTTGCAGTTACTGCTCCAACTGGTTTTGCTACATGCAACATTGGTGGTGTCACTCTTTACCAGTTGTTTATTTTGCCAGTGGAGCATGGTAGTACTGGAGAATACAATAAATTGTCATGTGACATAGCAGTGAGTCTCCATCACATGTTTCAGAAAATGCAGCTTCCCATTATTGATGAGATTACTATGGTGTCAAATGTGATGCTTGCTTGCATTCTCCTTTGCCTACAGGAAATTATGCAGACAGATGATGACATTTCTTTGGAAGTAAGAATGTCATTGTCTTTGGAGATCTCCTACAGCGTGCTTCTGTCAATGGTGAGCATGTATGCTCTACGTTATCTGTTCAACAAGCCGGAAAAAAAAACATTCTATGCATTGATGGTATCAACTTAAGGGAGCTATTCACCTATGTTGAATTGTTTGAAAACATGAAACAGAGTGGTGATATTACCTATAAGACACTACTTAATGATTCTCACATTGGACATTTTACGCTTTCTAATTCTTCTCTGTTGAACAGTCACATCATTAGCACAGTTGTAGAGTCTATGTCCTCTGTATGTGATGTGTTCTGCAAAATCTATTGCAGCACAATATGCATTGAGTGTTTAATGCCACATCTTAAGCTATGTGCTGAGTTCAATGCTATCATGTTGCAAAGAGACAGACAAGAAGTTGTTTCTCTGCATTGTGTTGAGTCTGTAGATGGCATTTGTTTAAGACAGAACATGGTTACAATAGCAACTGAATGTCTGAGTGAACTTATATCTGATGTGTCTCTCACAGCTGACCTAGAGGCTATTTTGACTGTTTGCCAAAATGCATGTGTGATGTTGCAAAGTAATATTGATGTTGAACATGGTCTAGTCAATGGTGCTATGGAACACATTGCTAGCTTTCAGTATAATGTTTGGAAAACATTTGTGGAAACTCTTGTCAAGTTTGACAATGTGGAAGTCGTGCAGCCCATTTACAGATGTACTGTGATGTTTTGGTTGATGAAAGATATATATGTGACCAGGAAACAGTTTCCTATGTGTGGATGGGCCTTGCGGTCCTTATCTGCTGTCAACTCCTATGTTTCTATGTTTCATATCCTGTGTCTATATACAAGTCTCAAGGCTTGAGTCTGGTTGCAGCAATTATTAATATAAGTAATGCCATCTTTAATGATGGCATGAGCTATGTTTCACTGTATGCGTGGGGGGGTCTCTCTAGATTGTACATCATAAACATTGCAACAGAAAAGCTGCATGCAGATAGGAGATATGTAATTGAGGTCAACTGGTTGTGGACTCTGTATCAGCCTCAACTGTCTCTAATTCCAGTGCCAGTGTACAGTAAGACATGGTAAATATCTGTGCACTCACGTGGTGCTCAAAAGAGGAAATGGCAACAGAGATGAATGTGCTGGTGTTAGAAGTGATAAGCCACAAACTGAAAGTGATGTCATAAAGTCACTCCCAGCTAGGAAAGCTCAAGGTTTGAATGTTGTGCCAAAGTCTAATAACAGTGTTGGGATCAACTGCTATGCTACCTCTGTGATGCAGGCATTTCTTCACATGCCACACTTTGTTCAGGGGATACAAGCATCCCAAAGTACGGTTTTGTCTAAGGCACTCAATGAAGTTCTATGCCAGACAGAAAAACTTGACAACAATGTCATTTCTTTGACTTCTTTACATGTTGCTGTGGGAAGTTATCCTGAACATGGAACATTCGTACAGAATATACAGCAAGATGTGACAGCGTCTGTGATGACAATCATTAATACTTTGCAGGATGAGGACATCCCAGTACAACAGAATTTCACTGTAAGTTAAGTGTCCACATATACTTGCAGTTCATGTGGTCATTGTGAAAGAGAAATCACTGAAGGTATGCTGTGGATTTCTCTGTATGTTCTTCATTCTACATCTGTTAAGATCAGACTGCTGTTTAGCCATGCTGAATGTGGTCGACTGTGTAGTAGGTGTGGTACAGTGTACTCAGTCAATACAGCTTAGGAATTCTTCCCAGTACCTTATGATTGTGTTGCAACACTTACCAATCACTAACTACATTGCAGATAGTGTTGTGTTTGGACAGAGTCTGTACGATACAATTTTTATTTCATTTAATTTATTTGAATTGCAGGTAAGTACACTGGAATAAAAAGCATTCCATTTTCAGGTACGACATGAAGTTGTGATAATATCAACACAAGAATAAAAAACTTATACAAGACACAGCAATGTACAGTAAAACAGCAACACACACTCTGTCATTTACCACCATGGAGAATCTGTACATTCTGATCATTATATAGCATTGGTTGGGTGGAGTGCAATGACTCTATATGCACCTTCAACAGAGGTTACCTAAGAACCATAAAGATGCATATGTTTTGGCCCTCAATTTTTTTTTTTTATTTAAAAATGTGTTAATCGGGTGAACAAAACACTGGGTCACATGGCCCTTTTATAGGCCTCACCTGGGAAGACACTTCAGCGACACAAAAATTATATCCAAAAAACACATATTATACATAAATGCATAGTACAATGCTTAAAAAGCTATTATAAGATTCACTAGAGCATACATAGAATATCCCACTATGAATATCTGACACAGTAAAAATACAAGAACAGTAAACAGACAACAGCAATCAGTAATAATATGCAGCATACTAGAAACCCGTATTCAAGTACAAGCACAATGTGTACTCATTTACAGGAACTTTTTTAGGGATGATTTAAAATTACAAACATTTTTCAAATTATGTTACTCACATGAAAATCCAGTCATGGTTTTAATCACAATCTGTTTGAAAGATTTATTTTTTTGTTGTTGATTTACATAATGGACTATCTAAAGTGATTATGTTCTGTGACCTTAACACCCTTGAACTTGACTTTTGCACAAAGAAATACAACATTTGATTATTTTGTGAACAGTTAATTGCATTAAATACAAAGCAAGATAATTGTAGAATGTCCCTTTTTTCTACCGGTAACTACCCTAGTTTGTTGTACAAATCACAATAATGCTCCCTCAAATCTAGCTCACAAAACAAATCTGCATATAACATTGTACAAGCAGTTCCTTTGTTGTTTGATTTTTTCTGATATCCGCCCCCAAACTAAATTTTCATAATGTGATATTGGCATAAGGCAGGTCTGTGCAATTGTTTTTCTAGTTTCATCTGTTAGGTAGTCTCTGACTATATACAGTAATCCTATGTCTATATGTATTTGTTTAGTTATTTTACCAACATGTACTTGGAAACTTATCTGACTATCTAGTATTACTCCTAAGTATTTATAATTGTATACAATTTCTACTTTTACTCCATCACTAACAGTTATTTCAAAAGGTTTAGAGATGCTTTTATTTTTGTTGTTTGTGCAAAACAGCATCCCCTTTGTTTTCCTTTTATTCAAGACAAGTCTATTCCCCTCAAGCCAGCCTATCAATTTATTATAGTCATAATCTACATTTTGTTGTACCAATCTTGTACCTTTATTAGCTGTATACAATACTGCATCATCTGCATATAATACCATATGAGACCTAGAGCATATTGATGGCATTTAATTTATATACAACAAATACAGCATAGGCCGCAGTATTGCACCCTGGGGTACCCCGTGGTCAGTAGTCATTACATCTGACCATATGCCATTTACACAAACCTGCGGTTCTCTGCTTATTAAATAGCTGTGAATCCATTTCACCATGGGGTCCACAAAGCCAATACCAGACAGCTTCAATTTCAGTAGGGAGTGGTCCACAAGATCAAAGGCCTTGTTCAGGTCAACAAACACCACTCCAGTATACAATCCAGCATCCATGTTCTCCTGCAGGTCGTTCGTGAACCTGACCAAGGTCATCACAGTACTACACCCCTTCCCCCCACATGTACCCTTGCTGTGCTGCTGTTAACAGACCATATTTGTCTAGATAGTCCATTATTTGTGTATGTAATAGCTTTTCCAGTATTTTTCCAACAAGTGATAGGAGTGAAATAGGCCTATAGTTATCAGTTGTGCTAGCTTGTCCTCCTTTGAAAATTGGGGACACATAGGCTTTTTTCAACTTGTCTGGAACAGTTTGGGTACTCTAAGATTTATTAAACATTATTTCTAAGGGGTGAGTAAGTTAATTTGCTAAAATGTTTAATATTTTAGCTTTCATTTGATCAGGTCCAGGCCCTTTTTATTCATCAAAGTTTTTTTTAAAACATGTATGTACCTCCTGCCATGTTATACTTTTAAAATACAACTTTGGATTAGTATCACTAGACTCAAATTTGACTTGCTGTACATTTCCATCAAAGTTTAACACATAGACAAATTCATAAATTTGTCTTTTAAATAATCAGCCATCTTCTTATTGTCATTTATTTCCTTATCATGCTTAAGTAGACTACCAATAAGTTATTTCTTCCTTGTGGCTAGCAAATTACTGTATTTACACTTTTCCAGAACTTTTTTTTTATCTTGAAATGTGGCTATCTGATCACTCTTAAAAAAGTACACCGTTTCATTTTTATTTCTTTTTTACACCTATTTCTTAACTGCCTGAAGCTAATCCAGTCCCTTTCCAATTTTGTTTTCTTATACTATATACTATCTACATCCATATCTTTCATTAGTTTTAGCAGCTTGTTATTTATCCACCTATTACATGTCCCTCTTAATCTTTTCTTTTTCATGGGTGCTCTGCAGTTTATTACTGAGTGTAAAATCTGTAGAAACATTTGTAGAATTGTGATGAACTACAGAACCCAGAGGAATAGTTTTACCACACGTGCCTCTGTGTGGAGAGAGTTCAACATCTACAGAACTGTACCAGAATCTGCATATTATTGCTGTTGTTAGCATGCTTGAAGATTTCCTGCAAGACAAGATAAGCTAAAACGTCATAGAGATTTAACAATGAATCTCAGTGATATACTTGGAGTTATCAACATGCTAGAACATAGACATATCTGTGATTCATTATAATACACACAGTTTAAGTGGGCCTGGACAATGGCAGAAACTGTGCATGTGAACACTTTAGATTATATGCTGTGTTACATGTTGTGCCAACTAATACTGCTCATGATAGCATACACATAGTGTGCTACATGTTAAGGTTGTGTGCATGAAACACATCATTTATGTGATGCATGTACAGTAGCAATGCATCTTCAATTAAATCATTAGCCATGGTGGTGTTATGTCTTCTTATGACACAGCACAGTGCTTAAGTAAATATTGTGTTGCCTGTGTGGTGGAGGTATGTTTTAGTACTTGAGGCTCACAACTTACTATATAATAATCATTGGTCAGAGCATGCCTGAACATTACTGTACATCTTTTGTATAGTTATACACATGTTACAATTGCTTATTTGTATGCATATGACAGCATAGTTAAGAATATTAGAACTACATAGTAGAGTTGTAAGTAGTTTTGTGTAGTGTTATAGATTTTATGCATGCATGCATGTTTACATAATGAGCTGTTCATCAAGTAAATAGTATTTGTATGATGTTATTTATTGAATATTATGTTATTCTAGTTGATTACTAAACAAATATGCATTGTCTTGTTTCTGCATGCTGCTTTAGTAGTTTCTATATACACTATGATTCCTTTTAATAGCTGTGTAGTTGTTGTACACTTGTATTTGAAAAGTTATTTGGTGCCCTCTGATACTTTTGTAGATATTGTTATATCTGTAGATGTATGCAATACTACTAGGTAAACAAGATATCCACCCACTGTCTTACTTATTATGAGTTCCAGTTGTTTTGTAGGATCACCTTAATTAAGGGTTCAAGTGTGGAACTTTCCAACTACAAATACATGCAAATCTTTTTATGGTCACAGTTCTATGCAAGCTTTTCAAATACAACATTTTGTAGTCTATAACATACAATAACAGTCATATACATATGACTACTGTGCCTGCTGTTTTGTATTGCAGTTCTTTCAATGTTTTTCTTTACAGTAGTTGTTTTTTCACCCACTCCAGGAACTCTCTCCAATTTGGTTACATTTCAAATGGCTTTTCTCAAATATAGAGGTTCACAGCCAAGAGAAAAAATTGGTGTTCTGTGTCTTTCTTTATTTGATTTTAGTATAGTTACATATGTTAAGGTTTCATAACTGACTTATATTTTGTTCCTCAGAGTTATTATTTCTTCACATGTACTGCAAAATGTATTACATTGCACAGGGTACAAAGCAGTGTGCTGTCCTATAGCATGACAAAATAATGGTTTTGGAGGAATGTAGGGTTCATACAAAACTGCTCTTTCATACAGTAGTATATGAACATTGTGTATAGCTGGCACTGCAGCTTAACAACACTTTATTCTTCACAATATACAAAGAAAAAGGACCCAGCATTACTACTTTGTACAGAAAATTATTTTGGGATCACAACATATGGTGTAGAGGACCATGCTCTTGCTCAATATGAACAGTCATATTTTTCTGGCAATGCAGCATCTTCCGGATCCTTTGGTCCCAGAGTATGGGAACATTATGTTTGTCTGAGAGCACAGGTTTCATGGTATGTATGTACTGGTTTTGTTTTATTTAAATTGAGTTCTAAAAAAGGAGGAGCATTCATACCCAAAAGGTCACTAATGCATCAGTTAGGGTTACTACTAAAGTGACAAAAGTAGAGAAATACATCATAAGGGTTTCCAACCCTAATGTCACATTCCCCCAACACACACACACACACACACACACACACACACACACACACACGGAAGCAGAGGAATGCGCAAGGCAACACAACCAATCAGAGACAGCCATCATCAGGTAGAGAAAGAACATACAATTCTCTGAACATATCACAAGAGATATATCCACCATCATGGTCCACCAACTGTCTGAGTTATGATGCCATGCCAGCGTCTTGGGGAAAATTGTGCATGGGTGGGAGAGCAGGGTCCTCCAGACCCCAATTTACACATCAACTAATGGTAACATTTGCTTGACAGTGCAGCATCCAGAAGACCCTGAACTCCTACATTGAAGAAAATTAGGTTTCTGTGGGAGTAGACAGTCCACAGAATCCTGCAGTGGCACAGTATGGTAAAAGTATGTTTCCGTGGAAGCAGAGGGTCAATAGGACCCTGCACTTTCACAGTACAGAAAAAGTATGTCTGACTGAGAGTACAGGCATTAAGGGAACCTGTGCTTGTACAGCAGAAAAAAATATGTATGGATGTGACTGCTGGGAACAAACTGTCTTGTACTACAACTATATGGTAGACTTATTGATGCATGGGGCACCACAGTATAGAGGGCTCTGCAGTCCAGCACCATATAAAAATTATGTTTTTGTGTCACTGTATGGTTTGGGGGAGCCTGCACTTGCACAATACTCAAATATTATGTATTTGAATTAGCACTGGGGGTGACGAAAGCTATGCTTCCATACACACAAAATGATTTGGTGTAGGTGGTGGTGCACGGTTTAGTGTATCGTACATTCCCCCTAGATAGAAAAAATTATGTTAGTGTGAGAAGCACAGGGTCAAGAGCACCTGCTATTACATAGTATAGAACAATTATGTTTGTGTGGAAGTCCAGTGTTCTCTGGATAGTGCATTGCCACAGCCTAAAAAATTATGTATCTGTGTGAGTAGGGCATCCAGTGCAGCATGTGATTTCAAAGTAAATACAAATTATATAAGGATGGAACCACAGGGTACATATAATGTGGCAGTTTCATAGGACAAGAATAATATGTAATACTAGAAGCACATGGAGCAGAGGAAGTTACAGTCCAACACTATAGGAAAATTACATAACAGTGAAAATGCAGGGTTCAGAGGACCCTACAGTACAGCCCGTACATAATTTTTCTATGTATCTGTACATGTCTTAACAAAAATATGTTTCTGTATACATCTAGGGAGCAATTTGATGTGCAGTGCATGCAGTGGCCCATGCTCCATGGTTTCACAGTGTGCAGGTGTACCCCCTAGACACTGGCATGGAAGCAGAACTCATATAGTTGGTGGACTATAATAATGGATGTCTCTTGTGTTATGTTCAGAGAGTTGTATGTTCTTTCTCTTTCCTGATGATGGCTGTCTCTGGTTGTATTGCCTTGCCCCTTCCTCTCCTTGCATATGTGTGTGTGTGTGTGAGGGGGGATTCGGAGTAAGGGTTGGAAACTCTAACAACATATTTACCTACTTTTCATTAATGAATCATTTAGGGTTGTTGCTAAAGTAACAAAAGCAGAGAAATGTGGTGTTAGGATTTCCAACCCTAACACACCACCCCCCACCCTGCAGATACTGACAGGCATTGGGGAGGTGTCTTGAGGACGTCAACTCTAATGCACACCCCATTCCATAAGTAAATAAGCTGAGATGGGTACAGTATAGGAGAATGGAATTTTTTTGCAATTAATTTCCTTACTTTTTCAGATAGTATAATCATATCCTTATTTGTCTCCAGTGATGTGTATATGTATACAGCCATGGAAGCACAGGGCCCTCTGGTCCCTGCACTTCCATTTATATGATGACAGTGACCAATTTGTCAGCATAGCCATCTTATTACCCTACCTCATGTACATTTGTATAGAAAATTTTAGAATCTACACAAAAATGTAATTCTTCTAACTGCAATGCCATTCCACGCCATAGGTGGAAAAACACATTTTGGGCAGGATTTGAAAATGACAGCTGTGGGGGTAATAAGAAGGCTATGTTGAAAATCTGGGGTCCAAATGTTTTAAATTTCTTGTGTTATGAGTGGGCATACTGAAATTGCAATAGATGGTCATAACGTTGGAATTTTTTCATATTTTGACACCAAAATTGTAACATAGTCTTCTTATGATACCACCTCATCAACTCCATAAGTGAAAATGTTCAAATCCATTCCAAAGTGCCATTCCATTCCATAGGTGTGAAAACTTGTTTGGGCAGTATGTGAAAAATGAGAGCTATACTGTTCATGAGGTGGTGTGAAAATTGGCTATGTTGAAAATTTGGACTCAAAATATTGAAAATTACTGAAGTTACATGCTTGCATAGAAAAATTTCAATGGACACTCATAATTTGGCCATTTGTAGGAATTTTTCATCAAATTTTCAACATGGCCTTTTTGGGACTCCACCTCATGAACACTGGTGGTGAAATGTCATTACTCAGTCCCAAAAGTTAATTTCACACAGAGATTGGGAAATCACCTTCTTGATCTGATTAATGAAATAACAGATGCAGTATTCATGAGGTGGGGTCCCAAAAAGCCCATGTTGAAAATGTGGTGACACAATTCCTAAAATTGGCAAAGTTATGAACATATGTTCACAACACCATTGAAATCCCTTATACAGCACTTACCTTGCTTCCTCAGTTCACAGTTTGATTTGAATTTCAAGAGTGCAGACATGTCTTAGTCCACAGAAGATGACAGTCTATAACCTCCAGAAGTAAGTGTAGGGTAAAGGGGGTGTGTGGATTGGTGGGTGCTCAGTGGGAAGGCTGGGATGGGGAAGGGGGACATCAAGGATGACAAGGAACTGTTTTATTTTTTCAGGTTCAAAAAGATGGGGACTGTTTTTTTTTCAGGTACTACTATATTAATATTTTGGGACACTGGGAGTGGGGTCCCCAGTGTTCCACACTGCTGGGAGAGGAAGAGGCTTGTACTGCTGACAGGGGATTGTGCCCCCTGATGTTGACAAATATTAACAGAATGGGCTGTGGGGGGGATCTGACACCAGTAGTTGGCATCCCAGTGTCAGATTATATAAAGAAATAATAATAAAAAAGGCCAGCTCTTCGATACAGTGGTTGGATTTCTGCTTGCAACAACAGCGACCTGGGTTCAGGAGTGGACTCAGGTTGCTGGAGGGTCAGCCAGGGATGGCTTGAGCATCCAATGACAGCTCATCTTCTCCAGGGGGAGCATTGCCCGCAACTTGTCTGACCCCAAGAGGAGGCTCAGGGTACTGCAAGCCCCATTGGGGAAGGGTGGCCAGAGTACGCAGTGGACATCGGCATCTTGCACCTTGATGTTGGTGGTACACTGCATAAGAGGAGAAAATGAGGAAACACCTGCCTCTGATGTGCCCCCACTCATCCAACCACCACCGGACCGACGAAAGTCAGTTGCAAGGGGTGTAATGCCCCACCTTGTCCCTGATTGGGGGCAAACCAAAGCTCCATGGGGCCTGGAGGTAGGTGTGGGTAGAGCAGGGAGGCAGGAGGATGACTCCTTGGCAGTCTCGAAGGGTCGGGGCTGGCTGGACATGGGGGAGTAGAAGTGCAATTTCAAAAAATAATATTTGGAGCCACTGGGGGTGGGCTCTCCAGTGTCCCACACTGCTAGGCGGTGGTTGCAATGCTGACACTGGGATTGGGCTTCCTGATGTATGCAAATTACACAAGGGACTGCAGGGGGTTATCTGACACTGGGGTGGGCATCCCAGTGTCAGATTGAAGAAATAAATAAAGTATAGGAATCAGAGGGTGGAGGGGTGCTACTAGACACCAGGGAAACATATGGGAGGTGGTGCAACTAGAGATAATGATTTGTGGGTAGGGGTGCACCACTAGACATCAGGGAAAAGAGCAGCTCATAGCTGAAACTTCAACGGACTGCATGAGTTCGAGCTGTGGCTGTAGAAGTCAAGAAAATCTATCTGTTCTCATAAAGAGAATGTAGGAGAAGCACTTCTCAGTAAACTTGCCACCTGGGATTTTGGGTGCCCTGAAAAGGTATTTCTTGTCAAAATTATAATGAACAAAAATCAGAATGTAGCTAAATGGGTTCTGTTGTTTGTATTTTAAAATCCATTCATTTTTATGTGTTTTCTTTATTTCTTTCTCAAGCTAACTGAAAAACAAGATGGAGGGCAGTAGAGCTCTGTGAAAATATACTAAGCTCCCTACAACACTATGTGACCCTGTCTGAGAAAATGCAAGCACTCCTGTGAAAATAAAAGTATTTTCATGTGGAACCTATAACTTTTCCCACAGGAAATAATGGTAAACTTTAAAATTTAATAACTTTGGAATGGATTAATATTTTTTGACACACCTTCAAAAGGTACATCTGTGAGTCAAAGGCTGTCCACAACCAGAATTTCAGACCACACCCTAAAACAATTTTTGAGATTCAGGTGGACAAAGAAAGAACAAAAAAAACAGGTAAATTTAGGGATATTTGACACTCTGTATCTCAGAAACCACACTATGGATTCACACTTAATTTGCCACATCAAGAGACCTATGCCAAGAGATTATGCATGCAAAATTTCATGCAGATCCTTGAATGGATGCAAAATTATTAAGGTTTAAAAATATGGCTTTAACATAGAAGTGATCACTCTAACCTAACTATAGTGGTGCTGCTGCACTATCTCTCTCTCTCTCTCTATATATATATATATATATATATATATATATATATTCAATTGCAAAAACTTCATTATTGCATCAGTTAGGGCTGAAGCAACAAAGAAAGGAAATGAGGTTTCTAACATCAATATCTCCCACCTGTCGGCATTATCTCTCCGGCAGCCCAACAGATGTCGGGATGTGTCTTGGGTCATCAGGCTCAACTCTTACCCATTCTCTATACTGTACCATCTAAGCTTCCTTAGAATTGGAATGGGGTGAGAGTTAGGGCCATGAACTCAAGGCACACCAAGTGCCTGTTGGTCTGTGGAGGGGAATAATTGAGTGGTCAGGTCCCAATTTCAGTGAGGAGGTGTTGGGGTTAGAAACCTAACTCACCTATGTTGGGGTTAGAAACCCTAACACACCCTGTGTTAGGGTTAGAAACCCTAACACCTCATTTTCTTACTTCTGTTGCCTCATCCCTAACCGATGCATTAATTAAGTTTTTTGCAATGAATTTCCTTACTTTTTAAGAAAGTGTAATCTTACTCTTATATGTTTGAGGGAGTGCTCCCATCAGTCTATACTGTGTTGTTGTTGCATCTCCCTCTGGGAGTATTGGCATCACACTCCCATCACTCTGTAAGGCTATCCATGTGTGGGAGCACAGGGGGGACCATATATCCATAGCTATAGAGACATTTTTTTTTTACTCCCCCCCTCCCCTGCGGTCCCCCTCTCTTCGGGAGTCACTTTTATGGCCTTTTTCAGCCCTCGCTCACCTGCCTGTAGACCAGATCAGTCCATCCCCACGGAGCCTTGGTTTGCTTCCCCCATGGCAGCGGGTGGGGCCCCATACAACCTGAGACTACTGAAATTTTCTACTCAGGATGCTGTCTCTGGGCAGGCAGGGGCATTGAGGGTCGGGGCCTAGTGCTCCATCTACCGGGAGACCGCAAGGTGCTTTTTCCCGGTGTTCTTTCTCGCGACGTGCCATGTCCCCTGATGTCAAGGTGCTGAGCGCCGACGTCTGGCACATCGCCCCCTTCTTTCTCTGCTATCGGCCTTGCTACACCTCGGGTCTCCACCCGAGGTCAGTCAAGAGCCGGGCTCTGGTTCCCCCTTCCCCCCCAGAGAGGATGAGCAGTCCCTAGGACGCTCAAGCCCTCTCCCCATGCCGGCCCTCCAGCTTCCTGGGTTCATTCCTGAACCCGGGTCGCTAGCGTCACAAGCGGAAATCCAACTGCTGCGCCGGCGGTCCGGCCCGCTATAAAGACATTGTGATGATTTCTCATCTCCCTATGGACCCTGCAGTCCCAACTATCCATAGCTATACAGACAATGTAATGAACTCTCAGCTCCCACTACTGCATAATGAAGGGTCCTGCGGCCACATAGCTGCATGTCAGTATCCATATGTGGAAGCACAGGGCCCTCTGGGCCCTGCACTCCCATCTACCAATAAGTATAGGGCACAATGCAGGCCTACAGACATTCTAACTACCTCTTGTGAAGTAAATGCTGCAATAACTCAGCACCCATAGGAACACTGGAAAAAATTCCATCGCAGTTATAATCTAGGCCTGGCAACCAGCATGCATACTTAGTATACCTAAAGGTGTACTAAGCTGCACTGAGGGAAAATCCATATCTCAAACCTTTTTTGAGATATATATGCACTGAATGGCACTGCATCCATCACAATGTTATCTTATGGGAAATTTCTAATCTTCAAAATCTTATAACTGTGGAAGCAATATAAATGTTATCACAAAATCATCAAAAGTCACATCTTTGGGGCAAGCCCTTTCTACCCTGAAGATTTCAGCCAGAAATTCCAAACCATTTCTTACCACTGACTGTTTATAATCTCTTTTCGTGAGCTGTCAAAATTCCTTTTAGTGAGCTGATCCCTTTTCACGAGGTAGTGTTGTGATCCTCCTCTCACAAAAAGGGATTTTGACAGCTTGCAAAAAGGGATTGGAAGTGAGTCACAAAAAGGGATTTTTAAACTTTAAAACTACTGTTTGTGAAGTAAAATAAACTAATCCAAAGACATCAGTTTGTAGATGATGTGCCCCTGAGCAAACCCAAACTTAGATGTCTACAGAAGCATCCCTGGAGCAATTTGTAATGCTTTGTGTGTGCCAAAAAAATATTAAAAACAAGGTGGCGGCTCACAAAAAGGGAATTTTTCTCATGAAGAAGGATTTAAAAATCTCTTTTTGCAATCCTTTTTCATGTGCCCAAGTCTCTTTGCACCCTTGGCACATCAAGAAGAGCAGAATAGCTGGGACCAACACATTCTAATAGTGTTACATTGTGTTTTGCTGGGTCTGGTGGAGGTGAGGGAGCAGCAAGTGAGAAATTTAGTGTTTTAGTGACCTCTAGTTGTCAAACAGTATAACCAATGCTGGCTTGTTTTGGGGGGCAATTTCATTCTACCCTCAGAAGTTCAGACCAAAATACCAAATGGTGTGGCCACAGCGTGATGGCCAAAAATGAGTAAAAACTGGTGAAAACAAGTTAAAAACACACCTTTTGCACTATGCGCTGCATGAAAACCATGTATCTGATTGATACAAAACTTGGCATGTCTAGAGATCATCCCTTCTGTATAGAGAATGCCAAATTTTGTGCAAATCCATTGAATGGCTGTAAAGTTATTAAAGTGCAAAATTTTGGGTTTAACATTAAGTGTCCTACTCAGCCCTAACTATAGGGGTACTGTCATGCCACAATAATATATAGATATATATATACTGTATATATAAAACAAAAAAAACAACAACAGTGATTTACACATTTTGGGACACTATATCATCATACCCTCACATTCAACTGAAACAAAACTTACAACTTCATGATATGACTGCTTCATGATGGGGCATGGCAAATGTCATGATTATCACCTGAACTGTTTCAAAGTTATTGAAGCACAAACTATTAAGTTTATCTTAAAAATTTGACAACAAATGGTAATATACACATTTTGGGACTGCTTTTCTCCAGAGGTGCAAAACCAATCAGAATGAAACTTGGCATATCAAGAGAAGATTAATCTGTGAGGGCACGTGCCAAATGTCAAGCAAATGACAAGAAACTTTGTGAAGTTATTCAAGTGCAAAGTGTGAAGTGTAAAACAGTCAAAGAAAGAATTTGACAAAAAATGGTGATGTACACATTTTGGGACTGCTTTTTTTCCAGATGTACTCACCAAATCAAAATGAAACTTGGCATATAAAGAGACCATTAGTCTTTGAGGGTATATGCCAAATTTCATGCAAATTGCAAGAAACTCTGTGAAGTTATTAAAGTACAAAATGTAAAATGTGAAACAATCAGAGAGAATTTGTTTTACAATTCTTTTTGTAGCTTCTCTGATACCACAACTCTCTCAGGCCTCTCCACTCATCTTTCCCACTCTACCACCCACTGTGAATCCTGCCATCTTCAATGTCATTACTTTCCCCTCGAGCCCAGGGATGAGGACATAGGGCCCTAGGAGATCAATGGGGCAGTGTCAAGGCTCCAGTACTGGGTGTGTGGCAGGATGGCACTGGGAGGGCCATCACCTATCTGGGCCAGAGGTGATTTTTCTTGATGTTTACGCCCCCAATGTTGGATGTGCAATGCCACCTAGCCCGCGATGTGGGTGATCCCACCCACATCCAGAAGGCAGCTGCCTGATATCTTCCCCTCACTTGTGAGCCCCTGAGCTTTGCAATGTCACTGGTCTCCACCAGGGACAGCTGAAGCACTGGCCTACCCCAGGATCCCTCCCTGAGAGAGGAGAGCAGTCCTCTGGATGCTCAATCCTCTCTCTCCCCCGCCGACCCCCGGCAGTCCGAACCTGGGTCCTCGGCGTGGCCCGAGGAGTGGCATCCAGCACTTCAACCCTCAGCACCACTGGGCCAGCCCCAATCAAAGAGAATTTGATAAAAAATGATTATGTACACATTTGGGACTCCAAATCTTCCATGTACACTCCCCAAACTTGGCATATCAAGAGACCATTAGTCTTTGAGGGCACATGTCAAATTTCATGTACATTACAAGAATAGCTGCAGCGTTATTAGTGCACAAAGTGCAGCCATAATGTTATCCTATGGGACATTTCTAAACTTTGGAATAATATAACTATGGAATCAATGTACATTTTTTCACCAAACCAGCATAAGTCACATCTGTGGGGCAACTCCTTCGTACCTGTAAATTTGAGGCCAAAAGTCCTAACCATTTCTTTGCAATGAAGTGAGAAACAGTAAACTTTAAAAATCCCTGTTAATCAGCCCAAATCCCTATTCATGAGCTGTCAGAATCCATACTCTTGAGGCAAATCCTTCTTTGCATTTTACACACCTATCCAAAAGATTGAACTGAGCATGCTCAGAACAAGAAATTTCAAAATGTAACTACTTTAAAACAGATTTAAAAATATAAAACAGATTAATATTTTTCCACCAAACCAATACTGGCTTGTTTTATGGGGCTACATCTTTCTACCCTAAAACTTTCAGACCACAATTCCAAATGGTATGGCCTCAGAGCTATTGGCAAGAATCAGCAACATTTGGTGAAAAAAAAAAAAAAATTCACTATGTGTTGCATGAAAATCACAAATCCAATGAACATGAAACATAGTACATCAAGAGATCTACATAAGTGGACAGCAAATACCAAATTTAATGCAAATCTGTTGAACAGCTGCAAAGTTATTAAAGTGCAAAGTTTGGGGCTTAACATTAAACTTCCTATTCAACTCTAACTATAGTGGCACTTTCGTGCCACTATGATATACAGATATATATATATACACATGCATACACTCTGCAAAAAAAATTGTTAATGCTCCAATTAGGGTTAAAAACACAAAAGTAGGGAAATGGGGTGCTAGGGTTTCCAACCCTAACAACCCACCACCCTGCACACACCGACTAATATTTCATATGGGATCAGTGACTGGTGAGGGATGACTACACTGCAGAAAGCTAATATTTCATATGGAATCGGTGACCGGGGACAACTACACTACAGAAATAGAAAATTACAGGGAAAGGCTGGGAAAAGGTTTTTATTTCTATGTGTCCCAAATCATTTTTTATGACTTGTGATCCTTTTTCATTTGAACAAAAATCGATTCACGAAAAATGATCTTATAAAGTGATAAAAAAGGATTTAAATAGTTAAAAATAAAAGTTCAGAGGTCATGGGAGGTGTAAAAATCATGAACAGAAGCTCCTCAGCTCATGATGAGCAAGTTACATGTTTGGGTGTCTGTAAAAGACATCCCTGGACAGTGTTATGACAGTTTGTTGTTTGAAAAAAATAGAAAATAAGATGTCGGTTCATGAAAAAGAATTCTCTTTCTTAAGACCAAAATCCTTTTTCATTCCATTCCTTTATCCTGGAAAGTGAAACTCCCATTGAAAATAATGGGACCTTAAAAATGTAATAACTTTGGAGCAAATTAATATTTTTTTTTCACCAAACAAGTGCATGCCTATTCAGTGACACAAACTCTTGCTACCATACAGCTTTCTCACTACAGTTCCACACCATCTGCACACAGGGTGATGAGACAAAAAGTGAAAAATGAGCACATTTTAAGGTTTTTGCACTATCCGGATGTCAGAAGCTGCACATCTGACAGGAACCAAACTCTGCATGTCAAAAGATCTACCACAAGAGTCAGTACATGCCACGTTTTGTGCAAATCTGTTGTACAGCTGCAAAATTATTAAAGTTCAAAATCTGAAGTTTAACATTGAAGTTCTTACTCAGCCCTAACTATAGGGGCAGTGCCCCTATATTTAGAGTTGCGTGGGGCTTTCTTCACAACTGTTTAATGGATTTGTATGTAATTGTGCATGAGCAGTCTCATGGGGTAGATCTCTTGATGTGGGAAATTTTGTTCTGGTCTTATGTGCAGATTCCAAAAAAAACATTCGCTGTTTTTTTTTTTTTTGTTATCCCCTTGCACCCAGACAGTTTGGAATTTGGGGCTGAAGTTTTTAGGGTAGAAAGGGCTTGGGCTACTGATGTGCCTTTCTTTAGTTTGGTTAAAACCTGAGCGGGGAAGGGAATGAGGTATTAAAACAAAGACTAGGGAGGTATATTGTGACAAAGGTTGATTTAAACTAGATGGGGGTGTGGCAAGTGAACAGCAGGTAGGTAGGTATCCAATAGAGTGGAGTCACAGCCTCCCCAGGCTACCAGGGAAGGACTTGGGGTGGTCAAAAAGGGAGGGAGTAGAAGGGAGAAGATGGAGGGTGATGAAGGGAAGGGTGCAGGATGGAGGGTGGTCCCACTGAATGTGAGAAGCTTAGGCAACAAATCAGCTGAACTACTGTAGGGGGCACTCTTGCCAGTGTGGAGGGTAGATATAGTAGCTGTCATAGAAACATGGACACCCAAGTACTGAGACTGGGATCTGGCAATCCCAGGGTACATATTATACAGGAAGGACCATAAGGAGAGGAGGGGGTAGGGTGGCAGTCTATGCGAGGGATGGGATCAAATGCACAAGGGACAAGGGGGAGAAAAGGAGAACAGAGGCAATCTGGCTGCAGCTCCTAGACTCAAGGGGTAGGATACTGACATTTGAGGTAGTATATAGGCCACTGTCTCAGTATGAGGAGCTTGACAGGGAATTAGCGGGACAAATCAGAAAGGTATGTAGAAAAGGAAGGTGGACATCATGGGGGATTTCAACTTGCCGGGGTTGACTGGAACATTCTGGTCACCTCCAGTGCTAGGGAACAAGTGCTCCTGGATGTGATCCAAAAGGGTCTCCTGACAAAGTTGGTCAGTGTACTAACTAGGCTAAAGAACACTTTAGATCTGGTATTGTCAAATGGGGAGGCAGTAAGGGAAATATGGGTGAAAAACCCACTAGCCGACAACGATCATCAAATGGTGTGGTTTAATATCATGATGTGCGGGGAGACAGATAAATCAGCAACCCGGGTGGTAAGGTTTGGGGGGCCAGACTTTGGGAGGATGCAGGAAGTACTGAAAGGGAAACTAGAGGGCATAAGGCAGGAGATGGACGCAGAGCAGAAATGGGATATTACTAAATGGGGATTACAGAGGCAATGGAACCCTGCACCAAGACACAGAGTAAGAGGAGCAGAGCAAGGAAACCCTGCTGCTTGAACAGTGAGGTAGTGGAGGTGGTGAGGGCAAAACAAGAGGTGCAACAGAGGTATAGGAGGATGGGGAAGGAAGGGGATAGGGAGGAGTATGCGAGATGGTCCAGGGAGGTGACCAGAATAGTGAGAGAAGCTGAGGCTCAGAGGGAGCTGAGATTAGCATAGGGAATTAATGGGTGGGGGGAGAAAGACTTTTTCAGATACAACAGGGAGAAAAATGAAGTGCAAGGAGACAATAGTGAGGATAAAATAGGGTGGGGAGTGAATGGAAAAGGGGAGGAACAGGCGAAAGCACTGAATGAATACTTTTGCTCAGTGTTCATGGAAGAAAAGGGGAACTGTTACCTCCATGGGCTGGGATGGTGGTGACGGGGGGATAGGAGGTGACAGTTGGAAGAACTGAGGGAGGTAGAGTCCTAGAGGGACTGAAGGCACTGAGGGTAGACAAGGCACCAGGATCAGAAGGGATCTACCCCATGGTGCTGAGGGAGATGGTGGAGGTGTTAATGGAGCCACTGGCTGATCCATACAGCACCTCACTGGAGTTGGGATGTATGCCATTGGACTGGACGATGGCACATATAGTGCCATTACACAAGTTCAGACTAAGGGATGAACCGGGTAATTATTATCCGGTAAGTCTCACCGCCATAGTGTGCAAACTCATGGAAATGATACTAAAGGAAAGACTGGTGTCATACCTGCAGGAAAACAGCTTCTAGGATGTGAGGCAGTATGGGTTAATTTCATGGAAGTCTTGTCAAACCAGCCTGATACAATAGTATGACTGGATGACAGGTGAGCTGCATAAGGGTCATGCAGTGGATGTTCTTTACTTAGCCTTTAGCAAGGCCTTCAATTTGGTGCCTCATGGGCAGCTTGGGGGGAAGCTAATGTAGGGGTAGAGGTAAAAATGATGAACAGAATTACAAGCTGGCTGAGTGGGAGGCTGCAACAGGTGGTGATGATGGGAGAGAAGGTCTCAACTACGAAGCCTGTGATGAGTGGGGTGCCACAGGACTCTGTGCTGAGACCAGTATTATTTGGGCTCTTCATATCAGAGATTGAGCATGGGGTGGTGAGCAAGGTAAGTCTGTTCACAGACAACACCAGAATGGGAGCAGTGATGGGTGGATGGGAGGGATGGAAGCAGCTTCAGGGGGACCTCATCAAGCTAGAGGAGTGGTCAGAGAGGTGGCAGCTGAGGTTCAATGCAAAGAAGTGTAAGGTTATGCACTTCAGGGCAAAGAAGCTAAGGAGAGAATACTGGCTCGGGAGGGTAAGCTGAGGATCACTGAGGAGGAGAAGGACCTTGGGGTAATGGTAACAGGGACCATGAACAACACTGCCCAGTGCAGGAGAGTGGCTTCAAAAGTGAACCAAATCCTGGGGTGCATACTGAGGGGGTTTTCATCCAGATGAAGAGAGGTGATCTTGCCCTCCACAGGTCACTGGTAAGGCTACACTTGGAGTACTGTGTGTAGTTTTGGAGGCCATACCTGAAGCGGGATATCAGACTACTGGAGGGGGTACAGAGGAGTGCAACGAAGATGATATGTGGAATGGAGGGAAGAGACTATGAGAGCAGGCTGGGAGACCTGAATATGTACACCCTAGAGGATAGAAGGGATAGAGGGGACATAATAGAGACATTCAAGTATTTGAGGGGAATCAGTGAGGATGGGGCAGCTGGGGTCTTTAAGCTAAGGAGGGGAAGGGACACCAGGGGGCATGGGCCAAGAATAGAGAGGGGAAGATTTAGAAGGGAAATGAAGAGACACTATTTCACACAGAAGGTGGTAGCAAAATGGAATGCACTACCAGAATGGGTGGTATCATATAAATATGTGAACATCTTTAAAAGGTCATGGGACAGGTAACGGGGAGAGTGGGGGTCGGGGAGGTGGGGGTGGCAGTGGGATGACAAAGGGGGGGTGGGGCAGCTGCAAACTAGAGGTGCTAGCTCCATACTTGAGCAGACTAAGATAGACATGGTGGTCTGTTTCTGCTTACACATTTGTATGTTCGTATATGAATCCATTCCAAAGTTATTAAATTTTAAAGTGTCAGTTATTTTCAATGGGCAGTACAGTCTTTTGGATAGATGTTTGGAACAAAAATAATATCGGTCAATTGAAAAAGTATTCTTTTTCATTTAGGACCAATTCTTTTTTATTAGAAAAAAATCCTTTTTCATTTGCTGCCATTTTGTTTTCCATTTTTTTTTTAATTTCATCCCCCCAAAAAATGACATCCTCAAGATAGACCAAAACATTAGTGCTGTGTGGAATGCGGAATTCTGCTCGCAGAATTAGTATGGAATGGCCATTCCACAGCAGAATTTCCACCAGAATTTCATTATTTGCCTGTGGAATTCCACCTACTGTGATCCGTGGAATAATATTCAGTGGAACGGTATTTTTTCAGCAGAAAATTATTCTGCAACAATTTCTGCAGAAAATATTGAGATCCACGGAATTTTCCACAGAAAATCATTCCGCACCTATTTTATGCTGTAGAATTCTGCCATTCCATTTCTGGCAGAATTTGGTGACATTTGGGCAGAATTTTAAATATTCTTTGGTATTTCAGTCTGCTAGAATTTGAAATTTCCGCACAGGACTACAAAACATGTATCTTGTTGATTAGGACTCCATTAGGTGGATTCTGGGTTTATCCATTGTAAAAATGACCCCAGAATGTGTTCTTTTATTATTTGCAATCCTGTTTCATCTCTCGTTAATGTGCTTTTCACGAGTCCTTTTCATTCAAAAAAGGATCACGTGTGACAAAAAAATATTTTGGACTTAGGTTTTTTCTGCCTTTGTTCGTGTCTCCTATCACTTTCAAATGAAAAAGAATCCCTTGTCATGAAAAAACTGTTATGTTTCTGATTCTTTTTTCATTTCAAGGGATCTTTTTTCATTTGTTAATTTTGTTCAAACAAAAAAGGATACCTTGTCACCAAAAAGGATTTTGTACTTATTTTTTTTTTCAGAATCCTTTTAATTGCCAAGGAATTGTTACTGTTCCTGTATTTTTGCATATTTTTCCAGTGTCCGGTGGAACCGCTCACATTTTCATGTCCTTCCCTATTATGTTTGAATTATTTCCTGGTGTCTAGTGACTCCCTCACCCTCCCATCACCATTACTGTAATTTTTTTTTCCTGGTATCTAATGGTGCCCCTCTCCCTCAGATTGCCTTCCCTGTATTTTTATTTGTTTTTCCCTGGTGTCCAGTGGTGTCCCGCACCCTCTGATGGCAGGTCCCATTTTTCTGTCTTTACTGTGGTGTTTAGTGATGCCCGCTCTAAATGTTGAATCACCCCCTTTGCTTATTTGGTATTTCCCTGGTATCTAGTGGCACCCCCTATCCTCCGATTGCATTTCCTGTAATATTTTCTTTATTCCTGGTTTCCAGTAGCACCCACCACCTGCCAATTGCCCTCCCCATATATTTGTTACATTTTCCTTGTTGTCTAGTGGCACCCAATACCCTCTGATTCCATCCTGGTCTTTCTGTCACTGTAAGAAAGAAAACTTTCCCTTGATGTCTTCAATTTGATGTAAAAAAAAAAGTCCTTTGGCGATGCCACCCCCCATCCTGACCTCCCATTGTGCAACCACCACCTCAGACCCCCACAGTACGCACCCATATACTCTCACTCACCTGAAGAGATCCCAGGATGAAAAACCACTGTCCATTCAAAGACACGTCTTGCCCTTGGAACCATCAACTGCTATATGAGAAAGTAAGGTAAATGTGGTTCAATGTATTTCAATGGAGCTTTCAACTTTGGTGCATAACCTTGACCTTTTTTTGAGATATTGACACAGATCTTCAACATCAATTTATTTTGCACACTGCAAATTGTGAGCACAAGTGAAGGCACTCAGCCAGAAGCCCTTTTTGGCTGGGTGCCTTCACTGTGCTCTAATTACAGTAGTATAAATTGATGTCTCTTGCATTTTTGTGGCTTTGGAGTGCAGTTCCGTTTCATTTTTGTGGGTGCCACTAGACACCAGAGAAATACATTTTCAATCTGGGGAAGAAAATCCTTTCTTCCTTGGGGCTGTCAACCCTAAAACTCACTCCATTCTATATAGTCCAGAAACATACACACCTAATGGGGTGAGCGTTATGGTTGACAACCCTAATGAAGACTGCACCCATGATTTGTTTTAAGGGAGGTTGGGGGTGCCAGTAGGTACCAGGGAAACCAAATTTCAATATGGGGACAGCAATTGGAGGGTGAGGGTGCCACTAGACACCAGGGAAAAAAGAATGTCAATACAGGGACTGCAATTAGAAGGTGGGGGGTGCCACTACACTCCAGGAAAATAGAATTTCAATATGGGGACAGTAATTGGAGGGTGGGGGTGCCACTAGATACCAGAGAAATGTAATTTCAATATGGGGATGGCAATCAGTGGATAGTAGTGCCACTAAACACCAGGAAAATATAATTTCAATATGGGGTCAGCAATTGAAGGGTGGGGGGTGCCACTAGACATCAGAGAAATAAAATTAATTTATTATTTATTAATTTATTTATTTGAACTTTGATGATCAGGTAAGCCCTCTGAGATGAAATGTCACTTTTTCAGGGGTGACCCAGAATTAGTTACAAAGATCAAATGACATAGAAATGCAGAAAGAAATATATTTTCAATCCAGGAAAGGAAACCCTTTCTTCCTTGGAGTTGTCAACCCTAAAGCTCCTGTTGTGTCTGCCTGCTCCTGTCTCACATCCCACATCTCCACATTTTTGGACAGCCTCATGATACCATTCATTGAGTCCCTGCTCTTCTATGTTAAAGACACTAACCATGCTCACAAGTTATTTGACAGGTTCAGATTCAGTGGATCTCATCAGCTCATATTCACCATGGACATCAAACCTCTTTACACAGTGATCCCCCATTATGATGGCCTGAACAGCTTTGCAGCATTTCCTGAATAAGTGGGAAGTCCAGCAGCGATCCACACACACACTAACTCATCTGGCAGAACTTGTTCTGAAACTCAATGATTTTTCTTTTAATAACAGTTTTTTTCCAGCAGGTCAGGGGAGTAGCCATGGGCACCAAGATGGGTCCCAGTTTTGATAATCTATTTGTGGGCTGGGTGGAGGAACAGTTTTTTTCTCTCATTCACAGGGACTGTGCCTGAACTCTACAAATTCTACATGGATGACTGTGTGGAGGCCACCACCTGCTCCAGGGAGACCTTCCAAGTCTTCCTCGACAAATTTACCATGACCTATCCTTCCCTTCAGTACACTGTTGAAGTATCCTCCTCTACACTGCCTTTTCTGGACATCCAACTTTCAGTACAGAACCCTGGGCTGAAGACATCAGTTTATTACTAACCCACTGACTCTCACAGTTTCCTCCTTCACAGCTCCTTCCATCCTAAACATGTCAAGAATGGCCTGCCTTATTCACAGTTTCTTAGACTTCACAGATTATGCAGTGAAGAGGATTATTTTGCTGAGCAGGCCCAAACAATGCATAGTTGTTTTATCAACAGGGGATACCCTAAAAGCATAGTGGACAGAGCACTCACCTGGGCCAGTAACATGCCCGGTAACCTCAACCCCTGCAGGAAGGATACTGTCATGCAAGAACAACGACAAATTCCACTAGTGCTTCCTTTTCATCAGAATACACCTTCTCTTCATAGGATCATCACCAGTAACTTTCCTATTTTGCAAACTAACCCAGTCATTGGAGCTTTCTTTGCAGAACCACTTATTGCCTCCTACCACTGGCCACCTAACCTGTGAAATCTCCTGGTAAAAAGCAGCCTTCCTACTCCCAACAGTTTCTCTCTATCGGGTACCAAACCTTGCAACAGAACTCACTGCTACACCTGCAAATGTATTTCCAGTGTGACTGAAATTTTGGGTCCCACAGCTGTTTTTCACGTCAACAAGGAGCACTCCTGTACCTCCTCCAATAAGGTATATTGTATTCTTTGCAGGATGTGTGCAGCTATTTACATCAGAGGGACTGGCAGATGCCTTACTGACCATTTCAGGGAACATTACAGGGCAATCAGGAATGGAGACACTAATAAACCCATTGCATCCCACTTTATTTCCTGGGACCACAGTGCCAATGACCTTACTGTTCGTGTCCTTCAGCAGGGTTTCTGGGATTCTGACCATAGAAAAACATGGAAACCAAAATGATCATCCGCCTTGGCTCCCAGAAGCCCTCTGGTTTAAATGATAGACTTATTTTCCACTAACACCTTTTGGTCCTTGTTTTCCCTAAAGTCTGTTTGTATCTGTACACATTTGACTTTTTTCATTTTCACCATTTGTCTCCATCGCTGTCTCCTTCCCTCACATTAGTCCTCTTTTAGCCTTCTTATTAGACCCTGTTAATTAGTCCCACCTGGGGACTTATCCAGCTAATTTTCTCCTATTATGCCTTGTCTTTCTCATCATCACCCTTTTGTTTCACAGAATCTCTCTTAATCTTGCCTTTTATCACTTCTCCCTGAGCCATCTTTCTTCTTTCCCCACATATATATCCTTATTTTACCTCCCCTTCACTAACTTTGTTTTTTTCTGTTTTAGATATTTCCTGAAGAAGACCTAAACTTAAAATGTAGATTATTAACTCCATTTTCTATTTTCAGCGTGCATTCAATATAACCATTTTGTTCTTGCTTTCAGACCACATGCTGACACAGCACCTTGTCTTTGTTTTTACATAAAAATGCAGTATCTTACAAGTTAAATATGCATACATAGACCTGTGAAGATTAGTTACATGATACAGCAAAGAATAAATACAGAAGGTACAGCTCTTGTGCAAATTACTATGACATACTGGTGTAGTTACCTATTGTTATCATTCCTTTAAATATGGGGATGGCAGTTGAAAGGTGAAGGTGCCACTAGACATCTGGAAAAAAAAAATAATTATAGGGACAGTGATTAGAGGGTGGAGGGTGCCACTAGACATCAGAGAATGACTAAATAATTAGGGAGATGGTAATTGGAGGGTGGTGATGTCACTAGACAACAGGGAACAATTAAATAATTGATTTTGACCTCACAAAAAAGGATTGCCCATACTATTACTTCATATTACTTTTTTGAAGCACTGCATGAAATCACCATTCAGACCTGATTAACGAAACTACACTGAACGTGTTCATGAGATGGGGTCTCAATACAAAATAAGGTGACATGGGTCCAGTGTAGAAGAATGGGCAAGCATTAGGATTGATGACCCCAAGCCTCTCCCCCTCACCTGTTGGTCTGTTCATGGTGGGGGATGGGCTGTGAGGGTTGGAAGTCCTAATGCCACATTTCCCTCTTTTTGATAGTGGAACCCTAATTGATGCAGTAATGAAGTTTTTTGCATTTTATTTCCTTACTTTTCGAGACAGTATAATCGTATCCATATTTATGAGCAGGAGCACAGGGCCCTCCAGGCCCTGTGCTCCTATCCCTCCATACATGCATATATGTATGTACATTTTGGACAGCAGGGCCCAGAAGGCCCTGCGCTCCCACCCCTCCATACCTGCATTTGTGTATATGACTATGGGAGTGAAGGGCCATCCATGCCATGCGCTTAAATTTATAAGGCCAGCATGACAAAATTGTCAACATAACTATGTTATTACCCTACTGGATGTACTATGCACAGTTCATTGTCAAATCCCCAGCAAAACATAATTTTGCACAACAGCAACGCCATTCTGCGCCACAGACACAGGTTCAAAAACACATTTTGACCAGTATTTGAAAAATGACACCTGTGTCAAACATTCTGTGAAGTAACACAACTGTATGTTGAAAAATTGGTGGAAAAAATATCTCACACTTACAAAGTTACAAGTGTGCATAGCAAATTGCATCAAATGGTTATAACTCAGGCATTTTTTGACATTTTAACCCCAAATTTTCAACATGGCCTTTTGGGGACGCCACCTCTTGAACACTATAACTATCATTAGCTAAATCTTACCAGAAAGGTAAGTTTACCAAGCAACCATGAAAACACCTTTAGGCAATAGTTGCGAAATTACAGTGGTATTGTTCATGAGGTGGAGTTCCCAAAAGGGCATGTATAAATTTGGGGTCAAAATCTCAAATAACATCTGAGTCATGCATAAAAGTTTAACCCCCCATTGAAATACACTGAACAGCATTTACCTTAGTGTCTCATATTGCAGTTACTGGTTCCAGCAGCAAGATGTGTTTTTGATCAAGAGAGTGGATCTCGAACCTGGAACCTTTAGGTGAGTGATGATGTATGGGGGTGTACTGGGGGTGTGAGGAGGTGGGTGCACAGTGGGTGTTCAGGTGGGGGATGTGGGAGTGATCATCGATGGATCATCATTTTTTTACAGGTTTAAAAAAGACATTGAGGGATGGTTTTCTTTTTTACAGGTAAAATGATATGGGAAGGGGGTGAGCCACAGAACACCAATGAAAAAAGAAAATGGGTATCAGAGAGTGAGGGGTACCACTAGACACTAAGGATAAACCCAGTAAACTGTGAACTGCACTGGGTAGGGCAAATATAAAAATGTGTATATATATATATATATACACAGCGGTGGGAGCTCTAAGATGACAATAAATTGTGTTATTTTCACTGCAGTGAAATAAATGCAGCTGACATCAGCAGAGTTAAAATAAATAACGTTTATACCTACTCTGCTGACGTCAACTTCCTCCCTATTTGTATACCCTTTACTACCACTAACTATGCCTCTCTACTTACTGACTGTAATACAACAACATCCACAACTGCCATAGTACACATCACAAATATGAGTTGAAACAAAGTATTTCAAATATAAAATGAAAGATATGCATCCAACTATCTTTTAGAACCGCTCTGCCAGAACTCGCACGAGCGATTTCTAAACTGTGCGCAACAAGTCTAGTCCGAATGACAACTGAACAGCAACCGTTCGGAACAACTCTCACAAAATAGAACACTTTTAATGCTCTCCTTTACCTATAATTACTGCAAGCAATCTTCTTTAGCTAACTTTTCTGTTATTCTATGACTCGCCATTGCACACCACGGGCAGGAAACTTAAACGTTTTGCAGCAAAGTGTACATCAGCACGTAGCAACAGCCATACAGCAAAGTAAGTGGACTCTTTTAACATGAACACTGAAAGTGAAGTACACCACATAAAAACTGCAGAAAAACAATTACAAATTGCCTGAAAACACCAGAAAAGTCGCTAAACAGATAAAAACTATACCTGACTAATGCAGCCCACAGTCCTGCTCTTCCCAAGCCTAAAACACATTCTCACCCTCACAAACAAATGACCCAGACAGTACACTTCAAACTCAGCATCCAATCAGCAATCACACAAACAGCAAATGACCAATTACAGATCTCAGAGACACACTATTCATACCTAGTCACTCACACAGACAATACAAATGAACACACCAAACAAAGATGTAAGAAAATGTAATAGAGGAGCTCCCACTCCCATGGTATAAATAGCACACATGATGTGCAGATCATGAAAAATGAATAATATTTTCACTCCTGCATTGTGAGCTCTGGATATTTCACTCGTGCCTTCAGCACTCATGAAATATCTAGAGCTCAATCTGTAGGAGTGAAAATATTTTCCATATTCCACTCCTGCCCATCATGTATCCCCTATACACATATAGGTATAGATATAGATATATAATAAAATAAAAAATAATAAAAAAAAATTCATATGAGTATACAGGGTGGGGGAGTGCCACTAGACACCAAGGATTTTTATGGGGGGTGGTCAAATAAGAATCCATAAACAAAACAATAAAATTATCCTTTATAGTCAGCACAAATCCTTTTCTGCCAGTCCTTTGCTGTGGTGGTGAAAAAAAGATTTCATCTTGCAAAAAAGGATCCTTTTTCCCAACCAGATTGCTGTTTTTTTTTTATCAGATAGGTCCCAAACCTTTTTCCTGACCAGATGGCTAAGCTGCGAATCCTTTTTAGCCACAGCAATTCCTTTTCACCATCCTGTTCTGTCATGGTGAAAAAGAAATCGGCAGTGAAAAGGATTAGTATAGCCATCTGGTCATGAAATCTTTTCATCAATCCAATTTTCTTTTTCCATGAGGAAAAAGGACTTAAGAAAAAGGAACTTAGTGAGTGGAGAAAATGGAATGAAATGTTTTAAAAAAAGGTTCTGGGGGCATACAAAATATTAAAAATCACACAGAACAACAGCTCATCAACTCCTGATGAACAAGATTCATGGTTGAATGTCTGTCTGTAGCAGATATCCCTTGGCACTGTTATGACAATTTGTTTTGGCCAGAAATGAAAAACATGATGGCAGCTCATAAAAAAGGATTTTTTTCTGACAAAATTGGATTGGCCCCCTTAAGAAAAAGAATCCTTTTTCGTCAGAGCCAAATCCTTTTTTCATTCCAGAAATCTGTCCAAAAGAGTGAAATGAGCATGCTCAGAACCTGAAATTGAAAATGTTATAACTTTATAATGGATTCATATTTTTTCACCAAATCAATGCACATAAGCTCTGTTGGGCAAGCACTGTCTACCCTGATAATCTCAGACCAAACTTTTAAACCATTTGGCTACAGCGCCATGAAACAAAAACTGAAAAAAGGACAATTTTAACATAGTTTCCCTAAGTGCAGCTCAAAATCCACCCATTCAACCAATATGAAACTTGGCACATCAAGAAATCTGCCCTACCAGACTGCACATGCATCATTTCATGCAAATCTGTTAAATGGATGCAAATTATTAAAGTGCAACATTTAAGGTTTAACATTAAAGTGCCTGCTTAACCCTAACTATAGGGGCACTACTCTGCCCTTATAATATATATTCATAGCAAAAAGCTCTATTAATGCATCAGTCAGGGTTTCTATTACAGTGACAAAAGTTTGGAAATTTGGTGTTACGGTTACCAACCATACCACCCTACTCCACCCCACCCACCTGGCTCTCCATACCAACAACAGGTGTCGGGTATACCCTAGGGTTATCAAGCATAACTCTCACCCTGTTCCATTTGTAAGGAATCTGAGATGGTACCATATAGGAGAATGGGGTGAGAGTTAGGCTCAATGACCCCAAGGCACTCTCTGATGCCTGTTGTTGATGGAGTGGGTGTGGGGGTGGGGAGGGGTGTGGGATTGTGTCACTAACATAGATTTCAAACTGTTACAATAATAAAACTAACTGATGCATTAACATTTTGCAATTAATTTCCTTCCTTTTGAGAAAGTGTAATGTTACCCGTATATGGTTGTGGGAGCTCAGGACTCCCATCGTCTTGCATGCATATGTTAATTGTTTCTGATTTTCATGTGGGAGCACAGGGTGCACTCCCATCATGCATGCATATTGCAGTTGTCTCTGGTTTTCATGTGGAGGCCCTGCACTCCCATCTATACATAAGTGTAGACATATTGTAATGAACTGTCATCTTTCTGCACTTCCAATACTGCATAATGGAGGGCCCTGCATGCCCTTTATTGCATAATGGTATCCATATGTGGGAGTGGAGGGCCCTCTGAGCCCTGTGCTGCCATCAACCCAAAAATATAGAGATGTAGCACAGGCCAAGATACATTCCAAGTAACCCTTGTGCTGCAAATGGGGCAATATCTCAGTAACCATAGGCACATTGGAAAAAATTCCACCACAGTTGTAATCATGGCCTAGCCAAAAGGTACCACGGCCATCACAATGATATCCTATGGGAAATTCCTAATCTTCAGAATGTTATAACTATGGAACCGATGTAAATTTTTTCACCAAACCAGCAAAAGGCACATCTGTGGCGCAAGCCCTTCCTTCCTTCCTACCCTGCAAATTTCAGCCCAAAAGTCTTAACCATTTATTTGCTATGAAGTGGCAAAGAAACTACTTTTTTGGGGGTGTACTTTCATGAATTTGCAGAAGTTTCGCAAACGCTTTCATAAATTTGTGAAAGTAAGTTTGCAAAACTTTCACAAATTTGCAAAAAGTTTAGCAAACAACCTTTCTCAAATGTGCAACACTTGCAATGGAGAAATTTAAAAAGCATATTTCCAAGCATTACTTTTAAAAAAACAATGTCAAGATCATGTTGCTTGGGCCTCGATTAGGTAAACACAACTATTAGTGTTTACCAAGGGGCAGTATTTTTTGAATTACAGCATTTTTTCCGTGTCACTAACTGAAAAGAAGATGGCAGATTTGTGACACTATAGAACCCTTTTGTGAAAGTCAAACGTGATTTCATGAATGTCAACATTTCTTTCAAGGTGGAAATATATTTTTACCCCATAGACTATAATGGGAAAATTTAAAGTTTTATAACTTTTGAATGGATTAATATTATTTCACCAAACCTTCAAAAGGCACATCAGTGACCCAGACCCCATATACACTAAAAATTTCACACAAAACCTCCAAAGCCATTCAGACTTGGAGAAGAGCATAGAATTTGCACACAAATTGTACATTTCAAAGTTTTTGGCACTTGACAGCTCCAAAACCACACAACTGACAGGAAAAAAAAACTTAGATTCAGAGATCTGTGGTACCAGATAGCATGTGCAAAATTTCAGGCAAATTAGACAAACGGTTGCAAAGTTATTAAACTACAAAGTTTTGGGTTTAACATAGAAGTGGCATTGCAACCTAACTCTGGTGGCACTACCATGCCACTAATATATATATATATATATATATATATATATATATATATATATATATTATGGTAGCACGGTAGTGCTACCATAGTTAGAGTTGGAGCCATTTCCATGTTAAACCTACTTTTGCACCTTAATAACTTTTGCAACTGTTTGATGATTTACCTGAAATTTGAATGTATGATCAAGACCCATAGGCCTTGGGATCTGCCAAGTTTCGTACTGATTGGATATACAGTTGTGGAGTTATTAAGCATGATCTTTACCCGTGTTTACGCTTTTCTGGAATTCTATGGTCGGCGTGCAGGTAGTACAGTTTGGTGACCAGCCAGCATTCAGGGAACATGCAGGCGGAGTCCCGATGTGCCTTTCGAAGATTTGGTGAAAAAATATTAAACGGTTCAAAAGTTATTCAAAAAACAGTTTCCCATTATAAGTCAATGGGAAAAAGTTAACAAAAAGTTCGACAGTGTCGCAAATGCATTTTTACTTTCGCAAATGGGCCTGTTACTTTCGCAAATCCGCCATTTTGTTTTCAGTTGGTGATCAGAAAAATGGTTGGCATTTAAATTTGAGACCCTCTAGCAACGTAATTTTTTTGTATTTAGCTATTCGGCCCTGAGGATGCTTGCCATGTCTTTATTTTGTGGTAAACACCCAGAAATATGTTTTCAAATTTCTGGAAAAAGTACTTTACAAAGTACTCGTGCTCACGAAAGTGTCGAACTTTCCCTGCAGCTTTTCAGAAGTGCGACAGTAATTTTCTAGCCTGTGAAATGACAGCAATTCTTTGGCACTGTACTGCAAAATAACCGTTGGGAGTTGTGGGCTGAAATTTGAGGAACGCAGCCGACATCTCACAGATGTGCCTTTCAGTGTTGTATTGAAAAAATATTACACAGCGGCAAAGTTATGGCACTCCAAAGTTGACAGTTTTTCCCATAGGATAACATTACGGGGCCCGAAGCATTACAGGAATCCTTTGGCACCCTGCTGCAAAATAACAGTTTGGTCTTTTTTCCTGAAATTTGGAGGGAAGACAGCCAACAGTACACAGATGTGCCTTTCAGTAGTTTGGTGAAAAGATATCACATGGCGGCAAAGTTACGGCACTCCAAAATTGACGGTTTTTCCCATAGGATAACATTACGGCGCCTGACACTTAACAGAAATCATTTGGAGCCCTGCTGCAAAATAACGGTTTGGTCTTTTTTCCTGAAATTTGGAGGGAAGACAGCCAACAGCCCACAGATGTGCCTTTCAGTAGTTTTGTGAAAAAACATTACAGGGAGGCAAAGTTATGGCGCTCCGAACTTTTCTTTTTTTCCCATAGGATAACATTACGGCGTTCGCCGTGCCTTTCAGGGCCTGTATCTCGGAAACGGTGCGAGATACAGAGTTTTCGTCGGAAAAATTCTTAGCCCCCTCCTGGGGCTAAGATTCAAATTAGCCAGGACAGTTGTAAATAATATGACTTTTAAATTTTTTTTCGTTGTACGGTTCCTGAGATATAATGTATTTAGTATTCCAAGATCTCATTTTCTGCGCCGATACTCATTATTTTGCATACATTATTTGTACTCACTGTCTTTCTCAATGCAGGTTTTGGGGAAAGCCAGCCTGTGCCCTTACATTACTGTTACTGTTGCCCTTTCCGCTTGCGGATCCGTACCCGTTTCACTTACCATTGACGTCTGCGCCACCATGTGCGTTATCGTTTACGTTTTCATTTGCGCTTGCGTTTTAGTTATTTTTTGCCATTTTTGTCTACAGTACTGTTTATCTTACTGTTTCACTTTACATCACCATGCCCATTGACATTTCTGTTTGCAGGCACCATGTTACTATGTGACAACACATCACGTGGCAGACCATTCCCGTCTACGCCAGCATGTGCGTTACCCTTTCTGTTCTCATTCGGGCTTGTGTTACCATGTGCACCACTGTTAGCATTTCTGTTTGCGTTGCTGTCCCTGTTAGTATGCCACAACACATCATGTGGCGGGAGCGCGGGGCCCAAAGTTATGCATCATTGATGTCTGCGCCACCATGTGCGTTATCCTTTGCGCTCCTGCCGCTGCATAACATTCACTATTTCTTGTTATCATTCTTAAAAAGAAGGGAAATTAGAGGCAAAAAACTGTGTTTAATGCATTAGTTAGGGTTGTTCCACAGCAACAAAAGTGAGGAAATTCGCTGTTAGGGTTGAAAACCCCCCTTGGCCCCCCCTGCCCATCCCTCAAACCGGCAGTGGGGTGCGCATTGGGATTGTGGGTCCTAACTCTCACCGCATTGTCCTATACTTCTGCTGTTTTACACATGTCATGGGGTGAGAGTTAGGGCTGATGATCCAATGCAGACTCAATCCACCATATCGCCATTGTTTGCGTTTTCTTTTTTGTTTGCGTTTCTGTTACTTTTTAGCCATTTGTGTGTACTGTACTGTTTTGCTTTCTGTTTCACTTTGTGTCACCATGCCCATTGACATTTCAATTTACAGGCACCACGTTACTTTGTGACAAGGCATCACGTGGCACAGCATTCCTGTGCATCCCACTGTATGCATTCGCCTTTCTGTTCTCATTCATGGTTCTTTGGGCCCCGCGATCCCGCTGCTGCATTACATTTTATATTTCTTGTTATCTTTCTTAAAAAGAAGGGAAATTAGAGGCAAAAAAATCTGTTAAATGCATTAGTTAGGGTTGTTCCACAGCGACAAAAGTGAGGAAATTCGCTGTTAGGGGTGAACACCCACTTGTACCCTGCTGCCCACTCCCCAAAGCGGCACTTTTAGCATTAATGTTTGTGGTGCTGTCTGTTTATTGTGCCATAACACACATGTGGCGGTGGCGCATGGGCTGTACTGCCCTGCCCACCCCCCAACCGGCATTGGGTGTGCATTGGGATCATGGGTCCTAACTCTCACCCACTCTCTATACTTCTGCTGCTTTACACATGTCATGGGATGAGACTTGGGTGATGATCCGTCTATGCCACCATGTGTGTTACCCTTTGCATTGCTGTGTTACTGACTGTATGTCATAGGTAGCAAAAAATAGATGGAGTTATAGTTGTAGCAGTATTAGTAAACATTGATTTGTATGTTAAGTAATAGACACTTATTTTCATTTCAGTATGGTATTTAAAGTAATGAGTCGACACAGGTGGTTATGGTTTTAAAAAATGTATTGCCAATTTGTCAAATGGAGAAAAGGTCGAATGAAAAGTTAAATTTTGTTAACAGAAGCAGTCTCACAATACAATCTTTGTATGTGTGCAATCATTACTTGTGAAATTTGTAAATGTGTAAGAATTACAATAAGTGTATGATGTGGATTGGACTAAGTGTGTGATATATGAAACTAATCAGATGTGTGTTTTTAGTTACGCTTCAGTACTCACTTCTGTTTATATGTGTGGAAGTATTTTCTTGCATTTGACTTGTAATTTTAATAGTTAGGTTGAAGATATTGCTATTGAATGTGAATGTAATTTGTAAAAAATGTAACTTTTTAAAAAATGGTTGTATGTTGTAACTATGTGTAGTGCATTACTTGTCTGCTATGTTAATAAGGGAATGTCAGTTGTTTGTGAAGTGTGATTAGACACAAGATAGACAAGTGTTTTGTTGTAATTGTGTGACTGCTAATATGGATGTTCCTGGGGTGGGCGAAAAACCATATGCTGATTGTCTAAGTAGTACAGTTTACACAATTGTAAGTTTAGTGACATTTGATTCTTACTATTAAATAATATGTCACTGACTAGGTGCAAATGGAAAATTCCCACCTGACCCCTCAATTAAGGCAATCATAAATATTGTCAGGAACAGGTATGCAGTTTGTTGTGATCAGCAACAGTGCCTGATTTACAATTGTCAATATTTTGTACATACGGTACAGTTAGTTATGTGACAAGTACAAAACAAAAAATACATGTTTTACATGAACAAAAACATGTTATCAATTCTTACATTGGCTTCTATGTAAATTCTTAACTTGTAAATACTAAAACTGTTATGGAATGCATTTTTCACAAACTTATGCTTAGTTACATGTTGTTAGTATACTGCAGAGTAATATGTAAGACATTCACTTGTACTGTAGTGCTACACTGCTATTTTTAGTTCAATTATTAAATAAGTTATTAACAATGTACACTTGAAAACAAATATTTCTATTATGTTCAAGTAATTTTAAACAGTTGTAAGAGTCACTGAATTACATTCAGTAATTGGTTATTATTAACAGTTGTGTAAGTCAGCTTCTTGCATTATCAATAACGGTAGTTGTTTTTACATATGTACAATACTAGTACTACATCTGAAAGCGTGATAGTTCTACACTGTTGCATGGTGATCTAATGATGTTCTCTATATGTGAAGAGTCACTAGAAGTGTTAAAAGACTTCTTCTGACACAGTGAAATGTTTGTTGAGTGTTATAAGGGTAGAATCTTTCACAGACATGTAATCATGGTTTCTCTAGTGACTGTAAATATTGTTGGCGCCGATTGAAGCCACTACAACAATTTTCATGTAGTCACTGATCTACACAAGATGTGACATGTCACAGTCTATGTAATATCTATATTTGAATTCAATTTTGTTGAAATTGTATTAATTTACAGTTGTAAATTGTACAACATTGTAACGAGTTATGACATTTTTGGGGACAAAGTACTCATGTTAAAATGGTACATGTTTTTTTCCTATTCTTCTGAAATATGAAGGTTGTCATAATTCTTCAATATTAGAAGATATGCATTTTTCAGGTGACGTGGCAGTCTCTGTTTAAAAGTTGTTGTAGAGTCGTCACACTCTAACCATCCAGCTGTGCACCTTAGTAACGAGGTGTAATGTCCAGAATGCATGGATTGACCATGGTGATAGATAATGCTGTGCGTGTCAAACAGTGATTGGTTGAACACTATTCTACTAGCTGTGTAGTCTGTGATAGGAGTATCAACTCTGAGCCCATTGGTGTCAAATCTGTGCAACATAAGCAACAGATATTGAGATGAAGTCCTCAGGCGTATGGACTGAGTGCATCTGCCTCCGCACCTTCCACAGGCATGACTACATTCAGCATTAGTGAACAGCTGTCAAAATTTGACACTTTTTGGCTTTAGGAACAAAGAGAGTTATCCACAACACATCTTGTGTGGTTTCACGCTGTGAATTGCCACATGAAACACATACATATTTTGTAACGTATGTTACTGTGAAGTACTGGCGGATTGGGGTGCCATCTTCATCAAGGTTGTTTATCACAGCCATCATAAACTCAGTACTGTCTTGCTGTATGTCTGCAGCAAATGTACTACATCCAGCATATGTAGATAACACCTGTCGTAGTGGTGTTAGTGAGTGTACATTGTTAGAGTGGTCAGAAGTCATGTTGATAATCTGCTTCAAAGCATTTGATAGGGGATTGTCTTGTGAAGCAGATATTGCTTGCACAAACTGTGGCATGTGTAGGAAAACTTGCATAGCTGAGTTAGCATAGCAATTTACTCTACTGCTGTTGTCAAACAGTGGTACAGCAGCTACACCAACTGATTTCTGATGAATTGTTGGTTGTGAATGTTTACTTGAGGTTGTGGCCTTTGCTGAACTCTTTTTTTTGAATCATTTTGTGAAGCTTGCTGCTGTTTGTTGCTTCATCTAGCTGTGACTGAATTGTGTGAGACCGACATATATGTAGGCAGTGGTATTAAAGACATTTGTGGCTGATGTAGAGTATGTAATCTGTTGTACTCAAGAATACATCACTTGTCAGCTTGTATTTTCTGAGGTGCTATACTAATGATGTGCAATCCAGAAAGGCTTCGTACACGTGAAAGTGCAACGTAGCTCATGCCATCTTTGAAAATGTCTGTACCTATGTCTATCATTGCTGAATCCAAACTTAATCCCTGAGATTTGTGAATGGAGACAGCGTATGCAACACATAATGGGAACTGTTTCCTGTTTACGTAGATATCCTTAAAAACCTGGAATTTAACGCAGGTTCTATCTATGTGTACAGAGTGTTGCATGTTGTCAAACTGCACTACAAGTGTCTGAATAAATGTCTTCTGTACATTATAGATAAAGTCAGTGATGTTTCCCATGGCACCATTTACCATGCCTTGTTCGACATCTAGATTACGTCGTTGCATGATACGTGCATTCTTACAAAGTGTGAGAAGAGCTTCTAGGCCAACTGTTCGTGAAACATCTGACTTCAGTTCACTTAGTCGTTCGGTCATCTTTGCTACTAGCTTTCGACTAAGAATAACGCCATCAACTGTATCAATTGCATGAGTGACAATCTCTTGGTTCTCTCTTTGTAGCATTAGATTGTTGAATTCAATGCATTTCTTTGAGTCGTGGCATAGACACACTATGTGTCACAGCAGTAGAGTATATGTCAGCTGAAGACATTACATGCTGTTTCTATGCATGTACTATCTACTGTGATTTTTCGATCATTTAACATACAAACATGTTCTGATGATAGAGAACCTGTGCGAGCTTCATCTAAAAGTGATTTGTAAGCTAGGTCACCACTTTGCCGCATGTTCTGAGACAACTCAACATAGGTAAATAATTCCCATATGTTATAGACTGCAATGCAACCGAGGATATTCTTAGCTTGCTTGGCAGTCAGAGTTGTGAATACATGCTCTGCATTGACTGGTGCAAGTTGTAAAAGGTCTCCCAACACAAGTATACTTTTGCCACCAAATGGCACTGCATCATCAGTACCTAAGATCTGCTGTAGACGTAGATGAATACAGGCTAGCATGACATTGGAGACCATGCTGATTTCGTCAACAATGAGTAGCTGCATCTTTGTGAACATGGGACGGAGCTGAGATGCAACCTCGAATGACTTTACGATACTCTAGAGTTCTCCCATGTTCAACTGGCAACATAAAGAGACGGTGTAATGTTACTCCACCAATGTTGTATGCTGCTAGTCCTGTGGGAGCAGTCACAGCAACAACTGAAGAAGCCTGTCAGAGTCCGTGTTTCTGAAGTGATAGCTTCAATCAGAAACTCTTTCCTGTGCCAGCTGAACCACTGACAAACATTAGTAGTGGTTTGTGCTGAGTGCAGTCATTTTTGTTTCATGTAGTATACCATGTTGGACAGCTTCAACCACTTTGGAGTGTACTGTATGCTGCAGCTGATTTAGTCTTTGTCTTCATCAGCTGGGTTGACCATAGAGTGTGTGCCATGTTGCATGGCTGTCTCAATTCTGAGATTAACAGTTCTGGGGCATTTAGCGGCAGAGGTCACCTAGAACACCTTGTCCTTCTGGGTCAAGGTTGTCTTGTGAACTAACTGGAGTGTCTTCCTGAAGTTGCTTCTCTACCTGCTCGAGCTGTTCTTTCTCAGCTTTTAGTCTTTGTATGTATGTTTGTGAGTAGTCAGTTTGGAAATTCTCATAAGTGAGATTGAACTGTTCTTCGAATGTGTCAGAGTCACCTTTTATTCAGACTCACTCCTCCAGGGTATAAATAGAATAGGAGAGCAAAGTAGTAATGTTCTGTGCTCTCTGATGTGCCTATGATGCAGTTTGCAGTGATCTATAAGCCATGACATTGTTCCTCTTCACAAGACAGCCATCTAGTCCATTGACCTTGTAAATGTGCCGTGTTGAGTCATGTGCTGCGCCTGTCTTGTAGTCATACCACTTAGCCACCTCAAACAGACACATATCATTCATCTCGTTGTGTCTACGTGGGTAGTATGTGTCTATCAGGTTATTCTGCAGGATATGTTTTGAAGAAGGTGCGTTGACAGCAAGCTCCTCAATTTCGGCATGAGGAATCAGTACACGCTTCCGTTTCTCTTTGTAGTTTACACTGAGGAAACGTACAGCGTCAGACTTCCCATACAGATGTGTACCCATTAAGCGGTCACTGGCTTCGTAAGCTCCACATTCTCTGTGTGAAAGAGTCTTCAAACCCAATGACCACAGCTGAGATGTCAGGCTTTTGCTTGAACTGGCAATATCTTCCCAAAGATCTTGCAAGCTAGTCTGTTCATGTTTGGTTATGTACAAAGTTACATAGCGAACCAGGGCTAGTGAGTTGTCAGCCACAAACTGAACATCTATGTTTGCCACATTAGGAGAAAGTTGGGTTGTAGTCATTGATATACACCTCTTCTTCATCTCTGGGTAACTTCGTATACCCTCTTGGTTGATTTTGCCTTCAAGAGGTGTCGCATTTCTGAAAAGGTCATTCATGGCACCATTCTGACAAACTCTTCTAGAAATCCAAGCGACATCAGCGATGTACCAATTAGATTTGTTCTTTACTGCTCACCGGCAATATTTTGTGCAAATATGTCGCTGGAACTTTGAACCAACTTCCATGTGTAGGACTGTCATACTTGTCTGGAATGTGGCAAGTGATATATTTTTATGAATGACAGCACTTCTGCTTGCATCATGTTCAATGATTCGTGGTGCATCCTTGATCCATAATAACATATGGATATGAGGGCACCTCAGTGTAAATATTCTGTCCTCCAAAGTAGTGTTCTACAATGCCTAGAGGAGGATTGTCCTTTGATAAGATGAAATTGAGAATGTCATGGAAGCGCTTGTGAAAGTGTCTTGTGACAGACACAGGATCAAGTGAACACATTTCTCCGATAGTCATTGATGAGATGCCTTTGACACCGGAATTTGCCCACTTCAACAGTTCAATGAGTTCATCCCAGGCATATTCTGCACAACTAAGTGTGACAAACCATGTGGCTGCACCATACTCTCATAGCATTGTCATCACTTCCGAGTGTCTGCGATACCAATATTCTTTGGTGCCACGTAGGCTTGAAAGTATGGAAGACAGATTCACTTGCACATTTTCATCTTTCTGTTTCAATTTCTCCAGAAATTGAGCAGCTGTAATTCCATCTAGTGGAGTTGTTGCCGAATGGTATGTGCTATAGACGCAGACAGAATGCTAAGCTCACTTTCCCAGAGCAGATGGAACAGGTACTGTATGTTACGTCTGAATTTGCCATCTTTGCTCAGGATACGGCTGGTGCAGTACTCAGCACCCTGTACCCATACTTCTCTTTCATCTAGGCGTCCTCCTGACCCTTTTGGAAATAGGTCTGGGAAGCAGCGTGCTTCTAGTGTTGCCTCCCAAATGCTGACAGGCTCACCTTCCACCTGCTTCATTTGATAGAGATCAATGTTGTCTCCTAATGGATCTCTACCATGTAGTCGGTGAACTGTGTACTGTTCATACACATTGTCACTTGTCTGTGTAGTGACTTTCTCAATGATTGGCTTACTTTTTTCTAATAGATCATGTTGAACAGAGAGGCTGGCCATTTGGTCTATGTCAAGGTCTATATAAAAAGGAATTGTTCTTCTTTAAATAAGCCAGAGCAAGCTTTACCTTTTGCAGGTTGACAACATCTTGCCAGATGACCTTGGCCTTTGTAGGCACACCATTTACTAGAATGACCAAGCTATTTTCTGTTGAGATAGCTTGAACATTTTCCTGTAGAGGAAGTGGTAGATACATCACAGAACCCTTTAGAGATCTAACAAGCTCTTTCTGTGGAATCTTCCGTGTCTTTGTGTTCAGACGTAGAATCGTTTGGAATGGTTTCACTGTCTGAATTAGAATACGTTCAAACATATTCAATGTTGAAATCTCAGTTGGTGTAACATCTGTTTCCATGTTGTTTAGCACTGACCTTCCTGGCAAAGTGTTGCACTTCAGTTTTGAAAAACAGTGTTTGCATAGTACAATGGTGTCTTGTGGATGAAAGTCAGATTTCAGAAGCAAGAATGCTGTGATGCAACCACATGTCATTGTATGATGACCAGGTTTGTAGGTTGACTGTGACAGTTTGCTTTGCGTAGCACAAACGGTCGCATGACACACATACAGAATCAAACTTCTGATACTTTGCAATCTCAAACTTAGCAATTTCCTTTCCGTACTGTTTCAGAATGTCATTTTCTAACACTGAAACAGCTTTTTCTGTTGAAGTGTGACACTGGAAATTTCCTGCTTCTGGCTCAGAAGGAATGTGTTGCACTTTTTTCATGAAAGTGATGGCACCGTGCATGTCACCTGACTGCAATAAGTCATTTAAACAAGTGTACTGATGCACAGCTCACTGTACTTCATATACTCTGTAGACAAAGTTTTGCATGCCTGTCTGATGCACTGCGAGCATCCGCATGTTGTGAAAAAAACTATCACAAACACCAGTATTGAGACATGCAAGTGAGTGACCCATGAGTCCAGTATATGGCCGTATTTCACAATGGTCGATTTCAGTAAATAGCTTAAGTCTTTCTTTGCGATCTGTTATTATGAATAGGTTAACAAACTGTTCTACTTTTTGAAATGATGATTGCCTACGGTTGCAGGTAGCATCACATGACCATGTAAGGCAGTGCCGTTTATTCAAGACTATGGTTGGACCACAGTCATCATCAGTATCTAATTGATTGTCATCAGAGATACTGAGGACATTTGTAAGTTGCGGACTCATCGATATTGAGCGTCTGTTGTTTACGTAAAGTCATGATAAGACTCTTCCCAAAATATGCTTCTGAGTGCTGTGTGTGCATCCACTGTCCTGTGAAGACATGGCAGAAGTTGTCAACAAACAAGGATACTGTTGAAGCCTTTTTTTGATGCTATATACAAGTTTCCTGAATTGTTCAAGGACATGAGATATCTTACGCCACAATCTTTGTAGTACAAACAGTGCTCTGTTGACAAATGTTTGTACTTTCAGATGTAAATTCATCAGAGAAAGGTGACTCTTGATCTGTTTGTGGCTGTGCCGTAGCACAGCAGTAATAAGTCTTTCGATCTTAGCTTTACTTGCTAGTTATCGGAAATACTTTCTTTTTCTAAGTTGTAAGTCACAATTTTTCATTTTACGTTGTTGATTTGAGCGTCTGTTGATGGTTACACTTAAGATAGTTGTGTTTCGTCTTACAGATCGACACAATATTTGTGATGTTATACATTTTGTTTTTTTTTTAGGGATTTTTGTTTCTGTGTGCAGTGACTTGATGTAGGGGTCACTGTTGCAGTAATGGTCTGTCGATGTTCATTTTTTTGGGTAACTTTACTTTTTTGTTTGTTGCCCTTATACAACAGTGTAGTACTATTATACCGTTCTCATGTTGAGATACACCTACGTCTGTATTTAGTTGGCATTTTCAGGTATTATAGTTCACAGTGACAGTAAGCAATCTTACAGAAGTATCAGGCACCTGTATGAGAAAGAAAAAAAAAGTTTTAGAATATGCTTCAGTACATTTCTTATAGTAATGTGTATTACTAGAATAGCATGTTAAGAATGTTAACAATTTGGTGAAAAGACCAGCAAATGATAGCTGTTATGAATGTGCATTGCACAGCTGCTATGTAATATCAGAAATTTTTTCATTCTCAATATTTCTGTAGACATTTGAATGTTTTTTTCTTCACGTGTGTTCTTACGATTATGATGGCTATTATTTTTTATCTGTGTATGAACATGTGTTTTATGCTGTGTTGCGTGTTATGTGATAGTCAGTTTGATGATTAAGTATATGGTAGACCAACAAATTCAGAGTGACAGTGTGCATTATTAAATGTATAACAATTAGTATATTTACAATTACGTGGAGGATATGCCACTATTACTGTTTGTGTGAGTGTGTGTGTGTGGCACAGTTGGTAGATATGGTTGCATGTTAGCGAAATTTCAATGTTGATGCTGCATTGTAGTAACATACTGTCTTTTTGTGCTGGTGTGTATTGTAATTCGAGCTGTGACCTCTTCACAACACTGGCAAAGAATGTTTTCTCTACATGTGCTGTGCAATTATGAAGTTCCTTGCAGAAATAACTGGTGGAACACAGTCTAAAAACTACTGTGGCTGCATTTCTGGACAGATAAATTCAATCTGTTCAAAAATGTGTGAAACTTCTAAATATTCTGATTTACAAGCTTGTGCATTGCAGTTCATAGGTAGACTAGTAAGTTCGTGTTGTGTCATACTTTTCAGTTCAGACTTTACTATTTTTGCTTTTGAAAATGGGTCTAGAAATCCTACCCTTCTGATTGGCTATGATTAACAATCTCAGTGGGTGGGTATTTCTGAATAGATACCACTTAAAGAAAGTTACTATTCGGGGTGCTGCATTACTTGTGTATTTGTAGCCAACCCAAGTCTTCAAGCTTTTCACCTGCCATTTTGTACCACTTGGTAAGCAAATGAATGAACAAGACCATGATGCCCCCCCACACACACACACAGACAGACAGCCCAACAGAAGCACAGTACTCATACAAAAACTTCAAAACAATGACATCTACCAGCAAATAGCTAAAAAAAATGCCGTGTATCATGGTCTGTCAAAGATAGGGCAATCCATTACATGGTGAAAGCTTGCAGCATGTCTCCATTCACAGCCACTGTAAGTTAGGAAAGTGCTGTGACTGTTGCCTGGCCCTATTCAGAAAATCTAAAAACAAATGCCACAAGTCCTCTACTGTATTTACTAATCTAAACATGTCCCAAATTACTGGCAGGTACAGAGTACCTTACAAAAAAAAAAATCTTCAATGAGCGGTCACCCACTATCTTGATTGCAAATTCAGAGCCCTCCGTGTCTGGTAGCTTCAGTCACAAAGTGCATGCAACAAAGTGCCCTGTCACATAATGGGTCCCCAATAGTATAGAAATCAAAACAGCCAGAGGATTACTTAATCATAAAAAGTTGTTTGAAGCTCATTTTGTATTTTTTATATCTATTTTTAATACTTTTCCTCCATCTTTTCCTTTACAGTGCACATTTTCTAAGTGCAATAATACCCTCCAGAATTGGCTGATATAAGGAGATAGTGTTACTTCAGATCCTATAAGCACTTCCTCCTGTGTTGTTGGGTCTCATTACGCCTCTGGTTGGTTTGCTTTTTCCTTACACTACCCACTCTGGAGGGGTGTTATTAACTTCAGATGACAATGTTCTGAATAGTGTAGATTTTATTTGTAAGCTTCTTGATGATACTGTGTTTTGTTTATGTCCTACGTTTTACATGAGTCGATGTGAGAAATGAGCTATTCTGTAGAAATTTTACATATAAGGTGTAATGTAATGAGCAGAAGTCGTTACAATGGATATATAAGGCGTTTGAGTGTAAAACATACAACAAATAAGTGTTTTGAAGTGTGCGCCTGCGCAGTTTTGTGGAGTGCGCGTGTTAAGGATTGTAAATCTTAAATATCTGCACTGCGCTGAGATTGAGGCAGTTATGCAGCAGATTATGTGTTTACAATTGATAATTAAGTCATTTTTCCATAAAATGTAAAACTGTGTAATATATGGCCAATTCTTGAAAAATACTTTCGTGAGCACGAAAGTGTCAATAAAAAAAATAACTTTCGTGCATTGAAAGTGTATGGAAATTAACACTTTAAATCGTTGAGCACTATGGCCAAAAGTACCTGTCAAAGTTAAACACTTTTTGCAAAATTTTACTTTCGTGCTGATCGAAAGTGTAAGCAAATGTGCTTTCGTGCATTGATAAAGTTAATCTAATACTTGGGAGTGGCTGAAACATTCATTATCGAATCATTAAATAGTCTGTTTGAGTGACAGATAGCTCTACCAATGAAATTAAAGATTTGTCAGGCCACTACTGAGAACCAATCAGTGACGGACAACACTGAAGAAGAAAACAAGATCCATTTGAAAATTGCAGAGATAACCAGTTCAAACTGTAAGTACAGTCTATACCATCATATTTTCTAGTATTTAAAGAACTTATTAGAACATAGCATATTATTAATCAAAATGTTTTTGGGTGTTTAATCTGATGATGTTAATAGTTATGTAATGCATGTTATATTCTTAAGAGAAAATAGTTTAAAGTAAGAAAGAAGTTCAGTACTCACTTGTACAGATACAGCTGCAAATGGAGGGAGATAGGAGGGTGCGTGGAGTTGTTTGATGAAAGCACAGCCAATCAGACTTCTTTCTGATGTTGTAATTGTTTAAAAGTGCCTATAGAAAAGCATGCATTTTGTTTAGTTCTCAGTGGTTTTAGATTTTTGCGGGACATAGTCTATTAATACTGAGTGCATGAGTTACATTGGTTTATGAAGCCAGAGCAGGAGGAATGTTTTTTTAATGTGTGTGTTTTGACTGAATGCAGTGAAGCTAGTTTGAAATAAGGAGGGAAAATATCAGTTTGATTTTCAGTGCTGTCTGGTTACTGCAGGGTGAACAGTCCCTTTCTTAGTAGCTTTCTGTGCAGTTCTGGGTAAAAAAACTTAGAATGGCAGAAAATAGGAAAAGGATTTTGTGGATTATTGGAAGCAGTTACATAAGACGAGCAGCTGAGTTTGCAGTTCATAGTGATTTTGGAAGGGACCTGCAGCTCCTGGTGCTATGTTAAATGGTTTTGGTCGTGGTGGAGATGAGATACAAGAGACATCTTATGCCAACCATGCTGAGACTGAGAACTCACTCTCCTCCTGACATACTGCTAATCCATCTTGGAGGCAATGATTTGGGTTTAAAGCGATGGGTAGATTTAAGTAGCGGAAGCAAAACTGGACCTTGCTTCTATTATGTCTATTTGCCTGCCTGTATTATCATATTTTCAGATATTACAGAGCGTAGAGTCTGCAAGCAGTGCATCATGTATCTGATTGACAGGCTTGCAGAAAGTAAATGTAGTTGCACTTTTCGCATGCATGGAATGCATACTATCGTCACCGAAATTAAATTCTGTAATGATTGGTTATTCCTACCAGATGGTGTGCATTTCTCGCATGCTGGCAATTGCCATTTTCTGGGAGACCTTCAAGATGGAATCCTGAAAGTCCTTTAAGATGTGTGAGACTGTTTGAGGAAATATGATAGTATACACAGGTTCTTTTCAGAACATAATAATGTGGTCAAAAAATAGATTTCATGATATGCAGTAGTCTAGCTGCCATGGTGAAGTGAGTGTCTGCCAATTTCTCGCATTCTTTGCTGTACTAATACTTTAGTGTTTTCACAGTTTGACAGGTTGTCACGAGAATATATCCTTACCTGGTTTTACTGTTGAAGGATGTTTGACAGTGATAACTGTTTAATAATACCTGTAACCTGTCACAGTATGATTCCTTTCACGGAATGTTAAAGTGCATATGTGAATAAATGTAGTTTTTCATTCTGAAAACAATCATGATGTGACAGGCTACACAAATTACCAACTACAAATGAACTGTGGTAAACATCCTTGAACACTAGAGCATGAAGGATATATTTGAATCACCCATGTAGCATTTTGTGTTTGCTAACTCGCCTCATGAAGTTTCATCTGTAGGAGCTGGCTTTCCAGAAGCATGTAAAAATATTTTATACCTCTTCCGGTCCTGTTTGATGGATTGACTCACCCACATTACATTTTGGCTTCCGTGTGGCTAATTTATTACTATGCAGGACAGACACTGAGGAGCTACTAGGAGTGCCCTTAAGTTGCTGCCTTTTAAAGTGGCAGGTGGCAATTACTAAAACTGAAGTGCATTTTAGTGGTCAGTGCCCACTTATTTTGACTCCTGTGGTGCATTTATATCATGAGGTCCTGACATCCTTTTTTCCTATAGAAGTGCTGTGGTTGGGGCCTAGCAGCCCTATTATGTGTAGCAAGTTGTAACATCAGGGCATTTACTATCCAAGGGACAGGCCAAGAAAAAAAAACGCCTGTCCCAATGAAAAAACAGGTGTCCGAGCTGGGTGAAGTATGTTATTTCAAGGCCTGTGTACCAGTAATGTATGTTTGCGAGTTCAATAAAAAACACAGTTCTGTGATGTGTGGTTCATCTGTGTTTGATATCACATTACAATGTTGTGAAATATTTCACTATGGTACAAATGGATATGTCATGGTATCCCAAATTTGATGTTTGATACAGTTACTCCAACGATGGACTAGAGCATAGCATGTTAGTGTACTAGCAGTTGTTTTTACCGTCAAGGTGGCTGTATCCTTTTTTGTTCTATTATGGTACTGATCATGTGTTTCTGCTATCTTGAAGGACAGGTGGTCTTTGATGTAATTAAATTAGTGTTGTATAGAATTTCTTTAAGAAATGATGAATATTGTTACATTATACTAATGTGCATATTTTTGGGTTTGTATTTCAGAGCTAACACTCATCTGGTGACATGAGGATGGACATGCGAGAGGTGTGCACTGCTTGAGGCAGTCCAGGCCGGGGGTACTCGTGTGTCATGAGGTGCAAACCGGAAGCTGGATGCAATGCTGGAGGCGCGTTGTGGTTATTTATATATTGCACTCAAAGTTAAGAATAAGAGTGTAGTGCAATTAAAAAGAAGTGGAAGCTGTTGCTGCTTGATTCTATGTACTAAGGAACGAGGTGATCCCGGACAACCACGATGCTGGTACTACCACGCTCATGAATTATAGGAGGCTGCTGGGAAGCCAAGTGCGAGGCCTTGAGTCACCGTAAAAGTAAATCAGCACAACTTTAATTATAGTTCAGTAAACAGAATTAGTGAAAGCGTCTTATAGTGTGGACCACATATTGAAAAGGGTTCCTCCATATTGCAACAGAGGTTGTGTATGTGCAGTCAACTTTGGACTATTGTAGCGATATTTACCAGGAGGGATGTCATTGACAACAGATTGTGAAAAGATCAATGGAAATGAATGCATGGTTAACAGGGACGGGAGGAAACAATGCATAGCTGCCCAACACAATATTCAGTGGGGTTGTCAAATAGTTGGCGCAACCCCAACATATGGCTGCACAACTTTGAGCCTCAAAAAAGCGCGTTGATGGCCACCCACAGGTGAGCTGCTGTATTGCAGAGATTGCAACACAGCAGCTGCCCTCCTAGTTGGGCGCCTAGTTGGTTCTTGTGCCCCCACCAGCCCCATCATGTGCATATAATTAACATACCCCCCCACACACACATCTCATGATGCCTGACTGCAGGAATAAGTTACATGCCCCTACAGATCTCCCACAATGGCAGTGTGATCGAGGGGCAATAAACTATGACCTCCCTGCTCACACATCTCCGAAGCCCAATCATGTCCAAGTGTATATCTCCTCCCAAGTGCGTGATCATGGGCAGAATGTGAAGCCCTTCTCCACCAAAATATCTCCCTGGTGGTCCACTGGATTGTAATGTCTGATTGAGGGCAGAATGTCAAGTAACTACCACCTCAAAAGTCAGCCTGGTGCCTAGTGCCCACCCAGTCCTGTATGAACCCCTCTAGGCTGCTCCCCCTTTGCAGGCGGTGGCGGCAGCATCCCACCCGCATGCTGCCCCGCTGCCGAATTACTGCCTGAAATGCGACTGCATGCCCATTGATGCTGAACTATGGCCAATGGACGTGCAGCCCATAAGGTACATGACACTCCACATTTATGAATGATGTTACTGTATTGCCGTGATGGGCGTCGATAGATGTGGGTGGAGGGTCATGTTACTTTATTAGCTGTGATTAGCTTCAGGATCTGTCTGGGAGAGGTAAAAGTAGACAGAGAGATAGTGTGTGTCATTGGGCTGCGGTGCATCGGTCTCCAATGGCTGCTGCCTAGTAGGGGCGGCCAGGTGCAAAAAAAAAAAAATCCTTGTGGATCATGCCTATATGCTAATAGCATGCAAATGGGGCCATAAATAGATGTAAATGATCCCACCTTCAGTCTTGTATAAAGTGTTTCTCATTTGCATACAGCTTTTGAATATCTGAAAGGTGTGCATCACACAATAAATACTTATGCCACTGCAAATTTGATGCTCAACTCTAGCAAGTTGCAGTGGTGCAAGTTGCAGTGCGACATGTCCAGTGGCTGTGGCTGGGGTGATAGTCAAAGAAGTTGGTCCATAGCACAATTTGATTGAATATTGCCTGGTTACACCGATGCGAAATTATTTGAGCAGCGGAGGGCACAACAAGTGAGAATGGCGCCCAGTTTCCATATCTGTTGCATGCATAAATAAGCAATGACACATCAGGTGATTATTTCAATGCCCATAAATGTGTACTAGTGTTAATGTGGGATGAGGCACGGCCGAGTACCATCAGTCACACAGTGATTAAGTAACCATTGATATATACAGTCAGAGTGCCTTATTTGTATTATCAGTAATATTTTGAAAATAGTGAACATTGTTTGTATGTGCCTAGTCTCTACATATATATCAATAAAGCAATAATGCCCAACAGGGGTGTGTGTTGGAGTGCTGCGATAGCGTCGAGTGAGGTGGTTGGGCACGAAGACGCAGTCAGTGTGTCCAACAACAGGAGAGCCAGCGTTATCCCAAATAAACACACACCCTGGAACAATATTAACAATATCATCTTCTCATTGTTATACAGAAAAAAAATTATTTTAAAGATGTTCTTGTGTGGAAAAATATATTTTTTTAAGAGCAGAGAAACAATCAAACAAATGATCAGCATGCTCATGGTGATCAGCAGGTTCACTATAAGGCTGAGACTAGACCCGTGATGTTGTACAGTTACATTACACCTGTATGATTTGTACTGATTAACATCATGGGTCAAGCCCAAGACAAACCAATCAAGTCAGGATTTTTCTTGCCATTGGCAATCAAAAGATTGAATACAGTAATAACGTTGTGATAGAACAGAAAGTAGTATTTTTACAACTGTTGTTCTCAGTGTTAAAAAAATGTACTCTGATTTACATCTAACATGCAAATGTTTTTGTTTGTATTTATTGTAGAACATCGGGCGTTCCCCAGCTGCGAGTGGTGGGTGCCAGCAGCAAGCGAACCTGTGGAGGTGGCCGATCAGACACTGACAGTGTCATTATGATTGAGTCTGACAGTAAGACTTTATTAATACAAAGTTCTTAGGTTGTTTTCAAATATAGAAATGAGGGTTTCTCATGACACAAGTGTGTGATATTGAAAGTGGCATTGATAGGCAAGGTATTGTGTTGTGCAATTAGCTGGACAGCTGTATCTCTGGGGCAATATTTGAAATGTGACATGAAATGTGGGTATTATCATCATTGCAAGATGCAGTGTGGGTACATTGCATGTTGTTATCCTGTAATTTGCATACTATTACCATACAGGTCTGTTGATCCATCAAAATTGTGTGTGTGTTAGCCAACTCTAATGATTGTGCAGTGCCACCATGAGCAGAAGATCCTGTACTACCATGACAAACTGGTATTACTACAGATGTGAGTGGAATAATATTCTTCATGAATCTGACAATGTATGGTGCATAGCGAGATGTGGTGTTGTGGGGGCAGGTTCTTCCTCTGCTAATTTTGGTGGTGGAGTTCAATGTACACTCACATGGTCTTGACAGGGTGTGTCATGCTGGGATAACATCACGCCGGGTGGTTGGTGACGAGGACGAGGCCATGTGTGTCCAAATAACTGAGGCTATGATGGTCCTGCAGGCAAACGACACACACCTGTTAAGACATTACATTATACAATGGCTCATTGTTATCCAGAAAAATAATTGTAAACATGTTTTTGTGTGGAAAATATTTTGTTTTTTAAGAGCTGACGAAACAATCAAGCAATGATCAGCATGATCATGATGATCAGCAGGTTCACAGTAAGGCTGAGACTAGACTGTGATGTTGTACTGATTAATATCATGGGTACCGCCCAAGAGTGACCAATCAGAGTGCATGGTTTTGCCATTGTATAATGAGTAATAGATAACAAATTGTCACTGTTGTTGTAGTGTTGTAGGTGTCTCAGTGGAATTGTGTGGTACAAGCTAAATAATGTGTTGTAATTATGACATGTCTCTAGATTGTATTTAGTTAATATTTATATATGTCATGCCACGTTTCATTTTTTATTATTGCAATAGTTATTAATGTGCATAATAGAATATCTACTGTTTGTTAATGTGTTTAATACCCCTGTAGGGGTAATATGGTTAATAACATACACATGGTTGCCATTCAGCTAGAGGGTCATTGAGTGAACAGTGACATTATCGTTGTGTTTGTGTTTTTTTATTATAACTCACATTTTTTTAACTATTAAAAGAACAGAGTCATATAATTAGGGCATGCATGTATGTAAATTGAACATACATGTAATGTTTTTAGGATGTTCATGTGTCTCAGCCATGCATTATGACAATGTTATAAGTATTGTGATCCATGGTCATCATTACTTGTTCTGCACTGCATACAATATATTTGTGAGTAATGTTTTGAAAATACGTTATTGAAGAAATTGATGTTTTAAAGAAAAACACTTTGACCTTGAAATTTCCATCTATTATCAGGATTATTTTTTCTTGTTTTCTAATAGAGCTTGGGAAGCTGCTGTTACGAACGTTGGAGGTGAAGCAGGAAGCCGCTCCCGTCCACCATGTAAGTGAAAACTCTGTTGTTGATATTATCTGCATCCTTGAGAAGTACCATATGGTTGTAAACATTCTGTGGTGATCAATGCCCTTGCTGAATTACATATTGCAGTGCTAACATGATAGGGGAGGCACTGCTCATTGGATACTCACTGCTAATGTAAAAAATAGTCAGGGGTGTGAGCAATGAGCCGCTGTTGAAGGAGTACCACTTTATTTTGTTTGTTGTGGGTGGCTTAATCACTGTTTACATAACTTACTTTTACGCGGGTGATGACCTTATAAGGGTGGGAATGCATTGTCACTGCAGATACCCAACCACCTCAAAACACAAACATGGTGGTATTGTAGTTATATAAATGTTGTGCACGCATAAAGTGTACAATAATGCTTAATTTGTTTTTTCTCAATCTACACATTTAAAAGTGTGCCTTATAGTGTTATTAATGAGCCCTTTTCCCCAGTGAAAGTGAATAGCTGTGCAGTGTGTATATTCCTCTCTAGCCTATGCCTAATGCTTGCTATTTCCTCTACAATGAAAAGCGGTGTTGTTCAGTGCACTGGCATATGTGTGTATTTTTTAAAGGTGATCATGAACCGAGGGAATGCTCTCCAAAACTAATAATGCAGGTAATGATGGGACTGTTTATGCTCAATTCCTAAGAATATCGACGAATAACACTATGGAAGTTGTCTCACCACACTTGGTTTTATTTCTGGCATCTGATCATTAGTACCTTCCAGGGGTACATTAACTTCCTCACATGCCCAGCAAATAAAAAGTATCTGCCCCAGTACCCTCCTCACTACTTGGCAATCCTCTAAGTATCCCTCTATGCAGGTTGCTCATTATTAAAAACATCTAAATAAATTTGAAGTCACTGCCATTTTTTTTCTGTCACTTGTGAGAGATATTGGCCCATTAATGACAAGCTGTCTCAAAAAGACACTGCCCCCCACCACACACACACACACACACACACTCTCACTGTTCCTCAACAACTTTTGTCAGGCAACTATCTGCAGAAGTGTATTTATTTAGATTTCTTTAAAGATGTCGGTGTTTAAAACAGGCTAGGACGTGCCGTGCTGCCAGCCGTGACTAACACCTTTTCCATATTACAGTTTTATTGTAGCCAGAATCTCCACTAGCGATGACTTTAAATTGTCGCCTCCCCATGTCACTTACCCACCTGCCAAGACTGTGCTCCTGCATTTTAGGATCGACAACCACAGCAGCCACCGCTATTCTGACAGCGCCTCTCAGCACTGATTCTGTTCCTAAATGAGACAGCACTAGTCAAGATTCACCTGCTCTCGCTACCTTTCTCTATACCTCTGCCCCCGCCTACTGTTTCCTGCTCAGAAGCTTCACTCTACTTTTGTAGGATTAGTTTGGCCTGACTGGAAGCTGTAGCATCAGTGAACGTGGCAGGGCGCAGCTCAGAAATCACGACAGCCTCTGCTGGTAGAATGGAAAACGCGTCCGGACGATCTGACTGGGAATTCTGTATTAAGCCTGCATCAGCGGGTCAGCAGTGTGAGAGGGCTGGTGCTGTGTAGTGGTGGACAAGGAACAGACAAATTTATTAAACATATCTTGATTGAAGTCTCTGTAGTCCTGTGTGGTGGGGGTGGTTATGTTAACATGACAACAGGCTCCAAAACCACAACTACAGGACTGTGACTAGATCATGCTGAAGAACTATTTTATTACAAAAGAAATAAAATAAAAATAGTTTCACATTAAAACATAAAAATATTTTTTTCTTACAAAAATAGTACCTTGTGTTTACGTTCGCAATAATGCCCTCCAGGATGGTGGTTGATCAATACCAGACTGGCCAGGAGGTATAAGGCTGTCCACTCTGCTGCCGGGCCTCATTACACCCCTGGCTGGTCTGGTATTCCCAATACTCGCCTATGCTGTCGGGCATTACTGCTAATTAAATGCAGTACTATGACAGGTTGCAGTGGTGCAACCCACTCACATTATATGGTTCGTTTCCTGGTTGGGTGTTATGAAAAGAAGTTGCTAGTAGTGAAACTGTCCTAAATATTGGCCCACATGATCGAGATTGCTAAATAGTTCAATGATGTATGGTTAGCAACACACAGTGTCATAGTTTCAATGAGCAACTATTCTTTAAAACAGTGTTTTTAAAACGTGACTATATGATGGTGTGGCTGTTGTTCAAAGTTACTTTTTGGGACATTGTAGAAGATGACTGTGAGATTGTATGTGAGTAAAGGTAGTACTATGTGCCTACTTTAAACATTTGTTTTTAGATAGACATTATGTATGCTATCACTAGGAGCAAGCCCTTCTGCTGTGCAAAACAGTTTCGCAGGGGTGTGTCGGTGATATTCAAAGGAGTTGTGGTATTGAGGAAGTACTTTTGAATATCACTCTTAAGCACATCCACTGTGCATGGTGCAGTGTAACTTGCAGCAGCGCAGCTCTCAAACTGCAGCATTCTTGTGGTCGCGAAAATGCCTTCATATTCTAAAGGTAATATGCAAATGTGGTTGTAATTCAGGCAAGGCATGGGGTGGGGACATTCTCATCTGATTATTATGGCCTCCATTTGCATTCCATACATGCAGGTGTGGTGATCACCGAGGACTTGCACTTGGGTCCTCACTAGGTAGCAGCCGCTAAAGGGCAAGGATGCCCTGCAGGCTAATTTCAGGCAAAAGAGCATAAATCCCCCACTGGCCCAATTATGGGCATACTGTTAATACCTCCCCCAGCAGCCCAGTTAGGGGCAGCAATGTGTTCCATGTTCAACACAGACTGGAGGTCCAGTGGACTAATAACCACAATTGCGCTTATTAAGTAATGAAACACCTTCCTACCTCCTGAATACATCCTCTGGCAATACCAGTGGACTGATAAGCCCAATTGCAGGCTTGAGTATTGAAACCCCACCCCCACCTCCCGATCATATGCTGAAAATCCCATCAGGGATGTAGTTACAACCCACCCCAACAAAAGACATGAGTGTTGGGGGCAGACATTGCAGCCCGTGATTGCCTTGATGAGGGGTATAGACTGCATATCTCTCAAGTATACCATACTGCGAGGAATGTAACCCACGAATTCACTAAAGCTTCCTGTTGCAGATTGTAGAGGATTTGTAACACGTTCAGTGTTAACATGTTTGTTCAAAATTCTATAGTAAATGATGATAAATATATCAATTTTATAAATTGCAGACTTTATGAATCTTAATGCAAACATTTTAACAGTGTTGTGGGCTTCTAATTGTAAAATTAGATTAAGTGTTCCACGCTTTCCTATTCTTTCAACATTTAGAGAAGCAATGTTACACATTTTGGGAACAAACAGTTCAGACGTATGAGACAGAGTGTTGAGGGCACGCACAGGTGGCGCGCTGCTGTGTTGTGTCCTGCAATGCAGCAGCTCACTGTGGTTGGCCCTGAACTTGATCCTTTTTTTCTCAAAGTTCTGCAGGCACAGCTTTGGGGTTGCGTCTGCACAACTCTGCTGGAGCTTGACTCATATCTGGCATGGTTTTTGCATCGCATCTTATATTAGTGACATATTTATTTAAAGTACTGATCTGTGCTGAGATCTTGAAACACGGGTCAAAGCTGTTTGTTTTAAAGTATCATTAAACTTATCATGATAGTGTATCGCATGAAAAGTATTTTATTATACTGCTATTGTAAAGGTACTTTAATTTCACTGAATACATAACTACACATTAGGCAGACATGGTGAAGTAAACATTCTCACACTTGATGAGGATGAATTTCAACTCTATGGCATAATAGTGTAAATAATGCTAAAGTATGCACATACAGAATAGTTCTGAGTAGTGAAAGAAAATCTAAGAGTAGCACTATAAGCACAGCTAACTATACATTTTTTTATGTTGTGAGCTTATTAGATAATATAGATAGTCAAGTATGACAGAGAGACAAATTAGATACTTAAGCAATTTATCCCTCCAGTGTACCCACACCCTGGGAGGATAAATTTGCATTAAACAATGCAGAATGTTGTTTTTTTATGTTTTTTAACTGCGTTCTAACTCACTGAGGTACCTACACTTCGAAAGAGGAGGTCATTTAGCTAAAAATTTTCCTTGGTGTTTTAGCCGACGGCAACGGGACAAACCGCGGTTTTGTTTGAAGTGAATTTGACCGGATTAGCACGGTATAGGTTGGCTGGCACTTCTTCCAGTGGGTACACTGGAGGATTTATCACGGTGGTCATTGTGCCAGCCAACCAATCAGGATGCAGATTCGCATATCGGATTTACCACATTGTATAATAAATAGTTTAGCATCATACTTTAAACTATAATCATTACTTAAAATGAATGCATTTCTGATATTACATTAGATAAGAAATAGTTGAAGTGAAATATTTTTATAGTTGTAATTGTTGAACTTTGTGTTATATATTCATCATAACTGTTTTTTTTATTCTTGTAGGGCGCCGGCGACTGCGAAGATGAACAGGCCATTGCCGCTGCTACAGCCGGCTCACTCGCAAGGTTCTCAGTCTGCGGAAGAAGAATGCTGTCATCCTTGAGAGGCTGGACAAAATCCAGTCTCTCTTGGATGCACAGCAGCAGACTGTGAACCTTGTCCTTGAGCCAGTTGTAGCAGTGGGTGATGGTGCTGTTGCACATAGCAGTGCTTCACCTCCACAGCTACCATCTGTTCCTGCAGCTTCCTGGGTGAGACTGGCCACCCTTCATAGAGGTCAGGTATCATCTCCCGAGGGCTAACAGTTTCCACTCTTTTGCGTCCACATTGAATCCAGCTTCCAGCCTGGATTGCCTGATGCAGTGCACACACCTCTCGCAAGTCTTTGACTGAAGTAAAGAACATTAACAATATTTTATATGTTTTTATTAATATTTCACAAAAGATTTTTATTTAATTTATATATTGTGTATGATGTAATACACCTATTTTTTTTTCCGTTGTATGTATGTATTCTTTTATAAAAATCTATTTTTGTATGTATAAAAAAAATATTTTTGTTTGTCATTTTATATTGAAAATATTTTATAGTAAAATAAGTTAAAATATACCTCTTGTGTTTGGTGTCTTATTCATATTCAAGAGATAAAGTGTGACATTCAAGCGCAACATTTTTGGGCAATTGTCATAACCATATCATCTTAACATTGGGTATATGTGAGTATTGTTATCCCTAATATAAAGATAGTTAATAGAAAGGTTCATACAAATTTTCAAGGGAGTGGAGGAGGCCAGACAGTAAAGAATAGGCCATAGCTGTTCCCAGCCAATATCTCTATGTAGTCATGTTAGCTTCCTTCATAAAATTTCTATACAGCTGAGTTTTAAAAGATCTTTGATTTAGGACAAATAAGTGACAAGGGACCTCATTCCAAGGGGCCACCAGTCTCTGTGTGACAAATGCCTTCCTTCTATTAGTATTATACTTTATGGGCCAGATATTCAAAAGGGTTGCGACATGTGTAAAGGGTAGTGCCTGTGCAAGTCAAGACTTGCTCCATTCCTGCTATTCAGCAGGAGGCAGTTCCACCACAGAAAACATGTTGAGTAACAGTGCAATGCAAATGAATGCATGATGAACTTCAGGGGACCAACCATGCATTAACTGCACAGCCTGACATTCAGCAAGGCTGTGTAGAGTTGTGAAGGCGCAACCTGCAACCCGCGCCTGCACAACTTTCAGGCCAAAAAAATGCTCAAGTCAACAATCACGCACAGGTAAACTGTTGAATTGCATGTCATTATTACAGCAGCTGACAGCTGTGGTTGGACCCCAACCCACCTCTATGTCCCATCGCAGCCTAATCGTGGTCAAAGAGTGACACCAACACCACCCCAGCCACTGGGCCTATTGTGTGCAACAGCAGAAATGTTCCTCCCACAAGCCTGACCACGGGCTGCTCTAGTTTAAAAACAGCCTCCTGTGAATACATCCTGGTGGTCCAGTGTACTGAAGCTGATTTCAGGGTGTATCAGTGTGGAACACAACCCCACCTCCCTGCCAACATAGCCTGGTGGTGTAGTGGACTGAAAGTCCCATTTGTGGATGTAAACAGTAAAGCTGACCCCGAACATAGCCCTGGTGGTCTAGTGGACCAAAACTCCGTTCTGGGATGTAAGCAGTAACCCCTCTGAACATACCTTGGTGGTCCAGTGCACCGAAAGTCCTGATTCTTGGGATGTAAGCAGTAACCCCTAACATAGCCCTCCGTGGTCCAGTATATGTATTCAGTACAACAAACCTCTTCCACCGCTGTTCACATGATTGATGGTACCTACCTCAGTTGGTGGTGGAAGCACTCTTATGAAATCTACGTTACTATAGTAGCATATCCATTTGTTTAGTACATGAACCTAAGTGTCCATGTGATGTCATATTGTCTTTTAGTTATGCACATTTTTAAAGTTACTATGTGCTCACAAACAAAAATGATTAAGACACTTTAACATTAAAACTACTACATGGAACGAGAATGACAAATGACAATTAATAAAGTAATTAAGACAATGACAGTAAATGCAACCACAACAGTTGAAATATTTCTGACACTGGAACATTGTTTTATATGTATGTGCACTATTCTTAGGAATATTAATCATGTAGCATGCTGAGTGATACTTCAGTGCACAGGATATTCATGGCAAAAACTCCGCTTAATGCATCAGTTAGGTTGTTCCACAGCGAGCTAAAGTGAGGAAATTGCTGTTAGGTTCAAAACCCTAACTCTGAATTCACCCCCAGCACCACACACACACAGCACACACACACATTCAAGTATGGGGAGGACCAAGTCAACACAACCAATGACAGACATCCAGCAGCAGATGACAGAAATAACAAACAATTGTCTAAATGTACTACGAGACATCCCCGCCCACCTGACCAGGTACTGCATGCTCAGTGGAGATCAACAGCAAAACTGAGGCCATGTGCACCAAACGTACACATCCCTGATTGCAGCTGCACACATACCATCACTTAGTAGTTGCATGGTCTTACCTACCGATGCCCACACACACCACACCACTTGTGGTGGCCACCTGAGCAATAGAGTTAAGCAAAACCAAGGAGTTGTACAGGTATAATATCTTTGATTATAACAAGGGTTTGAGAATGCAGTTTTAATTGACTGTAAACATTGTAACAGCCTTATGTTTAGTTTTTATTAACATACATGTAGAGCCTAACCATATGATGAACATGGTTTAATGTTGTTTAAAAACAGTTTTATTATGATAGCAATAAGCCACTCCCAGGTATTATGTTAATGGTCAGTTTATCACTGTCTAGCGACATGTGGCACTCAGATATGCCTCATTCAACATTAAACCCTACAGGGTGATTAACAGACCATTTAACATAACTGTTGGTCATGCCTTATTGCTTAATTGTCTTTATGAGTAGATACTCTCCCTCTGCTAGGCACTGCAGCAGCTTTATACAAGTGTCCCACCCAGTTACCATACACTGTCTAGTTGCTGGAGAATGGCTGTGAATATGAACTCATGAAGATGAACAGTGTAACTTGATCATTACAGTCATCGAAACCCTAGTGTGATTATAACTGACAGAATCAGTGATAGAGGATAACCCCTGCTGTCCTAGTACATTTACCCCATTATGAGTTCAATCAATACTAAAAGACATTCTGTTTATATCTACACCATACCTACTTGATTCCTGTTGTAGCAGAATTAACATAGTTATCACTTTGATAGCATCAGTGACAGAAGTGTGGCAAACCCAAACAGTAGGCATACAGCCTGAGTATGAAACAACTGTTAAAAAAATCACACTGTGTCCATAAGTGGCATAGATCACTCATTGCAACAATAGCAAATGTATTACTATTTGAATAAATTAGTCATCACAGATGCAATGAGATTGTCTTTATCAGGTACAACATACTCAGTAAGTGCCTAGGAAAATCTATCCTATATACATGTCCAATACAGGTACATCATTGTTGGCTCAGTAGTGCTATGATATTTAGAAGTTGCTTGGCCTGATCCATGCAATTACAATCTTTCTTACAAAGAATACTTACTGCATCTTTAATATTGAAACACACTGAAGGTCTATGTATGTACATCAGCAGTACACCTTCATCAGTAAGAATGCATGTGATACTGGCAGTACCAATTTCACAGCGTTGAACAGGCAATGCTTTTCCATACGTTTACATCAGCCTCTCTATGTTGAGTAAACCATTGCAGTAAATGTACTACTATGTAAATCACCTACTAAATGTATCACTACTTTTATCTTGAGCATGCTAGTGTCTTGTAGTTAATTTACGTGCTTCTCTTAATTAATGTATACTTAGTAGTGTTTAAACCTTTCTACAACTGTCATCATGCACCTTCAGCATTTATATTGAATAACGGCACAGTACCAGTTGTGGTGTGGTGTGGGGCATCGGTAGGTAAGGCCATGCAACTACTAAGTGTGGTACATGTGTGCAGCTGCAATCAGGGATGTCGTCTCGTGCGTACATGGCCTCAGTTTTGCTGTTGATCTCACTGAGCATGCAGTACCTGGTCAGGTGGGTGGGGATGTCTCGTAGTACATTTAGACAATTGTTTGTTATTTCTGTCATCTGCTGCTGGATGTCTGTCATTGGTTGTGTTGACTTGGTCCTCCCCATACTTGAATGTGTGTGTGTGCTGTGTGTGTGTGGTGCTGGGGGTGAATTCGGTTAGGGTTTTGAACCCTAACAGTGAATTCTCACTTTTGTCGCTGTGGAACAACCCTTAACTGATGCATTAAGCGGAGTTTTTTGCCATGAATATATATATATATATATATATATATATATATATATATATATATATATATGGGATACTGTACATGATGGGCAGGCGTGGGATATAGAAAATATTCTCACTCCTGCAGAATGAAGTCTGGATATCTCACGAGTGCCAAATGCACGAGTGAGATATCCATGCCTCACTCTGCAGGAGTGAGAATATTTTCTATATCCAACTCCTGCCCATCATATGTTTGATTTATTCAATGGACAAGGAGTGTGATAAAGTGTTTCATTTTGCTGTTTTATTGAATTTTGCCATTTTATTGAATGGTTGTGGTGCAATTTATGATTTATTTTCTTTTTGTCTGTCATTCCACAATGATAAGGCACAGTTTAGAATGGATTTTGATGTGCTTCCTGGTTGTAATTGTTTCCTGTTTTGCAATTGGTTGCTGCTTGAATTTGCTCAATGAAAATGTTTCTGCAGGTATGATTGGTTGTCATATGGTGATTCTGTATTTTTACTGGTTCTCATTTTTCATTCATGTGTTGGTACTTCGTTATGATTGGTTAGTGGAGTTTTTTTATGGGATGAGCGTATACTATTGGATTACATGTGTGGTGTTTTATTTGTGCATTGTGTTGTCTGTTTCTGTATCTGCTTCTCTGGTTGGTTGTTTTGTGCTATAGGGTGGAGTTTATTTTTTAGTAGTATTTCCTGGTTCGGGGTAGTGTTCATGAGGTAAAAATTCACAAAGTTTTCTTTATTTTATGCGGTATTTCCCATTTATTGGTGTTTATTTTTTCTTGTATTTTATTTGGAATTATCAGTGTGCTTTGTGCTTATGCAATATTTATTTACAGTCATCAATGGACTAGTTGACAGTGGAAGCTCATCCTTTACATTCTTCAGGGATCCTGTGTTCTTTTGCATTTATATTTACAGTTAATGTTTCAGAAGTTTTCTGTGAGGAGTACTTAAATCGCTGTCATTATCTGATGGAATTGCACTTGCTCTTTTTGCAGCAGGGCTGTCCAGGTGATGACCTGTAAAATAGAATGAGAGAAAATAGTTGTGTTTGTACATCATATATAGGAGCAATAGATGTACAGTGAGATATGATTATTGCTGTTTTATTTATACCTTGATAGATGTTGAAAGTGATATGTTTAGCTGAAATGGTTGGATTACTGAAACAAGTCATCATGGCATCTGACAAACTGAGGAATTTATCTTTTTTTTTGACATGTAGTTTGCCATGCTGTAGATGTTGATGGTTGTGGCTCTGTTTCATTACTTAGAAGGTTTGAGATGGCTCTTTGCTTTTCTTCACTCATTCTGGAGTATTCATTTAGCGACTTTAGTTGTTTGTGTCCCGAGACTTGTAAAACGTCTGTGGGGGGAATATTGGCATCTATAGATTTCTGTACAAAGTGTTTGCACATGGAGTGATCTGTAAATCTCCAGTCTGTTTCTGTGCCTGCAGACTGTATCATGTTTTTCAGTATGGTTGAAATAGTGCTAATACTGAGAGGTTGGTTTTTAAACCAACAAGTAGCATAACTGACTTTTGGTGGTTGGTTTATGGCTAGAAGAATGGGGCTGAATCATAATTGCTTTTAGGTGGTCTTTTTTCACTATAAAACATGTAATTTGACGCTGGACATGTTTTTCTTTTCCCAATTGCATATGTCCTAGGTTTCAAGATCTGAATATTTTTAGGGTCACTTCCAGTTCTAGTTTTTGTTTACCTTTCATGGGAAAATTCTATATATTTATTGTCTTTCTCATCAGAACAGAGTCTTATGATTCACCCTTTTGAGATTTCTATATTTCATATTGACACGAATACTGAAAAACATTGTGGTATTCAGCCACATTGTATTAATAAGGGATTGTGCTGTTCAAGGTCCCAGAATGTCTTTCTTATATAATTCATGAGTTAGAGTGTCAGTTAACTCATCAGCTGTGAAAGGTTTATTACCTTTTCTTGCTCTTTCAATTGTTTTTTGTTTTGAAAGCAGTACTTCTCTGAATTTTAAAAACTTTATTAAGGTGGAAAGAGACTAGGTTAATTGTATCTTTTTAGATACCTTTCAAAACGTTGGCATTTTGCTCTGAGGCTTAGTGGCTCTTACTCACAGCCGACTTTTTTTTGCCATTGTATAAAATAGTGACTCAGAATGGTGTCAAGTTCTTCTGGAAGCAGAGTTTCAATAGGTTGCTGTATTCCCATATTTTGTTGTAGAAATTCATGTAGCTTATGTATAGCGTGGCCCATTTTTCTGCAGGTTTTCTCATTTCTGTTGGAATCAATGAACTGAGTTATGTAGTCAGTGTTTATGTTATATTTTTTCATAGCAACTTTCTCTGTGGTTTTCTGTTTAGCTGCTGATGTAGGGTAGTCTGTTGCCAATGGGTCTAAAAGCGGGTCTTCATCTAGTTCAAATTGAGAACAGCTGAGGTAGACCTCTTCCTCTTCATTGGTTGTTTAAGGATCTTTCTGTAGTTTTAATTTGTTTATTCTTACAGGATTTGTTTTTTGTGCAGATAGATGTATTTTGAGATATTTGTCCATCTTGCAGATTTTTGGATGTAAAGATTTTTTTGTATTTTTTGTTTAGATTCATCTAGAACACAAGTGGTGCAAATGTTGCTGATTGCATCTGTGCTGAAGCATGAAAGTGTCAGGCTACTTATAAAAGGGATCAGCTTCTGAAACAGGTGTGTGTTATTTATTGTTCTTATTGCTAGGGAAACTAGTTCCAGCATAGAAACAAGTTTGAGTGATGTCACCACTGTGGAGATATTGGGTGCTGACATAGGGACTGTGTGTGTAAATGGTGATATCTTCCACAGTGTCTGTATCAGTAGGATTTATCTCACTCCAGTGAGAATACATGATTTTATTGTGAATGGTTACAACTTTCCTACCTATCTATATATAAACACACATATACATACATATATAAAAATATATACACTTTGTAAAAAAAAACTGTTAGGGTTCAACTTAATGCTACAAAAGTAGGGACATGTGGTTTTAGGGCTGTCAACCCTAACCCCTCAGCAGCAAAAGGATGTGATCACACAAGCATCCATGGACAGCCATTAACAGTTAAGACAAACAACATGAAACTATTTCCAAATGACACAAATGCAGTAGCACTGATATGCTATCTTCATAGATTTGTGCCTGTGGCATGAACACTGCAAGACATACACACTCACTTCTGGCTGCAGACAGAAATCCACAATACTCAAATCACAACAGTATTCTGTATATAGAAGGACAGGACCTTGTAACCACAGATAATGATCCACAATTCCCAAATGACAACAGTTTTTCTGTGTGAAGATGTTCAGGCCCCTAAGGGGCCAGTGTATTGGCAGTGACAGATACACATGCACAGTATAAAACATACAGACTGACTTCTGGCTATAGAAGCATAGGCACCTGTGGGACTTGCACTTCTGCAGTTGCAGATAGAAATCCATAATACCCAAATTACACCACTACTTCTGTTTCCAGAAGCTCTGGCCCTTCTATGGCACACACATACACACAATAAGACATATATACACACACACACACTTTTGGCTGCAGATAAAAATCCATAATACTCAAATTTCAACACTACATCTATATGCAGAAGACAGTCCCCTGTGGTGCCAGTGCTTCTGCAGCCACAGATACACATGCATAGTATAAGTAATTCACACCCACTTGTGGCAGCAGATACAAATCCAAAAAGCATTTGTATTTTCTGAAAACAGTTGTATTTGTTTGTCTTACCTGATGACGGCTGACTGGTTGGTTATGCGGTGTTGTCTGTTTGCTGCTTGGGAAGATAGGGGGTTAGTGTTGAAAACCCTAAGGCCACATTTCCCTACTTTTATGGCATTAAGTTGAACCCTAACTGGTGCATTAATGCAGTTTATTGATTTATTTGTAATGAATTTCCTTTCTTTTTGAGACTGTCAGTAAAGTGAAATTATACTACCACTTCTGGCTGCATGCAAATACACATTCATAGTTCAAGAAATACACAGCTTCTGCAGAAACACAAAAACTGTGGATTGAACCTACACACACACACACACGCACACACACACTCACACACTCACACACACACACGTGCACACACACATATGCACACATTCACACACCTTTGCCCTCTGCAGTAGTAAATCTACATACATACAGTACATACATACAAAGCCATGTTTTGTATAAAACAAAGAACTGAATGCAAGCTGTTGTCAAAGCTAATGTTTACACCGCAATCTAAGAAACAGTCAGAAGTCATTGGATAATGTAGAACAATCTCTGGAACAACTAGACTACAGTCTATTGTATTCTGCTGAAGCTTTACACATCACCACGCAAATGTTTAAGTATACAACTGAAATGTAAAGAAGATATAGAACTTGCAAGTACAGTTGCAGCCATAGATGTGTTCAAATATCCAGATATTTTGTGATACTAATATATCTAATCAGATTCTCTCTGGTGGCCCACAGTGATACTTCAGGCAGACAGGCAATTTTGCAGAAATTTCAGGAAATACTGTAGAACTAGAAATATGCTCGTAATGTTTATAACATGCTCCAAAATCATGTCACCTGATCGCGCCCTTAAAGTATTGCACACTAATCTCTCTAACAGCAGCTGATATCTTTACAAATTGTGTGTTACATGCAGTGTTACTCTAGCGGTTGCTGTTGCAGTTCTTGTTCTACAGCACTGTACTGCATCTTTACTTCAGAATATATTTGCTTAAGTGGTTGAACTCACCTTGCAGAACGGGCACCAAGCACAATTTTTCTGCTTTCCACAAAGAGCTCTGTAGCTGAAACTAGATTCGGAACACTTACATTTTTTTTTGTCTTTTTTGCTTTGTGCTCTGTATTCTTCAATAAAGTGTGACTCACTGTACTACTTTTCTTGTTTGTGGGTGTGTTGTGGGTGTATTTTAACTAAGAGATTCACCATTACATGAAACAGTTTTTTCCGCTAACCAGAAAGTAAAATGCACCAACCACATGGTCCCAATTACCGAATCAAATCAATGAGTGGAGTGTAGTCCTTACCCCCTTACCATCGTAGGTGGATTGGCATGAAGAAGAAGGCAGAACAAAAAGTAAAGTGAAGTGAAGTAAACTTTAATTAATATATTCTTATCTTGGGACCTTCAAATGTAAATCTTTGGAATGAGTACTAGGGCTGTAGGCTTTAGTAGTGGTGCCGTACCTTGCCATGTCGAGTAGCAAGCAGTAACTATTCTGATGTTAAAGATGTTTTTCTAAATTACTACACTGGAATGCTTACCACTGAATGAAGTGCTGTAGTTAAACTGGGGAAGCAGGTAAACAAATTTACTTATCCTGTGGGCATAAAATAATGCAAGGTATGAGGAGGGGGAACAGAGATAATGTGGGTCACACTAGAAAGGGTACAGGGGGAAAACCTGCATGTTGGGTAGTCTATAGGCCTCCTATGCAGGGGAGGAAGGGGATAGACACTTTGTAGAATCAGTAGTGAGGATAGCATGGAAAGGGGAAATTGTGCTAGTTGGAGACTTAAACTTTCCAGACATCAACTGGGAAGCCCAGACAGCAATCTCCACAAGGAGCAGGGGCATCTTAGAGGCTCTTCGGGGTATATTCCTGCAACAAAAGGTCAGTGAGCCCACTAGGGGTGTAAACCTGTTGGATGTGGTCATCACAATTGGGGACAGTGTGGAGGAAGTGGAGGTGGGGGAAGAGCTTGGCACCAGTGACCACAGGGCTGTCAGATTCAAGGTGAGAGCGGGCAGGGAGATGGTTAAGGCAAGAACCAAGGTAATGGACTTCAGAAAGGCTGACTTTCATGGAATGAGGGAGGTAGTTGGGGAAGAAATGTTGAGGATAGGGGATGTGCAGGGGGTGGAGGAATTATGGGCCGCCATCAAGAGAGGGGTATTTAAAGCCATGGACTCATGTATAAGAAGGGTAAGAAAGAATAGAAGACAGAAAAGACCTCTATGGTTCACTAGAGCGGTGGCGTTGGGGTCAAAGGGAAGACTAGAGCATTCAAGAGGTACAGGAGGATGCAAAAGGATGAGAACAGGGAAACCTACAGGGAAAAAAGAAAGGAGGCTCAGCAAAAGATAAGGAGGGCTAAGGAGGCCACTGAGGAGAGGATAGCGATGCAGTCATGGAGTGGGGACAAAAACTTCTTTAGGTACATTGGAGAAAGGAGGAGGACACAGCATGGGATTGGAAGGATAAGGGGGGATAGTGGAACGATACTGGAAGGGGACTTCAAAAAAGCAGAGGCATTAAACAGCTATTTCGCCTCAATCTTCACAGAGAAAAGGGAGGGTAGGGAACCATGATGGGTGGGGAGGGTGACAGCCACAGGAAGGTGACTGTGGCAGAATTCATTGCTGAAGGAGTAAGGGAAGAGCTGGGTAGACTTAGGGTAGACAAGGCAATGGGGCCTGATGGAATACACCCAAGGATTCTCAAGGAGGTGAAGGATGAACTGGCGCCACATCCAGCGAGGCTGCTTAACTTGTCCTTGGTCACAGGGGTGGTGCCAATGGACAGGAAGAGGGCAGAGGTGGTTGCACTACATAAGGGGCAGCAGAAGGACGAGGTCAAAAACTACCATCCTATTAGTCTTAGCTCAGTGGTGGAGAACGTAATGGAAACATTACTTAAGATCAGGTTGATAGAATACTTGGAGATAAATGGCATACAGGATGACGGACAACATGGCTTCACCAAGGGAAGGTCCTGTCAGACTAACCTGATAGAGTTTTTAAATGGGGTGACACAGATAGTAGACCAGGGAGAAGCAGTGGTCATGCCCTGTCTGGATTTCAGTAAGGAATTTAACACCGTTCCGCATGGTAGAATGGTACATAAGCTGGACAGACTAGGGGTGGACAACAGGATCACCAGGTGGGTGGAAAACCATTTGAAGGGAAGGAGTCAGACAGTGGTGATAAATGGGACACATTCCAGGGAATGGGTGGTGGCCAGTGGGGTGCCACAGGGGTCAGTGCTAGGACCAATTCTCTTTAATATCTATGTTAGTGACCTAGTGGAGGGTCTACAGGGATGGTTGTGCCTGTTCACAGATGATACAAAGGTCTGCAATAGGGTGGCTTCACCTAGTGGGGTGCAAGCCATGAGGCAGGACCTGGAGATGCTCAAGAGATGGTCTGACACCTGGAAATTGAAGTTTAATAAACAAAAGTGCTCGCTGATGCACCTGGGGAGGAAGAATAGGAGGGAAACTTACTCCCTTGGGGGGTTGGTGATTAAGGAGAAGGAAACTGAAAGGGACCTGGGGATTATGGTATCACGTGACCTCAAGGTGGGCAGCCAGTGAGTCAGTGTAGCAGAGCATTGGGAAAGGCAAATGGAATGTTAGCCAGCATTGCGAGGGGTTTTAATAGCAGGAAGAGGGAGGTGCTAATGCCATTATACAGAACCATAGTTAGGCCGCATCTGGAGTATGGGGTGCAGTTCTGGAGGCCTCACCTTGGAAGAGATGTTGAGCGGACGGAGTGGGTGCAGAGAAGGGCAACCAAAATGGTACGAGGGATGCAGCATGTACCCCATGAGAGAAGATTGAGAGGGCTGAATTTGTACCCTCTGGAGACTAGGAGGGAGAGGGGGACATGATTGAGATCTTTAAGTATCTGAAGGAAACAAATAAGGTAGAGGGTAACAGCTTGTTCAAATTGAAGAAGGGAGTGAACACAAAAGGACATAGCCTCAGACTGGAAGGTGGACAATACAGAAGTAATGTCAGGGGGCAGTTTTTCATGGAGAGGGTGCTGGAGTCCTGGAACAAGCTGCCAGAGGAGGTAGTTTCAGCTGAAATGGTGGAGGGATTCAAGAGGGCTTGGGATAGATTTAAGGAGTTGGGAAAAGAGGGTGAAAGCATAACAGAAAGGGGGAGGTAGGGTGTTGGATAGACTGGATGGGCCGTGGTGCCTTTCTCTGCTGTCACATTTCTGTGTATCTGTGTGTGTGTATGCTGCTTTCAGCTACTGAACAACACTCACCAGTAAAGATAGTGAAATTATTTTTACAGCGAAGGTTTCTAGTTCTACAGTATCTGGTCATGTCTTTGGCTGCAACTGTATATGGAAACCCTTCAGGTGATAAAGGTAATTATTTCAGTTTAGTTTAGTCTGTAATTCCTAGCTACAGTCATTAAAGCAGCATTATTCCTTTTAGAAAAAAAGTCATCATACTGGGCTGTATGCACTAATGTGCATATTGCCTACATGCCTCGTATGTGAGGTGTGTAGGCAACCCTAAGTTGAAATGCTGCACAATGGGGGTCTCATGGACCCTGGGCAGCATTCATGACAGGTGCACAAGCACTGTGTACACACGATCCCCCGGCCGCTCATGCCGCTCCACACCTGGACTGGGCTGGGGTCATGTCGGGGGCATGCCCACACTCCAAGGGATGTACAATGGTACAGAGTGCCATGCACCCGGGTGCACGACATGCATCTGGGAGGACCTTCTTATAACCCATTGTGTGCCCCGAAGGATGTTGCCCCTGGCCAGGCCAGGACCAGGTTTCACCCCTCTATGATACCTCAGCCCACCAGGTAGATGGGCTAGGCTGGGAGCCACCATTCAGACATTTGATTGTATGCTCCAGCAATCTAGCCCCGTGCCTTCAACCCACACCCCCCTGCTTCCACGGAGTAAGAGATCCACTCTGGGACCCAGGATGGGCATTCAATTGGATACCTGCCTGTTTCCACCACTCAACACCTGTCTTCCCCCACAGTCCTCCACATCAGGGGGGCGGCCACAGACAGGTGCCATGCAGGTGCTTGCAGTTATGAATCCATGCACCCTGCACCTATCCAGGACCGTGTACACATACAGGTAAATTACACATTATTCGTGCATAATTGGGACACATTTGAGCATAATCCCCATAATGCTTGTTGTAAAAATTCATGCAGTTTCTGTTAATTTTTTGTTCTGTCTCTTTTAATCTTTTGAGAATGCAGTTTCAGTACTTTTGCTCAGTGTTTGTCTGTTTTTCTTACATGTCAGGACTGCTAGGCCAAGCAAAGCCTAGCATCTACCTGATAAGAGCTCAAAGTCAAACAGGTCAAAAATCCTTCTCCTACCATGCCCTACTGTGGCTTAATGAGATCCCATCTAACACTCTAAATACTGCTAACCCTAGAACCTTCAAAGCTGAAGTTAAACAGTTTTTATTGCAAAAGAATGGTTGTGAGAGTTAAACTGTTCAAAGTGGGTCTCCAGGGCCTGCACCAATCCTGCCTACCAGCAGCTACTTATGGACTCACTCACATGGTCCAAACCTCCCCCGCTCCCCAGACTCTGGCACGTCATTCTCTGTAGTTCTTATTCTGCTAGTAGTTGTGCTGTTTCATCTCACACCTCATCGCCCCTCTCTCTCACTGCCTCCCCCTCCCCTCACCCCCTCCAACCCCCCTTTCTCCATCAATCTCCACTCTCATGATACTACCCCTCCCCTGCTTGGTCTCTCCCTCCTTCTGCTCTCTTCCCTCTCCCTCTCGCTTCCCTCCTCCCTCTTTCTCTCTCTAATCACCATCTCCCACCTTATGACACACTCCCACATGTACCATCCCCAGCTCCTCAGCTTCAAAGCTGTAATGCAATGTGACAATGCTCTTTCTGGGCTGCTCTAACCCCACACTCTATTCACTAACCACCCTCTCCCTATCCTACATTTTCCTCTCTCTCATAAACTTCCATATGCTGTGCTGCACTTAGTATTAAACCCTAATGAAACTCATAAGAAGCTCTTAGCTGTGTTCTATGTTTTTTTTTTTACTTCCTGTACTGATAATTCAACCATGTCTGTATTTGTACTGTGAATTCAATTATGTACTGATATTTTAGCTTTGTCTGTATTTGTACTGTGAATTCAATTCTGTCTGTATTTGTACTGTTTAATGGACGTGGACCCTTTGTAAAAGAATTCTTATTCAAAGGTTGTTTCCAAAATTCCAATAAATAAATAAATAAATATGAGCTGATTTTGAAGGCAACCAGATTTGTACCTCATCATAAATAAGTATGCATACCATGAGGTGCATAAAAGATTCCAAATGTAAATACTTGCTAACTACCATACATACTTGAATACACATTTGCCACACACATTTTAATAACTATTTGCCTCTAGAGTGTAAGTTGGACTATCTACAGGTGTTGGTCAGCCTCACATCCACCTTTTCAATGATGTACGGTATTTCACTCACTGAGGAATTCATGCTGCAATTGTGTAGCTTGTGATTCACTTGATTAACCTGACCCTACCATTGTACTGACCCTACCTTTTAATGTAAGGTGCCCAGAGCCTCGGGGATTCAGTGCCGGATAAATAAAAGTTTTCTTGCCTTTCCTTGCCAAAGCAAACAGAAGCAAAGGCAACTGCTGGACTGATGAAAAGTTTGAAAAAACAAAAAGATGGTGATTTTTGACAAGCTGCAAACTACAGCTAACAAATTTGCAAACTGTCTATTACCTCAAGCACCCCAGTATATAACAAGCATTTGTCAATGCCGAACGTTTGCTTGCAGGTATTTGCAGTGGTGTTTGGCACATATGGTGCTTTACCCTAATGCCCTGTGCGATTGCTGGTATTTGTACTATAAATTTTCAGCATGACCTTTTTGTTACCCCCACCTCATAAAAGCATTTGAGACCTCTGCTTATGAACAGTCCCACTGTTATTTTGTTAATCTGTCCTGAGCGTTGATTTCCCACAGCGACAACACCATTGTGCTCCACATGTGCAAAAACACAGTTCGGGCAGGATGTGAAAAATGACAGCTGTAGCATTCATAGGGAGGTGTAAAGGGATGGCAATGTTGAACATCTGGAGTGAAAATACAATTTCTCGAACTTACGAGCGTACATGGAAACTGCGCAATGAACGCTCATGACACAGTCATTTTGTGGACTTTTGTCACCAAAGTTTCAACATAGGCATTGAGGGACCTCTGCTCATGAACAGTGTCAGTGTGATTTTCATAATCTGTCCTGAGCATTGATTTCTCACTGTGACCACACCATTGTGTGCTGGATGTGCAAAAACACATTTCAGCCAGGATGTGAAAAATGTCAGCTGTACTCTTCATAAGGAGGTGTGAAAAAATGCCAGTGTTGAAAATCTGGAGTGAAAATATTTCAAATTCTCGAAGTTATGAGTGTGCGTGGAAACTGCGCAACGCACGCTCATAACACAGTCATTTTTTTGACATTTTTTCACCAAATTTGCAACATAGGATTTTGGGAGTCCACTTCATTAACAGTGACGCTGTTGTTTAGTTAATCAATCCCAAAAGGTGATTTTGTGCAATGACCATGAAATCACCTTTGGGGACCAAATAACTCACATGACAGTAACTGAATTCATGAGGTGGTGTCCCAAGAACCCCCTGATGAAAATGTGCTGCCAAAATTTGCAAAAATGCCCGAGATAGTCACCTAAGTTGGAAAATAAAAACATTTATGCCATTATACAGCTTACCGTCATTTCTTCAGTTTGCGTTCGGCTTTCAAGAGTGCAGAGCGTGTTCCCACTCCACTGAAGATCATTGTGCCGAGCTCGGAGGTAAGTATGGGGTGTGAGGAGATGGGGCACAGAGGAGGTGTGGGTTCGGGAGGGCACAAGACACAGTGAGGGACGGTTTTCTGTTTTCACAGGTTTAAAAAACAAAAGATGTTGCGGGACAGTTTTCCCATTTACAGGGACAATGGGCATGCTGGAGTGGGCTCCCAGCATGTCACCTGGGTGTTTGTTGGGGGGGGGCCGGGAGACAATGGGGACTGTGCACTCCATCTGCACATACAATGTGTTTGGTGGGAGCAATAACAAGGGAGCATGGTAGACGGCAGCAGAGGGAGGAAGTGGGAGGGATTTTATTAGCAGCCAGAGGGAAAAGGGTGACGTCAATATGGTAAATACACACACGTTACCACCGCTAATTGCAGTGGTGCTTTTCTTTCAACTGAAGACCACTGCAGCCAAACTGCTGTCATAGACAGCTCATGCATCCATTGGTGCAGTAGGGTTGCACACGTTACACTGAGCACTGCATTGGAAAGGAGGGTCACACACCTTCAAAAAGACGTACTGTCCCAAAACATTCCTTGCACATGCATGCAAGCGAATGCAAAAATAAACAAGCATTTGTCAATGCTGAATGTTGCTTGCTTCTATGTGCTGTTTAGGTATTTGGAAGTCATTGGAGTGCAAATATTGAAAATTCGCGAACTTACGAGCGTGCGTAGGAACTGAGCAATGCACAATCATAAAACAGTCATTCTTAGGAATTTTTTCACCAAATTTTCAACATAGCCATTTTAAGACCTCTGCTCATGAACAGTGTCACTGTGATTTTCTTACTGTGTCCCATACACTGAGTTCGCACACCGACTGTGCCATTGTGCGCTACATGGGCGGAAACACATTTTGGGCAAGTTGTGAAAAATGACAGCTATACTGCTCATAAGGAGGTGTGGTAAAATGGCAATGTTGAAAATCTGGAGTGAAAATATTGAAAATTCGCAGACTTACGAGCGTGCATAAGAACTGCGCAATGCACACTCGTAAAACAGTCATTTTAAGGAATTTTTTCACCAAATTTTCAACATATCCATTTTAATACCTCTGCTAATGAATGGTGTCACTGTGATTTTCTTAATGTGTCCCATACATTGATTGCGCACACCGACTGCGATTGTGCGCTACATGGGCAGAAACATATTTTTGGTGAGATGTGAAAAATGACAGCTATACTACTCATAAGAAGGTGTGGTAAAATGGCAATGTTGAAAATCTGGAGTGAAAATATTGAAAATTCGGGAACTTACGAGCCTGCTTAGGAACTGCAAAACGCATGCTTGTAAAACGGTCATTTTTAGGAATTTTTCCACCAAATTTTCAAAATAGGCTTTTGGAGAGCCCACCTTATGAACACTGGCAGTGTCATTTTGTTAATCAGGCCTGAAAGGTGATTTCACGCAGTGACTGCGAAATCACCCTTCAGGCCTGAATAATGCCATGACAGTGACATCATTCATGAGAAGGGGTCCCAAAAACCCCATGTTGAAAATTTGGTGCAAAAATTCCAAAAAATGCCTGAGATATGCAACAAAGTTGAAAAAAACCCATTTAGGCCATTATACAGCTTACCGGCATTTTCTTAGTTCGCGGTCGGCTTTGAAGAGTGCAGATGTGTTCCCGGTCCAGCGATGATCGTCTTGCCGAGCTCCGGAGTTAAGTATGGGGTGAAGGGGGGTGTGGGGAGGCAGGGTGCGCAGTGGGTGGGTGCGGGTTGTGGGAGGGGTTCAGGGAGAAGCGCCGTGGGACCGTTTTTATTTCTAGGTAAAAAAAAAAAGACAATTCAGGACGTTTGCCACACTGGGGTGGGCTCCCAGCGTGGCACCACAGCAGGGCGTTTGGGGGGCGTGGAGCAGCGAGTTGGGCACCAGTCAGCAGATGACGTGGGACGTTTGCCACACTGGGGTGGGCTCCCAGCATGGCATCAAAGCTTTGGGGGGGCCTTTAGGGGGACATGGAGCTGACAGGAGATTGGGCACCCCATCGGCAGAGGATGCAGGATGTTTGCCAAGCTGGAGTAGGCTCCCAGTGTGGCACCAAAGCTTTCGGGGGGGGCGTGAGGCCTACCAGAGCTGTGTATGACAGCGGTGGTTTTCTTTGAAGAGAAGACCACCGCTGTCATACACAGCTCCCGCACCCATTGGTGCAGGACCGCCACGCCTGCTCAATGGAGCTGTGGATTGAACAGGAGAGGCACACCTCCAAAGTGTGCTACTTTCCCTAAATGTTCCTTGCGCATGCGCACAAGCGAACGTAAAAACAGCTCCTCTGTTCCCCTGTTTGATCCTGCAGAGGTTATCACAGCCTTGTCTACCCTTAAAAAATCCACAAGCCCAGGTCCCAAAAATGTTCTCTCTTGGTTTTTGTTAGAGACATCAGACTCACTGGCCCTTCCGCTTACAATACTTTTCAACAAATCACTAGCAGAAAACCATATTCCAGATGACTGGCGAAGCGCTATAGTGACACTGATCGACAAAAAAGGAAATAAATCAAATGTCCAGAACTACTGCCCTACTAGCTTAACTTCTGTCATAGGGAAATTAATGAAGCAATTAATTAAATCCTTGATTGAACAAGAAATGCAGCAGCGTTGCATTCAGAACATCTCCCAACATGGATTCAAGCCTGGGCATTCATGTACTACAAACCTTATTTCATTTTATAGCAACTAAGCAGGTATCTGTACAACAACATTCCCTCAGACGTCATCCTATTTGATTATAGTAAAGCTTTTGACAAAGTGACTCATACATTACTGATTAATAAACTCTGCACTCTTGCTTTCTCCCTACTTAGTTATCTGGCTATTCTAGTGGCTCTTTAATAGGACCCAGGTAGTTAGAATCAATGGAGCAATGTCCGATACCGGCCAAGTTATTAGTGGTATACCAAAAGGCTCAGTGCTTGGGCCTACACTTTTCAACATCTTCATAAGTGACATGGATCTGAGCTCTAATATCCACATCTCTAAATTTGCAGACAACACCAACCGTGGTGGCAGAGTCAATACTACATCTAACATACTGTCACTGAAACATGACATTGAACTTATTGAATTTTGGGCAAGTCTAATTCCATGACGTTTAATACTGAAAAATGTATGGTCCTTCATATTGGAAGGAATAATTCACAAAACAAATACTATTTTAATAATACCCTGCTCAAATCAACAACTTATGAAAGAGATCTGGGTATCTTGATTAATAACAGTCATCCAAAAATCATTGCAACAAAGTGGCAAGAACAGCTAATATCATCCTAAAACAGTTTAAAAAAACATTATAAACAAATCTGAGCATTGCCTAGTGCCATTGTATAGGGTGTATGTCAGACCACATATAGATTATGGTTCTCTCTTTTGGAGTCCATATCTCAAGGGTGATATTAACTGACTAGAGCAAATTCAGAGGAGGTTTACCAAAATGATCCCAAGGCTAACAACAAAAGACTATGACACAAGAATTAAGGCAACAGGATTCCAGCCCCTGCACTTGAGAAATACAGGGGCAACATACTATTTACTTTTAAGCTATTAAAATTATCCACTTTAATGCGCCAATGTGGACTGTCATTAGCGAACAAATGCTCATCTGGCAGACTGCATAATCAGTAGCTTCTAGTCAACTGGGCCAATACTAACAAACGCGATAATTTTTTCTGCATAAGAAGAGCCCAACAATTGAATTTATTACCACAGGAGTTGGCTGACTTAGCTAACTTTGAAACCTTCAAATCAAAGCTCAACATATGGCTAAATTCGACATATTCCCAGTAAAGCTCCACAGTTGTGGGGGGACAATCATGATGTGCCTTGTGCCTTCTTTTGTCCTACATAATCCAGTAAATCCAGTAAATGTAAAAGCACTAAGAAACTCAAATAAATACAATGGTCCTTCCTGGAGATCTCAAGGGGAAAGGGGATATTGGTGTCCAGGCTCCCCCCTCCCCGATGAAATTTACTCCCACAGTGTTTGCTGCGGGATGGCCTGGTCCTGACCAGGCCTTGCCCATGACTCTGACAAACAGGAAGTCTGGGGTTAGCAACCCCGTGGGCAGGGGGGGCCAGCTCAGGGGATGGGCAGTCCTGGAGGCCACTAGGGGATTGGGTGGCCATGGACCAGGGGTGGAATAATGTAGGGCGACTTAACAGAGATGCAGGCTATCTGCTTTCTGTTTTCCCGTACACTCTCCATGCAGGAACAGGTGCTTGAGTTGGGATTTTGGTATAGCATGATATGTGGTCGAAACAGGGCAGCCTAGTAGGCCTCAGAGAGTGTGAGTTCAACCAGGCAGAGGGAAGTAGGTGGCAGAAGCCAGGAGCAACAATAAAACATAGAAAAGGAAATCGCTCATGGTATCCCAGTACTTCTTTGGGATGCAGCCAGAGGGAGGTGAGTGATGAAGTGGCCTAGTAGGCCTCAGAGAGTGTGGGTTTGACTGGGCAGTGGGAAGTGGGCAGCAGAAGCCAGGGGCAGCAATAAAACATATAAAAGGAAATCACTTATGGTAACACGGTGCTTTTTTGGGAAGCAGCCAAAAGGTGGTCTAGAACAGAGGTTAGTGGAGGGCAGGCTGCATCTCAGGGTAGAGCCTAGGCTTAGGAGTAATTTTGATTGGGAGATTGCCAGCATTGTGTTGGTCAAGTTGAGGCAAGGGAAGTTCCCCTCAACAGGAGGTGGTGTCCCCGAGTTGCCTGTTTAAAAAAAAAAAATTAAAGGAAAGGCAGAATAGAGAAGTAAAAGGAGGATAGCAAGGGAGCTTAAGAGCTGAGCTGCAAAGGTGGGGGACTGGGAGAATCTCACAGTCTCCAATAGCATACTGTCGGTCCTGAGGCAAGTCACTTAACCTTTCTGGTGCTCACAGGTCACTCATGAGGACAGGTTTCAGCTTAGTGTGTCCCTCTCATTTAAAAAAAAAAAGAGGGGAGGGGTCAAGAATCTGTCTTCCTCAGGTAGTGCATGCAGGTTCACTAAGATGTAAGTGAAGGGAGAGGTTTAAAATACAATAAAAAATGTCCTGCAGGAAGAGCAGAACAGGCCGCAGTCAATCAGCAGTACTGGTGCATCTGGAAAGGATGGCAAGAAGGTGGGGAACAGCATGGTTGGAAGTGTGCCTGGATACACCAGTGGATCACCCAAGAGATTGGAGAGATTGGAGCCCAAAGCCCAGGACACAGCCAAAAAGTAAGAAAACAAAGCTAAATTAGGGCATAAGAGCCCATTTGCAGGTATTGTATTGGTGGGGCTCCCCTTGCTCCTCAATGGGGAGGACAGTGGTTCAGAGGGGGGAACGCCCAGCTTCCAAGGGAAAACCCCCAGAGGCCCAGAGGGCAGAGAAAGACAAAGTGGTACAGGCAGAGTGGGAGAAGCCCGGGCAGGGAAATCGCCATGGGGACCAGACAGCGAGACAGAGGTCTTCCCTCCCCCAAGGGGAGGCCAGTGGGGCCAAGCCACCCTCTGCACCCCATACTGAAAAAACCCAGGGGATGGTATAACTCATCCACAGAGGAAGGGGCGAGGGGTCCCCATGGGGGCATGACTGGAAAGAGGCCCAGAATTGGGTCATTGCAGCAGGCACCTCTGATGGGTTTCCAAGGTCTGACAGAAACTGGACAAGGCTGCTCACCCCTTGCCTAAGAGGCCCAGAAAGGGGAATGAGTCATCATTGGATAAAGACCTTGGGGATCCAGTGACCCCAGGGAAGGGTAAGCAGCCCAGAGGCAGGGGTCCTCAGATCACCCCTCCCAGGCTTGAGAGGGTCCAGTCATTGCTGCAGTCGAGCAGTGACTCAGAAAGGTAGCCTGATGGTGGGTACTGCCAGCAGCCAAGGAGGCCAGTAATAATTTCTGACTCAGAAGAGGAAGAAGGATCAGGGGGAACAGGGCTGGGGGAAACAAAATGGAGGAAGTATTAGAGGCATTAAAGAACCTGGCCACTATCTTGGCAGGATCTGGAAAATGGGATGTCACTGGGAAGGGAGAGGAAAAGGGGGATGCCTAAACAGCCATACTCTAGCATGGAAAAGGAGGTGGGGGCCCACCTCTCAGACAAGATGAGGACAGAAATTTGTAGGAAGGAATTTGTAGATATTTTTACCCTATTGCATAGGGGAGAGGAGGATGAAAAGAAAGAGGGGGATAAAAAAAAAAGACAAGTCTAAGGAAAAGAAACCACAGCTGGACAAGAACTTCGAGAATTGATTGGCACTTGGCAGTATACTTGATTTATATGTACGTCCTGTGCCGGGAGAAGCCAGATCTCTGCTGTGGCCTTCTCAGTCATTGGTCCAGGGTCATGCAAGTGCACTCAGCCTGGAGTGGTTCCACATGGCTTCATTATGATGAGGTCTTCCGTCTTCAATTGCAGAAGAATCCAGGAAGGGAATGGGATCAGGTTGCTATGCCACTGTGGGTAGATGTAATTACTGACAGAGCTTATGTCCAATGTATGGACTATGGCCTCCCTGTGAAAGGAGACCCGGGGAGAGGGAATAAGGACACAGGGAGGTCAACCACGGTTGGCAACCAGTGTTACCAGTTTAACAGGGGAACATGCATGCAATCAAAGTGCAAGTTTATCTACGAGTGCCTCACGTGTGGGAGGCCTCACCCATTTTTCACAATGCCCTGGGGCAAAACAGGGGGGAGCTATACTGGCCAAAAAGGGGGATTCCATAAAAAAGGGACCCTTGGAGTGGGGGGTAACACTGATACAGTAAAAGTAAGTGAGATGAAGGGATGGTTGGAGAAATACCCCAGCAGGGAGGATGCACTTGTGATTTTGGGTGGATTTATGGAAGTTTTCAGGATACCCTATATGGGACCATGTACAACCTTCGAGGCCCCAAATTTAAAATAAGCAAAGGATAATGTGAGGATTGTGTAGGAAAAGATAGCCAAAGACAGGCACTTGGGGAGGATTTCATGTACTTTTGGGTAGCCCCTGTTGGATCACTTTAGAGTTTCACCAGTGGGTGTGGTGCTGAAAAGCACCCCAGGGAAATTTTGGATGATCACTTACTTGTTCTTCCCTGAGGGAGGGTCAGTGAATGATTTTATAGACCCAGCATTGATGTCTATGCATTATATGACATTTGACAGGGCAGTTAGGGAGGTGACAAGGTTTGGACAGGGGGCACAGCTGGCTAAGGCAGACATTGAATCTGCTTTCCGGTTGCTCCCGGTCCACCCGGAAGATTACTGTCTGCTGGGCATGAAGATGGACGGAAAATATTATGTGGATAAATGCATGCCAATGGGGTGTTCCATCGCATGTGCATATTTCGAAAAATTTAGTGTGTTTTTACACTGGGTAGTGGAACAGATAACCCCGGGTGGGGGAATGGTTCATTACTTGATCATTTTTTGGTGATGGGCCCCCAAGGGAGCAATGCCTGTGGGAGGATGTTATAGGGGCTCCAAGAGGTTTGCTGGGCCTTTGGCATCCCTCTGACCTAGGGGAAGACAGTGGGCCCAACCATAGTATTGTCCTTTTTGTGGATAGAAATTGATACAGTGGGAACAGAATGTAGGGTGCCAAGGCACAAGGTCAAAACCCTGGGTAGGATGGTCAGGGACACCATGGGTGCAACAAAGATGACATTGTCAAAAGTGCAACAGTTGCTGGGTTATCTTAACTTCACATGCAGGACCATATCAATGGGGCTGGCCTTTGTACGGAGACTTGCCAAGGTGACCACCGGGGTCCACCGCCCCCACCATAGGATCAGGATTTCTTGGGCAGTGAAGGAGGATTTGGCCATCTGGGCATCCTTTTTGGAAGATTTTAATGGGGTGACAGCATGGTCGGAGAAGGAAATGTCCAACACAGACTTAAAACTGTTTATGTATGTGGCAGGGTGCCTGGGGTTTGGGGTGTATTTGAAAGGGGCATGGCTAGCAGGGACATGACCGGTGCAATGGGAAGAGCAAGAACTGACTAAGAATGTCACCTTCCTGGAATTCTTACTGATTGTAGTAGCTTTAGTAGTGTAGGGTATGAAGTTGAGGAACAGAAGGGTGGTATTTAGGTCAGACAAAACAGAGGTGCTGCATGTAATCAACCGGCAGCGGGGGGGGCAGTTGGGCCAATAGGGGACTTGTTATGGGTTTTCGTGCTGAAGTGCTTGGTAAACAACATGCACTTTAGGGCCCAACATGTTCCTGGGGAAGGCAATGGTATAGCTGATGCTTTATCTCATTTGCAGTGGGAACGATTCAGAGCCCTGGCTACTGGAGCAGATGACAGCTCAGCGGAGATCCCAGATTTCTTGTGGAACCTGGGGATCTCAAAGACTGGACAATGATGTGCCAGGCATTAGCATCCAGCACCCGGAAAGCATATATGAGAGGAGTGGAGGCATTCATGAGGATTCTGGACTCCCACTGTTGGGAGGAGTCTTGGCCTTTCCTGGAGAGGCAACTGCACTGGTTTGTGGTGGCCTTGAAAATGGAAGGGAGCACAGAAGTGGTGGCAAGTCATCACCTAGCAGGGTTGGGATGGTTCAGCAGGGCAATGGTGTTGGGGGACCACACTTGGTCATTCAGGGTCAGGAAACTCCTGGAGGGGTGGGGCAGGACACAGCCTGGGATCCCAGATAGAAGGATACTGGTGACCCCCAAGACATTGGAATGACTGGTAAAGGTCTTGCCATCACTCTGCACAGGCCATCAGGAGGCGTAGTTGTTCAGAGCAGCATTCCTGCTGGCTTTCTGCAGGGTCTTTAGGGTCTCAGAGGTCACAGTAACCAGCAAACAGTGCCTCACTAGGAGGGGCCAGGAGGCAGGGGATGTGGTGCTGCCTGGGAAGGGAGTGATGGTTCAGATCCAGAGAGCAAAGACTGATCAATGGGCCTGGGGCATGTGGGAAACACTTAGAGTTTAGGGGGTGATGACAATTGAGGATTAGGAAGGAGCTGGAGAGGTATGAGGCAGGGACATGTAATAAGGGGTAGGCATACTTCAGACATAGGGACAGGACACCACTGATGCAGTTCCAGTTCACAAGGATTTTTAAGAAGGCTTTAACAGCAGTGGGAAAGGAGTCTGGGGACTATGGAACCAATTCACTCTGAACCAGGGCAGCAACTTGGGCAGTAAGCAAGGGCATGAACCAGGCATAAATTAAGGGTCTGGGGAGGTGGAAGTCAAAGGCATTCAAAAGGTATGTCCAGCCACACATGTTCTAACTTGTTTCTATTTGTTAAACAGATTGGTTGGGAACCAGGAAATGGGTGTGGGTATGTGGGCACTCCTTCATACACTGGGCGGTGGCCTGGGAATGATCCCAACCTGAAGGGCCAGTAATGAGCTTCAGTGATACTCCTGTGGCAGTGCAATGGAGGTGTCACAGGAGTATGCACTGGGATCATTTGATCCCCAGGTTGTGAGAGGAGTGTTGAGAAGGTACACATTTGGACATCTTGGTCATCCACCTGGGAGGGAATGATGTGGGTGCAAGGAAATCCTTGGCATTGTTGAACACCATGAGGGAGGACATAGCCACCATCCAGTGCAGCATGCCAGGGACCAGGATCATATGGTCGCACATTGTGCAAAGGCAACATTGGCAGAAAGGGACCAAGGACAAAGGCCTGGCTAGAACCCGGATGAAGATCAATGGAAAAATGGGGACATTCATATCCCAACTGTCGTGTGATTTGTCAAGCATGACCACATAAAGGTGAAAGCAAAAGAACTCTATCAAAGGGATGGAACACACCTATCTGACCTGGGACTTGACCTATTTTGCAGAGACATTTATCTGGTTTTAACCTCATTACTTAAAGATCGGGGTAATTAATGGGAGAGGTGATGTGATATGGGGGCCTGATGAGGATCAGGTTGTGGCGGATAGGGAGTGTATCCAAGGTTCCCTAAGGGTGAGTCAGGTTAGCCTGCTAGGAAGTAGGGGGGAAAGGGGGGCCTCCAGTGCCCAGCAATGGAATGGTGGCTCCTCTTATGGTGGTCTCAGGGGAGACCCTGGTCTGTGCCCAACATGGACAGGCAGAGGTCACTGGAAATTCCCTTGGGTCATGCCAGACCTGCTGGGGACCTGCCGTGAAGTGCCCCAGTGGGCAGGTTTCCCATTGTAGAGGTCCGTGATCTCCACGGTCAGACAAAGAGGGAGAGAGGCCGAGGGCCCCACCGAGCATAGAGGGCACTGGGGCCTCTGACCCTGTTGGTCTGACCCCCTTTAAGAGCCCCAATAGCCCACAGCCTGACCAAGTGGGGGCAGACAGCAGGGGGGATCCCCCACCCTTCTGTTGGAGGGGTGGGATCGGGAAATGAAATTTGGAGAGGCTCTCTTCAACGCATGTCTAGTATGTTTTAGGAATTGGTTTAATAAACATATGGCTGTGGCCATTCAAATCCCATACTGGTGTGTTTATTGACTCTGTGGAAGGATCGGGGGGGAATGGGTAAGAACTGGTCAATCAATGGACCTTCCCGGAGACTTCAAGGAGAAGGGAATATTGATGTCTGGGCTCCCCCTGATGAAATTTGCCCCTGATAAACAGAGAGTCCAGGGTCGGTGATCCCATGGGCAGGGAGGCCAGCTTGGGGGATGGGCAGTCCCGGGGCCACTGGGGGATTGGCTGGTCATGGACCAGGTGTGGAGCTATGTAGGGTGACTTAAGAGAGATGCAGGCTAGCTGTGATTTATTTTCCCCTACACCATTCAGGCAGGAACCCACCCTCCCATTCAGATTTTCCCGCTTAACACATTTATTTCCTGGTTTTTCACCTCTGCCAGTTGGATTCTTGGATTCAGCCCTTATGGATGGTAGATAAATCTGCCACAGCCTTGTAAGCAGATAAGGAGTGTCTCCAAGGTTCCCTAAGGGCCAGTCAGGTTAGCCCAGCTCAGAAGTTGGGGGGGCCCAGGGGCTCATCTTATGGCAGTCTCAGGGGGGCACCCTGGCCTGCGCCCAAAATGGACAAGCTGAGGTCACCAGAAATAACCCCCCTGGGTACCGCCAGACCTGCAGAGGGCCCACCATGATGTGCTCTAGAGGGAAGGTTTCCCATGATGGAGGTCTGCAATCTCTAGGGTCAGACAAAGGGGAGGAAGGCCAAGGGCCCCACCCAGCATGGAGGGCACTGGAGCCTCCAATTCTGTTGGTCTGACCCCCTATAAGAGCTCCAATTGCTTACAGCCTGGACGATGGGAGGCAGGAGGTGGGGTGTCCCCCCACCCTCCTGGTGGAGGGGGGATCAGAAAATGAACATTGGAGAGGCACCCTTCAGCACAAGTCTAGTCTATTTTAGGAATTGGTTTAATAAACAAATATGTCTGTGGCCATTGAAATCCCATACTGGTGTGTTTATTGTCTCAATGGAAGGATCGGGGTGAGGAGAATGGGTGAGAACTGGACAACCAATATACACTGCTTACACTGAAATCAGTCTAAATACATCTAAGAATGAAACCAACTGCTTTCCAATATTTACACCAGAACACTGTTATTAGCATCTGTAACAAATTTGGTGGTTTCTTTTTCTTCATGTTTCTGTCTCTAATTTTGATTATCAGATAGAATTTAGTAACTGCAGAGAAAGGTCAGAATGTTCTTATCAGTGACTCTGCTAAAACAGACCAGCTGTCCCTGGAGAGTGGTAAGAATCTTTTACCAGTTTATGAGGGGTCTTCAAAAGGGAAAGAAGCCCTTTCATGTTTTTAAACCAGACATCCTCAGAGGACTTAAGAAAGAAACAGATGTAATTTGACACAAAGTCTAGGTCCTGATCACAATAAGATTTAATAGGACCCAGCACAAAGACAAAAAGAAAGTTCAATCTAAGATGTCAGAGTGACGTACTGGATGATGTGTAATGGGGGCAGATGGATGAGTTTTTATGTTTGTTTGCATGCATGCTCAAGAAACATAGTGCCACCATATGACCGTTTGAAGGTGTGCCGGCCACCCTGCAAATGCCCTGATCCATTTTGCAGGTGGGACCACACCGCATCAATTAATTGCCTAGCTGTCTCTGACAGCAGTTCAGATGCAGTGGCTTGCAGTTGAAAGAAAACCACTGCTGCAATCAGCGGTGGTAACGTGTAGGCAATTTGCATATTGATGTCAATTGTGTAACTAATTAGCATATTGACATCACCCTTTACTGTGCCATATCTGGAAAATGGTATCCCATTTATTTTTCTCTTTTAGTTCTGTGCTTGCATTGCGGCAGCTGTCGCCAGCTGCCTGTCACAGTCCCCATAAAAGCTGACGGGGTGCCCAATCCCCCTGTTGGTGTGCCTCCTCCCAAGTTCATTTACCAATGGGGGAGTCCAATTCCTGTCCACATAATGTCCCCCCCATTTGTTGTGTGCTGAGCAGGGTGCCCAATCCCCCTCTGCTCATGTGTGCCCCCTCAAACACTCTGCATGTGCTGACAGGGTGCCCAATCCCTGTCGACTACAGCCCCCCCCACAACAAACACTGAGGTGGCATGCTGGGAGCCCATCCCAGCACGTCAAACTACCTGTGAAAAAAGAAAACCTTCCTGCATTGTTCTTTTTATTTTTTACAAACCTGTAAACAAGAAAACTGTCCCTCGCTGTCTTCAGTGCCCATCTCCCCCAACCTGCATCCACCTCCCCTCACCCCACCTCCCCACACACCCCCACCTCATATTTACCTCTAGAGCTCGGCGCAACAATCTTGGGTGGAGCAGGAACACATCTGCTCTCTTCAAAGTCATCCATGAATTGAAGAAATGTTGGTAAGCTGTACAATGGCATAAATGGGTGGTTTTCAACTTATGTGGATCTCTCATCCACTGTTGTGAATTTTGGCAACAGATTTTCAACATGGGGTTATTGGGAACCCATCTCATGAATTCAATGACTGTCATCTGGTTATTTGGTCCCAAAAGGCGATGTTGTGGTGACTGCATGGAATCACCTTTTGTGAATGATTAATGAAACAACAGTGTCACTGTTCATGAGGTGGCCTCCAATAAAGCCTATGTTGCAAATTTAGTGAAAAAATTCCTAAAAATGACTGTGTTAGGAGAGTGCGTTGAGCAGTTTCCACGCACACTCATAACTTCATGAATTTGTAATATTTTCAATCCAGATTTTCAACACTGGCATTTTTTCACACCTCTGTACGAACAGTATAGCTGTCATTTTTCACATCCTGGCAAAAATCTGTTTTCACACTTCTGGCGCTGGTGCACAATACCACAGTTGCTGTGGGAAATCAATGTTCAGGACAGATTAAGAAAATAATAGTGACACTGCTCATAAGCAGAATTGGCAAAATGCCTATGTTGAAAATTTGGTGAAATAATTCCACTAAATGACTGTGTTATGAGTATGCATTGTGCAGTTTGAACATACTTCCATAACTGCAAGCACTTTTAATATTTTCTCTCCAGATTTTCAACATTGCTATCTCTTCACACCTCCCTAGGAATAATACAGCTGTAATTTATCACATTCTGCCAAACTGTGTTTTCACACATCTGGCATAGAATAGTGTAGTCTCTGTGGGAAATCAACATTTGGGACAGATTAACAAAATCACAGTGCCACTGTTCATGAAAAGAGGTCCCTAATGCTTTCATGAGGTGGGGGATCATAAAAAGGCCATGTTGAAAATTTGCAGTTCAAATACCAACAAATGCCAGGAGCATTAGGGTTTCTAACCATAACGTCCCACCCTGTACAGACTGACAGGTGTCAGGGGTGTGCCTTTTGAATGGCAGCTGCATTGCTTATACTATTCCACCCCCACCCAGAAGCAAGTGACAGGCATTGAGGTCTGCCTTGGACTGTTTGGCCCAGAGTTCACCCTATTCTCCTATACTGCACCCACTTCAGCATATGTCCTTCTGAAATGTGGTGACTGTAAAGAAGAACACCCCAAGGCACACCTCAACACATGTTGATGTCTGCAGGATAGGGTGAGGTGAAATGCCATGAGCATTATGGCAATGACCCAATGGCATACCCCAATGCCTTCCATCTCTGCAGGGTGAGGTGGGGTTGGCATAAGTTCAGTACTTCATTGCCATTCCTATTCTGCATCTGTCAAACTCCTGTACATCCAATGCTAATATCAGCAAACAAACATTCAGCATTGACAAATGCTTGTTAGGTCTGGCAGGGCCTGAAATAGTCAGTCAGGGTTTGGGACTATGAACTGTTATCATCTAAGGGTTCGAGTCTACCATGATTCATCACAGTGTCTTGTGGTAAGTAATCTACAATGTGAGAAAGAAAGAGAAAAAGAGAGAGAGAGATATTTTTTTCTTTGTGAAACCTACTGTGCATTCTTTTTCATTTTGTAGAATTACTATTCCCTATTGTCCTGCTGTAATATCTTGTATTATTTGTGTAAATATACTAAAACATTCAAATTGTTATGTTTATATGTTTCTTGTTTCTGTCACTGAATCCTTCAGGGTATAGCCAACCAATTTGTAGCTGACAATAGCTGTATTTCCACCACTGAAGAGAAGGCTACTGCTAGCCATAATCCACTTTGTAAGTAAGAAGTTCTCAGCAGTGACAGAAAGGGGTGGGTCAATTTCCCTTGATCAAGGTCCATTGTACTGTGTGAGCAGTGCCTCTAGAGGGAATCAGATCTAGAGATACTCCATGAGAGTGTCTATGCTGGGTGGTGGCAGCTACTGATTACACTTGCAGGCATCAGAAGTGTTCAAGAAAGCTCATAACAGCCATTGGTTGGTCTGGGACAGACTAGTTTGCCACAGCATCATTGGCCAAACAAGCACCTTTCACATTAAGAGGCTAGTGCAAACTGAAAGGTATATGTTCACAGCACTGTATGTGCCACCAAAGAAATCTCAGCTCATGCTCCAGAAATCAGACCTTTCACTAAGCTGGGCACCCAAACTTTTGGGGGTGCTCAGGAAAGGTATTTCCAGGCTTTTTTCCAAAAAAACATACTCTAGTTAAATAGGCCCCCTTACCTTGGTTCAGGTGTTTGTGTTTGGAAAAATCATCATTTTTAAATATTTTTCAACTTAAAAAAAATGGCAGGCCTCAAGACCTAACAATTTTTTCTCATGATCCAAAAACACTGTTAGTCATTACCTACAGTAAATATGCCTCTCAAAATAAGAATTCTAGGGTCATGTCACAGAATTGTCTCAAAACCCCCTACTGAGGATGCTCAGAAGACAAATATCAAAACTTGGTAACTCTAGGACCAATTTTTTTTTTATGACTCATTCAAAAAGGCAAACCTTTGGCCCATGTCCCTTTTGCTTTGAAAGTTTTGGAATAAAATTCCTAACCATCTTTGTTGCAGGTGAGAGCAACTAAATGGCCAACAAGCCTCTGCTTATAATTCATGCTGGGGTAAATAATGTTTTCAATCAAGATGTTCAGAGCACTAAAGAAGAAATTGTGGGGATACACAACCTTTTAATAGACCTTGACTGTCAGATACTTTTTTCAGAAATTCTCCCCATCTCAAGGGCTACCAGCTACATAAATGGAAAAATCAAATCCCTAAATAATTGGCTTCACAGTTGGTGTCTTAAACAAAGAATACACTGTCTTACCCATTGGGAAGATTTGTAAACAATCCAGGCTACACATGCAGGAATGATCTACATTTAAACAAATTTGGCAGTGAATGTTGGGAAAACAAATCAATGATTTTATTTTGTCTAATTTAAAGTAAATAGAGGGGTGCTTGGGAAAAAGATTCCCCTTGTTTTGTCATCTATAGAAAAAAATAAAGTACCTGACTTTTTAAAAAATAACACCTCAAATTATAGGAGTAAAGATCTAAATATACTATTGTTTAATGCTAGAAGCCTAAATAATAAATTAGATGAGTTAAAATGCATTTTATGTAGAGACAATATAGACATATGTGGGGTCACAGAGACTTGGTTTACAGATTCAAACTGGGGTACTGAAATCCAAGGCTATTCTGTATATTTTAAGAATCGTCAAGATTCCAAAGGAGGTGGAGTAGCCTTGTTTGTAAATAAGTGCCTGAATAGCACACACATTCCAATATATGCCAATGCTAAAAATTATATTGAAATTATACTTGCTCAAATACAAACCGACAGACTTTTAATAATCGGGTTATGTTATCGATCCCCAAACTTGGATACTAATAGCAACAACACATTTTTACAAACTATTGAACATTTGGAAAACTATGAAAATCTAATATTAATGGGGGATTTTAACTTACCTACTATTTGCTGGTTGACTCTTACTGGGAAAACTAAACTAGACTACAGATTTATTGATCTAACCCCTCAACATAATTTAGATCAACTTATATCTGAACCCACAAAGAAGGAAAATATCCTAGATCTTATCCTCACTAATATAATAAACACAGAGGAATTACCAAGAGTAACTGAACCTCTTGGAGACAGTGATCACAATATGGTTTCATGAAGTTTTGAATACTATTCAATTACAAACTGTGGTGTCACTAAGACAAAACATTTTCATAAAGCCAACTATGAGGCCATCAAAAACTGCCTTACTAAGTGGAATTGGAAACTAGAATTAAAGAATAAAAATAGTGAGCAGATAAGGTCAGCTGTAAAAAATAAAAGTGATTATTGCATCTATACCTGGGTTCCAGAGAATAACAAATATAATCATAATAATAAAAGAGTAGCCCCTTGGTCGAATGGTAGAATCAAAAGATTAATAAGAAAAGAGAAAAAAAGCATTTGGCAAATACAGAACAAAAAAAGATTCCTTGGCAGATAAATGGCTAAAATTCATCAAATTATCATATCAATGTAAAAAAAACAATTAGAGCAGCTAAGAAAAATTTGGAAATGAAACTTGCTACTGTGACCAAAGACAATAAAAAACAGTTTTACAATTATTTACTGGATCAATAAGAGGAAAGGTACCCACTATCGGTCCATCAATTAAAGACAATGTGCCACTTACTAATGGGTTGGACATGGCCAAAGAATTTAATGATTATTTTCTTAATGTCTTTAAAACCAAAGATGTTGCATGTTTAGAAAATGTAGAACCCAATGAACAATACCCATGGATTACCCCAGAGGAAGTTAAAATCAATATTCGGGCTACTAAAGTTGATTCTTCAGCTGGTCCTGATAAAATTCCAGCAAAATTCATTATATAATTGGTTACTGAATTGGTGGACCTACTTACTCTACTCCTTAATGTATCCTGCAATGAAGACTATGCATTAAGGGAATGGACAGTAGCTACTGTAATGCCTATACACAAGGGTGGAAATAAACATCTTGCTAGTAATTATAGACCGATTAGCCTCACCTCTTGCATAGGAGAAATAATGGAAAGGATTTTAAAGAAACAAATGTTAGAACATTTACAACATATAAACTTTCAGGATATTAGCCAATATGGTTTTGTACAGGGTAGATCATGCCAACTCAACCTTATATATACATTTTTTCGAACCAGTGGGTATGGCACTAGACCAGGGCTCCCATGCCATTTTCTTGGATTTCGAAAAGGCTTTTGGTTCCATTCCCCATGGAATTTTGGTTAAGGAATTGTTAGGTTATGGTTTTAATCCAAATATAGTTAGATGGATCAACTCCTGGCTTAGTAATAGGAAACAATGGGTCAGCATTAAAGGGCTTCTGTCTGAATGGGTAGAAGTGAGTAGTGGTGTCCCACAGGGCTCTGTGCTAGGCCCCTTGCTGTTTAACTTATTAATTGCAAGTATGCAAACCTCAAATGATGTTTGGATACATAAATACACAGACGATAGCAAGCTTGGCTACATTGTTAACAATTCAAATTCAGTTAGATCCTTACAATCCAACCATGATAACTTAATTACTTGATCAGAAAGAAATAAAATGACCTTTAATCCTGCCAAGTGTAAGGTGATGCACTTGGGTAAAAACAACATGCAAGCATCCTATTATATAAATAATTACAATTTACAGTCTATTACAACTGAAAAGGACTTAAGAATTACCATTGCAAATGATTTAAAGTTTACTACACATAACAACAACATTATTAAAAAATGTTGTGTTACACTTTCTTGCATCCTTAAACATATTAAGAGTAGAGAACCTGACATATTGATCCCATTATATTTAAGTTTAGTTACATCACAACTTTATTAATTTGCTTCCTTCTGAACTCCAACATCTGTGGGAGGAATAGCTACGATAGAAAAGGTCCAAATACGAATTACAAAAAATGTCAAGGGCTTAGCTAACCTAGATTATAATATCAGACTTAAAACTCTAGGTTTGTTTTCCCTACAATATACAGCATATAGGGGCGATCTGTGTATTGCATACAGATCAGTTCATGATTCAGCCTTATGTGAGGCTCTTTGTCTCCAAAAAAACTGGAATAGGTTATAACACCAGAAAACACAACTTAAAATGTAAAACTGAATTAAATAACACTTCAGAAAGGAATACTTTTTTTCACACAGATGCTACCTCCTATATGGAATTCATTACCAACAGAAGTTGTCACCAGTAACAATTTGACCCAGTTCAAATATGGACTGGATAATTATATGGGTGATAAGAAATCTGAATATCGCCACTAGGCGACAAGTTCATAATGGGCTTGCCCCCTGAACTCGAATCATACCTATGAACTTATGAACTTAAGTGACATTTTCAAGTTTTTTCAATTTCCCATGGCTTGAGAACTAATCAGCCAAATCACATATGCCAAACTTTGTACAATTTTGTTTAAAGATGCCAAAGTTATTAAGGTGCAAAGATCTGGGCCAAACGTTGAACACTCTGCTCAACCATAACTATACTTGTGCTACAGCACAAGTTTAATAGCTCATGCTTATCTTTCCTGTTTGACCTTATGCCTGTCTATCTGTCTGTCTGTCTCACAAATTTGGTTTGTGTATGTACTGTAAGTGTTAATTAGCATAGGCTCAGCAGCCTGTTAGTTGTTGCAAAGTATTTTGAACTTACCACTGTATCTCATATGTAAGAGGGCACACTCACTTGCATTGGCTCAGTGATGTATTCTGTTTGTATGTACTATACACTGATTGTATCATGGCACACTCTTTTAATATATCTCCTGCCCTGACAAGATGCACTAAGCCTGATTAGCCCAGCACTATACTTGTCAGCAATATTCTAAAATTCTCACTGTGTGTGTGTGTTGGGGGGGGGAGTAGTGTGTGTCTGTCTCAGGCTACCCCTCTCTCACAAACACTAAAGTATTACCCTTATCATTTAAGTATTTAATAAATCATCTGATGGTAAGGTTTTTGTTTGTATGGCACTTAAACATTATGAGAAACCTTCACGGAGTATGCAGATTTTGAAAAAAACAGTGCATCATGTAGATTTTGTAAAAAGTAATCGAGTCATAGAAACACAGAATTTGTCAGCAGATAAGGACTGCTTGATCCACTCAGTCTGCCATTTCTTTTTTTATTTATTTTACTTATTTATTTATTAGACACCAGCTCCTTTAGGCAGAACCTATTTTCAAAGACTCTAGGGTCAGATAAAAGAGAAGCATACTGTAGATAACGTTAAGTAATACAGCAAAACAAATGATGCATATTTACAATGGTAAGTGACATGGCAGACCACTGCCGGGTAATGCTGCAAGATAGACATAAGAATTGACAGCTGAGTAGATACATCTTGGGTATTAAGGGTACAGCTTGGCATTAGAACAATAACTTGTGTATTATACATGAGAGAATAGACAATAGAATTGATAGCCTTTTACTGTCTATATACCTTAATCGCAGACCCATACCTCTCATCCTCCTGCCTCTTAAATCAGGGACAAGGCTTAAAAAAATCAGGGACAAAGGACCAAAATCAGGTACACATCTTCAAAATTGGTTATATCCGCTCAGAAAGCTGGCAGAATAAGGGGCTTAGTGTAAAACGTATTTTCTAATGAAGAACAAGTCTGTAACTTTAATGTTTGGCATTATTTTGTCCTTACATCCCCCACTGTTTGGTCAGGGAAATACAATTTTTAGGAGGACAGAGTAAAATTTTGAGGCAAAATCAGGGACATCCCTGAAAATCAGGGACAGTTGAGAGGTATGCGCAGACCCCACCTGATCTCTGCCCCCCCATTTCCAAATTAAGATTCCTTTGTGCTTATCCAGTGCATGTTTGAAGCCCACCTCTGTTTTGTCACTACTACCTCTGCTGGAAGACTGTTCTAATCATCCACCAGTCTTTTACTGAAGAAGTACTTCCTCAGATTCCTCCTAAATTTCCACCTTCCAGCTTCACTGCATGTCCCCTTGTTCTTACACACCTTCTCTGATAAATAATCCACTCCTGTACCTCATTCAACCCATCGTAGTATTTGTAGGTCTCTATCATATCACAGTCTCCCTGATGTCTTCCAGGGTGTACATACTGGGAAGCAGTATAACGCAGTGGTTTGAGGCTCTGAGCTGCAGATCTGGAGATCTGAATTTGAATCCCATAGCCCCCACTTGCATACTGTGTCACCCTGAGCAAGTCACTTAACTTCCCTATGCTCCCAGGTTGCATCTGTAAACAAGTTTTCAGCTTAGTGTGTCTCTCCTGGTTAAACAATTAAAAAAAAAATTAAAATACTGAGTTCCTTAAGTCTCGCCTCATAGGGTTTTCAATGCAGCCTCTGCATTACTTTAGTTGCACTCCTCTGGATAGCCTACACCCTGTCTATGTCCTTCTTCAGATGTGGTCTCCAGAACAAGACAGAGTGCGCCTGGAGGGGGTCTCACCAATGATCAGTAGCAACACCACCTCTCTCCTTCTACTAGTAATACCATTCCCAATACATCCCAGCATCCCACTGGCTATACCTACTGCCTTGTCACAATGCCTTGTCACCTTGACATCGACAGATATGATTGTTTCCAGGTTTCTTTCCTGTTTTGGCAAACATCGATATCCCTTTCTGAATATTATACTGTGCCTCTGGGTTTCTGGCCCTAGGTGCAAGATTTTGTCCTTTTCCACATTGAAATGCAGCTGCCATACCTATGACCATTCCTTGCATTTTCTCAGGTCTCTGCACATTCTATCTACCCACTCTGGGATGTATACTGTTTTGCAGATTTTGGTGTCATCTGCAATGAGGCACACCTTCCCTTTCAGCTCTTGTACAATGTCACTTATAAAGATATTAAAGACTGTTGGACCCAATACTGACCCTGAAGTACCCTTGTTGGTCATTCCCCTTCCCCCAAGTGAATTCCATTTACCACCACCCTCTGTCACCTATCCATCAACCAGTTCCATCCCATTTTACCTGCTTAAGACCCACATCCAAACTGCCAGTTTCCTATGGAGCCTTACATGTTGTATTGTGCCAAAGGCTGTTCTGAAATCTAAGTAGATCACTGCCACCACCACACCCTGATCTATTTCCCTGGTGACCCAGTTAAAGAAATCCATCAGATTTGTCTGACATGACCTCCCTCATGTGAGTCCATGCTGCCTTGTGTCTTGTAACCCATTGGATTCAAGATACTTCACAATCTTTTCATTCAAAAGTGGCTCCAATAGCTTCCTCATCACTAATGTCGGACTGACCAACCTATAGCTGCCTTTTTCCACACTGCTACTGTTTTTATGAAGTGGGACTACATCTTTCCTCCTCAGGTAGCACATACTGCACAGTAGATACTGAAAACTGTTACTCAGCATGTAGATTTTGAAAATCATTGGACACAATGTAGATTTTGAAAACTGTTGTGCAACACAAATATTCTGGAGCCCTCTTTAGATGTTCAAAATATTCTTGCAGCATGATGTAGATTTTGACAAAAAAAATACAAAGAACTGGAATGCAAACATTTTGTTTTTTATGTAAAAATATCTAATTACTAATTAAAACAAATTATATATCACACTCTACCCCACCTCATAAATTCTTTAAGTGTCACCCTTCTCCAAAAATACTAAAGTGTCAACCTTATATTTTAAATATTTAAAAAGTTATATTATCTTAAAGTTGTTGTTTGCATAGTACTTGAACTTAAAAAAAATAGTTTCTTCAGCAATTTGTTTTCAGCAACCTGAGCATGTATGAATGTGTGATCAATAAGTCATTTATAACTTCAAAATGAATAAGCCTTTTTTTCACCAAATCACCAAAAGGATCTATTCCTTCATAACCTCTAACAAACCAGTAATGTTCATAACTTAACTCTTTGTATTTTTTTATGTTGGCGTGCATGTGCAGCCAACATCTTGTGGCAGTGGGGATTTGGAGGCGTGGTCGCTGTTTGGTGAATGCAGGACACGCACCAGCAGGTGCGTCCCACATTGCCCAATCAGCCTGCATGCCGGCGCCACACCATGCATACATAATGGGGCGAGCACATCTAAGAAAAGGCCCGCTGCAATCCGAGCAAAGCTCGTCAGACACAGTGGTCATTTTCTTGCTGTGCTCGCCGCCATTATGTGCATGGTCAATGAGCGGGCGGCTGCCTAACGTCTGCCGACTTCAGGGGTGCCCAGTCCCCTGTTGGTTAACCCCTGTCTTTGTGTGCCAATGGGGAGCCTACCCTGGTCGGGCATAAACCTCCCCAATTGTTGAATGTTGAAGGGGGTGCCCAATCCCCTCGGATCATGCCCCTGCTTTCTTTCTGTGCGGCCAGAGGTGCCCAATCCCGTCAGCATTCTTCCTCCTCCCCACCGTGTTGTGTGCCAACAAGGGTGCCCAATCCCCCATTGGCTACAGACACCCCCCAAAACAGTTAGGTGGCACTTTAGGAGCCCACCCCAGTGTGCCAAATGCCCTGAAAAAGGAAAACTGTCCCCCAATGTTTTTTCTGTTTTTTAACCTGTAAAATTAAAATGGTCCCTCATACTCTTGATGCCTCCCTCCCCCACCCGCACCTACCCACGCACCCTGCCTCCCTCCACACCCCTCATCCCATACTTACCTTTGGAGTCTGGCACAATTATCTTCTGTGGACTGGGAACACGTCTGCACTCTTCAAAGCTGACCACTAACTGAGGAAATGCCGGTAAGCTGTATAATGGAATGAATAGGGGTTTTTCAACTTTAATGCATATCTCGGGCATTTTTGGGAATTTTGGTCCCAAATTTTCAACATGGGGTTTTCAGGACCCCTTCTCATGAATTCTTGCACTGTCATGGCGTTATTTGGTTCTGAAAGGTGATTTCGCAGTCACTGCATGGAATCACTTTTGGGACTGAGTAACGAAAATGACAGTGCCACTTATTCATGAGAGGGGCTCTTAAAACCCTATGTTGCAAGTTGATGGGAAATCCCAAAAATGACATTTATCGGCGTGCATAGCAACTGCGCAATGCTGCGCTCGTAAGTTAGCGTATTCACACTATTTTCATGCCAGATTCTCAACATTGGCATTTTACCACACCATCTTGTGAATCGTACAGCTGTCATTTTTCACATCCGGCTTGAAATGTGTTTTTGCACTTCCAGCACAGAATGGCATGTTCACTGTGTGAAAACAGTGATCAGGACAGATTACAAAAATGACAGTGACACTGTTCATGAGCAGAGCTCCTAAAATGCTTGTGTTGAAAATTTGGTGACAATGCTCCATAAAATGACTGTGTTATGAGCGTGCAGAGCAACTGCGCAATGCACGCTCATAACAGCGCATTCTCAATATTTTCACGCCAGATTCTCAAATTTAGCATTTTGCTACACCTTCTTGTAAACTGTATAGCTGTCATTTTTCACATCCTGCCCTAAATGTGTTTTCGCACTTTCAGCGCACAATAGCGTGTTAAGCTGTATTGAAATCAGTGTTTGGGACACAGTAAAAATGACAGTGCACTGTTCATGAGCAGAAGGCCTAAAAATACTGTGTTGAAATTTGATGACAATGCTCCATAAAATGACTGTTTTATTAGTGATGCATTGTGCAGTTGCAGCACCTAGTACGTTCGCAAACTTCTAATATTCTCACTCCAGATTTTCTGCATTTTCATTGTTCTACCTCTAATGAACAGTACAGCTGTCATTTCACATCCTGACCAAAATATGTTTCGCAGTTCGGGCGCAGAATAGCTTGGTCACTGTGGAGAAAATCGTGTTGAGACACATGATGAAAATGACAGTGACACTGTTCATTAGCAGATGCCCTAAAATGCCTATGTTGAAAATTTGGGAACGAAAGTCAATAAAATGAGTGTTTTAAGAGCGAGCATTGCACAGTTTGCATGCAGCTCATGACTTTCTGAATTTGTAATACTTTTACTCCAGCTGTTCATCATTGGCATTTTTCCATACCTCCTTATGAACACTCCAGCTGCCTGAAATGTGTTTTCGCATGTCCAGCGCAGAATTGCATGGCCGCTGTGCAAAATCAGTTTTTGGGACAGTTTGAGGAAATGATGGTGACACTATTCATGAGCAGAGGTCCTAAAATGCCTATGTTGAACATCTGGTGCCTAAACTCCGTACAATGACTGTGTTGCAAGCGTGCATTGCACAGTTTCCATGCACCCTTGTAATTTCATCAATCTGCAATATTTTCATGCCACATTTTCACCACTGGCATTTGTGCACGTCTCCTTATCAACAGTCCAGCTGCCATTTTTCACAGCCTGCCTAAAACGTGTTTCTGCAGCTCTGGTGTACAATGGCGTGCTCACTGTGCAAAATCACCTTTTGAGACACATTCACAAAATCACAGCACTATCCGTCTCTAGCTACGCCACTCCCACTACCAATGCCAGCGCGACAACATTCGGCATTGACAAATGCTTGTTTCTGTTGCTTTGTAAAACATTTTCTCAAACTTTTGGCTCAAATTGGGGAAAATACATAAATTCAACACTATATAACTGAAAGACACACTAACAGATTGTTAAAAAACATTCCACATTAATAGATCGTAGGTCATAAGACCTGCTACAGTTTCTACTCACTTCAATGAGTTGTTCACCATATGTTCTCCACGCACTCCCCTACCTCTGTCTTAGACCTCCTCTCTACCCCTTCCCCTTCCTGGGGTTTCATTCCCTCCAGACTCTACCCAGAAAACCCTGCATGCCCGTTCCTCCTTCAACCTGCCCATATCTGGCCCTGATGGCCTGGACCCCAAACTTCTTCACATCTCAACTCCAGCCATTGTTTCTGCCTCACTCATCTCCTCAAGTCTCTTTCACCCTCTGCACTGTTCTCTCAGTCCTGAAACTTCGCCAAAGTTCTCCTCTCTATAAAGTGGGAGATCCCTTCCACCCTTGGCAATGTCTGTCCTATCTCTCCTCCTCTCTCTTGCTAAGTTGCAAAGGAAACTGGTCCTGTTTAGACTTGCTGACTTCCTGCTCTCTTAATTACCTCTCCCCCTTCCTATCGGAAGCACCACTCCATTGTCTCCTCCCTGCTATGGATCACTGACTCCATCCTCTCTGGGATGGATCAGATGTGCATCACTGTTACAATTTTCATTGATCTGGCCAAAACCTTTGCTTTGGTGTCCCATACACTCCACATACATAAGCTATAGTAAGTTCCACTGGTCTCTCAGCCCTTGCTGTTGACTGATTCTGCTCCTACCTCTTGGACCATCAGCAGTAATGCCAGGTAAGTGGTGACCTATCCCCTCCACTCCCTTTTCACTCTAGGTTTCACATAGGACTTGGGTTGAATCCTCTTCTCCATTTTTCTCAACTGCATCCCTCCACCTCACATATTCACTCTTATGCAGATTACACAGTTCACTACTCCTTGTACCCCGTGACCATGGCCATGGCAGCCTTGCTCCAGTTATACGTTCATAATGTTCTGCACTGGTTCCAGTTCAACCAACTCCTGGTCAACACTAAAAAACAGTGTCCATGACCTGTGGCACCAGTCAGAAGTTGGCCAGGCTCACCCCCCAACTTTTTCCACCTTTATTGGGCCTCCCCCCTTGAAGTGGTCCCTTCCTTCAAGTATATCAGAATTTGACTTGACAGTCTGCTTGACTTCTCTTCCCACATCAATGCCAACCATGCCAAATTCCAACCAAAGCTTTGTGCCCTAAACTTTAACAATGACTGCCCACCTCTGCAAGTTCAGTGGCAGTTGGTTTCCAAAACAATGATCCCAGTCTTTGATTATGAGGATATGGTGTACAATACTGCCCCTTAACTTCTCTTGCCTGACTGCACACCCTCTGTAATGCCTGTCAATTTGCTATCATCTCCACTCCTTGCACACACCATTGCTCCCTCTACTTTTCCCTCTCCATACTCCATCTTCCCTTTCATCACCAGTCCCACTGTACATCCTTCATTTCCAAATACTGGCTTGGGACTCTTCCCGATTACCCATCAACACTCATCTCTCTCATTTTATCTGCCTCAAACTCCCTCCACTTTATGGAACCTCACCTCTTCTCCCTCCCCCACCCTCACTCCTCTGCTGGTCAGTTAGCTTTCTATCATCTTTCTTCCATCTGGAGACAGCTCCCCTCCTCCCCTCTTATTACCCTGCCCCACTTCCCTTAAGCACCTGCTTAAAATACTGTCCCCTCTTCTGCTCCTGTCAGTGTCCTCCTTTACCTACCCTGGTCCCCTCTCATTCCCATTTTGGTACCCCTTCTAGAGTCAGTTTATGACTCCAAAAATTCATTGCTCTGAGATCTTGAACCCACTGTTACCATTTTTACATATGGCTGTGGTGATGCTAATAGCTCCTACCTATGGTGTTCATTATTGCTATGTGCCCTTGTACCATGTTGCACTATTGCTGTTTGCACTTTATTTTTGTGTAATGATACTGTACTTCTGTATTTGATTGACTGTATCCCTTTTCCCTTTCCCCTGGTCACTCCTGGAAATGAGTGTTCGGTCAGTGTGCCTTTCTTGGTTACCAGTGTTCAAATAAATAAAAATAGACAGAGGACTAAGATGATGCATACCAAAGTGTTCTAGGATCTAAAACAACTGGTATATAAGCATTTGAAAACAGTAAATTAAATAGGAAAAATGGTGGAGTTGGGGGGGGGGGGGTTGCAGCTACAGAGTCATCTTCCCAGCAGGGCATGTTCTAACTGAGCACTGCAGTTGCTTTCTGGATGCATTCATTCATTCATTCATTTATTCATTCATTTATTTTTTGTTTTATTTATTTATTGAATGATTGATTGATTGAGTTATGTATTTATTTATTTATTTTTAACTGGGTAAGTGCACTAGACAAGTAAATACCTATTTTTAGGTATGACCTGGGAGGTTACTACAGTCACAAGAAACAGATAGGTCAAATACAGGCGAGAATACAACTTGATTGAAACTTGGATATCACTAGTTTCGGCTAAGTGCAAATAATACATACAAACCATACATACATATTTACTGGAGTAAAACACTTTTGTTTTATTTCGGACATTTGCTATTTCATTTGACATATCAAGTCATTAGGTATTAGAAAACAAAAAACTTTAATATGGTACATCCAATCACCTTCACAGAGAAGGAGAAGGGGGTCCACAAAAAGTAGCAGAAGTGTTGGAGAGAGTCAGACACTAACTCTTTATGAGAAGAGAGAGTACTGAAGTGACTCACTAGTCTGAAGGTGAACAAAGTATAGGGCCAGACAGGGTGCATCCAGGGGTATTGAGGGGGCTCAGGGAGGTACTGGCTGTTTCTCAGAAAGTCCTATTTAACTTAAAGCAGGAGTGGTTCCAGTGGATTGGAGGACAGCAGATGTAGTCCCACTACACAGAAGTGGAAGGAGGGAGGAGGCTGACAATTATAGGTCAGTGAGCCTGAATTCAATGGTGGAAAGTTAGTGGAATCACTGTTGAAGGAATGGATTTTGGAATAACTTGAATCTAATGGGTTACAAGACACAAGGTGGCATGGGTTCACAGGAAGGCAGTTGTATCAAATGAATCTGATTGATTTCTTTGACTGCGTGACAATGAAATTAGATCATAGCGGAGTGGTGCAATTGGCCTCCCTAGACTTCAGTAAGGTTTCTGACATAGGTCCACATAGGAGACTTGTAAGTAAGCTAGGTAGCTTAGGAGTGTGGGTCCAAAGGCGGTAAACTGGATAAGAAGTTGGTTAGTTGATAGGCAACAGAAGGTGGTGGAAAACAGAGTTGACTCCAGTGAAGGGAAGGTAACCAGTAGGGTGTTTCAGGGATCAGTGGTGATAAGTGCTGGGACTGGTCCTTTTTAATGTCTTTTTATGTGACACTGCAGAGGAGCTGGAAGGAGAGGTTTGCCTCCCTGTGGATGATTCTAAAATCTTCAATAGGATGGACACTTCGGGGGGGGGGACAAACAGAGACCTGATAAAATTAGAGGAATTGTTAAGGGTATAGCAGCTGGATTTCAATGTGAAAAAGTACAAAATAATTCACTTAGGGCACAAGAACACAGGTCGGAGTACAAAATGGGTGGATGGGTATTTATTTCTGTAGGAAATCATAGACTTCATTTCTGAGCTGATGTTGGAGTCCCCCAGATAAATAATTTTGAGGGACTTCAATGTACTTGGGTTGATGATAAACTCTCACAGTTTAATCGAGACTTCCTCCAAGTGATGATCTTGTTGGGCCTTATACAGGTTGTTTTCTCTGCCACCCACATTTTAGGTCACTCTCTGGATCTAGTCTTCCTACTGGGGATGTAGATATCTAATTTGGTGGTGGAACCAGTTAGTCAGTCTGACCATCACACTATAGGGTTCAGTTTCCAGGCTCCCCCTAATAGACCTGCCCTTGTGGGGATGGTTCGGTACCACCCTTTAAGGGGACTGACTTTAAGGGGTCTTATGGTGGTGCTGGACCTATCAGGTTTGTCGAGAGCTAGCAAGGATCCAGAGTAGCTGGTACTTCCCTATAATAAAGCTGTGGCAGCTGCTCTGGATTCCATTGCTCTTGTTCATGTTTTCCTCCTTTCTCTCCACCCCAAATTCCAATGGTTTGATGGGACTTTGCATGAGCTGAGATGAATGGGGCAAATGTTGGAGCATAGCTGGCTGAAATCCAGCCTAGAGGTGGACAGACTTAGATTGATTGTTCATTATAAGAACTTTGAAGCAGCCCTCTCCCATAAGAAGGCAGAGCTCCTGTAAAGGGAGATTGCTGCTACACAGAATCAACCAGCTCAGCTTTTCGGGACTGCTGACAGGCTGTGCAATCCAGCTTGTCTCCAGCCCCGGAGAGCATTTTTACAGGATACGTGTGATGAGTTTACTTAATTATTTGCAGAAAAGACTGCCACCATCAGGTCCAAGATCTGCTCAGCTTCTTCCAATGGGTCTTGTGAATGCCAATGGGAGGTCGCAAGCTCCCAGTTTATCTGGTCCATTTTGACCAGCTGGAGATCATAGACATTGTATGGATCATCCAGGAGTTCCTCCCAATTTACTGTAGTCTGGACCTGGGTGGGATGCGCCTCTTTGTAGGATGTGTTGAGATCATCGTCCAGGTCCTGATGGAGATTCTCTGGTGTTCATTGGGATCTGGAGTGTTTCCCACCCCCTGAAGGAGGTGGGAGTGATACCCCTCCTGAAGAAGGCCTCCCTCGACCAAGATTGCCAGTCAAACTACAGGCCAGTCTCTGACCTGCCCTTTTTGGGCAAGGTTATTGAGTAGGTGGTAGCGGAGCAATTGAAAGTCCATTTAACCACCTATGATGTCTATGAGCCTCTTCAGGTAGGATTCAGGAAGAGGCATAACACTGAGACAGCTCTTGTCTGGGTACCTAATGATCTCTTGATGGCGAGAGATCAGGGTAGCCAATCCATTCTGTTCCTCCTTGATCTCTCTGCAGCATTTGACACTGTGGACCATGGAGTGTTTCTGGAGCACCTGCAGTTAATCTGTGGACTGTCTGGAACAGTCCATAGATGGTTTCAATCTATCCTCATGGTTAGGACTCAGAGAGTGGTGTCTGGGGTATATTCCTCGGCCCCTCTAACCCTGCTCTGCGGGGTTCCTCAGTGCTCCATACTTTCATCCATGTTGTTTGTGGTGTATATGCCTCCATTAGAAGACATTATAAGGCAGTATGGGCTGAGCTTCCACTGTTATGCGGATGATACTCAGCTCTACATGTCTTTTGTGCTTGAACAGACTAGTGCCATCTCGGTGTTTAATAACTGCCTCTGCAGGATACAGGACTGGATGAGGTCCAGCTGGCTGAAGTTGAACCCTGATAAAACTGACATATTAGTAGTGGACCCAGGCCACTGGGGGTTAGGTTTAGTGACTGGTCAACTGTCCTGGCTATGCCTTGATGGGATCCAGCTACTTGCCTCTGGCCAGGTATGGAACCTAGGCATTGTTCTCAAAAGAGGCCTGACTTTAAAGGCCCAGGTCTCTGCAGTCATGAAAACCTTATTCTATCATCTGAGGAATATTGCCTGGGTTAAGCACCTGGTTCTCTCCAGCGACCTTCCAGTATTGGTCCATGCTTTTGTGACTTCTAGTGTCGACTACTGCAACACCGTCTACCTTGGGCTACCAGGGGTTGATATCCGCTGGTTGCAGCTGGTCCAGAACATGGCAGCCAGGCTGTTTACTGGCTTATCAAGATCTTGTCAAGTCATGCCTGTGCACTGGCTGCCAGTTCACTGATGGATCACCTTCAAGTTTGGTTTACTAACCTATAAAGGTCAGGAACTGAGTTATCTGCAAGATCTTCTTCACCCCTATCATCCCCTCTGGTCTCTTTGCTCCTCCAACAAGGGACTGCTAGAGGATCCCAGAGTTTCCCAGGGTCTGACTTTAAAGGCCCAGGTGTCTGCAGTCGTGAAAACCTCATTCTATCATCTGAGGAATATTGCATGGGTTAAGCACCTGGTTCTCCCCAACGACCTTCCAGTATTGATCCATGCTTTTGTGACTTCTCGTGTTGACTACTGCAACACCCTCTACCTTGGGACTCATTCTTTTGCCTTTGCACCTCCTACCCTGTTTAACTCTCTACCTCATCAGATAAGATAGTGCCCAGCTGTCAGGAGTTCTAAATCTGCCCTCAAAGCTCATCTTTTTAGTCATGCTTTTTCAGATTTTGATTAGCATGGATAGCATTAGTCATTTTTAGACTATTTACTTAGTGTTCTTATCTAATTTTATGTATTCTATGTTATCTTATTGTACAAGCGCTTTGATCATATTTGAATTGCACTTTTCAGAAATAAACAGTGATTGATTGATTGATTGATTGACTGATTGACTGATTGATGACTACCAATCAGTAGGGAGGCACTGTAAGTGGGGTAGCACAAGCAGAAAGAAGCTGGTGGTCTTGGAGAAAGCAGCACAGACACTGAAGGCAGGGAGTCCCCTGGCCTGTGCTGTTAGAGTCCATTTGTGCGATTGTCACCAAAATTAAAGGAACAATTACTGTACATATATTGAAGTGCACAGTTCCTGGATGAAAGACTTGTCTAGCACTGTAGTTGACTCAGGTAATCATTCCTCATTTATTATGGCTGCTGTAATAACCATATAAAAATACCCAAGTAAGAGCGCATTGGGATACAAGAGAATGAAGTAAGAGCCTACAGCTTAAGACTTTCATGGGTACCATAGGGAGAGAAGGACACTGATTTTTTCCATTACCAGAAGCTATAGTTCAGTGAGAAGCTACCATTCCTTGAGGATTTCACTTTGCTGCAGTTTCGAAGAACATAACACATAAATCCTTAGTTCTCTATGTCATCTTCAAATGAACAACATACAATGCAGCTATTAGCTGCTGGTGTAAAGGTCTATAATTTTGTGCTAGCTTTGACTCACTCTCTTTACCTCCTAATATGGAGGGGAACACTATAAACATTTTTGCAGACCTTTACTTCCAAACAATAGGATGAAAAAACAGTTTGAAGCTGTGTGGCAGAGATTGATAACTGCACATAATCTATGAAGGTAAGGAATTACAGTACACAGACTCCCATGACATGGGTAGGTGGGTAGAGAATGCCAAGAAGGCATTCACAGCCAGAGTGTAGTCACCATCAGAGAAGCAGGCACCAGACTCAGAAAAGAAGTGAAGCAATTCGAGTTTTCATCTTGCTGAATATCGAGGAGTAACAGTTTTGCTGGGGTAATCATTCATTATCCTTGATTTGAAATACCCCTTTGGGTAGGACTTTTGGGACATTGTGGGCATTTTATGCCAGGGAGATCTATTCAATGATTGGAACAGAAGGGTTCTGTCCACATGATTATATGGTGGTGGTCTCCCTCATGGAACTTTTCCTTTTTTAAGTTTCAGACTTTTAGCAGACACCTGCACATTGCTTTTCTAAATGTCTAACATATTACTAATAGTAAAGATTGGTATAAAGGAAAATATTACTGCTGTTATGCATGTCTTTATAGTGGAGGGACGTTAAGTCCTAATTAACTTTTATAATCAGTTCATCTGAATTCATATTTTTGCAGTTAAAGAACAATGTTGGTAGCTTTATACTCAGTATTTTGCAGTAATATCAGTTGAGACCACTTATCCCTGATATTTATTTACTTTTGTTAGTTAAATAAGTTTATGTATTGTATCTTATTTTCTTTTTATTCAGCTTTATTAGGAACACCTAAGCTATTGAAGAAGATATTATTATGGATACATATCAAGTAAATTTTTTAATTTTTCCTATTTTCCCCCTCCTTCTCCTTACTTTATTAAGTAGTCTATCACTTGTTTAGGTCAGCTACGGTATGCTTGAATATATAGCAGCATTCTGATACAACTACAGTACTTAATATATTAATTTATTTACTTTATTTATTTATGTCATTTTGATAACCAGGTAGGCCCACTGAGACCAAAGGCCCCTTATTCAGGGGTGACCCAGGATTAATTACAGATATATTTTACAAAGTACGTCAGAAAATACAAGATACAACACAATTTACAAGGTGAACTAGTGTATATTAAATTCATAGTATTTAGACAGTAATAAATAAGACAGTAATTAGGTTACAATACAGTGTTTGGCTACACAGCAATCAAGGGCATGGAGTACATTGTCGTGAGCAAAAAATACATAGAACATTAAATAGGGACATTCACCAATAACAGGTACAGGTACTTAAGCAGCTTTCAAGTAGATATATATTTGCTGTTTATGAAAAATGTATGTATTGTTTCTGTGTCAAAGCAATAACATAAAAGTGAAAAACCCCAACCCAATCCTAATACAGGGGCACTACCATGCTGCTATAACATATATTTGATATGCAAAGGCCTGACTCAAAATATGCATTTTATTTTCAGGTGTCAGGGGGTAGGACCATAATTTACAAGCAGCAGAGCCATAAGTGAGTTCTGAAAGTCCTCTCCTCACAAGTGATGATAAACTGTACATTCTGAGCTAGACCATTGCGTATTCTACTTATACCCGTATGTTTACTGGTTATGGCTTTAAGGTTGCTGTCTGTTTAACAATTCAAGAGTTTATAGACCAAATGTGTTTGCTATGCCAAAGCAAGTCCATTAGTACTCAGGTGACAAACCCAGATGGCTCTTCTTACTTTAGTCCCACTTTTATTTCATTTTTGAATACAAACAACAGTCTTTAACTGGACAAAGGCACATTTTAGTTTTTCATTTAGTGCATAGTTCTACAGACCAAGTTATGATTTAAAATCTGAGGATTACTTTTATATTGAAGTTAATCAACAAGCAGATACCATTTAGGCACATCACTAGCAAGCTTCTCTTCATAGCTCTGATGAAGGCATGCTTGTGACGTGCAGAAACATCAGCTGGTGTATGTCTGTGCCTGAGCACATGTGCCCATTTGCCTCCCCTAACAGATTAACTTCAATGTGTAAGTAACCAGGGCTGTTAACTTTGCACTGTGACTTGGCCTGTAGAAGTACTATGTGCACTAAATTTATTTATTTAGTTTTTATTGACCTTGTAAGCACACTTAACAACTAAAATGCTTATTTCAGTTATGACCTGAGTTATTATAAAGTAAGGCAATTAGGCAAACATCTAACAGAGTAACAAATAAAACCATGAGTTACAAAGCATCTAAATAAGCAAGTTATATACACTAAAACACTAACAGTATACATTAAAAAACATGTTACAGAGAGGAACACAAAATCCAGGGAGTGTTCACAAAATTGAGGTTGTACACAAAAATGATTGCACTTGAAGCCACAAGGTCAATACATCCATATGCTATCCAAATGCAAAACCTAAATGAGCCTTTGTCCAGTCTTATACTCTGATTGTATTCTACTGTATGTGGAAAAAAAATTTGACTGAGGTAAGAGGGACCATTTTATTTTTGTTTTGTGATCTGAGTGCTCATGGATGAGTTTTACTATAGCAAAGAAACTTGGTTTATTGATTTCACTGCCATCTGTGCACTGTTATCTGAAAAGTGTGTATAATGCATTTAGCCCTCTGTGAACAAGTAGTTTCATTTTTTTAATGTATTCATCTATTTATCTTTGGTTTCAGTGGCTTGCTTTAGTGCTGCACTAGGCAATTATCATATCATCATTATGAAAACTGCTCTCTGATTGGGTTGGTACTTCCTCCATTGTGATGAAACTAACCATTAAGCTATCAATTATGGAAACACTCACAACAAGACATCATAGTACCATGAACTTAGATGCAAAGATATTACATATCATCTTGCCATTTTTATCTAGACAGGTGTACCTGTCCATCTGTCTGTCTGTCTGTCTGTCCACCTGTCTGTCTATCTGTCTGTCTGCCTGTCTTTCTGTCTGCCTGCCTGTCTTTCCGTCTGTCTGTCTGTCTGTCTATCTATCTATCTGTCTCTCTAAGCATTGAAAAAAAAACTACATTAATGCAAACATTAGGGTTGAAGAATGCAAACCGTACAAATTAGGGAAATGAAAAAAAAAAACATGAAGGTTTCATGTCTCTGGATCTTGGCTAAATAATGGTGGGGTGTTATTTGGGGATGTCAACCATAATACTGTAGTTTTATGAAATTATCTTCTTATTGTGATAGCAGATTCGTATCTGCATTCATGCAGGTCCTTCGGTACATAAGAAATGGAATAAACAGAATAATGAAGATATTTTGAGCCTCATTTTTTCACATCGGTCCACTTCTCCCAACACAGTATGTTGTCATGTCAGGCCTTGACATGCACCTTAACCCCTTATGATAGAAGGCCCCATGGCTCACCACAAGGTGTCTTTTGTGCAGCAGAACACTACTCAGTCCTTTCACAGGATAGAAGCAGTTATGTCTGACAGCACTGGTCACTACCTTCATGCTGCCCAGCTGGGTCCCCAAACACTAGTTAAAGGCATAGGAACACAACACGCAACAGACTGGGTCAACAGCCAGTCCTGCACACAATGAGCCCGATTCACAAAGAGGACTTAGATCTGCACAAGCTGCATCAGACAGCAGCTTGCACCAAAGCCTCTTGTGCCAGGGACTCTGCATCAGATTCAGGTACAGAAGAGGTCCCAGCATCTCAGTCCCTACACTTGTGGCAACCCCTCCCATGTGGAAAACACCTGGCACAAGGGAAGAGTCTGGAGCAGGCTTCTTGCAACAAATCCAAGAAGCCCCCAATTGCCAAAGTTATCAGTGTTACTCAATAATAAATACAACCCCTTCCCCTGTAATATTGTGCTCCTCCCTCCCTGATCTTCTACGCTGCCCTTGTTGAAGTAATAATATGCCCCTCCTGATCCCCAATGCCACACTTGTTTAAGTAATAATATGCCTCCTCCCTGATCCTCACGCCACCCTTTGTTTAAGTAACGATATGCCCTCCACAACCTCAATGTTGCTATTGCAAATCATATAAGACCCCCTTCCCTGGTGATCTAGTGGCCCCTTGCTCCCCAACCTAGACAGAAGTACCCACCACCAAGCTCCCCCTCATCCCATAACAAAGCCGGCACCCATAAAGCCCTCCTCTCACCTCTGCAGCTGGTGCCAACTGAAATGTCATTTGAGTGCTGTACTGTACAGTGTACTCACATGCATAGACTGTACAGTACAGTGCTCAATGACAGTTCAGTTGGCGCCGGCCGTGGAAGTGAGAGGAAGGCTGTGCCATTGACAGCTCTGTTATGAGCTGGGGGGACTGGGTGGTGGGCACTAACTGCTGGAGTGGGGGGTTGGGGTAACTAGATCACCAGGGAAAGGGGATCTTATGTTATATTTATTACAACAGCAACATCTGGGATCGGGGAGGAGGCATGTTATTACTTGAACAAGGGCAGCATTAGGGATCAGAGAGGTGGGCAAATTATTACTTAAACAAGGGTGGCATCAGGGATTGGGAAGGGGCATATTATTACTTAAACAAGGGCAGCATCAGGGATCGGTGAGGTCAAAATATTATTGCTTAATCAAGGGTGGCAGTGGGGATCAGGGAGGCAAGCATATTATTACTTAAACTAGGGCAACATCGGGGATTGGGGAGGAGGGCATATTATTACTTAAACAAGGGTGGATCAGGAAGGGAGGAGCAATACTACATGGGATGGGGATATATGTTTAAGATATTATCATGGGCAACATCCAGGAGGAGGGAGCAGAAAATTACAAGGGAAGGGGTTGTATATATTACTGATTAACACCAGTGACTTTGGGGATCAAGGAGGGGAGACCCATGGCACATTGCTTCATATTGCACAACTTTTCCAGTGGGACATATTCTAAGTGCTGTTAGACCAGCCCTGGCTGGTTTAAGTGTACTTAGAAATTCTACCTATGAGGGATTTCTGTGAATACAAGATTCAGGGATGTGGCAGCTTGTGTTTGCCATGTGCCCCCTTGCACCAAGTCACATCACAGTTTTGGGTGCCATGCTAATTGAGGCAGACAGCCTGCAGTTAGAGATGTTGCAAAATTAAATTTGTCTGGTGAAATTGCCATGAAACCGGCAATTGTGCTGCGCAAAACATTTTGCGATGTTCTGCCATTCCGTGACATTTTTTGCCAGGTGCAAGGTTGCAAAATTTTACCTGCGGAATGCTGAATTTCACTGTGAAATGCACAATTTTGCCTGAAACAGCAAAATTTCACTCAATTTTACCCATTTCGCCGGTGAAATTTCTCATTTCTCTGGCAGAATTTTGCATTTCACACCCATGAATTATTTTAAGAAACATGTGAATTTCACAAAATATTATGCATTACAAAATTTCCTAATTTCGAACATCTCTACCTGCAGTTCATACAGGCTGCCTTTGTGAATAGCTCAGGGGGCATTTTTTTATACAAGGTGGCAGTTGTGCCATTTGTGTTTGGGAAGGAACCTGAATCAGGCCCAATGTCTCTTCATAACTTTTTTTGAAATTTTTACCACAAATATTCAACATAGTCTTTTTATGATCCTCCCTTCTGAACATGGCATGTGGCTTTTATACATAATTGCATGCTACAAGTGCAAGGACACATTTTGGGCAGGATTAAAAAAAAACGCTGTCATGTTCATGATGTAGGATGAAAAAAATCTATGGAGAAAATTACAGGTGAAGATGATGAAAATTACCAAAATTATAAGCAAGTATTTACAAATTTCATTAATTTGTTATACTTTTTTGCTTTTTAATACTTTAACCCACATTTTCAACATAATCTTTTTATGACCTCACCTCATGAACCTGGTAAGTGATGATTTTCAAATCCCATGCACAAGGCAATTCCATTGAGTGATTCTGAAATCCCTTTTCAGGATAGTTTTGAAAATTTCTACCTACCTTATTCATAAGGTGGTCTCCCAAAAAAGGCAAAGTTGAAATGTTGGGGGAAGAATATTAAAAATTGACCAGTTATGAGTGGAAGTTCAAAATGCATTGAAATGCATTTACTGCACTTACCTTATTTACTCAGTTCTTAGTCCAGCATTGAAGGAGAATGACATGTCTGTGGTCCAGTGATGATTTACCTTGTTGAACCCCAGTAGGACAATAAGGGGTCATTGGGAGGTGGGTGCTGGGTGGAGAGATGGGAAAGACCGTGGCAGCATAACAGACATAGATGAACTGTTTTCTTCATTACAGGCACAAAACATTCAGATGATAAGGGACCATTTTTATATTACAGGTATCAACACTGGTGATTGGGCACCCCAGTGTCAGTTTGCTGTGTGGCAGCATTGGGGTGTGGGCACTCTGGTGTTGCACATTGTTGTGGGGGGTTGGAGAGGGCACCTGGGTTTAGGCACCTATGTGTCAGGTGATATGTGTGGCAGGTCGGCAACAATACCAATCCAAGAGTATTAACCAACTCCAGGAGTAGACAGTAGAGGTTGGGCACTCTGGTGTCCAGTTGTTAAATCATTCAAATATCAACTTAGCAGGATATGGCATAAGCTGCTTAACAGCATTTTTCACACAGCAGACTTTCAGCAGGGGTATGCATAGATGCATACTCCTGCCCCTGCTGAATGAACACTGTTTCATAGGAAATGGACACTGTTTGCAGCATCAGACATCAAACTGTGGTGATGTCAATAGACACATACCCTTAGACACACATGCATTTTCATCTAATGGCTTCATTCAGAAATGTAGTTGTAAAATATCAATTATCATTAGAATGTTCAGTTTTAAACTGAGGATGCGCGCGTTTTTTCCTTAATTTCTTTAAAACAGGACAAGTTAAGAACATAAAAGCTCATAAGCACACACCATGGGCAAACTATATCAGACATGTAAGTTTCCAATTTGAAATCCTCCTAGTTTTGTAGTTTTAGGTGAGCAAAAAAAAAAGTTGTCATATTGGCCAATTTTACATTTTTTCTACCTCTATAACATTGCCCCTAGTAAACCAATTGCTATAAAATTTTCAGCATTGCCCCACCTCTGGATGTGGTAAATGTTAGGTAAATTGGTTGAATGGGATGGAGTTATTAGGGTGCAGAAATCAAAGTATAACATTAAAGTGCCTGTTTAAAGCAGCAGCATTTGTTAGTCACCTTGTTTTTTTTTGTTAAGAAATAAAGATTTTTCTGGTAAAAACCAAAAAACAATGTGCTCATTTTTCTTTTTGGTTTCTTTCATTCCTGGACTTAGATATGGGATTTTGATTTTTTTTAAATTCTGGCTTTTGTGACATGTGCGACCTGAAAAAATTAAATATCTTGAGAAAGTGCTGTGCTGTTTACCATCAGAAACATAGAAATACCATCCCAAGGTGTCCACAATTATAATCTGTCATGTACATAGAACATGCTGCCCCAGTGGAAGAGGATTTTAAAAACTGTGATTGGCAGCCATCTTTAAATATCAGATACAATTATAAATATAGGGGAGATATGCACTTTGGTGTTTCTGAAGCATGTGATTTGTGCACACCCAGCCTGTGTAACTCTGCACCTGTGGACCAGCACAGCATGTGCATAATGCACAGCTGTACACTTGTGCTGTGTACCTGTCCATGGTCCCACCCCCTGGATGCTGTGCTATATGTGGGGGGAGGGTGGATTGAGCAAAACAGGTGGTCATCCAATTGGATGCCCATTCTGGGTCTCAAAGTGGATCATCTGCTTTGTTTGAGCAGGAGATTCTAGACAAGTGCAAGTCTGCCTTTGTTTAAATGTACAGGTAAGTGCCCAAATGGATGAACCAAGCCATCCCTGTCAGCCCAGTGGGCTGGTGTAGTATGCTGGAGGGATTCTCTGTCTGGCCACAACTGACAGGTTTCACTGTTGGGGGTACACAAAAGATATGGCAATGTCCCCACTGTCATATTCTATGCCACCCCTTACCTGGCACACCATGCCTTGGTGAATGGCATCCAGTGCAGGCCCACCCCCAGACATGCTGTGGGCTGGCCATGCACATAGCTGCATGACTGACTAGGGAATCCAGTATCAAGAGGATGCTTGTACCTTCCATGAATCCCCGCAGAGGACCACAAGACCCTTGCTTTGCAACATTCTGTTTTAGGGTTGTCTACGTGGTGCAGATCTGTGGCACACAGGAAAACCACACATTCATGCATAGGCCCCATACTAAAAATGAATCTATGGATGTCAGAAATACATTGTTTTATTTAATAATTTTACTATGTTTTGGGGATAATATAAAGTATAAGTGGTGCACAGACCACACAGGAGAGGAAAAATGAAACAAAGGTGAAAAATACATACAATTACATTGAAAATTATTAGTAATACAAGAGCAGCGTACTTGTTTTTAAGCTTATTTGCTTTCATTTTAGACACTCAAATAATATACTGGCCGCACTAACTACCATTACTCATTGTACTGTTTTAAGTCTTATTCTTGAGAATTCAATGTCTCCCAAAATTCATCAGACCTCATCATGACATTAAATGAAGACAACATTCTATTATAAATCCTCAGATTATTATTAATTGTATAATGAACTTTTTCCTGCTTGTGGTTCATAATCATAAAATTCATCTAGGTTACACAGTTAGGGGGTGTTTGATTTTCTATTTTAGCAGAATGTTTTTGTAAGCTGTTATGATCCTTAATCTTATAAATTGCTGATGATTTGGAGAGATTGTCTGCATAGGACCTCGATTACATATAATCCTCCATGATGGAGATTTAAATACTTTTCTAGTTATTGTCAATAATGTGTCTAGCATCCTATGCCACCATTTATCCAACCAAGGGTGATCCAGAAACTATGGCAGGAGCTGGCTGCCCCACTAATGAGGCTATTCAACTTGTTTCTGGACTCGAGGAGGATGCTGGGGGACTAGAAGAGGGTGGATGTGGTGTCATTACACAAGGGTGGTAGCAGGGAGGTGATGGAGAACTATTGGTTAGTCAGCTTCACCTCAGTGGTGGAAAAGGTCATAGAGACACTATGAACTACCTGGAGGATAGTGAATTGCAGGACTTCAGGCAGCATGGCTTCATGAAAGGGAAGTCATGCCAGATGAACTTGATTGTGTTCTTCTATTGGGTGATGCAGGTGGTTGACCAGGAAGGGGCAGTGGATGTAACCTATCTGGACTTCAACAAGGGCTTCAACACCATCCCTAATGGAAGGTTGGTAAGTAAGTTGGAAAGTATAGGGGTGGGTGGGAAAATAACCAGGTGGGTGGAGAACTGGTTGGCAGGCAGAAGACAGAGAGTGGTAGTAAATGGGGGTGTACTCCAGGATGGGGGGTGATGAGTGGGGTTCCCAAGGGGTCAGTACTGAAACCCCTCCTTTTTAATATTTACATCACTGATATAGCAGAGGTGCTCACGGGGAAGGTGTGCCTATTTGCTGATGATACAAAAATATGCAATAGGGTGGACACCCAAGGGTGGGTGGAGGATATAAAGCAGGACCTGAAGATTCTTAAGGGATGGTCAGAGACTTGGTGACTGAAATTCAATGCCAAAAAGTGCACTGTGATGCACTTGGGGTGTAGAAACCTGTGAGCAGGATGCACCCTAGGAGGGGAGGTCATTAAATTAAAACACAGCAGGGGATGGATCTGGGGATTATAGTATCAACAATCTTAAGGTAGGTAACCAATATAGCAAGGTGGTGGGAAAGGCTAGTGGAATATTGGCATGCATTAGCAGGGGCATTACTAGCGGGAGGGAGGTACTGATGCCCTTCTACAAAGCCATGGTGATCCTGCACTTAGAGAATGGAGTCCAGTTCTGGAGACCACACTTGTGAAAAGGACATAGACAGGATAAAAAGTGTTCAAAGAAGGGCAGCCAGGATGGTGAAGGGTATGCAAGGGAAGACATAAGAGCAGAGGTGTAAGGAATTGGATATGTACACCTTGGAGACTAGAAGGGAGAGAGGGGACATGATAGAAACTTTAAAGTATGTGAAGGGGATCAACAAAGTGAAGGAAGATTGTTTACTTAAAAGGAAGGAGGTGCTATAACTAGAGGGCATAACCTAAGATTGCAGAGAGGAAGATACAGAGGCAATGTGAGGGGGCACTTCTTCTCACAGAGGGTGGTGGGGGCCTGGACCAGACTACCAGAAGATGTGGTTGGGGACTGAAATGGTGGAGAGATACAAGAGGGCAAGGGACAGACATATGGGGCTGAGTAGCGGGGGGAGGAAGGCCAATGAGAGAAGGAATGAGAAAGTGGGCAATAGGCAGACTAGATGGGTCAGTAGCTTGTGATATGGGCAACTGAATGTCTGCGACTGCTCATAAGGGCTACTGCACAATGGCGCCGACAATGTGGGCGACCTTGGATTTCACCTCTTTCCCCCAGTTGTGCCCCCCTAGGAGTAGGAATCCTAATTAAGGGGGGTGTGGCGGATGAAGCCCCCAATGAGGGTGGGTGCGGGGGGCAAAGCCCCTCGCATTAAGCAACATACTGTTTTTCAGTCGCCCTTGTGGTTGTGTGTCCTTATGACCAGGCAGGCAGACAGACAGATAGATATACACGCATACTGTACATTGTATGTGAGAGTTAACCTTTACAGACTATGATTTATTTTAGCCACTGATATATTCTAAATAAAGATAGATCATGTATCCTCACTTTACACAGGTCACAAAGGAACTCTAAACTGATGAGATAGCAGTTTGAACAATGCCGGATGACATCACTATGGACTGCACTGTACTGAAAACAGAACAGTTAAATCAAACAGAAACTGGTAGATTTTCGTAAACACTCTAATTTAAAAGCTTTACATTACTAATATATAGTATACATTAGACACACAATTGCCTGACTCAGAATAAGTAATTTATCGGCATGTGCATGGGTAAGGCTTACATAAATCACTTGGAGCTCTGCCACTCTTGAGTTATTTTTTCTGCCTCATAACATATGATGATTAATAGAATATTCTGCATCAGCCTTGCGTCAATTATTATAGGGGTGCGGTAGTGCTCCTATATTTAGTGTCACTGGTGACATCTATGTTAAACCTGATTATTTGTTTGCTACTTGCAGAAAGATGATTTTACAGATTTACGTAACACTTTCAGGATCTGTTGTCCATGGCAGAGTCTACAATCCCTGAAAGTTTCATGCAAATTGGTACAGTACTTTTTGAGGTACTGGGTCATTATTGCGCTGCTGAAACAGTGCAGGAATAACCATGTAGTCTAAAGCACATAATGAATTAGAGCGAAAGGGGTATGATACTAGTCAGAAACTGCCACTACCCCTGTCACTCACTATGAATTGGAGAAAGGGCTGAAGAAACCACAGGTGCTGTGCCTGGTTGATCCACTCCTGTGGTGGAGTGGCTAAGGCACAAGCATCTGGCACAGTGGAGACCTGGGGATCGGGGTTTGGTGGCCTATCTTCCCTATATGTTTTTTTTTTGTTTTTCAGTAAAAAACTAAGTTCCCCCTCTCCTGAGTTTCCCCTTATCTCTTTGGTCCACCCCCCTTGGAGTTAGTTAATTTAATTTCAGGGGGTGTGATGGGCAATGCCCCCATGTCGGGGTGTGTGGGGGGCGTTGCCCATCCCAACAAAACAAAGAATGGGAATGTTTCCCATTTGTTTGTCTGGTCTGTGCTGTAATTGTTTCGGTCAGTGTTTTCACTGACCCTGTCTTTTACATGCACTGTTTTGACTTCGTCATTGTTTTGAAGCACTGTTTTTCTTATAGCATTATGACCCAGTGCCCTTTTAAAGATATTGAACTGTGAAATTTTGTTTCCAATTTTCAATTGTTTTCAAGTGTTTTTTGTTTTGAATTTTTTCTTGTCTAGAGATAATACTATAAATCTTTAAACAGTGAAATTTTGTATGATTGTTCATGTTTGTGGGAAGGATGTCATGGGGGTTAATGTTTGAGACTTTTGTATTTTTAAAGATATTTACATTTAAAGGTTTAGGTTATTGCTTTTGCTGGTCAGTAAGCAGGCAGGAATGAGTTAGTGAGCTACATGCGCAGAAGGGTTTCAATGATGTTGAAGGACAAATGTATGTTTGATCTGGTGTAGAAAAAAAAAACTGTAAAAGTTTACATTTCAAAACTTGGTGTGGGTAAGTAGTTTGGTCAGGAAGAATTCTTACAGGGGTTTAAAGAGATAGGGTAGCTTTATCACAGATATTTAACTTAAAGATTTTGAGGGTATCAGTAATGATTGGGGTCAGAGATGAAGAGAGATTATAAAGGTACTCCAAACACAGCCACAAGCTGATCAAAATTGCCTTAAACATACCTTTAGTGGATTTCTTTTTGTCTTTTATTTTTTTTTATTTCTTATTACAGTGTCATTCACAGCTAGCCATAGCTAACGCTAGGTGAAATTTGTCTTCCACCAGTAAAATTCTGGGTGAAATTCCAATTTTGCTTCCATGAAAGTTTGTGAAATTCTATGAAACCTTTGTGAAATTTCACCAAAATTATTTCAGTTATTTCTGTATAGTTCTAAAAGTATTTGTCCAAATTGCATCATATTTTTTATATGGTGACTTTGGCAAGGTCCATACAGAAGTGTACCAAGCTGCACATTTCTGTATTTAAAGGTAACAGTTTTAAGCCTCCAAACACTCAACAATTTAAAAAAAAATAATTTTGCAATGACGTGCATTACATAATGTTAGGCCCATATAACTTTAAAGCTAGAGAATGGACTGTCACAAATGTTGTTAGATTCATTGACCTTAAATATTAAGCTTTGAGTTGACTCTCATATCCCAGCAGCAGAGTGTTACATTGCCATGCTGATGGCCTGTGATTGGAATTGAGCCCAGAAAATCATGTTGGGAGGCAGACCATGACCCAGACAGCTACAGTGACAGTGCATCTTGAGTGGGATGGGTGGGCAGCAGGGTCTTCCCACACAGTGACCACTGTGGCTGGGCCAGTGAGCTCACTCTTGGTGCAGGGGGAGCTGTGGTTGTGCAGGGCTGACAGAGGCATCACCCCCACTTGGGGAGGTGGCAGGGAAAATAATGTGGAAGGAAACCCCAGTAGCCAACTGAATGATGGCTGGGCTCATCCTGATCAGGCTTTATCCCTGTGAACAGTGTATATCTCCGAGAGATGAGCTGCTAACCAGGAAAAAAAAAACATGGAAAAATAGGTTGTATGTGTGAGCTCTCTAATCTCTTGCTCAATGGCCAAGTTATAAGCTACCAAAGATTCCAAAATAATGTCAGTAATTAAAGTTGAAGTTCATGAGCTTTCATGTAATTGTGGAATGCTATGATACTTTAGTCAAAGCCATGTCTATACATTTTGCCCAGTCATACACATAAGTGCTACTGGATGGAGAGGAAAGTAAAGGCTGGGTAAAGAGGCAATAAGGTAGTATTCATAGGATGCTCCACAGTAAATGTATAGTGGTGCCAAGTGTCAGGCCACTATCTTGAGTGATAAGCCATGAAGAATAGCAATGGACATCACTTTTCAATTACCTGTCTTTTTACAAAATACCAGCTAACCACTAGAGTTCACTGACTTAAAGACTTGTGGTAGCACATGCACGTGCAGTATTGTTTCTGTACAGTTCCACTTGCTGACATTTTAGCAAGACCGTAGATATCAATGCAAATTTTTACTAGTTTTGAATAGTATCATTAAGTGGCCTTACAACTAGTTGCTACTTAGACTACTGTGACTGAAGTATTTAGATATCTTTAGTCATGATGGAGCATGATGCTGGACATGACTGCTGCAGACATTTTGAAGGGGTATTGGAGGGCTATGATGCTAGTGTAGGTAAGGTGATTCAGTGGTGATAGGTACTTCTGTTAAAGTTAAAATCCTCAAGTGGAATTATACTGGAATTACTTATTATGTGTCCAAGAATTTTTAGCCACTTTTGCCAGTTATTAATTTCTAAAGTATACACAATATATTTTAGCCATATTTATCCAGATTAATTAGATTCCAGGACATATTTACTTTGGTATACATGCCAAATCTTGAGTATATACCTGCAACAACAGTGGAGCTATAGACATTCATATATTTTGAACATTTCCACACAATTTAACAAAGAATTAAATTAACAAAATTTGAACTCCTGTAACTTATACATTAAGTAACCAGTTGCACCTCTATTTAGCAGCTTCTAAGGCTCTTCCAATAAAGTATGCATAACACATTTCTATGATCCAGCTCCAAATGCGGCTATGTTGTCAGCATAGAAATATTTTCAGACATTTTCCAAAGAGCAATACATTGCAAAAACATGAGCCTTATAATGTCCCCACCCCATATCTAAATATCATGACATTTTGAATACTTTTAGGGACTATTCCAAACAGTAAGCATGTCAACTTGCAGATATCTAGCTGTAAGACTGATCATGTAATGACCAATTAAATAATTTCATAACATTCTTCAAAATTTCACAAAATGTGGAATTTCATGAAACTTCTGTGAAATCAGAATTTATTAATTTCACCCATCTCTAGTCAAAACCCATGAAAGAAATCAGTAAAGATCAGGATGAGAGAGAAAGTGTGACTAGGGTTCTTGATTCAACCCCCCCCACCCCACTGCTGCTGTAAAAATATTCAGAACAACATCAATCTGTCTGTGAAACTTCCTTCCTTAACAACGGATATTGAGAAATAGATCTTTAAACAATAAATTCTTATTGTACAATAAAAGCAGGGACAGCAAATGTGCTGGCATGCATAACATGACTCTTACACCACTTATTACTTTTCTGTCACTCAACATCTTGCAGCCTTTTTTAAAATAAAAATTGAATGGAAGCAGTCATTCAGCTATGAGAGGGAGGGAGAAGTGATCATGCTCAATTAGCCAAACTGAAGTCTGGAGTGAGATCCTGCTTCTCATGTTTGTTATTGACACACTGAATGTACTTTCTATTACTTCAGAGAGATCAGAGATAGTTCACAATCTCATTTAGGCAAAGAAACTTTAACAGTTTTCTGAAGCTGTATATGGCATAAGATGAATAGAGCATCAGCCACTAATGACAGGACAATCATAAGGCTTATTATGTAAAAACTTTTCCATTTAGTGAGCAATGTGACTAACAAGTAATTATTTCCTTGAATTACCACAATTTAGTTTTCTACACAAATGTTATTTTGCTGTCTGTAGTAGGAAACTATTCTAATTAATAATCAAAACATATTTTTGATAATTGTTTTCTGACTTAGTGGCAGCCCTGAAGTCATTGTTCAAATTATTGGCAAGAGCATGCATCTTATGATTTGGTAATGTGACATAAGCAATAAGCAGCCAAATTACATAATAACCCATACAGATATCAAATCTAAAAAATGTTCAGAAAGTTGAGCAGTGGCAGATATGATGTGTAGCATGAAAAAAACATATTGGAAAAATAATTTTATTGGACTAGGCATTGAAATTAGTGAGGCAGAATAAAATACAGTGTACAGTAGTGAGGTGTGATACTGATGGTCCAGGGCATGTTTGAGGCTAAGAGATGTGCACATGACAGACTCGGTCCTGTCTTTTTTTTTTTTTGCTCCCTTTGGTCACTAAAATAACCTAACTGACTGAAAGACAGTCTGCCTCATCGTTCCTGTAAGTTGGTGGTGGTAGTGCTGGTGGCATTCTGATGAAGCATTATGTCAGTGCCATCAAGCCTGGGTTCCCTGATTCCCAACTCTATGCTTTAAAAGCACTAGGCTACCTTGCCCTGATATGCACTGAAAAATTTATTTGAATGGAACTTGTTGGGGAAGGACAATTGTTTTATGTGATCAGTGCACGTGGCATTCAAATTGTTTTGTCTCTCACAGGGTTACCAATCCCCCAACAGTAAATACAATTCTGCTGTCAATCTGATCCCACTATGACACGTGCATCAATAAAATCCCCACCCCTGCTATACTCTCACTCTACCCCCCCCCCGCAAATTCTGAAGCATAGAGTGCTTGTAATATGCTTATTTTTGATAATAATAAACATTATAAAATGGCAGGGTAAAATCCAGTCATCTGATTGGCTCTTATTTATGTGTAAAATAGGATTACATATGGTTAAAAAAAGGACTCCTCAGCAGTGAAGAGTCTGGAACCCAGATCAATGGGCATTGTTTCTACATATAAACATGCTTTTCCCAACAGTAGAAAGTAAAACAAAAAGTGTTTGTTTTATAAGCACAATAAGGCACTCAGGGATGTGTGTAAAACACATTTTAAAGCACATTCAGCAGCTGACGTCATTCGGCCTTTTGCCTTTTGCCTTACTACGCCCCAGGCCGTGCTGTAAAATATGTTTTACACAGACACCTTCATGCCTTATTGCTTACATGACAAACATTCAGTATTCAGAACACATGGAAATAATATCTGTAACTAATATAAAAGCAAAACTGTATCAACCATACGCTTTCCCCAAAAAGGAAAAAAAAACATTGAATTGTTTATAAAAATATATGTTACTGCAGGTAATTGTGACAATTATGTTAGTGCAGATAAATGAAAGGAAAACAGATAATCTCTCTGACAAGTATAGTGAGTGGCAGCAGCACGGGGAATAGCTCTACTTGAAGTGGGATGCAGAGAGTAGAGAACTGGGAGTACCTTGTGGGTCAATTAGGGTACAGACCTTACAGGACCAGGAGCAGCTCAGCGGGGGGGGGGGTAGGTTATAGGTGGAATAGGGCGCAGAGTGTAGAGGGATGAGAGAATTACACTGGTGGGGGGTGCAGAGAGTACAGTCCTACAGGACTGGGAACATGTTTTCTGTACCTGCCAAAAGAATAACTTCAAAAGCAATCCATATTTTTTCCTAGTAAATGCCTGTGTTTGAAATAAATCAGAAAAGAAGGAAAAAGTGACAGGTTGAGTGGGTAATATTTTCACAACCTTAGTGCAGCGAGTGACCTATCTCCCTGTCAAACCACTGACTGAACTTGCATCAATGTATGATTTGTGTCAAAATTTGATGTGTGTTGTGAATGATAGTTTATTCTGGAATTTCATCTTCATCCTCAAGAAAGTGTAATGTGCCATTAGGAACAAGGGATTACACAGTCTCTTTTACTGACAGTAAAATTCATTTATGTTTACACAGTAACATTCTTTGTATTTAATAGTGTCGAGGTAGGGTGGGGGGTCATAAAAACTGGTTCCACTCAGGTGAGCTTGCAGGAGTGAGTGTGAGTAGACACATATGATCAATGTATTTAGCTGACGTAGCCACATACTATCAGTATTGTTAACTGAGACAGCCACATAAAATTGCAGACATACACAATGAGAACCAATTGTTTACTTCACACCCCCTTACTGCCCTGGCACACACTTTACAATTTCTCCAATTGGGATCTGTTTTGGACAGATCATTCTTTCATGTGGTCAATGCACAGGCCATTCACATTGTTTTTCTCTTTCACAGGGATTCTCATCCTCCAACCACTACTCTATTATTCTGTTGCCACCCCACTCCCACAATTTTCCCATCTGTATAAGTAGAATACCCCCACCCACCCACTGCTTATCCTCCACCCTTGCCATGGTCAGGTATGGAGCTTGCCTTGCTTGCAATATGCTTTATTTGTGATAATAATAATAAACAGTAACACACATTCAGTTTCCAGAATACATGGAAATAATATTGGTAACTAATATAAAGGCAAAACTATATCAGCCATATGCTTTCCCAAAAAAGAAAACAAAACAGAAAACATACAGAGTTGTATATAACAGTATATATTACTGCAGGTAATTGTGCTAATTGTGTAAGTGCAGATAAATGAAATTGAAAAGGAAAACAGTTAACTTCTCTGTCAAACATAGGTGCCTATGCATCATTTGGGTCTGGGTACGCATGATAGGTGCATAAATGACCTGTGCAACTCCATAGTCATGGAGAGGCACATGGTTGTTGCCATTCATGATCACTGGCAACCACAGGGCACTTGCTAGTAGTCCCCCCACCACTGGTGCACAGCGGTGGATAGGAAAAGACAGGCAGGCATCCAGTCAGATACCAGACCTCACCCATGAATAGATCCTCTGCTCTTCATGGAGTACAGGATTATGGGATGCTGCCAGTCCTGTAGTTTTCAAAAGAATTAGTAGGTACCAACATGGCTCCCAGCTCCCTGCCTGACTGGAGGGCTGTGGGGAATAGCAGGGTGTGTTTAGGTCCCGACTCAGCTGGTGGGTGATATACCCTAGGCAGGGAAAAACTGATAGAAACTAAGGTTGAGAAGGATCTAGGAGTACCCATATCTGATGATTTAAAGACAACCAGGCAATGCAAAAAGGCGGCACAGAAAGCAAAGAGCATTATTGGATGCATAGGTAGGGGTATCATGAGTAGAAAAAGTGAGGCGATAATCCAGCTGTACAGGTCCTTGGTAAGGCCACACCTAGAGTTTGGCATCCAGCTCTGGAGACCACACATCAGACCATTTAGAACAGAGCTACAAAGATGATTCATGGATTTCATCAACAGCCCTACGAGTCAAGACTCAACCATCCCAAGATGTGCTCCCTGGAAAGAAGGAGGGACAGGTGGGAAATGACTGAGATATTCAAATACCTCAAAAGTATTAACTCAGTACAAATTCTGGACCTTTTCAGAAAAAGCTCATATATGCGAACAAGAGGGAACAGCATGAGCCTACAGGGACGTAGATTCAAAACCAACATCAGGAAGTTTTTCTTCACCAAAAGGGAGGTGGAGCCTTGGAATAGTCTGCCCCCAGAAATTGTGGCAGCAAGAACAGTGAGAGAGTTCAAGCTAGTATGGGATAGGCACCACGGAAACCTAGGAAGAAAAAAGCAATGGGGGAGTAGCCCACGTGTGGAGACTAGATGGATCATATGGTTCACTTCTGCTGGCACTTTCTTATATTCTTATCTAGGGGGCATGCAGTGCCTAAGGCAGGGTATCTGCCTGCATAGCATGTGCCCCCTTCCCCCTGTATCCACACTGTAGTGAACTGCACAGAGTGCAGGCATGCCCCTGACCCTCCTCCAGACCATCCATGTGAGTATTAGCCTAAATGGTTGGAGTATTGATCATTGAAGGGGCTTCAGCCCCTTTAGTGAATGCTGTGGGGGTCCATGACTCCTGATGTGATACTCCTAGACTTAGGTTTGCCTATGTGCAATGGATAAGTGGCATGAAGGCATTTCTCTATTTGGTGCATAGGGCCCATAGTGACTGGCAGCGGCATGGGGAGCAGCTCTGCTGGAAGCAGGACAAAGAGTCTAGAGGTCTGGAAGCAGCTTGTGGGGGGATACAGTGCAGATGACAGGACTGGGAGCAGTGCAGCTGGGGGTAGGTTATAGGAGGATGGGGCACAGCGAGTAGAGGGCTGGAAGCATCTTACAGGTAGGGGGTGCAGAGAGTACAGGACTAAAGGCTTGGAGCATGTTTTCTGTCCCTGCCAGAGGAATAATTTCAAAAAGAATCCAATGTTTTTCCTAGTGAATGTGTGCATGTGAAATGAATCAGGGATGAGGGATAAAGTGACAAGCTGAAAGTGTAAAGTTATGCACTTCAGGGCAAAAAACATGAGGAGGAAATACTGGTTGGTTGGGGTGATACTTGGGGTCACAGACGAAGAGAAGGACCTGGGAGTGATAATAACAGAAAGCATGAACAACTCAGCACAGTTTAGAAAGGCCGCAGCCAGGACTAACAAGATGCTGGGGTGTATTGCAAGGGGAATCTCATGCAGACATAAGGACGTGATTCTAACCCTCTACAGATCATTAATCAGGCAGCACTTACTACTGCATGCAGTTCTGGTGACTATATCTGAAGAATGATATCAGACTGCTAGAGGGGGTGCAGTGTAGGGTGACAAAATGATACAGGGAATGGAAAGCAAACCCTATGAGGACAGGCTGAGGCATCTGAGTTTGTACACCCTGGAGGAGAGGAGGGATCATGGGGATATGATTAAAACATTCAAGTATATGAAGGGGTTCAACAAAACTGGCACAGATGGGTTATTTAGGCTGAGGAAGAGAAGGGATACCAGAGGACACGGGCTAAGATTGGAAGGGGGTAGATTTAGGAGAGAGATGAGGAGGTATTCTTTTATGGAAAGGGTGGTGTCAAAATGGAATGCCCTACCAGAGGAGGTGGTATCATGTAGAATGGTGGGCACTTTCAAGAGGGCTTGGGACAAGGCATGACAAGGGTGTCTGGGTAAGCAGTAATGTGAATTTGCTGGATGGGAGGGGGGTCGGACAGCTGCGATCTCGTGGTGCTAGCTGCACTCTCGAGCAGACTTGACAGACCATAAGGCCTGTTTCTGCTGGAAGACGTGTATGTATGTATGTATGTTGAGTGGATAATATTTTTGCAACCTTAGTGCAGTGAATGACCTGTCTCCCTGTGAAATGACCGACTGAACTTGCTTGGTTTTATGCTTTGTGGTAGGATTTATGTATTGATTTACATTCATAAGGTAGAAAAAATGGGTAGACTGGATGGCCCTTGTGGTCCTTATGTGCCGTCAACTTTTATGTTGCTATGTTTCTATGTCTGCTGTCAATGACAGTTTATTTTGAAACTTCACCTTCATCTTCACAACAAGGTAATACATACCCTTAGGGGCTGAAGATTATGGTTTACCCATGTCACAGTGACAAGGAAAAGAGCGATCATCATTAGGGCGTCAGCACAATTCCGATGGTAAACATTTCACCTGGCCATTGTGCCACCTGACTTCCATCATGCCAAATGCACCAGGGCATGTCCAGGCTCTTTGCTTGTGGGCTGTACCCCTTGCACCTCCAGTACTTTATTATAATCACCTCCACATCACAGCTGTATGGGGCAAGGGGCTCAAAACCCCTACAACACTATCCCTGACGAGTGCTGTGAAATCCAGTTCACCAGCATGACAGGTGAACTAGTTGTGGCACTCTAATGATGGTGCCCTAATGAAGTTGTCCCTCAAACAGTATATCAAAGATTATACAGTATATTTTATTGACAGTACAATTCATTCATGTTCATACAGTAGAATTCTTTTTACCAAATGGTGCAATGGTAAGATGGGGGTCAAAAAATCTGGTTCCGCTCAAGAGACCTTTCAGGTGTGAGTGTAAGTAGATACATACAATCGTACTGTTTATTGACATTTAGTGTCAGTGGCTCAGCAGATAGCACACTCGCCTCTGAGGCTTGGAGATCAGAAGTCTGTGGGTTCTATCCCCACACCAAGCACTCGGGTTAAATCCCAATACTGACACTGTAGTGCAGCATGAGGGGGGTGCTGCACTCCTGAGGTGCCACCTTTTGGATGAGATGTTAAACTAAGGTCCCATCTGCCTGTTCTGGTGGTAGTTCAGGTGGATGTTAAAGATCCCATGACACTTCTTGAAAAGAGTAGAGTAATTTTATTGGAAAAAATCAACACAGGGTATACAAAGCAATAATTAAAAAAATAGAAATAATCATATATAAAATAATACAAACAGGCCACTCCCTTAGTCACTGTGAACCTCACTGAACCCCTATCACTAGATATAACACCCCTTCAAAATCTGTGATAATACATAACTGTCATACCTAAACAATAAACTAGAACACTTAAGAGAGGATAGAGAAAAGAAAGAAAAGAAAAAAAGGGAAAAAGAAAGAGTAAAGGAGGGTGACTGAGTCAGCATTTGGGAGGCGGAGCTGCCACACGCTGTTGCACTGTGGAGGTGTGTGAGAAGCAGGCGCTGCTCTATGCTGTGATCTGAAATAATAAAGGTATGCTAGCATTGCCTGGATATTTTTCCGGGACCATACTTTACTTATTGAGCAGCCTTTTCAGTTTATCTTGTGCAGCTGTTTTCTTCTGATTTCCCTGTCTCCTGCTCTCTTCTACTTCTCCTTACAGCTGGAATGGAGTTTGGTCGCTAGTGAAGCCCCAAGCAAGGAGTTGAAGGAGGCGAGCCCCGCGGGGGGGTTGGCAGGAGAAAGGAACTAGCCTCAGCACAAAATTAAAGTGAAGTGAAGAGGAAGAAATAGGAACTGTTTTTAGACCTCAGATATTGGTTTCAAGTCATCACAGCCCTATCTACAAAAAGCTCTATCCAAAAAAAAAAAAAAAGGAGAGCAGCAGAGGGAAGTTCTTTGTTTTTGGAAAATGTTCGATAATTTTTAAATACTACTATCACTGATTTTATTTTATTTAATTTTTTTTCCAACTGAACCCACTGAACATATCACTAAGAACTTGCATAGAAGAGCTAGAAGTGTTTGTTAGTCTTTCTTGTATGTTCTACTAAGTGAATGTTGTGTGTTTGAGTGTTATGACTGTCATTTGTGGATTTTGTGCTTTGTTAAAGGTAAGTGATCAAGTGTTTAAGTGATACCACTTTTTTAAAGTTTGTTTTGGGGGGGGGCAACAAAGAACTAGGCCATAGTCACACCCATTTAGTCTGCATTTACATAGCATTTACATAGTATCCGTATTTGTTTTTTCGTGGGCCCATTTAGACTAAATCACATGATTGTATGTGTTTAGTGAAAAGACTCGTGCTGGCATTTCTCAGATACCATTTTCTGTAACGCTCATGCTGCAATAAGAAGACGCAAGATTTTTAAGCTTTCAAGCCTTGTGTTCTGTGCTAGTACCCCTTTCTTTGGAAGCCTTTTTATTGTTTTTTAGCATTAATTCACAGTAGCTTTATCTGTTCCACTTTGTCCTGCTTGTTTTAAAAATGTATTTTGTTGTGTGATTAGCTGAATCATATCGCATCACATCACTGATTACCCCGGCCTAGCCTTAATGTTTAGAAAATGGGCGTCATAACGGTGTAGTGAGAGGCTGAGAAGGAGTGGAGTCTTTTCATCTTATTTTAAGCTTCTTTTAAATGGACCCGAATATGTGGAAAGTAATTACATTTTTCTTTTTGCTGCTCAAAGATTGATCCGCTTTTTGTCTGTCATACTTTCCTAGTTATTAAACTGGCAAATCAAAAAATATTAGAAAACCAAAGATTTAGAGACCTAAAGAAGCAATGAGTGTTTAAATACATATTTATTTGGTCAAAAACAGGAGGTGTGGGTAAAAATTTGATAAATATAGCAAAAAGTTTGGCATTATACCAAGTTATACTAGGTTATATGACACTTTGTTAATACTGTGTTAGTTTTATGATAGTGAATTAGAATTGAATTGGAATGCTTTTTTTACTTTTCTGAAGTTATTTAATAGTGTGTTTAGTGTTCTGTGTCCTGAATTAGCACTGAACCAGTTTATTTTTTGGCTTGTTTTATTTTTTTTATTTATTTAAAATCTAGGATTACAACATACCTTTGAGCCAAGGCTCTTTTACAAAGGTTCCATGTCCGTAGTATATACAATTGACATCAAACTGGTTACATGGTTACAGTTTAGTTACATGGTACAAGATAGCATTATAGTAACTTAGGAAGACATTAGGTATTATAGGTGAGGCATGACAAACAGACACTAGGAAGAAGACAGTTGGGGGAAGGGCTGAGGAAAGGGATGGCATATGTGTGAGAGGGCAGAGTGTGGCAGCCGATGGGCTTTGTCAGGACAAATGTGGGGTAAGTGCTTTGGAGGTGGCTGAGGACAGGTAAGTGCAGGTAGAGAACAGAACAGACTCAGGGGTGTTTAGGGGCAGTTTAGGGGCCACAGCTTGTTAGATGGTGCACCCACAGGTGTTGGTGCCTGTAAGGGAGAGTCAGAGCTTAGTTTTGAAGACACCTAGTGTTGCTGTGGAGGAGGTGTCCCCATAGAGACTGTTAAACCAATTTGGGGTCCTGTAAGCAAATTACCTTTGTCCTTGTGATGTGCAGCAGTGGGGGGTTTGTAGGATATGTGGCTTAGTGCTCCTGGTGTTGACGGTGTTAATTTTGGGTTTGATGAGTGTGCTGACTCCAGGAGGTGCTTTACCTGGTAGGATTTTCTTAGCTGTGATACATGTTTGGTATTTGATACGGTTGTTAAGTTGCAGCCACCCTGTTTTAGAGTAGAGGTCACAGGTGTGGGTGAGACGGTGGGAACCAGTAATGTGACAGCAGGCTTGATTGAGGGAAGTTGAGACTCGTTTGAAAGAGGAAGTTGTGGCAGATCCATAGATAACGAGGCCGTGGTCAATAATGCTGATGATGGAGCTCTGGACAGCGACGAACAAAGCTTCAGGGGTTAGATGTTCCTATGTCGGAACAGAAGGCCCAGCCTAGTGTTTGCTACCTTTGCCACATTATTGATCTGTGGAACATCAGTAGCATGTGTTTCTTGGCCTATATTGCCCAATTTAAATTTGACGTGCAATAGGATTCTTAATGTATGTTTAATTAGCCATACATTGACAAATTATTGTTGTAGCAGTATTGTAGTGGTATTTTTAACTATGTATAGCCACATACATAGTAAGTTATTGTTCTCTTGTTTCTTTCATGGTCCCTAGCTGTAATAAACTGCCCCGCTTGGATACACAAAGTTGCTAGAGAGAACTGTTGGGCCTTAAACAGGAGAAAGTTTGGACTCAGTGAATGAAAGGACTTCAAGATCCACTCTTTTAAACTTTTTTTGGCATGTCACAGATTACAGCTTGCGCCTGCATGTTATGATCTCAGTCAGGATGTATGGGATTGAAGTCAAGCAATTTTGAATGATTTTTACATCTTTTCGCACTTTAAAGGATAAAGGGACATTAAAAGATTAAAATTAAGAAGAATATCATGTGGTGCAAGGAGATATTGAGATAAGAATGAAAAATCTTGGTGACAATACTACTGGTTATTGCTGGACATATAATTATTTGTTTGACTGTGTGCATGCAAGAGCTTTGGAAAAGTGAAGAAACTGTTGTGTTAGTAGAAGGTGGAGGAGAAAAGCAAGAACTGTGCAAGAGAAGAGTGAAAGACTTTGTTGTTGGAAACATTATTTGGAAATGTTTAGGAAATTATATTAATGAGTCATACTAATTAGTTTTCAGGTGAAGGATAAAGGGCTATATTGTGTCTTTTCCCTTTTTCTCTTTCTTCTTTTTCCTTTTTTTTTCTTCCTCCTTCCCTTCCTCTTCCTTGTTGAAATTAATATAAGAAGTGGTAAAATCATTACTCCTATCCAAAGAGATAAGGTTGGGGGGGGGGGTGCTAGACCTAAAAAAGGCTGTGTTTTCAGAGGTGAACTTGAAATTACTACATCAACACCTCTAGGAAAAAAAGCAGCCTATAAAAGGAAGCATTATTTTTAAAGAGGTAAACCCTAGGAGTAAGTCCTTAATAGTAGTGGAGAGTGAGCGGAAATGGAGTATAAAAAGGATAAAAATGGAGGGAAGAAGTTAGATAAACATGTAGAAAGTAGAGAAAATGAAATCTGTAAGATGAAGAACTCTGTGGAAAAAGAAACAGTGGAGGAAGTTGGTACAGAGACTTTAGAAAATTTAATAAATCAACAGGAGCCATCATCTGAATCAGATAACCATGTATCTGAAATATTATTGAAATCTGGGATAATAGGAGGTGATGAAAAGCAACAAGAAGCAGAAAGTAAGTAAGTCAGGCAAATTACAATTAAAGGCAAAATACCTACAAAAATGTCAGACTATTTTGAGATGAAGGAACAGCTAAAAACAAGAAAAAAGAATATTAGTGCAGATAAGGGAAAAAAAGCTAAGGCACATGTTGTACAAAGAGAAAAAGAGAACTCAAATGCACCACTGGAGGAGAAGCCTAATGAAGAAGAGATACTCATCATAGAGGGCTCAAAGGAAGCAACAAAGCTGGATCCATTTAGTCCTTTAGACATTTCTGGGAACATATTGACACAAGAGATATTAGAAACTTCAGATATCTCAATATTAGCAGGATCTCCCAATACTGTTTTCCAGAATCTAGATAAAGAAGTAGAAAGTATTAATTTGGAACCAGAATTTTTAGCACAATGCCCAGACACACTGGCAAAGTACACTATCAAAGCTTTGGCTCATCCGGTAGTGGCGAATATAGTTCTTTTAGAGGCTTTGAATGACTTTAGAGAAACATTCAAGAGGTTTTCTAAAATGGTGATGGAAAAATTGGAAAGAAATGAGAATAAGATGAGCAATCTTGAAAATAAATTAAACAAAGGGAGTGTGTCCTTTTCAACCTTTCAGATTCCAAAAGCTTCCCTAGTGGGACCAGGGAGAAAACATGCAAAATGAAAGGGGAAAGGCAGCTATGGAAAGAGAGAAAGGAATAAAATGAAAATCAAAAGTATTGAACAACCTAAAAAAGATAAATTAATGGATAAAGCACTTAAGTCCGAGAACTGTTGTGGGTATATTGACCCAGTTGTGGTTAAAAAAAATGAATCTCAAAGAAATCAGAGAACTTGGGAGATAAGATTAAGAAAGAAGGGAGTGAGGAAAAACTAAATATAGAAAGTGAAGGGAATGCTGGAAACATGAAGGGAAATAAAGAGCAGTTAAGTAAAAAAGAGAAGAAAGTAATAGTATAAGAAGGAAAGGAAACAATAATAAGAATAATAAGAATTAAAACAACTATGAAACAGCAGAGACATTAAAGGAACTGATAAAATACCTACTTAAAGCAGAACTGGGGATGAAAATAGAAACCCATGATATAATGATGGTAACAAGGGACACCTCTGATAAGGGTTTTCCAGTTTATACTCTCTTAAAAGAAGTGGAACTAGCAAAAAAATGGGTTTAAACAACATAATTTAGTTTCACTGGGCCTAGAAATTGTTGCATCAGTTCTATGGCAAACAATTATGTCACAAACTAGTCTGAGCTAAATTGTCCTGAAGGAAATTAACCAGGATCTTTTCTTTTTTTTTTTATTGTATAAGGTTTTTTATTAAGTTTTCTTGGTACATTGCACAATAAGTAATACAGCCGAATAGGCATACAAAGTTATACATAGTCAAGGACAAAAGTAAACATGTCTGATGTGGGATTACTGACAGTTCTTAATTTCAGCAATAACAGGAAGGTATACATATACTCATATATCCAACTGGGATAATAAAGACAATACAGGTAAATAGAAACAAGTGCTTACACCCTCTACATTATTCCAGTCACAAGCAAGGACTCTAATATGAGTCAATAGGACAGTCACTCATACAAGTGGATTTGAAGGTGGTACAGGGAGCTTGCAAAAATCAGATTGTAAGTACAGTAACCATTTAGACTGGTAGTGGTGCATATTGTTTTCCTGAAGGTAGGGTAATCTTTCAAAGAGGGATAGACAACCTGGGGCCTCATGCCATGCTTTCCAAGTAGGGAGTGTGGGTTGGCGCCAGTACATCAGGAGAAGGTGTTTTGCCTTTAAGAGGGCTAAAAGGGTCCAGTCTCGGAGAGGCTTGGATATGCCAGTCAATGAGGTTGTGTCACCCAGGAGCTATTTTAAATCAGTGAGAACAATCAGGGCTTTCAACACCTTGGAAAGGTCAGAGGCCACCATGTTCTAAAATGTGGATAGGTGGGGGCAAGACCATAGGATATGCATGAGGTGGGCATCGGGTTGTAAGCACCGCCAGCATTGGTTGTGGTTGAGCAAGCTTGTGCATGAAGGGCCACTGTGGTGTGATATCATAATAGTAGAATTTTGAGCTGAAGGAAACAGCTTTTGGTGTCTTTGTAGACACGATGAGTATCCCTGAAATAGAAATTCCACTGTTCTTCAGAAATGGGACAACCTAACTACTCAGCCCATTTCAGTCTACAGGATAGGGTGGCATTTGGTTGGGAGTCCCTCCAGGTATTGTAAAAATGACCCATAAGGCCTTTTGAGGTGGATTGGGTATGGAGAGCAGTTAACCATTGCCAAAGTGTGGTGTCCAGGCACCAAGTAAGGAGAGGTTGTATGGCACTATGAATCTGGAGGTATCATCAGAAATATGTATGCAGCAAGGAGAATTTAGTTTGCAGCTGAGCAAAGGATAGCAAAGAAATGGGGCCAGGTGAGGAAAGGTCCTGAATCATCTGAATACCACACTTTTGCCATGAGGGCCAGTATACTGGGGACCCATCAGTTTAAATAAGGGGATTACTCCACAGTGGATAATATTGCACCAGGGGATACCAAGCATGTTTAGGCGTGTGTCATTTAAAGATAAGGAGCTTCAAGGCATGGGCTGTGGTAGTAACAGTGGCTGGGAGGTGCTGTGGCAGTTGTGAGCATGGCATGAGAAGAGAGTAGAGGGCTATTGCACCTGACAGGTCAGTTTCCAACTGAACCTGGAGGGGAGTGCCTAGAGGGCTGGGTATGAACCACTTGGTCACATGTGCTGCCCTGCAGAATAGATGGCAGCCCAAGATTCATGGGGCATTGAGCCCCCCTCGGGACCAGTGTGCCCTTAATTTTTTATTTACTCCATCTAGGAGGCCTACTGTCCCATAGGAAGTGGCAGACCAACAATTCCACCAAAGTGAATAGTTTGGGAGACAGAGAGATTGGTAGGTTATTAAACAGATACATAAGGCAAGGAGGAAGGAGCATACAGACTGCCGCTACTCTACCTGGTAGTGAGAGTTGTAATTTATACCACCTTTCCACTTCTGTAGACAGTGTACCAATAGAGGGGAAATATTAGGTGACTCAAGGGCAGACCATTTAGTTGGTAGCTGTATCCCAAGGTAGGCAAAGCCCTGGACAGCCCAGGAGAGATTAGTGCCCTGGAGGCAAGCATTTGTACAGTGGGCATTTAAGGGGGCCAAGGTGGTGTTTTTTTGGTTAACTCACAAGCCAGACAGGGCTGCAAAGCTATCCAGGACTGAAGTACCTCTGGGATGGATAGTTGGGGGTTAGACAGAGTTAGGAGGAGGTCATCAGCATACACTGCCACTAGGTAGGAATGACCAGCAACTTCAATACCCTGGATCTGCGGGGAGGCCACAAGGATCCAAATAAGAGGGTCCAGGGCTACTAAAAATAAGAGGGGTGAGTGGGGACAGCCTTGCCTAGTGCCCCTGTTAAGGGAAAAGGAAGGGGAGCTGTCGCTATTGTTGAGGATGCGGACCATAGGGGAACAACAGAGTGTGTGTGTACCCATTGTCTGAAGTGAGCTGCAAAGCCATCAAGGAGAAGAACCTCATGTAGGTAATCCCACTCAATGGAGTCAAACACCTTAGAAAAATTAATTGCTAAGGTGGCCATGGTGAGAGATGATTTGGATGCAAACCATTTAAGGTTGAACAAGTCTGGTGTTATCCACCCCTGCTTTACCCTGCATAAATCCAGCTTGGATAGTATGTATAACTGATGGGAGGACAGACATCATTCTAGTGGCCAAGGCCCTGGCAAACATCTTTGTATTGACAGATAACAAAGATATAGGCTGAAAGTTGGCACAGTTCAGCGGGTCTGTGGATTTTTATTAGGAGAAGAGTAATAAGCGCATCTCTCATGGTGGGGGGGAGGGATCCTTTGTTATGGAAGGCCTGTAAGGCGAGCTGGAGTGGTTGAAGTATATCTGGTCCTAGGGCCTGGCACAATTCTCCAGACATAACATCTGGGCAAGGGGCTTTACCCTGAACCATTTTTGACAATGCCAGATACAGTTCTTCACATGAAATGGGGGCATCAAACTGGGCTATCTGGTCAATGATAAGAGCCAGGAGAGGGGTATGCTGGCAGAAGGTTTTAGTGCCTTGCTGGAGTTGTGAATTGGTATTAGTGGAGTGAGACTGGTAGAGGGATCCATAAAATTGCCTCATGGTATCATTAATATCTTTGGGATTAGAGGCAATGGAGTCTGCTTGAGTGTGGAGGGTATGGATCTGTGTGACCGCCTGCTGTTTGCGGAGTTGAAAAGCCAGAAGTTTACCAGACCTTTCCCCACTAGCTCAGAAAGTCTGTTTCAATCTAAGAAGTAGTCATTCAGCTTTCTGATGCAGGATAGCATTGATCTGGTATTTAAGGCCCACAATTTGATGATGTAAGGTGCCATCGGGGGTGGCCTGGGGGGTGGACTTAAAACACCATTCCAAGGTTGCTAGGTTGGCCTGCAGTTTGGTCAAGGTTGCCTTGCAGCTCTATCCCAGGCTGCAGAAAAGGCAATAATGCGGCCCTGAATGACCACCTTAAAAGCCACCCAGACTGGTCCATGGGATATTCTGCAATCTGAGTTAAGGGAAAAATAGTCTCTGGTAGCCTGAGTTAACATGGGGCAGAAGTCAAGGTCCTTAAAACGGAGGGGGTTACAACGCCATCGGACTCCAGAGGGATGGTGGCAAGGGGGGGTATAAGTTAATAGGATAGGTGAGTGGTCAGAAATCATTATTGAACAGATGCTGGGGTCAGACATGCCTTGGATTGCCACTTCATTAGCCCGCCAAAAATCTATGTGGCTAGATGATAGATGTGGCATAGAATAGAATGTGTAATCCCGACCAGTGGGATGGTCCCTGTGCCAAATATCGGTGAAAGCCCATTCATCCATCAGGTCCTGGAGAGACTGCCTGGTTTTGGGGGTGGCATGGGGGGGGTAGGATTTATCAAGAAAAATGTTGTGTACCATGTTGAAGTCCCTGACTAGCACAATTGGGATGGGTGGACCGTCCGGCTACAACTCCGACAGAGCTTGACTGACTGCCGGAAAAAAGTCAACATGATTGACATTAGGGGCATACACATTGCCCAACAACATGGAACCCTCTGGAGAGGATAGTCTGGCCACCAATCACCTGCCATGTGTGTCCTTCCTGATGCCCTCCACTTTCCAGGGGGAAGCAAATTGGAAAAGGATAGCCACTCCTTTCAGTTTAGTTGTGGATGAGCTAGCCAGAACCTCCCCCACCCAGGATTTCTTCAACCATGCTGTTGAGCTGGATAGCAGGTGTGTTTCCTGGAAAAATGTGACATCAGCCCATAGGGACCATACGTGCTGTAGAACTTTTGTATGCTTGATTGGATAATAAAGCCTTTTAACATTCCAGGATATCCACCAATAGCTGCGAGGTAAGGGGGCATCAGGAGCCATGATCCTGCCCAGAGAGTAGTAAAGAGTACTTTCTGTGGGTCCCAGGGAAGAGGGGGTAGGTATGCAAAACCTCCAGAAGTAGGAAAACACCCTAAGCAATCCAGCACTGCAAATCCATAGTCTAAAAATAATGGGGGTGCAAGCATTCCTGAAGGTCTCAAAAACATTGTCCTTGACAAATTGAGGCTGCAGAAAAGGGCAACAAACAGAAAACAATTAAAATTCAAATATAAAACAAATACCTGAATTATGGGCCAAGTAGCCCAACACTTAACAAACAGGTGTCAAAGAAAACACAATAGCATAGACACACTATGAGGAAGGAGGTCAAAGCAAATGAGGATAGTGTACTATCCTACAGCTATGCTATCTCCAATGCTCAGTACAGGGGTATTACAGTATGTGGATGTCCAGTCAAGTGGAGTCATCCGAAGCCATAAGGTCAACCAAGGTCGGGCACCCTGACCACATTAAGGGAAAAAGGGGGGAGGGTGAAGGGGTAAAGTTAAGGGGATGGGGGAATTCCAGGTTGTGGGAGGACAGTGAAAGGAGGGAGGTGGGCGCACCCACCTACTGGTAAACAAACAATATCACTGGGGCAATAGGCCCTGAGGGCACATATCTAATGTAAGGCCTGAACGTATCTGCGGGAGTTGTGTGTCACTACCTGCTATCAAGGTTAATTAGGAAAAAGAAAGGGGGGGGCCATCTATACCCAGGGCTGAAAATAAGGATCCTGAACATGGGGGCTTGATGCAGTCAAGGAAGCCATAAACTGGGGGCAGGCCAGTCAGATAGGCACTTATGTGAAGGTTAAGGTGCCTGCTGCACCACCTAAAACCTCACAGGTACCCCTTAACAGGTATAGAGCAAGAAGAAGGAGAGGGGAGAGTCATAGCTATTGTGGCACCCCTTCATACATTTATAACACACACATAAAGACTAGTTGGAGAAAAACATGGGTATGGTTCAGGTAGTCGTTCGACCTGCTTGGGATGACCTCGAGTGGCATCACCAGGGTCCATAGTCACTTTCACTACTGCTGCTGCATAGCTGATTAGCCCAAGTTTCACAGTAGAAACAGTGTCTACTGCTTCAACAAGGGAGGTGTCAGGAAAGTCAGCCCAGTCTACAGGCTGCACAGTATCCATCTACTGGTAGCCAGGTAGCTATGAGTCTATTGGATCCAAGGCAGTGGGGAGATCCTCTCTAGAGATTTTTACAGGTGGCACCATGGAGTGCCTGCTTGGTGAGTATTGAGGTCTGCTCCTAACTCATTGTCTGGACTTGGAAAATGAACTGCCTGAGCATTGAGGTAGAGAGGGCAGGTTAGATTGAGATGCCAGAGTCAAAGGAGGAGCCAGAGCCAGCCCATCGGTGCAGTGGTAGGGCTACCGCTTGTGGCGCCAGCGACCAGGGATCAGGAATGGACTCGGGCAGCTGGAGGACTGGCTGGGGGGAGGAGGATTGAGTGCCCAGGGGCTGCTCTCCTCCTCTGGGTGGGTTGGGATGCGGGTCCCACTGCAATACCACCACCTGGGAGATCACAGGTGGAGGTGCAGCGAGACAGCATATAAGGGGAGGGAGGACGTCTGCCGGGAGCCGTAGCATTAGCACGTCATGATGTGCATTGATCCATGGCCCCCCTTGCGTGCAGACATCCTGTGGGCTGGGACCAGGAAAATGGAAAAACCCTGTGCTGGGCTCCTGTAGATGGGACCCGGCTGTCCCGAGATAACCCTTAACCAGGATCCGTAGATGGGGCTGGTGATGCCTTCCGACGCATACTTGAGGTGTGAGAGGGGGACAAAAGGGGGGGTCCCTCTCCTCCCTGCCCAGGGGGTAAACCGAGACAGGATGGGGAAAGGTTAAACCAGCTCCCAGAGTGAGGTACCTGGGGTGGGACTATGGGATTTCACAGCCTAGGGATCCCCGAAGAAAGGATCCAGTACAGCGAGAAGGGGATATAAAGTGAAAGTATAAAAAAAAAAAAAAAAAAAAGGCAGGAGCCAGGACAGGAGGAGCTGCAGGAGGGTCAATGTTTGATGGGGACTGAGTTGGTAGGGATTGGTCCAGCTGGTAAATGGTCTCATGGAGTTGCACAAGTGAAAGAAGAGCTCCTACTAAAGGGCACCACCTGGGAGGGTTCCCATAGCCTCCTGGGATTTGTAGTTTGAATGTGCAGGCCTGGCCAGAACCTTGCAATCCAGCGCTCAAGCTCAGCAGGATGGTCTGCTGTGATTTTATGCCCCTCTTTAGAGACACAGAGCCTAGTAAGGTTTTTAAACTTAAAGTGAAAGTCACATTGGTATAGGAAACATTTGAGAGGGTCAAAGGCTCTCCTCTTTGCTGCAGTCTCTTGGGCGAAGTCCCGGTAAAGGGATATCTGAGCACCCTGCCATTTAATCTCCCCAGTGTCCCTGGCAGCACAAAGAATCTTTTCCTTAGTTGAGTATCTGAGCAGGTAAGCCTCTACTGGTCTGTGAGTGTCAGCATGTCTATTAGGGTGAGAAGAGAGCCTGTGAGCCTTCTCAACATCTACTGGGCCCCTCCATTATTCCCCCAGCATGTGAGAGAGAGTATCATTGAGGAATTTCTCCATCGATGGCCCCTCAGCCCCCTCAGGGATCCCAATGATCTGCAAGTTATTGCAGCAGCAGCTTCTGTTTTCTTGTTCTTTGTCTCTTTCCCAGAGAGCCGCAAGGCATTCTTCATGTTGCTGGAGGCACTGCCAGACTTGTGCTTGCTGCAGTTTGCAGGCTTCTGCTCACTGCTCAGTGACATTCATCTTATCCAGAAGTTGTCTGACTCCTGTAACAGTACTTGACAGGGAGAGGCTGATGTCATCCACCCTCAAAAGTAAAGCTTCCAGCATTTTGGTTATGTACTGTAGCAATTCCCCCATGAAAGCTGGCTGATTGGCACCAGGATTCACCTTGTTTAGAGGAGGGGCTGCCATAGGGGTGTCCATACTGCTAAGGTGGTAGACGAGTGAATGTCCCAGAATCATCTGGACACCTGTCGAGCCAAAAGGAACTGGCTAAAGGGTAGACAGAGGCTGCTGTAGTGTGTGGGGCCTGTGTGGCCTAACTTAGCCAATGGTACCTTGGATAATGGCGCTGCAGAGAGGCACAGATCACGCCGAAGTCTGCTTACAAACACTCCACGCAGTAAGCAGGATGTCACCTGTGCAGGAAGTTGTGATCAGGGGGTAGAAACTCCATGGGATTGCAGTGTCTAAGCTCGAATGGGCTTTGCTCAGGAGAGAGCTCACAAATTATGCTGCCATCTTGTCAGTGGCTAAACCAGGCCCCCCCCAACCAAGATCTTTTTGATAGTTATGGAGAATTTGAAATGGGACTTTTCAAAAAAAGAAAAGAATGTAGAAAGTTTAAGAGAAGAGAATCATACTGTATCATTATTTGGTTTAAGCAGAATACATGGTGAAAATGATGACATTTTGTAATCATTCATAGCAACTTTATTCTCCAGTCTGATGGATATTGAGATAACAAATAGACAGATTGATGGGTGGAGCGAGTCTTTATAAAGGGTTTAGATACTCAAATTAACAATAAATGCCAATCAGAAAATTTTATCAAGGAATTATTATCCAAAGCAGAAACATTGGACAATGCAGGGCTCCTGCTGATAGATTTTGATAACCTGAGCAGCCAGAGCCCTTTTGAAAATCAAATAGGGTATGACTGGAGGACTAGTCTTCTGTCTTGCCAGATTCCAATGAAAGTAATAGTTCTCAGAGTCCAAGTGCAAATGTGGTATCTTGAAATATAGCAGGTCTAATTGAAAAACTGGCTGACAGAGAATGGCTCAATTTTTCAATAATTTTGACATTATACTACTTCAGGAAACTTGGACTAAAGAGAAAATAGACCTAAATTGTATATGTTGAGTTTCACTCATCCGCAATAAGGAATAATATCATATATAAAGATTGGGAAGAATATATCAGCTATTGATCAGCTTAAAATTTAAAAATAATTATATAATAGTATCATTGAACTGTGGTAACTATTGATTCATCATCTTTAATATATGTATACATATATATATATATATATATATATATATATCTCCGTAAAATACAAAAGAAGATAATAAAAAGTTATGGAGTATTGTTTTCAGAGATTTGGAAATGATGGTAGAGAAATTTGCAGAACGCATTATAATTGTTGCGGGTGACTTTAACACAAGGAGTGCCAAATATGATAATTGAAGTATTTATCAAGCTGAACTGAACTTGAATGACTGTAATATAAGGAATAGTATGGATAAGGTTACAAATGCAAATGGGTTGAAGTTACAGAATTTAATTGACAATGTTCCCCTGATGGTTCTAAATGGACAGTTAAAAGGGGACAAGGAGGGGAAGATGACCTTTTTTCCCAATGTGGACAAAGTGTAATAGATTACAGTTTATGTACACCGGAACGTTATGATATATTTCCGGCCTTAAAAATTACAGTGAGACCTGAAAGCGACCATGCTTCAATAGAAATTACACTAAAGTTAAAAGAATAAGTAAGATTTAATGAAGTAGTTAGGCCACAAGTCCATATGGCCATAAGGGGAAGAAAGGTCCTCCTCCACTCAAAGATTAATGATGAAATATTAAAAGAGATACTTTTACCATGGGGAGAAAAGTTTGATTTACTAACCATGAGTCATTCTGATGGATTCTAACATGCTTCTAATGGATCACCTCTTAGTCCAACTAAATGGAAATATAGTTGAGAAAATATATAAAGAAAACAATAGAGAGGAAAGGAAAAAAACTACGTGGTTTGATCAATCTTGTTATGAAGCCAAAAGAAAACTTAATAATCTGATAAGATGGATAAAAAGTACCCTACTAGAGTAAATTGTCAAAATCTAAATAAGGCTCTAAGATTGTATCTTAAATTATTGCAAGTAAAAAAAATTTGAATCATTAAAGAACCAGTGGGAAATAATGATGACAGTAATAGAGACAAAAGATAATAAAATGTTTTGGGAGCTGGTTGGAATTGGAACTGTTTACCATCCTTCTCCCACAGTACATGTGCCTACAAATGTATGGTTAGAACATTCCCATTTAATGTTTAATAACAAAGAGGGAATGGAGAAGGTTATTATGGTAAAAGATTTAATGGATACTTATTATGATCCATTTATTATTAGTGAACAAGAATTTGAAACTGCTTTGAACAATCTGAAAAGTAATAAAGCTCCGGGACTTGACCTAATCCCCCCTGAGATTTATAAAAAATATAGCAACTTTTGAATCCCAATATTAACATTATTCTTTAATCTGTGTTTGAAATTCAATTATATGCCACTGGATTGGATGTCTAATGTGATTGTCCCTCTGCATAAGAAAGGATCTGTATATGACCCAAACAACTTCAGATCTACTAGTCTGCTGAGTATATCTTATAAGATTTTTGCAAGGGTTTTACTCAGCAGACTAATTGTGTGGACAAAAAATATAGCATTCTATCATCACTTCAGTCTGGTTTTAGGGAAGGTTTTTCCACAGTTGATAATGTCATCTGTTTGGTTCATTTAATGGAGAAATATATACATTTATGAAAGTTGAAAATATATGCCTAGTTAATTGATTTCTCCCATGTGTTTGATTCTATAAAATAAATAAAAATTAAAAATAGACTTGACATACATCTAGACTGTTTCTTTTTTTTTCATCATAGAAGATTTTATTGAGATTTTTCAGCATTATCTTACACTTCCATGTTCATTCCTCTCTCATGCATGTTACAAGATCTTCAAGGTCAATAATCATACATTATACAATACGTAACCACAGGCTAAGCTCCTATATTCACTTCACATACATTCACATAAATATATCCTATCCTCCTTAAACTATATCTACTCATTCATGCTAGACATCTGGATCATCTAATACAGCACATCTAACGACTAGAAGGAGTAGAGTTCCTCAGCGGGTTGGGGGTTCTGCATATTGGTGAGTTAAAATAAGAGTCCCACTTCTTATGGAAGTGAACCAGTTGGCCTCGGTGAGTGTAGGTCAGCCTTTCCAACAGTGCCAATTTAGGTATAGCTGCATGCCATTGTCTTATACATGGACTATTGACTTGTCTCCATTGCATTAGAAGAAGCCGCTTAGCCTCTAATAGAGCTACCATGACCCACTCTCTTAAAGCCTTTGGGAGTGTAAGGAGACTAGACATGTCCCCCAGCAGCAATTTGGGATCAAGCTGGAGGTCCCTTATGCCTAAAACTAAGCAGCAATCTCGCCTAACAGCCCGCCAAAAGTTAGAAAGTTGTGGGCATTCCTACAGTACATTATGTGAAAAAGGTGGGCTCCCGGTTGCTGGCATCTCTAACAGTCCAAGTGTGGCAATAATCTTGCCACACACAAAATGGCTAGGGTTCTGTACCATCCCAACAAGATTTTTAACAGTATTAATTGACTCTTAGCATCCTTATATAACCTATGTGCGTTTTGAAGGCACCCAGCCCATGTGGAGCTCGGTATTGCTATCCCCATCTCTAGCTCCCATCGAGTTCTACAGTGTTTGGTAGCATCTGTTAAGAAGTCTCTGCCTATAGTGTAGAATTTACCTATGCGCCCTCGGGAAGACATTTCCTTATGTAGGGTGGAAAGCCACTTCCATTTGTTATCTGTTCATGTCTGAGAGGAAAGGGCATATATAAGGCTGCGTATTTGAAAATACCACCTAAAGTCAGTATTTGGAAGACTAAATTTCTTTTTCAGTTGGTCAAAGGATAATAATGTATCTGAACCAGGCATCATGAGATCCCTCACATAACATATTCCTTTTGCCTCCCAGGTAGACCAATTAAGGGGTTGTCCCTCTAATGTTATAAAGGTGTTACACCTCTGCATAGGCCAGGGGTGGTGCCCAAGCATTCTTGGGGGTATTTGACAGAATCATAATGTGACGCCAGGCATATTGGGAATGACATATGATCAGGGAGAGGCCCTTTCCTGCAGATCCACCAGAGCTCAACAGGGATCTAAGTGAAAAGGGACCTGCCAGGTCTCTTTCAAGGCCAACCCACACTGGCCAGGATGTGTTAGGTGGTACAAACCATTTTGTTATTTGTGCCGCAGTACATACCAGATGATAATTCAGAAACCAAGGGGCCCCAAGGCCTCCCCAGTCCAGTGCACCCTAAGATTGTTTTTCCCCCACCTATGTGCCTTTTTTTCCCACACTAGAGAAGAAACCATTCTTTCAAGGGTATCAAAAAGTTTGGGAGACAGCCGTATTGGGAGATTACTGAATAAGTACAGCACCCTCGGGAGTAGTAACATGCGTACTGAAGCCACTCTACCCATCAAAGACAAATGTAGCTTTTCCATCTCTCCATTTCTACACTTAATTGTTTTAGCAAGGGGGAAAAATTAGCAGATTCAAAATTTGCCCAGTTAGAAGGTATGTAAATTCCCAGATATGAAAACCCTTGTGGGGCCCATTTTAGTTCTGTGCCATGAAGACATTCTGGTAGGCAGAGTGGGTTCAACGGGGCAAGTACAGTCTTCCATTGATTCACCTGTAGCCCTGATAGCTTCATAAAATTTGTAAGAACTGAGAGGGGTATTGGTAGTGACTCTTGGGGATGAAACAGGGTAAGCAATTAATCATCCACATAGGCAGCCACAGCATACTGCCTACCCTGCACTGATATGCCTGATAGCCCTTTCTTATTGACAATTGCACGGATTAGGGAATCCAAAGCAATTAGAAAAAGTAAGGGGGATAGGGGACAGCCTTGGCGTGTACCCCTATAAAGTGCAAAGAAGGGAGAGATAGTAGAATTAGTAACTATCTTTGCTTTGGGGGAGTAATAGAGAGTCAAAACCCATGAGCAGATCCATATATACGAAGAACCTCATGCAGGTAATTCCATTCTACCGAATCGAAGGCCTTTGCAAAATCTACAGCTAAGGCAGCCATGGGAATTTTTGCTCTGCTTGCCACCCACTTTAGGTTCAGAAACAATCTGGTGTTGTCAGAGCCTCCCTTTCCAGGCATGAAGCCAAACTGAGATGGGTGAATAATGGAGTAGAGAATATTTTCCAATCTAGTAGCCAATATTTTAGCCATAATCTTTGTATCCACTGGCAATAGTGATATGGGGTGGAAATTATTGCAGTTCAGGGGGTAGTCAGATTTTTTAGGTAGGACCGTAATTAAAGCCTTATTCATTGTGGTGGGAAGGGAGCCTGTAGAATGGGCACATTGCAGAGGAAGCAGCAGAGCATTCATAATTTCTTGGTCTAGAGTTTGATATAATTCGGTGGTCATTCCGTCCAGTCCAGCGGCTTTCCCTTTGGCCATATGGAATTATCGCTTGCCGCACTTCTGTCTCTACTATAGGACAGTCCCGGAGATCGATTTGCTCTCGGGTTAGTGAGGGCAGTGCAAATCCCTGACAAAACTGATGCAGCTTATGTGCAAGCTGTTCCCTCATATATATGGATTTGGATTGATATATTGTCTGATAGTAGTTTTTCATGGTCTCATTAATCCCCTTCGAGTCACTAACTACTAACCCATAGGAGTACGTAGAGCATGGATCTTTGCAGATGCTTGCTGTTTTCTTAACTGGCAGGCAAGGATCCTCCCCCCTTTTTCGCCCCCTTCCCCAATACCGATGCTTCGCCCTAAGCCAGATCCATCCAGCCTTATGCTGTAGTAGTGAATTTATTCGATATTTGAGTCCCACTATATGTATTATCAAAGAGGGTTTCCTAGATGTCGCAGTAGTGGTCTGGGATGCTTTAAAGCATCCCTCTAAGTCAGCAAGTTCTGCTTGTAGCATCTCTATCTCTTTGTTCCGGGTTTTGTTCTTCTTTGCAGCAAAGACAATGATATACCCTCTCAGAGTGCCTTTAAAAGCCTCCCAGATCATACTCGCTGAGACTTCCCCCACCTTGTTAAAAGTAAAATACTCCCAAGCTACTTCCCGCATTCTTATTTGGAATTCAGGGTCACAGACTAACTAGGGGTTGCACCTCCATCTTGTACCCCCTATTACAGTTCCCAGGGGCAGTGTAGGAGCACTACACTGGTGCGTGGTCTGAAATAAGTACACTGCCTATGTCAGTATTTGTGATGGCACTCGAGGCTAGCTGATTAGCTAACCAACAGTCTATCTGACTATGGGTGTCATGTGGGGAGGAGTAGTATGTGTAGTCACGGCCAGAGGGGTAGTCCCACCTCCAAACATCAACTTAGCCCCATTCTGCTATCATCTGTTGGAGTGCAGCATGTGCCTTCGTGTGTGTCTGAGGGGTGGGCTGGGATTTATCCAAGAATATATCCAGTACTATGTTAAAATCCCCTCCTATTATAAAGGGAATAGTGGAGTCTGACTGTGTTAATCCAGCAATAGCCTGGCTTAAATTTGGAAAAAACTCTGCTTGGTCTATATTTGAAGTGTACAAATTGCACACTATCAGACTGTCTGAGCCAGATCTTAATTTAACTATTTCCCACCTCCCTTGTTTGTCCACTTGGGACTCTTCCATTACCCAATTGCTCACCTTCCGAATTAAATTAGCTACCTCCCTTGTTTTAGTAGATGCAGAACTAGCAAACACAGTACCGACCCATGATTTCTTGAGCCAAGGAGTGGATTTATAAAGGAGATGTGTCTCCTGCAAAAGAGCTATGTCTGTGTGCAAGGAACACAGATATTGTAATGCTATGGTTCTTCTAATAGGGTGCTTTGAACACTTTACGTTCCATCACATGAGACGCAGACCTCGTATAGTAGCGTGTGGCCTGAAGATGGGCAACTTCCTCCCTCAGGGCAGATAGCTGTCTGCAAACAGGGCAGCATCTCAGCCTCCAGAAAGACTCCCAGAAGACTGCTGCCCCACAGCCATTACATTGTACTACTCCCCACATAACTGTCTACTTTGTTTAGTTTTTTTTTTGTGTGTGTGATTGGTGCGTTATATAGAAATATATGTATTTATATAATGTGTATGCTTATATTGTCAGTGCAGTGTGCTAGACAGGATATGACAGTGATGTGTACCTTGCCCTCTTGAGGGAAATGATGTCAGAACCCCAGGTATAAATGAACTATTTCCAGGGGTGGGTGGGTGAGGTGGGAAGGGTTGGGCTAAACTGTGCCCTCACGAAACAATCAGCTAAACGCTCTGACGTACCTAATGCGATGAGTGCCTTCCTGTCAGCAAGATGCCATACACGACAATTTGTAATACTGCTTCAAACCAATTTGACAGAGAAAATACCCTGCTAAGCAAACAAAGAAAAATTCAAACATCCAAGTCAGACACAGGTAAACCTCCCCAGCCCCAGCTTTGTCCAGCACAAAAGACCAGTAGGAAGGTCCCCATACCCACACAATCCTAGCGTGGTTCAGGTGGTATGAGTCCTGCATCTAGGTTTCCTGTAAAATGATAATGTCAGCTTGCTCTTGATGTAATGAGGAAAATAGAGCAGTCTTCTTTTTGGAGTTCCTAATACTGCATGCATTAAGGAACATGCTGCATAGTTCTGTCATTCAGATACAGTGAGTTTGAAGTGGTCTGTACAGAAGAGATGGGGAAGGAAGGAAACATATTCAATTCAGTGCTTTAGAGTAACTGGTAATTGCTATTTTTCTTTTAAACTTAGATTGTGGGCTTTTAGTGACACTGTACTTTCTTTGTTGTCTTTACTTAAAATTGTTTTTGGGCTGTTGAAAATTTAAAACGTAGTGGTGGTGTAATTCTGTGCTGTCTTTAATTGCTGCAAATTTTATCTTGGCTTGTCTGACTGCACTGTAGATGGGTGAGGGGTGTTAATTGTCTAGCCTCTGACCTTAGCTACGTGATAACTGGAGGTGGGGCTTAGTCAGAGTTGAGGTAGCAAGTGAGTTTTATTTTCTCAGAAGAAGCCAGAAGGGAAAGGAAGGAAACATATTCAATTCAGTGCTTTAGAGTAACTGGTAATTGCTGTTTTTCTTTTAAACTTAGATTATGGGCTTTTAGAGACACTGTACTTTCTTTGTTGTCTTTACTTAGAATTGTTTTTGGGCTGTTGAAAATTTAAAACGTAGTGGTGGTGTATTTCTGTGCTGTCTTTAATTGCTGCAAATTTTCACCCCTCGTTCCCTCCCCTTCCCCCAACTCTTAATTATATGCCCTGTTAAATATGATTGACAGTAGCTAAACACAGGGGGCCAGATATTCAAACTGCGATTAAAATGTGCTCAACAGCAGGAGCAAGCTCAAATCAATTGCGCATATGCGCAAAAGACACGATATGCAAACATGGAGCAGAACAAATTGAGCAAGCAGCCAACGTCTGAATATCGCACTAACTGCGCCATAGCGCAACCAGGAAGGGGAAGCTGAGCAGTAAGGTTGCGCCATAATGCAACAAGGGCAGCCCAGCTGAGCAGTCCAGAGGAGCCATAGCACAAGCACAGCACCACCCCAGCATGACAATGGAAGTGCACAACCAGGGAGGCAGGCTGGGGCCCACCGCCAGCCATGCCACACATGGGCACAGGAACACACTGCAGAACCAACAAGACACCTGCACACCCAAGCAAAGCATCACTGGGGTGGGACGGATGATCTACTGGCCCATGGGGACAAGCCAACAAAGCACAGCAGAGCCATGACGCCCAGCACAACCACTGGCAGGTTGAGTGCCACACACAGGGGTTGACAACCACAGTGCACATCAGCCCCCCATACTCACAGCACACCCTGCACGTGACCCCAAGACACCACCCATGTGCAGTGACTGGCACTGCAGGAAACACCATGCATCCCCCCGGCACATGTCAACCCCGTGCAGCAGAGAAGCATACAAGCCAGACCCACCCTGTGCACCCAGCAGTGGGTGGCAGCAGATGGCAAGACCAACAGAAAGTCACTGCCATGCTGTAGATACCTCCCCATGCACACACACGCACACACACACACACACACACACACACACACACACACACACACACACACACATACATACCCAGGACCATACCACCCCAGATGGCATGCACAACACTGCAACTGAGCAACCATAGCCAGCTGCAAATCAGAGACAAACACAGTATTCATAACAAAATATAAATGTATTATAAAAATGTAAATCACAAAACAATCAACACCATAACTACTTACAAGGGGGGGTAGGGGTACAAGGTAGGGGTGGGCAAGGGGTAGGGATGAACAACTTGGAGAGGGAAGGCAGGGTGGGAGAGATGGGTGAAGTGGGAAGGGGAATCTGGCCTAAGGCCCAGCAGTCTGGTCCTCCTCCACCTGGTGCTGCTGTGCCTGGCGATGCCTCCTCCACAGGCCATGTCACTGGATGTCCCTGAGGATAGCCTGGTTGTCCAAGGACACTTGCGTCAGCCCATGCAGTTCCCGCTGTATCCTCCTGAGAACACTGAGGCCTAGGAAAATGGGAACACAGTCAATGGCTGTGACTGACCACAACCCTGAACACCACCCAACCTGCAAGCCATATAGCCCAATGTCCCGCACCTGTGATGGCATGCACCCACCCACAGTGAACATGCACATGGCCATCACAAACAGGCGGCACCAGATATGTGCACCACTGCACACACACACTGCCCATGTCCATCACAGCACAAACAAGGCTGTCAAGTGATGTGGCAATGTGGTGCGATGCCAGTTACACAGCCATGTGCCCAGTGCATGCATGGGCCACCAGTGATGCACACACAGACGTGCAGTGACACTGGACAGTGATGAATGTTGCCTGTGTCATGCATGGCTGTGTTGTGCATGGCTGGTGGTCATGCCCACCCCCTCCAGCATGCAATAGCATCCATGATGTAATGATACTCACATTCCGCAAGAAGGTGTGTCTGCTGCTGCTGCTGCCACTGTTGTTGTGGCCCACCTCCTGTTGCACCACCGACTGGCACCAGGGCCCTGTCACAGCCCTCCTCAGCATGTGCCTGCATCCTCACATCCCGGCCTGTGGGAGACATATGTTGATAAAAACATCAGTGTGACTCCAAAGCTGACTGCCCCCTGCCCCAGTGAGAGTGCCTGCCCACACATCCAGACCCATGCATCTCACACCTGCACACACTGACACAGCCAACCATGTCAGAGCCATCACCTATGCACATCCACCAAAACACACTCACACCCCTACAGAGAATACAGGTGCATGGACGGTACACCCACCTGGCCTAGGCACCATGCCCCTCCTGGCATGTGACCATAGCCACTCATGCAGCTCAGACTCCCTCCTGCGGAGGTCACGGTATCTGTGCCAGCACTGCTCAGCAGACTGGCACTGCCCAGTGACCCCCCACCAGGTCACTGGCCACTTGCAGCCAGACCTGGGTCCTAGCCATGGTGAGGGGCACCTCACCATACAGTGCTCCATAGTGGGGCTCCACCAGGGCCACCAAGTTGGCCACCTCCACGGGGCTCCATTGCACTGCCCTCCTGCGTGCCATGCTACCAAGTTTACAGCAGGCAATATGGCGCCCCGCTGCATGGCAACCCCACGTGGAGATGTTGCGCAATAGACCACCATTGGTTCCAATCACGCTGTTTGAACAGTGCTATCAGTCTGCATAGCACTGTCATCAGACAGCGCAATAGGGCCATACACATGGCAGCCGAACAGCGCCAGGGGGCAAAGGTCAGACACCAGGTCAGGGGTCTATGAAGCAAGGCCAAGCACAGCGCCATCTGATGTATACACATCCTGTGCGACTGACCACCTGCGTGCCAGTGCCACAGTGGACTATTGCGCAGTAGTGCCACAGTGCCATATAGTGCCCAGTGCTGTAGCGCCACTGGCACAATGGTGGCCATGGCCTGAATTGCCGATTGCGCACAGCACGTCATCAGCGTGGCAGACGCCTGCATAAGCTACCTGGGAATGCGCAATGCAGTGTACCGCACAGTCACAGATCTGCGCTATTGGCTCAGCTGGATCAACTGTCTTGTGAAAAGCGCAATAGCACGATATTCAGCCGACACATGCAAATCATCTGATCAGCCATTCAAAGGCGCAGTGGCACGATTTGCATCTCATTACAGTTGCTCCTCTCCTAATTTGCATGCATTGCGCTATAAAAGTGCGACAGTGGGCTGTGCTGGACAGAGTCGGTTACTGCAGGTGAGAGGTGAGTTGCATGCTGTGGGATGTTCTGGACAATGGGCATGGGATAATGCTGTAGACTGCACAGTGACAGGTGTCCACTTACACCCATACAGATCGCCATGACCGAGCAGAGACAAGGTGAGGGTGAGGATGGTGGGTGAAGGAGGAGGCCCAACTTCACCACGGCAGAGACTGAGGCCCTCTTCCAGGCCTACCTGGAGGATGAGGCACTACTGTGTGGAAGCCAGGGCACTCCTCAGACCCATGCGGCTGCATGGGAGGGGGTAGCCCGGGCAGTGAACCTGCACGGAAGCCACCAGTGCTCCATGCAGGAATGCAAGAAAAGACTGGGACAGACCGCAGGAGGGTGAAGGAGAAGGTGGCAGCCCTCAGGGCGGTACGCGCTGGCACTGGCAGGGGCCAGCCAGCGGTGGTGGAGCTGACCCCGGCTGAGGACCGACTGGCTGCAACTATGCAGTGCAGTGCTATTGAGGGCGTACCAGGAGGTGTATTCCAGACAGGTGGAAGCCCATCACTGCATGGCATGACATGGTGGTGGTGTTGGGGGGGGAGGAAGGTTGTTCACATGCACTCACATGTCCTCTCTTTCTGTTGCAGATCCTGTTCATCTTCAGGAGATGGTGGTGGTGGGACCAGGCAGTGAGGATGACCTGCTGGACATGGAGGAGGGTCCATCCACCTCTGTCACCAGCCAGTATGCACACCAGCATGCACTCTGGGCTGCCAACTCTGGTGTCGGTGATTCGGTGTGGGGTGCACAGCCTGTGTCTCAGCAGTCTGGCATGCAAGCATGCCATCACACTGTGACTGTGGCTGTAGCACGTACCTGCACCATTGATGATGCAAGGACTGCAATGGGCAGTGACATGTGTGTGTCCCAGGACGGACACACAGCAGGCCATCACGTGCCCCTGGGCCTTGCTGGTTCCAACTTGTGCGCCAGCATGTCGGCACAGTCCCAAGCTGTGCCTGTCAGCACAGGTGGGGCAGCACCGGTGGCTGTGCAGGTGTCTGGCACTGTTGCAGCCTCAGCGGTGGAACGAGTGGACTCTGTGGCACAGCGGTTGGAGGGGCAGCAGCAGCAGTCACCCACCAGGTATGGGGTACAGTGTCCAGCGGTGGCACATGCCCGCCTCCCTGTGATACGCCCATTCCTGGTCCTGGTGAACAGCGCCCACCCTTGAGGGGTGTTGTGCATCAGGACCTACAACACCCTGGGGGACAGGCTGCCGTTGTGGCACAGTACCCATTGGACGAACACACCCGCCTGCTGCGGGAATCAGTACAGCAGCAGAGGTGGGTTGCAATGTCCGTGGAGGCACTGTGTGTGGCTGTGGAGTGGCACAGCAGGGATTTTGCTCTGGACCGTGCAGAGATGGTCCACATGCGGATGGATGTGACCGCCGCCATTGACAGGCTGACCCAGGCAGTGGTCTCTGTCGTGGACGCATTGGGCACACAGTCAGGTGACCCTGTACCGCACACTCTACACAGTTCACGCTCCACTCCCCGTTCCCGGCGTTATGCGACACCAGGCCTCGTCGATGCCGGATTCTGCTGTGGCATCCTGAGCACCCCTGGTGCAGGTGTGTTCGGCATGCTGCAGACCCCTGTGCGGGCAAGGTCGCGCTTTGGCGAGTGGGACCCCTGTGGTCCAACAGTGCCACCCCATGTGGCCCCTGCTCAGCCTGCCCAGTGTTGTTGGGTCACGGCGGAGCCACCCACACCTCCGTGGTGGCCATGGGACAGTGCTACATGACTGACCTGTCTCCCAGTGCGGGCCCTGTCTGGTGCTGCCCTGTGTGCAATGTGTGTCATGGTGGACAGTGCACTGCTGGGTGCTCTGCTCAACACGCCGACACACGGGCCACCTGCACACCCTCCCAACTGTTGCCCACAGGTGCATGTGCATGATGATGCTTGCATTGTACTGTACACCAAGGTGCAAGGGTGCCCAGCATCTGACACACGTACTTGGACAGTACAGGTGGTGCGGGTGGTCGGTGGTGCTGTGTGTTAGCAATGTCGGTTCTGCTGTGCTGTGCATCTGCCCATGTACGCTCTGTGCCTGGTGTGTGTGTGTCCATTTGAGTGCTCACCCCTCCCTGATGGTGTGTTTGTATGCCTGGACCCTTCCACTCCCCTGGCCATCCTGCACCCCTGGTGTGTTACCCTGTGTGCCTGTGGTTTGCGCATGGACAGTGTTGGTTGCACATGTCCGCTTGACTTACCTGTGTTGTGCATAGTGCTCCTCTGTGATGGTGTCCCGGTGCAGCTGGGCCTGCTGGATCAGTCGGGGGTCCCGCCGTCCTGGGGGGGCTGCTCATCGACATCAACACTGGCGCCACTGGCGTCCCCATCGCTGTCCCCCTCTTCAACCTGTACGGCTATCCCACAGTCCTTGGCCATGTTGTGCAGGATGCAACAGGCCAGGAATATCCCACAGGCCTTTGGGGGGCTGTACTGTAGGGCACCGCCGGAGGTGTCTAGGCATCGGAAGCGTGCCTTGAGCATCCCAAACACCTGCTGTATGATGTTGCGTGTGGCAGCATGTGCCTCATTATAGCGTTTCTGCGATGGGGTCATGGGGCGCCGGTACGGTGTGAGCAGCCAGGGACGGAGTGGGTACCCGCTGTCACCTGTGTGGAGATAGTGAAGATCAGTGTCATGTTCAGGTCCATTTTGCCCATATCCCTGTGTGCCACTACCATGGCACCTGTGGCATTCCCACCCTTGTCCCAAGTTTGCATTCCATACATGCGTACTCACCCACTAGATGGCCTGTGGGGATGTCCCCACTCTCAAATCGATGGCACAGTGCAGACTGATGCCATATGAAGGCATCATGTGCTCCACCAGGGTGTGTGGCACAGACATTGATTATTCGCCCAGCGGCATCACACACCACCTGGCAGTTGACACTGGAGTATCCCTTTCGGTTCCTACACGCTGCCCCATCGGGGCCAGGTGGTGTGCGAATGGCCACATGGGTGCAGTCTATGGCTCCTAGCATGCAAGGCATACGTGCTACCCTGTGGAACTCCCACATGTTTGCTGTATGCTCTGCTGTGGTGCTGGGGAAATGGATGTGCTCCGCAGCATGTGGCAGCAGTGCACTGAGGAATTGGGTGAGGATGCGTGATGTGGCCAACTGTGTGATGCCTGTGGTGTCCCCTGTCAGCCTCTGGAAGGTGCCCATGGCGAGCAGGCACATGCAGGCTGTCACCTTGGTCTCCACTGACAGAGCGTGACTCCATCGTGAGGGTGCCTGCATCACATCACTGCACAGCTCACAAAGCCGCCTCAGTATTGCCCTGTTCAGGCGGTACCGGCCCACGATCTCTATATCTGTATACAGCTCATAGCTGATGTGGGCACGGTACTGCCTGTTAGGGGCGTACTGCTGACGGGCCCTTCCACGGCCTCATCCCCCTGCAGCTTGCATTCTCACCCCCCTCATTACAGCTTCCATGTGGAAGCTGGCACCGTCCATCTCCCCTGGCTTTTTGCCCCCGCTAGTGCTGCTGTGTTACCCCGCTGTCCTGACTGCTACTTCCACTGCACCGGCACCCCACTGGCCTCTGCAGCCTATGGCCCACAATGCTTGCCTTGTCTGCCCTAGCCTGTCACTGTCTGTCTGTCTGTCTGCGTTCTCTCTCTACCCCACTTGACATCCTTGTAGCATTCTTATGCCGCTTCCTTGAGCCTTTTTATTTTGGCTCATTTCCACTAGTGCGCAATTTCCAGCAGTTCGATTTGCTAATGCGCAAGTCTTTGAATTTTGCATTGGCTCTTTATGCATGGCTCCACCCGCGTCAGTTGCGCATGCCTTCCTTTGCATTGCGCTGTTGCTCAGCATGTTTTCGGTGGCGCAACTGCCTCCTGCTGAATATCGCAGAATGGTGCACTTTTGGTCTTGCGCAGGCGCAACCCTTTTGAATATCCCACCCAGGGTATATTAAGGGATGTGAAGTAGGAGGGGCATAATGGGGAAGAAGCTCACCCTCAGCCCGACAAGTGTTTTGACTCATTTATTTATTTATTGCTTTCTTTTTTTTTTTCTAAAGAAAATTATCTGAGGATCAGTGGCAGGATTTTTAGGACAGTAAATTAATAAAAAGGGAACTAGGAGAGCTTCAGTAGCAGACAAGTAGTGGAATAGCAGTATGAATTGCAGTATAATGTGGGGTGGTGCAATGCAGTGGCTGTGGGGCAGCCATATTCAGGCAGACCTTCTGGACACGGAGGTGCTGCCCTATCTGCATGCATCTTTCTGGACTGTGGGATGAGGTAGCCAGACTCAGAGCGAAGTAAACTGGGTCAGGAGTACCATCACCCCTATCCAGAGACCACCCAGTCCAATGCAACTGCCTCAAAGGATGCCGAGAATGAAGAGCACTTAGATGACAGTGGGCTCAGGGAGGGTTAGAGCGGTCAGGCAGAGGCACATCCCAGAATGTATTCCATTCAAGAACTCATATGCCACACTGGCAAATGAGGACAACCAAGTAGAGGTACCAAGAGAAGTGGAAGGAAAGGATGTGGAGGTTAGCCAAGTAGGTGACCTCAGCGGGGAAAGCAGTGGACCCCAGAGGAGGAGGAAGCAGATCCTGGTGGGGGACTCCATCATAAGAGGGATCCAGCTAGGAACACAGGAGGGGGAGGACAGGGAGGTGAGGTGCCTACCAGGTGCTATGGCATGGAGGGATGGAAGGAAGATCCTGGGGATCACTGGGAAGGCAAGACGGAAGGGTGAGCTGGATGTCATTATCCACCTAGGTACTATGACCTGGCAAATGGGGAGTCAAAGGAAGTTCAGGAAGAGTTTAAGAAATTGGGAAGGGGTCACAAGCAAGTAGCTACTTCTGTCACTTTCTCAGAAGTACTTCCTGCGAGAGGCAAGGGAGAGCATAGGAGTGCATGCACCAGGAACTTTAACTCATGGTTGAAGAACTGATGCTGTGAGGAAGGGTTTGGATTCAATGGTGACTGGGGACCCATCTGGAGGGATGGAGGTTTGTTCAATCCTGACGGCCTGCATCCATCCTGGAGGGGAATCCAAGCACTCAATGATAAGTTTAAATGCTACACTGAGAAGCATTTAAACTAGCAAAGGGGGGTGGCAGGCCAGCAAGGAGGGTACCTACTTGCTCACCCCCCACAGCTAGCAGTGGAATCAGTGAACCAAAGGAGTGGCTATCTCTGCAAAGCAGTGTGCAAAAGATGGAGATTAATGCCCAAGAGGTGGAAAGGCAGAAAAGGGGCAAAATTCAGCAGAAGGGCAGACAGCAAGGAGAACCAGGGATAAAGGACAACCAAGGAAGGGGCTGGAGTAGAACAGTGAAACAGTCTAGGGAGGTCAAATCATGGAAAGACATGTTTGCAAATGCCAGGAGCCTTAGCAACAAGATGGAAGATCTGGAGGCTGTCATGGTGCAGTCAGACCTGGACATTGTGGCCATCACTGAAACCTGGTGTAATGATAACCATGACTGGGAGATGGCCGTACCTGGCTACAACATATTCAGAAGAGACAGAGCAGGCAGGAAGGGAGGAGGAGTGGCACTGTATGTGAAAAATGACATAAGGGCCATAGAGATCCAGGAGGAACAAAATGGGGGAGAGATACTGTGGGTTAAGCTGGAAAGGAAAATGGGGACAGCCATCTGCACAGGTGTGGTCTATAGACCACCAGCCCAGGAGGAAGAAACAGATAGGGAGTTGATGCTAGCCATCCAAAGGATGGCAGACAAGGGTGAGGTAGTACTGCTTTGAGACTTCAATATTCAGATGTGGACTGGACCATCCCAGCAGCAGCATTAACTAGGAGCAGATTTATCCTGACTCCTTCAGGGTGCCTTCCTCAAGCAACTGGTCATGGAACCAACCCAGCAGAAGGCAATACTGACCTTGTGCTCACAAACAGGGACAGTGTGATGGGGGTAACAGTGGGGGAGCACCTGGGAACAGTGACCACCAGTCATTGTGGTTTGAAATCACAGAAAGAGCAGAACCAAACCACACAAAAACACGTATCCTGGATTTTAGGGGGGCAGACTTTGGGAAAATGGGGAGATACTTGAAAGAGGCATTAAGGGGAATGGGACAGGAATCAGGGGTTGAGGAACGGTGGGCAGTATTTAAAATGGGGATTACAAGAACAACAGAATTATGCATTAAGCAGGTTAGCAAGAGGAAAAGGAAGAGGAGACCATTATGGTTTTCCAAAGAGGTAGCAAAGAAAGTGAAAGCCAAAAAGATTGCATTCAGGCAATACAAAAAGACACAGGCAGAAGGGGATAGGGAGAAGTACCAGGAGAAGCAAAGGGAGGCAGGGAGGTCAGTAAGGGAAGCCAAAGCTCAGACAGAAGAACACATTGCAAAATCAGTGGGTAGAGGGGACAAAACCTTTTACAGGTACATAAGTGAAAAAAGAAAGACAAAGGGAGGGATAGTGAGACTGAAGGGGGAGGATGGGGGCCGCGTGGAGGATGACAACAGTAAGGCTGACATATTGAACAAGTATTTCTGCTCAGTCTTTACTGAGGAAGAGGAGGGTAATGGGTCTGAAGGGAGTACAAGAGGTGAGAATGGTGCAGAAATGGACACAAGTCCCTTTACACGAGAAAAGGTCCTGAAGGAACTGGAAGTAATAAGAGTTGATAAAGCAATGGGGCCAGATGGGTGCACCCCAAGGTCTTTAAGGAACTAAGAGAGGTGGTGGCTGAACCTCTGGCTATCCTGTTTAGCGATCACTGGAAACAAGGGAGGTACCCAAAGACTGGAGGACAGCAGATGTAGTCCCGTTATACAAAAGTGGAACAAAGAGGAAGCAGGAACTACAGACCAGTCAGCCCCACCCTCGGTAGTGGGGAAGATTATGGAAGCACTACTGAAGGAGAGATTGTGGAACATCTGGTTGTCAATGGACTACAGGACCCAAGGCAGCATGGTTTCACCAGGGGAGATCATGTCAGACCAACCTCGTTGAATTTTTGACTGGGTGACTAGGGAGGTGGATCAGGAGAGGGCAGTGGACATGGCCCATCTGGACTTCAGCAAGGGCTTTGACACTGTGCCACATAGAAGACTATTACACAAACTGGGGAATATGGGTGTGGGCAGGACAGTAGTATGGTGGGTAGGTAACTGGCTGGGTGGCAGGACACAGAGGGTGGTGGTAAATGGCTGTCACTCCACAGAGGGAAGAGTGACCAGTGGGGTACCACAGGGATCAGTGCTGGGACCTGTCCTATTCAAAATCTTCATCAGTGACATTGCGCAGGACCTACAAGGCAGAATTTCACTGTTCGCTGATGACACAAAGCTCTGTAACAGAGTAGACACACCAGAGGGTGTAGACAGAATGAGAAGGGACCTGCAGAAACTTGAAGAATGGTCAGGGGTTTGGCAGTTGAAATTCAATGCAAGGAAGTGCAAGATAATGCATATGGGGCACAAAAACCCTGGCACAATATATCAGTTGGGGGTGAGGATATAGCATGCACCAAGCAGGAAAGGGATCTTGGGGTTATCATCTCTGATGACCTCAAGGTAGGGAAACAGTGTGACAAAGCAGCAGGTAAAGCAAATAGGATGCTGGGATGTATAAGCAGGGCATTACCAGCAGGAAAAGGGAGGTCATAATTCGCTATACAAGACACTAGTGAGGCCCACCTGGAGTACAGGTACAGTTCTGGAGACCATACCTACGTAAGGCATGACAGAGGTGAGAGAAGGTTCAGAGGAGGGCAAAAAAGATGGTGCATGGATTGCATCACAAGTCCTATGAAGACAGGTTGAAGGAACTGAACATGTACTCCCTGGAGGAGAGGAGGGAGAGAGGGCATATGATAGAGACATACAAGTATCTTACAGGGAGGAACAGGGTGCAGGAATACACTATTTTTAAGTGAAAAAGATGTTCCAGGACTAGAGGGCATAAAATGAAGTTGGAGGGAGGACGAACAGAGGAAACATGAGGAAGAATTTCTTCACAGAACGGGTGGTGGACAAGTGGAGCACCCTGCCAGAGGAAGTGGTGGGGGCTGAAACAATCACGGGATTTAAGAATGCATGGGATAGACATAAAGGAATTCTGGAGGTCAGGGGTAAGGGGCAGCAAACTTCTAGGAAAATATAAACTGAACTTACAAGCTCAAATGAGCAGACTGGGTGGGCCATAGGCCCTTATCTGCCAACACTGTCTATGTATCTATGTATCTATGTAGGGCTTAATTCAGGGGAAGCAGTATGTTTTTTCTTCTTCTTTTTCTTCCTACCATCTTTATTTTCTGGTAAAGGTAGGCAGTGTGTTGAAGTGTCAGATTCTACCTCTTTGCTATCAGTCTCTCTTCAGTTTTTATGTAGGGTGAGAATCTCAAATTTGTTTGTAGTGAGAACTACAGGGGTTTGAGTAGCCCAAAGTCTTGCACTCTGCCTCCTGGCCAGTTTGGCCCATTCTGTTGAGGGGGGAGGGGGCATCTCTTGAGTAGCTGAAGGGTCATTTAAGAGAGGTGTAGGAAACTGCTGTATGTATGGGGGTGATGTAGAAGCAGGACCAGGAGCCTGGGTTTGGGGTGGGGGGTAGGGATTGGAGGAAAGGTGTCCTGATCGTCTGATCTCTCTCCTGATCCTGGCCAGGAGCCTCATATGGACTTTGTCCTGTAGTCTCCTCATTTGGGGTAGCACTAGATCTAAATAATTTTGTTTGTTGGTTCCTGAGAAGTCACTGTGTTCTGGGCATTTTGGATCAGGACATCTTGATCAAAACCTCCTGTATGGTTATGGGAGACCCAGGGACATTTTTGGAATATGTGTTCCACAGTATCACAAAGATTACATTTTGCAATGTTAGTAAAGGCTGTACTAATGTTATTAAATTCACCACATAAGATGCAACTTAGTTTTGTCACATGCACTTGCCAGGTGAAAGCGAGCTCCACGTTTGTGACACACCTTCAGTTGGCCAGGGTAAAAACAAATACCTCAGTCTTTCCCAATAAAAAAGTTATCGGGGATGTGTTGCACACCCTCTTCAGTTTGCAGTAATCTGATATAAAAATGTCATCCACCAGTCCAAAATTCTTCTGAATCAATGATAGGTTCAGAGGGGCCCCAGAATTGTGCATTTCTTTTGTAACCAATGGTTGATATCACTGACACTGACTCCCTCATTTCTAAACATGACAGTGATTCTCTTTGTAAGAGGCATAGTTAATGGGATTGCAATAAGGGGGGTCCATACTGGTAAATATTTTAACTGGTTGTACTTGACCCAAAACTGTTTCAATCCCTGTGTTGTATGGAAACTGATGTCAAAATGTTCTTCCCCTGAAATATGAATAAGGGCATGAACTTCCCCTGGGGTAAAATGTGGTGATTCTTTAATTAGAGTTCAGCCCACATATTCCCTATCTGGTAAAACATCAAATCCCCCCTCTATAATGCAATCGAACAGCATTTCTTCTTGGTTTAGGATTTGTTCTGTCGAATAATTCGGAGAATTTGGGCCTCCGTGGTGGAGGAGATTTGGCTCCTCGCTCCTGTTCCTCTTCCTTTCAGCGTTAGAACTTGCAATGCTGTGGAGTTGTTCCTGTTCTTGATCCTCAACCAGCTCCTTTTCTGGGATTCCCTGCTGAGCATTCCCATCCTTTTGTCTCATCCTCTCAAGGTTCTGTTCAACTACCTCCGGGTGACAGACAATTTTGTTGTTTTGTTGCTGGACTTGTTGTAAGGGACCCAGTGGTTTTTCAACATTTAAATTCTGGGGGCCTACTGTAATCTGTGAGTCAGGTACTGAGCCATAAAAACAAAAGGTGATTGTGATGTTTTAGACCTAGCACCCTCAGTAACATTGCTGTCAACCAGTATAGTAGGGATATTAAAAGGATGACTTACCCCCGGTTGGTCATGCTTACTGATTTTTTCAGGTTTTTGCTGTACAGATGTCATGCTTCAATTTTCAGTTGATAACTCACTGCATTCTGTTTGAGCGGGGTTATCTGTAAAGTCATAGGTGTCATCAGTTACCCAGATACCTTGCGCATCCTGCATCCATCCCGCTCGCAGAAGTGCTTTATAAGGAGTCCGGTCCAGTTCTGTCTCATGGGGAGAAGCAATCATAAAAGCTTCTTTAATTCTGTCCTGGGTAGTAGGTGTAGAAACATAGTTAATGGGCCTAGCTTAGCCTTTTCCCCATTTCACCTTGGTGGTAGTACTGTCTTCAATTTTTCTCCTTTTGGTTTCTTGAGTTCATAAATCCATCAGTCCCCTCTGCCGGGTGCGTTCCATATTTGAGCTCTCAACTACTAGCTGTTTGCTCCTAATGCTGGTATTTCCTTCTAGCACACTATCCTCTACTCTTGCATCAGGTTCAGTTGTATCCATAGTAGCGGGCTACAAGCCCTTCAATATTTCATCAGAGTCCACGAATTCTGTTACATCAATATGACTTAAAGCTCGCTCAGATATATTCTGGCTATCACCCAGTTCCATTTCCTCAGGTTCATGTGTCATAAGGGAGCATGTGTGTCCTGCGAGCTACTCCTTCCTTGCATTACTGTTCTCCTCTGATTCCTCCATCCTCCAACACGGGAACAGCGCCCCCTACTGACAAGAGTAGGGGAATTTTTTATTGAAAAAGAAAAACAATATATCAATCCAAAAAAAACACATAGTAATAAATCAATTTACAGAAATAAGGGATCACGTATAATTTTTAAACAAAATTTCATTTCACACCAGTTTCAAATGAGACATACGCATGGGAAAAGAAACAGCAGTGACCTCCAACAAAACAACAGAGATTTGAGATTATAACCAAAAAATACAGTTCCACAAAATTCTAAACTTTGGTACAGTAAGGAGCGTTTGCACCAAATCCTTCTGTTTAGTAACTGCATCCACAATTTGTTTTATTAATATCTGAGTTGGAATAAGTAAATGTTGAATGGAGTATTGACATCTTGCTTGCCACAAATAGAATTTAATGCAAGCAAACAATAAATTCAAAGTCCTAGGATGATAATGTGACAAAAGTCCAGTATAATCCCTCAAAACCAAACTTTCATAGGTAATATGGGTTGCTAAACCCCAGCACCACATAGTGGCCAAGTCAATCCAAAACTATTTAGTATATGCACACTAAAAAAAAATGTTCCATTGTTTCTTCCAAACCATTGCACTCAAGTCTAATACATTGACACTCTAATAGGGGCTTATGCTTAAGGTTCCCCTTAACCCCTAACAGCCCATGACAACATAGCCACTGTATATCCCACATCTTATCCAGGATATGTTTATCAACAAGTGTATGTAATGCATTTCCTAATTTTGTAGGTACACGTTTAGGAAAATCTAGCTGAGAAGCAGAATTTCTCCTCATGATATCAAAATATAGGGGTTTTCGCTGAAGATATAATAAATGCTCCTTAGTAATCCCCCACTGCTTCAATTTTCTTATAGCGGCTATAGCAAAATCTGGAACAACCAAAGAGGCCTGTAAATTAGGTATAGTATCCACCCATTTCTGTGAAAAAGGCTGGAACAACAAATTTGTCCATGCATCCCATATGTGTTCATGCTCCATTGGTTCTGGTAATATGGTTTTAAAGAAAAATGAAAAATAAAAGACCAAAGGATGTATCATCCCAAGCCCACCTTTTTTAACAGATAAAAAAGTAAAATCTATTTTAACCTGATTAAGCCGACTCCCCCACAACATGGGCAAAAATATACTAAATAATCTTGTTTCCAAGGTACCCAGTATGGGGAAAACAGTGTGCACATATAAAAAAATAGGGTGCAGAAATTTATTTATAATCAGAACCCTCTTAGTTTTGGAAAGAGCCCATGCCTTCCAAATTTGAAACTTCTGCTCACCCACCCTTATTTTCTCTTCCCAATTAATGTAGTCCAAAGGCCCATTACCAAAATGACAACCAAGAATCCTAATGGTGTCAGTACAGATAACAATTTGCCCTACCCTGGACCCATGTACTCCACCACCCACATAAACCCCAGTGCTCTTAGTATAGTTTAGTGCTGTACCTGCAAGACTGGCATACCCATCCAAAACCCATAAAGCTGTTGTGCCAGAGACTGGGTCCTGAACTACAACCACTAAATCATCAGCATAAACTGTCAACTTTTGAGGTTCCAAAAATGGTGATGGAGACAGACCTTGTATAACACCATTGTGGAGAATTTCCCATACAATAGGATCCAATATAAATGTATATAATAGGGGACTGAGTGGACAACCCTGCCTCACTCCTCTCTGTAAGGATAGTGCTTCTCCTATAACTCCATTGACTGTAGGTAACAACGATGCCTTTTGATATAAAAGATTAATCCAAGACCTGAATTCAAAAGGTAACCCATATTTTTCAAGAACTTGCAAAAGAAAAGCATGAGACACCCTGTCAAAGGCTTTTGTCTGATCCAAAGCCAGCAAATAACCTGACAATCTCCCTTGCCTACTGAATTCACAAACATTACGTAAAAAAGCCAGGTTTTGCTGAATTTTCCTCCCTGGAATAGAGCAAGTCTGGTCTGGGTGAATCAATTTAACAGCCACCTTTTGTAATCCGTGACATAAAATAGCAGAAAATAATTTGTTGTCAGTGTTTACTAAACTTATAGGCCCCCAATTAACCAGATCCGTTTTAACCCCTTTTAAATAAATAAATAAGCAAAGCAGTGGAAACATCACTAGGCATCTGCCCTCTGTTCAGAATTTCATTAAAGACATTGCACAAAATCTCACATAAATCATCTACATGGGATTTGTAAAGTTCATTAGTAAGACCATCTACACCTGGTGAGACACCCAAAGCTAAACTAGCAATCTTGTGCTCTATTTCCTCTCTAGAAATAGGTTTAATCAAATGTCTACTGTGTGCCACAGATGGTGCTGGCACTGCACATGTAATAATATCCTGCCACAGTACGAGTGTAGTAAATGGTGTTCCCTGATGTTCCTGTAAAAATTCTCTAACAATTTCCAACATTTCAATGTTAGAATTTTTCAAAATCCCTGCTGTATTCATAAGACCCACCATTAATTTTGTATCTAGCCTATGTCTACAAGCAGAAAAGGGGTCAGCCAAAGGTGTCCGTACAGTGCCATACTGCATTTCTGCCTGCAAGGACACTGAACGATCATATTGATAACGTCTCATATGATTTTTGATAATATCGAGCTGTTTCTTAATACGGACTTCAGAAACGTTTGGTAAAGAAGTTAATTTTTAGTATTGGTTATGGAAATCCAAATATTTTAAATATTCAGTATTACTTTTACCCTTCCCAAAGGAAATAAATAAATGCCTAATATCAAGTTTCGTATCCACCCACCATTGTGCCCAAGAATCATAAAACACCTTTGTAGATTTTCTGGCAAAAAAAAAGGGAATTCAATTTATTTTGTACTTCTAGATCTTGTAGCAAAGAAGAATTCAATTTCTACCTCGAGGCAAAAGCTGGAAACCGAGTCGGAAAACAGGACATATCAATAGTACAAAACAGAACTAAATGATCTGAGAATTCACAAGGTCTTACAGTAAATTTATGAGGAAAAAGAAATTGGACAAAAAAACAAAATCTATTGTAGTGTGAAACGCACTACGCCTATAGGTGGCCCCAGCATCCTGGTAAAGTTCCTTATAAACATCTTTCAGAAAAGCTAACAACTACACCTTTTGTAAAGCATGTGAATCACAATACACCTTTTGTTGTACTTGATCCATAAGCCTAACATCTAAGCTACAATTCATGTTATCCCCCCCCCCCCAAATTTACTGCTTCTGGGTAAATAAATAAGGTTGGATACTATGAAATAAGTCAATCCTTAATGATTTGACCTGAGGTGCATATGTATTAATAAGTTGGAGACGGAACCCCTGATAAATACAGTCCAACAAAAGAGCCATCCCTGGATGTATATCAACTAATTGTGTAACCTGAAGAGAGGTTTTGTTAAACAATATACCTAACCCATCCGCTGCATCCTCCCCATAAGACCAAAAGGTAGGCCCTTTAGGCTATAATTTAGTAGCATGTCGAAGATCAGCTAAGCAATTAAATCTTGTTTCCTGCAAAAAAATATCATCAACATTCAAAGTAAGGCAGTAATGTAGGCATGCCATCCTTTTTTTATAATTTTTTATACTGTATGTATTTAAGGAAACAAGTTTAATGCTAGCCATGAGGTGTGGAAAGAAACGGTCAGTCTAATGATTTCTGAACATCATTTTTGTGTTTTTTCCCTTTTTTCTTCTTTACTTTGTCTACTCCCCCATCATCCTCATACTCCATGTCAGAAACTAAACCAGACTGTATGGATACATCAGACTCTGAACCACCCTACTGGTCCTGAAGTACTTGAAAAGAATTATCAAGAGCAATGTCTACAGGCTGGCTGTTTTGTTTACATGAAGCCTGGGTTACCTGTCTTGGGTGAGGGGTTTGGAATTCTGCTATAGAAGAAGGAGGTGGCATGAAATCCTGCCTTTTAGAGGTTGTAGGGATGGGGGCTCTAAATTTACATCCACTGACCCTGGAGGAAGAACCTTGGGGACAGTATCAGTAAAAGATTCCCTGAAATCCTGTCCTGAGGCCTTAGTAGTCCCTGAAAACTCTGGGTCAGTAGCAGAAGTAGATGGGGGGGGGGAGTGGGGCCTGTGCCAGACTTAGAAGCCTTGAGATTTGGGCCTGCATGGGGCATGTCTCTGCTCTGATGCCTACCTTGTGCAGAATTGATTAAATCTTCTTTATTTAGTCCCCCCTGTTTGTTTTGTCCTGCCCAGCGGCACTGGTGATAGGCATGGCACTGTCCATCACAAAGGTTACAATGGAAAATGTTTCTACATATCCCACTGTCACGATCAAGTTCACCACATAAGGCACATTTTACCTTGTCACAGGCACTGCTAGGTGTCTTATGCTGCTACATTTATAGCAGACCTTAGGTTGCCCAGGATAGAAACAGACACCCCTGTCTTTACCCAAAAAGAAGCTATTGGGTATATGAAGAACTTCATTCCCTAGAATATGAAGTTTAACTTTAAACTTCCAACTTCCAGTCCAAATACTCTCCCCATCAATAATCGCTTCCGGAGGCCCCAACTCTGTGCATTTGTATTCCAACCAAAAATATATATCTCCCACATTTACCCTCTCATTTCTAAACATAATATTAACCACTTTATAGAGGGGTTTTGTAATGGGGATAGTCCAGAAGGGCAAACATAAAGGCTGTGTTTTGCAGTTCTCATAACGATGCCAGAATTTATCTAAACCAGCAAATGTTTTAAAGTTAATGTCAAAATTATCTTTGCCTCTAATATTTATTAAGGCATATATCTCATTAGCTTGATAATTCATTGAATCCTTCAGTAGCTGTCGGGCGACATAAAGTCTATTTGGATGTTCTTTGAGTCCCCCGTGATATCGCAGGCGGACAGCATTACACCTGGGTGCTTGCTCAAGCCTGTTATTTTGAAATAAATCAGAATACCTAGACCCAAGATGTCGCTGCTCCTGAGGTGGAGATATTGGGGGAAACATCTCTGTGAGTCATCAGGCAAGTCAGTTTCAATGGGAGCTGTAAAAGTATCAGAAAGCCTCCTGCCCTGAGGAGCTGTATCAGAGGCTAAAACAGATTCCTGACCTGTCTGTGAATCCATGGGGGCCCCCAATCCAGTCGATTCAGTCAGCTTCAGGGTCAAAGAAAAAGTTTCCCAGTTCGATCCACTTGCCATCCCGCAATATCCAACCTGCATCTGTCAGCGTACTGTCTTTAGACCACTCACGGCATTGATAGGAGTCTTTTAGTGAAGTTTCCTTCCGTATTCCAGCGGCAAGCATGTAAATGGGGTGAGTCATTTTATTAGAATTTGACAAGTCCACGCCACTCACCGATGCCTTCAAAGGAGAAAATATAGGTATTGTAGAATCTTTAGTTGACACATCTTGAGCTGCAGTCTGATCGTGCATTTTAGAGGTATCCTGTAGTAGTGGGGATACTGACAGTTGAACAAAAACACCTTCGCTCGAGTATCCTGTTGCATGGCGTTCACCATGCAAATCACCAACAGACTCAAAAGGTGCACCCAACACACTTGCATTGTCCCCTATATCTGCCATAACATGGGGAATGAGCTCGGACTGCACATCAGCTTTGACCTGTTGCTCCATCGATGGCTCAGAGGCATGTGCCATGCAACACAGCAGCAGGACCCCATACCTGTGAGTAGAGGAATTTCCCCGCTGCCCTAGCCAAATTTCCCCCCATTCACTAAAAATACCACCAACAGCTTAATCTGGTTCAAGGTTAGCTGGCATTCACCTGTTTCCCCCTCCCCCAGGTTGTGCCTGAAAATAGGTAGAATTTGTCTAGTGCACCTACCTGGTTAACAAAAACTAAAAAAATAAATAAATAGCCACATATAATTGGTATCATTAATTGACATAGCTACATAAAATAGCACACTCCCTCAATTTGTAGCACCCATCCCCCACTGCCCTGATACACAGTGCACAGTTTATCTGAATGGAATTTGTTCTGGATGGATCAGTTGTTTTTCTCTCTCTCACAGGGTTACCCATCCCACACAACTAATCTATTATATCCCTCCTATGCAAATTTCTTTCCCCTACTTGTAACTGCCTTTAACTTCTTCCCCCTACTCACTTTTTGGCAGCTACTACATATTGCACTTTCATTGAATTGCCTGCTGTGTACTCAACATTTTGTATATATCATAAAAATACTTCTCAATCAAAAATGCTCTGTTTTGGTGGCCCAGTGGTGCTGAGGGTTGAGGTGCTGGACGCCACACCTCGTGCCACACTGGAGACCCCCGTTAGGGAATGAGCGCAGGTCACTGGGATTCAGCAGGAGGAGAAGGATTGAGCATCTGGAGGACAGTTCTCCTTCTCCAGAGAGGGTTTTCTTTGGCAGTCAGTGCTAGTCTGGCCCCTAGCAGAGGCTGGAGGCTGGCACACCAATGCTGCAAGATGGGGGGGTCAGGAGTGGTGCAGACGCTTGATGGCAGTGTGCACAGGAGCATGCACTGCACCATTGCAAGTGTTATTGCACGTGCCACCCCAGCAACAAGAAACACAAGGAAAAATTGCCCACAGCGGATAAAGCTGGAGCTCACAGGCCTCGCACCCAGCCAGCCACAGCACAAGAAACTTGATCTGGTCTTGGAGAGGAGGGCCCCCCCCCCGAACCCACCAAAGGGTAAGCCCTGGAGCCACAACACTGCTGGCTGGTGGACACCAGGTTGATGAGGCTGGGGCTCCCCCAGACTGTGAGGCCTGTGGGGGCAGGTGTATAAATAATCACTTAAAAAAAAGTTGCTCTGTTTCCTGTTCTTAATTCTCTGTATTATATCCTAATTCCATTGTATCTGTGAATTGTATCATTGATTGTAATTTGATGTATTCCCATTCCCCCCACCCTCAGGATACATGTGGAAATGAGCAATGTTGCTCAGTGTGCCTTTCCTGCTGCAACTTTTAAATAAATAAATAAAATTAATAAATACAGGTTATTCTGCTGCCACCGTACTCTAACCATGTCTCGTGTGTATAAACAGAAAACCCTCTCCCACTTATCCCCAACTTTCTTTCACCACAGCTAAGGCTGGAGAGTGCAGTGCTAGTAATACATGTCATGTTTGATAATAACAAATAGTGACTTACTTTCACTATACAGAATGCATGGAAATAATATTAGTAACAAATATAAAGGCAAAACTGTATCAGCCATATGATTTCCCCAAAAAAGAAAAAGCTAAACAGAAAACATATGGAACTGTACATAAAATGTTATGTTACTGCAGGTAATTGTGATAATTATGTTAGTGCAAGTAAATAAAACAGATTTTATTTAATATATCCCACTTTCTATTACCCATATACTACTTTCTGTTTTCACTTTTGGCTGTTCTTTTTTCCATCATTCCAACGTACCAAATAATGGGATTGAGTTTAGTGTAATTTTGTTTGTGATACATTAAAATTATGATGGAGCATGAATAGCCTTGTAGTAATAACAACATAAACTTTGGACTGAATACCCTAAAATAATGGAGTTTGCCTACTAGAAGGCAGACCAGGTTGTCCTGTTGGCATCACCCAATGGCCCCTTACAAGTAAGTAAAGGAAAAGAGAAAGACGGGGGGAGAGTTGGGGAAAAAGACTAATGGCTAAGAAAGGGAGGGGCTAACAAAGGTGGTGAATCACAGAATGACATCATGAAAGGGGAAGGGACAGGACATGAGAGACACAGAGGGGATAGGTCAAGGACAGGAGGGAAGAGGTCAGAAGTAACTCCTTTTAAGGGGCTACACAAGGGGATTCATTCTCCTTTGCTGCTACTCGTACAAAGTTTTCACGGTGGATGGCATCTGACATCATTGCCACATGGTACACATCAGGCCACAGCCATGACAGACTCTCCACAAATCTCCTGAATAGTTAAGGGGAGGATGGGAGAGTGAGGATTTATTGGTTATGGAACTGAGGAGGATGGTTTAGTTAGCACTCGACTGGGCAAGGGTGGATCCCCTGAGATGGGGAAACAAGAAACGTGAAAGCCAGGTAGCTCGGTCTGGCCTAGACCCAAGTGCTTGGCGTGTGATGTCATTGCACATGGGGTGACCTGGCCAAAGGAAGGGATCAGGAAAAAGAAATGAGGAGGATGGATGAGCTAACATGAGAGTGTAGGATCAGTTTTAATGAGGTACCAGGATAGTGCAGGATTATTTTATGCTGAGCACTCAAATGAGGGACTGTGGGTAATGCTGCGGGGGCAGAGCAACCACAAGAAGACTATGATCTGACTGGCAGCCATGGTTGCTCTAGTGGGAGGCCTGTTGGGAGGAATCTGTGGTGCCAGCAAGAACACAATACTAGAACCATGGCAGAGGCTCTTGCTAGGACAGGCCGCGCTCATAGGGACTGGGAGCTAGGATGCAGTGGTTCGTCGGCACCACACAGGAGGTGCAAGAAGGGGGTGCAACTGAAACCATGGCTGGGGGGGGCTATTTAAAGACAGCCCAGCAGGGATGCACACTGACAGTTAGCAGTGTAGCAGGGAGGGGATCACCCAGAGCAGGAGGGAAGGAAAAGGAGAGGACTGATGGGAAATTACGGCATGGGTGGATCCCTGGGAGAGCAAGGCGGGCAGGCCAGCAAGTACAAGGGCAGACAACAGGGGTGAATCACAAAAATAATAAAGAAAAACAAAGGAAGCCACATGGAATGAAGAAAGGGGGGTCCTGAAATCACCTAAATTTACCAGGCAGAAAAGGGCCAGTAGATAAGGAAACATCAGCAGAGAGAGGAGGAGGTCTTTGAGTAACCAACATTAATGGTATTCCCTCCTTTTTTTTTTCTTTCTCAGTTTTTTCCCAAATTTCTTTAGGGCTACAGCTGACATGGTGCTGAGGAAGACCAAGCCCACCAGAGAGGATGCCTACAATGCTATATTGGAGTTGGCGGATCAAGCGAGCAAAGTATGGGAACTAGTGGAGGGTATGGAACTAGGAAGGCCAGGGAAGATGCAAAAGATGGAGAGAGGCAGGGAAGGAAGGGGAAAAAGGCCCCCGATGAGGCCAGCTACCCCAGAGAGACCAATCCCGGACCTGGCAAGACCAGCCGAACTGGCTGACCCAGGGCAACCTCATCCTGGTTCACCCATTCTGCCTCTCCTACAGTCTAAGCCCATACCACCTCTGACACTAGTGCTAGCCCTGATGTTTGTGCTACAGCCCAGTCTCCTACCCGCTCCAACTCTGCCTGAGCCTCAGATACCGGAACAGCCAACAGTGAGGCCAGTGGGCCTGGCCACAGTGGAATTGTCACTGCCAGGGCCAGCCCCCATGCCAGCAGCAGCCACACAAACAGGTAATCCGGGAGTGAGTGTGGGGGACAGCATAAAAGAATATGTGGAACAAATTATTAGCTCCTTAGGGTCTGGTGGTTTGGGACAGCTGGAAAAAGCCTTGTCAGATATTACAGCAGGACAATGTGGGTCAGGAGTGGTGGAAAAACTGACAGAAGGTGCGGGAATAGGGAGGAGGTCAAGGGAAATTGGTTCCCCAGGAATAAGGATAGGAGAGCATGTATCATTAGCCATATAAGAAATGATATGGAAATGGGAATATTTTGATATATTTTCACTGGTAAGTAGAGAAGCAGTGACAAAATATGATGAGAAGGAGAGCATAGAGAAGAGTGAGCTGACCACGGTGGTGGTACTGCTGGGAAAAAAGGAGGAGGAGGACAAGTTTACTAAGGGGAAGATGTGGGCTGATTTGTTTGTAGGCTTCGCCACATACTCAGTGACAGTCATGGAGAAAAAAACAGAATTAGGGATACCCCTCATTACATATTTCCTTGATCATTAGGAGAGAAAAATCCAGGGGAGGTTTTGTGTGGCTGTATAATGATGAATTTTTCAGGCAACGGATGGCAACTTATGGGGTTGTCCGATGGGATATGAAGCAGCTGAATCTGTTGACAGATTATGTCACAGATCAATCCACACTGGAGGGAGAGGGAAACAGGAGAGCCACCCTAATACAAAAATGTTGCTGGGGATATAATAGGGCATTCTGTTCATGGCCACAATGCAGATTCTGGCACGACTGTCTGAGTGTGGTGGGAGCCACCCTGCTTCTAAGTGTCAGACGAATAAGTCCTTTTGGGGTGGGGGATGGAGTATAGGGGTCAGACATGGGGCAGAGGCACCAGAAGAAGGGGTTATAGTGTGATGGGGTAGGGCTACTGACATTTTAGGCAGAGATCAAAGGGAGCCAAAAGGGGTGCATGGGGGGGCCGCTGCACAGGGGGGGAAGGGTAGGTCAGGGCAGGGGGAGACAATCAGGAGTACAGTATTGGTAGGCTATTTCCCACGAGCAAGGACCCCCATTAAGGCAGATGCATTGGCAAGCCAGCTAAGAGGCTACCCTGACAGGGTGGCAGTGGAGCGACTCATAGAGGATTTCAAGAGAGGTTTCAGTTTACAATGTCAGGGCCCCAGAGAAAGCCTGGGGGGAAAAAAACTTGGGTTCAGTAAAAGGGAAGAAGAAATTTTGAGGAAGAAGATTCAAAAGGAGAAGGATGCCAGGAGGGTAGAGGGACCATTCAAGGACCCATTCTTATGAGGCTTGAGGGTGTCCCTCTTAGGTTTGGTACCCAAGAAGCAGCTTGGGGAATACAGGGTCATTCATCATTTGTCATACCCGGAAGGGGAATCAGTCAATGACTATATCAGTGAAAAGAACAGCAAGGTGTCTTATGCCACATTAGAAGAAGCAGTACAAATTATCAGAGCCACCACAGAGGCAGGACTAGCCAAAACAGACACAGAATCAGTATTTAGATTACTGCCGGTATGGCCAAAGGATTTGGACCTGCTAAGTTACAAGCTGGACGGGCAGTATTATTTTGACAAGGCCATGCCTATGAGGTGTTCCATAGCCTGTGCCACATTTGAGCTATTTGGCACACTTCTACAGTGGATTTTTCAGCAAAAAATGTGGTACAAGGCGATCATACATTATCTGGATGATTTCTTACTCATCGGGAATGGGAAACAGGAAGCAGAATGTATGCTTTCCTGTTTTCAAGATATGTGTCATGAATTAGGGGTTCTGCTGGCTCTGGACAGGATGGAAGGTCCAATCAGAACTATAAAGTTATTGGGGATAGAGATCAACACATGAGCTCAGATGTTCTGCTTGCCAGATAACAAGATAAAGCGATTAAGGGAACTGTTAGGGGTGCACTTGAACAGAAGGAGGGTTCAACTGCAACAAGTACAACAGCTATTGGGGAACCTCAATTTTGCTTACAGAGTGATAGGCCCAGTGTGAACTTTTACCAGGCACCTGGCCAGGGCAACAAGGGGAGCAGCCAGACTGCACCATTGGGTTGACATCAGTAGGGGAGTAAAAGACGACTTGCAGGTGTGGAGCACATTCCTATGGAATTTCAATGGGAAGTCCTTTTGGAAAGAGGAATGGGTGTACAACACAGACTTAGAATTGTACACAGATGCAACAAAGGGCTGAGCATGGGGGTATATTTTCAGGGTGAATAGTTCTCAGAGCCATGGCCAGAGGAATGGACTAACAGGGGTTTGACTAAGGACATTACACTACTAGAGATCACACCGATCTGGGTCAGCACCTTATTGTTGTGGGAAGAATTTCATAATCAAAACGTGACCTTCTTGTGTGACAACAGGGCAGCATTGGGCATCCTCAGCAATAGAGGGGCAACATCAGAATCAGTACTGAGGGTTTTCCATCAGTTGGTATTACAAGGCTTGCATTTAAACATGCTTTTAAAGCTAGGCACATTGACGAGGTGCAGAATACCTTAACTGACAGCCTTTCCCATCTTCAGCTGGACATGTTTTGGGCCATTGCCCCAAAGGCAGAGGGACACAAAACACTGATTCCATTGGACATATGGGACATTGGCTGGAAGGAGCAGAATTGCTGTTTCACAACTCCTTGGTGCCCAGGACCTTGAGGACATATGAAGGGGCTTGATGGACATTCCAAGCATTCCAGGAATTGCACTTCATGGCGTTAAGTAGGCTGGTCACAGATGAGCAGATTGGGAAGTTTATAGTACACCAGTGGGAGAAGGGGTTAGCCCACATCACGATGGGAGTTAGGTTGGCTGGGTCCAGCATGCTATGCAACTTAAGAGGTTGGTGAGACCCGACCAAAAGCATGTTCATTAAATGAATATTGTAAGGCGGGGGATGTCTGAAGCAGAGGGTCAACAATGAGAGGACACGGGTCTTGGGACAATTGTTGGGCAGGCTGATAGGGGTGTTACCCAAAATATGCAAAACAGCAGATGAAGCTATTCTATTTCAGCCCATATACTCAGTAAAGTTCTTTGGGGCTCTGAGGGTGAGTGAGGCAGAAGGTCACTGGAGAAGAGATGACAGCAAGGGGTTGGAATGGGAATATGTAACTTGGGGGACAAGCCAGCTTCAACTATTGATCAAGAAGTCCAAGACGGACCAAGAAGAAAATGGTTGTGGGGTGACTTTGAGGCAGCACAGCAATTTGGTAACCTGTCCGGTGCATGCGTTGTGGGCTTACGCTGCAACAAAGCACAATTAGAGGTGGGCAAAGTGGCCAAAATTTGCTCTGCAAAGCAATTCACGGAGTAATGCAGAATCCATGAAGTAATCCACAACGCGAAGTGGAGTACTTCATATCATAATGAGGAACTCGAAGTCCATTGATAATGATGTTGCATTACTCTGTCTTCCCCCAACCACTTCTGCACCAATTTTAATGCGAAGTACATAGAAATCAATGTACTTCGCATCACTTTGCCTTGTTATTGAGCTCCACGGTGAATTTTGCAGTGATTCATGGGATTGCAGGTCACATGGGCTCTAGATTGTTCTGCACAGCCTCATTTCTGTGTAGTGCATGTGTATTGGTAGATGGAGTAAGTTTCCTCACAGCTCTGAAATTCAAATACTCTAAAAGCTGTTAAAAATGCCTTTTTGAGCCTTTATTTTTGTTCAAAATTTAGTACATCGATTGTAGGAAACCCTCCTGTGCTTATACCATGGAGTGTTTATTATTTGTGTGTGGATTTTGAATGTTAATTTAGAACATTCAGTCTGTGTACTAACAGCCACTTGAAGCATGCTTTGGGGGAGGGGAGTATCTGTGGTAGAGGTAGGTTAAAACTGGGAGAAAAATGCCATCTTTCTGTTTTGGTTATATGTTTCTTGTAAAACTGCGATAATGTATACACAGTAATATTTTCAATAATTCTTGACATTTTTTTGCTGATTGTTGTGGTGCAGCAGTGCATAATTTCAGTTTGTTTAAAAGATTTGGTTATGTTACTGAAGTTTTCAATGTTATGCATTATTTGTAGTGTGTGTGTGAGTGTGTGTGTGATGCATGCCATCAAATCAGACACATTTTATTGTGCCACAGAGTAATTGCAGCAGTGTGAACCTGCTATCCACTGCACCTGCATGATTTTGTACTGCTTTGTGGTATCTTGGTTTTGGACTGTTACTGCAGTGCACTGCACCCAGCCCTCCAACTGGCAAAAGGTATTCTATGCCAGATTGGATCTTGACTTGTGAGCACTGGTTAAGGTGTTGTGACTTTACGTCTGCATCTCTTCTTGATTGCACAGTGCAATCTTAATCTGTCTGTGCTTTTGCATCTGTTTAGTGCCCAATCTCCATCTGTAAACCACAGTTGTTTTTTTTTGGCTTCACAGCCACCAGCCCAGACTAAAAGTTCCGAAATCTAAATTTGTTTAGAATTTTCTTGGTGATCGCCAAAAATGCCTCCAAAGAGATGTACAAGCAACGCTGTTTCTGGCCATGGCACTGCTGCCAGTGGCAAGATTTTCCATGGGTGTGGTAATACGCAGAAGTGCATAACTGATGTCAGTAAAGGGATTTCTCCATCAATGTTTTTTACAGAGCAATCTGAAGCTTCTCTCATAGTTGGAGGAGATGAGGTTGTCCCAGCTGGTGGTGTTAGTGTGGTTTCTGCTGGCATGAGTATTGCTGCCTCAAGTTCCACTTCTGGCCAGTTAACCATTTCAAAAAATATAGTTGAGTCTAAAGCTGCGGCTGACAGTGTAGATTGTGTCATACTCCCCATTAACATCCCCACAGTAGTTGAAGATGATTCTGATCCTGCAACGATAACTCACAATGTCACATTTCTTCCAGCACTGTTGAGGTCATGCCTTTGCCTTCCAATAATTCAAAGTGCGGCCCAAAAATATCGGGTGTTGATGATGATGATGATGATGATGCTGTGTTTGGAACATGTTCTCTACATGACAGCATCCAAGCTGAAAATGTAGATGTGGATGATGTTGATGAATATGATAATGATGTCAGTGACCCCTGTTGGGAACCAGAGAAAAAGAAAGTCAAGGAGGCTGAGTCTAGGTCTGTTGACGTTAATCCCCCCCCTCAAAAATGTTGTGATTTAGTGGTTCCTGTTGATGATAATGATGATGACCCAGAAATAATCATAGCTAGTCGTGGTGGTCAGTTGGAGTCCAAGTGTGTCCAGCCTGAAATATCATGCAGCACACCCCACATTTCAGGGGTTAAAAAAACAGTGTCCAATAAACAGCATCAGGGACATGTTAAAAGTAAGGAATCACAATCTCTTGTTTGGGATTTTTTTGTCCAAGATGCAAATGATGAGTCAGTTGCAATCTACCAGCTTTGCCATGTGTGTGTGAGTTGAGGTAAAAAGGGGAGTCATCTGGGCATGGGGGGCCAGTAAACACATCTTAATAACAGGCACATGGCACTGTGGACCCAGCACCAGATGGCAGCTAATGCCATAGTGGGGTGTTCACCCTCATCATGAACCTTACTGAGCATGTTATCCCCTTCCATGAGTGTAAGACCAAGTAGAAATGTCTGCAATAGCAATGAAATAACACCAGAGGATTACTACAGGCATGATGAGGGGAAGGATTATGATTTAGAAATCTTGTCAAGTGGTGGTCAGAGTAGCAGTGGTGGTGATCAATGCAGTCTATCTAGTGCAAGTGGTAAATCAACCCCTGTATGTAAAATGGGGAAAATGACTTCATTTGTGGACTTGTCACCTGTGCACCCCTCTTCATCACATGTCCACATCCCACCCCAGCCATTCACAGAGCTGAGCCATTTGTCACACCCCATGCAAAATGTGAAAGTCAGCCCATGCTGGAGAGTGTTTTAGCATGTAACCTCCTGCCTGCCTGCCTGAAGCATGTGACCTACACTGTGTAAGCCATGTGATGTGTGTGGGCTGCCTGTGAATTCTCACGCTGCCTTAAAGTGGAATAAGACAGAGTGCACAACGCAAAGTCATAATTACAATGCAAAGTAGCAAAGTGAGGGTTTGAAATGGGCACTTCACGACCACTTCACAGGTGGAATTTTACTTGGCTGCATCTCTAGGCACAATAAACAGAGTCAACTATTTACACATGAGGATGAGAAAGGAGTCACAGCCTATCAGATCATAGCCATCCTTAAAAAGGGCATGGAATTTGTGGATGAAGATCCAATAAGGTATTCGTCCTACTCCTTTAGAATTGGAATAGCGTCACAGGTGACTGCAGATGGGGGATGCATAGGGCAGTTACAGGAGCTAGAATGATGGTAATCCGAGTGTTAGTAGAGATACATATGACCTGTTAAGGAATAATTTGATTAACCATCTTTCTCTTGCTTTCCAGGTTCACAAGTGCATAACTATGTATGTATTTATTAAGGGAAGGAGACCAGGGAGAGGGGAAGGTGAGGGGTTGGGAGGATCTCGGAGAGATACATTTTGGCTAATTGATCATTTTGTTGCCTTACTAGGACACAGTCACCGCACAGAAATTTGGATATGCAGACATTCCTATATTTACTGGGTAGAGAGGAAAACCACAAGGAAAACAGTGGGAAAACAACTGTACCAGGATATCAGACTGTGTAGACTAACCTGGAAAGGCATTCAGGGGATGCAATTAGCATAACCACTACCCAAGCTGTGGGAGATGAGGGAATGATGCCCCATGTTGGATCTGATCATGGTGCATCTGGGGGAATAACATTGGGTCCAGGCTATGACTGGACATTTTCTTGCAAATAAAACATGACCTGGGAAAAAATTAAACGGTGGCCTTCGGTAACCTTGGTGTGGTCTGATACATTACCATGAAGGGTGTGGAGGAATGAACACAACCATGTTGCTACTGAGAGGGCCAGGAGGAAAATGAATAGGAGGATAGGTATGCTATTCTGAGCTATGGGGGGTTGGGTTACACTGAGGGAAGTGGAGGAATGGATGGATGGATTTTATTAGGCAGATTGGGTTCACCTCTCTGATCTAGGGATAGACATGTTCAATACGAAACCATGGGATGCATTGAGGCTTGGCAGAGGCAAGAGGGGAAATGAAGGAAGGGGAATGCCTGTCACCCAACACAAGCTGGATACAGGCTGTGGGGAAAATATATTTAAAAAGAGGCTAAGGTGGGGAAGAGGGGTGGGGAGAGGGAGTTTTGAATAAACTAGACAAGAAGGATAGAAACATCAAAAGTTAGAAAAGTGGTAAAGATCTACCTGTGTACCACTAAGAAGAATAGAAGAGTCACCCAGGTTTACACATGGAAGACAAGAAGAAGAAAGGAGAAGAAAAGGGTGATGTATAATTAATATTGAAGTTATAAAGAAAGAAATGAATGGGGAAGGCTAACATGTGAATAACGACAATGCTGAATGGTTGATTTAATGGCAACTATGAAGCTGGAAATGTACAGGAATTTTTGTAAATAAATTAATTGCCAATCTGAGCACCACCAAGAACTAGATGTGTGTCTTTTTGGGAGGGGGAAATCTGGGACAAAAGTGCTGTTTTTGGGATCACTTGTTGTTTATGCTGTCTTTTTAGCAAACATGCAGTGCTGTTTCAGTTGTTTCTTCTACATTAGTTGCCCATATACTTATATCCTGGCATATATTCTGCCAGGATGATAAATTAACGTATGCCTTTACATTTTTTGGTTTGTTAAATTTTTATTTAATATTTTACACATAACTTTTATATGGCAACTTAGATTTCTTTTCATCTTAACATAGTTTCTTTTCACTTTCATTTCTATTAACCCCCCACCTCCACATTTCTGGCCACTTATTTTCCTATATATTCATTTTGTTTGTTGGTCTTATCTATAGGCTACTTATTACCTTTATGGGATGAGATAGGATCAGATTCTGAAGTTCCATTATTTTATTACTCTCTAGTGAGCTAGTTAAATATTTTTGCTATAGTCTGTTTGACTTCTACATCTTTCCATGAAAAATTATTTATTTTGCTGAGACAGAAATGATATTAAAATTACAAAACATTTTCAATACTCACAATGCTTTTTTGAGTTGATCTTGTTCTAGTTGATATTAATACTGTCTGTTGGACCAAGTTGTTAATTTTGGTACTATTATGCCTTTGCAATGGGTCCAGTTCTATTCCTCCTTAGCCATTTGACACATTATATACATATATGTATATATATATATATATATATATATATATATATATATATATATTAGAGGCAAAAACTCAGTTTAATGTGTTAGTTAGGTTGTTCCACACTGACAAAGTGAGGAAATTTGGTGTTAGTTGAAAGCCCCCTTGACCCCCCACATCCCTAGCGGCATCGGGGTACATTAGGGTTGTTGGCCATAACTCTAACCCCATCACATGTAAAGAAGCAGAGGTGTAGGAGAATGGGGTGAGAGTTAGGGACTGACAATCCCATGCACACCCTGATGCTGGTTGGGGGTGTGGAAGCCCAAGCGGCTTTCAACCCTAACACCAATTTCTCACTTTGTCAGTGTGGAACAGTACTAACTAATGCATTAAATGGATTTTTTGGCCTCTAATTTCCCTTCTCTTTAGAATGATAATGAGAAATAGTGAATATAATGCAGCAGTGGGAGAGTGGGGCCCTTTGGGCCCCGCACTCCCGCCACATGATGTCTTGTCACATAGTGACATTGTACCCGCAAATGCAAATGATAATGCACATGGTGACGCAAAGCGAAACAGAAAGAGAAACAGTAGTGTAGACAGAAAAGTTAAAAACAACTCAAAAGGAAGCGAAAATGAAAACGCAAATGGTAACGCAAATGGTGGCGTAGACGTGAATGTTAAGTGAAACAGGAATGGAACCGCAAGCGGAAACAGTAATGGTAACAGCAATGGAAGTGACAGGCTGGTTTTCCCCAAAAACTGCATAGAGAAAGACAGTGAGTACAAAGAATGTATGGATAATAATGGTTCTCGGAGCAGGAAAATGAAGGGTTGGAATACTAAATTGCTTATATCTCAGGAACCGTATGACGTAGAAAAAAAAATGTAAAAGTCATATGATTTATGACTTTCCTGTCTAGTTTTGTACTTAGTCACCATTAGGGGGCTAAGCACTTTTCCAACGAAAAGTCAGTATCTCGCACCATTTCTGAGATACGGGCCCTGAAAGGCGCAGCGAATGCCGTAATGCTATCCTATGGGGAAAAAGAGAAGTTCAGAGTGCCATAACTTTGGCGTCCTGTAATATTTTTTCACCAAACTACAAACAGGCACATCTGTGGGATATTGGCTGTGTTCCCCTCCTAATTTCAGCCCAAAAGACCAAACCGTTATTGTGCAGCAGGGCGCCAAAGGATTCCTGTAATGCATTGGAATCCGTAATGTAATCCTATGAGAAAAAGCGTCAACTTTGGAGTGCCATAACTTTGCGCCATGTAATATTTCTTCAACAAAACATTGAAAGGCACATCTGTAAGATGTCGGCTGCATTTCCTCCAAATTTTAGGCCAAAACACCAAACTGTTCTTTTGCAGCAGAGTGCCAAAGAATTGCTGTCATTTTCCCACAGCCTAGAAAAGTACTGTTGAAGTTTGCAAAAGCTTTCGCAAAGTCATTCGACAGTGTCGCAAGTGCGACAGTACTTTGCGAAATTTGAAAAACATATTTCTGGGGTGTTTTACCCTAAAATAAAGACATGGCTAGCATTCTCAGGGTCCGACAAGGTGAATACAAAAAGAATTAGGTTGCTAGAGGGTCCCAATTTTAAATGCCAAGCATTTTTCTGATCACTAACTGAAAACAAAATGGTGGATTTATGACAGTAAAAGGGCCGTTTGCGAAAGTAAAAACCGCATTTGCGACACTGTCAAACTTTTTGTTAACTTTGCCCATTGACTTAAAATGGGAACTTGTTTTTTGAATAACTTTTGAACCGCTTAATATTTTTTTCATGAAATCTTCAAAAGGCACATCGGGGACCCCGGCATAACGTTTCCTGAAGATTTCGGACCAGTCATGCAAACCATGCGACCTGTAGAGATGACAGTAAAATTCCAGAAAAGCGTAAACTTACACGCAGTTTGAGCTTAATAACTCCGCAGTCGTAGAAGTGACCAGTACGAAACTTGGCAGATCCCAAAGCATATGGATTTGGATCGTGTATTCCAAATTTTAGGCAAATCCTTCAAACATTTGCAAAGTTATTAAAGTGCAAAATTTTGGGTTTAACATGTAAATGGCTCCTCAACCCTAACTATAGTGGCAGTACTGTACACTATAATTATATATATATATATATATATATATATATATATATACACACACATACATATACATATATATATATACACATATATATATATATATATATATATATATATATATTCATGGGTATATAAAATGAACATTTATGATCCAGCATACTTTATGTTTCTCTCCATACATGGTGCCAATAATATATTCCTCTAACTATATGTGTTAACCTTTTATTTTCACTGTTTTCCTGTCCACCCCCTTTCCTTTTGTATGCTGTTTCTCTCTACTGCTTTCTTCTTTATTTCTGGGCTTGGATCATTCCTTAATTGGGTTTGGAAACTTAGTCAGAATGATTAATATTTTCATTATTCAAATTTGAAAGTAAATTAATAATTTTACTTAGTCTGTTTGGCTTATGTGTTTCTACATACCCATGAGAGATACATACACTCAAATAAAACTGAGAGGCTGCAATGTGTTATTTAAATAAACTAGACATAAACTAAACTAAACATAAACCAAACATATTTTTTGGTACATTTTATGCCATGTTTTTCTGTTGAGAGAGAATTTTACTTATATTAAAATATGTTAATAGGATCCTTCAAATCCAAACTTAGAGAGCTATTCCACTCCTCCTGTGTCTGTGATTGCTTATATCCTTCCTCCCTTCCCCCTGCTCTCCTTACACCCCCTACTTTTCCCCACTAGCTTTCACAGACAAAGTCTTTTCCAAAGGCACCCCACCACCCCTCCCTTCCTCCTCCATATCATCTCCCTATCTCTAGCATGCTGTATCTGTATCTGCCTTCTTGAATGGTCCCCCTCATTTCTAAAATGATGGGCTTGTACTTGCTCCTGAGAGTTCTTAAATATATTGCTGCTCTATGTTACTTATTTTACTATTCTAATGTTATATACAGTTTGTTGCTTATCTGCTTGTCAAGACTCAGGGTACAGTTGTCTATCCTCTGTATGTCTTGTACCCAGCTCTGTACCTCATGTATCCACTTGTTTTATTAATTTGTATTGTACAGTTAAATTGTATTTTGACATGGAGCCTTTGCAAGGAAGTCTCTGACTCAAAGGTTTGTAATTCCGATATGTTCAATAAATAACAAATTAAATAAAAATATTATTAGCTATTAAAAGTGTCTTGTATTTGGTACTTTTTTACTGTACCTTTTATACATGGTTGATATTGTGTTAGTGCGTCAATCACTGATGCGCTCTTATAACACACACACTATGAATTGTTTTTAATGATGCAGATTTTCCAATTGATTGTTGGAATGGGGTACTTATGCAGATGTGTTATCAGTAACAGACATTCAGTAAACAAAACTTGTTTCCCATAGAACTCATACTGCTTAAATAGCATTTAAAAAAAAAAAAACTTTAAAAAACACTGCCCTCCCAGAGGAAGCCACATTCAATGGCAATATGTAGGGGCTGTTGACTAGCTTTTTTGTAATGCATTAATAAACTTAAAAAAACAAGTTTTTCAGAGATTGGAGTGTATGCTGTGCCTTTCCGTAGGCACACATTTATAGGTCTCGCAGTCATTTGAAGATGTTGCATTTTAACTTTCAAATGTTGTCCTTTGATTTGAACCAGACCTCAAGTTTGTTGAACTGTTTTTTTGAGGATGTATGTTAGTACCACATGCCTGCTGAGTTGCATATTGAACTCATAAAATGTGTGTGTGGGGGGGCGTGCGTGCGTGTGTGCATGTGTGTATGTCAGAGAAAGAAGAGATAGAGAGAGAGAGAGAGAGAGACAAACAGGCAGACAAAAATTGTTACTGGGATATAGTGTACGACACTTAGTAGAGCTACAGTCATTTAATTATCCCTGTGAGAATACATTGCTAAAAATGACAATATTAATTCATAGCAGAAATTATTTTAAAGCTCCAATAGTATGTTAAATGTGGCTACAAAGACTTAAAATCTCTTGACTTTTCTAAATGTTTTTCCAATTGCATTTTTAAAAAGCTCTCTGATTTAAAAAAACATGATTTTTTGAATGTGTTCAGTTGTAATAGCATCTGTGTGTTTCATGAACAGTTTACATTTGTCTGAGTCTCTGTTACTGTTTTAAGTGTTTATAGTGATCATAAACCACTTTTGCACAATTAATATTTTCAATATCTACATCAGTGATATAGAGGAAGGGCTAAAGGGTTGGGTGGCCCTTTTTGCAGATGATGCAAAAATCTGCAATTGGGTAGACTCCACAGGGGGTGTTGAGGACATGAGGCAAGATCTGAGGGCACTGGAAGGGTGGGCAGAAACCTGGCAACTAAAATTCATTATCAGAAAGTGTGCAGTCATGTACCTGGGGCATAGGAACCCTAGGGCAGGGTACACACTTTGGGGTGAGGAAGTCAGAGTCACAGAGCAGGAGAGGGATCTGGGGATAGTAGTGTCTAGTGACCTCAAGGTGGGAACTAGATATGCTGCAAAATTATATATTTCACCAGTGAAATTCCCGCAAAACTGGCAATTTTGCTGCACAAAATATCTCACGAAGTTCGCCCACTACACAAAATATTTTGCAGGGTGTGATATGTGGAATTTTGCATGAAAAATGGGAAATTTCAACAAAAAAGTGGCAAAAGGTGAATATTGCCATTTTGTGGGCAAAAGGTTGCCTTCCATGGGTGAAATGTTGAATCCCATGGGTGAAATTCCACATTTTGATTCCACAAAACATTTTGTAAAATGGACAAATTTCAGAAATTATTTTGTGTAACAAAATTTGTCAGTTTTGTACATCTCTAGTGGGAACTCAGTGTAGCAGGGAGGTGGGGAGGGCATATGGGATGCTGGCATGTATATGAAGGGAAATCACTAGCAGAAGGAGGGAGGTCCTGATGCCCCTATACCAAGCCATGTTAAGAATGCATTTCAAGTACAGAGTCCATTTCTGGAGGTCATGGCTGTGTAAAAACATAAACATGATAGAAAGGGTTCAGAGAAGAATGACTAAGATGATACAGGGGATGAAGAGCAAACCATACCAACAGAGATGTAGGGAATTGGGGCTCTACACATTGGAGACTTTAAGGGAGAGAGGGGACATGATAGAGACCTTTAAATATGTCAAAGGGATAAACAAAGCAGGCTCAGGGCATTTATTTCACAGGAAGGAAGGAGGGCACTAAACTGAGGGGTTATTGTTTGAGGATGCAGGGGCAAAACTACAGAGGCAATATGAGGGGATGGTTCTTCACTGAGAGGGTGGTGGAAGCATGGAACATATTTACAGAGGAGGTGGTAGAGTCTGAAACAGTGTTGGGTTTCATGTGAGCATGTGACAGGCACATGCACATGGGGTTACAGGGTGGAGGGAAGGGTGCTATCAGAGGGAGGAGGGAGGAATAGTTGGGGGTAGGGGCAGACTAGATTGGCCAAGAGGTCCTTTTCTGCTGTCAGGATTCTATGATTCTATGATTCTGTGAATATTATTGTACACCCATATATAATGTAGATGCTATTATATAAAACATAAGTATTTATAGTAATGCATGAGAAATAGTAGCCCCTCTCCAGTTGCACTGACATCTAGAGAAAGTTAGTGTGAAGGTTGAATTAAATCTCACCTAAATTATTATTTTTTTTCTTGAGATGACATGAAAGGGTTGCAGTTATCCACCTATTCTTAATACAATTCAGTTACTAACAAGAGAAGAAACATGAAAAGGCAGCCTAAGTCTGTTTGTACACCCAGCATTTCAGCAACAAGTCAATTGGCAGACTAAATGGGCCACTGGTCTCCTTCTGATGATATCTTCTATGTTTTTGTTTCTATGTTTCATGTCACCTCTTTGTTCCGTTGGTAAGTTCCACAATGAATCAGTAACATTTTTGCCTATAGTAAAACCTGACTAGCTTAAGCCTCTGCTACTGGCCAGTATCTCTCTCTTTGCAGAAGGCAGTTATTCAAATTCCTGCCTCTCTGGACCAATATTACTTTCTCCAAAGCTGTAAATTTAAATGTATAGACCAGACCTTTTTCCAAAACCTGTACAGCCAATGCATTGTTAGCATTCCTTTCCAAGTGTCAATTTTTGATGGCACTTAAATGTTCACCTATACGTTCCCTAAATTGTCTAATTGTTTTTCCAACATGGAATACTTAACATTCTGTGCATTCTGCTAAATACACAATTGATTCCGTAGCACTGGTTAAAAGATCCCTGATGTCATACTGCTGTAATACATTGGGACTGGAAAAATGCTTTTTTCGTTGCACATTGGAACAGAAATGATAATTTCCACAGGGATTACATCCAGATGGTCTATTATTATTTCTAATTTCTTCTTTTGTATGCAGGCTGTGGGTTAGAGTGTCCCCTAGATTTTTTCCTCTGTGATACACAACTTTTGGACCTTGATCTGTACAAATCTTCAACGTTCTGCCAGTTTGCAAAATATGCCAATGTTTCTGTAGAATTATTTTTACCTCATGGGCCTGTGGGGAGTACATAGTTATAAAACATAACCTGTATAAAGGAAAACGGTCCCTTGTCATCACTACTGTCTACTTACCCCCAACCTGACCCTCCCAATGAGCATCCCTCTTATCCTATACTTATCTCTCGGGGTCAGCCAATATCATCTTCTGTGGACCGAGACATGTACCTCACAGCTGTCTATAATAAATGACGGCTGTGTCATATAGTACTTTGACCATACAACACAGCTCTTATTTACTAAAGACAGCTGTGTTGTATAGTGCAGGCTGCTGCTGTGGTGGCAGTATATTTATTTACTGAAACGCAAGCTTAATTTTGTGGGAGCAGCTCTTCTAACTTGTTAGCAGTATTTTTTGTTTGCACTCTGACTATAGACCATACCACAATACAGCAATGTGATTCAATCAGGGTTCATTACTTTGACAGCGATCAACATTTAAACTTACACTTTTAAATCTCTGATTCTTGCAATGGTTCAGCATCTGCTATGTTTCTTATTTAAAAGAAACTGTTTGTTAAAATGGTTGATAACCAGTGTACAATATTAAATACACTCACAAGCTCATGAAAGGAGGTGGACATACAAGTAAATAACTCATCTCCTTCAAGTCATGCCACTACCACTCAATGCCCATGATTTTGAAGTGTGCAGTCAGCTTTAGTATGTGACAGAAAGTCTTTGCTGTCATAAACTTAAACATACAATGACCTTGACTCTGCTGACACATTTGTGCTGCAGTAAAACACAGTCAAGAGACAGAATAGAGATTCTAATCCACAAGGGTAATAAGCTCTTAACTTGTGAGTATATTTAATGATCATATGCTGGTTATCAATCACTTTAACTGACAGCTTCTTTTAAATGAGAACAGTGTCAGATCAATGCTGAAACTAGCACCAGAATTACAAACATAGGGGCTGTTGATTGAATGATTAGCTTTCCTTCTACAATAAAATAAAGTATAGCATTGTGTAAAGTATGCTGTCAATTTATTTTAGGGTGGTAATGGTGTCTGCGAACATAGCAAGAATCTATTAAGAGCTAAAATAATTAATTCTACAGTATTTATTTATTTATTTAATTCATTTATATTTTATTATTTCTTCTTCTTATCTGACACTGGGATGCCCACCCCCAGTGTTGGAAACTTCCACCATGTGCAGCGCCTGTATTTCTTAACACTGCCAACACTGGGGGGGCCCAATTCCTGTGTTGGCATTTACACACACACACACACCAGCAGTGTAGGACACTGGAGAGACCACCCCTAGAGTCCAAAAATACTCTTATTTCTTTAAAATTTCCCTGAAAAGAAAAAACATCCCACAACGTCTTTATTTTTTTACCTGGAAAAAAGAAAACAGTCCCTTGTGGTCACTGCCATCTCCCTACCCACAACCATCCCTTCCCACTGAGCACCCACCACCCCACCCTTACCCTATACTTAGCTACAGAGGTCGCCGATGTCATCTTCTGTGGACCAGAACACATCTACACTCTTTAATGCCGAACCGCAAACTGATGAATCAAGGTAAGTGCAATATAATGTATTTCAATGGCATTTTCAACTTATGTTGATATATTTGCTATTTTTGATATTTTTTTCACCAAATTTTCATCATAGGCTTTTTGGGGCCCCACCTCATGAACACTGTGACTGTTGTGTCATTACTCTGGTTCAGAAGGTGATTTTGCGTTCTCCGCACTATATCACCTTTTGGAACTGATTAACAAAATGGCAGTGCCAGTGTTTATGAGGTGGAGTCTCAAAAAGCCCATGTTGAAAATCTGGTGAAAAAATTCCTACAAAAAGGCCATATTACAAGTGTACACGGCACAGTTTCTACGCAGGTGCATAACTTCACTAAGTTACAATATTTTGACTCCAGATTTTCAACATACCCATTTTTTCACACCACCTCATGAACAGTACAACTGTCATTTTTCACATCCTGTCTGAAACATATTTTTGCACCTGTGGCATGAAATTGCATCACAGAACAGATTTGAAAATTTTCACCTATGGGGTTTATGAGGTGGGGTCATAAGAAGAATATGTTGAAAGTTTGGGGTCAAAATATTAAAAAAACAAACAATTTATTAAGTAACATTCATTGCATGGATGTCCGTTGCACCATTGGGGAACCCGTTGCCCTACCGTACCAGTGAGCTGAGTTCAGGTGTGAATTCAGTAAGCTAGTTTACTGGGACAAGGCTGATGGGGAAGGTGCTTCAGCATGCAGCAATAGTCACAGACTGAGTAGAAACAGAGCAGTGTTTTGGTGCAGATACCCCACCCTGTGGTGGATCAGGGAACCACACCCACAATGTATCGAGATGTGTATATCGGGTTCTGCTGGGACCATGCACTGCATCATGAATGTCTCCAATATTGTATTTAGTTAATTTTGTGCAGGTGCCGAAGGGACCTGTGCAAATAAGGATACAGTTCAACTATCACAAAAAGAAGGGAAATTGTTTTCAAAAAACTATATTAATGCAGGCATTAGGGTTGTAAAAATGCAAAGCGTACAAAGATCAGACATGAAAAAATATTAGAGATTCGGGTCTCTAAAGTATTGGTGAATCAATGGTGGGGTCTTACTTGGGGTTGTCAACCCTAATGCCTACAGTAGCTTAAAATTAAAAACAAAATCCAAATCTATCACAGATTGTTTGATAAACATACAGATATACCTAAGATATGGGAAATGCTGTCAAACATGGTCCACTGGCTATAGCAAGCTCTTAATGTTAAAATTTTTGTTTGATATTATTTTGTGGCCCTCCCCCTGCTGCTGCTGTGCCCTAGCCATATATATTAGCTCCAAATAGTGCAAGGTGTGAATATCATACAGTGCAGAACCAAAAACAAAACAAAAAATCAAAGGAACAAAACAGTACTCCATCTTCACTACAGCTCCTCTCATAAGCAGCAACACCCAAATAAATTCCTAATATTTGGCACCAAAACCATTCCATTTAAGTAATATCCCTTACAGGAATAATGATATGAAATGTTTTCATGCTGTACACATACAACTACCCAAGTGATATGCATGCTGCAAGTATGATTTAAAGGTTAAATTTGAATCGATTGAATGCATATGGCATGCGTGCAGCACGCAAGTGTGGAAACCATGATTTTTATGTTCAATTGGGAAAGATTGCATGGATGTGGCCTGCGTGCAAAAAAGCAAGTGTTCACTGATAACTGCATACATGAAAGTTAAGTGATTTGCTCAGGATCATACACAAGTGAGATTTGGTAAGATTCAAACCCAGGTCTTCATGCATCCAAGTCTCTTGGCTTGCAGTTCAGTGCCTTTAACCACTATGTCATACAGTCTGCACACGTACAGTATGGTTCACTTGTACGTCAATACATACTGTATCTGAACACATCTGCATGCATGCGGCATCCTTGTAGCCAGTGTATGCTTTTCAATTTTCTTCTCTCCCTCATCTCATTTTCACAGTTGAACTGTAGCAACATACCAACGGAAACACATGTTTTTCCAACTCCCAATACACAGACATACCCACAAAGCCACTTAATTACTTCTATGTGGTTTGTACTCCTACTATTTTTTCTCCATAGTTTTGAATGCTTCCACACAAACAGACTTTAACTTGCAAACGCAAACGTAGTAATAACTTGACACTCACACACCCACCCACAAGGCCATCCCCCCCTGCACACACACATTGTAGAGGGTATAGCCATGCTGCTACAGACAACCCACCAAGTACAGATATAAGTAAACTGTCTCTTACTTGAGTGCTGAGGGCCAGAGGCAGGAGTCTTTAAGAGATGATGTCCATTGGTCAGAGTGCTGGAGCGTACTCCCTTGAAATGAATGGAGTTATTTTCTATTACAATTTAATATGTTACAGTATAATGTTGATTTGGAGAATAATATAGGCCAATGTTCTACTAACAAGGCCCTTGTTAGTTGAGAGGTGGCCTTCATTAATCTCCAACTCTCCCCTAATAATGTATAAAATATTAATTCAAAAATACCTCCATTCATTTCAATGGTGCAAACCCCTGCAGTCTCCTTTGTCCTTTGTCATAATGTTCCTGAGTGTAGGGATGTGGAGGTCAGCTTCAAGGGGTAGTGCATAAGCCAAACTATAGTGGAGCTCCATTAGTCTGTGCATACTATACCACTTAACTGTCCGTGAATGCAAGGGACAGCTTCAGAATGTCTGTAACATCTCTAAAAGGCACAACTTATTTGATTTGACTGAAATGTGATCTGCAAACAAGGAAAATTTCAAATGTATAGGGTTGATCTGTATATACCCCAGAGCAGTGCATCAGACTTGGGGTGAAACCCACCCAGTTACTAACCAGTTTGTTTCCTAGCTGAAGTTGGCCCCCCAAAATAACTTTGTCATGATTTTTATCCCTGGCACCATTCCATTCAATACCCATCCCCTATGGGTCATGGAGCCACCAAAAGGTGAAGAAACATGAAAAAGAAATCATTATTTCAGTCCTTCCTCCTTCCTCAATCCTCCTGTAAAATAATTATTTACTTTTACTTACCCTGCCATATGGCCAGAATCTGCAGCCTAGCATAATATGCCACCAGCCCAGTGTTTAGTCTGCTCCCCCTTTCTCCTTCACCAGAACTGGATGCTAGAACCGATTATCACAGTTCCCTAACATGGTCCATGACTAAGTCACCTCACCATGCGAATCCACCCAACCTGGATTGCTTCCTTCTTGCTTGGTTGCTGCTGTGACTGATGCAACACTGCACTGATTTAGGCCTATGAAGGCCACCTACACCACTGTCACCACTGCTGCTAAGCCTAGCTTTCTGCCTTGAGGGTCTGTGCTGTTTTTTTTGTAAGGTGAGCCTAGTAGAGTAAGTAGGTGGCCTAGTCTTGAGCTAGCTTCTAGCTCACCCTCTGCCCCTTCAGCCACCAGGGGAGATGGAGACTCACTAAGAGCAGAACAACAAAAATATGCTGCCACAACACTGCTATTGAGAGTTCAGTGCTCACTGACTGCTCCGAGCTATAGTGTTTAGCCTGTCTACTCTGTGGTTGGAAAGACAATGTCACACGTGCAAGGCTCACGTGCTTTTTTTTGACTGAAGCTCATCCACATCACATGTGATTGTGCTGCCACTAATAGGTGGAGAGAGTGGACAACACAATACAGACACAGGCAAGTGAGGAGAGCACCTGCAGCATGAGCACACACAGCCCAGGTTGGCACTTACTGTGCAAAAGATTAAATCCAAATTTAATGCCATTATTGCCACACCATAAGAACAACCTAGGCCCAAATATGGGGGAGGGAGGCAACTACACCCCTCTGCCCTACCTAAATCTGAACTCAGCCCAGCAGCAGAGACTGAAATCGGGGATTGCCAGAGCCTGTAAGAGGTAAAGTGTCCTGCACTACAGCCTGACTGTTGTGAGGCACTTCCCACCCCAACCACCCTCCCACCCAGGGTCGGCGCTCCATATATTGCTGCTGGCAGGTCACGTGATGTGACACGTGACCTACCCTCCTTTTTACTAAGTGTCCACTTTCCCATTTGCAGGTTATAGGCACCAACCACTAGGGGTCACTGCACTTTCCACCTAGCTCCTCTCTCTCCTTCCTCCTAGCTACTGCTTCACAGCTGTCCCACTAGAGGTCACTGCAGTTCCCTTGGATTCCTTCTACTACCTACTTTCTGCACTCATCCTTCAGCCTATCTCTAAGCAACTGCTAGTATCAAACCTAGTACCCTTCTCTCTATATTCTACTGACTATCCTCTGAGCCAATGAACCAGGCCAACAACTTCCTCTATTTTTATGCTCTTAACCATACCTCACTCCCTCCTGCCCAGATTTAAAAAATTGGCCCTGTCTACACTCTGTCCCTGAGCTGTGTTCAAACCCAATACCCTTGCAGTCAGAGTCAGCTGCTTTACCTCTGCACCACAGTGCCTACCTACTTTAGTACTACTTTCTAAGCCTCTTAATCACTTACCTACCCAATCTGCTAAAATATAAGTTTATCTCTTCTTCCTGCTGCCTTGAACCCTGCACCCTTGTTTCCAAAGTCCACAGTTCCACCACTCACCTAGAACACCTGCATATTTTTACTGCAGGATTTCATAACTATAAAGAACGCACTAACTCTGTGACACAACTAAAGTGTTATCTAAGTGCTTCCTACAACCCGAACCCAACTCCTGCTGCTACAGCCACTAGTCTAGCTCTCTCCTATTACCCTGATCAAGGCCTGAACTTGGTACTCTATGCACTTCAGGCAATACACCTACCACCACACCATAGCAGCAACTAGACTCTGAGGTGATCTCACTACTATCTCCTCTTTCATCCTAGTCCCCCATTCTTTCCTCACTTCAGCTCCACCAGCCTTCCCAACTATGCACATGCATCCCCTGCTCGCCAGTCTATCTCTTCTCCTCCTCCTCCTTTGCCTTCCATACCCTACTGTCCCTATGAACCCTCAGCCTCACTACTCCAGTGTTCCTACCTACCCTCCTGTCCTCCCTCCTCCTTTACCACTGTTCCTACCCTCCTCCTCCACATCCCATATGCTCCTCTCCACCTCACCCCCTTCCAGACATCACCTGTCCTCCCCACAGCCCCTTGCACTTCTGATCACTCAGGCCTTCTCTGCCTGTGCTGACCTACCCACCCCTTGTGCAACCAAACCCCATTCCTTATTCTATCACTCCCAGCATAAACTCTCCATCTGCCTCCTCTGACCAGAGCACTCTCCTCCTTCTACTCCTAACAGGGAACATACACCCCAACCCAGGCCCTGCCCCTCCCATCCACCCACTCAGCCCACTGGTCTTGAGTAACCTCATGAACATATGCAGCCTGTGAAGAAATTTGATGCCCTACAGTGCTGGGCCTTGGCTCACCAACCAGACATCATAGCCCTGGTTGAAACCTGGCTGTCCAAATCAACTCCGGACTCATTTGTCTCCTCCCAGGCTATACCTTATACCGGGAGGACCGAGTAAGCAACGAGGGAGGCTGTGCAATCTACACCAGGGACACAATCCGGGACAGGCACTCCCCACCCCTGCCTCATAAATGGGGCCCAGGCCCTACCCTCAGACTCACCCCAGACCCTCTAGGGAGCCCTGTCTATCTCACCACAGCCTACATTCCCCCAAAGAACCAGCACCCAGCCCTGATATCTTTAACGGACTACCTGGCCACCCTCCACCATAAGGCAGAACAAATCCCAGTGGGGGACCTTAATGTAAATTGGCTCAGCAGCTCCTCATCCACCACCAGAGACTCATTTGCCGCCCAAGATCTGACACAACTCGTCACCCAGCCCACAAGACTTAACCCTAAGAGTGGTACCAGCACCCTGCTGGATGTTATTATAGCTAACCGACCCCATAAAATCCAAAACATCCAGGTCCTCCCAGACTCCCTGAGTGACCACTCCCCTATCCTATTCCACTGGGTAGCCCCCAATCCCAAACCCAAAGCCCAGACCACCCTCCACAGGCACCTCGGCCCTGGTGGGCTGAAGAAACTTAAGGCACTCCTCACCCAGATAGACTGGTCCCCCATTCAGCACGCAACCAACATTGATACTGCCCTCACCTTTTTCACTCACACCTTCAACATGGCCTGTGATCTCTTTCCACCCTTAACCAAAACCCAGTCCAAAAAACAGAATGCACTCTGGGTTAGCCCGGCCCTCCTACAATTACTTAGAAACCGGGATAACCTCTGGCACCTTGCCACTGAAACAGGTCGTCTGTCTGATAGGCAAGCATACAATGCAGCCCAAAATAAATGCTCATGGGCCATCAGGAAAGCCCAGGCAGACCATTACCAGGCCTCCCTTACCTCCTCCTGGGGCTCAGCCCGGACCTTCTGGCCTTCTGGGGTAATATTAAGCAACTCAATGGTAAAGCTTGCTCCCCTGCCCCATCCCAGCTCACTAGAAATGGCACAACCTCCACCGAGCCTGCCACCATAGCTAACTGGTTCAACACCACTTTCACTGACCTTAGCTCAGTCCTCCCTAGTAATTTCTTTGACCCTCCCCAGCCAAACTCCCCTGTCCTCCAGCACCCAGCTTCCTCCTGCGAAGATTTCCACCCAGGAAGCCAGACCCATCCTAATCAAAGCTCTCAATGGCAACAATCCCGGCAGTGACTCACTGACCCCAGCATCCTCAGGCTGGTGCTAGATGAAGTCCTTGCACCTCTCACAAGCCTAATTAACCAGTCACTCTGCCTGGGACACCCCACAGCTTGGAAAACAGCCATTATCACACCTATTCATAAAGGAGGCGACAGGTCATCGGCCAACAACTACCGGCCAATCTCCATCCTCCCTCCCCTCTCTAAAGCCCTGGAGAAAGTGGTGGCCATTCAAATCACTGATTATCTGGCTGAGCATAACATCTTATGCCCAGAGCAACATGGCTTCCATGCGGGTCACAGTACCAGCACTGCCCTTATTGAATTCTCCAACTTCCTACACTCCTCCTTGGATACCAGCTCCCTAGCTGGTGCAGTGTTCATTGACCACTCAAAGGCTTTCAACACTGTCTCTCATCCACTGCTGCTGAATGCACTCTGCCTCACTGGTCTCTCGGCTGGCCCCCTGGCATGGTGTGCTAGCTATCTTGACACTCGATCCCAGTGTGTCAAGATTAATAGCACACTCTCCGATACCCATGCCATTCTCTCTGGGGTCCCCCAAGGCTCCATCCTGGGCCCCCTTCTCTTCTCACTGTATCTGAACACCCTGCCCAGTGCATGCTCTGGCAAAATTCTGCTGTATGCAGGCAGACGCTGTCCTTTTGCCACCCCGTAATCCCATCTCCCTACAGGACTCCCTACAGCAGTCTTTCAACAGTGCGAGGCTTGGTTTAAGGAGCGCCAGACTCGTCATCAATCTTAAGAAAACCAAACTATGCTCTTTCACCCCAAAACAAAGCTAGCAACCACCCACTCTATATCCTTCAAGCACCAACCAACCACTGGAACAAGTCTGCTCCTACAAATACCTTGAGTTGCCTTCGATTCAGCCCTCATTCCACAACCACCGGCCCTAACATCCATCACCAACACACGGCTTGGCACCTATTCGCCATAAAACCTGCCTTCCCTCAAATGCTCTCGCTAGCTGTTACATCGTCCGTTCTGTCCCTGTAGACTATGGTCACCAGTATACGGTGCTGCGACACCACTGCACTCAACAAAATTCACCTAACCCTGAATAAAGCGTGCAGATTGATTACTGGTGCCCCCAGGCTCACACCCACCTGTCAGCTATATGTCGATGCTAACCTGCTTACCCTGGATGAACGGCTCCGATACCAGACCTGTCTCCTCACCAAAAAAACCCTACTCGGGCTCTCCCCCCCTGGGGTAATGGCATCCATCCACCAGAGCCCTCCCACCATTGCAACACGGTCTTCCTACAAGACCACTCTAAAGGTCCCCAGAACAAGAACCAGCCGTGGCCAGAGGTCCTTCAGCTATAGAGCCCCAACCTGGTTTAACTCTCCTGCCACCATCACCAATGCCATCACCATCTCCACATTCAAAACGCACTGAACCACATCTTCAGCACTGTAACTGCTCCTGTCTCTGAACATAGCCTCCACCTTTTTTCTCTTGACAATGCCCCTGGGCAGCTCTCCACCCAACCATCCTCCACCACTTCCTGTACATCATGCCTAGGTTTAACCTGGCCAGTGCCAGCTGTTTCAATGTTTATCTACCAGAATGCTCACTTGATACCGACTTGTGTAATACCTGTTATCAATTACATGTACCTTGTACCCAATTGTATTTGTCTGACCACAATGTGACGTGGCACCTCTGGTGAATGCCTATTGATTTTTTGCAAATCTTTGCTATGTAACCGAGACGCAATGTATGTCTTTATGTGTCGAAGTACCTTTGGAAATGAGCCTCTGGCTCAAAGGTTGTAAACTGATTCTTAAATAAATAAAATAAAATAAATGGCACCCCTGCTTAATGGTAGAAATTCATTCTCAGGTGCTAAAACAATGGTATCCACTGTGTTCTGAGGTACCATATTTCCATGCTTCATGATGTGTCCTGATCATCATGTGGGTTATTGTCCCTCATTGTTCCTCATTTTGAGTGTCCATGTCTCTCATTTCAGTGACAAAATGTGAGGTGTGGTGCATGCTTCCAAGACCCTACTCAGCAAAACGAGTGCTGAGCAAGGCCATAGTGTATATACTCCATACAGAATGACAACAGGAAAGTAAGTGAGATGAAACAGTCTTGGAGAAACAAATTTGTAGCACTAAATATGCATAAGAGATTTGCATGGTCCAAAAACAAAAAGGATAGGCTTCACAACACAGAAGCCCCTCTTCATACATCTGGAATGGGGGATGTTGACTGGCTATATCCTAGGCATTTAATGCAATGAGTAAACAATACTGTATAGATTAATGGTGATTTGATGACAAAAATCAAAAGCCAGTAAACAACTTGAATATGGATCAGAATTAGTGAGTTTACCTAATTTTTATGGGAATTCAAATAAAAGTGTATTTTAATAACTAATTGCTAGCAGTAGTAAAAGAAATAGAAACTGATGTGTTTTTTTAGGAGATTTGCACCAGCTTAGCTGCTGCATACATGGCAAGCATGCAGCATGTGAACCTGATGTGATGTTTAAATGATATTCACACTAGCTTAACTGCTGAACTCACGTCAAGTGTGCAACATGCTAACCTGATGTCATTTTTAGAAGACGTTCACACCAACTTACCTGCTGTGCTCATGTCAAGCTTGCAGCATGCAAACCTGAGATGCCTTTTAGACCTGGTTGACATATGTTCACTTAATGTATGCGAACTGCACGCAAACATTGCACAATTAAGCATGTAGCATGCAATCTATACACACCTATATTTCTGTAAGGGATGATCCAGATACATATTTAAACCAGTATTCATCACAGGCATAGATGGGGCCCATGATTAATTTACTCAGGAACAGCAAAAAGTAATGAGGGTAGCTTCATTCAATATATTACCTCCCAACAGCACCATATGGAGGAGAAACAAGATGTGTCAGACTGAGCACGGCTTATATATCTCTTCTCCTGGCAAGACATCTTTACTCGAGTCCCCGGCCCAGTTCTGCTGACCAGGAAAGAGGGAACCAGTGGAGGTCCTCAGCGGCCATTTCCCAGCTGACACTATGCTCCCACTTTTCTTTCCCTGATATCCTGCCTGTGAGTCACTTTACTGTCACCATAAACTTATCACCTCTGACTCACACTATTCAGGCACCACCACCAAATCAAGCATAACTCCACACACCATGGTATATGCCTCAGAGTCCACTGTTGCTCCAAGCAGAGCCCAAACTCCATAGTATGCAGTTACATGGAAGGTCTGGGCTGGCCTAACTGATGGAGGATCAATCTGGAGCTCACAGTCATGCTATTCTTGGGCTAGTTCTTGAAGTGCCAACGCCTTGCCATGACAGACCACTAGTAGTGATGTCACAACTGCATGCCCCTGCCAACCAATAAATAACCCCAAACTACTACTGCCCAGTCCCCTCCCCGATGCTGCAACCTACCAAATCCCATGGAAACTCAAATTCAAAGACTTCCTGCTTTATTCTTTTTTTCCCAATGCATTAATTATCCTGCCTGTCCACCAGATTGCAAGACTAAGGGGCCCGGCCTCCAAGGACATTTCGCTACCTGGCAGAGAATTTCTCCAAAGGGGCTGGTGCGCACCCTCACTCTAAAGCCAGAATCTGCCACTGTGTACTATCTGTTGTATTATTTTATTCACTAGATAAAATTATTTTAAGTAGTCAGATGTGGCACTACTAGTTTGCAGACACCAGCCAAGAGCTTAGTCAGACCATTAGTGTTGTTCATTCTTCGTTTTGTTCATGGTCAGCCTCTGTCAATCAGCATACAATTACCAAAATTGTTAACTGTGCATGCATGTGAAAATGAAATAACAGATAAGTTTAATGTCCCTACCAATAGGATAGGAACTGCTGCACTGCTTGCTGACAAAGAAATAAAGCAATTAATGTGTTCCTGTTGAACTGATAAAGTAGAACTGCTGTCTTCTTAGTTCTAAAGTTGAACCAGCATAATATTCTGTGGTGATTTGCATATGCAGCCATGATGCTTTGCATTGTGTGAGCATGTGTGATTTTGTATTTTCTTGAAACTTGGCTTCCCAGCCAAATGCCCTTTGGGGTAACCCTTGCCTCAGAGTTTGCGCACAGAGGTTCTTTGTCTTTTAAATAGTTTTTTTATTTTAATGGGTTCACCACAACATAACCCAGACAGACTGTCTTAGGGTAGCTGGTTCATTCCACTGGGGTGTCAAACAGACGAGGCATACTGATGAGTCCTGGTAGGATGAAACACATGTCTATGTCATCTGTTAGCACCCTTTGCAAACTGTGTAAGAGGCCTTTCGGCACCATACAATTCTGCTTAAAGTTTAACCAGCATAATATTCTGTGGTGATTTGCATATGCAGCCCATGATTGCTTTGTATAGTGTGGGCATGTGTGATTTTGTATTCTGTTGTCTTCTGTTTTATTTTATTCAGTAGATACATTTTCATGTTGGCTAGCGCATGCACGCCAGCCAACATCTTGCAGTAGTAGCAGATTTGGAAGTGCAGTCACTGTGGGAAAATGCAGCGCATGCATCAGTAGGTGCACCCCTCATTCCCCAATAAGCCAACATGCAGGCACTGACACCAGCAATATGTAAAGTGGTCACCATATCTAAGAAAAGTGCTGCTGCATTGAGAGGTAAGATCATCATACAGCGGAACAATAACATGCATCCTGATGTGCCCTTCCTGGTGAATTATTCCAATAAACATGGTGGCAGTGACTGTCTCTGCCACCTGCCACAATGCCGACTTCAAGGGTGCCCAATCCCCGTGTAGTTATGCCACTACCCAGTTCATGTGCCGACAGGGGAGCCTACTCCCCGTTGGCATAATGCCCTCTATTCCATTTCAATTGTGTGCTGAGGGGGTGCCCAATCCCCCTCAGCATCATGCACCCCCCAACAGTCCTTATTTGCTGATGAGGGCCCCAGTCCCTGTCGGCTTCAGTCCCCATTCTCAGCTCAATCAACCAATGGGGAGCCCACTCAATGTCAGCATAATGTCCCCCCCATTTGTGGTGTGCTGAGGAGGGTGTCCAATCCCCCTCAGCTCTTGCCCCCTAACTCAGTATGTGCTGACGGGGGTGCCCAAACCCCCATCAAATATAGCCCCACAAAAAATACTCAGGTGGCATGCTGGGAACCCACCCAATCATGCCAAATGTCCCTGTAAAAATAAAAAACCTTCCTACAATGTTTTTCTTTTTTTAAACCTGTAAAACAGAAAAGAGTCCCTTGTTGAGTCCTGTGGCCCCTCCCCCAACCACTCTCACCCTCTGTGCACCCTGCCTTCCCACACCCCTCCCTCACCCCATACTTACCTCAAGAACATAGTGCAATGATCTTTGGTGGACCAGGAACAAATCTGCACTCTTCAAAGCTGAGCATGAACTGAAGAAATGCCAGTAAGCTGTACAATGGCACCGCCTGCAGCTGGTGCAGAACACTGCAGCCCAGTTATTGATGGGTACATCCCATGCCTGTCATATTTTGCTGGTACTACGCAATCTGCACTGGCTGATGATTCAGCGGTAGATCACCTTTTAAAGTTGGTCTTTTGATCCTCAAAGCCCTACATGGACTGGGTCCGGACCACTTGAAGTAGCATTTGGTTCCCTACTGCCCTAGGTGATCTCTCCACTTGGCAGATGAGAGGTTGCTAGAGATTCTAAGGGTCTCTTTAAAATCATCAGGTGCTCATGCTTTTATGTTTGCTGCTCCGACCCTCTGGAATTCTCTACCCCATCCACTTCATCAGTGCACGACTGTGGATGAGTTTAAAAAGTCCCTAAAGACCTATTTATGGTCAAAGATTAATTTTAATTAATGTTTGTGAATTGGAGATCAGATTTATAGATTATTTCTGGACTTGTACTTATTTATTGTTTTTAAATTATTGTAAGCTGCCTTGATTTTAAGAAAGGCGTCATATAAATTAAGTTTCATTTAATTTAATTTCATTTCATTTCAAATAGGGTTTTCTCAACTTTGGTGCATATCTCAGGCATTTTTGGCAATTGTTTCACCAAATTTTCAACATGGGGTTATTGGGACCTCTCCTCATGAAATCAGTCACTGTCATGGCGTTATTCAGCCCCAAAAGGTGATTTCGCGGTCACTTCCCAGAATCACCTTTCGGGACTGATTAATGAAATGACAGTGCCAGTGTTCATGAGGTGGGCTCTCAAAAAGCCTATGTTTCAAATTTGGTGGAAAAAGTAAAACATAAAATACTGTTATATGAGTTTGTGTTGTGCAGTTTCCATGCAAGCTCATAACTTTATGAATTTGTAATATTTTCACTCCAGATTTTCAACACTGGCATTTTTTCACACCTCCTTATGAACAGTACAGCTGTCATTTTTCACATCCTGCCCAAAATGTGTTTTCACACCTGTGGCGCACAATAGCATGGTTACTGTGGGAAATCAACTTTTGGGACAGATTAACAAATTCACAGTGCCACTGTTCATGAGGGGAGGTCCCAAAATGCCTATGTTGAAAATGTGGTTAAAAAAATCCCAAAAATAATTGGGTTACAGATGTGCATTGCACAGTTTCAATGCATGCTCATGACTTAAATTTTTTATATTTTCACTCCAGATTTTCAAAGTTGCCATTTTTTTACACCTCCTCATGAACAATACAGTTGTCATTTTTCTCATCCTGTCCAAAATGTGTTTTCATACCTGTGGCACTGAATGGTGCAGTCGCTATACAAAATCACCTTTTGGCTAACAGACTGATAGTGCTACTCTTCATGAGGTGGGGCCACAAAAAGCCCATGTTGAAAGTTTGGAGTGAAAATACCATCAAAAGCCTACGGTGTTAGGGTTTACAACTGTAACACCCCACCCTGTAGAGACTGACAGGCATCAGGGGTGTGACTTGGGATCATCGGCTGTAATGCTCATGCCAATCCACCCCCATCCCCACCCTGCAGCAAGTGACAGGCATTGAGGTGTGCCTTGGAGTGTTTTGGCCTCAAAGTTCACTTCATTCTCCTATACTGCACCCATCTCAGCATATTTCCTTGTGGAATGGGGTAATTATAAGGCCCAAAGACCCCAAAGCACCCCACAACACTTGTCAGTGTCTACAGGGTAGGGTGAAGTGAAATGGCATGAGTGTTATAGCTGATGACCCAAAGGCACACCCCAATGCCTGTCAGTCTCTGCAGGGTGGGGGTGGGGTTGGCATCAGTTCCATACTTCACTGTCATTCCTATTATGCATCTCTAACTCCTGCACTACCAATGCCAATGCCAGTGAGACAACATTTGGCATTGACACATGCTTGTTTTTAAGAGCAGTCAAATCTGTTGTTGCAGTCTAGCATCATAAAAAGTATGTGTGTTATCATGTTGTCTTGAGTGCCGGTAGTCTAGACTGCTGATGAACCAACCCTTACTCTAAGCAAGCACAAGTGATAACAACTGTTACTGACCCACCATGATGATGAGTGAAAACAACCACACATCAAAATCAAAAAAGCATTTGTCAATGCTGAACGTTCATTTGCAGGTATCTGCACTAGTGTTTGGCATTTAAGCAGGCCCCCCCAGATGTATCCATGTTCCTTCAGCATCCATATCCCAACAGAGCCCCTCTCTTCAACTCCTATAACATCTGATCAACATTTCACCCTCATACTTCTTTACTGTCTGTCTTAGGAACCCTAACGCTCTGGTTGTGCTCAAGGGTATGAGCCTGTGTGGAAACTGCGCAACACGCGCTTGTAACACAGTCATTCAGTGGAATTATTTCACCAGATTTTCAACATAGGCATTTTGTCACCTCTGATCATGAACACTGAGACGATGATTTTCTTACTGTGTACTGAACACTGATTTCCCAAAGCAACCATGCTATTCTGAGCCAGAAGTGTGAAAACATATTTTGGCCAGGATGTGAAAAGTTACAGCTGTACTGTTCATAAGGAGGTGTTAGAAAATGCAAATGTTGAAAATCTGGATTGAAAAGATTACAAATTTACAAAGTTATGAGTGCGCATGGAAATTACACAACGTACACTTGTAAAACAGTCATTTTTGGGAATTTTTTCACTGAATTTTCAACATAGGAATTTTAGGATGTCTGCTCATGAACAGTGCCACTGTGATTTTCTAACTCTGTACTAATCACTGACTTCCCACAGTGACCGTGCTATTCTATGCCAGAAGTGTGAAAACACATTTTGGCCAAGATGTGAAACATGACAGCTTCATTGGTCATAAGGAGATGTGAGAAAATGCCAATGTTGAAAATCTTGAGTGGAAATATTACAAATTCATGAACTTATGAGTGTGCATAAAAACTGTGCAATGCACCTCATAACACAGCTATTTTATTGACTTTTGTAACCAAATTTTTTAACATAGGCATTTTAGGATCTCTGCTCGTGAACAGTGTTACTGTAATTGTCTCACTCTGTAGAGAACACTGATTTCTGACAGCGATTGCACTATTTTGTGCTGGAAGCACGAAAACACATTTTAGCCAGGATGTGAAAAATTACAGCTGCACTGTTCATAAGGAGGTGTGGAAATATGCCTATGTAAAAATCTGGAGTGAAAATATTACAAATTCACAAACTTACAAGAGTACGTGGAAAATGCACAATGCATGCTTGTAAAACAGTCATTTTTTTGGAATTTATTTCACCAAATTTGCAAAATAGGCTTTCTGAGAGCCCACCTCATGAACACTGACACTGTCGTTTTGTTTCAATTTTTTCAATTTCAATTTCAACTTTATTTTTAAAAGGCGCTTTTCTTAAATCAAAGCACCTGTACAAATAAATATGACAATAAATATAATAAATCAATCAGTCCCAAAAGATGGTTCCGCACAGTGACAAGAAATCTTCTTTCTGGACTGAATAATGCCATGACAGTGACTGAATTCATGAGAAGGGGTGTCAAAAACCCTTTGTTGAACATTTGGTGCCAAAAGTCAAAAAAATAGCTGAAATATCCACCTAAGTTGGAAAAAAAACCCTATTTACAGTATGCCATTATACAGCTTGCCAGCATTTCTTCAGTTTGAGGACAGTTTTGAAGAGTTCAGACGTGTTCCCAGTCCAATGAAGATCACCGCACCAGGCTCCAGAGGTAAGTATGGGATAAGGCGTGTGTGTGTGTGGGGAGGTGGGTGTGCAGAGGGTGTGCATGGTTTGGTGGGGAGGGTGAGGGACTCACTGAGGGACCGTTTTCTTGTTTCACATGAATTAAAAAAAAGTATGCTTTTGGTACACTGGGGTGGGCTCCCAGTGTGCCATCTACATGTTTGTTGGCGGGGTTGGGGGGACTGGAGCTGGCAGGGATTTGGAACCCCCGCTGGCCAATCAGTGTGTGTGTGGGGGGGACATGAGCATGCTGGGGTGGGTTCCCAGCATGTCAACTGGTTGTTTCTTGGGGGGATGCAGCTGACAGGGGATTGGACACCCTGTTGGTCACACAGTGTGCTGGGGGGGTGCATGAGCAAAGGGGGACTGGGCACCCCCCTCAGATCACAATGTGGGGGTCAGGGAGAACAGTAATAAGGGAGGTGGAGGACAGTAGCAGAGGGAGGGATTTCATGCCGAGCTGTGCAAGACAGCAGTTCAGCTGATGTCCATATGTTAATTGCATACACACTATCACCGCTGATTGCAGCGGACCTTTTCTTAAAAGTGAAGACCAACACAGCCAAACTGCTGTCATACACAGCTCGGCATGTACTGTATTGATCCAGCAGGGTCACACCTGCTACACTGAGCACTGCATTGGCGAGGAAGGTCACACACCTCCAAAAGTCCTACTGTTGTAAGATGTTCCTTGCTCGTGCATGCAAGCGAATGTAAAAATTATCAGTCAGTCCTACAGTCATTCTATAGACATCATTTGTTTTTTGTAAAACCTGTAAAAACAAAGATCTCTGACCAATCCCTCCCAACCCACCTCCCACTCAGCACCCCCTACTCCACACACCCCCAGTGCACCCCCAAACACCCTCACTCACCAGAATAGGTCCCAGGTTTGAAATCCGCTCTTTCATTGAAGACATGTCTCGCTGTTGGAACCAGTGACTGCAATATGAAAAACTAAGGTAAATGTTGTTTGATGTATTTCCATGGGGGTTTCAACTTTTATGCATAATATTTTTGAGATTTTGACTCCAAATTTTCAACATGGCATTTTGGGGACCCCACCTCATGAACAAAATTACTGTTGTTATGCAAATCCTGCCTGAAAGGTGATTTCACAGTCTCTTAGTGAATTTACCTTTCAGGCAGGATTTGGAATTTTGTTCTGCTCTTGTTCATGACGTGGAGTCATAAAAAGGTTATGTTGGAAATTTGGGGTCAAAATATGAAAAAGTTATGTCCATTCATTGGAATTTTGCTACGCATGCTCATGACTTAGGAAATTTTAAATATTTTGACCCCAGGATACATGAGATGGGGTAATAAGACAGCTATGTTGAAAATGTGGTGCCCTTCCAGATCTACATACACATCTATGGAGGGAGGTCCGAAGGACCCTGCACTCCCACAGTAAAATAAGGATACTATTATACCATCTCAAAAAGTAAGGAAACGAGTTGCAAAAAACTCTGTTAATGCTTCAGCTAGGCTCAAAGTGACAAATGCTGGGAAATGAGATGTTAGGGTTTCCAACCCTAAGACCCCACTATCTCAAATCAGGCAGAATATCAGGTGTGGGGTGTGCCTTGGGTTTCTCAAGTCTAACACTCACCTCATTCCATCTGTAAATAAGATCATATGCATAGACTTTATGAGAATGGGGTGAGCGTTAGGCTTGAGAAGCCCAAGGCACTCCCCACACCTTCTCTCCTGCCTGGTTTGGAGGGTGGGGTATTAGGGAAAGCCTAACACCTCATTTCCAAACTTTTGTCGCTTTGACCCTAACTGGAGCATTAACAAAGTTTTTTGGTGTTTGTGTGTGTGTATATATATCTATATATATATATATATATATATATATATATATATATGTATACATACATATATATATATATTACGTACATATGTTCTTTACAAAAACACAAAAAACAAAAACAAAAAAATCAACTATGTTTATGCACCAGTTAGGATTCAGATTAAACTAACAAAAGTAGGGAAATATGGTGTTAGGGTTCCAACACACCACTGCCACCCTGCAGGCAGCAAAAGGAAAAATGTTATGGGTAATCCTCTCCTGGGTTTTTGCAAATCAGGCCTGGGTGTTCCTTGTGGTTATCAACCCTAATCCTCACTCTATTCCATCACTAAATACGATAAGATATGCAGACTATTTGAGAATGGGGTGTGCACTGGGGTAGCAACCCTATGGAACACCAGATCTGATTTTCAAGGACTCAGGAGAGGTGAAACTGCAATGTTGTTTCCTTACGCTGTCTGAAAAGTGGGGTTGGGGGTTGGGAACCCTAAAACCACATTTCTCTACTTTTGTTGGTTTAATTTAAACCCAAGCTGGTGCAGTAAAGAAGTTTTTTGCAAACAATTTCCTTATTTTTAGAGATAGTATAATTGCATCCTCATTCACGCAGTTTCCTTCAAGACCTGTGTGAACATACGAACATACAAAGAAGCCAGCAGAAGAAGGCCATTTGGTCTATCAAGTCTGCTCATGTTGCAGAGTCCACAGCTTGAGCTACTGTCCCTGCCCCCTCTCTCCACTCCTCCCATCCTCCCTCCTCATGACCCTTAACCTCCCCCTTGCCTGTCCCAGCCTCCCTTAAAGCTGCCCAATGTCTTCAATGAGATTACCTCTTCTGGCAGTTTATTCCAAGTGTCCATCACCCTCTCTCTGAAGAAGTGCTTCCTGACCTCCCTCTTAAATCTCCCATCCTCCAGCTTAAGACTGTGCCCCCTCATGTTATGATTGCCACTCAGCTTAAAGATATTCTCCTTATCAACCTTATTTATCTCTTTCAAGTACTTGAAGGTCCCAATCATGTCTCCTCTCTCTCACTTCTGTCTTCCAGAGAGTACATGTTCAGTGCCTTCAACCTCTCCTCATATGCCTTACCCTGCTGACCAGATATAATCTTTGTAGACCTCCTCTGGACCTTCTCCAGCAAGTTAATGTCCTTTTTGAGGTGTGGGCACCAGTACTGAACTCCATACTCTAGATGCAGCCTTACCAGTGACCTGCACAAGAGTAGTATAACCACCTCCCTGCTACTACTGGTCCCCTAGATATGCATCCTAGCATCTTGTTTGTCTTTGCTGCTGCTTTCTTGCACTGTGTGGAGTGCTTCAGGTCACTAGTAATCATCACTCCCAGGTCCTTCTCCCCCTCTGATGCAGATACTCAGACCCCACCCAGGTAGTACTCTGTCCTAGGATTCTTGGCTCCAATATGCATAACTTTGCATTTCCTGGCATTGAAGCCAAGCTGCCAGATCCTGGACCACCTTCCTAGCTTTTCCAGATCTTCCTGTAGGACTGCATCCCTTTAGCTGTGTCCACTGTCCCACAGAGCTTGGTGTCATCTGAAAATAGGTACATTTTGCCCTTAATGCCATATCCAATGTCATTGATGAAGACATTGAACAACATCGACCCCAGCACAGAGCCCTGTGGGACCCCATTGGTTACCTGTCTTGTGCTAGATAACTCTCGTCTCACAACCACCCTCTGGGTTCTGTCCTTCAGCCAGTTTTCCACCCATCTGGCCATCTTTTCCCCAACCCCAAGATCCACCAACTTCCTGATCAACGTTATGTGGGGAAAAAGCAAAGGCCTTGCTAAAATCAAGAAAGATGATATCTACCATTTGGCCCCTGTCTACTGTCTTAGTGACACAGTCAAAGAAGTCAATCAGATTTGTTTGACATGATCTCCTACCCATGAACCCATGCTGCATCACATCCTGGAGACCATGCTCCTCTAGATATTCCACCATCCTTTCCTTTAGTATGGTCTCCATGAACTTGCCCACAATGGAGGTCAGACTGACTGGTCTGTAATTCCCTGGGTCATCCTTGGGACCAGTTTTGTGGAGTGGCACTATATGTGCTGTTATCTAGTCCTGTGGCACTATGCCTGTCTCTAGTGAGCTATTAAACAGGTCTGCCTGTGGCCCTGCAAGCTCCTCAGTCAGTTCCTTTAGTACCCTTGGATATACTCTGTCTGGGCCTGGTGATTTTTCCACCTTCAATGCCATCCATATCAATTTGCCTATGGAAGCAGAGGGCCCTCAAGGCCCAGCACTTGTATCCCTCCATAGATGCATACAACCATGTTAGTGTAGAAATGCAGGGCCCTCTGGGCCCTGCAATTCTGTTTCTTCCATAAATCAATTTATTTGCTTATCTGTATGGCTTGTGAAACTTCCCATGTTATCCTATATGAATTTTCATTTCTTTAATTGTTATGATTTTTTATATGTCCCCTAATGTTTTTTTGGGTGGGGTTATTATGTGTTATTCTTGTAGTGCTCATTAAGGTCTTTGTTTTTATACACAGATTGTCCCATAAGTTCAACTATTGAGGGAGTTATGGCTTGTTGAAGTTGAAATATGGAAAAAAAGAACACTAAGTCCAAATTCTTTTTTGTATGAAGGGGTCTTATTTGTATGAACAAGACAGCCCCACGAAGAAAGATCCCTTCCTTTAAAAAAGAATGTGAAAAAAAAATTTAAATTCTTTTTTTTGGTATGAAGGAATCTGTTTTTGTGAAGTTGCATTGTTCATATGAAAAAAGGATCCCTTCAAACAAAAAATTTTTGAACAAAAACGAAGTCCATTTTTTTTCATATGAAGAGATCATTTTTTGTGAGGTTGTGTCGTTCATATGAAAAATGATTTAGTTTTTTAGATTCTTTTTTCATATGAAGAGATTCTTTTTCATGACATTTTGTTATTTATACTAAAAAGGATGCCTTCAGGGGGGCGTGGCCAACCAGCGACCAAGATGGTGGCTTGATCTTGGAGCTCTACATGTCTAAGAACCTAGAATCTGAATAAATACAAATATTTGTGTCTCCCGATGGGGGAAAACTAACTCATTGGAGATCTGAAGGCACCTGTTCAAGGCTGGCAAAATCTGGGAAGATTCCATTAAGGTACTACTTAGTAAAACGACCCTGAAGCTGTAAATGCTCATACAGTAGGCTGCATGGTGCACTCGGCACTGTAGATGGCAGAACCCTCAGTCAGAGATATGTTCACCTCTATCATGACTAGTATAGATGCCCTAACACTAGCGGTGAATACTATGGCAGTTTCTATGCAGCAAATGGATGCAAGAGTGGATCGACTGGAACAAAAAACAACAGCTCAAGAAGATGTACTCCAAGATCACTGTGCTACTATGCGGGAACAGGCAGCCCAGATTTGACTTCTCCAAGACAAGTTGGAAGACTTGGAAAACAGAAGTCGTCGTAACAACTTACTACTTCTTGGTTTCCCTGAGGGTTGCGAAAATGGGAAAGCATTAACCTTCCTGCAGCAAACGCTACCAGAGATTCTTCAACTTCCTAAAGGCACAAGAATTACAATCGAGAGGGCGCATCGTTCCTTACAGCCCAGACCTACACAGGGAGACAGGCCTCAACCATTCATTGCCAGAATCTCAAACTATGCTGAGAAAGAAGCTATTCAAGCTAGGGCCAGGGAATTGGGGCAATTATGTTGGAGAGAGCACTTGATCATGATCTTTCAAGACTATTCTAAAGATGTAGCTGCCAAACGGAAAGCCTTCTCTGAAGTGGGATGCAAACTCCACACTCTGCAAGTTCCCTTCACCCTGTGATACCCTGCAAATCTACAGATTTCTGTAAATGGTACAGTGCATCAGTTTGCCTCACCAGACACAGCTATGGCCTTTATTGCAAAAATGTGGCCAGCTGGCTCAAGTTCCTCATCTTTTAACCTGGTCAAAGGCTGAGATCAATGACATTCAGCAAGAGAAAATTCACCTGAAACCACAGCGATGGCACCTCCTACACCTCTTCAAAATGGCCTGGACCCTCGTAACTCCAAAGTTAGGAAATGATCACTGAACTCTTCCCATTCTAAAGGCAGCCATCCAAAGGATAAAAAATGCTCCCCAGGAAAGCAGACCCAGCACTCAAGTGCAGCGAGTACAGTAGAGCTGGAATTCGTCAGCCCATATTTTGCACACAACCAATTTGCAGCATTAAGGAATCTACCAGACACCGATCAAGGGGATGAGATGGACACTAATGCAGTGGACCCTAATTGCAATGACTCCAAGAATGAGCACACCTTCTGGGCTTATGCTGCGGATGATGCACTGCCCTTGCAGGACTCAGAAACATGAACCCAGGCTCCTGGTTCACCCCCAGGCTGCAGTATAGAAAAGGATCCTGCAGACCCATCAGGAAATTCTGTGCAGACTATGTTCAGGTTGGATAGATACCTAGGGATAGATATCTCGGGGAAATGGGAAATGGATATGGGGGGATAACTGAGGCCTTAAAGGCTTTTAGCAGCCTAGAGTATGAATTTTGCTCAACTTTAATGGTCAGCATTCAGGGGCTCCTCCTGAAGGGTAAACCCCATTGGCTTCAGAATACTGGTTTGTCCAACACAGCTTATCAGTGTTCCCAGATGCCTATTTGGAGGTACTAATAACAGGGGGGTATAACAAGGTTAGGAGTGCATTTACATAAAATATGTAGCAGAACTGTATGGTGCAAGGTTAATCTTTCCAGAAAGGTAGGAGAAAATGACTCCTGACTGTTTTTCTGTCTGATCACTCCAGAACCTCTTCCCTTCCCACCCCTTCTTACTAAGTTGCTGAGCAATAGGTGGGGCCAGGTCTGTGTTGACCATAACAGTAGTGTGGTACATTGTGTATAGAATTAATAGACCCCATTGTCTGCATGGCCTTCCCAGCCCTTAATAACATAAGACGCAGTGAAGAATTCTGTTATGCTGCCATGTAGTACTCACATCCAGTATGTGGGCTGGGCATAGAGTGTTATGTATCTGCTTCTATTTGATTTAACAGACACTAATTCCTGGAGGTCGTTTGGAAAAACAGAGAGTTAGAGAAGGGTGGATAGCAAAAGAGAGTATGCATTGCACAGAGACTTTTGGGCTTCGCTCAAGATGGTATACTTTTGTTAGCCCTCTCTTACAGTTACTTTCACCCCTTCCCCCAACCCCACCCCACTACCCCCCCAACTGGAGATACGCCCATGGAAGGATGCACCCTACAAGGAAGGCATAACAAAATTAAGGATACGATGTTTAGATATAGATCTGATACAAGATATCGGTTCAGTGTGTTTGGTTAGATGTTACTATTGTTAACTAGATCTAGTTTAGAATGTAGTTAAGGAGCCCTCCCCCCTCCTCCTCCTTTTATACTGCCCTGTGGAGATACAAGAATGGGAAGTATGTGATGGATGCTAGGCGTACATGATATGACAGCCAGCAATCTACGTTTCCCCAATATTTGTGGTTCCTGGTAATAATTTTATAGTCCCTCTATCTCATTTCGTAGGAAAGCGCTACTGTGATGTTGATAAATTTCCTTTTTGTTGTTACTTTTCCAGGAGGACACCTGGACCTTTTAGTTAGCCAACAGCCCAGCTATTAATTGGAGGTCAACAAGTGTTCCCTTTTCCCCTCTTAAGGGAGGCTCATTTTTGGCTTGGTACACTTGGACAAGGCTCTGGGCAATGGAGTACCATATTACTCCCATTACTGATAGTACAAGTAGTGCACTGGATAAGTCATTTTGAACTTAGAGTGCAAAAGAAGCTCCTCTTTCTATTGGAGGTTAATTACCTCACGTTGTCCAAGGGCGATTAGGCATACCATTGGCTGGGACTCCAGCCGGTTTAGTCTCATCGCATTTTTCCCTATGGTTCTGTTTCATAAGTTAAGCAATTTAAACCTTCAGCTAGCACATAGGTACAGTATTTAAAAGTAAGCTTTGCACATTGTTATTTCCGACATATGTTCGAAGGGAGAGGATAGAAACAATTAACCCACCTGGTATAGAGGTTGGGGTGGACCGTACCTTTTACTGAATTTGCTCCAGTCCCCTTTGGAGTGTCCGTAAACCATAAAGACAGACATTGTGCTTCACACTTGGAATGCCAGGGGCTGAATTCCCCAGTGAAATGCAAGAAAGTCCTGGCATATCTGAAAAGGCTACACTCCAAAGTAGCTTTCCTCCAAGAGTCCAAACTCTCAAGGGATGATCACACTCAAATGAACAAGGACTGGGTGGGTCAACATGTACACTCCAATGCTCCAACTAGGAAGCATGGTGTTCTTTTTCTTGTGCATAAATCTCTTAACTGGACTTTAGTCCAGATGCTTTCAGATCAAGAAGGCAAATGGGTAATTGCCATATATAACACACTCACATGGCCACTTACTCTATGTGATATATACACCCGAATGTGGACTCCCCCCAAGTCTTTCATAATCTGGCAGAGGTGATTTTGGAGTTTAATCCCCCAGACTGCCCCCTGCTTATTGGTGGGGACTTCAACCTAACTCTGGTGCCCTCCCTAGACAGAAATGACAAAGGCAAAGAGGCACACACTAGAAGTGGGAAGGCCCTTCAGCAAATGATCCTGGATCAGGGGCTTACTGATTTATGGAGACTATTTCACCCCATAATGAGAGATTACACTTTCCATTCAGAAGCTAATGATTCATATAGTAGGCTAGATTTTTGGCGGGGCTCTCCCATCCTTACAGTCAAAACTCTTAAGGTCTCAATACTGCCACATGCTATTTCTGATCATGCCCCAGTCCAACTCCTTATATAGTGGGATCCCATTGCCTCCCCTCCCAGACAATGGAGGCTAGACCCTCTCCTAATGAAAGACCCAGACTTTATCCCTTGGGCTAGGAATGAGGCCTCTTTATTCCTTGCTGAAAATACTATAGCAGACACCTCTGCTGGTACCACATGGGAAGCCTTCAAAGCCACAATGCAGGGCAGCATCATGGGCTTTGCTGCAGCTCAATGCAGAGAAAGAGAACAACAGTTAGTCACCCTGGAACAGAGATTGGCCAAAGCGGAAGGTGTCTTTAAGTCAATGCACTCTCCATCTATTCAGTCCCCTATAGGCAGAACTATTCTAGGTTTTTGATTCGAAATCAATCAACTCCTAAATAGGAAGGCCAAAATAGCCATTCTTTGACTCAGGCACACCTTCTGGGAGAGAGGAGATAAAGGGGGCAAAGTGCTTGCCTATCAGATCCGTAAACAACAAGCCAGTAGATATATCCCTGGGCTGAAGAACACACAAGGGGTATTGGGTACTTCCCCGAAGGACATTAATTCTACTATGACATCTTTCTATAAATCGCTATATACCTCCACACACACACAGGACCAAATAGAGATACTCAATATTTTTTTGGATGCTCTGCAGCTTCCCAAACTGCAGAAACAACAGGAGCAATGCCTGGACCTTCCGATCACTAGTGAGGAAGTGGCAGTAGCCATCCGGGATTTGAAGAAGGGGAAATCTCCAGGCAGTGATGGCTACACTGCAGATTTTTATCAGGCATTAGCTCCGGTTGTTCTACCTCTCTTAACTCAGGTATTCCAAGAGATTGAAATTAAGGGGACCTTACCTCCATCTATGTGCGAGGCAACCATTGTTGTTATTCCCAAAAAGGATGAAGACCCTACCAACCCTGGAAGTTACCACCTGATATCACTTATTAATTTAGACAGCAAACTGTATGCCAAAATTCAAGCTACTAGACTCCGCCCCCATTCCCTGGTCTTATACACCCATTCCAAGCAGGCTATGTATCTGAGCATCACAGCTTGGACCACCTGAGAACCCTTATGAGTTTACTGCCAATTTCAAAGACAATCTCTACACCGGTAGCTGCCATTGCTGTAGACTTCAAAAAAGCATTCAACTCAGTCGAATGGGGATATCTATACATGGTCTTAAAGCACTTTGGCATGGGAGAAAAGTTTCTAGCTAGGATACAAGCTATATATGAGAGCCCCTCAGCCAGAGTTAATACAAATTCGGTACTCCCCCCCCATTTACATTAGGAAGAGGTACGAGGCAAGGCTGCCCCCTTCCCCCCTTTTGTTCTTACTGGCAGTTGAACCTCTGGCGACTGCAATACGTAGTCACCCTGATATACAGGGTTTGAAAATGGAAAGTATAACCTACACAACCTTTATGTATGCTGATGATCTCCTTCTTTTTTTAGAAGATGTCCACCAAGCCATCCCCCCGCTTAGTCTCTTAAAAACCTTCTTTAAGCACTCAGACCTACGACTGAACCAGAACAAAACCGAGGTACTCCCTCTTAACTCCCACAGCTCACAGCAACTGGTGGAAGCAGCTGATCTCCTTTGGGCTCCCAATGGCCTTACATATTTGGTTATTAATTTAACTCCATCTCTGGAGGATATATGGCAGGCTAATATACAGCCCCTTCTCTCCTCCATGAAGACAGATTTTGACAGATGGAGATTATTAAAACTCACTCTAGCAAGGAAAATTGCAGCTGTAAAAATGGAAACTGCCCCTAAACTCTTTTACCTTCTTATGCATTTGCCTATCCCTCTGCCTAAACACTGGCACCAGCCCATAGATAAATTATTTGGAGGCTTCCTATGGGAAGGTTCTAAACCTAGATTCAGTCACTCCAAACTTATATCTCATTGGATGCAAGGAGGGTGGAATCTTCCATGGCCAGAAGGATGCCAACGGGCTTTCCTGCTAGCCCAGATGGTTAAGTGGGCAGGTCCACTCTCCCCTCTTTCTCCACAATGGATACAACTTGAAATGGACATTATGTGAACCATTCACCCTTCCTCCCTTTTTGTAAAAAGGCTTGGTCTTCAAACTGGCTCACGGCATATGTCAGATGCAGACCCTCTCTCACCTACAGTGGTCACATCCAGAGTTAATTGGTTTAATACACACCTGAAAATGAAAATGGACCCTCTCCCTCTCTCCCAGGTGCTTCTCTGGCAAAACCCTGTTATCACCATAGGAGGTTCTGAAGTAAGATGGAAAAAATGGTCCTATCTGGGCATCTCCAAAATGGGAGATATGCTGACCCCCAACCAGAAAGCTCTTCATGCATTTTAGTCTTTGAGGGAAATGTGGGGCATGCAGCAATCTGATTTCTGGAGTTACCTCCAACTTAGAGATGCTACTCGACATCTGTTACCCCTTAAATTGATATATGACAAACCCTCCGGCCTTCACTCATTGATACTGCACCCTCAGGGACTGGTAGGTTGGCTATACACCACTATTAGAGACATTCTCCCTTCCCAATCAGACAATGCTAGACGTAAGTGGGAGAAGATGCTGCAAATCCACATTTTACCTGAGGCTTGGGATAAGGGCTTGAAGGACACACACAGCTGGTTTAAAGATGCCAAGTCCAAATTAATTCAGAATAAAATTGCCCACTCATGGTATAGAACCCCTGCTATCCTCTATAAAGCCAACTACTAGAGTCTGATAGCTGTTGGAGATACCAGTTACCAGGGGGAGATTTACTGCATATTCTATGGTCCTGTACAAGAATCCAACCTATATGGTAGGAAATACAGAAGGTAGCCTCAAAGGTTATGCATCAACAGATCCCTCTTAGCCCTCTTTTTTATTTTTGGGGGATAAGTAGTGATATACCGAAGTTATCCTCACCACAATATAGATGACTAGCGTTGCTTACTCTGCAAACCAAGAGATCTATTCTATGTAAATGGAAATCCCCTCTTGTCCCCACAGTAACTGAAATAATGACATCTCTTATGGCCCTGGCGAAGCTAGATAGAATTTCCCACCTTCAAACATCTCAAATGTCTGCATTTAGACTCTGCTGGGCACCCTATCTTAATTACCTTAAATATATCCACCCACAGACAGGCATAGGATGACCCCGAACCATTTGTGGGATAAGAGATGTTTGACTGGGAATGTTAGCAGTTGACCTAGTGATGTGCAAAGTGGGTATTGTCTCCCATTTCTCCCCCTCCCCTTCCCCCAATGGGAATATGGCTTGATAAGAACATCATGCTTCCGACAGGTTAAACTGGCTGTACTCTGCATATGGTACTTCTACTACAATGTACTTAGGTTAAGAACTCGAGCTTTGGGATCCATCTATAATTTTGTCCCAGGTTATAATCGGATCTTGCAGTTCATATACACATTTGGTCCAACCTTTCTCCTGAAACCGTGAAAAGGTCTGACTGGACCAGTCTAGATCTATAGAATCAGGCTACAAGAGTGATAGCAATCTTCTTACAACTGGTTATCTGACTGTTTTTCCTAACTTGATGTATGTCCTTTCCTCCTGTGCACTGTATGTATAATTTATGGTCTGCACACCTCTGAGAGAATAATAATTTATGTCTGTATTACTCCCTAACCCTATCTTTTACGAACTTTATATTCCCCCTCCCCCCTCTACTTGTCCCTTTCTTCCCTCTTTTGTTCAGCTACACTGCCCCTCTCTATACTTCATGGAAATGTGTACATGTGTATTGCGAGCTGAATGATTAATTATATGGAACAAATCTCTGGATGTATAATGTATCATGTATACCTTTTATCTGAAAACAAAAAATTTTCAACCAAAAAGGATGCCTTCATATGAAAAAAGAATCTTAAAAAAAGTCCAAAGTTCAAATTATTTTTTTGTATGAAGAGATTTCTTCTTATTTGGCCCAATTCCTTTTTTGTATGGCTATACAAAAAAAAAAAAATTAAAGTCATGAAAAAATATTTAAAAATGTATAAAAATACCTTTCTGGGTAATTTTTGCAAAAAACAACTCCAGACTCCATCTAAGGGGGTCATGATTAGCAAGATACATGTCTTTGTTCCTGCAGGATCAACATTTGTATGGGTTTTAAAAGGAAACAAGATGGTAACCAAATGAATATTTTTTTTTCTCAGGAAAAAAGATTTCCCCCATAGGAAAAAGGTTCTTATCTGTATGAACAAAATTCCTTTTTTGTTCCAAGAAGCTAACCCCCCCAAAAAAAACAACCTTACAGAGTATGCTCAGAACTGAGATTTCAAATTCATGTAACTTTGGAACAGATTAATATTTTTTCATCAAACCAGAGAAAGGCACCAATCTGATCCAGTTTCTTTCTACTCTGAAAATTTCAGAGCAAAATTCCAAACTGTCTGGGTGCTCATTGATGACAATAAAACAGCATAACAGAAACCCTGCTTTTTTTCACTTCTTTTGCTATCCAGATCTCAGAATCTGCACATTCATCTGTAACAGCACTTGGCATGTCAAGTTACCTTACCCTCAAGTCCACGCATGCAATCTTTTCTGCAAATCTGCTGTACAGTTGTGAAGCTATTAAAGTGCAAAGTTTGGGGCTTAATGTGGAAATGCCTACCCTAACTATAGTGGCACTACTATACCACAATATTGTGTATGTAATGGACTGACTCAACATATGCTATCTATTTTTAAGTGTGAGGACCAGGACCATAACTCACAAGTGGCAGAACCTTGAGTGAGTTATGAATGTCCTGTCCACTCACAAGTGATGATACATTGCCTATTTTGAGTGATGGTACAGTATATTTGATATATACAACAGTAGTTTACAGGTTATAGCTTTAACATCTCCAGTTTCTCTGAATTTTTTTTTTTGTAATTAAGATTTTTATTGTTATTATATGCCACTCCAGAAGAGAATATGAGAAACAACAGGTTCGCATTTTAACATGAGTTGTACAATCATCTATAGTGCCCTGACATGTTAGCTCTAGGGCATATTACTACAAAAGAAAACAGACGGAAAAAACAGAATTAACAATGTAGGTAAAAAGAAATAGGGATGTAACATAAGAATAAGACAACATAAAAAAAAAAAGAAAGAAAAAACCAGTACCCACCCCTCCACCCAAGGTTACTGTACCTGAGAAAGGTAGGTAAAGATAATAGAGAGAAAAGAAGCCAGAGACTATATAAACCAGGTAATCCATATTAGGCCTCAGTTCCAGCATCGTGAGAGGCAGTCTAAGCGACCGATTAAAGTGAAAATACTTTTTCTGGCCTCGATTATAAGTTACATATCTCTCCAATTGAAGAGCTAACGTACATTCCGATGCCACTCCAAAAGAGTCGGGGAGCAATCAGACGACCAATGCCTTAAAATTATTAACTTCATGGTGGCAGTAATAATTGCCACTTGGACTCTCAATATTTAGGAGTGGGATCAGGAAAACATTTAACAAACAAATTTCTGGAGTGTTTATAGGATAGGAGCCAAAGATAGGCGCACCAGCTTATTAAGAGAGTCCCAAAGGGTTGGATCTTTGGACATGCCCAGAATGTGGTATAGGAGCCTTCATTTAGCTTGCATCTCCAACAGAGAGGAGAACTGCGTGCTTTCCATCTGAAAAGTGCGTGGGGTTAGATATAAATGGTGTAACAACTTGAACTGGATCAACCTGAGTCTGTCTTGCTTAAGATACATAGGTAGTATTCCACAGCTTAGTCCAAAACCCGGAGTATCCACGAGGTTCAACTCATTAACCAATAATAGCAAACTCCAGATGGAAGCTTAGCATCCCATTCCAATAGCAATTTGTAAACTTTAGAAATTGCATGTGGCTGATCGCCGCTGCTAAAGAGAATCAATATTCAACGGCTCAGAAACTGAGGTTATCAACTCAGGGAGGGATGGCGACAATGCCTTCCTCAGCTGTATCCATCTAAAAAATAATTATCGTCGGAACCATAACAATTTTAAGATCCTCAAAGGATCTCAACATACCCGATCCAAAAGATCAGCGGCTGAGAGGTGGCGATCTGTGACCAAAAGGCGGAGGATAGTGCATCCTCCAATTTTGAAGTGGACATTTTGAAAAAGGGTAGGCGGCAGAAGTCCACCACTTGATTTTAAAGCGTTGCTGAAGCTGAAGAAGGGCCTTCAAGGACCAACCCATAGGGTTATTCTTAAATGACCCAGGAATATCGGATGGGGAGGAAAACAAAAGGGCTCTAGCGATGAGTTCACACCTTCGCTAACCCATATTTGATATCTAACCAGAGAGGCCTATAGCTTAATGACTCTCTCCTTATTCCACCATCCTAGCTTAGAGACATGTTGTGCTATATAATATAGGTAGATAGAAAGGCGTTTAGCCCCTTACTTTAAGGCGGCTGTTAGATTGTGATACGATCTACTGAGCTCGTTTGCCCTGCCATAAAAATGAGTCAAAGATTTTTCGTAATTTGAGAAACCATTTTTGGGAGATAAGTCCCGATCATGCCTAAGGGGTATAGAAGTCTAGGTAAAACATTCATCTTTAAAATATTTACCCTACCCACAATGTTAAGAGAGAGACTTCCATCTAGTTAGATCCTCTGATATGGTTTGAACCAAGGCATCTAAATTTTTTGGATCATTAGCGAGATACTTGTGGAGATATTGATACCCAGGTATGATAAGGGACTTATCTTTGCCAGCTGAAGACTGAGAATCTGACCTTAATACCCTACTATTTAACGGAAAAATTTTGGATTTTGCACGATTTAATTTATACCCGACACTTTTGAAAAGCGGCCTATTTCCTCAAGTATAGGCGAATAGAGACATTTGGGTTTCGACATGCAACAATACATCATCTGTATAGGCGGAGCAGATATATGAATCTCTGCCTCACCCTAATACCTCTATAAGCGGATTCCCTAACAGTCTGAGAAACGGTTCCAAATATAAATTGAATAAGAGTGGGGACAAGGGACAACCTTGCCTAGTGCCCGTTCTAGTTTAATACGCTGAGACAAAACTCCATTACATTTAACTCTGGCAGATGGAAGAGTATAAGATTTGAACCCATTTTATAAAGTGGGCGGATACCAAAGGCAGACATCGTTTGGAATAAGAAGCCCACGAAACTTTATCAAAAGCTTTTTCGGCATCAAGTGAAAGGAGCACAGCAGGGGTATCTGAATTTTGACCTCCATCATAAGATGCAACAGCTTCCTTAGATGGTCCTCGGTAGCCTTCTCCTCATAAACCAACCTGCTCTCTGCAGATCAGTCTATCCATTACATTAGCTAATCTCCTGCGAGAATCTTAGCTAAAATTTTGACATCTGTATTCAATAGCGAGATTGGGCGATAGCTATCTAAGTTCAGAGGGTCTTTACCTGGTTTCAGAATTAAGGTGATTGTAGCCTCAAGGAAAAATGGATCTGAGACCCCATGCTCAAACCAGTGATAAAACACTTCTAAAAGGATTGGGGCTAGCTCAGAGGAAAAGACCTTAAAAATTACTAGGATAATAGGCGTCAGGGCCGGGAGATTTATCAAGAGGCAATTGTTGTATACTTGACAGATCTCAAGAGTAGTTATTGGGAGACCAGGTCTCCGCCTCTTCCGGGAAATTTTTGGCAGTGCTACCGATTGAAGAAATTTCTTGATATCTGAATCCGAGACATCTGACTGAGAATCTTTGGAGTATACCATTTGAAAGAAGTCTTTAAAGGCATTTGCCATAAGATGAGGATCAGTACAGACCTGGTTTTCCTCATGGAGACAGATTCCTGCAATGTACTGAGCTGAATCCATCTGCTTTATCCGCATTAGCAAGTAATCTTCCGCCTTCTCACCTGTAGCTAGATATTGAAGTTTCTTGGCGTAACAAGGCAAGCTCGGCCTGGTGCAGGGCAAGCCCAGTATTGGGTCTGTAGCCTATGCAACTTAAGTCTGTCTGCATCAGCCAGCGTTGGGACAATCTACATTCAATTTGCTAATTTGGGTTAGCAAGGAGGTCATCTCCTTTTTTTGGGCAAGTTTTTTCCTGGAAGTAATCTTTATTAGTTCCCCCCTTAAGGAACATTTCAATGCGGCCCAAATCATATCTTTTGGGGGTATTGAGTTTTGATTGTCTTGTAAGAATAAGCTAATGTATTCTTTAATTTCTTTTAAGTGACGTTCATCTCTTAGTATTTGAGTGTTTAATCTCCATTGGGGCGAGAGTTTCTCTGAAATTTTGCTTTTTTTAATAGATGCTGTAGCTTAAGAGCTGCACTATGCATTGTGATACAATCAGAATGGTGAAAGCTGCTCTCTGGTTGGTTCACTTTTCCACTGTAATGACACTAGGCCTTATGCACTAATAGGGGCATAGCCATGTAGCGGCATGCACAGCAACTCCAAATGCACATGCATGATGCCGGGTAAGACAATCAGGTACTTTGGAGGAGGTGCGTACACTTATGACAGGTGGAGGCCTGCCATAAGCAGCAGAGCACAGTGACAGACAGTGGCTCCCAGACAGATCGAGATGCTGTGGAAGGATAAAGGAACACTATAACAGGGACCACCACACCCCACACCCATCCTTGTATGACACGGATGGCTCTGATACTGCCACAAGAGTTCACCTACCCCCCATACAGATTGTGGCCAGGACATATCAGTGGGTAATGGAGCACAAATGCATGCCAGGCAGGACAGCCACAGACATGGACAGTCATACATGAAACAGCATACAGTAAGCCCTGTAGTGAACCAGCCACCAGGGTGGAGACCACCAATGTTAATGCCATGTCCCCGAGTATGGTCCCCCCACCCTGATAGTTGCACCCCATGCGCTGAGGTATGAAGCAGGTAGCTATGAGGGATGAGCACCTCCAGGGACACACACATATGACATGCAAGTGGCCACTCCACAGGGAACCCTGCCAGGAAGACAGTCACACAGCCATGTCATCGACATGTACAGCACAGCCCCCAGCACAGGTGGGCTGCACCCAGGAATGGCCACACCCCTGGTGCCAGAGTCACCACCATTGGAACATCCCCCACCCCACACATGCAACAGAGACAGGACACCAACACACACATGCCCCCACCAGTGCACATTAAAGATACCACCCAGCCTACATGGAGCTGCACACATATGCCCCAGGCCTCCCCCATTGCCCCACACACCCACAGCAGCAGGCATACCACCATGCTGGAGACAACAAATGACACAGGGTTATGAAAATAAACTAATTATTTAAAACAAAACACTATACCACCATAGTACATGTAAGGGGAATGGCAAAGGGGTGACCACATACATCGGTAAACAACACATGCACCTGCAATATAAACAGGTACAGTGTCCACAGAATGCCTACAGCAAGGGGAAAGCAACACAGACATGGCACCAGATACACAGTATCCCAGACGGTCCATGACAGTGTAGCAGCCCCACCTAATCTTCCTCCTCCTGGGAGTCCCCACCAGATCCTGGTGTAGGTGTTCTGACTGTCCAAGGGCATGGCACCAGTTCCAAATGTCTCAGTGGACCTCTGTAGCACTACAATGATAAGAACATACTGGGATGGCTGGCATGAGCAGTAAGCACATTATGGGCACAACAGGCAATATAAATGGGCACAGTTATGCAACAGGATGATACACCTACCTTGGACGGCTTCTCCACATGTCATTTCTCCCCATTATGGACCAGATAAAAAATGTCATTGGATCCCACCCACAGTGACAGGACATAAGTGTCACCTCATTGCCAACTCATCAATCCTGGGGGGTGTTTGCACTACAGAGGTGGCCCCATCTGGCTGTTCCACCTTAGTCAATACCATTCAGTCAGGTACTCCCAGTCCATCCTGTGTGACCAAGAAGCAGGCAAAGCATTCAGCACCATGGATATCACAGTTATAGCAATGCCCCACCCCCCACACTGCAGGCATGGTACAGATCCAGACAGGCACATTGAGATGCCACAAGTTGCCCCCATTGGGGTCATCCAGGTAGCAGGCATCCAAAACCTTCCAGAGCTTTGTGGGATACATCCCCTATTGCCCAACTTGTGGTGTGGCATGGTACACACAAGCTGCAGCAGCTGCCATCTCTACCATCTCACCTGTCAGTGTGTGCACATTTCAACTGAATGGATATTGTCAATGCACACAAGGGGCATCCACATGCCTTTTTTAATGGCCATAAGAGGGGTCTGGCCAAGCTAAAAGACCAGTATCTGTACACATACAGGTAGACAGGTATCCATAGGAGAAGGAGAGGATATATCTTGGCTTCTTAATGAATGTGCTCCTGCTTGAGGTAGAGCAGGAGCGGTGGAGGCAGCAGAGGCCATGGCCACATGTATTTCAACCACAACTGGAGGCACGGACACTGCGGGACACACACTGCATAGAACACTTCAGGGTTGACTGGGGCAAAATAAAATAAGTGTGTGACATGGTCCTTAACAATGTTGCACCATGGAAAAAGCAGTCAACGGCAATGACAGTAGAGATCAATATTCTATGTGCACTGTCATATTATGCCACAGGATCATTCCAGAGGGGTGTCCACTGATGTCATTGGCATCAATCAGTCCTCTGCGTCCCAGGCACTGGTGTAGGTGATGGATGCCCTGCCGGCCCATGTACAGAATCAGAAACATAGAAACATAGAAGTTGTTGGCAGATGGGGACCTTATGATCCATCAAGTCTGCTCTTGTTTTCCTACTCCCCCTATTTAGCTTCCTGCTTGAGCATATACTGCTGATGCAGCAACTCCCTGATTGCAAAGACCAACACAATGACAGGAATTGAGCAAAATCTGCCAGTCACTGTGGTGGTCTGTATGGCGATCGGGACTGCCTCGCTGGGTGTCCCCCCCGCGTCCAACTCTGACTCGGAGTTAGAATCCTAGAGACTGGGGGTGTGTGGGGTGGAGCCCCCCACATGGGGGATTCAGGGGCATAGCTCACCTATGGATACACAGAGGCATCCCCCGACACTGCAATGCCGACAGTCGGCACTGCAGATGTCGCTGTCGGGGATGTCTCCGTGATGACTGTCACTGCTGCATGGGTAAATCCTGCTTGAGTATCCTGTAAAGCCTGTCCCATGCCTGCCTGAATTCCCCCACTGTCTTTGCCCCCACCACCCCCACTGGCAGGCTATTGCATGGTTTAATAATGTGCTCTGTGAAGAAGAATTTCCTCATATTGCTTCTGAAACTACCTCCATCCCTTGAGGCGAAGGCCATGCCCTCTTGTCCATCTATAGTCTTTTAACTGAAAGAGGTTCTGCACCTGTACCTTGTTGTTACCTTTAAAGTATTTAAATGTCTCTATCATTTGCCCCCAATTCCTGCGCTACTCTAGGGAGTATAGATTGAGCTCAGTGAGTCAGGTTTATATGATTTCTAGTGCAAGCCCTGCACCATCTTCGCTGTTCTTCTCCACACCATCTCCAGCCTATCTATGTCCCTCCTAAGGTATGGCCTCCAGAACTGGACTCAGTATTCCAGGTGGGGTTTTACCAGGGATTGATGCAGAGGCATGATCACTTCATGCCTCCTGCTTGTGATGCCCCTTCCTATACATCCCAGGATGCCAGTAGGTATTAGTGCTGCCTTCTCAAATTGTTTGCTGACCTTGAAATCATCTGATATGATCACCCCTAGGTCTCGCTCTAGCCTTGCATCCACCAGCTGCTTCTATCCCACAGAGTACAGTTTCCCTGGATTTGGTTTTCCCAGGTGCATGACTTTACATTTTTTGGCATTGAATTTCAATTACCAGACCCTTGACCATTCCTCCAGTTTTCGGAGATCAGATTCCATGCTTTGTTGCCCCTCTGGTATGACAACCCAGTTGCCAATGTTGGTGTCATCAGCAAACAGGCACACCTTTCCTTTCAGTCCATCAGCAATGTCGCTGTTGAATATGTTGAAGAGGATCGGCTCCAGAAACGAGCCCTGGGGAACACTGGTAGTCACTCTACCCTCCTCTGACACAGTGCAATTTACTAATACCCTTTGTGTTCTCCCATCGAATCAGTTCCTGATCCAGCCTGTTACCTTAAGCCCAACTCCAATGTTCTCCAGTTTATTGATTAGTCTCCTGTGTGTAACAGAGTTAAATACCTTACTGATGTATAGGTAAACCTCATCCACTGCCACACCCTAATCCACTGTTCTGGTGACCCAGTTAAAGAAATCTCTCAGGTTTGTCTGGCAGGACCTCCCTGCTGTGAAACCATGTTGCTTTGTGTCTACTGACCACTTTTCTCCAAAAAAGCAAATATTCTTTCCTTCAGTAAGGACTCCATCCATTTTTCCACCACTGAAGTTAGACTAACTGGCTGTTCCTTGCTTCTGCTCTTATGAAGTGGCACTACTGTTGCCCTCTTTGAGTCCTCTGGAGCCTCCTCACTCTCCAATAATTTGTTGAAGAGCACTGTTAAGGGGGCTGCTAGTTCCCTCCCAAGTTTCTTAAGTATTCTTGGGTGTATCCCCTCTGGCCTCATAGCTTTATCCACCTTTAACTTGTTGATTTCCTCTAGTACTGTTTCCTCTGTGAAGGGACTTGTGTCTGTTCCTCCAAGTGGAATATTCTTTTTGCCTATTGTTGAACTGCTACCAGTGGGGACATGATTATCCCCAGGGGAGGACATGATTGAAACCTCTAAGTATGTGAAAGGAATTAACAAGACAGGTACAAAGGGGCTGTTCAAAGTAAGGGAGGGAAGGGACACGAGGGGACATGACATAAGACTGGAGGGAGCAAGCTTCAGGAGGGAGATGAGGAGACAGTTTTTACAGAGAGGGCGGTAGCTGGGTGGAATGCGTTACCTGCAGAAGTGGTATCCATTAGAACAGTGGACTACTTCAAAAGGGGATGGGACAGGACAAGGGGGAGGGTCAATAGAGGGGAAGGGTGGAAGGGAGGGCCAACTGCAGAATGAGGGGTGCTAGCTGCACATTCAAGCAGACTTGATAGGCCTCTAGACCTTTATCTGCTGGCAAATTTCATATGTTCGTATGTTCATATCTGCTTCCTGTGTGAAGACTGAGTAAAAATATTCACTGAGTTCCTCTGTCTTCTCTCCATCATGTTCCGTGGGCTGCCTGTCCTTTTTCGTGATTCTAACAATGCCTCCCTTAGTCTTCCTTTTTTCTTGTATGTACCTGTAGAATGTTTTGTCACCCTTCTTCACTCCCTGAGCTATCCTCACATCTGTCTGTGCCTTGGCATTTCTTATCACTTTCCCTGTCTCTTTTAGCTTTTCTTTATATTCTGTTTCATCTGCATCTTTCCCTGACTCCTTGAACTTTCTGAAGGCTTTGTGCTTTTCCCTCACCATGATTGCCACCTCTTTGGAAAACCATAGTGGGTTTTTACTCCTTTTATCCTTACTGACCTGGTGGGCACACTGTGATGTGACCATAGTTATTGCATCCTTCAGCCTTGTCCAACACTCCTCAGTGCTCCTTTCTGTTGCATTAGTAAGATTGTCCCACAGGCAGGCCTTCATTTTTTGGAAGTCTGCCCTCCTGAAATAAAGGACCTTAAGCTTAGAATGTGTGGAGTTCTCAGTCCTGTTTAACTTGAACCATACTGTGCGATGTTCACTGTTTCCCAGGTGGTTCTCCTCAACGATGTCGGGTGTTGGGCATCGTTCATAGGAGGGGGGGTGGGCATGGTGGGGGCATGGACACTGGAGGTAGAAAGAGGGGAGATCTCACATAGGGGTGGTCAGGGCCAGGAGACACCCTGGGGCAAAATGGATACTGGAATGTGGGAGTTCATGTCTAGTCCCCATACCCAAGGGCACCATCTCTTTAGATGGGCATTTAGTTGGGACGATTCAAGAACCTTGTCCAACTTGGGCAGTATTATGCAATGCTTGATCTATCAAGAACAAAACTGCAATTATTGCAGATTTTGTTGGAACAGCTGATCTGGCATGCATCACCGAGACCTGGCTGGATGAAAATGCTGGCCCCATTTTGGAGGCAGCGATTCCTGCCAGGTACTCAGTGATTCACCGCCTGAGATTGGACCGCGGGGTTGGGGTAGCAGTCTGTTTTAAGACCGAATTGAGCAGCACTGATGTTCCAGGTGAGGAGGCCGAAACCTTTGAATGTACCATGGTAGCTGATGTGGGTTGCAGGATAGCTGTCATCTACCATCCGCCCTGGGGCGAGAAGCAATTCCTGCAGGAAGTGGTAGATTTTGCCACCAACATGACATTACAGTCGCCCAGAGTGATGGTCCTGGGCGACTTCAATGCCTGGGTCGACAACGAACTCTCTTCATTTGATCAGCAATTCTGCCAGATGATGTTATCACTGGGCTTCACTCAGATTGTTTCTTCAGGTACCCATAAACACGGTCATTCTCTGAATTTGGTCTTCCTCCTGGGATCGAGACATCTGATTTGGGTGTGGAACTGGTCAGTTAGTCCAATCTCTGCACCGTGAGGTTAAATTTTTATGCCCCCCTTCGCAAGTCTGCCCCTGTGGAGATGGTCAGTTACCGCTCTTCACGGGATGTATGCCTTAATGACCTGGTGGCAATGATTGACCTCTCGGAGTTCTCTAATGTCAGCTCGAGTCCAGAGTTGTTGGTTCTGGCTTATAATAATGCCATTTTCTCAGCTTTGGGCCTGATAGCTCCTGCCCGTGCTCATCCCCTCTCACTCCGCCCTCAGGCCCCCTGGTTTGATGGGTCCTTGAGGGAGCTGTGATGTGTGGGACATAGGTTAGAGCATTGTTGGCAGAAATCTGCCCTGGTGGATGACCGCATTAGGTTGGAGGAGCACTATCAGCTCTACCAATCAGTGATTTCCCATATGAAGACAGAATTCCTGTCCAGGGAAATTGCAGTCACTCAGAATTGACTGGCTCAGCTCTTCCAAACTGTGGACAGGATGTGCAACCCAGCCTGTCTGCAGCTGTGGTGAGCTTTTTCACAAATTGAATGTGATGAGCTTGCTCAATTCTTTGCGAATAAAATGGCCGGCATCAGGTCGTAAATCCATCTGACTCTCTCTATGGGTGATGTTGTTGGTCACTGTTTGGTCACTACTCCTCATACTTCCTGGAGTCCTTTTGAACTGCTGGATGTCGAAGATATTATGAGGATTGTCCAGAGGATACACCCTACATTCTGTAGTTTAGATCCAGGCCCAACTTCCTTGATTTTGGGTTGTTATGAGATCATTGGACTGGTATTGGCTCAGATTGTCTGGTGCTCCTTGGAATTGGGTGAGTTTCCAAGCACTCTGAAGGAGACTGTGGTGACATCCCTCCTGAAGAAAGCTTAGTTGGACCCGAACATTTTTATCAACTACAGACCTATCTCAAACCTCCCCTTTTTAGGTAAGGTTATCGAGAAAGTAGTGGCAATCCAGTTGGAGAACCATTTGACCATCCATAATGTCTATGAACCTCTCCAGTCAGGTTTTCGTGAAAGGCACAGTACTGAGACTGCTCTGGTTTGAGTGCTCAATGATCTCCTGATGGTGAGAGATTGGAGAAAATGCTCCATCTTGGTTCTCTTAGATCTCTCCTTAGCCTATGGCATTGTAGACCATGGGGTGCTGCTCGAGCGCCTGAGGTCCATCTGTGGCCTGTCAAGTACAGTGCTCAGATGGTTTTCATCCTTCCTTGCTGGAAGAACACAGAGAGTTGTGTCTGGGGTCTTTTCCTCCGATCCTTTCTCTCTGTCTTGCGGGGTTCCTCAGGGTTCAGTGCTGTCTCCCATGTTGTTTGCAGTGTATATGCTACCCCTCAGAGACATTGTAAGGTGGCATGAGCTGCGGTTTCACTGCTATGCTGATGATACCCAGTTATACATGTCTTTTGCTCCCAACCAGGCTAGTGCGCTCTCAGTATTTAACAACTGTCTAGTCGAAATCCAAGACAGGATGAATTTGAGCTGGTTGAAATTGAATGCAGGAAAGACTGAGGTTATGGTGGTGGACCCGGGTCACAGGATAGAGAGGTTGAGGACTGATCGGCCCTCTGAAATATATCTGGGGGCTGAGCAGATCCTTACCTCTGAATGGGTGCGTGACCTTGGAATTGTGTTTGATGACGGGCTGACCTTACGTCATCAGGTATCGGCAGTCATCAAATCAGCATTTTACCATCTTCAGAATATTGCTAGGGTCAAGCACCTTGTTCCGTCCAGTGACCTGCTGGTATTGGTCCACGCCTTTGTGACCTCTCAGCTTGACTATTGCAACTCCCTTTATCTAGGGCTTCCTGGGGTTGATATCTGCCGCTTGCAGCTAGTGCAGAATGCTGCTGCTCATTTATTGTCAGGGGCATGTAGGAGTTCCCATATTACCCCTGTGTTGTGCGATCTGCACTGGCTGCCAATTCAGTGGCGGATTACCTTTAAGGTAGGCCTGTTAACCTACAAAGCTCTACACGGTCTTGGTCCTGACTATTTGAAAGAACTCCTGATTCCTTACAGCCCTGTGCGACAGCTCCGCTCAGCTGACGAGGGGTTGCTGGAGATTCCGAGGGTTACTTTGAAATCTTCTGGTGCCCAAGGTTTTGCTTTTGTGGACCCTACCCTCTGGAATTCTCTGCCCCATCAGCTTCGGGAGTGCACAGTCATTGGGGGCTTTAAGCAGGCACTGAAAACTTTTTTATGGACACTGGCATTCCCAGAAATATAATGAATTTTACTGTTTATATTTATTGTAATGTTTGATGATTATGTTTTTACTGTAAGGCACCTTGATATTTGTAAGTTGCCCTATAAATAAAGATTATTATTATTATTATTCGATGCCTAGAACCCTATCGCTATTTGTGAATACCAGGTCTATGATGACATTTCCTTTTGTGGGTGTCTTCACTAGTTGACTTAGGCCTGCTTCATGTAGTGTAACTAGTAAGCACCTGCTTTTTTCTGATGTTGCTGAGCTGGAACTCCAGTCAATGTCTGGTAGACGGAAGTCCCCTACCAGCACCATGTCCCCTTTCTCTGACATCTGAAGGATGGTTTCAAGGGTATCCTTGTCCCCGGTTCCCTCCTGATTTGGTGGTCTATAGATTATTCCTACCCAGATGGGTGTCCAGCTTCCAACCCCGATTGTAATCTATTACACAATAGGTTCCCCACATCTGAGGCTAATGTACTTGTCACTAAACAGGCATTCAATGCCACACATGGCATGCCAAATGTACTCGGCATGATAGACTGCACCCATATAGCAATAGTATCACCGTCTGAGAATGATGAGGCATATAGAAACAGAAAGGTGTTCCACAGTATTAAATGTCAGGTTGTGTGTGATGCAGATGCCATATTCACCAACCTGTTTGCCAAGTACCCTGGCACTTGCCACAACACCTTCATACTGGATAGTTCACAACTTAGTGCCCTGCTCAGTTCTGGTAGGACTGAAGGATGGTTGTTAGGTAAGTATTTGGCAGCATCATGTGTGGCACTGTGTGTTCTCCTGCCACCAGCAGCTGATTGTTTACTGTTTGTGTCCCCTGTATAGGTGACAGCGGATACTCACTACAACCATACCTGATGACACCATTCCTGGTGCCACATGGTAATGCATAGGAGGCATATAACCATGCTCACAAAAAGACACAGTCTGTCACTGAGGGGATGATCAGCCTACTGAAGGTGAGGTTTGGTGTTTGAACCATACAGGTGGAATGATGTTGCTGTCTCTGGGAAAGGTGTGGAAGGTGTTCGCCGCATGTGCCATGCTCCATAACATCACCATGCAACTCCATGTACCCATGCTAATGGACCCACAGCCATGTGCACCACCAGAGGTGGACAAGGTGCAGCCTGGCACAGGACCGGAGACACTGAGTGGTCATGCAGTACATGATGCCCTTGTACAGGGCACATTCTGTCAGTGGGGATGGCCATCTGCAGAGTGTCAGAACAGACAGACTTGGAACTTGTATGCCAGCATCTCTTGGGTGCAGGAGTACATTATGGGAGCTTCTGTGTGCACAGCAGGTGTGGACATCATGGTAGTGGGGCATGTGTGGGTGATGGATGGTGTGGGTGCATGATGGTGATGTCACACACTGAGTGCATCTGTCTGGGGAACGCTGGGCATGGTGCCATGGTTGTGGGGGGTATGCTATGGTTGCAGGGTAATGCTATGGTTGGGGTGGAAGCTATGGTGGGGAGACTACCATGTTGGTGGGGGTTGTTCATGCTATGTTAGTGGCAGGGGTGGGTACTGCTACATGTGGGGGTGGTGTTGCGTGGCATCGTGGTGTTATGTGTGTGTTGGCATCCAATGTGTTTGTGGTGGTGTGTTGTGCAGTAGTGACATGTGTTGGGGAGAGGCTGTTCTGCAGTACTGTGTGCATGGCAATGTGGCATGTGTTGTGTAACAGGGGGGCGTCACAGTACTTGTGCTACACAGCACTTTGGTACATGTTTGCATTTTTTCACTGCCCTGTTCTATCATAGGGCTTTTTCTTCAGATGTACAGATGATCAAGTGCCCAGTCTCTGGGTGGGTGCCTGTGCATGGCCTTCACCATGGTGGCACATGGCTGTGGGTGTGGGCACAATCTGCTGTTCCTCTATCCCCTTCCCCAGATGCTGTGCTGCAACTGTCTGGGTGTTCATGCACAGTGTCTGGGAGGGACATGTTAATGCTCCTGTGTATCTGTTCTCTGTGTGCTGAGTGTCTGGCTGTGTACTGTCCATGCACCCTGGGACCCTTCCTCCTGGGTGCTGTCCATGTCCCATAGCTGGCTGTTCTGGTCCTAGTTGATGGGCACTGGGCTCCCTGCATCCTGAGGGTGGACATTAGCCACACATCATGGGGCGGTGGCTGTCTGGACAAGTGGTGCTGACCCTGCCAGCTGGTGGTCCATGAGTCTCTCCTTGAGGTCACCCAACCTGTCAATCCCATGCTGCATTGCCCTCATCTCCACTGTCAGCCCAAACAGTGCCTCAGTATTCTTCTTCTGTGCCTCCATCCTGTCCCTCTTCAGCTGCTGCACCTCTCTGTGGTAAGTGTCCATGATTCCTTGGGTGCACAATGTCTGTGGCAGGCCCACAGCCTGAGTTGTTGGGCTGTCATCACCACTGTCCCCTGGGCTTGCTGTTGTCATCCTGCATATGGTTGTGGTGATCAGGCATGCACAATCTGTGCCACCGCTGTTGTGCATGCCCACCAGCTGGTCCTCATTGGTGCATTTCTGTTGGCCTGGGGTATGCTACCTCACATGGCTGCTGCTCCCTTCATCAACCTCAATGTTTCACTCCTCTGTCTCCACATATAGCCATGCCTGGGCGCTCTCAGGGTCTGTCTCTCTGTCCATTTGTGCCTCTGTCTCCTACTCAGTATCTATGGTTGACGTGGGGTTGTTATGATAGCTGTACCAGGGTCATTGTGGGTGCTTGTTGCTGTGGTGCATGTGCACCGGGTGTCCCACATGTGCCCTCCTCATCATCATGGTCATCATTGCAAACAACACACTGTGCTGTGTAGTCCTGGTCAGGTGCTGTTGCACCTGTTGTTGTGTGTCTTTCTGTGCCAGGGTCTGTGGGGTGTAACATGGTTGTTAGCACATGCTTGGGGTGCATGCCCTCAGAGTTCCTGTCCCTGCTTGTCCCTATGTACCTGCCAGAGAGTCTACACCTTCAACCACCCATGGAGGCACACCTCTGTTAGTGTGTCGGTGATAATCCTCTCTATTGGGATCAATGTTAGTGTGCCGCTGGGTGGACCATCACCCATGCCCTGGTGTGCTTGTCCCCTCGTGGCAAGCTTTCTTCACCACTGCACACAAGTCACACCACATGTGATTAATGACTGCCAGTTTCTGTGCCTCTGGCCCTGCAGCATTATGCTGTCCTGGAATCTGATGTTCAACTACAGGTAGACCTTGACCTCCAGTGACATTAACAGGGATTGTGCCCCATACAGTGTAGGGTAATGGGCCCTGATATTGTTCAACACTACAACAACTTGGCCACTGGTGAAGTTTGATGTGTGGGGCCATGCACCACCTCAGGTATGGACATGTCCATGGTACTGTTTGCCTCTCAGGGCTGCCCCATAGGGGCATCAGATGTTTCAGTGTTGGGTCCTGTGAATCTCTGGCATCCTCCATTATTACCTCCATATTGGGTTGTTGTACAATATTCACTTTCGCATATCCGCATGGGGCAGTTCACATGCCTTTATATGGTGGAGTCAATGGGAGGATTCACATATCCTTGGCCTGCCAGTGTGGTCTGCACATCCCTTGTTGTCCCACATTCAGGGTCTGTGGACACTACACACTCGTTGGTACATACACTATTTTACAGTTGCCTTGCATGCTACATAGCTGTGCACTGCTTTTCTCAAACATTTCTGCATTCTTTACACACTTTAGTGCATAGAGCCTAATAACCTTAAAAATACCATTATGACAATAGAAACAGCAATATTTCTTGATATTTATTTATTTAGTTTTTGTTGACAAGGTAAGTGCACTAGACAAATCCTGCCTATTTTCAGGCACGACCCGGGGAGGGGGATACAAATGAATGCCAACTGACCTTGAACCAGATTAAGCTGTTTGGTGGTAATGTTTTAGTGAATGAGGGAAATTTGGCCAGGACACCTAGGAAATTTCCCTACTTGGTCTGCAGGGGGGAGCCTTTGTCCCTCTGTAGAACATGGCCAGCAGTCCAGCTGTGGATGGTGCTGGTGGAGGTTCTGCTCTGCCTCAGGTTGCTGATTCTTGTTTGGATCCTATGATTGTTTCTGATTTTGCATCTTGTTTCCTGCCTGTGGACTATCTGCCTGCTTCTGAGACCTCTCCTGCCTCTGTTTGTACCTCTGCTGTTGGTGTTTTTCCCTCTGAGAATACTGCTACCCAGGACAGCAGACCCGATGCTGATATTCTTGAAGAACATCTTCGGCAGCAATTTTCTCAGCACAAACATTTTCTTTCACAGCTGGTACGCACTGACTCGGATTTCCCGTGTACTGTTACTTTGGCTGACGGTTCTCAGCATCCTAGCTCCCCGGACACTTTGCTCCCCAGTTCTGCATTTCCAACTGTTTTGCCTACTTCCCTGCATTAATGGCCCACTACTAGACCTCCTGACCCTTTGACTGTTACCTGGTCTCCTGAGATTGGTCTGCGAGCTGTGGGTTGGAGCCATTTTGAAGAAGGACAGCCCTGGTCTACTCCTGGTCCTGTCTCTGCTACATCCATTATTGGGGATGCTGTTGCAGTTGCTTCTACTGCCGCTCGACCTGTTCTTCCTGTTTCTTCTGTTTCTGTGGATTCAGTTCTGGGACCTTCGGCTCTACCACTTCATACTGAGGATCTTGCCATATCTCCTGCCAGGTCTCTCCGCTCTCAGGGCCCTGAAGCACAGTGCACTCCACCACGTAAGCCCTCTCTTTCTACTCCCAGAACTGATGCTATGGATTCTTCTTTCAAAGTGATTGATTTATTTAAGTCTGTGGGGGGGAGCCTGCTCAGTGGCGAAACGTAGTGCGTTTTAAGTTTTTGGGCAACGCCTCCATGGCCCACCCTCGGCAAACTGTTTTGCAATCTATGTTACGGTACTCTCTGGGCATTAGCCCTTTTGATTTATTTGCCTTTATTCATTTCAAGAGAGAAACTGTATATGACGTCAGTTTTAAGAATGTTCATACACTGGAAAAGGTTTGGGTGCAATATGAGCTTGTGAAATTGACCTCTGTTTGGTCCTCATTTCTTATAATCCCCCTCACTAAGCCCTTGATTAAAGTCCTCACTCTTTTATTTTGGAGTAAAGGGTTTAACATCCATGATATCCAATATTGGCTTTGGCAGTGTTGTGACCTATTAGATTCTCCTCATCCTATTTTGGACGATGATTTTGTTTGGACTGGGGGTTGGAAGATTAGGGTTCAGCTTTGCCAAACTGACCAGGGGATTCAGCATATTTCTGGCAGTTTTCATATTGGACATGACAGGGGTATCTGTTTTTATCCTGACCAGCCCCGAACCTGTCACAAGTGTGGTTTCAGAACTCATTTGAGCTACACTTGTGACCAGCCCAGATGTACGCTTTGTCTACAGTATGGACATGTAAGCTTGGGTTACCCTAATACTCAGTACTGTAACCTGTGTGATGATCGTGGACATAATTATCCCCTGTGCCCCTGAGCTAAACATAATCAGCTGGATAGGGTCTCTTGGGATCACTTCCACCTTATTGCTGACTCCCAGGCTCAGGCGCAACAACAGAAGGAGGAGATCTCTCATTTTGTCACAGACCCTGTTTCCGGTCCTGGTGTGGTTCCCAGTGCTGTGCAATTGCCCATTTCTTCTGATCCCTCAGCCTCTCCTCCCTCCTGTACCTGAGGTTTCCCCTGTTTCGACTTCGGGTCCTGGGCTGCCTGTCTCCCAGACTGCTTACTCGACTGATTTGAGTCCCAATTTGCTGGGCTGTATGCCCCCCCCCCCTTCCCCTTCCAAGGAGGTTCCTTTTGTTGCTTTTCCTAATTCTAAATGGGGGAAAGGTAAACACAAGTCTGAGTCCCATCCACCCACTAATTCTATTCTCACTCATAATAAATTTCAGATGGTGGCTAAGAGATGACAGTGAGGTGATATGGAGGGTGAAAAGGAAACTTTGATTCCTCTCGAGCTTCCTCTTCTCAAATGGATTATTCCTCTGATTCCTGTAAAGATGTTTCTTGTCCTGATAAACCTCACAAGGCTCAGTTTCCTCATAGGTGATAGGGCGGTTTTTGCTTTTAGAGTTTGCTGGTTTAATTTTTGTCTTCCCTCTCTTCTGGGTGTTGTTCTGTTTTTCTTTTCTATTTTTCTTTTATGGCTCGCCTGACTGACATTAAATGCTGCACCTTGAATGTGTGCAGTGTTAAATTATTTCATAAGCAGCTTTCTACTTTTGGGCTTCTGTTTTCCCTTCGGCAGGACTTTTATTTTCTTCAAGATACCCAGATTAAGACTAGACAGGAGGTTTTACAGGCCACTGCTAGATGATCTGTTGGCCCCTCCTATTGATCTCATGGGGTGGATGTTTGTGATGGGTGGGTAATTTGTTATTTGTTATTTGTTTAAAATTGCTAGGGTTCTTGATGTGGTCCTGGGGAGGGTTCTCCTTGTTGATGTGTCTGATCGCTCAGTATGTTTTCACCTTATTTCTGTTTATGCCCCTCAAATTATTGCTGCCCGATCTGATTTATTCCTGAAAATTCATCCCTTTTTGTTCTCTTCTCGGCAGGTTTTCTTGGGCGGAGATTTTAATTGTAACGCTCATAAATTGTACAGTGATTCGACTACGTTAACTAAGGTAATTTCTTCTGCCCATCTTATTGATGGATATTTGTCTCTCCATAAGCCTGCGGCTAAAACTTACTATAGGGGTGCCCTGGCTACTCGTATTGATTTTTTTTCCTTTCTAGACACCTCACCGTCTGCCAGGGTTTTGTGATTCCTCGTGAAATTCCTGATCACATGGCTGTGGTTTTAGTTTGCTCTCCTGCTGATGGTCCCATTCCAGCTGCTCCTTATGTTCAGCGGAAGTTGAATTATTCTCTGTTTTCTGATGCTTGTCTTTTTCCAGGTTGTTTGCATTTATTGCAGGCTAGAATGTCTTGTTGGATGCTTACCAGTATCCATTGGTTTAATAGGAGGATACTAAAGCTGATTTGAGGAAGTATTTTCTCCGGGTTTCTGGATTTCGGACCCGTTCCAATTTTTTTACCTATTCCAAGCTGCGGAAATGGTTACAGGATCTGATTTCCAGGGCTTATAAATTCCATCTTGATCTCTCCCTACAAATTCAGGACGTGAAGTGTCAAATGGAAAAATTCCAATATGATCGGGCTATTTCTTTAAAACTTGAAGCTCAGTGTGGTTCTCATGCTTCTAAAGCTTCAATGGATCATTTTAAGAACTGCTCTGACAGGATTTCTTCTATGGTTTTTGAATCTCTTACTGACCCTGTTACTGGTTTGCAGCATAGTTCTCTCCCTGCTTTGCAAAGTATTGTTCAAACCTATGTTGAAGAAAAGTTTGGCTCCTGTCCTGTTGCTCCTGATTCTGGTGATTTCCTTTCTGATGTGGAGATCTTGGAGGTCCCAGAGAGTGTTCTTTGTTCTCTGGTTCTCCCGATCTCTGTTTAGGAAACATTGTGTGCCATCAAAAAACAGAAGAAGCGTACCTCTCCTGGTGTGGATGGTTTAATGGCTGAACCATATCATTCTTTTTTGGATCTTTTTGCCCCTACCCTTACTGTGGTTTTTAATAGTATCTTGACCACTTGTTCTATGCCTCTTCACTTTTCTGATGCTATTATGCTTCTCCTTTTTAAAAAAGGTGATAGGGCTGACATCAAAAACTGGAGACCTTTGAGCCTGCTCAATGTGGATTACAAGATCCTGGCTGTTATTCTTTTGAATAGGTTACTGCCTCCTGCATCTCTTGTTATTTCACAGGCTCAGACCTGTGCTGTGCCCGATAGAACTATGTTGCATTCCCTGTCCCTTATTAGGGATGTGGTATTTTCTTGTTCGGATTCTCATCATGCTCTTTTTCTTTCCTTGGACCAGGAGAAGGCTTTTGACCGAGTTCACCATTATTTTTTGTTTCAGGTCATGTTACATTATCATGTACCCCACCGCTTTGTTTCTTGGATTAAGTTGTTGTATAATTCTGCTTGGTTTACCCTCATGCTAATAATTCCCCTGGTATGGAGTTTTTGCATAAGAGGGGTGTCCGTCAGGGCTGCCCTCTTAGTCCCCTTTTATATGTTTTTCAGATTGACCCCTTTTGATACAGCTTGCTTATAGCCATGCTATTTCCAGATTGTTGCTCTCTGGTGGCCAGTATGCTCCTAGTGTTTATGCTAATGTGGACGATTTGTGTATTTGCACCACACCTTTTCTGGATGCAGTCGGTTTTGTTGACTTGCTTTCTGACTTTGAGACTTTTGTAGGATCTAAACTAAATCTTCATAAGAGCATGGTGAAGTTTATTCCTGATTCTATTTCCCCTTCTGCTTTAGATTTTGTGGCCCAGATTCCTGTCACGCATGATCCCTTGAAGATTTTGGGCCACTATTTTGGTTCTTCTAATGGCTCTACTTATAATTGGACTTTGGCTCTTGATAAGGGCCTTACCTTGATTTCTTCCTGGAAAGGTAGGACTATTGCTAAGCGTAAGCGTGTTATGCTTTTGAAGACTTTGGTGCTGCCTCTCTTTTTGCATGTTGCCACATTTTTTTCCTTTGCCTCTTGCCTTGGAAGTGAAACATAATAATCCTTTTTTTCAAGGTTTTTGGGGTTCTAGGCTGAACCCCATTAAAAGAGTGTTTTTGTATCAGGATTATTGTTTGGGTGGGGTGCGGATGCTTAATCCTGTGGTTTTTTTTATTGTTTGTTTTTCAAGTTTTTATTTCCTTTTTTGAGGCATTCTTCCCCCCCCCAATTGGGTTTCTGTTTTTATGACCTTGATCTCTCCTCTACGGGATTTATGGTGTGGCTCCCCCTTTGGCAATGCCGAGGACTTTTCAGTCTTCTGGCATTCCCTCTTTTTTTTCAACATTTTTTAAGTTGAAGCAGTGGAATCTGACCCATCAGTCTATTCTTCCTTTGAAAATACGACAGTTATATGGGTCTATTATTCAGGTTCAGTTTTCTGACCTTCCTTGTGTTTTGGATTCTACTGGTGTGGAACTGGACATTTCTTTGATTTTTTGCCAACTGATTGATTGTCATCTTCCCCAAAATTGTGGGATGTGACTTGGTTGTCTTGTCATGGAAAATTAGGTTTCTGGGGTAACCATCACCATAAGTCTTTAGACGACAGACTGTGTTTTCGTGACACTTGTCCAAATGTTTTGGAGTCCCAGTTGCTTTTTTGTATTGAATGTCCTTTTACTCAGGACTTTTGGACTTTATGGCTTCATAAGCAGAAGGATAAACATATTTCTCATGTCTCTTATGATATGTTGGTGTCTGATCTCTTTTCTAGTGCTTGCTCCAAATATCATCCCAGTACCCTCTGACTTATTTTTGCCCTTTGTAAATATTTTCTATGGCAAACTAGATGTGCTCAGCTTTTGCAACAAAAAACATATACTGGGATTCATATTCTGCAACAGGTTATTTCTGATTTGATTGTTATTTATAATCGGAAATTGGTTTCTCTCCTTCGGACCAGTTTCCATTCTTATTGGGCTTCTTGTGGCTGGATTTTTGCTGTATGATTGTTTTTCTTAGTGTGTTGTTTTTCTGGGAGTGGGTTTTTTTTTTCCTTTATGTTTCTCTTTTGTATTTTTTTCCTTTATTATTGTTACTTTTGTTTCTTTTATATGCTTGTATTGCTTTCTAGTTCTGTTTTTGTTACATTTTGTATAATGTACTGATGTACTGTGTTGTTTTTGCTTTTGTCTTTTCAATAAATAAATCCCTTACTCTTTTAGTGTGGGGGGGGGCTTTCTTTCTTGGGATTAGATTTGAGTTCTACTTCTGTATTAGATAGCCTGTTTGGATATGTATGACTGTATTACGTATTTGCTTTTGTTATGATTTGTACTTTCCTTTTGTGTGAGGTAACACTGTTTTGTATTGTTTTGGTTTTGTTATTCTAATAAAAAATTCCCCAACTCTTTTCGATAAGTGCCATGGGATCTTTAACATCCACCTGAACTATCACCAATCCAGGCAGATGGAACCTCAGTTTAATGTCTCATCTAAAAGATGGCACCTCAGAAGTGCAGCACCCCACTCATGCTGCACTACAGTGTCAGTACTGGGATATTAACCCAAGTGCCAGATTTGGGAACTGAACCTAATATGTTACTGATATCACTGGCTAACATATCTTTTTTATCTTGTCATTTTTATCCCCACTCTGGTTGTGTGTATATCTATCTATCTATCTATCTATCTATCTATCTATCTATCTATCTATCTATATATATATATATATATATATTACAGAGGCACGGTTGCACCTCTATAGTTAAGGTTGAGTAGGCAGTTTAATGTTAAACCCCAACATATGCATGTTAACTTGAACAATCATTTGAGGATTTGCACGAAATTTGGAATACACAGTCTTGGATGGTAGATCTCTTGATTTGCCAATTTGCAGTTTGATTGTATTTGCAGTTTACAGTCAGTCAGTATATTCTTTGTTGTTCGACAGTTTAGTCATTACAAAAATTAAAAACACAGAATTACAACATTCATATAAAACCATGAGTAGCAAAATTTGCACGTATCTTTAAAGAGAGAAACTCATTAATGCCAGATAAAGTTTAAATTCAAAAATTACACATATTCATAATTTATCTATGTACAGCTGTGCATAATTATTTTAGTGCAATGTTGTATTCTTGCACATTTTTTTAAAAATATCCAGTTTACATAATTAGCCATGACTCTAGCAATGAACTCAAGAGGGGGATTCATCAATATTCTCAATACTTCATTCACTGTTAGTGTGTTTGTCAGAAAATAAGAGGACACAGTCTTATCTTGCAATACAGCATATTTTGGACAATAAAGTATAATTTGCTTTAATGTTTCCAATTGATTTAAGCCACAATCACAATTTATATCTTGTATTTCATTCTTGTCTTTAGCATACAAATATTGTTTAAATCTTGAGGGGTACAGTTCCAGTCGAGATTTTGTAAAGAGGAATCTTAAGTTTTTATCCATCAGATGATAGGTAAGGTTCCAAAATATGATTCATTTTATTTTGGGCATATCAATGATTGGCCTTCATGGACCTTTTTCTTGCCATATCCTCTTCAAAGATATTTTATAAAATCTATTTTTGATTACAGGAATGAATTTAGGTGTTATTTTTATACCTCTCTGTTGATTAGTCCACAGATGATGGAGACCTATTTTATCCAATGTAGAGGCTATTTGCATTAACCATGAGGAACAGGAACCTTGCTCTATCCATTTTGCTTTTTCACTTAGCCATTTATATGCTAATCTATTTACATCTAAGTTTGAGTGTCTGAGCCAATACCTTAATTTTGTTAAGAGCACCAGATATTTAATCTGAACTCTGCCCAGTTCTGCCCTTGCCACCACTGCTGGGGTGGACCTTGGCAGGCTCAGTATTATTTTATACAAAGAATTGAACAGTTTGTCTAATTTTATGCCATGTTTGTCAAGCCAAATTTCAATTGTAAATAAGGCTACTGGGTTTATTTTCAATACTGCAGCTCAAATTACTGCAGTGACTGTGTTTCCTCCATATTTAATATTGAATCTTAACAATGTGTTTTTGGACTGTGTTAACTTGTTCAAAACATAGATTCATTGTTTGTGATATTTAATGTTACTAGAGATTTGAAGACTGAGATATCTACAATCTGTAACAATCTTTAAAGGTATATTATTTTAATGCCATTTATATTTAATCAAACGCTTTCCAATTATCATTATTTGTGTCTTATTTGTGTTTACTGTTAGATCATTCTGTATGCAATACATTTGAAGAATCTTCAGTTGTCTACTTAATTCAATAGGTGAGAGCGAAATAAGAGCTAAGTCATCAGCATAGGTAATGACTGGGACTGTAATACCTCCAAATGAGGCAGAGTGATTCGATACAGGAATTCATTTTTCTAGCATGTCATTTATAAAGAGGTTGAACAGGGTAGGAGTCAAAATGTAACCCTGTTGAACACCTTGACCTGATTGAAAAGATTTTGTCAGATTGCCGGGCAAATCATATCTGATATATGTTTTATTATCTGAATAAAGGTTTATTATAACCCTCAATAGAGTCTGATTAATTTGTAGATTATTAAGTTTCTGCCATAATTTATTTCTATTAACTCTGTTGAATGCACCTTGAAAATTCACAAAAGTAATATATATTGGTAAATGTCTTTTAATGTAATATTTTTCTGTGATATATGACAATACAAAACATTGGTCTACTGTTGAATACTTTGCCTAAAAACTGCCTGAAAGTCATTAATTATATTATTTTCTTGTAACCACTTGTTTATTCTGGCCAGAAATATTCTTGTAACTACCTTACTTAGGCTGTCCAAAAGAGAAATGGGTCTATAATCTTCTGGCATTTTGGGATTTCCTTTCTTATCAAGTGGTATAATTATGTTTTCTTTCCATGACTGAGAAAGCACATTCCCATCTATTATTTTGTTAAACAACATTGCCAGAAGACCACACCACCAGTCCTGCTCCACCTAGTATAGAAATGGTGGAAAGCAGTCAGGACCTGGTGCTTTATTAGGTTTGGTTGCTGATATTGTTACAGAAACTTCCCATGGAGTAATATTTAATGGCATGTGGGCATCTTTTAACTGTAACGGAATATTATTTTGACCGTTAAAGTAATTGTCTCTGTAAAATAATTTTTCTTAATAATTAATCAAATTTAGAGCTGGGATGTGTGCCAAGATATTTTTAGTGAAGTTCCCTTTCCCTCTTGCAACTTTGAGCCAAAAACTTTTGATGTCACCTCTTTCTATTGTCTCTAACATGGATTTCTACTATTCTTGGGTATGCTTATTGCATTTCTTTGTTGGAAGAGGTTTGCATTCTTTCCTCTGTTTATTTAGATGTCCAATATTTTTTGAAGTTCTGTTTGATTGTAATGTTTTAATGATCGTATTCAGATTATTCTTAAAATTCTGACATTCTTTATCATACCAAGATCTCTGTTGCCTTGGTTTATTAGCTTTATAAAGTATTTGTAAAATTGTATTTGCTATTGCTTGGACTGAATTATAAGTTTCTGTTGCAGTACTGTCCTCCAAAATATTTTCTGCTATAGTTTTTATATCTGCAGACTTTATTATTGTGCTGATGTCCATTTCTATATCCCAAGAAAATTGTATTCTTTTCTGATTTCTGATTTGGATTTCTGGGGTTATATCTGCCTGTGTCCCCGTATTTCCTCGTGTTAAGTCTGTGGACAGTTTTAGAGGACAGTGATCACTTTCAGGACATAATATGACTTCAAACATAACAATGTAGTAAATTTGCCAAGGGAATACACAAAAATAACCACATAATATGACTTCAAACATAACAATGTTGTAAATTTGCCAAGGGAATACCAAAAATAATCAATCGCACATGCCTTCTTCCCACTTAGAAAAGAATGTTTTTTTTTGTTTTGTTTTTTATTTAGTTGTTTAACCAGGTATAACACACTAAGCTGAAAGCTTTTTTACAGGAGCGACCTGGAAAGAAAAATATTACATTAAAAGACATTTACCAATATATATTACTTTTGTGGATTTTCAAGGTGCATTCAACAGAGTTAATAGAAATAAATAACAGAGTTAATAGGAATGTGCTGCTATTCAGGATGAATAGGCCATGTCTTTCTAGAATATGACATGAAATGTTCCTATTAGCATTTGTTGTTCTATCCTGAGTATAATTCTGGACAACTGAGGTTCCCCTCAGCAATCCAACTGTGAGCAGTCCCAATCTGGCATTAAAGTCTCTCATCAGCATTAAATTTACAAGGGGGTATTAACTGATTACTGAGTCCAAATGTAAATTCAAATTTGTCCAAAAAGTGTTTGAAAATGATTTTGTATTTCTTGGGGGTGAATAAAGATTCATTATTATGAACAGCTCATTATCTAGTTCCACAATTACAGCTACTACGTTAGGAGAAATAAGTTCTGTTGTTGTGATTCTGATTCTCTCTGTGATTTTAATAAATGTAACTATGCCACCTGTTGGTCAGCCTTGTTTAGAGATATTTTGGGCCTTTGCCTCAAAAGAAGTGTATCCCCTGAGACACAGATCTTCAAGGGCCCATGTTTCCTGCAAGCACACAATTAGATTTGCTGAAAGGATCCCTTCCAATTTCACGTCCATCAATCTTTTGGAAAAAACAAAGATGCTCAAAGACCTAATTTGATTCTCCTATACATTGTTTTTTTTAATAAACACCTTGCTCAATGTAATATCCCTATCCTGATGTCATTGTTTTTCCTCCTGTGTGAGTATATGGAATCCATTCTGAGTGGGAACATTATACTCCTGGGATTTGTTCATTAAACTTTCCTTAAGTAAACCACTCTCAGACTTGTCCTGTTCCCTTCTTCACTAGGACGTAGCTTTGTGGCTGATCTCAATATTAGATGAAATAGGATGTGATCTCTTACAGCAAATGTTATCTGTCCCTGGTTTGTAAAACCTTCCTCTCAGCAAGCCCATAACTATCCCTTTTTTCCCAATTTAACTACCATGGCCTATGTCAAAATGTAACAAACTGTTCTCATCAGAGATCTTTTTGCTTCTGATGAGGGTTGCTCGACCCTGTGTATTGATAGAATATAATGCTTTTCAGTGTCAATACATGATTTTGTATGGCATTTTTGCATAACCAGGGTTAGATCTTGTTCTACCATAGCTATGCCATGAATGAAATTTGAGGTGTCTTTATTTAAAAGTTGCTCCATATTTATAACAATTATGAGTTCTATTCCCTCCTTCTCCAACTTTGTTTTTTGCTGACAAATCCATTTCACTATTTGTTTATCAGAAAGATGAATTAAAAATTGAGAATCCCCCTCTCTGTTGGTACTTGTGACATGAACAATATTGTTCCTCCCATGTGGAATTCCAAGTACCACTTCTAAGATTTGAATGGCTGTATCTAGCATGGCCTCCCTATCTATTAAATTGTTAGGGTGTACCCCTGTACAGATCAGCATAGCTTCATTTCCCATCAACCATATGCCTGGATTTATTCTATGCCTGTGGTCTGGCTGTTCAGCTATGCTGACATCTTTTCTCTGAGTTGAGTTATCCTTAGACATTTCAACATTTTTATGTAAGATAGTCTTAGTAACTGTATTCAATGTGTCATTTTTTTTTTTTTGAGTTGCTGTTTTTTCTTGTTCTCCAACTTTCTTTTCCGGCTTTCTTTTTTTATTTTTTTATTTGCTTTTCCAGTTAATGTTAGGGGAGATTGTTGGGGTTAAACTTGTTCCATGTTGTGAGCACTGTCCTTTCTCCCCCCCCATTTCCCTTTTTCATTGCATTCTTTATGTTCCTTACTATAGAACCCCATTCTGGTAGTACAGAGTTTTCTTGTGCTTTAATATTGTTAAGGGGGCCCTGAACCATTGAGTCTCCTTCTGACCCCAGTTCCATTTTAACTAACTCCTTAAATAAATTCTGCATAAGTGCTTCACGATGTGCTAGGGTCAATTTTACTGTGGTTACTTCATCCCTTAAAATGTGTAGTTGCTCTAGTAGGAGAACATTATCCATGTGTATATCTTGTAGGGTGTTGATTAATCTAGGGGTAAAATGGGTCAGGTAATTTGTCATCAGATATGAATGGGCTACTTGCTGCAGAGTGGGTCTTTTAGGAAAAGTAGGACTTTGTTTGGGTTCCTGTGATTCTGATATGGAATAAGCCTCTCAAAACAAGACTGAGTAATCCAACTTAGTAGTAGATTCAGGGAAGGGTTCCGTTCAGATTCCATGCTACTATAAATTGAGATTTCATGCTTCAATTTTTTAGATTATTTTCTGGAACAAGGCAGGCTCATTATTGAATCCATCACTAAAATAGGTGCCAAGTCATGTGGTACCTGGTATGATTCATTAGTCTTTCCAGGGGAATTCTCATTAGCCCTAGCACTACTTTCTTTTGGGAGTTGAGACACTTTTATTTCTTTCTGTAGTTGTGGTGTGGAAGTACACAAAAACTTATCTGTTGTGGCCAATTTCCCTTTAAAGGTGGGCATATTCTTGTGAATCTGAATTTCCACCTTGTTCTTACCCTGTTCTATATTTCTGTCTGTTTTGTCCAGATGTCCAAGGCTTTTTGAAAGCTTATTTTTGAAGCATTGTTTGGCTATATTTTTATCACCAGCTTTGATTGTTTTTAGGCTCTTGTTTTCATTTTTGCCTTCCTTCACTGGCTCCCCACTGTTAAGTTTTCCTGATTGACCTCTAGTAGTAACTCCCATTTTCACAAATGTTAACCAAATGAGTTAATGGAATTTACAGTCACAATACAATAGGTCACTATAAAGCTATAAAACATTCAGGTATTATAAAGTGTAATGGATCTCATAGTAAGGTGCAATAAAATACTTTGTGCATAATTGTACAGTAAATGTGCAAAAAGATAATAGAAAAAATCCTAGTGTAAATTGAGTTTCCTCCTTTAAATAGTTACATTTTTCTTATAAATTATTGTGGAATCTTAAAAACCTTAGGAATCCCCTGTTGTAGTGTAACTTTCTTATGGTGTGCCCCTGGGCTGCACAGTCTCATTGTTAGACTTCCCAACTCCTTACTGCTTCAGATCTTGGGAGATTTTGCATAATGCATTAAGTTATACAGTCTGTAGTCCATACAGTTAAATAACTTAATTAAGTCTGTTTTAGTTTACTCTACCTTCAAAGTGGGCAGGGTCCTTTTGTATGATAATAAATCAAGCAGAATGGTCCAGCCAAGTGTTAATGGCATTTTACAGTATAAACGCTGAATAAGAAAGAAACAGAATAAAAGCTCAGTAAATCAGATTCACCTTCCCAAAATCTATACAACCTAAAAACAGATGACGCAATAACAATGAACTGCAGTAAAACTATTTAAAAGGCAAACAGCAAATAAAACTAAAAAATATACTAATAAGCTAATATAGTAATAAGCTTTTTTACAGCCCCAGTTTTACTGCTTTAAAATGAAAGAGTCTTACTAAATTTGTCAGTGTGACAACCTGGGACTCTAAAACATCAGCTGCTTTCATGCTACAGCTACCCAGCCATCATGATTTGTGATGCGAATGAGACATCTTGCAGAAGAAGCTTCAAAATCTGGTGCAAGTTTTAGCCTCTATAAACACCATGCTTCTCTTGCTGAAAGAATATTAGCGTCTCAGGACTTTCAGCAATATTTTCAGACTACAATGCTTAATTTTAAATTTTATAGGATGGAGAAGTCAGGATCATAGTATTTTACTGTAGAGGTATTGCATGCAGATTTCTGAGATGGCATCCACAACACTCTGTGTTAGGGTCTGCCAGGTTTTTTTTTTCTTTCAAAACTTCATTCTCCTGTTCTCCTGCTGTGGCCGCTCGACCAGCCCTTTACACACAACATCAGCTCCAGCTGCTGCAAGTACCTCCTCACAGGTTTCCTCCTGTGTGTGATGAGAAAAAACAACAGGACAAGAACAGGACAGACCAGACAGGCAGGCAGTAAGATATTCTGAAAAGATTGCTATTCTAGGCAGTAGGTGGCATATCTTACACAAAAAGAAAACTAGCTCGGCAATCTTGCTACTTGCATCTTCTCCCCAAATGCAGGTGCACGTAGCATGAACTGTGTTCATTGCAGTTTGTGTGCAGTGAAGCACCCAGAAATTTGTTTTTCACCTTTTTTGGCAAAGTTCAGGGTCATTTTTCGACATTGTGCTGCACCCACACCATTTGGCATTTTGGCCTAAATTTTTCAGAGTAAAATTGTACTATCATAAGGAACAATCCAGCATTAGTTTGGTAAAACAATATTAATCTATTCAAAAGTTATTAAATGTTAAAATGTGGGTTCTGAGCATGCACATTTCAGTCTATTAGTTAGCTGCACAGTTTTGATCGAGGATTCCTGGTCATGAACAGCTTGCAAACAGGGATTGTGAAAAGGGATTCAGGAATCTTGTAAAATGCCTTTTTGCGAGAAAAATCCATTTTTGTCAGCCACCATTTTGTTTTCTCACTTACAAGGAAAGAAAACAAAATGTTACAACTTGTCCCAGTGTTGGCTTTTGTGAAAACCAAGTCATGGGTTTTGCTTAAGGGGAATGTCCTATTTCCACTTATGCCTTTGGTTTTGAATAGTTATTTAAAAAAATGTTAGTTTTAAAAATTAAAAATCCCTCTTCATGATCTCTTTTCACCAGCCGATCCCTCTTTGAGATCCCTTTTTGTGATCCAATCCCTTTTGTGAGGGGAGGGTCAGGGATTGACTGGTGAACAGGGATCCCGAAGAGAGATTTTTAATTTTTAAAACTGCTGTTTTTTTAAATAATTGTTCAAAACAAAAGGCAATGGCAGGTAAAGGATGTCCCACTAAGCAAAACCCATGCCTTGGTTTTCTATATATATATATATTTATGTAATGGGGTGAGGATAAAAAGTGGCAAATAACAGCAGTATTTTTACCTAGGCAGACCTACAGTGAGAATATCACATTTATTCTCACTGTAGGTTATTTATTCTCACTGTAGGTAATAACCAGGCACTATCTGCACGTCACCAAAACTACTCAAAAACATTTTGATTGGTGGGAGCTGGCAGTATGAGCAGTACAATCAGAATTCACCTGCTAACTTCGAAGCCAGCTCCCACTGTCAGTTTCATTTCACTCTGGCAACACATAGAATACTTTCACTTTCTCCAGCAACACATACAGCCCTTATACAAGTCACCCTCTGAAGCACCCCTCAATCATGACAAAGCTCTAACACAGAACCTGCTCGGTGTGAAACCAGCATTCACACTGAAAGGTTCTTTTTTTAACAGCTCTCAAACTAAAACAACCACCCTACAAAGCCAAGAAAAGTGCATATGAAACAGTGCAGCACCTCAATTCCTCTCTCACTTCCCAACCCCAAATTCCACTCCACACTCCACGCTGTCTCTGAACCCAACAAGGACATCTTCTGCAGCCTGAAGAAGCTCCGATGAAAAGGCAGGATTAACCAGAGAACTGCAGTAGAAACACAGAAACATAAAAAAACACTGCATTGGAAACTCACTCCCTGGCTAAGCGGGAGCGCTGTCACCATATTTGTCAAACCTGCTCAGGCCACCCACACAAAACCACATCCAATGAAATGCCATGCTACCAAAATGAGCATGTACAGATCCTAACAACCATGCTACTGTCCCTACCTACTAAAAATACAGACACAATACTGTGGTAGAAAACAATAAAAATGTATATAAAAAAAAGACTAATCAAAATGAACAAAAACAGCATTTTACATTACATAAATAAGACATGCAATAGGTTTAATGGAAATATCACAGATATTTCCCCTCATGCAGTTTGACTTTGTGACCTCACTCATGGATCTGCAACTCGTGAGGTCATAAGGTCAAACTGCACTCAAGGAAAATATCCGTGATATTTCCATTAGGCCCATTACATATCATATATATATATATATATATATATATATATTATATACAAAAAACTTCATTAATGCATCAGTTAGGGTTCTTCTACAGTGACAAAGTGAGGAATTGGTTCCTACCTTCACTAATCTCATTTCTTGCCCCACCAAGAGGCAGGGCGTGTTGGGGTCATTGGCCTAACTCTCACCCCATCCCATGTGTAAACAAGCTGAGGTGGTGCAGTGTAGGAGAATAAGCGAGTTAGGACCGATAACCCAAGGCACACCTTGATGCCTGTTGGTGGGGGCAAGGTGGGGTGGGGTGCAAGGGTGGGAACCTAATGTCAAATTTCCTCACTTTTGTCTCTGTAGAAGAACCCTAACTGATGCATTAATAGAGTTTTTTTTGCATAGAATTTCATTACTTTTTAAGAAAGAATAGAAAAGTAGAAAGTTGCGCTAGTTGGTGGGAGAGCGGCTCCCTTCAGACCCCGTGCTCCCACCACATGATTTGGTGTGACATAGTAACAGTAAGTGGAATGCAAATGCAAGCACAAACAGTTATGTACATGGTGACTCAAACGTAAATGGCAACACAAATAGTAATAGAAATGCAAGCGCAAAGTGACTCCAAAGCGAACAGTGATGGAAACGGAGATGCAAACAGAAGTGCGTATGGAATGCAACTGGTAACGCGCATGTTCACGGTACCGCAATTGGAAATGCTAATGCTAATGGTAACAACAACAATAACGCCAAAGGAGACAGAAGCAGAAATGCAAATGCAAGTGCATATGGAAACGCAAACCGTAATGTGCATGGTCACGGTACCGCAATTGTAAATGCAAATGGTAACAGTAACAGCAACAATAATGCCAAAGTAAACAGAAATGCAAGCACATATGAAAATGCAAACCGTAACAAGCACAGTCACGGAACCACAATTGTAAACGCAAATGGTAATGGTAACAGCAACAATAACACCAAAGGAAAAAGAAATGCAAACGCAAATGTGTACAGAAATGCAAACCATTACGTGCACGGTCATGGTTCCACAATTGTAAACCAAATGGTAATGGTAACAGCAACAATAAAGCAAAAGGAAACAGAAACGCAAACACAAACGCAAGCGTGTATGGAAATGCAAACCGTAACATGCACGGTACCGCAAATGCAAATGGTAACAGTAACAGCAACAATAACGCCAAATGAAACAGAAACAGTAACACAAGCACAAACAAAAATGCAAACTGAAATGCACACAGTGGCATAGACAGGAACGGTGATGCGAAGGGTAATGGAAGCACAACTGGAAACTCTAACTGGCACAGTAACGAAAGGGCACACCCTTCCTTTTCCCAAAAACTGCATTGAAAAAACACAGTATAAACAAAGAATGTATGTATAATAATTGACCTCAGAGCAGAAAATTAGGACTTGGAATACTAAATTGCTTATTCTTTTCTTCCCTCCAAATTTCAAGTAAAAAGACCAAACCGTTTCTGAGATATTCAATGTCAAAGATTAGTAAAATTTCCCTGTCTATTCCATTATAAAAATATCTGACCATCTTGTCCCTATTTTGTGATGTAAGATCACAATCAAAGAATCTCATGATCAAAGAATTTGCAGGCTCATGATTAAATAAATTGCATGCTCACAATCAAAGAATAATAAATGGTGAAACACAAATATTTCACTAATTTGAAGCGAACCAACTCCATGCCTTGATAGAATGCACCCTCCTGAGCAAAACCCACCCTTATTTGTGTCTCTATCCCACCCCTGAGCCAAGATATTTGTGTTTTTAGGTCACAATGCAAGATCACGATCAAAGAATCTCATGAACAAAGAATTTGCAGGCTCCCAATCAAAGATCATTAGCGAGACGCGAATTAAGATTTTAAAAGCTTATAACTCTATTTTTTGACTGATTTAGATGAACTCAAAGGTATGGCTCAATAGATCAGAGCCCCCTGAGTAAAACCCATCCAAGTTTTACTTCAGAAGTGACCCCGAGCCGAGATAATTGTGTTTTTCAGATAGGAAATTTAAAAACAAAATGGCGGACCTCTCAATCAAAGAATTTTGAAAATCCTCTGGGACAAAGATTCTTGAACCACGAGGCTGCAAATTTTTTGATCACCAGGCAGGACCAGATGGCCATAACCCCATTGTTTGTTTGCAAAACATACATATAAATGTTCCCATTGACTTATAATGGGAACTTAAAAGTGGCATAACTTTTGAATGCCTTAATATTTTTTCACCAAACAAAAATCAGCATGTCCGGCCACCAAAGCTCTTTCAAATGAGTCATCTCATAGACCAGCACACCACACAATGGCCATGCAGAGCCACGTCTAAAATCACCAAAATGCCTCCAAAAATGGATAATTTTGCATTTTCAACGCTTTCATATGGAAAGACCGTAAGACCGACCGAAACACAATTTGGAAAATCAAGATACCTACCATGCCCCACTGTGCAAATCAAATTTCAGGCAAATCAGTTGAACAGGTCCAAAGTTATTAACGCACAAACTTTTGAGTTTAGTATGTAACTGGCCTCTGAACTCTATCTATAGTATGCTAAACTGCCACCACTATAATATACTTCATACATATATATATATATAGGTATACACATATATATACTTATATAAATATACCTATATATATATATATATATATATATTTGCAAACACACACACATATATATATATATATATATATATATATATATATATATATATATTTTATACAATGTATGTTTTGGGATAAATACAAGGATAAAAATGATATCTAGACTGCCCAGTGAAGATAACATTGTTATCTTCATGTTCCTATCGTCATACATTTATCTCCACATTCCTATCGTCATCCTGATGAAAGTGAAAGTGTTTCACTTTTCATCAGACACCTATTCTCTTTTCCTCTGCCCTGTACAAGTAACTCCCCCAAAAAAAACACACATCTCTTCCATCTGGTTGATCCTGCCTACATCTTAACACAAATAATTAAATTTAAACATATCTGGTTGATCCTGCGACTTCCTTTCACCCATTGACCGATCAGAACGCATTGAAATGTAGCGTGACCGAGCGCAACAATATTGAAATCTCAGTTACTTTCAATTATACAGCCTGTGCTGTAAATTGCTCAAAAACTGTAACGCTTTCCTAATACTGGCTATATTTTAACAGAAGAAGCTGCCGACAACAGTAAGAGAAGAGCGAGTGAGTTGGCAGCTTCAGAACAGCAGACGAAAGCGCGAGTGTCAGTTGCCATAGCATCAAGATGTTGGTCCCAGATTTTCAACATGGAGTTATGGGGACCTCACCTCCTGAACAATATGACTGTCATTAGGCAACACTTGTGGGAAAAGTGATTTTGCAGTCATTGGCGATATCTCCTTTTTGGTGGGATTTGCATAACGACAGTCACCTTGTTCATCAGGTAGGGTCATAATAAGGCTATGTTGGAAATTTAGGTAAAAATTTATAAAAATGGCTGTGTTATGGGCATTTGGCACAATTTCACTATGCACACTCTTAACTCAGTAACTTTTCAATATTTTCATCCCATATTTTCAACATACTCTTCTTATTACCCCACCTAATGTCGGTCACAGCTGTCATTTCTCAAATCCTGTCCAAGATGAGATTTTTCACCTGCAGCATAGAATGGTGTTGTGTCTGTGCAGAATTACATTTTGGTGGGGATTTGGAAATTTGCTGTGCTGGGTACGTGTGATGAGGTAATAAAAAGGCAATGTTGAAAATTTGGGCTCAAATAAGGATACTGATATACTATCTCAATGGAAGGTTGAAGCACAGGGTCACCCTAATACCCCAATGCTGCCCTGCAGAGACCAGGAGGTGTCGAGGGAGGTAGTGGCACTAGAACTGCCAACTCTAACAATCACCCAATTCTACAATACTGTTTTTACCCAGCTTATTTTACAATACAATGGGCTGAGTGTTAGGGTTGGTGACCCCAGTGACACCCCTTTACCCAACACCTCCTGGTCTCTGTACAGCAGGGGTGGGGTGTTAGAGTGAAACCCTAATGCCTCATTTCTGTACTTTTATAGTGGATTTCAACATCTGGTTGAGACAATGGTGTCAGTCAAAGGGGTATGGGTCAGTGGGGGAGTGGGGTGATACATGGCAGGAAAAAAAATCTCTATGCCTCAGACCAGCTTCACTTTAGTAAGGATGGCACAGCTGTTTTGAATTAGAGACTGGGGGACTATATAGCAACCAGGATACCATTAAACTAGGTGGGGGGAGGCAGTAGGCTGGATGATGAGCAATATCCAGGAAAGGAAGGCCACCAGGCCCCCCTCCCTCCCTCCCTCCCACAGGTCAGTAGTGAAGGGAGAAAGGAGAATCCAAAGTGGGAGAGTAGCAGGGGACAAGGAATAGGCAGAGCTGGGGGAGGGATGAAATGGAGGGTGGTCTCCTTAAATGCAAGAGGCTTGAGAAATAAAACTGCTGACCTGCAGGCACTGATGGCGGAAGGAGAGGTGGACATTGCCACCATCTGTGAGATGTGGGCCACCCAATACCAGGACTAGGACCAAGTGGTCCTGGGATACAATTTGTTCTGGAAGGATAGAGTAAGAGGTAATGGGGGAGGAGTAGCTATTCACATAATAGAGGGAATTCTGTGTAGCAGGGAAGAGGGAGAGGAGGGCAGCACAGAGGCCTTATGGATACAGATACAAGAACCAAAGGGAAGGAGGACAAGGCTCAGAGTGGTATATAGGCCACCATCCCAGAGTGAGGAGATGGATTAAAAGCTAGAGGAGCAAACTAGAAAAGTCTGCACAAAAGGGCACACAGTGATAGCTGGGGACTTCAACATGCCGGGGTGGAGTGGAGCACCCCAGCTACCACAAATGCCAAAGAACAGGTCATCCTGGATGCCTTCCAGGATAGTTTCTTTGCACAGTTGGTGGGGGAGCCTACCAGAGGAGGAAACATACTAGACTTAGTGGTCTCAAACAGTGAGGGAGTAAAGGAGGTAAAGGTGGAGGACCCCTAGCAGGGAGCGACCACCACACAGTGTATGATTCTCCCTTAGTATGAGCAGGGAGAAGGTCACTACAAGAATGAGGTGATTGACATCAGATGGGCAGATTTCAGGAGAATAAGGGTCATATTGAGAGAGCAGCTTGCCAGAATCCAACAACATATGGATGACAACCAGAAGTGGGAAATGATCAAGGTTGGCCTACTGTAACTGATGCCACACACTCCTGTTCAAAGCTCAAAGGGAAAAAGTCCAGGTCCAGGATACCAAGCTAGTTATCCAGAGAGGTGCTTGGGAAAATCAAGGAGAAAAGAACCAGATTCAAGAAATGCATTGGTACCAAACTGGGGGAGGATAGGGAGGAATATGTTAAGAATTTGAGGTAGGTAAGCAGATTAGCCATGGTGGCAAAGGGACTTGGGCTGGTGCAGGGGATAGCAGAAGGGAAAAAGATTCCTTCTGTTACATAAGGAAAAGAAGGCAATGCAAGGATCAGATTGTTAGAATCAAGGTGGAGGGAGAATGGGCTGAAAAGGGGACAGTCAGAAGCACTCAATGAGTACTTCTGTTCTGTGTTCACCAGAGAATAAATGGGACCAATCCCTCAGGGGAATGTAGCAGAGAGTATACGAGGGGCAGAGAACATGGAGGGGGTAATCTAACAGATCAGGGTGCTGGAATGTCTAAGAGCCCTGAGGGAGGACAAGGCACTGGGTCTGGATGTCATACACCCAGAGTGCTGAAGGAGATGGCAGAGGTCCTGGAAGGACCTCTTGCAAACCTATTCAACACCTCCCTGGAGAAGGGATTCATTCCCCAGGACTGGAGGATGGCACATGTGGTGCCAATCCATAAAAGCAGACCCAAGGATGAGCCAGGGAATTACAGACCAGTCAGTCTAACCCCCATGATGGGGAAGCTGATGGAGTCCATTGTCAAGGAGAGGATTATAGCATTCTTGAAGGAGAATGGTCTTCAGGACAACAGACAGCATGGATTTGTCTCGGGAAGATCATGTGAGACAAACATGGTGGACTTCTAAGACTTGGTAACAAGAGCACTAGACAACGGTCAAGCAGTGGATATCCTGTACTTGGACTTCAGCAAGGCCTTTTATTCAGTGATGCATGGGACGTTAATAGGCAAGTTGGGGAACCTGGGGTTAGGGAAGAGGACAGTGGGGTGGATCAAAAAGTGGCTGAGTGATAGGCAGCGGAGAGTTGTCATGAGGGGGGGAGCTCTCATCACCAAGGGCTGTGACTAGTGGGGTTCTGCTGGGCTCAGTGCTGAGGCCAGGGCTGTTTAGCTTATTCATTGCTGACATATCAGATGGTGTCAGCAATAAGATCAGCCTGTTTGCAGATGACACAAAGACAGGTGCAGTGGTGGGCAACACAGAGGGCTGGCTGGGACTGTAGGATGACCTGGATAGACTTGTACAATGGTCAGATACATGGCAGCTCTCTGTGTTTCAACACAAGAAAGTGCAAGGTTATGCATTTAGGGGTCATGAATTGTAAGTTTAGCTACAAAATGGGGGGGAATACAGCTGGGCACTACAGAGGAGGAGAAGGATCTTAGGGTACTGATAACAGGGCAAATGAATCATTCAGCATAGTGCAGGAAGGCAGCAACTAAAGCTAACAAGATGCTGGGATAAATCACTAGGGATATCACCTCAAGGAGGTGAGAGGTTATCCTCCCACTGTACAGCTCACTGGTCAGGCTGAACCTGGAGTACTGCATGCAGTTCTGGCGTCCCTTCCTAAAGATGGATATTAGGCTGCTGGAGGGATCCAATGCAGAGCAACCAGGATGTTAGCAGGTATGGAGTGGAAACCCTATGAGGAAAGACTGAGAGAGTCCAATATGTACTCCCTGGAAGAGAGGAGAGATAGAGGGGATATGACTGAGATCTTCAAATATATGAAAGGAATAAACAGGGTCAGCACAGTGGAGATGTTTAGATTAAAGGGACGGAAGGTAACTGGAGGCATAGTCTGAGACTGGAGGGGGGCAAATTCAACAGAGAGAGTTGAGAAGACACTACTTCACAGAGATGGTGGTGGCAGGGTAGAACACACTTCCTGAAGAGGTGGTGTCTCTGAAATCGGTGAACAGCTTTAAGAGGGGGTGGGATAGGATCAGGTGAGGGAAACTTGGAAATTCGGGGGGCAGCAGTAGAGTAAACTTAGATAGCTGCACACTTGAGCAGACTAGATAGACCAAAGGGCCTGTATCTGCTGGCATTTTCATATGTTCGTATGTATTTTTATTGTGGCAACCCAAACTAATGCATTAAAAAGTTTTTGCAACATATATATACTGTATATATATTCATTGTAAAAAAACTTTGTCAATGCATCATTTAGGTGAATACACACAACAAAAAGCAGGAAATGAGGTGTTAGGGTTTGTATAATGCCCCACCCCAGAGTTCCACCTACCACCGACCCCATTCCCCACCCTCCAGTCAACAACAGGTTTTGAATGTTCCATGGGGTCATAAGACCCAACTCTCACCCCATTCCACTTGTAAACATGCTTACACGCCACAGTATAGTACAAAGGGTGAGAGTTAACCTTATAATCTCCATGGCAGACCCCAACATCTGTTGGAGTCTGGAGGTGGGGGATAGGTGGGGATAGGGTGGGAACCCTGGGGGTGGGGCATTAGGGTTGAAAATCCTAACACCTCATTTCCCTTCTTTCGTTGCTGTGGTATCCACCATAATTGATGCATTAACAACGTTTTTTGCAAAGAATTTCCCTTTTTTTTCAGATAGTATAATTGTATCCTCATTTTATTGTGGGAGTGCATGGTTTTTGGACCCTGCACTCCCACTCCTTCATTGAGATAGTACAACAATGTACATATGTTGCAGTGGGAGCACAGGGTTTCCCATCCCTCCATCAAGATAGTACAACAGTATCCATATATCACGGTGGGAGGGCAGGGTCCTTCGGACCTTGTGCTAACATCCCTCCATCAAGATAGTACAACAATATCCAAATGTTATGGTGGGAGCCAGGGTCCTTCAGATCATGTGCTCCCATCCCTCCATCCATATAGTACAACAGTGTGAAAAATGGGAAACATTGGCAAAGTTACAAGCCTCAGTAGAAACTGCAATGCACACTCGCAGCATACTCATTTTTGGGAATTTTTTTCACCATGTCATCAACATCAGAATTACAAAACTTCCAGTCATGAACAGTGCAATTCTGATTTTGTTAATCCATCCCAAAAGTTGATTTCACACAGCAACCATGCCATTCTGTGCCACAGGTGCGAAATCACATTCTGGATAGGATGTGCAAAATGACAGCTATTCTGGACATAAGCTGATGTAAAAAAATGGCAATGTTGAAAATCTGGAGTGAAAATATGAAAAATTGACAAAGTTACGAGCGTGCATAGAAAATGTGCAACACACACCCTTAATGCAGTCACTTTTGGGAATTTGTTCACCAAATGTTCAACACTGTCTTTATGGGTCCACCCCTCATGAAGAATGGCACTGTTATTTTGTTAATCCATCCCAAAAGTTGATTTCACGCAGCACCCACATCATTCTGTGCCACAGGTGTGAAACCATATTTTGAGCAGGATATGAAAAATGACAGCTCTACTGTTCATAAGGAGGTGTTAAACAATGTCAATATTGAAAATCTGGAAGGAAAATATTAAAAATTGACAAAGTTATGAGTGTGCGTAGAAACTGCTCAATGCACACTTGTAATGCAGTCATTTTGGGGAATTTTTTCACCAAAATTGTAACATGGGCTTTTTGGGACCCCACCTCATGAACAGTGGCACTGTCATTTCATGAATCAGCCCTGAAAGGTGATTCCATGCATCAACCAAGAAATCACCTTTCCAGACCCAGAAACTAAATGACAGTGGCAGAGTTCATGAGGAGGGGTCCCAAGACCCCATGTTGAAAATTGTGGGCCAAAATGTATAAAATTGGCTGAGATATCAACCTAAGTTGAAACCCCCATTGAGTCCCATTATACAGTGCTTACCCGATTCCTCATTTTGCAGTTCGGCTTTGAAGAATACAGATGTGTCCCAGTCCAGAGAAGATCATGTCTCCTGACCTACGGAGAGTAAGTATGGGTGAGGGGGGATGCAGGAAGGTGGGCATGCAGAGGGAGGTGGGAATTGGGGAGAGGGACGGATGAGACGATGATAGACCATTTTCTTCATTATAGCTAAAAAATAAAAATAAAACAGACTTCGAGGGATGGTTTTCATCATTTACAGAAAGAAAACATAAAAAAAAATGTGGTCACACTAGGATGGGCTCCCAGTGTGCCACTTGAGTTGGGGGGCATACATGATGCCAACAGGGGGATTGGGCACCCCCGTTGGCAATGAAAGACAGTGGGGGTGAGAGACATCCAACACCAGTAGTGTGTATCTCGGTATCGGAAATGAAAAGTTATTTGGGCACACTGGGGTGGGCTCACAGTGTGCCGGAATAGTGGGGTTGGTGATATAGTAGTAATGTGTGCACAATGCCAACACAGGGATTGGGCACCCCATGTTGGAAAGAATTGTGTGGCACATTACAGTACTTTGATGCAGGATCCTGCATTGAAATTATTGAAAATTTTGATGCAGGATTCTTCATTGAAGCAAAGACCTCGGGGGATGGTTTTCTTCTTTTTACAAATAATGCATTTGGGCACAATGGGGTGGGCTCCCAGTATGCCCAGTACATATTATATATTGTGCACAAAACCGCACAAAGTGGGTCTTCCTTGACCCTGCATCTGACAGCACGTATTTCAGCTGTGGCTGAAGAAGTCAAGAAAATACCACTCTTCACATACAGAGCATGGACTCCAAGCCATTCTCTGTATAAGCTGGCACCAGAGAAAAAAAATAATTTGGGTCCAGCTTAAACACACACACAATAAAAAAAAACATCAGGAAATACCTAAAGAGGTTATCTTTAGCTGTTTTCTGATTCTTTTTGTGTTTAACACCTTCAGTACTTCAACACCTCGCTAAGCAGCAAAACAAGATGGCAGCCGCAACACACTGATCACAGGACTGTGAATGTTTGAAAAATACCAATATTCTTTGTGAAAAGAAGCTGGTATTTTTCACACAGTACTCCTGTCGTTCGAAAATAAGTTGGTATTTTTTGTGCCTGACATATAAATTTTCCCATAGAAAATAATGGGAATGTATAAAATGTCATAACTTTTGAATGGATTGATATTTTTTCACCAGACCTTCAAAAGGCCCATCTGTGACCCAAAGGCTTTCTATGCTGAAAATTTCAGCCCACAACATAAAGGCATTCCTGAGATACAGGTGAGCAAAAAAATGGTAAAGAAAATGTATTTTTCTATTTTTTTCAGTACTTTATATCTCAGAAACCACTTGACAGATTCCCAGGAAATTTGGCAGGTCAAAAGACCTTCCCCATAAGATTTTATTTTATTTATTTATTTATTCATTCTTGGATTACAAGTATCTTTGAGCCAAGGCTCTTTTACAAAGGTTCCACGTCAGAAATAACAAACAAGGAAGCAACAGTGAAGTAACAGTAAACAATGCATGTACAACAGTGCTATTGAAAGGGTTCAAATATAGGAATAGTAAGGTGTAGAGGAGGAGGAGAAGTGTAGGTAGTTACCAGAGACAGCTATAGTAAAATGATGAATATAGCTAGGACACATGTGCCCACAAAGAATAGGTAGGGTCAGGTGCCCGGGGGTGGCAAAGAAACAGGGATGTGAGAAGAGGGGAGCATGAAGATGCAGCCAGAGGCATTTGTCAAACAATAAATGGGAAGGAGTGATAGACGAGAAAAAGGGAACAGGTGGGGGGAATAACTGCTATAATGGGGCAAGGAGAGATTAATGAAGTGGTATGAAGACCTGAGATTTCAAGTGATGCCTCAGGAGCTGGGGGAAGGGGGACTGGGGGGGGCATGGGGTTAAGCAGTATATAAGTTAGGATTAAAGCTGTGTAGGTCATCAGCTAGGAGAGGCAGTCACAAGAGCTAGAGGCAATGAGATGGGCCCGGAGCCTGGTTTAGAACAGACCTTGTGTTGAGGCAGAGGAGATGGTGTGGCTGAGACCATTCATCCATAAAGGAGCCCTATAGGTGAAGGAGCATTGGGCCTGCATAGTTCAACAGCAAAGAACTTGTAGAATCTGGGTTGTCGAGCTCCTGGTGTTCTGTCAGTTGGTGTTTTGATATAACAAGGCAGTAACACTGGGGGGTGTGAGGCCAAGTTTGATTTTTCCCGCCATAGCACATGTGAGATAATTTATATGGTTGGAGAGTTGGAGCCATCCGAATTGTTCATAAAGGGCACAGCTGTGGGTGAGGCGGTGGGCACCAGTTGTGAGTTGGCATGCTTTGCTAAGTGCAGTTGTTATACGTAGAAGGGTGGACGTCATGGTGGAGCCATAGATAATGAGGCCATAATCAGTAATTGGCACCACAAAGATCTGGACAGCAATCATCAGGGCCTCTGGGGTGAGGTGCTGCCTCTGCTTGTAGAGTAATACAAGACTTGTGTTGGCAGCTTTAGCCATGCTGTCAATGTGAGCTGTATAGGAGAGATTGTGGTCAAGCAGAATCCCTAGGTATTTGAATGAGTAAACTTGTTCGAGGACAGTCCCCTGCTTGGTGGAGATGGCAAGGTGGTGTTGCTTGTAACAGTCATGTGAACTGCAGAATAGCAATGACTTGGTTTTCTTGTGATTGAGGACTAGTTTATGATTGGAGAACGATGTTTCAATGGCACTGAATCTGAGTTGGAGGCTGTGTTGTAGTGGTGAAAGGTCCTTGTACATAGAAAAGACAACAGCATCATCCCAAACAGGATGATTTGTTCCGAGCAGGATTGTGGTAGAGAGTTTAAAAAGAGGCTGAAAAGAAGAGGGCCCAGTATGGACTCCTGAGTGACTCCAGAGCGGACAGGCAAGGTGTCTGAGATAGAACTGGCAATTTTTACTCTTTGAGAGCGGTTGTCAAGGTAGATTCTGAACCAGTGGGCTGAGTCTGGTGTGAGGCCAGCAAGGAGTAGTTGGTCATAGAGCAGCCACCGATGATGGACCATGTCAAATGTCTTCAAGAGGTCAATGAAGACAGCTCCAGTAAGAAGACCTTTATCAAGGGAACTATCCACTGCATCAGTAAATTCAAGCAGGTCAGTGGTGGTACTATGCCCTTTTCTAAAACCATGTTGTGTGCACAGAGTATTATATTTGTCCAAATAATCCATGAGCTGGTCTGCAACAATATGCTCTAGGGCTTTGGATAGTGGTGGCTATATGGAGATCAGGCAGTAGTTAGAGTGGCAGGTCTTAGCCCCACTTTTGTGGACCGGGGTCACAGTGGCAGTCTTCCATATTTCAGGGAATGTACTGGTGTGGAGAGAGAGAGAGGTTAAAAATTTTAGTTAGGGGACTGAGGACCTCGTCAAGTGTAAGTGATAGCAGCTTAAAGTCCAGGGTGTCACTGCTGATTCTGGAAGTGGAGATGGTTGAGGCGATGTGGCGGTGAGCTTCATTCATCTTAATCTCCCAGAAGTAAAAATGAGGGTGGTTTGATAGAGTGCAGAGTGTGTTAGAGGGGGTGTGACTGACTGTGAAGAAATAAGGTGGTAGAACAGTACTGAGGTCAGTAAAAGTCATGTTAAAGGTATTCGCAATGACTGTAGAATCAAGGGTACTGGACCCTTTAGCAATTAACATGGCTGGAGGGGACTTTGATTGTTACCCAGTAATGTCCTTGATGTTGTCCCAGAAAGCACGACCATTTCCCCAGGTGTTGGTGATGATGTTCTTATAATATGAGCTTTTCTTGAGATGAATGGATTTTGTGCAGGCATTATGGGCATGTTTGTATTTTTGGATGTCAGTCTGTTTGCCTGTGGATTTAGTGACTGCCCACAGGTGGTCCCTAGATTTCAGCTGGGAAAGGAGCTCCACAGTTAACCAAGGATTACAGAGGGCAACTAAAATGGTGCAGGGACTGCTCCAGAAGACATATGAAGAGAGACTTAAGGAGCTTAATATGTATGGCCTCGAGGAAAGGAGGGAGAGGGGGGACATGATAGAAACTTTCAAGTACCTCGAGGGAATTAACAAAGTCTAAGAGGGTAACATCTTTCAGAAAAAGAGGTGTGCAAGAACAAGGGGGAACAATTTGAAGATGGGGTGCAGCGCAGAGGTAATGTAAGGAAGTCTTTTTTCACAGAGACGGTTGTGGATGCATGGAACAGCCTTCCAGAGGAGGTTGTGGAGTCAAAAACAATGGTGGAATTCAAGTATGGATGGGACAGTCATAAGGCAATTCAAGAGGGTAGGGATAGGAAGAAGTAGGCTGTTGGTTAAATAGGATCTGCAGCTTATCCATTAGGTAAGGAAGTGGGCAGACATGGTGTGCCAAGCGGTCCTTATCTGCCATCAAATTCTATGTTTCTATATTTTGTTTTCCATTTTTTTGAAGGAGCGAAGAGATCACAGGCCTTATTGAAGGCGGTGATGAAGTAGTCGAGGGCTAGGTTAACATCTGTCGCCCTGTAGATGGGCAGCCAGTCTTGCAAGGATAGGTACTGTTAGAGATGGGTAAGTTGACCATGGGGGAGGACTCTGCTGGGAATGATTATAGGGGTGGCTTTAGAAGTGTATTAGACCATTCACATATAACTGGGGAGTTATCACTGAGAGACCCTGGGAGAACGGAGGTACGAGAGATCCTGGTAGGGTGATTGGTAAGAACCCAGTCCAGCAGCGTACTGGTGCCAGTTTTTTAATTTATCTGAGTTGGTGTGGTGACCAATTGTGAGAGGCTGGCAGCAGCAAGAGGCATCCTTATGAGTGTAGACATCAGATGCGAGCCAGTTTATATTGAAATCACCAAGCAGAATGTGTTCAGAGCCAGGAGGTTGGGAGCGGATGAAGTTAAGAACTTCTTTGATGCCAAGATCTTGATCTCGAGGTGGAATATATACAGAGACAATGGTGAGGGCTTTTTGATTGGGACCTAGAATAATTTTAATGGGTAGAAATTGGGCCAAGGAGGCAGGGCTGGGGGTTGGAATAAGGTGCCCCAGGAGATTATCCTTAATGTAGATGGCACAGTCCCTTCCCCTTTCAGAGACATGGTCCAGTCTGAAAACATTGTAGCCCTGTAAAGTAATTGCCAGATCAGGAACTTTTGGTGTCAGCCATGTTTCAATTACAGCAAGGATGTCAGGATTATGTTGGCTGATAAAGACTTGGAGTGCATCAAGCTTTGGTAACAGGCTGCAGATGTTAATGGTTGCGATGGTGATGGCCCCTGGCTTTTTCAGAAGGCTTGAACAGCCCGGGCCAGGGTTCGGATGGACGTTGCCCAGGATCAGTAGGAGAAGTAGGAGGAGCTTCACTGAACAGAGGAGCAGGTCCAGTAGTGATAATTTGTGTTTCCTTTTAGCTTATGGACAGTAGGTAGAGTCCATATGACAGCCCCGATGATATGCAATGTGGTACAGTAGGGATAGGCTGGCATTAAGAGCAATCTTAGTGGTGTTAAGAAGCAGCTGGATATTTCCAAGTGGAGGCCCATGGGGAGGACTGGTTGAGAAGTGGAGTGTTCCCAAGGTGCTGCTGTTATTGATTAAGTAGACAATGGGTACGAGGTGCACATCCATTGAATGGCTCCAAAGTTATTAAGGATCAAAATTTGGACTTTAATTTACATAGAAGTGCCATTTCACCCTAACTATACTGTACGACTGTGCCAGTATTATATAAATATATATATATATATATATATATATATATATTTCTAGATAGATAGGTACACATAGATAGATAGATAGGTACACATAGATAGATAGATAGATAGATAGATAGATAGATAGATAGATAGATAGATAGACAGACACAAATAGATAGATGATAGATAGATAGATAGATAGATAGATAGATAGATAGATAGATAGATAGATAGATAGATAGATAGATAGATAGATGCAGATATATATATAGAGAGAGATATCTGTGTGTATATATAGAGTGAAGCCCGCCAGGATGAAGCACAGTGTCACAGGTTTGCAGCATTGATAAAGGAATTAACTCCCATTGAGCAAACCAAAACAAAGCACCATGAAGCCACATAACTTGGTTCATGCTGCACTACCAAAGAAGTGGCTTACCTCTGCAAGATTCAGTCCCAAACATAATAGTGTTGTGCACAAGGAATACTCAGATTTTTGACTAATGCAAAAATATCTTTTACTTCAAGCGTTTCAGTTCTCAGCCCAGATGCAAACAGCTTGGTATAGCTTACAAAGTTACAGCTTCACCCCTAGCACCTCGACTCTCTTTAGCCTTCAGTGAGAGTATGACTAACAGTGGTTGCTGAAACATTTATGCAGCACATCATTAATTATTAATGATGTTTCATTAAACAAGCAGATTCATTGGTGTACTCATTAAGGGCATTTTGGTACTTGTTTTAAATACAATGAACATCTGGATGCATATAAATAGTATAGAAAAATATAATAAAATTATACTATAAACAAATAAAACAGCCGCCATCTTATTTTCAATTTTTGTGCACAAACAAAATCTTATAACTTGCCCAAGTGATGTCTTCTGAAGAAAATCAAGCATGGGTTTATTTCATGGGGATTTCCTGCACACTTCTGTGCCTTTGGTTTACTTTATTTTACTCAAAAAATGTTTGTTTTTAAATTTAAAAATCCCTTTCTGCAACTCGTTTTCAATCCCTTTTCACAAGCTGTCAATATCCCTTTTCATGAGATGATGACCAGATGGCCCTTCCTCGTGAAAAGGGACTGGCTCACGAAAAAGGATTTTGAGAGCTCGAGAAGAGGATCAGCTTGAGAAAATAGATTTTTGACAGCTCCCTGAAAGGATTTTGAAAAGTAATCCCTTTTGCCCGAGCTGTCAAATCGCTTTTTTGCCGAAGGCAATCCCTTTTGTGAGCTCTCAAAATCCCTTTACGAACATACTAACATACAAAATTTGCCAGCAGATAAAGGCCTAGAGGTCTATCAAGTCTGCTCAAATGTGCAGCTAGCACCCCTTATTCTACAGCTGCCCCTCCCTTCCACCCTTCCCCTTCATTGACCCTCCCCCTTGTCCTGTCCCATCCCCTTTTGAAGCAGTCCACTGCTCTACTGGATACCACTTCTGCAGGTAATGCATTCCACCCAGCCTCCAACCTCTCTGTAAAAAAGTGTCTCCTTATCTCCCTCCTGAACCTTCCTCCCTCCAGTCTCATATCATAGCCCCTGGTGTCCCTCCCCTCCCTTACTTTGAACAGCCCCTCTGTACCTGTGCAGTTTATTCCTTTCATGTACTTAAAGGTTTCAATCATGTCCCCCTGTCCCTCCTCTCCTCCAGCGAGTACATGTTCAGCTCCCTCAGCCTCCTCTCTTATGATAAGTCACCCAGCCCCTTGATCACCTTTGTTGCCCTGCGCTGCAACCGCTCCAGTAACTTAATGTCCCTCTTCAGATACGGGCGTCAGTACTGCACGCAGTACTCCAGATGCAGTCTCACTAATGACCTAAACAGTGGCAGAATCACCTCTTCCCTCCTAGAAGATATACCCCTTGCAATACAACCAAGCATTTTGTTGGCCTTTGCAGCTGCCTTCCTACATTGTGCCAAGTTGTCCATTGACCCTGTAATGAGCATCCCCAGGTCCTTCTACTCTTCTGGCTGGGCTAGCTGCACTCCCCCCAGCTAGTAACTCATCCTTGGGTTCTTTATTCCAAAATGCAGCACCTTCCACATTTTGGCATTAAACCCCAGTTGCCAGGTATCTGAACAGGTTTCAAGCTTTGCCAGATCATCCTGCAACTCCTGCCATCACCCTAGGTAGTCATCCACCACTGCTCCTACATTGGTATCATCAGCAAACAGACTGATCTTGCTCTTGATGTCCAATGATATGTCTGCAATGAATATCCCAAACAACACTGGTTCCAACACTGAGCCCTGTGGAACACTGCTCATCACTACCCTTGGGTGTGAGAGCTACCCACCCACCACCACCTTCTGTTGTCTTCCATGAAGCCAGTTTCCTACTCATGTGAGATGATGACCAGATGACACTATCTGGTGAAAAAGGATTCACTCACAAAAAGGGATTTGGTTCACAAAAAGAGATCTTGACAGCTTGTGAAAAGGAATTTTTATAGGTTACTGTTTTTTGGCACTTATTGCAAGAAATGGTTTGGAATTTCAGGCTAAAATTGAAGTGGGAATGTTTTCTCACAAAGAGGAATTTTATAAATCCCTCTTTGTGAGCTGCTAAAATCCCTTATCGTGAGCCCAACTCCATCTTCAAACCGTGCAGCTATCCAAAAGACTGAACTAAGCATGGTCAGAACCCAACATTTTAAAATTGAATAACTTTGAAATGGATTAATATTTTTTCACCAGATCAATGCTGGCTTCTTCTTTGGGACAAGATCTTTTGATACTGAAATTTTGAGATGCAACATTACAAATGGTGTTGCCACAACAGAATGAGGAAACAACAGCAAAAACTTTTGAAAAAAAAGTGAATTTTACACTTTTTTCCCTATGCGCAGCATGAAAACTGCAAATCTGATTGAAACTAAATTTGGAATGTCAAGAGAACTACCCCATGGGACAGCACCCTCCAAATTTTGTGCAAATCAATTTAAGGGATGCAAAGTTATTAAGGTGCAAAATTTGAGGTTTAACATTAAGCTGCCTACTAAACTATCTACAGTGGAGCTATTGCGTCGATCTCTCTCTCTCTCTATATATATATATATATATCTATATATGTATATATATATATATATATATATATATATATATACATATATATATATATAGTGGCGTTCTCTCAGGATGAAACCCAATTCTGCAGCATTTTGTAGCATTCTGCAGAATACTACAACAAACCTTCTAAATAAAGCAATGTCATTTCAATGGCAATTAATCCCTTTTGTCATTCAGAAAAATGTGACACTGCCAGTATGAAGTGAATGCCACAGATTCCTACATGACAAAAGGGACTAATTGCCATTGAAATTATATTACTTTATTCACTAGATCTGCTGCAGCATACTGCAGAGTTCATTAAAATTGGGTTTCATCCTGGGGGATGCCACTGTATATATTTATTGAAAAAAAACTCTGTTTTATTTCAGCAGTTAGGGTTGATGCCACACCAACAAAAGTCTGGACATTTGATGTTAGGGTTATCAACCCTACCACCCCCCACCCCCCAGCCTCCACACATCAACAGGCATCAGGATGTGTGTTGGGGTTGTCGGGCCTATCTTCCACTCCATTCCATGTGAAAACAAGCTGAGATGGAACAGCATAGTAGAATGGGGTGTGAGTTAGGCCCAATGACTCAAGGCACAACCTGATTCCTGTTGGTGTGAAATGGCTGGGAAAATGAAAGGGTGGTCAGGGTGATTGGGTGTTAGGGTTTGAAACCCTAATGCCTCATTTCCCTAGTTTTGTTGCTTCAACCCTAACTGATGCATTTACTACACTTTTTGCAATGAATTTCCCTACTTTTTCAGAAAGTGTAATCTTACCCTTATATGTATATATGTCCTTCTGTAGTGTGTTGGGGTTGCATCTCCCTGTAGGAGTGCAGGGCCTGGATCATGCTCCCATCACTCAAAAATGGTATCCAATTGTGGGAGCTCAGGACCCCCTTACATCCATAAGTGCAGAGACAGTGTAATGAACTGTCTTCTCCCTACAGGAGCGCAGGGCCCCCAGTACTACATAATGGAGGGCCCTGCAGTTCCATTAGTGCAAAATGATAAGTGTTGAGACTCTGCACAGACCTAGAGATTTTCCAAGTAACCCTTGTCATGCAAAACCACTATATCTCAGTAACCATAGCAACACAGGAAGACTTCCACTGCAGTTGTAATCATATCCTGGCAACCCATGCGCATGCAGTGTACTAAGCTGCATTTCGCAATAAATCCATCTCTTAAGTCATTTTTGAGATATATGCACTGAAAGGTACTGCATCCACCACAATTTTATCCTATGTGAAATTTTCAAACTTTGAAATGTTATAACTGTGTAAGTAATACAAATGTTATCACTAAACCAGCAAAAGTCACATCTGTAGGGCAAGCCTTTTCTACATTGAAAATTTTAGCCCTGAATTCTGAACTGTTTCTTTGCAATGAAGTGGAAAAGAAACAGTAACGTTTAGAAATCCCTTTTTGTGAGCTGTGAAAATCCCTTTTCATGAGATAAATCCTTTTTTATGAGCTGTCAGAATACCTTTTCATGAGTGAATCCCTTTTTGCGAGGCAGGGCTATCTGGTCATCCACTTACAAAAAGGGATTTTAACAACTTGCTAAAAGGGATTTCTCACAAAAAGGGATTTTGACAGCTTGCAAAAAAGGATTATAAAAAGTAATCCCTTTTCACAAGTTGTCAAAACCTTTCGTAAGCCAATCCCTTTTTGTGAGCTATAAAAATCCCTTTTCACAAGTGAATCCCTTTTTGCAGGGCAGAGCCATCTGGTTGTCATCTCACAAAAAAGGGATTTTGACCACTCATGAGAAGGGATTGGCTCACAAAAAGGGATTTTGACAGCTTCTGAAAAGGGATTATAAAAACAAATCCCTTTTTTGCGAGCTGTCAAAATCTCTTTTCACAAGCCAATTCCTTTTCGTGAGCTGTCAAAACCCTTTTGTGAGCCAATCCCTTTTCACTTGGTAGGACCATCTGGTCATCTTCTCACAAAAAGGAATTTTGACAGCTCACGAAAAGGGATTAGCTCGCGTAAAGGGATTTTAATAGCTCATGAAAAGGGATTGGAAGCGAGTCATGAAAATGGAATTTTAAATTTAAAAACAAGCATTTATTTGACTAAACTAAAGTAAACCAAAGTGACAGAAGTGTGCGGGATGTTCCAATGAACAAAACCAATACTTGAATGTCTACAGAAGACATCTCTGGGGCAAGTTATAATGTTTTGTTTGGGCACCAAAATTGAAAACAACATGGCGGCTCGCAAAAGGAGAATTTTTTCGCATGAAGAGAGATTTTATAAATCCCTCTTCATGAGCTTTTAAAACCCCTTTTCATGAGCTCCAGACCCTTTTTGAACCTGTGCAGCTATCCAAAAAAACTGAACTGAGCATGCTCAGAACCTAACATTTCAAAATTGAATAAGTTTGGAACAGATTAATATTTGTTCACCAAACCAATGCTGGCATACTCTTTAGGACATGCTCTTTCCACACTGAAAATGTCAGACCTAAATTCCAAATGGCATGGCTGCAGCATGATGAGGACTGTCAGGGGCTGTGGGTGTATTGATGGACATGGATACAGTGATGAGGAGGCAAGGCTTTAGACTGCCAAGCCAAGAAGTTTATTCATCAAATCAAAACAAAATAAGTAGCTTTACAGTGGACTTTAAATGAGAAAGAAATCAAAAATGTATAAACAAAAGACACTAAGAACTCTTGTTTCCAAAGGCAATACAAACAGAAGCTGCCCTGGAACCAAATAGAGTCCAGCTCTGAAAAGGTGCAGACCTTCTTACTTTGGGTCAGTACCTAGCTGATCCCACAGGAATCTGAAGGGGTTACCACAATGAGCTCCTATTTATAGCAGGGGGCCATCAGGTGACCACCTTCAGCTCCATGCCTAAACACCTTGCATAAGCAAAACCTTTACAACACACATTTATTTACTTTTAGATACGGGGAATGTCCATATATCTTTATTCAAGTACATACATATCCCTGAAATGCAATAATTCCCAATATTAACACAAAAATAGCTTATTGTCTGTGTTAGCCCCTCCCCTTACCTGACTATAATATTTTTAGGGTGAACAGTGGGCCAGCTGCCTCCTAAGGACATAGCTGGAGCAGCAGAAACACTGAGCACCACAGAGAAATTTCCAGAATGGGGAGCAGTTAAGGTAAACTGTTGGCCTTTATGACATTCCTGGCTTTCTATTGTAACTGAGACACAGGAATACCAAAAGGAAATGAAACTCGGTGTGGAACTATATGGAACTGGTAGAAATTCTAAAATTGTGTACACTTTGTCTAGCAGTTCCTCGTGAGTTTTATTTCAGTGTTTCCTGCTTTGCAACCTTTCTGCTCAATGTTCAGCTTAGCAATCTACTGCAATTATGTGCTACTGTGAGGTAACACTAAGGAAAAATGCAAAACACTATTGCAACATCATTTTGGGGCATAAGAAAATAAGCTTTTTCATAAACTGTAAAACAAATATAACTGTTAGTCAAACACAATAACTGGGTGTGTTTGCAGTTCTTAGTCTCTAAATAAGGTGGTCCAGGATTGGACCACAGTTTCCATCATGTTTACTCTTTTTCCTACCTGAAAACTACTTAAACAACATTGTATGTTTGTAAAAATGCACTGCGAGGGTTTTCTACCTCTCACTAGTGCGATTCTGATGCCTCTGCTGTTACAAACCTATTCAAGCACAAAGACAGACTCAAGCTAACAGCGATTCTAGCTTCTCTGTACCAGCTTACAAACAGTATCCTCTTTGGGGGAAGAGTCAAGTACTGGATCTCTGAGTGCCTGCCCAAGGTATGGAAATAAGAATAGAGGGATAGTGGAAACCTATTTCTAGGTGGCCTGCCTGGAAAAAGGGGAAATGAAAGTATGGAGAAAGGAAAGGGTAGAAATGAGAGACAAAAGGTGCTACTGCAGTTGGCTTAATACACTTTAAATAGGCAGGATTTTGGAGATGGGGTAGACAGCACTCTTTCACAAGGACAAAACAGCCAAAACTGGTGAAAAAAGTGACTTTTATACTTATTTCACTATGTGCAGCACAAAAATTCCAAAACCTATCAGAACAAAACCTGGAAATCCATGAGATCTACCCCACAATACAGTGTATACCAAATTTCACGCAAATCCATTGAATGGTTGCAAAGTTATAAAATTGCAAAATTAGAGGGTTAACATTAAACTGCCTACTCAACACTAACTATAGTGGTGCTACCACTGTATATATATATATATATATATATATATATATATATATATATATATATACATTACAAAAACAAAACGTGCTAATGCACCATTTAATGCTCACCCCAGTCCCTGAGAAAACAAGATCAGATATCATCTGTTTTCTTTGGACAGGAAAGATCATATGAGAATGGGGTGATCATTATGGTTGAGAATCAAAGGAAAGACTCCCAAAAATGATTCACCAAGACTCAGGACAATCAAAATTGGAATGTTTTTCATTTTCTGCTTGGGGGATTGGGGTACAGAGTTACAGTTGGAAACTCTAACACCTCATGTTGCACTTTTGATGCTTTAATCTGAACCCTAACTGGTACATGAATGCAGTTTTTAACAAATAATGTCCTTTTATTTGGAGATAGTAGAATTGTATCCCCATTCATCTGGTTGTAGGCACATGCATGCATGGCCCTTTGGTCTCTGTGCTTCTGCACCTCCATAGATGCTAACACATTTATTTACCTGAGGAACACAGGGACCAGAGGGTCCTGGGCATCTGTGCCTCAGAATGGCAGCATAGTGAAGTTATGAGGTCATTGTAGGATCCTGTGAGTACCCCATGAACTTCTCTGTGGGTATTATGTGTCAGCTTTGTTGAACTCATTTAGATTTTTTTTATATATAGATTTTCCATTAACTCCAAAGAGTTAGTACTCCAGTAGTTTGTTAAAATACCAGTGTTTTATTTATTTATTTATTTATTAGCTTTTGTTGACCAGGTAGGTGCATTAGGCAAAAACCCTGCCTATTTTCAAGCACGACCCGGGAGAGTACAACATATAATTTTACAAAAAACAAGCAGCAAATAATACAGAACCAGTAGATATCCTCACAGGGATAGTTGTGGAAACAAAACATACATGTGACAGTGGCCATCCCCACAGAGATGGAAGGAAGCAGGCCCACAGTTTTACAAAAAATACAAGCAGCAAAAATTCAGAACCAGTAGATATCCTCACAGGGATAGTTGTGGAAACAAAACATATATGTGACAGTTGCTATCCACGCAGGGATGGAAGGAAGCAGGCAAGGGAAAGAAGGCAAAGTAGTTAATAAATGCAGAGACAACAGTAAGATAGCTTAAGGAAAGCAAGAGAAGGAGGGGATTATGTACAGACACAAGAATCAAGTGCATGTAGATAGGAGAAAAACGCGGTCTTGAAGGAGGAGTGTGATGGAGATCATTTAAGATTAGAAGGTAGAGAGTTCCAGAATTTGGGAGCAAAGTGAGAGAAGGCTTGTTCCCCCATTTTTGTAGAACAGTGAGGGATGGAAAGTGAAGAGGAATTAGAGGATCTCAGCAGTTGAGAGTGTGCCATGGGGGTAAGCATAGCCCAAATGCTGTCAGGGCAAGGGGGTCTAGTCATGGAGTCATTGAAAGAGCCCAGAGTGTATAAGTGCAGGTTTTTGGGGGACAGCCAGTTTAGGGTGGAGTACAGGAGACAGTGGTGAGTAAGATGAGAGGCAGACAGGGCAAATCTGCATATGTTGTTAAAGGTGGTCCCATTTATAAAGAATAGCAATGTTAGTGTGGGAAAACATGAAGAGGGAGTACAGAAGCCTAGGAAGCAAAACCCCTCTGGCCACTGAGATCCTTGCAGCAGGTGTTAGGGAGTGATGCACCCAATATGCAGTACCAATCCTAATGTTGACAGATCCACACACCTCCAATAAATGTGAAGAGAAATCAAGAGCAGGATCTAGGGTCACTCCTAGGAATTTGAAGGAGTCCATGGACAGGACTGCAGACCCATCACAGCAGCACATGCAAAGCTTAGGGGTTGCAGCATGGATTTTTCTAGCAGATCCAAAGAGCATGGCCTGTATCTTTGGTAGATTGAGGACCAGTGAGTTGGATTGGAGCCAGGACTGGAGAATTTTGAATGCAGATGACAGGCGAACATTAAGGTCAGCTACAGAACGAGTGGCTGAGTAGAGCACAAAATCATCAGCGTACATGATGGAGTTACAGTCAGTGAAGGAAGAGGGACAATCATTGACAAAAATGGAAAAAAAATCAGTGGTCCAAGAATGGAACCTTGACAAATGCCACAGGAGATTGGAGCCGGAGAGGAAAGGACTTTATTAAAGGAGACAGATTGGGAACAGTTGGAGAGGTAACTAATAATCCAGGATAAGGTGTAACCAGAGGCCCCAAGAGACTGCAATTTGTGTATGAGCAGAGGGTGATTAACCAGGTCAAAAGCTTTTGTTAGGTCAATGAACACGGCCCCGGTAAGTAGGCTAGAATCCATATTAGACAGCCTCACTAGTGAACAGGGTAAGAGCTGTAGTGGTGCTATGACCCAGAAACCATGTTGAACAGGTGACTGAAGACTGAAGTTTAATAAGTGGGCAGAGATCTGATGGTGAATAAGTTTTTCCAACATCTTGCTGAGTTTTGGTAGAAGTACAATGGGGCAATAATTGAACAGAACTTTAGGGTCACCTTTCTTGAAGACTGATATGATTTTGGCAGATTTCCAGGCTAAAGGCACTATGGAGGTGCTAATGGACAGGTTAAAAAGCTGAATGACTGGAGTGGCTAGGAGTGAGGCACCAATTTAAAGTATTCTAGGTTCAATACCTTCAGGACCTGCACTGCCATGGAGGGGAATGGACTGTAATAACCTAAGAACATCAAGGCAAGAGGTAGGAGAAAGTGTCAGGGTAGGGGGAGTATGTGATGGAGCTGTAGGAGAAGGCTGGGAGCCATTATGTCCTGGAGGAGAAGGCTGGGAGCTACTAGGTCCTGAAGGGGGGATATTGGGAACCTCTGTTAAAAGAAAAAGCAAGTTGAAGGCATTGGCAATCGTGTGGGCATTGATGCAGATAGAATCATTAATTAACATGTCTTTGGGAGACTGTGGTTTAGTATTACTGAAGATTTCATTAATCTGGGTCCAGCATTTCCTGGGGTCATCAGCCAAAGACTGAAGGAGACTGTGGTAGTAGCTGTTCTTGGCAGCTCGGATAGACTGTTTGCCGGTATTATGCCAGGTGAGGTACTCAGCAAAGTCAGACTGAGTGGAGGATGATTTCTATTTTAGACATAATTTATCACGCTGCTTGAGCAGTTTCAGGAGAGGGCAGGAGAGGGCAGTTCAGCCATTTGGTCACCTTCCATCTGATGCTGCGCATACAGTATGGGATGTGCTTGTGCTGTAAGGCAAATAAGTAGCATTAAATTAATTCTATCATTAACACCAGGCATCTTAAGTCCCAGAAGGGTATAGATCCAAAAACATGCAGTAGCACCAGTATATCTAAGGTTGAGCAGGGGTTTCTATGCTAAATCTCAAATTTTGCACTTTAATATCTTTGCACCCACTCAAGGGATATGTGCAAATGTTTGCATGCATCATTCTGAGGGGTAAATCTCTTCATGTGCCAAGTTTTGCTTTAGTCAGATGTGTGGATTCTGAGATGTGACTAGTGGAAAAAAGGAAAAAAAATTGCTGGTTTTTACTGGGGGGTTTTTCCCATCACTGAGCACCCAGAGGGTTTGAATTTTTGATCTGAAATTTTCAAAGTAGAAAGGACTTGGCCCAAAAAAGTTTTACTTTGCTGGTTTGATGAAAAAATATTAATCCATTCCAAAAGTTTTAAATTTAACAATTTTGGGTTCTGAGCATGCTCAGTAAGCACTCCAAAACTGCTGTATGAAGTGGTTGTATGGGGCAATCCTTTTTCATGAGGGAAAATCCTTTTTTCATTTTCCATCATCTTGTTTTCTGTTTAAAGGAAATTAAAAAGTTACAGAAATAACATTGTGGAGCGAGACCAACACATGTATGTTGGTCATCAGGACCCAATTAGGTTGATTCTTCACTTAACTGTTGGAAAAATTATGCTGAAAGTGTTTTTCCCCCCTTTTTTATATCCTTTTTTGTGACTAGCTTTAGCTTTTTTCATATAATAGCATGTGGAAATTTTCATGATACTTTGTTTTTTGCCAGGTTTTTGGGGTCATCACCTTGCAGTCAAACAGTTTGGAATTTTGATCTGAAATCTCAGGGTAGTAAATGCTTATTTCACAGATGTTTCCTTTGCTGGTCTGGCGAAATAAAAAATCTGTTCTAAATTTTTTTAAGTTATAAAATTTCTGGTTCTGAACATGTTCAGTAGTCAATTCAAAATAGCGGCATGAAGTGATCATAAGCCCTTCCTAAAGATACTTTGCCAACTGCACTTTTGTTCTGAAAATGATAATAGAATCCTCAATCACATAATCCAATCGACTTTCTTTTTTATTAGTAAGATTTTACTGAACATTTTTCACAATAAACCTTTACATATTGTCCTTATCCAACATGACTGAAAAAAATCCTATAGTATCTGTGATTGCTCTCTGGATGAACAGGTTATGCAATAGGTTTTAACATAGCTTCATGAAGATGATAAACAACAATACCTTTTGCTGATTGCATCATTTCTAAAATAATCGGTGAACAATAGACAGCTCATTAAAATACTCAGCCTAGGTCTTGCTATTCAGTGTCTAAAAACAAACAATGCTTTAACTTCTATTTAGTATTATAACATTTCTGAGTCAACATAATGTAGTGCTATTGTAACACCTGATTAAGTCTTAGAGTGTTTGTGATGCTAAAAGGAAACCTGGACACTGTTGCCACATACCTATTCTGGATATGTTTGAAATGGTTCAGTCACCTGTCATCTTGTGACACAGTTATGTTGGATATTTTCCTGTGATTCAACCTCTGAGAGGGATGAGGAATTGGTCTGGGGGAGGGAAGGAGCAGTTTGGAGGAAGTCTACAGTGTAGCAAGGCTAGGTAGGAACCCCAAATGGCTGTGCATGTTCTTATTCTGTTCTGAGCAGTGTGGAGGACTCTCTCATACTAATTCTTCAAGCCATTCCTGAGGGTAAGGGGTTGACTGTTCCTTCCAGTGTCTGAGGAGTACTGTCTTGGCATGCAGCAGCCATTTTCTCTCCCTATTGGCAGTCAAGCCATTTGTAGGAGGCCTGGATAGAAGCCAAGCATTACCAGATTAGGTGTGCATACAACTCTGCTAGATAGTATGTCCAGGGTCAGACTGGAAAGCCAAGGACACACCTGGAAATGGGTCCTGGGGGGCCTTGGTACTTGCCTGGGGAGGGCCCCTGCTACAAAGTCACAAGGAGACCTTGGTACCATACCAACCACAGCATGACCTAGTGTGTAAACTGTAGCCCCATTTTAGACTGGTATGCCCTGGCATGCTGTAGCCAAGTATAAGATCAGCATGTATTCAATTTCTAAGAAAGCCATTTCATTACTGGTAAAGTTACATTAACTGTTTTGGAGGCTTTAGTCCCACTGATTTAAGATGAACTCCTTGCTTCCTTGCAAAAATGCTGTTGGCAACATTACATTGTTTGATAACTCAACCTCACTGTCCCACTGCATGGTTGCAGGTGGGCAGAGAGTTCCCCTTTCAAACAAAATCAAACAAAATCAATGATTAAGCTCAACGCCCTGGCAAGGCACCTCTGGAGGTTGAAGCCCTACCTTTCCCTACACTTTCCCTGTCTGAACTGTCTGAACAGTTTGTGAGGCAACTGGGTGTTAAGAGGAAAATAAATAGTGCAGTGCAACGTGTGCTGTGCTAAGATTTTGCCAAAATTCACCTAAGTGCCCCCAACACAATGTTGTTACAGTAGTATTGTTAGCCCTAATTAAACAAAATGGGGACGTAACCTGCAGTGCTCTGCCTTAAGGCAGAAGCAAGGTTGATCTCCTCTGAAGAGATTGGGGTGTTGGCTTATTATATACAGAGTGAAAACAAAAGTTTCTACCAATGTGTTTTCAATAAGTTTTGAAAAATTAATTATATTGCTTTAGGTTTTCTTCAAATCTACATACATATACAGTTCCACTCAACTACTGCTTTTGGTTTATATGTCTGAGACATTCTACGACCTCAATAACACCACTCCATGCTATGCATCTCAGTGGTCTGGATTGGTGTTATTGATGTTACAGATTGTGAAGACAGTGTGACAGGAGCAGCAAGTGCTGAGTAGAGGGGGAATTCAGTGTAGTTACAAAGGCAACATAATTAGATTTAACCAAAAAATGTCTGAATAAATAAAAGGTCAACTGAATGCCATCTCGCGGTGTAAAAAACTACTTGACTATGTGTTATACTATTGATTTTAGTGTTGCAAATGTTGACTTTTATACTGCATTATTACACTGTCCTTCATTGTGTTACATGAATTTAGTCAATTATAGTTGGTAAGTCAGAGGCACACTGAGTTTAGACTCGTTTTCAGGTACCACCAGGGTGAAATGGGAAAAGGAAAAGCAGTTACATACAACTACAGCTAGTCATACGGTGTTACAGCGAGGGAGACAAAGCATAAGTTTAGTGCACCACAAATAAAATGGAGACACATTTATATGTAACCAATGCAAATTGCTTCCCAAGAGTGAAGGGAAGCAGAGCTGGTGCTCAAGTTAGGAGTTAAAAAAACAGGGCCATACAGTTCAGTGTGGTTGCCTCACCTATTGGGGAAGGGGATAAGAAGTATGGGGTGGTTAAAGAGCTGTCAACGGTAAGGTAAGTGTTGAGAAACCATTTGCCCGAACACTCTTGAAAATGGGCCTTTGACTCAAGACCATTTGTTACACAACCTCTGGCCTACCCTAATCTGTCCCTACACTTTCCCTACCTCTAAACACAATCTGTATTGAAATATTTGTTGTACATTTTACATTATGACATTTGATCAGGTATACATTAAAGTCTGCCGACATAATGTCTGGAGTGTCATTTAATAAACTAATCTGTGTTTGTGTGTCTGTATGCTTTTCATTATGACATTTGATCAGGTATACATTAAAGTCTGCCAACAGTGTCTGGAGTGTTATTTAATAAATTGAACTGTGTGTTTGTGTGTCTGTCACATACATGGTATGGAAAATGCACAAATTGAATGATAAGGTCTCAATAACACAACCATTAACCAGAACATTTTATACAGTTTTATTTATAGTCACTTCAATGATATGGCCTCAATACAAAACCATTGAAGAACAGTGTATAGAATTTTTATAGTCACTTCAGTGATATGGTCTCAACAACACACCACCATTATCCAGAACAGTGAATACAGTTAAATTTATATAGTCACTATAGACTACCGTCTGCCTCAGGGAGATCTGGCTGCACGAGACACATGATCCCCTGTTACCCCCTCCATACAGCCTTGCACAAGTACCAAGTTGCCACAGGGTGAGCACTACCCTGCTCAAGCCCCCCACAAGCACTTCACTCTAATGCTTTCTCAAGGTTGCAGATGGACAGTAGGCTGCAAGTGTCAAACTGATAAGACTACTTCTGGACCCAGGCATATTTAGCTTAGCATCCAGCCTTGGCCCTCTAGCTGGACAGTAGCCTTCCAGTGTCAAACTAACAGTACTCGTTTGTATGCTTTGGATCATTGAATTAGTTTCTGGATGACATCTTCTGCGCGCACTTCATCAAGAAGGTCTCTCTCAGTCACCATAATCATGAATGCCTCTAGTTTCTCTTGTCCCAGCAATGAGTGCAGTCGAGTCTTTACTATCTTTAGCTTGCTGAAAGCTCTCTCAAGACACCTGGGTAAACAATAAAGTCAACAGGTACTCGTAGACAAAGAATAAGGCTGAAAATGCAGATGAGTGCATGTTGTACTGTGCCAACATTTTACAACAGCACATTAGGCATTCTTTGCAGGACTTGCATTTGTCTGGCAAATCATCTCTTTGCTCTTGCTGTTCATTCTGATCACTAGTTTCTCCTTCACGAGTGTCAGAGTCTTCAGAGTCATGAAAGTCAACATCCTCTGTTAACACATCTTCACTGTATTCTTCAGGTAGCAATTTTTGTAGTCGTTAGAATATTTTAGCGAAAACCAGCAACTCCAGTTTAAGTTTGCTATGGTCTACTTCTGCCAACGTCGCCATGTTCTGCAGACTTTCATCTGGTTTACCATCTTGAATTATACTTTTGAAGTGATGTGGGTCCATGCAGCTGGTATCCAGAATCAGTTGCTTGTTGTTATCAAACCGATCACTTAAGTTCATCCGAACTTGATCCATGATGCAGTTATATACTTCACATTCAAATCGCTTCACAGGAACCACCATGCTTTCATCACCGACATTTTCCCTGGGCATTTTCTTCTTCTTAGATACCCTTTTATTTGGCAGATGATCCTCTATTTCAAAATCAATACCCAAATTATCAATTTCTTCTTGTATTCTGGCAACAAAGTTAGAAGCTTTTTGCTGGATGTTTATGAATTCAGATTAGTGCAACTCCATATTAGCATGATCCACTATGCGCCATGCTGAAAGATAGTCTAGTCCCTTAGTCTGCAGATACTTTGATGTTGGCCCAATTACTGTAAAGATCTTCATAAACACAAAGGCTATCAAGATAATGCCAAACATTTTCCATTTGTCAAGCAGTGAATCTGCCTCACTGGCAGCTTTTGCATCAAACTTGCCAGAGGTACTAATAAAAAGGAGAAGTGGCCCATAAACATTCTTTTTTTTGATTTTCATATGCTCAAAAGATGCATGCCAGTGCTCTTGGTTTTGCCCACCATGTAGTTTCACCAATCTTTTGAAGCCGTCGGAGCTTGTCTTGTCCCGTCCCATTATTGCTAGATTTCCATATAGTCATTCTTTTGTGAGATTCACTAATGAAGACTGATGTCCTTTGTAGCAACCCAAAGAGTGTCTTTGCTTCCACAACTGCTTCACTACAATCCGAGACACATAAATTGAGAACATGTGCAAAACACCAGCTATACACACTGTTTGGTGAATCCTTTTTTATTAATGCTCGTAACCCCACAAACTCACTCCTCATGTTGGCTGCACCATCAAATGACTCCCCGATGATGTTCTTCATATCGAGTCCATGCCTGTTGAAGTTCTCTTTTAAAATCTTGTGCATTCCTTGTCCAGAAGTATCCTATACCTCTACCACAGCAAAGAGATAATCATGAACTTTAAGGTCTTTCACATACTGTAAAATGATGGCCACTTGGTCAGTCACACCAATGTCCTGTGTGGTGTATCTGAATGCTAATCTTCTGGTCTGTAGGAGCTATTACAATGCCCTCTCTGATTTTCTGCAAAATAATCTAAATAATTTGATGTACAGTGGTCTTCAGCAGCAGGGTAATCAGCCTGCCATAGCCACGAACTTCAGAAGCAGCATTTTCTTTCTCCATTCTCTGCTTTCTCCTCTTCTTGGTCTGCTCCACTTCTTTTGGGATGTGTGTATTCAGAAGAACATCAAATTGGGAGAATAGAAGAATCAACTCTAAGAAATGTCCATGGTTAAGCACTGGGTTCTCCAAGCTCTATAAAGCTTCATCTTTTCCACGCTATGGTAGGCACTGGCATCCAATAAATTCAACAACTTCAATAATCCTCTTCATAACATCAATGTTCTGCTGGACTTATTAACCTCCGACTCTCAGCCATATCTTTGTTCGCCAGCATTTCAATATCAGCATCTGCTCTGATATGAATGCACAGCTGCATTGTGTGCTTTAGAATCCTCATGTTCCGCCATGCATTGGTAAATATGATTAAAGTATTTGTATCCTGTCACAAATCTAGTTTCCACATCAGAAAATGCCATTGCAGATACTACAGTGGATAGAATGCATCAAGCTGTCAACCACCTGCACAGTAACCCAGTTCCTTGGTACAACTTTATTGCTTCCAGGAAGTATCCACTTATAGATTCTCACAGGATTGTATGGTAGGCCTTTAATGTCAGTTGGTCCAGGCTGAACTGGATGCCTTTGAACAAAGGCAACCTTTTCAGATTGAGAGGTAGTCCTTCTTCGGCATTGAAAATTGGAATTCTTAATCATCTCAGTATCAAGTTGCATAACTGTTCCCATTGTAGAGCCCACTGGCTGCATTTCTTGAATATCTAGAATCCGACTTGCAGTGCAGCTGGTTACACACAGAGATACACTTTGTTCATCTTCTTTTATTACCACTGCCTCAGAAGTATTTTTGTTCTGCAGGGTACTGCCATTGTTTTGTAGACTTGCAAACAGTGACAGCAATATCTTGCGTTGTTTTGGATCAGATGATGATGCCAATGGACTGATAAGTTTGCCAGTCTTCTTTTCTGGGCACCAGATTTGACTTTGCTCAGCTCAGACATAGTTACTCTTCTGTTGACGTGTACGCAGGGATGGGTCTCCACTCACTGTTCCAGTATCTTCTACTATTTTGGGTTTTCTTTACACTTGTTCAACTTTGAGAAAGTCATTGACAACCAATGACAAACAGATGTACTGAACCTACAAAAGACAAATAAACTGTACCAAAAATACCACCTGATTTACCAGTGCTTGTTCAGCTACTCTGGTCGGGCCACACTGTCACTGATGTTGTACTGCACCAAGATCAGTCTTCCTCTGTTGCCACAGTCTCTGCTCCTGTTGCTATTTATCTGTCCATTATAATAATCTGGTGTTGGAATTACATGGCACAGACAATCATGCAACAGTAGCAGTGGGTGACCAGTACCACAAAACATTTTCTTTCTGTCTGCATGGTCTTTCAAAATGTAACTGCAAACCAGCTACTTAAAGATAGCACCCCCTAGCATGTCTATGGAAAACCTATCTGTGCAACACTAGAACCTTACAGCATCTAATTATTTACTCTGCTCGCTACACATTTTAGGGTAGTCTCACAAACGTCAAGTCAGATTCATGCACTTGCAAGATGGCCTCATCTTCTTAAGATTATTTTCTCGTAAGCCATTTTGGTTTCTAAGCATTCTCTTGTACAGCAAAAACATGTATCATTTTTATGCTGATGATCTATGCAAAAACATGGATCATTTTAATGTTGATCTATGCCATATCACTTTTCACTGGGAAAGGAGACACTAAAATCATGGACAAATAAAAACAGTACTTGTCAGTTTCTTCAGTTCCAATCCATAATACGATGCCCATGTTAGCAGGGAAAAATAACTTGCCATCATAACTATTCCACAAATTAGGATGCATGTATGAGTTTGCCAGTGCAACAGCATCAATATTCAAATGTGAAAGTGCTACAGTGTCAAGTAGCTGAGGATGTGGTGATGGGCAACAGCCTTGACTTTAATTCTGTCTAGCTGTCAGCTGTCTGCTTGAAATCCAGTTTCCCCTATTCATTTTAATGCAAGTGTAAAGTTCAGTCAAAGACAGCATTTTTTTTCTGTTATTTAAAACAAGCAGTTCCACAATAGCACCAGATTCTCCACCACCAGGAGGAAGAGCCCAACCTTCCCCTTCTCCCCTCCAGGAAGATCAGAAGAACCAACAACCACATCAGGACTGCAGGGGAGGAAATGAAACCTTAAGCTGCCAACAAGTTTAGAACATACAGGCATTCTGGACTGATTTTCAGTCTACAGCACAGCAAGAATCACATTTTTCAGTCACTAGCCAACAGGCCACTAGTAACTACTGACTAGCCCTACCCTCTTTTCCACTGACCCAGCTGGTATACTTACTAAAATGTTAAATTCTCCAGTAAAAGCCCACAAGGCTAGATGAGGGAAGGTCTTACTAACCCAATACAAAATCTGCCAGCATTTGACCAATAAGCTGATGCCAATTCTGACCCCTGAAATTGCATGCAGACAATGTATGAAAAACAGTGATTTAGCAAACCCAGGGGTCAAAACTAGCATGGTTACACTAACCAAATGCTGGTAGATTTTGTATGGGACAGGCTAGTAAAACCATTTTAATCACTTAGAGAAAGTATTATCCCCCCCAGTATACTCCAGCTGAGTCATTAAAGTCTGTGGGGCTGGTGTATTTTCCCAGTTATTAGGGCTGCTTGGCTAGTGGCTGCACTCAACCCTTGGTTTACTCTGCCTGCAGCTTGCTCCAAAATCAAGCTCCACACCACCATCACACTGTCAACAATACCAGCAGCCCTCTACAGTCATACAAGACTGACTGTGCTGGCTCTGCAGTTGCCACTTGCACAAGCCACAATGCTGGCTCCTTGTCACCCTCAAGCCGTGGCCCAAACACGGGTCCTCCTCTCACTCTGGGCTCCATTTGGAGCCTTTGAGCACACAGGTTCTAACAAACTAAACTATAAGGGCTGTCTCCAAATGCTGCAATCTGGCTGTTAGGAAGCCTTACATTACTCCATGTAACACTGTCATGGAGAGCTGGATCACCATGGCACAGGGATTCTTCCTTTCAGCATTCCTTCCTCTAACACTGCTGAAAGACTGGAATTATGCATTCCGATTTTGAACCAGCATTCTTAAACTGTTGGTGGAAGAATGAATTTTTTTTTTTAAATCTCCAAATGTATGGAATCAAAATGAATTATTTTGGACTTGTATAATAGCATTAAGGCTCTACTAGTAGTTAGATTGGTAATCACCCACTAGGGGTAATATGGCATTCTGCTATGCCTTGTGCCACATTACACACCTAGGAGATGATTAACAGACAAATCTACCCCCTGGGCATGCCTTATTTGCTGAAAGAGCAGTTGCATATTTTGGAAAATCGCCCCAAAATGCGATACCTTACCTGCTCCAGAGTTGGCGAGTATCCAACAGCCCATTTCTTTCAGCCTTGTATTAAAAGTTATATCACTCGTATTTTTTACCCCACTACAAATGGAGCTGCTACCTGATACCATCACCACACTCCCATGCAGGCACACGCAGACCCATTTTGTGATGTCATAAATGGAGGCTTACTTATCCATGCTCCATTGACTGACTTAAGGGGGGGGGGGGCAATATTTCTAAAGGTTTTCGTACTCTCTTTATTTATTTAGTTTTTGTTTACCAGGTAGGTGCACTAGCCATAGCAATGACCATTTTCAGGAACGACCCAGGAGGGTACAGTGCAACAATACAGGGAAACATTTCAATACACGTACAAAAAATAGTTGACAATAGTATACAGAGCAATTTAGCAAAAGTATCTAAAGTAACACTTTCAAACAAAGAGCCCGCTTGACTAACAGGGACCCTGTCAGTCAAGTAGTCACTTTGTTTGAAATCATAACTTTAAATACCGGTAGTAGTAAAGCCTTCTGAAATATCACCCCCCCCCCTTAAAGTCACTGGAGCACGAATAAGCAAGCCACCATTTTATGACATCATGAAATGGGTCTGTGTGCGCCTGCAAGGGGGGGGGCTTGGTGACAGTATTTGGAAGCTCCTCCATTTGTATCAGGGCACAAATTATGAGTGATATAACTTTTATACAAGGCTGAAAGAAATGGTGAATGCTGGTCGGTATTACATCTGAGGTGGGGGGCATATTCTGAAGTATGCACCTCTCTTTAAAGAGCTACCGATGCCTCAAAGAAAAGTAGGAACAATTCTGTCTGCATTCCATCTATATTTTGTATATTTCTCCTCCCCATTATTACTAGGGAAAGAAATTTAAGGGATAAAGATTGCATAGTCATGCAAGAGTCCATCTGCCTCTATAGATTACTCCCTACTTTCAAGTCATAACCCCTTTTTAGTATGTTGCTATGGGAGTAACTAATATCACAAGCAGCAAGTGCTCCATGACTTGAGGTAGGGAGAAATAAGCAGGAACAGATTAACTCTTCAGGAGCAAAGATCCTGTTTTCATACAGATGACCTCAGTAATAAATAATGGGGAGGAAGAAAAACAGCACTAATTGGAAATACAAGCTGGACTGTGTCTAAATATTCGGTTTTGTTAAAGAGAACATCCTCCCTGGATCTGTTGCAGGGTGGGGGGTAAGCTGTGGGGGAATTTCTGGGGACTGACGGGATGAGAGAGAGAGTCCATCCATCAGGAGGGCTGTAGTTGCCTGCCAGAGCTCCAGGAGAGGCAAAAATACCCTACATAAAGAAAAGGAAATATTTTCTGTCTAGATGATCATGTGAAAAATGTTCATAGTCATTGTATTGTATTTCTCCTCCCATCCCCCCCGCTGTGCACTCTGTAAAAAAAAAAATATATATATATATATATATATATATATTTTTTTTTTTAATAAACTGATCACTTTGGGAGATTTTCCAAGCAAACTTCCCCACCAGCATGGCCTCTCTGTCTAGATGCTCATGTAAAAGTAGAGATGCTGGCAGCTGTTGTATTTCTCCTCCCTTGTTCTTCCCCATGCTGAACACTATGGTTTTTAATTTTTTTACAATAATCTGTTAGTTTGGGAGATTTTCCCAGCTTTCCTACCAGGAAGGTCCCTCCATCTGTGTGCTCAGGTGAAAGTAAAAAATAATTCTACCTTCACCTGACCACCTAGATAGAGGGACCCTGCTGGTAGGAAAGCTTGGAAAATCTCCCAAACTAGCAGATTATTGTAAAAAAATAAAAAGAAAACAAGTGTTCAGCATGAGGAAGAACAAGGGAGAAGAAACACAACAGCTGCCAGCATTTCTACTTTCACCTGGCTGACTAGACAGAGGGGCCATGCATGCTGGTGGGAAACTTTGCTTGGCAAATCTCCCAAAGTATCAGTTATTTTTACAACCTAAACAGTGTCAGTGCACAGTAGTGGGAAGGGGATAAGGGAGGAGAAATACAATACAATGGCTGGCAGCATTTCTACTTTCACTTGGAGTATCTGGACCATACCTACCTCCCTCTCAACCTCCTGATTTATTAGTCAGGGACAAAGCTTAAAAGAAAAAATCAGGGACAAAGGAACACAATCAGGGACTACCTTCATAATTGGTCATATCCAATCAGGAAGCCAGTAAAATAAGGAGCCTAGTGTAAAATGTGTTTTCTAAGGAAGAACAAGTCTACCTTTAATGTTTGGCATTATTTTGTGCTTGCAGCTCCCACTGTTTTACAAAAAAACAGATTTTAGGAGGAACAGAGTAAAAGTTTGAGACAAACTCAGCAACGGTTGAGAGGTACAAATGCCCTAGTCTGTCTAGATGCTCACTTTGCTCAGCAGCTCAGATAACCTTAGAAATGCTGCTATTGCATTGTAGCTCCCTTCCCCCACCTGCTGTGCATTACTCTGATGTTTTTTGATGGGAGATTTGCCAAGCAGAGTCGCTCTACCTAAAAATCAGAGTGCACAATGGTGGGGGGGGGGGTGCAAGGAAGGAGAAACACAATATGGCAGCATTTCTACTTTGAAAATTGTGTATATATCCATGACCTGTTGTTGCGCTTTTTCTCGGACTATGAGTCACTCTTATGGTTATGATGCAGTGATGTGCTAATGTTGTAACCTGGTTTCAACCCTAAGAGCAATAACATTACATGTTAAGCAATAATTATCCTATATCAGCAAAAAGTGTACAAGTAATAATTCATTACTAGAGAAGAAAGGCAAAGCAGCAATTACAAAATGACAGCAGCAGAAATCTGAGCAAATATCACACACTGCCCAAAAAAAGCATTCTCAATGTTGCTTACAACATCTTATCAGCACCTAGTGGGTGGGGGAGGGCAGAGCACAACACAGAAATAGTTATAGCACTCATGATGTATAGTAATTACTTTATTTTATTTCTGTCTGTGAAGGCGCTCTGCTCCCACACAGAAATGATGATTACTTTATGTGGAGACAGACACTCCATGCCCCACCCCACCTTCTGGGTGATGTGTGCTTTTTTCCCATATTATGACTGCAATAATTATTTCTATGGGGGCACTACACCCTCCACACCCCCAGGTGCTAATATGATGTCCTGAGCTAGATTTGCAATGTGCACCTGGAATTCTTATTAGCAACTGTAATGGCAGAGATTAACACTTCGGCCTCAGAACAATGCTTGTTTTGCAAGTGCTCCGTGGGTGTATAAGGACTGGGATCATTTCAAATTAAGAAAATTCAGTTATATTTCTTGCTGTACTCAGTGTACCAAAGTGCAGCCTTTTTTGTGAATGCAGATCTCAGTGAGTTATGTCACCAGATATTAGACCGACTGACACACGCAACCTTGCGGTCAACACCACGCCACCACCAGGACTGAAACAAGTCCCCCCTCGCCATGTGGCACATACCATTCTTTCAGTTTCAACGCTTTGGTTTCCATTTCTGGACTACCACCCCTTCCAAAAACAAAAAACAAAATGGAACTATTTTAACTTATAACTTTTAATTGAACTCATCAGAGGGAGAGACAGCAGCAGAACCCCAGAGTTACTGCTCCAGCAGCAGTCACAAAGCAGTGGCGGGTGAGGGGGGGCTCCTACGGTGTGCGCTGCTCAGCTCGCCAGATTGAGATTCTGCACAGCAGTGTAAATGAGACACCAGGACAGACTCTGCTCAGTGTCAGTTCTTATACTTGCTAGAAAACACATTTTGGCCCCCATAACCAGCTGCAGTTACAGCCTGGTTAAAGGGAAACTTCCACCTGCTGACGAGCCCCACCTATGTGTAAAGCAAGGCCCGATTAACAGTTTAACAGTTTAATAAATATGCTCTTTTTTGTTATACTGTGCCAGTTGTATTTTTTTAATTCTATCTGGTTGACTCTGCACCCTTCCTGTTGGCATTTTAGAACTCCTAGTTCTCCCTGGCACACCCACAAGCACCTGCGGCCACCACCATGATGATGTGTTCTGCAAGGAGAAGTCAGTGCTCTCCATAGGCTAATGGCATAAGAGAAAGTGCAAACGGCTCCAATTTGGAGCTCAAGTGTTTCTGTGATATAACAAGACCACGTACTGGCTGACAGGCACCCTGCCAGTAGGTACCCGGTCTTGTTATATCACGGGCACATGTAGACTCCACACCAGTACCATTTGAAGATATGGCAGTACAGATTACTATAGTGCCATATCTTCAAACAACTCTGGTTTGGAGTCTACATATATCCGTGATATACCAAGACCAGGTACAGACTGGCAGTGTGCCCATCAGCCAGTACATGATTTTGTTATATCACAGAAACATTTAGGGTCCAAACCAAAGCAGTTTGCACCTTCTCTTATGCCGTTAGCCTATGGATGATCCCGGGCTGCTCCCCCACAGGACACATCATGGGGACAGCTGTGGGTGCTTGTGGGTCTACCAGGAAGAGCTAGGAGTTTAAAATGCCGATGGGGAGGGCACAGGATCAACTAGATAGATTTAAATAAAATTGGCACAGTAAAAAAAAAAGTGCATATTTATTAAACTATTAATCAGGCTCTGCTTTACATGTATATGGGACCCATCAGGAGGTAGACGTTTCCCTTTAAATATGCTAGTAGATTATTATTTCCTCAGATCGTCAGACAGTTGCCACCTCTAAGTTAAGGAAACTATCAAAAGGCTAACATTTTACTGAACACACTGTAGCTTGCATCTGTACGTAAGGAATAAGGTGAATTACCTTCGAGTTTATCACATGGGCAGGATTTACATTTAATACGTTCTATGTTTTCAAGAAGCAAATCTCATTGTCACACAAAAACAGCAGCACATCAATCATGATTGAATTAATAACTGAATTATCAGGCTCGATTGAGCCTCCCCTGCAACAATGTGTGGTGACCCCAGGTAGGATGGCTTCATAGGTTGAGAAACTTACCTAGAGTGACCACTTCTAACCTATTAGGAAGTTAGCTTGCCTTATTGTACAAGTGAAACAAAAATGAAGCACAGAAACATATACAGATGTTAGCACAAACTCTTTACTTGCCCTGCTAAATTACTGTTGATTAAGTGGCCTATAATTTTCTACATTTAACTCAGGTTGTATAGGTGACTGGAGTGGAGTTATGCTTCCTTTTTTAGTTAAGCATGTTACATTTCCTGCTCATTCAGATGTTCTTACTTTGATGATGATTGTATCAGGTAGATTAAATGACTATATGGCACACAGATAGTGGCAGCCTGAAATCCATTCATGTTAGTAGTAAACTTGAATTGAAATGCCTGTTTTTTTCCACCCAGAAACAGTCAGCTGTAGACAGCCCTAGCTGGGCTGGCTTTTTCAGTGAGGGACAGGGACTTGTTTTGTAGCGTCTATGATTGCCACGTGGTCTACCTACCCAACCCCCCACCCCACCCAGGTCTTAGCCAGCAGCCAGTCTACATTTTTAATAAAATGAATGTTCACTTCTTTCCTTTCCTACTGTAAGTGCTGGGTTGCTGTAGACTCTCTCACCCCTCCCCGTTTGTTGGCTGCAGTGCTGGGCAAGACAATCAACAACAATGACAACCCCCACCTGCCAGCATATTGAAGTTATTTTCTTACCGCTTCTGGTGAACTGGTCTTCAGTTCTGTCTGCCTCTGGAGAAGATGAACTGGGTGGGTCATGATGAGAGATCAAAAAGAGCCGCCGCTGCAGTCGGATGAGGCCTCAGGCTCTTGCCCCCTTGCAAAATCTTCTTCCAGGACCGTTGCGACCCGCTGCCCGGGCCGAAAATGAGGGATTGAACTACACTCATCCACAACAGCTGCAGGAAGAGACAGGATTTTTACTCTTGGGCCATTCTGAAGTGCCCGCAGCCCACGCTGGTGCACCATGTGACGTCATGCAACAGCAACACAATGGTGTAGTGAGCACATCATGATGGCATGATCCAGCCAATGGTAGCCTGATTCAAGTCTTGTGCCCGCCCAGTCCCCCCCAACCTATCCAGGTGGTCTTCAAGAGTCTGTTCCTGATCCCTGTGAGTCCAGACAAGAGAGGAATAATTAAAAACCTTAAACCAATTAGCAATGCTGTGCTGATTCTATGTTAGGGGGGGTCAAGAGATGTTGTTCTACACGCCGCCCCCTGCCCATCCCAAAGTTACTGCAGCCGGTCATGGAGCACACAGCACTGTTGTAGCCTAGCTGGAATGAAGGAGTATACACTGAACAAAGGGGCCCAACCCCTGTGGACAGTAGACACATCGCTGTTCTGACTGTCTGGCTTTTGGCGCACCAGGCAGCTGGTGGGGTAATTGTTGTGTTGTGGTCTGGCTGGTGGGTGGTGGGTACGTGGTACATGCAAGCAAGGAGACACAAGCAGACAGATGACCTCTCTAGTTTACCATGATGTGTTGCCCCCCCATGCAAAGCAGCCATACATGTGCTTACAGGTCTCGGGGGCCCACCTGGAAATTTCTGATATCCAGGCAGGCCAGTCCGACTCTGAGTATGTCATTGTAGTTGTTTTGCACAGTTGCACAAAAGGTTATGAGGACATGGCAGCATCACAAAATGTGGGTGATTGTCCTGCTATTTGATTTGCATCTCCAGCAATTTTCAGAGGGTATGCGGCCCTAAACATGTAATTGTTTTTTTTTTGGGGGGGGGAGTTATATGCCATCTGCACAAAACCTTAAACTGCATAAATCTATTTTTAGTATTTTTGATGGCAAATTGTTCTGACTGCCAGCAGTGTTCCCAGATTTGGGGAGTGATCTCTAGCCCAGTTCCTCTGGCCACCTCTGCCTGACCCCAATAGTGGGATCAGGGGAGTGGGTGAGCAGGTATTCATATATGGAACTACTTATGACAGCTTTCCCAGTGCCAGGCCATAGTATAGTATCAAGGTGATTCTGCTGCAGACCTACAAGGTTATGGCTTAAAGGTTTCTGTAGGGCATGCATCAGTTGAAGGTACTTCCAATGTTGCTGTTTGGGGAGGTTATGCTCCTGCTGGAGCTGGGTGAAACGTTTCAGGATTTTCAGGGTTATGTGCATAATGTCTGACAGGTAGTCAATGCCTGCCTCAGCCCACTCCTTGCCTTTTATTGGTTTGCCACCTATGCACAGGTTTTGGTTGTGCCAAAGGTGGAAGTACTTTGCCTTCTCCAGGACCCAGTTACTCAGCTTTAGGAATGTCTTCCAAGTTTGGAGAGTAAGACTCAGGGAAGAAGGCTGTGGGGCTTGTTTTGGTAAAGAGGTAAATTGAAGTATTTTGATAAGTGGACCTCTAACTATGTGAGCTTCACATTCTGCCCATGTAGAAAGGTAAGTCCATGTGTCCGGTGTCCCGTGAAAAAAGCAACTCGATTTGAGTGAGTCAATTTGTGTGAGCACAGAATAGCAAATGTGAAAGTATTTACTGTGAAATAAGAGCATATGTTAAGGTCAGCACTTTACTTTCAGCAGTCGGGAATTATGGGAGTTACAGTGAGTACTATGAAGGTGGTTTCTTTCAGTGCCAGTTCCGGGCAGATCACATAGGGTAGTGGTTACAGTCTCTGCTTGTGTGGCTGGCCAGCCCAGGTTTGAGACTGGCTGAATGGTATTTTCTTTTCTTGACACTTCACCCACTCTTCTGACTTTGGTGTTATCCACCCCTTTACCCACCCCCCGGTGTGTGTTTGCATCCCCGAGCATGGTGTGAGTACCGTCCTGACTTTCTCCTCCTCCCCAACCTCTGTTTCCTTGGGAAGTATCCCCTCATCCTCAGGCTGTCTCTATCCCTCATTTGCATACCCCCTGGGGTAGTTCTATTAAGTAAGGGGGTGCAGGGGGTGCATTCCCCCAACTGGGGGGAGCTGGGGGCACAGCCCCCTGCAGAAAAAGTTATGGCAACTGATTGCTGTTTTTGGGAAATGCTCTAGTGCTCTTCGCAGTTTTGCTGTTCGCTGTTGCCTCTTAATGATTTTGGTCAGCCCTATTATATATTTGCTGATATCACATAGAGCCTTGTGCCCCACAACACTGTCTGTGCCAGATCAATCAGACTGTGAGCCATGATACAATAATGAAAATCAAGGACTTTAAGTCCTCCACTCCTTAGCACTCTGGGCAGTTTTGACCAACTATACATCTGAGTCCTAAGCCCCAGATGAAAGTTCTCATTTTGGAATGAATTTGTTTAATGAGTTTTTGGTCTGCCTGTAATGGGTGATTGTCTAGGAAGTAGTTATCTTGGGTGCTACCTTCATATTGAATGCTTGGGCCCTCATCCAGTGGGAGATGTGGACCAGCTCTCAGGATCTAAAGTCTTTCTCTAGCTCCTCTGTTAGTGGGTTCAGGTTATCCAATCCTAACTGAGCGAGATTCCAATAGAATTTGATGCCCAAATATTCCACACCATGTTGTGCATGGTGTTGGCCCCATGGATAGTGAGGTAATTTTGTTATAAGTATAGTGGAAGCTAGAAACTGAGACTTGGCTATGTTCAGATTGTACCCAAAGAGCTGGCTGTATTGGGCTAACAGGGCTGGCAAACCAGGTAGAGATATGGCAGGGTCCATAAGCAATAATAAAATGTCATCAGCATATGCCATTGTTTTGTGATTGCCTCCCAATTATACTCCTTTTATGTTAGGTGCCAACCTGATTGCTTGAGGAAGAGGTTCTAGCACCAATATAAAAAGCAGGGGCAACAATAGGCAGCCTTGCCTTGTACCTCGGTGTAACAGGAAGGGAGAAGGCTTTTCCATTAGTAATTACCTCTGCTGCTGCTCCATTATATAGGACCTGTACCCATAACCTAAAAACTGGGCCTATGTTATACACAGCCAATGTGGCAAATAGGTATCTCCATTAAACCCTGTCAAATGACTTTTCTGTATCAAGAGAGAGGAGGACCACCAGGGAGTGGATTGATTTAGATTTACAAATTAAATTAATAAGTTGCCTGGTGTTGTCTGAGCACTTTCGACCTGGGACAATGCTGACCGGGTCTCTGTCTACCAGTTCAGCAATAAGGGTTTGCAGTCTATTTGCCATTATTTTGGCAAGGGCCTTACAGTCTGCCATGATTAGGGAGCTAGGCCTATAGCTACTACTGCAGAGGGAGGTGTCTTTCCCTGGCTTAGGCAACAAGGAGATCTGGGAAACTCTCATGGATGCAGGTAGATTTCCTGTTGTGCTGGTTTCTGTTAGAGTTGCTTTTAGGGGATATATGAAAACACCCCGAAGGTGTTTAGAAATTCTGCCAGAAGACCATCGCCCCCTTGGGCCTTCCCTGCTGGCATAGCTTTAACAGCTGCTTCCAGTTCTGAGTAATCTGTGGGCCTGTCCAGCCAAGGTAGTTTTTCCATGGTTAGACTTAGCAGTCGCAATTTACCAAGGAAATGTTGTAAGTCACAGTTCATGGGTTGGACTTCACTGGTATATAGTTAACTGTTAAATGTGTGAAATTCTTGGTTTATTTCTTTTTTGCCTCTGGTAAAGTATCCATCTCTTTTCTTAATAGAAAGATTTCTGTAGTGCTCCTGTCTCTTTTTTAGTTGGTAAGTCAGAAGGCAGCCAGGTTTCTCCCATGACTCCCAAAAGAATTGTCTCAACCAGAAGAGTGCATACTCAGCCTTCCGGTGCAAGTGTATATTAATCTGGTGCATAAGTCCTGTTAGGCCACCTAGTGTGTTTCCTGGTGCAGTTGGGTTGTCTCTGAATAGTTTATCTAAGTCCTTCAATTTTTATTGACTTTCTGCAAAGTCTTGCGCCCTGACTTTATGTAGATGGGAGGTGTAGCTGATGCACCTGCCTCTTATAAAAGCCTTTAGGGCATTCCATCTCATGGCTGCTGAGGTACCTTCTGTTTTTTTAACCTGTAGATATCCTTTAATGTCCTTCCTTAAGCTTTCACAGAAGCGTGCATCTTTTAGAGTGCAGGTATTAAAGTGCCATTTGCCTCTGTTTTTTCCAGTTGATGGGGGTAACCAGGTAAAGGAGACTGATTTGGGGGCATGATCTGAGATGACTATATGCCCTATTTGGGATTCTGTCATGTTTGTTGTCCAAGCACCTAGTGTAAGCCACATCTCTATCTGTGGAAAGGTTTGAAATGGGGTGGAAAAAAATGAATAGTCCCTCCCAGTGGGATGGATTGGCCTCCAAATGGAAGCCGGAGAGGGGCGCCCACTTGGGGCCTTACTTCTATCTAGGAATTCATCTAAGGGAGTACTCATATAGAAACATAGAAACATAGACTTTGATGGCAGATAAAGACCGCTTGGCCCATCTAGTCTGCCCATTTCCCTACCTACAGGATAGGCCACAGATCCTAGTTAACCAAAAGCCTATTTCTTCCTACCCCCCACAAGAATTGCCTTATGTCTGTCCCATGCATTCTTGAATTCTCCCACAGTTTTAGACCCCAAAACCTCCTCAGGAAGGCTGTTCCATGGATCCACTACCCTCTCTGTGAAATACATCCTCACATTGCCCCTGAACCACCCCCATCTTTAAATTGTGTCCCCTTGTTCTTGCACGTCTCTTTTTCTGAAAGATGCTACCCTCTTGGACTTTGTTGATTCCATTGAGGTACTTAAAAGTTTCTATCATGTCCCCTCTCCCTTCTTTCCTCAAGGTATACATATTAAACTCCTTTAGTCTCTCCTCATACGGCTTCTCTTGCAGACCCTGCACCATTTAGTTGCCCTCCTCTGGACTGCCTCTATCCTGTCTATGTCCTTGCGAGATGGGGTCTCCAGAACTGGATGCAGTTCTCCAGATGGGGTCTCACCAACTGTCTGTACAGAGGATAACAACTTCCTGTTTTCTGCTGCTGATGCCTCTCCCTATACATTCCAGTATACCCCCAGCCCTCCCTACTGTCTTCTCATTTCTTGCTAATTTTAAGGTCATCTGATATGATTACCTCCAGGTCCCTTTCCTTTTTTGTTGTTGTTACTACCCCCCCCCATTGTGTTTTCTTCCCCTGGGTTCTTGTTTCCCAGGTGCATTATTTTGCACTTCTTTGCATTGAATCCTAGCTGCCATACTTCTGACGTCCCTCCCCAGACCTATCAACTATCTTTTCTGTGTTTCTAGAAGGCACTGTGTGATTGCCCACCACAAAGGCACAAACTGAGGAAAAGATAGCCAACTCAGTTAGGAAGGGGGATAAAACCTTTTATAGGTATATCAGGAGCGTAGAAAGACAAAGGGAGGAATAGTGAGGCTGAATAGAATGGATGGTGGGTGGGCAGAGAATGACAGTGAAAAAGCAGGGATACTGAATGAATGCTTCTGTTCAGTATTCACAAAGAGGAAGTGGGGAGGTGCCTAATCCAATTAACAGAAGCACTCTTGATAGGGGGGTCGATCCCAGTCCTTTCACAGAAGAAAGGGTTCTGAAAAAACTCCTAAAACTGAAGATGAACAAAGCAATGGGGCCAGATGGAATTCACCCCAGAATTCTAAAAGAATTAAGGGGTGAACTAGTGACACCACTGACTACCCTTTATAACAAATCATGGGAGGATGGTGTGGTACCTGAGGACTGGAAGAAGGCTGATGTGATTCCCATTCACAAAAGTGGGAGCAAGACAGAGGCAGGAAACTTCAGACCTGTCAGTTTGACCTCTGTGGTAGGGAAAGTGATGGAATCACTTCTGAAGGAAATAATTGTTGAGTACCTAGAGGCCAGTGGGGCACAGGACCCAAGGCAGCATGGGTTCACAGCGGGAAAGTCATGTCAGATGAATCTAATTGATTTCTTTGACTGGGTGACCAAAGTAGAAGATCAGGGAGGGACTGTGGACATGGCCTACCTAGACCTTAGCAAGGCATTTGTCACAGTCCCACACAAAAGATTAGTAGTCAAATTAACCAGCCTTGGAGTGGGTCCCAGGGTGGTAGCATGGGTAAAACATTGGCTGGGCAACAGGACACAGAAGGTAATTGTAAATGAAGTCCACTCTGAAGAAAGAGGGGTTACTAGTGGGGTACCGCAGGGGTTCAGTACTGGGTCCAGTCCTTTTTAATGTCTTTATAAGTGACATTGCAGAGGGACTGGAAGGACAAGTATGTCTCTTTGCAGATAACACAAAGATCTGCAACAGGGTTGATATACAAGGAGGCATGGAAAGGATGAGAAGGGACTTGGCAAGGTTGGAGGAATAGTCAGAAGTATGGCAGCTTGTATTCAATGCAAAGAAGTGCAAAGTAATGCACCTGGGAAACAAAAACCAAGGTGAAGATTACACAATGGGGGGGAGGTAGTAACAACAACAAAAATGGAAAGGGACCTTGGGGTAATCATATCAGATGACCTTAAGGTTGTCAAGCAATGTGAGAAGGCGGTAGGGAGGGCTGGGGTATACTGGGATGTATAGGGAGAGGCATCACCGGCAGAAAACAGGAAGTTGTTATCCCCCTGTACAGACAGTTGGTGGGACCCCATCAGGAGTACTGCATCCAGTTCTGGAGACCCCATCTCCGCAAGGACATAGACAGGATGGAGGCAGTTCAGAAGAGGGCAACTAAAATGGTGCAGGGTCTGCAAAAGAAGCCATATGAGGAGAGGCTAAAGGAGCTTAATATGCATAGATACATAGACAGTGTTGGCAAATAAGGGCCTATGGCCCACCCAGTCTGCCCATTTGAGCTTGTAAGTTCAGTTTATGTTTTCCTAGAAGTCTGTAGCCCCTTACCCCTAACCTCCAGAATTCCTTTATGTCTATCCCATGCATTCTTAAATCCTGTGATTGTTTCAGCCCCACCACTTCCTCTGGCAGGGTGTTCCACTTGTCCATCACCCATTCTGTGAAAAATTCTTCCTCACGTTTCCTCTGAATCGTCCTCCTCAACCTCATCCCATGCCCTCTAGTTCTGGAACATCTTTTTCACTTAAAATAAGTGTATTCCTGCACCCTGTTCCCCCTGTAAGATACTTGTATGTCTCTATCATATCCCCTCTCTCCCTCCTCTCCTCCAGGGAGTACATATTCAGTTCCTTCAACCTGTCCTCGTAGGACTTGTGATACAATCCATGTATCATCTTAGTTGCCCTCCTCTGAACCTTCTCTACCCTGTCTATGTCCTTAAGTAGGTGAGGTCTCCAGAACTATACACTGTACTCCAGGTGGGGCCTCACTAGTGTCTTGTATAGTGGAATTATGACCTCCCTTTTCCTGCTGGTGATGCCCCTGCCTATGCATCCCAGCATCCTATTTTCTTTACCTGCTGCCTTGTCACACAGTTTCCCTACCTTGAAGTCATCAGAGATGATAACCCCAAGATCCCTTTCCTGCTTGGTGCATGCTATATCCTCATCCCCCAACTGATATATTGTGCCAGGGTTTTTGTGCCCCATATGCATTATCTTGCACTTCTTTGCATTGAATTTCAACTGCCAAACCCCTGACCATTCTTCAAGTTTCTTCAGGTCCATTCTCATTCTGTCTACACCCTCTGGTGTGTCTACTCTGTTACAGAGCTTTGTGTCATCAGTGAACAGTGAAATTCTGCCTTCTAAGTCCAGCGCAATGTCACTGATGAAGATGTTGAATAGGACCGGTCCCAGCACTGATCCCTGTGGTACCCCACTGGTCACTCTTCCCTCTGTAGAGTGACAGCCATTTACCACTACCCTCTGTGTCCTGCCACCCAGCCAGTTACCTACCCACCACACTACTGTCTTGCCCACACCCATATTCCCCAGTTTGTGTAATAGTCTTCTATGTGGCATAGTGTCAAAGGCCTTGCTGAAGTCCAGATAGGCCATGTCCACTGCCCTCTCTGATCCACCTTCCTAGTCACCCAGTCAAAAAATTCAATGAGGTTGGTCTGACATGACCTCCCCCTGGTGAAACCATGTTGCTATGGGTCCTGTAGTCCATTGACAACCAGATGTTCCACCAGTCTCTCCTTCAGTAGTGCTTCCATGATCTTCCCCACTACCGAGGTGAGGCTGACTGGTCTGTAGTTCCCTGCTTCCTCTTTGTTCCCACTTTTGTATAAGGGGACTACATCTGCTGTCCTCCAGTCTTTGGGTACCTCCCCTGTTTCCAGTGATCGGCTAAACAGGATAGCCAGAGGATATGTATACCCTTGGGGACAGGAGGGAGAGGGGGGGCATGATAGAAACATTTAAGTACCTCAGTGGAATCAACAAAGTCCAAGAGGGTAGCATCTTTCAGAAAAGGAGATGTGCAAGAACAAGGGGACACAATTTGAAGATAGAGGAGGGACAGCTCAGGGGCAATGTGAGGAAGTATTTTTTCACAGAGAGGGTGGTGGATGCATGGAACAGCCTTCCTAAAGAGGTTGTGGGGTCTAAAACTGTGGGAGAATTCAAGAATGCATGGGACAGATATAAGGAAATTTTTGTAGGGCGTAGGAAGAAATAGGCTGTTGGTTAAATAGGATCTGCAGCTTATCATCTAGGAAGGGAAATGGGCAGACTAGGTGGGCCAAACGGTCCTTATCTGCCATCAAAGTCTATGTTTCTATGTTTCTATCTGTTGCGATGGGGCCATATATGTTGCAGAGAGTTACATCTTGACCAGTCAGCACCCCTTGCTCAATGACTTATCTACCTTCTGAGTCTATAATGGCCTTAGAGGGTTGGAAAGGGACATTTTTGTGTATGAGAATGTTCCCCCCTGCTATTGGTATTATACATTGAATTTATACTTCAGAGACACAGTCACTTTTAAGTTTATTGGCTTTTAGTTTGGATAGGTGAGTTTCGTGTATGAAGGCCATCCCCACCCCATCCTTCCAAAGGAAGTCTAATATTTTTAATTTTTTATTTTATTGAGATCTTGGATAATACCTGTGAGTGGATGCTCATTGATTGGTTCCACATCAGATACATTAGACAACAAGGTACAATACTGCAGACAAATATACAAATACTGAGAAAAATATACATGGAGGTTACAGAAATTTAAACATAAAGCACTGGGTATGCTGAGGCATTGCATAATGTATGCCTGCATCAAGACGATAAGCAGATCAGATAGGGATGGGTATATTGGGAGTGAAAGGGCTAGGTGAGCAGAGCACAGAGCCAGGGAGGGAGAAGGGTAGAGATAAGTTGGTGGGGGGGAAGTGGCAGAGACAGGAAGGGGTAGGGAGGTAGGCAAAGTGCTGAAGTTTGACTATACTGACATGACAAAGGCAAAGATAAGTGCTAGAGGCAGATTGTTACTGTGTGAAGAGCCTTAGCAGGGGCACATGCAGTTACTCATATTAATGAGGTGCTGGTGCAGTCTATGTTTAAAAGATCCAATCTTTGTGGAGCCAGAGATGTCAGGGGGCAGTGCATTTACCCAGAGGGGTGCGCAGTATGAGAACGCATGCAGAGCCGTGGTAGTGCGGCATCTGGGCACTTGGAAAATTTGAGTTGCAGTGCTTCTGGTTTGTTTGGTATTCATAGGAAGTGAGAGCAGGTTCTGCACCCCTGTTGGATGTAGATTTAATGTGTCTTTTTTGGCAAGAAGGCAGGTTTGATACTGGATTCTGTCATTCAGTTGAAGCCAGCCAGCCTGGGCATAAAGTTCACGTGTGTGTGTGTGTGTGTGTGTGTCTTGGTGCATTTATGAGTAGGTGGCAGGCTTCGTTTAAGGTAACTGAGATCCACTGGAGTGCCATGTCTGTAGCAGAACCATATATGGCCAGCCCATAGACTATGAGGGAGACAACTGAGGTGCTGATTGCCAGGTTTAATGCTTCATGGGTTAGACAATGCCTGTGGCATTAGAGGATCTGAATTCTGGTATTAATAGGTCTTGCAGTGATATCAATATGCTGGGAGAAGGACAGGGAGGAGTCTGCTGTAACCCCCAGGTATTTGAAATGAGGGATGAGCTCCAGTGTGTCACCACTGTCATTCCTTCTTGCCATGGGGTAGCTTTTTAACTTGTTTTGAGCTGTGGGGTAGAGCATGGTTTTTGTTTTTTTATATTTCATTACAAGCCTTTGCACTTTAAATCACTTTTTCCACAGATGCGAAGCCATTTTGGGGATCAGTTTCAAGGAGTTCAGGGTGCAGGTTGCTGGTAAAAATCACTGTGTCATCAGCATATACGAGCATGCAGCAATGGCAGGAGGCTGGGAGATTATTTAAGAAAATACTGAACAGCAACGGTCCCAGAATAGACCCTTGTGGTACACCAGATCTGACAGGTCAGCTGTCTGATAGGACTTCCCGAATCTTGACTTGCTGGTAGTGGCCGCTCAAGTAACTGCTAAAACAGTTCACAGTTTCAAGTGTGAGTCCAGTGTGAGAAAGCTGCTCGAGGAGGAGTGTATGATGAACCGTATCAAATGCTTTTGATAGGTCAACGAATACTGCCCCTACAAGGTGGCCTTGGTCTAAGACGTTATGGATGAATTCGATAAATTCTAGTAGGGCCATGATGGTACTGTGGTCGCCCTGGAACCAGTGTTGCTCTGGACATAGGAGCTGGTATTGATTAAGGTATTCCACCATCTGGTCAGGCACAATCTATTCGAGAGCCTTGGAGAGAGGACAGGAGTATGGAAATCGATCTGTAGTTATTATGTAAGGACCAGTCCCCATTTTTGTGTATGGGGGTTACTGCAGCAGACTTCCATTTTTGGGGCAATTGGGAGTGGAAGAGGGATAGGTTAAGTATTCTGGTTAGTGGTCCAAGTATTTCATCCAGTGTCAAGTGAACACATTTGAGATCCAAGGAGTCCGCATTGCACCTAGATTTTCCAAGAACCTTTTCAAGTATTTCCTAGCATCTGCTTCAGAGACCATTTTGAAGTGGAATAGTGGCTGATTAGGTGGTAGTACAGGCGACCTCATATTGTTCCTTGGGTTGGGAGTAATGAAGAAGTTCCTGGGGAGCACACTAGTGAGGTCACTGAAACCATGATTCAGTAACTTGACAATAAGCAGAGAGTCCAAGGTTGGAACACCCTCAACAGAAAGCATAGCAGGGGAAGTTTTGGGGTCTTTCCCTGTCATGTCATTAAGGTTGGCCCAGAAAGACTTGTTGCTGTTCCATGAGTTAATGAGGGCTTCTTTGTAATATGTACTTTTTACATGAAGGATAGCTTTCATATAGTCATTGCGGGCCTTTTTATACCATTGAATGTTTGATGAAGTCCCCTGCGCTCATGCTAGTTGCCAGATTTGATCTCTTTAGGCAAGTTGCTCCAGGAGTTCAGGGTTAATCCAGGGATTAAAAGGCCCTTTAACTTTTCTTGTAGTAACTAGTGCATGTTTGTCATAGACAGCATCAAATTTTGATACAAAGAGGTCAAGTGTGGTGTCCACATCATTGATTTTATGGAGGTCCATCCAGTCAAGGAGTTCCAGGTCCAACTTTAGTTGTGAGAGGTGACCTTTTAGTAGCAGCCATTTTTTTAAAGTTCTGGTGGGAGGGGGGATTGCAGTAATTGTTGTTCCAGTTGTATTTGGCAGGAGAGTGGTCACTCAAAGAGTCGGGGAGAATGGTGAGATTGGAAATATGAGCAGGGTGGTTGGTGAGCACCCAGTCCGGCAGTGTGCTGGTGCCAGTCTTGTAGTTGACTCATGTCAGCATCTCCACCATTTGAGAGAAATGGTTAGCAGATAGGGTATCCTTGAAAGAGGTGGAGGCAGGCGAGAGTCAATTTATATTACAGTCTCCTAGCAGAACAATTTCTGAGTATAGACTCAGAGTACTGATGTAATCCAGCAGGTTGCTGACAATAGTCGTGGTTCGTTTTGGTGGAATATATACTGAAAGCACAGTAAGCACTCTATAGTGTACCCCTAAAATCATTCTAATGGCTAGAGCTTGCAGGTTGTCATGGCTAAATGGGGAGGGGGGATAAGACGTGTCCCTGGAGAGAGTCTTTAGTGTAGATGACACAGCCCCCACCTCTTTTTGAGTGTCTGTCCTGTCTGTACATGGTCTAACCAGAAAGAGCAATGGCATTGTCTGGTATCTTCAGGGATAATCAGGTTTCCACTACAGATAGCAAGTCTGGGTTATGATGAGAGACCCATCCCTTCAGGCAATCCATTTTGGGGAGGAGGCTGCACATGTTTAGAAAAGCGTGCACAAGTCCTGTGATTTTTCGTGGTCAAGCATTGGGGTCATGTAGTGGGTCAGGATTGGGGTGCACATTGTCAGACATCAGAAGTAGGAGTAAAAGTAATAGGTGAAGAAGTCATTCCAATATGAGTTTATTAAGTAGAGACCACTGTCTTTTACTGAGCACACAAGCTTTCATGTTACCAATGTGGTTACAAAACCACTGAGGAGTGGTAACATGGAAGGATCCTTGGGTGGGTTTCCAGGCCTGTGATCATAGATGGTGACTGAGGGAGGTTGTGGGTTTCATCAGAGTAGGAAGAGGTAACTGTTTCATATACATTTAGGACTACCGCCTCATGGGTAGCTTGAGTATATTTGATGGGTCCATTACAGGGACCCAAGGAGGCAATAATGAGCACAATGAAGCATTGCAATAATCCAGTAGAAGGGGGAGACATTGTCGTCCTCAGAGTAGGAAAACAAGTTCTGACAGAGCTGGAGAGTAGGTAAAACCTAATCAGGGTGTACCAGAGAGTAGACATCACAGTCACGGGCAAGAAAAGAGGGAGATAAGGAATTAAAAACAAGAAAGGAAAAAGGTGACCTGTAGTGGGGAACAATGATAACCTGCAAATAGAAAAGTAGAAAGAAAAAAAGAAAAGGCAATTGGTGATTGGCAAATGGCGGCTGGGAGCAGATAGCTGATATGGGGGGGATGTCAGACCCAAGTTCAGCAGGGGCAAACAGACCAGAAAAAACACAGCATTACAGTTAAATTACACTCTAAGCTGCAGTTCAAGTAAGCAAACAGTGAACACTCTAAAAATCAAAAATCATCCAGAGAAAGAGCTACAGTGATCCTGCTCTTATCCCTGCTTAAGGACTTTTCTCAGGGTAATGAAATAATAATAGGAACAGTCCAAGGGCACTGCTCAGTTGGAGATGTAGTCTGGTAAGCTGGCTACAGGACTAGTAAAGCAACTTCAGTTTCACCACCAATCAGAAGGAGGGTGCCTTTTTTCAAACTGCACCATACCTTAGGCTGTGCGGAGAAGGTGGGAGGCTGATGACTGGAGGGGATTCAAACCATGAGTGGTTCAATGTGGAGGAGATAGCCCATTCAGGATACAAGGTTCCCCTTAGGCTGTTGGAAGCAGGTGGGCAGCTGATGGCTGGAGGGGATTCGCACTGTGAGTGGTTCAATGTGGAGGAGCTAGCCTGTTCAGGGAACAAGTTTACCCTTAGGCTAGGGGGAGCAGGTGGGTGACTGATGCCTGGAGGGGATTCAAACCATGAGTGGTTTGATGTGGAGGAGCTAGCCCGTTCAGGGCACAAGGTCCCCCTTAGGTTTTGAGGAGCAGGCAGGTGGCTGATGCCTGGAGGGGATCTGAACCATAAATGGTTTGATGTGGAGGAGCTAGCCCATTCAGGACACAAGGTTCCCCTTAGGGTGTGGGGAGCAGGCAGGTGGCTGATGCCTGGAGGGGATTTGAACTGTGAGTGGTTTGATGTGGAGGAGCAAGTCCATTCAGGGCAGAATCCCCTTTAAACAGGAGTGTGAATACCTCTGACATTCCATGAGGTCCATTTAATGCCTTGATTTGCCATTTATAAAGCTTCGCTATACCAACAGCAGAAGATGTATACTAAAGGTATTTTCAATTCCCCAACATGTCTGTTGCAAGTCTTTACATCTGGTATTAGCCTGGCCAGTCCACTGTGGGGGCTACCCTGAGATATTACCACTATAAAACCTAGCATAATCCAATAGGTGTGAGCCAATTCTATTGCTAGTGCTAGGACCAACTGTGATAAGCATATTCTCCTCTGCAAATTTTGGCAGATATTGCCACATTCCAAGCTTCCAATCCTTATGTTTACTTTTTGCCTCACACTGTGGAGACAGCTGGCAATCCATAGTTAAACTGACAGCATCACACATTTGGTGTATCCACAACAAGACAAATAATAATATTTAAACTTTATTACCAGTATTCACAAAATTAGTGCTTTTTGGGGCCAGCGGGGTATCCTGATCAAAGTCGTCAAATTTCATATTGGCCCCCTTGGTCCCCAAACATGTGCAAACCGTCGCTGTGTGATGATGGGTGTGCAATTCCACTAAGCAGTGCCTCCCAGCTGCATGAACACGGGGGTGAGGGGGTTACGTAATCTTAACTGGGGAATCTACCTGTGGACAGTTTATCCGGATCTAGTATGAGTCATGTTGGGTTTGATACCATAGGTCTGAGGTTGTAGTGCTCTGGTATCCAGTTGACTTTCTAGTAATGTATTTGAATTACTACATTCACTCATATGTCTCCTCATGCCTGTGCCACAACATCAAACCATTGACTAATCACAGGCATATAGGAATTCATCAAGACACCTATAACAGTAAAAGCATTTTACTCTTACTAGCTCCCATACATATTAAATGCCATATCTGAAGGTGGCCACGTAGCTTGCCTCCATTATCGAAAATCACAGAGGTAAATTGGGGAGTGAAATGCTCATGCTATGCTTTCAAAAAGAACCCTTAAATAAGTTTAAGATTTCTACCAGTCCCAGTGATTACATCAACTACAAAATTAACTAAATTAAAATGACCGCACATACCATTTTTTTTAATATCTCTGATGGAATAGCTGTATCAACTTAAAAAGCAGTCCCAATAATACCCAATGACGTGTTAAATTCAATGGTACATCTTACTACTTACCACAAAATGAAACTTAAATTAAAACATCCGGCCAGTTTGTTTCTTTCCAAGGGAGGTCATGGAAGTGAGATGGGGACTCACATGCACATGCCACTTATTTTTATGTTGATTGCGTGCATGCGCAAGAAACATGTTGCGTCAGCTTTCTCCACAAGCAGGTTGTGGAGGCACAGCACTGCTGTGGCCAATGCCCCCACAGCCTGCAAAGGCTTGTCCCGCTTCCCCCAATGCCGTGACATGCTGCTGCTGACACTAGTTCAGTCAGCGTGCCACAACTTTCTAAAAAGTAGCCACTGCAATCAGGGACCGCCTCGTCATTGCAGCATCAGCCATCCGCTGCAATGAGAGTGACTCGTCATTGCGGAGGCGGGATGTAAAACCCTGATATTGTTTGTGAACATGGTGGCGGCTTGCCACCATGTTCACAGACAATATCACCCACCATGTTTAGTTGCTGACGAGGCCCCAATCCCCATTGGCTTCACTGGCTCAAGCCCCAATGTTGATTGTGCCAATGGGGGAGCCCACTCCCCGTCGGCATTATGTCAAACACTCCTGCTGATATTGTGTGTAGCAGAATGTGCCCAATCCCCATCAGCATAATGTGACCCCCCTTTGCTTGTGTCCCAAAGGTGGTGCCCAATCCCCCGTCAGCTACTGGCCCCCCAAAAAAAGCACTCAGGTGGCATGCTGGAAGCCCACCCCAGCTTGCCTAATGCCTCTGTGAAGAAAAAAACTGTCCCACGATGGTGTTTTTGTTTGTAAACCTGTGAAATAAGAAAACTGTCCCTCACGGTCTCCCTGGCCCCCCTCCCACCACCCGCACCCACCCACTGTGGACCCTGCCTCCCCACACCCCCCTCACCCCATACTTACCTCCGGAGTCTGGCGCAACGATCATCGGTGGACCGGGAACACGTCTGCATTCTTCAAAGCCGACCGCGAACTGAGGAAATACCAATAAGCTGTATAATGGTAGAAACAGGGTTTTTTTTTCATCTTTAATGTATATTTCAGTCATTTTTTTTTTAATTTTGGCACCAAATTTTCGACATGGGTTTTTTGGGACCCCTCTTCATGAATTCTCAAACTGTCATGGCGTTAATCGGCCCCAAAAGGTGATTTCGCTGTCACTGCGTGAAATCACCTTTCGGTGCATAGTAACAAAATAACAGTGTCAGTGCTCATGAGGTGGGCTCTCAAAAAGTCTATGTTGCAAATTTGGCGGAAAAAAATCCAAAAAATGACTGTTTTACAAGCGTGAGTTGCGCAGTTGCTATGCACGGTCATAAATTTGCGAATTTGCAATATTTTCATGCCAGATTTAAAAAACTGACATTTTTTCACACCTCCTCATGAACAGTATAGCTGTCATTGTTCACACCCTGGCAGAAATGTGTTTTCACACTTCCGGCGCAGAATAGCACGGTTGCTGTGGGAAATCAGTGTTCCGGATAGATTAAGAAAATGACAGTGACACTGTTCATGAGTAGAGGTCCTAAAATGAGTATGTTGAAAATTTGGTAACGATACTCCATAAAATGACTGTGTTACGAGAGTGTGTTACGCAGTTTGCACGCACGCTCATAAGTTTGCGAATTTATAATATTTTCACTCCAGATATTCAACATTGCCATTTCCAACACCTACTTATGAACAGTACAGCTGTCATTTTCACATCCTGGCGAAATGTGTTTACACACTTGGGCACAGAATAATCTGCATCGCTGTGGTAATCACTGTTCAAGACAGATTAAGAAAATGAGAGTGATATTGTTCATGAGCAGAGGTCCTAAAATGCCTGTGTTGACAATTTGGTGATGATAGCCCATCAAATGACTGTGTTACAAGGGTGTGTTTTCCATGCACCCTTGTAACTTTGCAAATTTGTAATATTTTCATGCCACATTTTCAACAGTGGCATTTTTTCACACTTCCTTATGAACAGTACAGCTGCCATTTTTCACATCCTGGCTAAAATATGTTTTTGCACTCCTGCCGGATAATAGCACGGTTGCTGTGGGAAATCACTGTTTGGGACAGATTAAGATCGAATAACTGAGATGGGGGAGTGACCAAGCTCAACTGAGCTCTGTCGGGACTGCTGCAGATTTGTTTATGGGCAGAAAAAGGCCCCAAACACAAGAGCCCAGTACAAAAGGGCAGCCTGCAGCACTGGGAGAAACAAAACAAGAGAGCAAGTGATGGAGGGGGAGTGCGTGAACTCACCGGAGCACTGTTAGGACTGCTGAGGATTTTTTTGTGGGCAGAAAAAGGCGTCAGTGCAGGCAGGGGCCCAGTTCAAAAGGCCAGCCTGCAGCAGTGGGAGAAACAGTACGAGCAAGTGAAACAGGGGCTGAGTCAGCTCAACAGAGCTCTATCAGGACTGCTGTGGATTTCTTTGTGGGCAGAAAAAGGCGCCAATGCAGGCAGGAGCCCCATACAAAAGGGCCGCTTGCAGCATCAGGACAAACAGAATGAGTGTGTGAGAGAGGGAGACTGAGTGATCTCAACAGAGCTCTGTCGGGACAGCTGCGGATTTCATTGTGGACAGACAAAGGTGCCAACACAGCCAGGAGCCCAGTACAGAAGCGCAGCCTGCAGCTCCAAGAGAAACAGAATGATTGAGTGACAGAGCGGTAGTGAGCAAGCTCAACGGAGCTCTATTGTGACTGCTGTGAATTTCTTTGTGGGCAGAAAATGCAGGCAGGCACCCAGTACAAAAGGCCAGCTTGCAGCACCGGCCGAAACAGAATGAGTGAGTGAGAGAGCTTAACTGAGCTCTGTCGGGACTGCTTCAGATTTCTTTCTGGCCAGAACAAGCTACCAATACAGGCAGAAGCCCAGTACACAAGGGCAGCCTGCAGCGGCAGGAGACACAGAACAAGTGAGTGAGGGAGGAGGAGTGAGTGAGCTCAACGGAGCTCTGTTGGGACTGCTGCAGATTTGTTTGTGGGCAGAAAAAGCCAGCAATGCATGCAGGGGCCCAGTACAAATGGGCAGCCTGCAGTGGCAGGGAAACCAGAATGAGCGAGTGAGTGAGAGGGAGTGAGCGAGCCCAACAGAGCTTGATTGTAACTGCTGCAAATTTGTTTGTGGGCAGAAGAAGGCGGCAATGCAGGCAGGAGCCCCATAGAAAAGGGCAGCCTGCAGCCCCGGCAGAAACAGAATGAGCGAGTGAGAGAAGGGGAGTGAGCGAGCTCAATGGAGCTTTGTTGGGACTGCTGCAGATTCTTTTGTGGCCAGACAAAGGTGCCAAGACAGGCAGGAGCCCAGTACAAAAGGGCAGCTTGCAGAGCCAGGAGAAACAGAATGAGTGAGTGACACAGGGGGAGTGAGCGACCTCAACTGAGCTCTGTCGGGACAGCAGTGGATTTCTTTGTGAGCAGAAAAAGGTGCCAATGCAGGCAGAAGGCCAGTACAAAAGGGCAGCCTGCAGCACCGGGAGAAACACAACGAGTGAGTGAGAGAGGGGGGAGTGAGCGAGCTCAATGGAGCTGTATCGTGACTGCTGCAGATTTCTTTGTTGGCAGAAAAAGGCGGCAACACAAGAAGGAGCCCAGTACAAAAGGCCAGCCTGCAGTGCCGGCAGAAACAGAACGAGTGAGTGAGAGGGGGAGTCAGCAGGCTCAACAGACCTGTGTCGGGACTGCTGCAGATTTCTTTGTGGGCAGAAAAATCCACCAACAGAAGCAGGAGCCCAGTACAAAAGAGCAGCCTGCAGTGCCAGGAGAAACAGAATGAGCGAGTGAGAGAGGGGGAGTGAGCCACCCTAACGGAGCTCTGTCGGGACAGCTGCAGATTTCTTAGTGGGCAGAACAAGGTGCCAATGCATGCAGGAGCCCAGTACAAAAGAGCAGCCTGCAGCACTGGAAGAAACACACTGAGTGACTGACAGAGGGCCAGTGAGCATGCTCAATAGGCCAACGCAATCAACATTCGGCGTTGACAAGTGCTTGTTTATTACTACTGCAGATAAAGTAACTATCATTTCTAAAAGCAGTCCCAATGATGACTCACAAAATGTGTTTATTACAGCTGTACAGCTTACTGCTTGTGATGACAAATCATGGCAGTGAACAGGGACTAAAATGCACGTCACTTTTTTAATATTACCTCTGAGGAGTTACCGTATCAGTTATAAAATTTAAGCTAGATAACTCACAAAAATTAAGCTGTGCTAATTACAGCCACACAGGTTATTACCCTACAGTAGGAGGTCACAGAGGTTACAAGGGATCTCATAGGCTCATATAATTTCAAACCTTACCTCAATAATTAAACTCCTTTAACAACCCCAAGGAAGACTGTACCACTGATTTGTTTTAGGGGTGGGGTGGGGTTTTAGGGTTTGAAGCCCTAAAACCACATTTCCCAAGTTTTGTTGCTTTAGCTTGAACACTAACTGTTGCATTAATATTGCAAAACACTCTGTTAATGCACTATTAGTTAGGGCTGTTTCCCACACCAACAAAAGTGTGGAAATTTGACATTAGCATTTCTAACCTTACTACCTCATGCCAACCCCTCCACCCTCCACACACCAACAGGCATCAGGATGTGTGTTGGGGTTATGATGTCTAACTCTCACCCCATTCCATCTGTAAACAAGCTGAGCTGGCATAGTATAGGAGAATGGGGTGAGAGTTAGGCCCGATGACTTCAACACACACCTCAATGCCTGTTGTTGTGTGGAGGATGGTGGGATGGGGTGTGGGGTAGTAGGGTTGAAAACCCTAATGTTGAATTTCCACACTTTTGCTGATGTGAAAATCAACCCTAACTGATGCATTAATAGAGATTTTTGAATGAATTTCCCTTCTTTTTCAGAAAGTGAAAAGTTAGTCATATGGAATGCATAGGTGGGCGCGCAGGCCCTCCTGGCCCTGTGCTCCCATCCATTCATAGATGTCTCCTCAGGTTTGCAAAATGGAATCCATAGGTGGGAGTGTCAGTCCTCCAGGCTCTACGCTCCCATCCACCCATAATGTTGTCCTCAAGTTTGCAAAACGTTATCCATAGATGGGAGCACGTGCCCTCCAGGCCCTGGGCTCCCACCCACCCATGAGTGTAATGCTCCCAGTTTAGCATAAATAGTATGCATAGCTGAGAGCACAGGCCCAGGGCCCACACTCCCACCTACACATAAGTGCAGACACAAAGCACAGGCCTAGAGGCATTGCAAGCAACCCTTGTAATGCTTATTTGTCAATATCTCAGTAAGCATAGCAAGTGCAGAAAAAATGATTTTGCAGTTGTATTCATGACCTTTCCACTTCCATGCATGCTTAGTACACCTTCAGGTAGCTGCGTTTAGTGAAAAACCCATATCTTGAACCCTTTTCGAGATATAGGCACTGAAAGGCTCTGCGACCACCACAATTCAATTCTATGGGAAAATTTGTAAATTTGTAGTACTGTAACTCTGGAACTGGTCTACGTTTTTCACCAAACCAGCATAAGGCACATCTGTTTTGCAAGGGTTTGCCACCCTGTAAATTTCAGCTCAAAAGTCCAAAGCATGTAGCGGCAGTGAGGTGACAAAGAAACCATGATTTTGGGGAGAGTACTGTTGCAAATTGTGAAAGTTTCACTAATTTGCGAAAGTACCGTGCAACACTTTCACAAATTTACAAAAGTGTCATGCTCCCATTTGCGACAGTACAAATGGTAACATCAAAATACTCATATTTCTGGGTCTTTTGGAAAAAAACTGAAGCATGGGTGCTATTCCTAGGACCATGTTTAGTTAAACACAAAAGTTGGTGTTTACCTAGGTGCACTATTTTGTGAACTATAACGTTTTTTCTCCACCGCTAAGTGAAAAGTAAGTAAGATGGTAGTGGCACGACACTACTGAGAGCATTTGAGACAGAAAAGGTACTTTTACGACACTATAAGTTGCTTTTGTGCGGAACATATATTTTTCCCCATAGGATATAATGGGAAACTTTAAACTGTAATAACTTTTGAATGGATTAATGTTTTTCCACCAAAACTTGAAAGGGCACTTCCTTGACCCAATCCCCATATACCCTGAAAACTTTGCACCAGATGGATGAACTGTTCAGGCTGTAGAGATGGGCAAAGAATTTACAAAAGTTGATGATTTTTACACACTTTTTGATGCTCTGCAGCTCTGAAACTACAAATCTGACCTGAACAAACATTTCCAGCTCCAAAGATCTATGGTACGACAATCTGCATGCCAAATATCAGACAAATTGGCAAATGGTTGCAAAGTTATTATAGTGCAAAAGTTTGGGTTTAACATAGAAGTGGCCATGCAACCCTAACTATACTATATACAGTATGTATACATACACACACATATATAAATATTATGGTAGCATGGTAGTGCTTCCATAGTTAGGGTTGTGTACCCCTTTTAAGGTTAAATGGTGAAACTTTGCACCTTAATAACTTTGCCACCATTCAACAGATTTGCCTGGAATTTGGCAGTTGTGGGGCATAGCCACAGATCTTGGGATCTGGCAACTTCTGTTCTGGTCGGATATATACAACTGCGGAGTTATTAAGTGACATTCACGCATGCAATTATGTTTTTTTGCGCATAATTTGCTCGCACCTACAGGTCGCATGGTTTATGTGACTGGTCTAAAAAACTTCACAGAACTTGCAGCCAGGTTCCCTGATGTGCCTCTTGAAGAATTCATGAAAAAATATTAAACGGTTCAAAAGTTATTCAAAAAACAAGTTCCCATTATAAGTCAATGGGAAAAGTTAAAAAGTTTGAAAGTGTCGCAAATGGCCCTAGTAGTGTCGCAAATCTGCCATTTTGTTTTCAGTTATTGATCACAGAAATGCTTGGCATTTAAAATTAGGACCATCTAGGGACATAATTATTTTTGTGTTTACCTATTCGAGCCCTGAGGATGCTAGCCATGTCTTTATTTTGGGATTAAACACCCCAGAAATATAGTTTTCAAATTTGTGGGAAAAGTAGTGTCGCAAAGTAGTGTCGCACTTGCTACACTTTCGCAAATTTTTGTGAAAGGTGTCACAAATCACGACACTACTTTTCTAGATTATGGCAAAATGACAGCAATTCTTTGCCACCCTTCTACAAAAGAACGGTTTGGTCTTTTGGGCTGAAATTTGAAGGGAAGGCAGCCAACATCTCACAGATGTAACTTTTTTGCAGTCTGGTGACAAAATATTGCACGGATGCAAATTTACAGTACTCCAAAGCTGACATTTTCTCCCATAGAATAACATGGTGGCAACTGCAGCGCCTTTTGGGGATCGTATCTCAGAAAAGGTGCGAGATACAGAATTTTCACTGTGACAATGTGTAGCCCTATGGGCTACACAGTCAGTGAAAACCTAGCCCGGAAACTCATGAATCATGTGAAATTTTAATTTTTTTCTTCATCATACGGTTACTGAGACATTAGCAATTTAGTATTACAACTGCTCGTTTTCTGCTCTGAGGCACATTATAATGCATACATTCGTTGTTTTTTCTGTGTTTCTCATTGGAGCTTTTCAGGAAAAATAGGGTGTGCACTCTAGTTACTGTTACACGTAGGCTTTACATTTTTGTTTCCATGCCCGTTTGTGTGTCAGTTCCTGTATATGACACCGTGTGCATTACCCTTTCCATTTCGATTTGCACTTGAGTTTGCGTTAGTGTTACCATTTGTGTCTCCACTACTGTTTGTGTTTTGCTTAGCATCACTGTGTGCATTACCATTTCTGTTGGTGTCCGCCCTTCCATTTCCTTTTACGTTTGTCTTTCATTTTGTGTCATCGTTGTTCTTACTGTTGCCATTTGCATTTCCAATTGCGTTCCCATGCGCATTATGGATTGCATTTACATACGTGTTTCCATTTGTGTTTCTGTTTTCTTTGGTGTTATTGTTGCTGTTACTGTTAGCATTTGCATTTACAATTGTGGTAACGTGACCATGTGCATGCAGAGATAGATTATAAACTTCGCTCTGCCAGTTCCATTCATCCAAAATCTTTCTTATTTCATTATAATTTGCTTTATTATAATTCCTCAAATAAGTAACTAATTTCTGATGTTTTTGCTGTCATCCAGTGTAAATGTAATCTTATTATGGCCGCTGAGTGATAGGGGATCATGAATCTGAATATTTTGTATGTTTTTTTTCCAAGTCAGTAAATATTAAAATCCAATATATCATTGTCTCTTGTAGGCTCTGGAACTATTTGCTTTAAGTTCTTATTCATCATTATATTGATTAATTTATTCTCCAAATGACCTTTTCCTGTACAATTTTCCCAATTAATCCTTGGTAGGTTAAAGTCTCTCATAGTTATTAGATTACCTTCAACATTGACTTTCTGTATTGTGTCTAAAAATATTGCATTTTCTTTTGTACTTAAATTTGGGGATCAATAACACAAATCTATAGTTAGTTTTTTGTGCTTTGTATATAATGTAACCCATATTTGCTCTATTTCTGTGTTTGTTTGTACTTGTAAGTCCATTTCATATGATTTCAATGATTTTGTTACATAAAATGCAACTTCTGCCCCTTTTTTTCTGTTCTTTCTCTGTGGTATAGTTCATACCTATCTATATTTTCTATCAAGTCATCCTTTCTAAACTAAGTCTCTGTAATATCACATATATCAACATTTTAAACTTCCTGCATTTAAAAGTAATATTTTGATATTGTCATTTATAGTATTTACCTTTTTTCCCCTGATTTTTATGTTTAGCATGTGTGCACATAGCTGGCCTATCATCAAAAATTTGTCTAGCAGTTGTATCATCTGAATGATAACACCCCCATTCCTTAGTTTAAAAGATGGTTTTCCATTATTATTTTTATTATGTTACCCAATGTTCATGATTCTACTTTATTAAGGTGTAATCCATCTGTACTGTACAATTCATTATGCTTATTAATGGTATGACATGTATCAATGAAATGCAACCCCTCCTTTGTGCATATATTATGTAATCTAGCATTAATCCTTTCAATGGTTTTATTTTTTTCTATGTATGCCCTAGGTATTGGTAGTATACCTGATATGAATACCACTGCTCCCTTGTCTTTGGCTTCAATTGCCAAAGCATTTAGGTCATTAGTGATGTCTTTCTCATGAAGATATCCTACATCATTGAGCCAATATGTTATTGATTGATTTTCTTTTGCATTGTCAAGAATTTTGTATAATATTTTCTTTATATATTCAATTTTCACACCTGGGTAGCATGACATCATATGATTGACTTTATCTGGGTTGCATATTATTCTACCATAGTTTCTAATTAAAGAGTTCCCCCATACAATCATTTCTTTTGACTCTATACTTGTTGTATCCATGTTATTTTGTTCTGGGATGATGTCCCTCAGGGGTGTGTATCTATTACTAGTCAAAATATCAGAGTGGATTATGGCCCTTCTTCTTTGCTTGTTTTGACATTTATTTGAAACTGTGTGCCATTCCCCTTCTTTTAGATATGTTTTCCAACTCCTTTTATGTTCATTTGTTTGTTCTGTTTGAGATGTTATTTCAAGCGGGTCCTTTTCTCTCCCTCATTTTTTATTTGCTGAGGATGACTGATTTGCTATGGTTTCCTTATTTATTTGTGATATGTTCTGATTTTCCAAGGCTAAAATCTCCTTCATATTCCTATTGTCATTCTGTGCAAGTGTTAATTTGTATAGATATGTTTCATTTAATGAACATTTTGTACATTTATTTTCCCCCCATAAGGTTGCAGATGGTTCAGCAAATATTTCGCATTTATGACATTGGAGAAGTCTTCCTTCCTGACACATCTTTTGTAGTACTGGATTGATTAAATTTCCTTCTGCCATCGTATATGTTTAGTTATACTTCTCTCTCCTTGTAAACACCTTTTATTGAGTTTTACTGACCTCTAAATTCTCTCCTACTCTTCATATCTGCCAGACATGCACGTGTCTCGGAGCATGTCTCAGCACACAAAAACTCATGCTCACCTTTGCTAGTGGTGCTCACTAAGCAACTGAGTTTATATGTCAGGTGATCCAGAACTATACCCGCAGTCATGGACAACTATGCACTTTTAGGCAAAATAAAATCTTAAAACAATTGAGTCGTCTGCTGTGTTTAGTAATGGGTATCGACCTAAATTGTAAATTACAGAAATACAAAGTGTTTCTATAAGTTTGTAGTTCTCATGAACAATGTCGAGAACTACTGGGTTGTACTATCCACTGCTCTGCTTCATGTTACAATCCCGGTCCCCACTACAACAGCGTATGACTGTCTTCTAAAGGAGGTTTTCAATAAAAGTCTATCTAAATTGCAGCAAGTGCTGTTCTAAGGTAGCAATACACTTTCACATACAAAATGTTTCATCTCACTTTAACATCCACCTGAACTACCACCAGAACAGGCAGATGGGACCTCGGTTTAACATCTCATCTGAAAGATGGCACCTCTTTCATGCTGCACTATAGTGTCAGTATTGGGATTTAACCCAAGTGCCTGATGTGGGGATAGAAACCATAGCCTTCTTATCTCCTGGCCTTAGAGGTGAGTGTGCTACCTACTTCTCCTCATCTAATCATTTGATTACAATGTAACCTTGACTAGCAGTGGTGTGCGGCTGCATTCAACAAAATATATAAAATAAATAAATAAATAAATAAATAAATAAATAAATAAATAAAAACAGAAAAACAAATCCATACATGGATGGTAAAATATTTTGAACAGTAATACTGCATACCTAAATTAGATTACTTTCATTTGTTTTCTATGTTTCTTGATCCATTATTTTGTGGGAGGTTATATAATTTGAAAAACTATGGTCCTAGGAAGAATATAGTAATTGACATGGAAGTAAGGCAAAGACTACAGGAGAGCTATTAACTCTGAGATAAACACTGAATGTAAACTATTACTATAGTTCAACACTGAGTCACAGCGGTCTTAGCGGGTTGCAGATTATGTTGCAACACCATTAACATTGCATCCACAGAAGTGGCTTGCATCACCACTTGCCACTATGAAGCTAGATCAACAAACATTCATTGCATGCAGACCACGTGATTTTTATTGCTCCCTCTACATTAGTAGTTTGCTTTACCAGATGCCAGTTATTGTCTTGGGAGTGGATGTGGTTTTTGAATTCTCAAAGATGAACCAAATTCATTGGCCCAAACTCAAACCCAATCTGTGCCTGCCAATGGTCTGCTTCTCTCATCCTTACTCTAGAGTTCACCATCCAGTCATGGTAGCCTTCAACAAACTGCCACACTCTGGAATTGAACAGTATGAATATATGCTATTGAATATGGTGTTACACAGGAGCATACCTATGGACACACTGGTTATAAATGCAAAACGACATAAGAAAATGAACAATTGTAGGTCAGTAATCACACACTTCTGAAGTGTTTTGCTAAGCATAAAGCACTTGCACTAAGTGCCTTTAAACGCAGAAGTGAGAAATGGGATAATTAACCATAACTGCAATTCCCTGAAGTGTTTTATCATACATATAAAATGGCCCTACACAAAAAAAAATAAATAAGAAAAAAGTCATCAGTTTAAAGAAAAAAAAGACTTTGGGGAGTTTTATGCTGATTTGGAAAGAACTCCCTTGTTTGGTTTGGCCTTCTCCTATTTGCTCCCCAAGTGTGACTGGGTGGTTTTGGGGTAGGAACAGCACTACCAGGAGTTTATTGGTAAGCTGTAGTCTGATTAAAAATAGAAAGAAAAATGGTTTCCCATTTGCAAGGCTGCTGATTATTGATGGATGGGTGGTCAATGGTATAAAAATGGCTGTAATTGTATTTGTGAGGGGAGGGGTGTATGGATGTTGCCAAGTTAGTTGACTGATTTGGTGACTGGGACAAGAACCCATGTGATTATGAGCTAATCATTACATGGGTTGGAGTTCTTCTCAGCCAGTCAGAAGCCTACAACTTTCATGCCCATTTTATAAGTGAAAGTACTTACTGTGTGTAGACAGTCTGAGTTTTTACATGCACACTGCAGCTGTAAGTATGTCCATGCTGTTTACTGTTGAGTGACAGTTCATGTTATGTTACAGTGCCACCTGCCTGGATGAAACACTTCTATCACAGTTTCTACTAGTGATATTTTGCAGGATCCTGCAAGAAAACATTATAATCCAATGGCAATCGTTAGTATTCATGATGTACCAAACTGTAGCATCTCTACCACAGAGTGCTTGATCTGATGGGTGACACTGTACTTGCATACTGTACATGCTGGTGTTGATAGACTGACAAGTGTCTCCATAGACACTGACTGCATGTAAACACATGTCACATAGACACACTGTACTTTAGAGAGTATCAAAATATACTGTATACTGACTTCGTAGAGAAACCAGTATATAGATACACTGATGAGTTCCTCCATAAATAGTGTGTGAGTGAAAACTGGATCACACCCAAAAGTGAAATGCCTCCAAACCCCTACCCAAGTGTTCCTAATAACTACATGGGGCATTCTAGTAGTGTCAGTAATGATTGGGAGAATTCCAGCAGGGTTGTTGAATAACAGAGGCATTCAGTTGGGTGACACCATTCAAATTTAGGTTCATTATGTTTTTAAACCAGAATGCACCTGGAATCAGATCATACCCAAACTCTGGAACTGTACCACTTGAACTACATGCCCCTATTTAATGGGCCTTCTGGAATTCCAACATAGTTACTGTTGCAGAATGAATGTGCCAGTACCCTTACGGGATACCGAAGCTTGGGGTCTTGACAAGTACAGGCCTGGCATCGGTATCCTGAAATTAGGGATGCTCAACATTTCAGCCCGACAATGAAATTAATTTCATTGGTTGAAACTGTATTTCACCCAGTGAAATGCTGGGTAACACCTGTGAAACATGGTTTCTTCTGGCATAACCATATGAGGAAGGCAGAGAGAGGTGCTGGCTGAGCTGCCCCATGGTGTGGAGCACTTATGCTCCTACAGTCCAGCCAGCAGGCTGTCACAGACTAGGTTCTGTTCCCACAGAGGAAACTTTAAAAAAAACATTCTGACACTCCCCCGAAGCTAACAACCAAGTCTGAGGTCGGCTCCCCCTCGGAGTTGGTTATTTTGTTTATAGGGGTGCAGGGGGAAAAGCACCCTCACATAATGCAAATCCCCATTGGGATTTTGAAATTTGGTCTCCAAACCTCAACATAATGTAGGTCGTGAGACTGAATTCGGGATTACATAGGTAATCCAATGTGCCATGTAATGATTGGCTCAAGAGCATTCTGGCAGAGGAATTGGGGGGTATTCTTGTTCAAGGGTGACTTCTGTTTTTACAAAGTCCCCAATACACATTCCTGTTGCATTTATGCACATGCTGTCTATTATTGAGACACACAGAAGAGTACCTAAATGAACACAAAATTGGTATGGATAATCCTGTGCCTTGATTGGCCAGGACACATGCATTGCATGAGCATAAGGCACAGTAAAAAACAAGTCCTGCCAACCAGGACCCAGAACATCAAAGAAATTCTTGTGCCAATCTTGTGAATTTTAATAATAAAATGGGCTCTATTTTTTTCCATTAACCCCCTCCAATAAATCACTGTCAATGTCCCGGATTTCTCAGTTGCTCTGAAAAGGATACGCAACTCACAGGCAGGGCAGACAAGGGAAACGGGGTGGAGGATGTCTCCTGCACACAAGGACCCACTTCTAGGCCCACTTAATACCCCTTAACAGTATCATGAGTGAATGTGAATGTCTAGCATCAAGAAAATTGCTAGGCAAAGGATGCAAGATCCTGCAGATTATAAGAGTAAACGTCCCCCCCACCCCACTGCACACAAAGAGGTGTTGAGTCCTTCTGCCACTACTTCCAGGAGATAAGTCCCTCATATGAGACCCTGCTCACCGGAGAGTTCAATATTGACTGAAACTCAAAATCTAAACCAGAACAAAATGACCAAATCAGAAAGTTATACTTGACCCAGGTTGTAAATAAATGCACCAGGTCAAACTACTGATCTGGCACTAGTACCTTAATATAAACATATGAACATACAAATCTGCCAGCAGAAAAGACTAACCAGTCTGTCAAAGTCTGCCTGAGTGTGCACTTAGCACCCTAGATTGCAGCTGTCCCAGCCTCCTCCCCCACTGCTCCTCCCACCCCTGTCTCAGTCCCTGCCCCCAGACCCTTCCTCTTGCTTTGTCCCACTCTTTCCTAAAGCTCCCGACTACCCTACATGTTATCACCCCTGCTGGCAGCACATTCCAGCTAAACACCTCCATTTCAGTGAAGTAGTGCCTCCTCATTTCCCTCTTGAAATGCCCCCCTTCCAATCTTAGTCCATGCATCCTCATCTCCCTTCCACTCCTCAGGTTAAATACCTCCTCGGTGCTAGGTTTATTTAACCCCCTCAAGTATTTGAATGCCTCAATCATATACCCCCATTCCTCCTCTCTTTCAGGGTGTTCATTGACTGGGACTTCACCACTCACCCAGAGAGAGTCAACAATTTCAAAATTGTCTCAGATGCCCCATGTGATCACTCACCAGTCCTCTGTGAATGGTCAGCAAAGTATGCCAAACCCCATCCCAAGCTTATAAACAACAGGATATTCAGGAAATGCAGACTAGAGACCCTCAAACATCACAAAGTTTCTGTTGATTGGAGCTTTGTGGACTCAGTCCTCAACATAGACCTTCCCTGGACTTGTTCATTAATGAATTCAGTACAGCCGCATACAAGTATGCACTGTATAAAAAGTGAATGATTTGAGGAAACACATCAGAATGGGTTATACCCCAAGTGCAGGATCTAATGAGAGATAGGAACACCTTTAGAGTAGGGCCAGAGTCACAGGGACCCCTCAGGATTATCAGAACTATAGAGCTGTCAGGAACAAATGTATAAAAGAAACAAAGCTAGCCAAGGCACACTCCACAAAGGAAGTCCTAGGGAGGGAAGATAAATCCTCTCCTACAGTAATCACCTGAAATAACGCTAATACAATAGATCCCATTGAAATAGCACATCTATTCAATGATTCATTCATGAAGCTGAGCCACATCCTGGTTGATCTGGACTCCACAGCTTGACCTCCCCCTCTTTCACTTGGATGAAAACAGTCAAGCTCCTCCTACTACCTTACCCCACCCAAATTTATATTTGAAACCTGTTTCAGTATCCACTACCCTCCACTATGTTAAACGAATGTTAGGCAAAACAAGGATGGGTAGCAACTCTGTTGATATGAAGCTGGGTAAGTTCATGAAACAGGGTTACCAAAGTGTGACATGAGGGAGAATTTTTCAAATCAACAATAGATCAATTTTAATAAGCTTGTCAAGACACTGTGACTGAAGAGTTAAAAAGGAACCAGATTATGAGATAACTCCCTAACAGGGATTTGAGAAAAATCACCTTCAGTGTTGCACATGCAACAGGGACACCAAACGTTGCACATGCAACAGTGGACACAACTGGTGTTTAACTTGAAAAAAAAATGTTACTTTTCTTTTTTACTTTATTTTACTAAGCATTTCAAGACACTATGACCCAAGAGTTAAAACGGGAGTATGTTGTGGGCTAACTCTATATCATACTTAAGAGAAAAGCACCTTCAGTGTTGCACGTGCAACGGGGACACCAAACACTGCATGTGCAAGAGGTGTTTAACTTGAAAAAAAATACTTTCATTTTTTATTTATTTTGCTAAGCATTTTAAGACAGTATGACTCAGTAGTGAAAAAGGGACTATGTTGTGGGATAACTCCATATCCGATATGAGAGAAAAGCAATTTCAGCATTGCGCATGCAACAGGGACACCAAGCGTTGCACGTGCAACAGTGGACACCACACAAATGTTTAACTTAAAAAAAGCATTGCCTTCACCTCTCTCTCACCAATGTTCTGCAATACTTTTAAGACCCTATCTGAAAAGAAAATCACCCACTCAAAAAAACTTAGATCCTTTCGCTGAAAATTTAGGAACATGTAAAAAGTGCAGTTTGCTAGGACACCACAGTTGCACGCGTCATGCAAAACTTGAGTGAACCAGAAATGTTATATGCATTGAAAAACTAGGGTAAAATGTTTTCATTAACAAAAGACAACACCCAATGCAGTTTTTAGCATAAATTTACTGTAGTGCAACTAAAATAAAGTCTTCATAGAAGCAATGGAATGCACTGTGTTTTTGCATGTCACATTTTGCTAGGGAAAATCTGTGTCATTCTGGAGCTGGACATGGAATAAAAATAAAATGGTTGCAGCTAGGTTTCTCAAACTATGAAATGTATCTGTGCTTGTGGCTATCTTTTAAATTTACTTATCATGACTGCAGTGGCTGTTGTTAATTTTTTTTAAATCAACATACAAAATAGTGCAAACATTGGTACCCCTATTTCATGAACTTACCCAGCTACTAGCCTCTGCAACTGAAGTATTAGCCCTCCCAATAGCCAAGATCTTTAACCACTCATTTAAGTATGCACAGTTCCCAAGCATCTGGAAAACAGCATTTGTAACCACTGTGCTAAAGGGGAACTAAAATTGCCATCTCAGTTTATCAACCCATTTCAATTCTCTCTCCTCTATCCAAAGCCCTAGAGAAGATAGTAGCTGAGCAGCTGGTAACCTATCTTAGCTAGCATAACATACAACACCAGCAACAGCACGGATTCATGAAACAACACAGTACCATCACAGCTTTAATAGAGTTCACTGATCAGGCCATCAATAATAGCCAACTGGTTGGCTCCATCTTTATCGACTTAACAAAGGTCTTTGACCTTGTTAATTGACCTTGTTAACCATTCCATTCTTCTTAGCAAGCTCTCCAGGTTAGGACTATCCACAGACACTGCTACCTGGTTCAAAGACTACCTGACCAGGCACTCCCAGGGGTTAAAAATAAATGTGACTGTGTCTAACTCATGTCCTGTCAATATGGGGGTAACCCAGAGCTCAGTCCTTGGACCCCTACTTTTCAGTATGTTCATCAAGGACCTTCCCCTGGCATGCCTGGACTCACTAGATCCTCAGGTACACAGATGATGCAGTGATCTACACCCAAAGCAGCAGCCAACAAGAATTGACGATTAACCTTCAGAGCAGCTTCTTGGCGTTGGAGCAATGGTTCTCCCACAATATGTTACTACTAAATTACGAGAAAATCAAAACCATGCTGATCACATGCCACCAAAAAAAGAAAAAGCTGCAACACATTGCTTTTCTCAACAAAGAAGGCAAAACCCTGGAACAGGTCAGCACTGTCAAATATCTAAGTGTCTACCTAGATGACAATCTGTCTTTTACACACCGTATTGACCAAGCTGTAACAACAGTAAATAAAAAATGGGGCACCTTCCACAAACACAAACCATATATAATCAAGGAGGCTAGAGGACTAGCAGTCGCCTCCTCAGTCCTCTCTGTGAAAGACTATGGGCTATGATCTACAGTGCAACCACAGACTTAATTCTTAACAGGGTAAAGGCTGCCCTCAACAAAGCATGTTGCTTAGTCCTTGATGCTGACAGCTTGCTGCACACCTGCAACTTCCAAATAAATACAGGTTGGCTACCTCTTGGCCTATGTATCAAGTACCAAATAAGTCTACTTGCAAAAAAGACCCTCCTTGGTCTCACCTCCCCCTATCTTAACCACTCAGTTATCTGTCCAGCTTGTCACAAACACTCCACCTGGAGTGACCTCAGGACAACCCTTCAAGTACATTTTTGTAGGACCAACCAGGCTAAGCACTCCATCCCCAATAGATCACTAGTGTGGCTAAATGAGATCCCAACTGCAGGATCAGTGCTCCCATGCTTATTTGAAATCTGCCTTGAGAAAGTACTTTACATCGAAAATAACCTTCAACTGCACTTAAATACCTATTGTAAAGCCATTTATGGGACTAAATCATCCAACTCACCCCCTCCTCCCATCCCCTACTCCTGCCCCTTTCTCCCACTCTTCTTATTCTCTCCTATGTTATGTTCATAACTACCCTGACCATGCTACCTGGTAGCATCTGTTTAGTTGTTGCTAGACTGAATAAAGGCCATTTTTGTGAAATGCTTGCTCAATTCATTGTATTGTTTGAACCTCTTCTAATTAATGCTCTGTAATGTATGATGTGGAATCTTTGTAAATGAGCCACAGCTCAAAGGTGTATCTCCAAATCACTAATAAGTAAATAAATAAATAAAATCACACGTACTAACAGATTTCCTGATTCCTTTATCTAGCACTTTTCAAAGTATTCCATGGGCTGTAATTTTCTTCTCTTCTACTGTACTGTATGTTGTTTTTTTTGATAAGAATAAGCTTGATCAAGCTGAAACTGACCCATACCCTCTCCCCTCATCACCCCTAGCTGGCTTACTCCATCACTCAATCACTCACTAATTGCTATAAAACAAAATATGGCTTGCTGTTCTTAACTTTAAAAAACAGAGTCAAGATTTGTTCAAATTCTGTACTGCCAAGGTCAAATTAAACAATATAGAAAAATATATTTTTCCCAAAAAAAACCTCTCTTTTCCTCACATAATAACCAAAGTCTCTTTACTGCTTAGTCAGAAAAAATCACAGAACTCACCCAGGCACCTCACACTGAAGGTGAAAAGACTAACGTTTCAACACTTCGGTCCTCCCCGAAGACCAAAGGGTTGAAACGTTAGTCTTTGCACCTCCTGTGTAGGTACACTGCTCTATTTTGCTGTTCTCAGTAAAATGCTGAACTTTTTGCATCTATTCTAAGTGAGGACAGTAGTTATTATATATGCCTGGGGTGAGTTCCATGATTTTTTCTGACTGCGTGACTTAAGTTTCATGTTGAGCTCACTCTCTGCTGAGCAGCTCTTTTTCCGTTCACTTTCTTTCTTGTTTACTCATTCAAAGCCCAACCTCCAGCCTCCCCACTCGCTCACTGCTTAATGTCTAGCTGCCTACCACTCCTCACCCTCTTGCATGTGACATTCACCAAATCTCTAATATACTGGCACCTGGCAAAACCTTGGTTCCTGAACCTCTAGAGAACAAAAACTTAATTTACAAATCATTCATGTATTATATTTTAAAATGCACACCTGTATTTTTTTTGGTGGGATAGCTTAGCTTATGAGAGGAGTAGACACTCCTTACACAGCTCCCAAGAAAGAGAGAGAGAGAGATTATATTTAACTGCATTTTAATCCTCCTTTTGAAACTTATTACTCACAAAATAGCATATTCAATAGCTGTAGCTATTCTTAACAGACTGGGCAACTCTCATGATGCTACTCCACTGCCTGTCTTTTTTTACACTGAAGAAAGCACAGCACAACCCATGCCATGCTCAGCACACTACCACATTAGGCTTGCGGGATTCAGCATCTGTAACTGTGACCCTGCTTTCCATCAATACCATGCTGGGACAGCTCATCAAGATGGTTCAAGATATGGACCACAAGCTTGATAATCTCCCAACCCCAGTCGCAGCTGGAAACGTGGCTCGATGCTGTGCAGCAAACCGTCCAGAACACAGAATCCTAAAGCTTAAAGTCCCAGAATGTGACCAGTGCCTGATAAAAGGAAATATTCAACTGAGGCAAAGATTGGAGATGCTTGAGAATCAAGCCTGGGAATGCAACCTTCAGGTGATCAGGCTACCACTGACTTCTGAGGGAAATGACACCTTAGGGCCTGTCAGACTTCTCTTAAACTCCCTGTTGACTGAAAATGAGACTGACCCTGCATTTTTACTTTAAAAAGCTTACCGGCTTACTCCCCAACATGTTGCAGCAGATTATACTGCTCACAGGACATTCCTCCTCATCTGCACCAGGCTTGGTGACCACAGCAGAATCCTGGAATAGCACAGAAGAAACAGATTATGCACTACGATGAAGCCAAATTTTAATTGTTTCTCGACTTGTCCTATAGCACCAAACTTCACTGCAAAGTTTTTGATAAAATCTGCAGCTCAATGCGAGTGCTGAAGATTCAACATTGACTCCTTTTTCCAGCCCAGCTCTGTGTTGTGTGGAATAGCCACATTTACCTTTTTAATGATCCCAAGGAAGCTGGTAAACTGTTGCACCAAACTGAAACAGATCTGGCACCAAAGGAGACTGCCAACTTGGATAACTCAGAGGGAACATAACCTGCTTTTCTGGGCATAATTCTGGACTCAGGTGAAGTGGTAGACTGTTTGCCTATACTGGAATACTGATTATGACTCTGAACTGGGAAATGTGCCTTTTACTCATTCATCATTCATGCTCCCGGGTCGCCCCTGAAAATGGGACCTTCAGGGCCCAGCGGGCTTACACGGTTATCAAAATTTAATAAATAAATAAAATATGGGGAACTTATGTGTTACTATAGTTTACTGGCTTCTGATATTGTGTTTGTAGGGCTGAATTCAATTTACCAATGTCCACTTTAAAAGTATTAATCTTTTGGACAAGATGGTGCTTTCCCACCAACATTGTCATCCTGCCCTACTTAGATGGAGGAAATAGCGCCTTTGCATTTTCAGACTGGTACAACAGACTGCTCGAGTTGGACATACTTGTTCTCCCCAGTGACAGGCTTTCACTCCTGTAATGTGTTTACTCAATTCATTTTACTGAGACTACCTATCTGTGATTATGGTATCTAGTTACCAATAATGTTTTCGATTATTCAGCTATCAGTAAGATATCAGTACATATTGTACATTTGGCTGGTTAAAGACATTTCAGCTACATTTGTATTGTATGCTATGACTTGCTCATTGCTTACCTAACTGAGTAGTCTCTCTTGGGGAAAACTTGTGTTATACAGGAATATGTGGGCTAAGCCATCTATGGCAAAAGGCAATGTGTTTTTCCTATAGTCTGATATTTTTATTCCCTGTATAGTTCGTGGGAGGCATGCCTGTTTCTTTATGGCTGCTTGTATTGTACAGGTACTTCCCCCTATGAGTTATTTATGGGAAGATGTCATACAGATCCTTTGTAAGTGCACATGTGATCTATATAACCTATGATATGCTTCCATGGCCATATAAGTTGTAAGTATTTTTCTTGCAAATGATAAATAAAAAGTAAAAAAAAACTGTATTTTTAAGATCATTCCTACGTACTACAGCTAACCCACTTGCTTGCCCACAGTCACATTCATTTCTCATGGATACCGACCATATCACCCAAGCAAAACAATAAAAAAAGGAACTACCAGGAAAAAAATGCCAGGCAGAAAAAGAAGAGCAATAAAAAAAAAAACATCATTCCACAGACGCTGTTCCAGGCTTAAAAAAAAAAAAAAGAAAAAGCATGGAAAAGCCAGCAGCAGCTACAGATTTATATTCACAAGGTTTAGCAAAGTGCAAAATACTGTGAGCATCCTCTTGACAGTTTGCTCCACAGCATCAAGCCACATTTCCAACTGTTGGACTTGGGGGAAACTTGATGTCCATATCCTGAGCTGCCTGGCTGAGCTGTCCCAGCATGGTAATGATGGTGAACAGGGTCACAATGATGGTGATGGTGTCAGCGTGGCTCAGTTGGTAGCACATCCGCCTCTGGACCAGAAGGTCGTGGGTTCTCGTCCCACACCGGGATTGGACTTGCACCTAAAAATCGCTGGCATCCGAGTGCAGTATTGGGGTGCTGTACTGCTGGGGTGTGCCGTCCTTCAGATGAGATGTTAAACTGAGGTCCCTTCTGCCCATCCTGGTGGTGTACAGGTGGAAGTAAAAGAACCCAAGGCACTCTTCACAAAAGAGTAGGGAACATTCCCAGTGTCCTGTCCAAAATTCCCCTTCCCATAAACCGGTTCATGTAATTATCCAGGCTGTGTGCGGGTGATGATGTGCGATATGGCCGCCACCACACATTCAGTTACTTCACTACCAGTCTAGCATTGCTTGTAAAAGTGCTTTTGATGTATGAAAAGCGCTACATAAATGCTGATTCTTCTTCTTCTTCTACAGTTCCAGACACTGAATCTCTGAAGCCTGATGCAGCTACGGGGGCTACATTTGCCCCAAACTACGAAAACCTGTACCTTGGGCTATGTGAAAAAGAAATTATCTGTAGCCCTCAGGCCAACCCTTTCTAATTTAAGGTTGATATAAAGTTGACATGTGGTAGTGATATATAGATGACATTAGTATGGTGTGGAAGGGCAACAGAAAGGAATTTAGTGCTTTCATCTAGTTTTAAGAAAAGATTAATCAGAATCTAAAATTCTCTGTGGAGGCCAGTAAGGAAGAAGTGAACTTCGTAAACCTAAGGGTCATTAAAAACAATGAATGTACCATTAAAATAATACTGTACTGCAAAGCCACTGACCATAATATAGTATTCCAGTATTGGCATCCAGCTGCCATCCACACCATATGGTCAAGAAATATCCATAAATCCCAACACCTCAGTGTTAGCAGAAATTGTGATGTCAGTGATTTTGAAACTCGGAGTGAGGAAATTTATACCAGGATTAAAGAAAAGCGATATGGTACTATGGTTCTAGATGATGCTTGGCATCATGCCAAGAATGTATGCTGCACTGAGCTATTATTTGTCGAGGAGAGGGCTCCCCTTATGGATCAACTTCTTAATTATGTAACTAAATATGGACATCAGTCAAAAGCAGTTAGAGATATAGTGAAGAAACACTGGGGCATCCTTAGATCTGACCATATTGTGTGGAACCATACAAAGGCCCCTCCTTGTATGGTATACAAAAGCACACAACATTTAGGAGATGATCTTATGTATAGTTTCTAGCCACCTATAATCCAACAACCAGATACCTGGTTACCCCCATTACCCTCTGACACAGTTTGGTGCAGACAGTGCAAGTACTGTGACAGAGTGGAGAAAACCACTAATTTTACTTCAGAAAACTCAAATAAAACATTTCAGATTAGAACTTTTATTAATTGTGACAGTATCACTGTAACATATTTGGCCACATGTTCATGTGACTTTTTTATGTGGGGAAAACACTGCAACAGTTTAAGGTATGCATAAGTGAACATACAGTATGTGGGACATTCAGAGGAAAGACAGTAGCAGCACCCTATCCCAACATGTATACTAGCAGGCTATCCCAGAAGAACATATGTTCTGTTTCTGTGCATTGAGAAGGTAAAACTGGGATGGAGGGAAGGGAATTATTGATTAACTTCTCAGAAGAGAAGTAATGTGATGGTAAATTTAGGTGGACACTACCATCCTGGACTTAGTGATAAGATCTTCTTCGAGAATACCTCTGGAGTCAATGATATGTTTGATCTAATGTCCCTGATCAGGAATAAGATGACCTCCTAGTCTCCTTCTACACATTATTTGATTTGTTGACCTGTCTAATCTCCTCCTTCTTGTTATTGATGATTTGCTGTAGTTACTGGATGTATGATTTTGATCCTATTCTTACTACACAGCACTTGACTCTGTTATAAAATAGAGTTGCGTAAGAACTTACCATAACAGTAGATCTTTGGAAGAATCTCCGGCAGCAGGTCATAACAGACATGAATATCCAGACACAGGCAGCATTCCATCCTCATGATTTTTCAGCAGTCAACCTAGGAACACCTCTGACAACACCACGTGTTGTGTCCTGCTATGTATAAAAAGGGCTGGTCCAAGAAGCTCCTTGGTTCTTTTCCACCTCAGTGACTGTAATGAGAATATTATCGAAGTGGCCTCTGGGGGAATTGAGAAGGAGAAGAGAGTACCCTAGAGAGTAGGAGCAAGTAAAACTCCTGTTGCAGGATGCAAGGGGATGGGGAAGGGGCAGCATGACCTGCTGGAAGAGATACTCTTGAGGATCTACTGTTACAGTTAGTTCAACATAAGCTTTTCAAGAACAAAATTCAAGTCTCAAGGAGGGACAGGGTCCCAAATGGGGGACTTGAGATGAAGAATACCCTTTAAAAAGATCTTCATAACTTGTAGTTGGGTCAAAGGTTTGTCTTACACTAGGACATGGAAAGCTAAAATGGCTGACAAATGGACCATGACTGAGGTGTATTTAAGGCCACAGTCAGAAAGGAAAAGAAAGTTGTCCAGGATGCATTGTGGAGGACAGGTGTATGGGTCCACTTCATGATTATTAGCCAATAAAGAAAACTGCTTCCATTTCATGGAATAGGAAGATCAAGATGACTTTCAAGCAGCCCATAGAATCTCTGCTACTTGTGTGGAAACCTGGAACCTAGAGAAGCCTACATCCTCATGAGCCAGGCATGCAGATGCAGGGAGTGAAGGTTAGGATGAAGAAGGGAACCCTGACCTGAGGCAGCAGAGTAGGGCATATGATAAGAAGTAGAGGGTCTTGGACTGCCAATTACAGTAACAATGGGAACCAGAGCTGTCTCAGCCACAGAGGCATGATGAGGATCATGGAAGTCATGTCCCTGAGAAGCTTGAGTAGAACCCTCTGTATAAGAGGAAAGGATGGGAAGGTGTAGAGAATTCTTCCTGTCCAGGAATGAGACAATGTGTCCAGTCATAAAATTCCAGGACCCGGCTCTAGTGAACAATAGTGAGGCAGTTTTGTGTTGTGTGGAGAGGTGAATGGATCCAACACCAGGGGGCCCCAACATAGGAAGACATCTTCCAGAACTTACTGGAGGAGTTCCTATTTGTGTTTCTGACTTGTGGATCTGAATGGAGCATCCACTAGAGTGTTTGTGATTCCTAGTACATATACTGCTAATTGATGCATCCATTTGTGGATTGCCCAAAACCATACCCCATGGATTCCTTGGAAAGGGGATAGGAATGGGTCCTGCCTTGTTTGTTTAGGTAATGGACAACCACAGAGTTGCCTGACTGGATTCAGAGACAGACCCAAGGAAGAAGGGTCTCAAAAGCCTGTAGGCCATAGGAGACCACCCTAATTTCTAGAATAATGATGTGCAGGCAGGCTTCCAGGGTGGACCAGGTCCCTTGAGTCTGAACCTCTTCCAGATGGGCACTCTAGCTGAAGGATGAGGCATCAGTGATTAGAATAAGTCAAGTGACTGAAGCCTGGAATGGAATGCAGCATAAAAGTTGTCCAGGGACATCCACCACTGTAATTCGTGGATGACTGGAGAAAAGACGAGAACTGGAGCTTTGAAATAGTTTTCTTTTTGGTCCCATTAGACTCTCAGAGTCCACTGCAGGATTCTCATGTGTAATCTGGCATGTGATATGCAGCCATGTCACCCAAGAAACTGAGGTAGTCCCTAGTCGAGACATGCCAACAGCTGTACAGCTGGGATGCCAGAGTGAACAGTTTGTCTGCACGGTCCCTGGGGAGCTAGGCCATCACCAGGGTGGTAGTCAGGACTGCCCCAATGTATTGAAAACATTGGGTGCAATTCATTTTGGATTTTGGTATGTTGATCGTGATTTCCATGAAGGATAACATCTGAAGAATTTGGGACAATATGTCTGCCGACTGAAGACTGGATGAAGCTTTTTGAAGCCAATCATCCAGGTATGGAAAGACTAGAGGCCCTGTCTGCATAGCACAGCTGCTACTACTGCAAGGCACTTTGTGAAGACTCAGTGGGGCTGAGGACAAACTGAAAGGTAAGGCTCTGAACTGATAGTGATGGCCCAGAAAACAGAAGTGGAGAAACTGTCTGTGTGCTGGGTGAATCAAGATAGATATGGAGGTAGGCATCCTTCATATCCAGGGAACAGAGCCAATATCCTTTGTTCAGAAGAGGAAGAAGGGTAGGAAGAGTTACCATCTGGAACTTCTTGAACTCAATATAGAGACTGAGGAGCCTGAGATCATACATGGGATGCAATTCTCCTGTCCATTTTGGGACCAAGAAAAAATGGGAGTAGAAGCCCCTGCCCTTTTGGGCAATGAGAACAGGCTGTATCGGGTTTTTCATGACAAGAGCTTGTATTTCCTCTGCTAAGCTGATTATTGGTTAGGGGTGGTAGTGAGAGGCCCTTGGGGTCATCATGGAGGGAACCTCCATTAAATCCAAGGTGTGACCTGAGTGAATCAGTTGAAGGACCCATATATCCATGGTTATCGCTTGCCAACCTTGCAAATGTAGAGAGAATTTACCTGACAGCTGTGGGATCAGCCTCTAATCACATAAGCAAAGGGGGCATTCAAGCAGTAGCTTCCCCTGCTTGGGACAGCAGGATCATAGCGGACTGCCTTGGGATTGGCACAGGGACCTGGCAAGAAGACTTAGGCAGTCATTTTATTGTTATGTTGTTGTCAGGGAGCAGACTTCTGTCTGTTGGTAGGCCTGCAAAAATTCCCCTTGTATTAAAGTTTGGCTTGGGTATGGTACAAAGTGCATACAGACTGCAAGGTACAACTCAAGTTCTGTAGTGATATCAAGATGTCCTGGGTTTGTGGCCTGAAAAGTTTGTCACCTTTAAAAGGTGCATTAAGTATGGACTGTTGGACATCCAAGGCAAACCTGGAAACCCAAAGCCAAGAATGTTGTCTAAGACAAATGCCAGCTGACTAAGCTGTAGCCGTGGAGTCGACAGCATCATACAATAAGTAGCACTCAGCAAGTGACAACAAACAGCTGAAGCAGTGGACAGTTCAGCTGTAAGGTCCTCTTTCTGGACAGCCTCCTGAAGGAAGTAAACAGAGGACTGAGGGGCTTTCAGGATTTCTTCCTGATAGTTAAGTAAATAACCCATATAGTTTAGAATACTTAGAGTCACAGTGGATGAAGAATATATGCTTTTTCCCATAACATCAAGTTTCTGGGATTCTTTGTCTGGAGGCTGCATACTCAGATGTTTTGGTCAGGCTGACATATCATGAGATACATTAATGAATACGGAGTCAGCCTGTGGATGGGAAGTAAAGTAAAGGTGATCCACTGGGGCCTGATAGGTCCTGTCGAGCAGCTGAGGGGATGGAAAAGGGTTGTTGCCAGGCAGTCCAAATTGCATCTTCAAAAGCGTCCATCAAAGGAGGAATGACCAGGGAAGGACATTCCAGAAGACCCAAGTAATTGGCCAATTTCCTCCTGGAGGCATTTTGCTCCACTTCCTGGAAACCAAAAGTTTTCTGAAGGTGTATCATGATATCAGAGAAGCTAGGGTCATCAGGAGGGGAACAAGGAAGGGCACTGGGAGCATCCTCTGGTATGGAGGAAGCCGAAGTGGCCAATAGAGGGGACACAGGTTCCTGCTCCATATCGTCATCCTGATCTTCCAATTCCCAATCCCTTAAGAAAGGGTACTCCATGTCAATGTCCCTGTTCAGGGGACCCAGAGAAGTTGTGGAGGAACTGGCTGCTCTAGAAACAGATGAATGTCTAAAAGGGACAAAAACCAGTACTGAAGAAACACCCCTGTGAGACTGAGCGGTGGACTTCATGAGGTCAAAAGCCTGAACATCCACCATGGCAAGCTGAGGAGCAGAGGATGAAATCTAAGTGGAATGGGCCGATTGAATAAGCACAATAGATGAGATTGGAGTCGACAGAGGCACCAGTCAGGCCAGCGACGAAGGGTGAACAAAAGCACCCGTAATCATTGATGGAAGAGCCATGAAAGGGCTCAAAATGTCTTAACTAGGCCTTGTAGGAAGGACCATTGATGACCCCGAAGAAGCCATCAATGGGAAGTCACATACCTAGATGGCTGCCTGAAGTGGAGCTCTGTGATCCCGGAGTAATTTTCATACAATCAGTCACCATCGGCAGTCTTTCACCTCAATACTGCATAGTATTTCTTTGTCCTCATTACTGAGGGTATGGGCAAAACTAAAAAAGCAACGTATTCCAGCACGCAGTGGAGACTCAACACTCCAATGAAGCAGTGGCCTATCAGCCCCACTCTGCCCAGGTCCTGATGAAGAGGATGATTCTGGATCGGATACTACCTCTAACTTTACAAAGGCAGACAGTCATCACATGTTAAAGATCCTCCACAGAATAGATTCAAAAATAACCAGATTGAAAAAGGACTTTAAGAAATTGGAGGCTCGCACTACTAATGTGGAATCCCAGCTGGAGGTAATGCAGAATGAACACATAGCATTCGGACAGTCTTTGGCCTGCCTAAATAAGAGAAAGAGATTTGACTCTTAGGGCTGAAGATGCCGAATCCAGGGCACGCCAGAACAACATTAGGGTATCTGGCATACCAGAAGGAGTGGAGCAGGACAATATAGAGGACTACTTGGACTGTTGGCTGCATAAGGAGTTAGCCCTTGATGAAGATTTTGCCCTTGAAATTGAAAGAGCCCACTGGGCTGTCGCCCCCAAACCTAAACAGTGTGCCCTCCCTCCCCACAATTGATCCTTATCAAGTTCCTGATATACTCAACTAAAGAAAAAATCTTGCAACTAGCATGGGGGAAAAAAGACCTCGATTCAGATGGGCAAAAGGTATATTTTGAACAGGATTACCAACCCCTCATGCTGGCCAAGAGGAAGAAAATACTCCTTGTGGTCAAATCACTTCAGGAAAAGGGTCTTAATGCTATCTTCAATACCCTTCAAGGCTCTGGGTCCAGGATAAAGAGGGAGTTAAAAACTTTGAGCAGCTGTTGGCAGCTATCGCCTTCTTGGAGTCATTGCGTTTCCCTGTTCCTGACACTAAAGAAGATCAAGCAGAACAGGAGAGAGAGACTTACTGTGGTCCATCGCTCCAGGAGGCAGGCGCTTGGCAAAAAATATTCAGATTCTCTGCTTCCCCTGCATGCAGATCTAGCTAAATGGATCCAACCAAAAAAAAATAGCAACCTGAGAACAACAAAGTACTTTTACTACACCCACAGTGTGGATCTTTACTTTGGCTGTTTAGCACCCCCACGGGCCCCTTACTGGGGAAACTCATAAAGTTTAAAGTGTGTTCAGATTTCCCTTTACTTTGAGGGGTTTGCATTTGCTTTCTATGGGGTTATTAAGAAAGTGTAAGGCGGGGTGGGCACTTTCCTCCCTGGGGAAGATTTCTGGCTGAACTTCCTTTGCGGTAGGACTGTTCTTGGTGTGCAGGAGCACATCCTGTACCCCTTGTGGCATATTTACAGCAGAAAACCAGCACCTCCTTTCGGACTAGCTGCCCATCTTGACATAGCCCTTCGGTCTTCCCTGGAGGACACTGCAAGTATTTCTTTTTTCTGTGTTTCAAGTTGAAAAGGGCTTAAGATATTTAATTTGCCAGGATCTCTCAGGTTTGCCCAGGAGTAGCGACTCAAACTATTCTTCGGATTAATAAGACTCTGAACTTAGCGAAAAGTTCTGTTTTTCTTTTTCTCGTTTTGGACATTAACCAAGACATTCATTATACTTGGCAGAACATTTAGAAGGCTTCATCTGTTTAAAATGTAATGTTATACATATGTCTTGAGCTGGGTTTACAGGACTGGCTGGTAAAATGCTGGTCAGAGGGATGAGGTGGGGGTCCGGGAACTGATAGTCTGAACATCTGTTCAGCTCATAGTATTTTATTTCTGAGTACATGGTTAGGATACTACTGGTTGTTATGGGGAAACTGTGTTGTTATAGTCTATGTTTTTGGAGGTGATGGGATTAACTCATACTCAAGTGGGGGATTTTGTTTTGTTTTATCCCCTTCCTAAAGGATTCAATTTTATGGTGACTGAGATCAGTCAGTTGGTTTAGGACAACCCATAGAGATCTATAGGTTCAGGGGTTCTGCATCAACCCAAGGGGATCCTTTGGACACAGTTGGTATTTTGGAGTTTTTTTTTCTTTTTATTTCCTTCTCTATATAAAATTGGGCCGTTCATTTCAAAGTGGTTGCACTTGAGGATCTCTGCTCAGGCACCCAGGATTCCCAGAGTATTCCTGTGAGGGAGAAGGTATGATATTTCTGGCAGAGGCCGGAACTTTCAACCTTAGCCACTAAAGCATACTTTTTACCCTCATACAAGCTAAACACTACTTGGTAGTGTAACACTATCTTCAGAAGCTCACTTTCATAGTTTAGGCTTCACAGGCAGTGGAAGGGTCTCCCTGACCACAGCTCCACAGGGGGTTAGCAAGGCTCCTGTTAATAACTCCCTATTACTAGTGATAGCTCAGTTTGAGACATGTTTGCTTCTATGTTTTATGTTTGTTACATACATCTTGGGGTTCTAGTACAGGGAGGGTTGGGGAGGAAGGTTTGGAAAGATAATGCCACATAACTTTATACATGGCATCACTTATGATCTGCTCTATCAATGTCAAAGGCATTAATAATGTTGTTAAAAGAGCTAGAATCTTACAAGAATTTAAAAGGGTAAACTGTGACATAGCATGTATGCAAGAAACAAAACTCTCAACGGTGGAACATAATAAGTTGTGGAGGTCCTGGTGGGGACAGTTTTCTCAGATTCACACCCACAATCTACAAAATCAGGGGTGACTATAGTGGTAAAAAGGGAGCTTCCCTTCACAGCTTGGCAGGTACAGGTAGAGGGCTCAGGCCGTTTGGTCCTTCTAACAGGGGATTTAAGAATGCTCCCCCGTTATATAGCTTTAGTTTATGCACCCACACCCCCCCCCAAATGGAGGAATTTTTTAGATACCTATTTTGTATTATTTCATCCCTTCCTGGGGGCCAAATTATTATTGCAGAGGACCGGAACTGTGTGGAGAACCATGTTCTGGACAAGAATCCATCTCACCGTAAGGGGGAGATGGCTAGCTCCAAATTATTAAGAACACTAATCTCAGAGTCAGGATTAGTAGATCCCTGGCATCTACAAAACCCAGAGGGGCTGGACTTTACTTTCTACTCTCCAGCAACCAACTCTTACTCTACAATTGACAGATTCTACACCCAGAAGGTATTGGCCATCACTTTCAAGAGGTGATTATCCAACCAGTGACATTCTCTGACCACGTTATGATCCTGGCTGTGGTCAGATGGGACTCCTTGGGGGGGGGGAATTGGAGATTTGACTCAGGCCTCTTACACGATAAAGATTTTGTAGATTCTCTCAGGGATACGATTAAGAACTACTGAAACGAAAACCTTGATGCTGACTCCGCTCTCAAATTTATATGGGACGGCTTGAAGGCAGTCCTGCGTGGTCAAATCATCAGCCACACCTCATACCAAAATAAACATCAACACCTAAAAATTAGTAGAATCCTAGAGGAAATCGAGGACTTGGAGAAGGAACATAAGCGGACTAGGGATAAGGCCTTGCTCCCTCAACTCCAGAAAGCCAGGGCAGTGTACAATGATTTGATGCTATGTTGAAAAGAGAATGCTTTGAGGTTCACCAGACAAAAATACTATGAGTCGGAGGAGAAAGCGGGCAGACTTCTTGCCCTGCACCTGCAGAAGCAAGAGGTGGACAGATACATTCCCAAAATCCGTACTAGGGTTGACTCAGGGAACTTAATTACACACCCCACCCAAATTGCAAATAAATTTATTGAGTTCTATGCTCAGCTTTATACCAAAGAGAGTGGTCCAGACCACATCCAGGGGGTCACTGATTTCTTGGAGAGAGTGGCATTGCCTTCTCTATCATTGGATCAAAGCAACTTGCTGAAGGCACCAATTATAGATGGGGAGGAAAGGGATGTCATCAAATCTCTCAACACGGGTAAAGCCCACAGCCCTGATGGGTTTACAGCTGAATTTTTCAAACATTTTGCAATAGATTTGGCACCCCTGCTGACTAAAGTATGTAATGAAGCCCACAAGGGAGAAGCTACCCTGGACACTTGGGGAACTACAATGATCACGGTAATATGTAAGCCGGGTAAGGATCATTTGGAATGCTCCAGTTGCCGCCCTATTTCCCTCTTAAAACAAGATGCAAAAATGTTTGCTAAAATCATTGGTCTGTGCCTCCAGCAGCTAATCACTTCTCTGGTCCTCCCTTATCAGATGGGGTTTATCCCTTGGTGGCACATTCAAGACAATATTCATCTTCTTCTGAATACTCTGTCTGCCTCCAAGTCTTTTCCACCACACACCTTACATGCAGTGATTTCCACGGACGCAAAGAAGGCATTTGACTGCCTGGATTGGGTCTTTTAGACCATATGCTTAAAAAATTTGGCTTTGGGGATAAATTTAGAAGCTGGACTGGGAATCTATATAGAGAACCTTGGGCGCAGGTGAAAGCTGATTGGGTTCTTTCAGCCAGATTCAAGATAGAAAGGGGGACTAGGCAGGGCTGCCGTCTCTCTCTCCACTTATTTGCTCTTAGTATGGAGCCCCTGGCTGCCTTCATTCAGCAGTCAGACACATACCAAGGTATTAGAATTGGAGGACAGAAATTTGAGTATCATAATATGCAAATGATACCTTATTGTATGTTGCTGATCCTGTGCGCTCAGCTCCTCAACTTGAGTCCATGTTACATGATCTTGGACTGGTGACAGGATTCAAGATTAATGAAACAAAAACAGAAATGCTCTCAGTGGGACCAGTTCCTTCGGAGACCTTGCCAGTGGTGGGTCAGTGCAGATGGGTGAGGGATGGGTTTAGATACTTGGATGTTTGGATTCCCCGAGACCTAAGTAAATTATACTGGACCAATCATTCATTGTTACAAGTGGTTCAGGGAGATCTCACTCATTGGAATAACCTCCCTCTGTCCCTTTCAGTATGGACAGAATGCATTAGAATGAATGTACTGTCCCATTTCCCTTTTTATTTCTTTCCCTGCCCTTAAAACCTCCTGGCCTCTTCTGGAGAGCCCCTTAACCTGCAATTTCTAAATTTATCTGGGCTGGTAAGCCACCGAGGATACTTGGCAAACTTTATTAAGAGCTAAATCCCGGGGGGGGCTTGGGTTACCTGATCTGTGTAAATTCTTCAGGTCAGTCCAATTACAGGCCTTGCTACCACTAATGGCAAAGGAGGAGGAGATTCCTTTGTGGGTTGAATTAGAGAAGTCTTCCTCATCTACTGCCACAATAGGGGATCTAATTTTTTATGGATAAAGCTGGTCTCCATAGATTAATCTTAGGCAGCCCCTGGTTGGTTGTCTTGAAAGATACCTGGCTAGCAATATGCTGGAAATTTGGATTGGAACTGCAGGGTTCAGTACTGGGTCCAGTCCTTTTTAATGTCTTTATACATGACATTGCAGAGGGACTGGAAGGAAAGGTATGCCTCTTTCCAGATGATACAAAGATCTGCAACAGGGTTGATACACAAGGAGGCATGGAAAGAATGAGAAGGGACTTGGCAAGGTTGGAGGAATGGTCAGAAGTATGGCAGCTTGGAGTCAATGCAAAGAAATGCAAAATAATGCACCTGGGAAACAAAAACCCAGAGGGAGATTACACAATGGGGGGGAGGTAGTAAGAACAACAAAAATGGAAAGGGACCTGGGGGTAATCATACAAGATGACCTTAAGGTTAGCAAGCAATGTGAGAAGGAAGTAGGGAGAGCTGGGAGGATACTGGGACGTATAAGGAGAGGCATCACCAGCAGAAAACAGGAAATTGTTATCCCTCTGTACAGACAGTTGGTGAGACCCCATCTGGAGTACTGTGTCCAGTTCTGGAGACCCCATCTCTGCAAGGACATAGACAGGATGGTGGCAGTCGAGAAGAGGACAACTAAAATGGTGCAGGGTCTGCAAGAGAACCATATGAGGAGAGACTAAAGGAGCTTAATATGTATACCCTTGAGGAAAGGAGGGAGAGGGGGGATATGATAGAAACTTTTAAGTACCTCAGTGGAATCAGCAAAGTCCAAGAAGGCAGCATCTTTCAGATAAAGAGATGTGCAAGAACAAGGGGACACAATTTGAAGATAGAGGGAGGACAGCTCAGGGGCAATTTGAGGAAGTATTTTTTCACAGAGAGAGTGGTGGACACATGGAACAGCCTTCCTGAGGAGGTTGTGGGGTGTAATACTGTGGAAGAATTCAAGAATGCATGGGACAGATATGAGGCAATTCTTGTGGGGGGTAGGAAGAAATGGGCTGTTGGTTAACTAGGATCCTCAGCTTATTCTATAGATAGGAAAATGGGCAGCCTAGGTGGGCCAAGTGGTCCTTATCTGCCATCAAAGTCTATGTTTCTATGTTAAATAAGACCCTCTACACCCATACAGGCCTGCATAGATTTCACTCCTGTTAGGACGGATACAGGTTCTGAAGATGGGCCAAACAGGGACTCTGCCCAAACATGTTCAAATCATATCAACAACAAGCCAGGGAATTCAGATTACCTCCCCAAGATCTATTCCTATTCCTTTGAATTAGACATATCTTAATGGAAAAAGACAAGGAATTCTGCTTGACAGAGGGCATCAGCCCACTCCTGGAATTCCTCCTGCCCCTGGTTACCCATCATGGGCAGAGGGGAATGGTCTCAAAAATCCCAGCCTTTCTTTTGACTTTGGAGTCGGATCCTCTGGATTACCTCAGAAGGACCTGGCACTCAGAAGCCAGTCTCCAGCTGGAAGAGGGGGAAATGGCTTCAGGTCTGGAAAGGCATTCACTCCACCACGGCCTCTAGTTTCTGGAGGGAATTCAGATGGTGGGTAGTGCTGCAGTATTCCTGTAGTCCGCTGATTACTAAACACTATGGGCAACATTCTTCTGAACTATGCTGGAGGGGATGCAAGGACAAGGGTACGCATACTCACATTTTCTGGTCATGCCCCAAATGAAAGAGTTATTGGGACTCAGTCATCCAGACAGTTGCGTGCATATTTATAATTCTGGCCCCAATCGAATCACAATATTGGTTGTTGGGGCTACCACTCACAGGGATTAAAACAAAAGCCCAAAGATACCTATACAATATTATGGTAGTGACGGCTCTCAAAGCCATCACTCAGAAATGTCTCACACAAGAGTCACCCATGTTAGAGTCCTGGAATACATTGTGCCTCCATATATTGGAGATGAAGAAGCTTACAGCTAAATTTAGGTTGCTCAAAGATAAATTTACTGCCCGTTGGTTACTCTTTTTTCATTTTCAAGCTGAGAAGGAAAGCAGAGGTCTTTTGGAAATTCTGGCAGAGCACAGTTAGGCTAAAACATTTGACTAGCATGTCTGGCTTAGGCCTGCCTTGATATTTGCCCCTCTTGAGTCCCCCCCCAACCCCCCCGGAGAATGTCTCCCCATAATTATCTCATGACTCATAACAATTTCTTTAGGTATTAAAAGTTCCTCTTGCTTATACCCAGGGATGTATTTGCAGTCTTATATAATCTGTATGTCTTAGTTGTTGTTAGTTGTGGATTAATTTTTCCTTAGATGTATGTCTTTCCTTTTGGATGATTCCTGCCTCATGATAGCACTGTACAAGGATTAAAAGAAGAGCTTTCCAGGCTATCAAAACTTCCAAAGGGTGTATCTGGTGGAGAGGTAACTGGGCAAAATTTTATGTTTTTCACTTTTAATTATATTCAATCAATTTCCTCCCTCAGGAACTTAGTGAAATATTTTTTTGTGTGTGTGTAATTTGGTACTGTGAGGCCAGAATATGTAATGATTGTAGATGTCTTGTGTTTATGTGTCCATTGAAAAATTTTAATAAAATTATGATTTAAAAAAAAAGAAACTGTCAATGGATGGTAATGAGATCCCTGTGATGGGGCCAGCAGCAGTGGAAGCTGCAGTTTAAGGACACCTGTGGCAGTCATCAATGGAGAAGCCATCGATGAACAGGTAGATGAGTAGCTAGAAGTCTTCATTGGAGTGGGTGACAACTTGGCAACAGCCTCTGAAAGGACTGCCAATACCACCTTTGTTTTAAGGTGCTCCTGTCCAGAGAGCAGGAGGAGGAAGGCAGGCTCTTTGTTGATGGGGAGGACGCAGGAGTAGTATGTTTACTTTTGCTAGAGTGTTTCTTTGACTTCGCCTGAGTGTCAGCCTGTCCCATTGATGAGGGGTCCCTACCTGAATGGTGAGAACCAGAGGAAGATGATGAGGACTCCTTGGACTCTGAGCAATGTTCCTGTTCCAGGAGGGCTATTTTCTGCTCCATGAGGTATTCTTGAAGCTGCAGGAGTCATTGACGGTTAGTGTCCTTGTTAAACTGCTGACACAGGACACAAGCATGGATATCGTGAGCAGGGCCGAAGCACCAGACACAAATGTCATGCAAGTCCTCTGTTTCAATCTTCTGGCCACAAGAACACTTTCAGAAAAGCAGATACGAAGAAGACATGGGGAAGGTACACAATGATACTGGGAACGCCGCTAAGGAATGGTCAGTAAACTCTTCATCATAGACTGAAGCTATACCCTGGATGGAGAACATCTAGCATGCAGGTCATGGTCAGAAAAGAACTGAGGAGCTTTTGGGACCACCCCTTTTTATATGTACCAGGACACAACATGTGGTGTTGTCGAGGGTGGTCCCAGGTCGACTGCTGAAAAATCATCCGGATAGAATGCTGTCTGAAGCTGGATATTCCTGTATGTTATGACCTTCTGCATGATATTTCCTTGAAGAATATTTGTGGTTATTGCTCTCTCCCTCTATTTGTATTTTCTTGACTTTGTAATAATTGCTGTGTCTGTTCTCTTCCTCTGTTTGTATTGTAACCTCACATTCCTGGGTCCCAACTGGAAAAGAGTCCCAGCTCAGTGTGCCTGTCCCAGTTACCAAAGTTTAAATAAATAAATAAACAAACAAATAAATAAATGAAAAGTGATGTGTGATGTGACCTGCATAAAGAGGTTATTTGTTTGCTTTATTTTGTATTGACTATGTCTAATTATTTTATTTTTCATTTGGTTTTGTTTTGTTTTTTGTTTTCAGCATAAAAAGAGCTGAGAGTTTAGCTCTCCAGAAACATCCTGTATTGATTGAGAAGGGGATTTGGCTACTTAGGGGCCACCAGAATATTGATATCCTAGCCTACTGTACCTCAGTTAAACAATAATCTAGTACAAATTATAGTGAGTTTCAAAATAAGATTCTTTATTGCAAAAACATGTACAGAACAGATGGTTTATCACATATACAAATTTAATATGTCATAAAACCTTTTTTAAAAACAGCACAAATCATTCTTTTCTAGCAGCATACATTTTAAGTGCAAATGTTGCCAGGGCATAATTATTTACCTTGTTTCTAGTAAACAGCAACTTTTCAATCTTATTTTCTATTCAGTTGCCATGGCTATTTTTTACAAAGCTGGTATCATATTAGTAATCTAGTTGGTACTTCAGGTCCTGTAACCGCCATCATAGATGTATAGACCATTTTTGTGAACAATTATGGTCTGTTGTTAAGCTGTTTTGCACTTATTTAGTAACTTTGCATGCTTTTCTTAGCACTGTCACTATAATTACAGCCTTTACAAGCTCCACAGGACTGTGCATCTGAGACTGTTGATAAAGCAAGCAAGCCAAACTGACTGAGTCAGTATGCTCTCTCGTGTTTGTTATTTTGTAGGTGCCCTGCATGTCATTTGATTGTGCAATAATTTCTGTGCACATTTTGTCATTTGCGCACAGTATTTGGCACTTTAATAAACAGAAAAATATTAGTTTTTTAATTTAACTTTTAAACAACAACCCATAACTTAGTCATTATTTAAACCCATGTTTTGAATATATAGATTTTATTTTTAAACTTTGCAATTATTTCACGGATATCCCTAGAAAGTCATCTTTTAAGTACAATAACACACTCCAAGTGTGTGCACTATGGAAGCACAACTAGACATTCAGTGTCAGAAGGCACAAGGCAGCATTACAACCCTGAATGTATGGTTGTGTCAGCACAATGCACACAAGTGCAGACTGTCTTGTCTTATTGTTTATGTAATGTACAGGGTTTTTTTTTCATACATTTTACTACATTTACCCAGCATAGTCCAGTTGAGATGTAACATAATTTTCAGTGGAGTTCTGATTCTATTCATTTCTACAGCTTGGTGCATAGGGGGAGCACTGAGAGGTTACGTGACTTGCCCATGGTCACACAGTGATTATTTGGCTCCAGTAGGGTTTGAACCTGGGATCCCTTGGTTCCCAAGCCAGTGTTCTAAGCAACAGATCACACTACCTCTTGGGGTTGATTTAAGAATTGGGACAGTAGAAATATCTAGGCAGATGAGATTATGTCTGCAGACAACAATCATGCAAATGGGTAGTGCAGGCTGAAAAAAAGGTTTGTGTACTGTGATGAGAGGAACAGAGGGAAGTCAGAGTTGCAAAAAATAGCCAGAGCCACATACCCAAGAAACAACTGAGCAGCAGAGGCAAACTAAAATATACAATGAGCTTGAGAACTCCAAGCACTAGCCTGGCCTTTACCCTCTACTCACTCCTGCTCTTCTAACAGGCACTTTAACCTGACTGACAAGAACTCAGTACAGCCACTGTGCCGCACAAGGATAACAATACTCCCACCTCTCCAGCAAAGAACTCCAAGAAATTGAATTGCTGCCAGCCACTTCAGTAATCTGTCTTACTAGAGTAGGTGTGTGTGTGTGTGTGTGTGTGTGTGTGTGTGTGTGTGTGTGTGTGTGGGGGGGAGTTGTCAAAAGGTTGATAAGTTTAAGGAGGTTCTGTTTAGTGAAATAGTAGATTTTATCATTGGATCTACATACGAAACCGATGAGGTTCATGTGTTCTGTCTCCTTCTTCCTAACATTCTCATTTACTTCAATGAAAGCAATCCCTGTACAAGACTTGGTTTAAATTAGAGCTAACCTCCTACTTCCATTCAAAGAGCCAGTATTTGGAAAGGAGCAAATAGCTTTTAAAAGACCTGCATCCCATATCCATCAGGACCACAACATGCTCTGTAAATGAGTGGGGATTCTTTACTACAAAAAATGGAACCATCCATTAAAAAAACAGAAAGCTAACTCTCTTCCTGCTGACACAGTCGGTGCAGCAAAATGGATTTTATTTCATTAAAATACAGCTTTGAATCGCAGACAAAGAAAAGTCCTGTATCTCTTCTGCATGCTGACTCTATATTGAAATATTTGCATTTAAATAGTTTTGCTAGCCTCTGCTCTGAATTTAAACATGGTCTAGATTTCATACAACTTTAAACCAGAATTTCTCTAGGTTAGAAAATCACCTTTGACTTTTTTCCACTGCTAGTAACTGAAATAGAAACAGCACTGTTTTTAAAGTGCTGCTGTTGTCTTTTTTTTTTTTTAAGGCTGAAACACAGTGGTTTCTGGATTCTTGAAGAAGTAGTTTATAGAGACACAAGTGTTTTCTTCATAAAGATGCATTCAGTTAGGGTAGGTATTGTATTGACACTTCTGGTTAGAGCAGGCTTGGTATAAGTGCAGTTAAGGTCAAGGCAGAGTGGTCTGGGTCATGACAGGGCTGATGTCTGCATGAAACAACTAGGTCTGAACTGTTCTGATGCTCTGGTGCTGTTTAACTCAAAACAAATCTGTTGTCAACACTGCCTCTGTCATCATGACAGTGTCAACACTGTCAGATTCAGGACAGATCTGCTGCAAGCACTGTGAATCAAGACAGGTTTGATGCCAGCACTGTTTGAGTCAGAACATTTCTGATGTCTATTTCTGCTGGCTCATAGCAGAGCTGGTGTCACTGCAGTCTGGGACACAGCCAATGCTGGATTAACCATAGGGAAGATTGAGAAGTTTCCTAGGGCCTCAAGTTTGAGTGGGGACTTCAAAAGTGAGATGTTGTGCTTTGCATGATAGTCTGCCTTCTGCCAGGGAGGAGTGCTACCTTCAGAGTTAGTTTACTAACCTACAAGACCCTCCATGGGTTAGGCCCAGGCAACCTGGTGTAATTTCTGAATCATACAAACATACAAGGAAGCCAACAGAAGAAGGCCATTTGGTCTATCTAGTCTGCTCATATTGCAGGGTCCACAGCTTGAGCTACTGTCCCTGCCCACCCACACCTCTCATTCTCCCTACCCATGATCGTTACCTTCCCCTTATGCCTACCCCAGCCTCTCTTGAAGCTGCCAACTGTCTTCAATGAGACTACCTCTTCTGGCAGTGCATTCCAAGTGTCCATCATCCTCTCTGTGAAGAAGTGCTTCGTGACCTCCCTCCTAAACCTCCCCTCTCTAGCTTAAGACTGTGTCCCTTTGTGTTATAGTTGCCACTCAGTTTAAAGAGACCCTTCTTATCCACCTTATTTATCCTTTTAAAGTACATGAAGGTCCCAATCATATCCCCTCTCTCTCTCCTTTCCTCCAGTGAGTACATGTACAGTGTCCCCAACTTCTTCTCGTATGCCTTACCCTGCTGACTCGCTATCATCTTTGTAGCCCTCCTCTGGACCATCTCCAGCAGGTTTATGTCCTTTCTGAGGTGTGGGCACCAGTACTGAACTCCATACTCTAGATGTTTTTTCACCAGTGACCTGTACAAGGGTAGTATAACCTCCTCTCTCCTACTACTAATCCCCCTAGCTATGCATCCCAGCATCTTGTTTTCCCTTGCTGCTGCTTTCTTGCACTGTGTGGAGTGGTTCAGGTCACTAGTGATCATCACTCCCAGGTCCTTCTCCTCCTTTGATGCAGATATCTGGACTCCACACAGGTAGTACACTTTCCTGGGATTCTTGGTTTCAATGTGCATAACTTTGTATTTCTTGGCATTGAAGTCAAGCTGCCAGATCCCACACCACCTTTCCAGCTTTTCCAGTTGATTCTGTAGGTCCTGTATCCCTTCAGCTGTGTCCACTCCCCCACAGAGCTTGGTGTCGCCTGTGGATAGGCAAATTTTGCCCTTAATGCCATCCCCAATCACCACCAGTCCTCATGCCCCCTTTGCTCCTCTGCAGCAGGGCTCCTCTCATTCCCCAGAGCATGGCTTAAATCCTTGGAAGATTATGTTTTCAAGGATGCCAACCTTCACTCTGGAACACTCTTCCCAAGGCACTGAGGGAGGCCCCCCTGACTGGAGGCCTTCAAAAGGGTACTGAAGGCATACCTCTACTGAGAGGCATTTGGGGACCTTTGGAGTGCCCTTTTATCACTTTTTCAGCCATCTATAATGCTACCAATTTTACTTTATTTATTATGCTGTAGATTGTAAAGAGTCATGTATCACTGTTTATCATTTTATCTAAATGTAATATTATTTTGCAGATGAAGTGTTATGTCTTGTATGGTGCCATGACCCTCCGGGAAAGGGCAACTAAGAAATAGAAGACACTGCTGCTACTAATATGAACAGATACTGTGTGATCACCTCCCTCTCCACTGAAGGATTGTCCCTCACCCTCTTCTCCCTAACTGTGCCCATGCTAGACTTCATTCAACTCCCAGACTCTCCATCCAGTCCAATCTGACTTTTACAGTGACTTATACTCACGAGATACAGTTTCAGTCTAAACTGGCAACCCAACCTGTGTCGCTTACTGAGTCAATAGGAAGTAAGTCCTCACTCATGTACATCCCACCATGATACTTGTCTGCAGTGCAATGGGGGGGAGGATGCTCCACAACAAACACCAGTTGTGGCTGCTCACAGAACTGTTTAACAGTGTACAGCAATGGTGCACACTGCACGCACCCTGACACAGATGAACTGTTCTTGACATGGTATGCATCATCTTACAGGTTCCCTCCCAGGCTCCAGAAAACATGTGGGCACAGAGAAGGCAGCACATGAGCTAAGCCAAAGGCTACAGCTGTAGCCTGCTGCCTTTCACTCTGTAAGCACGTGAAAAAAAAAGATAAAAAATTCTCAGTAGCAGAATATTTTTTGTTGTTGCTGGCACATTTACATTAATGCCAGTAAAATCAGATGTCACTTTGTGTCTGCCACACTCACTACAGATGTGAGTGAGAGTAAAACCCAAGGCTAGGCTGGACAGAGCTTTTTTCTGTCACACAGGCTGTAATCTAAGCAGGGTCTATGGAGTTCTGAGTTGTCATCCACCACCATCCAGACCAGACCATCCACCACCACTAGGAGGGACCTGGCAGAGGCACAGCACAGATACTGACCAACATGAAGCAGAGGGCAGAAGGCTACTACTCCAACTGGTCACTCACTCACTCACTCATTCACTTATTCATTCACTCACTCACTCTCTCTCTCACTCACTCCTCACTCCTCACTCACTCAGGTAGGTAAAACAATAAGTAAATATTAACTGTTTGCTTGAAATGGTTTTCATAGTAGCTGGGAACCCCTACAAATGCATTTCAAGGCATCATGAATGTCTCAGCTCTCAAGGGCCTAGGTGGCCCTGAACCTCTGGTGTATTGGTAAAGTCACAGGGGGGACAACTATTACATGGTGCCCATGGACCCAGAATTTTTTAATCCAGCCATGGACAGAGCAGGTTTAGTATCAATACTGGCTGAGTTAAGACAGGTCTAGTGTTAGCACTGTCTGGGTTAGGACAGGTCTCGTGTTAGCAATGTCTTGGTAAAGACAGCTACAGGGTTAGTAGGCTGGTCAATGTAGGTCCCAGGTCAGCACTGTCTGGATCAGGAAAGGTTAAGTCTCAGCACTGTCTGGATCAGAACAGTTCTAGTGCCTGTGCAGTTTAGAGTAAAGTAGAGCTAGAGTCAATGTGGTCTGGATCAAGACAGATCTAGTGCCAATGCAGTGGGGGTCAGGATAGATACAAAACTCAAAGTGAGGCTGCACTGGAGGTGCAGGCAATGTTGGGGTTACAGGCAGGCTTTCCAGGGTTCAGCCTTCGTAGCTTTCAAGTGAGCCCCAGTGGCTCACACATTACTACCATTGACTAATAATGGGAAGGTGTACTCAGTTTAAATATATAACCCTCATGGACCCCCATTGCTCCCAAAGCTCATGAAGTGTAATTCCAATATCAAGGCAGTGAAACAGTGCCAATCTGGTCTGCACTTTTCAGGTTAAATACTATACTATATATATATATTTATATATAGGCATTGTAGTATACTGTATATATTATTCACAAGGATTGCCATTTTGAGGAGAGTTTGCTGGATTCTGGCTCATTACTGATGTATGCAGTGCACCAGTAGTACCCCTAGAAAAATAAAGGAACTTCTAAGACATGTGATTAATACTTTGTGAATGAGCAAAGGTTAAACTTTCTATATGTCAATTTGTTTCAAGTCTAATGTCAGCACTGCCTGGGTTATGGCCACAGGCTTGCTCCTGGTGGGGGACTCAATTATTAGGGGGATAGAACTGGGGGGAGCAGGGAAAACTGAAGTAAGGTGCCTGCCTGGTACCATGGCTTGGAGGGACAGGAAGCGCATCCTCAGGATCACGAGAACAGCTGCACAGGAGTCAGAGCTGGATGTCATTGTCCACCTAGGGACAAATGTCTTGGCTCATCATGAGATTAGAGCAGTGCAGGAGGACTTTGTAGAGTTGGGAAGGGGCCTAAGACAAGTAGCACACACAGTATCCTTCTCAGAGGTGCTGCCTGTCAATGGCATGGGTGAGGTGAGGGTACTTTGCACCATGCAGTTTATTGAATGGTTGAAAAAATGGTGTGGAGCACAGGGGTTTGGCTTCACTGGGGACTGGGGTTCCACCTGGAGGGACACCAGCCTATACTGGCAGGGTGGTCTGCATCTGTCCAGGAAGGGAACAAGTCTTTTGAGCAATTGGTTTAAATGCTTCATTGGCAAGCTTTTAAACTAGTCAAGGGGGGAGGCACAGATAAGCAGCAGGAAAATCCCATTCTCTCCCTACAAAACAGGGTACTAAATGAGAAAAAGACTGAGGTAGAAAGGTCAGTGGGGGATGCTGCAACAGAAGGTAAAGCCATAAAAAATGGAGAGCAATGAGTACCAATGCCTGTAGTCTGGGTAACAAGCTTCCTGAATTAGTGGCCTTGATGGAGGAGGAACATCTGGATAGTGTGGCAGTCACAGAAACATGGTACACACAAAACCATGACTGGGACATAAACATACCAGGATACACTATCTACAGAAGGGACAGGGAGGGTAAAAGAGGAGGAGGAGGAGTAGCTCTTTGCATAAGGGAAGGAATCAAAGCAACAGAACAAAAGGGTAAACAGGTAGGAGAAGAAACACTGTGGGTCAATTTGGAGACAATCGATGGCACCACAATCCACACAGGGGTTGTATACAGACCCCCCTCTCAGGGGGAGGAAATGGACAAGGAAATGATAGAAAGTATACTTGGAATGGCAGAAAAAGGGGAGATATTGCTGATTGGTGATCTGAATATGCCAGATGTTAACTGGAGTGCAGTTGCAGCTGCCACTTCGAAGAGTGGGGTTATTCTAGATGCCCTACAAGGGGCATGCCTTAGACAACTAGTATTGGAACCCACTCGAGAGGGAGCAATCTTAGACTTGGTTCTCTCAAATGGAGATGGAGAGGATCACAGATGTAGAAGTGGGTAACCATCTGGAACTAGTGACCATCGAACAGTATAGTTCACAATAAACACAGCAATAGAGTCAAGCCATACAAAGGCAAAAGTACTGGACTTTAGGAGGCTGACTTTGCCAAAATGGGTAGTGCCTAGGAATGCACTAGCAAATGGGCAGGAAGGAGGTGGAAGAACAATGGGAATAATAAAACTGCCATCACAGAGGTAACAAGTCTTGTGTGAAGCAAATAAACAAAACAAAATGATGTAAGAAACCACTATGGTTCTCAAAGGAAGGCAGTGATGGTTCAAGAGAAAAGAAAGCATTCAGGAAGTACAAGGAACCACAGAAGGAGCAGGACAGAGAACTGTATCAGTTAAAGCAAAAGGAAGTTGGGAAGGCAGTCAGAACAGCAAAGGCCCAAACCGAGGAAAAGATAGCCAACTCAGTTAAGAAGGGGGGATAAAACCTTTATAAGTACATCAGGGAGCAAAGGAAGACCAAGGGAGGGTTAGTGAGGCTTAACAAAGAGGAGGGGGGGTGGGCAGAGGGTGGCTGTGAAAAGGCAGAGATACTCAACAAATATTTTTGCTCAGTATTTACAAATGAAGAGGGGGAGGTACCTAAAACAAACAATAGAAACACTCTGGATACAGAAGTTGATACCAGCCCATTTACAGAAGAAAGGGTTCTGAAAGAACTTTTAAAACTGAAGGTGAACAAACCAATGGGGCCTGATGGAATTCATCCCAGAATTCTAAAAGAACTAAGAGTAGAACTAGTGACACCACTGACTACCCTCTTTAACAAATCATGGGAGGATGGGGTGGTACCTGAGGACTGGAGGAGGGCAGATGTGATTCCCCTTCACAAAAGTGGGAGCAAGGCAGAAGCAGGAAACTACAGACATGTTAGTTTAACCTCAGTGATAGGGAAAATGATGGAATCACTTCTGAAGGAAAAGAATTGTCAAGTATCTAGAGGCCAGAGGCATAGGACCCAAGGCAGCATGGATTCACAGCAGGAAGGTCATGCCAGACTAATCTGATAGATTTCTTTGACTGGGTGACCAAAGTAGTAGATCAGGGGGGCTGTGGACATGGCCTACCTAGACTTAGCAAGGCATTTGACACAGTCCCACACAAAAGATTAATATACAAGTTAGCCAGCCTGGGAGTGGGTCCCAAGATGATAGCCTGGGTAAAGAATTGGCTGGAGAATAGGACACAGAGAGTAATAGTAAATGGAGTCCACTCTGAAGAAAGGGGTTACTAGAGGTACGCAGGTTCAGTATTAAGTTGGTCCTCTTCAGCCTCTTTATAAGCGACATTGCAGAGGGACTGGAAGGAAAGGTATGTCTCTTTGCAGATGACACAAAGATCTGCAACAGAGTTGATATGCAAGGTGGGGTGGAAAGGATGAGAAGGAACTTGTAAGGTTAAAGGAATGGTCAAATGTATGGCAGCTTAGATTCAATACTAAGAAGTGCAAGGTAATGCACCTGGGAAACAAAAACCCAGGGGAAGAGTACACAATGGGGGGTGAGATACTAACAACAACAAAAATGGAAAGGGACCTGGGGGTAGTCATATCAGATGACCTAAAGGTGGGCAAGCAATGTGAGAGGGCAGCAAGGAGGGCTGGGGGGGATACTGGGATGCATAGGGAGAGGCATCACCAGTAGAAAACAGGAAGTTATTATCCCTCTGTACAGACAGCTGGTCAGACCCCATCTGGAGTACTGCGTGCAGTTCTGGAGACCCAGTCTCCACAAAGACATAGACAGGATGGAAGCTGTCCAGAGGAGGGCAACTAAAATGGTGCAGGGTCTGCACCGGAAGACATATGAAGAGAGACTAAAGGAGCTTAATATGTACTAGCCTCGAGAGAGAAGGGAAAGGGGGATATGATAGAAACTTTCAAGTACCTCAAGGGAATCAACAAAGTCCAAGAGGGTAGCATCTTTCAAAAAAGTGGTGTGCAGAACAAGGGGCACAATTTGTAGATAGAGGGTGGCTCAGAGGTAATTTAAAGTATTTTTTCACAGAGAGGGTTGTGGATGCATGGAGCGGCCTTCTGGAGGAAGTAGGTGGAGTCAAAAACAGTGGTGGAATTCAAGCATGCATGGGACAGTCATAAGGCAATTCTAGGGGGTGGGGGTAGGAAGAAGTAGGCTGCTGGTTAACCAGAATCTGCAGCTTATCCATTAGGTAGGGAAATGGGCAGACTAGGTGGGCCAAGCAGTCCTTATCTGCCGTCAAATTCTATGTTTCTATGTTTCTATGTATCAGCACTGTCTGGGAAGGGAGAGTAGTGTGTCCATGTGGTCGAGGTCAGGGAAGGTCTAATGTAAATAGGTTGTGGGTCAGGAAAGGTTCAGATTCAGTGTGGTGTGGATCAGGTAAGGCCCAGTGTCTGAGTGGTTTGGGTCAGAGAAGATACAGTGTGGGGTTGGTTTGGGTTTCAGTAGATCCAGTGTCAATGTGATCTGTATCTGGAATGAATAAATGTCGATATGGTCTGGGTCAAGTGTCCATATGGTCTGGGATAGGTAAGGCCCTGTGTCTCTGTCAGCAAAGATCCAGTGTGGGGTTGGTCTGGGTTGCAGTAGGTCCAGTGTCAGTGTGGTCTGTATCTAGGATGAACAAGTGTCAGTGCGGTCTGGGTCAGGGAAAGTCTATTGTCAGTTTGATATTGATCAGAGGATGTACAGTTTCAGCCTGGTCTGGATCACAGATGGTCCAGTGTCAATTTAGTCTGGGTCAGGGAAGGATCATAGTGCTAGCACAGTCTGAGTTAGGGGAAATCTATTGTAACTGTGATCTGGGTTAGGAAATGTCTAGTGTAAGTACTGTCTGGGTCAGGGAAATACCAGTGTCAGCATTGTCTCTGATTGGACAGGTCCAGTCAGCAGTTTCTGGGTCAGGGCAGATCCAGTTTCAGCTGAGTCTCAATCAGAACAGGTCCAGTGTCAGCACAATCTGGGTAAGGACAGGCTCAGTGTCAGTTTAGTTTGGGTCAGTATAAATCCAGTGTCAACACAGTCTGGGTAAGGACAGGTCCAGTGTTAATAAAGTTTGGGCTAGGAAATTTCTAGTTTCAGCACAGTCTGGATCAGGCAGGTCCAATGTCAGCACAGTTTGGGTCAGTACAAGTCCATGATTAGCACACATCAACACACTTTGGGTCTGAACAGGTTAAGTTTCAGCAAAGGTTGTGTCAGGACTAGGGTTGTCAGAACTAGTTCGTCAAAGATTTGAACCCTCCTCGAACCCTGGTGTTCGAGTTCTAACTTAGAACTTGAACACTAAAAGGTTCACAAAAGGATTTGAACCTGAGTCCTCCCAACTCCTGTGACATCTTTTTCCTGGCTCCAGCCCAGCTGATGACTTGTGTGTGGGGAGGAGGGCGGAGGCACGTCCCAGCAGGCAGCCCCGAAGTGGGGGGTGTGGGGGTATGTGTGGGGACTGGAGGAGGCACGTCTCAGCAGCAAGCATGCAAGTGGCAAGCCCAATGTGGTGGGGGTGCAGCAGCAGCAGTGTTGTTGGGGCTGCCAGATCCACATGAGTTGTCTCACACTTTGTGCTTACGTAGTGTACTTAAAATGCGCTCAAGTGAAGTCATCCTCACCACCTGACCAATACTATGTTTGTCAGGTGAGGATGAAAGAAGCTCTGTGAGCCATGGATCTGTGGGGGTATTTATTTAGGTGGATGCAAGCCGAGAGCACCATTTGCTGAGGATTTCAGGAGGCAGCAGCGGCCTACTTAACTGTAGCGTACTGCTACTACCACAGCCAGCATTCTTGCCCGATACTACTTACTAGGCCAGGGCCCAGGTCGGTGTGGCCACAATCAGACTGCAGCACTTGCTAGTTGGTGCAGTGCTTATTGAATTATTTAAAACATTCCATCATCCATTTTCCTGTGAAAAAGGGCTAAGCAGGCCCGAGAGACCGAGAACGAGAGAAAGGCTGAAAAAAAAAGGCTCAATAAATTAACAGTCAGGTGTGGGACTAGGGGGAGGTTCAGGTGGAGGGACTAATCAGGAATTGGGAAGGGAATAGGGATCGAGATCAATATCAGGACTCAGGAGAGAGATTAAAAAAATACAGAAAGAAGAACCTTTGTGAAATGTGATTGTGACTGAAACTGCAGCACTGCACAGTGGTGCACACTCTATAACAAGGGGGAAAAAAGGCAAATAAATTGTCAGGAAGGACATTAGGACAGAGTATATAAGGACTGTGCTCAAGCTCATTGTGCTGTGCTGCTAAGGGGGATCCTCTTCTTGACTTTCACCCTCAAAAATTCCAGTCCTTATACAACAGCACAAGGCACTGGCAGTAAGGCACTGACCGAAGGCAGGCAGTAAATTTTTTTGGACACCACTCCTCTGTGTGTGTGTGAGACTTCTACTTCTCCACTCCTGAGTCCCTGTGTTGTGTAACTTGTGTATGTGACTCCCTGCTCCCATCTCCCGAGTTGTGTGCTGTTATTACCCTTACATGACAGAAGCTTAGAAATATAATTCTCATTCCCTGAGTTGTGTGTTATGTATGTGACTCCATCTCCTGTGGTCAGCCCATCACCCTGCTGCTGTGTGCCCCTTGATTGCCCTGTACCCTACCCAGTGTGTGTTACAGAGGAAGCCCAGTGGCCAGTTGTGTGGTGGCATTAACCTTACATGACAGAAGCGTAGAAATATAATTCTCATTCCCTGAGTTGTATGTGACTCCATCTCCTGTGGTCAGCCCATCACCCTGCTGCTGTAAGCCTTGACTGCTATGTGTATGCCTATGTCCAGCAGCCCAATCATTCTGTAAGCCTTGAACCTGGGATCCTTTAGTTGCAAACCATCATATTCTTTAATTACTTTCAGTCCACTGCATCACAGTGTCACACAACCAAAATAAAATTTTGGAGTTGTAGCCAACGATCACAGATCACATTGCTTTCTTACACAGGAATTGTGTGGGTGTGGGTGTGTTCACCGCAGTATACTGGTACTGTTATGGCTGACACCAACATAGATGAAGCATCTGGTGATGGTGTTGGAGCAGGTGTTGGTGGTAGTGGTGATCCTGGTGCTAGCAGAAATAACCAAAATGTTTCATGTGATAAAAATTCAAGAAACAGCAAAAGAGCAACAGTGAAGTGTGGAAATGGGGGACCTTTTAAGAAAACCTGTACAGCTGCTGGGGTCACACGGAGAGGCGCCATAAGGTATGCCATTCATGCTGTTAAGATCCCTGTGACTAGCAGCAATAATGCAAGTGACAGTGATTCCCTCTCTGACTCAGACAGTAGCTCTTTGTTTCAGTCTGACACTGCTGTGTCTCGCAACGTATCATTACTTCCTCAACAAAGTGAAATGAGCAAGTCTGCTGACAATGAATCAGGTAGTGCACTTGCAAATACATCCAGCACTGTTGGCAATAAAAAGGACATATCCATTGAATCCACCACTTCTGTGTTGGCCAGCAATGAAAATCCGTCAGAGTCTTCTGCCCACTCTTCTAGCACCAAGGAGCATGTCCCGGGTTCTGTTAGGACAGGTGAAAAGACACAAACAGTCTTTAGCTATCTTCCTAGCACTTGAACAAAATCTGTCACACCTGAGGTGTGGAATTATTTCTCTGTCGGTAAAACTGCTCCATGCAGAGCAATTTGTTCCCTGTGTAAACAGAGTGTAAGCCGTGGTAAAGTTGTGTCATGCCTTGGCACTACAGCTCTTAAACGCCATCTGAAAAAGCATTCAGTTTTGCTTGATCATCCAAAACCCATGTCCTCCATCTTCCAGACTGCACGTGAGAAGGGTCAGAAATCTGAAATGGATACTGAATTGTCTGAACTTGATGTGGACAGAACCACTGCCAGCCCTAGGATCACTGTTACCACCAATGCCAGCACCATTAGTACCAGTTGCACATCCAGTGATGGCACTGAATGTATAAGTCCTACTCCACCATCTCCGCGTCCATCTGCCCATCGAAGCACGGTGTATAATAAACCAGCAGGGACATGTTGTAAACAGCTAACACTGTCTCAGGCATTTGAAAGGAAGAATACCTTTACTTGAAATCATCCAAAGACCCTTCATCTTAATCACAGAATTGGTGAACTGTTAGCCGGAGCCCTTCTCCCATACTCTTTGGTAGATCATGAGGATTTTAGGGAGCTCATGACATTATTAGAAACCTCGTTACAATGTTCCTCATCGAAGGTATTTTTCCTATGTTGAAATACCAAACATTTATCAAGGTTTTAAGCGATGATGCTTGCACTTAAATCTGCAGAGGGTGGGGTTATTCATGTCACAACAGATATGTGGACCAGCACTCAAAACATAGATTACATGTCCCTTACCGCTCATTGGCTCACGTTTTCCTGTGCTTCTTCAAAAACATAGAGACCCCAAAAGATGGCGCTGCTGCATATAAAGAAGTTTGGGCAAAGTCATACTGCTGCAAACATCTTGCAGGAACTAAATGACCTCCTTGACGAATGGGTTTATTCTCATGGTCTAAAATGTGGCTTCATAGTGACAATGGAGCCAACATCTTGAAAGCAGTACAGGATGGAGGATTTCTGCATGCTTCTTGCTTTGCACATTGCTCACATTTAATTGTCACAGATTTCTCAGCAATGAAACACAAGTGGATGGTATGATTGCTGTTTGCAAAAAAATTGTGCCTCACTTTTCACATTCAACCAAGGCTATACGGGCATTGTCCGAACTGCAAAAAAAACCCAAGCTGCCTCTGCAAAAGCTGATTCAAAATGTTTCCACTTGTTAGAACTCAATGCTTTATATGCTTCAGTGCCTCTTGGAGCAAAAGCAAGCTGTACATGAGTATTGCTCCAGTTACATTATTGGAGATGGCATTATGCTGTATGTGCGGCAGTTGAAATTAATGGAGACAGTGTGCTGCATTCTAGCTCCTTTTGAGACAGCTACAAGGGACATGTCTTCTGAAGGCACATCTGTGAGTCAGGTTATCCCACGCATAATGCTCATTTCACATCATCTTAGTGTTCTAAATCTACAAATAGAAAAAGACAGATCTGAAGTGCAGACAACATGTCGCCTGTATCATGGGAATCTCGTAAAGAGAATGAGCGAGCGCTTCAAAACCAATGACAAATTAATTGCAATGATGAAATCAAAACACTACATCCTTGCAACTCTCTTAGATCCCAGGTTCAAGACTATACATCTTCCAAAAACAGATGATATAGAGCAGTACAAATGTCTGTTGCTAGATGAGCTGCAGCACTCACAGGAGTCAAACACAGACACGCACAGTACCTTCAGGTTGTCATCACCACAACATGCAGGTTCATCTTCACAAAGGGATACAGAACTGGAAAAGTCACCAAACATTAACAGTAGTTGTTCCACAACTGCCACTTCTTCAACCCTTAGTAGCAAGCTAAATCTGTGACAAAACCTTTCCCAAATTGCTGCCATACCAGCTTCTGCTGATTCCTCTTCTGAGCGGTCTCTGTCCATCATGGTAGACAGTTACCTGCAAGAACTGCCTGTTCCTATTGATGCATGCCCTTTTGAATACTGGAGATCAAAAAAGTTGATTTGGACAGAGTTGTATGATGAAGCCTGTAAATATCTTGGTTGTCCTGCAACAAGTGTCTCTTCAGAACGCATGTTTAGTACAGCTGGCAATATTTTGAAAGACACCAGAAATAGGTTGCTGCCCGAAAATGTACACACGTTAACTTTTATTAAAGTTAATAAGTCAAGATTTTCGTATCCCTACAAGAGTATACAAACTGATCCTGAAGTGATTGATGTTGTGGATGTTTTTTTTTTTTGTTTTTTTTTTGCCATTAACACTTTATTCAGTTTAGGTTACAGGGTACATACATCCAATCAGTCAGCATTGGAACCAGTGGATAAACAGTCACAACAAATGACCCTGTAACAAACCCACCCCTCCCCCACCCCTTCCCAACCACCCCAACCCCTCCCCACCCTCTCGGCACAAGTCTGAGGGAGATAGGGTGAAATCAACCAAACAGCATCATTTTTTTTCAAGTAGAGTAACATCGTAAAAAGGGCCCCAGATTTTATCAACCTGGAGAGCTTATTCTGAAGGATAGCCATCATCCTCTCAATCCTCAAACAAGCTAGCAACTCCTCCAGCCATTCCTTATATCCTAAAACCACCGAGTCCTTCCAATGTCTAAGTACCAACCTCTTAAGTGTAGCAGCAATCAGGACCATATAAAACCTCCTATTCATAACAGGAATGCCCGAGACATCCCCCAAAAGGCATATCTCCAGCGTAAACAGATCTTCAAGACCCAACAGAGGATTAACCCTCCTCTTAATATCCTCCCACAACAGGGCTACTTTCGGACATTGCCAAAAAATATGCATCAAGTCACCATCCTCCCCCTGACATCTAAAACACCTCGAATCCTTTGTCAACCTGAGCTTCTCCAATTTCCGTGGTGAATAAAAAATATTGTGAAGGATTTTGAACTGCATGAGCCTCAATCTGTCCTGTAACAAGAATTTATGGCAGTTCACCCATAGTTTCTTCCAATTGAGTTCCAAGTTCGGAAAAACCAAATTCCAATACAATCCCTGAATAGGGTCAGAGGAGTAGGCCCACTCAAGCAATACCTGATAAATTTTAGAAATCACATGCCTCAACCCTACTAGAGGGTATAAACCATCATGAAATTCCAGTCTCGGCTTCTGCACCGCTCCCTTACCCAATTGTGCGACCATGAGATGTCTAAGCTGGTAGGTCCCAAAAATAGCCTTATTGGGTAACCCAAATTTACCCAGTATGACATCAGAGGGTAAGACCAAACCCTCCGTAGAGAGAAGGTCCTTCACCAGACACTCCTCGGGTAAGGGTAACCATGTGTGGCCCAGCATCCTACCACCCAGGACAAAACGGGGGTTCCCCCCTATGGGCTGTGCCCAATCTCTAAGGTGATCGTACCTCAAAAAGCCCACGAGTTGGGCATGAGCTCTCACTGCGGTCCCAATTGGGGAGTTAAGCAACCAACGGGGCAACCATTTAGGTTTGATATAAAGTAGGGCATGCAGCCTAAGACCCGCTTCCTTAATCAAAGCCAGTTCTATCCGTAGCCAAAGTGGTATATAGGGGTGGTGATTTAGGTCATCACAACCCTTTATCCATCTCATATATTTACTAGCTTGGGCTGCCCAATAGTATAAGGCAAAATGTGGAAGTCTAAGCCCCCCCAATTCCTTAGGCAACACCAATTTCGAATAGGCCATACGTGACTTCCTCTGACCCCATACAAAATTAGCAATCATATTGTGCACTTTCTTGAACCACTTAAATGGTATCCCGATATTCAACATATTCAGGGGGTAAAACAATCTGGGAAATATGTTCATTTTAACGAGATTCACTCTCCCCCATAAGGAGATTGGGAGTTTCACCCATCTTTCCAAATCTAACGCAATGGTCCTTAATAACAAGTCGAAATTCAACTGAAAAGTCTTGAAATCCCCCCTAGCTACGTTGAGGCCCAGATACCTGATGAAATTCGATTTCAGGACAATCCTAGCTCCACCACTCATGCCTAAAAACAGAGCTATTAAGGGAAATACCACCGACTTGTCCAAATTTAATCTATAATTGGCCAAATTCCCAAACTGCTTGGTAACCTCCAACAGTGCTCGTATAGAAAGCACCGGTTGGATATATAAACCAACAGGTCATCCTGATATGCTGTAACCTTTATAGTATGATCTTTAATACTAATACCTTCTATTGCTTGATTAGCAACTACTGCTCTTATGAAGGGTTCCAAATATAAGTTAAAGAGGAGAGGGATAAGGGCATCCTTGCCTAGTGTAACAATATAAAGAAAAGGGTCAGAGACTGCTCCATTACAACCAACCCTTGCAGTGGAGCAGGAGTAAAGGGAGCTAATCCAGGTCCTAAAAAGCTCCGGAAACCCAAACCTCTCCATCGCCGTGAGTAAAAACCCCCAGTGTACCCTATCAAAGGCTTTCTCAGCATCCAGGGACAACAGGGCCATAGGCGCCCTGCTGTCCTCGGAGACCGAGAAAGCATGAGCCAAGGTCCTAACATGGTCTGCAGAAGATCTACCCCTCATAAAACCAACTTGTTCTGGACCAATGAGATCCGGAAGGACCAGACTGATCCTCTCAGCCAATAATTTGGCTAGGATTTTAATATCATAATTGAGCAACGATATAGGCCTATAACTCGAGGGCTGCTCCAAAGGTTTACCCTGTTTAGGGATCAGTACAATTAGTGCCTCAAATAAGGACTGATCTTGAACCTGCTGAGACAAGATGCACTGAAATAGATTCAGAAGCAAAGGGATAGAAGCTTAGCAAATTTTTATAAAAATTAGCCGACAGACCGTCGGACCGGCATTTTATCCAAAGGAGACTTTCTATCACCCTTTCGATTTCATTTTGAGTAATATCCCCCATTAGTTGCTCTTGTTGGGACTCAGATAGCCGAGGATGTCCAGCCCTTCAAAAGGAGAGCATCTCCTGTCTAGAAGGGGAACCCATTTTATCATAGAGACTTAAAATAATTTCTGAACTCAAGTACTATCTCCTGGGAAAGTCTTGATCAATCCATCCACCCGGAGCGAATCCCAGGAACAAAGGGTGATGACTCTATTTGCTTAACCCTCCTAGCTAGAAGTGACCAGCTTTCTCCCCTGGTCCTGATATTTTGCCTTAGTTTTGATTAGAGCCAGATCGCTTGCTCACCTAACAGTTTTAAATATAGGTCCTTCAACCTCACCAACTCTATCTTATCCTCCTCATCCACCAGCCCCTCTGCCCTACCTTCTATAAGTCTAATCCACGCCAAAAGCTCGGTAAGAACCCGAACTTGCTCCTTTTTCCTATAGGAAGACTGGGCAATCAAAATCCCCCTAATAAAGGCTTTAAATGCTCCCCAAACCATATCTGGTCTAACCTCAACCCCAACATTATTGGCTGTAAATTCAGCTATCAGTTCTGAAAAAAACTTGGTGACCCGCGGGTTACGTAGCAACTGATTGTTAGTTTTCCATCTATTTCCACACTTGGGTAAAGTTGATAGCAGGATGGAAACAACAACCACTGCATGGTCAGAAGGTGGTCCCGGCATAATTTCTGCCTCCAGTACCCCAGTAAGGAGGTCATTGGAGACAAAAATATAGTCTATACGGGATTCGGATCCATGCACTGCAGAAGTGAACGATACTGTCTATCTTGGGATGGGCACTCTCCACACATCTACCAGGCCATATTGATCCAGCACCTCACAAAGGCCACACGAGCAGGCGATAATCTCAACTTCCTACCCCAGACTTGTCCATAAGCGGATCTAAAGCCAAATTTAAGTCTCCACCTAAGATCATGGGTACCCGCACAAAGGGGCTAACATTCCTGAAAGCTTGATGAAAAACTCCTGAGAATCTATATTGGGGCCATAATCATCCAATACCACCTCCACGTTCTGGAGCATGCCCTTACCAACACAATTCTCCCATCCTCATCCTGAACAACCTGTAATGGGGACAAAGGGTACAGATCTGCCCACTAAAATCATTACACCCTTACTTGTGTATTGCCTTGTGAGGCAAAACTGATCCAATCTGTCTCGTCTCATAGTATTGACTCCAAATGGAGTAGATGTGTCTCCTGTAAGAATGCAATATTTGCCCTTAGGATCTCCAGGCGTTTCAAAGACAACACTGTTTAAGTTTCTGGCGTGCATCTTTTACGTTCCAGTGACCTTAAGGCCCCCATTCAATACCCATACACCTCTATTGTAGGCATTAGCTTGTGCACAGCCATATGATACACCCTATCTCCTATAATACAGACTTGTGCCCCCCTCCCCATACAAATAAAGCCAGTGAACCATACAGTATCTACCCAACCAGAACCCTCGTACCAACCTCCCCTCCCTGCCCTCTTGCCAAAACTTGAGTCTGATAAGTAAATCCTGGAATAACCCATCCCCCACTACCACACCCAACCACCCCACCTTACCCCTGCCAAGAATACCAACTATCTACCACAGATCCCACCACACCACCACCCTTCCACACTCCATTGGTCCGTGACATCAGCACACCATAGCTTTGCTCACCTCGCCCTGCCTCCCCTCTCATACCTAAATCCCCCATCTCCAGGTACTATCCCATCAAACAAATTCACCAGTAGCACCAAACAATAGGAACCGGTTCTCATGAAACCCCGAAAGCCCGAAACCACCAGACCGTCCCATACCCAACAGATATGAGAGCTAAAAATTAATGTCAAGATAAAGCTTTCAAGCCCGACATTTCATAAAGGCCATAGTAACAAAAGAGAGATAAGAAAGGAATACATAAGGCCATATAACATAAACCTCCCAACCCCCCCACATAAACAATCATAAGACCTTGGCCCCAAATGGTAAAATACAACTCTTAAAAAAATTCTACATAATGCACAGTACAACCATCACTCTATGGTGCTGCAAAATAAAATAAAAAAAAAGGGGGGAAGGGAACTGAAGCCCCTTCTGTTCCGTTCATTTGATGACTGCCGCACTTTCCGTAAGCCAAAAAACACAGGCCACAGTATAGTCCCCGCCGAAACCAAACTGAGAAGGCCCAAAGATGAGCCATGGGGTCAGCCGAAAACCATGTCCGCACAGCATAACGGTCCCTTTTAAAGTTCTCAGTTTATGATAATCCAAAACCGAGAAAGATAACATGACCCAACTGCATAGCATCCCTCTTCCAACAGAAATCCATGGCGAAGTTATCACATGCCAGAATCCATCCATCCCACTTCAGGGATCCTTAAATAGATTAGGTAGGGCTGCCCCTTAATGCTAACCGAGGCTCGCTGTCGTACTGCATCCACTTTTATCATGACTTGAAATTTGGCTAGTAGCCCATTTTAAATGCACCCCACTGCAATAAGCCTATTAATCAAGGGATTAAAGGTTGCTCTTCTCTGTCTGACCGTCACCGGAATGTCCTGCGCAACCCTTATCTTGGCACCTTCCCAGTAGAGATCTTTGTTCTCCCTTGCTTTAGTTAATAAAAGTTGTTGTTCCAAATAATTGAGGAAATGGAAAATCAAAGGACGAGGTGGCGCAGAGTTAGGAGGGCATTGGCCTTAAGGCCCGATGGAGCCCTCGATTATGTAGGTCGGCCCATAAGGGAAGGGCCTATCATCTTCCACAAACTTCTGTACAAATTTTACTGGTCTGGGCCTTCTTCTTTTTCAGGTAGCCCCAAGATCACAGCATTGTTGTGGCGAGACCTCCCTTCAAAGTCCTCAACTTTGGCCTCCAACTTAGCAATCCTTTGCCTACAATTAACAGTCCCTTCGTCCATCTTGTCTATGTGCCCTTCCAGGGATTTAATTCTTGTTTCACTGTCAGACACTCTCTTGGCAATGTCCTCCATCGTACTAGACAAGCGCTTTATGTCCATGGCCAGTTCCTTAATCTCTGATTTAAATGGTCTGAACTCCTCGAGGAATCTTGAGAGGGTCAGTATTTCGTAATCCGACTCCTCTTTCACTGCACCCTGCGGCTGTTGTCCAACTGAGGCCCTTGCTTTTTCCGGGGCCTTTTCTGGAGAAACCGGAGGTGTGCCTCAGGGATTTTTTCGCATTTCCTCCTCCATGCGGCACAAAACAGCTCTTGGCAAGGTCCTGAGGCTGTTAAATAACAGGAAACTTTCGGAAACCGTCCGATACCCACACGGTGCTGCGATAAAGAGAGGAGGCAAACGGAGCTAACCGGGAACGCTGCTACCCCGTGCTCCGCATCACGTGACTCCGTCGATGTTGTGGATGTTGATGGTGATAACAACTCAGATGGTGGTGGCTGGTAAATACTGTGTGGGACAGAGTCTTTCTGCACCAAAAAGGAAACTTTTACAGACTGTGATGACTTTGGTTGTCTCTCTCCTTTCTCGATCTACTACCTTGGACTATATACCCCCCAAAACTTTCACCATTTCATGGCAAACTGCTTTGTAGCTAGGGTCTAAACTAAAGTCAACAAGTTTTAAATGCAGGGCAATTTTAACATCAGTGGGAAGAGGCCCAAATTTGGCATAAAAGGGACACTGTCATGTCACTCCTTTCTGTATCATATTATTTATAGTTAAAGTGCAAACATATATTTTTGGATTTACCTTCTGTGACTTTGTGGTGCATCAGTATGGGCTGGGACTGGGGGCAGTCTGTTTTTCAATTTTAAAGAGGACAAAACAATGAGTTCTAATTGGTAGCTGTTTATTATTTTTTCAATTACAGAAATGTTAGCCATAAAACAAAATAGATGCTAGTACATGGGTGATGGCTGGGAGACTGGGTTTTAACATGGGTGAGGGATGGAGAAGGGTGACATGAATGGTAGTTCATGACTAAGTGTGGGGGTAGTTTAAACATTTAGGTGAGGGAGGAGGGTGGAATACATGCTTGAGGGGGGTGAGGGTTGTGGGTTGGTTTTAACATGGGTGTAAGGGTGGTATGGGTGCTACTGCACAGATGAGGGTGGTGGAAGAAAAGTGGAATGGGTGATGGGGTGAATGGTGGGTGTTGTTTTAGTCCTTTCGTTTACAGATTCGTGATCGGCTGGGGATGGTGAGGAAAAAGATGATGACAGACCGAACCTACTATACATAATATATATATATATATATATATATATATATTTTTTTTTCATTAAATACATTGCAAACTGCTGCCACCTAGACAATTGTCCTGTCCCCTTTAAAAAGAATAAAGAAACAGAAATAAAAGAAAATTTGCATCAGCAGTTTTCACAGAATGTGACCTATCATAAAGTGCTTTTGCTTTACAAGTAGTGATAATTTGATACATAATGGGATTGACAGACACTGTCCCTTAAACATCCACATGCCAACTGCTGCAGCTACATTAAATGTTCCATAAGTTAGTATGTGGTGAGAACCACTTTTATATTGGCTTGCGCGCGATCATGAAACATCTGCCACAGTGCAAGTCTTGGGGCGTGACTGCTGTTGGGCGAATACAGGCACGCATCCAGTAGGTCGTCTCTCATTCCCCAATCAGCCAGCATGGCTCACCACACCATGCATACATAATGGGCCAGCACATCAAAACCAAAGGACTGCTGCAATCATCATATGCAGCAGTCAGTTGCTTGATGTGTTCGCTCGATTATAGCCTATGTGGTTAGTGGCGGGCAGCTGCCTCACCTATGTCGACAGCAGGGGTTGCCCAATCCCCTGTTGTCAACCCCCTGTGTTTGTGTGTGTCAGCAGGGAGCCCTCCCGTCGCATCCCGCAAATGTGGAATGCAGGGAGTGCCCAATCCTCAGCTTGCCCCACTTGCATTTGCATGCCGATGGGGAGCCTCCCCGTTGGCATCACCCCCAACTGTTGGAATGCTGGGGGGTGACCAATCCCCGGCAGCATTAACCCCCATGTTGTAAAGCCGACGTAGGGTGCCCAATCCCCAGTCGGCTACTGACCCCCAAAGCCTAATTTAGGTGGCACGCTGGGAGCCTCACCCCCAGCGTACAAAATGCCCTGCAGTGCTAAACTGTCCCGCAACATTTCTTTTTTTTTTTCCCTAGAAAACGAAAACCGTCCCTCGTAGTCTAGGGGTCCCCTCCTCTCCTCACCCGCACTCCACCTGTGCACCCTGCCTCCTCACCCCCCAATCCATACTTACCTCCGGACTCTGGGCGGCGACGTCTTCAGTGGACCGGGAACACGCTCTGCACTCTTCAAAGCCGACCGCGAACTGAGGAAATGCTGGTAAGCTGTATAATGCAATGAATAGTGTTTTTCAACTTTGCTTAATATCTCAGGCATTTCTTGGAATTTTGGCACAATTTTCAACATGGGGTTTTGGGCCCCTCCTCATGAATTCTATCACTGTCATGGCATTAATTGGCCTCAAAGGTGATTTGCAGTCACTGTGAAATCACCTTCGGGACCATTAATGAAATGACAGTGCCAATGTTCATGAGGTGGCCTCTCAAAAAGCCTATGTTCCAAATTTGGTGGAAAAAATGCAACAAATGCCTGTTTTACGAGTGTGCATTGCGCAGTTCCTACGCAGGCTTGTAATTTCGCGCAGTCGCAATATTTTAATGTTGGATTTTCAGCATTGGCATTTTTGTGCACCTCCTTGCGAACAGTACAGCTGTCATTTTCCACATCCTGCCCAAAATGTGTTTCCCACTTCCGCGACATAATCAGCAGTCGCTGTGGGAATTCAATGTTTGGACCAGATTATGAAAATGACAGTGACACAGTTCATGAGCAGAGCTCCTAGAATGTCTATGTTGAAAATTTGGAGCTGATACCCATAAAATGACTGTGTTACGGCGTGCATTGCAGATTACGCGCACCTTCATACCGTCGTGCATTTGTGATATTTTCACTCTGTATTTTCACCATTGCCATTTTCCACACCTCTTGATGAACAGTACAGCTGTCAATTCCACATATCCTGCCCAAAATGTGTTTCCGCACTTCGGCACAGAATAGCGTGGTCGCTATCGAAATCACTTCTTGGGACACTTTGAGGAAATGACAGTGACACTGTACATGAGCAGACGTGCTAAAATGCCTATGTTGAAAATTTGGTGCCGAACGCCCATAAACTGGCAGTGCTGTGAGCGTGCCTTGCATATTTCCCACGCACCCTTGCAACTCTGCAAATTCTGTATATTTGTATGCCACATTTTCAGCACTGGCATTTTATTACACCTCCTTATGAACTGTGCAGCTGTCATTTTTCACATCCTGCCCAGCATGTTTTCCCGCACTGCACTAACAAACACCCAAAGGGATACCTTAATGCCTCTCACTCTCTGCAGTGTGGGGTTGGGTTGGCATCAGTTCAATACTTGACTGCCACTCCTATGCTGCATCTCTCTAACTCCTGCACTGCCAATGGCAGCAAGACAACATTCGGCATTGACAAATGCTTGTTTATTTATGTGACTGAAATACAGATTTTATTGACGTATCAGCTGCAAAAATGCATCATCTTAGAAAGTTGTATGTATTACTTCAATTTGCCAACAAGAATGTTGGTATATGTATGCATTATCTTAGAAAACTGCATGCATTTTTTGCAAGCAACAATGACTGCCATATTTTTTTTATTCAAATGTCTTGACTGACTACGTTATGACATAATATGTTCTGCAACAGTTCCACGTGCTGCTGCTGCAGTACCTTGGCTTGACTTTGTTATAAAGCTTTCTTTAAACATAGCAACTTGATTTACTCATTTAAACAAAAGCAGCAAATAGCTGAGATTAGGTAATATCAGTTATTTTTCTCATAATTCATGATGACAGTATATATAACTGAGTACATAAATGGCTAATGTGCTCTTTTTTCACTAAGGAACTATGATGCAGCTGCAGCAGGAAAACTTTTTAACATATGGGTGGGTGGGCGGGCCTGTTATGTATTAATTTGCTGGCTTTAGCAAACAGAAGAAACCATAGATAAACCTAGTTGTATTCCTATCAGTGTCACACATGATAATTTCTCTCCCCCTTATATTGAACAGTTTTTCCTTTACATGTATTTAATTGCTATCTTCATTACTGGCAGCACAATAAAAAAATAGGACTCGAGTTCTAAAAAGTTCTAAAAAAGATTAGAACCCTAGAACTTTTTCAAAAGTTCTAGACTAGAACTAGAACCCAGAACTTCAGAGGGTTCTGACAGCCCTAGTCAGGACACAACCAGTGTCAGCACAGTCTGCGTAATGAAAGGTCCACTGTCAGTTCTGTCTGGATCAGGACCAGTCCAGTGTCAGCACAGTCTGGATAAGAACAGTTCCAATGTCAGAACTGTCTGGGTCATGGTAGGTATGGTGTCTACACTTGAGTGAATGGGTTAGAAACCAACTTTCATATGCATCATCTGTAGATACAGAGCCACAACCAGAATCAGTACAGCTGTGCACAGTATCAGCAGAACCTGCACAGTCCAGATCAGTACCACTAACCTTCCTCATTCAGCACTACTCAACCTGAGTTCACTGCAGAAACTGAGTCCCATCTGGGCTGGATTTCCTGCTACCTTTCCCCTTCCCTTCCCTTTCTGTAGGCAGTATAGCATAGTGGTTAAGGGCACTGAGCTGCAAATCTGGATGCCTGGGTGGGTTTGAATCCCATCAGCCCCCACTCGCACACTGTGTGACTCTGAGCAAATCATTTAACTTTCTTGTGCTCCCAGGTCATTCCTGGAAACAAGCTTGGGCTTAGTATGCCTTTCTTGTTTAAACAATTTTCCTTCCTTCCCCTTCCCATCACAATGCTTTTTCTGCCAAGGTCTGCATCTTTGTTTTTGAAACAGATTTGCCAAAACTACACAACAGGTGTGGCATATGAGACTCTCAGGATAGGATTTTTTTTTTATGTTGTGGGAACTTTGTGCCTGTGTAAAAGCTTTGTTATGCATGCAATACAGTACAGCTTTAAAATAAATTACTTTCTGTCAGGCAAGTACTGTTGGCTCAGCAGTGTGTACTGTACTGTATGTGCAAACAGTAAGTGTGTGTCTTTATTGCTCATACTCACACATACACATATACATGCACGCACTCTCACTCGTTCACTCACATTATTCCCTGGTTGGCTGTGGATACATTAGTATTCAACTCTTGTCCTTACCAGCTTCACAAACCCATCGCCAGTGCAGCATCAAAAGGAAAAAAAAAACAGAAAGGAGAGAGAGAGAGAGAGACAGAAGGCTGCTTGCCTGCCTTTTACACGCACCTCGAAACCCTTGTTTCTAATGAGCTTTCACTAATTAGCAATATTCTTAATTATAATCTAACAGAGTCAGAGCTTGCACCTTGTGACTGATAGCGAGAGGTGATTAAAATTCAGTGCTTAGGGAAGCAGGAAAGAAAGAAGGGAGTGAAAGACTGCTGGTTCCTCTCAATTCTGTCTCTGCAGTAGAATCCCTTCTCTGGGTTCTAATGGCTGTTCAAGGGGAGCACCTGCACAGAGGCTGGCAGTGAACAGAGGACAGCATATGCAACAGAGGTTGAATTCAAGGGCAGTGCATGCATCCCCAAAGGAAGGAGAATCAATGACTGCTCCGTGGAACTGGGAATGAGAGAAGGCTACTTTTCTGTAAGTAAAAGCCTCTTGGGAATGCTTGCTCTTGTCTGGGTTCAGTTTATTTTTTTGGGGGTGGGAGCGCTGGTCTGTTGCGTAATAGTTTTGAACATGGTATGACTGGAATTCATTAATGACCCAACTACCACTTCACTGCCTCTCATCAACTGCATTACCTTTGCTTTGCTTCTTATAAACCACAAGGTGCAGTAGGATACCCCATCTCCTAAATGTGCATGGCAATGTGTGTAAGGGACTAATAACTCTCCAACTTGAGACATCTAATGGAAAGAAGTAGCAGATCTGGAATATTCAGGAGTAGAAACAACATCAGACTCTCTGCTTAACTCTGTGCAATAGGTGAACTTTGAGTAATGTTTGCAACCTAAGGACCAAAACTGAGTTTGACTGGGTAAGGAAACATGCTCCCTTTAGATGAACGATGCTCAGATAGCACGCAGCAGTCACCTAGGACCCTGGGATAGTGCCTTTTGTAGACACATAGAACAATCTAACATGTCACTGAGGTTATATGCTCGATTTGAAGTGGGGGGTTGCAGGTCAAGTCCCCCAGTATGCAAATTTTGAATTTCGGGACATTCTATTGTTTCTTACTGAAGACATTCAAGTGAAACCAGGTTATCTGCCCCTGATACATCTGTTCCTGCTACTTTTGCTGCTTGAAATATGATCTTTTGCTTGTGACATCAGAATCATTTCCATGGCAACAGGCTGTGATGTCCTATGCAGGGAATCATGACTTCCTGGCAGAACTAAATGATGGTAACATATGAAGTCTAAAGGTTAAAAAGATCTTGTTTTAATAAAAATATTCTTCAGTAATAAAAAAGGAATGTTAAGAAATTCAAGTGTTTGAGGAATTTTATATACTGTAACTAAGTTTTTCTATTGCCAACTGTGGCTCTGCCTTAAACTGGACAATTTCTATATGGATTTAGGGTGTTATGGGAGAAGAATAATAAAACTGCTTTGCATTGCTCAGTTGTGAAATTGCATTTTTGTAAGTTATATTTTTTTTATCTTGTGGTAAACCCTGTAAACCACTAACATTTCTCTGGGAGTACAAATAAGAGGGCCTTAAGTCTGCTACCTCCACAAGTAACATTTAGCAGCTACAGGGAACCCACATGCCTGAGGGAAAAGCCACTCCCCCTACTGTGAAAAACTAAAGAGGAGTTTTCAGGAAGGTTGGTCTGATTTTACCACTCCTTACCCAGATGTTAACTACAAAGTAATAAGGTCTTGCTTTTGTAATAGAAGCAGAGAGGGGAATGACTGGTATTGAGGAAGGAGGTGGGGCATAGAGAAACAGCTGGCATGATGGTAGGGTTTTGCATAGGCATGGCCAGAGAATCTGAAAAAATGGAAAAAAAAGAAGTGGAGTATAATTGCCAGTGGGTCCAAGATGTACAACTATGAGGCTGTGTACTAATAAAGGTGGTACATAAAAAGATCTGCAAATGCCTGCCAATGTCCACAGAAATAGTCTTCCTAAACTTACAGACGTAATGCAGCTTGTTCAAAATGTTGTTTTCATATTAGTTCTTCATACAACTATGTGTGTATGCATGCCTGCCTCTGAAATTACATTTGCCAGACCTAAACGGTCAAAATCTGGTCTGCTCCAATCCCCCTGAAGTACCACCCTCTGCCTTTTCTTGTGATTATGAGCAACCCAACCAGTGCAACAAGCCTGTCTCAGTGCAGCAGAGCATGAAATTAGAACTGTTGTGTCTTGGACTCTGAGAAAACAAAATGCTGTGCAAATCAATTCTATGTCTGTACGGGTAAGGTTAAATAGTGGTCAGCTGGTATTAGACACATGTTTCTGGGCTAGTCCTGCAGAGACTGTGACTAGTTCTGCTGGCCCCAGCCAAAGAAAGGTTAGATTAAGCTCGAGGTTGGTGTGGAGTTACACACAGCAGTCAGTCACTTGCTGTATCAAATCATAATGATGGAGCATGCCCAATCATGTCCCACTGCAATGAGCAGCCACCAGGGCTAGCAGACACTGCCATTTCTCTACTCTCCCAGATAGTACCCAATTGCCTGCTAAGAAGTCTCCAGAAGGTGTTCAAAAGAGCTTTGCAAGTTCTACATCAGCCAATGGGGCCCCCTGATAAATCACATTTCAGATTTGGCAGTCAGTGGCTGTCATAGCCTCAACACAAAGCCTGGTGGCATTTGTCCCTGTCAGCAGCAGAGAATGATGGATCAGTGTGAAACACTTTAGCTTTCCATACACAAACACAGTTACATTAAGTTAATACCCCAGGCCTGGACCTTCAGCCACAGAGGTGGTAGTCATGTCTTTCCCACACAAAGCACCAAGCACTACACATTCAATTGTGTCTAGGAAGCTGGGAATGTACTTCTATGTAACCATACTGTGCTGCAGAGAATGCAGGGGATACTTTGTGGCCTGCTCTTCACCCAACAACATTGCCAGAGGCAATTCAGCTTGTGCTATGGTTGCAGTGCTCTGCTGATCTCCAAATGTATTGTTCTTCTCCAGCAGGAGTCCCTAGATGTTTGTTTTCCAAGCACAAGAAGCACAGCTCAGTCAGTGAAACTGACAGAGCACTTAGTGTCACTAACTTAAAAACAAGTTTGTCACCGATAGACTTTGGTCCTTTTCAGACAAGGTCCAGTAGCTGTCAGTACATGAGTAAAACAGGGACCTGCAGGGCCCAATCTGTAATTTGTCTCAGACTCAAATGGATACATACATGCTACCCTTATTGTAAGGCTCTCTCATATATTGCTATTTCCTGTGGCTCCCAGTTGTGCTTTTCCTGCTATATTGCATTAGGACCTTAAGATATGTATTTGTCAGAGATGATCAGCTTAAGTGTAAAACCCTTGGCTCCAGGAAGAAGTGGGGGTCAGTAAGGGTCAAAGGTATTGACAGCTCTGGTACATCTAAGAAAGCCACAAAATCCTGTGCATGCAAGTTTGCACTGTAAGAAGAGTAGAGAGTAAAACAAATAGATTTTTCACCAGTCTTGTGGTTATTGGGGCTTTTAGCTGATATCTTCCACATAATTGACACAAAGAGTGCACTAGCTTTTTATGACATCTGGGGCCCCATTCTCAGTCGCTACCAGAAGAGTCAAGAATCAGGTTTGTTTTGGTCACACTGTTGTGCCCCAAAACTAGTAGCACTATGCACAAGAATGTCACATACTGCATCACAGAAGAGTCCCTCCTGTAACATAGGAATTATGCAAATTTGAAATACTGCTGTTTTTAGGAGCAAATGGGATTTGAACCCACCAACAGGCTAGATGGTGCCTGTGACCTGATCACAGCCTGGCTGTGCACCAGGTACATGGTGTAATATCATCTTGCAATGCTACAACAGAGTTAGACCAATGGGCATCCCACACAGTAGTTCCCCCCCATACAAAGGTCAGCCATGAATAATGGACCTTGGTGTTCCAGTTATTTCATCCCTCAATGACCCATCAGCAATGACCCTGGTACTCCACTGGACTCCAATCTATTCCTATAGTCATGTGGACCCTGTTGGTCCAATGTTCCAAAATATGTGGTGTTTTAGTGGTATCCTTCCAGTCATTGGCTCTCTGCTGGGCTTCTGTACCTGATTAAATTGCTGTGTCTGATGTCACCACCCCTGACTCTGATTTTACCTTTAAAGGCTGCCATGACCTTGTAAAACAGTCATGTGGTCCATCTGGCAACCCCTCCTCCTACTTTATGATGTACTCTCAAATATATTTAGATCCCAATTCAGCATAGCACAGAGGAATCAGCATGTCAGTGGTGGAACTATGTGATTACAATGGCTACTTAGCACTGCTGATTGCAACTAAGAATGGGGCCTCTGGAAATTTAAACATTACAGGTATACCCTTCTGTAAAAAATTGCATCAGAGAGTGGGCATGAAGACATTACAGGCCTTAACATTTTTCTGCTTACCAATGGAATCACAAGGTATGGTACCTTGGGTAGTAAAGTGAGCAGGAAATCCTTATAAATTGGCATGTAGTTTTGAAGCATGCTTATTCCCTTCTTTATGAAGCAGGGGAAGGGACATGATGAACCTAGAGTACCTTCAGACCTTGAACCACTACGTTACTTTCTATGCCATTGTTTCTATGTTAAATTAGACTATTTGGAAAATGAAATAAGTGAGACATTTGGTTATCTGGAAGTTGTTTTCCTATTCAAACTGTCTCCATCTTTATTTTATCTCCATAATCTCATTCTTCCGGTGGCTTACTGAGTTGCCCCTGAAAGGCTTTGATCAGGGATTGTTATTGCTCACAAAGTCCTGAAGCTTATTGGTCAGGGATTGCAATTGCTCACCTCTGCCATCTTTACTAACCTTGCTTAAACATTCAACACTGTTTCTAAAACCCATTCTAAATGAAAAGCTGGCTTACTTACTTGACAGACACTAATTAGTTCAATTAGGTGATGCCCTCCCCCATCTTCTAGGTAAATCCAAGGGCTCCATAACAGCCACTATCCAGTTTTCAAGTTCCTCTAAAACCTTCCCTCCAACTGTTTTTATGCACATGTTTACAAGTATGCAACTGATACTGTCCTTCTTGCTTCCAGAGTCTCAGCCTCAAAGCTGGAATGTACTTTGCAGCAGGATTTTGATAATTAGAAAGGCTTTGCCTGGAGTTCAGTGGTTAAGCAGCCAGCCACTCCCACTTCCTGAGCTATATAAGCAGTTCCTCCCAGCCTCACTGTGAAGCATTTTTTCTTTGTGGCTGAAGGCTCTGTCGGTTTGTCCTCTGAGCTGGTTAGGCCTCCCTGGCTGGCTGGGACCTGCCCTCCCCATCTCCTGCTTGTCTCTGCTGGACTTCTGTGTTTATTTTCCTGTTACTGGCTTGTATTTTTCCTTCGGCTGTGTGTTCTTCCTTTCTTTTTTTTTTGGGGGGGGCTTTTCTAAGCTCCCAGCATACTGCTACTTCAGAGCTCATACTGCTTGCTTTCAGTTACTCACAACTCTTAAATTACTTGCACTGCAACTGCAAACCTGATCTGTGTGTTTCAGTTCAACTATAGCTGTTCCATGTGGCTTACTCTATTACTTTCAGCTGACTCAGATTTATTTGAACCTAGCTATACAGCCCACTCATGCTTGTTCTAATTACCTCATTGCAGCAGTCTCATTGCACTGCCTGGTGACAGTGCTTTAATAGCATTATGCCTCCTTTTATTTATTGCAGTTACAACTCAGTGTACTCATTTGTTTTACTACTGCTGCACAGGCCTAATTGCTTCCTGCTACTGCTTTGTTTACTCCCATTGCTATTGCACATTGTTTTACTCTGAGGTTAGCTAAAGCTCCTGCTGAGGCTATTAAATTAGCTTTTATATCTGCATGTGGTTCTTGGCCCTTCCATCGCTTCCTTGTTTGTCCTACGGAGGGGACAGTGAGGTGTTTGGAGGGTCGTGGCCTATGTGGCTAATTAATTCTGTTCTAAATCCTGTCTTCACCACCAAAAATCCTCAGAGTTTGTCACCTTGATTTGGCTTTGAACTGTCTGACTGGCTTGCCCCACTATTCAGCGCTATTTGCCCTACTTTATGCAGACCTGCGTGCAGGTCCAATTACTTCTCTGTTTACTGACCTACGTGTGGTCCAGACTTGCTTACGCAACCGTTGCTCGTTGCTTATGCAAACCATTGCTTCTTGCCTACTGCCATCCCCATGGCTTCAGCCTGAGATTCTACTGCACTCAATCTGCATTCGACCTTGCAAGGTCTCAGCACTCAATGCTCATTATGATCTCAGCATGCCGTGCTCATTCAGCTTACTAGCTTGTCAACTCTCAATCAATTTCTGGGGCATGCCAGCCATTCTATTCTGGTGCAGGGTTCCTGCAGCCGACGGTCTCACTCTGCATTTAGTCCACATCTCGAGTATGTCCCACTTGGGGCAGGATCCTTTACACCTGGCCCATAGCTAGGAATGTCCTCACCCCAGGCTTGGCTTTAGCTGCCTGCTACACAACAGCAGCTCCTGGTGTAGAATTTAAGACTTGCGATGAAGGGTGGTTACAATGATCTTCTTTGCCTCTAGTGTTCCACAATAACAGTTAGCCATTGACTTTAGTGATTTCCCTAGCAAGGCACCTTCACCACATTATCCCTATAATTGCCTCTGGTTCACCTGGTTTGATTTAGGGCAGGTAGGCCAGGTGAGTGCCTCAGCAGTTGTTGCTCTCCTCCTGTGCCTTGGATGCACATATTGTTGCAGAGTTTTCCCACAACCTTCCATGGCATTCTCACTAGAGGGTTTCAGTGAAAGTCTTCCTCCAAATTGAAATATTTTCCACCTCCCTTTAATTGGGTTTTCCAAATTGCAGCTGCAGAGCAGTCACTAATTAAACTATCCCAAGCCCCGGTGGGAAGGCACCTAGGCCTTGGATCCCCTGAGATTTCCTCCTCATAGGGTTTTTTCTCATTCCTCTATTTCCTCAGGTCATAACACTTAGCATATTTGTTTCTCCTAGTTTCTTTAGGTAGGTTCTGTTGTTGGATGGAGGTGGAGGATGTCCTGCCATTCCTTCTCTCCTTAGGGGATCCACTAATCTCAATGCAATCCGTCAGTATCATGCTACACAAGCCTGGGTTTTCATTACATTATCCAACTGAGCATCTCATTGCATTATCAAACTGCCTATTCTTCTCCACTACTACATTACAGTTACTGCTCCTTTGTCACAGTTACTGCCTGCTTTTATGATTCGTGTTGCCTCCTTTTTGGGGATGATGCTACATTTAATTTGGGGATTCCTAAGGTACCCTTAGCCACAGGAATCATCCTGTGGCACCTCTAGGGGTGGAGCCCTCTCCAAGAGTTCCTTGCCTTCGTACCCCTACAGGGTGGTAGTTCCTCTGGAATAGAGAGTGTGAACAGTCAAAACCAAATTAACACAGTTGTACAAGCATAACACTATACTGGCTGCATAGGTCAGTAAATTGGAAAGGCTTTGCCTGGAGTTCAGTGGCCAAGCAGCCAGCCACTCCCACTTCCTGAGCTACATAAGCAGTTCCTCCCAACCTCACTGTGAAGCATTTTTTCTTTGCTCTACCATCCTCCCCTCCTCCTCCAATGGCAGAAATCTCTCCTTAGGGGGATTCCTAAGGTACCTTTAGCCACAGGAATTGTCCCATGGCACCTCTCAGGGTGGAACCCTCTCCAAGAGTTCCTTGCCTTTGTACCCCTACAGGATGGTAATTCCTCTGGAATGGAGAGTGCAAATGGCCAAAACCAAACTAACACAGTTGCACAAGTATAACACTATACTGGCTGCGTAAGTCAGTGAACATCTAATGCTGGTCACTGTCCAAACAACAGTTGCTTAATGCCAAGAACACAGTCTTGACTACTTTGTCAGCACACAGGTGCTCACTGGGTTCCACAGACCTCATGTCTTCATGACTCTCAATGGTTACTCCTTGAAGAAGTCTCCCACTTAAAGTAACTTAGTGTGTATCATGATTAAAACCAAATTTCTCCACCAACAAAGGCTCAATCAACAAAAAGCATCTTCCCAAGCCTGGTGCTCTGTACCACCATACAAGCTGCCATGCACTCTTGTTCTGCCATGGGACTGTCCTCAATATGATCTTACAGATGTTTGACTGTGCAAACATTGTGAATAGTGCCACCATAATGCCCATTTTAGACAGACGGGACCCTCTTCTTTACCACCATTTCCCATTTTGCCATCAGCTGCCTGCCCCATATCCATTACTGCTCCCTCTATTCAAACCACTCATTTACCTCCCTGGAAAACAGTGCATCTTCAACTATGTGTCCCTTCTCTCTAAATTTTGGTTTGACTCTTTTCCCTTCTACCATTCCTCCCTCTGCTCCCTTCTAAACTCCTCCTCTCTCCCTTACGCTTACTCCCGCCACTGACTCCCACTCTTACTGCATCCCTTGCTTCATGGCCTATGTAGACCAAAAAGCCCTCTCTTTCCCCTGTCTTTGCTTTAAAATAATCTTCTCTTCTCCTCCTCTATGCTTCTTTCTCTCAAATATCACATTCATATTCACACTGCAGCACTGTTGTTTTGAGAGGTTTTGTTCGTGACATAATGACCCGCATGCCAACCTGATTTAAAGACAGACCAAATGTTGGGCAAGACATGGGATAATCGATTACTCTTACAATTAATGCCAAGGCATCTTTAACATTCTCCTGAACAGCCTGAAGAAATAAGCATTACAGACCTCAGTTGAACATCTTATCTTAAGTATGGCATAACAACAGACCTATACCCACTTACTGCTGCACTACAGGGTCACTACTGGGTATTAGTCAAAGTCCTTGGTGTTGAACTATAACCCAGTTTAGAATTCACAATCAGACCTCAAGATGAGAGTGCAAACTATTGATCCACAGGCACTGCTACTGGTGTTGTATATCCCAAAACACTACTTTGAAGTCCAATTGGAATTAACAGTTTGGAGGGTCTGTGATTTATCCCCAGTATCAAGAACTATAACATTGGGAACAGAGCACAGCACCTCATTTGCATGCCATACTATAACAACAGAGAGCATCTGAAACCAGTGATGAGTGATGAATGTCTTGTGTAAAATACCATGCATATAAATCTTGTGTTTAAAAAAAAATGTGCATAACTTGCAGTAAGTTTTTTATCACATTTATCATCAGTGTGTGTTTTTTTTTCCCTGGAGCCCTGTTACTTCTCTGCTATATGAGCCCTTTGTCCAGGTCACCTCACCACATTAAATTAGAATATGTTTTCATGTTGTTTCTGTTCTGAAAACAGTCACCATCAATGGGCATTTCATCATGTGCTGCAACATATTTACTTTGAGGACAGAATGGGACCATTCTCCCCTGGCTCTATTACTATACTGGACACTTTACTGATATATAAACACTTATATTTATTATTAGCTACTGTACTGATTCTTGACTACTAATACTTGAGTCTATAATATTTTCCTACTATTTTGAACAACCATTCTCAGCATTGGATGCATTACTAATACCTGAGCACAAATACTCTGCACAACATATTATGCTCACACTACAGAACAAACACCCAGAATTATATGTCAATAACACTCAAGCACTATTACTAATCAGCATTTGATTCTTTTCTAAGGGCCCAGTCCAGAGAAGTTCACATAGGACTTCTAAACTGCTGTACTGGTGCATAGTGAGGCTGATGGTGTGCAGTGGTCCCAATAGGCATATACAGAGACCTCTGCTCATCCCCAATCCCCAGTGCCCCTCCCATGAAGGACTGCCCAAACCATGCTACTATAGGCAGCTGGATCAGGGATGGGCTTTGGATTATCATCTGCTGTACCCACATAATCTTTTGTATTAGGAAGAACATGGTGAGAGTGCTAGAGAGGGGATAGAGAGCAGGAATAACAACTGTCTACCCTCCAGGCAAGTGTTCTCAGACCCTCCCTGGACCTTCTGGGAGCCCACATGCCATTAGTCTGCCAAGTTTGCATGGAGGGCTTGATGTTCCATAATTGTCTTTAAAAACAGATTGCTTTAAGAACAGCATATGGAAATCATTTTATCCGTACTATCTCCAAATGCCCTGGTTTACACAGAGCAGAAGATTCAGTCAATCACCAGACCAGGCATTCAGTTGGACTGGCTGTGCCCCCGGCACAACATTATCTGCTTTATTCAAGCATAGTACTCAGTACCAGGTGCTTTAAAATGCTTAAATGCTAATATTTATCAATAGTGACTTACACATGGATGAGTATTAAAATGCTTAGTACTGAGTAGTTGTGCATTAATATTCACCACTGGGTGCATTCATAGTTTAAGAAGTAGGCAATGCTTTTCTAATGCAAAAACAGTAATACTCAGCATTTGATTCTGTACTAATACTTCAACACTAATTACCCCAACTAAGTTGTTTACTAGTAGTGGCAGTAGATGATATTTATATTGAACTCAGGACTAGAGGGCATGGGATGAAGTTGGAGGGAGGACGATTCAGAGGAAACATGAGAAAGAATTTCTTCACTGAACGGGTGGTGGACAAGTGGAACACCCTGCCAGAGGAAGTGGTGGGGGCTGAAACAATCACGGGATTTAAGAATGCATGGGATAGACATAAAGGAATTCTAGAGGTCAGGGGTAAGGGGAAATAGACTTCTAGGAAAACAAACTGAACTTACAAGCTCAAATGGGCAGACTAGGTGGGCCATAGGCCCTTATCTGCCGACACTGTCTATGTATCTATGTATGTATCTATGTAACTCATCTCCACAGGATCTAGATGCCTTACAATATACAGTGAAGCAGCAGAGAGATAGAAAAACAAAAGCAATAGAATAAAACAGGAATTATACTTCCAAAATTATATTAGATGTATATTCAATCATTCAATAATTCTTGCACTGACCACTAAAAGTCAGCATAGAATATTTTATTAATACTCATGCATGGATGGACATGAACCCATAGAGGACATGCTCCACCACCACACAGTGCAGACCAGATGGACAGTAAGGCCTCCTTCAACAAGCATATTTCAATGTTTCTGTGTGCACCTATACTCTGCACTAGAGATGTTGCCAATGTATACATATTAATATCTGGCATTTTTATTTATTTTATTTAGTTTTTGTTAACTGGGTAAGTGCACTAGCCAGCAAGTGACTGTTTTCAGGCACGACCCGGGAGGTACAATTACAACACAACAAAGAGTACAGCCAGATTATTAAGACAACGAGTACAATAAATGCAGAGAGAAATACATATGGCAATGTAACATACATTAGTATACAAAAATATACTTTAGCACTTGATCATGGAACATACTCAAAAATGTGAATAGTAGAAGGCAGAAAATAAGAGAGGATAGGCATCAGTAGAAAAGACACAAGGAAGGGAAAACTGGCAAAAAGATGGGAGGGAGAGATTAAGTGGAAGGAGGTGCCATCAGATATGGCAACAGCAGGGTGAGGTACCAACCTGCGGCCGGGCCTGGAGACGAAAGGCAGGCGAAGAGAGAGGGTGGTGGGGGAGGCGGTGATAGGCGACAACAGCGGTAGGGGTAGGAAAGCACAGCCGGGCTGGTGGAACCGATAGACGGCAGGGCGAGAGTGAGGATGCCGTTGAGAGGGGGATAGAGGCGGAAGAGTTACGGCAATAGCGGCAAAAGTGTCAAAGTCAAGCCGAGCCAATGGAACCGAGAGACGGCAGGGCAGGGAAGGGGGGGTCGGTAGACGGTGGGAGTAGGCGGTAGTAGGTGGAGAGAGGTGACTCAGCACAGCCAGGAGGGTGGGGACTAAAGAGGGGCATGGATGAGGTAGGAACAGGTAAAGGTGAGTTTGGTGGGGAGTGGCAAAAGGGGGGAAGAGGATATAACAGAAGAAGGGGGGGAAGAGAGCAGCAGAGGGGTTAAGTGAGGAGAGGCTGTGAAGTGAAGATAGGAATGTCATGGAGTAGAATAGCAACTTACAATTGTCAACAGCTAACATTAGGTTTATAAACAAACAGGTTAAGGCAACATTAATAACAAGGCACAAAATAAAACATTAATTACAAGGCACAGTATAAAACACCATTTGGACAGGCAAAAGTGCTAGCAATGAGGAAACAGAACAAATGCAGTGGATCAGGTAGGGTCAAAGCAAACACATTTGTCCATAGTAGTGAGGAAAGTCCTGAGTTTGCTCTTAAAAGTCACATGAGTGGAGACATCCTTAGATCCTGAGGTAGTAGGTTCCATAGGTGGGGGCAGCATGATGGAAGGAGCCCATGCCCTTTTTAGTCCGACAAAAGGGGATGGATAGTAAGGTCTGATCAGCCGATCTAAGATTCCTTGTGGGAATGGCCGGCCTGAGGAGATCAGACAGGATAGCAGGCTTGGACATCCTTAGGATGGAATCAACTAAATTGTACAAGTGGTACTGCCTGGTAGAGGAAGGAGAGAGCCAACCAAGGTCCTGATATAAGAGACAATGATGCTGCAGTAAAGGTGCTTTGCTTGCATACCTGCACACATTATTGAAGGTAGTATCCCATAGTTGCAGTGAAGATTTGGTGGCCAAGGACAGGATGGGACACCCATAAGTAAGGGTTGGCAATAGAATGCCTCTGCCTATCGCCAATTTAGCAGCAGGGGTGAGTAGGTATTTGGTTCTATAGGCAGCCCCCAATTTGCAGTTAACTGTCTTGTAGGTTTCCTGTATAAGTGCTTTTAGGTCCAAGGTTTGATCCAGGTGGATGCCGAGGTAACGAAAGGAAGTGACAGTTTCAATAAGGTCCCCATCGATATCAGAGACAGAGATGGTCAGAGGACAGGATCTAAGCTTGTGATTGGAGCCAAACATCATAACTTTTGTTTTATTTGTATTTAAAACCAGGCGTTGAGAGTTCAACCAGTGTTGTACAGCACGAAAATCTGCAGTGAGGGCAGCATTTAGATCAAGACATTATCAGAGTGATAGTAAATTGCCAGGTCATCCGCCAAAAAGTGAGTGACCTGTGGTGACCAACTCAGGAAGTTTATTGACGAATAATGAGAATAGAAGAGGGCCAAGTATAGACCCCTGTGGGACCCCAATGTTGATAACAGCACTGTCTGACTGGATGAATTAAACTTAACAGCTTGTGTTCTGTTGGAGAGGTAGCTTTTGAACCAGGTAGTGACTGGGGGAGAGAAGCCCAAGGTACTGAGGGCAGATAGTAGCAGAGAATGGTCAACCAGATTGAAAGCTTTGGTTAAGTCAATGAATACTGCCCCTGTTAACTTTCCTCTATCCATATTGGTAACGATATCTAAAGTGAATTTTGCAAGTGCTGTCATGGTGCTGTGATGCTTTCTAAAACCATGTTGTGCTGAGCTTAATAAATTGAATTTCTCAAGGTATTCAGTGACTTGCATGGATACTACTTTTTCCAGGATTTTATTCAGAACAGACAAAATAGCAATAGCCCGGTAATTTGATATGTCATTTTTACTGCCTTTCTTAAATACAGGAGTGACTCTGGCTGCCTTCCAGACTTCAGGAACAAAGCCATTGGAGAGAGATAGGGTGAAGATGTGTGCCAGGGGGCCAGAGATGTAGTAAGAAGCCATTTTTAGTAGTCTTGGTTCTAGGCCATCTGAGCCAGTACTGGTGTTGTCAGTGAGTGACCTGAGCAGCTTTAGGACCTGATGCCTAGACACTTCCCTGAAATAGAAGGGGTTGGTTAAGTTTGGGGGTCCTTCAGATGCTGTGGGGTTAAACTGTGAAGCATAGGATTGTGATGGGAGGGAAGCTGTGTAGGCAGATAAGTCAGAAAATTGTTGATTAAAAGCATTAGCAATGGTAGTAGAATCATTACATTACATTACATAAGCATTAAATACTTTTGTAAAAATGTGAACAAATATTCACTACTGACATCTTTACTAGTAAATGAGTACTAAGAATCATAACTAGAAGACATTTATGGAATACTAAAACACTAATATATAGTTATGCAGTAACATAATAATTTAAAGAATGGAAATGACACTATTAGTGTTACACAAGGTCTGTCATGTTCATCGTCCCAATTCTGCAAAAGCAGAGATGAAAATATATACAGTATTCTGTTCAGACATGTATTCATTTATAAGAATCCCATGCCTATACCTCTCAACTGGTATAAATTTTACATATCACTATGATTTTCACACACAAATCTACCCTCACTCCGCAAAGGTTTATTGATGTTACTCGTAATGTTAAAGCTGTTTCTGGATGCACAAACTGTTAACACATGGAACTAAATTGATAGAATCATTCCTTAACATTAAACATATTGGACCCCTGTTTGTAGATATATTATTCTACAAAATAAGTAAGTGCCGCACATTCTGGCCATTTGCTCTGAGTTCTGAAGGCCAGTGCTATGCATTTTAATGCTGTGAGGTTAAGAGGTATTGCCTTACCCATTCTACTATGCATGTTATCCAGTTATCCCCTTGGTAAGTAGAACTGTGTCCAGGTTTACCTTGATGGCCTGTATTGTGTTAATATCCACTACCTCTGGTGGTAGGATAAAACTGATTAATAAGCAAATATCTGAGCAATAATTCTTAACACCGAATAATACTGAACTAATACTATAGTGTTAGCATTCCATTTACTTTATCATTAACATTCAGCTCTGTATACCTCTGCACTGATACTCCCTAATGGTTACCATACTTTACACATAGTCAAGCACGGATACTTCGCACTGGATAACTTACTAGTATATGAGCAAATGTAAATCCAAAAGACATTTTAGAAGTCCTTGGCCTCTTGAATGTTATCTGAATCAAATTTATTTAACCCCCTCCCTTCACCTCAACCACTGAGATATCCCCATGAGAGGCAAATCTAAGTTTTAATGGGGATTCCAGGGGCAAGTGCAGCAGACAAATGATTATCCCATCAGGGTACCTGCCATAGCTGGAACTTAACTTTCATTGAATTTTGCTCAGATTAGATTGTTTCTTCCAAATACTGTTGACACAGAGGTTTCTGTGCCCTTCATATGTGTTGTGTCAGTATTTTTAGTTGACTATTAGAGGTATTGACAGTTGTGCTTCCCAGTTAGTTGAAAATTTACCATTACATTCTAGAAAGGCTCCCCTAAGATCTAAAAGAATAAAACACAGTATAATGAAGTAAAGAAAATATCCTTCTAAAAAGAAAACAAAAATGACCTTTTACAAATCACCACAAACTCAACTAAAGTTCAACATAAAGTTTATTGCCTCTTAAAAAGTATTCCTTTCATTCTAATTCATAAGAGCAAAGACTCACCAATGGATATTTTACAAACTTTGGTGCACTTATACATGATACCAGCTCTGATGATAATACTCAGTTACTTGTTGTCAGTACTAGTGAGTCCCAATGGAACCAATAGTGCCTGAAAAAGTAGTTTTTTCCTGGAGATCAACAACACCTGGCTAGGAAGTGCTGATGGATGGAGGTGAAGCTTAGGACCATTAACCCCAGAGCACATGTTAAGATGATGCTAATGTCTAGCTGTGAGGGTGTGTTGAAGTTATAAATCTAGTTGCTTGTAATCATCTGCAGTGAGTGGAAACAATCAGCAATTTCTTGACACAGTTGTGCATTGCAGTGATATCAGCTATTCCAAAAGTTTCTAGGAGATGAATGCCCTGTATAGCACCCAATCATAAAGTGTGCCAGCTTTATAAATAATTAGGTAAGGAATAAAGTCTGACAAAGGTGAATTATGCTATGTTTAATATAGTGACTAGGTGGATTGTGGTCTCAAGGCTGAAGGGTGAGTGACGTCAACCATCAGCTGGTGCAATAACAAGCATACTACCTCTAATGGGATTACCTTATCCCATCTACAAAATGGGCAGTAATGTTCATATTTTAGCAGTGTGGTGGTTTTGGAATTTGCTGCTGTATCTTTAAATGGGCAGTTTTAGGACATTAGTGTAAATTTGCTATGCAGTGGAGATTAGGCTGCAGCTGGACTGCTTTACTAATTGGGTGAGTTTGCACTGCTGGGAGTGAGTTATGGTTTCATTCTTATTGTTGGTCCTGTTACTTTAAATAGGCATTCCAAAATGTTAGCTTCCTGTACCTCCCACTTAATCTGTAAGGCAAAGCTAGAAGCCTCAGCTGTGCTTCTTGTACTTTCCATGTGATCTGAGTCTGTCTTGGAAGCCCATAGAGTTCAATACATATATAGAGAGGCTAGAGTTCAGATTCCAATGGCTCAATTGAAGCCACATGCCCACTTTATTAGTGGAGGATTGAGGTACCGGCAGATAACAGGAACCCTTATTGAAACTTAGATTGTGGCACTAGCACACTGTTCTGACAACAATCTGCTGATCCGGTTGGTTAAGAAGCATTATTGACAGTAGGGAAATGATGAAGCAGATGCACATTGTGGTGACAGATACAAGGTATGCTCATTTGTCCTTTGCTTGTATAAGCAGAGTGTTACTCGACTGCTGTCAGCACAGTGCTGGTGCCACTATCTGCATTTCAAGAAGGGTTCCTGCTATCTGCCAGCACCTCAGTCCTCCCCTAATATGGGAGATACGTGGCTTCAACTGAGCCATTGTAGTCTGCACTCTAGCCTCTCACAATATATATTGAACTCTATGTGGAAGACTTGGCTGTTTATTGGATGTCATGTGATCCAACACAGGTGCACTGCAGTGTAACTACAAATTAGGTGTAAGCAGAGAGTTTGAGACCTCCCTGTGTTTGTTGTTACATTCCAGAAAGGTAAGTGGATATTTTACTAGCTTTCAGAGCAATGTTTGTAGACATTTTTGCTGACAGTTTAGTGCTGTATGTATATATGTTGCTTTTCTAGGGTAGGATCATAGTTTTACAATAATAATTTGTCATTAGGTGTTTAAGACTTTGTTCCTGTGTAATTAGCACTGAGGCTTTTCTGAATATGGATTTTAGAATAGGAAGTACTTTATAGAAACATAGAACATAGAAACATAGACTTTGATGGCAGATAAGGACCACTTGGCCCATCTAGTCTGCCCATTTCCCTACCTACAGGATAGGCCGCCTACAAGAATTGCCTTATGTCTGTCCCATGCATTCTTGAATTCTACCACAGTTTTAGACCCCACAACCTCCTCAAGAAGGCTGTTCCATGCATCCACTACCCTCTCTGTGAAATAATACTTCCTCACATTGCCCCTGAACCCCCCCCTTCTATCTTTAAATTGTGTCCCCTTGTTCTTGCACGTCTCTTTTCCTGAAAGATGCTACCCTCTTGGACTTTGTTGATTCCTCTGAGGTGCTTAAAAGTTTCTATCATGTCCCCCCTCTCCCTTCTTTCCTCAAGGGTATACATATTAAGCTCCTTTAGTCTCTCCTCATACGGCTTCTATTGCAGACCCTGCACCATTTTAGTTGCCCTCCTCTGGACTGCCTCTATCCTGTCTATGTCCTTGCGGAAATGGGGTCTCCAGAACTGGACACAGTACTCCAGATGGGACCTCACCAACTGTCTGTACAGAGGGATAACAACTTCCTGTTTTCTGCTGCTGATGCCTCTCCATATGCATCCCAGTGTGCCCCCAGCCCTCCCTACTGCCTTCTCACATTGCTTGCTAACCTTAAGGTCATCTGATATGATTACCCCAGGTCCTTTTCCTTTTCTGTTGTTGTTACTACCTCCCCCCCATTGTGTATTCTTCCCCTGGGTTCTTGTTTCCCAGGTGCATTATTTTGCACTTCTTTGCATTGAATCCTAGCTGCCATACTTCTGACCATTCCTCCAACCTTGCCAAGTCCCTTCTCATCCTTTCCATGCCTCCTTGTGTATCAACCCTGTTGCAGATCTTTGTGTCATCTGCAAAGAGACATACTTTTCCTTCAAGTCCCTCTGCAATGTCACTTATGAAGACATTAAAAAGGACTGGACCCAATACTGAACCCTGCGGTACCCCACTACTAACCCCTCTTTCTTCAGAGTGGACTCCATTTACAATTACCTTCTGTGTCCTGTTGTCCAGCCAATGTTTTACCCAGGCTACCACCCTGGGACCCACTCCTAGCCTGGTTAATTTGACTATTAATCTTTTGTGTGGGAATGTGTCAAATGCCTTGCTAAAGTCTAGGTAGGCCATGTACACAGCCCCTCCCTGGTCTACTACTTTGGTCATCCAGTCAAAGAAATCTATTAGATTCGTCTGACATGACCTTCCTGCTGTGAACCCATGCTGCCTTGGGTCCTGTGCCTCACTGGCCTCTAGGTACTCAACAATTCTTTCCTTCAGAAGTGACTCCATCACTTTCCCTACCACAGAGGTCAGACTGACAGGTCTGTAGTTTCCTGCCTCTGTCTTGGTCCCACTTTTGTGAAAGGGAATCACATCCGCCTTCCTCCAGTCCTTGGGTACTACACCATCCTCCCATGATTTATTAAAAATAGTAGCCAGTGGTTTCACTAGTTCCCCTTAATTCTTTTAGAATTCTGGGATGAATTCCATCAGGCCCCATTGCTTTGTCCACCTTCAGTTTTAGGAGTTCTTGCAGAACCCTTTCTTCTGTGAAAGGACTGGGATCGACCCGCTATCAAGAGTGCTTCTGTTAATTGGATTAGGCACTTCCCCCTCCTCTTTTGTGAATACTGAGCAGAAATATTCATTCAATATCCCTGCTTTTTCACTGTCCCCCTCTGCCCACCCACCGTTCATTCTATTCAGCCTCACTATCCCTCCCTTTGTCTTTCTATGCTCGCTGATGTACCTATAAAGGTTTTATCCCCTTCTTAACCAAGTTGGCTATCTTTTCCTCAGCTTGGGCCTTTGCTATTCTGACTTCCCTCCCTGCTTCCTTCTGCCTTAACTGGTACAGCTCTCTGTCCTGCTCCTTCTGTGTTTCCTTATACTTCTGGAATGCTGTCTTTTTCTTCCTGACTTTCACAGCCACCTCTTTTGAGAACCATAGTGGCTTTTTCTTTCATGTTGATTTGTTTATTTGCTTCACACAAAGGCTTGTTGCCTCTGTGATGGCAGTTCTGATGATTCCCCATTGTTGCTCCACACCTCCTTCTAGCCTGTTTGCTAGTGCTTTTCTGAGGCACTCTCCCATCTTGCCAAAGTCAGCCCTCCTGAAGTCCAGTACCCTCACTTTTGTATGGCTTGACTCTGAAGCTGAGTTTAACGTGAACCACACTGTTTGATGGTCACTTGTTTCCAGATGGCAACCCACTTCTAGATCTGAGATCCTCTCACTGCCCCCGTTTGAGAGTACGAGGTCTAAGATTGCTCCCTCACGAGTGGGTTCCGAAACTAGCTGTCTGAGGCCTGCCACCTGTAGGGCATCAAGAATGGCCCTGCTCTTGGATGTGGCTGCAGCAAATGTGCTCCAGTTAACATCTGGCATATTCAGGTCTCCCATCAACAGTATCTCCCCTTTCTCTGCCATTCTAAGAATGCCTTCTATCATATCCTTGTCCATTCCCTCCCCCTGACATGGGGGTCTGTACACAACCCCTGTGCAGATTGTGGTGCCCTTTCCAGTCTCAAGGTGACCCACAGTGCCTCCTCTCCTCCCTGTTTACTCTTTTGTTCAGTTGCTTTTATCCCTTCCTTTACATAGAGAGCTACTCCTCCCCCTCTTCTCCCCTGCCTGTCTCTCCTGTAGGTTATGTACCCTGGTATGTTAACATCCCAGTCATGGTTCTCTGTGTACCATGTTTCTGTTGAGTTCTATTGAATTGCTATCCTTTGCAGCTTATAATTCTTGAGCAGTGGTGCCATGGGAATTGTAATTTTTGTCATGTGTTTAGTTGATATTTTCATTATTTCTTTTTGAATATACTGGGTTGTTTGATATAAATTATGACCTTCTGACACTGAAGTTATGTAATTAGGATACTGACCTTTATGACCACAACAGGTTGTGCTTTCAATTAATGCATATGGTGGCAGCACGGGGGCAGAGCAATGTGGCATGGACAGATGGGTGTGGACAAGGCATCTTAGCAAAAAAAATTGCACAGCTATCATGTCATGTCATGACAGCATCAATATGTCCTAGGTTAATGCATTAACGTGACTGGGTCTGAACTGACTAGACCCCATATTACACTTATTTAAAATTCTCTGTGCTTACTCAGTTTTTAATATTTCATGCTGGATATTTCACTAATTCCTTGAGTGTCAGTACTTAATATTGGCTACTTTAAAGAAGCAGTGCAATGAAAAATGCTTTTTCCAAAAAGTTAATTTCAGCTTCAATTAAAAAACACAATATTAGCATACCTGTCAAATTTACTTCTCTAGGAACCTGCTATGCTGCACACCATGCATTTCTTTTCTTTTCTTGATCCTAACACCTGCCAAGTCTGCAATGCTTTTCTAAGTCAAATGCGCCAACCATCTTTTTTTTCTTGAGAAAAAATTAAATTAAAACATTTAGACAATACTCAAATGGTGGTGGAAATAGAAACTTGTACCACCAAATAATACTGGAAGATGCCTGAAGTCTTTTATGGTGAAAAAAGAAGGGTAAACTTTTTTGCCCAATTTTGTTGCACTGCTGATTTAATATTAGCGTAATAATTCACATACTACTTTGGTTTCATGGGCCTAATACTGTGGGATATTGAGCTATGAATAATGCTCACTTGATGAACTGAGGTGTTTCTTTGCTCAGTATCTACGTGTAATAAACCACAAAGCAATTAAGGCATTGTAGGTGCCACAAAGTAAGAAAGGCATTGTAGGTGCTGTTATAGTAGAAAACCCAAAATGTCCCATAGTTAAAGAGAGACTACCAAAGGTAGAAACAAGAGGTGACTGGCACCACCAGATTGGAACTACTGCCAATAGGTTTTTGTTGCCAAAACTGAATGATGATAGATTTTTGTCAGCTTTGCCCCATGGAGGAGGTGCTAGTGACTCTGGTGAAATAGCCAGCCAGCAACACAAGCACTGCCAGCCACAGAAATCCTAGCCCAGCTTAACACCCCAAAAAGCAACAGCAGTTATTCCATCCTCAGTGATCCCAGACTGATTCAATCCCCCACTAATGACCCAAATGTTACCAGCCCAGCATACAGTCCCAGCTACAGCAGCATTGCCAGCCTGAGCAGCGTCAGCCTGGCTCAAATCTGTGCCAGCAACCCCCACAATAATAGTCACAGAAATTCCTGTCCCAGTCAATAAACACAGCAACAGCAGCCCAGCTGCCTCACTGGTAACCCCATTCTGAACTCACCTGGACTGACTGGTAACTCTACCTAGCCTATGGATAGAAAAGGGCATTGTGTCTTGATCCAGAAATGGCAGGCAAGGTAAGCTGCAAAGATGCTGAGTTCTGCACCCATACAGGTATGCATCTTGGTGCAACAGACAGTCCCAAGTTGCCCATCACCATTCACCTCCCTGACACAGATGCTAACATGGGTGCAGCATGCAGAAGAATGACATATCAAATAGGATGCCCTGATACATAATACCCTGTGCTGTTGCTACACATGGAACATTGCACTGTAGGACATGGCAATCTTCTAAGTACTGTCACATTCCACTGTAGCAAGTTCATCAAAAACAAAAAAAGTGCCATCTGCCAGTCCTCCATTTTGGCTAAGAGAGCTGTGAACAACCAGCAGAGTGGTTAAATAAGGCCTTGTTCTGGAATACTGGTGCCATAGTAGCCTTACACCATGGGTTGGCTAGCATAACTACAGCTCCTCCTCCATGGGGGTGGTATAACACTACTGACTTTTGCACACCACCAAACATGCATAACTTGGGATGTGGATTGCATGGATAGACTACCCCCCCCAACCTAGCTATGTGTGGAAAGACCAGTGGTTAAATTGGAAATGTTTAGGTGGGGGAATTCTCACATCTAGATTTCTAGGTAGTGGAGCAGTCATTTCTAGGTGGAGGGGCTCTCTTATATTAACCAATGGAGAAAAGTGACAGAGGTGGTGGAACTGCCATGTAATTTTTTATGAAGTGGTGGGACTGAGTTCCTGTGGGCTTCTGCCTAATGAATCAAGACTAAACCATCTTAGGATGTACTCAATGGAGAGGAGCTGGGACAGGGGAGATATGATAAAGTCATTTAAATACCTCAAAGGTATCAACTCAGTACAAACACAGTACTGTAGCTCTTCAGAGAAAACACAAATACATGGACAAGGGGGCACAACATGTACCTGCAGGGAGGTAGTTTCAAAACAAACAGCAGGCAGTTTTTCTTCATAGAAAGGTTGGTAGAGCCCTGGAACAGTCTGCCTCCAGAGGTTGTGGCAGTGAAGACAGTGGGGGAGTTCAAGCTAGCAAGGGATAGACACTGTGGAAACATAAGGCAGTAAAGAATCTGGGAAGGGGGTAGCTTTCATTGGCAGACTAGATGAATCACAAGGTCATCTTCTGCTGGAACTTTCTTATGTTCTTATGTTAACCACTGGGAAAGACACATAATGCATGGGGTTGGGTGTGGGGAGGGCATACTTACCCTTCATGGGTAGTCTGAAGTGCCCTGCAAGTACACATCCTGCATATATGGGGCACTGCTGGTTTCCCCTGGCACTTCACATGTATGGCATTGTGACAGGGTAAACACTACACTGGGACACAAGAGGTTAACCTCTTGTTTGAGGCTGAGGAAATGCAGGGAATGCAACATGAACAGGCAAGGGGGGTGCCTCCCCAGATGTGGCTAATTAGAGGGCTTGCTGAAAGGCAGAAAGAATCCAGCAAGGAGTTAGTTAGAAGCTAGAAACTGCTGCAGAGAGCAGAGACTCCTATGCAGAGACCATGCAAGATGAAGGGTGGAATGTGAGACAGGAACTAGAGCGAAAAAACAAGGAGAATGATTAAGTATTGAAGAGAGTCTTTGGGAAAAACTTGAAACCTGCTGCTGAGAAACAGACCAGTTCTAGAGCAGAAAGTCCTGAGGTAAAGGATTAGTCTAGCCAGCTAGGCCAAAAACAGTGAGTGGAATGTATTGCTGATAATAGCCTACAAATAATGCAAAAAGGGAAAACTGTCTGTGTTTTGAGACTGTGCATTCAAAACTGCTGGCCCACAAACCATTTGTTTTGTTTGAGACTGTATATTGAACAAACTGCTGGCCCACATAGATGGTTCAAAGATTCCTTTGCCAAGTCAGCCTGAAAGAACTGTTTTGTGTTAACCTTTATGTTATTGGACTAGGCTGGAGAAGCTGAACTGACTGATTATGCTTTTCTGGAGCAACAACTTACATTTGAAGCAGTAAAAGTACATTTTCTTCTGTGAACTTTAAACCTAGCGTGTTGCTTCTCCATCTACCATAGACCAGCTTGTCACACATGTTGTCAGAAGTGGGATTTGAACCTCTGCTGGAGTGAGCAGGACTAGTTCCATTCTGAAAAATGGATATGGAGAAATTGCTGAAGTTCCTTGCTGAACAACAGCAGGCTTTCAGGCAGCTGGCTCAACAGCAGCATGAGGCACAACAGTGGGTGCAAAAAGCACAGCAAGCCCAACAGAAGGTACAACAATGGGCACAACAGGTTCAGCAACAACAGGTTCTCATCCAGCTGGCTCAGCAGCAGCAGGAGGAGGCACAACAATGGGCCCAACAAGCACAACAAGCACAACAGGATGCACAACAGCAGTTTCTTATACAGCTGAGACAGCAACAGCAGCATCTACTGCAGTCCCTGGTGCAACAGCCACTGCAAGATCCTGCTGGTGAGGCAGGCCCAGCTATTGTGGGTCCAGAAGTTCCTAGGATGAACACCATGCTGACCAAAATTATGCCTGAGGATGATCCCGAGGCCTTCCTGGTAATGTTTGAGCGAGTGGCAGAAGCTGCTGCATGGCCCAGATCCCAGTGGGCTGTCCTCCTTGCTCCATGCCTGACCGGGGAAGCCCAAGCTGCCTATTGAGCTATGGACAGTACCACAGCCGGGGAGAACACAGAGGTGAAAGCAGCAATCCTGGACCACCTAGGCATCAATGCAGAAAGTTACCAATGGAAGTTCTGGAGCTTCACATTTGCAGCAGGTGCATGACCTAGAGCAGTGGGATAACAATTGTGGGATCTGTGTTGGTGTTGACTAAAACCCAAAGGAGGCAGTGGCCCAAGGTGGCTGAGTTAATCATCTTGGAACAATTTCTGAACATCCTGCCCAGGGAATTCAGAGCTGGGTCTGCAAACAAAAGATCACCACACTAGCAGAGGCTATGCTGATCTCAGAACAAGTGTTGGATGCTGAACTCTCCTCCTGCCCCATGATCCAGCTTACAAGCTTACAAGGCCACCTGGGAAGATGGGGAATCATCCCAGAAGCCAGACTGAAGGAATATTGACTGGAACTGTGAAGGGACCTTGGGCATGTATGGAGGGGGGTTATGGGCCAAATAAGGGTCAGACTCTGGGAAAGACAAAAACCCAGCAGACCAGGGAGACATTTCCTGAGGGTCCGCTGCCTAATCTCGGAGGCTCACCCCATGGCCGAGACACAGGTGCATGTTTCTCATGTGGACAGAAAGGTCACTTTGTGAAGAACTGCCCCCACATGGACTGTACCTTTATAGATTTCATGTTTACAGATGTGTATTCACTGCACAGTGGGGGTGGAGACTCTGATTTCTGAGATTTTGTGATCTGTCGCGAGGTGGAAGGGGTAGAGATGGAGGCTCTGGTGGACTCGGAAAGCTGCCAGACCCTAGTCAGGGTGGCCCTTGTGAACCCCTGATGCAGGCAGGACAAGAACCCTCTCCCTATCCAATGTGAGCATGGGGATGTAAAGGCTTAACCTGGTGCTATGGTTACACTTACTCTGGATGGTCAAACACAGACTACAAAGGTGGGGGTTGCCCTGAGGTTACCCTATTCGGTGTTACTGGGGAGAGATTGGAAATAGTCTGATGACTTACGGAAAGCAGACTTATCTTTGGTAATTACCCAGTCTCAGGGTTTTGAAGGGAGTGGGACCAGCCCCTGCAGTTGGGGGAAGTTTTTCCTTTCTCGAACCCAGGGATTTTTAATGCCCAGACAAGAACCCACAAATCTAAGTGAGAACACAGGGTAGCAAAGGAAAGGGGTCCCAAAGGGACAGGTGCACAGGAGGAAGGTAAAGCAAAGGCAAAAGTGGGTCCAGTCCCACAGTCCAACCCTAACACTGACCCACCTAACCAAAGTCTCAGAGGGCCATCCCTATCAGAGCAAGATGTGTTAAAGTACTGCCCAGACATTGCCAAAGAACAACGGGCCGATGGTATACTCAGTCGTGTATACACCCAGTTGGCTGTCAGGGAAGGGAAAGTGGTAAATGAGAATCGAGCAGCACTCTATCCTCATTCTGAGTTACAAGGGGGTATCCTGTATCAAGTGAATAAGGAGGCCTAGATGGGGGATACCAGGCATCCGTTGCTAGTCCCTCGAGTCTTTCAGGGGGAATTACTCCACCTCGCATATGCTATTCCTGTAGCAGGGCACTGTAGGGTAGAGAATACATTAACCTGACTGTTTCCCTGATTCTTTTGTCCTGGCATCTATCAACATGTTAAAGATCATTGTGCATCTTGTCCTGAGTGCCAATTAATAGCTCCAAAGAACAATCCAAGGGCCCCTTTAGTGCCCTTACCTGTTTTGGAGGTATCTTTTGACCGGATTGGGGTTGATATAGTGGGACCCCTTGAAAAGAGTGCAGGGGGGTACCAATACATTCTGGTGATTGTAGACTGTGCTACCTGGTACCCTGAGGCCATCCTGTTATGAAGCATTTCAGCCAAAATTGTAGCTGGGAGGCTATTACAGGTCTTTAGTCATATGGGAATACCGAAGGAAATATTGACTGACCAGGTAACTAACTTCATGTTCTGCCTGACTCAGGAGGTTTGTACTTTATTGGGAATCAGCTCCATAAGGACCTCAATCTACCATCCCCAGATGGATGGCCTCGTGGAGCAATTCAACAAAACCCTTAAAAAACAATGCTTCAAAAGTTCATAACCATTGAGGTCAGGGACTGGGACAAGTTACTTCCCTTACTGATGTTCACAATGTGGGAGGTCCCTCAAGCTTCTACAGGGTTTGCTCCTTTTGAACTCCTCTATGGGCACCACCCACAATGTGTTCTTGATGTAGTAAAGGAGATGTGAGAGAAACCCGACCCCAAGACTGAAAATGTGGTGCAATATGTCCTGCAACTGAAGGAAAGATTAGATCGGGTGGGGAAATTTGCCTGAGAAAATCTGGAGAAGGCTCAACAAAGACAAGAGTACTACTATAATCAGAGAGCCCAGCTGAGGGAATATAAACTAGGGGACCAGGTACTAGTTTTGTTGCTGAGCAGCCAGACTAAGCTTCTAGCCAAATGGAAGTGGCCTTATGAAGTTACTCGGAGGGTGGGCCCAGTTCACTATGAAGTTTGCCAGCCAGAGAGGCGAAAAGAGACCCAGATCTACCATGTCAATTTGCTGAAATTCTGGAACCAGAGGGATAGCCTATTGATTTTCCCTGCACCAGACATAGTGGATCTGGGACCCCAAGTGCTGGATGAGAAACTAGGGATATAAGTCCCAATGGGAGAACAGCTGTCTCACAAATAGAAACAGCAACTAGGAGAGTTGGTAAGCCAGTTTTTGGATGTTTTCTCCTTCCTCCAGGGGATGACCCAGATGATAGCTCATCATATAGAAACAGAGCCAGAGGAGAAGGTGCGGCAGCAACCGTATTGCTTGCCAGAAGCTGTACGAGACACTGTTAAGAAGGAGTTACAGGACATGCTAGAGTTGGGGGTGATTGAGGAATCCAGCAGTGACTGGTGTAATCCTATAGTCTTAGTACCAAAAGAATGTGGGGCTACCCACTTCTGAATTGATTTTCGTGGGGTCAATACCATCTCAAAGTTCAATGCCTACCCCATGCCCTGGGTAGACGAACTGTTGGATAGACTAGGGGAAGCCAAGTACATCAAGGCTTTGGATCTAATGAAAGGGTACTGGCAAATCCCTTTGACCCCAGAGTCTTGGGAAAAGACAGCATTTGCTACCCCGTTTGGGCTATACCAGTTCAGTACCTTGCCTTTTGGCTTACATGGGGTGCCTGCAACCTTTGAAATGCTCATGAACCACTTTCTGTGACCCCATGCCCACTATGCAGCTGCTTACCTAGATGACGTGGTGATCAACAGCACTGACTGGGAGTCCCATGTATCCAAGGTGACAGCTGTACTACAGTCCTTATGAGAAGCAGGGCTGATGGTCAATCCAGTGAAGTCTGCTTTAGCCAAAGCTGAAACAAAGTACTTGGGGTACTGAATAGCCTATGGACAAGTGAGATCCTTGGTCAGTAAGGTCCAAGCCATAGCCGAGTGCCCAGTACCCACCACAAAAACCCAGGTGACAGCCTTCTTAGGATTGGCAGGGTATTACCACCAATTCATACCACACTTCTTTACTCTTGCCAGCCCCCTTGCAGACTTCACCCGGAAATCTGCCCTCAGTAAGGTCCAATGGTCAGAGGAGTGTGACCAGGCCTTGACACAATTCAAATCGACACTGTGCACAGAGCCAGCACTATGCAGTCCTGACTTCAACAGGACCTTTATCCTGCAGAAAGACACCTCTGAAGTCAGGCTAGAAGCCGTGCTCTCCTAGGAGTTTGGGGGGAGGAACATCCTATCTTCTACCTCAGTTGAAAACTCTTTCCCCTGGAGAAAAACTATGTGGTGATAGAGAAAGAGTGTCTCGCAGTCAAGTGGGTTGTAGACACCCTTCACCACTACCTGCATGGCTGGCAGTTTATCCTGGTCACAGATCATGCCCCTCTGAGGTGGCTTCAGGTGATGAAGGATAACAACCCTTGCATCACCAGGTGGTACTTGGCCCTCCAGCCATTTTCATTTACAGTGCACAACCTGGCTGGGACCCAGAATGAAAACGTGGACTTCCTGTCCTGGGAGGGGAATGGTCAGGGGCTGACCAACTGTGCCTTCGCACAAAGGGGGAGGTATGTGACAGTGTACACACTACACTGGGACACAGGAGGTTTACCTCTTGTTTGAGGTTGAGGAAATGCAGGGAATGCAACATGAACAGGCAAGGGGGTGGTGCCTCCCCAGGTGCGGCTAATTAGAGGTATTGCTTAAAGGCAGAGGGAATACAGCAAGGAGTTAGTTAGAAGCTGGAAACTGCTGCAGGGAGCAGAGACTCCTATGCAGATAACCCTGCAAGATGGAGGGTGGAATGTGAGACAGGAATCAGAGCAGAAAGCCAAGGAGAATTATTAAGTATTGGAGAGAGCCTTTTGGAAAAACTTGAATCCTGCTGCTGAGAAACAGACCAGTTCTAGAGCAGATAGTCCTGAGGTAAAGGATCAGTCTAGACAGCTGCACCAAAAACAGTGAGTGGAATGTACTGCTGATAACAGCCTACAAATAAGGCAAAAAGGGAAAACTGTCTGTGTTTTATTTGAGAATGTGCATTCAAACCTGCTGGCCCACAAACCATTTGTTTTGTTTGAGACTGTATATTGAACAAACTGCTGGCCCACATAGCTGGTTCAAAGATTCCTTTGTCAAGTCAGCCTGAAATTATTATTTTGTGTTAACCTTTATGTTACCTGACCAGGCTGGAGAAGTTGAACTGACTGATTATGCTTTTCTGGAGCAACAACTTACATTTGAAGCAATAAAAGTACATTTTCTTCTGTGAACTTTAAACCCAGTGTGTTGCCTCTCCATCTACAATAGGCTAGCTTGTCACAGGCATGTATGAAAAGGCCAAGACACTTTTGTGGATCAGACCCTCATTCTCCAGGGCTGTCACTTCCTTACCTTTCAACTTTCACTGAAGTCATGATAGCACTGGAGGAACTTGCAGTGTATCTGCATACACTGTACCTGACCTATGGATAAACTGTGAGCTTTAGTCTTCACTGCTGTCAGTTGGTTACCTCTCATTTACACTAAATCTATCATAATACAGTGAAGTCTGCACTTTAACTGCCCCACTGTGTACTTGGCAGTGACTAAAAAGAGACCTTCATTTTCTAATGGTTACAGTGCTTTTTTTTTTTTTTGCTAACTCTAAAGATATTATCATGTATAGGGAAGCTAGCCCTCTTCCTGGTCACACAGTACCAAGCCTGATGGCTAAAGAGAGGACATTAGCTTGCAGTGTTATTGAGAGAGAAACATAAGAAGACTGGTGGAGCAAGGGAGAGCAGGTTGCGATGAGGATATGAGGATCTGTAACTGTAACTACAATCCAAGACTGAATACAGATCTGAAAATCTGTTACACTTCAGTACACGGAGTGAAATGTGATCTAACACCACTGTTGTTCAACCAAAATTTTACTCTGTAGGCTGAGAGAAAATGACAGATTTTTTTGCTTTGATTTGCTGAGGCAAAGACTCATTACCATGCAAAACCTATTCCTCTGTCTATTTTGGGGTATATAAGCCATAACTCTGCACAACTCCAGTAGTTCCACTGCTACAATATGCAGCTTTCATTATAAAGTAGGAAAATCTGATGTTTGGAGACCAAACTACCAGAAAGAAAATGGCAGCAGAGGAAAGGAATTTCTTAATTAAGGCACAAGGAGGCTCTGGGAAGATGCTATCCCTCTATGATGAAAGACCCATCACAAAGTATCAGTTTGCTTTCCTTTTTTTTTTTGATCTTTAGCATTTTTCTTATGAATTAACCTTGGGTCATCCTGGGACATTTCACTATGTTTCAGATTTTCATCAAGTTTTCCTCCCATTTGCGACACAAAATTGTTGCTATTTGTGACCCATACATTGGTTAGATGGACACATTGTCATTTTTATGTAGACATTTTGTTTCAGATGAGCAAATCTATACTAGTAGACAGAGTATTAGCTTATTGAAGCTTCAGCATTGTACAACTGTTTTTGCAAAGATGAGAAAGCTATAGGGAGTAATTGGGGTGGGGCAGAAATGATGGACCTAAAGTCCCTTCTGATCTTAAATTACTATGTTACTCTGTAACAATTAAAAGGGTAGGGTCAGGGGCATGGCAAGCAATTAAATTAGATGGCCATCTGATTTTCATCCTTCTAACCCCCTTGTCTCTAATTTCTAGGCATGCATTCATTTCCCTAATGTATTTTTGGTAGCAAGTGCACCCGTCTGAAAGTCATTTCCATCTGCTCCAGATAGATACTGAACTGAACTGCTTTTCACTTACTGGTGCCTCAAGAAACAGAAACTCCAACTCCTGACTTGTACCACAGCTTCAGCGTGACACCAACAGCTTCATCATGATGATGGTCCTCCCTGTGGTTAAGGTAGAGGCAATGTTTCTTCAGTTTCTATCTGAACAGAAAGAAATCAGATTTGGGTCAACACAGAGCACAGAGAAGATTGTCCAGCTTGAAACCTGTACTACAGCCACAGAGGCTAAAACACAATAAAACAAGACATCCTGTCATACTCTGCACACCCTACTGTAAGATCAGGAATGGAAAATGGTGACAATGCAAGAGAAACTTGACAATCTGGAAAACAGGGTCACAGAAACAACCTGGATTTTGTCAGCTATCCTGAAAAGGCTGAGGTAGGGGACACCTTGCCTTTCTATGTCACACATTACTGCTGCTGCTGCTGAAGCTCCCTGTTGACCTCAGATTCAATATGGAGAGGGCGGGCGCATAGGTCCTTAGTCCCTCTGCCAAAACAGGGGTAATGTCCCTGGCCCATTCTAGCCTATTTCCTCAGATTTCAAGTGAAGGAGGATATTCTCCACAGGGCATGAGAGCTCCGGACCATGGAATGGAATGGGCACCATGTGATGATATTTTAGGACTACTTAATGGACCTCACCATTAAGTACAGAGCATTCAGGGATTTCTGTCAGGTGCTCCACAGGGTAGGAATCCCTTTCACCCTCCACTACTAAATAAACAAACAAACAAAAAAAACCTACTCTGTCATGTTGTGCCTTATCCATAACAGCGTCCCATTACTGTTACCACCCCAAAGACAATGCTGGAATTCATTCAAAGAAACTGGCCCAGAGCCCATTCACCCTAGAACTCTCGCCAGCAGCCCTAGTCTGGTCCTGTTCTAACCCCATCTCTGATTACAGTGAATCCACCTCACATAACCACAGTGCACTCACCCCCACTGGAGCCTGAGGAGGATGAGACATGGATGATGATGCAAAAAAGTAAGTGCAGGAACCTCAATAAAGGGCATCTAAGCAAGGAGACACCACAGCAGTGTCTGAGTCCAGGAGCCACTACCAGAGTACTGTCTCAGTGGATAGAGAGGAAGAACAATCTTATATGTTAGCACTAAACAAATATGCGCTCATCCTCACAGCCTCTCCAACAGCATCCAAGCATTTCTAAGAACCCAATCCACAAATGCTGCAGCAGCAGCAAGCTTCGGCCCTCACAGGGAACCAGGCCCCCACTCCTCTGCCTCAGTCCCAGGCACCAGTTGTGGCAGTGACAGTTCCACTCCCTACATCTGGTTACTCTTGAGTGAAGGACAAATGTAAGGTGAGCACCTCTACCCATACAGCACCAACCACAGAGCTGGGCACTTCTACTCCCCTTTGATGTGGGCTCTCTGAGTGCAAGCACCAGAGCCTGTTGCTGTATGACAGCAAACCACAATAATGACTACATACTGGATGGATTTCCTCACCCCTCTCCCTCTCTCCCCCTCTTACTGTTCTGGTCTACTGATGTGTGACTTTCTCTATACTTCATCTGAACTCTCTTCTACATGGTCAAGGCCCCACAAGTCACCAACACCCATGATGAACCCATTCCAATGACAATACCTGCAACTGGACTCCAATTATATACTTTATGTATGGATGCAGGTCCTTTCAATTTATAAAAATGCATTCTGTGATCTTGTCATGATCTGTAGTTGTGTGTGTGTGTATGGGGGGGGGAGGTGCATTACTCTCCTGACCTGGGCTATTGTAGAATGGGGCAGGATAGAAATGGCAGTTGGGAAGCCTGGCCCAATGTCTTATCCCTTAGCATTGTACTCTTCCTGTACCTAAGTTTCTGAAGATTGGATGTCCCTGCTTGGTCTCAGACTGCCTCCAACAAACAAATTCCCAAATTAGCCCCATTGTTACAGAGGTACTGTGGTACTTTGGGACCATCCAATGGCATGATCTCAGTTTGAGCTGGAGCAAGAAACCTGACCCCTTTAATTTAAACACACTATCTGACTGCTTGTCCTCCCAAAAATCAGGCAGCAACCATCCGCTTGAATGTGCAACTTGGTGAGGGCTTAGGGTGTCAAAACACCAGTATGATCTGTTGGTTCATGTCAGCATCATAGCCAGTAAGCTACTACTTCACAATTGGTGAATGCCAGCAAATCAACACTTTGAACAAATTCATTGCCAGCCTTGCTCAGCTGGCCACCTATGAATGTCTGTCACACCTAGCATCAGTTACGATTGACAGGTATCACAATATGTGGTCCCCTCTTCATACCTATCTAGACCCTGGTGCTTTGGCATATGCACAACCTGCACCCCCCTCACCTTAAACCCCAGGATAGGGATAGGCTAAAGTGCACCACCAAGATATGTCTCTGTGTGCCATGGACTCTTCTCCCCTTATTTTCACCGTTTTGTAGTTATGCTGTTATGGTTTTTACCTAATATTTGTTTTTGCTACAGTGTTAACAACTAGATGATACTCTGAACATGCTAAACTGTAATGGAATGGACCTATGTCAGAGGTTGGGGGAGGAGTGACCACCTCTACTAAAGTAAGTAAAAGTGCCCCCCTATGTTATGAAATTTTCATCGTGGATCCCTATTAGATATTATCTCCCCCTGCTAGAACTTCTCAAAGCACCCATGTTGGGCTCCAACATCATGCCAGACTTCCATGATGGCAAATCTATGGTGGCACAGCTGCAATATCAGGGAACATAACTCCCCAATCGAGTGCAAGCAGTTGATAACCCACTTCAGTCATCTCCAGTCCCAGTTGGTACTATTGCAGGAGACCAAACTCACCGACCAAGAATCGGAAAAGCTCAAATTGGTGTGAATGGGACTAGAGCTCCACAGCTCATTAACTACGAAAAAGAAAGGATTGTCAATATTGGTACAGAAATGCCTGCACTTGAAGATCCTAAAGTCAGCCACAGATGCTGAAGATCACTGGGTACTCATATTGTTCTACACTTCACAAGGGCCACTAGCTATAGGTAACATATATGCCCTGAATGTGGATTCTCTGCAATGTTTCCATGCCTTGGTGGATTAGGTATTACAGTTTAACAATTATCAAGACCCCCTCTTGCCTATAGGGTATTTCAGTGTAACTCTTGATGCCTTAGTGGACAGAAGCCAGGGCAAACTGGAACTGCATGCCTACTGTAGTACAGGCTGTAATGCTGTGGCTTACTGATAAGGGCCTTTTGATATTTGGCACCTCCACTACCCTAGAACCAGGGACTACACATTACTCAGCAGTGTATAGGTCATATAGCTTGCTATGGCTATAGCTTATCTCACAGCAGCTCACCCCAATGGTTACAGTGGCAAATATTAACCCACTAGTTTTATCAGACCATACTCATCTTCAGCTGCACATCCTGCTCGGCCAAACAACGTGCCAATCCCCCAGTTGCAGAATGGACCCTCTATTACTACAAGACCAGTTATTCAAATCCTGGCTTCTGCAGGAAACTGAGGAGTTTTCAACTAAATGACAATGTGGTTATGTCAGTGGTTGTGTTGTGGGGGGCATTCAAAACCTCTCTCATGGGTGACTTATCAGCTATGCCAAAAATTGCCACAGGGCGAGGGAGTAGGAACTCACCAATTTAGAGGCCTAACTTGTCAAGAAAGAAGCAGCCTACATGAAAGATCCCACATTGAAAGCAAAGCCACAGCTAGATAAAGAAATTGTGAAGCTCTGGCTAAACATCAATACCCTCATGGCCAGTAAGGCAGAGCTTGCTATCCTCCAACTCAGATGCTGTTTCAGAAAAGAGGGAAAAATGTGGTAATCTCCTGGCATATTGCTTAAGGAAGTAGCAGACCGAGTGGCACATAGCCTTCCTCTGCAATATCTCTGGCCTTTTGTGCAGCAACCCAGGGGATCTCAATGAACCAGTGAAGAAATTCTATGTGCAGCTTTACTCCTCAAACATCAGCCCCTAAACTACCTGACTGGACTGCTACCTGGCCAGACTTAGACTACACAGCTAGCTCCTGAACAAGTCATAGATCTAGACATCCCATCCATGCAGGAGAAAATAGGAATGGCTCTAAAAGCAATTAATCCCCGTAAGGCTTCAGCAGAGGATGGTTTCCCTACAGAGTTCTACCAGGCTCTGGCCCCACAAATCTACCAAGTCCTACAGCAGCTTTATACCAAGGCAGGATCAGTTGGACCATTCCCACCTACAGCAGTCATGGCAGCTATTACAGACTTCCCTAAAAAGGGAAAGACCCCACGTCATCTGCCAGTTACTGTGCGATCTCCCTTATAACAGTCTGTAGCAAAATTTATGGCAAAGTCCTGGCCACTAGGCTTGAATCCCTCCTTCCTGAACTGATCCACCTTGTGCAAATGGGCTTTGTCTGAAGCAGGTTCAGTTCGGACCATATCAGGACACTGCTTAACCTCATATATATCGTCTGCTCTGCCCCTACCAAGCACAGAAATGGCAGTTGACTTTGAGAAAGTCTTTGACTTGGTGGAGTGGGGATTTATTATGAGGTACTGGTACATATGGGTTTTGGAGCCCTCTTCCTGGCCAATAAGCAAGCCATGTATTCTGCACCCCAGTCACCTGTCCTCACTATAACCACCCAATTCCAACTAGCCTGGGGGACACGTCAAAGATACCCCTGTTCACATTACTGTTTGTCCTGACTATCGAACCCCTAGTGGCGACAATCAGGCAACACCCTGACATCACGTGCATCAAGGTAAAAGATACCTAACACAAAGCTCTACTCTATGCAGATGATCTGTTAGTTCAGCTGGAGGATGCTCATATCTCTATTGCCCTTCTGATGCAACTATTACACACATTTGCCTTCCTGTTAGGACTTCAAAGCAATCAAAGTGAAATGGAGGTACTGTACCTTAATTGAAAGGGCCTGCCCACAACTTTCTTTGATCTGGGCCTACATTGGGCCCTGGATAACATTACCTGTCTGGGGATCAAAATTATCCCCCAAATTAGCAAGCTGGGGGATGTGATCTTTGCACCACTGCTGACTGAGATACAGACTGAACTGGGCTGCTGGAGGCTCTTCACCTATCTATGGCTGGGAAAGTTGAAGTGATAACAGTGATTACAGCCCCCAAAATATTTCACCTCCTATCACACACTTCTACCTCTACTCCCATCATTTGGTTTGACAGCATGGACAAACTAGTGGGAAATGTTATATAGGAAGACAAGCATCCCAGATACGTAAGCAATAATACCTGACAGGTTGGGTGGTATTGGGAAATACAAGACCGCCCAGGGGCATAATGAGGCCCGATGCCGCAGGCGGAGGGCCTTATAGCCCCTGGAAGGTCCGGTATTTCCCAACACCACCCACCCTGGAGGATATTATTATGCTTAGAAAATGGCTCATTTGTAACATTTTAAATATTGGAAAAAGTTTGAAAAGTTGTATTTTAAATGAAAAAAAAAAAGTGTTTTCTTGTTAAGTAGTTCCTGCACTGTGGCATTCTTGGCAGTAGAGGGCACCGCTGTTTAATACAATCTGTGTTGCTGGTGTGTATGGCTGTCCTATTGTTTCCTGGGAGTAGTAGTTGGATTGGGGGAAGGTGGCTGAATCAGCTGTACAGAATGGCCCTACTCATTTCCGTTTTAATTTTTTATTTTTGATAAAGGCAACAGGAAGAATTGGGGAGTGAGAAGTGAATGCAGACGACTTGCTTCAGATAGACTACTTTTGTTAAGGTATTTCTAGTTTAGTTTGGGGAGTAGCGGGAGTTGTGTATACAGGGCCCTGGAGGTTTTTGAGTAGCGGAAGCCATGAGTGTTTGTGTTTTTTTTCCTTTTCAATCTAAAACTTTCAATTAGCAGTACAGGGAGTGGGGAGGTGAATCCTTTCTGCTGCCGCTGCCTGCTGTGTATGTGGAGCTGAATTTGGTAGGGGGATCCTCACTCTGAGCGAAAAGAGGAACAGGCGGGTGGCCATGGGATGTATTTGCTGACTGTATTGAGGCATTTTTAACTGAGGTGAGAAGCAAATCCACTCATAGATTTGGTACAGGATGTGTTTTTTCTGTTTGTATTGTACATTACAAAAATTTCATTACTGATGGTATTTGGAAATTGCGAGCGGGTGGGTGACTGATGGCCAGTGATAGTGGGAACCGCAGCGCTGCCGGGATCAGTTAATTATTTCAGAGTGGCTTCTCTGTCAAGCTAAACAGCTTTTATGATGTTTGGTACTTACAGTAAGACAACAGACTGGGGAAATGGGGCCTGGCCAGCTGCCAGCTTGCTCAGTAAGGGAGAGGAAAAAATGGCGGCAGATTGATTTCAAAATTAACTGGCACAATGATTCCAGTTAGCAGGTTGGTTGGAACTGGTACTTATTCTAACCCGGGCTCTGTTGTCTGATAGATGCCCACCTGGCCAGGGCTATCAGCCAATCGGAGCCCAGGATTTTTCAAGTCCATTTTCTAAAATAGAATAAAGCTTTGATCTCACTGGTGCAAAGGAGGTTGGGGGCTACCCTGGTTCAAAGGTTGCTACTGGGTATTCAGAGCTGCTCAAACCAACAAATGGTTTCACAACCCAAACAATCTCCCATCTTATGAGCTACCATAGAATCCCATCTGATGGGTGGATGCCCCGCCTCAACCTACTTTTATATACCCTGGCCTGGGTCTGCATCTGCTTTTCCCTCGATCTGCACCTCTTTCCAAACCTGGAAGCAATTGGAGAAATGTCTGGGCATGGACTTGCACACCCTGCATTTACCCCCCTTGGGCAACTAAAGTATCAAAGTGGGGGGGGGGACTTGCCTAAACTTGGGCCTGTGAAAAAACAAAATCAACTACATTGTATCACTTCTCCACAGCACAACCTTGGACTCCTTCCAAATGTTCCAAACCCACTATTGTCTACATAAGGCAGAATTATGGAACTTCTTGCAACTGCACAGTGCAGTGATGCCTCACCTTAAAACCCTCTAAGAGGCTCACATTGTATTTCAGCTCCACCCCCTCTCCTTTTGGATAGCCAAAATGACTGACAGAGTGAGGGCCATTTACTCCCTAATTAGGGATCACATTCTGGACCAAAAGACTACAGCAAGGAGCACTTGTGCACCACCCTGGGATGGTACATAGGGGAGGATGATTGGCCAACATACTGGGGAATGACTCCTATTCAGTCAGAGACTCAAGAAGTCAGCTTATACAAAACAAGGTGATACATAATTGGTACCACACTCCGGTGGTCCTACATGCTGTCCATTTCTTAATCAGTGACAATTGCTGGAGATGTGACAATCCCCAGAGCAACCCATTCCACAGTATATGGGTGTGCCTGGCACTGACAAATTACTTGACAGACATATGCAGTACCTTGACAAAGGTCCTGGGCATGCCTACCCTATGTCCCCAGGCCTTTTCCTCCTGGGATACTGCCAGGAAGTACCTCATCTGTTGAGACATCAGTATGATCTGTTGGTTTATGCCAGCATCATAGCCAGTAGGCTACTACTTTCACAATTAGTGCCCCCTTGAAATCACCACCTTGACAAAAATTATTGTCAGCCTTGCTTAGCTGGCCACCTATGAATGCCTGTCACATCTAGCATCAGTTACAGTGGACATGTACCACAAAACATGGTCCTCTCTTCATACCCATCTAGGCCCTGGTGCTTTTGCAGGTGCATAACCTGCACCCCCCCCTCACCCTCAACCCCTAGGATAGGAATAAGCTAAAGTGTACCACAACAATATGTCTCTATGTGCCATGGACTCTTCTCCCCCCATTATCCCTGGCAAACCCACCAGCAGGATCCATCCTCCCAGTGACCAGGTTCATATGTTGAACATTGCCACATTACAGTACTCACTTAGATTATCTATAACATTCATTTCTCTTCTAGTAAAGAATTTAGACTATTTCACTGATTCTACATGGACACACAACTCACATCTGGAATATATGCCATGTTGACTTGTTATCTGGCCCAGACCTGCTTTGCCAAAGACTCAGTATGATACAAAAGTTACTACCCAGTACCATTACCATGTACAGCCTTTTTGTAAAAGATCCGCTAAATGCATATGCTGTGAGATTGCCAGTGTGTGACTATGTATGACTTGTGAAGTATACTATGCAGAAAATCTGAAATATAGTTTATCTACAAAAAAAGGGTAGTGTCAAGTACTACTGCCAAAATTTTTTCCAAGATATAATATCAAGTGTGTGTTGGGGTGGGGGGGCCAGCAATTCACCAATAAAGATTGGTGACTTTCAAGATTTACCTACATTGAAAGTGTCACAACTTCTAATAGAACACACATAACAGAAAGCGGATGCCTGAGAAAACTATTTATCAGCTTATGATGGGAAGGATAAGGAAACCAATCAGTCTTAGGCTACATGTCACTAACAAGAGGTGGACTGGTGATGGATGGCATGTACTGAGCCTAACATTTGAAAAAGATGAGACAGAAAGAACTTAGTGTGAATGGTGCTGAGGTCTGAGGTCTGAAATTTATTAACACCTAGCATGTAAGCTTGTATTTAACTTGCAAGAACAAGACACAAAAACTGTACTTTACATCCACATACAGTATTTCACTGCAAGAATAAATAGGGCTATTTTTCTATGCTAGACTTGGTAGTAGTTTTTCTGTCATGGGCTGGTAAAGTGAACAGTTGTCACATGATCTGATAACATGCATGTTGACGGGACAGACAAACTTGAACACCACCTTTCTTCAGAGAAAAAGATAACAGGGATTTACAACCAAGTGTGTGCCCAGAGCCAAGGACACACAGCTGCTCAGAGAAGCAACAGAAGGCATGAGAGGCAGAGGGTCTGCCATCCCAAAAGTAAATGGGTGCTGTTGCAAGTTATAGTTCCAAGGATTGATGTACTCATGAGTGAGCTGGGTCAATACCACAATAGGGCAAGTCAGACTTACTGCAGCCCACAAAACAGATATGAACAGAAGTGTACCATTGCTGCTACAGAAAATCATAATTAACTGAGATCACACAAAGAGCAGCACACACACTCTACTGAAAATAATCCAGGTAAATGCAAAAAATGCTGTTTATTTCATAAAGGTGCAACAAATAACACTGTCTAGAGAGTGCAGGAAGAACTCCTCAACGTTTCATGATGCTTGATCATTTTAATAGGGGGACCCTGGATGTATTTGTTTACAATTTGGGGCTAGGCAATGCACACTGAGTCAAAGCTTATTTCTGGGTGCATCCTGGGAGCATGCGGAAGTTCACTCATTATTACCTGGGTGGCCATTTTGTGTCAAGTAAACAATGGATAGTTCAGACTTTATATGGAGCTATTGGAAGTAATGTGTGGGCTATAAAGTATGCAAATAGCAGCTGTGGGATTCAACCCCAGCTCTGTTGAGTCTCAAGATTTACAGCTCAATACCCTAACTTTTAGGCTACACAGACTCCCCTGATAAATCCCAATTTACTGGGATTCTGAGGTTTTCTATGGAGCACATGGCTTTCTGTGTGCTTCCCAAAAGCTAGATTTATCCAGAAATAAAACAGTAAAAAGAATGATGTGCAGTATACATCACTAAAATGCTGATGGGGTCTTTATGTGCACCTTTGCTGAAAAATATGAACATATGAGCATACAAAAACTGCCGCAAGAAAAAGGCCATTTGGTCTATCGAGTCTGCTTGATTATGCAGCTAGCAGCCCTATTCTGCAGCTGCCCCTCCCTCCATGCACCCACCTCACTTGACTCTCCCTTTTGCCCTATCCCAGCCCCTCTTGAAACATCCCACTGTTTTACAGGTCACCACCTCTGCTGGTAGCATGTTCCACTCTGCCACTACCCTCTCTGTAAAAAAGTGCCTTCTCAATTCCTTCCTAAACCTTCCACCCTCTAATCTCATCATGACCTCAAGTGTCCCTCCCCACCATCCCCTTGAACAGTCCCTCTGTGCCTGTCTTGATTATTTTTCTCATGTACTTGAAGGTCTCGATCATATCCCCCTGTCCCTCCTCTCCTCCAGTGTGTACATGCTGAACTTTCTTAGTTGACTTTCATATTGTAACTCCCCAAGACCCGGGATAATCTTTATTGCTTTGTGTTGCACCCCTTCCAGTAATCTAATGTCCCTCTTTAGGTACGGGCACCAGTACTGCATGCAGCACTCCAGGTAGGGTCTGACCAGAGATCTATACAGCGGCAGAATCACCTCCTCCTCCTTGAGGGTATACCACTTGCGATACAGCCCGACATTTTGTTGCCCATTGTCACTGCCTTCGTACACTTTAGAGTTGTTCATTGCTCCTGTAATGAACATCTCTAGATCCTTCTCCTCCTCAGTCTCAGCTAGCTGTACTCCCCCAGATGGTAGTTTCTCCATGTATTCTTAGCCCTGAAATGCAGCACCTTGCATTTCTTGGCATTGAATCCCAGTTACCAGGAGTGCGACCACCTCCCCAGCCTTGCCAGATCTTCCTGCAAACCCTGCCACCTCCTAGGTCATCCACCACTGCTCCCATCTTTGTAACATCTGCAGATAGACTGATCTTGCTCTTGATGCCCACCAAAATGTCTGCAATAAATATCCCAAATAACACTGGCCCCAGCACCGACCCCTGTGGAACCCCGCTTGTCACTGCCCTTGGGGATGAGAGTTCCTCTCCCACCACCACCTTCTTCTGTCTTCCATGCAGCCAGTTCTCCACCCATCCCACCAATTTTGCCCCTGCCCCTGTGCCCTTTAACTTACTTCCAAGTCTCCCATGTGGCACCAAATTGAATGCCTTACTGAAGTCCAGGTACAGGACATTCACCGCATGGCCCTTGTCCATTTGCCTAGTCACCCAGTCATAGTATTTTACTAGACTGGTCTGTCAGGATCTGCCCTTGACAAAGCCATGCTGTCTACTGTCCTCTAACCCATTGACCTCCAGCATGGTCACCAGTCTCTCCCTCAGGATTGTCTCCATTATTTACCCCCATGATAGACGTAAGGCTCACTGGTCTATAGTTCCCCAGGTCATCCATGGGGCCACTCTTATGGAGGGGAACTACATGAGCCATCCTCCAATCTTGAGGTACACACCCTGAGTGCAGTGAGGCATTAAATAGGTCTGCCAAGGGGTCTGTTAGGACCTCAGCAAGCTCTTTCAGTACCCTGGGATGTAATCCATCTGGCCCTGGTGCCTTGTCCACCTTCATTGCCCTTAACTCCTCTATCCCTCTACCTTTCTTTGATTTCCCTGTCCATCATCCCTTCCCTCTCTGTTCCTATTATCCCCCCCCACCTTGGGTCCCCCCCTTCTCCTTACTAAGAACCAAGCAGAAGTAGTTGTTAAGTGCTTCTGCCTTTTCACTTTTCCACCCATTTCCCCTCCTCTAAATCCATACTATCTGGTCCTTATAACTCCTTTTCTCCCTGTTGTACCTGAAGAAGTCTTTCTCCCCCTCTTTAATGCCCTTCGTTAGCCTGAGTTCCCTTAGTGCCTTGGCTGCCCTTTCCTCCCTGGTCACTTCCTTTGCTTCCTTCAGGTACTTTTCCCTGTCCTCTACCCTCCCAGTTTTCTTGTATCTCTTATAGGTGGCTCTTTTCTTCCTAGCCCTCTCTATGACTCTCTTGCTTATCCAGCTAGGTTTCTGTACCCTAGCCTTTTTAATCTGGGCCTTGCTGCAGGATTTAGTTGCCTCTACTATCCCTAGCTTTATGAGCTCCCACCTCTGATTCATTTCCATATTAGGCTGAATTCTGGCCAGGAACCCTTGTACCACTTCACCCATTCTTTTGAAGTCAGCCTTTCTAAAGTCCAGCACCTTTGTGCCAGATGCACCCCTCTCCTTACCCATCTGCAACTGGAACCATACTGTCCTGTGGTCACTCCCACCAGTGGTTCTTCCACCTGCAGATCCCTCACCAGCTCCCCATTAGTCAGCATGAGATCAAGGGTGTTCCCTTCACTAGTTGGTTCTTTGACCATCTGCATCAGGAAGTTATGCTGGAAGGTATCCAGTATTAACTGTTCCCTTCTACACTTGGTGGCCAGTGTACCCTAATCCACTCCTGGCAGGTTGAAGTCCCCTATTATGACCACCCCCGCAGTTCTTCTGGATCTGTCCTTCCAGTACTTTATCTAACTCTTCTGATTGGGATGGGGACCTGTACACTACTCCCAACCTTAGTGTCCTAATTTTGGGATCCTGGATCTCAAACTGTTTACATTTTGAGATCAAGGGCCCAGTTCAGGATCAGTAACCTTAGCAAATGTTGAATTTTAAATACTCACCATCTGATTGACTACTGTCACTCATATCTGTTGGCCTTATTTTTTGATACCATCAACTTCATGCACATATGGGCAGGCAGAGGATATGTACAACACTGCTAAGTGTCAACACATGTCTTTAAAAAAATCCAGTAAATGGTAAAATATAGTGTTTCAACATTTTAATGATTACAGATATCTTTCTCCTGAGAGGGTTTTCTTTTTTAGTTCTGCTGCTATCCTTTTTGCTGATGGGATACCTGAAGCACAGGAAAGTTATGTGACTTTTTTAATGGCACCCTGTGAGACAATGGCTGCAGTAGGATTTGAACTTGAGTGTCCTAGATAAGAAGCCTATACTCTAACCACTAAGCCATACTGCCTACTAGACCATCAGAATGGAACACAACCCCATGAAACTAAAAGGGAGGAGGGGGATTTTATCAGTATTATCCCACTTCTCATAGTATCTTATTAATTAACACTGCTGACAAAAACCATGAGTTTGTACTAATCTCCTATTTTGTGGGTGTTTGAGCTAGTTGGCCACAGAATATTTGATCAGAGCATGAGATATGACACCAAAATATTTCTAGATTCTTTTTACATACTATCCATGTTTTTTTTTGTTTGTTTTTTTGTAATACCAGGATAAGTTTTTATTATATTTTTTAAGGCGTGCAACAGGTATAATTTTTCATAACATGGCATTATCTTAGATATAATTCATGCACCAGCATAAGCATGTCGATTTATTAAACAAGATAAAAAATACAATCACAATTTTTGTTTGAACTTACAAAAAGACATCATCACTGTCAGCTGGGGGGGGGGTGCTATTCATCTATGTATGGCAAAGCATAAAGGTGATGGATTTTTGTCCAAGTTATGCTAGTCTTATCAACAGGGATGCTAAGGTGATGAAACAGTTTTTTTTTTTAGCACCATAGTGTCCTTGAACTAAAAGAGCTAGTGCACTGTCTGGAAACTGCTTAGAATTAACTGTAACTTTCAGATGTAGTCAGCTATCACTTCTTATATCTCAAGTATTTTTTTTCTTTTCTGTTTGCTAATCAGACGATTTTCCACCTGGCAGTACTGGGGTGATGTGTGGAGCAGCACTCTGTCTGGGGGCAAAAAAAAGTCAATTCCGTTTCTCCCACTACATCAACACTGGAACCACACTGACTGTGACATCACTAGTAACCAAGGAGAACCATTTCTCACTGCCAGATTATTCTTTTTCACATGAAGCAGCAGAGACAGGCTCTTATTGGTTACTAGTGATGTCGCAATTTCTTTCATTTTGGCTTGTAACTTGTGAAAGTCACTGCTCAGACTGCAAGGACTGTGGTACCTTAATGTGTTTGGTCACATTTCTGTTGATGTACTGTAGTGGGAGGAACAGAAATGACTTTTTAAGCCTCCTAACAGAGTACTGCTCCACATCTCAGCCCTAGGATTACCACCTGTCCCGATTTTCACAAGACAGTCCTGATTTGGGAAGCTCCGTCCTGCAAAGAAACATGAAAAATACTACATTGCAGTAGATCAGAATATTTTCTGACTTTCCTCTGAATGTTGCAAAAAAACTATAATACTGTAACTAAATATCTTAAATTGATAAGAAACACTAGAAACAACTAAAAATCTATTTAAAAGACAAAAAACCTCTACGCAAACACTAAGGCAATGATTACCCCAAAGGGCATTTGGCTGGGAAGCCAAGTTTCAAGGAAATACAAAATCACACATGCTCACACAATGCAAAGCATCATGGGCTACATATGCAAATCAGCACAGGATATTATGCTGGTTCAACTTTAAGCAGAATTGCATGGTGCCGAAAGGCCTCTCACACAGTTTGCAAAGGGTGCTAACAGATGACATAGAAACATGTTTCATCCTACCAGGACTCATCAGTATGCCTCGTCTGTTTGACACCCCAGTGGAATGAACCAGCTAACCTAAGATGGTCTGTCTGTCTAACCCAGACAGACCATCTTAGGGTAGCTGGTTCATTCCACTGGGGTGTCAAACAGACGAGGCATACTGATGAGTCCTGGTAGGACAGAACACATGTCTATGTCATCTGTTAACAACCTTTGCAAACTGTGTGAGAGGCCTTTCCGCACCATGCAATTCTGCTTAAAGTTGAACCAGCATAATATCCTGTGCTGATTTGCATATGTAGCCCATGATGCTTTGCATTGTGTGAGCATGTGTGATTTTGTATTTCCTTGAAACTTGGCTTCCCAGCCAAATGCCCTTTGGGGTAACCATTGCCTCAGTGTTTACACAGAGGTTCTTTGTCTTTTAAATAGTTTTTTTGTTTTAATGGGGTTCACCACAACAAAACCCCGACAGACCGTCTTAGGGTAGCTGATTCATTCAACTGGGGTATCAGACAGACGAGGCATATTGATGAGTCCTGGCAGGATGAAACACGTGTCTAGGTCATCTATTAGCACCCTTTGCAAACTGTGTGGGAGGCCTTTTGGCACCATGCAATTCTGCTTAAAGTTGAACCAGTATAATATCCTATGGTGATTTGCATATGTAGCCCATGATGCTTTGTACTGTGTGAGCATGTGTGATTTTGTAATTCCTAAAAAACTAACAGTTAGTAGTAATTCTGTTTATTTAGAGAAAACAGGTCTGCTGCATTGGTCAAGGTTACATATTGTCCTGCAAAAAATCATGTTTCAGTAACAAATGTCCCACTTTGGGCTGGTGGAAACCCTAAGCTCAGTACTGCCAGGTGGAAAATCTTCTAATTAGCAAACAGAACAAAAAAAATACTTCCGATACAGAAAGTGATAGCTGACTGCATGTAAAAATTATTGTTAATTCCAGGCAGTACACTAGCTCTTTAATCCATTTGTGACAATTAAAACTAGCATCTGATGAAGGGTTCCATGCAGTGCCTGTAGCATAAACCTTTTGGTAGCCATGATTCCTATAGCAAAAATTTGTTGATGCACTATCCATTCCAAAGTGTGATTTTTGTTTTCAGCATTAGGACTTCTGGTTACAGCTACATAGAAGTGCTTAAAATGTTATAAATGCAGCTCTTACAAGCATTATGTCATATCAAGTGTCATGAAGACTATACCGATTTTGATGTAGCATGGTTTAGTGCTTAGTACAGGCTTGAGAACCAGGAGATCACAGGTTCAAATTTACCTGGAGGATAATAATCACATTGTAACCCTGCGGAAATCAGGTTACCTCCCAGCACTTTTGTGCAGTCAGCTATGAAAACGTGTAGAAGAAGGGCTTCATTTAAAATTAGACGTTGTATCTCAGCAGGACTTTCCTCAATAAATGAATTATAAAAACAAAAGACTGAAAGTGTGTTTAGCATCAGAAATGATTACAAAAGTTAACTTGTGGCAACAAAACAGCAGGTCTTGTCACTGTAGCATATATATACTGTAAATGGGTTATAATCTCGTAATTTTAATATAAGTTTTTTTTTTCAGATTACAATACCTTTGAGCCTGAGGCTCTTTTACAGAGGTCCCATGTTAAAAGATAAATACAATAAAATATAACATTATACAATAACACGAGTACAATGTTCTGACAGGCACTAAAGGGTATACAATAAAAATACTTTTTGGACAAAGTATAAAATAGGTGAACATAGAGCAGCCAACAATGGCATTGCTGTTTGAGAGTGAAGGGATAAAACGGAATGGGGGGGGAATGTCAGGGGGGATCAGAAAAAAAGGACAGGAGGTGGAAGGAAAGCCATGGGAGATGACTGGTCTAGGGAGGCATGAACAATGGGGGGGGACAAGACAGGCAAGGGATGGGGATGGGGGATGGGATACAGGTTCATGTTTACAAGGGGGTGGGATGGTGGACAGAATACAGGTCTATGTTAACAAGTGGTAGGGAGATAGGTGATGGGGCTGCAGTAGCGTAGAGGGAGGGATAGGAGGTACATAGAAATAGATAGTGGCCTTAGGCAGTAGAGGCAAAAGGGTGAGATTTGCCCATGATTGGACAATCACATCAGATAAGTGCAGTAAGGTATAGGCTGAATTTATATTTGAAAGGGCCCAACTTGGGTATTGACAGGATAGTGGCCGGTAGGCCATTTAGCCAGGATGGTGCCTGGTGAACAAAAGAGCATTGTGCCTGCGTAGTACTGCAGAAAGGTATGAGAAGTGTTTTGACATACTTTAGGTTGTTTGTGCGTTGACTGCTTGTTTAAGAAGATCTTGTATTGCTTGGTGTGGGGGGGGGTTGTCCAAGACAGGCTTTTTATTGCGAGGAGGCAGGTCTGGTATTTTACTCATCCCATGAGGTTCAACCAGTTTGTTTGTTAGTATAGGTCACAGGTATGAGTGAGCCGGTGTGCATCTGTGATTAACCCACAAGCTTTATTAAGGGCTAGGTTGATCCTTTTGAGTGCAGTGTCCATTGCCACACTGTACGTAACTAGACCATAGTCAATAATGGAGACTATGGAGCTGTTGATAACAAGCCAGAGGGCATCGGTGAGTAGGCAATGTCTGTGCCAATAAAACAAACTGATCCTAGCATTTACTGCTTTAGCAACTTGATCTATATGTGTGGTGTAGGACAGTGAACTATCAAGGGTTATGCCTAGGTATTTGAAATACAGGACTGGCTCAAGTGTCCCCCCTCCCCCCAGTGTTTCGGATGGTAAGCCTGTGCAACTTGTGTTTGTAGTGCATGTTACTGAAAAGCATAGTTTTGTTTTTTTGTAGTTCATAAAGAGTTTGTTTTGAGAACAGTTCCTCAACAGATGCAAAATCAAGTTGAAGCTGGGTCTTCAGGAGATGCAGGTCCAGTTGGCTGGAGAAAATAACTGCATCATCCACATAGAGTAAGGTGTGGGTGGCACTTGCCACGGAGAGGTCATTAAGGAACAGGCTAAAGAGTAATGGAGCTAGTATCGAGCCTTGAGGAATACCAGAGCAAACTGGGTGACTATCAGAGAGAGAGCACCATTTTTTTTTGGACTTTTTGGGATCTGCCATCAAGATAACTACTGAACCAGCTTACAATTTAGGGTGAAAGTCTAGTGGCGGAGAACGAGTTTAGAAGAATGGTGTGGTTTATTGTGTTGAAAGCTTTAATGAGGTCAAAGTAAATCACTCCCACTAAGTGGCCATGATCAATTGCATTATAAATGTAGCTGGTGAATTTGAGTAGGGCAGTAGTGGTACTGTGTGCTTTATGGAAACCATGCTGTTTTGGGCACTGGATCTCATATTTCTCTGTATATTCGGTATGCTGATCTGACACCATCCTTTCCAATGCCTTGCATTGGGGGGGATTGAGCATGTGCGGTAGTTTGTATGGAGGGCACAGTCACCGTTTTTGAAGACGTGGGTGACTACAGTTGCCTCCCATTTCTCAGAGAACTGACCTTGGCAGAGGGAGAGATTGAAGAGTTCAGTCAATGGAGTAAGGACTTCTTCAAGAGTAAAGTTTCAAATCTTCAGGCCAAGAAAGTCACTGTTAAATCTTGACTTCCCAAGCACCCACTGCAAATATTTTCTGTCCTTTTGCTTAGAGACCATCCTAAAATAGAAGGGGGTGGGCTTGATGTGTGCCTTCTTTGTGCTCCATGGTAGGAGGCACTGGCACATTGAAGAAATCAGATGGTAGTACGCTACTTAGGTCTGAGAAGGCCAAGTTAAAAGTGTCGGCAATCTCCTTGGAATCCTGGGTGATTTTTCCATTTACAGAGAGCACAGATGGGGCTGACTTGCTGGTCATGACCATGAGGTCTCTCATATTTACCCCCAAAATTCTGCCATTCCACCAGGAGTTAGAGAGCTCCTCTTGGAAGTGACGGATCTTAGCAGAACAAATTTCCCTGGTACAGGCATTCCTGGTGGTTTTATACCATTACCAATCTGCCTGTTTTCTGGTAGCCCTGGCATGATGCCACAGGTTGTCCCTTGTGGCCATAAGGTTAAGGTGGGAGAGTGTTATCTAGGTGGTGTTTGCTCCCACAATCATTTCTGTCCTAAGAGGAATGTGGATATTGCAAGCTGTGTTAAATTGAGAAATGAAGTACTCAAGGCTTGGTCCACAGTATGGGCTGCGTCAATGGGGACCAATCAGTTTGTCTAAGTTGTGCCTTTAGGGATTCAAGATGTCCTTTTTCTCATAACCCTATACATAACTGTTTTAGCAGGTAGCTTCAGAGCCCTAGGTGACTACAGATGAAGGATGGTGGAGTGGTCGATTAGTGAGTCGGGCAGGACAGAGATGTTCGAGATTCTTTCCTGGTGATTGGTTAGAATCCATTCCAGCAGGAGCTTGAACCAATACTATAATTGACTCTAGTGGGAGAGTCAAACAGTTGTGACATATTGATGGTGGAGACTGTGTCCTTAAAGGGAGCAACCTCTGAGCCTAACAAGTTGACACTGAAGTCACCTAGCAGTACCACTTCATGGTTTTGGCGCATACTGGTTATGTATTTAATAATCCTATTGAAAACCAGTGCCTGTTCCCATGGGAGGATATAAACTGAGATAGCAGCGAGTGATTTACCATGGGGTCCAAGTAGTATCTTGACAGTGACAGTCTAAACATTTTTCCCAGTTTCCACTTGGGGTGGTGCATGGCCCTGTAGGATGTCCCTGAGGCAAAATGTGCAGCCTCTGCCCTGTTTGCCAACTCTATCTTGCCTGAAAAGGCAGTAGCCATTCAGGGTGATTGATGCATCCAGGACTTTAGGTGTTAACAAGGTCTCTAACAATGAGAGTACATCTGGTTTGTGTTGGGTGACCCAGACTGAGAGCACATCAAATTTGGCCACCAAACTGCAGATGCTGATGGAAGCTAGCTTTAAGGTGCCACATCATTTTTCCTGTTCATTCAATTGACACCCTGGGCTGGGGTTAGGGTGGATGTTATGTGAGAGAAGCAGGAGCAGTATGGTTATCCTGATCAGATAATTTTTTAGTAGGGTTAGTGTAGTTTTCTGATTATGTTTGCTTGCTCTCTTATGCTTGCGTTGGCAGAGGGATAGGGTAAGGTGGGGAATAAGGGATGGGGGAGTGTGTAGGTTTTGGATGACACTGTTACACAAGTTTAGGGAGCAGGGGTGCATGTCAGAACTATTGTACATAGTTCCGGGGCCTTGCAGTGGTAAAGAGTTATGGGTCATTATAATCTGTTAGCAGGATACTGTTCCACACAGTGGTAATTATCATGGTTGGTGATGACTATGATAATTGTGAGAAGGACTAAGGAGATGGGTTGTATATGGGTACTCATTATTTTCAGGAACTGAGGGCAACAGAGAGAAGCCCAGAGTGGTTGAGGCATGTACATAGGACAGTCCAAGTTCGAGGAGAGATAGGCAAGGTAGCTACCACAACGGCTGTTGGAGATGTGTAGGGGAAGCTACCAGTAAGGCTGCTGGAGAAAGGGGAAAAAAGGTGGGATAATTGTTTGGGGGCAGAAACAGAAAAAAAACAGGCCAGGGTGGGCCAAACCAGGGAGCCCAGCTATCCACTAACAGGGTTAATTGTGCTGTCCCAGAAGTAGGACACTAAGTCCTAAAATTAAATTAAAAGGTAAGAAAGAAAAAAAAAATAAAATAACATTTTAAAACTAGCCTTCAAATAAGAGAGTAGTAAAAGGGATTAGTGAGGTTGTCTGACAAGGAATGGAGAATTAATGCTCAGCAGTGCATCTGGAGGACAGAAACTATAAATTGCTAATGAGGAATTGGACATACAAAAACAACATAGGCTGCTGTCATGTGACTCACAGCAGCTATAAAATAAATGCACCAGATAAGTCGGGTGGGGAGCCAGCGCACAGCACTGGTGGGCAGTTTCAATCTGCTTTAATTACATACAACCTGATGTAGGATAACTAAACAACCTGCTGTAAGAAAACTATGAGCTGGTCAGCAAAGAATTTAAATTGCAGACTGCTTTAAACAGCTTTAACTGACATCACAATTGCTATACCTAAAATGGGCTAAATAAAAGTTAAAACACCTTCTGCATTAAAAGATTCAGCAAGGGGTTCAAAGGCTGCTGGGCAGCCAAAAGGAAAAAAGGCACCAGAAAGTCAAGGCTGCAAAATTCAGAGTCGCTACCACCTCCTTTCAGAGGTGTCATTATTTGCTATGATCCTTGTACCTTGGAGGCTTTGTCCGGGAGCAGGGGGCAGCTGGCTCTGGGAATCATCAAGAGTGGTTAGATCCGGCAAGTGGGAGCTGGACCAGGGGCTCGGGTCAAATGTGGCAGGCCAGAGCCTGGTCAGGAGCTTTGGAGAAAGCCTTGGTGGCTTTGTCCCGGAATGGTGTAAACATGGTGGGAGAATCAGATAGCAAACTAAGAGTAAGGTGCATAAATAACATACAAGTGCATTTATCATTTTATTCCAAATCATAAAATGAATAAAATATACAGAAAGCAAAATGAAAAAGGTTATTCCAAATCAGACAACTGTTTAGTTTCAGCAGTTTATTAGGCTTAGCTTCAGACAACCATAAGATGCAATGCAAACGAAGAGTGTGGAATCTAGCACATTGTTGAGGTCTTTCCCCTCCAGTAGTCAGCATTCAACTGACCTCCCTATCTATTTAATGCCTCTAGTGGTGGGTCTTTTATAGCCACCTAGGGTGACATCACCATCAGGTAATCCACACCGTTTTCTTATTTCCAAAATAACATGCCTCAGTTTACCATTTTTCCTTATATCAACATGCATCATTCAACTATATACAGTACATACATTTGTCAGAAATTATACTTTGCAGTACTATAGCATTAATTTGAAGGCTGAAAACAACCCCTGCATAGTTAACAAGCTGTAATGGGGTTAAGCCCCTCCCCTTTTCAGTGACATCACCCCTGGGGAATGCCATAAATAAAGCCATTCTGAGGGCAGCCAGCCCTACAGCAACACCCATACGGGGGGGGGGGGGTTCCCACAAGTATTTTCCATTTTTATTCAGTATTGTAGTAGCATACAGGTTTGTTAATTTCTTCAGGATTCTCTGAGTAGGCAAGGGAAATGCAAGAATGAGGGCGCACTCCTCTTCTCCCTTCTCCTGCCAGCTCAGTAATCCTCTGCAAGAAGGAGAATCTTTTATTTATATAGGCATATTTTATTTTTCTTTATTATCCATTTCCATTATACAATAAAAGGAGTGCATATAGACTATCAGTCTAATGTCAGCTACTGTGCTCCACTCTGGTTTAACTCCCTTCCTACTGATCTTCTCGCTGAACCAAAAATTGGTCCTTTTAAATCCAAGCTCTGCAATCACCTCACAATGCAAATGAAGTGTACCTGCTCCCCATGACCAATTCTCTACACCATCGGTTCTTCTGTCCCCTTGAATATAGCACCACTATCAACCCCTGATTTTGATACTTACCCCCTTCTACCTGCTGTTCACTTCTCTTCTTACCCCTGCCTCTCCCCACCCCGTCTTAGACTACCACCTAGAGTTCCCTCCGCAGTCCACACAGTCCTCCCCTTCCACCTAATCCCTATTCTACTATACTCCCTCCCTCCTCCACCCCCCCACCTATAACTTGAAAATGTAAACCAGTTACTCTGGTTTCCTGCACCATCCTCACTCATTCCTATTCTGATCAGTTTGTAACGTCTTGCCTTAATCCCCCCCTCCCGTTGCTCACCTAATTTGCTTTTCCAAAATTCCTTAATTTTCCTGATTTCTAGTCAATGCCATGTACTGACCACCTTTGATTATTGTAACGTGTTATGTTACCATTGTTTGTAAATGAGCTTTGAGCTCAAAGGTTGTAATCCAAGATTTCAATAAATAAGTAAACAAATTCCTCCGTGCTATTAGGGCAAGCAGCAATCTTTTCATTTTGTCCAATGGCTGCAATTGTCAGTCATTGGGGAAACTTTACATTCTGGCCCATTTTGTTTCTTTTCACTTCAGTCTATTACTGTCTTTCCTTACTTTTCAGCCATCGGCTGAACAGTTCCCCATATTTTCTAATTTATTTCTCAGCTGTTAATTTATAAAACTGGGCATGTGGCTGTACAGGAGCAGGTGACTATGGGGACATTTACCACATACGTCCCGTGGTGCCCACTTCTACTCAGGATCTCGGGTCGCAAAGTGCAAGGGGTGCACTTCTCTTGAGCTTCTTTCTGCTCTAATTGGGTTTTTGCACTTCGGAGTGTATTTCTGCTTCAAAATTTGGACACTGCTACAGCGGTGCATAATGTGGCTCCACAATCTCTCTTTTGGGGCAAACTTACTTCAGTGCAGACAACTACGGGGACATTTAACACAAACATAGTTGTCCGCATGGCTACTTTTAATTACTTTTACTACTCAGAGCACGTAGGGCATGAGACAAGTACAGTCCCATGATGTCACTTCTTTCCCTTTGGGTAGCATTTCGTTATGGGTTTCTGGGCATATAATACCCTAATAATTGGGACAAGAAGATGCTGGAACACATAATGACAAGAATCCTTTTATGCCCCTTACTCTGTATGGTGGCAGCCATGCCTCAATAAAAGTAGCCCACATGTATATCGGAAGGCAGAGATGCATTATTAAGGGACAAGAGAGAGGGATAGCACAGTATGTAGCAGGTACTGTCAGGTGGCTACCCTGGCAGTGAAAATAAGGACAGGAAGAGAATAAAATAAGGAACAGCTTAAAATAAACAAAATAAACAGAGTCACAAGAAATGGGGGGGGGGTCCCAGATCTTACACAAGATATTTCAGTTATTGCACATAAAACAGGGCTCACCCTGTTACAAATGGGTGGGTGGCTGGCTCTGGGAACTGCCAGGAGCAGTAAGATGCAACAGGCAGGAGCCAGGTCAGGGGCTCAGGTTCAATGTGTCAGGCGGGAGCCTGGTTAGTGGCTCTGGAGACTGCCTTGGAGGCTTTGTCCGGGAACTATAATAATATAATTTCACTATAATCACAGGAGATGCTCCTCCCAGGAAAATAAAATTACAGTATCCTCTCCCCTACTGCTTGGAACACTATTGTGTACAAGCTATTGCTTCCAAAGCTTACATATGGCCTTCCAGTCTTTGCCAATGCATCTAACACCCTCATACCCAAATGGACAGCGGCATACAATAATATATGCCATTGTGTCCTTGGATGTAATTGCCTCATACACTACTGTTTTCTGTACAGCAAAGTAGGTTGGCCTTCACCCTTGGCCCTCATGGACCTTACTCTTGGGAAAATTGTCCATAGTGTACTAAATAGTCAAACGCCTCTCTTTCTTACCTCATATCTGGAACCCTGCACTAGCTGCTAGACCCTTAGATCTTTGGGCACTGACCTATTAAAAGCTCTCAGATCACATACCAGGTATGGTGAGATGTCTATCTCCTCCTCAGCCCCTAAGTTATGGAATAATATACTCCTGTCTCTGCAGGAGGATCAAAGTGTTGGCACGTTCTGCAGTTACCTTCGTGCCCATCTGCATCAACGTTCTCAATGTACCTGCTCTAGTTAGTAACTTAGTCTGCTAAGAACTAACTTGTTACTGTAAATGATTACCTACACTCTTTGTTTACCATATTTGTGCTTGACATACTAATTGTGACAACCTCGTTTGCTCTACTCTCAATGAATTTATGTAAAATCTTTACTGGGCTTCTTTTATACATTGCCATCTGTATGTACCGCTATGCACTCATATAATTTGCATTACTGCTACTCTTACAACTCTTACAACTCCATGTACATAATTACCTTGTCTTTTGTAAACCCTGCAATATCCTGCCATTGTGTTCTCCCAGGTTGTGCCTGAAAATAGGCAAATGACTACCTAGTGTACCCTACCTGGTTAACAAAAACTAACTAAATAAACAAGTAGTTCCTCAGAAATGCTGCTTCTTGCACATGGAAGTAACACTAAACCTAAACTTAGTCAGTTGAACTGCAGCAGCAGTTGATCAGGAATGTTCCCCTAACAAAGGTGCCCCCAGGCATACTCAAGTTTGCACCCTGTGCACCCTAATTATATCAAGCATGTGTTCAAATGTAGGGCTGTTCTACTTGGCTGCAGGAAGTGGGGCAGCAAACTGTGAACATAATTTCCTTCAGATATCAGTTTTAAAGATCTAGGGTCATCCATGTTCCCAAACACAGTTTCTAATCACCAAGCACAAGACAGCATTTTTTCATAGCAATATTGTGAATTCCTGCATTCCTTTTTCCCTCAGTCAAGTTACATGTGCAACATATCTGGAAAGAAAACTTTCTAACTCTTTCAGCTGCACAGCATACTTTGCCCCTTCACCATCAAAATATAAACACAATACCTTGTTTACCAGCACTAGCAGCATTTGAAAAACAGCCTGTCTGCCTATCAACACCAGTCTGAATTTTCTGAAAATGCGAAAGCATGAAATTTTAATTGGTGCAATTAGGTCGGAGGGTCTCAAAACTGTAAAATGTATGCAATCATAAATTAAGCCCTCTTACAGTATTTTATTGGGCGGGGGCATTGCTTTTATTAATATAATGAATGCTGGCAAGAAACTATTATTATCATTGTGACTGCAATGTAGCACCCATTGTGTTTTGCAGATACTCTTCAGAAATCAAATTTGTCATGAGGTCCTCCTGGGATCGATTTAAAGATTAATTTCTTGAGTCTGGGATGTACAGTTGCACAAAACCTGTCTGTGCTGGCTAGTTTGAAGAATCACACTGAAGTTACTGCCCTTCACGCTGTATCTGGCCATATCCAGTAGGTTAAAAGAGAGTTGCATTCTCTGGTGCTGCTACTGCATCACCTTTCACCAGTACTGAATACAGCACATTGTGTGGAAACCTGCATTATACTAGCCCACACTGTAGTTGGTCTATGATTAAACAAAGATATTCAGATCAGTGTGCTGTCAGTCTCAACTTCTACCAGAATCCATTTCATCACAGTGTTGGAAAGGCTGTAGTGCTCTGTAAGTGCCCAGACTATACTTGGAGTTTTCATACTTCACTGCTGCAAGTCCCACAACTTTCACAATACTGAAGACAACACAATGCATGGAAGCCTACACTGTAGTTGCTGGCACTAGGTCAAGACGCCGAAAACAACTGCAGAGCAGTCAAAAGCAGAATCATCAAAGTGCATAGAAGTCTTCCATGTGCCAGTCCACTCAGTACCTGGCATGTCTCTACTACTGTGTGGTGTCTCTGTCATTCAAGCCTAGCAGTGGACTTCCTGAGAGGGTTAACCACCCTACAGTGGCTGTTGACACAACTCATATGCCCTTAAAAGACAGAATGGTGTAAGCTGCATAGTCCTGGCAGCTTATAAAGTGTGCATCCTTCCCACTCTTCTTGACAGAAACTTGCTCATCTGATCCTGCATCCTCCCAGCTGTGATCCTGTACAGGGCCCACAGATAAACAGAGGGCCTCAGTCTTCATGCTGTCAGTTTCTTACCCTTTGCCAGCAGTAAATTTATTTCATTATGGGAAGGACTGCACTGTCCTTGCTCAGTACTGTATCTGGTCCTGTGGATAAAAGGATGGTTTCAGTTTCCAGCACTGTTAGTCATTCACCTTTCACCAGTGCTGAATGGGCTTGTTTGCCATAAAGATAATCCAAACATGTCATGCAATGTATAGTTTTTTGGAGTGTAAGTAATGAAGTTTAATCAGAAAATTCTCTCTGCCAGTGAAAAGTAAAATGAGTATGTTACTCTTTTCAGTGCTGTTTACTGACCCTGTGGATAAATGGCTTGTATTTCGTTACAGATACATCAGATTGAATAATGAATAGTTGCCTTGTTTTCCCTTAAATGACTAATAACTACCTTCAAAAGTTCTGCTCTTTGTTAACCAGGTAAGGCCTGCTAGGCACAAGAGTCTGTTTTCAGGGGTGGCCCAGGAGATTTGGGGTGATTGACTGGCTCAGACTCACACAGTATACGAGTGGAGGTTGTGGGAATCGAATCCAGGTCTATTGGATGTACCAAGTTCATTCTCAGCTCATTATTCTAACCTCTAGGCTATATGACCAGCCCGTTGTGCTTCATTATCCTGGGTAGGTCAATGCTGCAACTTGAAACTTGTACTAAAAGCATTAAGCCAAGCTCATGCATGTGCACTGTGATAGTTCTGAGAAGGAGTGCCACAGTTCTCCAGTCTCTCTTTTTTACAAAAAAAAACATTTCTTCTGCCATTGTACATATTTATTTATTTCAAACATTTTACCAAGAAAGACATGCTGAGCTTCTAACAGTTCATTTCCAGATGCGTCCGTGGGTGGTGTGTGTGTGTTGGGGGGGGGGGTTGGAGAAAAGGGGAGTGGGAAGTACATGATATGCAAGTGAAAATACATAATGTAAGATGCAGTAGTCAAACAAGCATTTGTTAATGCCGAACATTGGTTGCTTGTTAAACAATTTGATGTTTTTCTGAAACAGCCCAATGGCGAGTGTAGTCTGCATACCCAAAAGACCTCCCACGTTGCAGCACCACCTCAGGTGTGGTCTCACCATTGATCTATGTAGAGGTAACACTGCCTCCCTTTTTCTGGTGGTGATAGCCCTGCCTGTGCACCCCAGCATTCTACTAGGCTTTCCTACTGCATTATCAAACTGCTTTGCTACCTTCAGGTCATGAGATATGATGACCCCCAGATCCCTGAGGTGGTGATGGGAGACCACCCCTTTATACCTTGAGGGATTAGGATCTATGGTAGCATAGCAGGCAAGGACCTTACAGCTGACTACATTAGGTGGACCAGGAGGTCCTTTTCTGTTTTCATCTAATTGTCCTTGGTAAACGAGATGAATTTGGAATTGGTATCCTGAGCAGGGTACATGAATGCTGGGACTAATAAAGGGAAAAAGAATGAGCAACATAGGTGCTGACATAAATTGATAGGGAAGGTTATTTGTAATAGTTGTCAGAGCACAGTAAACATCATGGAAGGTAAGGTGCCAGATGAGGGTCAGCAGTGTTGTAAAGGAAGGGAAGCAGAGTTAGAGATGGCATGCTGATGCATTAACATTTTTTGCAATGAATTTCCTTACTTTTTGAGATAGTGTAATAGTATTGGAACCTGTGCTCGAATTCCTGTGTAGATCTGCATATGTATGTAGGTGTAGAAGTGCATACAGACATAGAAATTGTTGACAGATAAGTACCGCTAGGCATGTCCAGTCTGCCCATAAGCCCTGTACTTGATTATGGCTTCTGACCCTCCCTCAACTTTACATCTATGGTTCCCCTATGCTTGTCCCATACATGTTTAAATCTACCCACAGTAGTATCTTCCATTACCTTCTGTGGCAGATCATTCCATGCCTCCAGTACCCTGTCCGTGAAGACAGACTTCCTTAGATTTCTTCTTAAGGTGACTCCTTCCAATTTCATATCATGCTCCCTTGTTCTTGTACTCCTCCTATATTGGAAGATGTATGCAGGGGAGCACCTTGTTTATCCCTTGAGGAACCTGAATGTTTCTATCATGTCGCTTCTCTCCCTCCTCTCCTCCAGCTAGTGCATACAGTATTGAGGTCCCTTAATCTGTCCTCACAAGTTTTGTGGTGCAAACTCTGTACCATGTTAGTTGCCCTTCTCTGGACCGTGTCCAGCCTGTTTATGTCCTTTCAATGGTGTGGTCTCCAGAACTGCACACAGTACTCCATGTGAAGTCTGACCAGGGTTTTCTATAATGGCATCACCACCTTCCTCCTTTTGCTGGTGAAATACCTGCCCATGCACCCCAGCATGCCAGTGGTCCTCCTCGCTGCCTTTGCATTCTGCTTTGACATTTTCAGGTGATCTGAAATAATAACCCCCAGGTCCCTTTGTTCCTTGGTGACTAACAGCAACTCCCTTCCCATCCTGTAGCTCTCCTCTGGGTTTATATGGGCCAGGTGCATAATTTTGCAGTTCCTTGAATTAAACCTCAGTTGCCACACCTCAGGACATTTCTGAAGCCTGCCTAGTTCTTTTCTCATGTTCTCTACCCCTTCTGGAGTCACCACCCTGTTATAGATCTTGGTGTCATCTGCAAACAGTGAGACCTTTTGTTCCAGTCCCTCTGCAATGTCGCTAATGAAGACAATGAGCAGGACTGGCCCAAAGACTGATTCCTGTGGTACCCCACTGGTCACCCTCCTGTCCCCAGATTCCACCCCATTTTCTACCACCCTCTGTCTCCTGTCTGTTTTATTTTTATTTATTTATTTATTGGAATCTTGGATAACACCTTTGAGCTAAAAGATCATTTACAAAGGTTCCACGTTGTAAGGCAATAGACAAGGTACATAGACATTACAAAACAGATAGGGGTATATATAGCAGGCAAGTACATTATGGTACATACAGATACAGTTTCAAGCAAGTACAGTTAAAATACATCAGGTAGGAGAGGTCAACTTTATTGCAACAGTCTAACAGCATACCTAAGGTGGACAAGCAATTTAAAGTGTTAGCTGAGCTTTAGAGCATGCAGGTAGAGTTATGGAGAGTCAGAAGTGGTGGTAACCAAAGGAGGGGAGGACAGAATAGATGGCAGCAGGGGGAGGGTGGAGGCAGAGACAAAGGAAGTGCCAGAATAAGGGGGTTGAGTAGTCAGAGGGGTGGGATTGGATAGGAACCTACCCAGGGTTACGTAAGTAGGTGATAGAGCAGAGCTGGGTAATGTGAGGGGAGAGAGGATAAGGGAAAGAAGGGTTTTAAAGTGGGGGTGAGGTGAGGGGAAACCGGGGAGGAGGGGGTGAAATTGGGGATTTAATATTTGTGAAGAGAAAGCAGGAAGGTGGGGGAATAAAGAGGGGACGTGGGGGTAAGTGTTCAGTGGAGTCATACCATGCAGGAGAGGAAGTGGGGGAGAGATGGGTGCTATGCAGGACAGATAAGCTAACAATAACAGTAGTATTAGGCACAGGTGATGCAGTCGAAGTTACTAAGATTAGCCAGGTACTGCAACAGCTTGACCTTAAATGGGCATAGTTTCATTTCCTCAATTAGCTGAGAGTTAAGGGAATTTAGCCAGCAGGGGGCCCTGTATTCAAAGGACCATTGCCCTAGTGAGGTCCAGTGGAATGGGATAATGAAGGCAGCTTTACTCGACTCCCTAGTTAGTCTGGAGGAAGTGGAGTTTCTTGGCAGTTTCCTCACTCCAGGAGGAGCAAGACCTAGGGTGGATTTTTTAGCTAATTGGCAGACTGGTACTGAATTCTGCTATTCAAGTTTAACCAACCAGTGCTTGAGTATACTGTAGTTCACAAATGTGAGTTAAATTGTCCACACCCAGGACTAGTCTGCAGACTTTGTTTAAGACCATCTTGATTCACCTAAGTGCTGTATTGGTACCGGCTCCGTAGACTACAAGTCCATAATCTATGATAGAGAGCACGGAGCTGTTAACTACAAGCTTGATGGCACTTTCAGTGAGGCACTGTTACCCAGTTCCTAACTCAGTTCACCACCTTGTGTCCTATGCCCAGACCACCCATCTTGGTAATAAACCTCTTATGTGGGACGGTGTCTAAGGCCTTGCTGAAACTGAGCCAGGCGACATCCACACTGCATTTACTTCCTTCATCACCCAGTCAAAGAAATCTATCAGATTTGTGTGACATGATCTACCCACTGTGAATCCATGCTACCTAGGCTCCTGGGCACTGATGGCTTGTAAATGTTCCACTATCCTTTCTTTAAGAAGTGTGTGAATGATCTTTACCACTACTGATGTGAGGCTGACTGGCCTATAGTTCCCTGCCTCCTTCCTACTGCCGGATTTGTGTAGAGGTACCACATGTGCCCTCCTTCAATCCTCTGGCACCACTCCTGTGTTGAGTGACTCTGTGAACATGGCTGCCAGAGGCTGAAACATAGAAATTGTTGGCAGATAAGGACCACTAGGCCAATCCAGTCTGACCGTAAGCAGTGTACTTGACTACGGCTTCTGACCCTCCCTTAGCTGTACCTCTATGGTTCTCCCATGCCTGTCCTATGCATGTTTAACTCCCACCACAGTACTCACTCCCACCACCTCCTGCAGCAGACCATTCAATGTGTCAACTGTCACAAATGCACTCCACAGGTCAGGCCCTCTGCTCACACAGTGCCAACCTCAGAGTGCAAAAGTGTGAACAGGTAACAGATAGGGCAACCCACCTGTCTGTTTTGGGTCTGAATCACCTTTAGCATTGAGTTTTGGGGGGGATTCAAACTGTGAACCTTATGCTAGCATACCCAATGTACAGGCTCAGATATGTACCCTCTTCGGGACAACATTACAATTTTTCGCCAGGGGCACCCAACCAGGTATCCTAAATGAACCCTTAAAACTCTATAAGAGACCTTAGGTATATTCTTACCTTATTATACAAGCTCAGTGCACAATCAAGCTTTTTAACAGCTGTCAGACTTAAATACAGGCACTTCACATGCAAAAAGAAACTGAGAAGACAAACAGGCAGTATTTCAAAGAAATGGTTATTTACTAAAAATCTAGAAAGGTAAAATTGAACGCAGAACAAAATATCTAACAATGTACAATCATGTAAAATAAAAAGGAAGTTACAGACAAAACACTCCTACCACGCAGACTTAATTCATTTCTAAGTATTACCTTTCTAAGTGTGTTTAAGTTAGAGATCTTTCTGTCTTAGAGCCCAAGATGATATAACACATTCCCCAGATACGTTACATTTTGAACCATACAGTATCTTTCCACCCCCTTTTGGTGAGTCAGCTAGCTTCTCCTTTTAGAATTAATTCTAATAGAATTTCTACAAGGAGGTATTTTTAATTAATGGTAACATCAGAAAAAAAAACATTTCCTAAATATGACATCCTTTAATCAAACATTTCTCTTTAAACTTAACAATCTTGCCATTTGTCACTATTTCTCAGCTGTATGTTTAAATTGGAGACGAACCTGTCAAATTATTCTTCATCCTGTTACATCATAAATGTTATGCTTGGTTTCAACTTCAAAAGCCTGGGTAGGTCATAAAAAGGTAATAAAATGCCCTCTGTAAGGAAGTCAGTTAATTAACGGGTTCCCCGATCAGTTTAAGTACATCCTGTAATTCCAGCTACTGACCTTTAAAGTTACAGGCCAAGTTTGCTAACTTGTGTGAGACAATTCCATACACGGACCAATTATTTATTTTACAGATATCATACAATAATCATAATCAAGGGGAAGAGTGTCACACACCACCATCTCTGTGAAGAAAAGCATCCTCATAATCCCTCTTAGCCTGCCACCTTTCAATTTCATGTCCTGCCCCCTCATTCTTGTACTCTTCCTGTACTAGAAGATGTATTCGCCCTGCACCTTGTTTGTACCCTTGAGGTACTTGAATGTCTATATCATGTGTCCTGTCTACCTCCTCTCCTATAATGAGTATATATTGTAGTCCCCTAATCTCTGCTCATTTGTTTTGTGGTGCAAGCCATGTACCATCTTAGTCATCCTTCTCTAGACCATCTCCAGTCTGTTTACGCCCTTTCAAAGGAGCAGCCTCCAGAACTGCACATAGTACTCCATGTGAGGCCTGACTAAGGTTTTATATAACATCATCAATACCTCCCTCTTCCACTGGTGATACTCCTGCCTATGCACCCCAACATGCTACTGGCCCTCCCCGCTGCCTTTATAGTCTGCTTTGACATTTTCAAGTTATGTGAAATTATAACCTCCAGGTCCCTTTGTTCCTTGGTGACTTTCAACAACTGCCCTCCCATTCTGTAGCTCTCCCCAGGGTTTGTACGACCCCAGGTGCATAATTTTGCACTTATTTGATTTAAGCCTCAATTGCCACTCCTCAGACCATTTCTCAAGGTCCCTTCTCATTTTCTCCAATCCTTCCAGAGTATCCACCCTGTTGCAAATCTTGGTGTCATCTTCAAACAGATAGACCTTTCCTTCCTGCCCCCTTCTTCAATGTCACTAATGAAGACATTGAACAGGACTGTCTCAAGGACTGATTCCTGTGGTACCCAACTGGTTAGCCCCTCCCCAGATTGTACTCTATTTACCACCACCCTCTGTCTTCTGTCTGTTAGCCAGTTCCTAACCTAGTTCACCACTTTGTCTACCATGCCCAGACTACCAATCTTGTTAGCAAGCCTCTTATGTGAGATGGTGTTGAAAACCTTGTTGAAATTGAGGAAGGCAATATCCATGGCCTCTCTCCCCTCAGGTTAACTTCCTTCATCACCCACACAAAGAAATCTATCAGATTCATCTGACATGACCTACCTGCTGTTAGGCCTGACCATGGTTTTATATAATGGCCTCACTACCTCCCTCCTTCTGCTGGTGACACCCCTGCCTATGTATGCCTTGTAATTTTTTCACATGTTGACCCCAAATTTTAAAAAGTCTTCTTATCACCATATCTTGTAAACCCCATATGTGAACATTTCTTAATCTGTGGCAAATGCCATTCCATGCCACAGGTGCAGAAACTTGTTTTGGGAAGGATGCGTGAAATCACAGCTGTGCTGTTCATGAGGTTGTGTGAAGATATGGCTAGGTTGAAAATTTGCAGTGAAAATATAAAAAAATTGACAAAGTTATGCATGTGCATAGGAAAATTGCAACAAGCACTTGTAACTCTGTCTTTTGTTGGTATTTTTGCTCCAAATGTTCAACCTGGGCTTTTTGGGACCCCACCTCATGAACAGTGGTGCTATCATTTTGTTATTCAATCTTGAAAGGTGGTTTCATGCAGTGACTGCTGCATTCCACACCATAGGTGTGAGAACGTGTGTTTGGCAGGATGTGAGGAATGGCAGATGTTCTGTTCATGAGGCAGTGTGGAAAAATGTCTATGTTGAAAATTTGAAGGGATAATTTAAGAAATTGACCAAGTTATGCTTGTGCATAGGACAATTTAAATGAGCACACATAACTTGGGTGTTTGTTGGTATTTTTGCTCCACATTTTCAACATGGGCTTTTTGGGCCCCCACATCATGAAGGGTGACACTATAATTTCAGTATTCTAGCCTGAAAGGTGATTTCATGCAGCGATTGCACCATTCCATGCCACAGATATGAAAATACTTTTTTGGCAGGATGTGAAAAATGACAGCTTTACTGTTTATGAGGCGGTATGAAACAGTGGCTATGTGAAAAATTTGGAGTCAAAATATTAAAAATAACCAAAGTTACGAATGTGCTTATAAAAATTTCAATGAGCACATGTAACTCAACCATTTTATGGTATTTTTACACCAAATTTTCAACATGGGATTTTTGGGACCCCACCTCATGATCAGTGGCACTGCTGTTTCATTAGTCAGTCCTGAAAGGTGATTCCATGCAGCAACTGCAAAATCACCTTTCGGGACCAAGTAACAAAAATGACAGTGGCACTGTTCATGTGGTGGGGTCCCAAGAACCCCATGTTGAAATAATTGTTACTGGATTTACTGGATTAATTTGCACAAAAAGAAGGCACAAGGCCCATTAAGATTTGTCCTCCACAGTTGTGGGTCATGTCTCACAATGGAGATGCTTTTAGCCATAAATCTAATTTACTTTTAAAGTTATCAAAGTTTGTCAAATTGACCAATTCCCAGGGTAACAAAATCTGAAAAAATGGCTGAGATATCAATATAAATTGAAACTACTATTGACAGCCACTATACATTGATTACCTTGATTCTTCAGTTTGCGGATGGGCTTTGAAGAGTGCAGACATGTCCCGGTCCAGAGAAGATGACAGTGCTTGACTTCCAGTGGTAAGTGTAAAGGGGTAAGAGGAGGTGGGTATGCAGTGGGAGGGTTGGGATGGGGATACAGGGGAAATGACAAGGGACTGTTTTCTTTTTTACAGAGTTAAAAAAATAATAAAGACATTGGGGGATGGTTTTCTTTTTTTTAAGGATGAGAATGATTTGGGACTGTGGAGGTGGGCTCCCCAGTATCCCAACTGATGGGGACAGGGGACCTGAATGGGGACACTGGGAGTGGGCTCCCCAGTGTCCCATACATTTGGGGGGGTTCCACTGCCAACACGGAGACTGAGACCCCCAATGTTGGTAAAGATAAGTGGAGGGACTGTGGCGGCAGTAGCAAAAATGGTCACCGCTGGGGGGTGTCACACTTCCTGATCACTGTTTTATCCCCTCCTCCATACCACATTAGGCCTCACAGCTCAGCTTGGTGAAACATCAACGAAAACACCACGCTGTTCTTCCAGGAGCAACAGTGCTGGTGATTGCTCTGGTGGGTGCATGTTTTCCCCATCTGTCTGGTAGCCTTCTTCTTTATGCAAATCAAAGGTCTGAAGCCCTCTTTGATTGGACCAGCTTCAGTCCTTTGAAGTGCATGACCTTTCAGTCCACCCAGCAGAGAGTTGCATCAAGACCACACCAAGTGGCCATTGGTGTAGACTGCTGAGCCCATTCCGAGCTCCTAGTTTTGTGTACTGCAATGGGCTTAGCAGTGACACATACCCCAAAATCCCCTATTGCCAAAATATGCTTGCTTGTGCATGCACGCAACCAACGTAAAAAAGTGCAGTAAAATGAAAATAAATAACAGTGCACAGTCACAATTATAGGCAGACTATTTGGGGCTACACAAAATCAAGATGAAATATAATTCAAAATAAGATACAAGTGCTATACAGTGCAGAGCAAAGGTGCTAGCTAATCAAGCCAGTACAGGACGTAGGCTCAGGAGCATGTTACCAGATAGATTAACTGATTTAGGTCTCGTAATGGGAGGTGTATGCAGAGGGGCAAACAGCCAGAGGGGAACATCAGAGACATCATCAACACGAGAGAAGGGAATACAAGGGTCAGGGATCAGGAACAGTTGCAAGGGGGGATGGCAAAGTCACAAAGAAGGGATCTGAGGGAAGTGACAAATGAAAGTACACAGCACCCACTTGTTTTGGGTCCCAAAACCTCTACTTATTCTACCTCTTAAAGCTTTTGCTTTGAAAACTGGTCACCACCCACTCCTTTGTCTATTCACAATAGGAACTGTTCCAAATAAACTCTAAAACCACAATGGCATATGTTGTGTCTGCTCCCTACTGGGCAGTCTGTAGGAATAACATTAAAAAGTTTAACTGAGTATGCCCTGGAAAGATTTCATTAATAGTTTGGTTGGAAATGAGAACATTTTACAACAGATTCATTAAGGAAAACTTTCACCCTTAACCAGGTCCTATAACATGTATTTTTTTCATTATCTGTATAACAGTGACTCTAGTTCATAAAATATCTTTAATGCTTTTTAAAGAACAGAATACTAACAGAACCTGCATTGTTCACGTCAGCCCATTAAGTGTGCTCAGTATACAACCAATTCTGCATACTATGTGGTGTCCACACTATTTTAGAAAATAAAACAAAAAATGCACTAATGGGTGCTCTGTTTTTCAGTCTCAAATGAAGGACCAAGAACTGAATAGGCATGTGGAGTCTGAATAGCTTTCTTCTCATCTACGGCATGATAAAATGAGATGAAGTAGTGAGGCGGTACCTGTAATCTGTATAAATAATAATCTTCGATTTTCATTTTGCATCAGTCAAGAATCTTTCATAGGCACCAAAATCCAGTATTAAAAAAAGAGTTGTAAATATAGGGGCAATAGTAAAAGCACCATCGGGCCTGCCGGCCACCAGTCAGTGTTTTAAAAAGAGGCTGGCACCTCAGGGAGAAGTCTGTATTTCTACACAGTTCAGTTTATATTGTAGAACAGTGGCCATCACCATCCGTAATGAGTCTGTAGTATGTTGGGCAACTATAATGACCACTATGAATACAACATACAGTAAGTTAATAAGCTGTGAGAGTTAGTGGCCACTGTTGATTTAGCAGTTACAAGCCACACGTAACATTAGTGCTACAGATAATCATAGCTACCACGGTAGTTTGTTGCTGTATTTGCCTCCATTTACTTTCTTCATGAATAAGGAAATTCACCTGAAAATATTATCCCTGTCTCCTGGCCTTCACATATTGCTGACTGTCTACACATGACAGCATAATCCTTTACTTGTGATGCCATAATAATTTCCTCAGCACCATGGTGTGGTGTCATAAACAGAGTACAAATATATCATGTGCAGACAGTACACAGGGGCAGAAGTCATCCAAGGGACAATAATCCAGCATTAAGGAAGTTTCCCCAATAATAAAGAATAAATAGAAGAGAAATATTGACAATATATGAAATATAAACTGAATTGTTTCTAAATATTTCCTTTTCTGATATTTTCTTAAAGGTACAATATTAAAATCTTCTTAAGGTGACTATGCAGTCTATAAGAGCACTGGAATCAGGAAGCTTAGTCCTTTAGGGCAAAGCTGCCATGTCACCATTGCTCCTCCTATAGGTCAGCTAAAGAAGAACTCTTTGGGAGGGAGCAGAAAAGTCAAGCTTTGAAGGTAATTGTTCAGATCTGAAGCAGTTCAGCTGGTTTGCCTAGATCTGTTGCTGTTTTAACTATCGACAGCTTCCTTGTTTGAATGTGGTAGCCTGGCTGATTTCTGGGGCCTCCTGATCCAAGCATATCATGTTCTGTGGGCTGTATTGGCTATCTATTTGGTGGCACATCAGTTCTGAGGTGTGTTTGTTCTAGGAGTCCCATCATGGATTAGACCCAGGCTACTTTAAAGACATGCTGATCTCATATGATGACTACCGTTCTCTCCAGTCTTCTGAGTCCAGTTTCTTATGTATCCAGACAGTGTGGCTTAAATCTTTTGGCAACTGTGCATTCAGGATTCCTGCACTGATACTTTGAAATGTACTACCACCAGAGGTTGGAGGAGCACCCTTAGCAAAAAAAATCATCTTTTTTAATATCTGTTACATCCCTTACAGAAATATAGGTGTGCTTTGTACATGCCGAATGCATGCCACATGCTTAATTGTGCAATGTTTGCATGTGGTTTGCATACAAAAAAGGAACCTATGTGAACCAGGTCTAAAAAGCAAATCAGGTTTGCATGCTGCAGGCTTGATATGTGCGCAGCGTGTAAGCTGGTGCGAACATCTTCTTAAAATTACATCAGGTTCACATGCTGCATGCCTTCCATGTATGCAACAGCTAAGCTGGTGCAAGTATCATCTGAAAAACAAATCAGTTTCTATTTTTATACTACTGCTAGCAATTAGTCACTAAAATACATTTTTATTTGAATTCCCGTAAAAATTAGATAAACTCATTAACTCTGATCCTTTTGCAGGTTGTTTATTGGCTTTTGATTTTTGTCATTAAATCCCCATTAATTTGTAAAGTATTGTTTGCTTACTGGATTAAATGCCTAGGATATAGCCAGTCAACATCCCCCATGCCAGGTGTATGAAGAGGGGCCTCTGTGTTTTGAAGCCTATCATTTTTGTTTTGGACCATGAAAATCCCTTATGTATATTTAGTACTACCATTGTGTTTCTCCGTGACTGTTTTATCTCACTTACTTTCCCTTTCTCATTCTGTATTGAGCATATACACTATAACCATGCTCAGCACTCTTTATGCCAAGTAGTGTCTTGGAAGCATGTGCCATATCTCACATTTCATCACTGAAATGAGGGAAATGGACACTGAAAATGAGGGACACTAACCCACATGATGATCAGAACACATCATGAAACATGGAGATACAGTATCTCAGAGCACAGTGGAAACCATTGCATTAGCACCTGAAAATGAATTTCTACCATTAAGCAGGGGTGCTAGTTAGGTAGGGCGGGGGCGCAATTGCCCCCTCCCCACGTATGTGTGCCTATGTTGTTCTTATGTTGTGGCAATACACTTCAGGTACTCTCCAGACTCAACTATGTCTGTATTGTGTTGTCCACTCTCTTCACCTAATAGCAACAGCACAATCACATGTGATGTGGATGAGATCCAGCCAAGAAAGAGTGCATGAGCTTTGCAAGTGTGACACTGTCTTTCCCACCACATAGTAGACAGGCTGAACACTACAGCTTGGAGGAGTCAGTGAGCACTGAACTCTCAATATCAGTGTTGTGGCAGCATATGTTCGTTGTTCTACTCTTAGTGAGTCTCCATCTTCCCTGGTGGCTGAAGGGACAGAGGATGAGCTAGAAGCTAACTCAAGAGTAGGCTACCTACTTACTCTACTAGGCTCGCCTTGCAAAAAAACTGCACAGACCCCCACGGCAGCAAGCTATGCTTATCAGCAGTGGTGAGACAGTGGTGTGGGTGGCCTTCATAGGCCTTGATCAGTGTAGTGTGACAGCAGCCACAGCAGCAACCAATAAGAAGCAAGCAACCCAGGTTGGGTGGGTTCAGATGGTGAGGTGATTTGGTCGTGGACCATGTTGGGGACCTGTGATGGTCGGTTCTAGCATCCAGCTTCTGGTGAAGGAGACAGGGGAGCAGACTGAAAACTGGGCTGGTAGTACACTATGCCAGGCTGCAGGTTCTGGCCATATGGCTGAGTAAGTAAAAGTAAATAATTTTTTTTACAGGGGGATTGGGGAAGGAGGAAGGACTTAAATATTAATGGAGTTTTTCACGTTTCTTCACCTTCAGGTGGCTTCATGACCCTTAGAGGATGAGTATTGAATGGAATGGAGTCAGGGAGAAAATTAGGGGCAGAGTTATTTTTTTTTGGGGGTGGGACAGAACTTCAACCAGGAAAAAAAATAGTAACTGGGTGGGTTTAAGCCCAAATCTGATGCACTGTTCTAGGGTATATACAAATGAATCTTATTCATTTGAATTTTTTCTCATTTGCATATCACATTCCAGTCAAACCAAATAAGTTGTACCTTTTAGAGATGTTACAGACATTCTAGAGCTGTCCCTTGCATTCATGGACAGTTGAGCATTATGATATGTACAGACTACTGGAGCCCCACTATAATAATAATAATAATAATAATAATATAATATCTGTATTTATTATGTGCCGTTCAAATGTCAAGGCGCATTACAAAACTTAAAACAACAGATAAAATAGTAATAATAAATACATAGTGAAATCCAAGAATTTGTCAGACTTATGCTCCCTTCCCCTCCCAGTGAATCTGACCTCTACATCCCCATGCTCAGGCACATTATGACAAAGGGCAAAGGAGACTCCAAAGGTGTGTACTATTTTATACATTATCGATGGAGAGTTGGAGATTAATGAAGGCCACCGCTCAACTGGCAAGGGCCTTATTAGTAGAACAGTGGCCTTCATCAATCTCCAACTCACCATCATAACTTATAAAATAGTAATAGAAAATAACTCCATTCATTTCAAGGGAGTACAGCCCAGCACTCTGACCCATGGACATCATCTCTTAAAGACTCCTTCCTCTGGCTCCCTAGTATTCAAGCAAGAGACTTTTTAGTTATATCTTTACTTGGTGGGTTGTCTGTAGCAGCATGGCTGTACTTGCTACAGTGCGTATGCATGGGAGGGGGGACTGGCCATGTAGGTGTGTATGTTGAGTTATTACTACTTTTGTTTTTGCACCTTAAGGTCTGTTTATGTGGAAGCATTCAAAACTATGGAGAGAAAATAGTAGAAGTACAGGCCAGACAGAAGTAATTAAGTGGTTTTATGGGTAAGTTTGCATATTGGGGGTGAGAAAACATGTGTTTCCATTAGTATGTGTGCTACAGTTCAACTGTCAAAATGAGATGAGGGACAGAAGACTGAAAAGCATAACAGTGGCTACAAGTATGCTGCATGCATGCAGATGTATTTCAGTACAGTTTGTATTGAAGTACAAATGAACCATATGTGTGCAGACAGTATGGCTTAGTGGTTAAAGGTACTGAACTGCAAGCCATGAGACTTGGAGGCATGAAGACCTATGTTTGAATCTTGTCAACCCCCACTTGTATATGGTGTGATCCTGAGCAAGTCACTTAATTTTTATGTTTGCAGTTATCAGTGACTACTTGCTTTTTTGCACACCTGCCACATGCATATAGTCTTTCCTAATTTAACATAAAAATCATGGTTTCCACACTTTTTATTATTTTTTATTTATTTAGTTTTTGTTGACCGGGTAAGTGCACTAGACAAATCCTGCCTATTTTCAGGCACGGCCCGGGGAAGGGGGATACAGATGAATGCCAACTGACCTTGAACCAGATTAAGCTGTTGGGGGTATTTTTAGTGAATAAGGGAAATTTGTCCAGGACACTGGGGAAATTCCCCTGCTCTGCTGGGGACAGCAGAGGGCATTTGTCTTGCTACGATGGCAGACTGTGTGAGGAGTGGAATGGAGAAGGACGTGCAGGCAGAGGTTCTGCAAATGGATGTACAGGAGATTACTGGGCAGGCTCAGCCTGCTTCACATTTATTGGCTTAGAGTTTGCTGGAGAATTGCAGGCGCTTGAGCATGCAGATGGGAGAATTGTGCAGACGACGGAACCATTGCCAGAAGTGGTGATTTTGGAACATGCTACGGATTTAGCAGTCCCTGTTTCAGTTTTACCAGCTGCTGATGGACACAGTGATACACTGGATGGAGTTGAATGACGAAGCGGATGCAGTATTTCCTATTATCGCGACGGTTGCCTCAGAGAATGCGGAAGTGTCAGTGTCTGTCAACATGGAAAGGAGCTCTGCGGGGGAGAGAGCGGCTGCGGGAACTACTACGGAGTGGTCAGAGGAGTCTGTCTTGTCACAGGCAGGCTGGATTCAGCAACCGGATGGTCGGTGGACACCAGACCCAACCTGGCTTACGTTTTCTCCAATGGAATCAGGACTTTCTCAGACAAGAGATCAAAATGACAATCCCTCTATTCAAGCAAGTCAGTCAAAATCATTACAGACTTCCACTGATTCTATGATTTCTGAGCCTGCCTTAGAGGCTACTGCTTCAGATGCTGGCCCACAAATGCACTCTCCCTTACAGTCACCTGGGGTTCAGGAGTCGAGGAGGGACTCCCGCTTCTCGGATCTCTTCAAAAACAATAAACTTGAACAAGCTCCGAGAAGGAATGCGGTCTGATTACGGTACAGAGGTGGATTACCCGGAACACCCTGATAGGATATATGTGGCAAGAAAATTACTGCTGGACTCAATGCAATTTCTACCTGTTGACATTTATGCCTTAATTAATATTCGGGGGGAGGACACGTTTGATATCAGTTTTAAACAGGTTGCAGGACTGGATAAATTCTGGCAGAAATATGAGGGTTATAAGTCCTTGCTCTTGTGGTTGCCGTTCTGGGCAATACCAATCACTAAACCTCTCTTTAAAACAATTAATGTTATGTTCAGGAATGAGGGATAAATGTAGGGGACATTCTATATTGGTTGGAACATAAATGCATGGTTCTGGGCCCTCCTGAGCCCATCCTTGATACTGAAGGGATTTGGACAGGGGCCTGGCGTTTCAAGGTTAAATTGCACATTGTAAATAATGAAGTTGTTCATGTTCCGAATAGCTTCTTTTTGGGGAAAGACCGGGGAGTTTGTTTCTACCCTGGTCAACCTAAGACTTTTCTCGTTGTGGTAGCCCCAACATTAAATGCTTGCACTGTGATAAGGTCAAATGTGCTTTGAGGACTTTGACCATGATAGTGAAGTTTGTGAGAATGTTTTCAAGTGTAATCTTTGCAATGAAGCTGGCCATGCATATCATCAATGCCCATGGGTGGGCCAGAATAGACAGGGTGGCCTAAATAAGGAAGAGTTAATAAATCAGGCTCAGGGTAGATGCAAGCCCCGCACAGCCCCTCCTCTGCATAAGGATTCAGATCCCATTGACCAGTCATGACAGGAAAAGGTTCAAGATATCCTTTTTGCTGAGCAGTGCTTGGTAAAGGACATCTCTGAATGGTCGGTACCCCTGGTTCACCAACAGGCGTTAGAGAACCCCAATTTCTAAGGGCTCCAATCCACCTGTTTTGCAACCTCGCTCGGAGGGCCCCTTAGTGGTACATTCTTTAGACACTCCTTTCCAAACCCCTAGGAGGGTGACATGGGTGAGCAGTCATAATATAGGGGTGGTGGAGGCCTGCCCTACTCAAAATTCCTTCTCTGTACTGTCAGACATCGAGGGGGATGTAGGCCCTGAGATGATGAGACCTGATGGGACTTCTGCAATGGAGGTAGAAGATGAGGGGGGAACGGACCTGTTAGATGTTAAAAAAAAAGAAAGGGAAAAGGCAAAAGCAAGATAAACCCTGAATTTCAGCCTCTTATTCCTTATGGCCTGTTTTAAGATGGTATCTATTAACTGCTGTAGTATAAAGAACTACAAAAGACGTTTACTTTGTTTTCAGCAGTGTAGAGATTTACAGGTAGATATCATCTTTCTTCAGGAAACTCACTTATCCTCCTTGGCTGAGGTAACGCAGGTAAAAAAATTATGGTGGGGTGGACCCTCCTTTTGGTCATTTGGTTCGGATGCCGCAGATGGGATTGGCATTCTTTTTTCTCATCCCTCGGTACAAGTTACAAGGTTGGTGGATATTCAGCCAGGAAGAGCTTTACTTTTGGACTGTTCTTTTCAGGGTTTCTGCTTTACATTGATTAATACCTACGCACCACAAACAAAAACAGCTAGGATTGATTTGTTTCAACAGATCAAACCTTATTTATTTACCTCCAAACATGTGGTGTGAGGTGGGGATATGAATTGTAGTCTTGACGTGCGAATCAAGAATAATGTTCAACAGAAAAACATATTGTGATGCTCATGCACTTTCACAAACAGTGGCAGTGGCAAAACTAAATGATGCCTTTAGAGGTTTGCAAGCGGCTGATGGTTTTACTTATAGAAAGGCCTCCTTTCAAACCAGGATTGATTATCTTTTTCTTTCCCAGTATTTAGTCCCATTTGATTGCTATGTACTACTTTGTGATTTTTCAGACCACAAGTTTTTATATGGTTGGATAGGTCTTCATCAGATTCCTACATTATTCTCTGCTATTTACAGACGTTGGAAACTAAATTCACAATTATTGTCTGAGGCCCTTTTTTGGACCAACTTCGGGTTTTTCTGACCCTCAGAAAGTCAGTTGCGGTTTTTTTCACTGATTGGATATCTTGGTTGGCAGATACTAAGCTTGCTGTTAAGGATTTTTTTATTACTTATGGTAAAAGAAAGGGTTCTTCGGAGTATTTGCAATACTTAGATTTTAGGAATCAATATTATAAATTACAGTCTCATCCACGGAGACTGGATTCGGACATCCAGACACAATTACGGATTGTACAAAAAAAAATGCTTCATTACCAATATCAGAGGGCAGTTTCAATCCATGCTGAACTGAAATTTGGTACACAACAACAACCATTCAAAGACCCATATGTAGCATGTAAACAAAAATTAGAGAAGAAACTTATGACAGGCCTTCGTGCTTCGACAGGCCAGCTAAAAACGTCTCTGGCAGAAATGCTAGAAATTGCTGAACATCAAGTATCTTTACTTTTTGGTACTAGATTTATTCCAACGGTTTCTTGGGAAGACGTTCTTCATTTTCCAGTTCCTCATATTTCTCAGGGAGAAGTGGATATATTGCAAGGGCCTATTTCTCCTATGGAGGTACAGGCAGTCATTGGCACTCTTCGTACGGGGGTTTCGCCAGGTATGGATGGGCTTACGAATGAATTTTATAAAACTTTTCAGGAGGACATGAGTGTCATTCTAGCTGAAGTATATAACGACATTCTCCAATTTGGTTTTGGAGATTCAAAGTTTAATTTGGCCATTTTAACCTTTATTCATAAAAAAGGGGATAGTACAGTTTTCGGAAACTGGAGACCAATTAGTCTTCTGAACACCGACTATAAGATTCTTTTGACTTTACTGTGTAGAAGGCTTCAAATGGTAGCACAAGGGGTGCTCCACCCGGCACAGACTTGTTCTGTTCCCCATCATTCTATTCAGCAAAATTTGAAACTCCTTAGAGATATCTGTGAATTTGGTGCCCAAAAAATATTATCAGGTTTTGTTTTAGCTCTTGACCAGGTAAAAGCTTTTGTTAATGTTTCTCATGCTTTTCTTTTTCAAGTTTTAGAATGATATGGGATTCCTCGGCCCTTTATCCAATATATTGATATATTATATTCTCAAGCACGCTCTTGCCCACTAATTAATAATCTTTTGGGTAAAGAAATCCAGTTGACTCAGGGGTTTCGGCAAGGTTGTCCTATTAGCCCACTACTATATTCTTTTGTGTTAGATCCTCTTTTAAGGGAAATTGGAAACAATAGGTCTATTCAGGGTTTATCTCCATCTTTTGCCATACCAGCCCAAAAAATCTTGGCATATGCAGATGATATATGTTTATTGGTGGCGGATGTCCATTCAGTGATTGAGGCATTACGGGTGGTTGACCATTTTTCAGCTCTGAATGGCACTAGATTGAATTATGAGAAATGTAGGTGTATGGTGGTTGGTGGGAATTCCATAATTAATGACATTGGAGGCATTTTAGTTTCCAATTCCCTTAATATTTTAGGACTCCTTTTTGGGAGAGGTGATCTGGCTCTTTTTAACTGGGAAAAGTATCTCACTGAGGGTGAACGTAAGGTGCAACAATGGAAATCCTGGGGTTTTTAAAAAAAAAATGGGTATTAGTGATAAAGAAATTTTATTACCTGTCTTTTTGCATGTGTGTTCAGTTTTTCTGGTCCCCGTTTCTTTAGAAACTAGACTATATAGCTGTTTTTTTCAAATGATATGGGGTAATCGGTTAAATCCTATTAAACGGGCTTTCACATATTTAAAGATTTGTCAAGGGGGCCTAGGGATGATAAATCCTATAGTTTTTTTTTCATTCCTTTTTTGTGATAGCCTCATTTCAGGATAAAATCCTACCTCAGGACCATCCATGGTCCGCATGGACTCAGCTTTTATTTTATCCATTTTTGTTACACTGGGAGGGTGGAGGTATTCCTAAACGAAATACGATAGGTGCAGCACCTTCATATGCAGATTCTGCAGTGCGGAAACTTAGGGAATGGAAATTGGGTAAGGCACAATTACATGAGGTCCCCAGGAAGGAATTTTATACTGAACTTATGGGTAATGTCTTCTATGTTCAAATTGATTTCCCTTTTTGTGTCCCTACTAAGCTCTCATGGGCTTTATGCCTTTTAATGGTTCACAGGGTACCACCTCATATGTGGGATACCCAATGGCTCTGTTGTCATGGTAAATTAGGTGTTCAGGGCAATTTAAAGCATAAACCCATTTCCGATAGATTATGCATCTGGCCTGGATGTATTGACCAAGTAGAAACTTTAGAACATTTTTTCTTGTTATGTCCTTATACTATCACATTTTTGTCAGACATGGCCACAAGGTGGCACTGGAGTGTTATACAACACATTTCCTATCAGAGTCTAGTTTTGGGGGATTATTCAGGTTTTTTAGGGCGGTATCATCCCAGTAATCTTACTTTGATTTTTGCTTGTATTAAATACCATTTATGGCAAGCCCGATGCCAGTTTTCTTTGCAACACACTATTCTTCCTAACAGTATTATACTCAGCCATATTGAATTAGCCTTAATTAAACAAAAGAGTTTGGAGCAAAATTCTTTAGACAATCAAGTATTCCTCAGTTTTTGGAAACATATTAACTGGATTACTTGACTTTTTGTGTTTTTGTGTCTCAGGTCTTCCTTTTCTTTTATAGATTATTACACATGATGGAATTACTGTCTGTAATTTTTCTAAACGTGTTATTTGTCATTATTTGTTTTATTGGTATTAATTATGTTTGCTTTCTGTTATTTTGATGATGATAATATGATTTTTACTTTCTGATGTATGGTTTGTTTTCTAATAAAAAATTCCCCTACTCTTTTTATGATAAGTGCCATGAGATCTTTAACATCCACCTAAACTACCACCAATCCAGGCAGATGGGACCTCGGTTTAATGTCTCATCCAAAAGACAAACTTTGCTTGTTGCATGCATGCCACATGCATGCAGTCAGTTCCAATTAAACATTTAAATCATATTCACAGCATGCATTATCACTTGGGTAGTTCTATGTGTGCAGCATGAAAACATTTTATATAACTATTTCTGTAAGAGTTGTCTGGTGATTTCTTTTAATTATGTATTAATTCTAGGCCTTGTCATTGTATGCTGTTTTTATTTATGTAAGGCACCCAGAGCCTTTGGGATTAGGTGCCATAAAAATAACATTGCCACGCATTGCCTTAACTCATGTTTATTTATTGAAATGTTTTCACCAGGAAAGGCACACTGAGTAGCTATTGCTCATTTCCAGGTGCATCCTGGCAAAAGGGGAAGGGGGAACAATAAGAAGTTAAAACAAATTAAACCAACAGCCAGTTTTGCATGCAGCAGAATTGGAAGAGTTTACAGTTTTAAGTGCTTAACCCATATTATAGCTATATGAAGAAGTAACATGTTGCAGTCAGGGAAAGCAAAATAATATGGCAGTGTCCCTGCAAACAGAACTATAACAATCACTATTTTCTGTACAAATGGAATGGAGAGAGAAGTCAATAACACAGCCAGGGTATCAGCTAGCAACAGGAAGAGAGTTATCGCAGTACACCCAGTACACTTATTGCATATATATTGCAGTTCTGCATTCAGTAGTGATAGGTAGAAGTTAATTAGTAATTACAGTCCTAGTTAGGGTACTGGCATAGGGACTAGGGTAGGGACTAGCCCTCCGCTGCAGAAGTAGGCTCAGTGCACTGAGACCGTGTATGACAGCACCAGAGTCAGCAGCATAATCATGGACAGGACTTGGGTGGAAGGTGCCAGTCTGAGGAAGAGGGGGGGTGTACAGCAGGGGAGGGTCAAAGCAGATTGGGAATAAGGGAAGGGGTGGGTAATTAAGCACAATTGAAAGTAGAGGAAAAAAGTTATGTAGTAGGGAAGAGATGGCAAAAGCGGAGGAGGAGTGGTGGATGGGAAGGGGAAGGGAGTTCCACAGTTTGGGGTAGCAATAAGAGAAAACAGCCTTGCCAACAGAGGAGGATCTAGGGGAAAAAGCCAGGGTCTGAGTGTCATGGGAGATAAGGGAGTGGAAGGAGAAAGGGAGAGATACGGAGGAGGATAGATAAGAGAGAAGAGAGCCAGACAAGAATTTTGATAGAAATTTAGCACAGTGGAAATGGTGTCTGTCAGAAAGAGAAGAGAATGAGAGAGACTGGTAGAGAGCACAGTGCTGAGTGCGGGGGGCAGTCAAAGGCAAAGTGGCAGAAGTAGTGAAAAAGGGAATCCAGTATGGTTAAGGAAGTCTTGGGAGCAGCACTGTAGATTACATCACTGTAGTCAAAAACTGGGAGGATCATTTTCTGGAGCAACACTCACCTAATTGGCAGAGGAATGCAACCTCTGTTCCTGTATAGGGCACTTAACTTGGGGTGCAGTTTTTGAGGATGTTTTACTTATTTAGCTTTTGGTAACCAGATGGATGCACTAGGCATAGCAATGCCTATTTTCAGGCATGACCCGAGAGGATATGATAGTCCTTTGCAAAATGAGCTCTTAGCTAGGTGAATGTTCCTTTTGCAAGAGCTTCTCCATGCTCTGTAGTCATTATAGTCAGTCGGAAGACCAGAGACCTTGAAAAGCCACCAGCTTTTGTCCCTGGCTCTGATTTGAGCAAGTAGGTCTTTATTGAGCCACTTGGTGTGAGTTCCACATACACAACATGTGATATGGGGTGCATGGATGTCTTGGAGAGATCCAAACAGGGTTAGGAAGTGGCTTAGAGCTACATGAGCATCGGTGGTGGAGTAGATGCAGGTCCAGTTGATCATGGGGAGATCGTTCAGAAACTGGACTTGATCAAGGTTGGCTAGGTTATGAAGGTGATGAGTTTGGGGGGAGGAGATGGTTTTCCAATCGAATGCCAAATACAGTATATTGGGGAGTGATGGCTTATTGCATCAGAGAGTGTTACTGAGGAGACTATACAGTGAATGAGAGTTGTCAGTGCCCAGTCAATCAGAGTACTGGATCAGGGGAGGCATAACCCTGGTGGGGTCAGCAATTAGCTGGTGTAGGTTGTGGCCTTGTACCACAGTGTGTAGGGATTTTTTTGTTTTACCATCCAATTTAGGTTTATGTCGTCTATGATCAGGACCTCACTATGTCCAACAGTTGAGTCTACATGTGACAGGAGCTCCTCGAGGCCAGCAGTGCCACCTAGAGGAGGGTTATAAGCACACACTATAAGGAGTTTCTTGGTACGAAGCTGGAGGGTAGCAAGGATAAATTCAAAGTGGGACAGGATAGGTGTAACAGTGTTTGAGAGGTTTAGGTGTGATTTACAGTATAGAAGATGGCGACACCACCACCCCATTTTGAAGTGAGCCTGTCTTGTCTGATGAGGTTATAGTTGGGTAGTGAGCAGGAAGAATCTGGGGTAAGAGGGTTTAAGCCAAGTCTTGGACAGGCAAATGATATCAGGGTGATATTGTACTACCCACACTTCAAGCTCAGCTAGGTTTTGGAGGAGGCTTCTAATGTTCAAATGAACAATTCAAAGTCCCTTAGTGTCATTCCACATTGCATCTGAGCAGGAGAGGTAGGTAGGTAGGTGGTCCAGAGCTTAATTCAATATCTCCTAAAAGTATTAGTGCAAGAAGAAGGAGATACCAGAGTTTGTGATGGATGAACGGGGAAGGCAGAATTGAGTGTCAGAGAAGGCACATCTTGAAATTATAGGCTACATGATAGAGATAGCCTTGAGGAATAAGTAATGTCTCAACTCCCTCCCACTCTCTGTCACTAAGTCTACCAAAATTTGTCCCTTTAAAGTCGTTCTCCATAACCACCTCTTTGGCGCCCGAAGCTGTAGTTGCCCTTAATCAACCAAAAAGTTTGAGTCCCTCCCCATTTCTTGCCCATAGCCTTGACAATGTCTGTCGGACTGCTCCCCCCACTTTTTTTTCTTTTCCTCACCCCTGCTCCCCCCTCACCCTTCCACTTAGGTATATCCCTGCTACAACCAGGGTTGTGACTTCTACTATTGTTATACTTTATACGATTGCTATTTACTGCATGTAACTTTATCCTGTAAACCACTGTCACATTGTGTTCTTTTTGTTATCTGTATTGCACCTGTAAGTTACCACTGTTGTATCTCACACTGTAACCATGTCTACCCTCCCTGTGATGAGGTGCCTTTGTAAGTGAGTTCCTGACTCAAAGGTTATAAATCAAACTTTCAAAAAATGAATAAAAATAAAATAAATAAATAAACAATATCATGGAGTTTATTTGGGCATATGAGCATATTAGAGAAGGTAAAGTCATGTTGGTCCAAGGAAAATGCCTCAGAAAATGGGGGACTACACGCCAGTGAGAGCCAGAGAAGAAGACCTAAGGTCACACCTTGCAGCAAAATTGTGTTTAAAAAGGGAGCCATGTGTTAGGAGGTGAGCTAATGATAGTGTGTTAAAACAGCAAGCCCTGATAGTGAGCAAAAACTCAATTCAGGAGTTAAGCTGCAATGTGGCTAGTAGGAATAGGATGTAGAAAATACAAGTTTGTGGTTGAGTAGCAGTATATTAAGGCTTTCAAATAGCAGCTTGTTGAAAGGTCTTTAAGAAAAGGAAAAATGTATGACGCCCTCTATAGGCAAATGTTTATAGGCTGCAAATGGGAAAGTGGGGAGTTAGTCACATGACTTCGTGCAACTATATCAGTAAGACCAACAAAGGGTGGGCATGGTAGGGGCTGGTGGTGGAGGCAGAATTGAGGCTGCGGGAAGAATGCTGTGAGTACTTCCAGTCAAAATTAAGAGGAGAAGTGTGGCATCCACATGTCCAGAAAAGTTGAGGTGCAGGTCAAGTCAAACCCCAAGGTATCTAAAGAAGGAGGTGGCCTCCAGAGCTCTCCAGTCTAGAATGTTGAAGGGTGGAAGGAAGACAAGTCAAGAGAGTCTCTGCCTTGTGCCAAAGGTCACAGAGACGGTCTTCTTGGCATTTAGGAATAGTTGATTTGAGCATAGCCAGTGCTGAACTTTGTCAAAGTCATGCTGAAGTCTAGATGCAATATCAGTGTGAGAATGGCCAGAGGTATACAGGACGGTGTTGTCTGTATTCATGTGGATGGAGGTGGAGGAACAGACTGATGGAAGGTCATTGAGGAGGACTGAGAATAGGAGAGGGCCAACAACTGAGCCCTGGGTTATTCCTGTGTTGATGGGGGGAGGGGGGTGAATATGGAGTCAGCAATCCAAATGGATTATGAACTTCCCACAAGGTAGGCCCTGAACCAGTTTGTGACTGTTTCAAAGAGTCTGGCAGCAGAGACTTTGTCAAGAAGGAGGGGGTGGGAGACTGTGTCAAATGGCTTTGCAAAGTGGACAAAGATGGCAGAGGTGATTAGGCCATGGTCCATCCCTGTAAGGATTGAGTCAATGAGCCTAAGTAGGGAGGTGGTAGTGGAGTGATACTTCCAGAAACCAGACTGAAAAGGGGTGAAGAAACAGGAGTCACTGAGATAGGAGGAGAGTTGCAGTGCAGCATCACCAGTCCCACTCTCTAAGTATACTTGACAAAAAGTCTCCACTCTGCCTGATAAGCAGTGTCAAAGTGGACATATAAATCGTAGCATAGTAATTTAAGATAATGTACTCTGTGCCCATCAAGTTAGCACTTCCTCCATAAGCAGTGACCTACAAGTATGGTACGCTGTGCAAACATGTACTCATTTATAGGCATTCGCCACCCAACCCACTGCCCATGTACTTTGCGGTTCTCTTGATATGGCCCTTACGGTCAAATTCTTATTCACCTGTGACAGTTCCAAGCCCCTTCAAAGACTTGACGGTCTTTTTCAAATCTCCCTTCTCTTTCTTTCCCCCAAAGATTTACATATTAAGGCTCTTCAGTTTTTCTTCATTTGATTTTCAGTGTTGTCCCTGGACCATTTAAATGGCCTTCAGCTGAATGGTATCCAGTCTATTCCTCTCCTTATGTAAGTGTGAACTACAGAAATAAGCATATCGCTTGAGGTGAGGTCTAACTAGAGACCTATAAAGAGCCACAGTCACCTACTGCAAGGCTGATAAAGCTATGTCCTGTGCATTCCAGCATCCTAGTGGCTTTCGCATATGCCTTGCTGCATTTGGAGGTAGCCCTCGTATTGTCTCTGATTATCTTGAAATCACTTTTTTCATTAGATTGCTCCAGGTTCACATCATTAAAACAATACTGTGTTTTTGGATTCCTGCTACCGATGTGCATGACCTTGCCATTGAATTTAAAGAGCTAATGGATCAGAACTGATATTTAAGGCACAAAGTTGATGTGAATAGACATGAACTAACCTGCGATATAGTTCATGTTGTCAGTTTGATTATCTGAGTTGGGTTTCTTAATGTTTTTAGTGTTTTACAGATCCTTCCTATGTCAAGTTGTGGAAAGTGCCATCAAACATCTCAGGGACTGCAAGTGACGTCTTGGTGGGACGCTCTCAAGTCTGTGTTTGCCTATCTATCTGGCTGGTCTCTTCTGTGTGAAGCCGGTCTGACTATTTCTAAATGTTAACCATGTGTTTTATCTGTCAGACATTTCTGCCTAGTAAGTTGTATTCATCCCCTGTATTTTTTCTGGAATTGATTTGGGCATGGGGGGATGTAAATGGTGAGATGCCAGCGTTCTATGTGGCAGTGTACAACAATCTTATCTGCTGTTGTTGGTGTCATATGGGAGATTGAGCAGCTCTTTCTAATCATTTTGCCTTTCATTTTTTCCCACTTTTGCGATTGCACTGCATACAGAAATTGCAGATGGATCTGTGGAGTTTAGTATGCGTGTGTGTGTGTGTGTGTGGCTTTGGTGTAATGGCAGACGAAGGGGGCTGACATGTGCAGTTAACGTTGGCTGTGTGAATGGTAAGTTTTGTCTTCAGAGGCATACAGGCTCTTTGTGCTGTGGCCCGGGGCTGTTGCTTTGTCTGGTCAGGAATGTACTGGTAGTTGGGTATCAAACAGGTTGGATTTGGACAGGGGAAAAATGTTTTTCTTATGTTCATTTGTTTTGGAGGGGTGCAGAAGAGATCCCCTGTTGGCTGCAGTGTGGTACCCATGCACAGAGCATCATTTCAACACATTGATGACCATGCTAAAGAGGATGGGTTCTCTTTATTATGGGGAGAGGTCTGATTATGGGAACAACAAAAGCAAGGAGTCTGGTGCATCCCAGCTGCATGGAGCAGTGGTGTGTACCACTGTATAAAGCAGGAAAATGATAAACCATGCTAGTAAGTACAAGCTGCAGCCTCTAATACAGTGCCAGTAATGCTTACTGGAACCATGCTAAAAATGAAACAGTGGCCAGAACTACCCCAGTGCCTCAAACTTGACTGTTCATCCTCAGGGCACAGTACTGGCACTGTATTAGTGGCACCAGCTTCTACTCAGTAGTGCAGTTTGTTGTTTTCTTATGTCTGTCTGAGTTGCTTTTTTTTCTGTATCCCCCAATCTTCAGCTTAATTCCTTGGAACATGGGCAGGATATCTATTTAGTAGCAGGTGTATTAGAGTGGAGAAATCATCCAGACTGTTAAGAGAAAGACACTAATATTCTCACTTTATCAGTAGGGGTAGGTGATCAGAGAACTATTTTGGAGAATCATTCTGCACAGTGTGCTCATTCCTTTCTGTTGGTCAGTCTTTCCTGGTTTGTTGCGCATACGTGGGATCTACTGACAAAACAAACCTTACTTATAAATAACATCTAACACTGGAGGATGCACACAAGCAAATGCATTAAAAAGGTACTAAAGATCCATCTGTAACAAAAAAAATGATTACGTTTTCAGTTATTTCACATTCCATGGTAGTGTGCAGGCCTTCAAGGTTTTGGGCAGCTTTCCCCCCACAATGTCAGTTGCTGTCCAGCTGTCTGGTGATTGCAATCAACAGTCCTTGACAAAACCATGAAAGACATGTCTGAAAATTGACACTTGACTCATGGTACAGCTATAGTGTCAACACACATAAATGAAATAAAACTGAAAATCAACCTAATTAAGTATTCCAGTAAACATACAGTGGCTAAAAATAGTAAGTACACTAGCTCTTTAAATTGTCATATTCTTGACCATTTTCCAGCCTCTCCAAATCATAGGTATCATAGGTAATTACAGAGCAAAGAAGACTTATGTCCATTGTGCTCTCTGTTGACTCTAGTTATGGTAGCTCCCTGTTTTTGTTTGCTATACAATGTTTGTCCAGTTTCCTCTTGAATTCAAGCATGGTCTTACTAGCAACCACCTCCTCATGCAAGTTGTTCCACACTGGAATGACTCTAACACTAAACCAGTGTTTTCTTTTTATTGTCCTAAAATTTTACCCCTTCAACTGCCATGAGTGTGTCCTAGTTTCACAACACTGATCCCTTAGTGTAAGTCCCAGTTTATCCCTTAGGTTGAAGTCTTTAAGTGAACTATACACCATACACATGTCTCCTCTCAATCATCTATACTCCAGTGTGAACATCCCCAAATCTTCTAATCTGTCCTCATAATCTAGGTCCCTAACATCAGCTACCAACCTAGTTGCCCTTCTCTGAACCCTCTCCAATCTCTTGACATCTAACCTAAACCCTGGTGACCAGAACTGGGCGCAGTATTCCAACTGTGGCCTCACCAGCGCACCAAACAGAGACACAATCACTTCCCTCTTCCTACTCTTAATATGCTTCTTAATATTGATAAGAATACCACCAGCAGTATTTATAACCTGGCTACAATGATGATGGAACTTGAGATCATTTGTCACTTTAACACCCAAATGTCTTTCTTCAACTACCTTTCCCAGTATATGTCCATTTAGAACATAATCAGCTTTTTTGTTATTTTTCCCAAAGTGCATAACTACACATTTATCGGTGTTAAAGGATAACTTATAATCCCTAGATCATCTTTCCATTTTAAATAAGGCTTTTTGCATCTTCATTACATCTTCACTATTTTTGATACTAGTACCAATCCTAGTGTCATCTGCAAATATGGTTTCCCAAACATCCCCACCTCCAGTCAGTGAGTGTATATAAATCCCCCTTCATATTCCTTGTACCCTCTGCACTATCCACTATACCACAAAGTTTGGTATGGTTCACAAAAAAGACACATAGTGCCCTGTAACCCTTCACTAATGTCACTGCTGCACACTTTTGGAAAGAGTGGGGCACAGAACAGGGTGGGATCCGGAAGAGGCCCCTGTGGTACATCACTGGTTACCTACTTACCCCAGAGAGTTTGCCATTTTATTTATTTGAGTCTTTGGTAACACTTGTCCTGCCATTTGTCCTGCCCATTATCAGTTCTCTATTCACCTAGTTAATCTCCTAGTTCAAAACATCTCATCATTTTACCAACGTCTTTTCTGGAACAGAATCAAAGGGTTCTATGTGATAATGGTGAACGCCGAACGGTGACCTGCATTATCGCGATGTCAGGGCAGCAAAAACAATTTGCCACCCTGACATCCTCAGGCATGGAAGAATGGTGCCAGGGACTTAAACATTGCTTCACCCCCTTCGCACTCCCCTACTTAAGGATTCTCAACTCCGATGGGTGCATACTGGGGTGAAAACAAAAAAAAAGCAAGTTTTGGGCCATGCACAACAAAACCACAGTAGTGCCCACCCTGTTCTGTGCCCCACTCTTTCCAAAAGTGTGCAGCAGTGACATTAGTAAAGGGTTACAGGGCACTATGTATCTTTTTTGTGAACCATACCAAACTTTGTGGTATAGTGGATAGCCCAGACCTGAACCCAGAACCCCATGCACCGCAAGCGGACTCCAACCCCCAATGCCATGGTGCAGCTTGGCAGCTGACCACAGCGCCACACCCTACATCCCCTCCGCCCCCTCCCAGGCCATGCTCACAGTGCTTGCTCCCCCCCCATGCGCATGTACATATAGTGACATCCTGTCGCTACAGTTACCTACCCCACCACATCTGGTCACTCTCCCTCCCCCCCGGCCATTCAGGCTTTCACCCACATTGCATAGCCATTTTGGATGGCGCTGTAATTCAGGCTCCCACCTCACGTGCTACCAATCAAAGGCCTTACTGAAATCCAGGTTAAGGATATTTTCCCCTGACCCCTGTCTAATGTTTGCATCACCAAACTGAAGAAATCCATCAGATTCATCTAGCATGACATGTTTCATACAGATCCATGCTGCCCCCTGTCCTGTAATCCATTTGCTGCCAGGAAATCTGTTATGTGCTTGTAAATGAGTCTATACAATCTTCAACTGGGATCCTGCTTCACTAAGATAGCAGGAGAATAGGGTGAACTGACGCCAAGCTCTACTGATTTCTGGCCTGGCCCTTTGAAGGCCATATACATTGGCTATATGCAGGCCTAGAAATCTGTGTGTGGGAAGGGCACAAATGAGTCTCACCTGGGAGGCATAAAGATAAAACCAAACAGCTTGGATTGCTATAATGTTGCTACAGTGCTCCTTGACAAAAGTTTTCAATTATGTCCCCACTACGGAAGTTAGGATCAGTGATGTATAGTTTCCTGTGTCACCACATCTGCTACCCTCCAGTCACTTTTCCTGTTTCTAAGGAACTATTGCACAGTTCTGCTAGTTATGTTGTTCAATCCTAGTTAGTTTCTTTCAGCACCCCTGGAGAAATCCCATACGGGCCAGGATATTTTATTTTGTTTATTTTTAGATTCCACAGCGTTTTGCTCACTCTTTTCACAGTTCCTAGGAAGCCCTGAATTTTGGCCTGATTTCAGAAGCCTTGACCATTAATACAGAAATGAAAAAAGTTAAGACTGTCTGCTTTGTCAACATCCTCCTCTATGCTCATCCCATCCTTTTTCATCCTTTCAGTACCATCCCTCATTTGTCTTTCTCCTTCATGTGCAGTATCTGAAAAATGTTTTATCATTCTCCTTAACATGTTCTACAGTTCTAAATTCTGTTTTAGTCTTTACCTCCCTTACAGGTGTTTTGCCATTTCAAGTGTCCTCTTATAATCATCCCTGTTACCTGCAAATTGGTTCCATTATAATCTATCTCATTAATGATCTTTTCTTTCTTATGATGACTGCCCTCACCTAGTCACCTAGTCACCAAATCACTTTTCATCTTCTCCTCTGGTCCTTGCACTGCAGCTGTTGAAGACCTGCTCCAGCAGGATTTCAGCAATGTCCTGCATTGGTTCCAATCCAACCAACTTAGAGTCAACACTGAAAAAATAGTGTCTATGATCTTTGGCACCAGTCATAAATTGGCCAGAACTTAAAAACTCTGGATGGCACACCCCTTGAAGCAGTTCAGCCTTTCAAGTACTTTGGAGTGTGGCTTAACCATAAGCTTAACTTTTTAACCAACATTGATGCCATCCATGTGTCCTGTACCACCATAAAGACTGATTATATCTGAATGCCCATAGGGAGCTTGTTACCAAAATGGTGTTCCCTGTCCTTGACTACACAGATATGGTGTATGGAACCACCCCTTCCACTTCCCTAGTGAGAATTGACACCCTCTGCAATTCCTTTTGCCATTTTGCAAGAACACCCTCCGCACCCACCATTTCTCATCCCTATCCATCCTCCGTCTGTCCTCTCTTCAGCAGGCTCACTGTACCGCCTTCATATCCAACTACTGGTTCGGTTTCCGTCCCTCATCCTGTCCCAGCTCATCCCCATCTACCTGTTCCCAACATTCCAGGGACCATTGCACTTTTGTCACTCCACACCCCCAATCCTCTGCTGGGCAGTTTGCCTTCTTCTACCAATGCCTGTCACTTTGGAACCAACTCACCCCCTCCATCTGCCTCTCCCCATCCCTTGGCTCCTTCAGGCACCAGTTCAAATACCAACCCCTCCCCACCTGTTCCTGTTACCATTCTTCTTGATACAATCAAGGCCAGCTGTAACTATTAGAGTAAGAAGCTAGCTGGGTCACTGCTTCTGCCTTAATTAAACTTCCACACAACTACAGTTCTCTCCCCTCATTTCAAGGCTACGACATTAATTCACCCCTCAGATCAATCATCTGTTGTTCATTATTGTCTTGCTCACCAAATATTTTTTCAACTTCTGAATATACAGTTGCTTGGTGTTTTTTTATTGAGCTGCACCACTCTTTACTCTCTGCACCTATAACTGTTTAGTATTTATTCTAATTTTGCGTCAGTTTTGTACTGTATGCTGTTCAAAAGTTTTGCTTACATATATTGTGCTGCTGTTCATTACTTTGCCCCCCCCCCCCTTGGGTCACACTTGGAAATGAGCCTTGGCTCAATGGGCCTCTCCCAGTTACCAATTGTCAAATCAATCAGTCAGTCACTCAATCAATAAACAAACAAATAAATAAATAAAACAAATGCACTTCCAATATCGCTTGGTGTTTGTAACATGCTGACACACTCTCACGTGGTTCATAATACCAAATTGTTTTTACTACTGCCCATTTTTTCTCCACTTCCACCACTTCTTTGATTTCTTACACATCTCCTCCAGCGTCTTCCACATTCTGGCAAAATCTGTGGTCCTGAAGTTAAGTACTGTGGTTCTGGAGATTAAGTGCTTAAACTCTAGAGTTATGCTAAAACTCATGGTGCTATGGTCACTTTGCTCTATGTGGTCCTCTACACTCAAATTGCTTGTAATGTCCTGCTTAGATCTTACAAGTTCCAGGATCCCATTCCCCCTATCTGGCTCACTAACCCATTGATTCCAGAAGCAGTCCTGCACTATCTCCAAGAATCTCTGGCTATTTTGACTTTTGGTTTCCACAGTTTCCCACTGGCTGTTTAGGAGGTTAAAGTTACCCATTAGAATTATATTGCTTACTCTGGATGGCTGTCTTTCTAATGTTTTTCTCCAAATGAAGGACTAATTCCACAGATTGGTGGGGGTCTATGGCATACACCAATCCTCAAGATTCGACCCCTGCCATCAGACACCTGCAGCCATAAAGGGCTCTACCTTCCCCTGTCTTTTACAGTCAAGTCCTTTTACTTTAATGGTATCCTGACATATGCTGCCATCCCCTCCTCTTTTATTCTCTCTATTCCTCTTGCATAAGGCACATCCAGGGACTATAAGATCTGAGCTATTATTCAGGTGCAGTCATGTCTCAGTGATAGCTATGATATCTACAGTAGCTCAGCTGCAGCTATTGTTGCCAAAATATCCTCTGTCGTATTCCCTTAGCTCCTGGCATTTGCATAGAGAGCCTTCCAATTCCCACTCTTCTTGCCCTTTTCTTGCTCTTGTTGTTTCCTATCTTCTCCTATTGTTCCATATATTCCCTCAGGTTCCTTTTGGTCCCTTGTATCCCCTGTTATCCCCTCCTATCTTCTTTGTGTCTTTCTTTGTAGTGGAAAGCAATGGGGGGGGGGAGTGGGCAGAGACCAAGTAGGATCTGTGGTGCCAGTATAGACAGTGAAAAAATGGAAGACTTGGTGGGCCAGACAGCCTTTATCTGTGTCAGAGTCTATGTTTCTATGTTTCTGACTATATTGCTCCTGATTGTATAGTATCTCCCCTCCCTTTAAGACAGTTTTCAAAAACAACTATGTGACACAGGTGATTTTTCTGATGAAAGCATTAAATAAATAAAAAAGTATTAAATCAGGAGATTCTGTGTCAAATGCCTGCTGGTATCAGTATAATAGTTAGTGTAAAAGGCATTAAACTAGGAAATCCTGGTTTAAATTGAGTCTTTAAAAAGCTTGTGACATTTTGTAAAAAGCTTGATGATCTTAATATTTACTTACAATTGTGTTTGTATTGTATGGATCTGGAGGCTGGCTGAACCTTGGGTATTTATCTGCCAACATGTTTTCAATGTTTCCATGTTTCATTTTATATTTTTTTTGTATCTATCATCCCCTTTATTGTTAAAGACATTTTCTGTATCTATCTTTCCCTTTCCCTTTATTGTTAAGGAACGCAGCTTGACTGTCATCTTTATAGAGCATGTGACATCTGTTGAAAAGATTTAAACACATTGGCCCAATTGTCAAAAAATTTGCATGGCATGGCTGGCCCCACTGGGCAGAGGATTGAGGCACTATGTAACTTATCTCTGGCCACGCTGTTGACCTGGGTTCTGGAAGGAGCTCGAGTTGCTGGGGATCAGCTGGGAAAGGAGAAGATTGAGCATCCAGAGGAGAGCTCTCCTCTTCTGGGGGGACCTTCCCAACTCAGCCCTTGGCTGCCCCCATGTGGAGGCCCGGAGGTAGTGTCAGCAGCCTGAGTGACATAAAGGGATGGGCTGTAGTCATATCATGTGTACGCCTATGGGTATACACACTTATGCCACAGCAAGGATGGAGGAGAGAAAAATGGGAAAATGGCAGTCCCAATCTCTATGAATCCTTGCCTGCCTGCCTTCACCTCACACTGTCATGGGTTCACCAATCCACAAATATGGACATAGGGTCTACAGGTGGGGTGGGGAATGGCTCTCCCTTTCCTAGCCCCACCATGGGGGGCAATGTGAGGCGGATATAGGGCCTGTTGGACTGGGGAGGAAGCTGCCAAACAAGGGGACATGGTTGAGAAGCTGCCTGCAACATGCCTAGAAGATAAATACCTCTATGGAAAAAAATAAATTAGCATGGCACTAACAGGCTAAGTGCCAGGCTATTGCGATATGGTAATGCTGACAGCATATTACCTCAGCTGCTGCTATATTCCAAAGTACAAATAGCACATTGCTAAGTGTTTAGCGTGGTCACTGTACATAGTACACCACTGCACCCATGAGATAAGTTATTTGCATACAAGTACAGTAGTATACTGAACTGGATTTGCGAATACTAAAAGGCTACCTTGGCAGTGCTATTTAGTGCTTCCAAATCCCTACTTTTAACAGTGCACATAGTGGTGTGCAACTTTCCCCCACTCTGCAGCACTGGTGCATGTCAAAAACCAATGAGTTTTTGCCATCTCACGCAAAGCTCATTGTATTAGTGCAATAATTTCTTGTGCTTGTGTCACCCCTTCCCACCACAATCCCAGTTGCAACAGTGCAATACTCCCTGATGCCTGTGGTAACCCCCAACCTCACACAACCCCTTTCAATAATACAGAAATTCTCCATGGTAGTTAGTGGTACCCCCTCCCTCACCTGATCCCAACTGTAATGAAGAAATTTTTATTGGCAGATCTGTGGAACCAGACCACCCTCACCAGATCACCATTGAAATAAATAAACTAACCCAGGTAGTCCAGTGATACTCCCCTCCTTCACCAAATCAACATTTTATTAAAGAATTATCTCTTATAGTTCAGTGATTCCCTCCCCATCTCATTTGCCTCCAATTCTCCCATACCAACCCCCCTCATGGTAGTCTCACTTACCTACTGCTGTCCTCACTATCTGGTTGGTATCTGCCCCAAACAGGTCATGTATCAAAATACAAACCTGCATATCACTACAGGAATTGCCTGAAAATTAGCTAAGTGGCTGAAAGCACTGCCATACATGGGCACTGACTTAGGTAATTTTCTACAGAATAGTTCTATGGTGGCCCACTGGCACAGGGGTAAGACTTCTGCCTGTGATGCTGGTGCCCTGGGTTCGAATCCGGACTCGGGACATCAGATAAATGGCTGGTAAGGAGGATCAAACATTGTACAGACTGCTCTCCTCCTCCTCCTCCTCCTCTGGGGGGGTGGGTGTATGCTGAGTGTGAGCATGACCTCTGGTGGAAGCAGGGCTCAATACCAGTGGCTGGCACTAAACAGAGTAGCTGGGAGGCAGGGCAGATTCCTGGTGGAGGCCACACCAGGGGTGTGTGCATGGCTCCGCCATGTGCATCATTGCTTGGCTTGCTCATGGAAGTACAACACAGAAAAAAAAAACACTCCTGCATATGACAGCCAGCTACTGCAGACCCGTCCAATCTCCATACCACTCCTCCACCCAAGCACCCTGCCATGAGTGACATGAGGTGAGGCCCGTCACCTTCCCTAGGGGGGCAAAGGTAAGTGGCATGTGGGAGAAGTGCAGGAGTAAAGGGTAAGTCCACAGGGGGAGTGGAGCAAAGGCAGACTGACTTGAGGGGGAGAGCACCTCCCCAGCAGAGAGACAGAAAATAAAAATAAAAATAAGAATAGTTCTATGTTCTGTAACATGGTCAGAATAAATGCTTTTGCCTCCAAACTTGGGTAAAAGCCTTTGAACCACCCCCAAATGTCTGACAGGGTGCTCTGCAGTTATAAATTTAACTCCCTAATGGTAGCATGCTAATTAATGCACTGCAGTAATCTTTGTGTACCACACTAAACCGTTTATTTTTATTATTTATTTTTCTCCTCTGCCCTGGCTGACATCTCCCCCTAGACCTTCCAGCCCCATCACCCGGTATTCCCTAACCTTATTGGCTCCTGGTTCCCCCACCACTTCCCCCCTTTCTGTGGTGGGGTGCAGAGAGCTGCACTCAACCCACCTGACAGGATCAGGATGGGGCCAGGTCTTGTTGCCAGTCCGTGGCCTGTGAGGGGTCAGAGAATCATCCAGCCAGCCAACCTGGATTATTTTTCCATTTTTCTTCCTTTCCCTGTGGTGCAGAGGAGCCAGCGTGCAATGATGTCATTGATGGTGCTGCGTACACTTCCATACACAGCACACTGGACGTCTGTAGCTCCTCATTCCCCTACTTGCAGTCCCAGTAGTCTGTATCCTAGCTGCTGCTATTGACCAAGACAATGCTGGACACCACTCCCACCCTGGAGGAGGACAGCAGTCCATCAAGCACTTAATCCCCCCCAACCCAGGCTTGGGGTGTGAATGCAGGTCACTTTCTACGCGAGTGGTAGTGTTACTGCTGCACTGGTGGGCCAGCTAACACTCAGCCACTTTTGACAATGGGGCCCATAATAATTTACGCACAGTTCTGTTTGTAGTTCACGTTTTGTTTACATCTGGCTTCTCCACCTCTTTCTTTATTTCTGAGGACAGCTACTTAAAAATGGGATCCTTGCCTCTCAAACTTAATTTGCCCTTTCTGTCTACTTGAGTGTTGTAACCTTCTGTTCATAATAATAATAATAATAATAATAGTCTTTATTTGTGAAAATTATTTATAACACTGAGTGAAGGACCCACTTACTATGGCATCTTGTAAAAATTAAAGGCAAGGCAGGATCTCTACTATAAGAAAGTAAGAGTTTGCATAACGTAAGTACATAATACACAGTTTCAAGACATTTATGATAACAACCAGTGCCATCAGTAGTGCTATTGGAACATGGCAGCTGCTACCATTTTACTGATATCATTTTCTATGTATAAGACAGCACAGAGCTAATGAGAATAATATTGCCTCATGGCACACTATAGCTTACAATATCATTACTGATGGCACTAGCTACCAATATATATTCCACATGCACTACACACAGACAGAAGAACTAAAACATGGAAGCCATACAGTGTAGTTCCACACAAGAGATAGTCATGTTCATGAATCACAAATGGTAGTCATGGAAATGACTAATAATGTCACAAGCAGGAGATTATAGCATGATGTGTAGGCAAACAACAGCAGCAGATGAATTCCAGACTGCAACAATCCTGTTTCCATACAAACTGTCCTTTTAAGAGCGAGAAATGGGAAGAGAAAATAGGAAATAAAGGAAATACAGCTAGAGCTATGCATGATTTGTGAAGTTTTTTTCCAAAGGCATCATTGCCTCTTTAAGGCTGTTTGGTGCAGTGTTTAGAGGAAATGGCTGAGGTGCCAGGAGATCCTTTTCAATCACATTTTTTTTCAGAATAAAAATCATTCAGCATTGCTCAATTACAGAGGTGTCCTGATGAGATTGGAGCTAGATATTGGCTGCCATATGGAATGCAAGGAGTGCATGTACTAGAAGCAAATGTGCTCCCTGTCATGCCATAGAGCAGCCGGCTGAGGTGGGGAGAGGAGGGCTGTGCCACTCACTGTATCAGATCCTCAGTGTGGCACTAGTGACATAGATATGGGATGGGGTTGGCAGGGTAGTGTGATCAATACGGGCTGTGCAGAGGGGGCTGCTAGCCACCAGTAAGCAAGGTAGCATCTGGGCCTGGTTCTCGGTGGGTGTGCGGGTACCTCTAGACACCAGGGCAATTGCTATTAGTTTGGTGATAGGCAACTGGAGGGTGAGGGATACCATGGGAGACCAAGTACAATACATCCTTTACCAGGATAGGGATCAGATGGCAGAGGTTGCCATTAGACACCAGGAAAACACAAACGTTTTCTGAGATGGATGATCAGAGGGTGGGGGTGCCACAAGACACCAAGGACAAACACACATTTACCCGGATGGGTGATCAGACAGGTGAGGGATGCCACTAGACAACAGGACAAACACATATTTACTGGCATAAGCCATCAGATGGTGGGGGGAGCCAGTAGACACCAGGGCATCCTTCGATGCAACAGGCTTGGGTTGGGGAGTGAGGGGGTATAGATGGCCACAGTGTCGCTGCCTGCCACCAGGGCCTTGTACCCCATTAAGATGGTGTTTGCAAAGGCAGTAACTTGAGCTCATTTGGGTGGCATTTCCCCCCTGTGCAAACCTCTCAGTTTCCTGCTATTCCCCATATACAGGGGAGGACATGGGTGCAGCTGTAACTTAGTGTTTGGGCATTAATGGGTTTTGCCTATACTGTAGGGGTGTCGGAATATAGACCCTACCCACAAATCAGGCACTAAATCCAGTTAGAGTGGACAAACACCCTTTTCCCACTGGGTTGTTTTTTGAATATCTGGTCCCTGATGACAAGCAAGGATATTATTGACTTAAACAGTGCTGGATACAGTGTACATTTCACAAGACATGTGCATGTTTACATAGGCATAAGAGAGTTTCGAGTGCAAAGCAAAGACCAGTGCAGGAGGTATAGGGATGGAAGCTCACGGTAGTTGCATGTGAAGCTGTTAAACTTCACGATTCACAGAGTTCATTATGAAGTGCATCAGTTTGAGTAGTAAAGTTTATTCAACTGCAAAAATTTTACTATGCAAATTGACACACTTTGCACCTTGTAGTGAGTTTTATTACGTGAATTGATGAATCTCACATCAAACATTCACAATAAAGTGGTGAATTGCAGCAATTGGTGTCATAAAATTGATACAATTTTTGTGAATTGCAGATTGTACAATGTGCAAATACTCTGCATAATGTGTAGCAGGCAAATTTGATGCAATTAAACTGTGAAATTAAAATTCTTAAGCCTGAGAGCTCATGGCTGTTGCTACCTATGCTGTGCCCCCTGGAATGATGGCAGCAAGGTTTATTCTCAGGGGAGACTGAAAAGAACCATTCCTTGAGTTTTGTTTTGGAGGTCAAGGTGTGATTTACCAGGCATAGGGATTCTGGTAGGGAATTCTAAGCAGTTGGACATCTATGACTGAAGGCAAGGGACCCATGAGTCATATTTATGTGTGGGACCATAAACCTAAGTTATCCAGTGAAGTGCAAACATCTAGGCTGGACTTGTGAGCAAGCCTTGATCTCAAATAAGATGAGCAATGACTTTGATGCACTTCAGGCTTTTAAATCCTAGCTGAGACATTGTTTAAATGTATGACCTTGGCAGGTCATTTATCCTCTGTACTTATGTCTGTCCTGCTATGAAACTTGGCATCAGTAGCAGCCAACTGAGAAACATCCATAGACTGTATAAGGACATAAATGCTGCTTAGTAGTGAGGAAACCACTAAGCTGTGGGAGCAAACTACTGGACTGAGAGAAAACTACTGAACTGTGGAAGCAAACTACTAGACGGTGGGAGCAAACTACTGGACTGTTTGAGCAAACTACTGGATTGGCAAACTACCCAAATACCAATTTGACCTATTCTCTACCTCTGCAAATGCAGCTTACTTGCCCAGATCTGAGGCAAACTGCCATCTACATGTTCCACTCCACAAGCACAACCTAGGCCAAGCCTCTATTACAGTAGCTACAGGTTTTTCTGTATTTGTAACAATCTATTCTGAAATCTCACTGCCCCTCCCTTGCTCAAATCTAGCAAGGCCATGGTCAAGTCCTTCTTCAAATCCCCATCAGCCTGCTCTTGCTGTGAGACCTGCATTTATTTATTTATTTGCTTTTGTTAACCGGGTAAGCACACTAGACAGCCAAGTGCCTATTTTCAGGTGCGTCCTGGGCATAGAGACCTCCCCCAAAGCTCAGCAGTCCTCCCATGGTGGGGGACTTGAGACACACTAGTTTCTATGATGTGAATTGTTTGTACCTTGAAATGTGAGTTCACCGTACTGCATCTTTGCTGCTTTCCAGTGTGTTTGCTACCTTGAATGTATCATTTGCTCTCTATATGGAAACTGTTTGGTGATGTAGTGCTTGTACTATCTATATTTGTACCCTCTCATTCCCTGCTCCCCATCACAACTGAAAACGGGCCCTGTGCTCTGTGTGCTTACCTGGTAAAATATGTTTTAAATAAATAAATAGTAAATCTAATAGGGACACACTAAAGGCAAAGCAAAGTTGATCTGTGGGGACCACAAACTATCCTACTCTCTCGAACCTGTTGACAGTTCATAGCACTTGATGGGTTAAATTATCTCAAGAAAACAAGTTAGGAAAAATAAAAGGGGAGAAAAAAGCTCAAGGTCTCTAACAGCACCTGTTCCTTAGCAACAACACATTAATTGAAATAAAAGGTACAGTAAGTGTCTGGGTGAAAATGAAAAATCAGCAGGAAAGAAAAGGCAGGTGTTGGGAGGTACAATTAGAGCTTTCTATACAGAGTGCTTTTACAGTTGCAATGGACAAAGAAGGTTTTAGATTAAACAGATCAGGAACAACGGTGTCCAAGGACCCAAAATTGTCACTCCTAAAATAACTTGCTCACACACTATATTGCTGCTCAGGTGCTCCTGTCAGCTTCACCCATGAACCGCATCATTTTTCAAGAACCTCTCTCTATATACTCATGTAGTGTATACTATTCAAAGTGTAACTGTCATCTACATACAGTATATGGACAGTATCATTACAGTGTCCCTGTCCTCTACACCCATGCATTCGATCAATATAAAGTGTCCCTACCCACTATAACTATATGAAGTATCATTATAATAGTGTCTGTCAAATGTCACTTACTGTATCATTACATGTCCCTTTCTCAACATCCATGTACTGTATTGAATTCAATACACAAGTGTCCCTGTTTGCTACTGCCATGTACTGTATCATTATACGAAAGTGTCTTTGTCCTTTAGACATGTACTATATCACTACAAGTACAACATCTTCTATAGCCAATTACTGTATTTATACAGCAGTGTCCTTGACCTATTCATCCATGTACTGTATTAACAGCATGTGTCCCTGTCTTCTACACCCATTCACTGTATCCTTACAGCAGTGTGTTTGACCTACACATCCATGTACTGAATCACTCCGGCAGGGTCCCTGTTCTCTACACCCATATACTCTCATTACATAAGGGCCTCTGTCCACTATACCCACATACAGCATAATTTCACAAGTGTCCTTCCCCACTGCACCCATGTACTATATTGCATGTCCCTTCCTCTATATCCATGTATTGCACTATTATACAAGTGTCTGTGCTCACTGTACCCATGTACTGTATACATATCTGTTCCTCAATGCCCATGTATTGTATCAATTCACAAATATCCCTCTCCTCTGCACTCATGTTCTGCATCATTTAACAAATGTTCCTGCCCATTACACCCATGTACTTTATCATTTCAACAGTGACCCTGTTCACTACATCCACATACTGTACAGTATCATTACAGTTGTGTCCACATGCATGTACTGTATCATTATGACATTTTCCCTGACCTCTACACCCATGCACTATATAACTAAAGTTTCTCTGTCCTCTACACCCATGTATTGTATAGTTTCATTATAATCCCTCATCTCTACACCTATTTCCTGTACCACTGATCACGTGATTCCCTCATCTACACCCATGTTCTGAATCACTACACAAATATCCCACTCCTCTACATCAGTGGTGGTTAAAATCAATATTTTGCAAATGTGATTTAGGCACATTAAGCACAAATGCAATATTTTATGATGTACTTTATTTCCCTTCCAACCAAAAAGTTCTGTTATAGAACATGGATGCGTTGCAATAGCAATGTAAGAGCTTCACATGGACACAAACAACCACTGCAGAGTTGAAATGGCATTCACCAGCAGTGTGCAGATCAGAAATACCAACTGAATTTACTAAAAGGCCAGAGATGGGTAACCAGTATCTGAAAAACAGCTTTTACTGAAAATAGTGACTTACAAGTTCAGTGTAGTTCTTCTTTAATGAAGGCACTGCGTGGTCAATTTTATATGCTTCCTAAACATCCTCCAAATTACAGCCACTTTACTGTACATTTAAAAGAAAAGCCTGATTAGCTCCTCTGGTTTAAAATAATTTCACCAATGTGTCTGTGTTAAGAAATATTTTCTCATTACAGATCATAAACTCTTCATGCCATCATGACTAGAGTTGTGCAGAACATGGAATTCTGCCTGTCAAATATGCGTGGAGTGACAATATTTCTTCCTAAATGCTATTCGGAATTTCTTTTTTAATTTTGCAGAACACTTAAAATCACTTCTATGTCAGAGTGCATAATCTGCAGAATACTATTCTATTTGCTTCTAGAAAATAAATCTGCAGGTTACTTGGACTGCAGAACATGACTCAGTGATTAACAGTTTGCTTTCAAAATTTCAGAATTTTGCTTCAAATGGAATTCTATGCAATTATGTTAACTTTGAGAAATTCCATGGAATCCCAGTGGAAGTGGGATCTGAAAATGCTAATACTCTAATCTGGACCCTATTACTGTCTGTAATAAAAAAAAAGGTAGCTGTATTATATCCTATAGTGACAAACTGAGAATAAGGTATGGACAGCAACACACAACAAAGCTGTGTTTCCTTCAAGGGGGTGCGATGACATCGTACAACTCAATGGAGAAGTTCGAGCAGTCTATGTGATGTTATCCTTCCCCGAGATGGAGATGTCAACTTTGTTGAGTACAGTTGCCCATACTTTATTATATACAGTATATGTTTAATTCATTTACCTTCACTCTTACTCTGTTTTTGAACCAAGTAAGCAGAAAAACGCATCCAGCAGAATAAGATTAAAAACTTTCATATCATATAAGTAATAACTACATCAGCTGGCCACTTTTTTAGCAGTTTATCTTTTAACGAACAGTTTACTTTTGGATGCCATCACTCTGACTTTTTTGGTTAGAAGGAATCTGAAAGATTCACATTGCGCTGCATTATCATACCTGCTCATTTCAAGAGGAACACTTATTCATGAAAATGTGTATCCCTCTGAAGGCAAGTTATGTGTCCCTACAATAATGTTGTAGAAGTCACCAGTACAGATCTGGGCCCCATTCTCAGTCATAAAAAATGTGATGCAAACCTGTTGCAATATGCTTTTGGCTAATGTAAAGGGATTCCACAACAAATGACATACACAAAAGAATCAATTTGCATGACACAACAATGGCATCAAATGGCAAGAAAACTGCAGCTGCAGTCACAAAGACGGTCATCATGGCTATGTACATCAGTGCAACCTGTTTGCCCACTGGTGCAAATGGTATTCACAAAGCTAGTTTGTCCCATAAGAACCAGAAAGTGCATTCCAGCATGTTAGAACAAAACATAAACAGTTCTAAACCACCCAAACCCATTAACTGAACATTCATTTAAGGGCTAGTATTTAAAACATCAAATGCACAGCCAAGGCTGATGAATCCTTAGACAAGGGGGTGCACTATAGTTAGACTATAACCCATTTTCTCTATACTGATTAAATATGCAGTATTTTTCAGTCAGAAAACAATTTTGTCATACTGTTATTAGGCAATAATTAAGTCTGACCTCCACAGATTCATCATCATTAGATTTGAAATTCCTTTCTAAACTGTTGAAACCAATTTTATTACTAGATCTGTAATCAATGACTAAAACCAACAGTTATCCCCATCACCAGCAGTGCTTACACATCTCTTCCACTGAGATTACTTTCTGAACACTGAATTTATATGGAAGATCTTTCAGGATGGTACAAACACACTTTTCTGATGGTAATCCACATACAATAGCTTCACACCAGTGAGGCGTTTCCAGCTTCTTTGAAGAAGGCAGCATTGAGGCCACTCCTAAACAAGCAATCTATGGGTGTATACTATCTTGCAAGATACAGGGCAGTCTAAAACCTTTCTTTTTATGGGTAGGATTAATAAAAAGGTGGTGGTGGTACTGATCAGGTTCACCTGGAGAATTTTAATGCCTACCAGTGATACCAGTCTAGTTTCAGGCCTCAGCATACTGTAGAGTCAGTACTCATGCAGATTTTTTTATGACCTTCCAATGGAGATGGATAACGGGGAATGCCCTATTGAAGTTCTCCTTGATCATTCATATGTTTAACATGGTGGGTCATGGGGTTTGCAAGGGTCACCAGGAGCAATGCTATATTGTAAACTTGAAGTAGCAGTACTTGGATGATTAGAGTACTTTCTATGTGGCAGATCTTAATGGAACATGATAGGTTCAGCGGGGCCAGCAAGGGTGCTACACAGTAATGGTGTAGTATACCACAAAATGCTGCCATATACAGCAGAAAATAACGTAATTCAATGACAATTAAGCCACTTTGTCGTGCAATATTTTGAGACATGTCACTGCAACTTACTGTGTTGTATCACAGCTGGTTTTGCAGTACTTTCTGTTCACAACTTGCTGCCATCAGCTGTGCTATGCCCCATGGGACATTTCTGTCCCTCATGTTGTTGCCATATACAGTGGAATCAGTCAGGATGCAACACTCTCTGATAAGCAAGTCATACATTTTTGGGTGACAATGTGGAGTACTTGTCATTGGATTACATTGTGCTCCTGCAGTATTCTTCTGAATGCCATTGGCATACACTGTGATAAGAGCATTGCATCCAGCCTGACTCCATTGTTCATACTGCTATTGGGAGATGTCATCTGGCAGTACAAGATGGAGATTCACTACTATGCAGATGAACTCCAATTGTACTTATCATTTGTACTGGACAGGCATGGTCCTGGCCCTTTGCTCGGGCAATGATTTCAAGAAATTAATGGACTGGGAATCACCAGCTACTTGAGTTGAAATCATGGGAAGACAGAGCTGCTGATGGTGGAACCTGGTCCTCAAGGGTCAGTAATGACAAATGCACTGCATTCTAGCCCATCTTTAAATGGCATATAGCTCTGAGCTGTGGATAGTGTCAAGAATCTGGAGATCACTGTGGACTGCAGGCTGTCACTAGAACACTTGAACATCAGTTGGTGGCAGCAGTCTGCAGTAAATTTTTCCATATGACTAATGTTATTCTAATCAAGCCCTTGAGGACCTCAGGACCGTAATACATGCCCTTGTCATGTTTAGGTTCAACTAATGAAACACATAGCACTTTGGGCTATCTGGGAAGTTAATGTATTGCCTGGACATGGTGCAGAAAGCTACAGCTTGATTAATGTCCAGAGCTGTAACCTCCAAATATATTATTCCAGGACTGAGCAACCTTCAATGGCTGCCAGTTCAGTGGTGCACCACTTTCTTGGTTGTCTTGCTAACATTTTATTTATTTATTGAATTTGTTGACAGGGTGGACCCACTGAGTCTAAATGTCCCTTTTTCAGGGGTTACCCAAGAATTAATGACATGGAAGGAATAGCAAAAATAACACAGGAATTCAAGAAACAATACAAATACATCCAGTGTTTCCATTGCATCCAAAGCTGTGGCACAAATGTCCACATCTGTTAACTCCCTGCTGGCTGGTTCACCTCTGTCTATGGCCACAAATGCGTCGAACTGTGCCACCAACATTCCTTCAGGTGGGGTAACCATGGGGATAGTCGGTAGATCAGTCTCCTGCTCCTGTCTCGGATCTCATGGCTGAATTGGACATATCCCTGCCTTCCTAAAACAATTGTGTATTGTCTCTGGGGTAACCTCAACCCAAGCGGAATGAAGCAGGTGTATTGCATCCAATATCGTACAGGACTTAGCGATTTGGTTAAATTGCAATGTGTCCTGTGCATCAAGTTCTAGTAAGATTTTGTTAACAATTTTCTTTCAATAATGTTGTTTCAAATTGTTGATAATGCCCTGATCCATTGGTTGAATCAGGGCAGTGCAGTTTGGGGGGAGAAAGACGAGAAAGACCTGTAGCATGTTTCGTAAACTTATAGGTTTGTGAGTAGGGCAGTTGTCCACTATCATTGCAATTTTCCGATGCTGTCTCCTCATTTGCTTGTTGATCTCTTTTAACCAGTCATGAAAGATGACACTTGTCATCCAGGCATTTGAGTTAGCATGATACAAAACTGGCAATGCTTCCACAGTCACCCCTTTAAAACAACGAGGCTTTTTTGATTTTTCAACACACAACAGTGGTAGTTTTTCGCTGCCTGTACTGTTCACACAAACCATCACTGACACCATCTCTTTGGCCTTTTTGCGGCCGGAGACCATTTCTTTTTTAAAAGACAAGGTGCCATCTGGGGTTGCTCAGAAGAAGAGTGTGATCTCGTCCACATTGAAAATGCCTGTGGTGAGAAGACAGATGTGATGGAAGGTAAAACATCATGGAGCCACCACTCGGACCTGTCAAAATCACTTTCTGCCTTCTCACCATGCACCCTTTTGTACCCAATATTGTTCCTCTCCTTCCAGCGGGAGAGCCACCCTGCAGTGGGTTCGAAATCCACCCCTATTACTGATGCAAGGCTTCTTGCTGTTTCACATAGGATCTGACCAGAGGCAGGGACACCATGGTCACGGGCAGCTGTAAACCATCTGAGCAGGGCATCCTCGACCCTATAATCCTTGCCATCTCGTTTCCTTTTACGGTCTTTTTTACCACCAGCACACCATTCCTGCAAGATTGTCTCTTTGTTTTTCAATATGTGCCCAACACAAGAGATATCAATCCTGAACTCATTAGCGATGTCTTTATGGGATAAACTAGGTAGGAGAGCTTTATCAAGAAGCACTACCTTGCGTTCCAGGGTCAGCACATTATGCTTTAGCTTCAGTAGCTCCATGTTTCGCTAACAATCTGAAACATGCTGAGCTTTCAGTAGCTTTTAAAACAGGCAGTTGGGCACTAATTAAGACTTGTTAACTTGTTATCTGATCACTTCATTAGGGCTAAACTTTGTACAACCGCGGGAGACAATTAGTGAGTGATTAACACTAACAACTGGTGCTAAATTGCTAAATGACAGCTAGCAAATCAGAAAAATGTGTGCACTCAAGCGAAAATAGGTGTGCATACATCAGGTAGTTTTAACATGGTGATTCACAGGAAATGAATCGGGACCTGGGAAATTTGTGCACACAAATGGAATGTGCACACAACCGAATGGCACACAAGTGGAATGTACTGTATTACAAAATATACACAATATTCACAGAGTTACAGAGTTAGCAAACAAAGGTCTATTTACAACAGAAAGCTAACAGACAGATATGTCTGAGGTTATGGAGCAACAAGTATGCACTAGTCAAGTATATATATATATAAATCAGTTGAGTAAATATTCGGGCCAGCTGGCACCAGATCAGTGATTGCAAGTACACAGACTCTGTTCAAGTAGAAAAGTCTTAAGCCCTTTCTTGAAGCCTTCAAGTGAGGGACAGTCTTGAAGGATAATAGGAATGGTGTTCCACAAGGACTGGATGGAGTTACCACAGGCTCTTCTTTCCACAGAAGACCTCACACTTGGTATCTCAAGTAGGGTACAGCTGGAAGAGTGGAGCATTCTCCTAAGAGTTCTAGTTACCAACAGATCACTGATGCTGGGGTGAATGGATCCTAGACTAATTTAAATATGAGACACAGAAGAGATTAGCAATTTTGAATCTCCCTTCATAGGAGGGACAATTAAGGGAGTGATAAACATTACAATGGAGCTCCCTAGTGGGGTACTAGAAGCAATTCATCCAATTTTATTGTAGAGGACATTAAGCCTATTTGTTTCAGAGCACATCAGAGCCTGCAGAATCGGGGCACCATACACTAATATGGGGAGCAGTGTGCTGTTGGCAATAGCTTGCTGCAAATCCTTGGACAGATAATTACTTAAACAGTAGACTGACCTTATTTATTGGTGCAAGGACTTAGTGACATGATCTATATGGGTCCAAAAGGTGACTTCCTGGTCCATGTACACACCAAAGTATTTAATAGAGCTGACAATCTCAATTTGAGCTCCAGAAGATGTGGCACTAGATGACAAATGCTGCCTAGGAGTACACAGGTGCCTAGGGCCAAACAAGACAACTTTAGTTTTCTTTGCATTTATGACTAGCTTATTACAGATGAACCACTTTTCCAATTCTAAAAAATCACCAGCAAGCTGACTGCAGATCTGAACAACATCATCAGAGCATCTACACAGAATGGCATCATCTGTATACAACAGTAATTTAGCCCAACCACAGTTACCAGGCTTATCGTTGACAAAGAGAGAGAAAAGCATACTGTAGGACCCAAAATGCATCCTTGAGGAACACTGTCAGTGATGGATCTCTGTACAGGTTGTACACCCTTCCACTTTACCTGTTTAGACCTACTTTTCCAGGTAATGGGAGAATCACCAACAGAACAGACTGCCAAGGCCAAGCAGTCACAGTTTACCTATCAGGAAGCTGTGATTAACCAAACCAAAGGCTGCGGTGAGGTCTGCGAAGACAGCACCTGTCGACTTTTAGCCCCCAGTATGTCAGTAGACTGCCTGACCAAGGCAGTGTCTGTCCCATGATTTTTCCTGAAACCATGCTGCCTATCTATTGGAAGGTAATGCTGCTCAAGTAATGCTCTTCAAGACAGTCTGTTAGCTGGTTGTAAACTAGTATTTCCAGTATTTTGGCTAGGGAGTCAAGAAGGGAAATGGAACAGCAGTTTTCTGCAAGTTTCTTAGGTAGTCCCTTGTGCACAGGAACCACTAATGCCACTTTTCAGCTTTCAGGAATTCCCTGATCAATTAATGACTTGCTGACTAGCATAATGATTGTGGAAGCAATGACAGGGGCAGCCCATTTTAGTAACTCGGGCTCCAGTTTATCATACCCAGCTGGCTCATCTACCTTTAACTGTTTCAGGAGGGTCAGTATCTCTTTTCTGTTTACCTTTCTGAAATGGTTCTCAGGAAACTGGCACATCATAACAGGTTGATCAAAGGGGAAAGAAAGAAGCCTGAGGGGGAATAACTTAATACGTTTATAAGTGATTGAGTCATGTGGTCTCCTTTGGATGTTGTAGTTTGACTGAGGGCTATTTGGAGCCAAATATCTCCTTGCAGTGTTTCTGTAATTACAATTGCAGGGAGGGTCATACTGTACTTTGGGTGTTTGTGCTCAGAGAAGAGCATGCCATCAGCCACTACAGTATGTTACCATTTCAAGAAACTGACATAGCTTTTTAGGCATGTATCAGTTTGTGCCCAGAACCTGTTGGCATCTGACAGGTTTCTGACCTGCAAGTGGCATAGGTATTTTCTCCTGAACCCCCCTTATGTCTCAATTTCAATGACTTCCTAAGGTTTTCATGTTGACCTGGTGCCTTAAGTTGTTTCAAGGGGGTGTGTGTGTGTGTGTGTGTGTGTGTGTGTTGACTGCAGAGAGGAAGTTATTAATAAAAAACTGCAGGGCAGGATCAATGTCAGGAAGGGAATTAATTGTGGACAAGTGTATGCCTGATAGGGTGGTGAGGAAGGAACTAACATCAAATTTAAAGTAGTCATGAGCCATGAAGATTCTAGGTGGAGGTTTGGGAGTATCATTGCTCCTAACACAAAAGATTGGGGAGCGGTCACTGACAGAATCTGTAGAGATGCTTGCAGCTCTAACCCAATCTTGTTTGGTGACAAGGGCCAGTTAAAAAGGGTATGTGTGCCCATTTTGATGTTAATTCTCGAAGACTGTGTGTTACTTTGGGTGAGTTGGGCCTCAAGTAGGACTGACTTGGGCCCATCCCCAACTCAGATATCCAGTTTATACTGCAGTCTGCAAGTAGTATTAATTCACCCAGTGGCTTGCTGGTGAGCCTTTATGAGGGTATCAAAGGCAGAAGATGCATCTTGGGAGTTATAGATACATCTCACATGTAACAGCATTGTGCCCCTGAGCAGTATCATGACTAGTAATGCCTCACATACTGAATTTTCTGGGTTAGGGATATCTTCTTGGAAAACACTGAGGGTGGATCTAATGCCATATGAAGGGAGACTAAAAAAGCTTAATATATATACCCTTGAGGAAAGGAGGGAGAGGGGGACATGATCAAAACTTTCAGGTACCTCAAAGTAATCAACAAAGTGCAAGAAGTTAACATCTTTCAGAAAAAGAGATGTGCAAGAAGAAGAGGGCACAACGTGAAGATAGAGGTGGGAAGGCTCAAAGGCAACATGAGGAATTATTTTTTCACAGAGAGGGTGGTGGACACAAGGAACGGCCTTCCTGAGGAAGTTGTGGCATCAAAAATAGTGGGGGAATTCAACAATCCATGGGACAGACATAAGGCAATTCTGGTGGGGGCAGGAAGAAATAGGCTGTTGGTTAACTAGGATCTGCAGCTTATTCAATAGGTAGGGAAATGGGCAGACTGGGTGGGCCAAGCAGTCCTTATCTATCTTTAAATGTATGTTTCTATGCTTGTTGAGGTGGAGGGAGGGCTATGCTGTTGACCTTCTGCAGAGCCTTAAAAATAACCTTTTTTGGTGTATGAGAGAATTAGGATGGGAGTATGGGGGTGTTATTTGTTTACTGGATTGGGTGGAGGGCAGCAGAGTGGGAAAATTTTACTTACAAGGGTAGAAAAAGAGGTTCTTACACTGTTTTTATTTACCGACACTGCCTATTAGGCTACACACTTTTTAGAATATTTTGCATAAGTACGCTGCCCTATTTTAAATAAGTACATTGCCCTGCTTTGCACACCATTACTTCAGACACAGTTCTGTTTGCACTTGGCTGCAATTATGATTTTTTAAATTGATGTGTACTGCATTCCAGATGCATGGTTACATGTGACTGCCAATTTGCACCACATTGGTCATTACGACTGTATATTTTGTCTTTTTTTGTAGCATTATGGACTGATGATCAAACTTTGTTCTCCAAAAAGAACTCTGCCTGTATTTTGATTGTAATCTTGTCTTGTCCATCTACTGTAAGTGGGCAAATCTATAAATCCAGAGACTAAGATTTGAATCCAACCACCATCATTCACTGTGTAGCCTTGAGAAAGTTATTTACCCTTCCCCTATTTAACCTTCTGTTTCCTGTTTTTCCATTACATGTACTTACCTCCCCCTTATGCTTTCCATAACCTCTCTCAATCTGACTTAACCTCTTTCTGGGCCTCATGGTTGCGGTTTACTGTTCAGGACTTGTAAATTATCTTGGCATACAGTGTTTATGAATGGAGCCCTATAAAACTAAATTAGTTTACTCTTATCAGCTGTGGATATGTGTTGTGGGGGATGACAAATGTTTTATAGATTGTGTGTTTTGTAAGATTGCTACAAGAACTGCATGATTCAGATTCAATGTAGTCAAAAGCAAGGTGCTATACTAGGGAAGGAAAAACAAAGGTAGGAACTAAACACTGCATGGAGCTCCCCATGTTGCAGTGAAGATGGAAAATGACCTGTGGATATATTAGACATGGAGCTGATGCATGACAAGTAGTGAACTGCATTGTCAATAGGGTAAACAGAATGCTGGATTTCATTAAAAGGGGGTGACCAGCAGAGCAGGGGAAGACATTCTGCCATTTTACAAAGCCCTGGTCAGGCTCCATCTGGAGTACAATATGCAGATCAGGGCTCTTCAATACCAAGAAGCCATTAAGCAGTGCAGAGGATAAAATGCAGGGCCAGAAACATGAATAGTTATTTGGGGGACAAAAGTTTTGAGGAGAGGCAAGAGGCCCTTAACGTGAACCCCTTGGAGAAAATAAGGCTGAGAGCAGGTATTATCTCAGTCTCAGAATAAGCAAGAGATGTTTGATCTGGTGTGCTTCAGGGGGATACAGGAACATGTTGTAAAGCTCAGAGGTGGCATATTCAAGGGTAACATTAGGAGGCATTTCTCCCATAAGGTGGTTAGCCTGTGTAAGGCATTTAAGGTAAGCATGGACAAATTTCTGCTTACCGAGGGAATCATTGGATACCCTTGGTAGTAGAGTTGGTGGGGAATTCCCTATAAATTAATACTTTTTTGCACAACTTACTTATTCTTTCCTGTCTGGGGGTGAGGGCGCTGCTGGACCTACAGTTAGTGCTAGACAAAAACTGCAAAATCTGAATTTGCAGAAATTTTGCGAAATTGCACAATGTTTGCAACATTTCTGAAATTCTGACTTTAGTGAATCCAAATCCTTTGAATGTGTTTGGTAAATTTTTGCCCTATTCTGTGAAATTCTAGCTGAACTGTGTAATGATAAATACCAACTGTGGAATGACAGTTCTGAGTAAGTCCATTCTGCAGTTTAATACATCAATCCTCAATACGTGTAATCATTCTGCAGTTCGGTGATCAGTTGTGCAGAATTTCTTTCCATAATTTATTTCACTAATTCACAATTCATTCATTCATTTTGCCATTCTAAGTCAGAATTTTGCAGAACTTGCCAAAGTGTATTCTGAAATTTCACTGAAGCAAATTCTGCATTTTGCAGTAATTCCACTGACAGAATTTTATTTTCACACATCACTACCAACAGTCCATTCTGACAATACATTTCTAGGCTACTGTGGAGAACAAGTGAGCTAAATCCGAAGTATAACTGTATTAAGATCTGGATTAACCAAACTGGCCGGCAGTCTACCACATTAATATCTCTGCTGCAGTCACCTTCCTTACCACTGTCCTCCTCTGGATTCAGGATACTCATTACCCTCGTGAAACCAAAAGGGTGAGGTAGGATTGTACCCTCTGGGTATCAAAGGAATTACTGTCTCTCATGAAAGAGGGACAGGAAGTGGAAAGATCACAAGGTGTACCCCACTGTCCAAACTTGGGAGGCTTACAGAAAGCTACACAATTCCTGTAAGCAGGCTGCTAAATCACTGAAGTGCAATTTCTATCATGAGCAACAAAGCATGAACCTTAAGAATCCACATAGATTCTGGGCAGCAATTGGTTCACTACTAAACCCTAAACCCAACAAACAAATTGCACAACTCTCAACATCCGCCAGTCTTATTTCTGCTCCCTATGAGATTGCAAACTCCTTTAACATGAAATTTACAGACCCATCCGCCAACCTCAGTAAGCTCCCCCCTCACCCTTCCCCTGACTGCAGTGGTCTCCCAAACTGCCCCCCCCCACACTTCCTCATACAACAACCTGCCACCACCCTTCCATTTCAGGTTCATTGAGCCTAAAGTTATGGCCAAACTACTTAACTCCCTTCTTGTGAAAGGCAGCCCTGGCAGTGATGAACTGTGCCCAGTATTTCTGAAAATGATATCCCCTGCTATTACCAGACCCCTAACATACATTTTTAATCTTTCACTTTCCTCATCCACTGTGCTGGACTCCTGGAAACTTGTTCATGTGGTACCCATCTTCAAAGCTGGGGATACCTATCCCCAACAACTACAGGTCCATCTCCCTGCTGCATACCTCAGTAAACTACTGGAGAAAATAGTGTACTTCCAGCTATTGGAACACCTGAATAAATGCAATCTGTTATGTCCCCTCCAACATGGATTCTGGAAACACCATAGTACCTCCTCTGCACTAGCTCTGGTCACAGATCATATTCTCAGACAGATGGACATGGGCAATGCTACAGGGGCTGTTTTCATGGATCTATCCAAGGTGTTCGATCTTGTTGACCACCTGCTTCTTCTTTCTAGCTTGTATAGCTTTGGCTGCTCGTATGGAACTGAGGCCTGGTTCCACAGCTACCTATCAAGTAGGTCTCAGGCCACCATCATTGGAAATGCTACCTCCCTGGCACAACCCATGTACACTAGGGTCCACCAAGGCTCCATATTTGGCCTTCTGCTCTTCTCCATGTTTGTGAGTGCCCCCCTCCATGGATAGACTCGATTGCAAGGCACTCCTCTATGCAGCCAATTTACTACTATGTCACAGTGGTAAATCCCTGCAATCCATCTTCTCCACCCATACCCGAAACTATGGCTTTGCCCACCACTGGTTTCTTTCCAGCAAGCTTATAGTTAATGAAAAGAAAACCAAATCTATGCTGTTTGGCTCCAAACACTTTCTCACAAAATTTGACAATTCTGACTCCTCCCTGCAAGTGCTCACACCTGCAGCTCTCCCCTGGAAAATGTACCTTTTTTAAATATCTGGGTGTCATACTGGACCCTTCCCTCACTTTCTCTGAGCATATCAATATTACAGTGTGGAGAATAAATCAGAAGTTAGGTACAGCCTACAGGCTTAGACACTTGCTATCCACCGAGGCATGATTGGCCCTAACCCAAAGCAATCTGCTATCCCTCTCGACTACTGCTCCTTTGTCTACTCTGCTGTCTCCTCCAAACTTCTCACCCACCTTCTCACTACTTACAATTCCATCCATCAGTTCATCCCACAGGCTCCCTACTCAACCCACCACTGTGCTCTCTACCAGTCACTTGGCTGGCTCCTGCTGTAAGGTCAATTTGATTATGCCCATGGCAGCTTGGTGGACAGCTCTCTTAGAAATACTCACCTGTCCTCATACTCCCCCTCCTGACAAGCAGGACTACCACCTGTGTGCTCAGGGCATCCTCTATCCCTCCTCTTGCTGTCCCATGCACCTCCACCTAGATGGGATTCAGAGCCTTCTCCATCTCTGCACCCTCCGCATTGAACAAATTACCACTGACCACCCACCTGTCTTTCAAACATCAACTTAAATGCTGGCTTCACTCAGTTTCTACCTGTCACTGTGCACTATAGTCATCTCTACTCCTCTTCACACCTGCCTAGCTTCTTTCTTCTTAACTATGGTAGAGTTCTGGTTAAGAGGTCTCAATGTCACAGCCTTCACTTTGCTGATGCCTACCTGATCTTCCCCATATGTTTTAGTTACTGTCATGACTATGGCCTGTAAACAATGTTGTTCACTTCCTGCCTCTGACTGTCAGCACTGTATATATTGTTTGGGTCAATCTAAGGCTGCTGCACGTTGTTATATAATTTTGGTTTGTCATAATCTGTATGCTGATGCTATAGTACTTATGGTACTACCAGCTTTTCTCTGATGTTCTGTACTGCCTGTTCTCTTAACATTTCCTCATCGTCATACTGTTTCATGCTGCTTATTGGTTTCTGTATCATAATTCCACTGTGTGCCTAAGCATACTTATGTTCGAATGTGTATTTGCATAAGTGTCTGTTATCACCTTGCTTAGAAACTTATTATGCATTGTATTATGTATGGACCTGACCTGTTACCTCGGTGGCCCAGGTTGTGCCTGAAAGCAGTCCCCTAGATCAGTGCACTTACTCGGTTACCAAAGACATAAATAAATAAATGGCAAAGTTTGATTTGGTTTTATATTCATCCAAAAACACCTGTGCAGTACTGTATATCCTCTCTGCAACCCTGCCTCTCTTTAACCTCTTATTGCTCTATATGTTTTCATTAATGCTAGGGACTGGCAGTGTAACATACCTAGTTAGCTAGTTTGAAAATGGCAGGCTGACTGTGGACTAGGAAGCTACTTACTGTATCTTCTGAATGGTCAGGTTCCATGTGATAATGGTGATCATCGTTAGGATGAGTGTACATCATCGAAAATTAATGTTGTCAATGTACACTCCTGGCTCACAGCAAAAGGGTACAGGGGACTTTTTTTAAGAGGGTGGCTGTGGCCCCCCACACACCCTCAAGGGGGACTTTGCCCCCACACACCACTACTAAAGAATTCTCAACTCCAGGGGGGTGTATGTCAGGGGGGATGCAAATCAAAAAAAAAAAATAAAAACAGCCGAGTGCAACAAAAGGAACTCACTCCTGGAACAGAACCCGCACTCTTGCAACCCTAGCCTGCCATCCACCCACCACGTAACACTGCCAGCTCGGCAGCCCACTGCCACACTACGCCTCAAAAGCCCTCCCTCCTCTTCTGTCCATTGCAAGGCTTACCGCTACCCTCCCCCGCTTGTGTGTACATATAGTGACATCCTGTCACTATATTCACAGACCTCCCCCCCCAAATCCGGTCGCCCTCCTTTCCCAGTAGTACTGTGGACAGGTGCTGCAATTGAGTCACTCTTTTTGAGTGTGCTCAGTCATGATTGCCATTGTCACAGGCTACTAATGGCATCTACCATGGTCTTCGAAACAGGCTGATATGCCTGATTGGGTATATTAACATGTTTCAAGCACTGTAGATGAACACTTTGTGTGGATTTAAAGATGATCTTTTCAAAACTAATTGTCATATAGTGATAACAATGTATTCTATTCTATTGTCAGGTACAGTCAAAGTCAGCTAAATGGGACACAGATAAGAGGGTGACCGCTTAAATGGGACACCATAAAAGGAACAGATTTTTCCCCGTTAAATGCCCCATGTTCAACTTTGTTTTGTAGGTACTACTAAAACCCTGAAATCTGCTTTAGTGGGATGCTAGGTGGCTGACTAGTTGATCTGTAACAGGTTGTGAGTGATTATCACAAAATAGCACCTAAGGAAGATGTTAAAATATTGTAGGTGTGCTTGAGTTTCTGACGTACTGGACAACATAGTCAGAAACATGTCCACCTCTGAGGCACTTTCAGGTCTACGTGTGGCTATGAAGTTGTGCCAGCAATGAGGACAGGTGTCTGCTGGGATCGTTTGTTAGATGTGGAGCAAGAAATAACAAAACAAGCAATTAGCGAGTCCAAGCAGCATCGGATAACTGACTTTTTCTGAGCTGGCTCATCAGTTCCTGCATCTTCTACTGCCTCTGCTAGCACATCTACCACTCCTGCTAGCATGTCTATTGCCTCTGCTAGCACATCTAATGCCACTGCTGCCACATTTATAGCCTCTGCTAGCACATATGCTACCCCATCTGCTACCCCAGAAAATATGCCCTTTACACCAAATCTTCAAACATTACTGAACACTTCCATTGATCTCTTCCCAGACAGTGACTATTTCAGCAGCGAGAGCTTTGTTATAACTGCCATTGCACCCGATGAGTATGCATTTGAACTCGAACTCAATCAGTATACCTCATTGTAATTTTGCAAGTAACTGCCATTAAATTTAATTAAATATAGTTCAGTACAGTATAGTAATTAAATGCAGTTTCTCTGAGATTCACTGTACGAAATAAAGCTTTTTATCTGCAGTCATTTAACAGTGATGTGTGCATTACTTGCCGACTACAGTACAAAGTCGCAAAAATTTAACTTTGTTTTAAAGAGACAGCCGCATAAGTGGGATGCTTAGGTACCCCATGGAGGTGTCCCACTTAAGTGGCTTCAACTGTATGTGATTTTATATGTAATCACTTGGGTCATACCTGAAAAATAGGCATTGATTGCCTTGTGTGCTTACCTGGTTACCAAAAATTAAATAAATTGTTTGCAGTATTGCTTAGCAAATGTTTTTGTTTGCCTTAAGAAATACTCCACACTGGAGCTGTACAGAATTTGCAAACTCCCTATACATAGAATTCCATAGGTAGCAGTATTCCAAAATTTCAAAACTGGTATTTAGACTGTAGTCTAATAACTCATGTTTTCTTCAAACTGTGGATTACTGTTCTGTGGTTTATGTAAACTGTGGATTAGGTTTTTGTGAACTGTATACAACTAATCCACTCTCTACATAAACTGTAGAAAACCAATATGCAGTTTACATTAAAATACTTTGGGAATGCTGAGAAATTTGAAAGCCTCCCAGTGGACACACTTCTAAATACCCTTAGACCATAACTTTATTTAACAATGTGCCTTCTAGGAGGGTTTTGAGAATCATAAATTAGGCAATATTGCAGTCTGTGCCTGCCACAAACCATTTAGCACCATGTCAGAGCCATTTTGTGCCGCAAGGATGGCACAAGCCCCCTTTGGCAAACACAGCCTGCGTTTGCTGCAAGCTGTGTTTGTGAATTGCTCCTGGTGCATATTTTGGCACAAGCTGCACCTTGCACCATTCCTTGTGGCGTAAGCCCCTTGTGCCATTCAGTGGGGCTTTGAGAATCAGGCCCCACATCTCAGAAGGGACACAGAGTGGAAATGATCCTGAGGAGGGCAACTAAAATGGTGCAAGTTCGGCATCGGAAGCCCTAGATGGAGACATTAGAGGATCTAAATATGTACACCCTGGAAGAGAGGAGCATGATAGGCAATATGATAGAGATCTGTAAATACCTCATAAGGATAAATGACATATGAAAAGGAAGTATTTTTGGAAATAAAGGTCCTCAAGGATAAGAGGCATGATGAGAAACTGGAAGGTGTAGATTCAGGAGAGATGTGAGGAAGTACTTCTTCATAGAAAGAGTGGTGGATTCCTGCAACAGTTTTCCAGCACAGGTGGCGGGGGTGTGTGCTAGGGAGGCCCTATCTGATGAATGAAGGACCAACAACATTGTTTTTATGTTGTTTTGCGAGTGTGCAAGCAACATCTTGTGGTAGTAGCACATTCAGAGATGTGTCAGTTTTGGCAAATGCAGGGAACGCTTTAGTGGGCGTGGCCCTCAGCCACCAATTAGCGAGCATGCTAGTGATGACAGCAGTTTCAAAGAGAGCCATGGAGGTGAATTAAATGTGCCACTCCAATGAGGTGCAGTTTCCTCATTGGAGCGCCAAATGACAAGGTTCCATTATGTGCCTTTCCTGGTGAAACATTCCAATAAATATGGTGGCTCCTGCCACCTGCCACACAGTCCCCGAAAAGCTGACATCTGGGATGCACAATCCCTATGTTGGCATGTCCCCTGTTCAATTTGTTTGCCAATGGGGTGCCCAATCCCCATTGGCATCATGTTCCCCCCACACTTTCTTTGCTGATGGGGGTGCCCAATCCCAATTGGCATCATGCCCCCCACAGCCACCTGAAACTCATGGCACACTGGGAGCCCACCCCATTGTGCCCCAAATAATTTCTTTTTACCTGTATATAAAGAAAACCATCCTCTAAAGTCCAGTTTCCTTTTTTACTTGTAAAAAAAAGGTCCCTCATCATCCCACTGTGCCTCTTCCCCAACCTGCAACCAACCTTCTGTGCACCCCACCTCCCCGCATGCCCTCTCACCCCATACCTACCTCTGGAGGGCCCACTCTGCTATCATCTGTGGAGCGAAAACACATCTGAACTCCTCAAAAGCCGACCGGGAACTGAACAAAATACAGTAAGCTTTATAATGGCAGGCAATGGGGGGGGGGGTAACTTAGATGGATATCTCAGCCATTTTTCAGAATTTTGATACCAGATGTTCAACATGGGGTTCATGGGACCCCACCTTATGAACACATGCACTGTTATCTCATTACTCGATCCTGAAAGGTGATTTTGCGGTCACTGTGTGGAATCACATTTCAGGGCCCGGCTGATTAATGAAACAACAGTGCCACTGTTCATGAGGTGGGGTACCAAAAAGCCCATGTTGCAAATTTGGTGAACAAATTCCAAAACATGACTTTGTTACAAGTGTGTATTGCTCAGTTTCCACTCACTCTCATAACTTCTGCAATTTTTAATATTTTCACTTCAGATTTTCAACATTGCCATTTTTTTCACACCTCCTTATGAACAGTACAGCTGTAATTTTTCACATCCTGCCTGAAATGTGTTCTCGCACCTGTGGTACGAAATGGCATGGTCACTGTGGGAAATTAACTTTCTGGACAGATTAACAAAATCACAGTGCTGCTGTTCATGAGGGGTGATCCCAAAATGCCTATGTTGAAAATGTGGTTAAAAAAATCAAAAAAATAATTGTGCTATGGGTGTGTGTTGTGCAGTTTCTATGCATGCTCATGGCTTCACCAACTTTTCATATTGTCACTCCAGATTTTCAACATTGCCATTTTTTTACACCTCCTCATGAACAGTACAGCTGTCATTTTTCACATCCTGCCTGAAATGTTTTTTCACACCTGTGGCGCCAAATGGCGCAGTCACTATGCAAAATCACCTTTTGGCTAACAAACTGATAGTGCCACTGTTCATGAGGTGGGGTCACGAAAAGCCCATGTTGAATATTTGGATTGAAAATACCAACAAACGCCCAGGATGTTAGGGTTTCCAATCATAACATCCCACCATGTAGAGACTTACAGGCATCAGGGGTGTGACTTGGGATCGTCAGCTGTAAGGTACAAGCCATTCCTCCCCCACCCCCACTCTGCAGCCAGTGACAGGCATCAAGGTGTGCCTTGGAGTCTTCAGCCCCAAAGTTTACCCCATTCTAATATACTGCACCCATCTCAGTGTATTTCCTTATGGAATGGGGTGAGCATAAGGCCCAAAGACCCCAAGGCACACTGCAACACTTCTCAGTGTCTGTAGGGTAGAGTGAGGTGAAATGGTGTGAGCATTTTTGCTGATGACCCAAAGGCACACCCCAATGCCTGTCAGTCTCTGCAGGGTGGGGATGGGGTTAGCGTCAGTTCAATACTTCACTGCCATTCCTATAATGCATCTCTCTAACTCCAGCACTACCAATGCCAATGCCAGCAAGACAACATTCAACATTAACAAATGCTTGTTTTTATTGTTTTATTCCCTCTTCTCAGTTGGTGGGTAATGAAGATAAAAGGGGCAGCTAGCTACAGAGATACTGTAGCTGTCTCTAATTTGAAGAGACAACTGCTCAGTCAGATGAAAAGCCAGTTCTTTTATACTGTTACCATAAAATATGATGTCATTTGAATAAGAGGGGTTTGTGCCAGTTTAGAGAGTAACATTGATTTTAAGGAAAATGAAGAGAGATGCTGTAGTTATCTAGGTGTGTAAACATGCTACACCCTGTTTTCTAAAGAAATATCATAATATCATGTCAGATGAGTGAGCCTGTCTGTCTTTATTTAGAATGAGACAGCCTGCCAGTGTTTAATTAGAGAATTGTGAATAAGACAGGTCATATGGTGCTGACATCATTAGTAGTCAGGTATAAAAGCCTACCTCCTGAGATGCAAAACAGATGAGTTAGTCAGTGGAAACTTGACAGTCATGGAGGAAGCATCTCATAGTACAGTACATGCAAGTTTTCATGTGCTAGGAATCTATTTGGCTGGAACTAAGCCTGGAAGTTGTGTACTGAGGGAATTGTGCACTGTTTTTGCAGAACTGAAGGATTGATCACTTGTTTCCTTTCTGTATGTTAATTGTTTTATTTTTTATTTTGGAAAATAAATATTGCAAAGTGCGTTCTACACCTTTTAAATGAGTTTGTGCATCTGTCTCACCACTAACCTTCACAGGGTGAAAACAGTGGTGGGGTTCAAGAATATATAGAATAGGTAGAAAGGGAATCTTAGGGAAAGGGAAGGAGTGGGTGAATGGTCCAGTGATCAAGTAGTATTTGCGGTGATAGTATGGGGAGGATGGTCAGACTAGGTGGACCAAGCGGCTATTATCTACTGGCAATTTCTGTGTTTATCTGTTAAAAAATTCCCCAAACAATTCAGAAGTGGAATTGCCAATCCACCAGAATTTTACTGCTGGAGTTTCACATTCTACACAGTGCTGCTCCACTCGTGAGTAACTGAATAACTCATGCCGTGTTCTTTGAGTGGAAGCAAATGTGGCTGTTTTCATGTAATCTGTTTCCATAGATATGTGAGAAACAGGTTTAGTATTACAAGAGCAGTGCAAGGTGCCAAGTTCCATTCCAAAGCCTCCATACAGACCTGAGTGCTTTTGGAAACATTTTCAGGGAGAGGTGAATGGGAAATGGTTGGCAGTATGTTTCCATTGTACAGTGACTCAGTCTTGTAACATACAGAACTGAGCTGATGTTGACAGTGAGTTAAACACCTCATTGATTAGTTGAGAATTACTTCCTTGGACAGACAGTACAGCATTAATGTTGAAGTAAAATCTGGCCAGGTTTCTGACTCTTGAACTGTAGATTTTTTATTTACAAGTCATGCTACAGAAGGGGTTGCTGCATTAGATTACTTGTGCATGCAGGTTACAGTGGGGTGGACATGATCATCCTATGAGTCCTTTATAACCTTAAAGCTGTGGGGTAGTGGAGAGTTTAACAAGAAAATGGACCCCATTTGTTTGCATGTTTGCCTGTGGGGCCAGAAGATCATAAGGTCATGGGTTCTAGCCCCACACCAGGTACTTGAGACAATTCCAATAACTGACACTGCTGGAAAGTACAGGGGGGAGTGCTGAACTGTTGAAATGACTACATTCAGATAAGATGTTAAACTGAGGTCTCTTCTGCCAATCTCTAGTCATTGTCCTGAGGGAAGGTAATTATTCCTTGGCATTTATGAAAAAGATTGGGGGAGTTCTCCAAGTGTCATGGCCAATACTTCCCCCTGTTTATAAAACAGGTACATGTAACCCGCCCACCAGGTTGTAACTGGAGACAAACTATCACAGCTCAGTGAATCTTTCTTAGTCAAGAATTACAACTAAATAAATAAGTAATAAATAAGAGAATATCTCAGTGCTGTTTTGATTTATTTAATTAATTAATTAATGTATTGATTTAAATTTGGCTATTGAGCACAGTGAAACACAGCTCATTTCCAGCTGCAAACGTGGGAAGGGGATACAGAAGTCCTGTAAGTGAAATGGCAATAACCAATAAAGTAAAAACAACGGGTGCATGCACCTGAACAATAAAAGCAAGGTACAAGTAATGATGTTACCAATGAATCATCACCAACAATATATAGGGAGTGTACTGTTACATTCTAATTCCAAATAGACTTAGGAGGCATGTCTACTGAATCATCTACTGTAGACATCATGTAACCTTCACTTGTGTGTAGGCAAACCATATCATAATACTTGAGGAGCAAGAGAACTCCAGACCATTTAAAACAATTTTAGAAATCTGACTGTTATGTATAGTTATTGTACAGGACTGTGGTACCACTACGATGTGTATGGAATTATGTTATATTGCATTCTGTTAATGTTGCTCTTGTTCAGGCACAGAAATGCATCCATTTCTAAATGTTCATGGAAAGGAGTGTAATGTTGGCAACTGGCATTCAGATTGCTCTATGTTATACCAGAGAAAGAACACCACTTATGCAGTTTGTATTTTATAGGAAAATCAGTGTGTTTCTGAAAGACTCAGGACTGATGCTATTTTCAAACCTAAAATACATAGGGAATGTTCCCATAGCAACAGTTCCAATTTACTTATCTGTACTATGACATCATTCCATAGCAACGGCCACCTCTTCAAGAGCCAATAAAAAGTTTTCCAAGTAACATGAACTATTCAGGTTTACATTGCATCACCCCATGAATTCACTCTTATTTTTATATACTGTATATCCTGGAGAGAGCAGAATAGCTCCAGTAAAAATAATAGCATAAAATATTGCACAAGAATTATTTTATATTGTTTACAATGTGCCAATGATTAATATTATTCAGACCATCTAATTCAGGTTTTTACTGCCAGTTAGGGACCTTGTTTACATGTTACTATGCACCACAAAGCCACTCACTGTGGTATGTATGGCTTCACACATGTAAGTTGGATGAGAGAAAAACAATGCTGGAATGTTCTGTCACCCAGCTAGCAAAAGTAAAACCTCTCTATGCCACAGCAAGCCACTCCAAAGGCAGAATTAACACATTACAGTTCAAAGGAGTGCTGCTGTTAATAAAAATAATAAGAAGAACAATAATAATTTCCGAACCTGCCTATTTTCAGGGCAAAAGAAACAAACCCTGCCAAGACAGAAGGTGACGGGGTGAATTAGGGAAAACAATTTGTGTGGATTAAATGGACCACGTTTTTCTGCCAACATTATTTATGTTTCTTTATTTTTAACAAAAGGAGCAAGGCAGCTCAGCAAAGAAATGCCAGATACTGCCTATGCTGGCAATTGTAGCATATGACTATAATGTCAGATAGCTGTAGAACCCAAATGGCTTTGAAACGAAAAGTACTGCAGCTAAAACAAATGTATTAAATACAAACACTAAATGCAGATGAGCAGAGGATTTCCCCCACCCTTCTCCCATGGCAATGAGCTCCTCATCCGAATCCTAGAGGCACTGCTGACTGTTATGTGGTTACTCATGCCAGACAAAGTAGCAAGCATCTAACAGGAACCACTCTAAGTGGCGCAATGTCAGTTCCCACCTCAGGAGAAGAACATTCATGCTGACACTGTATTGCCCTTCCTGCTGGCCTCTATATATGTAATCCCAGACATGGGACCCAAACTCAGGTCACCAGCACTCCAAGTGGGTGCCCTATGGTCTGATGTCATGAAGCAGGCTAGATCCTCTTTTTTTCTTTTTTTTTTTTCCATGTTTTTTTATTCTGTGTTTATTGCCCATTGCCCAGCCTGCCTTCATATGTCAGCACACTTCGGCCCTGATGACTACTTTCTCTGGGACTAAACGTTATCATTTCTGTAGGCCAGTTTCTTGTGGGTGAGAGCCATGGTGGGTGGTGTGGGGCTTGCAAGTGTGTCATTGTCATCCTGCTGGCTGGGAGTTTCTCAAACAAGTTGTCCCCCTGAGGGCACCAATCAAAGGTAACCCCCTCCTAAAAAAGGGGTTACCTTTGACTCTCTCCAGTGCGCACTGCAGCTTTGTCCTGCACTAGTCCTTCACCCCAGTCCCAGTCCAGAGTGCAGCTGTGGGATCAGGGGCTAGACTGGACACCGTCATTTGTCTTGCAGGCTTGTTCATCACCCTTCTAACTGTGGCTCATACACCACCATCTCTCTTAACTCAACCAGCCTTTGGACTGCCCGCAAGGTAGGGGAGCTCACAGCAAGGAGGATACTCAGTGTCCGTCAGCTCTCAATATTCTTTTCTTCAGGATCAGTGGAGATGAACTCCATCGACTGCAGCTGGTGCAGAATGCTGCAGCCAAGTTATTGATGGGCCTTCTGAGGTCAACTCATATAACCCCAGTTTTATGCAAACCACACTGGTGCTGGTCAGGTGGAGGACTGCCTTCAAGGTGGGCTTGCTCACCTATAAGGCTCTATATGGCTCAAGTCGAGGCAATCTGTCTGACCTCTTAACACCTGCCTGCCCAGTGCACTCACTCCAGTCATCCACGGAGGGCATCCTGGTGGTCCAAAGTCATTGCTAAAAATATCTGGGGACCGTGCCTGTGAAGTGGCTGGACCAGTTTTGTAGATCTCTATATCAGGAGTTTTGAGGGAGGCTTCCTCTGTGGAGGTGTTTAAGTGGGGCCTAAAAGCTCATCTTTTTAATCTGGCATTTGACGTCCACTAATTTTATTTATATCAAGTTTTAAATATAATTTCTGGGTAGAATTATATATTATTTATTGTTTCATTTCTGATTTTAAATCATTGTAATTATATGTTTCCCATTGTCACCTCTATGTAAAGCACCTAGCGCCCCAGGAATTAGGCACTGTATAAGTAAAGTTTGACTTGACTTGACTCAAGCTGAACAAAGTGAAAAACTGCTCCTCCCCTGGGAGCACTGACTTTGGGGACACTCAGCAGTGTTCCCCTACCACTAAATTCCACCAGATGGCAGCAGGGACTGGGATGTTTTGATCCTGATGGCCAGAAGCTACACCAAGGGACAGAAACATGTTATATTAGAAAATAAAGTGAAGTACTACAAAAGCAGCCATGTTTGTAGTTTTTCTAGGCCCAGGACTACTAAAAAGGGGGTAAGGGTAAGAGGACACACAACCTGCCTGGGAATGTTGGTTGTTCCTGTGTTTGCCTCTGCAAAGCAGCTAAATTAGGGCATCCTGTCCATGTGAAACTGTAGCTCAGGTTTCGGTGCATTATGTCCCTGAGAAACTGACAACAATTTGAAGCCCTAGCTCACCTCTGCTAACAGTTTCATTGCAAGCTGTCTCAGGACTTGTATGCATGGTTTTGACCCAGAACTGACAGCCACTGAGAGCCAGGGGTTTAGCATAATGAATAATGCATGAGATAGCAGCCACTGATTCTTGATCCCTGAATTTCTGTATAAGGGGCAAACATGTGAACTAGAGCAGATTTTTCTGGGAGACAGGAGAAAGACCTGTTAGAAAAGTCAGCAGTCAGCCACAAGTTTGGAAGAAAGCTGTTTAAAGAATTTTTGCAAAACAATTTCTGTTTCCTCCTGGAACAGCATCAAAGTTCCTACCCTGGGCTTTGTGAGCTATCAAAGCTTTTCCTGACAGACGGATTAAGTTGCCTGAGGCCTTGTATGAATGTCTACTCCTCGGGGTGGATGAAGATACATCCTTTGCCATGTGAAGAGGACTTTGGAGATCAGAATACCCACACTCTCACCACCCAGAAGTGCAATGGATCTGCTATACCTGTGCCATTGCCTGCATCTGCAACCCTGAGGAAGATCTCTCAACAGAGCCAGCCTACAGAGTCTGCTAAGATTATGAGTACTGGGTCAATACCCCTTCAATTTTTCTAGATCTGGTAGTTTGGTCAGATCATAGTACCATGGGGTTCAGGTCTGGGGCCCCCTCCTGGGGGTCCATCCTTTGTGGAGATGGTCTGATACCACCCTTTATAGGGATTGTCCCCAACAGGACTACAGGCGGTGCTGGATCTATTGAGTGTGGAGGCTGCATGTGCAGTTGGAATGGAGGAGGCAGTGGCGGCTTATAATTGGGCTGTCACTGCAGCTTTTAATTGAGTTGCACCCATTCATTTCCGACCCATGTCTACTCACCAGAGACCTCCCTGGTTTGACAGGGAACTTAGAGAGTTAAAGACTAAGGATCAGAGGTTAGAGAGATGTTTGAGGGGATCTGGCCTGATGGAGGACAAATTGGACCTGAGGTCTCATTATAATAACTATTAGGGGCAATCTCTTGAAAGATGGCAGATTTTTTGTCTAGGGAGATTGCTGTGGCAGGGAACAGACCAGCTCTGCTCTGCCACATGATAGATGGGCTATTCCACCTGACCTGTCTCCATGTGGGAGGAGCAGATTTGAGCACAAAGTGCGAAGAGTTTGCTCCGTTCTTTGCCGACAAAGTATCCTTTATCAGAACAGAGATCTCCTCCGGCATCACTCATAGGGATTGCTGGGTTCATCCTGAGAGTTGTCGGTGCACTCCTCTTGTGTGGGTTGAGTTCAATCCAGTTGGAGTAGAGAAGGTGGTGGAGATTGTCTCAAGGCTGCGATGAACACAGTGTGATCTGGACCCAGGCCCACCCTGATTTTTGATCAGATGTTTGGACCTGATTGGATCTGTGGTGGCTGAGATCATCCGAAGTTCTCTGGGGAGTGGAGTCTTTCCATCAGCCTTAAAAGAGGCCCTGGTTAGGCACCTACTGAAGAAGCTGTCATTGGACCCAGATTGCCTCAGCAACTATAGACCGGCCTCTAACCTCCCATTTTTAGGGAAGGTTATAGAAAAAGTGGTGACCTTCCAGCTCGAGGAGCATCTCACCTCCTCCTCCACTTAAAAGTCTTTCCAGTCTGGGTTTACAGCTGGGCACAGTATGGAGACCGCTTTGGTGAAGGTGCCTAATGATCTCCTGATGGTGAGAGACAGGAGAGAGTGTTCAATCTTGGTCCTCCTAGATCTCTCTGAAGCGTTCAACACCATGGCCATGAGGTGCCACTTGACCAACTGCGGTACTGCTGTGGCCTGTCCGGAAATGTCATCAGATGGTTCAGGTAATATTTGACAGGCAGAGTGCAGAGGGTGAGGATGGGGTTAGCCTCATCTAACCCAAAGCGTCTCTTCTGTGAAGTCTGGCAGAGATTGGTCTTGTCGCCCTTGTTGTTCACGGTGTACAGTATATGCTGTCATTGGGAGACATTGTCAGGCAGTATGGGCTGGGTTTTCATTGCTATGCTGATGATACCTAGCTATACCTGTCCTGTGCACCATGTAACTTCTGTAGATGGTGGAATCCATATTTAATAACTGTCTGGAGGAGATCTGTACTTGAATGGCTCACAACTGGTTATGACTCAACCTCGACAAGACTGAAGTGCTTGTGGTGGATCCAGGTCAACGTGGTGGTGGTGTGGGGATTTGGAATATCCCCCTGGTCTTGTACTGGGAGGGATCCCATTGACCCCCTCCACATGGGTGAAGGATCTGGGCATGATCCTTGATGATGGCTTGACATTCAATACTCAGGTGTCTACCATCATAAAAAGTGGATTTTATTAATCTGAGGAGTATCACCTGGATCTGGGATCTTATACCATCTGAGGACCTGATCACACTGGTACATGCTTTCATCACATCCAGGCTGGAATACTGCAATGCTCTGTACCTAGAGCTATCTGGAGGCAATCTCCGCCAGCTGCAGCTGGTGCAGAATGTGGCGGTGAGGTTATTGATGGGTGTACTAAGGTGTGATCATATCCCACCTGTCCTCCGTGAACTGCACTGGCTGCCAGTTAGGTGGAAGATTGTCTTCAAGGTCAGATCTATAAGGCCCAACACAAAGGGAGACCAGTCTACCTGCAAGATCTCCTCATGCCCCATTGTCCATCCTGGGCTCTCTGTTCTGCTGAGGGTTGCCTCCTTAGGGTTCCCAGTGTTAGGCTGCAGCACTTGGGCAACCGTGCATTTTGGGTTGTTGTGTCTACTTTGTAGAACTCAATGCCTAACCATCTTTGGGAAGCACCCTCAGTGGAAACCTTTGAAAAGCATTTAAAGACTTCCTTATTTAACCAGGCTTATAATTTATAAATAGACATGTTTTAATGATTTATTTTAAAGTATAGTGATAGATAGATTTTAAGTCTATTGCTGCGAGCTCCATTGGATTAGTGTATGATTTTTTGATTATTATTGTATATTTATACTGTGTTTTGAAATTGTTATGTGAAGTGCTCCGAATCTCCGGAATGGAGCACTATAAAAATAAAGTATATCTATCTATCTATCTATCTATCTATCTATCTATCTATCTATCTATCTATCTATCTATCTATCTATCTATCTATCTATCTATCTATCTATCATAGTCAGGAACAGATTGATAAGAGTAATTGCTGGTCAGTTCTGTATAATTATTATCCAAAGCCCATTTTTAGGACTGCAACAACCAAAAGCAACTAGCATTTGTGTTAAATAATTTGTTAAATAGTTTGTTTGGGCCACCCCAACCACCAGCCTTCAATCAGCACCACTCACTGTGTCCACACAATTAATGGACTACATTGGGAGCTCTCAAGGGACTTTGTGGTACAGGTGTACCAGTAGGGGGAAATAGTAAATACTGCGTGGTTATTCACCAGAGGGTGGTGGGATTTGAGGAGTTATCTCAGAACTGTTTTGCTGCATTTAATCCATTCTGCTTCATTACCTATATCTTGTTCCTTTCCCCTAATAAATATCCCTTGTGTTTAAATTGCAATTTATTCTGTTTTACATAGTGTTGTGTTTGCATGCATAGAGAATAAGATGGGGTTAAGTATAACCATAAAGGTTCCTTTGTCACGGGGTGGGAGTTGTATTCATTTCCTGTAGGACAGTAATCTTGCAGCCTTCTGTCAAAATGATCCCTATAGGTGGAGGTATTGCACCACTTTTTTATTACATCCAGTACCAACCAAGCCCAGGCACCATTCACCCAAGGGCCTTATAGACTGTGCCCATGTTTTATCAGACAAGTGTAGTCTCACACCATGTGGGTTGGGTGGCTACATGTTAGAGGCACCACTGGGATTGTTCTAGAACATTTTGCAATACCACACTTTGGTGCAGGAACTATGTTGGTTCCCTCCCCCCAGTCCCCATTTTTGGGGATTGATTTTGAGATGAATTGAAGCAAGTTGCTTGACTGATGCAAGGGCAAAGACTTGGACTCTGTCAAAGCCATATTGGTCCTGGGGATCCATGCAGGAACCAATACAGAGCATATGGAGAGCATTCTTGGGGCCATTAAGACTCTGGGGAAAGTTGCCATTCAAGGGAAGTTGCATGATTCTGCCTGAAATAAAAATTGTCTGTACTAGTATACTGTCACTCAGCAGTAAACCACTCCAAAGTGCATGACCAAATCACTCTGGAAGGGGAAAGCTCACACTGCAATATTATGACCCAATAATGTCTGCCCCCCCCCCCACCGAGGGCCCCAAAGAAAGTTTGAGAAAAAGCTGAAGTTATTTCTAGCAAGTGAAAGGAAACTGAAAGATATGTAAAGTTGTTCTTCAAAGAAGAGGAGAAGGCACAGCAATCCTGGCTGGTGGACAGGGACATACCTCAGGCTCGCCTTTGAATTTTGAGTCTAGTCAGTACAGGAGACTATGTACTTTCTCTGGCACCACCCCCACTTGTGCCAGGGAGGATGACTATAAGAGCTGGATAAAAGAAAACACACAGATGCCCAAAGTGTGGAGATGCTCAGAAGTTGAGAAATGCAAATAACATAACTGAGAGCCTACAGGGTATGGCCCTAGATGTGATCAGATCCATACATACCAGACAGTCTAATTGTACAGTGCTGGATAATTTAGCTATTCTTAAGAGTTCCTTTGGAACCATGAAGTGTGTAAGGCACCTCATGTTCCTATTGGGTGCCACCTCTCAAAACAAGGGAGAGAAATTGTCACATTATATAAACCGTATAGGAATGGGGATCATGTGCATTGTGGAAGCAGAGGAGCCACTCTTGTCTAGGTTGCACACCTGAAATTGGACCAGATTTTGTTTGGAGCCATGCACTCCTGGATTTTGTTGATTCCCCTGAAACTAAAAGAACACAGGATGCACTCTATGTCATTCTGTCAGTTGCTGGATAAGGTGAGTGAGGAAGAGTCACAAGAAGCCATAGCTGATTCATTGTGGCTGGCCTCAGGGAAAGACAGTCTTCTGCAAGCCCAGATTACCAGACCCAAAGCAAAGCCCAGATGGGGGAGCCCAGCAGAAGAAACTGACAGAATGTATTTGAACACTACAAATGGCACAAGCCCATCAGCCATAAGCTGCGTCCATGCCACTGGGACAAGGATGTGCCCTGTACCCTTCCTCAGCCTGCTGGTCAGGCCATGATTCTCAAATCTGCCCCTGGACTGTATTTTTTGTTATCACTGTGGAGATGATGGACATATTAGTCAAGGGTGCAGCAATCCAGAGAACCAACAGTTGGTAGCCTGAAGGTGAGTGAAGCAGTTTAAGCTGCAGGGAAACAACAGCGGAGCCCTGTAAGGGAGCACACTGGGACTCCAAGTGTGAACAGATCTGTCACATAGAACATACTGGAATTGACAACAGATAACAAGTTTCCCCCTGGCTTATTGGGTCCACTGGTGTTTGTACAGATTGTAATCAATAAATATCCTCGTCAAGCATTATTGGACAGTGGATCACAGGTGACAGTCATCTATCATTCCCTCTATCGAACGTTTGCTGGACACTTGCCTTTGCAAGCTATTGAAGGGCTTGACTTATGGGGTTTGAGTAATGCCAGCTACCCTGTGACCCAATAGAAGTACAAATATAATTTCCTGACACCTTTGTGGGAGTTCTACAGAAGACTGACACTTTGCCTCCATATGTCATGATGTCCAGATTCTGGATAAGATCCCAGTATTGACTGAAAGCAATGACCATATGTTTGGATGCTTGGCTCATGCCTCCTTACAAATGGCTGGAAAGAGAAAATACCAGACCTTGCCAATGCATACAATAGTGTTCACTGCCCAAGGGTGGAAGGAGGCCCAGTCCTGTAGTCTCTCTCAGGAGACACCGCGAGTGGTAAGACCAAAGAGAAGGAGCCTGTAATTGTATTCCCTCAATCAGAATGCTTACATTAAGGATCTGTGGAGTGCCATTCCCCTGTTACTGATCAAACAATTATTATGGAGTCCTTGGGAAGCAGGTTGCTAAAAGGACTTATGGTAAAATATGGTGTGTTGCTTGGTACCAAAGACATGATAAAGACGATCACCCTGAAAATAAAGAATGAGATGCACAAAGAATTAACTGTGCACCCTGGCACTGTACTTGCCAAACTGTATGTTACTGATGCTATGGTGGTCCCATCACATCAAGGGAATATCCCTCAACTGGAGGTGGATGCATTTGACTTGGATCATCTCCCATCCCCATTCACTGGAAAAAGTGCATGCAATGCCAGCTAGCAGATCGATCAGCTGCTTTCTAATGCCAAGAGTGGAATGTGGGGTGTGTCCATAGAGAGGAACATCAGATTCATCTACATGATTAGAGATCTTTCAGGGAGCTATCCAGAAAGCTGGTACTAGCTGACATAGAATATTTAAGACTACACCCGTCTGACAACAGGAATTATTAAGTAGTCTTGAAACCCTTTTACTTCACTGATAGTGGTGGCTCATAAAAAGAAGGATGCCATGTATAGATCATTAGACTTTACATCAGAGAACTGTGCCAAAGCAGTACACCATGCCTAGGGTACAGGTTGCCCTGGACAGCCTTACTGGGAACAAATGGTTCTCTGCAATGGACTGATGCAGCAGATAGTACCAGATACCAGTGGCAGAAGAGGATAAGAAGAAGGTTGCCTTTATCTTTCCGCTGGGGTTTTATCATTTTGAGAGAATGCTGCAAGGAATCTCTTGTTCAACTGCAACATTCCAACACCTGATGGAAAAGATGGTCAGAGACATGAACCTCCTTGAAGTGTTAGTTTATCTGGACAACTTCATAGTATTTGGACAGACACTTGAAGAACATGAGGGCTCACTTATGTAGGTTTTGGACTACCTAGTGAAGTATGGCTTGAAGTTATCCCTAGACAAATGCCAGTTCTGCCAGATGACTGTAAAGTACATGGGACATATTGTTTCAGACAAAGGAATCAGCTCAGATCCAAGTAAAGTGGAAGTCATTATGACCAGGTCAAGGCTGACCAACCTGAAAGCCTTACAGTCATTTTTGGGATGCTGTGGCTATTACCAGTGATTTGTGAAAGACTTTTCTTCTGTGGCGAGGCCTTTAGCTATCTGACCAGAAGCTATCCACCCACCCAGAAAACTATAGACAAGCCTGCAAAGGAATATCACAAGGTCATCAAACCATTTTGTGACTAATGGACAGAAAAGTGTGAACGGCCTTTTAGAGAGATCATTCTATCCCTGGCAGAGGCTCTTCTGTTGTCTTTTGCTGAATTCACCATGCCATGCACCCTTCATGTTGATCACTGCATCGGTGCCTCGGAACTATGATATAGCAGGAGCAAAGGGATTGTATGAAACCTGTAGCATATGCCAGTTAAAGCCTGAGCACATCAGAGAAAAACTACCCAGTCCACAGACTGGAATTTCTCACTTTAAAATGGACCATGGTAGACCAGTTATATAACTATCTGTATTGAGTCAGATTTGTTGTGCTAACAGACAACAACTCCCTGACATATGTTTTGACTACAGCCAAACTGGGTCCTATTGGGTATAGGTGGATCACTGCCTTGTCACCATAATGATTTTTGGCTACTCTACCATCCTGGAAGGAACAATATTGTTGTGGATGCTTTGTCTATCTCATACTCTACCAAAAGAGGGACTCTGAATCCACATTTCAGAGGATGGGGTACAAGCTATTTGCAACTGGTAGTACTTGAAGACCGGCCTACTCCAGCCAATCTAAATAGAGCAGAAGATATTCTTGAAGTGTATCCCAATGCTGTACCAGAGGTGTATGCTCATCTGGCCACTCCACATAATATCTCTCTGCCACATCTCAGCCCAGCAGACATGAGACAAACTCAGAGGAGAGACTCCAGCTTGAAGGATGTCGCTGTGACTTTGGAAACGCATCTTGAGTTGGACAAACAGAAATCAAATCACTCAAATGTGCCACTTATCCTCCAGTAGTAGAACAAGCAAGTCCTAAAAGATGGACTGCTGTTTTGAATCATGCAGGAGCAGACCCCGCGCCCTCAAGAAAAAGAAGACAACTCATTCTGACCAACATGTACAGGAAAATGGCCTTGAGAGCTCTACATGAGGATATGGGTCATCTGAAATATGAAAAAAATACTGGACCTAGTGAGAGCACAATTCTACTGGCCTTGCCTAGCAAACAGAAGTAAAATGACATTGTAAAAAGTGTAGTTGGTGCATTACTCACAAGACTGCAAAAACGGGCAGCACCTTTAGTGAATTTTAGGAGCAATGGACCACTGGATCTCATTTGCATGGATTTTTTATCAATGGAGCCGGACAAGAAGACAATCAGCAACATCTTGGTGGTAACTGCCCACTACACCCAGGATACACAGGCCTACTCTACCAAAGATCAGAAAACTATAACAATGGCAAAAGTGTTGTGAGAGAAATATTTTGTGCATTACAGATTCCAAAAGCCCCTCCACTCTGAACAAGGAAGTGACTTTGAGAGCCATCTCATCAAATTGCTTACAGAACTGATGGGCATTGCCGAATATCATACCATGCCATACCATCCATAAGGTGACCCTAAGCCTCAGATGTTCCATTTGACACTTTTGAAGATGCATTGAACTTTGGACCTAGCAAACAATTCCAAGTGGAGCCAGCAAGTTCTGTTTCTGGTCCATGTTTACAGGGTTCTCCCCTTATTACTTCATGCTTGTAAGGGAAACCAGACTGCCAGTGGATCTGTATTTTAAAGTACCTTCAGATGATGTACTACTAGAGACTTGTCTTGAACATGCCTAGAGATTAAGACAGCAAATTACAGATGCTTATATGATGGCACAGGAATCAGAACAAGACCAGATATGACACATGTGCAAGACAGCAAGCTAAGATAAGTAGTGCTGGGCAAACTTTATCTACTGCCAGCAGAATTATGGCAAAATGCTGATTTCACTTCCACAAAATGTCATGAAAGTTGCATGAAAAGTTTGCAAAATGTTGTCAAAATTGTGATTTTGGTTATTTCCATCTAATTAAAAAAGAGTATTTGTCCAAGTTGCACAAGGTTTGGTATGGTCAATTGGGTATCCAGTGACAATAGCGCCAGAATATGGGTGACTGCAAGAATGGCAAGTCATATTTGCACTTTTATCACAGGCAACCACAAAGATAGTGACCCACTGTGATGGGGAAGGAAGGAGAGGGTGACCGGAAAGGGAGGTTAGTGAGGGGAAGGGGAGGGATAGAGAAGCGGCTTAAGACAATGTACTGGACTTGCTGCTGCTGAGTCAGCTGTGTGGTGTTGTGGTGAGGGAGGCTAGCTCTGGCATAGCAGGTCCTAGGTTTGGGGCTGGTGCCAGGAGGGTTGTAGTTTTGCTGGTGCCTGTGGCTGCAGGACTTTGTTTTTTTATTACAGATCTGGACTGTGCCCCCCCGACATGCACCCCCCTGGAATTAAGAATCTAAGAGCAGGGGGGTGTGGGGAGCAAACCCCCATGAGGGTGGGCATGGGGGCAGCACAGCCCCACCCCCTTGAACACTTCTTGTAATGCCAGATGTTAGGTCGTCTACAGGTGCATATTGCCAACTTGGTTTTCAGCGCTATGCAGATTGCCATAATAGCAATCACAGTTTGGTGAGCACTATTAGGACATAGATCTGGTGATTTGCCAATAAACATACAGAAGTGTACCAAGCTTCATATTTCTATCGTTAAAGATGATTGAGTTATAAGCCTACAAACTTTCAGAAATTTTAAAATTACAGTTAACAACTATGTAAACTAAAGGTGTTTGTCCTACTTGCACCACATTTGGTATGTGATATTAACAATGCCTACATATATATATATATATATATATATATATATATATATATATATTTGTACCTAGTTTCAGAGCTCTAGTTTTGAAGGTGCCTAAGTTATAAGCCTCCAAACTTTTGGAAATTTTAAAAATATATCATTGCACGGTTACGTAAACTGCTAAATTTTAAGCCCCTATAAGTTTAAAGCTAAAGAATGGAATATCACCAATGTTGATAGGTTCATTGAAACTAAATACTAGGCTTTAAGGCAACTCCATGGCCCAGCATCAGAGCATCATGCTGCCATGCTGATGACTCAAGTTTGGAAGTGAGCCCGAGAATTAGTGCTGGGAGGAAGGTCATGACTAAAACTTACAATTTACATAACCAGTACTTCTCTATTTAGCAGTTTCTGTGACTCTTCCAAGAAACTATGCATCTAAGTTTTCAATTATCTAGCTTCAAAGGTGGTTAAGTTGTAAGCAAAGAAATATTTTCAGAAATTTTCACATGAATATTACATTTCCAGTCTTTGAACCCTTATACCTTCTTCGCCATTTATCTAAATGTTATGCAACTTAACATGCTTTTAGAGCACATGACAGACAATATGCATGCCAGATTTCTGACTTCAGTCTTCAACAGGGACCAACTTACAGACAATAAAAAAATTTTGGTAAATTCCAAACAAATTCTTGCAATTTCACAAAATTTCACAGAATTTTTGGAAAATTCTGCAAATTTAGAATTTGCTAATTTTGCCTAGCTCTAAAGCTAAGCAATCTACTAAAGCCAAGTGAAGATGCACCCCAATATTTCTTTTGGATAGGGAGCATGAGACGAAGTTCAGCGTATCCCGTGGTTGATCAAATATCACTGATAACTTGGAATATCAAAGGCTTAATCATCTGATAAGATATAAAAGTGAGTTGGCCCAACTGAAAAAGAAAAACTTGGGATTGTCATGCTCCAGGAAACTCACTTGTCTGATGATGAGCACAAAAAAAACTATCAATCAATCAATACTTTATTTCTATAGTGCCTTTCAAAACCAAGGTGCTGTACACTTTGAAGACATAAATATAATAAAAACTGAATAAAACAATGACAAAAATTAATTAAAATCAATCTGGGAAGGCTAATGACAATAAATATGTCTTTAGCATAGATTTAAAACTACTGATGATCAGGCATTCTGTTAACCGACGAGAAAAAGAATTCCACAGGGTTGGTGCTGCAAATGAAAAAGCACGAGTGCCAGATGTTTTTGAATAAACCCTGGGTATCTCTAGCAATCCCTCATCAGTGGATCGGACACGATGAATGGGAGAATAGGGAGTCAGGAGATCTTTCAGGTAGTCAGGTCCCTGTTCGTGTAGGGCTTTAAAGGCAAGCAAGCCTACCTTATAGGTGATCCACCACTGAACAGGCAGCCAGCACAGTCCACGCAGCACAGGCATAATATGGCTGGTCCTAGAAGTACCAGTCAAAAACCTGGCCACAGTGTTCTGCACTAGCTGCAAGCGGCAGATATCAATCCCAGCAAGCCCTAGGTAGAGGGCATTGCAGTAGTCAAGATGTTGGAAGGTCATCTGGTGGAATCAGGTGTTTCACCCAGGTGATATTCCTCAGATGGTAAAATAAGGATTTAACCACATCTGACACCTGAGATTTCAGGGTCAGGCCATTGTCAAAAATAACGCCAAGGTTTTCACCCATTCTGAGGTAGTGAGCTGGACACCATTGAGCCATAGGCCTGATGCTTGCCCAGCCCCCAAACTCACTCCCGAGTGACCCAGGTCCAATACCAACACCTCAGTCTTATCCGGATTCAGTCTTAGCCAGCTAGTGCTCATCCAGTCTTTAATCTCAAAGAGACAGTTGTTTAGCACAGAAATTGCATCAACCTGTCCAGGCATAAAGGACATATACAGCTGAGTATCATTTGTATAGCAGTGAAAATTTAAGCCATATTACCTAATAATATCTCCCAATGGCAGCATATACACTGCAAACAACATGGGTGAAACTATGGAGCCCTGTGGCACCCGACAAGATGGGGGAGGGCATCAGATGAATAAATTCCAGTGATCACCCTCTAAGACCTGCCTACAAGGAAGGATCAAAACCATTTGAGGACTGTACCCAACAGTCCACAAAGGATCCGCAGTGACTCCAGAAGCACACCATGGTCCACAGTGTCAAAAGCTGCTGAGAGATCGAGAAGGACCAAGATTGTACTGTGCAAGCCTTTCAATCTCTCACCATTAGGAGATCATTTAATACCTGGACAAGGGCAGTCTACATGCTATGTCTCTTCCTAAAACTAGACTGGAGAGCTTCATAGACATTGTGGATCACAAAGTGATCATCCAGTTACAGTGCAACCACCTTCTCAATAACCTTACCAACAAAAGGCAGGATAGAGACAGGCCAGTAGTTAGCTGAACAGTTGGAATCCAAGGAGGGATTTTTAAGGAGTGGTCATATGACTGCCTCCTTTAGGTGATGAGGAAAGACCCCCCCCAAGGATCTCCAGACAATTTCAGCTAGGGTCTGGCAGATAACATCTACACACCCCACTAAAAGGGGTGTAGAGCCCGGATCCAAACTACAACTTGTTCAGTGCAAAGTCTGGATAATCTTCACAATGTCCATGAATTCTGTCTGGCTGAAGTCCGACCAGACAGACTGGGTGCTCACCACCTCCCATTGACCTTTGCAACCCCTCATAGGGAGAGCTGGGCTGATTCCAGACATGATGCTGGCAACCTTATCTGTGAAGAATCGAGCTAGCTCATCACACTTAATCTGTGAAAAAGTTGTTCTGGACTGGAGACAGACTGGATTGCACAATCTGTCTACAGTTCATAAAAGCGAAGCCGGTCAATTCAGCACTGCAGAAATCTCGATGGACAGGAACTCTGCCTACTTATGGGTGATTTCAGATTGATAGCCCTTATAATGTTCCATCAATCTAAGCCTGTCAGCATCCAGGCCGGACTTCTGCCATGCTCTCTCCATCCTTCGACCAACTTGCCTCAGCTCCTTCAAGGAACCATCATACCAAGGGGACCATGGGTGAGGAGTGAGTGGTTGAACACGAACAGGAGCTATCAAGTCCAAGGCATCTCCCACCACCTTGTTATAGGTCAGTACCAGATCCCCTGGACTCATGCTTTCACCCAGCAATCCCAATAGGTCCAGGACCGCCGATAGACCATCTGGGGTAACTCCCCTTAAAAAATGGTACCAGACCACCTCCACAGGGGCAGGTCCAATTTGGGGGAGCCTCAAAACTGAACCCTATGGTGTGATGGTCAGACCAACTGACTGGTTCCACCCCCAAGTCAGAGATCTCCATCCCCAGGAGGAACAACAGATCCAGTGAGTGACCTCCTATATGGGTAATGGAGGTAACCACCTCTGTAAGGCTCAGCATTATCATTAGCTGGTGGAGATTTTGAACAAATTGTGAGAATTCATCGTCGACCCAGGCTTTGAAGTCCCCCAGAATTATCCATCTGTGAGACTCCAATTCCATGTTGACAATGAAGTCTGCTATCTCTTGCAGGAATTCTCTACCATCACCTGGTGGACAGTAGATGAGGAGTATCCTGCAGACTACACCCTCTCCCATGATACACTCAAAGGATCTGGTAGGCCCCACTGGAACATCCACAAGGCCCAGTTCAGTCTTAGAAAAGATGGCTACACCCCCACCCCTATGAGCCAATCTCAGGCGATGAATCACCGAGAACCCATCCAGAACTGCAGAAGCCAGCACTGGGCCTACATTTTCTTCCAACCAGTTCTTGGTGATACATGCCAGATCCACAGTTTCAACAAAATCTGCTATAATAGCTGTCTTGTTGCCAATGGATCTGGAATTTCACTCCAGAGCGTCTCCTGGTCCCCACCACCTCAGTTCGCCCCCCTTTCCATTCCCCCATCAGACTCGGCCCCCTTCTCCTATGCCGCCTGGCAATCCCTAAAACTTGACAGCATTTCTAGGTCTCAGTTGGTAAATGGGGGCAATCAAAAGGATGCAATTCCCTGAGTCTGGTGGCAGAATACTGCCTGACCATCATTATGCCCTCCCTACACAATTATAAGACTAGCAGCAAAACACACCTAAAATATCAAAAATACCCCTTAACCAAACAACCTGTAACAATAATAAACACAAACAAAATTAAAATAACAGTAAAACAAAATCCCCTGTAGCACAATCAACAATAAACACAGAATGCAATAGCAACAGCAGTATGAATAGGGACAGGTATTTTAGCAGAAACTATATTTGCAGTCCAAGGCAATAATTTATTTAGTTCCTCCAGCAAGTAGATATGGGTCCATTAGAGCTCTCACATCCTCTGGAAAACTAATATAAATCAATTCATGCTAAGGTCAACCTCTCACACTTCCCTCAGCAGTGAACAAACAGAATTTTAACTGAAACTTAGATTTTAGGCACTCTCACTGCCCAATAATTTATATGGGAAGCTTAAATAAGGAAAAGTCTGACCCGTGTTTCCTCTGATTAAGTCCTTCGTAGGAATCGTATTCTAGGCCACTAGAGTCTCTCCAGTCCTTTTCCAACACAGAGGCTATCCTGGCATTCACTCCGGCGAAGGCCATTCCGGCTGTACAAAAACCTTGCACTCCAGATAATAAACCCCAGGAGGTCACCAGATCATCTTATAATCTGAGAAAATAGGATCCAAGGCAGCGATAACAACATCCACCTAGTCAATTGGGTATGCCAAGCAGTTTTTCCTCAAATAGCAGCAATGCAAGGGGTGTCTCTATCCTGATTAGTAAACATCTTTTCTTACCAGTGTAATTGGTGCAGAAAGATGCCTTGTGATGATTGGTACAGTACTTTAGAATGGTCAATTATATGGCAATGAAAGCAACATTTTGAATAACTATTGCCCAAATTTTGAGGATACAGATTTTTTTAAGTTGTTGCTTCTTTTTCAGTTAAAGGGCAATTTAATATGGGGGTGGAGACTTCAGTTTGATAAGTGACCTCCTTTTGGATATGTCATCCATGAAGCCCTATATTGTTAATAAGTCAGCCCCCTTTGATACAACAACAAACAGGTGATTATGGTATGCGAGATATTTGACCACTGTTACATCCCACTGAGAGGGATTATTCTGTTTTCTCAATGATCCACAATTATCATACCAGAATAGATATATATTTTTTTCTTAATTAAGGGATGTGCTCTCAGATCATTTTAGCTCAGAATTAATCAATGTTGATTTCTGATCATGCCACTTCCCCCCTTAAATTATTGTGGGCAGCTGATGTTGAGCACCCCCCCAACCAGACCATGGACTATTAAAACACTACTTGTGAATAATGTACAATTCAAATGAACAAATTAAAATTGAGATTAGGGATTAATTTACATTTAACACTGGCACAGTGACCTCCACTGGCACCATCTGGGATTCTATGAAGGCATTTTTTAGAGGCCAAGCCATTGCTTTTATGGCAAAACTAAATGAGGCATGTTCTTCTGGAATGTATAAGCTAGAATAGAAATTACATGAGCTTGAAAAATGTGCCAAATTTAACAGTAGTACAATGAGCTGAATTCGCGATTAGTTGAAATAGCCTTGCCATACCAGAAAGCGAAATATTATGAGAATAATTCCAATTGTGGACATGTACCGATGGCCAATTTGAAAGGCAATATTTACAAAAATACATTAGTGAAATTAAGGGCTGACTTCAAGAAAATGAGAGAGTACCTCAGGGAAGCCCTAGCAAGGACAGAGAAAATGGGCAGGGTAGAGAAACAGTGAGCGAATACACAGGTACAGTAATGAAGGCTATTGAAAAGGCAACAAACCACTGTGTAAGGCAGGTTGAAAAGAGCCAGAGAAGTAAGAAACCATTATGATTCTCCAAGGATGTTGCAGAGAAAGTAAAGGTGAAGAAGCTAGCATTCAAAAGGTACAAGTCAATGCAGAAAATGAGGACAGGCAGGACTATCAGGAGACACAAAGGGAAGCAGGGAAAGTAGTTAGGAGAGCAAGGGTACAAACAGAGGAGAACATTGCCAAGACAGTCAAGAAGGGGGATAAAACATTATTTTGGTATATTAGCGAAAAGGGGAAAAACAAGTCAGGGATTGTAAGTCTTAAAGGGGAATGAGGAGGCTGTGTGGAGGAAGGCCAGAAGAAAGCTGATATATTGAACAAGTAATTTTGCTCAGTATTTATGAAGGAAGAAGTATGGGATGGGCAATATATAGGAGAAAAGAGCAATAAAGGAAGGGAGGTAGACACTAACTCTTTAATGGAGGACAGAGTCCTCAGGGAGCTAGCACAACTAAAAGTGGACACAGCAATGAGGCTGGGAGGAGCTCACCCCAGGATACTGAGGGAACTTAGAGAGGAGCTGACTGCATCTCTGACAGCCCTGTTCAACCTATCACTGGATACGGGGAAAGTTCCAGGGGACTGGAGGCAGGTGGATGTGGTCAAACTTCACAAAACTAGGAATAGGGTAGAGGCAGGAAACTACAGACTGGTAAGTCTGACTTTGGTGGTGGGCAAAGGTATGGAAACACTACGAAAAGAAAGGATTGGAGAATACCTTGAGAACAGTGGATTGAAGGATCTGAGGCAGCATGGGTTCATGGGAGGGAGATCTTGCCAGACAAATCTGATCAAGTTCTTTGACTGGGTGACCAGCGAAGTGGATCAGAAAGGTACAGTGAATGTGACCCATCTGGATTTCAGTAAAGCCTTTGACACCATTCCACACAGAAGGCTGGTAAGTAAGTTGGTCAGCCTGGGAGTGGGACCAAAGGTAGTAAATTGGGTACATAGTTGGCTAAGTAACAGGAGTCATACAATGGTGGTAAATGTGGTTCACTCAGAAGAAGACAAGGTAACCAGTGGGGTGCCACATGGGTCAGTACTGGGACCAGTCATCTTCAATATCTTTATTAGTGACACTGCAGATGGGCTAGAATGGAAGGTATGCCTGTTCATGGATGACACAAAGATCTGTACCACAATAGACACACGGGGTTGGGGTGGAGATGGAAGATCTGAAAAAGCTGAATGACTGCTCAAAATCTTGGGAGCAAGGCTTCAATACCAAAAAGTCCAAAATTATGCACAAAGGGCACATAACCCCTAGGGCAATGTACCAAATGGGGGGGTTGCAACCCCAAGTCAGGAAAGAGACTTGGGGATCATCATATGTGATGACCTGAAGGTAGCAAAGCAGTGTGATAGGGCAGTGGGGGAGGCTAGTAGAATGCTGGGGTGCATAGGGAGGGATATCAGGAGCAGAAAGAGGGAGGTACTGTTACCCATGTATAGATCAAAGGTGAGGCCCCACTTGGAGTACTGTGTCCAGTTCTTGAGACCCCATCTCCAGAAAGATGTAGACTAGGTGGAAGTGGTCCAGAAGAGGGTAACCAAAATGGTGCATGGACTGCATCAGAAGCCAAACAAGGAAAGACTCACAGAATTTAATATGTATTCTCTAGGGGAAAGGAGGGAAAGAGAAGATATGATAAAAATGTTCAAATACCCCAAGGGTATATATAGGGTACAGGAGGGTGGTATTTTTCATAGAAAAATATGCTCCAGGACAGAGGGACACAATATGAGGCTGGAGTGTGGAGGATCAGAGGGATGTAAGAAAGTGCTTATTCAAGGAAAGGGTGGTGGACATCTGGAATAGACTTCTAGCAGAGGTGGTGGAGGCTAAAATGGTAGCAGAATTCAAGCATGCATGGGATAGACATAAGGGGACCTTAGTACCAGGGCTTGAGGGGTGAAGGATGAAGATTGAGTAGGGTCTGTGGTGGCACATTAGGCAAGGAATGAATTTTAGGGCAGACTGGGTGGGCCAAGAGGTCCTTTTCTGCTGACAACTTCTGTGTATCTATGTTTAACAATGCATCAGGGGGCCAAGTGACAAGTCAGAATGTCACCAATAACAAATTCATGGAGTACTTTAATAAATTACATTCCAGGGGAGATGGCAACACTTGAGGAATATTTTTGGAGGCTGTGGGGAACCCCATGATTTCTCCTCCCTGATGCTGGATGATGTTGACAGAAATATTCAGGAGGGACCTATCTCATACCAAGAAGTGCTACAGGTACTGGGCTCCCTTAACTTGGGTAGAGCCATGGGGCTGGACAATTCTAGCCATTTAGGCAGGACAGCTCCTTGGATGCCTTTTCTTCCTGATTAAGTGGCTGTCCAGATAAGGAGAAGAGCTTTTTCTGAGCTCTGTCTTGGTCCTACCTGGCAATATCTCAACAGTAATCCAGTAAAGTAACAAACCTGATAGCTGATTGATGCACAAAGCACACAGCACTTGTAGTGCAGTGTATCCACAGACAGGAGCAGTTATTGTTATTTTTTATTAAAAGAAGAAAGTATTAAAATTATAGTACTGTACAGTACAGTACAGTGAATCTCACCAGGATAAAATCCAATTTTGCACCAGAGTTACAGCAAGAAACAACATAAATTAAATGGGAGTTTTGTCATGCAGGAAAACGTAACACTGCTCTTCATTCTGGTGGACTTTATGTATTTATTTTATTTATTTATTTATTTTATTTAGTTTTTGTTGACCGGGTAAGTCCTCTAGACAAATCCTGCCTATTTTCAGGCACGACCCGGGGAAGGGGACTACAGATGAATGCCAACTGACCTTGAACTAGATTAAGTTGTTGGTGGTATTTTTAGTGAATGAGGGAAATTTGGCCAGGACACTGGGGAAATTCCCCTACTCTTTTCGATAAGTGCCATGGGATCTTTAACATCCACTTGAAATACCATCAATCCAGGCAGATGGGACCTTGGTTTAACGTCTCATCCGAACCACGGGCCAGTTTGTGGTTGACATAGATCCATCGCTGTAACGTTGGCTCAAAAAATAGTTGTTGAACCAGCATTGTAGATATGAAAAGCATTGCCACTTAATCGGTGCCCAACAGGACATCCAAGTTAAGCAGCTGTCCCATTTCAGTGCATCCTGATTAAGCGTGCTTGTACTGTATGTGCTAAAAATTTGCCTCAGTGTAACTACAATGCTTCCATGATACTCTAATGGGAGTGCAGTGTGACAAGCAACTGCCACAATCCTTTTTAGAGGTGCAAATGATATTGATTCTGAAGCCCAGTATGCCCGAAGATATGTGTCCTAATGCCAACCAATATTGTTGCTCAAGTCAGACCTGAAGATGTAGTTTATTCCTGAATTCCTGTTGTTTATCTGGAGGTTTTTTTTTGACTAGATTGGTCTCATCTGACCAGACAGGACTTGTAAAGGGTCAAAATGTCAAGTTGAATATGAATGTTAGTATTGATGATCTAGTAGTCATAGTAATGCACCTGCACTGGCCCTTGCAGCACTACTACAAATGGTGGAACCATTTGGTGCAAGATCGGGCTACAAAATTAACTGGGGGAAGTCCATGGTGATTCCAGTTTCCCTTTTCCCTCACACTGTAGGTTCGGAGGAACTCCCTTTTCAGTGAACTTTGACTGGATTCAATTATTTGGGTGACAGCATAACACCAAATATCCCAGATTTGTACAATACTAACTATCCCCTTCTAGCTAAGGTTGTACAGACTGAAATGGAAAGGTGGAACTTTTCTACTTCCAACTCCAGCAGAATGGTCTCTGTTGGAGTTGAAGGCTGGAAAACCGTGTGACCCAGACATTTTTTTCTTTACATTTCTTTTTTGCAGGCACAGGCTCAGGTTCCTATGTATGAAATGATTTGCATTTAAACCCCTCTTAGTTGCTTCTATTGAAAATGCGATCACTTCCTAAATGAAAAGGGAACTGATCACTACCCACTGAAAAGATATACAATTGTGTTAATCTGTGAAAATGCAATCAGTTCCTAAGAGCAAACAGGAACTGATCATGATCAAAACAAAGTACTTTAAATAATAAAATTGAAATAAAGCAAAGAACTATCAGCTAGCAGTCAGAACTGCAAGTTACAACATTTAGACTAAGTAGATTGGTTCCTGAAAACTGCGATGGAACTGCTAAACAAATCAATACACACATACACTAAACTTAGTAACTAACTGTAAGAGGCAGAGTATGAATAAAATGAAGAAAATAACACTTTTTCAGCAAATTTATTTGTCTTGCAGTGAGGTTGCTGTGCAGTCTTGAGGGAAAGTCTTGCTTTCTAGATGGAAAATTTGAATCTGACAGTTAGGGAGTAAGAGGCAGCAGTTTTTTGAATGTACGGTAGCATACCAAATTCTATTAATTTGCATACATTCCTAAATCAAAGTTCCAGGAGCAGTCAGCAGTGCTAGACTGATTGCAATACTGTTTAATAATACTAGGAGATTCCTGGGTCTTGAAACATTTACCACTCTGTATGACTGGAAGGTGTATGTACTGAAAATGGCAATTATGCCACAGTTTCTTTATGTCTTCAGGTTTTAACCATTCTTTTGACCAAGGCCTCTTTTACCCAGTTAAAGCAATATTATAATGTGGGTCTGGTAATAAAATGCCTCCCAAATTAAGTTAGCCCACAGTGACTAGACCATACTATAAAGGAGGCTTAGCAGTCCCACATTTGGAATACTGTTCTGGCATTGTTTCAACGATGGTACAATCTAGAACAACAAGACATAGGGACCTAAAAAGAAACGAGGAGGTACAGATTGACAGATCTATTATATGGTTCCTCTATCTGAAATCTGGAGATTGCAATAGACTCCATATTTGTTTTTTTGGAATAAAGTACATACTCATAATGAGGTCCCAGTAGGAGTTTGGGCCCTCACCACAATATGGAGTAATCACTTGGCACCCAAATGTCTGGAAGAAGCAGGTTTTCAGGTTTGGCAATAGGAAAATATAGTATTAATGGGTCACCTTTAGAATCAGGTTAAATATGACTCCTTTCCATTGCTCCAAGAAACTTATCACATTCTGAACTAGCAGTTTGTTAAATATATGCAGGTTACACATTTTCTAACCATGACATTGGGGAAGGCTATGGTGCTAATGCCACCTTCCACCATAGCTCAGGATCTGGATGTGGTGAAGAAACAGCAGGGGCTGATTTTCTCACTGTATCACAAAATTCTGGCTAATGCCCTTATGGGTCCCCAGAAAACTTTATTTAAGTTTCAGAAATGGCTTGGAATAGCAATTGCAGATGACACCTGGGAAGAATTGCAGAACAATGATATTCGCATCCATACTACAGAACCAGCTGAAAATGGTTCAATTTAAGTCCCAGAAACAGGCATAATTCACTCTGCGCAGAATAAAAACAACTTTTCCAATAACCATTATGGGAAATGCCCAGGATTTGGCAAAGTGGAGTTGAAGCTTTTTCCCCAAGCTACACTACTGGGTGATTTAGAAGACACAGAAGGGCTCAGAAGCCCTTTCCCAGAATGTGTTGTTTAGTGGAATGACAGAAAGTACTGTGTTGGAAAAACATGTATACTGTATTGAACCAGGGGACAATTGGTTGCCTAGGAGAAAGTGGGGTTGGATATTAATATGTTCATATAGCATAAGGTGCAAATTACTCCTATAAATAACTAAAAACTGCAAGACTCATAGGTTTCACAAAAGAGATGTACCCATCACATCTCAGGGATGCACTCCAGTGTGATTCACAAAGGGCAGAGGCCCACCTCCGATATGCAGAACACCACCTATAATGAAGCAAGTCTGAAGATGCGCTCACAAAATTTAGGACGACAAAGAGTAGTCCTAAGTGTGTGTCTGCCCACAGGCAGGCCGCAGTACTGCAGACAGCAGCACAGCAGTCTGCCTACACTGGCAGTCCAGTAGTCCCCCCCTCCCTGCCCATAGCCCCATTAATAAAAAATCTCTGAGTGAAAGAGGCCCTGGTAATCTAGTGGAACTGGTCTCCCTGCCCATATCCCTGTTAATAGCAAACTCTGAGCAGAAGTCAGTGGCTCAGTAGGTAGCACGCTCACCTCTGAGGCCGGGAGATCAGAGGGCTGTGGGTTCAGTTCCCACATCTGGCACTTGGGTTAATATCCCAGTACTGACACTGTAGTGCAGCATTAGAGGGGTGCTGCACTTCTGAGGTGCCGTCTTTCGGATGAGACGTTAAACCGAGGTCCCATCTACCTGGATTGGTGGTAGTTCAGGTGGATGTTAAAGATCCCATGGCACTTATCGAAAAGAGTAGGGAATTTCCCCGGTGTCCTGGCCAAATTTCTCTCATTCACTAAAAATACCACCAACAGCTAAATCTGGTTCAAGGTCAGTTGGCATTCATCTGTATCCCCTTCCCCCGGGTCATGCCTGAAAATAGGCAGGATTTGTCTAGTGCACTTACCCAGTCAACAAAAGCTAAATAAATAAAATTAAAAAAATAAAATGAAAGAAGAAGCCCTGGTGGTGAACTGGAACCCCCCTTCCTGCTCTGACCCGATTGCATTACCATATGATACACCAAAGTCTCTCTGGTGGTCCAGTGGACCCCTCACCCACTCAGGCATCCCCACTCCACCCCACTCTCCTCATCCCAGCAGGTGCAGAAGGTTGGCAGGCTGCTCAGCCCACCCACAAACTGCCATGGCTGCCCGCTGACTGAGCTATAAGTGAATGACCACTACCATACTCCTTTAAGCGCATTGGAAGACCCTGTTGACCAATGGGCCTGCAGTGTGTACTGTACCCTAGGGTTCCACTAGACTAACAGAGATTCTTTTGAATGGAGTTTATTATTACCTGGGATACAGGCAGGAAGGGGGTTACACTAGACTACCAGGGTTTCTTTTGAACTGAGTTTATTATTACTGGGGATATGGGCAGGGGGGTACTATTCTATCGGCAGATAGTGTTCACTGTTATTGTCTGCACTTGGCATTTGCAGGACAGACAGCACGTTCTGCCAGGCATATCCCTGCAAGCTGCATGCAAATGGAGCCATAATGACATGCAAATGTCCACATTGTGCCTTGCATGCCTAATGGCTCCAATTGGATGACTCGGGCTGTTAATTCCAAACCTGAGGACAACACATCTGGGGATGTGCCTCCTCATCACTTTCCCAGCCTGAACAGGGTGATGCGCCATCACGTCTCAGGTTGGGTGCAAGTTTAGTATTCACAGAGGGGATGTGCCGGGAGCATCTTACGATGCATCTTCTGTGAATAACAATGTTTGGCTTCAGTGCATCTCATTTGCACAGGTGCAATTTAAATGTGCTGAGCAGAACTTCTTATTGAATCCCACCCATGGATTTTAGAATAATGTTTTTGAGTTTGTCAAAATGGTCTATTTACTACAAATCTTGTAAGATAACCCTGTTCTGTTAAGAATTTCATAAAGAATATTTGAAAAAGGCAGAAGGATGACAAGATAGAAACCTTTAGGTATCTAAAAGGAATAAACAGTGCAAGTTAAGGTTTATGTACAATGTTCTGAGTATATTAATTGCATGTAATAAAACCTCAGCATGTTCAGCTCTCCAAATATATTGCAATTTGTGTGCAGTAAATTTAACTAAACTGAACTAAAATAGGGCTATAGCTTCTTTAAGCATAGCATGGAATCAGCAACTGAGGATGCAAGTACAAACTGTTAGGGGAAAATTTCAGGAACAACGTAAGAAAGTATTTTTTAAGAGGAAGGGTGTTTGATAGATGGAACAGTTTGACAAGGGAAGTCGTAAACCCCAAGATTGTGACAGGTTTCAGGAAAGCCTGGTACAAGGGGTTGATACAAATTAAGTCAGTGAAGGGGGTGGTGAGCATGATGGAAGGGGATAAACTACCAATGGGTATTCAGCCTAAGCAAAACCAAAGGTACAATAACTTAGTAAGTATCATGCAAGAAATGAGAAGATGACATAGACTAAAGGTTTTTTTTTCTGCTGATATCTTTCTATGTATCTGTTTCTATAAAAAATACAAAGATAGGCCTGGAATCAGAAACAATCTGAACATATTATTGTATTGCAGCAGTAATGCAGGAGTACAGATAGACAGTATTATAGGGGTGCTCATGCTTGTGTATCATGACATTAAGCTGGTTGTGAAAAAACGCATCGAACTGATATCACGCTGCTGATTAAATGAGCAGTTTGGCAGTTTTTGTCCAGCCAGTGAGCATTGCTGACTACCTTATGCAATCTGGTGATGTGCTCATGAAAGCCCCTATTTAAGAGAAGGTTCTGGTACTATTATAAAGTCTGGACTTGTGCAGGAAGGTAAACTATAGCCAATAGACCTATTGTGATACAGGAAGTATCAGTGATGTGGCCTGATCCAAGTTGATGTAAACCAGCAAGATACCAGTACTGAAGCCAGAATGGGTTAGGTATTAACTGCACAGTACCTGGACCTGAAACACAGACAGAGTCCAGATCTATACCTCACACCTTGTCTCCATTTCACCAGCGTGAAAAGCTAATGATATTGACTTTCTCTGAAGTCCTTGCTCTTTGCTGCAAAGACTTTCCGCTGCTATCAAGAGCTGAAAATGATCCATATGGCTAGCCATGAGCAGTGGTTCATTGTACGACTTCCCAGGAATTGAAATCAAATGGCAGAAATTTCTGTGATCTGTCAAAGTGACTGAAGATTGCACTCTGTGTGATGACATCTGTAGTTATTGATTCACTGATAACCTTCAGCATTGGTTGCAAAATACTCCACATAAGACTGTAGACATACAGTAAGCAGTCTCCAACAGGTGGCAAGAAATGGCTCTCAGGAGCTTCTATCTCCAGTATGCCAGACACTTCTAAGGAATATACTGAGTAAAGTCCTTTAATCCTAAAAGAAAGGACCTGCTACTGTTTCTTTAATCTGCTCAGGGGGTTTCATTCTTTTGGAGACATACAGATTGTTTACCTGCTCTGTTCACAAGACAGGAAACTGTCAATGTTCACATGCCCCCCAGAGACGTCAGTGTGTACGAAAGTGTTTTTACATGTTAATTTGCTTACTGTACAGATCATAGTCTTCCTTACACTCTGAGCAGTATAAATGCTAGAAGATCAGCTTTAAAAAGTTCCTCAAATGAACTCAAAACACCAATTAAAAAGCTCTAGATACATTGTGAAGATGACAAAAATTAAAAGTAGGGTATAAACCTCAGATCTCATAACTCTCAAAAAGCAAGCCATCCTTTTAGGAGAGAAAGTCCCATGTCAACCTTCCCTCCTACTCCCCAAAAGAAAACAGAGAAAATTATTATTTAACTAGAGTGGTAGAGCTTGAATGTAACATAAAAATCAAATGTATGTTTTGCTAATGGTATCAAATCAGAATGTCCTGTATTTCAACTGTGCCAATAGCTAGCTAATATCTATACAATAATAATACAGAGAAAGAAGAAAAGGATGTTAATTTGTTAAAGACAAAATATACACCATCAACACAGCCTTAAAGAAACATAAAAGGCATAGTACTGTAAATAAGAGCATAATCCAACTTCAATTCATATACACAATTACTATCTTAATCCTTGGACAACATTCAATAATGCATAAATAGTGTGTGGATCTATAGTAGTACTATCGCATGATAGGCCTAGATCCATTTACAGTATGTGGGTTCATATTGTATATGCTTTAATTAAGATACTGTCCCTTTAACAGGAAACTACAAAATGACTGTTATTTCTATAAAGGTTAGTGTGGACCTGTTATATTTCAAGATAGGAGAGAGGAACAATGGCAAGAGAGAGAGAATGAAGAATGGCAGTGCCAGGCGGTGGCTGATGAACGGCAGCACCAGGTGGAAGCTGAAGAATGAAAGTGCCAGAGGGAACATGAGTTGAAAAAGCTGACACTTCAACTGACACCAGCTCTTGAGCACGTAAGTGGTGGAGTAGATTCAGAACCTCCAGGACTAGGGTACAAGTTAAATTTAAAATTAATAGCCAATTTTAAAGAGGGGGAGTATATGGACATGTTTTTAAATTCATTTGAAAAGGTCTGTATCCAGGCCAATCTGCCCAAAGAGACCTGGAACTTTCACCTTTCTCCACTACTTATCGACAAGAGAAGGGAAGCACTGGGGCAGATGGACAATGTTGAAAGCAAAGATTTTGACAAGTTAAAACCTGCTTTATTAAAAAAATATGATCTGAACCCTGATGCATACAAAGCAAAGTTCCAGAAACTCCAAACGGGGCAGGAAATGAGCTTTGAGGAGGTAGCCACAAAATAGCATCAATATTTAAAATGTTGGTGGGAGGAGGTGAAAGCAGATTCTGTTGAAACTATTGAAGGGGTGGTATTGCTTGAACAGTTTTATTGGATTTGTGCACCTGATTTAAAGCTTTGGCTAGAAGACCATGATGCTAAGACTGCTAAATAGGCTGCAGAGCTGGTGGATCGCTATGGCTGAAGAAGGGCTGCTCCCAAAGGGAATGCAGTGGCGAAAGGGAAAAAGAGGGCATTTTGGGTAACCAAAAGCCATGGCACCTTTGCAAAAAGAAGGGAATCCCAAGGTGCCTAAAGGGAGGTTGGGGACAAGATACATGATGAATGCTAGTATTATCACCAGATAGGCCATCTGTCTAGGCAGTGTCCTAAGAAAGACCAGAAGGTAAAACGGCCTGTGCAATCAGAGGCAATAGCCCACTGTATCGTGGAGCCTTTCCCTGACAGTATGAGAAGGCACATTCATCCAGTCATGGTGAATGGGGAACAAACTAATGGGCTAAGGGATACAGGAACAGCTCTTAACCTGGTGAAAGGGATTTGGTGGGGTCTGAACAAAGACTGCCAAATCATTTAGTCTCTGTGAGGAATTACACAGGGGAAAGGAAAAATTACAGTTGGTGAGACCCCATCTGGAGTACTGCATCCAGTTCTGGAAACCCCATCTCCACAAGGACATAGACAGGATGGAGGCAGTTCAGAGGAGGGCAACTAAAATGGTGCAGGGTCTGCAAGAGAAGCCATAAGAGGAGAGACTAAAGGAGCTTAATATGTATACCCTTGAGGAAAGGAGGGAGAGGGGGGACATGATAGAAATGTTTAAGTACCTCAGTGGAATCAACAAAGTCCAAGAGGGTAGCATCTTTCAGAAAAAGAGATGTGCAAGAACAAGGGGACACAATTTGAAGATAGAGGGGGGATGGCTCAGGGGCAATGTGAGGAAGTATTTTTTCACAGAGAGGGTGGTGGACGCATGGAACAGCCTTCCTGAGGAGGTTGTGGGGTCTAAAACTGTGGGAGAATTCAAGAATGCATGGGACAGATATTACGCAATTTTTGTGGGGGGTAGGAAGAAATTGGCTGTTGGTTAAATAGGATCTGCAGCTTATACTCTAGGTAGGGAAATGGGCAGACTAGGTGGACCAAGCAGTCCTTATCTGCTGTCAAAGTCTATGTTTCTATGTTTCTATGTTACCCATTAGCCGGTGTTACCCTGGACTGGGGAGATGCATGTGAAGTGGTAAGGAAGGTGGCTGTAGCTGGAAAACTTATAATGGATGTTATTGTGGTGAATGATGTTCCACAGGAAGTGGTTTGTGCTGTGACCAGCAGCCAAAAGAATAGAGATGCTTGTGATCCTCAGGACCCCACAGAAATTCAGACAGGAGAGGTTGGGAGACAGGCTCGCCAGCCTATAGCTCTTGTAAAGGGGAAATAACAGGGGGATGGAACTTCCCATAGTAGCAGTTAATCCAACTGCTACTGAAGGTTGTTCTCGGGAGGAAGTGGTGGCACATAGCCCAAGGGAGGGGGAAGGTTGTGATACAGAGTCCCCTACTGCCACAGCTATGGACCTCAGTGTGGGAACTGATGGGGGCATGCCCCATACTCAGGGTAAGTTGGAAGACTTAGCAGCACAATGGACAGACCCTAGCTTAGAAAAGCTGAGGGCCTGTGCAGAGTCTGATGGGTCATAGGGAGATGATGAAAAGCATAGAGTGTATGGGACAATGGACTGTTATACACACAGGACATTAGGACAGAGGGAGGGGTAATGGGCAGGCAGCGTGTTGTTCCCCAGGAGTATCATAGGTTATTGCTCAAGGTAGATCATGATATTTCCATATCTGGACATTTGGGCATTGCTCGCACTATGCAGCACTCAGCCCACAATTTCTATTGGCCCAATATTACCAAGCAGGTGAAGAAATACTGCAAATCCTGTCACTGGTGTCAAGAAATAGGGAAGGCTGGAAGCAAAACCCAGGCTGAACTGATTCCCTTACCACTTGTGGAGGAGCCATTCCTGAAGGTTGGAATTGATATTGTGGGTCCTTTGAATTCCCTAAGTTCCTTGGAAAAAAGGTATATATTGACAGTTGTTGATTATGCTACCCGCTATCCCGAAGCCATCATGTTGTCCTCCACTAAGGTGGACAAGGTGGCAAATGCTTTGTTTTTCGGGGATTTTCTGTCATGTTGGGTTTCCACAGGAGGTTATCTCTGATCGGTAGGATAACTTCATGTCAGACCTAATGAAGTGATTGTGGGAGAAGTGTGATCTTACACAGGTGCATGATGCCTTACCACCCACAAACCAATGGTCTCGTAGAGATTTAATGAGACCCTAAAAGCCATGCTATGGTGTCTGCAGAACAGCATTGGTGAGACTGGGAAAATACATGCCCCACCTGCTGTTTACCTACAAGGAAGTGCCACAAAGGTCAACCGGGTTTTCACCCTTCGAGTTCTTGTATTGACACAGGGTGAGGGGGCCACATGATTTAATATGAGAGCACTGGGAAGGTAAGCATGCCACCCAGGGGACTTCCATAATGGAGTATGTGTTAATATTCATGGAAACATTGAAGGAGCTTATAGGCGCAGCCCAGAGCAACCTGGCAGCTGCCCAGCAAAAACAAAAGACCTGGTATGATCATGAGCAAGAGCTCGGTCAAATGGGGCAGGACAGGAGGTAATGGTTCAGATTCTGGTCCAAAAGGACAAGCTGCAAGCTAAGCGGGCAGGGCCATATAAGGTAGTCTAGCAGGTAAATTATGTTAACTACATTGTAGAGTTTCCTGACCAAAAACACACTCACAGGATGTATCATGTGAACATGATGAAGCCATATTTTAATAGGGCTGACATGGTACTTCCAGTTTGCAGTCCTAGAGAGGAGATAGGAGGGAAAGACCCTGTTCTCAATGTGTTAACTGAAAGCAAGCAGGTGTCATCTGTGGAGACCATCTTCTGTCACCCCAGTTGACACTTGGGAAGGCACAAGAATTGAGAACCCTTTTGTGAGAATTTGCCCCTTTATTTACAGCAAAGCCAAGAAGAACACTGCTAGCGATGCATGATGTACACATGGGGACCCAAGCACCCATACACAGAACAGCTTACTGGGTGTCAGAGACAGTCCACAAGGACATTAGGAGGGAGGTGTGGAAGATGCTGGATCTAGGGGTGATCCAGAAATCCTACAGCCCCCGGGCCTCACCTGTAGTCCTTGCCCCAAAACTGGATGGGACTACATGGTTCTGTGTAAATTATTGTGGGCTTAACACCATCACGAAATCTGATGCCCACCCAATACAATGCAAAGATGAACTGCTTGACAAACTGGGAGAGGTGACATACTTGACTACAGTAGACCTGTCAAAGTGGTACTGGCAGGTGGAACTGACTGACAGGGCTAGGGAAAGGACAGAATTCATCACCTCAATCGGCCTGTTCGAGTTCAAAGTCATGCCCTTTGGGATGAAGAATGCCCCGGCTACATTAAAGTGTTAGTAAATCAGGTGTTACGGGTTATGGAGGACTTTACAGTCGCAGACCTGGATGATATTAGTATCTTCAGCAATAGCTGGGAGAAACACCTGATAAACCTGCGGGAGGTGTTGGGCCAAATACAGGCCACAGGTCTGACTATTAAGACAGAAAAGTGTCAGGTGGCCATGGCAGAGGTCGCTTATCTGGGATATGTGGTGGGGCAAGGCCAACTTCACCCAAACTAAGCAAAGACAGAGGCTATTGCATCATGGCCTACAACTGAAACCCAGAGACAAATCAGGAGCTTTCTTGGGACAGCAGGGTATTACAGAAAATTTGTTCCCAACTACAGCTCCCTGGCCACTCCTTGATCTGGGTTGCTGACAAAGAATAAGCCTAGGAAGGTAAAATGGAATGCAGACTGTGAGCAGGCCTCCATGCAGCTGAAAACCTCGATTTGTAGGGGCCCTGTGCTTGCTAGCCCAGACTACAACATGCCATTTGTAGTACAGATGGATACAAAGAAAAAGAACTCCATCCATCTCAACGGCTCCATGAAACAGTATACAGTTCACATGCTAGGACACAATAAAAAGGGCTTTATTTATTACAACTGCCCAATAAAGGTATAATACAAAAAAGCACATAAAATGGAGTAGCACCCCCAAAAGCACAATAACATCAACGTTTCACACCACCCTGGTGCTTTTTCAAGATGTCATAATAGCCAGGAGCAATAGTTTAAATAGTTCACTGAAAACATGGCATCTATCTAATTAAAGGCACAGGAACACCATAGAATAAATTAATATTATCCACTTTTAAAACACTCAAATTGCTTTATATGTATTCAATATAGCAAGGCAATATCTCACAAAATACCTTTTGGGGGGAAAAGCCTGAACTTTTAACAATTATTCGAGCCAAAATAAAATAGTAGCCAAAATGGCTACCATGATGCACTAAATATAAAAATAAATGTTTAATTGGCAATATAACAAAATGATACCTCCAAAAAGTATTTGTGAGATGAAAACCTACAATTTTGTAAATACCAAAATGGTAGCCCAAATGGCTACCATACCACATCAGATACAAAAAGTAATGTTAAAAAGAGCAATTGTGCACATAATAAAAACTGCACCCTATATCTAGATAAATATTTACAAAATACTCTAAGAAAGTACACTATTCTTACAGTTAAAAACTCTATCTTCGTTTCTTCAAATATGATGATAGCGGAAATGCTTCATTCAAACCAGAAGGGAAAGCTGCCCTCAGCGTGTATTGCCAGAAAGTCTCTCTATATTGTAACTTATTTTGCAGATCTCCCTCTCTTGGACCCATTGTCACATGTTCCAAACCTCGAAAGCTAAACAAATGCTGACCTATACTCACTTTTGAAAGATGCAAAGCCAAAACGTTCTTCATTTTCTTTGTTCTTATGCAAGATAAATGTTGCAAAATTCTGTTCTTAAATTTGCGTCCTGTCATACCCACATAAAAACTATGGCACGTGCAGGTTGCCAAGTAAACAACAGATTCAGTTCGACATGATATGAAACTATTTACTTTATGTTCACAACTGTTAATTGGAATTTGAAAAGATGCTTCCACCTGGATATAATCACATGCTGCACAATTGCCACACTTATAATTACCCTGAGGCACAGTAGGTCCTACATTGTGGACATACTGTTTTCCCCACTCCGCTAAATAAATATTAAAGTAATTAGGGGCCATTGCTGCCCCCATTGCTGTACCTTGAACCTGATGATACAACTCATTTTCAGAAAGAAAAACATTTTTTGTTAAACAATTTTTAGAAGTTTATTTACAAAAAGAACAAATGAATGACTATAGTCCGTATTACTGCTTAAAGCATCAAATACCACTTGCAACCCTCCTTCATGAGGAATATTGGTATACAATGCCTATATATCTAGGGTTACCAAAAACCAATCAGGATCCACCTCAATTTCACTTACTAGATTTAAAACATGAGTATCCTTAAGGAAAGTACGTGTATTCATTGCCACTGTTTTTATTTGTGCTTCAACAAATTGAGCCAATGACAACCATCATTAAAAAGTGAGAACAAAAGTAGAAATAAACAACAAGGGAATACTAGTAATAACACTGTTCCCCATTTTGTTACTGTTTATAGTGCCCAATCTACTGAGATTCAAAGGATTGTGAGGACACATTGGCACATTTTACAAGCAGAATCTAAACTGTTCTCATTGGTAGAGATGGGCGAAGTGGCCCCAATTCGCTGTGCAAAGTGATTAGCGGAGTGAAGGTGAATTTGCGCAGTGCTCTGCAATGCATTATAATGGGTAATGCAAAGTCCATTGAAACAATGACTTCGCATTACTCCGCCTTCCCAAACCACTACTCCACCAATTCTTAAGGCAAAGTACATTGAAAACAATGTACTTTGCCTCACTTCGCCTTGTTTTTAAGCTCCAAAGGCAAATTTTGCAGTGATTCATGGGATTTTAGGTCACATGGGCTCTAGATTTTTCTGCACAGCCTCAGTTTGGGGTAGTGTGTGTAGGAAACTGCAGGAGACAATCTGCTCTGAGAGCTCTCTGTGATTCAAACCTTCTAAAAGCTGTTAAAAAAGCCTTTTTGTGTAATTTTTTTTGCTGAAACTTTAGTTCATCGAGTATAGGAAACCCTCCTGTGCTCATATCATCGAGCATTTATTGTTTGCGTGTGGATTTTGAATGTTAATGTACAACATTCAGTCTGTGTACTGAGAGACAGTGGAAGTGTACTTTGGGGGAGGGACGTTTCTGTCGTGTAGGAAGATTAACTTGGAGAAACACAGTGCTTTCTGTTTTGGTGTTATTTTTCTTGTATAACTGTGTTAATGTACACACAGTAATATTTTCAATAATTCTTGTCATTTTTTTGCTGATTGTTGTGGTGCAGCAGCGCATAATTTTAGTTTGTTTAAAATATGTGGTTATATTACTGAAGTTTTAAATTTGCTACGCATTACTTAGTGTGTGTGTGTGTGAGTATGTGTGTGACGTGTGTCATCAAATCAGACACCTTTTATTGTGCTACATAATAATTTTAGCAATATAATCCTGCTATCCACTGCAGCTGTGTGATTTTTGTACTTCTTTGTGGTATCTTCACTGGTACTAGTACTAGTGACTGTTACTGCAGCAGTGCAGTACACTGCCCCCCACCCCACGGCCCGCCCCAACTGGTAAAGGTAATCTTTTCCAGATTTGAATTTCTGATGGTGAGCACTGGTTAGGTGTTGTGCCTTTGCATCTGCATCTTTTTTATTGCACAGCGTAATCTTAATCTGTCTGTGCATTTGCATCTCTTTAGGGCCCAATCTCCATCTGTAACTTAAGTCACAGTTGTTTCTTTGGCTTCCCTTCAGAGTACTGGACAGGTGTGGTCCATAATTCTGCATGAACATTGTACTCATTAATATGTGTTTTTAAGTCAGGACCATCATCATGAGTCACTCATGATACAAATCACGTTCTTCATCGTCACGGTCACAAATGCAGTCACAAATCACTATTCACGATCACGTCACGAATCACAACATTATTTTTTTTACTAGTTAAGCGGATGTATTGTAAGCCTGTTTTGTAGTATGTCTCCAGGCTTCACCACCCCACCATTGTACTCATTAATACGTGTTTTTAAGTCTGGGAGTTTTGTGCTACAGCTCATCAGCGAAGTACAGCCATAGGCATTCGCATTCCCAGTACAGTTCCATATAAGTTATCTCACACCATCAACACCAACTCACATTCTTCATCATCACGGTCACAAATGCAGTCACAAATCATGATTCACAATCACGTCACAAATTACAACATTAATTTTTTGACTAGTTACTTGGATGTATTGTAAGCATGTTTTGTAGTATCTCTCCAGGCTTCACCACTCCACCATTGTACTCATTAATAAACATTTTTAAGTCTGGGAGTTTTATGCTACAGCCCATTGGGGAAGTAGAGCCATAGGCATTTGCGTTCCTTCCTGTACAGCATGTGAGTTACAGTACTGTAAGTAGTGGTGGGTGAAATGGCCCCAATTTGCTCCGTGAAGTGATTCACTGAGTAACGTGGAATCCTTGGAGAACTCCACAATGTGAAGCGGAGTACTTCGCTTCATAATGAGGAATGTGAAGTCCATTGAAACCAATGACTTTGTGTTATTCCACCTTCCCCAAACCACTTCTCCACCAATTTTAATGCAAAGTACATTGAAATCAATGTACTTCACCTCTCTTCTCCCTGTAATTGAGCTCCAAATTAAATTCTGCAATTATTCATGGGATTGTAGGTCACATGGGCTCTAGATTGTTCTGCACAGCCTCAGTTCTGGCCTGGGTAGTATGTGTGTGTGCAGTGGTAGCTGGAGACAGTTTGCTCTCAGAACTCTGTGATTCAAAACCTCTAAAAGCTGTTTAAAATGCCTTTTTGAGTAATAATTTTTGCACACAACTTAGTACATCGATTGTAGAAAACCCTTCTGCGCTCATATCATTGAGTGTTTATTGTTGTGTGTGGATTTTTAATGTTAATTTAGAACAGTCATTCTGTTCACTGTGAAGTGTGCTTTGGGGAAGGGGCGTATTTGTGGTGTAGGTAGATTAACTGGGAGAAAAAGGCAGTCTTTCTGTTTTGGTTATATTTTTCTTGTATAACTGTGTTAATGTACACACAGTAATACTTTCAGCAATTCTTGAAATATTTTTGTTGATTGTTGTGGTGCAGCAGTATACAATTTGTCTGTTTAAAACATTTGATTATATTACTAAAGGTTTTCAATTTGCTATGCATTACTTGAGTGTGCGTATGAGTGTGTGTGCAATGCATGCCATTAAATCAGACACCTTTTATTGTGTTACAGAGTAATTGCAGCAGTGTGAACCTGCTATCCACCGCACCTGCATTAATTTTTTATACTGCTTTGTGTTATCTTTACTGGTAGTGGATTGTTACTGCCGTGCACTAATCCCCCAAATGGCAAAATGTACCTTTCCAGATTTGGATTTGTGAGTTGTGAGCACTGGTTAGGTACTGTTGTGCCTTTTTGCATGCATCCCTTGAGTGTGCAGCGTAATCTTAATCTGTCTGTGTGTTTGCATGGCACCGTTAATTCTGGGAGACTGCATTTCTTGTTACACTCTCATTTCCCTTTGTCAGCACTGGGGAATTTTCTGGACACAAGACAGTAGCATTTTACGGATGCACATTAATTCTGATGACTCTGTGTGCGATCTGACCACTGAGGGCATGACTGAGTGTGCCATTAATTCTGGGAGACTTTGCATTTCTTGTTACACTGTCATTTCACTTCATCAGCACTGGGGAGTTTGCTGGACACAAGATAGTAGCACTTTGTGGATGCGGATTCATTCTGGTGACTGTGTGGGTGGGATGCTGCCAATATTGTTGTCACAGCACCTTACTTCTCATTTAAGGCAGAATGGCAATGCGAAGTAGTAATAATAAGGTGAAGTGAGCCTTTCCTATGGGGCACTCCATGAAGTGAAGTGCCAACTCGAAGTGGCCACTTCACGTTCACTTCACTGGCAGATTTTAAATTCACTGTATGTCTAGTCATTGGTGGAACAAGGTCCACGATTTACATTCAGAAGAGCCAGCAACCTTTCGGACCTTTTAGTGCACAGGACAAGAAATTATGTTTTTGAAAAAGGACCTACTATGCCTTGGGTTAATTATAAGTGTGGCAATTGTGCAGCATGTGATTATATTCAGGTGGGAGCATCTTTTCAAATTCCAAATAACAGTTGTGAACATAAAGTAAATAGTTTCATGTCATGTGGAACTGAATCTGTTGTTTACTTGGCAACCTGCACATACCATAGTTTTATGTGGGTATGACAGGATGTAAATGTATGCACAGAATTTTGGAACATTTATCTTGCATAAGAACAAAGAAAATGGAGAATGCTTTGGCTTTGCATCTTTCAAAAGTGAGTATAGGTCAACATTTGTTTACCTTTTGCGGTTTGGAACATGTGACAATGGGCCTAAGGGGGAGATCTGCAAAATAAGTTACAATGTAGACAGGCTTTCTGGCAATACAAGCTGAGGGCAGCTTTCCCTCCTGCTTTGAACTAAGCATTTCAGCTATCACCATAATTGAAGAAACAAAGATAGAGTTTTTAACTGTTAGAATAGTGTACATTCTTGGAGTATTTTTGTAAATATTTATCTAGATATAGGGTGCAGTTTGTATTATGTGCACAAATGCTCCTTTTAACACTACTTTTTATATCTGGTGTACTCCTGTTAAACTCTCTCAGCTTAAGAAGGTCTCCCATTCGAAGTGCTTTAGGTGCCTACAGGGAGAAGGTAATTTAATTCATATCTTCTGGGACTGTCCTAAAGTTGCTCCATTGTGGTCCCTGGTCTGGGAGAACCTTGATCCTCTTCTGGGTCTGACTGGGTTTTTTTGTCCTGAGATATGTGTTTTGGGTGAATTTTCCCGTGTAGATAGCGTTGAGCGTCGATATCATATGGTCTTGGTGTCCATGGCGGTCAAGAAGCTGGTCCTAAGACATTGGATGGATCATTTGGTCCTATCCTTTGCCGACTGGTTGAAGGAGGTAGTATCGTATCTTCAGTCAGAGGGGTTGATTGCTAGTTTTAAAGGTCGTATGGACCTGTTTCGCAAGAGATGGGGTAAGCTCCAGGCCTTATGTCTGCTTTAATAGTATAATTTTGTGACCAGATTCCTCCAGTCCCCTTGCATGCTAAGTCATTTGTTAAACTTTGATTTCTATGCTATCATGTTATCTATGATATCAATGTCTTGATATTTTATTATAACATGCTGTGTTATCCAGACTTAATCTTATTTTTTTGTTTGTTGCACGCCCCAGTGGGGTGGGGGTGGGGGTTGGATGGATGGGATTTACGTCTGTTGAAGATTATGTGACTTATCTGTTTTGGGTGGTTGGGATGGGTGTGGGGGTGGGTCTGGTGTCTGGGTGGGTGTGTGGGGTGGTTTTTCTGGGTGGGGGTTGGGGGGAGTGGGTATTTTGGTTGTACTGCTTACTTAGCTACTCCTTGTGTACCTTTTTGGATTGTTTTGTTTTGTTGATGTTTTATTTGTTGTTAAAACCAAATAAACTTACATTTCAAAAAAAAAATATCTGGTGTAGTATGGTAGCCATTTGGGCTAACATTTTGGTATTTACAAAATTGTAGGTTTTCATCTCACAAATACTTTTTGGAGGTATCATTTTGTTATATTGCTAATTAAACATTCATTTTTATATTTATTGTGTCATGGTAGCCATTTGGCTACTATTTTGTATTGGCTCAAATAATTGTTAAAAGTTCAGGTTTTTCCCCAAAAAGGTATTTTGTGAGATATTGCCTTGCTATATTGAATACAAATAAAGCAGTTTGAGTGTTTTAAAAGTGCATAATATTAATTTATTCTATGGTGTTCCTGTGCCTTTAATTAGATAGATGCCATGTTTTCAGTGAGCTATTTAAACTATTGCTCCTGGCTATTATGACATCTTGAAAAAGCACCAGGGCAGCGTGAAAAATTGGTGTTATTGTGCTTTTGGCGGTGCTACTCCATTTTTACGTGCTGTTTTGTATTATACTTTATAGGGCAGTTGTAATAAATGAAGTCCTTTTTGTTGTATCCTAGCATGTGGACTATATACTGTTTCTTGGAGCCATTGAGCCAGATGGAGTTTATTTTCATTGATGTGTCATTGGTGGGCATGGCTCTGGATTGTTTCTCCTGAGCCACACACTGTGTGCTTTTTGTACAGATGGATGCCTCAGATGTAGGAATAGGGCAGTCCTCAGCCAAGTATCCAGTCAAGGGAGAGAGCACCCCATTGTATACTTAAGCCAGAATGTGCTTCCATGGGAACAGGCCTATTCAACAGTACAGAAGGAATGTCTCGACTTAGTTTGGGCATTAAAAATCTTGAACCATACCATTATGGGAGATATTTTAACATCCAAATGGGCCACAACCCATTAATATGGTTGGGCCAAATGAGGAAAACAAATGGGAAACTTCTGAGATGGAGTATTGCCTTGCAGACTTATGACATGGAGATTGTGCATAGGCCTGGATCCAAAAATGTTATTGCGGATGGCCTATCCCATATACTGGATTTTTAATAGAACTGAGAAGAACTGCCTTCAATAGGGGCATGCCCCAGGTTCTGTTTTTGGAGGGAGGAATGTTGCATGATAGGCCTAGATCCATTTATGTGGATTCATATTATATATGCTGGAATGTACTTTACAATTAAGACACTGTCACTTTAACAGGTAACTACAAACTAACTGTTATTTCTATGAAGGCTAGTGTGGACCTGTTATATTTCAAGATAAGGGAGACAGGTATATGGCCCCAGAAAGGCATAAGATATCCCACTGTAGCTTTCCATGATATGAAGAGATCAGGGGTTGACCTAGTAGTCAGGGGGTTAAGCCAAATGCATGGATGAGATGTCACTGGGATTGACATGGAATGACAGTGACACCTACAGGGAAAGGTACGCTGTTGCACCCCATCACACTGTAGGTGTGGCTTGAAGATGACCAGCCTGTATGTCTGGGACACACATTTTGAGCTCAGAGCAGTTGAAAACCAGTTTACTTGGAGGCAGATCACCTGTTTCCAGCTGGCATATACTTGTAGACCAGAAGTATATGTGTAGGCCTAGAAAAATCTCTAGAACCAGACCTGAGTGTGTGGGAATTATATTCTTCACATACTGAACAGAAAATTCAGATTTTTAAGTTAGAATTTTGGCAACCAAGACTTTGCACTAAGTGCCTGAAGACCTTTTAAAAAGGACATTTCAGAGAACTGACTTGGAAATACACACTTGCTTCACAACTGTTGCTTAAGGACTCATCTCTACCAGGACATTTGAAATCTTGTCTGAACTCTAACATCAAAACAAGGTATAGTTTAGAATACAGTATCTAGTGTTTTCTGTGAACCAACCAGTTATATTTTTGTTATTGTCTGTATTCCAAAGTTCTTCCAAACCATAGAATTTTCCGTATTGCTTTTATTTTAAGTAAACTTTTATGATTTTTCTTAGCAACTCTGCCTGGGGTCTGGTTGCATGATTTAACATTTTATACAGAAGGGTTTTGAAAATACTGTGTGCCTAAAAAGATAGAACAGCTCGGCTATCATATAAAACTACCTAGGCAAGACATAGCCAGTGACCGTGGTGGGATTCAAATACTGAAAGTAGTGCAGAGTCAAGGGAACTCAAAACTAAAGAATCCACCCTCTCACTGGGAAAAGAAAGGCTGGGAAGTCTTCCTGAACACTTGCTCCTTCTCATGAGTTCTTAAAAAGGGGGATCCTATCTGCAAACAGGCGGTCCTGCTGGGCTGCCCAGGTTTGGGAGCCAGGGTCGCGTGACAGGTACTACCAACTGAAATAATACAAAAGAACAAAGAACAAACACAATGCATGAAAAGGCAAGAAAACAAAACAAATAAAAAGTTATGAAAATGAAGTTGTAAGTGGTCAAATAATCCAGCCTGCAATGTGCAGAATTAGCACTACCACTTACAATGCCAGTGATCCACACAGGGAAACAAGCACTGGCCATTGGGAGGCTAACCAGTGAAGAAGGACTGAGCATCCCAGGGGGGACTGCTCTCCTTCCTTGTGGTGGGGGTACTGTTCCCAGTGTTTGACTGCCTAGTGCCATGAGGTGGAGACCAGCTAGGAGCACAGCTGGGAGCTTACAATCTTACGATGTCCAGAATGCACATATGCCTTATTTTAGCAATCATGCACTCAAACATCATGACATGCTAGCAGACCTTGGGAGAAATAATAGAGGATGGAGGAAAGTACAAGTCTGACCTATGCTGGAATACCCTGCAGACTCTCAAATGACCAACACAGCAGGCCACTCCCACTATGTGGTCCTGATTAAGTGTTGAATAATCAGTAAGTCCATGAGAAGGTTGGTAATGGGGATGGGGTGATGTGACAAAAGTGAGGAAATTTGGTGTTAGGGTTGAAGACCTCCCTTGGATCCCCCTGCCCACACCACCAACCGGCATCGGGGTGTGTGTTGGGGTTTCCGGGCCTAACTCTCACCCCATCAGATGTGTGAAGAAGCAGAGGTATAGGAGAATGGGGTGAGAGTTAGGACCAACAATCCCATTGCACACCCCGATGCTGGTTGGGGATGTGGGCAGGAGGGTCCAAGGGGGGGCCTTCAACCCTAACACCAAATTTCCTGGCATTTTTCACTGTGGAACAACCCTAACTAATGCATTAAACAGAGTTTTTTGCCTCTACTTTCCCTTCTTTTTGAGAAGGATAATGAGAAATAGTAGATATAATGTACAGTGGCGAGTGCAGGCCCCAAAGGGCCCGAGCTCCCTACGTGATGTCTTGTCACATAATAACGGTGGCCACAAATGCAAATGGTAATGCGCATGGTGATGCAAAGCGAAACAGAAAGATAAACAGTACTGTAGACACAAATGGTTAAAATAACTCAAACGCAATCACAAATGAAAATGCGAAGGGTAACACACATGGTTCTGTAGACAGGAACAGTAAGGGAAACGGTTATGGAACTGCAAGCAGAAGTGGTAAGGGTAACAGTAATGTAAGCGCACAGGCTGGTTTTCCCCAAAAGCTGCATAGAGAAAGACAGTGAGTGCAAAGAATGTATGCATAATAATGGGTCTCAGAGCAGAAAATGAGGAGCTGGAATACTAAATTGCTTATATCTCAGGAACCGTATGATGTAGAAAAAAATTAAAAGTAATATGATTTATGACATTCCTGGCTAGTTTTGTCCTTAGACCCCGTGAGGAGGCTAAGCTTTTTTCTGACAAAAAGTCTGTATCTCGCACCATTTCCGAGATACGGGCCCTGAAAGGCGCAGTGAATGCTGTAATGTTATACTATGGGAAAAAAAGGGAAGTTAGGAGTGCCATAACTTTGGCTCCTTGTAATATTTTTTCACCAAACCACTAAAGGCACATCTGTGGGATATTGGCTTTCTTCTCTTCAAATTTCAGCCCGAAAGACCAAACTGTTATTATGCAGCGGGGCAGCAAAGGATTCCTGTAATGCGGCGGACGCTGTAATGTTATCCTATGGGAAAAAGCATCAACTTTGGAGTGCCGTAACTTTGCCGCCCTGTAATATTTTTTCACCGAAATACAGAAAGGCACATCAGTGAGATATTTGGCTGCGTTCCCTCCAAATTTCAGCCCAAAAGACCAAACCGTTCTTTTGCAGCAGGGTGGCAAAAAATTGCTGTCATTTTCCCACAGCCTGGAAAAGTACTGTCGAACTTTACGAAAGCTTTCGCAAATTCATGTGACAGTATCGCAAATGCGAAAGTACTGTTTCCAGAAATTTGAAAAACATACTTCTGGGGTGTTTTACCCCAAAATATAAACATGCCTAGCATTCTTAGGGTCCGACTAGGTGAATACAAAAATAATTAGGTTGCTAGAGGGTCCTAAATTTAAATGCCAAGCATTTTTCTGATGACCAACTGAAAACAAAATGGTGGATTTGCTACAGTAAAAGGGACATTTGTGAAAGTAAAAACTGCATTTGCGACACTGTCAAACTTTTTGTTAACTTTTCCCATTGATGTATAATGGGAAATTGTTTTTTGAATAACTTTTGAACCGTTTAATATTTGTTCACGAAATCTTCAAAAGACACATCGGGGACTCCGGCCGCACGTTCCCTGAAGATTTCAGACTGGTCACACAAACCGTGCGACCTGTAGAGATGAGCAAAGAATTCCAAAAAAGCGTAAACGCGCACGCAGATCATGCTCAATAACTCCGCAGCCGTATATCCAAATAGTATGAAAGTTGGCAGATCCCAAGATGTATGGTTCTTGATTGTGTATCCCAAATTTCAGGCAAATCTGTTGAATGGTTGCAAAGTCATTAAGGTGCAAAATCTTAGGTTTAACATGTAAATGGCTCCTCAACCCTAACTATGGTAGCACTACCATGCTACCATTATACATATATATATATATATATATATATAGAGAGAGAGAGAGAGAGAGAGAGAGAGAGAGATCTCAAATAACTCCTGGAAGCCCAGAGGAGAAAACTATTATTAATAATTATTTCAGAGGTAATTCTATTCCCGAGGGCCAGCACAGCCAGAAAAAGGAGAATAGTGGAATTTAATGATTAACTGGGGAACTGGTGGAAGGTGGAAGGGTACAGTCATATTTGGGATGAGAGTTACATGGTCAGACAGGGGGCTATATGGCCTAGATAGAGTGCACCTTAATTGGGAGGGAGCAAAAATACTTAGGGCAAAGCTGGAGGGAAACATGGGAAAACAAATCTGTATTTAAACTGCTGGTGGGGGGCAAGAGAGCTCAAATACTTCTAGATGTGGAGTTCAGTGGACCTCCCACCCATAAAGGCAGCGACAATCAGGGGGGAGGGGGGAAACAAGGAAAAGGAGTCAGAAGTGGAGAATGGGGGACAGCCAGTACAAAGCTAATACAAGAATGAGACAAGGTGCTACAAAGTTAAGTTATAGGGTGTTGTTCCTTAATGCCCACAGTCGTGGCAACAAGATGACAGAAATGCAGGCCCTCTTAGTGGAGGGGAAGCAGTTACCAAGACTTGGGCTACAGCACACCATGACTGGGATCTCTCGATACCAGGATATAAACTCTACAGAAGGGACAGAGAAATGGGCAAAGGGGCGGTGGCAGCATACATCAGGGAGCGAGTCACATGCATGAGGAAAGATAATGAACAGGGGAAGGTAGAAACACTTTGGCCCCAACTACAGACTAACAGGGGAGGAAGATCAGGATAGGGGTGTTCTACAGACTGCCTAACCAGGATGAAATAAAGGACAGAAGGCTATGTTCACAGATGCTGAAGGCAGAAGGAAAAAGGAAGGTGGCAAGTGGTGAGGGACTTTAATCTGCCCAAGGAGGACTGGGTCATATCAGCCACATCCTGTGCCAGAAGTCAAGAGATCCTAAATGCAATACAGGGAGGATTCATGACCAAGGGTGTTATGGATCCCAGCAGGGAGGAGGCAATCCTTGACCTAGTGTTCACCAGTGTTGAGCATGTACAGGAGTTAGTGATCAGGGAACCTCTGGGTGGTAGCAACCACAGTACAGCATGGTGCATTTTGGGCATGGCCAGGGATAACATCCCCAAAAAAGACTAAAATGCTGGATTTCAGGAGGACACATTCTAAGAAGATCAGAGAGGTGCTAAGGGCTCACCTAGTGGGCACTGAAGAGGACATGGGGTGGACCAAACATGGGCCATCTTCAGAGAGGCAATTCTAGCAGCCACATCAGACTGCATCAAGGTTGGAGGGAAGACACTGGGGGGCCAGATCACCCATCTGGTTTAACTGTGAGGTAGACAGAGCAGTGATGGAAAAGAGGGAAGCCTACAGAAAATTCAGGAGAACTGCAAGTGAAGAAGATAAGGAGGAATCACTCAACAGAAAATTCAGGAGAAAAGCAAGGGAAGAAGATGAGGAGGAATTCTGAGGTTGGCTAGAGTGGCAAGAAGGGAGGTACAGCATGCTAAGGCACAACAAGAGCTCCAAAGAGCTGAGAGGATAAAGAAGGGAGAGAAGGCTTTCTTTTGCTACATAAACAAAAAGAGGGAAACAAAATGGATGGAATAGTTTGGCTAAGGAAGGGTGATGGATGGGTAGACAAAGAAGTAAGTAAAGCAGAAGTGTTAAATGAATACTTCTGCTCTGTCTTTACAATGGAAACTGGCAGACCAGTACCATACAGGGGGAGAAGGAGGGAGATGATGGGGGGCTGAAGCAGAAATAGAGGTTGAAAGAGTGAGAGAGGGACTTCTGGCATTGAAGGTGGACACATCACTGGGACCAGACAGTATCCAACCTAAGATCCTGAAAGAGCTAGTAGAAAAGCTGGCGGGACTACAGGCTATCCCCTTCAATAGATCCCTGGAGTTGGGCATGGTGGCATTGGACTGGATAATGGCACATGTGGTGTCACTCCACAACAGTGGACCCAAGGAAGACCCGGGCAACTATAGGCCAGTCAGTCTGACCTCACTAGTATGTAAACTCATGGAGACCATACTAAAGGAAAGGCTGGTGAGGTACATAGAAGAGAATGGTCTTCAGGGTTCAGGCCAGGAACATCGTGGGACAAAACATCATGAATGGAAATGAAGCAGACAGAATAGCACTGTCTGCAATGCCAAAGGCACAATAGAATGCAGGCAGCAACAGTGCCAAGCCACAGACCACAGGGGGAAACACCGACAGCAGCAACAGAGGCAGTAAACACACTGCCACCCAAACAGCCACCGGCACAACACAATACGGGCATCAACTGTGCCAGGAGGGAGACCGCAGGGGGAAATACCAACAGCAGCAATAGAGGCAGTAAACACACTGCCACCTGAACCGCTACTGGCACACCACAAGGCAGGAAACCACAGTGCTAGGCAGAACAGAGAAACCGAACACAACGTACACCACACACACAATGAGTGTGGCACAGCGGTGGGCACCTGTGCCTGTGCAGGGCATAGGGGGAAAGACAAGGGAGACCAGTGGGGGCCATACACCACCTACGTGTGCACAGCTCCACCCCACCACCATGAATGCCATCGGGCACAGAGTCCAAAGGGGAATTATCCCCAAACAGTGAACAACATGGTGGCCACCCTGCAACAAGGCAGTGGGAGTGGAAAGGAAGACATCTGCCAGCTGTGTGGACGCAGTGCCATGGGGGAGGTGCCGTACGGTGTGTCATCCAGACAGAGGTGTACACACAGCACCACAAATGGCAGTGCAGGATGAGGGGAACAAGGGCAGGACTGTGGGGAGGCCACCGTGTGACAGGGTAATGATGCACATGCCTACTGCACAAGGGTCCCCCTGACAGGGGCATGCCACATCGACTCTGTGGCCATGGACAGCAAGGGCCATGCACAGCATGTGGACACCTGCATGGATATGGGCTACAGAACAACCACAGGGTGCAGCAGTGACCAGGACAGTCAGCAGCATGCTAGAGCACAGGGACACAGGGAGACTAGCATAAACCACTGTGGCCTGCAGCGGTATAGAATGACCAACAGACACACACACATATAATGCTATAAGTGTTTAATGGGTGATACACATGTGCACACCACCAGTAGTCACACAGTGCCCCCCTGACCACAGGCACAAGCGCCACACAACACCACAGTGCAAAACACCCACCGCCAATACTGGACCATGAGGTGCACAGGACAGGGGGCCCTTAGGAGCATGCCACAACAGCATGGCATGGGCAGTCATGCAGCCCACATGGCACATACCCTGTAGTGGTGCACTGTCCTAGGAAAGGGACAGGCATGGCACCACCACATGCACCACATGTACCAGAACTGTTGTGACCCCACTGGCAGGGTGCAACAACAAAACACAACAGTTTCCAGTGTGAGGGTGCATCCCAACAGTGGTAGTACTACATCCCCTGTACAAGGACATCCCCCCCAGCAGAGGACATTCCATATCCCATCACAGGCACAGTATCCCCCTCCCCAGCAGAGGACATTCTGTATTCCATCACAGGCACAGTACCCCTCAGCAGAGGAATGTGACCCTCCACCACTGTACATGCACAGCCCCCCCGCCTGGTACCCCGCCATCCCACACTGGTTCCACACCTAATCCCACCCAGATGTGGTCCACCTGCAAGCAGCACAGGTGTCCAGCAGTTACTGGGCACACAGTGGAATGTTGTCATGGGTGAGTCATGGGTCATCTGCAGCTGGCACAGTGCTGGAAGCAGTGTGGCATTTGGCTACATGTGCTGGTATGTGCAGGATCACACCTGTAACTGGGAGTTCTGTGCAATGCCACAGAGATAGTCATAGGTATTCCTGGTACTGAACTCCCCAACTTCATGCGGTCAGTCGCATCCTTGTACCACTTCTGTGATGGTGGTGCATAGTGACCAATGATGCACTGTTCAATCTTCAGCTCATTGAGCCTCTGCTGTGCCTTCAGGGCATCGATGAATTTCCAGAAGCTGGGGTGGCAAGCACCTATGAGGGTGATGAAAGGCACTGTGCCACCCCTCAACAGAGTTATTGGTGTGGGTACTGCCAGTCCTGGCTGCATCATAGCAACTCCACATGTCAACAGGGAACAATGGATGCCTGCGGACTCCACCAATGCTTGGCCGACCCACCCATGTTTCCTCAAAGTAGTCGACAATAGGTGCCAGCAGCTCATCACGTGTGATGAAGAACTCGTACAACCGCAGCACCTCAAAGACTGTGGACACCTCCCCATGTGGCACAAAGGCAAGGGCGGGCAGCAGGTGCACATGGAGCATAAAGTCCTCCTCCACTGTGTACCATTGCATGGTCTCTGGGACCACCTGGACCTTCCTCCACAGGGCCTGGAACAGATGGAAGAAGCAGCCATGCTGGGTGGCATCCGGGAAGACAGTGACAAAGGACCTGACTGTGGCCTGTTCAAAATCCGTGACTATCACAGATGGCTTGAGGCCAGCACGCAGCTCCTTCAGTGCTGTGAATGCCTTTGTGTATGTCACACCAGTCTTGTTTGGCAATAGCATGTACACGGTAGGCACCACAGTGCAGTATTGGGCACCATGGATGGCGTACAGCTGTGCACATTGTGGTGGCGCAGTCTTGAATGTGCCATCTGCATACCATGTTATATACTGTGACAGGAGCTACAGATTCTTGTCTGTGATGTAGATCAATATCCTGGAGGCATTGCCACTGTCATAGAGCAGGAAGCATGCACCTTTGTGTGTCAAGGTGTACACCTTAGGGATGGAGAGGTCTTCTAGTGAAGTTGGCAGGGGTGGTGGCTGGCATGCTCCATTCACACACAGCAGACTCTACTTTTCAGGAGGTGTATGCTGGTCATCCTACCACACTCGGCAATGGGGATGGTGGTGCTGCATGCTGCCACCAACTGGTGTGCTGTCTCCATCATCTGTACTGCCCTTTGTTTGATGTCTGTAACAGCCTTCCAGACACCTATAGCCCCACAGCCTGGGACATGGTTGTGGCTGTTCACAACCCTGACTACCTCCTCCCCTGATGGCTTGGGCATTTATCACTATAGTAGTCTGCACATTTCCAATATGTTTTCTTGCCGAGGGTGTGCTTCCTATAATAGAGGAAGCACTCAATCTGCAATAGGGTTTTCCCCTTTTGGCTGGTCACATATGTCAATGGCATGGTTCAGTGTCCTTCCCTAGTGCCCCACACACACTAGTGCACCTGTGCACAGCTCTTCCATGCAACTCTGGTCCCTCTGTGTGCTGGGCTGCTTTAGGGGCCCACTGCTGTGTGTGGAATGAAAAGCACCTGGTCTGGCCTGCCCCCACCCTGCTCACAGGTGTGTCCTATTAGCAATATATCCCTCTAGTGTGGTTACACCCCCAACCTATGTGTGTTCTGGTGTCCATGTGTTCCTGTGCAACATACACAGCGTGCAGCGCCTGCTCATGTCACTCAGGGCATGTTCCCCTTGTTGCATGCAGCGGCGCTATCCCTGTGTGGCCATCCGCCCTTGTGGCTGTGTGTAGTGCTTTGGTGGGTGTGGGTGTCATGTTGTGGTATGAACCCCTGTTGCCCTCCTCCTGTTCTCCCTTCCCCTCCCCTCTCCTCCCCCCTGCACTATCCTGCACTGTCGTTCTATGACAGGGTCTTCCATGTGGCCCTGCAGCTGCATGTTGGCCAATGCATCCTGTGTCCCTTGTGCATCCCTGCCAGTGGGCCTTGTGCTGTGCTCACCTGTGCCTCCCCCCCGTCTTGGGGCCCATCCATTGCCCTGTGTACATTGTGCAGGCTCCATCTCCTACTGGGAAGCGTGTGCCTCCCCTTCCTTCAGTCCAGTGCTGTCCATTGTGAGGCCGTCTAGTGCCGGTCCATTCTGTGTCCAGTTCAGTTACTTTATTTCTGCGTCCGCACTGCTGGCTGTTTCCCAGTTTGGGCTATGCTGGCATCTCCTCCTCATACTGTGCCTTGCACGTGCCTACAGTGCTGCTGCTGTGTTGTTCTGCAGCATTTGGGGCTCAACAGGGATTCTGCTGTGCTGTGTTTTGTCCACTGCAATGTTTTTGTTTTCACGCGATAATTCATCCGCGATGTTCCTGACCTGAACAGTCTTCAGGAAGGGAGGCAGCATGGGTTTGTGGAAAGCAGATTGTGTCAGATGAACCTGATTGAACTCTTTGATTGGGTCACAAAGGGGTGGACAGCTGTCAGGTGATGGACATCTTATACCTGGACTTCATCAATGTCCTTGATTCTGTACCACACAGGAGGATGATCTGTAAATTGATGGATCTAGGGGTGGGAGTGAAACTGGTAAGGTGGATAGACAACTGGCTGAGGGGCATAACCCAGAGAGTAATGGTGGGGAACAGTTATCCAGCACCAAGGAGGTCACCAGCAGAGTCCTGATGGGATCAGTGCTAGGGCAAGCATTGTTCAATGCCTTGTTAAGTGACATTGGAGAACCTACTCAAGGTAAGATGTGTCTGTTTGCAGATGATACCAAACTCTGTGGGAGAGTGGAGACAAAGGAAGGGATACAGGGCCTGCAGGAGAATCTTGGTAAACTTGAGAGATGGTCAGGAATCTGGCAACTTGGCTTCAATGCCAAAAAATGCAAAGTGGTGCAAATCAGGACCAGGCATACTAGGACAGAGAATTACCAAGGGGGAGCCGCTTTAGAGGAAAAAAAGGATCTGGGGGGTGGTAATTTACTAGAGACCTAAAACATACCACAAAATGCAAGAAGGCAACAGCAAAGGCCACCAGGATGCTGGGGTGTATAGCCAGGGGATTCAGCAGTAGGCAAAGTGAAATCATTTTGCCATTGTACAGACCATTGACAAGACCACACTTAGAATATGGTGTAAGGTATTGGCATCCATACCTTAAGAAAGACATCAGTATGCTGGAGAGGGTCCAGAGGCGAGCAGCCAAGGCGATCTAGGGTCAACAGAAAAGATTCTAAGAAAAGAGGCTCAGTGACCTAAGGATGTACTCCCTGGAAAAGAAGAGATAGAGAGGGGTGATATGATAGATACCTTCAAAATACCTGAAAGGGAATAGCAGAGTGGAAAGGGAAGGTCTCTTTAAAATGAGTGACAACAGAACCACAAGGGGGCATAACTTAAAGTTGATGAGGGAGAGGTTTAAGAGGGAAGATCTGAAGCATTTTTTCATGGCGATGGTGGTGGCCACATGGAACATGCTGCCAGAAGAGGTGGTCTCAGTAAAGATGGTGGGGGCCTTTAAAAGGGCCTGGGACAAACACATAGGGAGCCCACGGGATGAAGGAGGTGTAGAAGGGATGGAGGGGATGAGGTGGGGGAGGCAGACTCATTGGCGCAAGCCATGAACCCTGCATCAGTTACAGAGCAGACACAACAGACCAGTAGACCTTCATCTGCTGACTTTTTGTATGTTCCAGTCCTTAATCGACCCATTCATTCCATGAGCATCAGGTATGCCCTGTAATCTGACAGGAAATAAAATTAACACCATGACCATCAAAGCCAAATAATGATACCAATAAGACTAATGTTATGCAAACATACAGAGTATTTTATTCACATAAATCATCATGGTACCTGTAGAGTCAGCATTCTCATGGAGATGCCAGCTACAGTAAATCACAGCAAACACTCAAACACGTTTAGCATTACCACATCATCTGGGAGTGCTACCACACATCATTTGGTGGTTTAAATACCCACTGTATTCAATGACACTGTTCATAAAAGTACTAGTGTAGATTTGGTCCTTATGACCTGAAAAGTTACAACAGTGATATGAACATATTCACTGGTATGAGCCACAAACAAGTTTCAAAAGCAACTTATGTAGTTCATGTGGGTTTATGGATAATATACTATCTCTGTGTAGAAAGCCATGCAGCAGGCACCAACAAAACCAGACAAGGAAAAGCAGGAAGGAAGAGAGAACGGGAAGGGAGGGAAGGGAAACAAAAGTATGAATAAGACAGCAGTACACTATTATTTATCTTGCCACAAGCACTTGCAATTCTTTTTACATGAGCATTCAAAGTCAGGGTGGGGGAGCACCTTAGATCAATTATGAACTGTGACAATCACTATGCTCTGTGCAATCACTTGGAAGGGGCTTCAATTAAAGTATAGCATGCATTCATATACTGCGGAATAGACAGATTTGAAGTAGGGCCAAGGGGAGGGGACCTAGAACTATTAATTTTCAAATGAGAATCATTTTTGATTTTCAAACTGGCTGCACTGAAACAGTCTGGTATTAATGGCAGTACAGAGTTCCAGGTATTTCTTAAATAAATAGATCACTGTTATTTGGTCTACTGGGATTATTGTCTCAGATATTGATGGTTGAGAAATGGTAACAATGAAATAATTACATTTTTTTTTCATTTCTACATTTATGTATCTTAAGGGTTGTTAATAATATGCCTTGACAATTCTGCCTGTCATCATAAAACAAAAGAAAAAGTGGGTTTTCTCATGTCTGTAATAAATATGAGGAAGGGCTTGTTCCCCTTGTATTCTGTAAAATTATATGGATGAATTGATATGTTTTAGTAGTTTGTTTTACCACACTACAGTCAGGTTCTATGACTCTCCTACTATTATATCAAAAACATTTTGTGGGTTTATTTATTTCTTCCAGTTCTCAAAATATTTGATCTTGCATGTAATTTTGGAATTAAGTATTTTAGTGCTGTCCCTTTGCAAACACACTTGGTCTATGTTAACAAATATTATTACTCATGCACTGAATCTGCCTATCTCTGCAGTTTGAGACCTGGTCAGACTATTTCTTTCAAAATATCGTGGCTGGTTTTAGCACCAATATATATGTGTAATTCCTGATGTCTTGTTCATACTTTTGTTTCCTTCCCCTAACACAACAATTTGTTTATGTGAATAAACTACTCTGTATGTTTACATAACATTAGCCTCATTGGTATCATTCTCTGGCTTCAATGGTGGTGCTGCTAATCTTACATGCTTATCCATTCTTTTGATCACTTAGCACACTGTGCATTTGGGTGGTATTTCTATGTTGTGATGCCCTGCAATCTCGATGAAAACCTTTTTTTATTGACCTTATTGTTTCTCATATTTGGTCAAAAAACTTCATAAAAGAATCAAACCACCTTTGATTTAGAGTGGCTTACCAGCAATATTTATAGCAAGTGGTACTGTCCAAACATCTCTTCCAGATTTCTACAAGAGAAAATGAACAGATGAGAACATACTAGAATGCAGTTAACAGTATATAGTACCTTTAATACATGAAGAATTTCAATGTGCTTTACAAAGCAGTGCACTAAATGGGCAATGGTTGTATGGAGAAAAAAAATGCATTAGTCATTCAGTGTGCAATTACCGGCACATACTGTAGCAATAGAGAATTACATTAGAACCTAATGGGAATGTTAGGCTGGACACTAGAGGTATACCCTACTTTTGTGACAAGTACTGCAGGCAAATGGATCACTTTTATATATGTTTGCACATAAAATATGAAACTGCACATTTAAAGATAAAACTGCTGTATTTTTTTAAATGAACATTATGGACAAAAAGGGACACTTTCACATGTAGACACAATGAAACAGAATTTTGAAAAGGCCCATGGGCTCATCATATTTGTGCTGAACCTGCTTAACACTGGTCAGGGTTGAGCCGAGTGCTCTATTAGCAGTTCTGCATTGTCCTCTGACTGACCCCTTCCCACAGCCCTTTGATATGTTCTCACCTACCCTTTATGTCTGTCCCATTCCTTTAGAATATGTTAATGGTCTTTACATTAACCACTTCATGAAGGCAACAGTTTCTCTTGTTCTACACCTTTTACATGAAGAATTACTTCCTCATATCCATCCTGAACTTCTCCTCCCTCCATGAACTTGTAATTTTGCACCTTGTCAGTAGTCCCTTGTAGTGGCTGAAGAAGTGTTAGCAATCAACCCTGTTAATGCCTTTCAGAAATTTGAATTCTTCTAATTTTGCACCTTGTCAATGGCCCCTCACAGTGCCTGAACAAGTGATGGCAATCTACACTAATAACGACTTTCAGAAATGTGAATGTTTCAATCATGCCACTCCTTTCTGGCCTCCAGAGTGTGCATGTTCAGGCAACTAAACCTTTCTTCATGTGATTTCCACTGTGGCCCAAGCATCATTCTGAAAGCCCTCCTTTAGACAGGTTCTATGTGCTCCCCATCTTTTATCAGGTGAGAACTCCAAAAGGTGCACAATATTCTATATATGGCTTATCCAGGGATATAGAATAGGGCAGAATAAATAAATAACTAAACAAGATACAAAATAAAGAACAAAAATAAATTACTCAGTGCAGTCAAATATAAACACTATATAGAAAGGGTATACGAGGAATACACATGAAAAACAGGCAATCAATGGAAACTAATAAATTCTATCTCCGATGCAAATAAGGCCAGACAAGAAAGGCAAATGATAAACAGTACAATTTGAGCATGAATAAATTAAAATGCAAAACAGATGTGGCCTAGAAAGCATGTAAAACCAAACAGAATCAAAGAGAATGGTGCTACATGCAGTAAAAACAAGAAATGTGGAGGTGGTGGGCAAAAACAAAAATAACAAATTCTGGTCAGATCCACCACAGCTGCATAATGAAGTTAATGAAGTTGTATGGAATTGTTAAGGACGTATGGAGAAACAACACAATGATTTGTAAGTAGCAAGATTTGTTTTAATTACTGTTCTTAGGAAGGCATACTCATTATTAGAAAAATATATGGAGATGTACATTTTAATGGAAGGAATAGGAAGCAGTATAGGTTTACAAAAGAAACCCAGAGCAAATTCTACTGAGGTATGTGTTACCCAGATGATATTGACTGGACAGCCACATTTTAAAGAAAACACAATTGCACATACCTCGTTAATGCAAAGTGTCATGAGAAACATGCAAATCCCCATGATGGTACAGAAGGCGGCAGTACATGAAAAAGTAATGGCTGGCATATGTTCAGCCTTGGGATTATTTACAGAGTTTTTCTTTAGGGAAACAGGGTTTGTGTCCATGATGTGATGTAAGTTATATTTAAGCAATGTGTTGATGTCAGGAAGTCAGGTCTAATGATGGACTGCTAGTAGAGAAAATGTGATAGTAACATTTAGAGGGGGTCACTTTTAATAAGGGTAAGGTATTTAGGCTTATGATAATGGGAATATTAGGAAAGTATGATGTATATGCAGAAGTGGAGTACAAATGTGCACAAGTATGTGCTCAGAGTGCAGGCAAATGTGATATGCAGGTTTGTTTTAGAAACAGGCAAAAATAGTGATACATGCAATTGATAGAAAGATAGATAATTGCATGGACATATATATATATATATATATATATATATATAGAGAGAGAGAGAGAGAGAGAGGAGAGACAGACAGACAGGCAACATAGGAATGGCAGTGAAGTATTGTAGTGACGCCAAGCCCACTCCCACCATTCAGAGATGGACAGGCATTGGGGTGTGCCTTTGAGTCATTGCCCATAATGCTCATGCCATTTCACCTCACCCTACCCTGCAGACACAGACAAGTGTCGAGGTGTGCCTTGGGGTGGTCAAGCTTTACACTCACCCCATTCCATAAGGAAATACGCTGAAATGGGTACAGTACTATATAAGAAAATGGAGTAGACTTTGGGGCTGAAGAGTCAAAGGCACACTTCGATGCCTGTCACTGGCTGCTGGGTGGGGATGGGGGTGGAATGGCATGATCATTACTGTCGACAATCCTGAGTCACATCCAGGATGTCTGTCAGTCCCTACAGGGCAAGGTGTTATGGTCAGAAACCCTAATGTCCTAGGCATTGTTATGTGACTTCTTTGCCTAGCAATAGCATTACATTATAAGGACAAGTACATGTTTTTAATGCATTTACAGACAGTTACATAAACTTAATTTTCTTCATAGAATAATTTAACTTTAGTAACAGTGGAAGCACAAAGCAATTACCCAGACAACTTGAAAACTATAACTACTTTATATTGTACATTGACATCCCATACGGTCTTCCTTGAAATTGAGATGCAAATGTCACACATTTATCAGTTTTCTAACAGGAATATTTTACTATCCTAAATACATTTCTTGCTTCAGTTACTGCTCAGCACATACAGTGGTAGTCACAGAAAAGTTGACTACCTAGTGGTAGATTGAGGTACCTCTGTGGTAGAATAAGGCTGGATCACATCACACTCAGTGCAAATTTCCTTAAGTGGTAACACAGTGGTACCTCAATCTACCACTAGGTAGTCAACTTTTCTGTGATTACCACTGTATATTGCATGACCTACTTATTGACATTTTACACCTGCTATGCAATGTACTGCTGCTTACTAAACCAACATCATGACCCATAAAACAGATGGCTGCCATAACTAAGGAGGCAGTAGCATAGTGGTCTAAGGCTCTGACCTGCAAATCTGGACAGCTGGGTTTGAATCCCAGAGCCCCCACTTGAATACTGGATGACCCTGAGCAAGTCATTTAACTTCCATGTGCTCCTAGGTTGCCCCTGTAAACAAGCTTTCAGCTTAGTGTGCCACTTCTAGTTAATCAATTGAAAGAAAAAAAAATACCATATATTATTTTTCTTGCTTTATTTTGCAGCTACAAGCTTTGACTAATACATCCATCATTAAATATACTTCGTATTGCTTATGTGTCTGTGACCTAGGCAGAACTACACTTAAGATCTTATATATACATAAATAAATCATCAGAATAACACTTATTTCAGTAGTACCGCTTTCCTTTTCAGGTGCCCATACACTATGTACATATATTTATATCTTTTAACTTCAAAGCACTAAACCTGTTCAAATGCACAAAACACAAGACTTTATTCTCTTCACACATTACTGCTAAACTTCAGATCCCAGAGAGATAAAAATGTAGAGCTTTCCTTAGCTATTTGGGTGGGTGCTTGAGGTGTGTGTGGGGGTGGGGTGCATAAAAAGCTTTTAAGGAACAGACACTCGAGTATCCAATATGGGATAATCTTCTTTAGGTGACATATTTTACTCCTTTGTGGGCTTATACCTTAATTGTCATTCTTGTGTTGCAAGTGCTTGCTTTCTTCAAGTGCTATAATTTCAGGATGCAGTTTCACAAGTGCTGTATAAAAATGCAGTTTCAGGCACTCCTTAATTATGTTTTCTTTCCTTCTGAACCTTAAGATCTGATGCCCCAGGCAGTTCTGATAGTCAGTTGCTCCAACATAATAGATCCACCTCATGCCCCTCCCACATGAACCAAAAAAAAACGTAGAGGTGGATCTTTAGGAGCTTCTCAGGTGGAGGTGGGGATGGATCTTACCCCCCCAAAAAAATTATGCTGCCTCCCACTACTCAGATTCCAGTTCTTGTACCTCCCGTTCAATAATGAAAATAGTACCCTGCAACCATTGACTAACATGAAAGCGTGTTTATTTGAAGGCGGAAAGCATTTCTTGGAGGAAGGTAAGGCAGAGGAGACTATTTACACTTTCAGCCAGTTCCACTGATAGAAAACATGACATCAGTCCTTTTGTACATGCAATATATCTGCAGACTCCACCCACTGAAGCTGTAAAAATAGGGGTAGCAAAAGTTGTAAGGGGTCAATAAACATACAGAAGTATCATCAACATACCTGATGCTATTCATGCCCACACTCAGTATGATTGCCATTAATTAGATAAAGTAACTAAGCTTTTAAGTTGGTCCTCTGTGGGTCACCTTCGTAGTTTATAAACTTTATTACCAATTACACTGTGCTATATGAAATGAATGAAGGAATCAATGGACTCTGTTGAAAAACAAAGCTCTCCTGGAGTTTACAGGAAGATGCAAACTCCATTAAGTCTAAGTCAGACAGTATCCTTATCTGTGTGACAGAAGTTGATACACCTGTTTGGGTGTGCCTCACACACTCCATTGCCTAGACATGCTTTGTACTCCCATTGCAGGTAGAGGGCTGAACCCAGCATGTATTTCACTACCTCAGTATGCAACCATACAAGAGTCCTAAGTGTGCACCCCATCAGATGGATTTAAAGTAAACTGAATCTAATTTGTGTCAGTCAGAAACTCCTTCTAATAGTTGCTAAAACACTACACTTGGGAGGGACATCTGATTGTGGGTTCCAATTGGTTGCACACTGAAAGAAGCACACAGTATCTGTCTATCTATCTACACAGCTGGAGAGATGCAGGCAAGTCATCAGACAGATGGAGCGCAGAGAAACTGCATTTTTTTTTATTGTTTAAACAATGATAAGACTAATGTAGGCACAGTAAATACTTTTGTTTGTGGTTAGGTACTAGGTGGTGGGAGGACACCAAGTGAGAGAGGATGTGGGAGAGACTAGGAGTGAGGAAGAAGGAGGTATGAGACTTGGCTGGGTGAATAGGGAGGCCGGAGTCATGATATAGTTCCCACAAAGCCAAGCAACCCTGAAGCATGAGTGCCATGAAGCAGGAGTGTGACGTCAGACTAGGTGGCATCTGCAGGGCATCCACAGGGAGGACTGCAGGCCATGCTGAGGCAGGGCAGTAAGTGGAGTGAATAACAGGGGGATGTTAGGGGACCTAGGGCAGCATTGATGCAGGGGAGGATGTGGAACCCAAAAAGCTGGGGGAGCAGAGGGCAGAATGGAGGAAGGTTGGTGGGGCAGGTAGAGTAGATGGAGAATACAGGTGGGGAATGGAAGGATGGTCAGATGTAATGGATGTGGAACTGCCATCTTCCTGGGAATAATGTGGAGTGCCAGAAGATGTCTAGTCTGTACGGTGCTTGGGAAACTTAAGGAAGAAATAGAGAGGCTAAGATGGGAACTGGGAAGAAGGGGGAGCAGTTGGGGAGATGTGCAGTGGATAATGGGTAGGGGGATGTCACCACCAAACAGCATGGTTGGTGGACCAAGGACAGACTCTAGGAGGATGTTGCAGGGCCAAAGAACACCATCGCCATGGGGACCAAGGGGGAATGGGGGGGTGGCAGGTGGTGAAGGGTAAAACTTGTGGGGGGGAGAGACAGGGAAAGAAGGGAGGATGGGAGAGGAAGGAAGGGAAAAAGAAGGTATTTTTGAACAAGACAAATAAGACCTCAAACAGGTTCACAGTATTGCAGAGTTTGGATGATCCGGTGGAACAAGGGGAGATCAGGGAGTGGGGGGGCAGAGGCCAAATTTAGTAACAGGGGACAGGATAGAAGGGGAAGGACAGAGGTCAAGAAAGGAAACAGTGACAGGGAGGCAGGTGAGCCAGGAGGAGGGGAGGACAAGGTATGCGTGGGTAGGGGAATAGAGAGGAGGGCTCCATGGGCAAGGAAATGGCATCTCAAGGATTGGAGTCCAAAAAGGGTGAGAAAGCTGGATCAAGGTGGAAGGCTATGCAAGGGGTAAGCAAGGGGAAGGGGAAGCTGGGTTTCAGTGAAGAAGTGATGCTCTTGGAGTTAGTCAAAATGGAGGGAAAAATGAGAGGGGTCAACAGGGTAGTTATTATGAGTGGGAGAGTCAGGAAGTGGGGAGGGTTGTAATTGTGGGAGACTCAATACTGAAGGGAGTACCATGGGGTAACAAGCATAAAAGGAAAAGGAACAGAAGGGCGGAGTGTATGCAAGGTATGATGGCAGGGTTGGGTGGGAGCAATTATAATAAAGTGTATGGGGCAGGAACAGGGGAAGCCTCACATTGTTGTCCATTTGGGCACCAATGATCTGGCAGGATGCAAGGTAAAGGTGGTGCAGGAAAGGTTCAAGGAGCTAGGAATGATCTGGAGGTACTGCCAGTCCCAAAGGCCAGTACTGTTAGAAAGCAGATGATAGATGCCAGCCTGGTGGTGCTGGAGGTTGAGGCACTGGTTGCTACACCTTCACCATGCCAGTGACCCAGCTTCGGCAATGAGCCCAAGCTACCGGGGGTCAGCAGGGCGGGGGGAGAGAGGATCAAGCGAACAGAGGACTGCTTTCCTCTCTTGGGGGGAGGGAGACTTGTTGTCCCACTCATTGAGTGCCCTCTGGTGGTGGCTGAATGGCAGTACAGGTCAGAAGGCATGATCTGATGTTCTTATGTAGGCAGGGGAGAGGGGTGGTGGAAAATGAAAGAAAAATGAGCCTGGCATGCTCAATGATGGTTCACCACTCCAGAAAGCCATCTCCGGATTCTGGACTGGGCTTTCAGGAGAGAGGGAAGAAGCAGGCAGCCTCCTTCCTAGCCCCACTGTGGGGGAACTACTGGGGGTCATCAAAAGTACGAGAGCGGTGGGACTGGAGAGACAGTCAGTTCATTAGGAGGGCCAAAGCTGCCTGCCAGAGCTTTGGAGGATAGAAACTGGAATGAAAAAAAGAAAGCAGAGGACAGAGGAATTCAACTCATGGCTGGGGAGATGGTGTGAGGCAAATGGGTATGGGCTGTTGGGAGAGTGGGGCAGAACATGGGAACACAAGGACCTATATGCACCCGATAGGCTGCATCTAAGTAAGGAGGGCACAAGGGTCCTGAAAGGCAACCTGGAGAGGTACTTGACAGATAAGCTGAATTTAAACTGAAGAAGGGGGGCAGCAGAGAGCAAGGCACTCAGCACTAGGAGAGTAGGCCTCTAGGCCTCCCCCAAGTAGGGAATCAAAAGAAATGGGTGGGGGCTAGGGGAGGGAATAGTAGGGACAGGGGAGGAGGAGGAGGAGAGACACAAAAGGATCAGGAGCAAAGAGGGACAGGGGTCGCGCTGGAAGGTGGTGTCCTTGAACAGAAGGAGTCTGGCTAACAAGGCAGCAGATCTACAGGTGCTGGTGGCAGAGGGGAAGATGGACATAGCAGCCATCACAGAGACATGGGCAACCCAGTACCATGACTGGGACCGTGAGTTCCCAGGGTATCAATTGCACAGGAAGGACAAAGGAAAGGGGAGGTAGAGTGGAATTGTACATAAGGGAAGGAATAAGGTGCCTTAGGGAGGAGGGCGAGGAAGGCACAGTGAAAGCCCTATGAGTAAGGCTGCAGAACACCACTGGGAGAAGAATTCATTAGGGTGTGGTGTAAAGACCACCTTCACAAGCCATAGAGTTGGACAAGGAGCTAGCGGACCAGATCAGGAGAGTAGGAGGGAGAAGGAACACTGTAATAAAAGGAGACTTCAATCTACCTGGAGTAGACTGAAGCACCCTGGCTACCTCCTGTTGCAAGGAACAGTTCCTCCTGGATGCTATCCAGTAGTGTTTCCTGTCACAGGGAGTCACAGATCCAAGAAGGGAAAAGGCCATGATAGACCTAGTATTATTGGATGGGGAACATGTCCAGGCAGGTAGTGACCACTGCATGATATGCTTTTACATCAACATGGGGAAAGCAGCAGCCAAGACCAAAATAAGACTGGTGGACTTTAATAGAATGGCTAACATACTAGTGGGGTACCTGACAAAGCTCTGACCAGAGATGAATGATGATCAGAAATGGTCTGTCACTAAGATGTGGTTAATTGATGCCACCAACACATGCATGAAGGCTAATAAAAAAGAACTCCAGGACCAAGAGACCTAGCTACTTTAGCAGGAAGGTGGCAGAGAAAGTGAAGGAAAAGTGGGCTGCCTTCATGAGGTACAAGCATACCACGAGGGAGGAGGACAGGGAGGTATATGCAAAGAAAACTCGAGAGGCAGGGAGAGAGGTCTGGGTAGCCAAGTCTGCGAAATAACTAAGACTAGTGCAGGGGATTAAGGAAGGGGAAAAGGACTTCTGGTACATTAAGGAGAGAAGAAGCAGAAGGGATGGGATTGTTAGGATAATGACAGAAGGGGGATTGGCAGAAAATGGTGAAGATCAAGTGGTGGCACTAAATGAGTACTTTTGCTCTGTCTTCTCTAGGGGAAATGGACATTCATACAATATGCCACAGGGGATGATTGGAGGGAGCCTTTAAGGTGGGGAGTAATATGATGGGAAGATTGGGGTTGACAGGGTCTTAAGGAGACTAAGGGAACTGCGGGTGGACAAGGCACCTGGCCCAGATGGAGCACACCTGAGGGTCCTGAGGGAGCTGGCAGAGGTAATAGCAGCCCACTTGATGGAACTGTTTTATACCTCGCTGGAAAAGGGTAGTGTGCCGCAGGACTGGAGGACAGTACATGTGGTACCACTCCACAAGAGTGGTCCCAGGGATGATCTGGGTAACTACAGGTCAGTCAGCCTAACCTCCATGGTGGTTAAGTTAATGGAGACCAATGTAAAGGAAAGGCTGATGTCCTTCCTTGAGGAAAAATGGTCTCCAGGATGACAGGCAGCATGGATTTGTCAGGGGGAGAACTTGTTAAACAAACATGATAGACCTCTTCAACTGGGTTACAAGGTCATTGGATAGGAGGCAGGCAGTGGATGTCCTGTACCTGGGCTTCAGCAAGGCGTTCAATTCAGTGCAACATGGCAGGCTAATCAGCATGCTGAGGGATTTGGGAATACGGGACAAACTGCTGGGGTAGGTCAACAACTGTCTGCTGGACAGGAACCAGAGAATGGTGGTAGAGGGGGAACTATCCAAACCTAGCTTTGTAACCAGCAGAGTGCCACAGGGCTCAGTACTTGAACTTGTGCTGTTCAGCATCTTTATTGATGACATAGCAAAGGGGATCGAAAGTAAGATCTGCCACCTCTGCAGATGATATTAAGAACTGTGAGAGGGTGGACACAGTGGAGGGAAGACAGGATTTAAGGGAGGATTTGGCTAGGCTGGTGAAATGGTCAGGCATCTGGTAGCTGGGATTCAATGCTAAGAAATGCAAGGTCATTCACCTGGGAGACAGGAACTTGGGAGCCAGTTACTGGCTGGGGGGAGTACAGGTGGCCATCTAAGAGGAGGAAAAGGACCTTGGAGTGTTGATCATGGTTGACATGAAATACTCTGAGCAGTGCCATAGAGAAGCAGCCAAAGCAAATAAAATGATGGGCTGCATCACCAGAGAAATCAACTCTAGGAGGGAGGAATTTATTCTGCCACTGTACAAGTCACTGGTGAGACCACATCTGGAATACTGTGTTCAGTTCTGTTGCCCTTATCTGAAGGAGGATATGAGACTACTGGAGGGGATCCAGTGGAGGAAAACCAAAATGATCCAGGGCATTGGGGACAGAACATATGAGGAGAGACTGAGGGAGCTCAACATTTACTCCCTGGAGGACAGAAGAGAAAGGGGAGACATGAGAGAGGGGCAGATTTAAGAAGGAAATGAGGAGGCACTTTTTGGTATCCTGTGATGATAGCAACTGAAAATGAGTGACTGCAAAAACAGTGACTCATTTTCAACAATATTATCAAGGGCTACCCTGCAAGGGTAGCGATCCAACAGTGAAAGTTACTGTAGGGAAGAGCAACTGGAAGGGGGCATAGCAAAGGCAAGGGGAGGAATAAGGGAATGGTCCATAGGGGACTGATCTGCCTGCTCCAGCAGAGCTAGCCCTATGGTGTGGTGGTGAGGGTGGCTAGCTCTGGCTGAGCAGGTATGGAGTTCGGGGCTGGGGACTGGGACGGTTACAATGTTGCCACTGCCTACGGGTGCGGCACTTCATTTTTCCCGCAAATGAGGGCTGTGCCCCTTCCCTGAGATGCAACCCCCCCCCGGAGTTAGTAATCTTAATTCAGGGGTTGCTGAGGGAAAATGACTGCACAAGGGGGGGCACAGGGTGCAGCCCCCCTGCAAAAACACTTTTTCTTTTGCCAGATGTTGGGTCACCGGCAAGTGTATATTGCTAATTTGCTTTTCAGTGATATACACTCGCCTTAATACCGATCAGTATTTTGTGATCACTGTTATGACATGGAACCCACTTTGTCACTGAAAGACAGAAAGGGTGGTGACAGGGTGGAACAAGCTGCTGGAGGAAGTAGTTGTGGCAAGTACAGTGGCCAGTTTCATGGGGGGGGGTGGGATAGGGTGAAGAAGAAAATTAGAATGGAAGGAATCAGTACAGGGAGGTGGAAGGGGAGAGTAATGGGGTGGAGGTTGAATGACTCCAAGAGAAGCAGGGGAGGGGGGCACCTCCACTGAACTAAACTGAGCTGCACACTTGAGCAGACTTGATAGACCATTATGGTCTTTTTCTGCTGGCAATTTTGTATGTTTGTATGTTCGTATACACAGAAAGAGAGATGGAAGAAAGATGGAAAGAGTTAAAGAGAGATATAGGTAGGTAGATAGATGGATAAATAGATAGACAGACAGACAGACAGACAGACAGACAGACAGACAGACAGATAGATAGATAGATAGATAGATAGATAGACAGACAGACCAGAAAGCAGGCAGACAGACTGATTGATTAAGAATGCTGGAAAATACATAAACTTTGTCAAAACGGTTTTGCAAATCAAGATTGTATTTTGATACACTGTAGCTCTCTCTCTGTCCTTCTCTGCACTAAAATGTTTTCTGAAAGGCGTAAATTGCAAACTGAAGAATAAAGAGGAATAAAGAGGCATTGCTGCTTTATGTTGAGGGTGACCCTAATATTGTGGGAGCCTGGATACAGCACAGCAAATGTACTTGGCACCATCCCAGCACTTAGGCATTTAAAAAAAGGTGAGAACGGTTGGAAAAGCACTCAATAACAGGAATGCAACAGTTGTCCATTTGCTCAGACAACAGTTAGTTTCCCATTCAAGAGTAAGGCTTTGTGAATACCTTTTCACCAATGGTTTAGACAAATATTCAGTACCTTATTCAGTAGACACATGTTTTAGTATTTGGATATTCAGGAACTGTATTTGCAAAACACCTACATCCCCCTCTCTTACCAAACTCACTGTCTCATCCCAGCCATTAAACATATCCCCCTGTCCCCCCACCTATTACCATCACCAGATCCAACACTCCTGTCCCCATCACCCACACATATGTAGAATAATTATATGACAATTTTTCCTCTCAAGGAAGACAACTTGCACAACCTAGCTACTTTCATGGCCAACCACCATGTTGAGCAACAACAAGCACTTGTTTCTGCTATATATAAATATTTGCCCCATCTCCCCATCCCCCCACCCTGGCAGCAGCCTTATACCACCCTCCTTCTCCCTCCAGGCACCTAAGTAGTGACCCTCCAAGGAGACCACCACAACATGCATCCCCCATGGTTGTCTGTCTTGTAATGAATGAATGCACTTGCACTGTCTCTATAGAAACTCAGCTAATTATGTGAACTGAGTTCCCCAAGGTTCACCCCCCACCCATTTCCTCCACTGCACATTTTCAAGGAAAATCCATTGCATTTTTACATTAAGTTGCTAATTTTATGTGAGTGTAGCAAAACTGTTGTAAAAGCCTTTTTTTTTTTTATAAACTCTCGTTTTGAGGATGAGGCAACACATTTTTAGTTCTGTGAGATATGGATGTAACTAGTGTTTCTGTGCTATGACATGTTAGTATGGTGTTAATAACATTTATGCAACAGGGGTCAGGATAAAAACTGTAGAATAAAACCATTTATCTTCGCTACTATGGTAATAAATTTATTTATCCACATAATAATAACTGGTCAGCAATTTCTCTCAATGTACTGACCAGGTTGATATTTTCCATAACAACCGGCTAGTTGGTATGACATTCATGAGCCATGCCAGTCAAACTATGCTGCTGCCTCATTGGCCAACATTCTGTATGTGGGCAGGGCCAAACAGTCTCTCAAACTGCTGCAGAAAATTGCTGGCCTGTTATTATAAAAATAAAAGATGGAGAGGTGTTTGATGAGAATTTAATGCACGCCCTCGCTGTGGGATGCTTTGATAAACCCTCGGCCGCCCTCAGGGTTCATGTAGCATCCCACAAACTCGGGTGTGCATTAAATTCTCATATCAAACTCTTCTCCATCCATTATTCTCTATGTAACTACATCATCACCCATTTATTCACACAGTAACTACATCAGTAGCTTATTTATCTACAGAGTTCTCTTCAGAATTCATTTAGAATGTTCGACCTCAGAAGCAGTACTAACCATATTTAAATGTCAATAACTTAAAAACGAAAAAAGATAACATGGTACTGTGAGCACGAAAATTGTTCAGCACAAAATTATCTACAAAATGAATAATGTTTCATTTATATAAACCCTGTATATTGTATATGGTTAGCAAGAAAACAGCAGAAAATATAATTTTTTATTCACTTTTTTGACAAACAAATATAAATAACTTTAAAACAAAAAATTATAGCATGGTACTGTGAGCACGAAAAATGTTCAGCTCAAAAATATCTACAAAATGAGTGGTGTTTCATTTATAGATGCCATTTTGTTTTTTTATAATTAGCAAAAAACAGCATAAAATTCAATGTTCTTTTCCCTTTTTGACAAATGATTTACACCTACCAAAATCAAAATGTTCACACAACATCTAAACCTGTTGCATAAATGGAATATGCAGTGGTTCAGTGTGTGATAATGCATTTATTTGTACAGTTTCAGTGACCTCTACGTAACTCTCCTCGTGCCTTCGGCACTCGTGAGGTTACTTGAGGTCACTGGAAACTGGACAAGATAAATGCATTATCACACACTGAACTGCTGCATATCCCTTATGTAAATATGGTGCTACTAGGCTACATACCTTGGTATATGGCATTTAAGTAGTAAGATATATGAATACTATGCTTAACTACCTTGAAGTGCATATATATTTTTTGCTTGTTTATTGATTGACAATATTTGCTCAGTCAGATGCACAGAGCTACAACAGTTTGTTGCCAGGTGTCTCTTGAAGTGGAGTAGTATGGAGAAATACTGTAGGCTTGAAATATAGTTACAGAGATAAAATGTGAGAAAACAAACAAAAACTAAAACTTCATAATATCATAGTCAGTACAGGTTAAACCTTTTGTTCATTTCTATAAAGAATACTATTCAACAATAATAAGGCTCCATAAAAGTAATATAGTAGGCAGAAGTCATGATAGACATTTTACAACTAGCCATAGTCAATTCAAGTACTTGCTTCCTGATTATACTGATTTTTCATTTAGATGGATAAATAGAAAAATAAACAGATGGACAGAGAGACAGAGACAGACAGACAAACAGACAGATAGATAGCTAGATAGATGGATGGATGGATGGATGGATGGCAGACAGACAGACAGACAGACAGACAGACAGACAGACAGACAGACAGACAGATAGATAGATAGATAGATAGATAGATAGATAGATAGATAGATAGATGGATGGATAGATAGATAGATAGATGGATAGAGATGGATGGCCAGTCAGCTGGACAGACAGACAGACATCTAAAGGGAATATGTATTACCACTAGTGTAATATAAATCATATTATTTTGTGATAAAAATTTATTTTTTACTAATAACATATGTTAGTTCACCTAATCATGTTGTTTCCATTTATAATCTGGAAACAGAATACAGAAAACAAATGGGTCAGAAAAAGAGTTTAGAATTAAAAGAATGGCAATTCCAAGCTAAAACAAAGTAAAACACTAACATAAACATTAAACTAGCGTAGTACGTGTCAAATATATACTGGGTCACTGTGAAATAAACATATTATCCATGCAGGAGTGGTAAGACCTTCATAATTAAACTGTGGCTTCAACCCTTATTAGTTATGGTTCTTACTTGGGGCGGGTGAAGTTGGGAAACTTTTATACTTGCACTGTAGCATGAAGTGCAGTTTCCTGACTTCCTTCATTTGTGGCCCACTTTGCGTGGTTCTTTGCCTGGTGAATTGTCAGCTTCATCAGAGGAAGACTACTTGTATCGACACTTTGCCATTGAAAATATCAGGTGCCACCACCTGTAGTTTTACCAAGCAAAGTAGCACTTCACCAGAAGAACACCAAGAATTGTTTTTCTTACATAAAAAAACACACTCACCTCATAGTGACATAGTGCACCTTCCCTCTGCCACCCCACAGACCCTTTCTTAGTACGAACCCACACTCCACTTCCCTCTAACACCCTTCCTCCTTCCCCTTGGTCCTGGATACATTTTTTTATGGTGTGTAATTTAATCATAAAGCATTATGGTGGCACCTTTTGCCCACCCAGCATGTCAGTAACACCCAACACCCACCCCATCCCACCCATTTCATGTCCTCACAGTCACACTATTGGCACCATAATCCCACTTTACCCACTCTATAGAACCTAACCTCCTTCACCCTAAGCCTACAGAGTAGTAAAAGGATACAAGAAAAATGTAAAAAAAAGAAAACAGTCCCTCACAGGAGTGAGCTTGTTCACTCTTCAGTGTTCTGCTTCAAATGAATGAACAGTGACATCCTCATTTATAGCAACAACTGATTGACGCCAACCCCAAAATAGTGGTGGGCAAAGTGGCCGAAATTTGCTCCATTAAATGATTTGCGGAGTAATGTGAAATCTGCAAAGCACCTGCAACGCAAAGTGGAGTAGTTCGCATTATAATGGGGAATACGAAGTCCATTGAAAACAATGACTTCACGTTATTCCACCTTCCTCAAACCACTTCTCCACCAATTTTAAGGCAAAGTATCATATTGTCATAGTAGTTACAACGCAAAATATTAGACTTCCGTCCTTAAATAGCTTGCTATGAGAAAAAAACATTTTAGTAATCAGTAACCCTAAGTTTGCTATAGATATCCAATCTATTTTTGAATATATCTAAAGAAGGACTATTTACAATCTCTTGAGGAAAAGAGTTCCAGTAAGGAACAACACCATGGCTAAACCAATTCTTTCTTTTTAATAATTTCCATCTAAATTGTTTTAACTGTTTATCGTGTGATCTTGTATTGTAGATTTTTTCACATAGTTTGAGTCCCAATTCCAATCTAAGTTTACCATCTTGAATAGATCTGTAAACCAGAAGTATATCACCCCTCCATTTTCTATAAGCAAGAGAATATAAGTTTAGATCTACAAGTCTGTCCTCATATGTCTTATCTCTCAATCATGTTACAGATCTTGTTGCCCTTCTCTGTACTCATTCCACTCTCTCTGTCTCCTCCCTTTTATAAGGACTCCAAACTTGGGAACAGTACTCCAACTGCGATCTCACCAAAGATCCATAAAGGGAGATCAACACCTCGCTACTTCTACTGGATATGTGTCTCAGAATACAATTCAAACTCTTGTTTGCATTTTTTACAATTTGATCACATTGGGCATCAAAGGTAAAATCATTACGTATAATGACATCCAAATCCCTTTCTTCAGTAGACTGTTTTAAATATTTATTATTTATAATGTATTTAAATTCTACATTATTTCTACCCATACTGTATGTAGGACAATACATTTATCCTCATTTAATTTGAGTTGATGTTATTCTGTCCATCTCTTGATATATATGAGTGCTTCCTGTAGTCTTTTTCTACCTAGATCTGAATTTACAACTGCCTCCATCCTACAATCATCTGTGAATTTGGTTATCCAGATGTTTTTTAAATTACACTGTAAAGATGATATATATAAGTTGAACAAACAAGGTCCCAACACCGACCCCTGTGGAACCACCACTTGACACATCAATCCAATCATCATTTTTTTGGTCAAATAGAGATCAATTTGTTCTTTAATAATACTTTCCAGTATCTTTCCCATTGTTGATGTTAAACTCACGAGTCTGTAATTTTCTGGAGAATCTTTTTTACCATTTTTAAAAATTGGGACCACATGTGCCTCCCATCATTTTTTTATCACCTCCCCGTTGTCCAATGATTTTTGAAAAATAAAAGCTACTGGTTAGGCTATTTCATTAGCTATTTCTGTAATGAGCCTAGGGTGTATATTATCTGAGTCAGGTGATTTATTTGTTTTAATCTTCTTTAATCTTTCTAGAACATCATTAACATCTATTACGATTTTTGTCTCTTCCACTGTACTATATCTCAAATCATTCCTGGATTTATCTTTCTGGTTCATTCCTGGATTTATCTTTAGGGTTGAATGTAGTATCAAAGAAAGTATTTAATACCTCAGCCATTGTCTTATTCCCCAAAATCAATGTACTTTGCCTCACTTTGCCTTGTTTTTGAGCTCCAAAGGCAAATTTTGCAGTGCTTCATGGGATTGCAGGTCACATGGGCTCTAGATTGTTCTGCACAGCCTCAGTTGTGTGTGTAGTGGAAGATGGAGACAGTTTCCACTCAGAGCTCTATGATTCAAATCCTCTTAAAGCTGTTAAAAAAGCATTTTTGAGCTTTTTTTTTTTACTCACAATTTAGTACATTGATTGTAGGAAACCCTCCTGTGTTCATGTCATTGAGTGTTTATTGTTTGTGTGTGGATTTTGAATGTTAATTTAGAACAGTCAGTCTGTGTACTATAAAGTGTGCTTTGGGGGAGGGCGTATCTGTGGTGTAGTAGATTAACTGGGAGAAAAAGACAGTCTTTTTGTTTTGGTTATACTTTTCTTGTATAACTGTGTTAATGTACAAACAGTAATATTTTTACTAATTCCTTGCTTTTTTTGCTGATTGTTGTGGTGCAGCACTTTATTTACTAGCTAGTCTAGAGTGTATAATCTGAAGTGTGCTTACTACTGTATGTTTCCCCTAGCGCCAAATGATGTATTTCCCACATGTTTGTTTACTGTGGCAAAAAACTGTACTCTTTTTGCGATGTCTCCTTGACTGTTGTTCCTCATGTTGTACTCTCCCAGGTTGTTCCTGAAAATAGGCATAATACTTGTCTAGTGTACTTACCCGGTAAACAAAAGCTAAATAAATAAATAAATAATTTCAGTTTGTTTAAAACATTTGGTTATATTACTAAAGGTTTTCAATTTGCTATGCATTACTTGTAGTGTGTGTGAGTGTGTGCACTATGCGTTCCATTAAAACAGACACCTTTTATTGTGCCACAGAGTAATTGCAGCAGTCTGAACCTGCTATCCACTGCACCTGCATGAATTTTTTATACTGCTTTGTGGTATCTTTACTGGTAGTGGACTGTTACTGCTGTGCACTACCCCCTCCCAACAGGCAAAAGATATTATTTTCCAGATTTGGATTTGTGACTTTTGAGCACTGGTTATGTGTTGTTGTGCCTTTGCATCTGCAACTCTTGAGTGCACAGGGCAATCTTAATCTGTATGTGCATTTGCAGTACACCATTAATTCTGGGAGACTTTGCATTTCTTGTTATACTCTCATTTCACTTTGTCAGCACTGGGGAATTTTCTGGACACAAGACAGTAGCATTTTGGGGATGCACATTAATTCTGGCGAATGTATGTGACCACTGCGTGCATGAGGGAGTGCACCATTAATTCTGGGAGACTTTGCATTTTTGGTTACCCTATCATTTCACCTTGTCAGCACTGGGGAAATTTTGGACACAAGACAGTTGCATTTTGGGGATGCAAATTAATTCTCGTGACTGTGTGTAACCACTGCATGCATGACCGAGTGCACCATTAATTCTGGGAGACTTTGCATTTCTTGTTATGCTCTCATTTCACTTTTTCAGCACTAGGGAATTTTCTGGACATAAGACAGTAGCATTTTGGGGATGCACATTAATTCTGGTGACTGTGTGTGACCACTGCATGCATGAGGGAGTGCACCATTAATTCTGGGAGACTTTGCATTTTTTGTTACCCTATCATTTCACTTTGTCAGCACTAGGGAATTTTCTGGACACAAGACAGTAGCATTTTGGGGATGCACATTAATTCTGGTGACTGTTTGTGACCTCTGTGTGCATGACGGAGTGCACCATTAATTCTGGGAGACTTTGCATTTTTTGTTACCTTATCATTTCATTTTGTCAGCACTGGGGAATTTTATGGACACAAGACAGTAACATTTCGGGGATGCAAATTAATTCTGGTGACTGTTCGTGACCACTGCGCACAGGACTGAGTGCACCATTAATTCTGGGAGACTTTGCATTTCTTGTTACACTCTCATTTCACTTCATCAGCACTGGGGAATTTTCTCGACACAAGATAGTAGCATTTTGGGGATGCACATTAATTCTTGCAGCTGTGTGTGACCACTGCACATATGACTGAGTTCACTATTAATTCTGGGAGACTTCACATTTGTTGTTACACTCTCATTTTACTTTGTCAGCACTGGGGAATTTTCTGGACACTGGACAGTAGCATTTTGGGGATGCACATTAATTCTGGTGACTGTGTATGTGACCACTGCATGCTTGACAGAGTGCACCATTAATTGTGGGAAACTTTGCATATTTTCTTACTCTCTCATTTCACTTCGTCAGCAGTGGGGAATTTTCTGGACACAAGACAGTAGCATTTTGGGGATACACATTAATTCTGGTGACTGTGTGGGACTACGGCATGCATGTCATCTGATTGCACCGTTAATTCCGGGAGACTTTGCATTTCTTGTGCTTTCATTTTACTTCATCACCGTCAGCACTGGGGAGTTTTCTGGACTCATGACATGAGCATTTTGGGATTCACAATAATTCTGGTGCATGTATGTGTGAAGGGCTGCCAATATTGTTGTCACTTCACCTTACTTCACATTAAGGCAAAATGACAACGCAAAGTAATAATCACAAGGTGAAGTGAGCCTTTTGCATTGGCCACTCCACATAGTGGAGTGACAGTGCAAAGTGCCCACTTCATTTGTACTTCGCGGTTGGAATTTCAATCCACTGCATCTCTACCCCAAAATAGAATACACAAATAGAAAACAGCAAAGGACAATGGACTGATTTGTAAAGACCCAGTGTGAATGGTTACAGGCATTAGTGGAATTTCTCAGTGTATATCATTTGAGAATGCTCTGAAAAGTAGCTCTCAAACCACCTGACCAACAGAGGAGTGAGCCCTGCTGCTGCAAATTTGGGTCACATAAAACTATGGTCCACAGTGTCAAAGGCCTTTACAAGGTCAGTTAACACAGCACTGGTTAGAAGACACTGGCCCACCCCAGTGGGAGTGTGATCTGTGAATTGAAGTATGGATGAGATATTTAAATGATCATCTCTAAAGCCAGACTGAAAAAGGGGTAAAGAAGTTAATGCTGTTCAGGAAATTAGTTACTGTAGTTGTTCTGTATGATGGAAGAGGAACTCATTTGCCTCCAACAGCATTAAATAGTACAGCAGTCTACTGGTGTCCATAATTAAACTTTGCAAACTCCAAAACATATGCAGATTACTCAGTTGTTTCCAAAGTGAGGAGTTTCTGAGGGAACACTGGTGTGTGCACATTACAGTCAGGGTATCTAAATCCTGGCAAAAGGGATGAGGGTGGCCCATGAATAAGTGTGGTGAAGTGGGCCAAAACTAAAAACATATAAGGTAGGAAAGTCTAATGCTCACATGCAGTACACCCCAAAAGCATACAACTCTAGATGATGCAATACAAATTGTTTAATTTACTTACATCGATGCAAAACCAGCTATAAGGTGCATCCTCAATGTAACCCCACAGACCCAACACATTTTGTACCTCGCTCTGATACTTTTTCAAGGGTTGAGGTCACGGGGCTAGTAGTTTTAAAGTTAAAAACAGCCAACTGTGGGACATGGCACACTATTATGCAGATTGCCATGGTGTCTCGATAGCAAGCTGTGCTTATTAACTTACAGGGCCCCGCACAGTCTGGGAACTGTCTACCTTAAAGACCCCTCTAACCATATACTCCCACATCAACCCTTTCCATTCCACTGAGATGGCATACCATTTTGTTCCCTAGTCTTGACTAAAATTTTCAGGACACCAGACCATTGGAGTAGCTGCCCTTTTGCTTTGTAATGTCTAGCCTCCATATGTTCAAATGGGCCCCCTTGTTGAACATTTTTACAAACAATTTATTCCTCCTTGGCTTAGGTAGGCTTGGGCTCCCTTCAGCCCTGTCCACTCTGACCCTCACCATCCAACACCTCTCAGGCTTACCTGTGTGCCCTTAATACCCCCACAGATTACTTCCCATGGCAGGATCAGGAGTGGCGAGCCATACTCCACCTCCTGAAGCACAGTCCACTCTTGGAAGCCTAGGTCCATGGTAGTGAGTTGGGTGGTGGATTAGCATGCAGAGCTTCAGTAATGCCTACCTCACTACTATTTCTTCTCTTATTGTTTTTGTCAGGTTCCCCTGCTGGGGTGGACATGTCAGCATGCACATGTTGAGGGATGTGCATGCCACAAAGTCCTGCACATCCATCCTGCTTGTGCCACTCCTGTCTTGCACTGCCAACAGGCCTCCGCCTACTAACAGTTGCTCTGTGGAGCTGGCAATCCTTCTCCCTGGGAGAGGAGCGCAGTCCCTCGGATGCCCAATCTTTTCCCTCTCCAACTGACCCTTGGCAACCTGTGTTTATTCCACTACCTGGGTTGCCAGCATGGAGTGAGATGTGGTGTCCAGCACTTCAACACTCAGTGCCACCAGTCTGGCATTTTGAACATTTTTAAATCTGTTTAAAAAATTATCATTTCAATGTATACTACAAAACTGGATGGCTGAATTGCTTTATGTATCAACTCAATCTCCAGAACTTTAAATAGGTTTGTTCATTCAGACTGTGTAAGGTGCTAAGAACCCTAGAAATTAAATGTGTCTTGCCTTGTCACACAGTAAGCAATATTTTGACCAGTATTCTCATGTTGCCCTATGAAGGACGACACTGTCTGATTCATGACTGCTTATATGTTGGACGCTTTTAAAGACAGAAAGTGGAAATTTGCATGCCCCCTGTTTTTGATACAAAGTATTTGAACTGTTCAGTTTAGGTGAACACTGACCAAGTAGTTCTAAAACACTAAAAGCAATAGAAGACAGAATACTATATTGATTTTTTAAAGTGCCAGTTACTTTTTTATTTCTGAAGAATGTTTCTTTCTCCTTAAAAGGTTTTCTTTTTGCTAGTATTAGGTGTGCTACATAGAACTGCAGTATGTCAGGAAGCTGACATAGCTAGTGCAATTCATGTTCATACCTCATCAATATTGTTACCCCTTAATGGGCCAGCTTAAGTGGCTAATCTAGCAGCAGGTGATTGGCTCTTCTTCAGTTGTAATGTCTGAGTGTGATAGAAGGAGAAACCACTGGGATATAATACAAATAGAATAATATAGTGGAAATCATCAGTAACTAGACTATAATTTCATTGAGAGATTCTTGTATAGTGAAGCTTGAGTTGAAAACTGTATAATCTACAGTAACTAGAATACTGAGATGGAATGACAAGTATAGCTGCTGGAGATTCCTTAACTGTTATTTTTTATAATACGTCACCCTTTCTGAGTATTCCATCTTGTCACTATGAGAAAATGTATAAAATTCTGTTCTATGTTCTCACATGAACTGCACACTTGTATCATGACTTCTACTGCCATGACATGCAATGTGTTTTTACATATAATCTCATAACATATTACATATAATAATACATGAGATGGTGTACATTATGAGAATTTAGTACACACCCAAGGTGTGTAATGCTACATAAACCCTGACAGTGAAGTTTGAGGGTTCATCAAGCATCACACATTGAGGATGTGTTTCAAATTCAAGTATTTACACCGTCTCATAATTTATTTAATATAATCACCGATCATCAGTCCCCCCCCTCCAAAAAAAAAGGAGCTAGAAGTTGGGGATACTGTTAGGAATCTTGTAAACCAGTAGAGGAAGTTTAGTTGTGAACCTAATATAAGAACACCCGGGAACACTGCCATATAATTTAGGACAAGTTAGTTTTATTTATTTGTTTTATGAGACATACCATGCTGTCAGAAAAGTCATGTATGATCAAAACACAGAATCCAGAAAGTGTTGTGCTTGAGACACAGACAGTTGGGCAGTCTCAAGTGTAACAGCGATTGATGTGTTTTCTGACTTAGTTGCTCAGAAATACTGCAATGCGGGAATAATCTGAAAATAAAGTTAACACAACTTGCACATACCCCAATAATGCAAAGCATCATGGGAAACATATGCAAAGGTACATGAATTAATTTGGACTGCCTCAACTTTAAGCAGAATTGCATGGTGCCAGAAGGCCTCACAACACAATCAGCAAAGGCTGAGAACAACAAACACAGACATGTGTTTCATCCCCATTTGGACTCATCAGTGTGATATATCTGTACCTCAGCCCAGGGAGAGATAGCCAGCCACCCTATAGGGGATCTTATTGGTTTGGGTCGTGGGCAGCCCAAAGTAGAGAGAGAAGAGAACAAAAGAACCTCAGAGAAAATGCAATGGGGCAAAGGTTATCCTGAAGGATATTGGCCATACAGCCAAATTTTAAAGAAAATGCAACTTGCACATACCACGGTAATGCAAAGCATCATGAGAAGCCTATGCAAGTGCAGCCCAAAGTAGAGAGAGAAGAGAACAAAAGAAAAGTTAACACGTTCACTTCATATACTGTATATCGAGTTTACTTTTTAATAGTGAAAGTGAAGTGCTGTGTCAAATGGATTGCCATGCTTGAAACAGTATGAGAAAGCGATTCTCAAGTGCAGCTCTGTTCACAGATGTCCTGTGTTTGTTGTAGTATCTGGCCAGTTATTACAGCAAATAATAACTGGTCACCAACATTGGAAAAAACTGATAACCAGTTATGGTGATAAGTTTTTTCCTGTTTTCAGAAGTTATGACACTGTGCTATTTCATCATATCTCAGCAATTTGTAAGTTAGGGACTTGATATTTGGTAGGACCCACTTTCTAATGAGGGCATGTACGATATTTTTATAAACCACAATGACTGTGTACCAGTGCTGTAGTTTGCTGAAAAGCCATACATCATGAATGTATTCCTTTGTTTGTTACAAAGTTAGTATCATTATTCCAAATATGTATGCATCAAGGATTAAGCAATATTTAAAAACAGATGGAAATTAATTGAAAAACAAAACAAACCTATATTAGACATGAATTAGTAATGCTATGTAACATCACAAAAGTAGGATAATTTAAAGTTGGGGTGCAAATTCACAAAAACCTTTGTACTTATGTAGTGTGGGGTTTCCATGTTTAAACAATTAAATTAGTCATTTTTTGCAACCCTATTTTTGGCACAGTCTGCAGAAGCATGTAAATTTACCCATACACACAAAAGTTGTGCTATTATGCTTTGCAACAGGTTGCCAAACCTAGGGTTACACCCATTGTTTTTACATCATCTTTTTTCTAGTAGCACCTCGAATGTTCCCCTCTTGGACTTTGTTCCAGTCACCCCAGGGTCTCATGGGCTGGCTGGTTGCACCACAGGGAGAGGCACTATCGTCTCCAGGTTGCCACTGCTGTGCTTTAAAGGTGACCTGTAAACCCAGCTGTAACCTAGTCCCGTCCCCACATACCTTTCCATGCTGCCACAGGAGTCAGTGGCTGCTATTACTAACATTATTTGGGCAATTTTTACATTTTATATCACTGCCAAAATACAGCCCTGAACCCAGAAGCATTGTGTAGGTCCCAAATGTGCACACACAAGGTCTGATTGGTATTCCACCCATTTATGGCATGTCTAACACCACTGCTATGAATGCAGAGCAGTGGCAAGAATACAATATATTTATTTTATTACTTCCACGGGGGTCTTGTTGCCTAAAATAATACAGCAACACCTAGACAGGTAATTGCTGTAAGTATTATTCCCAGACATGAAACCTATGGCGCAATAAAATAAATATAGTTCCCACCACTGCTGTTACATTCACAGCAGTGGTGTTATTTACATTACTATATGGGCAGAATACCCATCATATCTTGTGTGTACTTGATCAGGACCTGCATGTTGCTTCCAGGTTTGGAACTCTATTTCAGCTGTGATTTAATATATAAATATTTCCCTGCTGTTAGTCATAGCATCCACTGACTCATGCCACAGCATGGAAAGGTATGTGGTGATGGGAGCAGGCTGTAACTGAGTTTGCAGGCTACCTTTAAGTGGCACCTCATATCAGATAACAACACAACTGCCCCTCACTAAAGTTACAAATATTGTTGAGTGCAAAACAGATTGAAGAAAAAAGTAGGACTCTAAGAATGGCTCCCATACTTACCAAATGCATACCAAATACATCACCTATCGGGCACTCAAATACAAATCTCCCTTCCACATCCTTTCTGACCTTATCCATGTCAGGATATGTCAGTCTTTTCTGACATAACCCCCTTCCACCTCCTTTCTGACCTCCACTCTGCTGATTGGTCCCTTGTCCTCCCAGCAAATAATACCAACACTGCCCTTTCACACTTCCACTCCATCCTGACCCAGACCTTGGACCGTCACGCTCCCCAAACACACTTCTCGAGTAAGGCAATACCATCACCCTTGGATTATGTTGAACTCATCTCCCTCTTTAAGGCTCAAGACTGTCCCTGGTCCCTATTCAAAGCTTCTGGATCCACCAGTAGCCTCCAGGACTATCACTGTATTAGGAACAAGTGCACCAAAATGATTTGCCTCACCAAATCACACTACTTCATGTCCCACCTCTCCCTTAACCCCAATCCGTCCTCCTTCTGGTCAGCCATCAAGTCCCTCCTCAGCCTTCCCCTCATGCTGCCTCTCCTTGACCTCAAAGAAAATGAGACACTAATCTCTGACCCTAATAAAGTGGCATCCATTTTCAACAATTACTTCACATCCTGTACACTCACTGATTCACCATCCCCCCACTGCTTCCCTTCACACTCCACAAGCTTTGACTTCCCTCCAACCTCCACCTCAGAGGTCTACTATGTCCTAACTTCCTTAAGCACAAATAATTCGAGCCCTGATGATCTCCATCACTGGCTCCTGCACCTCTCTGCCCTGGCTAATGCTAACCCCCTTATATATATTCTCAACCTTTCATTAACTACTAACACTGTCCCCTCCTTGTGGAAACTTGCAAGAGTTATCCCCCTCCACAAGTGTGGCGATCCTACCCTGCCGAAAAACTACCATCCTATCTCCCTCCTTCCTTCACTCATCAACCTCCAGAATCCCTGATCCTTTACAGGCTAACTTCCTATCCTCCTCTAACTTCTTCTTTGCCTATCAATCTAGTTTCCAAGGGATTCACTCCACTATCTCCATTGCCCTCCACATCTCCAACTCCATCCTCTCCACTATGGACAATGGGCACATCACTGCTGTGATTTAGATAGACCTCGCTAAGGCCTTCAACTCCATCTCCCTCCCACTCCTCTTTCAAAAGCTCCACAAAGCTGGCTTGTCCTCCTCCACTGTAAAGTGGTTTTAGTTCACACTTCTGCAGCAGGACACAGTCTGTCTTAGTGGAAACTCGGGTCCCCCCCCCTCCTCCCTATCCTACATATCTAGAGTTCCCCAAGGATCTAGTCTCGGTCTACTTCTTTTTTCAATATTTATAAATGACCTTCCAAATGTCTGCCTACACACTAACACCCACCTGTATGCAAATGACACCATCCTCTACACCTCAGCACCAGCCCCTGACTTTGTCTATCCTACCCTCCAATCTGACTTCACCAGCATCCTCCACTGGTTCCGGGAAAACAGCTTAAAAGTCAACACCAAGAAAACAGTCTCCATGGTTTTTGAGACTCCCTAGAAGCTGGCAAAGCTGCCCCTCCACCCCTCCTTCTTCATCTTGGACAGATCCACCTTCTGTTCTGTATTCTCCTATAAATACCTGGGCATTTGGCTTAATCAGCATCTTGACTACTACAGCCACATCGACTCTATGTGGACAAAACTTCACCCCCAAATTTGGAGTGCTCTTTTGAAACAAAGAGTCCATCCCCCTTCTGCTTCATCACATCCTACTATCCAAGACCATTCTCTCCTTGTTTGACTACAGTGACATTATTTATGAATTGGCCCCCACAACCATGCACTCCTGTCGAGATACCCTACTCCAGTCCTTTTGCTGTTTTGCAAAAACACTCCCCTTTTAGGACTCACCACTGATCCCTTCTCTTCTCCTTAAATCTGTTCCCCCCTCTCACACAGAAGGTACCTCCATTCCCTAACTTTCATCACCAAGTGCTGATTTGACCTTCCTCCCCTTACCTATACTCCACCCTCCCCCATGCCCCTGCTCCCTCCTAATCCCGGCACTCTTATCGCCCTCACGCCCTCTCCATCCCTTCCAACTGGTAGTCCTCAGGCTTCACCACTTTCTCATTCCACCATCACCACCTCTGGAACTGGCTACTCCCTACCCTCTGTGACTCTTCTTCCCGCCATAACCTCAAGCATCTGACTAAGCTCATCCCCTTCTCCCCCTTACATCTGCCTCCCCTCTCACCCCCTGCCTCCTACAGCGTCCCCCCTCTAATCTGCCCATGAACACTTCCCTGTTATTTTTCTTTCTGTATAGTCTGTAATTACTTGACAAGTACTGTTATAATCTAGTTGTCCTTTTACAGTCCCCTGTACTTCCTTCTGTATATAACTTCTGTAATTTTGTACATAAATTCTGTAATTAGTCTGTATGTATTGTAATATGTAATACATTTTAATAACCTATATTTTTTCCTGTTACTATTCCATTCTATTTGTATATATTCTGAATTGCATTTCTTGTATTTCTTGTACCTCCCTCTCCCCAAGTTGCACCTGGAAACCTTGGCTCAGTGTGTCTTTCTCTGTTATCAACTATAAATAAATAAATCAACACTGGAGTTTACATTGACTCATCTACCCAAACCATGGAATTACAAGGATCTCAGATCAAAGGGTGTTATTTAAATAGTAAACAGACAGTAACAAATGACCATGAAAAGTACCTAAGGAACATCACTGATGGGAAGCTGATGCTATCAGATTAATGTGCAACAGTAGTTAGTAAGATCAATCAAATACTGAAGGTAAATAAGAAAACTGCAAGAAAACAAACTGTAATATATCATATTCACCAAGAGTCATCAGACATTTTTTCTGTAACATTGCATTTCTCTACATTTGAGGATTTTGGTTTCAACCCTGATACCTAAACATTGTATTTTTTTCAACAAGTTTTAATATGTAACAATAAGAACACTTAAAATGTGTTTTAGGGATATGTGTATCTCCTCATACATTCATAGGGTGGCAGGCCATAAGGAGCCTTTGGGGGGGAGTTTGTTGCTGGTGTAGTGCCTCTACACATAGTTAAATAGAATATGGAAAGAACTATGCAAAATCACATTTCACAGCTCACAAAGTCAGGAAACTTCATAAAATATTTTGTGAAGCAAAGTTTCTTAAAATCACACATCCCTACCATTCCCACCCTAGTGTGGCTTGGGATTGACAAAATTAGCAAGTTCTGCTTTCACAGAAGTTTCACACAATTCCATGAATTTTGTGAAATTTTGCAGAATTTTCCAAAATGCTTGAAGTGGTCATAACTTGGTCAGTCTTATAGCTCTAGATCTGAAATTTGGTGTGCATACTACTTGTAAGTGTCCCTGCAAGGGTTTCATATTTTGTGATATTTAAATTAGGACAGGGATCCTATAAAGGCTCAAACTGGCAATTTGTTATTCATATGAAATTTCTGAAAATATTTCTATGTTTACAATTTAGCCATTGTTGGAGCTAGATAACTGAAAATTTGTGTGCATACATTCTTGTAATAGTCTTATAAACTGCTAAATAGAGGGGTAGATGGTTACATAATTTGTAAGTTATAGGAGTTCAACATTTCACAATTTTTTATTTGTTAAATTGTATGTAAAATTTCAAAATATTTGGATGTTTACACATCCACTGGTATTGCAGTTGTACAGTACAAGTCACATTAAACTGTTCCATCAACTCACTGGTGTAGCATTTTTTTTGTATGATTCTACTGTAGTGGCAGCTTGAATTGTTGAAGCTTTGAATTCTTTTCCAACCATTCTTCACTGCCTATTCAACTCACTTTATCTGTTTAGTGATACGGCAGTAGCTGTTTTGCAGTGCTTATGCAATGCATTTTCATGGCATTGTTTATAAATATCACAGCATTCATTAAGAGCATTGTTTATAAATATCACAGCATTCCTTAAGAGTTGTTTAGTCTGCCTACTGAAATGAAACTCATAAGCACGGAGCTAAAAATAAAGCTCATAGTTCTAACAGCTAGTTGCAAACCAATACTGAACTTTTAATAATTCATTGAATTAAACACTGCACAGATAAGGAAACTCACTGAACAATGCTACACCAGTGAGTTGAGGAAACAATTTAATGTGACTTGTACTGTACACTCAAGATTTGCCAAGCATACCAAAGTAAATATGTTGAACCTGGCACTGACCAGCACTATACTCTGCTTTGTCTCTACATTGCCCTTCTTTGTAAATTCTCAGAAATTAATAATTTACCTTTTTAATTTAGCTCTCCTGTCTCTGTTCTCTCACTCTCTTTAAACTCCCCTATATTTATTTATTTATTTAGTTTTTGTTAACCGGGTAAGTGCACTAGCCAGCAAGTGACTGTTTTCAGGCACGACCCGGGAGGTAAAATTACAGAACATAACGATACAGTAAGGATAACGAAAATACATGATGCACAGAAATACAGGAAGATACATATGGCAGGATACAATGCATGACAAAGTAAAATACAAGGCAAAATACATTTCAAGGACATTTTCCATTGAGCGCATACATAAAGTGCATTGAAGGACCTAGGAAAGGGGAGAGGATAGGTGTAGGGGTAAGCCAGAAACAAGATGGAAAATGACAAAAGGGGGAAGGTGAGGAGGTGAGGAAAGGATAGAGGGAAGGATAGAGGGCAAGGGGCCAAAATGGGGGGGCTAAAGAAATAGCTAAGAATATAAGGACAGAGAGGCGGTGGCAGGAATAGGGAGGAGTAGGAGGGAAGTAGAGGAGGGATGGCAGGAGAGGAGGGAGGGAGTAAAGGGGTTAAAAGAGAAAGCGGCAAATACGGCAGCGGCGATACAAGGTTCCAACCTGCGGCCGAGTCGTTGGAGCCGAAAGATGGCAAGCGGAGAAAGGGTGACAGGTGGTTACGGCAAAAGACGGCAACAGCGGCAAAAGGTAGCAGAATGCAGCTGGGCTGGTGGAACCGAGGGACGGCAGGGCAGGGAAGAAGAGGTCAGTAGGAGGAGGTAAGTTTATGGCAAGTGGAGGTAATAGGGAACAATGCTCAGCTGGGAGGGTGGGATGACGACAGGCAGGGGTGACTCAGGAGGAGTGAGCGAGGCAAGCAAGCAGAGAAAGGAAGAGGAGGCAGAGGGAGGGGAAGAGAGTGCAGGAGATGTGGTCGGGAAGAGAGGCAGGGGAGTTGAGTGAAGGAAGGCTGAGAGGTGAGGGGAGAAGAGAACAGGGATCAAGGGGAAGGCAAGTGGTGGCCGGAAGTAAACAACAACTTGTAAATGGCAAAAGCTAATATTTGGCATACAGTCAAACAGATTCAAGCAGCAATTATAGTAAAACAGATCTGGCATTGCCCTACCCCACCCCACTCCATGCCCTGTTTTTCTTATGATTCTGCTCTGCCTCTGGTGCTAATTCCTGCCCTTTGATCAAACTGCTTTTTACTGCCTCCTGTGGCACCCTGCTGTGCCTCTGTCTTCTCCACTGGCTAAGAGCCCCTCTCCCATCTTTGATATATCTACTGCTAAACCTCTCTTTTCCCTTACAGATCAGAGACCCTCTGACAAGAGTGCTCTGCTTCCAGGGGTTGCAGCAATTTCACCAGCTTGCTGCTGCCCACTTCAACCTGTCCAACTATCATCACTTCTAGCATAACAAGGTATGATCTTCTACAAGCATCTGAGATTTGAGTTTGGCACTTTTCCTATTAGCAAGTTATATCTATACTGCCACTAGAGGGACACGGTCTTTATATACATTTATCCCTCCCTGTTGTTCATATAGATACCTTCCTAAACTACAGCTACCCCCTCCATTTGACCAGTCCCCCATCTGCGCACCCTGTTTACAAATTCCTCTTGTTCCTAAATCAGTTGTTCATCAATTTCCCTGCTTTTGTCAACAAAGCATCCCCTACTCTCCCTCCTCTCTCCCCCTTGTTCTGCTCATATCCCTCTCTTTACCACCTCCACTTGCTCACTACTCATCTATTCCTAATAACTCTCCCAACCCTATCAGTTACTATCTCCAATCCCCTACCCACATCCATGCTATCACTCCCTTCTCCCCATTTGAAATATGATCTCTCTCTACCACTATTCCTTATGTGGCTTTGATAACGGTGTCCACTTTCACTGCGGTTCTCCACCTACTTCTTCCTCACTCACCCACTCCCTTCCTCTCACATCTCCCAACCTCCTCATCAGCCCCTTCATACTCCCCTAAGCTCCAGTTTCTCATACTCATTCTCCTCCTGCTCTCCACCAGGGATATTCACCCTAACCTAGCCCCTATTGCCCCTAGCTCCTCTATTGCTTCCTTCTCTACTACCTCCCCCCATTTTCTTCTCTCAGCCCCCCAAAGGGCTTAAAGATCCTGCATCTAAACACCCACATCTTGTTGCAGAAAATAGACCAGATTCATACCATGGTGTGCACTCTAAAACCAGACATTCTAATCATCTCAGAAACTTGGCTAAAGAGCACTATTCTGAACCACTTGGTCTCCATTCCTGGCTACTCACTGCTAAGGCAAGTCTGTGCTGGCAGGGGTGGTGGTGTGGCCATTTATGCCCTAGCCTCCATCCAATATTCCATCATCTACTCATCCTCCAATCCTGAGACACATGATGCAATAGCTATCCATGTGCCTTCCCCTTCACTCTCCCGATCTTCATAGCTGGCATTTACTACCACCCAAATGTACATCCTTCGGTCGCAATAGACCACCTAACCTCCATCACTTCCCTTGCTCGCTATGGGGAATTATTCATCCAAGGCGACTTCAATAAAAATTGGTTGTCACCTAAAGCTACAAAAACTAATAATGAAATCAGAGCCTTAAACCTCTCCCAACTGATCTCCAAACCCACCAACCCAAACCACAAGTCACAACAACACTCCCTTCTCGACTGGGCCTTTACCTCCCACCCACACTGCATCATCAGCTCTGTAATCCTCCCCGATGCTCTCAGTGACCATAATCCAATATTAATCATTAGAAAAGTTCACAGAACTAAATCACCACACAAAATCATACTACTACACTCTTTCAAGTTTCTTGACCTTGAACATCTCCTGAGTAACCTTACCACTACTGACTGGTCCCCCCCAATCTCCTTCCCCTCAGCTGATAAGGCCCTTCCTTACTTCAAAGAAATATTTTTTGTAAACTGGAACACCTTTGCCCCACTCAAAGAAACTAGAGTCAGAGGTAATCACTTACCTTGGATAACCCCAGAACTTCTGGCCTGCCTCAGGGCTAAAGATCAAGCCTGGAAGTATCATAAAGTTACCCAGTAACCTAGTGACCTTGCAAACTACTGAATGCTCTGAAATGCTTGTGTCAGGGCTACAAGGTTAACCAATTCTGAATATTTCAAATCTGCCTTCATCACAAACATAAATTCCCCTTCAAAGTTCTGGAAGGTGGTCCACGCCCTATTTGCCCCCTCATCTTTCCCAACCCCTGGTACCTAAAGTAAATAGCTCGCTAGTGTCTGACCCACCAGCCATAACTGCAGAATTGAACTCCTACTATACCTCCTGTGCCACTGAGCTACTGAAATCCCTCATCTCCTACCCATCACCCTCCCCACCCTCTAGCAGTATGCCTTCTCCACCACCCTCTCACCTCCCCTTCTTGTTTGCTACTGTAACCCCAAAAAATGCCCTAAGTGCTCTCCTCATCATCAACCCCTCTAAAGGTGCCTCTCCTGATGGTCTTGACCCAAATCTCCTCTCCCTCTCCATTTCAGCCATTGCCTACCCCCTCTCAATAATCCTAATTCTCTCATTCTCTTTGGCCTCAGTCCCCTCCTCATGGAAACATGAAGTAGTCCTCCCTTTACCCAAATAGGGTGACCCCTCATCCCCTGGCAACTATTGTCCCATTTCTCTTCTCCCCACCCTTACCAAGCTTTAGGAACACATTGTCCTCTCCCAACCCACCTCTTTTCTTTCTGATACCTCCTTTTTCATCCCTTTCCAGTCTGGTTTCAGGAAAAAACACTCAACCACCACCTCTCTCCTATGACTCACAGACGCCATCCTAACTGGGATGGGCAATGGCCAAATTACCCTGCTATTTTTGTTGACTTGGCCAAGACCTTCTACACCGTCTCTCATTCCCTTCTCCTCGACTCACTTCCAGCAGTTGACTTATCTCCCTCCACCACAAACTGGTTCAAGGCCTACCATATTACCAGAACCCAATCAGTCAAGATCTTTGACACCTCTTCCTCGCCCATCCAGATTAGCACTCACATTTCCCAGGGCTCTGTATTAGGGCCCCTCCTATTCTTCATCTTCTTAAATGACCTTCCCTCTGTTTACACCCCATCTTCCACTATAGATATGTATGCTGATGATACAGTCCAGTTCCACGTGTTGAAAGCGATCGAAAAACAGCGATCGCCATCATCGTGAATGTATATAGTCAAAAAGCATTTCAGTTACATACATTTCTCAGCGAACTCACATCCAGTGAAATAAAGTGTTTTTGTGGGGGAGGCTGTGCCCCACCTCACAGGGGGCATCACACCCTGCACCCCCCCTTCTTACTAAGGATTCTCAACTCCAGGGGCATGCAAATCGAGGAGTTGAAAAATTCTGTAAAAAAAAAAAAATTACACAGCTGCAAGCAGTGGCAAAATTATTTCCCCCAGCAGGTCCTGAACCCAGTGCCTACTGCACCATAGCCAGCCACCCTCACCACCACACAACAGGGCTGGCTCAGTTGCAGCAGGCTCACCTATCCTCCTGAACCCTCCCTCCTATCCCTCCTGTACAGCTCCCCATCCCTCCCCTTCTGGTCCCTCTAGATGCTATTCTAACGCTAACCTTGCAGGGTAGCAGATCATGATAGCACTATAAATGAGTTGCTGTATCTACAGTCACTCATTTATCAGTGCTATCATCATGGGCTACCATACAGTCCTGTATGCATGTGGCTCCTGTCCTGCTGAGCTCACAACCAGCTTACAGTAAGACTTCAACAAGGTTCAACTCTTGTTTGCTAACCATACACTTTTTCTCAACATCAAGAAGACTGTCTCCATTGACCTTTGGCACTAGGCAAAAACTATCTAGGCTTCCCCCCTACTCACTTTCCACACCCTTGATGGGACTTTACCTGAGGACACATCCTCCTTCAGATACTTACGTGTTTGGTTGGATCAACAACTAAACTTCTCTGGACATATTGACGCCATTCAAAAAAACTGCACCTCAAGCTTGGTGTTCTGTTCAGGAACCATAGTTGTATCCCTCTATGGCTAGGCATGAACTTGTTCAGAAGATGATACTGCCCATTTTTGATTACTGTGACATAGTCTATGGTGCTGCCCTTAAGTCCTCCCTGGCTAGACTGGACACCCTCTTCAATTCCTTCTGCCGCTTTGCCTTGGATGCCCCACTCTTGCACCCACTACTGCAATCTTTAACATGCCCTATCCTTCCCCTCTCTTACAAATAGGTGACTCTTCCAGTGTGCTAAATACACCTCCAAGCACTGGTTGGGTGAGCTCCCTTCCCACCTCACCTCTTCCTTTATAACAACCTCCCATCCTCCCATTCCCTTAGATCAACTGACTCTCGCACCCTGGTAGTTCCCCACCGATCCACCCCTATTGGCCAATCTGGTTGCTCTCACCACCTCCCAAAAATCTGGAATTCCCTCCCCCATCAAATGTGGCACTCACCCTCTGCCAACTCCATCAGCTCTGCCCTCAATAATTACCTTGCACCTAGCTACTCCTGCCATGTCCCTCCCTAATTCCCTCTTCTGAGCCTTGGATAAACACTACCCCTCTACCATTACCTTCATTTTACCCTGTGCACCCACACACCCCAAATGTCTAGCTCACCTACCCTTCCACCAAATTGCTCCCCCTTACTGACCTCCCTTGATCTCTCACAGAATGTAAGTGGACCCCGAATGCTCCCCATGGGTCCATGCATCCTGATGGACTATTGATTAGGCCTCATCTGCTCCAAAGGTGTAAATTATCTCCCCCTCAAGGGTTCAGTTCTGACTATTACCCTATCCTATCACTCTTTTAATTCCTATCTACTGACCTTTCCCAACCCACTGACAGGGTACCCCGCATCTGGAAGGATCCTCTGTTAGGTTAGGTCCTATTTCCCCTCCTAGCATTTAAGTCACACATCCTCCTTCTCTTTCACCCCCTCTTTAATCCCTACAGCCTTATCCCCCTTTCTGTCTAGCCCCATAGCCCCCATGCAGGGTTCCTCGCATCCTGAAGGGGTTTCCAGGGACACAACACTTCCCTCTCCCCCACCACACCCTTTCCTCTCCTTTTCTCCCTTCTCTTTCACGTAAGCACTTGTTTATTTATTAACCTGGCACTTACTATTGTCCACTCTTTTTACATAGTATGCTCAACACTGTTTTAACACTGTTTGTAATGCCTGCCTTTCAACTGTATGTTAATGTTGATCTTGTAACTTGATTGTAACTTGAACTAAACTCTTCCTCCTCTCCCCACCTCACTCCTCCCTCTCCTTTTCCCCCTTTTCTTTCATGTAAGCACTTGTTTACTTATTAACCAAGCACTTATTGTTGTCCACTCTTCTACCTATTATGCGCAACACTGTTGTAACACTGCTTGCAAATCCTTCCTTACAACTGTAATTTAATGTTGATCTTGCAACTTGAATGTTTAATGTCTAACTCGTATTGTACCCCTTCCCCCCAGGTCGCACCAGGAGACAAGCGACTTGCATCTCAGTGTGCCTTCCTGGTGAAACATTTCAATAAATAAATAAAATATTCTGGAACCTAATTAAGCTGGATAAGAGTGTTTTAGTAGGATAAAATTTATTGTGGATACTTTAGAAATTACTAATTGGAAAAATTTGCTCAAACATTCATGGACACATAATAGGTAATGCCACTAGAATTCTACTTGTGGATATTAACTATCACAAACCACATATTACCACTGAATCGTCTTATCTGCACTAACATCAGGCCATGCAGTGCTCTTCCGACCCTCCGATTCTCCTGTGAGAGTGATGCCTAGCATCATACTCCATCATTACTCAAGATATCCAGATACTTCTGTTATAATATCCTAAGTCATAACTAGTTGTAAAGCTTGGCATCATTTGGTGTCACTGTTTACAAATAGTAAACATGTACATTGTTATCTACGGGGGTATTAATGAGTCAGCAGGTGGCATTATACAGAAACAATGGTGTACATGCATGTACTTCCACAAGTAATTAAGTCAGTGAGCTCTAGTGGTTAGCTGGCATATTGCAAGAAGACAGGCGAGAGCACAGTGATGTTCACAACTATTCGTCATGGTTCATCAATCAAGATAGTGACTTGATATTAGAGATGTGTGAAGTCCATGAAATTCACTCTGTGAGGTAATTCACAGATTTTGCAGATTTCGTGGAGCAATTTCACCTCAAAACATGAAATTTCATCTGCGAATTTCATGCTTTGCCTGTGAATTTCACACTTTGAGGAGAAAAAATCTGGCACATGTGGCAAAAAACTCTGCACAAATCATATGAATTGAAGTTTTGATGGCCAGACAAAACTCCATGGATTCTGAAAAGTGTGAAGTTTTGGTGCTTCATGTGAAATTCTTTGATGAAGTTTAGCTTTGCAGCATCTCTACCTGACACATGGTACTAATATACTTTTATTATGGAGCCTTCTATGAATGCTACCTTATTGACACTTTATCCAGCCTTTGCCTTCCTCTACAATGGCAACTCAAGTGTACTGTATGACTGGGCAAAATTTATGGACATGGTTTCTACAAAAGTATCACAACATTCCACAGTTTCACAAATGCTCAACCTTGTTTACTGATATTATTTTAGAATATTTTTCTGCATGTAACTTGGCCAGCCTTTGAGCAAGAGAGTAGAGAGCTGACACACACAGCCTCTTTTTTTCCATATTGTTTTTTTCTCCTGGCCTTCAGCTCATTTCTCAGGGATATACACTGTTTGCAGTGATATACCCTTATGAGGCTGAACCCAGACATCCTTCAGTTGGTAACGGTGTTTTTCTCTCACATTTTTTCCCTCCCACCTCCCCTAGTGGGGGTGGTGTCTCTGTCAGCCTTGCACAGCCGCAGCTTCCCCTGCAGCAGATGCAAGCTCCCTGGTCCAACCACAATGGATGCTGTGTTGGTGGAACCTACTGCTAACCCTCCCTGACTGAAATACACTTTCAAGCACAGCTGTCTCAGCCATAGCCTACCTTCCAACATGACTTTCAGGGTTTGCTTCAATCTTGGGTTGTCAGGATGGCAACACAATGCTCTACTTCTGGGCCATGGAATTAATCTCAATGCTTAACATTTAGGGCCCATGAACCTAAGAAAAATGGTAAAATTCAGTTCTCTAGTTTTAAAATTATACTGGCTTAACATTCTGATGCTTGCATAATTGTGAAATGTAATTTTAAAATGTATTAAAGTTTGGAGGCTTGTAACCCAGTCATCTTTAAAGACAGAGCCTTGCAGATTGCTACAGTTCTTTATGGACTATGATAAAGTAATTGTGTCAGACTCAGGGCAATGTAGATCAATTCTTCCAAAATTCTGACAGAAATAACTGAAATCCCAATTTTGGTGAAATATTGTGAAATGTCATGGAAACAAAATTAGAATTGTACCAGACGTTTGCTGGCATAAGATACATTTTCCCAGCAATAGGTGTTGCATATTGCTTAAACATGCTATTCATAGTCTTCCTAATAATAGATTGTGACTTTTTCTGACCATCTGTGTAGTAATAAGCTGTCTTCCTTGTTTAATTTTACTTTGCTACATCTACCTTTATGCCTCCAAGTGGTGCAGTTGATTGCTGTGCACATGCTGAACTGTGAATTAAACAATGACTGTGCTTACACATATTGTACCTTAACATTGCTTCCAGCTGTTGAGTTTTTCTGGCACTGTAACAGCATATTTTAACTCAGCAAGTCTTATTAATGATGTTTCCATTTCTGCTGGCAGAAGGTGAACACATCCAAAGATATTACAGTGGAGTAGATTTTTTGTTTTAATCTTTTAAAGCCTTCACTGTATTCCAGTTTGTAAATCAGACATTTTCAAAGTGTAGCTTCATGGAAGGGGGTAGAGCATTCAATATAGTAAATGTGATATTGTGCTACAACATTGTATGCAGCTGTTGTGCCTGTTAAAAAAAAGAGTTCATCAAACCTTTGATCACACATTACAGACAGCACAGTAAACAGATACCACCAGTTCTTCACATGACATGCATGTCCACCTTTGATAAGAACCATTATAGTTCTATTATTGATAACAAGCGTGTTAATGTTATCATGTGTTTTTTCACATCCTGTATGAAAACTCAGACAAAATAAGCCAGGTGGAGGGGGATGATACGGGAAACAAAAAAGAGGAGCTGAAGTGTCAGGGCAGCCATGGTTATTTAGAAACAGCATAGTAGGACTCAGAACATCCACTTTGTCAAGAATGTTCATAGGCATCTTGCATGAGGTAGTCTTATTATTGATACAAAAGTGTTTTATGAGCTGGGGTTCACAAAAAGAAGAAACACAAACTGCTGGCTAATGAGTGTAATAAAACTGGGTCTGGTCATTTCTGTCTCTTGATTGGCTGAAACCATTACATTGCAGCATGTTGCTAACTTAGCTTAAAATGAGACCAGCAGTAAATAAACTGAAAATGAATAATTACTCCCGAATCATCACATTAATGAATTGCAAACACGTGCACCAAAAATGAGACAAAAAACAATTACTAAGTAGACAACCAGAACCATCCCTGCCATGAAAAACTCACAAAACAAATAACATTACTAACTAAACAATACAAAATATCAAAATATAGCAATGGGGTCACCCAAACACAGAAAGTAAACATAATGCAAAATGTCAAATAAATTCAAGCAAACCAAACATTCACAATCACAGAAATTATTTTTGAAAAACAAACATAGACCCAACTTTACTAAGACCACCAATAATTCTACATATAGAACCACTGTTCTAAATGCTGCAGAACTAACAAAATACCCAACTAAAACAATATCTTCCCACACCTTTATTTGAAAGCAGCATGAAACAGAAAAATAAATGCAAAATCACACATACCCTAAAAACACAAAGCTTTGTATGTGTTCATCTTTAACTCATCAGTGTGCCTCATCTGTACCTCACACCAGTGGAAAATGAACCAACCCCTATGTGGTCTTATGAGTTTGGGTCATGGTGGGCTGCAAATAAGAAATGAAGCTGAAAAGACAAAGAACCTCAGCACAAAAGCACTGAGGCAGGGGTAACCCAAAAAGGTTATTAGCAACAAAGACAAGTTTCAAAGAAATGCATGATCACACATACCTCCAAATGCAAAGCATCATGGGATGTATATGGAAATCACCACATAAATTTAGACTGCCTCTGCTTTTAGCAGGAGTGCATGGGGACAAAGAACCACTCACACAATCTGCAAAGGCTATGGACAGAAGAAGCAGACTTATTTTTTTGTCCTTCTTAGGACTCATCTGTGGACCTTGAACCAGCTCTTATGTGGTCTTATGAGTTTTAATCATGATGGGCCCTAAATAAGAAAGTAATTTAAAAAGACAAAGTACCTCAGCACAAAACCACTGAGGCAAGGGTTACCCAAAAAGGGCAATAGCAAAAAAGTCAAGGTTTAAACAAATAACAAATTGCACATACTCCCAAAATGCAAAGCATCATGGGGTACAAAAGGGGGGTTAAACTGGATAGATTTATATTGAAACTTTATGTATTTTAAATTGTAGTATATACTGTGTTCAGTGACTGTTGGTAAATTAATGCTGAGCATACTTACTTATGCAGCCTCTAGCCTTTAACTAATTAATACATTATACTGGGTAACCATACTATACCTTATTTAGGTATTATCCAATTTCTAGTTTCAGAACAAAATGTTTAATTATTACTTTGATCTGTTGTATTATTGTAGTGCTGTATGACTCTTTGTACATATTGTGGTTGCCTGTTTAACTAACTAATTAGTAGTACTAAATAGTAATACAATTCTTTATTTTTATATAGGATGTGTTGGTACAAACACATCATTAGGTCCAGAAGGTCCTATTTACAAGATGGTCCTGATTATCTAAAGATATTAAAACATAAAACATACATTGCACTGTAAGGTACAAGACATACAAATTGTAACATATGCAATACTTGGACTCAAAGTTCTGTTAAACTGTGGTGCAAAGATTTCATGATGTGTAATTATGAATATTTCTACAAGTAGATCATTCAACTTCATATTACCCATCACACATACATCGAGTTTTCAGTTCATGTTTTAATGCTCCAATAAAAAGTTTTGGATTTTTATTTACACTTTTAATAGAGTTATAAAGGGAATTTCATATAGACTTGAAAATTACTGTAAAGGTAATGTCTCCATGTTTATTTAAAGATTTTGTGGTTTTAAAGTTTCTCATATGGATATTTCTTAGATTATATTTATGTTCAAGTCTTCTCCATTTTTTTGTGCAAATAGATCCTGGGCAGGATTCACAAAGGGCTTGCACTTGGCACATCTCAGATGCCACAGCACAAATGATATGTGCTGAGTGCCAACAGTAGTATTCACAGAGGATGCATCAGGGGACACTCCTGGTGCATCCCCTCTGTGAATACTATATTTGCACCCAGCCCTGGATGTGCCAGTGCAACCCCAAGGTCAGGCAAGAGAAACTAATGGGACAGCACATCTTAAGATGGGCTGCACCCAATGTTGCCATTCAGAGCCAACAACATGCAAATGGAGACATTAGGCATGCAAGACACCATGGCGCTATTAGTATGTCATTATGGCCCAATTTGCATCTGCCACACAGGCGTGCACCTGGCAGAATGTGTTGGGTGCCTTGCAATGGCACAGGGACACTCACAAAGCCCCAGCAAGGCAAGTTGCACCCCCACCCATCCCCAGCCTAGTCACCAGCCATAAGGACACCCACAAAGGAGACTCGGTGGTCCAGTGGTTCCCTTTCCCTGCCCACAGCCCTGTTATGAATGCTAGACCTTGCAGTGGTATATCCTTGCACAAAGCACCCACCTCCCTGCCCACAGCCCAGTGTCAAAGTCACACCCTGCAGCGGTGGATCCTCATACAAAGCACCCCCCCATGCCAACATGCACACACCACTGATGGTTCTGCAAAAGTTTCCCCATCAGTTCAGCATCCCCCCACCCACCACCCACTCAGGCACCCTCTCTCCACCCTGCTCCCCCATCCCAACAGTTCCTGATGGTCAGCGGGCAGCACTACCCACCTGCATACCACCATGGATGCCTGCCAACAGAGCTGTATGAGAATGACAGCTACTATTCTGTATGTGGGTGGGTAGTGCAACCCGTTGACCATCAGAACATGTTGGGATGGGGGATCAGGGTGAGGAGATGGTGCCTGAGTGTGTGGGGGGCTGCTGGACTGATGGGGGGACTTTTGGAGCACCATCAGTGGGGAGGGGGTGCTTTGTATGAGGATCCACCCCCGCAGAGTGCGGCTTTGACGTGGGGATTTGGGCAAGGATGGGGGCAATTTGGACTGGCAATGTGGGCAGGTTGCCATGCTGCTGTCTGCAGTTTGGCAGCCTTCCTGTGGGTGGCCACTCATTTATGTCTACTTGATGTAGACTTATTTCTTGGAGGTGCATCTCCAGACTTGCTCCAAGGTTCCACCTCCATGATGGGTTGTGAATGGGGCTGTGTACCATATGCATGGGAATGCCCCCTGCACAACCCCTCCAGATGTGCTGCATATCATTTTGGGTGCTGTGTGGCAAATCTGTGATGCATTGGTGCATCAGGGATATGCCAGCACATTGTCCCCCTTCCTGAATCGCACCAGTGTGCAAGTCAGGGATGCACCGGCGGATCCCTACTGAGAATCCTGCCCCAAATGTTTAAAATGTAATGTTTAATAGATTTGGTTTTCCCAAATCAAGTTGTCTTTTAGTCTCAGGGGTCACTGACCCAAGTGTGCTATATGGATCACAGTGATGTGTTCTGTAATCACGTCTCATGATAAACCTTGCTAAATGATTATATATCACATCAATCCTTTTCAACAAAACTTTACTTGCAAGTCCATACACATGGCTTTTGTAATCCAGAATGGGCACAAGTTTTTGATTAATTATTGTAGTTCTCATACGTTTGTCAATACAATAACTTGAGCTTCTAAATGTCCTCATATCTATTTATCCTTCCCAATATGTTTTTAATATGAAAATCAAATTTCAAACTTTCATCTATCCAGACACCCAGCAACCTGTATTTGTTTACTCATGCTAATATTTCCTTTTTATTTGTTTTTATTGTAATCTTTTGTTTTTTTATTTCCATTTTCATGTTTGCTTGCACGCATGTGCAAGAAACATAGTGCCATCATTGGAGATTTCGGAGGTGTGTCACCTCCTCCTCCAATTCAGTCATTTTGTTGGCAGGCATGGCCCCTATAAGCCAATGCATGCTGGAGCTGTCTATGACAAGCTCCAAAATGCAGTGGCATTTAGTTCAAAGGGGGAGCTACGCTTCAGTGAGCAGCGATAAGATATCGCCTGCTCGTACGCAACTCCCCACACCCACACGCCTGCGCCCACGCAGGCGAGCACCTTCGCGCACGCACACACTGTATAGCCGACGGGGTCCCCAATCCTGTCAGCTGTGCTGCGTTCCTCCTCCTCCCCCAAAGCCTTCCAAAATGCCATGCTGGGTGACCACCCAGCGTGGCAACTAATAATATAGCCGACAGGGTGCCAATCCCCATCAGCTCCACTGTCCTCACCCACCCAAGTAGTAAGTGCCATGCTGGGGCCCACCCCAGGCGTGGCAATAAATCATAGGCCAGACGGGGGTGCCCCAATCCCCCGTTGGATGGGCGCCCAACCGTCCTTGTGCCATGCTGGAGCCCACCCCAGTGTGGCAAATGTCCCATCATCCTTTTTGTTGTTTTTACCTGTAAAGAAAAAACGGTCCCATGTAGTCTCCTGGCCCCCCTCCCACAACCGCACCCACCCATGCGCACCCTGCCTCCCCACACCCCCATACTTATCTCTGGACCTCGAGCGATGATCTTGGTGGACGGGAACACGTCTGCACTCTTCAAAGCCGGCCGCAAACTGAGAAATGCGGTAAGCTGTACAATGGGCTAGATAGGGGTTTTCAGCTTTGTTGCATGTCTCAGGCATTTTTGAATTTTACACAAATTTTCAACATAGGGTTTTGGGACCCTTCTCATGAATGATGTCACTGTCATGGCGTATTCAGACCCAAGGGTGATTTCGCAGTCACTGCACGGTCACTGCGTGAAATCGCCCTTTGAGCCTGAATAACACCATGACAGTGACATCATTCGAGAAAGGTTCACTCCATGATGGTGATCATAAAGTCAAAAATGACTGTTCTGGCGTCGTTCTTGCAGTTCCTCGCAGGCTCATAAGTTCACGAATTTTCAATATTTTCACTCCAGATTTTCAACATTGCCATGTTACCACACCTTTTTATGAGTAGTACAGCTGTCATTTTTCACATCTCACCCAAAATGTGTTTCCGCCCATGTAGCACAGAGTGGTGCAGTCGGTGTGTGAAATCAATGTACGGGACAAATTAAGAAAATCACAGTGACACTGTTCATGAGCAGAGGTCTTAAAATGGCTATGTTGAAAATTTGGTGAAAGAATTCTTAAAAATTACTGTTTTACGAGTGTGCATTGCGCAGTTCCTACGCACGCTCGTAAGGTCACGAATTTTCAATATTTTCACTCCAGATTTTCAACATTGCCATTTTACCACACCTTCTTATGAGTAGTACAGCCCCCATTTTTCACATCTCACCCAAAACGTGTTTCCACCCATGTAGCGCACAATGGCGCAGTCGGTGTGTGAGATCAATGTACAGGAAAAATTAAGAAAATCACAGTGACACTGTTCATAAGGTGAGGTGTTAAAATGGCTATGTTGAAAATTTGGTGAAAAAATTCCATAAAATTACTGTTTTTCGAGCGTGCGTTGTACAGTTCCTATGCATGCTCGTAAGTTCGCGAATTTTCAATATTTTCACTCCAGATTTCCAACATTGCCATTTTGCCACACCTTCTTATGAGCAGTACAGCTGTCATTTTTCACATTTCACCCAAAATGTGTTTCCGCCCATGTAGCGCTCAATGGCGCAGTCGGTGTGCAAAATCAATATACAGGATAAATTAAGAAAATCACAGTGGCACTGTTCATGAGCAAAGGTCTTAAAATGGCTATGTTGAACATTTGGTGAAAAAATTCCAAAAAATGACTGTTTTACGAGCGTGCGTTGTACAGTTCCTATGCATGCTCGTAAGTTCACGAATTTTCAATATTTTCACTCCAGATTTCTAACATTGTCATTTTACCACACCTTCTTATGAGTAGTACAGCTGTCATTTTTCACATCTCACCCAAAATGTGTTTCTGCCCATGTAGCGCACAACGGCGCAGTCGGTGTGCGAAATCAGTGTATGGGACAAATTAAGAAAATCACAGTGACACTGTTCATGAGCAGAGGTCTTAAATGCATGCTCTGAGTTTGCAAATTTAATATTTTCACTCCAGATTTTCAACATTGCCATTTTATTACACTTCCTTATGAACAGTACAGCTGCAATTTTTCATATATCGCCCAAAATGTGTTTTCGCACATGTAGCGCACAATGGTGCTGTTGGTGTGTGAAAGCAATGTTTATGACAGATTAAGAAAATCACAGTTACACTGTTCATGAGCAGAGGTCTTAAAATGGCTATGTTGAAAATTTGGTGACAAAAGTCCATAAAATGACTGTGTTATGAGTGAGCATTGCGCAGTTTCCACGCACCCTCGTTAGTTCATGACTTTGTAATATTTTCAGTCCAGATTTTCACCAGTGACATTTTTCCACACTTCCTTATGAACAGTACAGCTGTCATTTTTCACAACATGGCTGAAGTGTGTTTTCACACTTTCAGCGCAGAGATGCGTGGTCGCTGTGGGAAATCATTGTTCGGCACAGATAAAGAAAATCACAGTGACACTGTTCATGATCGGAGGCACCAAAATGCCTGAGTTGACAATCTGCTGTAAAAAATCCCCAACCTAATTATATTACGGGTGTGCGTTGCACAGTTTCTATGTACGCTTCGTGACTTCACCATTTTTTTTAATATTTTTACTACAGATTTGCAACATTGCCATTTTTTACACCTCCCCATGAACAGTACAGCTGTCATTTTTTACATCCTGTTCGGAATGTTTTTGCACCTGTGGTGCTAAATGCCGTAGTCACTGTGCATAAGCAGCTTTCGGCTAACAAACTGATATTCCCCCTGTTCATGAGGTGGGGTCACAAAAAAAACATGTTGAAAATTTGGAGTGAAAATACCAACGAATGCCTGAGGTATTAGGGTTTCCAACCGTAATGCCCAACCCTGTAGAGAATGACAGGCATCAGGGGTGTGACTTGGGATTCTTGCCTGTAATGTTCATACCATTCCACACCCTGCAGTCAGTGAGAGGCATCGAGGTATGCCTTGGACTCTTCGGCCCCAAACTTCACTCCATTCTCCTATATCACACCCATCTCACCATATTTCCTAATGAAATGGGGTGCGCATAAGGGCCAAAGACCCCAAGGAACACCGTGACACTTGTCAGTGTCTGCAGGGTGGGGTGTGGTGAAATGGCATGGCCGTTATGCCTGACGACCCAAACACACCCCCCAATGCCTGTCACTCTCTGCAGGGTGGTGGTGGGGTTGGCTTCAGTTCAATACTTCATTGCCATTCCTATTACGCAACTCTGTAACTTCTACACTACCACTGCCAATGCCAGCAAGCAAACATTCGGCATTGACAAATGCTTGTTCTTTTTGGCACAGTTAAAGACCATAATCTTTGCTTGCTTTTTTTACAATTCAGTACTAATCTGGATTTTCTGAGCCAAGTCTCTAGCCTTGAAAAATCACTTTGTAGCTTTGATTCCATTTCTTCAATATCATTTCCATTTGCTACAAGAACTATATCATCTGCATACAGTCTTATTTTGGGAACAGTAACCACATCAGCCAAATGGTTTATGTAAATCAAAAATAAGGTGGGCCCCAAAATGGAGCCCTGGGGAACATCCCTTGGGACCGATGCTTTATTGGATAGATATTTTCCTACTTGAACCTGTTGAACTCTATAATTTAGATAAGATTTAAACCAACCATAGGTGTCTTCAGCTAACCCAGTATCTAACAAATACACTAGCAAAAGCCTGTGGTCCACTGTATTGTACGCCTTTGGCAAGTCCACGGACACTGCACCCACCACCGATATTTTTAGGTTAACTAGGTATGTTAGCTGCAATCTATCAAGGCATATCTTTATTTTTAGTTCTCACTGCAGACATAGCTTTTTTAGAATTGATCAGTTATATTCTCAGTTAATTCAATGTTTTATTGTTGCTGGTACTAATATTTAAATATCAATTCTCCTTATTAGCAAGGTGTTGCCTTATTCATAGGTTCTGTATAGGAATGGGGTAAAGAGGGAAGACAGTAAGTTGTGGCAGCTGTGGGGCACTGTTCTCTAGGGATATGCTGTGGAGGAGGAGGAGGAGACACTGTACCATCTATAAGACCTTGGCTGAGCTCCAAGCTCAGCTGGTGACAGTAAAAGTAGATACAGTTCATCTGCATCACCAGCTCAGCTAGAGCCAACCCCACTTCCCAGGAAAACCACTGATCCAGAGGGTGGAGAGTGGTTGGGAGGAGGAGTTGGAACAGTGGCAGGGTTAGCCATAGGGAATGTTGTCCAGCTCTGCACAATCCGTACAGTAAACCACTTTGCACCCCTACAGTAGGCTCAGGCACCTGATTCCAGTGGAGGAGGGGACTCTGAATCAGTTCAAAGAAAGGGACCGGACAAGTGATGGCAACTGGGAGGACAAACAAGGGCAAATCAACCAGGAGAGTCTTAGTGGTTGGGGACTCAATGATTAGGGCAGTAGACAGGGTGGTGGGAGTGGGGTTGAATGTAAATGGGATGGCCAGGTGCCTTCCTAGTGCATCAGACCTCCAGTATTTAGACAGGATAGGAAGGATGATGGAGAAAGAGGTGGAGCAGTGGGTGCGGATACACCTGGGTACCAGTAATCTGGTGAACCAGTTGGTGGATATGGTAAAGCAGAAATGCCATAGACTGGGGGACAGATTGATGGCACACTCAGCTTCTCTGGCGTTTTACAAGGTTCTCCCCTTGTGGTTCAAGGACGGGGAAGGAGGCTTGAATAAGGAGGGGTGAGATAGAGGAGTTTAATGGGTGACTTAAGGGATAGTGTCAGGAGAAGGTTTATCACTTTGGGGGATTGGTGGGGACTTCAGGGATAAGAGATTCTTCAAGGGTGATGAACTCCACCTGACAAGAGACATAACTAGTGTGCTGAGACAGAAGTTTGACATCTATATTATACAGTTTATTTATTTATTTTTTTATTCCTTGTGTTTATGCCCCTTCTGCAGCTCACCAGTGGGGGCATCCAGCCACCAGCCCCCACCGACCTGAAGGACATCAGGCTCACTCAATACATGGGGGTCTGGTATGGCTGTTCCAGCCCATTGGAGGGTCTCCCTTCCCTCTCCATTGCGGACTGGACCAGAGACCTGACGTGATTCCACAACAGTCCTCCAGGTCAGCAGGGGCATGGCCATCAAGCTGCACAGTGGCACCCAGCCTATTTCCTCCAATTAAGTCCTCTGGAGCCGGCAGTGCAATGACACACAACACATATGTAGACGTCTTGCTGTGCTTCACCCCATTGTTGGTGCCATGCCTGTGGCACGCCCAGTCATCACCAGTGGACGCTCAAGCATGATGGATCTCCCAGACCCACCCCAGAGGGAGGAGAGCAGTACTGGGATGCTCAATCCACCCTCTTCCCTTCCAACCCCCAGTGGCCTGAGTCCATTCCCAAACCTGGGTCACCGGTGTGGCATGAGGTGTGGCATCCAGCGCCTCAACCCTCAGTACCACCAGGCTGGCTATATTGTCCAGTTTAACTCACTGTGGGGGAGACTGAGACTTGGGGAATGACTTTGATAGAAGAGAGGAAGGGGAACTTAGGTAGTACTCTTCCATATCTTGTGGGTTGTAGCATTACAGCAGGTAACAATAGGGTTGTAGTGGGCTAGCAGAAGGGACAAGAGAGAGGGGAACACAACGTATTCAATTACCAAAAAAAAAAAAATAACAAGAAACTAAGAATACCAGGGAAAAATAAGAGAGAAAGAAAGGAAGAAAGCAATAGGATCCAGAAGCTGAATGGAATGGGGTCTGCCTTAATGCCAGGAGCCTGGGTAAAAAGATGAGTACACTCTAGGCAATGATGGTAGACACTGAGATGGCCCTTGTGGCCATCACAGAAACTTGGGCTTAGAAAATAACAACTGGGACCTGACAGTCCCTGGGTACACAATGTTCATAAAGTATAGAGGAAATAGTAGAGGGGGACGTGTAGCCCATTATTTCAGGGATGGCATTCAGGATGTGGAAGATGGGTGCACCAGGAGTAGTAATGGGGAGACAAGAATCACTGTGGGTGCAGCTCACAGCAACCTCAGGCAAGAAACATTGGTTGGGGATGATCTCTACAAAATCAGGGCATGGTGAAGTCAGGGACAGGGAGCCTGGGGATGAACTAGAAGGGAGAGTGGCAAAGGGGGTTCTACTGGTAGACGGTGATCTGAACCTACCGGATATAGATAAGTATGTTCTAGTGACTAGAAGCATCAGACATCAAGTCTTGCTGGATACATTTCTGGACTGTCTACTGGCACAGCTAGTTAAGGAGACCAGCAGGCAGGTTGGCATTCTCGTTATGGTGCTCACTAACTCAGAGGTGATAGGAACTGTGAGAGTAAGGGAGTCACTAGAGAACAGTGACCACAACTCTGTTAGGTTTTAACTGGCCTTTGGGACCAGACAACCCCAATCAAGAGCGGAGTTCCTTGATTTCTGAAGGGAATACTTTTATTTTGTTTTATTTATTTATTTAGAACAGGTCGGAATTACAAACCTTTGAGTCAGAGACTCCTTTGCAAGTGTTCTAAGTCATGGTATCGAAGACAGTATGAAAGGTAATACATCATAGGATTAAAACAATACCTCAAATACTAATCAATTAACAAAGTTGTAGCACAGGGTAGTCATAGTATGTCCACACAGGATACAATTGTCAATAATAGTTGTAGACAGCAGTAAAATACACACAGGAATACACAGTGTAAATAAGTTGCCCAGGGTCAGACTGAGCAAGGTGTAAAACAAAGATTAATAAAAGTAGTTTAGAGGAGCAGAACTCACCAATTTGTGCAATAAAATAATAAGGAGTGTTTGGTGAGAGAGAGTTACAGAATCAGAGGCACAGTCAGAGAAGACATTGTTCTAAAGAAAAAGACAGACAGGAGGAGAGGAGTAGTTCTTTGAGTGTGGCTTTGAAGGGGCCAAGTTTAGGTTCTGCACAGATGTCAGTGGGCAGTTCATTTAGCCAGAAGTAGAAGGCATGCTGACCCAGTGATGTCCTGGATCTTCGTGTAGCACAGAGCACTAGGGCAGGTTGTATAAGGCTAATGAGAACAGGGAGCAGGAGGCCGCAGGTGACCTTTTTGGCTGTGAAACAGGTTTGGTATTTTGGCTCCCATCAAAATTAGGCCAGTTGGTGATCTGATAGAGGTTGCATGGTCACACGTGTGGGTCCATCTGTCACACCCTCTTACAAGCCTGCAGGCTCTATTCATGGTGACTTTGATCCTGTGGAGAGCAGAGTGGTTGGCAGACCCATAGCAGACAATTCTGTAGTCTACCAAGGAGAGGACAGAGGAGGTTATGGCCATGAGGAGTGCCTCAAGAGGCAGACACTGTTTATGCCTACAGAGAAGGCCAAGTCTGCTATTTATGGCTGAGCTAAGGTGGTGGATGTGGTCACAATAAGTAAGTGAGGAATCGAGGGTGATCCCCAGACATTTAAAGGAGGATAGTTGTTCTAGAAGGAAGTGCTTTCATTTCAGGATGCGGAGGGATGTTTTCCTCCATTTATTTTGGCAATGTGCAAAGACCATAACCTTGTTATATAGACAGGGTAGAGAAGGTTCAGAGGAGGGCAACAAAGATGGTGCATGGATTGCATCACAAGTCCTATGAGGACAGGTTGAAGGCACTGAACATGTACTCCCTGGAGGAGAGGAGGGAAGAGAGGGGATATGATAGAGACATACAAGTATCTTACAGGGAGGAACAGGGTGCAGGAATGCACTATTTTTAAGCGAAAAAGATGTTCCAGGACTAGAGGTCATGGGATGAAGTTGGAGGGAGGACGATTCAGAGGAAACGTGAGGAAGAATTTCTTCACAGAACGGGTGGTGGACAAGTGGAACACCCTGCCAGAGGAAGTGGTGGGGGCTGAAACAATCACGGGATTTAAGAATGCATGGGATAGACATAAAGGAATTCTGGAGGTCAGGGGTAAGGGGCAACAGACTTCCTGGAAAACATAAACTGAACTTACAAACTTAAATGGGCAGACTGGGTGGGCCATAGGCCCTTTTCTGCCGACACTGTCTATGTATCTATGTATGTATCTATGTTTTTTTTTTCCCAATTTAAGACCAGATTATGTTCAGTGAACCAGACTTCAGACTCAGTGAACATGGTCTGGAGGGCATTTTGAAGAGGCAGAAGGTCAGGGTGACTGCAGTAAAGTACTGCATCATCTACATACAGTAGCAGTTGACCAATACTGGCATTGTGAACAGAGTTCAGGAAAAGGCTATAAAGTAGCATGCCCAAAACTGACCCTTGGGAAATACCGGAGTGGACAGGCAATCAGGAAGACAGGGTGGTGTTTAATTTGACTCTTTGGGATCTTCCACTGAGGCAGTTTTCAAACCAAGCGATGGCATCAGGAATTAGGCCCAGGGAGGGTAGAGACTCTAGCAGGAGGGCATGATTTACTATACTGAATGCCTTAGTCAGGTCTTTGTATACAGACCCTACTAGGTGGCCACGTCCCAGAGCTTTGTAGATCAAAGTGGTGAACTCTAGAAGGGCAGTGGTTGTGATGTTGCCCTTTCTGAAGCCATGCTGCTTCCTGCATAGGAGGCCATGTTTAGACAGGTTCTTGATAAGTTGGTCTGAGACAAACCTTTCAAGTGCCTCGTTGGGAGGGGGAGTAGAGATAGGTCGGTAGTTGTTAAGAGAGGTACGGTTACCCCCTTTATGGATGGGAGTGATAATAGCCCATTTCCAAAGGAAGGAGAATTGGCAGAGACAAAGGGAGAGGTACAGAATATTGGTGAGAGGGATAAGGACAACATCCAGTGCCAGGTGAAGGAGTTTTAGATCCAAGGAGTCACCGCTATATCTTATTTTAACCAGCATTCTTGATAAATAGGACCTAGCCTCATGGGAAGAGGCAGTCCTGAACCTGAAAGGGGGAACATTAGTCAGAGGAGGTGGGTGAATAGCGTGTGTGGTAGGGTCGAAGAAATTAGGAGGGACTACACTACTGAAGTCTATGAATGTGATGTTAAGGATGTTAGCTATCATTAGGGGGGCCTGGAAAAGGGCTCCATTAACAATGAGTTGCAAGGGTGGAGGGGACATAGTTTTGCTGTTGATTTCTTTTAGGTTGTTCCAGAATTTTGAGCCTGAGCCCCACATGGCTGAGAGTGTTTCCTGGTAGTGAGTAGCCTTAGCTTTTCAAATTTCCCAAGTGCATTTATTTCTGTCCACCCTGTACTGTTGCCTGTCAGCAGGTAGACCAGAATTGAGGGCCTTATGCCAAAGGTTATCCCAGTGACACATTAGGTCCAGAAGGGCCTGTGTGATCCAAGGTGTATTAGGACCTTTGACAACCTGTTTAGTGACTGGAGCAAAGCGGTCACAGGCAGCGTTGAAAGCGGAAATGAAATGGGATAGGGTGGTGTCCTCAGACCGGTGTCAATGGGAGACCAATCACAGTTTCTGAGGAAGTATTTGAATTGCTGAAGGGATCCCTTTTTTAGTTGATGCTAGTAAATAAGTTTGGGGGAGACTTACTGGCCTTACTGTACCACATGCATAGTAAGGGGGAGTGATCACTTAGGGCGCCCGGGAGTACAGTGACCTTAGAGAGTCTGCCTGGGCGATTTGTGAGTATAAGGTCCAGCAGCATGGATGTTCCTGTTTTAAGAGTCAACCACGTGGGGAAGATACTACTTGGGTAATGTTCATAGCTGTTATAGCATCCTTACAAGGGTGAGCCATGGGTGACCGCCAATTGATGTTAAAATCCCCCATAGTCAAGATCTCAGCTTTATCTGGCAGCTAGGATAGACAGACAGTAACAGCACTGAAGGCCAGTTTCTGGTTCCGGGATGGAATATATATACTGTCACGATATGAAGGGACTTCCCGGAGTTTCCAACCTGAATTTTAACTATCAGGGCCTGCACTTCATAGGAGGGTGGGGAGATAAAGATTTTGACCCTTGGAGGGAGTCGCGTAAATAGAGCTCATAGATGCCTCCCCTCGATGCCAGTCTGTCCTCCCTGAAGATGGTATAGCCACTAATAGCCACCATGGAGTCAGGTGTTTTGGGGTTAAGCCAGGATTCTGCGATTGCCAGGATGTCTGGGCTATGCTGGGCCATCCAGCCTTGCAGTATGTCATGCTTTTTGAGCAAGCTGCAGATGTTTATGGATGCTAGAAGGAGACCCTCAGCATGATGCCAAGAGGCAGAGGGTAGGTAGGTCAGACCAGGGTTAGGGTGGACATTACCGGATAGAAGCCGGAGAAGTAGGGCATGATGGAGGAAGGCAGCTTTAATCAGGCTCAAACAGGTGGCAGGGATGGTGTAGCCGCGAGGTTTGTGAGAGTCTAGAGGGATTGGAAAGCCCAGATGAGTGGGGGCTAATAAAGATGTCACTCAGAGAGAGGGGGGTGGTTGGGGAAAGTAGTCAGCCCATGAGGTTGAGAGATGTCCTGGGAGTAGGCACTACTAGTCCCTTTGAAGTGAATGTTAAGATGGGTAGGGACTGGTGGGGCCAGAGGCTCCGTATAGGGGCTGGGGTGGAAGGGGGGGAAGATGAGGAGTAGTAGGCAGCTAATTCCTACCAAGTTCCAATGGCGGATCATAATTAAGCAGGTTAAAGTTTGGAGTGGGATCTGAGGGGAGATACCTGGTGACAATGTTGATCAGGGTTAGGACTGGAAGAAAAGGGACAGAGCTGACAGGCTATCACCTCTGGAGCAGATGGTCAAGGTTTATATTCCAGGGTCAGGCAAGAGTGAGAGGAGTAGCAAGAATGGGCAGGAAAGAGAGTAGGGAGGGATAAGGTACAGGAAAGAGGTGGGGTGGGGGAGGAGGGAACAAAAACAAACTAATTACAAAAATATGGGCTCAGGACTGACTCCCTAGTGCCCAGCAGGTATAGTCTGCTAAGGGAGAAATGGAGGCTTAGAATATTGGGTCACATGACCAGATGACCTCAATAAACAGAGGGACGGCCTTGTGTGGGAGAGTGGGTGGGGTGGGCGAGGCAGTCAACGGGAAGCCTCAATGGGAAAAACACCCCTGCAAAGAGTCCCTTCAGAGATGGTGAAGCTCTTTATCTGTCGGGCAGTTCCTGCTGTCCACTCTCCTGATGCTCTCTCAAGCTGCTGTGTGGTGTGGAACGGGGGTGTTCCAGCAGTGGGCCTGGTAGTAGAGAGAAACAAAGGGTGGGGATCAGTTAACCTGATCCCAGTGGGAAAACTGATACAATGGGACCTTTCCTGCGCCTCACTGCCCATGCATAAAGCGTAGCAGGGGGTCCAGAGAAAGAATAGGGAAATTCAGAGGATTAAAGCAAAAAACAGTGAGTTCAAATGCTAGCAAAATCACAGATTAATATGTAGCTAAGAACACCCCACTCACAGTATAATCCAAATTCTCCAAATGCCCTCAGAAAAGCAGTTCAGCGTGGAGATCCTTCCATAAGTTAAGGTAATCCCACAAAACCCACAGTTTCTGCATACATTCTCCAGTGCCTACATGTAAAAACCCATTTCCACCCTCTGCCGATTAAGGTGTCCATTGGAAACACAGAGTAAATGTCTGTTAAACACCCCAGCAGACAGTCCCTTCAAAGATGGTGTGGCTCTTTACCTGTTGGGCTGTTCCTGCTGTATGCTCTCATGATGCTCTGTCAAGCTGCTTTGTGGTGTGGAAGGGAAGGGGTTCCTCCAGTTGGCCTGTTGGGCCATTCCTGCTGTATGCTCTCCCAACACTCTCTCGAGCTGCTGTGTGGTGTGGAGGGGGGGTTCAAGCAGTGGGCCTGTCAGGCTATTTCTGCTGTCTGCTCTCCCAATGCTCTCTTGAGCTGCTGTGTGGTGTGGAGGGGGGTTCCAGCAATGGGCCTGTCGGGCCATTCCTGCTGTCCACTGTCCTGATGCTCTCTTGAGCTGCTGTGTGGTATGGAAGAAGGGGATTTCCAGCAGTGGGCCTGTCGGGCCGTTCCTGCTGTCTGCTCTCCTGACACTCTCTCGAGCTGCTGTGTGGTGAGCATGGGAAGGGGGTTTCCAGCAGTGGGCCTGTTGGGCCATTCTTTCTGTCTGTTCTCACAATGCTCTCATAAGCTGCTGTGTGGTGTGGAAGGAGGGGGTACCAGCAGTGAGCCTGTCAGGCTGTTCCTGTTGTTCACTCTCCCAATACTTTCTTGAGCTGCTGTGTGGTATGGAAGGGGGATTCCAAGAGTGGGCTTCTCAAGTCATTCCTGCTGTCAGCTTTCCTGACGCTCTCTCAAACTGCTGTGATTGTGGAAAGGGGGGGTTTCCAGCAGTGGACCTGTCTGGCCATTCCTGCTGTCCACTCTCCTGAGGCTCTCTCAAGCTGCTTCAACAGAGCGAGGGGGTTCATCCAACAAAAGTCAGGATAGAAAGCATAGGATGAGTGGAAGAGAGATAGAGGCAATAAAGGGGGCTATTCTCAGGGCATCTACTGTATGACCTACATGACAATGGTAACCAAAAGTAACAAGTTCAAGAGACTATTATGGTTCTCGATAAGGGACCAGGAAGCAGTGAAGGCCAAAAAATGCATTCAGCAGGAACAAAGAAAAGCAGGGGAGGAAGAATGTGGAGAATTCATACAGAGAAACAAGGAGGCAAAAAGGGCAGTTATGGAGGCAAAAAACAGACACTGAACTGCTTATCGCAAAAGGGGCCAAGAGTGAAGATGTCTTGACAAAAGAAGATAGTGGGCCCTTGTCAGAGCGGGGAATCAAAGCTGTCATAAAGGGATTCCTAGAGCTGAGGCAGCAAGTATTTACATGCAGAATGGTCAGGAAAGGGCTAGCAGGCCTGAATGGGATGCATCCAAGAGTGTTTGGGGAACTTACTGCGAAACTGGCTGAATCCCTACTAGGACTATTCAATAGCTCATTACAGATGGGGTACTTTCAAAGGACTTGAGGTAGCAGACATAGTTCCAGTTCATAAGAAGGGGGATGAGAAACAAACAAGGAACAGTACCCCATCATATGAGTGCTACCAGAATAGCGCCACACTGTATGGCGCTAGTCTGGTAAGTGCTCACACAGACAATGACTAGGGATTTACAGCACACACTGTAAGCATTCTCCTGGTCACTGTCCTTGATCCTGTAGACAAGATAAAAGTACAAGGAGCCAGGAGTCTGGCTGAGCTGCTCCCATGGTGTTGAGGGCTGGGGCATTGAGTAGCTCGGCCAGCAGTGAAGACCAGGATTCTAATCCTGGTCTCTGACCATTTTAGCACACCTCAGGACTTACAATATTTTTTTACATGGGGCCATAATGGCCCCATGATTTTTAACTTTCAGAGTCACTGGTAAAAGAGAACATCATGAGCTAGCTGGAGAGCAATGGTCTCCAAGATAATAAACTGCATGAGCTCATGGCAGTGAGGTCTTGTCAGACTAACCTGATGGTTTTCTTTCAGTGGCTGATGAGGGCATTGGATAGGGGCCATGCCATGGATTTACTGTACTTTGACTTCAGCAAGGCTTTCTCTCGGTGCTCTGGAGATGATAGTTGAAGAAGATGGAGGATCTGGGTGTGTCTCTTGGGATCTCTGAGGTACAGGACTAGTGTATCACATTATATACCTATGATAATTACTATGGTTACTGTAAGATAGAAACATTTCTAGTTACAGAGATGAGCCCTATTGGCTAAATTAGAGGAGGCTCCACGGTCCAAGATAACATTATACAATTTTGTAGTAGTCATCAGTTTAAGAAACGAAAGAGTTCTTATACAGAGTCTTACATAACTCAATGCAGTGGTACAAATCACCAAAAGGTGGCAATGCCGACTTACATATCATAATTATTCCAAGGACACAGGTGCCTTGGCATCTTACAAGTAAGAAATACACAGAAAATACATAGGAAAATATATGTATTAGCAAGCAAAGTGTATTACAACAATATGTGTACATATCCTGACATCTACCGTTGTACGGTAGATGCCCTTAGCCCTATATGTTAGTATACATATGCTTAACCACTAGCTGTCTACAGTGTACCTCTGAGGGTGTCAGTTAGGGTGCAGGAACCTTGTGTAACATTCTCCCCTTGTTGCCTCCAAGGGAAACACAAGCAATATAGGGAAAGGCCAAAGAGCAGTGGTCATTTAAAAACCCAACGCTCGAGCTTTGTAAAGGAACTCGAGCTGCTCACGGTGTTGGCTCAGTGTGCACCTTAGGCAGCAGAGCATAATAATCAAAACAAATATCAAAAATGCTTGTATAATAACAAAACCTTTAAAAGTAATTTCTAACCAGGTGTTAGTCTATGTGTCATTCATGTTACCATCATTAATCAATGAGAGGATAGCTTCATTGGCTTTGGTCGTATTATTGCTGATGTGGATGAGGTGTGTGTCTTTCCTGTCTAAAAAGGATTTTACTGTAAGTGTGAATGGGTCTATGTGAACATTAAAATATGATAACTATTCAGACAGTGTGAGCAGATAATCGGGGTTACCATCAATGATGTCTGCATCGATGAGGGGGACGGGGGTTATGACGGTATGTCCAATCACAGTCTTCTGGTGGGGGACAAAACAAAAATTGGGGTTATCAATAACACATGTCACAGATCCATAAGTATAGCTTTTAAAGTTAGTTACCACACAATACTCCCCATCAGAATTATACTGAGAGCGAACAGTAGGGAGTCTCCACTTTTGCAACTGGACAGGGCAGGTGTAGGACGTCTTTGAAATCCATGTTTACAGGCGATGAAACTCCTCACGATATGATTGGTAGAGCTTATCCAGAGCCAAAGTCAAATCTGAGAAATCCATGCCACTCTTGGTGATGTCATCATCCATGGTAAAAATCCAGTCAATGCTATCTGGAGAATAACCACAAACAGGATGAATAACATCAAATACATCACATCGGCACAAGTAAATGTATTGCTTCTTTGCACAGCAGTCTGTGTGTGGAGCCACCCAGGCATCCAGGAAAGGATGGAAAACCAGTAGAGGCAGTAGATCCAGGCGTTCTCTGTAGCTGTCTTTGTCCAAATGCCCAATGGAGTGTACCAGTGCAAGCTTGTCGAACAAGACTGTAGTGGGATCAAAATGTGGTAAAGAAACAGTAAAAGAAATAAACATACTACCTCTTATGGAACATTTCTTAGTAGTGAAACAAGGACCAGTGTTAGGGTGTCTGATCACAAACCCCAAGTTCCTAGCTGTGGAGAGAGGAATGGTTAGAGTTTGTTGCATACACATAGCAATACACCTAGAGGTTTTACGTCATGGACAATACCATTTGGAAATGCATCTGTCCTGTATGATAGCAGGGATCCTTCCAGATTCTAGATCACGGAAGAGATTGTTGATGGTAGTGATAATGTATGAGCCATAGGCAGAGCAGAGGATTTCTCTAGCAATATATTGTTTATCTGCTTCTTTGTTGTTTTGTTGAATGAGTGCGTTAATCTTGTCTTTTGAATCAGTGAATGCCTTAGCAATGTTGTGCATGTTGTATATTGTGCATCTTTCTTCCTGACTAAGGCCATCCACACCATGTAATAATGGGGGTAGTATATTGTTAACCAGACCAGTGGAGAACTTGGCAGAATGAGAGTTGAGAGCAGCAATATCTGCTTTATTCCAAATAGACATAGCCATACCAAAAAGGCCTGTGACAGTACCTGTTGCATCTGTGACATCAGAACTGTTAACTTCATGTGTCTTTCGTTTATGACTTTGATCATCAGGAGTGGGTTTCCTCCTGAAGTTGCCTCTATGTTCAGTAGAATGGACCCCAGCAATAGGGTCCTGAGTATGAATCTAAAATGCAGCTACACTATCAAGCAATAATGAACTATAAAATGCTGATGTATTAGTGTTGTGACACATACCAAATTCTTTCATATTCCAGTAAGATTAAACAAAATAGGTATATACATAAACTGTAAGTTATTAATCAATGAAGCTGGGAGGGCAGTAGCTGCTAGACCACTACGGGGACCAGGGGTGTGCTTTGGGCATTCCAAAAACTGTTTATCAGTGGGTGGTAACACAGAAAGATACATGGCTGCAGAAGCCATGTGGTGTACAGCACTAAATTTTCGAGCAGAATCCTTAGACAAAGAATTACAATAGAAAGAATCAATTAAGGCAGTAATGTTGTACAAACCAGAATGTCTTAATGCAGTTTGTAATAAGGACAGAGAACGATTTGGGGATAATTTAGCATTGAGCCAACCCTGGACAGCTCCTTCGGAGAGTTTGGCCACTGGGATCATTTATCCTTGCGATGTGGTTTGCCACTCAATTTGTAGGGTAGATTTATCAGGAGCAACAACCGAGGCAGTGAGGTAAGCATCGGAACCTTCCTGGACAGTAATCAGACTATCAGGTATATTGACGGGTACTCCCTCTGAAGGAAATGCTGTATGATCAAGGTGTGGTAGCAGGTTCGGTACCATGCCTTGGATGCAGGGGATAACTCCTGAGATGAGGAGATAATGGAAAAAGATAGCCATCTGGTCAGTGTATCTGAAAAGCAAAATCAAAGATTAGTAAATTAGTACTATTCTAACCAATGTGGTGAGGAAAAGTAATTAAGCTCCTTTATACAGTTTCAGCTGGTTTGCTTGTAACTATTTGTCAGTCAACTTATTGTTATGCAGGAGTATAACCTGATAGACTGCTGGACTGAGCTTGTTGACAATAGGGTATGGGCCTTCCAACTAATTGGAGAAGGAATGAGTGGGATGTGCAAATCAGAGTACCATTACCTGATCTCCAACCTGCCAATCCTCTTCCTGTGTGTGTTTGTCAAACTGTATTTTGGAATGTTGCTGGGCCTTGCCCATGCAGTTGGTTGCACACAAGTGTATGTGTATGAGGTCTTTCCTGAGTTTTTCCACATATTGGTCTACAGACACACAGTCTGCAGTGGGGGTGTGCAGGTCAAACAACAGGTGTTCAGGTAATCTCATCTGTCTTCCAGTCATCACCTCAAAGGGTGTGATCTGGGTAGAGGCTGACGGTGTACCTCTAATTGCCATAAGGAGTAATGGCAATAGGGAATCCCAGGTTTCGGGATTGTCCTCAATGGATTTGGAAAGCATTTGCTTACTCCTTCTGTTGGCTCTTTCTACTTGACCTGAGGATTGGGGGGTGGTAAGGTAAGTGGAACTTCTGTTGAACTCCAAGGAGTTCAAGGGATTCTTTCATCAATTCACCTGTAAAACTGGTTCCTTTGTCATAGTCTGCCTTGAGAGGTAGACCCCACCTGGAGAAAATCTGCTCCACCAAGATTTTGGCAGTGGTCTTAGCAGTGCATGTCTTAGTGGGGAAAGCTTCAACCCACTTAGAGAAGAGATCAGTTACCACAAGAGCATACTTGTTATTTCTGCTGGTGTTGGTCAGGGGGCCAATAAAATCAATCTGTATGGCATGCCAAGGTCCAGAGTGTTGTTGTGGTAAGAGTTTGGCATTTCACTTGGTAGGGATGGGGTTGTTTTGCGCTCAAACAAGACAGTTGTCTATGTACTGTTTAACATCTTTGGTGACACCAGGCCACCAGGTGGTGGTCTTAAGCCTTTGGAGGGTGTTTTCCACTCCCTAGTGTCTACCAGTGGGTGTGTCATGCACTTGGTGCAAGAATTCGGACCTGAGGTGTCTGGGGAGCACCCACAACTTGGTGGTGGAATCATCTGGTTGGTACCAGATGAGCTTGTCATCTGGTGACAAGTGTAACTTAACTTCATGCCTCTGATAGGGGTTGTGTGTGGGAAGTTTCTCTTTGGTACTCTTGTCAAGGAATCTGAACACTTCTTTGAGTTCAGTATCAACATGTTGGGCTGCTGAGAGGTCCAGGGGGAAAAGGGTTCAGGTTTCTTCCTGAGTGTTGCAATTTGTACAGCCGCATTGGCCTCTGGATGGTTCATCATCCAGGTGTCCCCACTCGGGCCCCTTCCTTGGCAAGGGTGTCTGCTGTGTCATTGAAGGCATGATGGGGTCATGGAGACAAAGAGCTTTGGCTTTATGTACAGAGTTTGTGTGCAAATTTTTGTGTCAGTTAATGTATGTATATTACCAATTCCTTGTACTTCACTGAGCTGCCATCAGAGGAGAGGGAGGAGTTCTTCTGCCAGAAAGGAAGAAATTCTGTAAGAGAACAACAAACCCAGTTAGAGTCTGTAAAAATGATAGTATCCTCGGTCCCATGCTGGTTGAACTTGAGGGCACAGGCCACTGCTGCCATCTCTGCATACTGTGGTGATGCTACACTGCAGCGCTTAGATATTTTAAGTGTTCCCATAAGGGTAAATCACTAGAATGCCCATCCCTGTGATTTGTTCTCCCTGATAGTAGGTTGCTGAACCATCAGTAAAGACGTGACACAAAAAAGTGTTGTCAAGTATTTGAGGTGTGGCAGGGAGGAAAGGACCTGAATCTGGAAGATCAGGTGACTGCAGTGTACAGTCATGGGGTTCTCCTTGGAAAAGGAGTCCATGAGCCAGCATAGATGGAATTTTTGTTGGGTGTACCTGTATGTCTCTATCCTGGAGAAGAAGCGACCAGTGTGTCAGTCTGGTGTTGTAGACTGACCCATCCTTCACTCTGTCTGAGAGCAGAAAGGTAGTTGGGGTATGGTTGGGGGGAGGTAGTAACAACAACAAAAATGGAAAGGGACCTGGGGGTAATCATATCAGATGACCTTAAGGTTAGCAAGCAATGTGAGAAGGCAGTAGGGAGGGCTGGGGGTATACTGGGATGCATAGGGAGAGGCATCACCAGCAGAAAGCAGGAAGTTGTTATCCCTCTATACAGACAGTTGGTGAGACCCCATCTGGAGTACTGTATCCAGTTCTGGAGACCCCATCACTGCAAGGACATAGACAGGATAGAGGCAGTCCAGAGGAGGGCAACAAAAATGGTGCAGGGTCTGCAAGAGAAGCCGTACGAGGAGAGACTAAAGAAGCTTAATATGTATACCCTTGAGGAAAGAAGGGAGAGGGGAGACATGATGGAAAATTTTAAGTACCTCAAAGAGGTATCATCTTTCAGAAAAAGAGACGAGCAAGAACAAGGGGACACAATTTAAAGATGGGGGGGCGGTTCCGGGGCAATGTGAGGAAGTATTTTTTAACAGAGAGGGTAGTGGATGCATGGAACAGCCTTCCTGAGGAGGTTGTGGGGTGTAAAACTGTGGGAGAATTCAAGAATGCATGGGACAGACATAAGGCAATTCTTGTGGGGGGTAGAAAGAAATAGGCTGTTGGTTAACTAGGATCTGCAGCCTATCCTGTAGGTAGGGAAATGGGCAGACTAGGTGGGCCAAGCAGTCCTTATCTGCTGTCAAAGTCTATGTTTCTATGTTTCTATGTATAGTTGGTGTTGATGATCAATGGAGAGTACCCAATGATATACAGGAAGTGCTTGACAGCCCAGTAGGTGGCCAGAAGGTTCCTTTCACAAAGGCTGTGCTTCTGTTCCACTGAGGTCAAGAGCTGTGATTCATATGCAGTGGGTCTCAGAGTGTCATGAACCTTCTGGGCCAACACTGCTTACATGGCAATGTCAGAGGTGGCACATTCCAGATGGAATGGTAGTGCTGGATTGGGGTTGACCAGAGCTGGGGCGGAGGCCAGGGCCTGTTTCAGTGATGTCACAGCCTGGGTGTGTATAGGGCCCCAAGTCTATGGGATGTCCTTTTTGAGTAGCTCATACAGAGGAGCAGCTTTCTGAGCAAAATCACAAATAAAATTTCTCGAATAATTCACCATACCTGGAAACCTTTGAAGAGTTGCCACGCTGGTAGGCAATGGCAAGTCTTGCAATCCTGTATCTTCTTCCAAGTAGGGCTTCAACCTTGGTCAGTTATTTTCAGACCCAGAAAGAGTACTTCTTTCTGACATAGTTATGCTTTTGCTGGATTGCATTTCAGGCCTGCTCTCTGGATGAGAGTCAGTAGTTCGTCCAATAGATCCAGATGTTGTTCCTGTGTGGCTGCTGCCAGCAACAGGTCATCCACATATTGCAAAAGACATTGGGGAGTAGAGAAACTCTCAAGGGCATCCATCATGTGCAGATGGAACAGGGACGGGCTATTATAGAATCCTTGCTGCAAGCAAGTCCACGTCTACTGTCTTCCTTCAAAGGTGAAGGCAAACTTATATTGACTCTTAAGGACCAATGGTAATGACCAAAAACCATTGGAAATGTCCAGGGCACTGAACCATTTCAGGTCAGGGGTCAAGAGTCATAGCACATCAGGAGCTGATGCCACAGTTGGGAAACAACTGGGGGTGACCTGATTCAGTTTCCTGTAGTCAATAGTAAGTCTCCAGGCACCTGTGGGTTTTTTCACAGGCCACACTAGGGAGTTAACAGTAGAAACGCAAGTTCTGATTACTTCTTGCTTGAGGAGTGACTTGATTGTTTCTCTAAGAGAAGGCAAGGCCTCAGTTGGAAAAGGGTACAGCCTTAGCCTCTCATGTGCTGGGCCTGGCACCTCGATGACAGTGTGCATTCTGCCACAGTCATGTTTGCTAATTGCAAACACCTCAGGATGTCATTGCAAAATGGGGAGACACTTTGGAAAAAGCTCATGACCTTTGAACAACTCTATGATGTCATACTCCTTGTCATAGGCAGAGATTGTCTCCATGATGTGTGAATCAGGGATTAAAATGGTATGGTATTAACCTGAATCTGTATCAGTAGCATGTTGGCTAGATTCACCTCACAGCCGTGTGATGCAAGGAAGTCAATTCCTATGATACTAGGATGATCATGCATTACCATCAGAAGTTGGAAAGTGTGTGAGGCCTTTAGATGGCCTAGCTCTACTGGTAGGGGTAGAGAACGGTATGCAGGTAGCCTAGTACCATCAACTCCTGACATGTTGGTCCTCCATCCGGTGGACCAAGGTGATGTGTCTGGATGTTCATCATGTAATACTGATACAGCTGCACCTGTATCTAACAAGACTACTAGTAGGCGGCCCCTGACCTCTGCCTCAGTGCAGGGCCTTCCGTTTGTATCCAAGACCAGCTTGTTTACAATCCAGACTGGGGCCTGTAATTGTCAATCTGTACTAATGGAAGCATGGAGAGGTTGGGCCTGACTCCTGTGAATCACTTCACCTAGCTGCACTGATGCTATATAGGGAGGAGCTTCTGGATTCAGGCCTGTATGGGCCTGAAGGCCTGCACTTCCAGTATCCCCATGACCTGTTGGGGTCTGAGTCGCTGGTTGTACTGCCACAAGGGCCTGTGCGGGACCAGTGTCTGCTACAGAATGCACTTGTCCCAGGAACTCTTGGAATTTCCGATTCTCTTCGGCTATCTTCCTATATGAAGGGCCTGTTCTTTGTTGTTGTGGTTTACCCTTATCCTTATGCTTTTTATTTTTATGCCAATTCCGGTTCCCACCCCATTGTTGTTGCTGTTGCAATTGCTGTTGGTGCTGGTTCTGTTGGGGGTGTTGGTTATTAGCTGCAGGGGCCTGTTAATGTTGGGCCTGCCCTTCCACAGTGTAGTGCGTTGTGGCCTCTGAAGCAGGCTCCACGGTGGTTACCTTCTTGGAACTGGAGCTCAGATCATGGATATAGAGTTGGTAAACTCTCAGTTTTTCGAAGGATGTCGGCAAATCTATCTGTATTGGGGTAGGTGGTTGGCTCTACCTTTTCTCTTACTGCAGGAATCATGTTCCTAAGGAACAGTGTCTTGTACTCAATAAGATTTACAGCCACAGCTTCTTGTGCCAGATGCTTTCCTGCTCGGTAGGCCATACAAAGTCTCTGGTGGTAAGTCGCTGGACTTTCCTTTGCATTCTGTTTTACAGGGTATGCAAGCATCAGTCCTACTACACCTGGGCTGTGAGCAGAAATGAGCTCAGCTGCAACCTCATTAAAGATGGCGTTCCCATCCTGGCTGATGTCATCGGGGAGTTTGGCCCACAAACTAGGATCGATGGTCTGGTATAGTATTTGGACCTGGTATTCTGCAGCAAGGCTAAGCATCTCGCATTTAGAACCCACCCTTTCTAAGTGACAGCTGAGGTTGTCGGATGGGTTCATCCGACCGATACTGTCAGCTATTTGCTGAACAGAGTAAGCCATTTGTAGAGGATTACTGGGTTGATCAGGCAGAGGTAGATTGTCTCGGGCACCTTCTAGTGCAGCCCAAGCTGCGGCCTCTGCTGCAGTATGAACAATACCATCCTGAGTGCCAGCTTCCTGCAGAAGCTGCATAATCTTGGTTTTAATACCCTGTTTACTTCTCTCAGGAAGAGGTACATTGCCTATTGCAGTTTCAATCATCGTTTCTATCTCTTGCCTATCTTCCACATTAATAACAGCTATCGGTGGTGCTGCTGGGACCAGGCCTGGGCCTGATCCCCCCCATCATGGGGGTCACCATGTTGGCATCTCAAATGATGGGTGTCATGACGTCGATGATGTATGACATGGTGAGGGTGAAGTGGGGACCCACCATGTTGTGGATGGCTGGGTGGGGGTTCTGGGCCATAGTAGGGGTGTGACTGGGAGTTTTACTGAGAGATGTCATCATCTGATACCTCCCCTTCAGATGATGTGTGTAAGGCACTGGCTATGCCTGCCATCGCCTTAACATGTCCAGCCAGAACCTCCCACTGATGGCGCAGTTTCACCATCTTGGTTTTACATTCAGCATGACTCACAGTTACAACATCCATATCAACCTCATGTTGCATTTGCTTCTACAACACTCTATATGTGGTGCTCAGTTCATGATTGTCCCTAGTAGCCACTACTAAGTCATTACACTCTGGTTCATCTCATCTTGTAGCTCTCCCATCTCCTCACTCAACTAAGCATTTGCAGCACTTAGCAAATCATTCATATGCAATGCCTGTCCCTTATCCTGTCTCAAACTTTCACACTCCTGCTTCAACATACAAAGTTCCTGTTCTCCAGCTTGAGCTGAATGATGCACAAGTGAATCTTTTTCATTCCGCAGAGTTTGGAGTTCAGACTCCAAGTTCTGCTGCAGTCTAACACTTTCCATTTCCTGCAAACCCATCTATTGCTTAAGAGATGAAATTTGCAGATTGAGGGTTCGAAACCTTGCTTTGGAGGCTTCCAGAGCAGCATAGAGAGCCATGACCATCAACCCTTTAGCCTGACGCTTATTGGTTGATTGTCTCGCCTCTGTGTACTGGGTTGAAATCCCCAGTATAGGGTTTTTGGATTGACTTGTGTCCCGCACAAAGCTAGCCCATCCTCCATGGGAGGTAATGAAGTTTGAGACAGCGATACTTTTAGTTCTGCACAGATATTTGATATGGTGGCCATTGTGTGGGAGGGAATGAAAAATCAAACTGTCAAAAAGGCACCGTGCTATGTATTGATTCACAGCAGGAGCACTTTATACCTAGCCAGGCTACTGCATAAGTTGTAGGCTTTCAATTCAAAGCTGTAATGGAGTGAGTCGAGTCGGCATTGACCACATCCGAAAGGACAACAGCCAGACTTTGTAAGTGACTACAAACTGGTTTTAAAAAGGGAGAGGTGATACAGGAATGTACACCTGCTGTCCCTGTGGGAAAGGGAAAAGTTATAGCAACAAGTGAAAACTTACAAACACCAAATATCACCTGCATGCGGTCGCCAATTGTCAGGGGGTCTAAACCTCACTTTTAGGTTCTTGGCAATATTGGGAATACAAGTAATCACAGACATATTGCATAAGAGTAATAAACTTGTTTATTACTACCAAAAAGGATAAAATCACAGTTGCCCTAAGCAGTTCTTAACAATACGAACTGGGAGCCAGTGCTAAGCGTTCCCTATACCTCGAGGTTTCTTTGCGTCTCTTGGGATCTCCGAGGTACAAGACTAGTGTATCACATTATACACCTATGATAATTACTATGGTTACTGTAAGACAGAAACATTTCTATTTACAGAGATGAGCCCTATTGACTAAATTAGAGGAGGATCCACGGTCCAAGATAACATTATACAATTTTGTAGTAGTCATCAGTTTGTGAAACAAAAGAGTTCTTATACAGAGTCTTAAATAACTCAATGCAGTGGTATAAATCACCAAAACGTGGCAATGCCAATTTACATATCATAATTGTTCCAAGGACACAGGTGCCTTGGCATCTTACAAGTAAGAAATACACAGAAAATACATAGGATAAAATATGTATTAGCAAGCAAAGTATATTACAACAATATGCGTACATATCCTGACATCTACTCTTGTACGGTAGATGCCCTTAGCCCTATATGTTAGTATAATATATGCTTAAGCACTAGCTGTCTACGGTGTACCTCTGAGGGTACCAATTAGGGTGCAGGGACCTCGCGTAACAGTATATTGATTATTCAGGGTGATACTGACAGAGAAGAATAGAGGGATAGACAGGGAGGGCTAGAACCCTATATGGAAAATAGGTCCCCAGGTTATATAGAGAACCATATAAAGCACAGCTGGACCCTCAGTCTTTTTCTGGTATCATTGTCTGTATTTCTTTATTTCTATGTATATGCAAAAAAAATGTTTACTGGTTTTGCTTTAAGCAGGACAACATGGTGCCAAAAGAACCTTACACAATCTGCAAAAGATGAGAACTAATGACACAGACGTGTGTTTTATCTTTTTCAAAATTTATTACTGTGCCTCATCTGTAGCTCTTTCCAGGTGAGAAAGAATTTGCCCTCATAAGAGCATATGGATTTGGGTCTTGGTGGGCCCAAAATAGGAAAAGTGGTTAAAATGACAAAGAACCTCAGCACAAAAGCACCGAAGCAAAGGTTACCCAAAACAAGCATCTAAAACAAAGTAAAGTTTCAAAGAAATAGAAAATCTCACATACCTCAAAATGCACTGGGATCATCATGGGATATGTATACAAATAACCACAAACATTTAGAATGGTTCTGCTTTAAGCAGGTGTACATGTTTCCAAAGGTATCTCTCAATCTGCAAAGGTTGAGAATAGAAAACACAGACAAGAGTTCTGTCCTTCTTAAAACTCATCAGTGTACCTCATTTGTATTTCAGCCCTGGAGAAAATAACCCAACCCTTCTGTGGTCTTCTGGGTTTGGGTCATGGTGGGCCCAAAATAAGAAAGCAAGCTAAAAAGATATATAATCTCAGCACAAAAGAACTGAGGCCAGGGTTATCGAAAAGGACATTGGCAACAAAGCCAAGATTCAAAGAAATGCAAAATCACTTGTTTATTTTCCCCTGGGTTGAGATACAGATGAGGCACATTACTGAGTCCTGAGATGGATAAATCATGTGTCTGTGTCTTTTGTTCTCAGCCTCTGCAGACTGTGTGAGAGGCCCTTTGGCAGCATGCACTCCTGCTTAAAGGAGAACTAGTCTAAATATTCATGGTGATTTGTATATACATCCCATGAGCCTTTGCATTTTGGTGGTAGGTGTGATTTTCTACTTCTTTGAAACATGGCTTTATTGCCAATGCCATTTTTCAGTAACCCTGGCCTTTGTGCTTTTGTGATAATGAGTGTTATCTTTTTAGCTATGAAAGAGAATGATCTCATTATCCATGCACAACAATCACCTGGAACCATGACGTCTTATACTTGGTATAGCTTACTAACAATACCACAAAATGCCATGGCTACAGCACACTTTTAACAAAACAACAGACTGGACCAATGTTTTACAAGGGAAATGACACAGAAAGCGTTCTTCAAAATACTCTGATTTATTTATTGTTAAAAACCCTTTATAAGTAGAATAAGGCATCCAGAGTCTGGGTATTATGACAGTGTACAGAATATATCCCCTAGTAGGTTTATGGGAAGTAAAAGTAAAAAAAAAAACACTCACACACATTGCATATTTTGTTGTGGAGTAAGGAACTTCATGTAGTATTTCACTTTACAAAGTTTGTACGTCATGGGAACCGCTTGGCAAAACATTGCACTTTACATTGAAAAACCTGCCTGAAGTACATTAATTTGTCGCTTTACAGAAGTTTTTCCCCATAAAGTGGTGAATTCACTCCCCTCCATCTTCCCAGCACACATCGTGCTCTATGCCAATGATGCTGTCATTTCTATCTCTGGTAAAGAAATTTCCACAATCACCACCTAGCTGCAAGACAGATTCCTTAAACTTGAATCATGGTTCTTCCAGAACAGACTTCTACTCAACCACAAGAAGACCAAAAGTGTACTCTTTTCTGTAGCACAGAGCAAGAAGAGATATGGCCCACTATTGATACGGAACCACAAAGGTGATACCCTGGAACAAGTCTCCACTTTCAAGAACTTGGGAATACACCTGGACAAAACACTAAGTTTTAACACCCACATTGATTATGTTGTTAAAACCGCCAACACAAAACTGGGTGTCCTCTATCGTCACAGTCACTCTATGCCTCCTGCTGCCCTGAAGCTTGCCATGAGCAGCTTGGTTCTAGTTACCATTGACTAAGGCCTGCTGATCTATGCAGCTGTATCTGACACCACCCTAAAAAGAGTAAAAACACTCCTTAACACCTGACCCTAGGGGCAGATCACCTGACCCACACATGCTACCTATACAATGAGACAGGGTGGCTCCCTCTTCTCCTTAGGGTGCAGTACCAGATCTGCTTGGTGGCCCAAAAATCAGTACTAGGGCTCATGGCTGAGTCTACCAGCAGCCTCTTCAAAGCTGCACAATCTGCAAAAAATACAAGGAGTGTGACCAAAGGGGGCCTCCAGGTGCCATTTAATCGTACCAAGCTGGCTCAGAAATCATTGTCCTTCTAAGGACCCATGTGGTTCATCAAACTACCTATCACACTTACTGAATGTACCACACTCAGCTACTTCAAACAAGGGCTATATTCTTACCTGGCATGCAATGTGACCTGTGGTTGCTGTCCCTAACTAATGACCTGGATTCCTTCCCGCCCCATTTTCTCCACACAACCTCCACACCACCTCCCTGATGGTAATGCCCATTTATCTCCCTGATGGAGTTGCCCATTCTCAACTCAACCTCCATACTATCTCCCTGACTGTATTGCCCCACCCCTCCCCGCCTCCTCTGACCCTGTTCCTGATCACTCCTACCCCTACCCTCTCCCACCTGTGTGTGACTGCATGTATCTCACTCTTTCTTAGCCCCCTCGATGACAAGTAAATAAAAAAATAGTGTGATGTTTTCTCCATGAAGTGGCCACTTTTCGAAAACCTCCCAAAGTGCTATGCAACCACTTCTAGGCCATTTTGCAGGCATCTTTACAGTTTACAGCACCTCTACCCCTTGAAGGTTTATGGTTGAGTCATTCCAGCTGATTTATTAACATGGCATAAGAAACACACTTCCATGCCCTATCCCTTACATAATATGCAATAATTAGGACATATACAAAAATGATTAAATGTAGAACAAAGGTACAAACTGTTTACATGTCTGTTATTGACAATGTATGTCAGTCCCTAGCAAACTATATCAACCACTACATTTTGAAAAACAAAACGTATTACAATGTTAATATTTATGGATGCTTTAACCTCTTTGGAGCACAGTTGACACAGTTTTATTGCCCACTGTCAGTTATCTTTTGTAAGTGGTAAACACCACTGCAGCTGTGACAAAAATTAATGCTGCAGTTTTTCTTTTGGATAAGAAGGGTTATTAGATCATAATGTTACATACTGAAATTGTCCTCTGATTTATGACACTATGGCCACAAGTTACAGGTCTTTTTGGAGAACCTAACCTGGACAGCCTTTAAATGAGACTTTTAAAGAAATTGGTCCAGAAGCCAATATGCACTTCCAGCTTTGGGAACAGGCAGACATTACACTGGCAGTAGTCTGGTATTCCACAGCATACAATAGTTGCAAGCACTGTAGTAGTAGCTCAGGCTGATGGGAATATTTTCTGCCAGACATTGAGTGCAAAACAGGGAACAATACTTGATTGCTTGGAACCAACAGTTCCTGGGAGGGGACATGCTACAAACCCTCTAAACCTACAAAGAGCCAGGAAAAATGTGTAAGTACACAGCAAAGTGTATGCTGTTCAAATCGAGAATCAGAGCATAGATTCCAGTTAAACTACAAAAGGTGCTGGAGGCAGTACTGCAGTGGCAACCTATACAGGGCTAACATTAACCACAAATTCTGGCCAGGTGGAGCTGAGGGTTGAGGTGCTGGATGTCATACCTCGCATTACACTGGTGACCCAGGTTCGGAAATATGCCCATGTCATCAGGGGTCAGCAGGAGAGGGATAGGATTCAGCGTCCGAGGGACTGCTCTCCTATCCCTGGGGAGGGCTGAGATTTGTCACCACTCTGTATCAGCCCCTGTTTACGACCAGGGGCACTATTAGAGTAGGTGTCTTTGGGGTGTAGTGTGGCAGATGTTGGCACATCGTGCCTTTGATGTCATTGCACGTCCACACTCCAATGGTCACAACTAGGAGGAAAATGACTGGGTGCAACCATGCAGCTTGATGGCCGCTCTCTGCACCACCCAAAGGACTGTCATGGAATCATGCTGGGCCCCACTTTGGTTTGGAATGGCATGGGGGGCCCTCTGGCAGGTTAGGGTGCGGTCTCTCCAGATCCCCATCATGCAAGTGAGCCTGCTGCTCTCTGGGTGGGCAGAGCCAGCAGCTGGATGCCCCAACCAGTTATGCCTCAGTAGGAGAGAAAAAGAAATATGATTAAAAACAAACATTAACCACAAATTGTTTTGATTATTTTTATTGCCTATTTCATTAATTTTAACTCATTGTCTGTATTTCAGTTATTTTGTACATTACTACTTCCTATTGCTTGTAACTGATTAGCTACTTTGTACCTTTTTGCATTTTCTGAGTACTGTATATTTTGGCTGTACATTTTGTTTTGCCTGTTGCTACCTGCTGTTGTACTTTCCCAGGCTGCATCTGAAAATAGGCATCTTTTTTCTAGCACACTGACCTGGTAAACAAAAGCTAAATAAATACAAAAAAGTTAGGAAACCTACGGTACTGCCAATGCAAGTTTAGTGGCTTGAACTATTTTCTATTGCTATTTCTCTGCAGATCTAGTGACACTTGGCTCAAATATTAACAATCATTACTCAGAGTGTGGAGGGTTAAAAATTGTTGGGGGTACATTATTGCCAAGTATGTCTTCTTTTGCTTATAACTGGATTTTTGTCCTGTGACTGGAGGTGACTGTTGTTAACCATTCCTTTTGCTTTTGTAGAGGAAATTGACAGTGTTTTGAAATTAGCAGAAATGGAGGTCCATGAAGGTCTATCCAAGCTTCTCACACCCCAAATGCTGTCTGTGTTCATATAAAGATTCACAAAATTATATGATTTTTTTTTCATCTAGCTTGGTCCTGTGTCTCATTTAGATATCAAATCTTTGTTCAACTTACCTTTATTCTGTCTTGTTTGTTTGTACATTGAAGGTAATTACATGTACAGTAGGTAACATCTGACTATACTTTGCCACGTTATGTGACACTAGAGAGTTTATATGTAGCTGTTAGCTGTCACAAAAAGCATAAACAAAATTTATGAAACACTTGAGAAAACCCACTTAATTTTAACATTTTATGTTTTTATTGATACAGTTATCAGGCTGCATTGTATTTATTTTTTGATACATTTTCTTCAACCTTTTAGAAAAGAACCCTAATTACAGTTGTCATTGAATGTCAACAGCATAAAACATGGATATGTCAGTGGCTTACAAGTCGATGACACTCAGCAATAACTGGGATTAATATTTTTCTAAAGAACAACAAAGGGTACTTTAAGAAATAGTCAATGTGATTTTGCTCATAACCTGTACCAGTATGAACAAACAAGAATGATAGTTTCAAAGTTTTTCTAAAATACCTGGTTGCAATGTTTTGAAACATATCAGTTACATGTAAACACTACAGTGTCGAATATAGGACTGTGTGAAATGCTTAATTCCGCTGTTGGAACTGGTGTGGAATGTCAATTTCACTTCTGAAGTGCTTTCCAGAATTTCATTTTCAATTCCACAGAATTTCGAAAAGTGTTTTTTGCAAACCACAGAATAATTTTCTGTAGATTATGGAAACTGGAATATTGTTCTGCAGATTGTGGTAAAAGAATCCACTGCTGATGTAAATTGGGGATTATTCATCGATGGAAACCATTTTGCATGGAAAATGTCAGAATTTGGCTACTGATGGAATTCCTCAGAATTTTCTGAAATTCTTTGAAATTCTGTTCCATTGGACTTTCAAAATTCAGCACAAGTTTAGTAGAATAACATGATGTCAAATACATGCATACACTCTCAAGGTAGATTTTTTTTATCATCTCTAATTAGTATTGGTTAGCTATAACCACTAATATTTGCACTTCAAAAATAATATAATTGGACACATAGTCTACATATACAGTATATATGTAGTTGTATGTTTTTGTTTGACCTCTCTAATCAATTATAAATTGTAATTTTTATACTATGTTATGGTATCTTATTTATTGCACATTATTGTCAAGTTTTTCTGGACTTTCTTTCCTATCTCCTCAAGGACACATCTGAAAATGGGCTTTTACCAGCTCAGTATGTCTTTCCTGATAAAATGTTTGAAAAAAATAGTAAATAAATACATGGGTAAACAAATCAATAAAGACACAAATAAATAAATAATTAGATTTCACCAGCCAATAACACAGAGAACCACGACTAGGATGTTAAAATACCAGTGAACACAACCTACAGGAGAGATAGGGAGGAGAGAAGAGGGGGAGGAGAAGCTCTCTATGTAAGGGAAGGGATAAAAGTAATGGAAAAAAAGAGTAAACAGGGAGGAGAGGAGGCACTGTGGGTCACCTTAGAGACTGGAAATTGCATCACAACCTGCACAGGGGTTGTATACAGACCCCCATGTCAGGGGGAGGGAATGGACAAGGATATGTTGGAAGGCATCCTTAGGATGACAGAGAAAGGGGAGATACTGTTGATGGTGGACCTGAATATGCCAGATGTTAGCTGGAGCACCTTTGCTGCAGCTACATCCAAGAGCAGGGCCATTCTTGATGCCCTATTGGTGGCATGCCTCAGACAGCTAGTTTTGGAACCCATTCATGAGGGAGCAATCTTAGACATTGTACTCTAAAATGTGTACAGTGAGAGGATCTCAGATCTAGAAGTGGGTAGACATCTGGGAACAAGTGACCACCAAACAGTGTGGTTCATGATAAACTCACCTACAGAGTCAAGCCATATAAAAGTGAGGGTACTGGACTTCAGGAGGGCTGACTTTGGCAAGATGGGAGAGTGCCTTAGAAAAGCACTAGCAAACAGTTTAGAAGGAGGGGTGGAGCAACAATGGGGAAACATCAAAACTGACATCACCGAGGCAACAAGCCTTTGTGTGAAGCAGATAAACAAATCAAAATGAAAGGAAAAGTTACTATGGTTCTCAAAAGAGGTGACAGGGAAGGTTAGGGAGAAAAATATAGCATTTAGGAAGTATAAGGGAACACAGAAGGAGCAGGACAGAGAACTGTACCAGTTAAGTCAGAAGAAAACAGGGAGGGAAGTCAGAATAGCAAAGGACAAACTGAGGAAAAGATAGCCAACTCAGTTAAGAAGGGGGATAAAATCTTTTATAGGTATATCAGGGAGCATAGAAAGACAAAGGGAGGGATAGTGAGGCTGAATAGAATGGACGGTGGGTGGGTAGAGAGGGACAGTGAAAAAGCAGGGATACAGAATCAATACTTTTGCTCAGTATTCACAAACAAGGAGGAGGGGGAGGAGCCTAATCCAGTTAACAGAAGTACTCTGGATAGCGGGTCGATCCTAGCCCTTTTACAGAAGAAAGAGTTCTGAAAGAACTCCTAAAACTGAAGGTGGACAAAGCAATGGGGTCTGATGGAATTCACCCCAGAATTCTAAAAGAATTAAGGGAGAACTAGTGACACCCTGACTACCCTTTTTAACAAATCATGGGAAGAGGTGTGGTATCTGAGGACTGGAGGAAGGCAGATGTGATTCCCCTTCACAAAAGTGGGAGCAAGACAGAGACAGGAAACTACAGACCTATCAGTTTGACTTCTGTGGTAGGGAAAGTGATGGAATCACTTCTGAAGGAAAGAATTGTTGAGTACCCAGAGGCCATTGGGGCAGAGGACCCAAGACAGTATGGGTTCACAGTGGGAAGGTCATGTCAGATGAATTGAATTGATTTCTTTGACTGGGTGACCAATGTAGTAGACCAAGGAGGGACTGTGGACATGGCCTACCTAGACTTTAGCAAGGCATTTGATACAGTCCCACATATAAGATTAATAATCAAATTACCAGCCTGGGAGTGGGTCCCAGGGTGGTAGCCTAGGCAAAACATTAGCTGGACAACAGGACACAGAAGGTAATTTTAAATGGATTCCACTCTGAAGAAAGAGGGGTTACTAGTGGGGTACCGCAAGGTTCAGTACTGGGTCCAGTCCTTTTTAATGTCTTTATAAGTGACATTGCAGAGGGACTGAAAGGAAAAGTGTGCCTCTTTGCAGAGGACACAAAGATCTACAACAGGGTTGATACACAAGGAGGCATGAAAGGATGAGAAGGGACTTGGCAAGGTTGGAGGAATGGTCAGAAGTATGGCAGCTTGGATTCAATGTAAAGAAGTCCAAAATAATGCACCTGGGAAAAAAAACCCAGGGGAAGGTTATACAATGGAGGGGTAGTAACAATAACAAAAATAGAAAGGGAAGTGGGGGTAATCATATCAGATGAAGTTAAGGTTAACAAGCAATGTGAGAAGCTAGTATGGAGCGCTTGGGGGATACTAGGATGTATAGGGAGAGGCATCACCAGCAGAAAACAAGAAGTTGTTGTCCCTCTGTACAGACAGTTGGTGAGACCCTATCTGGAGTACTGTGTCTAGTTCTCAAGACCCCATCTCCTCAAGGACATAGACAGGATGAAGGCAGTCCAGAGGAGGGCAACGAAAATGGTGCAGGGTATGCAAGAGAAGTCATATGAGGAGAGACTAAAGGAGCTTAATATGTATACCCTTGAGGAAAGGAGGCAGAGGGGGGACATGTTAAAAACTTTTAAGTACCTCAGTGGAATCAACAAAGTACAAGAGGTTAGCATCTTTCAGAAAAAGAGATGTGCAAAAACAAGGGGACACAATTTGAAGATAGAGGGGGGACTCCTCAGGGACAATGTGAGGAAGTATTTTTTTCACAGAGAGGGGACGCATGGAACAGCCTTTCTGAGGAGGTTGTGGGGTCTAAAACTGTGGGAGAATTCAAGAATGCATGAGACACACATAAGGCAATTCTTATGGGTGGTAGGAAGAAATAGGCTGTTGATTAACTAGGATCTGCAGCTTATCCATTAGGTAGGGAAATGGGCAGACTGGGTGGGCCAAGCGGTCCTTATCTGCTATCAAATTCTATGTTTCTATATCTATAAAGCTAGTGATTTGAAATTAGGTACACATACCTTTGAGAAAACATTTTGAAATCCAGAAAGTTTGATTAAAAGCGGACAAGTAGTTTCAAAGGTGAGTGTAGAGACTGTAAAGATCTGCAAGCTGAAACTTACAAGCTAATCAAATCTTTACCAGAATATGGTGATCATGTTGTATTTTGGAAACTTAAAGACGTTAATAATATTCAACATTTTCCATCTTGTCTTGAACAATGCAGACTTTCTATAAGGGCCTTGAATGGTATGTAGGAGCCTTGCTACTGTATGGTACAAGCCCATTAAAATATCATATGATTGCAGGATTGGTCCCATCATTATATGAACATATGAAACAACCATAATGCTATCTCATATATGATAAAAGGACACAACCAAAAGAAAAAAGAAAAAGAAACACATGGAATGATGCCTCTTCCTTTTCACTGCACCCCTTTGTGTGCCACCTTTAGCAGTCACCAAGAATGCCTTCCCCCTTCCCACTACTCCCCTGAACCTCCCTTAAGCAACAAACACATGCCATTATGCAGTTGCACTAGTACTTAGATTGCAGATGGTACTTGTTGCCACTCAACAACATAGAAAAAAATGTAAGGGCAACCACACTCAGCAAAGCTGTGTTTCCATCTAGGGGTGAGATGATGTCACAGACCTCAAAAGAGAAGCTCAGGTGGTCTGTATGATGTCATCACTCCCTAAGATGGAAACATCAGCTGTGTTGTGTGGTATGTGCTTACTCATACATCATTTTGTATAGTACACAGTATGCTAGCTTCACTTAGTTTAGCTTCCTTCTAATTCTGCCTTGAACTGTGGTCAAATAAACAGAAAGCAGCAACCGGCATGATTAAAAAGATTTGGTTTCATGTAAGTAATATCTACATGAGTTGAAAACATTTCTAGAAGTTCATATTTTAACAAAACAGTTTGCTTGAGGTGTTTTCAGCATTGCTGATATCTTTATTATGAGGAGTTAGCTGTAAAAGTAGATATGAGGAATCTTATCAGAAACTGGATTATTTGCTGTTGACCACAGTAGTGACATAGTCACTGTGGCACAACAGTATTCTGACATCACTACTGTGGTGCAACAGCATCAGGCAGTGTATGGTTTTCCATACAAAGCAACACTGAACCATATACTACAAGACCATTCTATCACCACATTAAATCACAGCTTACTCATGAACTGTGATATAAACTTAAACTGTATAATCCCATGCAGCATGTCTTCTCCATAAAACAGGATGCCAGACATTGGCTACCACTTGGGCAACAGCCAGACAGAACGCCCTGAGGGCTATGGCACCGTGTTAGATGAAGGTGACATCTGGACAGGTGTGACCACACATTTGTACTCTATCCAATGTTGCACTGAAGGGACTGTACAATATCCAGCTGGTGCTACCATCTAAAGTAAAATAAACTATTTTAAAAATACATTTTATTAGTGCTTTCAAACATGTCACTAGAAATGTTTTTAGTAGTGCAATTTACACTCTGAATCAAAGAGATGCATAACTAAGTTAACCTGAGATGCCAACATGTGTACTGAATTTTTTAGATGTCAGGAGTTGCTGGTAACTATACTAACATTATAATTGATATCTATAAAACTTTAGTAGCAATGCTGCAAAAGTGGCATGCACATAGGGTATGCATACTGTACTGTGTGTAGTATGGTGTTCAAAAATTTCAAAATGATAACAGCTTGCAGGGTCTTGCTTCACTATAGCAGGAGTGTCAGTTGTCTGAAACTAACAGAGAAAGAATGACGCACTGGGAGAGACTGCCGATCAACAGTAATTTACTATCAGAGCTCAGTGAAGTAAGCTCCCACTGCATATCCTTCCACACCTTGAGCAGCACCCAGCACACTGCAGTCACTGAGAGGATGTACCACTGCCTCATCTTAAGCATCCTTGGCTCCCCGATGCTGAGAAGATGAACAAGTTGTTTTTCTTGCTCAGGATGCTTATCCACCATATGGAACCACTTTCACGGACTAATTATGCTAATGTGGTTTGGAAACAGATTTACATCTCAGCCATCTCTTGGACTCATGGAAAAAAGACTCCCATGCCTAGCAAAAACATGACAACATGTACCTGTATAACTGCCACTCACAATTTTATTTTGACAATCCCTCTTGCCAATAGGTAATAGCAAACCTCTCTGTTTATCATTTCCTTTTAAAGATGCAGTGTCTCTATTTCAAGGCCAGGGTACTAGAGGAGTTCTGCCAACAGTGCTAAAAGCAACCGTTAGCTGTTACAGCAAAATATTGTGAATTATTGAGTAATGTGCTTTATCTGATTTTAGCACAGAGTGTTATCCAGCAATACCCCCACTATGCTTTGCAAGCTAATGCCAGTCATGAAAAAAACTGCACAAATACAAAATCCAGTGGGAGTAATACATATCAAAACCAAAGTGTCCTTGCTGTGAATGGGTTGGGGAGCATCCATCTTAGATAAAAACAAGCATTTGTCAATGCCGAATGTTGTCACACTGGCATTGGCAGTGGCAGAGCTAGAGACACATAAAAGCAAAGTCAGTAAAGTATTGAAGTGATGCCAACCCCACCACCACCCTGTAGAGAGCGATAGGCATTGGGGTGTGCCTTTGGGCCATCATCTATAATGCTCATGCCATTGTACCTCACCCTACCCTGTAGACACTGACAAGTGTCGTGGTGTGCTTTGGGGTCTTTGGGCATTATACTTACCCCATTCCATAAGGAAAAATGCTGATGTGGGTGCAGTATAGGAGCGTGGGGTGAAGTTTGTGGCTGAACAGTGCAAGACACATCACAATGCCTGTCAGTGGCTACAGGGTGGACGTGGGGGGTGGAATGGCATGAGCATTACATCCGATGATCCCAAGTCACAGCCCTGACACCTGTCAGTCCATACCAGGTGGGGTGCTACAGTTGGAAACCCTAACACCGTGGGCGTGTAGTGATAGTTTCACTCCACATTTTCAACATGGGCTGCTTGTCAGGCGACCTCATGAAAAGCGGCACAGTCACTTTGTTAGCTGAAACGTGGTTTTGCACAGCGGCTGTGCCTTTTAGTGACAGAGGGATGAAAACACAGCTTTGGGCAGGGTGTATAGAATGACAACTGTATTGTTCATGAGGAGGCATAAAAAATGTCAACGATGAAAATCTGGAGTGGCAATATGAAATATTGGTGAAGCAATGAACATGCATACAAACTGCGCAACAGACATCCACAACCCGATTATTTTTGGGTGTTTTTTAGGCATATTTTCAACATAGGTATTTTGGGATCTCTCCTCATGAACAGTGGTGCTGTGATTTTGTTAATGTGTCCAAAATGATGATTTCACACAGCGAGCACGCCATTGTTCACCACAGTTGCAGAAACACGTTTTGGGCAGGCTGTGAAAAATGGCAGCTGTACTGTTGATAAGCAGGTGTGCACAAATGCCAGTGGTGAAAATCTGGCATGGAAATATTGCAAATTTATGAAGTTACAAGGCTGCGTGGGCACTGCGCAATGCATGCTTGCAGCATAGTCATTTTATGGACTTTCGGCACCAAATTTTCAATAAAGGCATTTTAGGACCTCTGCTCATGAGCAGTGTCATCATCATTTCCTCAAACTGTCCTGAAAACTGGTTTCGCACAGTGACCATGCAATTCTGCACCAGACATGCGAAAACACTTTTCCGCCAGGATATGTAAAATGACAGCTATACTGTTCATAAGGAGGTGTGGAAAAATGCCAATTTTGAACTTCTGGAGTGAAAATATTACAAATGCACAAAGTCATTATTGTGCATGCAAACTGCACAATGCATGCTAGTAAAACACTAATTTTATGGACTTTCAGCCACAAAGTTTCAACATAGGCATTTTAGGACCTCTGCTAATGAACAGTGTCACTGTCATTTTCATAATGTGTCTCGAACATGGACTTTCCACAGCGACCACGCTATTCTGTGCTGGAAATGCGAAAAAACATTTTGGTCAGGATGTGAAAAATGACAGCTGTACTGCTCTTGAGAAGGTGCAGAACAAAGGCAATGTTGAAAATCTGGAGTGAAAATATAAATTCGTGAACTTACGAGCATGAGTGCAAATTGAGCAACGCACACTCATAACACAGTCATGTTATAGAGTATCATCACCAAATTTTCAGCATAGGCATTTTAGGACTTCTGCTCACGAACAGTGTAACTGTCATTTTCGTAATTTGTCCTGAACACAGATTTCCCACATCAACAGCGCTATTCTGAGCCGGAAGTGCAAAACACATTTCAGGCAGGATGTGAAAAATGACAGCTATATGGTTCACATGAAGGTGTGGAAAAATGCCAATGCTGAACATGTGGCATTAAAATATTGCAAATTCACTAAGTTACGAGTGTGTGTAGCAACTGCAAAATGCACACTCATAAAACAGTCATTTTTGGGGGGTTTTCCCACCAAATTTACAACATAGGCTTTTTGAGAGCCCCCCCTCATGAACACTGGCACTGTCATTTCATTCCTCAGTCTCAAAAGGTGATTCCATGCAGTGACTGCAAAATCACCTTTTGGGACAAAACAATGCCATGACAGTGCAATAATTCATGAGGAGGGTTCCCAAAAACCCCATGTTGAAAATTTGGTGCCAAAATTCCCAAAAATGCCTGATACATGCAGCAAAGTTGAAAAGCCCTATTTATTCCATTATACAGCTTACTGACATTTTCTCAGTTCGTGGTCGACTTTGAAGAATGCAGATGTGTTCCTGGTCAACCGAAGATCGTCGCGCTGGACTCCGCAGGTAAGTATGATGTGTGTGTGGTGGGGGCAGGGTGTGCAAAGGGTGGGTGCAGGTTGTGGGATGGAGACTATGGGGGACTGTTTTTGTGTTACAGAGTTAAAAAAAAAAACATTGTGGGACAGTTTTTTTTTCTCAGGGGATTTGGCATGCTGGGGTGGGCTCCAAACATGCCAACTAACTGTTTGGGGGTGCTGCAGCTGACAGGGGGATTGGCCACCCTCGTCAGCACACCACAAAAGGGCGTTTAATTTATGCCAATGGGGATGGGGAACCACCATCAGCACACAAGGGAAGCGGGGAGGGGCAAGAGCCAGGGGGTATTGGTCACCCCCTCAACATATAACAAATGAGGGAGAGTGCTTTATGCCAATGGGGAGTGGGCTTCCTCATTGGCACATAAATTGGGGCCACGGGAAGCCAGCAGGGGGATTGGGCACCCCCAAAATCGGCAGTTGGGCAGCCGCCATGCATAGAATGTGGCTGAGCACATCGGGAGGTCCGCTGCATCTGACTAGCTTTGCTCAGATTGAAGCGGACTTTTCCTTAGATGTGCTCACCACATTATGTATGCATGGTGTGGTGCCGGCATGCAGGCTGATTGGGGAATGAGGGATGCACTTACTGATGCATGTCCTGCATTCAGCCAACAGTGACCGTGCCTCCAAATCTGCACTACCACAAGATGTTGGTTGCACAAATGTGCCAACATAAAAAGAGCAGACTACAGTGCTTGCTTTGTTTGCTATCATCTGTTTTTTACCAGCCTCTGACATGATAAGATGTCAACTAGAAAAAGATCTTCAGAGCAAGCAGATACAACTCAGAGTGTGCTAAAACAGAAAAGTAGATGGCCCACAACACAACTAGAAATAAGATGGGATGTTCATAACACAACTAGAAATAAGATGGGATGTTCATAACCCAACTAGAAATAAGGTGGAATATTTCTGTTCCTTGATCAGATGTAGATCCATGGCTGCTATAACAGATTAGGAGAGCACTTTTCTCTGATCATAAACATCCCCATGTTTTCTGTAGTAGATCAGGAGAGCACTGGTCAATCAGAAGTAACCCCATGACTGCTGTAACTGTTTGGGAAAGTGCCCATTCCATATGATGAATAAAAAGTCCCATGGCTGCTGTCATAGTTTGGAAAGTGCAGGTCCTGAATAAGAACATACTGTGACTGCTGTAAAAGTTAGATGAGAATACTGGTCCCTGATATGGCTATTGTAACAGTAAGGGAGAGAATTGGTGAAGCAGCCCCATTGCTGCTGTAACTGTTTGGTGAGTGCTGGTCCCAGGTCAGAAACAGATCTATGCTACTATAACAGTTAGAGTGAGTACAGGCATTTTATCAGAAACAGCTCCATGGCTGTTATAAAAGTTAGGAAGAGTGCTGGTCAGTGTTGGGTAAGTTACTTTTTCTATTATGTTTGGAAACTTGTTCCAGGAAGCTCTGTGCAGTCACTAGCAAGGATAGAGAAGTACTAGAAAAAGTATTACACCTTACAATTATAGTTACTTATTTCATTTTATACAAACACAATACAAAAACAGTAAATAGCTACAACAGATTAAATTTTTTGAAAGTAATAGGTTAGTTACTTTCAAATGAATGTAATCAGTTACAGTTACATATTTCTTTTGTATAGAAAGACATAAGTAATTGTAACTGTAAGGTGTATTACTTTTTCCAGTACTTCTCCATCCTTGCTAGTGACTGCACACAGCTTTCTGAAACCAGTTTCCAAAAGTAATACTAAAAGTGACTTACCCAACACTGGTGCTGGTCCCATATTAGAAAGAGTACTATTGCCACTGTAAGAGCTTGGGAAAATGCTGGATCCTAATCGGAAACATCCCCATTACTGCTATAACAATTAAGGAGTGTAGTTGTCACTAATCAAAATCAGCCCCAGGGCAGATACAACAGAGAAAGTTCTGATCCCTGATCAGAAATAGCCCTCAACTGCTAAAACTCTTAGGGATAGTGCTGATACCTTATCAGACACACCACCTTGTGGCTGCTATAGCAGTTAAGTAGAGTGTTTATTCCCAGTCATAAACAATATGGTAGTTGCTGAATAGGTCCAGTAAGGGTACTGCTGATCCCTAATCAGAAATAGCACTGTTGCTGCTGGGACAGTTAAGGAGAGCACTGGTACATGATCAGAAACAGCTCTGTAGTTGCTGTGACAGTTTATTTATTTAGTTTTTGTTAACCAGGTGAGTACAGTGGACAAAGAACTGTCTATTTCCAAGAGTGACCCATGAGCATAACATGCATGACAAGGAGTGAACACTACACAATTCAGTGCTACAATGGAAAAAGTGTATAGTACAGCTCAACAAATACAGAATTACTGAGTGCAAAACTGAAACGCAGTTAATGGTCACAGACCCTAGGATTGTACTGAAGAGTACATCATTATTTAATATTCAAAAAGACACCACTATAATACATTTTAGCAAAGCAGCAAGTATTGTTGTAGGTAACATGCCACTTAGTTAAATTAGTCTTGGTTGTGTTAAACAAGGATGATACACCATCATTTGTATAGTTAAAAGTATACTTTGGGTTATGGCTAGATGTGTTTAAGGGGTCAGATTTTGTCTGATCTTATTGCCAAATATCACATTGGAGTTAATGGATTTGCACACAACTTTAACATGGAAGGAGAAATCAATGGAAGGGTTAAGTTTGTCAACTAGGTACTTGATTGAATCAACAAGTTTGAGTAGAGAGAAATACAGGCAGGTGACTAATAGCCTATTAGTGTTAACACACAGTTTTAGAGTGGACCCAGACAGCATGGCTTGTGATTTATTTGACTTAAGATCAAATTAATGTATTTTGAAAAAGACATTGTTGAACACAATAGAAGCCAGACTTTAGTCTACTGTTTCGGTCATTGATACTGTTAGACCTACAATAAAGAACAAAGCCGTCCACGTGTAGAAGGGAGGCACAGTATGAGCTGCTCAGTAGTAAACTATTGACATCAAGTCTGAACAGCAGGAAGCCCTGGAGAGATCATTGCCAATATAAGCACAAGTGATTTTTGAGGACAACTGAAAAAACTACACAAGTTTCTCCCAGGCCTGTGGCCGTTGAGCAGTTAGGGAGAGAAGAGGTCCCTGGTCAGAAACATCTCTGTCTCTGTCTTAACAGTTGGGGTGTGTGTGTGTGTGTGATCAGAAACAGCCCTGTGGCCTGTAGCAGTTTGTCATGGTGTATATGTTGGGGGTTATCAATAATCCGAAACAGCCCTGTAGCTACTGTAACAATTAGGGATTGTTTTTGTCAATCATCAGAAATAGCTCTGTGGCTGCAGTACCAGTTAGGGAATGTGTCAGAAGATCTTTAGCTGCTGTAACAGGGAGTGTGTGGGTTAATGGTGTTGATGCTGTACCAAGGTGTATTTGTGTATGGATCAGTGATCTGCAACAGCCCTGTGACTGCTGTTACAGCAGCCCTGTGGCTTCTGTAACAGAAGTGTGCTGGTCAGTAATCAGACACAGCCATATGTGTGTGTGTGTGTGTGTGTGTGTGTGTGTGTGTGTGTGTGTGTGTGTGTGCGTGTGTGTATGATGAGAAACAGCCATGTGGCCTGTAACAGTTAAGGACTATGTGTATGTTGGGGGTATCAATAATCAGAAACAGCCCTGTGGCTGCTATAACAATAAGGGACTGTTTTTGTCAATAATAAGAAATAGCTCTGTGATTGCAGTAACAGTTAGGGAGTGTGTCAGCAGAAGTTTAGCTGCTGTAACAGGGAGTGTTTGGGTTAATGGTGTGACTGCTGTAACAGGGTATATTTGTGTTTGGGTCAGTGATCTGAAATAGCCCCTTGTCTGCTGTTACAATAGCCCTGTGGCTTCTGTGGGTTAGGGAGTGTGCTTGTCAGTAATCAGAAACAGCCCTGGGACTGCTGTAATAGTCAAGGAGTGTGCATGTGTGTGTGTGTGCGTGTCTGCGTGTGTATGTGTGTGTGTGTGTGTGTGATGAGAAACAGCCCTATGGCTGTAGTGACAGGGAATGTGTGAGTCAGTGATCAGGAACAGCCCTCTGGCTGCTTCAATAGATAGATATTGTTTCCGTCAATGATCAGAAACAACCCTGTGGCTGCTGTAAGTTTTAGGGAGTATGTTTGCAAGGATCAGAAACAGCCCTATAGCTGCAGTGACAAGGAATGTGTGGGTCAATAATCAGAAACAGCCCTGTGGCCACTGTAATAGTTAGGTACTGTTAGGGTTAATGATCAGAAACAACCCGTAGCTACTGTAAGTTTTAGGGAGTATGTTTGCAAGGATCAGAAACAGCCCTATGGCTGTAATGACAAGGAATGTGTGGGTCAATGATCAGAAACATCCCTGTGGCCGCTGTAATAGTTAGGTACTGTTAAGGTTAATGATCAGAAACCACCCTGTGGCTGCTTTAATTGTTTGGGAGTGTGTTGGCAAGGATCAGAAACAGCCCTATTGTTGTAGTGACAGGGAATATGTAGGTCAAGGATCAGAAACAGCTGCATGGCTGCTGTAATAGTTATTGGAGCACTTGTGTCCATGATCAGAAACAGCCTTTTGGCTTTCATAACAGTTAGGGAGCATGCTGGTCAATGATCAGAAACAACCCCATGGCTGACATAACAGTTAAAGAAAATTGCTTCCTAATCAAAAACAGCTATTTGGCTGCTGTAATTGTTGGGGTCAGTCCTGGTCACTCATCAGAAACAATCCCATGGCTGTTGTAAGAGTTTGGGACAGAGTATCTGATCAGAAAATTCCAAGTGGCTACTGAAACCTGTACTTTATGGAGAGTGCTGGTCCCAAATCAGAATGATCCCGGTAGTTGTCACAGCAGGTATAGTAAGAAATGGACCGTGATCAGAAACAGACCCATGACTGATTCACCATTTAGAGTGATCATTGACCCATGATCAGCAATGGCCTATTTAATCAAAGCCTATGACTACAGTTCAATGGGAAGGAGGAAGGGAGCAACCAGCCACATCCCCAGCCTCAGCTATTTAAGTTAACTTCCTGCAGTCTCCTTCAGATGCATTGTTACTTTGTTGCAAGCAAAGGCTCTGATGGAGCTCTCCCCTCATCCTCCTTTCTCCAGGTGTTTGTCTCCTACTTCCTTAATGTTTTTGAGGATTTCTGCTGCCTTGTGTCTCCATCTTTCTAGGTCCATATTTTGCTTTTGCCTCCTGGCTACTGTTTCTTTTTTAGTTCTCTATACCTACTGCACTTTACTTCTCAGTTCCTATGTTTGTCTCTGCTTTTGTTTCTTTTTGGGGGTTCCATGTTGTCAGCATTCTGCCTTTGTCATTGTTTTTTGCTTTGTGGTTATCCAGGCTCTAGAGTTTGTAGTTTTCTGTACCAGATGAAAGCTTCCATTCAAATCTACACTGTTTTTTGTATAATCTGCAGTCTCATGTTCATCTAAACTCCTTAAGTACTTACTCCTGGCAGCCACTCCATTTTGGGTTCAGTGGATTCATTACTCAATCCAGCAGCACACTTCTTCCTCATTTGACTGTCCCATGCTATTGCATTCCATATGCCATTACATTCCCTTGAAGTATTTATTCATTCTCCACAGCTTCTGCATGCTATATCTTACCAGACTCAGTGCTAACAGTTGCTACCCACCTCATGCTGTCTCAGTGTCCTCAGTGCTAACAGTTGCACTTCACCTCATCCAGTCTCATATACTCATTGCTAACAATTGCAGTCCCACTCATGCAGTTACTTAACTTTGTGCTAAGAGTTGCACTCACAGTCATGTGTTTTCTTGATAAACTCAGTCCTACCAGCTGCACTCCCAATCCTGCACTCTCAGTTGCATTCCACCCTCTCTACCTACCTCTTGAAGTCTATATCTTGAGGGAGGGTCCCTCACCAGGGGCATGGTCCTTCTCTTTCTACCCTCTGGGTCAGAAGGTCCTCCACTCTGGGAGAAATATGTGGCTGTGCAGTCAGCGTTAGTGGGCCCTCTTGATGTAATAGTTAAGATTTCAGCTGCCAGAAGGTGGGGCCTCCAAGTCCCAGGAGGATCCTTTAGCTGTGCCGACAGCATCGGTAGCACCTTCAAAAGCTATTCTCCCTATGGTCACCTAAGGTTCACCTGCATTCTATTTCCCTACCCTCCCTTGTCCTTCCTGCTTCTCAAGGATGAAGATTGTACATTCCTCCTGTTCTTACTCCTCCAGGGCTTGGTCTTACTGCTCATGAGTATGGATTCTCCTCTAGGTCTCTGCTTGGAGGCCAGGTGAGGACCTTTCAGTGGTTGTTGCTCTCCTTCTCCTCTGGGGTGGTGGGACCCAGCAGGGTTCTCCTTTAGCTGCAGAGGCCTTCAAATTGCAGCTCCCCCACAGCTTTCCCATTAGAGAGATAGAGTGAGAGCCTTTCCTCTAAAAATCTTCCCTTGAACTGGGTCTCTAAATTGCAGTAGTGAACTGTCATTAAATCATCCCAAGCCTGGAGGGAAGGTGACCAAGGCCTTGGATCCCCAGAGGTATCCCCCTCAAAGGGGGGGGTTCCTCTCTTCCGTGTCAAAGATCATGAAGGTTAGGAAGTCTGTAGAAAGTACTACATCGGGTAGTACATTTACGTAGTACTTGTTCACCCAGTTAGGTTTCCGCTGTTGTGTTGGGGTTGGACGGTGGCCTTTTCTTTTTCTGTTCCCTCTCCACTTATGGAGATAATTCCCCCCTGCTATCAATTCAGATATTGCTGCTCATTGCTCAATCCAGTCAATTACTATTACTAGTTATTACTAGTTGCCCTCAGTTCATGATCATCCAGAAAATGCTTTCACCACTTGCTACTTGCTGCTTTCTTTTTGGGGATCCTTCAAGGTACCTTTTGCCTAAAGGAATTATCTTCTCATAGCACCTCTAGGGGTGGAACCCTCCTCAAGAGGGTTCCTTTTCCTTCACGAGTACCCCATCAGGGTGGTAGTTCCCTGTGGGATAGAGAGTGCAAATGGCCAACATATCTGCATGACAGTCACAACACATTCATTCAAATACTATCAGACTATCTATGAAGTTGCACAAGCATAACTCATCACTAAATTTCGTATACCAAATGAACTGTATGTATGTACCTTATGGTTATAAATATATTTGAGTTTCATTAAAAACAAACACATCTGATGTATTGTATTGTGAGATTACATGCAGCGTGCATCTCCTTTACTGATCTAACTGCAGATTTGGCTTGCCCTTGAAATACTATATTTTATGAGCCCTACTCACATACAATATATCTCTTTTAGTTAATCAACACAGAACCACTAAAAATGCTTCATTATTCATCATACCTTTATTACCTTCAAGAACAGTGCATATGCATTTGTTTTGAGAAAAGAAATGTTATATTTCTTGGGGTTAAAAATAGCAAGCATGTATATGTGCATCACATAGAAAGAACAGGCAGTACACAGGACAGCCTCACTTTATCTATAATCAAAGGCCCCCGCATTAGTCTGCAGAGCTGGGATCCACTGCATCATTTCATTGGTATGCGCCTCACATCCCTGCTAGCAAGTGAGAAGCAGCTCTTGAGCCTTCAGCTCACACAAACTACTGTACCTATTGATTGGCATTGATCTACAGGTTCAAGCTGGAATGCCACAAGGTCACCCAGCTGCTGCTGTCAGGTCAGGGTTTACAATTCAAGTCTAATTGTTTATTGATAATGCTGAACCCTGTGCATGCTGCCTGGTTTAACCCGCCTGTGCCTAAAGATGATTTCCAAGTGTCTAGTTCAGGCACATACAGTATGCCTGGCATCTATTATAGAATCTCTCAGTCCAACGGCCCAGTGCGTTTAATCTTCTGTGATGTGGGAAGATCTATGCAAACCTAGGGCATTCCTGGACCCCTTACAATTATTAAGTCAAAACAGTTCTGCACTTCACTGACTGAATCTTTCAATTAGATCTCAGTAGCAGCCTGTGTATTCGTGTTGAAATGTGTTGTTTTTCTTTTTGCATTTGAATTGTTTTTTTCTCCCAGTGGGATCTCTTGGCCAGTCAGGCTGAATCTGTGTACATGACAAGTTCTTGATTTTTTTTTAGATAGAAACGACAGGTGGGTCATTGTGCCAATAACTGAAGAATGTGGATGAAAATAGTTCACCTAATATAAGTAAAGTAAAAGAAATATGCTAATCGCTTCAATAAAAAAAAATGCATAAAATCAGCAAACATGATGTAGATTATTGCACAAAAACTTGCAACCAAGGCAGTGAAAAAAGTACATGAAATCATCTGGACCGCTAATGAAAGGCTATGAAACTACAGACATGGGTGTAGAACTCCTGAGAAAACACTATGATAGAATGGTTTTCAAAGACCCAATAGAAGGGCAGTCATGATGGAAACATAAACCCTGAGCTAAATCACTGATGGCATGAATATGAAAGCATTGTCCCTAAATGCATCAATGGTGTGGACATGAAACCACAGTTCCTTAATGAAGACTTTGACACTGTAATACATATATAGATATAGAACCATAGCCCCTGAGAAATGGCATTAATAGTATAGACACAGTTGCATATTTCCTGAATAAAGACACAGATGGTATTGACCTGCAACCATAGTCCCTGAACAAATACTTTTCTTCATATACATTGAGCCATAGCCCCTGCATAGAGGTATTACTGGTACAGTCATTGAATCATATCCCTCAGTAAAACCTTTGGTACTGTAATATATAGTATACAAGGAGCAATAGATCCAGAATAAAGGCTTTGAATTTATAGTCTTGGAACCATAGTGACTGAGTAAAAGCTGCAATGGTATAGACATGAGCAATAAATCATGTGTGGATGTTTTGGTAGTATAGATATGAAACCATAGCCCCTGAGCAAATATTTTGATTTATGTACATAGAACCATAGCCCATGAGTAATGGTGTAGACATTGAACCATAGTCTCTGAAGAAAATTGGGGCCAGGTAGTTAGGGCCCCTCTTTCGACCAATAATGGGTGACTGCACCAGGGGTCAGAGAGTGGCTTTTCCTGGTTTTCCCCTGCATCAGAGTTTTCTGGATTTTTTGCCTCCTCCAAAAGTGTGTTAAACTGAGTCAGAAGTGGGAGAAGCTAAGCAGGCAAAGAAGACTAAATAGTCAGGATAAAAGTGAATGTCAAGTTGTCGCAGTCATAGGTTGGCATCTTGGGAGGATCACTATGACATGGAATGGTGGTTTGGGGGCAGTGACGAGACGAGTTCTTCTGAAGGGCTCGTGACCCCCCCTCTGGTCGGCATGAGGTGGAAACTGAGTACCCTGACCTGGGGGGAGGGGTCATGGTCCTCCTCCAGCAGGTACAGCTTTGCTGCAAGGCTAACAGCAGCTGACAGGGGAGGCCGAGCAGCCTTGGCCCTTACGACCACGGGCAGTTGATCCTCCCAGGTGCGCACACTACTCTTAATCTGGATTGTTAATCAATAAATGCATAGCTGCAGCCATTTCCTCCAAGTCTTGTTTCTGTGTTTTCTTTCCTGGGAAAGGGGGTTATGGAGGGATATAAGATACATGGAATCAATGCCACTGAGTAAAGACTCTGAGTGAATAAACATGGAACCATAAGACACTGATGGCCCTGAGTAAAGGCACTGATGGTATAGACATGGAACCATGCACTCTAATTAAAGGCTCTGAGAGTATAAACATGGAACCATATTGAAATGGGATTACCCACTTAAACATGCAGTTAAAACCCACACGGTAAAAAAGCACACTACACAGACACCCCAAAAGCACGTGGTCGAAAGCCACACTAATATAAATAAACTAACTGAACCACACACGCTGTTTTGACCACGTGTTTTTTTTACCTCTCATCTGTTTCTTCAAAATCTTGACAGTATCCACCGAAATAGTAATAGCTTTGATGTACAGACATGGAATCATGTTGAATTGGCAATAGCTTTGATGTATAAACATGAACTGTACTGCTTGAGCCTAGGCTTCAATATATAGTTATGGAACCATTCCAAAAAGAAGTTTTGATATATAGATATGGAATCATGGTCCCTCAGTAAAGGTTTTGATGGTATAGATATGGAATCATGGCACTCTAGAAAAAGCTTTACAGAAATGCAAAGATACACTGAAGACAATTGACAGAAAAAGATAAATAATTAATGGAGTCTGCTTGTTATTTTGCCATAGCTTTACTCAGTCCATGATGGTATATAGACAGAACCATGCCCCCTGTGTAAAGGTTTTGATGTATAGGCATGGCACCTGAGTAAAGGCTTAATTGAACTAGACATGGAGCTATAGCCCTGAGTTAAGGCTTTGATGGTATTGACATGGAACTGTAGTCCCTTGGTAAAGACACTGATGGTATAAACATAGAAACATACAGTATTCCCTGGCTCAAGGTTTTGATGACAGAGGCATACAGTAGAACCCTAGAGTTGCAGCCATTGATGTGGTCAGATATTTCCAGATATTTCACAATATTTCTAAAGAGATTGTCTCTGGTGGCCCTAAAGCAGTACTGCAGGCAGGGGGGACTTTCTCTAGAAATATCACGGAAATTTCAGGAGGCAAATGAGCATGGCAATGGCTGAAACTGTAGTCCTTGAGTAAAGGCTTCAACATTGTAGTCATAGAATTATAGTCCCTAAGTAAATATGCTTATGGTATAGACAAGGAACCATAGCCCCAGAGTAAAGGCATTGATGGTACTGTATGAACATAGGACAATAGTACACAATAGCACCTGAGTAAAAATGTTGCTGGTGTAGTCATATAACCATTATCTGTAAGTAAAGGATTTGGTACTACAGAAAGGAAATTATGGCCCAGAGTAAAGACAATGAAAGTACTGACATGGAATCATATCTCCAAACAGCCCCTATGTAGAGATGCTAATGATAGGAATCCCTGCTTCCCTCAGGGTAACACATAGTTTGCATTTCGCACCACAGATGGCATTTGTAGCAATAGTCTATTCATCCCACTGGCAATTATTTCCCTCTCTCAGTATTGGGAGGAGGGGGGTGGTACCCAAGCAAACATTTGTATTTGAATGGGTTCCGGGGTGGGCCATGGCACAGTGGGGCACCAGAAACTTGACAGTCTATACACACAAGCTGTCTGCAATGAAAACGGTGTCAAGTAGTAGGTTTTATTCTGGCAGCTGGACATTCAGAACATCTGCCCACAGGGGCTGCAGATGCAGTGACAACAGGTACACAGTTCATCTTTTCACAGTAGTAATTTGCACACTTACAGGTACAAAACCCACCCCCTTTTATTCAGGGGCACAAATTACATTTCTCCTGTCCATCCCTCTTCTGGGATATGGACACAGACTGGTAGTGGACAACATCTGGACTATTACCACTATATCCAAACTACATGAGATCTTGCTCCTCCTGTCCCAGATTAGGTGCTTGGGTTTGTCCCTGGACAGTGAGGCATCTCTTTTCCAAACTGCACAGGGAAATTTACATGAAGCTTGCACCAATCTTTGGGAGATCTTGCTCCTCCTCTCTCAGATTGGGTGCTTGGGGTTCTTCCCTGGACAGAGAGACATCTCATTTCCAAATTCCAGATCCATACTGAGAAGGCACCTGATGCAGCCTGAGGCAGTCCTACCTCAGTGCCAGAAAGTTTCAAGGAATTCCCTTAGCTCAAAGGGTAATTCTTATGTATCCCACAATGGGCAACACTTTAGTTCATACTCCCTCAAAGGTGGGTGAACACATCCCCAGTTACTCATGGTTGAAGAATTCATTTCTACTGACTTCTTTGTCCTCTGAGAGGGCACGGACCATAAACAGCTGTTGCCACCACATGATGCCACTCACGTTTTCTGACATTGGGGATGGCCAGGCCAGGGGAAGGGATGACCTCCCCCTGCCAGCTCCACACTCCTTCTCTGCCAGTAGGCAAAAGGCAACTCTCTCAAACTCTGTCATCAGGCAGAAAAACGCTCCCTAGCAACATTCCAAGCCAAGATTCAAGTGTTGTATATGCTGCTGTGAGAGTTCCATCCCCTTGGAACCTCTGCCAGGCTGACTGAGAGAAGTTGCCATGGGATACCACAACAGGTTTTATGGACCTGGGCTGCCCAGCAAACCTATCTAACAACTGAATATAACCTAACCTACCAGGGTCCTTGTAACCGAGGGAAACCTGTGTGCTACACTCACCACCATCAAAAAACCTTGCTGTCTGCAGTAAGGGCTTTGGACTGCATAGGCCTTCCCCCCAGGCACCCCAGGGAAGGGTTGTGCACCCCCCACCTATGACCAGCATAGGCAGGTCACCACAGAGAAATGGAAGTCTATGCAACAGTTTCCTACAGCTACTAACTACGAGTGTCGTCCTTCATAGCACCTCTGGCTACCAGAGGTACCTGCCTGATGGAACAGAAAGTGGCCACACACAATCATTGGTGGGGTCACCAACCCATCTCCCATCAAGCACTCACCTGGCTCCACCTCCAGGTCTTTACTAGGGTACCCTCTATCTAGGCTTTACCCATTCTTATACTACAGGGGCACCCAGACTATATCTTTCCCAAACCTGGAGGACAAAAACCTTTCTAGCACAATAAAGAACATGCATAAGGCTTTGCAATGCATTTCCTAATGCTAGCATTTCATAGTCTACACTAGTAAAAGTATTTCATAACAGTACATGTTACAAACATTGAAACCATTAGTATACACTTTTAAAACAGTCCCTGAAGCACTCTCAAGTGCTTTAGCAGAGTCCTGAGATTCCCTTTCTTCTTTCTTAGCTGCACCTGCAAAAGAACATGGAAAAACACACAGTTGCATACTACCTGACTTTAAAGATTTGTAAAACGTGTTTTCAAAAAAATATTTTTGTTTCTTTTTGTGCTTCTGTGCAAACAGTAGAAAACACATTAAACTATGGGGAAAGGGAACCCTAAAAGTCCATTTAAGGAATAAAGTGTCCTTGAGTCTAGGACATCCCAGACAACAGTGTCTCTGAAGATGGAATGAACAGTTTCAAAGGTTTTCAGGTGGGCACACCTCCCCTGGAAGTGTCTAAACAAAGTGTCTGAATGGACCAAGGTGTCCACAATACCCTTCGGGTACAGGTATATGAACAGTTATCAATTAGCCAGAAACAAGAGAAACTTGGCCTTACCAATTCTGATATGTAGTGAGGACTCTGGCAACTCACACAGGCTGCTGGAGTGGCTGTCTGCAGACGTAGTATCCTTACTCCCTCACAACCTCTGGAAACTGGATGCCCAGATGAATCTCATCCCCTTCTTCAGGAGATGAAGATGCAATTGCAGTCATTCTCCTCTTTGGCTGATTCCCTGCAGATCATGCGTACCGTGGCCCACTGACCATGGCTTACAGTCTCTTTAATCTTCCTGGACAATGTGGCCCACTGACCATGGCCTACAGTCTCTGAAATCTTCCTGGACAATGTGGCCAGCCAACCATGGCTTTCAGTCTCTTTAAACTTTGCCAGCATGGCAACTTTGTACATCTTCAGGCTCCATGCCAGTGCCAATCTGGACTTGCCAGGAAGTCTCCTAATACCAGTCAGGGTGGGGCTGATACACAATTGTGGCATCTGGGCATTGCATTAGCATGCTGTGACCTCTTACTTCCCCTCTATCTACACAGATGACTGCATCCATGTGAAACGTACATCCAACTTTCCACATGCTATTGTGTTCTTTGCGGCTTCTGTGAAGTTCTGCTGGACCTGCAGGGCTCCACAGGAATCTTTGGCCCACAGCTGTTCTCATGGCTTCTTCCATAAGCCAGGTCTCATAAAAATCCTCTTTCACACCAGACCCATCGTGGCACTTGTCTCCAAAAACTTCCTCTACTTTTCTCTGAATAACTCTTTCTTCCTTACTACTGTTAGGTAGGCACCTCTCACAGACTGACCAGGTGGTAGCCAGATCTGGTCATCCCAGGCTTCCCTGTCCCAAGGTGACAGGACACTGCTGAAGTCCACCTCATCTTTGTCCTCACCAATCAAGGATGCCTCCTGAATCAGTGTGACATTAAAACAGGCAGCCGTGGCATCAGGTAGTACAGTAGTGGTATTAGGCAGGGTGGAGTCTCAGGGTAGGTCACTGGACCCCAGATCTTCTTCTGACTTTGGAACATTGGGCTCTACTTCGAGCTTTTCATTTTCTTCAGTGGCTGGAGTTGGACCAGACTCAGGACCAGGGCCCCACACCTCACCAAGGCAAAGTGTTAGTCCGCTTCCAGCATTGTCACTGCTAGGCTGATCACCCAGACCATCTGTTGGCTTCTGTTTCACAGGCTCTTCCTTGCCTGGAGGTCTGGCTGCTGACCCAGAATTGCTGGCTTGGCTGCATGGCTATTGAAACCACTCCTGACAAAATTCTTTTTTTTTTCCATTTAAACTTTATTGAAAATTTTCAATACAGAGAACAAATCATAACATAATAGTCATAGTACAACCATATCAGATATTGATACACTGATGATTCATTCTCTCCCCCTTCCTCCCTCCCTCCACCCCTAACCCTCCCCCACCCCTAACCCTCCCCACCCTTAACCCTCCCAAAGATCCCAGCACAGCATCATACAGCCTAGTCTACACCATATGGTATAGAAACACTAACCGTAAACATTTAGGGAGTACAGGGTTTGTAATGGGCCCCATACCGTATTAAACATCTTTACTTTATTATGGAGACTTGCAATAATCCTCTCCGTTCTGAGGTTAGCAAGAAGTTCCTGGAGCCATTCAACATATGTTAGATCATCAGAATCTTTCCAATGTCTAAGGACTACTTTTTTGACAGATAGTGATATTAATGCCATGTGATATTTTCTGCTCACCACTGAAATACTGGAAAAGTCCCCCAAGAGGCATATTTCAGGCGTGAACAGGTCAGCCAGCCCTAAAAGAGGGTCTGCTCTTTGTTTAATAGCAGTCCAAAGTGGAACAACTTTTGAGCAGCTCCAAAACATATGAAGAAGATCCCCACATTGCAACTGGCATCTTGTACAAAGATGAGAAGGTACCATACCTAGTCTGGCCAATTTATGCGGGGAGTAATAAATGTTGTGCAGAATTTTGAATTGCATTAACCTCAGTCTGTCCTGTAACAAAAATCTGTGACAATTTTGCCACAGAAGAGACCAATCCAGTTCCTTGTCAGGAAAAAGAGAAGACCAGAAGGCAACAGGGGCAAAATTATCAGGATAAGCCCAATTAAATAAAGCCTGATATATCTTGGACACAGCATGAGGTAAGCCGGCCATATCCGTTAGGGTGGCTTGAAAGGGGATGTGGGTGACCGGTGGGGGAACCAGTCCCATCACTGTTAATAAGAGATGAAGGAGCTGGAAAATCTTGAAGATGTTTGTACGGGGTATTGAGAGCTTATGCATAATTTCAGCTGCAGAACACCATTGTCTATCGACTGTGGTAAAATCAACAAGCTGACAGTCTCCTATCTGGGGAAGCCAACTGACTGGTAGGGGCTTACCCTCTAATTGAAAATTGGGGTTGCCTCTTATGGGTTGGGATAGATCTTTGATGTTTTCATATTTTAGAAATGCACACAGTTGAGAATGAGCCTTAATTGAGGCTGCTATAGGGGAGTTACATAAAGATTCAGGAAGGGATCGTAATTTGGTATATAACATCGCACTTGTGGAATAGCCATGTCTTTTGATACTAGCTAGCTCTACTTTTAACCAAATCGGAGTATATGAAGACTGGGCCAAGAGTTGTTCGGCGACCAACCACCTGAGATATTTATTAGCCTGACTGGCCCAGTAATACAGCCCAATGTGTGGAAGCCTTAGTCCGCCTTTTACCTTGGGGGCAGCTAGTTTATGGAAAGCCATTCTAGATTTTTTATACCCCCAAATGAAGGTGGAGATCATACTGTGCACCTTTTTGAACCAGGACAAAGGAAGCCCAATGTTCAACAGATTAAGGGGATAAAAAAGTTGGGGGTAAATTTTCATTTTAATTAAATTAATCCTTCCCCAAAGGGAGAGGGGAAGCAGGGTCCATCTGTGAAGATCTTGATCTATATTATGAACCAGGGAATCTAAATTTAACTGCCTAATGCGAGCCATATTCTGTGTTAGAACAAGCCCTAGATATTTGATAGAATCAGGTTTCCAAGCAAGCCCAAAAACGGTAATGTCCTGTTTATAAACTCTACAATTGAGGGGAAAAACCACTGTTTTTCCTACGTTAAGATTATAATTAGAAACCTTACTAAAACCATTTATTATTTTAAGAATGGAGGGGATAAACATAGCCGGATGCGTAATTTGCAGCAGGAGGTCATCTGCATACGCTGCCACTTTAACTACCTGCCCATTCAGGGAAATACTGAAGATGTCCTGAGCTCTAATTAGCCTCCTGATAAGGGGTTCTAAATATATATTAAAGAGCAAAGGGGACAAGGGACACCCTTGTCTAATTCCCACATGTAATTTAAAAGAGTTTGAAATTACCCTGTTACAAGAAATTTTAGCTGAGGGGGATATATATAGCGAACTAACCCAATTCAGAAATTTTATGGGGAAACCAAATGCCTCCATTGCTGCAAACAAATAACTCCAGTGAACCCTATCAAAAGCCTTCTCGGCATCCAGGGAGACCAACACCATAGGGTGGGCAGCATCCCTGGAGGCCGAGAGCTATGGAGCCAAGGTCACTGGTGATCCACAGGGATCTTCCTTTTCATAAAACCTACCTGCTCTGCCCCAATTAGGGAAGGAAGAACTACATTCATATGATTGGCCAACAATTTGCCAAGATTTTAATATCATGATTAAGGAGAGATTGGTCTATAGCTTGAGACCAAATCATGTGGCTTGTCTGGCTTGGGCAACAAGACAATCAGGGCCTCAAAGAGAGATGGGTCGGACTCCTGCCCAGTAAGGAGAAATTGAAAAAGTGGTAAAAGTATAGGAGTCAGTTGCTTGGAAAAAACTTTGTAAAATTTTGAAGAGAACTCATCAGGGCCAGGGGTTTTATTAGATGGGAGGGACTTAATTACCCTTTCTATCTCATCCTCAGAGATGGCGGACACAAGTGTGGCCTGTTGGGATTTTGTAAGAAAAGGTAAATGCAAATCCCTCAGGTACTCCTGCAGGTCAACCTCGAAGGGGGTTTTACCATGGGACCGTATAATTCCCAAAAATAGTTGGTAAATTCCTCCGCTATTTCTGATGGTGAAATCCTAAGGGAGTCATCTAAGGGAGAGCAAACCGCTGCAATAAATCTGGCAGATTCCTGTTGTTTAATGCGCATCACCAACATCTGACCAGCCTTCTCCCCCTGATCAGTGTACACTGCTTTTGTTTTTAGGATTGCAAGCTCCGCTTGCTCCCCTAACAGGCTGAGATAAGCATCTCTAAGCTTAATAAGGTCTTGTTTAAAAGTATCCAAGAAGGTTGGGGAGAGATTGGATTCCATACCTCGAATTTGAGATAGGAGAAAGAAAATCGGTTTCTCTCTCTTTTTTCCTTCTCGACGTTAGACCGATAATAACCCCTGTCAAATATACTTTAAGGGCCCCCCATTCCATATCGGGCCGCCCAGTAGAGTTATTATTTATAGCCATAAACTGCTCTATTTGGGATGCTATATATTTGACCATTTTCTAGTCCTTCAATATTTGATTATTCAGCTTCCATCTACCTCCCTTTTTTGGTAAGGATGACACTGATAATAAACAAGTAACCGCTGAATGATCCGATGGTGGACCGGCCACTATACTAGAGTCTAGAACCCCTGGTAACAAAGTTTGGGAAATTAAAATATAATCAATTCATGAGGAGGTTCCGTGCACCTGAGAAATAAAAGAATATTCCCTTAATTTGGAGTGAAGCACATGCCATACATTGCAGAGGCCTACAGAATCTAGCAATTCTCTAAAGGCCCTTTGCTCTGGGGAAAGGCCTTTATGGGATTGACCCGACCTATCTACAGAGTGATCAAAAACAAGATTTTAATCACCCCCTATAACTATAGGGACACCTAAAAATGGGGTTCAAGCTTCCATTACCTGAGCAAAGAACCCAGGCGTATCTATATTGGGACCATAAACACTTCCCGGGACAATGTCAAGGGAATGCAATCTACCTTGTACTAGTAAAAACCTTCCTGAGGGGTCACGGACAACCTGGAGAGGTCTAAAGGGGACCGATCTATGTAAGAGAATCATGACCCCTCTAATCTGAGTAGAGCCTTCCTCAGCGAAGACTTGTCCCACTTGTTGGCACTTCATTCTGTCAGCTTTACCATTGAGCAAATATGTTTCCTGTAAAAACATAATTTCTGTTTTCAGATGACTTAGGTACTTAATATTTTATATTGCTTGGTCTTGTGCCTTGCCCCCTTCACATTACAACTAACAAATCGAATAGTTCTAGCCATTACCTTTGTCAGCCATCAGAAACTTTTTTTTAGATGCCACCTGTACTTATATATAACATTTATGCTATACCCTCTGCAATATATGATGTGCTGTCTTACCCTCCCCCACCCCTCCCGCTTCCCACTGTTAACCCATTAATAACCCACCAAAAATCCACCCTACTAACGTCCCATACACCCTTAACCACCTCCACCCAAACCCATCCCTATTGGTATGGCACATGATGACCAACTAGCCTGAATAATCCTCCTCACCGACCCCCTGCCCCCAATTGGAGCAACCAGTTTACTGTTACCCCTTTGCTTACTAATCATTTAACTTTCCTTAACAAACAACATTATACATCAACTTGAATCTTTCCAGATTACCTTTTATACTCTATGTTCCCTTTAATAAATCAATGGAGATGCATAAAAGTAAACTCTGCTGTTAGATCAAATACCCCTTATCCAGTAACAGCAAAGGGGTGACGAAAATATGTCAACTGTAACCTTACATCAGATAGTAACAGCTTCTAGCACCCTCTAGCGGTGCTCCTTAGACCTAAAAGTGTAGCAAATGCATGGAAGGTTTAAACAAATACCCCACCTCCATGGATTAAATCATGTTAATGCCTCCCCCCCACTCTAGTTGCACGAATGTGCCAATGCTTTATTTGGAAGCTCATGCTAGCTGGGGAGAGGGGGAAGAGAAAAAACCCCTACAGAACCTGCGTAGCTATCGCATGATATGTGGCCAAATTGTGGCTCACAAAAGCTACGCATTACCTGGCTTTGTCTGTGGCTTAGCAAATACAATGCGGTAAAACTAATGAGTTAACTACACAAAACCTTTGTAAGTATATAAAAACAGCGTGAACTTCCGTTTACAGTTCAGGCATTAAACTTAAGCACACCCTTTACCCCAGGCAGTCAACCAAAACACAAGTAAATAAAGGGCTGGCAGATACCACCCATACCAACAGTAAATGAGTGCAGCAAAGAAACTCAAACCCAAACAGTTATTGAAGGACTTATTGCTTCCATAACTTCGAGTGGTACAAATTAGAATTGGCTCCCTAATCCTCATAACATTAAATTCAAGAGTTTTACATCTTTCACAACTTTTAACTCGTTCATTTGCCTCTCCCTTTATGCCATGGAGCAACGAAAAGCTCTTAATTAACCGGGGGACTTGCAGTTTAAAACAAAAGTCAAACCCAGAGGTGGCAGCCCATATAATGATCAGTCAAACCATCCTGATGTATACAGACATCATTCTTTGAGGCTCTAGCTGCTGCCAGGGAGTGCCTGAACAGTGTACAGTTCATATCAATCCATAGGGAGGAATACGAGAGTCTACCACAGCTAACATGAATTAACTGCTTACTGGAAAAGGCAGGTCGATATAGTAAACAGTTCAGACCCGGTTTTCATGTATTTTTAAACAGTTCATGGAGCACCTAAGCCCTGCTGCCCTGCCTCCGCATCTTCGTAGGTCATCCAAGAGCCACCTAAAAAAACTTGGAGTCTAGCAAGAAAACCCATTCTGAATTTAATACCTAAGGCAATCAGCTTGACTACTAACTTGTGAAACGTGGCTCATTTGTGGCACACTGAAAGTGGCAAATCTTGCGCCACACAAAGCTTTTTACCTTCCCACTCCAACTCTCGAGCATCTATGGCTCTGTACAGGAAATGTTGCCGTTCCTGAAAATTCAAAAACCTGAATATGAAGGACCGAGGGGCAGCTCCTTCAGGCGGGAGGGGTCGCAGCGCACAGTGGGCTCTCTCAATGATGTATCCTGCACTGTAGGGAGAGGGGCCTGCCACCTTCTCTACAAACTTTTTAGCAAACTTGACCAGATCGGAGCCCTCCTCTCTTTCCAGTAAACCTATAATCACGGCATTGTTACGATGACTGTGACCCTCTAGATCCTCGACCTTGCTTTCTAATTTTGCCAGGCGTTGCTTGACAATGACCTGGTCTAGCTCAGCTTGGCTCTGTTTCTTCTTAACGGAGCGTAAGCACACCTCGTTGTCAGCTGTCCTCCGAGAAAGATCTTCCAAGGCACTAGAAATGCTTTTGATCTCCCCTGCCATGCTCTGCATATCAGCCTTAAAAGGCTGGAATTCCTCAAGAAATCTTGAGAGAGTTAGGGGTTCCAAGTCTGCATTCACAGCACTTGTGGTCTGCGGTTGCTGCGAGGAGGAGGCCCTGGCTTTCTTTGAGGCCTTCTCTGGTGTTGTTGGAGGGTGTGTTTGCCGGAGCTTTCTTCATCTCTTCGTCCATCCACGCACTTAATAATGGGACATCCACTGCTAGAAGGCTTCACGTTACTTGCTCAATGGTGAACCTCACAAAAAAATGTAATTTAGACAGTATTTTAGAGGGCGGGGGGTCAGAGCTCGCGGAGAAGAAATTAACCCAGCGCACTGCATCACGTGACTCACTCCTGAAAAAATTCTTCTGGGTCTTCATCTTCCCCCTCAGACAATACAACATCAGCATCAGGATCCCATCTGGTCACCTGTTGGGCACAGCTGGTTTGGGCCCTGACAGGCCCAGAGGGTTGGCACAATCCATAGTTCTCTCTATAGGACCTACAGTATGGTATGGGCAGAACATCTCTTCTGTGATGATAGCACACCACACACACTGAAACTGGCCATCCAGGAAGTGGCATATTGTCTGGGGCCCCAGCATGCCCTGTGCTTTCCTCTAGCTCTCTCAATTGATCTTCCTGCTGGCTGACCCAAGCATGCACATGAGGCAGAAAGCATTTACTGCTGTTCAAATTCCTGGATGCTGCAAAAACATACACAACAACTTTAGTTGAAATGCCTGCACTTTGAACTCCTTTTCAACACTTGTTCAGATGGGTGGGGGGGGGGTGCAAACCTCTGATTACCGATCCCTGCTACTTGTTTACCATTTTAACATTTTGCTTAGTAACTCAATGTCTTTTTTATAGTCCATTTTGTTGAATGGTCTCACAGTCAACTTGCCACTGTGACATTCCTTGCTCGCCATGCATTACTGCACTCAAAGTTTTACACACTGAGCTTGAATTCACAATGCCATAACTGGGCCTCACTGTCTTATCCCTGAGTCCCTGCCTGCTACTGCCTGCCAATTGCATTTTTCAAATATTTTTCTGACTCCCTTTAAGAATTTTGTACCTGCTGCAGCCTACATTTTTCCTACTTTGACTGCTTTTATTCTGTCCCCTGCCTATGCCAAATTTGCATGCAGCTTTTCTTTTCAACAAATGATTTACCATGCTTGCAGTCCTAAGCTGTTTGCAGCAATTATGAAGTGCATTTGATTCAGACTACTCCCAGTCCAGTTTGATTATCACTTTTCCTTTTTCTGTCCTGGATGACAGACCCGTTGTTAGTCGCCGAGCACAATTCACCTTCCACAGGTCGTGACTGTGGTGACCGACTCCGTGACACTTCTTTACATATGAAAACACCCAGACAGCTACCTGCGCATTGGGATCTGCCCATTGCTCACTCCCAATGGCTTTGAACAAAGTCCAAATTTTCAAACTTTTTTTTAAGAACTCCAACAAGGTCCGAAGCATTTATCTTGCTGCCTGCTGCTACACGAGTTCCACTCTCACTATGCTGTGTGCTCATCCCCTCTTACTCAGAACACAGTCCAAGGGCTGGGGCTTACTGGCTCTAGCCAATCACGTGACACCATGCAAATTAGGGAAGGGGCACACTCTTTCTCCTCAGGTGCATCCTGGCTCTCTGGGAAGAATTTTAAACTGCAACTTTAACTTTTTTTTTCTCTTCACCACTCAGACCTTGGCTTAAGAATAACTTTACATTTACAGTTAGTACTTACTCCGGCAAGTACACTGCCACCAAATTCATCGCCCCAGGCCATTTCTTGAGGCAATTAAACCTCAAAATCCTGAGATGAGACCCCGTCTTATGTAACCCTTCCCACAGGGTAACACATAGCTAGCAATTGGCACCACAGATAGCATTTGTAGCAACAGTCCATTGACCCACTGCCAATTATTTCCCCTGGCTCAGTCTTTTGAGGAAGGGAGTAGCCAAGCAAACATTTGTATTTGAATGGTTTCTGGGTTGGGCCATGGCACTGGGGGCACCACAGACTTGACAGTCCACACACACAAGCTATCCACAATGAAAACAAAGTTAAGTAGTATGTTTTATTCTGACAGTTGGACATTTACAGTGTTGTGCAAAACTGCAGAATTTCATTTGAAATATTTAGTGAAATTTGCACAATTCGTGAAATATTTCAAAGGTGCGAAATGTGAAATTATGCTGGCAAAATGTGGAATTTTGCCGATGAAATGAAAAATTTCACCCACAGAATGTGGAATCTTGCCACTCACAGGTGAAATTTCATTGCTCGCAGCTGAAATTTCGCATTTCGCTGGTGAAATACCACATTTCTCAGGTGAAATTTCGCACCTGTGAAATATTTTGAGGGATGCGTGGAATTTCACAAAATATTTACCATGGTGAAATAAAATTTCACAGCACCTCTTGACATTCAGAACATCTGCCAACAGGGGCTGCAGGTGCAGTGACAACAAGTACACAGCTCATCTTTTCAGCTTAGTAATTTGCACAGTTACAGGTACGAAACCCACCTCCTTTTACTCAGGGTCAAAAACTACATTTCTTCCAGCAATCCCTCATCTGGGCTATGGACACAAACTTCTTTTGAACTGGCCTTTCCTGGGGTGGACAACAGTCAGAATGCCCCTATTATCACTGTATCCAGACTACATGAGATCTTGCTTCTCCTGTACCAGATAGGGTGCTTGGGGTTCACCCCTGTACAGAGGGGCATCTCTTTTCCTAACTGCACAGTGCAATTTACATGAAGCTTGTACCAATCTTCATGAGATCTTGCTCCTCTTGTCACAGATTGGATTCTTTGGGTTTGTCACTGGACAGAGGGGCTTTTCATTTTCTAAATCCAAATCGATACTGAGGAGGCACCCCTATGTCTGAGGCAGTCCTCCCTCAGTGTCTGAAAGTTCCACAGCAATTCCCTGAGTTCAATAGGCAAGTCCTACATTTCCCCACACTCGGCAACACTTTACTTCATACTCTCTCAAAGGTGGGGGAACTCATCCCCAGTAACTCATGTTTGAAGAATCCATTTCTATTGACTTCTTCACACTCTGAGAGGGCATGGACCATAAACGGCTGTCACCACCACTTGACACAGCTCACATTTTCTGACTTCAGGACTGGCTGAGCTGGTGGGAGCAGTCAGCTCCACACTCCTCCACTGCCAGCAGGCAGAAGGCAACTTAAACCCTCCCTAGCAGCATTCCAAACTAAGATTCTAGTGTGGCTTATGTTGCTGTAAGATTTCCATCCCCTTGGAGCCTCTGCCAAACTGACTGAGAGAAGTTGTCATGGGAACCACAACAGTTTTTACAGTATGGATGTGGGCTATCCAGAAATCCTACCTAGCAACCTAATCTAACCTAATCTACCTGTGTCCTAGTAACCCAGGGGAACCTGGGTGTTACAACTATAAATGTGCAACAACCTCTGAGTAAAAGCTTTGAAGATATAGATAGTTAATCATAGTCCCAGACTATTGGCCTTGGTAATATAGTCATGAAAGCAGTCCCTGCATAATGACACTGATGATATAGACATGGAACCATAGCAATACAGTAAAGCAAATAATAGGATAGAGGACACAATTGCATAGAGTACCATACCACAATCAAGTTGGACATTTTGCTCTAATCTGAGCATCTGAAATCCAGAACTGTAGTTCCTAGCTTTAGAAAACTTGGTTATGGCAAAATTATTTCAATAACAACAGCTGGAAGACCTCCACAAAATAAAGGGCAGAGAAAGAGTGGCCAGCAATAAAAATTAGAATAATGGGTACCACCCTGTCCTGCATGAAGCTTGTTACTGAGATCAAAAGAGAAAGGAATCCACTTTTGTTAAAGAAGAAAAAAGGAATAGTAATAAGAAAAAAGGCTTTTATATTATTCAAAGGGACAAGAATGGGACCAACATGGCTGTTTCAAAGAAATATTAAAATGTAGGGCATTATAAGGTGAATGAAAGCAAATGGAGACTTAAGGTTAGACAAGTGAGTCAAAAATAATTACATAACTTTCTTTGAAAAAGGGAAATAAATAGACAAGGGATAAGATAGAGATAATAAAGAATGAAGAGAAAAGCAATGAAGATGATGAAAATAAGGTAAACATTTTAAATGAGTAATTCAGTTCAGTGTTAGTTGTGAAATATACAGATCTAATTTCTGACAGCAAGAATAGAATCAAGGATAGTAATTAGAGGTGTGCAAAAAAAAACCTTGCGATGACAGAATTTTCGTGAAAGTCGGATTTTCATTTCCACATAAGTGGGGAAATCAAATTAGCAATTTTTGTGGAAATTTTGATTTAGAACAGTGGAATAAATGTATAAATTGTAGATTAGTCTATCAAACTCCAGAGATAAAAGTCTGCAGAACTGATCACTGAACTGTAGAATAATTACATGTATTGTGTAATATTCATCAAACTGTGTACAAATTTTCCTTAGAATTGTTGTGCAGTTCATGTGTAGTTTTCTACAGTTCAGCCAAAAAATTCCAGAGAACACACTGAAAATCTACCAAATACATTCAGAAGATTCTGATCTCACCAATGGCGGAAATTCGGAAAATTCAGCTAAATTTCTGAATTTTCACAGAAGTTCTGCAAAAGTGGAATTTGCAACTTTCACCCACCTCTAATAGTAATAGCAACAACTTGTAGATACAGTATGTATTGGGGAGAGAGTACTGAAGGTTCTGCAGGTCCTAAACCTAAACAAGTCATTGTGGGGCAAATAGGCTGCTCCACAGTGTATTAATGGAGAGGAGTCAGGCTGGTGATAGCCCCATAGCAGCCATATTTAGTGTAAAATTGGCTATAGAAGAGTTGTCAGCAGACTGGACGATAACTAATTGATTCCTTGAACAGCCTTTTAGCAGAGGCACTGGGGGTGAAAATAGTGGTGGGTTCAAGAATGCATGGAATAAGAACAAGGGAATCTTGGGAGAAAGGAAGGGGGCTGGGGAAATGGACCAGAGATTAAGTGAGATCTGTGACGATACAGTAGGTAGGGACAAATGGGCAGACTATGTGGGTTATGTGGCTCTTATCTGCTGGAAAATGTTATGTTTCTGTGTTAATGTGATTCTCCTGCAGAAGAGTGTAGATAGGGAAAATCAGAACATTACATGTCAGTAAGCCAGACATAAACAGTGGGCAGACAGTCATCATAAAGGAAGAGATAGTTGACTTCCTAGAGGATAACAGCATAACAGATAGGAATCAGTATGTGTTCATGCAGTGCAGGTTGTGTTAAACAAACTTTAAAGAAACTTTTTGACATTTTCAGTTCAAAGACACAGATGGTGGATATGGTCATTCAGTTGATATTCTGTACCTGAACATCAGTAAGGCCTTCAATTCAGAGTCAAATAAGAGTCCTATCCAGAAAGTGGGGAAATAGGAGTATGGGAGGACTTACAGGTGGATTGTTAACTTGATGCCATAAGAAACGCAGAGCATTATCCTGAATTGTAAATTCTCTGATGTCAGGAAAGTCACAAGAGTAGTGCCACAAGGGGCCATACTGAGGCTACTCTTTAACATGTTTATTATGGAAAACAGGCAGGGGTTGAAGTGCAACATGAGTCTGTTCACACATAACACTAAACTTTGTGAGAGGGTAGTTAATGAAAGGGAATAAGCAGCATTCAAAATGATGTAAATAAGCTGGAGCAGTGATCTAATATAGGGCAACTAAACTTTATGCCAAAAAAAATGTAAAATTATTTATTTTGGAAACAAATATCTTAAAACAGTATATTGCATAAGTAGGATCAACCTAGATTCCTCAGAGGAGGCAAGGGACCTCAAAGTTACAATAAACAGTTTGAAAGCCTTTTTGCAATGCAGTATAGCATATGGGAAAGCTAATACAATGCTGGGGTGTGATATCACAGCTGAAAAAAATAAGTGATATTGCCACTCTACAGGTCATGAGTTAGACCACACCTGCAGTACTGCAGGCTGATGTGAAATCCACATCTGAAGAAAGATAGGGTGAGGTTAGAGACTGTCCAGCTTAGGCCACAAAAATACCCATGGGCGGCAAGAGATCAAAACAAGACCTACCAGGAAAGAATGGGCCATCTTAATATATTCATTGGAGGAAAGAAGAGAAGACAGGGGATATGACTGAAACCTACAGACAAATCCAAGGACATAATAGAGTAAACTTTTCAAAATGATATATGCATTAGAACAAAGCAACCACAGGGGATATAACCTTAAACTAGCAGATTGAAGGTTGAGAGGGTTGTTAGAAAATAGTTCTTCACTGAAACAGTAGTGGCTTGGTGGAACAAGCTGCCCAGCAATATGATTAATGCTAAAACAGAGTTTTGGTTCAATACTCAATCGGACAGTTTCAATGGGGGTAAAGAAAACCAAAAAAGAGGTACTGTAACAGCCTCAGATAGCTGGTTCCACCAAGAATATAGGAACAGCCTATTAGTTTAATTGTAGACATAAGTTTAATAGTTAAGGATGCAGGTTCAAAACCCAGACTAGTTAGAAGCTGCCAGAGATATGTGGGGCAGTCCCTGTAGTAATAAAAAGACTAGACTTAGCTTCCATAATTGTAACACAATATAAATCAGCAGTTTAAAATTAGTTTGTTAATAAAATGTGCTGTGAGCATATTATTAATTGTGACAGTGGGATGCAGCACTGGGGGAATGAGGAAAGGACTCCTGGCTTGCAGTTTTCTCACACACACACATGCAGTTTTACACCTTCATATAGTGATTGTTAATGTTTTTGTGGAACAATAGTAATATTTTTTATGGTAGAAATAGAGATTGATTTGCTGATGGCCAGTGGGCTAGTTAATGGATTGCCCTGGCTACTGACACATGCGCTGGACAGCCAGTGCATAATTGGGCTGCCTGAGCTGCCTGTGCCATTTTTTAAGTAATTTGTATTTTAATTTCTTAAATAATCGTTCCTGACAAGATGTTATGCTGCTCTGAGTAAAATAAATGTATGCAGAGTGGCAGCTGCGGGCGCTACTGGGGCCAAAAACTGAATGAGAAAAGAGTGAGAGACCGAGCGTCAGTCCCACAGCAGAGCACTCCTCACTCTATGTGAATCCTGGGCTTGCACTGGCAGCCGGGCTCACTCTGCAGCCAAATGGAAAGCAGGCTTCAGCCTGCCAGTGTGTCTTGCTACACGCAGGATCAGGAGGTAGCAGCATGATGCACTCCTCTCATGGCAGGATCAACCAGATAAACATTTCTCTCAGTACAGTTGGCAAGACAACAAATGCCAGGGAATGTGAAAATAGGGACTGGCTCAGAGATTTGAAGAAATATATATGTATAGAGCACAGTCTGGCAATTGGGGCTCACAAAGTCTCCACAGTGTAAAATGTACAGCAGAATAAGGACTATTTTAAAAGCTTCAGTGACACTGTTTTACAGAGAATTTACCTAAATCCTTCTGATTTTAAGAGACTCTGTCAAAGCGAATGACTGAACCTGAAGGTACTGAGAGGGGATTATGTCACAGCTTTTAATGTACCAGTATGAAACATTGTTTAATGTCATTATTTACTGTAAATGTGTCTAGAAATGAATGTGTGAAATGTGTCAACTGATTTAAATGATTTTTAGAGTACAAGATACAGTAAAGTGAAAAGGATTTGGATACCAGGGGGTGTCTAGCAGAAGGTATCAGTAGGCTGACTGAGGTAGGTAGGCCTAGTAGTTACTGTATGCCCCTAAGGTCATAGTAATTGGATACCAGGGGGTATCTGGCAGAAGGAATTGACAGACTGATTGATCAGAGTTATGGCCCAGTAGTCACTAATTGCCTTAGTTCTAAGAATACAGTGTACACAGTAATTGGATACCAGGAATGGTATCTGGCAGAAGGATGCAGTGAACTGCGTGGAGGTATGGCCCAGTAGTTACTGATTGCCGTAGTTCTACAGTACAGAAAGCTCAGGGATGAAGGCCTAGGTGGGCGGTTATCCTGGAAAAGTGTAATATCTGGAGGGCTGGTGGGAGGTAGTGCCTACAGTCTCCAGGGGTGATTTAGTAGTGAATAGTGAAGTGCAGGTACCCTGCTGGGTTACATACAGTATAAGAATAAGAGATTGATGTGTATGAAGAGTTGTTTTTATCTGAATTTTAACTGTGCTATTCTTGGCTGTATTTGCAAACATTTCTCAAATATTTTCAGTAAACTTTTACCTTTTTGCTCATCTACCCAAGTGTCAGACTCCTTACTTGTAATACCATTGTCTCATTTCCCGAAGGTCTCAAGGTCAGTCCAGTGCAGATTTTCCTACTCTTGACAGCTCTTAGCTACTCAAGTTGGAAAGGTAAGGTATTATACTCAGGTAGCACCCAGCTATGAAAGGATTATCACAATGGAAGGAACAGAGAATCCTTGATGTCACCTTTTTCTGTGTGGAATGATCCCATCTGTGTTGTAGGTTAATAAAGTAGTGGGTGGGTCATCATAGTAGGTCAGGGAGAATTCTGCAAGGGCTGAATAAAGATACAGTAGATAAGAACAACAGGGAAAATGTAATGGCCAATTAGTTTTTTGTCTGTTGCCATCTATGTATACTGAGGGAGAGGTGGCAAGCATCAGAGGGAAACAGTATGGGTCTCACTTAGTCATATTCTGTCAGAGTGGTGGGTTTTGCCTTGCCAGTGAGATGAGATTGGGAGAATTGGCAACCACACTGTTAGATGATGTTCACCCATGCCACGTGAAGGTTCCTCTGATGTGACCTTCTCCCTTGATGCCCCATGCCCCAGCAGTCAGTACATTGATTTCCTTTCAAGTGCCGCATCGATTATAGCCATGTTACTGGTGCCTACTATCCCATGATGGGACATATCAGGTTGTGAAATGGCATCAGTGGACTGAAGAACTGCAGGATTGGTTCCTGTGGTCAGTTCTCAGATGCTGGTAGGACCAAAGTAATGTGTGAGAGAAGCCTGTTGCAGTAGGAAGGAATAAATATGCAAACAAAGCCCAGTGACTAGCTAAGTAGCATAGCAGTAATGCTTCCACTTGCTGCTTCAGTGACTTGGGTTTGTTAATGAACTTGGGTTGCTATGAACCTGCCAAGAATCCCAAGAAGCAATGAGCATCCCACAGGAGAGCTGTCCTTTTTCTGGGGTGGGGGGGGATTCCAACTTCAGCAGTTACCCTGTCACCCAGCAGAGGCTGAGTGGTAGTAATACTACTGGATGCTGATACATGCCCATAGGACAAGATATGCATGCCAGATCAGCTCATTCTATGATATGCTGGCTCAGTACCTGTCATTCAGACAGTGACTGTCCAAGGTGGTGTGACAAGTGTCTGTCTGTGCCAGTCACTGTGCAGTACTCTGCCCAGCAATAAGGATGGGCTTTGCTAGGAAGAGTTGGGTACAGGATGGGGGATGGGGGCTTATGGGTGCTGAGTCAGAAGGTTGGTGTGGGGTGGGGGATGTATGACTTCCATAAAGAGGATTGGGGGCATGACAAGGGTACCACTGGACTGCCAAAGATTTACAGGGAAATTAAAATCTCAGGGACTGGAAGTGGGCACAAGACTGCCAGTGAAGATTTGACATCATTTTGATATAGCTGATGGGGACTAGATGAGGAAAGATGGATCACTGGCTCAGCAGGGAGGGTTTGATTTTCTTTTTGTTAGTAATTCAGATGGGGATCAGCTGAGGAGTACCAATAGACTTCCATGGAATTACACCTCATAATATCAAGGATTAGGGCAGAAGGAAGGGTACTACTAGACTGCCAGGGATTCTCTTTGTAGGAATCAGGTGGGTGTGGGGGCAATTTTAGGTGCTTTGTGCAATGCATCTTGAAGTTGTACATGGTGGCATTGCACAGAGCTGCATTGCACAGAGTTGCTAATGGCTAAATAATGGAATGCAAATGACCCCTTATCACCTCGTATGAAATATGTGGTCATTAGAATGTCAGCCTTTGAATAGGTCTCCAAGGGGCAAAGGTGCTATCATGGTTTGGGCATGCAATGCACCTTTACTCCTGAGTATCTGTTGCCAGCAGGTGGCTGTGGTACACTGCACATATGCACTTTGCATGATGCTACTATGGCTGTATATTTATTCAGGCAGTGCACAGCAAACAGGGTAGGCTGTCTATATCACAGAGATGCATGCTATTTTACATTCAGTGCTTTACTTTGCATGGCACAAACCACCACATTTTAATATTAGGGCTGTTAATTTGTAAAGTGGAAAAAGGTCTCAACTGCTATGCTTTTCTCCTACTCAGTAGGCTAGTTTTGTAAGTAGATGTTGTATGATATCAGACACTGGCATGTATGCAGTCCACAATTGTGGATAAAACAGCAAATGACTGCAGCATCTGTTTTTTTTTATATATATATTTAATATACCTTATTAGATTTTTATACAGAGAAAAAAGAAAATACAACAAAAGCATCATAGTGACAATAGGACATATTAAAGCAATATAATCTCAAAAAATATATATTAAAAAAAGAAAACATATTAAAAGTACCCCTCCCACCCATTTCCCCTCCTATATTGTAAAAATGGGATTCAAAAGCATATTCCTTAAGAAGGAAATGGAAAATATTTTATGAGCCAGTTACGATGTATGGTTTGATAGAGTGGATAACCAAGATTCCAAGGAACCCCATTTTTTCCTACATCGAACATATTTCCTTGAGTGGACACTAGCATACCTATCACCTGCAAAATTTGGGAAATTTCCTTATACCACTCAGTAAAAGAAGGGACATTTTGATCAGACCAGTGTCTTACAATGACTTTTTTTTGTTACTATTGTTATCAAGCTAAACTAATAGCAGTTGTCATTTTTAAGATCTTGGATATCCACTCCTAACATACAATTGTTGACTGTAAATGCTTTTGCTAAATCCAATTCTGGGTCTAATTTATTTATTATTATTTTCCAGAATGGTTTTGTTTTTGGGCAGTCCCATAATATATGAAACAAAGAACCTATACAACTGTTGCATCTTGTACAAAGTTAAGAATTTAAAATCCCCTACTTGTTTTGTTTTTCTGGAGTATTATGTATTCCTTGCAAAATGTTATATTGTGTAAATCTATGACAATCAAAAGGAATACACTTAGAAGTATTTCCTCATATAGTTTTCCTCTGCTCTGATGGAATGGATTTGGTCATGAAGCATCAGTTTTAAGAGTTAGGCCACATGGTCACTAAAACTACACAAAGAAAAATGACTTCCTCAGTGGAAACCCAAAGGACTGGATATGTCCTTAGAAATGGAGTGGTCCATTCCAATACTGAACAGGCGGTAACCCTACCTACTGTGGGGGGGGGGTAATAAAGTAATATTTGTGTAAATAACAGCAACCATAGTAGATGTTTACATCTTATTGCAAAGGGTGCAATGTGCTTATGTAAGAAATACAGTTAAAAAGTTGGAAAGAAATAAGTGTCCTGGCTAATATCTGAACACAGGTCTGTTTGGAATATCATTTTGTTGTTCTAACCAGCTGTGCTACTAACACAACTGGAAACCTTTTACAGACTCTAACCTGTCTCAGTGTACGACCCTAGTTTAAATGGTAAAAGTCCTCCAGTTGGTTATAAATTACTAATAAATGACTGCCATCTCTATTTTTTCACATATGTACAATAACTTCATGTTATCATCTTCATGGTAATATAGTAATGACTGCTATGTTTAGGTTCTCTTTACTGTAAGATAATTGTTCTTGTACACTGATAAATACTGCTGAAAAGCAAACAGAGTCTGTTTTATTGAATTCAGATCTGTGAGTTACTATTAATCAAAGTGAGCTGATGGTGGAAAAAAGTAACACATCCATTTAACTAGTATTTCATCTAAAATGTTAGGGACATGAACACTTTTTGAACAAAAAAGTATCATATTTCACTGAAGGAAAGAAGAGCAGGATATTTACTGTTTTAAGAGGAATCACATTACGAAGCATAGACATGCCATGCCTGGTGGCACCAGCAGTTGCACAGTATCATGTTGCCTTACCTTGCAAGGGACTCAGGCTTGCATTATGATCCTGCAAGACTGCCAGAGGCTGGTCCATCTCACCACAGCAACAGAAAATTTGCCGACCATCATTACAGCAATGGCACAATGCCAACTATTGTACCATCTTAGTCACTCTTCTCTGAACTGTCTCTACCCTGTCCATGTCATTTCAAAGATGTGGCCTCCAGAACTGTACACAGTACTACAGATGAGGCCTCTGGTAGGAGGGAGGTAAGATGCCTACTTTGGTAGATCAAGATGGCAGTCATGCTGGACTAGCCCCAATTTTTATGCTTCGTTGTTTTATATTTTTTGCCTTTTTCTTTGCTTAATTTAATTTTCTAGTGCTTAAGTGAGCATAGTTGTGTTATATGTTTTGTTTTGTTTTGTTTTGAATCCTCAAGTCTTGTGGTTGTTGAAGTCTGTGGTTCTCGGTGGCGTTTCCCCTTTGCCTTTTGGGCAGTGAAGTGGAGAAGTGGAGAAGTGGAGAAGTGGTGCCTAGTTGCTTGCCAGAACCCGATTGTTTTTCCGGAGCCATGGTGCCTTCTTGTTGGCATCAGGACTTGGACTGGGAGCTGGCTGGTCTCTCTGGAGCGGCTAATCTGCTACTCTGCCATTAAAAGAGGAGTGCTTTTGTCTGCCTGCTGAGAGTTGGAGGGCAGCTTTTTTTTCCTAATGGAATTTGTGTGTTTTGATTGGTACCACCGACTCGAGACAAACTAGTCTCTCGAACTGTTGCTCTTGGAGTATCCTTTGGTATGTTGCATGTTTCAGTTCGTGGAAGCCTGGACTTTGGATTTTAGGTGGTTAGGCCCAGAAGACACCCTGGGGTGAAATGGTACCTGGAACGTGGTGATTCCATTCTGGTTCCCATACCCAAGGGCACCTCAAGTTTGGGAGGGCAAGTAGTTGGGACAGCTCGCCAACCTCATCCAACTCAGGTGCTGTTATGCAATGCCAGATCTGTCTGCAACAAGACTGGTCATATTGCAGACTTTGTTGCTAGGGCAGATCTGGTTTGCATTACTGAGACCTGGTTGGATGGGAATGCGGCCCCTTTTTTAGAAGCCACTGTTCCCACCGGGTACTTGGTTGTACATCGCCTAAGATTGGACCACGGGGGGGGGGTTGCGGTCTGTTTCAAGACTGAATTGGGCCTAACTGGTGTACCAGTTGAGGAGGCCAGGTCATTTGAGTGTACCGTGATAGCTGGTGTTGGGTGCAGGATCACCCTCATCTACCATCCACCAAGTGATGAGAAGCTATTCCTGCAAGAAATAGCAGACTTCGCCGCCGACATGGCTTTGGAGTCACCCAGACTGATGGTCCTGGGTGACTTCAATGCCTGGGTCGATGATGAATCCTCACTTTTTGGCCAACATATCCTCCAGACGATGACATCTCTGGGCTTTACACAGGTTTTTCTTCAGCTACACACAAAATAGGTCATTCTCTTGACCTGGTCTTCCTCCTGGAGATCGAGGCCTCTGATTTAGTGGTGGAACCAGTCGGTTGGTCTGATCATTACTCAGTTGGGTTCAATTTTGAGGCTTCCCTGTGTAGGTCGGCCCCTGTGGAGTTGGTCAGGTACCGCCCTTTGCGGGATGTGGTCCCTGAAGACGTGTTGGCAGTTATTGACCTCTCGTTGTTGGATGAGTCTTGCACTGATCATGACCAGTTGGTAGTGGCCTATAATGGGGCCATATCTTCAGCCCTCATTCAGATTGCTCCTATCTGAGTTCACCCCTTTCTGCATCACCCTAGAGCCCTATGGTATGATGGGGCTCTGAGATAGTTGCAGAAATTGGGGCGTAGGTTAGAGCGTTGTTGGAGGAAGACTGCCGCTGATGCCGATCACAGTATTTTGCTAGAGCATTATAAACTCTACCAAACAGAAATTTCCCATAAGAAGGCAGAATTCCTGTCCAGGGAAATTTCTGTCACATGGAACTGACCGGCTCAACTCTTCAGAACTGTTAACAGCCTGTGCAACCCAGCCTGTTGGCAGCTCCACCGAGTTTTTACACAAACTTATTGTGATGAGATCGCTGGCTTCTTTGTGAATAAGGTCGATGACATCAGGAGGGAGTGCCACCAACTTCACTCTAAGGGGGTCGCTGTTGATCGGTGCACTGTCACAGAGTCCAGAGTTTCCAGGAGTACCTTTGACCTGCCGGATTTTATAGACATTATGAGGATTGTCCAGGAGATGCGTCCCGCGTGCTGTAATTTAGACCCAGGCCCTACTTCCCTGAATTTGGGTTGCAGTGAGATCATTGGCTGAGTCTTAGCTCGGATTGTCCAGTGCTCTCTAGACATGGGTGAGTTCCCTAGCTCTCTGAAGGAGGGGGTGGTGATTCCCCCTCTGAAAAATATTCTTTAGACCGGAGAACCTAGCAAACTACAGGCCTATCTCTAACCTTCCTTTTGTGGTGAAGGTTGTTGAGAAAGTTGTGGTTGCTCAAATGGATAACCATTTAACCATCCATAATTTATATGAATCTCTCCAATCTGGTTTTCTTAAAAGGCATAGTACTGAGACTGCTCTAGTTTGGGTGCTCAATGATCTCCTGATGGCGAGAGATCGGAGACACCATTCTATCTTGGTTCTCCTGGATCTATCATCAGCTTATGATACTGTGGATCATGGGGTTCTGCTCAAATGCCTGAGGTTCATCTGTGGGCTGTCAGGCACAGTCCTTAGATGGTTTTCATCCTTCCTCACTGGGAGAATGCAGAGAGTGATCTCAGGTTTGTTTTCATCCAGGGCTTTCTCTCTGCCTTGTGGGGTACCTCAGGGTTCGATGCTGTCCCCCATGTTATTCACAGTATATATGCTACCCTTCGGAGACATTGTAAGACGGTATCAGCTGAGATTTCATTGCTATGCTGATGATACCAAGATCTACCTGTCTTTTGTGCCTGACCAGGTTGGTGCTATCTTGGTACTGAACAGCTGCCTCGCAGAAATCCAAGATTGGATGAATTCCAGCGGTCTAAAGTTGAACCCAGGAAAGACTGAGGTTTTGGTTGTGGACCCAAGTCATAGGGTAGAGGGACTGAGGACTAGGCTTCTTCCAGTTTAGTCCTGGGGGAGGCCCAGATTCTCACCTCTGAAAGGGTGCATAACCTGGGGCCTTTTTCCACCTTAGGAACATTGCCAGGATTAGGCACCTTGTTCCATCCAGTGACCTGCCGGTTTTGATCCATGCCTTTGTGACAACGCGCCTTGATTATTGCAACTCCCTTTATCTAGGGCTTTCTGGTTTTGATATCTGCTGCTTACAGCTAGTGCAGAATGTAGCAGCACGTTTGTTGACTGAGACAACTAGAAGATCTTATATTTCCCCAGTGCTGCACAGTCTGCACTGGCTGTCAATACAGTTGTGGATCACCTTTAAAGTAGGTATATTGACTTACAAAGCTCTACATGGATTGGGTCCTGATTACTTGAAAGTGCTTCTGGTTCCTTACACCCCCTTGCGACAGCTCTGCTCGGCTGATGAGGGGTTGCTGGAGATTCTGAGGGTTAACTTAAAGTCATCCAGTGCGCGTGCCTTTGGGTTTGCGGCACCTACCCTCTGAAATTCTCTGCCCCGTCAGCTCTGGGAGTGCAGGACGGTGGGGAGTTTGAAGCAGGCACTTAAGACTTTTTTTATTGGGGAAGGCATTTCCTGTTTTATCGTGATTTTATATTATACATATTTGTATATGTGTTTTGTTTTTATGAATATTGTACAGCACTTTGAAATTTGAAAGACACTTAATCAAATAAATTTTATTATTATTATTATTTATTATTGTCATTGTGCCATCACTGTATAAAAGTCTTGCACCCCCCACACTATAGAGTACCAACTCCAAGTCAGAGTTGGATCAGGGAGGGACCAACTCCCCAGAGACAGCAGCATCAGGAAAGCAGTGGACCATCACAGTGAACAGCCAATTCTGTTGCTGTGAAGGTCTTCACTGTTTTCTCATTGTTGTGGTGACGTTATGCACCAGATGCTAGATGAGTCTAAAGAGCACTACAGAGGTAGGACTCCTAGACTCCATGAAGGAGTGTAGCTACCTCCTTGCTACATTACAGTAGCACACAACATCCTGCCACCCTCAGAAGCAATACAGTAGACCTTCGCTAAAAGATATGGCAGAGAGGGCAGATGACTGGGAAGGGTTTTGGTGAAGGCCATTTCTGTAATGGTGACACAAAGAGGATAAAATGATGATCATTGACCAATCAGATCTGTTTGTGGTTGGGATGAAATTTGGCTTTTGAATCATACTTTTATAGAACTCAGTTAGGAGAAGGAAAGAGGTAATTGGAAACCATAACAACACTGAGGTGTTTAGACATAAAACAATGACGGAAACTATGCAGAATACTTCTTTATTTTTTCCTGCCTGCCAATGCCCCCCCCAACATGCCACTCCTTCACATGGCTCAATGTTTCTGCTGCCTGCTAGTCTCACTCCCACTACCAGTTCTCACCACCTTGTTCCCCTTGCTTAACTGAGTCCCATAGAGTTCTGGCTTATCCCTGCGGGGGCCCAAGGGGGGAGCAAGGGAGGAGAGTAATGGGTTGTAAGTCCTCCAAGGCAAAAAGTGTGGGAGGGATGGGAGTGGTGCTCTTTGGGGACTGTGATGTCATGGGACATGGCCACCACCATCTGCCTGGCTGAGGTGTGTAATTTTTTGGTTTTTGGAACCTCAGCCACCTCCCACATGCATGTGACTGCAGTTACATCCTGAGGCAAGGATGGTTGGCAGCACGTCGTCATCAACACCACCAAAAACACATCTGCTAAGCCACCAAGAGCCACTATAGGAGTGGCTTGCAATGACTCACCCCATGGAGGAAAGTGTCCAAGGGATGCCTATGACTCCCTCCCTCCCTTGCACCTCTAGTCCTGACATCCAGACTTGGAGCACAAATCCAGATCACCAACATGACAGAGTGAAGCCCCATCTCTTGCTGCCATGTAGCTGGCTAGAACACTTTGTTTATTGTTTTCACTTGAAGCACAAAGATGCTGCTTTTTTAAAATAAAACTGCCTAGCACCTGCAGTCTGATCAGAACTGACAAAACACAACACAGCAGTGTATATTACAAACAAAGGCAAGAGTTCCTACTAGGGTCTCCTACTGGAGAAATGGTGTGCACATACCTAGAAGCCTGAAACAATATCACATCAGAATTACAGGGTCTGCAGCCAGACTGTGTAGAGATCAGCATCAGAGGTTAGAAATGTTAAAGATCATAGTCTGAGTCCAGCAAATAACACCTTTATTCAAACACAACAGAAAATGAAACAGCTCACCCACATTGAACAACAAGTATCTCTTTGCTGGATGCGTAATCACCTGGCTTTTTTGGCATGAATGATGGACACAGAGTCACCGGTTTGTTGTTTTCTGGTTTTTGGATATTAAAAAGTTATAAAACAATGTGCTTTAACTCTTCAGCAACCAATTTTGGTTGCAATCATTTCAGTCTAGCATATGTGTCTTGGACACTACACTTACAGAAATAATTATATGAAATGTTTTCATGCTGCACACATAAAACTACTCAAGTGATATGCGTGCTGCAAGTTTGATTTAAATGTTAAATTGGAACCAATTGCATGCATTTGGCATGCGTACAGCAAGCAAGTGTGGAAACCATGGTTTTTATGTTAAATTGGGAAAGACCGCATGCATGTGGCATGCGTGCAAAAGTAAGTGGTCACAGATAACTGCACATGTAAAAGTTAAGTGACTTGCTCAGGATCACACCATACACAAGTGGGAATTGATGCAATTCAGCCTCAGGTCTTCATGCCTCCAAGTCTCCTGGCTTGCAGTTCAGTGCCTTTAACCACTAAGCCATACTGTCTATACACATATGGCTCGCTTGTACTTCAGTACATACTGTATCTGATTATATCTGCATGCGCTTATAGCCACTGTTATGCTTTTCAGTTTTCTTTTTCTTCTCTTACTCATCTCAGTTTCACAGTTGATTTGTATCACATATACCAGTGGAAACACATGTGGTTTTTCCCACCCCAATACTCAAACTTACCCACAAAACCACTCAATTACATCTGTCTGGCCTGTACTCCTACTGTTTTCTCTCCATAGTTTTGAATGGTTCCACACAAACAGACTTTAAGGTGCAAACACAAAAGTAGTAATAACTTGACATACACCCACATGGCCAGTCCCTTCCCCCACCCCTATGCACACACACACACACACACACACACACTGTAGTGAAATGAATGGAGTTAATTTTTATTACTATTTTATATGTTATGATGGTAAGTTGGAGAATAATGAAGGACACTGTTCTACTAACAAGGACCTTGTCAGTCGAGTGTTGGCCTTCAGTAATCTCCAACTCTCCACCAATAATGTATAAATAGTAATAAAAAATGCCCCATTCATTTTAATGGTGCACACCCCTACAGTCTCCTTTGCCCTTTGTCATAATGTGTTTGAGCATGGGAATGTGGTGGTCAGCTTCACTGGGGGGGCATAAGCCTGACTATAGTAGGGCTCCAATAGTCTGTGCATACCATAACACTCAACTGTCTGTGAATGCAAGGGACAGCTCTAGAATGTCTGTAACATCTCTGAAAGGTGCAACTTATTTGTTTTGACTGCTGAGATAGAGAGAGAGAGGGAGAGAGAGAGAGAGAAGAAAGAAAGAAAGAAAAGAAAGAAAGAAAGAAAGAAAGAAAGAAAGAAAGAAAGAAAGAAAGCATTCAAAGTTTTCTTAAATCAAGGAAGTTATTTAATAGACTACACTGAACTGAATTATTACTTTTTGGACCTGTGTAAGTAACTAGTATTGATTCTCTCTTTTTGGGGTTGACTTCTCTTAGCTTAACTTTTCTTTGCCAGGGAGGAAATGTATCTGGGAGATATTTGCAGTTATTTGTGACTAGACCTGTTACTTAACCTATGTGAAATAGGTGTCTGTTAAGGGGAGGAGCTGAAAGGAGCCTGGTTGAATTGTGGATTTAAAACAGGAGTTGTTTGTGGTCTCTGTCTGCTGAGAGATAGAGAGAGAGAGAGAGAGAGAGAGAGAGAGAAAGCAGCCACAGCTTCCTTAAATCAAGGAGGTTATTTAATAAACTACACTGAACTGAATTAGTACTTTTTGGACCTGTGTAAGTAACTAGTATTGATTCTCTGTTTTTGGGGTTTACTTTTCTTAGTTTAAATTTTCTTTACCAGGGTTGAACTGTAGCTGTGAGATATTTGCAATCATTTGTGACTAGACCTGTTACTTAACCTCTGTGAAATAGGTGTCTGAAAGGAAGGAAGGAAGGAAGGCACTCCCCATGGTGGAGGGTCAGAGTCATAGTTGATTGTTTCTGGAGGGCACAGGTTACTCCCACCCACCCCTCCCCTCACCCCACCTGCCCCAAGCACAAAACTTACTTTACAGCAAAGGTTCTGACATCACTTCCCCAAAACTGCTAACAACATACACCTGTTCATATCCTTAAAGGCACAGCACACTGAATAGGGGGTAGAGACACTCACAAGCTTGCACACACTAAAACAAGAACAAAAAAGAAAATAATCTGTAACAGGAAGGGACACAAAGGGACTCAGACATGTGGGGAGTGGTGTAATGCACTGGCTGTGGAACAGCAGTCTTCCCAGAGACATTCTGAAGACTGCATTGCTGCCCTATTTGCAGGCACCTCTCTGGTCAGAGGGAGGAGATTGTTTCTCTCCATGCTGACCTGGCAAGGATTTTGGAAACCTGCTCCCCCACCCAGGGACCACCTAGGCCATGTCTACTACCTCAGAGGTTGCCAAGAAAGAGGAGTGGTTGGACCATGGTGGGCTCAGGCAGGGTGAGGGTGGTGGAAAAAAGGCACATCCCTCTAGTTGTGCCTCTCCACAATTCATCTGTCACTCTAACAGAGCATGGTTCCTTTATGGAGGCACCCAGAGTGGAGACCAAGGAGGATGCTGGGAACCTCCACAATGGAAATCCACAGGAGGGTGGCACAGGACCCCACAGGGGAAGGAAACAACTTCTGGTGGGGGACTCAATTGTTAGGGGGTAGAATTGGGGGAGGGAGGGGAAAGAGAGGTAAGGTGCCTGCCTGGTGCCATGGCTTGGAGGGACAGGAAATGAATCCTCAGGCTTGTGGGAGCAGCTGCAAGGGGGAGTGAGCTGGATGTCATTATCCACCTAGGGACAGATGACCTGGCTGAGAATGGGATCAGAGCAGTGCAACAGGAGTTTGTGGAGTTGGGGAGGGCCTTAGACAAGTAGCACATATTGTAACTTTCTTGGAAGTGCTACCTGTCTATGGCATGGATGAGGCTAGGGTACTCTGCACCATGGGATTCAATGACTGGTTGAAAAACTGGTGCAGAGCTCAGGGCTTTAGCTTCATTGGGGATTGGGGCTCTACCTGGAGGGATGCGGGCCTATACTGGCACGATGGTCTACATCTATCCAGGATGGGAACCAGGATCCTAAGTGATAGGTTTAAATGCTTCATTGGCAAGTATTTAAACTAGCTAAGGGGGTGGCACTGAAAAGGAGAAGGGAAATCCTAATCCCCCCAAAAACATCAGGGTAGCTCATGAGGTAAACACCAAGATAAAGTAGTTGATAGGGAGAAGGGCAGAGGTAAATGGAGAAAAATACAAAGGCAGTAAGGACAGGGATGGGGCAAAAAGAAATAAAGTCATAAAAAATGGAGGGTAATGAGTTCCAATGCCTGTAGTCTAGGTGAAAAGCTCCCCAAAATGGTGGCCTTGATGGTAGAGGGATGCCTGGATATCGTGCAGTCACAGAAACATGGTACACAGAGAATCATGACTAGGATGTCAACATATCAGGGTACGCAATCTACAGGAGGGACAGGGAGGGAAGAAGAGGAGGAATAGCTCTCTATGTAAGGGAAGGGATCAAAGCAACAGAAGTAAAGGGTAAACAGGGAGAAGAGGAGGCACTGTGGGTCACCCTGGAGACTGGAAATGGCACCACAATCCACACAGGGGTTGTATACAGACCTCTGTCTCAGAGGAAGGAAATGGACAAAGAAATGATAGAAGGCATCCTTAGGATGGCAGAGAAAGAAGAGATATTGCTGATGGGGGACCTGAATATGCCAAATGTTAACTGGAGCACCTTTGCTGCAGCCACATCCAAGAGCAGGGCCATTCTCAATGCCCTACAGGGGGCATGCCTCAGACAGCTAGTTTTGGAACCCACTTGAGAGGGAGCAATCTTAGACCTAGTACTCTGAAATGGGGAAAGAGAGAGGATCTCCTGTCTTGATGTGGGTAGCCATCTGGGAACAAGTGACCACCAAGCAGTGTGGTTCAAGATAAACCTAGCAGTAGAGTCAAGCTATACAAAAGTGAAGGTACTGGACTTCAAGAGGGCTGATTTTGTCAAAATGGGAGAGTACCTCAGAAAAGCACTAGCAAACAGGCAAGAAGGTGTGGTGGAGCAACAATAGGGAAACATCAAAACCACCATCACAGAGGCAACAAGCCTTTGTGTGAAGCAAATAAACAAATCAAATCGAAAGAAAAAAAACACTGTGGTTCTCAAAAGAAGTGGTGGGGAAGGTTAGGGAGAAAAAGATAACATTCAGGAAGTATAAGGAAACACAGAAGAAGCAGGACAGAAAACTGTACCTGTTAAAGCAGAAGGAAGTGGGGAAGGCAGTCAGAATAGCAAAATTCCAAACTGAGGAAAACATAGCCAACTTGGTTAAGAAGGGAGATAAAACCTTTTATAGGTACATTAGGGAGCAAAGAAAGACTAAGGCAGGGATATTGAGGCTGAATAAAGAGGAAGGTGTTTGGGCAGAGAGCGACAGTGAAAAAGCAAGGATACTGAATGAATACTTCTGCACAGTATTCACAATGGAAGAGCAGGGGGAGATACTTAATTCAGTCAATAGAAGGACTCAGGATAGGGGGTTGATATTAGTCCTTTCACAGAAGAAAGGGTTCTGAAAGAACTCTTAAAACTGAAGGTGGATAAAGCAATGGGGCCTGATGGGGTTCACCCCAGAATTCTAAAAGAACTAAGGGAAGAACTAGTAACACCACTGACTACCCTTTTTAATAAATCATGGGAGAATGGTGTGGTACCTGAGGACTGGAGGAGGGTGGATGTGATTCCCCTTCACAAAAGTGGGAGCAAAACAGAGGGAGGAAATACTGACCTGTTAGCTTGACCTCAGTGGTAGGAAAATGATGGAATAATTTCTGAAGGAAAGAATTGTTGAGTACCTAGAGGCCAGTGGGGCACAGGACCCAAGGCAGCATGGATTCACTGCAGGAAGGTTATGTCAGACAGATCTAATTGATTTCTTTTTTATTTATTTATTTGAATCTAAGATTATAAGTACTTTTGAGCCAATGATCTTTTACAGAGGTTCCACATCTGTTGAGGTACAATTCAAACAAGACATTGAATAACAGTGGGTTACAGGCAGTTACATTCAGTTTTATACATTCAATGCAATGGCAAACATGCCATGAGGAGGTCTGGTAACGGGGTTGACATGGTATGGAGGAGAGACACACACTAGTGGGGTGCGGCCATAGGCCCTTGTTAAATATCAATTAAAGTGCTACAGAGGGGTAGGGAAGGAGGGTGGGAGGAGGGGAGGATGAATGGGTGTACAGGAGAGGGAGTTGAGTGGGGAGAGAGTTAAGCGCTAGGTGGAAAGAGCAAAGAGGAGAGGGAAGAACAATTAAGAAGGACAGTCACAGGAGCTAGATGCAGACAGGATGTGATGGAGACTGGATTTGAATTGACCAAACTTTGGCATTGAGACAATGTCAATGTTGAGACCATTGAACCAGCTGGGAGCTCTGTTTGCAAACTATCTTTGCCCTTGTGTGGCTTGGAAACATGGGATATGCAGAAGTTGGGATTCAGAGCCCCTGGTAATGTGAATAGTCCACGCTTGGCAGAGGAGAGCTTGGACACCTGGGGGAGCAAGGCCTAGTGTTATTTTCTTTGTCATAAGACAGGTTTGGTACTTGATCCAGTTTGAAAGTTGAAGCCACCCAGTCTGTGCATAGAGATCACACATGTGGGTGAGGTGATGGGTGCCGGTTATGAGATGACAAGCTTTGTTTGGTGCAATGGCTATGTGCCTGAGGGTGGTGGCAGAGGCAGAGCCATAGATGATCAGGCTATAGTCGATTATTGAGATTACTGAGTTCTGTACTGCAATCCTTAAGGTATCTGAGGTAAGGCATCACCTGTACCTGAAGAGTAGGCCAATGCAAGTGTTGGCAGCCTTGGCAATGTTGTCAACGTGCGTAGCATATGATAGGTTACAATCGATGGTAATACCTAGATATTTAAAGGATTGAACCTGTTCGAGGGTTGCACCAAGGCAGTTTTTGATCATGATGAGATTGAGTCTGTGTTTGTTGAGCGGACTGCAGAAGAGCATAGACTTGTTTTTTGTTGTTATTGAGAACCAATTTATGTGTACTAAACCAAGTTTCAATTGAGGTGAAGGCAAGCTGTAGATTCTTTTGAAGGTGACCCAGATTCTTGTGAGTGGAGAGGATGATGGCATCTTCAGGATAGAGGAGGATTTGTGCTGGACACGATTGTGGAAGATCATTCAGAAAGTGGCTAAAAAGAAGTGGCCCAAGAATGGAGCCTTGAGGAACTCCTGAGTGGACAGGACGTGCATCTGAGAGAACATTGGCTATTTTCATTCTTTGGGAGAGGTTCTCCAAGTAGCTCTTGAACCAGGTAATGGACTCAGGTGAGAGCCCAGCAGAATATAGCTGTGTGATTAATAGATTATGATGTACAGTGTCAAAAGCCTTGGTCAGGTCAATGAAGACCGACCCAGTTAGGAGGCTGTTGTCCAACGAGCTGTGGATAAAACTGGTGGATTCAAGGAGGGCCGATGTAGTATTGTGACCTGTATGGAAACCATGTTGTTGGGGGCAGAGGATGTTGTGTTTGTCCAGGTATTCCATTAGCTGGTCAGATACCATATGTTCAATGGCCTTAGAAAAGGGGGAATTATGGAGATAGGCGGGTAGTTCACATGCAGATCCTTGTCCCCACTTTTGTGGACCAGTATTACTGTAGCTGATTTCCATCTGTTGGGGAGTTGGCTGAGAGTGAGAGAGAGGTTGAACATTTTTATTAGTGGAAGTAGCACTACATCAAGGGTGAGGGACACCAGCATGAGGTTGATTGAGTCCTCACTAATTCTGGATTTGGCAATTGCATTAGAGACCTATTTATATACCTCATGTGCCCTGATTTCCTTAAAGTAGTCTTAAAGTCTTTGACTGGGTGACAAAAGTAGTAGACCAGAGACGGGCCATGGACATGGCCTACCTAGACTTTAGCAAGGCATTTGACACAGTCCCGCACAATAGATTAATAAACAAATTAGCCAGCCTGAGAGTGGGTTCCAGGGTGGTAGTCTGGGTAAAACATTGGCTGGACAACAGGACACAGAAGGAAATAGTAAATGGAGTCCACAGTGAAGAAAGTGGGGTTACTAGTGGGGTACCGCAGGGTTCAGTACTGAGTCTGGTCCTTTTTAATGTCTTTATAAGTGACATTGTAGAGGGACTGGAAGGAAAAGCATGTCTCTTTGCAGATGACACAAAGATCTGCAACAGGGTTGATACGCAAGGCGGGGTGGAAAGGATGAAAAGGGACTTGGCAGGATTGGAGGAATGGTCAAATGTATAGCAGCTTAGATTCAATGCAAAGTGCAAAGTAATGCACCTGGGAAACAAAACCAGGGGAAGAGTACACAATGGGGGTGAGATACTGACAACAACAAAAATGGAAGCGACCTGGGGTAGTCACGCCAGATGACCTAAAGGTGGGCCAGCAATGCGAGAAAGCAGTAAGGATGGCTGGGGGGATACTTTGATGCATAGGGAGAGGCATCACCAGTAGAAAACAGGAAGTTGTTGGCCCTCTGTACAGACAGTTGATAAGACGACATCTGGAGTACTGTGTACAGTTCTGGAGACCCATCTCCGCCAAGACATAGACAGGGTGGAGACTGGCCAGAGAAGGGCAACCAAAATGGTTCAGGGTCTGCACCAGAAGACATATGAAGAAAGACTAAAGGAACTGAAGATGTATAGCCTTGAAGAAAGGAGGGAGAGGGGGACATGATAGAAACTTTCAAATACCTCAAAGGAATCAACAAAGTCAAAGAGGGTAGCATCTTTCAGGAAAAGAGATGTGCAAAACAAGGGGATGGCTCAGAGGTAATGTGAGAAAGTATTTCTTTACAGAGAGGGTCATAGATGCATGGAACAGCCTTCTTGAGGAGGTCGTAGAGTGAAAAACAGTTGGGGAATATAAGAATGTATGGGACAGACATAAGGCATTTCTAGTGGGGGATAGGAGGAAGTAGCAGTTGGTTAACTAGGATCTGCAGCTTATCCGTTAGTAGGAAAATGGGCAGACTAGGTGGGCCAAGTGGTCCTTATCTGTCATCATATCCCATGTTTCTATGACTGAAAAGTAATATGCAAATCAGGAAAATCCAAATGTATAAGATTCATCTGTATATAACCCAGAGTAGTGCATCAGATGTGAGCTTATACCCACCCCACTACTAACCAATTTTTTTCCTGGCTGAAATTCTGCCCCCCCCCCAAAAAAAAGAACTTTGTCCTGATTTTTCCTTCCCGACACCATTCCATTCAATACCCATCCCCTAGGGGTGATGAAGCAACCCAAAGGTGAAGAAACATGAAAAACACATCAATATTTCCATCTTTCCTCCTTTTCCAGTCCCCCTGTAAAAATAATTATTTACGTTTACTTACCTGGCCACGTGGCCAGAACCTGCTCCCTGGCACAGTGTGCCACCAGCCCAGTTTTCAATCTGCTTCCCCTCTCTCTCCTTCCACCAGAATCTGGATGCTAGAACTGACCATCACAGATCCCCATCATGCTCCGTGACCAAGTCACCTCACCAACTGAATCCACCTAACCTGGGTTGCTTACTTCTTGCTTGGTTGCTGCTGTGGCTGCTGCCACATTGCATTGATCAAGGCCTATGAAGGCCACCCATGCTGCTGTCACCACTGCTGCTAAGCCTAGCTTGCTGCCATGGGAATCTGTGCTGTTTTTTTTCTTTCGCTTGGAGAGCCTAGTAGAGTAAGTAGGCAGCCTAGTCTTGAGTTAGCTTCTAGCTCACCCTTTGCCTCTTCAGCAACCAGGGAAGTTGAAGACTCACTAAGAGTAGACCAACAAAAATATGCTGCCAAAACACTATTATTGAGATTTCAGTGCTTGCAAACTCCTCCAAGCTGTAGTGTGCAGTCTGTCTACTTTGTGGTGGGAAAGACAGTGTCGCACTTGCAAGACTCATGTGCTCTTTCTTGGCAGAAGCTCATCCACATCACATGTAATTGTGCCGCTGCTAAGAGGTGGAGAGAGTGGACAATACAATACAGACACAGTCGAGTCTGGAGAGTACCTGCAGCAAGAGCACACACAGGCCAGGTGGGCACTTACTGTGCAAAAGATTAAATCTAAATGTAATGCCATTATTGCCACACCATAAGAACAATGTGGGCACATATATTGGGGGGGGGGGCAACTGCCTCTGCCCTACCTAAATGTCAATGCTGCTTAATGGTATAAAGGTATTTTCAGGTGCTAATGCAATGGTTTCCATTGTGTTCTGAGGTACTGTATCTCCATGTTTTATGATGTGTCCTGATCATCATGAGAGTTAGTGCCCCTCATTGTCCCTCATTTTGAGTGTCCATGTCCCTCATTTCAGTGACAAAATGTGAGATATGGTGAATGCATCCAAGACCCTATTCAGCACAAAGAGTGATGAGCATGGCCATAGTGCATAAGTTCAATACAGAATGACAAAGGGAAAGTAAGTGAGATGAAACAGTCATGGAGAAACACATTTGTGTGCTAAATATGCATAAGGGATTTGCATTGTCCAAAACAAAAAGGTTAGGCTTCACAGCACAGAGGCCCCTGTTTGTACATCTGGAATGGGGGATGTTGACTGGCTATATCCTAGGCATTTAATGCAGTGAGCAAACAATACTTTACAAGTTAATGGCGATTTAATGACAAATTTCAAAAGCTATTAAACAACTTGCAAAAGGATCAGAATTGATGAGTTTACCTAATTGTTATGGGAATCCAAATAAAAATGTATTTTAATGACTCTAATTGCTAGCAGTAGTATAAGAAATAGAAACTGCTGGGTTTTTTAGATGAGATTTGTACCAGCTTAGCTGCTGTATACATGGCAAGCATGCAGCATGTGAACCTGATGTGATGCTTCAATGATGTTCACACCAGCTTAATTGCTACAGTCATGTCAAGCATACAACACGCAAACCTGATGCAATTTTTAGAAGATGTTCACACCAGCTTACCTGCTGTACACATAGAAGCTTGCAGCGTGTGAACCTGATTTGCTTTTTAGACCTGGTTTGCGTAAGATCTCTTTGTATATGCAAACATTGCACAATTAAGCATGTGGCATGCATTCTGAATGTACACAGCACACTGCGTACTAGCTTGGATTTCTACCTTACTCAAACCCAAAAGTGACTAGATTGACAGCAGTGTGTGTGTGTGTGTGTGTGTGTGTGTGTGTGTGTGTTTGTGCATGCACATGTGCATGCATGTCTGTGCAATATGCAGCAGAATGAAAGTACAGGTAATGGTTGGAAGCAATTCAGCAAAAGCATTTATGCTTAAACAAGTACCCCATCCTGAGGTGCCATACATAGAGGTGCAAAATGATTACTCTTTATGAACAAGGGAAGCCAGTGTGCAACTGTTCTAAATTAGTTGTTCTCCTGTCCTAAATCCTGTTGGCCTTAATTTGCAGCCACCCAGAACTTACTGGTGGCCTCACTTTTTGTTTTCTCACTATAAAGATTGTGCTGCAACAAAATGCTTGTCATAAAATGTTCAGTAAAACTAGTTCCTGTTTCTCATTCATTTGAAATGTATCACCCATGCAGGGATGGAATGAATGTTTGATAAATGCTCAAAGTCTATGGGATAAACTACTGTAGCTGAACTCAAAACTCAAATAACAATCAATGATTATTCAGTTGTCACTAAAAATGAAACCTGGTGGAATGATCAAAACATTTGTGGCAAAACTATAAAGAGATATGTATTACAATATCATAACAAAGAACACAAAATGGAGGTGAGGGTACAGCTCTCTACATAAAAAAATGACCTCATTAACCAAGATATTAGTAGCAATATTAAAAGCAAAAAGAACACTCAAACTGAAACACTCTGGATCAACATAAATGGAAACAACAACAAATCAAACACAATACTTCCAGCTTGTTAAAGATCCCCTAACACTACAAATGAAGCACACGATGAATTACTTAAAGAAATAGAGAATGCATGTGAATTAGGGGATGTCTTGCTGGTTGGTGACTTTAATTCAGGGGACATTGGGCTGGATTTTCAAACATCGGACACAAGCTGTGACAATGGCAACTTGCACCGAGAGCTGGTATGTCCAGGACCCTGCACCCAATTTTCCACTAGGTAGGGTCCCGGTGCCTAAGTCCCATGGCTGTATGCAATTGTGCCAGTGCACCAAAGAGATGGTGCACCAACCAGGAATGCCACAGCAGCCACAGAATGGAAGGGATGAGATCAGGGGCATGTTAGTGGCTCATGCCCCCAAAACTCAATCTACCTGTAATGGATTATACAGCACAGAAACAATCCATAGTGCCCCCACCTTGATCTACCCCTACACTCAAATATAGACATAAAATACTCCCTGGCACTCTAGTGGCCCCCCAACCCAGCAGGGAATTCCCACCACCCTGCTCCCCCCATCCAGACCACAGATTCAGTGACCAGCATGTCCCTCTTCACACCTCCATGGCTGGCCACCAAATGAACTGTCAGAGCATGTACCTAATACAGTACATGCTATAACAGTTCATTCAGTGGCCAGCAGTGGTGGTCTGAGGAGATCGCCAGATCAGGGTACAGGACAGTGAGGGAGCAGGGAGGTGGGCACTACCTGCAGGGTTCACGGCCACTAGACCACCAGGTGAAGAAGTTATCTGCTGGTGAGTAGTTGTGCATAACGGGTTGGGGCAGGGACCCTGTCGGAGGTATACTTTGCATTATGGGCATGGGGGGGGAATGATACCAGGGACTACAAAACTGACTTTTGGCTCATTCTGTATTATGGTCGGAGCATACCAGGGCTTTGGGTGCAGCCACTAGATCACCAGGGAGAAGTTTTTTAAAACTTTATCAGTGTCTGGGTAGATCGGGGTGGGGAGGCACTAGATCACCAGGGATGACTTCCATATGTGCTATTCAAGTGCTGTGTATGGGGCAGGTTGGGGTGGGCTGGCACACATTGGCCATCTCTCCCAAAGAATGTCTAAGTACTGTTATAAAGGCCCTTGGCCGGTGTAATGGCACTTAGCACTTTATCCCTGTTGAGAGCTTTTTAAATTGCAAATTCAGGGTTGTGGTGGCCGGAGACTGCAGGAAGGCTGCTAGTGCCATGCCGCAGCCACTGTTGTGGTGCATGGCTGGTGTTAGCAAGCTTTTTGGTGCAAGCAGCTGCTGCTTGATGCTGACTGCTTTGTAAAATAGCTTGGGACATACCCATGGCACAAGGTGCGTGTTATGTTCATCATGCCAGATGCAAGCACCTTGCGTCCAGCATATGGGCTTTGAAAATCCTGCCTCTTGTCTTTAAGAAAAACAGAGCAACATCAGCAATGGGGACTAAATTTCTAAATACATTACAACTCTCTCTTTAACAGCATGTTATAGAACCTACCAGGGAAAACAGAATTCTGGACTTAGATATACCATCTGAATATATGTATAACAAAACTAAAGTTATACCACCTTTGGAAAGCAGTGGCCATAACAAAGTTTCACTGATAATATCCTCTGATGTTCTAAAGGACTCTGGTAAAACAGAAGTATTTTTATATAACAAAGCAAATATAAAGCAATTACAGAAGAGTTCCGAAATACAGATTGGAGCACACTTTTTCAAAATAAAAAGGCTAATGAAATGTGATGCATTTTCAGGGAGAAAATTCATTCTCTCTACACTAAATACAGAATATTCCCTGTAAAACCAAATGTGGACAAAATGGAATCAGACCAAAATGGTTAATGTGAGAAGTAAAAAAATGCAATCACAAGAAACAAAAAAGCTTCAGTAGATATTTAAAAGGTAAAAATGAAATAAATTGGAACAGGTATAAAAAGAACATGAAAACATGTAAATTAAAGATCAAGCAACCAAAAAAATTAATAAATAAATGGTAGAACTGTCCTTGGCTGTAAATGCAAATAGAAGTAATAGTAAGGAGGTATTTTTCTACATAAGCTTCTTAAAGAAAAATGATAAAAGTAAAATAGGGCACATTGAGCATAATAACATTATTGCAACATCTCCGGAAGATATATAGTAGAAGTATTTAACACCAAGTTTTGTTTGGTTTTATGGTAGTTTAATAAGAAAAGATGTACCCAGCACAGCAGATGCTTCAATTAAAATAGAAATTTAACTAAAAGACATTGTCAATAAAATAACTAAACTGAAATCAAATTAATCACCTTGTCAAGACATGATTTCAGCTAAATTTCTAAATCTAACAATACACCATTTTAAATATCCACTCAAATACTTTTATGAGGAATTGATAAATTCAGGCACTGTACCAGATGACTGGCGTACTGTTCATGTCGTTTTACTATTTAATAACGGTGACAAAGCTCAGTCAGTAATTTACAGAAACATTGGCCTCCCTTCTGTTTGTGCAAAGATATTGGAAGGCATAATAAAAGATAAGTTAGTTGCAACCATCTTGACATTGAGTCCAGAGTAGCATGGTTTTACACAGGGATGTCATATACTACTAATAATCTAATCTGCTTCTATGAAATATTCAGCAAACTACTGGATAACAAAATTGACTGCAACATCGTATAACTGGACTTCAGCAGGGCCTTCAACTTGATGCCACACTGGGCAGTCATTAAAAAATGAAATGACTTAGGAATAAAAATCTTATTGTTTGGATTTATCAGTGGCTGATGTTCAGAACCCACAGGGTAGTAGTAAACAGCCATCTGTCTAAACCAAGACCAGTGAGCAGTGGAGTTCCCCAGGGGTCAGCTCTGTCTCCCCCAATTTTTAAAACATTTATATCACACATAACTATAGGTCTACAAAGTTGGTGCATCAAATATGTTGATATGTTGATAACACCAATCTACTGTAGGTGGACCATGCTGCAAAAGTACAACTGTGTAGATCAATACAGAAGGACCACAATCTTACTGATTGCTGGGAAAAAAATGGGAAATGAATTTTAACACTGTCAAATGGAAGTTTATGCATCTGGGTGAACATAACATATGCCACCAATGCAAACTTGAGGAACATTACTTTGTTCTACACCACATGTGAAAAGGAGCTGGGTGTCTTGGTAACTTGAGATTTAGATACATCACAATGTAATGTTACAGTATTTAAAGCAAATAAAATATTGTAGGCAATTAAAAGGAATATAACATGAAGGGATAGCAAGATTATATTCCTGCTATACCATGCATATGCAAGACCCCACTTAGACTATGCCACTCAGTTTTCATGCCCATATGGAAGGAAGGACTTTAATGATGTGGAAAAGGTACAAAAATGAAACTCCAGAACAATAAACACTGTTAAAAACTATTCCTATACTCAAATATTGGCAGAATTAAATCTTATATCCCTGTAACTCCTTCACCTGATGGGAAACCTATTGTTTATGCATGAGGTTGACAAGGATAAATACATTTTAAATGAAATGGGGTTTGAATTCAAATGTGCAGAAATCACTGGGAGTCATCCTCTATAGGTAGCTGGACATCATTTTAAGACAACAAAAAGACAGTACTTTTTACACAGGGAGTGGTAAACCCATGGAATGTACTCCCCATGGAAGCACTCATTGGAAAAGATATGTCCAACTTCAAAAAAAAGGTTAGACAGCTTTTAAAGTCAGTCAAATCATTAAACTATTACTAGATATGGAGCATTGTGGGCCAACTGCCTCTTTAGCTCCTTCACAACTTTTGTATGAACATTTGTATGACAACTTCCACTTTGCAAAGCCTTGTGAATGTCCTGTTGGCATCACCACCAATGCACTTCACTATTTTTGCAAAGTTGTCCATGCAAATTAACACTTTTTCCATGAATTATTCATGAAGTGGTAACATCATGAGCAAAGTTTGGTCACTTTGCATAGAAAACAAATTCTGGGCAGAGTCAATAAGGCTGCAGGTGAGGAATTTGGGTGTAAAAATATTGAATATTACCAAAGTTCTGAGCCAGCTTTAGCAAAAAGTAACATAGGGTCATAAATGTAATGTTTTGTAATATTTTTACACCAAACATTCACATAGCCTTGTTATGACCCTGCCTCATGAAGAAGGACAGATCAAATGTTCAACTTCTGACCGAAAGGTGATTTGGCTCAGGGATTGTGAACTCAGCTTTTGGGATGCAAAAACACATTTTAGGCAGGATTTGAAAAATGACAACTATCATATTCATGAGGTGCTGTAATGAAATGGCTATGTTGAAAATGTGGGTAGAAATATTGAATATTACCAAATGTATGAGCCTGCATTCACAAAATTCAATGTAGGAAGGGACAAATTGGGAGGGCCATCATCCCTCATGACTCACATCCAGATTTCTATGGGATTTAGGATCCTGATGCTTGTGTGGGTATAGGGATAACAGGCAGGGATTCATTTATGCCTGCCCACCATTGTTCTTCCTGCTGTTCTCCTGGCTCCCTTGCTGGGGATCACTCAGCAGCATATGTATGTGGAGGCACACATGGGCTGAAGACACCCTGCAGCTCTCTGCCTACTTGTTGCTCTGACCCACACTGCCACACAGCTTCCACCAGGTGGCAGTCATCAGTGGAGACAGAATGCCTCCCTCACCAGCAGAAGATAGCAATCCACTGGCTGCTTGATTCTTTTCCCAGAGGCCTCAGTCTAGCTGAGTTTGTTGTTCAACTCATTCACAACATAGCAGATAGTGGCTCTTCCACTGGGTCACTGGCTGGCCCTTCTTATTTCCTTTTTTCTCAGATTAAGCACCAACTAATTGGATTTCATCCAATTCATGACCTCTAATAGGCAATATTCCAAAATTTAAAGACTTGGCTTAATGAAAAAAGGCAAATACAGCTGGGTATCTTATGAATAACAGTAAAAACCAATGCTGCATTTCCTAATAATGATATTTTCCAGTGGCATCATATCAACACAGAACAACATGGGGAATGGGCTATCAATCATGATTTGAAAGTACTTATTATGACTGACTGCTCCCAGTTTGAAAGGAACCACAGGAACAATGCAAGCCCAGCTGCAAAAAAAAAAAAAAAAGTGTACTCCTGTAATCTATCAACTAACATCTTGTGGCCCACTATATCAAATGACAGATCGAGGAGAAACAACATCCGATCCCCCTAATGGCCACAAGAAAGTAGCTGCTGTATGTTTGCTGTTAAGATCACCAACATAAAAACCATCTGTGTCTCCTTAGAAACTTTTGAACTGAATACAGTTGATTTCTATAAATGGAGGCATGGACACAGAATAAAAATGAACTAAAAAAGAACACAAGTGTTTACGTGAAGCAGAAAAAACAAGGAACTTAGCTTTTCACCATCAGACTTTCAGAATCTGGATAAATGAGGAAACTCTGGCACCACTGATGAATTTCTTTGTGAATATCCACTGGGAGGCAATGGGGGTTACAAGTTGCTGAGGCTGGTATTGCTGACCCCGGCCCAGGTACGGTAACACTGCTGTTTATGGAAACCTGTCCAGAACCCCACTTTAAAAGTCTTCACTTGACAAACTACATTCTGAACTGTATACCAAGGGGAAAAGTGCTTGGAAAAGCTAATAGCACTTCACCCAGTGTATCTACATTTGAGATATCAACAAAGTAGGCAAAAATGTTTAATAAGGTAAGCCTGATGAAGTATCTGGAAATACATAGGTAACAAAATCAGCATCTAAGCATGAAACTGTGTACTGATAATGAAGAAAAATGACTAATTTGAGGAGGTAAATCATGGTTTCAGTACAGTCGTATTGCTTTGTTACAGAAAATGGACTCTAAACTAGATTCAACCTTTTCAAGACTAGCATCATTAAATGAAGTTAAAATTGTTGCAAATAAAAAAGCTGCAAAACAACTTCACAAAGAAAATGATCATATAAAACAAAAGTTGCAAACTGTTTCCATGGCTTCAGATAAATTTGTGAGAAATTCTATTGCTGCTGCAAGAAAGTTGGAAAACATGGAGAATAACCTGATGTTAAATAATCTCTCAGTTTGTGGGGGATCCTCTGTTAGAAACTGCAATGTTCACCACTTGGGATATGATCAAAGACGTTATGCAGTCAGAGTTCAAATACACAAAATGCTACTGCCTGAACTTAATAAAGGCTTTTCATGTACTGTGCCTCAAAAAACAAATGAATTTAACTCTACAAATAATATTTCAAAACCTCTAACAATTTTGATTACTTTTCCCTCAATACTATACTGAGAACTGATTTTCAAAACTACCCTAGATAAAAGGGCATACAGTTATAAAGGCTGCAGGGTATATGTGTATCCTCTCTGCTCCATGACCACACCGCTCCCTCCTGTGCCTGCCCTTGAGTCATAGCTCTTTCCCACTCCTCAGTTTACCCACTTCTACTCCTTCTCCTTTCCACTTCTCTCACCAAGCCTTCTCCCTCTCATCTCTCTCCCCCACTTGTTATGCACTTTCCCTTCCTCCCCCATCTGCACTTCTTCCTACAGTGCCCTATCCCCTGGTGCCCTCACCATTGAGATGTACTTGAGCTTGAACCAATTGGATTGACCCCCTGACCTGTCCTTGTAAACTATTTGCCTATTATTTTACCTATCTGATTAACATCCTTTTGTACTGTTTAATTTAAATCACTATATGTTTTGTTGTATAAGTTTTTGTTCTATTTTGTTATTACATCCCTCTCCACCCTTCGCCCAGGACACATCTGGAAATGAGTCATTTGTCAGTTCAATATATCTTTCCTGGTGAAACTTTTGAAATAAATAAATAAATTTCTCCCTGTACTCCTTATATCTCAATGTTTTTCTTCCCTGCTGCATTCTGTTACCATGGGAAGTCTCAGTTTCTCTTGACCACAAAAGCTACAATACTGGCAAGTACAACGATGTGCAGGAGTAACAGCCACACTGGCAACACAAATTCAGAAAGGTCTCACACCATCCCCACCCATTTCTCTTTCTGTCCTGTGATGCTCCTGCTCACTTTTGGCACTCACTCTTTAGCTTTTGGCCAATGACTGCTCTGGCTCTCTTCTGGGCCTTTCCCCTCACTCTTGGTGCTCTCTTACCTTCTCACTGTTCCAGAGCTCAGAAAGAAAGAAAGAAAACAAAATGCTCCATTTCTCTCATGCTTTCTCTGTCTCTCTTCTGTGCCACTTTTTCGCATGGTCAGTGCTTCCCCACTCTCTCTGTCTCTCAGTCACTTCTAGTACTCACAAGCAACTTTACCAAGAAACATAGAAACATAGAATTTAATGGCAGATAAGGATCACTTGGCCAGGCTGCCCATTCCTCCCAACTCACACTGTTACCACAGACCATAAAATGACTCAAAACGAGGCATGAACAAAAAATTACTTCAGCACTCTGTAAAAAATAATAACTTTATATTGGCTTTACAAATGAGGTGCCAGGTGTTGACTGCAGTGTGTGTGTGTGTGGGGGGGGGGGGCTATTTATTCATAACAGTGTATGGATAAACTTACAACATTATTAATTAAAATAAATATACTAAATTGTTTCACAATTAAAATATTTATTTTGCTCATGTTTTTAAGTACCCATATTATAATTGCAATAATGTACTCCAGAGTATATGTTGTTATGGATGATTTATTCATTTCTCATTTGGTGAAAGGCACTCAGCCTGTGGCTTCATTCCACACCTGCCACACCATGAGGCATAGTTAAGTTCCACAACAAACATGTGCTCTGTTATGCATGCTTGCTTAAATTATAAGTACTGAGAATACAAGATAACTGAAAGAGGTACAGATGACTGCCAAATAAAAGGGAGGATTGTATTCAAAGTAATCTGTAACATAAATGTACTATATACTATCCATCCAAATCAAACCTTTCCAGCCACAAGGAGGCAATCTACTGGTATGCAGTACTGGTTGAGATACAGGCTTGGAAACCAGGAGACCCATGTTCAAATCCCTGCATAACCACTGACTTAATGTCATTCTTGCCAGTACATTTGGCATCCCTATTCTGCAGGAGTCCCTGTTCTTCCCAGCTGAGCAACTACTTTAAGTAACAGTAGATTCAGGCTCCACTACCAATGAAATGTTGCTTCTCAGTTGAGGTTTAATTAATAAACAGGTAAAAATGTTTTTTTCATTATCTTATTTCATTATTAAACTGTGATTCTACACAGTTTTGACCTATAAGTCATGATGTAGGATTTGAAGAGTTTTACTGCACTCTCTGATCTGTAGACAAAAGTTAGCAATCCCCCAACCTGCAGTAACTTTTTTTTATGCATGTGTCTCTAAGAATGATGATTTCAGTTGTTATTTTGACAAATCTTTAATTTGCATTTTAAAAAAAGTGTAAGTCCCATATTAAGAAAATAATTTATTTCGTAGCATCACTACTCCTACCACACATACACTGGCAAATAAACCAATCTGTTGGAGTCTAAAGCTGCAGATTCAGCACTTTAAGATGGCAACATTATTGTACTTATTTTTTTTATGGAATGTTGTGCTTGCAGCAACTATACTTGGTAAATCTAGAGTTCACCCAGTAATCTGGGGGAAAGCAATAACCAATACATAATATTACACAACAGCAGCTCCACGGATTGCTTGTCCATAACATGGGATTAGGGACATATTCTTGAATGTATTTTCTAAAGCAGCAATATGAACTACAGTAGCCTAGGAAACAAGTTATGGCACCAAGTTCAAAACCCCATTGAAATACATTGAACTGCATACCTGTATCTTCAGTTCATGATCTGGCTTTGAAGAGTGAAGACATATCTGTGGTCCAGAGATGATTACAGTGTTGGATGCTTGATGGGTAAGTAAGCACTTTGGGGGTGTGGGGTGGTGGATGCTCAGTGGGAAGGTTGGGTGGGGTAAGGGATGGGATGGCTGCAAAAGACATTGAGTGAACTGTTTTTGTTTACTGGGGAACACCAACAATTCCCAATCGCAACTCTGGGGGATTGGGCACCCCCAATGTCAGTTATGTGGGGGAAAACATTGATGGACTTTTTTAAGTAAAAAAAAATTGAAGGATTAGGCACCTCAGTGTCATTTCAGTGTTTCTGGGGAGGGGGTTGGGGTGGTGAGAGGGAAGGTCAGGTGGGGAATTTCTGTAATAGAAAAAAATATAAATAAATAAGCGCTAGTGATCATGGCAAAATACAGCCCATTCCTCCATGACCAAGATGGCCACCACATGGTTTTGTGCATGCGCGACTGCTAGCACATGTGTAGTACAGTGTGGCAGATATTTTGGACATGACAGACTGTGTTGTGTTTGACAGCCAGCACTGTGAAATAGTGCAGTGCTGTGGTCTGTAGGGACGATATGGACAGACTGCTTCACAGACAAGAGGCAACTGATGCAATCCAACATGTTTGTTCAGGAGGAATGTGGAGTTCTCTTTCCTCAGTGATTGTAAAAGAACTGCGGAGCTAAGCCCACTGCAGCCCTAAAAAGGATTCTTTGGCAGGTAAAACTTTACAAAGTTGGCATTTACTAAAATGGGAAAACTTTGTGATGTTCTGAGAAGGTGAAGTTTTTTTTTTAACTTCACACATCTCTACTCCCTTGTTATTTCAAAAATTACCATTTCCATTACATTTTGTAGCTTAAAAGAGTTATATGGCTGAACAAATATGTGCTGGTGGCTGTATGCAGTAATTGTGACCTTACTTGAAAAACACTGCCCTAAATCCCTTCATCTTAAGTTCTCAGGATGATCACAGTCTCCTAAGCAAATTAAATGATACAATTTCAATTTAGTCCCAAGTTCTGTTTGAGCAAAACTGGTGAACATTTCAGTGCCAAGCTGGATCTTTGTCACAGTCATCATGGGACAAAACAGAGTGAACTACTAAGCCATAAGATAAGGAGATGTCAATGAGCTATGCTCCCATTTCATTCTTCTATGTTCTTGCAGCACTCTGTTTCAGCAAGCTTCTTTGTCATCTTCATGGCACAGGACCACAACACTGAACCACTGGGAAAAATAAGAGTAAAGGGCCTCTGATGAAATCAGATCCCTTCTACTTAGGAAACCCTTCTGGAGATCAAACTTGAATCACTGAGCCCCAAGGGCTGCAATTCTAACCATTTAGCTGAAGGGGTATTCCCAGTCAGTGGGAAGGTAAGTCTAAGCTATTGATGAATACATTCCAGTCTCACCTACCACCATCAGAGGTTAGAGTTTTGTAACGATTTCTCAGAACAGTAATATAGGTCTGGCATTAGTAGCTCTTACTTCATGATAGCACAGCTTTACACATACTGCTTTTTGACATATATAGCATTATACAAATGACAACAAAAAAATTGTGTACCCTGATAGGTCACTTAAGGTCTTTACCTGTGGGTAAATCCTGCAATAATCCATGGCTGAGAAAGAGTATTCATAAGCAAACAAACAAAATTATATATATATATATATATATATATATATATATATATATATATGTATTTATTATAGGGGTGCTGTTGTGCCCCTGTAGTTCGGGTTGATTAGGCACTTCAATGTTAAATCCAAAATTTTGCACTTTAATAACTTTGCAACTGTTCAACGGATTTGCAAGAAAGTTGGCATGCTCCATCACCCAGAGTAGATCTCTGGATGTGGCAAGTTATATTCCAGTCACATGTGTGATTTCCGAGTTCTGAAGAGGTGAAAAAATTTTTTTTTTCGCTCATTGACTTTGTTGGGATTTTTCTTTGAACTTACCTAGAGCCCAGATGGTTTGGAATCTTGGTCTGAAAATTTCAGGGCAGAAAGGGAGTAGCTCACAGATATGCCTTTTACTAGTCTGGTGAAAAAAATAATATGCTGTTTGTAAGTTATTGCATTTTTTAACATTTGAAAAAAAAATGTTTCTGAGCATGCTCAGTAATCACTTAATGTTTTATTTATTTATTTATTTATTTATTTATGTTTTTAGTTACCAAGTAAGTGCACTGATCCAGAGGACCATTTTCAGTCACAACCTGGGCCATAAGGTGGTGATGCAGTGGTACAGAGTAGATACAATATATAATATATACAATTGTTATACAGTAGAGCACAAGTGAACAATGAAGCAGACATTATTTTCAGAGGTTCAACAAGCATGGCAACAAAGTTCCCTAAGAAAGCAGGCAGCAGTGTTATGCATTTGTACAATGCATGTAGGTTTCTGCTCTGGGGCATAGGGGACAGGGGTGGGGAAAAGAGGGTGCCAGGTTATGGGTGGATTATGGTGGCTTTCGGGCTTCTACTCTATCCCGTGAGCATTTACAGGTGGATTCTTCCAGTAGCCAGGCCTTCAGGTTGATTTAAAAGACACATGGGATGGAGATGTATGGACAGATTTGTGAAGGTGGTTCCAGAGAGGGGGCAGAGGCAGTGAAGGGCTTACTACCCATCACGGTAGAGACACGGGGAACTTCAAGGATTTGAATGGAGGAGGCCCTAAGAGGTCTAGTGGTCATTCTAATTGTGAGTAGGGAAGCATAGGGGGATAGTTGTTTACTTCTGAGAGCACTGTCCACTAGGCAGCCCATGGCATAGTCAAAGCATGCCTGGAGAGGGAGCCATGCAATGGACTGGTAGAGTGAACAGTGGTGAGTTAACAAGGTGGCTTTGAGAACAAAGCAACAGATGGCATTCTATGTCTTATTGAGGCAGGAGTGTTGCTTTGTGGACATGTGGGAGTAGATGGGGGGCAGCAATCCAGGAGTGGGAAAAAGTTGCCTTGTGCAATAGCAAGGCAAGCATCTGGCGATAGCAGGTGGTTTGCACAGTACTCCACACCTAGCTTCTGATTAATCTTACTTATGGTCAGAGATACACGATCACTGTAGGTGAGTGATGAGTCAAGAGTAACCCCAAAATATTTGAAGGAGGTGACCCACTGGAGTGGAGGGCCTGCAGGTATACATATTGTGAGGGAGGAGTTTGATTTGGCCACCTTAATTAGGAAGTGCTTGGATCCAAAGAGCATGGCCTTCATCTTTTCCCCATTTACAAGGAGTTATCTGAATGCAGACCACCCAACTGCTGCAGCATAGCTGCCAGTGAGAGTGGAGGAGATAAATTCAAGGGTCTTATTGCTGTGGTAGATGACAAGGTCATCCGTGTAGAGGAGTGCATTGCAGTTTAGGCTGTCTATCTGTAGAGCATTGATAAACATAGAGAAGAGAAGGGGGGCCAAGAATTGATCCCTGTGGAACTCCAGTGCAGGTGGGAAGTGAGGTTGAGGCAACATTGGCTATGAACACGGATTGTGACCTGTTTGTGAGGTAACTATGAAACCAAGCTACAGGTCCAGATGCACAGCCAAGTTGACCAAGACTGGAGAGAAGAAGATGATGGTCTACGAGGTCAAACACTTTAGACAAGTCCATGAAGACTGCACCCATAGCCTTTCTCATGTCCCTGTTTCTGAAGACATGGTTTGAAAAAGTTGCCAGGGAAGAGGAGGTGCTGTGGCATTTGTGGAAACCGTGCTGATAGGGACAATGGAGGTTGTACTTATTAAGATGCTCAGCTAGTTGTGAATGGACTATCCTCTCTAGCAGTTTGCTAAGGTATGTATTAGGGAGATGGGTCTATAGTTTTCTGGAGCTAGGGGGTCTATTGCCTTGAAGATGGGAACCATGTTTGCATGTTTCCAGGTGTCAGGCACTGCTGATGTAGACAGTGCCAAGTTGAAAATGTGAGTTAGCAGTCTGACAAGGGCTGGGGAGATGATCCTCATGAAAGCAGGGTAAAGCCCATCAATTTCTGGGCTACCACCAGAGGGGAGGGTTTTCTGGCATTTTATGATGGTTTGAGGACCAATGGCCCTGAAATAGAAGGGGGGTAGATGTTTCAGAGCTACGAAGGGTGGAGGGGTTACTGTTTCTGTTTGGACTGGTGGGGGGGGTGAGGAGGGAGCTTGCTAAGGTACGGGGTCAGGTCGGTAAACATAGCATTGAGGAGGTCAGTGATGTCAGTAGAGTCAGTGATGGTGCCTGATGGGGGTATAGGTTCTGTTATTTGCTTGTTGGTCTTGGAATTTAGTATAAATCCAATTGAGGCCCAGAATCTATGAGGATTCCTCAGGGTGATTTTTTGGAGCTCAGTACAGTATTTCGTTTTTAGCGACCTTCCCAGCTGCTTACAAGCACTTCACAGCTGCCTGTAGGCATTCCATAGTTGAGGGGGGTGGGTATTCTTTGAATGCTCTCCATTTAGAGTCCCTGACCTTCATTTGCATCAATAGTTCTTTTTTTATCCAGCTCATGGAGCCACCTCTAACCCTTCGGGTTTTGATTGGAAAGTACTGGTCCTGTAATTTCTGAAGGGTGCTGGAGAAGAAGGTGACAGCAGAGGAGACATTATCAAACAGGTATAGGGAGGATCAGTTTAAGGACACAGCTTCACTAGTCATGAGGTCATGATTCCAGTTGTTGAAGTTTTTGAAAGACAGAACTTTTGGTGGTAGGTGGACTGTCTTGTTGTTAACGACGATGTATATGGGTGTGTGGTCACTAATTACATCAGACATGGTGCCTGTTTGGAGGAGTAGGTCAGACCACTTGGTTATGATCCAATCAAGGATAGAGTGGTTTGGCGTTCATTACTCATATCTCATGGGGGTAGAGATTACTTGATCTAGGTTTTGTCACTTTAGTAGGGCTGAGTAGTCAGGGTTTGGACTTGCAGCCCAGTTTAGGTTGAAATCTCCCAGTAGGAAAGTATCCCTAGATGAGGTGGCACACGCTAGACCAGAGAGAAAGCTAGACAGTCCCTGAGTACTAGCAGGAGGGGGGTTGTAGCAACAGCCGACATAACATTTTTTTGATGCACTGATGGTTAGCTCTGTAATAATCCATTCACTTATGGAAGTGGCTGTTGAGCTGGTAACAATGGCAGCTAATATGTGGTCCTGGACATACACACAATGCCTCCCTCTTTCTTCCTGCCCGGTCTATCCAGCCAGAGGAAGGAATAGCCTTGACACTGGTACAAAGCATAGTCATGGTATGGCTTTAGCCAGGTCTCAAAGAGAACCAGGACATGGGGCTTGTATAGAGTCATTCAGGCCTCTATCTCTTAAAATTTGGAAGGGAAGCTGCATACATTAAGGTGGATGATTTTTATACCATTGTGTCCTGCCCATGTGGTATTTGTGTGGTCAATATGTACATTCATGGGTCCAGGGTTGATTTTTACATCGCCTGCTAGCAGGGCTAGGAGTAGGAGGGACACGAGGAGGAAGGTTGGAGGATGACAGTGGTTTTTGTAGACCATGAGGGAGTGAACCAGATTACCAAGTTGTCTTTGTTCTCTATTTGATAATGATGCCAGAAAAGTAGCTGCTATTGATGTGACCATATATGGGGATACAGTAGGCAGGCAAAGAAGATGAGGGTGAGGGTGAGTGGGGATGCAATGATATAGGAATCTTTGTTCAGTAGCTAGAATTGATGCAGAGAAATCTGTGGCCAGCAACAATTCAGTCATTATGGATGAGACCAACAAAAAAAGATTTGCATTCCTTAGTGGCAGTGCAGAGGACTGACACTTTGAGTGAGGAGAAGATAGGAGGGAGAGGACAAACAAAGATGCCATGTTTCTCTATGTGCCATATGTGACTTTAAGAAAGGCCTGGAAGGTGGAGGAAAGGAGAAATTCTGGGTCAGTGGCCACTGGTGGTGGTTTTTGATAAGCTGCAGATGGTAAATCACACTGATTGATTTTGCCGTGCACGTGGCCTTTGGTATGACTTGCGATACCAACTAAGGGTGGTTCTGGTGGGGGCAGTGGGGCCAAAATAATGCAGCAGAGTCAGTGCTGTTAGAGCCATTTGAGCCATTACTATCTTTCTATTGCATACCTGCGGGGGATCTGCATCTGGGGGTGGGCTTTTCTGCATTTTCTGGCCTTTGCGACCACCGGACAGCTGTGGAGGAAAGAACAACAGAGACTTATAAAGGTAGGTGGAAGAGGGTCTGAGAAAGAAGGGAGGTGGCTGTAAAATGGAGCCTAAGGAGTGTTTTGGCTATTCCCTTTTGGGACTTAAGTGAGCACCGAAATGGAGCCGAATTACTGTAGAACTAATATATTTAGCGTGCCAAAATGTTTACGGATTTGTGCAGTGACAGGTATTAGCACACAGAGATATTCATGCTATGGCTTTAAGTAACTCAGTAATAATTTGTGATCTACCACTATGACTGCTTAACCATTTAATTGGTGCATTACTGCTTTAGATTATCATCTACCCCAATTGACAGCTTGCTCAGTTGGCCTCACTAATCATTATGCTCCCCGTATCGATTTATCATTAATTAAGACTTTCCTTGCATTGCAATCACACCCTTCAATAAACACTTTCCTGCAATTGATGGATTCCTGCATGTTATTTGACTGTTTTTAAATAACTTGACTCACTCACTCCCTCCTGCATGTTATTTGACTATTTCACTCCAATCTGAAAATGCCACCGCAGACCACACTTGCTTTGTACGAGCCTATATCAAGCATGTCTCTCTATGGCTGGTTAAACCGTCCCAAGTCCGAAAAGCAGGGAATTGTCTTTGTTGAAAATGTTGTAGCAGATCAGCTGGTTGAGACCACTGGGATTACATATCGGGTTGCCGAGTCCGTGGTACATGAGCTGCAAAGTACACCACCAGCCAAGAAGTGCCGCAGAGAATATGCCGCTTACTCTCTGGCACTGAGATTTGAAATCAGCCGCTATTCAGCGGAGAACGGGGTCATGAATGCTGTCAGGTACATCTCTTCTAAGCCTAACCTGACAGTAAATGAAAGTTCAGTTCGCAAATTTAAAAAGGACTGCCTGTCTAAAGTTCAACTCACACCCGATGTATCACAGCTAGCACCAGAGTTACCTAAAAGACCACAGGGGAGACTGCCTATGTTAATGATTGAAATAGAAAATGAATTAAAGTGCATAATAAAAAGCTTAAGAGCAGAAGGGGCTGTGGTGAATGTGAGAGTGGCACAAGCTGCAGCCATAGGTGTCATTAACTGAAATGGGAGGCAGTGTGTCAATTTCTTGACAGTGGGCTTGGTCATTTCTTAGCCGCTTGGGCTACTCGAAACAGAAAGGTACAAAGCTGGGAGATAAAGTCCTATTTATTTCCAAGAGCTTAAAGAAGAATTTCTAAACTGAATTTGAACTGTTGCTCAGCAGGAGTTGATCCCCCAACTTTTGATTAATATTAATGAGACTGGTGTGCATATGATACCTGTATCTGAATGGACAACGGAAATAACAAGCTCTAAGCAAGTGGAGGTGCCAGGTCTCCTTGGTGTTGGGTATTGCACTGTCTGGTGATTACATCTCCCCTCAGGTTATTTACAAAGGATGCAGAACAGCATGCCACCCTCGTTTCTCCTTCCCAGCTGGGTGGAATATTACCCAGTCTAAAACCATTGGGCCAATGCCACGACTTTTTATGAGTACATTGACAAGCTGTTACTGCCCTACATAGAGTTCACTAAACTAAGACTGTGACCGCACAGTGATCAGAGATCATTGCTTATTATGGATTTGTTTTGAGCACATACAAAAGAAGATGTTCTATTAAAACTTGAGTCGCATAATATAATTCCAGTTTTTGTCCCTGCTTCGTGCACAGACTGTTTACAACCTCTGGACATTTCTGTTAATAAACTGTTTAAAGATGCATTGAAACAGAATTTCACTAGTTGGCGTGCCGAATGTATCATGGGCCAGCTTCATCACGGTAGTGCAGCTAAATACATTAAGGTAGATCTGAAAATGCTGACACTTAAAGAGAAACATGCACAGTGGTTAGTGTCAAGTTTTGAGGAGATGGCAAGATGAACAGATGACTGCATAAGGGGCTTTCAGGAGACTGGTATAGAAGAAGCGCACCGAAATTGTCTAAATGAAAACACAGATAAAGTACAGTATTGTACAGATGTAATGGATTAATGCTGTATTTATTGATGTACTGTATTTAAATGATCTTTAGGCTCTGGCTTTATTTTTAAATGGAATAAATCTGTTGTAATACGTATAAAAAAACATAACTGATTTGTATTGTCATTCTTTTGCCACAGCATTATTCACTAAAAAAATATTTCACTTGCACTTTATTTTTGTGGTTATATGCCATTAAGCGAATATAGTGAAAATAAAATGAAAGTGAAATATTTCAGTTCTACAGTAATTTGGTTCAGTGTCTGGGCAGTATTATGCAGTTGTACAAATGCAGTTATTACATTAGGCTCCCGATGCATCTGCAGTCTTAAAACAGTGGAGAAAAGCTCCCAAGGTACAAACATGCCTTATGAAACAAACAAAAAAAAAGAATCCTGTTTCATATGGGACTAATCTTTTTTTGTTTGCCATCAACTTGTTTCCATTTTTTTTAAAACAAAATTTGAAAGCCACAAAAATGACATCCTGGAGAGAGTCCAGCACATCTGTCTGGCTCATCGGGACCTTGTTAGGTGGATGCTGCATTTAAATGTTGAAAAAATATATCCACATGTGTTTTTGTTGCATTTTACATCCTTTTCTTGTGATTGTCTGATATGAAAAAGAATATTTTTACGTATCACAAGCCATGAAAGAAGATCCTTTTTCCTGAATGGAAAAGTTATTTTTCCTTTGCTGCATCTAATTCTGATCACCATCTCCATTGCTGGAATGTATTATCCTGTTGCCTAGTCACACCCCGGCCAGACTAGCTGCCAGGTAATCCATTCAGGCAGCAGTTAATACAGGGTTGGATCTGCAGTTGGCTGGCAGGTCACTCCTCTGTAGGTAGGCAGATTGCTGCTAACCACCCACAAGCACACTACAGCATTTTTAAAACTCATTGTTGAGTGAGGGTTGGGGATTTAGGAGGAAATGCTGCAGATGCTGCTCAGCCAGAGGCTACCACTTCAGGTAAGCAGCAAAGCCAACAGGATTGGGTGGGTCAGCCATCAGTGGCAGGTTACCTCAACAGTAGAGTGCAGGTGTGCAGCACACTTTAGCATCACAGAGTGAGATACACTGATGGGACTCAATTATAAAACAATAGGTTTCTTAATTAAAACAGTATCCTAGAGAAATAACAACCCCCTCCCTGATCTCTATCCCTGTCATGTTCTTTCTTTCCCTGGTGTCTAGTGGCACCTCCCCCAATCACTGTCCCCAAAATTTGAATTTCTTTCCCTGGTGTCCAGTGGCACCCCACTTCCTGATCCCAGTCCCCATCATCTGCTTTCTTTCCCTGATGTCTAGTGGCATCCCCCCATCTTTCATCTGTCACACCTGAAAAAAGGAAACAGTCCTTAATGTTTCTTTTTTTTTAGCTGCAAAAATAAAAAGGTACCTCACTGATGTGACCCCCTCCCACCTCCACCTCTCACTCAGCACCCACCACCCCACACTCCCAAGTACACCCCCACATACCCTTACTCACCTGAACAGGACTCAAGTTTGAGATCCCTTCTCCAATTGAAGACATGTCTTGCTGCTGGAACCGGTGACTTCAATATGAGAAAGTAAGGTAAATGTGATTTAATGTTTTTCAATGTGGGTTTCTACTTTTATGCATAACTCCACAATTTTTTCATATTTTTACATCAAATTTTCAACATGACCTTTTGGGGACCCTACCTCATGAACAATAGGACTGTCATTATGCAACTCCAGCCCAAAAGGTGATTTCATGGTTGCTTGGTGAATTCACCTTTTGGACAGAATTTGAACAGTATTCCTGCCCTTGGTCATAAGAACGCTATGCTGAAGATCTGGGATCAAAATGTGTGAAAATTTCAGTTATGCCCATTTATTGCAATTTTACTCTTCATGATCAGAACTTTGGAACTTTTACATATTTTGACACCAAATTTTCAACATAGCCTTCTTATTACCCCACCTCTTGAATGTCATAGTTGTCATTTTTCAAATCCTAGTCAAAATGTGTTTTTGCATCTGTGGCATGGAATTGAATTCCAGTGACACAGATTTGTGTTTTGGTGGTAATTTGAAAATGTTCAGCACTGGGTGAATGAAATGGGGCAATAAGAAGGTTATGCTGACAATTTGGTTGCTGTGGTGCTACAAATGGAAGTGCAGGACCAAGAGGGCCCTGCGCTTTCACGACAACATACATACACACATCTATGGAGTTAGGGTAGTTCAGTGCCTGGAGGGTCCTGTGCTTCAACAGACAAATAAGGATACAACTACTCTAGCTAAGGATATGATTAGACTTTCTCAAAAAGTAAAAAAAAATCATTGCAAAAAATTACAGTAAAGCCTAATAACCCTAACACCCCACCCCACCATTGAGGCAGCAAATCAGGCATGCTGTGGAGTTGTAACACTTAATACTCACCCCATTTTCATTCAATGTACACATCTACCCTTATTTAGTGATGGAATGGGGTGAGCATTAGGTCTGATGACCCAATGGCATGCCAGATTTGCTGCCTCCAGGGTGGGGGTAGGGTGTTAGAGTTGAAAACCCTACCATCATAATCCCCTACTTTTGCACATTACCTGAACCCTAACTGATGCAATAATGCAGTTTTTTGCAATGAATATATATGCACACACACACACACACACACACACACACACATATATATATATATATATATATATATATATATATATATATATATAGTAGAGGCAAAAAACTCCATTTAATGCATCAGTTAGGGTTGTCCCACAGTGACAAAAGCAAGAAAATTTAGGTGTTAGTTGAAAGCCCTTTTAGACCTTCCCCAGCCCACCCCCCAACCAGCATCAAGGTGCACGCTAGGTCATCGCCACAACCTAACCCCATCACATGTGTAAAGAAGCAGAGGTATAGGAGAATGGGGTGAGAATGGGGTGAGAGTTATGACTGATGACCCCAATATGCACCTCGATGTTGGTTGGGGGTGGGCTGGGGGTCCAAGGAGGGCTTCCAACCCTAGCACAGAATTTCCTTGCTTTTGTCGCTGTGCAACAACCCTAAATGATGCATTAAACAGAGTTTTTTTGCCTCTAATTTCCCTTCTTTTTGAGAATGAGACCAATAAATAGTGAATAGAATACAGTGGCCTTCGGGCCCCATGCTCCCACCACGTGATGTCTTGTCACATAGTAACAGGAACAGCAAAGCAAATGCAAGCACCAAGAGTTAAGCACAAGGTACTGTAAATGTAAATCGTAAAGCAAACTTTAATAGAAACTCAAGTGCAAAGTGATGCTGAAGCAAACAGTGATAGAATGGAGAAAAAGCATTTACAAAAATGCAACTGGTAATGCACACAGTGATGGCAGTGGTATTTGAAATGCAAATGTTAAGTGTGACAGCAAAAAGAACACCAAAGGGAACAGAAACGGAATTACAAACACACACACGCACGTAAACGGAAACCATAACACCCACTGGCATAGTACCACAATCGTAAACTCAAATGGTAACGTTAACATGAAGAATACAGTAATGCCAAAGGAAACAGATATGGAAATGGAAATAGAAGCATGTATGGAAATGGAAACCGTAATGCGCATGAGTATGGTACTGCAATCGTAAACACAAATTAAGAATAACGTGAAAGGAAACAGAAATGGAAATGGGAACGGAAGCGCATACGGAAACGCAAACTGTAACACGAACGGTCAGGTTATCGCAATTGTAAATAGAAATGTCAATGGTAACAGCAACAATAACGCCAAAGGAAATAGAAACAGAAAGATGAATGCAAGTGAACATGGAAATGCAAACTGTAACACACACAGGCACAGTACTGCAATTGTAAATGCAACTGCTAAAGTTAACATAAAGAATAACACCAAAGGAAACAGAAATGGAAACTGGAATGCAAGCACATATGGAAACGCAAACCATAACGTGCAGTGACGTTACCGCAATTGTAAATGTAAATAGTAATGGTAACTGCAACAATAAGGCCAAAGGAAACAGAAATGCGAAAGGAAATGTAAGTGCCTATGGAAACACAAACCGTGACATGCTCGTTCACAGTACGGTAAGTGGAAGTGCAAACGGTAACGTTAACAGCAGAAATAATGGCAAAGGAAACAGAAATGGACGCGCGAACACAAGTGCGTGTTCAAACAAGAACGCAAAGCATAATTCACACAGTGGTGTACATGGGAACAGTAATGCAAATGGGTACGGAAACACAAGTGGTAATGCTAAGTGTAGCAGTAACGTAACTGCACACCCTGTTTTTGCCCAACAGCTGCATAGAGAAACACAGTGTGCACAAATAATGTATGCATAATAATGGGCCTCACAGCAGAAAATGAGCTGTTGGAAGACTAAATTGCTTATATCTCAGGAACCGTACGATGTAGAAAAGAAAAAAAATTCCCATGATTCATGAGTTTCCTGCCTCCATTTTGCTGAATGCGTAGCCATAGCCATAGGCTATGCATTGTCGTGACGAAAATTCTGTATCTCGCACGGTTTCTGAGATACGAGCCCCGAAAGGCTCGGCGTACGCCACCATGTTAGTCTATGGGAAAAAAACACCAACTTCAGAGTACTGTAACTTGGCATTTGTACAATATTTTTTCACCAAACCACCAAAATGCACATCTTTGAGATGTTGGCTGCCTTCTCTCCTAATTTCAGCTTAAAGGACCAAACTGTTCTTTCGCAGCAGGGTGGCAAAAAATTCCTGTCATTTTGGCCAAGTCTGAAAAAGCAGTGTCGCAATTTGCGACAATTTTTTCAAAAATTTGCAAAAGTGTCACAGGTGCAACACTACTTTGTGACACTACTGTTTCCAGAAATTTGAAAAACATATTTCTGGGGTGTTTCACCAAAATAAAGACATGGCTAGCATCCTCAGGGTCTGACTAGGTGAACACAGAAAGAATTGTGTCCCTAGAGGGCCCCAATTTTAAATGGCAAGCATTGTTCTCAACACTAACTGAAAACAAAATGGCAGATTTGCGACACTACTAGGGCCATTTGCGACACTAAAAAGTCCATTTGCGAAAGTGTTGAACTTTTTGTTAACTTTTCCCATTGACTTATAATGGGAAATTGTTTTTTGAATAACTTTTGAACCGTTTAATATTTTTTCACAAAATCTTCAAAAGGCACATCAGGGACCCTGGCACATGTTCTCTGATGTTTTTGGACCAGTCATGCAAACTGTGCGACCTGTAGATGAGAGCAAAAAATTCACAAAAAAGCGTAATTGCACATTTCGTTGTTGCTTAATAGCTCTGCAGCCGTATATCTGACCAGAAGAAAACTTGGTAGATCCCAAGATCTACCAGGCCCAATCATGCATAACAAATTTCAGACAAATCTGTTGAAGGGTGGCAAAGTTATTAAGGTGCAAAATTTGACCCTTTAACCTTAGAAGTGCTACTCAACCCTAACTATGGTAGTACTACCGTGCTACTATATATATATATATTTAGAAAATGGGTACGCTGCAAAGATCGTAAATGCAGCTTTCTGATTGGCTGAGAGATGCTGGCACCGGGGTTGTTATTTCTTAACAACGGTCCAGCGTAAAACAAGTTCCTTTTGCTTTGCCAACAGTGCCTACCTTATATCCTTGTGCCCAGACCTTAACGATACGCTTCCAAACACGGGAAAACGCCAGTCCCTCACACAAACCGATTCTGTACCGAACTCGGCTTCCCCAAAAGACATGCAGACATCCGAAGTCAACTTTGAACTTCTCTTGCCAAAACAATTAAAAAAAATGTTCGGAAGTGACAAAGTAAGCAATACCAAAGAACCAGCCCCCAAAAATAAAAAAAGTAAGTGACCGTTTAAAGATTTAGCACCTCTGAGGTAAACACATTAGAAGCAGACCATGAAGAGCAAGCCACAAAACGGCAGACAATGTGGGTGGTCCAAGTTTTTCAACAGGGTGTGTAAACACATAAGTACAACTTAAAGGCAGACTCCCTTGACAGCATAAATTCTCTGCTCAGGCAATTTTATGCAGAAGCACGAACGGAGTCAGGAGAGCTATATTCAGTCAGTGGCTATTGCTCTCTCCGTGCTGGTCTATCACGATACCTAAATTCACCAGAAATAGGGAGCAATGTATCACTAGTAACTGACCAACAATTCAAAACATCCAACAATGTTCTGTCCTCCATCCTCAAACAACTTCGCAAGAAACAGCAAGACACAGCTTCCCACCATCCACCTATCACTGAGCAAGACCTGCAGAAACTCTGTTTGTCAAGCACCCTCTCACCCAACACTGCACCAGGGTTAGTCAGGAAAGAATGGTTTGACGTACAAATTCATATGGCACGCCGCGGACAGAGGGCTTAAGAGACCTTACACCACAGTCATTTACAATAAAAACTAATGAAATGGGCACAAATATATAACTTTAAGCCATAACCCTGAAACAAAAATCACAAAAACCCCTGGAGCCCAACAAAGAATCTCAAAGAGCTTCATTTAAGAGAGACCAGAAGACCCATTATGCCCAGTAAAGTCCTTCCTTAAGTACCTCAGCAAAATCCCAACAGACTCAAAATGCTTCTACCTTCATCCTAGAAAGCTCCCACAAGACTACTTAGACAAGGAACCTACATGGTACACCTATGAACCTATGGGGAAAAACTTCCTTGGAAACTTCATGGCAAAACTAAGCAGTGAAGCAGAATTGAGCCAAAGATACACGAATCACAGTATCCGCGCAACTGCAGTTCAACTCCTGTCCAACGCAGGACTAGCACAAGACAGATTGTCAGTGTCACAGGCCACCGCTCAGAGTCAAGTCTTGCCAGTTACTGGATAGCTTCCTCCACCGACAGACAAAACTGGAGCAATATCCTTGGTGGACACCAGAAAACACCAACTGACCCAGAAATGACAGAACAGCCTTCATCATCAAACAAACCGACAACAGCGCCACCTCCACCATTCAGCACACACACACCACTACTTCCAGAAATAAAATGTATGATCTACATTCTATTTTTTTCTCTTCTCTATATATAATTTCTACATTGCTTCTACATTACTACCCATACTAACATATTTTTCTGTTTTTCTTTAGCATTCTCTGACAATCCATTCAACTTGGTACAGTGCAGCTTCACAGGACCAGTTAACTTCATCAATTATCAAGTAGAAGAAACACTACATCTTACTTTTGTTCTCACAAAGTAAAATTACAACCGGGATTAATAGTGTTTCAGTTTATTTCTCCTCCCAGTTCTCAAAAGAGGGACTATTTTTTCAACCCTACTTCAAAATAAGTTTAAAGTTCAATAAATTTACTCATTCACTTGTAAAATGCACTTCCTTGTCTCACTGTGGTTATTCCATTTCTAAATTAATAATACCACCACTCAGGGTGGGCGTTATGGGATATAGCGGACCTTCAGGGCTATAAGGCCCTCCGCCTGTGGCGTCTGGCCTCATACACCCTGGCGGTCCGTTAATCTCAATAATGCCACCCTCTCGGTATTATTACTTACATAGTGTATATATATATATATATATATGTATGTAAATGTAATAGAGGCATGGTCACACCCCTATAGTTTGGATTGAGTAGGCACTTCAATGTTAAACTCAAACTTTTGCACTTTAATAACTTTGCAACTGTTGAACGGATTTGCCAGAAAATTAGGTATGCACCTTCCAGTCGTGTAAATCTCCTGATCTGGCAAGTTTTGCTCCTGTCGAATGTGCAGTCTCCGAGTTATGGAGAGGTGAAAAAACATGTTTTTACCCATTGACTTTACTGGGATTTTTCTTTGAACTTGCCTACAGCCCAGAGGGTTTGTTTGTTTGGTATGAAATGTTCAGGACAGAAAGGGACTACTCCCCAGATGTGCTTTTTGCTAGTCTGGTGAAAAACAATAAGCCGTTTTTAAGTCATTAAAATTAAAAAATTTGAAAAAAAAAATATTTCTGAGCATACTCAGTAGGCACTTCAATATAGCTGATTGATATGAAAGAGGAATCCTGCATTTTATGAGAAAATTCATCTTTCGTAGTGGCTGCCATCTTGTTTCCAGTTTGCCTGAAATTCAAATTTGGAAACCTCCCAAAATGATATTCTGGGGAGGAACCAACACATGTAGCTTGCTTACTGTGACCCCTAGGTGCATTCTGCACTTTACTGTTTGGAAAATATCCTTAAAATGTGTGTTATTTAACATTTAAATTATTTGTTCTTATCGGCGTCATGCGATGATGAATCTTAGTTTGTATGATGATACAAACTAGGATCCCACGTCATACGACTCTGATACAAAGAATTTAAATGTGGATATCTCAGCAATGTTTGGGTATTTTCTCACCAAAATTTCAACATATGAATTTTGGGACCCCACCTCGTGAACACTGCATTGTTATCTCATTACTGGGTCCTAAAAGGTGATTTCATGGTCACTGCATGGAATCACCTTTTGGGACAGGAAATCACTTTTCAGGACTGAGTAAAGAAATGACTGTCCCAGTGTTCATGAGGAGACGTCCCAAAAAGTCCTTGTTGAAAATTTGGTGCAAAAATTGCGAAACGTGGCCATGTTACAAGCGCGCATTTCACGTTTTTTACGCACACTCGTAACTGCCAATTTTTTATATTTTCACTTAAGATTTTCAACAGTGCCATTTTTTTACACCTCATGAACAGTACAGCTGTCATTTCTCACATCTGTCTGAAATGTGTTTTTGCACCTCTGCTGCAGAATGGCATGTTGCTGTGTGAAATCAACTTTTGGGATGGATTAACAAAATCACAGTGCCAGTATTCAAGAAGGGATTTCCAAAAAAACTCATGTTGAAAATTTGGTTGAACAATTCCCAAAAATGGCCACATTACGAATGAGCATTTTTCAGTTTCTATGCATGCTTGCAACTTCACCAATTTTTAATATTTTCCCTCCTGGTTTTCATTATTATCCTTTTCCACATCTCCTCCTGAACAGTATACAGCTATCACTTTTCACATCCTGCCCAAAACATAATTTTGCACCTGTGGTGCAGAATGGCGCATTCACTATGCAAACTCAACTTTTGGGACAGATTAACAAAATGAAAGTGACATTGTTTATGAGGAGTGGTCCCCAAAATGCAATGTTGAAAATTGGGTGAAAAAATCATAAAAATTCCCAAGTTACATGCGTGCATTGAATTGTGGCACCCATATATTGAAAATGATGAGAGATATAGATTTTGTCAGCTCTATATCTCATGTGGAGGTCTCGCTGTCATGATTACAATGACACTGAAATTTGTTTCATAGCTGCTATGGCTACTGAGATATTGGCAAATTAGTTTTACAAGTGTTCCTTGCCCTATAGGGCTGCTGTATGGCTCCATATTTAATGTGTAAGTGGCATCGCAGGGCCTGCACTCCCACAGACGCATATCACTATGCACAAATGGGCAGCTTGGTGAAAGCATGGACCCTTTTACTAGTTATATCACACTTTTTTTCAAAAAGTAAGGAAAATGATTGCAAAAGACATTGTTAATGCATCAGTTAGGGTTAAAGTGAAAAAAGGAGGGAAATTAGATGTTAGGGTCAAGCCTCTAATCACATCCACCCCACCCCCCCATCCTTAACAGACCAACAGATGTCAGGGTGTGCCATGTGGTCGTCAGGCCTAACTCTCACCTCATGTAGCATGTCAAACTGTTTATACATGTAATGGGGTGACAGTTGGGCTTGCCAACCCCATGACACACCCTGGCATCTTTCAGTCTGTGGAGGGTGGGGGCTGGGGCTAGGGGCTCAACCCTAATATCTAATTTCCCCACTTTTGTCACTTGAACCCTAACTGATTCATTAACAAAGTTTTTTGGTATGAATAGATAGATAGATAGATAGATAGATAGATAGATAGATAGATAGATAGATATAGATAAACTGTGTTAATGCATCAGGTAGGGTTAAAGTGACAAAAGTAGGGAAATATGGCATTAGGGTTTTCAACACTAGCAACCCACTCCTCACCCTACACATACCCACAACCAGCATGGGGTCATTATGTTGTATGGCAGAATGTCATGCGGCACAATCGCATTGTGAGATTTCTTACAGTTTTTTGTTCTGTGGGGGTTCCACACCTCACACCCCTCGTTACAGGGGTCTGCTCCCCATACCCCCCCACTAAAGATTCCAACTCCTGGGGGGTCAACTCAGAGAGTGCACATGTCTGAGTTTTGCCATAATGCTGTACGCTATTAAGTGTATGACATTATGACCCGGTATGCCCACAGCCAGGGGGAGGCCATCTTGGGCCTGTGAACCCTAATACTCACCCCATTATCCTATGTTGTAACCATGTCACCTTATTTTCTAATGGAATGGGATAAGTGTTAAAGTTCATGAGCCCAAGACAGCCCCCACCCTCCTGGCTGTGGGTCTGTGCAGGTAAGGAACTGGGTGTTAGGATTGAAAACCCTAATGCCACATTTCCCTACTTTTGCTACTTTAGCCCTAACTAATGCATTAACACATTTGTTTGCAATTTATTTCCTTAGTTTTTGAGATAGTGTAATAGTAGTTATATTTTACTGTGGGAGCGCAAGATGCGCATGTAGTATATATGTAGGTGTGGAACCACAGGCTGCGCTTGCATGTGTTGAACAACTGTGACCAAATTGTCAGCATAGCCATCTTATAACCCCACCTCATGTACTCCGGTAGAGAGAAATTGTGAAATGCAAGGCAAAATGTAATTATGTGTAACTGCAATGCGATTCTGCACCACAGGTGTGAAAACACATTTGGGGCAGGATGTTAAAAATGACAGCTGTACTGTTCATGGGATGGTGTGAAAAAATGTCTATCTTGAAAATTTGGTGGCAGAATATTGAAATGTACCAAAGTTATGTGCATGCTTAGGAAAAATGCAACAGATGCATGTAACTTGGGCATTTTTTGATATTTTTGCACCAAATCTTCAACATGGGCTTTTTGGGGCCCAGATCTCATCAACACTGGCAGTGTCATTTCATTAATCAGTCCTGAAAAGTGATTTCACACAGCAACCATGAAATCACATTCAGGGCCTGATTAAAGTGATGACAGTGACAGTGTTCATGTGGTGGGGTCCCAAAAAGACTGTGTTAAACATTTGGTGTAAAAATTCCAAACAATTGCAAAGTTATGAACCTAAGTTCAAAACACCATTGATAGGCCATTATACAGCACTTACCTTTCTTCCTCAGTTCATGATTCAGCTTTGAAGAGTGCAGACGTGTCCCAGTCCATAAAAGATGATAGCCCTCAACCTCCGGTGGTAGGTATAGGTAAGTGGGGTGTGGGCTGCTCAGTGGGAGGGTCGGGATGGGGAGGGTGGCAGGGACAATGAGAGACTGTTTTCTTTTTTTCAGGTTATTAGTAAATTGTAAAAGATGTCTGGGGACTGTTTTCTAGTTTTTCAGCTGTAAACACAAAAATAAAGATTTTGGGACACTGGAGGTGGGCTCCCCAGTGTCCCACATTGCTGGGGGGGGCCTTAAATTCTGACACACAGATTGGGCCCCTCGATGTTTGTACATTATTAAAGCAACAGGCTGCAGGAGTGGGGGTCATCTGACACTGGGGGTGGGCATCCCATTGTCAGCATGTATAAATAAAATAGAAAAGCAAGCAGGGGATGACAGTCAGAGGGTGGGGGGCACTAAACAGCAGGCAATGGGGACAGTGATCAGGGAGTGAAGGGTTCCAATAGACACAGGGAAAACAGGGGCTGCAGAACTACAGCTGTAGGCTCCTCCAGCTAAGCTGGGCACTTAGGATTTTGTGTTACCAGAAAAGGTATTTCTGGCCATTATTTTAAAAAACAAAGGTCAGAATCTAGCTAAATGGGGCACATTTAGCTGGATTCTGGTGTTTGTTTTTTAAATTGAGAACATTTGTATGTATTTTCCAGGTGCTTAAGTTCATGAAAAAAAAAGACGGAAGCTCGTGAACAAGGATTTTTACTTACGAAAAATGATTATGGATCTCACAAAAAATCAATGCTCTCGTGAGACTGAATCCTTTTTTGCAAGATCAAATCCTTTGTTGAATAAAAGACAGCTATCCTAAAGATTGGAACGTTTATAAATGTCCCATAGGATATATGAGGAAAGACTGAAACTCTAAAAACCGACAGCTGACAGCACGATGCCAGAAGCCCAACACCGAAAATCCCGACAGTGGACTGCTTTTTTACATTTTGGGGGGCTCTTCTCCCTGTACGCCTCTTAAGTTTTGTAACAAATTCCATGGTGGCAAAATCCCACGGTTGGGATTTTTGATGTTGGGCTTCTGGCGTTGGGCTTTTAACTGTCAGTATTTAGAGTTTCAGTCATGCAAAATGATACCATCCCATAGGATATAATGGGAATTACAAAACTTAATACCTTTGCATCAGATTAATTTTATTGCACCAAAGTATCACGGTCTGTGCTACTACCAAAGTTCTTTATATCATACAAAAATCATGCATAAATTCCTCACAGTCTGGCCACAAGGTGATGAGGAAAAAATTAACAAAAGATGGATTTTAACTTATTTTCACTACCTGGAACTCAGGAACCACACATCCGACCAATAGGAAACTTACCACATCAAGAGATCAACCCAACAGGACAGCACATACCAAATTTTGTGTAAATCCTTTGAATGATTACAAAGTTATTAAAGTGCAAAATGTGAGGTTTAACATTAAACATGCTACTCAATATACTTTTAAATAAATTTTACAGAACAGTGCATTGTGTAAGAGCAATAAGGCATTTCAGGACATAGGTTTTTGGGGGATTACCACTTCTCATGTAGTTATGGCACTTTGCTGTGCTCATGACACAAAACACAAGGGATGCACAGTTCCCCAATAACCCACTGCATGTCATGCCTAATGACTTATATAACCAATTCAAGAAGCCCCTTACCATCACAAGGGTTAAATTTAAGCCTACTGAATTTTAGTTAATAAACATTTCCAAACAGAGGAAATGGAAAACAGAGTGTAAAACAAGGAAAATAGGACAGCATTAAAAGTGGATAAAACATTTCTAAAGAGAGATGGAGAACAGACTGTAAAACAAATAAAGCCATTTCATAAATTATAGTATTAAACTACATTGCATGGTAAAAGGTTAAATGAAACAATATAAAAAAAGAGGACTTTGCAGCAAGTAAGATCATTTGTGTAGTTGCACTCTTAGTATAAAAATAATTCTGGTGCAATATCACTGATCCATCTACACTCATACGGTTAATGTCCTCCACACATCCAATTAATAATAACAATATAATCCTTTTCCTTCTTCTGTTAGTGATGATGGCATTGACCCATCTTCAGCAGGTGCTGAGTTCAGTCATTCTTTATGAACCCTCCTCCTTTCACCTTCCCCAGCCCTCCATTGCAGCCATCATTCAGTTCTGCTATTACCTGACAACAAGAAATGCTGACAATTATTTATTAACTCTCCGACTGGGAAATGTATTAAAAAAAGATTGACAGGAAGTGTTTATATATCAGAGCATGTGTCACACCAGTGCCTGGCAGAAAACATTAATATTTATCTACAAATAAAGGCTCTTTGGTCAATGCCTTGAAAGGTTTGTTGACTTTTTCTGTTTTTTTTTTCCCTCCAGCTTCACTCTATAGTTCAGGACAAATGTTTCTGGTAAGAAAAAAAAATTATTATAATCCATTTATGGAAAAAATAGTCATTTTTGATAAATAATGGCAAAAGCAGACTGAACTGTAGTGGGAACTCAGATTAAGTGGATTTTTTAATGTGTTCACAACTGCTGAGCAAAAAAAAATCTGGTAAAACAATTCATTCAATGTATGTGAGAGGTAAAGCTTTCCAATAACTGATTTATTTTAGCCACAGACAGCATTCTGAATGAGGATATATCATTTATCCTCACTTTAGCTACTTATCCTCACTTTAGACATGTCACAAAGAAACATTAAATCAATTGGAGAGCAGCTTGAACAATGCCTCATGACATCATGATCACCTCTGCTGTATTCAACTCAGCGGCATGATCACACAAAAACAGTTAAATCTTCATAAAATACTCCATTGCAAATTTTTTTTTCAGTTTATAATACACAGTATAAACTATACACACAATGATCATTTGTCATCACTTGTGAGAGGGCAGAGCTTACATAACTTACTTTTGGCTATGCCACTCTTGAGTTATTGCTCACATCTGAAGACAAATGTCAGATTCTGAGCCAGTCCCTATGTGATATCCCCTATTTAAACAATAGGAGTGAGTGGTAACTGAGTGAGCTAATTCAGTGTATTTCCACTGCAGTGTGGTATTTTTCAACCTCTACTCTACAGTGATGATATCAGCCATTTACACGCAGAGTGCACAGGTCAGGTCATGATATCATTACTTTAGGTTCCTTTCCCTCAGCATACAAGCAGAACCTGTGCTGTCACCATAGAAACAAATGCAGAACCATAATACTTTCACATGAAACACAGCTACTGCTCCTAAGAACTCATGTTTCGCCATCCTCAGTGTTCCACCAGCTCCTCAGTCCACACTGCCACTGAACGCTGGTTGCAAACCACAGTAGGTGGCAGAACTGAAACCGCTTCTATAACTTGAAAGTGAAACATCCACAGTTTCAGTGACTGGAATTGAAATGAACAGGACAAAAATAAGTTAAAAAAGTCACACAAGCAGTACACTAATGCTGTGAGAATCAAAATAAAATAAATAAAAATGGTCACAAACACAGAAATCTAAGACAATAAAAGAAAATTTTGATGAAACCCCATTCCCTGATGCCAGTCTAAGTCCTACCCACCAAGGCACAACATCCAATGAAACATAAGACATAGGCAAAATGTAGCCAATCACACATCAGCAACACACACATCAACCAATCATAACAGTACAAAACATACACCCAGCCCTATTCACAAAAGAAAACTCCACAGCCCAAAAACTAATTCACAAACTAAATACATAAAACCCTCTCGCTCATTTACCACTCACCCCTATTGTATAAATTGCATAAATGATGTGCAGTCATGTGATATGTAAAATATTGTCACTCCTGCAGAGTAACCTCTGGATACTCTCACTCATGTCTTCAGCACTCATGAGTATCCAAAGATCACTCTGTAGGTGTGATAAAATGTTGCATATCACACTCCTGCCCATTATGTATCCCCTATTTATACAACAATAATGATGATAACTCTGTTCAGTAAAATGATGTTCTCTCAAGGGTAACATGTTATGGTAACATGTAAGGAGTCAATTTAGCATAGTGGTTCAGAGCACTGAGTTGCAAACCTGGAGACCTGGGTTTGAATCCCATCAGCTTCCACTTGCATATTATGTGACCCTGAGCAAGTCACTTAACTTCCTTGTGCTCCCAGGTCACACCTGGAAACAAGCTCTGGCTTAGTGTGTCTTTCCTGGTTAAACAATTTCCCCTCCTCCCTTCCATAGAAACATAGAAACATAGAAACATAGAAGTTGATGGCAGATAAGGACCTCAAAGCTCATCCAGTCTGCCCATTTCTTTTTCTACCTTATAAATGTGCCATCAGCCTTTGCTCTGTCAGTGGCCTATCTATTCATACTCATTTGTATTGCTCCCTTATGCCTATCCTATGCCTATTTGAAGCCCTGCACAGTATGTATAGCCACCACTTCTTGAGGTAAGCCATTCCATGCATCCACCACCCTTTCTGTGAAAAATAATTTCCTCACATTCCCCCTTAATTGGCCCCTTCTAATCTCATGCTGTGTCCTCTTGTCCTGCTATTTTTCTTATATTTAAACATGTTATACTCTTTCGCCTTGTTAATGCCCTTAAGGTGTTTGAATGTCTCGATCATATCACCTCTCTTCCTCCTTTGCTCAAGGGTATACATATTGAGCTCTGTTAATCTGTCCTCATATGTCTTCTGATGCAGTCCCTGCACCATTTTGGTTGCTCTTCTCTTGACTGCCTCAATTTGGTTAATGTCCTTGTGAAGGTGTGGCCTCCGATGCTGCACACAGTACTCCAGATGGGGCCCTAACCAGTGTCTTGTAAAGAGGGATTATTACCTCACTCTTGCAACATGATACCCCCTACTAATACACCTAACACCCCCTAGCCTTACCTACTGCTTTAGATGTCTGCTTGATGATTTCAGGTCATCAGTGATGATGATGCCCAAGTCTCTTTCTTCCTTTGTGACTGCTAGCAACCCCATCCCAGCCCGTAGGTGGCTTCAGGGTTTCTCTTCCCTATGTGCATGATCTTGCACTTCTTTGCATTAAATCCCAGTTGCCACTCTTCTGACCATTTTACTAGTTTATCCAGATCTCTTATTCTGCCCACCCCATCTGGATCATCTACTCTGTTGCAGATCTTGGTGTCATCTGCAAACAGACAAGCCTTACCCTCTAGTCCATCTGCAAGGTCACTAATGAAGATGTTGAAGAGGACTGGCCCCAGGACTGATCCCTGAGGTACCCCACTTGTGACTTGCATCTCTTCTGACTGTATTCCATTTACCACCACTCTCTGTTTTCTGCCCATCAACCAGTTTGCCACCCAGTTGACTAACTTCTGACCCACCCCGAGCCTACCCAGCTTATTTATCAATCTTCTATGTGGAACAGTGTCAAAAGCTTTGCTGAAGTCAAGGTAGGCGACATCAACTGCTCCCCCTTGGTCCACCACTCTGGTTACCCAGACAAAGAAATCTATGAGATTAGTTTGACAGGACCTTCCTTTTGTAAACCCATGCTGTCTTGGATCCTGTGCCCTATGGATTCCAGGTGTTGCACTATCCTTTCCTTAAGGAGTGCCTCCATAATCTTGCCCACTACTGAGGTAAGACTGACTGGTCTGTAGTTCCCTGCCTCCTCCCTGCTACCACTCTTGTGGAGCGGGATCACATGAACCCTTCTCCAGTCTTCTGGGACCTCTCCTGTGCTCAGAGACTCACTAAACAGTTCTGCTAATGGTTCTGCTAGTTCCACCTTTAGCTCCTTAAGTACCCTGGGATGTATGCCATCAGGTCCCATTGCCTTATCCACCCTGAGCTTAGCAAGCTCTTGTAGGACCCTTTCTTTTGTGAAGGGAGTAGTTCTCACCTCCCTCCCCCTGTGTCCATGGTGCTTGAGCTGTGGGCCCTGCCCTACCTTTCTCCATTGCTTAGCAATACCCCTCTGACTTTCTCCTTTCACTAATGTATCTACAGAAAGTCTTGTCACCTTCTTTTACTGCTCGTGCTAGTGTTTCCTCAGTTTGGGACTTTGCCTGCCTTACTGCCTTCCCTGCTTCCCTTAGGGAAGTTTGGTATGCCTCCCTATCTTCATCCCACTGTGTTCCCTTATATTTCCTGAAGGCCAGCCTTTTGGCTTTGACCTTTTCTGCTACTGTATTTGAGAACCAAAGTGGTTTCCTTCTTCCTTTGCACTTCCTTTTCTGTCTAACACAATGGGATGTTGTTTCAAGTATTGCATCCTTAATGCTTGCCCACTTTGCCTGTACCCCTCACCTGTGTTTCTTTTGCCAGGGCTAGCTTAACTCTGTTGGCCATCTTATCAAAGTCAGCTCCTCTGAAGTCCCATATTTTCACCTTGGAATGGGATGATTTAGATGTAGTAGCCAAATTGAACCATACCATGTGATGGTCACTGGCCCCCAGGTGACCTTCTACCTGGAGATCTGTGATATCTTTATCTCTCGGGCAGGTCACAATAGATATCTTGAATGGCTGTGTAGCTCAAAATGAAATAGTAAACTAATCAGAGAGCAGCTTTCACAATGCAGATGACATCATAATACTCTGCACAGCACTGAAGCTTGTAGCTGAAATCAAATACAGAGTTTGGGAGTGTCATGTGACACTCTTAATCTATCACAGTGACTACTTAAGCTGCACATGAGACACTTATATAAGTTGAAAGGGCCACTTAGGGATGTCTCTTATGGTATTAGAAACACCAAGCATGAGGCTTGGGTGTGAAGAGTGCAGAATTAGTGGTTCTTTCTGTCCGAACCTCATTCTTGGAGTTTCCTATCTCATTGTACTCTTGGTGGGTATTTTGTATCAGGTGAAGCAGTGGATTGTTCAAACTTTAAATGGAGCTATGGGATACAGTGAGTTTATAGGTAAATGGGGCATCTGAGATGTCTCTTGATCTTTGCAGAGTGTCATCTCATGCCTATTTAGGGCTCAAGAACCACAAAGTGAAGCTTAGAGGTTCTGGGACCCTAAGGAGGCTTGAGATGTTATTTTTGATTAGCAAAGAGACTTTGGGGAAGCCCCATTCAATCATTATTAATATAGCAAAGTTTTCAGTTTCTTACTAACCATTTGGTACAGCAGTGTAAACCTGAGCAAAGTACAAGCAGTTCATTGTGAGGTGTGTGTGATTGAACAGACTGATAAAAAAACATGCATAAACAGAACATGTGCAGTATGACCATGCGTGTCCCCATACCCATATGCACACAGTCACTCTGTGAGAATTTCAGTTATCCAGGCATGCTGCAGTTGTTTCTTCTTTTCATTTTGCCTTAATTTAGTTTTAAATTCTGGCATCTTTAGTGCTCTACAAGCCAACTCAGCTGAGTCAGTTGTGTGAACATTGTATGTGGTCATTTAAAAAGGAGAGTGTGTTTTTTTAATCCCCCCCCCCACAAAAACAGTTTTCCTGCCACACAAATATTAAATCAATATCTGTCATTTCTGAGTACTAGAAATATGATTTTTTTTGTTTCATACGTATACATAGTAAATATGCTATATTTATAAGTAGCAGTTATTAGACCCTGTGAATACAAAAACTCTGGTCAATAAATACTTCATATAAATAGCTGGCACCTATATCAGGTATTAACTTAATTGGAGTATAGGTGTGATAGTACAAAAAATGTTCTCTAAGGTTTTGTAGCCATTCATTATGGTTCCCCTCATCTACCTCTGGGCAGTGCCATATTGCAAGAATTTGCCTTTTCACAATCATGGATGCCAATGTGCAGATCTTTCTTTCTTCTTTTGAAAACATATAATTCCCAAAGTCATTAAACAGAAAAAAATGGGTTCAAAAGTAATCTGCTTATTCAATATAAATTGTAGTTCAAGGTTCATCTTTTGCCACCAATTTATAATCTTTGGACAGCTCCATAACATATGCCCTTGATTACCCATGTCACCACAAAGATGCCAACAATTTTTCCTATTTGAGTCACCATAATGTGCCATAATGGTCAGAGTCAAATAAGCCCTATCAACTATTTTAAATTGAATGCTTTTGTTCTTTGGATATGAATATAATTTATTCACCTCCATCCTTATATTGCTCCATCTACCCACAGAAATATGATAATTTAATTCTTGATTCCATTTTTGTTACATCGACAGGATCTTTTTGTTAGTATATTATTATTTTCTATAGAAGTTGATGTTTTATAAATCTGTTCTACAATACTAAATTTCTTATTCAGGCCATTGATCATATATATATATATATATATATATATATATATATATATATATATATATATATATATATATATATATATATGTCAGGGTTGCTGTATTCCTTCTTTTCCCTATTTTATTTTTTAAGGCCATAAAAGGCTCTCAGCATAACATATAATGACCGATTATTTTTTATACCCAATAGTGTAATTTTTTTTCTTAAATTTCTCATATGAAATAATATCTGCATTATCAATCAGATCTAACCAATTTATCATATTTAGTTCTATTAGGGCATTTTTCCAGATTCTCTTTAATTTATTCTCTTTATAGTATATCACATTAGAATGAAAATAATAATTGTTAACAACATTTCTCTTTACCCATTCTTTACACACCAATGCTATGCATCTTATAATAGGATTCATATCTTGTTTAGATAATTTTTATGGTCTGCTACAATATCTTCAATACATAGCCTAGGATAATAGTCATCAAGCAGTTCTTGTATAAATTACATATATTTACAATTAGTGTCAATTTCTTGTATAGATTTGTCAGCACATATGAAAGCAATTTTAATATTTGTGGTGACACAGTAAAAAAGTGGGTCAGGACATCAAATGCCCCCTTTACTTCTTAGAATAACCAGTTTACACCATGCTATTCTGGGTGATGCCCCTCACCATAAAAATTTCACAAAAGCATACTTCACTCTAGAAAACCATACTTCTTGCAACATACCTTGTACTGATTGAAACAGGAACAAATATGTGGCATAACAACCATTTTTAAAGTTTCCAATTTTGCCCCATAAAGAAAAGGCACAATTTCCCCAACCCTGTAATAACTTACTGGTTTTAGTTAATGTAATATTAGAGTTTATCTTTACTATATCATCTATGTTATTACATAACAATATGCCAAGATATTTCATGTTGTTTACAATTTTTATAGGGGCCAGGGTGTTTTTGTCTGTAATCTTAAGTTTGTAATTGGTAGGGCCAGAGATTTACGTTGGTTTAATTCATAACCTGAGAAGGGTGCATAACAGTCTATTTCTTTTAACATATTAGGCCATGATTTATTAGGGTTTGTTAAAATCAACAGTATATCATCTGCATATACATTCATTTTTATAGTTTCTTTTTGAGTAGGAATCCCCTTTATGTTCCTGTTATTGTGAATTTTCAGCAGTAGTGGTTCTAAACATAATAATAACAGTAATGGTGAAAGGGGACAACCTTGCTTAACCCTATTTGAAATCTTTATTGGATCTGAAAGAAAGGAATTAACTTTTATTTTTTCAGTAGCTAATGAGTAAAATCTATGCAATAAATGCATAATAAAAGGTGGAAAACCTCATTGTTCTAATACCTTATACATAAGGATCTGGATTCAGAGATGCCAAAGCAGGACACAAGGCAACTTGCGTTGGAAAAAATGGTGCAACTCATACTTGCATCCTGCGTTGCATCCAGGCAGAATTCACATAGGCAGCCTGCGACATGCGGCAGGCTGCCTTTGCCCAACTGCTCCTATGCACCTGATCACCCTTGGGACATGGTGTAAGGGGGGTTTCTGGCAGCATTTGTACCCTATTCAGGTAGGGTGGCCACTGCATCCACAAATAGGATTCAGAGACAACCACCAGTGAACATCTGTCAAAGACCAGTTACGTCAACAAAAAGGTGGTCTAACTGGTCTTTGCTGTTCACTGGAGGTTGCCACTGTGCCCCAGCCCCACAACCCCTGTGGGTTACAGACCCCCCCGGGCTCTGTATCACAGGCATGGCATGCACCATGCCAGGCTGGGTGTGTGGCACACCCCAATGCCCAGACCCTAACACATACATATGTCAAGGCCCCCATGACCTGGGGGATGATCTCCCCTGCCATACCCATAACCCCCTGTAGTCTAGTGGCCCTCCACCCCACAGTGTGAGCTCCCCACACCCCCAATAACCTGCCAGTAACTGGCAGAGCCCTCCCTCAGCACCAGGGCCAGTTGCCAACTCACCTGCCATGTGTGTGTGTGTGTTGGGGTGGGGACCACTGAGTTCCCAGGGCAGGTAAGGGTCCTTGATCTGGAGGGGTCCATTGAAAAGGGGCTTGGAGCTGGTGCCCACACCATAGAGGGCCTCAGAGGTGGGCATGGGGGTGTCATGGTGGCCCTCAACTGGTGCAACTACCACTTACCCTGTCCTGTGACTTGCAGCATTCCTGAGTGTTGAGCCCTGCCTTGCACAGCTACTGCAAATCACAGGATGCAGACAGCTGCACCCACTCTGATACTGAATCAGGTGCATGGGCCAGGTCGAAGGGAAGGTCACTGCAAGCTACCATTACCGCAGCTTGCAGTGGACCTTTCTGAATCCAGCCCAAAGTTTTTTGATAATAAGTCAAATACTTTTGTGGCATCCAAAGCAACAAGAATTTTGTCCTTTTTGTTCTGATCTACATTAGAATTTGTGTATTTACTAAATATTCCTTGAATTTTTTCTAGACCTTGGTATATATTCCTACCTTTTATAAACCCTTTGTTCTTTTCCTATAAAATGAATAATCTGGTCTTGAATACGATTAACTACCAAGTTCCTATTGATTTTGTAATCAAGATTTAACAAAGAAATTGGACAATCATTTTCTACTCTATGTGGATCTTTATTTTCTTTTCGTAATAAAATAATGATACATTCATTAATGGACTGGGACATATAATCTGTATTTATAGTTTCTTCAATTAATAATTTCATCCATTGAATAAATTCCTCCTTAAACATCTAATAAAATTCACATGTATAGCCATCTGGTCCAGGAACAGACTCTTTTTATGTTGGCTTGCCACTCTTGCGTGTAAGTCAACAACATGATGATGCAGCTTTGAGGTGTGGTTGTTAAGTAATGCAGGGCACGTGATCAGTAAACGTATTCTCATTTCAATCAGCGGCACCACACCATGCATGCTAATGTGATGAGCACATCTAAGGAAAGGTCCGCTGCAATCCGAGCAAAGCTCATCAGATGCAGCAGATGCTTCCTACGTGCTCGCCACATTAGCAGCATGGCGGGCAGCCGACCGACCTAGGGGGTGCCCAATCCCCCAGCCAGCTTACTGTGGCTGCACAAATTTGCCGACAAGGGAGTAAACTCCCTGTCGGCATACAACATCCCCCCTTTTCCTATATGCCGAGGGGGGTGCCCAATCCCCCTCGGTTCTTGCCTCCCCACTTTCATTGTGTGTTGATGAGGGTGCCCACCCCGTTGGCATAAATCAGCCCCCACATTTCTTATATGCCGAGGGGTGCCCAATCCTTGGCCTTGCCTCCCCACTGTCATTGTGTACCTAAGGGTGCCCAATCCCTGTCAGCATCAATTTACCCCCAAGCCCTCATTGTCTGCCGATGAGGGTGCCCAATCCCCCATCGCCAGGCTGCAACCCCTTCCAAAATAGTTAGGTGCACACTGGGAGCCACCCCAGTGTGCCAAGTCTCTGAAAAAAACCTGTCCCACGATGTTAGGTTTTTGTTTTTCTTCCTATGACATAAAATGGTCCCTCGTGAGTCTCCTGCCCCCACCCCCACCCACCCACTATGCACCCTGCCTCCCCACACCCGTCACCACATACTACCTCTGGAGTCCGGCGTGAGGATCTTCGGCGGACCGGGATGATATCTGCACTCTTCAAAGCCGACCACGAACTGCGGAAATGCCGGTAAGCTGTATAATGGAATGAATAGGGTATTTTCAACTTTGCTGCATATCTCAGGCATTTGTTGGAATTTTGGCACCAAATTTTCAACATGGGGTTTTCGGGCCCCTCCTCATGAATTCTGTCACTTTCATGGCATTAATCAGCCTCAAAAGGTGATTTTGCAGTCACTGTGCAAAATCACCTTTCGGGACCCATTAATGAAATGACAGTGCCAGTGTTCATGAGGTGGCCTCTCAAAAACCCTATGTTCCAAATTCGGAGGAAAAATCCAACAAATGCCTGTTTTACAATTGTGCATTGCACAGTTGCTATGCAGGCTCATGACTTCATGAATTCACAATATTTTAATGCCAGATTTTCAGCATTGTCATTTTTGTACACCTCCTTGTGAACAGTATAACTGTCATTTTCCACATCCTGCCGGAAATATGGTTCCGCACTTCCGGCGCACAATAGCGCAGTCGCTGTGGGAAATCAGTGTTAGGGCCAGACTATGAAAATGACAGAGACACAGTTCATGAGCAGAGGTCCTAAAATGCCTATGTTGAAAATTTGGTGATTATCATCCATAAAATGACTGTGTTAGGAGCGTGCGTTGGCAGATTGCATGCACTCTCGTACCGTCGTGCATTTGTGATATTTTCACTCTGGATTTTCACCACTGACATTTTTCCACACCTCTTAATGAACAGTACAGCTGTCATTTCACATATCCTGCCCAAAATGTGTTTTCGCACTTCCGGTGCAGAATAGCGTGGTCGCTGTGCGAAATCACTTCTTGGGACACTTTGAGGAAATAACAGTGACACTGTACATGAGCAGAGGTACTAAAATGTCTATGTTGAAAATTTGGTGCCGAGCACCCATAAAATGGCAGCGTTGCAAGCATGCATTGCATATTTTCCCTGCACCCTTGTAACTTCTCAAATTTGCTATATTTATATGCCACATTTTCAACACTGGCATTTTTTACGCCTCCTTATGAACTGTACAGCAGTCATTTTTCACATCCTGCCCAAAATGTTTTCCTGCACTGCACTAGCAAACACCCAAAGGGACACCCCAATGCCTGTCAGTCTCTGCAGGGTGGGGGTGGGATGGCATCAGTTCAATACTTCACTGCCATGCCTATTATGCCTCTCTCTAACTCCTGCACTACCAATGCCAATGCCAGCAAGACAACACTCGACATTGTCAAATGCATGTTTTGTTGAGCAATAGCTTGGCTCATTTCCATGGTTGCAAAAGGGCCTTGTTCAATATCTAATTGGGATTAAATTGCATCTTTTATGTATAATTGCATTTATTGTAATCATAAATATACTCCTTATTATAAATTGTTTAAAAATATTTAACACATTCATTTGTAATTAATTTATCTGTATAAACTTTTTCCTGATGCTGTTTAATTTGATTCAATATAATGTGACTCCTAATAGCCACTTTCCACGAGACCAATTTCATAGCCATGGAAAGGTCTGAAGTATTTTTACCCTTTCAATATTCCTGTAATTCAAATTGTATTATAGCAATGAACTTCGCATAATTTAACAATGCGTTATCAGAGTGCCATTGGTTGAGAAGTGACCTATCCCATGTTGGTGTTAGTTGTAAAGATACCATAGCATGATCGGAAACCAGTATATTATGTCTATAAGGAAATTTAATGTCGTTAGACAGACTTTTATTAATAAGAAAAAAATCCAGTCTGCTGTTTATTTTTAAATGTGTGGATTTACAGTATATGTGAATTCCTTTTTAAACTGATTTCATTCACACTAGATGTCCAGAAAACATTCCTATTCATAAATTCCTTTAGCTTTTCTGAGTTATGTAACTCATTATTAGTAAATTTAGATGTTTTATCAATCTTTGGGTCTACTAAAAAGTTCCAGTTCCCAACCTGCATAGTATCTTGACAGTTCAGGGAGATTAAGTCTCTTTCTAGAATATTGAGGAATTCATCATACATCACAAAGGATCCATATATGGATCCCAGAGTAATTTCAGAACCATATAATGGACTTTTAACCAATACATAATGGTCTTCTGCATCCTTAGTAACTTGTTATGTTTTTTAAATTAATATCTTAGGCTATGAGGACTGCCACACCCCTGCTATTGGTTGAGCCAGACAAATGAAAAACCTGACCAACCCAAGCTTTTTTAGTTTTTTAATATTTTTATCCACACGATGATTTTCTCTTGTTTTATTTTGTGCCTTACCTGCCACCATGTATCTGCCTGGTCACAGACCCCACCGACCTCCACCTCCACTTAGCTTCGTCTCCCCCCCGAAGCCCCTGGCTTTCCCCCTAGTGCGGGGTTGTGGCACCCCCAGGTAAATGCTGCAACACTGATATTAGGACAGGGGAAGCCAGCCCTGGAAGCTAATCATAAGGTAGAGGGGAAGGCCTCATAGATGTGGCAGGCAGTGCGACTTTTCTCTCTGTATATGGGGGCGTGGATGTGCAATGACAACAAGAGTCTGCCTCGCCCCCAATGTGCTGGCGTTAGTGCTGTAGTACACTTGACCTCCACCAGGTGACCATAGTGCACTGGACACACTACCCATCCTCCCCCACTGAAGAAGGAGAACAGTTGCAGGATGCTCGATCCTTCTCCCCTGGCCTCGCCTCTGGCAACCCTGGTCTGTTCCCGAACCCGCACAAGATGACTTTCTTGTAAACACAAAATCTTAACATTGTTAAGTTTTGCATGTTGTAAAATGTAAATTGTTTTTATTATTATTCATTTCATTTACATTCATTGAGGCAACCCCCATATTCATGTATTTCTCTACTGATGCCATTTATCTTTCTTTGCGGTACAAAATCTTATAACACCCTGGCTCTCTATTTTAGAAATGCTGTTTGACCAGTGAACAACATAAATAATAGTGCAATCACACCCACATCCCAAAATGTTTTTACAAATAACAGGTGATGGATTGATGGATTTCTATTTAAGCTTTGTTTACAAAATTTGGTGTCCTGTACCATACTGATACTAACGTTCTTCTTGTCTCAAGGTACAGTGCTGTACTCCCTCCCCAAAGTAAGCAACTTTATCCTATGTATAGCATTGTCATATAAACAAATCAGGAATGAAGTGCCTTAGTTGGCTATCAGCTTGATCCAAAGTAGAGAAAAATATGGTTTAAAATTCATGATGACTCAAAGTTTTGTAGGAATGAATAATGAAGATTTATAGCCTTTTTGCCACAATGTCCTCCTCAAAAAATCTAATTTCTTTCTTTTTTCTATAATCTCATAAGACAGATATTGATAAATTGCAATATTAGCCCCATCCAACATTATTCTTTTTTTCTGATAAACCCCATTCATGATATGCAGTGTATCTTCTGTTTTAAAAAGTTTGACTATTACAGATCTATGGGGCAGTCCATCCTGTTATCTGGCTTTTATGGCTCGATGTAGACAATCTATTTTGATTTTCAACTCTTCCACTTTTGTATCAAGATATACCCCAAATATTTTCAGCACTTTGTCTTTTAAACTTTGTGATTATTCCCAAGTCTCTGGAATGCCTATTAAATGTAATTTTTTTCTTCTGGCTCTCAGTTCCATGTCCGATACTTTGGCAGTTAAATCAGAAATAGCTTTGTCATGATGGTTCAGATGCCTTTCATTTTGCATCATTTTTTTCCGCTTTAGTTATTTTATTCTTTATTTGTGGCATTTTTTTCTTTTATCTCTTTAAGTTGATAAATTAAGTTGCTGAATAGTTGTGTTGATTATTCTCTGTTTCAGACATCATCTTATCCATGCTTTCTATTTTAGCTTTAACAAAGTTTGGGTCTCCTTTTATTACACTGATATCTTGTAGTAACTTTGTAGCCCATAAGGGAGTGGCTTCATATTCTGTATAGGGGTCAACATGCTTCCCTTCCCCCCTTTAAAGAAACTGCACCACTAACAGTTTCTTATGCCTCTCCTTGAGTAAGTTCTGCTAGCAGATTTTCTTTTTTCTTTAAGATCTTAGGTGAGATTCTTTTATTTTCTTCTGCTTGTAATTCAAGATCTGATTCAGCAGAAAGGAATTCAGTTTCCACATTGATTGTATTAAGACTGTGGGTAGATATAGCAGTAGTTAATTAGACTGCTGTGGGCAGGGCTGCAGCTATGAATTTTTGGGCCCCGGACAAGTCACTTGAAATGGGCCCCTGTTTCCCAAACCAGTTAATGCCAGCTCCTCAGGTGGGCCCCTCCTGAGCTCAGGGCCCTGGACAACATCCCCACCCCACCCCCCATTACTGCAGCCCTGGCTATGGGACATGCACCTGTTCCATTTTGTTCACTTGTGTATTTTCTTTCCCCAGATTATCTGGTTTTGTTTTCTTCATATAGATTGCCTTCTTTCTCTCCCATTTTTTTCTCTTGGTTGTAAAACAAAGGGGAAGGTAATTGGGCTAAACAGAGATGTAACTGTTAAAGGAGGGACTTGCTCCAAAAATTCAGTAGGTCTTGTTCAGGCTGGGTTTTCTGCTGTAATTTTGCCTTAAATTGGGTTTATTTTAGTAATTTTTCTTGTTTTCATTCAGTAATTTCTGTATGCACGGTTTTTTTTTCTCTCTTTTCCCTTCTAGAAGACATAGAGCAACTCTTTAATCCAAAACTTTAATGGAACTGAAGCTGATAATATTTTTCTTGGATTTTAAAAATTAAGTTTGAAGTCAGTCCCCAAATAATTACAATAATTTCATTGAGAAAACAGATACTGTTCTTCTGGTGATGCAGAACTATTAAACTTTTGTCTGGGCAACTTGATTTTCAAGCATATGCTTAAGTTGTTATGTCACTCACAGCACTTAAACATTTTTTCCTGCTTTAATGTAGCTCTGTTTTCAGCTCCATTATGTAATTCTCATATGCGTTTCAAACTATACTTCACAGTCATTTGAGATTTGTACAGCAGGGTTAAAGAAATACTGTAGCCTTTCCTTGAATAAAGTTACAAAAGAATTTTCCTTCCTCATACCATCCCTTGATGAAAACTGCTTTCTTATTACTACCCAGTATTGCTCTGGGTCCTTTTCAGATGATTGTTTGGCATCCTGCATAGCAAATTTGCAAGGCTCCTCATTCAGACTGCTGAAATAACAATGAAGCAGTGTCACAGTTACCCAAAGTTTTCTTGGACTGTTTACAGCCTTGGACTTACTGGTAAAGACATCAGCTATGTAAATGTCAGTTTACTTTTGTAATCTAGCATTGCTCCAAATCAACTACCAACAGCTGTTCAGCATCTCCATGGAAAAGTTTCAGAACCCCCTTATATAGAAGGCTGAAAGTCCAAACTGCCATTACCGTGGACACTCAGAGCTTTCAACAGGGACAACTTAATGAGAAGAAGTACAGTAATACAAGAAAAGACCATCAATGCTGCGGTGCTTAAACTAATCCATAAATGCTGGAAACAAGTACTAGTGAGGAGCCATGGGGGAGTTTGATCAGCACACTCATGGGAATGCTACAATGCGCATGCCCTCCTCATTTTTGAGTACTATCTTCATGTGAATTTTCTTGTGCCCATCTGATACACGATGGGAAATGGGACTTTTTTTATTGTTTATGTAGCAGTCCGGTAGTCTCAGTATCAGCCAGATCAGATAAGCAAGTATAGGAGGGTCAAATAAAAAAAAACAACTACATTTTATGAACCCCCCCAAAAAATTAACTAAATAAAAAAGATGTTCACTCCAACTCAGATGCTAATGTGCTGTTTTACCAATGGAGAAATTAAACTACCAGAACACTAGGGACACAGTCTCTGCCAAAACTTTCATTTTTGTTTTATATACTACTGCTGCTTGCTTATGTCACAGTGACAGAAATACAGACAAGACTAGTGCTGGTGAATTTATATTGCATTTTGGTTTTTAACTGGGTATCCGTGTGTGTGTGGGGAGGGCAAGTTTAATGTTTAACTTTTTCCCTTGAGGTTCTGACTAATAACAATGTTAATTTCATCTCAGTTCTGGAAGTGCTGCTTACAAACAAAAGTTATGGAACCCAGTTTGAGAATATGAAATTTTAGAATCATTACAGTCTGTTGGATTTGAAGACCTCTGTGCTGTATAAGAGGTCTTCATGTTCTGCAGCCTCTCCCACTTACTGTGATGGGTCAAAAAAAATACATGCTTCATAAGTACCATAAGAGACATCCCTCAGAGGTTGTATTATCTTATAAATCACTCAAGTTAGCTTGAGTGATTTATGCTAAGTTTAGAGTCTTTGTTTTAAATTTTATTGTGCAGTCTTCCAGCCTGACGCTGATGTGGTACTCACCCTCCTAACTCTTCTGCATGAGAGCACACTGTCCACAGGATAAGCGGTACAGTGGCACTGCATGCTGATTGGCTGAAATCATATTAGTGATTTATAATAGCCATAAAAGGCCCTCCAACTAGACACATAAACACATAAAAGAAACAAGTAAATCTTTACACAAACAGCAGTTTCAAAATAATAACTAATTTACTGAAGTTGAAATACCAAATATGAATCAATATGACTCAAAATATACAGTGTATCATCACTTGTGAGAGGGCAAGACATTTATAATTCACTCCTGGCTCTGCCACTCCTAGCTCCTCATACATAAAGGTAAACTGCACATTTTTACAGCTGCAGTGGGTGTAGCCCTGCAGACATCTTGTGATCACTGTAGAAAAAAGGATCTTACCAGATTCCAAATGGACTTTTTAAATACTGGAGGTGAACGATAATCACTATGTGTCCACCACACAATTTTGTCCATCAGTACAGATGGAACACGACACTGTCCACTGTGTCCAAAATGGCCACTGGAATTTTCTGAGCATGTACAATGAATGACTCATGCATATGCACTGAACTCCAGTGGCACAGCGGCACAGTCTGCTGAGTCCAAGATAGCTGCTGGAGCTCAGTGCGCATGTACGAGTCATCACACATGTACAAAGAACTCCAGTGGCCATTTTGGACATCATGGACATTGATGTGCTCCACTGAGCATCAGCTGCAGCTGTTTCAGCTTTTGCTAGACTTTGTTTAGTCAGGCCATCTCACACCCTCTATACCTACAGTATCATTGCGACACCCTGTGTAGTGTGACTCTCGTCTGCTCTGTTTTGGTAGTGACATATGAATTTATTCTCCCAGTCAAATTGACATTGAACTGCTAATTGTGTTCCTTTTGGAGAGTTGATGGTTTCTGGCACAATGCGCAGAGTTTGCTTCGACAGATCTGTTACACAAAATTCTCATAACATTTGAATTTTCAGACCTTCATTTCATGTGTTCTTGAAGACACACTAATGAGCACTGTTGCCAGTTTCCCTTAGAATGAATCTGTTTCATGTTTGCTTTTTCCTATTGTGACGTCACACTGCTCTGCTTATAATATCACAACCAACTGAAGACTTTTTCTGATATCATAAACAGAATTTTACATCTATAGTGTGGAAAAGCCACAGGAACTGATGAAGTTTAATTAGCAAAGGCCCAGATATTGGAACAGCTAGTTTGGTGCTAACAGGTTTTGAACTGTGCTAACTGCTTTGCACACCAGAAAGTGTGTTAGTGGAAAAAGTGCTATATTCAGCCACAGTTAGTGCAGCCCATATCTGCAGACACACATGTAAATGAGAGGTGACAACATACATAAAAAGGCACACAGGCATACATGAAGGTTTTGGGAAGTGCTGACACCTTGTCAGTGCAGCACTAGTTAAAGCTTCCAAAAACATAGTTTTACAGCAGTGTAAACAGTGCTGTGGCTCCAACTCTCCCTGAAGCCAGAGAGTTGCTAGGTCTGCCTCTGTCTGTCTGTCTCTCTCTCTCTCTCTCTCACACACATACTCACTCCTGCCTGTTCTCCCTTACTCCCTGTCATTTCCCACTCCTACTTTTCTTCATACCTTTGCAGGCCTTGTACTTAGGACTTGGGCTGGATGTGCTTTCAACCTTGTCCAGCATCTGTGGAGTTTGCATCCCCAGAGGGTCATAGGTCTGCCTCTTCTCCTTTCTCCACCACTCTGTCTCTACCCCCCTTTCCAGTTATCCCCACCAGTCATATTCTCTTTCCTCCCTACTTCCAGTACTGCCTTCTTCTGCTCATTGTGTTGCCTTTTGTCTTATGCTTATGCCTTGTGTTATGAATTTGCTATCATTTTAGCTTATGTTCTGGTGCACACACACTTCCCTTATATACAAAACTGTACTAATGTACAAATGCACTGTATTTTAGTTTTATTTTATTCTCTGTATATATTTTACTGACATGTAAATATATGGCATGTAAAAAGATCTATTGTTTACTTTTCCCTTTTCCCTTTTATCCTCCCTGCAAGATTCATCTGGAAATGAGCTAGTTGTAGCTCAGTATGCCTTTCCTGGTGAAACCTTTAAATAAATAAACCTGACAGTCTACATTCCCTAGTTCTAATGGCACCCCATAAGAACCCAATCCCAGGTGTGCAATTCACTGGCTGCTGTGGCACCCTGCTCCAGTGTATGGTTCTGTTGTAAACGTAAGTGCCGCATTGTTTTGCCCCTCCTGCTCCTTTTTACAGTTTAAACATGTTGTAAGTGCTCAGTTGTTCACCTTTCTCCAGCTTCTAATCCTGGTAAAGAATTTTTAGTGTTTAATGGCATCTTTTCTCCCACCCAGTCCCAATTGTGAAGTCCTACAGTATATTCCTACTGGAACTCATCCTGAGCCCTCCAGGTTCCCATACTGGTCCTAGGGACAGCGACCAGCACAAATCCTCTGCTTATCTCCACCAAGCACTGTGTCAATATACATGTAGGTAGAACAATATGATTCTTGTGAGACATCTTTGTAAAATCACAGAAAAAAAACTGTAAGATGAATTAAATAACCACTGGAATATGCTGAGGTAACGTGGTTTACAGATAGCAAATAACCTCTTCTGTTGCCCCGAAGGGCACAGATAAAAATAATTTCTATAGGCAAACCTAAACTTACCACTACTAGAGGGGACAGATAAAAATCAATTCTATAGGCAAACCTAAATTTACCACTGCCAGTATGCTTCAGTGGTTTGGTTAAGTAATCAGTAAGACATGATGGGATGTTGATTGTCATGGGTTAAGGCACATTCCAGAAGAGTTCCTGTTCCAAGTGCCTTTTGCCCTGAACATGGATTAACACGTTAGAAAATGTGTTGGAGAAACCCCTGAATCCTGATTGGTTGAGGCAGCCAAGACCGGAGCAAGTATTAGCCAACAAAGGCTTATAAATAATTAGTCACTGTGCCTATTTGGCTTTTTCAAATAGGAATCACTGTGCCACTTATAGAATATTTCAGATTTGTGATGACAGCCACATTGTTTCTATTGCTTAGCAGATGAGTAAGAGAGCCCCACCTGCCTACCTGCCCATTTGCTTTGATGTTCATTTTAAAAAAAGATTTCAAATAAACAGCACATTATTATCATCACACTATGATTATCAGTACCATCTCACCAGAAGTGTTTAACCCTATTGATATTGACTGACTGTTTGCAGCTGCCAATCAAATGACTTCTGGCACTCACCTCAGTTGCTCACTCTGCCTTCCCTCCCGACTGCAATTAAAAACAAGTATATTTAGAAAGAACTCCTTTCATTGTGTGCTATTACCTGTACTGACCACACACACACTGCTGGGGGGGCATGAATTAAACATCTGGATTACCAGGTACTGCATAACCCGCTACTGGCAAACCACCAGTGGAAGGACTATCTGTACCCAAACATTTCTTATCAATGCTCCTAAATATTTTTCTTTTAGTTAAACTATAATTAAACTCTGTATTTGAGCATTTAGCCATTTTATAAGTGCAATAAATCATTCCAGGATGGTGGTATGGGCTATACCCACCCTTTCAGGGGATATATGACACTTTTTATGCAGCACTGAGTGTCATTATGCCCCTGGACTGATGGGTATAGCCCAATTATTGCCCATCCTGTCATGTATTATTGCTTATACAACCATTAGCCAGGAGTGTCTTATTACACTGACAAAATATAAAATATTGGCAAATAAAGAAAAACATTTGAAAAATGGGAATATAAATGAAAAAGGAAAAAATACATTTTACTGTACAAATAAAAAAAAAATAGTTCCCAATCTGGAGCTGTTGTTACATGTTTCACTACGTAATCCTGCTGTGCATAAAAATCATATAATAACCAGATGGTGTTTTGTCCCATATGAAAATCCAGTTATCATTTGCCATTATATCCAGCTGGTTATAACAGTGAACATGTACTGGTTCCCTTGCTGCAAGCATGCCTACTCTGTCTCTCTTGCAGCATCCCTGAGCTTGCTGTGCTCATCTGCACCTCCTAAAGCCACAATGCCTGTGACTGACATAGCATTTTTCCTGGGGTGTAGTTTGGGCCTCTGTCTCCCTGTTCGTGATTACAGAAAATAAATGCACCAAAATAAAAGAAAAACTACAAACTGCACTTCAGGCTGAATGCACTATCCAACTGCAACGCCATCTACTGGCAACACTGTGTGTGTGTGTATATATATATATATATATATATATACACACACACACAATATATATATATTATTTAAAAAACATTTTTATTCCCTATAGAGCGTTTTACCAGTTGAGTTAATGCAGGCAGGCTCTTAGCCCTGTCCCCACTCCCTCTTCCCTGGCAATCACTGCCACGATCCCTCCAGCCCAAGATCCCCGATGGATTTTCCCCCATGATGGTCATCCTCCCCCACTCAGTCACACATAATCCAGATTGGGCCAGATGAACTGGCAAAGTGAGAGCACAGAAAGTGGACAAGGCTTAATATAGCCTGAGCCAATCCCTTTTTTCTGTTTCCTCCCACAGTCTCCCTGCCATGGTGGCACATAAACATGTGCACATAGAGGTGTACGCATGCTACAGAACCGTCCCTTCCCTTTATGTCGCTTGAGCTGCTGGCACCACCCCATGCCTCCACCTGGGGGCAGCCAAGGGCAGAGTCAGCAAATCTTCCCACCATGGGACAGGAGAGCTGTCTGTTGTATGCCTAATCCTCTTCCCCCAGCCAACCCCTGGTGACCCACGCTCATTCCAGAACATGGATCACTAGTGTGGTGAAAGGTAAGGTGCATAGAGCCTCATCACTCTATGCCACTGTGCCAGGTTGCAAAAAAAACGTTGTTAATACACCAGTTAGGGTAACTTAACACAGCAAAGGTGGGGAAATAGGGTGGTAGGTTTCAACTCTATCTCCCCAACCCCAACCCCCAATCAGCAAAAGGAACAAACATTAGGATTTTATGTCTCCATAGTCTTGGGGAATCCATGGTGGGGTCTTCCTTGGGGTTGTGAATCCTAATGTTCAGCCCTCTCCCAAGCCTGTAGCATCCTGTCTGAAGCACAAGGTACAGCACCAAGCCAATGCTTCATAGTGATACACTCTTCAGTGGTAGAGAAGTCTGTCTCACCACATGTTGCCAACACAAGTTGTTGTAGCTTTCTTCATGCATGACCCTGTGGGGCCTGGATGAAGAAAGAACATCATGTGTGGCATTGTTTGCTAAGTGAATAGGGTGGGCATTATGGTTGACAACCCCAAGGAAGATCCACCACTGATTCACTAAGACCACTGAGACCCAAAACCTAATAATTTTTCCTTTTGCCGCTTGGGGCATGGGGATGGGAGTTAGGGTTGGAAACCCTACTGCTGCATTTCCCTACTTTTGTAGTGTTATGCTACCCTAACTGGTGTATTATGATTTTTTTTGCAAAGAATTTCCTTTCTTTTTGAGATAGTAGAATTGTATCCTCACTTATGCAGGTCTCTTTGGGACCCGCATGAACAGATGTAGATGCCCTGTGCCAAGGGAAGACTCCATCCACATACAGAAGTGCAAGGTCCTCGCGAGCTTTGCACTTCTGTGCAGTGACAGATGTGAAGAATTCATGGGGCTGTGTAGTGGGCTGTGGAAGTGCAGTGCCCTGTGGTCCTTGTGTGTCCATGTGGCTGCAGATACTGATGCACAGAGCAAAGAGTGCATTTATCAGCCAATGCACAAGGCCTTCAGTCACCCACAGATGGAGAGGTGCAAGGACCTATGTCTAGAGAACAGTTGTCATCACTATATGGTACCCAAGCCCATGAGGACAACCCTGCATCTTTCAGCAGGAAGACAGAGGTGGTGCTGCTCCTCTATAGATTGCTATTAAGATCTCACTTTTAGTACTGTGTCCAGTTCCATAGACCACATCTCAGGAAGGACATAGAGTGGAGGCAGTCTAGAGGAGGGTACGAGAGAGAGAGGCACCTCAAAAACATGCTTAAAAGGAGCCAAGTAGCAATTGCAAGTTTGCAGCACAGATTCAGTAGACTCAGCTAACTTAAAAGAACACTAAGTTGACTGTTAGGACACAATAGAATCTTTATTAGTAAATGGACTACACGGAAGTAAAAAGCAAAGAGCTATCACCCCCTCATGCAATTGACATTTCACATCACTCCGACGCTTTATCAAGACATAAAAACAAGGTATCCAGATCTCCTATATAAAGCACTTCAAAAGAACACGCCCCCCCTGCTTAATAAGAATGAACTCCACCCCCATAATCTGCAAACTACTGCATAGATCTATTGTTATCAAATACAAACATCACTATAAATACACCAACATTATAAATTATTATAAGTTATATAGCCCCTATAAAATCATCATGTTACCCCAATGTGCCCCCAATAAATATACACATGCTATTTACACAGGAACAACCCACATCTATTTGTGGTAATTGTGCCATATACCCATTGCCATACTGTCACATAACTTATAATGTCAAAAGTCCAATGAATGATTAAAAAGAGGAATGGATATAGGGAGGGGGAGAGAAAAAGGGAAAGAAAAGAGAGAGATTCATAAATTAATTATCTCTATCACAATATTGCACATCACTGCTTGAAAAACATGTAACTGGAAAGTGTTGACACATTCAGAAAAGACAACAGTTAAAAATGTATTTTCAGCCAGCCCGGTGGCATTGAGGGTTGAGGCACTGGATGCCACACCTCACGCCATGCAGGCATCCCATGTTCAGGAGTGAGCACAGGCCACCAGGGGTCAGCAGGAGAGGGAGAGGATCGACTGTCCAATGACTGCTCTCCTCTCCCAGTGATGGGTGGGCAGGTCATCCCGCTACTTGGCTGCCTGCCAGTGGAGGATGGGGGGGGGGCAGTGCCAAAGCTAGGGAGACAAGTAGCATGGCTTCATGATGTGCACATGCCTCAACACATGCACATTCATGGCCATGAATGGGAGGGACCAAGTAAAGTGAGAAAAACACAGCTACCAGCTCTATGGAAGCCTCTTTGGTACTCTGACACAGCTGCCTCAGGAATTCCCAGGCCTGCTCCTGTCTTCCACCCCACCATGGGGAGGGTAATCTATGGGGGGATGCTGGGGGTGAAGCAGTGACAAAAACTGGATGATGACAGATGCTTGCCGGCAGGCCAAGGAGGATAAACACTTACATAAAAAAGAAAAAACTTTATTTCTCCTTTTCAAAAATAGTGCCAACTGGAATGATCCTTCAGTCCTGGGTAAACACCTGCTTTATGTCTGTACTGCAGTGGAGGGCTATCAAAATGGTGCAGGGTCTTCATCAAAAGCTCTATAAGAGGATCAGCTGAGAGGCACAGTGGTAGGGCTACCGCCTGTGACACTGATGCCCTGGGTTCGGGAACAAACCAGAGGAATCAGACGGAAGACCAGGGGGAGGAGGATTGAGCATCTCATGGACTGCTCTCCTTCTCAGGGGATGGGCAGGTGAGCATTCAGCTTATGAGCAATCCCTGGTGGAGGCCAGAGGGAGCAGCTGATGGAGATAAGACATAGGCGAGGTGTGCTAGACATCAGTGTTTCAGCACACTACATCATTGCATGCCACACCTCCCGGGGACAGAATGTTAGCAAAAACACTGGCCCCATTGATGATACCCTGCTTCTCCAGTCCCACTTTGCCCATCTGCGACACTCAGCTGGTAATTAAGTAGAGTTCTCCTTTGGGAATAGCCCGACCCTACAGTCCCGCCATTGGGATAAGCCAGGTAGAAACACCGGTAGTTGAAGGGACTGCCGGGAATGGAGTACAGTCTCCATTGGGGGCACACCTACTCAGTGGCCTACCCAAGGGGGGCAAGCCAGGGAGGACCATCACAGAGGTAAGTCCCAGGGGGTGGGTGGGAGCTGAGGGGGCAGGGACTGAGCTACCGGGGATCATGCACCAAAATGAATGAGGAAAAAGATCTATTAGAGAGGCTTAAAGAGATAAATATGCACACCATGGAGGAAAGAAGGGAGAGGATGGATATGACAGAGATCATTAAATACCTCACAGGGGTTAATAAGATACAGGAGTACAGGAGGTGGATATTTTCCAGAGAAAGGGTACTCTAGAACAAGAGGGCATGCTATGAAGCTGAAAGGGGGTAAGTTCAGAATGGATGTGGGGAAGTACTTTTTCACAGAAAGAGTGGCTGATGCCTAGAACAGCCTGCCATTGGAGGGGTGATGAAGGCAGTGATGGGCTTAATAAAGGCATGGGACAGGCACAAGGCAATCAGGAACATAGAAACATATAAGATAATGGAAGAAGGAGACTGTTTGGTCTGTCTAGTCCGCCCTTTATTTTTTTACTACCCCCTTAATTGCCCTTGTGTGTGAGGGCACCCCTGTGTCCGTCCCATGATTTCTTGAATTCCCCCACTGTCTTTTCCCCCACCACCCAGGGTTCAGGCTATTCCATGAATCTGCCACTCTTTCTGTAAAGAACAACATCCTGATAATGGTACTGAAACTCTCTCACCTTAGCCTCAGATCATGACCCCTAGTTTTGCTGCCCTCCTTGAAGTGTAGGAGGTCCATTGCCTGTACTTTATTTATGGCTTTCATGTATTTGAAGGTCTCGATCATGTATCCCCTCTCTCTTCTCTGCTCCAGGGAGTACATGTTCAGTTCTCTCAGTCTCTCTTCGTAAGGCAACTGTTGCAAATCCTGTACCATTTTTGTCACCTTTCTCTGTACTGTTTCCAATTTTTTGATGTCCTTTTTGAGGTGTGGCCTCCAGAGCTGGACATGGTACTCCAGGTGTGGTCGGACCAGAGCTCTGTACAGTGACATGACCACCTCTCTCTTCCTGCTTGTGATTTCTATTCCTATACATCCCAGCATGCTACTGGCCTTAAGTGCCACCTTTTCACATTGATTTACCATTCTGAAGTAATCTGAAATCATAATTCCCTGATCACGATCTTGGTTTGAGGCCTCTAATCTTACCTTTCCTAGGCAATATGCTGTCCTTGGATTACTTCATTCCTTGTGCATGACTTTGCACTTTTTTGGCATTACATTTCAGCTGCCATACTCCAGACGACTCCATCAGCTTCTTTAAGTCTGATTGAATTTTGCTCACACCATCTAAGGAGTTCACCTTGTAACAGATCATGGAGTCATTGGCAAATAGACACACCTTCCCCTCAAGCTCATCTGCAATGTCCGCTATGAAAATATTGAAAAGTAGGGGTCCAGCACCAAGCCCTGGGGTACTCCACTGGTTACCTTCCCCTCAAATGATACTGCGCCATTTACCTGGACGCTCTGTGTCCTTCCTTGACGCGAATATTTTACCCATCTAACCACCTCCTGACCAACCCCTGTGTAGTCTAACTTCCTTACCAGCCTTCTGTGTGGAACTGAGTTGAAGGTCTTGCTAAAGTCCAGGTAGACCACATCCACTGCTCTCCCATTTTCCACAGCCCTGATAACCCAGTCAAAAAAATTCAACCAGATTCATTTGGAACGACCTTCCTGATGTGAAAACGTATTGTTTTAGGTCCAACTTTCCATTTTCTTTGAGAAATGCTATTCTTCTCTCTCTCTTTTAGCAGCGACTCCATAACTTTTCCCACTATAGATGTGAGACTAACTGGACGGTAGTTACCTGACTCCTCCTAGCCATGTGATTTATGGAGTAGGACCACTGTTGTCATTTTCCAGTCTTCGGTCACCACTCTGCTCTCCAGGTTTCTGGTGAATAGTTTTACAAATGGAGCTGTCAGCTCATATTTCAGTTCCTTTTGGATTCTGGGATGTAACTCATCTAGTCCCGTGGCCTTGTCCACCTTCAGTTTGTTAAACCCCTCCAGTGCTTGCTCCTCTGTGAATGGGCTGGTGTCAACTCCTGGTCCAGGGTGTTTTTTTCATGACTGCTGGGCCATTTCCTGGCTCCTTCTCAGTAAATACTGAACAGAAGTACCTATTTAGGATTTCTTCCTTCTCATGGTCCTCCTCTGCTAATCTTCTATCCACTGTGGCAATCCTTACTATACTCCACTTTGTTTTCCTTCTTTCCCCCGATGTACATAAAGACGGATTTGTCCCCCCCCACCCCGGCTCCTACTACTATCTTTTCCTCCGTCTACTCTTTTGCTTTTCTTATTTGTTTCTTTCATTTTTACTTGATACAATTCTCATTCTCTGTCAGGTTTTTTTTTTCCTGGTGTGTCCTGTACACCTTTTTTTTTTTCTTTGACTATGGTAGCAACTTCCCTGGCGAACTACGCAGATTTCTTTTTCTTTTTGCCTTGCTGACTCTTCAGGAGCATTGGTTCGTGGCTGTCCTGATTGTTCTATTTATTCACTTCCACATGACTTCTACTCCTTCTTCTATCTCATCCATTAAGTGTTCCTTTAGGCTAGCTTTCATTTTTTGGAAGTCTGCCTTCTTGAAATCCAGAACCTTAACCTTTGAGTGACAGGAGTTTTTCACTGTGTTTACTTTGGAATCTGACCATTTGGTGATCACTGTTTCCCAAATTGCACCCTACCTTGATTTCACCAACTCTCTCGCTGTTGGTGAGCATCAGATCAAGGACAGCATCTCCTCTTATTGGGATTTTGACAAGCTGCCTTATTCCAGTGCTCTGTATGCCCAATAGAAAGTCACTGCTTTTTGTTGTTGTTACTGCTGTTTCATGTGCTGCAGTTGATATCTGGGAGGTTGACATCCCCCACCAGAATTACATTGTGTCTGTAAGTCATTTTGTGTAATTTCTCTAGCAAGTCTTTGTCCTCCTTTTCCCCTTGATTTGGGGGCCTATGAATTATGCCAGTTTTGAAGGAAATCCCCTTTCCTGCATCCGCTGCTAGCCACAGTGACTTGGTTTCCTCCAAGGATGCCTTCAACTCTGTTTCCTTTATTTCTTCTCATATGTAAATCACTACACCACCACCCTTTTTCCCATTTCTGTCCTTCCTGACCAGGTTGTACCCTGGTATAGCTGTGTCACAACCATGGTTTTCTGTGCATTGGGTTTCTGTTATCGCCACCCAGTCCAGCCTATCCACTTCCATGGTGGCCATGAGATCTGGAAGTTTATTGCTAGGCTCTAGCATGGGGTATGGGGAGGGAGGGAGGGACGAAATGTCACTGTAGATCAGTAGCAGATCTGCAGCAAAAAATGAAGCTTAAAAATGGCCAAACTGGGTGGGCCCAGCAACTTTTATCTGCTGTTACATTCTATGTTTCTGTAATTGTAGCTGTATTGCTCAGTGTCTGTTAGGTGTCCCAATCCCTGTGCGTGACATATAGCTACTCTGTGTCTCTGCATAAAGCCATTTTGGCTGTGTTACATACTGTTAGGTGCCCCTAACCCTGTGTGTGATACAGTATATAGCTACTCTGTGTCTGCATAAAGCCACTTCAGGCTTTTCAGCTGCATTACACTGTCTATTAGGTGCCTTGAGCCCTGTGCATGACATATAGCTATTCTGTGTCTGCATAAAGCCATTTTGGCTGTATTACAAACTGTCTGATAGGTTCCCTGAACCCGGTGTGTGACATATAGCTACTTTGTGTCTCTGAGTAAAGCCATTTTTAACTGTAATACACACTGTATGTTAGGTGCCCCGAGCCTTGTGTGTATAATATAGAGCTACTCTGTGTCTGCATGAAGCAATTGTGGCTGTAGACACACTGTCTGTTAGGTGTTCCAAGCACTGTGTGTGACATATAGCTACTCTATGTCTGCATAAAGCAATTGTGACTGTATACACACTGTCTGTTAGGTGCCCAGAGCCCTGTGTGTGACATATAGCAGTCTATAAATGATTTATGTTATGGTCAGACTCCAGCAATCAGACAGTAGAATGGGTCACTTGACTCAACTCTTCGGCTTTCATCCTGGCTTTTTTTTTTTGTACTTTTGGGTACTCACAGGTTGTCTTGGTGGTCTGGTATTTTAGTACCTTCCTAACTCTAATTTCTTTTTTAATTTTAATCCCAAATTTGCAAGATACCTATTTTATAGTTCATCTTACAAACATGACATGTATCATTTATAGTACATTGGCCTTAAATGTGATTTCACACCATAAGTACAAAAGCACATTTTATCTAGCATTTAAAAATAACACGTCACATTAATGAGGTACTGTGGAAATATGGCTTATGTTGAAAGTCTGGAGTCATGATATTGAGATTTAGTGGTGTTATGAGCAAACATTCTCATATCCTGGGGCATTTTACCATATCGATATACCAAATGTTCAGCATAGCCTTCTCATTAAGCCACCTCATGAACTAGGTAGGTGAAAGTGTTTCAAATCCAAACTGAAATGTCATTATGCACCACAGGTGCAGAAACATATTTTGGCCAGGAGTTGAAAAATTAGGTCCATCACTTTCATGAGCTGGTGTAAAGAAATGGCTATGTTGAAAATGTAGGGTCAAAATATTTAAAATGACCATAGTTATGAGGAGCATGAACATTTTCAATGTACACAGATAACTTTGCCATTTTTACATATTTTGATCTCACATTTTCAACATAGCCTTCTTATGGTCCAGCCTAATGAACAATGACAATGAAAATGTTCAAATTCTGCCTGAATTGTGATTTCACCAAGCAAACACAAAATTGCCTTTCAGGCCTGATTTGCATAAGTCCACAACAACTGGTCTTGAGACATGGTCCCTAAAAGGCCATGTTGACAATTTGGGGTTTAACTATGCAAAACCAACAAAGTTATGCATCAAAGTTCAAAAGCCCACTGAAGTACATTGAACCACACTTACCTTAGTTTCTCTTATTACAGTCAGCAGTTCCAGCAGCAAGACATATCTTCAATTAGAGAGGGAGTCTATGTTGTGGGACATGTTCAGATGAGTGAGGGTAGGTGTAGCATATGGGGGGTGCTGAGAGGGAGGTCAGTGGTGGGGGGTCAGATTGGCCAGGGACAGTTTTCTTTATTGCAGGTAAAAAAATGAGGGATGGTTTTCTTCTTTACAGATGAACTGACAGGGACATTATGACACTGAGGATTGGGCTCCCTAGTATTGGGCTACTGTTCATCAGCACTTGGGGGTGGGCATCTCAATGCCACCACTTACAATATGTGAACAAGGCAGGTGGCTTGAGAGGGGTTAAGCAAAGTGGTACTTGGGTTGGGCACCCAGGTCCACAAAATGAACAATTAAATAGTGAATTTAGATGGATAGAAAGATAGATTGATAGCTAGACAGACAGACAGACAGAGAAAGAGAGGCAGGGAGAACAGGGGATTGGCAGATCACCACTAGCACTGCAGCCCGCAACAGGACTCCAGCTGTGGCTGCAGAACTCAAGAAAACCCTGATGTTCTCATGCAGAAAATGTGGGTCAATGGCTCCTTTCACAAAACTGGGCATCCTGGATGATGGGGTGCCCAGAAAAGGTGTTTCTGGCAACTTCTAAAGAGCTTCTGAGGCCTTAAAGAAAACTTTGAAAAACATAATGTTTAGGTACAATTCAGCTTGCATTCCATATATAGTATTTAGATTTCTCCTGCACATTATTTATTACTGAGGAAAATTGGCATAAATACATTATCTTTATACCTCAGAGTTCATCTGTCTCTATAGCTCACTCCCTACTTCATGTCATAATCCTCTGTTGTGGCATAATAATCTGGTCACACATGCCCCCACAATGCAAAGCATCATAGGCTGCATATGCAAAACACCACAGAATGTTATGCTGGTCCAACTTTAAGCAGAATTGCATGGTGCCGAAAGGCCTCTCACACAGTTTGCAAAGGGTGCTAACAGAAGACATAGACACGTGTTTCATCCTACCAGGACTCATCAGTATGCCTCGTCTGTTTGACACCCCAGTGGAATGGATCAGCTACCCCTAAGGCAGTGTGCCTGGGATATATTGTGGTGAACCCATTAAAATAAAAAACTATTTAAAAGACAAAAAACCTCTGTGCGTATACACTGAGGCAAGGGATACCCCAAAGGGCATTTGGCTGGGAAGCCAAGTTTCAAGAAAATACAAAATCACACATGCCCCCACAATGCAAAGCATCATGGGGTGCATATGCAAATCACCACAGAATGTTATGCTGGTCCAACTTTAAGCAGAATTGCATGGTGCCAAAAAGGCCTCTCACACAGTTTGCAAAGGGTGCTAACAGAAGACATAGACACGTGTTTCATCCTACCAGGACTCATCAGTATGCCTCATCTGTTTGACACCCCAGTGGAATGGACCAGCTACCCCTAAGGCAGTGTGCCTGGGATATATTGTGGTGAACCCATTAAAATAAAAAACTATTTAAAAGACAAAGAACCTCTGTGCGTAAACACTGAGGCAAGGGTTACCCCAAAGGGCATTTGGCTGGGAAGCCAAGTTTCAAGAAAATACAAAAATCACACATGCCCCCACAATGCAAAGCATCATGGGCTGCATATGCAAATCACCACAGAATGTTATGCTGGTCCAACTTTAAGCAGAATTGCATGGTGCCAAAGGCATCTCACACAGTTTGCAAGGGTGCTAACAGTTGGACCAGCACTGCAAACTATAATGTATTGTCGAACACAATAATAATGGCTGTGTGATTTGTGACTGATAACTTAACTAATACTGCTACTGTGCCTCAATGTTTATACTGAAAGTTCTTGTCTTTATAATAATCTGGTGCCATGGAGTAATTGTGATGTCACAAGCAGTGCATTATGACTTCAGGTAAGGAGAAAACAATGAGAATATATGAAGTCTTCAGGAGCAAAGATACTGTTTTCATGCATATTACATCAGTAATAAATAACAGGGAGGAAAAATATAGAATGAATGTGAAATATAAGCCAAACTGTGTCTAAATATTAAGTTTTGTTAAAGTTCACCTGAAGGCATCAGCTGCACTTTAAAACTAAACAAACAAACTGCAGAATCAAGCTAAATGAGTCCTGTTTAAGTAGCTTCAGATGACTGTTGTTTTTAACAAGAGATAGGTGTTATGTATTTTCAATGTTTGTGACTTTAAAAGAAGACAAATATGACAGCTGTCAAGATAGGTATTTTTTTTGAGCATGAGAGGTAAATTATAAAAATAAGCACTTGTGGACTTTTTTTTTTAATCAGTTGAACCTGACCATTAACTCAAAAATCATTATGACTATGAAATGGTATAATAATTTTCCACCAAACCTTCAAAAGATGCACCCATGGCACAGGCCCCTCAAAGCTGAAAATCTCATGAAAAAATGTCACATGATCTAGGCTGTAGGTGAGAGAAAAAAATATGTAATGCTAAGTATAGTTTTGGTTTTTTTCATTTTGTGGTGCTCTGTATCTAAAAAACTGTACAAGATGCCATCACAAAACTTCTCACAAGTTGAGACTCTAACACCGACTGCATATGTCAAATTTTGTGCTATTTTGCCAAATGATGGCAATGTTATTAGGGTGCAAAAATTGGGATTTAACATTGAACAGTCAACTCAACCCTAACTATAGGGGCACTACCACACCCCTATGATACTGCATAGTGTTTCAAGGTGAGAAAATACTACCCAATAATTATATAAAACAAACCATTTAGTGCTGTGTAAAACTTGAATTTTGCGCATACCCTTGGTGTGGGATGCTTATATAAACCTCTCGAAGTTCACTCTACGGATTTAAGTAGCTTCCCACACCTTGAGTGCGTGTGAAATTCTTGTTATAAAGTACACACCTTCCATGTATTCTATATATTAAGGCTTTATGTAGTTACTGCACTTAATTTAACTTTTTTTCAATTGTTTGTTTTCCTAGTTTATTTTACATTAGAGACACTGATGAGAATGTTTACTGTCAGCAAATGAGAGAGAGAGAGAGAGAGAGAGAGAGAGAGAGACAGAGAGAGAGGAGTCAGCCATTCAAAACAGCAACAGCAAAAGTGCAGTGCTGCATGCTGCCTGATGCCATCATCCCTAGCAGCAACAGTGAATGTCATTCATCTGAGATGAAAGCAAGTGAAGTTTTATAACTTTAAATAAGTGTAAGAAATGATGAAAAAGGCTGGGCACATGATAGCAGTGGAGTGGGCAGGCAAGCAGGCAGCAGAAGGAATGAGTGGTGCAGCATTGGGGGGTTTGTGAGTGAGCACTTTCATGTGTTATATGTATGTAGATATGTTCAAATCAGGTATGAGCTGACTAGATAATTCAGACAGAAATGTCTCAGGTGGGCAAAAGAGTGGGCAGTGATCTCGCAGATGGTTGCATAAATGAGCGAGTTGCAGATTGGAGGGTAGAGTGTTGAAAGACGCTGTAGTGTATGACTGCAGTTTGAAGCAATTCAAGACTGAGGATTTGAGGACTAGAAACAAAAGTGACACAATAGAAAAGAGAAGGTGAATAGACTGGTTTAACAGAAATGTTTTATTTTCATGCAGTGGGTCTAAAGAGCACACAAATCTGATTGGCTGTCAGCAGTCTTTACCCCTGGCATTATTGGCCCATACTGCTCTGTTAAAAAATAAGTCCTTCCACCCACAGCTTGCTTCCATTCAATTAGAAAAGGAATGGCTTTTAGGAAGATTTGTATGTATAAGAATATTTTGGAAAAACAAACAAAATTTGAATGAAAAAAACCCCACTGCAAATCATTACACCTAGGAATTCAAACTATCACTTGTTGCAGCCCCCCTCTCCACCAAATGCACACAGTTTAAATACAACATGTGAATCACTATTAATGAGACTCACTACTCATGTGAACTTCTGACTCTCAAACCCTGGCACACTGTTCACATAAAAGCAACAATGGTGCACTGCCTCTTCCTCCCACCCTATCATGCACTTAAAAACAAAACCGAGTAATTTTTTTTCTCATCAGCCACCTCAATGCATCACTCTTACATCATGACAGACTTCAAAGGAAAGTCATAATGCACCCTACTTCAATCTTACACCCACTTGCAGGCTTAAGAAGAAAAGCCGCACAGCTTCTTCTTTTAGAGAAACCACCATACACCATCCTTCACCAGCCACTCTGGTTAGACAGCAGCCGCAGTGCAGCAGTAGCTCTACCTATCAACTACCTGTGCAGTTAAAACCATACATACAGCATCCACGATGCAACTTGAATAAACTTAATTCAGTTTTGCCAAGTCTGTCCAGTGCCGAGCTCGAATAAACTCACTTGAATTCTGCAATCTCTTCAGCACCAGTATCCTCTTTAATTTAACACCACACCAATGATGAACAATTGTAGAGAGGAAGGATAGATGGAATGTTAATTGAGAAACAGCAAAAAGACTTTACTGTGCTGCCTACTATGCTGTGCAGTCCGTTCACATTACAGCAGCACCACCTACTGTCCACAGGGAAAAAAATCATGACTCATTACACTTATTCAGAGCACAATTACAACATTTAAAAATTTTAGTTTTAATTTTAAACTAATAAATACCATAATGCATTATTGAAATAATATACTCCAGGCCTGTGGCCATGTGCCTCATTACCCACCTGAGACATGGTGATATCCCTTGATACATACCTTGTCATGTATTATTTTGTAGTTATGTGATATGGCTTATGAATCCCATACTGTGATTAGATCACAACATTCTGTGCTTGAGCATTATCAGCCCATGATACATGAGTAAAAATTGGTCCCTTCCCAGATAAAGTTTATATTTACCCCAGCCAATCCAGATGCTGGTTTGAGCAAGTGGGCAGGGCATAAACCCACATTTTTCAAACAACGTACTCGAAACCTCCAGTCCCACAGACCTGACCACTGACTGCCTGAAGCATCAAAGGGTGAGAGGGTAGATTCTTCATCCTTCTTACTGTCCCCACAGTGACTGCTTTTATAGTACTGGGTACTCAAGAACTCTGCCTGCCTAGCTTGTGAGTTCCCCAGACAATTGCGCTTGAGCAGAAAGTGGTGGGGCTGCAACCCCCTTCAAAAACCCTACCTGATTAGTGGACCTCTAAGCTGCAGTCCAGAGTGTTAAGAGCCGCAGTGCAAAGGGTGTAGTTTATGTTGGCATCTACAATGGACATCAGATGTGGGAGGCAGCCAGAAGCCAGCAACCAGCCACTATAGATCGATTACAGAATGAGTTATTATTTTGAGTTTTGCTTTCTGTTACCTAATTGCCTTTTCCATTGTTGTATTAGTATGGAAGGCTGAATTTGCATCTAAGCTTTCTAGAGAAAAGTTGCAACTGTAATCCTGGGTGTCATATAGTTCCCATAGATAGCAGATCTTGTATTTTTGTGTGTTAGATGGTTTGCTGAGTATATTTAATCTTGATATTCCCTATCCAGGATTTCTATTACTATGTGGTCCCAATGGAAATCATTACTTGTTGATTCTATAGACTTATTGCTGGGTTACTTTAGCAAAGCTGGGCACACCCTAGCTGGGTAGCCATTATATAGTGGTTTTGTATCATGTGCCTTTTATTTTGTTCCTCTGTCCAGTTAGAGGCCTCCTTACATTGAGTCTCGCTACTCCCTATATGGGTAGTATATTAGTAAATGCATTACTCTGGCAACATTGTCCCCGGTGGTAGTCTTATTATATGGTTTGGATTCTGTATTAGGCATTCATAGTTGCAATGTGTTTCTTACTAATGTCCTTATCATTTGCTACGATTATAGGCTGTGTGCAGCAACTTTCTGACTCCCTAGCTCTTACAAATCTTCGTAATTCTGTGTAAAGTTATTATTGGGATTTCTCAATGTCCAGTAACTTATTGCATAAACAGTCTGTAGTATTTGCCCACCATCTCCTTCCCTCTCTCTGCATTTAAAGATATCTCCTTTCCTTAAGAGACAGAATTAGTGCCACAATATAACTAAATTGCTCCAGAGATACTGTGCCTTTATTTATCCTGCTCTTATCCTTCTCCTGTCAGCTGTGATGTCAAGCTAAATCCAGGCCCCACATTGGCTTTTCCACCTTCATTCCATTCCCCACCTTGGCAAAATAGTAATGGTCTAAAACAGCACAGGTAAATGCAAGGAGTAAACTAGACAAACTAGCAGTTTCATCCGTCATTATCAATCTGATGTACAAGGCATATTGCAATCATGTCTAAGATCAATTATTTCTAAGAACCTCTGTGCCTTACCGGGTTACAATCATATTCATCATGATAGTACTGTTCTAAAGAAAGGAGGTGGTACACTGATCTACTGTATTATAGATCTCATCTTAGTGCCACAATCCCAAGCAACCCTCTCTTTGCCAACACCCAACTTGAATGTTGTCATTGTGTGTTTACACTGGATAATGCAAATAAAAAAGCTGCATTTCTTCTGTATCTATATTCTACCAGCTGAAAGTATGAATTCACTCCTTTCTCTGGTCATGTGTTTAGGCTCCCTGGCTAAAAAAATGAATTCATCCTATTTAGTGACTTGCACATTAACTGGCTCAGTGGCAGTAACAAAAGTGTGAAACTGGCATTTAGCAATGAGTCCATGAGATGCTCAAATAATGGTCTGATCAATTGTTTCCTAACTCCCAGAATTAGATGCTCCGATGTGCTTTCTGATACTTTAAGCAACTACTCATCTGTATTTTGTGTGTTGCAGGCTAAGTTACTAAAAACTCATCTAAGCACTATTCAGTTTAGAGAGTTTTCTAACATTGATCCTGCACAGTTCAGGCTAAAGGTGTGTCGCGCTGATTGGTCCTATTTGTGTAAGACTGTTGATGTTAATTCAGCAGTAAGATTTTTTTACATCAGTGTTTACTGACCTGCATGATAAATTTGCCCCCACACATTACCAGGAAAAAGGGTACGGGTTCTGTCTCTAAATGGCTGCATCATAATCTTCTTGTCATTATCATAGCAATAGATAAACAGATATTGAGTTTAAAGCCTCTGCATCTGCAACTGACTGGGTTGAATTCCAGACTCTCAGGACTGAAAGTAAAAGAGCAATCAGGTGCAATAAGAGCCTTCACTGTAAGCAACTCATTGACTCCACAGCCCAAAACCCTAGGCTATTTTGGAAATGAATTAAGCAAACAGGTCTTAAAGGTGATCATTCCCCTCCTACATGGAATTAAAGGGACACTATCAATCCCCTAAGGCCTCAAATTGTCCCTAGATTAAAAAACATGTTATGATTGTTCTCATTCTGTAAAGACTGTGGGTGTAGCTGGTAGTTTGATTCTGATTCATTTTTTTTCCTTTTTAAGCTTAAAAAGCAGACTGCCTACCATACCAGTGTTACCACACAAAAATGTGTTTGTTTACATTCTTTAATCAACTTCCACTGCACCAGTCCTGGCCTTGGGAATGCCACTGACTCAATCTACCCACTCATGATGCTGTGGGAGGAATGGGAGACTATTGCATCATGAGTTGCTACACCCTTTGGGGAATATTCCTAATGCTCAGGATGTATGCAGTAATAGCAGATTAATGATTTGAAGCAAACAAGGCTGGATATAAGTGCACCATTCCCATGCAGTTCTGTTCTATTAGAAAGGCAGCAGATCAAACAACAAACAACTAGGATAAGATTTAGAGAAGGTAAGAAAATGTGGGTTTTCAACTAGAAATAGTAAGATATACAAAGGGTTAACAGTGTCCCCTTAAACAATGTCAGGTGTAAAAGAAGCTCCACCATAGTAAATGCCTTCAATTGCTAGTTCTATGATCTTTCCTCACATACCAAGGTTTTCCCAGTCTTTCCTCAGTTACTGTTTAGTGGTGACTTCCTGCCTGCTGCCCATGCATCCCCCTTTACTTTAAATAGACTCAAACTGCTAATGTCAGAAAGGGTGGTGGATACATGGAACAGCCTCCCAGTGGAGGTCGTACAGGCTAAAATGATAGGTGAGTTCAAGAATGCATAGGATAGACAGAAGGCATCCCTAGTGGTAGGAAAGAGAGGGTAGGCTGTTGATTATTTAGGATCAGGATTAAAGTAGATGGGGAAAGGCTCTATTCTGGGACCCCTTCTTTTCTCACTTTTTATCAATAACGTATATGGGGTTTTTCTTTCTTTCTCGTCTATTCTCTAAGCAGATTATATTGTACTCTATTCAAGCTCTGATAAGGTCACCAGCAAAAATGCATCACTTTCTTCAGATTTCACGAATGTCCAAAATTGGCTTTCTGCACATAAGCTTGTACTTAATGCTAAGAAAACCCAAGCAATGTTACTTGAATCTGCCCCTAAACTTAGGACATGTCAAACTCCTGTATTGGTGCAAGACTGCAGTGGAACACAAATAGAATGCGCTACATCTTTTAAGTACCTGGGAATTCTTCTGGACCAATCCCTGGACATCAGCCTAGACATACAATCTGCCTGCAAGGCAGTGAATGCTAAACTGGGGTTGCTTACAAGTCCAGTTTCATGTTGACTTCCTCTGCTAAACTTGCTATTGCCAGAGGCATATTACTCCCAGCCCTCACCTATGGCATGCTAACTTTTGCTGCCTCACACAAAACCATCCTTCATAAGTGGGATGTCACTTATAATAATATATGCCGATATGCCTCCTCGTCACCTCGGCTTAAGCACCACTGCCAACTGTACAGGGACCTGGGCTGGTTATCCCCATCAGCTTGATGTCAATACTCTCTTGGCTCCCTTATTGACTCTGTACTCAGAAACCAAACCTCTTCAGTGCTCACAACATTGCTGGTACCTCAAACCTCCTCCTATAAACTGTGATCAGTAGATAAATCCCTGCTGAATGTACCTAGATGTAAAACATCAAAAGGCTCTGTTGCTTTCAAACACTCTGCTCCTAAGCTTTGGAACACTCTCCCCCCAAGCACTTCGAATATCTAGATCCAATGACAGCTTTAAAAAGGAGCTACGCTTACATCTATCATTTGCTGATCTCTGCACTTGTTTTAATCCTCCCTAATCCACTCACCTGCCAGATGCTGCCAGGCCTAACTTTAACCTCCCTACCTCATAGCACTTCTTACCCTTACTATCTCCTTGAGAGCTAATCTACCCCAACTTCCCCCTCTTCCACACTTGAGTCTTGTTTCAGAGGCTGTGATAATGCATCCTGCCCAGTCAGGAATTTGTCCTTGCCTTGTTTCACTGCCTATTTGAATCTTCATTGGTACGTAACTAATCTGAACAATATTATTTTCTTTGCTGCTATGTTTGAGGTATCTCTTCCTAGACTGTGTGACTTTCTCTGCTAAGATTTCCTGTGAGATTTGCATTGATTTTATTGTCCTGGCTACATTCATTCATTACTACTAACTGTTTTGACCTATACTATTGTAATTTCATTGTACTCATGCTATGTACCTGTCTTTGATTGTTGTACTCTCCCGGGTCGTTCCTGAAAATAGTAATTTCATGGCTAGTGCACCTACCCAGTTAAAGAAAACTAAATAAATAAATAAAATGGGCAGACTAGGTGGTCGAGTCTGTACTTATCTGCCATCAAAATCTATGTTTCTATGCTGCAGTCTCCTGAAATATTTATCTGATTCTAAATCTGCTGGCTCAGATTGCATTGAGCCTAAGCTTCTCAGGATTGCTGTTCTTGAACTTACTTGCTTTGTAACCAGGTTAATTTATTCCTATCTACAGGTGCTGTGTCTGAGCCATGGAACTCCTCTCATACAGCTCCTGTGTTTAAGGAAAGTGAATCACAAACTCAACAGTAACTACAGGCCCATTGCCAAGTTCTTGTCCTGAACAAATTAATTAAAAAAAATGATTGCCTCACAACTCACCAGTTCTTTCTCCTCGTATGACATTCTATTTTGCATTAAGAATAAGTTCAGGAAAAGATACACCAGTAGTACTGCCCTCCTCACTCTCCCAAACAGCATTGCCACTTCCATGGATAGGGTCTGTCTTACTGACACAGTCTTTATAGCCCTTACAAAGGCCTCAATATGGTGGACCACTCATTGATCAGATCCAGAATTGCTAGCCTGGAAGTCTAACCCACTGAACAACCATGATTTAGTGGTAACCTTCCTAATAGATCTCAGAGGATCAGATTTTGGTCTTCCTTCTGAGTACCTGCCCCAACCATGGTAGGGGTTCCTCAAGGATTAATTTTAGGGCCTCATCTCTTTTCTCCACATATAACCTCAATAAATAATTGCCTGCCCCACTGTTTTTCCTTCCTATACACAGTCTGGTCCTCTACATTATCTGTCATGATACTGAAAGTATCAATTGGAATTTGTCCATTGACCTACAGTCTGTGCATAACTGGCTGATTGTTAACAAACTGTTTTTGAACATGATTAAAACAATCGATGCTTTTTGGGATCAGCCACTAAATGAAGACTTTGTATGTCTCCCCACTTGAAATAGCTTATCTTAATTGAACTTTAGTCCCAGCAGTCACCTCCTTCACCTACCTTGGTATCTCCTTTAACCCCTTGCTTGAATTCTTGCCTGTTGTAATGGGTGTCTGTAAAGCTGTTTATTTAGTGCTGGGCATTTCCTATAAAGTTGGTCATAACCTTACTCTCCAAGCTTGCCTAACCATTGCCTCAGAAATGCTGCCCGGCTAATATTACTGTTGTGCGTCTGTATTCTAGACTGCTTTGAAATCTACACTTCATAGGTGGGATGTCATTTATAAAAATATTTTCCCATGCCAGCCTGATGGAGCTGAGGGTTGATGTGCTGGATGCCACACCTCACGCCACACCAGGGATCCAGGTTCGGGAATGAGCCCGGGTCATTGGGGGTCGGCAGGGTGGAGAAAGTTGAGCATCTGTTGGACTGCTCTCTTTACCTGGGAGGGGTGTGCTGCTGTTGGTGTGCTGGTGGCCTCTGAAGTGGCTGGAGGTGATGCAGTGCTCCGAGCAGTCTGAAGGGACATGCTGAGGCCGGCGCAGGAAAGTGCATCGGCAATGTCACTCCTGTCCGCCAGCATCATTGCACCTCACAGTCAAGGGAACTGAACAGAAAAAAGAGCACTGGTCATAATGGCCATCTCCAAGGGGATCACGTGGGCTCCAAGAGTGCACAGTGAATACTGGATCCAGTCATGGTGGAGGGCTTGGGGGAGCTTGCTTCCACCTCACCATGGGGGCAAGCCATGGGAATTACAGCTGTGGGACCGAATGGGAGCTGGGGGTCCTTGGGATGTTGGTTGGAAGACCTGGGGATGCCAGGATGTGAGAAGGAGATGGGGCAGACTGGGACAGGGAGAAAAGGATTTACAAATATATATATATATATATATACTATATATATATATACCATTTGTACTAACATCCCACTGTCTTACCCTTCACTGCTCCTTATCCATGAGCTTGGTTGGCTTCTCCCATCATCCTATGTGACCACACATTTGGTGGCATCATTTTAGCACTCTGCAAAACCAGCAGTCCTTCTGCTATCCTTGTTCTCACTTTTCAAACCATCACAAAGTACATATTTCCTGAGGTCTGTAGATTGTGCCCTCTTGTCTGTCTCAGTATTAAGTACAAAGATAGGTGAAACTTTATTCGCTTCTGCTGCTCCAAGGTTATGGAACTTAGTCCTTTCTGAACTTCATCAATGCTTCTCTGTTCATGCATCATGACTATCTATTTAAGGTGGTAGACTGCTCTTGCCCTTAAGTTTTCTTGACTCCAACTTGTAGATAACTACTGTGACATTAGTACCTTTGTTTTAATGTATTCATGTAGCCCTTGTGAAATTTCAGATATTATATGTATTTTATGCAATTCCTGTTCCTGATTTTTTTGTTCTTTTACTGCTACAGTATTAGGCAATGTATTTTTTTTTATTAAATATATTTTATTGAGTTTCCATACCCAACATACAGGCATCACGAACAGACCAGGCGTACATTGCCAAGTGTGTACATACAAGACACGAGTTCTAACATCATAACAGTACAGCAATTGTCAAACAAAATTATATACTCAATGCCTATGTTCCCCCTGCTCCCTCCCAATCCCCCATCCCACCCTCCCCCAACACCCACCTCCCTCCTACACCACTGCCACAACAGGGAGTTTTTAGGTACATATTTGGGTATAGTTTAAGTATACTGTAATGAAAGGAAAAGTGAAATGAATGAAATTAAATTAAGAAGGGCACTTATTCTAGCAATTTGCTGTATTAGACTAAATTAACAGCAAATTGAAGTGAGGATCCCAAACTTGCTTATGTCTTTCCATTCTATGAGTAATCCCAGCAATAACACGTTCTGCTTGAATGATTTCTTTATACCATTCAGCATAAGTAGGTGTAAGTGATTCTACCCAGTGTCTGAGTAGTACTTTTTTGGTGCATGCAGAGATTAATGCCATATGAATTCTTTGAGGAGGCCTTGGAGGGTCATATAAGCTCCTAAAATGCAGACTTCAGGGGTGAATTTGTCAGAAAGGGGTAGTAACGGGTCAAGGCGGGATTTAATACAGTTCCAGAATGGGGGTACTTTAACACATGACCATAACATATGCAACAGATCCCCTGGGGATTGCAAACATTTGACACAGTGATTAGATGACACAGATCCCATCCGATATGACTTAGACGGGGTGTAATAAAAATTGTGGATAATCTGGAACTGCATATATCTATACCTGTCCCATTTGATGTATCTATATAGATGTTTCCAGATTCTTGACCACCATCTAGGGAAAGCAGAGGTTGGTAGAGAATGGTCCCACCAGTAAATTCTTTGTCCTTCTAACCCTGCAATCGTGGTTTGCAAAAACTTGTAATCATATGAAATTAAGTGAGCAGATGGAAGGGAGTTGAGGTATGGGGTCAGAGTAGATGATAAGGTCTTAGTCCACAACCCAGCTCCAAAATGCTGCAATAACATGTGGGAAACCTGTAAGTACTTAAATACATGGATAGAGGACCAATGAAAAAGAGGACAGGCCTCCTGAATTGGCATTAATTTATGATTGTTAACTAGTTCATCCACTCTCTCAACTCCCATGTTGGGCCAGATAAGGTTAGACTTGAGTGGTTTGCCGAAATTAGCAAATTGGGATTATTAAAGAGGGGTTGTGATATGTATTCATACCCTATAGTCTTAAGAAGGGTATTAAATTGGTGTTGCATGAACAGAAGGGAGCCTAGTGGGGAATCCTTTAGCTTATTTGGGAGATGCTTTCTAGTTGAAAAGAGGATGGCCTTCAGGTCCAAATCATGTGTGAGACATAAAGATGTCTCAATTTCCAACCAAAGAGGGAAATAAAGGGAATCGGAAGGGTAATCTGAAGGGAGTAGCCACTGCCTTATTCTAGTTAGGTGTATTGCCAAATGGTATAAATAACAATTAGGGGCTTGTAAGCCACCATCAATTTTCTGATGGGTGAGCTTACAGTAACTTCATCTTGATTTCTTTCCCACTCACAAAAAGAAGTTAATGATTTTTATGAACATGGGTGAACCAGGAGCTGGGCAAAGCCCAGTTGTACATTTGTAAAGTGTATAATATACAGGGTAAGATGTTCATTTTTAATATGTTCATTCAACCCCACAGAGAGAGGGGTAGCAGGGACCAATGTTTGATGTCATCTTCTATAGTTCCTACAGTGGTGTCGAGATTATGTTTTTTAATTATCTTGGGGGAGGAGTAAAGAAAAATACCCAAATATCTAAGTTTATAAGATCCCCACTGTAGGCTATCTTGAGTCTCTGGATGTACTGATTGAGAAGGAAGACTTCTGTTTTATTGAGGTTAAATTTGTAATTATAAATGCTACTAAACTGGGAAATTATTGTTAGTGCTGTCGGGAGAGACAGGGAAGGGGACGAGATATGCAATAGAATATCATCCGCATAAGCAGAAAGTTTAAATTCTGCGGCCCCTATTGTGATGCCCAAGATTGACAGGGAAGAGTTTAATTTTCTGATAAGAGGTTCTAGAAAAAGATTAAATAAGTAGGGTGAGAAGAGGCAGCCCTGACGAGTGCTCTGCCTTAAAGTAAAGGGAGTGGCGAGAACTCCATTGCATTAAACACTTGCTGAGGGGGAAAAGTAGAGTATTGTGATCCAGGTTATAAATTCCTGAGGGATACCATATTTGGGAAGTAAAAAGAATAAATATTCCCAAGAAACCCTGTCAAATGCTTTTTCTGCATCTAAGGAAACTAGGACAGCTAGAATGAGAGAATCCTTGGACACAGAAAATAGGTAGGCTAGCTTCCTAAGGTGATCAGATGAATGATGCCCCTTAACAAACCCTACCTGTTCAGCACTAATTAAGGAATCCAAGACCTGACCCAGTCTTGAGGCCAGAATCTTAGGTAAGATTTTAGGTCCTCATTGATAAGGGAGATGGGTCTGTAATTGTGTGCGATTAGCGGGTCTTTACCAGGATTGGGTAAGACTACTATAATGGCCTGAGTTAGAGAGGTGTCAGAGATACCGTTTTCATAGAAGTATTGGAAAGTAGTTAAAAGGATAGATGCCAATGTGTTTTTCAGTGCTTTGTAAAACTTAGGGGAAAATCCATCTGGACCTGGGGGTTTATCTAATGTAAGTGAGTCAATGGATTCCATTATTTCTTTTATTTCAATAGGGGCTTTTAAACTGGAAGACTGTGTGTCAGATAGTGTTGGGAGATTAATGTCCATAATAAAAGAAATAAACATTTGCTGAGAGAAAAAGAAATTAGTTGGGGTATACAAACATTTGTAAAAATCCTTAAATGCTTCACAGGTATCATTAGGCAAGGTAAGAAGGGTGCCTGTAGATGACTGAAGGGAAGTAATAATCCTATCAGAAGTCTGAGACCTGAGCCTAAGAGCTAAGAGTTTCCTGGCTCTTTCACCTTGGTCAAAGTAAGATATCCTAGATCTAAGAATGAAAAATTCAGCCTTTTCAGCCAGTAATTGGTTATATTGGGCTCGAAGGGACTCAACTCTTTCCCAGTCCTCTTGAGGAGATAGGACAGAAAGATTTGCTTCATCCATCGTGATCTGATCGAAAAGGGAGGAAAGGGCTTGTCCTTTCTGTTTTTTATGTTTCGCTGCTAGGAGTATTAATTCACCCCTTAAGGCACATTTTAATAAACATCATAGGATATCGGCTTTAGGCATGGATGGGGAATTATCTATCATGAAATTAGAAATGAAGGATTGTAAATGTTTTATATGGTTTTCGGATTTTAAAATTTGGTTATTAATACTCCAAAGCCTGTCTCATTGTATATTGGGTGTTAAATTGAAGTAATCAGAGTGGGAGAATGATTGATGAACAAGAGAGAGTGAAATGAATATTCTTTCTTACTTGGATAGCTAATTCTCCAGGGGTCCACCAAACCTACTGAATGCATTAATTCCAGATGGGCCTGTTGACCTGAGGATAAGGATAATCTAGATGGGCCCATTCTGTCAAGGTAATTTGATAAGACCTGGTTCTGGTTCCCTTCCAGTACTATTGGGATAGTGGAACAGGGTGCCAATATAGACATAAGACCTATAAAAAATGTTGGATCATTGTAGTTGGGGCCATAAATAGAGCCAAGGATAACCTCAGAGTGACCTAGAATAGCCCTTAATATTTTATAATGGCATTCTGAGTCTGAAATTACTTGTAACAAATGGAATGAGATATTGCGGGCAATTAGAATGGCAGTTCCCATTTTGCAAGAATTGAAGCCTGAGTCAAACACTTGCCCCACCCAGAGCCTACGCAGGTAGTGCAACTGGATGGGTAACAAGTGCATCTCCTGTAAAAAGACCACTTCAGCTTGTATACTGTGCAGGTGAATCAATACTCTCATTCATTTGGCCAGGGTTTGTGCCCCTTTGATGTTCCATGAACAAAAGTGGTAACCAGACATAATAGCTATGTAACTGAGAAGCTGAGTTTTAAATATATAAAGTCAAAGAAACCTATAGATAAAACAAAAGCCTTGGTCCCATTAATTGTGGCAGTGCCCCTCCCCCTTAAAATCTTTGAATCCATCCAATCCCTCCCTAATCCACCCCATCCCAAAAAGAAATACCCTACAACATATAACCTTGAGCCCCACATGGCCAAATTAAGAGGATCTAGTACTGACTAACAAAGAAGGGATCACAGATCTCCAGGTAGAAGGTCACCTGGGGGCCAGTGACCATCACATGGTATGGTTCAATTTGGCTACTACATCTAAATCATCCCATTCCAAGGCAAAAATATGGGACTTCAGAGGAGCTGACTTTGATAAGATGGCCAACAGAGTTAAGCTAGCCCTGGCAAAAGAAACACAGGTGAGGGGTACAGGCAAAGTGGCAGCATTAAGGATGCAATACTTGAGCAACATCCCATTGTGTTAGACAGAAAAGGAAGTGCAAAAGAAGAAGGAAACCACTTTGGTTCTCAAATACAGTAGCAAAAAGGTCAGAGCCAAAAGGCTGGCCTTCAGGAAATATAAGGAACACAGCGGATGAAGATAGGGAGGCATACCAAACTGCCCTAAGGGAAGCAGGTAAGGCAGTAAGGCAGGCAAAGTCCCAAACTGAGGAAACACTAGCACGAACAGTAAAAGAAGGTGACAAGACTTTCTGTAGATACATTAGTGAAAGGAGAAAGTCCAGAGGGGTATTGCTAAGTTTAATGGAGAAAAGGGAGCATGTGAGGAGGAGGACCCTGTAAAGGCATCTATCCAAATAGATACTTTTGCTCAGTATTTACTGAAGAGAAGGTAGGCAGGGCCCACAGCTCAGCATCATGGACACAGGGGAGGGAGGTGAGAACTACCCTTCACAAAAGAAAGGGTCCTACAAGAGCTTGCTAAGCTCAGGGTGGATAAGGCAATGGGACCTGATGGCATACATCCCAGGGTACTTAAGGAGCTAAAGGAGGAACTAGCAGAGCCATTAGCAGAATTGTTTAGTGAGTCTCTGAGCACAGGAGAGGTCCCAGAAGACTGGAGAAGGGCTCATGTGATCCCGCTCCACAAGAGTGGTAGCAGGGAGGAGGCGGGAAACTACAGACCGGTCAGTCTTACCTCAGTAGTGGGCAAGATTATGGAGGCACTCCTTAAGGAAAGGATAGTGCAACACCTGGAACCATAGGGCACAGGATCCAAGACAGCATGGGTTACTAAGGAAGGTCTGTCAAAACTAATCTCAGATTTCTTTGACTGGGTAACCAGAGTGGTGGACTGGGGGGAGCAGTTAATGTTGCCTACCTTGACTTCAGCAAAGCTTTTGACACTGTTCCACATAGAAGATTGATAAATAAGCTGGGTAGGCTCGTGGGTCAGAAGTTGGTCAACTGGGTGGCAAACTGGTTGACGGGCAGAAAACAGAGAGTGGTGGTAAATGGTATACAGTCAGAAGAGATGCAAGTCACAAGTGGGGTACCTCAGGGATCAGTCCTGTGGGCCAGTCCTCTTCAACATCTTCATTAGTGACCTTGCAGATGGACTAGAGGGTAAGGCTTGTCTGTTTGCAGATGACACCAAGATCTGCAACAGAGTAGATGATCCAGATGGGGTGGGCAGAATGAGAAGAGATCTGGATAAACTAGCAGAATGGTCAGAAGAGTGGCAACTTGATTTAATGCAAAGAAGTGCAAAATCATGCACATAGGGAAGAGAAACCCTGAAGCCACCTATAGGTTGGGAGGAGTTGCTAGCGTCACAAAGGAAGAAAGAGACTTGGGCATCATCATCACTGATGACCTAAAATCATCAAGCAGACCTCTAAAGCAGTAGACAAGGCTAGGGGGTTAGGGTGTATTAGTAGGGTATCACAAGTCGTAAGAGGGAGGTAATAATCCCTCTGTACAAGACACTGGTTAGCCTCATCTGGAGTACTGCGGCAGTATTGGAGGCCACACCTTCTCAAGGACATTAACCAAATTGAGGCAGTCCAGAGAAGGCAACCAAAATGGTGCAGGGACTGCATCAGAAGACATATGAGGACAGATTAACGGAGCTCAATATGTATACCCTTGAGCAAAAGGAGAAGAGAGGTGATATGATCGAGGCATTCAAACACCTTAAGGGCATTAACAAGGTGAAAGAGTCTAACATGTTTAAATATAAGAAAATAGCAGGACAAGAGGACACAGCATGAGATTAGAGGAGGCCATTAAGGGGAAATGTGAGGAAATCTTTTTCACAGAAAGGTGGTGGATGCATGGAATGGCTTACCACAAGAAGTGGTGGCTATGAATACAGTGCAGGGCTTCAAACAGGCATGGGATAGGCATAAGGGAGCAATACAAATGACTATGAATAGATAGGCCACTGACAGAGCAAAGGCCTATGGCACATTTGTAAGGTAGAAAAAGAAATGGGCAGACTGGATGGGCCTTGCGGTCCTTATCTGCCGTCAACTTCTATGTTTCTATGTTTCTATGATCTATAGCATAAGCCCCAAGCAAATGATTGTGGAGGCTCAATCCCCTTTTGCCAAGACATGACTGTTTAACCCAAGGGAACATATCCCAGCTCATCCCCTCAACCTTCCCCCGAAAAAAACATTAAGTTGAACACGTTGTGAATACTCAGCTCTAATGGGATTAGTCCTCTACATATAGTCCATGTTTCAAACCAGAACATAAGAATGTGGTAACCAGCAGTGATCCAAGGCATCAACTATATTATGTGCTGGGATTTAAAAACTAATATGCAACATCTGAACTGCAAACTATATATATATATATATATATATATATATATATATATATATATATATATATATATATATATATATACAGTATGTATTCCTGGAAATATTATCCAAGCAGTAGAATAATAAAAAAATAATAATAAACTTTTTCTCTCCTTCCCCCATCTGCTTTAATGTAGCCAACTAATCAATTTAAATACTGTACTTTCTCCAGGATAAGGCTAACTCAAATAGGTTTAATGGAAAATGAGGGATCGTATGTTAATCCAAAAACCAAAAAAAAATTAGTCAGGCCCTTGCATGCCCAATTTACGTGGTAATATTCAGTAATAGAGAAATAGGGGAAGGGAGATAATCATCAAAATAAAAAAATAAATAAAGGGAAAGGAGGATTAGCATTGTAAACAAATATAGGCCAAGAACTTGGCTGAGACAGTATCGATCTCTAACTGTAGCCTGATGTGAGGTCACTCTTCCGAGCGATTTACTTGTATGATGATGCACAGATTCGATTAGTTCCATAGCTCGCACGTTTGAGAGGGAAGAAAAAATAAACAGTTGGGCTGCAGAGAGTGTGGCAAAATAAAGGCAGCCCTCCAAGATCTAATCACCATACCCCGAAGGGAGAGTAGATTAAAGAGTTTTTTTTTTTCCTGAATGGATACAATCCTCAGGTAGATTGAAAGGGAGAAGATCCTTGAAGTTTAAGTCCTATTCTCCATCTGGTAGTGCGTAAATGATCCCAGGAAACAGCACCCGCACAAAGTAAAGGACAGGTAAAGGACTGCAAAGTTGTCAAATGGAATGGGGAAATGAGATAGTTTCCAGTCTACCCCAAAATCTTCCTGTAGGATGTGTGAGCACCACTTGAGTTTACCAAGCCCATATAAGATCAACGGTGGGCAAACAGATCAGGGCACATAAGGGGTAATTTCTCTGCTGCCTACTTTGCATCTTCAAAGCTTTTCCAGCTGCCGTGGTACTAGACCAGCAATTTAGCTGGATAGTTCATCTGGAAATGAATTCTAACGGCAATTAATTTTGTGATAGAGTTGTGGTACTCAGCACGTTTCTGTCCAGTAATGACTGGCAGGTCTTGAGAAAACCTAAGCTGGGCATCTTCCCATTGTACCTCCTCCAGCTCCTTGGTTTTTGCCAGGATATGCTGTTGAGCTATGTAACTTAGGAAGCAGATAATAAATGGCCTAGGTTTAGTGCTGGAAGTGGGGTTGTGGCTTCAGCGAGCTGTGAGCCTGTTCAACCTGGTACGTTGTAGTGTGTGGTGGAGGGTCCACTGTCTTCACCAGGAGCATTTGAGTAAATTGAACAGTGGTGGATCCTTCTGCTTCTTCCGGTAAGCCTAAAATCACAATATTGTTCCTCCTATTTCTCCCCTCAAGGTCTTCCAGCTTACTTTCCATTTTATTTAATCTCTGCCTTAATGCTACAACCTCTGGTTCCACCCTGGTCTGCCAAGTTTCTAACAAGGATGTAGAGCTGAGACGGGCTGAGATGTCTGAGTTTTTCTTATTGGTTTCTTTTAAGGCAGTTTGAATATTTTTCAAATCCAAAGCAAATTCTTTAAAGACATCCTTAATGGTGGCCATTTCAGATAGAAATTTGTCCTCAGACAGAGGAATAGAACTACTAGTCGAGGATGTCATTCTGCTGGAAGTTGCAGCTTGTATCTTGGATCTTTTGGCAGTTTTGTCTGGCTTTTGGGGAGGCATTTGGACTGGGAGGGCCTGACGCATTTCTGTGTCCTTATCTACACTCATTTAGAATTTAGCATTTCCTTCTCTTGCTTAATTGTTGCTCTCTTTGATTATTTGGTCTTATTAGCAGCAATAAGTTAGTTACTGTCAGTCGAAAAGTTGTTGTTTTTGGAGGGTCAGGAGGAGAGCCGAACTAAGGAGTGCCTGCTCAGGCTGAAGACATCACGTGATTTTCCATTAGGCAATCCATTAGGCAATGTATTGACTGTACGTATCTTCTTGCACTCATTGTATATTGTGATACCATGCTGTCATTTTGTCTGTAATATCCCAGGTTGTACCTGAAAATAGGTATTTGATTGACTAGCGACATTAGCTGTTAAACATAAACTAAATTAAAAAATAATACACTGTAAATCACTACACCCAAGAACTCCAACAGTTACAACTGCACCACATACTGGCCAAAGCATAAATAATAGCACTTTTTAACAAGGACACTAACACATTACAAGCTAATTAAAATCTTGAAAAAAAAATGCTGTTTTCAATTTTTATTTAATTAAAAGAAATGTTCAGTTGCATACAATGACTGCAGTAATATACTCCAGGCCATGTGATATGATCGAATAGTACCACCTCAAGGATGCATAAGGCACTCAACATGGATTCACATGTCCCATCCATTATACACCTGAGATATGGTGAAATCCCACTGTATATCTTAACCTGTCGTGTATTACTGGTTAATTTTAAAACAATGACTGGACATTGAGCAATCTGATTGGCTGACAGCATTCTAATAGAGTTATAGTAATGGTCAGAAACCCTCTTAACAATAAAACAGAAATTAACCTTTAAAAATCTCATTAAGCAAAATAAAGTTTAGCTTTATAATGCTGTTGAGCCAGCTTTAGTACACTCCGCCAGGACACAACAGTTTTGTACTGCTAAGTGGACTGTGAACTTAAGCAGTCAAAACAGTTTTCATTCAGCTTCATCTCCTGTGTTCCAGGTTACTGATGTTGCTTACACTCTCCTCTTCTGTTGGTCCTTAACTGCACTGATTTGACATCCGCCTCCACATTTGGTCTCACTGTACTCAACATGAGCACAACATAGGTTTTATTTAACCTTTGTTCAAGGATGTGTTTTTTAATCACTGTGGAGCGGTGGTGGGGGAGTGCTGTTACTGAGACCACTGCCACCAATTTTCAAATTCCATTTAGCAGGAGGAGGATACTATAACTACAAATTGACTTGACAGAGATGTCAGTCCTCTGTTCTGCTCCTGTCTCTTCAGCTTGAACACAAATGGCAGTGAGCCTCTGCCAAATCATCCCGAAGACAGTGGTGATGGTGAAGGGAAAGAGGAATTTGCTAAAAAATGAGTGGCTGCTAACATCTTCCATACTGCTTCTGTCTCTTGTGACATGGTAGCAAATCTCTGCAGTGTTGGCTCTAGTTGCCAGAAATAATTACAATTTTGATTAAACTTCATATTTATTTAATTTGCTTTTTTTCAGCCAGCACCTCTTTTATTTTAGTCATTTAACCATTTTAGCCATTTTTTTAAAGGATACACACTAACATTGCATAGAAAGTATTAATCAACACAATGGCTAACTTGAAATGTTTGTTCTTCTATCAGGCAAAATAACATCAGTGAAGACTGAACATAAATGGAATTTGAAAAATGTGGCCTCTGTTCATCAATGTACATAGCTTGATATGCACAGTGTAACTGCCTGTGGAGGGCTGTACCCATAAATCAATTCACATGTGCAGCCTAAGTGGGATGAATAGTCAGGGGACGCCTCCTGCAAAAACATGGCATGTGCACACCCTGGGGAAGCTCTGTGTGTGGACGTGTTGGATGGCCACACTCTGCCCGACTGGCATAATGCATATGTACACTGCAGTTTTCACTAAAAAAGAGCAAACACGCTGTGGAACATTTTGCCAGGAAGACCATTACAATAACCATGGAGAATGGCCCCAACAGCTGCCATCCCACAGGGAGATAACTGAATGTACACTGCAGCCATTCTTGCCCCCCCCCATGGTTCACACATGCCACAAAGGTAATAACCCCTGTGAGATTGTGCCACATTTGACATTCCCTGCAGGAATGCCTGGAAGGGTACAGTACATGATGTAGCTGCTACGGACAATCTCCATACCACATAATGTGGAGCATCACTGATGCAGATCAAGTGTCTTCGGTGACAATTGGTGTGACCTGGTGTGCATAGCTGTGGGCCATGGATGTATCATTGGCATCCAGTGGACCAGGAAATGAGTCCAACACCCCACATGCATACTGTGTGGGCCAGGGCACATCATACCTCCCCCAAAGCACCATGCAGCAACAATGCCATACTGCACCATACATAGTGAAGGTAAGACACAATGGTACCAACTCAGGGCCCTGTTGTCCCACCACCTGGCATCCCCACCTGGCACCCCCACCCCTTGACACCAGACATAAGAAATATCCCCTTCTCCCCACTGCTCACTTCTCCAAAAGGTGGTGCACCTATATTGGGATACCCTTGGGGCCTGGCCAACCCTGCACCCACAGAATAAATCAGATGACACAGTAGACTTCAGAATATTACAATATTTATATGTTATCAAAAGGCACCAGCAGGGCTGTGCCTACAGCAAAACACAAATGAAAGTGCAGTAGTACTCTTGCAAACATGGCAAAGGTATGAATGTCTAATGGCACAACAGGGAGGTGTTCATAAGTGTCCATCTAGGGGTATAGCAGAAACAAATGTCAAGAACTTTGGCCATGGGCACTCTTGCAAACATTGGCCCTCATAAAAGTGTTTGGGAAATCTGAATGTGTTGTGTATGTCACTAATGAGGTAAGCCACCTCAGATGGAGTGCTTTGGTCCCCTGGCAGCAGGCTAGAAATAGCATCAGGGGTCCAGCTCTGTGCAGGGCTGCTGAATGACACCATGGCATACACTGCATACTCAGTTATGTTGCCCTCTATGTCCTGAAACACTAATAGTGTTTCATTATTGTCAGCCCCTCACAGATCATGTCCATGAGGGAACTGTCATGCACCCAGGCCTCCGGGAGATGTGGCAGTGCAGTGTCCTTCCCAGTCCATGTTTTGCATGGATCTTTTCCAAGGCCACCTTGTACACACAATCCTCTTGGTTCTTTGCAACCTCATCTCAGAGCACCTCTGGGGTGTAGGAACAAGTGTGTGTGTGGGCTACTCCACATTTACCCAATGGTGCATGTATATCTCTGGCTGTGGCCACTCAGGTATCCGTTATACATGACCCCATGAGGCCTGTCTTTGGTGAGCCACTGTCCCTCATGGCACTGGAGGATGTGGGGAGTGTCTTTTTTTTGAGCCCCCTGTAGCCATTACTGTCACTGTTTCTGTAGTGCTATATCTTCCTGCACTCGATGCACCACGTTTCATGGCCAATGGTTGTCTAGATGGCCCTGCAGGAGGTGGTACCACTGAGGCAGTCCCAGCAACCATGGGGTGTGCTATCACTGCTGAGGGTTGCAGGGTCACCTGCGTGCCTGTATGGGCTTCATGCTGCTGTTGTCCCAGGGAGGCAGGCCCCATTGCTGCACCACTCCATGGCAGTAGCCACTCCTCCAGCTCCACTCAGTGGATCCCAGTTCTACTGTCACAAATGACTTCCACACCTCTATCGGTGCTCTGAGATATGGCTATCAGAAGTGTGGGTGGAAGTAGTTGCAACAGTCCCTCTGTCATGTGGAGAAGCCCAGTCCCCTGTCTTCTCTTTATACCCTAATGAGATCCACCCATTACTCCCTTTTTTTCCTTCAGCATTGCCCCGGAAGGTTCACAAAATTTCTTGCATCATTGTAGTTTTTTGACATCGGGGCCCCTGTGGCAACACACATGGCAGCAGTCCTGCACCTCTCGGGCAGGGTCCGTGCTTGTCTCTCTCCTCAGCAGCCATTCCAGTATACTTAGTGGTATCACCACTTCATGTTGGTCTCCACATTTGGCCATTCCAACCCTGTGAATGGGGCATACAGATTAGTGTCTTTCTCATTGTATACTGTATGTTGCCTTACTATACCTACACAGCGTCTTCCCCTATGCTTTACTGGTAGCCAGACAAGACTGCTGTTGCAGTGCATCATCATGCATATCTTTCTGTTAGGGAATGTACCCTTTCTATTGTTCAGTATACTCTGCATCTGTAACAATCACACAGGAGTGTGGTGTACATATTTATGGAACACTTACAAACAGAGGTGAGAAAGAAATAAGTGCCTCAGTTGGGACTTGAATCCAGGCCACTTGGAAAACTGTTACAATTGCGCTAATCAGCAGTGCCACTGAGACAACTGGAACCTGGGCTGTCCCCAAGCACATTACTCTTTCTCAAATGCACAACCCATACTCTGCATCTGTCTCTTACAGCCCGTTGGGGTGCATATCCTGTCTTCCTTATCTCCAGGTCACCTCTGTGTAGCACGCCAGGTGCAGAGCATATCCTAGTCCTTGCTGCCTCCCACCCCCATACAGTGCAGCCACTTCACCAGACATGATACAACAGGCCTTATTTCTTACTAAGAGTTCAAAACTGACAGTTGCACTCAAATGGGAGCTTGCAGACAGAGAAGACCACATACCATTTCTGTTGCTGAAGAAGTAGCTTTATTGCCTGCTGGCAAACTGTTACATCATTGTTATCTTTCAAAGCCAAACAAAACAATACAGTGCAGATTAGTGCATATGTCAGTCACAAAGAGGTCATGTACCCCAGCACTTTGCTGTAAGGTTTTGTCAAGGGGCTCTGCCCCACTCTATCAAACAACACTATCCAGTATTACAAGATGTGAACATGCACCAGTTCTGTAGGGATTACACATCCATGTTAACCTGCTACATAAAATGGATAAGAGAAAATTGTTACTGTGCTTGAAAGCAGTAGTGCACACAAACAGGCCAGAGTATTTGAACCTTTGTTTTTTTACTATAAATGATTCCAGGCATTTTCCAGTTGTATTCAGTGATAAAATATGTCAGTTCAATTACAATCTGAATATTTTTATAAATGTTTTAATTTAGTTTTTTGTCAAGAACAAAAAATGGCTGTGACATTTGGCTTAGAATTAGCACCTGCAAGGGCTTATGAAAAATAAAGAAAACTTCATTGCACAACATAGGAATTACCTAAAAAAGCAGATTTGACAGATATGCTGATACTTTTATTAATTGTAGTTTAACCTAGTTTTTGGAAAAAAACATTTTTGTTGCACTGCTGCTTGAAGGAACCATTAGTACATAATGACACAACACCTTCATTTCACACAAACAGTACACTGGATTTACTTTCACTTTCAAAGGCAAAAAGGCATGTTTTCATTAATACTTCCTTTTCTGTCCTTTACTTTGAAATATAGTACCTATTTCATGGGCAGAATAACCCACTTCAGGGCATGTGCTGTGCTATTTTAATGTGCTTTCTGACTGGTTACTGAAAGCACTTTCTATGCCTCATGATTCACGAGAAACTGTGCAAGCATTAATTTAGAACAAGGACAATCCAAGCCCTGTCGTGAGTAACTGTTTCTTATACTGCTGCCTGTACAGCCTTACTGCCACTCTGTCAGACACATTGTCTAGCAATACAGGCTAGATCCAGAGCCAGTAATGCAGGCATTTCAGATCTGTGTTAACCTGCTGTAACACTTATTGTGTCAACCCTGCCCCCACTCTGTTAAAGACACTGTTCAAGAATGAAGGCCTGATCAAGTACCAGTAATGCAGGGGTTACACATCCATATTATCTTGTATTGTAACACGGCTCAGTCTCGCCCTCTGTAATGCAGAGCCAGGATTCGCTGAATGGCCTCAGCTGACTGAAACCAAGCGGGTATTAAACCACAGGTAACGCCAGCTCGGTCAGTACCAGCTGTGGCCATGGAGGCACCAGAGAGTAGCCGCCCGCCCCGTCACCACCGCGAGCCCCCACCGGCGGCACTGCAGAGCCGCATAGTAGCTGTAGTGGTAGCACCAGGTTACTGTCCCTTGACTAACTCGATCTAGCCAGAAGAATGTCCCATGTTGTTCAGTGCGACATTGCTGAATTGGGCACAGTGTTCATGCTGGTGGTAGTTTTCCTCATTACAGCATATTGCAAAGGTAGCTGCCTGTGTTAGGCTAAATGGTGGTTGCCGACTCAATCAGTTGTAATTAGCGGCGGTCATGGGCTGGGGACAGGGCAAGGTTTGGTGGTTGCAGACGAGTGCTGGAATTGGGGGCATTTTGGACATTCAGGTGTGCCGTTCAAGTGCTGAGCAGTTCTCGCTGTGCATTTTCGACTGTGCTTTGTACTTTGCACTTAAATTTACCATTTCTCCCCAAAGCTACAGTGCTGTTCCTTGTCAAGTTAGAGCTATTTCTGGACATGTAAACCTGTGTGTTACAACTGAGCATGTAGTGTACTCAATTATGAAACTGTTTCTACGTTAAGAAAGTGCTGCACTTTCTGGCTATTTGCTGGAGAAACATGAGTGAGAGACGCAAGAGTAAACACAATAGCAAATGGACAAGTGGGTTGCCGTCCAGTTTATCTCCCGCCTCCGTGGTACCCGCCGAGATGATGCGATCAACATAGGCTCGTCGTTGCCCTGGCGAGCCTATGTACAACGTAATCACCTTCACATCGGGCTCTGCCGTGATTAATGCCTGCTGGCAGTTGACCGGCCGCGCCTCGGCACCAACCTCTAGCCGGCATTAATCCATCGGCAGAGCCCTCCTCTGGTGGTGATTAATGCTTACTTATACAATGGCAAGAAAGAATCCTGGATTCTGATTGGTCAGTGTGTGCCTGAGACAGTGATGATATTACAGTATAACATCACTATCACTGATTAGCATTAGCATTGCTTGCTTCCATAATTGAGCAGCAGCCTTACCTTTTTTTCCTCTTCTCTTAAGAAACTCACTAAAAATCTACTAAAAGCATTTTAAATGTTTTTTTTAATTTTGTATAACAATGAGACATTGTATAATAGCAATAAGGCATGACAGGGTGTGTGTTATCATGTAATAACGTCACTCCTGGGGTGGTGGAAGCACTAGCTTCACATCGTGGTTCAAACCTCCCCAGGAGTGACGTTATTACATGATAACTACACACCCTGTCATGCCTTATTGTTTAAGTAACACTCATTGCGCAGCTGAGCCCCCCACCCTATCTGACCTACTTCCAACAATACAAGCCCTGACTCTGTACCAAGTACCAGTAATGCAGGGTTATACAGATCCATGAAAACCTGCTGTAACATCCTCTGTAGTTCAGGTCATTTTTATTTAATAGTGAGCCAGAGACTATCACTATATAAAACACAAGTAAAAAGTCCAAGCAACACTAATGCTTTGACATAAGCATGATAAAATAACGATAATTAAGATGACACAGCAATGCATAAATCAAGAATAAGAATAAAGCAGACCAGGTAGAACCAAGTTACCATTAAACGGATTGACAATGTCACAGTAAAATCTAAGGTTACTTATTTCTTCATTTATATTCTCCAGCAACTCTGACAGCAAATTATACTAGTGCATGTAAACCCAACTCCTTAATATTGGAAAAAAATCCACTTAATTGTATCCATATCTGAAGCAAATATACTATTCCAAATAACAGGTTAAACCCCCACTGTACAGTTTAGCTCCCAATCAGACACTCTATACAACAATACAACAGTGACCCAGTAACAGTATCGCATGGGTTACAGATCCATATTAACCTGCTATAATAACTGGTCAGAAATTTTTTTCTAAAGCTGAGCAAGTTGGTATTCGTCGTAATAACCAGTGGGTTATTACAGGAATATGCACTCCATCTGTCAAACTCAAGCGCTTCCTGATTTGTTCTTGTATTCTGTGTGGTCAGGTAGAACACATCATCAAACATGATGACTCCAAATCTCCATTAGCGAGCAGCCAGCAAACACAACACTGCTCACCTTTGCAAAACTCTGTTTTTATCTATCTGGCTGATCCTGCCTTTAAATTAAATAAATAAATAAAAATACCTGGTTTATACTCTGCATTACCACCTTCATAAAATGCAGAGTGCGATCAGGAACAGGAAGACTTCCAACTGTAAGTATTATCCCAATCCCAATTTAAACATTAACTTAAAATAAAGTAATGAATGAAGGAATAAAAAAAGCAAAATAAAATTATGATGCCAAAAGAGGGGGAAGGCAGACTGTGTGTGTGTGTGTTTGTGTGTGTGAGACAGGACTCAGGATGGAAAAAAATTGCTGACCAGATATTATATAAAATAAAAGAGGTGGTAGTGTCTGAAACTCAAATGTAATGCACACCCTCGATGTGGGATGCTTTAATACACACCCTGGGTGTGCATTAAATGTTCATATCACAGATACCCCCATCCTTTATTCTTTATATAACACTAACTATACAGTCCTGCCTCCACTCTATCAGACACACAGTCCAACAATGCAGGCCTGATGCAGCACCAGTAATGCAAGGATTACAGAATCATGTTAACCTGTTCTAACACTCACAGTTCAGCATTTTCTCCACTCTGTCAGACACACTGTGCAGCAGTACAGGCTTGACCCAGTACCAGAACTGCAGAGGTTACAGATCCATGTTAACCTGTTGTACACCCACTGTACAACCCCACCTCCACTCTATCAGACAAACAGTTCAACAAAACAGTACTGACCCAGTACCAGACATACAGAGGTTACAGATTCATGTTAGTATTATGACCCAGTACCTGTGATACAGCTTTAAGACTCACTGAACAGCCCAGTCCCTACTTTGTAAGAAAGGCCTATCCCAGTACCATTAGGGCTAGGTGAAATGTATCTTTTGCCCAGCATATTTTGGTGAAATTCTATTTTGCTTACATAAAATGTTGCAGAATTTCCATAAAAATGTCATGAAATTTCACCAAAATTTTGATTTCTGTTATTTCCTTCTAATTTAAAAAAATGGATGTCCAAATGGTACTAAAGCTGGTATGATGACATTACTATTGGCCATACAGAACCATACCAAGTTGTAGATTTCTGTCTGCAAAGGTGACTGAGTTATAGTCCTCCCAATGTTCAAAATTTTCAAAATTACATTTTGCAGTCATATAAACTAAATATATTTAAAAAGTGCACCACAGTTGGCGCAATGACTCCACCAAGATCCGTACAGAAGTGTATCAAGTTTTAGATCTCTGTCTTTAAAGGCAATTGAGTTATAAGCCTCAAAACTTCTGGAAATGTTAAAATTACATTTTATAATTATGTAAACCGCAGAATTTTGAGTCCCCATAATTTTAAAACTAGAGAAGAGAATATCACCAATATTGTTAAGTTCATTGACCCACAATGTTAGGCTTTGAAGCCACTCCCATGGCCCAAAAACAGGGCATTGCACTGCCATGCCGATGACTCAGGTCCTGATGTGAACCCAGGAAGTCACAGTGGGAGGTAGGCGATGGCTGAGGCAGCTGCTGCTCAGCAGTTCATCTCATTGAGCGAGGGTTGGTGGCAGGTTCCTCTGCCACCCTCACACAGCTACAGCTTCCCCTGTGGCAGGAGTAAACTCACTGCCCAGCTGAAGGAGTTGCTGTTATGGGCCAGAAAAGAACCAAACAGCAACTCCTTCAGCTGGGCAGTGAGTTTACTCCTGCCACAGGGGAAGCTGTGGCTGTGTGAGGCTAGCAGAGGAACCAGGGGAGATGGGAAGGGAAAAATGTTGGAGAAAAACCTGGTAGCCAACTGAATATAGGCTGGTTCAGCCTGATCAGGGTATATCCCTGTGAACAGGGTATATCCCTGACAAAGGGTCTGCCAGCCAGGCAAAAAAACAATATGTTATAAAGAAGAGGCTGTGTGTGTGTCATATATGTAATCTATATCTCAAAGGATGGCAAAGTTATAAGCAGCCAAAGATTTCAAGATAACATCAGTAAAGAAAGTTGAACTTCATGAGCTTTTGTGATAAAGCGCTATGAGTGAAACATTGAGGTTTTGTGGCTGCACAAAGTGAACTCTCTTGAGAATTTGAATGAAACTGAAGTAAATGTATTCAGTATGAAAAAAACGGCAATATCAACCTGAACGATGTGCTTTATGCTATTTATATGGACCACAGAGTGTAGCTGAGCTCCAAAAACCTACAGCTTCTTTTTTATCCTACACCTATTTGCCCTTGTTGTCACTTGTACCACCGAATGGCAGTAACTGGGTTCATTTGGACTGTGTGAAGTCTTAGCCAGACATGTGCACATCCCTCACACCTGTAGTGTGAACTTTTCCTCATTAGTTTTGGGGAGTTGCAGATCCCTTAACCCACTTTAGCATTCACCATGCAGCCCTGCCCCCGCTGCATCAGAAACATTGCTCAGTACAGGCCCTGGTCCTACACCAATAGTGCTGTGCTTACAGATTCTTGTTAACCTGCTGTATCACTCACCATACAGCATTACCCCCGCTCTGTGAGACACTCCATCCAACATTTAAGGACTAAGCCAGTACAATTAATGCAAGGATTACATAGCCGTGTTAACCTGCTGTATAACTCAGTGTACAGCCCTGCCACCATATGCTCACAAACAGTGTCCAACAATACGGCCCTCACCCAGTACCAGTAATTCAGGGGCTAAGGTCTGTGGCAACTGTTGTAACACTCACTAATAGAGCCCTGAACCCACACTGTCAGGCACCATGCAGTATTATATTTATTTGAAAACTGATAACCGGAAAGGCAAGCAAAGCCATGGCTGATTTCCAGGTGCAACCTGGGGGAAGAGGGGAAGGGAAGAACCTTATAAAACTACAGCAAATCATAGACTATGGTTACAATGATAATATACAAATGTGCAATAATAGACAGGGCCCTTACCATGTACCAGGAATGCAGGGTTACAGATCCTTGCTAAATTATTAATTTAATATTTGGTTAGTAACAATAGATAGGCCTGTGAAACAGTGTCTAAAATGTATGGGATGTGCTGAGATGTTACAAAAAAATACAAATAAAATCATAATGCAGTAGGTACTTGTTATCTTGCACTAACACTCTGCTGATACAGCCCATCTCACACTGTATCAGAGGCACTGTACAACAATAGCGGGCTGATCCAGTATTAATCATGCGCGAGTAACAGATTCCTGTTAACCAGCAGTAACACTTACCATAAGCCCTGCCCTCACTTTATCAAACAAACTGTCCAACAATACAGTCTGGATCCAGTACAACCAAAATAAACTTTCAATATATGTGTTTATTTGTTCCACACCAAGTCATTAAAACATGTTCATATATACAATAACAACAAACATTACTAACAAAATATAAAAAATGTTTGCAGCAATATTATTCCTATATACCCATAAAAAACCTACAGTAAAGTGCATCTACTTCAGTCTCCACATATAGCTGAAGAATGAGTAGGATGTGAAGTACTTAAATTATCTTGGAATACAGGATGCAATCTGGAAGTGAAAGGGTCTGGCTATTTATTATTTATTTATTTATTTATTTTATTTATTTGTGAAAGTTGGATTTACAACCTTTGAGTCATGGACTCATTTACAAAGGCACCTCATCGCAGGGAGGGTAGACATGGTTACAGTGTGAGATACAACAGTGGTAACATACAAGTGCAATACAGTTAACAGAAGAACACAATATAACAGTGGTTTACAGAATAAAGTTACATGCAGTAAATAGCAATTGTATAAAGTATAACAGTAGTAGAAGTCACAACCCTGGTCATACCAGGGAAATACCTATGTGGAAGGGTGCGGGGGGACAGGGCTGAGGAAAAGAAAAAAAAAGGGGGGGCAGTCTAACAGACATTGTTAAGACTATGGGCCAGAAATGGCTACTACACTGCCCATTACCTAAGGGAACCAGTAATCTCAATATCTGAGAAAGTACCCACCTCTGGGTAATAAAAGTATATTTCTGCTCTAATAAATCTCATACATTCGGGGGATCTAAATAAATACATTTATCCAACAGACACAGAACATCCTGCATGTAAGGCATTGCCGATGTGTGCATCTAGAGTTAATCCAGAAGCAAATGATTTGATACCTTTTAATGGACCAACATAGATGTAACAACAAGAACAAAGTGCTCTAGCTTTAGGACCAACCACTCCTTCTTCAGAAGCTCATGGCAGTTGTTTAGAAAATACAATACTTATAACAGCTAGATAATGCAGAGAAAAACAGAAAAAAATCCCCATTGGTTTAAAATACTCATTTAAAAAAACAAAACAAACAAAAAAAAAAACAGAAGATGATGTCAGAGAAGTTTAAGAGTACAATACTGCCTTCAGTCTGAAAGAACCTTGGGTTCAGATGTGCTTGGTGCAACACACATACAAAGAATCCTAGTGCATATAAATTTAATTGACATAAGATAACACTGCTGAAGCAGATAACTCCTAAATCAAGCTATGAGTGTCACATTTAGTATAAGGATGTGATTACTGAAAGGCAACCCCACTCAGCTTAAAGACAAACTAAGATAGTTATAGGGCTCATGAAATTACAATGTTAGGCATTAAATACAAGAATTACCAGTAAAGTTGTCTAAAAACATCAGTGCACACTGTGTGATGTAAAACCTAGCTGGACATGTCATCCAGCTGTATTCTCAAGCTAAATAAAAGGCCCAAGAAATTTCAAAACCTCAGGACTATATACATGATAATTTAAATATAAATTGATAATATTAGTGTCAAACAAAAAACTCTAGTCAAGGAACCTCAAGGAATTAAGACCATGTAGTCTGGTATGTACTGATGTCAATATATACTGAGAACGTAGCAACTTGATGTACCACAAGTGTCTAAGGAATCTGAAAAAGAGATCAAAATGTAATTTCTCTCCTCCTCTTCATACAAACAATACCACCTAACCCACCCCACATCACAATAATGTGGGTGGGGGAGATACATAGCTTAAAGGAGATGTTGTCTCTCTCTCTCTCCCCCTCCTTTTCTCTTTCTCTCTCTCTCTCTCTCTCTCTCTCTCACACACACACACACACACACACACACTCACTCTCTCTCCTAGTGAACCTATATCAACTTCAGTCACTGCAATTGTTCCCAAAGAATACAACTTGTCATGAAATCCTGAGTAAAAGTCTTATGTCTCATATCTCAGGTAAAAAGTAACACTATTTAACCATACTACTATCTGCAAAATAACATTTCCAAGGATACTAGATAGAGCTACCATGAAATAAACCTGCCACCCTCCCAGGATAAGGTAACTAGAAGTAAATATAAAGTATATGTGTAAGACCAGAGGTCTAACATACCTACATATCCACAAATTACTACAATATTAGCCTAATGTAAAAAGATCTGTGCAGGACCCCCAAGCAAATGAGATCACACACCCCAATATGTACAGAGTTACAAAAATTATATATAACAGTATAAGATAACATTCCTGTATGTATACTAGCAGGCTGGGTAATCTGAATATGGTGGAATGGAATCAATCCCCCCGGCAAAGATAAAAAGTAAGGAGAAATTAATATTCATTATGTGTGCGAAATAAAAATAGTAACACATAATAACTCCATATAGCTAAATAGAGACTTACTTCAATGTGACAGCAAGCCCCACATCTGTTATATCACATACCTCACAACACATACCCACACAAATACATACACACACGCATCCACATCCCACACATGCTGAAGTCCTATAATATGTCAGTTTGAAGAAGAAAAGGTCTGTAGATGTTAGTTTCTGTAGTGTCCCATAAAGCCAAGATCCACGTTCATCCCATCTGCTACCATATTGAGATGTAAAATAAGATTAATCTCAAAAGCTCGTCTCTGTTGTGTGTTTTTGAGATTTCCTTTTAAGACCATTACTGACATATCTGAGACTGAGTGGTCAGGCTGGGAGAAGTGATGCCCCACTGGTTTTTCAGTCTTCCTTGCTGTAATAGTATGTCTGTGTGAGTTCATCCTCGTGCAGAGCTGTTGGCGTGTCTCTCCTACATAACCTGTTTGTGGACATCTCTTGCACTGAATGAAATAAACAACATCTAGAGTTAGCAAGGCAACAAAGGGAGTCAAAGATTTTATTTATTTTATTACATAAACCTTCAATTTCCTTGTCTTAAGTATAAGTAGTACTAATTCTGCCAATCCGTTCAACAATTCAAGATTTTCTGAATTGAACAGAGATCTAAGAGATGTCTTGGAGGAATATACAGATTGTCAATGTATTGTCCAATCCAGATTCTTCTTTCTTTGCAATACCATTGGTAGATTAGTACCACATGCAAGGATCATCTTGGTTATTTAAGTCATAATGGCAGGTGGTAGAAACATTGCCCTCTTCCTTAGCATATCCGGAAGCTAAAATGACCCCCTACCAGTAATACATGAAATAAATATTCATTTTGACCTGCTACAACACTCACTGTGCAGCCCTGTCTCCATTCTATCAGACACAGTTGAATAATGCAGACCTGACTCAGTACTACTAATGCGGAGGTAACAAATCCCAGTTAACTAACATTAAAAATTACCATACAGCCCTGCCTCAGTCCATCAGACATGCTGTCCAATGGTATTGCACTGACCCAGAATCAGTAATACATGGGACACGTATCCATGTGGGCCTGCTGTAACACTTAGTGTATATTTTTCCCTTCATTCTGTTAGGTACACTGTCCAACAGTGCTGGTCTGATCCAGTACAGTAATACAGAGGTTACAGAATCCACGTCAACTAGCAGTAAGAGTCATTGATATAGCCCTGCTCCACTCGTTCAGGCACACTGTCCAACAATACAGACCTTACCCAATATCAGAAATGCAGGAGTTATAGATCCATGTTAACAGGCATTATGAAATGATTAAAAAGAATGCTGAATGCTAGTTGGATAAGAGGAACTTTTAGCGTGGACGTTATCCCAGCAAAATAGCCTGGCTGAAAGTAACACTACAAAACTAGGACTCAGCGCACATGTAAGGGAGTTACCCACACCGACACCACAGTGAAATGTCCCAAAAAACATGACTGCTACAGCATTAAGTTTCCCCCCACCAATTGTTTCCATACCTGTTGCTGAAGACTGCCTCAGACCACAGCTCCTGTAATGATGGTTCACAAATGGCTTCTAAAACTGTCCCCCCAAAATAGCTGCCTGCTCTTCTTTCTTAAATCCAAGCAATTCTCAGTCAGGTCTCAATGGGGACTCAGACTTGCTACTGATCGTGGCTATATTTAAAAAAGACTCTGAAGGATCTCACAAACTGCAGAACAGGCCTCCATGAGCTACCAACTGAGTCTCCATGAGCTGCTGCTGATCCTGAGTGCTATTAAAATCAACAGTCTCAAGCTGGACAGGTGGAAAAGATTTCCAAGTCACCATGCACACCTTACCTTTTCCTGTGCCAGTGACCTGGGTTGAGGAACAGACTTAGGTTGTTTGAGGTCAGCCAGCAAGGCAGGGGATAGAGCATTTGAGGAACTTCTGTCCTCTCCCAAGGTGGGGAGTTTTTTTCACCTGGTCTAGGCTGCCCCTGGATGGAGGCCTGGGGTTAAAGCAGCTTAGGGAGGCAACACTTTGGAAGGGACTGTGGGGAGAATCAGATGAGTGTGCCTCCATGCAGGATTCCAATGATCTGCAGTGGGGGTGGGGGAAAAAAAGTGGAAAATGGTACATTGGGGGCTTCATGAAGCCCACCCCAACTAACTCTGCACCCACGTTACCACTCAGTATGCATCCTGGTCTACCTTTGACTTGATGTATGGGGGAGGATGGCCCTCCTTCGCCAGCCATGTCACAAGAGGAGAACTCTTTCTTTGGGAGAACTATGATTGGATGTATGCCTGGGAGGCAGAGAAGCCAGACTAGGGGAAGTGGGGACTGGGCTGATGTAGCCGCTACCTGGATGAAGAAGCAAAAATACCTATATGGAAAAATAAAATCAGCAAACTCACAGAAGTTGTCACAGATCCTGGCATTGTTGACAAAACTGCCACTGAAGCAAGTGCTGATTTATACAACTGGCACCACACTGTCTGAAGTTGCTGCTACTCTCACTCTGTTGTACGTTACCCATACTTGCTGCTTACATCCAGCGTTGGTGCCACGTACTGACCAGGCACCTCTTTAATCTTAATTCAGCATTACTTTTTGTTTTTTAACTTTTTTTTACTTTCTATTATTTTCAGTGAAGACAAAACAGTTCTAAATAAAGTCTTTATTAATGAGCAATGGACCCATTTCATAATCTCAATAAGGCTCTACAGGGAGACATTGAGGTTGGATAATAGTCCTCCTTGGGTGCAGAAGTACTCAGTTTTCCCTTATGCTTTAACCCACCCACATTGTGCCATTATCCCACATTATAAAATGGGCTTAAGAAATCCAAGTCTCTGATTGGCTACTACGTCATCTGAGTCGAGTCCTTATCAGATGATGTAGTAGCCAACCGGGACTACTGCCCATCAAGAAGCCACATGACAACAAAAATCAATGAGCTCTGCCAGGCATCAACAGAAACGCTGACTGGCAGAGCTCACTGAAGCGGCAGCACAACAGCACTCGTGGGCAGCACAGTAACGGAACAGTGGCATTCACGTACATGTCCAAAAGCGTGACAGCACAAAATAAAAGATATATGACCCCCTCCTTGCAGGACAGCACATTTACAAATTTAGTAACTTGCATTTAGATTTTTCACTGTCCATCTGTACCTATCAAGTGGTGTTCTCACTCGGGCTGTCGCTTCTGCTCCCGCTCTTTGAAACCATGGCCATAAATGGTAGCAGAATGTGTGGTGTCTCTGCACATGTCCTGCATCTCAATTAATAAAACTTCATACCTTTTGTTATCTTTTTCACTGCTTGTCTGCCTCCTGCCACCAGTGTATACCTGTCATTGCCAGCATTTTCAAACAGTGCCGAGAAACCCGCCAAGAAAACAGAAACAGTATGGTTTTTTCATCATAAACCGCAAATGCCGTCAGCGAACGCCATCTACCCGACGCACCATCGGCGACCATCAGCGCAGCAGTGTTTCTCAGTGCCTCCAAAAGAACATGCTCACTTTTCAAACCAGGCACTTGCTTTCCTTTTTTTAAATAAAATAATCACCAAAATCTGCCTGTCCGAACAAAAGCAGGAAACAGGAAGAAGGATTCTCTCTGCTCTGTACAGTGTCTGGTGAGGAACAGGCTCGCTCCCAGTCAACACAGCCGCTCCTCTGTTAACAGTGCAATTCCCTAACTAAACACAGCCAAAGAAAGAAATGTAAAAAAGACCCAATAAAGTAAAAGGCATATTCTGAATGCATTCGTAACTTTTTGTGTGCGGGGGGGGGGACAATAAATACATTCCAAATAAACTTAATAGGAGGGACTATTTTTTTACTGTTTTCACTATTTGAAATCTTTTCTTATGTTTCACTTTTTTGTATTTTTTTTTTTACATTAAAAAATTACTTTGGGAAGGGCCCATTTTATAAGCGCAATAACACACTCCGAGGTGTGGGTTCGTGCTGATAAGAGCACGCCTGGGCATATGCATTTCGGCTAAGCGCCCATGCCTTAGTACACCCCTAGGCGTGCTCTTATCAGCACGTAACCCACACCTCGTCATGTGTTATTGCTTACATATCATACCTCTTGTGCCTTACCGCCTAATTAACACCATACAGCCCTGTCCACGGTCTCACAAACACACCATCCAATGTTACGGTCCTTACCCAGTACCAATAATGCATCGGTTACAGATCCATGTTTACCTACTATAACACCCACTGTATAGACCTGCCCTCAGTCATTCAAATAAACATACCAATAAACAGTACTGACTTAGTGCCAGTAATACAAGGGTAACAGAACCATGGTAGCATACCGTAACACCCACCGTACAGCCATGCCACCACTCTGTCAGACACACTGACTAGTATAGGCCATGAACCTCTACAAGTAATGCAGGGGTTACAGATCTATTTTTGCCCACTGCAACACTCACTGTCTGCTGTGCCCTCATTCTTTGACACACCTTGGGCAGCATATTTGAATGGTGCACAAAGTGGCATGCAAATGACTTTGTGCTCATGCTGCTCTGCATGCAGCACAAACATTTACACTGGAAAACAAATGCTAAGCCCAGGTCAGTGCTAACATGTTTCTAATATACCCCCTGTGATTGCTGAGCTGGTACAGATCAAATCCTTTTGTAGCCACCTTTTGGGGCTTGCAAGCTCTTAGCAGCTGCCTCTGGGCAGCTAGAGATTATCCTCCTCAGCCTCCAGTCCCCTGATCCATGAAACTGCTGCAAGGTGGGAAAGGCTAGGCACAGCTGCAAGTAGCAGGAAGCAATGATGGAAATTGTACCTATTCCTCTTTGATCTTCATGGTCACTGCCACAGTAGACAAGCCTGATCCTGGCCCCAGACAAGACTGTGTGAGTTAAGGATGGGTGAGACAGCACCATCAGGAACAGCCTAGCAGCTCCCCATATCCAAGGGACTGGACATTGCTCCAGGAGCAGAGAACTCGGCACCAGAGTTCTAGAGAGAAAACCACATATGAGAGAGCTGTTATGCTGCACACTTCTTCCCTCCCTAACTAGGGAATAGGTGGTGTGCCAAAAATATGGACTTCCATCCCAGCCTAAGGGCAGATAGCAAGGTCAGGATGGGGAGAAATAAATCCCAGGAGGGTATTAACTAAGCAGAAACAGTGGCACTAGAGCACAAGGTCAAATGTCAACAAATGTGGCCATAACCAGGCTATAGCAAGCCTTCTGACAGACCTAGGATGCTGGGAATGGCATTAGAGGACACCAACCTTTGTCCCAGTGGTAGTATGAATCAACCTTGAGCTCAGGCTTGCAAGACTATGTACAGTATGCAAAACCTATTTTTGCTCTAGATGCATAGGGCCTGATTGTGTCAACCCCAATGTTTGCTGCACTGAGCCAAACTTCTTTGATGCAACTGCACCCAATTTTAGTGCACTGAGTACAGTTGCAACAGTTTCCACACTTTATGGCAGCATACACCACACATTTAGTACAAGCCGTGTAAAACGGGTCTCCTAAATGGCATAAGTTAGACCGGGGTGGGCTGATCTAGTTTGTGGCATTTAATGCACAGGGATAAAAATACCAGCTGGCACCAAGAGACTGCAGCAAGCCCCCTGCACCATATGTTCATCACCCCAGGGGCTTGCGGCATACGCAAGGCTTTTAAAAACCTGGCCCATGGCATCCCTGGGAATAGTCTACTAATCAGAACTCAGGCTTGCAGCTCTTCAAGGACCTCAAAACTGAGAATCTGTGCTCAGTGTGTTCTGTCTGCATATGTTGCCAAGCCTGGAGGTTATGACTGGAAGTCACAAGAGGAAGACTTCACTGCCTTGCTTCAAGCAGAGACTGGAAGGTCTGAAAAGTACCCGTTCAGACAAAGTGGCTAAAAGAAAAGAGTTTGACTTCTTCTAAGACACAAAGAGAGTTGGTCATTGAAAGACAGAGCTGGCTTGCTCTATAGCTGTTTCACAACTGTGCTACATACAACAGAACAGAATACAGCTTGTGGGGCCACTGTGTGAAGCAAGAAGAGTATCAACCAGAGCCTAAACTACATACCGGTAAACAGAGCCTGCACATTTACCCTGTCAACAGCCACAGAAGTCTGCCAATATTAGTGAACACTTGAGTTGTTGTGTCCTATCCCTATGATGTGGACTTGCCAGGAAGGGTATTGGGGTGGCCTCTGTAGTTTAGTTGCATCCAGATTCACATCCAGATTAGCAAAGCTAGATCAATGACATACCTAAGAGGTAAAGCCAACAAAGGTCCTTATAGTCAAAGGGGGTCTGCAAGCAGAGCATCAAAAAGCCAGTAGGTGAAGTTCAATGCAAGGCCCTTTCATGGGTGAAAGTCAACTAAGACCCATCATCCCAACAAAGCAGATGCTATGGAGGAAGGGATGAAAGACTGTGTTCATATCCTGATTAGTGGTGGACGAAGTGGCTCCAATTTGCTCCGTGGAGTGATTCGCGGAGTGAAGGTGAATTCGTAGAATGTTCCACAACATGAAGTGGAATATTTCATGTTATAATGGGTAACGCAAAGTCCATTGAAAACAATGACTTTGCATTGCTCCGCCTTCCCAAACCACTACTCCACCAATTCTTAAGACGAAGTACATTGAAAACAATGTACTCTGCCTCACTTCGCCTTGTTTTTAAGCTCCAAAGGTGAATTTTGCAGTGATTCATGGGATTTCAGGTCACATGGGCTCTAGATTATTCTGCACAGCCTCAGTTTGGGGTAGTGTGTGCATGAAGCTGTAGGAGACAATCTGCTCTGAGAGCTCTCTGTAGTTCAAACCTTCTAAAAGCTGTTAAAAAAGCCTTTTTGGGTCATTTGTTTTGCTGAAACTTTAGTTCATTGATTATAGGAAACCCTCCTCTGCTCATATCATTGAGCGTTTATTGTTTGTGTGTGGATTTTGAACGTTAATGTACAATATTCAGTCTGTGTACTGAGAGACAGTGGAAGTGTGCTTTGGGGGAGGGGCGTATCTGTGGTGTAGGTAGATTAACTTGGAGAAAAAGACAGTGTTTTCTGTTTTGGTGATATTTTTCTTGTATAACTGTGTTAATGTACACACAGTAATATTTTCAATAATTCTTGCCATTTTTTTTGCTGACTGTTGTGGTGCAGCAGTGCATAATTTTAGTGAGTTTAAAATATGTGGTTATATTACTGAAGTTTTCAATTTGCTATGCATTACTTAGTGTGTGTGTGAGTATGTGTGTGATGCATGTCATCAAATCAGGCACCTTTAATTGTGCCACAAATTACAGCAATGTGAACTTGCTATCCACTGCAGCTATGTAATTGTTGTACTTCTTTGTGGTATCTTTACTGGTACTAGTACTAGTGACTGTTACTGCAGCAGTACAGTACACTGCCCCCCCCCCCGCAACCTGCCACAACCAGCAAAGGAATTATTTTCCAGATTTGAATTTCTGAATGTGAGCACTGGTTAGGTGTTGTGCCATTGCATCTGTATCTCTTCAGTGCGGCAGCACAATCTTAATCTGTCTGTGCATTTGCATCTCTTTAAGGCCCAATCACCATCTCTAACTTAAGTCACAGTTGTTTCTTTGGTTTCCCTTCAGAGTACTGGACAGGTGTGGTGCATAATTCTGCAAAAAAATTGTACTCATTAATATGCATTTTTAAGTCAGGACCATCATCACCAATCACTCATGATACAAATAACGTTCATCATCATCATGGTCACAAATGCAGTCACAAATCACGATTTACGATCACGTCACAAATCACAACATTAATTTTTTTACTAGTTACTAGGATGTATTGTAAGCCTGTTTTGTAGTATCTCTCCAGGCTTCACCTTCCCACCATTGTACTCCTTAATAAGTGTTTTTAAGTCATGGATTTGGACAGTGTCTGCAGTACATACACAGACTGAAAAGAAGACTAACTGCACACATGCAGTTTAGCACAGTATACTTGTACTGCTCAGAATACAAAGTGGCATGCATATGAAAGACAACAAAAAAGGGCATAATTACAAACAAGGGTCAGGGATGGTGGAGGAATACATTTTATAACACAGCAAGGAAGGTGTGGGGGGCATATGGTGTGAGGAAAAAAAAACTAATGTGGTATCCCATGGTGATCCAGCAGCAGTTCCAACATGGACATAATTTGCAACTGATGTCCCTCTATGTGATCCAACTGCTGTTCCACAGCACTCACCCTCTCATTGTTGTCCTCAACTACACTCCAGAGAACTGCCAAGTCAGCCTGTGTTACATGCAGTTCTCTGGGGTCCACACATTCTACAGGCTGACCTGCTGGTGGTGGTGGTGGGGGGGTGCTCCTCTTCTTAGGGATGCCACCATGCACAGCTGCACCCTCTGCCACAGAATGTCCAGCAGGTGCAGGCATAGTCCGTTCTGTGGCAGCCTGCCACTCCAACTGGTGGTGATTGAGCATATGGGTGTGCTGACCCCAGTCCCCAGCTAAGTCCCCAGAGACCACAGTGCACCTCCACCTCACATAGGCGGCACTTGACCACACTGCTGTTCCCTTGACACAGTCAAAAATCTGGCAAAGAATGGAGGTGCATGGAGGACCAGGCATAGGCAGAAGAGTGCCAGATGAACTGGCAGCTGACTGATCATGGTGCTGAACAGGGATGGGGTCCACACCTGAGCCCGGGGGAACAGGCACATCTAGCTCCAGAGGATCTGGTGCTGGACTTGGTGGTGGTTCATCTGCCTCAGAATCAGGACAGGAGGCCATGCTGGTCCTGATTCTGGGGGGGGGGGACAAACAACTAACTACTTGTAAAGGTAAGAAAAATAAAATTTACAGAAAGAACAAATTAAGTAAAAAAAGAGTACAGAAAAGACAAACAAATGTAGCTTTTAAAAAAGCTGTTGGGTCTAAATTAAAGTTTAAATCTCTTCCTTACTCTGATCTCAAAGTATCAGCACTCACAAAACACACTCCTCTCTCCATCAGCACAGGAGAAAGTAAAAGTGTCTGCTTGTATGACTCACTTCCTTCCTGCCTAGCTAAAGAGCATGTGACTTACAGTACTGTAAGCCATGTGATGTGTGGGGGACTGCCAAAGCTGAAACACCAAGTGGATCACTTAGAATCATAATGAGGAACGTCAAGTACATTAAAAACAATGACTTCACCTTACTTTGCATTGCTATTCTGCCTTAACATGAAATGGTAATGGCAAGACGGAGTGAGCACTTTGCATTGCCCCCTCGGCAATGCAAAGTGCCCACTTCTCGTTTACTTCACAGGCGGAATTTAAATTCACTGCATCTCTAATCCTGATCAATGACTGTTAGCAGCCATCAGAGTTTTGGCTCTGTCTACATAGTAGTGAGATAGTTGGGAAAGGGGGCTACAATCCTGAGCAGAACTATGCTGAAATTTGTATAGGTTCATGCAGATGACCAGTGGATGCCATTGTGACCACTTCTGTAAACTACAAACAGGATCCCTTTAATTTGATTATTATTGAGTCTGTTGTGTCAAGAACTGGAAAAAGTCAACACATACATTAACTAGTAAGCTACACCTTTAGTCCAGTGAGGTATCTACCACAACTTTTGCATTGAGCTCTCAAGGCTGTTGGGTGGAAACCATGTACACCAACAGCTGGGGTGATGGAACTACCAAGAGATGGTCTCTAACTGAGCATACTAGTCTTAAATAAATGTAGAACACAAGTTTCAGATTACTGCTTCCCCTTGCTCCCAGTTTCCATTCTGTCCCCTATTGTTTTACTTGCTCTGCTCGAATGATTATGGATAAACCATGGTTGTACAGTATATTCATAAAACTTGGTTATACATTGCCAGCGATCGTGTTCATTTATGCTTTTTGTCCATGCTTTTAACCATGGCTATTCAAGGACAATTGTTAATGTTAAATGGCTCAAGAGCAGACCATGGATAACAGGTGTCAATATACAAAGTCAGAGAATTGTGCAAATTGACCATGATTGTCCATTGTTTAGAAATGCAGCGAAATAAAATTTTGCCAGTGAAATTGTGGCAAAATCAGCAATGTCGTCGGGTAAAATGTTTTGCGAAATTGAACCAACATTTTTCAGTTTCACCTGCAATTTTATCCATCACCACCGGCTACCACAAATCCATAAATTGAACCCCCCACACACACAAGTTACCCTGCACCCCCCCATTTGTTTTATTAAAAAAAAATCACCCTCTACTCCCTGGCATCTAGTGGACCCCAACCCCCCTACCCCATCAATAGATAGCAGTACCCACCCAGCTCATGCCCTAGTAACACAATCAGGCCATCAGCCCAGCCCTTCACTTACTTTCATGGCCAGCAGCCCTACTGAGCTCCACTGAGTGCTTGAATGAATGAATGAGCACAGTACAAATGGGGGGGCAGGGAAATTTGTATGTGTGGGGGGTGCTTATTTAATGTCATTTCAGCCACTGATTGGCTGGGGGGGACTACCGGACACCAGGGAAAAAATATTTTGGCAGTGAGCGGCTGGAGGGGGCAGGGAGGCCACTAGATACCATGGGGAACTTTGGCCAGTGGCCACAATATTTCACTGCGGGAGGCAAAATTACTTCCCCAGGTGGTGAAATTTCACCTGCAGGTGTGAAAGTTCCCCCTTGTGTGAAATTTTGCTGGCTTGGGAGTGAAATTTCACATCCAACTCGGGGTGAAATTTCACATTTTGCCCAGCAACATGTTTCGTGAAATGCATTAATTACGCAAAATATTTCGCTGGGTGAAATTTTCTGATTTTGCACATCCCTAACATTGTTATCCAAGGCTGTTAATTTCAGAAATTTCCTCTATAATAATTTCTAAACATAGAAATATAGAAACTGATGGCAGATAGGGGCCACTGGGCCCACCCAGTCTGCCATTTTATTACTTTAATTTTTGCTGCAAACCCTTACATGATCTAAAGTGCTGTCGCCCCCTCCTCTCCAACCAATGATTCCCTTGTTCCTCTCCCAGGCTTTTTTGAACCCAACCGCTGTTTTTTCCCCCACTGCCTCTGCTGCAAGACTGTTGCAGGAATCCATTACCCTTTCTGTGAAGAAGTGCTTCCTCACATCTCTCTTGAATCTACCCCCTTCAGCTTCAAAGTGTGTCCCATTGTAGAGCACCTTTTCCTCTGAGAAATAACCCCACACCTGTACCTTATTAATTTCCATGATGTATTTAAAAGTTTCTATCATATCCCCCTCTCATCCTCTCCTCCAGGGTGTGCATATTGAGCTCCTTTAGCCTTTTTTAGTAAGGCTTTTGCTACAGACCCTGCACCATTGTGGCAGCCCTCTTCAGCAGCACCTCTATTTTGTCAATTATTTTCCTGAGAAGTGATCTCCAGAACTGGACACAGTACTTAAGGTGGGATCTTACCAGCAATCTATATAGGGGCAACACCACCTTCCTCTTCCTGCTGTTGATACTTCTACCTATGCTCCCTAGCATCCCACTAGTCCTCTCAACTGCCTTGCCTCACTGCCTGGCCACCTTTAGGTCATCTGATATGATTACTGCAGGTGTCTTTCATACTTGGTCATTGTTAGTATCACTATCCCCAGTTAGTACTCCACCCCTAGGTTTATATGACCCAAGTGCATTATTTTTCACTTTTTTCATTAAAACCCAGCTGCCATACACTGCTCAGGTTATTTTATTTTTTCTAACCTTAACTTTCTATAATGAATACATATTATCCACACATACATTTGAAATTGCTTTTATTTACTAACCCATTGCTGCATTTGTTCATCTTTCTATAGTAATACAGTCATTACTCATTTGTAAATAATAGACTGGCCTAATTTCTATTTATACCACCATAAAATGAAACTCTTTCATGATTTGATAAGTCCACATATTAATGCTTTATACGCAGGTATTTATTTTCTCTGTGTAAATCTTATTTTGTCTTCATACATTGCAACTAAATATTTTTATTGTGTTTAAAATTGTACAGTATAAGTATTACATTCTGAATTCTGATATAAATAGAGAATGGGTAAGTGTCTATAAAGAAAATGTTACACACCCAGAGAGGTGGGATGCCACATAAACCCCAAGAGTGAAGCTTGAGGGGTTAATTAAATCATCCCACCCCAAGGGTGTGTGCAAAATCCAAGTTTTATGCACTTACCCATCTGTTATTTTTTTATAATTTCTGGTTTCTATTTTGTCAACTTTGCGATGTGAATGTGGAGTGCAGAAATACAAGTAGTTGTGGATTTGTTTAAAGCAAGATTAAAGTAGAACTGTAAAATGTTAACTTTTACACTTACATTTACAATGCAGTCTGACAGTTCGAGAATTTTCTACGTGATACACAGAAAAAATGTTTTGTAAATCACATGCTAGGTCTTTAACTTTAACTAAGATTAAGTTTTTAATGAGTAAACTCTTTTTAACTGTTTTTAAATTGAAAATGTCTTTTTGTTTGTTTCTTTTTTTTTGTTGTGTCTTTGTCCTGTTGCAATGGTGATGGGTATCTTGGTTGCAGGTCTCACATTACCTGTGGAGAGAGGGAGAGCTTGAATGTTTGTTAGGGATGATGTGGAATTTTTTAGATTTGGAACCTGGCCTCCGTGTTTAAACACATTTCTGCTTACTTTTTACTTGTGGTGATTTGTTCTTCTTTTTGTGACAGGACAGTTGTGTGAGCACCACGGACTTGAGAAAGTGAGCAGCACTACGGAAGATGAGATAGCAACCGTGGCCGTGAGTGGTGAATGTTTGCTTGTCAGGTATGTGTGGCTCACACTACTGCATAGAGAAAGCCAGTGTGTGGATGTTGTTATAAACAGCTGGTTATAATGACTGGTTATAATGATAGAATTGCAACCTGCTTTCTCTATGGGAAAAAATAGAAATCAGTTATTATACATAAATTATGCTTACATGAACAACAATGATTAAACACGGATTTCTCATGACTAACCATAGCTTCCCCAGAACATTCAGAAATCATAATGGGAACAACAAAAACACACAGACATCATCCTTGCAGAAACTTTAACCAAGAACAGCAGCCAAGTTGAACAAAAACAATTAATTAACTAAAATGGTATGTTGATGAACCATAGAAGTTAAGAATGGATATAGATACAGTTTGAATATATGCTGAGAAACTTTTTTTATTTAAAAATTAAAAATGATACCCCTGCTATGCTGTCATTTATTAAAAATACCATCAATAGCCTAATCTGATTCAATTAGAGTTGTTCTTTCCATCTGAATTTTGCACTGCCACTCACTCACCCCTTTGATAAGGCTGTAAAAAGACAGAATTGCCTAACCTTCCTTTCTCAGTCAACAAAAAAACTAATAATAGCCATGTCAGTCAAGCAGTATATAAAGGTGAGTTCACTGGTGCTGTTTTTGTAGAGCTGACCAATAATTTTGATCTTGTAGCCCTTCTGTTATTAAATAATCTGAGAAATGTTGGTATTTCAAATTCTCGAAGTAACTGCTTTGAGAGGTGCCAGTACTCATCCTCTTCTTGTGAAGCAACAGAGTTCTGCCTCTAGTGAGCATTTTCTAACTGGAGTACTGCAAGGGCCTATTTTTGCACCCCTTTTTTTCTCACAATTTGTAAATGTTATCTACCTTACAATTCACAAACTAGATTTTGTATGCAGATGATATTATCACCTATAAAAGTTATTCATCCTTATCTGACATAAAGTCTGCTTTAAACACAGATTTTGTAAACCTCTATAATTGCTCTCCTAACATTGCCTATTATTGAACTGTAAAATAACGAAGTGTATGTCATTTGGTTCATGATCCAAAATAGCTAAAAGCACCTTGGAACTTAGCATTTTCAACCCTGGTGATGCTCTTTTGGAACAAGTGGAAATCTTTAAATACTAAGACATATTTTTAGATTCTCACTTGATTTTTTATCATGTAACTTACATCTGTAAACAGGTTAATCAGAAATGGAGTATCCTATATAGATTTAAGAACTGTTTATCACTTGTCACACAGTATTGACTAGGAACTGATGTTTTGTTACCTACTTTGACAAAAAACGGTTTTAAATATCTCTATCTGAACTGCTAAATTTAAATTGTACCTACAACAATATATGTAGTCTTGTGTTAAGCATAGAACGCATATCTGCACACTTATAATTTACTAGGGTGTATAAGTCTTGAACATCATAGACAATTCAAATTCAATTTATATATTCTTTATGTGTACTTCATTATTGATAGGTACTGTATGTCTGAGTAAAAATCATTCTCCTTTTTTCATCCTCTAAGAGAGGCATTTCTTCTTCCTTATCAGCTTCTCTTCTGTTTCTCATCCTTTTCTGTATTTTTTTCTCCATAATATATGCCTTCAGTTGTTCTGGTTCAAAAAAAAGAGTATTTTATCTTCACCACATGTGAGCCAGCATTTAGCCAGGAACAGAACTTCAAAATTAACTTGAATTTCATTGAGTTCCTCTTTATACCGTAGAAATTATTTATGACACTGCAGTATTTCTGGAGCTATATCAGGGAAAACATGGCAAACTATTTCCTTGAAATGTGAAGTTCCCATTTTTCTGGCTGTGTTGAGGACTAGGTCATGATCAGTTTTAAAAGCTAGTGAAACAAAAAATAGTATATATTGGACCTGAAGTATATTTGAAAACATTAGCAGAGTTCTGAGCCTGATTAAACACAGCTGCAGAATCAGGGGACAGCAATTCAAAACTCACATCTTGAATTGTAGCTTCCTGTTGCAAGATAAAATAAGATTTCCTCATTGAATGCTGAAAGCTCCAATTGGACAGACTGAAGCTGAGTCATTGCACTCTACCTTGCTGAGGAGGAACGAGGAGAGCAGGAGCTACACAAAGCTTATATTTTTCAAGAAAAGGTATGCCATGGCTGCTTCAAATGCATATTTGAAGCTCCATATCTCTCTAAGTGTACAGCCCTTCTAGACTGTCTTGTGTAGCTAGTTGCTGTTTTCTTTCTGCTGCCATTCTCTCTTTTTCCTACAGACCCCAGAATGCAGCTAGAGGTGTAGCTGGCAGCTGAGGAGAGGGAGAAGAAAACCCCGCAGGGGGCTATCATCAGGGAAAGGGCCCAGAGAACACTTTAAATCTGGAAAAAAGAACTCTTGATTACTCTTGCAGCAGCCTCATTCTGTCTCATCTGATCTCTCCTGCAGCTAAATAGGGAGGGTTTTGTTTTTATTTTATACCTGATATGTTGCCCTGTACAGTAGGGTTATCTTCAAATACATCAACTACACCTGTGTCCAACCCTGCTTTTACACATGGGAGTAAAGTGCAAAGACATTTTAATTTCTGGAATCTTGTTACATTATTGCACATTATATATGTATGTTTTTCCCATTGTGGAAAATTTGTATCGCTCCCCAGAAGGTCTTTTTGAGCCTTCAGTGTTTTATAGTTTTTATAGCTTTTTGGTTATTGCTTATTTCTGTTTTCTTTTTTTTTAAACTTAAGATATATTTTTTCTTTTGAAACTCGTAGGCCAGTGCCACATGACTCTGCTCTTTATAGCACAGATGCTGGTGTTTTGAAGGCAGTTTCAGCATCTTGCTGCTACAGCCACACACACCCAAGTAACTGTGGCTTGCTCTTGTCTGTGTGATCTCTGTAATAAGTATTTTATAGAATTTATGAAGGTGTGATTTAGTTGGGCTGCTATTTGGAAGAGACCATTTTCTGCCTAATTTTAGTGAGCATTCATACTGAAGCAGTTTTCTGTGACTGACTGATATTGGACTGCTGGAGCATGAAGCTTTGAGTTTCTGCATCTTAGGTTATGTTCAGCTGACATGGAGTATGTTATCTTTTTACCTATTTTTTAAACAGAGTTCAGGGCACTTTCTATGTAGTTATCATTGTTTAAGACTGCAGACTTTAATACTATAGCTTTGTCTCTGTTACAGATAGTTATTGGGTATTTCAGTTAAATATAATTAAATATGTTGCCTTAGTCACTAAAGTATGATTTAGCAAAGTATTAAAACCAAGTTAAACTTATTTTCCAAGTAAGTGAAATAAAAGGGACATGATGTTTACTGCCCATTTTTTTTTCTCTTGTCTTACGTGCCAATGACAGTCACTGTCTATATTGGACTTCCATTGACTTTCACTGAATATCTACCTTCCTGTCCTTTTGTGAATGAACTTAGACTCACTTGGACATAACAAGAAGGTGCTGGTTTTGAAGTTGGAGTAGGCTTTTTTCTTAAGGAACATCACCTGGCTTTCATACAAAGATCTTTGAAACAACAAGCAATATCTTTTATCCCAGATTGAATAAACAGTGCACTACAGACCTTTGCTATTCAGTCAGAGTTGGCAAAATTGAGTCCTTGGCTGGTGCTGAAAAACGTATTGCAGGTGAAAAAAAGATTCCACAATGGCACAGTTTGACTTGTCTGGAGATTTGAACTTGAGCCTACTGCACTTAACTTATTAACTAATTTTAACTCATTTTACCATATGACATTCAGTTATTGTCTTTTGGGGTATTGTGCTTTATATGGTCTTCATAATCTTTTACTAGAATTATCATTGCTGTTTTAGACTTGCTACATTGGCTTTTGATATTTGCAAGTGTTTGCAAGGGTATTTCTTTCATCCTCCTGGATTTTAGGAATCAAGATGGTAAATACTAGGCAACAAATACTCAATAATCCAGAGTTATCTCTTCTGGCTTCTGATATACCCAGTGTCAAACAGAGCAAAAATACATTTTTAAGTAAAGAATGAAAAATGACTTAACATTTATTGTTACAAAATGAGGGCTTAATTAGCAAAACACTCCAAGGAATCCCACATTTAACTCAAGTGTATTTAGATCAGCAGGTGAAGAATCTAGGGCTGGAGAAAATACCCAACTCAAGGGAAGTGCTTAATCCCCACAGTAAACATAACACCAATATTCGTAAAAAGAAATGGGAGGATAAAACTATCAATGAAAGAGGCAGCCCACTGGAGGTCTTCTCAGGTTCCCTGACCTTGAGCTCACAAGAATTGGAATTCTCTCCAGAGCTATGGCATTCCCCTGAGAGGCCACTAAAAAGCAATGAAGTTGCAGTAGAAGCCTGACAGGATTTACAGCATATCATCATGGGTCTGAAGCAATGTGAATTGCAACTTAATAAAACCTTTTGTTGCAGACAATGACAACAGGACATCCATTTGAATAGTTTTGATGACAGCAATATGCAAAATCACACTCAAACAGTGTATCAACCTACTTTTATGAGTAAGGATTTGATTAACTTGATGTCTATACAGACTAATGCAAACTTAATTCTTATGGAGCAACTGATTATAAATAAAGACATAATGGAGTCATTGAATGTTTACACAGTCATTAACAGGGAAAAAAATGATCAAATCCTTGCAAGGCATCCCAGTGTAGTTGAAAACAGTGAAAAGGAGTGAACTGAGGCTGGTACAGCCAAGAACACAAAAAAGTGAGGATAAAGAGGGACCTACAGAGCAACCAAGACACCCCAACTTTAGCCCTCTTTACATACCTGACTCAGCTAAGAACAGTGGTAAAAAAACAGAATAAGAAAAAAGTTAAGAAAACAAAAATATAAAATACATAAAATGGAAGTAAATAGCAAAGTGGAGCAGAACATCAAGGTATTATTTAAAACACAAAAGGAGAAAAAGATGCAAGTTGAAAAAGATCAAGTTGAGAATAATGTTAACTATCAAAATCGGAATTACCAAAACCTTTAATGGAGGAGACTTCATTAGCTACCCAAACTAGTAAGAAAGTAACAGTTAATTAAATACCAAATAAAACACAATATCCTATGAGCATATTTCTTACTAAATTGGAACAAAAAATAAGACATTTAAATGAGCAATTAAACTCTAAACAGGAAAGAGCACAAGCCCATACTAAAGATAAAACTTTGGATTTGGTCCATCCACAAAAGAATAATAACAATAAAGACAATAAAAATAAAGAACCTGATAAGGAAGGCTCCCCAATAGTTAACTCCAACAGTTGGGTAAGGTAGAAAGACCCCTTTGAGAAACAAAAAAGCGGTTCCCCTTTTGTTAGGCTAATGGAACCTTCAGGATGGCTACACACCAAAGATGGACTGTATCCACCTCAATTAATGGATTTATTAAAATCAGAATATGGTGTAAAATTAGATCTAGGTGATATTGTTGGGGTGACTATAACACCTATTGACTGTGATACATTGATTGATGTGTACTTTGATTCTTTTAGAGCTGCTAATTATGTATGGTTGAATCTGCAAGGTATAAAAGGCTGAGACATCTCTGTATCTTTCCCATACAGGAATTTTTGTTTTAACACACATGTTATTAAACAAAGTAAAGAGCAACATGTTATACTTACCCTATTTGGTCTGGCCAAGTTGTACAGAGAAAATTACAAAAAAACTCACTGGAACTACAGTATATGTAACTTATTATGGAATATACTTTATACTTCAGATCAACTTGGGCAAAGATGGGGTTGTAACAGCAACCAGGAGGGGAGCTGATACTCAGATAGACTTGATAGTAAGAAATAGAAGTCTAGCGGATTTGATCATGGATAAAACAAGTATTTTAGATAACTTGGAGTTAAACTTTATTGAATCAGAGCTAATTGGTAATGAGAACATACCCTCTAGGGTTACAGCATGTAAAGATAACAAATCTCTTTCCATATTTATTACATTTTTTATCCTAGCTGCGTATCAGGATTGACAAACAATGATTGAAAGTCAGTACTTTGCCTTAATAGATGATCATTCAATGAAAGGTGAGCACCTGAAAAGATGAAAGTTTTGTTTGATGTCTTGGAATATTGCATGTTTGAAAAACAAATCAGTTGATAATGATTGGAAAGCATTTATTAAAAAAGCGGATGTTTTATGTTTCCAGGAAACATGGCACTCTGATGTAGATGCAATAAGTTTGAAGGGTTATGAATTGTTTCAAATTATGGGAAAAAGGATCCAAAGACTAGGTAGGTGTTCAGGAAGGTTAATTACTCTTATAGCTTTACACAAACTTCACATATCCCAACAACTTCAAATTATATTGCTGTTCTTATTGGCAAAGACACCTACAGAATAGTGACTATTAATGTCTATGTACTCATAGAGAACTCAAATTTTCATGAGGATAAAATATGGGAATAACTTATTTCTGATCTAACATCCAACTGAAATACTTAGATGCTGAAATTTTATTAATAGGGGACATGAATGCAAGAATTGGCCCATTTGATGGCCTGATAGATAATTCCTCCATAGCATCAGTAGCCTATTTACCCAGTCTTCTAATAAAAGCATCCAAAGATCAAACAATTAACAGATCAGGAATTCAAATTATCAGTATTCTAAAAGAGCATAATCTATATCCACTAAATGGTAGACTGAAAGGTGATACAGAGGGAGAAATTTCATACTTATCACCTAGGGGTATCTTTATTAGTGGACTTAGCTATATGGTCTGGTCATATAGAATTTTGGGATAATTGTATTATACCAGTAAGGGCAGACAGTGACCACTACCCACTGGTTCTAAGTGATAAAAAAACTGATCATTTATATAAAAATATGGAAAAAACAAAACCAGTGTGTCTTTTCAGAAATAAGGTCACAAAAAAAAATATCTGGAGAGAGAACTCAAGCCTTGAGATGACTTAAAAATATCATTTGTTCAGTGGGATTTGTATAAACCTACTGAATGTAATTTAGACAGTTTGTTAGAACATTTAAATAGATTATTTGATCAAATTAAATTTTTTTTAGAATGCACAACTAATAATATAAATAGAAAACATATTCAGCAGGTGGAATGGTATGACGGTGATTGTAAGGCATTAAAGACTCCTATAAAGAAGCTATTGAAGGCCTATAAAAATACTAAAACAATGGAATTATTGAAAGAAATTAAGAAACAGTGATGACAATACAAACTATTGTTGGAAGGTAAGAAGAATAGATATTGCTTACAGAAATAGAAAAATATGCTAAAGGCTGTTAATGATAAAGACAATAAAAGATTTTGGCTCATGGTAGCAAGGGGTTACAATAACTGTAAAACATATACAGATTCATATATTAGTGAAAAAAACTTGGTTAGAACATTTTACCAACATTTTCTTTGACAAACAGTTATAGCTGTTCTATGAGAGAGTGCATTTAATGCAAGCAAGCTACAACTATTACTAATGATGAAGTTCTTTTTGCTCTTAACACTTTGAAGCTAGACAAAGCCCCAGAACCTGATTCCATACCACAGAAGTATATCTGTGTGATAAACCTCATTGGGCTAAAAACCTTAACAGTGATTTACAATAAATGTATCAATGTCAATCAATTCCCAGAATCATGATATTGTGCCAACATTATACCAATACACAAAGGAGATTTGTCGGACCCATCTATGTATTGCCTGATAAGCCTCCTTGATATAAATTTGAAATTTGTTTCAATAGTTATTTTGGAAAGATTAAGTAAGCAAATACAACTGAACAGGGGATATCTCCCTTACAAGCAGGGTTCAGATCAATGCATTCCACACTTATTTATGTATTTGGATTTTGACAACCGGCTAAGCCCACTGAGACCAGAAGCCCCTTTTCCAGGGGTGACCCATGATTAGATACATTTAGCAAAAATTACATACAGCAGACAGTAATACAAAGGTTAGAATTGAGACAATATCATTGGAGAGATAGTAGTTACAGGTTGAAGATCCAGAATATTCATTTGCACAATGCATAGAATTAACAGGGGTCACAGTTGTCACATACACCAGTTAGGGCAATTGAAGTACAGTGGTTGCAGTTGATAGGAGGGAAAATGGGGGCCAGTGAGTGCAGAGGGTAAGCTCCAGTAGGTGCACTTGACAACATATTTATTCTATATCATATAATAGAAAAGCATGTTAAAATTAGAAAACAAAAAATTTACACTGCATTCATTGACTATTCAATGGCATTTGATTCCATCTCAGCAGAAATACTGTGGGAACATGTATTGACTAAAGGAATTGATCAATCCCTAATATATACAATGTATACAATGTATAATTTTAACCATGACACTTGGGCTAGGTTCAGTTTAGGAAAAGGAGGCTTTTTATCCACCCCATTCAACATCAATAATGGGATAAGACAAGGTTGTGTGCTAACCCCAACTCTGTTCGTTCTATACATTGACAGCCTATAATGGGAAATGAACACAGTAATTTCAGATTCTCCAAATATAAATGGTAAAAATTGTTCTGCATTAGCTTATGCAGATGATCTTGTTATCTTTTCACTTTGTAAAAGTGGTCTACAAAAGAAATTAGATACTTTAGTTAAAATTTCTAATGATTTAAAATTAATAATTAACCTCTATAAAACAAAAATAATAAAATTTCGGACAAAAAAGTTTCAACAAGGGAATCAGACAGTACTCACATATAGAGTGGAAGTAGTAAAATTATTTATATAAATATATATATATATATGTGTGTAACCTTTGATACAAATATTCATTGGAAGACACATATTGAAAGACTGCTGAAAACATTAAAAAAAACTGCCCTAGCTCTGGCTAGGTTTAATTATAAGTTTAGTGGAAATAGTGAGAAACCACTAATAAAAGTAATAGATGCTAAGTTCCATGCTCAGATGTTGTACGGGTCTTAAATTTCGCACATTAATGATAGTAACAAACTTTTGCTATCCATCTACAAAATCCTAAGAAATATTATGGGACTTGGTCAGTCATGCCCAGCTTCCTATATTAGAACAGAGCTATGAATCCAAAATATTTCTGCCCTTCTAGATACCAGGAAGATCAATTTCTGGCTAAAAATAACCAGAATGTCAGAGATCAGACTCACCTACACTATCAGTCCCTATTAGAAAAAAAGAAAATGGTTAAATCTTGGAATTACCCAAAACCTCTTGTATAGAGAAGAATTTTCACCTAATATAAATTTGAAAGTTTCGAGAGCAACGTACTGAATGACCGGTGCAATCGAATACCTTCAGCTGAATGCACATGCTCAGTAGGAGGCACTGGGGATTTGATTCATGTTATCTGGCACTGCTCCTGGTATTTGAAGGAAAGAACCTATTGGTTGAAACCTTTCCTAGATGAGACATACGAACATACAGTTGATGAATTGACAATTAAGAGAATGGCAACATTTTTTCTGTCTACAAACAAGTAAAGGGCCCGGTGACACTGAGGGTTGAGGTGCTGGATGCCACACCTCATGCCATGCTGGTGACCCAGGTTCAGAAATGAGCCCAGTGAGCATGGGGTCAGTGGGGAGGAAGTGATCGGGCATCCACAGGGTTGTTCTCTCTTCCCAGGGGTAGTACAGTGATACAACCACTCCAAGAGCAACCTCTGGTGGTGGCTGGAGGTAGCCCAATGCAGCACTGTGCGTATGCCTGGGGGTGGAGCCATGACAGCACGCTGCCATGGCAGCCAGGAGCCACAGGAGATCTCTCGCATTAAGGAACCCCCCCATCACCAATAGGCGAAGGCACCTCCCTCCACAGACCACACTAATGTACATTGTCTCAGAGCTCAGGCTTTCCTCCTGGCCCAGTGACTCAATACTAAGAGAAGGAGTGCCCTGGGTAGGGGTGGCCCTTCCCTGGAGGGTAGACCTGGGGGATGCCTGGAGTTAGAGAGGAGCCTGTGGAACACTGAGACATGTTGGGAGGTAGAGACTGGGGAGCAGGAGGTCACTGGAGCGAGTTTAGAGGTAAGGAGTGATAAAAAGAGTTAAAAAAATAAACAAAGTAAAGATAAAGCTAATCAAAACTCAAATTATTGTATGACATAGTAAAGCTGGGATGTATTTATTTTTCCCAAATGCATTTTAAATATGTCTGATGAACATGGGAATTATGTGAACTATGTGAACTCTACTATGTAGAGAAACTATACGATATGAACTGTATTAAGATTCTGTATTTTTAATTCATACTCACTTAAGAGAAGAATTATATAAATAATGTTTTTATGGTCTTATTTGTGTAATCATCTAATTATATGTAAGTCTTGTTGATCGCTTTTGAAGCTAAACAATAAACTGATAATGATGAAAAGCTGTAGTCGCAAAAGGTAAATTAGTTTCCAGCAGCATCAGAACAGAAATGCTGTATAGTTATTTGTTTGTCTTTCATCACCACTTGATGGACCGTGTCAGTTTTCTCCTCAGTGGTCACCTCCCTTGGGTGCCAAGACCAGGGATCATCTTCAACACTTCTTTTGTGTCACTTAAATTCAGCAGCCCACTTCTTGAGAGTTGAATATGAAGGGGCTTCTGTCCCAAGTGTGTTGGATGATATCCTCAAGGATTTGCATTGGAGTAACTCCTCTGATATGGAAGTACTTGACGATTGCTCTGATCTCAGTTTTCTCTATTCTCAAATGATCATCACTGATCATACATTTTCTGGCATCTACATACAAAAGAAAATATTTGATCATTATACCAGTAGGACATATTCTATTCATATTAGTGTTAACTATACATTGACAGTAATACTGGGTTCATATTGCATTTCTTTCTGGGTTAGGCTGCAACGTTTTTGATTGACCCTCATACTTTCTCAGTACTTGTACTTTTGTCAGTAGGAAAAGTCTCAGCATTATTAAAACCTGCTTAGGTTAGAGTAGGCAAAAGTAGTAAGGGGGAACTACTGTATATTTGGTGAAGCAATGACAGCATTTTGAGGACTATTTACTTTATATGTATTGAAAGCAGCCTCATATTTGGATGTATCTGATAATTTTTCAACAATGATCTCACAAGTATAAGATGAATCAGAAACAGGTTGATCATCATAATTTATTATACCAATTTGATCATTATAAGTTATAATATTAAAACTTTTCAACTAGATAAGTCAATTCCTGGATAGAGGCTCAACATTTTTAAGGATTACCTGAATTTTCATTTTTCTTATTTAAGATAAAGTTTGATTTACATAGTCTGATTTTTATCTTATAGATTTTCCTATGATCTCTATATTGTATGCCAGTCAGACTTGTTGGTTCTCTTGTTGCACTTCCAGCAATAAATCTCTTTGCTTCATCAAGAGAATTAACTCCCTAGAAATCCAGTCTTTCTTTTTTGCTCCTATTCAATTAGTTTTCAGTGGAAAAAATTATTCTAAATTTCGGTTAAAGTGCTAATAAAATAATAAATTGCAGCATCAACATCAGGTATACTATCTGAATGACCAGTCAGTTGTTTCAACCTCTTTTATTAATTCATTGAGGTTAATGTTCCTAAAATTTCTAAAAGAAATAAATGTAGGTTGTATACTGGCACCCATGCTGTTCCAAATGCAAACAAGCATTTGTCAATCCCGAATGTTGATTGTACTGGTCTGTTGAGCTCGTTCAGTGGCCCTCTGTCAGTCGCTCATTGTGTTTCTCCCGGTGCTGCAGGCTGCTGTTTTGTACTGGGCTCCTGCCTGCATTGGCACCCTTTTCTGTCCACAAAGAAATCCTAAGCTGTCCTGACAGAGCTCCATTTAGGTGGGTCACTGCCCCTTTCTGACTCACTCATTCTGTTTCTCCTGGTGCTGCAGGATGGTCTTTTGTACTGGGCTCCTGCCTCTGTTGGTGGCTTTTTCTGCCCACAAAGAAATCTGCAGCAGTCCCAACCGAGCTCCGTTGAGCTCTCTCACTTCCCCTCTCTCACTCACCAATTCTGTGTCTCCCATTGCTGCAGGCTGCCCTTTGGTACTGGGCTCCTATCTGCATTGGTGGCTATTTCTGCCTACAAAGAAATCTGTACAGCTAATATTTTTCCTAGTCAAACTATCTCTTGTTGGGAGCTGCAATACTAAACATAGGATTTGCAAGAAAGCGAGTTGTGCTCACAACACAGGGAGGGGAACCTTTCAATTGTCTTTGGTTTGTAGCAGATATACTGCAGGTGGAGGCTGCTTCTAACTGAAAGGTGAAATAAGGAATTTACAATTATCAGGAAAAGGCAGTCTTGTTACAATTCTTAAGATTTTCAGTGCAGGAAGATTTTAAACTCTCGGCGAAACATTTGTCACAAATCCTGAAATAAGTGCAGGTAAAGGTTGTGTATTTGACCCAGACAGTAAACTGTTTTCTGTGTTTATCTTTGTTTGCCTTAAAGGGCAATTCCAAAATTTCTCAGGAAGTGATTACATCACAGAGACTTAATCAGCCAATAGCTTGGGTAACAGACCTGAGAACAATAGTATTATAAGCAAGTGTTTATAGCAAGCTCATCAGAACAGCTAATATTTTTCCTAGTCAAACTATCTCTTGTTGGGAGCTGCAATACTGAACATAGGATTTGCAAGAAAGCGAGTTGTGCTCACAACAGAGGGAGGGGAACCTTTCAATTGTCTTGGTTTGTAGCAGATATACTGCAGGTGGAGACTGCTTCTAACTGAAAGGTGAAATAAGGAATTTACAATTATCAGGAAAAGACAGTCTTGTTACAATTCTTAAGATTTTCAGTGCAGGAAGATTTTAAACTCTGGGCGAAACATTTGTCACAAATCCTGAAATAAGTGCAGGTACAGGTTGTGTATTTGACCCAGACAGTAAACTGTTTTCTGTGTTTATCTTTGTTTGCCTTAAAAGGCAATTCCAAACTTTCTCAGGAAGTGATTACATCACAGAGACTTAATCAGCCAATAGCTTGGGTAACAGACCTGAGAACAATAGTATTATAAGCAAGTGTTTATAGCAAACTCATCAGAACAGCTAATATTTTTCCTAGTCAAACTATCTCTTGTTGGGAGCTGCAATACTGAACATAGGATTTGCAAGAAAGTGAGTTGTGCTTACAACAGAGGCAAGGGAACCTTTCAATTGTCTTGGTTTGTAGCAGATATACTGCAGGTGGAGGCTGCTTCTAACTGAAAGGAGAAATAAGGAATTTACAATTATCAGGAAAAGACAGTCTTGTTACAATTCTTAAGATTTCAGTGCAGGAAGAGTTCAAAGCACAGCTGACTTATTTTGGGGCTGACTGCTTTCAGAGCACAAACCACCAGGCTGTTTTGGGGCTGGGGAGGTTTGCCTGTGTCTGACTTGGATGTCTGGATTTTTTTCTGTTTGATTAGCAGGGGATTTTCTCTGTCAAATTGTTGTGTATAATATCTTGCAGACAGGAAGGTACTCATCGCAGCGGTGGGTCAGAGCTCTTAGCTGATTGTTTTGTGAGGGCACAGTTTAGGCCCAACCCCTTCCCACTCCTCACCCCACCCACCCCTGGAATTAGTTCCTTTATACCTGGGGTTCTGACATCATTTCCTCAAGAGTGCAAGGTGCATATCAATGTCATATCCTCTCTAGCACACAGCACTGAAAATATACACATGCACATTGTATAATACATATATATTTCTATATAACAAACCAATCACACACACAAGCACACACACAAAAAAAAGTACATAGTCATGTGGGGAGTAGTGCAATGTAATGGCTGTGGGGCAGCAGTCTTCCAGGAGTCTTTCTGGAGGCTGAGATGCTGCCCTATTTGCAGACAACTCTCTTCCCTGAGGGAGGAAGTTGCCCATCTTCAGACCACACTGGACAGCAGTAAGAGAACCTTTCCCCAGACCAGACTGGATGGTAGGAAGGGAACCCCCCCATCCAGGGAGCACCAGAGCCACCACCACTATCTCAGAGGTTGCAAATAAAGCACAGCAGTTGGACCACAGTGGGCTCAGGGAGGGTGAGGAGGGTGGAACAGAGGCACACCCAGTCAGTTGTTCCACTCCACAATCCATACACCATTCTGGGGGAGCACAGCTCCCCTATGGATGCACCCATGGAGGAGATTAAGGAGGCTGAGGACACCTGTCACAAGGGAGGCCCACAGGAAGGAGGCAGAGGATGCCACAAGGAAAGGAAGCAGCTCCTGGTGGGGGACTCAATTATTAGGGGGATAGAACTGGGAGGAGCAGATAAAACTGAAGTAAGGTGCCTGCCTGGTGCCATGGCTTGTAGGGACAGGAAGCGCATCCTCAGGATCACTAGAACAGCTGCATGGGAGTCTGAGCTGGATGTCATTATCCACCTAGGGACAAATGACTTGGCTCAACATGAGATTAGAGCAGTGCAGAAAGACTTTGTAGAACTGGGGAGAGGCCTAAGACAAGTAGCACACACAGTATCCTTCTCAGAGGTGCTGCCCGTAAATGGCATGAGTGAGGCAAGGGTACTTTGCACCATGCAGTTTAATGAGTGGTTGAAAAAATGGTGTAGAGCACAGGAGTTTGGCTTCATTGGAGACTGGGGTTCCACCTGGAGGAACACCAGCCTATACTGGCAGGATGGTCTGCATCTGTCCAGGAAGGGAACAAGTCTTTTGAGCAATCGGTTTAAATGCTTCATTGGCAAGCTTTCAAACTAGTCAAGGGGGGAGGCACTGATAAGCAGCAGGAAAATCCTAGCCTCTCCCTACAAAACAGGGTACTAAATGGGAAAAAGACCGAGGTAGAAAGGTCAGTGGGGGATGCTGCAACAGAAAGTAAAGCCATCAAAAAATGGAAAGCAATGAGTACCAATGCACGTATTCTGAGTAACAAGCTTCCTGAATTAGTGGCCTTGATGGAGGAGGAACATCTGGATATCGTGGCAGTCACAGAAGCATGGTTCACACAAAACCATGACTGGGATGTAAACATACCAGGATACACTATCTACAGGAGAGACAGAGAGGGTAAAAGAGGAGGAGGAGTAGCTCTTTACATAAGAGAAGGAATCAAAGTAACAGAACAAAAGAGAAAACAGGGAGGAGAAGCACTGTGGGTAAATTTGGAGACTGGCAATGGCACCACAATCTGCACAGGGGTTGTATACAGACCCCCTTCTCAGGGGAAGGAAATGGACAAGGAAATGATAGAAAGTATACTTATCATGGCAAAAAAAGGGGAGATACTGCTGATGGGTGATCTGAATATGCCAGATGTTAACTGAAGTGCAGTTGCCGCAGCCACTTCAAAGAGTGGGGTTATTCTAGATGCCCTACAGGGGGCATGCCTTAGACAACTAGTATTGGAGCCCACTCGAGAGGGAGCAATCTTAGACCTGGTTCTCTCAAATGGAGATGAAGAGAGGATCACAGATGTAGAAATGGGTAGCCATCTGGGACCTAGCGACCATCGAACAGTATGGTTCACAATAAACACAGCAATAGAGTCAAGCCATACAAGGCAAAGGTACTGGACTTTAGGAGGCTGACTTTACAAAATGGGTAAGTGCCTAAGGAATGCACTAGCAAATGGGCAGGAAGGAGGGGTGGAAGAACAATGGGGAATAATAAAAACTGCCATCACAGAGGTAACAAGCCTTTGTGTGAAGCAAATAAACAAAACTAAATGATGTAAGAAACCACTATGGTTCTTAAAGGAAGTGGCAGTGAAGGTTCAAGAGAAAAAGAAAGCTTTCAGGAAGTACAAGGAATCACAGAAGGAGCAGGACAGAGAACTGTATCAGTTAAAGCAAAAGGAAGCTGGGAAGGCAGTCAGAACAGCAAAGGCCCAAACTGAGGAAAAGATAGCCAACTCAGTTAAGAAGGGGGATAAAACCTTTTATAGGTACTTCAAGGAGTGAAGGAAGACCAAGGGAGGGATAGTGAGGCTTAATAAAGGGGGGAGGGTGGGCAGAGGGAGACTGTGAAAAGGCAGAGATACTAAACAAATATTTTTGCTCAGTATTTACAAAGGAAGAGGGCGGGGAACCTAGAACAAACAGTAGAAACACACTGGATACAGAAGTTGATACCAGCCCATTTACAGAAGAAAGGGTTCTGAAAGAACTCTTAAAACTGAAGGTGGACAAAGCAATGAGGCCTGATGGGATTCATCCCAGAATTCTAAAAGAACTAAGGGTAGAATTAGTGACACCACTGACTACCCTGTTTAACAAATCATGGGAGGATGGGGTGGTACCCGAGGACTGGAGGAGGGCAGATGTGATTCCCCTTCACAAAAGTGGGAGCAAGGCAGAAGCAGGAAACTATAGACCTGTGAGTTTAATCTCAGTGGTAGGGAAAATGATGGAATCACTTCTGAAGGAAAGAACTGTCAAGTATCTAGAGGCCAGAGGGGCACAGGACCCAAGGCAGCATGGATTCACAGCAGGAAGATCTTGCCAGACAAATCTGATAGATTTCTTTGACTGGGTGACCAAAGTAGTAGATCAGGGAGGGGCTGTGGACATGGCCTACCTAGACTTTAGCAAGGCATTTGACACAGTCCCACACAAAAGATTAATATACAAGTTAGCTAGCCTGGGAGTAGGTCCCAAGATGACAGCCTGGGTAAAAAATTGGCTGGAAAATAGGACACAGAGAGTAATAGTAAATGGAGTCCACTCTGATGAAAGGGGGGTTACTAGTGGGGTACCGCAGGGTTCAGTATTAGGACTGGTCCTCTTCAATGTCTTTATAAGTGACATTGCAGAGGGACTGGAAGGAAAAGTTATGTCTCTTTGCAGATGACACAAAGATCTGCAACAGAGTTGATGCACAAGGTGGGGTGGAAAGGATGAAAAGGGACTTGGCAAGGTTAGAGGAATGGTCAAATGTATGGCAGCTTAGATTCAATGCTAAGAAGTGCAGGTAATGCACCTGGGAAACAAAATCCCAGGGAAGAGTACACAATGGGGGGTGAGATACTAACAGCAACAAAAATGGAAAGGGACCTGGGGGTAGTCATATCAGATGACCTAAAGGTGGGCAAGCAATGTGAGAGGGCAGCAATGAGGGCTGGGGGGATATTGGGATGCATCGGGAGAGGCATCACCAGTAGAAAACAGGAAGTTATTATCCCTCTGTACAGACAGCTGGTCAGACCCCATCTGGAGTACTGCATGTAGTTCTGGAGACCCAGTCTTCGCAAAGACATAGACAGGATGGAAGCTGTCCAGAGGAGGGCAACTAAAATGGTGCAGGGTCTGCACTGGAAGACATATGAAGAGAGACTAAAGGAGCTTAATATGTATAGCCTCGAGGAAAGAAGGGAGAGGGGGACATGATAGAAACTTTCAAGTACCTCAAGGGAATCAACAAAGTCCAAGAGGGTAGCATCTTTCAAAAAAAGAGGTGTGCAAGAACAAGGGGGCACAATTTGAAGATAGAGGGGCAGCTCAGAGGTAATTTAAGGAAGTATTTTTTCACAGAGAGGGTTGTGGATGCATGGAACGGCCTTCCGGAGGAGGTCGTGGAGTCAAAAACTGGTGGAATTCAAGCATGCATGGGACAGTCTTAAGGCAATTCTAGGGGATGGGGGTAGGAAGAAGTAGGCTGCTGGTTAACTAGGATCTGCAGCTTATCCAGTAGGCAGGGAAATGGGTGGACTGGGTGGGCCAAGCGGTCCTTATCTGCCGTCAAATTCTATGTTTCTATGTATGCAGTCATCCTGAGACAGCTTTGTTGTGCTTGCTCACTCCACCTCTCTCACTCCCTTGCTCATTCTGTTTCTGCCAGTGCTGTTGGCTGACCTTTTGTACTGGGCTCCTGCCTGCGTTGCCACCTTCTTCTGCCCACAAAGAAATCTGCAGCAGTCACAATAGAGCTTCGTTGTACTCGCTCACTCGCTCTCTTTCTCTCACTCATTCATTCTGGTTCTCCCGCTGCTGCAGGCTGCCCTTTATACTGGGCTTCTGCCTGCATTGGCACATTTTTTGCCCACAAAGAAATCTGCAGCTGTCCCGACAGAGCTCATTGAGGTCACTCACTCTGCCTGTCTCAGTTGCTCATTCTGTTTCTCCTGGCACTGCAGGCTGCCATTTTGAACTTGGCTCCTGCCTCTGTTGGCACCTTTTTCTGCCTACGAAGAAATCCTCAGCAGTCTCTACAGAGCTCCGTTGAGCTTGGTCACTCACTCCCCTTCTCTCACTCATTCATTCTGTTTCTCCCACTGCTGCAGGCTGCCCTTTTGTACTGGGCCCTGCATGCACTGCTGCCTTTTTCTGCCCACAGAGAAATCTACAGCAGTCCCAACAGAGCTCCGGTGAGCTCACTCACTCTTCCTCCCTCACTCGGTCGTTCTGTGTCTCCTGCTGCTGCAGGCTGCCCTTCTGTACTGGGTTCCTGCCTGTGTTGGCAGCTTTTTCTACCCCCAAAGAGATCTGCAGCAGTCCTGACACAGCTCCACTGAGGTCGTTCACTCCCCTTCTGTCACTCGCTCATTCTGTTTCTGCCAGTGCTGCAGGCTGGCCTTTTGTACAGGGCTCCTGCCTGGGTTGCCACCTTGTCCAGCCCACAAAGAAATCTGCAGCAGTCACAATAGACCTCCGTTGAGTTGACTCACTCACCCTTTCTCACTTGTTCATTCTGTTTCTGCCAGTTCTGCAGGCTGGCCTTTTGTACTGGGCTCCTGCCTGCCTTGCTACTTTTTTCTGCCCACAAGGAAATCCACAGCAGTTATGATAGAGCTCTGTTGAAGTCTGCTCACTCCCCCTGTCTCACTCACTCATTCTGTTTCTCCTGTGGCTGCAGGCTGTCCTTTCATACTGGATTCCTGCCTCTGTTGGTGCCTTTTTCTGCCCACAAAGAAATCTGCAGCAGTCCCGACAGAGCTCCATTGAGCTTGCTCATTCCTCGCTATCACTAGCTTGTCCCATTTCAGCCACCACTCCAGACTGCCCCTTTGTACTGGGCTCCAGCCTGCATTGCCACTTTCTTCTACCCACAAAGAAATCTGCAGCAGTCACCATAGAGCTCCATAGAGCTCATTCACTTCCCCTCTCTCACTTGCTCATTCTCTTTCTCCCGCTGCTCCAGGCTACCCTTTTGTACTTGGCCCCTGCATGCATAGCTGCCTTTTTCTGCCCACAAAGAAATCTGCAGCAGTCCAAACTCAGCTCTGTTGAGCTCGCTCACTCCCCCTCTCTCACTTGCTCATTCCGTTTCTGCTGCCACTGCAGGCTGGCCTTTTGTACTGGGCTCCTGCCTGCATTACCGCCTTTTTCTGCCCACAAATAAATCTGCTGCTGTCCCTAGAGAGTTCTGTTGAGGTTGCTCACCGCCCCGGTCTTGTGCATTCATTCTGTTTCTTCTGGTGTTGCAGGCTGCCCTTTTGTACTGGGCTACTGCCTCTGTTGGCACCTTTTTCTGCCCACAAATAAATCTGCAGAAGTCCTGAAAGAGCTCCGTTGGGCTCGCTCCCTCCCCCTCTGTCAATCGCTCATTCTGTTTCTTCTGGTGCTGCAGGCTGCCCACAAAGAAATCTGCAACAGTCACGATAGTGCTCCATTGAGCTCACTCACTCCCCCTCACTCACTTGCTCAGTCTGTGTTTCCTGGCACTGCAGCCTGCCCTTTTGTACTGGGCTCCTGCCAGCATTGGCACCTTTTCCTGCCCACAAAGAAATTTGCAGCAGTCCCAACAAAGCTTAGTTGAGCTTGGTCACTCCCCCATCTCTCACTCACTCAATCCTAATCTGCCCCAAACACTAATTTATTACAGCGACTGTAGTATACTGCACTGGAAGCATGAAAACACATTTCAACCAGTATGTGGAAAATGACAGCTGTACTATTCATATGGAGGTGTGGGAAAAATGCCAGTGTTGAAAATGTGGCATGAAAATATTACTAATTTGCGAAGTTACAAGGGTGCATGGAAACTACATAATGCGCGCTCATAACATAGTCATGTTATGGAGTTTCATCACAAAATTTTCAACATAGGCATTTTTGGACCTCTGCTCATGAACAGTGTCAGTGTGATTTTCTTAATGTGTCCCGAACACTGATTTCCCACAGCAACCACACTAATCTGTGTCAGAAGAGAGAAAAGACATTTAGGCCAGGATGTGAAAAATGACAGCTGCACTGTTCATAAGGAGGTGTGGAAAAATGGCAATGTTGAAAATCTGGAATAAAAATATTGCAAAGTTGTGAAGGTACGAGTGTGCATGGAAACTGCACAACGCACGCTCATAGCACACTCATTTTATGGACTTCCATCACCAAATTTTCAACATAGGCATTTTAGGACCTCTGCTAATGATCAGTGTCACTGTCAATTTCATAATGTGTCCCGAACATGGATTTCCCACAGTGACTACGCTATTCTGCCCCGGAGTGCGAAAACACATTTTGGCCAGGATCTGAAAAATGACAGCTATACTGTTCATAAGGAGGTGCAGAAAAATGGCAATGTTGAAAATCTGGAGTGAAAATATTATAAATTCTTGAACTAATGAGCCTGTGTGCAAACTGCGCAATGCACGCTCATAACACAGTCATTTTATTGAGCATCAGCACCAAATTTTCAACATAGGCATTTTAGGACCTCTGCTCATGAACAGTGTCACTTTGAATTTTGTAATCTGTCCCAAGCCCTAATTTTCCTCAGCGACCAAGCTATTCTGTGCTGGAAGTGTGAAAACACATTTTATTTATTTATTTATTTAGTTTTTGTTGACCGGGTAAGTGCACTAGACAAATCCTGCCTATTTTTAGGCACGACCCGGGGGAGGGGGATACAGATGAATGCCAGCTGACTTTGAACCAGATTAAGCTGTTGGTGGTATTTTTAGTGAATGAGGAAATTTGGCCAGGACACGGAAATTCCCCTACTCTTTCGATAAGTGCCATGGGATCTTTAACATCCACTGAACTACCACCAATCCAGGCAGATGGGCCCTCGGTTTAACGTCTCATCCAAAGGCGGCACCTCAGAAGTGCAGCACCCTCATGCTGCACTACAGTGTCAGTACTGGGATATTAACCCAAGTGCCAGATGTGGGAACTGAACCCACAGCCCTCTGATCTTCTGGCCTTAGAGGCGAGTGTGCTACCTGCTGAGCCACTGACACTTTAATTTTGGGCAGGATGTGAAAAATGACAGCTCTACTGTTCACAAGGAGGTGTGGAAAAATGCTAATGTTGAAAATATGGAGTGAAAATATTGCAAATTCACAAAGTTATGAGCGTGTGTAGCAACTGTGCAATGCACTCTCGTAAAACAGTCATTTTTTTTGGACTGTTTCCACTAAATTTGCAACATAGGCTTTTTGAGAGACCACCTCATGAGCACTGGCACTGTGGTTTTGTTAATCAGTTCTGAAAGGTGATTCCACACAGTTACCGCAAAATCACCTTTCGGGGCCGATTAACACCATGACAGTGGCAGAATTCATGAGAAGAGGTCCCAAAAACCCATGTTGAAAATTTGGTTCCAAAATTCAAAAAAATGCCTGAGATATGCCTCAAAGTTGAAAAAAAACTATTTATTCCATTATACAGCTTACTGGCATTTTCTCAGTTCACAGTCAGCTTTGAAGAGTGCAGACGTGTTCCCGGTCCACCAAAGATGGTCGCAATAGACTCCAGACATAATTATGGGATGAGGGGGGTGTGGGGAGGCAGGATGTGCAGTGGTTGGGTGTGGGTTGTGGGACAGGGGCAGGAAGATGGTGAGGGACCTTTTTTTTTACAGGGTATAAGAATAAAAACCATTGCGGGACTTTTTTTCTTTCAGGACCATTAGGCATGCTGGGATGGGCACCCAGCATGCCAACACAGTATTTTTTTGGGAGGGAAGCTGTAGCCAATGGGGGATTGGGCACCCCATCTGCACAAAAGGGGGGTGCAAGAGCTGAGGGGGATTGGGCACCCCCTCGGCACAAGTCTATTGAGTGTTTGGGGGGATTTTGCCGACAGGGAGTGGGCTCCCTCATCAGCAAAAAACAGGAGGGGGACATAAGCCAAGGTGGATTGGGCACCCTCTTCAGCACAGAAAGAAATGGGGTGAACATGCTGACGGGGACTGGCTCCCCATCAGCAAGCTGGATGGGGAATTCAAGGGACAGCCCTGCAATGAGGGGTCGCTTCCTCATTGCAGCGGATGACGCTGCAATAACGAGGCAGCCCCTGATTGCATCAGCTAAAACTTTAGAAGGTTGTGGCACTCTGGCTGAACTAGTGTCAGTAGCAGCGTACCACACCATTGGGGACAACGGGTCAAGCCTTTAAAGGATGTGGGGGCATTGGCCACAACAGTGCATCACCGCCACAACCTGCTTCTTGCAAAAGCTGCTGCAATGTTTCTTGCACTTGCGTGCAATCAACATAAAAATGGGTAAGTGATCACTTATGGAATCAGCAAAAGTGCCATGGCTTCACACTTTACCTGGCTTGTTATTTAAAACCCAGTCCAGTATGGTTATTGCTATGTTGGTTCATGCATGTAAAAGTGAAACTATCTGAGATAAATCAATACTAATTAAGAGTTCTTCATAATCTGTCTCATGACCAGAGCCCAAATTTAGATTTAAATCATGCATTACCAGTAAATCACCATCAAGTATGCTAGTTTTTAAGAAAATCAACCATATCCTTTAAACCCTCTATAGCTATTGCTGGTGGGTTATAAACTGTGCCGGAATGTACTTTGTAGGCACACAAAATTAGAGTTCCAATAACAGCCATTCACAAGTTGTTTTAGATAAATAGCTAGCTGTTCATTTTGTGAGGTGGATGCCATTTTAATAAAAATAAATAATACCACCTCCTTTTTTGCAACCACTCTTATCAATACAATAGAAATCATAACCATTTATCTAGCAATACCTATCTGCACTTTTTTATTCTAAGCCAAGATTCTGTGGGAATCAGAATGTCCAGTTGATAAATAGAAATCCAGGCTTCTAACTCAGCTTTTTTAGGCAAAAAAGATGTCTGCATCTGAGTGAGTGAATCACAAGCCATCAGACTTCCAAAACAATTTTGGACCTAGTTTTTCTTGACTACTTGGGTTAGGCTTTGCCTCAAGGTCTCCAGACAGCATTAAAGATAGTAAGTGAAAAGGGATTAATAAAATAAAAATACTACAATAACAATCTGAATTTAAGTTATTGAGAACAAGTTTGATGTGAAATTCAACATCCCCAACAGATTGTTTCTGAAGGCATCCTAAACACATTGGGCCTGATTTTCAAAATGTTGGGAATGACATAAGGTGCTTGTGTGAACCAAAAATGATGCCAGGATCTCCCTGTACCACATCTTGCATCATTCCAAATTTTACAAAGCAGCCTGCATCAGTTGGAGGCCCGTCTGCACCAGCCAGGCCTGTGCCATCATTGCAATGGATGTAATGGTTCATCATGTCAGGAGGGGGCTTACACAAGTATAGTGTTGCTGTTTCCCCTTAAACAGGATTTTTCAAATCAACCCAAAGGGTGCACAGTCCACTACAGTTAGACCAGACTGGAGCTGGTCTAACAGCCCATGTACCATCCCTGGACCCGTGGCTGTGTGGGCGGTAGACTGTGCCCCCCTAATGTGGATGGCGCAAGTGAAATCCCGAGCCCACACTGCACCTGGACACCTGTCCCATCACCAGTGGACCCACAGCTGGTGCCATCTGAGCCTTTCCTTCCCTACAGGACCAGTCATAAGACTGTCCCCACACGGACCCGTCCCTGGCACAGTGGCAGCCATGCCATGTCCCTGTCCTGCATCTGTTGCCAGACCCCACCTCCTACCAAACTCATACTGCCCTCCACGATCTCTACCAAACAACTGGTTGCACAGCCAGTGGAGCTCTACCATGGTCACTGCTGCTGAATGACTGTTCCATAGCTTGCTGCATTCCCCTCTTGTGCACCATTTGTTTGGTATGTGGGACAGTTTGCAGCAAACTCAGGGACTCTGGTGGTGGGATACCAGTTATACTAAAGTCTAGTGCAGCATCCCTGGTGCATCCAAGTTTGCTGCAAGTGGGGATTTGGTGCATGGTGCACTGATCTAAGGGAGTGTTTGAAAATTGGCCCCAGCTCAAAGGGCTGCTGAATGATACAAGCCCAGGATGCACTAAACATATAGTGCATAGGGCTTGCAGCATTCACCTGGCTGACAATCAGGCTCCTCGATCCCATACACCAATTTCCACAAGTTAGACCAACTTTTCTGGTCTTTCTTGTAGCAATCTAGGGTAACCATTTCATGGGGCTTGCACCAAATATTTGGCCCAAGCTGCCATAAATCAGGAAAACTGTTGCAAATGTGCCCGATCTTCTTGAACCGGGCACAGTGTGAGGCAAATTTTTTTTCACAGCTGTGCTGACAAATGGGTTTGATGCAGGGCTTGATGCAAACCCTGCATCATCTTTTGCAAATCCAGTCCATTAAATCAAAGAAACTGAACAGTGTTTGATGTAATGATAAATGAAAGAATGCAAAATCTTTACCAATACCTCTCTTCAAAATAAGTTGCTGGGGTAAAACCAGAATGCTCATACCCCAATCAAAAGAGAGTAGTGCAACACCTATAATAGCTGACATGAACAGTAACTTAAGCATTACCTAAAAAAAATGTAAATCACTTAAACAGAGAAATTAAAAACAGTGGATACAAACTACAGAAATAAAAACACATAAACTGACCCTGTTATTAAATAAGGAAGTAACTAAAACTGTGTTATTATATAGCAACTGAATTGAATTAATTTCAAAGAAAAAAAATTGATTGCCTAATGGGTAGCCTCCCACTGGTGGACATCCACTGGGTGAATCACACCACTCTTGTGTGAGCCACTGTCATGTGCATCCACTGGAATGGAGCTACTACAGCAACTGATCCTTTATATGGCCACTGCCTCCCCCCCCCCCAGTAATGTCATTGGGCCTGCCTCTGGTCTTAGAAGCTCCCCTGCTTATCAAGAACCAGAAATGTTGTTTGAAATACAGAAAGAGGCATCAGATGCAGACTGGGAGGTTGGGATAAGAAAAATGTCAGTCTGACACATAGCAGTATACCATCTGCAGTAAAATGGCAGTCCCAAACAAGTAGAGTTTCAGTAGCAGTTCATGTATGAATGGAGATTTAAAGGCAGCATGCAAGTAGGTGTCATAAACTTTTAGGTAAGTGGTAAATTTCAGCAGGGAAGAAAAAATTATGGAACAAGCACACAAGATCCAATGAAAGGCAATTCATATGGACAAGCAGTCACTGCCACTCAAACAGACTGCTCATAAAAAAGTGCCTCTGCCTCAGTGTGATCATAAATGAATGTTTTTTTATACTTAAACCAAGACACTTTTGACCATTTGGTCATCCTGCTTGATGTCAGGGAATCAAAAGAAATGATCAGGTGTGTGGCTATAGAGGAACCCACGTTACTGCGGGGGGACTAATTTAAACAGTCCACTTTGGGACTCACTAAAACAACTACTAACAAACACCTTGTTGTACAATTTTTAGCATTACATGAAAGAGTTGGGGAAGAAATGAAAAATAATTGCCACAGAGAGCCTTTTTTTGTGTGGTCACACAGGGATGGGAAAAATAGCCACTAACACTCATGTGTATGAGGAGAAGGGACATAAAAGAACCCCCGTGTCAGGGGAGGGAATGGCCAGGAATATAATAGAAAGCATCCTTAGGATGGCAGAGAAAGGGGAGATATTGTTGATGGGGACCCAAATTTGCCAGATGTTAACTGGTGCAGCTTTGCTGCAGCCATATGCGAGAGCAGGGCCATTCTTGATGCCCTACAGGTGGCATGCCTCAGACAGCTAGTTTTGGAACCCACTCATGAGGTAGCAATCTTAGACCCCGTACTCTCAAATGGGGATAGTGAGAGGATCTCGGATCTAGAAGTGGGTAGCCATCTGGGAACAAGTGACCACCAAACAGTGTGGTTCATGATAAACTCATCTTCAGAGTCAAGCCATACAAAAGTGAGGGTAATGGACTTCAGTAGGGCTGACTTTGGCAAGATGGGAGAGTGCCTTAGAAAAGCACTAGCAAACAGGCTAGAAGGAGGGGTGAATCAACAATGGGAAAACATCAAAACTGCCATCACAGAGGCAACAAGCCTTTGTGTGAAGCAAATAAACAAATCAAAATGAAAGAAAAAGCCACCATGGTTCTCAAAAGAGGTGGCGGGGAAGGTTAGGGGGAAAAAGATAGCATTTAGGAAGTATTAGGAAATGCAGAAGGAGCAAAACATAGAACTGTACCAGTTAAGGCAGAAGAAAGTGGGAAGGGAAGTCAGAATAGCAAAGGCCCAAACTGAGGAAAAGATAGCCAACTCAGTTAAGAAGAGGGATAAAACCTTTTATAGGTACATCAGGGAGCATAGAAAGACAAAGGGAGGGATAGTGAGGCTGAATAGAATGGTTTGTGGTTGGGCAGAGGGACAGCAAGAACGCAGGGATACTGAACTAATACTTCTGCTCAGTATTCACAAAACAGGAGGAGGGAGGTGCCTAATCCAATTAACAGAAGCACTCTGGATGGGGGGGGTGATCTCAGTCCTTTCATGGAAGAAAGGGTTCTGAAAGAACTCCTAAAACTGAAGGTGGACAAAGCAATGGGGCCTGACAGAATTCACCCCAGAATTCTAAGAGAATTAAGGGGAGAACTAGTGACACCACTGACTGCCATTTTTAACAAATCATGGGAGGAGGGTGTGGTACCTGAGGACTGGAGGAAGGCAGATGTGATTTCCCATCATAAATGTGGGAGCAAGACAGAGGCAGGAAACTACTGACCTGTCAGTTTGACCTGTGTGGTAGGGAAAGTGATGGAATCACTTCTGAAGGAAAGAACTGTTGAGTACCTAGAGGCCAGTGGGGCACAGGACCCAAGGCAGCATGGACTCACAGTGGGAAGGTCATGGCAGATGAATCTAATTGATTTATTTGATTGGGTGACCAAAGTAGTAGACCAGGGAGGGGCTGTGGACATGGCCTACCTAGACTTTAGCAAGGCAATTGACACAGTCCCACACAAAAGATTAATAGTCAAATTAACAAACTTTGGAGAGGGTCCCAGGGTGGTAGTCTGGGTAAAACATTGGCTGGACAACAGGACACAGTAGGTAATTATAAATGGAGTCCACTCTGAAGAAAGAGGGGTTACTAGTGGGTTACTGCAGGGTTCAGTGCTGGGTCCAGTCTTTTAATGTCTTTATAAGTGACATTGCAGAGGGACTGGAAGGAAAAGTATGCCTCTTTGCAGATTATGCAAAGATCTGCAACAGGGTTGATACCCAAGGAGGTATGGAAAGGATGAAAAGGCACTTGGCAAGGTTGGAGGAATGGTCAGAAGTATGGCAGCTAGGATTCAATGCAAAGAAGTGCAAAGTAATGCACCTGGAAAACAAAAACCCAGGGGAAGAGTACACAATGGGGGAGGTGAGATACTGACAACAATAAAAATGGAAAGGAACCTGGAGTAATCATATCAGATTACCTTAAGTTTAGCAAGCAAAGTGAGAAGGCAGTAGGGAGGGCTGGGAGAATGCTGGTATGTATAGGGAGAGGCATCACCAGCAGAAAACAGGAAGTTGTTATCCCTCTGTACAGACAATTGGTGAGACCCCATCTGGAGTACTGCATCCAGTTCTGGAGACCCCATCTCCGCAAGGACCTAGACATGATGGAGGCAGTCCAGAGGAGGGCAACTAAAATGGTGCAGGTTCTGCAAGAGAAGCCATATGAGGAGAGACTAAAGGAGCTTAATATGTATTCCCTTGAGGAAAGGAGGGAGAAGGGGGACATGATAGAAACTTTTAAATACCTCAGTGGAATCAACAAAGACCAAGAGGGTAGCATCTTTCAGAAAAAGAGATGTGCAAGAACAAGGGACACAATTTGAAGATAGAGGGGGGATGGCTCAGGGGCAATGTGAGGAATTTTTTTTTCACATAGAGGGTGGTGGACACATTGAACAGCCTTCCTGAGGAGGTTGTGTGGTCTCAAACTGTGGGAGAATTCAAGAATGCATGGGACACACATAAGGCAATTTTTATGTAGGGGCGGGAAGAAATAGGCTGTTGATTAACTAGATCTGCAGCTTATCCTCTAGGTAGGGAAATGGGCTGACTAGGTGGGCTAAGCGGTCCTTATCTGCTGTCAAAGTCTATGTTTCTATGTTTCTGTTCAGTGACTAGTTTGTGGGGGGAGGAAGGGAGGGAATTCAAAGCACTGCCATGACCAGAGGGGAATTCAAAGGACTACAAAATGAAGCAAGCTGATAATGACCCTGCTCATCTGGTTGCTGGCTGGTGTTATGTAGATGAAAGGATGCAGCACTTGTTTGATAGATGTGGCTGCCTCCCTCTAACTATACCAAGTTTCTACCCATCACCCAGTGGGACAGTCTCACTGATCATTGGCCTGTCACTGTTGAGCCTCCTGCTGCCTGAGCTGCATTGGATGCAACAGTGACATGCCTCTGAAGCCCTCTTCTACTCTTATAATATGTATGTTTGCTTCATGTATGTGTGCAAACACCATGCAAACAAACAAAAAGAGGTGAACTAGTAATATCTTAATTTTCACACTTGAGGATGAAACCTCTAACACTAACTTAAAATATATAGACCCCTGTAAAGGGAGTTGAGGGAGTCATCTATAGTGTCACACAAAACCTGCCGCAAAGGTCACTAGCATGCTTATTACTGTCTACCTCTCCTGTTTGCAGTCTATGGTTAGTGGACTGGGGGTTGCTGTTCATTACAAAGATGAAAATGATCCTAAGTGGCATTGCCTTTCCAAACTTTGCTCCAAGGCTTTGGAACTCTGTCCTGAGTGTCATCTGCCTATCCACTATGGCCACATCAATTCAATTCAATTCAAGTTTATTGCAGGAAAATACTCCATTGAGCAGACTTATTCACAAGGAGATCTTGATATACAAAAACAATAACAACAAGAGCATATATGTACTTATACAAACAGATTTATTAGTACTAAGTACAATAACATAATGGGAATTGGGTGCAGGTAACAAAGGTGCAAACATTAATACTAACACTGGCTAATACAAAGTGAGGAACTAACTATTAGGGATACTGCAGTTATGACAGTAATTGATACACACATAAATCTGGTTATCCACTTTTGAAGCAGAAGAAACAGAGAAAATGCATGAGTTTAAGTGCTGGAAGTATTTTCACTGTGGGCGTAACAAACTCGTTTGTAAATGAATTGGGGTTGAGAGGTCAAGGGTGAATGAGGCAGAGGTGGAAGAGAAGTTGGGGCAGAATAGTGAATGGTAGTAAGGATGGCAGAAGGGTGGGGGTAGGTGAGGCAGGAATGGTAGTGAGATGAGGGCAGAGGAGTGGAGGGTTGGCACACATGGCAGTAGGATGGAGGGACAGGTAGGGTTGAGGGGGAAGGGGGGTCAGGACAGGGGTGGTAGTAAGGCTGGGGTGATAGTGAGGGTGGGGCAGCAGTTAGTGGGGTTGGAGCAGCAGGGATGGTGCGGTGGGAGGAGGCAGCATGGTGGAGGGATGGAATAGGTGGCAGAGAGATGGAGAGACAGGGATGCTACGGTGAGAGGTGAGGGAATTCATGAAACTGTTTAGTTTTAGGAATAGTGGCATACCACTTTGAATGCTTTCTTGATCAGTGTCTTAAAGCAATTTAATGAAACAAATTCAGTTAGCCTCAAAGTAATTTGCAGCTGGTTTCAAAATGTTGGGAGTATGAGGCTTGTTTAGTGCATGTCCTGGGGTTGTTCAGGAGTATAAGTTCTGAGTTACATAGGGAGTAGACAATGTGTGTCAAATGCACTAGCAAACAGATGTAGTAAGGCAGCCTGCCCCCCAATAGTTTCCAAGTCCATGGTCCAATGTGTGTCATGTGCCTAGTTGTTAGTGAGGTCCAGCCTAGGGAAGAATTGAGTGAACAGTGATGTGCCCTGGCTGGTGCATTAAGTATGAAGCGTAATGCCCACTAGTAAAGGGTGTCAAGTTTGTGGGTGTGAGTTGCGGCACTGCAGTTATAGATAATGTCACTGTAATCTAACAGTGGTTGAGCTGAGGCCTGAATCAGTCTCTGCCTGTTATCCAGTGTAAAGAGGGATCTATTCCTGAAGAGGAAACCCAGCCGAATTTTTAGTTCTTTGGTTAGGCAGTCAATATGGGTACTGAAGGATAGTTTGCTATCCAGCCAGACTCCAAGATATTTAAATTGGTCCATGATCTCAAGGGTGTCCCCGAAGATAGTTGTGATGGTTAGAATATCATTATGGGAACCAAGAAAAGAGGCCGCATGGGTTGAGGTGAAGAACATCACCTTGGTCTTCTAAGCATTGAGGACGAGTTTTGAGCCCGTCAGATTGAGGTTTCATAACAGCTACCATGAGCACTTTCTTGATGTTTAGAAATGTACCTGTTTTTAATTGTGCACAGCTGATGTACAGTAACTATCTAATTACAATGCACTTTTTGCACTCTTTATGTATTCCCTGTACACTAGTATTGTTTTACCATCTTGTTAAATTGTATGTTTGAGCCTGAGACACCTACTCACAGTATGGACATTTTTAATCCATTGTTTTGTTCATTGTAATACATTTATTATGACTCCTGTTATCATGTGGTATATTACTGCCAGTATTCTCCCAGATCATGCCTATAAATTGGCAACTTTTTGCCTTGTGCACTTTCCTGGTAATAAAACTACATACATACATACATACATACATACATACATTGACCTATCATAAAATGAGGCTAAACTGATAACAATAAATATTTGGCACAATGTTTCTAAACTGATAAAACAATACTTATGTCATACCTGTGAGTATATTTAAGGGCACTGATCTCAGACATTTTTGCTTCCTTGGGACCTAGTGTGAAAATATTAAAATATTCTCATTCTAGGTCCAAATATACCTATAGTAGATCATCATTGGCTATAGCCAACAGCACAGGGAGCATAGTTCCATTGAAAACATCATAGAACAGTTTTAGAATGCATTTTAGAAAATAAATCTCAGAAATAGGAAGGTATGCCATACATGGAATATGCCATGGCCCTATTAGAAATATGTGTGATATTTTTCTCTCATGCCGTTTGACCTTCTGACATCACTTGAGTCTTTACCACCTGTAATGTCATAAGGTCAAACTACTTTTGAGAAAAATATCACACATATTTCTGATAGGGTCATGGCATATCCCTAATTTATATTTTAAGCAGGATAGCAAATATGATAGAATCATAAACAGGACTCAAAGAGAATGCATATCATTAATAGTATAATTGCAAACAAATTCTGAAAACAAATATCAAGCATGGACTCTAAAACCATATTTTGATCAACAACAATCTTGGCTACTAGCTGAAATAATTTAAGATTTCAATTCTTTCATTTCCCAAATTGAAACTGGATTTAGTTTTCCTGTTTAGTCTCTCTTGATTGTGCTGTTTTTCTTGAATTTATTTATTTTTTACAAATTTGTTGCCAGGATAGCACAGCTAAGGGGTAACATCTTGTTTCCAGTTGTGTCTTGCTACTACCCATTTCCATAGCTGGGTGGACTAGAGCATTGAAATGTTAAGCAACTACTTGGGTCACACAGGTCACTTCCCTCTTGTCATCCCTATACTGTCTGTCATGGTCAGTGGAATTGTAAACAGACTTGGGAACAGTGAGACTACAGGATCAACCCCTCAGAATATATGGCTCTAGCAGGGTTTGATCCTGTAATCTCCCTGTTCCCAAGCCTGTCCTATAACTGCAATTCCACACTGCTACTGAAAAACAATATAGGGATGACAAGAGGGAGTGAGGTGCCAACAGACAACAGAAGCATATGGCATGAGGACTGAGAGATGGAGAGAGGTAGTCAGTGCAGTTTACTCTTTATGAAAACATGCTTTTTGGAAGCATTAACTAGCACTCACAAGGAGGCTGTTAGCACTTCCCAAAAGCATCCAATATGCGAGAGTGCACCATGCATGTAGGACTCCTGCTATGATTATTTTTTTAGTTTCAAAATATTTTATTGAGTTTTTAAACATTACAAAATGAAGAAACATGAATATATAACTAGCAAAAAGTTTGTTCTGCATCACATCTGACACTTCAGTACAATACATCAATCAATCAATCAAATCTTTACTTATCCAGGCGGACACCATTGAGCAAGTTCATTTACAAGGTGGACCTGCATCACACAAGGTCAGGTACAATACACATATGTACAGGCAATAAGGCAAAACATGGGAATACATAGTAAAGCAAGTTAAGTAACAGTAAGACAAACAGTCTAATTTGGGTACGTATTATAACATATCTAACTATATACATGTCATGTTTTGGAAACAGCAGTTAATGGTTGGGGGCTATATAAGGAGAGGGGGATGCAGAGTCAGAATTAATTGGAACCACACACAAGTGTAGATATCAAAGGGTGAAGGGGTGTGGAAGCAAGGGTCGTAGTGATGCATGGTATACACACTTATGGATTAGCTTAGGAGGCTTGGAAGATGAAAGGAAAGGCAGGGCAAGGGTGAGGAGGGTATAGGGTTTCTGAAAGGTGATGTTTATTGTGTGCAAGAGGAGGGCAGAGGATGATAGTACGCAGAAAGGGAGCAGTTTATAGACAGTGGAAACAGTGGCATACTTCTGTATGTACATACATGGCAAAGGATAACATAATATTAAACCAGTTTCATAAATGGCCCACTAACCTGGTTCACATTTCCCAAATCCTTGCATTATGTCTGTTAACCTCATGTCTACTAATACCCTACTTTGATACCTTCAGTTCAGTAGGTGGTACGCAGTATATATACATACCGACTCATCTGCCTAGATTTGTAAAGATCTGCTGTGAATTTACCTTACATCTATTGTGTGTACTATTTAATCTCAGTTCAGGCAAAGGCCAACATTTAAAAGTTAGAGGCAGGAAAGCAGATATGTCTGAGTGAGAAGAATGAGACTTCAACTCCTCTATACTGTATATTAATAAATTTATTTGTACTTTTATTTTTACTTCCACCAATAAGTTCAACTCCTCTATACTGTATATTCAATAAGTTTATTTGTACTTTTATTTTTACTTCCACCAATGAGGAGAGTAGACTTTTTGCAAGGTGTCCCTCACTTTAGCCAAGGCAGAGTAAGCAGTGATTTCCCTCTTTACAGTCATTTTAGGTCATAACACCAAAGTCACTTCCAACATGGTAGATGACTCAGCCATCCGATACATGCAACTTTAAATCCTAGGAAAGAGGGATGAAATAATGAGATGGTTCCAGCAGTGTCAGGTAAGCCACAGTTATATTATGAATGATTAAACATATTTTAAACGTTGGTAATATGAGCTAAAACAGTTGTAAATAGGGAACCCTCTGCTTATTTTGCCTTGAGAAAGCATGGTGGCACCTCACCTAATAATGACTCTTATATTCGGTGCAATAAAACTAAACTTAATAAATAGATACAAGAGTTGGATCCTCATTCTTATTGCTCTTCTATGACCGGGTCCAGAAGAGTTCCTCCCAATGAATGCAGTACAATCACTAGCAGGGAACATGGCTTCCTGGGAAACTTTCCTGCACTGAAGCAGACATATCTCTCAACAATGTGTAGGGCCTACCATTCCCAGCAGGAGATCCAGTAACATGCACAGAAAAAACAAATGCAGGCTGCACTAAAGAAAAAATATATCCATTGAAATTTTTTTTAGCTTCAGTTAAAAGGCTCTTTATTAAACAGTACAAATACTCATGCCACAGATAACCAACATGACCAAATGTCCCAGTGCTTCAGCTAAAACACATGTCCTTCCTCAAGGGGTGAACTTAGTTGCAACAGAGTACAATCTTCCTTAAACAGTGGACAAAGCATTGACACTTAGCACCACTGCTAGTTAATAATTTAGTAACTAGCTCAATCTTACTTTTTCACTCTCAGCCATTTAAGTTGTCAGGAAACAATGATAGCTTAATGGGTGCAAGACTTACTATTGCACTCAACATCAAAGATGTATCTAGCTATTTAAGGCCCCAGTCAATAACTAATCCATGAATACATACTGTATAAACAAAAATGGAATCTGAAGTTAAAGCATTAAATACTATATCATGTTCTACAATTAAATAATGCACAGCATCACATCAATCAAAAGTGCTTTAAAAATCAAGCAAATAAACCAATAGTTAATAATCACTCTCTATCTACATCTCTACAGAACTGACTTTTTCATGTTTAATCCCAGGACAGCTGATAACATAACCCCAATCTTTTTCATTTTACAGTGTAATGTTTATAGAAAATCAACCCTGTGGCACACCTACTCACACGTTCTGGCACTAATCTAAACCAACTAACCCTCAAAAGCAGTTAATATCAGTGAACTCCCATGTGACCAAATAGTGTAAATTCCCTTTAAAAAATGTATATGTAATCTAAAAAGGCATTTACTTTCTTTGTCATTAAATACTAACAATAAGTTAAAGAATATGTTTAGATACATAGGAAACACATCCGGTTCTTATAAAAAATGCTTCAGGTCCATAATTTCATTGAATCCTTTAGGCTCGTCAGTCTATTTTGAAAATCTATCTGGACTCCAGTTTTAATAACTTGTTCACATGATCTCTACATTGACAAGCTAGTAGTACACAGTCTGCGCCCATAAACTGCAAACATCTTGGATGTGAATTGTGGTCATTCTTAAATGTAGTCCAATATTTTTTCTTCATGGCTGTGAACAATAGATTTCATGTGTTTTTGAATTAATTCCTTCAATTTCCTTATCGTCCAACCTACATACAAAAGAGGGCATGTACATCAGTGGATATAGATTGCATATTTCATAGAACAATTAATGAATGACAAAATGTCTTCGTATTTTCATGGTACTATTGGTTGCACAAACTCCTTTTCTGGGCATGCATACTTACACATAGTGCATCTCTTACAATCAAAAAACCCTGAGGTAATGTATTAAACTAATGTGGCATTTTAAGTCTAGGTTAAATATAACGGCTGTGTGTTACAACAGCTGCAATATTATTGTTTCTATTATAGGATATCCTTGGCTTTTCTCCCACCACATTGGTTATTATTCTATCCACCTTTAGAACATTCCAAAGTGTTTCAATAACTACACCAATCCTATTTGCTACTGTGTTATTCTTCATGACAAACATATTTGGATCATTTTCTTCCACCACAGTTCTATTTTTTGATGTCAAGAGTGTTGTTCTAACTACAATGATTTATTTTAAGCAGTATTTAAATTAACTTTATCATATCTATGATGTAACAATCTACATTTAAGCTCCATTGCCTGAACAGTGTAACTTTCAATATCTGAACAATTATGCCTCAGGTGAATAAACTTCCCATAAGGAATTGATGTCACTAAAGTTAGATAATAGGCACTCATGGCTTCTAGTATGCTGTTAGCTGTTGTTTCCTTTTTAAAGCCTTTAGTATGGACCTTTTCACTTGAATATTCTGTCAAACATAAGCCAAAAAATGTACCGTGCTGTCATCTGTTCTCACAGTGAACTTAAGATTTCTGTCATTGTCATTTAAATGTCTTACAAAATCAAATGTATTCTCATCACTTCCTTTCCAAACACACAGGGCGTCATCAACAAAATGCACCCACATGACGATGTCTTGTGTATAAGTGTTCTTCTGAGGCTCCCAAACATGTCTCTCTTCAAAAAAGGACATATGCACATTTGCATTACTGGGAGCCACACTGGCCCCATCGCAGTTCCTCTTGTCTGAATACAGTATTCATGGTCAAAAACTAAATAATCATGTGTCCATATATACTCTAGATCTACCATAATAAATCTATATGGCATCATGTCTTTATGTTTAAAAATATAAAGGTCTACAGCCTGCAATCCATCACTGTGCCTAACTGATGTATAAAGACTCTCTACATCAACAGCCATCCACTTATAGTGTTGTTTCAATACCAAATTTTCTAACTTGCCATGTATGTTCATGGAATCTCTTACATATGAAGGGGTAGTTGTTACAATCTTCTGAAGAAAAAAAATGAATACAGTTCCCCAATTTTTCACTTACTGGTCCTATTCCTGAAATTGGCAGTATCTCAAGTTTTTTATGTACTTTTGGAAGTGCACATAATGTAGGCATTATAGACATGTAATTTTAAGACATTCCTTTGATTCTGATATGTAATCTTGCTTAAATCATATGCACTTTAAAAAGCTCCATTAATCCAATAGAAAATCATGATGTTGGATTCAATTTCAACTTAGTATAACTGTCATTGCTTTCCAAAAGGCTCATGGTCATAGTTTCATACATTTCTACCGACATCACCACAACATTTCCTCCTTAGATTCTTTTTTTTAATCACAATACAGTTATTTTCTACTCTTAAAGTGCCTGTTTTTCCAAGGAAGAAATGTTATAGTGAACTAACCAAGTATCTTCATCCAGTATATTTGACACATTTTTAAAACATGCATGTTTTTCCAAATAAGAAATGTTACGGGGACCCAACCAGGTATCTTCATCCAATATCGTTGACACATTTTCCACAAATAGATCACTAAATATGTTCAATACCTGACTCTGTACATTTGAACAAAAAGAGGATTTTTGCTTAAAGCACAGCTTTCTCTCAGTCTGTAATAACATATTGCCTAGCTCTGCCAAATTACCATTATTCTACCTGACAGTAGTATCCATAGTTAAAACTGTGTCCAAATCAGTTTAATCTGAAATACATTCAGGAAATCCAAGCCACTATAATCATTATTACTGTCATTAACTAAAATGCCAGTTTCTAACTCACTTCCCATTAAATTATTTTCTGTCTCATTAACATCGAAGTGTTCACTATTATTTATTTAGAATCATTAGCCATTCCCATTAACTGACAAAAATGCAGATTTGCAACATCTTGTTCTGAAAACTATAACCTAAGCTGCAGTTTTCTAACTGGTTTGAAAATGTCTACAAAGGTCATAAACTGATCCATATTGGGAGTTGAAACAAAGGAGAGGCCATGACTCAAAACTGTAATCTGAATATCAGTCAAAATTTCATCTGAGAGGGTAATTACCTTTAATTGTTCTTAACTTTCCCCCACAGGTAATGGATTTCTGCATTTGACTGTCCTTCTGCAGCCTCCTCTAATTTCACTTCTTGTCTGTCATTTTCCCTTTGGTTGTTGCTTTGGAGTAAAACAACTTTTTCTCTAAAATTACTTTCAGACAACTTTATAGACACTTTCTTAGTGTCATTCCATTTCTGATTCTTCTCTCTGCCTTACAATGGGAAGCAAAACAAGATCATCTCTTACTCCAACTTCTTGCTATGTTTTCCTCCTTCCAAGCATAGACTTGTCCTTTTTCATAGTCTGCAGTGTCTCCATCTAACATAGACTGTTTTCTATGTCTCAATTCCTCATCATAATTTCTTGATCTTGTTATGTAATTTAACTGTGATACTCTGATATTCATTTAAAGAATTAAACTTTACCAGTTCATTCTTAACAAGGTAAATTTCAGTCATAATTTTGCAATACTTGTTTCCATCAGCTTTAATAATAAGTCATATCATTTTTAAAGGACACTCACTCATTGCTTCTAGTCAATCTCTATGGTATGCAAATTCTTCAGTTCGCACTCACTCCACTGCTTCTTGTCAATCTCCCCAGTATTCAAACTCCTCGATTCCACATGAAGGAACAGTGTCCATTCATAGACATTGTGGAATCCAACCCTTTTCTAAATAGGTGGTTAATGTTAGTTTATTGTACCATGTATTAAGCTCTGCCAAGTACAGCTTTTCTAATTTGAAAAACAAATCATTCATGCTATTTAGGTTGTCTGTTTCAACAGACGTATCTGCTGGTGTAATTCTTGGCTGATAGTTTAGTTTACTAATCCATTCCCGAGTATTACCAAGGCAGTGTGTCTCTGCATCCAATCTGCTCACTCTGCCATTCTTCAACTGACTGTGACCCATCAGCACACTCATTTGCCTTTATTTTGAATGACACAGGTGCATTCAATGTCTAAACATGGATTTTCCAGTCCCAACTCAGATAAAACAACTGCCTGACATGAATAAAAAATTATTTCAATGTCAAAAAAATTTCTTTCAGAGCCAAGGTAACCCTGAAGTTTTTGCAGTATGCAGCCAGACAAAACCACAAATTGTTAATCACAATGAAAATTTCAAAAGAAATGTCTCTTGCAAACTTAGGTGGTGCAGGCCACACTAAAAGGCAGACATCCCTTATAATAGCACGCAAAAAAAATTCAGGATGCACTCTAGAAAAAATATTCACCATAAAAGTTGTGGGGCTGCAATTAAGGGATGCTTTATTAAACATTATAAACACTCACACTACAGATAACTTACATTACCAAATGCCACAATGCTTTAGCTAAACCATGTAGTCTTCCTTAATGGGTGAAACTGCAACAGATTACCACCTTGATAAACAGTGCACTAATCACTGCTAGTTCATAGTTTAGCAACTTGCTCAATCTTAATTTTTCACTTTCAGCCAATTAAGTTGCCAGAAAATGACTATAGCTTAATGGGTGCAATACTTATTACCACTGTCAGCATCAAAGATTTATCTAGCTATTTAAGGCCCCATTCAAGAATAATTCAAGTCCACATTAAAGGAAAAATGGAACATGAAGTTAAAGCACAAAATACAATATCATATTCTGCAATAAAATAGCGCACATCATCATACTAATCAGAAGTGCTTTACAATCAAGCAAAGAAACCATTAGTTAATAATCAATTGATTTCAAAATCTCTACAAGACTGTTTCTTTTTCATATTTAATCCCAGGACAGTTGATAACATGACCCCAAATTCTCTCTAATTTTAAAGAATCTAGTTAGCATGTAAACTCTTATCTAAATTTACTATATATAATTATATTCAGTTTAAGTCTAACAGTGTGGTTAACACATCAAAACTTGATATTTACCAATAATAAATTTAATATTGCTGGACTTTCAGTTCACTAGTTGATCAGTTAAGGAATTTAGCAACACATGCAGATAAATAATAGAAAAGAAAAAGAACAAAAGAAGGGTATGTGATATGGTGGGACGGTATTGACAGGTATCTATGGTCTCCATTCAAGCCATTGTCAGGTTGTGTCCATACTGGTGCTGTTTGAAATGTTCAGATTCTGACAGAATGGATGTCTGCAGAATTTTGTGTGGTTCCAATAAATGGCAGAATATTTTTCCACAATTTGCAGACAATTATTTCACAGTATATACAGAAATCCTTTTCAATATTCTTTGGAACTTAAAAAGAAATTTTGAAAAGTATTTTAGAAGCATGATTGCCATTCTGCATGAATTCCACCAATAGAATTCCATATTCCATATAGACCTTACCCATCCCCTAGGGCTAATCACTCCCAGGCTTGTCCTTGCTCCTGTATCCATTTAAAGGGGCTTCTGGAACCTGCATTTGTGCACATTACCTAGGACTTTCAAGTTTTCTCAATCTGCTTCAGTTTGTCCCAGCTTTGAATGATGTCTTATGGACTTCCACTGTCATGGTGAACCCCATCTTCCCGCTGTGGTACTGGGGGATTCAGGTTGTCTCTAAAGTATGAATATCTGGCATCTGGCTTCCATAGCAAGACTGTACAGCAGTTTAGGATGTGTTAGTGCTTGATTCTGTAGTTGAGTTATATGCCCTAATATCTAGAAGATGGGTGTTTGTTGGTGTCTCCCTACCCTGCATGGAGTTAGATATTCCCATGACTGCTGACCAGAATGGGTCTGTGACCAGAGATTCCCAGAGGATATGGTGGGTATTGACAGCATTGTACTTGCATCTTCAGTACTCATTTGGGAATGCAATGTCAATGTATACAAACTTATCTGACATATGCTGCCCTCTTCTTCCCAATATTTTCTTCTGTATTAGCTGGAGTATGGGTCATGGAATATGCTATGCCTAAGCATCCCAACTTTGATGTGCTGCAAATAGTGGTATTTAGGTCCACAGTCATCTTAAGGTGTAACAAGTGTATAGTGGGGTATGTTAGGTAATGTTTGTGTTTATATATTATCACCCTTGACCCTAGGGTAAGGCAGACCAGCCCTCAGTGGAATATACCATAGGGTTTTGGGGGGTGTAGTGTAAATGGTGACCAGCCATACATTCACTGTGTACCTAAGCTGCAGATACTTCTAGTGATTGGAAGAAGGTAGCTGGAATTTTTGTCTTAACTGTGCAAAGAATTTAAAAGTGTAATTTGACAAACAGATAAGGTGCTTGACCTGTTTAATTCTAGCCTCTATCAGGATTTCTGGTGAATGGTGATATTGGCCATTGTAATTTTAGGGTTCTTCCATACTGGTTTGTGAGGGCCTACAAGTATCTTTGCCCATTTACTAGCTTAGTGAGCATGAGCCACATGGATCTGGTATACTTCATCAGTGACATAAATCTTGGCATGTATAATTTTGTTACTGAAGGAGCCAGGGGTACAGGCAATGGGGATAATTACCACATTTTCAATCACCCACCAATAATGGGGTTGTGTGAAGAATCCATTTTTAGCCATTAAAGAGCTTGCCTAGCTGGAAAGTCAACATGATATGCCCATAGTCAGTGCATGTTCCATCATCCTTTATTGCAAAGGGCACAAAGAGAGGTCCTTCTGAATCTAGGGGGCTTGCCTTACCTTAGAAATGCAGAGTTCAGAAGGTTGATTTTGTGATACATCTTGGGTGGGACTTGAACAAGTAGGTTGGCTAGGCAATATAATAGTCTAGGGAGGGCCATTAACTTTAAGACTGCTATCTTCCCTGGTTGTGACAAGTTTAACTTCCCTAACTGTCAAAGTCCAAGGTTGATGTTGGTATCAGAGGAGGGATATTTCTAGAGGCCAGGGACCAGATATTCAAAAGTTACATCAGTGAAATCTGGGTTTGCAAGCTTTTATTTTTTTTGGGGTGGCTATATTCAGAAGCGTGCTAAACCTGTTATCACCCAGGTGGTAACATAACACTGTGCCCATACTAATGAGGGAGTCCCCTGCTGCACATGTGTGCAGTTGGATGTTCAAGGGTTTGCAGCAACAGTAAATGGCACCTAAAGTGTTGCTATTTCCACCATTGAAACCCATAACTTAACTAGTCACTAAGCCTGCACCATCACCCTACTGATGGTAGGATGGCTGTACTGCAGCCACTCACACCTGATTGTTTGTCGCTCTAGTGCAGTGGCAGTCCCAGGTGACCAGGGGCATACCACCAAAAACCCATCTCATGGAGTGGACACTATCCCTGGTGTCTAGCATCTCCCTCTGACTCCTAAACACCTATTTCCTTTTATGGAACTATCACTAATATTTACTGGCACCTGCCCAAATGCCCGTCCCATAATATGAGATGGCACCCAAGATGTACAGTGGCACCTCTATCCCTTAACACCCACCCCATGTTATTAAACATATCACTGGAGTCTAGTGGCACCTTCCACCCCTGAAATGCTCATCTCATGATAGCTTCTACCTCCCTGGTAACTACTGGCACCCCACCCCTGATCACCCATACTGTGATAGTTCATATATCCCTGGTGTCTACTGGCACCCTCACAAATGCCCATCCTGTGATAGTTTCTATCTCCCTGGTGTCTAATTACACCCCCTCCTCCAATCACCAATCCCATGCTTGTTTATATTTCACTGCTACCCTGTGGCACCCCCCCAAATACTTGTCCCATGATAGTTCATGTCTCCCTGATGTCTAGTAGCACCTCCCAAATGCCAGTCCCATGATAGTGTCTATCTTCCTGGTGTCTAGTGGCACCACCCAAATTTCCATCTGGTGACAGTATCTGTCTCTCTGGTGTCTAGTTACACCCCCACTTCTGATCACTGACCCCATGATAGTTTATATCTCACTGGTGTCTAGTGGCACCCCTCCAAATGCTCATCCCATGATAGTTCTTATCTCCTTGGTGTCTAGTGGCACCCCCACTTCTGATCACCCATACCATGATAGTTCATATCTCACTGGTGTTTAGTGACCCCCCCAAAAAAATACTAATCCCATGATAGTTCTTATCCCCCTGGTGTCCAGTGGCACCCCCCTAACATAAAAACATAAAAGTTGTCAGCAGATAAGGACCTCTTGGCCCAGCTAGTCTGCCCAGTTTACCCTACCCACAGTGCCACTGCAGACCCTACTCAATCTCCAGTTGTCTCAAGAAAATACAAAATCACACATGCCCCCCACAATGCAAAGCATCATGGGCTGCATATGCAAATCACCACAGAATGTTACGCTGGTCCAACTTTTAAGCAGAATTGCATGGTGCAGCTGGTCCATTCCACTGGGGTGTCAAACAGACAAGGCATACTGATGAGTCCTGGTAGGACGAAACACATGTCTATGTCTTCTGTTAGCACCCTTTGCAAACTGTGTTAGAGGCCTTTCAGCACCATGCAATTCTGCTTAAAGTTGGACCAGCATAACATTCTGTGGTGATTTGTATATGCAGCCCATGATGCTTGCATTGTGGGGGCATGTGTGATTTTGTATTTTCTTGAAACTTGGCTTCCCAGCCAAATGCCCTTTGGTAACCCTTGCCTCAGTGTTTACGCACAGAGGTTCTTTGTCTTTAAATAGTTTTTATTTTAATGGGTTCACCATAATATATCCCAGGCACACTGCCTTAGGGGTAGCTGGTCCATTCCACTGGGGTGTCAAACAGATGAGGCATACTGATGAGTCCTGGTAGGACCCTTGCAAACTGTGTGAGAGGCCTTTCGCACCATGCAATTCTGCTTAAAGTTGGACCAGCATAACATTCTGTGGTGATTTGCATATGCAGCCCATGATGCTTTGCATTGTGGGGGCATGTGTGATTTTGTATTTTCTTGAAACTTGGCTTCCCAGCCAAATGCCCTTTGGGGTAACCCTTGCCTCAGTGTTTATGCACAGAGGTTCTTTGTCTCCAGTTGTTTCCTCTCCTTGCCTTACTACCAAGGTCCCCTTGTATTTGTACCATGCATCCTTGGATCCTGTCACCATTTTGGCACCGTTCTCCTCTTCTGGAAGGCTGTTCCAGGCATCCACCACCCTCTCCATGAAGAAGTATTTCCTCACATTTCCTCTGAGCCTTCCCTCTCCAACTTCATAGCATGACCCCCTTGTCCTCGAGCTTCTTTTTCTATGGAAAGTGTTACCTTTCTATACCTTATTCATGCCCATTAGGTATTTGAATGTTTCTATCATATTCCCCCATTCCCTCCTCTCATCCAGAGAGTACACATTCAGTTATTTGAGTCTCTTCTCATAGGTCTTTTGATGCAGGCTCTGCACCATTTTGGAACCCTTTTTTTGTACTACCTCAACCTTATCAATGTCCTTCCAGAGGCGGGGCTTCCAGAACTGGACACAGTACTCGAGCTGGGGTCTTATCAGTGATCTGTACTGGGGTAATATTACCTCCTTCTACTTTCTAGTGATACTCCTCCTTATGCACCTGAGCATCCTGCTAGCCTTCCCCACTACCTTATCACACTGCTTGGCTACCTTCAGGTCATCAGAAATGATTATACCCAGGTCCCTTTCCTGATTGATGGTTGCCAGTACTTCCCCTCCCAAAAGACACTGAGGAGGACCGGGCCTAGTACTGAGCCCTGAGGCACCCCACTTGTCACCTTCCTTCTCCATATTGGACACCATTTACCACCACCCTCCAACTTCTGTAACTTAACCAACTTCTTAACCAGCTTATAACTTTTTGACCCACTCCTATACAGGCCCGCTTGTTTACCAGTTTTCTATGTGGAACAGTGTTGAAGGTCTTATTGAAATCCAGGTAGGCCACATCTACTGCTCCTCCCTGATCCACTCGCCTGGTCATTCAGATGAAGAACTCAATCAGGTTTGTCTGGCAGCACCTCCCCCCTTCAAACCATGTTGTCTTGGATCCTGTAATCCACTGGTTACAAGGTACTCCACTATCCTTTCCTTCAGTAGTGTTTCCATTTACTTTGCCCACTACCAAAGTCAGGTTGACAGATCTGTAATTTCCTGCATGCTCCCTGTTCCCACTTTTGTGAAATGGGACCGCATCTGCCCTCCTCCAGTCCTTTGGCACTTCCCATTTTTAATGATAAGTTGAATGCATTATCAGAGGTGCAGCTAGCACATCTTTGCACTCACTCAGTATCTTGGAGTGCACCCCATCAGTTCCCGTTGCCTTGTCTACTTTTAATTGTGCTAGTACATTGAAGACTTTCTCCTCTGTAAAAGGACTGGTGTCCACCTCCCTACCATTTATGCTTTTGTCCCTTATCTTTGGCCTGTCATCTACCTCTTCTTCTGTAAATACTGAACAAAAGTATTTGCTCAATATGACTGCCTTCTTTTGATCCTCCTCTTCCTTGCAAACTCCTTCTTCCCCCATTATATCTGCTATTCCCCCTTTGGTCTTCCTCTTCTCACTCTATATATCTAAACTAAGTTTTATCCCTTTCTTTTACTGACTGGGCAATATTCTCCTCTATTTTTGCCTTTGTGTGTCTATCCTCCTCCTTCTGTGTCTTTTTGTACTTTCTAAATACTAGTTTTTTTCTCTTACTTTTTCTGCTATGTCTTTAGAGAATCTTGCCAGTCTCTTTTTTTTCTCTTGCTAACCTGCCTGACACAGAGATTTGTTGCTTTTTAATGTCCCCCTTTATTTGTTGCTTTTTCAATGCTCCCTTTTCTTTTTGCCCACAGTTCAATTCCTCCATAAACACCTATACAATGATAGTGTCTGTCTCCTGGTGTCTGGTAGTACCCCCACCCCCAAGCATCTGTCATGTAACAGTTCAGATCTCTCTGGTGTCTAATGGCACATCCCAAATGCCCATCTCATGATAGTCTTGATCTCTCTGGTGCATGCCCATTATCAGGTCATTTGTGTGGTGAGTGAGGGCCCTTAAGCACCTATCCTCTGGGTACCTGGCATGCCATCTCTGGTGTCTAGTGCACACCCAATCCCTGCACCCCCATCCTGTGATGGTTCATATCTCATTGTTGTCTAGTGGCATCCCCACCTCCAAACACCTGTCCTGTGTTTGTTCAGACCTCCCTTCTGTCTTGTGGCTCCCTTCCCCAGTCACCCATCTCATGATAGTTCAGATCTCTCTGGTTGTGCTAGTGGACCCCACTCTCCACTCAGCCATGCCAGCCACCCAGCGACTGGCAGAAACCACCTGCCTCACCAGCCCAGCCAACTGTGTGTATTAGGGCTAATGCAAGGCACTCAGAAATAATTTGTGGTGCCCTTTGCATCCTGCTAATACACACAGTCGGGCACCGGGCCGTGGGAGGAGATCTGCCAGTCACCAGCTGGGGATGGGTAGGGATGCTGGGTGGACTGGCACGGCGGGGTGGGAGCCACTAGACTACCAGGAAATTGCAGATGCTTCTCTATTGTATTATGATGGGGGAGGGCAACTAGACTACCAGGGATATGAACAATTATAATAATTTAATACAGATAGGGTGGCCACTAGACTACCAAGGATATAAAAAAATCAATATGTATAAAATACACATTGGGGGGCCACTAGACTACCATGGCCAGAAATTCCAGATTGTTATGTATTTTATTATGATGGGTGGGCCGCTAGACTACCAGGTATTTGAACAATGAAAATAATTTAATACAGATCGACGGGGCCATTAGACTACCAGAGATATAAAAAATCAATATGTATGAAATACATATTGTGGGGGCCACTAGACTACCAGGGAATTAGAGATAGTTATCTATTTAATCATGATGGGCGGGGTGCTAGACTACCAGGGATATTGAAAACATTATTTTTTATATTCATATCGGGAAGAACGAAGCCCCCTGAGCAAAGCACACCCTCATTTAACTTTCTAGGGCACCCCTGTGCTGAGAAAATCTATTTTTAAATCTGGCCATCTCGTCCCTCGCTCACAATGCATGATCGCAATCAAAGAATCTCGCGATAAAAGAATTTGCAGGCTTGCGATCCAAGATCGTTAGTGAGCCACAAACTAAAATGTTAAAAGCTCAAAACTCTATTTTTTTACAGATTTGGATCAAACCAAAGGCATGGCTCAATAGATTGGAGTCCCCTGAGTAAAACCCATCCAAGTTTTACTTCAAAAGTGACCCCTGAGCCGAGATATTTGTGTTTTTCCAATTGGAAAATTAAAATCAAGATGGCTAACCTTGTGATGAAAGAATTTTTAAAATTCTCAGGGACAAAGATTCTTGAACCGTAGGGCTGCTAATTCTTTGATTGCCAGGCAGGACCAGATGGCCAGGACCCCAACTCTTTGTTCGCAAAACATACATATAAATTTTCCCATTGACTTATAATGGGCACTTAAAAGTGGCATAACTTTTGAATGCCTTAATATTTTTTCACCAAACAAAAAGCGGCATGTTCAGCCACCAAAGCTCTTTTAAATGAGTAATCCTGCAGAATGACACACCACACAACAGCAGTGCAGGGCCACATCCAAAATCCCAAAAGCTGCCTCCAAAAATGGATAATTTAGCATTTTTTAAGCGTTTTTGTACACAAAGACCATAAGTCTGACTGAAACACAATTTAGCAGATCAAGAGACCTACCATGCTACACTGTGCATACCAAATTTCAGGCAAATTCGTTGAACAGATCCAAAGCTATTAACATGCAAACATTTGACTTTAACATGTAAGTGACCACTGAACCCTAACTATATTGGCGCGACTGCACCACTATAATATATATATATATATATATATATAGATAAAATGGCAAACTAAATCCTAGCCTTCTGATTGGCTAGGACAGTGACATCAGCAAGCGGGTATTTTTGAATAAAGCCCGCTGAAAATCAAGTGTTAGTTCTGGATGCCCCATTACTTAACATATCCTAGGGGCACCCCGAATTTCCAGGCTTGTCAGACGCCATTTTGTTCTGTGTCACTTAGTGAGAGTGACCTCAGTAGACACTGTAAAATGACAGAAGTACGCATGAACAGCAAACAAGCATTAAAACCCCTGAGAATGAAGAATTCTTTAGTTTTTCTTTATTTTAAACGAATCGGCAGCATAGTATTGGCCATTTCTCACTGTTGTTGCCTGTCGCAATTATCGCCTTTCTCTCACCCTGTCCTGCTCACAAACAAAATGAAAGGAGGAAAAACATATTGGCTTCCTTTTTTAATTAAAAAATTAAGAGGTACCTCTACTCTCTCCTTGCCTGGTCATTTCCTCACTATGCTGTCAGCATTCACAGAAGCATATGATAGGAGAGGTGGGACATGGACTGATAGCAGTAAAAAAAAAGAAAGGATAGACTCTGACCGATAGTAAAAAAGAAAACAGATTGCACCCTGTACGTCTTAGTGTGTTGGTAGGGCAGTCAATGTTTTTATACCAATAAACTGTATCAAAGGATCTCTGCCTGTTTGTGCGTATTCATGAGGAGGATAGTAAACATGATAACCAGCTCCAGTCCTAGGACAAACATCCATATCCCAAAAGAAAAAACACTCATCATCGTAATACAGGCGGAGGAACTATTTTATTATAAAGCTTATTTTAAAATAATTTTTCATTAACTTTTTATAAAACATTTTTTTTTTTTTACAGTGGCCATTTTATAAACTTTAATAATACTCTCCAGGTGGTTTTTCTGTATTAGGTGTGCAGATTCTTCAGGGCTATAAGGCCCTCTGCCTGCAGCGGACCTCACTATGCCCCTGGGCAGTCAGGTAATTCCCAATACTGCCACTTGTTGAGTATTATTGTTACACAATACACACACATATATATATATATATATATATATATATATATATATATATATATATATATATATATATATATATATATATAGAGAGAGAGAGAGAGGAGAGAAAGAGATAGATTATAGTGGCACTGTCACTACACTATATTTAGGGTTGAACTGGGGTTTTTATGTTAAAATATATATATATAAATATATATATATATATATATAATATATATACACACACACACACACACAACACACACACACACACACACACATATATATGACTCTTTATGTGAAACCAAGATCCCTTGGATTGCAAATGTATACAATTACATTGTTGCAATGATTACAGACAACTAATTGGGTATTACAGAAGTTGGCAGTTTGGAACACAGGGCTGACCTTGAGAAACCTTTTCACTTTTCACAAGCTATCTCCCTGGTGTCTAGTGGCACCCCATCACACAAACACCCAACCCATGTCCCATATTCTACTCCTGCTTTCCAGTGGTACCCCTACTCTCACCCCCGAATGCCTGTCAACAAAGGACCAGCAAACACTGGCAGTACAGCAGACCCCCACCCACCCTGCCCATTCCCAGTACACCACCCATCCATCCCTCCCCATAACAGGGTCTCTGAGGATGTTCCTGGAATCCTGATATGGTGACCAGCACAGCCCTTCTTTCACCTCCTTAGTAGGCTACCGTATGAGCTAACAGTAAGCTTGCATACAGTAACAGTCAGCTGAGGAGGTGATATGGGGACTGTGCTGGTCAAATGAACAGGATTCTAGGAACATCCCCAGAGACTTTGGTGGGGAGGGTGGATGGGTGGTGTACTGGGAGTGGGCAGGGCTGGTGGGGGGGGCACTGAACCACCAAATGTTTGTCAATCCAGTTATCGATGGACACTCAGGGTATGGAGGCTGGGGTACCACTGGACATCAGGGATAGTGTACGGAACATGGCTTGGGTATTCTTGTGGTAAGGGTTGCCACTAGACAACAGGGAGCTACAAACTGTCATAAACTGCCATGGGATGGTGCTTAGTGGTGGGGAATGACACCAGACACCAGGGAAATCTGAATTAACACAGGACACGGTATCACGTGATTTTGGCGCAGACTTTTTAGAGAGGGCATCTGCACATAACCCATTGTACAGTATGAAAATTATTACCACTAAAGTAACAGTATGCCACACTACAGTTTCAGCACAAGCGGCCACAGCAGTCATCAAACTGTAACATATATCAATACAGTGTGGACAATACAAAGTAATGTTACAGTTGTCGTATCATTCTGTAATATAATCTTAAGTGGATGAGCCGGATGAGCTGGAGAGTCAGAGGTGTCTGGAGGTGTGTGCATTCATCACCAAATCACATGATCAGTAGGAGGTACCAAGTTCAGAGCTGGGGTATTGGGTTGCCCCATAAGTGTCACAGTTAAAAGCCAAAAACGTTATTCAATTGTGGTAAAACAGCAGTTAAAATCGTATGTTGGGATGATTCTGAGGCTTTAGTCTTGCAAGTGAAAATTGTGTGCTCCTCCTCTCAGGTAATCTAAGCACATCATGTCCACACAGGCATCCACAACTAAGGCAAGTCTCTTCACTGTATCCCTGCATTTTTTCCATGGAGCTGGAGACTCGAACCTTGAATGTACTGCTCCATTTTTAATTTGTTTAGATTTTGCTCCACATTAAGGGCTTTTATCAACTTCCATATTTTGAGGTGGCTTGCCCTGAGTAGTGATGGGTGAAGAGGAAATTCTTTTTCACAGAGAGAGTGGTGGAAGCATGAAACCGCCTTCCTGGAGAGGTTGTGGGGTCTAAAACAGAGGGGGAATTCAAACATGCATGGGACAGACATAAGGCAGTTATAGTGGGGTGTTGAAGGAAGTAGGCTGTTGGTTAACTAGAATCTGCAGCTTATCCAATAGGTAGGGAAATGGGCAGACTGGGTGGGCCAAGTGGTCCTTATCTGCCGTCAAAGTCTATGTTTCTATATTTCTGTGTTTAAGTGGCCCCAATTCGCTCTGCGAAGTGATCCGCGGAGTGAAGGCGAATTCGCAGAGTGCTCCGCAATGTGAAGCGGAGTACTTCACGTTGCAAATGGGTAACTCGAAATCCATTAAAAACAATGACTTTGCATTACTTTGCCTTCCCAAACCACTACTCCACCAATTCTTCACCTTGTTTTTAAGCTCCAAAGGTGAATTTTGCAGTGCTTCATGGGATTTCAGGTCACATGGGCTCTAGATTGTTCTGCACAGCCTCAGTTTGGGGTAGTGTCTGTAGGAAGCTGTAGAAGGAGACAATCTGCTCTGAAAGCTCTCTGCAATTCAAACCTTCAAAAAGCTGTTAAAAAGCCTTTTTGAGTCATTTCTTTTTGCTGAAACTTTAGTTCATTGATTATAGGAAACCCTCCTGTGCTCATATCATTGCGCGTTTATTGTTTGTGTATGAATTTTGAATGTTAATGTACAACATTCAGTCTGTGTACTGAGAGACAGTGGAAGTGTGCTTTGGGGGAGGGGTGTATCTGTGGTGTAGGTAGATTAACTTGAAGAAAAAGACAGTGCTTTCTGTTTTGGTGATATTTTTCTTGTTTAACTGTGTTAATGAACACACAGTAATATTTTCAATATTTCTTGCCATTTTTTTTGCTTATTGTTGTGGTGCAGCAGTGCATAATTTTAGTTTGTTAAAAATATGTGGTTATATTACTGAAGTTTTCAATTTCCTACACATTACTTAGTGTGTGTGCGAGTATGTGTGTGACGCGTGTCATCAAATCACACACCTTTTATTGTGCCACATATTAATTTCAGCAATGTGAAGCTGCTATCCACTGCAGCTGTGTGATTTGTGTACTTCTTTGTGGTATCTTTACTGGTACTGGTACTAGTATTAGTGACTGTTACTGCAGCAGTACAGTACACTGCCCCCCCCCAAGCGGTCCGCCCCAACCGGTAAAGGTATTCTTTTCCAGATTTGAATTTCTAATGGTGAACACTGGTTAGGTGTTGTGCCTTTGTGTCTGCATCTCTTCAGTGCACAGCGCATTCTTAATCTGTCTGTGCATTTGCATCTCTTTAGGGCCCAATCTCCATCTGAAACTTAAGTCACAGTTGTTTCTTTGGCTTCCCTTCAGAGTACTGGATAGGTGTGGTGCTTAATTCTGCATGAACATTGTACTCATTAATATGCTTTTTTAAGTCAGGACCATCATCATGAGTCACTCATGATACAATTCATGTTCATCATCACAGTCACAAATCACGATTTATGGTCATTCACATTACGAATCACATTAATTTTTTTCTAGTTACTTGGATGTATTGTAAGCCTGTTTTATAGTATCTCTCCAGGCTTCACCACCCCACCATTGTACTCATTGATACGTGTTTTTAAGTCTGGGAGTTTTAAGCTACAGCTCATTGGGGCCCTGGGAAGTACAGCCATAGGCATTCACGTTTTCGTCATCATCATGGTCACAAATGGAGTCACAAATCATGATTTACGATCACGTCATGAATCACAACATACATTTTTTTTAATAGTTACTTGGATGTATTGTAAGCCTGCTGGTCACGGTGCTAAACAGGGATGGGATCCACACCTGGGCCCGGGGGAACAGGCACATCCTGCTCCAGAGGACCTGGTGCTGGACTTGGTGGTGGTGGTGGTTCAACTGCCTCAGAGTCAGGACAGGAGGCAGTGCTGGTCCTGATTCGGGGGTACACTCACAAGTTTTGGGCGGTCCAACAGGAATGGGCGCTCATGCCATCCACACATGCACATGGTACGATGCTTACCACTACCATGCTCTCCCAAAGCTGCCCCGTCCTAGACATTCCCTCACCCTGGTCCATCTCTCCTACTGAGCTCCCTCAGTCCGAGCAATCACTACTCACACTGTCACACAACAGACACACACAGTCACATAGACAAACAACTGGCTACTTATAAAGGTAAGAAAAATAAAATTTACAGAAAGAACAAATTAAGTAAAAAAGAATACAGAAAAGACAAAAAAATGTAGCTTTTAAAAAAGCTGTTGGGTCTAAATCAAAGTTTAAATCTCTTCCTCGCTCTGATCTAAAAGTATCAGCAGTCACAAAACACACTACTCTCTCTCCATCCACACAGGAGAAAGTAAAAGTGTCTGCTTTTATGACTCACTTTCTTCCTGCCTAGCTTAAGAGCATGTGATTTACAGTACTGTAAGCCATGTGATATGTGGGGTGGCTGCCAAATCTGAGCACCAAGTGGATCACTTAAGTCTAATGAGAATCACAAGTCCATTACAAGTAATGAGTTTGCCTTACTTAAAATTGCCATTCCATGCTCTGTGAAGTGGTAATGACAAGGCAAAGTCAGCACTTTGCATTGCCCACTCCGCATAGCGGAGTAGCAACACAAAGTGCCCACTTCGCATTCTCTTCACCAGCGAATTTTAAATTCACAGCATCTCTAGCCCTGAGCAGATTGTTTAATGCTCAGTGCCACCCTGCCACTGAGTTTATTGTTCTGGGGAGCCCTTCCTTAACAGATGAGTTGCAGTTCCAGAATTCTAGGGTAATATGTGGTTTACAGTGCCCACAATGACTAGCTGACCTCCCTATACATAGGTCCTCAAACTAATTGATTGGGGGACTGGTTGGTCAACATGCATCATATAAAAGTCAGTGGACTGTAGCTGTTCAAAAACATTCACCACATCAGCAGGGAGTACATAGGCAAGTGCAGGGAGCATTGTAATTTGGAGAGCGAACTCCTCAAAGAGTGAATAGTTTTTCTGAATGTCTGCATTTTCTTGCACCCTGTGCCATACAGCTTCTGACAGATGAAAAAAAAGCATCCCCTTATGGCTGCTGTTGGGAACTCTGTGCTAAATGCCTTAGCTGCTGCTAATTCAAAGGCTGTCATTATGGTGTCTGATGCAAGTTTCAGACACAAGCGTTTCAGCTCTGACAACACCCTGACATAACTCCCATAGCTTCTGTTCACCATAAGGATGTAAACAGTGGGTATCACAGCAGAGTACCTGACATGTATAGTGTACAGCTGAGAAAAAATCGGGGTGCAGCTTTAAAAGTACTGTAGAGGATCTATTTTTCATTGGAACAAAATTTTTGCTAAATTCACTATTTTGAAAATCCAGTGTGAAAATTATGTGCCAGTTGAAATATATATTGCAATTCACAAGTTATCTTGCCATTGCACTTCAGCTAAATTAAACTGCTGTGAAAATGTAGGAGTGAACAAAACAGTGAAATTTAAGGGCAGTGAATTCATTGTCCTCTACAGTATCATCTGCATACCAGTGGGGTGTATTTCTCACATACTGCAGATTTTTGTTACTTGCAAATATGAGAAACCATTTAGCATCCTTGTTCCCTGAGCCGTGCGGCAAAAAAGGTCACCATGATCAGTTTTAGTATATTCTCCTGGTATATGCAGGTCAGCTAAGGATGTGGGCTGACTAGGAGCCACTGTAGCTGCTTGTCTTGCTCTCAGCTGTACATTTTAGGCAGGGAACAGAGGCAGTTTACTACACACTGATTGGCTCAAATTGTTCGCAGCAGTTGCAACCACTTGCTGTGTGGTCTCATGTGAGCTTACAGTGCACTCCTTGATAACATTTATTACTTTATACACCTCAGTTGGGCCAGCATCAGGAACATGGTTATGTTCCTGAATGAAATGAACAACCTCATCTGCCAAAGTATGACATCTTGCAGGGCACTTAAAGGTATCATACTGGAGACACTTCTAGTATTCTTTTTCCCCATATGTGCATTCCTTCCTGTATAGATATCCCTCATGGGAAGGCAGGGACTGTCCTCTAATGCTTAGCACATAGTGCAGTGGCATGGCACCAAAAATAGACAGAGTTTGAGAAGAGGATGACCAGATCACCAGATAAACAGAACATTTAAGCTGTAAGACCTGCACTGTAATTACAGCTTAATTAACTGCTTTACCAATTAACCTACAGTAACCCTCAGTAATAGCAACAGAGTCTCACAGCAGCCTATGCTGCTAATTTTATTGCAATTAACATCAATTGATAACTGCTCTTGCAGTGTACAATGTAAATTTGTATGTCACTGTCAGATTGCTGAAAACCAGTGTTTGTACTTGTGAGAACAATCTCACACTATAATAAGTGCTGTGATCTTACAGCACTGAAACAGCATGTAGTGAAATAACCACACTGTGCTTGACTGCGATTAAATTAATTGCGTGGACTTGACATGTAACCCAGGATGGGTGATCAGAGGGTGGGAAGCCACTAGACACCAGAGAGGTCTGAACTATCATGGGATACATAGAAACATAGACTTTGACGGCAGATAAGGACCGCTAGGCCCATCTAGTCTGCCCATTTCCCTACCTACAGGATAGGCCGCAGATCCTAGTTAACCAACAGCCTATATCTTCCTGTCCCCCACAAGAATTGCCTTATGTCTGTCCCATGCATTCTTGAATTCTCCCACAGTTTTAGACCCCACAACTTCCTCAGGAAGGCTGTTCCATGCATCCACCACCCTCTGTGAAATAATACTCACATTGCCCTGAACCGCCCTCCTTCTATCTTTAAATTGTGTCCCCTTGTTCTTGCAAGTCTTTTTCTGAAAGATGCTACCCTCTTGGACTTTGTTGATTCCCTTGAGGTACTTGAAAGTTTCTATCATGTCCCCCTCCCTTCTTTCCTCAAGGGTATACATATTAAGCTCCTTTAGCTCTCCTCATGGCCTCTTTTGCAAACCCTGCACCATCTTAGTTGCCCTCCTCTGGACTGCCTCTATCCTGTCTATGTCCTTGGAAATGGGGTCTCCAGAACTGGACACAGTATTCCAGATGGGGTCTCACCAACTGTCTGTACAGAGGGATAACAACTTCCTGTTTTCTGCTGCTGATGCCTCTCCCTATACATCCCAGTATACCCCGGCCCTCCCTACTGCCTTCTCACATTGCTTGCAACCTTAAGGTCATCTGATATGATTACCCCAGGTCCCTTTCTTGTTTTGTTGTTGTTACTACCTCCCCACCCATTGTGTATTCTTCCCTGGTTCTTGTTTCCCAGGTGCATTATTTTGCACTTTTTGCATTGAATCCTAGCTGCCATATGTCTGACCATTCCTCCAACCTTGCCAAGTCCCTTTTCATCCTTTCCACGCCTCCTGTGTATCAACCTGTTGCAGATCTTTGTGTCATCTGCAAAAGGCATACTTTCCTTCAGTCCCTCTGCAATGTCACTGATGAAGACATTAAAAGGACTGGACCCAATACTGAACCCTGCGGTACCCCACTAGTAACTGCCCTTTCTTCAGAGTGGACTCCATTTACAATTACCTTCTGTGTCCTGTTGTCCAGCCAATGTTTTACCAGGCTACCACCCTGGGACCCACTCCCAGGCTGGTTAATTTGACTAATAATCTTTTGTGTGGACTGTGTCAAATGCCTTGCTAAAGTCTAGGTAGGCCATGTCCACAGCCCTCCCTGGTCTACTACTTTGGTCACCCAGTCAAAGAAATCTATTAGATTCTGCCTGACATGACCTTCCCACTGTGAACCCATGTTGCCTTGGATCCTGTGCTCCACTGACCTCTAGGTACTCAACTATTCTTTCCTTCAGAAGTGACTCCATCACTTTCCCTACCACAGAGGTCAGACTGATAGGTCTGTAGTTTCCTGCCTCTGTCTTGGTCCTACTTTTGTGAAGGGAATCACATCCACCTTCCTCCAGTCCTCGGTACCACACCATCCTCCCATGATTTATTAAAAGAGTAGCCAGTGGTTTCACTAGTTCCTTCCTTAATTTTTTAGAATTCTGGGGTGAATTCCATCAGGACCCATTGCTTTGTCCACCTTCAGTTTTAGAGTTCTTGCAGAACCCTTTCTTCTGTGAAAGGACTGGGATCGACCTCCTATCAAGAGTGCTTCTGTTAATTGGATTAGGCACTTCCCTCCTCTTTTGTGGAATACTGAGCAGAAATATTCATTCAGTATTCCTGCTTTTTCACTGTCCCCTCTGCCCACCCACCGTTCCATTCTATTCAGCCTCACTATCCTCCCTTTGTCTTTCATCGCTGATGTACCTATAAAAGGTTTTATCCCTTCTTAACTGAGTTGGCTATCTTTTCCTCAGTTTGGGCCTTTGCTATTCTGACTTCCTCCCTGCTTCTTTCTGCCTTAACTGGTACAGCTTCTGTCCTGCTCCTTCTGTGTTTCCTTATACTTCGAATGCTATCTTTTCTTCCTGACTTTCACAGCCACCTCTCTTGAGAACCATAGTGGCTTTTTCTTTCGTTTTGATTTGTTTATTTGCTTCACACAAAGGCTTGTTGCCTCTGTGATGGCAGTTTTGATAATTCCCCATTGTTGCTCCACACCTCCTTCTAGCCTGTTTGCTAGTGCTTTTCTGAGGCACTCTCCCATCTTGCCAAAGTCAGCCCTCCTAAAGTCCAGTACCCTCACTTTTGTATGGCTTGACTCTGTAGCTGAGTTTAACGTGAACCACACTGTTTGATGGTCACTTGTCCCAGATGGCAACCCACTTCTAGATCTGAAATCCTCCTCACTGCCCCCTGCTTGAGAGTACGAGGTCTAAGATTGCTCCCTCAACAGTGGGTTCCAAACTAGCTGTCTAATGCCGCCACCTGTAGGGCATCAAGAATGGCCCTGCTCTTGGATGTGGCTGCAGCAAATGTGCTCCAGTTAACATCTGGCATATTCAGGTCTCCCATCAACAGTATCTCCTTTCTCTGCCATTCAAGAATGCCTTCCATCATATCCTTGTCCATTCCTTCCCCTGACATGGGGTCTGTACACAACCCTCAAGCGGATTGTGGTGCCCTTTCCAGTCTCCAAGCAGACCCACATTGCCTCCTCTCCTCCCTGTTTACTCTTTGTTCAGTTGCTTTTATCCCTTCCTTTACATAGAGAGCTACTCCTCCCCTCTTCTCCCTTCCTGTCTCTCCTGTAGGTTATGTACCCTGGTATGTTAACATCCCAGTCATGGTTCTCTGTGTACCATGTTTCTGTGACTGCTACAGATATCCAGGCATCCTCTTCCATTAAGGCCACCAGCTCAGGGAGCTTGTTGCCCAGACTATGGGCATTGGTACTCATTACCTCCATTTCCTGATGGCCTTACCCCTTGCCCCCATCCCCGTCCTTCTTACCTTGTCACTTTCTCCATTTACCACCGCCTCTTCCCTATCGACACCTCCATGTTGGTGTTTGCTGCACTTACTACCGTGATTGTTTGGGGGCTAGGATTTTCCTGCTCCTTTCCAGTGCCTCCCTTGGCTAGTTTAAAAGCTTGCCAATGAAGCATTCAAACCTATCACTCAGGATCCTGGTTCCTCCCGACAGATGCAGCCCATCATGCCAGTATAGGCTTGCATCACTCCAGGTGGACCCCCAGTCCCCAATGAAGCCAAATCCCTGAGCTCCACACCAGTTTTCAACCACTGATTGAATCCCATGGTATGAAACACCCTAGCCTCTCCTATGCCATAGATGGGTAGCACCTCTGAGAGGTTACCGTATGCTACTTGACTAAGGCCCCTCCCCAATCTCCACAAACTCTTCCTGCACTTCTAATCCCTTTCTTAGCCAGGTCATTTGTCCCTAGGTGGACAATGACATCCAGCTCCCTCCCTGTGCAGCTGCTCCGCAATCCTGAGGATTCGCCTCCCTGTCCCTCCAAGCCATGGCGCCAAGCAGGCACCTTACCTCCTCCCCTCCTTGCCCAGTTCTACCTTCCTAACAATGGAGTCCCCACCAGGAGTTGTTTCCTTCCCTGCAGGGTCCCTGCCACCCTCCTGTGGGTCTCCTTTGTGGAGGTTCCCAGCATCCTCCTTGGTCTCCACTGTAGGTGCCTCCATAGAGGAACCACACTTTGCCAGAATGGCATAGGAATTGTGGAGAGGTACAACTGGAGGGATGTGCCTCTGTTCCACCACCCTCACCTCCTGAGCCCACTGTGGTCCAACCGCCTCTTTCTTGGCAACCTCTGAGACAACGGCAGTGGCACTGGTGGTCCTTGATGGAAGAGGAGGTCCCACAAATCCTGGCCAACCTCAGCCTGGAGATGAGCAACCTCTCCCCAGCCCAGAGAGGTGCCTGCAGATGGGACAACACCGCATCCTCCAGAACACCTCCGGAAGACTGCTGCCCACAGCCACTGCACTGCACCACTCCAATCATGTCTTATTTCTGGCCCCTTAACTGTTTGCAATCCTTACTTTTCCTCTGTTTTCTCTCTCTCTCCTTACTTTCTGCCTGTGTTCCTTTAAGCTCCTGATTGTCCTGTTCTGAGACAAGAATATCCTATATTTCTCAGTAGACCACTTACTTGTTCAGAGGCAGACCTCCAGCAGCTAAAGGGGGCCGGAGAGCTACTCTTGCCCTTCTAGGATGGTGGGTCCTTGGTGGTTCTATGATCACTCACTTCCTACCCCTAAACAGGATGGGTGTTTGTGGGGTAGACGGTGCCACTAGACACCAGGGTGATTTGAACTATCTTGGGATGGGTGTTCAGTGGAGTGGGGGGTGCTGCTAGATATGAGGGATGATGTGTCAGGTGCTCACAGGATGGGTGAAAAAGGTCAGCAGTCACCATGCAAATGAGCCCACAATAGGCATGTAAATGGCCCCTTAGCACCTTGCATGCCCAATGGGTTCATTTATGTGGTGTGGCTGAATGTAGCCAATATAGCTCCCAGCACCATCCAGTCCCAGGGCACTATTCCCTGTGGGCTAAGTACAGCCCAGGTCTATGTTGGGGAAATACATTCTGAGTTAGTACTGTGCCACAGGGAACAATATTTAGTTGGATAGTGCTAGTCTATGATCCGACTGAATAAAGCAGCCACTGGGTCTAGCACAAGTGCAGCACAAACATTTGCTCTGCACTTGGGATCATTTCTGAATATCTGGGCCCAGGTCTTTTGACAGGGGACTGGGGAAGTGATCAACATCCCAGGGTACCTATGCCCTTCAGGGCTAGGTTTAGTTTTTGCCCCATAAATGGGCCTAGCTCCTATGGATACTGTTCATAGGGAAGAACTTCTGTTTTAGTACAATTAAAAAATAATCCGGAAATGGGGTCAACATTATATAGTACTTTTATTGATACTGGAAGTGACTGTTCGACATCTGACAGTGTCAGGATCAGGTTGTCTTCACAGAAATTATTTTGCATCCTATCTGATGTAGAGTAATCCTAGTGATGGATGAGACTTGTCTCAGCTCCACCTTTCATTAGCATGTGCTACAGCAATCCAGTAGAACTCTCATGCCAATGGCTTTATGCTGTGCTAACTGGGGTTTTCAATACAGAACTTGCAGTGCTATCTACCACCCGAGTGCACAAAACCCTGTTTGTGTGGCACAAACCCTGTTATCACAACATCAACTGTAGAATCATGCTGCCCCCATTTTAGTATTACAGCAGCAGCTAACCTAGATTATGCTACCCCATGTCAAATATTACTGCAGGACCTACTGTAACCCACTAACAGTGATACAGGGGTTACATATCCATGTGAACTGCTGTAACACGCACTGCACAGTCCTGCTTCCATTCTACCCAATGCACTGTCTAGTGTTACAAGTACTGACCAAGTGCAGGTAATGCAGAGATTACAGATCCATGTTAACCTGCTGTAGTACTCACTGTACAGCCCTGCCCTCACTATATCACACAAACTGTCCAGTACCGCCTTGGCACAGTACCAGTAATGCAGGGGTTCAGATCCATGGCAACCTGCAGAAACACTAAATGATATTGTCCCCTGGCCCCTTTGTTAGACACACACTCTCCAACAATGCAGGCAGGACCCAGTAACAGTAATGAAGGGTTACAGACTCATATCAACCAGCAGTAACAGTCATTGCACATCCCCTGCCCCTATTCTGTTAAACACACTGTACAATATTACAGGCCTTGTGCCAGTACCAGTAATACAGGGCTAAAATGTCCATGACAGCCAATCAACCAAAAGTGTAAGGGTTCCATGTCAACATGATGTAACACCCACTGTACAGCCCTGTTTCCACTCTACCAAATTATTAAAGACCCTGATCCTGTACCTGTAATGCAAGGGCTACAGATCCCTGTTTATCTGCTGTAACATTCACTGTACAGCCCTACCCCATACAGTCTATCAGACATGCCGTCCTGTTTAAAGGCACTGATCCCCGGGAAATCAGACAGGAATTAGTTACCACTCACAAGAAAAGTATTGACTTTGACTATTTCTTCTACTTCATTCCACATTCAAGCCTACAGCAAGTGTTTGAAAAGCTCCATGTCATTTTTACACACCACACACACACACACACCTCCTTAGAAAATAGGCAGTTAGTTTAAGAGTTATCTTTGCCACCATTTTCTTCAACCTTATGATCATTGCTGAATTCCCCCAAGGGGACACATACACGTGACCCTTTTGATTTAGGGCTATGAAATTATCACAGCAATAAAGAGGAAAACTGTGCAGCACTAAATCGGACCAGCAGAATGATTTGTTGTTGTACTGGGGCCATGACACCGAGAGATAACAGCAGATTTCTGCCAGAGAATCCCTTTATAAAAGAGTCTATCAGGGCAGTCCTGCCTGGTTTCCATTTTTTATGAGGATATGTTATTGTACTTAATCCAGAAAGACTGCCTGCTTGTCCTGAGAAACAAACACATTTGAAATGAGCTGCCTTCTCAACCCAGCATCCAGACTGCAATTTCAGCCGAGTAGGTATCACCTTCATTATGCATAGATTGTAGGATTTAGATGGATGAAGGAAAAGCCAATAAGATAAAGCCTCAGATGTGTGCACACCCTTTGTGAAGATTGTCATTTTTAGACATGTGGGGCTACTGGACTTTTTTGAAATACTTGTTGAATATTCTTACCTGGTAGCCCAGATAAACAACTGCTTGTTATTCGGTACTCGGTATTTGGCCAAATTTCTCAAAATAAAAAAAAAAAATCTGAACACTCTCTATTCTGCCCCCTGGTAGCCAAAGGTAATATCTTGGCCACCTCTTCCCACCCCTAACCATTTTCTGTCCTTCACCCTTCCCCATGCTGTCATTAACAGAAAAAACCAAAAAACATTTTGAACTCCTGGCACTGTACTAAAGCCCACAACACAACTCTATCCATCCTCATTGTCCTGTCTCACTCCAAAATTCAGTAGTAGGGCCCCACTATGGACCCATAACAACCAACTGGGAGGATAATAGTCACAAGTCTAGCCTAGCTGGTGGGTTCCCCTCCCAAGCCATCAGTGCTCCATCTCTGTTAGCTAAATAAAGACAGTGTGTAGCATTCATGGGTGGGAGAGCAGGTGGAGTTGTCAGTCTCACTGAAGACTCTAGGCAGACTGACCAATTATTTTTGCTAGCATTAGCAATGATGCAGACCACTCTGCCACCCCCTCCATTTTTATGTTTGCTTGCACACATGTGCAAGAAACATAGTGCCATCATCAGAGATTTCGGAGGTGTGTCACCTCCTCCTCCAGTTCAGTCAGTGTGCTGGCAGGCACGGCCCCTGTAAGCCAATGCATTCTGGAGTTGTCTATGACATGCTCCAAAATGCAGTGGCATACAGTTGAAAGGGGGAGCTATGCTTGAGTGAGCAGCGATAAGAATCGCCTGCTCATGCGCGCTCCCCACCTGCGTGCGCACCCAGGCAGGCATGCGGCGCCCCCGCCGCGCACTGTATAGCCGGCCAGGTGCCCAATCCCCGTCGGCTGTGGTCATTCCCCACCTCCCCAAAGGCTTCCAAAATGCCATGCTGGGTGCCACCCCAACTAGCAATGAATAAAATAGCCGGCGGGGTGCCCAACCTCCCGTCAGCTCCACGGTCCTCCTCCCCGTAATAAGTGCCACGCTGGAGGCCCACCTCAGCATGGCATTGTATTCTGAGACCGATGGGGTGCCCAATCCCCATCGGCTGAACGCCCCCACAACCGTTCTTGTGCCATCGCTGGGAGCCTACCCCAGCGCGGCAACGCCCCGCGCCATCGCTTTTTTTTTTTTACCTGTAAAGAAAAACGGTCCAACGTTGTCTCCTCCTCTCTCCCACAACCCGCACTCCACCCACTGTGCACCCAGCCTCCACACACCCCTCAGCCCATACTTACCTTCGGGCTTGCGCGATGATCATCGGTGGACCGGAACACGCCTGCACTCTTCAAAGCCGACCGTGAACTGAGGAAATGCCGGTAAGCTGTATAATGGGCTGGATAAGGGGTTTCAACTTTGTTGCATATCTCAGGCATTTTTGGATTTTGCCAAATTTTCAACATGGGGTTTTGGGACCCCTTCTCATGAATGATGTCACTGTCATGTGGTTATCGGCCCGAAGGGTGATTTTGCAGTCACTGCACAGTCACTGCGGAAATCACCCTTTCAGGCCTGAATAATGCCATGACAATGACATCATTCATGAGAAGGGGTCCCTAAAACCCCATGTTGAAAATTTGGTGCCAACATTCCCAAAAATGACTGTTTTACGAGCGTGCGTTGCGCAGTTACTACGCAGGCTCATAAGTTTTCGAATTTTCAATATTTTCACTCCAGATTTTCAACATTGCCATTTTAATACACCTTCTTATGAGTAGTACAGCTGTCATTTTTCACATCTCACCTAAAATGTGTTTCCGCCCATGTAGCGCAAATGGCACAGTCGGTATGCGAAATCAATGTACGGGACAAATTAAGAAAATCACAGTGATACTGTTCATGAGCAGACATCTTAAAATGGCTATGTTGAAAATTTGGTGAAAAAAGTCCTAAAATGACTGTTTTACGAGCATGCATTGCGCAGTTCCTATGCACGCCAAGTAGGTCGTGAGTTTTCAATATTTTCACTCCAGATTTTCAATATTGCCATTTTACCACACCTTCTTATGAGTAGTGCAGCTGTCATTTTTCACATCTCTCCCAAAACGTGTTTCCGCCCATGTAGTGCACAATGGCGCAGTCGGTGTGCAAAATCAATGTACAGGACAAATTAAGAAAATCACAGTGACACTGTTCATGAGGTGAGGTGTTAAAATGGCTATGTTGAAAATTTGGAGAAAAATTTCCAAAAAATGACTGTTTTACGAGCATGCATTGTTCAGTTCCTATGCACGCTCGTAAGTTCATGAATTTTCAATATTTTGACTCCATATTTCCAACATTGCCATTTTTCCACACCATCATATGAGTAGTACAGCTGTAATTTTTCACATCTCACCCAAAATGTGTTTCTGCCCATGTAGCGCACAATGGCGCAGTCGGTGTGTGAAATCAATGTACGGGATAAATTAAGAAAATCACAGTGACACTGTTCATGAGCAAATGTCCTAAAATGGCTATGCTGAAAATTTGGTGAAAAATTCCAAAATGACTGTTTTATGCCGCTATGCTGTACAGTTCCTACGTGACGCTTCGTGTAGTTCTTCGAAATTTTCAATATTTTCATTCCAGATTTTCAACATTGCCATTTTACCACACCTTCTTATGAGTAGTACAGCTGTCATTTTTCACATCTCACCCAAAACATGTTTCTGCCCATGTAGCGCACAATGGCGCTGTTGGTGTGCGAAAGCAATGTTTAGGACAGATTAAGAAAATCACAGTTACACTGTTCATGAGCAGAGGTCTTAAAATAGCTATGTTGAAAATTTGGTGACAAAAGCCCATAAAATGACTGTGTTATGAGTGAGCATTGCGCAGTTTCCATGCACCCTCGTTAGTTCATGACTTTTTAATATTTTCAGTCCAGATTTTCACCAGTGACATTTTTCCACACTTCCTTATAAACAGTACAGCTGTCATTTTTCACAACATGGCTGAAGTGTGTTTTCAGACTTTCAGTGCAGATATGCGTGGTCGCTGTGGGAAATCATTGTTCGCCACAGATAAAGAAAATCACAGTGACACTGTTCATGATCGCGACACCAAAATGCCTGAGTTGACAATCTGCTGTAAGAAATCCCAACCTAATTATATTACGGTGTGCTGCACAGTTTCTATGTATCGCTCGCGGACTACCATTTTTTTTTAATATTTTACTACAGATTTTGCAACATAGCCATGTTTTACACCTCCCATGAAAGAGTACAGCTGTCATTTTTACATCCTGTTCAGAATGGTTTTGCACCTGTGGCGCTAAATGCCGTAGTCACTGTGCATAAGCAGCTGCTAACAAACTGATATTCCCCCTGTTCATGAGGTGGGGTCACAAAACAAACATGTTGAAAATTTGGATTGAAAATACCAACGAATGCCTGAGGTATTAGGGTTTTCAACTATAACGCCCAACCCTATAGAGAATGACAGGCATCAAGGTGTGACTTGGGATTCTTGCCTGTGATGCTCATACCATTCCACCCCTGCAGTCAGTGAGAGGCATTGAGGTATACCTTGGACTCTTCGGCCCCAAACTTCACCCCATTTTCCTATATCACACCCATCTCACCATATTTCCTAATGAAATGGGGTGCGCATAAGGGCCAAAGACCACAAGGAACACCGTGACACTTGTCAGTCTCTGCAGGGTGGGGTGTGGTGAAATGGCGGGTCGTTATGCTCGATGACCCAAACGCACACCCCAATGCCTGTCACTCTCCGCAGGGTGGTGGTGGGGTTGGCTTCAGTTCAATACTTCACTGCCATTCCTATTACACAGCTCTGTAATTTCTACACTACCACTGCCAATGCCAGCAAGCAAACATTCGGCATTGACAAATGCTTGTTTATTTTACAATTTTTTGGTTACCCTGGCAGGTCGCACCATTGTGGGCAGATACTACACTTCATTCTCACTACAGCAATTGTTGAGGAATTACATAACAGTACTTTTACCTTAGTTTATTTTATTTATTGTTGATCAGTTGCCAAACCATTACACCATTTACAGATTAAAAAAAATTAAAATCCAAATATTACCTAATACACATAGTTTAAAATATACACTGTTGCCAAGGATGCAATAATTTCTATGCATCAAATAAATAGATTAGATAAAATGCTGTTAGCAGTTAATCCTACAGTCTATGCATTAATAATTTATTGGTTCTTAGTTTAACTCATTTCCTACAGTGTATTTCACTCACTTAGATTAATCAGACTACAAAGATTCTCTGAATTAGGATGGCTAACTTTAGTGCTGCTTGAGGCATGACCTTCCCAGGAACCCCCAAGGGAGCAGCCTGACACTTCAGCTACCACATAACTCATTCAGTGGAGTATCACATAAGCCCAGCAGGTGACAATATCAAGTGTCTAAATGTGGCCTCCTGACCAAAAACTGATATTGGTACTTAGAGCTACTCAATCCCAATATGAGGTAACATGTCACTGTCATATCATCAAAAGTGGGCCAACCTGTACTGCCAACTGGGGCCTAGCACTAAAGGAGCCTAATAGGAATACCCAGTGGTGCATGCCACCATGTATTCCTTCAAATTGTCCTAAAGCCTGACACAGTCTGCTAGCCTGTACATCAGGCCACAAGTACAGGGTGAAGAAACTGAACTTGTAATTACACATGGATTTATTTTTCTTCATGTCCATACTCAGAGTTTGACACTGAGCTCCATAACACAGCTAAATCATGCCTCACTGCTATTAGCTTACTAATATCCATTTCCCAGAGGAATTGGCATTGTCAGTTTGGGCCCTTTGATGTCTTCCCCGGGTAACTCCCTAAACTTACCACCAAATACCACCATGTCCAGAGATTCAGGGTAAGCCACACAAGCAATATTATTGCATGAAAGCTGAAGACTTTCTGCCTACAGCAGAACATCAAGTATAATGTATTCAATATATAGATTATAATACCACTAGTTACTACTATTCATTATAGATCGAGAAGCAAATGATTTGATATATTTTATTGGACCAACATAGCTGTAACAAAAAGAACAAAATTTGTTACATCTATGTTGGTCCAATAAAAGGTATCAAATCATTAGTTTCTGGATCTGTTCTTACAAGGACCAATACGGCAAAGACTAAATCTGTATGTTACTATTCATTAGACATTGTCAAAATATCAGATCTTTATGGGCATTTTTTATAACTGGCCAAATAAAGCCCTTACACCTCCTTCAATCCTGCCACAGGATCACTCATCCAAAAAATAGTTATAATAAAATATTTCCAATTGTAATTCATATAATAAAATTAAAGTAGAGACCATCAGAAATAAAGGTAAGAGGATTCATTTACACACAGGAGTCTATGGATTGGTTTAGCTGAACTGTGAATATGAGCTCTGTGTTTTTGCTGCCCACATCACAGAATAACCCAGGGCATAAAGGGTGGATGAAATAAACAAAATAAACACAATAAACTCCATATTAACAGCTTCACAAATCCAACAAATCATCAAGTTGTCATGAATTTACCAGGATTTTTCAATCACTGAAAAAGTGCAGCTCAAGCTCAAGTTTTGGTCTTACTGCTTGAGTTGTGATTCATGTGTAGCAGAAGACTTAACGTGTGAATTACATTCAATTGAAAAACAACTATTTAAATTTGCATCTGCTGAAACAAAAACAAATAGCACAAGCATGTACATAAAATTACCAAGTACAATTTATATAAAGCAAAGAGATTTTTAAAGTTGCTCAAAAAAGAGTTCGACATTTAAATCTGTACAGGTTGGTGGATATAGGAATTTGATAAGCTTTTTATGACCTGTAAAATTAAACACAAAAGGTACAGTACATGTAATATCCTGAATCTGGGCCCACAAGTTGTGTATAAGCCATCAGTTCAGTAGACCACCTGGTCTTGGAGGTCACAAAGCAGTTTGTTTTTAATATTTCACCTGCAAGTATTACTTTTATTAAACCAGTTTAATTAACTTGATCACTGGATTCATTGCTAGGAGTACAGTAAACAATAATTAAAAAGGGTTCAGCAGGTAAAAATCCTTATTGTGCATCTGTCCTGTAGATTGCCTTCCATGAATGAGTATCTTTTTAAATATTTTCCTTTCAGGCCATTTAATAAAAACAATGTTTCGGCTCCGAGATTTGGAGTTCATGCTGGCCCATTTAAAAGCCGACTAAATTCCAATGGTCTCATACAGAGAGCCTTGTGTAACACCCAGCAATATAAATAATAATAAAACAGTACATCTTAAGTATCTTCAGGTCACCATAACTGCATCCATGCTAAATTAAGAAGGAGCTGTAACAGCGACAATAGCCCAGTTTTTCTCCTTTGACTCAGACTGGGATTCCATTCATTTCCCTTTCATTAGTCTAAGCCACTTTTCCAGTAAAAGTTTTACATGCTTCTACAGTAATGGGGGACTTTCTGTCTCCTAGATTTCCATGTTCTGGCAGTATGTATAATCTGTCACACCTGGGTTCCTCGGAGTTGAAAGAAATCCAATAAATCTGCAGAATAAAGCAAAGACATTGCTTGGCTAAGCGTAATATATTTGGTGTCTCAATAGATGATAGAGACCTTCCCCATCCCCAGGCAATGCTTGCATGCCTTTTAAAAGGTGAAATGAGCATATCGATATGCTCAATGCTGTTTTAGTGTTCACCACAGTAATCCTTGACCGGAGTTGGGACCATGGTTCCAAGTGGTTAACGTTCCGTTAATCACTATAGTGCATGATTATGCCAAATCACTGAAACTATTAAAATGAGTTTGCAAGTGGCATTTTGGGTTCATACAGCAGCATTTACAATGTCAGCATTCCCTCACAGTACAGCCCCAGGAAAAAAGCTATAGGGAGGGTTAAAAATTTCTTCAGAACTACTGCAAGTGGGCTGCATGGTATAGAGCAAACTCTAGCACACACAAAATATTTCAAAAACTCATTGATAGTTTTTCTTATAGTTTAAGAAAATGCTAAAATCCAAACAAACTATGGAGCACCAGGGAAAGGAGCAGCACTGCAGCCATCTTCCTGATTCACCCTTTTATCTTTTGCTTAATCTGTTACCGTAAACATGCTGTTTATGGCATCTACAATTATCCATTGGTGTGGCATAAATGAGGAATGTATGATGGCTGACCAGTAGCCATTGAATACACTATTTATATGAATGAGTGGAGAGTGACCTCAGGTAACCTCATGAGTGGTGAAACATAGCAGAGCTGCTAGAGATAGTTCCTGAGGTCACTCTCCATGAGTTCAGATAAATAATGTATTTAATGCCAACCATCAAATCTTCCATTTATACAATTGGGCCCCCACTGTCAGGGGTGGTTCACACAAAAGTAACCATTAGCATGGAATTGTGTGGTTTGCACTGCCATGGAATACATGTTCTTCAATGGTATTCAATTGTGCTATTTTGTGGTAACAATGATGAGCAACCCATTAAATAAATTCCATTTGTTCCACTGTGGTGATGTCACCACAGTGATATGAATGGATTTATTCCACTGCAGCGAGAATACATGCTTTATGCAATTAGTTATTTGCTCACCTCATTGTATAAATGTTTATCCACTGATAATCCCAAACTACATATACTTTTTGCACCTTTTTCCTGTGCGAAAGATTGTGGTTGATATAGTAATAGGGTCCTATGTTGTTTAGTCTTTAGTGTTCATACTAAGGTTTATACCAAATTTGAGGAGGGCCATATGCCCGTTTTAGCCATCATTTAGAACAGTACTCTTGGTAAACAACCAAAAATACTTTGTAAGTAGACATTCAGAACCATTGTAAAGGAATTACAACTGGAACACTTTACAAAGTTTGCAGGAAAAGTGTTTCATGGTCTATAACCCTGTCTGTAAAATAACCATCCCACTTTTTTGTGTTAAATGGAGGTTTTGTTACTTTTATGTACTGTGACCGTGTGACATTAATACTATCATGATACTTAATACTCATTCTGCTCAAAAGTTCTAGTTAAAACTGTACAGTTTACGTTTGCAGGAAGACTGTCTCATGGTCTTTTAGCCCTGTTTATTTTTGCAGTTAAATTCTTTATTAAAAGTTCATAAAATGCATTGTACATAAGGAAGATACAATTAGAACATAAAGTCTTTTCTTACACACAGTACAAGTAATGCAAATTTACAGTCGGTAAATGCTGTTATTATAAGTCTATGGGTGGCACACCAGTGTAAGAAAAAGGGGAGGGGCGAATGCATAATCCTATCACAGGACCATGAAGGAGGTGAAGACAGCCTCAGCCAGGAGGCAGGGCACAGTCAGATGTGGCAAAGATAGAGGACAGAAAAGGAGTCTATAGAGATTGATAAGTATGAGAGGATTTCCTTGCAAAGTGGGACATTTTGTCCAAAACTGTCAATGTTTTCAACACAGCTAGCCACCGGGAAAGGGAAAGGATGATAGTAGACCTCCATCTTTGGAGTATGAGCCTCCTCACATCTATGCTCACCATCAGAAGCCAGTGAAGATGAAGGGAAGGGGGTGATGGTGTGGGCACAGTTAGGCCTAGGAGGAGTAAGCGTGGAGAAAATTCTACCTTTTCACCCAGAATCTGGGAGCAGCAGTAGTGGACCTTAGTCCAGAATGGATGTATATTTGGATAGGTCCACATAAAGTGCAAGAGGCCAGCTCCTGGGGAGTTGCACCCCCAAGTGTAATCCTGCCCCAGAAACTTCAGTGTATTAAGCTTAACAAGTCTATAGTACCAAAGATTCAGGGTTCTGTATGAGAAGACTTCTGGTCTAGAGTCAGAACAGGCACTATGGGCAAGTACCCATAAGCAGGTCCACTAATCCTTGGAGATCTCATTCTCTAGAGCTTTTGACCACTGTGCCCTGGCTTTGATGGTGGGGTCTGAAGCTTCTTTGAAGATAGCTTTAGAGATTAGACTGGCTCTACTCCTGGGGGAATTAAGCCATTTGTGCATTACCTTGAGTGAAATTAGGGGGATCCAATACAGCAACTTTTGGGGGGATTCAGAGATATCACTGAAAATTTGGAGGAACCCTGGGGCGGTTAAGGCTGTTTTGCAAGTTAGCAAAGAGGTCTAGGTGTGTGCAGGTTGGGTTGCCATAAGTCAACGACATGTTAGCCATTCTTCTCTTTCCATAAGGTCCAATGTACCATCTTGCTGTCTATTTTGATCTTGTGGTTGTGCCAGTGGGTAGACTGGGAAACCAAAAGCAAGGAAATGTGTAGGACTAGAACTAGGAAGCAATGGTAGGGTTTAATTTTGTAGATGCTGTATAGGCTGGTACAGATGAGCAAGGAGGCTAGAGCCTGAGCAGAGGTTGCCTTTTATCATGTCCCAGATGGGGATAGTAGTCTGAGGGGCAGAGTACCACCGGATGATTTGGACACATCTAAACACTATATAGTAAGTAGCGAATCAAGGTAGGTGATTGCATTTCTGGGGAAACTATTGTTGGAATTAGCTGGTAAAGATCAGTTGGAGTGCCATCATTACCAGGAGCTTTGTAGGTATAGAGGGTGGATGTGGCAGTTGAGAGCTCATGAGTAATAATTGAAGTTTCAAGCACGTCTTTAATGACTGGAGCAAGGGAAGGGATCAGAGGACGGGCAAGAAAAGAATTCAGTTTGTCACTGTCAAGAAGGCCCTTTGATGAGTGCAGATTTTTGTAGAAAGAGCACATGATTTAACTAATTTTTGTTGGTTGGGTATGTAGTGCATCAGCTGAGTCATGTAGGCCATGAATATATGTGTCAGGCTGTTGCTTGTGAAGACTGAGCAAAAGTAGTCATTCATGGCCTCTTGCCCATCCTCTTCTGTCACCCTGCCTCCATCCATCAGCTGTGCAATCCCCCCCCACCTTTTTATGTTTTTCACTAATACAGCCAAAAAACAGTTTTCCCCTTTTTTCACCCACTCTGTGATGTGTAATTCCATTGGTATGTATGCACCACACACAAAGTAAGAGGGAGGTCACTGTGTCTGCTAACTTCCAATCCCCTGGGACTTCCCCAGTCCTGAGTGAAACAGAAACATAGAATCTGATGGCAGATAAGGACCATTCAGCCCACCTAGTCTGCCCATTTCCCTAATTGTATTGACTGCCTATATCCTATCTGATCTACAGCACGCCTTCTCTGCCCACCTCCAGGGTACCCTTATGTCTATCCCATGCACTTTTGAACCCCCGTATTGTTTTATTCCACTTCACCTCTGCTGGAAGGCTGTTCCATGGATCCATCACCTTTTCTGTGAAAAAGTACTTCCTGACATTCCATCTCAGTCTTCCTCACTCCAGCCTCATATCATGTCCCCTTGACCTTGTGTAATGCTTCCTTTGAAATATGCTTGCCTCCTGTATCCTGTTTATACCCCTAAGGTACATGAATTTTTCTGTCATATCACCCCTTTCTCTCTCTCCTCTCCTCCAATGGATAGATATTAAGGTCCCTGTGTCTTTCCTCATATGGCTTCTGTTCAGCCCATGTACCAGTTTTGTCACCTTTCTCTGGGCTGCCTCCATCCTATGTCATTCCTGACATGCAGTGTCTAGAACTGAATGCAGTACTCCAGGTGAGGCCTTACCAGTGATCTGTGTAGTGGCATCACCACCTCTTTCTTTCTGTCTGCTGGTTATGACCCTACCTATGCATCCCAGCATTTTGTTTGCCTTTCCCACTGCTTGTTCACACTGCTTGGTTGCCTTTAGGTCATCTGATATGATGATACCCAGGTCTCTGTCTTCCTTTGTGGTTGCCAGAACCCCCCAATCCTGTACTCCTGTCTTGGATTCCTGTGACCCAGGTTCATTATTTTGCATGTTTTAACACTGAAACAAGTGAGCTGTTGAACAGCCCAGTCAGTGGTTCAGCCAGTTCCATTACTAACTCCCTCAGTATTCTTGGGTACAACCCAGCTGGACCCGGAATCTTATTGATCTTGAGGGCTTCCAACCCTTTCAGGACTCTTTCTTTTGTAAACAATGACTGACTCATTTCCATGATTGCCTTTGTGGCCACTTTGATGCCACTTTCAGGCAGGGGCCCACCTTGCTTCTTAGTGAAAACTGAGCAAAAGCAGTCATTCAGAACAGCGGCCTTTTGCACATCCTCTTCTACCACCTACCTCCCTCCACCTGTTGTGCGATTCCCCAATTTTTTAATTTTTCACTAATATATCCAAAAAATTGTTTTTCTCCTTTCTTCACCCCTCTGCAGTGTGTAGTTCTGTGTCTGTCTTAGCTTCCCTGATGGTCCTCTTTGCCTCCCTAGTTTTCTAAAGAAATTCCTCCCATTCTGCCTCTCCTTGCTTACTCTTACATTTATAAAAGGTCCTCTTTTTGGTCCTGGCCACTTCATTGTCTCTAAATGAGAACCATAGTTGTTTCTTCAACCTACTTTTCTTTGTCAAACTAGGGATAGGTCCAGGAGGGTTAGTACCACAGGGGAACATTAAGATCCAAGGAAGGCTCCAGGGATTTAAAGAACTTGAGTAGAACAGATGGACCATTGTTCTCTTTCTGCCATCATTGTCTATGTTTCTATGAGGTGGATTTAGGAGGAAGAGATTCCCAGATGACCAAATGTTCCACTGGGGCATGGTCAGATGGATCCAGGGGACAATTTGGGTGGTATGCACCACATGCATAGCACAAGGAAGGTTATCCAGAAGTCAAATCTGCTAGAGGTTGAATAAACAGGAGAGGAATAGGAAAAATCCAGGGTGGCGGGATGATGCAGCTGCCAGATATCTTGGGCTGCATATACGGAAATTAACTCTTTAGCACACCCAGTACATTAGTATGGGGCACCAGCTTGCCAAAATTTCCATCCATGATGCCCTCCAAAGAATCAACTAAAGTCTCAACCTATAAAGAGTTAAAGAGTGGTGTAGAGAGGACAGCCGGGGCAGCAGGTCTTCGTAAAGGTCATTGTATACTGTAGGCTGGGGATGTCCTGGTTATGCCCTTACATGGTAACCACAAGAAAGGGGTATTTGGGGTGAAGCATTTCACTATGATCCATCTATCTGCATCATTCTTGAGCAGTAGTCACAATGAACCCCCAAAGCGAGTTAAGAAATAAAATTAATACAACGGTCTTGGACTATGGGGCACAGCTGTGTACTTCCAGGACCTCCCAATTCCTGCATAGTTTAGCTGCTTCTGAGGGGCACAGTTTGGCTTCCTGTAACAATGCCACCTTAGCACGAACACTGTTTAACTGGTTACAGGTGATAATGGTAAAAGCCTAAAGGCGATTGCCATTATCGAGAAGTCATGAGTGCCAAAAATTTATTTTGGCACTCTGAAACAGCACAGAAAAACGGCACTGAGGACTTAGTTTTTTAAAGTTTTATGTGGGGGGCTCTACCCCATGAACTCCCTTACTTAAGGATTCTGAACTCCAGGGGAGTACATGTCAGGGGGGTGAAAACATTAAAAAAAAAAAGGTTTAGGTCTGGCTCAACAAAAACTCACCCGTGCTGGACCTGAACCCAATACCCTACTGACCAACACCATCAACCCACCCAGCTCACCACAGAGTCAGCTCAGCAATCCACGGTGGCACCACCCCTCACATTCTCTCCCACCCCTCACTGTGCATACTTGCTCCTCCCCATGCATGAACATATAGCGACATTCTGTTGCTATATTCGCTGCCCCCCCCAATCTGGCGGCCCTACCTTAAGGTAGCCCTAGAGACATATGCTGAGGATTAGGTCGCCATTATTATAGGTGCCCAATCCCCAACACTGATATCTCGTGCTACCATTTAACTGAGTTAGAATCTGATTTCTTTTAACAAGGGAACTGAGTCTTCACACATTCCACGACAACCATCTCATGGAGGCCATAAGACTAGAGAATTATGACAGAGAATGGTGCTATAAGAATGAGATGAATGAGTACTACAAAGGGGAGGAAATAGAAGGACCTTCTTGGATTCTCTATTTGAAGCAGGTTCAAGAGTGAGTGAGCTTACAATGAAATCTAGCAGTGCATTTACAAGAGTGTTTCTTCTAACAAACAAACAGGCACCAGGATGCACCAAATCAATATAAAACTAATTTATTGTACATAAGTAATTTTAGGACAGCAGACAATACTCCTGACTGGTTTCGCTGTGCTTGGCTTTTTCAAGGGAACACTTGTGAGGAAGTCAAACAACATTCATTTATTTATTTATTTGTTTATTTGTTTTCGAGATTTACCAGGAAAGCATACTGAGCTAAAAGCTCGATTCCAGATGTGACCTGGGGGCCAAGACCCAATAACAATATATGGAATATATACAATAGCAGAACAGTTAGGGAAGCCAAGACTTGCATATAAACATTTGATTTAGTTGACAGACAGGGGGTCAATAACATTGTACAGAGCGTCAAGGTCAACATACATTGCTTATACTCTTGTATTACAACAAGCATAATAATTTGAGAAATTAGTCATAACAGGAGTAGCTGGAAGCGAAGTGGGTTCTAAGAAGAGGGTTGCATTGGTAAGTGTTCTGTGCATGTCTTATGGAGGCTGGCAGTGCATTCCAAATCTGTGGGATTCGGTAGCTAAAGGTGGCCTGGCCTTTGGTAGTTCGCATAAATGGGACGTGCAGCAGTCTGGGGTCCATATTCCTGAGGGAGTAAGCTGGGGGGATTGTTTGGAGAGTTTAGAGGCCAGATATGGGGGGAGGGAGTGGGACCAGAATTTGGCAGCGAACCTGGAAGCAGTTTATTTGTCTATGATCATGGAGGGATGGCAGGGTAGTGGAACTGAATAGGTAGCAATGGTGTGTGGATTGCAGACAGTCTAGAATGAATCAGCAGATAGAGTGGAACATGGTGTCTAGGCTGGCTAGAGCAGACACGGGGGTCGTGGGGTAGAGTATGTCGCAGTGGTCGAAAACAGGGATAATCATTTGTTGGATAATGGCATGCCTGGCTTGTGTAGGGAGGCATTTTTTGTTGCGGAATAGAGCACCTAGTTTGTGAAGGAGTCTCTTTTGTAGTGAGTCAATATGAATGGTAAAATCTAGATGCTGGTCTAACCAGATGCCTAGATATCTGAAAGAAGTACAGTTGTCCAGGGGGGTCCCGTCCGAGGTTATGAAAGGGGGGCAGGTGGATTGGCGTGAGAGTCTTTGTTGAGTTCTGAATGTTAGTGATACTGTTTGTTTGGGGTTTAGGAATAGCTGGTTTGTCCTCAGCCAGCACTGGATAGCATGGAAATCCTCCTGTAGTATGGTTTCGGCACATTGCGTGGTGGGACCGGAGGCATACAGGACAGTGTCGTCCACATACATTTGGATAGATGAGTGGGAACAGGCTGAGGGGAGGTCATTTAAAAAAATGGAAAACAGTAGTGGGCCTAGGACTGATCCTTGTGGGACACTGGTAGTGACTGGCAGTGGGTTTGAGATGTGCGAGGCCAGTTTGACGGATTGCATCCTGTCTGCTAGATAGTCATGGAACCAACCAGTGGCTGACTCAGAGATCCCTGCTCTGGAGAGTTTTGAGAGGAGTAGTGAATGAGAGACGGTATCAAAAGCCTTTGCTAGGTCTATGAAGATGGCCGAGGTGACATGTCCTTTATCTATGCCCGTGAGAATGTCACCAGTGACACGTAGGAGGGAGGTGGAGTGGGATTTCTGGAATCCTGATTGGAACGGGATAAAGAAGGAGGAGGCTTCTAGATATATAAATATAGCCACCCACCTATCAGAAAAACTGCCTAATTACAGGCTCATAATTAATTTAAAGTGACAAGTGCAAAAGGTGCATAAACCTCATACCTAATAGATAAACATAAAACACCTGTAGTGCCTTAATATTCCTGAATACTAGAATCAATATCTATAACAATATATCAAGTATGACCATTATTATGCAACCTTCATAGTCCATTTTTTATATATTTTTGTTATAGTTATATATTAGATATCATTCCATTTGTTCAGGAATATAGCTATTCTACCTGTTAAGGTAAGATAAGAATATGGAATATAGTACATATCCATACTAATAATGGCAAAGTTATCTAAAAACATGTTTTAAACACATAATACTGCCTATACAGAATCCCTAACAAGCGTTAATTCTTAATTCTTATTGGATAATTTATATTTAATATTTTTTAGAAAAACATCCAACTGTGTCTATTATGTCAAATTATACATAAGTTTTTGTCAGCCCTTACAGCCCTGTCTTCATACTTGTGGTGCATATTCATAACTTAATAAATTCAATAGGTTCTGATGTCATCTCCTTTCTTCAGTGAGTCAACATCTATACTTATTCTTATTCAATAATGGCATTATGTCCAGTTTTTCATTTAGATCTGGATCATATAGAGGTTCCCAACTGAAAAATCCACACTGCTTCTCTATATAATAACATGCTTTCTAAGTTTCCTTATCTTTTCCCTACATAAAGTTTTTCTATGCCCTTAAATCTGAACCTACGGGCATTTCTATTATTACTTTTAAAAACATGAACTGCTAGAGCATTCCTAAGGTCAGTATTTTCTATTGCCCTCATATGTTTCCCCACCCATACTTTCAGTTGTCTAGTGGTTTTACCCACATAGAACTTGTTACAGGTGCATGTTGCCATATACACCACATATGTACTATCACAGTTAATAAAGTTCCTGATGTCATGCACCTTGGTAACATTGGAACTGGTAAATAGTGCAGTTTTCTCCATCACAGAGCAATATTTGCATCGACTTCATTTATGGTTGCCTGCAGGTAAATCTGGTAGCCATGACTGTCTATTATTTTCTATTGGCTGAAAACTATGTGTCAACATATCTGCCAAATTCCTTCCTCTTTTATAACTAAATCTAGGCACTGACTGACAGGTCTCACCCAAGATTGAATCTGAACTTATAATGTTTCAATGTTTCATAATGATATTCCTCACTTTTTTAGACCTATTTCCATAAGTTGTGACAAAATTCAGGCCCCGAGACTCATTCACATTTAATTGTTTTGGTTGTTTAATCAATTCATCTCTATTTTTTAATTCCACTTCCATTTCCGCCCGGTCTAACACTTCCTGACAGTACCCCCTGTGCTGAAACATCTGTCTCATATTTCTACACTCAGTTTCAAAATCTTCCTCCTCACTACAATTCCTTTTAACTCATAGGAATTGGGACTTAGGAATGTTATTTTTCATATGCTGTGGATGGCAGCTTGTTGCATAGAGGACCATGTTCCTACCTGTCTCCTTACAGTACATTTTAGTCATTATTGTACCATCGGTTTTTTTAGAAATTGACAGGTTTAGGAAACACACCTCACTCATGCTTGATATGAACTGTAAATTTTAAATTAGGGTTGGTATATTCCATCCACTCCCTAAATTCTTCCAGTTCCACTCTGCCTCCTTTCCACACCATAATAATGTCATCTTTAAAACGCCTCCAGAGATCTATCTTATAGTAAAACAGATTAGTCTAGGGGCAATAGCCATTTTTTCTTTTCCAATATCCTAAATAAAGGTTAACATAGTTGGGGGCAAAAGTAGCCCCCATGGCTGTTCCTTTTACTTGCAGGTAGTAGAGGCCTTGAAATAAAAATACTTTCAGCTTCAGCACCTGGTGGGCATTGTCACATAGAAAGTCAATCAAACCAGGGTCAAATTCTGTATAAAATTCTAACCAGAATCTGAGGGCCTAAATTCAATCTTTATAAGGAATATTTGTATAAAGTGATTCTATACCAAAAATCACTAGAAACCAGTCTTGCTCCAATTACATTTCATCTAGACTCTTTAGAACCTGAGTTGTATCTTTCAAGTGAGCTGGTAATTGGGACACCAGATCCTTTTTGTATACATCTACAAACTGGGATACAGGTTCTGACACCTATTCCTGACACAATCAGTCATCCTGGTGGTTCAGGTAGACCCTTACGAACTTTAGGGAGTGTATAGAAACAAGGTCTCACTGGATGTGTCACTCTCAGAGCTTCATGTGTGGTTTGAGTTCTAATTTCCTTGTCTAGTGCTTCATTGAGTAAGCTGTCTACTAAATGCTTAAAAGAAGATGTAGGATCCCCCTTCATTAGTTCATAATGGTCTCTATGGTCGCTAAGTTGTCTAAGACATTCTTGAACATATTTATCTGTATCTTGTATAACCACTGCTCCACCATTGTCCACCCTCTTAATAGTAATAGTCGTATCTGCTTCTAGTAATTTAATTATTTCTCTCTCCTTTCTAGTAATGTCCCCATATTGTGTACGCTCCTGGTTTTTTTGGAACAGTTTTCTAAACTTCTTCTCACACACTCTCTCAAATACTGAAACACTAAAATTATGGGGGGAGGGCAAAAGTTGAAGCGTGGTCTAAACTTTTGTAGATCTACATCCTGGACCATTATTTTTGTACTTATTCCTTTTTCTGATATCAAAATATCTCATTCAATACTATAAGTAGACAGATTTTCAGTTAAATCACTTCCCATACTAGATACTTCTGACTGTATATCAGCATTTTCAGGAAGGTTACCAGCTATTTCCATAGATTCATTTCTACTCCAGTATGCTTTTAAATTTAAATTTCTAATAAAATGCTTAAAGTCCCTAAACAGTTCAAAAGGCAAAGTTTCTGCAGTTGGAACAAAAATCAGTCCTTTATGTAATATTCTTATTTCTGAATTATTTAATATTCTACTTGATATAGTAATCACATTTACTTCTCTTTCATTGATCTGCTGCCCCCCTCCCCATTCCCAAGTCTCTGCGTGGTTGTTCTTTTCTTCCCTCCACGATGGGTTCTTTTTGTCCCTGTGCTCCTACTACTTGTATGGCACTCTGGAAACCCGCACTTCTCTGAGTTTTTAAATTCATATGGAGTCCTGGATCTGGATCTACTGGTGTCATGTCTTCCTCAAAAAAATCCTTCGGTACTTCACTATCAGAGCCACTAGCACTTGTTGAGGTATAATTCGAGGTACTAGGGGAAGGACTTTGTGATTATAAAATGGATTTTGGCTGTTTTGATTGTTTATTTTTATTTTTCCTACTGTTATTTTTATTATAGTTCCTTATGTAATTTTAATTTGATTTAGGCCATGCAAATACATTCCCTTGAGCATAGTAATTTCTGTCTCTCTCATATTTTTCTCTTTTTTGTTCCTTAAGTTTTATATCTTGTTTGTCTATTTTTTCTTTTAACTTTCTTTCCAGCTCCTGAAATTGAGGATCTTCTTTGAATTTCATTACTTGTTCTTCTTGCTGTTTCAAGTCTTCCTGCAATGCTGGTTATTGTCTTCAATAGTCTCTCACCACACATTTAGTCAATACTGTAGAGTCTTCATGTTGTGCTGCCTCCCAATCAGCTAAAAAATCCTCACTTTCTTGTCCATATCCTGCTTTTTTAGTAACCCTTAACCCTCTTGGAATTCTTTCAACTTTTAGAGCAGCCTCCAAATAGCTTTTATGCCAAAAGTGGTGTCTCGCTTTTAAAGTTATTCGTTCAAGTTGTTGAAAGGCATTATAAACTGTCTTTTCACCTTCCCCCATATTTCTATTAATCATGTTTTCATCATTACCAACAACATCTGAAGAAGGAATGCCTTCACAAAAATTCCCTTCCTCACCTTGCTTCTGAAATAGCAGATCGTCCATGCCACTCCCCATACCAATATTCATTGTTTCAGAAAAACGATATGCCATCATTCAGATGATTTTATATCTTTATTCAGTTCACTCACCCTCTAGTTTCTTTTCTCTCTTATTTTGTCTGTTTTCAACTTGTTAACGTACATTTCTAGAAAGCAAGCAGTTCTGTTTCTTCTAAACCGCAAGTCTCTTGTTTAGTTTATCCCTTATTTTTACTTTATCCATTTTCAATCTGTTAGCACATAGTTCAGGTGGGGCAAGCAGTTCTTGTTCTTCTAGACCTCAAGCCTCATATTTCTTTCTCACACTGTCCATTTTCAATGTGCAGACAAATAATTCTGGTTCTTCTAAACAGCAAACTTGAGGGGTGAAAAGGTTGATTTCTCATATTCAGCAATCATTCTACTGGTATAAATTCTCAATTTCAATTGGGGAGGGTTTGAGGAAGCATGTGGCTACAGAGAGAAAAGCAATATATATCAGTTTCTCTCATTTTACTTTATAACAGCATCTCTTCCCGTGCCTCCCCTTAATTGGATTTTTTTCTTACTCTCCACGATCTGTCCCCTTATTTAATTATTCACTTCAGGTGCATGGAGATATTCTCATTTGCCTTTCCTGATCTGCTGTCTGTAGTTAAGCACACACTAATATTCTGCTACAGCGTGGAGCAAGCTGGTTTTGAATTGCAACTTGCCTTTTTTATCAAACAGAACTGCTCCACTCCAATGTCCTATGCCACGTAATCTAGTAAAATTCCTTCTAACAAACAAACAGGCACCAGGACGGGCTGAATCAATATAAAACTAATTTATTGTACATAAGTAATTTTAGGACAGCAGACAATACTCCTGACCAGTTTCACCTGCTTGGCTTTGTCAAGGAAACATTTGTGAGGAAGTCAAACAACATTTAAATATACCCATCCACCTATCAGAAAACTGCCAAATTAAAGGCTAATGATTAATTTAAAGTGACAAGTGCAAAGGTGCATAAATCTCATACCTAATAGATCAACCTAAAAAAAGCAGTGCCTTAATATTCCTGAATACTAGAATCAATATCTATAACAATATATCAAATATGACCATTATGATGCTACCTTCATAGTCCATTTTTATATACTTTTTTATAGTTATATATTAGATATCATTTCTAACTGTTAAGGTAAGATGAAAATATGGAATATAGTACATATCCTTACTAATAATGGCAAAGATATCTAAAATATGTTTTAAACACATAATACTGCCTATACAGAATTCCTACCAAGAGTTAATTCTTAATTATTATTGGACAATTTATATTTAATATATTTCAGAAAAACATTCAACTGCATCTATTATGTCCAATTATACATAAGTTTCTATCAACCCTTACAACCCTGTCTTCATACTTGTGGTGCATATTCATAACTAAATAAATAAATTCAATAGGTTCTGATGGCATCTCCTTTCTTCTTTGAGTCAACGTCTATACTTATTCTTATTCAAGACTGCATAGTAACATTAAACCATTTAAAAATTACAAACATATTTGTGTGCCCCCAAATAGAGGTACAATAATTAGAGGCATGAAACCTAAGGGGTTAGCATAAGTGAAAACCTTAGAACCTGGTTGGGCCCAAAGGGCAGAAATCTTCTGAGGCTCCAATGCTTAGGCCCAGGCAGTGTGAGGTGCAAATATTGAGACCTATTCACAAAGCCTATGCATCATGTAAGGGTAGCATACAGGCATTCCCACATCTGAATGCCATGCATTGGTAATCTGCATACCCCCCGCGGCATTCACCATCGATGCGCTAGTGCCCTGGTCTGTGGATCCCCTAGCTGGCTGTGGGGCACTGTGTAAGGGGCATGCCAGCGGGTGCACCATGTACTTCATGCTGTGCACTAAGATGTAGAGTGTTGGATGAGGCATGTGCTGGGGAAACCCTGTCACAAATATTCATGCCCCCCCACAGGTTACTGGTGGGGCACAGCAGCAGCATAAGGATCCTCCTATATGGAGCTGGCACAGCCCACTGGGCTGCCTGGGAGGGCTGGGGTGGCCATTAAGGCAACCCCCCAACTTTTATTCTTGGGGGGTATAAAACCACCCAGGATCCCCCTCCTGTCCACAGAAAAGATCCACTATGGGACCCTGGGTAGGCATCCCATTGAATGCCTGAGTTCCCCCAAACTCTTCCCCTACGCAGCCCCATACCTCAACCATGCAGCTGTGTACCAGGGAGGGCACGGCCATGGTCCTACAACCAGTGATCATGAATGCTGGCATGTGTGCATTGGCATGGAGATGCAAAGCAGCACAGGCCATCTATGTGTGATTGCATAGATCATGCATAGGGCCCATAGTGACTATCACAAACACTACTAAACAGTTCATCAATAAATGAAACATCAGTTTGGGCTGTATAACTCCTGGGAGAATCATGTGTGTCAAGGCCTCAATTGGCAGCCGCAAACAACAATCCAGAACAGTTATGTACAGAGGATGGGAGTGGGGGTAACAGAGCCATACATGGTGAGTTCCAGGTAGTCAGTTCTGATAATAGAAGTTGTGGGGGGGTAGGGAATCTGGGTCTAAGTCTTGAAGCTAGAAAGAAGGGACTGCTATGTAGCACTTGTAGAAAAGGTAAAAAGGGTTTGGAGAGGTCACTGGGATTCATAGGGAGCGAGGCTGGCAGACCTGGAGTGTACTCACCCAAAGTTTGGGTGTACCTGGTGGTCAGGGAATAGGAAAGGTTTATAGTGAACTAAGGGGATATGTATAGTGAGACTCCATAGGACTTAGCTTGATGCCAGGCCTTTTGTCTCAATCTTTCATAGCTGTTGTGGCATTCAAGTTGGATGGGAGTTCCTTAGGGTCCTGTGATGCCTGATAAAATTTCTTATGATCTATCCTCACTTCTGTAGCCCACCCCTGTGTGGGGGGCAGGGCTCTGGAGAAGAATGAGGTGTAGACTGCAACTGTAAGCTGCATCTGGAACACAGGTCCTCACAGGGACTAGATAGTGCTACTGTACTGCAATCCCATCCCACCTGTCACCTAGGGCTTAGCAATATCCTTACCATCATAGACATTACAAAGGTGCTTGCTTAGAGACTGCCCTTTCTAGAGGAGGAGGGCCTGATGCTAAGGTGAGTAGACTGGGCAGAGCCATTTGTAAGAGATGGGAACTGTGCAATTATGGGAGGGACCACTATTGTCAGTTGCTTAATGGGAGTAGTGAAGGGGAGTAAAAAGGAATTATGGAGTAGTGTGGAGAGCAGCTCACTTTCCATGTGAGGGTTTAAGCTGAGAACCAGAGCTGTTGGACCACAGAGAATGCCACAAAAGGAGTATGAGCTTGTATATACATTCAGACCTCCATTCAGGTAAGTGCTTTAGAGTGTGTCAATGAACCTTGCATTGCATACTGGAGTGGAAAAGAGAGGAAGTCAGGGCAACAGTACAATACCACAGATGTAGGGACAGTCAGGAAAGCTGATGGAGTGACAGCAGGAGACCATGCTATTCATAATGCAAGATCATGCCAACAATAAAGAGTGAAAGGCAGGCTCTTCCTCCCCATACTATCCAGGCTGTATGATGAACAGCAGACTATACAGTAGTTTGGTTTAGTTGTGCTTCCCAAAAATGTAATAGGCACCAGTGGAATCAGGAAGGGAGATGTATGCTCAGAAGTGTTGGGTAGTATGTGTAGGTATGACCCACTTCCCCTTTAGGTAGTTTCACAAATACAGTGGAGAGAGGTAAGTAGGGGTAGATAGTTCTGCAATATATGTGGAACATGAGTCATACATGAATTCTGGTTTAAGACACACATCGCAGTCTTTGGGGGAATCGACGCTAGTGGAAAGTCGAACCTACCATCCCTTGTAACCAAATCAGGAATGGTAAGGTGCTTCAGTGCATCACATTCACTTGCATCAGTGCAGCTCACCAGACATTATGACAATCACTGGGGAGAAGGAGAGGAGGAACTATGTACAGGGAGAGGTCTGAATGAATGCGGGTGATGCAAAGGTCAGACCCACCAAGCCACCAGACAATCCCAGCTAGAATGTTAATTGCAGCTTTAACATGAACAATTAAGTGGCACTGTTGAGAAATGCTAGTCACAAATTAAGTAATACCAAAAACAGCTGAGAAAGTTCTCAACTGACTGAATATAATTACAGTTCAGGAACCAGTCTCAGGAGCTAAACTGATGTGAGCTGTAGTGTGAACTTGTAAGAGAAATTTAAATTCAATAAGCACTGGAAATGATATGAACTGAGGAATGCAATGCATCATTGAAGAATAGGGTTCTAAATTCTGCAGTCTGTGATGGTAGAACCAGGCTCTTCAGCAAGAGTTCAAGTTGTACTTGTACAGGGCTGCTCAGAGGCTATGGAATGAACTGTAGAGAAGTCACTGAAGGGTGCTTGGACCAGTTACTTCCTCCTACCTACCCTGAAGCCCCAGGATCAAGGTACCCAAAAGATGGGGGGTATGATAGTCACAGTCAGTGGGGTTGGGGATGAGACTGTCTGCCAAGTATGGTAGTGGTGGATATGGCTGATGTGTTGCTGGCAGAGTGAGATTATGGACTACCCAGGAACTTGCCTCAAGGACTGCTGCCAGCTGGGGATCATGTTGTGCAGGTTGGCTTTCCATTACTGTAGACTTTGAGGTTTGAGTACAAGAAGAAGGGCATATTTCTCTGAGGAGCTGATAGGGTTGAGTCTGTTGTGTGTTGGCAGTGGCATTTGCATGATAGGGTTGCTCAATGATTTTGAGGATAAAGATCATCTCCAGCAGCTGTAGGATTGATTGTAGATTGTGTTGATGGTAGTGGTGGATATGGCTGATGTGTTGCTGGCAGAGTGAGATTATGGACTACCCAGGAACTTGCCTCAAGGACTGCTGCCAGCTGGGGATCATGTTGTTCAGGTTGGCTTTCCATTACTGTAGACTTTGAGGTTTGAGTACAAGAAGGAAGAGCAGATTTCTCTGAGGAGCTGATAGGGTTGAGTCTGTTGTGTGCTGGCAGTGGCATTCCATGATAGGGCTGCTCAATGATTTTGAGGATAAAGATCCTCTCCAGCAGCTGTAGGATTGATTGGCAGGCTTGCTAGAGTGCAGACCTGTCCTCAGCCTTCTGTTTCTTCCTGCCCTTGCACCATCTTAGTTTTTGCTGCACTCATTCAAATCATCATCAGGTGGCCAGTTAGTGTCTGGTGTTATCAGTGTCAGTATGGTGTGAAGTGTCCATGGCTGAGGGCACTGCTGGCTGTTGGGTTCTGCCATGCAGAAAAGCATGGAACACATAGTGTGGCCAGTGTCTTTGAATAAAGTATTCTACTGTAGCAAGGATTTCAATCTGGTACATTGTCCCATTGAGTTGAATTCATAGGCTTGCTAGGTACCTGAGGGTTGTCTTAGTACTGAGATGGTTCAGCTTCTATTTAACCTGAGAATAGGCCCTGTGATATTGAGGAAGTTTATTCAAGACATCTTGGTAAAAAGAAATATGGTGCCCTTCCCAGAGAAGCTGTCCCTCTCCTCACACCAGTATCAAGAATATTCTCTTTTAAGGGGTACCGCAGAAGCCTCATCAGAATTATACAAGGCCTTTCCCCTGGTTTAGGTCAAAAGGCCAGGGATCTATAGACCCTTCCAATCTAGTAGATATAGTTTAGAGTATTCAAGATGACAGTAATGAGTGTTTGCAGAAATTGACAAATATCAGTGCCCTCTGTCCATTCTGGCAGACCTACCAGACTTAGATTATTCCATCTGGTATGGTTTTCTGTATTGCCCACCATCAGGAGCAGGTATTTGATGGAGCAATCCTCTTCTTGAAGCCTGGCCTGCGAGTCATCCTCCTTTCCCTCAAGTGAGTGTAGTCATCATTTGGTGACCTCCACCCTGTGCCCAAGGGTGGCAAGTTTCTGGTTGGGTTAGGATGTCACTTGTCTAGGTTGGCCATGACTTGTAAAATTCTTTGAAGCATAATAGAGATGTGAGACAGGTCAATAAGGGCTTCTGGAGCTGCAGTAATAGTAATTAACCAGGCAGGGTGAAGTCCGGTGTAAGATGTCAGGAGATGTTGCAGTTCGGGCACTTTCACTTTTGGTGGCCACGTCTGTGGTGCAGGCTCAAAAACAAAACCTGATTTCAAGCAAAGTTCCATAGTTACCAAGACCATTCAATCTGGTATTGATTGAATCAGCGTGATGGCGGCTCTCATCCTTTGCACAAGATGATGTTTTTTGCCAATGGTTTAAGGCGGATGTGCACTGATTCTTCCCAGTAGACACAGCAGTCACAGAATTATCCTGACCTCTTGTTGGCAACTAGTCATGCTCCCCTTATACAGTAACTGTTTGTAAATAACCATCCCACTATTTTGTGTTAAATGGAGGTAGTTTATGTTGGCTTGCGCGCACTCACAAGCAACATCTTGTGGTAGTAGCACATTTCATAGGTGCATCCGTGTTGTGGTGATTGCAGGGGATACTTCAGTGGGTGCATCCCTCAGCCACTAACCAGTGAGCATGCTGCCAATGACAGCAGTTTCAGAGAGAGCCACAGAGTTGAAACTATGCTGCCACTGCAATCAGAGACATGCTTGTCATTGCAGCGGCAGATGACATTCCTCCATTACTTGCTTTTCCTGGTGAAACATTTCAATAAATATGGCGTCTCCTTCTGTCCACCACACAATCCCCAGAAAGCCAACATCAGGGTACCCAATCCCTGGGTCAGCATATCCATCCCATCATGTTATGTGGCACACCATAACATGGCGGCTCCTGCCACCTGCCACACACTCCCAAAAAGCCGACATCAGGGTGTCCAATCCCCATGCTGGCATCTCCCCTCTTGGTGTGTCTTTCCTCTTAGAGTGTCTTTCCTAATTAAACAGTTTCCCTTTTCCTTTCCAACACTGGGATACCCACTCCTGGTGTCAGATGCACACCACCCCATCTATATACACCTTGCCGAGAGTGGGGTGTGCAATCCCGGTGTCCTCACCCCCCTCCCAGAATTGTGGCACACTGGGAGCCCACCCCAGCCTGTCTATTTATTTTTTCTGTGTGTAACCTGTAAATGAAGGAAACTTTTCCAAACAGTCTTTTATTCCCCTGCAAACTAGAAAATGGTCCACCGTTGTCTCCTTTGTCCCACCTCCCCATCCCCACCTCCCTCTGTGCACCCACCTCCCAACACCTCCCCCACCCATACTTACCCTCCTGAGGTCGGGAACCATGATCTTCTCTGAACCAGGACACAGATGCACTCTTCATTGCCAAATAATGAACTGAAGAAATTATGGTAAGCTTTATAATGGGAGGCAAAGGGGGGGTTCAACTTAACTTGATAGCTCAGCCATTTTTTGGAATTTTGGCCCCAAATTTTCAACATGGAGTTCTTGGGACCCCACCTCATGAACATGTCACTGTCATTTAATTTCTCATCCTGAAAGGTGATTTTGCGGTCACTGCGTGGAATCACCTTTTGGGACTGATTAATTTTATTTATTTATTTATTTGATATACAAGTTTACAGCCTTTGAGCCAGAGACTCATTTCCAAAGGTACCTCATCACATGTAAGACAGAAGCTAATACAAACAGGGTATAACAACAGTTACATAGAGCATGTGCTACAGACATTTGTCACAGATATTATTTACAGTATTTACAGTAAGTACAGACTTTATTTACAATATTTGGATAATGATATTTACATCATCACAGCAGAGAAACATTATTAGCTTGAGAAAGCATCTAAACAGAGTAGTCAGTCCTATTCATGGGCTTGGTAGTTCTTGACGTAGGTTGTAATCCATAATGGACCTTGTCAGAGAATTAGAATCAGAGAGGGTGAGAGAGTGAAATGTTAGTTGCAGTTACAGGAGCGATATTGAAGAGGTGGTTGCGAAGAGTGGCTTTGAAGTGGGAAATCTTGGGCTTTAATGAAACAACAGCATCACTGTTCATGAGGTGAGGTCCCAAAAAGCCCATGTTGCAAATCTAGTGAAAAAATTCCCCAAAATGACAGCGTTACCAGTGTGCATTGTGCAGTTTCTTGGCACGCTCGTAACTTTACCAATTTTTTATATTTTCTCTCCAGATTTTCAGCATTGCCATGTTTTCACACTCCCTTGAGAACAGTATAGCTGTCATTTTTCATATCCATCCTGAAACGTGTTTCAACACCTGTGGAGCAGAATGGCATGGTCGCAGTGGGAAATCAACATTTGAGACAGATTAACAAAATCACAGTGCCACTGCTCATGAGAAGAGGTTCAAAAATGCCCATGTTGAAAATTTGGTACAAAACTTCCAAACCATTATTGCATTACAGGTAGAGATGCAGCAAAGTAAAATTCTGTGCACAAAGTGGCCACTTCGTGTTATCATTCTGCTACGCGAAGTGCCCATTTTAAGCCCTCACTTCACCACTTTGCATTGTTATTATGACTTCTCATTGTGCATTCTGCCTTATTTCACTTTAAGGCAGAGTGAGAATTCACAGGCAGCCCACACATATCACATGGCTTACACAGTGTAGGTCACATGCTTCAGGCAGGCAGGCAAGAGGTTATGGGCAAAAACACTCTCCAACATGGGCTGATTTACATGTTTTGCATGAGGGGTGACAAATTTTTATTTTTATTTATTTTATTGAAATCTAGGATTACAAATACCTTTGAGCAGGAATTGCTCATTTACAAAGGTTCCACATCGAAGGAATGGGGGGTATACATATATACAAAGGTCAACATAATAATACATAGTTACAGAATAAAAAGAAGTAAGAGACTGAGGCTTAGGAAATTCCAGTAACTCAAAATGTGCCAAATGTTAGGTAGCATGACATACCAGACAAGGGCACTCTTAGAAATAAGCAGGTAGGAGGGTCATTGTCAGAAGGTAAAGGGCGAGGGTAAGAGCTCTAAAGGGGAGGGAGTGGAGGGATAAAAGTCTGGAAATACCCGGGGGGAGGAAAGGGAGATGGGGCAAGGGGGTAGGCAGGTAGAAGGGGGCAAGGTGGGGAGAGGTAGCTGTCAAGACTGAAGTGGAGGGCAGTGAGTGGTAGGCCCCTGATTAGGCGAGGCAGTCACAATGACTAGTTGAAATAAGATGAAGTCAGAGTTGTCTCTTAAAAGGGCCAGAGCAGCAGCAGTAAGAGTTTCTTTGTTGAGAGTATTGTGTCACTGTGGTGCTCTTTGGGCAAAGGCCCTCTGGCCCATGGTAGTCCAACATCTGGGGACAAGGAAGGTTAGTTGTTTTGAACTTCTAGTTCACTGGTTGCTGTTGTGGTCAATGAGGAGCTTTTCAATACCCGGGGGCATGACCTCAAGGAGGACTTTTTTGGCTAAGAGGCAGGTTTGATACTGTACCCAGCTAATGAGAGGAAGCCATCTTGCCCAAGTGTACAGGTCACAAGTGTGTGTAAGTCTGTCAGCCCCAGTTAGCAGCCTGCATGCTTTGTTGAGTGCAACTGTAATTCTGTGGAGGGCAGAGGCGGAGGCAGATCCATAAATTGCTAGCCCGTAATCGATGCTGGAGGTGACAGAGCTGTTGATAGCCAACCGGAGAGTGTCAGAAGTCATGCAGTGTTTGTGCCTGTAAAGCAGGCCTATACAGATGTTGGTGGCTTTGGCGACAGAATCTAATGCCGATGGCAGGAGAGTGAGCTGTCCAATGTGACACCTAGGTATTTAAAATCAGGAATGTGTTCAAGTAAGGTCTCTGTTTGGTTTAGGATGGTGAGGTCACTGGATTTGTACTTGCTCCTGGCATTGTAAAAGGTCATAACCTTTGTTTTGTTGTAGTTCATGACCAGTTTGTGTGACTTGAACCATTCTTTGATGCGCATGAATTCAAGCTGCAATTGTTTCTTGAGGAGCTCTGTGTTTTGGTGGTTGGTGAATATGACTGCGTTGTTGGTGTAGAGCAGTAATTTCTGGTGGCAGACACTGGGAAGGTCATTGAGGAAGAGGCTGAAGAGTAGTGGCCCCAGGATGGACCCTTGTGGGACCCCTGACAGGACTGGCTTTTCTTCCAAGGTGACACCAGCAATCCTAATCCACTGGACCTTCTCCCAAAGGTAGTTTGAAAACCAGAGCAGCGCTTCATCAGAGAGCCCAATGTTTGATAATTGCTTGAGTAGGAGTGGGTGGTTCACAGTTTCAAAGGCTTTCGTAAGGTCAATGAATACTGCCCTACACAGTTTCCTTGATCGAGCATTGTATGGATGCATCCCATGAATTCTAATAATGCAGTGGTGGTACTGTGCCTGTTTCGGAAACCATGTTGCTCAGGACATTGAATGTCATATTTTTCCAAGTACTTGACTAGTTGGTCTGAGGCGATGCACTCCTGGGCCTTAGACAATGGAGGAAGGCTGGAGATAGGTCTGTAGTTGGAGTTCAGTGATTTGTTTCCACTTTTGTGTACCAGTGTGATGGTCGCCTGTTTCCAGTGAGATGGGAACTGGGACACCCTTAGTGATAGGTTGAGAACCTTTGTCAGGGGTTCAAGGACTTCTTCAAGGACAAGTGCTAACAACTTCAGGTCAAGGGAGTCACCGCTGTAGCCTGCGTTGTGAATGGTCTTCCAAATATAGGTTCTGGCTTACAGCACTGGGATCTCCTTGAAGTAGAATTGTGGGGCAGGGTGTAGGAGAGGAGTAGTTGCAGGAGGGTTACTACCAGAGGGAGCATCAAACAAATTATAAGGGAGGACACTATCCAAGTTGGAGAACACATTGTTAAAGGTGTTGGTGATTGTGTACAGGTCAGTTGTTGGTGTTCCATTTATGCTGAGCTTGGTGGGTGGTGACTTAGGGTCCTTACCTGTAAGGTCTTTCAAGTTACTCCAAACATTTTTTCCATCACCCCAGGAGTTGGAGAGAGGTTCCTTGAAGTATTTGCTTGTGGTACTTCTAACTGCCCATGTGCACTCATTTCTGGCAGCTTTATATTTATGAATATCCCCAAGTTTGGATGTTGTATGGGCACAGTGTTAGAGATGATCCCTATGTTTGAGTAAAGTGATTAGATTGGGGGTTTTCCAAGGGTTAGCTCTGCCCCTGACCTTCAGCTTTTTGAGAGGTGCAAATATATTGCAGGCCGCAGTGAAGTGGCTGATGAAAAGGTCTAAGACTTGGTTTACATCAATGGCAGAGTCGATTGGTGTCCAGTCCAGGTGGCTTAGGTGTGTCTTTAGTAGCTCAAGGTACCCTGCTTTAACACTCTGGTGTGGATTACTATAGGAGGGGGCTTAATGAATTTGTTTGTACAGGTACATGTGACTGGTGAGTGGTCACTGATCCCATCAGGGAGCACTGAGATGTTTGAGATTCATTCAGGGTGATTAGTAAGGCTTCAATCCAGAAGTGTGTGCGACCCTGTCCTATAGTTGCATCTGGTGGGGGTGGTAACAAGCTGGGTGAGGTCCTGTGATGTGACAGCATCCTTACACTTTCTGGCCTCCAGTGATAGCCAATTTATGTTGAAGTCACCTAGTACTATGAGTTCAGATTTATGGTGTAATCCCTGTAGGCTTTCCAATATGCTCATAAATCCATTGGGCTCATCTTTAGGGGGTAGGTACACAGAGGCAATGGTGAGCTCCTTGTTGTGCGCCCGAATAGAACTTTAATTGCGAGTACCTGTGAGGGTGGTTTAGGGTTTGAGAACGGGAAGACTTGACCCAGATAGGAATTTCTCAGGTAGATGGCATAGCCCCCACCTCATTTGGAAACCCTGTCCTGCCTGAATATAGAGTATCCAGGGATGGTGACTGCAGCATCTGGTATATTGGGGTTAAGCCATGTTTCGATAACAGAGAGTACATCAGGGCTGTGTTGCTGGACCCAGGTTTGCAAGATGTCACGTTTGTTAAGGAGGCTGCAGACATTGATTGAGGCTAATGTGAGGGACCCCCTCACCTTTTTGTGGCATGGGGTGCTAGGTCGGTAGGCCCCAGGTTAGGATGAATGTTTCCAGATATCAGAAGTAGCATAAGTAGTATCCTAACAAGTTACCCTTTAATCATTTTGCAGACTAGTTTTGTTGTAGGGCATCTAGTCCTCTTGGCCTTGCTGGTCTGTGTTTGCCCCGTGATATTGCAGAGCACAATATATAAAGCCATGTTCTCAGAGGTGCCACGTGATTGATGAAAAGTAATCAAATCCACAGGAAATGGTGAACTACCGGGGACCAGAAAATTGTTATTGTAGATCAAAGACCCAGAATGTGATAAATTCCTGAAAGGGTTAACTTCCTGAAGGTGATGAACATTGGCATGGGGCATATGCAGGATGTAAAAATCCTTTGTTAGTATCTTCCTTTTGTTCTCCAAAATGGTTGTGAATAGACCTCAAAGACAAGTATACATCCTTTAAGAACAAGTCAGACGGAAATGTGGATTCAATGCAGCATTCCACAACTCAGTGCTTGTGTAACAGATTTACTGACCTTACTTTTGGCTTTAATGGCTTCCAAAAAAGTTGATTTATGATGAGAATGCCAATACCTGGTGGTGATGTTTTGCAGTTTCTTAGTCCAGGAAATGTTCCTAGATGTTATGTCCAAGAATATGACTCTGCTTTGCGAATGGCCGTGGTTGGGGAGTGGACATGTGATGAAGAGGGGTGCACAGCTGACAAGTCCACAAATTACATTATTTTCCCCATTTTACATACAGGGGTTGATGTACCACTTGCACTAGACATACTGCAATGACCACCTCCACCACTGCTACTCTGCCCACCACTCAACAAGATTTCTAAATCATAATTCTCCCCCTCATCATGCCTATAATAATCCTCTGGTGTTACTCCATCACTACTGCAGACATTCCTACTTGGTCTACACTCATGGAAGGGGATAACATGCTCATTAAGGTTGATGATGAGGGTGAACGCCCCACTATAGCATTAGCTGCCATCTGGTGCCAGGTCCACAGTGACATGTGCCTGTTATTAAGATGTGTATGCTGGCACCCCGTGCCTGGATGACTCTCCTTTTTTACCTGGACTCACATGTGCATGGCAAAGCTGGTAGATTGCAACTGACTCATCATTTGCATCTTGGACAAAAAACAAATAAGAGATTGTGATCCCCTACTTTTAACATGTCCCTGATGCTGCTTATTGGACTCCAGTTTTTTAACCCCTGAAATGGGGGGGTGCTAAAGAATTTTTCAGACTGGACACATTTGGACTCCAACTGACCACCATGACTACCTATGATCATTACTGGGTCATCATCCTCAACATCAACAGGAACCACTAAATCACAATTTCTTTGAGGAGGTGGGGGGATTTAATGCCAATAGACACAGACACAGCCACCTTGAGTTTCTTTTTCTCCAATTCTCAACAGGGGTCACTGATGTCATTATCATATTCATCAACATCATCTGCATGCACATTTTGTAGCTTGGATGCTGTCATGTGGAGAACATGTTCCAACAACAGCATCATCATCATCATCATCACCCGATATTTTTGTGCCACACTTTGAATCATTGGATGGCAAAGGCATGACCTCAACAGCGCTGGAAGAAATGTGACATTGTGAGTTACCGTTGCCAGGATAAGAATCATGTTCAACTACAATGAGGATGTTAATGGGGAGAATGACATAATCTACACTGTCATTCTCAGCTTTAGACTCAACTATATTTTTTGAAATGTCTAACTGGTCAGAAGTGGAACTTGAGGCAGCAATACTCATGCCAGGAGAAACTGCACTAACACCACCAGCTGTCATAACATCATCTCCTCCAACTATGAGTGAAGCTACATATTTGTGCTGTAAAACACATTGATGGAGAAATCCCTTTACTGACATCAGCTATCCACTTCTGTGTACCACCATGCCCACAGACAATCTTGCCACTGGCAGCAGTGCCATGGCCAGAAACAGATTTGCTTGCATGTCTCTTTGCAGGCATTTTGGGGAATCACCAAGAACATTTTAAATAAATTTAGATATCTGAACTTTCAGTCTGGGCCAGTGGATGTGAAGCCAAAAAAAAAAAAAACACAGCTGTGGCTTGAAGATGGAGATTGGGCACTAAACAGATGCAAAAGCACAGCCAGATTTAAGATTGCACTGCGCAATCAATGAAGAGATGCAGAAGCAAAGTCACAACAACACTTTGACCAGTTCTCACAAGTTGCAATGCAATCTGGAAAAGAATATGTTTTGCCAGTTGTGGGGAGGGGGGGCAGTGTACTGCAGTGACAGTCCAAAACCAAGATACCAAGAAGCAGCACAAAATCACACAGGTGTAGTGGATAGCAGGTTAACACTGCTGCAATCACTCTGTGGCACAATAAAAGGTGTCTGATTTGATGGCATGCATCTCACACACACTCACACGCACACTACAAGTAATGTGTAGCAAATTGAAAACTTCAGTAATACAACCAAATATTTTAAACAAACTGAAATTATGCACTGCTGCACCACAACAATAAGCAAAAAAATGTCAAGAATTACTGAAAATATTTCTGTGTGTACATTAACACAGTTATACAAGAAAAGTATAACCAAAACAGAATGACTGACTTTTTCTCCAAGTTAATCTACCTCCACCACAGATACACCCTTCCCCCAAAGCACACTTCAAGTGTCTGTCAGTGCACAGACTGAGTGATCTAAATTAACATTCAAAATCCACACACAAACAATAAACACTCAATGATATGAGCACAGGAGGGTTTCCTACAACTGATGTACTAAATTTTGAGCCAAAATATGGCTCAAAAAGCCTTTTTTAACAGCTTTTAGAAGGTCTGAATTGCAAAGCTCTGACAGCAAACTGTCTCCAGCTACCACTATACACACTATCCAGAACTGAGGATCTGCAAAACAATCTAGATCCCATGTGGCCTGCAATCCCATGAATCACTGCAACATTTGCCTTGGAGCTCAATAACAAGGCAAAGTGATGCAAAGTACATTGATTTCTATGTACTTCACATTAAAATTGGTGCAGAAGTGATTGGGTGAAGGCGGAGTAATGCAAAGTCATTGTTACCAATGGATTTTACATTCCTCACTATGACGCAAATTACTCTGCTTCGCATTGTGGATTACTTTGTGGATTCTGCATTACTCTGAGAATCACTTCGTGGAGTGAATTTTGACCACTTCGCCCACCTCTAGTTACAGGCAAGAATGACCCAGTTTCTACTCACATTCATAACTTCACCAATTTTTCATATTTTCAGTCCAGATTTTCAACATTGCCATTTTTTCAAATCACCTCATGAACAGTGCAGCTGTCCTTTTTCACATCCTGACAGAAATGTGTTTTCACACCTGTGGTGCCAAATGATGCAGTTGCTGTGCAAAACCACCTTTCAGGATTGAGTAACAAAATGTTAGTGCCACTGTTCATGAGGTAGGTTCAGAAAATTCCCATTTTGAAAATTTGGAGTGAAAATACCAACAAACAACTGGGGCATTAGGGTTTCCAACTATAACACCCTGCTCTGTGAAGACTGACAGTCATCAGGGGTGAGAGTTGGGATCATTGTCCATAATGCTCATGCCATTCCACCCCCACCCTGCAGTCAGTGACAGGCATCAAAGTGTGCCTTGGGGTCTTCAGCCCCAAAATTCACCCCATTCTCCTATACCACACCCGTCTCAGTGTATTTCCTTATGGAATTGGGTGAGTATAAGGCCCGAAGACCCCAAGTCACAACCCAACACATGCCAGTGTCAGCAGGGTAGGGTGAGGTGAAATGGCCTGAGCATTATGGCCAATGACCCCTAATGCTTGTCAGTCTCTACAGGGTGAGGATGGGGTTGGTGTCAGTTCAATACTTCACTGCCATTCCTATTATGCATCTCTCTAACTCCTGCACTACCAATGTCAATACCAGCAAGCCAATATTTGACATTGACAAATGCTTGTTTTTTTACTGTGACCTCTTGTGACATTAATACTAGCAGAATACTTTGTATCTATTCTGAGTATTACTTCCAGATCAGTAGGAATAAATCACCTCGTCGGCATGTGTGGGTGAATGCTATCAGATTACAGCTGTATTTGATGCTGAAAGAAAAAAAATACATTTAAATGTGAGTACACACAGTGAGAAAAATATAAAAAAAATACTGTGATGAAAGAGAAAACTGAACTAACAACATTTTCAGTAAATAAATGAGATTAGCAATATAATTAAAAGCAAAACTGTTAATAGTACTGCTAATACATTTATTGAGTATGTCTAGGAGTGCAAATTTTGAAAGGAGAGAGGATAAAGAGGGATTATGCTAAAGGGGGCCATTGGTGAAATAACAGCATCCTGTGGCAGAAAGGTTATTGGATTATAGTGACTGTTATAACTGCTGAAAAAAAACCCTTTAGATTCAGACAAGGTTAGAATTTGGATTAATAAAACAATTTAAGGAAAAACAGGAAGTGTCATTACTGAATGAGTAACATTAGCAGTGTTCTTTGAAATAACAAAAAGGATATTGATGGCATGAATGGATTAGATTCTAGATCAATCTAGAGTCAAGAAACCCAGCTGGTTTACAAGTGGGCAGGACAGCATGACTGGCCAAAACAAAGAAAGAGGTACAGCCAGCAGAGGGGGTGAAACTGGGGGAAAAGGCCTACATTCAGTACATTAGGGAGAAGTGAGAAATCAAGGATGAGATAGTTAGGATGATGGGATAGTTAGGTTGAAGTGGGTTGAGGGGCAGAAGGAGAATAGTGAGGTGAAAGCAGAAGCACTTAACAAGTACTTTTGTTCAGTCTTCACTAAGGATATGGATGGTCCAGCACCCCAGGGGAGGAAAGAAGGAGGAAATAGGATGGAAGGGGCCACAGATGGAGAGATTGAAAATGACAGGGTAAGGAAAGGTTTAAAGGCCCTGAAGGTTGACAGGTCCCCAGGAACAGATTATATACACCAGATGGTTCTTAGGGAGTTGGCAGATGTGCTGATGTGTCTGCTGGTGGACCTGTTTAACAACTCTCTGGAGGTGGAGGAAGTACACCTGGCCTGAAAGACAGTGGATGTAGTACAGCTACACAAGAGTGGGCCAATGTATGACCCAGGTAACTATTAGCCTGTGAATCTGACCTCGACTGTGGGGAACCTCATGGAAATCATATTGAAAGAAAGACCGGTAAGCTTTCAGGAAGAAATGAGCTCCAAAATGAGTGATAAATTGAGTTTCTGCCAGACTAACCTGATTGATTTCTTCAATGGGATAGCCAGGACAGTGGATAGTGGCCAAGCAGTGGACATCCTGTATTTGTATTTCAGTAAGGCTTTTGACTCTGTTCCCCACAGGAATTAATCAAGAAGCTAGAGGACCTGGGGATAAGGGCAAAACAGATATTTTAGTAAGAAACTGGCTGCAAGATAGAAGTCTGAGGGTAGTGGTCGAGGGGAGAATTCTTGGAAGCTAGACAAGTCACTAGAGGGGCCCAACAGGGATCAATGCTTTGTCCAGTGTTTCATCAGAGGCATTGCAGACAAGATAAAAGGTAAGATATACCTGTTTGCAGATGACACAAAGCTCTGTGGGAGAGAGGACATGGAAGAGGGGAGATAAGACATAACAGAAGACCTGGCTAAACTGGAGAGGTGGTCCAGTATATGGCAACTGGGGTTCAACTCCAAAAAGTATAAGGTAATGCAATTGGGGGCAAGGAACCCGGAGGCCAAATATTAGCTGGGAGGGGTGCAAGTTATCAAATCAGAGGAGAAGGACTTGGATGTGATCATTTTGAGTGAACCAAACACTCCGCATACTGCAGGAGAGTGACAGCCAAAGCAAATCAAATGCTGGTCTGTATAGCAAGTGGTATTACCAGCAGAAAAGCAGAGATCATTCTGCTACTGTACAGTTCACTGGTTTGGCCACATCTTGAGTACAGTGTGCAGTATTGGTGCCCTTACCTCAAGAAAATACATCACCCTGCTGAAAATGGTCCAGAGGAGAGCAACCAAAATAATCCAGGGTCAGCAAGACAGGCAATATGAAGAGAGACTCAAAGACCTCAACATATACTCCCCAGAAGATAGAGCAGGGTGAGACATAATTGGACCTTTAAATACCTTAGTGATTTCAACAAAGTGTGCTCTGAGAATCTCTTTAATCATAGTGGGGACAAGACCACAAAGGGGCACTGTGTCAAGCTGGTGGGGGAAGATTCAAGAGGGAAATGAGGAGACACTTTTTCACTGAGATAGTAGTGGTGAAATGGAATGTGTTGCTAGAGAAAGTTGTTTCCCTGAAGACTCTAGACAGCTTCAAGAGAGAAAGAGTAAACGAAATAGTTGCATGGGGAGGGAAACTCAGGGGAGAGAACATCAATGGGAGGAGAGGAGTGGACAACAGGCGATGGGATCAGATCCCTCTTTTGGTACTGAAGGGTCTGAAACATGAGTAGACATGACAGACTGCAAGGACTTTTCTGCTGGTTCATTTGTATGTTCATGTGAGACAGTGCAGGTCAATGGCAACATTTTGCCATTGTGGAATATCTGCATTTTGCAAGAAATACAAGTAGTTTAAAAAATGTTTTCTTTACAGTTTAGGGTTAGCTATACAGTTTACATTTGGCCTTGAGGGGCTTCAAAGAAAACTGTCTTCTGTTAATAAGCAGAGTAAGAATTTTGTTTCTTTATTTCTTTATTTATTTATGTACTGTATGTATTTATAAATATGATGAAACCAAGGGAAATTCTTAATGTGGTGAGACACCTTCTTTTCATAGGAGTCCCTTATTTATAATCATAATACATAAATTATTTACAGTCATGACATGCCAGCACAGACCCTGGCATTCTCAGGCATTATAAATGGCATTTTGCTGCAGCAGATCAAAGGACACCCTCACACCCCCTCACTTCTGCCCAATAGGTAATCAAGAAGCAGTGCAAGGAATTGCAGAGCTCCTTATGAACCTGTTAGTGAGGTGTTACCGAACAGCGTGGGGTATGTACAGTCAATTTCACAAAGAGATTTAATTTAGCGTACACCTGCTGCATTTTAAATCCATATTAACATTTCATACAGAGGCACATGCTCAATGCATGAACCTATGATTCCCTGGGAAGTGTGGCTTTGTTTACAATTAACAACAGCCTTCAGTTAGCTTCTGCAGTTATGGCAGTTCTCATTGTGTAGGACTGCTCTTCTAGGTATTGAAAGACAGTGTGCTTTCCTTTTTTCCATACATTTTATTTCAGTCATTAACACACACGCACACACACACACACACACACACACACACACACACATGCACGCAATGCAGGGTTCATTTCTGGCATGGCTACAGGACCACATCCTCCCTGCACTGTCTAACTTTTGACCTGTTACTGCATGAGTCATGACTGAGTGGCACACAGTGAGGTTTCTAATAAGCTTTGCCGTATGTTATTGTATTCTAATGTGGTCTACACAGATTTTATTGCATGCATCTGTTCATACAGTACCTTTTGGATAGGATATGATATTTATTTTGTTTCTGAAAACCAAGTAAGTGCACATGACAGATTGTCTATTTTTTGGCATGACCTTTTAGGTTACAATTTGCTAAACAATATATAGATGTGTAAAAAAATGAAGGCACCTCTAAACAAAATCTGAGAAGATCAAGGGGCTCACAAAAAAGTATTTAACAGGGGAAAGTGCACACTACCCCGGAGCTGAAAACTCATGTAGTAAATACAAAAAATACAGACAGGTCAGCACTATAGGACCTTTTAATCAAAAATACTAGAAACAGTTGGAAACACATCCAAAAACACACAATAAATGGCAATAATCTTACCCAAAGTATAACTGGAAGTGCAGGTGTAAGAGTAAAAAGCTGTAGTGCAGTGCAGCCAGATGTTTCAGGTCTCCTTGTGGGTGCAAATTCACAGAATTGGCATTTAAACAGCCCTCGAAAACAATGTTGTGTGTATAACAAAGCTCAACACTCCTAAATAGAAACGGGTTGCCAGCATGCATATAAAGCCAATTCTAGGGGCATATTATGCCAAAGACATGCTGGAAAAAACAAACAATAGTGCAAACACCTATAACTCGTGTCGCAACAGCGACCCTTAGCATACATACACTTCCGGGTATGCTTACATAGCGACCATAAGGCGATCTTCTTCAGAACATACTGAATACAGCAATTAGCCACTTTCACGCAAAAGGGACTGACTAAATTTAAAGCTATAGCACCCATAAGGCAATAAAGTGCACCAAAGAAAGGTAGACATGCACCAAAGAAGAGTGCAGAATAAAACCAAAAACATGCATACAAAACATAAATACATTGAAAAAATGAACAGGTACATGATATGAAGAGAAATTCCACTTTAGCCATCAAATTACCTAAAAGCACACATATTAAATGATGGGCAGAGCCAGCAAGTCATGCTCATCTGTGTGACCAGAGCACAAAAAGTCTTGGTCATCGTGTGAATAATTTATCATGAAAAACTACAAAAATGCACTCAAACTACCTGGAGAGCAGAGCTAGCAAGTCTTGCTCTACCTATGTCCAAAGCATGAATAAGCCATGGGCATATAAAGTGCATCCATGTATGATTGCAAATGGCATTTTGTATAAATAGCCTCAACAGAGAAACACTATTTTAATGGGATATAAAAGGACAAATAAATCCAAATGTATCCAAAACTACAAAATTATAAGTGAGTATGTAGTGGATTTCTTCATTCAGTCCTTGAGGAAACATAGTGTTTAGCTCAAAAATGCCATAGCATAATCTAAATAATCTTTCCTAGTTGCTCCCATTTGTTCTCTAATATGAAGTTTCAAAGGTCTTTATCACAGAATATAATGATCTGACACCTAAGATTGGTAAAATCATAAACAAACATTGGTCTACTATACGATTGGACCTTAGACTTATGACTCTTTGGGAAACTGAACCAATGATTACGTATACAAAGGGCCCATGGCTCATTCATGCTTTGGACATAGTTAGAGCAAGACTTGCTGGCTCTGCTCTCCAGGTAGTTTGAGTGCACTTTTGTAGTTTTTCATGATAAATTACGCACATGGCGACCATGACTTTTCATGCTCTGGTCACATAGACGTGCATGACTTGCCGGCTCTGCCATCATTTAATATGTGTGCTTTTAGGTAATTTGATGGCTAAAGCAGAATTTCTCTTTATTCCATGTACCTGTTAATTTTTACAATGTATTTATGTTTTGTCTGCATGTTTTTGGTTTTATTCTGCACTCTACTTTGGTGCATGTTTACGTGTCTTTGGTGCACTTTATTGCCTTATGGGTGCTATAGCTTTAAATTTAGTCAGTCCCATTTGCTTAAAAGTGGCTAATTGCTGTATTCAGTATGCTCTGAAGAAGACCACTTTATGGTCACTATGTAAGCATACCCGGAAGTGTGTGCATGCTGAGGGTCGTTTTTAACAAAACGAGTTATAGGAGTTTGTACTATTGTTTGTTTTTCCGGTGTGTGTTTGGCATAATATCCACCTAGAATCAGCTTTATATGCATGCTGGTAACCATTTTTATTTAAGTGTGTTGTGCTTTGATATATGCACAACGCTGTTTTCGACTGCTGTTTAAACACCGTCTCTGTGAATTTGCACCCACAAGGAGACCTGAAATGTCTGGCTGCACTGCACTACAGCTTTTTACTCTTACACCTGCACTTCCAATTACACTTTGGGTGAGATTATTGCCATGTATTGTGTGTTTTTAGATATGTATTCCAACTGTTGCAAGTATTTTTGATTAAAAGGTCCTATAGTGCTGACCCCTCTGTATTTTTTGTATTTTTTGTATTTAAAACAATAGATAGATACCTGACAATGATATGAATCAAAGTACCAAAGGTACTGAGAGGCATCAAGGTATATACTGTATGTGCCATTTTTGTATAGTAAAAGGCACATATACATGTTAAACAATGTAGGTCTTATAGTGGAAACAAAGTAGTCTAGCTGGGAATGAGTTGTGCTCATGGGCTACCAGAAGATAGCAACAGAAGGTTATTTTTTTCTTCCCTCATGTAAGTACTGTATAGTCAATGTGAAGACACAGCAAATATCATGAAGAGCAGGACTTGAAATGAGCTATGGCCAGCATTGAAAGCGAGTGCCAAGAGCAAGGCAGAACCAAAATCTTTTGCCTTGAGCCAGTTGCCAAAATCATTGGCAGTTGACCAGCAGTCATAGCAGAAGACGTGAGGGAGACAGGGCTGAAAGCCATTGCTTGGAGCTGCAGTACTGAGTCCATGTGAGATGAGGGATGCAGGGCCAAATGCCACTAGTTGGAGCTTCAGTTTGCAGCTGAAGTTAAAAGTCTGAACAAAAGTAACTGACAGTTTGGGAAGGAGGTGAGGGGAACAGAGCTGATGTTATTAATGTGATTCCTTTTAAAGCACAACTTATTCAGTGTTTCATGTTTGAAAACAAGCTATCAAGCAGTCAGCAGCAACAGGGAGTAATATCACAGAGGCTGAATGGAGGATAAGAGGTCTCTGACTCAGAACTTCTTCCCATGCTGTTTTGCTGAGCTACCAGCACTGGATTCCAGTCAGATTTCTACATTTTCTCAGTCCATTTCATAATTTGTCACAATGTAACTTTTCATTGTTTCCATCTTATTTTAACGGTTGTTTTGCCATGGACTGATATATCAGTCCATAATTTCTACGCATTTTAATTCATTCGGCAGCCTAAGGGTTAAGATTTCCTCTTCACATTACACCACATTTCAAATGTTTAAAGTCTGCTACCTCATGGACATGTGTATCTTGTTGCTTATCTCTAGACTTAAAGGGGGCTGAGTTATAATTAGTCAAACATTCAGAAATGTGTATAGCCAAGTTATAAGCAGCCAGAAATTTCTAAATAACATTAGCAATAAAAGTCCAATTGTAAGAGCTTCTATGATACTTGCTGAATTGTTAGATCATTTTGTGAAAGCAATAAATATTGCCTATCCATATATATGACCTGCCATGAAGGAGGAAGGAAAAGGTTGAGTAGAATGCTAATAGCATTCATATGGGCTCCACCGTAAAAGGAAAGTGGTGCTCAGCATCAGGTAGCCTTCTGAATATAACTACCTTGAGTAAAGAACCATCAAGAATAGTCAAGGCCATGACTATGCACACACCTGTCTTCTTGCAATTAGCCAATGAGCCACTAGACCTCATAGACTAAATGGCTTGTGGAGTCACACATATGCACAGATCTGTTTCTGATCAAACTACCAGCTGACACTTTAATAATCCAGATAGCTTTAATAACAGTGAGACAGGATGATGGTCAGCACTGTAACAAGGGTTTTGAAGGGGCACTACTGTCATATGATATTACCGTAGATACAATACATTTGCCTACTTACAGTACAAGTCAAATTAATCTGATCCATAACCAAGTGAAGATGGACTACAGTTTGGCAAACCGGAAAATATATGATCAAGTCAATGGAAAGGGCAGACAGGAGAATTTAAACTAAAACACTGGAGAGGCAGCTATTGCAGGGTTTTTCATGGCAATAGTTCAATCCATGCATCAGTTCACCAAGGGAAGGTCAGCAAAGCTGAGTAGCACTGGAAGAGTACTGTAGGACCCCCCTATGGGTCAAGGAAGCAAAGAGGGACAATTCTCACTGGAAAACAGGCCACATAAGAATCACACTAACATAATTGGCTGGTCTTAGAACCCAATGCACTTGAATATCCAGGACTTACTGACACTCTCAGAGATCCATTACAGGAAGAAAATGACTAAGGCACCAAGCTGTAGAAATTACAACTATTACAAATGGGAATATCTGATAGAAACAGGTGTAGGTGACTGTATTTTAGAGATAGTGGGTCTGTAAAAAACAAGAAGGAAATCAGTGTGACAAACAATTCTATAGAGACCATCTGGTAAAGCTCATAGAAAGAAAATATGGTGGAAGGGACAAAATAGTCACCCAGACATGAACCACAATATTGAAGACAGCTCACCACAGCTAAATAAATTATGTGGTAATAAGTAGTCTATGATAGTTTAATCCCACTAATGGAATTCTTGTAACAGTAACTTTTAGACTTCCATAGATGTCTGAGCAAATTGTGCAAATTAGTAATGTGTGCTTTTTCAGCAATATATTTAAAACTGCAAAACCAAATTTCTCCAGCTTTTCTGGATGTTGAAATACTTTGACATTGAGTATTCATGTTAAATTTCAGTTACGTACATGCAATAGCAGCAGAGATACAAACATCCAAATGTTAGAACAATTTTTACAAACTTCCACAAACAATTAAATTGTAAAGTATGAACTCCTGTGACTTACAATTTGCTCAACAAGTTATCTCCACATTCAATAGTTTATATGGCTCTTTCAGTAAGGTCATGCATGCAAATTTTAAGTTATCTAGCTCTGAGGTGGCAAAATATTAATCGGAGAAAAGTTTTCAGAACATTTCATAAATTGCCTGAATTTGAACTGATATAGGTTTACATTTATTCATCCAAATGTCATGAAATTTAATATTTCTTTGGGGCTCCATAAATTAAGTAAGCATGCCATGCTGCAGGTTTTCAGCAGCAATAACAAATGAGTTATGAAAAATAAGAAATGTCATAAAATGTCATGAAATTTCACATAATTCAAAGAATTATACATACATTACACGGAAGCAGCATCTTCCAAATTTGCCCAGCCCTGCTGCCAGCTTTGCTCACTGACAGCCTTTAACTAGACCCACAAAATAAAGTTTGATATTGAAAACAAAACAAATTAAGTAATTTTTCCCTAATTGTATCATTTGCCTTACACACAGACAAATCAAATAAAATTAGGTATTGCACAGAATCTTTCTCACTAGTGTTCCTTTGCTGATCATGAAAAACACCTTCTTGTCTTTATCTGATTTCCAGGGAAATATCTGCTGCTCACCATGCTTCAGATAAAATTGTAGCCCTGTCTGTTTGCTTATGTACATTGGGAAATGAACATCCTACTTGTGGAATTGTGCAGAATTTTAAATTTCTGTATTCCATGGTAAACATTCCATCTGATGTATGTGTGAAAATACTGAAAAAAAAGAAACAGGGTGAGGAAGAGAGGCATTCATATAAACACATAGGAAGAAAGGTGAGAAACAACTGTTAAATTGGTAGAGGCAGGCCCAAACTCTTTAAAAAGTGTCCTGAAATTCGTAACAGCCTATTCAGATGCATCAGCATGGGTGAACCTGTTCAAGAGAAAACTACAACCCCCCACCTTGCATCTTAGCAGGTTCAGCAGTTTATGATCAGATACCTCTGGTGGTCATGATGAACATGGCAGTCTCTGCCATGGCATTCCAGAGTTGCCAAACAGTGATGTGTTTCATCTGCCCCATCAGCTGCAGCTCTGGCCATAAATGTCTTTACCAGTTGCAACTTCTTATCTTTCTACTGATCCCAGCTGCTGGATGTTAATCTTCATGGAGGTTGCAGGTTTACTTCCACTCTATGCCTGCTCTGATCTGCTCTCTGCCTTTTCTACTCCATGATGATATTCTTGAGGAGTGGGGTTATCTACCTAGCACTTGCTCTGTAATCTGTGCTGTGTCTTGCAGCCTTTTCCCAGCTTGTCATCCTTCTCGGTTTAGGGTGATCTTACCCAGTGTTGCTGTAGTGTTTACATGTCATGCATACATTCTCAGTGTTCCCTTTGTTGCTTTCCTGAGATGGATAATTTCCTGCTGCCTAATGGGCATTCTTCTCTGCACTGAGCATGTCTTGGGGTCTCTGTTGCTCCTCAACTGATGATCTTCATTGTGCTTACTGCGCTTGTGTTTTATTTTCCTTGCTTTGCCCAAATTGCTCTCCTGCCTGGTTGTTTGCTTGAGCTCCTTATCCTACTGTGTTCTCCCTCCATGTTCCTCTTATTTCACCTGCTGTGGATATCTGTGTTCTACCTGTTTGGGCTTTCTACCAAAAAGGCTATATATGGTTTGCATGTGTTGAGTCCAAAATGCTTCATATGACTATAAGCCTTGAACCTCAAAGGACTGGCTGCAGTATTATTTTTCACTGACTTTGTACTCAGAGGAGCAATTCATGACTGTAATGACTGTAAAACCTGTTCTTAGTTTCCTCAATGGGGTTCATTCTACACCCTCAGTGTTTCTTCAGGATAAATCTATGCATTTCTCAGGACAGTGGTCCATAGTTGCAGGAATTTCTTTTGGTGCAGGGCTAAAACTAGCAACACCTTTGGTAGGGTGGAAGTCTTGCTCAGATACAAGAAGAAAATAACATCCCTTTTTATCATCAAGCAGTATCAGAGGTGAGAGAAGTCCAAAAAGACTGGAGCACACCCACTCATTTTTCAAGTACCACTCAGGCTCTCTAATAATGAAAAAACAAATCAAAAAAGACACTACTGGAAAGTAAGGCCCACTCTCCTAAATAACAGTGTAGAAAATCTTGAATTTCATTTCCAAATAATTTATTCATGTATCTTCCAGACAAATATCAACGTTTCGGGATATACCCTTCATCAGGAAACTGGTCAATTTCTAAAGAATAATGAACACATAAAGATACATATTAATAAATCGTTTTACATAATTCATTTCTCTATATAAGTTCAAGAAACCTCAAAATCTCTATAAAATCAAATATCAGAAGGTGTCCTTACATATCAAAGTTTAGATTCATACATCTCTGTCTTCTTGTACAAAACACATTAGGTTTTTGGTTTGGTTCACCTTACAGCCACTGTTAAACAAAAACCAGACATAACAAAAAATCAACTAAAACTATCAAACATAGTCACTGTTACCATTGTTTTACTAAAGATACAACAAATTCAAATATCTATTCTAATTTAAAAAATATTTTAACTCTAATAAATATATTAATTCCTGATGAAGGGTATATCCCGAAATGCTGATATTTGTCTGGAAGATACATGAATAAATTATTTGGAAATGAAATTCAAGATTTTCTACATTGTTATTTGGGAGAGTGGGCCTTACATTATCCAGTATTGTCTTTTTTGATTGTTTAGCATTAGCTATATACTGGAATCAGGCCCCACCATAGTATTTTTACTTATTCTTCGAGGAATATGGGCTGTAATGGATGATTCTTTCATTTGAGCTCTCCAATAATGCTAAAAATATACTTTATTACATAGAAAATGACATGCACACCTACAGAGATACAGCGTCCTTGCAATAAATTGAATAAGATATTAAGCTTGGAAAGATGGAGATCAGAGGCCTCGGATCCCAAGAGGTTTCCTCCACAACCGAAGTTTCCCTCTCTTCCATGATGAAGGTCATCAAAATCAATATAATATGTTTTGTGAGTTGATCTGGATGGTGGCTTCTTCTGGCTAAATAAATCCTTATATTACCTGGCCATCCATATTCGGCAGCCCTTTCCTTTCTCCTTAGAGTCAGCAGTGCTCTGACAATTCTATTGTTTTATTGGTATTGTTTTTTCCAGAGTCCACCCCTGCCATCGGACGTCTCCCCTGCCCACACAACCATGAATTAGGCCCCCTCCCCCTCAGCTCCCATGACTTACCCCTCATGGTGGGGGTGGACAGTGACAGAACCCACTGACCAGGATCCAGTTCAGGGTAGGTGCCCCCCGGCGGTGTGGTGAGGGGACAATCTTCATCCTTGGGCGGACTCCATTTTTGATGTTTTTTCTCCCCTACAGAGAAGGGGGCGTGCAATAATACTGGTGGAGGAGCAAGCATGCATCTGCATGCACTCCTCCTGGTATCTGCCCCATCTCCACCCCTCTGCTTGCAGTGTCGGTGCACTGCCACCCAGCCTCCACTAGGGGCCAGAAGCATGCAGAACACTGATATCCCCCCACCCCAGAGAGGGAGAGCAGTCCCTCACATGCTTGATCCCTCTCCTCCCCTGCTGACCCCTGGTAGTCCGAGTCCGTTCCTGAACCCAGGTCACCGGTGTGGCACAAGGTGTGGCATCCAGCACCTCAACCCTCAGTGCCATCGGGTCGGCGACAATTCTATTCTTTTGCTTTTGTCTCCAACTTCTTGGGAATGTTACTTAAGGTACCTTTAGCTTTAGAGAATGTCATTCCTATGGCACCTCTAGGGATGGAATCCTGCTCAACAGGGTACAAATGCCTTCACATTACATCAAAAGGTGGTAACATGTTCAAAATGTATGAACCACAAAACCTACATTTCTTAAGCATCCAAACATCTTGCTGCTCAAGCTCAGCAACGAATAACACTAAGCAGACAGATACAATCACCAAGAATCAGAAGTAGTGCTTCAATCATAACTTTTCATAAACATGCAGTTTTGCAGTTAATTAACTACAGTGCTGGCCAAGACAGCCCACAGTTGGTTACCTGGGACTGGGGTTTGGGGAACAAAAGAGGCAGCACAGTATTAGCTAGACATTTGGAAGCCATGCAGTCCTTAGCTAAAATTCCTTGGCAAAACCTTTAACATTATTTTGCAGAATCTTTTGACATGCAAATATAGAAGCATGGAAGCACAGAATTTGATGGCAATTAAGGACCGCTTGGCCCACCCAGTCTGCCCTTTTTCCATACCTGGGGTATCACCACAGACACTAATCTATCTCCAGCTCTTTCTTCCTCACCTATTACTTTGAACTAAGATTCCCTTATGCCTATCCCATGCATTCTTGATCCCTCCCCCACTGTTTTCACCCCCACCACCTCTGCTGGAAGGCTGTTCCAGGAATCCACCACTCTTTCTGTGAAGAAGTACTTCTGCATGCATCTCCTGAATCTATCTCCCTGCAATTTCATAGCATGTCTCCTTGTTCTTGAGCTCATTATTTTCTGAAAAATGCATCCTTCCTCTCCTTATGTACCCCTTGAAGGTATTTAAAGGTCTCTAGCATACCCCCTGTCCTGCTGTCTTCCATGGTGTACATATTGGGGTCCTTTAATTTCTTATTGAAATGGCTTTTGGTGCAGACCCTCCACCATTTTAGTTGCCCTCCTCTGGACCACCTTCACTCTGTCTATGTCCTTCCAGAAGTGTTGTCTCCAGAACTGGAGACAGTACTCAAGTTGGGGTCTTACTAGCAATCTATACAGGGGAAGGACCACCTCCCTCTTTCTGCTGGTGATACCCCTCCCTATGCACCCCAGCATCCCACTAACCCTCACAACTGCCTTGCACACTGCGTGACCACCTTTAGGTCATCCAATATCATTGTCCCCAGGTCTCTTTCCTGCTTGGTGGTCCTCAATATCACTCCACCCATTTTGTACTCCACCTCTGGATTTCCGTGCCCTAAGTGCATTATTTTTCCCTTCTGTGTATTGAAACTCAGCTGCCATACTTTTGACCACTCTTTAAGTTTTCTTAGGTATCTGCTCATCCTTTCTGTCCCCCCCCCCCGGAATGTCCACCCTGTTGCAGATTTTGGTGTCGTCTGCAGAGAGTCTGACCTTCCCTTCCAGCTCCACTGCAATGTCACTTATAAAGACATTAAAGACGTCCTGTCCCAGCACTGATCCCTGAGGTACCCTGTTGGTCACCGTCCCTTCTTCAGAATGAACTCTGTTTAGCATCACCTTCTGTCACCTACCCCTAACCAATTTCTTACCCAGTTTACCACCTTTGGATCAACTGGTAAACTACCCAGCTTTCTTACTACAACTTACTTACTACAAAATTCCATTACCTTTCACATAATCTATAGGGAGAATACATTATTGAGTTCTGGCAAGAAATTGACAAAGAGTAAGTCAAAAAGAAAGGACAAAATAGACCTCAAATGCAAAACTGATGACAGTAATTAAAACAATTTCAAACAGCTCTTTTATTAACTTATGCTGATAGTGACACAAGGCCATTAACCCACAAGGGTGGGAGCCAAGTGTTTTGGCAATGAAAAAGTTGTTAATATTAATCACTCACAAGCTACACCTTTAGATACGAAACTACTGTGCTGTTATGCACATGGTGTCCAAGTTTACATCACATAATGCAGGTAATCAGCACGTATGTTATAGAAAAGGTTTTAAATAGTTACTGATGCAGCCCCAACAATTGAGGAGCAGTGACAGGTTCCTGCAGAACAGCATCCCTCTTGGGTTCCCATTTTAGGCACGAATGAAAAGTCACAGATGTCAGTGTTGGCACCATTACAGCGCTCCAAATCATCAGAGCAGGAAGGCAGATTGCAATAGAGAGAGACAGAGAGAGAGAGAGAGAGAGAGAGAGAGAGAGACAGAGAGAGGAGAAAGTCCTGTCACTTAACAGCATCCAGCCATATGTCGCAGACAACTGAAAAGTTGACTCCTCCACTCCAGGACGTGGAGACATTAGAGGAAGTTATATGTGAAAGCCACAACACTGAGAAACGAATGTATTACATTAATTATTTATTCATTTAAGAAATGTAATTTATCAGAATGGCATCATATCTCATGAAAAACACCATACCCTATTCATCCAAGTGCTGGGAAACAGCAGACAGATAAACAGATAATTTAGTGGGCATATGTAGGTAAAGCAATTGCATGTTAATAAGTACATAAATGTGAAGAAAAAGATGATCAGTAACACTGTTTGGGTTTCTACTATCTTCAGTCAGTGGCTTGCTTAGCACTTTAGCATCTGCTATTTCTAAAACCAAAAAAGTAAAAACCCCAGTGGAGTGCTTTGGTCAAAGATCATCTTATGTTGGGCCACATAGGCATGATAACAGATTCAAAGGGCTAGCAATGCGTGCATAATGATCGCCAGGTACATACTCTGTGGGTTTCACTAAAGGGGCATTCTCTTCATTAGCATGTGGCTCACGTGCTTCAATGCTGAAGTCATTTCACAGAGCCAGCAGACAAGCATTACAACATTTGCCAGCCAGCATGCTCCACTAGACCATTCCTTTAAGTTTAAAACGTAATATAATTACACAACTAGGGCTCAAGAAAATGAAAAAGATAATGCCAGTAAAGTAGAAGACATTTGGCCTGGCAGTGGCAGTTATTATGTGTTCCATAAGCCATTTATGCACATTTTGTAGACTGTGGCTAGGAAGTTATGTTACTTTTAACCTTAAAGTACAAACAAAACAAAAGTGGAAAAATGGCACAAGGAACTCAATGGTGATTTCAGTTTTTAAAATATATTTGCAAATATATGTCACCAGAAACTTGCAATCTGTAACCTCCAAAAAACAATTTGCAAAGATCTTTTCTACAATGATAGAAGAGCCCATAATGCACCTAATGTCACTTGGGAAAGTTTGGGAAAATGTGATTTTTTTAGACATATTTCTGTTTATATTTCAGATAGTTTTCCCTGCTTTTATTAATTCCTCCTCCCTCCTTCACCTGACTTTTCCCATTCTGCTCTTCCATTTTTTAATTAATATTTTATTGAATTTTAAAAAGTAACAATATACCAGAAATACAATGATATCAACCCACTGCATCACCTGGCCAGAGTCTTGCCACTCCTTGGAGATACAATCTTAAGAGTATCCTTGAGAAATAGGTAACATTCAATCATCAAACAGTTGAACAAAGAAAGAAAACAAACAAACAGAACTCCACAAAGTACAGTAGTATCAATAGTACAAATAAAAACAATACTAATAGTAATAATAATAATAATAATATGTCTGCTTTACTACATACAATACTATAGCTAAGTCTAATTAAGTCCCCACAAGCCTAAAGCAACCTCTAAAAGGTCAGCTATGTTGCTGAGAGGAGAAAAACAGGAAATCTACTTAAAATTGGCCCCTGCCATTTATCCTGATAATCAAATGAAACAGCCAAAAGCAATAGCCAAAGAGGACAAATGAGTAATGGGAAACGAGGTGGACAGATCTTAAACATTGCTAAGCACTCCCAGTCTCCTGCTCCCTTTTGCTCTTTAGTCTCCCAACCCCATCACACACAACTCTGGGACCTACCTTTTTTTTCTGGGACCTACCTGTGCGATCCACCTGTTCCTCTACAGTTAACCCCCTGTTGCAGGGCTGTTGAGGATATGGCAAGCCTACTTCTTATCCTTCACTTAAATCAATGGGTCCTATGTCCAGTAGACGATGTGGGATCTGCTATGAACTGCAAGTGCCATCCTGCCACAATTAATGATTTCTCCTCCATTTTCACCTGACCCTCTGGATGCTCCATGTAGTTAGTAGTGTGAAGTGTGTGCACAGAGTGCCCTTATGACTGCTGTCAGGGAACATCCCTCTCCCATCTGCTGCTCCAGCCATATCACCAACCATTGTCACAAAGGTGAGAATGTTGCAGTGGAGCTTGTAGTCCTCCCTGCCTAGAGGAAGACAACATCCTCTAGAATGCCCAATCCTCCTCCCCCAGCTACTCTACATGACACAGGCTCAGTCCCCAAACCCAGGTCACTGACATCCTGAGCAGTAGTCCTACCACTGCACTGATGGGCTGGACATTTTCCATGCATTAAGTTTCCATTTTTCCTTATAACTCTGTACATTAACCAGTGGCACCCAGATAGTGTTTTGGTGGATCCAGCTAAATTCTATTGGATAGAGCTGATATCTGCCTTTGAATCCAGCCATAATATTACCAAAGTCAGATTTCAGATCCAGAGTCAAATAGCTGTGGATTGGAGTTCGGATCCAGGTATTCAAATTCAGATCCATTGGATCCAACCTCAGATATTTGGAACTTATGGTCGGATACCTGTACCTTATGGTCAGATCCTTCAGATCCAGGTTTGATCTACAGATACCTCAGATAATTACTGTGGATCCTAGGAGGTTGGATCCTTGGTTGGATGTCTATGCCATCTGAGATCTTGAAGAATTCAACCAAAATGATAGTATCTGATGGTGTCTAAACTGGTAGGATACTGTCCAAGCAACACTAACATTAACATGAAAATGTAGCAATGTTGGTAAGATTTGCATTATTAGACAATGAAACTTAAGACTAGAGGAAGAGTTATGTCTATGGTATATGAATTACTTGTCTCATCAGCAGATTATAAATTAAATACAGTAAAACAAAAATGGGAGGTGGAAGCTAACCTTCAACTTTCCATGAACTTTTGCCTAGAGGATGGAAGTTTTGTTTAGGTTTTTTCACACACCTACTGGTACAGTACACTTCAGACAAGGAACATATATGGAGAAATGTTGGAGAGGTTGCCAGAACACAAGTGACCATTATCATATTTTGGGGGGTTGCCCCAACATCCAGGTATATTGTAATAAATTACAATTAAAATTAAGTAAAATATGGGGTCCAAACCTTCAGACAAATTTCACATATTGTATACTAGGCTCCTCTATTGGTATTGAACACTGAACAAAACTTGAATTATTAGTGTATATAGTAGCAATCAAAGTAATCATAGAAACATAGACTTTGACGGCAGATAAGGACTGCTTGGCCCACCTAGTCTGACCATTTCCCTACCTACAGGATAAGCTGCAGATCCTAGTTAACCAGCAGCCTATTTCTTCTTACCCCTCACAAGAATTGCCTTATGCCTGTCCCAAGTATTCTTGAATTCTCCCACAGTTTTTGACCCCACAACCGCCTCAGGAAGGCTGTTCCATGCATCCACCACTCTCTCTGTGAAAAAATAATTCCTCAGATTGCCCCAAACTGCCCCCTCTGCTGAACCACCCCCCCGTCCCTGATCCACCCCCACACACTACATTGGCTTTCACCAACCACACCAATTATCGAGGAATGGAGAACTAGAATGAAGGTGGTGGCACAGATGAAGAGAATCACAGCAACCTTTAGACTTAAGCCATATTTACATGGCGGCATTTGCACCACAGCAACCTGAGCATTTGGGTTGCTGTTGTGCAAATGCCACCATGTGGATGCTTACTGAATAGTGATAAGCCACTCCCTGCTCTGCTCCGCATTCCCAGAAAGTCTGAGGATATGTTTGGGAGCAAGCAGATCAAGCAGCCATGTGGGCAGGCTGCACTGCTGGTTCTCACATGAAACACCTTGCAGGCACTTTCATCAGCTGACTGCCCCTATTCCCAGCCCCTCTCCAGCACATCTTACATCGGGACTTAGGGGGGCTGTGTAGACACATGAGACAAGCATCTTTTGGGTTGGGGCAACTCTGCAACACTCCAATGAAGGAGTGAAGTCAGCTGTGTAAACAAGGCTTTACTTTAAAAAAGTATATAGATAAATGTCTGCCTTGGATTATGTATATGGCTGTATGGGTATAGTGCAGCCCTGATACTTTGGGATATAAGGGAAATATACACTAACTGTTACATAATATGGTGCAGGCAGCCCTCCTCCCCCAACCAGAGGGAGGGAAAACAAAAGAAATGTGAGGAACAACAGACTATATATAGCTTTCATAGGAATAGGAATAATATTATAGATCATAGGACCATCTTGTGATGCTCCAGAATGATCACAGCACTTGTTTCAGTTTATTTCCATAAGTGTCTCACATGCTGTGCTCTAGTAACAGACTTCTTGGAAGGACCACTCGATCTGCAGAAAGACATCAAATAGGTAATTTTTCTCAAAAGTAAATGCCAAGTGATCTTTATTGATATGTCCCCTGTTGCCTCTCACTGCTGTATAGAGTAGTTTCACTTGCATTCAGCTTGAGCTACAACAGCACAGCTTCGCTCTGCTGTTCCCACTCAAGCCAAAAGGCACATGAAACCACTCTTATACAGCAATGAATGGCTCCAAGAGCACTTGTGGCTGTTTATGTGGCCCCTTCTTTTACTGCCTGTCTGTGTTTTCGTTACTGTAGTTCTCCCTGACCTGGAGCATAAGGACGTGTGCACCAGCACATTGTCACAGGTACATGGATTGCAAAGATAACACAGGACACAGTTATTGGGTACAACACATCCGCAGTGTGTTTTATTTTATATAAAAGTTTCAAAATACAGAAATAATAAATAAACTAGAAATGAACAGTTCAAACTGAACTAGAAAGTAAACAATAACTCAGTGCTATTCCACCTTACTTCAGGTATCTCTATAAAACAATACTCAGCTTTCTTCTTGTTCGAGACAATCTCATGTTTCAGGCACAGGTCCTTCTCCTACCTTGTCCTCAGGTAAGTGAGACTGGCTGGATAGCAATCTGTCTATTGGTGTTTGAGGAGGGCTTATATAGCCCCATCACTTATGGGAAAGTCCTTCCAATAACTTCCAACCAGTTCCAGAATGGGCTCTAAATGTGTAAACTTCTCAATTATATAATGAGGTTTTACTTATGGGAAGTCCCTCTATAGGAAATCCCCTTACTGAGGTTTTACTTATGGGAAGACCCTTATTTTATATATGCAAACAGTGCAAACATTTATTGTATTTATACATGTGATGTATTGTTATAACATGCACACTAGCCCTTTAATTTATATCTTAGGGCTCTAGGCATAATGGGGCTCCTTTGGAGACCTGCAGTGTCTCTTTATTCTTTAATTTGTTTAATTTCTTTATTGTTTTTAGCTTCTCTTGCAGCCATCTCCTTATTCTGAGGGTCACTTTCTCTGTAAAGCATTTCCATACATATGGACATTCCTGCCCCTTTAAATAATTAGTTTTCTATGTTTTGGCAGAGCAGCAGACTGCTAGACAATCATTATCTAGCTGCGCTGCTTTGGGGATTTGTATAGATTTGGTAAGCCTGCCTCTCTAGCAGCTCAGACTGGCTGTACACATGCTATGGACTCCTCCATGGCTAGCTGGCACCATTCTACAGCATATTCTATACAACGCCAGCAGCCAGGAGTCCTAAAAATAAAGTGGCATCAGTAGTTATTTACAAAAATACTGAGCGGCAGCGAAAAGTAAAAGAAAAGTTTGCGGCTTAGTTCAAACAGTTCTTGCTTCTATGCAGGATTTCTTTGGCATAACATTCTACATAACAACGGAGTAGCAGCAAAATAATTCAAACAACATAATCATAATGCTGCTTTGTTTGTATCCATAATCCACCTATATGAATGGATGTTATTTTGTATTTAACTGCCATTTTAAACATTTCCAAACATTCCAGCACCCTATACATAAAATTGGCATAAGCATTAACTTAATGAAGCACTGCAGCACTTTAAACTCATAATATGGGACAACATGCACTTTATTCAACCAGCACCTTATATCTCTTTAAAGACACTTTATATCTTTTGGCATTAAATGCCATAACTGCACCTTATTTCATTCCTGCCAGCTAGCTTTAGCCTGGTGCATGATTTTGGGGAGTTCTTGGTGAGGGATGGAAATATGGAAATTAGAACTAAAGGCAGTAGGAAAAAGATTTAGTAAGAAATAAAAAAGACTGATGTGGGTGGCCAACCTATGCCTGAGGCTTAGAAAAGTAAAGTATAGAATAGGAAGATACTGTTGTGCAACAGATTTCAGTAGGGAAATGAAGAAGATAAGAAAGGCATGCTTTCTCCAGGGTTATCTGACTGGCAGAACGCAGTTCTGCCACACACATCTCGCTCCAGCTCTTCCCCTCTGAATGCTGTCCCACTAAACTAGCACCTGACTTCTGACAGTCATCAGTCTCTGCAGTGGAAGTGGTGTCCCCCATCCCTGAGAAAGGAGAGCTGCTGTCATGCTCTGGATCCTCCCTCACCCTGCTGGTTCACTGAGTTATCCTGTCCATTCCAGAACCCAAGACATCAGAGTGGGGGATGAAAATACAACTGCTCCCTGACTGGGCCAGCTTATTCTATATATTCTTAACATATTCTACAGTATGTGTACAGTATGAGTGAAATAGAAAATGTTCTATTTTAATGATAATTGACATCCATCATTCTTTCTTAGAAGTCACTATATTGTTTATTAAAATGGGATTCATTGTTGAATGAGAAGCAAGTAAAGTGACAACCACTTTGTGTCTGATAATATCCGTGACAAACCATTCACATGGCAGGATTTTCAAAACATTAATTTGCTGCAAGTTCCCAGTGTATCTAAATTTTGATGCATGGGACTTGCAACAAAGAATCAAAAATTTTCATGAGTGTGTCAAAGGGATACCCACTAGACCCCATCCGCATGGTCTTGTATATATCAAAGTCAAAACCGCATGCTTACATCTTTAGACAACTTGCATCTGAACATGGGCCAGTATATTAGAATGATCAGATTAGGATTCACTAAATATTTGCTGCAGGAACTAATTAGTGTCTGGAGCAAACCAGTGGTATATTATAACAATCTATTGCACTTCATAATCACTAAAGGTACGTTCCAATATACCAGCCAGGCACTAACTGGATTGCAATCACAAACAATAGCCCCCTATCGGCCGCAGAAGTTATGTGGCCAATAGTGTGCTATGGGGATTGTGATTCTAATCAGGCTGCTAAGGCCCACTAATGGTAATCACTGCACTGGAAAATGTTTTAATAACACACCGTTTCAGAATGTGGTAGTGATGCACAATTTCAGAAAGTGGTGATGAAGCATGACTTCAGAATGTGGCGGTGACACAAAGTTTCAGAATGTGGTGGTAACACACAATTTTGGAATATGACAGTCATGCACAATTTCAGAATGTGACAGTGACACACAGTTCAGGAATGGTGCAGTATTTGTGGATCTGATCAGGGCATTTGATTTAGTCGACCACCCCTTGCTTTGCCCTAGACTGAAAGAACTGGATATTTTTGTTAACTTTGTGAGTTAGATGTGGGATTAGTTATTTAACAGGACACAATTTGTCCCTATTAACACAGTACATTCTAGCATGAGATCTATAGAATGTGTCATATCACAGGAGTCCATTCTTGGACCCATGTTGTTCTCCTTATTCATTAACCAACTACCTTCAATGCTCAACAAGTGTCAGAGCCTTTTGTATGCGGATGATCTTACTGTCTTATCAGGCTTCCTCTGTTTCAGAGCTCAGTTCCATGTTAGAACCTGAGTTTCAGTGTTTATGTTCCTGGTTATTTAATAATTTAATGATTATGAATGTGAAGAAAACTAAGTCAATGATTTTTGTTAGTCCGTATATATGCTCAGGCAGAACCCACACTTTTTAATTTATGATGGTTTAGGCAATCTTAATGAACAGGTTAAAGAATTTAAGTATCTTGGGTTACTTTTAAATCCTATTATGACTCTACATCTTCAAGTTAAAGCTGTTAGTAAAGTAATTAATCAGAAGATAGGGATATTGTACAAATTTAAACATTATTTGTCGTATAATACTCGTCTTGCTATTGCTCTGTGAACTCTGATGCTACATTTTGACTATGTTTCCTCACTGTATTTTAATCTTGGCTATAGGGAAAGTCACATTCTATCTGTCACATTTAAAAATGTTTGCCATTTTGTTCTTGCAGCACTGTTAAAGATGCAGCATTGTGTGCTATACTTTTCTATTGGATGGTTATCCCTGAGGCTCAACTTTGCCTATTCACTGGGTTGTATGGTCTACAAGATATTCATGGCGGTCACTCCTTTCCTTTATTTGATCTAATAACTCTTTGAAGCCCTTCTAACAATCTTCGCTCAACCATGGGTTTAATGTTGAAGCTGGTGATCACAAGAACAAACACAGTTTGCAATTCTTCACTATTGCCACCCCCAATTGTGGAATGATTTAGCTAGCTCTCTTTGTTCTGCTACTTCCTTATCCACTTTTAAATTACTTTTTAAAGCTTATTTGTAATCCTTGAATGCTCGTCATTGTATTATTTATCTTGTATTGTATGTATTTTAAAGTGTCTATGTATAGTTTTTGTTACATGTTAAATGTCTGGGTCAGTCTAGAAAATGGGCTTTTGCCCAGTGTCCTTATCCAGTTAACAAATTTAAAATTAAAAAAAAATATGGCAATAATGTATAGTTTTGGAATGTGCCAGTGATGCACAGTTTTGGAATGTCATGGTGATGCACAGTTTCATAATGTGATGGAGACACAAAGTTTCAGAATGTGGCAGTGATGCATTGTTTTGGAATGTGGCAGTAACACACAATTTCAGAATGTAGTACAAAAGCAAATGTTCAGAATGTGGCTGTGATGCACAGTTTCAGAATGTAGCAGTGAAACACAGTTTCAGAATGTGACGGTGATGCACAGTTTTGGAATGTGGCAGTGACACACAGTTCAGGAATGTGGCAGTGATGCAGATTTTAGAATGTGGCAGTGATGCACAGTTTTGGAATGTGGCAGTGACAGAATTAGAAAATGTTGCACAGATTCAGAATGTGGCAGTAATGCACTAGTTTGGAATAAAGCAGTGATGCACAGTTTTGGAATGTGGGGGTGATGCATAGTTTCAGAATGCGGTGGTGATGCACAGTTTCTGAATGTGCCATTTACAAACAGTTTCAGAATGTGGCAGTGATGCACAGTTTCAGAATGTGGCAGTGATGCAGTTTCAGAATGTGGTGATGATGCACAGTTTCAGAATGTGGCAGTTACATACAAATTTGGAATGTGGCGATGACGCACAATTTGGGAATTTTGCGATGATACACAATTTGGCAATCTGGCAGTGAAAATTTTGGAATGTGGCTGTGACACGGTTTCAGAATGTGAGATTGAGACACAACTTTGGAATGTTGCAGAGATGTGTAATTTTGAATTTGGTGGGGATACACAATTTTGGAATGTGGCAGAGATGCCCAGTTTCAAGACTGTATCAGTGATGCATCATTTTAGAATGTGAATGGGACTAATGATATTGGAATGTGGTGGGGTTGTGATGTATAATTTTGAAATGTGGTGGTTGTGTGCAGTTCTGGAATGTGACAGTGATGAGCAATTTCAGAATAAATGGTGTGTCCTGTCACAGTCTGACAATGTGTGTATCCCCACTTCATTCCAAAATTGCCAGTATCTGCCAAATTTCTCAATATGTGTTCCTGCATTCTGAGATTGCACGTCCCACCAGATTTTGAGATGGCTCATCCCTGCCAAGTTCCGTGATTGCATACCCCATCCCCCAACATTTCAAAATTGTGTACCACAACCTTCTACACCTTGGTTCAGTGCTGCATTCCAAAACCACCTCCTGACATGCTCTAAAGTACAGAACCATGCATATGAGTGAATGCAGACAAAACAAGTTTGGTCAGAGATGATATGGCTGCGCAGAGCGGCAAGAGCAAGTAAATGAGTAGTTGGAGCTCTTGCCGCACTTGCACAGAGTTAACAGTGATTTTATTTATGTGGGTCAGTAAATGAAAGTGCAGATCCAGCCAGTAAAATAGGGGCTTACCTCATGAGGTGCACGTGTTGAAGTCCTAAATGTATTATGGAGAGTCAAGGGAATAGGAGGTGTTGTACTGTAGGCAAAGGCATGGTGTACAGCAGAGGCCAGAGTTTGTGTTGCAGTCAATTGTGAGGAGATGTGTAGTTTTTACTTGCTGTTGCTGCAGTGGTGGCCACCGTACAATAGGTGGTGTCAATGACAAAACTGCACATGTGCTATACTCGCGCATGTGCAGTTTGCACCAGTGGCCATCTTAGGCATGGCAGCCATCACTTCTGCAGTTGTGGAAGAAAAATAAGTGCCTCGCACCCACCTGGAGTTGATAATCTATAGTTAGGGGGTGTAGAGGTCACAGCCCCTGCATAAATACATTTTATCATTTTCACTTGATCTGCGCTGGGAGTATATATCGCCGTTTTTCTTTTCAGTGATGCACACTTGCTGTAACAGCAATGATCACCATTATGACATGGACCCCTCTATACTATATTGTCTCTAGGCTGTCTCTGTCATTCCTCAGGTGAGGACTTTAGAACTATGCACTGTACTCCAAGTGAGGTCTCACAAGTGAACTATATTGAGGTAGTAGCACTTCTTTCCTCTTGCTTTTGAAACTCCTTCCAATACACCCCAACATTCTGGTTGCATTGCTATTAGGCTTATTACATTGACAATTTTACTTTAGGGTATCACTTATAATGATCCACAGGTCCCTTTCCTGTAGCATTGGCCAGCTTAACCCCCATCCAGTATTTCTTTCTGGGGTTATTGTTCCCTATGTGCATCACCTTGTATTTTCTGGCATTGAATTTCAAGAGCTGGAGCTTGGACCACCTCTTTAACCTTTAAAGGGCCTCTCTGCAACTCTTTTACCCTCTCCTCACTGTGTATCCTGCCACAGATCTTAGTGTCATTTGCAAAGAGACATTTCTTGCCCAATATTTGTTCTCCTATGTCACTGTAAACATAATGAAAAGGGCTGGTTCCAGGACTAACCCCTCCTCTACCCAACTCATGACCTCCCTTGTCCATGATTTTACCCTGTTTGCCACTACTCTGAGCTGTCTACCTCTTAACCAACTTCTCACACATTTAGCAAGGTCATCTCATACTGTTCCCAAATCCTCTAATTTCTTCAACAATCTTCTGTGTGGGGGTTAAGCTGGACAGTGCTACAGGAAAGGGACCTGTGGATCATTATAAGTGATATCCTAAAGTAAAATTGTCAGGGAGGGGCTGTGGACATGGCCTACCTAGACTTTAGCAAGGCATTTGACACAGTCCCACACAAAAGATTAATATACAAGTTAGCCAGCCTTGGAGTGGGTCCCAAGATGACAGCCTGGGTAAAGATTTGGCTGGAGAATAGGACACAGGGAGTTATAGTAAATGGAGTCCACTCAGAAGAAAGGAGGGTTACTAGTGGGGTACCGCAGGGTTCAGTATTAGGACCGGTCCTCTTCAATGTCTTTATAAGCGACATTGCAGAAGGACTGGAAGGAAAAGTATGTCTCTTTGCAGATGACACTAAGATCTGCAACAAAGTTGATGCACAGGGTGGGTGGAAAGGATGAGAAGGGACTTGGCAAGGTTAGAGGAATGGTCAAATGTATGGCAGCTTAGATTCAATGCTAAGAAGTGCAGGTAATGCACCTGGGAAACAAAAACCAGGGAAGAGTACACAATGGGGGTGAGATACTAACAACAACAAGAATGGAAAGGGACCTGGGGTAGCCATATCAGATGACCCAAAGATGGGCAAGCAATGTGAGAGGGCAGCAAGGAGGGTTGGGGATACTGGGATGCATAGGGAGAGGCATCACCAGTAGAAAACAGGAAGTTATTATCCCTCTGTACAGACAGCTGGTGAGACCCCATCTGGAATACTGTGTGCAGTTCTGGAGACCCAATCTCTGCAAAGACATAGACAAGATGGAAGCTGTCCAGAGGAGGGCAACTAAAATGGTGCAGGGTCTGCACCGGAAGACATATGAAGAGAGACTTAAGGAGCTTAATATGTATAGCCTCGAGGAAAGGAGGGAGAGGGGGGACATGATAGAAACTTTCAAGTACCTCAAGGGAATCAACAAAGTCCAAGAGGGTAGCATCTTTCAAAAAAAGAGGTGTGCAAGAACAAGAAGGCACAATTTGAAGATAGAGGGGGCAGCTCAGAGGTAATTTAAAAGTATTTTTTCACAGAGAGGGTTGTGGATGCATGGAGCGGCCTTCGGAGGAGGTTGTGGAGTCAAAATCAGTGGTGGAATTCAAGCATGCATGTGGATAGTCATAAGGCAATTGGGGTAGGAAGAAGTAGGCTGCTGGTTAACTAGGATCTGCAGCTTATCCAGTAGGTATGGAAATGGGCAGACTGGGTGGGCCAAGCGGTCCTTATCTGCCATCAAATTCTATGTTTCTATGTTTCTATGTGTGGTAATGAATGAAAAGCATTGCTGAAGTCAAAATAGAGTAAATCTACTACTTGTCCCTTATCCACTGCCCTCATTACCAAGTCAAAGAATACTATCAGGTTGCTCTGACTAGACTTCCCTGCTACAAACCCATGCTGCTTACTGTTCTGGAGCCCAGTTCTCTCCTGGTAGTCCTCTAGGTCCTCTTTGAATAGTGACTCTAACAGGTTACCTTCAACTGAGGCAGGACTGAGAGGTCTGTAATTTCCTAGTTCCTCCTCATCCCCTTCCTTGTGGAGCAAGTGTTTGAGGAGCTCAGCCAATTCTAATACCAATTCCCTGGGCACCTATGGGTACCTCTCATAATGCAGTGGAGATGTATGTATTTGCAGGGCTGCAAACCCTTTTCTAACCTTTTCTCCTGTAATTACCACCAGTCCCATTTCTGGGATCTCCTTTACAGCAGCCTTTATGCCACTTTATGGCCATGGTCCACTATCCTTTACTGTGAATAATGAGCAGAAGTCATTGTTTAGAATGACTGCCTAGAGATTGTCCTCCTCTTCTTTTATTTATTTTATTTTTATTTTAAAATTTGGTGACCAGGAAAGGCACACTGATCCATCTCCAGGTGTGACCCAGGGGACAGGGAGCATGGGAATCACAATATATAGTACAAGGCATTCAATACAAAATTACACAATAGTGTATAGTGGACCATTGCTGTGCATGGAAATCAGAGGTTCTCAAAATGTTGTTCTGCTTCAGTTCAAAAGGTCATGGAATGTGATAATACCCTACTGCAGCAGAACAACATTTTGAAAACCTCTAGAGGTTCCACACGCTCACTACACAGATGGCACATCACTTACCTTAGCGGCAGAAATGGACAGATCCATGCTCCTGTGGCAACAGTCACATCGGAGCCTTACAAGATGCAGGATCAACCAGATATGAGGAAATGCAGGATCAACCATATATTTAGACTAGGAAACAAATTAAAATAAAATAAATGACCCCCTACTCCACAGCTCTCTCACTTAGCGAGCATTATGGTTGCCATGTTTTTTTTTAACCCTCCCAATGTACCTGCCAGCCAATAGGAAGACACACTAGACACGTAGCCATGCCTCCTGCTTAGCAACCAGTTGACAACCACCCTTTACCACTGAACATTTCATCACACACAAAAAGTAAAAGGCTTCTAAAAAAAGAACTGTAAGTGATTTTCCAGAGCATTATACACTATATAATACAGTGGATTGGCATCCTCATGCACAACCAGCCTTTTTGTGCCACCTCGGGGTTCTGATACCATTGGACCTCTCGAGATTCACTCTTGAGGTCTGATGTTATCAGAACCCCTCTGTGGCACAACAGGCTGGTTGTGCATAGATGCCCGTCCACTATTCTCTATATAGTAAGCATAATAAAATATTTCAATGAATACAGTACAGCAAAACAGGCTCCACAGAGACAACTGTACATGGAATGGAATATCACAGATTGGAGTAGTTACAACAAGGGACAAAAATTTCAAGTGCAATGAGACAATTGTACATGGTACGGAGTAACTCAAAATCAGTGTTGCTGCAACAAGGGACAAACATTCCAAGTACTTAGAGGTGTTATGGGAGCAAGTAGGGAAAGGGAGGAGTTGGAGCAGTAATTTGATAGAGGAGTGAGAGGAAGAGTTGTGTAAGAGAGGAGACTGAGTGTTCCACAGAGAGGGGAGATGATAGTGGAAAGTAGATTTGCCCATGTTCAAGGATGGAGTAGGAAGTGAGAAAAAGCATGAGTCTCAAGAATGTAGGGAATATGTTGAGGCTCAGGCAGGGGAGAAGAGGGAAGTGATGTATGTGGGAAGCAGACTGAACCAGAATTTGCCAAAGAAGGATAAAGATTGGATGAGAAACCTGTGTGTGAGTGGAGGGAGGGTCAGAGAGGATAGTAGAGAACAGTGGTGGTATCTGTATGGAGAATTAGAGGCAAAATGACAGAAGGCATTGTAGAGGGAATCAAGTCGAGAAAATGATGCAGAGGGTGCAGTGCAGTAAACAATGTCAGCGTAATCAAAGATTGGCATAATCATTTTTGTTTGAAGTTCCCTACATAAGGAGAAAGGTAGAGAGTCTTTGTTATGGTATAATATACCAAGCTTAGGGTGAAGCTTAGTGGCCATGAAATCAATGTGGATAGTTTAACAGTGGGTCACAGCCAGACTGCTATATACTTTTATGAGGGGATGATCTTTAGAGCGGTGTTGTCGAGAAAGGTGATTGAAGGGGCATTGATAGCTTTGGCTAATCTTTGAGCAATTCCAAAAGTCATAGAGACTGTTTTGGAAGTGTTGAGCTTGAGCTGTTTTGATTGGAACCAGGATTGAACTGGGTGGAAATCATGTTGCAGCACAGAGTAGATAATGACTGGGTCAGGGCCGGAGGTGTACAGAATGGTATCATCCACATACATATGTATGAGCGATGAGGAACAGGCAGAGATTGCTTATAAATATAGAAAATAGTATGGGGTCAAGTATTGAGCCTTGAGGGACTCCAGTTAGGATAGGGAGGGAAGGAGGGAGAAGAGCAGTTTGTGATTTTTACTAATTGTTGTCTGTCAGTGAGATAAAATTTGAACCATTGTATTGTAGGAGGGGCAAGCCCTGCATCCTATAGAGTGTCCAGGAGAAGTTGGTGGGATACTGAGTCAAAACCATTTTCCAGATCAATGAAGACTGCAGCAGTGAGGTGGCCTTTATCAGCAGCAGATTGAATGTGACCTGTGACATGGAGAAGGGAGGATATGGTGGAATGTTTTTTTCTAAAACCTGACTGGCGGGGGGGATAGAAAGTTGGTGGTAGAGAGGAATTCAGTCAACCTGGATTGCACAAGATGTTCTTGGAGCTTTGCCAGAGCAAGGAGGAGGGAGATTAGGTGATAGTTCCCTGGTAAGGAAGGGTCACCTCCTCTGTGGAGAGGGATGGTGTATGCAGATTTCCAGGCTTTTGGAACAAAGCCCAAGGAGAAGGACTTGTTTATAATGAAGGTAAGAGGGAGTGCAATTGCAGGAGCAGAAAGGCATAGGAGACTAGGATGTAGACCACCCATACTGGATTTTGACATGTTGAGGGATAGGAGGGTGAGCAGTACTTCGTTTGTGTATTCAGTGGCTTGAAGGAAGTTGTGCCTAGGCATGTGACATGGGGAAGGTTTGGAGGCAGGCAATGTAGTAGATGTAGCTTGGCAGGGGAGTCACAGGTGGTGAAGAAGGAGTTGAGGGTTTCTGCAACCTGGATGGTGTCCGTAACTTCAATGCCATTGTGTTTTTGGATAGGAATGGTAGATTGAGAAGGTGGATTGATGATAGAATGTACAATATTCCAAAAGGAGGATATGTGTGCAGTGTTAAGGCAATGGTTAAATAACCTGCCTTAGCTTTATGAATGGCATTAGTGCAAGCATTTCTGGCTACATTGTACACTTGTCTTGAACTTGAGGATAGGAAGAACTTAAAGGCAGACCATGGTCTGTCTCGGGCTTTGCACATGGCAATTATAGGGGCAGTAATCCATGAGTGGTGGCACTTCCTGACTCTGGCTCTCTTGAGGGGGGGGCGTGGTAGTCCCAGACACAGCTGAAAATATTAATGAACTGTGCTAGGGCAGTACTGACTGTGGTTACAGAGTAAACTGGTGCCCAGTTGGCATTGTGTAAGTATGATAAGAGGGTGTTAGTGTCAAGTGAGGTTAGTGGATGAGTTTGAATGAACTTTGGGGCAGATTTGGGAAGATGTGTTTTTTAAATGCAATAAGTAATGCAGTTGTCACTTAAGGTGGGATCGAGGACACCCACTGAGGATATATGGTGAGGGTGGAAAGAGAGGACCCAATCACTTATTGCATGATTAGAGGATTGGGAGTTGTAGCTGGTAGGCTCTGTGTTCAGCTGAGTGAGGTTTAGGGATTCTAATTTGGAGGTTGTGATCTTAGATAAAGGGGACAGCCAGTCAAGGTTGTAATGCCCTAGGAGAATTAGTTCACCAGATTGAGCCAGTGGCGGGAGAGCAGAAATTCATGCTGTTACAGCCTCTTGACTAAGCTGAGGGGAAGCATAGACTACCATGACAAAAGTGAGGAGAGTATGGGGAAGGGAGAAATTAGCTAGTATTAGTTTATGGGATCATCTACTTCCCTGCTTCCCTCCATCAGTCTAACAATTACCTCCTTGTCTTCCTTTTCCTCTTATGTACCTGAAGAATTGTTTTTCACTTCCCTTGATGCCCTCTGCAATATGTAGCTGTGTTTGATTTTGCATCCCTTACTGCCTCCTTGATGTCCTTCATCTTTACATGATATTTACTCCATTCCTCATCCAAACTCACTGCTTTCCTGGCCTTCTTAGAGAACCAAATTGGTCTCTTGTGCCTATTCCCCTTGGTACTGTAACTGTTCTCAAGCATTGTTTGGCTGCTTCAAGAATGGCCCCTTTAACTTATTCCCACCTCTCCTTCACTTCTCTGATTTCATCAGCTCCAAATAACTTGCCCTTGATTAATTCCCTCATCTAATAAGTCTGCTCATTTGAAATCCTGAGCCACAGCTTTTGACATGGTATACTGATACCCATTACCAGTTGCCAGGTGTCAGTATGGCACAGTTGGTAGCATGCCTACCTCTGGGCCAGAAGGTCATTGATTCTAGTCCCACACCAGGATCGGGCTCATTCCAAAATTCTGGCACATGAGTGAAGTATTAGGGGAGTGATGTACTTTTGGAGTGTGCCATCCTTTAGATGAGACATTAAATCAAGGTCCCTTCTACCTATTCTGGTAGGTGTCCAGGTGGAAGTTTAAGAACCCAAGACACTTTGCACAGAGTTGGTGACTTTTCCCCATGTCCTGGCCAATATTCTCCTTCCCATAAAATGTATTCATGCTACTAGCCAAGGCTGTGTGGGGATGTTGATGTGCGATATGGCTGCCACTACATGTTCAGCCACTTCACTACCAGTCTAGCATTGCTTGTAAACCAGTTTGGGATACAGTGTGTATGATAAGCACTATATGAATTCTGCTTCTTCTGCTTCTTCTTCTTCCTCTTCTCAAACCAGAAAACATGTTATGGTCACCAAACCCCAGTGGTCCCAAATCCTGCACTCCACTTACTATTTCTGAGTTGGTGTGTACCATGTCAAGAATGGCAGCCTGTCTTGTAGATTCCCTGACTGTCTGAACCAGCAGGCAGTCCTGCGAAATATCTTGCATGGTCTGACTTCTAGTGCTCCTAATTGCAAGAATATCCCAAGCTAGGTCTGGTAGTCTGAGATTCCCCACAAACTTTACCTCACCTTTCCTTTCCCCTTCTCAATTTCTACACCTAGTTCGCTATCTCCTTTTCTCCATGCACTGGTGATCTACAGACCACCCCCATGTGCAATGTCTTTTCCAAAGATGTTGTGAGCTGCACCTGATTCTGTCTTCCCATTTCCTCCCGTGATTTACCCATTCTCTACTGTCTCTTGCCTTTTTTTATATAGAGGGCTACTCCACCTCCTTTTCTCTTACTCCATCTCCCATACATGTTATATCCTGGTACTGCCAGGCCCCAATCATTATTTGAAATGTTCCATGTTTCTCTAATGGCTACAAGGTCCAATATTGCATCCACCACCATTTTCTGAAGCTCAATAATTTTATTTCTCAGGTTCCAGGTATATTTAGGCAGACTGCCTTCTAGTTTGTTCTTTTACTATTCCCCCTCTTGTGAGCTCTTCTTCCTTTGTCCATCCCTTCCCTCCTTTACATCTGTGGTCTTCCTGGTGTCTGCTGGCTATATGAGCCCCTCCTCCCCTATTACCTTAACTTATTGTGGACCCCTGCTTTGTTGCTTTCATTCCCACTGCTCTTAGTCCTAACTAGGTTCACCTTTTGCTCTCCACCCTCTGGGGCTCCCCAGCCTCAGTCTCTCTCTCCTTAGTTTAAATGTCCACCTACGTAGATATCAAACTATGACCAAGCACACTGGTCCCCTCTCTTGTTAGGTGAAGGCCATCACCCTTGAATAGCCTCCTGTCATCAAAGCCCCCCAGTCTTCTACAAAATGATACCCCTCCTCCTGACACCATTCCTTCAATCTCCAATCAAATTCCTCAGTCTCCTCCTTCCTTAAGCTGTCCGTCCTATGCACCAACAGGGAGGACCTTGGAAGAGGACAGGGAAAATGAGTGTGCCATCAATCTGTCCACTGCCATTGAAAGTTACTGTCTTAGTCATCTGGCTTGACAGATCATTGATATCAAAGTGTACCAGCATCCAAGCTCCACCATCCCCTCCTCTACCATCCTCTGTATGCTGTCATATTCATATCCCAGATGGCTGATGCTCCTAAAAGGCATATGACCACCCCCTTCCTTTCCCCCTCCCCTCAAGGAGGAAGGAGTGCACTATGTGAAGTGTGCACCCATCATAGTAAATAATTCACAAGGGTCCAGGCAGGCTCTAATTTCGGCCAGCTAACCAAACAGCATAGACTGTGTTTTACTTACGTTTAGGACTGAGGATGTTGTGAATTTTAATTTCACTGGCATAGCTAAGGCAAATTTGAGAACTTTATAACCACACATACCAGTGCAAGGTCCCCTATTTCACCTTAACAACACATGGTAAAATTGCTTTTTTCACATTTCTATTGCAGTCAAAATGCACCTTACCCTAGTAAAGCATGAAACCACCAACCTCCTACACCATCAGTTTAAAAACATGCTACCACCACCACACAATCATAGCACCCACCTCCCTCCTCCTATTTTCCCAGCAAAGAAAAGCATGTTGATGTGCTAACAGTAACAGCTGATTGGCTGGTCACACTGACCAATCAGCTGTTACTACTATCATGTAATCTCCAATTAACTCACTGTGAATGAATTACTGAGGATGGCTAGTTGCTGCTGGGGGGGCAGCTTTCAATTTTACAGGTATACCAACATAAAGTTCTCCACTGGGGAGGAGGGTGCTTTGTGCCAATGGGTGGTGTTGTGGGGGTTTACCATCACTAAGTATTTAAATGGGAATAGGATGGATGGAGGGTGTAGGGAAGAAATTTAATGGTTGGGCACTGGGGAGGAGAGAATTTTTTTTTATTGAAAGAGCATCATTAGTACATTGAAGGAAATGTACTAATGAAAAGCAACTTCTCTGACAAACTGAGGGGAGGGAGGAGGTGGGAGCTACGAGGCTGTGGGTAAAGCATGTTTTTGAACTGGTGATGTTGAAGGCTTGGTTTTATATTGCATGAAGATGGTGGGAGGGTAATTAACAGAATCTAAAAAAAAATACTTTTGCTGTGAAGTTGGGAACATTGCTTGACTTCCCTTCAACTATGCCCGCAAAGTTAAAATTCACTAGTCTTACTTTGAACTGCAAGTGAGATGTTCTTTGATCCTGTAAAGGACTCCTATTGAATGAATTTGAAAGGTGTTAGATTCCTTTATGTACTTGCAAGTAGCACATCTGCTAGTATTGCATCTGAAACAACCTGGGCTGGCTGTTTGGATTTCATTTTGCAGAAGAGGTTATGGCTCTCACAAGTATATTTTTCAAGTTTTGGTATAGAAACAAAGAAACATAGACAGTGATGACAGAAAAAGACCAAAGGACCATCCAGTCTGCCTAAGTTACCTATTTAGACCTAGGTCCTATGGATCCTCCAGGGTCCCAGCCCTCCCATCCTCACCTCCATTCTCCTCCCCTTTTCTGATGCCCTAAGTAACCACAGTACCCTTCATTCTGTCTCGGCCATGCTTAAAATCAGTAACTGTTTTTGCACCCACCACCTTGGCCGGCAGCCTGTTCCATGGCTGCACCACTATTTTCTGTAAAATAGTGCTTCCTCATGTCCCACCTGAACCTTTCTCCAGTTAGTTTCCATTCATGACCTGTGAATGTGAGCTAGTATTCAAATGAAATAGTCCATGCAGTTAACCCTGTTAATTCATTTTATGAATCTGAAGATCTCTATCTCCCTTCTGTTTTCCAGCGAGTACATGTTCAGTGACTTGAGGTGCTCTTCACGTGTCCTGCCCTGCTTGCCCTGTTACCTGTTGCTGTATTGTCTCCAGCTTATCCTTATCCTTATTGAGGTGAAGAATCCAGAACTGTGTGCAGTACTCCAGGTGTGGCCTCACCATGGATCTATACAGAGGAAGTATTACCTCTCTATTACTGCTAGCAATCCCCCTCCTGATACAACCTTGCATCCTACATGCTTTGCTGTAGGGCTTTTTGCAATGAATTGAATGCTTTAGGGAGTCACTTAGGATAATCCCAAGGTCTCTTTCCTCAGCTGTAGTACTAAGTCTCACCCCTCCTATCCTGTAATCTGTGTTGTGGTTCTTGTCCCTAGGGGATAACCTTGCACTTTTTTGGTGACAAAGTTCAATTGCTAAACCACTGATCACCCCTCCAGATTTTAGTCTCTCTGCATTTCCATAATTCCCTCATTACTGTCCACCCTCCCACAGAGCTTAGTGTCATCTGTGAAGAGACACCACTTGCCCTGGATTCCCTCCCCAATGTCACTGATTAAAATGTTGTGGAGAATCGGCCACATGACAGATCCCTGTGGAACCCTGTCCATGACTTCCCTGTCTTCTGATTTAACCTCATTGACTGCTACCCTCTACTGCCTTCCCTTCAGACAGTTACCAACTCTGTTTACTGTTATCTTACCAAAGTTCTCCATTTTCTTCAGCAAGCATCTGTGGGGCACTTAGTAGAAAGCTGAACTGAAGTCAAAATAGAGCAAATCCACAGGATGGCCCCTACTAAGTTTCCTTGTCACCCAGTGAAAGAAAACTAACTGGTTAGTGTAACAAGATCCCGATGCTATAAATCCATGCTGTTTTGCATCTGGGAGACCATTGCTGTCCAAGTAGTCCATAAGGTTCTCCCTGGCCAGTGACTCCATAAATTTATCTACAATAGAGGTAAGAATGACAGGTCTGTAGTTCCTGACTTGATCCTTGTCCTTCTCACGATGGAGCAGAACTATGTTCACCACCCTCCAATCCTTCAGGACTACCCCTGTCCTCAGAGAGCTGCTGAACACCCCTACCAGAGGATCAACCAGTACTGATGCCAGTTCCCAGAGTATTCTCTGATGCAACTCAGCTGGTCCTATGGGCCTTATCAACTCATTTGCTCCCAGTGGCCATTTTGGGTCCTTTCCAGCAATGGATGGTTCCGGACACCATATGGCATCTATGGGAACAAATGCGTTTAAGGGCTACAAGCGATTTCAAGATCTGATCGCTAGTAAATGTTGACTGCCTCCTCTCCAAGACCTCCTTGGTGACTGTTCTGATGCCACTCTCTGGAAAGGGCCCACCATCCTCCCTAGTGAAAACTGAGCAAAAATAATTGTTTAGGATGATTGATTTTTGCCCATCCTCCTCAATCACCCTATTCCCCTCAGTTAATATTATAACTCCCCCTATTTTCTTCCTTTATATTAATATACCTGAAGAACTGTTTTTCTCTGCTCTTGACCCCCTCCACAGTATGCAGCTCTTTGTCTACTTTTGTCTCCCTAACCACCCTGTTTTCCTCACTGTTTTTCAGTAAATATTCACCCCATTCTTCCTCCCCCTGCTTTTCTTTGAATTAGTAGGAGGCCTTTTTCATGGCCCTCACCACTTCCCTAACCTTTATCCATACCAGTCTCCTGAACCTATCCTTTGTTACGGCTCTCATGCAAACCTTGGATGCCCTGAGAATGGCCCCCTTAATTGCCCCTCTTCCCTTCCACTCCATCTATGTTGTTCACCCCCTACTAACTTATCCTTGACCAGCTCACTCAGCCTATTGAAATCCATCCTTCTAAAATTAAGGACTTCAGTTCTCAGTTGTGGTTCACCAGACCTGAGGACCAGTTTGAACCATACAGATTTATTGTCACTGTTCCCTAGTGGCTCCTCTACTCCCACAGCTCTTAGTTCATTATTACCTTCCCCCCTTATCCTATCCTGCTTGTGGCACAGGGAGGACTTTGGAAAAGGCCAGGGAAGCTGAGTGTGCTGTCAATATCTCCTCTAGTCTATAAAAGTTCCTCTCCACCATCTCCACTGACTGGTTCTCCAAATCATTGCTACCCAGGTGTACCAGCACCCTCAACTCTCCATGCTCATGCTCCACTATCCTCCCTATACTGTCTAAGTCCTTGATAGTAGATGCCCTAGGAATGCACTGGATAATCCCCCTCCCATACAACCCCCCTTCCACCACTCTCTCTCTACCTCCCTAATCATTGAGTCCCTGACCATTAAGTCTATGCTAGTAGACTTGCTCCTCTTGTGTGCCATCATGTTGTCTGCCTTTTCCCATCGACTGTCTTGGAGACCATCCCAGCAGTTTCAGGCACCTGAACCTCCTCTAGGGGTGCAAAGCTATTTGCCGTCTGGACAGTGATGGGCTGGACAACAATTTGTGGCTAACCCTGCTTCTACTCCCAGTCCTCTTCCCTACCATGCTTCAGTGCCCTGAACCAGTGGGTCTCTTGGAGAGTGGGGGTGTTGGGTATATGCTCTGGATGAGATGACGACACAGCTGAGATTCTTCTATAATTGCTGCCGCCAACTCATCCCGTAGTTCTGCCTAGATCCTGAAGATGGGACCTACCCCCCCTCCAGAGCATATCCCTAGAGAAGCGCACCCTACAGCCAGCACAACTGACTGTTTCTCCTCTGAACCCTATCTCCATAAAGACCTGTAATAAGTAGACATTTGGTTTAACTCTAAAAGCTTGCCCAGATGGGGTGTACCTCTAGCTAAGAGGGACAGACAACAGGGATATAAACAGTATATATGGCATAGTGCTCACCCAGATTGGGTGTAGTTGCAGGCTTAGTTATAGCACAAAAACAGGAGTTAAAATTACCTTGTGATGCTTACCCAGATAGGGTGCAGCTGCAGGCTTAGCAATAGCACAGAAAACAGGAGTTAAAACTACTTTGTTGTATCACCCAGATAAGGCCAGATGTAGATTTAGATTTATCGAAAGCTAGTAAAGGTGGTGCATGGAATGCCTCTCTGAACCTGGGGCACTGTTGCAGTAACTTGAAGTACTTACTAATAAAATATTGTAAAAAAGGTAGGCCTGAATGGTATGTTACAACTTAGCATGCCTGCTTGGGTTTGTTCTTTTCTTTAGATAGGTTATTCTTTTGATAAGTGCTACCTATTAGCCTGAAGAAACTTGATCCAGAGGTACTGCATGGTATTAAAGTAAATGTTGTGAAAGGGTGTGTGTAGATGGACTGTGATAGTGAAGAAAAAGTGATACATGTGATCTACTCTCTGCTTGTTGTGCTTGCTAGACAAGTGGGAGAGGGTTGCAAGAATGACCTTTTCTAAAATGCAAAATTTGGTGCAATCAGACACCTATTTGTACTGGGTGTTGGTTGTAATGTGTATTCCAGGTGGCCAATGGGTCAGCAAATATGCCAAAAATGGCTCTTGGTTGGGACAACTTTCATAGATCTTACAAAGGCCTTTGACATTGTCAACCACGATCTCCTCATCAGAAAACTCTCCTCCATTGGGCTTTCCTCTGACACTACAAGCTGGTTCTCCAGCTACTTAAGCAGCTGAATTCAGCAGGTATAAATTGGTAATGCCATGTCCTATAGTAGGACTGTACGCTCTGGAGTCACACAGGGATCTATCATGAGTCCATTGCTTTTTAGCATTTTCCTCAGTTCACTACCAGGAGCTTGCTGTGACCACATACTTTTATACACTGTTGAAGCTATACTTTTTACCAGTAAACATGGACCCTCACCTTCTCCAGGACCAACTTCAGCAGTCCTTTACATCTGCAGAGAAGTGGTTTCAGGATAATGAGCTCATCCTAAATTATAACAAGACAAAGGCAATGTTGTTTTTACCTCCCAAAGCAGGCACAAAATATTACTGCTTACCATCATTAATGACACTGGCTCCAATCTTGAACTGGTTCACCATTTCAAGTATCTGGGTATAACTATTGACTCTACCCTGTCTTTCACCCAGCACACCAACCAAACAGCCAAAGCTATTAACCAGTGTTTAGGAGTTCTATACAGGAACAAACATAATCTCACTCCTGAAGCACTGAACATAGCCATCCACAGTTCTGTGGTCTCTCTCGTGGACTTTGATATTGTCATTTATGGTGTGGCTACAGACACTGCCCTCTGATGTGTCAAAACAGCCTTAAATAAAGCATGCCAGCTTCTTATTGGTGCCCATGCTGGACACACACCTGCGATCTTTATGCCCAGGGTAGCTGGTTGCAGTTTGACATCAGGATCAAATACCAATCATGCCTGCTTGCAAAAAGTCACCTTGGGACTGCTTCCGCCAGGCGTACTTGCCCTTCTTTCTTCTACACATTGCTCATGCAGTACCCGCAGCTCTGGCAAACAGGCTTTCAGAATCCCATGGTGCTGCACCACCTTTGGACAACATGTATTCGCATACAGAGCTCTGCTGTCGTGCTATGCCCTGCCTCCTAACATAACCAATGCTACTTTGATGAGCTCCTTTAAGAAAAGAAACTCTGGCAGCATCTAATCTCACTGGTAACCTGTGACTGCGACTGCTAATTTGCCTTTACCTTGCTCCTACCATTTGAAATCTCTGTGATCTTTACTGATTAGTAGAATGTTACACTTCATGTCCATTTCTTGGGCCCCCATTGAAGTTAACACTTTCATGGGGTTTCTGCCCCTGCCTAAATTATTTATTTTTCCTCCTGCCTCCCTCCACATCCTCTTCCCTTTTTTGCCCCTCCGTCATTCCATGCCTTTCCTCCCTACAACCTTAATACATCTTCATCATCACCACCCCACTACCTATGCCACCTATTCCTCCCTACTTTCCTCCAACCCTTCTTCCCCCACCCTCCTCCACCTTTATTCCACTTTGACTAGATAACTATCCTTCCATTTCCCTCCTATCTGTCCACATCCTATCCCCATCCTCTGCTTGCCTTCTTCCTCCCTGCACTTTTCTCCTCCCTTCCCTGTCCCTCTCTACTGGTACAAGACCTTCCTTCTTTCTTTGACTCAGGCACAATCCAATGATCTGCCTATGTTGTTAGTTGTACAATTCTCCTTTTAAACAAGCATCCTCATGTTATGTTACTTGTGGACATGGGAACAAATGGAGTCCAGACATTGATTCAAATTAAAAACAAAATAACTGGATTTATTTATCCAACAGACAAAAATAAGTGGACTGAGTAGGGAAAATAATAAAGGCATAAAGCAAAATCAAAATTGCAGAACTTATGTCAGTTTCAAACAAAATGTCATTCATCCACCTAGTATCAAGTTAGGGAACAGCTCCTACCAACCAACTAACTCACAGTTCAATCTGCAGTGCTTTTATACAGAAAAATAGTCACATGGCCACAATAACCCCTCCCATACCTAACTTGAAACAAAAAGTATCCTTTAGAGGGATTACATTCTTAATACAATAACTTGAAAGAGCTATAACACAAAAGTGAAAAGGGTTTGAGGCACAGCAATGCAATAATTATTCCTTGAAATCAAAATAAATAGTTTATACTAGAGTTTCAGGCACCTCCCTCATGCTGACATCATAAAAGGGGCAGAGTTATGGCCGGACGGCCCTTAGGACAGCATGCAAACAGCAGGGAGGGTCTAGAAGCTCTGCACCAGGAAGTAAAAATTTAAAAAAGTAAAACTCCTTAGTTTCACAAATACATCAAACATCTACAATGTTTAACATATGCCATAAAGAGAAAGAATTGTATTCATATTTAAGCTTGTTTAAAAGCTGACAACAAATATTTTTATCTCATTTGTATTTTAATGCAGCTCAGTGCTTCACTCTACCTACAAGCTGCATTTAAAACTAGAAACTGTGCTTATATGACTAAAATTCCCTGTTCAAATTCATTCAAGGGCTTCCAAGTGTTTATTTTGACAAAAGAAATGTGACTGTTCCAGAATTCAAGCAGGCAAATGGTTTATTTAAAGTCTGGCATGAATTATAGCATTTAAAACACTGCTGAAACTCAAGTCTGAGAGCAACAGGAAGACTTCACCTGCTTCTAAGAAGCCCACTTTTCTACTTGCTTCTTTTTTCTTCTTTTCTAACAGAGGGGACCAAAACAGCTTAATATGCTGGCATCTGGACATTCAGAGAGACTTGAAAGGAGCAGCGGGGACAGGAAGATTTATTTATTTATTTAGTTTTTGTTGACTGGGTAAGTGCACTAAACAAATCCTGCTTATTTTCAGGCACAACCCGGGGAAGGGGGATACAGATGAATGCCAACTGACCTTGAACCAGATGAAACTGTTGGTGGTATTTTTAGTGAAGGAGGGAAAATTGGCCAGGACACCGGGGAAATTCCCCTACTCTGCTGGCTCTGGGAGGCCAGTAGGGGCGTGCAAGGGTCAGTCATGGCCACTGCAGCTTCAGAGGTGGAGGAGGAGGTGGTGTCGGTCGGTGTTACTGACGGAGCCATGGCGAGCGGCAAAACACGCAGTCTGCATTTAGTATGGAGTCGGAGACAAAGGAGGCTATTTCCTTGCAAGTAACGAGTGATGTTGTTCAGTTGCCCGAACCAGGGAGTCTTTCTATTGCTGCAGAAGCAGAGAGCCCTGAGGTCAGTTTAAAGGAGGTATCGATGCCTTTAATTCCAGCAGTAGAACGTACAGGAGCGTCTAACCTGATGGATGAGCGTGGAACCCGGAAGCAGGTGGAGCGGTTGACGAGTCTAGCGTTGGCGGTGGAAGCTGCAGGAAGTCTGAGGCGAGAGAAACAACTTGGCGACTGGAAATCTTTGGTGCTGTCTCGGTCCAGAGGCAGTAAAGAAGTGAGTTCCCTGTGCTCCAGAGAGGGACTGCATGCGGACAACGCCGGGAAGGGCTGCTTATTATCGCATGGGTCTGTGAGTACTGATCAAGCACCTTCGAACTTCCCCATTTTCCATTTAAAAAAATAATTTGGGTTCGTTTTTAAACCTCCCTCGGTTGAACATGGGGGGGCAGAAACGAACGACTCTGTTATTTTTCAGACCACAGAGGGATCCCAAGAAGGGGTGACAGAGTTTTCATTTCAAGATACTACAAGGGACCTTACAGATTCTAAAAATAAGGTGAAGTCAGAGGGCAGTGATTTATTGAATATTTCTTCATTCCCTCATTTGGAACATGACGATAACTGGTCCCCTCAAGCAGCTTTAACAGCTGCAGGATGGAAATCTTTAGGGAAAGGGATTTGGACACCAGACTCTGCATGGGACAAGACTTTGGACTTGAATAATAAAGGGCCAGAATGGCAGCCTGAGGGTACTGCTCTACAAATCACTGTTGCAGATGTTACCACTGCCAAGGTGTTGTTGGGGGGGGAAGCTGAGGTGCATAATATCCCACAAAATGGTATACCTGTTCAGCAATCCCATCCTAAGGTAGTTAAGGGAGATGGGGGTAAGGCTGAGAAGCCCCTTATGTCCAGCCTTTTTCTCAGTGTAAAAGAGAGGCAGCTCCCAGGAGAAATGCTGTCCGTATCAGATATAGGGGAGGATTACAGGACAGGCCTGACAGATATTAGCGAGGTAAATCCTTACTAAAAGAATCTTTAAAGTTTTCACCTTGGGATGTCTTTGCCTTTATTAATATCTCAGGGGAGGATAACTTTGATGTCAGTTTTCGTTCCCCTGCTTTATTAGACCTTTTTTGGGAAAGATATACTCAAGTTAAGTTTTCCCCTTTATGGACACCTTTCTTAGTTATCCCTTTATCAAAACCTCTGATTAAATATGTTACTGTCATGTTCAGGAATGAAGGCGTTCATGTGGACGACATTGTTTTTGGTTATCCCAAAAATGTGAACTACAGAGTGATCCAGAACCAATCCTGGATACCGAACAGTTTTGGATGGGGGGGTGGAAATTTAAAGTAAAGTTACGCCAAACAACAGCTGGTATAGAGCACATTCCTAACTCCTTTATGTTAGGTAGGGGCAGGGGGGTGGTGTTTTATAGTGGTCAGCCGAGGGCGTGTTACAGGTGTGGTGCCAAAACACATTTATCAAGCTCATGTGATCAGCCAAAATGCAATAATTGTGGAGGAGTGGGCATGTAACCATGTTTGTGCTAACTCTATCAGGTGACTTATTGAGGAACTCAATCATGCCTTTAGGACTGCCCTGGCTGCACAAAATAAGACAGTTCAGGGAATTCAGAGTTATTAATTCAAAAGCTCAAGAAGCTAGGGAACCCCAGGCTATGGGAAAGCCTTTATCAAATCCTCTCCCAGTACCACAGAACCCGGCAACCACATTACCTACACTAGACACTTCCATTATGGACACAGGCCTGGTTGATTTAAAGAGGAAAGGAATGGGTGACAATATCCCTGAGTTATTGCAGCCGGTTTGTTATATGGAGTCAAGGGGTGTCTTATTAGATAACGCAGCGGTTTCTTTAAAACCCCCACCAGTTCTCAGACGATCAAGCAGGGCCCTAAAACCCCAACTGCCGCCAGAACCTGAAGGTATCGACACCAAAAATTCTTATGAAGCCCTCAGTTGGGGGGATTCAGAAGTGGAACTGGCAGACACAGACTCGCAGGTTTTAATTCAAGAAGGCCTATTGCCTTCTAGAGATGATTATAAAGGAAAAAAGAAACGAAGGAAGAAGTAATGAGGGTTTCTAGGCACTTGATTGCACATGTATGGATTTAAACTTCCTCGGCTACCCTAAATACTCATAGCCTTTTAAAGGCTGTGAAAAGACGAGCAGTTTTTAATTTAATTCATGATTTAAACATCTCAATTGTTTTTCTACAGGAAACTTGGATGTTTACAAAAAAACAGTGTACTGCCTTCGCTAGGGACTGGCCGTGGGGGCCATCTTATTGGTCCTTCGGGGAGGACAAGGCAGATGGTGTGGGTATCCTTTTTAATTCATATGACTTCTCACTGCATAAATTAATTGACTTATGTCCTGGGAGGACGCTGATAATAGAGGGGAAATGGTTTTCATATACTCTTCGCTTAATAAACATTTATAATCCTCAGACCAAGGCTGGGAGGGTACTTTGCATGAAACAGATACAACCTTTTTTGGTGACAACTGTCCCTATTTTTTGGGGGGGAGACTTTAATTGCAGTATAGAGGCATTAAAAAAAGGTAGCGTGACAAATAGGAAAATTTATTGTGATTCAGCATGTCTATCAGATATCATTAAAAATGCAGAATTATTATCCTGTATGGACTTGAAGACGACCGGGCTGAAAGGTACCTTTTTTAAAAAAGGAACAGGGTATACTATTGATTACATTTTAGTTTCAAAGAACATCCTGTTTAACCAATTCCAGATAATTCCGGTAGAATTCTCGGATCATGCTATATTACGGGTTAATATAGGCCTTACGACTGATAGTGGGAGACAGAATTCTAGATGGAAACTCAACACTTCTATTTTGCACGAAAACTTGGTCCAGAACTCCATAAAACTTATATTACAAGCAAGATTATCAGTGAGTTTTTTATATCAGGATATGGGACAATGGTGGCAGGAAACTAAAAATGATTGTATTCTGTGGTTTAAAAAACACGGTAAAGTAGATCAAAAAAATACGTTTTTAACTATCTAAAATTGAGGAGCCAGTTGCAATTATTATTATCATGAGCTAATACTTTAGAGATAATTTTTCATCTCAAATAGATGAAATTAAAACAAACATGAAAGCTTTTCAATATAACAGGGCCAAAACGTTACATGCTATTATGTCAAACCATATGCAGAAGTCAATGTTTGGTGATCCTTTTGAATTATGTAAAGAGGTTAAGGATCAGGTATCATTGCATTCGCTTAACCAAGGTACCAGGACAGTTTTTTCAATACAGGAGATTGGGGACATAATACATACTCATTTTCAGGAACTAGAGCCTCAATCGATGCCTTCCTTGCATCAGATTAATACTTTGCTGGGACCTCCCATAGTGCAGGACCTAGAGCCAGACTTACTTAACATGCTTCAACAACCCTTTTCTTCTGAAGAAATTAATATAGTCCTCACTTCTCTGAAACCTAATGTGGCCCCAGGGCCAGATGGCCTTTCCAATTTATTTTATAAATCTTTTCCATTAGAACTCAGTCATTGTTTAACACTAGTGTTTAACCATTTTTGGAGAGAGAGTCACTATAGCTTCTTTTTGGATGACTTACAAATTTATATTTTTAAATCGGGTGATAGGGGTTGTTTCAAAATTGGAGACCTATTACATTACTTAACTCTGATTATAAGATCCTGATGTCTTTAATTAATAATAGACTAAAGAATTAGCTAAACATAGTTTTACACAAATACAGCATTGCGGTATTCCTGACCGAGGTATCCAGTCAATCTTATGTTTAATTAGAGATTTAATTGAAAACTTAACAAAATGGGGAACTGGCTATTTATTGACCTTGGATTTAGAAAAGGCCTTTGACAGAGTTTGTCCACGCTTCCTGTTTTCTGCACTGGAATTTTTTCAGTGCCACCGAACCTGTTAACTTTAATCAAAAATCTATATGGTTCCGGTATGGTTTTTCCATATATTAAAGGAGAAAGGGCAAGGGGCTTTCAGGTAAAGTGCGGAGTGAGACAGGGTTGCCCGTTAAGCCCTTTGTTGTATAACTTTTCCTTAGAACCCCTTTTAAGAGCTGTGAGTTTGGCCCCTCTATGGCAGGGAGTTTGTATTCCGGATTCTGATTCAACAATTACCATCCAAGCTTATGCAGATGATGTCTGTCTTTTCTTTACAGAAGTTTCACAAATCAAAATTTTTTTTACAAAATTTGAGGAATACGCGTTAGTGGCCAATGCTAAGATTAACTTATCTAAAACTAAGGGTTTACTACTAGGTGGAAATTTTCAACACCCATTGGCCTGGAACTCCATTCACATATCTACTGAACCTTTAACAATTTTAGGGTAACATTTAGTCCACGGAACTGTCCTGAGGATAATTGGAATTTGGTATTAAACAAAATTGAGAGTAAGGTTAATAGATGGAAAAGATTCAGATTTTCCAAACTGAAGAGAATCCAGGTTCTAAAACAATTTATCCTTCCCTGTCTTCAGTATGTTGCAGCAGTATTCCTTACCAGTTAAATATGAGACTAGACTGTATAGTATCTGCTTTCAGCTGCTTTGGGGAATAGACTTAACCCGGTTAAACGGTGCTTTTACATATCTAGGGAAGAAAAGTGGGGTTAGGTATGGTAGACCCAGTTTTTTTCTGATTTTCGATTTTTTTTTCATGTTCATTAAAAATTATTTTAGGTGAGACAAACAAACAGGAGGCCCCTTTTTTTTTCAAATTTATTGAGACGCTACCTTACTGCCTGGATACATTGTGCCCCCAAACTGTCCAATCATTTAGCTTTGCCAGCTTATTTTAAACCAGCGGCACAGAAATTATTTAAATGGCAGGTCACAAAACACCAAATTCTTAAATGTTCTTCTAAGGCTTTATATAAAGAATTGATGGCTGCAACCTATTTGGAAGTCCCTTGATTTAGGAATTGTCCGAGTATTCAGAATGGGGATGTTTTGAATCAACTAAATAACTCAAGATTACCAGAATATATGTGGGAAACGCAATGGCTTACTCTATATGGTAAATTAAATGTTAGAGGAACGGCTAAATACAAAGCCAGAGAAGAGAGGAATTGCCCTTACATTGACTGTATAAACCAAGAGGAAACAATGGAACATTTTTTTCTTCAGTGCTCAGTAGCAACTAAGATTTGGGACTATTTGGCTACAGCATGGAATTTTCCACGGTTGGCAAGGCTTACCTATTTATATTCTGGTACTTGGCTCTTTTCCTGTAAGTTTACAGAAGTACGAGAAAGGGACTTTACAGGTCTTCATTGCTAGTCTCAGATATTGCTTATGGCAAACAAGATGCCAATGGGTTCTCCATCAAAAGAAGCCTTCAGTTCAGGGTTATAGAGAATATGTAACAAACGTTTTAACCAAGGTATACCTTTCAGAATCACGATTGTATAATGTTCAGAAAGTTAGAATGTGGTGGAAAGGCTTCTCCCACATCATTAAATTCAAATAATGATGTAGTACTTTTCCTAGTTATTTACTTATTTCTGAATATATCTGAGAGGCTAATAATTAATAGTGGGCTTGTCATATGGGATGGTATTAATTACATTTAGTGGCTTATTTACGTGGATAGAGGGAAGTTGGTTTTTGTTAAAGGATTGGTGTTCAGATTTCTTTATTTTTCTTTCACTGTCATTTGGAATTTAATGTATAGTATGTCCTCTTTTCTGAATTTCACTTATGAGTGTCATGTATTTCCATTCTCTCATGTATTTTCATTCTTTCATGTATTTTGTCTTATTTGTTGTTTATTTCAATAAAATTGCCCAATCTCTTTTTGATAAGTGCCATGGGATCATTAACATCCACCTGAACTACCACAAATCCAGGCGGATGGGACCTCGGTTTAACGTCTCATCTGAAAGACAGAAAAGATACCTACATATGGCCAAGATATAGGTAGGGAAAGTGCAGGACTGAAAATATAGTAAGAGAAAAGATATGTGTACTGTTGCAACAGTTTTTATTTGTTTGAAAGAAGGAAACATCTCTCTAAGTGGTCCAGATACCTAATAATTGGTTCCAAAAAGTGAACCAAAGCCAATGCTGGTTATATCTATAATACTAGAGGTTTACAAAAGTAAAATCTATACTTTAGACAATACAAACCTCTAAAAATAAACAAACAAGAAAAAGAATGGGAGGGGGTGGTTACTAAGCCCCTATTACATTACCATTACTTAGTGAAACACTAGCCTTTGTTTTGATTCTGCACCCTGCACATGCTTAGATTTCTTAACTATCGTTAGAATTTATGCTTGGAGACAGTTTTCAATTGTTTCTTGCTGTATCTGTATCTGTGGAACATATCTATATTCTTGTTTGTGTCATACTTAACGTGGAACCTATGAAAGAGCTTTCTGCTCAAAGGTGTTAATCCAAGTTCTCAAAAAATAAATAAAAAAACAAACAGACCAACTAATCAAAAAACACCTACAGGCAGACAGAAGCATTACAACAGTCAGTATTTCTTGCTTCGACATTGGATGTCCCATCCATGGGTGTGGGAAGGAACACTCCATGTACCCCATGGTGTACAATTGTATTTTACAGTGGCAACAACAAGACTCTGTACTACTGCCATTGTTCCATGGAACACAACACAGGAGTAGCTGAGGATTTCTGGACATTTATTCTTAGGAATCAATCAAATTAAAACTGCTGGACACTCAGACTGTCTTTGCATTCCAGTAACCATAAAAGAAAAGCTCTGGGGTGGTACGTGGGTGTCTGAGTGAGCAATGTTTTGCAACTGCATTTACTGTACCAGTGCATAAGGTGGGGCAACAAACAATGCCATGGTGTATAGATATGGTGGTTATAGTATAGTGCCAGATGGGGCTATAGATATGGTCATGCTGTACACATTTGTATTTCCTAGCTACAGCCATGGACTCATCCATGACCTTATAGCACACCACAGCACACTTAATTGTGTGATATTACTTATGGTGGTGATGGTTAGCATGGGCGCACAGTCCTTTATTATCAGGCACAGCTGCTAAACTCATTCATTAAGGATTTCCTGCAGTCCCCAGTTTCAATCGTAGAATATCTAGCTTTGTAACAGAGATGTTCTGTATGGAGTTAATATTTTCACTCAGATAGTACCTCTGGGTTTTTCTTTTTCTCTTTTGACAGGATTCCACTAGCACACAATGTATGGCAGATGTCCTTGTCCTTCTGTCTAATGCAGACTTGAAAATGTGCTGCTTTCTGTGCAGTTATCTACACTTCAACCAGACAAAATAAGATTCATTGGCTGACTCCAGCGCTCATAGTTGCCTGCAATGTTTTACTACTCAAGCACCACCAGAGGCACTTGCTTTATGCTTATAGATGTTGTGAATTAAAGCTTTGCTGTCAAAGTTTGTGTGAGGTAGGTCCCTTTTCACTGTGTGACACTCTGCATATTTGTCTGGCCCACTTCCAACTTTCCAAAGCAACATTCCTCTTATTTAAAAAAAAATTAAAAGAAACATAACAATCATCCCCCACCTGCATAGCATCCTCATCACTCTTCTCCCCAGCCTGGAGCATTAACAATGCCCCTGGTCCCCACCCTCAAAACTAGTGGTGGGTGAAGTGGGCTCAATCCACTTTGCAAAGCAATTGGCGGTGCAAAGGCGGATTCGCAGAGTGCTCTGCAACGTGAAGCTGAGCACTTTGCATTATAATGAGGAACATGAAGTCCATTAGAAACAATGACTTCATGTTACTCCGCCTCCCCATGCCACTACTCTACCAATTTTAAGGCAAAGTGCATTGTGGGCAGTGCACTTCGCCTCTCTTCACCTTGTCTTTGAGCTACAAAGGTGAATTTTGCAGTGATTCATGGGATTTCAGGTCACATAGGCTCTATATTGATCTGTACAGCCTCATTTCGGGGTAGTATAAGTAGGAAGGAGTAGGAGACAGTGTGCCCTGATAGCTGTCTGTGATAGGAGTCTTGTAAAAGCTGTTCAAAAAGCATTTTTGCTTTTTTGGGGGGGATCCAACTTTAGTTCATCGATTGTAGGAAACCCTCCTGTGCTCATATCATCGAGCATTTTTGTTTTTGTGTGGATTTTGAATGTTAATTTTTCAACATTGAGTGTGTGTGGTGAAAGACAGTGAAAATGTGCTTTGGGGAAGGGGCGTATCTGTGGTGTAGGTAGATTTAAGTTGGAGAAATAGTGATTTCTTTGTTTTTTGGTTATATTTTTGTTATATAACTGACTGTGTTAATGTACACACAGTAGTATTGACAGTAATAGTAGAAATTTTCTTGCTGTTTGTTGTGTGGATGTGGTACAGCAGTTCATAAGTTCAGGTTGTTTAAATTACAAATTTACAATATGTAACGTGGCATAGTACTGAACTTTTGCATTTGTGGTGCATTCTTCATTCAGAATTGTACACAAACTGTTCTGTGTGAGAGTGTGTGTGCAGTGTTGCGTGCATCAAATAATACACCTTCTATTCTTCTATTGTGCCACAGACTAATGTAATTGCAAGCGCAGCAGTGTGAACCTACTATCCACTACAGCTGCCTGATTTTGTACTGTGATCGTGGTATCTGTTCTTAGTTTTGCTGCTTGTAGTGCCATAAAAATCAGCATTGTCTGTATTGAGTGCTCCCCCCACCCCTACGTTCAAAAGGTATTTTTTACCAGATTGGATTGTTTTTGTGACCTCATCAGCACCACTGGTTACTGAAGTTGTTTTAATTCCGTGACAGTCTCAGAGTAGTCTCTTACCTGTTGCTGAAGTCACAGTTGTTTATTTGGCTTCACATCCAGCTTCCCTCCAATCAGATAGTGAACGTATCAAAATCTGAATTTGGTTATAATATTTGTGGTTGATCCCCTAAAATGCCTGCAAAGAGATGTGCAAACAAAGCTGTTTCTGGCCATGGCAATGTTGGCAGTAAGATGGTCTGTGGGCGTGGTAGTAGTACGCAGACACAGAAGTGCATTGCTGATGTGAGGAAAGGTATTTCTCCTGCAATGTTTTCTACAGCCCAATCAGTAGCTTTACTCATAGTTGGAGGAGATGATGTTTTCCCAGCTGATGGTGTTAGTGTTACTGGTGTAGTGGTGGTGGTGAAGGTAGTATTAGTACTGTTGTGTCAAATTCAAATTCTGACCAGTGTACCGTATCCAAAAATATTGAGTGTGAAGCAGTGCAAGTGAGTGGCAGTGTAGATGATGTCATACTTCCCAGTAACATCCCAGGAACTGAACCTGAGGATTCTGATGATCATGTCAACGATAGCATACAATGTGATATTCCATCCACCGTGGCACTTAACGTCACGCATTTTCCATGCAGTGATTCACAGTGTGGTGAAAATATATCAGGTGATGGTGGTGTAGATACTGATGATGAATGTGATGATGATGGTGATGATGATGATGATGTTGCTGTTGTTGCAACATGCAGTCCACATGCTAGCATCCAAGCAGAAGATGTGGATGTGTGTGTACATTGATGAATATGATGATGATGTAATTGACCCCAGCTGGGAACCAGAGAAAAATAAATTAAAAGTGGCTGTGTTTGAGTCTGTTTGCAGGAATCACCCCCCCCCAAGTAAAAACTTGTGATCTACCAGTTTTAGTTGATGATGATGATGACCCAGTAATCAATACGATAGGTAGTCTTGGTGGTCAGTTGCAGTCCAGGTGTGCAGTGTCAGAAACATCACATGCCCCCCCATTTCAGTGCTTAAAATAACAGACTTAAATAAGCCACATCATGTACATGTTAAAAGCAGAGCATCACAATTCCTTGTTTGGGATTTTTTTGTTCAAGATGAAAATGATGATTCAGTTGCAATCTGCCAGGTTTGCCACGTGCGTGTGAGTCGAGGTAAAAAGAGGAGCCATTTTGGCACAGGATGACAGCATACGCATCTTAAGAATAGACACTTGGCACTGTGGACCCAGCACAAGCTGGCATCTAATACCACAGTGAGGCATTCACCCGTGTCACTGGCAACCATAGCCAGCATGTTATCCCCTTCCATGACTGTTAAGCTCAGTAGGAAATTAAACATGTGCAATAGTGTGCTAATAAGAGCAGAGGATTACTACAGGCATGATGAGGTGGAGGACCATAATGACTTTGCAATGTTGTCCAGAACTGGTGAGAGTAGCAGTTTTTGTGATGGTGGTGGTGGTGGTGAATGCAGTATGTCTAGTGCAAGTGGTACATCAAATCTGGCAAAATAACCGCATTTTTGGGTTTGTCATCATCACCTGTGCAACCGTCTTCATCAAATGTCCACACTCCATGCTCTGCCAATGCCATTCATCACAGAGCACAACCATTTGTGATCAACCCACCCTGTGTAAAACGTTTATCAGCCCACGTTACAGAGTGTTTTTGAGCATGAGCTGAAGTACCCCCTGAATCATACAGTGTCACATGAACTCAATGCTGCTATAGCAGAAATGCTGGCAATTGATCTTTTGCCCTTCTCCTTTGTGGAGAATTCTGGGTTCTGGTGGTTTGCTGCACATGCCTGTCCAAAATGGAAAGTCCCATCCACGACATACTTTTCTACCCGTGCTGTCCCCGAGTTGTTCCGCACTGTGTCCGACTCAGTAAGACATGCCCTCCAACATTCCTCCTCTCTATCCATCCATTTAAGTATGGATATGTGAACAAGTGGCAAAACAGCAGGGAGTTCATATCTGTGTATAACTGTACACTTAGCGCAGGTGCCAGGGGGTTGTTTGTGATGCTGGTAGTGTGAATAATCAGTGTAGTAAGGTAGATTGTCATGGTAGCAATCTTCCAGGAATTCAACAGCATGCAATGATTGCTATGTGCAGTGAGACCTGTTCACACACTGCTGAGAACATGTTGGACATGGTACTGACTGAAATTGTCAGATGGCTAAACCCTCTTTCCCTTAGAGCTGGGTTCATAGCAAGTGACAATGGGTCAAATGTGGTGAAATGCATCACGAATGATGATTTTTTTCGTATTCCATGCATGGCCCACTGTTTAAATCTTGTGGTTCAGGAGTTTCTGAAGCACCCTGATATAAAGGAAATGCTGACCATTGCACGACTTACCTGCTATCACTTTTCAAGATCTGGAAAGACCCGTGACCAATTGCGGCAGTTGCAGATACAAAACAGACTGCCTTAGCACCGCTTGAAGCTGGAAGCTGTCACCCAATGGAACTCCACTTTATACATGGCAGAGAGGTTATATGAACAATACAAAGCCATCTCAGAATATCTTGTTATGCACGCTAGCCATGACAGCTCCATGTCTATGATGACTGAACAGTGGCACCTCATGGACTCTGTAGTAACAATTTTGCAGCCTTTTGAACATGCCACACATCAGTGAGTGGTGAGTCTGCCTCCATTAGCCAATCAATTCCACTGCTGCTAGTGCCGAGGCAGACATTGGTGAATGTACAGCATAGCCTTGATGTTGCCGGAGATGGTGGTAGCAGCATGTTGATGCAACACATGCTGATAGTATTCGACCAAAATCGTCACGTTGTGAGCATTCAGCGTAGTGACAACTTTACCATAGCAACAATGCTGGACCCACGATACAAACATGGAATTGCATCAGTGCTGGAGGGAGGGCCTGAACAGGTAAAAAATATCAGTGGTCAACTGGTGCGCTTGGTTCGTGGGGCACAGAAGTCACGTGCCAAGGTCAGCAATCCTCAGCAGCATAATCCAGCTGAAGGTGTACCTGGAGGACCATCAAGCATATCCTGCAAGGAGAAGGGGACTGCAGTTCCAGTTGGTCTGTCATCCAAAGTGGCTGACATCAACCCGCTTTGAAAGGCTTTGTCCCTAGTGGGTATTTGTGAAATAAATGATTCAGGAGAACAGGATGATGCATGAACAATTGGACTTAGTGTGGCACAGAGAATGGTTGAGTCATATTTGTCTGAAAACAGGCATCTGACAATAACTGAAGATCCTCTTTTGTACTGGAGTGGAAAGGTCATTGAATGACCAGAGTTTACTGCAGTGGCACTGAAGTACCTCACATGCTCACCCTCCAGTGTAAGTGCTGAGAGGGTATTCAGCTCAGCAGGTGCAATAGTCAGGGATTGTCAGACAAACCTGTCTCCTGCAAATGTTAGTTTGCTAACATTCATTAAAAGGAATGAGAGGCACATACCAGCAGAGACAGCAACCTCGGTATTCGTACCCCAGACTAGTCATGGTAGTCTTGCTGATGAGGAAATGGATCATCCTGGTGGCACTGGCAATGACTGCCTAAACCGGCCCACCACTGATGTAGATGATGACACAATGGAGAAAGAATTTCCCAGTGGTCAGACTTCAGACATCGATGACTGTGAGGGAAGCTTTCTTTGTGAGGATGATGATGTGGTTAATGTTGGCAGGTTTTAACTGAAGTTCTTAAAAGGTGGTGTGTGCCCCCCCGGACCACCACCACCAAAACTGATGCTATCCACTGCCAACATGAGTCTGTCTGCCCCCCTGGACCACCACCACCACCGGGACTGATGTTATCCACTGCCATCATGAGTCTGTCTGCCCCCAAGGACCACCCCCACCACCACCACCACTGGGACTGATGTTATCCACTGCCATCATGAGTCTGTCTGCCCCCCCGAACCACCACCACCACCAGGACTGATGTTAGCCACTGCCACCATGAGTCTGCCCAGACCACCACATCCATCAGCCACAGACACAAAGCTTCTTAGTATTTTAACCATAAAGTGAGTATGTGTACTCATGTTTGTTATGCTGCTTCACTTCCTTTAGTTGTATGTTTTGTTTTCTGTAGCTTCTCAGAGCCGCAATGGTAAAACACTTATAGTACACTTCTTTTGTTTCTTTTACAGGGTAACAAAAAAAAGCTCCATCGCTAAAACTCATTGGAAATGGTACTGTAGCTGTACCGTACAGAGAGGAAGCGATGTAATATCCATGTGAAATCCATTCAGGTAAGTATGAAGATTTTATTTAATCCATTTCGTTGTTTTGTAAGACTGCAGCAAATATTGCACACAGGTTGTGTTAGTTGACAAGATGTGGGTTTGAAATGTAACTTGAGTTTAAGGATTGAGATTTGAGAACCAGAGAGGACACATAACAATTAAGTTGTAAGAAGTCATTCATTTCTTTTTTAAGGAAACTTCCAGATGCTTTGTTGTTCTGACAAAGTGGACTTATCCAGCAAGATCTTCAACATCAGGCCCCCCCTCAGGCTGGGGTGCACAAGCAACACGCAGAGGTCGTTTCATTTGATGACCATGACCATCATTAACAACCAGACTCGAGAAGGATGCTGATGAAATCTGTGAGGAAGTAACAAAATAAGAAACCATAGCAGAAAAACGTGCAAATATGCTTCCCCCCACCCAAAAAAAAAAATACCTTCATGTGCTTGAGAGTTATCCATTGCAAATTTCTAAGCAAAGAGTTTTCATCGGGCACTGGAATGTGCACACCAGCAGTATCTGTGACCTGTGATACAGAATGATACCATGAGTACATGTCTATGTCAACCCCTCCTCACCTACAAAATACAGAAATATATATATTTATATATATCAACTCACCAAGGATACTATTAGTTTACAGATAAAGGGCACCCTTCCATCCAGTTGAGATGATCACATTGCATTTGCTCGAATCGCAGCACACATTGGACCAGCAACAGTTTGCTTTCGGTTATCATTTTATTCTGGGGCACTGCATGCATGAGTGACTGCTCAGTTAATTCTGGGGGACTTTGTATGTGCTGAAACAGTCTCATTTTGCTGTGTAACCACTTGTCAATTTTCTGCACACAAGCAGGATGCATTTTGGGCATGCAGAAAAAATCTTGAGACTCTGTGCCACCACTGTTTGCATGACTGAGTGCACCATTAATTCTGGGGGACTTTGTATGTGCTGAAACAATCCCATTTCACTGTGTAACCACTTATTAATATTCTGCACACAAGGAGGATGCACTTTGGGCATGCAGAAAAATTCTGGGGACTCTGTGCCACCACTGCACGCATGACTGAGTGCACCATTAATTCTGGGGGACTTTGTATGTGCTGAAACAGTCTCATTTCACTGTGTAACCACTTGTCAATTTTCTGGACACAAGGCAGATGCATTTTGGGCATGCAGAAAAAATCTGGGGGCTCTGTGCCACCACTGCATGCATGACTATGTGTGCCAATAATTCTGGAGGACTTTGTATGTGCTGAAACAGTTTCATTTCACTGTGTAACCACTTGTCAATTTTCTGCACACAAGCAGGATGTATTTTGGGCTGGCAGAAAAAATCTGGGGACTCTGTGCCACTTTTGTGGGCATAACTGAGTGCACCATTAATTCTAGGGGACTTTGTACATGCTGAAACAGTCTCATTTCACTGTGTAAGCACTTGACAATTTTCTGGACACAAGGCGGATGCATTTTGGGGATGCAGAAAAAATCTGGGGAATCTGTGCCACCACCGCGCGCATGACTAAGTGCACCATTAATTCTGGGGGACTTTGTATGTGCTGAAACAGTCTAATTTCGCTGTGTAACCACTTGTCAATTTTCTGCACACAAGCAGGATGCATTTTGGGATGGCAGAAAAAATCTGGGGACTCTGTGCCACTTTTGTGTGTTCTGTGATTATTGCTGTGAGCTCATGATGTCAAACTGATATTTTTATAATTAAAGCAGCATTGCAAGAATGTCCTCACAGTTCTGAACTGTACTTTTTTTTTGCTACTTTACATTGCCTTAGCCACCACTAGTTACCTCTGAGTCGTGACTTGAATGATATGATTCTTTTCACAATTTATGGCTGCTTTACTTACTTTACTTTTTTTCATGTATCAAAAAAAATGAGCACGCCTTCCATTATTGTTCGGACCAAGTTTGTATTTATTTGCAGCTGCTTTTCAATAACTATTGTTCCGTGGTGTCATAAAACACTGCCAGCTGCATAACTGTAAATTAACAACAGAAGTGATATATAACAACTACTTGATGCGATGGAGAAAAGCAGAGGAAAACAATGACAAAGACCCGGTCAGCGGTACCAATTTAAAAGGAATGCTCCTTTCATTATTTCACACATGAAAAAAGGTAGTACAGCAGACTCAACTACTGTAAATTCTTGTATCATTCCACTCAGTCAGGATGTAAGTAAAGGAAGTTGTAACATAGCATTAAAAAATATAGATCAGAGTTATCAACAGATTGTTGCGCTGCTGCTTTACAGAGACTCACCACATTACATAGTTATGGTGGTGCACATAAACGAACATGTGGGGCTTTACTCCAACTGGAATATTTCTTGCTCCACAGAGTGCAATATATTTCTGTGAAAACCACCCATAATTTCATTACAGTGAGTCATGTGATGGAGGAATTACCGATCAGAAAAGCTACCCACATTCTGCCTCCGTTTCTCAGAAATGTTAGAACGTGATGCCAGGGGGAACGCAGGTGCATGCTCCACTATAGTGAATGTCCGGCAGCTATCCCAATGTTTCCTTATGTTATAAGGTTGACTTTGTGGTGAAATGTGGGATGTTTCCACTAACAAGGCTCTTCTTACTGGAAATGTGCGCACACATTTCACCACAAACTGACCATTATAACATAAAGAAACATTTGGAAACCTGCCGGACAATCGGAAATTCACTTTAAGGAGCATGCACACTCACTCTCCCTGCCATCATGTCCTAACATTGCTGAGAAGGGAGGCAGAATGTGGGCAGATTTTCAGAACAGGAATTTCTCCATCATGTGACACACTGTAATGAAATTATGGGTGATTTTCACAAAAACGTATTGCACTATGTGTTGCAAGAAAGATTCCCCTGGAAGGGAAAATGTGTATGATTAAACAATAACAAAGAAAAAATGCACAAAAACAGTGCAACACAGTAGTGGGGTGCAGTCAGGGGTGGGTGTGGAGGGGCAGAAAACAATCCCCTCACTTACTATGGCCGTTGGATGCTGTGGTGGTCCAGCAGCAGGTGCAACATTGAAAGTATTTGCTGCTGCTGTGCTTCTACTCTAATCACCTGCTGCTCCAAAGCATTGAACTGCTCATTATTTTCTTCAAGCGCTGCCCACACCAGGCCAATGTCAGACTGTGTTGCAGGGGCTGTGGCGGGGTCCACTGCAGTGGGGAATCCAGGTATTGGGGCTGGTGGTGGACAGGGTGGTGCTGGTGGCTGTGGAGGCAGTGGTGGTGGTGGTGGTGGTGGAACAGCTGCTGTAGCCCTCCTCCTCCTGCAGCAGTGACTGCAAGGCACAACTCCCATCCCAGCAGTACTCTTGGCCACTGCCATGGAAGGGCAAGCAGGTGGACACCTGGCCCCTTCTGTGGCAGCCTACCACTCTGCCCTGTGGTGGTTCAGCATGTGGGTGTGCTGGTCACAGGTCCCCAAATGTGTCCCATGGGGGCCATGGTGCACCAGCTCACCACACACACGGCACTCCACCACTGTGCTGACTCCCCCCACAAAGTTAAAAAATTCTCACACTGGGGAGGTGCAGGGGGGACCAGACACAGTCCTCGTATGTCAGGCATGAGTCCCACCACCACCTACAATTTCCGGGGGCACCTCCTGCAGCTGTGGAGGTGGTGGAAAGGGTGCTGCTGGAGCCCCAACAACTTCTGCTAGTGGTGGTGGTGGTGGTAGTGGCAGAGAAGGTGGACGCACAGCAGCCACTGGCAGCACTGGTACTGCTGCTGCTGCTTCTGTTGCTTCAGTGGGGGAAAAAACACCGGCCAGGAGTCGGGAGCAATCCAACATGACACAACTGCCCCACCACCCCATAGGTCCGCACTCCTCCCCTCCTACCGAGCCCACGGGCCAGTGACTCACCTTCTCCTAGGTCCATCCTCCTGAAGTCCACGGGCCAACACACACACACACACAGACAGTGGACACACATACATACACACACACACACACACACACACACACAGTCAGTCACACACAAAACCAAACAAAACTTATACAAAAAAATTCACTAACAAAAAAACACAAATACAATACAAAAACTAAATAAAGAAATAGCTTTTAAAAAAGCTGTTTGTTTTGTTCTGGCACTGAAACGCAATGAAAGGCAACCAAGCAATAACTCCTCTCCCCTCACAAATGCTTCCTCCGGCTACAAATGCAAAGGAGAAAGTAAAACTGCTTCTGTGACTCACTTTCTTCCTGCCTGGCCAAAGCATGTGACTTACAGTAATGCAAGCCATGTGATGTGCCTATTTTCTTCTCACTTTGACTTACTTCACATTAATTAGTAATGGCAATGCAAAGTGGTAATAATAATAATGCGAAGTGAATATTTTACAGTGCCCACTTCGCGTTGTGCTCCGTGGACACAAAGTGCCCACTTCGCATCCACTTTGCGGGTGGATTAAAAATTTGATGCATCTCTACTCTTAACAACTAAAATCACACCCTCCACCATCCAGCACAAGAAAAGTGAAGTAAATCAAGTTTTTCATACTACAAATTCCCTTCCCTATCCCATGGCATTCTTTCTGACCCATCCACCTCCCCCAGCCCTGACCAGCTTGAAAATGTAAACTTATATCCTCCATCTTTTAGGCACCTCAGTGCTACCTTTCTCTATCCAAGCCACTCTTGTAATAAAAAAAGGATTGTCTCCTATATAGTGTGACTGGCAAAGACAGACCCTTCCATCACCCCAGCCAGCCACCATCTGAGCAATGAATGAGAGTGCATATGAACAGTGGTAGTCCTAGCAGCACAATGATTGGAGCATTTCACTGTACATTTTTATAGCAGGCAGCAAGCCAGATTTTAAGAATCTACTGGTTACAAAATGGTTATCTCCTTAGAAAGCAGCATGGCTTGAATGAGCCTTTCATAAAATACAGTAGATGATGGAGCATGCTGTTTTCACCTGTAGCTAAGTATACTTAGAAATTGAATTCCTCTCTGGTTTTCTTCTCTTGTCACTGCATTTCCTACTTAAACCACAGCTCATTAAAAGCAATTGCAAAACTAGTAACTGCAGTAAAGTTTAATTACAAAGATATGTAGGGAAAATCCTTCATAAGCAGCTAACTAAGCTATAGAAACTGAAAGATGAAACCAGCACTCAAAATATAACCCAGTAGTTCCATCCAGTTTATAACAGCTGGGCAACTGTAGGGAATATAGATTTAGTCTTTTAAAAATGCACTGATACCAGAATTATAGGAGGGTATTCTCGGGCATTTCAGTCATGAGATAAAGCAGTCTGATGGCAAACAGCTCAGCTTGTCAAGTTTCCTTGAGTTGAGAGCTGTGCTAAAACCATTACATAAACTGTTCCTCTGTCAGCCAGACTCTCAACGTATTCTCCAAGCCAGGCATGAAGCCTGCTAATAAAATTTTCATAACGATTTGCAAACAATATTGCTGTGAGAAAAAGGACTCTGCCAGCCACCACCTTCCCATCTCACTGCTGGCAGACCTCAAAAAGCTCCATATGTTCCCAACACTGTCTCCACTTACAGCCGCTGGCCTCCTATGCAAAGTCTGGGTGGACGTCCAACTGTGCATGGCATGTTACAGCTATGAGGATCTGCGCCTGCTCAAATGAAATGACTTTCAAATCAGTGCAGATTAAATACATATTGCTCCAATTCAACAAATACAGTAAGAATCACAAAGGGATAGCAGACAGTAGCAAAACTAACTACAAGGGTTTCATCTTTGCCCAGCTTGTCGATTTACTATGCCTCATTAGTGTATTCAAAAAGTACTTGAGTAAGTTTCAGGAGAACTGACCTGCCTACTTCCTGCCATTCAGAATACTTCAGCCAAGTATACCTTGGCACAGAAGATGTGGTATTCCCAGGAGCCCTGCAGTGAAGTGTAAACTAAATAAAAAGGCAGGGCTGTTACAGTGTTATACTATTCACAGCATACAAGCCACCACTCTGCAGTTACTGTCTAAGATTGGTCTGTAAGTGAGGAAGAGCACTGCAATAACTGGCAAAAGATCACAGGCCAACTTCCAGACTTATTGGGAGGCCTGCACCTCTGAAATGAAGAAATGGAATATGATCCTGTCCACTAATAAGCAGTCATATGAACAACAGTCAAAAGAAAATCATGTAACAACAGCACCATCTACCACTGAACAACACAAATTGCACAATCTTCTAATATAGTCCAACAGCAGTTTCTGCCTCCTCCAGGACCAGCAGGTAATCAGCCATTAATCCTCCACAACCCCCCCCCCCCACATAGTTCTGGGAGACTATTTTCCCACCATCAGCTGGGAATTTAAATAATTATTCCTAATATTATAAATTTTACTCATTTTGTTTAAGACACTAGAAGGCATTTTCCCATTGAATGTGTCTCCCACTCCTAGTTGGTGTCTTTATTAAATGTTGTTATCTTTCCAGTTGTGGTGCTTATCTAGTTTATTTTTAAACCCTGTCAGATTCTTTGAATTAACTACCTCACGGGGAAGTGAATTCCACTTTATTGCAGCCCTGATTGTAAAATAGTTCAGTATTTTGTTTGTGTCAACTTCAGGGATATATATATCTGTTTATTATGACTTCTAAGGTATGCATTTCTGTTCATGAACCTAAATCCACACTGTTCTTTTAAATGACTGTCATTTAAGAGTTTATATAATTGTAACATTTCCCCCAGGGTTCTTCTTTTGTCTAATAAGGACAGGGATGGGGCTAAAAGGGGTAAGGCCATAAAAAAATAAATTGAAGGTGATGAATACCAATGCCCATAGTCTGTACAACAAGCTCCCTGAACTAGTGGCCTTAATGGAAGAGGGATGCCTGGATATTGTGGCAGTCACTGAAACATGGTACACAGAGAACCATGAGTGGGAAGTCAACATACCAGGATATACAGTCTACAGGAGGGGCAGGGTGGGTAAAAGAGGAGGAGGAGTAGCTCTGTATATAAGGGAAGGGATTAAAGCAACAGAACTAAAGAGTAAACAGGAAGTTGATGAGTCACTATGGGTCATGCTGGAGACAGGAAATGGCACCACAATCCACATGGGGGTTGTGTACAGACCCCCATCTCAGGTGGAGGAAATGGACAAGGAAATGATAGAAGGCATCCTTAAAATGACAGAAAAAAGGGATATATCATTGATGGGGGCCCTGAATATGCCAGATGTTAACTGGAGTCCCTTTGCTGCAGGCAAATCCAAGAGCAAGGTCATTCTTGATGCCCTACAGGGGACATGCCTCAGACAGCTAGTGTTGGAACCCACTCAGGAGGGAGCATTCATAGACCTGGTACTCTCAAATGGGGAAGGCAAAAGGATCTCAGATTTAGAAATGGGTAGCCATCTGGGAACAAGTGACCACCAAAGAGTGTGGTTCACAATAAACACAGCCATACAGTCAAGCCATACAAAACCAAGAGTACTGGACTTTAGGAAGGCTGACTTTGGGAAAATGAGAGAGTGCCTTAGAAAAGCACTGGCAAATGGGCAAGAAGGAGGGGTGGAGAAACAATGGAGAATGATCAAAACAGCCATCGCAGAGGCAACAAACCCTTGTGTGAAGCATATCAATAAAATAAAATGAAGGAAAAATCACTATGGTTCTCAAAAGAGGTGGCAGGGATGGTTAAGGAGAAAAGGATAGCATTCAGGAAATATAAGGAAACACAGAAGGAGCAGGACAGAGAACTTTATCAGTTAAAGTAGAAGAAGGCAGGGAAGGCAGTCAGAATAGCAAAGGCACACACTGAGGAAAAGATAGCCAACTCTTTTAAGAAGGGGGATAAAACTTTTTATAGATACATTAGGGAGCAAAGAAAGACTGGGGAGGGATACAGAGACTTAATGAAGGGCAGGGAATGTGGGCAGAAGGTGACAGTGAAAAAGCAGGGATACTGAATGAATATTTCTGCTCAGTATTCACAACAGATGATGAGGATGAGGTGCCTAAACCAAACAAGAGAGAAACTCTGAATAGGGGGATGGATACCAGTCCATTCACAGAAGAAAGGGTTTTGAAAGAACTCTTGAAACTGAGGGTGAACAAAGCAATGGGGCCTGATGGGATTCACCCAAGAATACTAAAAGAACTAAGGGTAGAACTAGTAACACCACTGACTACTCTCTTTGACAAATAATGGGAGGATGGAGTGGTACCTGGGGACTGAAGGGGGGCAAATGTGATTCCACTTCACAAAAGTGGGAGCAAGGCAGAGGCAGGAAACTACAGACCAGTTAGTTTGACTTCAGTGGTAGGGAAAATGATGGAATCTCTTCTGAAGGAAAGAATTGTTGAGTACCTAGAGGCCAGTGGGAAACAGGACCCAAGGCAGCATGGTTTCACAGCAGGAAGGTCATGTCAGATGAACCTATTAGATTTCTTTGACTGGGTGACCAAAGTAGTAGACCAGGAAGGGGATGTGGATATGACCTACCTAGATTTTAACAGGCATTCAACACAGTCTCACACAAAAGATTAATATACAAGTTAGCCAGCCTTGAAGTGGGTCCCAGGCTGGTAGCCTGGATAAAAAACTGGCTGGACAACAGGATGCAAAAGGTAATAGTAAACGGAGTCCACAGTGAAGAAAGGAGGGTAACTGGTGGGGTACTGCAGGGTTCAGTACTGGGACCGGACCTCTTTAATATCTTTATAAGTGACATTGGAGAGCACCTGGAAGGAAAGGTATGCCTCTTTGCAGATGACACAAAGATCTGCAACATGGTTGACACACAAGGTGGGGTGGAAAGAATGAAAAGGTACTTGACAAGGTTGGAGGAATGGTCAAATACGTGGCAGCTCAGATTCAATGCAAAGAAGTGCAAAGTAATGCAACTGGGATACAAAAACCCAGGGGAAGAGTACACAATGGGGGTGAGTTAATAAACAACAAAAATCGAAAGAGACCTAGGAGTAATTATATCAGATGACCTAAAGGTGGGCAATCAATGTGAGAAGGCAGTAAGGAGGGCTGGGGGGGATACTGGGATGTATAGGGAGAGGCATCAACAGTAGAAAACAGGAAGTTGTTATCCCTCTGTACAGACAGTTATTGAGACCCCATCTGGAGTACTGCGTGCAATTCTGGAGACCCCATCTCCACAAAGACATCGAGTGGAGGCTGTTCAGAGGAGGACAACCAAAATGGTGCAAGGTCTATACCAGAAGACATACGAGGAGAGACTAAAGCAGCTTAATATGTATACCCTTGAGGAAAGGAGGGAGAGGGGGGACATGATAGAAACTTTCAAATATCTCAAGGGAATTAAGGTACAAGAGGGTAGTATCTTTCAGAAGAAGAGATGTGCAAGAACGTGAGGGCACCATTTGAAGACATAGGGGGGACGGCTCAGAGGTAATGTTAGAAAGTATTTTTTCACAGAGAGAGTTGTGGATGCATGGAACAGCCTTCCTGAGGAGGTTGTGGAGTAAGGAACAGTGGGAGAATTCAAGAATGCATGGGACAGGCATAAGACAATTCTAGTGGGGGGCAGGAGGAAGTAAGCTGTTGATTAATTAGAGTCTGCTGCTTATCCATCAGGTAGGGAAATGGGCAGACTGGGTAGGCCAAGCGGTCCTTATCTGCCGTTAAATTCTATGTTTCTATGTTTTTCTGTAATGTGACCAGGCCTGTCATTTGCAATCTTGATTCATATGTTAGGTTTTTAAGGATTGGGATTAGTTTGGTTGCTCTTCATTGCACTGAAGAGTGGGTCTTCTTGCTTTTTACATAATGACCTATTTTATAATCCAGCAAAACACTCTGAGTTGGTGGTTGCCATGGGTTAATGGTTTAATGTAGGCCCAGGAGCAGAAAGCAAACAGTGTATGTGCATCATGCCTCACAACACCCCTGGAGCATGTATTATCCCATGAAAACCACCACCCTGTCATACCAGTATCACTACAAAAGCCCAAAATTGAAAATCCTGAAACCCACCAGCCCGAGACCAATATACCAAAAGCACAGTCACATCCCAAAAATGAAAAGTCTAACAGTGGAGTTTGCCAGGATTCAGAGTTGGTTATAATTATTTTGGAGGGTGGGGGAGCCCCACCAGACCACAAACCCGGCATAAGTCCAGTGTCAGGCTTTCTGTCACTGGAATGTGACTCTGTCAGGTAAATGGCATATCAGAATGTCAGTCTCAGGCTGGTGGTTGTTGGGATTTTCAATTCAGGCTTTTGTAGTATATCCGTTATAGCCGTATTTTTTGGCTCATGTCACCCTTACTCATCTACTACATCTTGTACTGCCTACCCATGTATAATGTGAGCAACCTGTGTACAGTATATTGTCTGTTTTAAATTGTTGCAAACTGAGCTTTAGCAGTTGTAATTGGTGCTGTTGCACTTCTTATGCTTGTAACTGCTTGCTTGCCTATTCCCCTATCCCCCCAGTGCACCCCTGCATGTCAACACCCCGACGGCGAAACACAAAAACAGACCAGTTGCTGTAATGGTCCTTTTTTGTGTTTCAGTTTATGCCAGTGTTCCGCCCCCCGGACTAACTCTGACCCAGAGTTGATCATCCTAAAGTCTGGGGTGTGTGGGGGGCACAGCCCCACCACAGAAAACACTCATTACATGGACGGCACAGTACCGACATCGGTATTGTGCTGTCGCTGTGTGGGAGGTCGGCATTTTCACTGTCTACCTCCCTTGGTGCTTCCCTATCCCCCTTCCGCCAGGTCACACCTGGAAACAAGCCTCGACTCAGTGTGCCTTTCCCGGTTACCAAACTTTTAAATAAATAACTATGTTATAATACAGTACATGCTGACTATGGACAGAGAATACAAACTGAATATAATACATAGGAAGGAACACTGTTGAGATCACATTTATGAGAGGAAAGGGCAACTAAGTCGTGACACAGCTTGTTTCAAGAAGCACCCAGTGGGAATGGTACAAGGGAAAGGAAAAACAACAATAGCAAATATAATCAGAGATGCAGTAAGGTTAGCAGAAAATACATTACATATGGTGCAATAAACTAGTAAATCAAAAATTGGTGTGCATAAACAGCTCGCATCGGGTAAAAATGCCAACAGTAAACCTGAGTACAATGAGATAAGAAACAAGTACTCGGCATTCCCTGCAAATAGAATAGTGATCAAGATGGTGTGCAAAACTGGCTCAAAAGCAGCAGCATACAGGTTAGCAGTAGAGTTCACTGGGCATTGTAACAAAGTTGAATAGGGATAAAGGAATACTATAACAGGTGAGCAATAAATGTTGGGCAAAAATGGAATAAACAGGGCAAAACAGCAACAATAAAGTCAAACCAATGAGCTAAGTATCAACATAAGACATGCAGTGCAAAAAGACAGTGATCAAAAGGTGTGCAAAACTGGCTTAAAAGTAGCATAGAGGTGTACAGTAGAAGTCATTGGGTATTTAATATATTGCAACAGGGACAATGGGAATCAAAACATATTGGCAGTAAGATGCAGGAGCAAATATACCAGGTGTGAACCTGAAGAAATGCTTTCAGCAAAGAGGGAGAGGAAGCCGAATGGTTAGAGGAGGAGAGGTTGAACCAAGCTGTGACTGTCTGCATGAGAAATCGACAAATTTAATTGAAATGGTTTTGGCCCAAGGAACAGTAAAGGAATAAATGACAGTAGAGCAGAGGAAGTAGGGTACAACAGGAGGGAGTTGAGATAGTAAGGGAGACATCCAAACCAGAACTTGTATTTTAGGTACAATGAGAGAGGCAATTGCCATCAAGAGAGGGAAGAAAGAAAGGGGTAGAGTTAGTAGTGGTGTGAGCAGGGAGGCTGTCAAGAGCCAAATGATGAAGGAAATGATGCAGGGGCTCTAGTCTGGCATTAGGGATTTAGGGACAGTGATATATACTGCATTCCCATAGCTGAAAGCAGGGAAGATACATTTTATAAAAATCTCACACTGGATTAGCAGACAGAGAATTTTTTTTTTGGTATAGTGCAGCAAGCCTGGATAGGACCACACATGTATGGACACAGAAGTCATGATGACTGTCATGCCAGTTTATATTGCCACATTGCCCAGTCTGGGCATCAAGGCACTTATTGTCAAATAATTGTCTGTGTGACGTCTGGAGGAAGAGTCTTCCAAAGGTGAGATAGATGGTAGGTAAACACTGCTTGATTTGGCCTGTTTATTACAGGAGGAAGTGGCAATGAAACTTGGTTTCCCTGCAAAGACCAGAGCTTATAACCAGGGCTATTTGTTGGGGAAACAAGTGGAAAAAATAATAGGGTTCTTTCCTTACTGGTAAATGTTGGACGACAAGATGTAGTGTTGAAGGTAATATTCTTGAGCAGTGATTGATATAAAGGATCTGTTTGGGGCAAATCTGCACATTACATTACATCATACATAGCCTACAGTCTGAGAGTTGGGTTTTATAAGCAGCTGTATGTTGCCATAGTCAAGGGTGGGGAGTAGCAATTGGATAAACAGTTGCCTCTTTGAAAGTCGACTAGTTTTGACTCTGCAAAGTGTGGCAATTCTGGGAAGCATTTCAGAAAGTTCTCCTAATGAGAGGTGATGTATAGGTATTTGATTAGAAAATATATGTTATACAAAAGGCTGTTTAGTGTTTTCAAGTTGGGGAGGGACTTGCCTGAGGGAGTACTCTCTGGAAAATTACCAGTTTCCCAAGTGACACAGTCCAATACAATACTATCACAAGCTCAGGACACGTGCGATGGGGCTGATGATGAAAACCAATTGGTTGCACTAATAGGGATCCAGTCCAACTGGGATGGACACAGACTTCTCATTTAAAAGGATACAAAAACAAGTATTCAGCAATATTCTCTAAACGGCTGAGCAGGATCCATGTCAGCAGGAACAATTTGTCCTCACCAGCCTCACAGTGTACACTGCTAGAGTTGGTGAAACAGAAATCTAGAGACATAGATAATGATGGCAGAAAAAGACCAATGGCCCATCCAGTCTACTCGAGTTCTCTATCTAGCCCTGAAATCTACTGTCCCCCAGGGATGCTTTATTCTTAAATGCAGTCTGTCACGAGAAGCCAAGGAATGAATGGGGATACATCATAGCAGCTATGACATTATCACAGGTCTCGTCCAGTCTACAAAACTGATGCATCCACTCCACATTATATATTCCTTTTTCACTCATGTTAATGTTTGTAATATAATCTCAGTGCATATGAAAGGTGCTGAACTGACAGCACTGGGGAATGAAGCCCTCTGTTTATACACATGACAGAAACAGTACAGGTGGTCACAGTGCAAGATTCCCTGGCAATGTGCTTCAACCCAGTCAAATATGGACCACCATGTATGAGAGAGGGCAATTCAGATCTACCCCCATTCATTCCTTGACATCTCATGTGAGACTGCATTTAAGAATATAGCAAGCTCAGCCTTCTCTCATTTATTTTATCTTAATCACATTTCTTACAAATGTCTTTGTCTTACAGTGCTGCCTCTTGTGTATAAGCAATATCAGAAACAAGCAAAATCCAGTGCCTCTTTATCACCCACCCCATAAGCTGCCCAAAAGAGATAACCAATAATTTAAGGTCTTCCACATTCTTTCTTACCATCTTTCCTCATTACATGCTTTTCTAAGGGGTTCTTAGTTTCATGAAACAACTGAGATGTTTATAATTCTTACTGCCAATGACAAAGACACCCTGTCATAAATCAAGTACTACTCTTTAATTTTTAACTGCTATTAAAAATTTTGGTCTTATTGCTTTCCCTATCTGTCTGTGAAGGCCACTGTGTAGCTGGCATCCACTTTTATATAAGTAGCATGTTACCCACTGGCCACTTACGAGCCTCTTATTGGCCAGCATTTAATATAATACTGGCTATGCCTATTATGGAGGAGTTACTTTGTCATCGGCATTCAGACATGTTCACATCTCAGTTGATTTCTGAAATAAGAACCCCTCTAAAAATCATGAGATGAAGAAAGAAAGAAAGAAAGAAAGAAAGAAAGAAAGAAAGAAAGAAAGAAAGAAAGAAAGAAATTAGAAAAAAGCCTTACATGACTGACTTAAATGAGCAACTTCTAGGGAGCATAGGATTCTGACTGTTTCTAATAATGGCCTGACACAAGTCACACCACCAGCAAAACAAAAAAAAGTATATGAAATGTGATTAAAACTGAATAAATGAGCCAAGGTTAATATTTCCCTATCATTAATTGCTAAATGACTAGACGAGGTATGGTGGTGGTCTTCTATTTAGCATGTTCTCCGTTGACTACCTGCAAACCTTTTATGGGCCAGCTCTCTCTATATAAATGGATTCCAGGGAGTTAGAGAGTGACCTTCACAGACAGTCAGAGAAAGCACTGATAACATATCTCACATCTGCATGGCAAATTTGGGAGGCAGCATAGCATAGTGGTTTAAGGCTCTGAGCTGAAAATCTGGAGACCTGGGTTTGAATCCCACAGCCCCCACTTGCACACTGTGTGACCCTGAGCAAGTCACTTAGCTTCCCTGTGCTCACAGGTCACACCTGTAAACAAGCTTTCAGCTTAGTGTGCCACTCCTGGTTAAACAATTGAAAAAAAAATATGAGCAGGTATCTGACCTATGATCATAATCATTGGTAGTCAGACTTATTCAAGTCTCAGCTTAGTTAACATATTGACTCTTTAAATTTCATACAGTTGTGTAAAAACTGTCAAATGATAAAATGTCTTAGATTCATGTCCCTTAGGGTAAGCTGTATTTTACAGTATAGCAAATATTAATATTTTAAATTTGGTATTCGGAGAACAGAACATATGTTAGAAGAAACCAGTTCATTTATTCTTTTTTGTCAAGGGATTTGGCTTTTTTTCTTTTTTCTTTGTGTACTTGAGTTTTGTTTTTGTTTTTCCATGGAATTCCTGTACTGTCTGGCTCTTAATAATAAGTTATTAAAAAAATATCAATTTATTTCTGAAACTGAGAACCTCTTTTTAAAATCATGGAATATAAAAAGAATGTTAGTAAGAAAGTAGAAAACATTAAATAATCGGCAGGCCCCTTTGGGCAGCTTTATGGGGGGACTGCCTTCTGTTTATCTTTCTTGTAAGACTGCCAGCAAGGGTGACAACTAGTGCCAAATGTGATGAAGGATGTTGTAATGTAAACACTTGTTCCAGGGAACTGGACTGTCACCACCACAACTCATTTTACATAGGAAACAGAGCAGCCATCAGTGGAGTGTGACTTACAGACAATGCTGATCTGGGTCAGCTTGGAATCAGTGACCTAGAGGTGAAAGGATCCTTAATAAGTTACCAATTATCTGGGAAATCTAGGCTGCCCTCCCATCAATTGAGGAAAATAATTTTTGTTCTACTCATTTTATTCATTAAATATAAAACCTAGCAGTCTGGCTACTTGCTTGATCCTCAAAGTGACTTTTAGGATAATCAATTAGGGAGTGGTACTGAGACACTTATCGCTATTTGGTAAAGAAGCAATGGGGGAGAGTCAGTGTACAAGACTGCATAAGAGGTACCTGTTCAATTATCTTGCACAGCAGTGCTGCGAACTGAAAGAAGCTTTAATTGAAACAGCTCTCACCCATCAATGCCAGAGAGAGAGAGAAAAAAAAAACTGAGGAGAAAGCCAGACAGATTGTTATGTGGTGCCCACACAATAAATCACCACATGCTGTCATAGTAATTTAATTTAACAAAATTAGTTATGATTTACTATTTTTTCAAGTATTGTATTTAAGTGAATGCATTACAGGGGCATGCCAGTGCCCCATATTAGGGCTACAAATGTTGTTGTATGCCAAACGCTGATATATGCACCCTAATATTGTGACTGTTCCTGCACTGATTTCACTAAAATTTGGCATGCACATAATCAGTGCCTGGATCTCTGGATCCTGAAAATGTGATAATAATCAGTTTGAAGGTTTGTTTAAAAGAGCTAGATCATTGACGTTACATTTCTTTCTCACTGATATTATAAAAATGACTGAGAATTGAAAACTTAAGTGTAGCCGGACAATGATTCTTTGAAAGGTTACTTTAATGAGAAGTTTGTAGTTTTTAAATTACTAACACACTAAAGATCCATTTTTGTGGATGCAGTTTTTTTTTCACAAATGTTTCATAAGGTATTTTTGGTGACAATGGTACAATCAGTTTTTATGAGGTGAAATTCATTTCCATTAGATAATACTTCTTTTTTTATGAGTCTAGTGCTCACAAATATAAGTAAATGAAGAAAAAACTGTATTAATTAAAAACTTAAAAAAAAATGTTTGGATTTGTATTCTAAAACTTGAGTGGTTGACTAGTGGGGAGTAAGACTGATTTTGCAAGTTTTGTTTTTTGTAAAACTCAATACATTTCAAAATATTACATAATACATTTAAATAATACATCATAATGAACAATAATACATTTCAGTACTGGGACTGGTCTTCTTTAATGTCTTTATATGTGAGATTGTGGAGGGACTTGGTGGAAAAGTATGCCTCTTTGCAGTTGACACAATGATCGACAACAGGGTTGCTACACAAGGGAGGGTGGAAAGGATGAGAAGGGACTTGTCAAGGATGGAGGAATGGTCAAAAGTATGGTAGCTTATATTCAGTACAAAGTAATGAACCTGGGGAAACAAAGACCCAGGCGAAGTGTACACAATGGGGGGTTATTAACAACAACAAAAATAGAAAGGGACCTGGGGCATACTCATATCAGACCACCTAAAGGTATGCAAGCAATATGAGAAGGCAGTAAGGAGGGCTGGAGGGATACTGGGATGTACTGGGAGAGGCAATACCAGTAGAAAACAAGAAGTTGTTATACCTCTGTACAGACAGTTCGTGAGACCCCATCTGGAGTACTACATGCAGTTCTTGAGACCCCATCTCCACAAGAACATAGACAGGATGGAAGCAGTCCAGAGGAGGGCAACTATAATGGTGCAGGGTCTGCACCAGTAGCTGTATGAAGACAGACCAAAAGAGCTTAATATGTACATCCTTGAGGAAAGGAGGAGGAGGGGGACATGATAGAAACTTTCAAGTACCTCAAGAGAATCACTAAAGTCCAAGAAGGTAGCATCTTTCAGAAAAAGAGATGTGCAAGAACAAGGGGCCACAATTTGAAGATACTTCGGGAATGGCTCACGGACAACATGAGGAAGTATTTATTTCATGCAGAGGGTGTTGGACACATGGAACCGCCTTCCTGATGAGGTTGTGGCATAAAAACAGTGGGAGAATTTAAGACTTCATGGGACAGACATAAGGCAATTCTAGTGAGGGGTAGGAGGAAGTAGGCTGTTGGTTAACTAGGATCTGCAGCCTATCCAATAGGTAGGGAAATGAGCAGACTAGGTGGGCCAAGCAGTCCTTATCTGCTATCAAAGTCTATGTTTCTCTGTTTCTATATAATGAAACTGGTTTGTTGTGAGTCCGGAAAACAGGATCTGTTTTCATTACTTGAATGCCTGATTTTGTGGCTGCCAAACCGTTGTTTGTGACAGTTTGTAGTCACCAAAGTGGGTATAGTATGAGAAATGTTTGTGCTCACCAAAGTTGTTATAATAAGAGAAACATTTGTACAATAAAGACCAAAAAAAGCTGCTGTCAACTAAAGTTTGAAACTTGTGGTCTGCAGCTCCACGTGAAGATAAAAAGAAACTCTGTAACTCACTGAGTTTGTCGAGAATAATATCAATTCGTGATAAGCAATTTGCAGCAATTGTGGAAATTTTACTGTGAAATTGACACAGTTCACCACTTTGTGGTAACTTTTTGATGTACTTTGCATGAAAAAGTCCTTGTAAAGTGATGAATTTCATCAATTCACATAGTAAAAATCATCCAACTGTGGTGAATTGCCAAGAGCACATTGTGTAAATACTCCACGTAGTGCATAGTGCCCTAACTTGCCACCGTTCACATGCAGATTTTAAAATTGCAACAGACCTAGTGGTTAACAGAGTACAATATAACGGTTATTCCTCAAGTGTTGTTTTGTTGAGAAAAACAATACTTTCAAGCTGATAATAACAGTTGGTAGTATAGTGTCATGAAAATGGGTTCTGTTTTGTGCCTTGGAAAAAAAACGCAACGTCATGGCATACAGTACAACTTTTGCTATTATGGCACTTCTCTTTTGTGAGTAACCTGCAGGGCCACTAACTCAGTTTGCAACAGGCCCATCACTGTGTGTGTTAAATGATGTAACTGCTTCATGAATGGCCTGCTTGTCATGGTCATGGACTTTTTACCTTACATTTTCATTTTCCTACTTTGTATGCTGTAACCCTAAAAGATTAACATAGTGTTTGTTTTGCAGTTTTTGTATTTATTTGTAAAATTGCCAGGGAAATTCCTGCATCTTGATTGTTTTTCTACATGTGCACTGAATCAGTTAAATGTTCAGGTTAAAACTAGCACTAAAAAGCAGGGCTGCAGTACAAAACAAAAATCTCCATGCCACCAGAACAGTCACTTTTTAACAGCTGCCAGTTTTATGTTGCTTGCACGCATGTGCAAGAAACATAGTACCATCATCCACATTTTCAGAGGTGTGGCACCCATCTTCCAATTCAGTCAGTGTGTTTGCAGAAGCGGCCCCAGTTCCTAAATCACTGCTGCAGCTGTCTATGACAGCAGTTGAAAATGCAGTGGTCATACAGTTGAAAGGGAGAGCTCCACTTCAGTGAGCAGAGCTCTCCCCCCCCCACACACACACAAGCATGCATACTGCATGCTGATGCGCTTCCCACGGACACACTGTATGGCTGACGGTGGTGCCCAATCCCCCATCGGCTCCACCCCCGACAAAGCTGTCCTGGTGCCAGTCTGGGAGCCTACCCCAGCATGGCAAAAACTGTTATAGCCGACGGAGGTGCCCAATCCCCAGCCAGCTCCACGGCTGCACGTCCCCCCAAAATCTTTCCAGGTGTCATGCTGGGAGCCCACTGCAGCATGGCAAAGCTTGTTATGGCCAATGGGGGGGTGCCAAATATCCCATCGGCTCCAGAACCCCCAAACAGCCTTTCCAGCTGCCATGCTGGGAGCACACCCCAGCGTGGCAAACGTCCTGCGTCATCTTAAAAGAAAAAAAAGTAAACCTGTAAACAAAAAAATGGTCCCTCATAGTCTCCCTGCCCCCCACAACCCGCACCCACCACTACACACCCTGCCTCCCCACACACCCCCTCACCTCATACTTATCTCCAGACCTCGATGCAGTGATCTTGGGTGGGCGGGAACCGCGTCTACCTCTTCAAAGTCGACCGCGAACTGAGGAAATGCCGGTAAGCTGTATAATGTTATGAATAGGTTTTTTTCAACTTTGTTGCATATCTCAGGCATTTTGGGGAATCTTGGGCTCAAATTTTCAACATGGGGTTTTTAGGACCCCTCCTCATGAATTCTTGCACTGTCATGGTGTTAATCGGGCCCAAAGGGTGATTTCACAGTCACTGCGTGAAAGCACCTTTCAGGACCAATTAACAAAATGACACTGCCAGTGTTCATAAGGTGGGCTTTCAAAAAGTGTATGTTGAAAATTTGGTGAAAAAATTCCTAAAAATGACTGTTTTACGAGCGTGCGTTGCACAGTTCCTACATACACTCATAAGTTCGTGAATTTTCAATATTTTCACTCCAGATTTTCAACATTGCCATTTTACCACACCTCCTTATGAGCAGTACAGCTATCATTTTTCACGTCACCCAAAATGTGTTTCTGTGCATGTAGCGCACAATGGCGCAGTCAGTGTGAGCAGTCAATGTTTAGGACAGATTAAGAAAATCACAGTGACACTATTCATGAGCAGAGGTCTTAAAATGGCTATGTTGAAAATTTGGTGAAAAAATTCCCTTCAGCCGTTCTGCGATGTTACTAATGAAGACCCTGCAGCACCCCACTTGTCACCCCCTCTCCCTAGACTACACCCCATTTACCACCACTCTCTGCCTCCTGTCTATTAGCCAGTTTCTAACCCAGTTTGCCACCCTTTCCCCCATTCCAAGCCTACCCAGCTAGTTTATCAGCCTTCTATGTGGGATGGTATCAAAGGCTTTGCTGAAATCAAGGTATGCATTGTCCACTGCCCCACCCTGATTCACTTCCTTTGTCACCCAGTCAAAGAAATCAACCAGATTTGTTTGACATGATGTCCTCACTGTGAATTCATGCTGTCTATGGTCCTGGGATCCGATGGCTTCTGGATGCCCCACTATCCTTTCTTTAAACAATGCCTCCATGATCTTCCTCACTACTGAGGTGAGGCTGAACAGCCTATTGTTCCCTGCCTCCTCCCTGCTGCTGCATTTGTGTAGAGGGACCACATTTTCCCTCCTCCAATTCACTCATGTTGAATGACTCAGTGAACATGGCTGCTAGAGGTGCTGCTATCTCTCTTCGCAGTTCTCTTAATATCCTTGGGTGTATGCCATCTGGTTCCATTGCTTTGTCCACCTTCAATTTAGTGAGCTCCTGCAGGACTCTTTTGCCTTTGAATGGACTACTGTCCACCTCTTCACCCCCTTGGCAACTGTTGTACTGCTGTGACCCTTGCCCCTCCCACTGTTCTGTGAATACTGAGCGGAAAGACACAGTGGAAGACTTGGGAAGAAGGCATGGAACTATCACTTCCAAATACCTAAACTGCACATACAAGCAAGTAACATTCAGCATTGACAAATGCTTGTTTCTTCCAGTGTTAATGAGGAAAGCATCACTGAGTAAAACCCATGCAGAAAACATATTTGGCAAGATTTATTTTACCAGTTTTCACCTGTAAATACCATCAGTATAGATTTATGACAGTTAAACTGAAACAAAGAAATGTATTTACAAAGTTGTCCTGTTCTGTCACATGATGATTTCACTGCTGCTCTTGGAAAAAGGTTGCTTCCTATGTGTCTGCTGCCCATGGACGTTCAAGTAAAACTTATTTCTTTCTTTGGCTTTTTTTTTTTTTGTTAACTTTCATATTGGCTGTAGCAGTTCCCGAAGATTGGGGTGGAACAGAAGTATTGCCACTCGCTAAAGGCTGGTTAGTCCAGCATGGGAAGGGGAGGACCCGCTCAGTTCTTTATGGGCATTGGCTGTAACATGTACAGCTGCACACACAGCTCATAGAAGTCATGCTTCATGGCAGATAGCAGCTTCGCTCTACCATTGAATACATGCAGGGTTGCTCTGCTGTTCCAGGCTGAAAAAAAGTGACATTGTCTCATCGACCTTATACACACTGTGATGCTATGATGGGAGTGGGGGTTTCTCCTGGCTCATGCTGGCAAACAAGTACAAACTGCAGTAAAGACAACCTGTAGCAAAGAAAACAATGTCAATTTGTAGCTGGCAAAAAGGACTATTTTGTCATAAATGTTAATAAAAATATCCTTTTTATACATGTTTTTCTAACATTTAAAAATGAAAAAAATGTAGCTCATTTTATAAGCACAATAAGACATTCCGTGGGTGTTCATTGAACTGATCTGATTGCACTTCCAGAGGCTGAAGGCACTCAGCTTCATGCTCCTGGGCATATGCTCAGATCTGTTCAATGAACACCTCTTTGTGTCTTTTTAGCAAATGTGACTCATCTTTTGGATGAATTGTCACTCTACTAGTGTTGTACACACGTATACATGATATATAGACATTATATATACACACAATATATTATACTGGCATGGTAGTGCCAGTATAGGTAGGGTGAAAGGTAACTTCTATGTTAAACCCGAATGTTTGAATGTTAATAAATTTGGAACCATTCAACAGCTTTGCATAAAATTTGGCATGCATACTGTATAGGGTAGGTCTCTTGACCAGGCAGATTTCATGGGAATCCATTTTATGGTTTCTGAAAGTGTTCAAAAAGCAGAAAAATCCATGTTTTTTGACATTTCTTTGCCCACCTAGATCTCAGAAATGGCTTTAGTCTGTGGTCTGAAATTTTCAAGATTGAAAACCTTTGGCTCGCAGATGTGCCTTTGGAAGATTTGGTGGAAAAATATAAATCCATTCCAAAGTTATGAGATGTTGAATGTCCCATTATATTCTATGGGAAAAAATAGATGTAAGGCATGAAGCAGGATTTCTGAATTGGAGTAGGATTGGATCCTCATTCAAAGTAGGATTATTTCCTGTATTCCTGCATTGATAACTTTGCAGCTGTTCTTGCAATTTACATCAAATTTGGAATGTGCCCTCAAAGATAAATGGTCTCTTGATAAGACAAGCTTCAGTTTTATTGGGAGTTCACCTCTGGAGAGATACAGTCCCAAAATGTGTACATTCCCATTTTTTGTCAAATTCTATCCTCAGTTGTTTCATTTTGTGCATTATTAACTTCACAGCTGTTCTTGCAAGTTACACCAAATGTGGCATGTACTCTCAAAGACTAATGGTCTCTTGATATACCAAGTTTAGTTTTGATTGGGAGTGCACTTAAGGAGATATGCAGTCCCTAAATGTGTACATCCCCATTTTTTGTTAAATTCATTCTTCGACTGTTTCACTTTGTATTAATAACTTCACAGCTGTTCTTGCACTTTACATGGAATTTGATATGTGCCCTCATAGACTAATGGTCTCTTGATATGCCAACTTACATTTTGATTGGGAGTGCACTTCTTGGAAATATGCAGTCCAAAAATGTGTACATTACCATTTTTTGTCAAATTCTTTATTTGTTTCACAATTTGCACTTTAATAATTTCACAGATTTTCTTGTCATTTGCATGACACTTGGCATGCACCCTCAAGGACTAATGGTCTGTTGACATGCCCAGTTTCATTTTAATTGGGTGCGCATCTCTGGAGAAATGCTGTCCCCAAATTTGTAGATCACCATTTGTTGTCAAATTCTTTCTTCACTTTTATGTTAAGCTTAATAGTTTGTGCTTCAATAACTTTGAAAAAGTTCAGGTGATATACATGAAATTTGCCATGCCCCATCATGAAGCAGACATCTCAGGAAGTTGTAAGTTTTGTTTCAGTTGCATGTGAGGTCATGGAGATATAATGTCCAAAAATGTGTAAATCACCATTTTTTTTACCTCACTTTCCTATTTGCAGGTTATACTGTTTGACCACTAGAGGTCACCAAAACACTAAATTTCTCACTTGCTGCTCCTTCACTTCCACACCATTTGGAATTGAGATTTGAAATCTTCAGGGCAGAAAAAGTTTGACCCACAGAATAAGCCAGCATTGGTTTGGTGGAAAAATACTAATCTGTTCCAAAGTTATTCAATTTTGAAATTTCAGGTTCTGAGCATGCTCATTTCAGTTTTTGGCATAGCTGCACAGTGGTGAAAAGTGATTTGGGTGCACAAAACTGATTTCAAAAAGGGATTTTTTTTAAATTCCTTTTTGTGAGAAAAAAATCCCCTTTGGTGAGCTGCCATCTTGTTTTTCATTTTTTGCACAAACAAAACTTTATAACTTGCCCCAGGAATGTCTCCTGTAGACATCCAAGTATAGGTTTTGCTCAGGGGGATGTCCTCTACAAACCTAGGCCTTTGGTTTAGTACAGTTTTCCTCATAAAAGGTGCTTTTAAAGTTTAAAAATCCCTTTTCACAACTCACTTCTGATCCATTTTCACGAGCTGTCAAAATTCCTTTTCCTTTGGAGAAGATCACATGACTCTACCTCATGAAAAGGGATTGCCTTGAGAAAAGAGATTTTGACAAATCACAAAAAGGGAATTGGTCGCAAAAAGGGACTTTGACATCTCGTAAAAAGGGATTTTAAAAGATCACTGCTAAGAAACTGTTTGGAATTTCAAGCTGAAATTTTCAAGGTAGAAAGGACTTGCCCCAAAGATGTGACTTTTGCTGGTTTGCTGACAACATTGACATTGGTTCTACAGTTATAACATTCTGAAGTTTAGACATTTCCCATAGGATATCACTGTGGCGTTCACGGTACTTTCCAAAGTACTGTAAGAGAACAGGGAGGAATCTGTGGATCATAGTCTCCTCCTACTTTAATGTAGGAAACCAATGTAGCAGGATGGTGGGAAAGGCCAATGGAATGTTGGCATGCATAGGCAGGGGCATTACTAGCAGAAGGAGGGAGGTCATAATGTCCTTCTACAAAGCCATGGTGAGGCCGCAAATGGAGTACAGTGTCCAGTTCTGAAAACCACACCTCCACAAGGATATAGATGGGATAGAGAGGGTTCTGTGAAGGACAACCAAGATGGTGCAGGGCATGCAGGGGAAAACATATGAACAGAGGTGTAAGGAGCTGGAGCTGTACACTATGAAGACTAGGAGGGAAAGGGGATACATAATCAAAACTTTTAAATATGTGAAGGGGTTCAATAAAGTAGGGGAAGGAGGTTAGTTAAGAAGAAGAAGAAGGGGGCCAGAACAAGAGGGCATAGTTTAAGACTGCAGGGAAAAAGATGCAGAGGCTATTTGAGAGAGTGATTCTTCACACAGCGAGTGGTGGAGTCCTGGAACACACTACCAGATGAAGTGGTGAGGGTTGAATCGGTGGAAGGATTCAAGAGGACATGGGACAGGCATATGGGACTGAGTAGTGGGGGAGGGTGGGGCTGGCAGAGAGGGGAGGTGTAGGGGAAATGTGGCAGACAAGATGGGCTGGTGTGGTCCTTTTCTGCCATTAATCTTCTATTATTCTCTGATTTTGATGGTGGTTAGATCTCGAAAATACCTTGAGATACAGTTTTTTCTCTAAACACAGCTTAGTATACCTTTAGGTGTACTAAGCTTGCATGGAGGTGGCCAGGTCATGAATACAACTGCGGTGTAATTATTTCCAAAGTTGCTATGGTTACTAAGATAGTGCCACATTTGCAATACAAGAGTTACTTGGAATGTCTCTAGGACTGTTCTATGTGTCTGTACATATGGGTAGGTGGCTCCCAGCTATGCATACCACTTTGCTAAACTGGGAGCACAGGGCCCTCCTGCACTATGTCTCTACACTTATGGGTGGGTGGGTGTGCAGGTCCCAGAGGGCCTGTGCTCCAATCTATGGCTCTGATTATGCAAAACTGTGAGCACAGGGACCTCTTGTGCTATGTTTCTGTACTTATGGGTGGGTGGGTGACAGCACAGGGCCCAGAGGGCCCTGTGCTCCCCCCTATGGATACCATTTTGGAAAACTGGGAGCAGAGGGCCCTTCTGCCTATGCCTCTACAATTATGGGTGGGTTGGAGTGCAGGGCCCAGAGGGACTGTGCTCGACCAATGCATATCTGCCTGGATTGGTGGTAGTTCAGGTGGATGTTAAAGATCCCATGGCACTTATCGAAAAGAGTAGGGGAATTTCCCCAGTGTCCTGGCCAAATTTCCCTCATTCACTAAAAAAATACCACCAACAGCTTAATCTGGTTCAAGGTCAGTTGGCATTCATCTGTATCCCCTTCCCCTGGGTCGTGCCTGAAAATAGGCAGGATTTGTCTAGTGCACTTACCCGGTCAACAAAAGCTAAAATAAAAAAAATAAATAAATAACATTTTGCTAAACTAGTAGCACAGGGTCTCCTGCACTATGCCTCTACACTTATGGGTGGGTGGGAGTGCAGGGCCCAGAGAACCCACTCTCCCACCTATGGATCTGATTATGCAAATCTGGGAGCACAGGGACCTGTTGCGCTACAGTGGTAATTATGGAAAAGTATCCTCAGTAATCTGGTACAGTGATGGGCACCGGTCTGTGCAGTGCATTACAGATGTGGTACCACATTACCATGGTGTTGCATGCCTAATTGTAATAATTGTTTAAATGCTATTCCTCAGTTGACCACAAGACGGCTACAAGAGCTGTCACAGCAATACAGGCAACACTGTGTGCCTGTAGTGTAAATACATTTTCTCACCTGAAATTCTCCAGCAGATGGCAGGTGGGGATGTTAAGCAATCTGTTTTTCACTCTTTTAAAATGGATAGTGCCAGACTGAGCAATGTTTTGTTTTTTTAGATTACAATAAAATAAAATAAAGACTTAAACAAGTGATTTCTTTGTTTCTTTATTCTGACATAATTTATTTGTGATTGCTTTACTTATATATTTTTTAAATAAGCAATTACTTCAGTGCAGGTCACGTTGGAAATTGCTGCGGATACAGTATGTGACCATCCCAGCACAGTTTTTACACATTTTAAATTGTCACATGGTATAGAATGTCATTCACATTTGATTAATGTAAAAAAGCTCCTAAATACATATTTTGAAGCTCCTAAATGTATTTTTTATCTTGCTTGTATGAATATTTAAAGGATACCTGCTGTGAGTTTAAAGCGATAGTGCTGTATATGAGCTTTCCTTAATGGGGAAGAGAGAGACACAAAATCAGTCCCTTTCTGCAACCGTATACCTGATGTTAGACACTATGTTTGGTTTTGAGGGTGTGAGGTTATTTGTAAACTGGCATGCTATGCTTTTGTCATGAACATCTGCTATTTATACAGTATGTACTGCTAACTGCACAAACCACCAAATTGTTTCAGTTAGTAAATGCCCATAAAATAATTCAAACAACATAATTAGCTCACGCCAACATAATTATGTTAAAAATGACATTATACATGTCTTAAGAATGCTGTTTCACAGTAAATTAAGTGCATTTGATTGAGAAGCTAACAAACACTGTGCAACTGCAGAAGGATGCATCTGACAATAAATAAATGGATATAAGAATTATTTTTCACCCAAAAAGATAGTCACTGTTGTCCCTCAATAAAATATCTTGGTATGAGAAGTAGTCAACATTCAAAGTTCAGAAGTTTTATCATTTGATCAAAGACCTTGACAATTAAAATATAATCCACTACATCTTGTATAAATTCACTTTACAGTTTTTAAATAATTTGAGTAAAAGCACATTAAACACTTTTATCCACTATTCCTAAATTATACAAAACTCAATGAAAAAAATAGAAAATATGTAGAACATATTATGACTAAAATCCATCATTCCTAACACTTTTTAATGCCCACTATAATCTAAAAAAATGCTAGTGTTATTATATTACATCTAACGTTACTTATTAAAACTCATTTTTAAAAACATAAAGACATAAAGTGCCTTAATTATACAATGTTTATTGCTGCCTCATTGTTTTTAAACCTTGTTCAAATTTTTGCTATATTTACTAAATACATGGCAGTTGTTTTTAAATCAGTTCATCATTCGTAGTAAATAATAATTTCAATAAAAGATCTGAATCATCAGATAGAATTGAATTACAAATTGGTGTAATACATTTAGTTCTAGGTTTGTTGTACCATTGACACTTGAAAATAACATGCTTAAGATCTTCTATGCGGCTTCTAGTACAAGAACAACATTTGGTATCTCTCAGATACTCCCTTCTATACATGGAATCCAGAACATTACTATAAAACAATTCTAACTTATATTTTGTATGCAGGATCCTTTGATTTGGATCAGTAAGAATATAATAATGGTGTCTATAAAAATGTTCATTATCATTTATTCTATACCAAGGAGTAATTTTTAACTTAGCAATATTCTCCAGATCCTTTACTTTATAAAATTCCAGTATCCTGGATTTAATGTAGCGTTGATATATGAGACTTATCATAATACCCTTTTCCGCAATTTTCTTTAAACACTCCAATCCAGTTTCCTGTAAGACTTGATATACTGAGGCCAACCAGCTAGATTTTAAATTACCCAGGTTTAACCATTTATATTTTTCCTTCAGATAACAATAAGTTAATCTGTGGACTTTATGGTGCTGTTTTTTAACCCAGTAATTAACTTTTCTTGCTGCAAAGTATGCACCCAAGGAAACTTATCCTTACTCTGCTCTCAAAATAGAAGAGGAAACAGATTTCCCTAGCCTTAGACTTGAACATAAAACTTTATTTATGGGTATTTCTATTTTATTTACTTCTTTTGGTTGCCAGATTTCCCTGTTATATAATGCCTGTGCATTGTACTTAGTCTTAATGACTAGTATGAGAGGTTTAATTGAGTTTCCTCCATATTTTCTGTTAAACCTATGTAATGAGTTAGCAGTATTTTTCAAGTTGGGGATCAGTTATTGGGTATATTTAACCCATTTCCCTTCACTAGAAAGCTGTAGGCCTATATATGTGTATTCTTTAACTATATCCATTTTTTTTGCTGATCTCCCACCTGGATGTACTATCTTTGGCTCCAAACATAAAAATGTGACTTTTTTGTTCATTGATTTTTAGGTCATATTTCTTTGTAAAATTATCCAATATATTCAATTTTGCTTGTAAGCCTGAGCTTGTGAGAGAAAGTAACACCAGGTCGTCCGCATAAGCAAGAGATGCACAATCCCTCCTTCAAATTTTCAGGAAGTCAGTACTTGCCTTCTCCAGCTCTCTCAATAACACATCAATATAGATGCAAAACAAGGTTGGTGTAAGAACACATCCTTGCTTGACACCCGTATTTGTTGGGATGGGGAGTGATAGCTATCCTGTTGTACCTAATTTTACTTGGGCCCAAGTATGGGAATAAAGCTCTGTAATAATTGCTAGTAAGCCATGTGGAAAACCTCTATTTTTCATTATCTCCCATAATTTACTGTAGGATATAGTATCAAACGCCATGCTGAAGTCTATAAAAGCCAAAAAGTTTTTGCTTTAGTAATATTACATATTTTTCAAATAAGTGCCAAATCACAAAGCAATTATCTGTAGTAGAATAACCACAACAAAAATCTGCTTGGGCTTCTGATACGTCACCCAAACTGGTCATATGCTCTGTTAATCGATTTAAAATTAATCTGGCAAAATCTTTCCCCATATGATCTAAGACAGATATCAGTCTATACATAGCTGGATCAGATCTATTACCTTTTTTATATAATGAAATGATTATAACACCTTTCCAAGATAGTGGCAAATATAAATCCTTGCCCCAAGCATTAAAGAATACTGTAAAGAGCTTGGCCCAGTTTGTAACAGAATTTAAATAGACCTCCGAGGGAATCTGATCTGGACCTGGAGCTTTTTGCAATTTTAACAAGGCAATTGCCTGATAAACCTCTGCATGCAAAAATGGTACAAACTGATTCTTATCAAAATTTAAAACAACCTGTGTGTCATTGCATGCTTTACTATAACATTTATTTGTATAATATGAGCTCCAAGAATCCAGTGTAATATATGTGTCAATTTCAAATCTGGTCTTATTCTACTTTTGCCACTAAGAACCAAAATGTGCTATGATATTTTTTATTTATGGCCCTCAACATATCCTGCCATTATTTCTGTTGAAAATCACTCTTTTTCTTCATGAAAAAGGCCCTGTATTTCTCTCTATTTTTATTTAAGTCTTTAAAAGTAAGACCATCTCTTTTTGCCTTAACCCATCTTACAATACTATTAAGTTTTTTTCTCTGTGACATTCTGTATCAAACTATGATATTACCAAAGTCTCTGACCTTTGTTTTTTAACACATGGCTTTAATAGGGATTTAAATTTATCCAGACAGGAGGTGGCATTCTGTTTTAAAACCTCAATATCATGAATATTTTTTAAACCATTTTCTAGACTATCTAATACTAGATTTTGAATCTGGCCAGCAACTACATTGTTCCATTTAATTTTATTATAATAAATCTCTACAACCAAGGAAAAAAGATGATTGCCAGTAGTGCTGTAATCTAGCTGTCTGGATATTAATATCAATGGAAAGTGGTCACTATCCACTTTTTCAGGAATTGCCAGAGTTTCCCATAGTGAAACTTCCCCATTCCAAAACAGATAATCTATTAAGGATGGGCATCTGGATGAAAAATGAGAAAAATTTCCTGGTTAACCACCCTGGAGTTGACCATTTAGTGGTACTAAATTAAATGTATTTAGTGTCTCCCATACTATTAGTCCTTGTATCCTTTGAGCTCCTCAGAAAATTAGCGGCCTCCCTATATACCCAGTTATGATACTCACTATCAGCATATCCATCATAGCTGCGTATTCTTGCATTAAAGACTCCACAAAGCAAAACTTCATCATAATCAGACACTGCCCAACTTCTGTGGAGCCAGTCATCCAGTTGATATGAAATGATTTGATCATAACATTTAGAGTTTGGTAGCGTGACATAGATATTTGCTAAGCAGAATGTTAAACCTTTCTGTTTAATCTGTGCTATCAATATATTATTATTATTAAAGCATAAAAGATTTGCTTTGGTATATTCCTGTTTTAATCGATGTAATTAAACCTCCAGCCATTCTATCTTTACTTGCTTCTTTAACACCACATGAGTGAAACATACTATAACCATATAGGGAACAATACGATTCTTTGCATTGGCAAGTTTTTTGAAGGCATATTATATCAAACTTGGTAATGAAATCCATCCATTCTTTATCCACTAATTTATTTGTTAAACCTGAAATATTCTAAGAGACCATCCATAACCTTTTATTAACTTCCACTTCAGAAGTTTGGTCGGAGTTGGCAAGTCAGTCTTCACATAGTGCTAAGTCTTGAAATTTATTTGATGTCGATATGCTATATGTTGCAATTGAATCTTGTTTTTCATTATTTGGCACTTTTTCCAATATCTTATGAATATCCTGCAACTCTGACTTTACTGCTTTTAACGAAGTTTCAGCTTTAACCAGAACTATGTGTAAACCTAGAGCATCCAACAACGCCAGATTACCAACAATCTTATTGTATAGATTAAAATGATTAACTGTTATAAAAACTGTATCATAATCTGGGTCTCCTCTCTGTCTCACTACCATCAATGCTTCTGAATTCTCTACTGAGACATGTAATAGTTGCTCCAACAAGTCCATCACAGTAATTTTCAGCTTAGCATTATTCTCATCTTTGGTTCTGCCTAAACCATAAAGGTGTAATGAATTAGAAAATTGTTCTTTCTGGTTATCTTTTTTATTTTGAATATTGTTAGTTTTAGAATCATTCAAGATCTCCCCATTTAGCATATGTACTCCTGCTTTATCTGGTAATCAGGCTTTGTCCAAGATCAGATCTGCCAATTCTTGTGATTGCAATAATACTTCTACTCGGCCCAATCTAGACTCATTATACCAGTTTATCACTTTCATAATTCTTATTTCAGTATCTGGAATCCTTAGCACATAAAAAAAAGATTAATAAGGTTTTGTTTCAGCTTAAAAACGGAATCATTTGGGGAAATATTTAATCCAAAAATGCAAATTTGAGCTTTTTGAGACTTGTTGATTAATTTTGTTTTATTTAGCATGTCTCTATTAGTATAAACCAAGATGTGACCTAGTTCTTCCAGAAATTCCCTATTAATCCAGATTTGATTTGCTCTCCTAGGAACTGCGCAAAAAATACATAAGCACTCCACTCCCTCAAAATCCTTCAAAATCCCTAACATCACATATTTGAGATATATCTGTATTAACAATATCTGCTCCAGTAGCTGCCCTAAACAGGTTCACAATCTTTTCTCTTAACATTACATTTGTCCACTTTGCTTCAGTTTGAAAACCATACAAATTTAAAATTGCACAATCAGTAATATTAATACCTGCATTGTTTGCTGTATTATTTACTGTATTTGTTGTAAACCTTTGTGACAAGTTACTTATATCTTTACCACTTCTTTCAGGAGTTACAGCAGCGCCAGCTCCCTTACGGTCATTGTTCCACTCACCCCAGTTAAATTGGTTAAGAATGAGTTCAAACTCTTTCATTTGAGACCTCATGCTCTTTAGATAGGAACCTCAATATGTGTGCTGGGGCCAGAACTAATCTGCTTGGAATGTAGATTCACATGCTCCTTTTGTACTTTATTTTCCTTAGATACAGAACATTGTTGCATTTCCATCTGAAGCAAGGTATTATCAGAAACGCTGTCAATAGTTATTGCTTGATCTATTTTTTTTTTCCTTATTCATCCCTATCTTTAAATTAATTTCCCTTTATTTTCTTCCCCTGTTTCCTACACTGTTTTCATACCAGGGTTTCATGAAAAATAATGGGAGGAAAGTCTGGTCTCAATTGCTCAATATCCACCTCAGGGTTATTCATAACTATAGATGGGGAACCTTCCTGAGGAATGATTTTATTTAACTTCTGCAACACTTCATCCAATTTACCTCCATTAATGGCCACATTTTCTTTGATTGCGTCGAGCTCAAATATGAGATTAATTAAATGATCTATAATCATCAAATGTGCTGTATGTGGATTTTGCACAAATATCTTTAACTCTTCACTAAGAGCAAATGGATAAGTGGAAGTAGATTTATTTAATAATTTTGCTGGGACTGAAACATAGAAACATAGAAAGATAGAATTTGATGGCAGATAAGGACCGCTTGGCCCACCCAGTCTGCCCATTTCCCTACCCAATGGATAAGCTGCAGATCCTAGTAAACTAGCAGCCTACTTCTTCCTACCCCCACCCACTAGAATTGCCTTATGACTGTCCCATGCATGCTTGAATTCCACCACTGTTTTTGACTCCACAACCTCCTCCGGAAGGCCATTCCATGCATCTACAACCCTGTCTGTGAACAAACACTTCCTTAAATTACCTCTGAGCTGCCCCCCTCTATCTTCAAATTTTGCCCCCCTTGTTCTTGCACACCTCTTTTTTTGAAAGATGCTACCCTCTTGGACTTTGTTGATTCCTTGAGGTACTTGAAAGTTTCTATCATGTCCCCTCTCTCCATCCTTTCCTCGAGGCTATACATATTAAGCTCCTTAAGTCTCTCTTCATATGTCTTCTGGTGCTTTCCTGCACCATTTTAGATGCCCTCCTCTGGACAGCTTCCATCCTGTCTATGTCTTTCTGGAGATTGGTCTCCAGAACTGCACTGCATCTCAGATGGGGTCTGACCAGCTGTCTGTACAGAGGGATAATAACTTTCTGTTTTCTAATGGTGATGCCTCCCTATGGATCCCAGTATCCCCCAGCCCTCCTTGCTGCCCTCTCACATTGCTTGCCCACCTTTAGGTCATCTGATATGACTACCCCAGGTCCCTTTCCATTTTTGTTGTTGTTAGTATCTCACCCCATTTGTGTACTCTTCCCTGGGTTTTGTTTCCCAGGTGCATTACCTGCAGTTCTTAGCATTGAATCTAAGCTGCCATACATTTGACCATTCCTCTAACCTTGCCAAGTCCTTCTCATCCTTTCCACCCCACCTTGTGCATCAGCTCTGTTGCAGATCTTTGTGTCATCTGCAAAGAGACATACTTTTCCTTCCAGCCCCTCTGCAATGTCATATAAAGACATTGAAGAGGACCGATCTAATACTGAACCCTGCGGTACCCCACTAGTAAGCCCCCTTTCTTCAGAGTGGACTCCATTTACTATTACTCTCTGTGTCCTATTCTCCAGCCAATTCTTCACTCAGACTGTCATCTTGGGACTCACTCCCAGGCTGGCTAACTTGTATATTAATCTTTTGTGTGGGACTGTGTCAAATGGCTTGCTAAGTCTAGGCAGGCCATGTCCACAGCCCTTCCCTGATCTACTACTTTGGTCACCCAGTCAAAGAAATCTATCAGATTCATCTGGCATGACCTTCCCACTGTGAATCCATGCTGCCTTGGGTCCTGTGCCCCGCTGGCCTCTAGATACTCGACAATTCTTTCCTTCAGAAGTGATTCCATCATTTTCCCTATCACTGAGGTTAAATTAACAGGTCTGTAGTTTCCTGCTTCTGCCTTGCTCCCACTTTTGTGAAGGGGAATCACATCTGCCCTCCTTCAGTCCTGGGGTACCATCCCATCCTCCCATGATTTGTTAAAGAGGGTAGTCAGTGGTATCACTAGTTCTACCCTTAGTTCTTTTAGAATTCTGGGATGAATCCCATCAGGCCCCATTGCTTTGTCCACCTTCAGTTTTAAGAGTTCTTTCAGAACCCTTTCTTCTGTAAATGGGCTGGTATCAACTTCTGTATCCAGAGTGCTTCTACTGTTTGTTTTAGGTACCTCCCCCTATTCATTTGTAAATACTGAGCAAAAATATTTGTTTAGTATCTCTGCCTTTTCACTGTCACCTCTGCCCACCCTCCTTCCCTTTATTAAGCCTCACTATCCCTCCCTTGGTCTTCCTTTGCTCCTGATGTACCTATAAAAGGTTTTATCTCCTTCTTAACTGAGTTGGCTATCTTTTCCTCAGTTTGGGCCTTTGCTGTTCTGACTGCCTTCCCAGCTTCCTTTTGCTTTAACTGATACAGTTCTCTGTCCTGCTCCTTCTGTAATTCCTTGTACTTCCTGAATGCTTTCTTTTTCTCTTGAACCTTCACTGCCACTTCCTTTGAGAACCATAGTGGTTTCTTACATTGTTTCATTTTGTTCATTTGCTTCACACAAAGGCTTGTTACCTCTGTGATGGCAGTTTTTATTATTCCCCATTGTTCTTCCACGCCTCCTTCCTGCCCATTTGCTAGTACATTCCTTATTCACTCATCCATTTTGGCAAAGTCAGCCCTCCTAAAGTCCAGTACTTTTGCCTTTCTATGGCTTGACTCTATTGCTGTGTTTATTGTGAACCATACTGTTTGATGGTCACTAGTTCCCAGATGGTTACCCACTTCTACATCTGTGATCCTCTCTCCATCTCCATTTGAGAGAACCATGTCTAATATTGCTCCCTCTTGAGTGAGCTCCAATACTAGTTGTCTAAGGCATGCCCCCTGTAGGGCATCTAGAATAACCCCACTCTTCGAAGTGGCTGCTGCAACTGCACTCCAGTTAACATCTGGCATATTCAGATCACCCATCAGCAAACTCTCCCCTTTTTCTGCCATTCTAAGCATACTGTCTATCATTTCCTTGTCCATTTCTTCCCCCTGAGAAGGAGGTCTGTATACAACCCCAGTGCGGATTGTGGTGCCATTGCCTGTCTCCAAATTTAGCCACAGTGCTTCTTCTCCTCCCTGTTTACCCTTTTGTTCTGTTGCTTTGATTACTTCCCTTATATAAAGAGCTACTGCTCCTCCTCCTCCTCTTTTACCCTCCCTGTCCCTCCTGTAGATAGTGTGTCCTGGTATGTTTACGTCCCAGTTATGGTTTTGTGTGTACCATGTTTCTGTGACTGCCACGATATACAGATGTTCCTCCTCCATTAAGGCCACTAATTCAGGAAGCTTGTTACTCAGACTACAGGCATTGGTACTCATTGCTCTCCATTTTTTGATGGCTTTACCTTCTGTTGCAGCATCCCCCACTGACCTTTCTACCTTGGTCTTTTTCTCATTTAGTACCCTGACTGATAAGGATGTCTCAGCTGCTTGGAGACTGTAAATTGTTTGAGGCCATTTATGGTATCCTGCAATTCACTGACAATATTTCTCAGGTCACTGTGTCACAATGGTTTAGGACTGGATTCACAAAAAAAAATCTAGTGAGAATTCTAATGAATTAGTCATGCTTGAATAGTCATTCTGATTCATACTCCTAGAAGCCTCTATCATTATATGCAAATCTGATCCTTCTACTTATTCTATTCCCTCATTACCTGTGACAGCATCTGCCTTTTTTACCTTTTCTGTATCCTCTCCTACTGTTAGCAAGCAACAGTTGGATTCATTCCCCCAGTTACCTTTACTTTCCAGTTCTTTAGCGGGGCTCACAGTGTGACTAAACTGCTTAAAACTTTCTTTGTTATTAAATAACTCAGTGCTTGCCATGTTAGTAGGGGTGGAATGAGCAGATTGATGAAATCCCCTTCTTTAAAAATTATCTTTAATTTTGGTTTGTTTGATCTTTTTTTTTTTTTTATTCTCCACTCCTATTTCCATTTCAGTTTCCAACTTGGACTTTAGCAGCATAATTCCTTTATTCAGACCTTTTTGGGGTTGTTTTCTTTTAGGTTGCACTGAGGGTTTAATCTTAGCTTTGTTCATCTTTATTCTACTTGCATTCCTTTCATCTTGTAAGGTATCATTCTGCTGTTCTAAAATGCCTGAGGTAAGGGCTGTAGGAGGGCATTTGGTGTTATTAATGCTATTGGTGCAATCGGTGCAAATATCTAACATATTAGCAACTGTTCCACAATTTGTGGATATAACTAAGGGATTAGAAAAGTCAAGGGACTTAGAAAAAATACTAGTATCTTCACCCCTTATCCCTTCCTCTCCCTGTAGCTGATGTTTGGTTTGTACCATGATCAAGGAAAAGTAATTAAAATTTCCAAAGCCTAACCCCTCTCTCCTAACTTTAAAGAGACAATATTATAGTATTAACAAGGCACACACTTATATACACAATACAGTGTTTTTCCCTCTTTTCAGCTCCTTGAAGAAATCTCATGTACAATCATTTATGCTTTTTGAATTTCACATTGAATGATAGCAATAGAAAGGTCTTGAAATGTAATCAGTACCCCAAGGCCAAGGCCCATTAACTGTCTAATCACTTCACTTTCAACAATGCTCTTCGGTGACTTGAAGACTTTGAGCTTTCTTGAGGGCCACACTCTGCCTCTTGAACATATGGTAAACAAACCGGACTTAGTGCAAACCCCTCAAAAGACACCAGCATTTTCTCCACAGTTTCACATGCAGTTTAATTGCAGTACTTTCTGGAGTAACTTGTAATAACTGATCATTAAATCTGGTGCAGAATATTCCTTGCACCTTCTTTCTTTATCCCCATCCAGAGCCGTAACCGTAGTTAAAAAGGAGATCACTAAAATCACCAGAAATGTCACAGTCTATATGGATAAATTGTTCTCTTTCCACCAGCAAGTGGCTCAGCAAGCGGTCCAGCAACTGACCCAGTTGATGCACTGGAAGAGAGAACAGAGCAAAAACATCAGAAGAATATTACTGAGAGTGAAAAAAGTAATTTTTATGTCAAACCACAGAAAACACATCCAAAAACACACCCAGCTGCTAACTAGTACTGTAGCTTGTCTGCTGGCATCTAAAATCAGTTCTAACCTGACCTGACTTACAAACCCTATTGTTTTGTTTTTTTTAATCAGATAGAAAAGGAGTTTGCACTGCTTCAGAATGGCAATATGAAAGAAATACCAGCAAATTACTACAAAAACTTACTGGCTCTGAATAAAGATTCCAGAATCAGCTTCTGGTTAGAAAAAGTTGGGTGAAGTAAAACACCAAAATGATCACAGAAATCCCCTCGAAGTACTCGACATACAGCGTGTAACAAGAGGCAGCAGCAGAATGGCATCTGACGAAAGGTCTAAACACTAAGTTCAGAGCTGTTCAATATAAAGGGAAGATCACGTGGTCATGTGGTTAGCAGAGCCTGTGAAAGTAGAGCTTTCTTTTAAAATTTTAAAGGAAACCCCACAATAATTATTATTTCCTACTATTTTACAGCTTTACAGCATGCCTTGTAAATATAAAAAACTCTATAAACCATTAAGGGTATTAGGCCTGTTTAAAGCTTCTATAATATCTCTATGAATTAAAAAGGGAGATAGACACTTTTTAAAACACAGTGGGTGGAATATGTTCCTTTCAGTTCAGGGTGGCTCAAAGGCTTTTTTTCTGAAGACTCTCCAAGCTCCCATCTTGTCAGCACTGACAGTACCAGTATCAATACCAGCATCAATTCCTTCTTCTTTAGTAGACGCTATGAGCTCCGTACCCTAGGAAACAAAGAGAACGGGACAGCCAGTGCACCCAGTACTCAAGTGCAATAAGATTTGCTGGAAAAGTTACACACATAAGCATACAGGCAACAATATCATACCTGTTATAAATTAAAACAAGCAGTGTAACCCTGCTTCTTAGGTCTCCTCCACAGACACACAAAAGCGCATAGCCTCAGGAGTACTTCTTTCCACCCACCGACTGCACACAGGTTGCACATATTATCAGAAGACATCTAAAAAGATGTGCAGGTATAGAAGGGGCTCAGGTCAAGAAAACAAATTTAAATAAGGAAAAACTACCAAGGCAGAGAAATTATGAGGCAATCTTACCTGTCATCAAAAGGGAGTTCTGAAATATAGACTTTGCTAATGTTTAGCTGTGCTTTGTTACATGCAGACCAACCTCTGGATAACCCCATTGCATACTTGAGATGCAGTGTTTATAATGCAGAGAATGCTTGACCAGGATATAAGTGAAACATTAAAGTGAGCCTGAAAATTATTATCCCTCTTGTTACTGGAGAGGATATTAAGTTAAGACTTGCATTACCTAATTCTTAACATAATTACATTGGCTGTCCTGTCACCACAGGAAAGATGTTCACATCTAAAACAATTGTATGCAGTTTGATAATTAAAATAAATTGTAATTATAACACCCACTGGCACCATCTTTTCCTGGAATTGAATTACCCGACTGAGATAACCTGCTGTATGTGACATCCCTCTGGTCATTATCCTCAACCAAAGACCCTTATTCCCTACCTTATTTAACCCGCTTTTGAGTTATTGCTATTTTAAATCAACTGACAGAATTTTTAAATTAACAGAAGTGTAACAAATATTGTAATTTAAAAACAGTTTTAGATCTTAGAAGGTGCAATTTGTCCTGTGTTATAGTTATACTAGCAGTCCATTGTGGGGGTAAAACCACTATAGAAAACCAATCAGAATGCAAACTTATCCATGCAACATTCCTTGAGGTATATAATACTGCACTTAATTTGTAAAATACACCAAAGTGCAATGGCTGGTAACACAAGAAAGAAGATTGTTAAATAGCAACTTCATCATGTGCTGCAGGTCTACTTATTGCATCATAGTAGCTCTGCATGGTACAGTATAATAATTTCCACTGCAATAAAGTATGACATCAGAAAGCTAAGATTATGATTTCAGGCATGCCTGCCAGTGTAACTATAGAAGCCACCGAGAGTAAGAACTGCTTTCTTCGAAATTTGCTCATCCTCCCCCACACACACACTCACACAAAGAAATGAGATGCAAAACCAGAAAATATTAGCTGAATTGTATACGGTATTATATTTCACAAACTTTAACCCATATGTCCCTATCTACTCAATTGTCAGCTCCAGGTGCCTGCTCTCCCAAATGGTGGTTTGGGTTTATCCTGTATACAACTTTTGCTAAAATGTAGACAAGCTTTTGGAGACCTTTTACAGGGAATGCAATGGGGATGTAACCTGTGTTAATAATTGGTACACACACAACAAACCTACTTTCAAGTCACAAATGTAAAATAAAAAAAACAAATTTCTTCTTTATAGTTATGTGAAAAACCTTATACCATGCCACATTTACTGTTCACATGTATCTCATTAAGAGCAGACAATGCCAAAGGACATGTGAACCAACGTAGGGATGTAAATAAATACATGCATTTAAAGTTAAATACTCTTTAGTATTCAATCAAATGCCACTCCATACTGTATATCTTCTAGTTCTTAATCATGTTTATTTATAACCAGGAGAAACACACTAAGATGAAGCTTCTTTACAGGTGCAACCTGGGAGCACAAGGAAGCTAAGTGACTTGCTCAGGGTCACAGAGTATATGCAAGTGGGGGCTGTGAGATTCAAATCCAGGTCTCCAGCTCTGCATCTCAGAGTCTTTAACCACTACACTATACTGCCTCTGATAAATTATGAAACACTGTCCCGATCCCAGGTTTTTAACAGTAATGCATTGCACAGAAGTATCCTTGCAGTGACTCTACCCATTTCTTTCATTCAAAAATATGTATGATTTTATAATTCTATGTATATATTTTATTTTCAGGGAAATGTACAATTCTAGAACACTCCTAGAACACTTTATCTGATTTACTGTACTGTATATCAGCAGCCTTTAGTAACAGGAGAGCTCTGGTAATAGCTAAAGTGTAAGACTCCTTTCACATGGAGTGTCACTGCTGTGTACAGTAAGTAGGATAGGGTAATCTTTTTCAAGCATCACAGCACCCTCCTTACCATGCTGCCAAAAACATTCTATGGTGGTCTGAACTATCTATCTATCTATCTCTTTTAAACCCCCCAATATAGCATATTGTATGTTGTTTATAAGCCACATACTGTGCTGAAGCTTGCCTGGGGATGCAAAGAAAAAAAAGAAAGAAAGAAAAAAGTAGAGGCATGCACTAACAAGATGAAGATATTCATGGTTACATGATTGTGCACAACGTTGTACATTTCTGAAGTTGAATCCACCAAGAAAGAAAAAAAAATCCAAGTATGTGTTGAATTGAATAGTCGAAGTTGGACAGGCACACACAGCAGTTGTCGCTACCGAGGACTGTGAGTGAAAGTTAAAATGAGCTTTATTGTTTAATGACAATAACACTTGTGATCCTCTCACTTGTGTCCATCCTGATGGTAGGAAGGAGGAGCACTCCCTTCCCCCAACTTGTCTGAGGGAAAAAATAATATTAAATCATGTATGTTTTACCCAGCTAGATTTAGGGTCAATTTAATTGGACAGACTTTCATTTTCAAATTCATTGGTTGCTGAGATATTTTACAAAGATAAGGGGCAATTTCGTAACTTGAGACATGAAATTAATGTGAAAAGCATAGCACTTCGCTGAACGGAAGTGCTCTGCAAAAAACGATCCAATTTAATTAATTGATTTATTGATATTATGAAAGAGAATCTTCATGGCTAGTAAATTTAACAATTCTATTATTAGATAGTACAGTTTAACGTAGTAAATAAAATTAGGCAGTGTGTCTCTTTGAACAATCTCAGTTTTGATGCTGGGCATATGGCTTTTCTACCAGCTGCATGAGTTGTTTGTTTTTGCCTGTAATGTATTTTAAATAAAAGCAAAATGCATGACGATGTGTGTGTGTGTGTGTGTTTATTTGTATATGTGTCCTGATTTCTATGCATAAATCATTTTTATATGTAATGTGTGTAGTGCAAATTGGAGGGAAACTATCAGAAGTTCTTATAAAAACATAATATCGGAAGGAAATGTGCTTCATTTCTGTAAGACTGTACCCTTGAGGTTGGCCATCATTTTTCTGTTGGCTTTAGTAGTTAAATAATCCATTAATTTATAATTTGTTGCATTATTCATTTATTCCATTATTTATTAATATTATAATGATTGTCAAAAAGATTATTTTTGTTATATTTATTTGATATGTGCGTTTTGTTTGATTATTTCTTTCTGTGTGGTTGCATGAACTAAAGAAGCCATGGATAGCTTCTTGCCCTTGAATTAGCTTTCCAAATGATGCTGTCTTTTAACACTAAAGTACACTTGTTTTTAATTATAAAATACAGTACATTACAGTTGCTGCAGACAAAAAAATTTCTTTAAATTTTGTATATGAAAAAAATCACATTCATCAATTAGTTGTAACCCGTTTTGAATATGAGATTAACTTAATGAAAACATGGCAAATGATAATAATAATAAACATATGGGAAATAATTTTTGATAAACAGTTTATTTGAGGCATGCTGTATTCTAATTCCTAAGCTACCAAACTGCTGAGGAATACAGTTTAATTTCTTGCATAGAACCCATATTATTTATTTAGCTTTTGTTTACCAGGTAGGTGCACTACACAAGCATTTTGCCTATTTTCAGGCATGACCCAGTATGATAATTATATTACTATAATTAGCCTTGGCTTCTTTATCCCACACTTTAAACTCCCAAAGGCTTGACTTTTTTTTTTGTGGAATGCCACTTCCGTAAAATCTGAAATTGGTGGCTCACATTGTATATTACTGGATCCAAGGAACTGTAACCCCCCCCCCCCCCCATATATTTCTAGGGGTGCTCAGTTGCTGCAAAGGGATTCTTCCATTTTCAACTCTCAAAAGGGATTTTATAAAAAAATCTGTTGATGTCACTAAACCAGGAAGCAGAGAGGAAACCTATTAGTTTTCAAAGCAAAAACCAGGTGAGGAAGATCCATCATCCATATACAGTACTTTCAATAGGGCCCCACGATGATAGGAACTAGTTTATACCATTAATTATTTATTTTGTTAATGTTTTATATCATGTTTCTCCCTTCTGGAAAAGAAAAAATTAGTTTTGTTTCCACTTGCATGTCATTGATGTAACTGAATCATCACCAGTGTACACATTCTAGGGTGGAGTTAATAATATGTAATCAAGTCCACTGTCTCCTTCTCTCCCTCATTTTACATTGCCACACTGTTACCTGATGGTCTCCATGCCAACAAACTGCCAACAGTTAAGACATTCTGGTGCACTAATGACTTAATGTGGCATAATGCAAAATCCACTGGTCTTTTTGCTATGCTATTCTATTCAGCTGCAGAGAAGGCTCTGTCAAAACCAAAAGAACTCAAGGAAGACAGAGTTAAAGACACCCCTCTGCTTCAACTACACCTACCCCTCAGTTGTGAGTGCAGGAATGAGTGTGTGTTGGGGGGGTGGCTGGTTGCATGAACCTCAAAGGACTGTAGTGCACTCCTTGGCTCTTTGGTTGACTAATGATAAATCAAGCATTTATTTTTATATTGCTGTGTTGTGTATTTTACTTACCGTACTGGTCATATTACTGCATTCCTATATTTCACACATAGGTGACCTTTGGGTGTAAGTATGCTGGGAGTGGGAGGCATGCTAAGACAGACAGCAAATAAAATAAAATATTCTGTACCAGGAAAATCCTCCCTAAGCTGACACCCAAAACTCACCAGACTGTAACAACAACAACAAAATAAATACAAATTGACAAACAATCATTTGACCAATAAGTGAAATACATACTGCTCCATATAAAAATGCCAACTTTATTATCATTTGAAATTATACATTGGGCATTTGTTTCTCATGTCCCAAGATATACTGAAAATTGCATCTAGACATATAGTATGCCCTGAAAATCCCTTCTCCCACTCCCACCCCTGGGAGGGCTAATATTTAAACCTCAATATTGGTTAGGGTGCTAGTCAAGGACCTACAAGTGTATAAGGTATTGACTAAGACTAAAAGTTATTGTAAAAAGGTCATCTGAGGCCTTATGGCTAATTCTGGACCCAATAATAAAAAATATTAAATTAATATGCTGAGTCAAAATATTACTACAAGTCATATTACCAGACTCCATTCTTGATGTGTAGCTCAGATGAGTGATTATAACAATCACTATCTAGCTTATATTATTTATTTATTTATTGAATTTTGATGACCGGGTAGGCCCACTGAGCCCTGCAAGTCCTTTTTTCAAGGGCGACCCAAGAGACAGAAACAGTACAATACAATCAGGTAGTACAGGGTGCAGAGAAAGTGGACATGAAATTCAAGGTTACAATAAAGACAATATTTCAATATATTGAACATAAGTGCAACTATTGAGGGAGTTGAGACATGCTTATAATGGACACAGAACTCTAAACAGTCTGTACAACACTTCCTTTGTTTAATATATATACAGGGATTAGCATTTTTTTACTGATTTGCACTTTAGATCTGGGCAAAATCAATATGCAGTGTAAAACATTGATGACAGCATCAAAATGTCCGTGGATGACTGATATGGTAATTCACGTTTTCACGTTCCTGAGTATCACAATATTTTTGTTTATTTAGTTTTTGTTTACCGCTTAGGTGCACTTGCCATATCATTTGCTATTTTCAGGCATGACCAGGAAGGGTACAGTACAATACAGAAAAATATTACAGTACAAATTAGATGTACAGTAGGTGTTGGATACAAAGAAAAAAGTAACATCCAGGATTAGCAGTTTGTTACAATGCCAATGGTAGGCCAGGAACAATACAGCAAATGAAAAGAAAATAAGATGGTCACACCATTAATGTAAGGGAGAAAATTACAATGACAACAGTAATGCAGCAAATAAAAGTGCAATTACAGTCAAAGAATGGATAAGTTTGTTCAATAATTCAGTACTGTGGAAAACAGGCTTCTGTTCAAGGAAGGTCCACTGAGCTACAGGCACCTCCGGCCCTGCAGTGTTGGGGGCTCTTATAATAATTGTGTTGATACAGTAAGTGGCACTTCAGATTATGTGTAAGGCAAAGTGTGCCTCCTTACAAGTGATAGCATGTTTTTTTTGTCACTGTTGTTGGTCATGGGTGGTTATAAGTCAAGGGAATATATATAGAAATTGTGCAAGAATGGGTTGCAGTATAGCAGATGGATTATGTTATTTAAAAAAAAAGATGAATCATTATCTACTTACAGCACATTAACCTGGGTGAAGAGTACATACTGTATGATGTTATCTTTATAGCAACTAAGTTGTAAAGAGACCATGTGGAAAATAATATTGAATGAATGGAAGGCTGCTATTTATTTGACCAGTGTAGTGTGGAGGTCTACTAAGATGCTGATGTTTATGTTTAATGTGAATAACTAGCATATTTATTGAATGAGGTTGCTCCTCCCCCCAGGAGGCAGTATATTGCAGAGGTTTAGGGCTCTGAGCTGCAAACCTGGAGACCTGGGTTTGAATCCCACAGCCCCCACTTGCATACTGTGTGGCCCTAAGCAAGTCACTTAACTTCCTTGTGCTCCAGGTTGCACCTGGAAACAATCTTCAGCTTAGTGTGCCTTGACTGGTTAAACAATTTCCCCCTTTTCTTTCCTTTCCCCATTTATGAAATCAATAAGTTGTGGCTGTGATCCTCTTTCACAAAGCCTCTTTCATTTGATCTGATGCACAGACATGACCTGCTATGCCCATTCATCACTACCTGCCTCAATTGTAGGGTGCTGAAGTTCAATATACATGAAGGCATATTGGCTGCAGTTACTGTATATTGTCAAACACTGATTTGGATGGCCACTCAGAATGGAACAATCACATGATGTCATTTGTCAGATACTTGTTACCTACATATTAGCTTTTCTGACATGGCAGTTCTGTGTTTGCCTTCACAAGTTTGATTTCAGCATGGCTATATGGCTACCTTTTGCTATGAACATGCTGAGGGGTTGCTTTGTGAACAGTAGACTCCCTTCTTATTGTAAAATGTCCATAATTTGCATACATGGAGATCATTTTGTATGCTTCTGTTCTCATACTGTGTTACACACATGGTGTGTGTGTGTGTGTGTCCCCGACTTGAAAGATGCAGGCATTGTATCCTAAAGAGTGAGGGAGTGATCTGTAAATGAATTTGCTTCATCCAGCATACTGAGACCAAGTTTTGATACCCATGGCCTCCACATTTACCAATGACATACACTTTCATCATGTGTGACAATGAGCAACTAATTTACCATCTCCATTGATCATGTGTCACCTAGAAATATAATTCCTTATGCTGAGTGTTAAGTGCACAAATGTCACCAGTCCACATACACCATGAATAATCACAAAGGGTGACATACAGTACACTGGTTTAAAATAAATTATTCAGTACTTTGTGCATGAAAGCATCAGCTGGAATGCACTGGTGCTGATGAAGCATCATGCTGTGGATGTGAAGTGCTGGCGCATTAGTGTTGAGGCTTTCATTTATCAAAATGCAAAGTATAATAGAATTTTTTTTTCAAGTGACTGTAGGTGACTGTACAGTATGTTTAGCTGCATGGATTATGATGCACTTTTGGTCATGCTTCATTGATGTTTTGGCAGGTACTGTACCTGCCTTAGAATTCTGAGTGTTTTTGCTACCATGTTAGTCTGTGCGTACTGGAACTGATAGAGGTAGTCAGAATTTTAATAAAAAATTATGTAATTATCTTGATGCACCATACTGTACACGTTGGTGGAAGACAATGCATTCAAATGGTTTTAATCCCTTTCATAGGTAAACTTAATGGTGTTTGTATGTACAACTGAGTGGCACAGTACAGTAACACTTGTACAAAATACAACAGCATCAGAATGGAAAACAACACTCTAAAGTAATACTTGCAAAGGTGTGTAATTCTGAAGAATGTATGAAGTATATAAGAAGGATGACTGTGTGTAAATCTGTAGGTCAGCAATAACAGATTAGGCAGCCAATACAATCAGGCAGAGTCACAGTTAATTCAAGGACCCACAAGTCTTACGCAGCAAATGCAAAAAAAAATGACATGACATACAGCAGCACCTCCAGTATAAATGAACTACAAATTCCTCAATCCAGTAGAAAGGGCTCTAAAACCATGCAAAAAATGAAATATTGTATGTACAGAATTATTGTGTGTGTGTGTGTGTGTGGGGAGGGCTCTGAGGCTGGCAGCACAAACAAAAACAACCTGCAGACTAGATAGTGAATACTCATATACTGTATGTCAAAAGCCTCAAAGTAATATAGCAAACAATGAATACAAACTTAAATTAAAAATTAATTAGAAGCAATGCGTTGTGGTACAAAACGTCTGTGGGATAGCACAACATAGCCTATAAGTTGGGCAGGAAATGCAGTGATCTCTCCACCTTTTAAAATCCACATCAAAGTGACATCCATGAAAAGTAAGTCAAGAATAACAGTTAAAAGCATGGAGAAAAACGGTACTTCTAAAATCAGAAAAACAAGAAGCACAGAAGAGAACCCAGCAGTTTTTGTGGGGAAATTGATAATGTGTGTGATGGCTTTTCACATGTGTGATTTAAAAAACATAGATGAAGAGCTCATGCAGGGTCTTTGTGGTACATGCAGGAGCTAAAAAAGTACCATAGCTCAGAGGGAGTATTGGAGCACAGGGTAAAAATTCTGGAATGTTTGTAAAAAACAGCCTTGGTTACAAGAAAGTCATAAATAGAATAAGTCCACACAGAACTTTGCACACATTACTTTATTACATAATATATTATTGATAAAAATGTAGCAGCATATACAATGGAAAACGTTTAGCATTTTGCAACACTAAAGTGCTTTATTCAGATGAAAGTATACACTGCATAGACAGAAAAAGTGCTTATATACTAACATACTGTAGATATGGAAATTGTGCAAGAATGGGTTGCGGTATAGAGGATAGATTATATTATTTAAGATGAAATGAATCATTATGCACTTACACTTTTACAAGGATCAAACTAGAAAGAGACCTTGCAGAAAATAATATTGAATAACAGGAAGACTGTTTAAATGCACAAACGTTAGCAGTCAGCACACTCCTCGAATAATCACAAAGGGTGACATACACTGATTTGAAATAAATTATTCAGAACTTTGTAAATGAAAGCATCAGCTGAAATGCACTGGTGCTGATGAAGAATCATGCTATGGATGCAAAGAGCTGGTGCATTAGTGTTGAGGCATTCATTTATCAAAATGCAAAATATAATAGAATTTTTTTTCAAGTGAGCGTAGGTGACTGTACAGTATGTTTATCTTCATGGAGTATGATGCTCTTTTTGGTCATGCTTCATTCATGTTTTGGCAGGCACTATACCTGCCTTAGAATTCTAAATGCCTCTGCTACCATGTTAGTCTGTGCCTACTGGAACTGACACAGGGAGTCAGAATAAAAAAGAAAATAATGTATTTAACTTGATGCACCACACTGTACACACTGGTGGAAGACTATGCGTCCAAATGCCTTTTGATCCCTTTCATAGTTAAACTTAATGGCATTTGTATGTACAACTAAGTGGTACAATAATACATGTACAAAATACACAGCATAAAAATGGAAAACAACTGTGTAAATTAATACTTGCAAATGTTTGCAATAGAATGTATGAAGTATATAAGAAGGGTGACTTTGTGTAAATATGTAGGTTAGCAACAACAGATTAGGCAGCCAATACAATTAGGCAGTCACAGTTAATTCAAGGACCTTCATGTCTTACGCGGCAAATGCAAAAAATAAAAATAAACAAATGACATGACTCAGAGCAGCACCCCCAATATAAAAATTCCTTAATTCAGTAGAAAGGTCTCCAGAACCATGCAAAAATTGTATGTATAGAAATATTCTGTGTCATGTGTGTTGGGGTGAAGCTGGCAGCAAGAACAACAAAAACAACCGAAGACTAGATAGCAGATACAAATCAATATAGCAAATAATGAATGCAAACTAAATTAGAAATCAATTAGAAGCAATGTGTTGAGGTACAAAATGTCTGAGGGATGGCACAACACAACCTCTAAGTTGGGCAGGAAATGCAGCGATCTCACCACCTTTTAAAATCCACATCTAAGTGACATCCATGAAAAGTAAATCAAGAATGACAGTTAAATGAATGTAGAAAAAAACGGTACTTGTAAACTAAGAGAAACAAAAAGCACAACTGAGAATCCAGTAGTTTCTTTGGGGAAATTGACAGTCTGACTGGTGGCTTTTCACATGTGTGCTTTAAAAAAAATAGATGAACAGCTCATGCAGGGTCTCTGAGGTACATTCAGGAATGGTTATGCAATTAATTTGTACACCGTCATGCCATATCCCGAGTACTGTATATAGTATCTTATCAAAGCGCTGCACTAGTTGGTGCCAACACAAAATTAATGTGGTGTTGGACTACATAACAGTGTGTGACAGTGACAGCATAATGAACTTTGGGTATAAATATAGATGTCTATTTGTTTTTTTAAGCTAGGATGTTGGATTTTTTTTTTGTGCAGGTGTAGAACTATGCCTGGTTACACAATGGAACTCATCTTTTGGTTCTAGCAAACATTTGATTGGATCAGTTATAAGGGAGAAGGAGAGGGAGAAGTAAGGAATGTTTTACTAATAATTTATCAGTTGGATTGGAGGATTTGCTAGGCTCTCTGTCAGGATAGAGGGAGGGAGCTGGGTAGTACTTAAATGTAACTTTTAAGAGGTCCTCATTCTTGATGCTGTCAAAAGCATTGCTTGGGGACAGTTTCATTTGTTTTTTACAGGACAGCAAGAGAACGGGGGGTGGTGGAGGGACTTGGAAGAAGAAGATGACCATGGGGACACCTGCTGGAGTCTTGAAACACACATGGGCAGATTACCTGGAAACAGCACCACGTGACACATTTAAAATGCCAACATATGGAAATCAATTAATTCAGGACTCACATACCACAAACACATAGTTAGCACCAGACTGATGCAGTAATGAGGCATACCTCGTTACCACCCTCAGCAATGCATCTACCAAGATAGATCGGGTTACCAAGGATACTTTTCCATAATTACCAATGTATATCTCTATACTTAATGGTGGGGTGGGAGTGCAGGGCCCAGAGGGACTGAACTCCCATTCTGGGCCCTGCGCTCCCATCTATTGGCCCTGCACTCCCACCTATGGATGCCATTTTGCAAATCTGGGAGCACAGGGTGCTACTGCAGTATGTCTTTATACTTATGGCTTAGTAGGAGTGCAGGACCCAGAGTGTTTGCACTCCCACCTATGGATCCAATTATGCAAAACTGGGAGCATAGGATATGGGTAACATTACACTTTCTCACAAAGAAGGGGAATTCATTGCAAAAAAACTCTATTAATGCATCAGTTAGGGTTGTCATTACAGAGACAAAAATGTGAACATTTATGATAGGATTACCAACCCTAACCCCCACCCCCCACTCCCACCCTCCACACACACCAACAGGTATCAGGGTGTGCCTTGTGTCATCGTACCTAACTCTCACCCCATTCTCCTATACTGTATGATCTCAGTTTCCTTGCACATGGAATGTGGTGAGAGTTAGGTCCAAAGACCCCAGAGCACACCTCAATGCCTGTTGATGTGTGGAAGGTGGGTGTGGGGGGTGGGGGTGGTAAGGTTGATAACCCTAATATCTAATTTTCAAACTTTTGTTGCTGTAATGACAACCTTAACTGATGCATTAATGGAGTTTTTGGTTTTTTTTGCAATAAATATATATGTATGTATATATATATATATTCTTTGCAAAAAAACTACATTAATGCATTAGTTAGGGTTGAGGCCAAAGTGACAAAAGTAGGGAAATATGATGTTATGGTCTCCAACCCTAAAACCCCTACACCACCCCTGAAGTGAATGAGGGTTGGAGTCTTCCTTGGGTTTGTCAACCCAAATTCTTACCCCATTGCAATAACAGAAAAGCCAAGATGCAATGGTGATAAGTGTGTATGTTTCATGAGTGCATACAATGGGGTTAGAGTTAGGATTGACAAGCCTAAGGAAGACTCCACCCCTCATTCACTTCAGGAGTGGGGCAGAGGTTTTAGGGTTGGAAACCCTAATGTCAGATTTCCCTACTTTTGTTGCATTAGCCTCAACCCTTACTAATGCATTAGCATATTTTTTTGCAAAGAATGTCCTTACTTTTTTTAGATAGCGTAATCATAACCTATTTTAATGTGGGAGTGCAGGGCACTCCAGGCCCTTTACTCCCACACATCTATAGTTTTTGAGATACAGTAATCGTATCCCTTTTTGCCTGTGGGAGCACAAGCTATGGAAGGGCCATGTACTTCCATTTATAGGACAACTGTGAACAGATTGTCAGCATAGCCATCTTATTACCCCACCTCATGTGCCTGATACAGAAAATTTTTGAATCCCTGCAAACTGTAATTCCACATAACTGCAATGCCTTTCCATGCCACAGGTGTGAAAACACATTTTGGCCATGTTTTGAAAAATGACAGCTGTGACATACATGAGGTGGGGTAATGAGAAGGTAATGTTGAAAATTTGGAGTCAAAATATAAAACATCTCCAGTGTTACGAGCATGAGTAGCAACATTTCACACAAACTAGCATAACTTTGTAATTTTTACATATTTTGACTGCAGATTTTCAACATAACCTTCTTATGCCCCAATCTCATGAACTAGGGCAGGAAAGTTTTTCAAATCCTGCCCAAAAGATGAATTCACCAACCAACTGCAAAATCACCTTTTGGGCAGGAGTTGCAGAATGACAGTCATATTGTTCATGAGATAGGATCCCGAAAAGGTCATGTTGAAAATTTGGTGCTAAAATGTCAAGAAATGGCTGAGTTATGTACTAGAGTTGAAAATCCCATTGAAATACATTGAACTGCATCAACCTTACTTTTTCATATTGCAGTCACTGGTGTGTCTTCTATCGCAGAGTGGATCTCAAACCTGGGGCCTGTTTGGGTGAGCGAGGTGTGTGTGTGTGTGTGTGTGTGTGTGTGTGTGGTTGCACTTGGGGAGTGGGGTGGTGCAGAGGGAAGTGGGGGGGCCTGATTGGCTAAGGCCAATTTTCTTTCCAGGTATAAAAATGCATTGAGTTGGATGTTTCTATTTTTTTAACATTGAGCAAGTAATGTAAGTGTGTGGGGGTTCCACCTGACTCCAGGGAATGATAAAGCAACAAGGAGATCATGATCACAAGGTGGGGGGTGTCACTAGACACCAGGGATATATAAATAAAACTAATGGGATCATGACTGGAGGGTAGGGGTGCCACTAGACACCAGGGAACTATAAGTATGGAGATCATGATTGGAGAGTAAAGGGGTGCCACTAGACACCAGAGAGTATTATAGAAGTTTTCAGGGCACTTATGTCTTTGGGAGTGAGAATCATATCACCATCACTGGCTTATGTAAGGATTGTTCAATCCAAAAATAACCATTTGAACAGTAAAGTTCAAACTGTAGAGAACTTGGTTATTTTTGGATCAAACGATCCTTACCTAAGCGAGTGACAAGTGATATGATTCTCGTCGCAAAAAGACACACTTGTACTGAAAGTTGATAAATTATAATACAAATATTCTACTAAACATGTGGACAAGACCTAAATACAGATCTTGTTTATTCTCTCAGTAGTCATATTTCCTTAGAAATCAAGTTTTAAAATGGGGGAAAAAACAAGATGGTGGACAGCACAAACAGTATTTCTCAGAGCAGGGACAGTAAATCCTTCACTATTAACAGTTTAACCGGTGTTCATTTACCTGTCTGTCTAGCCACTATTACAAAAAACATTAACATTCAAAAATGGTGAGATATCTTTTCACCAAACAACCCAAAGGCACACACTTGGCACAGACCCCATCATCCCTGAAAATGTCAGGAAAAAATTTCATTTTGTCTGGGCTGTGGATGAGAGCAAAAAAAAAGAGATTACTTATAGGAAAAAAGTGGCAACATTCCACTGTTTTACCACTCCATATTTTAAAAACCATACAAGATGGCATCACAAACCTTCCATGTTTTGATACACTGGCAGAATGACCATGCATGCCAAATATTGTGCTATTTTGTCAAAGAATGCTAAAGTTATAAAGGTGCAAAATTTAGCATTTAACATAGAACTCCTGGTACAACCCTCACTATAGGGGCATTACTGTGCCCTTATAATAGTGGCAAAGTAGCGCCACTATACTATGTTAAACATCACATTTTGCACTTTAATATCTTCACAGCAATGCAACAGATTTGCACGACATGTTGCATATGTGGTCCTGTGGGGGTAGATCTCTTGATGTGCCAAATTTCATTGCAGTCAGATCTGCACTTTCTGAGAGGCAGATAGTGAAAAAATGTAAAAAAAAAAATCACTGTTTTTTGCTGTTTTATTTGTCATCACCTTGTGCCCAGATTGTTCAATATTTTGTTCTGAAATTTTCAGGGTAGAAAGGGCTTGGCCCCCAGATATGCCTTTCATTGGTTTGGTGAAAAAAAAATATTAATTTGTTCAAAAGTTACTAAATATTTTTACATTTTGATTCTGACCATGCTCAGTACAGTCTTTTGGATAGGAGCTTTGGAACAAAAAAAGTAATTTTGTCCTTACAAAAAAGGATCCTTTTTTGTATGGGGACAATCCTTTTTTTTGTGGGGAAAAAATCATTTTTCATATGGCTGCCATCTTGTTTCTGTATAACAAAAATTTTCAAAACCCACAAAAATGACATCCTGCAGAGACAACAACACATGTCACTTGGTCATTAGGTAGATTCTGCACTTAACTGTTGAAAAAATCACCCTCAAGTGTGTTTTTTTTTTTACATCTTTACAACCTTTTTAATAACTCTCTTCCACTTTCTTTCATATAGCAAAACAAGAAAATAATTTGGCCATACAAAAAAGGATCCCTTCAAATGATAAAAGAATTGGAACTTCATTTTTTTTCTGATCTTTTTCCATGTGAAGGGATCCTTTTTCATATGAATGAAAAAAAGCTTACGAAAGGATCCCGTCATACTAAAAAAAGAATTGAAAATAAAAAATTGAGTCCCAATTCTTTTTTCTTATGAAGGGATCCTTTTTTGTTTACTTTTTTCATTCACATGAAAAAGATCCCTTCATATAAAAAATATTTTAGAGTTAGTTTCTTTTTCCAGTTTCTTTTTTTGTGTGAAGGGTTCCTTTTTCATATGCTTTTTTCATTCATAAAAAAAGGGTACCATTATACTAAAAAATAATTTTGACACCTAGAGTGAGAATATCATGACACCTGATTTGCAAAGATGCAGGAGAGGTCAAACCATAATATTTTTTTCTGTTGCTGCCTGCAGGGAAGGGGGTGGGATGTTAGGGCTGGAAAGGTTAATGCTGAATTTTTCTACTTTTGTTGGTCTAGCCCTATCTAATGCATTAACAATATTTTTTGTAATTAGTATATTATAGTGACACAGTAGCACCACTATAGTTAGGGTTGAACTGAGGATTTTATTTCAAATCCAGAATTTTGCACTTTAATAACTTTGCAATCATTCAATGGATTTATATGAAATATTGCATATGTGGTCTTGTGAGGTAGATAGTTGGATGTGCTGAGTTTTGTTCCGGTTGGACCTGTGGTTTCTGAGATGGTAATAGTGACATAAAGTGAATTTTGTTTAGTTTTTTCCCATTGGCTTGAAAGGGATTTCCTCGAATCTAGCTCTTGCCCAGATCCTTTGTAATTTTGGTCTGACATTTTCAGGGTAGAAGGGATCTGGGCCACAGATGTGTCTTTTGCTGGTTTGGTGAAAAAAATATTAATCCATTGCAAAATTATTTATTCTTAAAATTTTAATACAATAGTTCTGAGCATGCTCAGTAAGCACTTCAAAATAGCTGTGTGAAACGAAATAAGAATCTTTTTTTCTTTTCTGATGTCATCCTTTTTCATGAGTGAAAAATTCTGTTTTGTTTGGGTGCCTTCTTGTTTTCCATTTTTCCAAAAATGTCTAATTTGAAAAGCTGTGAATATGTTATTATGGTGAGGCAGCAAGACATGTACCTTACTTATCTAGACCCCCTTAGGTAAACACTTCACACCTTCAGAATGCAGGCTTTAGTTTACCCCATTATTAAGGCACCAAAACCACAATTCACCACCCCCTTCCTGAGGTCTGCCCCCACCAAGATTTAGAATCCTAAGTAAGGGGGGTGCTCGGGGTGCAGCCTCCCACATAAAAAGCAATCACTGAAATTGCTGATTGGCACCCTCATGACAGGCGCACTACTGCTGGTGCATTCCGAAGGTAGAACCTTAGGTAGATGGTGTAGTTTACTGTTCCAGAATGACCTTAAAATGTCTTTTTTTGACATAGTAAATCTTTTTTGTATTGCAAAAAGGATCTTCTTTGTTATTCATGATATTATAAAAGATGGTGTTTTGTATCAAGTGATAGAAAAAAAAGATTGATTGTGTTAAAAGAAAATATATTTTTAAGAGATAGTGGACCTGATAAGCAAATAAAACTGTCAGGAGGCTTGTTTACTGTAATTATCAACCTGTAAGCAACTTCCTTAAGTCCCTTAGTGATAATGCATTTATGATTTTTTGTTTTCAGTTTTGTCAAATTTATGTTTACTCATTGTCTGCTGTCATTCTTGACTGATAGAACTGGAAGTGATGCTGTGGGAGGAATGGCTCATACCTGCAATCATTCAGATCGTGCAGTCTGCCTTTGTTTTAATTAAATACAATAATAAATGACAATATATTACATGAGTGCGACTGTCTTATTTTTAACCTTTTTTAAAGTGCAGTACTGTAGATACTCTTCACATCAATGCCTGCTATGCCTATCGAAGTGAGAGGAGGAAGAAGAGGTGTACACTAGAGTGTTATTAGAAGAAATGACAGGTATGGTCGGCAGGCTAATTGAATTGAATGTGGGTAAGTTGGCATGGAGTGAGGACAGACTCTAACATTACGGATTGCTGAATGCCTGGCTGTCAGCCTGTATCCCACATCACACAGCATGCCTGTCAATACAGTCAATAGAGAGTTAAACTGTAGCAGGGGTCATTATTTTCATATGGCTTTGCCATCGCAATTGCCATTTCTTCAAATAGCACTGTTTATCTTGTACTCTACATCTCAGATCAACAGGTATAGCTGGCATCGATATGAGGATATGGCTCTGTCTACCCTATGCACTTTAAAAAAGGTATACAAAACAATCATGTATACTTTAGTGGCATTTATTTCAATTTCTGATCAGTTTCCTTTTAATATGGGTGACACAACACTAAAACTTTGCTGATAAAAGCCATGCTTTGCATTATGTGGTGTAAAGTGCAGTATGCTGAACTGAGTGTGCTTGTTTTTGAACATTTCTAAATGGCAGCTTGTCATGCTTGCTCTGTGTTATCATGTAGTTCAATGTTTTAAATTTAAACTGTCAGTGTTCAGTTTCTTTTAACTTTTGCACTTGGATAATTGTGTTTGATTAGACCCATGTATCACAACACAACAAGACACAAATGACAGCAAGTTTATTTACAACTCAAAAACTAGAAAAAAAGAGAACCAAACACTACCAGTCTAAACTACTGAAACACATCAAAACACAGAGCAGGCATGGGAACTGCTATTTAGAAATAACAACAAGTATGTTAAGTTCAGAACATTTCACACCACATAATACAATGAGCAGATTTTATCACTAGAGTTGCATGGCACCCCTCCACCCTCCAATTCTTTCTGTTGTTGATTTAACCTGTAAATAAAGAAAATGGTCCATTGATGTCCTTTTCTAATTTTTTGTTAACCTATACCAAAAAAATTTCCTTGCCCATCTGCCAACCCCCCCACCTAGATCTCCCACTCAGCACCCACCACCCTGTGCCCTCCTCACACTGCACATATACCCTCAATCACCTGAACAGGTTACAGGAGGAAGATCCACTCTTCAACTGATGATACGTCTTGCTGCTGTAACCGCTGACTGCAATATGAGAAACAAAGGTAAATGTGGTTCAATATATTTCAATAGGGTTTTCAACGTTGTGCCACAACTTTGCCATTTTGCCATATTATGACCTCAAATTTTTAACATGAACTTTTTGAGACCCCACCTCATGAACAATTTGGTGGAATTCCATAAATCTGGCAGGAAAGGTGATTTTGTGTTCACTGGGTGAAATCACCTGTTGGGCAGGATTTGAAAATTTCCACCAACCTTGTTCATTAGGCAGGATCATAAGAAGGCAATGTTAACATTTTGGGGGCAAAATATGTAAAAATGATAAAGTTAAGCACATACGTTGAAATATTGCTATACTCCCCTGTAACTTCAGCAATTTTAAATACTTTGACTCAGACTTTTCAACATAACCATCTTTTTACACTACCTCATAAATGTGACAGCTGTCATTTTTTAAACCTTGCCAAAACTGTGTTTTCACACCTCTGGCTCACATTGGGGTTGCAGTGGCACAGAATCACATTTTGACACTATTGAAAGCAGGAGCAAGAGAAGGTCAAAACCCATGATAGCTCCTATTAGTTGGGATAATAGTATAGCTCTCCTCCATTTTTATGTCGTTATCAAGCCTTTTCTTAAAGATGTCTATTTTTACTGAGTACTAATTCCTCTGGGAGGTTATTCCACAGATTAATCACTCTCTCAGTAAAATAGTGCTTCCTCCCATTGCTCCTAAACTTTGTTCCTTTCACCTGTAGCGGGTGTCCTCTTGTCTTAATCTTTGTTGTCTTAAGTGTAAAGTTGATGTCTTTTGCTAGATTAGCATCATTAATAATATCAAAAAATAGTAAGAGATCACCCATTTTCCTTTGTTGTTCCAGTGAGAACAGATCTAGGTTATTCAGTCTTTCATTATATGGTAATTCCTTAACCTCAGTCATGATTTTGGTAATAATGTGCTGTACTCTCTCTATGCTATATACATCTGATTTTTTATTGGGATCTCTTATTGCACTACAGTAATCTAATTGTGGTCTAACATAGGATCTATAGAGGGGGGAGTAATACTTCTGCCTTCCTGCTTCTAATGTTTCTTTTGATGTTGTGAGAGATCCTATTAGCTTTACTGATGACACTGGTACATTGGGAGCTACAGTCAAATTTTGTGTCAACAATGACACCAAGATCTTTATCACAGTTTGTTTCCTGTATAACTGCATTACTTAGGAACTATGTAGCTTTGTTCATTTTTCCCCATGTGCAGGACTGGGCATTTATCTGTATTGAATACCATGCCCCATCTAAAGGCCCATCTGATAATACTATCCAGATCTTGTTGAATTGACTCTGTTTCTTCTTTTGTCCTACATCTGCCTCCAAGTTTTGTATCATCTGCATATTTTGTAATTTTATTCTGTAGTCCATTTCCTAGATCTGCTATAAACAGATGGAAGAAGTCCTGGTCCAGTATCGAGCCCTATGGGACCCCACTAGTCACCTTTTCCTCTGACAAGAGAAATCCATTAATAGACACTAACTGCTTCCTGTCAATCAGCTAATTATGTATCCATCTTAATATGTGTTCAGCAATATGCAGATAACTCAACTTGTTTATGATAGACCAGTGTGACACCTTATCAGATGCTCTACTGAAGTCTAGCAACACCGTGTCAGCTGGTTTTCCTTCATCTAGAATTCTTTTAATGGTGTCATAGAAACACACAAGGTTGGTTACATAAGATCTGCCTGCAGTAAAACCGAGCTGATATTAATCAATATTATTAGTAGTTTCAATATGGTCGATGAGTCTGTCCTTGATTATGGATTCAAAAATCTTGCCTGGCACTGAGGTCAGACTTATCAGTCTGTAAATTTGTTTGTTCTGTTTTTTTTCCCTTTTTATGTTGCCTTGTGTGCATTCTCAAGCAGCATCTTGCGGTAGTAGCACATTCAGAGGTGTGTCAGTGTTGTGATGAATGCAGGGGATGCTTTTGTCAGTGCATCCCTCAGCCACCAACCACCAAGCATGCTGTCAATGACAGCAGTTTCAGAGAGAGCCATGAAGTTGAAAGAAATCTGCTGCTGCAATCAGAGACAGGCTTGTCATTGCAGTGACAGATGACATGCCTCCATTACGTGCCATTCCTAGTGAAACATTTCAATAAATATGACTGCTTCTGCAATCCACCTCACAATCCCCACAAAACCAATATTGGGGTGCCCAATCCCCGTGTTGGCATGTCCCCCCCACCACCATTATGTAGCACACCGTAACATGGCAGCTTCTGCTACCCACCCACACACACCCAAAAAGCCGACATTGGGGTGCCCAATCCCCATGTCAGCACCCCCCCTTAGTGTGTCTTTCCTGGTTAAACAGTTTCCCCTTTCCTTTCTGACACCGGGATGCCCACTCTCAGTGTTGGATGCACCTCCCAATCCATTAATATGGCTTGCCGACATTGGGGTGCCCAATCCCCATGTTGGCATTCCCCCAAATTGTAGCATACTGGGAGCCCACCGCAGTGTGCCTATTTTTTGTTTTGTGTGTAACCTGTGTAAAGAAAACCTTCCCTAGCTGTCTTTTTTCCCACATGCAAACAAGAAAACAGTCCACTGTTCTTTTCCTTGTCATTCACCCATCCCCATTCCCACCCTCCCTCTGTGCACCCACATCCCGCACCTCCCCTCACCCATACTTGCACTCCGTAGATTGGGAGCTGTGATCTTCTCTGAACTGAGACATGTCTGCACTGTTCAAAGCCAAACTGTGAACTGAAGAAATGACTATAAGCTTTATAATAGGGGTTTTAACTTAGGTTGATATCTCAGTCGTTTTTTTTTTTTATTTAAATGTTCAACATGGGGCTCTTGGCACCCCACCTTGGAACAAATCACTGTCATTTAGTTTCTCTACCCTGAAATCACCTTTCAGGACAGATTAATAAAATGATAGTGCCACTGTTCATTAGAGGAGATTCCAAAAAGCCCATGTTGCAAATTTGGTGAAGAAATTCAAAAAAATGACTGCATTACGAGCATGCATTGTGCAGTTTCTACACACGCTCATAACTTCACCAATTTTAGTATTTTCTATCCAGACTTTCAACATTACCATTTCTTCACACTTCCTTATGAACAGTATAGCTGTCATTTTTCACATCCTTCTAAAACATGTTTTCACAAATGTGGCACAAAATGGCACAGTTGCAGTGGAAAATCAACTTTTGGGACAGATTAACAAAATCATAATGCCACAGTTCATGATGAGAGGTTCAAAAATGCCTGTGTTGAAAATTTGGTGAAAAAATTCCAAAAAGTGTTTGCATTACAGTAGTGGGTTGTGCAGTTTCTATGCAAGTTTGTAATTTTGCCAATTTTTCATATTTTCACTCCAGATTTTCAACATTGCCATTTTTTCACATCACCTCATGAACACTACAGTTGTCATTTTTCACATCCTGCCAGAAATGTGTTTTCACACCTGTGGTGCCAGATGGCACAGTCACTGTGCAACTCCAACTTTCGGGATTGAGTAACAAAGTGATAGTGCCACTGTTCATGAGGTGGGATCACAAAAAGTCAATTTTGAAAATTTGAAGTGAAAATACCAACAAACAGCCAGGGCATTAGGGTTTCAAACCATAACGCCTTACTCTGTAGAGATTGACAGGCATCAGGATGTGACTTGGGATCATCGGGCGTAATGCTCACACCATTCCACCCCTACCCTGCAGCCAGTGAAAGGCATTGAGATGTGTCTTGGGGTCTACAGCCCCAATGTTCACCCCATTCTCCTATACCACACCCATCTCAGTGTATTTCCTTATGAAATGGGGTGAGCATAAGGCCCGCAGACAAGGCACACCATGACACCTGTCAGTGTCTGCAGGGTAGGGTGAGGTGAAATGGCATGAGCGTTATGTCTGATGAGCCAAAGTCACACCCCAATGCCTGTCAGTCTCTGTAGGGTGGATGTTGGGTTGGTGTCAGTTCAGTACTTCACTGTCATTCCTGTTATGCATCTCTCTAACTCCTGCACTACCAATACCAATGCCAGCAAGCCAACATTCAGCATTGACAAATGCTTGTTAAAAATAGGGGTTATCTTTCCAATTTTCCACTCATCTGGCACCACTGCAGTGTTTATTAATTTACTAAACAATATTTCCAAGGGTATAGTGATTGTTTCTTTAGTTAATATCAACATTTGAGGTGTAATTCCATCCACTCCCAGTAAACTAATTTTTTTATGTTTTGTGATCTTTCCAATAATTTCTTCCCTTTCACAGAACTTAATCAGTGTCAATTGTGTATTGTTTATATGTATTGATCTTGGTTCAGAGTATACAGAACAAAAATAATCATTAAAATATTTGCTATGGTGATAAGGTCTGTGATAGTGCTATTATTTTCCATGAATGTTACACATTTGTTATTTTCCTTTAATGAATTTATATACAGTAACTGTTAAATTACTTACTGTTTCCCTTACTGGCTCTGTTGGCTAAATTTATTTCAAGTCTTTTCTTGGATTTTTTTATGCCATTTTTACATAACTTTTGGACAGACTTGAACTTCTACCAGTTATCCTGTGTGTTTGATTTTTTTATAAATAGCATACTGTTTGTTTTTCTGCTTTATTAGTTTGATGATTTTTTTGTTTAATCATTTTGGTTTTATTCCCTATCTGTTATACATTTTTATACATGTTATATGTTTATTACAAATGTTTATTATAGATGTTTTGAATAAGTCCCAGCATTCTTGCCCAGATTTTCCAAGGAACATATGTTCCCAGTCTATATTGGCTATGTCAGTGTTGATTTTATCCACTTTTGCTGTTCGATATAAGTATATTTCAGTACAATCCTTCGTTGTTTGCACTGCTCACTGAGTTGTAAAGTATACTATTTGGTGATCACTGTTTCCTGAAGGTGAAGCAGATACACAATCTGTTATTTCAGTATTTTCAGTGCTTATCACTAGATCCAAAATACTGTTCTCCCTTGTTGGGGCATTGACATGCTGAATCAGGTTTTGCTCTTTAAAATGTCTCAAAAATACTTTGCCCATTGTATTACCAACTGTTCCTTTCTCCCATTTTATATTATTAAAGTTGAAATTGCCTACCCAGTTTATGTCTTCTATTTCTGAAACCTTTATGCTTTCTTCAATGATTGCATCTAGTACTTCTTGTTCTGTACTAGGTGGGAGGTAGCACAAACCTATGACTAGAGCCTTAGTTTGGTTCTGTTTTACTTGATTCCATGTTGATTCCGTGTTGACAGAGTGTGTTTTTACTTTGGGTGTTATATCTACTACTTGTAATTCACTTAGTGTATAAATGGCAATGCCCCCACCCTTTTTGTGATCCATCTAAGCCATTAGTTCTCAAACATTGTCACAGTGAGCCTCCCCCAAAGCCAAGGAAAAGATCTTGAGCCTCACCCAAATACTGAAATAGTCTTGGGCCTCACCAAAGTAAAATAGCATACTTTGCACAGTACATCAAGAATAAAGTGAAACCCCTGTGAGTAGTTGACTTTCATTTTATTTAGCTTATTGTACCCTCCTCCCCACACACACATACACACACTTTTAACCCCTTTCCCCAGGGCAGCCTACTTGCTCCAATTTTTTTTTTACTCTTCAGCCATTGTTACCCCATGATACAGTACTTCATGGGTAAGACTGCATTATTTGACTTTCCCCTCTATCTGGAATAATCTTCCTATCCAGCTCTGCCTCTATGGGGGGCAGGCATCCTTCTCTTAAAGATCAAATGTCAGTGTTTAACAGATTTTCAATAAACACAGGAATTTAAGTCCTAGTGTCATGATTTGTGTTTCCTGAAAATATCATGCTGTTTAGTTTTGTGGTTTTCTTTAAATCAGAATCTGTTAATGGGCTCTGCAGTAACTAAAAACAGTGAAGAACAGTGAAGATGTTCTTGTTCCTATTAGTGAGTGATGCCATCACTCCTGCCCAGCCTGTTGCTGCAGCAATGAAGTCCTTAATGTCCTGTAGTAGCTGGTGCACTTCCCTGTCAGAGTAATCTGTAGGGCTAATTGGCTTTACTCCAAGTGTACTAGTAACCCACCTGATTTGTGTTTTGATAGATTAGATTACAATCTATTATTCTGTTCTCATAAACAGTTGTTTTTTTCTGTTTCAGTGGGTAACTGAAGTGGTATGTCTATATCACAGCTAAGTTATGTCACATAAAAACTCTGCATTGTTATTTGCCTATATAAATAATCCAGGACTGTTTAATGGATATAAAATAAACCTAAAGTTTAATTCCTAGAAGTAGTGTGTCCTTGATGTAACTTCCATAATATATTCATGTGAGAACAGCATTGTTATGTCAAATTAACAACCAGGTGTCTGCCACGCTTTGCTGTTTCAGGAACCTGTACCGTATGAACTCTCAAAATTCATTTTTCTGAGGGATTCTGTGTGGAAATACATCATGTATGTGTGTAACTAGACATACTGTATGTCATCCTGATGCCCCTGTCTCCCGCTCCTCAGTTGAGGCTACTGCACTCTGCTTCCCAGTGCCCCCCCTCCAGTCAGGGCCAATGTCACCTGTTGCTCCCTGTTCCAGTCTCTGCAGACAGGACTACTGTGCTCTGCTAAGCCCTAGAGTCCCAGGGATTCTATTTCCACAGTTTGGGCTGCTGCACCATGCTGCCCAAGGCCACCAAAGGTGGGGCTTTTGCTGCCCCCTTCTACCCATTTCCACTGCTCCCAAATGGGCAGGACTGCTGCATTATGTGCAGTCTGTCTCACAATTAGGGTTGTTGTACCCTGATGCCACCCTTTGTCCTGGCACATGGTCATGGCATCTGCACCATGTTGTCCTCAGTCTCTGCCACCACATCTAAGGCTGCTGCACCCTGCAACCATGTTGACCCATTCAAGGCTGTTGTGGTCTGCTGTGCCTTAGAGTCCCATACCACCACAGGAAGGGATGCTGTGCCCTGCTACCCTCTGACTCCACCCTATAACACAAGAGGAAAGTGTGTTTTTCCTTTTGAGCAGCTTGGGTAGTGTACCAAAGGATCTGACTCTGGTGGCAGGGAGCAGCATGGAGCAAGAACCCTAAATGTGGAATCAAGAGGCTCTATGATGCAACAAGGCACAGTGGGGCATCAGGGTACTGCAGCCCTGACTGAGACAAGGTGCACGTGTTGCCGATTTGGGGCAGTGGATGGTGTAGAAAAGCCCCAGCTTTGGTGGCCTGGGGCAGCATGGTGCAGCAGCCCCAACTGTGCAGGCAGAGGCCCTGGGACTCTAAGGCATAGCAGAGCACAGCAGTCCTCTCTGTGGAGAATGGAACAGGGGACAACAGGTGGCATTGGCTCTGCCTGTGGGGGGGCAGAGGGAAGCATGGTGCAGCAGCCTCAATCAAGGAGCAAGAAAAAGGGGCATCAGGATGACATGCAGCATGTCTAGTTACACACATACATGATGTATTTCCACACAGAATCCCTCAGAGAACTACATTTTGTGAATTCATACAGTACATGTTCCTGAAATAGCAAAGTGTGGCAGACACCTGGTTGTCAGTCTGCCATAACAATATTGTTCTCACATGAACATATGTATGGAGGTTACATCAAGGACACACTGCTTCTATGGCTTAAATTTTGGATTTATTTTATATCTATTAAACAATCCTGGATTTATATAGGCAAATAATGCAGAGTTGTTATGTGACAAAACTCAGCTGTGATACAGACGGAGATGTCTCACAAACATTCATTTATACCACTTCAATTACCCACTGAAACACAAATGACCAACTCTTTATGAGAACAGAATGATAGACTGTAACCTAACCTATTGAAACAGAAATCAGGTGGGTTAGTAGCACACTTGGAGTAAAGACAATTAGCCCTATAGATTACTCTGACTGGGAAGTGCACCAGCTACTACCATGTATGGACTTAAAGTCCACAGACTAAATGTCGCAGTAATTTAGTCGTGGTCAATATACCAAGTGGACAAAAGGTAACGGCACAACTTGTCACTTTGAACGTTGGTTGCTAGACAGAAAGTCGAGGACAGTGAGATCAGGACATGCAACGAAAACAGTAATTTTACTTAAGTAAAAACTAATTCAATGCAGGCTGTCCATACTTAGGCATTATTGTCCTCCCTCTCTTTCAGGGGCAGCCTACTTACTTTTACATCTATGAGACAAAACATTTTCTTAGCACTAAATGATGGTCATTTTTAGAAAATCAGATTTATCTTTGTCACTTAAAAATATTATGTGATACATTTGCTTAATTTAATTTTAGCAACAAGGAAATTTATTTTGCAAGCCAAGATTTTGCAGACAGCAACCTGACCTACTGCCTGGGCATCTCCCATAGACTGGTCTTCAGCATGGCTGGCACGCACATGTTACATAAATAATTGAGGCGCCTGCTGCAGTCCATTGTGAACATGCCTGTAGTTTATTCCAGTTCACAGGTCAGGAGTGGATACACACATCAGAATGAATTAAACAGCAAACTCTTATTACATGTGTATTACTTACAGCTCATACGCATCTCTTCTGAACTGCATGGCTACAAGCGTACCTTGTCTTAGACAAGGGTGACCAGTGTCAGAGGAGCTAATATGCCTTTTATAATTTTCTGGCATTTCGATGGAAAGCTTCTGAAATTACATAGATGCAGTATTACAGAGGCAGCAGCTGAAATGTCACCAGCAGCATTGGCAACATTATGACCATGACCGGGTGTTATGGCAACGAAAACAATTTCACCAAATGGACCACAACATGTTTTCTGCAGCAAAAGAGATGGTGACAAATTGTCCATATGCTACTACTACAGGCAATTAAGGACTTCATTGCTGCAGCAACAGGCTGGGCAGGAGTGATGTCATCACTCACTAATAGGGACAGGAAAATCTTCACTGTTTTCGACTGTTTTCAGTTATTGCAGAGCACATTAACAGACTCTTATTTAAAGAAAACCACAAAACCTAACAGCATGATAGTTTCAGGAAACACTAATGACACAGGGACTTGAATGCCTATGTTTATTGTAAATCTGTAAAACACTGGCATTTGATATTTAAGCAACTTCTCAGTCATCTTTTTGCTCCCTCCTGCTCTTGCTTCTAGTTCCTCTTTGCTTTACCTTTGTATGTTGGTTGTTCTGCCACCAGTCTAATTGGTCAGTTGTAATCTTTCATTGTTAGATTATTGTTACTATTTGTTTGCACTATTATTCATTTTGTATTGCTTTACTGTTCTGCAGTTACTGTCTGAATTATAGTCACTCCCAACCCTTCCTCAGGTACACCTGAAATGAGCCAGTGTGCTTTTCCTCATTACAGATTTGTAAATAATTTACAATTTCACCTATTATTATTATCCTTTTTTCAGTTTGACTCCACACAAAATATCTAAAACTCAAAATTTAAATATGGTTCTTTTTCAGATTTGCTTGAGCCTCCTCTGGAGCAGGTTAAGGCCTCCACAGGAAGGCTGGACTCACCATTTGAGAAACCCTGATCTAATCTATATAAGTCATATCCTGGGATGTCTTTGTTCCAGTTATCCTCCTCCTTCCACCAAGTTTCTATAATCAGAATCAATTTGATGTCCTTTTCCGCAGCCAATAGTGCTTGTAGTTCACTATGTTTGTTGTTAAGACTCCTTGTGATACACAACGTAAATTTCATATTTTTTTGTTTTTGCCTTGTTTCCCTCCTTTCACCCAAGGCTTGGTTTACCTGCACTCATTTGAGAAACTGAGGTTATATTTGTTGTGTTATAAGCTAACGCATTGATGTTGACTTTATTAAGCATTGTGTTTTTGTACAGATTTTTTTTTTCCTTTCTTACCACTACTTTTGTCACAGGGTTTTTGGTGGTTAAGACTGTTTGGTTGAGGTGCTCTATCCTCCCTTACCCTCCTCTCTATGAGTTTAAAGGCACAGTCTCCATATGTGCTTTAAGCAGTCTAGCTAAAATAGAGGATCCATTTTTGTTTAGATGTAAGCCATCCCCAGTGTATAGGTGGTTTTTATTATAAAAATATGCCCATGAATCAATGAACTTAATCTATTCTCTCTCACACCAATTTTTTAGTCTAGAATTAATTCTTATGATTGTGTCATTTTATTTCTAATCCGGCCTTTAGGATAGGGAGGATACTTGACACAAAAACTTCTGCCCTCTTGCTGATATAATTCTTTAACCATATCCAACAACTTCAAACACAGATCCTTCTCATGTTCTTTCCCCACATCATTTGTGGCCACATGGGTTGTGACCATAGGATTTATACCACTGTGTTTAGTGATGTTAGGTGAAACTTTTTTAATATGTTTTATTCTGGCTTCAGGAAGTGAAGACACCATTCTGTTCTGTTTATCATTCTCACATATTCTAGCATCACACTTTTTTATAATGGAGGAAATGGAGTGTAATGAGTTCCAATGCCTGTAGTCTGGGCAACAAGCTCCCTGAGTTGGTGGCCTTGATGGAAGAGGGATGCCTGGATATCGTAGCAGTCACAGAACCATAGTACACAGAGAACCATGACTGGGATGTTAACATACCAGGGTATATAACCTATAGGAGAGACAGGCAGGAGAGAAGAGGGGGAGGAGTAGCTCTTTATGTAAAGGAAGTGATAAAAGCAACTGAACAAAAGAGTAAACAGGGAGGAGAGGAGTCACTGTGGGTCACCTTGGAGACTGGAAAGGGCACCACAATCCGCACAGGGGTTGTGTACAGAGCACCATGTCAGGGGGGAGAGAATGGACAAGGATATGATAGAAGGCATTCTTAGCATGGCAGAGAAAGGGGAGATACTATTGATGGGAGACCTGAATATGCCAGATATTAACTGGAGCACATTTGCTGTAGCCACATCCAAGAGCAGGGCCATTCTCAATGCCCTACAGGTGGCAGGCTTCAGACAGCTAGTTTTGGAACCCACTTGTAAGGGAGCAATCTTAGACCTCATACTCTCAAATGGGGGCAGTGAGAGGATCTCAGAACTAGAAGTGGGTTGCCATCTGGGAACAAGTGACCATCAAACAGTGTGGTTCATGTTAAACTCAGCTGCAGAGTCAAGCCATACAAAAGCGAGGGTACTGGACTTCAGGAGGGCTACTTTGACAAGATGGGAGAGTGCCTCAGAAAAGCACTAACAAACAGGCTAGAAGGAGGGGTGGAGAAACAATGGAGAATCATCAAAACTGCCATCACAGAGGCAACAAGCCTTTGTGTGAAGCAAATAAACAAATCAAAATGAAAGAAAAAGCCACTATGGTTCTCAAAAGAGGTGGCTGGGAAAGTCAGGGAGAAAAAGATAGCATTCAGGAAGTATAAGGAAACACAGAAGGAGCAGGACAGAGAGCTGTACCAGTTAAGGCAGAAAGAAGCAGGAAGGGAAGTCAGAATAGCAAAGGCAAAACTGAGGAAAAGATAGCCAACTAGGTTAAGAAGGGGGATAAAACCTTTTATAGGTAAATCAGAGAGTGTAGAAAGACAAACTGAGGGATAGTTAGGCTGACTAGAATGAACGGTGGATGGGCAGAGGGGGACAGTGAAAAAGCAGAGAAACTGAACGAATGTTTCTGCTCAGTATTCACGAAAGAGGAGGGGGAAGTGCATAATCCAATTAACAGAAGCACTGTTGATAGGGGGGTCAATCCCAGCCTTTTCACAGAAGAAAGAGTTCTGCAAGAACTCCTAAAACTGAAGGGGTACAAAGCAATAGGGCCTGATGGAATTCACCCCAGAATTCTAAAAGAATTAAGGGGGGAACTAGTGAAACCATTGTCTACTGTTTTTAATAAATCATGGGAGGATGGTGTGGTACCTGAGGACTGGAGGAAGGTGGATGTGATTCCCCTTCACAAAAGTGGGACCAAGACAGAGGCAGGAAACTACAGACCTGTCAGTTTGACCTCTGTGATAGGGAAAGTGATGGAGGCACTTCTGAAGGAAAGAATTGTTGAGTACCTTGAGGCCAGTGGGGCACAGAACCCAAGGCAGCATGGGTTCACAGTGGGAAGGTCATGTCAGATGAATCTAATAGATTTCTTTGACTGGGGGACCAAAGTAGTAGACCAGGGAGGGGCTGTGGACATGGCCTACCTAGACTTTAGCAAGGCATTTGACACAGTCCCACAAAAAAGATTAATAGTCAAATTAACCAGCCTGGGAGTGGGTCCCAGGGTGGTAGCCTGGGTAAAACATTGGCTGGACAACAGGACACAGATGGTAATTGTAAATGGAGTCAACTCTGAAGAAAGACAGGTTACTACTGGGGTACCGCAGGGTTCAGTACTGGTCCAGTCCTTTTTAATGTTTTTATAAGTGACATTGCAGAGGGATTGGAAGGAAAAGTATGCTTCTTTGCAGACGACACGAAGATCTGCAACACAGTTGATACACAAGGAGTTGTGGAAAAGATGAGAAGGGGCTTGACAAGGTTGGAGGAATGGTCAGAAGTATGGCAGCTAGGATTAAGTGCAAAGAACTGCAAAATAATGCACCTGGGAAACAAGAACCCAGGGGAAGAATACACAATGGGGGTAATAACAACAACAAAAAAGGAAAGGGACCTGGGGGTAATCATATCAGATGACCTTAAGGTTAGCAAGCAATGTGAGAAGACAGTAGAGAGGGCTGGAGGTATACTGGGATGCATAGGGAGAGGCATCAGCAGCAGAAAACAGGAAGTTGTTATCCCTCTGTACAAACAGTTGGTGAGACCCCATCTGGAGTACTGTGTCCAGTTCTGGAGACCCCATTTCCGCAAGGACATAGACAGGATAGAGGCAGTCCAGAGGAGGGCAACTAAAATGGTGCAGGTTCTGCAAGAGAAGCCATATGAGGAGAGACTAAAGGAGCTTAATATGTATACCCTTGCGGAAATAAGGGAGAGGGGGGACATGATAGAAACTTATAAGTACCTCAGTGGAATCAACAAAGTCCAAGAGAGTAGCATCTTTCAGAAAAAGAGACGTGCAAGAACAAGGGGACACAATCTGAAGATAGAGGGGGGCGGTTCTGGGGCAATGTGAGGAAGTATTTTTTTACAGAGAGGGTAGTGGATGCATGGAACAGCCTTCCTGAGGAGGTTGTGGGGTCTAAGACTGTAGGATAATTCAAAAATGCATGGGACAGACATAAGACAGTTCTTGTGGGGCGTAGGAAAAAATAGGTTGTTGGTTAACTAGGATCTGCGGCCTATCCTGTAGGAAGGGAAATGGGCAGACTAGGTGGGCCAAGTGGTCCTTATCTGCTGTCAAAGTCTATGTTTCTATGTTTCAAAGTCTATGGAGTCACCAAGTACCACCATTTGTCTTTGGGGACTTGTATCACTTTGTTGTACTTCCTTCTCTATCAAGGGTTCATAGCTATTGGCTAGAGTTAAATAAGTCACATGATCAGCTCTTTTTCCCTTTCTGTATTTATTTGCTGGTTGAACAGTGTACCATGTATCATTAAGAGTTTCACTTCCTCCCTCTTGACATTTTCTAGCTTTACTAGTTTCTGGATCTAAGTCAGCGTCATGATTGTCTGACATCCTGCTGCACTTTCCTTTTAGTGTCCTTATGGTAGGTAGCTCTGTATTTACAGAGGTGCTCATCAAGCTTTTTAGATGTGCAAATTCTAATTCTAATTTGTGTAACTTTATTTGCAGTGCATTATAGTCTAGGCATTTCAGACAAGTAAATAAAACACCTGATACTGTCAGAGACTTTTCTGCATACATATTGCATTTCGAACATTTACTCAATGTCCCTTCTTTACACATAAGGACAAGTAAATCGCTTGTTGGCTCCATTTCAGATATGTGCAGATTCAAAGATTACCTTATTTATAATTGCAAAAGGGCATTGCTGCATTCTCACCTTCCTGGGCTGATGGCGGCAGACGCTGCTTGCCTCTGCAATGCGCTCGCCTCTGCTCACTACAGCAGTTGAATTTATAGCTGGCAAGGTAGAAGCAGGAAGTCCTCTCTTGGGCTGTTGCTAGACAACCCCAAACTGTTACTTCCCAGCTTCTGCCACACTGGGTATATCACTTTAATAAGTACTGAGTGCTGAGTAGTGCTAAAGGGCTTCTTGAACTGCTGCCTAAATTGCAGCAGCACTTATTTGGTTATGGACCCTCATCTCTCCTAGCTCTGGAGAATGGGGGCCATGTGACCCAAGCTGGTACATGAACACAACCTGGCTCAAGAGCCTACCAAAAATAAAATGGCCTCATCCACCCTGTAAAATCAATATCAGCTTCTCAGGTGTCCCCAGAGGCAACCAGCCTGTGGTCTGCTCCTCAGCTGGTGGAGATTCCAATATTTTCATTTCTGTGCTCATGAGGTCAGGTAATAAGAAGGCTATGCTGACAATTTAATTCCTGTTTAATACAAATGCAAGCAGGGGGCCAGGAGGGCCATGCACTTCTACAGCAACATATATATACGCATCTAAGCAGGGATTGGATCGCAGGGCCCAGAAGGCCCAGCACTCCCACAGACAAATAAGGATACAATTATACTATCTCAAAAGTAAGGACATTCTTTTCAGAACTTTGTTAATTCACTACTTAGGGTTGAAATGACAAAAGTACAGAAATGTGGCACTAACCGTAACACCTCACCCTAACCCTGCAGTTAGCAACAGGTGTGGGGTGTGCCTTGTGGTTGTCAACCCTAACACTCACTCCATTCTCATTCAATGTATCCATCTCAGCTTATTTACTCACAGAATGGGGTGAGCGTTAGGGATGACAACCCCAAGGCACACCCCATGCCTGTTGCTGCCTGCAGGGTGAGGGTGGGGTGTTAGGGTTGGAAACCCTAAGAGCACATTTCCCTAATTTTGTCACTTCAACACTAACTAATGCATCAACAAAGTTTTTGAATAGAATATAATATACACACACACACAGTGTGTCAATATATAGCTATATAAAGGAGACAGAACATAGGATGACTTCAGATATCATTTTAATCTTCATGTGAGGGTATCATTCTATTGATATTTCAGAAGAGGTGAAGCCACAAGTGAGATAACAATAGACCAATACCATAAAATGAAGATAAAAATGATACAAAAACTGGTGAGAAATGTTTTAGTATGGGTCAACCAGTTATTATTTCCCATAATAACTGCTTGGTTATTACAGGGGATGTGCTGCCTTAGACAGTAATAGTGCAAGCTGAGCTCTCCACAGCTGCACAGCTTCTGTCAGTTTCACTCCCCCACCCCCAACTGCAGCTGTGAGAATCATTGTGCTTTGGCATTATAAAATAATGGCAAACATGTTGTTACCTCAAAAACATTACCAACTTCATTTATTTTCCTCATGTTGCTCAAAATACCATGTTTATCTTACGAAATATATTTTTAAGCTGACCCAGTAGGGGAGTGGTTGCATTTCCACCCCCATACTGATGACTCAGATTCAGGAATGGACCGGGTAGCTCAGTGGACCAGCAGATAGAAGGAGGAATGTATGTCTGATGGCAACTCTCATTCCTTGGGGGGAACACACCAGTTCTCACTGTAGATACTGACACCTGGTAGAGGCCAGGCAACACAACAGGAGTGCATGCAGTATGGCAGAGCTGTAGTGTGATATGCTGTCACATACATCTTTACTCTCCAGCTCAGGGAAGAAAATGTCAGAAGAAAATGTCAGGCCCTTACACTCACACATGACTGACATAACTAGCCACCCACCAAATTAGGGTCCTGTGCACATGATGGGTAACTGGTAAGTCAATAAGAAGGTCATTGATGGGTCTAGGGTGCCACTGGGCAGAACCTGGTGATGGGAGGATAAAATACTAAATAATAAAACTATATTCTAACACCAGTTGTATAACTAGGGAATAACCCATGAGGTAGCTCAAAATATGAATGCTATTTGGTGTGCAAGGGAACAATAACACCATTAATTAATGAACAAAAAACTCAAGTTATGCAGTTTGACTCACCAAGTAGCAACAGGCAAAATGCACACATCTCCATTTTCACTTCTAATCAAAGGAATCTACAGAATGTCCCAAGTTATAAGTGCATGGAGATCTGGTTAGATGAAAATCTAAAGTGGGATTACCATCTGAAAGTTTTCTAAAAGAAAGTGAATGCTTGGATAAGGTCCCTGTAAAGGAGCAAAGCATATGTCTCATTAAATGTAAGACAAAGAATATTGCAAACCATGGTACTGCCCTTATTTGATTATGGAGACATTGTGTGCATGCTTTCCTACTGAGAACCTATTCCTGGAGGATAGATACATTGTACTAGAAACTAGCTCATTTTGTTTTGCTTGCCCCAAGGCAAACACGTCATTGTGCTTTGTTAAAAACTCTTCACTTGTTGCCCTTGAAACATGTAACAGCTGCTTACATTACCCTTTATGTGGAAATGTGTTAAACAAAAGGTTCCTGTATTTATCTCCAATCTGTTTTCCTATCATCCTCTTAAACCTGGGTTGAGGTCAGCAAAAGGGTTTGAATGCAGTGTTGCAAATGTGAGCTCTACTATAGGCCAACTATCTCCTGCTTACAAAGGTCCTAAGCTATGGAATACTTTTCCATGTGCAATGTGTTCCAGCAGTGATAATTGTTCATCATTCTGTACTTTGAAATATTGGTTTAAATCTACCTGCCAAGTATATTGTGATTCCTATATGAGTTTGTATGCCCTGTGTATTGCTGATATGCTGCACTAATGTTTAAAGAAATGTGTTTGTTAATTAAGATTGCTAGAAGATATTTTTGCAACTTTTTTTAAATCTACACATATTTCAGGAGGCCATTATAAATTAGCTGTGCTCAGCTGGCAGTATAGCTATTCCTGTTTTAAACAAAACAACTTGAACTTGATGTATATCCTGGAATTTTCAAGTACAAAAAGTAAACAGTTACACAATAGAAAAGTATAATTGCCATGGATGTGCCTTCAGTATGATGCAGTGATGCTGTGACATTGTAACTGATTTAAGGAACAAGTTGCTTCTCAGAGTTTGTGTATAGGAAGCAGGCACTATTTTTTAGCATAAGACAGCTGCAGCATTTGGACGGAAGAGAGGAAGAGAATAGGATATTTTCAGTTGTGCTGGTTTGGTTGTTTGTAGTGCAGATAGGCAGTGGTTCTGCATGTAAGGATACTGTTTCAGAAAGTGTTTAAGAGTTGCTTGGAGAGGACCATGGTTGAAGAGCTGGAAAGAGCCGAGACATAGTACTGCAAACAACAGAGTACTGCAAAAGCAGTGGAAACATGTAGTAATGAGACATTTTTTAATTTCAATTGCTGTTGAGGGGGAAATAAATTAAAGAAGAAAAGTATGTGGCTGAAGCTGAATTTTAGTTTAGGATTAACATCTTAGTTGTGGTAAAATAAAAGCTGTGTGGAAGCTGTGGTGCCCTGCTTTAGTGTATTTGATATACTGTATACAACAGTGGTTTGCAAGTTGTATTGATGCTTTTAAATCTAAAGTTTCTTTCAAGAGTTTACTGTTTTTCTTTGATATTTAACAGCTGATGTCTATGCTGCACTAAGAATTGTGATGTCATGAGCATTGTTAAAGCATTTCTCTGACTGGTCCAATAATCTAATGTGATGTTAGTAATCTTATAAATATTCATTGTGGCTGACAACAGTAACTACACCATATTGTTGATGTGCTGTTAATGATGTTACCAGCCAATACTTAAGCAATAACGTACGTCTAAGGGTTATGTTAATGGTCTGTTAATCACACCCTGGGAGTGTAATATGATACTAGGCGAAGCGGAGCCCTGTAAATGTTTTCCCTGATGCTAATAGTGCTTTGGCCACTACAGTGATACTAGTAGCATTCATCTTTCCTCCTGCCTTTCATCCCTCCCTTTCCTTTATTCTATGCACCTCCATACATTTCAGTCCCATTTCCTAGCAGGTTGATTCCAATACTTGCCCACATTGTTTATATTAGGAACTGTTGTTCTATTTAAGAGCCTATTATATATAAATTCTTTATGTTTGATGTATCCTGAGTTGTTTTATCACCCTGTGCCTTAACCATTTCCATGCTGTCCATGTTATTCTGCTGTGCTGACAATGTGTTACTGATATTTTAATGTATTACTTATGTATATTCACCCAGGCCCACATTGCAAATGAGCTCACTCAATGGTGTTCCACCTAGTTAAATAAAGATTGATTGAGTGATTGATTAAGTTTCACATGCCCTCAGGGTGCAATTAACTGACCATTAACATAACCCTTAGACATACCTTATTGCTCTTATAGTAAGGAGAGACCATTATTTTATGCCGGCCCTCATGCTGTATTGCTTATTTTTTCTTTTCACATCAAAAATGTGGTGAAATAGTTCCTCTGCAGTTCAGACTTGGCCAGTGCAGCTCGTGAGTTGGATGGTTGCCATGGAAATGGTAACCTGGTATCATCGTGATAGGGATTCTACTCATTTTTCATGTATGGTGGGGTTTGAGCCACTCTTGCCCTTATGACAGGAATGCTAGTAACATTTTTGAATGCCTCTTGCAAGTCTCTTTCTTTGTGTTTGTGGAAGTCCATTTTCATATGTTTCCTGATTGTTTTCAATACAAGACACAGTTATCATTGCCTAGCAACCACAGGGCAATGCAGCATGTATCACATAGGAAGGGTTTGAGAATTGGAGTGATGATACTGAAACTCACCATGGAGGTTTTTTTTTGGGGGGGGGGTTATGTTTTCTGAAGATGAAATTGCCAATAAACATTTTTTTCTTTTTGGGCTGTCACTGTTAATGCATGACGCTGCAGATGTTAAGTGATGGAGCATTTCAATTGGTGGTTTGGGGCTCCACTGGAAATGGTTGCCATGGTATTAGTTGTCATCTTGGTTAGGCTCAGTAGCCATGGATCCTTGACTGCCACCAGTTTCCTTGGGCACAGATTGTATATGTCCTTCAGCTGGTGATTCAAATAGAGTATTCACTTGCTCTTTCACTGAGTCCATAACATTGGGGGACCAACTGTCAGAGTCAACTAAATCACAGATGTCACACACGGTGATACTTTCAAAGAAAGTATCTAAACCTAGTGGCAGAATATTGAACGACAGCTCCATTAAATGACAGCTCCATTTAAAAAAAATGTTTTCACTGAAACAGAAATCTTTTTAAGGGGGTGGGGGGTCAGCTGTTTGCAAACTGGTACCGTGGTCCTATGAAAATTGTGATCGTGATCACAAAGTTCTCAGTGGTGGACAGGTAGGCAGTTTCAGAATTCTGTTTAGAATTTTAGTTCAAAATGTGACTGCTTTAACTGTATCACTGCTCAGGTGAAGGGGCTGTACAAATACATTAATAAAAGATTAATGTAAGGTTACTGCAGTGACAGCAGCCAATCAGAACAAAGAGATTACAACACTCTTACTATAAATCACGTTTATCCTATCATTCCCCCTAGTCCTGTCACATATATGTATATATAAAATATCACTATACATGTTTATGCTACAGATATGTATATGTAACCCCCACAGCTACTTTTTAACAAGTTAGCAAACACCCCCATTAAAATCTGGAACACTGGTACCCACATACTGGCATGCCATTTTACTTTACAAAAGGTTGATACCACCCTTGGGGTTGTTATGTATACCTGGCTCATTTTCTTGAGGAAGAGAGGGGTGGGGGTACAAGAACTAAACAACATGAACCTTGTATAAAAATTACAACCTAGATCCTGGGTGGAGGTTGCTAGGCATATGCAAGATCTAAACTGCTGAAGGGGCTCCAGTAAATCCACACAACCAGAAGCAATAATCGGAATGTCCAGAACAGTAACTGAGATTGTGCAGTATGGCATTATTCAACAGATGGAAATTTAAATCAGAAGTGGACCCCCAAGGGTTGGTTTAGGCAGGACAGGTACATTGCACAAAATCCCCTTGCATGCAGTACAATGCATGAACACACAAAGGAACATCTTCTTCCCAATTTCTCAATGGTGCATTTTCTGGACTCCTGGCAACGCACCTGAACATTTTCCTCCCATGAGTGTCATTTAGTGAATTTAAGCCACATACTCAAAACTGTTCTGCAAACATAGGTGCAATTAAGTGAAACTCAGCCATACACCTAAACCTGCATCTTGGCCCTTGCTCAGGTATAACTGGTGCCCTTTATGACCCAGGAAGCCCTGCCTTTTAAGCACTTAGATGGCGTTTCTCCCACCCTTGGCCCCAACAGACAGTCTCTGCCATTCTTCAGGATTACACCATTGAAACACCCATTTTCCACTGAAACATTAGAGGTCCCACACTTTAAATACATCACTCAATGGGGTGACCAAAGAACAAACTGCACTCTCTTGGGTGAACAGTTTAACAGAACATTCACTGTCTTGGTGAACTAGGGGCACTGACAGGTGTGATCCAGCCTTATCTACAGGCACGCACACACACACACCCTAAACTACAATTCCCCTAAAGTATGTGGAGATCGTGTCTCCTAGAACAGCACTCACAACTGGTTATCCCATTCACTGGGAATGGAACAACAAAAGAAAAGGCACTTTCCTGGGTAGCAGATCAAATAGTCTCTCAAAATACTTTCCAAGGTAGCTGAAACACACACATAACCTTCAGGGGATTGTCCCTTGAGTCCATTGAGAACAAGCAGTTCCTTCCAATTCACTGGGGGTAGAAATCAGGAAATCCTGCTGTAGCACTGGATGCTAGAAATGACATTCCACTAGGGTGAGAAATTCTGGGCCCATACCTCAGAGCCCAACTGGCAGTCCTTCTGCCACTCTCACCTCCTCACTCAACAACTGACTGCTACCAACTGAACATTCTAAGCTCCCAGGAGCAGCTCTCCACACAGTGTGGCTTATGCTGCTGCAAGAGTTCTGAATGACCTAATCATTCTTCCCTCAGGCTGGCTGAGTAAACAACGATGTCATTATGTAACAAGCCCCTAATGAGCTCCCTATTAGCTGCCGGCTACCTTCCTAAAAATAATACTAATAGGATTCTAGTAACCCCAGAGGACTAGGTGGTTACACTCACTCCTGCCAGGCAAATGACTGTCCGCAGTCATATCTCCACTTCACATCAGGCCATCCTACTCTCTGTGTTACCTACAAGGAGGTTGTGGAAGTTCTCCCCTACCATGTTCACAAGCAGGCAACAGTAAAGGAAAGAGGCCCACTAAAGAAACTTCAGTTCCTACTGTACTACTATACTATCTATGGATTCTCAGTGGCTCCAAGAAACTGCCTGAAGCATGTCTTAACAGACAGTACTGGTGACCCCTATCATGAATCAGAACCACCAACCTGTCTTCCCTCCTAGCCCTCTAGAGGAAAAGCTGTCTGACCTATGCTACCTACCAGGCACCCAAACCCAAAAAACATTTTATACAACACACCTGTAAAATGAAAAAATATTAGACATTGTACTACACAGTTACACAGACCTAACAACTCTATGCAAAAGAGGACTCAGATGAGTCCCTAAAATCCTCATTAGGTCTTCTTATCCTCTTCCAGGAACATCTGCAAAAGAAAACACTACAAAATAAATTTCTGCACACAGCTGCAACCTGCAAAATCCAAAAAGAGTGACCAAACAAATCCTTTCACTGACTATTGCACAAGCCCAAAAGGCATTTTTTAAAAGAATTTTCTACAAAAGTACAAAAATAGAAAACATAAAAACATTTGTGTGTGTGGGCGGGGGATCTCTGCATAGTCCCAAACTAAGGAGTAGTTCAGAGTGCAGAGGCACTACAGAAAGAGTCTCTCCTAGGCCATAGCCTGCTGAAGCTCAGTTCTGGAACAGACTCAAGGCCTGCAAGCACTGCAGTCTAGCTGGACAGTCTGTTGGAAATTACAGTTCAATGGATATCTTCCTTTGCAAGTAAACAGTCAAATTAAAAATGAAAAGAGTTTCTTACCAGTTCTAGGTGACAAAAGGATGTCAACATCACCTCTCTGGACCTGTGGCCTGATGATCTTTGGCTGATGGGTAGACAAAATCTTTGAATCAGATGTTTCCACGACCTCCTGCTGGACCTGGACTGGAAATCTTCTCCGTCTGCTGGGCTGATGAACCTGGGTGTTACCACAAATGAACCTGGATGCTGCTGGAGCTGAACCTGGATGCTGCTTCAGATGAACCTGGATCACCAGAAGAAAGGCATCTCCATCCTGGGTTGCTGCCTCTTTGGTGGCAGATGGTTGAGCTGGCAATGGCTGCATTCACTTTTGGCAAGCGGGCACAATTTCACAGGAATGGTACCAATTTCAATGGTAGTACCACTCAGGATCTGGGGCATGAACTGTCACCCCATCTGGATGAACCATAGGAACATTATAAAATGTTTCTTGGCCAGCTTTGTCCACCACTCTCACAGACCTAATTAACAAGGTCCTACCATGCTTCCAGAATTGCAGTCTTTCATTACACACTTTAATTTGAACCCAGTTGTTTACTCTAGGGTGCAGGTTATCACAAGCTTCCTTCCACAACCAGGCATGCCTGTCTTTCTCAGTTTCTTCCCGTATTTGTTGAGGATAGAAAGGGTAAAATTGCCCATACTTGGCCACAGCTCCCCTATGAACAAAGTTCTCTTCCTTGCTGCTTTTAATGAACTCCAGTACAGAAGCATGACTTGGGGGTGGCCAGTCCTGGTTGAGCCAGTTATGAACACTTAGTGCAGAGCAAAAGCAGTCCACCTCTGCACTCAGGGGCACATGTCTTGAGCCTTTCTCCACACGGACAACAGGAGACTCTATGGAAGCCAAGACCAATGGTGACTCACTGGGTTCCACTGCAGCCATTGCTGTTTTTTCCTCTTCTGCACATTCTGCCCATGAGCTGATGATTGTACCAGCCCTGAAACTGTCCACTGTCCTCAGAGGCACTGGCCACCCAACAACACACTTTCCCCTCCTCAAACTCTCCCACAAGGCTTGGACTTGGGCCTTCCACACATGGATCTACTGAACCTGCACTGGCAGCATCCAACTCCACCCTCTGTGGTGTGGAACACTTAACTTCCTCTGGGCCTTGTGACACAGACAATGACCAAGAACTCCTTTACAAACCCTATGGGTTCTCTCCAACTGCACCCAACCTATTACTGTTGTTCTGATTCTACAGGGTCCCCTGTTTGTGTCCAGGTTGGAGCTAAATGGATGAGTTTTACTTTAGCTATCCTTGTGCCACCTGACATGCTCATCCCAAATCGCATTCTACAGCATATGCAATGTGGAATTGGCAAAACATCTCTTCCTGGCTTTAAGCATACTGCATACACATTAACCAGATAGTTCATCAAAGCTACCTCGGTGGGTGCTAATGAACAATCATACAATTTCTCAGAATTAGCTAGTTCTTCTTCTTGTTGGGCTACCCATGCCCTGGCATGAAGCTAGTAGTGAGGGGGTTACTGTGCTATATTCTGCAAATTAAACACACAAGTCTCAATATTACTGTTTTTGTAAGCACTCTCAGATTTGGTTTTAACACATTGGAAAAGTTCACTAACAGGCTGCCTGGCTGCTGCAATTGTATTCCACAACTTAGCAAGAAACCATTTGAAACTTTGTTTTGGGTTAGAAAACACTGGTTTAAAATGGTGCAACTTTGTTTACATTACTGGCTACACCCCAACATGGCGACTGTAACTTTGCATCATCCTTAGTTCAAAATTGCTAGGATTCTGTCTGGATCTTTTGCATTTCAACTGATTTTCTCAAGCACAAGTTTACTTTACTTTTTCTTAATCCATTACTTTTACTTGCACTAGGACCAGGGGGATCGTTTGTCTTAAAGTTCACTTTCTTTGGAAACAGCACTTTCACACACACAGTCCAAGATTTAACTGTTCACAAAACTCTTTCTTTCAGTACTTTTGTTGCATTTGCTCAAGTTCTTATACAGTTTTCCAACCTTAGCACCACACCATCATTTACTTTTGCCCAGGGTACTTACAGACAGTAGCTGGTTGTCACCGCCAATGTAACATGGCCTGCTGCCGACTCAAGAAAGGTCTCTGGGGTGAAATGGCTGTCAGTCCTGCTGATCATCACTATGATCGCCTCAAACACTCTCCAGTCAGTTGGAATATGGGTTGATCCCAGTTTAACTGCAAAAAAGTTAGAAAAACTGCTGCTACAGAATCACTTCTGCTGTAAGTGATTCCTCCTGCCTGCTGTACAAACTACATGCTGCTTGCACACTGCAGGCTGCTCTTCCATGAATGTTCCAGAATGGTGAGACTCAGGCAAGGGTGGGGCTTAGGTGCACTGGGACCAATCACACAATGCCATGCAAATGAGCTCTCTGCCACACTCCTGCAAGGAGATCATTGAGAGGGCAAAATTTAAACTGCAAATTTTCACTTTTTTCCTCAGCTTGAAATTTCAGTGGAGCAAGCATTTTAAGACATTTTCACTCAGTAATTGGTGCATTTTCCTTAGCAACTCCCCTAATTTTCGCTCTACACACTTAAAACTTTCTGAGCTCTTGGAACACACTTTATTTTAAGTCCACAAATACTTTTCTGTGGAAATTTGCAACTTTCAAACAGTTTTTTAAGCACTTTCACTACAAGGCAAGGGCAATCATTTCTCAGTCCACATTTTCAAGGTAAACACACAAACAGCATATTTTTTCACTTTCCTTTCCACAGAAACCTGGGCAGCAAAAGACTTTCAGGAGGCATCTTTCTTGGCACAACTTTGCTTTCTGGTAAACAACCTTCTGTTTGGGTGCACTGCCACCAGACAAGAAGATCCTAGACATACCCTCAGCATGCATCTCACCCCAAAACATATTTCTTTTGGACAAGCCACATTTTTTGTAGTGCTCACCCAAATAAAATATCGCCAGATGAGACCCCATTTTTTGTAACCCACACAAATACTTTTTAACAAGTTAGCACACCACCCCATTAAAATCTGGAACACTGGTACCCACATACTGGCATACCATTTTACTTTACAAAAGGATGGTACCACCCTTGGCATTAGAATGTATACCTGGCTCATTTTCTAGAGGAAGACAGGGGTGGGGGTACAAGAACAAAACAACATGAACCTTGTGTAAATATTACAACCCATGTCCTGGGTGAAGGTTGCTAGGCATATGCTAGATCTGAACTGCTGAGGGGGCCCCAGTAAATCCACACAACCAGAAACAATAACCGGAATGTCTAGAATGGTAAGTGGGATTGTGCAGTATAGCTTTATTCAACAGATGGAAATTTAAAGCAGAACTGGACCTCCAAGGGTCAGTCTAGGCAGGACAGGTACATTTCACAAACTCTCCTTGCATGCAGTACAGTGCATAAATACACCAAAGAACATCTTCTTCCCAATTTCCCAATGATGCATTTACTGGACACCTGGCCATGCATCCGAACATTTTCCTCCAGTAAGTGTCATTTAGTGAATTTAAGCCACACTCTCAGAACTCTTCCATGAACATATGTGCAATTGAGTGAAACTCAGCCACACATTTAAACCTGCAGCTTGACCCTTGCTCAGGTATAACTGGTGCCTTTATGAACCAGGAAGCCCTGCCTTATAAGCACCTCTCACCCTTGGCCCCAACCAACAATATCTGCCATACTTCAGGGTTACACCATTGAACCCCGTATTTTCCACTGAAATGCTAGAGGTCCCACACTATAAATACATCACTCACTGGGTGACCAAAGAACAAACTACACTCTCTTGGCTGAACAGTTTAACAGAATATTCACTCTCCTGGATGAACTAGAGGCACTGACAGGTGAGATCCAGCCTTATCTATGGGCACACACACACCCCAAACTATGATTCCCCTAAAGTATGTGGAGATCTTGTCTCCTAGAACAGTACTCACAACTGGTTGTCCCATCCACGGGGCATGGAACAACAAAAGAAAAGGCACTCTCCTGGGTAGCAGATCAAACACTCTCAAAGGCCTTTCCAAGGTAGCTGAAACACACACAGAACCTTCAGGGGATTGCCCCTTGAGTCCACTGAGAACAAGCAGTTCCTTCCACTTCACTGGGAGTGGAAATCAAGAAATTCTGCTTTAGCACTGGTCTACACCACTTCACTGGAAGCTGGAAATGACATTCCACTGGGATGAGAAATGCTGGGCCCTCACCTCAGAGGCCAACTGGCAGTAATTCTGCCACTCTCACCTCCTCACTCAACAACTGACTGTTACCAACTGAGCATTTTAAGCTCCCCAGAGCAGCTGTCCACACAGTGTGGCGTATGCTGCTGTAAGAGTTCTGAATGACCTAATCATTCTTCCCTCAGGCTAACCAAGTAAACAATGATGTCATTATGTAAGAAGTTCCTAATAAGCTCCTTCCCAGCTGCCTGCTACCTTCCTAACAATAATACTAATAGGACTCTAGTAACTCCAGGGGACTGGTTGGTTTATATATATATATATATATATATATATATATATATATATATATATATATATATATATTGCCTCAATGGATCTAGAGTGAGAAATTGTACCTAGAGTGATAATATCACAACACTGACACTCTAGGTCCATAATGGCAATCAATAGCACTGTTATCACTGTTATATGCAATTTTATATCCTCACAGGTATGGCATATATATATATATATATATATATATATATATATATATATATTGAGAGAGAGAGAGAGAGATATATATAGATGTATAAAAGTTTCCATAGTCAGTATATATATATATATATATATATATACCATGTCTGTGAAGATAGAAAATGGCATGTAACAGTGCTATTGATTGTCATTATGGAGCTAGAGTGACAGTGTTGTGATATTATCACTCTAGGTACAATTTTCTCACTCTAGATCCATAGTGGCATTGGAGGTACAGTACAGATAGCAGTGCTGATATACATCTTCACAGAATCAAGCTGTGCTGGGATAACATAACTGTTGAAGGTGGCCACTGAACAATCAGGGCACAGGATTTTTTCTTGCCATTATATAATAAAAGGCATGGCATAAATCAGAAATGCCCCAGCCCTCTGAAAGTAGCAGATATTTTCCCTTGTACAGTTTGACCTATTGACATCACTCATGGCTTTGCCACTTGTGATGTCATAAGGTCAAACTGCATGCTGGAAAAATATTTTGTCTGTCTGTCTGTCTGACTATCTATCTATCTATCTATCTATCTATCTATCTATCTATCTATCTAGTGTGTGTGTGTGTGTATGTGTGTGTGTGTATGTGTGAGAGAGAGAGAGAGAGAGAAGACAATGATGGGTAAGTGTGTTATACAAAGAAATATACCATGGAGGGGACTAACCAAATAATAAGGCCATGGGCCCAAAATGCAAGTGGCTTTATAATCTGAACAGCCCCTCTTGATTTGTTCATTACGAAGTATGTTGCACTTACCCAACATTTGGCTTTATACCTAGGATTAATTAGTTTTAATAAGTCACATGACTATACCACAGGCATAAAAATGCCCCCTCACCTCTTCTACCCCTCTCTCTCTCCCTCACCCCCACCAGTTCTCCTTTTCCCCCGGTGTCCTGCCTTGGACAACATTTATTTGCCTTGTGTTTAGTCCAGATGCAATGTTAACTATGATTTGTTACCACTCTGTAATATATATTGTTTATCATTAATGCTGTTTACCGATTTGCTATTGTATGTAATACTTCCTGTTCAGATTGTACTGTCTGTCTCTGTATCTCTGATGTGAAGCCTTTGAAAATGAGTCCCTGACTCAAAGGCAATTTTTTTGAAATGTTCAAATAAATAAATAATACATTTGAATGATTAGTATTTTAATGTTTTGGGAATAGCTCAGTTGTTGCCCTGGATTGATTGTGGTCATGGCCATTTTAGCATTTGAGGTTAGTATTTTGGTTCCATTGAGCTTCCATACATTAGAGGCATTTTGGCCACTCTTTTGGCCCATGTTTGTTTTCATATTGTATGGTTTCCCCATATAAAGTGGCTTGTGTACACCTGGTTATCCCATAGTTCATTGGTGGTGTTGTGGACTGCAGCTTTGGTGGATGGCTTTAGTTTCATCAGGGGGCATGGCTAAACAGATTTAAACAGTATTTTTTTAATACCTGTGGTATAATCATGTGACTTATTAAAACTAATTAATCCCAGTTATAAAGTAGACTACAGGTGTATCGCTTGATTACCTTGTAGCCTAAATAGTACTTTAACACCAGGAGTTCTACATATTATTATTCTCATTACATGATTAGGTCAAATTGCATGCAGACTTGATCCCCAAGCAAACTTAATTACAAAACATTCAAATGCAATGAATAATTTCAAGTAATTATGAATTCTCTGTCTTCAATGTGCAATACACATCATTTGCATTATATTACCACTATTGATTAAGGAATCATGCTTTGACTAGATATTCATCAACTCAGAAACTGGCTGACAACAAAAACATAATTTCTGGTGTGAAGCATGAATTATATCTTTCAATTTACAAACTCAGTATCAATATGTGACAGTATATTATACAATTTAATTAAAAGTTATAATGATCCAGCACCCTGAGGTATAACAATTAAATGTAATAACAGTTTCCATAGTTGCCTAGTTTCCATCTGTCTTGGGCTCCACAGTTAGCCCTGATCAGATTTCCAAGTCAGGATGTTGCCACTTACACATTGGTTCAAGATTAATCTTAACTTTAATAAGGAGATCAGACAGAAAGAGAAATATGATTAGAACAACAGGTATAGATGACTCGTTTACATTTAATGGTTATGATTAAGTAATACTTTTTTATTTTGTACATATCTCTGCTACCATGTATTTTTATAGCAATAGCACAATACTCGAATATGCCGATCTTAAAGGAACAGTTTGAAATCGATTTCTTCATTTAAATCATTTGGTTTGAGACATTGAAATTTGCATATCCATTGGGTCATCATGTTGCATGATGGTTTTCAAAATCCACATGATGTGCAATGGTTTCTAGGAGGTGTTCAAGTTCTAAACAAACAAAGAATTCTAGGTAAGATTCCTCATTAAATACTTAAAAGTTAAGGGTGATTCTTTATTGTTTCTGAGGGAGGTGATGAATGAGAGATACAATGACCTACATGTTATTAAGGTCAGCATGGTGCAAACAGGCATAGCACTGTGCTAACTGGACTTGATGCGTCTGGACACAGTGGGACTGACAGGCTGCTGAGGCACTGCTAACTAATGCATACAAAACCCTACTTTCACAAATATACACAGTGGTCCATAACCCCCACTACCCTTGCAACACTGCTCCCGGTGACAACCACTTTCACCTGCCACATATGCATCAGTTAAGAGTTATATTGCAGATCCCAATCTTGGAAGTGTGATGGACCCCTACCCCAATTGGTCCTGGTACAGTGCAATAATTCAATATGCAGTACTCAAGATTCAGACCCAGGCAGTCTAGCAGATATCCTTCCCTTACAAGAGCCCTTACAATACTGTGGAACTGTATTCAAGCCCTTGCCTGGCAGTCTACTGGACCTCTTCCCTCAGCTGAACTGTGTCAGTATTGTGGAACTGTGCTAAAGACTTTCTTTAGGAGTCTAGAGGTTCCCCTCCATCACCCAATCTGGTGTTGTAGAACTGTACTGAAGACCAGCAATGGCAGTATAGTGATCCCTGACCCACTTGATTGCTATTCAAGCCCCCCTGCTCAGCCAACCAACTGAACACTCCCCACCCACCCATCCTCTGCTCCTGACTTACCCATCCACTGTATAGTTGAGCCACCATCAGGTGCTCAGATAGTGACTGGCACAGACCCTCTGATCACCATCTCAGCTGCATGCTGTCTGACTGACAATGAGCCAATGCATGCCTACAGTAGAAACATCTATTTTTTCAGTAAGTATATGCTCCCTTCCTGTCAGTCAGATGGCAGCTGGCCAAGGTGGTGACTGGAGAATCTGTGCCAGTGAAAGTCTGAGGTCCTGATAGCAGCTCATCTCTGGATAGATGATTGAGTAAGGGGCCAAAAAGGGGTAGGGTGGGAGCTCAGTGGATGGACTGGAGAAGAGTGCTTTGACAACTATCAAAAGGGGATTAACACTAAGGTACCATAGATGGGCTTGAGTGCATTTCCAGAATACCTGAATTTGTGAATGACATTGTCCTCTAAAATGCCAAGGAAGGGCTTTTTACAGTTCTGCAGCATATACAAGGATTGTGCAAGGTAGGGGTCCAAAATACTGCTGGGGAAGGGCTTTATTACGGTTCCACAATACTGTCAGGGATTAGGTTAGAAAAATCAATCTGCTGGGCTGCCAGAGTTGGCACAAGTCTGTGACTGCCCCACAAATGTGGAAGGTATTACAAAATCATCTTTTTCAGATTTCCTTAAATGAAGTTTTTGAAAGGGCTGTTAAAACCCATCATTTTCCCAAGGCATTTCAGGGCTCATTTTAAGTATGTTGTATACACCAGGGAGTAAGCTGTGCCTGTTATTTGATTTTATAAATGTTTTAAATGGTTATTGGATAAAGTACATTTTATCTACTGTGCTTTGATCCCTTAGCATGAGGCACTATATCAAATAAAATTTGGTTGGTTGCTTAATACCACAGCCCAATATTCAAAAAAGCAGCTGTGGCTGGACAGGATGCAATCTTTACCTGAATATTTCTCTCTGCTGGGACCATTTAAAATTCAAAGGGGCATTTCTTTCACAATTGGAAGGGACAGCAAGGATTCCATTGCAGATCAGCAGGGAAAAAAATGGCAACCTCAAAGCTACACATAAGGATCGTGAGGTAGGCTTTGTCCTGAACCGACCTCCCCTAACAACCACTGAACCGGACACCGGCTCCACCTGCCAATTTCTCCCAGAGCCCCTGACCACCACTGCTGCCAGTTACAGCAAGCTGTGGATGGATCACTTCATCTACCCATATATTTCTGGTACTCTTCCTTAGTGGGCCAGCATGCTAAGGCCCATGGAATAAAGGCATCTTCCATGAGCATTAGCAGTGGTGATGGCCATTGGCTGGATACTCCACCCAAACGTTTACTTAATGTATTAGAATACTAATGCATGAACAATGAATGTGAGGTATAGTAGTATAGCCTACAGATTAGAGTAATGAGGTGAATGAGCTTGGTATATCCAGTAGAGGTTTGATTCCCAAAACCTCCACTTGCATACTGTGTGACTTTGAGCAAGTCACTCAACCTCCCCAGTGCTCCCAGGTCACCCCTGAAAACAGGAACCTGTGCCTAGTGGGCCTTACCCAGTTGCCAAAGAATAAAATAAAAAGTACTGAAGGAATCAGATACATATAGAGAGACACCAGATCAAAGTGCTATTAAATGAATTTGTCAGATCAGGAAACAGGTATCATGTGAATCTAAAGTATAATTATCATTTTAAAGACTGCATCCCTGCTAATAGATTTTGTGTTTCCTAGGGTATTATATGTATTTCTCTATGCCATGCTGCAACACCAGATGACAATAGCTGTCCTTCAGTACATGATACAGTGCCTACAAACCAAGCACAGATCTTATACCTGTATCATTTCAAGCTTCCTATATTTCCCAGTGATTGCCCATCTCTCTTTCTGACTTATCTAACATTGTTTAATTGTTACAAATGTCATTGATATTTTCTGGTTTACAACACAGTTTCCTGCAATTAGCTCACCCAAATGTAACAATAAATTTTGTCAGTTGTACCTCCTACCAATTTAAAGTAGTCATTCAGCCTCTTATTTTAGGTGTTTGCCTATAGCTCTGCCTGACTATTAAAAGTAATATCCTGCAATCTAACTATTCCAAGTGTTACAGCATCTTTCCTGCATTACCACTTAACAAACATAGTCATTCTTCCTGTTAGTTAGGTGTTTGCCTACTGCTCTGCATAACTTATCCAAAGTTACTCAGCTGTTGCACTTGTCTTTTTCAGCAAGAAATTCTGTGTGGTTACCGCATTACTAGCTTATCCAAGTGAAGTTACTGTTGCAGCTTATTTTTTGCACTCTTGTCCTCACAAATAGATATCACTGTAAACCCAGCTTTCATTAGACCTCCTGCCTCTAATCTTCCCTTACTATGCTCCTAACCTTCCCTATCTGTATCTTCCTGCTATCTTCCCTACCCCAGTCCCCACACTCCCCTCTAACTCCTCCTCCTCCTCCTCCTCTCCATCTTCCTCCATCGGCCTCTTCTCACACTCCCCCATATCCTCACCCACTCCTCCTCCTCTTCTCCCCCAACCCATGCTGTACCCTTCTCTCCTCCTCTCCCATCTCCTTCCTTCCCCTCACTCTACTACAACTTTCCACCCTGGGTTTCTTCACTCTCCCTCCATCAATCTGGAACTTCTTCACCATTTTCTCTTCTCCTCCTCCTCCTCTATTGCCCCCACTCACTTAAGGGGCCAGAAGTCCCACTCTTTCCTCCTTCCTCTCTTCCTTCCTCTCCTCCTGGCTGGTGACATTGAACCAAACCCCGGTCCCCAACCCTCTTTCTCTCTCCCAAAAGGCCTTAGCATATTCCACCAAAATTATATGAGCTTTCTCCCAAAGCTCGACCTACCCAAAATATGGACCACACAGTATTTTCCCAGTCACCTGTGCTTATCTGCATCCTGGCACTCTTCAAGTGTGCTAGACTCAAACCTAGCTCTCCCAGACTCTCTCCTTTCCCAACAGAATTGTAGGAAGCATGGTGGTATAGTACTATAGGTTTGCACATATGTCAAAACCTGTCCTGCACAGTCACGTTTAAAAAATCAGTCCCTTCCTCTCATGAACTCCAAATTGCCTAACTATCCTTCCCTTCTATCCTCCTGCAAAGGCCCTCTATTTAAAAAAAACCTAGTCCAACTTCATTTCCCCTGCAAAATTCTACAAAGTAATCCACTCCATTTTTGACATCTCTACCGAGTCCTCTTCCTCTGTCCTCATGGTGAATGGATCAGCAGTCTCTGACCCTTCTTTTGTCACTGCTCATCTCAATAATATCTTCACCACCAGTGCCACACCTTCCTCCTCTAACAGCAACCTCCCTAGTCCTTGTCCCAGTCCTCCTTTACCTCCACTACTTCATCATCACCCAAAGTCTACTATTTCTCCCATCACGCCCCCAACAAAGTTTTCATTTCCATTACCTCTCTCAACCCGTTAAGTCCAACCCTGATGGGTTGCACCCCAAACTCCTACTTAGGCCTCAGCCATTGCCTCCATTCTAGCTCACATTCTGAACCTCTTCTTCTCCCTGTGTTTTGTCCCCCAGGCATGGAAAGTTGCTAAGCTACTCCCCCTACATGAAGGGGGTGACTCCTCCATCCCTGGTAACTGCCAGCCCATCTGTCTCCTCCCCTTACATGCTCAGCTCCAGGAGTCCCTCGTCTACTCCAGAATCACAAACATTCTTCACTAATCTGATTTTCTCTCCCTCTCCCTCTTCCTGTCTGGTTTTAGAAAGCTCCATTCTACAGTTTCCTCCCTGCAGCAGGTTACTGACTCCATCCTCACTGGGATGGATCAGGGTCACATCATCTCTATCTTCATTGATCTGGCCAAACCCTTGACTCAGTGTCCCACCCCCTTCTCCCTAATGAACTGTGCTCTGCTTGCCTCTCTGCTGATGCTGTTGATTGGTTCCTATCATACCTCTTGGGTCGTCAACAGTCTGTACACCTGGGAGGCATTCTGTCCCCCCTCCCCATCCTAGCCAGGGTCCCCCAGGGCTCAATCCTAGGTCCCATCTTCTTCTCCATTTTTCTCAATGCCCCCCCCATGTGTGTGTCTGCTCTAACATCCATAAGTATCTGCTGCCAGAGGATTGCCCACGAGGCTCAGCACATCTGAGACCACTCACAGCATGTGCTTGTTTTCTGGCTTGTCAAATTCCCAGCGCTTCTGTTGTTCACACAGCTTTTTGCACTCACTTTTGGAATGGTAAGAATAAGCACTTGTTCAAATGAGACCTAACTTCATGTGTTTTTTTGTTTGTTTTTTTGCTATAACTAGGCAGGTGAGTGTAGTTTTAACATTCCCAGTGCTTCTCTAGTTCCTGCAGCATTTTGAACTCACTTTTGAAAAGGTAAGAATAAGTATTTGTTCAAAAGAGACCTAACTTCATTTTTTTTGCTAAACTAGGCAGGTGAGTGCAGCTAAAGAAACCAGCAGTTATTTGTTCTGGCTTTAGTCAAGTGTCCCCACTGATATTTCTGTTTGTTATTTATCTCTCTCTATCCAGCTTTTGGTTTTCTTTTCCTGGCAACATAAAGTGTGTCCACTTCTTTGCCTTTTTTTTACTAACAACAAGTTGCTAGCATCTATTCAGTGCAGAGTGCAGAACTTTGTATTAAGGTGCCTGCATAGCACCAGAGAGGTCTGGCCCTCAGCTGATTTGGGGGCTATCGCCTGGGGCTTGTTGGTGGCCAACTGCTGTGGAGAATGACTCAGGAGGACTGCGATCGAGTTTGGGAGCTTTGGTGCCTTGTCTTGTTGGAATCCAGTTCCAACATGGAGTTAGCCTAGGTGGGACTGTTGCGGCTGATGAATGGAGTTGGTATTCTGCTCTGGAAACATTATTGAGGTGATTGTGAGCAAGCCCAATCTGTAAAGGTCGAGGGAGAATTAACTGGACCAATTTTCGTTTTCGTGAGTTTGACCTGGCTGAGTTGTTATTATCGGTACTGATATTAACTTAAAGCTTAGACAAACCTTTTGTCTTTGGATGTGAGGAACTACAGATTGGCTTTGTTTAGTCATTTCCATAAACATGTGTGGCTGTTTTGAAGCTCACAGTCTTTCTACTTCATTCATACGTGATTATTAAGCTTTTGGAGCAGACCTCCCCGGCTTTTATTGATTTTTGTACTTGGTTCCCCTTTGGCAGGCGTTTGGGGAATTTGATACTCTTAACGAGTGCAAGTTTTTCTGACATCATGGAAGGAAAGTTCTGCAGCCAGGCCTTGCCCTGAGACGGCTGTGGTGGGTGGGATCCCTCGGTCCCTGCTACCCGAGGGTGGGGGGGCTAGTCATCGACCAACCGGAGGGTTGAGCCCTTGGCTTCCCCGAGGGGCCTGCGGTGCTGGGGTGGTTGTGACACCGCCCTGTCTCCGGAGTCCTGACCCGAGGGGTAGGGTCTGTTGGGCTCCCTCTCCCAGCCCAGTGTGTTCTAGGGGGCTAAATCAGTCTCGAGTACCTGCCTGTTTTGAAGATTTATGTGGCTGTGAACTGATTTGGGTGACTATTGCTTCTTGGATGCACTTCTGAACTGAATCCTGTTTTCCTGGACCTAAATTCTTTGTTCAAGCAGTGAGAGTGCTCGGTTACTGTACGTTCGTGGGGAGTGTGAGTCCCTGCCCACTCACAATTTATTTTTTTGTGTATTATATGTTATTTTATTTTCAGGTAGTGAGAGGACCTGGTACCAATTTAATGTGTAGTGGGAGTACATGTTTTCTTGGCAAATTTATTATTTATTTTGGGGCTCTTTGGTCTTTATGTGTGTTCTTTTTGTTTTTGTTTTTAAGTTTTCAACGGGACATCCTTGTGAGAGGAGAGTCTCCCATCTATATCTGTATTTATTATTTTTTATTATTATTATTTTTTGTAGTTTATTTTTAGTTATTTTCATTTTTAGGTCCCGGAAAGTGGGTTTTTTTTTTGTTTGTTTTTGTTTCTGAGAAAGAGGGGGCAAATGGGATTAATTTTAATTTTTGTTTACATTATTTAGTAGATGTTTTGAATTTGGGGGGGTTTATTTTTTGTTTTTGACTGTTAAAGTAAGGACTTTATTAGTTTTCTCTGTAGGTTGTAGGTATGTGTTATTATGTCCCCCGTTGTGCGCTATTCATCCTCCTCTTCTGGCCCTCCACCCTTTTTCTCCTCCTCCTCTACCGTTTTCCATTTATCAACATTGTAGGGCTCTGGGAATTGTATGAAAGAGGAGGGGTCAGGGTGGGGGGCCTGAACAGTGGAGGATGGACGAGGGGAGCGCTCAAATCGGGATTGTTAGGTCCAGAAGACGCCCTGGGGCGAAATGGAGGTCAGAACATGGGTTTCCCTGCCTGATCCCCATACCCAAGGGCACTGCCATTAACAACAGCTGGCCGGTAGTTGGGAGATCCTCGGAACTCTGTCCAACTCTGGCAGTTCTGTGCAATGCCAGATCCATTGTCAACAAGACAGCTGTCGTGGTGGACTTGGTGGGAACGGTGGATCTGGCCTGTATTAACAAAACCTGGCTGGATGGTAATGCTGGCCCCGTTCTTGAGGCAGCCATTCCGGCTGGGTATTCAGTGATACACCCCAAGATTGGATCGCAGGGGTGGGGGAATTGCTGTCTGTTTTAAGACAGAATTGGGTCTCACTAGTGTTCCAGTAGAGGAGACTAGATCTTTTGAATGTGTTGTAGTGGCAGGTGGGGGCTATAGAGTGGCTCTCATCTACCATCCACCCGGAGATGAGAAGCCATTCCTTAAGGAAGTGGCAGACTTTGTCGTTGACCTGGTATCGGAGTCTCCCAGGTTGATGGTGCTGGGTGACTTCAATGCCTGGATCGATGACGAACTCTCGCATTTTGGTCAGAACTTCCTCCAATTGATGAATTCATTGGGCCTCTCACAGGTTGTTACCTCTGCCACTCATAAATATGGCCATTCTCTTGGCCTGGTCTTCCTCCTGGGGATTGAAGCCTCCGGCGTGGGGGTGGAACCTGTTGGATGGTCTGATCATCACACTGTGAGATTCAGTTTCTGCACCTCCTTGTGTAGACCTACCCCTGTGGAGATGGTCAAGTACCGCCCTTTACGGGATGTGACTCCCAATGTCTATCGGCAGTGCTTGACCTATCAGAATTTCCGGTGATGAGCATGGATCCTGAGGCCTTGGTTCTGGCCTATAATAGGGCCATCACCGAGGCCCTGGATTCTATTGCTCCCATCCATGTGCATCCTCTCTCCCTTCACCCTCGGTCCCCATGGTTTGATGGGGACTTGAGGGAGATGCATCAACTTGGACGCAGGTTAGAGAGGTGTTGGCAGAAATCCGGCTCAGATGCCAACCACCTTAGACTGCTAGAACATTATCAACTCTACCAGTCAGCAATTGCCCGTAGGAAGGCAATATTCCTGTCCAGGGAAATTGCTGCTGCTCAGAACCGATCGGCTCAGCTCTTTCGAACCGTAGACAGACTGTGCAACCCAGCCTGTCTGCAGGTTCATAGAGCTTTTTCACAATATCAGTGCAAGGAGCTCACTCGGTTCTTTGCAGATAAGGTGGAAGACATCAGGGCAGAGACCTACACAACACTCTCTATGGGAGTTGCCGTGGATCCGTCCATGGTCACTTGCCCTCCTACTCCCTGGGGTTTCTTCAAGAGGCCGGAAATCAAGGATGTTATGAGGATTGTCCGGGGTATGCACACTACGTCCTGTAGTTTAGATCTGGGCCCCACAGCCTTGGTTATGGGCTGTGGGGAGACTATCTTCCCGGTCCTGATGAGGATAGTCCGGTGCTCCTTAGACTCATAATATCCTTGCTCCCTGAAGGAAGCAGTTGTGACACCAGTGTTGAAGAAGGCTTCTTTGGACCCTGACTGCCTCGGTAACTACTGGCCTATCTCAAACCTTCCCTTTGTTGGGAAGGTAATTGAGAAAGTAGTGGCTACCCAGTTAGACAACCATTTGACCATCCATAACATCTATGATCCCCTTCAATCGGGTTTTTGGAAGAGGTACAGCAACGAGACTGCACTGGTTTGGGTGCTCAATGATCTCCTAATGGTGAGAGACCAGAAAAAATGGTCCATTTTGGTCCTTTTGGACCTGTCATCAGCATTTGACACAGTAGACCATGGGGTTTTACTTGAGCACCTGAGAACCATCTGTGGGCTTTCTGGGTTGGTCCTCAGATGGTTTACATCTTTCCTCACCAGTAGAACTCAGAGGGTAGTATCAGGAGTGTTTTCTTCTGATCCTGCCTCTCTGTCATGTGGGATGCCTCAGGGCTCAGTGTTGTCTCCCATGTTGTTTGCCGTGTACATGCTTCCCTTCGGAGACATTGTAAGACGGTATGGGCTGGAGTTTCATTGTTATGCCGATGATACTTAGCTCTACCTGTCTTTTGCACCTGACCAGAAAAGAGCATTCTCGGTGTTTAATAGCTGCCTCAGGGAAATCCAAGATTGGATGAGGTCCAGCTGGTTGAAGTTAAACCCTGGGAAGACGGAGGTGCTGGTTCTGGATCCTGGTTGCCGGACAGGGGGGTGGGGGATAAACCATCCCTCAGGTTTATTCCTAGGGGGTGTGGAGCTCCCCACCTCTGAATGGGTGCGGAACCTAGGGGTGATTCTTGATGATCGGCTGACACTATGTGATCAAGTGTCGGCCGTCGTTAAAGTTTCCTTTTACCATCTTAGGATCATCGCTAGGATTAAACACCTTGTTCCATCCTGGGATCTACCTACATTGATCCACGCCTTTGTGACTTTACGTCTCGACTACTGCAACTCCCTTTACTTTGGGCTTTCTGGGGTTGATATCCGCCGCTTGCAGCTGGTGCAGAATTTTGCAGCCCAGTTGTTAACTGGGACTTCTCATTTTTCCCATGTTACCCCGGTGCTGCGGAGACTGCACTGGCTGCTGGTTCAGTGGCGGATCACCTTTAAAGTGGGTCTGTTGACCTACAAAGCCCTGCATGGATTGGGCCCTGACTACCTGAAAGAGCTCCTGGTTCTCTATTTCCCAGGGTGACCGCTCCGCTCGGCCGGCGAAGGGTTGCTGGAGATTCTGAGGGTCATTTTCAAGTCTTCTGGTGCCTGGGCCTTTGGGTTTGTGGCTCTGACCCTCTGGAATTCTCTACCACGTCAGATTAGAGAGTGCACAACAGTGGGGGAGGTTCAAACAAGCCTTAAAATCCTTTTTATGGATTAAGGCCTATGGGGAAGTGACTGATTGATTTGGGTTTGATTTTATTATTGTTTTATGAATATTTGCTGTAATGTATTAATTATTCATTGTATTTTTTATTAATGTTTTATTACGCTGTGATTTCATAGCTTGTACTGCGCTTTGATTTTTTGAAAAGCACATTATAAATGAATACTATTATTATTTATTATTATTATTATATATTATTAAACATTATAAATGTGCAACTGTCCAATCATATCACAGGCCTCTACAGTATCACCCTGCTTCACCCACTGGTAGTATATTAATGTTTCGGGTGTCCTGTTCCCATCTTGTCTTCCGCTCCCTGTTCAAAATGCTTCAGTGTCTCTCCATCCCACCTCTTTTTTTTTCCTAATCCCTAGATTTGAAAAAAAAAAACCATGAGTGTACCATAATCACATCAAGGTCTAATCATGGAAGTAAATAAACTGAGAGGTTGTTACTTGATATCACAGAGTAGTCAAGTGGTAAGTGTGAGATTTAAACCTTGGTCTGCTGAGTCTTTCGTGTGACTGTGCCATTCTCCAGCTTCTAGGCCCTGTATGTTGACTGATCCAGTTTGTTTTTCACTAATTGGCATGCTTTATGTATTTCCTACTGCAGGTGTTCCTGTGTTGACGATCGCTGACTGCACTGTAAATACCGACATTTAATACTACTAATAATGGCCAACAGACATTTTTTTTATGTTTCTGTCCATGAGAAGTAGATTTACACACTGCAGTAGCTTGATTATTTTAATTTTTAATCCCAGACCAGCCTGTCTCAGCAGCTGGTGTCATAGTGACACATAGGAGTTTTTGGACAATACAGCTGACATCCTATTGACTCTGCAGACCTGGGTCTAATTTTTACATCATCAGTGAAAGTTCTTTGTGCCCACCATTGGAGAAGCCCTGTGCCATTTTGTACTGTATGATTAAATAGTGAATTGCTTGGCTCTGTACGGTGCAGTCGCTTATAGACTTGTGTTTGTGGCTTCTTAGGGTTCTGTATTTCTTTTATATCTAGTCAGGTTGCTGGCACCTGGCTACAAAAGAGACACTGAGACACTTATCTGAGGCAAACACAACAGCCTGTGTGCATTTATGCACATATATGCTGTCATGAAACATTTGCATGACACTTGTGCACTCACAGAGAGATCACATAGTCCAAAACATAACAAGTTATGCTTACGGCATTAAACAGTCATGAGGCATGACATTGCTGACACACACAAAACAGGAGCTCTGAGCCCTTACTGTCACAGCATTTTCTGTTTTGGTTCATGTATTTCCATGCTGCAGCATAGTACCCTATTACAACTGCTGGTCATGCCCTTTTTAACCTAGTGTGGTCAAAGTCAAATCGATACTTATCACTTATATTATGACACATGATGCAATGAGGATTGAAGGTAGATGCAGAAATGTAATGTGTGCTCCGAAAAGGCACAAACCTGAACTGACAGTGTTCTTGAATGTGATCTGAAAATGATGACTATTGCTTTTTCTGCATTTGTTCAGTGATAGCCATCTGATGAATGGTTCTAATTGGGGTAGTATGCTTGTGGATGTAACAATTATAGAATGCTTATAAGTAAGTGCTGAAACACCAAACCGGAAAGATATGCCAGGTATTGTCTCACAGTTGTTGTTAGATGTGTGCCAGTGCTGTAATGCATCATGACACCATCCATTGAGACATCCCGCTTTCAGCTCATAACGTGGGACTCACTGTACAAGTAAACATTTGTTTGCTACTGGAGTCGATCAATTGCCCACAGGAAAAAAAATCTTGTTACTCATGCTTTTTCATTATATGTACCCGTTCACATTGTAGGCTGTTGACATACCCAGTGATTTGATAAGTACACCCATGCTGCTGGGTCTTTTGGGTTCCAAGTGATCCTGGGCAGGATATGGAAAAAAAATTGTGAATGAATGTCTTTTATTAAACTTGCTCCTGTCAGTAGCCCCTATCATGCGTCCTCACATCACGGACGCACACCAAACAGCAGCTCTGAAATAATTTCTGGCATATCTTTTTCTTTTTCATTATTACTTATATTGATATATTTCACTGTTACACACAAAAGCATTCACCCCTTACTGCAACTGTTTGCTGTGCCACTTTGTAGCTTGTGCTACTGCATTTCGTTACTGACAGTGATCCAATAAAGTGTTTTGGTCTAGGTACTATGCAGCAGGATACAACTCTTGACACAATCTTTATAACTAAGCAGAGAAATCAAAATCAAAAAAGATATGTTAGGCATTGTCTGTCAGCTGCTGTTAGATGCAGTACTAGTGCTTGTAGTGCCTCATGATGACACCATCTGTCGAGACTGCCCAGCTTTGGCTCAAAATGTGGTGAATGAATGTACTGATTAACTCTGTTGGTAACCAGGAACTCTGCTGCCCAGGACAAATTAAGAAAAACAAAATGTCTTGTAGGTCATGCTCTTTTTTTATTTAATGTGCCTGTTCACACTGTCAACTGGTGAAACAACCATTTATTTGCAAAGCAGGCTGCTCAGTCCTTAGGGTGTCAGCTATATTCTCCAAATACTGGGCTAAGGCTGCATAGTTTCCACCTGTTCCTAACTACATTCATTTTCCCTTCATATGGATTTCTTATTCAACCCACCATGGTGTTTGTTAAGTGTTTGGATTGCCCAAAACTGAACAGTAAGGCTGTTAGTGTCCCTTGCCCTATTCATGTGTACTGCTGATGCATTCCCATTGTCACATGTCCTAATGTAGCCATGTTTTTCCATGCCTACCTTTCCTAAACTCACCACAGATGCATGATGCATGCTGGAACACTCACTCAATATGATATTAGATATTGTCCTGCACACGATGTACATTGCCTGTCTTTGAATTTATTATGGTTTTACAATTATATACTGCTATACAAAGCTTGCATTTCCTACATTTGTAACACCCATTAGGTGTTGGGGGGGGGGGGTTAGGTGTGTTGTTAGTAGCTGTCTTTTTGTGTTCCCATATGGAGAACATCAAAACTTCACATTCTTACATAGCTGCCGTGCCCATCAATATAATAAACTAAGTACATACAAACATGCGAAATTGCAAGCAGATAAAGGCCTTATGATCTATCAAGTCTGCTCAATTGTGCTGCTAGCAGCCCTTATAATGCAGCTGCCCTTCCTTCCCCCCCTCCAGTTACCCTCCCCAACCCTGTCCCATCCCGTTTTGAAGCAGCCCACTGTTTTACAAGATACCACTTCCTTTGGCAATGCATTCCACCCAGAAAACACCCTCACTGTAAAAAACTGTCTCCTCATTTACCTCCTGAACCTTCCCCCTTCCAATCTCAGATTGTGCCTGTGAGTGTCCCTCTCCCTCCTTAATTTGAAAAGCCCTTCCATGCCCATCATATTTATTCCATTCACGTACTTGAAGGTTTCAATCATGTCCTTCCTATCCCTCCTTTCCTCCAGGGTGCACATGTTCAGCTCCCTCAGCCTGCTCTCATAGGGTAAGTCCCCTAGCCCCAGGATCATTTGTATTGCCTTGCACTGAACTGTTTCCAGTAACCTAATGTCCTTCTTCGGGTACAGTCACCAGAATTGCATGCAGTACTCAAAGTGTGGTCTAACCAGTGACTAGAGATGCAGCGAATTTAAATTCCGCTGGCAAAGTGAACGCGAAGTGGACACTTCATGTTGCCAATCTGCTACGTGAAGTGGACAATGCAAAGTGCTCACTCCACCTTGTCATTACCACTTCACGTTAAGGCGGAATGGCAATGCGAAGTAAGGTGAAGTCATTGTTTTTAATGGACTTCGTGTTCCTCATTATGATTCTAAATGATTCACTTGGTGTTTCAGATTTGGCAGCCCCCCCTACACATCACATGGCTTATAGTACTATAAGTCACATGCTCTTTAACTAGGCAGGGAGAAAGTGAGTCATACAAGCAGACACTTTTACTTTCTCCTGTGCAGATGGAGAGAGAGTAGTGTGTTTTGTGACTGCTGATACTTTGAGATCAGAGCGAGGAGGAGATTTAAACTTTGATTTAGACCCAACAGTTTTTTTAAAAGCTACATTTTTTTGTCTTTTCTGTACTCTTTTTTACTTAATTTGTTCTTTCTGTAAATTTTATTTTTCTTACCTTTATAAGTAGTTAGTTGTTTGTCTGTGTGACTGTGTGTGTGTGTTGTGTTACAGTGTGAGAAGTAATTGCTTGGACTGAGGGAGCTCAGTAGGAGAGATGGACCAGGGTGCGGGAATGTCTGGGGTGGGGGCAGCTCTGGGACACTGTGGTAGTGGTAAGCATCATACCATGTGCATGTGTGGAGGGCATGGGCACCCATTCCTGTTGGACCGCTCAATACTTGTAAGAGTCCCCCCCCCCAAGCAGGTATAGCACTGCCTCCTGTCCTGACTCTGAGGCAGTTGAACCACCACCACCACCACCATCAAGTCCAGATTCTCTGGAGCAAGATGTGCCTATTCCCCTGGGCCCAGGTGTGGATCCCATCCCTGTTCTGCACTGTGACCAGCCAGCTGCCAGTTCATCTGGACATCTCCTGCCTGTGCCTGGTCCTCCCTGCACCTCCATTGTTTAGCAGTTTTTTTTTACTGTGTGGGGGGGCAGCTATAGTGTGGTCAAGTGCCACCTATGTGAGGTGGAGGAGCACCGTGGCCCCCTGGGGACTCACCTGGGGACTGAGGGCCAGTGCACCCATATGCTCAATCACCAACAGTTGGAGTGGCAGACTGCCACAGAACGGACCATGCCTTCAGTTGCTGGCCATTCTGTGGCAGAGGGTGCAGCTGTGCATTGCGGCATCCCTAAGAAGAGGAGGGCCACAGCAGCACCTGCTGCTCCACCAGCACCCAAACCCCCACCGCCACCACCAGCACCAGCAGGTCAGCCTGTAGAACGTGTGGATCCCAGAGAACTGCGTGTAACACAGGCTGACTCGGCAGTTCTCTGGAGTGCTGTCAAGGAGAAAAATGAGAGTGTGAGTGCTGTGGAGCAGTGGCTGGATCACATAGAGGGACATCAGTTGCAAATTATGTCCATGCTGGAACTGCTGCTGGATCACCATGGTATCCCACATTATTATTTTTTCTTCACACCATGTGCCCCTCCACACCTTCCTTGCTGTGTTATAAAATGTATTCCTCCACCATCCCTGACCCTTGTATGTAATTATGCCCTTTTTTTGTTGTCTTCCATATGCGTGACTCTTTGTATTCTGAGCAGTGCAAGTATACTGTGCTAAACTGCATGTGTGCAGTCAGTCTTCTTTCCAGTCTGCGTATGTGTCTAACTCCCTGACTTAAAAACATTTATTAATGAGTACAATGGTGGGATGGTGAAGCCTGGAGAGATACTACAAACAGGCTTACAATACATCCAAATAACTAGTAAAAAAATGTATGTTGTGATTTGTGATGTGATCATAAATGATGATTTGTGACTGCATTTGTGACTATGATGATGAAGAAATGTGAATGTCTATGGCTGTACTTCCCCAGGCCCTGATAAGGTGTGGCACAAAACTCCCCAACTTGAAAACAAACATTAATGAGTACAATGGTGGGGTGGTGAAGCATGGAAAGATACCACAAAACAGGCTTACAATACATCCAAGTAACTATTACAAAAATGAATGTTGTGATTCACGACGTGATCGTAAATCGTGATTTGTGACTGTATTTGTGACCGTGATGATGAAGAACATGATTTGTATCACAAGTCACTCATGATGATGGTCCTGACTTAAAAACGCATATTAATGAGCACAATGTTCATGCAGAATTATGCACCACACCTGTCCAGTACTCTGAAGGGAAGCCAAAGAAACAATTGTGACTTAAGTTAGAGATGGAGACTTGGCCCTAAAGAGACGCAAATGCACAGACAGATTAAGATTGCGTTGCGCACTGAAGAGATGCAGATGCAAAGGCACAACACCTAACCAGTGCTCACCATCAGAAATTCAAATCTGGAAAAGAATACCTTTGCCGGTCGGGGTGGGCCACGGGGGGGGCAGTGAACTGCACTGCTGCAGTAACAGTCACTAGTACTAGTACCAGTAAAGATACCACAAAGAAGTACAAAAATTACACAGCTGCAGTGGATAGCAGGTTCACATTGCTGAAATTATCTGACACAATAAAAGATGTCTGATTTGATGACAAGCGTCACGCACATACTCACGCACACACTAAGTAATGCATAGCAAATTGGAAACTTCAGTAATATAACCACATATTTTAAACAAACTAAAATTATGCACTGCTGCACCACAACAATCAGCAAAAAAAATGGCAAGAATTATTGAAAAAATTACTGTGTGTACATTAACACAGTTATACAAGAAAAATATCACCAAAACAGAAAGCACTGTCTTTTTTTCCAAGTTAATCTATCTACACCACGGATATGCCCTTCCCCCAAAGCACACTTCCACTGTCTCTCAGTACACAGACTGAATGTTGTACATTAACATTCAAAATCCACACACAAACAATAAACGCTTGATGATATGAGCAAAGGAGGGTTTCTTATAATCGATGAACTAAAGTTTCAGCAAAAAAATATGACTCAAAAAGGCTTTTTTAACAGCTTTTAGAAGGTTTGAATCGCAGAGAGCTCTCAGAGCAGATTGTCCCGTACAGCTTCAGACACACACTACCCCAAACTGAGGCTGTGCAGAACAATCTAGAGCCCATGTGACCTGAAATCCCATGAACCACTGCAAAATTCACCTTTGGAGCTTAAAAACAAGGCTAAGTGAGCGAAGTACATTGTTTTCAATGTACTTCACCTTAAGAGTTGGTTGGAGTAGTGGTTTGGGATGGTGGAGTAACACAAAGTCATTGTTTTCAATGGACTTCGCGTTACCCATTTGTAACATGAAGTACTCCTCTTCACGTGGCGGAGCACTCCCCGAATTCACGTTCACTCCACTGAGTGCTCCGCAGAGCGAATTGGGGCCACTTCACCCATCACTACCAGTGACCTATATAGCAGCTGGATCACCTCCCTCCTCCTGGAGGATATGCCTCTGGCAATACAACCCAGCATCCTGTTGGCCTTTGCAGCTGCCTTTCTACTCTGTGCTGAGTTGCTCATTGTTCCTGTTATGATCACCCTCAGATCCTTCTCCTCCTCCTCCGTCTTGACTAGTTGAATCCCCCCTTAGCTGGTAGCTCCTCCTTCATTTTTTTTTGCACTGAAATGTGGCACCTTATATTTCTTGGCATGGAATCCCAGCTGCCAAGTGTCTGACCAGGCCTCCAATTTTGCCAGATCATCTTGCAACCCCTGCCACCCTTCTAAGTCATCCACTAATGCTCCCATCTTGGTGTCATCTGCAAACAGACTGATCATGCTCTTGATGCCTATTGAGATGTCTGGTATGAATATCCCAAACAACACTGGTCCCAGTACAGAGCCCTGTGATACCCCACTTGCCACCACCCTGGGAGATGAGAGCTTCCCTTCCACCACCACCCTCTGCTGTCTCCCTTGCAGCTTGTTCACTACCCATCCCACCATCTTCACCCCTGCCCTTGTGCCTTCCATCTTATTTCCTAGCCTCCTATGCAACACCAAATCAAAAGCCTTACTGAAGTCCAGGTACAGGACATCTACTGCATGGCCCTTGTCTAATTGTCTGGTTATTCAGTCATAGTACTCCACCAGGTTGGTCTGACAGGATCTGCCTGAGACAAACCCATGTTGTCTGTTGTCCAGCAGCCCATGAGCCTCTAGAAGGGAAACCAACCTTTCCTTCAGGATTGTCTTCATCAGCTTTCCCATGATAAATGTGAGGCTTACCAGTCAGTAGTTTCGTGGCTCATCCTTGGGGCCACTCTTGTGGATAGCTACCATGTGCACCATCCTCCAGTTCTGAGATACACTCCTTGAGTCCAGGGAGGCATTAAACAGGTCTTCCAGGTTTCTGCCAGGACTTCTGATAACTCCTTTAGCATCTTAGGGTGTTTACCATCTGGCCCAGGCACCTTGTCCACCCTCAGTACCCTCAAGCCCTCCAGTACCCTGCCTAATGGGATTTCCCCATCTGTCACCTCCCCCCATGCCCACCCTCTGACCCCCTTTGTGTATAGCTCCCCTTTTCTCTTTAGCAAATACTGAGCAAAAGTACTCATTTAATGCTTCTGCCTATTCTGCCCATGTTTCACCCGCCCACCCTCCCATCACTCTTAATCCTTACTATCTGGTCCTTACAACTCCTTTTCTCCTGATGTACCTGAATAACTCCTTTTCCCTCTTTGATGCCCTGTGCTAGCCTGAGATCCCTGGACACCTTGGCTGCCCTGACTGCACTTGTGACCTCCCTTGGCTATTTCATGTATTCCTCCCTGTCCTCCCTTCTCCCTGTTTTTTTTGTACCTTCTAAAGGTGGCACTTTTTTCCTTACTTTTTCCATGACCCCCCCCCCCACTCACCTAGCTAGGCTTCTTGGTTCTAGCCTTCTTTCTCTGGACCCTTGTTCACATTGTGTTTGCCTCCTAAACTCCCAGTGTAATGACCTCCCACATCTGGTTAGTGTCCATATTTGAACAGATCCTGGCCAGATACCGCTCTACTATTTCTCTCAACCTCCTGAATTCAGCCCTCCTTAAGTCTAACACCCTTGTGCTCATTTCTACCCCCTTTCCCCATTTTTATCATGAACCATACTGAGTGGTGGTCAGTTCCCGCCAGAGGTTCTTCCACCCCCAGCTCCCTAACAGACTCACCATTCACCAGAATGAGGTCTAGGGTGATCCCTAACCTGGTTGGCTCATTGACCATCTGAAATAGGAAGTTGCCCCAGAAAACATCCAGAAATACCTGTTCTCTCCTATTTGTTGTGGCTGGGGTACCTCAATCCACTCCCAGCAGGTTGAAGTCACCCACAATCACTGTGCTACCCCTCCCACAGGTCCTTCTGCTCTGTCCTGCTAGTTCCTTGTCTAACTCCTCAGTCTGAGGGGTGGCCTGTGCACCATTCCCATTCTGAGGATTCTATTTTTGGAGTTCTAGAGCTGCACCCATGATGACTCTGGGGCTGCCCTCCTTCTCTTCCTCCCTGGCACACTTTAATCCTTCCCTCACATGCAGCGCCACCCCCCTCCTTTCCCTTTTACACTGTCCTTCTGAAATAACCTATACCATGGTACTGCCAGGTCTCAGTCCTGGTAATGGATGGTCCATGTCTCAATGATAGCCACCATCTCCACCTCCCCATCTGCCATGAAAGCTTGTAACTCTGCTGTTTTGTTTCCTAGACTCCTAGCATTCAAGAGTACCACCCTCCACTCCATTCCTTCCCTGCTCTCCCTTTCTAGCATTCCCATCATGCAGACTCATACAGTACCTTTAATACACCCCTACCACATACACCATGTAAGGAAACATTCGGCATTGACAAATGCTTGTTATTCACTACTTCGTGAGTCATGCTTACTGGCCATTCTGTCATGTCTGAAATGAATCACCCTGCTATGTGACAGGTTGAGTTTATATTTACTAACATATTTATAGTTACACACACAAGAACTGCACCCTTGAAATCACTATCTTTGTCAGCGCTGGAAACAGACTCGATTTTGACCCTGTGCATGAGTTGGAGACTTAGTGTCTCTTAAAAAAAGGATGTACCCTTTACACATCTTAAGCATCATGGCTCCTTTTATACCTTGCAGTTCACCAGTAGGTAAAATTACACCTCAGGACAGATAGACAAAACTTTTTCTGCTCTGCCTTCTGAATTAACCATATATCTTACCTTGATATATGCATTGAAATTAATAACTTTTCATATTTTATAATGATCTTGCAGTGTCTGTTCAGCTGGTGTGCAGGATGCAGCACCACCATAGGGGATTTCACTGAGGCACTCCTGGCTAATGGCCTCCCTAGCTCTTGGCATCTCATATCAACTAGGTCCTTACTCTCATAGTAGAGTGTACTGGGCACCAGTGTGGCATAGCGTACCTCAGCCTGCGCTCTGTCAGTGGCTGGCAGTCTCCTTAGGCCCTCTGCCTAAGGCAACACCTGCAATATCCACACCAGCTTGTAATTCCCCTTACAAATAATAGGCCCCACTCCTTTCTGTTTCAGCAGCTTAGTCTTTGGCAACAGATCACTCACAATCGTCAGCACCGAAGCCAACGTCTCATAGGACTAAATGCCCCGAAAAGTGAAAACACTCACTTAGGTGAGATCCTCTGCTCCATGTATGGCCACCATGGAATTTCCTTGAGGGGCAGCCCCATAGTATACTTATTGCTTCCCAGTGAACCCTTACATTTCCACCAGAATTAATGGTGATCTGCACTAAATGGTCTTCAGACTCCAAGTTCCTAGGGTCACAACTGCTGTCTTATAGGTTTTTTGAGGTTACCAGATGACTAGACAGTGGGTTCTGCATTCTCACACTGGATCAACAAAAAGCCAGTACAAGTAAGGGACTTATGCCTACCCAAGTGGCCAGACAAAAGACCTAAGTCAAGGGTGCCCAAAAGACACATTTCACCCTCATATCCATGTGCCATCTTGGCACTTCTCTTGCCATCAGCCAATTGTCATTCAAAACACCACCTACTTGCTGTCAGAGGCTCTACCAAGCAGTAGGCTCTGTGATCTATCATTCTACTAAACAAGCCCTCCCCCCATGCTGGCAGAAGAGGATTGCCCCTGCTGGCAGGAGAGGGTTATTACACATGTGCTGTACAAAGGTTTTTAGTTATTAAGTTCCACTTAAACAGAAACTTGTATGATAACTTATTAAATACTTACATGTTAAGTGTGACACTGTGTGTCAGTGTTTGTGAGGGAGGGGTATAATGAGGCAAAGTAGTTTAAATTCAATTTGCAGTTGGATATTTTAATTAATCACAAAAATATTCATAAAGAAAAATGTCATAAAGATTTTGAAAACCTATACACTGCATGATTATTTTGAAGTTAACCACAGTGAAACATTTTCTAAGTCTTACACAAATAGCTAAGAAAGCCGAGAAACAAGAAAATGGCCAAGAAAACAAGCAACTAACAATATGTGCATTTTTTACTACAATTAAAGTCATACTATACACAAACAAAATAGTAAGAAAGTTGTGTCTCATCTTGTGCTTTGTGTAGGGTCAGCAGGGCTCCACACAAAGAAAGTTATGAAGCAAGCAGAGGAACCAATGTGCCCTGCAGAGCTTGTTTCTTCCAAGTCCCAAAACAGCACTGCACAAAGTAGGTTAGGAGTCACTTCCTGTTTTGTAGAGGTCCTCAAAGGTCCTGGACAAAGCAAATTACCACTCTACTTTCTCAAAATGTAAGGAAATTCATTGCAAAAAAAATGACATTAATTCAGATTAGGGTTGCTACTGTACACAGTTTAAACCCCACACAGTTTAGAAATGTGCTACTGTAGTCTCAACCTAATGCCAACAAACTTTGAAAATGTGCTATTAGGGTTGTCAAGTCTAACTTCCACCCTTCCTCCCCTCTCTACCCAGGGCCAAGCTACAGGAAAGGAGCCATGTATCAAAGGAACACATGAAAGAGCCAGCAGAAGAGGGCTTACTGTCTATCAAGTCTCTTCAGTTGTAGTGACCCAGATCCAGAAAGCATAATGGGCCTCCACCACTCCTCCCCTCCGGCCCTGACCTTCCCCTTCACCCTGTCCCACCACCCCCTGTCTCTTGAGTGACAATCTCAGATGGGAGTTCATTCCACCCCATCACTATCCTCTCTCCAAAGATGTGTCTCAGGATGTCCTTGTTTAATCTTCCCTCATGACTAAAACTGAAATGGTCTCTGATATTCACCTTTTGTATAGCTTTCAGGTACTTAAAGGTTTCAGTCATTCCCCCATCTCTCCCTACTCTCCTTGAATGAGTACATGTTGAATTCTCTCAGCTTGACCTCATATACCCTGCTCTGCTATCTCTGAATCACCTTTGTTACCCTCCTCTGAACTGCCTTGAGCTGGTTTATATCCTTTCTCACTTAGAAGATCTGGTATTGCATGTTGTACTTCAGATGTGGTCACACCAAGGATTTGTACAGCGAAAGTATAATGTCTTCTCTTCTGCTTCCAGATCCTCTTGCAATCCAGCCTAGCATTCTGTTTGCCTTGGCAGTTGCTTTCTTACACTGTGTAGCCTGTTAAAGGCTGCTGGTGATGGTTGTTCCCAAGGGTTCCACCATGTTGGTTCGACATTGAAATTGTTGACTGACACTACATCAATAGCACAATGCTCATGGCGACCATGTCACCTGGTAATTGTGCCACCCGACCGCCATCATGGTAAAGTACAAGGGCACATTTTCGTTATTGGTGGGGAGCTTTGCCCCCCCCTGCACTCCCGGAGTACACGATAATCACCTCCAGGTCAGAGGTGTAGGGGGTAAGAGCATAACATCCCTGGGATGGCAAGATGGCAGGCGCTGCAAAATCCAGATCGACGGAATGTAACTGTCGATCGGGTTGCAGTGCCCACATTGCTGTCACTGTAAGGGTTTCACTCTAGGAATGGCACACCATTGCCAAGCCTTTTTCCTCGTCTAATTCAGTGATCTTGACCACCCCAGGCTGTACTCAGCCCTCAGATTCTTCCTTCCTATGTGCATGACTTTTCACTTCTTCACATTGAACCCCTGCTGCCAGATGCCTGACCACCTCTCCAGCCATACCAGTCCTCCTTTAGGTCTTTCACACCTGTGTCTGTGTCCACCCACCCATAGACCCTGGTGTTATCCACAAAGAGACAGATTTTGCTGATAACACTGTCCTCAGTGTTGTTTGGTGCTGATTTTGTTCCAGGCTCCTTGCCAGAATAAATCTGCACGTGTGCACCACTAAAATCCTATGTTTCTATACTGGGATGCATAGGAAGAGGCATCAATAGTAGAAAACAGGAAGTTGTTATCCCTCTGTACAGACAGTTGGTGAGACCCCATCTGGAGTACTGTGTGCAGTTCTGGAGACCCCATCTCCGCAAAGACATAGACAGAGTGAAGGCTGTCCAGAGGAAGGCAGCCAAAATGGTGCAGGGTCTGCACCAGAAGACATATGAAGAAAGACTAAAGGAGCTTAATATGTATACCCTTGAGAAAGAAGGGAGAGAAGGGACATGATAGAAACTTTCAAGTACCTCAAGGGAATCAACAAAGTCCAAGAGGGTAGCATCTTTCAGAAAAAGAGATATGCAAGAACAAGGGGGCACAATTTGAAGATAGAGGGGGGACAGCTCAGAGGTAATGTGAGGAAGTATTTTTTCACAGAGAGGGTTGTGGATGCATGGAACAGCCTCCCTGAGGAGGTCATGGAGTCAAGAACAGTGGGGGAATTCAAGAATGCATGGGACAGGCATAAGGCAGTCCTAGTGGGGGGTAGGAGGAAGTAAGCTGTTGGTTAACTAGGATCTGCAGCTTATTTGTTAGGTAGGAAAATGAGCAGACTAGGTGAGCCAAACGGTCCTTATCTGCCGTCAAATTCTATGTTTCTAAATCAACTGAAGTGCTGAGCTTTCTTTTCTATTGTTAATAAACACTTTAAACAGCACTTGTCTGAGCACTAACTGATGTGATATACCACATGTAACCTACCATGTACCTGAGAGCACCCCCACTACCTTTGGATCCTACCACCAAACCAATGTACTACTCACCTGGTTAACTTGTTCACTACCCCTTGATCCTCCATCTTCCTGGTCAACCTCTTGTGTGGCACCAAGTTCAAGGCTCTGCTGAGATCCAAATATAGAATGTCAACCACCTGACCATTGTCCACCACCCTCATTACCCAGTCAAAAAAGTTGATAACATTGATCTGGCAGGATCTCCCTGACATGAATCCATGCAGGCACTCATTCTGCAGCCCACTGCTTTCAAGGAACTCAACCATTTTTTCCTGCAGAATGGTTTCCATCAGTTTAACCTCAATGGAGTTCAGACTGACTAACCTGAAGTTGCCAGAGTCATCCCTGCCCCCCCCTCTTATGTAGCAATGCCACATACATGGTTCTTTTCTCCTGGGGTACCACCCCCATATCCAAAAATCAGTTAAATGGATCTTCCAGCTGACCATACAGCTCTGCTACCAGTTTCCTTGACACTTCAGTGCATACCATCCAGGCCTTGGGATTTGTTGACCCTTAGGGACATGAGCGCTTTCCCTAAACTTGTTCTCCATTATCCTGTCCTCAGCCATGTCCCCCCCCCATTTGCAGCAGCAGCAGTGGTCAATCTTTTTCTTTAGTAAGGACAGAGCAGAAGTAGTCATTCAACACATATGCTTTCTCTTCTCTGCCTTTCATCCACCCTTCCTCCTCTTCTAGGCTCATTATGTCTACTTTCATGTTTCTCTTTTCACTGATATACCTGAAGAAGGTTTTCTTTCCCTCCTTAATCCCCTCAGCAATTTGCAGCTCCTTCCTAGCTTTGACCTGTCTACCCATCCTACTAGCTTCCCTAGCTTTCTCCAAGTAGACTCCTTCATCATCTTCTTTGCAGAACTTCCTGTACCTCCCATATGCTGCTCTCTTATCCCTTATTGTCTGACTCACCTCTCTGCTGAATTAAATTATTTTCCTGGCCTTTAAATGATTTTCCTTCTGCCTAATGGCATGAGTTAGTGTTAGTGGCTGCAATCTCTTCCCTGGTCACAGTCCATAGAAACATAGAAACATAGAAACATAGAAGTTGACGGCAGATAAGGACCGCAAGGCCCATCCAGTCTGCCCATTTCTTTTTCTACCTTATAAATGTGCCATCGGCCTTTGCTCTGTCAGTGACCTATCTATTCATAGTCATTTGTATTGCTCCCTTATGCCTATCCCATGCCTGTTTGAAGCCCTGCACTGTATTCATAGCCACCACTTCTTGTGGTAAGCCATTCCATGCATCTACCACCCTTCTGTGAAAAGAATTCCTCACATTCCCCTTAATCGCCTCCCTCTAATCTCATGCTGTGTCCTCTTGTCCTGCTATTTTTCTTATATTTAAACATGTTAGACTCTTTCACCTTGTTTATGCCCTTAAGGTGTTTAAATGTCTCGATCATATCACCTCTCCCTCCTTTGCTCAAGGGTATACATATTGAGCTCCGTTAATCTGTCCTATATGTCTTCTGATGCAGTCCCTGCACCATTTTGTGCTTCCTTCTCTGGACTGCCTCAATTTGGTTAATGTCCTTGTGAAGGTGTGGCTCCAATACTGCACGCAGTACTCCAGATGGGGCCTAACCAATGTCTTGTACAGAGGATTATTACCTCCTCTTACGACTTGTGATACCCCTACTAATACACCCTAACACCCCTAGCCTACCTACTGCTTTAGAGGTCTGCTTGATTTTAGGTCATCAGTGATGATGATGCCCAAGTCTCTTTCTTCCTTTGTGACTGCTAGCAACTCCTCCCAGCCTATAAGTGGCTTCAGGGTTTCTCTTCCCTATGTGCATGATTTTGCACTTTGCATTAAATCCCTTGCTACTCTTCTGACCATTCTGCTAGTTTATCCAGATCTCTCTCATTCTGCCCACCCCATCTGGATTATCTACTCTAGTTGCAGATCTTGGTGTCATCTGCAAACAGACAAGCCTTACCCTCTAGTCCATCTGCGAGGTCACTAATGAAGATGTTGAATAGGACTGGCCCCAGGACTGATCCCTCGAGGTACCCCACTCTGACTTGCATCTCTTCTGACTGTATACCATTTACCACCACTCTGTTTTCTGCCAGTCAACCAGTTTGCCACCCAGTTGACCAACTGACCCACCCCGAGCCTACCTAGCTTATTTATCAATCTTCTATGTGGAACAGTGTCAAAAGCTTTGCTGAAGTCAAGGTAGGCGACATCAACTGCTCCCCCTTGGTCCACCACTCTGGTTACCCAGTCAAAGAAATCTATGAGATTAGTTTGACAGGACCTTCCTTTTGTAAACCCATGCTGTCTTGGATCCTAGCCCTATGGATTCCAGGTGTTGCACTATCCTTTAATTAAGGAGTGCCTCCATAATCTTGCCCACTACTGAGGTAAGACTGACCGGTCTGTAGTTCCCCGCCTCCTCCCTGCTACCACTCTTGTGGAGTGGGATCACATGAGCCTTTCTCCAGTCTTCTGGGACCTCTCCTGTGCTCAGAGACTCACTAAACAATTCTGCTAATGGCTCTGCTAGTTCCTCCTTTAGCTCCTTAAGGTACCCTGGGATGTATGCCATCAGGTCCCATTGCCTTATCCACCCTGGAGCTTAGCAAGCTCTTGTAGGACCCTTTCTTTTGTGAAGGGAGTGGTGCTCACCTCCTCCCCTGTGTCCATGATGCTGAGCTGTGGGCCCTGCCCTACCTTCTCTTCAGTAAATACTGAGCAAAAGTATCTATTTAGGATAAATGCCTTTACAGGGTCTCCTCCTCACATGCTCCCCTTTTCTCCATTAAGCTTAGCAATACCCCCTCTGGACTTTCTCCTTTCACTAATGTATCTATAGAAAGTCTTGTCACCTTCTTTTACTGTTCGTGCTAGTGTTCCTCAGTTTGGGACTTTGCCTGCCTTACTGCCTTACCTGCCAGCTTCCCTTAGGGCAGTTTGTATGCCTCCTATCTTCATCCCGCTGTGTTCCTTTATATTTTCTTAAGGCCAGCCTTTTGGCTCTGACCTTTTCTGCTACTATATTTGAGAACCAAAGTGGTTTCCTTCTTCTTTTGCACTTCCTTTTCTGTCTAACACAATGGGATGTTGCTTCAAGTATTGTATCCTTAATGCTTGCCCACTTTGCCTGTACCTCCTCACCTGTGTTTCTTTTGCCAGGGCTAGCTTAACTCTGTTGCCATCTTATCAAAGTCAGCTCCTCTGAAGTCCCATATTTTTGCCTTGGAATGGGATGATTTAGATGTAGTAGCCAAATTGAACCATACCATGTGATGGTCACTTGCCCCCAGGTGACCTTCTACCTGGAGATCTGTGATCCCTCTTTGTTAGTCAGTACTAGATCTAGGATAGCCCTGTCTCTTTGTGGGTTGCTGTACCAGTTGTTTGAGGCCCTCCTCTGCAGGGAATCCACTATGAGTCTAGTTCTGGCAGATGTTCCTGCTGGTATTGACCAATCTGTATCTGGCATGTTGAAGTCTCCATTATCAGAACTCTCCCTTTAGCTGTCATGTTTTTGTATATCTTCTAACAGTAATGTGTCTATGTCCTCCCTCTGGTCTGGGGGCCTGTAGACAACCCCAGTTCTTATGGCTGTCCCATTACCTGTTTCCAGGTGACCCACAGTTCTTCTGGCTCTTATGTGTATTCTGAATTTCTGTAGCTTTGATATTTTCATTAACATACAGGGCCACCCCTCCCCCTTTTGCACCTCGGTCTCTTCTGAACAATACATATCCAGGTACTGAAGTCTCCCAAGTGTGGTTACTGGTAAACCACGTCTCACTAATTGCTACTATGTCCAGTTTAGCCTCTGACATTATTGCCTGCAGGTCTGGGATCTTATTTCCCAGGCTGTGAGCATTTGTGTACATGATTTTCCATTGGCCAGATTTTGGTGTGTTAGTTGTTGGGTGAAGTTCATCTCTGCACCAACTCATATCCAACTCAAGGTTATATAGGTGTTCCCTAAAAATCATTCCAATTCAACCTTAGTCAGTTGTTCTGAAATCTACCACTTTTGTCTTTGTGCTTGGTGTTTCCTTCTCCATGTAGACTCTGAATAACACCAGCTGGTGGTCTCTATTCCTTAAGAGATCCTTCATCGCGATGTCCCAGATGTGTTCCCATTTGTTAAGACCAGGTTCAGGATGGCTCCTTCTTGAGTCAGCTTGATCACCTCCTGAACCAGGAACCCATCCTGGACTACAACCCATATCAATTGACTCCTGGCACATGTGGTGGATGGGCCACTCACATCCACCTTTAGCAAATCGAATTCTCCTGTCACCACCACCTTGCCCGTTTTAGCTGTCATCCTGATCATGGTGCTCGACTCTTTATACCTGTCCTTGTCCTGATTTTGTGACCAGTAAATTATAACCAGCTTTAACGCCCTTCTTGCTGCAGTTTGGATTTCTACCAACATTAAAGGAGTGGTACTTCATGCAGAGCCAAATTTTTTAAATTTCTAAATAACAACCCTGATCCCCACAACTTCCTCCCTTGATGGCCTGAACAGTCTTTTGCTTTCTTTGTATTTGTGTATGCCCCATTTGTCGATCTGCCCCATTCTGCTTCCCCCATTCCTATCTTCAGCTTCTCCTGCACTTATTCTTACCTCACTCCCAAGTGGCTTACCCCTTTTGGCTGGCCAGTTGCTGTTATCTCAAGCCCCTCTGAAGAGTGACAAGTACCTTGCAAAATGCCAGCAATATTAAGGTGGCCCAGCATTCTGCTGGCTCTCTTGACAGTTGTCATGCACTGCTCATCATGCATCAGCACCTTGTTTATTATAATGTTCAGATTATTTTTCTTCTATTCTACAACAAGAGAAGCCCCATGCATTTCGTATGCCCTGCTTCTGTTTTTCCTATCTAAGTGCAGTGCCTAGCATATGGCTATAGTCATTGATTTACAGCAATGAGCGCATCCTGTATTATACAGTAGATATTCATTGACAGGTAAGTCAGCAGTTGGCTACAGTGGTGAGAGGAGGGCAGTGCCAGTTGCTGGCTCAGGGATTAGAATTGGGGAGGGGGGGGGTGGTGGGCACAGTCTGCCAGGGTGGGGAGGTGGGGTGCACTAGACAACCAGGCTTGGCTTGTTTTTGGTTTTATTTGTATCTTACACAAAGGACTGCATCAGGAATCAGGGATCAGGAATCAGGGAGGGTGGGTGGTCTTATTACTTATACTGTATTTCATAGGGGTGGGAGCCAGGATTGGGGAGGGATGGACTCTATAACACAGGGGTGGGATCTCGCTTATTACTTTTCACTATGGGGAACATTGGGATTGAGGTGTGAGGGATACTATAACACTGGGTTGAGGAACTGCTTATTAATGTACACTGTGGGCATCATTGAGATCGGGAGGAGGGAGGGACACTATACCTCCAGGTCCGTGCATTACTGTTAATTCCTGGTACTGGCAACATCTGGATGGGTGGGGTGGCACATTGCCACAAATAGACAACACTCCCAAGGGAGAATATTTGGAATTTCTCCCTCCTGTAGATTTCTGAGAATCACACAATTAGGGATGTGGCAGCGTGCATCTGTCACATGCCCCCAGCACCAGGTCACAGCCCATTTTTGGGCCCATGGGTGGCCCACACTCCATTTGGGGCAGGCAGCCTGCTGTTGATGCAGGCTGCCTTTGAGAATAGCTCAGGGGGCAGTTTCCAATATAAGGTGCCACCTGCACCATTTATGTTTGGTGCAGGCACCTTGTGTTAATTCCAGGACTTTGAGAATCGAGCCCACTGCCTCCTTTAAGTATCCAGTGCCCTTGGGGGGGGGACTCCCAAAATGTGCATGGGTTGCTGTACCAGAGAGTTCTTTAGCTGATGCCCTCGATGGTTATAATGATGGAGGACTTAGGTGGTCGGTGAACTCTCTGGTGTCAGCTCTTATTTCCCCAAGTATCTTTATCCCCCATAGAGTCTTGCAGGTGTGTAAAGTGTGTACACACACCTCTAACCTCATTTTAAGGACCTTATAGTACAAATTCTGTCAATAAGAAACACTCTTCAGACAAATTGTAAACAATTATACTGTACATTTACTAATGTCATTCAGGGTCCACCTGGAACAGAGAGTCTGCTACTTATAATGTGATCCTGGTGCCAGGCCTGAAGAGGGAACATAGACATATTTCATTACACAACAGTTTAAAGTACACCTAACCCTTTTTCATGCTCTCAAGAGATCATTAAAATCAACCACAGGGCAAGCATTGTTAAACAATGCACTTTTGAAACATTACCTTTATGCCCTGAAATCCTACCTTTAATACATTTACACTGTGTTTAAAAATGTAAACAAGTAAACAAACAGGAGATCTGTTTAAAATTTGTGCCCCTTGAAATCTCTCATTGATCATCATGTGGGATGATGACAATAGAGCAACGATGGTCCTCATGAATACAAGAATCCTATGGCACACTCTTTGATTTTTATTACATTTTTCTTGTTTTGTAGTCATTAGCACACTAATGGCTACTTAATGTATGTAGTAGAAAGTCTTAAGAATTTTAAACCGATCTCCAGTGTGTTTATTTTAATTGAAAATGACAAATTTGTATAACACATAGGATTTTAGGACATCAAGGTACTGTACAAGTTTGGAAAGTGAAGCTTTTAATGATCATTGCATGGGATCGATTGTGATGGCTTATTGAAGCAAAGAAATGGTTTCGGTGTCATTTAAAGTTAAAAACCATAACCAGTTCCTTTTCACATGTGCCTGTAACTCAGCAATTGAGTTCCCAGTAATCTAGCACCTGGGCATAGCTCTAAATCCAAGCATCCACTCAAATGCACAAGGCCATGGAATGTCTAATTGGAATATTCTTTCTACATCTCAGAGGGAAAGGTTCTACAGATTGAGGGGATGGGGTAAGATACTGGAAAACTGTTTACCATGGTGAAGTAAGAAACCAGCAACATCAGGGATGTCCTGCTAGATGCACTCACTGCCATCATTGGGTACCATCTTGTTTCCCCAGACTGTTGACTGTTCCATTAGAAAAGACCACAATATCACTTCAAAGCTTTACTCAGTGTAATCCATATTTCCACAACAGACAGCTATGCCTGGTTCTGAGTCCATTTCCCATATTTTGGAGGGACACATCAAAATTAGATCCATTGCAGACCCAGTTCTCTTTCTTCTTCTGTTGACAAAGCTCCACCCCTTGGAAGCTCTTCAGCCTGGGCATACCATTGGGCTCTGCAGAGACCATTGCTAGACAAAAGGTCACTCCTAACACCCTGTACCCTGGCTAAATACATATGAAACTCAGGAGCCACTCACCAGCCATGCCAAACCCCCACCTCTCCCTCCTTATGCTCTAAGACACACGAGCAAGACTCTATTCCACTATTTTAATATTGTATTGTGTCTCCTATATTTACCCTAGCACAGAATAGCCTTCCTTTATGCCTCTTCCCCAGCAAGAAGAGACATGGCATGCCCTAGTTTGTGACCACACATTGTGGCCCTGGAGTACATGGAACTAGTAAAAGACTGTATTATAGTCAGTCATGTGCATTGTAAGAATTAAATACTGTAATTAACAGTATGTGCTGGATTAACTGAGACATGGAATAGGTTGGCATGTCTCTATCCATCTGTCTCTATTTCCTTTCACAAAAAAGCATTCTCTTGTTTATTGCACCAAGATAACTGGATTAAAAAAAGAACACTGCATCTTTAGGCCTCATCAGCCTGGTCAGATTGTGTAACAATTCACATTTAATTAGTGTGGAGGAGGTGTTCTGCCATTAGTATTGTGATCAATACAGGTGTGGCAGCTGTCTGACAGTAATTAAAGATGTTCCAGGATATCTCATGGCTCAAGCTGTTAACTTTCTCTCTACCAGCCTGCTTGTCCTGATCTCAAATCCCCCCCTCCCCACACACACACACTCCTACCAACAGCAGCTGACAATCAGCCTTGGGAGAGACCAGACATCTGTTTTTTGAATCTCAAGGATGAAAACCAAATGTGAGAGAGATAAAGCAAGCAAGTGAAGAGGTGGATTAGTTCTTTTATTGTGAGATGGAAGGAAGAGTTTACAGCTTCCAAGCCCTGCTGCTGCTTTGAGAAGTCTCTTCACACACAGATAAATTGAGAAGATTTTCAGGATTCAGAAGACCTGAATTCTGTTTTTGAAATTGATGTAAGATGCTGTAGTGACAGTAGTGTAATGAAGGATGCTTGATTTCTGGACAGCTGGGGACAGTAAGTACAACTCTTACATTAATCTGCCCAGCTGTCCAGATATCAAACATCATCTACAGCTGCAGGTGCATCCATTTAATGTATGTAAGTGTTCAGGGATGTTAACAGGCATTGAGAGTACTTGTAAACAGTGACAGCATTACGGATTTGATTATGTGGGTCATCTTAAACCCATCTGTCCCACACGTGGATGAAACAAGGACACAACTGGATCTACTTGGGTGGGTTGGTAGTTTTAGCACTTGTTTAACTTTCTCTTTTTTTCTTTTTCATGCTCATTTCCTCTCACATTCATGTTTCCACTTCATGAATTCTCCTCCTTTCTGTCCTACATCTTTTTCTCTTTCTTTTTCTTTTGTCACTCAAGAATGCATTTTCTTTGTTCAGTCTCTCATTTGTTTTTCTTACCTTTCTTTTCTGATCTGTTTTCTTTTTGCCCATTGGTCTTTCTTCTCTTTTTCTTTTCATCCCTACTCTTCTTCTGTCATCTTTTCTAGTTTAGTTCCATCCACTATCCCCACTCCTTGTATTTTCTTTTCTGTCCCCCATCGTATGTGATGTGCTTGCTTGCCTCCCAGTTATATCCTACAATGTCTGTATATTTTACTCTGAAATCCTGTAAATCCTTGCCTTGCCTTTATATTTCTTGTAATCTCCCAGGTCACACCTGAAAATAGGCATCTGTTTGCCTAGTGTGTTTACCTGGTAAACAAAACCTAAATAAATATCTCTCTGCCCCAACCCTTGTGTCTCTTTCTGTTCTTCCCCTTTGTTGTCACAGTTTTCTGTCACAAGCCCACTCTTCCACTCTTCTCTTTTTCTTTACCTCCTTTTCATTTTGTTTTAGTTTCTTTTCTTTTTAGAGGAAAAAAAAGAGGAAGACACCTCAAAATATGATGACACTCTGAACTTATCTTTTGCTTTCTTGCTGATGTCTTAAAGATAGGGCTTAGCACATGCTTGCCAGGGCCAACCTTTCTGCAGAAAAGTGAAACGGGTGCACCTGACCAGGTTCTTTACAGAATTACAGGCTTCAGCAAAAAATTGCTTAAGAAAAAAGGGGTAAGCATGCACAAAACACTAGCTTATACTACTGATATTAATACACCTCTCAATCATTCTTCATTTAAATGAGGGACACAGGCACTCAAAATAAGGGGCAATGAGGGACACTAACACTCATAATGTGGGGCACATCCAAAAAACATGGAGATACAAGCTCATAACACTCTGTAAACCACTTTTTATTGTATTTTAGATATAAAGAATTTCTACTTCAAAGTCTAAATTTATTCCACATTCTCTGTGTGGGAAGTACTTTTTTCAATGAAAGATGGATGAAGGAAATAATTTTTATGGGCAAAATGAAGGATGTCCCTCATAATCGGGGACATTGGAGAGGTATGACTATCAACATGAAGCAACTGATTTACTTGCCTTCTTCCTGCATCATCACCACTAGGTAAGAGCACCATCAGATGTAAATGCTTATTGATGCTACTGGCATTGAATAAAAAACAAAATTGCAGGTCTAGGGATATTGATGTCTTTTTGACATCACTTTGTTTCAAAATAATGATCCAGGCACTGAAAAAAGGGAATTATTCTAAATAATTAATCAGATCCATAGTTTCATTTCTTTTTATTTATTTTGTTAGCTATAAGTGGACTGAGATAATGCCCTTTACAGTCATGACTGAGAGTAAAACAAATTAATTGGCATTGCAAAATATACCAAACCAAGTGTAACACTGGAGGGTCTGCAGCACTGTGGTGGGAGCATAAATAAATTAACTAAAAACACACACACACATCAGGGTTCATCATAACAATTACAGGTATTAGCAGAATCATGAATATGGAGCATATTAGTTTTGAATTAATTCAGAGAACCGTTAAGATTAATGGTTGGTGAAAGGCTATTTAACAGAAATGATCTGGTCCTGGAAAATAATTGTCTGCCCAACTGGAGTTTAGGGGGCTTTCATTTAAAAGATATTATATTAGGTCTCATTGTTATGTAAGTATCAAAGTTTAACACAGGGGGCTCAGTCAAAGAGGGCTTAGATTGATACAAGCTGTAAGAGGGCTTAGATTGACACAAGCTGCCTCAAACAGCAGCTTGCATCAAAGACCAGTGCACCAGAGACCCTGCACCAGACTTTGGTACAGGAGGGGTTCCAGTGCCTAAGTCCCCACACTTGCAGCAAGCTCTCCCCTGTGGCAAGCACATGGAACACAGGAGGGGTTTGCTGAAGGCTCCATGTGGCAAGTGTGGGCTTTATCAAGCCCATTCTCTTTAACAGTCCTTGTTACACCTTCGGTGGATATATAAGGCATAACTTCACTGTCCATTAAACCCGCTACAGTTCTTATTCAATTTGCCTTGAGAAGTGATAGGAACTACGTAATCAAACAGCTAAGAACTAAAAGGGCTATGAACTACTAAAACTTCTGAACCATAATGTTAGCCAAGAGACACACACCAGGCATCACAAATGTCTAGCATACAGGTCTGAGGTGAGGTACAAGGCATTGGGGTGAAATTCTCTTTGTTTGTAAAGGTCAGGTTATTTTTGTCACCAATATGTATCTAGTTTGCAATCCTGACCAGTGTCTCTGAGTTTCTAAAGTCAAAAGCCATACCACAAGCATGTGCAGAGACTGAGGATTCTCCTAATACAGAAGATGATTCAGACTGAGAACTTGACTGGCCACAAGGTACAGTTCAAACAGTTGCTGGGACCTGTGGCACTCTGATGGGTGGATAATAACTCTTTAGCCTGTGAGTAAATATAATCTGGTTCATGGAACTAATGCTAGATGTTTGACCCTCACTGGAAAATGAAAATGATAATTCCTGTGTGACTATACTACTGAACTTTAATATATGTATGGCTTTCAATATTGTCAATATCATCATAATGATGTGGCTGTTCGAGAGCCCTGTTATTGCTAATTGCTTATTAGAACTCTCAATGATCTTAATTTCATTCTCACTATAAAGTAGTTATTTCTAGTTTATATTTTGCTCTTTTAAGCACTGTTTTGATTGGCTAATAAGTATCTCCAACCCTTCTTAAATACTGTAAGTCACGTCCCTGGTGGCTAGCAGTCTTCCTCATCCCCAATACCCTGTTTAAATAAATTAATTTCTGTCCCTGGAGGTCTAGCAGATCACCCCAGTCCCGATGTCACCATATATATTTATGAAGTATTCCATGGTGGTCCAGCAGACTACCCTCCCAAATCCTTAATGTCCCCGATAAATATATTTTTAAAAATCCCTGCTTGTCTAGCGGACCCCTCTCCCCGATCCCTGATGTCACCTGTCGGTATAAAGAATTCCTTGGTGGTCTAGTGGACCCCCTTCCCCGATCGGTGATTTCACCCATATATTTAAATAATATAAAAAAAAATTCCTGGTGCTTTAGTGAACTCTCACCCCTCCACAGCAGCAGGTACTGCCCACCACCCCACTCCTCTATTCTGAAATAGAGCTGTTGGCTAGCACATCCCTCCTCACACCACCACATCTGGCTGTCAGCTGAGCTATCAAGGTGAAGCACATACTGTATAAAGTATGCACTGGTTGAGTTCTGTAAATTAATGAGCATGTACTTTGTACAGTATGTACTCCTTCTTCACAGCTCAGTTGGTGGCCAGATGTGGTGGTGTGAGGAGGGCTGTACTGGTCGCTGGCTCTGTTTCAGGATGGGGTGGTAGGGTATGGGTACTACCTGCTGGAGTGGAGGGGTGGGAGACAACTACACCATGGATGGCTTTTTTGATTATTTGAATATATGGGCTAAATAGGGTAACTGGGAGGGGGGTCCACTAGACCATCAGGGAATTCTTTATACTTGTGGGTGACATTGGGGATCAGGAAGACGGGATTTACTAGACCACCAGGGGATTATATAAATCTATTTATTGGGGACATCATGGATTGGGGAGGGTGGTCACTAGACCACCAGGGAATTATAAAAAAAAACTATTTATTGGGGACATTAGAGATCAGGGAGAGATCCACTAGACCACCAGTGAAGTTAATCATTACACATCAAGGGATAGGGGCTGGGGAAGAGGGACCGCAGCACATTGCAGCAGGTTGTTGAACTCTGCCAGAGGGTATATTTCAAAGTACCCTTAGACCAGCTCTGGCTGGTCTAACAGTATTTAGAACTTTGCCCTCTGACGCAGTTTTGAGAATCCCTTTTTAGTGGATTTGGCAGCCTGCAGTTGCCGTAAGTCCCTAGTACCATATTGTGGCCCATTTTGTGGAGCACAAGCCCCATTTGCTGCAGATAGCCTGTGGTTGACACAGTTTGCCTTTGTGAATTGCTTCCAGCTCCTCTTGTGGTGCAAGTGGCACCTTGCACTATTCTTTGTGGCACAAGCCCCTTGCGCCATGCCCTGAGCTTTGAGAATTGAGCCTGATTATTTAGACAAATCAGGAGGTATTTTAGATTTAAAAATCCTGGGCTGGATTTTCAAAATGTGACACAGGGCTGGCATTAAGTCCTGCTTCAAACCCATTGTTTTGGTGCAGCTGCACCAAATACCTTTGCTGCAATTGTGCCCTGTTTTAGTAGGTCGGATGCAGTGGCAACACTTTACCTAGTTTAGCAGCTTGCACCAAATATTTGGCACAAGCTCCATAGAAAGCATACTGTACCTGGGATTTATGCAGGTTAGACCAGAAAAAGTTGGTCTAATTTGTGGACAACTGGCACACAAGATGGACAATCACGATCGCTGGCTAGGTGAATGTAACAAAGCTCTGTGCACCATTGGTTTGGCATGCCCAGGGCTTGCACCATTCAAGACACTTTGAAAATCCAGCTCCCTGTGTGTAAAAAATGCTATTTTCACATTAATATGAAAAACTGAAAGACGAGTATCCACATGTTTATAGAAATCACCACGATGGGTTCTGTAAGAGACCTTTAGAGCAAAAAGCAGATGTTTTTAAGTATGGTTTGATACCACTGCAAAAATGAATTGGTCTGATTCACAAAGAGCATACCCCCATAATCTAAGATTGGCTACATGATCAGTTTAGCTATTAAAGGGACACTGTCAACCCCCTTAGGTCTAAAAGTGTCCCTAGTTTAAAAAACACATTTTATGATTGCCGTCATTCTGTAAAGATTGCTGATGTAGCTGGTAGTTTGATTCTGACTCTTTTTTTCTTTATAAAAGTGAAAAACAGACTGCCCACCATACTGGTGTTACCACAGAAACACAGGTTTGTTTACATTCCTTGATCAGCTCCCACTGCATTTTTCCTGGACTTTGGAACACCTCCAACACAATCTAGCCCCTCATGATGCAGTGGGAGTTTAGGAGGCTACTGCCTTATGAGTGACTGCACTGTTTGGGTGTGTTTCTAATGCTCAGGAAGTATGCAGAAAGAACAAATCCAGGACTGTAAGCAAAACAAGGTTGTTTATAAATATACATTAGCATGCATTTCAATTCTACCAAACAAGAAGACAGACAAAACAAAAAGCAACATCAATGAATTTTAGAGAGGGTAAGATATCATTGTATTTACTCTCTGTTTCAGGTGATGCTTTGACTGTGGCTCTGCTTTTGGGGTGCTGAGCTGTATATAATTGTATAATGCACTGTTCATAGCCTTGGTGGCTCTATGTATATATTTTGTTCCTATTCTAACTGTGTTTATTGACTGTTTGTGTTATGTTCATCTGGTTCTACCTGATTCTGGGTAATGCCTAACTTGTATCATGCTGCCCTCTGTATGAACTTGTATTTCATTGTACTCTCCCGGGTCGTACCTGAAAATAGACAAATCTCTTGTCTAGTGTACTTACCTGGTCAACAAAAGCTAAGCAAATGAATAAAATGTAGGTTTTTAACTAGAAGTAATATGATGAAAAACAAGTTGACACTGTCCCTTTAAATGTCAAGCTTCAGTAGTCAGGTACTTGGAGTCTCTATAAAAGGTATAGTATCATAACTTTTGATTAATCCTCCAGTACACATGATCCAAGCTGAGCAATAAAGTTTAGACTCAAATCAAGGGAAACTCCTAAATATTTAAATGATATTACATTAGTAAACTCTTGTCCACATCTTCCAGGTATAACTGGTTCAAACCCCATCCAATACAATCTCTGGGTAGCTCCAAATAAAATAATGCTTGTTTTTGATTACCTTAATATTAGTTTGTTAATATCCAGCCATGCCATTAACTGCTCAAACTGCAGCTGAAGTGATTTATTTTTTTCCCACAAAGTTTATCTCCCAGCCAGAGCCAATCTGCCATCAAAAACAGTTCACCCCTGGTTTGCAAATACAGTACCTCCCTCAGAACTTACCAGCATGCATCCCAGATGGATTGCCCCCCATGGTGGGGCTAGGAAGGAATGGTCTGCCCTCCCCCACAGTGTACAAATCTAGATTCACTGGGCCTGGGAGGTACTGCAGACCATAGAATGGGCCAAGCTTCATATTCTGGCTCCTTTTCCATTTTTACCCCATCCAACTCCTTGACATCCAGTACAGCCTGATTGCTGGCCTTGTATGCTACTGACATGCCCTTGTGGAGATGGTCACTGGCCTAGTACAGGGGTCACCAGAGTTGCAGATCCTCATGCCATTGCCCCAATGCTGGGAGTGCTGCCACACCACAGCATCATCCCAGCCCTTGGGTCAGCCCAGCCCAGCACCCCACAGTCTGCCTCTGCCCCAAGTCCCATATTGCCAGTGTGGGAGCACAGAGTATTACCTGCTGGACCTTTGGATGACCCAAGACTGAATTTTTGAAACAGATGAGACTGTACTGTGAACGATTATCTTCTCCGTACAGGATGGGACAAGATGTAGAGACTACATAAGGAAGGTCAAAAGCACAAATGAAAAAGAGCAATTGACCCAGTACTGATCCCCATGGGATTTGTATAACCAGAGTACAAAAAGTGTGGATAGCTGTTCTGGAGACAGTCTGTTGGAACCAGAAAAATTACAACAATAGACTAAGGATAGGTCTGTGTGCAGCAATGCTTCTGATCAGAGAACCAAACCAGACAGAGTCAGGGAGGGCTGATCAGCAGATGCACACATTGCTAAGTCCTTGACCAGTTCTGCACCCAGAAATCTGAACTTTTTTTATCACAGATACATAATCTGTTTCATAATGCACTCCTACTGTAATTCACCATAGCCCAGCACCATTGGGAATTAACCTAGAGTCTCTTCTCGTAATTTCACACATTAGGATGACAGAGAGCAGGGGCTGCTGTTGTGGGGCTGCATCAGGCTTCGGATCAGCTCATTGTGCACCAACCCTAAATAGGATATGTAACTGTTATATGTCAGTACTAGGTCTCAAAGAGGTTGTTTGCTCCTGGCATAAGTAGTGGAGGATGGGACATAACTAACATTAAAGTGTGTGTCATAAGTCTCTAGTTGGTTAGTTTTACCTCTGTGGTAATACTACATTATGAGCCAAAGTGTTTCAACCTTATTTTTGAAACTGAAGAAATTGAAGAAAGGGGTGCAGAATTAAAGCCAAACAGAATTTGTTACTAGCCACCTTCGTTCACCCCTATCCTAGTTTGATATAATTTGCTCACTGTCTAAACTGTGGGGCAAGCAAGTCACTTCAAGCTGCAACCAGCCCCAGGGTCAAAAAATGCTTTTCCTTCATGATCTTATATTTTATGTTATCTTCTACCTTGTATTTACATGTAGCCATTTTTGTTTGAATTTTGTAAGTAATCTCCTGAATCGTGCCTGAAAATGGTCATTTTCTATGTCTAGTGAGCTTACCCAGTTACCAAAAACGATTAAAAAAATAAATACAATAATGTACTTTAGTATAATGAGATCATAACTGTCAAATCCCACATCACTCATTTCACCCCATTTCTAGTAAAACATGTTTTGATTATACTACTTAAGAAATGAGTCTGTAGCAAATTCTAGGAAAAAATGGTGCCTAGTAATATAACTATGCAGCTGAACAATTGAACAGTCACTTTTGGAAGTAGTACTGTGCAGGTGCAGCAGTAGACATTGTCAGATATTTCCAGATGTTTTGTGGAATTTCTAAAATTATTCTCTCACAGTGGTACTGCATGTAGGCAGGGAATTTCTGTAGAGATATCACAGAAATTACAGGATATGTATGATCATTCCAGTCGCTTCAGCTGCACATTAATGACTTCCAGTGACACCCTCTTTGGAAATGGCTGTCTGAAGATGGAGCTCTGTTCTCAGGTCCAACACTTACCCTTCTAGACCAGCAGTTTGTCCTAAAAACCTCAACAGAGTATCAAGGGGTACAGAATAGGATGCAGAAGCCCCAAAGCAGAAAAAAAATACTTTACCTACAGATGGTGCGACTGCTGGAAAACCACTCAGACTTGAAGCTCACCTATGCATCTAGTGTGGCAGCAGACAAGGCCCTACCACACTCTAAACTGCCTGCTAAGAAAGGGGAAAGAAAGAACTGGGCAAAATCCTGCATGAGTTGCGGGATTTTAGAACATATCTTAAAGGGACACTGTCAATCCTTTTTGCATCATATTACTTTCTAGTTGAAAACCCACATTTTCTGATTGCTTACCCTCTCTAAAAGTCATTGACAATGTTGGTTGTATTATCTGCTTTCTTTCTGAGCAGAAGTGAAATTCATGCTAATAGTGTAATTATACCTAGTCTTGTTTTGTTTCAAATCCTTGTTTTACTTTTCTTGCATACTTCCTGAACATTAAAAACTCCCACAAGCAGCGCAGCCACTCATAATGCAGTAGTCTCCTCTTGCCACACTGCACCATGAGTGGCTAGACTGTGTTTGGGGTGCTGCCAAGTCCAAGAAAGATTTAGTGAGCATTGATCAAGGAATCTAAACAAACACATTTTTGTATGGTAACACCAGAATGGTGGTCAATCTTTTTTTTTTTTACTGTTTAAAAGAAAAACGACAACAGAATCAAACTACCAGCTACATCAGCAACCTCTATAGAAACTAATGACTATATATGTTTTTTTAAATAAGAGACACTTGTGGCCTATGTGGGTTGCCAGTGTCCTTTTACAATAGCATTAACTATGGTGCAGTGATATATCATCCAGCTCCAGGACCAAGCAACAGGCCTGGAAACTCAAGCCACCACCACCACTGACTCCAGAGCAACAAAATTAGAAGCCCTAGACCTCGGACTGTAAGAAGCACAGAGGGATATCTTATCAATGAAGGAAGACAAAGAGAATCGAGCCCACCAGAAAAATATCTGGCTTTATGGCATACCAGGATGGTATATATACACTGATCCCTAGCTGTAAACTGCGTGGTAATTCATAGAGGATTTAAAAGTGTTATATCGGAAGGCATTAATGTAATAGAGTTGTGAAAAGTTTCCTTCATATAACCCTGGAGCTGGATTTGTGCACTCAACATCAAGATCACCCACAGGGCATTTGATCTCAAAATCCACGTGCCTTAGTCTCTGCCATACTCCATTATAATCAGGTTTTGCAGATATGACTATTAAAGAAATCGTGCTACAAACTGCATGGAAATATGACACTGTTACCTGTGGCACAGATCGAGTATTCTTTGATAATGATTATGCTTCAGAAACCATTCACTGTAGGAGGGAATACATCCCTATCTTCAAGACCCTGTGCCATCAGCAGCTCATGTTTAAAACTCCTGATCCAGCTAAACTTACAGTGCAGCACCCTACAGGACAGAAAACATATGATTCTGCAGCAGCAGCTGTAGCAGATTTGGCAGAGTGTGAAACAGCTTCATATGCTGAATCAACAGTGGAAGTTGTCTTGTTTCCTCCTCTAGTCATGAAGTACAGAGGATTCACTGTTGCAGCAGAGGAGATAAACCCAGGAGGTGCTGATATAGATTGTGGCCCAATTGAAGAACATCAAAGAGATAGCAGAGACATCCTGAAGGGCCTGCTGCCAGGCATGGACAATTTGTAAAGACATCAGGTGTGTGCAGGGGTGATGTGGGGTTGGGGGACTGCAAGAAATTGTTCCTGAGGTCTGTAACCTCCCAGAAGCCTGCTTGTGGCAGAGTGGGGACAACTCACTATAACACATTTAAGCACTTCCATAGCAATCTTCTCAAGGTGTTTCTGGGTGAGGGATAGGAGGTTAGCTTCCTGGGCCTTCCCTCACAGGTACCAAACAGAAGCGTTTGACTAATGACACCATGATGCTGCAACAGCCTAATACTCATTAGTGGGGTGGAGGTAAATCCTCACTTTAGTTACCAACTGAGCCTCTCTGGGGGTGAGGGCATTGGGCATGGCATCTCTTGCCTTTCAGGGCTATTTTCCTGTTATTCAGGATAATTCATGATTGGGAGGCATTCCTCCCTATTAGGTGGTGACCGGGTATCCCTCAACTGCTCTTGTTCTTGGGGAATCTTGGGGCGGTCATCCTGCAGCCCTCAAATTCCGCAATACCTTGTCAAGGCCCACATACCATATGCAGTAGAGTTTCCAATAACAGACATAGTGTGAAGAGAAATGGATAGTAGTATCTGGTGACGGGATGCACCTCCAGATAAGAAGATGACTACACATCATTACTGATATCGATTAAAATTGTTACATTGCTTGACTCTGCTGGCCACATCAGTTAATCTGGTCATAGACTGGTGATACACGTACCTCTCAGGGTGGCCAGACAGACAAGTTATGACTTTAGGCAATGCAGGACTACATTTCTCACTTGACCTGGAACTTTCTATTTTAATTTTAGTGCATGGTATTTAATAGCAGAAATTAGTCCATCTGGAGGATTATGATGTAATCTAATATGCTTTTGGGGCTCCTTCTTCTGAGATTTACAGAACCAGAGAGCTTGACAGATATGAAAATGACTTACTGTTCCCCGAGATTGGTGATGATTACTTCTCTCACCCTTTTATTTCTTTCACTTTCTTTTTATTGCCTCCCTCACTCACTATTAGGGATACAGCACAATCTCAGGGAGCTTGAGAAGGACAATATCTCAATAAACTCCCAGGTGACAAGAGATCTGACTTTCTCACTGCCAGGGTGGGTATGACTGCCCCCCCCCCCCCGGAAGTCACAAATTCTTCCACCCTTGACTTGAGGCAGCTGTTGTTGTTCAGATCAGAGGGAAGAGCATTACTTCAGCTCATTAGCAAAAGCTTTTTCTAGTTCATGTGCCAAAGCCAGCACAGTTCACCATAACAGGCATGCAGGTGCAAGGTTTGCTTAATATGTTTGTTTTTTTTTGCAGGTACTAAGGATTACCATATGATTTACAGGCAAATGTCAATGTTATTGTATTAAATATTCTGAATTGCATAATACCTGAGTTATGTGTTGGGGAAGTAGGAGTGTGGTCAGGCAGTACTCCCCCTCGAGACTAAGGGGTCTCCATCTGTTTGATTATCCATCACTTCCATCTGATGTTTATTTTAGATGTCGTGCCCTTGTTATTTTAAGGGGATGAGGGAGCAGATGGAATAGGAGATCCTGGAACTCTTGAGGGGGATAGGAATGGAGTGGAAGGATTGGGTTAGTGAGGATCAGGAGATGCCCTGGGGTGAAATGGACACAGGAACAATGTTCTCCTTGTCTTGTACCCATACCCAAGGGCTCTGATTTTATCAGGCAGGAAGTGGGGTCATCCCTGGATTCCAGTCCCTTTCAGGTGGTATTTAACAATGCCAGGTCAATGAAAAATAAAACAGCAGTGATTGCCGATCTTGTGGCATCTGCATACCTGGCTTGTATCACTGAGAACTGGCTGGATGGAATTGCTGGCCCCATTTTGGAGTCTGAGATTCCAGCTGGGTTTTTGGTGATTCATTGCCCGAGACTGGATCGTTGGGGTGGGGGGTTGCTGTCTGTTTTAGACAGGAATTGAGTATCATGGAGGTTCCAGTTGAGGTCACCAATGCCTTTGAGTGTATAATGGGTGCAGGTGTGGGCTATGGGATACTTCTCATTTTCTATCCACCTGGTGATGGGATGGAATTACTGAAGGAGGTTGTGGACTTCATCGCCGACAGGGTGTTGGAGTCTCCCAGATGGTTGATCTTGGGGGATTTCAACACCTGGGTTGATGATGAACTTTTGCCCTTTGGACAGAACCTCCTCCAATTGATGGACTCATTGGGCCTAACATGGGTTATTACCACTGAACCCCATAAGAAAGGACACTCATTGGATCTGGTATTTCAACTTGGGATGGAGAACTCTGATGTGGAGGTGAGCCCGTCATATGGTCTGACCATCACCTCCTGAGATTCAGTTTAGCAGCCCCTCAAAATAGGCCTGCCCCAAGGGAGTTGTTACAGTTCCGCCCTTTAAGAGGAGTTACCTCAGAAGGCCTAATGGTGGTGCTGGATCTCTCAGTAATTCCAGGGGATATCACTGATCCATGGCCTCTTTTGTCAGCCTATAATAAGGCTGTTACTGAGGCTCTGGGCATCATTGCTCCTTCTCGTGTTCGCCCCCTTATCTCTCATATGGGTGCCCCATGGTTTAATGGGGAGATCCATGAATTAAAGAGGTGAGGGCCAATGTTGTAAACACACTGGTGGAAAACTCACCTGGAGGTGGACAGACTTAGATTGATGGACCATTATGATGTCTATCAATCAGCGATTTCCTGTAAGAAGACAGAATTCCTGTCCAGGTAAATTGCTACAGCAAAGAACAGACCAGCTCAGCTCTTCCGGACTGTAGACAGACTGTGCAATCCAGCCTGTCTTCACTCTGGTCAAGCATTGTCACAAAAACAGTGTGAGGAGTTCATGCAGTTCTTTTCTGATAATGTGCCCACTATCAGAAATAAGATCAGTCAGTGCCTTCCCATTGGTCCTTGAATTAATCAACTGGGTGGTTCTAATACCTGGTTGACCTGGTCCACCTTTAGCCAGCCAGTAGTCATAGATATGGTGATGATCATTCAGACTCTGTGGCCAACTTACTGTGGTTTGGACACAGGCCCTACACACCTACTAGTGGGGTGTGTAGAAGTCATTGGCCTGGTCCTTGCTGGGATAGTGGGAGTTTCACTGGAGAGAGGGATCTTTCCAGATCCCTTAAAGGAGGCAGTAGTTCACCCTCTTTAAAAAAAAAAACTCCCTTGACCCCGACTGCCCAGCTAACTACAGACCAATCTCGAACGTACCCTTTGTTGGGAAGGTTATTGAGAAGGTGGTCGCACTGCAGCTGGATGACCATTTGACCAACCACAATATCTACGACCCTCTCCAGTCTGGCTTCAGAAAAAGGCATTGCACTGAAACGGCCCTGTTGAGGGTACTTTAATGACCTTCTGACGGCAAGAAATCAGAGAGCCCGTTTGATCTTGGTTCTCCTTGATCTCTCAGCAGCATTTGACACTGTGGATCATGGGGTGCTGTTCGAGCTCCTGTGTCTTTTTTTGTGGACTGAGGGGGGCAGTCCATAATTGGTTTAAGTCCTTCTGTTAGGGTAGGTCTCAGAGAGTTGTGTTGGGACTCATTCTTTGGCCTCTCATGGACTGCTCTGCGGGGTCCCTCAGGGCTCAGTGCTGTCCCCCATGTTATTTGCACTGTATTTGCTTCCATTAGGGGACATTATAAGGTGGTACAGATTGAATTTTCATTGCTATGCTGATGATTCTGAACTGTACATGTCCTTTATACCCGATCAGTAATTAAATTCCATTGTGGTGTTTAATAACTCTTTACTGGAGATTCAGAGCTGGATGAGTTCTAGTTGGCTTTGGTTGAACTTGGAAAAAACTGAGGTATTGGTTGTGGACCCTGGTCATAGGATGATAGGGACATGGGCAGGAAAACTGTCAGAATTGAGTCTTGATGGGACCTCGCTGAGCACCTCTGGCCAGGTGCAGAACCTGGGCATTGTTTTTGATGAAGGCCTGACCCTGAGGGCGCAGATTTCAGCTGTTGTCAAATCTTCCTATTACCAGCTTAGAAATATAGCCCGGGTAAAGCACCTGGTCCCAACCAAAGATCTTCCGACCTTGGTCCATGCCTTTGTCACCAGTCGTCTTGATTATTGTATCACCCTCTACCAAGGGCTACCGGGGGTAGATATCCACTGCTTTCAACTAGTGCAGAACGCTACAGCCAGTTTGCTGACTGGAGCTTCTAGGGCTAGTCATATTTCACCTGTACTGCGTGATCTGCACTAGTTGCCAATACAGTTGCAGATTACCTTCAAGGTTGCATTGCTGACCTATAAGGCCTTACACAAACAGGGTCCCCATTACTTGAAAGAGCTCCTGCATCCTTACTGTCCCTCCCACTCACGCTGTTCCTCTGGTGAGAGATTGCTAGAGATTCCCAGGGTATCCCTTAAAACATCGATAGGAAGATTTTTTGCCTTCATGGCTCCTACCCTGTGGAATTGTCTACCTTGCCTCATACAAGATAGCCAGACAATAGAAAGTTTTAAAAATTGTCAAAAGACATATCTATTTAACCAGGCCTTCTCAGGAATATATATTGAGTTTGAATTTATATGAAAGTCTTTTTTTTTTTATACTTACTATTTTTCTATGCCCCCTTCTCACTGCTCCAGGAACCTCTCTTCACTCTCTTCAGGGATCCCAAGGTCGTGCACGATCCCTTAGTCCCGCTCCGGGTACCTCCATTCCGAGTACCAACTGCCTACCCCCATTCTGCCATGGCTTTTACCCCCCCAGGTGGGGAGGAGAGGGTCTCCCCTTACCCTCTCTCACACCTCAAGTATGCGTCGGGAGGTCAGCTGGCCCCATCTCAAGAGCCCGGTTATGGGTTTTCTCGGGACGACCGGGTACCATCTACAGGAACCTGGGACAGGGTATTTCCGTTTTTCTGGTCCCAGCCTTTGAGGCACCAGCACGCTAGGAAAACCTAGGGGCTTAGCACATCATGATGCGCTTGTTGCTCCGGCTTCCGGCAGGCGCCTCCCCACCATTATTTTGCAAGCTGCCTTCGCTGCACCTCCACCTGTGGTCACCCAGGTGGTGGTATAGCAACAAGACTTGCATCCCACCCCACCCCACCCAGAGGAGGAGAGCAGCCTTCGGCACTTGATCCTCCTCCCCCTGGCTGGCCCTCCAGCTGCCCAAGTCCATTCTGAACCCGGGTCGCTGGCACCGTGAGTGGTAACCCTACTGCTGCGCCGGGCCTTATATGAATGTCTTTTAATATGTTTAATATATGTTCTATGATGTGTGATAAGTTTTAATGTTATAATATGTAAAGGCACCCTGAGCATTGGAAGGGTGCCTTATATAAATAAAAACTTGATTGATTGATTAATACCATCAGAACATACATGAGGACTAAGAGAGAGAAGGGGGTTCTACAGCCAACAATGAGGAGCTCATGTTGAATCAGGGAGAGACTGCAGAGACAAGGACCACATTTTTAGGCAGTGGAAGATAGTTACCAACAGGGCATTGTTTATTGCTTATTTCTTCTGCTCTCACAAATGGTATCTCTTACTAAATTTCAGATAATATCACAGGACATCAATGATTTATCCAACCATGTAAAAAGGTCCAACATCCTGACTCTCATGAAATGTTATAAACCCCATCTTATACTATTCCAAGTAAAAATCTCAGTAGTAGTGAGCATCAGAAACTGCTGAAATTGGAATTCTCAGAATCGGCCTGTATGGAAGACCACAGACAGGAAATGATAATCTCAGTGCTACACAATTCACCATTCCAAGTAGGGCACACCTATACTGATGAGGAAGGTAGACTAGCACTGGTGCAAGGTACAATATTTGGCCATAAACTCACAGTGGGCAGTATATGACCCGACCCCCCACAGTGGTGCTTCCACCACACAAATGCTCATGCATAAGAGTTTGGAACACCAGTGGGGGGGGGCACTGCTGCTGGGAGGTGATTTTAACACTTTATGGGATCCTTGGTAAGATATCTTGAAGGTCAGACTATTCTCAAACTTTATGCCAGAAACATCTCTGGTGCCTAGTTAATGAAACAGGGCTAACTGATTTATGGTAGCACCTGCACCCTTTCGACACAGACTACACTTTTTATTCCACACCTCATAAACAATATTCTAGATTAGACATCTTTTTTCTGATGGTGGAACATCTGGATTGGGTAATGAGGTAATTATGGACCCCATCCTTTTATCTGATCATTGTCCCATTAGACTATACCTCACAGTTCCGATGCAGCACAGAGTGACACAGTGGCATTTTAATGCATTGCTTCCTGCAACCCAGAGTTCCTCATTATTATTGACACCCTGTTTCTCCATATTCTTAGGGAAAACCTCTCTTATACTAAAACAACCTTGATACTGTGGGATATAGTGCAAATGGTCTTGAGAGATAAAATACCAGTCAATGCAATGAGGGTTAAAAAACAGCGAAAAGAAACTACACACCTTACAGGATACCTTAGAATTTGCATAACTCCCCACATGCAGGGAGATAACTCATTAACAAAAGTCATCAAGGTTACACAGGCATAAAAAGAAAAAGACAACCAATATCCTCACATACAACACTGAACAAGCTCTTTTATGGCTCAGGCAGTTTTACTATAAGGAAGTACCCAGGGTGGCCATGGTGCTGGCATATCATCTATGCCAAAAGCATAAAACAACAACAATTGTAAAGCTCCTGGTTCCCAACTCAGGACAAACTCACACCAAGAGCAAGGACACCCTTAGAATCTTGAAAACTTACTGTATCAAGTTATACACACAAAACACAGTGTCCACAGAGGCAGAATGAGCCCAATTCTTACTCTCTACACTACACAACAGGAAGGCCTCTCCCGTCTGATAACCCAGGAGGAAATAGATGTGGGAATCGAAAATGTAAAAACTGGTGAAAGTCTTGTACCAGACAGTATGGGGCAGAGTTCTATAAGGCATACAGGGAGATACTAACCAAACCTCTACAGTAAACCTTTAAGGAATTTAAGGAGGGTATGCAACCCCCAACAACATGGAACTATGCTACTATTTCAGCCATTTTCAACCCAAATAAAGATGCTAAGCAAATGTGAATCATACCACACCATATCCATCCTAAACATGGGCTATTAACTTTTTACTACCATACTAGCTCATAGATTTGATGAGATTTTCCCCATCATAATAAATAAAGATCAAGTAGGCTTTATATGACATCATCAAATCTCAGATAATATGAAGTGGAAACTACTCATCCTCAAACATGTCCTGCAGAATAAGACCCTAACAATAATATTTAGTTTGGATGCCCAGAAGGCATTCAATAGGGTCTCCGGGCATTCCTTAAAAAGGCCCTCGCAAAGTTTGATTTCACAATGCCATTCAAGACTATGCTCAGAGGACTCTAAAATGCATCTCAAGCTATAGTTAAAGCAAATGGAAAATGTTCAGAAAGATTTTATCTGACTTGAGGCACAGGGCAGGGGTGCCCTTTGTCCCAATAGATCTTTACAATATTTGTAGAGCCCCTAGCTTAATAATATAAACATCAAGGAGATATCACAGTAGTTTCTAAAGTGGACCAAATCTATAAGGTGGTGGTTTATGCAGATGATCTTCTCCTCTACATCACAGACCCAACAAACTCTTTACCACACCTCATGGTCTGCTTACACCCGCATAGATTGCAGGCCACTGAATAAATGGAGATAAGACCAAAGTGCTCCGGTTAGGGTACACTTCATCTCTGCACATTAAGCAGACTTATTCCTTTAAGTGGGAGAGGCAAGGTATTAAGTACCTGAGAATTAGAGTACCAGCATACTTGGTGGACCTGAAGGATTTCAATTACACCCCATTAAAGTATACAAGCCAACCTCACCACATGGCAGACCCTACCCCTTACTTTGTTGGATGGCATTAGAGCAATACAAATGAATGTACTATCCAGATTCCTCTACCTGTTCCAATGCCTCCCACAATATACCTCCCAGGAGGAATTCCAGTAGTGGAATAGACATATCTCCCAATACATATGGGCAGGTGATCATCCCATAAATCTGTAATAGCATATGGGAAGTTACAGCTGCTAAAAATAAGAGAGGGCTGGCACTGCCCAACTTGTAGCTTTATTCTCAGGCAGCATATGTCCAACATGCTTTATTGTGGAGGCAGAGGACACAAGGGGCGAGATGGGTGGAAAATGAAATAGAAACCAATCTCCTAGATGTAGACAATGCCCTATTGAACCATGATGATAGACACAGGACATATCCCATAGAAAGCCACCTAAGACAATATATGCTGTATATGTTGGGGGGAGGGTCAATTTTCAGCAACACAATACATGCTGTTGGAAAAGAGCTCTATAGCTAAGCATCCCTGCATACTATATGATAAAACATATATCAAAGAAGAAGAAGCTGTGCAGACACCAACAGGTATTTGTCAAGCAAGGTTTATTACCACAAAGTTATTTGAATGGAAGGCTAACACTCCTATGTACTGTATCACCTACCATGGAGACTTCTTCAGTGGGAAGAGCTACCCACAACTGACACTTGTTATATATCCCATTTAGTAACAAGTGCAGTGCTCACTTGTTAATTAAAACAAAAGTGATCAGTGAGGAAGTGGCATCAGAATTCAAATTCCACAAATTGATACAAACACTGAACAATATACATATTTATAAACAGTGACTTAAACCCAGGTCCCTGTTTCAAGATGTAAGACACATTGATTAGCCTATTTGTTTTGGGGTAGTTAAAAAGTTGATTTACTGTATTGAAATCACACTGAAGAAAAGAGATATTCTGGGAGTAACCAAGATAATTAAATTGCCAAGTGGCTCAATAAAAGATGGTGCTCACCTAATGGCTAAAGCAAAAAGATGATAGGAGATTTGGTGAACAATACAGAGGTGCTGGGTATAAGTCATGGAAAGGCAGGGATGTAAAGTATGGAGGAATTGCTGCTGGAAAGAGGGTTAATGTACAGGGAACATGAAAGGAGGTGTGATACAGGTAGGGTGGGGGTGTAGGGGTTGGAAATGGAAGGACAATAAAAAAAGATGAAAAGAAAAAGAAAAGAAAAACAGGGACAAAAGGTGTGATGCAGCTCATGGTAGAATAAGTATAGGAGGACCGGCTACTCCAGTACCATACATTTTGTAGTGTAATCATATAGAGACAGACACATCACTGATCGCAAAGTGCAACCATTCACTAAAGAAAGGGTTTGAAGTTGAGCTGGTCATTTAAACCATTTGGGGTAAAACTTTCAAACAATGATCAAACTTACTGTATCTATCAGTAATACTTGACTATAGTTACAGTACACTAACTGGCTGAAGCCTGGCTTAGTGCATGTCTTTCAAGTATATGAAGTTGGTTGTGGACCCAGGTCGTCGTGAGGTGGGTGTGTTGGCAGGTTCTCCTTGAGGTCTATGGCTTGGAGGTGTCCAGCTAACTGCCTCAGACTGGGTGCAGAACCTGGGCATTATGTTTGATGACTGCTTGACTCTAAAATTTCAGGTGTCCGCAGTTGTTAAAACCTCTTTTTTTACCATCTGAGGAATATCACCTGCATTAAGAACCTGGTTCCTCCCGATGATCTTCTAACTTTGGTTTACGCTTTTGTTACTTCCTGCCTTGACTGCTGCAGTGCCCTTTATCTAGGGCTACCAGGGGTTGATATCCACCACTTGCAGCTGGTGCAGAATGCAGCAGCCAGGCTTTTGACTGGTACCTTTAGGACCAGTCATATAATGCCTGTGCTCTGCAGACTGCACTGGCTGCCGATACAGTGGCGGATCACCTTCAAGGTTGTGTTGTTAACCTATAAGGCCCTACACAATCAGGGGCCCAGTTACGTGAAAGATCTCCTTTGTCCCTACTGTCCCCTTTGCCCTCTCTGTTCCACCAATAAGGGATTGCTAGAGATTCCCAGGGGTTCATTTACAAACATCTGGGGCAAGGGAATTTAGCTTTGTGGCCCCAACCCTGTGGAATTCTCTACCTCATCAGGTACGAAATTGCCTGACCATCCAGAGCTTTAAAGTTGCTTTAAAGACAAATCTTTTTAGCCTGCAATTTTTTATCTACTAAAGCTGCTATTGTATTTATTGTTTTAATTTTTATTTTGATATTTTTAAAATTGTGTTTGTTTTTATAGTACAGGCACCTTGGTTTGAAAAGACGCCTTTAATAAATAAAGTTGATTTGATTTGATTTAAACATTTTGAACAATTACAAAGGGAATATGGTCTATGGAAACAAGACCACTATAGGAACTGACAGCTTCAGCATTACGTAGGTAATACTATTGGTCTTAAAATAGACTCAGAGGTGCTAACCCATTTATAAGACTAGTGGGGGAATAATAAAGGGCCAGTGCCCTTTACACTTAACATCAATATGTTACCAAGCCCTCCAAAGCAGGTAAGAGACTACTATGGAACATATTAAAGGGCAGGGGCTCAATTTTCAAAGCCCTGACTACCGTAAGTGTCAGGTGTGCTGAAGATATGGCACATGGGACTTGCAGCAGTCACCCAGCCAGTGATCAGGAGTTTCAACCCGTGTCACAAGTTAGACCAAATTTTTCTGATCTAGGGTGTAGCATTTCTGAAGGCTGTTTTTATTGAACTTGCACCAGATACTTGGTGCAAGCTGCCACAAAATGTGAAAACTGTCACAACTGCACCCGAGATTCGAGAATCAAGTACAGGTATTCTGGGCAGACTAGATGGATCAAGAGGTCCCCTTCTGCCAGCAAATTATTATGTTCTTATGTTCAGTTGTGACAAAAGAGTTTGCACACTGCCAGAACCTGAGTGTCATGGTGCAAGGCTTGGCCCAAGCCCTGTGCCACGGTTTGAAAATCAATCCCCAGGTGTTTGCTTCTAATAAACAAAAAACTGACTATTTGATATATTGCATTATGATGTATTAGTAATTGCTTTCTACTTTCATTATAAAATATTTGTTAGCGCACTGAAACAAGTGGATTTTTACCTTTGCTTTTCACACTGCTAATGAAATGAATTCAGTGGAATTCTAATATTGTGATGTCAGAAACTGCCAACTACTTATGAGCCCAATATATTTCTTTTTTTAACATAGAATGATTTATTTATTTTGAAATAGCAGCTCAAAAACATCATACATACTTCCTCTTACCACAATGGTAAGCTTGCAGGCAGTACATGATAATACATCAATTCTCACAAGACATTCACAGTGTTAACAGAGCATTTCAGAAGAATCAGGTCAAAACAGAAAATGAGGAGTTGCAAAACAGCTCTGATCTTTAAGTATTTACAAGCAAGTTATCAGGGGACTTACACTTTCCCACTAAGAAACTAATAAGCTGCAAGTAAAGTCTTGATAGGATAACTATGCTGGGGGGACTCATAAGGGAGGATTGCTGGGTGGAGTATGGGTTTTACACAGTGGGAGTGGAGGTAAGCCTCCCATTTACCAAGGTACAGGTCTATATGCCCATTATGAGTATAAGAGAGGCACTCTAAGGTGGATAACCATGCTAAGGCCACATGGCAAGCTGCCCGGGTAGGTAAAATCACTTGACACCAGTGCATGAGCAATAATCTTTTGGCTTTAAGAAATGCAAGAGCCAACCATGGGGCTTAGCTAGTGTTCCCAGCAAGGAGGTATCTCCCAACAGGAGCTTGAGATCTGACAAAGAAGGAGGGGAGTCCAACACACTGAAGCAGTCAGAGGCAACCGAGGCCCAAAAGGAGGTAAGCTGGTGACATGACTAAAAGACATGCAGTAGGTGGGCTTCAGGTTGCTGGCAATACCAGCATTTTGACTGCCCCAATAGTCCCTGGGCATGTAAGGCAGCTGGAATGCTGTGCCAAAGTAGCAGCACTGTAAGTTGAAGAAAGCAACTCTTGTACAAGATATGGGCCTCCTTTATTAGTGTGCCCATAAGCCCTCAGGAATATTGGCATTGAGTTTGGCAATCCATTTCAGTCTGCAAGGGGCTGAGGGATCCGGTTGGGCATTCTTCCAGGTCCTATAGAATTGGCCAATTAGGCCACAGGAAGAAGAGGATTTATGCAGAAGTTCCAGCCATCTCTACTTGTTGTCAGTGCTATGTACTGACAACTGTAGTGCAGCATGAGAGAAGTGCTGCACTTCTGAGGTGCCGTCTTTCAGAAGAGATGTTAAACTGAGGTCCCAGCTGCCTAGATTGGCAGTAGTTCAGGTGGATGGTAAAGATCCCATGGCACTTATCGAAAAGAGTAGGGGAAATTTTTATTATGAAAAAAAACAAGACTACAGATAAGAAAATAAACAACAGGCAGTCAATAAACATCCAAATTAGCAACAGAAATTAAAAACATTGCACAGTAGCAGCCACAGACACTTCCAGCTATTTCCCGAAATTTCTGTGATATTTCCAGAATTATCTCCTGCTTTCTGCATTTCCACAGTAGGGGCAACAGAGAGAAACTCTCTAGAAATTTTGAGAAATAGCTGGAAATAGCTGGCAATGCCTGTGGCTACTACTGTACACTTCTTGGGTTTGAATACTAAAAAGGAAAAAAGAAAAAGGAGAATAACATCTTATCCTACCCATCCAATATCATGCCATAGGGAGTCACCTACTTCAGCTCCTAAGGTTCGGAATTCATATTCATAAAGTGTATCCAATTCCTCCTGTATATGAAAAAATACATCTTGCAGCTGTATCATTTTATTTTGAAGTACTCTCAAACACCTAGCTTGCCATATGTGCCTTTTAAGACAAGCTAACAGTACTAAGACTGTACTTTTGTGCCATTTACTCCATTCTTTTGGAATCTTTCCTAATACTAAGACATTGTACGACATATGGCTAAAAAATGGTTCTCCCCACCAGTGTGCCAACACGGTCCAAAAGTTTTGTGTAAGAATACATTCAAAAAACAAATGCTGTATAGTTTCAACCTGCCCCTGGCATGATTGTTCCTGACAAAATCTGTCACTCATTTGTTTATGTTTATGATTGTCCTTTAATTTAACTGTTTGATGGGCACAAAGACAAATCATGTTGCACATTTTTTTGGGATTCTGGGTTCTATTATGCTTGCCAATAATGAGGCAGTATTAATTTCATCAGGCACTTTAAATAATAAGAAGATCTTCAAAATAATAAGAAGATACAACATACGAGTAGAAATATTTCCTTTCATGGGAGATGAACCAACTAAGTTTCACTTTCCACATCCTTACATACTTTAAAGTATATTGTAAATAGATAGGAAGCTGTTTTTCTGTAGAATGCCACCTACCCCTTCCCCATGCAGTTAAAAAAGGATGGCCCCACAGAGCCATACACATACGACCCATTACATCATTATCTAACAACATGGGCCTAATTGAACTGTAAAAAAAAAATTACCAAAGAAGTAAACTACCTGATTTATCATACCAAGTCTACCAGATTTCCAGGGTCTGTATGTGTGCACCCTCTTCACAGGGTTCAGACGACTGCCCCAATGTAGCTGGAAAAAAAGACTCAGCATTTTCGTATGCATGCAATATGGCAATGGAAAAATGTGTGAAATGTACAAAAATAAAGGAGCTATATATGATTTCAGAAGGAATACCCATTTTTTTCTTGTCATTTTCCAGGATTGCCATTTCTTTACTTTATGATATGCCATGCCATAAACCAAGTCCCAATTACTTTATATAGCCTCCTGAGAACCAAAGTATATACCAAGCAATTTCAAGGTACCTGTAACTACTAGGATAATAAAATCATCTATTTGAAGTGCCTTACCCAAGACCAATAAATTACTTTTAGCAGTATTTATCCTAATGCCTGTGTTTTCCTGCAAAGAGTGTAGGATTGTAAGGATATGTTTACCCGAATTCAAATCTGCTATAGAAAACACACAATCATCTGCATAAGTCAAAACTTTTTGAAAAGTATAACCTTCTAAGGTGACAATAGCTGAGATACTAGCATCAGCTTCAATTAACCGTAATAAAGGATCTAATCCAAAAACAAACAACAGAGGACTCAACTGGCATCCCTGACGAACCCCATCTTGGAAAGGTACAGGGAAACCTAAATGACCATTAACCAAAGGCGTAACCTGTGCTGATTTATATAATGTTTGTACCAAATCTAAAAATTGAACAGGAATGCCATAATGGTGCAAAACTGCCCATATGTGGTCATGGTGTATTGTGTCAAATGGTTTCTCTTGATCCAATGACAGAAGGTAACCAGATAGTCTATTTTGTGAGCCTCGATCTATAAGTTCCCTAAGGTACATACTATTCTGAGTGATATTTCTACCAGGAACAGCACATGTCTGCATGGAGATTAATAACTTGTTAGCAAATTTTGAAAGACGGTGAGTTAAAATGTTTGCTAAGATTTTATAATCAGATGTTTATAGACTCAATGGTCTCCAGTTTTGTAATATTGACAGATCTCCCTTTTTGTATAGAAATATCATAATGCCATTATTCATACTAGCTGTAAGTCTGTTTTCCATCCAAATGGCTTGATACACGAAGTGTAACCATGGCAATATATCACATCTATGTATGTTTTATAAAACTCATTAGGTATGCCATCTATACCTGATTTAGTATGTGCTGATAATTTACCGATAGCTTGTGCAATTTCCTCTATAGAAATAGGAGACATCAGTTCTGCAGTTTCTGATGGCAATAATGATGGAATATTGATTCATTGTAAAAATGAATGTAAAGAAACTGATACATGTGTTTGGAATGTGTTCGTAACATAATTCTGAACAATTTGCTGCAAACCTCTAATGTCCTGTATGAATGTCCCATCAAGGTCCCTTAAAGCAGTCATGCATAATCTAGGCCGTTCCTGTGTAGAAAAGTCATATGGATTTACATGCTCATGCGTGCCAGATGTCACGTAGTTCTGCTGGTATCTATATCTATTTTCCCTTGTCTTGAGAAAAGCAATCATCTTATTTTTTATAACCTGAAATTGTTGGCCCACGGTACCTGGCGAAGAGGTTGCCTGGGCCAAAAGTTTTAAATACTGAGCCCTATATCCTAAATAGGTTAATAGGAATTCCTGGCTTTAGTCTTAGAGATATGAATAAAGAATGATTTCAAATCACATTTAGTGTCTTCCCACCAGTCAAGTGGACTATCATATAAAAAAACATACAGCAGATCGCACCAAAAAAAAGGAATTAATCTGTGAATGAATACTTTCATCCTGTAATAAGGATGTATTCAATGTCCAATAAGCATGACCCATCTGGAGTTTTTGATAAGTGCCAATCGATAGATTGAGTACCATGCGGTCTGTAGATTCTAATAGCAGCACCATAATGCTGGAACAAGTAAACCTCTCTGATAAAAACCAGAAATCTATTCTTGATTATATAGATCCTTTATGAAAAGTATGCACATGTGTTAACTGTAACATATCATACATCAAGCAGATGATTATATTTCAATATCTGTAATAAAGTATTGGTGTCACAAAACATTTTCTGAGATTTCTGTCGCTAATCTCTGGGAGTAGGACCACAATTAAAGTTACCTCCCCACAAAACAAGCTTTGATGTATGCAAATATGGAAAAATGCGATGAAAAAGAGCCAACCTATTAGCTTTTAACTGTGGAGCGTAGATATTAATGAGATGGTAAGCACAATAAGAGACAACTACATCCATTAACATAGCCCTACCAGGTAAAATGTCCAAAACCTGTAAAACTTGGGCATCAACATTTGAGAACAATATACCTAAACCATCACAGACATCTCCACCCAGTGACCAGAAAGAAACACCCCACCTCCAATCTTTTTCTGTATCCCTTAAATCACTTAATGAGTGTAATCTGGTATCCTGTAAGAGGATAATAGAACCAGTGTTCTCACTCAAACTAGCAAAAGTAATCTGTCTCCTTTTTTTGATTTAATACTGTTTACATTAACAGTAAGAAAGGAAATAGCTTTTGCCATATGCAAAGTGAATGTAAGGAAAAACTACTATCTATTTCATGGATTGTTTTACTTTCTTTTTTTCCTCTTTTTTGGTTTGGGTTTATCCATAATTTCTATTTCTGGGGAGGGTTCTGTATGTGAGGAAGCAACTGAAGATAAATGAGTCCATACCTTCTTCATTGCCCTCCTGGGCTAGTAAAGGGGCAAAAGGATTTTGGGCCATGACCAGATCAGGTTCAGTAGATGAATGTGTGATATCAGGACCTGGTTTAATGGATTTAGATCAAGTAACCCTCTGAAAGAGAACCTCTGACTGCACTCCGGGGGGGCATACAAGAGGTCTCCCCACCCTATAAGGTGCACAAGACTGGGGCATATTCATATTTATGGGTTCTGCATCCTCCAAGGGAGGAGCTGACAGCTCAGAGGTAGATGGAATATCCTGGAAAACAGAGAGTGAGTCAGTACCCACTCTATCTGTAATAGGGTTTAGATGTTCTGGTATGGATGTGTCCATGTTATCCAGGGCCTTTTCCCTTCCGTCTTCAGAAGAAGCTGGAGAAGAATTAAATGGTGTGCATGTGTCAGATTTGGCCGAACAAAACTGTAGGAGTAAATCCTGCATTTTCTGTTTTTTCCTTTTGAGCATTGGCTACATAAACATCTTGTTCAGCATGAAGAGCAGGATCAGATTGGTTATGTGAGGCCCAAGATCAAGATCGAAATGTATGCCCTTGTTCGTCACAAAGATTGCATTTCATAGACCTTCTACAATGTGACCCTACATGATCCAAATCTCCACAAAGACCACATTTTTGCTGGTCACACACATTGCTTAAGTGCCCCAGGGCTCCACATTTATAACAAGCCCTCGGCTGACCTGGATAAAACAATGCACCTCTATCTCGGCCCAAGAAAAACAGTCTGGCAAATGCTTAGTTAAACCATTCTCTAAATCTAAATCTATCTGATAATGCCAACCCCCTGTCCCAGATGTTCATAATCAAGTAATGGTTCAGGAGGGCTTTTTACAGTACAGTGCTGTTGCAACCAGTAGGTATGTCAGCAACATTAACTCCTTCATTACAAAATAATATAGTAACTTTTTTTGGAAACAGGTTTCGCTAAGGGGATGGCCAAAAAAGGTTTCCATAATGGAGTGCTTTTTTGGGTTTGATATTGTTTCCAAAAACAGTCCAATCCAGCAGGATGCTTGAAGCTCACATCAAAGATAGAATCCCCAGGCATATGAATTAATGCATAGATTTCATATGCATAAAATCGTATACTGTTTTTTAACAACTCAAGTCCTACAAAAAGTCTGTTAGGAATGTCCTCCACAGGACCTCTAAATTTTAACCGTACTGCATTCCTCCTTGCAGCAGGTTCATCTAGCAATCCAAATGTAGCAGGAAACAACTGTTCATTCACTTTATCATGCCATACAGATGAAGTTGTATGATGAGTAGCTTCTGTTGCAGAAGAGATCGTATTGATGGGTATCTGTTGTTCAATTCGAGACTGCTATTCCATGCGGGGGGTACCATGGAATGTGGTAACGCTTCATCTTCAAGCCTTCTAATATTACTTAATATATCGTGGCTGGGACTAGAAGATATCTGGTCAGTTTCCATAAGGGGAAGCTGATCTGGTATTATAAGGGACTCTGAGGTAGAAGATGAATGTACTTGCTCCCCTATATCAGGTAGATTAGCTTCCCATGTTTTCCCATCTGGGGATCTTACCCACCCTGCATCTTCCAAAGCTGTAGCTACCTAAATAGCGAGGGCTTCTTTCTGCCTCCTTGAAAAATTCAATTTATCAGGAGTGGGGGAGGCATCTGCAATAAGTGGAGTGGATTTGCGACCTTTAGTAGCCTGACTTTGACCCACAAAACCACCAATGTTTCCCCTTTTATCTTTAGGCACTAGGCCTATGGTAAAACACCCCATGTTTGGGCCTTTAAGTATTTCAGAGGCATCTGTCATGGCAGCTTTAGATTCAGCTCTCTCAGTGCTAGGTAGCGACTGCTGTATTGCAGCAGCAGAAGAAATAGTTGACTCACTCAGATCCAATGGAGACTCAGAGGAGGAACAGGAAGGCGTAGCAGGGGAAATCTCTTAGATGTCTCCCAATGGCGTCTCTGCAACAAGGTCCTGTACAGCACAGAATTGCACTGCTTCCTGTTCCTGTGCATTTGACATATCATCCCGGTGCTGCTGCAATTCTTGCATCAGCAGGTTCCTGGCATGTAAAAACTGTTGTTCCATTGCATTTAGCTGTAATTGAATTTCTGCAGCATCGTGAACTGGAAGTACACCACCTGTCTCTGAGGAGATATTACAGGGTAGATCCACACCAGGTAACGAAGCAACTGCTGTAGCAGTATTCGGGTCTGAAACTTGGTCCGAGTCCATAATGATCACGTTGTCCATTGGAAGCTGAGGAGGTGATCAGCTCCTCAGCCTCCCACACGTCTGACTTTACTAATGTCCTCCAGCACACTGATAATGCTCCACAGGATAGCAGCCCTCTCATGAAAGAGTAGGGGAATTTCCCCGGTGTCCTGGCCAAATGTCCCTCATTCACTGAGAATACCACCAACAGCTTAATGTGGTTCAAGGTCAGTTGGCATTCATCTGCATCCCCCCCTGGGTCATGCCTAAAAATAGCCAGGATTTCTGTAGTGCACTTACCTGGTCAACAAAAACTAAATAAATAAATGATGGGTTGAGAAGCCATTGACAGCCCTGCGCAGCTGGAGGTACCTCCAAAAATACTTTCTAGGAAGGTTAAACTTTGCCCTTAGCTGTTCAAATGAGAGCATAGTCTCTGAGCCAGGTAAATAGAGGTCTTGCACCTGATGGATTCCCTGAATTTCCCAAGCAGGCCAGTGTAATGGGATTCCACCCACCGTGAGAGACTTGTTATGCCACAGGGGAGTATACCGAAATGTGGGGGCCTAGGACTTATGGGGGGTATGCGAGAGAGACATAAGTAAGTGCCACACACTTCTAGTCTCTATCATAATTGGGGATAGGTCTCTACAGGGTCAGGCCTCAGAGCTGAACAGCATGCCCAGAGCAGTATCCTGCACAGAACTGGCCTCCAACCGCACCCAAGGCAAGGGATGAGAGGCTTCAGGAACAAACCATTTGGTGGCAGTGGCTGCCATGCAGGCCAGGTGGTAGCCTTTGGGCCAGAGACCCCCAGCCCACCCCATGTCCAATGCTCTTAACTTACGTTTGCCCCATCTCGGGACCGTCCTTCCCAGAGGAAACAGAACACAAGTCGTTCTAGGGAGGTGAATAATTTAGGGGAGAGGATTATCAGCAGGTTATTAATAGGTACATAACCCATTGCAAGAGGAGCACACGAATTGCAGCAACTTTTCCAGGCAGGGAAAGCTGAAGTTTGCACCATCTCTCCACCTCAGTGGACAACTGTGCCAGAAGAGGGGAGATGTTGGCTGATTCCAACTCCGCCCATCTAGTAGGCATGTATAAACCGAGGTAGGAGAACCCATGAGCAGCCCAGGACAGTTCAGTTCCCTGGAGGCAGTCTTTGGAGCAGGCTGCATTCAGAGGAGCAAGAGTGGTTTTCTTTTGGTTGGCCTGTAAGCCAGAAAGAACAGTGAAATCCTGTAGAATTGACAGCACTGCAGGTAGAATTGCTGGGGCTGGGATAGAGTGAGGAGGAGGAGGAGGTCATCTGCATAAGTGGCCACAAGATAAGGGGTACCAGCTACATCTATAATTGTGATTTCATTCGAGGCTATAAAAGCCTGAACCAGAGGGTCCAAGGCCACCAAGAAAAGAAGAAGAGACAGAGGGCATCCCTGATGTGTCCCCCGACAGAGGGGAAATGGGAGTGAAATGTTGGTGTTGATTAAGATCCTGGCCATCGGAGAGCTATAAAGTGTGGTAACCCACTGGCAAAATTGAGGTACAAAATCATACAGCCGAAGCACCTCATACAGACAATCCCACTCTATAGAGTCAAAGGCTTTAGTAAAGTTGATGGCAAGTATGGCCACAGGCAGAGCCGACCGAGACACCACCCACTTGAGATTTAACAACAGGCTAGTGTTGTTCACCCCAGACATGCCCTGCATAAAGCCAACTTGAGTGAGATGGATTATGGAGGGTAGCACTTCCAGCATCCTGGTGGCCAGGATCTTGGCCAAGATTTTGGAATCGACCGGCAATAGAGAGATGGGACGGTAATTAGCACAATCCAAGGGGTCGTTCAATTTTTTGGGGAGAAGAGTGATTAAGGTTTCTCTCATAGTTGGAGGGTGGATTCCTGCTGCATGGGATTCCTGGAGAGTCGGAAGCAGCGGTTGGATTGTTTCTGCCCCCAATACCTAGTAGAGCTCTACCGACATCCCATCTGGGCCTAGTGCCTTCCCTTTGGCCATATGAGACAAAGCATGGCACACCTTCTCACTAGTAATCAGTGCATCAAGATGGGCTATTTGGGTGGGGCTAAGGCCCAGTCTAGCAAATCCCTTGACAGAAATTCTTGATTCCCTGCTCAAGCCAGGGTGGGGACAAGGTGGATTGAGACTGGTATAGGGCTTCTTAAAATAGCCTCATAGTATTGTTAACCTCCCGAGGGTCAGAGACTATATTGCTTGCATGCACACTAAGGGCATGAATGTGGGAAGAGGGTTGATCTTTTCGTAGTCTAAATGCCAGGAGCCTACCTCCTTTTTCGCCCCATCCCAATAAGCATGTTTAGAGCTCAGAAGGAGCCATTCAGCCTTTTGGTGGAGGATGGTGTTAATCTGATATTTCTGTCCCACCATGTTCTGAGTAAAGGAAATATCCCTGGTGGTTGACACAGAGGACTTAAACCAGCCCTCTAGGACAGCCAGGTCAACTTGCAGTTTAGACAGGGTTGCTTTCCAGGCTTTATTCTTTGAGATCGAGTAGGCAATAATGCGCCCCCTAAGCACTGCCTTGAAGACTTCCTATACCATGCCGGGGGAGACTCCACAGTTTGAACTGAGGGAAAAGTAGTCTTTCACTGTCTGTGTTACCACCGACAAAATTCTGGGTCCCAGAGGAGTAGGGGATTACATCTCCAGCGGGTACTGGAGGGTTGTTGCCCAGCCAAAGCGTAGGTGGTCAAAACGGGGGCATGATCAGAAATTAAAATGTTTCTGATCCTGTTGTTTGAAATCCCATGGGCTGCCGCCACATTAGCTAACCAGAAATCTATTCAGCTATTAGTGGAATTCACAGGGGAGTAGTAAGTGTAGTCACACCCTGTGGGATGATTCCTCCTCCGCATATCAGCCAGACCCCGTTCTTCCTGCATATCCGGTAGAGCCATCTGGGCTTTGGGACAAGGGTGAGGAATGGGTTTAGATTTGTCCAGAAAATTGTCAAGAACCAAATTTAAGTCACCCCCAATTAGGATGGGGATAGAAGAATCAGCTGGAGACAGGAAGGATAGGGTCTGACTGAGTGCGGGGAAAAATTTAGCATGGTCGTCATAAGGGGCATACACATTACCAATAATCAGTTGCCCACCCAGGCAGGAGAGCTTAACAACCACCCATCTACACTGTGAGTCCTTCCAGACTTCCTCTATGACCCATGGAGAAGAACGATGTATGAGAATAGCAACCCCCTTAGTTTTGGATGGGGCTGAACTGGCCTGAACAACCCCCACCCAAGATTTGTTCAGCCAGTGCACTGCCTTACTCAGAAGATGCATTTCTTGAAGGAGTGCTATGTCTATGTGAAGACATCTAAGGTGCTGTAACACTTTAGTATGCTTAATAGGGTGATTAAGCCCCTTAACATTCCATGAAACCAGCTGTGTCCCGGAAGTAGGTGTACTTGCCATGTTCACCACTCAGCATAAAGAAATTAAAGAGAGTACTTACTCAGGCCAGTGAAAAGAGCAAGGACCTATTGGGAAAAGTTAACCTTGTGAATGATGGGTCTTACCAGAAGCATCCACCACAAACCTGTAGCACCAGATATGGGAAAGTGTAAGCACACAGAATTAGGAAGGGTACTGCCCACACGACAACAAATGACCTGCGAGGAAAGAGATGAGAGAAAAATATATCAGCAATCTATAACAACTGGATATGCAAATAGAGAGAACACACTAACTGGAGACGGAACTGAAGGGCAGAAAAACTGCATTACACACAGTGTATTAACAAACTGCTCAGAAACCTGAAATTGTAAGTTTAAACAAGCATAAACACACTAAGAGTTCGAAGTTTGAGGGTAACTGTACATAGAGACCCTCAGCTACGCTAGCTCCAGAAACCCAAAAAGGGGAAGTGTTTGGAGCCAACAGGGTACAACTCCTCCTCCTTGACTGGCAGCAGCCCCTAGGTCGGGCACTGAGACATCGGGAGGGGTAAAGTTGGGAAGGTGAAGGAAGAGGGGAGAAGGGTGGGGAGAGGAGGAAGGAGAACTGGAAAGAGTAGGTAAAAGGAAAGTGCAGTGAACAGGAAGGAAATGAGGGATAAGGGAAAGTATCAGGGAGAGGTAGATGGAGGTGAAACCCTCTTACCGAAAATGCCACAGGTCTGCCAGTAATGGTAAGTTTTGAGATGGGGTTGCATCATATCAGCTGGGGTCTCCGACATTCAAATCCCACTTATCAAATGGGACCCCAAAGGTTCTAAATCAGAGTGTCAGCCAGCCACATCATTACGTCTCACCAGAGGGTGAGGGGGGTACTAGGAGCACTGGGAGCATAGCTTGCAAAAGCAGATAACTCTATGGGATAGAATTGAGAACAGGGTGGGAATTAGCCACCACCTAGACTCCCAGATCAAGCCTGCAGGACAAGTATATGGGCAATCAGTGTGCCCCTGCAGAGCAAGATAATAAGATGGGGGCGCAAAATGTGGCCCAGCAGGCCACCTTTCCCTCAACCCACACCTGTGCTTGGCTCCCTGGAATTCCAACCCCTGGATGTGGGGGGCAAGTATTTAGCAAAACAAGTGTCACAGGTGAAAGACTGTAGCTCTAGATCCCAACTACCAATAACAAGCAGTCAACACCATAACAATGGTGGAACAGTCCAGAGATCAACCAGCTAGTCCTTCGGCATGCCTAAAAGAAACCAGGGAGGTTTCAGCAGGGTTCAGCACTACCATAGACACAGCTGCCGCATAGGTGATTAAGCCTAGTCTCACTGGGGTTGCCAAGTCAACCACTTCCACAAGCGATGAATCCAGGAAGTTTGTCCAGTCAGTCAGCGACTCAGATTCCATAGCAGGAGGGTCAAGAGGAATAGCTTGAGCCAGAGCAGAGTCAGTTGCAGGGTCATCTCTGGGGATTTTAGCTGGTGGTGGAATCATATGTAGGTCTGGTGACTGATGATTCCTGCTTCTCACCTGCTGTCGATGCTGAGAGGTAGATCCAGACTGGCGTGGAGGCAGCGAGAGGATACACAAAGCAGAAGCTAGGGTGGCAGGTGCGTTATTGGGAGAAACAGTAACAGTGGATCAGGAAGTAATAGGGGGACCCATTTGAGGTATGTCCAGCTAGATAACTGTCCTCCGGAGCCTTCTGTCCAGCATTTTGGTTCTTGTTAGAAGTTGCAGCCCTCTTGGGATCCTAAAGTCTCCTGGGAGCTGTAGTAGGGACATGAAGAGCAGGCCAAAATGTGCCCAACCACTGTTCAATCTCACTGGGGTGATCGGCCACTAATTCTCTCTCCTCCTTGGACACTAACAGACTGGAGAGTCCCCTGAATTTAAAATGAAAGTTATGCTGGTAAAGAAATTTCTTCAGTGGCCCAAAAGCTCTCCTCCAGGCTGCTGTCTCATGTGCAAAGTCATAGAAGAAGGAGATTTGTGCTCCTTGCCAGCGAACTTCCCCCAAATCCCAGGCTGCCCTCAACACCCTCTTTTTGGTCGTATAGCACAAAAAGTATGCCACAATGGGTCTGAGAGACTGGTTACTCCTGTTGTGCTGCCCAGTCACACAGTGTGCCCTCTCCACTTCCATGGGGCCCCTCCAGCCGTCCCCCAGCATAATTGGGATAGACTAATTTAGAAACTGCTCCATTGATTGCCCTTCAGCTCTCTTAGGCACACTCTTGATGTTAGCTGTTACACCGTGCCCTTCCCTTTTCTCATGATCTTCGGCCCTGTCCCACAGGGCTGTTAGCTTCTCTTCATGTAACTGGATGCAGTGAGAAGCTTAAGTTGTTGCTGCTCACAAGAGTTCATTCTCTGTTCAGACATGTTCATCCTGTCCTAGAGCTGCCTCACTTCAGCTGCTGTGCCAGTAAGAGAGAGGCTGATGTCATCCACTCATGTAAGTAGGGCCTCTAACATGCACATAATATATTGCAAAGAGTCTCCCACAGACACTGGCTGGACGGGAAATAGTGTGCCCTGGAGTGGTTGGGTAGGGGACTCCTTGGTAGCCATCCTGTAACAGCACTGAGGAGCTAATAGCCTAGGGATTCAACAGGTGAGGTGCACCACACACACAGAGCAGGGTAGTTAGTTGGACTGGCACAACTGGGAAGAAAACAAGCCATCCATCAGATCATGACTGGAGTTGGGCCCATGCAGCCTAGAGCCACGGATTGCCTTGTGGATAACTGACTTTACTTGTGCAGCAAATCATGTCAGAGTCTGCTTACTAGAGGCACTGCCTGATAGAGGGAGATTACCCATCACAAGTTGTCAGGTAGGGTCATGATGTCCTAGGATAATGGTGCCAGAGCTCAGAAGGTGCCCAACTTGGAGAGAGCTCAGAGATTAGGCAGCCATCACTCTGGTGGCCAGACCATGCCCCTATTCAGCCCAATGTAGTTCAATGAGAAACTAAATATATTTTTCCTTTTAAAAAGCCCTAGGTGTTTGCTTCTGATAAACAGAAAACTGACTAAGTGATATATTGCATTATGATGTATTAGTAATTGCGTTCTACTTTTATAGGTAGGTAGGTAGTTTTATTGTTTGACTTATAGTCATTACAACAGACAAACATAAACAAAAATGTAAACAAATTTTAAAATCACATAACTCCTTTTACAATTTTTTTGCAGTTAATCTTTTTTTCTCCTACCTCCCCTATGGTGCTCTCTCCTGCCAGGTTGCCCAGCCCCGTCTCCCACTCACAGGTTACCACTCCACTTTCCTCCATAGCTTGACCCCAGTGGCAGGGCAGTGGGGATCCCTCAACCCACCAGAATTGGATCCGGTGTGGGGGTTACTGCCAATTGTGGGAGCAGGACCTGAGGCGACCGGCATTCATCCTGCTGAAGAGCCATTTTCAAATTTTCTCCCCTTCCCAGAATGTGGCACGGTGGCGTGCAATGATGCCAATGGCTCCCATATGCAACATGCTGGGCATCTGCCCTGTAACCACCCCCTATGTGTGAGCCACTGGAGCCAGCCCCCAGCCTCCACTAGGGGTGAGGCATGCTGCCAACTCCATCCCACCCACTCCCCAGGAGAGGAGAGCTGTCCTCAGGATGCTCTATCCTCTCCCTCCTCAGCCAATCCCTGGCATCCCACTCACACCGTGAACATGGGTCACTGGCATGGCAGGAGGTAAGGCATGAGGCCTCAGCCCTCCATACCAGTGGGCCAAATTCCTTTTACAATTGACATTTCCAGTTATCACATACAGAATTCCAAGAAATATCCTCACATTGTTATCCACTTAATTCAAAAACAATTCAGACATTTCCTTATACCGACTTCACAATTTTGTATCCTTTCAAAATCTATACAATGCATGTAAAACTCTAGTCTGAGTTGAATTAAACAGATGAGCAATCAGTTTTTTCAGAGGGGAGACCATGGAAGCTCAATATTGGAGCCAACCATTTCCTACTACTAACTTCAAATTGTGGACAGTGCAAAACAACATGTTTCAGGTCATCTTCACAACCATAAATACATTCGCATTTTAGTTCAGAGATCCTTTTCTGATCATATAAAATGTAGTTTGCCTTGTAAAGTTCTAATCTGAATCTTGTTATTACTCTTCTTTCTTCTATATTTGACAACATTTTTAGATATGGTTCCAACTCATGATGTTTTTTAATTATTATAAACCATCTATAGTGATGCAGATTTTTTATTCTATCTTCTTGTTGGATAATTTTTACTGTTCTAACTCTTTCTTTAACCCTAAGAACTATATCTTTAATAGGAAAAATGTAGATTTCATATAAAAGGTTTCCTAACCCCAATAGAAATATGTCCTCTTTAATTAGCTTAATAGTGCTTGATGTAAAGTTTCTTTAATGATACTGAATTTGGTCTTCTAAGCACATTCTGGGATATCTATTATCCAGCAAAAGAAAAAAGATTTAAAGTAAAGATAATCTTTCTTTGCAATACCATATTTTCCATGGATAGTTGCCCTAGTTCTTTTCTCAGTATTTCTACTGGAACTGACTGATGCACCCTCAATATATAACAATAGAGTTTATTTATCTCAATTTCTGAACTTTTTATGTTTGTAGGAGTTCATATTTCCGCTCCACAGAGGATACTCATTTTTATTTTTGTATTTATCACATCTACTAATCCTTTTACTAAGGACTGACCCATTTTCATATTGAACCTCTTAAAACCATTAAATGCTTCAATCAATTTCTTATGCAGCATTTTTATATGTTGAGTCCAATTTGTGCTGTTTGAAAATATCAATCCCAGATAATCATAATATAATGCATTTCAATCTTTTCCCTTTCTTGATATAAACTATTTACATTTTCCAAGTATTACCAAAAAACAACCTGCTTTGTTTTCTTCAGATTCATTTTCAACTGATCTTTTTTGCAAAGTTCCCCGAAATATGCTAACTTCCTTTGGAGACCCAAAAAGGAAGTAAATATAAGCACAATGTCATCTGCATATGCTAAGCAGGAAACTTTTTTGTGTTAAAATATTTGGTGAATGGAAATCTGATTTGTCCAATTCTTTTAAAATTGAATTTATATACTGATTGAATAACAAAGGCACTAATAAACACCATTGATGCACTCCTAAGTTCGTTTGTGTACTACTTGTCAGGTTGCCTTGTTGATCATATTTTATTTTAAGCCATGTTTCATTATGTAACTCTATTATCTCCAAAATATTAGGATCACTTCTATATTTGTTGAGTTTTTCCCAAAGAATATGTCTGCTAATTGAATCAAAAGCTGATTTTAGAACTGCAAAATAACAGTAAAGCTTTGATTGTTTTAATTGTGACATATTTCCAAATAATATGTTACAATACAAAGCAAAGTTGTGCAGTCGATCGTTTAACTGTAAATCCATTTTGACATTCCTCGAGTATATGGTTCTGTTCTACCCATGTTTGTAATCTATTAAGAAGTATTCCACAGAAAATGTTTTGGGGAAGAATCCAACAAACATATTGGATGATACATATTAGGGTCCAGAATATCTCCTTTTTTAAATATTGGGCAAACCAGGCTTCCTTTCCAGGGTTTGGGGAATTTCCCCCATTGTGTACAATAGTTAAATAATTTATAAAGGAGCGGTATCCACCAATCACCAAACACTTTGACTATATCTGCCAGAATTGAATCAGGACCTGGTGCTTTGTTATATGTTATTCTGTCTATCACTATCCTTATTTTCTCTTGTGTGATAACCACTGATTTAGGGAATAACTTATTTTGAACTTTATCCTTAAAGTTCCCATGCTTGTTCTCTCTATATTAGGAAAATATACATTTCCAAAATGTTGTTCCCATTGTGACAGTGTTATTGCTGCTTCTATAGAGTTAGATTATAAATGTCCAGAATTGCTTAACATATTTCTCTATTATTGGCATTCTTAATTTTCCCCACATTTCCTTCTGAAATTGCAACCTTTCTTCCTCTAGTATTTTCCTATATTCTTTCCTAATCCTGTTTAAGTTTTTATTGCTGACATCTGCACTATTGTCTTTATGATGTCAAATTAACCTATTTAATTCTTACTTTGCTTTTTTACATCTAGAATTGAACCATGTCTGGGTCATTGTTTTCTTTATTGATGTTTTTATGAAGAGAGGTCTAAAATAAAGGCAGATCTTTTCCCAAGATATAACTAGATCCAATCCTGACTCTATCATTAAAATTTCATCCTTCAATCTGTCTATATGCCCTGCACTTTATATTTTTTGAGATTTGAGATATGAATGTATTTTGCCATCTGACTCTTTTTGCATTAATAATCTCTATATCTTGCTTTTGTTCTATTTCACCACATTCTTCCAGATTATCCAAACACCATATTGTATGAACTGGCAGGTGGGCAGATTCTGGCCTTCCTAATACCTCCAAATCTTTCACTCTGTCCAGAGCTTCCAGATTTGCCCATACCAAATCAATCACTGAAGAGCCTAATGGGCCTAGATAAGTGAAGTTCCCTTCCTTATCACCCTTCAAATGTCCATTTATTAAACAGACCCTAGACCTTAACATTATTTCTTTTAATTGTTTCCCATTTGTATTACTAACTTTGTCTCTCATTTTGATTATACACTAAGCATCTGTTTATAATATTAATTCCACTTACCTTATCATCATCTTTGTCTTTCTGATCTGAAAATCTGGCATTAAAGTCACCCAATAAAATTATAATTGATGTTTCATTCTTTTCCAGAAGGTTTTCTACTGTTTCATCAAAATGTCTCCAGTAATCCTCCTTTGATTTTTTTTTATCTAATGGTGCTATATATATGTTGACCAATATTATATTTATATTTCCTTTTTCCAATTTCAGGATTTGCCAATTACATATATCTACCTTTCAAGGTGTGATATTTACATTTAAAGATGTTTTAACAAATATAGCTAATCCTGCCATAGCTCTACCATTTTTCTTCTTTTTTACTGCTGGTAATAAATAACTAGAGAACCCAGGAAATACTGGGTAACATTCATCTACTAACCAAGTTTCCTGAAAACATATGATCTCTGTTTTCCTTATAAATGCACAAAACTCTCCATAAGATAATTTTTTTATTATGTCTCCTATATTCAAGGAAAGTATAGATATTTCTGGAACTTCTAACCCTTGTATTTGAGAAGTTTTAAATGTAGTCATCCATCAGTTGTAATCAGTGAACTGAGTGAATTCCTCCTTTTAGCTGTGTTTTATTTTCCTCTCCTTATTAATATATTTCTTATTATTCCTAGCCAAGATTTCTGGATCAATCATATAGATTGATTGGGAATCCAATGCTTGAGATTTTTCTAGTACCAAATGTGCTATCTTACTTGAATGAAAAGTAATGTAAATGTGAGGAAATCTAGAAGTTGATTGATGGAGATGAATATAACAACCAGTATTTCTGTTAATATTCATTCCTAATGCACATGACAGAAAACTGCCAAATTCCTGTTTCAGCTTTCCCATTGTGAACCTCTTTGGTAGCTCCAAACCAAACAATAACAATGTTCTTTTTTCCCCATTCTTTTTCCTTTGTGACATTGTACTTATCTATTGCATTTAAAATCTTTTCTGCCCAAGGATTCTGCCTTGCTTCTTCAGACTTCTCAACATCATCATTTTCTGAGAGTGGAACAAGTTGGGGTGGTAGTACATATATTCCTTTTACATGCATTTCTTTCCCTAGGTACCAAATTTTCTGTGCCCATTCATGATAAGTACTATATGTGAGCACACAATCTCTCATTTCCAAATTTGAAGGTCTTGTTTATATATATATATATATATATATATAGAAGATGCAATATGGAATATAAAACAGTTTTCTAACTCACTTATCCAATTTAGTGGGTATCTCTTCTCCTAATCTGTGTAACCCATATAGTTCTATAAACAACTCATTACTCAAAGTCTCTGTGTTTACTAATTGCTCATTTGTGTAGCAACTCCTTTTCTTATTTGGGTTTACACTTCTGGGCACCAACATTTTGAACTCCAGGTAGCCTTCCTTGGTCTCCCCTCTGAACAAGTTCACATCCTCTATGTCATTCTCATTTAAATTCTTTTCATGTATCTGCCCCTCATCAGCTGCAACATTTTCCATTCTGTTCCCAGCTTCCCATTTATAACAACATCTACATATGTTCTTTTGTCTGGTCCAATTTCAACCAACAACCCTGATTCTTGCCTTCCATTAACATTTTTATTTCCCTTCTTTTGGGTTTCTTTTCTGGTTTGTTCTACTTCTTTAGTGGGTTTCACTTTTTGATTCCTCTTTTTTGTTTTCAGTTGCTCTTCCCCTTTCAGTGTTCCCACTTTTCTTCTATGCATTACATCAGGGATTGCTTCTAGCCCTTTTGGAAAAGGTGGTGGCACATTTACCTGTGCTGTTCTCTGTACTTTGTTACTCTGTGGATTATTTCCTTTGATCTTTTCCAAAAGAGACTCTAGGTTCCCTTTCCTCTTACTATCCATAGAATCCAGGACTGCACTATTATAGGCTACATCACCTCTAAGATTTTCCATCTTTTGTTTAAGAGCCCACATATTTTCAAGAATTACCACATTAGCATAATACTGGTTTTTAATTATCTCCAATATTTGAGGTGAAAGAGAAGAGCTTGAAATAAATTCTCCTTTGTCTGAAAAATAATCTTTATCATACTTGATTTTATATTTCCCAGACAAATCCTTAGATGGCTTAGCTTGCTTTTCTGGTGAAGGAGAAACAGGGGAAATCCCAGTTCTGGTGATCTTTCCTGGGAATCTATTTCTTCTTGGCTTGAGATAAACTGTTTTAGGCCTTGTAAGGTTTGATCTAAATCTTTTAAGATATATGACAAATTTCCCTCATTCTTTCCTTTAACTATTCTTGAGCTCTGTAGAACAAGTGGAGTAAATGGGCTATCACTGATCATGCCCTTTTTATTTATACTATGAGTATTCTTAAGGTTGTTAGCCAAACTGTCATATGTCTTCTGGTTACTCAACTTATATCTATCAAATTTATTAGCCAATTCTGGTATGGTAAAGGGGTCTGAATCATAAAATGAATCAGAATGTGTCTGAATTGCTCCTTCACCCTTAATTGATCTTTCTGACCAACTACTTATACAATAACTATCAGCTAGTGATAATTTATCCTCAATATTATCCCAAAACTCTTTTGCATCTCGAGTAATCAGATGAATTTCTATTTCTTCACTCTCCTGTTGTGGACCAGTTAATGTGATGTTTTCAGATTGCACTTTAAGCACCTTGTTCTCCAGTTCCCTTTTCTCTGTGTACATTTTTAAAATATGAAGTTATTCTGGGCTGTTTTTTCCCACTGTACTCCTTAGGCTCATCCACTATTATTACTACCTGTTGTGGTATGGTCATATCTTGCAATCTATCTTTAACTTTACCTTTATCTAATACACCTTCTGACCTTTCTTTCATCCTTTTCTTTGTATTTCCTTTAGTTTTTACTTTTTGTTTCATGATAAATGACAGACCACTTCTTGTATTAACCATTTCCTCTTTTACAATGTTTAATTCCCTAAGGGTACTACCCTTGGTTAATTCTATTAAAAGCAGGGAAAATATTCAAAGACCACCTTCCTTCCCAAATCCAGAACCAAATATAATTCTAATTATTGTGCAAATTACAAATAGTACAATAATACAAATAACTTAATTATAACTCTTCCAGCTAAAACAAATTAGTAACAAATTAACATCAATTAATTGTTGCTTAATAGCTACTATACTACCCCCTGAATTAGCACATGTGAAAGGACATTAAGGGGTCCAAGAAAAATAACATCCTCAGCATTCCAAACACACTATAAATTTCCACTACAATCCTTTAAGAAATATGTACTTAAAATTTCTTAAAAATCAGATTTAAATATAATGAATATCTTACAGTGAGTAAAGAACCTGCTAATCTATTTATTAATCTAGACCCAATCTGAAGAAAACAAATATGAAAATAAAATGGAAATTAATAAAGTGAACATTGTAATAACATACTTAGCATCAATGAGTCCTTCATTAATTTTCACCCTTGGAACTTCTTGTGGGTTCTCTGTCTTTCACTTTTTCCCTGTCTTTCCACTGCTTTACAGATCTCCAGTACCAAACCCAGACTGTTAGCAGAACACCCCTGAGCACTGATGATAAACAGAACACCTTCTCAAGGTTCAGCACTACAAAAGTCAAAGGTATACAATTGTTAGCTGAACTCAATCAGAAAGTCAGAACAATATACACTTGTTAGCTGACTTGTCCATTCAGGTAGCAGCTAGTAACAGATACTGGTAACAGATACTTTTACAAGTTTTACAAACTTTTGAATATTACAGTTTTGCAGATATCATCAGAATCTACAAAATGAACATGCTCTCTTTAAAATCAAGGCAGACCAAAACTTTTAATTTAAAACATTTTTACTTACTCATGCAATTTCGTATAATCAGGTCCAAAAAACACTGATGCCAAATTAATCCGGGGTCGAAGACCAAGGACCGAAACCAGGCCAGTTCAAAAATACTCTCTATCCATTAAATTTACCTTTATATCACATAGTTTTTGTTATATTTATCATGATATGGTAAACTGGAGCAGTAAAAAGAAACAGAAAAAACAGCAGTCGCTAGATATCAAATAACCGTAAAAACATTGAGAAACGCTTTACTAATATGAGAATTAAATTACAGCTGTGAAATATGGGCTTAATATAAAGTTACAATATAAAGCTCTCACCTGCTCACTTGCTCTTCGCTCATAATAAAAGTTAATAAAGCAATCTTTGTGACCAAAAAGTCCTGCTCGAATGTCACATGCTTACAAATTTCAATAATCTGCCATTTCAGTGCTTCAGCATTTCAAAATGTGGCCATTCAGTAAGGACACCCTCTTTTGACTGGATAATGCTGATTTAGAGATTACAGACATGCACCTTAAGAGCACTAAGGTCAAAAGTTCATAAGTTGCTTTAGGCATGAAATTCGGAAATGCACCAAGTTTTAATTATTTAAAAATAATTTAAAACTGAATAATATATTTATTTGCACAAGTACCTTAAACAATATAAACTTTTTGATTCTGAAAACTAACAGGCAATAAACAGACAGTAAACAGTATATAACCATAAAAGAGATATGCCTGTTTTAAAAATATCGAACAATAGCACTATCATTCATCAGTTGTAATAGTTCTCAAGACTCACAACCCTAAATTTGTAAATAACACTCTCATCTCATAGGAGGAAAAATACATTGTTATTCAATGTGGCGTCCACTCCTCCTCACTCCAATGCTGTCTGACTGGCCTCTTGCCCCTTACTTGTCCAGGTAATAGCAGCACTTCCACATCTGCAGCCACCATCAAACACTGAGCAGGACGTCATTTTCTTCTTCCAGCCCACTGCACCTGTTGTTGCAAGAAAAGTGAGAAGGGGAGTCACATGACTTGGAATAGCACAAAGATGAACTGGTAAGGCTATTCTTCAAAGGCACTGGTGGCGTACCTTTTTTAAATAAAAAATAAGCATGAAATAGCCCTGCTATCTGCATCTTCTCCACATACGCCAGACATGAGTAGCGAACTCCAGTCTCCAACCTCCTCCCAGTCACCAGCTCTACTTTTATAATAAAATATTTGTTAGTGCAGTGAAACAAGTGGACTTTTACCTTTGCTTTTCACACTGCTAATGAAATGATTTCAATAGAATTTTGGTATTGGGATGTCAGAAACTGCCAACTACTTATGAGCCCAATGTATTTCAATCAGAAACTAAATATATTTTTACTTTTTTAAAAAAAAATTGATACTTCTTTCAGCAGCAAACTTTGCCTTTCATGTGTTTGCACTATTGTACTCCATCTATATGATTTTTGCAATTTTTAGAACTGTAATTGGCTTCTCTTTTCTTCTTTTCCCATAAAATCTGATTATGAAGAAAATATCACCTGCTAAATTATAACAAAACATCACATGTTCTAAAAAATCACATATTTCTATTAAATACATAATACTTTGGTGGTGGAGCATGCCATTACTCTATAAAAATCTGAAAACAGGTTTGCATTTTTCTGTTGAAGTATACTGCCAGTCTTGCCCCTAAAACTTTTCTGACATCATAATACCAGAATTCCATTAGATTCTTTTTCTACTAGTAGTTGGTAAAATGTATTTATTTATTTGTTTTTGGATTATAATACCTTTGAGCCTGATGCTCTTTTACAGAGGTTCCAAGTTGAAAGAAAAATACAATAAAATATAACATTATACAATATGATACAACAATTAGCGCCAGAGTGTTACAATAACAAGGGTACAATGTTCTGAAAGACATTAAAGGGTAGACAATAAAAATACATTTTAGAATTAGATGACCATAGAGCAGCCAACAATGGCCTTGTTTTTTGAGGTTGAGGGTGAGAAAATGGAATGGGGGAGGGGAATGTCAAGGCAGATCAGGAAAAAAGGACAGAAGATGGGAGGGGGCCATGGGAGAGGACTGGTTTAAGGAGGCATGGGCAGTGGAGGGGGGAGAAACCAGAGTGGTGAGGGACAGAGAAGGTGGACAGGATACAGGTCTATATTTAGAAGGGGTGGGATGGTGGACAGGCTACAGATGTATGTTACAAGCAGTAGGGAGATAGGCAGTGAGGCTGCAGTAGCACAGAGGATGGGGTAGGGGCACAAAGAAATAAAGGGTGGCCTTAGGCTATAGAGGCAAAAGGGTGAGATTTCCTCATGATTTGGGAAGTCTCACCCTATTGCTTCTGTAGCCTAAAAATAAAATGCTGAAAAGATAATTAAAGAAACAAATACAAGCAAACCAAATAATAAATATAAGACAAACCAAATAATTACAGTGGCATCTAAAAGCCAAAACCCCTAATTCTTTGAGATATATATACTTACCAAAGATTCCATGTTGCTAGTTCAACATCGATGATGTCAACCAACTTTACCACGTCAAGGATTTGCTGACTGGCAACCACGTCACCAGGAAATCCTACCAACAGACAGCTATTGTTGCAATGCACCAGGGCACATCCCGGCTGTTTTCAGAGGGCTTTGACTCTTTCACTCCCCACTGCAGGGGCCTTTTCATCCCCCTCTGAAAATTTATATAATCACCTCCAGGTCAGAGGTGTAGGGGGGAAACAGTGCAAACCCCCTGGGATGGCAAGACTGCTAGCTCTGCAACATCCCAATCAGTTGAATGATTGTCAATAGAGTTGCAGCGCCAACACTGCCATTGCTGTAGAGATTTCACTGTGTGAATGGCATACCTCTACTAAACACTTGTTCTTTAAACAAACATGACAGGCACAGCTCTCAGTTGAACTGATAGAACAAGACTGGGAAAAATATGGTATGGACAGCAAAAAGTTACCAGCTCTACATCTGGAGGTAAGAAAGCTGGATAACAGCAGAGAGATATATTTTAGAACTCCCCACATTACAGCAAAATATTCAGTTCAGCACACATCAGAGTCCTGGAGAAGCTGTGGGGTGGAGGTGGCAACTCACTCCCACATATTCTGGACATGCCCAATTATCCATTTATTTTGGACTCAGAACAGGAATGTGATACTATAATTCAGGGATACAGGAAACTATACCTTACAGCAGCCTTACTGCTACTATACCAACCATGAATGGAGAGCAAAATTCATAAATACTTCATCAATAGCCTATTAATCATAGCTAAGAAAATGATATCCTGACTTTAGCTGAAACCAGACCCAAATCAGCAATAAAACAATGGGAGGATGAAGTCCTAGTCATTTATCACATTGACAAAATGACCGCCAAATTACAAAACACACTGTCCCAAATGCAAAACAATTGAAATGGGTGTCTTATGCATGTTATGGCACACAGACCTGATGTCATTCCCTGAAAGGGTAAATAATATATAAGAAAAATGTATATACACTCAGTGGGGAGATCAGAGGGCAATTTAACAGCCAGCACTAAGCTAGACAGCTTCTCCTCTTAATAAGGGCCTGAAAAAGAGGATAGAGCACCTTCAAAAAGAAGACAAAAGGGGAATGGAAAAGACATGGCATATTACCCCAAACAATGAGACCCAGAAAGAAAAAAATTTGTGTAGTTAGAGTAGAAGGTTATTGTCAGAATCCTCATAATTGTCTCATTTATATAGTGACACAGCTGGCCCGATGGCACAGCGGTAGAGTTACCACCTAAGGCTCTGGTGATTGAGGTTTGGGAATGAGCCTCACTCGCTGGAGGGCCAGCTGGGGGTTGGGGGTGGACTGAGCTCCCCATGGGCTGCTCTCCTCTTTCAGGGGGGAGTGAGGGATGATGCACCCACTGCATTGCTGCCACCCAGTGACCATGGCTGGCAGTGCAGTTAATTTTCTCTGCCTCTCACTCATTTTAGGCTCCTTTCCGAAAGTTCCCACAATCTTAGCTGGAGATTGGAATCTAGTTCATTCCCCAGAAATGGATAAGTCTTGTCCCCATGGCAAAAAATCTCTCTCTCCAGTGCAATTAGGTCTTACGGAGCTCAAGGCAGACCATGGACTTACTGATCCATGGCACCTCCTAAATCCAGATGCTAAACAAGTTACATTCTACTCCCCTGTTCATAGATTCCTATCATGCATAGATTATTTCTTGGTGAATAATCTAGTTCTCGCAGGGCTAACAGGTAGTGGTATTATCCTTAGGACCCTATTGGACCATGCCCCAGTATGGTTAGAGGGCACCCTTCCACATGCTTCACATAAGGATAGCAGCTGGAAGCTTAATATTCAGATGCTTCAGGATCAGAACAAAAAGCAGACCCTAAAGGAAATTACAGAACAATACCTCAGTTACAATCAAAACTCTATACCGCATATAGACAAAATCTGGAGTACATTAAAATGGAGGCAGCATAGCGCAGTGGTTTAAGGCTCTGTGCTGCAAATCTGGAGACATCCAGCAGACCAGACCTTGGTTTGAATCCCACAGCTTCCACTTACATACTGTGTGACCCTGAGCAAGTCACTTAACTTCCCTGTGCTCCCAGGTCGCACCTATAAAAAAGCTTTCAGCTTAGTGTGCTACTCCAGGTTAAACAACTTAAAAAAAAAATGTAATAAGGGGTAAGTGCATACATTTGGCTATGATTAGAAAAAATAAAGAGGGAAGCTCTTTCCTCCTCCCTTATAGCCTAAATTCAAACTTTGGAGGAGAAATTACCTTCCAAAGCAAGTGATGAGACCCTAACCCATTTGACCTTTCTACAGAACCAGTATTTAGAAACCCTAAGGGAAAAGGCTCAATATGCACCTTTTAAGTCCCAGGCTTGGAAAATTGAGCAGGGTGAGAAGGCGAGTCATTTGATAGCCCTAAGATTAAAAAAACAAGAAGAATCTAGAATTTCAGTTGCCTTGAACTCCCTCAAAGATAACATGCTGCTTACCACCCTGAAGGACATAGTTCAAGAATTTGAAGAATACTATAAGGCTCTATATTCCCTCCCTACTCACCCTCCATTGATCGCTGATATTCAGGACTACTTACATCACATTCAACTCCCGTCACTATCCCAAACTCAGAAAGAATTGCTTGTGCACAAGATTTGCCAGCAGAAACTGTCAGAGGCCATTCAATCCCTTCCTGAGGACAAAGCTCCTGGCCCTGATGGCCTCCCAACTTGATTTTACAAAATGTTTGAAAAGCAAATTTCCCCCTTGCTCCTGCAGATGTTTAATTATTTCTATGAATCAGGCATATCAGACCCATCCCTGTTGGAGGTGCTCATTATTGTTTTTCTTAAACCAAATAAAGACAGGAACAAAGTGAACAACTATTGTCCCATATCCCTAATGAACTACGACATTAAGCTTTTTGCTAAAATCTGGCTGCCAGGCTAGCAAAAGTATGGGTTCCTTTGCTTAGCTCTGAACAAGTGGGATTCATGGCAGATCGATCTTCGGCTGACCATTTGAGGAAGTTGTTCCACATCTTCTCCGCATCCAGGATGGCACTGCACCCAATGGTGTTGGTGTCCCTGGATGCGGAGAAGGCATTTGACAGAGTTAGCTGGACCTTTCTGTTTGAGGTGATGGACAACTTTGGATTCCCAGATAAGTTTGTACAATGGATTAAGGTCCTCTACACAAACCCCATATCTAAAATATATTGCAATGGGGTCTACTCCAGCTTGTTCCCACTGCACTTAGGAACCCAGCAAGGATGCCCACTCTCGTCGATGCTATTTAATCTTTACTTAGAATTACTAATTTACCATCTCCAAAACTCCCCCTTCATAAACGGTATTAAAGTAGGTCACTTGAATCTTTGCTTGTCAGCATATGCAGATGATATTTTGCTGCATATAACAGACCCAGAAACCATGCTTCCTGCAGTACTTGATATTATAGACACCTATGGGGCACTTTCCAATTACAAATTAAATAGAGAAAAATCTACAGTAATGCCATTAAATCTTCACGTGTGCCACTCCCATATTGAGAAATTACAACTGGATTGGGCTCCTCAAATTAAATACTTAGGGCTCACTCTATCCCAGGATATGTCTCAAGTTGAAAGGCTTAACCTGGACTCTCTTATAGGGACCATAAAACAAGACCTGGACAGATGGGCTACATTATATCTCTCTTTACAAGGGAGAATAAGTGTAGTCAAGATGAATATCCTCCCAAGGATATTCTACCCCATAAATATGCTTAATTTCCACCTCCTTCATTCCCGGTTCTGAAAACTTTATAGTATCATCTCCCAGTTTCTTTGGAAAAAGAAATCCCTGAGAAGATCATACATCTGGCTAGGGGCAGCCAAACAAGAAGGAGGTCTTAGGCTTCTTAACTTTGATCACTATTATCTAGCAAGTCACCTAGCCAAATACTTGCACTGGATACCCCCTGTCTCTCATCAATATGCTTCTCCCCTTATACCAGAGTGGCTGCAAATAGAACATCACTTGATTAACCAGAGTGGCATCTCTCCTCTTAGCCTGCTATATACCACCACCAAAACATGTTCTTCTTCCCTTAAGAAAGAACTGATCCTGTTGTCTGTCAACGTTCATGTCCAGCTGTGTAGGGCACTTAAATATGACAATGATAAAGACATCTCACAATCCTTCTATTTGAATCCCAATTTTAGGTTGGATGGGCAATGTTTGAAGCCAAAGGAGAAGTTTCCCTATACGGAGACTAAAATCTCAGATCTTCTAACAAATGGGAAACTTAAAACTACCCTAGAGCTCCTTTCTACCCTGAATCTTTCAGGCAGACAGATTTTCAAAGGTTTCCAGATTAGACATCTGCTGGTTAATAAACTAGGGTCTGGATTATGGGATGTTGACCAGTCCGACTTTATTACCTCACTTCGTAATCTGGCTTGGCAGCCTCATGCAGTGAGCTTTCTGCCCCTTTACCCATCAAGGATGGTGTGCCTCAGGGCTCAATTCTTGCCCCCCCCATTCTCTATCTTCTCAAATGACCTAAACCAGCACTGTGGGGATAGCTCAGTAGTTCAATACGCAGATGATGCTGTCATCTTCCGAGCCAGGTCCACACCACATGATCTGGGCCCTCTTCTATAAGGGGACCTAAACACACTGGAGTCCTGGCTGACATCAAACAGAACTTAGTTTAGTTTATTAGTCTAGGAATTAATACCTTTGAGCCAGGGCTCTTTTACAAAGGTTCCACGTCACAAAGAACATTTAACAAAGCACGATACACATTACAGATAAAACCAGACAGGAAAGTTACATCATAAATTTGCTATTAACAGTTTAAGGCAGTAACATTTTTAAGTTTCATAGAAAAACAAGCTATAACAGGTTCAAGCGAGTAGACAATTTTGAGGTTAAGGAAACTTCCAGGGAGAGGGTGATCATTAGGTGCCAAAAGGAGGCTAGAGAGGAGGGAAAGGTGGTGAGCAGGAGAGTAAGTGAGAGGGGACAGGAAAAAAGGGGGGGAGTGAGTTTGGGTGGGAGACAGGAAGTAGTAGAGGTACCAGAGGGTTCATTAGTCAGGGAGGAAGAGGCCTCAGATGTGAGCATGGACATGAGGAGTAGTAGTCTTTATCTAGCGCAATCACAGTTGCTAGTGGTGGTGAGGTGGGCACAGAGCATGGATTTGAAAGCTTCAAGTGAGGTTGAGGATAGGGTAGGTGGACTAAGCGGATTGAACCATGTCGGGGCCCTGTATGCAAAAGATCTTTGTCCCTGTGCAGTCCGGCATCTCGGAACCAGGAAAGGTTGGCGTTCAGATCTGGTGGAGGGTCGTGAGCCAGGATTCAGTCAGAGTAGGTTTTGAATACATAATAGAGTCAGTCCCAAGATAGATTTTTTTGCCATTGTGCAGGTGAGATAAATAAGACGATTTGATAGGTTCAACCAGCCTGATTCATAGTACAGATCACACGTGTGAGTCAGTCTTTGAGCCCCCGTGAGGAGCTGGCAGGCCTTATGTAGAGTGATTGAGATACGCCTTAGAGCAGTGGAGGTAGCTGAGCCATAAATAATAAAGCCATAGTCAATGACTGAGATTATGGAACTCTGTATAGTATTCTCAATGCCGCTTGATTTAGAAATTGAAGTTCGGAATAGTATTCCAGGCGTTGGTTCACTGTTTTCGCAGTGTTGTCAATGTGGGTTGCAAAGGTGAGCCCTTGGTCAAAAGTGATGCAAAGGTATTTGAAAGTATTTACTTGGTCCAGTGTAATTCCTGCAGAGGTTTGTATGGTGAGTGGAGTATGCCTATTTTTGTTTTGGTGATTGGAGAAGAGCATGGCTTTTGTTTTATTGAGGTTTAGCACAAGTTTACTATCCAGGAACCACCTTTCAACACTAGAGAAAGCAAGTTGCAGGCTTTTTCGTAGGGAGTTTGGATCCTTGTGGGAAGAGAGAATGATCCTTAATGCAGCAAAAACAAAAGCCATGCTGTTTGGTCCTAGATCCCTTGGCCAGGATTGGACCAATTCCCTAAAACTTACTATCCTTGGGGACAAACGAATAGACATAGTTGACAACATAAAATACATAGGGCTAACTATTGACCAGGGTCTCACCTTTAAGCCCCATGTTGACAAAGGTAACAAGGTCTATCCACATCAAACTTGACACCATGTACAGGCTAAAAAAATAACTTATCCCAGAGGCTAGACGAGCAATCGCCTCCAGTGTCCTCCTACCCAGATTAACCTATGCTTCCCCCGGTAATCCAGGGCATGGCAAAGGGTGAGGTTAGCAGGCTTCAAGTCCTGTACAACAAGGTCATGAGGTTTGCGACAATGTGTCAACCAAGAAGCCACCCCTGCATCTCACTAGCCCAGCTGCAATGGCCTTCTTTCAAGGCTCGTCTACAGTATCCCCTGCTCTGCCATGCATACAAATTGTAGAGCCCGATGGCCCCACCAAGCCTGACAGGAATAATCATGGCTAACCCTAACCCTCGAATGCTCAGGACCTCTGATCAGTCCCTACTGGCAATCCCCAGAATAAAGACTCACAAGGGAGGCAATTCCTTCACTGTCACAGCCCCTAAACTGTGGAACACTATCCCACCTCTAGTACAGGAAGCCCCCTCACTACCAATCTTTCACACTAAGTTTAAGTCCCATTTGCTCAGGAAAAGCTCATGCCACTGTGAGGGTATAGGATAATCACCTCGATCCTAATCACAACACCCATCCCTCCTCTCTTCTCACCTTAACCTACATTAAATCATGCCTTAAATCCTTAAATATTTCAAGTGTTGCACTTATGGCATACAATTTGAAAAATTGCCTGTACTGTTATCCTCATTATCTTGTCTACTTCTTATAACCCTATATCACCTGACTGTATGTACAGTATTGCTTCTGGATCACCTGATTGTATGTATTACATTGCTTCTGTTCCCCGGGTTGCCCCTGAAAAAGGGACCTTCGTGGTCCGAGTGGGCCAACCCGGTCATCAAAATTCAATAAATAAATAAAATAAATAACAGCAGCACTGTATCCTGCCATCCGCCCAGAGACACTGGGTCACTCTACATACTGGGCAGATCAATTCCCTAACAAGGAGCTCCGGTGGGATAAAATATGGCAAGCAGTTTATTCTTACACATCTAATGATAGACTTTGTGTCATGCAGTTCTGTATATTGCACAATAACTATTTCACCCCATCCAAACTGGTCATTATGGGCAGGTCACAAGATCACAAGTGTATTAGATGTGGTAAAGCTGAGGGTACCCTGCTCCATGTCCTATGGGACTGCCCCATTATTAAACCTTTGTGGAAGTAGATAAGAGGTAAGGCTGATCCCTGCTCAGACTCAAGGTGCTTTTTACACCTGAGGTCTGTGTATTAGGACACTACTTCCAGGTCCCTGTCAGAGAAAGGGGGTTCAGTATGTCTCTAATCTCACAATCAGTTAAAACACTGGCATTAAGGCACTGGAAGGACTCCACAATGATTTCATACTCTGAATGGTTAAACAAACTACTGTTTAACCTACGGGTGGAAAAGATGATAGCATCCCTTAGGCATACTCCTAACAGTTTTCATAAAAGTGGGGAAGACTATACACATTGCACTCAGTTCCCAAACACTAATTGTTAAATCTATAGACTGACGACTCGGATGGTAATATCCACAATAGCCACTAGATGGAGCACAGCAATAATTGTTTGGATTGTGTTTTGGATTGGACTACCTCTTGATTGCTAACCAACAAATGCAGTCCTTCTTTTTCTTATAACCTGTTACCTACACCAAGTCATCACGACTAGGTCCTAGGGGAGGGGGAATTTTAGGTTAGTATTAATAAGTGGGGGGCACGGGGAAGGGAGGAAGGTAGAAGGGAATAGTAGGCTTTTGTTGTGGGTTTTCAATGAGCTGTTGTAACCTGAAGTCTCCAGTTCATCTCTCATGTATCATAATGTCCTATTCACTACCTTATGTACCATAACGTAAACTTATGAATGCAATAAAGTATACTGAATTAAAAAAAAAAAACTTCAGTTTGGAAGGCTCCATTTCCTTGAGGGATGCGAGAAGTGGAGCCTCATAGTTAATAGTGGGAAGAAAGACACTGTTGGTGATCTAGTGCCTAGCCTGTATAGTAAAATAGGAGTACAGCCTGTACAGCAGGCCCAGTTTGTGATTCAGGGTTCTAACCAGTACTTCAACATGAAGCCTGAGGGAAAGTTCTTGGTCTAACTGGATACTCAGATACTTTACCGTAGCCATTGTATCAATACATGCACATGACACAGTAGTAATGCTAAGTAGGTTTTGTCTATCTTGACTCAGCTTACAGGTACCAAATAGCATGGCCTTATTTTTTTTGCCATTCAGTATCAGCAAGTTTGATTGGAACAAAGATTCTAGTGAGGCAAAATTCACCTGTAGGCCAGATTGAATCTGAGACAGGTTGGTATGGAATCTGTGCAGAACTGCATTGTCAGCATATAACAGTATTTTGGAGTTAACACAGTGACTAGGCAAGTCATTGATAAACAATAAAAATAAAATAAGGCCCAGAATTGAACCCTGAGGGACATCATTTGTGATTGCCTGCCGTGGGGACCTGCTGCACTCCATTTAACAAGTTGCATGTGCCCTTAGGGGTAATTGTGGAACCATCTACATGACAGGTGATCAAAGTCAAGGCCATTTAATTTGTATACCAGAAGGTCATGATTAACAAGGTCAAATGCCTTGGTAAGGTCCACGGAGAATGTTCTTGTGGCCTGTCCAGTATCCATAGCATTGAAAAGGTCAGTTGTGAGGCATACAAGGGCAGTATCAGTGCTATGCTCTTTTCAGAAGCCATGCTGAACTTTGGTTAAGGTGGAATTTAACTCAAGGTAGGATTGTATCTGATTGTAGATCAGCCTTTCTTGTATTTTAGTTAGCAATGGTGCACAACAGCAAAATAGGCTGATAGTGTTCAAGCAGCTCTTTGATCCCCTCTTTATGCACTGGAACAACATGAGCCATTTTCCACTATGAATCTAAAGATTCTATACTCAGCCTTATTGAAAATGGCCACCGCAAACTATGTGAGGCTACTATCACTATGCTCACCTTAAGGTCAATGGAGAAGTCATAGGTCAATCCAAAATGTTGCTCATATAAATTATTTTATCCTACTATGAAGTTTTACATTCACTACTTGCCCTTAAACTATAAAAAGCCATATCAGTAATCATTACTAATAGATACTTTGCAAATATTCAGGAACTTTGGCAAAACAGTGCAGCCAATGCTCAGCAGTTTCCAATATCTCATATTCAGCTTTTTGGTTCCAGCAATATGAGCCATTAATGAAACAGGACAAAGCACTCTTACAGGCATGCATGAAGGAAAACCACTGATAGAATGAAAACTTGTAATTTGTAACACAGCAGGGACACTGGTTTTTAGTCTTCCAGAAAGTCAAAATTTGTTTTGAAACATGGCACTTCGATATTTTTTACCAGTGTCTTCTGCAGTGTCCCAATTATAGTAAACCAAGAAATTCTGATGATTTTGACTGTTTTTTTCCCACTAATGCAGTGTGAGTTATTTGCAGTGTACTTCAACTGTCCACAGTGCAGAGTGACCACTGGTACAGTATGCATTATAAACCAAAAGTATGATCCTCAAAGTTATCCCAGATATGCACGAATGGTACATATCTAGTGTGCCCAGACCATCACCAGTGGGAACCATGGGTACAGGCATTCACTTCCCCAGAAATCATGCACAGAATTCTAAAGGGACAGGAGAAGTCTTTGGGAGCTGCAATGCTTGACAATGAGCATTCAGATGAATGCCTGGCCCAGCTTGCTGCTGGATTCCTGCTCTGCACAGAGAAGGGACTACAGCAATCCTCAAAAGACTACCATATCCCTTCACAGATTCAAAACATTGCAACAGTTACTTTTGCCAGTGTTGGTATGGCTTCCAGCTTATTATGGAGACTGAGGGTTAGATGCGAGCGGTGCAGCTACCAATTGGGTGGCAAGACAGCTCAAGCTGTGGTGCAAAGAAGAATGTGCCTGCCAATACTACCCTTAGGGCAGCTTAGCCTCTGTACCTTCTGCCAGCCCTCAGAATTGCATACATGACTCTTTGGATGTAGCCCATGTCCACCTTCAACCATGTGCCAGCCACCAATCCAGCAGTGCATGTGACCCCATGTGTGGCTCAGGATAAAGTTTGGTGTGGGATCCCTTTCCACTTTGTGAATGCCTGAGAATGCCCTGTAGAAGCACATCATGCATGAAATGGGCACACTGTGGCTTTTTCTGGCCCTCTGCATGTGCAAAAGAGACAGGAGTCTCACGTGGAATGGGGTTCTAAGCACATTTTAACATTGCTATACCAGAGGACTGTTAGAATATGAGGCACTGGATCATACTGGGCCATCCTTCCATCTGTCTGATACACATTTCAGTTAAATAAAATACAAGTCAACAACAAAATCTGTTTCCCAGTCTGATCTCAGTACAATAAAATACAGGACAGTTCTGACCAGGCCATAAAAAAATATCATTATCAGGGGACCATGAGCCTAGAACTGGGAGTGGGGGGCCTTGGTTTGTGATTAAAGAAAATTATTATGTGCACACATAGGAACTTAGGGGTTATTTTCAGCATAAAAATTTTGAATTCTGGACCAAATTCCAAGAAGGTAGACAACAGCATGCAAGTTGAATGAGTGCTCTGATACTACTCATATGTTTTGCATTATTTAAAGCTGTTTTCCTTTAGAACATTTTCTTAACACTAAACTTTAAATCTCCAGAACTGCATCCCAGGGCTGGAAATGTTGCAAATTGTTAATCCACTGGCAAAGCAGACATTAATCCATGGAAATTCATGATTCACAAAATTCACAAATTCCATGTCAAAGGCACCAACCTTGCCATTCAATTTTTATTTTTAAATAAAAATTTGTGGAACCTAATACCAAACCCCCCCACCCAATGTGCTGTAAAGTCACCCCATCTCACACCAAAAAGTGATATATTCATTGATACCACCTCCAACCCCCCTGCTGGCACCATCATCCCTTGTCTTCCCACATGCTTTGGCAAAGTTCAGGGTGCTGCAGATAGATAGTCAGATTAAAAAATAATCCCTACCCTTCCACCCACCCTTATGCCAAACACCTTCTCCTGGCTTCCCCTGCCAGAGTCCCACCAAAGTAAATCACCAAGAGTTATCATATCAAGTGCCCCAGTCCCCTACTCACCCCTGTCCCCACCACCCTCCTCCACAACCAACACACAGAAATTCAACCTTTAATAAAGAAAATGGTCCCCTGGTGCAGAGCATCTGCTCTGTTCAGCATCCATCTTGTAATGCTACAAATGAATGAACAGTGATGTATTTGCTCCTAGTAAAACATGATGGGCTGAAAATTCAATGATTCAATGATTTGATACAGATTACAAAAGATCTTTTTTAATCTGGGCGAATTGTATGACTTTTTGCAATTGAAAACTACAGATGCGCATAACATGAAATCAGATATCAAATCAGATGATTCTGAATAATTAGAGCTTTGGAAGCTTTCTGTTACAATTATGCCATCACTCCTCTCCCCTGTACCCTCCTCCTCCTCTTACTTTCTCCACTCCTGAGATTGCCATAACTTCTCTATTCCCCACCCTCACTCCTGTGCTGGGCAAACTGCCTTTTTGTATCGCCTCACTTCCTTCTTGAACATTCAATACTCTTCCCTCCACCTATCTCCCCCTCACTCCCTACCTTTAGATGCCTGTTAAAGCATCTTCCTCCTCCTCCTCCTTCTTGTACTTGTCAACCCCCTTCTGATTCTCTTTCCTTGCTCGCTTAACCCCCCTCCTGTTATTGGCTCCTAAATCTAAGGATAGCTTTGCTTTCATCTGTGTTGTGCCTCTGTTTCCCCAATCGCACTGTTCTCCCACCCCAACTGTCACTGTGCACTTTTACTGTTTCCTACTCACCCATACATCCTACTGTTATTCTATTTGAATCATCACAATCATTCCAGTCTCTGTGATGCTGCCTACTTAATGTAAACACGATCTGTTGCGTTGTAAATTTTATGCTTCTGTTCTTTCTTTCCCACTTCCCCAGAATACACCTAGAAACAAGGTTCAGCTCAGTGTGCCAAATAAATAAATACATAACTGTCATCTCCATTAATTGTATGTACTGTACACCATAGGCCAAGGAAATAGCTGCTTTGGACACTGCAAAAGAAGAGAACTGCACAGAAAAAAAAAAGAATAATTATCTTCTGTGATATCTTCATCTCCTTAATGATCTTCTAAATTTGAATTAGCTCAAAATATTGAATTGAAAACAAAATAACAAAATGATATAATCTGGAAAATTTTCTATTTGAGATCATTTTCAAATATTAATTTCTTTATATTACTAACAGTGCTATTGATATGTCTACATAAAGTTCATTTTAATGGCCTTAATAATTAATTATTAGAGTAATACACATAGATATGTTTAACTAGGTTACTGACCTCAAAATCCAAAAATTTTGCACATATCTTAAATGATGAATAGAAATGTGCATATGTATTGTAACATAATGAAGGGAATGGTATTAATATATGTACAGGATCTGTCAAGCACATTTTTCAAAATATTGTTACAGTATATACCATGAGCATATAAAGGAAGATTGAATTAATTTATATCTTTGTACAGTCATATGAAGATTGATATCAGCAGTATAGTTTTCTTTCCTAAATTCAAATAGTAAATTCAATATTTCTAGTAAATGAAGTCCTTCTAATAAGGTACATTTAGAAACAGATTTAAGATTACCCTGTATAGCTAGCAGAATTGTTTTATTTTATGACGAGGCTTTAAATATGGCTTTCCTGCAGCCAATTGTGTCTCTTGGTAACCAACTACCTTTAATTTTTCTTTCAAATGAGTGTAACCAATAATTTAACTGATGCGAATCAGGAATATATTTTATTTATTTTGCTTTTCATTTAAATTTTGTATTTTGTTTTATAATTGTCTTTATTACTTAAACAAATCCATGTTATATAGGCTAATATTTTCAAAGTTCTATCTGTTGATAAATTCTTTGCTTTTGCTGTATTTTGCATTACATATATAGGGGATACATGATGGGCATGAGTGTGATGTGGAAAATATGTTCACTCCTTTACAGTGACCTCTTAATATTCACTATCCAGAGGTCACTGTACAGGAGTGAAAATATTTTCCATATTAAATGCAGGTGACTTCACCACAGTGAAAATAAATCCATTTATTTTCACTGTGGTTATGTCATCACAGTGGAAATCAATTTATTTTCACTGTGGTTATGTCATCACAGTGGTTATTCCACTGCAGTGAGAATACACGTTTTTATTCAGTGAGTTATTTGCTCACCCCATTGTATAAATGTCATTATTTTTTTCTGTCATTTAGTGTTCTTAGTCAAATAACAACATGAATGAATGAAATGCTTCTGCATTTATGTTTTATAAATAACACACACATATAAAGTTAAAAAGGTTTGAATTTGGTGTCTCTGAAAACATTTTCTGGGACCAAATGTAGTCACCAAAATTGCATGATCCTAAGGATGGGCGTAAGTACTGTGTCCCTCAAATGTGGTTCAAGATAGCGACATTTGTAAAAAAGATATTGGTGACTGAAAAAAAAACACCTTAAAAAAACCCTGAAGTATCCAAAAATATGAGCTGGGCATGCACGTTAAGTTAGTTTTCTCCCACCATTATTATTCTATCATCCATAATTTTTCTTAGCATTTTTTTTTATCTATTTAAAAGTTGAAAACCTGGAAAGGCACACTGAGTCAGGGCTCCTTTCCAGATGTGACCTGCAGGAGTGGGGTACAGGAGAATAAATATAAGAAAATAAACAATCACTGCAAGACAAGTGGTGACAATAGAGGCAACACTACTTCAGATGTTGTAATATGAACAATACAATATAGACCATAAATGCAATGAAGGATGTAAGTGCAATTAAAGCTATAAAGACTTTTCAATATATACAATGCAGTTGTACTGTACAGAAACCGTGGAGATCCATGGTTGGTTTGAAGAGGGAGAAACATTGAAGGTGAGTATGGATACAATGTTAGGGCATGAAGGGGATTGGCTTAGGGGCAATACAGGAGGGGAGCATTACCGGAAGAGGCTCAGCTTGAGGTGGGGGAGGAGACAGAATGAGGAGGGAAGAGGAGGGGGAGGGGTTAAGGAGAGGAAGAAGTGGTGGAGTGGCTGGGGGGAGAGGGGAGGCAGGTGCAGGGTGGGAGAGGGATGAATTTTATTAGATGCTTGAGGGCAGTGAAGAAGGGAGAGTCATGAAGGATTGGGGTAGTTAGTTCCAGAGGCTGAGGAGATGGGATGAGATGGCAGAAAGGCCAGATGAGGACAGGTTGTAAGGGATGGAGAAGGTGCAGGGGTGATAGGAGTGCAGGGAGTAGGATGTTACAGAGGCAGGGTGAGGGTGGAGGGAGGTAAGGGTGGGAGGAGGTTGAACTAGTACTTGACAATGAAGGTTAGGGAGTGGATGTGTTCTCTTTGTGAGAGGGAGTGAAGGTTTAAGGAGGAGAGAAGACAGCAGTGGTGAGTCTGAAGTGGGGAGTTGGTAGCAAAGTGGCAGAAGGATTGGAGAAGGGTAACTAGACAGGAGGGGGTGGTTCTGGGGCCAGAGCATAGATAATATCACTGTAGTCAAACAGAGGGGGGATGGACTTGGAGAGCAGGATGTGGCGGTGATGATGGTAGATGAAGTCTTTATTCTGATAGAGTACTCTGAGTTTGAGGTGAAGTTTTGTACACATAGAGATGGCATGGACAGAATAGTCACAGTGCTGGTCAAGTCAAAAGCCCAGGTATTCATAGGATGATACAGAGTCAAGGGTGGAACCATCCAAGGTGGAGAAGGAGAGGTGGTGGTGTAGCTTAACTAGCTTATGGGGGGTCCCTAAAGCCATTGAGACTGTTTTCTTGGTGGTGACATTTAGATTGTTGTCTTGAGATCAGTGGAGGACTTGGCTGAAGTCAGATTGGATGGTAAGGTAGACAGAGTCGGAGGTAGGACTGGAGGTGTAGAGGATGGTGTTGTCTGTGTAGAGGTGGATACTTGAGTGTTGTCAGACATTGGGAAGGTCATTAATAAATAGTGAAAAAAGAGTTGAACCAAGAATAGATCCTTGGGGTACTCAAGAGAGGATGGGAAGGGAAGGGAGGACGGAGTGCCTACTGAGATTGATTGTGTCCTACCACAGAGGTAGGAGCTAAACCACTTTACATCAGAGGAGTACAAACCAGTTCTGTGGAGCTTTTGTAGGAGGAGAGAGTGGGAGATGGAGTTGAAGGCTTTAGCTAGGTCTATAAAAATCACTGCGGTGATGTGCCTGCGGTCCATGGCAGAACAGTGGAGATAGTGGAGCGGTTTCTGCAGAAGCCAGGTTGGTAGTCTGAGAAGAAGTTTGAGGACAAAAGGAAGTCAGACAACCTGGAAAGGATGAGAAACTCTCGGAGTTTGGTGAGTGTGGGGAGGAGGGAGATGGGATGGTAGTTTTTCAGAAGGGAAGGATCACCACCCTTATGGAGGGGGATTACCCTGGCAAATTTCCATGTTGTGGAGACTGAGCTGGTGGATAAGAAGAGACTGAGGATATGAGTGAGGTGATTGGTGATTGCCAGGGCACAGAGGTGCAGTAGTTAGGGCTGGAGACCATCAGGGCTAGATTTGGTGGTATTTAAGGAGTTTATGATGTGGTAGACCTCCGAGGAGGAGATGAGGGGGAAGTAGAAGACTGCAGAATGGGATGGGAAGTGGGGGTGGGCAAGTCAGGGAGCACACAGTATGTGAAATATTAATTGAAAATGGATACCACTGTTGAGGGGTTGAAGATTGGTGCACCATTTTCAGTAAGGATAGGAGAGGTGGCAAGGGGGTGGAGGTTGAGGAGAGCCTTGATGGTTGACCAGAAGGAAAATGAGTTGGTGTTACAGGATAGGTCAGATTTGAAGTGGTTTGATTTGGCTCAGTGAATCAATTTGGTGCACTTGTTCTTGAGGGTGTGGTATTCCTGAAGGCTAGAAGAAGAGCCACAGGCTTGGAAGAGGGAACAGGCATGATCTCTAGTTTTTCAAAGGGAAAGGATTTTAGGCATAATCCAAGGGAGATGGTGCTACTTTACCTGGGATGTGTGGAGGGATGCGTGATGGTCCCAGATTGAGGTCATGATGGAGTAGAAGTACTGGAGGGTGATGTCAACATCTGTGGCTGAAAGAACAGGAGTCCAGTCAGCGGAGTGGAGGTCAGAGAGAAGGATATCAAGGGATATGTGTTTGAGTGCATGGTAGGTGATGTATTTGGGGGTGAGTGGGGAAGGGGAGCCTGCCTGATGCAGTAGGTAATGCAGTGGTCACTTAATGCATCAGGTAGGACTCCAGCTGATGAGATGCAATGGGCATGAGAGGAAAGGATCCAATTGAAAAGGGTAGAAACAAGAGGTCATTGATTGCAAATCAGAGGAGTAACATTTTTTCATACCCAAAGATAATACCTTTACACACAAAGGATAGTAAATGCATGGAATGGTTTGCCACTTGAGGTAGTGATTAGTAAGAATACAACTGAATTCAAAATGAAATTTGATGCTTTTATATTAAATAGGGACAGTCTCAAGTATTATTGAAATGGACTATAGGAGCAAAAATGGGCACATACCTACTAGCTCCTGATGATTCTTAGTATGGACCTTGGTGTGGTTGGAAGAGCGAGGGTTGAGATGGGTATGATAAAAGATTAGCTGGGTAAGGTTGAAAGCTTCAATAGAATGCCCTGTAGAACTGGAGGAGAGAGAGAGAGAGAGAGAGAGAGAGAGAGAGAGAGACTGCTGACGTTGAAGTCTCCCAGCATCAGTAGTTCTCCCACTGAGGCGAGAGAGGTGATGGTGTTAATGCAGGAGATGAGGGACTTGGGGGTGAGTTTAGGGGAACCATATAGGATGCAATAAAGATGGGGGCTGTAGATGGGAGGGCTAGGTGGGTGAGGAGAACTTCATAAGATGTCGGTGCAGCTTTGTGGTGAATAATGAAACAGGGGATAGAGCTTACAATGTACATGGCAATGAATCCACCCCTCCTTCTGCAGTACTGTTGGTAGATGTGAAAACCAGGTAGGGCAAGACTGGAGTTGGGGACATGGGAAGAAAGCCATGATTCAGAGATGCAGAGTGCATCTAAGGGGTGTTGCGATATCCAGACTTTTAGCAAGTCAAGCTTTGGGAGAAGACTACTGGATTTATGTGGTAGAGGTGGAGACCTTTGTGGGAGACAGAGTTGTGATTGGGTGTGGGTGGGCCAGGGTTAGATTCTGTGTCACCTGAGAGAAGGAGGAGAAGGAGAAGATAGGAAGGCAGGAGATGTTTTTGGGTGAGGAAGAGGAGCGAGAGAGAGAGAGAGAGAGAGAGAGAGAGAGAGAGGGTAAGGGCACTGGGGGAGTGATGAAGTGAGGTGAGGAGGAGATGTATTTCAGTAGGGGATGGGGATGAGGCCTGGGTGCAGAGTCAGGGGCATGGGTGGTTGATGGGATCAGGGAGTGGGGATAAGGAGCAGAAATGGGGTGAGTATAGGGGTGAAGTATGGGTATAGGAATGGAACAAAGGGAGGAGTGGGTGGGAGGCATGGAAGCAAGCTGAGAGGGGGTAAGGGGGTAGGGGCAGAGAAGCTGGCAAGTTTGGGGGGTAGATGAGTGTGAGAAGAAGGGCCATAACAAGGAAGCACAGAGCCAGGAACTGCATGTTCAGAGGGAGAGACTAGGAAAGGGGTGGTAAAGGGCTATGAGAGATAGCTATCTCAAGTTGGAGTGAGGAAGATAGGAAGTTTAGTTGCCACTAGTGGTCATTTGTGATAGAGTGCAGATGGGACAGTGGGGTGATAGAATTGCCAAGTCACATGGCCAGAAGAACCTATAACAGGGTGACCACCTAGGGTAAGTGGGCAACAGCACTTGCTTGCTCCTCTTCTGGTGAGCCGAAAGCCATACCTGATTGCTGCTGCAGGCTGAGCCCAGGGAGGTTGAGGGTTGCTGTGCTGGGGCTGGTGTCCCGAGGGAGTGGGTTGTAAGGTAAGAGGGACAGGGATTATGAAGGAACCAAACAAGTGGGAGAGCAGAAAGGGGAAGAGGGAGAGTAATAGGGATAGACACAGTGCAGTAGCTGTAAGGAACAATGATGAAAGCTAGCGTTTTAAACTTAATGCTGAAAAAATGCTTGAAAATACATTATAAAGCTAGCAGTCTAAATTTTGGGGATGAGCTACTTCCCCTCCAAAGCAACCTTCCAGTCTGCCTAATGGATCTTTCACTTTACGTATGGCCTGCATGACACTGATCCAGCACCATTCCCTGCAGGACTCTGCACAAAACAATCCATAGGTCCAGCACCATGCTCAATGGGTGGGCTGCTTAGCTTAGGGCCTGCAGAGTTTAGTTTTGTTTATTATTTAGGAAAAACCTTTGTGCAATAAAGCTCTTTTACAAAAGTGTCCAAGTCAGTTACATACAGTAAATAAAGAAGTACAAAAAATAATATACAAATAACATACAATAACATTCTGATAAAAGTTAAATACACTTACATCAAATTATATACACTTACATGCAAGCTTATTCTGGAAATATGATATAACTTTGTTAAAGGGAGAAACAGTTATATAATTAAAGACTTCTGCAAGTAGAGTTCCAAACGTTGGCAGGGCTTATTAGAAAGGATCACTGACCAGCAACAGTTTTTCTAAGGGAAAATTGAAGCCTTGTATCCTCTGTAAAGCAGGCTACAGGTCTGGCACCCTGCCCAATGGGTATGCTGTCTTGCAAGTGGTCTACAGGGCCCTGCACAAAGCATGATATATGTCCATGCCTCCTGCCCGTGGGGCCCTACATGAAGAAAGCTACAGATCTGGAGTCGTGCTTGACAGATCTGCAACTTCACAATGAGGGCTATGCACATACAGTATGTGTGTAATTTACATGCAATTCATGTGTAAATTGGCTGTACACCTACGTGGCCCTGGTCAGGCACAGGGTGTGCAGATTCATGACTGCAAGCACCCACAGGACACCTGTCCACTGCCCCGCCCCTGGCACTCAGCTGGATTGGGGCTGTGCGGGGGATGGAGTGCGAGATGCAGGTGGGCATCCAATTGGATGCCAGTCCTGGGTCCCAGAGTGGATAATTTTCACCGCAATTGCAGGGGAGTGTGGGAAGGTGTGGGTCCAGGATATTTTAACCTATGGACATTCACCCAAATGGCTGCCCCCAGCCCACCCCAGCTGACTCATGCACTGGGACGACATGGAGGAGTGAATCAGAATTCCATTGTGGCTGCCAGGTGGCATCCATGAAGGTGAGTAATGGAATACAGCAGCATCCCTGCGGCATATCGGGCTCACCATAGTACACAGCACTCTGCACCTTTGTGCACTGCACAGTGTGCTGGCATGTCCTCATCACACCCCTAGCTAGAGCCAGGTGTGGAGCAGCACGATTGGCCAAGGTATTCAGCAAGCAACTGGCAGGTGCACTCTTGGTGCATGCTGCTGGATCCCCGCTGCATAGATTTCGCACATTGGGCTGCCTGCGCACCTGTTATGTAGTGTGTAGGCAATATGGACTTTTGTGCATAAAGCCCATTGTACTTGCAGTGCTTTTTATGGAGCAAGCTACAGGTTTGTTGCTGAGCCCATTGCATCTGCTGCTCTTGTAGGGCTTCCAGGGCTATGCATGAAGAAAGCTAAAGGTGTTATTTGTTAGATACCTTTTTCAAAATGTAAAAAAATAAATAGCAAAAAAGTACATTAGAGCATACATTAGACTTGAAGTACAAAACATAAAAAGAAAGAAAATTAAAAATTAGGGTAAAATGTCCCATGAATCTTGATGAATCTGTGGTGTATTGTTCCTTGTGGTTTTGAAAGATCATGCATTGCAGTGTTGGTGTGATCCTGAGTTTGATGCTGTCTTGTTAGACAAAGTAAAATACAGGCACAGCGATACTTGGATGGAGGGTGCAGAAATTAGGGTAACACCAACACTGCATCCCAGCATAGTTCAAACTCCAAGGAACAGCATATCACAGATTTCCTAAGGTTCTTGGGACTGTTTTGTCTCAACATGCATTAATGTAATTTTCTGAGATGTATATCATACTGGCGCAGTAGTGCCACTATATTTAGAGTTTAGTGTTTGTGTCTAAACCACTTTATTGTCACCTTATAACTCAGCCATCTTAGGGACTAGGGTTTTGAAAAGTGCCTGCACCCTAAAGGTCCTAGAGGTTAAAGGAATGCTGATTTTCAAACCAACTGGTCCAGTAATTTTGCTGATGAGAAATGCTAAAGGTAGCACAATTTACCCAAAATGAAGACTTATTTTGCTCAAGAATAGCAAAAAAAATCGATTTAAAACCTGAAATTTTCATGTCAATAAGGAGGGGCACCATTCAGGGGGGCTGGAGAGGGGGCAGTTGCTCCCCCCTGCATTGCAGCCAGACTGGTGTTATTTTCTGCTGCCCCCCCCCCCGCTGCATTGCAGCCAGTCAGTGCCTCTAGCCAGTGTCTTTTTTTTAAATAAATGTGCCCGCCCTCACTCATCATCTACCCCCTGCAGGCATCAACAATCGCATTGGATAGGTCAGTCCAATCCTCAGATGGCTCCTTCCTTGAGTTGTCCTGACTCCAGAACCAAAAACTCAAAGTCCCAGTGTGCATAGTGCTAGCTGCACCTCAGAGCATATGCACAGAGTCAGGACTTGGCTACAGCAATTGGCTAAGGAGGCCAGGGGGATGGACGAGTCGTGACATCGACCCAACGTCACTTGTAGCGGGGGAAACCTGATGTAAGTGCAAGCAGGGCTGGCTACTGTGTTTGCAGTACATGTCCAGAGTTAAGTAGTTTTCTCAGGGTGGGAAATGGTCGTGTCTAGAGTGAGTGAGAGCACTGTCTGAGAGCTGAGTCCTCCTCATCATGATGACACTCAAACCAAGGTCGAGAGGGGGAAGAGTTTGTTAGTGAGCTCAGCTAGTAGCTCTGAGAGAGCTCTCTGTCTGCGACGGGCAGCCAGCAATGATGCAGAGCACACCACACGATGGGTCGGGTTTGGTCATTGATCAGGCAGGCAGCCAGGGCCCTGGGAACTGCAGGCAGACTCATAGAGCTACCAGCGGAGATTGGATCCCTGAGAGTGGAGGACCAGGCACCAGCATCAGGACCACAACCAGGAAGACAGTAAAAGTAGCTCTGTAGGTGTGCAGTTTGCTTGTTGATGATGGGAGTTTGGGGTGTGGGATCATTGGGGCTGGCTGGGCCATTTTTTTCTCCTAAAATTTAATAAGAAATAAAGTGTGCAACAAGGCTGAAGCCAAGGCTCATGACAGCCATGATGAAATGTTTGGTCCCCTCCCCACTGCCCAAAAGTTAAGTAGTAAGTAATTACTCTATCATCTCAGCAATAGGACCAAACAACAACCCAGTCCACCACTGTTGGCTCTGAGGCCATCCTGGAGTGAAGTCCCCTTAAAATTAAAACAGACATAAATAAATGGTGCCCGCTTGAAGGCTTTAATAAGATTTATGTACTTTACTTGTATTTATTGTATGTATGGAGGTGGAGTTAGTGCAAACAAAACATATTCACATTAATTAACTTGTTCTGAGTGACCTGTGCCAGAAGGGTGCCATGTACTATAAACAAAATCTGTCACTCTCTTTCTGTAAGTAACCTTAAATGTACTGCATAAGTGTATTCCTGTTGTCTCCTTTCTCCTGGGTTACCCATGTAAACAAGGCATCCCTTGAGTTATTGCCAGACAGAGCTTGATTATCATGTCCATAGTGCACAGAAATCACCTCAAGAGAAGGGGGGGTACAGAAAATGTAAATGCTGGCTGGGCTGGGCATGGGCAGCAGGTATGGCCAGCCCCATTCAGTCCCTCCCTGTTATGAGTGAAACAGGAAATAGAGCATGTGTTGTGACTGCCAGCTTTGGGGGGTGCATTATTGCCTGCTAGAGTCTGAGATGGGTTTCTCCCAGTTCTCCTCAGGAGAGGGGAGCACTGAAAAACAATTCTACCAGCTTAGTGGACCATTCTGAGTCACCCTCAGAAGATAGGGAAATTAATAATTCCATCACCAGCATGGTCACTCACAATCTCTGGTTCTCCCACTGTAGAGGAGGAGATAAAAAATAATTCCACTGCCTTTGTGGTCATCTCTAGGACCTCTTCTGAAGAAGGGGAGCTGTCTATTAGCACTGAATGGAATTCTGGCAGCTCGGCAGCAATCTCTGGGCTCCCCTCAGGTGGGAAAGGAAGACAGGAGGCCGTTTGTACAGCTGTCCCCAACACAAGCACCAGTCCAGTCCGGTGCTGCAGAGACCTCCTGTACTGATTTATCGCTACTCTCAGCACCAGTGTACAGTTATATTTGCACTGCAGCAACCCAAGTGCTCAAGTTGTTTAGGTGTAAATGTAAAAGACCTGTCAAAAATGTTTCTGCCATCTTGTCAGCCATGTAATGATGTATGTAATGATGCTGTGGCTGGAAACAGCAGGAGGTAGGTAGAATACACACTTTTACAAAGTGAGCCCTTTTGCTATGTTGTCTACTTAGCCAGTTTCATACAAAATGAACTTAATTGTTTCAAAAAAAATTGCTGCATGACAATGCCAGTGTCTTAGTAATGCATTCTCATTTTTTTTGTTTTTATTAAGACTGCAACTGACAACACAACAGATGCGGAACTTTTTCCTACCTGATTCAGATCTGTTCCAGTCCAGCTTAGCTTGTGGTGGCCATGGCCTAGGTGCCCCTGACCCCACCCCATTCAGCAACTGGCCCCACCTCCACTCCGCCCATGGCCCCACCCCCACAGCTGCTCTAACCAGTGGTTGTTACCCCTCCCCACTGAAATCTGAAATGGAGCCCTTGTTCATAAGATATTGGTCCACAATTAACAATAGGGCCTTTCTTTGGTTTTGTGAAGAAAAAACGTCAACTAAAAAGTTAAAAGTGTTTTTAGACCATAGAGTGCACACATTAGAATATGGTGCCCCTTTTTGCGCACCTCAGAGTGTTGCCAGCAGTAAGCAGATTGAAAGAGTATGGAGGAGGCTAACAAAACAAGTGTTTAAATTGAGCAATAAATCTTATAATGTTAGGGTATGGGAATTGGGGGTCTTTTCTATGGCATATCAGAAGACTAAGGGGGATCTTTGTTTTGTTTTTAAAGCCTTAACTGATGTATACTTTGGGTGTCTGCAGGGCTATGTAGAAAAGAAAATCTGGATAGAGCAACAAGGGCCCACCCATTTCAGCTAAAAGGGGAACAGTATAGAACTGCAAAAAGAGCTAGATGGTTAAACTAAAGAATTGTTGATATTTGGAACGCTCTCCCAGCAGCATCCATTTCATCTGGCATCTCCTTCTCTGAGATCCTGCCAGTCTGGGAGAGGGGGACAGATGGACGGAAGGTCAGAGAAGGGGAGATAGGGGAGTTAAACATGTGCCTCAAGGGCTGGTGCCAGGAAAAAGGACACAGATTTTAAGGGAACTGGCAACAGTTCTGGGAGCGAAAGTCCTTTTAATTTGATGGACTGCATCTGACTAAGGAGGGAGTCAATGCATTGGGGCAGGAGTTTGACATCTTTGCAGAATATTTAAACTAGCAAATGGGGAGAGGGGTGCAGCACCTCATACATCAAATGGGAAGAACACCCTTCCCCCCTCAGCTAGTGGTCAAACAGGGATTCAGCATGTTTGCAGTTCATTTGTCAACAGGTAAGAAAAAAGGTCCGTCTCCCCATATGACGCACAGGGGAAATGTCAAACCTCACCCAACAATTAACACACTGAAATCTGGTCAATGGAAAATCATGTACACAAATGCTCACAGCCTGGGAAATAAGATCCCAGACCTGCAGGCAATAATGTCAGAGGCTAAACTGGACATAGTAGCAATTAGTGAGACGTGGTTTACCAGTAACCACACTTAGGAGACTTCAGTACCTGGCTATGTACTGTTCAGAAGAGACCGAGGTGCAAAATGGGGGGTGGAGTGGCCCTGTATGTCAATGAAAATATCAAAGCTACAGAAATTCAGAATACACATAAGGAGTCAGGAAGAACTGTGGGTCACCCTGGAAACAGGAAATGGGACAGCCATAAGAACTGGGGTTGTCTACAGGCCCCAGACCATGGGGGAGACATAGACATATACTGTTAGAAGATATACAAAACATAACAGCTAAAGGGGAGGTTCTGATAATGGGAGACTTCAACATGCCAGATACAGATTGGTCAATACCAGCAGGAACATCTGCCAGAACTAGACACATGGTGGATTCCCTGCAGGGGGAGGGCCTCAAACAATTGGTACAACAACCCACAAGAGACAGGGCAATCCTAGATCTAGTACTGACTAACAGGGAAGAGATCACAGATCTCCAGGTAGAAGGTCACCTGGGGGCCAGTGACCATCACATGGTACGGTTCAATTTGCCCACTACATCTAAATCATCCCATTCCAAGGCAAAAATATGGGACTTCAGAGGAGCTGACTTTGAGAAGATGGCCAACAGAGTTAAGCTAGCCCTGGCAAAAAGAAACACAGGTGAGGGGGTACAGGCAAAGTGGGCAAGCATTAAGAATGCAATACTTGAAGCAACATGCCATTGTGTTAGACAGAAAAGGAAGTGCAAAAGAAGAAGGAAACCACTTTGGTTCTCAAATACAGTAGCAGAAAAGGTCAGAGCCAAAAGGCTGGCCTTCAGGAAATATAAGGGAACACAGCGGGATGAAAATAGGGAGGCATACCAAACTGCCCAAAGGGAAGCAGGGAAGGCAGTAAGGCAGGCAAAGTCCCAAACTGAGGAAACTCTAGCATGAATAGTAAAAGAAGGTGACAAGACTTTTTATAGATACATTAGTGAAAGGAGAAAGTCCAGAGGGGGTATTGCTAAGCTCAAAGGAGAAAAGGGGGCATGTGAGGAGGAGGACCCTGTAAAAGCATCTATCCTAAATAGATACTTTTGCTCAGTATTTACTGAAGCGAAGGTAGGGCAGGGCCCACAGCTCAGCACCATGGACACAGCGGGAGAGAGGTGAGCACTACTCCCTTCACAAAAGAAAGGGTCTTAAAAGAGCTTGCTAAGCTCAGTGTGGACAAGGCAATGGGACCTGATGGCATACATCCCAGGGTACTTAAGGAGCTAAGGGTGAAACTAGCAGAGCCATTAGCAGAACTGTTTAGTGAGTCTCTGAGCACAGGAGAGGTCCCAGAAGACTGGAGAAGGGCTCATGTGATCTCGCTCCACAAGAGTGGTAGCAGGGAGGAGAAAGGGAACTATAGACCAGTCAGTCTTACCTCAGTAGTGGGAAAGATTATGGAGGCACTCCTTAAGGAAAGGATAATGCAACACCTGAATCCATAGGGGCACAGGATCCAAGAGAGCATGGATTTACAACAGGAAAGTCCTGTCAAACTAATCTCATAGATTTCTTTGACTGAGTAACCAGAATGGTGGACCAAGGGGAACCAGTTGATGTCACCTACCTTGACTTCAGCAAAACTTTCGACACTGTTCCACATATTAGATTGAAAAATAAGCTGGGTAGGCTCGGGGTGGGTCAGAAGTTGGTCAACTGGGTGGCAAACTGGTTGACGGGCAGAAAACAGAGAGTGGTGGTAAATGTTATACATTCAGAAGAGATGCAAGTCACAAGTGGGGTACCTCAGGAATCAGTCCTGGGGCCAGTCCTCTTCAATATCTTCATTAGTGACATTGCAGATGGACTAGAGGGTAAGGCTTGTCTGTTTACAGATGACACTAAGATCTGCAACAGAGTAGATGATCCAGATGGGGTGGGCAGAAGAAGAAGAGATCTGGATAAACTAGCAAAATGGTCAGAAGAGTGGCAACTGGGATTTAATGCAAAGAAGTGCAAGATCATGCACATAGGGAAGAGAAACCCTGAAACCACCTATAGGCTGGGAGGGGAGTTGCTGGTAGTCACAAGGGAAGAAAGAGACTTGGGCATCATTATCACCGATGACCTGAAATCATCCAAGCAGACCTCTAAAGCAGTAGGTCAGGCTAGAGGATGTTAGGGTGTATTAGTAGGGTATCACAAGTCATAAGAGGGAGGTAATAATCCTCTTTACAAGACACTGGTTAGGCCTCATCTGAGTACTGCGCAGTACTGGAGGCCACACCATCACAAGGACATTAACCAAATTGAGGCAGTCCAGAGAAGGGCAACCAAAATGGTGCAAGGACTGCATCAGAAGACATATGAGGACAGATTAATGGAACCCAATATATATACCCTTGAGCAAAGGAGGGAGAGAGGTGATATGATCAAGACATTCAAACACCTTAAGGGCTTTAACAAGGTGAAAGAGTCTAACATGTTTAAATATAAGAAAAATTGCAGGACAAGAGGACACAGCATGAGATTAGAGGGAGGCCAATTGAGGGGGAATCTGAGCAAATTCTTTTTCACAGAAAGGGTGGTGGATGCATGGAATGGCCTACCTCAGGAAGTGGTGGCTATGAATACAGCGCAGGGCTTCAAACAGGCATGGGATAGGCATAAGGGAGCAATACAGATGAGTATGAATATATAGGCCAGTGACAGAGCAAAGACTGATGGCACATTTATAAGGTAGAAAAATAAATGGGCAGACTGGATGGGCCTTGCAGTCCTTATCTGCCATCAACTTCAATGTTTCTATGTTTCAGCAGTGGTTACAGAAAATAATTTATCTGCTTTCAAACGTCTGCTGGATCTCCATATGGGAAACAAGAAATGGGAATCTGTCCACTAAATAGTGAAAAGTCCTTAAATGGCACCAGCTGCTCATGGACTTGTAATTGTACCTATGAACCTCGGAACATGTGCAAATCAAAACAAGCCATATAAAAATATTCTGTATGAAAAATATTATATTTTTTCACTCATGATTGATATCAAGTCAATCACCAATGAAAAATATCCTTTGCTTCCCTTCATTCAACACTGGTGCCTCAGCTTACCTCCCAACAATAATGACACTGGTAGCTGGATACCCAGTCCTCTGCCGGTACCTGTGGCTCCTAACTGTAGTGACACTGGCAGTCAGGTGCCCAATCCTGCCACCAGTCCTCCTGCCCCAATCTCTAACATTACTGCTGATCCCCACTGCCTGTACCCCACAGTCTCTTAAATTAGCAGAAGTTGGTTCCCAACCTCACTACTAGCACCCTTGCCCCATCCTAAAATCCCTTCTCCCAACTCAGTGACTAGAAAGTACACCCACCCTCCTACCTTCACACAAATTACAGAATAAAATCACCCCCACCCTTACCCACCTTCTAGCAACCCTTGCCACCCTTATCACCCAAGGCCATACCATTATATACATTCTATAAAGAGCTACTGTCACAGGCCAGTCTAGTAGCACAAGGGAAGTGCTACCATTCGCTACACTAGTGACCCAGATTCATGAATGGGATTGGACGCGGGTCACTCAGGGGCTGACTGGTGGAGGGAGTATAGAACATCTGATGGACAGCACTCCTCCCTAGGGGAGGATGGATAAGGCATCCCACACTTTGACTGCCACCTGGTAGAGAACATGCAGCAGTGCAGAGGATTTGTACAGAAGGGGGCGTGGCAACCACCGGATGATAACACACATGCATACCTCAGCAAACATGCATGTCCATCATTGTACGTTGGTACTATTTGGAAAAGAAAATCAGTAGTGGTAGAATTTCTGGTTTGCCAAGGGTGATGTTATATAGAAATAGAATTTGTCTTCAGAAAAGAACTACTTGGCTGACCAAGTCTGCCCAGACAGTCGCTGCCTTGTCAGTCTCCACAGACCCTAACTGATCTCTGATGAGTCTTGCTCCTCCCTGGCTATTTATTAATATTTCCCTGTGTCTATCCCACCCATGTTTGAAGCACCCTACTGGTTTTACCATCACCATTTCCACTGGCAGACTGTTCCAGTCAACCATCACTCTTTCAGTGAAGTAATACATCCTCACATCCCTCTTAAACTTCCCCCTCCACCTTAATTGCTTGCCCTCTGGTCCTGCTGCTCTTTCTCATTTGAAAGACAATCCCATTCAGCACCCTATTCATCCCCTGAGGTACGTGTAGGTCTCTATCTCATGTCCCCTCTTGCTCTCAACTCTTATAGATTATACATGTTGAGATCCCGCAGTCTCTCTTTGTAGGGCTTTTGATGCAACACCAGCACCATTGTAGTTGCCTTTCCGTGGACTGCTGCTTCCCTATCTACGTCCTTTCTGAGGCAGGACCTCCAGAACTGGATACCATACTCCAGATGGGGTGTCACAACTGAGTGATGTGGTGGCAACACCACCTCTCCCCTTCTACTGTAGATATAGTAATTCTTCCAATGCATCTCAGCAACCCACTAGCCCTACCCACTGTGTTGCCACACAGCCTTGCCAATTTGAAGTCATCAGATATGATAACCTCATGGTGCCTTTCCTGCATAGTGACCGTAAGTACCCCCCACCTCCCATCCTATACTCAGCTCCAGGGTTTCTATGCCCTAGGTGCATGATTTTGCACTTTTTGGCATTGAACCCAAACTGCCATGCTCTTAACCACTCCTTGAGTTTCCCAAGGTCCAGTGGATTCCCTCTACTCCTTCCAGAGTATCCAACCTATTACAGATTATGGTGTCATCTGCAAAAATTAATACATTCCATTCCAGTTCTTCTGAAATGTCACTTATGAAGACACTGAAGAGAACCAGTCCTAGTACTGAGCCCTGCTGTACCCCATTGGTCACCCTTCCCTCATTAAATTGTGTGCTATTAACCACCAACCTCTGTCACCAATCCATTAACCAGTTCCTTTCTCAATTCAGCACTTTGTATTCCACCACAGGTTGCTCAATTATTTTATCAGTCTCCTGTGAAGCCTGGTATTGAAAGCCTTGATGATGTCTAGATAGATCATGTCCACTGCACTCCTATGATCTATTTCCTTGGTCACCCAGTCAAAGAAATCAATCAACTTCATCTGGTATGACCTTCCCCTCATGAATCTATGCTGTCTTTCATTGTGTAGCCCACTGTATTTAAGATATGCTACCAAACTTTCCCTTAGTGGTGTTTCCATTAATTTCCCTACCTCTGATGTGAGACTGACCTGCCTATAGTTGCTAGCTGCTGCTCTTACATAGAGGGACTGTGTTTACTCTACTCCATTCCTCCAGAACCATGCCTCTTTCCTGTGATGGACAACTAGACTACCAAGGAAATGCATTTTTTTATACAGGGATGGTGATCAGACATCAGGGAAGGGGGAGGGACCACTAGACTAGCAGGTAAATATATTTTATATATGGAGATGGCAAGAATGGACAACAGGGGAGAGGAGAAGGACTACTAGACTACCAGAGAAATATATTTTTTGTACAAGAAAGGTGACTATACATTGGGAGAGGGGGAGGGACCACTAGACTACCAGGAAAATATATTTTTTTATATGAAGATGGTGATTGTACATCAGGAGAGGGACCACTAGACTACCAGGGAATTATATTTTACACAATGGGATGGTGATTGGAGAATGGGGGATGGGGAAGGAATCATTAGACTAACAGGGAATTATTTTTACACAACAGGATGACAATCAGAGAAATGTATTTCAATGAGGTTTTCAACTTTGGTGCATACCTTTTTCATTTTTAAAGATTTTGACACCAAATTTTCAACATAACCTTTTTGACACTTCTCCTCATGAACAATGTTGGTGTCACTTTGAAAATCCTGCCCCAATGGTGATTTTGTGGTCATTGGTGAAATCACCTTTCAGGTCAGATTTCAAAATATTCTCAATACTTGTTCATGATGTGATGTTATAAGGAGGGTATAATTAAAATTTGGGGTCAAAATATGTCAAAATGGCAAAGTTGTGCATATCTGTTAACATTTAACAACACTCACTCCTAACTTTTGCAATTTTCAATATATTCACCCCAAATTTTCAACCTAACCATTTCATTACATCACCTCATGAATATGACAGTAGTCAGTTTTCAAATCTTGGCCAAAATGTGTTTTCTCACCTGTGGCATGGAATGACATTGTAGTGTGGCTGAATGATGTTTCGGCAGGGATTTGAAAATTTTCAGCCCAGCGTTCATGAGGTGGGGTAATAACAAGTCTATGCTGACAATTTGACTGCTGTTTTGGCTGAAATGCTTCCATGGCAATATACATGTACTCATCTAAGGAAGGATGGGAGTGCAGGGCCCAGAAGGTACTGTGCTTCCACAGCCAAATGAAAATGTGATTATACTATCTCAAAAAGTAATGAAATTCTTTGCAAGAAACTTCCAGCAACAAACATTGGGAAATGAAGTGTTATGGTTTCCTACCTTAACACCCAACCCCCCACCCTATATGCAGCAGCAGGTGTGGGGGGTGTGCCTTGTGGCTGTCAACCCTAATGCTCAACGCATTCTCCTATGCTGTACCCATCTCAGATTATTTATTGATGGAATGGGGTGAGCAATAGGGTTGACAATCCCAAGGCACACACACCCACACACACACCTGTTGCTGTGTGCAGTGTGAGGGTGGGGTGCTAGTGTTGGAAACCCCAACACTATATCAAACTTTGTTGCTGGAATATAACTATTGAATTAATGACGTTTTTATAAAGATTATGTGTATATATATATATATATATATATATATACACATATATATATCGTTGAGGCACAGGTCAGGAAGATTAGGAAAACTAGGAGCAGTTTCAAAATTTACAAATGGCATTTTATCATTAATAACAGCAAAATAAAAATAAAAAAATATTCATTTAAAGGAACCTTCAGTATACCTATTTACAATGGCAGTACAGACATAGAAAACAGAATCCTTCCTCTGAGTTTTTTCTTCTCAATTTCAAATCTCAGTCTCTGTCTTTGTCTTGCACAAGCATTGCTGCTCTTTTTATAAGTCTGTGCCTGGGAAACTCATTAAGAATACTGCATGCTTCTAACACAATGTTGTTGTAAGTTTGCAATGTTCTTGCAGTTGCAGCAAAAAAACCATAATGACCCAAAACTGATCTCTTGCAGCCAGCTCTGCAGATATTTTGCATCCAGCATTCTCAGGTCATCCCCTTGAGTTCCAGATAGCTTTACAATCATTTCAACATTATAACTATATACAGTTTTAAACAAATAGATCCCGGTGTCAGTTACATTTCCACATAAAGCTTCACATATTTTATACCTGCAGATATGCAAGGGGGATGAAAAGACAGAAATAGCAAGGGAAAGCAGAGAGATAACATGAGGTGGAGAATTGTGAAACCATTGGGAGTGATCATGTCCTAGGTTTCACAAGAAAATTTGGTTGCACAACCAGACAGACAAGATACAGAAAAGAAGTGGATAGAACAGACTTTTGTGTTTAAACTCTTACTGCATAATGAATAGGGCAGGGCCTTATTCAACTCTGTCATATACCCCCTCTTTAAGAGGGAACCTATTTTAAAAAACAAGTTTCCAAAACTTTCTATTAATTCTCTTCTAACGTTAGCTTATAACCTTTACCTTTCAGTGCACATGCAGTATAGCAAACAGCAAGTTGAAACTCACACATTTTTTTTCAACCTTCAGAATTCTCAATTCTTGATCCATAACTAGACAGAAAATTAGCACTGACATTCTCTTTTCCAGATTTATGCACCACTTTAAATTGAAATTTCTGTATTGCCAGGTACCACCATGTGATTCTAGAATTTTTATCCTTAATTTGGTTAAGCCAACAGAGAGGATTGTTGACTGTGTTATACTACAGAGACTGAAATATTTGCCTGTTGGTCTTTCCTGAGACGTCATATGTTTTAAGGACCTCTCATTTCACCAGGTCATAGTTTTCTGACTGTGTAGTTTCCATATGCTGTAGACCATACCTCTCAACCTCCCTCATCACAAATCAGGGACAAGGCTTAAAATGATCAGGGACAAATGACCAAAATCAGGGACATATCTGAAAAATTAGTAATATTAGTTCCAGAAGCTGTGTACAACATGCTTCTTAGTATGAACAGCATTTTCTTAATGAGAACTAGACTATAACACCAATGGCTAGCATTATTTTGTGATTCAGATCCCCATTCTTCAGTGACAGAAATGCCAAATTTAGGAGGGACAGAAGAAATTTCAGAGGCAAAATCAGGGACATCCCTGAAAATCAGGGACACTTGAGAGGTATGCTGTAGGCAAGTTGTGCTTTATTTGTCAGGTAAGGTACCAGTCTGATTGCCCATTGCTGTTTTGGCCACTGGCAGGCTGCAAAAACCCTTTCAAAAGTTGTCAGATATATTTTGATATCATCCTAGGGACACAAATTTGTAAGTTTATGATCTTTTAAGTTGTTGGTGTTTTGTTGCTCTGCTGGACTTGTGCCAGCACCTCCAACTTTGATAGATTGCAAGACATCCAGCCATCACTGCTCCAGTTGCTGCATCTCTTCTTTTCTCTGCTGCTCCTGTCACTGCATCTCTTTTTATCTCTGCTGCTCCTATTGGTGTATTTTTTTCTTCACTGGTCCTTTTCCTTTTTTCTACTGCTGCTGTTGCTGCATTTCTTCTTTTTTATGTTTCTCTGGCTTTTGTTGTATAGTCCACCATTTGAAAAAGGCAGTCAGGCTTTTAGGTTCTGTTATTGCCTGTTCTTTTTCCATATCTGGTGCTGGCTGACCAGTCTCAGTTTGGACTTTTGTTTCTGCTTCTAGTTTGGCTGCCATTCTTCTGGTAATCACACTGGACTTGCTGTTGGAGAATCCATACCTTTCTTTTATGCTTCCCTGGTACTAGGTCTAGTACCCATGCACAAATTCATGGCTTAGAGTATGCATGGTGGAAATCTCATTTAGGTTGACACCATTTGTCATTGAGGCACAGGTCAGTAAGCCCAGAAAAAACAAGAGCAGTTTCAAAATTCACAAATAACATTTTATTATTAATAACATCAAAATAAAAAAAATAAAAGTTGTTCAGTTAAAGGAACCTTCAGTATAACTATATACAATGGCAGTACAGAAAACAGAGTCCTTCTTCTGAGCTTTTTCTTCTCAATTTCAATTCTCAGTCTCTGTCTCTCTCTTTCTCTCACACAAGCATTGCTGCTCTTTTTATAAGTCTGTGCCTGGGAAACTCAGTAAGAAAACAGGATGCTTCTCATGCAATGTTGTTGTAAGCTTCCAATGTTCTTGCAGGTGCAGCAAAAAGAACATAATGACCCAAAACTGACCTCTTGTAGCCAGCTCTGCAGAGATTTTTCATCCAGCATTCTCAGGTTAACCCCTTGAGTTCCAAATAGCTTTGCAATCATTTCAACATTGTAACTATATACAGTTTTAAACAAAGGGATCCCAGTATCAGTTACATTTCCACATAAAGCTTCACATATTTTATACCTGCAGATATGCATGGGGGAAGAAAAGGCAGAAATAGAAAGGGAAGGCAGAGAGATAGCATGAGGTGCAGAATTGTGAAACTGTCTGGAGCGATCAGTTCCTAGGTTTCACAAGAAATTTGGTTACGCAACCAGACAGACAAGAAACAGAAAAGAAGAGGCTAGAACAAACTCTTGCATTAAAACTATTTACTCCATAACAAATGGAGCAGGGCCTTATTCAACCCTGTCAGATGTATATATATATATATATATATATATATATATATATATATATAGGCATAGCCGTGCCCCTATAGTTAGGGTTGAGTAGCATGTTTAATGTTAAACCTCAAATTTTGCACTTTAATACTCTTGCAATTGATCAATGTATTTGCACAAAGTTTGGCACGCACTGTTCCGTGAGGTAGATCTCTGGAAAGTTTTGTTTTGGTAGGATGTGCCGATTCTGAGATCTGGATAGAGCAAAAACCTTAAAAGTCTCCACTTTTTATAGTTTTAAACTCATTGCCTTGTGTCCAGAAGGTGTGGAATTTTGGTGTGAATTTTTGTTATGGTAGAAACAGCTTGGGTAACAGAACTGCCTTACATTTGTTTGGTGAAAAAATATTAATCTGCTGCAATGTTATTCAATTTTTAAGTCCCCATTGTTTTCAATGGAAAGATCACTCTCCAGGATAAAGGGTAAAAGTTCAAGTATTTGGCCTCATGAAAAAGGATTCTTTTTTGTGAGGTGCCAATCCTTTCTCACCAGAAAAATTCCTTTTTCATGAGCCACAATCTTGTTTTTTTTCCCACAAACTAAAAAGTGTGGAAAATACATAAAAATGTTTTCATTCTAAAAATCAAACAGCAGAACCTAGACAAACAGGCCCCATTTAGCTAGATTCTGCTGTTTGTTTTTCACAATTAGAGTTAGAAATACTTTGTCAGGGCACCCAATATCCCAGGTGCCGAGCTTAGCGAGAGGAGCACTTCCCCTGCATTCTCTGTATGAAAATAGTGGTAATTTCTTGACTTCTGCAGCTGCAGTTGAACTCCTGCTGCCAGCTGCAATGTGAACTGTGAGTCCCCTTGTCCTGATGTCTAGTGGCACCCCCCATCACTTTCCCCCTAAATAAAACAGCTATATTTCTTGATGCCTAGTGACACCACCCCACCCTCCAATCACCATCTCAGATATTGAAATGTTGATCCTCAGTATCCAGTGGCACCCCCCACCCTCCGATCACCATCCACATTATTTATACATTGATCCTTGGTGTCTAGTGGCATCCCCCACCCTCTGATCATTGCCCCTATTATTTTCTGTTTCTTCCCTGGTGTTTAGTGGCACCCTCCACCCTCTAATTGTCATCCTCATTACTTTCAGTTTCTTCTCTGGTGCCTAGTGGCACCCTCCACCCTCTGATCACCATCCCTGTTATTTTTTTCTTGCCTGGTGTCTAGTGGCACCCTCACCCTTCGATCACCATTTTGTTCTGACATAAAGAAAATGGTCCCTCAATGTTTTTTTTTACCTGTAAAGAAAGGTCTATCTCCAATCAGTACCCCTCACCTCCATCTCCCACTCAGCACCCATCATCCCACACCCCCAGTACACCTCCCACACACACAATCACTCACCTGAACAAGTCTCAAGTTCAGCACCCACTCTCTGATCAGAAGTACAACCTGCTGCTGGAACCAGCGATTGTAATATGAGAAACTAAAGTAAATGCCATTCAATGTACTGTATTTCAATGGGGGTTTCAACTTTTATGCATAACTTAACCATTTGTTAAGATTTTGGCCACACATTTTCAAGATGGCCTTTTGGGAACACCACCTCATAAACAACAGGACTGTTATTATGTAACTCATGCACAAAAGGTGATTTCATGGTTGCTTGGTGAATTCACCTTTCGGGTGGGATTTGGAAACTTTTCTAGCCTTGTTCATGAGGTGGGATCATAAGAAGGCTATGTTGAAAATGTGGGGTCAAAATGAAAAAATTCCAATGTTATGACCATTTGTTGCAATTTTGCTATGCAGGCTCATAACTTTTAAATATTTTGACCCCAGATTTTCAACATAGCCTTCTTATTACTGCACTTCATGTATGTCACAACTGTCATTTTTCAAATCCTGGCCAAAATGTGGTTTCACACTTGCGGCACAGAAAGGCATTGCAGTAGCACAGAATGACGTTTTGGTGGGGACACAAACATTTTTGTACAGTGCACATGAGGTAGGGTAATAAGATGGCTATGCTGACATTTTGGTGCCCTTCCACAGCTACATACATGTATGCATCTAAGGAGGGATTGGAGCGCAGGGTCCAAAGGACCCCACACTCCCACAGTAAAATAAGGATGTTATTATATTATCTCAAAAAGTAAGGAAATAAGTTGCAAAAAAATGCTGTTACTGCTACAGTTAGGGTCAGGAAGGCAAAAGTTAGAAATGAGGCATAAGAGTTTCCAGCCCTAGCACCCCACCCTCCTTAACCAAGTAGGAGAGCAGGTGTGGGGTGTGCCTTGGGCTTCTGAAGCCTAACATTCACCCCATTCTCATAAAGTCTACACATCTGATCTTATTTACAGATGAAATGGGGTTGGGGTATTAGGGTTGGAAATCCTAATGCCTCAATTCCTAACTTTTTCACTTTGACCCTATCTGGAGCATTAACAAAGTTGTTTTGCAACATATTATATGAAGGTTGAGTAAGCATGTCTATGTTAAATGCAAATGTTTGCCCCTTAATAACTTTGTATCCCTTCAATGGATTTACATGAAATTAGGCAAACACAACCTCTGTGCCAGGATCCCACGATCCTGTAATTTTCATGTAGATCAGTTCATGGCAGACAATGTTACAGAGGTGCAAAACAAACACACAAGTCTTAGTTTTTGAAAAGGTTAAGACATTTTTGCACTCAATAACTAAAAAATATGGGAGGCTTTAAAACCTGAAACATTCAGGTTTGATAAAGCTTGGTCCAAGGTATGTGCTTTTGTGGTTTTTAGGTCCAGCTGTTAAGTAGTTTTTAAAATACACAGTCACAGAAAGAGACTACACAGGGCTGGGGTGCAGGGACAAACCAAATGCAATTACAAAAAAGAACAGTCCTGCACTCACCTCCCAAAAAAGTAGGCCGCTCACAGGTACTAGTAGTGCTTCATTTTATTCAAAAGTGCCATGTGCAGAAACAGACCCCGTTTTTGGACATGGCACTTTTGAATAAAATGAAGCACTACTTATACCTCTGAGTGGTCTACTTCTTTGAGTGGTGAGTGTGGGACTATTCTTGGTTGTAGTTTTTAAAATATTTGATAAAAATATTCTGTTTCTGAGCATGCACAGTTCAAAAAATCAAGGTTCTAGTCATAACTGAATTTTTGTGAAAGTAGCAGTTTGCACTATATGACACAGCTATCTTTAATAAATGACACCTTTGTTGTACAGTGCAAGCCTTGCTGCTGTCACGTCTTGTAGGTCAGGGATGGGGCTACTGTCATTGTAGCCCCATCATCCTGACTGTGCTGTGCCTTCAACTGTATCTGCACACGTGGGTCCCCAGTCCCTGGTGACAGTGTATAATTTATTTAAATAATTATTTATTTATTAATTTTCCAACTCCCCCTCCCCCGCAGCTTGTTGTTTCATGTAATTCACCCCCCTCCTCCCAGCAGAGTGGGACACTGAGGACCTGGACACATCTGCACTCTTCAAAGCTGAACCACAAACTAATGAATAAAGCTTACTGCTGTATAATGTATTTGGCAGTTAGGAGCTGGTTGTACTATATGACACAGCTGTCATTTAACAAATGACAGCTGTGTCATATAGTGCATCCCTTATTGCTGCATAATGTATTTGGCAGTTAACAGATGGTTAAACTATATGACACAGCTGTCATTTAACAAACAACAGCTGTGTCATATAGTACAACCCCTGCTGTGTCCGGACTTTTTTGTTAGAGATGGGGCTACTGCCATTGTAGCCTCACCATTCTGATTGTGCCTTGAACTGTATCTGCACACCAGGGGCCCCAATCCCCAGTGGTAGTGCATTTACTAATTTATGTATTTATTTCTTATTCTTTATTATTATTTTTTTAGCTTTCCCTTTTTTATATTATCTGACACTGAGATGCCCACTCCCCCGGTATAAGATGTTCCCTGCCCCCCAACCTGTTGTTTCAGTAAAAGTGCCGACATTGGGGTGCCCAGTGCCAGTGTTGGCATGTACACCCCCCCAGCAGTGTGGACAAACGGGAGGCCACCCCAGTGTCCTGAAATAGTTTTTCATATGTAATCCTTCCCTGAAGAGAAAAAAAACATTCCGTGATGTCTTTGTTTTTTTTTACCTGAAACAAAGAAAATGGTCCCTCATTGTCACCACCACCACCCCTCCCCATCTTCCCCTCCCACTGAGTACCCACCACCCCACAACTTCCCTTACCCTATACTAACTGTACCACCAGCATTTGAGGGCTGTCATTTTCTGTGGACCAGGACATGTCTGCCCTCTTCAAAGCCAAACTGCAAACTGAGGAATACAGGTAAGCACTGTATAATGTATTTCAAAGGCGTTTTGAACTTATACTGATATCTTTGCCATTTTTTGCAATTTTTTCACCACATTTTCAACATGGCCTTTTTGGGAACCCACTTCATGAACACTGTCACTGTCATTTTGTTAATCAGAAGCAGAGGCTGATTTTGTGGTCATTGCCGAAATCACCTTTCAGAACCAAATGAAATTTCACCACCAGTGTTCACAAAAAGGCCATGTTAGAAATTTGGTGAAAAATTCCTATAAATGTCTTAGTTACATGCGGTTATTGAAAATGTTCTACACATGTGCATAACTTTGCTAATTTTCAATATTTTGACTCCAAATTTTCAACATAGCCATTTTTTCACACCACCTTGTGAACAGTACACCTGTCATTTCTCAGATCCTGTTCAAAATATGTTTTCATACCTGTGGTTGGAATGGTGTTTTGGCATGAATTTGAAAATTTTCACCTATGGGGTTTATGAGGTGGGGTCATAAGAACACTATGTTGAAGTTTAGGATCAAAATATTAAAAAATAAATACTTTATTAAGTAACGTTGTTTGCAGGGATGTCCATTGCACCACTGGGGAACGTGCTTCCTTACTGTGCCAGTGAGCTAAGTTCAGGTGTGAACTCAATGAGCCAATTTACTGCAATAATTCTGATGGGGATGGTGCTGCAGCATGTAGCACCAGCCATGGACTGGGTAGGGATGGAGTAGTGTATAGGCATAGACACCACATCCTGTTGTGGGTCAGGGAACCTCACCAACTTGGTATCAACATGTGTGCCTGGGCCAGCTGGGCAAAGGCTTAGGATTGTCTCCTATATTGTATTAATCTTTTTTTGCACAGGTCCTGAAGGAACCTGCACAAATGAGGATACAATTCCACTATCACAAAAAGAAGGGAAATTCTTTGAAAAAAACTCCATTAATGCAGACATTGGGGTTGTAAAACTCAAAGCGCACAAATACGGAAAATGAAAAACATTAGGGATTTGGGTCTAGGGAGTATTGGAAAATCAGTGGTGGGGTCTTACTTGGGGCTGTCAACCCTAATGCCCACCCCTCCCCTGATCAAATGAGGTCAAATGTGAAATTTTCATGCACTGCGTGAAGAAACCTCTGACAGATTATGTTGGCCATATTGTATCACTATGAGGTACTTGTTTGGAGCTGTGGTTTGTGCTATGGACGGCAGGCTATGGGCTGAGGGGATGGGGTGGGCATTTGGTTTGACAACGCTAAGTAAGAACCCACCACTGATTTGCCAATACTCTGTAGACCCAAGTCCCTAAAGTTTTTCGTTTTCCTTCTTTGTGTACTTTGCGTCTTACAACCCTAATGTCTGCAATAACGTAGTTTTTTGCAAGGAATATCTATATATATATTCAATAACAACATATATATATATATATATATATATATATATATATATATATATAATCCACTACAGTCCAAGCAGTTCTGCTCTGATTCCATGCAGTTCGGCTCTGATAAACCCACAACTTGGGAGCGTTCAACAGCATGAGCACAACTGCATGAGCTGTAGGGGATTATCAGTCTTATAAAAAGCATAGAAAGATCAAATGGATGAAAAGAAGGGAAGGCATGTGGTTGTTGTTGAATAATGCATTGTCATGTGGTATGTTTCATCCATTCAGGAGACTGGATTTTCACAGATTTTTCTTACACATTATATATATATATATATATATATATATATATATATATAATTTAATAGAGGCAAAATTGTTTAATGCATAGTTAGTTGTTCAGGGGGTGAGGATTCAGTTAGTTGAAACTCTTCCTTTACCACTTTTCACCGGCAGGTGACAGATCGGCCAGCCCCAACTCTCACCCCATGACATGTGTAAAGCAGCAGAAGAATAGGAGAATGGGGTGAGAGTTAGACCCACGATCCCAATGGCGCACCCCAATGCCGGTTGGGGGTGGGTGGCAAGTCCAAGGGGGTTTTCAACCCTAACAGCTTAATTTCCCTCACTTTGTCACTTGGAACAACCCTAACTAATGCATTAAATGGAGTTTTTGTCCTTAATTTCCCTTCTTTTTGAGAATGATAATGAGAAATAATGAATGTAATGCAGCGGAGGGAGTGCGGGGCCCTTCTGGCTCCATGCTCCCGCCACATGATGTGTTGTGGCATACTAACAGGGACAGCAATGCAAACAGAAATGCTAACAGTGGTGCACATGGTAACACAAGCACGAATGAGAACAGAAAGGGTAACGCACATGGTGGTGTAGACGGGAATGGTCTGCCACATGATGTGTTGTCACATAGTAACATGGTGCCTGCAAACAGAAATGTCACTGGGCATGGTGATGTAAAGTGAAACAGTAAGATAAACAGTACTGTAGACAGAAATGGCAAAAATAATAAAGCAAGCATAAATGAAAACATAAGGATAACGCACATGGTGGCGCAGACGTCAATGGTAAGTGTAAGCGGTACAGATCCGTCAGCGAAAGGGCAACAGTAACAGTAATGTAAGCGCACAGACTGGTTTTCCCAAAACCTGCATTGAGAAAGACAGTGAGTACAAATAATGTGTGCAAAATAATGAGTATCGGCGCAGAAAATGAGATCTTGGAATACTAAATACATTATATCTCAGGAACCGATTTAGAAAAAAATTTAAAAGTCATATTATTTACAACTGTCCTGGCTAATTTACATTTTAGTCCCATTAGGGGCTAAGAAATTTTCTGACGAAAGTCCATTATCTGCACCGTTTCGAGATCTACGGGCCCTGAAAGGCTGCAGTGACGCCCGTAATGTTATCCTATGGGAAAAAAGAAAGTTCGGAGCGCCATAACTTTGCTCTCTGTAATGTTTTTTCACCAAACTACTGAAAGGCACATCTGTGGGCTGTTGGCTGTCTTCCTCCAAATTTCAGGAAAAAGACCAAACCGTTATTTTGCAGTAGGGCTCCAAATGATTTCTGTTTAGTGTAGGCACCGTAATGTTATCCTATGGGAAAAATGTCAATTTTGGAGTGCCGAACTTTGCGCCATATGATATTTTTTCACCAAACTACTGAAAGGCACATCTGTGTACTGTTGGCTGTCTTCCTCCAAATTTCAGGAAAAAGACCAAACCGTTATTTTGCAGCAGGGTGCCAAAGGATTCCTGTAATGCTTCGCGCGCCGTAATGTTATCCTATGGGAAAAACTGTCAACTTTGGAGTGCCATAACTTTTCCGCCATGTAATATTTTTTCAATACAACACTGAAAGGCACATCTGTGAGATGTCAGCTGCGTTCTCTCCAAATTTCAGCCCAAAACTCCCAATGGTTATTTTGCAGTGCAGTGCCAAAGAATTGCTGTCATTTTCCCACAGACTAGAAAATTACTGTCGCAATTTTCGAAAGCTTTCGCAAAAATTTGCGACACTTTCATGAGCACGAAAGTAATTTGCGAAAGTACTTTTTCCAGAAATTTGAAAAACATATTTCTGGGGTGTTTTACCACAAAATAAAGACATGGCAAGCATCCTCAGGGCCCGACTAGGTGAATACAAAAAAAATTAGGTTGCTAGAGGGTCCCAAATTTAAATGCCAACCATTTTTCTGATCACCAACTGAAAACAAAATGGCCGATTTGCGAAAGTAACAGGCCCATTTGCGAAAGTAAAAATGCATTTGCGAAAGTGTTGAACTTTTTGTTAACTTTTCCCATTGACTTATAATGGGAAACTGTTTTTTGAATAACTTTTGAACCGTTTAATATTTTTTCATGAAATCTTTGAAAGGCACATTGGGGACCCTGGATGCATGTTTCCTGAAGATTTCGGGCCAGTCACACAAACCGTACGACCTGTAGGCGCGACCACAGAATTCCAGAAAAGCGTAAACATGCGCACAGATCACACTTAATAACTCCGTAGCTGTATAACTGACCAGCACAAAACTTGGCAGATCCCAAGGCCTATGGTTCCTGATCAAAAATTCCAAATTTCAGGCAAATCCATCAAACAGTTGCAAAGTTATTAAGGTGCAAAGTTTTGGGGTTTAACATAGAAATGGCTCCTCAACCCTAACTATGGTAGCACTACCGTGCTACCATAATATATACTGTATATATATGCATACACACACACACACACACACATACAGATAGATATAGATATGTTCAAATGTATTGCACAAAACTTAGCAAATACATTCTTAGACCTCAAAACCCACAAATGGAGGGAGATATGATCATCTGGTGTTTCCCCGGCCCAGGAGAGTCAGTTTTGCTATTAAAATGGCTCATTAAATGAAGAAAAAAAATCTTTATTTGAACCTTACAACTTGGTTGGATTCTTCAGTTGGTTTTCTATATATGCCCTGGGTAAGTGCCATGACTTCTCCAAAGCTTCAAGGGAAATAATAGATGTCCAGCACAAAAATGGATTAATTTTCACAGTACCTAATACATTTTCACAGATGTGGGAAATCCTTTTTTGATCTGTCACCGTTTTGTTTTCTCAGTTAGTGAGAGAAACAAAGGAAAGAAAACACATAAAAATGAATGAATTAATAAAAAAATCAGAAATTAGCTAAACAGGACCCATTTAGTTACATTCTTATGTTTGTGTTTTTTAAATTGTGGCAAGAAACACATTTTCTGGGCACCCAAAATCCTGGGTACCCAGCTTAGCTAGAAGAGTGCTTCCCCTGTGTTCTCTGTATGAGAACAGTGTGATTTTCTTGACGTCTGCAGCCACAGCTGGAACTCATTCTGCTGGCTGCAGATTCAGCTGTGAGCCACGGTGTCCCTGGGACTAGTGGCACCCATAACCTGCAGATTAGTTTCCTCTATCCCTGATGTCTAGTGGTACCCCCACCTTCCAATCCCCACAGTTTATTTCTTTATTTATATTCTCAGACACCAGGATGTCCATCTCTAGTGTCAGATGCTCCCCACAGCCCATTTGCCAACATCAGGGGACCAATCCCTGTGTCAGCAATACAAGCCCCCTCCCCAGCAGTGTGGGACACTGGGGAGCCCACTGCCAGTGTCCCAAAATATTTATTTAGTTGTACCTGTAAAAAAGAAAACCTAAAAAAAGAAAACAGTCCCTTGTCATCCCTGTCATCCCCTCTCCCATCCCAACCCTTCCACTGAGCATCCACCAACCCGCACCCCCCACTCCCCCATATCCTATACTTACTACCGGAGGTTATAGGCTGTCATCTTCTATGGACTGAGACACTTCTGCACTCTTCCAAGCTAAACCGTGAACTGAGGAATCAAGGTAAGTGTCCATATAATGTGGTGTAAAAAATGGTTATGTTGAAAATTTGGACTCAAAATATTGAAAATTGCCAAAGTTATGTGACTGCGTAGAAAAGTTTAAATGAATGCTCATAACGCTGCCATTTTTAGTAATTATTTCACCAGATTTTCAACATGGCCTTTTTGGGGCCTCACCTCATGAACACTGGCACAGTCATTTCATTATTTGGGCCCAGAATGTGATTTCACTGTTGCAGCACAAAATCACCTTTTAGGATGAAATAAGAAATTTCATCACCAGTGTTCATGAGGTGGGGTCCAAAAAAGGTCATGACGAAAATTTGGTGAAACAATTCCTAAAAATGGCAGTTATAAGGATTCATTGAAATTTTTCTATGCAGTTACATAGCTTTGGTAATTTTCAATATTTTGAGTCCATATTTTCAACATAGCCATTTTTTTAAACCATCTCGTGAACAATATGTCATTTTATACATCCAGTCCGAAATGTGTTTTTGCACCTGTGGTGTGGAATGGCATTTTAGCATGCATTTGAAAAGTTTCACTTATGGGTTTATGAGGAGGGGTCATAAAGACTGTGTTCAAAATTTGGAATCAAAATATGAAACAACACCAAAGTTATGATCATTCATTGAAATTTCGATACATCCGCTCATAACCTGGGAAATTTTAAATATTCTGACTCCAGATTTTCAACATAGTCTTCTTATTATTTGTCCTTATGTATATCACAGCTGTCATTTTTCAAATCCTGCCCAAAATGTGTTTTTGCATGTGTGGCATGGGTAGTATTGTAGTTGTACAAAATTATGTTTTGGTGGGGATTCAAAAATGTTCTGTACTAGGTACATGAGGTGGGGTAATAAGATGGCTATGCTGACAATTTAGTCACTATTGTCCTTTAAATGGAAGCCTGGGGCCTGAAGGGCCCTGGGCTTTCACAGCTAAGCACATATATGCATCTATGGAGGGATAGGAGTGCAGGGCCCAGAGAGCCCTGTGCTCCAACAGACAAATAAGGATATGTTTAGACTTCCTGAAAAAGTAAGATGATTCATTGCAAAAAACTTTTTTTAATGCATCAGTTAGGGTTGTTACTAAAGTGACAAAAGTAAGGAAATGTGGCATTAGGGTTTCCAACCATTACAACCCACCCCCACCCTGCAGACACTGATAGGCATTGTGGGTGTGCTTTCAGGTCATCATCCCTAATGCTCACCCCATTCTCCTATACTGTACTGTACCCATCTCAGCTTAGTTACTTATGGAATGGGGTGAGTGTTACATAGTAACATAGAAACATAGACTTTGACAGCAGATAAGGACCAGTTGGCCCACCTAGTCTGCCCACTTCCCTAACTACAAGATAAGCTGCAGATCCTAGTTAACCAACAGCCTATTTCTTCCTACCCTTCCTGTTAGGGCTGACAACCCCAAGGCACACCCAATGCCTGTCAGTGTCTGCAGAGTGGGGGTGGGGTGTTAGGTTGGAAACTCTAACACCACATTTACCTACTTTTGTCACTTTTGTAACGACCCTAAATGATGCATTAATTAAGTTGTTTGCAATAAATATATATTACAGGGACTTTAGGGTTGTATAGACAGTTCTATGATAAATGCAAGATTTTGTACCTTAACCACTTTGGCATTTTTTGATGAAATAGCCTGAACATTGGTATGCTTGGTCACCCTGTAAATATATCAAGATGCAGAAATTTTCATGATGGTATCTTGTATGGTTTTTGAGATATAAACTGGTAAAAAAAAAAAAAAACTTTTTTCCCTTTGGTTAACATGGGATTTTTTGCTCTAATTTACAGATCAGATGGAATAAAACTTTTACCTGATATTTTCAGGGCTGATGAGGGCAGTGCCAAGGGTGTGCCTTTGGATAGTTTGGTGAAGAGAAATGTCATCATTTTGAATTATAACAAATTTTGTGATAGCTGCCAGACAGGCAGGTTATTAAATACTGTTCAAACTTTTAATTGTTAAGGATTTACTAGTCGAACCACAGATAAACACTGTTTGTATTTCTGCAATCTTGTTTTTTGTCCATTCCTTTAAAAATTGGATTTCTAAAGAAATCCTACATGGTTAGGGATGACCAAGACCTGTATTTAGGTCTCAGTCACATACTTAACAACACTATTTAATTATTATTTAAACATTTCTAGGTTAAGTATGTGTTTTGGGGTGAGAATCACTTTGCCCCTCACTCATTTTGTAAGGATCAATCGATTGGAAAATAACCATTCGAAGTTCTTTACAGTTCGAACTTTACTGTTCGAACTGTAAAGACTTCAAACAGTTAAAGAGGACAGGATATAAAAAATGATGATTACATTAACAAACATGTCCTGTCATTTTTTGATAGATCCTTATATGAGATTTATAGCATATAAGGACAGCAAATGTTTGCTTCCACATTTTTAATTTCTTTATTCCTTAAATTTAACAATAAGGTCATTACTGCTGCTGCTATATTTCCCAGTTCTGGCATTCACATCCTTAAAGTGAGCGAGCCATTTGGTTCTGATGTACAAGTTTGAGCACTGCTGTCCCTACACATCGAAGGAATCCATCACACTGTGCTGACAGAGGACTCAGCATCAATAAAATATCAGAATAAGCTGTGCTGTGTTGAGCTACTTCGGTATCAACTTCTCTTCTGCAATAAAATATTGCAGTGTTACCTTTCCAACAAAACATCTCAATATGAATGCTTCCCTGTTTTAGAGATGCTGGCAATGAAATATTCCCTTATGGCTGCGAAACCAGAAGCCCAGGTAGCTAAAACAAGTCTTTACATTGGTCATAGAAGTAGAGGAGCTTGCAAACAGGAAAGAAGCCACCACCACAGCTGGGCTATCAAGCCAAAGAATCATAGCTTCTGCAGCTTGAGCAAAGTTAGCGAAGAGGTACTTTTCAAAGTTTTTTTTTTCATTTACCCTAACAACTCCAAGCCCAGTTGTGAAGTCCCCAGGGACCCTGTTGATGTACCTCATGGCATTACTTCAAGCGTCTTCTCCTGGTAAATACAGCAACAAATGTTTAGTTGAGTTTGCATGCCCTTACCAACAGATGCTGCTGTGGGGAATAAGTAAACAGTTAAGATTTGGTATTAACTATTTTGACTTTGGCTTTGCTGAAAAAGAACTCCAGGGGTCAGGGAGTGGGTGGGAACATGGCTAGGACTGGGTCATCTGGCCAGAAGGGACATGACAGCCACTTACCCTGCTGAATCAGTACCTGGTGAGGTGTTCTGTTAAGTCCGAATTAGTTTAACAATGGAAACTGGCCTGTTTTTTCCCATGGCCACCTTCTGGACCCTGCTCATGGATTCTGGGTTACAATTCAGTATGAACCACTAAGCACATTTACTGCAGACTGTCACACTGAACTTGAACTCTCTGCAAACTGCTGCTGTCTATTAGCACAAGTCACATAATTGTCCATTATCATGTACAAATTGTTGTTGGTACAGTTGTTCAGTGTGTATGGGGGGGCACAAGGGTGGAGATGAAGCTGCACTGGAGCAGTGACAGGCTTGTAGAGTGGCAATAAAGTGATGGTCAAGACAGATCAAGAAGTGTTGGAGCCATAACAGAGTGCCATGCTGTGGACACAGGCACATTGTTGTGGGTCTGTAGCTTACTTTGCAATGTTATGGCAGGAAAACTTGAAGACCAGAGAACAAGTTGCATTGCCAGAGCAGAGAGCTGCAAGACATTCAACTAGGCAGATAAACTGAAGCCCTCTTTTCAGCTGTTTCATGTTTTTATATCCCTGGTGATTTAGTGCTCCCACCCCTCCCCCTTTCTCCAATTGTTTCCCCCAACCTTTCCTTAGTGTCTAGTGCTACTCCCACCCTCTAATTGCTGTACCCACACTTTTTTTTTATTTCTCTAGTGTCTAGTGGTACACCCCCACCACCCTCTGATTGCTGTCCCACATTTTTTATTTCCTGGTCTAGCAGCACCCCACCCCACCCTCTGATTGTGGTCTCTCTCTTTTCTTTATTATGCCCTGGCATCTAGTACCCCCCACCGTCCGATTGCTGTTCCACATTTTTTTATTTCTTTGGTGTCTAGTGGAATCCCCCATGCTCTGATCATGGTCCCCACATATTTTGTATTACCCTGGTGTCTAGTGACACCTCACACCCTCTGATTGCATTGCAAACAGATGTTTACCTAAACAAGGGCCGAGGAATTGGATTCTGGTGACAACTTGGATAAAAAATGGACAGAATTTTTTTTCAGTGTCCGATGCGATTTTTTTAAAAGTAGTGTTGCAAACTGCAGTAATTTTCGTGAAATAGTTCTGCAATTTGCAGCAAAACCCCCAGTGTTTTGCACAATAGTGCTGCAATTTGGGGCACTTTTACAAAAACTTTGACACCCCACCACCATACTACACACCAACAGGCATCAGGGGTGTGTCTTGAGGTCATCAGCCATAATGCTCGCTCCATTCCATAAATAAATAAGCTAAAATGGGTACAGTATAGGAGAATGGGGTAAGCGTTAGGGCTGATGTCCCCAAGGCACACTCCTGACACCTGTTTGTGTGTGCACTGTGGGGGTGGGGTGTTAGTTTTGGAATCCCTAATGCCACATTTCCCTGTTTTTGTGGCTTTAACATTAACTAGCACATTAACAGAGTTTTTGCAATTTATTTCCTTACTTTTTGAAATAATATAATCATATTCTTATTTGCCTGTGGGAGTACAAGGCCCTCCAGGCCCTGTGCTCCCATCACTCCATAGATGTGCATATATGTGTAGCTGTGGAAGCACAGGGCCCTCCTGGCTATGCACTTCCATATATAGGACAACAGTGACCAAGTTATCAGCATAGCCATCGGATTACGCCACCTTATGTACCTAGTACAGAAAATGTTTGAATCCCCGCTAATACGTAATTCTGCACAATTGTAACACCATTCCGTGCCACAGGTGTAAAAATACATTTTGGCCAGGATTTGGAAAATGACAGCTGTGACATACATGAGTTGGGGTAATAAGTAGGCTGTGTTGAAAATCTGGGGTCAAAACATTTAAAATTTCCAAAGTTAGAAGTGTGCATACTGAAATTGAAATGAATGGTCATAACTTTGCCATTGTTACATATTTTGATCCTAAATTTTCAACATAGTCTTTTTATGACCCCACCTCATGAACAAGTGCAGGAAATGTTTTTTTTTTAAATCCTGCCTGAAAGGTTTTTGGGAAAAAATAATCAAGGGACTATTTTCTTCATTTCAGGGTTGTGCCTGAAATGGTAGTGTGGATGATGCCAGTAGATATCAGTGAACAAATATAAAATAACAGGGATGGTGATCGGCAGATGGGTGGTGCCTCTAAACACCCGTGAATAAATATAAAATAATTGAAATGGTGATCAGAGGGTGAGGACTACCAATAGACACCAAGGAATAAATATTTTTCATTTATGGGGACAGCAATCAGTGAGTGGGGTGTGCCTCTAGACACAGTGCAAGGGTGGCTCATAGCTGACACTGCAGCCAGCAGCATGAGTTCAGCTGTGGCTGCAGAAGTCAAGAAATTCCTGCTGTTCTCATACAGGTAACATGGGAACAAGCTGGGCACCCTGGATTTTGAGAGCTCAGAAAAGGTATTTGTGGGCAGCATACTCAGAGCTGGATCACAACTTTGGGAGGTCTGGGGCACTCAAACTCTAGGGGTTCATGTACAACACCCAGCTTTACAAGCAACACTTATTGTTTTGCAAAAGATTTCTGCATGTATTTTTTAAAATTAGATTTGTATTAGTTTATGTAAAACCAAATATGTTTTGAAGGCCAAATGCCCTTACAGCCTCCTACCAGAATGTATTGTTTCATTATTTTATTAGACATAAACAATACAAGTGAACATCCATTACAGGACAGGAACAAGTAATGGGAGGTATTAACATGCAGACAAGAATATATATATATAACTTGTGCATTAACACTGAGGAGAATTTCATATAAAACAGTACTGCAGAATTCAGACGTTACTGTATCATAGCAAAAAATAAGAAGTGCTTTGAATTTAGTGTACATGGCAATTTCAGTTAGCCCTCAAAAAGCGTATTCTACCTCAGCAAGGGTACCTGCCCAAGCCAGATAATTACTAAGCCTAGAGAAAGGGAGAAGAGGCATCTGGAAGGACCAGAAAAAAAATGTGTTAGGGGAGGAGGGAGGTAGGAGGAAGTTCTCAAAGGGAAGCCACCCAATTACTACCCTAAGGAGGAGCTTCTGGCTAGAGAAGAAGGGGGTGGGGCAGGGAGGAAGGAAACTGGGGGTCCCTCACCCTGACTCACCAGAGTGGTAGGGTTATAAGATTCTAGACATGAAAGCCAAGAGTTGGAAGCCATCCTCCAGGATTGGCAAAGTGAAGTAAAACACTGTTATTGCCTTCTTATTATAATAATATTTAACTCAAGCTCCCACATTGGGTTTCCTCGAGTCACATCTTTAAAATTCAGACACACTAAGGCATGTTAATATAGATGTCTATGTAATGACATGTCATTTATTGAACACATAGACTTGTTTCCCCTAAAAATGCATGAAAGTTATACCTTGCAGGGTGTAACAGACATTACATCAGTACAGTAGGATAACCCCAGTAGGAACACCCTTGGCAGCAGGTTGATGCAGCAGCATTGCTCCTCACTTGTCTCTTGTAACATGTCCCATAACTGCACACATACAGGTGAACAACTTATAAACTCTGTCTGATTCACAGACAAACAAAACAACTCGATGTGCTTACTGCTACCAGGGAACGATGGACCATGCCCTCTGCCACCGCTGCGACTGTCTTGTATATCACTGAACTGCTATGTATTTTGCATAGCAAAATGTATTTTACACTAAAATTTACCCTTATCCCATTATGATTTACTGCTGTTCCTTATGATGTTAATGTTGTTTCTGAACACACAAACTATTACAAAATTAAACTAACTTGATAAGAAGCACTTGTTAACACTGAAGACATGGGGCCCATTATTCTTAGACTTATTGTTCTTAAGTAAGTGTTACACATTGTGGCCATTTGGTCTTTATTTAAATAGCTAGTGTTATGCCCTTTAATGCACAGAGGTAGAGAAGCATGAAGCCTCAATTCATAAAATTGCCATTTAAGAGTGCAAGGTTGAATTAGCTTCACAAGCATTTTTGGACAGCTGTACTGTGTTACAAAGTACTGTATGTACTTGTTCGCTCATGGCAGCATGCCCATTCTTTGCTCCAGACTTCAATTGGCTAATACAATATTATACTAGAAAATACATGTCCTGCTCTTCTACGGAAACTAAGGGATGCTCGATGTAAAACAGCTACCTGAAACACCTGAAGATACCCTCATGGAAACTACTGTACAGCAAAACAATACAGATGCAGATACTGCAGCAGAAAATTACCCTGAGACGTCCTGTTCATATTCTGAACTGAAAGCAGGTATGTCGGCAAGAAAATACTTTTTAATGAAATTCCTTGAGAAGGATGAGAAATTAAATAAACTAATCCCAAGGACAGCCCCACAGCTGACTATCTATTTGCTCCCCTAACAAAGTCTATTGCTTAAGCGACAGGTGTAATGGAAACAAATACTGGACCTTTAAAATATTTTGGTATTCTGAGGAAAAGGATTAGGAAAAACAGAAGATTTAGGGCTCCTTAAACAGCATTTTTAGAGATTGGATGGAAAAAAAAATGAGCAATAATAATGGCTGGGACCCAGGGCAAGTTTTGAGTGCCGGTTACAGAACAGCAAGTGCTGTTTCAACTCCCTACTGTCCTGCATGTTTATCAAATGCACATAAACCTTTGGCTAAATATGCAAATAAGGAAGATTTACCTTCTGTAGAAGAGAAGGAGCCAGCTCGGTATTCTAGTGAAATTTCTGAGCACCTCTTTCCATTAGCATTCATGCAACGCACAGTCAGTGGCTGGCATGGAGGTGAGAGGTGGGTTGTGCCAGTCACGGGCTGGGGAAGGGTGTGGGTGGTGCTGGGTGGACCTGCATGGCTGGGTGGGGGAGGTGGGGGGCCACTAGACTACCAGGACACTTAAAATCCAAATGTATTTTATTAAGATGGGGGACCACTAGACTACCAGGGATGTTAATAATAATAACAATAATAAAGTAAAGATCGGGGGGGGCCACTAGACTACCGGGGATATTTGTAAAATACATAAATAAACACACATGGGGGGACCACTAGACTACCAGGGATAGAAAAGAAACATATTGATAATATACTCATTGGGGGGGCCACTAGACTACCAGGGATAGAAGCATGGTTATGTAGATTACCATGAAGGGAAGGGGGCCACTGGACTACCAGGGATAATGAAAATAACTATTTGTGTATTCAGATGGTGGAGAGCTTAGCCCCATGAGCAAAACCCACCCTTAAATAATGTAATAGGACACCCCTGGGCTACAAAAAGGGAATTTTAAATCTGGCCATCTCATCCCTCGCTCTTTGTTTGGGAGAGAGCAATTTCTTTGACCGCGACTCTGCAAATTCTTTGATTGCGAGATTCTTTGATCGCAATCATGTGTTTCGAGCGGGGGACGAGATGGCCAGATAAAAAAATCAATTTTCTCAGCTCAGGGGTGTCCTAGGGAGACAAATGAGGGTGGGTTTTACTCACGGGGCTTCGTTCTGATGAATCATGACGGTGGTTTACCACAATTATATGAAGTTTGTGAATTACACAACTTTTAATTCTTTGGTCGTGACCCTGCAAATTCTTTGATTATGAGCCTGCAAATTCTTTGATCGTGAGATTCTTTGATTATGATCATGTATCATGAGCGAGGGATGAGACAGCCCAATTTAAAATTCAATTATCTCAGCCCAGGGGTGTCCTAGGAAGTCAAATGAGAGTGGATTTCACTCAGGGGGCTTCGTTCTGTCGAACCATGGTGGTGGTTTACTACAATTCCTTCAATTTTTTGATTTATAAGGTTTTTTAAACTTTGTTCATGAGCCTGCAAATTCTTTGATTGTGAGCCTACAATTTCTTTGATTGTGAGATTCTTTGATCGCCATCTTTGATCGTGAGGGAGGGACAAGATGGCCAGATTTTTTATAATGGAATAGATAGGGAAATTTTAGTAATCTTTGATATTGAATATCTTGGAAATGGTTTGGTCTTTTGACTTCAAATTTGGAGGGAAGATAGGCAACATCCCACAGATCTGCCTTTTGGTGCTTTGGTCAAAAAATAGTACAGGGTGGCAAAGTTACAGCACTATGAATTTGACGCTTTTCCCCCATAGGATAACATTACAGTGTTGACTGCATTACAGGAATTCTTTGCCGCCCTGCTGCAAAATAATGGTTTGGTCATTTGGGCTGAAATTTGGAGAGAAGAAAGCCATCATCCCACAGATGTGCCTTTTGGTTGGTTGGTGAAAAAATATTACAGGGCAGCACAGTGACAGCAATCTAAATTTGACGCTTTTTGCCATAGGATAACATCATGGTGTCCGTCGCGTCTTTCAGGGCCTGTATCTCAGGAACAGTGCGAGATATGGACTTTTCGTCATAAAAATGCTTAGCCCCAAACAGGGACTAAGTACAAAACTAGCCAGGAAAGTCATAATTCATACAAAATTTTTATTTTTTTTCTACATCATACGGTTCCTGAGATGTAAGCAATTTAGTATTCCAAGTCCTAATTTTCTGCTCCGAGGTCAATTATTATGCATACATTCTTTGTTTTCACTGTGTTTTTTCAATACACTTTTTGTGGAAAAGAAGGGTGTGCCCTTTCGTTACTGTGCTAGTTAGCGTTTCCAGTTGCACTTCCGTTAATGTTCACTTCACCGTTCCCATCTACACCACTGTGTGCATTACGCATTGAGTTTCTGTTTGCACTTGCATTTCCATTTTGTTTGGCATTATTGTTGCTGTTACTGTTACCATTTGCATTTGCAATTGTGGTACCATGCCTATGCACGTTATGGTTTGCATTTTCATACATGCTTTGCATTTCTGTTTCTGTTGGCTTTATTGTTGCTGTTTCCATTACCAATAACTTTTACAATTTCAGTACCATGACCATGTGTGTGATGGTTTGCGTTTCCGTACGTGCTTGTGTTTCTGTTTCTGTTGGCTTTATTGTTGCTGTTACCGTTACCATTTGAGTTTACAATTGTGGTTCCGTGAGTGTGCATGTGATGGCTTGCGTTTTCATACGCACTTACATTTCTGTTTACTTTGGCGTTATTGTTGCTGTTACCGTTACCATTTGCATTTACAATTACTGTACTGTAAACGTGTGTGTTACCAGTTGCATTCTGTATGCACTTCTGTTTCTGTCTCTGTTTACATCACTGTTTGCTTTGGTGTCACTTTGTGCTTGTATTTTTATTACTTTTTGTTTTACCATTTACATTTGCATCACCATGTGCATAACCCTTTGTGCTTGCATTTGCATTACACTTACTGTTACTATAGTCACACAAAATCACGTGGTGGGAGCGTGGGGACCGTAGGGCCCTACATTTCCACCAACTTGCGCAACTTTCTACTTTTCTATTCTTTCTTAAAAAGTATGGAAATTTTATGTAAAAAAACGTCATTAATGCATCAGTTAGGGGTCTTCTACAGTGACAAAAATTAGGAAATTCAACATTAGGGTTCCCACCCTTGCACCCCACTCCCTAACTCTCATCCCATTTTCCTACGCTGCACCACCTCAGCTTGTTTACACATGAGATGGGGTGAGAGTTAGAACTGGTGACCCCAACGCACACCCTGATGCCTATTGCTGTGGGCAGGGAGGGGATGGGGTGGAAGGGTGAGAACCTTAATGTCAAATTTTCTAACTTTTGTCACTGTAGAAGAACCCTAACTGATGCAGTAATGAAGTTTTTTTGAATAGAATATATATATATATATATATATATATATATATATATGTATTAGATGCAAAAACTTGATTTAATGCATCAGTTAGGTTGTTCCACAGTGACAAAAGTGAGAAATTCAGTGTCAGGGTTGAAAACCTAACTCCATGATTCACCCCCACCCCCAGCACCACACACACACAGACACACACACACATGCAAGTAGGGGAGGACCGAGGCAACACGACCAATCACAGACATGGCATGGCCTCAGATATGTCATGGTACCACTATTGTAAACACAAATGGTAACAGCAACAGCAAAGATAATGCCAAAGGAAACAGAAATGAAACAGAAACGCAAGCGTATACGGAAATGCAAACCGTAACGCAAGTGCACGGTACTGCAATTGCAAATGAAACAGGTAATGGTAACAGCAACAATAATGCCAAATGACACAGAAATATAAATGCAAGCGCAAGTGAAAACGCAAACTGTAATGCACACAGTGGCGTAGACGGTAACAGTGCCACAAACAGTAACAGAAACACAACTGGAAATGCTAGCTGGCACAGTAATGAAAGGGCACACCCTTCTTTTCCCCAAAAAATGCATTGGAAAACATAGTAAAAACAAAGAATGTATACATAACAATGGGCCTCGGAGCAGAAAATGAGGACTTGGAATATTAAATTGCTTATATCTCAGGAACCGTAAGACGTAGAAAAGAAATGTAAATTTCATATGAATTATGACTTTCCTGACTAGTTTTGTAATTATCCCCTATTTGGGGGGCTAAGCATTTTTGCAACAAAAAGTCCATATCTCGCACCATTTCCCGAGATACGGGCCCCGAAAGGCACGATGGACGCCGTAATGTTATCCAATGGGAAAAAGCAGCAACTTCGGAGTGCCGTCACTGTGTTGCACTGTAATATTTTTTCACCAGACCACCAAAAGGCACATCAGTGAGATGTTGGCTTTCTTCCTTCCAAATTTCAGCCCAAAAGACCAAACCGCTATTTTGCAGCAGGGCAGCAAAGGATTCCTGTAATGTGGCAGATGCCGTAATGATATCCTATGGGAAAAAGTGTCAACTTTGAAGTGCTGTAACTTTGCCACCCTGTAATATTGTTTCACCAAAACAGTGAAAGGCACATCTGTGAGATGTTGGCTGTGTTCTCTCCAAATTTTAGCCCAAAAGATCAAACCGTTCTATTGCAACAGGGTGGCAAAGAATTGCTGTCATTTTGCCATAGCCTGGAAAAGTACTGTCGAACTTTGCGAAAACTTTTGAAAATTCATTCAACAGTGTCACGAGTGCGAAAGTACTTTGTGAAAGTACTTTTTCCAGAAATTTGAAAAACATATTTCTGGGGTGTTTTACCCCAAAATAAAGACATGCTAGCATCCTTAGGGTCCAACTAGGTGAATACAAAAATAATTAGGTTGCTAGAGGGTCCCAAATTTAAATGACAAGCATTTTTCTGATCACCAACTGAAAACAAAATGGCAGATTTGCAAAAGTAAAAAGGGCCATTTGTGAAAGTAAAAACTGCATTTGCGACACTTTCAAACTTTTTGTTAACTTTTCCCATTGACTTATAATGGGAACTTGTTTTTTGAATAACTTTTGAACTGTTTAATATTTTTTCATGAAATCTTCAAAAGGCACATTGGGTACCCTGGCCACACGTTCCCTGAAGATTCAGACTGGTTGCACAAACCGTGTGACCTGTAGGTGAGAGCGAAGAAATCATAAAAAAAGTGTAATTGTGCAATTCATTGTCGCTTAGTAACTCAGCAGCCATATATCCAACAGGTACCAAGCTTGGCAGATCCTAAGATCTATCATGCCCAATCATGCATACCAAAGTTCAGGCAAATCTGTTGAATGGTGTCAAAGTTATTAAGGTGCAAAATTTGACCCTTTAACCTTAAGAGTGCTACTCAACCCTAACTATGTTATCTATCTATCTATCTATCTATAATATATATATATATATATATTATAGATAACCCACTCTGGGTTGTTCGGTCACGCTCTGATATATGCATGCTATAGCAACGCTGTCTCTGTGTTGCATCTGTCTTTCTGAAGTGGCCGACTGCCTCGCTCTGCATTTTCTCACCTAGCACTTTAGTTGGCAGCTTCTTTTCTAGAAATTAGAACTACAAATGAAAAAAAAAATACTTTAGATTTGAGCTAAGAGGGACTTATATTAAACATGTACCTGTATTTTACTTTTGGAGACCGAGCATGCTCAGTCATGCTACAGTTCAATATGATAAAAATGAAAGTGTTTCAAGGTGGGTCTTCTCTATTTACAGACAGCAGCGTTCTTCTTGTGAGAAAATGAATAAAACAGGAACAAACAACTTTTTTTTTACTTTTTAAACTGAGTGACACTTAAACTTCTGGCACTAACTCACAAACAGTGGCAGCACTTGGTCATGCTACATTGCAGCAGAAAGTGAAAGCCCTTCAACATGGAGCCTCAGCAAAAATGTCAGGATCAACCAGATAAGACTTTTAAATTGCACTTTATTAAAAATGTATGGCAGATTTAAACATATCTTGTGTACACTGAGCTGAGGATTGCTGTATTGATTTGTTATTTCTATTGGTGTTGGCCTGTTTGTGGTAGCCTGCTTGTGCTAGGTGTGTGTGTGAGTGTGTGTGTGTGGGGGGCAGCTTTTCTGTGCTGTGGAGAGATCTCACTACTGGTGAGAACGTTCTGAAGACTGGAAGGGGCTTGAAAGTAGTTCAGGTGTGCAGTTGCACTGGGAGGTGTGCAGTCAATGGGAAGTAATGCACAGTCATGCGATGCATTCTGTCCAATCATGTTAGTGGAGTTTCTATGATTATATCTATATCTATATCTCTATCTATATCTCTATCTATATCTATATCTATATATATTTTGACCATAAACTTTCAATGGCCCCACCTCATGAACCAGTCTGGTAAAACTTTTCAAATACTACCTGAATGGTGATTTGGCAGAATGACAGCAAAATCACCTTCTGAGCTGGATTTAAAAAATGTCACCTTCCTGGTTCATGAGGTGTGGTCAAAAAAAGGACAATTTGAAAGTCTGGGGTAAAAATATTTTAAAAGTGCATTGTTATAAACAGAAGTTGGTTTTCTATACAAAGGCATAGTTTTTCTTTCATTAGCAGATGTTTCTTCTTTTGTATGGTCCCATGAAAGAAGATCACAAAAGAAGAAATCTCTCCAAAGAAGATTACAAAAGAAGAATCCCACCTCACCCAAGGCTTCTCCTTGATACTAAAGAAGATCATGAAACAAGAAATCTCACCCAAGAAGATTACAAAAGAGGATCATGAAACAAGAAATTTCTTCTTTTGTGAGTTTCAATTCTTCTTTCGTGAGCTAAAATTATTCTTTTGTGAGGCTTACAAAAGAATGTTAGCTCATGAAAGAATTGGAAGCACTCATTAAGCCTTCCACCAAGGATTTTAAGGATGTTCTAAAACCATATTTCGGGTACTTTTTCAAAACAAAAATAAAAACTCCAGACTCAAACTAAACGGGTCCTGTTTAGATAGATTCATGTGTTTGTTTTTGCAAGCTCAATACATGAAATAAGGGCACCATCCATCGTTAAAATTGAAACATCTGTGTTTTATTGCCAAAGAACAAAAGGCAAAATACAAAACTCGCAGCAAGGTGCCATGTAGGTGCTACGCACTCCAACAGGCCCGACCGGTTTCACGCATGTGCGCTTCCTCAGGGACAAACCAACACCTCAAGTGAGTCTCTTAAATACAACATTATTTAAAGAGACAATACTCATCTTAATCTAATAAATAAATCTTAATACAATAGAGGTATAGGATCAAACTTCTGATGCTTAATAATACAAGGGGAGAGGGGGAGGGGAAGGGAAAGGAAAAGGGATCAAGGAAGGAGGAGGGAAGGGAAGATGGAAAGGGAAAGGCAGAGGGGGTTACTTCTTTAAAGCCATCATTTCTTACTTACTGTAAATGGCAAATTATATTTTATTTTATTTTATTTAATTTTTATTCAAATACCCCCATAATTCAAATATTTAATTTTTATAGCATCAGAATAGCCATGATTTCCAGATTGGTTAGAAAAATATGCCAGCATCCTAATAATTTTAATTTTAAATATTAAATATATAGTAGGTGGCACAACACTCTTAAATAATTAATTCATTAAATAATTAATCTATTCTTTTTTTTTGTTTCAAGAGACCATACACAAAAATGCAGTATACATTTATAAATCACATTGATCTTAATAGCGGCGCCACTCTACCTCAAATTATGCTGACATAGTAAATGGACATGCCAAAAAAGCAGACAGCAAAACAAAAAAAATCAAGCAATCACTACATCTCTATATTGAGATACTTTTTGCTTATACTTTTCAATTTGCAATCTCCTGCCACACTGAAAAAGCGTCAGAGGAGTGTATTACTTTTGATATGTGAAATAACTCAGACACGCATAACTATATAGTGTATTTCTTATAGCCCTTTTTAGAACATTTAAGGTAGGGAGAAAGGTCAAAGTGGTCATTCAGTCCTGGAGCAGAAACAGCCCCAAGTCTGAACGTCCAATATGCTTCTTTATGTAATAAAAAATTTTCAAGGTCTCCACCTCTGACACCAAGTTTAACCCTTTCGATTCCCACAAATCTGAATGAATGCATACCTATAGATGTACTCACATGCTTGGCTAAGGCATTTTTGAAATCCCCTCATTGTATATCACTAAGATGCTCGCACACTGTCTGTTTCAGAGTGCGAGATGTCTTCCCTACATAGAAAGAATTGCAAACACATGTAGCTAGGTATACCATGCAAGTAGTGGAGCAATTTATAAACTCCCTTATTTCAAAAACCACCACAATATTAACTGAAGTGAAACTTTGAGTTTTCTCTGTCACTTCACAAAACTTGCAATGGCCACAATGAAAACAGCTCTTAGGGGGTGGGGGAAGCCAATTTTGTTTTTTAACCACAGGTTGCAAAGAATGTACTAAGTGGTCAGATATTTTTCCCCCTTGATACACTGTACGTAGTAAGGTACCTACTAATTCACCCAGTGCCACATCTGCATATAAGATAGGCCAATGTTTTCGTACAATGGATTCTGCCTTTCTAGAATTTGTACCATATGTAGTGATAAAGTTGATCTGATTTGTCTCAGAACTTAACTTGGGCTTATATTCTAAAAGCGTTTCTCTCAGTGTCTCCAAAGTATATTTTTTAGCTCTAGCTATGTCTTCAGTGCTATAGCCCCTCATCCTAAATCTATCTGACATCTCTGACAATCTCATCTCAAAATTACAGGGCACAGGGCAATTTCTTTTGACACGCAAAAACTGAGATCGAGGTATGTTCCTGATGGTGTGGTGCAGATGGCAACTCGAAGCTATGAGTAATGTATTTCAATTTGTAAACTTCCTAAACAAATCTGTAACAAAAGTTCCATCTGAATTTTTGCTGATACATAGATCCAAAAAATTAATTTCAGTTAAACTTCATTGTAAAGAAAATCTCAGATTACAATTAGATTCATGTAAATATTTTACAAACTCATGGAGCTCTGCTGAGCTATCTTACCACACTATCAGGACATCATCGATATAGCTCCTCCAGAGGTCAATGCTATAAAAGAAAGGATTCTTATTAACATAATAAATCACATTTCTTTACCATTGTCCCAGGTAAAGGTTTGCATAGATTGGGGCAAATGTGGCCTCCATGGCTGTACCCTTTACCTGGTGATAATATTCTCCCTGGAAGTAAAACACATGATATTTTAAAACTTGTTCAGCCAATGTCATCAAGAATGCAATCTGCCCCTCTCCTAGTTTTGTACATTATTGCCACCACATGCACAATGCCCCAAGGCCCCCATCATGGGGTATGTTGGTATATAACGATTGCATGTCCATAGACACCAAAATCCAATCTTTTTCTATCTGCATTCCCTCTAGGATGCCCAGAACCTCAGTAGTGTCCCTTAAATATGATGGTAACTTAGGTACCAGATCACAATTGTGTGAATCAACATACTGTGATAATGTTTCGCTAAGGGAGCCAATGCCCAAGACAATGAGCTGCCCAGGGGGACACTGCAAACTTTTATGCACCTTGGAGAGTGAATAAATGGTGGCATGAACGGGGTGAGCTACTTGAAGAAATGAAAAGGTGCTTGCCGTAATAATTCCATCCTGCAATGCTTGTTGTAATGTCGCATCAATATTTCTTTTAAACACAGGGGTTGGATCGGATTGCAGGGGGTTATAAAATAATGGGTCTGAAAGTTGACACCTTATTTCAGCAATATAATCTGCTGTGTCCTGAACAACAATGGCCCCTCCTTTGTCCGCTGGTTTTATTGTTAAGGATAAATTCTCCTCCAATTCCTTCAGCACCATCCTTTCCCGGTGAGAAATATCACAGAAATGCCCATGATTTTCTTCTTCATAGAGTTTATTAATTTCACTGAGACAAGCCTGTTCAAAAGTATAGATAGCTATTGAAGAGGGAGGGTTGAAGGTTGATCCCAGGTGAAAGTTATTTAACGTAGTACTCTGTTCTACTGTTTTGATTTACAGTGATTCCATATGTATCAATTCATGTACACTTAAATTCATTAAATCAACTAAGTCACTCTGACTTTCCAATGGAATCTGTGTTATTTGTGCCACATCAAGATTGTTCTGAAATAGTGCCACTTTGACATTCAAACCCATTTTCCTTTTGTTATAGAATGATTTCAGACTCAATTTTCTAGTCAACTTTTTTAAGCTCAAATATGTATCAAATTGACTAGTAGTGCATGTAGGGACAAAGCTAAGTCCTTTACTCAAAATAGATATTTGATCATATGCTAAACTTGTATTTGACAAATAATACTATTTATTTGTTCGTCCCTCTGATCCGTTGTTTTGGTATTGTTCCTGTTCCCCTGACTCATTTCTTGTTCTGTATAGCAACAGCTTCTATTTCTTTTCCTCCTTCTCCCACCTCTTCTTGTTCTGCAGGGCAAAAGTGCACCAGACGTACCGAGCGTCTGAGTTGTTCTGAGTTCTTGCAAGAGCATCATATTGATGGTTTTTCAATTTTTTGGTTTTTGAAAAAATTAAAACAAGATGACGTCCATATGAAAGAAGAATATTTTCTCATGAAAGAAGAATTTTGACTCATGAAAGAAGATTATTTTGTGAGCCATAACTTTTCCTTTTGCATCAGACATATAAATTGAATACCCTCCTGAGCATGGTCAGAACCAAAATGTCAAATCCTTTATTAAACGGGAACTGATGAATATTTTTTTACCAAACCAGAAAAAGCCTCTCTCTAGGACAAGCCTCTTCTACACTGAAAATTACAGAACAAAATTCCAAACTGTCTGTGCTGTAGGTGAGTGCAAAAAAACAGTCACAACAGTGTTAATGCACCAGGTAGGGTTTGACTTAATGCCACCAAAGTAGGGGAATGGGGCAGTAGGGTTTCCAACCCTAACTCCCCACCCTTCCCCAAGCAGTAAAAGGAGAAGACCACAAAAGCAACCACAGACAGCCATCATCAGATGAGAGAAACAACATACAGTACAACTGTTCCCACACCTGCTACTGACTTAGGCCAACAAAAAGTAACTGTTTTAACATAATCTGAGCTTTCAAAGGTAACATTGTGCTTTTTCAGTGTACATGTTACCCATGAACAAAATTGCTACCCCCCTTGAAAACATAGAAATATAGATAATAACAGCAGAGAAAGACCAGTGGTCCTATGTAGTCTGACTGAGTTTGCTACAAGCCCTGAAACCTATTGTTCCTCCATGGTATTAACCCTCCCTGACCCCATCCCCCATTCTTCTCCTTGATTCTGTCACTATGAGCAATAACTATACCCGTCATTCTGTCCCAGCCCTGCTTGAATCCCCTATTTTCACACCCACCACCTCAGCTTACAGACTGTTCCCGGGTTCTACCACCCTTTCTGTAAAGTAGTACATCTTCAAATCTCTCCTTAACCTCCCTCCTTTCATTTCCTACTCATGCCCATGAGATTCCAAGTTAGTGTTCAAGTTAAATAGCTCCCTGCAGTTCACTTAAATTTCTTTAAGGAACTTGAAGGTTTTGTTATATTCCCCCTCTCTCTTCTGGTCTCCAGTGTGTACATGTTTAGTACTTTGAGATGCTTTTCCTAGGATCTTCCCTGCCGACCCTGAATCATTTTTGTTACTCTATGCTGCACTGTCTTCAGCCTATCCTTATCCTTTCTGAGGTAAGGATTCCAGAACTGGAGGCAGTATTCCAGGTAAAGGCTCCCCAGGGATTTACAGAGGAGAAATATTACCTCTTTTCTTCTGCTACCGATATCCCTTGTGATACATCACAGTATCCTATTAGCTTTACTATAGGCCTTGTTGCACTGCCTTAATTGCTGAAGTGAGTTGTTGATAGCATCCAGATCAGGTCCTCAGCTGTAGTGCTAAGTCTCTCCCTTCCCATCCGGTATTCTATCTTGGGGTTCTTGTTCCCTAGGTGCATTACCATGCACTTTTGGCATTGAATTTCAACTACCAAAAACTTGACCACCCCTCTAACATTTGTAAGTCTCTCTGCATTCCCCTTATTCCCTCATCACTATGTTGTTTTTTTCTATAATACATTTTTATTGTATTTCAATAAAAACAGTACAGTAATAGAGTTTTATCAGCATCTGATCACATACATCGATCATTACTGAAAGATATATAACAAGTGAAAGGGTGAACACTTTAGCAACATACTAAAGTGAATATATAGTAACACAACCAGTTATTTGTTCTAGTACAATATTACTGAAGATATGATAAATTATCTCATAAAGATAGAGAAATAAAGTTGATTTCAACAATTAAATGTGCTTAAGTGAAATTAAGAAAGGGATCCCAAACTTTATGAAAAACTTCTAGACTATCAACAATAAGGTAACTAATTCTTTCAATTATTCACCAAAGTATTCATTTGGCCAAACCACTCCCCCAAAGTGGGAGTATGTTTAGTCTGCAAATTCCTCAAAATAATTCCCTTAAGGCTTAGGGAAGCTAGGTTTACCCATATACGTTTGTGAGGATTAAGCTCAGGACAGTCTGAAGAGATACCTAATAAGTATAAAGCTGGGGAGAATGTGATGTTACATTTACTAATTTGAGAGCACACCTCATATACCTCTCTCCAGATTTCTTTGATAAGGGGACAGTACCATGGAGTATGTGCTATCCCTGCATATATGTTGGTCACAATGCCAGCATGTTGTGTCCTTTAAATAGCCCATATTATACAGTTTCTTGGGGGAAAGGTAAACACCATGTAATATCTTAAACTGTTTAAGCTTACCTTGTACCACTTTAAGAATGATACAGCCCTGCTTTCAGGTGTTTTCCCAGTCAGTATTGGATATGGCTGTGCAAAGTTTTAATTCCCAGTGTTCTTTGACTTTCATGGTAAGAGCTACAGATTAAACAGTCTCTGTTAACAATTTATAGAGCAGGCTAGTGCTTTTCCTGAGTGTTCCTACCTTAAGTATATGTTCCCATTTGTAACATTAAGGCATGTAAAATGCTGTGGTCAAAATCTGTTTGGAGAGTACCTCCCTTAATTGTAAATATTGATAGAAGTGTAATTTGTTTATGTTATACTTATTTCGATTTTCTGTCAAGGGAAAAATAATCCCTGTGTTTTGGTCTATTAAATCTTTCACCCTTAGAATTCCTACTGTAGTCCAAGTGGCATTGACTAGTGCTTTCATATTGTATAAAAGTTAAGGATTTGACACAGAGGCATGCAATCAAGTGGGATCTTACTTGGATTAATAATGGCATGTTTTTAAGAGTTCTAATGGAAGCTACTAGGCATGGGTTGTCCCTCAGATTGGCAGTAATAGGTAGATACAGGAAGTCAAGGATGTTGTTGGGTTTAATAAGTTTTTTTTCCAAGTCATACCATAGTGGCTTAGAAGGGGAGTTGTTGGATGATTTTCCTACATGAACTAGAATTTGTTTGATTATAAATGCCAGATTATATCTTACCCACCAGTGGAGGCTGAATCCACCTACCTCTTTTGGCACCCTCAGTTTAGCTATGCTGAGTCTTCAAGGTTTATCATTCCAAATAAATTTCCTAACAATTTTATCTAAATGTTTAAAAAATGTATTGTCAAGTGATATTGGGAGGTTGTGGAAGAAGTAAAAAATTTGTGGAGCTACCATCATTTTAAGGGCATTAATCTTACTCCATAGAGATAAATTAAGTTTAGTCCATTAACCTAAATCCATTTCTAGCTTCTGCAAAAAGTCGCATAGTTAATCCTCACAATAGCAGAGAGATTTACAGTAATCTTAAACCTCAAATTTTTAATGGAATCTGTGAACCACTTTAAATCTAGTATACTGACATTTCTATTCAGTGACTTTAGAGATAAAGTTACTTGGGATGTTGGAGTGTACTTATAGGGGTATCTCGAGTCAGAAGAGGGAGGTAATAATCCCTCTTTACAAGACACTGGCTAGGCCCCATTTGAGTACTGCGCAGTAGTACTCGAGGCCACACCTTCACAAGGACATTAACCAAATTGAGGCAGTCCAGAGAAGGGTAACCAAAATGATGCAGGGACTATATCATAAAACATATGAGGACATATTAACGGAGCTCAATATATATACCCTAGAGCAAAGGAGGGAGAGAGGTGATATGATCGAAACATTGAAACACTTTAAGGGCATTAATAAGGCGAAAGAGTCTAACATGTTTCAATATAAGAAAAACAGCAGGACAAGAGTACACAGCATGAGATTAGAGGGAGGCCAATTAAGGGGTAAAGTGAGGAAGTTCTTTTTCACAAAAAGGGTGGTAGATGCATGGAATGTCTACCTCAGGAAGTGGTGGATATGAATACAGTGCAGGGCTTCAAACAGGCATGGGATAGGCATAAGGGAGCAATACAGTATTAGCCACAGACATGGTCAGATATTTCCAGATATTTTGTCAAATTTTGAAAGAGTTTCTCTCTGCTTCCCCTACTGTGAAAATACAGAAAGCAGGAGATTTCTCTACAAATATCACAGAAATGTTGGGAAATATCTGGCCATGTCTTTGTCTGTGACTGTACAGATGAGTATGAATAGATAGGCCATTGACAGAGCAAAGGCTGATGGCACATTCATAAGACAGAAAAAGAAATGGGCAGACTGGATGGGCCTTGCGGTCCTTATCTGCCATCAACGTCTATGTTTCTATACTTAAAACCTGTGTTTTCCCCCAATTCACCACTAGGCCGGATACTTCATCAAGCTTATCAAGAACTTCTCAGAGTTTTTTACATGAGATAATTGGATTTGTAAGTGTCAGAAGCAGATCATCTGCAAAAGCAAGCACTTTATGAGTGTGTTTTCCAATTACAATTCCCTGTATCACCTGATGGTAGTTAATGTTTCGAATTAGGAGCTCAAAGGCTGAAATAAAGAGATACAGGGATGGGGGCAACCCTGTCTCATGCCACATTGTAGTTTGAAAGGGGTCAATAGGATTCCATTAGTAATAATTTGAGATGATGGGTTACTGTAAATCATATGGATCCAGGATATGAAGACTTAACCAAACCAAATTCTTTCAGTGTTCTAAAGAGGTAATCCCACTGTAAGGAATCAAATGCTTTAAAAATGTGTAATGATAGTAGTGTGTAGGGTTCTGTTTTCTTATTAGCCCACTATATTTAACCCTTGCTGTGCCCCGGACTGACATATCAGTCCAAAATTCCTATACCTTCCAATTCTGTTGACAGCCTAAGGGTTAATTGAGCAAACAACAGAGGCAGTCTGCACTGCATCTGTTTTGGACAAATCCTACTTGCTCTTTTCCAAGCAGCTTGGTAACTACTGTCTGGACTCGCTTTGCTAAAACTGTGGTGATAATTTTATAATCTGAGTTTAAAAGGGATATGGGTCAGTAACTGGTGCAGTCTAATGGATCCTTATCTTTCTTGGGAATGAGAGTAATAAATGCATCTTGCATAGTGTAGGGTAGGGAGCATGTATTTCCTAATTCATAAACAGTGTTCTAGAGCTTAGGAGCTAGTGTAGTGGCCAAGATTTTGTAGAATTCTCCAGGAAGACCATAAGGACCCAGAGGTTTTACAGGAAGATAAGGATTTAATGGCACACTCAATTTCACTCAATGAGATGTTTTGATCCAAGTTTAAACAGTCTTGTGGGGACAGTAGTTGGCAGACTGTGCTGATTGAAAAAAAGAGCCCAAGATGTTAGGATGATTTTCTTCAGCTGTGCTGTAAATCGTTTGGTAAAATGAAAGGAATTCTTCAATAATTTTCTCATTGCAAGTGACTACCATTCCCATCTTATTCTTAATGCCAAGTATTAAGTTTTGTTGCTGAATAGTTTTTAAACATAAGGCCAACAATCTACCTTGTTTGTCCCCTGCTTCCCAGTATTTTTGTTTTGTATGAAAGAGAGCGTACTCTGATTTCCCAGATAGAATCGTATTTATGTCATATTTAAGTAATGTTATTTTATGCAATACATCCCCGTAGATGTTTTACATATCTTAGACACACGTTTTAGATTTCTAAGATCTTCTTTTTTATGTAACACTCACTTTCCTTCTCTTTCTTCCTCTTGGCAGCAAAAGCTATAAATGAACCTCTGATGGAAGCTTTGTAAGCCTTCCAGACTTTTGCATAAGGGACTTCTCCATTGTCATTCAACTCATAAAATTCATCTGTTTTAGATTCCAGTTGTTTTACAAAGTCCCTATGTTGCAGCAGACTGGTGTTGAGCCTTCATCTATGTGCTTTCTTCCCTGTTACTCCCCATTCTATTTTAGAAGTGACCATGGCATGGTCAGAGGTTACTATATCCCCAATTATGACCTCAGTAATAGCACTAGTAATGTTATTGGATAAGAAAATGTAATTGATTCTACTATATGAATGGTGTCTATTGGAAAAGAAGGCAACATCTTCCCCTGGGGTGTACCAGTCTCCAGCTATGAATGATTTTAAGATCATTAAGTATTTTTTTTAAAGCAGTCCAGGCTCTACTGTTAATCTGAATAGGACTAGATGAAGACCTGTCCAATACAGGATCAATTAATAGGTTACAATTACCTCCCATTATAGTCTCATGGTCTAGATAGTTAGAAGTATGGCAAATTAATTAAAGAAATGTTCCTGGTTATTGGTAGGGAAACATAGAGTATATTACACAAAATGACTGTCCTTCCATTAAGAATCCCAACTAATATCTGACATCTGCCTTCCTAATCTGATAAGCTCTGGTGTTTGACAAAACTGATCCCCTTTCTTATGAGCATACATGTACCCCTTTTTTGGTAGAAAAGCAACTATGCTCTTCCTGACCCACCCATCCTCTCTGTAGTTTAATAGTTTCATCATTTAGTAAGTGAGTTTCCTGAATAAAAGCTATGTCCACCTTGGATTTATTCAGGAAAGTCAGGACCTTCTTCCTCTTAATGGGGGACCCCAGCCCTTTTACATTCCAAGACACAATAGTAAGGTTAACCATGGTTAGAAACATAGAACATAGAACACAGAATATAGAAACATAAAAACATAGAATCTGATGGCAGATAAGGACCGTTTGGCCCACCTAGTCTGCCCATTTCCCTACCTAACAGATAAGCTGCAGATCCTAGTTAACCAACAGCCTACTTCCTCCTACTCCCCCACTAGAATTGCCTTATGTGTGCCCCATGCATTCTTGAATTCCCCCACTGTTTTTAACTCTATGACCTCCTCAGGAAGGCTGTTCCATGCATCTACAACCTTCTCTGTGAAGAAATACTTCCTCACATTACCTCTGAGCCATACCCCCCTCTAACTTCCAATTGTGCCCCCTTGTTCTTGCACATCTCTTTTTCTGAAAGATGCTACCGTCTTGGACTTTTTTGATTCACTGGAGGTATTTGAAAGTTTCTATCATGTCCCCCCTCTCCCTCCTTTCCTTGAGGCTATACATCTTAAGCTCCTTTAGTCTTTCTTCATATGTCTTCTGGTGCAGACCCTGCATCATTTTGATTGCCCCCTAGCCCTCCTCTGGACAGCCTCTACCTTGTCTATGTCTTTGTGGAGATGGGGTCTCCAGAACTGTACACAGTACTCCAGATGTCGTCTTACCAACTGTCTGTACAGAGGGACAACAACTTCTTGTTTTCTACTGGTGATGCCTCTCCCTACGCATCCCAGTATCCCCCCAGCCCTCCTTACTGCTTTCTCACATTGCTTGCCCACCTTTGGGTGGTCTGATATGACTACCCCCAGGTCCCTTTCCATTTTTGTTGTTGTCAATATCTCACCCCCCCCCATTGTGTACTCTTCCCCTGGGTTTTTGTTTCCCAGGTGCATTACTTTGCACTTCTTTGTGTTGAATCCAAGATGCCATACATTGACTATTCCTCCATCCTTGCCAAGTCCCTTTTCATCCTTTCCACCCCACCTTGTGTATCAACCCTGTTGCAGATCTCTGTGTCATCTGAAAAGAGACATACTTTTCTTTCCAGTCCCTCTGAAATGTCACTCATAAAGACATTAAAAAGGACCAGCTCCAGTACTGATCCCTGCAGTACCCCACTAGTAATCCCCCTTTCTTCACTGTGGACTTCATTTACTATTACCCTCTGTGTCCTGATGTCCAGCCAATGTTTTACCCAGGCTACCACCCTGGGACCCACTCCCAGGCTGGCTAATTTCTTTATTAATCTTTTGTGTGGGACTGTGTCAAATGCCTTGCTAAAGTCTAGGTAGGCCATGTCCACAGGCCATCCCAGGTCTACTACTTTGGTCACCCAGTCAAAGAAGTCAATTAGATTTGTCTGACATGACCTTCCCACTGTGAATCCATGCTGCCTTGGGTCCTGTGCCCCACTGACCTCTAGGTACTCAGCAATTCTTTCCTTCAGAAGTGATTTAATCATTTTCCTACCACTGAGGTCAAACTGACATGCCTGTAGTTTCCTGCCTCTGTCTTGCTCCCACTTTTGTAAAGGGAAATCACATCTGCCCTCCTCCAGTCCTCAGGTACCACCCCATCCTCCCATGATTTATTAAAAAGGGTAGTCAGTGGTGTTACTAGTTCTTCCCTTAGTTCTTTTAGAATTCTGGGATGCATCCATCTGCCCCATTGCTTTATCCACCTTCAGTTTTAGGAGTTCTTTCAGAACCCTTTCTTCTGTGAAAGGACTAATATCGACCCTCCTATCCAGAGTGCTTCTATTTACTGGATTAGGTATCTCCCCCTGCTCTTCCATTGTGAATACTGAGCAGACGTATTTGTTCAGTACCCCTGCTTTTTCACTGTCACTCTCTTCCCAACCACCTCCCTCTTAATTCAGCATCAGTATCCCTGCCTTAGTCTTTCTTTGATCCCTAATGTACCTATAAAAGGTGTCATTCCCCTTCTTAACCAAGTTGGCTACCTTTTCCTCAGTTTGGGCCTTTGCTATTCTGACTGTCTTCCCCACTTCCTTCTGCTTTAACTAGTACAGTTCTCTGTCCTGTTCCTTCTGTGTTTCCTTGTACTTCCTGAATGCTATCTTTTTCTCCCTAACCTTCCCCACCACTTCTTTTGATAACCATAGTGTTTTGTTTGACACAAAGGCTTGTTGCCTCTGTGAAGGCGGTTTTGATGTTTCTCCATTGTTGCTCCACCCCACCGTCTTGCCTGCTTGCTAGTGCTTTTATGAGGCATGCTCCCATTTCGACAAAATCAGCCCTCCTGAAGTCCAGTACCTTCACTTTTGTATGGCTTGACTCTACAGGTAATTGCATCATGAACCACTCTGTTTGGTGGTCACTTGTTCCCAGATGGCTACCCACTTCTAGATCTGAGATCCTCTCTCTGTCCCCATTTGAGAGTACCAGGTCTAAGATTGCTCCCTCTCATGTGGGTTCCAAAACTAGCTGTCTGAGGCATTTCCCCTGTAGGGCATCAAGAATAGCCCTGCTCTCGGATGTGGTTGCAGCAAAGGTGCTCCAGTTAACATCTGGCATATTCAGGTCCCCCATCAGCAATATCCCCCCATTCTCTTTCATCCTAAGGATGCCTTCTATCATTTCCTTGTTCATTTCCTCCCCCTGAGATGGGAGTCTGTATACAACCCCTGTGCAGATTGTGGTGCCATTTCAAGTCTCCAGGGTGACCTACAGTGCCTCCTCTCCTCTCCTCTCTGTTTACCCTTAACTTATGTTGCTTTGATCCCTTCCCTCACATAGACAGCTACTCCTCCTCCTCTTCTATCCTCCCTGTCCCTCCTGTAGATTGTGTACCCTAGTATGTTGACTATAAGAAGTCATAAAAATTGATCAACTATTAAACCAGGTGTTCAAATTTCTATCTAAGCTTAAGATACTTTTCCTAATGACTGTTGAAAACATTAAATACACATGGTAACACATTTTTTTTACAAAACACTATAAAAAACAGAAGTAACAAATAAGTTATTAGCTAACAATATGGAAAATCACAAAGCAAATGTAATTGGGTGACAAAAGGTAAGTAAGTTGTTGTCTGCTTGAACCTACAGTCTGCCGAATCTATGATCCAAGGCAGTAAAGTTGCGGATCGACAGGTACTACCAAGTTAGGAATGTCTGACTTCAGTCCTTTCCAAGCATATACAAGTCAGTTGTAGAAAGACAGAAGGTGGAAAAAATGCCAGAGGCAAAGTGTATTAACTTTGAGAGATAAAACTATGCACACTTATTGCTGCATTAGTAATACCTTGTGGATCATGTGTGTCCTATTGCCTGCAACCATAAGGTGCAGAAGCATAGCTATATTCACATTTCAGCAAAGATGAGGCAGGCACCACAACACCTGAGAAGTACAGCAGCAAAAACACACAACAGATCTTATTCATGCGGTCTCTTGTGGCCATGTAGGATAAATATATTCTGGGGGTAATTTACTGCAGTTGCATCTTACTCCATTTGAGGTTGCATGTCAGTACAGAAAGCACACTGGGATGTGCCAGAGCTGATACAGTTACCTGGCTAACCCTGGCAAATAACCTATTAGTTTCCTATGACAGTGTCCCCGACCTCCAGTGTCTGAGTTGAGTAATAGAAGTGCTTAACCCTGAGATAGTAGTATAGACTTGACAAATGATTACATGATTTGCCAAGAGCATCGGACTACCCCAGTGCTCTTAACACTCTTCCCACTATGCTTTCTTGAATTGAGTTCTCAGGCTTGGGAGGAATGAAGTTCCTGCAATGTATACATGGTGGGTAGGTTTTCTGGGAGATGTAGCGAGAAACATCTCAAGCTGTATCATCCATCAGATGTGCTGTTTAGTGCCAGTGAAACAAGGGAGGCTAAGTAACCCATCAATCAGCCCTGTCTCCCAGACAACTAAGAAAATATACTGTGTATAAGATATATAACAGTAATACTTAAAAAGCAGGAACAATGAGTCGCTATGATCCCCTCCTGCCCTTCCTCATAGCCACCACAATGAAAGTATAGGTACATGTATACATAGTCTCCAGATCAGTAAGCATATGGATTTATACTTCAACCAAAACAGTACAGTACAGTACAAGTCGCATTAAACTGTTCTTCCAATGAATTGTTTTAGCATTTCTGACTGAGTTGCATAAGTGTTGCTGGATCCAGCACAAAGTCCTGCACAAGCTGTTCCTTAAGAGTTAAAATACAGTTTTGCATTGCATTGTGACTGGACTGCAGATGCACTCCAACTGAGTTGCAAAAATATTTTACAAACATTGCTCTTGAGCTGGTTAAGCACTGAAAAACAATGTAATATGAGTTGCCAATGCATTGACAACTGTAAAAAATAATGCTAAACCAACTCATTGGTGAAACAGTTTAATGGAACTTGTACGGTATGTGCATCATTAAAACATCTTGTCCAGCTTATTTACTCGCATGGATTCAATTACAAAGTCAGCAAGAATTGCGCACTTTAGATCATTCCACCAGTGGATACCTTGTAATCAGACTATTGTGTTATGTTTATTTGTGAAAGATAGGGTTTACCTTTCTTTTCCTCAGACAGAAACCCCATTGACACAACAGAAGTTTGTATTCCACCTATGTGAAAGTGGAAGTGCAAGTTGTTAGGACCCTTGTGCACCAACAGGAAGTGTCCACATAGAAACTACAGTCACATCAATATGTGTAGTATCCATGCTTGTCACTGATGTTGGCATTAGAGCAGCAGGAGGCCTTTCCCTTTGCACCACTTCCGGATCAGAAGAGTGACAAGAAGATGATCCTGATGACAATCTTACACTATCTCTAATTCTGCTGCTTTTCCATGGGTTTTTCTGCTGGACTGATATATGCTGTGAGTATGACGAAGATCTGTATTGTGGCTTTGATTTCTGTGATATACTGGGTATCAAGTTTCACCCATTTTTAACCTTAGCAGTCTGTGAGTAAAGATCGAGGCTGATTCTAAAAGCACCTCTATGCATGTGCAAGTTGTGACTTGTGAGGGGTGCAGTTGTGCCAAACACCCTGAACCTGATTCTGTAAAGGGAAAAGTCCCCGTGGCCAAGTCCTGTGACTTGTGCCAACTGTACAGGTACTCCAAACAGAGAGGGTACCTGAACAGTTAGCCACAAGCCGGCATCATGCATATTAGAAGCGTGCAAGTGCCCCTTCCAGCCCCAGTCCTCATGCCTGAAAAGACCTGCAGGGCTATCAGATCCCCCCAGGTCCTGATCCCCATTATGCATAAGTAACAGCCCCACTGGGCTGATCTTGCCCAGCCCCTATCCCTGAACCCAAGTCCTTGTATTATTGTAAACTGTAAAGTAAGAAAATCATATCCCCATTATCCCTGGTAGTCTAGTGGCCCCCATGCAGTGCCAGACCACCCCCTCCCCCCACCCATCCCCAGTCGGTGACTTGCACAGCTCACCTCACCATCACAGACAGCTGCCAACTGGGCTCTGTGTGAGGCATACTGCGCAAATAGTTCATGCTCAATGAATGACAATCATTCATTGAGCATAGCCACTATTACAGTAATGCGTCGCATACAGAGCTCAGTCAAGTGGCTGGCCAGTGGTGGAGAGGTGGGCTGTGCCAGTTGCTGACTGGGGACAGTGGGGGAGCAGAGTGGTCTGGCACTGCTGGGAGGACCTCTAAACTACCAGGGATAATGGGGATATGATTTTATTTTTTTACAGTTTGCAATACCACAAGGGCATGTTTTTTTGGATCTGGGCTGGGGGAGATCAGCTCACTGGGCTGTTAACTATACATTATGGTGCTCAGGACTGAGGGGGTACATAGCCCTGTGGTGCTTTTTTTTCATTATTGGGGATCGAGCGGGGGTCCCATAGCCTCGAGGTTTTTTACTCATTATTGGGGACTGGAGGCAGAAGGAATTCAATTGTCCTGCTGGGCTTTTTCGACTGATTCAGGGATGGGGCTGGAGAGAGGTTGCATACATTGGTGGATCAGGGCTGGTGGCACATTGGCGCAACCCCCAGTGAACACAAAGTACACTTACACCGGCTATTTGTTGGTGTAATTGTACTTCGATGGATATCCTCTGGGGGTTGTTTTAGAATACCAAATTCGGGAACTTGGAAGCTGCCCTTCCAGAATAAGGTGCAACTGCTTTTATAACCCACCTAGTACCATGTCGTAGGGAGTTTATGGCATAACTGGTGGCGTAAGTCCACTTTGGTGCAAGCAGCCTGCGACATATCGCAGGCTACTTTGCAGAATACCAAATGTCGCAACTCCTGGCATAAACTGCTATTTGCACCATTTTTTTGGTGCAAGTCAATTTACACCAGGCATAACCCTTTGAGAATCAGGCCCAAGGAGTTGATACAGTGGGGCTTTTTGTAGGGGGCATGTATTTGGCCAAAGTAGTAGGAGCTTGAGATCTGTTGTAGCTAGAAGTGTCTCTCAAATCTGATTTAGAGCATTCAGTGTTGGATGGATCTCGTGGAAGAATTTGAAATATACTGGTCTCTATGATTAGGAGAGAGATTGCCATTATGTCTACTTTCTTGTACTAATCTCAAGTACTCCCAAGCATCTTCAGAAGATTCACATAGTACTGTACTCCCCTTAGCCTCTCGGATTAGCAGATTTGCAGGGTATTTAAAATAGAAACATAGAAACATAGAAGTTGATGGCAGATAAGGACCGCAAAGCCCATCCAGTCTGCCCATTTTTTCTACCTTATGAATGTGCCATAGGCCTGTACAGTACTCTGTCAATGGTCTATCTATTCATACTCATCTGTATTGTCCCCTTATGCCTATCCCATGACTGTTTGAAGCCCTGCACTGTATTCATATCCAGCACTTCCTGAGGTAGGCCATTCCATGCATCCACCACACTTTCTGTGAAAAAGAACTTCCACACATTACCCATTAATCGGCCTCCCTCTAATCTCATGCTGTGTCCTCTTGTCCTGCTACTTTTCTTATATTGAAACATGTTAGGCTCTTTCACCTTCTAATGCCCGTAAGTTGTTTGAATGTTTTGATCATATCACCTCCCTCCCTCCTTTGCTCCAGGTCATATATATTGAGCTCCGTTAAACTGTCCTCATATGTTTTCTGATGCAGTCCCTGCACCATTTTGGTTGCCCTTCTCTGGACTGCCTCAATCTGGTTAATGTCCTTGTGTAGGTGCTTCCTCCAGTACTGAATGCAGTACTCCAGATGGGGCCTAACTAGTGTCTTGTAAAGAGGGATTATTACCTCCCTCTTACAACTTGTGATGCCCCTACTAATACACCCCAACATCCCCTAGTCTTACCTACTGCTTTAGTGGTCTGCTTGGATGATTTCAGGTCATCGGTGATGATGGTGACCAAGTCTCTTTCTTCCCTTGTGATTGCCAGCAACTCCCCTCCCAACCTATAGGTGGCTTCAGGGTTTCTCTTCCCTATTTGCATTATCTCCAGCTTCTTTGCAGTAAACCCCAGTTGCCACTCTTCCAACCAGTTTGTCAGTTTATCTAGATCTCTTCTCATTCTGCCCACCCCATCTGGATCATCTACTCTGTTGCAGATCTTGGTGTCATCTGCAAACAGACAAACCTTACCCTCCAGTCCATCTGCAATGTCACTGATGAAGATATTGAGGAGGACTGGCCCCAGGACTGATCCTTGAGGTACCCCATTTGTGACTTGCATCTCTTCTGATTGTATACCATTTACCACCACTCTCTGTTTTCTGCCCGCCAAACAGTTTGCCACCCAGTTGACCAACTTCTGACCCACCCGAGCCTATCCAGCTTATCAATCAGTCTGCTATGTGGAACAGTATCGAAAGCTTTGCTGAAGTCAAGGTAGGTGACATCAACTGCACCCCCTTGGTCCACCACTCTGGTTACTCAGTCAAAGAAATCTATGAGATTAGTTTGACAGGACTTTCCTGTTGTAAATCCATGCTATCTTGGATCATGTGCTCCTGTGGATTCTAGGTGTTGCACTATCCTTTCCTTAAGGAGTGCCTCCATAATCTTGCCCATTATTGAGGTAAGACTGACTGGTCTGTAGTTCCCTGCCTCCTCCCTGCTACCACACTTGTGGAGCAGGATCACATGAGTCCTTCTCCAGTCTTCTGGGATCTCTCCTGCACTCAGAGACTTAATAAACAGTTCTGATAATGGCTCTGCTAGTTCCATCCTTAGCTCCTTTAGTACCCTGGGATATATGCCATCAGGTTCCATTGCCTTGTCCACCCTGAGCTTAGCGAGCTTTTGTAGGACCCTTTCTTTTTTGAAGGGACTTGTGCACACCTCCCTCCCCCCTGTGTCCATGGTTCTGAACTGTGGTCCCTGCCCTACCTCCTCCACAGTAAATACTGAGCAGAAGTATCTATTTAGGATAGATGCTTTTCCTTGATCCTCCTCCACACACTCCTTCTTATTCCATTTGATCTTAGCAATACCCCCTCTGGACTTTCTTTTTTCTTTAATGTATCTATAGAAAGTCTTGTTCCCTTCTCTTACTGTTTGTGCTAGTATTTCCTTGGTTTGGGTGGCTTTTGCCTGCCTTGCTGCTCTCCCTGCTTCCCTTAGGGAAGTTTGGCATGCCTCCCTACCTTCATCCTGCTGTGTTCCTTTATATTTCCTGAAGGCCAACCTTTTGGCTCTGACCTTTTCTGCTACTGTTTTTGAGAACCAAAGTGATTTCCTCCTTCTTTTGCACTTGCTTTTCTCTCTAACACAATGGGATGTCACTTCAAGCATTGCATCCTTAATGTCTGTCCACTTTGCCTGTACCCCCTCACTTGTATTTCTTCTTGCCAGAGCTAGCTTAACTCTGTTGGCCATCTTATCAGTATAGCCTACAGGTTAGAGGAACGAAGTGTGAACGAGCTTGATACATCCAGCAGACCAGACCTGAGTTTGATTCTCACAACCTCCACTTGCATACTGTGTGACTCTGAGCAAGTCACTTAACCACCCAGTGCTCCCAAGTCATCCCTGAAAACATGTACTTGTGCCTAGTGGGCCTTACCCGGTTACAAAAAAAACTAAAAAACAAAACAAAAACAAAACTCCTCTGAAGTCCCCTATTGTTGCCTTGGAATGGGATGATTTAGTTCTAGTGGCCAAATTAAACCATACTATGTGATGGTCACTGGCCCCAGGGTGGCTTTCTACCTGGAGATCTGTGATCCTTTCCCCATTAGTCAATACTAGATCTAGGATAGCCTTGTATCTTGTAGGTTGTTGTACCAGTTGTTTGAGGCCCGCCCCCTGCAGGAAATGTTCCGGCTGGTATTGACCAATCTTTATCTGGCATGTTGAAGTCTCCCATTATCAGAACCTCCCATTTAGCTGTCATGTTTTGTATATCTTCTAACAGTAATGTGTCTATGTCCTCCCCCTGGTCAGGAGGCCTGTAGACAACCCCAGTTCATATGGCTGTCCCATTTCCTGTTTCCAGGGTGACCCACAGTTCTTCTAGTTCCTTATGTGTATTCTGAATTTCTGTAGCTTTGATATTTTCATTGACATAGAGGACCCCTCCCCAACCCCTTTTTGCACCTCAGTCTCTTCTGAACAGTACATAGCCAGGTACTGAAGTCTACCAAGTGTGGTTACTGGTGAACCATGTCCCACTAAAGGCTACTATGTCCAGTTTAGCCTCTGTCATTGTTGCCTGTAGGTCTGGGATCTTGTTTCCCAGAATGCGGGTATTTGTGTACATGATTTTCCATTGGCCAGATTTCAGTGAGTTAATTGTTGGGCGAGGTCTGGTGTTTCCCCTGCGCGTCATATGGGCAGCTGGACATTTTCCTTACCTGGTGATGCAAATGAACTACAAACATGCTGAACTCCTGTTTGATCACTAGCTGAGGTGGGAGGGGTGTTCTTCCCTTTCAATGTATTGGGTGTTGCACCCCTCTCCCCATTTGCTAGTTTAAATATTCTGCAATGATGTCAAAGTTTTGCCCCAATGCACTGTCTCCCTCCTTAGTCAGATGCCGTCCATTAAATTTAAAGAACTTTCGCTCCCAACACTGTTGCCAGTTACCTACAAATTTGTGTCCTTTTTCCTGGCACCAGACCTTAAGCCACATGTTTAGCTCCCCTATCTCCCCTTCTCTGACCTTCCATTCATCTGTCCCCCTCTCCTAGACCGGTAGGCTCTCAGAGAAAGAGATACCAGATGAAATGGATGACAGTTTGTCTCCCAGTCTGGTCATGTGTTCCTTGGTTTCCACAACTGATCAGCTGGCGAGATTGTTAGTCCCAATGTGTACCAGGATGCTGATGTTTTCTCCTGCTTCCTGCATGATTTTAGCAATGTGGTCAGTGCCTCTCAGCACTGATGTACCTGGAAGACATCTGACCATTACCCCCGGCTGGAGATAGGTATCAGCTCCCTGAATCATGGAGTCTCCTATGATCAGAAGTGTTTTGGATTTCCTTTTTGCTTGTTTTTTTGTTTTGGTTCCTGTTTTGGATGAGTTTTGTAGTGCTAGCTCCTGTGCAGCATTGTCCTACTCTGCAGTGTCCTCTACCCCTTTGTTTGATTTTGGAGATAGAGGCAGATACCTGTTTGTAGTTTTTATATGGTTTGTGGAGGTGATACGTTGGAGAGCATTGAGTGATGGGGCAACCAGTTTCCCCTCCTAACCTGACAACCTCCCAGACCAACTACCCTCTGCGGTCGAGGTGCTTCAGTTTGATATTGGGGAAATGGCAGGCAGTTCTTATAATATATTTCCTCCTAAATAAGCAATTTGAGGAGCGCAATCTCTGCCCATGCTGCCTGGAGCTGAGCCCTTAGATATCCAATGGTCCAGCATGTAGGACAGTGTCCTAAATCCTGTATAACTGCCCTTTTGAAAAGTATCCTGCAGTACCTGCAGTTAATAATATACATTCCAACTGAGTTGCCATGATTATAACCTGATCCAAGTAATTAGAAGGAGGAAATTGAAAGCAAAAGTTTGATTTTTTTTTGTTTATTTTTTGTTTCTGTATAACTTGTTATAACAAGTTAAATTTCTTGTGCCCTTATAAGTGAGGTTGCTGTGTGGATACCTCTCTGATTCTCCCCGTCCTGCTTTGCTACAGGAAATGTCACGACTGTGCTACTCTATAAAAGGAGTGTAGCATGGGGTGATTGGGGATGGGGGTGGGTGGCTTGGCCCTTCCCCTGCTGAAAAAGAACCATAGACAAAAGAAACAAGGAGGTAAGAGCAGAAACAATTAACCAACAACAAAAGCAGTAGCCCTGAAAGCTTAGCCTAGTGATGGATAAAACTGTAAACCTTGTAAGCATCACCAGTAACAATTTCACAGAAGATATACCCTGCAAAAAAACACTGCTACAGAGAAAAATAAAGCAGTAACAGAAGATATACCTTGCAAAAAACAATCTGAATCAGAGAAGATTACAGCAGTAATCTGTAAGCACAAAACAATAACAATCCTGCAGGTATGCCCTGTAATAATGCAGCAGAATATATGCCCTGCAACAGCAATTTGAATCAGAGAAGATTACAGCAGTAAAATATAATCAAAAAACAGTAACAAGCCCTGTAAGCACAAAAGAAAACAGTAACACACAGTAAATCTGCCTAGCCAAAAGAAGTCTTAATCTTTTTCCTTACTCTGATAATGTTGTTCCTTATGCTGTCCTTACAAGCAAACCTAGAAGAAAAGAGCTCAGGTGAAGTTAGGTGCCTTTGCCAGCAAACCTAGTCTTCCACCTCAAAAACAACTAACCTGACCTTTTAACTTTTCCTTCTGTTGGAAGTTCTATCCCCCCACCAGTTGCACTCCTAATCCTAATGATACTGAATGCCTAATTTCTGCAGTTCTTGTTTAACTTCAATAAAGGCTTTCCTCTTGTCCATAAGTGCCCCAGAAAAGTCCTGGAATATCAATATTCTCTCTCCAATATAATGAAGGGATATTTTTTCACTGGAAATTCTCAGAATTTCTTCCTTAATGAATAAACACACAAAAAAGCAACACTGGGACGTGGTTTAGTGCTGTTTGGTGATCTAATTCCAATCGCTCTATGTGCTGTCTGTACCTCCAATGGACACGGCCATTGATAGCCCAGCAATTCAGGGAGGAATTTTTTTTTTTTTGAAGTTACTATTTATTCGCCTTCCAGCCTGCCATCCCCAACCCTTCAGGAGCCTCAAAGTAGACATCCCTCTGCCTTCCACCCTGCCCGTATGACCCCACAGGAATCCCATGAAGCTTCGGTTTACCCCTGAGCAGGGATGGGGTAGGGCCCCCTTACACCAACAATCAACTGTCGTCGGTCCGGGGGCCATCAGGCGGGTGAAGGCACATCGAGGGCACATCTCCAGGGGTTCCATCTTCCCGTCTGATGGCAGGCATTTTTTCCACTTTCTCCCACCCCCTACAGCCTAGGACCCCTGGCGTCAAGGCGCTGAGTGCCGACATCACGCTGTATGTCAGCAGCCCTTCCCCTTAACATTGGGGGCTTGTAGTATTCCGAGCCTCCACTCGGAGTCAGACAAGTGTTCAGGCTATGCCTTAACCCTCCCCGGAGTAGGCAAGCTGTCATGGGACGCTCAAGCCTAATTCCCCGGCTGGCCCACCAGCGACCCGAGTCCGCTCCCGAACCCGGGTCACTGGCGTGGAGCGAGGTGTGGCTTCCAGCGCCTCAACCCTCAGTGCCACCGGGCCAGCAAACAGGGAGGAATTTTTGTAAGAAGCCTATTACATTGTTTCCTTCTCAGCCCTCTGGAATCCTAATATTCGTAAGTTGTTCCTCCCCCTCCCCCATCTGACAGGTCATCAACATTATTTAATAGAAAGCCAAATGGCTTATTTTGACGTTCCGTTAGCTCCTGTAAGTTGGAAACCACTGTTCTAAGGTCATGCAGCTGGTTATCTGTTTTGTTAATTTTATCTGACAGTAAACTGTTTTCTTTTTTGAGGTCTAGTTATTGTTTTAAAGTCCTTAACATTTATCTGTAAGGTTAAGGGCATCTCTTTAATCTGTGAGATGTCCTCTTTACTTGCCATTCCACTGTTATTTTCTGGACTGAAAATCCACCTCTGGTTTTCTTGTTGTTGCTGTGGGGTACATTACCAGCCACAGTTGGCATTGCTATGTTCTTGGTGTCCATAGTATGGAAACAGTGAAATATAGCTAAAAATGTAGATGTCAGCTCCCAAGTTTCAGTCAGTCTGTAGCCAAATACTTAAACTATCAATTTACACTTTTGCTGAAAAACTTTATGATCTGAGTTTTAAATTAAGCAAGAAATAAAAAGGGGCGAAGTTAGCTCATCCATTCAACCTGCCAGCACAGTTGGAGCATCGACCCTCATTACTGTCCATCCTCCCACATAGCTATGTGTCATTAGCGAAGAGACAACCTGCCCTAAATTCCCTCTCCAATGTCACTGGTGAATATGTTGAAATGGACTGGGCCCAGGACCGATCCCTGTGGAAACCCACCCATAATCTCCATCTCTTCTGATTTAATCCCATTGACCACAACCAGCAGCTGCCAGCCCTTTATCCAGTTACCCATGAAGTTTACCTTGTGTTCAGCTGTAACCAGATCTGCCATCTTTTTCAGCAATCATTTCTGAGGTACAGAATCAAAAGCCTTGCTGAAGTCAAAGTACAGCAAATCCACAGCATAGCACCTATTTAATTCCTTAATCACTCAGTCAAAGAACACTATCAGGTTAGTCTGACAAGACCTTCATGTCACAAGTCCATGCTGCTTACTGTTCTGGAGCCCACTGCTTTCCAGGTAGTCTGCGAGTTCCTAGTTGACCAGTGACTCTATCAGCTTCCCTATGATAGAGATTAGACTGACAGATCTGTTGTTTCCTGGTTGCTCCTTGTCCCCCCTTATGAAATGGAACTACGTCCACTGCCCTCCAATCCTTTTTAACCTCACCCATCCTAAGTGAGCTGTTGAATAGACTCACTAGGGGTTCAGTCAGTTCCATTGCTTTAATTCTCTGAATATCCTTGTATGCAATCCATCTGGTCCCTGAGCCTTATCTGTCTTTAGGGTAGCCAGTCCTCTAAAGACTCTTTCACTAGTAAATGTTGGCAGTCTCATCTCTGGAGCTCTCTCTAAGTAGATGCTGTGATGACAGTCTCTGGCAAGAAATCACTATCCTCCCTAGTGAAAACTGAACAAAAGTAATCATCAAGACTGTGGCATTTTGCCCATCCTCCTCTATCCCCCTACCCCCAATTATTCTTCTGAGTCCCCTTCTTTTTTCCTTTTTTCTCTTATAAATCTGGAAAACTGATTTTCTCCCTTCTTGACCCCTTCTGCAATATGCAGTTCTGTGTCTCCTTTTGCCTCCCTAACGGCCTTCTTTGCCTCCGAAGTTTTCTGTAAATCTTCCCATTCCACCTCCTCCTGCTTTTCTTTGTATTTATAGAATGCTTTCTTCTTGGCCCTCACCACTTCAATGACCCATGCTAAGAACCATAATGGCCTCTTAAACCTGTTTTTTTGGGGGGGTTACCATTCTTATGCATGCCTTAGATGCTTCTAGAATGGCACCCTTAACTGCCCTCATCTCTCTTTCTCTCCACCTACATTATCCACCACAGTTAACCTATCCCTGACCAGCTCCCTGAACCTATGAAAGTATGCCCTCCTAAAATAAAAGTCTTCAGTTCATGACTGTGGTTTGCCTTACCCGAGGGACAGTTCAAACCAAATAGAGCTATGGTCACTGTTCCCCAAATTTCTGCAGCCATTGCTGAAAGCATGATACACACATTGCAACTGTACTTCTGTCTTCAGAAGCTCAGGCTCCCATGGAGCATGTGCTTCTGCAGCCACACATACCAATACATGCTATACAGCATACACACACAGCTGTGGCTGCATAAGCACAGTCCTCTGTGCTTATGCAGTCACAGATATAAATCCACAAATTTAGCACATTGGTGCTACTGCATTTGTGTTATCTGGAAACAGCTGTATGTTGTTTGTCTTGCCTGATGATGGCTCTCTGTGGTTTTAGTGTACTCTTGTTCTTTTGCTACTTGGGGGTGGGGAGTTAGGGTTGGAAACACTAATGCCATAGTTCTCTACATTTGTGGCATTAAGTAGAGCTCTAACTGATGCTTTAACACAGTTGTTTGCAAAGAATTTCCTTTTCATTTAGTGTAACTGTATCCTTATTCACACATGTCCCAAATGCAGAGGCACAAGGCCCTCTGGACCCTGCACCAAGGGAAGATTCCACCTGCCTACAGAAGTGCAGAACCTTGCAGGCCCTGCATGTCTGTGTGGCAATTGATGTCAAGAATTCAGAGGGCTGTCTGGTGTGCTGCAGAAGCACGGGGCTGTCTAGGCCCCATGTTTCCATGTGTCCACAGATATAGGTGCACAGCACAAAGAGTTGATCTGCTGGACAAAGTTCAGGGCCCTCTGGTGTATAGGTGAATGGTCCTATGCCAAGAGAAGAGTTCCCTTCACTATATAGTACTTTATTTATTTATTTATTTATTTGGTAATTCAGATACAACCTTTGAGTATACACTCTTTTATAAAGGTTCCACATCAGGATGTAAAACAGCAGAGACATAACAAAAACTTAACAGTAAACAAAAAAACATAAGATTGCTATTTAATACAGAAAATAGATAAATAATACATTTGAGTAACCTGGACAACTGAAATTAAACAGTGAGAGGAGATTCCCAATTAGCAACGCATGGCATAGCCACCCCAGGGGGGCCTGTCAAGGTAGAGTATCAGAAAGGGTAGAAGAAAGAAAGGGCGAGAGTGCAAATAAGGGGTAGATTAGAGAGAGAGAGAAAGTGAGGGGGAGAGAGAGAGAGTGGGAGAGAGAGAGAGGGAGAGGGAGAGAAAGGAATTGGGAGAAGGAGACTATTGAGGGGGAGAGTGGGTGGAAAGGGGAGGTGTTGGGGAGTATGGAGGGGAGGGAGTTGGAGGGAACTAGAGGGGGGGTGGCAAGGGATGGCAGGAGGGGTTCCAGGGTAGGTAAAACAGGAGCAATCCTCAGAAAGATGAGGTGGGTGTCTGGGTTGAGGATATGAACTCAGGTAAGGGAGTCAGAGGTGTTTAAGAGGGGTATCCAGGTTGAAGATTTGGATTTAGGTAAGGCAGTCACAGGTGTTTGAGTTCAGCAGGTATTGCTTCAGTTCTCTTTTAAAGGACCGAACATTTGTTGTATTAAGAGCTGCAGAAGGGATCTCATTTAGCCATAGTGGAGCTCGGTACATGAAGGATCTTTCTGCTAGGGAAGCTCTACAAAATGGGACATCAAGCTGTGTTGTTACTGTTCTTTGTGTGCTGTATTTGGAGCCTGCTTCCTTTACCAGTTCTGTAATGCAGGTAGGGGTTAGGGAGAGCATGGTCTTTCTCCCTATCAGGTAAGTTTGGTATCTGATTCTGGATTGAAGTGGTAGTATGTGGGCCAGACCATACAGGGTACAAGTGTACGTGAAGCAGTCAGCATTTAGCAATAGGCTGCAAGCCTTGTTAAGGGCAGTGGCAACCCTTTTGAGGGCTGTATCAGTGGCAGCACCATAAACCACCAGCCCATAGTCGACCAAAGAGAGGACAGAACTGGAGACTGAGAGCCAGAGGACTTCAGTAGTTCGGCTTTTCTTGTGCCAAAACAGGATCCCTAATTTAGCATTCACAGATTTCACCACCATGTCAATGTGCTGAACATAAAAGAGGGTATCATCCACAATGACACCCAGGTACTTGAAGGAGTGAACTTGTTCCAGTGGGGTAGTCAGGTGATTTGTGATTGTTAGTTCTGGGCTTCTCCTTTTTAGTTGGGGGTGAGAGAGGAGTATCATCTTGTTTTTTTTTTTGTAGTTTAGTAGCAACCTTTGGGAGTAGAACCAGGTCTCCCGTTGCTGGAAGGATGATTGTAGCTTGGCCTGCAGGTGCTCTATGTGAGAGTGACAGCTAAGTAGAACAGCATCACCAGCGTATAGAATGACTTTGCTAGTGCAGGCATCAGGTAGGTCATTCAGGAACGTGCTAAAGAGCAGTGGACCCAGGATGGACCCTTAAGGCACCCCTACTGAGACTTCCTTGGATGCATATATGAAGTGACCTATCTTGACCCTTTGAGACTGGGAGGTTAGGTAGTCCTGGAACCATAGAGTGGCATTTGGGCAAACACCAAGGGCATGCAGTTGAGACAAGAGGAGTGGGTGGAAGACTGTGTTGAATGTGTTTGTTAGGTCAATAAAGATGGACCCAACCAGTTTTCCTCATCCAATGCCTTGTAGTACCTGGGCCCATGCAGGAACCCTAAACCCTCCCTTCCAAGGTTAGGAGGTGGTGTTACATGTTGCATGACAGTGCCATCCCCACAACCCCATCCCCTCTAGCCGGCTCATTGAATTTGCCCCTGAACTCAGCTCACTGGCATAACATCACAAAATACTACCCCCTGGTGTAAAGGCTGGTACTAATTATGTTTCTTAAGAATCATTATGTTTTATAAATTTTGACCCAAAATTTTCAAGATAGTAATTTTATAACTTTTAAACATGACATGTGGCATTCATAGCACAATGACCAAAACATCATTTCATATCACAAATGCAAAAACACATCTGGTCCAGGATTTGAAAACAGACACTTTGTCATGTTTATGAGGAGGGGGAGAATGACTATATTGAAAGACTAGAGTAAAAGTATTGAAAATTAGCAACATTTTGAGTGAGCAATGAAATATTTCAAAGTTCACTCATAACTTTGTCATTTTACCATATTTGTACACCAAATTTTCAGCATAGTCTTTTTATGATCCCTCTTCATGAAACCAGTAAGTGAACATTTTCAAATTCAGCCCCAAATGTGATTTTCTGGAGTGACTATAAAATTACCTTTTAGCAGGAATTTGAAAAATCTTGAAGAAAGCCATGGCACGCTGAACTGAGAAAGGGGAGTCAGTGCTGTGTTAGGTGGCCAGCCCAGTTATATATTGAGAATAAGAAACACAGCACTCACGGACATAAACACAGCACTCATGGGCATAAGAGACTTAAAACAAAGAATTGCTCATTGCAAGGTGATTTATTCTGGCAAACACCCAGAAAAGCACCCTTAGCCCCAGCACTTAAACCAAAAACATGATCTTTGGTACCCCCTACAGTTAATAATAATAATAATAAATTTATTTATATGGTGCCTTTCCAATGCCAAGGCACCTAACAATATAAAAACAAGACATACAACATCAAATAATCAGTTATAACTGCAATATAGGAGCTATAATCACCTTTTTCTCCCCTTTAGTTTTGGCTTCACACATGAGCTAGATTCCCATTTGCTGCCTGAAAGGCAAATTCACACAGTGACTGTGAAATTGCCTTTCTGGATGGATTTGAGGAATTCCACTACCCTTGTTCAAAAGATAGGGTCACAAAAAAGGCCATGTCAGAGATTTGGGTGCAGATATTAAAAACTGACAAAGTCATGAATAAACTTATAACCCCCACTGAAGCCATATTCAAACCAAATTTTACCTTATTTTGACCCCAGATTTTCAACATAGACTTCTTTTATGATCCCACCTCATGAACCTGTTAGGTGAACATTTTCAAATCCTGCTGAAACAACATTCCACAACACAGGTGTGAAAACATATTTTGACTAGATTTGAAAAATGACACCCAACATGTTCATGAGGTGGTGTGAAGAAATGGTTATGATGAAAATTTGGGGATCAAAATATTGAAACTTATCAAAATTATGAGTATGGGTAGAAAAATGTCAATGTGTGCTCATAACTTTGTTATTGTTTTTAATATTTTGACCCCATATTGTCAATGTAGGCTTCTTACAACCCCACCTGATGGAGACAGTAGGTGAACATTTGCAAATCCTGCCTGAAAAGCAATTTTGTGCAGCAACTGTGAAATTGCCTCTCAGGCTAGATTTGAAGAATTCCACCACGCTTGTTCATGAGGTGGAGTCCCAAAAAGGCCATGTTGATGATTCAGTACAAAAATATTAGAAAGGAACAAAGTTACAAATAAACCTTCAAACCTCACTGAAATACATTAAACCAGACTTACCTGTTTTCTAATATTGTAGTCATTGGTTCCTGCAAGAAGACGTGTCCTCAGTAGAGATGCAGCGAATTTAAATTTTGCTGGTGAAGTGAACGCGATGTGGGCATTTCGCGTTGTCACTCCACTTCACGGAGTCGCCAGCATGAAATGCCCACTTCGCCTTGTTGTTATTATTACTTCACATTGTCATTCTGCCTTAACGCGAAGTAAGACAGAGTGACAACAATATTGGCAGCCCCCCCACACATACTGTCACTAGAATTAATGTGCATCCCCAAAATGCTACTGTCGTCTTGTCTCCAGAAAATTCCCCAGTGCTGATGAAGTGAAATGAGAGCGTAACAAGAAATGCAAAGTCTCCCAGAATTAACTGCACACCAGTCATCTGGGCAGTGGTCAGACATAGTCACCAGAATTAATGTTCATCCCCAAAATGCTACTGTCTTGTGTCCAGAAAATTCCCCAGTGCTGACCAAGTGAAATGAGAGTGTAACAAGACTTGTAAAGTTTCCCATCTTAGAGATGCAGCAAATTTACATTCCGCCGGTGAAGTGCCCGCAAAGTGGGTACTTTGCATTGTCACTTCGCTACACAGAGTGGCCAGCATGAAATGCCCACTTCCCTCATTATTGTGATTGTGAATTCTCATTGTCATTCTGCCTTAACCTGAAGTAAGGTAGAGTGACAACAATATTGGCAGCCCCCGGGCCACCAAAAATTACATGACTTACAGTACTGTAACTCACATGCTGTATAAGAATGCGAATGCCTACAGCTGTAGTTCCCCGATGGCAATGACCTGTATCACAAATAGAGATGCAGCAAATTTAAATTGGGGAACTGGAGGCAGGAGGAATTCAATTGCCCTGCTGGGCTTTTTCTACTGATTCAGGGATGGGGCTGGAGAGAGGTTGCATATATTGGCGGATCAGGGCTGGTGGCACATTGGCGCAACCCACGGTGAACACAAAGTACACTTACACAGGCTATTTGTTGGTGTAAATGTACTTTGAGGGATATTCTCTGGGGGTTGTTTTAGAATAGCAAATTCGGGAACTGGAAAGCTGCCCTACCAGAATAAGGTGCAACTGCTTTTGTAAACCCCACTGCACCATGTCGCAGGGAGTTTATGGCATAACTGGTGGCGTAAGTCCACCTTGGTGCAAGCAGCCTGCAACATATCGCAGGCTGCTTTGCAGAATGCCAAATGTCGCAACTCCTGGCGTAAACTGCGATTTGCAACATTTTTTTTTGGTGCAAGTCAATTTACACCAGGCGTAACCCTTTGAGAATCAGGCCCAAGGAGTTGATACAGTGGGGCTTTTTGTAGGGGGCATGTATTTGGCTAAAGTAGTTTTCACTCTGTGGTCAATGCAAAAGGCTCACTTCGTCTAGTAATTATTACTTCGTGTTATCATTCCTTAACTTGAAGTAAGGTGAAGTGACACCAATATTTGGCAGCCCTTCACACAGTCACCAAAATTAATGTGCATCCCCAAAATGCTCATGTCTTGTGTCCAGAAAATTCCCCAGTACTGACAAAGTGTAATGAGAGCACAAGAAACGCAAAGTCTCCCAAAATTAATAACGCACACAGACGTCATGCATTCAGTAGTCACACAGTCACGAAAATTAATGTGCATCCCAAAATGCTACTGAAAGCGTAAACAAGAAATGCGAAGTCTCTCAGAATTAATGGTGCACTCTGTCATGTGTGCAGTGGTCACACACAGTCACCAGAATTAATTTTATTTCCCAAAATGCTACTGTCTTGTGTCCAGAAAATTACCTAGTGCTGACGAAGCGAAATGAGAGGGTTACAAAAAATGCAAAGTCTCCCAGAATTAATGGTGCACTCTGTCATGTGTGCAGTGGTCACACACAGTCACCAAAATTAATGAGCATCCCAAAAATGCTACTGTCTTATGTCCAGAAAGTTCCCCAGTGCTGACGAAGTGAAATGAAAGCATAAGAAGAAATGCAAAGTCTCCCAGAATTAATGGTGTACTACAAATGCACAGACAGATTAAGATTGTGTTGCACACTCAAGATGCAGATGCAAAGGCACGACAGCACCTAACCAGTGCTCATAAGTCACAAATCCAAATCTGGAAAAGAATACCTTTTTCCAGTGGGGGGGTAGTGCACAGCAGTAACAGACAGTCCACTACCAATAAAGATACCACAAAGCAGTATAAAAAATTCATGCAGGTGTGGTGGATAGCAGGTTCACACTGCTGTAGTTACGCTGTGGCACAAAAACAGGTGTCTTATTTAATGGCATGCATCGCACGCACATACATACACACACTACAAGTAATGCGTAGCAAATTGAAAACCTTTACTAATATAACCAGATGTTTTAAACAAACTAAAATCATACACTGCTGCATCACAACAATCAAAAAAAAAATGTCAAGAATTACTAAAAATATTACTGTGCGTACAGTAACACAGTTATAGAAGAAAAGTGTACACGGGGAATGCTACAAGTCTCGATGGCTGAGAGGGACCTGGGGGTGGTGGTGGATGTCAAAATGAACAATTCGGAGACTTGTAGGAGGGCAGCAGCCAAGGCCAACAGGATGCTGGGATGCATCGCTAGGGGGATCACCTCCAGAAGGAGGGAAGTGATGCTCCCTCTGTATAACTGCTTGGTGAGGCCACACCTTGAGTACTGCATGCAGTTTTGGAGGCCACACTTAAAGAGGGACATTAAACTCCTGGAGAGGGTCCAGAGGAGGGCAACCAAAATGATTTGGGGCTTGGGGGACAGGACCTATGAGGAGAGGCTCGAAGAGCTAAATATGTACACATTGGAAGAGAGAAGGGACGGGGGACATGATAGAGGTCTTCAAGTACTTGAAGAGGGTAAATAGGGGAGGAACAGTCAGGGTGCTTTGAAGGAAGGAGGAGGGGGCCACTAGAGGGCATGGGTGGAAGCTGGAGGGGGGAAGATTCAGGGGAGAAAGGAGGAGGTGCTACTTCACTGAGAGGGTGGTGGAGCCATGGAATGCACTGCCTAGGGGGCTGGTGGAGGCAGAGATGGTGGAGGGGTTCAAGAGGGGCTGGGACAGGTACGGGGAAGGGTTCTGGATGCAAAATCCAATGCAGCAAGAATATCCAGAACTGGGAAAGGAGAAGCCAGAGAAGGCGAGGGCAGCAAGGTCAGCACCCAGGTTGGGGGCTGACCAATCTAGCAGACTCAAAAGACCGTTAGGCCTATTCTGCTGGCATTTTAGTATGTTAGTATGTTAAAAATATAACCAAAACAGAAAAGACTGCCTTTTTCTCCCAGTTAATCTACCTACACTACAGATATGCCCTTCCCCCAAAGCACTCTTTACAGTACGCAAACTGACTGTTCTAAATTAACATTCAAAATCCACACACAAACAATAAACTCTCGATAATATGAGCACAGGAGGGTTTCCTATACTCGATATAGTAAATTGTGAGCAAAATAAAATAGCTCAAAAAGACTTTTTAACAGGTTTTAGAGGATTTGAATTGCAGAGCTCTGAGATGAAACTGTCTCCATCTTCCACTACACACACACTACACAGAACTGAAACTGTGCAGGACAATCTAGAGTCCATGTGACCTACAATTCCATAAAGCACTGCAAAATTCTCCTTTGGAGCTCAAGAACAAAGCAGAGTAAGGAGAAGTAATGCATAGTACATTGATTTCAATGTACTTCACCTTAAAATTGGTGGAGAAGTGGCATGGGGAAGGTGGAATAACACAAAGTCATTGTTTTCAATGGACTTCGCCTTCCCCATTATAATGTGAAGTACTCCGCTTTGCATTGCAGGCATAGCACGACTCCGCCCCGTTACTCCCTGAATCACTTCACAGAGTGAATTTCAGCCACTTCGTCCACCACTAGTCTTCAGTTTGAGAATAGACTTATATCATGAGGCACGTTCAGGTGAGTGAAGGTGTGTTGGGGTATGGGTGGGGGTGGTGGCTTCTGAATGGAAGTCATGGTGGGGTGGGTGGGGGTTATGTTGGGGTCAGATTAGTGAGGGACCATATTTGATTTTACAAGTTTAAACACAAAATAATCAAAAATGGACTGTTTTATTTGTCTAAAGGAAGTTTCTGATACTGGGGATTGGGCACCCCATTGTCAGGCTTCTGTTCTTTGGCATGGGGTTGGGCACCACAGTGCCTCCATGTATATAATGGTAAAGGGGCAGACAAACCTGGAGATGGTCAAGAGAAGCAGAACCAGGGGTGGGCACCCCAGTCCACTTATATATTAAATTAAATAAATATTGGGAAGAGAAAGTAGATGACCTTGAAGGGAAGGGGAGAAAGAAGCAACTTCCATGGTGGGCACCCCTGTTTGCTTAATAAATATTAGATAGGTAGATATATAGATAGATAGATAGATAGATAGATAGATTGATAGATTGTTGTTCTCATACTGAGCATATAGGTGAATGACTCCTCCAGCTGTGCTGGGCAACCAGGATGTTTAGGAGCCCCAAAATGTTATTTCCAGGGCAATTTCAAAAGATAAGCACCGACATCTAGCTAAATGGGTCCTGTTTACCTAGGTTCAGGTGTTTGTTTTTTGAAAATGCATAATTTACATGTATTTTGAATTTATTTTTGTTTGTAAAAGAAAAACAAGATGGTGGCTGCTACAATCTCAGGTACCATACTCCAACAGGGATGGCTCTTGGTGAGTTTGAGGAAATGGGAGTGAGGGCCTTGTGGCAGCCAGGGGTAAAAGTCAGAAGAAGGCACCTATGATAGTCTTAGGGAGTTGAGGAATATATGAGCAGAGGATTAAAGATGGTGATGGGGGGGAAGATGGATGAGAGTTTGTCAAGTGCCTTCCTGGGGCACTAGGCATCCAGGACATAGAAAGAATAGGTAGGATAGTGGAGAGGGGGGAGTTGGGGGTGCTGGTACACTTTAGCACCAATGATCTGATGAACCAGCCTGTGTAGCAAGTGAAGCAGAACTTTCAAAGTGTGGGGGACAGATCATTGGCACACTCAGCCTCCCTGCCCTTTTTTGAGTTCTTCCCTGTGTGGATTCAGGGAAAGGGAAAGAAATAGTAAGGAGGGAAGAGACAGAGGAATCAAATAGTTGGTTAAATGGATGGTGTCAGAAGAGAGGGTACCACTTTATGGGGGACTGGGAGAACTTCTAAGACAAGAGGCTCTTTAAAGGTGATGGCCTTCACCTGACAAGAAAGGACCAGGGTGTTGGGGCAGATGTTTGAGGTCTATATTAGACAGTTAAACTGACAGCAGGGGAAACTGAGGCAAGGGGAGTCATGGTAATGGAGTGAAGGGAGGAAACCTAATTAGTGCTCCCCCTATACTGGGGACTGGTAGCAGTAAGGAGGGTAAAAATAAGATTGAAGATCAAACTGTGATCCCACTCCACATGAGTGGTAGCAGGGAGGAGGCAGGGAACTACAGACCAGTCAGTCTTACCTCAGTAGTGGGCAAGATTATGGAGGCACTCCTAAAGGAAAGGATGTGCAACACCTGGAATCCATAGGGGCACAGGATCCAAGACAGCATGGGTTTACAAAAGGAAGGTCCTGTCAAACTAATCTCATAGATTTCTTTGACTGGGTAACCAGAGTGGTGGAACAAGGGGGAGCAGTTGATGTCGCCTACCTTGACTTCAGCAAAGCTTTCAACGCTGTTCTACATAGAAGATTGATAAATAAGCTGGGTAGGCTCGGGGTGGGTCAGAAGTTGGTCAACTGGGTGGCAAACTGGTTGATGGGCAGAAAATAGAGAGTGGTGGTAAATGGTATACAGTCAGAAGAGATGCAAGTTACAAGTGGGGTACCTCAGGGATCAGTCCTGGGGCCAGTCCTCTTCAATATCTTCATTAGTGACATTGCAGATGGACTAGAGGGGTTAGGATTGTCTGTTTGCAGATGACACCAAGATCTGCAACAGAGTAGATGATCCAGATGGGGCGGGCAGAATGAGAAGAGATCTGGATAAACTAGCAAAATGGTCAGAAGAGTGGCAACTGGGATTTAATGCAAAGAAGTGCAAGATCATGCACATAGGGAAGAGAAACCCTGAAGCCACCTATAGGCTGGGAGGGGAGTTGTTGGCAGTCACAAAGAAGAAAGAGACTTGGGCATCATCATAACCGATGAACTGAAATCATCCAAGCAGACCTCTAAAGCAGTAGGTAAGGCTAGGGGGATTTTAGGGTGTATTAGTAAGGGTATCACAAGTTGTAAGAGGGGAGGTAATAATCCCTCTTTACAAGACACTGGTTAGGCCCCATCTGGAGTACTGCATGCAGTACTGGAGGCCACACCTTCACAAGGACATTAACCAGATTGAGGCAGTCCAGAGAAGGGCAACCAAAATGGTGCAGGGACTGCATCAGAAGACATATGAGGACAGATTAATGGAGCTCAATATGTATACCCTTGAGCAAAGGAGGAAGAGAGGTGATATGATCGAAACATTCAAACACCTTAAGGGCATGAACAAGGTGAAAGAGTCTAACATGTTTAAATATAAGAAAAATAGCATGACAAGAGGACACAGCATGAGATTAGAGGGAGGCCAATTAAGGGGGAATGTGAGGAAATTCTTTTTCACAGAAAGAGTGGTGGATGTATGGCATGGCCTACCTCAGGATGTGGTGGCTATGAATACAGTGCAGGGCTTCAAACAGGCATGGGATAGGCATAAGGGAGCAATACAGATGAGTATGAACAGATAGCCCACTGACAGAGCAAAGGCCGATGGCACATTTATAAGGAAGAAAAAGAAATGGGCAGACTGGATGGGCCTTGCAGTCCTTATCTGCTGTCAACCTCTATGTTTCTATGTAAAATGTAGTAGTGGAAGTGGCAAAGAAAGGAACGTTCTCAGGGTCTGAAAGCAATAAGAAAAATAAGAAGGTAAGGAGAATGTGAAAAAATGCAGGTGTAGGATCACAACACAGCAAGGGATGATCATGAGTTAGTTCAGAAAAGGGTCTGCCTTAATGCCAGGAGTCTGTGTAATAAAAACAGCTAGCATCAGACATTGGTGGCAGACACTAGGCTGGACCTCATAGCCATAACAAAAATTTGGGCCACAAAGACTAATGACTGAAACTCATCAGTCCTAGGTTACATAGAGGGAAAGGCAAAGGGGGTGTAGCCCTTTATGTCAGGGAGAGCATAGAGACTTTGAAGGATGGACATATCTGGGAAGGCTGCTGTAGCTGGTTAAGGAACCCACAATACAGTTGACAATTCTCGATTTGGTGCTCACCAGCTCGGAGATGATGAGTAGTGTGACAGTAGGGGAACCACTGGGGTCCAGCAACCATAACTCCATTTAGTTACGGCTACCTTTCGGGGCATGAATGCCCTTATCAATAACAAAAGAGTTAGATTTCTTTTTTTGTTATTTTACAACTTTTGGTGAAGAAACACACACTAAGCTGAGGCTTGTTTTCAGGTGTGTCCTGGGAGCACAGTAAAGTTAAGAAACTTGTTCATGATCACGCAGTATACAAGTGGTGGCTATGGGATTCAAACCCAGTTCTCCAGGTTTGCAGCTCAGTGCTCTTAACCACTGAACTATACTGCCTCACAAAGATTTCAGAAGAGCAGACTTCAACTAGATGAGTGAGCTGGTCCAAGACAAACTGACCAAGGTGGACAGCATTGGAGGTATAGAGGAAAGAGTGGTGGCGGTCAATGGGACCATTCTTGAGGCAACAGAATCATTCATGAGAATTGTTACAAAATGAAACAGGTACAACAGACCCATATGGTTCTTAGAAAGGATCAGAGAAGCAGTGAGTGCCAAGAAAAAGGCTTTCACCAGGTACAAGGAAAAGCAGGGGGAGGAAGAATGGAGAAAGTACCAAATAATTAGGGAAGCAATTAAGATGGTCAGGGAAGTAAAGGCAGAAAAAGAGTGGTGTATTGTGAAGGGAGGTTAAGGGTGGGAAAAAAACAATTCTTCAGGTATATTAAGGAAAAAAGGTAGCAGGGAGGAGGTATCATTAAGCTACATGAAAGGGGGAGGGTTCTAGAGGAAAATGAACAAAAAGACTCATCCTTAGGAATTACTTCTTCTCTGTCTTCACAAGAGAAGACAGTTGGCTCCTGCCTGACAGTGGCATCAAGGTGGATATCAGGTGCATTTCTGAAATGAGGAAGCTAGTATTTACTAGAGTAATTGACCAGAAGGGGCTTAAAGGTCTAAAAGTAGAGGGATCCTCATGGCCAGATGAGGTGGGCCAAAGGGTGCTCAAGGAATTGCTGCAAAACTGGCTAAGCCCTTAGTAGGGCTATTCAGTAGCTCAATCAGATGGGGTAGATTAAAAGCTGGAGGGTAACAGAGATAGTCCCACTATACAATGGAAGGACAAAGAGCTACCAGGGAGTTATAGACCTGTCAGCCATACCTCTGTAGTGAGTAATCTGATGAAGTCACTGATCAAAAAGGATCTTGTTGACTACCTTGAAGCAACAGTCTACAGGATAGTAAACAACATGGGTTTGGGCACAGAAGTCTTAGCAGATCAACTGGACAGTTTTTTTTTTTTTTTTACTAGGTACAAAGGTAGCAGATAAGGGCCATGCTGTGGATTTACTGTACTTCAATTTCAGCAAGGCCTTCAACACAATGCCACACAGATGATTGCTAAAGAAGCTGAAGGACCTGGGTGTGGCTAGGGACATAGTTAGATTGCAAAGTTCAAATAAAAAGTCCCACACTCACCATCTGTAATAAAAGACTGCTCCAATAGTGTTCCAGAGGTGCTCCATTTTATTGAAAAGTGCCAGTGTGCACATAAAACAGGTCTTGATGCATTTTGGAATTTATATTCCTTTTTCAAAGTATCTTTAAAAAAGGAATGTAAATTCTGAAATGAGTCAGTCTTTCATTCCAGGCAGTGACTCCAGGACCTTTTGTTTGAACTTTACTTCCTGGTTTGTCCCAGCACCCCAACCCTGTGCAGCCTCATTTTCTGTTAGAAATACTATAACATAGTTGGACTGGTAGAAAGCTGACTGAAGGAGAAACAGCAAAGGGTGGTGCTAACAGTGTCAAATCAGAAGAGAAGGAGTTCAGGAGAGGGATGCCATAGTGATCTGTCTTGGGTCCTGTCCTCTTTAATTTGTTCATCAGTGACACTGGAGAGAGCATGCAGGGCAAGTTGTGTCTCCTCACAAATGGCATGAAGCTCTAAAGTAGGGTAGATAGTGATGACGGGATCATGGAGATGCAGAGGGAACTCTAAAGCTACAGATGTAGTCTGAGGTCTGGCAGATTAAATTCAATGCCAAGAAATGCAGAGTTATGCACCTAGGGGAAGAAAACTCATGACAGAGTACTGGATGGGAGGGGTTAAACAGGGCACTACTGCACAGGAATGAGACCTGGGAGCCATCACTAGTGACCCTAGCAAACAATCAAGCCAGGATAACAAGGCTAGTAGGATGCTGAGGTGTATCAGAAGGGGTTTTGACAGCAGGAAAACTACTACTACCATATAGGTTACTGATGATGCTGCACCTGTAATACTTTGCTCAGTTCTGGAGTCCTCACCTAAGGAAAGACAGTGACAGGCACAAGCACGCGCTGATTCATTCAGCTCAGTGGGCAGCCACCCGTGGAGAAGAGAGGAGGGCTGTGCTGGTTGCCCACTCAGGGTTGGGATGGGGGGAGTGGGGGTGGTGATGGACTACCTGCCAGGGTGGGGGTCCACTAGACACCAGGGATTGAGGTTATTTTATTTTTTATATGGAGGGTGATTGGCAAGTGGTGGGGAACTGGGCCTAACAATTGTTTTATATGGGGCAGTGACTGTAAGTGAGGGCCACTAGACACCAGATAATTTTTCCTATTGGTCCCACTATTGTCAGATGGGGCCACCAGTTTTTGGGGTTTATGTGGCCGCGTGATCGGCAGGTTGGGCACTAGAAACTGAGGCCTCGCCCAGTGATCAGCGGGGGAGGAGGCTGTAACAATAAATAATATATTAAACTGTGAATGGAATAAAGTCCACAGTTTAATGTATTATTATGCAGTTCAGCCCAAAATTCCATGGAAAAGAGTGAAAATCCACTGAACATGGTCGGAAGATTCCAATCTTGCCACAGGTGAAAGTGTGAAAACTGTCTGCCAAGGTGGAATTCACAGCTTTAGCCCATCCCTATCCCCATATGAAAAAGGATCCTTTTTCATATGGACCAATAATTTTTTGTTCCAAGCAGCTGTCCAAAGGACTGTACTAAGCATGTTCATAACCAAAATTTTAAAATGTTATAATCTTCGAATGGATTAATATTTTTTCACCAAACCATCAAAAGGCACATCTGTGGGCCAATAACCAAAAGACAGCTGCAAACATATAGACAGAGCCAAATAAATGTTTTACTCACATAGCAGATGGTGAATTTGGGTACACCATCACTGACCAGGTAATTGAAACAGCTATGATGCAGGCAGGATAAAAGTTAATAAACTTTATTTTCGAAACGAACCACCAGTAGCAAATTGCAAATGCCCCTCCCCATGAGACAGCTGAACATTTTTGCATGTGAAGTGCACTTTCTCAAGGCTGGTGTGGCATACAGCATTGCAGTTAATAAAGGCAATCATTTAAAGTGACAGTATATGTGTAACCCTTTCACTTAAAATCACATGATGTGTAAAGTGCTATGTATATATGTATAAAGTGCAAGTTATATAAAGTGCAATTGCCATAAAGTGCAACCTATTATTATTATTATTATTGCACCTATGAGATGTGAAAATATGTTTTAACATATTAGTAATACCTTCAGTGCAGTATACCGCACTGTCAGTGACATTTCAAAAGTGCAGTCCCCTAGAGTGACAACAGCGCCACGTTGCTGTAGGGAACCTGCTGGAACCCAACACTTTCTGTTGGGGTTCCTGCCCCCCACCAAATCAACTGTGACTCAGAGTTGACAATCCTAAGTGGGGGGGTGGGGGGTGCAGCCCCCTGCATGGAGGGTTCGGGAGGAAGCCCCCTGAAGAAAACACTTGTTTTAATATGAAACTGGCAGCCGACTGCAAAATGTGGTCAACCTGCCAATTTTGCTGTCTGGTCATTCGACAAAAATGTTGTTGATGACCAGTGATAGATCCCTTCAGTGCCACCCTAACAAAGCAGGTAATGTGAATGAAAAACACACATGAAGTTACACACAAAAATTAATTAAAACCAGATTAAAATTAGTTGTTTATTTACACTATCATATGATATCTACCTTATTCTATTTATCTACAGTATCTATTATAATATTCATTATATTTATTAAATTTAAAGCACAACATTTTTGATTTTTGACTTTAAAATTTCTATTCACTTCATAATTCATGTGATATTCTTTAGATAAATTCCTTGTGGATATTAAACTATTCCCTGTTTAAACTGAATTATTCCTTATCTAAATTATAACCAAAATCTTAAAGATATAGATAAGGAGTATGGAGGGGAGGTAAAGGTGAAGGAGGTAAAGAAAAAGAAGAGAAAGGGGAAGGAACCCTCTTAATTCCTTAATTACTCAAACTATGTAATTCAATGTAAACTGCAGCAAATAAATCTGCCCAGTCAAAAAGGGGGCAAAAAAATCTAAAAAGTATATGTATATGTAGAATTTATATAGTCCAGGTACTGTACAGAAGGTCCAAACATAATAATGTTTATAAATTTGGAGACAATTGAAAAGATTAATTTAGATCTCAATTGGAACTGCCAAAAAGGTTCCCTTTGTTTGATTATTTTATCGAGTTCCCCACCTCTGATGTGTGGGTATATTTTTTCCATCATTTGGAACAAAAATCTTTGTGAATTTCCTCCTTGTTGAAGATGCTGGGATAGGGCACTAATGTCATCTCTATTTATTATACTTCTATTATGTTGTCCAATCCTCTCTTTAAATATTTGTACTGTTTTTCCCACATAAAATCTCTGGCATTGTGTACCTGAAGCCACATATACTATGTTTCTGGTGTTACAGGTGCCAAAGTCTCTTATGTTGCACTGTTTCCCTGTAACTGGATGGCCAAATGTGTGTACAGGCTTAATAATTTTACAAAAGCTACAATTGTTACAACAAAAAGTTCCATTTGGTAATATGGTGTTTCATTCTTTTGATATATCCCAGTATGTACTGTTTACATTAAAATGTCACAAGTGTGATTGCTCAAGGGTTTTGATACAACATGTAAGAACTGTTTAGAGGCATAAGGGGGCTTTGCATAGCAGAAAGTCAGCACGTCAAAAAAAGCATAGCTGCATATAACTTTCTAGAAAGCTTTCCATACAGCTTGTTCCTGCTTATTCTTTTATTTATTTTTATTCCCCAAAAATGCAGCAGCGCTGTAAGTGAAAATGGAACAATCCATGTATAAAACCACAAATGACATCAATGCTTACTTTTACTTGCTGTCATACATTTCTTTGCATTTTGGGGAAAAGCTTTCACCATGGTCCAGGGTAGTCGACAGTCTTTGTAGGAGTTAAAAACTATTTATTGCAAGCTGAAAGTTTTTTCTTTGCTATTCGTGCTATTCACCCAACCCCACCCCCATGATTCACTTTACAGCTTCAGCCTCTACATGTAGGGAATGTGAACGTCAACTAAATGGATCAGTAAATTTTAACTAAATAAAGTATATGTACATCAAAGGAACAAGATACCCTGCATACTAAATATGAAACAGAACTAATGCTTTTACTTGCTTGGACTATGCAGGACCACAATCGTCAACAGAGTGTGAGGACATAAAACACCAAACAAATGAAAAATAAATGTGAAATTTGTGAAGCGTTAACAACCAAAAAAGGCAGCTCTTGTTTATGTTTCATATGTTATGTGACTCCAAAGCCACTACAGTATTCCTTTCCTGGACAACTGTTCCTTCCATCTTTCACAGGGCTCCCTGCCCTTGAAGCTATTTGAGGTGCCACCATTGACTGCACACCAACTCCCCCATCTCTTCACTCTCACCTCTCAGCTCCAAACTCTCTCACTCCTTTAACAAACAACTGGACCTATGAAGGAGAGCAGAAGAATTGGTAGACATATTTCAAAGGTATCTTTTTTTGTGTGTTGTAAGCTGCTGGCTGTTCTTGGGGTGGGTCAACTGGCTGTGCTAGTTTGAGGGGGCGACTGTGTGTGGAGCCATGAGATGCTGTTAGACTGGCCTTGTTGGTGTTGGGGGTGTGACTTTCTTCACTTGGGTGGGGTAATGGGACAGTCCTTGTAAGGGGGAGCAGCTGTAGGTTGGTGGGTAGAGGAGTAGACAGTGGCTGGTGTTGGGTGGGGGAGAGTGGCTAGTGGTCGGTGATGGTTAGGAAGAGAGCAACTGGTGGTTGGTAGTGGGTAGTGGGAGCATGTAGTGGCTGGTGGTGGATGGGGGAGTGTGTGATGGTTGGTTCTGGGTAGGGGGAGCATGCTGTTGTTGCTGGTGGGTAGGGGAGGATGCGGTGGTTGGTGGTGTGTAGGGCAAGTGTGCAGAGGTTGGTGGTGGGTAGGGGAGTGGTAATTGGCTGGTGATGGGTAGGGGGAGTGGGTGGTTGCTGGTAGTGGGTAGAGGAGCAGGTGGTGACTGGTGGTGGGTAGGTGGGAGGGTGCTGGCTGGTGGTGGGTCAAGGGAGAGGGCAGTGACTGGTGGTGGGTAAGGGGTGGGTGGTGGCTTGGGTGGGTGGTGGGTAGAGGGTGGGTGGGTGAGAGCAGGCAGTCACTGGGGTGGGTGGGAGGTGGGCACTGGCTGGTGGTGGGTAGGGGGGTGGGAAGTGGCTGGTGGTGGGTAAGGGAGGGGTGGTTGCTGGGGTGAGTAGGGGAGCAGGTGGTGTGTGTAGGGGTGGGTGGTGGTGGTGATGTGTAGTGGAGCAGGTGGTGGGTAGGGAGCAGACTCTGGCTGGGGGTGGGTAGGGGAGCAGGGGGTGGCTTGGGGTGGGAAGGGTTGAGCATGTGGTGGCTGGTTGTGGGTGGGGGAGAGTGACTGTGGTTGGTGATGGGTGGGGAGAGGGCAGTGGTTGGTGGTGGGTAAGGGGAACAGGCAGTAGTTAGTGGTGGGTAGGGGAGTGTGTGGTGGTTGGTTGTGGGTAGGAGGAGAGTGTGGTGGTTGGTGTTTGGTAGGGGAGCATAAGGTAGTTGGTGGTGGGCAGGGGAGTGGGCAGTTCTTGGTGGTTGGTAGTGGAGGCAGGTGGTGGTTGGTGGTGGGTAGGTGGGAGTGAGTGTTGGGTAGGTGGGAGTGGGTGGTGGCTGTTGGTGAGTAGGGGAGCATGTGATGGGTATGGGAGTGGGCAGTGATTGGTAGTGGGCATGGGGAGTGGGTGATGGTTGGTTGGGGAGAGGGTGGTGGGTAGTGGAGGTTAGAGGGAGTGGATGGTGGCTGGTGGTGGGTATGGGAGTTGGCAGTGGCTGGGGTGAATGTGGGAGCAGGCAGTGGGTTGGGGTGGGTAGGGGTTGGGTGGTGGGTGGTGGGTGGTGGTAGGGGAGTGGGTGGTGGGTAGGGAAAAAGCGGTGGCTAGCTAGGGTTGGGTAGGGGTTGGGTGGTGGTGGCGGTGGGGAGAGTGAGTGGTGGGTATGGGGAGTAGGTGGTGGCTAGAGTGGGGAAGGGGATCATATGGTTGCTGGTGGGAATCTGGCAGTGCTGGTGCCATAATTTCTAGGATTACTAGGATTGCTAGGAATAGAAGGACAAAAGGGTGCATGAAGCCCATCTGGATTGTCCCCCACACCTGTGGGCAAGTTAAACCATCTTGCACTCTGCATAGCACAATCTGTCCAAAATTCTCTTAAATTCCAAAAAAATGACAGGGTTCAGCACTTTTTCTTGGTAGCCTATTCCAGGCTTTTATACTTCTTACTGAGAAAAAATGGTCTTTTTTTCATAGTTTGTGCCCTAGGTATAACTAGTTTCCTACCATGGGAACAGAAGTTAGTTCTAGTATTACTATATGTAATGCCACATCACTCCATAAGGTCTGGTGAATCTAATATTCTGTGTAACAATAAAAGGTCACCTCTCTGTCTTCTTAATTGTAGAGAGTACAGACCCGTTCTTTTTAATCTAACTTCATACGGGTATCCCTTTAGATGTGGTATTAGTTTGGTTACTGAATATTGCACCCCTTCGATCATCTTAATGTCTTTCATAAAGTATGGTGATCAAACTGGAGATCCATAGTCCAATAACGGCCTAATATAACTCCTATATAGAGGAATAATGCACTGTTCAGTTCTATATACAAATGATCATTTGATTCTATTAATAATGCCTCTAGCTTTCAATGTCACTTATCTACAATGATCTGTGGATGTAAGGGGTTATTTATTATGACCCCAAGATCTCTTTTAGAGGTAACCGTACAAAGTATTTGGTGACCGAGGATGTAACTGTAATTACGATTCTTAGAACCATAATGAAGTACAACACATTTATTGAGACTGAACTGCATCCCATTCATCTCAGCCCATTTCATAATTTGGTTTAAATCATTAACCATAGTCAGATGCTTATTGAAAGTGTCAGCTTCACCACCTAATTTCAAATCATCAGCAAATTTTATGAGGTTGTTTTTAATATCCTGTTGTATATCACTAATGAATATACTAAACAGCACTGGGCCCAAAACTGAGCCCTGAGGAACCCTATTAGCAACACTTTTCTCATTAGATTGACTGTGTTTTGTTTTGGTATAGTGGGTTGGTGGCTGATACTGTTGGTGCAAGGGCTGTCTGTGTTGTGGAGGCTCACTGTGTTTGTTTTTGTGTGAGCAGTGGGGATGGCCTGATTGGTGGGATGTGACTGCTGATAGTGTTCCTTGCGAGGGGGTGTGGATGGGTTTGTTTTTTTTTTTTTTTTAACCAGGTATAGCACACTAAGCTGAAAGCTTTTTTACAGGAGCGACCTGGGAGCACAAGGAGGTTAAGTGACTTGCTCAGGGTCACACAGTATGCAAGTGGAAGCTGTGGGATTCAAACCCAGGTCTGGTCTGCTGGATGTTACCAGATTTGCAGCCTTAGACCACTGCGCTATACTGCCTCCTTTTTGGTTGATAGTGGTAACTAACTGTGTTGCTAGTGTGAGGGGAGCTGACTGTTCTACACTGGGGATGGTCTGGCGATATTGTTGGTGTGGAGGTACTAGTCATGTTCACTTGGATGGGGTGGGTCAACTGGCATTGATTGCTTCTGTGGATGATCAGGGTGTGTGGCCACAATATGGAGGTGGTTTGATGGGTTGGGTTGAAGCTGGGGTCAATGTGTGGTATCTACAGGGGTTGTCTGGTAGTGGGAAAGTTGACTGTTGGTTACAGGTTGGCCTGTGTTACTTGGGGGGATGCTGACAAGGTTTATTGGGTGGGATGTTGAGACTGTCTGTTCATGTTGGTGAGGTATGGGGAAAAGCTCTGTTGGTGCAGGGACTGTTTGTGTTGGGATGGGAGCTGGCTGTGATAATTTCTGGTGAAATGAACTCATGAGTGAGTTGGGGTGGTTGCTGGCCATGTGTCTTGGGGGAATTTGCTGAGCATGTGGCATGTGTCTTAGGGTGTTTGCTGGCCGTGTGTCTGTGAGGGTGAAATGCATGTGGGGTAGGGTGCAGGGGGTAACCTGGCTGTGTTGCTGGGGTGGAGGGAGGATACTGGTTGTGTTGATGGGGTGGAGAGGTGGAGGTGAGTACACTGGCTGTGGTGGTGGATTGGAGGGGAGGACACTGGCTGTATTGATGGGGTTGGAGATGCTGTGGCGAGGGTGCTGCTTGTTTGTGGTCCATAACGGGCCAGTGTCCGCAACTTTGATGGTGTGCAGTGTATGCTATATACAGCTTTGAGTAAACAAAAAATTATGTTTTTGCAAAATATTCTATGTTCTGCTTAATTTTGTGTGGGGTAGAGGAACTAATTATCTTTTTGTGGCTGGGTACTGTGTGTGAATAGCTGCATTTGGATGGGGACATTGGTGTTGGTAGCTGGCTGTGTGGTGGGGGAATTGTGAGAGTTGAGGCCATATACACAATATGGTGTGGCAGTGTTGGAGGGGTTGAGATGGGTTGGTGTTTTGAGGGATGGAACTGGCCATGTTGGTGTGATAGAGGAACTGCAGTCAAAGCTGTGGGAATGAGTAGAATCAGGACCCCATCGAAAATGAGATATACAGTGCAGGGGGTGGTGCTGGATCTAATTGTATATGGGTAGTTATGAATGTTGGTGGAGTGGTTGGGACTGGTCATGTTGGCATGCAGTCTGTGTTCTTTTTGTTGGGGAGGTGGGCTGGCAATATTGGTTCCAGAGTTGACTACTTGGGTGGGGTAGGGGACTGGCAGTGTGTTGGTGCTTGGACTGTCTGCGTGTGGAAGACAGAGTATACTTTGAAATTAGTGTGTGTGGTGGTGTGTGTGTGTGTGTGTGTGTGTGTGTGTGTGTGGTGTGTGTGACAGACAACTGAGTTATATTTTACAGTAACTACCTGAATAAAAATGTACGTACAACACTTTAAAGATTTTGTCATTTGTACTCATTGAAATGTGGCTTTACTCACCTCACTTCAAAAATGAAAAATATGGGTTCATTCTGTCCATATGCATGGATCTCACTATGTTAGGGGAGGCCCAAGCAAGTGTATGGGAAGGTATCTGTCTTAAACCATGTGTGAAAAGTCATGCCCTCTGATTGCATCTATATATTTCTTGCAGATAGGTGCTCACTATTCACCTTATTTATACCGCTGATAAAGAGGTTTCAGTCTTGTTTGTTCCACCTTCTCTTGCAGGCTTCCCGGCCATTATGGATTTGTAGATTTGCATGGGAGTGCACTTGATTTTCAAGGAAGCAAGGTCAGGTAGTGAAATCTTTGGACTGAACCACAGGAGTCTGCCTTGGCGTCTGGTCATTCGGCTTAATTCACGTCTGAGCTGTCACTAACTTAGTCAAGTGTGGCATGGGAATTGAGGGGATGGGAAACTAGAGAGGACTAAAGTAATGCCTTTACACCCGAGGTATGGGGGCTATAGTGCTGTTGCTGCCATCGCAGCTGAGGCATGGGGGCTGTAATGCTCTTGCTGCTTCTGCTACTGTTGAACCCAGGGATGGGGGCTATAGTACTGCTGCTGCCGTCACACCAGAGGCATGGGGGCCATAGTGCTGTTTCTGCTGCTGATGTTGCATCAAAGGAATGGGGGCCATAGTGCTATTGCTGCTGATGATATTGCATCTGAGGCATGGGGGCCATAGTGCCATTTCTGCTCCTGCAGTCATGCCTGAGGCATGGGGGCCATAGTGCTGCTATTGCTGCTACTGTTGCACATGAGTGACTGGGACTGTAGTTCTGTTGCTGCTGCTGCCATCACACTGGAGAGATGGGGGTCATAGTGCTGTTGCTGCTGTTGCACCTGAGGGATGTGAGCCATAGTGCTGTTGCTGCTTCTGCTGTCACACCTGAGGCATGGAGGCCATAGTGCTGCTTCTGCTACTACTGCTGTTGCACCTGCAGCATGGAGGCCATAGTGCTGTTGCTGCTGCTCCTGTCACACCTGAGAGATGGGGGCCATAGTGCTCTTGCTGCTGCTGGTCCTATTGCACCTGAGGCATGTGGGTTGTAGTGCTGTTGCTGCTGCTGCTGCTGCTGTTGCACCCAAGGGATGGGGGCCATAGTGCTACTGCTGCTCCTGCCACCATACCTGAAGGATGGGCTGAGGTCTGCATGATTTCTGAAACTTTCCTTCCAGACTCTCAAATATGACCAAGAATTACTAGCACATAAAATATTTTAATGCTGATCTTTTACTCTTGATACTGTAGTCCAGATTGTGAGCTGCTGAGATCAGTGTGTTTTCTGTAGCTGCTCCTACTGACTCTCATACATGGGCAGGAATTAACAGTGATATTTTGATCCTTAATGTATTACAGTTCTGAAAATGTTTTTAACATCTCCAACTGTAGTTCACTTTTAGTTATTTGGAGTCATCTTCACTAAACATCGCAATGGACACACCACTATGCAAGATGGCAAAAATCACCACCATCACTGCTAAGGACTGTTCATTGCAGTTTAAGTCCAATGGCATATATAAGGATGGAGGAAAGATGTTTTGTCACTTCTGTGATCACCCTTTTGACCACATTAGGTAGAATACAGTGGTGGATACCTGCAACAGTAAAAATCATGGAAAAAACATGAGTCAAAAGAATGAGAACACCAGACAGGTCACCTTGCACACAAGCTTTAATGCTACAACATCTACAATGGCAGCATGGGAGGAAATTGTGCTAGACATGTTGAAATCTTGGTGTGGTGCAAATATACCCATTGAGAAGCTGGATCAGCTCTGCTTGAGATACTGGATGTGGAAGTACATGAGAGGAATTAGAGCACTTCCAAAGGTGGACACTCTCAGACAAAACTACTTACCCCAATTGAATAGGGAAATGGAGGAGGGAATTTGCAAGATGGTGAAAGGGAAGACACTCTCAATAATGTGTGATGAAACAACCGGTGCAGACTCCAGATGCATTCTAAACATATTTTTTGCCATGAAAGATGGAAAATCCATAATAGCAAATACACAGAGCTGACAGCAGTGAACCACTCCACTGTTGTGCAAAATGTCTTAAAGACCTTACAGAAATATGGTGTCAAGATGGACCACGTAGTCACCTTCATGAGTGACAATGCGCGGTACATGCTAAAGTGCTTTAACAATGTATTATGTGGCCTTACCGGTGACCATGTGATCCATGTGGGCTGTTGGGCACATGTTTTATCCTTTGTGGAGGCACATAGATAAACCACTTTGAGCAGGTCAATAAACTTGTGGCACTTATAAAGTATGCATTTCAGCAGTCACCCAAAAGTAAGAAGGAGTACTTGGCATTCCTGGTGGGGAGAGAGACATGGAAAGAACAATATTGCCTCCTGTTCCTATCTTGACTTGTTGGAACACCTGGTTTGAAGCAGTGAAGTACCATTCACTTTATCTTGAGCATCTAAGAGACTTCTTCCAAGAGGAAACCAATGATAGCAACTCCATTTCTTCTTTAAAAAAAACTATCCCAATAGTGGTTTACAGAGCTGTACATTCAAACTGTCTTCATTGCTAAACAGTGCAGTGACCATTTCAGCACAATTGAGATTGTATAAAGCAAGGATAATCCCTTGGCTGTTTCTACATGTGATACACTTTAGAGAATAAAACAGGTTTCAGGCAGGAGTATTAAAAAAGAAAGTATTTGGAGAAGGAACTGATGAGTTCCTGACTAGTCTTAGTCCCTGGGTTATGCAGGAGCAGGTTGCAGTGCTCCAAAAAGCATTTGGAATAGCGTTAAATAAACTGGCAAAGCACATGAACACAAACCCATCCATAGAATTCTTGAAATCTTGCCATATTCTGAACCACTACAACACTCTGAAACTGAGTAGGGACTTCACACACTACTCCAGTGACATTCCTGTATTTGCACTGTACAACCAAATGGCACTGCAAGAGGACTAAGAGATATATTTTATTTATTTATTTGAATCTAGGATTATAAGAACCTTCGAGCTAAGGCTCTTTTACAAAGGTTCCATGTCAGTTGAGGTACAATTCAAACAAGACATTGAATAACAGTATAACAGTGGGTTACAGGCAGTTACATACAGGTTTGTACATTCAATACAGTAGTAAAAATGCCAGAAGCAGGTCTGGTAACAGGGTTGACATGGTATGGAGGACAGACACACTAGTGGGGTACGGCCATAGGCACTTGTCAAATATCAATTAAAGTGCTACAGTGGGGTAGGGAGGGAGGGTGAGAGGAGGGAAGGATGAATGGGTGAATGGGAGAGGGAGTTGAGGGGGGAGAGGGTTAAGTGCTAGGTGGAAAGAGCAAAGAGGAGGGGATAACAATTAGGAAGAACAGTCACAGTAGCTAGATGCAGACAGGATGTGACAGAGACTGAATTTGAATGGATCAAGTTTTGGCACTGAGGTGATGTCAATGTTGAGACCATTGAACCAGCCTGGAACTCTCTGCGCAAATGATCTTTGCCCTTGTGTGGTGTGGAAATGTGGGATATGCCGAAGCTGGGATTCAGAGCCCCTGGTGATGCAAGTAGTCCACGCTGGGCAGAGGAGAGCTTGGACAGCTGGGGGAGCAAGGTCTAGTGTTATTTTCTTTGTCATAAGGCAGGTTTGGTACTTGATCTGGTTTGAAAGTTGAAGCTACCCAGTCTGTGCGTAGAGATAACACGTGTGGGTGAGGTGTTGGATGCTGGTTATGAGATGGCAAGCTTTTTTTAATGCAATGGATATGCGCCTGAGGACAGTGGCAGAGGCAGAGACATAGGTGATCAGGCCGTAGTCAATTATTGAGATTACTGAGCTCTGTACTGCAATCCTTAAGGCATCTGAGGTAAGGCATTGCCTGTGCCTGAATAGTAGGCCAATGCTAGTGCTGGCAGCCTTGGCAATGTTGTCAATGTACATAGCATATGATAGGTTACAATAGATGGTAATACCTAGATATTTAAAGGATTGAACCTATTCAAGGGTTGCACCAAGGCAGTTTTTTATCATGATGGGATTGAGTCTGTGTTTGTTGTGCGGACTGCAGAAGAGCATGGACTTGTTTTTTTTGTAGTTGAGAACCAATTCATGTGTACAAAACCAAGTTTCAATCAAGGTGAAGGCAAGCTGTAGATTCTTTTGAAGGTGACCTGGATTCTTGTGAGTGGAGAGGATGATGGTGTCTTCATCATAGAGGAGGATTTGTGCTGGACACAATTGTGGAAGGTCATTCAGAAAGTGGCTAAAAAGAAGTGGCCCAGGAATGGAGCCTTGAGGAACTCCTAAGTGAACAGGACGTGCATCTGAGAGAACAGCAGCTATTTTCACTCTTTGAGAGCAGTTCTCCAAGTAGCTCTTGAACTAGGTAGTGGACTCAGGTGAGAGCCCAGCAGAATGTAGCTGTGTGATTAATAGATTATGATGTACAGTGTCAAAAGCCTTGATCAGGTCAATGAAGACTGACCTGGTTAGGAAGCTGTTGTCCACCGAACTGTGGATAGCACCAGTGAATTCAAGGAGGGCCGATGCAGTACTGTGACCTGTACAGAAACCATGTTGTTGGGGGCAGAGGATATTGTTTGCCCAGGTATTCCGTTAGCTGTTCAGATACTGTACGTTCAATGGTCTTGGGGGGTGGAAGTATAGAGATAGGCCGGTAGTTCACATGCATATCCTTGTCCCCACTTTTGTGGACCATGGTTACTGTGGCTGATTTCCATCTGATGGGGAACTGGCTGAGGGTGAGGAAGAGGTTGAAAATTTTTGTTAGTGGAAGAAGCACTTCATCAAGGTTGAGGGACACCAGCTTGAGGTCGAGTGAGTCCCCACTAGTTCTCGATTTGGCAATTGCATTAAAGACGTATTTATGGACCTCATGCACCCTGACTTCCTTAAAGTAGAACGGTGGGCAGTTGGAGGGAGGGGCTTATGGACTGGGGGTAGGAGAAGAAGGGTGGTCATCACTGAAGAAGTCCCAAGGGAGAACATTACTGGAGTCAGAGAATGCAGTATTGAAGGTATTTGCAATTGTGGTAGGGTCAAGAGTTATGCTACCATCAATGATCAGCATAGTAGGTGAGGTTTTTGGCTGCTTCCTAGCTACTTGTTTAAAATTGTGCTAGAAGGATTTTCGCTTACCCCAGGTGTTCATAAGGGTATCTCTGTCGTATGCATTTTTCTTCTGGTGGATTGATTTAGTGCAGTCGTTTCATGCCCATTTGTAGTTCTGAATATTGGCTTGATTGCCAGTGGCCCATGTCCAAAGCCAGAGGAGGTCCCATGCTTTCAGATCCTTGAGTAGTTCAGTGGAGAGCAAAGGATTGCAAAGGCCTTTGATTTTATACCTTTTGAAAGGGGCATAAGTGTCACAGGCAGCACTGAAGGAGTTGATGAAAAAAATCTAAGGCTGAGTTGACAACAGAAGCATTGAATATAGGAGACCAGTCAAGCTGTCGGAGGTGGGATTTGAGGTGTTTCAACTGACTTCATGGGAGGACTCTACTATTAATTAATTTAGGGGGGGCTTGCAGAATTTATTCAACAATTCACAGATGACTGGGGAATGGTCACTTAGTGTATCTGGAAGGACAAAAACATACGGGATGCGGGAGGGATGGCTGGACAGTATCCAGTCTAGGAGAGTGCTTGCACCAGTTTTATAATTATGTCTGATAGGGGACACTACCAGCTGTGCCAGGTTGGCTGCTAAGATGGCATCCTTGAGGCCCCCTGTGTCAGCTGCTAGCCAACTGATGTTAAAATCACCCATTGAGATCGACTCCGAGTCAGAGGGTTGGGCACAGATGAGGTCCAAGACTGAGTTGAGGCCTTTACCTTGTTCTTTTGGAGGAATGTAAACAGCAACAACAGTCAGTGCTTTGTTGTGAGCCCCCTGCAGAATTTTAATAGATAGGATATGCGTAGAAGAATGTGAGAGGGGGTAAGGTAAGTGGTGAACCAGGAGTGTGTCTTTGAGATATAAAGCACAGCCTCCCCTTCTTTTTGTACTCCTGTCAAGTCTGAAGACATTGCATCCTGGCAGAGTAATAGCCGTGTCTGGAATTTTGGGTGCTAGCCAGGTTTCAACGATTGCAAGGATATCAGGGTTATGTTGGTTAGTGAATATTTGCAGGGCATCAAGTTTAGGCAGGAGGGTGCAGTTGTTAAGAGATGCAAGCTATATGTTAGAAAGAACATGAGACCTTCTAGACATATTAACGTTGGGCAGTACTGGCTTTCAATGCAACTGCAATTACCAGTACTATCCTGAGCTGCTCTGCAAGCAATTTGAATACCGGTGTCGAGTGCAGATTTGGCGAGATCTTTCTCTGTCTATGGACAGATCCACACAGACCAAAGACAGAATCTGCTGGTAGACAATTTGAAACTGCTATACCAGCTCATGTACAATAAGAAATTGGATTACATTTTTACACATTTCCAACACGTCTGATGCATCATTTTATACATTTTCCTATTTATATGTGTTTTAGTTCAGCAGTTTTCACCATTTTTGTTGTTTGGTTTTTCACTGAATTTAATACGGTTTACACATTTCATGTATTTACATAGGGTTTAATTCACAGTTTTCACTGATTTTGCAGCACTGTTTCCACATTCTTTTGCACTCTTCATTTATTTATTCATAAATTGTAGTTTTTTTTTGTATTTCACTGTATATTTTGTTGCACTGTTTTTGCACATTTTTCATTTAGATATTGTTTTAGTTGTTTGTTCGACTGTTGCACTGTTCTCTACTTTTTTGTATTTGCACTATTTTGCACACTTCATTAACTACTTTTCTTGAAATGTTGTACTTGATTTTTTATTGACTTAATTTACATTTCCTTTGCTGAAGTTTGCTAAGAAAGGCAGCATGGGGTGAGAACTCAGTCTGCACTGTTTTGTGGCTATTAACAATCTCCAGGGCTCACACCACAATATTTATTCATACATGTGTCCTACAGCCAGCTTTTAAGTGGGGAAAGCATTTAGAAGAGCACTGGAAAGAGTGGCACCGCAGAAACCCACAATATTGCATCCAGAGGATGCCAAATTGATTATGATTCGGAAATCTGACTCGATTTGGAATCAGGTAGTTGAAACACTTCCTCCATCCTGCACTGGTAGTACACTGTATACCACCTACTACAGCTGTGCACCACCGGCACATGCTATGTCACGGTGCCCATCCCCCCAATTAAAGAAACCCCTATTAGCCCCACATCCCTCTTCTTTCCCCATAGTACCCAAAGTAGTGACCAAGAAGGTCAACAGTGGGTCTCCCAGCAGAGTGATTTGTGCTCTTCTTCATTTCAATAAGTATGAAATGATGTCCTCCTAAAGTAGCAACATCTGCTTGGCTGACTGAGGATGTCATTTCATACACACATGAGACAGAATGAGAAGGGACCTGCAGAAACTTGAAGAATGGTCAAGGGTTTGGCAGTTGAAATTCAATGCAAAGAAGTGCAAGATAATGCATATGGGGCACAAAACCCTGGCACAATATATCAGTTGGGGGTGAGGATATAGCATGCACCAAGCAGGAAGGGATCTTGGGTTGTCATCTCTGATGACCTCAAGGTAGGAAACAGTGTGACAAGGCATCAGGTAAAGCAAATAGGATGCTGGGATGTATAGGCAGGGCATCACCAGCAGAAAAGGGAGGTCATAATTCCGCTATACAAGACACTAGTGAGGCCCCACCTGGAGTACAGTGTACAGTTCTGGAGACCATACCTATGTAAGGACATAGACAGGGTAGAGAAGATTCAGAGGAGGGCAACAAAGATGGTGCATGGGTTGCATCACAAGTCCTATGAAGACAGGTTGAAGGAACTGAACATGTACTCCCTGGAGGAGAGAGGAGGAGAGGGATATGATAGAGACATACAAGTATCTTACAGGGAGGAACAGGGTGCAGGAAAACACTATTTTTAAGCAAAAAGATGTTTCAGGACTAGAGGGCATGGGATGAAGTTGGAGGGAGGATGATTCAGAGGAAACATGAGAAGAATTTCTTCACAGAACGGGTGGTGGACAAGTGGAACACCCTGCCAGAGGAAGTGGTGGGGGCTGAAACAATCACGGGATTTAAGAATGCATGGGATAGACATAAAGGAATTCTAGAGGTCAGGGGTAAGGGGAAATAGACTTCTAGGAAAACAAACTGAACTTACAAGCTCAAATGGGCAGACTAGGTGGGCCATAGGCCCTTATCTGCCGACACTGTCTATGTATCTATGTATCTATGTATGAGGATGAGACAATAATTTGAGGTAGCTGGTGATGGGGGGAGAGTTAGTGGCAAGCTATTTTGCCATGACAAGGCCCTCCCCCTGTTGACACAGGTTAAAATAATAATAAATATAAACCAAGTACTTTTTTTCGAGGTGGATCCCAGTTAGCTATCCTAGCTGGTGGGGGAGCTGGCCATTTTGGTGGGTTTATAGAGCTGTAATCTCACTGTGCAAGTCTAGTGTGCACTCATGAGTAAGTGGGTGGGTACACACATAAGGCTGATCTGCTCATGTGTTGGCGTGGGGTTAGAAGAAACAGGTACAAGTGTGCTGCAGAGGGGAGTTGGGCACTTGCGTGGTGGAGTTAGTGTGCTTGTGTGTGTGTGTGTGTGTGTGTGTGTGTGTGTGGTAAGAAGGATGGCCATTATGAGACAGACTGTATGTCTGTGGGGAACAGGCCATTTTGGTGGTAGGAAGGTAGGTGTGTACTGGATGCTAGCCATATTGTTGTGAGGACACAGGTGTGAGTGTTATTGGAACCTGGCTGTGTTGGTGACTCAAACTGGTGGTGAAAAGGTTAATTTGCATCTGAGCTCTGACATGAAAGCTAAGAGGCTCCCTCCTCATGGAGACCAAGAATGTAGGCAACTTACTGTGGGTGGAGATGCTATTTGCCATGTGGTGGGTGGTGGTGTATTAGTTGCAGAATATTTGAGTAGCATACACCAGTAGTACAATTAAGAAATGTGGCTGATAAGTTGTGAGTGACTTTTTTTTATTATTATTATTTATTTATTTATTTAAGTCTAGGGTTACAAGAACCTTTGAGCCAAGGCTCTTTTACAAAGGTTTCACGTCAGTTAAAGTACAGTAAAAGACAAGACAATTGGAACAATGGGGAAGATCAAGTGGGTTCAAGTAATTTCCAAGCAGTTGTATACATACAATTTAGGTGGCACAATTTTGAAGTCTTTGTATACATACAATTTAGGTGATACTAAGTGCCAGAGGGAAAGTCAGGGTATAAGGTGCTATGAGGCTCTATAGGGACAACATTAGTAGGCACAGCCAGAGGCATTTGTTAGATAACAGGAGAGTGCATGAGGGGATGGGGGGAAGAGGGGAAGAGGTGGAGAGGGAATGAGGGAGAGGGGTGTTGGAGGAGGTGATGGGGGGTATTAAGTGCTGGGTTGAAGTGAGCAGATTAGGATAGACAGTCACAGGTGCTAGAGGCAGAGAGGAGCAGACGGAGGTTGGATTTGAAAGGACCTAGCCTAGGTAGCGAGGAGATGTCTTTGTCAAGCCAATTTAACCAGCTAGGTGCTCTGTGAGGTGCAGCAATGATGGATGTGCAGAAGTTGAGATTCAAAGCCCCTTGTGGGGCATGGATTCCATGTCATCCAGAGGAGAGCTTGGACACCTGGGGGTGCAAGACCAATAGTTATTTTTTTCGCCATTAGGCAGGTCTGGTACCTGATCCAGTTAGAAAGTTGAAGCCTTCCGGTTTGAGCGTATAGGTCACAGGTGTGGGTGAGATGGGGGGGATCCAGTGGTGGGCCTACAGGCTTTGTTTAATGCCAAGGATACCCACTTAAGGGCGATGACAGAGGCGGAGCTGTAAATGATCAAGCCATAGTCAATTAGTGATACCACCGAGCTCTGAACTGCAAACCTTAAGGCATCTGCGGTGAGTTATTGCCTGTGCCTGAAAAGAAGGCCGATATGCATACTTGCAGCTTTAGCAACATTATCTATGTGTGAGCCATATGAGAGGTTGCTGTCTAATGTGACTCCAAGATATGTAAATGATGGAACCTGTTCGAGGGTAGTGCCAAGGCAATTGATAATTGAGAGGAGTTGGGACCTGTGTTTGTTGTGTGAGCTGCAGAAAAGCATTGACTTGTTTTTTTTTTATAGTTGAGGACCAATTTATGCTGACTAAACCAGTTTTCAATTGCAGTGAAACTAAGCTGTAGATTTAGAAGGAGGTGGGGGTCCTTGTGGGTGGTGTGGATAATGGTTTCGTCTGCATAGAGAAGGATTTGTTCTGGAGAGGATTGCGGAAGACTATTCAGGAAGATACTGAAAAGGAGTGGCCCGAGAATGGAGCCTTGGGGGACTCCTAAGCATACGGGTCTTGCAGCAGAGTGGACGTCAGCTATTTTCACTCTTTGGGAACAGTTTTCCAGGTAGCTCTTGAACCACGTTGTAGAATCATGAGAGAACCCAACGATTTGCAACTGAGTGATTAATAGGTGGTGATGGACGATGTCAAATGCCTTGGTCAGATCTATGAAGACCAACCCAGTGAGAAGACAATTGTCCAGGGAGTTGAGGATAGCACCAGTGAATTTGAGGAGAGCAGATGTAGTACTGTGACCTTTTCTGAAGCAGTGCTGTTGTGGGCAGAGGATGTTGTGTTTGTCCAGGTATTCCATGAGCTGGTCAGCTACTATGCATTCGACAGCCTTAGAGAGAGGGAGAAGTATGGAGATGGGATGATAGTTCGCATGGAGGGCCCTGTCCCCACTCTTGCGAACCGGGTTGAGCATGCTATTTCTGGATTTGTTTCACCTTTGGGAGATGTGAGTCTCTCCATTAACAGGCTTCCCACTAATCACTGTAGACTGTTTTTTGGGGGAGATGTACTTTATTTTTAAACAAGCAAATTGAGGCAGTTAGATGTTAGGACAAAAGTGAAGCAGTCCACTTTGGTGTCTGGTGGTTCAGCTTAATTTACATCTCAGCTCTGATAAACTAAGAGACCCAGAAATGTATTACTTGGGCAAGAGGGGTAAGGCTTGGCATCAAGGGATGGGGGTGATGCTGTCACATCTGAGAGATTAGGACTGTAGTGCTTCTGCCACCATTACACTTGAGGGATAGGGGTCATGGCACAGCTGCTGCTGCTGCTGTCATCACACCTGAGTGATGGGGTCTGTCATGCTGCTGCTGCCATCATACCGAGGGATGGGTATCACAGTACTGCTGCCCCCATTGCACCTGAGAGATGCGGGCCATGGTACTGCTGCTGTCACACCTGAAATGGGGGGCTAGTGCTGCTGCCTTCATATTTGAGGGATGGGGGCTGTAGTGCTGCTGCCATCACACCTGAGGGATAGAGGTCATAGTACTGCTGCCCCAATTGCACCTGAAGGATGAGGCCATAGTGTTGCTGCTGTCACATCTGAAATGGGGAGCTAGTGCTGCTGCCATCATACCTGAGGGATGGGGGTTGTAGTGCTGTTGCTGCCATCACACCTGAGGGATGTGGGTCACAGTATGGGCCATTGCACTTGAGGGGTGGGGGGCCATAGTGCTGCAGCTGTCATGACTAAAATGAGGAGGAGGGGTAGTGCTGCTGCCATCATACCTGAGGGATGGGGTCTGTAGTGCTTCTGCCATCATCACATCTTGTAGCTATTAAAATAACTTAATAGGTAACATAGAAACATAGAGGTTGACGGCAGATAAGGACCACAAGGCCCATCCAGTCTGCCCATTTTTTCTACGTTATGAATGTGCCACACACCCTTTACACTGTCAATGACCTATCTATCTATATCCGTCTGTATTGCTCCCTTATGCCTAGCCCATGCCTGTTTGAAGACCTGCACTGTATTCATAGCCACCACTTCCTGAGGTAGGCCATTCCATGCATCCACCACTATTTCTGTGAAAAATAATTTCCTCACATTCCCCCTTAATCGGCCTCCCTCTGTTCTCATGCTGTGTCCTCTTGTCCTTCTATTTTTCTTATATTTAAACATGTTAGACTCTTTCATCTTGTTAATGCCCTTAAGATGTTTGAATGTTTCAATCATATCACCTCTTTCACTCCTTTGCTCAAGGGTATACATATTGAGCTCTGTTAATCTGTCCTCATATGTCTTCTGATGCAGTCCCTGCACCATTTTGGTTGCCCTTTTCTGGACTGCCTCAATTTGGTTAATGTCCTTGTGAAGGTGTGGCCTCCAGTACTGCATGCAGTACTCTCAGATGGGAACCTAACCAGTGTCTTGTAAAGAGGGATTATTACCTCCTCTTACAACTTGTGATCACTTACTAATACACCCTAACATCCTCTAGCCTTACCTACTGCTTTAGAGGTCTGCTTGGATGATTTCAGGTCATCGGTGATGATGATGCCCAAGTCTCTTTCTTCCTTTGTGACTGCCAGCAACTCCCCTCCCAGCCTATAGGTGGCTTCAGGGCTTCTCTTCCCTATGTGCATGATCTTGCACTTCTTTGCATTAAATCCCAGTTGCCACTCTTCTGACCATTTTGCTAGTTTATCCAGATCTCTTCAGGTAGTACTTGCACTTCACTCCCCTAACCTCAAGTAGGATATTTTAAATCATTTTTTTCCCCTCATATCTAGTAGCCCCCACCCCCCCACCTTGTCATGTAGTATTGCCCACTCCATTCCCCCCAACCCTGACCGGAGCAGGCCCACCTGGAGTACTGTGTCCAGTTCTGGAGACCACATCTCAGGAATGCAGTAGACAGGGTGGAGGCTGTTCAAAAGAGGTCAACTAAAATAATGCCGGGGCTGTATTACAATCTGTATAAGGAGAAGATAAAGGACCTGAGTTTGTACATGAATACATCTACAATAGTAGAGGTCAAAATTGCTAAAATGCACACTAGCAGAGTAAAACATTGTTAAATAAAGTTCACAAAACAAAACACCAGTAAAAATGGATTTTGGCTTTGCAAACACCAGTGACAATGCCAGAACTGCAGAACTGAATTTGCCCTTTCTCAATCATAATAAACAAGTGACCCTGGCATGCCGGTGAATTTCTGCATACAAACAAGTGCTCATTCATTAAGCTGAGTCAGGTGAACTGCCAGCCATGAAGGTGAGTGGAGGGATGTACTGGTGGCCTGCTCCAGTTGGGGTTGGGGAGTGGAGTGGGAGTACTACATGACAAGGTGAATGGGGAAACTACTAGATATCAGGGGAAAAATATTTAAAATATCCCACTTGGGGTTCGGGAGTGAGGTGTGAGTACTACCTGACAGGGTGGGGAGGTGAGGGGCCACTAGACACCAGGGAAAATATATATACAGTATTTTTTTAAGTATCCGACTTGAGGTTGGGGGGAGTGGGGTTGGGGGTACTACCCGACAGAGTGGGGGGATGGAGGGCCACTAGACTCCAGGGAAAATAATTTATTTTTTTAAAAGGATCTGAGTTGGGGTTGGTGGGTGTGGGGGTGGTGGTACTACCTGATAGGGTAGGGGGTGGGGGGCTACTAGACACCAGGGGAAACCAAATACAAGTTTTTTTACACATCCCAAAGTAACACGAAGTACTCACATAAATGGGAACTTTGCATTATTTCTGGATGCGTATTTATTCATTTTGCTACCCGTAGTATGATCCAAAGTTTGGGTTATACGCAAAATACTATGGGTAGCGAATTTAATGCACTTTGCCCACCACTACATAGGAGACTCATAAGGAAACTGGGCAGCTGAGGGGTAGGTCCAAAGGAAATAAACTGGGTAAGAAATTGGTTGATTGATTGGCAAAAAAGGGTGGTGGTAAACGGAGTTCCCTCTGAGGAAGGAAGAGTGATCAGCATGGTGCCTCTGGGCTCAGTCCTGGGATCAGTCCTCTTTAATGTCTTTATAAGTGGCACTGCAGACTGAACTGAAAAGAAGGTATGCCTCTTTTCAGATGACATTGAAATCAGCAATCGTGTAGACACTCCAGAGGGGGTGGAGAGAATGAGCAGAAACCTGAGAAAACTTGAGGAGTGAGCAAGGTGATGGCAGCTGGGTTTCAGTGTGAAAAAGTGTAAAATCATGCACCTGGGGCACAGAAATTCAGAGGCAGAATACAAAATGGAAGAATAGGTATTGATAGTAATAAACAAGAAAAGGACCTAGAGATAATCATATCTGATGACCTCAAGGTGGTGACACAGTGCAACAAGGATATGGGCAGGGCCAGTGGGATTCTGGGGTGCATAGGGAGGGGTATCACCAGCAGAAGGAGGGATGTGGTGTTACCACTGCATAGATCATTAGTGAGAACCCACCTGGAGTACTGTGTCCAGTTCTGGAGACCACATCTCAGGAATGCAGTTGACAGGGTGGAGGCTGTTCAAAGGAGGTCAACTAAAATGATGCCGGGGCTGTATTACAATCTGTATAAGGAGAATATAAAGGACCTGAGTTTGTACACCCTGGAAGACAGAAGGTGAAGGTCATATCTCATGGGGTTAAATAAGGTACCAGAAGAGAGCATTTCACAGAGGAAAAGCTGTACAAAAACATGGGAACATGCAATTAAGCTGGAAGGGGGAAATTTGGAAGAGATTTGAGGAAGTATGTCTTCACTGAGGAGTGGTAGATGCCTGGAGCAGTCTTTCGGTGGTGGTGGTGAGGCCAAAAACAGTGGTGAGCTTCACGCACGCATGGGATAGGCACAAGGGAATATTAATTGGGAAGCATGTGGGGAGCTGGAGATCAAGTAGGTCCTGCAGTGACAGGATTGGATAGGCAGGAAAAAATGGGCAGACAGTGTGGGCTAAGCGGTCCTTATCTGCCATCAAATTCTATGTTTCTATGTAACACATGTAACCCCCTTGTTATCCGGGGTTACTAGAATCCCAGTCAGACCTAGTGGTAGGCAGGGAAGGTAGTTTGTGAAACTCCAGTTAAATGGATTTCACACTGTCTCACTCTGTTCTCAGTCTCAGCTGAGACTGAGGGATGACATCACCAATAGAACTATCCCAGCTGCATGAGCCACATTGGAATCTGCAGCAAAGGGAGTTGGTTAGAACGTTGGGAAGTTTTGAAGTCAGTCTTCAGTCAGTCTTCAGTGAGTGAGTGTGCAGTAGGGAGCTTGCTGAGAAAGCAGCTTAGTGAAGGCTCTAGGAGCCTCAGCCCTGACAGAGGGCTACTTTTAGTTTAATAGGGTGTGTGTCTCCACCTTAAAGAGAGACACAGAAGATAACTGAAGTGGTGGAGACCGCTGTTTTCGGTTCTCAGTGCCCCCTCCCTTCGGGGGGGCAGGAAAGGGTTCCCTGCAGATTCCTGGGGCAACCCCCTAATTCTGCTTGTGAAGGAAAAGCTGCCTATGTGTTTCCAGAGTTTATTTGGGAGAACAAGAAGATTTGTGAGTCACCTGTGGGGCACCTGCAACGTGAAAGTGAGTGTCTGCTCTTGCTAAAAGGGCCTATGTTTTTCACCCTGGGACTTGTGTGACAATGTGGGGATTGAACTACTAAATATTGGGAAGCCTAGAGTAATGGGCTAAGCAAATTACAAGTAGGTTCAAGTCCAGAGCTTGTTCGGATGCAAATGATATGTAGAGGAGATGTGACAGACATCTACCCAGAATCTACATTTGAAAGCTCAGTAAAGGAATTGTTCATTTTCCAGAGAAATGGCCGGGTATGGGCTGTGGGAGCTGGAGGTGGGTGGCCCCCCATCTTTAGTGACCAGGTTCACCTCTACGGATTTCTTCTGTGGATTTCTACTTTACCTCAGGCACTTGGCCAGTGATGAGGGAAGTACCCAGACATGGGATTGTAAGGAAAATTCTCTCTAGGGTCGAAGACTCTAGTGTGGTTTGAGGGAGCCACAACAGGATAATTGGTTCATTCCTCAAATGGACCGCAGATCAAGTAGCCTCATGAGGCCAGGCCAGTGGGGAAAACCAAGTAGTGTACAAAGTCGGGCTGTGTACCCAAAGCTGCGTGCAAGTCCGGGCTGTGTGCCTGGTGGGTTTAGAGCCTGAGGGCTGGAAACAGTGATAAAGTGTTCTGTAGTCTCTAATCTGCATTACCAGGAAATGTAGCCCCGTGGGGATCCATCTATGCTTTGTTTGTTCAGCTTGGATGTGACTAAAAGCCACACTGAAGAATCCCATTCCTGGTTCTGGACATTACAGTTATTGCTTCCTGTGTTCGGATTTACTTGGGTGCCCCTGTTCAGAGTAGACAAACCTAGGTCCCCTGTGCCAAGTAACCTCATCCTCCCTGAACCCAGTCCCAACCAGGTACTGCTCTCAGCTTCAACAGCATGCTACCTGTCATTTGGCAAAAAGGCAGGGGTGAGGGGTTACAAAAATGGAGGCACCACTTTGTATTTTGTTCTGGGAGGAAGGTGCTTCGGCAAGGGGGCTAGCGTTTTGGCTATCTGGCAGTGGGTAGCCCAAAAAAACTGAAGCCATTTCCCTAGTGTTGCTGTGTGCTGTGGATCTTGTGCTGCTGTTTAAAATTGCCAACTGTTTACCAAGGAGCAGTAAAGCCAAAGAGTGTGCCCTTGTCCTGCATCAAAATTGTTTACAATGTTTTTGCCTGCTTTTGAAATGAACTGTTGTAAAGAAAAGTGTGGAAGACTAGGGGTAGCAACTGGAAAATTGTGCCCTGGACGTTGGAAATGCTTTTAAAATAAACTGTGGTAAAGAAAAGTATGGAAGACTAGGGGTAGCAACAGGAAAATTGTGCCCTGGACATTGGAAATGCTTTCTGAATGTATGAGAGACTTGCAGGTTTAATGGCTATGTTAAATGGCTGAAATGGGCTCCTGCCATGGAGTCAGTTGGTTAGGAAAAAAAGTTGCATTCTACAGTTTAAATTTGCCTGCTCGATGATCGTCGTGAGGAGAAGAGCCCTCGTGAGGAAGAAGAGGCTCGTTTGCATGGTGTCGTGTGATTGGTCAGGCTGAGATCAGTCCCGCCCCTCAGCCAGCTCTACAGTGACTGCCCCAGCATTCGAGAGGGAGTGTGAGTGGAGTGCATGTACTGGCTAGTGGAAGAGCATCGCGGAGTGTTAAAATCACTGTAAGACCCTGTAAAAATAGACTATCTAGTTTAAAATCGGGCTCAACATGCTAATCGATCGTCGGAATTGCAAAAGTGGTGGTTGAAAAGACGATCGGTAGGTCTGCCTACCCATTTCTGTTCTGAGGCCTCCAAGAACTGGCTGCAGGCCGTTTCTCCACATCGCAGCAAACTGCTACTGATAACAGTAAGTAACAACCTTAAAACTGCTCAAACAGTGATTTTCAGCCCTATACCATATAAATGTGTGTGCAGCAGTGTAGTCGCTTTGCAAGTAATGACTGTGTAAAGTCCTACCAGCAAGTGCAAGTCTGTTAAGCCATTGACTGTGTGCATAGTAATGAATTCAGCCTCAGTTTAAAGTTTGAAGCCAGAGAGAGACTGTGAGTTGTAGCCAAATGTGCAGCACTAGTTATACAGGCAATCTTGTGCTAAAAACCTGAAGCTTTAAGGGACTGTGAGTCAAATAAATGGTACCAGCATGTAAAAAGTCTGTGGAAAATCCTGTAAATGTGTTTAAAGCAAGAATAGAGCAAGTTGTGCAGTTTGAGCAAAAGTTATCAGTAGTTTGTGTAAATCGGATGCGCAGTGGCTTGACCCAGATTCTGAATGTTGATGCACAGGAGTGCTGCCGCCGCCATTACAGGGTGGGGTAGTAAAGTAAACACAGCAGCAAAGGAGCCATTTTACAACTAAAGAGTATGTTCAATAAAGTGGGACTTTCAATTACAGTGAACTTTTGTTTGTTTTTCTGCAGTTATGGCCTCAGGACCAGCTCGTTACCTGGATCATGCCCGGGTTGCAGTAACAGCAGCAGTAAATAGACTGATGGATATTGAAAAGTGGTGCTATGGAGGACAACTGCCTCCTCATGTGGTGGTTCCTGGTTATCCAGTGCATGTATATCAAATATGCTTGATAGCTGGAAGGGACATCTTCATGATTCCTCGCTGTGCTGGATGCCTAGAAAAATATGGCTTTTATAAAGCGCCTCGAATCCGTTTGGCTCCCACATGGACAAAGGTTCAGGAATCTGCAGTTGGCAGCACACAGCACCAGGCGGAGCCTGTGGAGGAAGGCCCCTCGGGGGGGGTGTGGCACAAAGCTAGAGGGTGCAGAGTTACAGACAGAACCAGAAGTTGAAGTTTCAGATGCTGGATCCCAGAAGGAAAGTTCTGATAAAGCATCAATAGACCCCTGGAAGGGGGGGCCTAACCCAAGTCTCTTAGGTGAAGATGAGATGCGGGAGGCCTTGGAGTGGGAGGTGTCGACCTCCACGCCTAGTAATGAGTGGATAGTCTCAGGAGTGAGAACGACTGCTCACTCCTGGGCTCAGATCCTCAGTGAAGAGGAAGATGAGGGGGAACCTATGTTGCCTTGTGAAAAAGGAATGGGTACACAGCCTCAAGATCTTGCCTGGGAGGAATCTATGGAAGAAAGTGGTGATGCCACTGCCCTGGCTTCGCAAGAGGAAGAAGTCAGGGATCCGTTTCTAATTTCTTTAAGGATGAGAAGCTGGTAGAACCAGGACTGGCCACCCCCAAAGCAGGCCAGCAGTCTGAGATTGACCAAAGCAAGTAAAGAGGAGAGACTGGTTCGTAGGAAGGCAAATGAGATCTATGGTATCACCTTTCCTACCTTTCCTTGGAAAGTCTGGGAGAAGATTGAGAACTGCAGGAAATCCTGGCTCTGGGATGAAGCAATGAAAAGTGTGCATCCGGGGCCAACAAGCATGTGAAAAACAGACTGTTTCACGAGAAGTATACCCAGTGGAAGAGAGGCAGGACACTGTTTATAGACAGAGTGAAAATAGTGGACAAAGAGGGACATGAACTCTCCCACTGTGTGAATTATGTGTGCCCAGATGGGGTAATAATTCAAGCTCCTGACCCCCTGTACTATTGGCCTCAGTGCAAGGACCTCCCAGCAAATGTGCCCATGCCTACTAAATGGACAGCCGAACAGTGGTAGTCAATACTGCCACACCAGACTGTGAAGTGCCTTTATTGATCCACCAATATGGACATCCAGGACTCAGGTGCCCCACATGCATCAGTTCTACAGTGTACTGGCCTTTCCAGAATCCATCGACTGGCCCACCAGATGACTTCAGATCCAGAGAGGACACCAGCCCAGCTGTGTCCTGTTCATTCCCTGGTAATCGGATGACGTCAGACCAGCTGTTTTCTTTTGTTCCTGTTCTAAGGTTCCATCTCCAGAGATGACATCAACCAGCAGTTCCCAGATGTGCCCTCCTGTGGTTCCCGGAAGATGTCCCCAGCTTATCGGAAGAAATGCTGCCAGGGAGAGTCTTCGTCAGAGGTGCAGGTCGGTCCCAAAATTTCCATTCTACAAGTGGCTGGTAAGTCCGAACTTTTCTATCTTTATGACATTGCAGTACACACCCTACACTAGCAGACTTCAAAATGTGTGAACTGTCCTCAAAGACTCTCCCTTGGGACTTTGGCCTATTAGAACTGTGCTTCACCAGGCTCCGGCCCAGGAGAGACTCTTTATTGGACTAGCCTTTGGGCATTGTGGTCACTAGTTGGGACTTTTAGGGCACTCCATCCCCCCAAATGTGTATTGTAAATAATGTCATTGTTTTCTAATGTAAATACTGTTTTTCTACCTTTTTCTAAAAAAAAAATCTTTTGGGGATTGTTCAGTGTTTTGATGGTAGGGGTCTAGGTAGACAGAATATGCAGATTAGGAGCGTGTGTTGTCTTTATTTTTCTTACAGGTGTTCCTGGGAAGACAGAAGAGAAGACAAGAAGAGGAGGAGGGGCTCATCGGAGTTCCTCATTAGTACTTTAGTGTGTAGAAATTTAAAGTACTGTGGTGTTGTTATGCTTGATGTTACTGTATTAACCCTTTCCTTCCACAGGTGTGATTGTGGGGGGTAGGGAGGAGACAGTAAAATGGTATAAAATGTGGTATTTTAATGGTGTGTGGTTGCAGGTTGCCCAAGGTCGGGGAGGTCCCAGGGCTGTTTTTGTTTTGGGGGTATTAGGTTAAAGGCAGATAGGTTTTCCTTAGAGGGTTAGAGGGGATAGACAGGCTGTGGTCCTGAATGGCCATTGGGACCACAGTACTGATCTATCTGGGCTATGCTCTGCATGGTTCTACCAGAGCCACTAGGCGGCCATAGTAAGTGGATAGTGTAGAGGCTGACATGTCAGCTAAAGGCCTCTAGGCCCTTAGTGTTGCCTGCCTGTGCTTGCACATGGTAGGAGGGGGCCTGATCACCCCCCTCCGCAGGTAGCACATAGGGTGGGAGACCAGGCCAGGTAAATAATGACTGCGGACAGTCATTTTCCTGGTCAAGGGTGAGTGTAACCCCCTTGTTACCCGGGGTTACTAGAATCCCAGTCAGACCTAGTGGTAGGCAGGGAAGGCAGCTTGTGAAACTCCAATTAAATGAGTTTCACACTGTCTCACTCTGTTCTCAGTCTCAGCTGAGACTGAGGGATGACATCACCGATAGAACTATCGCAGCTGCATGAGCCACATTGGAATCTGCAGCAAAGGGAGTTGGTTAGAACGCTGTGAAGTTTGAAGTCAGTCTTCAGTGAGTGAGTGTGCAGTAGGGAGCTTGCTGAGAAAGCAGCTCAGTGAAGGCTCTAGGAGCCTCAGCCCTGACAGAGGGCTACTTTTAGTTTAATAGGGTGTGTGTCTCCACCTTAAAGAGAGACACAGAAGATAACTGAAGTGGTGGAGACTGCTGTTTTCGAGTCTCAGTGCCCCTCCTTTGGGGGGGCAGGAAAGGGTTCCCTGCAGATTCCTGGGGCAACCCCCTAATTCTGCTTGTGAAGGAAAAACTGCCTATGTGTTTCCAGAGTTTATTTGGGAGAACAAGAAGATTTGTGAGTCACCTGTGGGGCACCTGCAACATGAGGGTGAGTGTCTGCTCTTGCTAAAAGGGCCTATGTTTTTCACCCTGGGACTTGTGTGACAATGTGGGGATTGAACTACTAAATATTGGGAAGCATAGAGTAATGGGCTAAGCAAATTACAAGTAGGTTCAAGTCCAGAGCTTGTTGGGATGCAAATGATATGTAGAGGAGATGTGACAGACATCTACCCAGAATCTACATTTGAAAGTTCAGTAAAGGAATTGTTCATTTTCCAGAGAAATGGCTGGGTATGGGCTGTGGGAGCTGGAGGTGGGTGGCCCCCCATCTTTAGTGACCAGGTCCATCTCTACAGATTTCTTCTGTGGATTTCTACTTTACCTCAGGCACTTGGCCAGTGATGAGGGAAGTACCCGGACATGGGATTGTAAGGAAAATTCTCTCTAGGAGTCAAAGACTCTAGTGTGGTTTGGGGAGCCACAACAGAATAATTGGTTCATTCCTCAAATGGACCACAGATCAAGTGGCCCGCGGGGGAGCCGGGCCAGTGGGGAAAACCCAAGTAGTGTACAAGTCAGGCTGTGTACCCAAAGCTGCATGCAAGTCCGGGCTGTGTGCCTGGTGGGTTTAGAGCCTGAGGGCTGGAAACAGTGATAAAATGTTCTGTAGTCTCTAATCTGCATTACCAGGAAATGTCACCCCATGGGGGTCCGTCTATGCTTTGTTTGTTCAGCTTGGATGTGAATAAAAGCCACACTGAAGAATCCCATTCCTGGTTCTGGACATTACAGTTATTGCTTCCTGCGTTTGGATTTACTTGGGTGCCCCTGTTCAGAGTAGCCAAACCAGGTCCCCTGTGCCGAGTAACCTCATCCTCCCCGAACCCAGTCCCCACCAGGTACTTCTGTCAACTTCAACAGCATGCCACCTGTCATTTTGGCAAAAAGGCAGGGGTGTGAGGGGTTACACAGATGTTTCGCAAATCCTGTCCAAAATGTGTTTTCATACCTGTGGTGAAAAATCACATTTTGACCAATATTTTATAAGTGACACTTGTCATGTTCAGAAGGGTGGGGCAAAAAATACAATATTGATAATTTGGGGTCAAAATGTCCTAAAAAAAGTCTTGAAGAAACATTCTAAGCAGAGACAGCCATTGGCTCAGCAGGTAGTGTATTGTGTTTCTGTGCCAGTGACTTGAGTTTGGAGATGAGATCAAAGAGTTGGCAGAGCAGCATGAGGATGAGGGCCAGACCTGTCATGCACCACCACTTCTATCCTGGGATGGGACTGTGCAGTGTATTGCTGCACTGATGACACCTTTTGGTAGTCCAGGGAACCTTCCCTCATGAGGGGTTGAGGTGCATGTCATGCCACATACTGCGTCAAGAAAAGTTAGTTGACAGGAAAAAATGGGACTTGAAATATCTCCACTATTCTGTATATTCCTGCATTAATGAGGATACAATTCTACTATGACAAAAAGAAGGAAAAGTCATTTGCAAACATTAGGGTTGTAGAACACAAAGCACACAACAAAGGGAAATGAAAAACATTAAGGTTTGGGGTCTCAGAGGTTTGGTGAATTGGTGGTGGGATGTTCCTTGGGGATTTCAACCTTAATGGCCACCCCTTTACCTGATCATGTTAGGTCACACAGGATCTCTTGAAGAAAGCTATAACTGATTCCTTTGGCAGCATGTGGCAAGTTATACTTCTGTACCTCCAAAGAGCATATCACTATGAGAGATAGGATTAGAGATGTCACTTCTGCTTCAGGCAGAAGGCTGCAAACTGGGGGTCGGTGGTTTGCATTAGGGAACACCCCACCACTGATTTGCCAAAATTAATGTCTGCATTAACGTAGTTTTATGCAAGGAATAAGGATTAGATAGATAGATAGATAGATAGATAGATAGATAGATAGATAGATAGATAGGTAGGTATTATAGGAACACAGTAGATAGTGTCGGTGCCAGGCTTCACAGATCTTCAATATCTTTTTATCCCAACTCTTGAACAAGACAGGTGACATTTTTTAAATCCACCAAAGCATGTGTTTTTCTCCAAAATCATCTTTTGAAGATGATTTAAAAATGGCATGTCTTGAAGAAAAAATACTATGCTGAAAATCTTGAAAAACAACAAAGTTTTGAAGAAATGTTGACATTTTCAATATATACTCATAAGTTTGAGAGTTGCTGTATATGTGATCCTCCTCATTCTGATTCTTGGAAATTTCACTTCTAAAACTCATTTTATTTTGTCAGCTACACTACTTAGGCCCAAAAAGTACACAGCAAATACAAGCAAAAAACATGAGTGACATTGGCCAAGTTTGTTTGGTTTGTGTTTGGTCTGATGTAAAGTAAAGAATGAAAAAAAAGTATTTTTGTGATATAAAATGGAAAACATTCTCTAACTTAAAATCTGAAAGTTTCCGGTTCATCACAAGTCAGTCAAAATTAAGAACAGGCCCTTTCATTGGTTTTGCCACGAAGAAAACACCAAAGTGAAAAGTTTTGTTTTGATGCCATGGAATACATGCATGCACAAAGATAAAGTTTAAAACATATGGAAACATGAACACACTTTGGTTGCTAACGAGTGTAGCTTGTAGCACCTCTTGCAGTCATGCATAGTAGTGTTTTAGACCACTGTTTACCAACTTAGGGAGCTGGTTTATTCCACTGAGGTGTCATACAGATGAGGCACACTGATGAGTCCTGGTAGGGTGAAACACATGTCTGTGTCTTCTGTTGGCACCCTTTGCAAACTGTTTGAGAGGCCTTTCGGCACCATGTATTTCTGCTTAAAGTTGAACCAGCATAATATTTTGTGGTGATCTGCATATTCAACCCATGATGTTTTGCATTATGGGAGTATGTGTGATTTTGTATTTCTTTGAAACTTGGCTTCCCAGCCAGTGCCCTTGGGGTAACCCTTGCCTCAGTGATTGCATACTAAGGTTCTTTGTGTTTTGGCTTGTTTTTGGTTTTTTATTGGGCTCACGACAACCCAACCCAGATACACCAACTTAGGGAGCTGGTTCATTTCACTGGGGTGTCATACAGATGAGGCACACTGCTGAGTCCTGGTAGGATGAAACACATTTCTGTGTCTTCTGTTGGCACCCTTTGCAGACTGTGTGAGAGGCCTTTCAGCACCATGCATTTCTGCTTAAAGTTGAACCAGCATAACATTTTGTGGTGATTTGCATATACAGCCAAGATGATTTGCATTATGGGGGTATGTGTGATTTTGTATTTCTCTGAATCTTGGCTTCCCAGCCAATGCCCTTTGGGGTAACCCTTGCCTCAGTGTTTGTGCAATGAAGGTTCTTTGTGTTCTAGCTTGTTTTTTTGTTTTCATTGGGCTCACGACAACCCAACCCAGATACACGAACTTAGGGAGCTGGTTCATTCCACTGGGGTATCATACAGATGAGGCACAATGATGAGTCCTGGTAGGACAAAACATGTATCTGTGTCTTCTGTTGGCACCCTTTGCAGACTATGTGACAGGCATTCAGGCACCATGCATTTCTGCTTGAAGTTGAACCAGCATAATATTTTGTGGTGATTTGCATATACAGCCCATGACGCTTTGCATTATGGGGGTATGTGTGATTTTGTATTTATATGATCTATGTTGCAAATAGTCAATCCAAATTAGTTCTGTCTGAGGCATGTGTGTAGGTTTGAATGCAACTTGAGCAGGAAGCACTTCAGCTGCATGCCATCTGTGTAGGTATGGATATGGGGGGGATTGGCATTGAGTTCTAATTCACATACAGTTGAAGGCTGATTACACACTACAGGCTGATAAACAGAAGAGACAAGCATTCATAAATGCCTTATTGTGTACTTGCATGTTGCGTAGGAGACATTGTTATGCTTAGTAAATGATCCAATACATTTTAGTGGTGAAAATGTTATGTTTAGTCATGGTAAATCAATTTAAAGAACTGCTGATGAAGTATGTGCTTGGTTAGTAGGACTGAAAAATCTGGATGACTCTTTGCAATATTACTTTTTTCTTTACTACAGTTTAGTAACTAAAAAAGCCCAGCTAAACTGCAATGTATGGATTCCAGTGGGAACCTGCCTTTAATAACTTTTGTAAGTTTGCTGTGCTAGTGCACCAAACGTTTTGTGACAAGTAAAAGAGGATTTTGGGGATGTGTCACTGCTGAGCCCATTGCAGTTTAAAATAGAAGGGGCTTTGTAGTCTAGACCAATGACCACACACTGTGGTTTTGACATCACTCACTGCTTTTTGGGCAGAAACTTTGTGTACTTCAAAGGACTGAACTGTTCCAATCAGAGAGGGCTTTGATCATTTAATTTTCATGAAGCATCAGCAACCAGGTGATCATCTGTCCACACCTTGCACAGACTGAATAATGTACGCGAGAAAGATCGCAGCCCATCACAACACTGACAACAAGCAACACATGCAATCTGTGCTCTGAACTCTGTCAACACTGAAATTGTCAGCAGTGTTGGAAAACATATCACTGGAATTTTTTCACTGATAAAACAAGCATTCTATAACTTACATTATCCATAGTGAAGCAGCATAGAAGTGGTCAGCACCCAAAACTTCACTTACCCACATATACTTGCGTAAAAGTCAAGTTTTTAGTGCCAGAAATGGGCACTAAGGAATTGGGACTCGACGTATATGCGAGGTCGACCTATAAGTGGGTTACTTACCTGCCATAGTAGGCTCCGGTCAACTTATCTGTGGGTTTTGTTAGAATAAAAAAAGAAGCTGCATTGGTAATTTTACTGGATCAAATAACAAAAAAACACTCCCCCAAACAGCTGCAGAATACAGAAATGACAGTAGTAATGCCCCTTCCCACACTGCCAACTGAATAGCAGCCATTTACCCTCCCACCCAGCCTCCTACCACCCAGCTTTCTCCACTCACCAAGGTGCTGCTCTAAATTGTAATGGTACTGGCAAGTAGTGTTATTGAAAAAGAAAATGTAACTGCCCCCCCCATAGTAATCACGGCACTCTGTTTTTAATAACTATGCTAATACAACCCTCACCCCATCTCATCCTAGTGGTAATTGAACCCCCCACCCAACACACCCACTGCCACCCAGCTACCATACTCCTTCCCCCTCATCCCCCAAAAGATCCATATGCTCTCCAAACCTGGAAAAGGGAAAACGGTCCTATGCAGAGGCAATCATCTTCTCTCCAACTTAGTGCTTGTTCTTGATTTTAATGAGCACTGAGGTAGAGAGAAGATGATTGTTGCTGCATGGGACTATTTCTGCTTTTTGCATTACCAATATATAATAACGGTCTTTTACCAGGCTCACCACTCTGAGCTCACCATTCAAAATTTTAGCACCCGAAGGACTACACTGGCATATATCTGTGTGTGTCTAACCTGCTAAGATTCTTGCTTTGGTGCTGCACCTTTTGCTATCAAAGATATCAAAGCCAAATTATTTAAATAATTTGGGTCCCTGGTCTCATATTACAACTTGTGCTGAACTGGGGTTTACTGCATTGTTTTGGTTCTCCCACTTTACCACTTGTTTCTTATATCACTGAGTGCTTCAATATTGATATATACACTCAGCGTGCTGCACCATATAAATGTTACTTTACTCAGATGACATGTATTTCTATACTTTCATATGGGTATACCCATCGGCTATTATAGAAACTCCGTACAAGCTTAATTCCAGCTAATCATAAATCAGTGCTTTATATTTACAATCCCACTTTCCCTCAGAGGTCTCCCCTCTTCCTCGATCATTCATATTGCTAATTGGAAAAAACTGCTTGCATTACTGAACTATTTCCAACCTACTCATACACTTCCTATGCTACCTGTTTAGTTACAGTGCATTTGTAAGTGATCGCTTTTAATTTGTTAGTACCAAAAAAATCAAGACTTTTGGCTTCAGTTAATCATATTACATTAATGCTTGTATGCCCACATCTCCATATTGTTCTTTAGCAATGTACATCATTTGATTACCATTAATCCATGACTGCTGCTAACTAAAAGTCTTGGCACTTGTTTCTGCACAGCAGTGATCATCTTCTCTCCACCTTAGTGTATCACCACTGCTGCACAGAAACAAGTTGAACTGATGAATTTTAACCATTTTCCAGGTCTAGGATGTAGAAATAAATCAGTATTGTACAGTATTTATTTGAACATTCATTGCAGTGACCACAGCAATATTTCCTCACCCATGGGGGCAGAATTCAGATACAGTATAACCTCATTCATCCAAATGTGCCGGGGGACATTGAAATTGTTTGGATAACTAAGGTTTTACTGTATTTATATGTTGTTTTGGTAAAGTAGTATGAATTAACATGTCATGTACATTTTTCACTCTCCTATACATTACCCTAGGTTTTTTTTTTACCAGAAAATGTTTTCAACTTTGGGTCTACCTCTGATATGTAGTTCCCAATGCTGTTTCATAATGTGACTGATTTTATGGGCAATAGGGTTAAACTATACCACAAATGTTGGTGCCCTATTGGATTCATTTTAAGATTGATTACTATTCCCTTGTAATATTAAATCTGTCTGTGTTTCTTGCGTGCTGATGTGCACTCAATTTCTCCATACCATCATATTCCCTTGCTTTAAATTGTTTTGCCATCTTCTGGCTTTTATTACAAAATCAGCCGTGCTGGTACATGTCCTTTTCAGATGCAAAGAATTATCATTTAGGAATATTTCTGATCAACGAAGTCAGATGACAGCTGTTTGCCCTTAAGAGTGTCTTTCCAGAGCTTTGTTTCTTATAGAATCATGTTTTTATGTTGATTGCGCGCATGTGCAAGAAACATATTGCAGCAGCTTTCTCCACAAGCAGGTTGCGGAGGCACGGCACTGTTGTGGCCAATGCACCCACAGCCTTTAAAGGCTTGTCCAGCGTCCCCCAATGCCATGGCATGCTGCTGCTGACACTAGTTCAGCTAGTGTGCCACCAACTTGTACAAAATCAGCCACTGCAATCAGGAGCTGCCACATCATTGCAGCGTAAGCCATTCGTGCAATGAGGGAGCGACACATCATAGCAGGGCAGGATCTTGACACACTGATAGTGTTTGAGAACATGGCGGCGGTTTGCTGCCATGTTCACAAACAATATTAACCCCCCCCACTGTGTTTATTTGTCGATGGGAGCCTCCATCCCCATCGGCTTCAGTGCCCCAATATTTCTGTTGCTGACAGGGGAGCCCACTCCCGTCGGCATTATGTAACCCCGCCTTATCTGTCTGCCAACGGGTGCCCTACCGCCGGCATAATGTCACACTTCCCCTTTGTTGTGTGCCAATTAGGTGCCGAGTCCCCTCTCAGCTACAGCTTACCCCCAAAAGAGAGACTCTGGTGGCATGCTGGGAGCCCACCCCAGCGTGCCACATGCCCCTGTAAACTAAAAAATGGTCCTGCGATGTCTTTTGTTTTTTTTTTTACCTGTAAAAAATGAAATGTCCCTTGGCGGTCTCCCAGCCCCCCTCCTGCAACCCGTGCCCACCCGCTGTGCATCCTACCTCCCCACACCCTCCTCACCCCACACTTACCTCCGGAGCTCGGCGCGATGATCTTCAGTGGACCAGGAACATACCTGCACTCTTCAAAGCCGTCCGCGAACTGAGGAAATGCTGGTAAGCTGTATAATGGAATAAATGTTTTTTTTTCCAACTTTAATGAATATCTCAGTCATTTTTTGGAAGTTTGGCACCAAATTTTCAACATGGGATTTATGGAACCCCTCCTCATGAATTCTGGAACTGTCATGGCGTTAATTGGCCCGGAAAGGTGATTTCGCAGTCACTGCGTGGAATCACCTTTCAGGGCTGATTAATGAAATGACAGTGCCAGTGTTCATGAGGTGGGCTCTCAAAAAGCCTATGTTGCAAATTTGGTGGATAAAATCCAAAAAATGACTGTTTTACAATCGTGCATTGCGCAGTTGCTATGCACGCTCGTAACTTTGCGAATTTGTAATATTTTCACTCCAGATTTTCAAAATTGCCATTTTTCCATACCTACTTATGAACAGTATAGCTGTCATTTTTCCCATACTGGCCAAATGTGTTTTTGCACTTCCAGCGCAGAATAGGTGGTAGCTGTGGGAAAACACTGTTTGGGACAGATTAAGAAAATGACAGTGATACTGTTCATGAGCAGAGGTCCTAAAATGCCTATGTTGAAAATTTGGTGATGATAACCCATCAAATGACTGTGTTACAAGTGTGCATTGTGCAATTTCCACGCACCATTGTAGCTTCACAGATTTGTAATATTGTCACGCCAGATTTTCAACAGTGGCAGTTTTTCACACCTCCTTATGAGCAGTACAGTTGTCATTTCTCGCATCGTGACCGAAATGCAGAATAACGCGGTCACTTTGGGAAATCAGTGTTTAGGACACATTAAGAAAATGACAGTGGCACTGTTCATGAGCAGAGGTCCTAAAATCCCAATGTTGAAAATTTGGTGATGAAACTCCATAACATGACTGTGTTACAAGTGTGCATTGAACTGTTTCCATGCACCCTTGTAACTTCGCAAATTTGTAATATTTTCACGCCACGTTTTCAACAGTGGCATTTTTTCACACCTCCTTATGAACATTACTGCTGTCAGTTTTCACATCCTGGCTAAAATATGTTTTTGCACTCCTGCCGGAGAATAGCACAGTCGCTGTGGGAAATCAGTGTTTGGGACAGATTAAGATCAAGAAAGTGAAAGGGGGGAGTGACTGAGCTCAACTGAGCTCTGTCGGGACTGCTGGGGATTTGTTTGTGGGCAGAAAAAGGCACCAACACAAGAGCCCAGTACAAAGGCGCAGCCTGCAGTACTGGGAGAAACAGAACGAGAGAGCGAATGAGGGAGGGGGAGTGAGCGAACTCACCAGAGCCCTGTCAGAACTGCTGCGGATTTCTTTGTGGGCAGAAAAAGGTGTCAATGCAGGCAGGGGCCCAGTGCAAAAGGCCAGCCTGCAGCAGTGGGAAAAACAGTGCGAGCGAGTGAGAAGGGGGACTGAGTGAAACATAGAAACATAGAAGTTGATGGCAGATAAGGACTGCAAGGCCCATCCAGTCTGCCCATTTCTTTTTCTACCTTATAAATGTGCCATCGTCCTTTGCTGTCAGTGTCCTATCTATTCATACTCATCTCTATTGCTCCCTTATGCCTATCCCATGCCTGTTTGAAGCCCTGCACTGTATTCATAGCCACCACTTCCTGAGTTAGGCCGTTCCATGCATCCACCACCCTTTCTGTGAAAAAGAACTTCCTCACATTACCCCTTAATCGGCCTCCCTCTAATCTCATGCTGTGTCCTCTTGTCATGCTATTTTTCTTATATTGAAACATGTTAGACTCTTTCACCTTGTTAATGCCCTTAAGGTGTTTGAATGTTTCGATCATCTCACCTCTCTCCCTCCTTTGCTCTAGGGTATACATATTGAGCTCCATTAATCTGTTCTCATATGTCTTCTGATGCAGTCCCTGCACCATTTTGGTCACCCTTCTCTGGACTGCCTCAAATTGGTTAATGTCCTTGTGAAGGTGTGGCCTCCAGTACTGCATGCAGTACTCCAGATGGGGCCTAACCAGTGTCTTGAAAGAGGATTATTACCTCCTCTTATGACTAAGTATACCCTACTAATACACCCTAACATCCACCTACCTTACTTACTGCTTTAGAGGTCTGCTTGGATGATTTCAGGTCATCGGTGATGATGATGCCCAAGTCTCTTTCTTCCGTTGTGACTGCCAGCAACTCCCCTCCCAGCCTATAGGTGGCTTCAGGGTTTCTCTTCCCTATGTGCATGATCTTGCACTTCTTTGCATTAAATCCCAGTTGCCACTCTTCCAACCATTTTGCTAGTTTATCCAGATCTCTTGTCATTCTCCCCACCCCATCTGGATCATCTACTCTGTTGCAGATCTTGGTGTCATCTGCAAACAGACAAGCCCTACCCTCTAGTTCATCTGCAATGTCACTGATGAAGATATTGAAGAGGACTGGCCCCAGGACTGATCCCTGAGGTATCCCACTTGTGACTTGCATCTATCCTGACTGCATACCATTTACCACAACTCTCTGTTTTCTGCCAGTCAACCAGTTTGCCACCCAGTTGACCAACTTCTGACCCACCCCTAGCCTACCCAGCTTGTTTATCAATCTTCTATGTAGAACAGTGTCGAAAGCTTTGCTGAAGTCAAGGTAGGCGACATCAACTGCTCCCCCTTGTTCCACCACTCTGGTTACCCAGTCAAAGAAATCTATGAGGTTAGTTTGACAGGACCTTCCTTTTGTAAACCCATGCTCTCTTGGATCCTATGTCCCTATGGATTCCAGGTGTTGCACTATCCTTTCCTTAAGGAAGGAACTGGAAGGGGGACAGGATCAGATCTACAGTACAGTAGCTTCTTGTTTTACATTGTTTTTCATGGATTCTATTTGGTAGAATGTTTATTTTCCTTCTTACTACTAAGGGGCTAGCAGGGTATTGTTTGGGGCTGTTGGAATTTTGAAACCTGTTTTGGTAGCTAAAGTGGGCTCATTTGTTTGGTTTACGGTGTGGCAGGCTGCATTTGTAGAGCCTATTTCTTCTCTTTTAAACATAATTGGTGTAATTTAACTGGTCTGTTTCTTTGAATTGAGACCTATATCTTATAATTCCAAACCTATTTTGATGTATTGTTGGTGAAGCTGTTTGAATTGGTGTCCTGTTTCTTTGGGTAGAATTTATTCATTGTTGCTGGCTTCACTAGCTGCAAAGTTTTGAGTGGGGGAAGGGTGCTAATTTGTCTGGCCAGGTCTCACTCAGCAGGAGGCAGAGCTGAATCAGGTGTGGAGTCAGTGCTTTGGCTTCTCAGAAGGAACTAGAAGGGGGACAGGATCAGATCTACAGTACAGTAGCTTCTTGTTTTACATTGTTTTTCATGGATTCTACTTGGTAGAATGTTTATTTCCTTTCTTACTACTAAGGGCTAGCAGGGTATTGTTTGGGGCTGTTGGAATTTTGAAACCTGTTTTGGTAGCTAAAGTGGGGCTCATTTGTTTGGTTTACGGTGTGGCAGGCTGCATTTGTAGAGGCCTATTTCTTCTCTTTTAAACATAATTGGTGTAATTTAACTGGTCTGTTTCTTTGAATTGGAGACCTATATCTTATAATTCAAACCTATTTTGATGTATTGTTGGTGAAGCTGTTTGAATTGGTGTCCTGTTTCTTTGGGTAGAATTTATTCATTGTTGCTGGCTTCACTAGCTGCAAAGTTTTAGTGGGGGAAGGGTGTAATTGTCTGACTAGAGGCCTCAGCTACCTGATTGTTCCGGGAGGACTGGCTGCTCCCACCCACCCCAACCCGTCACCCCACCCACCCTGGTCAATTATTCCCTTTGTACTAGGGTTCTGACATCACTTCCTCAAACAGGCAAAGGATTTGCACCTGTCATAACAGAAGCAGACATCCAGGAAAAGAACTGCAGCAAAGTGAAGAGGTGATGACTCTCTCAGTGGAAGGAAGTAAATGCAAATCTAGGCGCTTTCATTATTACTACTTCACATAGTTATTGCATTGGGTAAAGGGAGTAGGAGTTGAAGAAGGTGTGCAATGGCTACTTAAAGTATTTTGAGTGTGGATAAGGAATATACAAAGCAGTTGCTCAACATATCTAAACGTGTGCAACAAAGGTAAGGGACATAAAGAATGTTTTGCACTGATAGGGGGAGAGTGGGGACTTGGGGGTGTTTGGCATCCTGCATCTGAAAGGGTGGGGGTCGCTGGTGGAGCAACGACAGCAATGGGTAGGGTGTTAGGCTGCAACAACTGCGGTGCACCAATCTTTCTAAACATTGCCTGGAGAGTGGGAGGATGTTTAGTGTGCAACCACATAGAAAAACTTAAAAAGGAGATTGAGGGTCTGCAGGAGGAACTAAGACAGGCAAGGCAGATTGGAAGTGGGTTTAGCCCAATACTGGAGGGAGGAGGAAGGGGAGATGAGGGAGGGCAATTTAAGCCAACAGTGGTGAGGAGAGGCTCAGAAGAAGGGAAGCAGAGACAAAGGGGCCCAGGCCAGGAAGAACGATTGCCGGGGAAACCAGGTCAGGAGACAAAAGTCAAATGGAAGGAGGCAATAGGGACTTGTGAGGGGAGGCGAAGAAGTGGCAAAAGTCATGGAGTGGAAAGGAGAGAACAGGTTACTATGCAGAGAGAGGGAGCAGGCATTTGTGAAGGATCTTCAGAAAATAGTTTTGCACTGCTAGAGAGAAGAAGGTGGAGGAGGAAGTGATGAAATTAGAGGTAATTGATAAATGCCCGGACCAAACTGGAGCGGGGAAGTTCTGCTGGGAGAACTGCAACAGGGTAAAGGGCATAATAATGTGCAGGAGGAAGAAGAGGAGCTGGAAATGAGGGAGGGAGATGAAAGGAAGCAAGCAGGGAGTAAGAGGGTGGAATCTTAGTGCTGGGGACTCAATACTAAGAGGATAGGTGGGTAGCAAGGCGGAGAGGCATAGTCGCATTTGGGTGGAGCTTGCCAGGAATGACAGCAGAAAGGGTGGGACAGTCTGTTCTGAAATATGCTAGAAGGGGTAGGGACAAGCCTCATTTAATTATACATCTTGGGACAAAGACCTGGTTGACAAGACAGTGGATATAATCGAGAGGTTTGAGGAACTAGCACAATTATGTGAGGGGCAGGAAGATCAGTAACTTTTTCCGAGATACTTCCAGTGCCAAAGGCAAGCACAACAAGAAAGCTGAGAATAGAGGAATTTAACAGATGGCTAAGAACCTGTGTGCTAAAGGGTATGGGCTGTTGGGGGGGGGGAGGGACATGGGAGGACAGTAGTCTCTATGCAAGGACAGACTACACTTGAGTGAGGAAGGAAAGAAAGTGTTGAAGCAGAGGATGGAAGAAGATATAGAGGAAGTTTGGAGTTTAAACTAGGAGTGGGGGTGGCAGTTGGGGAAGAGAGATATGCAGGGACCACAGGTTGGAAATCATAGAGCTTACCCCCATAACAGTGACAAAGGACAAATGGCAAGTACTATTGGTGATGCTAGGAAAGGAGGGCAGGATGGGAGGAGGGAAAAGGGTGGAAGGTGGTTACCATCAATGCTAGGAGCCTTGGGAGGAAAACTGCAGAGTTGCAGGTTCTCATGGCAGAGGAGAGGTGGACATTGCAGCCATCACGGAAACATGGGCCACCCAATATAATGACTGGGACCTGTCTGTACCAGGGTACAGGTTATTTCGTAGGGACAGGGTGACTGGGAAAAGGAGGGTGGCACATATGTGAAGGAAGGACTGAAGTGTATAGGGAGGAAGGGAGGAGGCAGTACAGAGTCACTTTGGGTGCAAATCCAGTTCCAAGAATAGGAGTCTTAGAATGGGAGTGGTGTACAGGCCACCATCTCAGATGGAGGAGTTAGACAGGGAACTAGCGGGACAGATCAGGAGGACCTGCGAGAAGGGCAGTGTGGTGATTGTGGGGACTTCAACATGCCAGGAGTGGACTGGAGCACCCCAACAACCAGGAACAGAAGGGAGCAGGTACTGCTGGATGCCTTCCAGGACAGCTTCCTGCTGCAAATGGTCAGTGAACCAACCAGGTTAGGTAATACCCTTGACCTTGTGCTGCAAATAGGGGACTTTGTGAGAGAACTTACAGTGGAGGAACCGCTGTCAGGGGTGACCACCACTCAGTATAGCTCACATTGGATGTAAAGCCAGCAGAAGGTGGAATCTGGCACAAGAGTGCTGGACTTCAGGAGGGCTGACTTTGGGAGGATGGGGAAGTGGTAAAAAGGTACCTGGCCAGAATTCAATCTAGTATGGATACTAACCAGAGGTGGGAGCTCATAAAGTTGGGGATAGTGGAGGCAACCAAAACCTGCTGCAAAGCCCAGAGCAAGAAGGCTAGAGCAGAAACCGAGCTGGTTGAGCAAGGAGGTCATGGAAAAGGTAAGGAGGAAAGAGCTGCCTTTAGGAAATACAAGAAACAGGGAGGGGAGGACAGAGAGGAGTACTTGACAGAATCGAAGGAGGTGACAAGGGCAGTAAGGGGAGCCAAAGCATCTACGGAACTCAGGCTGGCACAAGGCATTAAGAAGGGGAGAAGGACCTTTAAGTACATCAGGGAGAAAAGGAGCTGTAAGGACCACATAGTAAGGATTAGGAAGGAGAGGGTGGGTGGAAGCAGGGTATGATAAGGCGAAGCACTAAATGATACTTCTGCTCAGTATTTACTAAAGAGAAGAGGTGGCACACCCAAGATGGGTGAAATGGCAGACTGGGGAAGTGGTGACAGATGGGAAATCATGGAGGACAGAGTTCAGGAGGGTTTGAAGGCACTGAGGGTGGACAAGCACCAGGCCCAGATGGCATCCACCCCAGGGTACTGAAGGAGCTGGCAGAGGTCCCCGCAGGACCTTTGGCAGACCTATTTAATGCCTCACTACATTAGGGTGTGTACCTCCAGGACTGGAGGATGGCTCATGTGGTGCCCTCCACAAGAGTGGCCCCAGGATGAACCGAGGAAACTACAGACCAGTGAGCCTCACATCCATCGTGGGTAAGCTAATGGAGACCATCCTGAAGGAGAGGCTGGTGGCCCTCTTAGAGGCCAAGGACTAGGACAGCAGACAGCATGGCTTCATACATGGCCGATCCTGCCAAACCAACCTGGTCGTGTTCTATGACTGGGTAACTAGGCAACTGGCCGGGGGACATGCAGTGGATGTCCGTGTATCTGGACTTCAGTAAGGCATTCGACTCAGTGCCATGGGAAGGCTGGGAAGAAAGTTAGTAGGCACAGGGGCAGGTGCAATGCTGGTGAGATGGGAGGAAACTGGCTGCAGGGAAGGCAACAGAGGGTGGTGGTGGGTGGGGAGCTCTACACCCAAGGGCAGTGATGAGTGGTGTCCCACAGGGCTCGGTGTTGGGACCAGTGTTAGTTAGGATATTCATTGCAGACATATCATGGGACATCAAGAGCAAGATCAGTCTGTTTGCTGATGATACCAAGAATTGGGCGGTGGTGGGATGACCTAGGGGGATGGCAGGGTTGCAGGATGATCTGGCAAAGCTTGAAACCCTGGTGAACACACTGGCAACTGAGCTTTAATGCCAAAAAGTGCAAGGTGATGCATTTTGGGGATGAAGAACCCAAGGAGGACTTACCAGCTAGGGGAGTGCAGCTAGCCCAGACAGAGGAGGAGAAGGATCTGGGTGTGCTCATCACAGGGTCAATGAACAACTCGGCACAGTGTAGGAAGGCAGCTACAAGGCCAACAAAATGCTGGGTTGTATTGCAAGGGTATTTCCTCAAGGAGGGAGGAGGTGATTCTGCCCTGTATAGGTCATTAGTTAGACCACACCTGGAGTACTGCGTGCAGTTCTGGCGTCCATATCTGAAAAGGGACATTAAGTTACTGGAGGAGTGCAGGCAGAGGCGACAAAAGATGATCAAGGGTCTGGGGACTTATCATATGAGAGAAGGTTGAAGGAGTTGAACATGTACTCACTGGAGGAGAGGGAGACAGGGGGACATGATTGAAACCTTTAAATACATGAAAGGAATAAACAAGACAGGTACAGAGGGCTGTTCAAAGTAAGGAGGGAGGGGCCACCAGGGCCATGATATGAGACTGGAGCGAGGAAGGTTCAGGAGGGAGATGAGGAGACACTTTTTACAGAGGGTGGTGGCTGGGTGGAATGCATTACCTGCAGAAGTGGTATGCAGTAGAACAGTGGACTGCTTCAAAGCGAGGATGGGACAGGACAAGGGGAGGGTTAATGAAGGGGAAGGGTGGAAGGGAGGGGCAGCTGCAGAATAAGGGTGCTAGCTGCACATTCGAGCAGACTTGATAGACCTCTAGGCCTTTATCTGCTGGCAAATTGTATGTTCAGATGTTCGTATGAGTGCCCACAATCTTGCCCACTATCAGTGCAAGACTGACTGGTCTGTAGTTCCTGCCTCCTCCCTGCTACCACTCTTGTGGAGCGGGATCACATGAGCCCTTCTCCAGTCTTCTCGGACCTCTCCTGTGCTCAGAGACTCACTAAACAGTTCTGATAATGACTCTGCTAGTTCCACCCTTAGATCCTTTAGTACCCTGGGATGTATGCCATCAGGTCCCATTGCCTTGTCCACCCTGAGCTTAGCGAGCTCTTGTAGGACCCTTTCTTTTGTGAAGGGAGTAGTGCTCACCTCCCTCCCTCCCTCCTGTGTCCATGGTGCTGAGCTGTGGGCCCTGCCCTACCTTCTCTTCAGTAGATACTGAGAAAAAGTATCTATTTAGGATAGACACTTTTACAGGGTCCTTCTCTTCACATGCCTCCTTTTCTCCTTTAGCTTAGCAATACCCCCTCTGGACTTTCTCCTTTCACTAATGTATCTATAGAAAGTCTTGTCAAATTCTTTTACTGTTTGTGCTAGTGTTTCCTCAGTTTGGGACTTTGTCTGCCTTACTGCCTTCCCTGCTTCCCTTAGGGCAGTTTGGTATGCCTCCCTATCTTCATCCCACTGTGTTCCCTTATATTTCCTGAATGCCAGCCTTTTGGCTCTGACCTTTTCTGCTACTGTATTTGAGAACCAAAGTGGTTTCCTTCTTCTTTTGCACTTCCTTTTCTGTCTAACACAATGGCATGTTGCTTCAAGTATTGCATTCTTAATGCTTGCCCACTTTGCCTGTACCCCCTCACCTGTGTTTCTTTTTGCCAGGGCTAGCTTAACTCTGTTGGCCATCTTCTCAAAGTCAGCTCCTCTGAAGTCCCATATTTTTGCCTTGGAATGGGATGATTTAGTTGTAGTGGCCAAATTGAACCATATCATGTGATGGTCACTGGCCCCCAGGTGACCTTCTACCTGGAGATCTGTGATCCTTTCCCTGTTAGTCAGTACTAGATCTTGGATAGCCCTGTCTCTTGTGGGTTGTTGTACCAGTTGTTTGAGGCCCTCCCCCTGCAGGGAATCCACCATGTGTCTAGTTCTGGCAGATGTTCCTGATGGTATTCACCGATCTGTATCCGGCATGTTGAAGTCTCCCATTATCAGAACCTCCACTTAGCTGTCATGTTTTGTATATCTTCTAACAATAATGTGTCTATGTCCTTCCCCTGGTCTGGGGGCCTGTAGACAACCCCAGTTCTTATGGCTGTCCCATTTCCTGTTTCCAGTGTGACCCACAGTTCTTCTGGCTCCCTATGTATATTCTGAATTTCTGTAGCTTTGATTTTTCATTGACATACAGGGCCACTCTACCCCCTTTTTGCACCTCGGTCTCTTCTGAACAGTACATAGCCAGGTACTGAAGTCTCCCAATTGTGGTTACTGGTAAACCACATCTCACTAATTGCTACTATGTCCAGTTTAGCCTCTGACATTATTGCCTGCAGGTCTGGGATCTTATTTCCCAGGCTGTGAGCATTTGTGTCCATGATTTTCCATTGGCCAGATTTCAGCTTGTTAGTTGTTGGGTGAGGTCTGGCATTTCCCCTGCATCATATGGGGAGACAGACCTTTTTTCTTACCTGGTGATGCAAATGAACTGCAAACATGCTGAATCCCTGTTTGGCCACTAGCTGAGTGGGGAGGGGTGTTCTTCCCACTTGACGTATGGGGTGCTGCACCCCTCTCCCCATTTGCTAGTTTAAATACTCTGCAAAGATGTCAAACTTCTGCCCCAATGCACTGACTCCCTCCTTAGTCAGTTGCAGTCCATCAAATTTAAAGAACATTCGCTCCCAAAACTGTTGCCAGTTCCCTACAAATCTGTGTCCTTTTTCCTGCCACCAACCCTTGAGACACATGTTTAGCTCCCCTATCTCCCCTTCTCTGACCTTCCATCCATCTGCCCCCTCTCCCAGACTGGCAGGAGCTCAACAGAGGACAGAATGAGCTTGTGAGAGATAGAGACTGAGTGACCTTAACGGAGCTCTGTCAGGACAACTGCAGATTTCTTTGTGGACAGACAAAGGTGCCAATGCAGCCAGGAGCCACGTACAAAAGTGCAGCCTGCAGAGCCAAGAGAAACAGAACAAGCAAGTGACAGAGCAGTACTGAACGAGCTCAATGGAGCTCTATTGTGATGGCTGTGGATGTCTTTGTGTGCAGAAAAAGGCGGCAACACAGGCAGGAGCCCAGTACAAAAGGCCAGCTTGCAGAGCCGGTAGAAACGGAATGAGTGAGTAAGAGAGGGGGAGTGAGCGAGCTCAGTGGAGCTGTGTTGGGACTGGTTCAGACTTCTTTGTGGCAGGAAAAAAACACCAATGCAGGCAGGAGCCCAGTACAAAAGGGCAGACTGCAGTGGTGGGAGACACCGAACAAGTGAGTGAGGGAGGGGGAGTAGGTGAACTCAACAGAGCTCTGTTGGGACTGCTGCAGATTTGTTTGTGGGCAGAAAAGGGCAGCAATGCATGCAGGGCCCCAGTACAAAAGGGCAGCCTGCAGTGGCAGGAAAACCAGAATGAGTGAGTGAGAGAGGGGGAGTGAGCGAGCTCAACGGAACTTCATCGGGACTTCTGCAGATTTCTTTGTGGGCAGAAAAAGGTGCTAACAGAGGCAGGAGCCCCGTACAAAAGGGCAGCCTGCAGAGCCAGGAGATACAGACATGAGTGAGTGAGACAGTGGGAGTGAGCAAGCTCAACTGAGCTCTTTCGTGACTGCTGCGGATTTCTTTGTTGGCAGAAAAAAGTGGCAATGCAGGCAGGAGCCCAGTACAAAAGGCAAGCCTGCAGCACTGGCAGAAATGGAACGAGTGAGTGAGAGAGGGGGAGTGAGAAGACTCAACAGACCTGTGTCAGGATTGCTGCAGATTTCTTAGTGGGCAGAAAAAGCCACCAACAGAGGCAGGAGCCCAGTACCAAAGGGTAGCCTGCAGCACCAGGAGAAACAGACTGAGCGAGTGACAGAGGGGCACTGAGCGAGCTCAACAGACCAACGCAATCAACATTCAGCATTGACAAATGCTTGTTTAATTTGTCTCCTTCTTCAAAATTGTCAGGTGCAAGAAATTTACTGAACTTTTATTAGCCTCAAATGTTAATGTTTTATACATTTACATTTTTGCTAACCTGCTTCATGACAGCAATATTCAGCAATGAGAGGCACAATGATAAGATGCTCGGCTTTGGTGTACATTAAGCAGGAGCAGTTTGTAAGGTTGACAGCATGTGATTTTTGTCAGCTGCACTTGCTTGTACTTTCCACTTAATTTCTATTAGAACATTCAAAGTTGTTTCATTCTGAATCAATTTTGCTTTTATGACACGTATTTGTCACATTAGTATCTGTAATAGCCCATTCTTATATTCATGTAGGATCAAATCCTGTTGTGAAATATAAAACTATTATTCAGCATCAGTAACAATTTGCCATACAATATGGCAGTTATGCAACATCAAGAATAAACTGGCACAGCTAGATGGTGACATCTATGTATGATCTGGGTGTTATTAGTATGTGAGTTTCTGAATAACTGTCATAAGCTTCCAAAGAAGGACTTTGTTAGTCTGAACATGTAAGCACTTTGATCTTTTTGTAACATCTATGTTAAAATAAAAGGTATCAAACCATTTGCTTCTGTATCTGTTCTTACAAGGACCAATATGGAAAAAACTGAATCTGTATGACATCATGGAAGATATCGGAATTTGCCGTAGAATATGGCAGTTACACAAAATCAAGAAGAAACTGGCACAACTAGACAATGACATCTATTTATGATCTGGATGTTAATAGTATATGAGTTTGTGAATAACTGTCATAAGCTTCTGAGGAAGGAATTTGTTAGTCCAAAAGCTTAAGCACTTTGTTCTTTTTGTAACATCTACATTGGTCCAATAAACGGTATCAAACCATTAGCTTCTGCATCAGTAACGAGAATTACCACATTGTTTGTATCTCATAATTGTGTGTGGAGATAGTTAATTATTCTGAATGTGTTCAAATACTGTATATATTTGACATGTTATTTCTGTTTAAATGTAAGAAATGATGATATCAATGAACATTTGCATAAATAAACTTGCCTTCTCTAGAAATAAGAAATGACGTGTATGTGTTAGCCATGTGTTTCACTGTCCTTCAATGTTGCATGACAAAAATGCTCAGCTGAGATGTGCCTCTTCTTGGTTCAAAATGGGACTCGGGTATAATTGAGGTTACTAGTGCAGTTACTGGTTACAACATATACATACTGAAAATGCATTGGTTTTGTTCTCAGTTTGCTATTATACCTCCTGTAAAAAAGGGACCTTATAGGAATCGTGCCTATGCAAATACAGTACACATGTTATGGTCAACAAGGATTATTCTTGTATTTTTCATTTATATAACTCCAGTAAAATATGTTATAGCTTGTTGATCATATTGTTGCATGGATGGTTTAGCTTCTGTGTGTGTGTGTGTGTGTGTGTGTGTGTGTGTGTGTGTGTGTGTGTGTGTGTGTGTGTGTGTTAAATTAGCATACATTTTAACACACTATTAGGCAGATACATTTATCTGACTTTCAAATGTATTTTCCTGTGATTGATCTCATTACAGCCATCACTTGGAAAACAACATTTGTCCTATTTTCAAAAAGCAAACAGATATCCGGTTAGCACAGTCTACATCACAAAACATTTATGTATTCACACTTAGCAGGTTACATTATGGAGAATAACGAGTGTCAGGACATGCTGATTAGCCCTGCTACTGCTGCCTGTCCTGTCAGACTATGCATAGAACACTGCCCTCTAATACACTGACTGTCAGATCTGACAGCCTTGCAGCTGGCGTCAGCAGCAAACAGAGAGACTGACATAATGCATTCCCGAGACTCTCAACATTCTATGCCAAGTGCCAAACAATTGGGATTTCATACAGATGAATTTCAATGCTGAAATGTTAACAAAGATAACAGTGATGTTTATCCATAAATGTGCAGATTCAAATAAGATTGACCCTTTGAGAAATTACACATTTAACAGCAACAAAAAATACACTTGACACAAGGAATATTTAAAAGCATTTTTATTACATTTCACCTTTAAAATCATATAAACAGTCCATCGTTGTCTGTTCCTGTCCCACCCTTACTGTCTCCCCACCCAACCCTCCACTCAGCATCGACCACCCGCCCCATGAAACATAACACTGATACTGGGGGTGCTCAATCCTCAGTGTCATCACTGGAAATAAAAAAAAAAAACATCTCTTGGAGTTTTTTTTTAACCCGGTAAAAAGAAAACCATCCATCAATGTCTGTTACTGGTGCCCCTGTAACTGCCCCCCATGTGACCCTCCCTCTCAGCACCCACTGCCCCACACCTCCCCCCACAAACATAGCACTGACATTGGGTTGCCCATTCCCCCAGTGTTGTCATGTAGTTTTTTTATATCTCTACAGTATATAGTCTGTAAGAAAGAAAACCGCCCATCAATGTCTGTTGTTGGTACCATTGTAATTGTCCCCCCATCCCACCCTCCCTATCAGCACCCATTACCCTACACACCTCGACCAACATAATACTGGGGGTGCCCAATCCCCCAGTGTCACCACCTGAAATAAAGAAAATCATTCCTCACTGTTACTCCACCATTCATCATCATATATGTAATAATGGCTCTACCACGCCACTATAGTTAGGGTTGAGCAGTCACTTCCATTTTAAACTCAAAATTCAGCACTTTAATAACTTTGCAACCATTCAAGTGATTTGCATGCAATTTTGCATGCGTCGTCAGGGACCACAGTTCTCTTAATGTGGCAAGCTTTGTTCCATCAGTTGTGGGGGTGCGGAGACATGAGGGGGTCAAAAATGTGAAATTTATCATTTTTTGTTAAATTCTTTGTCACGCTACTGCATGAAAACAGTGTGGCATTTTGTCTGAAATTTTTAGGGTATATAGGTCTTGTGTCATAGTGATGCCTTTTGAAGGCTTGGGGAAAAAACACTAATCTGTTCAAAACTTATTAAATTTCAAAGTTTCACATTATTTCCTAAGGACCTGATTAATGTCCCACTCGATAAAGGATTCTTTATCACAAATGTGGAATTCTTTGCCACAAATGCGGAATATTTTTTTGAGCAGCTTTCATCTTGTTTTCAGCTAGCAGTGACAATAAACTTAAAAAAATAAACAAATAGCTTTAGGAACACTAGCAGTTGTGTTTACCTAATCAGGCCCAGTAGAATCCAATTCTGGTGTTAGTTTTTTGATAAGTCTCTTAGAAATGGGTTTTTTTAACATGTTGTAATCATGGGGAAAAAAGCCATGAAACAGGATCCTTTTTTACAATTTCTTTTACCACAAATTGTGAAAAAGGAACCACAGAAAAGGATTTTTTTCATTTTTTGGTCCCAGTACAACAACTGGGACATGAGGTTACCTGGGTACACCATACTTAGGAGGGATAGGACAGTGGGAAGGGGTCTGGGTGGCATTGTTCATTAGAGAAATGATAGTGTGGAGCAGGGAGGAGGAGGGGGAAGGAACATGAAGGTGGTTTGGGCCATATTACAGGATATCAAGTAGAGGAGGGTCAATATAGGGGCGGTCTACAGGCCCCTCACAGAATTGTAGCACATGGACAGTGAACTGATTAGTAACTTGAGAAAGCACTGCAGTAGGGGTAAGGGTGGGATTGTGATATTGGGTGATTTTAACATGGTGAGAGCAGACTAGAATACCATGATGTCTGCATTTTCTAGGGAGTAGAGGGTGCTTGATGACCTCCAGGATGAATTTCTGACTCAACTGGTAGGGGAACTGACTGGAGAGGAAAACATCCTGGACTTGGTACTAGCAGACAGAGACCAAGTTAAGAACCTGGTGGTGGATGACCCCTTTGCTGGAAGTGACCACTCCATGGTATGTTTCACCTCAGACCTGGGAAGGAGTGGAATCAAGCAAATACCACAGTAGTGGACATTAGGAGGGCAAACTTCAGGGAGATGGCCGATATCCTCAGGGAACATATAGGGAATGTCAGACCAGGGATGTGTATGGAGAGGAAGTCAGACATTCTGAAGCTGGGCAGCCTGGAGGCAACACAAACCTGCACATGATCCCACTATAAGATGGCTAGGGCTAGAAAACCTTGATGGTAGACAAGGAAAGTGCAGGAGGGTGTAAGAAACAAAAGGATGGCCTATAGAAGGTACAAGTGCTCCCGTAATGAGCCAGACAGAGAAGAGTCCCACAGGATCTCTAGGGAAGTCAGTAGGAGGGTAAGAGCTGTCCAGGCTGAAAAAGAGCTTAGGCTAGTACAAGGAATCAGGGTGGGAGAGAAGGAATTCTATAAATATGTTAGGGAGTGAAAGAAGGGTGGGGCAGATAAGCAAACTGAGAAAGGGGAGATGGGTAGAGGGGTGGAAGAGCAGGCTGAAGTGCTAACTGATTATTTCAGCTCAGTCTTTACTAGGGAAAGGGATGGGCTGCTGCCATGGGGGGGCAGGGTAGGGGTCATACGGGGGAAGGCACTCCCATATGGTGAGATCCAGGTGGGGAGGGTGATGGAAGCTCTCAAGTTCTTGAGGACAGATAAAGCCCCAGGCCCAGACGTCATCTATCCAAGGGTTCTGAAGGAACTGGCAGATGTCCTAGCAGCTCCAGTGATGGATCTATTGAATTCTTCCCTCCAATCAGGATGAGTTCCTCTGGACTGGAGGATGGCACACATCGTAACTCTCCACAAGAACGGACCTGGAGATGAACCTGCGAACTATAGACTGGTCAGCTTGACATCCATAGTGGGGAAAATTATGGAGGCCATCTTAAATGAATGGATGGTAGAGTTCCTGGAGGTAAATGGTTTTCAAGATGAAGATCAATATGGGTTTGTCCAGGGGAGATCATGTCAAACCAACCTAGTCAAATTCTTTGACTGGATGACAAGATCCCTGGATGGGCGAAAGCCTGTTGATGTTCTGTGCTTGGACTTTAGCAAGTCTTTCAATTCAGTCCCACATGGAAGACTAATTTAGAAATTGAGGAACCTAGGGGTGGGAGAAAAATTGGTGGGGTTGGTGGGAAACTGGCTTAACAACTGACTGCAGAGGGTGGGGGCAGAGGGTGAAGTCTTGACCTACAGAAGGGTCATCAGTGGGGTCCCTTAGGGTTCAGTGTTGGGTTCTATCCTTTTCATTATGTTCATCACGGACATCAGGGAGGGAGAGAGTAAGGAGTAGAATGAGTCTGCTTGCTGATGATTCCAAACTGGGACCTGAGGTGAACAGCGAGGAGGGAAGGAGGGCACTCCAAGAAGACTTGGTGAGACTGGAAAACTGGGCACACATGTGGCAGTTAGGGTTTAATGCATGTAGAGTAAGTGTAGTGTTCTGCATCTGGGTGTTAGGAACCTGGGTATAGCAGTATCCTGTGAAAAGGGTGACTGAAATTGAGCGACTTGGATATGAGTGACTCAGACTAAGTGCCCGCTATGTAAGCTACCCTGAAATGGTAGCGAGAGGTGAACAGCAGGGCAAATGGAAGAACAGCAGGATGAATGGAAGAACAGCAGGGAGAATGGAAGAGGAGGGATGATAGGGAAGATATGTTGGAGGTAGTGCAGGATGAGGCAGCTGAGCTGGCCTTGTGATGTGGTGGTGAGGGTGGATGGCTACAGTGAGGAGGGTGCAGGGTTTGGGGCTGGAGAGGGGTACAGTTTTTCATGTTTCACGTGCAGGAGTAAAATTTTTTACTAGTTTCTCCCCCTCACCGACATGCACCCCCCTTGACTTGAGAATCCTTAGTAAGAAGGGTGTGGGGGGCACAGCTCCCTGCATAAATACATTTGCTTTCACCAGTGTTACCTTGCTGGGAGTGTACATCACCGTTTTGGTTTTCAGTGATGTACACCCTCTGCTGCGGTGATCGCTTTTTGATGATCATCAATATGACATGGAACCGGGTATACAGTAGCTATCATTTGTGGGGAGTACGGTTGACTGTCTTTACCATGAAAAAGGATCTGGGGGTGATGATTGACGCCAAACTGAACAACTCACAACAGTGCAGGAGAGCAGTTGCTAAAGCGAATAAAATGCTTGGGTGTATAGCTAGGGTGATAATGTCCAGGAGCAGGGAGGTTATAGTTCCCTTGTACAGCTCACTGGTGAGGCTGCATCTGGAATATTGTGTGCAGTTCTGGCATCCCCACCTTAAGAAGGACATCATATTGCTAGATAGAGTTCATAGGAGAGCGACAAAGAAGATCAGTGGTCGGGGGGACATGTCATATGAGGACAGGCTTAGAGAGCTGAACACGTACTCCCTGTGGGACAGAAGGGTTAGAGGAGATATGATAGAGGCCTTCAAATACCTGAAGGGAATCAATAGGGTAAAAATGGAGGGACTGATCAAAGTGGAGGGGTAGGGTACTACTACAGGCCGTAGTCTAAAACTAGTAGAGGGGTGGTACAGAGGGGAGGTGAGGGAACAATATTTCACAGAGAGGGTGGTTGCACCCTGGAATTTGCTTCCAGATGAACTGATAAAAATAGAAACTGTAGGAGGTTTCAAAAGGGGTTGGGACAGATACAGATGCATTGTACAGGTTGGAAGTAAGGCGAACAGCATGGGTATGCGGGGAGGGGAGTGGGGAGCAATGGGTTAAGAAACAGAGGTAGAGCAGCTACTGTACCTTTCCAGTGAGCTGTGTTCAGGCAGACATGATAGACTGATAGGCCTAATCTTCTGGCAACTATGTATGTATGTAATTTGTGAAAAGGGAATTTTAAGAGCTGTTTCTTTGTCACTCCACAGTTCAGAAATTGTTGCTAATTTTGGTCTGACATTTTCAGGGCACAAAGTCCTTGCCCGCAGATGTGCCTTTTGCTGATTTGGTGAAAGTATATTACTTTGCTGTGCAATTCTGTGGCTTTAAATTTTGGTTTGTTTCCCATAGGATAACATTGTAGTGAGGTATAGACAGTTGTTTCTTTGTCACTACTCTGTTAAGAAACGTTTTTTAATTTTGCACTGAAATTTTCAGGATATGAAGGCCTTTTGCCACCAATGTACCTTTGGCTAATTTTGTGAAAAATATATTAATCTGGTGTCTAGTTACAAAGGTTTCATGTTGTGCTGTGTTTTCTATAGGATGACATTGTAATGTGACATATTTTCTGGTGCTGTACACTACAGTATGGCAGCACTACAGCCCAGAGGGCTCCCAAGTGCAAAGATGGATATGATTATGGACTGATGGGAGTGCAGGGCCAGGAGGATCATGTGCTCCACAGGAAAGGAAGGATACAATTACAATCTCTCAAATGTTATGGATGGATAGGAGCAGAGGGCCCTCCACTAGCAAATAAGGCTACGATTATACTAATTCAAAAAGTAAGGAAATTCATTGCAAATAAATTTTGTTAATGCATCAGTCTGGCTGGATGGAAAGAGAGTGTAAAACAAAGAAGAATCATCCCTCTGGAGCAGTGAGTGGATGCGTTAAGGAAGAGACACTTTATTAAGGGTACAGGGGATTTGCATGTTTGTTTAATCCTTAGATGCCTAGCTGTTTCATTTTTATATAGAAGGGATGAGTTCTATGGGCAGTCACACCAATACAACCTGAGAGTGTATTCAGTATACCATATTTGATTACAAGGCATGATTCTACTAGAAAAAGTGATCGGGGGTGAGGTGTGCCAGTAGACATGAGGCCAAGGGGGCTCACAGTTTACAATGCAGCTAGCAGCACAACTTCAGCAGCAGCTGCAGAAGTCAAGAAATTCCTGCTGTTCTCATACAGAGAACATGAGTGAAGTGCTCCTCTCACTAAGCTGGGCACCAGGGATTTTGGGTGCCCAGATAAAGTATTTCTGGCCATAACTGTGAAAAAGAAGCATCAGAATCTAGCTAAATGAGACCCGTTTAGCTAGGTTCTGGTGTTTGATTTTTAAAGTAACAACAATTTTATGTATTTCCCATGCTTTTTTGTTCATGGAAAACAAAAACTAGACAGCTACTCAAGAAAAAGGATTTTTTTGTGGTGAAAAAGGATTGGCCCTCACAAAAAAATTATTCTTTTTCATGAGGCCAAATCCTCTGTTGAACTTTTACCCTCTATCCTGGAGAATGATCTTCCCATTGAAAACACTGGGAACTTAAACATTGAATAACTTTGCAACAGATTAATATTTTTTCACCAAACAAATGTATGGCAGTTCTGTTACCCAAGTACCATAAGAAATTCACCCCCAAATTCCATACCATCTGGGCGCAAGGCAATAAAGAAAGAAACTACATAAAGTGGTGACTTTTAACTTTTTTACACTCTCCAGGTCTCAGAATCTGCACATCCAACTACAACGAAACTTACCACATCAAGAGATCTACACAACGGGACATTGCATGCCAAATTTTGTGCAAATCCATTGATCAGTTGCAAAGTTATTAAAGTGCAAAATTTGAGGTTTAACATTAAACATGCTACTCAACCCTAACTACAGTGGCACTATCACGGCACTGTATATATCTATCCTGTGTAAAAAAAAAATAAAACTGCCCATCGATGTCTGTTTCTGAGCTGCCTTTATTGTCCACCTACTTGATCCTCCTTCTCAGCACCCACCATCCCACCAACATAACACCAACACTGGGTGCACCCAGTCACCCAGTGTTGCCACCTAAAATTAAGAAAACTGTTCCTCATCATTTTTTTCACCCTGGAAAAGACAAAACCATCCACTAATGTCTGTTGCACTGTTAGTCCCCCCACCCAATCCTCCCACTCAGCACCCACCACCTCACATGCTCCCAAGCCCTTACTTACTCACCAGAGGTCCAACATCATAATCCTCTCTGGACCACAGACATGTCTTCACTCTTCAAAGCTGGACAGCGAACTGAGGAAATCAGACATGCGGTTCAGTGTATTTTAAAGGAGTTTTGAACTTAATGGTATAAGTTGGACATTTTTAAATATACTGTATTGTTGTGCAATATTTTCAGCATGCCTTTTTTGAGACACCACAGTATGAACAATGGCAGTGAAATTAGGCATACATGTCCTGAAAGTTGATTTTGCGGTCACTGTGCGAAATCATCATTCAGGCAGGAGTTGAAAATTTTCTCCACCTTTGTACATGAGGTGGGGGTCATAAGAAGGCTATGTTGAAAATGTGGCTTAAAAATATTAAAAAAACAACAGTTATGAGCCTACATTGAAATTTGTGAAAGCAGGCTCATAACTCTGGTAATTTTCAATATTTTAACCTCAGAGTTTCAACATAGCCATTTCTTCACAGCACCTCATGAATGTGACAGCTGTCATTTTTCAAATCCTAGCCAAAATATGTTTCATACCTGTGATGCAGAATGATGTTTTGGTTGGGATTTGAAAATTTACAACTACCAAGTTCATTAGGTGGGTTAATAACAAGGCTATGCTGAACATTTGGTGTACACATATGGTAAAATGTCAAGGTTATAACTGAACATTACACTGCTTCCGCATTCACTCATAACTTTGCTAATTTTCACAGTTTTGACTCCAAACTTTCAACATAGTCATTTTTCCACACCACTTCATAAACATGGCATGTGTCTTTTTCAAATTCGGAATGAGATGTGTTTTTGCATCTCTGGTGTGAAATTAAATCCTGACCAATATACTATTCTTTGCAAAAACTCCATTAATGCATGAGTTAGGGTTGTTTCCACATTGATGAAAGTGTGGAAATTCCACGTTTGGGTTACCATCCCTACCGCCCCACTGCCCCACCACCACCCCTCCACACACCAACAATCATCAGGGTGTGCATTGGAGTTGTTGGCCTAACTTTCACCCCATTCCATGTGTAAAGAAGCTATGGTGGTGCAGTATAGGAAAATGGGGTAACAGTTAGGCACGACAACCTCAATGTACACCCCAATGCCTGTTGGTGTGTGGAGGGTGATGGTGGGGTGGTAGGGATGGTAACCTTAATGTGGAATTTCTACACTTTTGTCAGTGTGGAAACAACCCTAACTGATGCATTAACTGAGTTTTTGCAAAGAATTTCCTTTCTTTTTTTAAAGTGTAATGTAAGTAGTAAATGCAATGTGTCCGGGTCCCATGCTGCCACCAAGCTGCCCAGTTGTGTATAATGATATGTGTCTGTGGGAGCATGGGCCTTCCAGGCCCTGTGCTCCCACTTACAGGTAAGTATGGAGCCATACAGCAGCCCTATAATGTAAGGAGCCCTTGTAATACTAATTTGCCCATATCTCGGGAACTGCAGCAGCTAGAAATAAAATTCAAGTATTGTTGTAATTGTGAGTGAGTAGTTCTTGCAACATAAGTCAATCAAATCCATATCTTTAATTGTTTATGAGACATAGGCACTGAAAAGCACTGTGAATGCTAACGCTGAGGGCATAATAGTGGCCTACGCACATAAAAAGGAGCAATTGGAACACTAATTCGCAAATATCTCAGGAACCGTACAAGGTAGAAAAAAAATTCAAATTTCATGGTTTTCAAGGCTTTCCAACCTATTTCTGTACTTAGTCCCCTATAGGGGACTAAGTGTTTTTTCGACAAAAAGTCCATATCTCAAACCGTTTTTGAAATACGGGCCCCGAAAGGCATCATGGGCATGACAATGTTATACTATGGGAATATTTCTGAACTTTGCAATGCTGTAAATATGGGCCTGTTCAATGTTTCCATAACAAACCACCAAAAGGCACATCTGCAGGACTAGAGCTATCCACCCTGAAAGGTTTAGCCCAATAGTGCCATCCACTTTGTCACAATAAAGGGACAAAGAAAACAAGCACCCAATGTTATCCTTTGGGGAAATTTCTTAAATTCAGAATGGTGTAACTATGGGCTTCTTGAATCCTTCTGCACCAAACCACTGAAAGGCACACCTGTGGCACTAGGTCTTGCCACCTTGAACATTTCAAGCAAATAGCACAAATCAGCTTGCCACAATCAAGTGACAAAAAAAAGAACACATAGCAAAATGTGTTTGTGCAGTGTTGCTGCGATAACAATAATGTCTGTGCAATTCTCCTGTCTCTATAATGGGAATGTTAGCATGCACAAATAAATGTTAGCGCATTTACTTTTTCGAGATAGTGCGATTGTTTACACAGCAACATAAATGTTTGCGCAATCAAAAAATTGAAAACATTTCAAAAACACATTTCCAAACTAGCTGGGGAAAAACTAATGCCAGGAGTATGTTCCTCGGAGCTCGTAGGTACCCCCAATGATTGGTGTTTTGTAAAGTGCAGTATGTTTTAAATTACGGTGTTTTTTCTCTCTTAATAACAGAAAACAAGATGGTAGCAGCATGGCAACATCTTGGGGTCAAGCTTGACAACAAAATTTGATTGTGAATGTTTTCAAAGTGCACATCTACATTTTTCCTTAGGCTACAATGGGACGTGAAAAAATGGAATAACTTTTGAAAGGAGCCATGTTTTGTCACCAGATCTTCAAAAGGCACCAGTGCAACCCAGGACACATGTAGACAACCCAATTTGAACTCACTGAAATGCATTCTTCAGTGCATTATGGGTGGACAAAGCATTCACAACACTGGGGAAAATTCACTTTTTTGTGCACTACAGTTCTGCAACCATACATCTGACCAAAATGATAATTTCCAGATCCAGAGATCTATGATTGATCTTTTTACATGCCAAATTTCAAGCAAATCAGAAAAATGGTTCAAAAGTTATTAAAGTGCAAAATGTGAGGTTTAACATAGAAATGGCTACGCAACCCTAACTATAGTGGCACTACCGTGCAACTATAATATAAATGGTACATGTCGTGTCTATAAGGTGAATCCTAAAACAAGTATCTTTAAAAGTTGGGGTCAAAATATTTAAAAAAATAATTGTTGAACAATCAGCAAATGTTTGGCATTGACAAATACTTGTTTTAAATTATATTTTATTGAGTTTCTCAACTGCAATATAATTAATGCAGTAGTAGTAGATTCAGCTGGCATATAAGCTTTACAAAAGAGTGATGGTATATGATGGTATGATATACAGTAGTCTACTACCTTTGTTAACTCATATAGGAGTTACCATAGCTCATTAGTACTTGCAAAAATAGGGCTTATTTCTGCCAAGAATGGGACACAAAATGTCAAATCAGTGATCACGTATCCCCCTGTATAGAGTTGTTACCTTTCATAATTGATTGTAAGAAAAAAGAAAGTGAGCAGCCATGCAAAGCCACAGCAATGATCAGATTCAAATTTACTTGCAGGTATGTTATCTATTCCTGTAGTAAATAGCTGCCGCCTGTGTGTTTTATACACAGTAAAGCCCCTTATTCAGGACAATTTTCATAATCAGTAAAACTAGAAAAGTCTTCTAACAGTAGCAACATTTAACTGGATATTAAATCTGAGTCAAAAAACTAATAAAATATTTATCCTGAAATACAAATAACGTACTGATAAATCCATAACTATCTGATCAGGCAATCTGGCTCAAAGGGAAAGGAAATGGATGATGGCCATGGGAGGAGGAGTGCTTTGTCAGGAAATGCCAAAATATAAAATCACACTGCACTGTGTCATCTGTGGTTCACCATCATTAAAATAATGGTACAGGAGCCCAGGACCTAAAGGTTTGTGATGGCTTAAAAGTTTTCAGTATCTTGTGTGATACTGCCCTGGACACACAAAAAGAAACTAACAGGCCAGTGATAGTTGCCAGCAGAAAAAACCCTGGAAGGACTTACATTCCAGACTTCAAAGGAGATGGGAACCGCAATGTTAGGGAATTACTCCATGCAGTGTATTTAACTGACCTAATGGCAAAAACACACATTAACAATGCAACCACTACCAAATCACCATACTCTTTAATACAGTAATCAACATATTTAAACAATGGAAACTATATCCTCCTTTATCTATTCATAATCCAGCTGTGGCTGTTTTAGGATTATCAATTAAAAGACTTAATCAGAGTCTTCCACTGACTCCAGTTCAGTCTTCTTTAGCAATCACGGTTAATAACTTATCAGCATCTGCCAGCTCTAAGAAAAGTATTATAATATATGGTAGAACATTGTTACTACCAAGAATCGATAATTTCACAGGGTTGTTGTACCCTCAATGCGATATCACAATGTTGTTATACCAGTGTTGGTACGTCACATCGATGGTACAACAACAGGGATCACTCTGTGCATGCATGGTACTCAAACCGCCAGCCTTCCAGAACCAGATGAGGCAGTAAGAGCTGGACCCAGAGCAGAGCAGTGGTGACTGAAAAAACTAAAAAGCAAGGATCCTACTTCTCTTTTTTTCTTTCTTGATATGGACCATACTCTATAAAATATAATGCATGGTCCACGATCAGCAACAAAATGTATGTTGCCATCTTGAGGTTGCCAAGAAGACTGAAACCTCTCAATCTTTGTTCTCAAGGTTTAAACAGTCATCATGGCAACCTCTTGATGGCTACACGTTTGTTACCGATGATGGAACATATATTATCCTCTATGTTTTTGTTACCTTAAGTTACCTTGAAGATAGCTGGCATCAGCAGTATGCGGCATGCCCCTAATCTTCTGGTCTGACTCTTACTGATTAAAAAGTCTTGCAGTGCATCTTGCTGGAACAGCTCAAGTTGAGATAGATTTGCATGAGGTTGTCCTGACATTTCACTCCTGTCGATCCATTTAACTTCTGCACTGGCTGCATCCTACTCCTCTTCACTCCTCCAAAAACCACCGCCAAAATGCAAGGGGGATTTGAACCCAAGGTTTTCCAATCAATGATCTGATAGACACTGATAATGCAAATGTCTTCAACCAGTTGAATACCAAACTCAGTCAGTCTTTCACAAAAGCTCATGGAACTCCCCTCTTCTACTCCATCAGTGTTTCCCAACACTCAGATTCATTGTTCTTCTCAAATTTTCCACTTTCCATCCTTATTCTCAGTAACGTGTTTTTCTACACCACTGAGGCACATGTTGTGTTAGTCATTTCTGCTATTGTTTTGCTTTCTTTTGCCTCTTCCAGCATAATGAAAACTTTAGAAAATAGAAGGAAGAACTTTGAACATGTAGCCTTCAAGTTTTATGTCCAAAGCTTTACAATCTTTAGTAAAGAAGTATTGGAAGGCTGTAGATTTTGTTTTGTTTTTTCACTATGGTCCAGTCTTTATTAAGGCTATGCAGTTCCTTCCTTGGCCTCATGCTCTCACCTATGGCTACACATCCATTGCACCTCATAATCATTTTTCAACACCAATGTACACAAATTTAGTATTAAAATGTTCCTCTCAAAATGGGTTTCAGGATATGTTAAAATTCAAGGTAGTAGCTAACCTAGTAAGACTTTTTCTGCCAAAAATTCTTAGTTTGCTACAGAACAGTGTGAAGCTGCACCACCACTACTCAGCTACAAGCCACTACCCCACTTTTATTTTTTTTTTGTTTACAGTGTATTTTGGCAGGATTGTCCAACTTAGATGCAACATTTCATTGTCAGTAACTTGCTCAGGGTCACACAGTATTTGGCTGTAGTAGGATTAAACCTGTAATCTTCTGGTTCTCAGCAATGCTCCAACCATTACATCTTACTGATTGGGTTGGGGAGGAGGCTCTGGGTAAAGCTAGGTGCTGCCAGCCATAAGTTTATTTACCAATAACAGCCCAGCTGTTGTGCAACATCTCCTTTATAGTGGGGTGCTGATTTTACTCATTTTTACAATGTGTTTAACAAGGATAATGCAGCTGGGAGGAAATGTTGTGGTACTGATTCCACATATTTTTACAACCAGGTGGACTGGAGCACTGGGAAGAGAAATGAGTAGCCCAGGCCACACAGTGGGTATGCAGCTGGATTTGAATGTGCAGTCTACCAGTTCTCAACAGTGCTCATTTAACCCCCACTGCCTCCACTCTCTGGGGGAGACTGGAAGAGCCACTGACTACTGGTTACTATCTATCTATCTATCTATCTATCTATCTATCTATCTATCTATCTATATCAGCTCAGACATCTAGTTAGGCTGTCTTCAGATGAACAATACAACTCTGAACTTGAACAGTTAAGTTGTTTTTTGTTAGTTTTTAGCTTTTTACATTTTTGTTCATGCCAATATTAACCCCACAAAATTGTTTGTGTTTTTACAGATAGTTTCTCAAGTGGTTTAAACCATAAAAGGCCCTGTTCTGGAACAAGATCTAGCAACATGTAAGTTTCATAATTTAAATTGGTCCAGATTTTTCACAGTCATGACAATGAAAACAACTGAATATGTGTACTTTTATGTAATTTCACTAATATATAAGTTTTGAACAACCAAACCAATTTCCACCAAGCTTATCAAAAAATTATCTTCTCAGACTGGAATTGTGCACTCCAAATCTCATTGTGCTGGCAGTTGAAATGTAAGCAGTCAAAACCTCTATTTTTGATACACATGGTTATTCAACCCTAAAATATAGGTGCTACTACACCTGTATAATTAATATATGTATGTAGAAGAAATTAAAGCAAAGTGTGGTATGCAAGGAAATATTAATATTGATGGGTCAAACAAGCCATAAAGCTACAAGCCCAGAGGGTGAGTGGTCTTTATGAGCTTGTTCAATCCCGAGATGGTATTATTTCACGAGTATACCGGACTTTGCCATCCTATATTTTATGTAATGCATTAGGTTGGACTCTTGTTGCTGTGTTCGATGTTTGACCATAATGTTGGTGGGAGGGACAGGGTGGTTGTTACATGTGTTATTAAGGGACTTGTTACATAGGTGTTAATAACATATTAATATAGTGGCAGTGTATGTGTTTTTATATATACAGTATGTAGTAAATGTATATGTATGTATGTACATATAAATATATTAGAGGCAAAAATCAGTTTAATACAGATTAGTTAGGTTGTTCCACAGTGACAAAGTGAGGAAACCTGATAGGGTTAACCCCCTTGCACCCTCTCCAACCCACCCTCCCAATCACATCGGGTGTGCATTGGGGTCGTGCCCCTAACTCTAACCCCATCACATGTGGAAAGAAGCTGAGGAATATGAGAATGGGGTGAGAGTTAGGACTGATGACCCCATCGTGACACCCCAATGTCAGTTCGAGGGGTGGGCTGGAGGGGTGCAAGGGGGGTTTAAACCCTAACATCGAATTTCTTTGCTTTTGTCGCTGTAGAACAACCCTAACTGATGCATTAAATGGAGATTTTTGCCTCCGATTTCCCTTCCTTTTGAGAATGATAATGAGAAATAGTGAATGTACTGCGGCGGCGGAGCACGGGGCTCTTTGGGTCCCATGCTCCCACCATGTGATGTCTTGTCACATAGTAACACGGTGTCCGCAAACACAAATGGTGAAGCAAATGGGGACACAAAGCAAATCAGAAAGAGAAACAGTACTGTAGACACAATTGGTAACAATAACACAAACACAAGCGCAAATGAAAACGCAAAGGGTAACGCACATGGTGGTGTAGATGGGAAAGGTAAGTGAAACAGGTACGGAACCGCAAGTGGAAGTGGTAAGGGTAACAGTAATGTAAGCACACAGGCTGGTTTTCACCAAAAGCTGCATAGAGAAAGACAGTGAGTACCAAGAATGTATGCATAATAATGGGTCTCGGAGCAGAAAATGAGGAGTTGGAATACTTAATTGCTTATATCTCAGGAACCGTACGACGTAGAAAAAAAATGTAAAAGTCATATGATTTATGACTTTCCTGGCTGGTTTTGTACTTAGCCCCTGTAAGGGGCTAAGTGCCTTTTGGACAAAAGTCCGTATCTCACACCGTTTCCAAGATACAGGCCCTGAAAGGTGCGGCGAACGCCATAATGTTACCCTATGGGAAAAAAGAGAAGTTCGGAGTGCCATAACTTTGCCGCCCTGTAATATTTTTCACCAAACCACCAAAAGGCACATCTGTGGGATGTTGGCTTTCTTCCCCTCCAAATTTCAGTGTAAAAGACCAAATCGTTATTTTGTAGCTGGGTGGCAAAGAATTCCTTTCATGCCGCAGACGCCGCAATGTTAGTCTATGGGAAAAAGTGTCAACTTCGGAGTATCGTAACTTTGCATCCTTCTAATATTTTGTTACCAAACCATGAAACAGCACATCTGTGAGATGTTGGCTGCTTTCCCTCCAAATTTCAGCCCAAAAGACCAAACCATTCATTTGCAGCAGGGTGGCAAAGAATTCCTGTTATTTTCGGCATAGTGCCGCAAAGTAGTGTGGTGATTTGTGAAAGCTTTCGCAAACATTTGCAACACTTTCGTGAGTGCGACACTACTTTGTGACACTGCTTTTTCCAGAAATTGGAAAAAACATATTTCTAGGGTGTTTAACCTCAAAATAAAGACATGCCTAGCATCCTCAGGGTCTGACTAGGTAAACACAAAACGAATTGTGTTGCTAGAAAGTCCCAAATTTAAATGTCAAGCATTTTTCTGATCACCAACTGGAAACAAAATGGCAGATTTGTGACAATACTAGGGCCATTTGTGACACTAAAAAGTGCATTTACGACACTGTCGAACTTTTTTTTTACTTTTACCATTGACTTATAATGGTAAATTGTTTTTTGAATAACTTTTGAACCGTTTAATATTTTTTCACAAAATCTTCAAAAGGCACATCAGGGACCCTGGCCACAAGTTCCCTGAAGTTTTCAGACCGGTCGCGCAAACCGTGTGACCTGTAGGGATGAGCAAAGAATTCAAAAAAGTGTAAACGCATACAGATCATGCTTAATAACTCCACAGCCATATATCTGAACAGTACAAAAGTTGTCAGATCCCAAGATGTGATGGTTCTTGATTGTGTATGCAAAATTTCAGGCAAATCCATTGAACAGTTGCAAAGTTATTAAGGTGCAAAATTTTAGGTTTGACATGTAAATGGCTCATCAACCCTAATTATGGTACTACTCACTATGCTACTATATATATATATATATATATATAAATATAAATATATATATATATATATATATATATATATATATATATATATATATATATATGTATAGATAGATAGCTAGATAGGTAGATATATGTATGTGTATGTGTGTGTGTGTGTGTGTATATATATATATATATATATATATATATATGTATAGTGCTTGTTAGGTATTAAGGTGTTATTAAGGTGTTAAACACATCAGTATAGTGTAATTAGCTAATTGACATCATAATACACTAATTGGCTATCATCATATATGGTAAAATATATGATAGCTTTTCCTATGGGGACAAGGGCCCAATAGTCAAGACTTATTTCCAGGTGGTACCTGGGGAAGGGAGAGATGGATACAACATGAATAGCACATAAGCCCATTGTGTTTACAATAAAATGAATACAAAGACATTACAAAAAAAAGGAACTGGAGTTAGTGCAAAAGTAAGTGCAAATTACCACTAAAGGCATTGGCAGCAGACAATTTTTTATAGCCATATATACATCATGATATAAGGTAAATGTAATGGGAAGTTGTCAAGAAGGTGACTCATAGGAGCCTAGGTTAGAGGAAAGGATTTTTAGCTGACATGTTATGGAACCAGGTGATGCAGAGAACTGGATGGAAGATGGAAGTTAGTTCCAAAGTGAGGAGATGCAATAGGAGAAGGATGATTGCAAAGCTGAGGAATGTGGATGAGGACTGGAGAAGATGTGACGATCCCTAGAGTGGAAGGAACAGAAAGCAGAGGGGATAAAGGAGAGGAGGGATGAGAAGTGTGAGGTAAGGTACCCAAACCAATAACTGGAAATGAAAGAGGTGCAGTGAATCTGGAGATGTGAAGGTAATGATGGAATGAACAGAGAGGAGTAAAGTATACAATGATGAGTACATGGAGGAGAGTTGGAAGCAAAGCAGCAGAAGGAGCTGTATAGGTTATCTAGTCTAGCCAGGGAGGTGAAGGGGGTGGTGCCATAAACCACATCCTTATAGTCAAAAACTGGGAGCACTATTTTTGTAACACGCTCATAGCAGAATAGCAGAGAAACATAATCTTTATTCTGGTATAAAAGTATTAAGTTTAGGATAGAAAATTGCATAGATGGTATCAATGTGAACAGATAAATCAAGATACTTGAAGAATTGGACCAACACAAGAGGGTTACTATCCAAAGTGGTAAAGATGGACAGAGTTGGGATTTTTGCCAATTTCTGACTGGTGCTGAAGGTCATGGAAACTGTGTGTGTTGACCTGGAGTTAGTTAGACTGGAACCACTGCAGAACACTGTGGAACTCTTGCTGGAGCAGACCTTCCACAGCTGAAGAGGAGGGACCAGAGGTGTAGATGACTGTCATCCATATACATGTGAATATGTGAGTAGGCACAAGCTAACGGGAAGTCATTAAGGCAGATGGAAAAGAGAATGGGGGCCCAGGATGGTGCTCTGTGGGCCTCCTACTTGGATGGGAAGTGGAGGAGACTGAGTGCTGCCAACCTACACTGACTATGGATGGCTCATTAGGAAACAATGGAACCAGTCCTCTGCAGGAACTGAGAGGCCAGCAGATCTGAGCTTATCCAGGAGTAGTGAGTGGGAAACTGAGTCAAAGGCCTTTGTCAGACTGATGAAGATGGCAGCTGTGATGTGCCCTTGTTCCATCCCTGAGAAGACAGCATCATTTACACCCAGCAAGAAGGAGATAGTAGAGTGATGCTCCCAAAAGCCAGATTGATATGGGGGTAGGAAGTTGGTGGAGGATAGGATCTCTATGAGTCTGGTGCGGAAAATCTTCTCCTGCAACTTGGCAACAGAAGGGAGGAGTGAGATCAGCCAGAGGTTTCTGAGGAGAAGGATCACCCCATTTGGGGAGTTGAAGAACTTTGGCTAAGTTCCAGGACTGAGGGACAGCACTGAAGGAGAAGGAAAGGTTGAATAGGTGAGTCTGACGAGATGCTATTGCAGGAATTGAGATACAGAGTAGTTTTGGATACAGGACATCATGACTGGGTTTGCATAGGTTGAAGAAGTAGAGGGCATTCAGGGTTTCCTGGGTAGTAACAGGGTGAAGAGGAAACCCTGTAAGGGCAGTGGAGGGGAGGGAGAGGGAGCATGAAGAGGAGTGGAGATGGTTTGAGGATTACCAGAGGAGAGAGCACAAGAAATGAAAAATTAATTGAAGTGAGCAGCGACTGAGAAGGGATCAGACCCTGGTGAACTGTTTATCTGAAGGACAAGAGGGGTGAACTATATGCCTTTTCCCTCACAATAGAACTGCATATTTACCAGCTCACAGTGTACAGTACTGTATACTAGTTAAATATGTAATGCATACCAGCTAATTAATTGTGGCATCATCAGTACTCTTATTATTCAGTTATAACATCATGACAACTTTTTACATTTCCATACCCATTTAAAAAAAAAAAGATTTTCATAAAAGAAAAAAGAAACAGTTTTCTAACATTTTTGATTAATTCTTCCCTCCAGTCCATGCCAACCCATCACATGAAGGGCAAAATATCACATTTAAGTAGCATTTCAAATTCCAGGCCTTTACATACACACACACACACACATACACACACACACACACACACCCATACCCTTACAGTAAAGTGCAAAGGCCATGTGATATCCCAGTTCCATGTCAGAAGGGCGATCAAATAATGGTGAACTGTCACAATGGTGCTGAACACACAGCGTGAACACTTTTTGTAAAGTGTTTTCTTCATACACACCCCCTTTGTGGAGGGCTTTTCCCCCCACACCACCCTTAATTTAGATTCCTACTGTGGGGGGGCACAACTCGGGGATGGGGACAGAACCATGGTCATACAAAAGTGTTGGCCCTGTGGTTCCTTTGCCATTGTGACAGTTCGCCGTTATTCATTCACCCTCTTCATGGGATCCCTGATCCCCTTCAGTCTTTAGAACAGTGAATGGAACTTTTAAATTTTGCAGCACTTTGAAAATATTAAAACAAATGTGCACAAAGTACAAAGCTATTTTAAAACACAACAACCCTTTCTTGAAATGTGCACTCCTTGCTATGCTAGAAACATTAAATCTTTTTCTAGAAGTATGAAGTGAAACAAACTGCCAAGAAGTCAGTTTCTTTTTAAGCAATGGGTCTCATTTAAAGAGTCATTGCAGAACTACATGACACTTTTCTAAGGCACAGCAATTATAAAACAGTGCACAGGAATGCATTAGCAAATGGCCAGAAAGGAGGGGTGGAAGAACAATGGAGAAAAATCAAAACTGCCATCATGGAGGCAACAAGTCTTTGTGTGAAACAAATAAAGGAAACAAAGCGGAATAAAAAAACACTATGGTTCTCAAAAGAGGTGTCAGGGAAGGTTAAGAAGAAAAAGGCTTCATTCAAAAAGTATAAGAAATCACAGGAGGAGCACAACAGGGAACTGTATCAAGTAAAGCAGAAAGTAGTGGGGAAGGCAGTCAGAAAAGCAAAGGCCCAAACCGAGGAAAAGATAGCCAACTCAGTTAAGAATGGGGATAAAAACCTTTATAGGTACATTAGAGAGCATAGAAAGGTTAAGGAGGGATAGTGAAGATTAACAAAGGAGAGGGAGGTGGGCAGAGGAGAAAGTGAAAAGGCAGAGATACTGAATGAATACTTTTGCTCAGTAGTCACAAAAAGAAGAAGAGGAGGAGTTACCTAAACCAAACAATAGAAGCACTTTGGGTGAGTAAGGTTGGCGCTTGAGTCTATTTACAGAAGAAAGAGTCCTGAAAGAACTCCTAAAAGTCAAGGTGGACAAAGCAATGGGGCCTGATGGGATTCACCCTAGAATCCTAAAAGAATTAAGGGAGGACCTAGTGACACCACTGACCACACTTTTTAACAAATCGTGGGAGGATGGGGTAGTACCTGAGGACTGGAGGAAGGCAGATGTGATTCCCCTTCACAAAAGTGGGAGCAAAGCAGAAGCAGGAAACTACAGACCTGTTAGTTTGACCTCAGTGGTGGGGAAAATGATGGAATCACTTCTGAAAGAAAGAATTGTTATACCTAGAGGCTAAGCGGGCACAGGACCCAAAGCAGCATGTATTCACAGCAGGAAGGTCATGTCAGATGAATCTAATTGATTTCTTTGACTGGGTGACCAAAGTAATAGACCAGGGAGGGGCTGTAGATACGGCCTACCTAGACTTTAGCAAGGCATTTGACACAGTCCCTCACCAAAGATTAATAATCAAGTTAGCCAGTCTGGGAGTGGATTTCAGGGTGGTAGCCTGGGTAGCAAACTGGCTGCACAACAGGACACAGAAGGTAATAGTGAATGGAACACATTCCAAGAAAGGGGGGTTACTAGTGAAGTACCTCAGGGCTCAGTACTGGGTCCAGTCCTCTTTAACATCTTTATAGGTGACATTGAAGAGGGTCTGGAAGGAAAGGTATGCCTCTTTGCAAATGACACAAAGATCTGTAACAGAGTTGATACACGGGGCGGGGTTTAGAAAGGATGAGAAGGGACTTGGCAAGGTTGGAGGAATGGTCAGACACATGGCAACTTAGATTCAATGCAAAGAAGAGCAAAGTATTGCACCTGGGAAATAAAAATCCAGGAGAAGAGTACACAATAGCAGGGGTGGTACTAACAACAACAATAATGGAAAGGGACCTGAGAGTAGTCATATCAGATGACCTAAAGGAGGGTAAGCAATGTGAGAAGTAGGTAAGGAGAGCCAGGGGGATACTGGGATGCATAGGGAGGGGCATCACAAGTAGAAAAAGGGAATTGGTTACCCATCTGTACAGACAGTTGGTGAGACCCCATCTGGAGTACTGCATGCAGTTTTGGAGACCTCATCTATGCAAGGACATAGACAGGATGGACGCAATCCAGAGGAGGGCAACTAAAATGGTGCAGGGTCTACATCAGAAACCATATGAAGAGAGACTGATAGAGCTTAATATCTATACCCTTGATGAAAAGAGGGACGGGGGGACATGGTAGAAACTTTTAAGTACCTCAAGGGAATCAACAAAGTCCAAGAGGGTAGCATCTTTCAGAAAAAGAGATGTGTAAGAACAAGGGGGCATAATTTAAAGATAATGGGGGACGGCTCAGGGGTAATGTGAGGAAATTTTTTTTCATGGAGAGAGTGGTGGACGCATGAAACCGCCTTCCTGGAGAGGTTGTGGGGTCTAAAACATTGCGGGAATTCAAACATGCATGGGACAGACATAAGGCAATTATAGTGAGGCATTATAGGAAGTAGGCTGTTGGTTAACTAGAATCTGCAGCTTATCCAATAGTAGGGAAATGGGCAGACTGGGTGGGCTAAGTGGCCCTTATCTGCCGTCAAAGTCTGTGCTTCTATGTTTCCATGTTACTCATTTTCTAAAAAACTGCAAACTAAAAAAAAGTAGTTACAATAAAAATAAAATGCATCTAATGCTGAAGGAAAGGCAAACACAAATGCAAACAAAAACTGAGAAGAACCTTTCTATTTTCTGACATGTTGAGTCCAACAATCACAGCTCACATCAAATAACCAACTACAGAATTAAAAACACGTCTCACCCCTTAATGATGCCTCTGATCTTCCCAGACTACTTATTCTTATTGTACCTAATTGTTCCATTTGAAGTCTGAACCGTCCATTGCTTAACCTGATACAAAATGATCACCCATGGTACAATGTGTTGTTTAAGGAATTACTCCTGCACTGCTTTAACATTTTTGAAACCTCTTACAAAGTTAAAATAAAGCCACTTTTATACTGCCTAAATGTATTTTATCAAACATATGCTGGAAACATAGGGTATACTTGACACATAATGACATCCTAGGAGTTTTACTCTCTTAACCCCTCAATGGCATCATTTTGCAAATTAAACACTTTTCTACAATTAATTCCATTTGTTATAGATTAATCAGTTAGACTTTCAATTAAAAAAACTGAACTTGAATTTAGAATCTATCGGTGAAGTAGTAGTTGAAGACATTGATGCATATGGTATATGGTCACCCTTCCAAGTCTCATAGCACTATGTAAAACTGCTAAATTACAAAACAGAGGCAAAATATGGATAGCAGCAAATGGGCACAGCAGCTTAACAGAACAAACACAAATTAAGAAACAGTCCTAAAAACCTGATTGTACAATTAAGAGTATAAGAAACTTCTGAAGTGTAATATGGAGGCAGTTAGGCATACATGTCATAAAAGGGCATTCAAAAGGCAAGGGGTGATGACCAAAACAATCATTTACCAGTAGATTTACATTTGGAAGATGGAGGATCCAACAGACCAAGGCAAACACAGTCGATCATTCTCTCATTTTTGCTGAATACTTGAAAACCCTCACATTGAGAAATGGACTATGTCAACTGAAATTAGAGCTTCAAAATTATGGAACAGGCATGGAAAAACAAAATGTTCCCCTCCCTCACCTAATCCCCATATAAGGAAGACATCATTCATGGTGTTAATAGTAACAACTTCCCTGCCCTGATCTTTGTTTACTTTAAACAGCATTCCTGGTGCTAGTGGTACCCCTCTTGCCCCTTCCCCTTTGTATTAAACATCCCTTGTTCTAGTCATACCCTCCAGCCCTGCAAAACAAAGCAAAACCCCAGCCACTCAGCATCCACCAGCCTCCACCCCAATCAGGCACCTATCAGATTTGAATAAAGTCATCATTATCGATGCACAGGGAGAGAATGGTGACCAGTGCAGACCCTCATATTACTGCCTCAGCCAACCCCCACCTAAATTAATGGAACTGAGTTTACACTTAGAGCTAAAAGAGCCGTTTTTACCATAAGTACAGTCACATACGTTCAGATAGCAGATAGCTGAGCTGATGATAAGAGAGTCTGTGATGGTCACTGTCCACCTCTCTGCCATCTGACAATAATGACTTTGTTTGGGTTGTTTGGGTACCAGATGAGGAGGGGGGTAGGATGGTGTGTGCCTAGATGGGGAAGCAGTGTCTTTCTAGTTATTGTTATACCAGCGAAACAACAAAATATGAATAATGAAGACCATTACAGCGACTACTTCAACTGATTTTAATGTTGTCGTTGTAATGGTACCTGTTTCAGAATTTCATTGTTTCACCATGTTTCATCGCCTTTTTGAACAAACTTCAACTCAATGTTTGTTATATAGAAATGGGGAGGGGTGCGGGCAGTGAAGCCCCCCACATGGGGGGTGCTGGGGTGAAGCACCCCAGAAAAAATACTCAGTGTCTGACAGGCGAAATTTCACCTGCCAACATTGTGGATTTTGACAAGCTGCATTTTGACAACTTCATTGTCGATGCGGCTTGGTGGAACCCTAGTTATTTGGGGTGGGGGACCACTAGCACCAGGGATGGTGTTTAATTCATATGAAAACTTGGGTAGGAGTGGATTACCACTAGCACCAGGAATGCTGTTTAAATTGAACAGGGATGAGGATGGGTGTGGGGTAACACTAGCAACAGGAATGCTGTTTAATTCATATGGGATCAGAGCAGGAGGGGTTCCACTAGTACCACAAATGTTGTTTAAATAAAATGGGGATCAGTGCAGGGATGGGTACCACTAGCAACAGGGAGGCGAAAGGGATGCTCTTTAAGTCAAGCAGTGATCAGGGTGGGTTGGGGGTATAAATAGCACCAGGATAATTTCTTACTTTTAAAGGGATCAGTTGAAAGACAGTACAGTGACTGCCATGCAGCTCTGCACAAGGCCTTCAAAATGCCATGACACAGAAGCCTTTCACAGAGCTGATAATTGCCACATAATGGCACCTAAATGACCTCTTAGCACTATACATGTCTTATAGAAACACAGAATGTGTTGGCAGTGTGGTCATTAGCTTCCTGCCATTTGGATATGTCACCCTTTGCCCCTCAGTGTCTGTTTCTGGCAGGAGACTGTGGTGCACTTCACATCTGCACATCACATGATGCGGCCACAGCCCAATTTCATACATGCAGTGAGCCGCCAGACTGGGTATTCTGCATGTACAAATATCATAGACTACAATAAGCACGCTAATTAGAACACTAAGCCATCAGTTGCGCAATGCTATTAACAATCTTTAAATATGGTGCCCTATGTCTCGTATGGTAATTATGGTGCCAATATAAGTTCATTTAGGTGACAGAACTGTGAAATGGAGCTGTGCAGTTCTGGTGCAGAAAGGGCTGGACAAGAAACTCACAAGTGGCACTATATATGTACTGTACACATAAACATATTTTAAAATATGCTAAAGAAATGTTAAATAATTGATCAAGAATTTAAAATGAATATTTGTTTACTTTGCAAAACATGCAGAAAGCTTTCTGTGGTAAATGGTCTATGGCAACTGAAATTAGAATGTAACAATTTTGGAACTGTTGGCATGTGAAACACTCCTATGGTAATAAGAGTACCCAGGATGTTTAGAAATAAATAATCCTGATTACCTTAAAGTGACGTCATTGGTTTTAAAAATATCATTTTATTTAGAACATGAAAATATAGACAAGGAAGAGTAACAGCCAACATAGGAACTAAGCATATACAGTACTGTATATTAAGAATAAAACACTAGAAATACTTCTGGAAACAGTACTGTAGAAACAACATAATCCATGAAACAATGCATGTCAATCATTTGTTTTGTTAGATATTATACTTATTGAGATTGTCATTATTTGCAATGGTTATAAGAGTACAGGGAATGTTTGCAAATAAAAAATTCTAATTGGTCACCATTTACTGCTCGTTGTAAGTTATAATGGTTTATTTTTCCACAAAGATCGCTAAATGGAAATGCAGCTTTCCATTTCTGCTGCTAGTCTACTATTTAACATGTCAGCTACAATGAATGCTGCATCAACACTGGCAAAAACTGTGGTGCTATAGGTATTGAAATTGGCATCCATGCCCAGCAGCATTCGGTGGATAGAAAATCTCTAAGAACTGTCCAGTGTCTTGTACCTATTACCTGGTCCATCAATCATAAAGTTACAAGGGATGTTTCATCCTTGCTTCTCTAAAATAAAATTGGATGAGGTTGGCACTCCACAAATGTTTTTGCTGGAAGTCATAATACTGCATCTGGCTATAAGTTGTCATAAAAGATTAAGAGTTCTATTTTCAAAAGACTTTTGCTCTTGGAAAAATGGCAACAAGCCAAGATTTTGAGAACAAGGCCTCATGATGTAATGAAGTAATATTTTATTATGCTGGCTGTCAAAAAAAAGATAATTGCACATTTCTGTGAGTAGTGGGTGGAGCAGACAAAAGATATTTTAAATGCTGTTGTTCTACATGTATATTAATACTTGAGATAGAGGAGAGAAATACAGACCTGACAGCAACACTTTTCTTAACGAGATACACAAATTGATAACTACAGAGAGACAACTACACATTAACTACAGATCATATTTATTCCTTACACATCTGTTATGTATTACCTGTTATTTTGCAACACTTTGCTCCCATCTAGTGGTGATTGCTTATAGAATGTTATAGTGTGGAATTTCTGTGCTAGTGTTTCTTAAATGAAATGCCACCTTGGCCGACAGAACAGGACCTTGACAAGTGGCAGCATTACTTCTCATACCATGACCCCCCAAATGCACCTCAATATTCTGTAAGCCTTCCTGACAGCAATCACACACCACTTGCCATGCTTTAGCCCCTTGTCTACATACTGTGTAAGTCCTACGCATGATTTTCCTACTCAAATGTACTGTAGCACCTTGTGTGTAACTATATTGACTTTCTTGGAGTATGATCAAAATGGTCAGTTTACAATATTTAGGTCCTCCTGAACTCCTCAGGAAGCTGTATAAAACATTGCTGTTAATCTGTATGTGAAATGTTCTGTCTTCTGTGACAGAGAGAATGCAAGAGTAAGAATATAAAAGACTTTGGTTAGTCTATAAATGAACTGTTCTGTAAGAGAATAAGAGAGAGAGAGAGAGAGAGAGAGAGAGAGGAGAGGGAGGATATAAAACACGGCAGTCAGCCTGCATATTAACTGTTTGGTAGGTAAGCAATAATACCTGACAGGGTGGTCATTATTGGGAAATGCCAGACCACCAAGGGTTCACCACCAATGAGGCCGACACCGCAGGAGGAGGGCATAATAGCCCCTTGAAGGTCCGGTATTTTCCAATAATGCCCACCCTGGAAGGTATTATTGTGCTTAGAAAATGGCCACATTTGTGAATTTTAATGAATTGATAAAATAAGACAGAGCATGAGTGTTAAAAATTAATATAAGTAATATAAAAAACTTGTTTCAAAAAGTAGTCCACAGGCTGTTACAGGTCTGTTACTCCTCCCTACAGAGCTGTTCTGGTGGATTATCACTTCTCCTCCCCATCCATACACAGATCTTACCAACATGCATACACGCAGAGTGCCACATTAAGAAGAAAAGGACTGGCCACAAGAAAACCTCCTTAGCAGTGTTTGGAAAAGTTTTTTGTTATGCTGCACTTTTGCAGCATTTTTTTTAAATTTGTTGCAGTCAGATCTCGGAAGCTCAGCATCTGCCATGAGTGAAAGGCGTGATTAAATTGTTTATTTTATTTGTGAAGGTTCTGAATATGAGAAGGGTTACTAACTGTGGAGATATTATGCCATGGGGGAGTTGTGTGCTGCTACTACCATGATCGCGACTGACCGGCTTTGTTTGTATTTGTGGTTGGTGTGTGGTGCGAGAATGTGGTTGGGAGAGTGGTGCCATTGTAAAAGAAAGACGGCTGTTTTCCACTCTTTCCCCAAAGAGAATTTGAACTGGTGTTCTTTGTTTTTTGTGTGAAAGGAACTGGGACTGAGGGAACAGTGTTGCGGGGGGTGGGGTTCATTAGTTCTCGCTAAGCAAGAGAAAAACATGGCGTGATTTTAAATTTTATCTGGTGGTTTCAGCCAGTGACAAAGCAGGCTGAGCACCTCTACACAAGGATATGTGGAAAGGTGGCAGTTAGGCTGATACTAATTTGTTGCTGGGCATGTATTGAAAAATAAATGCCCACCTTGTAGGTAGTATTAGCCAATCAGCATTGAGAATCTATTCTTGCCATTTTCTAAGAGACAGAGATAGAGAAGGGAAATAAAACACTGTAGTTAGCCTGTACATGAGTGATATGTTCTGGGACAGGGAGAGTAAGTATAAAGCATTCTAGTTAGTCGGTAAATTAACTGTTCTGTAAGAGAAAGGGAAGGGATATAAAAAACAGCAGTTAGTCTTACATCAACTGCTTTGTGAGACAGAGAGGAGGGAAATGAAACTCTGTGTTTTAGCCCAACTGTACATGAAGTGATCTGTGTGTGTGTGTGTGTGTGTGTGTGTGTGAGAGAGAGAGACAGACACAATATAAAACACGTAGCTAGAGAGAGAGACGAGATATCAAACACTGCAGTCAGCCTGTCTATGAACCGTTCTGTAAGAAAGAGACAGACAAGATGTAAAACACTGCAGTTTTATCTGTTTACTATTTAGGGAAAGGAGAGATATAAAACACTGCTGCTCTTTACAGAGGAGAGAGAGGTTGCAGCTAGTCTGCACATTAACTTCTGGGAGAGGCAAGAAATATAAAATACTGCAGACCTTTACAGACAGTAAGAGAGAGACTGCAGCTTACTCGCTACATTAACTGTTCTGGGAGAAATGAGTTATATGAAACAATGCAAATCTGTTCACACAGAGACAGAACAGGAGAGAGAGGAGAGAGAGAGAGAATTACAGCCTTTACAGAGAGAGAGAGAGAGAGAGAGAGAGAGAGAGAGAATATGGGGGGTTTGCAGTTATTCCACATGTAATGTCTGTGAGAGATGAGATACATAAATAAGTTGTAGCTCTCTCTTGAGAGAGAGAGAATTGCAACGTCTTTAAATATTTTTCAATAGGGGTTGTATACTTCGATGCTGCCCCTGGCTGCCTCCCTCCCCCATCTGATCAACCCCACCAGCCCAGTAACCCAACTTCTCCAGGGCTTACCTTCCTCCATTGCCCTTTGCAACAGGACTGTGGGGGATGTACAGTCACTGATGTGGGACCTACAAAGGGGACACTCGTCCAGCCAGAGGATGTTTCCCTCCAATTTTCTGTCTGGGCCCACAGGACATGCAGTGGGCATGATGTGCATGCTCTGCCTCCACAGAGACACCCTCCCCCGCACCCTTAACATGGAGTCCCCCTTCCCTTGCATGTGTGGTTCATTTGTGCTGCCACCTGCACACCTCCAGGAGGCAGTCAAGCAGCAAGTCACAGCAGTCCCACTCCCCAAGAAAAGAGGGCAGTCCTAAGGATGCTCAATCCTCTTTACTTGGTCATCCACCAAGCAACATGTGCCCATTTCTGAACACAGATCAGAGGCATGGCAGGAACTGAGGCTCCCAGTGCTTCTGCCCTTCACACCACTGGACTGGCGGCTAGTCTCTATATTAACTGTTCTGGGAGAGTAGGGCTATGTAAAACACTGTTACCTCTGTACTGAGAGGGAGGAGAGAGAGAGAGAGAGAACATTACAGTTACTGCAGTCTGTACATAAACAGTTCAGGGTTGGATGAGATATATAAAACACTGTAGCTCTGTAAAGAGAGAATGAGAGAGAGAGAGAGAGGGGAGCACTTGTGAGAGAGTGAAAGGAACATTGCAACTTATTTTTTCATGAATTGTTCTGGGAGAGGGGAGTCATAGGAGATAAAACACTGCAGCTCTGTATTGCGGAGAGATTTCATATCAGTTTATCAGACAATCAAAATATCAGTTATGATATATTCATTATGAATTACATTATTTGTAACATGCAAGTCTTGTATGTGTTAATGTTATTAGTCTGTAACAGATTTTGGGAGAGGGGAAGATTGTTATTTTTTTTTAAATTGTTTGGTTGAAGGTCAGAGTGATTCACAGTGGACTAACAGTTTAACTGGAATGAAAACAAAACTAAAAGTGTTGAATTTGAGTACATTCACCAAATTCGAATTTGACATTGACTCATCCTTAGACTGTACATTAACTGTTCTGAGAGATAGAAGATCTATAAAACACAGTTGTTCTGTACTGTGGGGGAGAGAGAGGCAGAAACAAACAGAAAAAAGTGTTGCAGCTAGTCCATCATAAACAGTCTTGGGTGTTCACATAGCAGCTCTATAGTGAGGGAGAGAGAGAGAGACAGAGAGAGAGAGAGAGAGAGAGAGAGAGAGAGAGAGAGAGACAGAGACAGAGACAGAGATCATATCAGATTATCAGAATATGAGATTTGATATATGTTGTATAAATTACTAGGGGTGTGCAAATACCTTATTTCACATATTCAATGAGTATTCATGGTTGGGGGGGCCCAATTATTCATTTTTTTGTGATTTTTCATTATTTGCCTGCTGGAGCACTGTGTGAGACTTCAAGATCCCTGACACTTCCTGCCCAATCAGAAACCACTTTGAAGGCTCTATGAAGGCAGCCAATGTTCACCCGGCACTCACAGAAACAAAAATAATAATTTATGCTGATGATGCAGTTATATACTGTCATGGATCATCAGCTACCAAATTGGAAGTGATTTTGACAAGAGAACTGGGTTTAATACAGAACTGATTATGTAGGAATAACATGGTACTTAACTCATCAGAAACTAAGACAATGATCTTTGGGACTCATTCCAGGTCAATAGACCATCGTAACAGTCTAAGCATGATTGCATTGGATTGGCAAAGTATGAAAATGTTTCTTCTTTTAAGTATCTTGAGGTAACTTTAGACCCTACTTTGACCTTTAGCCCACACATGGACATAGTCACATTGAAAGTTCATGCAAAACTAGCTACTCTATACAGAATTCGAAATTTTCTAACACCCTAGAACAGAATGGAGTTAGTTAACTAAAATCTACTACCACTAGTTAATTATGCTTCAACAGTGACTGACACGTGCCCTAACAAATATACTGTCCATGATGACAGTCTTACTTCACAGAATAGGGAGATTTGCATTAACAGTTCCAAATACGATGCATCATTGTGAGACACTTGGAAGCTTTGGTTGGCTTCCTGTCCCTTTGAACTACAAGATGTTGTTGTCCCGACTTGTTTATAGGATCCAGAGGGCAGGCACCCCAACTTCTCTGTCTGAGTCTCTTATGGACTGTGTACCAAGTTTCTACTCATGCTCTTTACAAGATCAACAGCTTTTAAAAGTGCCATTTGTACATACTCTAAGTGGCCAGTGAACTTTTGCTCATTCTGCGGCATCCACCTGGAATGAAATACCCCCTGACATTGGGTGTCCACCTACCTACAATGCTCTTTTTCTACAACATTATCAACCCACCTGACTGGACTATCTAAATGTGAATGTTTCTAATACTTTGTGCCAAATTGTTGTATTGCTTTAACAGACTTATTGTCCCTTTCTGTCACTGTTCTGTTGTACCAAACTGCTGTTTTGTTTGACGTGGAACTTTATAGTCCCTATTCATTAATGTTTGTTGAAGAATCCTCTGAATCTGACCTCAGGTCATACATGTAAATGGAATTGTATTCCAGTGTACTTTCCCGAACAACAAAATAAAAATGAGAATGAAATGAAGTGAAATATAATGAAGTGTGTGCTTCACTTGTAGCAGTCTAGAAAGCATCGGGTATCATGAATTCCATCTGGTACTCACATCTTGTATCAAGCTATGTTGAGATTGACCAAGGCGTTGTTGCACTTCTCTTAGCTGGTTAGTTACTTTTAAAGAGTTATGAAAATGAGCACAGATGGAGCATGCTGTGGAGACAGTCTTGCTAGCCTCAGAACTGTGATGTAGCACAGATCTGATGCCTACTGTACAGTAGATTCAAGATGTGGCCAAAGCATCGAATGGTGGTAAAATTCCTATCACTTTCTGCTTTCACCATATTTGCCCAATTATCTGTGACAAACAAACAAAAAAACACGTAGCTTGGTACCAGCTGTCCCTGACTGCAGCATGTCTTGAAGGACTGTCAGGACATTTAGTGATGTGTGGTCATTCTCCATTAGCCCCACATTTAGAAGAGCAAACCTGGAGTGACTGCCAGATTGTGAAGGAAAGAAGAAAGAGCTAGTGACACAGGGAAAGAGAGAGGAATCAGCAACAAGAGACATAGGCTTTTGCACACACTAGTGTGTAGTCAAGGAGAGATACGTATGCATGGAATCTGTACTGCTAAAGATGTCTGGGGTGTAATGGAAAAACTCTCCCCACAGCCTCAGAGAGTAGTGTGGCAGTTGCCATTCTCAGCCTCATACATCTTTGGCACCACTGTCTAAGAAAATGTGGAACATGGTTGGAGCTGGTACCATGGCTGAAAGTGCTGCACAAGTCTCTGAACACTAGTGTCTTCAGCAAGTCAAAAAGCCAGCCCAGTGGCACTGAGGGTTAAGGCTCTAGATGCCTCAACCCGTGCCATGCCGACGACCCGGGTTCAGGAACAAGCCCAGGAAGACAGGGGTCGGCAGGGGCAGGAAGGGATGAAGCATCTGTGTGACAGCTCTCCCTTCCTGGGGGAGGATAGTAGGGATGGCGTCACTCCTGAGTGACCCCTGGTGCAGGCTGGAGGTAGCCAGGATGTAGGCGATGCAGTTGAAGGCAAAAAGGGGGGGGTGAAGCTAGGTGGAAGCTGGTCGTCATTGCATGACCGAGCTCCATGGAGAAAAGGGGACATAAAGCGTAGAAAAAGCCTCCCACACCATCGGTGAGATGACGGTGGCCCCATTGAACTTCGCACACATCCCAAATGCCGGCCCAGATGCACCCACAGTCTTCCTCCAAGAGCCGCCCCGACAACACTCAGGTAGACACCTCATACTTTGGAGCCAGCTGCCAAGGGAGGGCAGAATCAGCCCCAGAGATGGTATCGGGGGTTGGGTATGCCTGGGGTCATTCAGGGAGGATGAGATCAGGGGAGATGTGAGGGTTCAGGCTGGGAGTAGGGCGGACTCTGAGCGGATACTCCTGAAGGATGCCCAGGGGTGTGGGTGAACAAAAAAAAACAAAACAAGTGAAAAGGGTAGCAGATCCAATGCCATCATTTTACCTGTGAGAAGTGTGATGGGCTGAGCTTTTGGGATGAGATGATCTGTACTTAGTTCTGGACAGGAACTCTTCCACCATTGGCAATGACCATGGATGGGGGAGATGTTCCAGGCTTGCCAGATGGTGTGGAAATAGCAGGGGACTGGTATTTGGTGGGAGTACTGGGGATGCATGGAAGACTCTGATGGTGTTATGGGGAAAGGATTGGTAGCAGAAGCAATTTTGTCACAGGCAGAGTGGTCTATGGCATTTCCACCAGCACCACTTCATGCATAATCATCACTAGATGGGTCTGATGGAACAACAGGCACAGACTCTGATGCTTTAAAAAACAGGGTATGCATTAACTTTAGGTGGCTCATTAAGGAGGTGATTGTTAAATTTGCCAGAGATTCCCCCTACTGATAGTTGGGCTACACAATGTGCACACTTCTTTTTTCTTATCTTCTCTTTGTAATATGAAATGCATGTATACCATGCTCTTCCTGCTCCCGACACCACTCATTTGGCTAGTTGTTACCAGTACCATCACCACTGCTCTTTTAGCTCCCACTAGCCTTTCTTGTTTGGACCTGTATCTGTGGGTTTTCCCTTGGCACCACTGGTGCCCCTGCACCTACTGCTCTTGGCTGTTCAGGCTGGGATGGAGTCTGCTGAACAAAGTGCTGAAGGGTAAGCCAGAAGGCCAGAGCAGTGGTAGAGCTGCCAGTTGTGATGTTGATGACATTGGTTTGTGATTGAGCCAGGTGCATCAGTGGGCTGGCCATGGGAGGCTAGGGTGAGCATCCAGTGGACTGCTTGGCTCCTCTGGGGGGTCTGGAGAGCATAGTGCCAGGCTGACTCCTAGAGGAGGCTGGAAACTCAGCAGTCAGGTCTTGCGAGACTTCGGAGGGAGATGACAGCTGACAATGGTGCACCATGAATGAGTGCATATACTGCAGCACCTGGATGTTATAGCACAACCGCACCTCCACAGGGGCAACCAAGGAGGCAATCCCTCAGGATTACCACAGCTTGTAACCCAGGGACCACACACTTGATCCACATGAATGATGTTGGCATCAGTCTCAGTTGGGCCTTCAGATGGATATCGGTCTCTCCCTTCAGGGAGCCCCACTACAAGTGGTAAGTCACAGGCCTTCCAGTCTAGGCAGTTGGGGAATGTCAGGTGGTTAAGGGGAGTGTGGAGCACCAGGGGCAAAATATGAGGTACATTCACACTAAGCCTGAGAAAAGAAAAAGAATTGAAACAAAAAGTGATGAAAGGTAGCTTGACAAGTTTTTTTTAGGTGTGGCCATATCTTTCTTTCTCCTGCCAGTGTAACCTCAAGAGAGTGAGTTTTTTTTTGTCACCAGACTTTCTTGCTTTGTGGCTTTCAAGGTACTCCCCATACTCTGCCTCATCATCAATGCTATTAGGTTAGCCTTCTCAGATGATTCATTATTGGGAAATTCATCTCCTGGTGAAAAGTACTCAGACTTGGACTAGTTCACAAACTCCTCATCTGCACTGACAAGTTTTACAGTTCTGGAGAAGGCTGAGAGACAAGAGGTTTTACAGTAGGGAAGGCATAGTACTGGAAATTGTTGTGCAACTGGCAGGGACCATGGTGGCAGTTGTGTCCAGTGTCTCTGTAGCAGTACTAGTGATTGCCATGGTTACAGTGGCAGGTGTGATCTCTGTCACAGTGACAGGAGTGGTCTGGGTCACAGTGGCAGGAGTGGTCTCAGTCACAGTGGCAGGAGTTGTCTGGGTCTCAGTGGCAGGAGAGGTCTGGGTCACAATGGCAGGAGTGGTCTCGGCCACAGTGGCAGGCGTGTTCTCAGTCACAGTGGTAGGAATGGCTGACAGAGCCTCTGTTACAACAGATTTTGGGATGCTAGTAGTCACATTGGATGGGTAGTGAATCATAAAAGCGGTGGTTATGAAGGTTGAGGTAATGGTGGTACTGGTGGCAGTGGCGAGAGATGAACAGGACACATTCACATTGGTAGCATCAGTGGCAGTTAATGACAATCTCCTCCGATCAACGATACTAGTCATTTGAATGGTACATTTTCCCCTAGTATCAGCCATTGCTGTACTGGTGCTGAAGACTGCAGATTTTGATGGGGTAAACACAATTTTTCTCAGCGAATGCATCCTGAGATTCACTCTGCAGTACGCTTGCCCTCACCTGCTTCTTGCTGCTCTACACCTACTGCAGCTTTGCTGGGGCTGCTGGAGCAACTACATTTTCTGGTACTATGTCATCAATCTGCCATAGCTGTAACCCTCACAGGAAGAATTCTGATTTTAAATTTACATTGCATTATAATGAAATATAATCACTCAAGTCACGGCAGCAAGCTGATCTGACATATTTCATCTATAGTTAAGTCTGACTAGCATACTCTCAGAAAAAAATGTGTTTTTAATGTAAACCCCCTCTCTCGAGAAGGGCTTGTGCTCCCTTTAGGGGCCCTTCCTCTTTTTATGGTTGCCACCATAGTTTAAGATCTTTTAGTGCTCGGGAGGTCACAATTCTCTCTTTCCACCATGTGGTGGCAGCAGAGAGCAGAGTTTTAGGGTATAAATAGGCAGTCCTGAGAGATTTGGGGTGGCTGGGTAGGAGAGAGAGGAGAGACCGGTAGGCACTGCAGGGCAGTGTGGGGTGGGCCACTTTAGGCAGGCCAGCTTTTTATTGTGGTGATGAGTCGGGTCCCCTGGGTGAGCATCTGTGGGAGGGCACAGAGTGAGGCAGCTGCGGCCATTTGCCTGGGGTCTTGGGTCCTATGGTGGTCAATGGGATGCAATCATTAGGTTGTAAGGAGGTGCAGGATTGGTAGGCCCCTGGGGTCCAAGTTTTAGGCCCTGGTATTGGTGTTCATGTGCCTGGGTTGTCGGGGCTGCAGTATGTTGTGGCAGGGCCTCTGCAGCTTGACTTGGTAAGATGACCCAGGAATACTGGTGAGGGGACCAAGGGGAACATCTACCCATGCAAAGGGCCTGTTTGGAGGGATAGGCTTTGGGGCTATTGGATTTTGCCGAGTGGATCGCGGAGTGCGCTAGAGGTCTCCCCTTGTGCTAGCTGCACTTATCAGGCTGCAGCATATAAGGAGGACTGTGGGTACAGTCTTCAGTGAGCTGCCTAAAATTTGGAGCCCTGCTCCACTGAAGAAATGGGATGCAATTTCTATTTTGAGTATCACTTTGGGAACCAGGCAGAACTGGGGAGCGACCTGGTGAGAGGAGAATGAGGTATGGTGCAGTGAGTCATGCTGGTACCGCACCATCCATATCCCTTGGAGGCTGGAAGGAACAGCCAGGGAACAGGGTTTGGGGAGAAGCTGTACACTTTCCCAAGGAGAGGAAAATAGAAAGTCCCCATTTGTTTAAGTGGTGAAGCATCAGTTACTTGCCAGTGCCAGTGGAAATCTTTGAAGCTTCACAGTCTGGGATATAGAGGTTGTGCTATCCCTGAAGGAAACATCTGGCTGCTGTATTATAGCTGTTAGAAGAACTTGCCCAGCCTATTTTGATTGCCTTTTTCTCTTGTTTAAATGTTAGCCACATGGAGCTGAGAGTTATCTTTAAAGCATACTGTGTCCCTGTAGCCCTTGTAATCATTTGGGTGTAGGAGGAATAAAATATTGTTTTAGGAAAAGATTAGGAGTCTGCCTCCGTTCGTAGAAAAGGATTCTAATTAAATGTTATTCCTTGCATTTTAACTTCCCAATGAGTTCATTTTCTATGGGGGGTCCAAGTAAAGCCTGCACTTCCGTTATCCTGGGGCCAGGGGAATCCTGTTTGGAGAAGACCGAAGATATCCAGAGCCGGGGAGCTCTGGTGGAGTTTGAGGTGCATTTTGGTGTTTGCTGCTGTGGTTCCTGGAGTTTCCAGTCATTAATGAAGATAATTCCTTTAATTCTATGCTTTGATCCTGAGGATTGTCTGGTGAGATTGGTATGCTGTGGGCCCCCTCCCCGTAACAGTGGTCGCCCCTAGACATTGGTGAGGTGGTGGCTACATGTGGGGGCTCATCCTGGATTTCTTGTGGCCCTCCAGACCATAAATTGGCAAAATCCCTGTGTCAGGAGGCTGGCAGGTCCAGGCTCAACTGCCCTATGCTGTGTGGCACAGTAAGAAAAAACATTTTCAGTGGTGGCGTGGAGGGAATAGGCTTTCCCTGGTGCTGGGCCACAGGTCCTTCTCATGGAGTTTGTGCATGACCTGCGGGTCACTTGGTTGGAATCCTGCCTTCTGATTGGCTGCTGGCTGGAGGAGGGTAACTCAGTGCTGTGATCTAGCACCATTTTTCAGCAGGAAAGTGGTAAAAGCAGGTGTGAGCTTCAACAGCTGTGGCAGTGGAAGAAAAGAGGAGAGTCTGCCAGTAGCAATCAGTTTTCTTCCATTTTCTGCCAGATCCTGGTAAGAGAGGCAGCGAGGGGTGAGGGGTGTATGAAGTTAGCCTACAGTATGGTGGGCAGAAGATTTAAGTTGGAGGAAGTACGTCCACCTGAGGAGCCTATGTCAGTTGTTCCTACTTTTCTTTTGGCCTGGCTGTGGAACAATGCAGGGGAAAGGACAGCTGGATGAGTGGTGCGTTCACTGTGTATTTCAAGGAGAAGGCATAGCTAGATTGCCTCTCTGCAGCATGTGTTCCAGCTGTGCCCCTGGTGGCATTTTTGATTGGGCCCCACCCATGTTCTACTGGGGGTACCCACTCAGCATTTTGGAAGGCCCATCCTCAGTGTGGTCACAGTTTAGTGTGGAGTCAGGACTGTTTGAGAGACTCTCATTGGAAGACCCTTCCCCAGTGAAGGAGAAGCTGCTGGAAGCTCTCCCCAGACATGATTGTAGAAGTGGTGTAGGGGGAGAGTGGTGCTGCTGAGATAGATCCAGAGGGCAAGGAGGGGCATAGCCATCTGCCCAGCCCCTCGTGGCCAGATGCTCTGACTCCCTGTGGCAGATGGAGAGGCAGAGACTTAAAGAAATTGATGCGTGGCCCTCCAGGGTCCAGGCCAATTCCTGTCTCTGTCACTGCCATGGAGCAGTCCACCATCGATGGACAATAAGGCAGTGGATTCAGCATCTGTAAGGCTTAAGACTGCAGCAGCTAGTCTGGGGCTGATAGGGGAAAGCCTGGTGTAAAGGAGGAGAAAGGATTGATTGCAGAGGATGAAGACTTTGATGTAGAAAATTATGTTGGTACAAGGTTTCAATTCATGGACTATGAAGTGTACTGTGCTATCCCCAAGCCATTCCTCTGCCCTGTGATCACCACTGGGGACCGCACCCTATGTATTCTCACATGCTCTAAGGCTCTTAGATCCTGGATGGATGGATGGAACCAAAGTGATCCTTTAAATGTTGCATATCATCAAGAAACATGGTTGAAACCAGACCATACCCTCAGGAGCAGTGTCCTGGACTTGTCTGAATGGAGTCAGGCTGAAAGATAGGTGCAGCGAAGGATGAAGATAGAGTATCCGCATGTGGAATATCCATATGTCTCTGAGATACTGGGGAACATTATTGAGGAGATGCAAGAGGATTGGATCTTTAGGGAACAACTTGAGAAGTTAAAGCATCGACCTGGAGTGGGAGGCTGTCCATCTCAGGAACTGTACCAGAAAGTGCAAAAGCCATGTGCTCTATGGCCTCTTGTACAGGTCTTGGCAGATTGCCGGGTGAAATATTACACTGTGGCAAAAGACTCCTTTGCCGACCTCACTGCTCAACTGGACTAGGAATTTTATTTCCCAAGCAACAAAATTCAAAACAGCTCAGCAGTCAGGGAGTGTGCGGTTGAAAGCCATTGGAAGAAAGCAACAAGAAACCACACCACTCAAAAGTAGCTTCCAAATGAAGCAGCTTTATTGTAGAAAAAGTTAGAAACACACCGCCATAACTGCAAGTGGCATCAGAAATGCTGCTAAGAACCCCTACCAGTTTTGCATTCAAACATGTGTCATCAGGAGGTTAGCAAATCAGAGTCATGTTGCCCTTTTATACAAGATATGAATTAAAGTGACACAACATATTATTGTTAAACCATTATCATCCTTACTACATCTAATTTGTTATTTAAAAAAAATCATGCCCATTAGAAAACCACTAATAAATAAACAAATATTACATTACAGGCGAACTTAAGGAGAGCTTAAGGAAAAAGAATTCATTTAGCAAGTCAGCTGGATATAGCATTATAGTATATAGGTCAGGTCATGATAGAGCACCAGGCAATTAAAATTGTCATCACTGGATTCTAAATGCTATAAATTGTATCACATTTGAGACCTAAGACATCCTAAAAAATGCAGTTCATGTAATTAATAGCCATAGCAATATCTAAGATGTAGAAAACATATAAAAAGACTTAAATTATTTAGCCATTAATGTTACTACCATAATTTCAATGGTTTCTATGAATTCAATTAGTATCCTGCTGCATATGATGGACAGTAATTAATTCTGTTTCCTAAAAGAAAAACATAAAGAAAAAAACACTGAAAAACATAACATATACATGAGGAAGTCAGATATAACCATTTATACAAAAGAACAGACCATTATAACTTCCTTTGTATACATGATAGAAGATCAATCCTATCATTGAGTCCTGGAGGTTCAAGTTCCCCCAGTGTAAAAATCCAAAATGACTCCCAATGAAGTAATTTGGCATCAAGGTTTCTACCACGTGGTCCTAGGGTAACTTTCTCAAGAGCACAGAATTTGAAAGAGTGTTCACCATTAGTATTATTACCAACATGGCATGCTAGTGCATTGTTTTCATCTTTTTTTGAAATTGAACATAGGTGTTCCCCTATTCTCACCTTCAGAGGTCTGCTTGTCTTCCCCACATAGAAAGAGCCACAGTCTGTGGCAAGGTAGACAACATTGCTACTAGTACAATTGAAAAATTCCATTATCTTAAATACTTTAGTATTGTTACATGTGGAGAATGTGTCAGTTGTAAAAATGTATGGGCAAAATTTACAATTCCCACAACTAAAATTACCTATAGGTAATGGGGGCAGCCATGTTCTTTTAGTTGTCATTTCTCTGTCAGGTAAATAGCTATGTACTAGTTTATCTTTCAAGTTTTTACCCTTACGAAACCCAAAATCGAGATCTCTCTCTCACCTCTTCAGTCAGTAATCTCTCATTTTCCAAAATATGCCAATTCTCATTCATAATTGCCTGTATCTCATGTGTATGTCTAGTATAGTTAGTGATAAAATTAAGTCTGGTTGGTCCAGTATTTTTTGGTTTTGATATTAATAAACTCTCTCTTTCAACAATAAGGGCCTCAAATAATGATTTTTCTGCAAGTCCAGTTGAGTAACTTCTCTCAAGGAATCTGTTACACATTTCATTGCCTCTTATCATAAAATCAGGGACCTCAGAACAATTTCTACTTGCTCTTGATAACTGGTCATTGGGAATATTCTCAGTCAAATGGCATGGATGGCAACTGGATGCTTGTAACAGGGAATTCCGGTCTGTTTCTTTACAAAACAGATCAGTTTTTAGAGTTCCATCAGATAGTTTGGAAATTTTTAAATCCAAAAATGAAATACACTCCTGATCACTCTGTATAGTGAATTATAGATTCAAATCAGTAGACTCAAGGTACTTCACAAAAATTCCCTAACTCCAGTGTGCCAGTCCATACCATAAAAATGTTGTCAATAAAACGATGCCAGATATCAATCCTATCAAGAAAAGGATTGTTCTGTGTGTCATAGACAAATATTTTCTTCCATTTCTTCCATTTGCCCAGATATAGGTTGGCATAATTGGGGGCAAAAGTAGCCCCCATAGCCGTACCCTTGATTTGCATGTACATGTCACTACCAAACAAGAAAACATTTTTCTTGAGTACATGTTCACTACACGTTAATAAATATTGTTTTTTAGGGATCTCCATACTATCTTCCAAAGCAGAAATGCTACCTGAGTGGGGAATATTTGTTTACAGAGATGTGATGTCCATAGACACAAGATACCAATCCACTTCAGTCTGCATTTCTTGTAGTATGCCCAACATTTGGGTAATGTCCTTAATGTAAGATGGTAAGGCCATAACATAGGGCTTGATATGGGCATCTACATATCTTGACAGTGGCTCAGTATGACTCTGATTTGCTATCCTCCTGATGACGTATGTTTGAATCCGAAACCGGTAGGGGTTCTTAGCAGCATTTCTGATGCCACTTGCACTTATTGTGGTGTGTTTTTAACTTTTTCTACAATAAAATGATGACTTGTAAATTGTCTTAATCTGTAAACTATGCCTCATGATGACTTGTAAATTGTCTTAATCTGTATTATGTTGCCCTCACATGACTAGTAAGCTGTTCTTAATCTGTACCATGTCGTCCTATGTATCTAAATCTGTAATTCCTGTACTCTCCCGGGTCATACCTGAAAATAGGCAATTGTCTTGTCTAGTGTACCTACCTGGTTAACAAAAGCTAAATAAATAAATAAAGCTGCTTAATTTGGAAGCTAATTTTGAGTGGTGGCGAATTTTATTTCCCACCTGGTGGGGGACCCACCACTTGAGCCCCCTGTAAAGGACTCATGAGCTGTGCCAGTAAGGATTGGTCATCAGAGTAAGTTATCGTGACTGTATAACCATTTAAATTCATAATGGAAAGACTGATAATTGCTAACTATGTGATTATAAATGTTGTGGCTGGTGTGATTGGGACAGTGTATGAGTGTGTACATGAATTGTGAATGGTACAATGTTTTGACTATTGTTTATGGAGTAACCTGTTTAATATATTTTTGGGAGGTGTAATCAGGGGATAAGGGAAATGTAGTTGTTGGTTGTTCTTCTTCAACTTCTTTCATATAAATGTTGAATTTATATCTTCTTAGAGTTAGTTGGTACTTGTTTTATATATATATATATATATATATATATATATATATATACACACACACACACACACACACATATATATGCATCAGTTAGGGTTGTTCCCCAGTGATAAAAGTGAGGAAATTCAGTGTTAGTGTTGCTACCCCTTGCATCCCATGCCCACCCCATCCCCACCAACAGGCATTGGGGTGTGCGTTAGGGTCATCGGACCTAACTCTTACCCCATTCCATGTGTAAATAAGCTGAGATGGTGCAGTATAGGATAATGGGGTGAGAGTTAGGCCCAAAGACCCCAGCGCACACCCCGATGCCTGTTGGTGGGGGTGGGGTGGGCATGGGTTGCAAGGGGTAGCAACCCTAACACAGAATTTCCTCATTTTTGTTGCTGTGGAACAACCCTAACTGATGTGTTAAACTGATTTTTTTGCCATGAATTTCCTTCTTTTTGAGAATGTGCACTATAAATAGTGTATGGTATGTGGTGGTGGGACCACAGGGCCTTATTACGCTTCCCATTTGTGCATAATAACCCTAACAGTAATGGTAACACTAACAGTAATGCCAATGTTAACAGTGATGGTAACAGTAACAAGAACAGTAACAGTAACGGAAATGCACACACAAATGGTAACACAAATGGTAACAAAAATGCAAACAGTAATGGTAACACAAACGCAAGTGGAAACAGTAATGCCAGTGGTGACATGAAAGGAAACAGTAACACAAATGGTAATGCAAATGTAAACGCAAAAACAAATAGAAATGGTAACGCAAACGGTAACGGAAATGCAAGTGCAAACTTAAACAGAAACACAGAAGGTAAAGCAAATTGCAATGAAAACACAAACAGTAACAGTAACGCAAACAGAAATGCAAATGCAAATACAAATGCAAATGGTAAATGCACTCGGTGACGCAAATGAAAACGCTAATAAAACGATACTGGAAACGCAAATGGTAACGGTATTGCAAATGCAAACAGTAACACCAACGATGACTCAAAAGGAAACAGGAATGTTAACGGTAATGCAAACATAAGCTCAAACAGTAATAGCATCACATGATGATGCAAATGGAAATGACAACGCAAATGGTAATGGAAACACAAGAGCAAAGGTAAACACAAACACTAATGGTAATGTAAACAGTAAGGGGGAAACACAAACAGTAATGCAAATGGAAATGCAAATGGTAACGGTAATGGCAATGGCAACGCACAAGGAAACCAAAACGCAAGCGACAACGGACACGCAAACACAAATGGTAACACAAACGGTAATGAAAACACAAACGGTAATGGTAACACAAATGGAAATGCAAACACAATCGGTAAGGGTAACGGCAAAGGTGATGCCCAAGAAAACAGTAACACAAACGCAAATGCAAATGGTAATGGTAACAGTAATGAGAACAGTAACGGAAATGCACACATAAATGGTAATGCAAATGGTAACGAAAATGCAAACAGTAACGGAAATGCAAATGCAAGTGGAAACAGTAACGTCAATGGTGATGTGAAAGGAAACAGTAATGCAAATAGTAATGCAAAAGCAAGCACAAAAGGAAACGAGAATGGTAACAAAAAGGGTAATTTAAACACAAGTGCAAATGTAAAACCAAACACAGATGGTAAAGCAAACATCAATGAAAATGCAAACAGTAACTGTAATGCAAACAAAAATGCAAGCACAAATACAAATGCAAATGGTAATGCACACAGTGATGCAAATGGAAATGATAATGCAAATGGTAATGGAAATGCAACCGCAAATGTAAACACAAACACAAATGGTAATGCAAATGGTAATGGAAACGCAAACGGTAACAGTAACGCAAATGCAAATGGTAATGGTGACGCACAAGGAAACAGTAATGCAAGCAACAATGGAAATGCAAGCGACAACGCAAATCCTAATGGTAACGGAAATGCAAATGGAAATGGAAGCACAAATGGTAATGAAAACGCTAACGGTAACAGTAACGCAAATGCACATGCTTTGTGTGCAAAATAGGTGCATCCAGAAGCACAGTGAATACAAAGAATGTGTGCATAATAGTGACCCCTCAGACAGGAAAATGAGCACTTGGAATACTAAATTGTTTATATCTCAGGAACCTTACGGAGTCCAAAAAAAATTAAAATCTCATATTATTTACAACTTTCCAGGCTAGTTTTGCCTTACCCCCGCCCCATGGGAACTAAGAATTTAGTGATGAAAGGTCAGTATTTCTAACTGTTTTTGAGATACGGGACGCAAAAGGCCAGCATGTGCCGTAATGTTATCCTATGGGAAAAATTGTCAACTTCAGAGTGCTGTAACTTTGCAGCCCTGTTATATTTTTGCACCAAACCACCAAAAGGCCCATCTGTGTGATGTTGGCTTTCTTCCCTGCAATTTTCAGCCCAAAATACCAAACTGTTGTTTTGCAGCAGGGTGGCAAAGATTTCCTGTTGTTTGGGGCATAGTGTAGCAAATTACTTTTGCAAATCACGACACTTTCGCAAAAAAAATCATGAAAGTGTTGAATATGTGAAAGTACTTTGCGACACTACTTTTTAAAAAAAATTTAAAAACATATTTCTGGGGTGCTTTACCCCCCAAAAAAGACATGGCTGGCATCCTCAGGGCCAACTAGGTGAACACAATAATTGTGTCTCTAGAGGATCCCAAATTTAAATGCCAAGCATTTTTCTGACCACCAACTAAAAAAAAATGGCTGAATCACGAAAGTAAAAGGGTCATTTGCAACACTAAAAACTGCATTTGCGGGGATGGAGCTAGCAACCCAGCCAGCAGCAGCAGTTTTCTGGAGCTTCCTAACATTGAGCAATTTAATTCCAAATAAAATATATTTCCGAGCCTAGAACTGTTATTCAGCCACAGAGTATTGATAACAGAGGAGATTCTGCACTTGGAATACTGAAAACTAAATGGAAATGGGGCGTAAAAAATGAACAAACAGGATTTTTTCTTACCACGCTCCTTGAATGCCAAATCGCCAGATGATCCACCAGGCCCAATTCAAGCATTGAGCTTCAGTTCCACTGGGGCAACCCTGTCATCCCTGCAAATCGCGGTACAAGCTCTTACTAAAATGGTCCAACAAATGGACCAAAAGCTGAACAATTTCTCTGAAAGATTTCTTACAATGGAGTACAGGCTGGACGCTATGGGAGAAACGACGAAGTCAGCGGAAGCCACGGTGGTAAAGGCCCTGGCTGCCACAGCCACATCTTTAAAAGAACAGGCTGACCTCAAAAGCAATGTGGAACAGCTTGAAAACTCTGTGCGGGCTGCCAACATCTGAGTTCTCAGTTTGCCCGAGGAGATGGAAGGTGATTCTCTGATGCAATATCTCCAATCCTGGCTTGAGGGTCTGACCAATCTACTAGAATTTAAAAATAATAAGCTTACCATATCACTCCTAGAAGACCCTCAAGCGGACTAGCAAACCCCCGTACTGTCCTGTTCACACTGCGCTCCCCTGGTGAAAGAGACTTGCTGTTAGGGGTCCTAAGAAATAGGGGCCCGATTCATGTTGATGAGGCTCATATTTTATTTTTATGGATGTCTCTTATGCCACCCACATGGGAAGGAGGTCCTTTGACAGGGTGAAGCAGCATCTTCGAGCACTGGATATTACCTACTTCCCCACCTTTTCCTGCCTGACTATGCTTCACACTCAGTCGCCATCAATACCTTTTTACAGACCCAAAGGAAGTTGGGACTGTATTGAGAGACTAATTGCTAAACAACGAGAGGAACACTCTTCAGAAGGGAAGAATTAGAAGGGGATTGAGTTTGCTCTAGAGACAGTGAGCCCTGCTATTAATCCACCTAGCCTGTATTCATGCACCCAGTAAGTTTGTTTTCGAAGAGTACAGTCTTGAAGGCGTTGTCTAATGACAGTTTCTTTTAACTTTAATATCTAAAGGACTAGTGTTCCTAAGAATGACTCAAGTGCTTCAGGAAATTAAAAAGTTCTGTTTGGATTTACCAGATACTCCTCTTGTCAATGTTCTGACTGTTCTAATTTTTTGCTTAATTGCATACCAGTTTAATGTTCTATGTTCTGAATAAGAAGGTGTGAGAGGTGTTTTTTACCTTATAATATCTTACTGTACTAGGTAACGCAGCTGTTTTCGGAAGCCCTGGTGATCTGCTTTCCTATAATTGGGTGCCACTAACCTATATATCTTAAAGGCACGAGCAGGTCTTGGTGCAAGTGAATTTCTTCCTATATATGCACCTTCCTAACATTTCTGTCATAACTTTGAGGGCAATTTCCAGGACTGCTGCAGGTAGCACCATTTACCACCTTTGTACTTTAGGGGGCGCTCCAGAACAGAAACATCTCTACCACCTTATTGATGCTAAATTTAACACAAGACCTTTGGTCGGTTAAACATGCTGATGTTTTTTTTATTACTAAGTAAACCACTTAGGGCACTGGCTGCACTATAGCTCCTGAACTGGACCTGATGCTTACTCTATATCAATGTTGGTTTATACCCCTTAAGCTGTTCCAACCTAATAGATAGTCTACATCCTAAGTAATGTACTACTACACCTGTATTTTGTATACCTATTCAGGAAATGAGTATTATGTTTGCTTATGTACTAAATGCCATAAATAAAAAGTAAAAAAAAACTGCATTTGCGACACTTTAGCATAGTTTGTTAATTTTTCCCATAGACTATAATGGGATTCAATTTTTTTGAATAACTTTTGAACCATTAATATTTTTTTAAAAAACCTTTGAAAGGCACTTCAGGGACTCCAGCTGCCTCTTTCCTGATGCTTTCGAACCGATCACACAAACTACACGGGCTGTAGGCACGAGCAAAGAAACACGCAAAACCCCATAATTTATGCATTTTTTGGTGCTCTGTAGCCCCGCAACCATATCCAACTGTAACGAAACTTGACAAGTCCAAAGATCTATGGTACCAGACTGTGCATTTACCAAATTTCAGGCAATTTTGTCATATGGTTCCAAAATTATTAAGGTACAAAATTTAAAATGTAACCTTAAATGAGGTACTCAACCCTAACTATAGTGGTACAGTGGTGCCACTATAATATGTAAAAGAAGGTAATTTATTTGTCATTCTAAATGTTTCCTGGACCTCCTGGCACAGGTGAGCTTATTTAAATAAAAAAAATAGGATAGAGTAGGTAGTTTGGGGGGGTACCTTTTGGCCACATTTCTGGGTGGGTTTCTCTGGCAGACTGCGGAAATGTGCATATTCAGTTTATTATGTGAGACTCGCTTGGACCCCTGCCATCATTCACAGGAGGGAATGATTCCCTGAGTGGAGGGAGAGTGTAATCCCCCTCTCTTTTGAGAGGGGCTTGTGCTCACTTTAGGGACCCCTCTTCCTCTTTTATGGTTGCCCCCAGAGTTTAGAGCCTTTAGAGCTGGGGGGAAGGGTTCCATTCTCATTTTCTGCCATATGGTGGCAGCAGAGAGCAATGTTTTAGGGTATAAATAGGCAGTTCTGAGAGATTTGAGGTGGTGGCCATGTAGGAGAGAGGAGAGATCGGAGGGCACTGCAGGGCAGTGCAGGGTGGGAACCCCCACCCCTCACTTTAGGTAGGCTGGCTTTTCATTGCAGTGATGAGTCAGATTCCCTGAGTGAGCATCGGTGGGAGGTCACTGAGTGAGGCAGCTGCAGCCATTTGTCTGGGGTCTTGGGCCTTGGGGGTCAGTAGGATGGAGTTGTTAGGTTGTAAGGAGGTGCAAGATTGGTAGGCCCCCAGGGTTCAGGTTTTAGGTCCTGCTATTGGTGTTCATGTGCCTGAGTTGTTGGGGCTACAGCAGGTTGTAGCAGGGCCACTGCAGCTTGGCATGGCAAGGTGGCTCAAGACACTGGTAAGGGGGCATAGGATAACCTCTACCCATGAAAAGGGCCTGTTTGGAGGGACAGGCCTCAGGGCTACTGGACTTTTCCAACTGGGCCTCAGAGTGCTCTTGAGGTCTCCTCTTGTGCTGGTTGTAAGGAAGGCTGTGGGTATGGTCTTCAGTTCACCACCTAAAATCTGGAGCCCTGACCCACCGAAGAAGTGGGATGCCATTCGTATTCTAACTATCACTTTGGGAACCAGGCAGAACAAGGAAGCAACTTGGGTGAGAGGAGAATGAGGTATGGTGCAGTGGGTCATGCTTGTACTGCACCATCCATGTCCCTTGGAGGCTGAAAGGAAGAGCCAAGGAATGGGTTTTGGGGAGAAGCTGTACACTTTCCCAAGGAGAGGAAAATGGAAAGTCTCCATTTGTTTAAGTAGTGAAGTGTCAGGTACTTGCCAGTGCCAGTGAAAATCTTTGGAGCTTCATGGTCCAGGATATAGAGGTTGAGCTATCCCTGAAGGAAAAAATCTGGCTGCTGTATTATAGCTGTTAGAAGAACTTGCCCAGCCTATTTTGAATGCCTATTTCTCTTGTATAAATTTTAGGCCAATGGAGCTGAGAGTTATCTTTAAAGCATACTGGGTCCCTGTAGCCCTTGTAATCATTCTGATGCAGGAGAAATAAAATATTGCTTTAGGAAAAGAATAGGAGTCTGCCTCCGCTTGTAAAAAAAAAAAGGATTCTAATGAAATGCTAATCCTTGAATTTTAACTTCCCAATGAGTTCATTTTCTGGAGGGGGCATCCAAGAAAAAGCCTGCACCTCCATTATCCCAGGGCTGGGGGGATTCTGGTTAAAGAATAGTGAAGATATCCAGAGCCAGGGATCTCCAATGGAGTTTAGGGTGCTTTTTGGTGTTCGCTGCTGGGGTTTCTGGAGATTCCAGTCACTAATGAAGACAACTCCAGGTTAGGTCAAATAGTTTAATTCTATGCTTCGAACCCGGGGATTGTCTGGTGAGATTTCTAAGCTGTGGACCCCTTCCCCCATAACAACGGTTGCCCATAGACATTGGGAAGGGGGTGGCTACTTTAAATTTCTTCTATGGCACAAAGCCACAGATTTAGAAAAATGTCTTGAATTCACAGCATGCCCACAGTCACAGATACTTCCCTGCATCGCAGCAGAGTGGCTCTCAATAAAGCCTGTCATCTTGTGACTGGTTCCTCATGGCTAACACACACTTGTGACCTTTATGCCCAGGCTAACTGTCTCAATTTCAAAGCCAGACTTATGTACCAAACTTGCCTGTTAGCTAAAATGGTAAACCTAGGATTGGTGCCCCCAGGGGTCCATAAGCTTCTCATCCCATATGAAAATCTCCACTGCACCAGAAGCTCTGATAACCTGATCTCAGAACCTCCAGTGTCATACTTCCCTAGGTCAAAAGATCATTTGCCTACAGAGCCCCACTCTGGTTGAACTCACTCCACTCTGATATTTCTACTACACCTCAGCTGGGCTCCTTCAAATGTAAGCTCAGGCAACAGTTACTCGCTGTTGCCTGCTATGATTGCTTCATTTTACCAGTTCACACTTGAACGTCCTACACCAATACGATGAATTCCTGTCTGCACTGGCTCCCTTGACACCAGCACTTTCCCCTCCCTAATCTTAGTCCTCCACCCCACTCCTCCCTCCCCTTCCCCCCTAACCCCAATGAAGCCTTCTGGGCTAATCCATCTGGACACTCCTTAGTCCCTCTCCCATTTCCACCCTCTGACAATGGCCTCTTGATCAGCTGTTTCTCTTCTTTTCAGCACTAGCCCACTGCTGTCCCTGTCTGTCTGTCTCAAAATTTCCTAACTTGGCACTATACAATTATGGTGTTCTGTTTCCCTTGTGATTAATTTTCCTTCGCATAGTTGTTTACACAGTTTTAAAATAGCTTGTTTTCTTCATTGTTCCTGTTTATCTGCTTGATATTTCACTGTTATTGTTTATTGTTTTCATTGACCTGGAACCTATTTAAAGAGCTTGTAGCTCAAAGGTTTATTTATTTATTTATTTAAGAGATTTACCAGATAAGCATACTGAGCAGGTACCGCTCGTTTCCAGATGCGATTCCAGATGCGGTTTATCCGAAGATGTCTAAATAACAAATAAATAAATTAATTAATTAATTACTAAAACACAGAGAACAAAATGGCAGCTAACTGAAGCAATATGAGTCAGTTGATTAGTCCTATCATTTCAGCCAATTGCTTTATAATGCAGTACACTCGTAGTTGCACAAGTGGCCAGAAAGAGACCTGAGCACAGGCTCCTCACAGGAAGATGTCTGACCTTAAATTTAAATTATATTATTAAGAAATATTGTCAATCAAGTCACTGCAGTAATGCTGAGCTGACCAATCACACTCACTATAGTCAAGCTTGACTAGGAAATTCTCAGAAAAAAATTTTTTTTTTAAGAGTTGTCTTGGGCACAAAGTCACTAACTTGAAAAATGCTTGAGTGCATAGTGTGCACACACACACACACACACACACACACACACACACACACACACACACACACACACAGAAATGGCAGCTAACTGCCCAGAAGTAGTTGGAGTCACCAAACAAGTCCCACCCTACCAGATAATAACTATATACCGTGGTGCACTCACAGTTTCATAAGTCGCTGTTGACGGACCCAAGCACAGGTTCCTCACAGGAAGGTGTGTGATATTAAATTATATTATTATGAAATACAGTCACTCAAGTCATTTCAGCAATGCTAAGCTTACTTGTGTTCTTCACCATAGCCAAGCCAGACTAGTAGATTCTGAGGAAAAAAATTATTCTTAGGCACAAAGCCATGAACTTAGTGTCTTGAGTATACAGCATGCACACACAGAACAGAATGGCAGCTAGCTGAAGCAGTGGGAGTCAGTCAATGAGTTATACCATTCCAGCTAAAAGCTAAATACAGCACTGCACTCACAGCTGCACAAGTGGCTGTAGAGGATGTGGAGTCCTGGTTCCTCATGGGAAGATATCTGATATTAAATTTAAATTGTATTATTAGAAAATACAGCCATTCACTCCAGCAATGCTAAGCTGCCAAGTCTCAATCAGAATAGTCAGGCCTGACTAGTAAATTCTCAAAAAAAAAGCATATTTTTTAAATTTCATCTGGGGCAGAACGTCACTAACAGAAAAATGCCTTAAGTGCACAGTGCACATGTACACAGAAAGAATAAAATGGCAGATAACTGCCCAGAAGTTGTGGGAATTGTGCAACTAGTCCCACTGTACCAGCTAATAATATACTGCGGTGCGCTCACAGTTGCATAAGTTACTATAGAGGGACCTGAGCTTAGGCTCCTCACAGGAATGTGTCTGATATTAAATTTCAATTACATTATTATGAAATACATTCACTCGAGTCACTGCAGTGATGCTGAGCTGACAAGTCTCACTCACTATTGTCAAGCCTGACTATTAAATTCCTTTTTAAAGTTTCTTCTTAGGCACAAAGCCACAAAGTTAGAAAAATGTCCTGAGTGCACAGTGTGCACACACAGAACAAAATCACAGCTAACTGTTGCAATGGAAATCGGCCTACTAGTACCACCATACAGGCTAACAGCTGTATGCGACGGTGAACTCGTAGTTGCACAAGTGACCGTGGAGGGACCCAAGCTCAGCTTCCTCACAGGAAGATGTCTGATAATAAATATAAATTATATTATAATAACTGGCTTTCCCTTTTTCCCCCTAGGGAAACTTGTGGCCTAATTGCCATTATAAAGGAGTGTTTATAACAGCAAACAGGCATTGGGTTTCCCTTGCTATGCACATGCACCAGCCACAACTCTTCCATTTGGACCACTGGCAGCTTTGTCTTGCCCTCAGAGACTGAACTGCCACTTAGACTCAGTGGTAAGTTATTTTAAAAAGCAAAATCAACTACCAAAAAAAAAAAACTAACTTTCAGCAGGCGAGCAAAATAAATAAATAAATATACTTTTAAATAAATAATTAAAAGTTACAGTGGAACAAGCTGAAACTGAACCAGACAGTGGCTGCACATGAATGTCTTTTTATTTTAAATAATTTCTGTGGTGAAAAAGTGAAACCCAATAATTATATAAAATAAAATATGGGGTGGTGCAGAAACTTGAATTTTACACACAACCTTGGTGCTGGATGCCTAGATAAACCACTTGAGCTTCACTTTTGGGGTTTATGTGGCATCCAACACCTCAGGTGTGTGCAAAATTATTGTTGCATACACCACCCCATATATGATTCTATATATTATGAAATACAGTCACTCACTCATTGCAGCAATGCTGAGTTGACATGGTTCACTACCTGTGGTCATGCCTGACTAATAAATTCTCAGAAATAAAAAATATTTGTTTAAATCTATTCTTGGGTACAAAGCCACAGACTTAGAAAAATGTCTTGAGTGCACAGTATGCACACACACAGAACAAAATGACAACTAACTGAAGGGGCAGGATTCAGCCTAATAGTCCCACCCTACCAGTTAACAGCTATGTACAGTGGTGTACTTGCAGTTGTAGAAGTGGCTGTAGAGAGACCCAAGCCCAAAGTTTCTCACAGTAAGGTGCCAGACATTAAACTTAAATTATATTATTATGAAATAGAGTCGTTCAAGTCATTTGAACAATGCTATGCCTGAGAAGTGTCACTCATTATAGTCAATAAATTCTCAGGGGAAAAAAATTACATTTCTTCTTATGCACAAAGCCATGAACTTAGTGTCTTAAGTTCACAGCATGCACACACAGAACAGAATGGCAGCTAGCTGAAGCAGTGAGAGTCAGCCAATTTGTCACACCCTACCAGCTAACAGCTGTATACAGCATTGCACTTCCAACTGCACAAGTGGCTATAGAGGGTACGGAGCCCTAGTTCCTCACAGGAAAATATCTGATATTAAATTCAAATTATATTATTAGGAAATACAGCCACTCACTCACTCCAGCAATGCGGAGCTGACAAGTCTCATTCACTATAGTCAGGCATAGCTAGTAAATTCTTAGAAGAAAAAAATTATGTTTAAAATTTCTTCTTGGGCACAAAGGCACTAACAACATTAGATTAACAGTTCCTAGCTGCTGAGCTGAGTGCACATGCACAGTGTGCACAGTACACACTACTGCACACAAACACATGACAAAATGGCAGCCAGCCATAAGCAGTTTGGGGAGGGTGTCAGCTGACTCTGGCCTCCCCAAAAAATGAATAAATTTATTGAGCACAGTTGTGCACTTCACTGCATTTTATTTAGACTACTATGAATCTAGATCCTTAGTTTGCACTGTTCTTTGTGCCAGACAAGCCGAAATTAGTTACAAAAATCACATTTCTAATCAAAATAATCCCCCACAGAATCTTCTTTACTCCCTTAAGCTGTTTTTTTTTTTTACTTGCCCAGCTCCCACGGCTTTCAGAGGAGGCCTCGTACCCCCTCCTACTCCGTCCGCCTGGCACCCCACCCTGGTTTTATCTTGCATGGGGAGCCAGGGGTGTATGCATTTTCTTCCCCTGGTTTTCTCCCCTTTTAGCCCCCTGAGGATGCTGACGTGAAGGACGTAAAGTCCTAGCAGACGGCGTGCATATGGACACTGTTGCAAGCGCCCACAGCGTCCTTCCCTCCCCAGTTCCCCGAAGGAACCGCCATCGCCCATGAAAGCCTGTGCTTCCATCAGCCCCAGGAGCATCAGGTGCTTGTAAGCACCCCCAGTAACCCTTCCCAGAAGGAGGAGTGCATCCACTGTAACGCTCGATCCTCCATCACCCCACTGACCCCGCAACCCGAGTCCATTCTGAACTCTGTCACTGGCGTGAAAGTGAGGTATGCCCATTTTAACCTCAGCGCCACCAGGCTGCTCCTTAAGCTGTTTTAAACAGTACAGCTTTAAATCTGGTTTGTTTCATTACACACACATAAGCTGTGTGTGTCTGCTGGACTAGGGCCCTGACTGTCTCTCTTGGCAAACTGTTGTTCTAGTTTCCCTTTCTTCTCACATTTGCAAAAGGCCTAATCATCACACTACTGTGTAACAAAATTGACCCTCTCTTCTTTGGAATTTAGAAAGGGAACAAAAACTGTCAAGATTTCCACTTTTTGCATAATTTGAACAAGTGGATTAAACTTTCTCAGCAGCTCAGACTTCTGCCTTTCTTGTCTGTAGTTTCAGTGAGTTGTGAGTCACATGACCTGCCGTCAGTGAGCTTCCAAAGTGGTCTCAGACTGGACAGGAAGTCTCTGGAGATCATGAACTCCCCAAAATAGTATAACACCGAATAACTCTGAATTGCACCTATTGTTTGTTTTTCCCCCCTAATGAATAGCTTATTATTAATGGTATTCAGGAAATACTAGTCATTGCTCATGTACCCCTATGAATTGTAATCTATGTAACATGCATGTTATATACGTAAGCAATACCCCACAACAGGGCATGCATTTCTAGAGAATTAATGGACACCCTGAGTGAAGTGGAAAGCTCAAGGCCAATGGCTGAGTGACTTTCAATGCAGCTAAGAAGTGCATTAATTGTCAAGAAACATTTACTTATGTTGTTGCTAGGTAGAATATGTGAGTTCGGTAGAAAAGATGAGTTCCTTTGAATGAACCCAGGAAGAGCATGTATTTGAAGAAACCTACTATATGTCCTGTTGTGGGGTTTTATGTCTAAAATGTGGAAAATATTTTTGTTTGAATGGAAAAGGGTTTTATTTTCATTTAGTTTGGTTATTGATATGTAGATTAGGGTAAGCTTGTCACAAATTGTTTGCATACGGAGATTAATGAATCATCATGTGATGTGTTTAGACTAATAAAGTTGCTATGATTCTGAAGCCCATTTTATAAATATATAACACTAAAGCTTTGTACTAACAGAGACAGGGAGAGAGGAAAAAAAAAGAGAAAGGAAGAAAGAGAAAGAGAATTAAATATTTTGCAGCTAGCGTGTACATTAACCGTTATGAGAAAGTAGAGATATATAAAATACTGCAGCTATGTACTGAGAAGGAGAAAGAGAGAGGGGAGAGAGAAGTGTGAGTGAGAGGGAGACACAGACATACCTCTCAACCTTTTATCACTGAAATGAGGGACACTGACATTTTTGGACACTCAAAATGAGGGACAATGAGGGACACAGACCCTCAGAATGAGGGACCCATCCTCAAACATGGAGATACAGGCTCAAAATACTGTGGAACCCATAGTTTTTACTTGTACAAAGTTAATGTTTGATTTAATATTTTAGAATACTAATAATCTGTGTTTTAAAGTCTGAACTTACAGCACATTCTCTGTGTGGGCAGCACCTTTTCCATGAGGGACTGATGAAGGACAAAGCCATTTTAAGGGGTAAAATGATGGATGTCCCTCATAATGAGGGACACTTGAGAGGTATGGACACAGATCAGGGATATAAAAAATTGCAGTTACTGTAGTTGTATATTACCTGTTCTAAGAGAAAGAGTGATGAGGGATATAAGTCACTGAAGTTGTGTACAGTAAGTGTTCTGAGAGAGTGGGGGTATAAATCACTGCAGCAAGTCTGTATAGTCAGTGTTCTGTGAAAGAGAGCGAGAGAGAGGAGGATATGAAGTGCTGCAGTTAGTCTGTTAACCGTTCTGTTAAGATGAGAGTGAGAGCTGAAGAGATGGGATAATGCAGCTACAATAGCTTGTATACTATTGTAACACACGAGAGAGAGAGAGAGAGAGAGAGGAGAGAATAAAAAAGAAGAGGAACAGAAAACAATGCACCTCTATTTATTAACTGTTCTGAGATAAAGAGGCAGGATAGTAAAAACACTGCAGTGACTCTATTTATAAAATGGGGTGGGAATATCCTGTAAGACTCTTACCAAGCCTATAAATCTAACTGTGGGAGGCTGGCACCCATATGTTTATGACAGTACTACCAATGGGTAGTGCTGTGTGAATACAGTTTTCTGAATATACGGCTGAATATTCTGTATTTGGGTCTCAGTTATTTGGTATTTGATATTTGGTATTCTGCCAGGAGAGGTGTTATTTTTTAAGTGTAAGCACCCTTTGGAAGCGTAATAGTTAAATCAGTTTAGCCAAAGTGTCCGGAGAAGGGGCCTTACCTGCTGGCAGGGGGGCCTCAGCACAGGGAGTATAAGAGGGGAAGGTTTTTGGCATGAGAGAGAGAGAGTCAGGAGGAGAGGAAGAGAGAAGAGGCATCCTGAGTGTGTGTTCAGCTGTGAGGGCTGAGGTTCCAGGCTGGGGTGGGCCACTTGTCACTCTGGCCTTCTGCCCTTGAAGACTGGCAGAAAATATAGTGGTCAGTAAATCTGTGTGGGGTTGGAGCAGTAAGGGGTTCGCCTGCACCATCGGGGAGCCAGAGCCTGGGAAGCAAGGTAGTGTCCAACCTCGTGATCTCTGGCACTGTAGTGTGACGGTGCAGGTGGGTCCCAAGTATTCTCATCCAAGGGGCAAGAGCAAGAGAAGCCCGGTTCCAGACCATTGGGGCAGTGCGGTGGTGGCAGTCTGTACTGTATTGATTACAGAGGTGGCAGCTGGTCCCCCTTTCCAGTGGCACTTCAGCCTGGTTAGGAGGCATCTTGGAAGCCTGTACAGCTGAAAAGTGGAAAATGCACACATCTCCAGGATTGCCAGGGACCTGAAGAGTCTATGTTTTCCAGGGATGCTTGGGGCTGCACTAACTTCAGATAAAGGGGACATGGCATTTATTTTTGGGACTTTTTTGATGTTTTGACAGATAATCTGGTTTAGAGAGCTCCAGATTTGAACCACCGGCACTGGAAGTACCACTCTGAGTTTCAGCTGCTCTAATTTCTGTAGCTGTGAATGCGGTGTGTGGCCAGTGTGTTCATTAAATGTGAGAAGTAAAAAGTTAATTTGTGCAGGAGAGAAGTCTGAAGGAAAGGATACTTTTGTGGTCTTGTTGCCAGGCCACCATTGTTGCTGCTGCTGCTAAGATTTGTGGAACCTTTTTGCTTTGAGGGAATACTATAGCAAAAATCATTTGTGAAACAAAGTTTGCTGCAGACTGTATCAGGCTCTGTGCCCAGAAGGTTACCCACTGTGTGATTTGCACCCCATGCTCCATGAAGTGACTTGATCAAATTTGAACAATTCAATCATGTTTTCTTCTTTTACTCCTGAGTGGACAATGGATTTAATTATGACCGTTGTGATTGCACTAACTAAGTTTGCCCCCACAGCTGCTGTCACCCTTCACTGCTGACGTAATGCCTGTACCCCCTGAAAAAAACTCATCGGAACCCAGGTAATGAGTTAATTTTTTGAACTATGTTTCTGGCTGCAAGGGCGGGCGCCCCCCCCCCCAAGCAACCATCTGGCATACCCCTAGACACTGAGGGGGGGGTTTATATAAGAACTGTTTTAAAAGCCCTAAAACAACATGATTAAACCATCTTCGGATGTTATGATCCATAAGCACCTCAGTGAAACCTCAGCAATGATGACGATGATAATGATGGGAAGGGAAAGGATCAAATCTTTTACAGTACAGTAGCTTCTTGCTGTTTTTACATTGTTTGGATTTTAATTGGTGGAAGGTTATTTCTTTTCTTTCTTACTACTTCTAAAGGGCTAGCAGGGTTTTGTTTTGGGGCTGTTGGAATTTTGAAAACTGTTTTGGTGGCTATAAGTGGGCTCATTTGTTTGATGTTTTACTGTGTAGCAGGCTGCATTTGTACAGGCCTATTTCTTCTGATTTAAAACCTATTTGGTGTGATTTAACGGGGGCTGTTTCTTTGAATCAGAGACCTATATCTTCTACTTTCAAGCCTATTTTGATGTGTTGTTGGTGAAGCTGTTTGAATTGGAGACCTGTTTCTTTTGGTAGCAAACCTATTTTGGGGGCTTTGAGTAGAATTGTGATTCATTTTTGCTGGCTTCACTAGCTGCAAAGGTTAGTGCATAGTGGGGGAAGGGTGCTAATGGTCTGACCAAGGGCCTCAGCTACCTGATTGTTTCTGGAAGACTTGGGTTGGTCCCACCCACCCCTGGTCCATGATTTCCTTTATACCAGGGGTTCTGATATCACTTCTCAAATGGGCAAAGGATATGCACCTGTAATAGCAGAAGCAGACATCCAGGAACGGAACAGCAGCGATTGAAGAGGTGACTGCTATCTCAGTGGAAGGGAAGTAACTGCAAATCTAGGAGCTTTCATTGTTACTTCTTTGCATTGTTATTGCATTGTGGAAAGGAGGAGTAGGAGTTTGAAGAAGGTTGTGCAATAGCCACTTAAAGTCTCTTTTTGAGTGTGGATAGGAAGGTTAGGAATATGAAAAGCAGTTGCTCAATCTATCTCAATGTGTACAACAAAGGGGGTAAGGGAAATTAAGAAAATAATGTTTTGCGCTGATAGAGGGGGGAGAGGGGAGACTTGGGGGAGTGTTTGGTATCCTGCATCTGGAAGGGTGGGGGGTCACTGGTGGGCAACGACAGCAATGGGTAGGGTGCTAGGCTGCAACAAATCCGGTGCACCAATCTTTCTATAAATTGCCTGGAGTGTGGGAGGATGTTTAGTGTGCAATCACACAGAGAAACTTAGAAAGGAGATTGGGGGTCTGCAGGAGGAACTAAGACAGGCAAGGCAGACTGGGGGTGGGATTAGCCCAATACTGGCGGGAGAAGAATGGAAGATGAGGGAGGGTGATTTAAGCCAACAGTGGTGAGGAGAGGGTCAGAAGAAGGGAAGCAGGGACAAGGGGGCCCAGGCCAGGAAGAACGATTGCCGGGGAAACCACATAAGAAGACAAAAGACAAATGGAATGAGGAGATAGGGACTTGTGAGGGAGGCGAAGAAGTGGCAAAAGTCATGGAGTGGAAAGGGAGAGAACAGGTTACTATGAAGAGAGAGGAGTGGCATTTGTGAAGGGTCTTCAGAAAATAGTTTTGCACTGCTAGAGAGGAAGAAGGTGGAGGAGGAAAATGATGAAATTAGAGAAGTAATTGATAAATGCCTGGACCAAACTGGAGTGGGGGGAAGTTCTGCTGGGAGAATTGCAACAGGGCAAAAGGGGGAAATAATGTGCAGGAGGAAGAAGAGGAGCCAGAAAGGAGAGAGTGAGATGAATGGAAGCAATCAAGGAGTAAGAGTGGTGGAATTTTAGTGCTGGGGGACTCAATACTAAGAGGAGTCAGGTGGGGTAGCAAGGGGGAGAGGCATAGTCGCATTTGGGTGGAGGCCATGCCAGGAATGACAGCGGAAAGGGTGGGACAATCTGTTCTGAAATATGCTAGAAGGAGTAGGGACAAGCCTCATTTAATTATACATCTTGGGATGAATGACCTGGCTGACAAGACAGTAGATATAGTCCAGAGGAGGTTTGAGGAACTAGGACAATTATGTGAGGGGGCAGGAAGATCAGTAACTTTTTCAGAGATACTTCCAGTGCCCAAGGCAAGCACAACAAGAAAGCTAAGAATAGAAGAATTTAACGGATGGCTAAGAACCTGGTGTTATGGATGCATGGAACGGCCTTCCGGTGGAGGTTGTGGAGTCAAAAACAGTGATTGAATTCAAGCATGCATGGGACAGCCATAAGGCAATTCTAAGGGGTGGAGGTAGAAAGAAGTAGGCTGCTGGTTAACTAGGATCTGCAGCTTATCCATTAGGTAGGGAAATGGGCAGACTGGGTGGGCCAAGCGTCCTTATCTGCCGTCAAATTCAAATTCTATGTTTCTATGTTGTGCTAAAGGGTATGGGCTGTTGGGGTGGGGTGGAGGACCTGGAGAGAGTAGTCTCTATGCCAAGGACAGACTACACTTGAGTGAGGAGGGAAAGAAAGTGTTGAAACAGAGGATGGGTGAGTACATAGAGGAAGTAGGGAATTTAAACTAGGAGCGGGGGGTGGCAATTGGGCAAGAGACATGCAGAGACCACAGGTTGGGAAACCATATGAGCTTACTCCCCATAACAGTGGCAAAGGACAAATGGCAAGTACTATTGGTGATGCTAGTAAAGCAGGGCAGGATGGGGGGGGTGGAAGGGGGTTTCCCTTAATGCTAGGAGCCTTGGGAGGAAAACTGCAGCGTTACAGGTGCTCATGGCAGAGGGAGAGGTGGACATTGCAGCCATCACACTGGTATCTGTCTGTACCAGGGTACAGGTTATTTCACAGGGACAGGGTGATTGAGAAAGGAGGAGGTGTGGCACTATATGTGAAGGAAGGACTGAAGTGTATAAGGGAGGAAGGGGAGGAGGTGGAGGAGGGTAATACGGAGTCACTTTGGATGCAAATCCAGGATTCCAAGATTAGGATTCTTAGAATGGGAGTGGTGTACAGGCTGCCATCTCAGATGGAGGAGTTAGACAGGGAACTAGAGGAACAGATCAGGAGGACCTGCGAGAAGGGTAGTGTGGTGATTGTGGGGGACTTCAATATGCCAGGAGTGGACTGGAGTACCCCAACAATCAGGAACAGAAGGGAGCAGGTACTGCTGAATGCCTTCCAGGACAGCTTCCTGCTGCAAATGGTCAGTGAACCAACCAGGTTAGGGAATACCTTTGACCTTGTGCTAGCAAATGGGGACTTTATGAAAGAACTTACAGTGAAGGAACCACTGTCAGGGAGTGACCACCACTCAGTATGGCTCACATTGGATATGGGCAAGGAAGTAGTGGAATCTGGCACAAGAGTGTTGGACTTCAGGAGGGCCGACTTTGGGAAGATGTGGGAAGTGGTAAAAGGGTACCTGTCCAGAATTCAGTCTAGTATGGGCACTAACCAGAGGTGGGAGGTCATAAGGCTGGGGATAGTGGAGGAAACCAAAACCTGCTGCAAAGCCCAGAGCAAGAAGGCTAGGGCTAAGAAACCAAGCTGGTTGAGCAAGGAGGTCATTGAAAAGGTAAGGAAGAAAAGAGCTGCCTTTAGGAAGTACAAGAAAACAGGGAGGGGGAGGACAGGGAGGAGTACTTGATGGAATCAAAGGAGGTGACAAGAGCAGTAAGGGGAACCAAGGCATCTACGGAACTCATGCTGGCACAAGGCATTAAGAAGGTGGAGAAAGACTTCTTTAGGTACATCAGGGAGAAAAGGAGCTGTAAGGACCACATAGTAAGAATTAGGAAGGAGTGGGGTTGGGTGGAAGCAGGGTGCGATAAGGCAGAAGCACTAAATGAGTACTTCTGCTCAGTATTTACTAAAGAGAAGAGGGGGGTGACACCCAAGGGGGGGAGAAATGGCAGAAACGGGGGGGAGGGGGTGACAGACAGGGAAATCATGGATGGCAGAGTTCGGGAGGGTTTGAAGGCACTGAGGGTGGATAAGGTGCCAGGACCTGATGGCATCCACCCCAGGATACTGAAGAAGCTGGCAGAGGTCCTTGCAGGACCTTTGCAGACCTATTTAATGCCTCACTACATTCGGGGTGTATACCTCAGGAGTGGAGGATGGCTCATGTGGTGCCCCTCCACCAGAGTTGCCGCAAGGATGAACCGGGAAACTACAGACCAGTGAGCCTCACACCCATCGTGGGTAAGCTAATGGAGACTATCCTGAAGGAGAGGCTGGTGGCCCTCCTACAGGCCAAAGGACTACAGGACAGCAGACAGCATGGTTTCATATGGGCAGATCCTGCCAAACCAACCTGGTGGAGTTCTATGACTGGGTAACTAGGCAACTGGACAGGGGCCATGCAGTGGATGTCCTGTATCTAGACTTCAGTATGGCATTCGACTTGGTGCCGCATGGAAGGCTGGGAAGTAAGTTAGTAGGCACAGGGGCAGGTGCAAAGCTGGTGAGATGGGTAGGGAACTGGCTTCAGGGAAAGCAACATAGGGTGGAGGTAGGCGGTGAGCTCTCACACCCAAGGGTAGTGACGAGTGGTGTTCCACAGAGCTCGGTGTTGGGGCCAGTGTTGTTTGGGATATTCATTGTAGACATATCAATGGACATCAGGAGCAAGATCAGTCTGTTTGCTAATGATGCCAAGGTAGGAGTGGTGGTGGATGACCTAGGGGGATGGCAGGGGTTGCTGGATGATCTGGAAAAGCTTGAAACCTGGTCAGACACCTGGCAACTGGGGTTTAATGCCAAAAAGTGCAAGGTGCTGCATTTTGGGATGAAGAACCCAAGGAGGAGTTATCAGCTGGGGCAGTGCAGCTAGCCCAGACAGAGGAGGAGAAGGATCTGGGGGTGCTCATTACAGGGTCAATGAACAACTCGGCACAATGTAGGAAGGCAGCTGCAAATGCCAACAAAATGCTGGGTTGTATTGCAAGGGGTATATCCTCGAGGAGGGAGGAGGTGATTCTACCACTGTACAGGTCGTTAGTTAGACCACACCTGGACTACTGCATGCAGTACTGACACCCATATCTGAAGAGGGACATTAAGTTACTGGAGGGAGTGCAGTGCAGGGCGACAAAGATGATCAAGGGGCTGGGGGACTTATCATACGAGAGGAGGCTGAGGGAGTTGAACATGTACTCACTGGAGGAGAGGAGGGACAGGGGACATGATTGAAACCTTTAAGTACATGAAAGGAATAAACAAGACAGGTACAGAGGAGCTGTTCAAAGTAAGAGAGGGGAGGGACACCAGGGGCCATGATATGAGACTGGAGGGAGGAAGGTTCAGGAGGGAGATGAGGAGTCACTTTTTTACAGAGAGGGTGGTGGCTGGGTGAAATGCGTTATTTGCAGAAGTGGTATCCAGTAGAACAGTGGACTGCTCCAAAAGGGGATGGGACAGGACAAGGGGGAGGGTCAATGAAGGGGAAGGGTAGAAGGAGGGGCAGCTGCAAAATAAGGAGTGCTAGCTGCACATTCGAGCAGACTTGATAGACCTCTAGGTCTTTATTTGCTGGCAAATTTTGTATGTTCGTATGATGGCAATTCTTGGGGGCCCGGAACATATTCAGAGCCAGATGAGAACTTTGCATCCTCCTTATCTACAACATCTGGCAAACAAACAGCATGAGCACTGCATTGGGATGGCATGATGGAGTAGTAATCATGATCATAGACACTGGGGACAAAGGCAGGGGAGCTGTATCCATGGGAATAGCAGTTGACACAGTCACAGTGTCTTCAGTGGGTTACAGTACATGCAGGTACAGTGTCAGTGGAGGCACTTGTCACAGCAGAGGTGGTGGTGGCTGTGGTGGTGATCACAGTGATTGGAGAGCAAAAGTGGTACTTGTGGCACTGGTTAGTGTAATTGTAGTACAGGTGGTGGTAGAGTGTGCACTGACTAACGGTGCAACAGCTCTGGCAGGAGTTGTGGGAAGACTCCCGATAGTGTTTGTTTCTTCCTCAGTAGGTGACCTACTGAGCTATAATGTCCTTCTGCTAGTCTCATAGAAGCATGGGGCAGCAAATGGGTGGCTGGTACTGATGGTAACAGTGATAGCAGTGTTGCAACTAGAGCTACTTTCCCCACTCCCACTGCAACCAGAGCCTAAAGGCTTGCTAGGTGAGAAAAATATTTTGGCCCACTGAATACATCCAGATGATGGTACAGGGGTGCATAGGACTTGCCGGGGCAGGGCCAAGCTCTTTTACGGAGTTGCTGATTATCGAACATGATAAATGTCATTAGTGGTTGCTGTGAGAACTGATTTATGGTAACACAGCAAACTATATGGATATATTATGTAATCTGTAAACTCGATATCCCGATGCTCAGGATACCGAGTTTAGCATCCCGAAATCCACACCCCAGAACAGTCTGTATGCCCAACACTACAATGTCGGGCAGCACAAACAAAATCAATTGGATAATGCATGGGGCTCCACCCTCCATACACCCCCATAACTAAAATAACTAACTCCGAGGGGGAGTGGACCCCAGAGTAAAAAAATATTGGTTATGGGGCACGAGTTCCTTAAAAAGGAAGAGACTCAGACCAGAACCCAGGTCTGAAGGAGCACACTTGCAAAGCTGCCAGTAGTGTAGCCCTGTACACCACCTGTGCAGCTCAGCCAACTCCCCCACACAACTGTCCCTTGACATGCAGCAGCAGGGTTAAGGTAGCAACCCGTCACATCCACTGCCTTACGCCTGTCAATATTAGTCGGTTAGTTTACCATTGGGATGCTCACTATCAGGACACTGCACCTGTCGGGGTAGTGAGCCATGCTAACCCATAAGGGTATCAACTATATACTACTATTAGAAGTATCTGTATGTATATGTAATATGCCGATTGTGGAACACTGAAAGAATGATAGCTCCCTGAACAAATAACTAAACACAATTCAATTCACTACATACCACAAAAAGCAGTAAATAAAAAAGCACTGCTTTGGTACTATTGGGGAGAGTCAGACTACAACCTGCCCAGTACTTGTACATAGAACTGAGCCTACAACTATAAAACATGCACAGCACACACAGTTCAGTGAGTCACACCTTACGCGATGAAAAACTGAAGCAGTTTTAAAGAAAATCTACATACACAGCCATACACTTGCAGGACACAGCCTCATATCAAAAACATATTGCACATACACACAAAGACTACACAATGTGTGCAGTGAGCTGCTGGAGGTAGAGTCAGCTGACACCTTTCTCAGCCAGGGAACTGATGCTGGAATAATATGATGAACAGAAAAAATTCAATGAGTCAAGCTTGACCCAGTAAATGAAACTGTATCAGTTTTAAAACCAAAACAATGTGTTCACAGAGTCATGCACATGCGGAACACAACCTCAAAAACTACTATGTTCACACACAGTGAAAGTGTGCGTGCATAGTGAGATGTGGGAGGGGGACCCAGCATCCCACTCAGCTGTGCAAGGAACTGAGACCAGAACCAGATGACAGCAAAAAAATTCCAACACAAATTAAAACTTGCTTCACAAGAAATTCCACTGGATTTGTGTGAAAGTGAAAGCAGTGGTGGCTGGCAAAGTCAGCACGGTACAAAAACAAAATGTGCTTCAGCAAAAAATAAATCACAGTAGAGCTGTGTGACTGAAAGCAGTGGGGGAGGAGTGTCAGAAGACACACACACACTCTCCTGCTGGTCCCTATAACTGAGCCCAGCTACAGGGACAAAAACACAAAAATGCATTCAGAAAAGAAAAACTTAACTTTTCTGATGCTAACCAGATTTTAATACTGACCAAAAATGCCTATGTTGAAAACAAAGAAAACCTTTTTTTAGGCAGGGCCGTCCTTAGCTAGGTGCAAACTCTGCCCCTGCACCTTGGGGGCCCAGACTTTTATTTTGAGGAAGCAAAAATAATTTAACACATTTAAAAATGCCTAAATTTTGTTATAATTGAAAATGTTTACCAGCAGATCAAAGTGGAAGACAACTGTCTCTGCTAGTGCTACAAAAGCCGGGATCAGCTTTGCTGCAGTGGAAAAGATTAGGTAAAGTAAGTGATAATGGTGTTAATGGCCATACTTTACACTTCCCAGGTTGACTGCTTTTACAAACAAAGGGTTATATTGACAAGAGAACTTGTTTGTAACCCAGATGTGTAGCTGAAACAATGAATGATATGACAAAATATGTTTCAAAAGTATGTGAGCACTCAAAATCAGGGATCTACTGTATCTTAACATTGTTTTACTAGCCCAAAGGGGGACTTCAACCTAAAGTGGAATCCCACTACCGAGCAAAAATTTAAGACCTTACTCCTAGATGCTAACCTGACCCGGGTCATCACTGAGGTCACTAGGCATAACCATAAAACTGGGAATCACTCTATCCTGGACTGGATACTTACCTCCAAACCCACCAACATACAAGTGGCTGGTGTGATGTCAGACACGCTAAGCGATCATTCACCCACCTTCTGCATATGGAAAAACCGGCCTCCCAGGACCCTGCCCAAGCTCATAGTGGCCAGGGACTTCTCTGGATTCTTACCTGAGGTGTTCCAGAGGTCCCTAAGAAACATAGACTGGTCTCCACTAAGATACCTAGGGAGTATGGATGATGTAGCACAGTTTTTCCAGTGCACATTCTCTGCCGTGGCTAACATCCACGCCCTAATTAGGACCAGATGAGCCAAGGGCCAGTGCCACAAGTGGATATCACGTGAACTGAAGGCACTGATGATAGGCCGAGACAAAGTCTGGAAAAGAGCAAGGAGATCCGCCACCCCTGCTGACTACTCTGCCTACAGATCCCTGTGGAATCAGTGCCAAAGAAGTTCCAAGAATGCCAAAAGAGACTACCTAAAGTCCCTGCAGAGGCAAACACTAACTGACCCTAAGTCCTTCTGGACAAGCATCAACTCCCTGATAAAAGGCAATAAACTGCCCCAGCAGGGTAACATAACATTCAATGGCACTCCTCTCAGTGATGGAAAGGAGGTCGCTACAGCCTTCAATCGCTTCTTTACCGCCCTGGGGGCCCTCAGACCCAACCCCACTCACAGCTCTCAGAGCCCAACGGTCACTGAAACTAAGGACCCTGTGATCACTAACTTCCATCTATGGTTAGTGCATACTAAAGACATGCTGACCCTCCTTCAATCCTTAAAACCCAGTGGAACTCCAGGACTTGACAGCCTGGACCCTAGGCTGCTCAGGGCTGCTGCCCCAGCCATCGCACTGCCTGTCACACAATTAATAAACAGATCCCTACAGGAAGAGGCAGTCCCTCTAACATGGAAAAGGGGTCCTGAAGTCCCAATCCACAAGGGCAGAGCCAGGGAACCCATAGGAAAGTATAGGACCATCTCCATCCTTTGCCACTTGGCTAAGATTCAGGAGCGGCTAGTTTACAGCCAACTCAGATACTACCTGGAAGCTACAGGTTACTGGCACCCACACAGCATGGCTTTAGACCAAAGCATGGGACCGATACTGCCCTCATCAAATTCACCTCTGATGTCCTGACAGCCTGGGACAAGGGGACCCCAACTGGGGCGGTGTTCATGGACCTCTCAAAGGCCTTCGACCTGGTGGATCACTCACTCTTGCTAACTAAGCTTAGCCAACTAGGGTTGGATCAACACTCCCTCAATTGGTTCTGTAATTATCTCATGGACAGCACTCAAAAGGTCAAGTGGAAAGGGGTCACATCACAACCCCTACCCCTAACCAAAGGAGTCCCTCAGGACTCAATCCTAGGTCTGCTTATGTTCTCTCTATTCACAAATGACCTCCATGGGCATTGCGGGGAAAGCTCCTTAGTACAGTACGTGGATGATGCAGTACTGTACAGAATGGGGGATCACCCCCGCCCCGATCTAGGACCTCTGCTCCAAAATGACTTCACCAAGTACGAGACCTGGCTAATTGAGTACCGCCTTGTCCTCAACCCCACAAAGACCAAGGCCATGCTGTTTGGTCCAAAATCCCTGGGCCTCTCCAGGGACCATCTCCTGCCACTCACAACCTTGGCTGGCTCCAATATAGAGGTGGTACAATCAGTCAAATACCTTGGTCTCATACTAGACCAGGGCCTCACCCTTAAGCCCCAAGTGGATGCCGTAACAAAAACTTCCATCAAAAACTGGGCCTTCTCTATCTCCTAAGCCACAACATGATCTCAGAGACTAGACTGGCTATCTCACAATCCATCCTTCTCCTGACCTTAACCTATGCCGCCCCATTGTACTCGGCACCACCAAAACGGACCACAGCAGACTCATGACCCTAGTACCACAAAATAGCTCACTTTGTTACTAAATCCTACCCGAGAACCCACCACTGTGATGCCCTCACCGCCCTCAATTGGCCATCCCTGGACAATAGGCTCCAGTACCCCCTACTAAACTGGACCTATAATCTCCAGGATGCCCATCCTCCGGCAGGCCTGAATGGACTACTTGCCCCAAAGCCGCTAAGATGGCCTCTCCGCTCCTTGAACAAAAACTCCTGGAGTCTCCCCGGACCTGCACAGCAGCAGGGAGAAAATCCTTTATTCACCTAGCTCCGGAGTCATGGAACAATCTCCCCAGCCATCTTCAGGAGGCTCCGGCACTAGCCCTCTTTCAAAGGGGGCTGCTTGCTCACCTTAACAAATCAAGTCTCTGGCTCTGCCCCACTAGCTAAGACAATCATACCTAATGTCAACCCATACTGACTAGACACTCCTCCCCTACAAGGATAATGACTAATGTCTGCTTGTGCTGGCTCACTACCCCGTACGAACCTCCCATAGATACTAAAAGCACTTATCACCTCACTCCACCTGTCACTGCTGTACTCCATACTATAAAGTATCTGTTGCCCGTTTCTACAGAAACTGTATGGTGTATTCATAACCTCATATTAATTGTAGTGAACACATCAGCGGACCTTACATGAACTGATCTGTATTGCTGTATCTTGTATCCTATGCACTGCACTGTACTATGACTGTTAACAACTAATACCATGCATCTCCTGCCCTCTTTGCACAAAAATTGGAAAATTGTATGCTGTCTTAGTTACCCTGTATGATCTGTATGACATTGTGATACCTGTCTGTTTGTTCAAACCTTATGTAACAATCCCCAGGTCGCCCCTGAAAAAGGGACCTTCGGGGCCCAGCGGGCCTACCCGGTTAACAAAATTTTATAAATAAATAAATAAATAAGAGCTGCAATTATCTGGCAGTTCAAGAGGGGGACCCCACAAAAGACTCAATGTGAGTCATTATTACTCCACTGTTAGGACTTTCAGCTAGTGTCCAGGGTGTGATCAAGGGTAGAGTTCTGTTAAGTCACTAGCTTCCATTTTTATGTTGGCACATGTGCACAGCCAACATCTTCCAACAGTGTGGGGATTTGGAGGTGCAGTTGCTGTTTGGTGAATGCAGGACATGCACCAGTAGGTGCATCCCGCATTGCCCAATCAGCCTGCATGCCGCCAGACCATGAATACATAATGGGGTGAGCACATCTAAGAAAAGGTCTGCTGCAATCCCAGCAAAGCTCATCAGAGGCAGCGGTCCTTTTCTTGCCGTGCTCGCTGCCATTATGTTCATGGTAGGTGAGCAGGTGGCCGCCTAACGTTTGCCGACTTTGGAGGTGTCCAATCTCCCTGTTGGTTAACCTCTCGTTGTCTTTGTGTGCCGATGGGAGAGCCCACCCCATCGGCATAAACCTCCCAATTGTTGAATGCCGAGGTGTGCCCAATCCCCTAGGCTCACGCCCGCTTTTTGTGCCGACAGGGTGCCCAATCCTGTCAGCATTACTTCCTCCTCCTCCATGTTGTGTGCCAATGAGGGTGCCCAATCCCCGTCAGCTACTGATACCCCCAAAACAGTTAGGTGGCATGCTGGGAGCCCACCCAGCGTGCCAGATGCCCTGCAAAAGGAAAACTGTCCCACAATGTTTTTCCAGTTTTTTACCTGTAAATGAAAACGGTCCCTCATGTCTCGATGCCCCTCCCCCACCCCAGACCCACCCACTGCTCATCCTGCCTCCCTTCACCTCCCTCACCCCATACTTACCTCCGGAGTCCGGCGCACTGATCTTCTGTGGACCGGGAACACGTCTGCACTCTTCAAAGCCGACCACAAACTGAGGAAATGCTGGTAAGCTGTATAATGGAATGAATAGGGGCTTTTCAACTTTAATGCATTTCTTGGGCATTTTTGGGAATATTGGCCCCAAATTTTCAACATGGGGTTTTTGGGATCCCTTCTCATGAATTCTTGCACTGTCATGGCATTATTTGGTCCCAAAAGTTGATTTCGCAGTCACTGCATGGAATCACCTTTTGGGACTGAGTAACGAAATGACAGTGCGACTGTTCATGAGAGGGGCTCTCAAAAAGCCTATGTTGCAAGTTTGGTGGGGAAAATCAAAAAAATTACTGTTTTACGAGTGTGCGTAACAACTGCGCAATGCACCCTAGTAAGTTAGCATATTCGCACTATTTTCATGCCAGATTCTCAGCATTGGCATTTTACCACACCTTCTTGTGAACTGTACAGCTGTCATTTGTCACATCCTGCCTGAAATGTGTTTTCGCACTTCCGGCACAGAATAGCGCAGTCGCTGTGCAAAATCAGTGTTCAGGACACATTACAAAAATGACAGTGAACTGTTCATGAGCAGAGGTCCTAAAATGCCTGTGTTGAAAATTTGGTGACAATACTCCATAAAATGCCTGTTTTACGAGCGTGTGTAGCAACTGCGCAACGCACGCTCGTAAGTTAGCACATTTGCAATATTTTCATGCCACATTCTCCACATTGGCATTTTACCACACCTTCTTGTGAACTGTACAGCTGTCATTTTTTACATCCTTGCCGAAATGTGTTTTCGCACTTCCGGCGCAAAATAGTGTGGTCACTGTGTGAAATCAGTGTTCGGGACACATTATAAAAATGACAGTGATACTGTTTATGAGCAGAGGTCCTAAAATGCCTGTGGTGAAAATTTGGTGAGAATACTCCATAAAAATGACTCTTTTACGAGGTGCATGGCAACTGTGTAATGCACGCTTGTAACTTAGCGCATTCACAATATTTTCATGCCAGATTCTCAAATTTGGCATTTTACTACACCTTCTTGTGAACTGTGCAGAAGTCATTTTTCACATCCTTGCCGAAAATGTGTTTTCGCACTTTCGGCGCCCAATAGCGTGTTTGCTGTGTGAAATCAGTGTTCGGGACACATTACGAAAATGACAGTGACACTGTTCATGAACAGAGGTCCTAAAATGCCTGTGTTGAAAATTTGGTGGCAATGCTCCATAAAATGACTGTGTTACTAGCGAGCGTTGTGCAGTTTGCATGCACGCTCGTACGTTCGCAAACTTCTAATATTCTCACTCCAGATTTTCTACAGTGCCATTGTTCTGCACCTCCTAATGAACAGTACAGCTGTCATTTTTCACATCCTGACCAAAATCTGTTTTCGCAGTTCCGGCGCAGAATAGTGTGGTTGCTGTGGAAAGTCTGTGTTCAACACACATGATGAAAATGACAGTGACGCTGTTCATTAGCAGATGCCCTAAAATGCCTATTTTGAAAATTTGGGAATGAAAGTCAATAAAATGAGTGTTTTGTGAGCGTGCGTTGCACAGTTTGCATGCACACTCATGACTTTCTGAATTTCTAATACTTTCACTTCAGCTGTTCATCATTGGCATTTTTCCATACCTCCTTAAGAACACTCCAGCTGCCTGAAATGTGTTTTCGCACGTCCGGTAAAGAATTGCACTGCCGCTGTGCGAAATCAGTTTTTGGGACAGTTTGAGGAAATGACAGTGACACTATTCATGAGCAGAGGTCCTAAAATGCCTATGTTGAACATTTGGTGCCGAAACTCCATACAATGACTGTGTTGCAAGCGTGCATTGTGCAGTTTCCATGCACCCTTGTAACTTCGTCAATCTGCAATATTGTCATGCCACATTTTCACCACTGGCATTTGTGCACATCTCCTTATCAACAGTCCAGCTGCCATTTTTCACAGCCTGCCCAAAATGTGTTTCCGCAGCTGTGGCGCACAATGGCGTGCTCACTGTGCAAAATCATCTTTTGAGACACATTCACAAAAGTACAGCACTATGCATCTCTGGCTACGCCACTCCCACTGCTAATGCCAGCACGACAACATTCGGCATTGACAAATGCTTGTTCTGAATCTGTCTCTGTCTAAAAGATTGTCCCATATTATAAAGACCAGTGCCTCTCATTTCCCTACATTTTGAGTGTCTGTATCCAATATTTCAGTGACAAAATGTGAGGAGGTATACAGGGTCAGCCCTGCAGGTGGTGGGTTTATTTATTTATTTTTTATTTACGTCTTTGATTACCGGTATGTGCACTGGTCCAAAGGACTGTTTTCAGGCATGACCTGAGCCATAATAGATGGCATAGTTAGGCAACAACTTAAATCACAAGGCACAGGGATGTTACAGGTTAAACAGAGGTCAAGAACATTTTTACATACAGGGAATAAGAAATACAGGAACAAATGGTGGAAATCATGGTACAATAGGTGCGACAATAAGAGGGTACGAACAAACCCTACCATTCCCCCCTGATTCACCCCTCATTTGAAAGTCACATCTAGACATAGAGAAGAAAGAGGGAGAGAACAGGGGACAGAAACAAGCTTGGGGAGAGCAGCTAAGAAACTCCCGGAGGAGTCAGGTTAGTGCAAGATAAAGAGTGTTAGGTGTGGGGGGAGGGGTCTAATCCTTATAGGCAGGAGCAGTTTGCTCTATCCACAAGCCAGGATTTGTAGAGGGATTTGAAAGCTGAATGGATGTTAGAGGAGTGGAGGGGAGCAGGGATCCCATTCCACAATGTAGGGGTGGCAACGGATAGTGCTTTCCCTCCCATACCAGTGGACACCCTCGGTACATGTAGGGGAGGGACAGTAGAGGAGCAGAGACACCTGGGTAGAGTTCTGACCTTGAGCAGGGGGAAGAGAGGGGACACATCACCACTTTTGATGGTACTATCCACAATACAACCAAGGGTAAAATCAAAGCACCATTGGAGGGGTATTTAGCCAAGGGAACTATAGAGGTTGCAGTGGTGAGTTGAGAAAGGTGCCATGAGAGCAAAATGGCTGGTACTGTTGCAAGCTGATATGAGCCTGGTTCTGAGGGCCAAGGATGTTCGAGAGTAGATGGGGGAGCAGTAGTCAAAGATAGGAAGTAGGGTACCCTGGACAATTGCTATTCGAGCCTCAGCATAACTTCCCTCTCCCTTCCAAATCTCTTAGCTCTGTTCTTTCCCTGGACACCACTGCAGACCAGACTCTGAAATGACCATCCACAGATCCATAGCTGCCATTACTGGCAAGTGTAGGGGGTCCCCAGCTCTTCTAAATGGACCATGCCAGCCATCAATATCCATGCAGTCACACCCTTATCCTACCCAGCATGTCCTTTCATCCTAAAAACAAAACTTTGGATCATGCATGGTACAAAAATGAACTTTAATAAAATACACAGTTTGAAAGCTTAAAATAGGCACTGCTGGGGTACATGGATCATCCTGTGTAGAAATAGAGATAGTAACATAGAAACATAGACTTTGACGGCAGATAAAGACCGCTTGGCCCATCTAGTCTGCCCATTTCCCTACCTACAGGATAGGCCGCAGATCCTAGTTAACCAAAATAGTATAGCATTATGCCTGAGTACTCTTTCTCCTGGGCTGAAGAAAGGTCAATGTTAAGGAAAAATATGTTATTGTTGGTGCAGAGCATATTAAAAGCAATGTTTTTAAAAATAAAAATGTCATAGTTTTCTATTTCCCAACCCCTTAGGTTTGTGTAGCCCTCACCCCAAAGAAATCTTAAATGTGCTCCTGGCTCACTTGAGACAGTACAAAAACTTCCAGAAGAGCAGGTCTCCAGTTGACTATAGGGTGGGGGCTGAGAGTGTCTTTCTCTGCCTGACCCAGTGTATTGCCCTGTGGGTGGTGGTAACGGTGTGGTGAGTTGCATGACGATGTCAGCTATTGTGTGTGCAGATCTAGGACTGCTTGACTGAACATTTGCTGTTGTGATATCCACTGGTTTGGTGTGTGTGTGTGTGTGTGTGTGTGTGTGTGTGTGTGTGTGTGTGCAGAAAGAGAAGAGGAAGAGAGGAGGTCATGGTACAAAACAATGAGGGGGGCTCACTGTGTGTGATGGCATTGCAGGCTTTTTTTTCTGCTGAGGAGCAGGATAAATGTGCAGTCAGAGTATTCTTGGCTTGTATTGTTTCCTGTATAAGTGATGAAAATTTACCATTATAATTGAGGGCTAGTGCAACCATCTACAGACTAGTGCAATTTTGAATCAACTTGCCCTGCTGGCTAGTGCAAACTTTTCTTTACGGTTGACCCCTGCTTACAATGGCTCAAAAACCTGACCAGTACAAAGCAACATTAGATTTCCTGATAGGAACCCTGAAAACCTGATCACCAGGTGAAAAACCTGACAGGTGGCCACCTTGTGAGGTATCCTGTGATTTTATTTATTTTTTTTACCAGGAGAGACAATAAGCTGAAAGCTTGTTTACAGGTACAACCTGGGAGCACAAGGAAGTTAAGTGACTTGCTTAGGGTCACACAGTATGCAAGAGGGGGCTGTGGGATTCAAACCCGGGTCTCTAGGTTTGCAGTTCAGAGCCTTAAACCACTGCACTATGCTGCCTCCTATGATAATCTTCTCTATTCTCTCTCACACCTCCAGAAATGTTAAGTTGTTTAACTTGTTTGCAAATCAGAGTATCTGAGGTGTGAGTTTCCAGTGATGATGTCCCTGTCCTTACATAAATGAATACGGTAGTAGTACAATACTTTCTTAAGTTCTGGCTCCTGGGTCAGATTTATTTCCAATGGTGAAGTCAAATAATTCAATGCAGTCAATGGCACTAATTAAAAGATGCTGGTTAAACTAGTAGACCTGCTATTGCTTTATTAATACAGGACAGGAGGGTTAGTTAGGTGTAAATGTTGGATGTGGGGGGGTGGGCACAGGGAATGGAGTGGTAGAGCACTGCAGAGTGCTGCACAAGGGCCCAGAATGATTTAGGCTGGCCCTGTTTTGGGGCAAGATAAAGGCCTCAGAAAGTACCACAGAGCTGTCTCTCACAAACAACTGTCTCCTGTCCTCTACAAACTCAGAGTGGGGAGATCACATGGTGTGCATGGATATGAGCTCCAGAAACAGCTTCCAATTAAGCTCTGAGAGACTTCAGAGTCTCATCCACTGAATAGTGCTTCTTGAATAATAGCCAAACAGTGGACTATTTAGTAAGTCAATCCAAATATTCGGGAAGCATACTATTCGTGGTATTTGGGAAATAATATCTGGCCCATGCACAGCCTTACTAATTGGTAAAAAAGTATAGATACCATTCTGCCTCTTTACCAGCCATATCAGTGTGCCCTTTTGAACCTTTATTTTTAAAATATCTCCTATTTGTGTCATAGCCACTCTTGAAAACAAACGTGCACCATTACCTTAAATCTTGTTTAAACTGTTGCGGATGGTATTTTGTATCTTATCTTCTTGCATTGCTTTCTCTTTAAAGATCTGTTTTTGGCTTCTTTTCTGCAGCGTGCCGGGTAACTCACCCACCTGCTCACTACCACACACCTGCCAGCTACTGTACCACTCTCATCTCATATGGTCACTATCTTTACTCTCCCCTGCATACTTTTTTATCCAAGAGCTGAAAACTCTGTCCCAGATTATTTTTAAAAAGAAAAGTCCACCTAAAAATGGGCAACCCCTCAGTGTGATGAAGGGCCTGATTAGCATTTTCAGAAAAAGTAGCACTTTTTTACCTTTGGTACCTTAATTTATTTATAATGTATCTGGTAGATCCTGCCTTCTTCTCCGCTGGTATTTTAAAATTAAGCGCCCGAAGCAGCATGCCCACAACCCCCCACGGCTACCCTGTGAATGGCTTATCATGCAGCGAGCAGCCCGGGGAGCATGCACAGAGTTAATGTATAGCTGGAGCTTCTATTAGCTCCGGTTTGGAATGTACATGTCTTGGTGCTATACTGAGACCAGATATAGGCTGGCAGTCCACTGTCATTCTATTTATGGTCTCAGTATAGCACTGAGACATGTACATTCCAAACTGGAACTATTAGAAGCTCATGCTAAACAGTAACTGTATGCATGCAAAATCGGGCACTTGGCCCACTCACCACTACAGCCAGGGACTCCAATGTTGTTGGCGGGAGGCAGGAAACCTGGCCAGGGAGCTGTGCTCCCACCTGGCTCCTCTCTTAGCTGCAGCAGCTGCTGGGTGGAACTACAGGTCTGGGGTGCGTTTTCTGCCCAGACCTAATGCTTTGTGGCACCCCTTTGGTCCGTAATCCTCTTTCTTCCCCATCTTCTCTTGGGGCTCTGCCTGGGCAGGACAGGTCGCTGTTGGGGAGCTGAACTCCATCTTACTAACCCTGCTGCTGCACACCACATGGACTGAAACTGGAGGGGAGCAATGCCAGGGAAGCCATGGACCCGGTGCAGGTACCTTTTGTTTTCTTCTGTCCATGCTCCCCATGTCCTCCGCCCTCATGACTATGCTGCCGACTTTCCCTGAGAACCACACCACAGGCCCTCTTGTAGGACAAGGGAGGTCCTGGCTTCTGGCCAGCAGATTGGCCACTAGCAGCTCTACATAGAAGGTCTCCTACTCATGACCCCCCTTTCCAGTGCTGAATAGTGTGAAAAGAACAAAAAGGACTGGGTTGGGTATGTGGGACTGGAGGGGGGGGAGGGCCTAGTGAGGAGGAAAGAAAAGAACATTTCCACATCGGAGAAAGGTTCCCAATTTTTATGCTGTGCCCCCTAACTCTGGGGTACTACAAGCACTTATTTGTGAAGGAACTATTTTACATTCATTTGCAAAACATTTACATCAGTTTATGGTTTTTTTTTTTACATTTTGAACTATAGTAATTAATTTATACCAGATTTCTTTAAACCCCATTCATAAGCACAACAAGACAGTGCATGGTGCTAGTAGTACTGAGATAAACACCTTGCATGCCTGCAGCCTCGTGCCTTACCATGCCACCGAGTGTGCATTTATATTGGTACTATGAACATCCAGTCTTGTCTTATTGCTTAACATTAACCGTTCTGAGAAAGATAGATGCACAGAGAGAGAGAGAGAGAGAGAGAGATAGTACATAGAATGCTACAATTCGATTCATTAGCATGAGAGGGAAAGATATAGAGACAGAAAGTTAGACAGCCAGATAAATGGCTATAAAATATTGCAGCTCATTTGGTTGAGAAAGAGTAAAGCTGGATATAAAACTGCAGCTCTGTACACTCACTGTTCTGATCAAGGTGAGTTAGAGCCTGAGAAATGGAGGGATATAACATTCTGAAAGGGTATATATAAAACACTGCAGCTAGTCTCTGTTCTCTAAGAGAAACAGAGGGAGATGGGAAATAAAACTACAGCTAGTCTGTGCACACTAACATTTGAGAGACAGAAAAAGAGAGTAGAGCAATATGAACAGTGTAATTAACTGTTCTGAGAGAGTGGAGAGAGATATAAAATGCTGCCGTCAATCTATTCTTCACATTAACTGTTCAGAGTGAGAGACTGGGGGGGGGCACTGCAGCTACTGTAGTCTGTACATTGAGGGGTATGTTCGACACTGAGAGGAGGGGTTTAAACAGCTGCAGTTAACTTTACCATACATTAAATGTTATGAGGAGAGAGGGAGAAAGAGAGAGAGAGAAAGCATGTAGCAGAAATAGCTGCAAACTGTACTGTATCCTGCAACCAGCTTTAGAATAAAACATTAGTGTATTAAGTGCATTGTAGTTTGTTTATGTCTTCAAAATAGTTTGATGTACAGTATAAAACATTAGCAGTATTTATATATGTCATGCCAATAAAGTTATTTATATTGTACTGAAGAGAAAGAGAGAGTGAGAGTGAGAGTGAGAGAGAGAGAGAGAGGGGCATGAAATACTACAGCTCTACGTTTACAGGTGAGAGTGGATGAGAGAGTGAATGACAGAGAAAAGGAAATACAATTGCAGGGAAATAATACAACATAGATGTGTTTAAGTGCACTGTAGTATGTATATATCTTATGAATAGTTTGATGTATAAACTTTGGCAATATCTGTATTTCTTGTCCTGCCAATAAAGTTATTTTTGAATCTGAATTTGAAAGGGGAGGAACATAAAACTCTGCATGTCTTTACATTAACAGGCGAGTGAGTGAGTGAGTGAGTGAGTGAGAGAGAGAGAAAGTGAGAAGGGACAAGAAAGGCAGCAGCTTTGTATGTACAATATGTCTGTTCAAAGAGAGAGCATAAAGCAGTGCAGGTCTATACATACTGTACTGCACACCAGGTCAAAGAGAGAGCATAAAACACTGCAGCTGTGTATATTAACAGTAGAGAGAGAGAGAGAGTTGGGAAAGGACATAAAACACTGCAGTTCTCTACACTAAAATGTTGAGGGGCGTGTCAAATTCCAATTCATTTGTTATCCTGGAGGTGTCTCACTATTAACACTGAGATCGATACAAGCTGTTCAACCAGCTCTGGCAGTAATTAGGGAGATGCTGCAATAGTCACCCTCATTTAAAAAGATCGATTAAATCATTACACTGAGATTTTTTTTTTAATTTCATTTCTCCTTCAAACTTTAACTTCACTGGAGGAATAGGGATCAATCTGCACTGTCATCTACACTGGTAAACATAACTAGGTTAGCATTTTAATAGGGTTAACAAGAGTGTTGTTAGTCATCCTGGATGCTATCCACTTTATTGACTTCTACATCTAGTTACAACCAGCAGGACTGTGAGTAATGTGAAGTTGGGTCTGGGTTACATAGGACTGTGAGTAGATGTGAGGACAGGGCCTGGGTTACATACTGGACTATGAATAGGTGTGAAGGGGGGCATGGGTTAAATACAGGACTGGGAGTAGGTGTGAAACAGAATCTGGGTTGCACACAGGACTGTGAGTAGTTGTGAAGCAGGGTCTGGGTTACACACAGTACTGTGAGTAGATGTGAGTGCAGGGTCCAGGTTACCACAGAATTATGAGTACAGTAGGTGTGAGGAAGGATCTGGATTACACACAAGAATGTGAGTAGGTATGAAGCAGGGTCTGAGTTACACACTGGAGTGTGAGTAGGTGTGAGGGTAGGGTCAGGATACAAACAAGACTATGAGTAGGTATGAGGGCAGAGTCTAGATTACACACCGGACTGTAAACCTGAGTTATACACAGGACTGTGAGTAGGTGTGAAACAGTGTCTGGGTTACACAGGACTGTGAGTTGGTGTGAAGCATGGTCTGGGTTACACACAGTACTGTGAGTAGGTGTGAGGCAGGGCCTGGTTTACATACCAGACTGTAAGTGTGTGGGCAGTGTCTGGGTTACACAAAGAACAATAAGTAGGTGTTAGCACAGTGTCTGGGTTACATGCAGAACAGTGAGTGGGTGTGAATCAGATTTTGGTTACAAACAAAGCTGTGAGTAGGTGTGGGGGGCAGAGTCTAGATTACATAAATGCTATTTGAAGGTGTGTGACAGAGTGGTCTGGGCTACACAAAAGACTGTTACTAGGTGTGAGGACAAGGTCTGACATACACAGAAGACTGTGACTTGGTATGGGGCAGGGTCTGTGTTACGCATATGACTGGGAGCAGGTGTGAGGGCATGGCCTGGTTCACTTATTGTGATGGGAGTGGGTATGAGGGCTGGGTCTGGGTTACATACATGACCTGGAGTTGGTGCGGAACAGGGTCTGACTTACACACAGGACTGCAAAGCTCTAAGGACTGGGTTTGGATTGCACACAAGATAGCGAGTAGGCATGAGGAAAAAGACTGGTTTACTCACAGGACTTTGAGTAGGTGTGGTGGCAGGGTCTGGGTTGTATACAAGACTGTAAGTAGGAGGGAAGGCAGTGTCTGATTTTACACACAGGAATGTTAGTACAGTAGGTGTGGAGGCTTAGTCAGAGTTACACATATGACTGGGAGTAAAGTGTAAAACAGGATCTTGCTCACTCACAAGACTGTGTGTACAGTAGTTGTGGGACAAGGTTTGTGAGAGTTGTAAATAGTACTGAGTTGGCTTGGCTGCATGATCTGAGCTGTGTGTAGGTGTGAGGCAGGGTGTGGTTTATATATCGAACATTGAGCAGGGGTGAGACAAGATCAGGTTTGCACACATAACTGTAAGGAGGTGTATAGCAATGTCTGGTTTATACACAGGACACAGTGAGTAGATGTGTGGGCAGGATTCTGCTTACCCACTGCAGTGAGTATATGTATATGTGTGTGTGTGTGTGTGGGGGGGGGGCAGATTTAGTTTACACACAGCTCATAAGTGAGCAGAGTGGCAAAATACGGTTCACCGTAGCAGTGAGTTATTATGGTGGCATGGTGTGCTTTACATACAGGACAGTGAGCAGATATGAGTGCATGTGCTACTGTACATGGAGTACTAATACTGGAACTGTGCATGCACACTGTATTAAAAGCTATGAATTTAGTACTGGTTTACTATTTTATTTTTAAATTCTTTCCAAAGCAAAATTACCTTGCCTCCATTGCAAGACATACATTTTGTATGGGTGCTGCCTAGTTAACAGTAATGCACAACAATAGTCTCTCTCATATCTTGAAGAAAACTGAAGAACTTTATACAATCACACACTGTACTATAGATGCTTCTGATGTTTCCTAGTTCGTATCTGAAAGTATATACTGTATGATTCATTTATCTGCTTTTTATGTTGTCTTGCATGAAGGCACAAGCACCATTTTGCAGTAGTACCACATTGAGAGGTGTGTCAGTGTTGGCAAATGCAGGGCACGCTTTAGTAGGTGCATCCCTCATCCTCCAGTTAGAGAGCATGCTAGCACTAAAGCAGAAATTATGGAATGTGCCACCAAGTTGAAAGAAATCTGCCACTGCAATCAGAGACAAGCTCATCATGCAGCAGCAGATGACATGCCGCCCCAACATGCCTTTCTTTGTGAAACTTTTCAGTAAACATGGCGGCTTCTGCTATCCACCACACACAGTCCCCTTACCGACACTGGGGGTGGCCAATCCCTCATGTCGGCATGTTCCCCCACCCCACACACTTTCTTTGCCATTGGAGCCCAGTCCTCATTGGCATGAGTCCCCACCACACACACACACACACACACACACACACACACACACACTCACACACACACTTTCTTTGTCGATGGGGCCCAATCCCCATTGGCTTCAGCCCCCCAGCTCATGGGACACACTTGGAGCCCAATCCAGTGTGCCCAACATCTCCCCAGAAACTCATGGGGCACACTGTGAGCCCACCACATTGTGCCAAACATTCCCCCTCCCTGAAAGTCATGAGCCCAACAATTTTTTTAGGTCACATGTAAAGAAAGAAAACTGTCCATTGATGTCTGATTTTGTTTTTCCCTGTAAAAAGAAACGGTCCCCGTAATCCCCAGCGCCTCCCCCAACCGCACTCATCTCTGGTACCACACCTCAAGACCCTCACCCCATACCTACATCCGGAGGTCTGGTGCTGCAATCGTCTGTGGAGCAGGGTACATCTAGACTCTTCAAATTCGAACTGCAAAATGAACAAATGCCGGTAAGCTATATAGTGACATCAATGTGGGGGGTTCAACTTAGGTGAATATCAAATTTTCAACATGAGGTTCTTGGGACCCCATCTCATGAACACATGCTCTGTCATCTCATTATTCAGTCCCAAAAGGTGATTTCATGGTCACTGCATGGAATCGCCTTTCAGGACTGTTTAATGAAATGACAGTGCCACTGTTCATGAGGTGGGGTCCCTAAAAGCCTATGCTGCAAATGTAGTGAAAAAAAATTCCAAAAAATGACTGCATTACAAGTGTGCATTGTGCAGTTTCCACTCATGATCATAACTTTGACAATTTGTAATATTTTCACTCCAGATTTTCAACATTGCCTTTTTTTCACACCTCCTTATGAACAGTACAGCTGTTATTTTACACATTCTGTCAGAAATGTGTTTTCGCACATCTGTCGCACAATGGTGCAGTCTCTGTGGAAAATCAACTTTCTGGACAGATTAACAAAATCACAGTGCCACTGGTCATGAGCGGAGGTCCCAAAATGCCTATGTTGAAAATGTGATTAAAAAAATCCCAAATATAATTGCATTATGGGTGTATGTTGCGCAGTTTCTACGTACGCTCATGACTTCACCAATTTTTCATGTTATCACTCCAGATTTTCAACAATGCCATTTTTTTACACTTCCTCATGAACAGTACAGCTGTTATTTTTCATATCCTGCCCAAAGTGTGTTTTCGCACCTGGCGCTGAATGGCACAGTCACTGTGCACAAAATCACCTTTCGGCTAATGAACTGATTGTGTCACTGTTCATGAGGTGGGATTACAAACAAACCATGTTGACAGTTTGGAGTGAAAATGCCAACAAATGCCTGGGGCATTAGTGTTTCCAACCATAATGCCCCACCCTGTAGAGACTGACAGGCATCAGGGATGTGACTTGGGATCATTGGCTGTAATGCTCATGCCATTTCACCCCACCCCTCCCTGCAGCCAGTGACAAGGATTAAGATGTGCCTTGGAGTCTTCGGTCCCAAAGTTCACCCCATTCTCCTATACTGCACCCAACATCAGTGTATTTCCTTATGGAATGGGGTGAGCATAAGGCCAGAAGACCCCAAGGCACACTACAACACTTGTCAGTGTCTGCAGGGTAGGGTGAGGTGAAATGGTATGAGCGTTATGGCTGATGATGCAAAGGCACACTCCAATGCCTGTCAGTCTCTGCAGCAGGGCTGGCCTTAATCATTCTGGGCCCCTGTGCAACCCCCTGCCGGGCCCTACCACTCCATTTCCTGTGCCCCCCCCATCCAACATTTACACCTAACTAACCCTCCTGTCATGTATTAATAAAGCAATAGCAGGTCTACTAGTTTAACCAGCATCTTTTAATTAGTGCCATTGACTGCATTGAATTATTTGACTCCACCATTGGAAATGAATCTGACTGAGCCTGGACTCGGGAGCCAGAACTTAAGTAAGTATGGTACTACTGCCGTATTCATTTCTGTAAGGACAGGGACATCATCACTGGACACTCACACCTCAGTTACTCTGATCTGCAAAAAAGTTAAACAACATAACTTATCAGGAGGTGTGAGAGAGAACAGAGAGGATAATCAAAGCAGACAGCATAGTGCAGTGGTTTAAGGCTCTGAGCTGTAAACTTGGAGACCTGGGTTTGAATCCCACAGTCCCCACTTGCATACTGTGTAGCCCTGGGCAAGTCACTTAACTTCCTTGTGTTCCAAGGCTGCACCTGTAAACAAGCTTTCAGCTTTTTGTCTCTCCTGGTAAAAAAAGAAATAAAATCATGGGACACCTTGTAAGGTGGCCACCTGTCAGAATTGTTACCTGGTGATCAGGTTTTCAGGGTCCCTATCAGGAAATCCAATTTTGCTCTGTACTGGTCAGGTTTTTGAGCCATTGTGAGCAGGGGTCAGCTGTAAAAAAAAGTTTGCACTATCCAACAGGGCAAGTTGATTCAAAATTGCACTAGTCAGTTGATGGTTGCACTAGCCCTCAATTATAATGGTAAAATTTGATCACTTATACAGGAAACAATGAAAGCCAAAAAATATTCTGATTGCACATTTATCCTGCTCCCCAGCAGAAAAAAAGCCTGCTATGCCATCACACACAGTGAGCCCCCCCATTGTTTTGTACCATGGCCTCCACTCTTCCTCGTCTCTTTCACCACACACACACACACACACACACACACACCAAACCAGTGGATATCACAACAGCAATTGTTCAGTCAAGCAGTCCTAGCTCTGCACACACACAATAGCTGACATCATCATGCACCTCACCACACTGTCACCACCACTCACAGGGCAATGAACAGAGTCAGGCAGAGATAGACACTTTCAGCCCCCACCCTATAGTCAACTGGAGATCTGCACTTCTGGAAGTTTTTGTACTGTCTCAAGTGAGCCAGGAGCACATCTAAGATTTCTTTAGGGTGGGGCTACACAAACCTAAGGGGCTTGGGAAATAGAAAACTATGACATTTTTATTTTTAAAAGCATTGGTTTTAATATGCTCTGCACCAACAATAACAGATTCTTCTTTAACATTGTCCTTTCATCAGCCATGGGGAAATAGTACACAGGCATAATGCTATTCTGTCTCTATTTCTGTATAGGATGATCTGTGTACCCCAGGAATGCCTATTTTAAGCTTTCAAATGATGTATTTTATTAAAGTTTATTCTTGTACCATACATGATCCAAAGCTTTGTTTTTAGGATGAAAGGACATGCTGAGTGGGATTGTATGGATATTGATGGCTGGCATGGTCCATTTAGAAGAGCTGGGGACCCCCTACACTTGCCAGTAATGGCAGCTATGGATCTGTGGATGGTCATTTCAGAGTCTGGTCTGCAGTGGTGTCCAGGGAAAGAACATTGTTGAGAGATTTGGAAGGGAGAGGGAAGTAATGATGAGGCTGGGATAAAACCCACCACCTGCAGTGCCAACCCAGTATACCCCCTCGCATTTTGTCACTGAAATATTGGATACATGCACTCAAAATGTAGAGAAACATGGGGCACTGGTCTTAATAATATGGGACAATTTTTTTAGACAGAGACACATTCAGAAAACTGGAAGCTAGTGACTTAACAGCACTCTACCCTTTATCACACCCTGGACACTAGCTGACAGTCCTAACAGTGGAGTGATAATGACTCACATTGAGTCTTTTGTGGGATCCCCTTCTTGAACTGCCAGATAATTGCAGCTCTTAATGAGCTGTTAACCATACGAGGCCATCTGGAACATTAAGAGAGATTAGCATGAGGACTAGAGCCTGCTACAGTAGATACTTTTTTAACTTCATTAACAGCCATGAAAACCCACACTAGTCAAGATAGATGAGTAGAGAGTTAGCTGCATTAGCCCTGGACAATTTGCACCAGTGTTTCGGCTAGTAAAACAATGTTAATATAGATGCCTGATTTTGAGTGCTTACATACTTTTGAAACATATTTTGTCATATCATTCATTGTTTCAGCTACATGCCCAGGTTACAAACAAGTTCTCTTGTCAATATATTTATTTATTTAATATTTTTATTTCTTTATTTGAAAAGTCGGATTTACAACCTTTGAGTCAGGGACTCATTTACAAAGGCACCTCATTGCAGGGAGGGTAGACATGGTTACAGTGTGAGATACAACAGTGGTAACATACAGGTGCAATGCAGATAACAAAAAGATCACAATATAACAGTGGTTTATGGGATAAAGTTACATGCAATAAATAGCATGTAATAGCCCTTTGTTTGTGAAAGCAGTCAACATGGTAGGTGTAAAGTATGGCCATTAACACCATTAGCACTTACTTAACCTAATCTTTTCCACTGCAGCAAAGGTGATCCCACCTTTTGAAGCAGTAGCAGAGTTGTCTTCCACTTTGATTTGCTGGTAAACATTTTCATTTATAACAAAATTTAAGCGTTTTTAAATGTGTTAAATTATTTTTGCTTCCTTAAGATAAAAGTATGGGCCCCCAAGGTGCAGGGGCACAGTTTGCACCTAGCTAAGGTCGGACCTGCTCTGCAGGGTGGGGGTGGAGTTGACATCAGTTCAATATTTCACTGCCATTCCTATTTATGCATCTCTCTAACTCCTGCACTACCAATGCCAATGCCAGCAAGACAACATTCGGCATTGACAAATGCTTGTTGCAGCTGTGTCTCTGCTGCCATCAACAGGACAGCCCTTTAAATGAGGTGCTTCATCTCAGTGGGCCCGTCATCTATAGAAGATTATAATAATTAAATGAGTAAGCCAACTTACGTTTTCTGATACCCAAACTATGTTTAAGTCAGTCATTTTGTAATGAATGGTCCATGTAAAATTTTCATACAGCCTTCAGCCCACTTCCAGAAGTGACTGGGATTTCTACTGACCCTTGGCACTGACCCTTTAAACTATACAGCTTTTAGAAATCTACCATGGACCAGATTCTCAGTCACAGTATTAGAGTACACAGCTTTTAGAAATATATCATGGACCAGATTTCTCAACCACAGTATTAGACTAGATTCTCAGTCACAGTAGGTGGCTGGACAAATTTGAGATGCAGAGAGAAACCACATTTTTCTGCCACCAAATACTGCTATTCAGAGATTACTGGCAACTGCTGTGGGGGGAGAGTCTCTCCCAAATTAAGTCACAATGCAAATCAGTTTTCTAGATTTTAGTGGGTGCAGTTGAGCAATATGGCATGCTAGAGCATGTGTTGAACTGGGATAACGTCATTTCTCCAGTGCATTATGAGGCTACAGGCTGAGTACCTTCAACCACCTGAGAAGTGACATTATCCCAGTGACACTTGTCCCTTACAGTGATTATGAAATGGATCCATTCATGTGTTTACAGTTGTAAATAACCTGTTTTGTTGGCACTAGTTTCCCCTGTGAGGTTGTGCTGGGATAACATCATGGGTAAAACTGGTTTTCCCCCTTGAGCTTTTCTGAAATTTCAAATTGAACTTCCGATGGAATTCTGTGGTATTTCAAAAATTCTGCCTAATTCTGCAGAATTCCATCAGAGGCTGAATTCTGAAAATCTGAATGCAACCTAATTCTGTAGCATTCTATCAGAAGCTGAATGCTGAAAATTTGAATGCAAAATGTTAACTGCCAAATCGTATTCCATGGTTTATGCAAACTGTGGATTCAATTTCCACAAACAGAAGAACATTATTCCACAGTTTACATGGAAATACATTTCAGAATGCCACAGAATTAAAAAAGAAATTCCAGAAAGCATTTCATAAGAAGAACTGGCATTCTGAAAGTGGAATTCCACAGTTCACCCAGTTTACTTTCCACCAGTCAGCTTTCAGAATTTTTTCAGTCCATCTTACAGATAGAGTTTGCACCCGCTAACCTGCTGGCTTGTGACACACACAGAGTTCTGGGCATAGCATAGTCCAAGCTGATATTTTTGCTTGGGAGATGCATGGAGTTCTGGTCATAGCATAGTGCCAGTTGGTTTGCTTTCCTGCAAAACACACAGTTCTGGCCATGGCATAGTGCCAGTTGCATGACTTTATGCTATGAACAGAACTCATGGGAAATGCTGTAACTAAAATAGTGTTGCCTCCACCCACATGACCATTACCATTAGACCAACTTTCTAGCTGTCAATTCTGAGAATTGTCTGTGCTGTTGGTGACTCTCCTTGGCCTTCACACTTCCCAGTGCAGTTCCTAGTATGAAGTGGAACCCTCTCAAGCTCTGTTCATCCATGCTGCTGCTTAAACTATGGGTACCATACCAATTCCCATCCCCTGCTAGACCAAAGTCAATTACTGCAAGGCTGTGACACCCCCTATAACTATCCCATAGTGGTACTAAAAGCAGAAGGGCTCATTAAACTCTGCAGCATCCTCTTCAAGAGTCACCCTGCACTGTGTATGGCCCTGAGGATCCTTTGCATGGAGAATGTCCTTCTTCCTCAATCCCTACATGCTGAGAAAGTGGGACCTGGCCCTGATCATGCATAGCACATTGGATTCTCTCATGAGGGACTCTTTAGTGCTTGGGAAAATGTTTACAACTCTTGCAAAATTTCACAAATTTTCTAATTTTGCATTCATGCAATTTTGATAAAATTGCATCAGACTCTGGTGCAGTCTTACCAATGCTCTTTTTATTACAATAACACCATTTTCCCCCAAATCGTGCATTATTAACAATGTGAGTTCTTAAAAATGCACACGTTCAGCCAGTAGTGCCATACTTTCCAAACAGCACATTTTTAAAAATATGTTTTTTTAAAGGTACAATTTTAATCAAAATGACCTATTTTAAAAACACTGTTCTAATTCACAAAGTTGTGCAAAATTAAGTGAAACTGATGCAATTTCACAAAAAGTGCACAAAATGGATTTTTCTGATTTAACCTAGCACTAGGACTCTAAGTGGCTGTTTTGACCATTTTATGAGTGTCTTGCAGCTATGTACAAAGCCCCTTCTCTACCTTTTCCCTTCAAAATAAAAGTTGACATGTGCTGCAACAGATTATTCCCTTCTGATATAATTAGACCCTCTTTGGTGGTATCACAATTTTGTTTCACCCTTGTCTATACAGTTCTGCATCACAGTGGTGTTATCACTGTCACTCTACAAAAAGCTATAAGTGACAGTATTACCTCCGGTAGTATAACCATTTTGAGCCAAGAGACTTTGAATGCATGCAGAAGCTGGGCCCAGTGGTGAAGTGGCTGAACACTGGACTGGTAACCACACATCCTGCCTTAAGAATATGTCCAGTCTGGTAGAAAGGGGATGGACAAGAAGATAAGAACAGAATACAATAGGAACAATACTTCTGTTGAATCTACAAAATGTAACTGATTAGTTATTCTATTGGAAAGGCTGTTAATTAAAAACACCAATATCTAGTACAACTTTACTGGCCTAAAAGATTACATTGAAGCTGTCAGAACAGCCGGATGCCTAAGAGTTGATAAAAGACCCTTGCCTAACTACTTTTGTCAACATTTACTAGGTGGTGTATGTTGTGGCTCTTTGGTTAATGCTGACCGAGCATGTGACTCATAAGCCATTCAGGACTGAGTATCACTGAATTAGAGTGTTTTCAATGACTATTAGTTTTCTTGTTTTTGTTAAATAGCAGGGTTTACAATGTTTGTCGCTGTGAGTCAGATTGTATATTATACTTCTCCTGTGTATGGGTGTTGGATTATAGCTCCAATAGCAATGTGATTAGAGCACAGAGTATTTAACTAAAAATCTTTAAGACGAAACTTCTTGAAGCTTTCCAGACCCAGTGTCTCCAGTCCGGAACTAGTTTCAACTTATAACAAATGCAGAATTGCTGCTGATTGAATTAGATATATGTCAATGACCTTTGAAACAGTGTCTTAAGCAGAAGACCTTTGTCATTTGTGGAGGGTTCTTTGTGATATGCTATGGTCCCTTGTACAACAGGAGTATTACTAGGGAGATGGGATAGAAACATGGAAATCTGACAGCAGAAGAAGGCCTTAAAGTCTATTAAGTCTGCCTGTCCCACTTGCACCTACTGTTGGGTTAAAAGTCACAAAAGAGTTCCCAATATGTCACTGTAGTGCAGTTTGAAAACGTACCAGCAGAGGGCACTGTGTATTTTTATTTTTGTCCATTAGCACTGGTGCTGTTCTTTTCTTCTGCTACATCCCTTCCCTCCCATCATTTATTAGTATGAGAGGTGTATTTCTATTTTTATGTGATGTCTGTTTGTACTCTGAGGGGCAAAGCAGAAGACTGTGGTTGCAGTGTACTAGGGAGCAAAGTGGGTCCATTTTGTTTCATGAAAGCTGTCTGCTTCATAGTTACCAGGTGTGTCTGTGCTTGCAGATGTGTGGCAGTTGTGATCAGTATCACATTGCAGCAGTGAAGGGAATACGATGAACACCATCACAGTACCATTTTCAGCAGTTCACTGTGATGGTCTGCTAGGTTCCTGATGCTGCTGCCTCTGGGGTGTTCATCCCCTCCCCGAACCAACTCCAACTCAGAGTTGATAATCTTAAGTACAGCAGGTGCAGGGGACAGAGTATCTCACAACTGGGAGGTGTAAGTGAAGTCCCCACAGATAAAACACATTTCTCCAGTGACGGCACAACACCAATTGATGGTGTTATGCCATCACTGTACTGACGGTCTGTGAATTCCATGTTGCCATGGCATGATGGAACTATTGTGATCCCATCATTGTAAAACAGTAAAGTTTAAAAATCAGAAGTAGACTTAGGGGACTGTTTACTAGGTGCAACGTAGTCGGTCTGGACACTTCTGGGGCTTTGCGGTGACAGGGACTGGCAGCCATCATCCAGTCGACCAGGGGTCATTTTCTGTTTTCTGCCCTCCTCATTTCCCTCATCTCTCAATGGGCCAGTCAGGATGGCAACCTGGGGTGGGGAAGTTCGGCGGCGTGTCATCATGCTGCCTAGAGTGTCACCAAAGCCTCCACCAGGTGACTAAGGTCCACAAAACCCCCTGGGAGGGAAGCATCTGAAGGACACTCTTAATTCCCTCCCTGCTTGTCTCCTGTCCTGACACTGATGCTTGGGGTGCAAACATGGGCTGCTGGCATGCCAAGTGAACCCCTTTGCTCAGTGCCACACCCTGCACCATTTTTGTGTTGTGGAAAATAAAGAATTTAATGGAAAACCATATCAGATGACATGTGCATCCTTTCCTTGCTTAACTCAGACTCCTGGTGTAGGCCAGCCTGATGGACCAAGAGCAGCACTTCCAATTGCAATGCAGATAACTCTGGTTACCACACCAAATTCTAACTGCACTTGATGCTGGCCACAGAAGAATGAAGCCTCCAAGAAAATGTTCTTCTTACTTGGGAGGGCACAGAGCCTCACTGTGTTAGTGCCATCTCTATTGACCTGACAGCAGTGTAGCTGAGTACTCTCTGCAGTGGTAGTATTGCCTGGAAAGAGCCCTGCCCCTGAATGTTGTAGAGGAGTACAGTTGGTATTCAGTGATTCTGGTGCCTGGGGCTGAAACAACAAAAAGATAAAAAAACTTTCACACATAAAGTATGATAGGCCTCTGTTCTACTGGGCCCTGTGCCCTCTTAACAGTCTAACAATACGACCTGTGATTTACTAACATACTATTTGCCAGCAGATTAGGCCTTACGGTCTATAGAGTCTGCTCGAACCTTAGATCCTTAGTTGGGTGCCGAGGCCCTCCCATCCCTTGTGCTCCAGATTTGGTAAGATATCCCCAACCCCTTCAGCCCCTTCATGGCGAATAATTTATGGGCTTGCCCAGGGGCTGGAGACAGAAAGTCAGCTGGGAAGGAGGTAGCCTGCAAATGTCCTGGATGATGGCTTTGGAAAAATGGAATCATAAATAGTAAACAAAACAAAAAAGAGCCCTGGAGAATACCAAGGATAATGACTTTGATCAGATAATGCACCAAGCATGTCTAGGTTCAACTATCTAAGGAAGATCTTGAGGGTGAAACCCTGCCTTGCTGCCACCAACTTTGAGACACTGGTTCACAATTTTGTCTCAATGCAGTGGGATAACAATAAAGTTTGTGGGCCTGCTAGGAACCAGATGTAACATTGCAGTGAAGTTCATCGATTTCCTCTAAGTCTCGGAAACAGAACCACATCATTCCAGTATTGACCAGTGTTCACTGACTGCCTATCCAGTGGCAAATTTACTTCTTGGGCCTGTCAGTGTATTAGATGCTCCATGGTGTGGGTCTTTCTGTCTCCATGATTTTCTGATTCTCTTGCCCCCAGTGTATGCATGATGGCCCACTGATTAACAGCTTCTTGTGCTCATTCATATCAATCCATGGTCTGCTGGGGAATGCTTTGTGTTGCCATTTTGTCATTTTAAATTTACCTATATAGGACATTGATTTCACGTCGAGTAAATTATGTGCTTGAAGCTGAGTGGCCATATTTGCACCTTTCAGAATTGGTGCAAGTTCATTTGTTAGCTTCAGTGATCAGCTGATTTTAACATCATGAAAATAACTATTACAATTTGTAAGAACACTATAAGTGGATGAAACAGTGCTGTTATGATATGATTTGTGCTTAACTTAGAAGACCAGTCTTCAGATTTCAAGTGTCTGTTCCCTTACTATGCTCAACCTGGTGTATTTAAATTAGTTTAAATTAGTTGAATATCTGACTTTCTGACTTGTCAGTTACAGTGATCAATTGATTCTGAAAGCATGTAAATGTCAGTGAATCTCCACCATCATCCCCTTTCAGAGATTTGTTGCCCAGCACCTCTGTGTCATGTGTACCCATGTCAGCACTCGCCTGGATAAAAACAGTTTTTGAAGCGTGAATACCTACTCAATGTCTCTGAGGTAAATTCTGCCTACCTAGCTCAGACATCTGGGGTAGACACACATGTTGCTGTCACTGTTGCCTTTCTGCTTCTGCTTCCCCTCCTGCAAAAAAAAGGCCTGACTCCTATCCGAATTGCACACCTAAGACCAGGTTCAAGTTGGGACACTATGCCACTGAGAACCAGCATCGTGTATAGACCTATTGCAGCCTTTCGAATGAATCACTGATGTCAGGCTCCATCTTGAATGCCAATGACCATCTGTTCAAAAATGTAGACTGAAATGCCGAATGCTGACTCAAACATAATTGGATTTAACTTGCATTTGCTTTTTTTTTTGGCTTCTTTTTTTTTAATCACAAAGTGTATTAATTTAAAATAAAGTTGCTAAGTTCACTACAAAAATCTTGGGGTGTAATTTCAAATGTGATGAAATGGAGCATTTCCTGAGACGTAGGAGCAGCTAACTCAGGTAAAAAAGTAAAAATTAAGAAAATGCAGAAATTAAGAAAGTGCAGCACTACAGTATATGCAGGATATGTGCAGAGAACAGTATGATCATCTTTTATTTTGTTACTCAGTTCATGGTTCGGTAGGAGGGTCTGTTCATGATTGCACCCTTTTCTGCCAATTGCATAGTACTCAGTGTGCTATTATTTTCACTGACAGAAAATGTTTGCTTGATTTTGAAAATCATGAATATAGTGAAATTTTATGACAGTGAAAATAATGTCCTATACAGTTCTTTTCCTAGCCATCATTTCCACACAACTTAAGTATTTTGTAAGAGCAGGTAATAAAGCTGTCTAAAATGTTCAAATTCCACTTCTGCCACAATTCTATGGAATTGCTGAAAGTCTACCTAATTCCATGGAATTCTGTCAGAAGTAGAATTCTGAAATTTTGCAAATGAATTGTTGAAGAGCAACTGACACCTCTAGAAAAATTTAAAAAAAAAAACAGTATTTGGCAAGGCAATGCAATTTTATTTCTTTAGAGCCCTTTCCCTTGGGCTCAGGTTGCCGTAAAAAGCAAACTGAAAAAATCAAAAGAGAAATATGGGAAATGATGCATACATAAATAAAAATCCAAACTAAATAGCAAGTTATCCAACAAAACAGCATATTTTCTTGCTTGCTAATCCAAACTTAAGTAGTAGATAGCAAATTAATTAGGTCAGGCAATAAACAAGGTTACAAAGGTTATACTTTAGAGCCCCTTTGAAGACCCCACCATGCAAGCAGTTCTAATGTGGATTGGTAGAGCATTCTGTAGTACAGGCACAAACACCACTAATGATCTGCCCCAGAAAACTTCAACCTGTACCATGAGACCAGCAGTTGACCAGCATTGGTGGAGCAGTGAAGGCAGACAGAGGTAATTGGGGTCAGATGAGTTAGATAATCAGGACCCAGATCATGTAGGGCCTTGTATACCAACAAACATATCTTGATGCTGACATGCCACTGAATGGACAGCCAATGCAGTTTGCATAGCATCTGAGTAATATGATTCCTACAGGCAGTCCCTTAGATTTAATGGGCTGCAGCATACTGAACCAGCTGCAGTTCGTATGTCAGAGTCACTGATAACCCCAGTTATGGAGGATTACAGTAATCCAGTCTGGATGTAATAAAGGCTAGGGCTATCATCACCTGATATTAAGGCACCAGAGACAGTTTGATTCAAGTGATGTTTTGGAAATAGAAAAAGCCACTGTGAACAACCACTAAGACTTGTCAATCCAAGGTCAACTTGGAGTCCATTATGACTCCCAGATTCCTAAGTGCATCCATGGCTCCAAGGGTGGCACAATTTAGAGATGGCAGCCAGGTGTCACTTTCTGTCATACTTGACCCACATAGGCTAGATTCAAATATCCTCATCCCAGTATTTTCCAAAGTTTAGACTTAACTAGTAGGAGGCCCTTTAGTCATTGATTTCTTTTACGCAGTGATACAGCACCAAACCATAATTTATCCCATCAGGTGCACATGACAAGGAGAGTTTTCTATCATCTGCTTAGCAATGAAACTGCCACCCATACTGCCTGATGATCTTACCCAAAGGCAACATGTACACTGCAAAGAACACAGGGGCCAAGTCTGAACCATGAAGCACACCATATTCCAAGGCTTTGACTCAGTTCAACATATATTTTACATTAGTTCTGTATTTCTGCTCCCCATTATATCTTACTGAGGTCATATGCATGAAAGCAGGATTTTTCATCCTTGCAAGTTCATCAGCTCCTATGGCTTAATCCCAACCTAATATTATAATACCTGCTTATTACATCACAGTAATTACCATGACAACAGATTGTCACATCACAAGAGATGATTATAACTTTAAGCAAAGACTCAGCTGCATATGCAGATAAACTCTAAGGGATTAAGAGCCAGTTTCCTTGCAAATCTGGTCTTTGCTCCTGACCTCCTTTTGCTTCAATTCATCTTTTTTCTCCCTGCCTTATCCTGTTCCCCTTTTCTCCCCCCTACCCCTACCCTTACCCTCCCACCCATCCCCATTTTGCTCACCCTCCTCATTTCTATCTCACTCAACTCTTCCTCCACAATTTTCCTCTTGCTCTCTGTCCTTTTCAGTGAACCTGCTTTTGCAGCTGACTGGCAATGCTGTCTCCTAGGAGATTTGATGAACTCAACCATGCATTTATTTTAAAGGTGTATTTTTATCATGCTCCTTTCTCTCCTTTCATGTCATATTAATGTTTAAATTTATGCTCCGGTACTAAGTGTACTTGACACTGTAACTATGTACACAATCTACTCACATGTTATTCTTTTGTAAACTATGCTAATTACTTATTATTTTCCCCTTCCCCTTCCCCCCAGGATACATCTGGAAATTAGCAGTCTCTGCTCCATAGGCCTTTCCTGGTGAAACTCTTGAAATAAATAAGTAATAAATAATGGGAGGAGAATGTTGCAGAAGATATGTGAAAATACATGCTGAATTGTGTTTAAATATTACATTTCCATCGTTTTTCCAGAGTTGTTAGCAACCCCATGAACTGTGGAATTTATTCCCTAGTTGGAAGGCATAATCTTCTTACATAGAAATGCTTTTTGGAACTCTACATAATTAAGCAGTTTGGAAGCAGAATTGCCATTCCGCGCACATTTTGCTGTCAGAATTCTACATTCTGCACAGCCTGAGCAGGATTCCTACAAATTTGCATGGGACCCTTCTAACTCTACTTTGGGTCCCACACTTATCATTCAACACTAATCAACCAGATGCTCTAGCCCACAATGTGAGACTGGCCTTTCACAGATAACAATCCATGCTGCTCCTTTTAACTCATGCTGTGAAAGAATATTTTGTTCCAACAACAATGCATTTAATTTTTAAATAACACATAGCACTCTATTGAATTTCAGAGTGAGATGTCACAGTGAGCTGCCTAATGTTTGAACAGAATTGTAAAGGCATTAAGGCTTGAGTGATTATTTGATTGTTCAGTCACCCGAGATATCTCATATTAGTTGTATAGCTGAGGACGCTGTAGTTGATTTTTTACTGCCTCTCTAAGAGAAATTCCTGTTAAAAACAAATTATTCTTGGGGATAACTTGTTCAGTGGACTAATGTTTAGCTACAGTGTAACACTGCTATTCAAGATAGGGAAGGGCACCTTTGTTTGGCAGAGAAAAAACTCAGAAATGAAAGAGAACTGTCCAAACTGACTGCCCAAACAAACTGCATGAGCATCCAGTACAGTGCCTCCATTTTGTGTTGAGCAAATATTCCTTTCAAGTCATGCCTACCACTGCTATTGAAATGTTAAAGTCTAGTGTTGTGAGGATGCAAGAAGTAATTCTTATTTTTACGTTTTCTTCACTATAGCAGGTTTTTACTGCTGTGTTTTCATTTTTGCATTACATCTTGCAGCAGCAGCCATCCCACTGTGTACTGTATGTCTATGAACGTATCTGTGTGCACATGTGTGCATGGATATGTGTGTGTGTGTGTGTGTACTGCGTACACAAATTTATTTTTAATGAGTTATCCTAATAGGACAGGGAAAGGGAACATTGTTTAACCAGGAGTAGCACACTAAGCTGAAGCTTGTTTCCAGATGTGACCTGGGAGCACAAGGAAGTTAAGTGACTTGCTCAGGATAACACAGTATGCACCTAGGCAGCTGTGGGATTCAAACCCAGGTCTCCAGATCTGCAGCTCAGAGTCTTAACACACTGTGCTACACTGCCTCATAGTAGACCAACACATTTGCAAAATCCCATTTGCAGTGGGGTTCTTTCTACCTAGTGTTATACTTTAAAACAGAGGAAGGATAGATGACTTGTTTTAGGTCATACAGTTGCTGTAATGGAGGAATTTCAACCTAGAATCTCCTTTCCCACAATTTGATTCTTTAACCATGGAAACAACACTGCTTTCTTATATTTTTCCTATTGTCATAACAAAATACATACAGTAACAGGAAGGATCATGGTGACATAAACCAAATGAAGGAAGCTGAGTGCATTCAACAATTACCCATGATGGACTAATGACTTTTGAAAACTATGATATGAGTACATTTTATTTTTTTATAATACATACATGTTAAACAAATCAGTAAACTAGTTCTAAATATGATGGAAACAGCAAGAACCCTTCACAATGGAGAGAGCATTTTCATTATTTGTTACCATAACAACACAGACCTGTTAGCATTTTCAAAATTTGATGATGTCCAAAACTACATAAATATAGAAAATAAGGATACCATTCTACTATCTCAAAACATATCCTATAACACTAATGCAACATTTAGGGTTCAAACTAAAATGACAAATGTAGGGAATGTGGCTTTAGGGTTTCCAATCCTATAACCACACTCTCACCCCTAAAACAAATAGGGGTAGAGTGTTTCTTTGTGTTGTAAACCCTACAGTTCACCCCATTAGGTGTGTATGTTTGAGGAGTGTATAGAATGGGGTGAGCTTTAGGGTTGACAGTGCCAAGGAAGACTCCATCCCTGATTTATTTTAGGAGTGAGGGTGTGGTTTTAGGGTTGGAAACCCTAAAGCCACATTTTCCTACTTTTGTCATATTAGCATGAAACCTATATGTTGTATTAACATAGTTTCTTTGCAAAGAATTTCCATACTTTTTGAGATGGTATAATGGTATCCTTATTTTCCTTTTGAGCATGGGGCCCTCTGGGCCCTGTTCTCCCATCCATACTGTTCCAGATAGTGTAATTGTATCTTTATTTGTCTGATAGTCCTGCCCTCCCTTTCTGCCACAGATGTTTATGTGGAAGAACAGAGCCTCTGGGCCCTGCGCTTCCATTGTAGGACAAAAGCAACCAAACTGTCAATGTAGCCTTCTTATTACACCACCTGATTAACCCTTTAGTTAAAACTGAAAAATCCCTACCAAAACATCATTCCATGGCTCTGCAGTGTCATTCTGCACCAGAGGTACAAAAAGACATCCTGGGCAACATTTTTAAAATGACAGCTGCAATATGCAACGAAATGGCTATGTTGAAAATTTGCAATGAAAATAATAAAAATCATGAAAGTTATGAGAGAGTGCACTGAAATGCCAATGGATGTGCACAACCATGACACTTTAATATATTTGGATACTAAATTTTCAACATACCCTTCTGATGACCTCACCTCATGAATAACAACTGGTTAAAATTTTTAAATCCTGCCCAAAAGGTGATTTAACCAACTGACCACAAAATCACCTTTCAGGCAGGATTTGTGAAATGGCACCAGCATTGTTCATGAGGTGAGGTCTCAAAAAGGGTATGTTGAAAATCTGGTGTAAAAATCTTAAAAACTGACAAAATTATGCACCAAAGCTGAAAACATAGAAACATAGAAGTTGATGGCAGATAAGGACCGCAAGGCCCATCCAGTCTGCCCATTTGTTTTTCTACCTTATAAATGTGCCATTGGCCTTTGCTCTGTCAGTGGCCTATCTATTCATAGTCATTTGTATTGCTCCCTTATGCCTATCCCATGCCTGTTTGAAGCCCTGCACTCTATTCATAGCCACCACTTCTTGTGGTAAGCCATTCCATGCACCCACCACTCTTTCTGTGAAAAAGAATTTCTTCACGTTCCCCCTTAATCGGCCCCCCTCTAATCTCATGCTGTGTCCTCTTGTCCTGCTATTTTTCTTATATTTAAACATGTTAGACTCTTTCACCTTGTTAATGCCCTTAAGGTGTTTGAATGCCTCGATCATATCACCTCTCTCCCTCCTTTGCTCAAGGGTATACATATTGAGCTCTGTTAATCTGTCCTCATACGTCTTCTGATGCAGTCCCTGCACCATTCTGGTTGCCCTTCTCTGAACTGCCTCAATTTGGTTAATGTCCTTGTGAAGGTGTGGCCTCCAATACTGCACGCAGTACTCCAGATGGGGCCTAACCAGTGTCTTGTAAAGAGGGATTATTACCTCCCTCTTACGACTTGTGATACCCCTACTAATACACCCCTAACACCCACTAGCCTTACCTACTGCTTTAGAGGTCTGCTTTGATGATTTCAGGTCATCAGTGACGATGATGCCAAGTCTCTTCTTCCTTTGTGACTGCTAGCAACTCCCTCCTAGCCTATAGGTGGCTTCAGGGTTTCTCTTCCTGTGTGCATGATTTTGCACTTCTTTGCATTAAATCCAGTTGCCACTCTTCTGACCATTTTGCTAGTTTATCCAGATCTCTTCTCATTCTGCCCACCCCATCTGGATCATCTACTCTGTTGCAGATCTTGGTGTCATCTGCAAACAGACATGCCTTACCCCTAGTCCATCTGCAAGGTCACTAATGAAGATGTTGAAGAGGACTGGCCCCAGGACTGATCCCTGAGGTACCCCACTTGTGACTTGCATCTCTTCTGACTGTATACCATTTACCACCACTCTCTGTTTTCTGCCCGTCAACCAGTTTGCCACCCAGTTGACCAACTTCTGACCCACCCCGAGCCTACCCAGCTTATTTATCCATCTTCTATGTGGAGCAGTGTCAAATGCTTTGCTGAAGTCAAGGTAGGTGACATCAACTGCTCCCCCTTGGTCCACCACTCTGGTTACCCAGTCAAAGAAATCTATGAGATTAGTTTGACAGGGCCTTCCTTTTGTAAACTCATGCTGTCTTGGATCCTGTGCCCCTATGGATTCCAGGTGTTGCACTATCCTTTCCTTAAGGAGTGCCTCCATAATCTTGCCCACTACTGAGGTAAGACTGACTGGTCTGTAGTTTCCCGCCTCCTCCCTGCTACCACTCTTGTGGAGCGGGATCAAAACATATAGAAATAAATTGAACTGCAGTTACTGTACCTTATTTTGTCATGTTGCATGCAGCTGGTGATTCCAGCAGCAAAATGCCTCTCCCATATCAGCATAGATCTTCATTCAGGAAATTGTTCAGGTGAGTGAGGGTGTGGGGGGGTCTAGGGAGTACAGGGAAGTGGGTGCTGAGTGGGATGTCCAGGTGGTGGGTGCGATTGGCAAAGGATTTTTTTTGGTTTTGTTTTAGAGGTAAAATAAAAATTTAGGTACCATTGTCTTTATTACGGGCAAATATTGACGTGGGGGAAATGTGTTTAATTAAAAATATATATTGAAAAAAGTATGAAGGTAATGATCGGTGGATGGGGGGGGCACCACTAGACTCCAGAAACAAATAAAAGAAATAAAGGGACAGCAAATCAAGAGTTAGGGTACCACTAAACACCAGGGGAAATAAACTGGTGCTGACAATGGGCAGGTGGAGATACCACTAGGCACCACGGAAAACGGGAACAAAATTTGGGTACACCATTGGAGGGTGGGGGAGTGCAACTAGATATCATGGAAAATCACCAAAAATGCAGCAATGTCAGGGAAAGTACTTTTTTCATTTGACAGAATTCTATTCAATTTCAAATGGAAAAAGAAATTGGCAAAGGAATACTGCAAACAAAAAGGATTCAGAAAAAAATATGTCTAAAATCCTTTTTTATGTCAAGGGATCCTTTCTTGTTTGAACGGAGAGATCAAATGAAAAAGGATCCCTTGAAACGAAAAATGAATAGGACAAAAAACTAAGTCCAAAATCTTTTTTCATGCCAAGGGATAATTTTTTATTTGAACAATAATATCAAATGAAAAAGGATCACTTGACACAAGAAAAGAATTGGAAAAAAATCTAAGTCTGAAATCCTTTCTGTGACTCAAGATCCTCTTTTGTCTGAACAAAAAAGGATTCACAAAAAATGGCTAAGCAAGTCATGAAAAAAGATTTAAAATAAAAATTAAAAAATCCAGGGTAATTTTTCAAGCAGATAAGTGCAAAATCAAGCAAAAGGAGTCCCGATGAGTAAGATACATGTTTTGATATTTCACCAGGATGTCATTTTGGGGAGCTTTGACCTTTTGTTTGTGAAGAAAAGGGAGAACAAAATGGCAGAAAATGAAAAAGGATTTTTTTTCTCATGAAAAAGGATTTGTCCCAAATGAAAATAATCTTTTTTTCATTTGACCAAATTCTTTTTTCATTCCTAGAAGCTATCAGGGAGAGTGAAATTCCCATTGAAAATAGTGGAAATTTTAAACTTTTATCACTTTGAAACTGATTATTTTTTCAGTAACCAACCAAATGAAGAGCACTTCTGTGACTCAAGCCCTTTCTACCCTAAAAATTTCAGACCGAAATTCCAAACCATCTGGACACAAGGTGATGAGAAGTAAACCAGGAAAAAAAATTACTGGTGTTTTATATTTTTGCACCATCTGGATCTGAGAATCTGTGCATCTGACTGGAACGAAACATAGCAAGTCAAGAGATCTACCCCACAAGACCATGCTTGGAACAGTTTGTGCAAATCCACTGAATTATTGCAACGATACCCTCCTGTTTCTTGCCCATAGCCTTGATAATGTCCGTTGGACTGCTTACCTTCCCCCCCACTTTCTTTTTCTTTTTTTTTAATATAATTGCTATTTACTGCATGTAACTTTATCCCATAAACCACTGGTATATTGTGTTCTTTTTGTTATCTGTATTGCACCTGTATGTTACCACTGTTGTATCTCACACTGTAACCATGTCTACTCTCCCTGTGACGAGGTGCCTTTGTAAATGAGTCCCTGACTCAAAGGTTGTAAATCAACTTTGAAAATAAATAAATAAAAAAATAAAGTTAAAAATTTGAGGTTTAACATAGAAAGATCTGCTGAACCCTAAATACTGTATAAGGGTGCTACTACTCACCAATAAGATATTATAGTGGCACGGCAGTGCCAGTATAGTTATGGTTGAGCAGGCTGTTTAATGTTAAACTCAATGTTTTGCACTTTAATAACTTTGCCCTGGTTAAACATTTGGCATGAGTGGTTAGGCTGAGAAAATCTTAAAATGTGGAAAGTTTCATGATGACATTTTATACAGTTTTTGAGATATGGAGGATCACAAAAGTGAAAAAAAACTTTTTCCCCCCATACTTAGCATGAGGATTTTTGCTCTCACCTATAGCCTAGGCAATATGATCATTTTCCATGAATGTTTCAGGGATGATAGGGTCCATGCCAAGGGTTTGCTTTTGGATGATTTGGTTAAAAGATAATGGACAGTTTTTAAATTTTTATGTTTTTTGTGATAACATGGAAATGCGTCCAAAAAAACCCAGATCGATTAGAAAACTGCAGATTGTTTGATGAAAAAAACATTCACCGTTTTTATTTCATATGAACACAACTTAGGTGTGCACATTAAACAGCCCAGCCAATGTGACCCTGACAGTTAATTACTTCCATTGCAAAAGTGTACAAACATCGCAAAATTAGTGTTATGACATGAATGTGGCTCTTTTATTACACTGTCACACTGTTTGTTCTCTAACCTTTTTTTTCCTGATATTTGGTACTTGAGCATTCAGCATGCATGTTCATGATTGTTCAGCACTGAGTGCCACACCATCAGCAGGACTCAGTGAGCTTCCTGACCCAGGGCTGACTTGATCCACTGTTCCATCTCAGGCTCACTCTCCCTGCTGACAGTCTTCTTCCCTCCAGACCTCCTCAGACACTCATGACCACATTTTAGTCTAACCTGGCAACAGTCTAACAGGACCTACATGGGCAGGACTTATCAGGAGCCACTGTTCCATCTCAGGCTGTCCCTCCCCTGATGGGCACCTTCCCTACAGACCTCCTTGGAAACTCAAGGATGCATTTCAGTCTCTCCAGGCAACAGCCTATTGGGACCTACATGTGAAGGAATGATTAGAAGTAAACACAATTTTCAAAGCATTTTTCTTCCAACACTGCACCTCACTTCAACCACTCCACATCACCAGCAGGCTATGGATAGGTTCTCAACTCATTGCTGAGTTGAACAATTATTCCATCTTGGGCTCTGCCTCCCCACTGATGGCCATCTTTCATTCTTGGACATGCAGGGCTGCATTTCAGTCTCTCCTTGCAACACCTATTGAGATCTACATGGGTGAGTCTTTCTCTTCCCTATTTCAACACCTTACCACAAGTGCCCCTCCTGCTTGTGGATTTTGCATGAAGGATGAGTGCAGAAGACATTGGGAGTCTTCCTGGAGTCAGCTGGTTGGCCAGTCACTCTGCACCTAAGGCTGCCACACATCCTGTATTGTTTCATCAGATGATTGCACAACCAGCTCACATTATACCAAATCTGAACTTCTATCTGGGCATCATAATCAACTGTTATTGTTTAATGTAGCTGTAGTACCAACTCATTCATTGTTCACCTCTGATCTCTGTTCCCAATTCCAGAATGTCTAGTGGCACCCCCACTCACCGATTGCCATCCCAATTATTATATATTATATTCCCTGGTGTCTAGTGACACCCCCCACTCACCGATCACCATTCCTTATTCCCTGGTGTCTAGTGGCAGCCCCCCACACTGATTGCCATCCCTATTATTATATTTTATAGTCCCCGATATCTAGTGGCACCCTCCATCCTTCCCCTGTGGACAGAAACTGAAATGAAGAAAACAGTCCCTAGATATATTTTTAAATTTTTTCAAAACCTGAAAAAAAGAAAATGGTATATCACTGATCAACCCCACCCACCCCACCTCCCACTCAGCACCCACCACCCCATATCCCCCAGTACAGCCCCACATACCCTCACTCACCTGAACAGGTCCCAGGTTCAAAACCTACTCTCTGATTGAAGACACATCTTGCTGCTGGAATCAACGACTGCAATATGAGAAACTAAGGTACAGTAAATGTGGTTTAATGTATTTAAATGGAGGTTTAAACTTTTATGCATAACTTTGCCATTTTTTAACATATTGAGCCCCACATGTTCAACATGGCCTATTGGGGATACCACTTCATTAACAATAGGAGTGTCATTACACAACTCCCGCCAGAAGGTGATTTCATGGTCACTTGGTGAATTCACCTTTTTGGCTGGATTTGACATATTTTCCTTTCCTTGTTCATGATCTGGGGTCATAAGAAGGTTATGTTGAAAATTTGTGATCAAAATATGTAAAAACAGCAAAGTTATGACCATTCATTGTAATTTCACTATGCATGCTCAAAACTTTAAAATTTTAAATATTTTGACCCTATGTTTTCAACATAGCCTTTTTATTACCCCACCTCATGCATGTCCAGCTGTCATTTTTCAAATCCAAGCCAAGATGTGTTTTCACACCTGTGGCATGGAATGATGTTGCAGTTACGCAGAATTACATTTTGGTGGGGATTTGAAAATGTTCTGTACAGGATTAATGAGGAGAGGTAATAACATGGCTATGCTGACAATTTGGTCACTGTTGTTCTATAAATGGAAGTACAGGGCCCGGAGGGCCATGCGTTCCCATAGGCAAATAATGACACACTTACACTATCTCAAAAGTAAGGAAATACATTTAAAAAACCTGTGTTAATGCTCTAATTAGGGTTAAAGCCACAAATGTAGAAAAATGTGACATTAGGGTTTCTAACCCTAACACCCCACCACCACCCTGCACACACCATCAGGTGTCAGAGATGTGCCTTGGGGTCATTAGCCCTAACACTCACCCCATTCCATAAGTAAATAATCTGAGATGGGTCCAGTATAGGAGAATGGGGTGAATGTTAGGGCTGAGAACCCCAAGGCACACCCTCAATGCCTGTTGGAGTGTGCAGGGTGGGGTGGGGTGTTAGAGTTGGAACCCCTAACACCATATTTCCCTACTTTTGTGGCTTTAACCATAACTAGATAATTAACTGTTTTTGTTTTTTTTTGCAATATATATATATATTCTTTACAAAAAAAAGAATAACGCAACATTTATGGTTGAGGCTAAACAGACCAAAGTAGGGAAATGTAACTTTAAGGTTTCCAACCCTAAGACCCCAAAGCCACCCCTAAAGCAAATCAGGGTGGAGTCTTCCTAGGGGTTTTCAACCCTAAATCTCACCCAATTAGGTGTGTATGTTTCTGGAGTGTATAGAATGGGGTGAGCTTTAGGTTTGACAACTCCTATGAAGACTCCACCCTGATTTGTTTTAGGAGTGGTATTGGGGTTTTAGGGTTGGGAACTCTAAAGTCACATAACCCTACTTTTGTCGGTTTAGCCTCAACCCTAAATTTTGCATTAAGACAGTTTTTTGCAAATAATTTCCTCACATATTGAGATAGTATAATGGTGTCCATATTTTCCTGTTGGATGTGTCCATAGTTTTTGAGATAGTGTAATAGTATCTTTATTTGTGTGACAGACCGCAGGGCCCTTTGGGCACTGCACTCCCAACCCTCCATAAATGCATATATGTATGGTTATGGGGGAGCACAGGGCCATTCAGGCCCATGCTTCCATTTGTAGGACACCAGCAACCAAATTATCAACATAGCCTTTCTAATACCCCATCTTATCAACCCAAAAGTAAACATTGTGAAATCCTCACAAAAATGTCATTCCATGCCACCACATTGTAATTCTGCAGCAGAGGCATGAAAATACATTTTGCACAAGATTTGAGAAATGACAGCTGCCACATTCATGAGGTGGTGTTAAGAAATGGCTATGTTGATAATTTGTGGTTAAAATATTGAAAATTAATGATTACGAGCGAGTGTAGCAAAGTAACATAGAACATTGAAACATAGACTTTAACGGCAGATAAGGACCACTTGGCCCACCCAGTCTGCCCATTTCCCTACCTACTGGATAAGCTGCAGATTCTGGTTAACCAACAGCCTACTTCCTGCAACCCCCAACTATAATTGCCTTGTGTCTGTCCCGTGCATGTTTGAATTCCCCCACTGTTTTAGACCCAACGACCTCCTCTGGAAGGCTGTTCCATGTATCCACCATTCTCTTCGTGAAAAAAAAAATTCCTCACATTACCCCTGAACCGTCCCCCCTCTATCTTTAAATTGTGCCCCCTTGTTGTTACACATCTCTTTTTCTGAAAGGTGCTATCCTCCTGGACAATGTTGACTCCCTTGAGGTACTTGAACATTTCTATCATGTTCCCCCGTCCCTCCTTTCATCAAGAGTATACATATTAAGCTCTCTCAATCTCTCTTCATATGGTTTCTGCTGCAGACCCTACACCATTTTAGTTGCCCTACTCTGGACTGCTTCCATCCTGTCTATGTCCTTGCATAGATAAGGTCTCCAAACTGCACACAGTACTCCAGATGGGGTCTCACCAACTGTCTGTATAGAGGATAACCACTTCCCTTTTCAACTTGTGATGCCCTTCCTATGCATCCCAGTATCCCCCTGGTTCTCCTTACCGACTTTTCACATTGCTTACCCACCTTTAGGTAATCTGATATGACTACCCCCAGGTCTCTTTCCATTTTTGTTGTTGTTAGTACCTCCCCTCTTATTGTGTACTCTTCTCCTTGGTTTTTGTTTCCCAAGTGGATTACTTTGCACTTCTTTGCATTGAATCTAAGTTGCCATATGTCTGACCATTCCTCCAACCTTGGCAAGTCCCTTCTCATATTTTCTACCCCCTTGTGTATCAAATCTGTTACAGATCTTTGTGTCATCTGCAAAGAGGCATACCTTTCCCTCCAGACCCCCTGCAATGTCACCTATAAAGATGTTAAAGAGGACTGAACCCAGTACTGAGCCCTGAGGTACTCCACTAGTAACCCCTTTCTTCGGAATGTGTTCCATTCACTATTACCTTCTGTGTCCTGTTGTGCAGCCAGTTTGTTACCCAGGCTACCACCCTGGGTCCCACCCAGGCTAGCTAACTTGATTATTAATCTTTTGTGCAGGACTGTGTCAAATGCCTTGCTAAAGTCTAGGTAGGCCATATCCATAGCCCCTCCCTGGTCTATTACTTTGGTCACCCAGTCAAAGAAATCAATTAGATTCATCTGACATGATGTTCCTGCTGTAAATCCATGCTGTTTTGGGTCATGTGCCCCGCTGGCCTCTAGGTACTCAACAATTCTTTCTTTCAGAAGAGATTCCATCATTTTCCCTACCACTGAGGTCAAACTGTAGTTTCCTGCTTCTGCCTTGCTCCCACTTTTGTGAAGGGGAATCACATCTGCCCTCTTCCAGTCCTCAGGTACCACCCCATCCTGCCATGATTTGTTAAAAAGCATGGTCAGTGGTGTCACTAGGTCCTCCCTTGGTTCTTTTAGGATTCTGGGGTGAATCCCATCAGGCCCCATTGCTTTGTCCACCTTGAGTTTTAGGAGTTCTTTCAGGACTCTTTCTTCTGTGAATGGACTGGTGTCAACCCCCCTACCCAGAGTGCGTCTATTGTCTGGTTTAGGTAACTCCTCCTCAACTTCTTTTGTGAATACTGAGCTAAAGTATTCATTCAGTATCTCTGCCTTTTCACTGTCTCCCTCTGCCCACCTCCCCTCTCCTTTATTAATCTTCACTATCCCTCCCTTAACCTTTCTATGCTCCCTAATGTACCTATAAAAGGTTTTATCCCCCTTCTTAACTGAGTTGGCTATTTTTTCCTCAGTTTGGGCCTTTGCTAGTCTGACTGCCTTCCCCACTTCTTTCTGCTTTAATTGATGCAGTTCTTTGTCATGCTCCTTCTGTGATTCTTTATACTTTTTGAATGCAGCCTTTTTCTCCTTAACCTTCCCTACCACCTCTTTTGAGAACCATAGTGGTTTTTTACTCCACTCTGTTTTCTTTATTTGTTTCACACAAAGGCTTGTTGCCTCTATGATGGCAGTTTTGATTTTTCTCCATTGTTCTTCCACCCCTCCTTTTTGGTCATTTGCTAGTGCATTCTTCAGGTATTCACCCATTTTGCCAAAGTCAGCCCTTCTAAAGTCCAGTATCCTTGTTTTTGTATGGTTTATTTCCATAGTTGTGCTCATTGTAAACACACTGTGCAGTGGTCGCTTGTTCTGAGATGTCTACTGACTTCTAAATTTGTGATCCTGTCTCCATTTGAGAGTACCAGGTCTAGTATTGCTCCTCCGAGTGGGTTCCAACACTAGCTGTCTAAGGCCTGCCCTGAAGGGCATCAAGAATGACCCTGCTCTTGGATGTGGCTGCAGTACATGTTATCCAGTTAACATCTGGCTTATTCAGGTCCCCATCAACAGTATCTCCTTTTTCAGCCATTTTGAGAATGTCCTCTATCATTTTCTTGTCCATTTCTTCCCCTTGAGATGGTGGTCTGTATACAACCCCTGTGCAGATTGTGATGCCATTCCCTATCTCCAAGGTGACCCAGAGTGCCTCTTGTCCTCCCTCTTTACTTTTTAGTTCTGTACCTTTGATCCCTTCCCTTATGTATATAGTTACTCCACCTCCTCTTTTACCTTCCCTGTCCCTTCTGTAGATTGTGTACCCTGGTACGTTGACATACCAGTCATGGTTCTCAGTGTACCATGTTTCTGTGACTGCCACAATATCCAATTGTTCATCTTCCATCAGGGCTACTAGCTCAGGAATCTTGTTTCCCAGACTACGGGCATTGGTACTCATTGCCCTCCATTTAATGTTGGCTTTATCCTTTTTTCCCCCATCCCTGATCTTATTGCCCTTGTCTATTTTTCCATTTACCCGTGTCCTGCCCTGAGTTGAGCTCTGTACCTCAGTGTTTACCTTACTACCTGCCATGTTCTGTGGGGAGAGGCTTGAAATTTCCTGCATTTTATCAGCGCCTTCCCCCTTGGCTAGTTTAAAAGCTTGCCACGGAAGCATTTAAACCTGTCACCTAGGAGCTTGGTTCCCTTTGTGAACAGATGCAGACCATTGTGCCAGTATAGACCTTTATCTCTCCAGGTGGACCCCCAGTCCCCAATGAAGCCAAAGCCCTGTGCTCTGCACCAGTTTTGCAACCATTCATTAAACTGCATGGTGTGCAGTACCCTAGTCTCACTCCTGTCATGGACTGGTAGCACCTCTGAGAAGGTTACCGTGCTTGCTACCCATCTGAGGCCCCTCCCCAACTCCACAAATTCATTCTGCACTGCACTGATCCCATGCCTAGCTAGGTCATTTGTCCCAAGGTGGACTATGATATCTAGTTCCCTCTCCTATGATTCTGCTTCTGCAATCCTGAGGATTTGCTTCCTGTCCCTCCCAAGCCATGGCACCAGGCAGGCACCTTAATTTCTTCTCCTCTCCCTTCCCCAGTTTTAACCCCCTAACAATTGAGTCCCCTATGAGAAGCTGTTTCCTTCCCCTGTGGTGTCCCTTACCACCCTTTTGTGGGTCTCCCTTGTGGATGTCCTCAGCATTCTTCTGGGTCTTCACTAGGGTGCCATCATAGAGGAACCTTGCTCTGCCAGAATGGCATATGATTTGTGTAGAGGTACAACTAGGGGGGCTTCGCCTCTGGCCCACCACCTGCATCCTCCCAGAACCCACTATGGTCCAACTGATCTTCATACTTGGCAACCTCTGAGGCAGTGGTTGTGGCAGTGGTGCTCTTTGGAAGGGGGAGGCCTCCTTAGTCCTTGCTAGTTCAGCCTGGAGGTGGGCAACCTCCTCCCTCAGAGCTGACAGTTGCCTGCAAATAGGACAGCAATGCAGTTTCCAGAATGTCTCCTGGAAAACTACTGCCCCACAGCCAGTGCATTGCACCACTCCCCACATGTCCCTCTCCCTAAAATATACAATATGTAATATATATATATATATATATATATATATATATATATATATATATATATTATTTGTGGTGTGTACCTACCCTTTTTGCACTGTGCTGGGTTATTAAGAATATGACAGTTCTGCCCCAAGACCTGTTGAGGAAGTGATGTCAGAACTGTGGCTATATAGAAAATGCCATGCCTGGGGGTGGGGTGTGGGGAAGGGTGGGTGGGTAGTCCACAGCCACTGGTGACTGTTAGAAACAATCAAATACACAACTGCTCCACCACCCTGGTGAGTACTGCCCTTTATAGTAATTCAACTAACACCAATATTTACTAGACCATGGCTCCTACACAAACCACTCTACTGAGTCCAGGGATAAAAATGAACTCACTCCTCAGCCAGTAGGACCCTTTTAAAATGTTGCAAAAATATCCTTCCAAATCCTAGGTCTCAACCTCAGCAATCAAGCAAATTCAATTGTATCTCACTCCCTCTGGTTATAAAATTACTACACTTTTAATGGAATCCTGCAATTCTCTGCTTAATGCCAATAAGGAAAAAAAAATTTTGTAGAAAGCGTAGCTCCCCTTCTTAACAAGTCCCCACCAGTATTATGCCTTTCCAGGTTTCCAGGTCCTAAATGGAGTTATAGTTTGTTCTTTGCAGTGTACCAAGGTTCTCAGCTTCCAACAGACAAATCAAAGCCAGTCTGACTCAACTGTCAAGAGAATGCTTACAACTTGACCATTTTAGGATATTTTGACCCCAGCTTTTCAGCATACCCTTCTTATGACCCCACCTCATGAACAAGTATGGTGACAATTTTGAAATCCTGCTCAAAAGGTGATTTTGTCAACTGACTATGAAATTTCCTTATGAGCAGGATTTGCAAAATGACACCTCCATTGTTCATGAGGAGGGGTCTCAAAAAGGAGATGTTGAAAATTTGGTGTGAAAATATGCAACAATGGCAACTTTATGCAGCACAGTTGAAAATACCATTGAAATACATTTGATTCCCCATATAAAAAAAATATTTCTTCATGAGTAGTGATACGAAACAAGATTTTTGTTTGTATGATGCTGATACAAAAAAAATAATTTAAATGTTAAAAAAATACATTTTAAGGGCATTTCTCAAGCGGTAAAGTGCAGAATGCAGCTAAGGAGGTCCCAGTAAGCAAGATACATGTGTTAGTTCCTCCCCAGAATATCACTTATGGGGGTTTCTAAATTTGAATTTCTCAGGCAAAACTGAAAACAAGATGGTGGCCATATGAAAAAGGATTTTCCTCAAATGAAAAAGGACGATGTTATACAAAAAAAAAATCATATCAAACAGCTATCTTGAGGTGCGTACTGAACATTCTCAGAACCATTTTATGAAAGTTTTAAAATAGAATAACTTTGGGGCCGATTAATATTTTTTCACCAAACCAGCAAAAGACACATCTGTGGATAGTACCTTTCTACTCTGAAAACGTCAGGCCAAAATTCCAAACTATTTGGGCTGCAGCCAAATTCAAAGAAAATCCCATTCAAACCAATGGGGAAAAATATATAAACACTATGAAAAATTCACCTTTTTCACTATCCAGATCTCTGAAACAGCACATCCCACCAGAACAAAATTTGGCACATCCAGATATCTAGCAAAGGAGACTGTGCATACAAATTTTCATGTAAATCTGTTAAACAGTTGTGAAGATATTAAAGTGCAAAAGTTCAAGTTTAACATAGAAACACCAGTTCGACCCTAAATATAGTGTCGCAGTGCACACACACATATATATATATATATATATATATATACTTACACATACAACAGGTGTGGATATATATTTATAAAAAATACTAATGATACTTTTAGGCTAAGTTTCAAGATATCATGATATCACCTGTTAGGTACCAATATATCACCTGTTAGGTACATCACAAGTGATCTTTTCCTAATTGACCAATAGCAACAGGATATAAACCACATTTCCTCATAGCAAAGCTACCTTGACAACCATTGCATCACACATTCTTCAAAGACATTCCTTTCCTAGAAACAAGCATTAAACAGTGAATGAAAAAAGAAACCATTTGTTTACAGCTTTATAATGTATGGGGAACCCGTATTATTAACTGAAATCAAGAAGATCACAATCTTGTTATGCCATTGATATGATATCACTCTGTTGTTAACCCTTGTTGAGTATGTCTTATCAATGGTATAACGAAACAGAATGCTCACAACAATCAATGTTCCATAAAGTAAAGTAATTCAATTCGTGATTATACAACCGTGGTAGCCCATACACTATAAAATATAGTGTATGGTCTTTAGTTAACAACCACACTGAAAACACTTCCCGAGTTTGCCATGATATCTGAAAACCCCTCAAGCTGCACTCTCAAGGTTTACAATGATGTCATCATGGCAGCCTCTCAAAGTGTTTACAGCGTGGTTATTAACCAAAGACCATACAATTTCCTCTATGTTTTTTGGAACTTTCAGACCCTGCTGTATACATCAAATATGAGACGAGCTAATATGCAATATCAGAAATATCTTCTTTCACTGTACTTGACCTCTTGTGACCTCACTCATGGCTTTGCAACTTATGAGGTCAGACATCAAGAATAATTCAAGAAGATGTTTCTGACATCTTGCATTAGCTCATCTGAAGGGAGGAGGGATGGGAGAGAAGGCTGTCGAGGGGGGGGTCCGATAAAGGATGGACTCATTCTCCACCCCCCTTGGGAGCTGGAGGAATGTGGGAAAAGGCCAACTGGTAAGGTGCTGACCGGAGGAAGATGGAATCCCCATGGGAATGCGAGCAGGGGAAATGGAAGTATACCGAAAGGGTGGAAGGTAGTCCTGCTAAATACCAGGAGCTTGGGCAATAAAATGCCTGAGCTTCAGGCGATGCTAACTGAGGAAGAGGTGGATGTGGCCGTGGTCACTGAGATCTGGGCCACCGCAGGGCATGGCTGGGACCTGAACCTGAAGAGTTACACCATGTTCAGGAAGGACATGGGGAGGGAAGGGGAGGAGGGGTAGCAATAATAGTCAAAAACTGCATTGGTGTAGGAGAAGTGGAGGGGACAGAGGGAACAGTGGAGGTGATTTGGGTCACCTTGATAACAAATGGGGGCAAGAGAGTAAAAATAGGAGTGGTGTATAGACCCCCTGTGCTGGCAGAGGAGCTGGAGGAGAGTCTGGTGGCAGATGTTGGGAGACACTGCAAATTGGGCAGGGGAAGGGTGGTGGTGGTGTTGGGGGACTTAAACATGCCAGGAACAGACTGGGAGACTATGACATCCTTGGTGGCCGGGAACAGAGGTTGTTTGATGTCTTTCAGGATGCGTTCCTAACTCAGCAGGTGGGAGAACCAACCAGGGAGGCACAGATACTGGATGTGGTCCTGGCAGACAGTGACCAGATTGGGGGCCTGGAGGTAAGGGACCCCTCGGCGGGGAGTGATCATGCCACAGTCTGGTTCTGCCTGGACCTAGGAGGGGTAGAAGGCTGCACAAAAATGGAGGTAACTGACTTCAGGGGGGCAGATTTCAAGGAAATGGGAAGGATCCTTAAGAAGCATTTGGATGGGATTGGTCCAGACATGGATTCTGACAGTAGGTGGGAAATCATCAGGAGGAGGGTGCAGGATGCTACCAGCACCTGTGCAAGAGTAAGATAAAAATGTGGTAGGGACCATAAACCCTGCTGGTGGACCAGGGAAGTTCAGGAGGTGGTGAGGGGAAAGAAGGTGGCTTATAGGCTTTTCAAGTGCTTAAGGAGTGAAAGGGATAGAGGGGAGTATGAGCTGATGGCCAGAAGGGCCACTAGGGTGGTGAGGGTGGCTAAGGCAAGGAAGGAGCAGAACCTGGCCAGAGAAATTAGGAGAGGGAATAAGGGGTTCTTTAGATACATTGGGGAAAAACAAAAGGTGAAGGGGCAGATTAGCAGGATTAAAACAGGGGAGGGATGGGCACAAAATCCGGGGGAGCAGGCTGAGGTACTAAATGAGTACTTCACCTCAGTTTTCACCAAGGAAAATGGGGGGCTGCATCATACATGGGAGGACATGGTGAAACTGAGGGGGGGAACTCTTGCCAATCATCGGGTCTGGGGAGAGAATGGGCCATCACTGGCAGGAGGGGGGAAGGCAAGGCAGGGGGACGAGGTAGCAGAGGTGGAAATCACAGCAGAGAGAGTGAAGGAAGCCCTCAGGTCCCTTAAGATGGAGAAAGCATTGGGGCCAGATAAATTACATCCCAGAGTGCTGAAGGAACTGGCGGATGTCCTGGTGAAACCCCTGGCACAGCTTTTCAGCATCTCTCTGAGGGCAGGGTGGGTGCCCAGCACTGGAAGGTGGTGCATATATAGGGTGGGGAACCAGATGATCAGATGGATAGGCAATTGGCTCCAGGACCGGACCCAGGGGGTCGTGGTTGGCAGGATAGTCTCATCCCCAAGGAAGGTCATTAAGGGAAGTGGCAGGGAACTACAGGCCCGTCAGCCTGACATCGGTGGTGGGCAAGGTGATGGAGGCATTGTCAAGGAGAGGCTATGGGGGACCTGGAAAAGTCAGGGTGCCTGGACAATAGGCAGCATGGATTCATCCCAGGGAAATAATGTCAGACAATCATTGTGGAGTTCTGTGACTGGGTGACGAGAGCCTTGGACATGGGTAGACCGGTGGACATCCTCTATCTTGACTTCAGCAAGGCATTTGACTCTGTTCTTCATGGGGGCCTGTTGAATAAGCTGGGAGAAATGGGGTGGGAAACCAGATGATCAGATGGATAGGCAATTGGCTCCAGGACTGGACCCAGAGGGTCGTGGTTGGTGGGATAGTCTCATCCCCAAGGAGGGTCATTAGTGGGGTCCCTCAGGATCAGTCCTTGGGCCCCTCCTGTTCAATGCCTATGTCTTTGACATAAGGAAGGGTATCAGAAGTGAGATGAGTCTCTTTGCAGATTACTCAAAACTGGGGGCAGTGGTGGATGGAGAGGAGGGAAGGGTGGCCCTAAAGGGGGGTCTGGAGGCTCTGGAAAGGTGGTCTAGAAAGTGGAAGCTGAGGTTTAATGTAGAGAAATGCACGGTACTGCATCTGGGAGCCAGAAACCCAGGCCAAGAGTACACCCTGTGGGGGATGCTACAAGTCTCAATGGCTGAGAGGGACCAGGGGGTGGTGGTGGATGTCAAGATGAACAACTCTGAGACTTGTAGGAGGGCAGCGGCTAAGGCCAACAGGATGCTGGGATGTATTGCTAGGGGAATCACCTCCAGAAGAAGGGAAGTGATACTCCCCCTGTATAACTGCTTGGTGAGGCCGTACCTTGAGTATCGCATGCAGTTTTGGAGGCAACACTTAAAGAAGGACATTGAACTCCTGGAGAGGGTTCAGAGGAGGGCAACCAAAATTATCTGGGGCTTGGGGGACTGGACCTATGGGGAGAGGCTCGAAGAGCTAAATATTTACACATTGAAAGAGAGAAGGGACCAGGGGACATGATAGAGGTCTTCAAGTACATGAAGGGGTTAAATAGGGGAGAAGCAGTTAAGGTGCTCCAAAGGAAGGAGGGTGGACAACTAGACAGCATGGGTGGAAGCTGGGGGGGGGGAGATTCAGGAGAGAAAGGAGGAGGTGCTACTTCACTGAGAGGGTGGTGGAGCCATGGAATGTGCTGCCCAGGGGGCTGGTGGAGGCAAAGAAGGTGGAGGGGTTCAAGAGAGGGTGGGACAGGTAAAGGGGAAGGGTTCTGGATGCAAAGTCCTGTGCAGTGGGAATATCTGGGACTGGGAAGGGAGAAGCCAGAGAGATTGAGGGTGGCAGCAAGGTCAGCTCCCAGGGTGGGGGCTGACCAAACAAGCAGATACAAAAGACTGTTAGACCTATTCTGCTGGCATTTTAGTATGTTAGTATCTTATATTCCATATTTATAAAACACAAGCAGTGATACCAATGTCAAGATAGCAAGTAATATATTTATATCTAACTTAAAGTCTGATATATTTTTCTTAGTGCTGTTATAATTGATTTCTTGAAGGTTAGTTACATTCCTATGTTATAATGAACCAAACAGAAAGCAGCTTTCACAGTGCAGATGACATTGAAATAGCACTGAACAGCACTGAAGCCAGTAGTTGAACTAAAAACAGTTAAATCTTCACACAAACAGCAGATATAACAGCTATACCATAACTGGTAAAGTGATGTTGCAAACAGTAAATTGACAACACAGTGGTCTTACTCACAATATGCAGTTTATAATCACTAGTCAGAGGGCAGGACTTGGCATTTCATGCATTATGGTCCATCCCATTTACACTTAAAGATAAATTGTACTTTTTGAGTCTGTCCATTGCAAATCCCCTATTGATACAAGTCAAATCAGAGTCAAATGTTACAGTTAAATGGTTTATTTTAGCCACTGACACATTTTTAATGAAGATAAGTCATTTATCTCAATGTTGAGTGATTCATTCACATTTTTCTTCATTATTTCATCATCAGTATTTGTCTCTGTGATGAATAGGTGCTATAGGAATCTTTAACCAGTGGGAGGGTAGCTTGAGTAATGTCTGATGACATCACAATGCAAAACAGAAATCATTAAATCTTCATAACAGAACTAAATTAATAGCTTTAAAATTTAAAATATTGAGCTGGACTTAGAGATGGGCAAAGCTGGAAAAATTTGCTCCATGAATTAATTAGCAAATTTAGTGAAAGTCATGGAAGGTAGATCAACCCATAAGTTTGACTTTCCACCCATGAAGTGCAGAATTTCTCCCTCAAATGGCAGAATTTCACTTGCAAGTGCCAGAATTTCTCCTATAATGGTGGAATACTGCCCCAATGGCAAAGTTCACCATTAGCAGGAGAAATTCTGACATTCACAGGCAAAATTCCACTGTTTGAAGGTGAAATTCTGACATTCAAAGGTGAAATTCCTCACTTTCCGGTGAAATTTCTAACAGTCACATAGGCCAATTATCAGCCTAACAGCAAAAATCCACAGATTGCTCCATGCAGGTGAAATGGGTGATCTCGCTGGAACTTCACCAGTGAATTAAAACTTTACAACATCTCTAGCTGGACCACCACTGCAATGTGTGCATAGGCCATGCATGTGGTGCTCAACCACTTTTGGTAGACTGGGAAGGTGTGGTACAATTGGTAGGGGGCAAGTGCTAGAGGTAGTCCGCATCAGCCGAGCCACAAGAGTCTCACCTCTTGGTGGGCTCGGTAAGGAAACCACACAAGAGTGCACTGAACTTGAGAGTCAATATCAAGATAGAATTTGGCAGAACTGTCAAAAACTGTCTTTTCACCCTTTCTAGGTTGCTCTCTCCCTTACTCCTATCCCTTCTATAGATTACACCCCTTCTGTATTTCTACCACTCAATTCCTACCCTCCCACTCCCCCACACTACCATTTTCTCTTCCTCCTTTCCCTTATCTCACCCTTTAACCTACTTGCTAACCTTCTACCTCTCCCCTACCCCACCTTCCCCACCCTTTCTCTGGACAACACCTCTCCGGCTGTTCCCTTGCAACACTTCCCTACTTCTATCACTCACCTCTCTGAAACTCAATTCCTATCCTCCCACCACAATACCCTTTCCACTTCTTCCTCTCCAACCCTCTAACCTACTCTCTAACCCATTAGTTCCCCCCACCTTCCCCACACTTTCTCTGGACAATGCCTCTCAGCTGCTCCCTTGCACCACTTCCCTACTTCTACCACTCACCTCTCTGAAGCTAGATTCCTACCCTCCCAACACAATACCCTTTCCACTTCTTCCTCTCCCCTTTCCCGCCCTATAACCTACTCTGTAACCAACTACCTCTCCTCCTCCCCCCTGCCCCCTCCCTTGTACATCCTTTCTCTGGACAACACCTCTCCAGCTGCTCTTAACTTTGTATTCATTCTTGTATGCACTTTCCTTGAGCTTTGATACCCTGACACAATGCAATGTAAATTGCAACCATTTGTATAATCTTCTATTTAACTTGCCGTCCTCTGCTTTGTAAAATTGTTATTGTCTATATAACATGGAACCTTTGTAAAAGAACATCTGGTTCAAAAGTATTGTAATCTGAGATCTTAATAAATAAATAAATTAAAATAAATAGAGAATAGCCCTCACAGAAGTAGAAGTGTGCTGTGTACATGCAGAATGCATGCCACATGCTTACAATAATTGTGCAATGTTTACATGTGGTTTGCATACACAAAGTGAATCTATGCGAACCAGGTCTAAAAAATACATCAGGTTCATATGCTGCAAGCTTCACATGTGTGCATCAGGTAAGTTGGTGTGAACATGTTCTAAAAATCACATCAGGTTCATGTGTTGCACGCTTGACATGACAGCAGCAGTTAAGCTAGTGTGAGCATCATTCAAAAATCACATCAGGTTCACATATTGCACACTTGCCATGAGTGCAGCAACTAAGCTGGTGTAAATCTCATATAATAAAAACACATCTGTTTCTATTTCTCATACTACTTCTAGCAATTAGAGCCATTAAAATACCCATTTCATTGATTTCCCATTACAATCAGGTAAACTCATTAATTTGATCCTTTTGATTTTTGTTATTAAATTGCCATTAATTTTTAAAGTATTGTTTGTTTACTGCATTAAATGTCTAGGATATAGACATTTAACATCCCCCATTCCAGATGTGTGAAGTGGGGCCTCTGTGTTGTGAGGCATGACCTTTTTGTTTTGGGCCATGCAAATTCCCTTATGCATATATAGAGCGGTCCCAAAGATGAACCAGGAAACTATAGGCTGGTAAGCCTCACACCCATCATTGGAAAACTGATGGAGACAATCCTGAAAGAGAGGCTGGTGTCGCTTCTGGAGAGCAATGGGCTGCAGAATGTTAAGCGGCATGGGTTTGTCATGTGCAGATCCTGTCAAACCAACCTGATGGGTTACTATGACTGGGTAACTAGACAGTTGGACAAGGACCATGCAGTGGATGTCCTGTTTCAGGACTTCAGTACGACATTCAATTCAGTGCCACATGGGAGGCTGGGCAGTAAGCAGGCATGTTCAGGTGCAGGGGTGAAAATGGTGGGATGGGTAGTAAACTTTTTACAAGGAAGGCAGCAGGGGGTGGTGGTGGGAGGGGAGCTCTCATCTTCAAGGGCAGTGACAAGCAGAGTACCGCAGGGCTCAATGCTGGGACCGGTGTTGTTTGGGTTGTTCATATCAGACATCTCAATGGGCATCAAGGGCAAGATCAGTTTGTTTGCATCTGACACCAAGATGGGAGCAGTAGTGGATGACTTTGGAGGGTGGCATGGTTTGCAGAATGATCTGTCAAAATTGGAGACCTGGTCAGACACCGGGTAGCTGTGGTTCAATGCCAAAAACTGCAAGGTGCTACATTTCAGGGCAAAAAAAAAACAAGAAGGAGCTACCGGATTGGGGGGGGGGTGTTCAGCTAGCCATGACAGAGGAGGAGAAGGACCTGGGATGATTATAATGGGCTCAATGAACAACTCAGCACAATGCAGGAAGGCAGCTGCAAAGGCCAACAAAATGTTGGGTTATATTGCCAGGGGTATATCTTCAAGGAGAGGGGAGGTGATTCTTCTGTTGTATAGGTCACTGGTAAGGCCACACATGGAGTACTGTGTACAATACTGGTGCCCATACCTGAAGAGAGACATTAAGTTACTGGAGGGGGTGCAGCAAAGGGCAAAAAAGATGATCCAATGACTAGGGGACATACCCTACATGAACAGGCTAAGGGAGTTGAACATGTACTCACTGGAGGAGAGGAGAGATGGTGGATATGATTGAAACCTTCAAGTACATGAAGGGAATAAACAAGACAGGCACAGAGGGACTATTCAAGTTAAGGGGGGTAGGGACCCCCAAGATCACAATCTCAGATTGGAGGGGGGAAGGTTCAGGAGGGAAATGAGAAGACATGGATAGTGGTGTCTGGGTGGAATGCATTGCCTGTGGAAGTGGTATCATGTAGAACAGTGGACTGCTTCAAAAAGGGATAGGATATGGTAAGAGGGAGGGCCAGGGGAGGGAAGGGAGGGGCAGCTGCAGTTTAAGGGGTTGCTAGCTGCACACACAAGCAGACTCAATAGACCATAAGGCCTTTATCTGCTGTCAAATTCATATGTTCATATGTAAATGTGTTTCTCTATGACTGTTAGGGCTCACTTACTTTCCCTTTGTCATTCTGTATGGAGTATAAACACTATGGCCATCCTCAGCACTCTTTTTGCTGAGTAGAGTCTTGGAAGCATGCACCATACCCCACATTTTGTCACTGGAATGAGGGACATGGACAATCAAAATGAGGGACAATGAGAGACACTAACCCTTACAATGAGAGACACATCCTAAAACATGGAGATACCTCAAAATATAGTGGAAACCATTGCATTCGCTTTTACAAATATTAGCACCTGAGAATGAATTTCTACCATAAAGCCTTTAGGCAGGCAGAGGGCTGTGTTGCACTCCTGCTGTAGGTGCACAACTGACTCAACTGTGTCTGTATGGTGTTGTCCACTCTCTCCATCTATTAGCGGCAGTGCCATCACCCATGATGTGGAGGAGCTCCTGCCAAGCAAGAGCATGAGTCACATGAGTGGGACACTGTCTTTCCAGGCATAGAGTAGAAAGCTAGGCCTTACAACAGCAGTGACAGCAGTGTGGGCAACCTTCATATGGTTTGATCAGTGCATTGCAGTGCAGCAGCAGCCAAGAGAGAAACAAGCAACACAGGTTGGGTGGGTTCAGTTGGTCAGGTGACTTGGTCACAGACCATGTTGGGGAACTGGGATGGACAGTTCTAGCATCCAGCTTCTGGCAGAAGGACGGAGGAGCAGACTGAAAACTGGGCTGGTGGCACACTGGGCTAGGCCACAAGTTCTAGTCAGATGGCTAGGTAAGTAAAAAGTAAATACATGTATATTTATTTTTACAGGGGGATTGGGGAAGGAGGAAGGGCTGAAATATTGATGTGTTTTTCACATTTCTGTACCTTTGAGCAGCTTCATGACCCATATGGGATGGGTACTAAATGGAATGAAGTTTGGGAGAGAACTTGGGCCAACATTTTGTTTGGGGGAGTCAAAACTTCAGCCAGGAAAACATTTGTTTAGGAACTGGGTGGGGTTAAGCCCAAATATGATACTCTGCTCCTGGGTATAGACAGATGAATCTTGTCCATTTGAATTGTTCCTGATTTGCATATCACTTTTCAGTCACAAAAAATAAGATTTAACTTTTAGGGATGTTCCAGAAATAACAGAGCTTGCCGCCTAGGTGCTAACTGGCATGCAGCCTCCACTGGTTTAGCTCCTCTTTGCTGAAATCTGAAATGGTACCCCTGCTGTAAAGTCTAAATTTTTAGGACATTCTCTGTATGAGCAACATGTTTTCTATGAGGGATGGATGAGGGGCAGATCAGTTTTCAGGGGTAAAATGAGGGCTGTCCCTTGCATTCATTGACAGCTGAGCAGTATGGTATGCACAGTCTAGTGGAGCCCCACTATAGTCAGGCTTCTGCCTCCTCCCCCCAGTGAAGCTGACCTCCACATCCCCATGCTCAGGCACAGGCACATTATGACATAGGGCAAGGAAGAGTACAGGGGGCGTGCAGGGTATGTGCCCCATTAAAATGAATGAAAGTATTTTTATACTATTTTATACATTATTGATGGAGAGTTGGATATTAATGAAGGCCACCACCAGACTAACAAGGGCCTCATTTGTAGAACAGTGGATTATTCTCCAGCTCACCATCATAATATATAAAATAGTAATAAAAACAACTCCACTCATTTCAAGTGGTACGCCCTAGCACTCTGACCCACTGGACATCACCTCTTAAAGAATCCTACCTCTGGCTCCCTAGTACTCAGGTAAGAGATGTTCAACTTATATCTAAACTCATTGGGTTGTCTGTAGCAGCATGACAGCACCAGCTACAGTGTGTGTGCATGGGTTGGGGGGGACTGGCCGTGTGTGTGGGTGTTGAGTTATTGCTACTTTTGTGTTTGCCCATTAAAGTCTGTTTACATGGAAGCTTTCAAAACTATGGAAAGAAAATAGTAGGAGTACAGGCCAGACAGAAGTAATTAAGTAGTTTTGTGGGTAAGTGTGTGTATTGGGGGTTGGAAGAACCACATGTGTTTCCATTAGTATGTGTGCTACAGTTCAGTTGTGCATCTGAGATGAGACAGAACATGAAAACTAAAAAGTATAACACTGGCAATAAGCATGCCGCGTGGGTGCAGATGTATGCAGATTTATATTGAAGTACAGGCAAGCTGTATGTATGCAGGCAGTATAGCTTAGTGGTTAAAGGCACTGAACTGCTGCAGGAGACCTGGAGACCTGGATTTGAATCTCACCAACCTTTTTGTATACTGTGTGATCCTGTGCAAGCCACTTAACTTTTATGTGTGTAGTTATCAGTGACCACTTGCTTTTTGAACGCATGCCACATGCATGCAGTATGTTCTAATTTAACATAAAATCATGCTCCCCACACTTTCTTTCTGCACGAATGGTACATGCATGTAGTTGGTGCAAATTTAACATTTAAATCATGCTTGCAGCATGCATATCACATGGGTAGTTTTATGTGCTCAGCATGAAAATATTTCATATCATTATTTCTGTAAGGGAGTACAGCTATATTCAGAACCAAGGGTCTGAAAACAAAAAGAACAGGTTAGGAAGTGTCTGATTGCTTGGCCCCACTAGATGCCCTATCAGGTGGGGGCTTTAATACCATCAAACTGACTGCCATTAAAAAGACACAAATTACAGCCAGTCTTTTCCCATCACACACAACGATGCAGTACTATAGGCCACTACTCTTCCACTTGGTACTAGGATTTACAATTTCCCCTAGGTTAGCTCCCTCTATTTATTTTTGTTTAGTTAGTTAGTTAGTTGGTTAGTTAGTTAGTTAATTTGACAGTTTGTGACTGGGAAAGGCACACTGTACCGAGACTTGTTTCCAGGTGTTTCCTGGTGGAAAGGGACAGGGGTCATATAATACATGGCACAGACACAGTTCACAGTTACACAATGAAGTGCAATCAGAATAACATGATGATTACAGGTATAAGTGCAGAATGAATAAGCTAGGCAAAACTCAACAGTTAAGCACCTCTAAACTCTAAAAACTGTTCTTACACACATGATGGCTGAATTGTGACAGGTTTGATCATGCTGCTATTTGTTGGTTACCATTGTTGGACTTACATTTTTCATTCTATATTTATATTTTCTGGTTGGTTCTGCCAACTCACCTATCCAAATTTAATATCTGCATGATGCTGTCATTTTGTCTTCATTACCCCTCTTCCCCCAATCCTTGTACAGTAGCAGCCACATACACTGCCAGCTATTTCCCAAAATATCTGTGATATTTCCAGAAATATCTCCTGCTTTCTGCATTTCCACAGTAGGGGCAGCAGAGAGAAACTCTTAAGTGTAGTACCAAACACTCCCCCTCAAAAACAGTGAAATTGGTTAGAAACCCTCCACATTCAGTACCTCATGAGCCAGTCACTGTGTCATCGATGTCTGCAATTCCAGATTCATTAATCATACTTGATTACAAATCCAGGATTACCTGCTACATATTTGAGCCAATGATTTTTGCCTGACTAGAACCCAGGGACCATAGTGGTTATGTAATGGTTCCTGGACACTGTTCAGGCAAAACTATTTTTTTGGCCCAAAGATACACCAGACAATCCCAAATCCTTACCTGATCATGATTACTGGATCTGAGCTTTTGAAAGGGCTTGGTATGTTCTGTAAATGAATGAGTTCTTTCTGGCCACTTTATTAGTGGGGGTGAAGGGTGTGCTACATAAGCTGTGCTACATGAGCTGGAGAAGCAAGGGACACATTTATGTGATGAATGTTGCCTCTGAGGCAAATCTGGCACCATGGCAGCTATGCCTCTGAAGCACCTCTTTACTGCTTCCCTTATTCTTTCTCATATATACAGTATGTCTTTTTTAAAATGTATTTACTATTCAAATTCCATGTCACCATGGTCCCCAGTGACATTTTGATAAATAGAAAACTGAGGGAATCTTTCCTAGATTTGAACCCAATGTCTCTTGTACATCAGACTGTGTAGTACATTTCCACTAAGCTGGCACAGTAGTGTAGCTTAGCTCATTAGCCATGGAGGTTAAAACCCTGCCTGGAAGGTAGCCCTATTAGTGTTGTCATTGCAGAAATCAATCGCTTGTGATGGAAAAAGGCTGTTTCCTATTTACATTGTTACAGGATACTGGTGGACAGGGAATCAACAGTGGGTTGGAGGTAAGGGAATTTTTGTATTTGAAAGATGCATCTGGATCAGACACCATGGTGGAGGAGGAAATTGGCTATGCTTTGGAGGCAGGAGAGGAACTGCTTTTTAATGGACCAGGACTGGGTTTGGAGAGGTGCTGCCAAGGGGAGCTGGGACTACAGAGGTTGGAGATGGAAGAAATATTACTTGGCAAGGGCTAGAGAAACTAGATAGTCTATTCAAATGCAGTGAAATGTTCCTGTTAATGGCATTGCATACTGGAGATGACAAATTATTTGGGGCATACCTTGTAGTCATGACTGCAATGTTTTAAGTAATGTGCAATGTGCACAAAGAGGTGAAGTGATATTACATAAAGTTTTGGGGTCCTGAGGGTGCTCATAATAGCCAAGGTTTCCTGTGGTTACCATGCATCAGGAGCCCTGGCTCACAACCTGGGAAAAAAAGCACTTACCAACTGTAAGAGGCAATGAAACACATTTATTATTAAAACTTCAACTTAGCAGCTACGGTGGCAAACATGACTCAACGTTTCGCATTAATCACATGCTTTGTCAAGAGTAATGGACAAAAGTTAAATCACATCTATACAGCCTAAGCAATCAATTATATGGCCCTTTGCAATTGTGTATGTTTTTTTTATGATGGCAAAACTAAAAGAAAAAGAAAATTAAAATTTAGAATTAATGAACATTTAAGTGCCTTTGAACATAAAGGACTCAATTCTCAAAGCCCTGATATTGACACAAGGTGACTACACCAAACATAAATGGTGCAAATGGCACCTTGCATCAACAAAATTTAGCCAGAGCCAATAGGGCTGTGAAGAGCTACCAAATGACTAAAATTATTTTCTTGTTGGTGCATATAGTGCTGTTCAGTCACAATCATCAAAAACTGGCATGCTGCTAATTCAGTCCTCTTGAATTTATTTAGTCAGAGTACATGCTGCTGCTGCTGTGTGTGTGTGTGTGTGAGCATGCAACCTGTCATGCCCATAGGAATGAGACGGCTAACAAAAATACAGCTGCAGTGTGTGTAATCTGACACTGCAGTCTGTCTGACTGTTTCAGAGCTTCCACATATTCCAGTGCAATAAATAATGAGTTAACCCCTAGGCTGCTGAAAGAAATAGAATAAATCTATTAGACTAAGCTGGACAGATGATAGAAACAGCAGTTTAAAAAGGATTTTTTGTTAATATCCTGAGATGTTTGGAGCTACAATATAGTAGCATCCCCTTCCCTTCAAATGCCTTTAACATAGAGCAGCAAATAGCAAAAATATGAGAAGAGGAGTGCACTATTTTGCATCTGTGGAGGAATATTTCCAAATGTCCATAAAGGGAGTTCCACAATCAGCTGTATTTAGAGCTGCAATCTGATCCCAATAGGGCTTTAGGCTCCACCCACAGCCCAAAAAAATGCTCCCTGAGCTATTCACAAAAGCAGCCTGCATCAACTGCAGGCCGCCTGCCTCAAATGGGGCTTGTGCTATCAGTGTGCCCAAAAATGGGCTGCAGACTGGTGTAAGAGGGCTTGTGGCAGATGTGGGCTGCCATATCCCCCAAAGTGTGATTCACAAAACACTCCCAGAGGGAGACATTCTAAGATGGGCTGGTCTAAGGGTATTTAGACATATGCTTCTTGGAGAGTGTAGCTATGCAGCAATGTGCCGTTCCCCCTCCCACACTTCCCTGTCCCTGTATATATATTAATAAAACAACTCCCCTGGTGAAACTCCCCTCACCAAAGTCCTGCAATATATAGCAGTAAAACAAATCCTCTGGTGATAGCATCCCTGATCCCCGACATCCCTAAGCACTGTAATATATTATCCCTTGGTGATTTAGTGGACCCCTCCCCAATACCCCATGTCCCTAATATAATAATTCCCTGTCTAAGTCTGTCTATGTAGCACCCCCCCAGCCTGATCACCCATTCCAAAGTAAAATATCATTGGTGGTCCATGGACCCCACCCCCATCCCAGCTGGCAATGTGCCACCACCCTGTTGCCCCAATCCCATACTGAGTACACAACTGGCAAAGCCCACCTACTCACCTCCATGGCCAGCCACTGACTGAGCTCTCACTGAGCACTGTACTCTAATCAGTACACCCTCATTGAGTAACAGCATGCTGTCACTCAGTGAACATGCACTAATTACAGTACAGCACTCATTGAGAGCTCAGTCAGTGGCTGGCTATGGTGCTGAGTGGGTGGGCTGTGCCAGTCACCAGCTCAGTATGGGGATTAGGGAAGAGTGGGGCAGTGGCACACTGCTGATTGAGGATCCACTGAGCCACCAATAATAATTTACTTCTGAATGGGTTATTGGGGCTTGGGGGTGTTGCTACATACACAGACTTAGGCAGGGTTATATTAGGGACATGGGGGATCTGGGGAGGGGTGCCACTAAACCACCAAGAGATAATATATTACAGGTATTTGGGGACATTGAGATCAGGGAGGAGGGAAACCATCCCCAAGGGGGTTTATTTTCCTTAATATATATTCAGGGATATTGAGGATCTGGAGGTGGTTGTGTGTATTACTGAATATCAGGGACATCGGGGATCGGGGGGTTGTTTACTCAACAGTCTGTTGGGGGACATGAGGATTAGGGAGGGGGCCACTAGCCACCAGGGACTAGCTAGAGCAGTGCACTGCACCCTGCAGCTTGTGGCACACCCTCAGGATACACTGTCGGTTTGGCACACAGCCAGGGTTGCCGCAAGCCATGGGACTTTGCAGTCAGGACCCTGCCAGATGGAAAATCAGGTGAAGGGTCCCTGGCACACTGGGCTTGGGCACAAACTGCTGTTTCCTGCAGCTTGCGCCACTTTTCAGAACCGAGCCCAAAGAGAGGAAGAAGGCATTGGCTTGCCACATTCCAGAAAGCGGTACTACACATACTGTAGATTCAGTTTTACTGGAACTGAAAAACCAACAGCAAATCCACAAGGAGATGTTCATGATAATGTTTGTTGTGAATGGAATGTTATTGGATTCATACTTTAGATGCTTAAAAGGGTTTTGGATTGAATGCTAAATTTGATTTGCACCCCTTTTTGAAGTAAAAAAGTTTTATAGTACAGCTGTTATTTTTTGTGTCTATTACCCCTTTTTAATGGATTTTAATTTAGTTCTTGTTTTATATCATTTTTTATTTAAAGAAAGAAAAAGTATTTTTCATGGATAATGATTATTTATAGACCATTAATAGTAGACATTATTATAGCCTATTACGTATGAGAGTGTAATAATGTTCTTGTCTCACACTTTCCTTCCCTGATTCCCTCTATAATAATTAATGAAAATTGTTCTTGTAATTGATGTTTTTAAGGTTTTAAAAAATATATTTTTAGCATTAGTACTTTAAACATTTGTAATTTCAGTGATATCAATATATTGGATGTTATGGATCAGAATGTGTTAGAGCATAGAAATCACATCATATAGTATTGTTTTGCAGGTCTGAGTAATTAAACTGCACATGTTCAGATGTATGTGTTTATTGATTAAACTATAAAAATATGATCCAACTTTTGTCCGTTACTCTTGATAAAGCTTGTGATTAGTGTGCAATGTTGAGTCATGTTTGCCGATGTTGCTGCTAATTTTAAGTTTTACTAATAAATGCGTTTCATTGCATCTTAAGGTTGGTAAGAGCTTTTTTCCCCAGATTGTGAACTAAGGAATCTGATGCATGTTATTTTTCACAAAATTTGCCTGTGTGCTCCAAGCATATCTTTTTTGAGTTACCTTCATTGTTTTGGCCACTGTGTTTACTCACAACAAAACAACTGTTGGTTAAACTTTTAAAATTAAAAAAACCTGAAGAAAAACAGATTGCAAAGGAGTGTTCATGACCTTTTTAAGGCTGTGGTTGGTGGAGCCCTGCAGATCTCCTGCAATCAAAAATTGGAGATTTTTCTGACCAAATAGTTTACAGTTGCCTCACAGTCACCACCTCATCTGTGAAGCACTTGACTCTCTCTACTAGCAGTCACACGTCACTATTTTTTTCAGTCAGTTCACTGAAGTTTCGCTTGTGGAGGTCACGGCGGAACACATCACAGTCTGCCGTGTCCAAGATGTCTGCCAAACTGTATTGCACATGCATGAGTAATTGAGCATATGCAGAGAGTTTGGTGGTCATCTTGGACATGGTGAACTGTGCTATGTTCTACCATGACCTCCTCAAGCAAGACCGCGCATGAGACTGTGCTCATCTTGTTGTTTTTTTTCTCTGTTTTTCCTCTCACCCACCCAACCCTCCCTTTCAGCACCAAGCATCCCACATCTCCCAGAAACATTACAGTGTCACTGCAAGTGTCCTATCCCTAAGTGTCACAACCACAAATAATTGGTCTATTTTTCTGTTCTTTTTTTACTGACCCCCAGCTACTACCACTTTTGCATGGTTATTTTGTTTTTGTTTGTTTGTTTGTTTCTATGTATATTTTTCCCTCCTGCCCACCTGACTCTCCCTCTCTGGATCCACCACCTAACACTCCCCCAGAAACATAACAGCGGCACTGGGGGTTCAGAATCCCCCCCGAGTCATGATCATGAATATTTGGTCTTTTTTTTGTTAACCCTGTAAAAAGAAAACTGCCCATTGATGTATTTACTATCCTTTCACCAGACCTTCTCACTTAGCACCCATCACCCCCCCCCAGCCCTTATTTATCCAAATCCTCTCTGGACCACAGACACATCTTCACTCCTCAAAACCAGGCCTCAAACTAAAGAAACAGGTATTTTCAATGCATTTCAATGATGTTTTGAACTTAGTGGTACAACTTGGTCATTTTTGTATATTTTTGGCCCACATTTTCAACATGCCTTTTTTGGGACCCTGATTCATGAATAATTGCACAAATATTAGGCAAATCTGTCACAAAAGGTGATTTCACAGTCCCTACAAGAAATCATCTTTTTGGCAAGAGCTGAAATATTTCCCTGTCCTCATTCATGAGGTAGGGTCATAAGAAGGCTATGTTGAAAATTTAGTGTAAAAATATTTAAAAACAAAACTATGAGCCTACATTGAATTTTGCAAACACAGGCTCATAAATTTGGTAATTGTCAATATTTGTACCCTAATTTATAAAATAGCCATATCTTTACAGCACCTCATGAATGTGAGCTGTCACTTTTCAAATCCTAACTTGTTGTTTTACCTCCCAATAGGTGATTTTGCAGTCCCTGCATGAAATCACCTTTTAGACAGAAGCTGAAAATCTTCTTTGCTCTTGTTCATGTGGCAGGATCATGAGACGGCTATGTTATAAATGTGGTGTAAAAATATTTTTAAGAAAAAACAAAGTTATGTGGCTATGTTGAATTTTGCAAATGTAGCCTCATAAGTTTGGTAATATTCAATATTTTTACCCCACATTTTCAACATAGCCATTTTGTTATAGCACCTCAGGAATGTGGCAGCTGCTATTTTTCAACTCCTGCCCAAAATGTGTTTTTGCATCCCAAAAGGTGATTTGCCAGGAGTTGAACACTTTCTCTGCACTTCTTCATGAGGCAGGGTCATAACAAGGCTATGTTGAATATTTGGTGTAAAAATATTAAAAAACAACACATTTATTAGCCTACATTACAGTTTGAAAATGCAGACTTGTAACTTTGGTAATTTTCAATATTTTTACTCCAGATTCCTTGGCTGCAGCCCTATCTGCTCTGGTCAGAGTTTGTTTCCTTTGGTATTTATTTATTTATTTTTTATCTTGTTTATACCCATCAGCAAAGTGGCTCTCCTCTGTTTGCTGAATCCCCAATCCCATACTTCCTGTCTATGACTCTTACATCATGCCTCCAGAGGTTCCAAGGTACAGCTCCTACATATGTGGTAGGCTCTCACAGGGATTTGGACAGTGGCTCAAATCTAGTCTAACTAATTTGTGGGAGGTGGAGAGGCTAGCCAGGTTTGCAGACTCTGAGAGACACCAGCATCATGCTGCTCACTACCAGAACCTTCATCCTTAGTTTTTTCTCTGGATACCAGCATGCCAAGTGACATGGAGTGTACATGCACACAAAGCATACTCCTGTGCATCCAACATCCTCCGTATGGCCTGCCACTCTTCCTGCACCACCACCACCAGTGGTCACCCAGAGGGGAGCATTGCAATGAAGCTTGCAACTGTCCCTCTCCTGAAGAAGAGGGATTCTTGGATGATCAGTACTCCCCAACCACCAGCCCCTAACAGTGAAAAGGTTTGGTCTTGACCTGGGTCACAGACATCGCAAACAGCATCTTACTGTTGTACTGATACGCTGGCATCTTTGATAAACTACAATGCTACAAGCCAACCAACATGTCTGGCTGGTCAGCATCATCCAAAGGAGTGTTGTCAGTTTGCTGAAGGAGGGGGAGCACTTCATAAATGAGACCTTAAAAAGGAAGACCACTAAAGCTGATAGTCCATATCATGTTAGATGTTCCAGTTGATAAAATGTTCAAGGATGATCAACTAGACTGTAGATGCCTTCCATCTTAGAAGGGTAGGGGCGCCACTTGTCTCCATTTTTTAAACATAAGACTCTTCCTATGTAGCAAAGCAGCAAATAAACTAAATGTGAGGAAATATAGTATTGTCCTGATTGCATCTCACGCAACATGCATACTGCACATGGATAGTCCAATATATAGAAGTTTATTTGGAATGCAGTACAACTGATGAAGAATTTTATTCTTTTTCAGCTGACATTGGGTATCCCACTGGGCAGTGTGAGGACATTTCATGTAAGAGTCCCAACTTGGGAGGAGATGGGGAGTTCCCAGGCCTAGTGATCCAACATTCCAAATAAATGTATATATCTGTCTCACCACCCCACTGGGGGCATTTATCCAGAACTCAATAAGATAAAAAATAACTGATTCAGAGGAGAGTGGTGATGGCTATATAGGGCCTGTATAGCTGATCAGAGCTCTAGGAACCTCCAGAAATCAGTTTTAGGTGTGCAACTAGTCAGTCAACTGTTGGGCAGGCATAAGGGCAGCCTTCCCTTCTAAAAGAAGATCCCCAAGAAGACAGATACCCCAGACTTACTAGACACACCCAGAACAGGTCTTATCTCCAATTTGAATGGCAGGATTTTGTTAGAGGAATATCTGTTTAAAAGGCAGGTCTTGGAGACCCTGGGTCTTCAGCACCAATGGTAGGTATATCTCCCGTACTAGATGAGTGGTAGAAATTATGAGGTTGGCTCTGATGTCTGCTGGTTGTGGACACCAGATGGAGAGCTTAGATACAGACCGTGGCAGGAGGAGAAGTGGGAATGTGGGAGAATGACTGTTTGATGGCATACTGTACCTGAGATACATTGTGATAATCACCAAATCAAGGTAAACCCAATCCTCTTTTAATCCAATGAGCCTGCAGTTGTTTTCTGACTAAAAACAGGGGTTTGTCATCCAAACAGACTGAACCATAATACAATCAATACGTTTGAACAACTTATCCCTCAACCACATAGGTAAATTGTTAACACAATGCACAATCTTACTGTAGAAAGGATAAACATTTTAATAGCTGTAATTTTCCCCACTGAGGTAAGATGCATTTTAAACTGGTGGTAACAGTCTGCCATGAGTTCACCGAAAAATAATTAAGTACTTGTTTTTGAGCTAATATAATTTCCCTCATCTGGTTCAGCTTGTAAAAAATTAGTTTTTTTCTGGCAAAAAATGTCACGTATTTTACTGGGAGTTGAACTTGAAAGGATGTTTACAGATCTAGTAGTTCTTTCCTGTAGGCATAAAAGCATTTTTAGCAATCCTGTGTAGTTTCAGCAACTTCAAAATGTATTTAGAGTTTAATATTCTTAAAACTTTGTGCAACGTTACATCTTGCCAGCTGTATAACAACGTCTCTCTGGGCTGGATTTTTAAATGAACTGCTGCAGGCATGGTTGTAATCACCCATGCCTGTGGCAGCCTGAATGCACCTGACTATACTGCAGGCTATTTTCAATTATGTGGTATTCTTCTAACCAGAGTCCCATTTGCTGCAGTGTCCAGATGAGACTGAGAGCTGTGGCAGCAAATGTTGGCTATGGAGACATAGGAGCTACAGTAGACCACCTACTAGATGGTCTAACACTTACATAGATTATCACTTTTGGTTTTGGCTGACCATATGTAGCAAGGGGCCATCTGTGGGGATGCTTTGCACAATGCCAGCAGCCAGAGACAATTGTGCTGTCACCTACTGTTAGGTGAACAATCATGGGAGTAAGCTGCAGTTACATTAAGGTTACTGAGTAGCACTAACACTTGTCAGTACTGTAATAGGCAAAAATTATCATGGGTGGTGGAGTACCTACACATCCCCTCATATTTAAAAGCACTAGGTATGATCAGCATAAGGGTTGCTTAGTGTCACATGACAGGTAATGTATAGTTTGTATGTGACACGCGGCTGCTCCTACATGTTTCAAACATGGTCTGGAATATGTACACACAACATGATAAGACAGCACTGTTTTGCAACAGGTACCCCTTGGAGGGTGGCAGGGAATGCTATATATCTCAGGAGAACTGTTATGTGTCCCCCAGTGACATCCACTGTGTGAAATTCAGCTGGAATTAAGACTGCATCAAGGAGAGCTATGAACAGACAAAGATGTCCTCCCCAGCATTCAGCCTGGGTTACACTGCTTCATGTGGTAGGCAAGGACTGCTGTAGTGTCCACTTTAGCCCTCTCACAGTTAGTGCTATCACTATAGAATTAACACTTGGTCCTTCTTCCAATTATCTTCTGAGAGTTGGGTGTGACCAGCAGAAATCAGGTAGCTCTGCACAATTACGTTGGAGAGTCAGCTGGTGCACTTGTTGGTGTGTTTCTCTTTAAGTCAGGTGTGGAGATATTGGCAGTGGGCTTGCACATCCACCACTGGCAACTGTAGCAAATGGGGGAATCAGGTGCTGAAGATGGTGTTACAGTGTGCTAGGCATGATGGTACAGGGTGCATTTGTGAAACAATAAGAGTCATCATTGACAAGCTTCCTGCAAACTTTGTAAATAGGGATTGTTGCATCTCACTTCTGTGTCCACAGTTCCCTGACTTTGTAATTTAGAACCAATGCAGGCAGGCCACAAGGCTTTGAAAATCCAGCCCTCTATCTTTAGAAATACAAGAGTTATTATAATAGGGAAACTCATTTGTAAATTAACTGTATCTAGCTGCATTTGCGTGGTATCCTCATTATTTTTCTTGTTATCAGTAGAATGTAAAGATTGTTTCACATTTTTCATATTATTTCTTAAAGGGATACAAAATGCCTTGGTTAAGAAAAGACATCTATCAAATGAGTAAGAATATAATGCAATGTGATTGAGTGTCTCATGTGTGGGTGCCCTGGAAATGGGCTTCTTTGCAAAGGACTTTTTAATTTTAATATATTATTGATCACCCTGAATCAATTATATGCTAACATGTCCTAACAGACCATTCCTTCGGTTGCAAGAGTAGACTCACTTATAATCTTAGTGTATCAAAATACTCTTAGAATGTATGTGAGACCATTCTTACAACCATAAGAGTGGCCCTGAAGGCATATTAACATATAATACAAAAATTGTTTTAATTATCATTTTCCACTCATAAGCTAGTGCCAGTGAAGATTACAGATCAAATGCAAATATATTTTGAAAATCTGCTCCTTTTCACGACACAAGGACAACCAGGTCTTGTATATTACACATAAACTTCAGAAATTACAATTTCGTATGTATAAATGTTATTATATTGCCTCTCTAATTTGATGGCTTCAAAGAAAGACCCTCAGACTTTTGCAGACCAGCTGGTGGAATCTTGGGTGGGTGGTGATGTTATTTAAGCAAGAAAGACAGTTTTTCTCAAGGTCATGGCAGCTTAGTATACACACAGTATATCAGATTAAGAAATGGCAAAAATATGTTTTCACTTCAAATAGTATTAAATATACAATTTAGATATCAAGGAACTTTCACTGGTTAATCAGCAAAACTTTAGGGGACATTAAACAGGAAAAGGGATGCACAAATATTATAAGGTCATTACATTTTTTCCCCATTTTTCTGCCTGACTAATCTAATTACAGTTCTATTTGAGTCATCCCATTTGCTGAGGTTCTACCACACTCTTAATTTTTGTTAATTTTCTCTGTAATGGGTCTCCTCCAAAGTACTTGTACTGCTGCCCTTGTAACTCTTCAAAAATATTTACTTATGTCCTGCACCTCTTCTTAATTTGTCATTTTTCCCAGATCCTCTGATTATATTAGACCTTTATTTATCTTTCCCAAAATATGCACCTTTAACTACACCCCTTGACTCTCAAAATGTGCACTTTTACACTTTCACCCATCCAAATATGAATCCTATCTTCAGCACCCCCTCTCAAAATTAGTTCTTTAGCTCACATCACCATATATGTATGCATTTATCCCTGCACTCCTCCTAAATGTACACCACTTGCACTTGTCTCCAAATTTGTGCTAACACCCCTCCCCAAATTTGCACTTATATCCCTGCAACCCTTCCAAAATTTGAACTTGCACTCCCACAATTTGCACTTGTACACCTGCATCTATCCTGAAATTTGCAATTATACAACTGCATCACTCCCCAAAATAGCACTTGCCCCCAGAATCCCTCCCCAAATTTGTACTTGTCCCCTTACACCCCTCCCAAAATTTGCAATTGTACCTCCTGCATCCCTCATAAAATGTATAATTGTATCTCTGTATATCTCCAAAAATTTGAACTTGTACCTTACACCCCTCCCAGTATGTGTACTACCACCCCTGTACACCTCTCAGTATCTACCCGCCTCAGGAAATTTGCACATGTGCTCTTGCAATCTTCCCAAAATTTGTACTTGGATGCCTGCACACCTCTCAAAATATGTACTTGTACCCCTGCACCCCTCCTAAAAGTTGTTCTTGTACCTTTGCACCCCTCGCTTAATTAGTACGTGTACCTCCAGCATCAATCTCAAAACGTATACTTATACCCCAACATCTCTTCCAAAATTTGTGTTTGTACCCCTGCACTCCTCCCAAAATGTGTACATGTAGTCCTGTAGAGGTACACATTATAGGAGTGGTATAGTTGTAAGTATACATTTCCGGATGTGTGTGGAGAATGGGTATTGGTTATAAGAGTTCTGATAGGCAGAGTTAGAAACTTGGGAGAGGTGCGTGGGCATGATTTGGAACAATTTGCAAGGGGGCAGGGTAGAGATGTACATTTTTTGGGAGAGGTACTACAGAAGTATGTTTTTTGTGAGTGATGTGGAACCTCAGCAAAAGGAGTGACTCTGAAAATAATAAATAAGGAGGGAGTTGTGGTGCATTCAGGGCTGGAAATCGAACACAGAAAATGAAATTTTACATTTTAAGATTATGTGTTTTTTGGGGTGGAGGTTGGGGGCTTGATACAGTGCTCAAACGATTGGTGGTGAACCTAGGGATTCTTCTAGATATTTACCATTTTGTTCCACTGGCATACAATAAGTCCAATAATAAAAGCCTGATCAGAAAATTGATAGCAGAGACTAATTTTTGCCCTTTCACAATTTGATGTACTGAGTGTACTAAGCTGGAAGGACTTGGAGGAAAATTATGTTATTGTTGCTTTAATGACATCAGCACTTAGCCAAGATTCCACTGGCTGGTTGAAACAGTCTGAGGGATTTTTGTAAAACCACCAAATAAGAGAGGCAAACAAAATAGCATTTACACATGTGTAATTCCAATTTCTGAACTTTACTTATAACACATGAGGCCCAGTTGTCCTCATGGTGGGCAAATACTACATTTTTAAAGCATTGCATTTGATCCTTATTGAATGTAAAAATGACTTAGAGTGATAGTATAGTAAATATACAGTAATTAGTGCTATGTACAGTAGCTAGTTAGTACCCTCTTATAACACACTGCAAATATAGCCCACATAATACAAATGCAGCTCACTGGGTCCTTTCTCCACCTGCAGCCTTCTTTCTGTTTCTTTCAATCACAACCACCACCACCAGCATTCTTTCTCACCAGCCTCACTGGATACCATAAGTAGTAAAGCAGACAGAGAGTGCTTTTACTCTGGTACATGTTTGTCCCCCTCTTAAATTAATTATGACAGAATTAGCTGTTTGAAGCAACCACAGTATGTGTGTATTTATAAAACTGGTTGGAAAACTCCAGTCATTTGATTGACTGAGAACTGTCACAAGGTATCTAGTTATTTCAGCACACCTGGACAGCTTGGCTCTTGCAGTGGACTATTCATTCATGTTAACAATTTAGATAGCAAGAGTGTACCCTTGAGTATGCACTCTTTAACAAAGACATACTGAAAATGATTTTATAAGTGTAGTATGATGTGCTTCATCATGCAGAAATATATAGACTTCTTGGGTAGTTGAAGGCATTAAGAATCATCACACACACATCCAAATACAGCTGGGCAGAATTTGTGAATTCTGAGTTTGTGGACATTTCATGAGATTTCACAAATTTCATGGAATTTTCCTAAATTACAACTTTAGCAAAATTCAAATCTTCAAAATGTGTTTGGTGAACTTTTGCCCTATTCTGCAAACTTTTCTGACAGAATTAAGCAATAATGCATGACAGGGTGTGTGTTGTGCTGGGATAACGTCACGCCTGGGGTGATTAGGCATGAGGCCGCAGGCTGAGTGCGACTAATCACCCCAGAAGTGCCATTATCCCAGCACAACACACACCCTGGAGTGCATTATTGCTATTATGCAATGGCTCGTTTGTATCTGGGGGGAAAAAACATAAAAAATGTATTTTTTGACAATTTTTCAGTTTATTTATGACAGTGGATGAGTATAAAGGAAAAAAATAGTTCTATTTTGGCCAGTAGGTGGTGCTGTTGGTAAATGAGTGGCTTTGTCTGTTCAAATGGATGCCCACACACACACACTTTTCTCATCATATTGCAGGTCTCCTCACAACTTTCATTTTTTGTTTGTGACATCCTCTCACTGACTTCTCAGGTTTTATTTAGTTTTTTTAACAGAAAGTACATTAATTTAAACAGTGCCTGTAGTACAGCTGGCAATGAGGAGCATCGTATTGAACTGTACTCGTGCTTTGAAGATCGCGGTTTCAATGAGGAAGTGAAACCGGCCATCGCGTGAAGTCTCTCGCAGGTCCGGGAAGCTGTATGTCTGTTTTTCCTTTTATTATCCTGTATCCTGGTTACCGGGGAATGTGGCGAAGCCAAACATGTAATGACTGAAGCGGGAGATCAGTAAGTGGTGCATGTTCTGGGGGAGCTTTTATGCAAGGTTTGTGGTTTCATTTTGGAGAATTGTCCTGTTGTGTGAGTCTCCTATAAACTGACATTTGGACAGAGTGTCACGTTGGGGAGGGGCAGATATTGGGAAGGCTGCAATAAGAAAACTGTTAAAGGGGAGACTGAAAGCAGTTTGCGAGGGGGAATCAGTGAGTTGGGCTGCTGAGCAGGGAGTGATCTCATTACCATTTGATGTGCCATCTGTGTGTTGGGACTAGATCCATGATGTTGTACTGGGATAACATCACGGGTCCAGTCCCAGACTGACCTATCAGAGGCAAGCATTTTTTCTTGCCATTGTGTAATTGTGGAATAATACACATGAACTACAGAACGGCAGTTCTGAGGAATTTCTTCTTGCAGTTTAAGACATCAATCTGCAATATATGTTCTCATTCCACAGTTCAGTGATCAATTCTGTGGAATTTCCTTCTGCCGTATAAAACATTAATCTGCAATTCATACATTCATTATAGAGTTCAGTGACTCACTGAACTGCAGAATGAATATGTGACCTGTAGATTCATGTACTGTATTAAACTGCAGAAAGAAATTCTACAGAAGTGATTACTGACAGTGATCAGTTCTGTAGAATTTCTTTCTAAAGCGAAATGCATTAATTCACAACTCATGCATTCATTCTGCTGTTCTAAATCAGAATATCTAAGAAAGTTGCCAAAATGCATTCTGAAATTTCGAAGTGAAATTCTGACTTTTGCACTAACTGTGCTGGTCAACTTTTATTTTCTCACAGCACAGCACCCAGTGCTTCTGTATATTGTACTTCAGTAGAGCTGCACGTCCCATTAATTGCTGATTATAAAAGGGTCTTATAAATGCTACAATCTGATTGGATGTTCTAAGACCCTTATAATAATCTATGTTAAACCCTCATGTACAGCATGACCACCATGGATCATGAATTCTTCCTGTCAACATTCTGTCCTCTAGCATAATGACTGAAATGCTGCATTCTGATTCTGAACCAGCATTCTTAAACAGTTGGAGTCTAAATTATTTCATTAAAAATATCCCTCACAATGAGTAAAACATTCAAAAGGTATATTTCTAACACTTTTTTTTGTACTACTTTTATTATAATAGCAATAAGGCACACCCATGAGTTAGACTACAAGTCAATCACCCCTAGGGGCAATATGGCACTATGGCACTCAGCTGTTCCTTGTGCAGCATTATACCCCTAGGGGGTGATTAGCAAACAGTTACTCTAACCACTAATCATGCCTTATTTATTAAAAGTAAATTACTTTATCTGCATTTATAACCTACCCAACCACCACCCTAAAATGTTATGTTTGCTTTTGGAATAGTAACAGTCATTATTTTCACCCTGTGCTCTGCAATACACACATGGCATGATCATATCTCATGATATATCACACTCTGCCATACCTTATTGCTTAAATATCAAATGAGTAACAGAACATTCTACAACATGATTGAAGTCATCTGATCACATTATCATAATACACTGAGTGATAAACACACATTTGAGAGCTCCTTTTTTATGTCCCAGTCCTGTTTCACTTTTTTAAATGAAGTAGCTTACTGCCTGAAAGTAACATTAACAGTAAAAAGCAGTAAGCTAGCGTTTAAGGGAGAAGTGGCTTGCTCGTTCATGGACTTACAACAGCTTCCCCGTAGCTTTTTTTTTCGATTTCTAGAGCTACAGTATGTCACTTTATGCAATTGTTTCACAGGTGCCACAGGTCATTACTCAATTACTTCCAGTGGGACACTCCTTTATCTCCCTTAGTAAAACCAGAAATAACCAATATTTAGTGTCACATCTATTTAGAGCTGTAGAAGACTCACAGACATTAGAAAGTGCTCCTGTCAGACTTTCATGGATTCAGGAATTGGGAGATGATATTTCAGAGGTGGACTGGGGGCAAGCTGTTGAGAAGTCCATAAAAGGACAAGTTCCCACCTCTGGCTTGAATTCATGTAGAAGAATCTTCTCAGGTTTTTCCAGCACCCCTGGTACATCCCATTATAACCTTGCCAACAAAAACACTTGCTGGAGGAATTATGGAACTCTGAGAGTAGGGCATATTTATATATTTTGAAGCTGTCCTCTAAGCCTCTACTCGGTTCTTGACCGAATGATTCGGTTTTCTAGGTCCAGATTCAGTCCTAATGTTTTCACCATTGCAAATTCGGTTTTTATGGTCGGTCAAGCAGCACCTGTGAGATTCCCCACTAACTGTTTCATTTTTGTAAGCAAGTGTCTGACATTTCAGTGTGCTTGCTTGCAGTGCATGCTAATCAGGAAGTGCCTTCAAGAGCAGGGCACTTAAAGAGCCAAATGTGCCCCTGTCTGTTGTCACCTCTAACTTCACACCAGCAAATTGGAAGGCTGTTCCTGGGAAGGGTAAACAATATCACCTTAATTTTTCTGAAACCCTTAGACATTCAGACAGGCACCACATTAAGGTAGCCTCTTGTCCAGTGTGTTTCAGAAACTACCTGCTAATCCAGTTTTATTCAGAGGTAGTACTTTTTCAGTCATTTTGAATGGTCACATACTTTTTTTTTTATTTTAGTTGTTTAACCAGGTATAGTACACTAAGCTAAAAGCTTTTTTACAGGAGCGACCTGGGAGCACAAGTGACTTGCTTAGGGTCACACAGTATGCAAGTGGAAGCTGTGGGATTCAAACCCAGATCTGGTCTGCTGGATGTCACCAGATTTGCAGCTCAGAGCCTTAGACCACTGTGCTATACTGCCTCACTGCCTCACTTACATATTTGTAAAACAGATTCTGTTAAATCCTTCACCATTTTACTTGCATGTTCATATTACAAACAAATGCTGATGTCATGTAAACCTTTGTTTGTATACCAGTAAATCTGAGAGGTGTAAAGTAGGGCTAGTAAGACCATTAGCAGCAAATCAACCTAATCCTTTCTAGGCTGCATTGTGAGTATGGTCTTTGACTGTTGTGATAAGGAATACTTTTATACATTTAAATGTTCACCATTTTTTCTTTTAGGGTCTGTCCTATATTTTAATATTTGTTACCCCATTTGTTGTTAAATTAATAATCTAATATTTTATTTCATTTCTAGCAGTACTACACCTCTCTTTCCTCAATAGTTATTGCTGTCAATTTTCATACTACCTGGATATTCCAGGAAGACCATTCCAGGCATTTCAGATGAACAGCACAGAATAGTGTAGCTAATGTCATGCTAAGCCACAGAAATGAGAAAAGGAAGAGAGAGAGAGAGAGAGAGAGAGAGAGCAGTAGCTGGTGAGGAGAAAAGAACACAATCTAGATTTGATGGCACTGCAAATTTAGGTAATTTATCAAACATTATTATTTTTTTTTTACCAGAAGAGACACACTAAGCTTAAGCTTGTTTACAGGTGCAAACTGGAAGCACAAGGGAGTGAAATGATTTGTGAAGGGTCACACAGTATGCAAGTGTGGGCTGTGAGATTCAAACCCTGGTCTCCAGAATTGCAGCTCAGAGCCTTAAACCACTGCGCTATACTGCCTCCACACCACATATTATATATCATGCTATCTGGTATGTATGACTGATATGGAAATAAAATAGGGTTTTTAACAGCATAGAATAGTTCCTACCACTTTTAAAAACTTCTGTGACATTACAAATAGCTTTAGAGTAGGAGCAATGGGAAGGACAGTAGCACATCTTAAAATGGCAGATGATATTTGTAATTACAGCTTGTCCACCATTACTGGTGTAGTTTATTTATTTATTGAAAGAGTTTTACCAGAAAAGGCCACCTGTTCCAAAATAGCCGGTTGTCAGAGGTGTCCTTGTAGTCACTCGATGTGTCAGCTAAGCTGTGTACACAGTCTCCTGAACCCCATCTCTAACCCCACCAAATGTTAACACACACTGAAATTTAAAATACTTAAATCTAAATCAAACAATGCAATATCAGCAGCAATTCTAAATAAATCAAGCGAATCAGAGTCCAAGCAATGCCATCATAAGTCATAAAAGGGGCGGAGTTAGGGGTGGAGTTTGGGGGTGTGGTTTAGTATTCGGTTTTCATCTCATCCAAAGGTGGCAACCCTACTGTCCTCATGTAACAATCTTTCTGCAGGAGATGGATAAGGCAATGGGGGAGGTCTTGCTACAACCTCAAGGAACTAAACATCTACTTACTGGAAGAGAGAACGGAGAAAGAGAATATGATAAAGACTTTCAAATACCTTAGAGGAATAAACAGGGTACTGGACAGGAGCATATTTCAGAGAAGAGAGTGCACAAGGAAAAGGGGACATAACATGAGACTGGAGGGAGGGAGGAAGGCTTAGGGGGAATGCTAGGAAGTATTTTTTCACAGAGATTGTGGTGGATCCACGGAACAGCCTACCAGTGAAGGTGGTGGAAGTGAAAACAGTACAGAGATTCAAGAGTGCATGGGATAAGCATAAAGGCACCCTGCTATACAGCAAAGCTGGGGAAAGACAGTCCAGATAACAGTATGGATTGTCAAACCGAGTAGGGAAATGGGCAGACTAGGTGGGCTGTATGGTCCTTATCTGCTGACAGATTCTATGTTTCTATGTAAACTGTAAATTTGAATGTGGGACTCTGTTTTGTTTCTGCAGTACCCCAGGGTTTGCAGGATGGGGGAGAGTTAAGTACCTGTTAGAGATACTGATAGCAGCAGGAGGAAAGAATCTTATAAAAGTATGGCCTATGCCACAAATTCCAATGGTGGAAGAATGGAGAACAATTGCAAACCAGATCAACAAACTTGAAAAACTAACTTTCATCCGAAATAACCTGGAATAACAGTTCTAGTCTATTTAGTTATTTATTTAGTTTTTGCTTCATGGGCAGGGTGCACTAGACAAGTAATTGCCTATTTGCAGATATGACCCTGGAGAATACACAGGTAAAAACAATCATCTACATAATACAAGTAAGAGCCAAGGGACCTGGCAAGCAGTGTGGCAAAAAAAAAAAAAAAAAAAGAAGAGAGCATATTATAGTTATGAATAACGAGCGCTCTCAGCAAACATCAAATATTAATACAGTACTAATTTCTTGAGTTTTGAATATGCCCTGGCTAAAGAATGGGGTCCATTCTTGCCACGGTATTAGAAATCCCTAAACATTTGGAGACACTAACACCGAGAGAGCCCAATATAGATAACATGCCAGACTGGGTGGTCAGGAGGAAGACATGCCTCAAATGTAACAACAAAAATTAACATACAAAAGAAGTTTAACCAGCTATATAGTAGATTGTAGCAAGAAGAATATATGAGATGGGAATAACAATCATTACGTGAGGTAGCACAAGGAACACATTCTTGAATGTAGCGTTAGAGGGATGCCTGGATGCTAACCTAAGCAGGAACAAGTGGATGATCCCATTAAGTATATATGGGTGGGGAGCTCCTTTGAAAAGTCCTAGACTGAGAAGGCTATGGATGTCAAGTGAAGGAAGTTACAGAAAGTTGTGGGTGAAGACAGTGAAGGCCTGCTCCCCCATCTTGGTGAAGCATTTTGGAATGTAAAAGAGAGAGATGCTTTGGCAGATCTGAGTAAGTAGGATTGGCAGGGTGCATAGGGGAGAGTTATGGGAAGGAGAGGGGATGAAGATCATAAAACTGTATCAATAGAAACATAGAAACATAGACTTTGATGGCAGATAAGGACCACTTGGCCCATCTAGTCTGCCCATTTCCATACCTACAGGATAGGCCACAGATCCTAGTTAACCAACAGCCTATTTCTTCCTACCCCTCACAAGAATTGCCTTATGTCTGTCCCATGCATTCTTGAATTCTCCCACAGTTTTAGACCCCATAACCTCCTCAGAAAGGCTGTTCCATGCATCCACTACCCTCTCTGTGAAATAATACTTCTCACATTGCCCCTGAACCACCCCTCCTCTATCTTTAAATTGTGTCCCCTTGTTCTTGCACGTCTCTTTTTCTGAAAGATGCTACCATCTTGGACTTTGTTGATTCCACTGAGGTACTTAAAAGTTTCTATCATGTCCCCCCTCTCCCTTCTCTTCAAGGGTATACATGTTAAGCTCCTTTAGTCTCTCCTCATACGGCTTCTCTTGCAGACCCTGCACCACTTTAGTTGCCCTCCTCTGGACTGCTTCTATCCTGTCTATGTCCTTGCAGAGATGGGGTCTCCAGAACTGGACGCAGCACTCCAGATGGAGTCTCACCAACTGTCTGTACAGAGGGATAACAACTTCCTGTTTTCTGCTGCTGATGCCTCTCCCTATGCATCCCAGTATACCCCCAGCCTTCCCTACTGCCTTCTCACATTGCTTGCTAACCTTAAGGTCATCTGATATGATTACCCCCAGGTCCCTTTCCTTTTTGTTGTTGTTACTACCCCCATTGTGTATTCTTCCCTGGGTTCTTGTTTCCCAGGTGCATTATTTGCACTTCTTTGCATTGAATCCTAGCTACCATACTTCTGACCATTCCTCCAACCTTGCCAAGTTCCTTCTCATCCTTTCCAGCCTCCTTGTGTATCAACCCTGTTGCAGATCTTTGTGTCATCTGCAAAGAGGCATACTTTTCCTTCCAGTCCGTCTGCAATGTCACTTATGAAGACATTAAAAAGGACTGGACCCAATACTGAACCCTGAGGTACCCCAATAGTAACCCCTCTTTCTTCAGAGTGGACTTCATTTACAATTAACTTCTGTGTCCTGTTGTCCAGCCAATGTTTTACCCAGGCTACCACCCTGGGACCCACTCCCAGGCTGGTTAATTTGAGTATTAATCTTTTGTGTGGGACTGTGTCAAATGCCTTGCTAATGTCTAGGTACGCCATGTCCACAGTCCCTCCCTGGTCTACTACTTTGGTCACCCAGTCAAAGAAATCTATTAGATACGCCTGACATGACCTTTCCCTGTGAACCCATGCTGCCTTGGGTCCTGTGCCCCACTGACCTCTAGGTACTCAACTATTCTTTCCTTCAGAAGTGACTCCATCACTTTCCCTACCACAGAGGTCAAACTGACAGATCTGTAGTTTCCTGCCTCTGTCTTGGTCCCACTTTTGTGAAGGGGAATCACATCCGCCTTTCTCCAGTCCTCAGGTACCACACCATCCTCCCATGATTTATTAAAAAGAGTAGCCAGTGCTTTCACTAGTTCCACCCTTAATTCTTTTAGAATTCTGGGATGAATTCCATCAGGCCCCATCGCTTTGTCCACCTTCAGTTTTAAGAGTTCTTGCAGAACCTTTTCTTCTGTGAAAGGACTGAGATCGACCCCCCTATCAAGAGTGCTTCTGTTAATTGGATTAGGCACTTCCCCTTCCTCTTTTGTGAATACTGAGCAGAAATATTCGTTCAGTATCCCTGCTTTTTCACTGTCCCCTTCTGCCCACCCACCATTCATTCTATTCAGCCTCACTATCCCTCCCTTTGTCTTTCTACACTCGCTGATGTACCTATAAAAGGTTTTATCCCCCTTCTTAACCGAGTTGGCTATCTTTTCCTCAGTTTGGGCCTATGCTGTTTTGACTTCCCTCCCTGCTTCCGTCTGCCTTAACTGGTACAGCTTTCTTTCCTGATCCTTCTGTGTTTCCTTATACTTCCAGAATACTATCTTTTTCTTCCTGACTTTCACAGTGACCTCTTTTGAGAACCATAGTGGCTTTTTTTTTCGTTTTGATTTGTTTATTTGCTCACACAAAGGCTTGTTGCCTCTGTGATGGCAGTTTTGATGCTTCCCCATTGTTGCTCCACACCTCCTTCTAGCCTGTTTGCTAGTGGTTTTCTGAGGCACTTTCCCATCTTGCCAATGAAACACTCTAGGGTGTAGGACTGGGATGCAGCAGCTGAGAGCAAACTCAGGGAGGCATACAGAGAACAATGATGTGTAAGGTGCAGGGAAGACAAGGAAAAGTGACACATATTATTGTAGGTTACCTCCCACTTGTTAAGGGCAGCTTTGGGGGTGTGATGAAAAAATCAGGTGGTCATTCTGAAGGTAAGGAGGAGAACTCCCTGGGAGATGGCAAACCTAGCATTGGGTAATGGGGAACAGTTACCATGGTATTCAAGCCCATGCCTAGAGTTTACTGCCTTACTATTCTGGGACATGTGGAAGGAGAAATCCAGGACTGGATCAAGGATGATACTTAGATATTTAAAATCCACAAAAGAGAAGAAGTGGTATCCATTCTGTTGTCAGTGGTACACTTGATGTCATTCATTAGTCAAATGAGCATGGTGTAGGTGCTGCTTTCCTTCTTAAATCCATGCTGATTAGTCTAGAGACAGTTATAGGTCAAAAGAAATTCAGTCAACTATAAAGCCACAATCTTTTCGAGCAGCTTCCTGAAAATTGGAAGTAGCACAATACTGTAGGTCTGTAATTGTTTAATCACTTGAGGTCATCCTTTTTGAGGAACAGAATGATCAGATGATTAAAGGACTAGAATGGCAAGCTGTGATCACTGTTATGGCAGAGAATGAGTTTCTAGATCTTGAATGAGATTTGGTGAAAGATGGCAGCCACTCTGGGCTAGCCATCAGTAGTAGCAGCAGCAGCAGCAGCACCATAGCTTTTAATTCACATAAATTTGTTCTCATTATGTTTTTGTTTTGTTAAATATTTTAGTTTTATTGCAAAGTTTGCTAAGTTTTTGCTGGCAGCTAGTCTATTCTGATATTTAGCCAGGGCTTGAAGTGAGTCAATCAGAATAGGCACAGCATCTTCGGGGTTACTCAGTGGTTGGAAACTTACCTCTGGTGTATTCATCAAGTGGAGTTGCTTTTCTTTATAGACCCTGTAGGGCCTCTGTTTATCACTGGCATTGTAGATTTATAATGCTAGCGTTTGATAACATCAATCACGACTAGCCCTAGCTACCAGTATTTCCTGGAGTCAAGCTGGAATTCTGAGGGTTGGTGTAGTCCCTGGTTCTTGAGAGCATTTTTAGTTCCTGGAAGGGAGATCTTTTGCTTAAAGGGAAGTACTGAATGAGCGTTGCCCTTCCAGAACATCTAGCATGGATTCCTGACAGCTGGACTTCTGGCCAGAAGATCATCAGTGCCTCATATCAGGGACTGTACACAGTGGTATTTTCCCATGATTTCATCAGAGTGTAGCCAGTTTTGTAAACTGTGAGGTAGGAGGGAGCTTTAGAGGGAGTCTGCCCTAGTTTTGTTTCGGGGCGACCACTGTACATTGGGTCCATGACAGGAGGTGCTGGTTCAGATCTGACGGACGGTGGATGTGGCATATCAGCATTTCTAGATTTTCTTGGGAAGGGGGGATCTGCTGGTGAGCAGACTGTTAGCTAGGTACCATAGTGGTGGGTCTATCTAGGCAGTGCGATTGCCTCCTGGGGTGAGCATAGGGTGGGCCTCTCTCATTGCTCCTGACTAGTATTCCTGCCTGCCTTCACTGGGTAAATTTACACTGTTTGGACTGTTGGAGTGAGGATTTACTGGGAAACAGCTGTGGGGAGAAGAAGATCACTCTATTCCAGGAGGGGACTTACTGAAAAGACTTGATCAGAACCTACTACTGGTTAGACTGGTTAGATCATTTCTTTTTAAGGTTTTATCTGACTTTAAATTGCTCAGGCAGTGAAAGTGATGTAAGCTGCTTCCAACTTTGCAAATAAATTCTGTGTACTCATTCCAAGGACAAGGTGAGAGCTGACTTGGTCTGAGGTATTTACTTGACTTTGCCCTGAGGAGGTGAGAGCTCCGATGGATGCTATTACTACTTGGCTTGAAGAGATTTAAGTGGATGTCTCCTGCTTTTTATAATACACAGACATTGCCATAAGATTTTTATTTAATTTACACTTACTGGTTTTTGTATTGTGTGTTGTTATTTTTTTGGAAAGGGGGTTTTGTTCAGGGAGGGTTAAGTTATCGTGAGTATGGTTGTGGGTTATGACTGGATGTGGGTGTATGTGTTAAATTGAATGACTGTCGTGGGATTGGGGATGTGAGTGGAGAGTTGGCTTGGGTAGGTTTATTGGTTTGTGGACATTTTACATTTGATGTATATGTTTGAAGTGTGAAAACATTTGAGTGGTTTTGAAGACTGTGGTGTATGTTGTTTGTCTGGTAGGATGTGCTGGGTAGGTGTGAAGACAGTCAGGCACTATTCCCCTACCAGGCTCAGGAACCTCCACACTATTGATTGTCCCCTGCTGTCCCTGGAAGCATATAGGGTATGTTGGGCCCTGGGGATAGCTAGGAGGAAGGGGGGGCTGGGCCTGGGGAGGGGATTGGAAACGAGCAGATGCATTGGGGTGATGTGAACAAGGAGATGCCCTGGGCTGGAATGGGTCCAGAAGAGGGGTCCTCCCTGTCTTGTTCCCAAACCCAAGGGTTCTGCTTTGTGCAAGCAAGTAGTAGTAGTAAAAAACTTTATTTTTATACAGGAAAGTTGTTGACAATTTTACATGATTAGGACGTAGTCCTATTTGCAAGATGCTCCTATTGTATAAAATTAAGCAATTGAATGCAGGTATAATTATAACAGAAAACAACAAAGTAGACTAGACAATCCATTCATTTGACAATACAAATAAATTAGTACAAAAATCATATCACAATACCCGTAATCGTCTATTAACGAGGATACATATATTGCACTTCAATATTCTAGATATATTTTGTGTTTTCTAATTTCGAGCAATAACATTCACACCTAGTTCTTAATTCTAACTTTAGACTTGCTGAGAAAGATTTCACATCATTCAAATTGTTTATTTATTACTGATTTTAACATGTTCCATATTCTGTCTACAATCACTTGGAAATGCAGATTACTATATGTATTTTTGAGTTTGGGAAAAACAAAATGTCTTAAATTTATATTTTGCAAATTATGAACATGCGTTTTCACTTCCAATTTATCACTTAGATACTCTGGCTGTTTCTGATTTAGCACTCTATAAATCTGCGTTGCCCATGCAATCTGCCTTTTAGCTTCCTGCGAGAGCCAACCTAGTTCCTCTAGTAGATCACAATGCTGAACTTTATAATCATTTCTCATTATAAATCTACCCATTCTATTATATATTATATCAATTGTTTGTAAAAGGCCTTTTGATGTCAGGCCTTATACATGGTTGCCATATTCTAGTACTGGTAAAAGAAGTTGATTTATTACAGTTTCCCTTATTGTTTTATTCATACAAAAACTAGTCCGTCTAAACACTCCTAACCTTTTATTTACCTTTGATACTGTATCTAATATGTGTTTATCAAATTTTAAGGCATCATCAATCCATACCCCCAAGTATCTATATTCCGATACCTGTTCTAATACTTCATTTTGTAATGTTTTTATAGTTACTATTTCTTTACTTTTGTTCAACATTCGATGAGTTTTACAAAAAAACATAAGTTTTTTTTTTTTTTTTACTATTAACTACTAATCCTGATTCAGTCAACCATGTACATAGTCTGGTAAAATCTGCCTGTAATTTAATTTCCAATTCTCCAGGTGTACTTCCACTCGCAATCAGCAGAGTATCATCTGCATAAAGACTTATATTTGAACATTTTATTATGTCTACTAATTTATTTATATAAATCAGGAACAATGTTGGCCCCAAAATGGAGCCTTGTGGGACTCCTCTCTGTACAGGTATTTTACCAGATAACACCCCATTTATGCTTACTTGCTGTGTTCTATTTTTTAGATAGGATATAAACCAATTGTATGATTCCTTAGTTAAACCAATCTCTGCAAGCCGTTCCCCCAAAAGCCTATGAGACACTGTATCAAAAGGCCTTCCTTAGTTGCCCATCCTACTCGTACAGTGTTATTCAATGCCAGGTCCATTAAGAACAAGACCGCTTTAATAGCAGATCTTGTTGGATCAGCAGACCTGGCTTGCATCACTGAGAGCTGGCTGGATGAAAATGCTGGTCCAGTATTGGCCTTAGCGATTTCGGATGGGTACTCGGTGATACACCACCTGAGGATGGATCATGGGAGTGTAGCCATCTGTTTTAGGTCAGAACTGGAACTTACAGAAGTTCCAGTAGGAATCATCAACACCTCTGAATGTATCGTGGGTGTGGGTGTCGGGTGCAGGATACTTCTCATCTGCCATCCACCAGGAGATGGGAAAGCTTTCCCGCTGGAAGTCACGGACTTCATCATCGATGTGGTATTGGGATCCTCCAGATGGTTGATTCTGGGGATATCAGTGCATGTGTTGATGATGAACTCTCACAGTTTGGTGAGGACTTCCTCCAACTAATGTGTTAGTTGGGCCTTACAGAGGCTGTTACCTCTGCGACTCACATTGGTGGTCATTCATTGTACTTGGTGTTCCTTCTTAGGATGGGGTATCTGACTTGGTGGTGGAGCCAGTTGAATGGTCTGACCATCTCACCATGGGGATCAGTTTTGTGGCTCCCCCCAATAGGCTTGCTCTACGGAGATGGTCCGGTATCACCCTTTGAGGGGTGTGATCCCAGAAGGTCTAACAGCAGTGCTGGATCTATCGAGTATACCAAGTGATTGCATGGATCCAGGGAATCTAGTACTCGCCAATAACAAGGCATTGACAGAGGCTCTGGATTCCATAGCTCCTGTTCATGTTCACCCACTCACTCTTCACCCAAAGTCACTGTGGTTAGATGGGACTTTGAAGGAGTTGATGACGGTGGGATGAAGGCTAGAGAGGGGCTGGAGGAAATCTGGCCTTGAGTGTGAAAGACTAAGTTTTTTTTAACTTTATTTATTCTTCCTATACCCCAGGCATCCTTCAGGAGTACCCACATGGATCTCCATCTCTACTCCCAACCAGAACCCTCTGCATCTCCCCAACTTCCTCTCCTGATCGACCACAGGCAGACCCAACCCCCAGTACCATCTCCGGGGCTGATTCTGCTTCTCCCTCAGTGGCAACTCCTAAGTATGAGGGGCCTACCTGTATGTCATCGGGTCCTCTGGAGGGAGATCCTGGGTGTGTCTGGGCCAGTATCTGGGATGTGAGAGGGTCCACCGGGGCCACCGTCATCTCACTGGTGCATAGGATGTAATTCACTTGTTTTTTGTTCCAACCCCCTCGGAGCTTAGCTAGCACAGCAACGTAGCACTGTAGCTCTGCCCTCCTCCAGCATGCCCCACGCTGCTCAGTCAGCGAAGCCCAGCCACCGCCAGAGGTCACTCCATGAGTGAGCGTATCCCATCCCTCCCCTAGGAAGAGAGAGCAGTCCTCTGGATGCTCGATCTCTTCCCCCCCGCCGACCCCCAGTGACTCCCGGCTTGTTCCTTAACCCAGGTCACTGGTGTGGTGCAAGGTGTGGCGTCCAGCACCTCAACCCTCAGTGCCACTGGGACAGCCGAAAGACTTAGGTTAATGGACCATTATACAACCTATCAATTGGCAATCATCTGTAAAAAGACAGAATTCATGTCCAGGGAGATTGCCGCTACGCAGCACTGACCTGCTCAGCTCTTCTGGACTGTGGACAGATTGTGCAATCTAATCTGTCTTCAACCTGGCAGAGCCTTTTCACAAGAGAAGTGTGATGAGTTTGCTCAGTTCTTTGCCAATAAAGTTACCACCATCATGTCCAGGATCTGTCCAGCCCCCTCTAGTCTGTATTGCAGAGGTCAGCAAGAGGTGGCTGGCACCCAGTTTACCTGGTCTGACTTCAGCCAACCAGAAATCATGGACATCATGAGGGTCATTCAGACTTTGTGGCCAACCAGTTGTAGTTTAGACCCAGGCCCTATGCCCCTTCCTGTAGGGTGTGTAGATGAAATCAACCTGGTCCTAGCCGAGATAGTCTGGAGGTCTTTGGAGAGGGGGGTCTTTCTGGATCCCCTTAAGGAGGTGATTGTTCAACCCCTCCTTAAAAAGTCATCCCTTGACCCAGACTGTCTGGCTAACAATAGACCTGTCTCAAACCTACCCTTTGTGGGTAAGGTTAGTGAGAAGGTGGTTGTGTTGCAGCTGAATGATCATTTGTCCAGCCGTGATGTCTATGATTCTCTCCAGTCAGGATTAAGGAAGACGCATAGTACTGAGATGGCCCTTGTCCAGGTGCTAAATAACCTCCTAATAGCGAGAGATCAGGGGACTCATTCTTTCTTGGTCCTCCTTGATCTATGTGCAGTGTCTGACACTGTGGACCATGGTGTGCTATTAGAGCACCTGTGGTTCATCTGCGGACTAGCTGGTGTGGCCCTCAGGTGGTTTCAATCTTTCCTCAAGGGTAGGCCTCAGAGAGTGGTGTCTGGGATTTATTCCTCAGCCCCTCTTTTTCTATCATGTGGGGTACCACAGGGTTCCATTTTGGCACCCATGTTGTTTCTAGTGTATATGCTGCCATTAGAGAGATCATTCGGCGGTATGGTCTGAGTTTTCAATGCTATGCAGATGATACTCAGCTGCACGTGACCATTGTGCTTGGACAGTTTGTGATCTTCTCAGTATTTAATAACTGTCTATCCGAGATCTAGGACTGGATGACTGCCAGCTGGCTGAGGTTGAACCTGGCTAAAACGGAGTTGCTGGTCATGGACCCAGATCAATGGGAGGCAGGTTTGTTGGCAGGACAACCGCCTGGGCTTTGGCTCCGGGGTGTTCAGCTGACTACCTCAGATTGGGTGCGGAAGCTGGGCCTTATTTTTGATGATGGCTTGACCCTTAAATCATAGGTGTCAGTCATTATCAAATCCTCTTTTTACCATCTGAGGAATATCGCCTGGGTGAAGAATCTGGTTCCTCCCGACAATCTTCCAATGTTGGTCCATGCCTTTGTAACCTCCTGCCTTGACTACTGTAATTCCCTTTACCTAGGGCTACTGGGGGTTGACATCCAATGCTTGTAGATAGTGCGCAATCTGGCAGCCAGTTTACTGACTGGTACTTCTAGGACCAGTCACATAGCACCTGTGCTCCACGGACTGCACTGGCTGCCAGTACAGTGGTGGATCACCTTCAAGGTCAAGTTACTGACTTATAAAGCCCTACATGATCAGGGACCCCATTACTTGCAAGATCTGCTTCACCCTTACCACTCTCTCTGTCCTCTCCAATCCACTGACTAGGGATTGCTAGAGATTCCCGGGGTTAATTTGAAATCACTGGGGGCTCAGTCTTTTGCTTTTGTGGCCCCAACTCTGTGGAATTCTCTACCTCATCATGTACAAGAGTGCCTGACCATGGAGAGTTTTAAAACAGCATTAAAAACATATCTATTTAGTTTAGCCTATCCAGAATCTGTTGGAAATTAATTTAGTCTGGTTTACATAGATTTATTTTAATGTTTTGACCTGATTAACGCTATATTTATTGTCTGAAATTTGGACTTTAATATTTGTTTGTTATGATGGTTTTAAATTGTGATGTATGTTTTATCTTTATGTACAAGTGCCTTGGTTTTAGAAAGGTGTATTTTATAAAGAAATCAATCAATCTAGTACAAGCCAACCTGCAGTATTCAGGAAGATGAACATATGTTTCCTTCCACACCAGTGTACTTGAATGTGCATTTGCACTCACAAATTATGTCCAGCCATTTGGGGGGCAATAAATAAATGGAATAAAGTGAGTGCCACTGCATTTTGCTTTACCTGGCAGTTGCATTTTAAACGGTGCCCCCAAATGCAGGCATGATGAAAGGAAGCGGTGAGTTTTATGTCACTACAGTAAGCCCACCACAATGGCAGCTGGCTGAAGGGGAATCAGAAGGTCAGGCCATACCACAGCAAACAGTCATAGCAAGCAGTAGCGTTTGGGATGCCATTACAAGAAAAAAACAAGCATGGCAAACAGGACCTTTACTAGGGCACTTGAGCTCAGCACCAAAACAGGCCTGAGGTAAAAAATAAAACAATATACATATCAATAGCCAACAACTGGGTTTAAAAGATAAAATAATTGAAGAAATGGTCCGACATGAGCATGGACTAAGCATGGCCTTATTTATGTATTACAGGCACATAATGATAGACTGAAAGCATGCTAACTACATGAGTAAAGTTTGGTGAACATTAGAATCTTAGTTTGCAAGGTATGTGCCCTGGCAAGGGGAATCAGGTTTCACAGATGTCACAAAAAATGTTGCTTTTTTCACAGTGTTAGGTGAATTAATGTAAAAAGTAAAATGCATAAAGCTGCAGAACAACTAAAAAAGTATTTTGTGCTGTATGTTCACAGGCAGCAAGTTAAGTAAAGTTGGAAGTAATTGAATATTATAAATCTCTTCAGTTCAGGCAGTACATATCAACAAAAGATTGGTTAAAGGGCATAACAAATATTTTGTAAACATTTTCTGGAGAGATAACAAATGAATATGAAATTGAAAATATATATATTCTTTAACAGATAAAAATCCCCATGATCAAGCTCCTACAGAGCAAAATGTAGGGGAAAGAAAATAAAAGAAACTTGAACTGAATCCCTTTGGAATGAGAATCCTTTTTGTATAAAGTTTGAGTTCCCACCTGATATATTTCTTGGCTAAACAAGTTACCTCAGGGAGCAATTTAAGAAGAAAAGAAAAAGAGTTGGACCATTATCCAGATACATTCAGTCACAAGAAAAGCCAATCACCTGCTGCCAGATTACTCACTTGTGATGTCACAATAAGTGAGATCACAATACAGATAAAGTATGAAGAGCAATAGTACTAGATATGTCAATCTCCATATAAAGTACTGCTCTTCACACCACATCTAAAACTATCAAACAGAAAGCATTCCAATGAATGAATGGAAAAAGAAAAACATTTCAGAAATAAAAAGTTAAGAACTGAGTACTTTAAAAAATTATAGCATTTTCTACTTCTTATTTTTACTTTTACTTGCTTTAACCAAAACATATTTACTTTATTATAGCAACAATGCCCTCCAGGGATGTTACAAATCACTTACTTTTATTTGATTTTGTTACTTAGAATTTGTCGACTAAAAATGGAACTCTGAGTCAAAGCTTGCTTCCAGTGCAACCCATGGGATGGGGTTACAGAGAGGGAATGGAATAAAATAATATTAAATTGTTCAGTATCATAGACAAATAATAATAATACTGTACTTAAAGTCAAGAAGGAGAAATACAGTAATATACAGTGCTATAAGGAAACAAGTGTGACTAAATTTGCAATGATGTACATCATGGGATGCACTCCTTGGGGATATAAACACTTGGCTTCACCTTGTGCCTCACAACATACACGCACAGTATGAATATATTAAATAATGCACCCAACCTGTTGTACTGTATACTATGTAAGCAATAAAACAAAATAGGGTATTGGTTTTCCAGAAGTAATCCATGCCCATGTGTGTAATGACACACTAAACATTTGTGTTGAGTGCCTTCTGCACATGAAGGTTCATTGACCACACACAGACAATAACCTGGAGTGTTTTGTTGTGCTTATAAAATGGGTAAAATGAGCCGTCCACACTGGGGCACCTGAATTTTCACCCTCTTCTACAGAAAATAAAGGCAGATTTTGAAAAGGTGTAAGTCCAGCCCCATAACACTAATCAGCAGTCAAGACAGTCAAAAGGTGTATCCTCCAGCAGTGTTTATACCTTTTTCAGTCCCTACAGTGTACCTGCCCTTAAGTTCTCTTCATCACTTAAAGGCTACTTGACTGTCATAGTGTGGCAGGGCAACAGAGTTTGCATAAAACAATCCACTCTCTGGCTGCCCAACTGAAGAGGGGGCCTATGATGCCCCAACTTCAGATATTATTATCTTACAGCCCAAATGGCATTTGTTAAAGATACTTCAACCAGAAGACTCTAATGCAACATGGGTCCCCATCAAAGCTTATGCTTCTAGCTTCAGTATTGACCGATGGAGTAATCAAACATATCTAGAACCCCTTTATCAGAATGACAGCTAGTGTATGACTAAGAGTGCACAACCTAATAAATCACCATAAAGGACTATCCCCTGAAACAGATATCCAAGTGGACCTGTAGAGGGCCAGAGACCCCCCTCTCCAAATAGCCTCAGTTCTTCAGGAATGGCATAGAAAGAGACTAACAAAGATATCTGATCTTTGTAAAAATGGCCACCTAATGGGCTACAGGGAACTATCATCATGTGTTTCTCTCCACCCTAGGGATTTTTTCACATACTGTACTTACAAATGCACTACTGAGAGCAAGAGAAAAGAGACAGACCTCACAACCCCAGGCATGTCCCTGGTGAGGAGATTCCCCTTTCCATGAGACTGCAAGATAGACCATTGCAAAAGTTCTGTGCCTTTTTCTTGGGGCCCATGCATGACCTACTGCAGTTATGCCACAAGTGAGAGGTGGACCTGGGGAGGAAGGAGGGAGAGCCCAGGTCTAGAGGAGACTGGATTGCATATCCTGAAAAGAATAGAAACCTGCTCCGGGAATAATAGGCTCTGAGAAATTCATTTAAATTTCCTCCAAATGAGCATACTACATCCCTGTTCTAGCACACTGTATTGACCCTACCAAATCCAAGGAATGCCCAGAGTGCAAAGTTGAAGATGGCATCTACTTTCTCATGGTGTGGTCCTGACCCTGGATCCAGGACTTTTGGTAGGAGGTCACCTCTCTCTCAGTTAAAACTTTTAAATCCTCATTCACATCCTTGGTGGAGGGCATCCTGTTGGGCCTGGCCTCAGGGAGCTCCCAGGGGAGGGTTTACCACCACCCACTGAGGAAGCTTGGGGTTAGGGTGGGTAAAAAAAAATACTTGCACAACACTAGTGAAAAGAACAAGCCCAACTCATAGTGCACTGGGTGACTCTCCTCATGGACTGTAGGAGAACAGAGAGGGCCCAATACTCAATATAACAGAAAATTCAGAATTATGACAGCATTTTGGGCCCTCTGGAGAAAGTACTGGGCACTTTCTGGTTCCCTAATTTCTGAAAGAAGCCAGTTCTCAGGGAGCAGGAGTGCACAATGGGGAATGTGGAAAGAACATAACACAATGGAAGTCTGTTGATGTTCCCATATATTATGTATATTATGGATTTTATTTATTTAGTTATTTATTTATTTATGAGTTTCACCAGAAAGGCATGCTGAGCAGAAAATTGCTAGTTTTGTGATACATCTGGGGGACAGGGGAGGTGAAGTATAATTAACAATCAAACTGTGACATAATTTTCATTTGTACAATTTGTCTACAGTTGAGGAATAACAGTAATACAGAACTAAGATTTCAGCAAATAATACAGTAATATTGACATCATAAGTATTTACAGTATACAGATCTGGAGAAGGCATCCAGATTGACAATAGTTGTAGCATTTGATTAATGCAATTGCTACTGCCTAGTTAAAGGTCATTTATTGAGAAAGGCTGGTAGTTTGCAGAACATAGCGTAGGAAGGAAATGTAGATAAATTAATCATGGGGTACAACTTGGAAGGTGAGGTGAGGCAGAAGTGGAAGAAAATGTGAGGTTAGGAAGAGTAGAGAGAAGATATAACTAGTGAGAGGAGGGTTGATTTGGGCAAGAGCAGGTTGGGTAGGTGTACTCATGTGAAATGAAGGAGAGGGCTTTGTGTGAGGTTGCATTGCAGATGGAAGGAGCTAGATAATTCCACAGCTGTGGACAGTGGAAAGAAAAGGCAGATGAATGCATGTCTATCAGTCCACCGGTGATCTGCACCTGGGGTCTCCGCCTTCTCTTTCAACATACCTCACCTCTGGAATCAACTGCCCACCTCTCTCCATGAATTCCTCTCCCTCTCTGACCTTAAACACCAAATAAAACTTATCCCCCCAGCCCCTGAAGTTGTCTCCCCCATTCCTGCCTTACCTGCCCCCACTCTTTTTCTACCACCCCACTACTTCCTCCCCTGTAGCTTGCACCAAGTGAGTCTTCTTTTGAGTGAGTCTACTCCTATTAATTACTATCAATACCTTGCTCTTCAGACAGGCTTCTACCCATCCAAATGCATGATAGTCTGCATTATATATATATATATGTATATGTATGTGTATATATATATATATATATATATATATATGTGTGTATATCTTGGTTACTGAAATACTCAATGTAGCTACCTAGCCTCTGATACTACCTAACTGCTACTGGCACTTGTAAACAACAACTGGCACTTGTTTGTGAATGTGTATGCGTTCCTCTGTTTGTATTTGTTATCCATGTCCCCGGGTCAAACCTGGAAATGAGCCTCAGCTCACTGTGCCTTTCCTAGTTAACAAATGCTAAATAAAATAAATATAGTCATGTTAATGTAGATCTGTTGTCCTCAAACCCAAATGTATGAAATATCCTTGCACATATATTTGATAAGTTATTGTACCACCTAATGCTTGGTTTTGTCTGCCAATAAACAGAGTTGAAAAAAATGGGTAGACTAAGAATGACAAACAATTTAAAAACTGCCAGTGATGTCCCATTAGAATGTTCCAGCTTGGAAGCATGTGCTGTTTTTGCAATCTGTAAAGTTACTTTTTTAAAAAATAAAATGATGTATTTCTCCTTTTTATATACTTGAATGTAATAGTGACAATAATAATAATTATGGATTTGTAAGGGTACATAATGTCAGACAAACCTCAGTGAATTCTTCAATGGGATTTCACAAGAAACAAATAAGGGCAAGGCCCTAGATGTATTATACTTGGACTTCAGTAAGGCCTTTGATTTGGTAGCAATTAAGAGACTGATTAAGAATTTGTGGGATATAGGAGTCAAAAATGTGCTTACGCTTCAGTGGAAAATTGGCTTTGGGAATGGATACATAGGGTGATCATCAATGGGTGACAAGTGGTATATCCCATTGGTTGGTACTAGGTTCAGTGCTTTTCAATGTGTATATCTGTGATATAGATAAGTGCATAAAAGGCGTGATATAACTGTTCACGGATGATACCAAGATTTCTGTCAGTGTTCACAGTGATGAAAGGATAAGAATTATCTGATAACATTGCAGAAATGGTCTAGAATTTGGCAGTTTAAATGCCAAAAAGTATAAAATTATGCACTTAGGTAATAAAAATCCAAAATCTAAATACTGGATGATGTGGGTTCATGTAACACAAACTTTGGAAGAAAGTGACTTAGTTGTCATAATCAGTCTTAAAACTTCAGTGCACTGTGACAAGACATAACGTAAAGCAAACAAGATGCTTGGATGCATAGGAAAGTCCTTCTCTAGCAGTAGGAAGACATGATTCTGCACTGTATAGATCACATTGATCAAGCCACATCTAGAGTACTGTGCCCAGTTTTGAAACTCACACCTGAAAAAAGAGAGGGACTGCCTGGAATCAGTTCAAAAGAGAGGGCCCAAAATGATCCATGGAGAGCAGTGGAGATCTTATTAGGAAAAATGGGAGGACGTAGTAATGTAGCCACTGGAGACTAAAAGAGAGAGAGAGCTGATATGGCTGAAACCTCCTAGTACCTAAAGGGCATCAATAAATCAGACTGCCAAGCATTGTTTACCTTCAGTGAGGGTAACATCACTATGGGGCACAAAATGAAGTTGGTGGGAGGTATGCTCAGATTGGATAAAAGGACATTCTTCTTTATTGAGAGGGTAGTGCATAGAGAGAACCACCCACCATAGGAATTTGTTAATGTTCAAACAGTTCAAGCATGGGGGAGAGCCACAGAATGGGAATCATAGAAGGGGAAATGTGATAGTAGTTTAAGTAAATTATGGTCTCACCATTACCAGATTGATATCATGATTGAGGTAGAGTCTGGAGAGACTGAGCAGCCCAATGGTCTTTTTCTGCCTATACAATTCTGTATTTCAGTGAAACTGGGTTCCATTATATAATCTCAATGTGTCACAGAGTGTGTGGCATGTGGGATATTGTCACTTTTGGGTAGTTTAAGGTAATCAGCTTTGATTCATACTGCACCACCCAAGGCATGACATGGTCCTACAATGATACACACCCTGTCTTATCTTGTAGCTTAAATAACTGTTTATTCATGGAAACATATTTCAACATTCATGGTATGAGAGAGAGGGAGGGAGAAAGCAAGAGATAGAAGGTAAGAGAGAGAGAGAGAGAGAGAGAGAGAGTTTAATATATTGATAACCTCTATAACTGCATCCTTGCTCTTACTCAAAAGTCATAATTCTTTGGTATGGCATCAATGATTTATGACTTAAATGTCAATCAAACTAGCCATAACTGACTGATAAGACATTATATCATTAATGTATAACCTACTTACCAATCAAACTGTACACTTTGTTTTAAGTGGCTCATGTGTTAAAGGAAACAATGACAAGAAAATAATTTAATTGATGGGCGCCTGTGACATTACAGAAACCAACCACGTTTTGCCCTCATGGTTTAAAATTTTACTTGTATCCCTCAAATGGAATTATTTTCCCATAATTAGCAGAAATCCATATATTATTCTATGTGTAAATATATAAATACTATGTTATATAGTAAATTTGTGCAGTATGGTATAACAAAAAGCTTTACAAAGCTCCTGAATAACAACAAGCATTATTGTACTATAGTACTGTATTTCCTAGAGTCCATCTTGTCTACCCTTCTTGTTACATAGCAGTAATTATACCCAGACTGACTTAGGACATACATCCAAACTTTTCTTTTGAAATGCTACCCCTACTCATGCTCTATAACTGTCAGCACTATTCTCCCTAATGAATTTGTCTAGTCTTGCTTGTAACAGTAGTTAAGACAAGAGGAAACAAAGTCATGAATAATGGTTTCTGCAGAGGCTGGGTTTATGCAGTATCAGATGCAGGTGATGTTCCAACTATGGTAGAATATAATCCTGCAGATGTTAGAAGTAGCAAAGAACACTGTCAAATCATTTATATATATATATGTGATATTTTCTCCTGGAAGCTTATGATGAGTTAATATAGCTTAGTTTCAGACACAGCTTCAGGGAAGGGATACTTTAGAAATAGCAAAAGATATGCTAAAACAGTAGGACTATTTCTGTCAATAACAACAACTGTAACCAGAGTAGTTCATTCAAGTCTAGGAGCATAACTGCCACGCACTGCGGATAATTAATATCAAACAACAGTCCAGATGTAGGAAGGGAGAAAATTACATCATTATTGTTGGACTAGTGTTTTCCAGATATGGAACACTCCCAATTTCATGATGAAAAATAGCCAATTTCAGACAATTACAGAGGTCATTAATCATAAAGTATCAATAGGTAGTATATTAACACATTTAACATACATAAATATAACATAAACCAAATCAAGACAAAACAATGTACAGATTGGTTTAAAAGAGATGCTGTTTAAATACGGAAGAAAGTTTTAGTACAGTATTGTAAGAGATCACATCACAATTTGCATCTGCTTCAGTATTCAGTTATTGTATCTTAAACAACTGCCTAGAATGTGTTGCGTTGTGCTAAAAATGTGCTATAAATGAACTGCATTGTATCACAGTATTCAATTATGTTCAATAGACTCACTCTTTTCTGCTTTGTGTTTGCAGTTTTCTTATATTTTGCTGAATAAATTGCTTACTATGCATAGAAACATATTATTTGATGGCAGATAAGGACTGTGGGTCCATCCAGTCTGCCTATTTTACCTACCCAGTGCTTAAGCTTCACACCTTACCTGACCTGAGGCTTACCCTTTCATTCTATAGTATGCAACATCTAAAAAACACTGTACATTAAAATATGCTGCATTTTGGTAAACTAGTTAGCATTTTAGCACCATCAATGCACAGTGAAAGCTTTAAAAAGTACATTCAGTCCATGTTTACTGGTGCAGCGTTAAAACATAAAAATTTACACACACACATGCTGTCCACAGACATGCAATACCTCTCTGGGGTGACTACTTGTCCCAATTTGGAAAAACTTTGTTTGGCATTGGCTGAGTTGCATGGCATTGCCAACACCACTTTTGCTACTTGGCTGATGTTGAGCAAGCATTCATGCATAGTTTGCCAGAATGTATACAGACTGACTGATGTTTCAGTGGCCACTTCGTGTGCATTTTTATGTAAATGGACCATTCATCTTCAACTGCGAATTAAATATGGGTATAGTCTTGGAGTAGTTCTCAAAGTCATTGGTACTGCAATTTGCTTTGGGGCCAAGATTCTGACATTGTGAAAGAACTGAAATGCAGGTTGGGTGATTGTATTCAAAAAGCTTTGTTTTTATGGCACTATTGTGGAATACTTGTCACTCCTTTTGATCTTGGACATGCTCTTCTTTGTACTGCAGTCGAGTCAGCAGATCACTTGCAATATTGTACACATACACTGGTAGTATGCTATGAGATTTAAACTACAACAACATTTCTATAACAGGCGCTGCTTCTTGTATGAACAGAAGGTTTTGTTGAATCACTTTATTCAGCAAAAGTGTGGACAGTTCACTTAAAATCTTCATCTTCATTTTCAGTTTGTTGGGCTTCAAAACCTTTATGGTAGGGAAGATGTGTGATGTGATAGTCAACAGCCTGAAACCAAGAGTTCAATCATGTGACTATATGTTCTAGTGGTAAGGTTGGATTTTGCATGCCAGCATCAATAAGATTGTTACATTAACATGCACAGCGAAGATGGTGTTTATAGAACAACTTTTTTTTTATTAATTCACACAGTTTGTTAACATAGGAGGCAGTATAGTGCAGTAGTTTAAGGCTCTGAGTTGCAAATCTGGTGGCATCCAGCAGACCAGACCTGGGTTTGAATCCCACAGCTTCCACTTGCATACTGTGTGACCCTGAGCAAGTCATTTAACTTCCCTGTGCTCCCAGGCTGCACCTGTAAAAAGGTTTCAGCTTAGTGCGTCTCACCTGGTTAAATAACTAAACAAATCAATAAATAAAATAAATCTGGTAAAACTGGACTCCAGTAGTGTGAAATTAAACTTCTGCTGGTGGAATTTTGGCAAAAGTCAGAATTTCACTTTATCAAAATGTCAGACTGCACTTTAGCAACTTTCATGGAAATTCTGATTTAGAACAATGGAATAAATGCATGAATTGCAGATTAATGTATTAAACTGTTATTCATACATTCATTCCACAATAGTTTGAGCAGTGACTGAACTGTGAAATTGATGCATGAACTGGGACTTAATGAATTATACTGCAGAATTAAGTGCTGCAGAACAGATCACTGAACTGCAGAATAATTACATGTATTGTGGAACAATGCATTAAAATTCAGAATAAAATTCCTCAGAACTGTCATTCCACCGTTCATGTGTATTATTCTGCAGTTCAGCAAAACATTCCACAGAACAGTGCAAAAAATCTTCCAAACACATTTGGGAGATTTTGATCTCACCAATGGTGGACGTCTGGAAGATTTTGTGAAATTTACTAAATTTTGTGAAAATTCTGCCAAAGTGGATTCACAATTTTTGCACAGCTCTAGCCACCAATATTACCTATAAATGCAGTGATGTGATCCCAGCATGTTACATGAAAGCAGTTGTTTAGTATGACAGCTAAACTGTCCTGAAATGACTTGTGCATGTATTTTCCATTGTCACATATACTGTATATCCAAGAACACTTGAAAAGTCAATATTGTATTGCATAAAAGTCTTTACAACAGCCTGTGAAATGGTGGCATGGTTCACACATTCAGGTTCAGTGGTTTCAGCTAGCTTCACACATTCATCATCATTTTGAAGTTCCAAGTGCTGCAGCAAAATATTAGCAACATACCTATTCAAGTTGTCGGTTTATTCACGACAATCACAGCAAAATATTTGCCTGTCATGGCATCCCATCACTTATTGTCTGTGTGCCTCATAGCATGGGTGTAAGAAGACATACTCTATATACTCCATGGTGTATAATTTTATTTCAAGGGGGCAACAGCAAGACTCTGCACTGCTGCCACTGTTTCATGAAACACAGCACAGAACCTGCTGATCCTTTCTGTAATTTCCTTTCTAGGAATGAAAACTAGAGGAGATTTCCATTGAGATTGTCTTTGCATCCAATGTAACATATAATATTGGAGGTGGAGTCATATGTGAATGTCTGAGGGAGCAATTCATATCAACTGCATTTACCCGTGCATGACAGGGGGCAGCAATCAATGCCATGCTGCACAAAAGGTGTGTTTATTGTGCCAGATGGGGCAACAGCCATAGCCCTGGTGTACGCATTTTTACTGTCAGGATACACCCCTGCCTTATAGACATGTGGGAGATGTATATTGCACAGTGTGGCAGCCTTTGGATTGACCTCACCATTTTTAACATGCTCCACAGAAAAAAACACAAGCAGTTGAGCGTGATCGCTTTTCTCCAGGGGTATATTTGTTGCAGAGCATACCCCAACCCAATCTGTAACAACCTTCTCTCTGATAAACTGTATTTCAAAATCTTTCTTGAATGCAGTGGCCAATGTAACTTGTTTTTTTTTTTCAGGAACTGGACTTTCACCACGTTCAGTTTTTATTTATCTGGTCAGAGCAGCTTTTCCATCTATAGACCCCTTTACATGATCTAAAATTATGTCACACTTTGACTGTTCCAGGACCTTGCTACAAACAATGCAAAACAAATGCTGCTTATCAGCATGAAGAATATCAGCTCCAAATTCTGGTACATGGTCTTCTGACTTAACTATATGAGAAGCTGCATTTTCTGTTTCCCTTGAAATCATCTGTGCTGGCGAATGCTGCTGTGTTCACTGAGGGTTTAGTTTGGCTGCTTAAATAAAACTCCCCCAGGTCATTCCCAAATTACTCACAGGTGTTCTCCCCTGCAGGTTCTGCACGTGGAAAATGTGAAAATGTGACCCACCAAAAACATACACGCACTCAGAAATAAACACATCTTTGCTGTGGCCAGCTACTTAATATTAGCAGCCTCAGCTACAATACTGGCAACAAATCCCCTTTCTTTCAACATGGACAAGAACCAAGTAAGCTGTAAATTATACAATGGTAAGGAAAATCCTGGCTTCTGATTGGCATCACCCCATGGAAAAAAGTGCAAACCTGTCAAATGTGCCCTAAAATTCATCCGACCCCCGAAGACCAAAATGGAAGTCTCCATTGAGGTTCCCTGCTAAAGCGCAATACAAAATAGGGCACTAACTGTGGCCAAAATTGTCCTTCTACAAATACAAAACCGACCACTCATAAGTAATAATGAAAAATTACTAATTAGAAAAGTGGACCGCTACTTTAAAAAAAAAGTTTAAAATCATTTTCTTGGCACAATACCTGCTTCTTAGGACTCTATGAACACCGTGCCATTCCTCCCGAATCCCACTCGTACTGTCACATGCAACCCCAGCTCCAGTTCACATGAATTCAGGAAGTGACCTGAAGAACACCATCCTGGAGCTCACCACCACTCCCACACTACCTCACTGTACAAATAAAATGAAATAACTATATCCCAAAAATGGCAGTTTTCAATTCTGCAGCATGGGACTCGGACACAGACTGCCTTTCGTTCTCCCAGCCGAACTGACCCCAAGAGTCACCTGAAGCACATTCCAGCAACCTCAGACAGAAACTTTTCCAGCCCTGGACTATTCCTTTCTCTGGGAGAAATACATTCAAAGAAAATACCTAAAAAGATAAGAAAAAACTTTTCCTTCACCTTTTTTTAGTCAAAACAAACAAGGTCCACATTGTATAATTGCAATATGCCCCATGAAGATGTAGGTGATGGCAGGATTTACCCACTTCTGGTGCAGTTTACTCACACAGCTGCTCTTCATGAGCAAACCACAACAAGTATGTGTAAATCCTGCCATCACCCACACTCTCTCATGGTAAATTGCTTAATTATTTCTCCCCACCAAGTAAGTAACCCTGTGACCCTGTTAAAGTGTAGCTGTAGCTTGCTCTGTCTGTGAACTGTCTACCCTGGAATTCAGAAATTCAGCTCACAATCAAAGTGTGAAGGGAAAAAAAAACAGTCCACTCCACACACACACACACACACACAGACACGCACACACACTCTCACACACACAGACACGCACACACACTCACACACACAGACACACACACACACACACACACACTGCTGTAGTGCCCAAGGACTGGAGAAAGGCACATGTGGTCCATCTCCACAGGAGAGGCAACAAAGAGGAGGCTGGGAACTACAGGCCAGTAAGTCTCACGTCAGTGGTGGGAAAGATCATGGAAACACTTCTTAATGAATGAATTGTGGAACACGTGGAATCCATGGGGGCACAGGATCCAAAGCAGTATGGATTCACAGCCAAAAGGTCCTGTCAAACAAATCTATTTGATTATTTGACTGGTTGACAAAGGTAGTGTACCAAGGTGGGGCAGTGGATGCCGCCTACCTTGATTTCAACAAAACCTTTGATACCATTGCACATAGAAGGTTGGTAAACAAGCTGGGTAGTCTGGCGGTGGGTCACAAGGTGGTGAACTGGGATAGTAACTGGCTGAGGTACAGAAAACACAGGGTAGTAGTAAATGGAAGCCAGTCTGAGGAAATGGGGGTGACTAGCAGACTACTCAGGGTTTAGGTTTGGGGACAGTCCTCTTCAATGTCTTCATCAGTGATATTGCAGAAGGGCTGGAGGGGAAGGTTTGCCTGTTTTCAGATAACACCAGAATCTGCAACAGGGTTGATACACCAGAGGGTGTATTAAGCATGAGAAGAGACCTAGAGAAGTTGGAAAGATTGTTTGAGGCTTGGAAACTGAAATTCAATGCAAAAAAATGTAAGCTTATGCACATGGGGAGTAGAAACCCAGGAGAAAGCTATAGGATTGGGGGTGGGGTGCTGTCTGTCACCAAGTAGGAAAGAGATCTGGGGATCATCATCATAGATGACCTGAAGGCCACCAAGCAGGCAGAAAATGTGGTGAGGAATGCCAGTGGGATGCTGGGCTGTATAGGAAGGGGTATCACAAGTCGGAGGAGGGAGGTACTGCTTCCACTGTACAAAACATTAGTTAGGCCTTATATGGAGAACGGCATGCAGTTCTGGAGGCCACACATCCAAAAGAACATAGACAGAATGGAGACAGTGCAGAGAAAGGCAACCAGGATGGTGCAGGGGTTACAGCACAAAACATATGAGGATAGGTTAAAGGACCTAAACATGCACACACTGGAATGGAGGAGGGAGCAGGGGGAGGTGATTGAGACATTCAAGCACCTCAAAGGCATAAATAAGGTAAAAGGAAAAAGTATCTTTCAGTATAAAAAGAGTGCTAGAACAAGGGGTCATGATATGTGATTGGAGATAAGCTGCATAAGGGGAAATGGGAGGAAGTTCTTTTTCACTGAGAGGGTGGTGGATGCATGGAATGACCTGCCCCAGAGGATGGTGGGAGCAAGCACTGTGGTGAGATTCAAACATGCATGGGGTAGGAATAAGGGGGTCATAGTGATGGTAAGGAATGGCTTAAACAGGAGGCCAACTGTTGGTACTGGCCGTCATCACAGGTACGGAAAATGGGAAGACTTGATGGGCCTGGCAGTCCTTTTCTGCCAACAACTTTTATGTTTCTATGTAGTTTGCTCCATCTGTGGTGCTGCCAGTGAGCTTCAACATTCTGTTACCCACCCCCACACACAAAATAAGTAACCCTATAACCCTGAGCAGCTGTAGTTGTAGTAAGTTGTATGTACTGGGGAAAACAAATGGCAAACCCAGTTTATTTGTCATTTAGTTATGTATTGTGTAAGACACACCAAGCTGACTTAGTCTGTGGGGCTGCTAGTGATGTAACACACTAGAAAGTGATGGATCAGTAAGAACTGCTGGTGGTTGTGAAAGCAGGCAGAAGAAGCAGCTGCGCAGAACAGAGACCATGTGAAGGGAGAACCTGAAAAAGGCCTGATGTATTTGGTGACATCCCCAACCCTGCCAAGTAAGTAGTAACCATTGTTTTAAGGGGGCAGGTAAAACCAAAAAGAGAAGCCCAGCCAAAAGAAAAGCCAAGCCAAGTCAACTATGTGGGGCTTGCTGTTTTCATGAAAGGGTTTGCTACGAGCTTGCTTCTTTGTGTTAGGGAAAATTTTTCAGCCAGCATTTGGTGTGCCCCCTGCCCCCCAAAGTAAGTAGTAAGCTTTGTTTTATGGGGTCAAGTAAAAGTGACTAGAGACTGCATGAAGTTAAAACCTGAATAAGAGACAGAAAGTAATGGGGTCAGCTAGAACTGCTGGTGGCTAGAAGAGGCAGTAAGAGCAGTCATGGAGACCACGTGAATGGAAAAACCTGAAAAAGACCTGATGCATTTGGCAACATCCCCCCCCCCGAAGTAAGTAGTAAACTTTGAAAGAAATACAGATGGAGTACCAGCAAGTGAAAAGTGCACAATGTCCCAAGGGAAAATCAGGGCACAAAGTTACAATGCTGTCCCCTACAACAGCACGGTCAACAACCGCACAGTAAAAATGGCACCATGAATAGCAGTGTCAAGGATCAATGCCACAAAAAATAATAGCATCAATGGTAGTGGTCAAAAAACACATGGAGGACTGCTAACATGGCAAGAAAACAAAGTGGCAACTTGTGTTTTTTAAGGGGGGATCTGCCACCCACCCTGATGTGGGGGACTCTGCACCCTGTACCCCCAATAAATTAATTATCCAACTCTGAGGGGGAGTGGATAACAGGGAAAAGAAGAAACTTGGGGATCCTGGAATTTCTGCTTTGGGTTGTTAGAAAAAAAAAGTACACTTCAGGCAAGGGAAAATTAGAAACTGCTAAGTCTACTTAGGAGCAGCTTTTCCTGTTTTAGGGACGTTCATGAAGCTTTGTCAGAGATTGTGTGAGATGCTGTCTGCAAAGCACTGTAAGTGCCAGACATACAGTATACACTTAGTATGGAAAGTATGGGGTATAGAAATGCACAGCAGTCGTATTTGTGCAGGATGGGACAGGACCATTTTGGTATTCTCTATTTTGCCAATATTGGGTGTTCTCAGGTTCTTATAAAACTGGGAGCTATGAATCTAACATAGATATGAAAATAGGCAGTTTCATAGGTTTTATCGGTATATCAAGCGAAAAGACAATGAGTCCATAATGCTTGCCATTTAATTTCTTGCCTATATTTGCCCAAATTTATCTGAATCTGACATCACTAGATCCAAATTAGATTTAAATAGATTCATATTTGGGCTCTCTACCACAAATGTAGGAAGAATGTTCCATATATGGACTGATCGTACACTAAACCAATTTTTTTCTTATTAGTGAATGCCATTTTCCAGTTAATAGCTGTCTTTTATGTTTATGGCCACTAAGTCTAAGTTCGGATTCAATTAATCCCATTCCCTTGGTAAGTACTGAATCCTAAAGTAGACCATAAATAAGACACAAGTCTCCCCTTTGTCTTCTATACTTCAAGGTGTATAAGTTCAAAGTTTTTAACCTATCCTCGTAAGTTTTACCTTTCATCCTCACTATAGCCCTAGTAAATCTTCTCTGAACTCTTTCAATTTTAAGTAGGCAGGTTGAACTTAGAGAGCAACAACCTAATGACCTCTAATAAGAATTAAAATCTGGTGGAGTCCTATTGAAACAAAATAGTGTACTTGCCAAAGTATTATACCATGAAAATCCGAACAGTTTTATGGGTTTTTGGTAATATGCAATGCATTTAGGAGAGTTTTTTTCCTGGATTTTTGGCATTCTTTTGAGCTACCTCATTTACATGTTAGACTGGTCTGATCAGTTAGCATGGAATGTACATAAATGTTTATATATTACCATAGAAAGAGAACTAGAAAGCTACAATTTATAGATTGTGAATATTTTAGAGATTGCATTTTAAAACCTCAAAAACTCAAAGTAAACTAACTAAATATTTTGTAAGGGGTAGACTGCTTTTACATTATTTTGAATTAGGCTATGCTTGTTATTAAGTGCTCTACAAGGAATAGAATTGTGTAAAACTAGAAAATTTGGCCAGGTGAAATATTTCACGTAATTTGCCCATTTCGCAAAATATTTTGCTGGGCAAAATGTGAAATGTTGCCCATTGCGAGATCAAAATTTCTTCCTGAAATCTGCAAAATTTTCCACTCACAGGTGAAATTTCACCACTCGTGGGTGAAATTTCTAAATTTTACCACCAGCCCCCCCAATCTTTCAAAATAAAAACTAATCCCCTTCCCTGTCCCTGGTGTCTAGTGGTCCCCCACCCCAGCTGATAACCAGCCAAATTCAAATCAAGAACCCTCCTCCCCAGTCACCCTGAGCCCTGGGCCCCAATCTTTGAAAAAACAACAACCCCCTCCCCTGTCCCTGGTGTCTAGTGCCCCCTCCTGCAGATCACCAGCCAAATTTAAATGAAGAGTACCCTCCACCCCCAGTCACTCTGCACCCCGGACCCCCAAAATTTGGAAAAAAAAACAACAATTCCCTCCCATATACCTGGTGTCTAGTGGTCCTTCCCCCAGCTGATCACTGGCTCAATTAAAATCAAGAACCATCCCTCATCCCCCAGTCACCCTGAGCCCCAGACCCCAATCTTTGTAAAAAAAAAATTCCCTCCCCTGTCCCTGGTGTCTAGTGGATCCCCCACCCCCACCCTGTCTCAAGTCAGAGCCCACCCCACTCCCTCCAGTACCCTGATTGGGCCACCAGCACAATCCTCCACTCACCTCCATGACTGGCAGCTTGTCTAAATATTCAATGAATGAGCGCAGTATGCATTCGCTCATTCATTGAGGGCTCAGATGGGCTGCCACCCATGGAGATGAGTGGAGGGCTATGCCAGTGTCCCGATCAGGGTGCTGGAGGGGAGTAGGGTGGACTCTGACTTCAGACAGGGTGGAGGGATGGGGGTCCACTAGGGACAGGGGAGGGAATAATTTTTTTTTGTACAAAGATTGAGGGCCGGAGCTCAGGGTGACTAGGGGGAGGGACGGTTCTTAATTTGAAGTTGGCCAGTGATCAGCCAGAAGGGGATGACTAGACACCAGGGACATGGGAGGGGATTGTAGTCTTTTTTTTCAAAGACTGGGGTCTGGGGCTCAGAATGACTGGGGGAGAGGGTTCTCTTGATTTGAATTCAGCTGGTGATCAGCCGTTGGGGGAACCATTCAATTCATGATGCGCAATTTCAGAAGTTCACCATTATGGATTGAACACAAAGTGTGGAATTTGCAAATCTGGAGATCTGTGTTTGAATCCCACAGCCCTCACTTGCATACTGTGGGACCCTGAGCAAGTCACTTAACTTCCTTCTGCTCCCAGGTTGCACCTGTAAACAAGCTTTCAGCATAGTGTGTCTCTCTTGGTAAATAAAAAAAACATTTCATTGGTGACATTCCACACATCACACACAAACATACATGCTCAGTGTAGTAGTAGGCGCACCCCCACTGGCCACAATGTAAAAAAATATATATGAATCCCTGGTGTCTAGTGGTCCCCCCCCACACTGATTGTTGGCCACAATGTAAGAATTAAATCCATGGTATCAAGTGCCCCCCCCACTGATTGCCAGCCATAATGCAAAAAATGTATATATTTTTTATTTAAATCCCTGGTGTCTAGTGGCCCCCCCACCAATCTCCAGCCACAGTGTAATAATTAAATGCCTAGTGTCTACTGGTGAGAACTCCCCCACTGCCTGCCTGCCACAATGTTAGAAAAAATATATATATTTAATTACATTCCTGATGTCTACTGTGGTCCCCACCAATCGCTGGCCAGTCTGCCACAATGTAAAAAAAATAAATAAATACACACACATATATATATATATATATATATATATATATATATATATATATATCTACGATACACAACCCCCCTACTGGAAATATTATGGATATTTTTTGTTCGCGTGCCAAGTGACTCAATAACATCACAAGTGGCGAAGCCACGAGGGATGTCATTGGGTCAACTGGCATGAGAACAAAAAATATCAACAATATTTCCAGTAGGGGGGTTGCATATTCCATTTATGCCATACCTCCAAAAAAGTGAGAAAAAACAGTAAATTCTTACCATTTTTTTCCGATTATAAAAAATCTAAAAGAAATCTATAAATGAAACACCACTCATTTTGTAGGTATGTTTGTCCTGATCAACTTTTTTCTCAAAGTACCATGCTATTATTTTTCATTTTAAAGTTATATGCATTTGTTTGTTGCAAAAAGTGAAAAAAAATAATTTTCTGCCGTTTTATTGCTAATTATAAAAAACTAAAAGGTATGTATAAATGAAACACCTCTCATTTTGTAAATATTTTTGTGGTGAACAACTTTCATGCTTGCAGTACCATGCTATCATTTTTCATTTTAAAGTTATTCGCATTTGTTTGTCAAAAAAGTAAAACAAAGCAGCATTTTCTGCTTTTTTTGTTTATTATATAAAAAATGAAAGTTAGTCATCAATAAAAAAACACTCATTTTGTAGATATTTGTGTGCTGAACAACTTTTGTGCTCTCAGTACCATGCTATCATTTTGCGTTTTAAAGTTATTCACATTTGTTTGTAGAGAAAAGTGGGAAAAAAAGCATTTTTTGCTGGTTTTTGGCTAATTATATAAATAAATAAAAGTTACCCATAAATGAAACACCACTCATTTTGTAGATATTTTTGTGCTGAACAACTTTCGTGCTCACAGTACTATGGTATCGTTTTTCATTTTAAAGTTATTTGCATTTGAATACGACTACTACTGCTACTGCAGCTAAATATGCAAATGAATTCTGAATGAGCCAATCTCTACCTACTGTGTGGATAAATTTACCTACAGTGAGGATAAATGTGATATTCTCACTGTAGGTCTGACCACCCTGAGAATATTGAAAATATTTGCCTTTTTTTATCCTCACAGGTATATATATATATATATATATATATATATATATATATATATATATATATGTGTATATCTTTAAATTAAAACCATGGTGTCTAGTGGACCTCCCACCCATACAAACACTTTCATTCATTCAGAGAGCTCAGTTGGGTTGCCGGCCGTGGAAGTGAGTGTAAGGGCTGTGCTGGTGACTCGCTCAGGGTCAGGATGAGGATGGAAGTGAGGTGGTAGGGCACTCTCTGACAGGGTGGCAGTGTCCCCCAGACACCAGGGATTTAATTTAAAAATACATATTTTGATATTGTTGCTGACTGGCTGGTTATCAGTGGAGGGGGGGTGGAACACAATAGAAACCCAGAATTTAATTAAATAAATATTTTCTTAAACATTGTGGCCAGCAATCAGCCTACCGGGTCAGTATCTCGTACGCTTAATAGCATACATTAAAAAAGCACAACAGGAATAGTGCGGTAGGTTACAGTGAGAGGGTGCAAAGCTGTGAAAGGGTGTTTACATGGTAGTGCACCCTCTCGCTGTAACCTACCTACAATAGGGGATGATACCTGTGTTGGGAGGTGGGTCTGGCAAGCAGCTGCTGTGGCTTGATGGGATGAGCCACAGGCACCAAGGGAGGGAGGCAGTGTGTTTGAGACTGGGTTTCGATTCCTGGTCCCAGACGCAAGGACTATTTTGTTTTTCACACTTTGTGTGAAGTTAAGTGTTAACCCCTCCCCAGAGTTGGTTATTTTAGTTGGAGGTTCAGGGGTGCTGCCCCCGTAATGGGGTGTTCAGGGGGGAGAGTTCCTCTCAAGAGAAAGACATATGCTGCTTGCAATATATTGTGCTGTATTGGCAGTGTGATATATTGCTGTGGCATAATGTCTTACGACATTATTACCCCATGCCAGTGATCGGTGTGGGTGGGTCTCAACACTAGACACCAGGCATTTAATTATTACACTGTGGCCAGCAATCAGTGGGGGGGCACTAGACACCAGGGATTTAATTAAAAATATTTTTTTTTTACATTGTGGCCAGCGATCGGTGGGGGTTACCACTAGACACTAGGAATTTCATTAAAATAAATATACTTTTTTACATTGTGACCAGTGGTCAGCAGGGGGAGCCCACTACACATCAGGGATTTGGGGGATTCAACATATATAACTTCTTTTTGCTTTGGTGGATTTTTAAGAGCAATTTGCACTCAAAAAACCTAAAAGTGGCAGAGGGTGGAGCAGCAAAATGGCGGCAGCTTTCTAATTCAGCTCGCCCGATAGAAACTGTAAATTTGCCTTAAACTACTTATAAAGCACTCTGTATTTGAATATAAATGTACTGGCACCTTGTTGAAACATCCAGGAGCAAAATGGGATCAAAAAAAGAACAGCAAAGACTCATCCCATAACTTGGAAGTTTGTCTTTCTCCTGCGAGCTCTTCTAAAGCATCAGGGCTGACTCTACAAAGCAGACTGGTGGTTCTGGAGCTCCTGACAATGTAGATATTGGCAATACTTACCAAGATCCAAGCTACAGGGGAGGAAACCAATAAACAGCTTGCAGCAGTCAAAGCCAAATTCACTGAAAACTAAGCCGAAATTAATGACAATGTCTCGGCCATAACAGAGCTCTGTGATGTAATCTCTAAGCAGGCTGACTGCAATGCTGCCTTTATTTGGGACTTCCACTTCCTGAAAAGAAAAATTGAGTCCCTGGAGAATACCCAGAGACAGACCAATGTTCGCGTGGTGGAGTTTCCACCCAGATTCGTCAGAAAATTGGATCTGCACCAAACAATGACCAAAATGCTATTTCAAGATTTAAAACTCCTACCTCATGATGGGTGGTCACCATTCTAAAAGTTTTTACAATACAGCAAAGACCATGAACATGTGGTGATGTGTCCCAGAGACCTTTTGTGGCTATTCTTACCCTGTCATCACCGGAGGCCGGAATACCCTTACTGCAAGCAGCATGCTCAAAGGGGGATATTATTTGGGAGGGCAGTCACCTGGCCTTTTTCCCTGACCTGACAGTTCAGACTCAAGTTCAGAAGAAGGAGCTTCAGCTGATAAAAAAATAACTTTTACAAAACGGGGTCCAGGTGCAGTTCAACTACCCGGCACTGCTACATATCAGACAAAACTCCAGGATGCATATCTTTGTGGATCCCAAAGCAGCCAGAGAAAGAATATGTTGAAAAAATCCTTGCCAAGAAGACTCCACCAGGGGAAGTTTCAGATGAAGAGGAGTGATTGACTAAATAAGGGGAGCTTTGTATTGTGAGTTTTATTAGTTGAGAGCTGTGATCTCTTATTAGTTTTAAGGGGCAGTGCTGTAGCTCCAATAAATAGTTCTGTTTTAAAAATTATGTAATTGGTGGGGGGATGCAGAGGGTGAATCGTAGGTGTATATACACTGCTCAGTTTATGAAAATTAGCAATAGCTTGTTTGAAATATCCTGATATATCACGCAGGGGAGGCAGTGATTCCTACCTAGATATGCAGATTAACTGAGACTGGAACATCTATAAAATGCTTTCTCTGTCTCCCTGTTGCTTATCAGTTCCTCCACAAAACACTAGTCCTACTAGGGGTTGGAGAGGTGGGCATTTTAGTTTGCTTATCATAGATATGGGTGAGAGTACAAGTAATCTATTGCCTAATCTAACCAAACTTTACTCCTATATCAAATGGCAGGTGGTTTCCAGTACTGTATGGATTTATTATCTTTTGTTCTTTTCATTATGATCGATCTGGTAAATGTACTGATCATCCAGTCTGGAGGTCTGCGCACCTCAATTCTATCATGTATGAATTGCAGATATCACTGTTATTTCATATAATTCATAAATAAAAAGTTCCAAAATAAACCCAAAAGCAAAGCAAAGTTACAAATGGAGAATTCCAATTAAACTAGTCAACTTTGTGAAATGATTTGCAGAAGCGAATTTAGTGAGTTCGCCAAAAATTTGCCGCCGAAGTTTTCTCTAAACATAACCTAATGAACAATAATATGGGAACTAAGTGAATTCTCATCACTAGATTCCTCAGGGAAACACTAGTAGTGCATGTGAGCAAAGTCACAGGCTATGTGCAAAGAAATGAGAAAAACTCATATAATCACCTTAACACCATGTGATGGCAGCCATCTTGTATCACAGAGCCTTACACCTTGATACTATCCTGACCGAAAAAGAGAGCTCCTCCATCATAATGGCAGATACTCTCCAGCTCCCCACAACACACAATGGGATAAGCATAACATATAAAAATGCCTTATCTGACTGCAGTGTATTTCCCCAGTTAGTAAATACAATAAAAAAAACTCTCACTGTTCCACTGAGTGAACAGCCAAAACACATTTCGTATTCTCATTAAAAAAGTGAAACTAGTAATGTTCAGTCTCTTTTTCAATCCCCATCCTCTTCATCTGGCCAAGTGGATTGTCTGAAAGTTCTCCTTAGTTTTTAGGCCCCTTTTTTTTTGCTTCTACTGGGATGGAAAAGAGAAATGTCTTACCTGAGTAGGTTAAGTGAAGCTTAGCTGGCAAAGGAAGAGTACGTGAAATCCCGAGCTGACAAAGCTCATTCTGAACTGAATCAAAGGCTTTTCTACTCAGCCAGGTAGCATAGGAGAGATCAGGAATGCAGAAGAGTCTGTTTCATTCTCTAATATTTGCAGTCCCATAGTTTTGGCTGCACAGTGTCAAGTCTCAGATATGGATACCAGCTGTAACCAGTAAAAGGATTTGAAGCATCTCAGTATTCCTTGGTTGTCATCATGGGGCTATTCTGTACACCTTGAATATCATGCCACTAAGTTGTAAATTTAGTAGTGAGTGCAGCAGGTCTGTAGCATATGTCATAGGGTCCTGTCCCTCGTGCCTCTTTGGAATTCCTAAAAGTCTAATGTTTGCCTGCCAGGTGCCATTTTCAAGTTGTTCTAAGAGCATTCCGAGAATTTCGTTTTCTTGCACTACCCCAGATGAGACTACCATCACTTTGTCTGATGTAGTTTTTTTTTCAGTTACTCTTTTTATTGAACTTTTTTCAAGATATAAACATAAACATGGTCAGAGAATAGTGGTGCCAAAAACAACAAATAGGCTAACATTGCCCATATAAAGGGACACGTAAAAAGAACTAGATGCATTGTCATCCATGTGAAAGAAAAAGAGGTGATTTGGTTGTCAAGCAATATGGGATCAGCTGGAAATGACTGCTCTTTCATAGAGCACTGTGTTATCTGACAAATTAGTCATTTCCTTAAACTAAAATACCAAAGTGAAAAAATCTCTGATCAGCTATATACAGTCACAAGAAAAGTACCAGGAAAAAACGTACAAAGGTGTCAGCAAACAACAGAAAAAGCATTCATCTAACATACGCTAGCCTGAAGTAAAATCTGGTTCACAGGAGCCAAAACTCTGAGGGGGACCAATTGCCAATTAATTAACACCTGTCTTAGTGGTAATGTAATATAGAAAGGGGTGCCAACATCTGTCTAAAATGGGGCAGAGAATTCTTAGCCAGAAGGGAAAGGCAGTCCAAAGTGCTTACCTGTGTTAAGCTCACTAGCAGTTCAGAGAAGGAGGGTATTTATGTCGAGCACCATTTACATAACAACAATCATTTGATTTACATACTATCAAGCACTAGCCAGTTAAGTTCAAAGTAATAAGTGTGAAGGACAGTTGAGGGAAGTCCCAGAAGGTACCATGGTGCAGATAAAGGAATGGAGCAACCCAGGACTACTGATGCAAGTTAGCCGACTTGCTGCAAGAGTGGCTTCACCTTAGGGCAAGACCATAAAATATGAAGACAATGCCCTCCAGGAGACTCATCTCTGATATGTATTATTGGACAGCAACTTAAGTTCATGCAAAACAGTGTGGGCCCTGTACCAGGAATGAAGTAACTTGTTTTGCATGTATCTACTGCAAGTGTCGCTGAAAACCTGGTGGCATAAAGACCAGCAGCTGTCCCATTCCTCATCCAAGACAGGCATTCCTAGCGTGTTCCCATTTTAGTTTGGAGGTAAGGGACTGATTAGAGAGGTGATCTCTGATCTCGATCTCTCTCTCTCTCTCTCTCTCTCTATATATATATATATATATATATATATATATATGCTGTATATGCCATTTATTTAATGAGCTTCCCATTGCATATCTTATTTATGCAATAGGAAAATAATTTTTGGGATGCTTTTTTTTATTTATTTTTAGTATGTATTGTGTTTTATTTTGTACAAAATTGGTAGGACTATTTTGTGTCTTTGTGTTGTGGTTGTGGTTGAGGCTGGTTGCTATGGCTGCTAGTGCTGTGTAGGTGACATCCCGAAGTGAGACGCACACATTTTAACTTCTTGGATTATTTTGTGGGCAGGGTGGAGTCTTTTGAAAACATGACAATCATCTCTCTGTTAGCGAGAGCTAGAGAGAGATTCTTGGCCCTTGTTTATTTTCAGTGTTTTGTTGCCGCATTGCTTTTTTTAAAATTTCTCTACCCCAGGTGCAGAAAGTAAAAATGTTGCATGTTCAGTTGCTGCAAATCAGAGAGGAGATCCTCCAAGGTAAGAAAGTGAGTACACAGAGCGAGCGCTGTGGATCGACCAGACTGGTGGATTGTCATTGTCAGAACTGGCAAAGTTTTAGTGCTTTAAAGTAAAGATACAATTTTTTTGTGTTTGTGTTGGATAAATTGTAGTAGAAATTAAGTAGGAACAGAGATGTGGTGGCAGGACTTGGGAATGAGATCAAGGTGGTAGTAGAGGATTGTAATGGAATTTAGGAGGTGTGTAGAAAGGTGAGCATGTTGCAGTCTGAATTTTAAGACTGGGTTAAAAATCAATGTTTTTTGTTTAGACGTTATTGTTTTGGAAAGCTATGTGTTTTAGTTCTTTTATGTTCCAACCGTAGATCAGAAAGTGGGTGAAGCGAGCAGAGAAAGAGCTAGAGGTGAAGGTGGGGGGGGGAGAAGGGAATACTAGACTCTTAGATACAAAAAAAATAAGTAAAAGAAATTGCTTGTTGGTTTGTGTGCACTGTGTCTTCTGGTTACATTAATTTGAAATAGAGAGTGAGATATTGTGAAATGTTTAGTTTCTGTTACACAGGAGTAACAAAGGAACAGGACTGCCTGGAGCTCTGGGTTGCAGTTTTGCCTATAATGAACTTAAAAGTATGGCTAACAGTAAGTAGTGTTGGCGGGGGCTGGATGATTGATGGCAGGGTGTTAACTGGTGGTTGATTGACATAAGGGTGTTAAATAAATGTTAGAACCACTATTTATTTAACACCAATGAGAATAAATGAATTTATTTAACTGTTTATCCACACCCACACCTATTGCATACATATATATGTGTGTGTGTGTGTGTATATATATATATATATATATATATATATATATATATATATATATATATAAATATATATATTATACAGGTGTAGTTGCACCTGTATATTAGGGTTGAGCAAGCACTTTCATGCTAAACCGCAGTTCATGCACCTTAATAACTTTGCACCAGTTCAACTGATTTACATGAAATTTGGAAAGCGCAGCCTTCTTGTCAGGATCTCTTGATGCTGAAAATTTTGTGTAGATCAGTTCAGTGTGGGAAAAGTTACAGTGGTGCAAAATAAACATAAAAGTCTCCATTTTGATGTCATATTGCAGTAGTAGCAGATTTAGAGGTGCAGTCACTGTGGGCGAATGCAGGGCACGTATCAGTAGGTGAGTCCCTCATTCCTCAATAAGGCAGCTGCAGGTGCTGACAACAGCAACACATACACTGGCCACCAGATATAAGAAAAGGTCTGCTGCAATGAGAGCCAAGCTAGTCATGAAGCGGCATGCCTTTCCTGGTGAAGCAGTTCAATAAACATGGCAGCACTGACTGCCACTGCACAGAGCACCGACTTCAGGGGTGCCCAATACCCCTGTCGGCATGCCCCAACCCACTTCATTTGTCGATGGGGGAGCCCACTCCCCGTAGGTATAATACCCCCTCCCTCCCATTTCACATGTAGCTAAGGTGCTCAATCCCCCTAGGCATCATGCAGCCCCCAACAGTCCTTCTTTGTCGATGGGGGGCCCAATCCCTGTTGGCTTTAGTCCCCCTTCCCAGTTTAATTTGGTGACAGGGGAGCCCACTCCCTATCGGCATATTGCCCCCCCATTTGTTGTGTGCTGAGGGGGGTGCCCAATCCCCCTCTGATCTTGTCCCTCTTCACCTTCGGTATGTGCCAATGGGGGTGCCCAGTCCCTCGTCAGCTACAGCACCCCCCCAAAATACTCAGGTGGCACACTGGGAGCCCACCCCAGCGTGCCAAATGCCCCTGTAAAAATAAAAATGTCCCTCGATGTTTTTTTTTTAAACCTATAAGTCAGAAAATGGTCCCTCATGGTCTATCCTGCTCCCTCCCTCAACCCACTTCCACCCTCTCTGTACCCCACCTCCCAACACTCCCCCTCACCCCATACTTACCTCCAGAGCCTGGCGCAATGATCTTTGGTGGACCAGGAACACGTCTGCACTCTTCAAAGCCAACCATGAACTGAAGAAATGCTGGTAAGCTGTATAATAGCATAAATAGGGTTTTTTTCAACTTTGGTGCATATCGCTCCCATTTTGCGGAATTTTGGCACTACATTTTCAACATGGGGTTATTGGGACCACTCCTCATGAATTCAGTCACTGTCATGGCATTATTCAGTCCCAAAAGGTGATTTCGTGGTCACTGCAGGGAATCACCTTTCAGGACTGATTAATGAAATGACAGTGCCACTATTCATGAGGGGTCTCTCCAAAAGCCTATGTTGCAAATTTGGTGACAAAAATCCAAAAAATGGCTGTTTTACGAGCATGCATTGCCCAGGTTCTATGCACACTCATAATTTTGTGAATTTGTAATATTTTCCCTCCAGATTTTCAACACTGCCATTTTCCCACACCTCCTTATGAACAGTGCAGCTGTCATTTTACATATCCTGGCTAAAATGTGTTGTGGCACGTCTGGCTCAGAATGGTGCTGTCGCTGTGCAAAATCAGTTTTTGGGACAGCTTGACAAAATGACAGTGACACTGTTCATGAGCAGAGGTCCTAAAATGCCTATGTTGAAAATTTTGTGATGAAAGTCCATAAAATGACTGTGTTACAAGCATGTGTTACGCAGTTTCCATGCACCCTTGTAACTTCGCAAATTTGCAATATTTTCATGCCAGATTTTAAACACTGGCATTTTTTCACACCTCCTTATGAACAGTACAGCTGTCATTTTTCACATCCTGCCAGAAATGTGTTTTCATACCTGTGGCGTACAACGGCGTGGTCTCTATGGGAGATCAACTTTTGGGACAGATTAAGAAAATCACAGTGCCACTGTTCATGAGGGAGGTTCCAAAATGCCTATGATGAAAATGTGGTTTAAAAACCCCAAAAATAATTGTGTTATGGAATTTCGTTGCTCAGTTTCTTTCCATGCTCATGACTTCACCAATTTTGCATATTTTCACTCCAGATTTTCAACGTTACCATTTTTGTACACCTCCTCATGAACAATACAGTTGTCATTTTTCACATCCTGCCCAAAATGTGTTTACATACCTGTGACGCCAAATGGCACAGTTGCTGTGCAAAATCACCTTTCGGCTAACAAACTGATACTGACACTCTTCATGAGGTGGGGTCACAAAAAGCCAATGTTCATAATTTGGAGTGAAAATACCAACACACGCCTATGACGCAAGAGTTTCCAACTGTTACACCTCACCCTGTAGAGACTGATAAGCGTCAGGGGTGTGACTTGGGATCATCAGCTGTAATGCTACCGCCATTCCACCCCAACCCCCACCCTGCAGCCACTGACAGGCATCAAGGTGTGCCTTGGAGTATTCAGCCACAAAGTTCACCCCATTCTCCTATACTGCACCCACCTCAGCATATTTCCTTATGGAATGGGGTAAATATAATGCCCAAGGACCCTAAAGCACACCACAACACTTTTCAGTATCTGCAGGATAGGGTGAGGTAAAATGGCATAAGCGTTATAGCTGAAGACCCAAAGGCACACCTCAATGCTTGTCAGTCTCTGCAGGGTGGGTGTGGGGTTGGTGTCAGTTCAATACTTCACTGCCACTCCTATTATGCATCTCTAACTCCTGCACTTCCAATGCCAGTGCCAGCGAGATAACATTCGGCATTGACAAATGCTTGTTGAAAATGTTAAGACTTTTTTTGCCACCCAATAACTAAATAAATATGAGGCTTTAAAACCTGAAACTTTCAGGATGGTGCAAGGTACAGTATGTGTTTTTGTAGTTTTTAAGTCTAGCTGTTAACCAGTTTTTAAATTATTTAAGAAACATTTTCCATTTCTGAGCATGCACAGTTCAAAAAATCAACATTCTATGGTTAACTGAATTTTTACAACAACAGCAGGTTGCACTATACAAGACCGCTGTCATTTAATAACAAATGGCAGCTGTGTCATATAGCACAATCCCTGCTGTGTCATGACTTGTAGGTCAGGGATGGGGCTACTGTCATTATAAACCTGCCATTCTAACTGTGCTTCTCCTTAATAAACTTTATCTGCACACTGGTATCCCCAGTCCCCAGTGGCAGTGTATTTATTTATTTGTTTATTTTTTTTCTATAATCTGACATCAGGATGCCCACCCCCTGGTGTCAGATCCCCACAAGCCCCTTTTTATATTAAAAGTTTCTGATGTCAGGGGCCCCGACACCCTTGTCACTGTTTACAAGACCCCCTCAGCTGTTTGGAACACTGGTGAGCCTACCCCCAGTGTCCCAAAATAACTTGTTTACTTTGCTTTTATCCTGAAAAAAAACGGTCTCCTAACATCTCTTTTTCTTTGGTTTTTAAACCCACCCCCAGTGCCTGATATCCACTCCCTGCAGCCCATTGTTTTATTAGTAGTTGCTGAGATTGGGAGTCCCAGCCCCCCATGTTGACACGTACAAGATCCCTCCCCAGCAGTGTGGGACACTGGGGAGCTCACCCCCAGTGTTCTAAAACAGTTTTATTTATTTGCTCCATTCCTGCAAAAGAAAAACCATCCAGCAATGTCTGTTTTTTTAAACCTGAAAAAAAGAAAACCTTCCCTAGTTGTCCCTGCTGTACCCCTCCCCATTCTGACCCTCCAACTGAGCACCCACCACCCCATACACCCCCTTACCCTGTACTTATCATCAGAGGTTGTATGCTGCTATCCTCTGTGGACCAAGACACATCTGCATTCTTCAAAGCTGAACAGTAAACTGAGAAACAATGGTAAGTGCCATATAACATATTTTCGTGATATTTTAAACTTATGTTCAATGATCCCAACCACCCCTCCCCCACCATAACCAATTACTCCAAAGTTTAATTCTGCTATAGTGAGGTTGGGCACCCTTCCAGAGGAAGTGGCCAAGGTATTTATCTAGGAGGGAAAACCATTTCAGCAGTATTTCCAGTGGGAGATGGGAGAGAACATATATGATTTTTGGGATGGTGATCATTTTAACTGCTGCAGTTTTGCTTGGGAATGAGAGATACAATGGCTTTCACCTATCCCAGTCTGTTCTGAGATCCACCAACAATGAGGATAGATTGGTGTCACACATTTAAGTGGGATCTGAAGTAACTTGCATTCCCAAGTAGGTAATAGATCAAGGAGACCATTGGAGACCAAGAGCTTCAAAGGGGGACTGCTGGCATATATGGTTAAGGGGGAGTACTTCAGTTTCCAACTGGTTCACACAAAGCCCAGAAAGCATGGAGAACTGGTAAAGTAGGTACATCAGGGGTTCCACAGGAGAATCAGAAGGTCATCAGCATACAGCATGGTGGAATACTCCTCACTATTGAGAGAGATGCCCTTGATCTGCATTGACTGCATGATAGGTGCCGCTAGAGGCTCTGGGGCCAGGACAAAGAGCAAGGGTGACAATGAGCATCCCTGCCTTGTGCCATTGACCGGGAGGAAGAGAGAAGAGAGGAGATAATTAGTGAGGGCTCTGTCCAGTTGGTCGCAATAGAGGGTTTGAACCCAGGAGCAGAAATGAGGGCCAAGCCCTAGGTGGGCTAAAACAGTGTAAAGATATTGCCAATTCAGTGAACCAAATGCTTACTCAAAATTGATGGCCACTGCAGCAGCCAGAGCAAAGGAGGATTTATCAACATGAATGAGGTCGCTCAAGGAGCACAAATGATCTGAACTCAGGCAGCCAGGGCCCTTGATAAAGCCTACCTGGTCTGGATGAATAAGTTGGGGCAGAACAGGGTTTAATCAGGAAGCTAGGGCTTTTGTATAGACCTTGCTGTCTACATTAATGAGAGAGATCGGTCAGTAGCTTGAGGGAAGGGTAGCATCTTTACCCTTTTTCAGTAAAATGGTGATTATCACCTCCTGCATGGTGGATCGAAGAGTACCAGAGTATTCAGCTTCCTTGTAAATCTCACAGAGAAGGGGACAGATTAACACAGACAAAGGTTTGAGAAAGTCTAATGGATAACCATCCCCACCTAGGGAGTTTCCAGAGCTGAGGGAAAACAAGGCCTTGAATATTTCCTCAATTGAGAAGGGGCATCAAAGGCTGCAGATTCTTCTGCTGAAAGTTTGTGGAGCTGCAGGGAGGCTAGGAAACTTTGAATACACTGAGGGTCAGGTGGGCTAGAGGAGGAGTATAAAGTAGCATAAAATTGTTTCATTATGTAATTAATAGATTCGGGGGACATCTGTACTATACCTGTGGAGTCTCTAAGGCAGCAATAATTCACTCTACCTATTGTTTATAGAGCTGATGTGCTAGAATGTTGCTGCTTTTCTCCCCTTCCTCTAAGTAGTTATGGTTCAGACATAATATCACAATTTCAGCTTTCCTGGATAGGAGTGTATTGACCTCTAATCTTAGCTTCAGGAGAGCTGAGTGCAACAATGAATTAGGGTTAGGATGTGGGACTGGCTTATAGGCAGCCTCTTTGGCCTTGAGTTACTTTTCAAGCCTATGCAGGTGCAGTTCCCTTTGCCACTTACGGTGAGCCACATAGCTAATCATTTTGCCACGCATGGTGGACTTCTACACCTCCCATGTGGCACCAGTTGAGGTATCCTGGGGTCAGTCAATCTGCAGGAAGGAGGTGGTTTCTGCCTTCATCCAAGGAAGATATTCAGGGTTTCTCAATAAGAGGGAATCAAGCCTCCAACTGGGGAATTTGGCCTGACCTCATCCCAAAGGAAGTGGAGCTAGACAGGAGTGTGGTTTGAGATGAGGAGAGGTGTAATGGTAGTGTTTATGGATATCTGGGTTATGAGAGGGGAGGTCAGCCAAAGGTCAGGATGGCTATTCATATGATACAGCACTGAGTGGAAGGAATAATCGTGGTCATATGGGTGGACAAGATGCCAAATTTCCACAAGACCAAAATCTTGCATAAATATGGTAACTGCTTGTGAACTCCGCACATGAGGTTCTGACTACGAATGGCTCCTGTCAGGATGGGGTCCAGCATGAGGTTAAAGTCCCTGCCTACCAGGAGAGGGGTAATTCAGAGGAGGAGATCAGCAACCTGTTTGGGAAAAATATTGAAAGAATGCTGGGTCATCTTCGTTCAGGGCATATACATTCCCAAGAAATATAGGCCCAGTAGGAGTAGTCAGGAGAGCCAAGAGTTACCTCCTGTGGGGACTTTCTGCACTGTAGAAATCACCCATTTGAGCGATCTGTGGAAAAGAATAGCTATGCCTCATTTCTTGGTGGATGCCGAGACAGATATGACCTGTTCCACCCCATCCCCCTTGAGGTGAGGGTGGTCCTTATCTACAAATGTAGTTTCTTGAAGGAAAGCAACCATGGCTCAGAGATGCTTAAGATGGAACAAAACCTGCTTCTGCTTAATGAAGAAGTTCAGACCATGGACATTCCATGTATGGCATATCACATCACCCATAGTCTTAAGGAAGAATCAACATACCCTCAGGAAATGTCCTAAGAGTCATATCATAAAAAAGTTAAAAAAGGGTATAAAGGAGCTCAACTGCAAAATGAGGATATCTCCAGCAAAGCCAAAAAGTCAGAAAGAGGTGGTGATAGACAGGTCTGGGGGATAAGAATATGTGAGGGTTGCCACTCCACTACAGGGGACAAAATGGAAAGGAGTGAGTTCATTGTAAATTGAAGAGCAAATATTTAATATCGAACCACGGAGAGAGGAACTGCCTCTTGCAGTAAACAAAAAACATAATTTTGGTGGAGGACAACTGGATCCAACACGTGCACACACTTGAAGAAACTGAGGGGGGTGGTGACAGGGCAAAGGGAGTGTGCAGTACCAGCTTTTAGAACAGTATCAAGGTGGGGGTGAAAACAGCACCATGGCAATGCAGGTGGGGGGGAGTGCAAGCTGACAAAACCAAGCTAGGAAGGTAGTGATGGGGGAAGTCATAGCTGAGGGGTATAGTACTAGTCCTATAGGTCAAGGTAATGCAAATGGGTGGGGTTGCCTTATCACATTAAACTGAGTGGAGCACTCGCCATCCACCGATGGCAAAAGGGCAGAAGTCAAGAGCCAGTCAAGCTAACAAACCACAACTTCAGAGAAAAAGAGCAAGTCTGGCTCTTTAAAAATCAAGATGAAAAAGGCCTCCCATGGAGAGAGAAACAGAAAGCTGTGGTGGGGAGGGAGGAGAATCCTCACTCACTGTCCATGCTGGAATCAAAACACCTGCAAGAAAAAAGAACAGTTAACAGTTGGCACAAAGAAACAACATGGCATCCGACTAATAAAGCCATAATAACACATATGCTGACATAAGAATAATGCCATGACATGAGTAAAGATAAAGGTTCAGCAGACAGAAAGGTATCATCAGAGGCTGTGATCGCCACTGTGGGCAATGTCAGAATCAGTAATGTGGGCAGCTAGTTCAAAAGGTGGTGCAAGTTAAAATGATGGTCAATGAGGAGGAAGAAAACAGGTTGAACACATATCCATGCTGCCTGCGGAGCTAATAGAAGGGGTAGTGCCCCACCAGAACAGAAAAGGAGTTTGAAAAACAGCAGCCTGCAGATTACTGAAACTGCATAGTTGCAGGTGTTGAATAATCAACAAAGTTCTGCAGCACAGAAAATGGAGTGCCTTAGCTTGTTAAAGGGAATGGAGAACACTGCATCTGTAGAGAACAAGTTATCAGATTGGGCGTTAGCGTGGAGCCTGCTGCTCAGTAGCTGACAGATCCAGCAGGGCTGGTGAAGGATCAGAAGCTTCTGCAGCAGGACCAGAAACTGATGTGGTAACATGGGGTTGTCAGTCAGCCACCCAGGATTTGCATTTCCCTTCCAGAGCCTTCTGAGACCTGACAGGTGGAAGAGGGAAGGCAGTGATATCCTGATGGGCACCATACTTTAGGGACAAATCTTCCTGGCATGGGGATCAAGGTTAGAGGGGTGCAAATTGATCAGGCATCTGGTAATGTCTGATGTCTCCTTCTTCAGGCACTGATGAGGCTGCTGCCACTTGTGGGATCTCGGAAGCAGGGACCAGACTTTTTGGGCTGACATAGCAGCAGTGTCCATGAACTTGAGAGTAAAGGGAGAAGTAGTGCCCATGTAGTTTCTGAAATTGTCGGCATCCATCAGGAATTCCCACCTAGTGATGCACATTGCTTATGGCCAGTATTTCCCCAGGAATTTCATCAGTGATTTGATGGTAGGAAAGAGCAGAGGCACTCCATTATGTAGAACTCTCATAGTGGCCAGTTAGTGGAGAAAGTACTTCAGTCACAGCCATTGCAGGTGGTCCAAGAGTTCTTTGAAGTAGTCTTGAAAAATTTGAATATTGTGATCTTGCCATTGTAGGCGCCCCAATTCTATGACCCACTGTAATATCATTTCTTTGTGGAGAAATTAAGGGATTTTGCCAGGAGTGGCCATGGATGTTCACCTGATTGAGGGGCTGGGGCCAGTGAGTGGTGTTCCTGCTCAATATCAAACTGCTGATTCCCTTTAAACTGAAGGATTACCAGGAGGACATGTTGTAGGATGGTCACCATATCATGTAGTTCAGCCCCCTCCCAGAATCCCACAAAATGTAGGTTATTCCTAGGACTTCGATTTTCCAGGTCATTTACCTTATTTTGTAGCTGGTGAATGAGTCAGCTTTGGTCCCAGAGGGAGGCCTGCAACTTCTCAATGGAAACCATGTTGTAATTAACTTTTCACTCCATATGTCATTGCTGGGAGTCCAGTTGAGTGAATGCTTGGGCAGATTGCAAACAGGCTGCTTTTGTTTCTGCCAATCATGCAGGATCTTGGCAAACATATTTTCAATTTAGCCGTGGTCAGCAGCTGCCGAGCTGCCTGCCGCCATACTAGCCATGTTGTCTAAGGTGAGTCGATGTACTTGAGTGCTGTGCTGTCTTCACAAAGAGAAGGGTCTCACTGAAAATACACACTGATGCAGAGTTTGTAATGTAAATAACCAGATAAGCCACAAACTGACAGGAGGAGCGTGTATTAGATTTGTGATGATGCTGGATTTGTTCCCAAGGGGAAAGGACAGACAGAATTAAGCAGCCATCTTGGCTAGGGTCAAACCACTCCCCTCATCTCTCTCTGATGTAGTTTTGATAACATCTATGTCCAACATCACTCTATCCAGTTTAGTCTCAATAACAACAATCATGCTGTTAAAAGTATCAACCCTTTTATCGAGGTTTCTGACAAACATCTCAAGGTTCTTAATGGCCTGCAGAACTGCCTTGTTTGGTAGTTCATTCTGTCCATCTGGAGGCTTCCTCTTACTCTGTACTTTGAACTGGTTGGTTTATTGGCTTTCCCCTAGTGCATTAAAATAAAAGAAACACCATTTTGTGCAGAAATACTGATCTACCTATATTATAGGTTAAAGTAGGCTGGAAATGAGAGGAGAGAAGCAGGTCTACTCGCAGATCTCTTCAGAGGAGGAGTGGGTGGCTCCCGCTAGTCGCTCCCCTTGCAACGAACTACACAGATACAGCAGCACCGGGTTGAGGCACCAGCAATCCTGTGAAAGCCAGGCGGACCTCCCCTCACGAATCTGGACACTTTCAGGCGCAACTTCCAGCAGAGGGACTGAGCAGCAGCAGCAGCTGGAGCTGCTAACTTAAACTTTATCTTTTCCGCTGACCGCGATTGAAAACTGGACCCCCAGTGATTTTCTTCTTGGCACCAAGAGCCTAAATTCAAAAGAGGCAACAGAGCCCCATTGGCTTACAGCTGTTGTGACGCTCGGGCAGCCTGGACAAAAGGCTGTGCTCAAGCTTGGACTTTCAGTATCTTGATTGGGTCTACTCACAGATCTCTTCAGGGGAGGAGCGGGTGGCTTCTGCTAGTCGCTTCCCTCACAATGAACTACACAAATAGAGCACCTCGGGCTTGAGGCACTTTCAATCCTGTGAAAGCTGGGCAGACCTTCCCCGACAACTCTGGACACTTTCGCTGGCAACTGCCAGCAGAGGGACTGAGCAGCAGCAGCTGGAGCTGCTAACTTAAACTTTATCTTTTCTGCTGACCACGATTGAAAACCGGAGCCCCAGTGGTTTTCTTCTTGGTGCCAAGTGCCCAAATTCAAAAGAGGCAACAGCACCCCATTGGCTTACAACCGTTGTGATGCTTGAGCAGCCTGGACAAAATGCTATGCTCGAGCTCGGACTTCCAGTATTTTGATTAGGTCTACTCACAGATCTCTGCAGGGGAGGAGCAGGTGACTCCTGCTAGTCGCTCCCCCCTGCAATGAACTACATGAATACGGAGCACCTCAGGGTTCAGGCACTGGCAATCCTGTGAAAGCCAGGTGGACCGCCCCCGACGAATCTGGACACTTTCGGGGGCAACTTCCAGCAGACGGACTGAGCAGCAGCAGCTGGAGCTGCTAACTTAAACTTTATCTTAACTTTTTTGGCCCACCAACCCACCCCGTTCCCTCCTCCCATTAAATGCCAAGTTACCACGCCCACCTTCTGCCCAGGGCCAATCAGGTCAGGCAATAGGCAGCAACCCAGCTGCCACCCTAACTCAAAAAGAAAAAAAAAAGGCTTGAACTTTTCTGATACTTGAATGTACATTCACCGTATATGGGAACTGTTTGTATCTGCATTGCTCCTCCTTGAAACTGGTTACTAATAGATAACGCATAGTAATAAGAACTTGTACTAATGTCCTAATCCAACTGTGAAAATGATCTGCTCAGAGTTCAGAGAGAAGTAGATGCCTAGGTGCTAGGTACATGTCATTTACTCCAAAGTGCCTTGCTACTGTTTCCACATAGGATTAATACCCAAAACGGACATATAGGGAATAGCTGACAAGCCAAGCTCAGTAATTTCTGGTCCTCTCTAACTATGGTGGCCTAAGACAGCCAACCGAGGATACCCACAGTAACAGCCTCTGCAACCCCAGGGTCCCCACTACTCAAGGACATGTTTTATGCAGCTTGACACATCCTGGCACTACCTGCCCAACAGAGGCTTACTTCTGGCAACTATGTACATCCAATCCCTCCTCTGGGTGGATAGGCTCATTAGCGCAGGAGACCCTAACCTACATGAACCCCAACAGCCCAACACCCAGCAGTTTCCAATCCTTACTGACAGCATCTGAACTTGTCAAGAAAGGTGCTTGGTATTCCATCACCCACTATGCAAAGAGGTCATGCTCAAGAGGACTATTCTCACTCCACAACCCCATCTCACTATGCCTCGTCAGAGCCCTCCTGCTCCTGGCAGGCGATATTCAACTGAACCCAGGTCCTATTCCTGGAAATCTTTGGATATCCTCCCCGCAGGACCCTCAGTGGGTGTTCTCAAAGGGCCTGTGGATCGTGCACATGAACATGTGCAGCCTGCGATCTAAGATGCACAAAGTGCAAGCCTGACTGGATCTTTACAATCCAGATGTCCTGGCTGTGTCAGAAACCTGGCTCAAACCTCATGTCATCCCACATGAAGTCACTGCTCAGGGATACCACTCCTACCGGAAAGACAGGACCAACAAAAGAGGGGGAGGGGTACTCATTTATGTAAAAGATACCCTTAATTCAGCCGAGGTCATCCTGTAACACAATGCCAGAACTGACAGTGAATCAATCCTCGTATGCATCACCCTGGGCGCCTGCAAGCACCTCACCATAGGGTGTGTATACAATCCTCCTAAGAATGCCCTTCAATCCCTGGAGGCAATCCTGCAGGATACAGTTAAACACATCTCCACTGAACTCCTCATCATCCTGGGAGACTTCAACCTGAACTGGGCCCAAGATAACATCCAATCTCCATTGGGCCTAATACAAGACACAAACCTTGTACAGGTGATTTCCAAACCCACCAGACTGAACCACAAAACAGGGAATCACTCTACCCTCGATTGGGCTCTAGTGATGAACCCCCTTAATTTTCAGTCTGCTGGCATCTTGGCTGACGCTTTGAGTGATCACTCCCCTATCTTCTGTATGTGGAAGAACAGGGTGCCCAGAGTGCCACCATGCATTCTGGCCATGAGGAATTTCACCCAATACACACCAGAACAATTCTCCTATCATTTAAGCAACCTAGATTGAAGCCTCTATCAAGCGCCTCCCCACCCTGGATGAGGCTGTGGCCTTCTTCCAGAGGTTGATAAATACAGCAGCCAACCTCCTTGCTCCCATGAAAAACTTTGCACCAAGGGCAGCTGATACAAATAGATAACCCCCCAACTAAAGGTGCTCATGATGCACCGTGACAAGGCTTGGAAAAAGTTCAAGCATTCTGTACTACAGGTAGACCTTATGACATACAAAACCCTCAGGAACAAATGCAAAGTGGCCATAAAAAAAGTAAAAAAAGAGTATGCCACTCGCCTTCAGAAAAACAACCCTAGACTCTTCTGGACCCATATCAATGAATTGGTGAAAGGGAACGGCAAGTCTGAACCCGGCCCCATTGAGGTCAATGGACAACTGATTCATGAGGACCCTTTAATTGCCACCTCCCTAAACCACCACTTCACTAACCTTGACCCGTATAAGACTGCTTTACCCCCCCTCATCACTGACCCAATCATAAGGGTTCCCTCTGATCTCAACCACCCATCCTTCCACCTAAGGCTTGTCAAGCCTAAAGAGGTGCTTGCACAACTTAAAACTCTAAAAACCTCTGGTTCTGGGGGACCCAAGGATTCACCCCAAGCTGCTGAAGGACAGGGTCCTGGCCTTGGCCAGACCCCTATCCTGGCTTATCAACCACTCAGTGAAGGAGGATGCCATCCCCACACAGTGGAAACAAGCCCACATGGTCCCAGTCCACAAGGGTAGCTGCTGGGAGTCTATTGGCAACTACAGACCAATCCCCCTGCTCTGCATCCTGTCTAAAATCCAGGAAAAACTGATCTATGGGCAACTATGTGACTACTTAGAGGCCCATCAAATCCTGTCTCCCTCCCAGCACAGCTTCAGAACCAGCCACAGGACAGACACATCACTGATCAAATTTACAACAGACATTCTCTGAGACCTAGACAAGGGTACCCCCACTGGTGCGGTCTTCATAGACCTTTCCAAGGCTTTCAACCTGGTCCACCACAACCTCCTACCTACTCACTAAGCTAAGCAACATAGGCCTCATCTGCCACACCCTGAAGTGGTTCAAGAGTTACCTGACTGGCCACACACAGAGGGTAAAGTGAAGGACACCATATCTGGGCCACTTCCACTAAAAGAGGGGGTGCCCCAAGGGTCAATACTTGGCCCACTCCACTTCTCCCTGTTCACCAATGAACTATCGGACCACTGTGGCGGGAGCTCCATCGTCCAGTATACTGACGATGCAGTCATTTACCGTGCCACCACTAACCTGAGAGACCTTAGCCCCCTACTCCAAGATGACCTCCAGTCACTGGAGCACTGGTTCACTGAGAAAAGAATGGTCCTCAATACGTACAAAACTAAGGCAATGCTGTTGGTCCCTAGATCCCTTGATCAGGACAGAACACAGCACCTCCACCTCACCACAGCGTCTGGCAAAAACCAAGAAGTAATGCCCTCCCTGAAATACCTCGGACTTACCCTGTACCAGGGCTTCACCCTGAGGAACCATGTGGACTTGGTCACTAAAACCCTATACAGGAAACTGGGAACCCTCTACCGCCTGAAAGACCAACTCATATCCGAAGCCAGAATTTCAATAGCCACCAGCATCCTCCTCCCGACACTCACATATGATGCCTCTGTTGTGGAAGGGCTGGGAAAGCTGTAGAGGAACAGACTTCAGGTACTTTTTAACAAGGTGGGCAGCTTCACCTCCCAGGCCAACCATAGGGATCACCAATGCGACTCCCTATCCCTCCTAAACAGGCCCTCAATGGAAGCACCTCCAATACCCCCTGCTCTGTCTAGCATACAAGTTAGTCATCCCAATCCCCTCCAGCCTCTCTGGCCTCGTTGCTCTGAAGGCCAACCACCGACAATTATGCTCTACTGGCCGTACTCTCCTTGACATCCCCAGGGTTAGAACTAAGGTGGGTGGTATGTCATTTGCTCTCACTGCTCCCACACTGTGGAACCAGCTCGCCCCTGGGGTGCAGGAAGACCCCACTATCAAAAACTTCCACGCTAGGATTAAGGCCCACCTATCAGTCTCCAGTTCCTGCCATTGCACTGGTCCCTGACAGGAACCCGGAGACAAATGGCTTACCAGATCCTATTCATCCACCACTGTACTATACTCTAGGCCAAACTGCTAATTCTTGTACATTGTTACCACTACTGATCAACCTATTTATTCTGCTTGATCTGCTATGCTTCTGTACTGTCGCCATAACTGTATTGGTGTGATTCCTGTTGACTGAACTAACGCTGTATTTGTCTTTCATGCTATGTAATTTCCTGGGTCACCCCTGAAAAAGGGATCCCCAGGGCCCAGTGGGCTTACCCAGTCACCAAAATTTAATAAATAAATAAATAAGATAAAGGAGGCACTGTGGCAAGGTACCTGGCATCATGGGAGGTAAGAGTGAGAGAGGTGTACAAAAAACAGAAGTGGGTGCGAAGGGGGTTGTCAAGCGTAAGTTAACAGAAGGACTGAAAGAAGGGTCTAGTCTGTCTATGGTGTGCTTAACAGTGTTGTAAGAAATGTTGCCACAGTTGGAAATGAGGATGAACATCTGACTCAAGTTTTCATTTAAAAATTAGAAAAAAAAATTCTTAGGTCTAGCAGTTTCAAAATTAACCATTTATACATGTAATTGTGTTTAAAAATATTTAACTTTGGAACAGCTAGGGCTGCAAACTTATTTTTTTAATGAAAGCTGGAAGTTGAGTTAGTATGATTTTGTTCTGTTGATACACTATTATGAATGCTGCTTTATATCAATATATGTTTAACCATAATGTTGTGGTTACAAGTCTATTGATGTTTATCATCATAAACAGTACAATATTAGCACATGGACATTCTGTCTATTGGACTTACTCATATGAAGCTGATCCTGTAGCTATGTCATCTCAACCTTTTTATGATTATTTGAAAAAGAAAAAAAAAAGGAGTGTCAATTCCCTACACATAGTAGCTGGGGTCAAGACATAGATCATAGAGCAACAACTTAACCACAGCCCTTAACAGCAGCTATAGTTCCATTTTCACTAAGTGAGGCAACACAAAACTTGTGTGCCAGGTTCATGCTTTATTTTATTTGGTTATTTTAATGCTGTTCAGAAAATTTTCACCTGAAGGAGTATGTTGAGCTAGAAATGAACCATTTCAAAAGCAGTATAAAGGAAGCATTACAGAGAGTTGCAAAATACTGTACAAAACCACATACTTACAAACATTATAATACAATACTGTAACTGGCGACCCCCTATAATGACTGGATATCTAGTCTTGATAAAACACCATAATTAACCACTAAAGTTCATAACTTGACAGTCGGTTATTACAGCATTTTCCTCCTCATGCTCTCACTTCACTGAAGTGTGAAATAAAGTACACTGCAATTGTGTGAGTACAGTGGCTACTGGGGGATGTGCTTGTACACAAATACAGCTTACAGTTTCTCTCTCAGAATTTTGAATCAGTTATAAAAAATAATGTCTGTGCAGGTGTGTGTTATGAGGATTTTTCACACACCCAAAGTGTGTGATAATCTCATAAAACCCTTGAGTTTAGCTCTCAGGGTTTATGGATCATCATACACTTTGGGTGTGTGGAAAATCCTCATAACACACACCTGCACAGGCATTGTTCTCTGTACAAAATATGTACTACACATCTATATTCACTTGACTGCAAGCTTTTACGTAAAAGTATTAAGTTCCTAGTCTACACAGTTCCAAATGCAGCCCTTTTAAACATAGTTTCTTTCAGATGAGCTAACTTAGGAACCATTAGAGATAGGGATGCATTTTTAAATGCTTTATAATATTTCTGTTAGAAAGATAGCATCATTAAAAATAATTCCATTGATAACACATTATTATCTGCTAAAAATAATGTTAAACCAGAGGAAAGGTATATCTTTTAAATACATTTTTACATATTTTATTTAAGTTTTCACAAACAAAATATCAAGAAATTCAAGACACATACACTTTCAAGTTATTTCATGAATAGGAGTTATTACATAACATTTAATATAGTCTGAACACACTATCATTCTGATGTACATGGGATCAGCAAAGTTATAGTAAAAGTTATAGATGTTACATTGGTGTTTTGAAACATATAGCTGGTTTTCCACTTAGGGAAACCAGATATTTTTTTCTAGTTTATTAGTTCATGACACATGTACATAACTCATTTATAGCTGCAGTACATTCAAGTTATTCAGCCTCCTTTACTTTTGTATGTAACTCTCTCACTGCATTGTCATTTCTTAATTATTTCGTGTTTCACAAGTGTTAATAAATATATCAAAAAGCACTGGCCAATGCCAAAACTAGTCTTGCTTGATTTTGCTGTGTAGTTATTGAGTATAGACAGCATGTAGTTAAAATTAACAAATTAGTAATATGAGTTATAATACTAAAATTATCATGATTGGGAAATTAAGAGGTTTGCTCAAAACTTTGTTGTTTTCCTAGAGGCAGACCCTACATTTTCAAAATAGTATTTTTATTGCACTAAAATAAAACATGGCAGGGGCCAGATATTCAAAAGTTTACACAGGTGCAAAGCTTATTTGTTCTCACAAACTGGGCTTTGCATGGAGTTCCCATATTCAGAAGCCCAGTTAGTGTAGTCAAATGGGTTTGTACCCAGGCAATATTTAAAAGGGTTGCAGAGCAGATTGAGGGGCAGGGACTGGAATATTGGCACAGTCTGATATTCAGAGTATTTGCACTGTGCGAGGGCATTCTGCATGGTCCCTTTGAATAGCCCAAATACCACTGATCTAAACCAAGTCTTACTCCTGTGCAACCCTAGCAGTTGGTGGAGGAAATGCGGTACCCCCTTGCTCTGCTTCTGGGTCACTGAACCAGTGCCCCTGGTGTCCAGTGCCCCCCCCCCACCATTCACTGGACTGATGTTTGAAAAATAGATCTTTCCCCAGTGCTAGAGGTCCTCCCAACCCCTGCCAATCAGTGGCCCGATGTTTGAAAAATACATATTTCCATGATGCTAGTGGTTCCCCCTGATGATCACTGGCTTGATGTAAAACATAAATCTTTCCCTGATGTCCAGTGGTCCCTCTCCCCACCTGCACACATGCATGATGTGTAGCTAAATATTCCCTTGTGTCTAGTGGTTCCCCCTCACTTGATGCCATGCCCTCTAGAAACATTCCATTTTCTTGGTGCCCGGTGCTCTTGACCCCCACATCTCAATCCCCTGTATACTATAGAAAAAAGCACAGACCCCCTCCCTATACCTGATCCCATGTATACTGAAGTAAAACTATTCTCTGGTCTAGCAGACCCCCCACCCCAGCAGGTACTGCCCCACCACCCTGCACCCTCCCCCATTCATTCCTGAGAAGGTGACTGGCACAGCCCTCTGCTCGCTACCATGGATGTTTGGGAGGTAGTATACTGCAGTGGGTTAAGGCTCTGAGCTGCAGATGTAGAGACCTGGGTTTGAATCCCACAGCCACCTAGGTACATACTATGTGACCCTGAGCAAGTCACTTAACTGCCCTGTCTTCACAGGTCGCACCAGTAAACAAGCTTTAAGCTTAGTGTGCCACTGCTGGTTAAATAATTAAAAAAAAAAATAAATAAATATTGCCTGCTGGCAATGAGCACATATTTTGTTACAGTACACACTCTTAGGCAGCTCAGTCAGTGGCCAGTCATGGTGGGGAGCTGAGGGCTATGTTGGTTACTGGCTCAGCATCAGTATGGGGGTACAGGGTAGTGGGGCATTACCTGTTGGGTTGGGGGGGGTTGGGGTCTGCTAGACACCTGGGAATGGTTTTACTTCAGTAGACAGGGGATCAGGTATAGGAAGGGACCACTGGACACCAGGAAAAGATTTATGTTTTACATCAGGACAGTGATCTGTGGGGGGGGACCACTAGCACCTGGGAAATAATGTATTTTTCAAATGTTGGGCCTGCAGTTGGTGGGGTGACACTACCACCAGGGAAATATGGAAAATTTGTCATTTTCAAACATCGGACTGGTGATCAGTGTGCGGAGGGCACAAGTACCAGGGAAATATGTATTTTTAAAACATCAGGCTGATGATTAACGGGGAGGGCACTAGCACCAGGGATAGTTCTCTGGGACAGGGCAATTGTGGTGTAGCGCTGCACAATCCAGCCTCACTCCCTATGCAAATGAGCCCATAATGGGCATGCAAATAGCCCCTTAGCACCTTGCATGCCTAACGGGCTCATTTGCATGAGTCCATTTAAATATCAGAACTTTATTGTGAGTGAAAGCCATTGTGGTACCCTATTTTAGGAGCCATGTCTTCCCAGCGCTAAGTGACTTAGCGCTGGACTGACATGGCCCTATAGTCAGTCAAATAGTGCTAGTGTGCTATACCACTAAATACAGCATCTTTGGGCACCCGGGCAAGTGCCAGGTGCAGTGCACATTTTTGCGCTGTGATTTGCAACTCTTTGAGTATCAGGCCCCAGGTGTCATTTACTAAATGCCACCCAAAATGTGACTTTGTAGAATGACCTTTAAAGCAGGTTTGTGAAAGGGGATTCAAATTGATGCAAGCCATCTTCATAGAAAGGGGTAAGAAAAAAAATGAGTATTTTGAAACTGTGAGTTTACAAAGTAACAACAAAAAATGCAATGTTATGAGCTAACATTGAAAAATGCCACTATTCATTCAGAACATTGTTGTTTTTTGACATTTTGACCCCAAAGTTTCAACATATTGTAGTCTTTTTATGGCACCATCTTATGAACATGACTGATGTCTTTTATAAACTTCTGGCTAAAAAATGATTTTGCTGCTCTAGAGTGAAAATACATTTTAGGTGGGATTTGAAATTAAACCTGCCATGTTCATGAGGTGGGGGCAACAAAAGAGCTATACTGAAAATTTGGAGTAAAAATCTGCAAAAATAAAGTTATAAGTCGTAAATATTGAAAAATGTTAATGTTTTTCATAACTTTGTTGTTTTTTGACATTTTTACCCCAAATTTTCAACATAATCTTTTTATGATCTCACATTATGATCAAGACAGAAGGACAACTTTATATCCCATCTAAAAGGTTTATTCCCAGACAGACTGTGAAAATATGTTTTGAAGGGGATTTCATAAATTACAACAGCTTTGTTTGTGAGGTGAGGCAAAAAAAAGCTATCTTGAAAATGTGGACAGAAATGCTACAAAATAATATTATGAATAAAAATCCCTGGCTGACACTCTTTCCTCCATCACCTTTCATTCCTCCACAGTTCAATTCATCCTCATTGAAGATTTCAATGTAAACTGTCTCTCCCCATCCTCCAAATCTACCATTCATGAGACTGAGTCCCTTAATTTGTCCCAGGTTATTTCAGAACCCACCTGGCTCTGTCCCCATTCCACCAACCAACCCCTTTTGGATTTGGTTCTAATCTCACCCCCCAACACAATTTTACATTCATTTAGTGACAACTGCATCATGTACTGCATCAGAAAAATCCTGTGTCTCCCCTCCTTACCAAAATACATCTGGTACAGGTCTCTGCAGTGGCTAAATATCAATGCTTTACTGAGTGTCCTTGATGCCACAGACTAGTCAGCCATCCTCTCTGCCTCTGACATTAATATGGCCCTCATCCTATTCCACTCCAAATTCTCCTCTGTCTGCTAGCCTACCCCAGGAAACCCACAGTCAAAACTTTTCCACCTCCCCTGGATTACCACCATAGTCATTGACCTGTGCAAATCCTGAGATCTCACCTAGGTCCGGTAAAAATTATCCCACTCCTCTCCTGACCTCATCACAGGGCTGTGAGGAACAACTGTATAAAGGCTGTCCAAGCTGTGAAATCACACTATTTCAAGATGAACCTCTAAAAAAAACTTAACTCCTCATATAAATTCTGAAATGCTATCCACTTCTTTTTTGACCCATCTGCCCAGTCCGTTCCCCAATGCCTCGTGAGCTGTGATTAATGGTTCACCTATGTCTGACCCTACTCTGTTGCCGCTCACTTCAATGAATTCCTCACAACTGGTGCTCTCCCTTCTTCTCCCCTTCCTGGCTCCTCTCCTTCTTCTCTTGCCCACCCCTTAGCAGGTTTCCACTCCCCCTCATCACTATCCAGGAAGCCCTGTTTGTCCTTTCCTTTCTCAATCAGTCAAAGTCCAGCCCTGATGGTCTGGGTCCCAAGCTCCTCCACCTCTCAGCTCCTGCAATTGGAGTTCCCCTTGTTGAACCTTTCCTTCTCCCTCATCACTACTGATCATTCCTGGAAGTTGGCCAGAGTTATTTCACTTTATAAAAGGGGGTGACCACTACTCCTCTGGCAATTTCCATATCATTTCCCTCCTCCCCTCCCCCCCCCTCTCTCTCTCTCTTTCCAAGCTGTAGGAAAACCTCATCCATTCCATACTCCCCCACCTTTATTTCATCCTCCAACTTCCTCTTACCCATCCAGTCTGCTTTCTGGAAGCACCATGCCACTGTTTCCTCCCTACTACATGTCACTGATTCAGTCTTCTCTTGGATTATAATGGCAGTAGTTTTTTGTCAATCTAGCCAAACCTTTGGTAAGTGTTTCATCTACTCCTCCAGGACAAGTCGAGTTCTGCTGGCCTCTCAACTCCTGCTGCTGATTGCTTTTCCTGTTCCTGTTACCCTTCATCCTGACAGTGTGACAGTGTGGCTCAGTTAGTAGCACATCCGCCTTTGGACCAGAATGTTGTGGGTTCTCGACCCTCACTGGGATTGGGCTCGTACCTAAAATGCTGGCACCCAAGTGCAGTATTAAGGGGGTGCTGTACTGCTGGGATGTGCCATCCTTCAAATGAGACATTAAACCAAGGTCCCTTCTACCCATCCTGGTGTTGTCCTGGTGGGTATCCAGGTGGAAGTAAAGGAACCCTTGGCATTCTTCGCAAAAGTAGGGGACATTCCTGGTGTCCTGGCCAACATTCCCCTTCCCATAAAACCAGTTCATGCAATTGTCCAGTCTGTGTATGGGTGTTGATGTGCAATATGGCTGCCAGTACACATTCAGTCACTTCACTACCAGTCTAGAATTGCTTGTAAAATGCTTTGGGATACACTGTGTATGAATAACACTATATAAATGCTACTTCTTCTACTTCTTCTTCTGACATCTCCCAGGCCCTAGCCTTAACTGTCCTTGGTGGGGCAGTTGGCTGGATCCCTGATAGAGTAAAAGCCACTTAAACAGGACACCTCCATGGATAACGAGACGTCCTGCTTAAGTGGCCATCTCTTTAAAGCAAAGTGCCATTTTAGTTTTGCCAAACCCCCAGTATTACTCTGAACAACACCACAGTAAAGAGGTTTGTGAAAATAAAGCTTAACTTTTATTAAATATCTTTAAATATTATGGAAAATACTACTAATAATACTGTAGTTTAAGAGTGCAAATGTCCTTTGTTTTTGAGGTTAGTGTACACCTTTGGGGACAAATCCAGATTAACTTCATCAGTGTTAAATAAGGGCAGACATTTGAAGTCATCAAAGTCTGGTAATAAATCCGTCGACATCTCAGATGGAGTCGTCGTGTATATAAGTAAATCCACAGCCACCAGGTTTGGATTTAAAAAAGTCAGTAATGCGGCTTTGCTTCTCCTCTTAAAGTGCGATTTTGGTTAGGTCTGCATTTATGTCATGCTGTTGATCCCAGCAGGAGACCTGATTCCTTTGTTGGCACCACTTCATAGCAACAGCCAGTTCAGCCAGAGCTTCAGAAGTGGCCACTTGTTCACAGTCATCTTGGCTGTCAGCAATTTCGTCCTCATCAGACAATTCACCACTTGCTGACTTTTTTGCTGTGAGCACTATTTCTGCATCACTCAGCTCTCAAACAGTGGGTTCCTTAGTGTCCATTTCTACAAAAGCAACAAAGGCACTCACATACATGCATGGTGGGACTGGAACATCATGCAGTGGTGACACAGAGATGGATGTTGATGGTTCCCTCATAGTGTCAGTAGAAAAAGTGAAGCCTGCTTTTACATAGAAATGTTTAATAGTTTTTGGATGCACAGAGCCCCAAGCCGTATTCAGCATGTAGATTGCATCCAATAGGTTAACCTGGTGTGTGAGCTCAACTACAAGATCGCCCTGAGATCGACCTGACCATCATCAATGGTTTTGATTATTTTGCTAGCCACGAGGGAACAACAATGGCCTCAAGGTTTTTGATTACACCGATGTCCATTGACTGCAAAATGCTCATAGTGTTGGGGGGGGGGGGTAAAAGTTTTAAGTTTCGAAGCCAACATGCCAGGTCATGCGGTTGAGCACTGCCATTATTCAAAGTCACTGTGCCCCAGTTCAGCCGATAAAGCCATAGCTTTGTTTTTTGTCATTGGCCCTGAGATGTGGGCACCCTTGGACGGTGCATGCTGGAACCAAACAGACAAGGCATCTTCCACCAAGCTGTCTTTTCCTTCCCACTTTCTGTTTCATTGCAGGTTAGCATTAGACCTCCACTCCGCAAGGATAATTTCTTTGTTTTTACTAATCCTGCTAGCCTGTCTTTTGGATATGTGGAACTGGGCTGCAACACTAGACAATGAATCAGTGGGGTTCTGTAAGGCCTCAATAACATGAACCTGATCAGCCAGGGATAGCTCATTCCATGGCTGAGACATTTTTGATGTTTGAGAGCAAAGGATTTTGGCAGCAAGATAAAGGTAGCCATTAATTGTTAATATTTTTTTATTGAAAGTTTATAGTTTACACAGGTTACGCTGTAGAGTACAGGCAGGATAGTACCTCAGGCACTTAGATTACCAAAAACACAATACGCACAGGTCTTTAGAGTGATACAAAAGAAAAGCCACTCAGTCTAGAAACCAGGACAGTTGAATGTACAATATAAGGCATTGCTGGAGTGTGGCAACAATAGCTCTAGTCCAGAAGGGAGCATGTACAACAAAAGGGTGCATATATTCTTACACTTAACCTGAGCAGCAACTCCAATAAAGAAGGTATGGTGCATCTTCCCTACCTGTGGAACACAACAGAAACTTATACAAACAACAAAATCCAGATTGCTGCAACTTGTATAGAAATGATAGAGCCTAGATAATTCGAGACTAAGTGTGGATGGGGGGGGAGCAGCTTCTGCAATCAGACACTAGCACAACACAGTAACTAAGCCCAAAAGGAGTAAGTAGGTGGCAGTTAGCCTACCCCAGTTTGAGGTGACAGATATGCTAAGTAGGGAGCCCAGCTTAAATAATACTGCAGAAGGGTATTAGCTAGCACATGGGATAGGCAGTCTAGAGCAGCTATATTAGAGAGTGAGTTCAGCAGCTCAGGCAGGGTAGGCACCTCTGGGGTTCTCCATTGACATAAGATTAGTCATTTAGCCTGGATACCTAGCAGAGCAAGGCATCACAGTTGTTGTGGCTTCAGCTTAGCTAGGGCAGGAGGGAGACCCAGCAGCCAAACCTTGGGGTCCAGGTCTAGGTGAGTGCCAATGACTTGTGTCACCAGGCCACAGATTGCTGTCCAAAAGGGCTGTAGGAGTGGGCAGAACCAAATTATATGAGAGAAGTCTCCCACTGCAGATTGGCATCTCCAGCGCAGGTTGTTGTCAACCAGATGAAGCTTGAATAAGGTGGAGGGAGTTTGATACCAGTGGGATAGGATTTTATTCTGTATGAGCCTGCTTCTTGCATCTGGGTAAGCAGTGTGGGCTACCTTCCAACACAGCTTCCACTGTGAATCAGAGAAAGGTTGCTGAAGGGCTTTTTCCCATTTGGCTTTAGCTTGCAGGGTCTGAGAGGGGAGCTGTGATCCCCTACAGTCAAGAGTTTTTTTGTATACACTGTGACTGAGCTACAAAGCTGGATATACTTCCAAAATGCAGTTTTGCCCAGGTGATGTTCTTGATCAAGCTCCTGAAATGACTTTAAATTTGCCCCATTCAGTGACTGAATGTCAGCCAGGGTGGAGATCCCTTTACTCATCCATGAGGGCCAAAATATGATTTTGTCATTCACGCGAATGGACATATTATCCCAGATAGGGGTGAAGGACAAAGGGTATGACTTGACATGGAGTTTCCTATGCACCAGATGCCATGTACGCACCGAACAGGCAATGGTAGGGTTCTGTAGCAGTCTTTTGGACAGGGGGTTATACAGGAGCAGTGGGAGAGAATGGACCTGAGCTAGTGCGGTTTCCATGCACAGCCATTGCAGGGTCTCCAGTGATGCAGGGAGGAACCATGTCAGAGTTTGAGCAGTAGAGTAGGCCCACTTGTAGCCTTCTATCCAGGGAAGGCCCCAGCCCCCTAAGATCCAGTGTGACCTCAGCTTGTTTCTGCTATATCGGGGTTTGGATACTTCCCAAATGATGCTAGCAAAAACTTTGTCTATGGCCTTAAGCCAAGGGGCCGGGAGGTCTAAAGGGAGATGCAATATGATATAGAGGAGCTTTGGGGCTGAGATATTTTTCAGAGCAGAGATTTTGCTTACCAGAGTGAGGTGAAGCCCATGCCAGTGGTCGCACTCTGTCTTGATTTCAGCGATTAGTGGTCTGAGGCTAATATCCCACAGCTTAGTCAGATTGGAAGTTAGGTGGATCCCTAAGTATACCAGGGTATCAGGGACCACTGCAGGCCGGGGGGGGGGTCATGAGTGCTTGCATGCACAAAGCGTTCAGTGGGAGCACCTCTATTTTGGAGCGATTGATCCTTAAGCCCGAGTAGGCAGCAAAGTCTGTAAGAAGGGAAAGCAAGGGTGAGAGGGAGGATTGCACATCTGCCGGGGGGGGGACCAAAAGATCATCTACATACAGGAAAGTGGAGAAGGTATGATTGCCAATTGTTACCCCAATTATCAAGGGTTAATGATGGATTGCTATGGTCAGAAGCTCCACAGCTAAAATGAATTGCAAAGGGGAAAGGGGACACCCTTCTCTGGTGCCCCTCCATAAGGGAAGGGTTCCAACAGGGTAGAATTAGTTAAGACCCGTGTTGTTGGGTCATGATGTAGGGCGCTTGTATGCAGTGTCAGAAGTTCTCTCTGAATCCCATAGACATCAAAACCTGCTGTAGATAGTCCCACTCCAGGGATTAAAACATTTTTTCAAAGTCTATAGCCACTGTCACTGCTGGAGTGGGACTATCTTTGGCATGGTAAAGAATATTGATCATTGAGCGAATGTGGTCTCTGCTGTAGCATCCAGGGACAAATCTAACTTGGGAGGGGTGTATAAGGGAGGGAAGAAAGGGGTTCAGTTGTGCTGCTAAGATTTTAGCAAATATCTTGCTGTCAGAATTTATCAGCATGATTGAACGATAGCTAGAGGGAAGTGTGGGGTCTTTCCCCTTTTTGGGAAAGACTGTTATGATGGCTTCTCACAGAGATGGGGGGAAGGAGCCCAAGGGAAGAGCTGAATTGAAAAGGGAGCTGAGGAGCAGGGCAGTGTGAGGAGCAACTAGATGCCAGAGATCTGGAGGAAAACAATCTCATCCTGGTGCTTTCCCACTATTCAAAGCTTGAAGGGTAGTGATCACCTCTTGAGGAGTAATGGGGGTTTCCAGGATGGTGAACTGCTGAGGGGATAGCTGAGGGAGGGGGAGTGAGTCTAAAAAGCTATGAACCCCCTGCAGGTCCATAACTTTGGAGGAAGCATACAGCTCCTTGTAAAAGCCAGTCATGATTTCATTGATCTGTGCCGGCTGAGAGTGAACCCGCCCCACAGGTTTCTTGAGCCCAGGGATATGGCTTTCAGCCCTCTGCTTTTGCAGCCTATAGGTCAGCACCCTTCTCCACACCTTCCTAGAACTTGTGCTTCAGACAGAGAATGGCAAGTTCAGCCTTCCTGGCAAGCAGATCATTGATTTGGAGATGAACTTTAACAATGTCTCAGCCTAAAAGGGAGTGGATGTTGAAGGATGAGATTTGTTTAGACTCCTGATCCAGTCCCACAAGCCGAACTTCTAGGAATTTGATGAGATTTTCCCTTTGTCGTCTATAGCTGGCTGCATAGCCCATAATGGATCCACGAATGGTGGCTTTCAGTGCCTCCCATATGTGGGCTGGGGATGCAGTCATGGGCGGATTTTCATTGAGGAAGTTAGTGACTTCAGTTAGCAGCCATGGAGGAAAGTCAGGGTCCCGCAACAGCAGTGGGTCCAATCACCAGTTAAAGGAAGTGGGAGTCGGGGGCCCACAGAGGAGGCAAAAATGCATTGGGGAGTGGTTTGATATGACTACCAGAAGGATCTCTACTCCTACAGAGCAGTGCATGATGGTTGGGGACACCAGCCAGTAGCCCAGCCTACTATGAGAGTTATGAACTGGGGGAAAAAAGGTATAATCTCCATCCCTGGGGTGAAGGATATGCCAGGGATCTTGGAGCCATACATCTGTCATCAAATGAGTATGGGAGAGTCGCAATTTTGAGTGCTGGTCAGGGCTAGTAGATCTCCAGTCCATATAGGGATTGAGGGGGACATTAAGGTCATCCCCTAAAATTATTGGGGTATCAGATGAAGCCAGTGATCCTATGGCCTGAGTCAGAGCATGGAATACCTCTGGCAGGTCCTCGTTGGGACCATATGCATTGCTGATAACCAGGGGGCCCTCTGGGGTACTCATTAAGGTTACAACACACCTACCCTCATAATCACATTTGGTCTGGACCACTAACCATTTAAGGGCTTTGTGCAACAGCATAGCCACTCTGCACTTGGTGTAGGGGCAGAGGAGGATATGACCTGTCCCAGCCAGTCCTTTTTTAGTTTGTCATGGTCAGGCTTGCTTACTTTGGTCTCTTGTAAAAATGTGAGGCCTGATCTCAACCTCTTAAGGTGTGTCAACACCTGCTTATGCTTTACCAGGGTATTTAAACCCTGAATGTTCAAGGTGTGAATGTGCAGATCACCCATAGTCACATATAAGGGGTTGGAAGCACGGATGGAGGATGGAACACCGGGAATGAGAGGTTGAGGTGAGGTTCAAAGCCTTGCCAGATAGAATCATGTCTGGACACTGGCTCAAATTCACAGCAATTCCTTAAGCTTGTAAATTTACAAACCATGTGATCTGGATAGCATCAAACACCAAAAATAGAACAGAGCAAATGGCTCTGTGGTAATAACACATTTCAAATCTATATACAGATCTTTACCTAGCCAAGGTCACTAAGAAGCACAGAGGTATGAGGTCGGCAGAAAAGCCGGCAAAACACCCTCTAGCTTCAGTTGGGGCGAAGTCTCTGGCCACTGCATCCAAGACCAGTTGCTAATCACATAGGCCCAAACAATCAAGGAAATGAGACCATGGAGTGGCCGCCCTGAGGGAAAGAGGGAATGTCCCCTCTGACTGCGTTGTTCCAGAGGCAGCCAAGGGGGAATGGGGGGGGGGTGCTAGGGAGGGGCCCTTAGTAAGCAAGGCCCATATTTCTGGATGCAAATCCAGCAGTAGATAAAAAACACAATGGACAGTATTCCTCCATGATAGCAGGCATCCCTAGGTGAATAAACATCAGGAAAAATGGGTGGTTCATCCCCCTTGGAGCTGACACATAGCATTATGATCAGAGCAACATGTGGTTAGAGAGAGCTTAGTAGCCCTTAACTTAGGTTGCGCAACAGAAGTGCTGGGGCTATAGATAATAGGGGTGACTAAGGCCACTAATAATGAAGGGGAAAGAGGTCTAGCCGCAGGGTTCACCAGGTAGGAACCCACTTGGTTCTGGGACTGAGGATGAGTAAATAAACCCCCAAAGGGGTAGCCCCCCTCCACTAACCCCGACCCTTAGAGGAACTATCAGACAGTGCTTAGCTCAAAACGTTCAAGGCGGATTATCCAAGCACTTGCCAGCAGGGTTTAGGCCTGAGGAGGATGGAGTAGTGGTAGCAGGCCTGGAGACATCCTGATAGCTTGTCGGGGAGATCATTGAAGTAGGCATTGGGCTGGACGCTGCAATGTCTGCCCATGTTTTGCCAGCTGGAGGAGAGTGAGTAGGCCGATGGTCTGCTGCAGGCATCAGTTCTACATCTGTTATCTCCTGCCCATCAGGAGAAGACAATTGCAGAGCTGCAAAAGGGTTAGGCAAATGAAAGCTTGCAGGCTAGAGTCATCTTGTTCCACAGGGTCCATGTCTTGCTTCAGGATCGAGAGGTTGATTCTGTCAGCTGGATGCTGCCGCCATGCATGGGAGTAAGATGGATGATGCTTCCTAGATCTCGGTGGCAGGGAGGCAGCGAAGATCCATACCTCGGGAGATGAAACCGGATCCACAGGAGAGGTTTTGCCAGCCGATTCCAGTACAGAAGGTGAGCATAGGATTTCCTCAGAGTTCGCTGGCCCAAGAAATTCAGCCAGTTGCATCTTCCACAAGAAGCCATTGAGGCTCTCGGTGGTAGTGAAGAGAAGGGGAGACCCATTATGAATTACCCGCATTTTTGTGGGGTACCGAAGGGAGAAGGAGTGATTCAATTTATGCAGCAGCTTGCTGGCAGAAGAATACCCCTTGCATTTCTCAGATAGCTCTCTTGAGTAATCTTGGATGATTTGTATTTTGTGTCCCTGCCATGACAGCTGGCCGAGGTTCCTAGCAGCCGCCACTACCGCTTCTTTCTGGCAGAAATCTAGAAAGCAGGCAAGCATGGGCCTGTGCCTTTCCCCAGGCCAAGACGGGGAAGCTAGTGAGTGATGTGCTCTTTCAATCTGGAGCCGAGAGTCCTCAGGGAGGCCCAGAAGTTGTGGGAGGATATACTGAAGGAAAGAGATAGGATCTTTTTGCTCAGCCCCCCTCTGGAAAGCCAACAAACCACAAGTTGTTATGGCAGCTGTGGTTTTCCAGGTTGTCTGCTTTATCCTGAAGCATATGGATGGTTTTGCCCTGGTTCTGTAAAGTGGTAGTCAGTTCATGTATCGCTACAACATGCGAGCCAAGTCTGGACTCATTCTGGAATGTTCTTGTTTCAATAGTCTGCAGAGTCTGTGTGGTAGCATTGATGGCTGTAGTCATCTGTGCCATCTGGGCTAAGAGCTGGCTGAACATTTTCTTCGTACATGCTGGATCTCAGGGAACTTGCACAGCATAGGCTATCTTACTGGTGTATCTCTGCAGCAGTCAGGGTGCAGCAAATTGCCAGATGTAGGAGACACTCGCAACCAATATGCTCATCAATGGTGCCACAAGCATCTCTCTAACAGGTAAGCTCCTTTCTGCTGAAAAAGGAAGTGCCCCAATACAGAATGCCTCAGTATGAGTCCCCTAGTTCGCAGAGTTGCAGAGCTACAAGTCCATACTGGCTCAATGCTTGGTCTGACATGCCCTCCAAAGGCAGCCATTAGTAACACTTAACAGCTGTACTGTAAGATCTAAGACTTGCTGGCACAAGTCATTCCAGCAAACCAAAGTAGCCTTAATTGATAGTCTCTACAAAGCTAGGGTTACCACCTTTTAAGAAGCCCAAAGTGGGACATTTCCTCTTGAAACATGATTTTTCACAGTACAAGATATGACCTTGACCAATGCAACAGACTTGTTTTCTCAGAATAATCAGAATTGAGACTAGGTGTTGTAGTTTTCTAGTTGTTTCTTATCATTTTAAGATATTGTAGTTAAGGTACAGTATTATAGTTTTCTACAACATTTACAGGAAGTTAGAAAATATTTTTTCTGCTATAAAAAGTCAGGACATGTAGTATTTTTCATGTTTTTTCTCAGGACACAGCTGCCCAAATCAGGACTGTCCTGCAAAAATCAGGACAGGTGGGTAACCCTATAAAAAGCGAAGCTGAAACTGGCATTTAGCATTGGTCTAAATTGGTTGCCAGCTTAGTGTCCTATTTAAGCGATCATCCCACTTATCAGTGTCCCTCTTAGCTGGCTTGGACTGTACCTGCCTTCTGGTTTCACTTCCCCACTACCCCCTTATTTCTCTCCATTACCAGGCCATGCAGAAACGTGCCCTACAGTTCACCTGCCTGTCATCAATATTGTATTTTCACCATGTATTTCTACCTTTTAGACAATTACATTTGTATAGGTGTCCTATTTGAGCTGTGACAGCACTTTATTCTCAGTACTTACATTTTTGTATTTATTCTGATTTGTACCAACTTTTATAGACCATTTTGACTGACTTGTTGTTATGTATGGTACTGCTGTTCTTCCACTGTTCCCCTCCCTGGATCATTCCTCGAAACAAGCCTTCACTCAGTGTGCCTCTCCCAATTACCAATTTTCATATAAATAAATAAATAAAAGTTCAAAACTAATACAAATCCATTAACTGGACTTACTTTTTCAGTCAGTTTGCAGTTGGGTGCAATAGGATGAGGTGCTTCTCTGGTCATGAGAGGATTATTTCTTGGGATCCTTCTTAGGTAAGAGAGGGTAGGGGGTTGGGATCCTGAGAGTGAGGTCACATAAAGTCATTAAGGACCAGGAGACATCAATGGATGGTTTTCTTTTCAGGTTTAAAAAAAAATGAGGGAATTATTTTACAGGTCCTGACCCTAGGGACTCGGCACTCCAGTGTTGGTGGGTTGTTTGGCAGCACCAGGGACCAGGAGCGGGCACCTCATTGTAGCATACATTGGCAGAGGGTGTTAGCCAGCACCAGGGGTTGTGCAACCCAATGTTGGATTTATGAGATGGATCAGGCACTGGGTGTGGGATACTAGTGGTGAGACTGAGCACCCACAACCAATTTTTATTAACAGATGGATCTGCTGGGATGGGTGATGGCAGAGGTTGGGTTGAGTGACCACTGCTGGTTTTCAGTACTGGCTGTGTTGGGTGGGGGATGTACTGGTGGTAGGATTCAGAATCCATCACTGTTTTTCTGTGCTAGATGGGTTGTGCAGGAGAGGGAATTCTAGTGGCAGGGTTGAGAACCTGCCCCTGGTTTTGTGTAGTGGTTGGGTGTGGCAGGTAAGATTGAACACATGTGCTGTTTTTTTTGAGTGGATGTCGACATGGTGGCCATAGATGGAAGAAAGCTGTGACCATTGTGCAACATCCCCACCACTCCTTGAGAAACAAAGTACTAAACAATAGCACATATGGAGACAGTAAACAGTAGCACACATGTGGAATTAAAAGCATGGAAAATGTTTCAATCAGGAATTAGGAGTTGCACAAGAAAACCTACTTTCACTTTACATTTTTACATCTTGCTATTGAGCAAGGCCTTTAAAGGGAAATGGAGGAGAAATTCAGAGAGTGTGAGTAATTAAGGAACAGACTCAGTATTTTGAAGCTGTGATAGGTGGAGGAGAGGTAATACTCCACAAAGCCCTCCCACAGCACCAATATGTTCACATGCTTTGAAGCAACCATAATGAGCCTGACTTCTAGGAGAGGAGGCTAAGCCCATACTTAAAAGGAATAGGGGAAACTGGTATATACTGTATGTATATGTATATGTATATGTATGTATACAGTGCCTTCAGAAAGTATTCACCCCCCTTGGATTTTGTCACATTTTGTTGTGTTACTACCAGCATTTTTAATGCATTGAAATTATTTTACCCCTTGATTCACACAGCATACTCAACAATTTAAAGGGGCAAAAATATTTATATTGTGTAACAAAAATTTATGAAACATTAAAAACTGAAATATCTTGTTTACTTAAGTATTCAACCCCCTGAGTCAATACTTTGTACAAGCGCCTTTGGAAGCAATTACAGCTTTGAGTCTTCTTGGGTATGTCTGTATCAGCTTTGCACATCTGGATTTGGGGATTTTGCCCATTCTTCCTTGCAGATTTGCTCAAGTTCTGTCAAGTGGATGGGGAGCGTCAGTGAACCGCAATCTTTAAGTCTTTTCACAGATTCTCAATGGGATTCAAGTCTTGGCTTTGGCTGGACCACTCAAGAACATTCACCTTCTTGTTCTGAAGCCACTCCAGTGTTGCTTTGGCTGTATGCTTGGGGTCGTTGTCCTGTTGGAACATAAATCTTCGCCCCAGTCCAAGGTCTGTTGCAGACTGATGCAGGTTCTTCTCAAGGATGTGCCTGTATTTGGCTCCATTCATTGTTCCCTCTATCCTGACAAGTGCCCCAGTCCCTGCCACTGAAAAGCATCCCCATAACATGATGCTGCCACCATCATGCTTCATGGTAGGGATGGTGTTACATGGGTGATGAGCTGTGTTCGGTTTGTGCCAGGCATAGCGCTTTGCATTCAAGCCAAAGAGTTTAATTTTTGTTTCATCAGACCAGAGAATCTTTTGCCACATGGTCTCAGAGTCTGCCATGTGCCTTCTTGCAAATTTCAGGCATACTATTATGTGGCCTTTTCTCAGGAGTGGCTTCCTTCTAGCCACTCTCCCATAGAGGCTACATCTGTGAAGTGCTGCAGAGATTGTTGTCCTCTGGACAGGTTCTCCAATCTCAGCCATGGAACTCTGTAGTTCTGTTAGGGTGGTCACTGGGTTCTTGGTCACTTCCCTGACCAAGGTCCTTCTTGCCCGGTTGCTCAGTTTGGGAGGATGGCCTGCTCTAGGAAGAGTCTGGGTGGTTCCGTAATCTTTCCATTTCCTAATGATGGACTTGACTGTGCTCCTGGGAACTTTCAACACCCTAGAAATGTTTTTATACCCCTCCCCAGATCTTTGCCTCCTCACAATTCTATCACGGAGTTCTACAGACAGCTCCTTGGTCTTCATGGTAGAGTTTCTGCTCTGACATGCACTGTCAACAGTGGGACCTTATATAGACAGGTGTATTTCTCTGAAATCATGTCAACCATTTGAACTGACCACAGGTGGACTCCATTCAAGTTTTAGAGTGACCTCACAAGGAAATTGGATGCACCTGAACTCAATTTGGAGTGTCATAGCAAAGGGGGTGAATACTTATCAAATCAAGACATTTCAGGTTTTTATTTTAAATTACATGTACAAAAAATTCCAGAAGTTTCATTCCACTTTGACATTATAGAGTAATTTACGTAGATACGTGACAAAAAAATCCCATATAAATGTATTTTAATTTGAGTATGCAGCATCACAAAATGTGACAAAATCCAAGGGGAGTGAATACTTTCTGAAGGTGCTAGACATATATATGTGTGTGTGTGTGTGTGTGTGTGTGTGTGTGTATATGTATATATATATATGTATATAATAATAATAGATAAACCACTCTGAGGTGTGCAGTCATGCTCTGATATATGCACGCCTTGGTGTGCTTCAACCGCCCAAGGTATGCGTATATCAGAGCGTGACCACACACCTCAGAGTGGTTTATCTATCATATAAA